>OX328280.1:13207997-23207997 GCA_946814005.1 Chamaenerion angustifolium
GGGAGTGCCTTGGCAGTGCCTTGGCAGCGCCTTGGCGTGCCTGGGCAGTGCCTTGCCAGCGCCTGGGCAGTGCCTTGGCAGTGCCTTGGCAGTGCCTTGGCGTGGCTTGGCAGTGCCTTGGCGTGCCTTGGCAGTGCCTGGGGAGTGCCTTGGCAGTGCCTTGGCCGTGCCTTGGCAGTGCCTTGCCTGTGCCTTGGCAGTGCCTTGGCGTGCCTTGGCAGTGCCTTGGCGTGCCTTGCCTGTGCCTGGGCCGTGCCTTGCCAGTGCCTTGGCCGTGCCTTGGCGTGCCTTGGCAGTGCCTTGCCTGTGCCTTGGCAGTGCCTTGCCTGTGCCTTGGCAGTGCCTTGTCGTGCCTTGGCAGCGCCTTGGCGTGCCTGGGCAGTGCCTTGGCAGCGCCTGGGCAGTGCCTTGGCAGCGCCTTGGCAGTGCCTTGGCAGCGCCTTGCCAGCGCCTGGGCAGTGCCTTGGCAGTGCCTTGGCAGTGCCTTGGCAGTGCCTTGGCGTGGCTTGGCAGTGCCTTGGCGTGGCTTGGCAGTGCCTGGGGAGTGCCTTGGCAGTGCCTTGGCCGTGCCTTGGCAGTGCCTTGCCTGTGCCTTGGCAGTGCCTTGGCGTGGCTTGGCAGTGCCTTGGCGTGCCTTGCCTGTGCCTGGGCAGTGCCTTGCCAGTGCCTTGGCCGTGCCTTGGCGTGCCTTGGCAGTGCCTTGCCTGTGCCTTGGCAGTGCCTTGCCTGTGCCTTGGCAGTGCCTTGTCGTGCCTTGGCAGCGCCTTGGCGTGCCTGGGCAGTGCCTTGGCAGCGCCTGGGCAGTGCCTTGGCAGCGCCTGGGCAGTGCCTTGGCAGCGCCTTGGCAGTGTGCCTTGGCAGCGCCTTGGCAGTGCCTTGGCGTGCCTGGGCAGTGCCTTGGCGTGCCTTGGCAGTGCCTGGGCTTTGCCTTGGCGTGCCTTGGCAGTGCCTTGGCAGTGCCTGGCCAGTGCCTGGGCAGTGCCTTGGCAGTGCCTTGGCAGCGCCTTGGCAGTGCCTTGGCAGCGCCTTGGCGTGCCAGTGCAGTGCCTTGGCAGCGCCTTGGCGTGCCTGGGCAGTGCCTTGGCACGGGCACTGGGCAAGGCCCGTGATCGAACAGTGCCTTCACCGTGCCTTCGCCGTGCCTTCGCCGTGCCGTCGCCGTGCCTTCACTGTGCATTCACCGTGCATTCACCGTGCCGTGCCTTGGCAAGAAGGTTCATGGGAATGGATCTGGCAAGTGCCTTGTCACTGGCAAGGCATGGTGAAGGCACTGGGCAAGGCACACCCATAATTTGTTTAGTATGAATCATAATTTATTTCGTGTGATGGAACCACACCCATAAGAGTTTCATACAATTTCCTATATCTCGTAAGCTCGTTTAACCGAGCTCCGTTTGTCTTGAAACAAAACTCGTTTAAAAGTTTGACCTAAATATACTAACGTATGAAGTTTATTATATACTTTTAACGGTACTCCTTTCATGCATGATACTTAGCTTTGGTATTATGTTTATTATTAATAATATTTAATTTCGTGTGATGGTACCACACCCATAAGAATTTCGTTCAATTTCCTATATCTCGTATGCTCGCTTAACCGAGATCCATTCTTGTTGTAAAAAAACTTGTTTAGAAGTTTGAGCTAGATATACTAACGTATTAAGTTTATTATATACTTTTAACGGTACTCCTTTCATGCATGATACCTTAAGCTCAGTATTTTCTTTATTATGAATAATATTTAATTTCGTGTGATGGAACCACACCCATAAGAATTTCGTTCAATTTCCTATATCTCGTATGCTCGTTTAACCGAGATCCATTTTTCTAGTAACAAAACTTGTTTAGAAGTTTGAGCTAGATATACTAACGTATGAAGGTTATTATATTCTTTTAACGGTACTCCTTTCATGCATGATACCTTAGCCTCGGTATTTTGTTTAGTATGAATCATAATTTATTTCGTGTGATGGAACCACACCCATAAGAGTTTCATACAATTTCCTATATCTCGTAAGCTCGTTTAACCGAGCTCCGTTTGTCTTGAAACAAAACTCGTTTAAAAGTTTGACCTAAATATACTAACGTATGAAGTTTATTATATACTTTTAACGGTACTCCTTTCATGCATGATACTTAGCTTTGGTATTATGTTTATTATTAATAATATTTAATTTCGTGTGATGGAATCACACCCATAAGAATTTCGTACAATTTCCTATATCTTGTATGCTCGTTTAGCCGCGATCCATTTTTCTTGTAACAAAACTTGTTTAGAAGTTTGAGCTAGATATACTAACGCATGAAGTTTATTATATTCTTTTAACGGTACTCCTTTCATGCTTGATACCTTAGGCTCAGTATTTTCTTTATTATGAATAATATTTAATTTCGTGTGATGCAACCTCACCCATAAGAATTTCGTTCAATTTCCTATATCTCGTATGCTCGTTTAACCGAGATCCATTTTTATTGTAACAAAACTTGTTTAGAAGTTTGAGCTAGATATACTAACGTATGAAGTTTATTATATTCTTTTAACGGTACTCCTTTCATGCATGATACCTTAGCCTCGGTATTTTGTTTAGTATGAATCATAATTTATTTCGTGTGATGGAACCACACCCATAAGAGTTTCATACAATTTCCTATATCTCGTAAGCTCGTTTAACCGAGCTCCGTTTGTCTTGAAACAAAACTCGTTTAAAAGTTTGACCTAAATATACTAACGTATGAAGTTTATTATATACTTTTAACGGTACTCCTTTCATGCATGATACTTAGCTTTGGTATTATGTTTATTATTAATAATATTTAATTTCGTGTGATGGTACCACACCCATAAGAATTTCGTTCAATTTCCTATATCTCGTATGCTCGCTTAACCGAGATCCATTCTTGTTGTAAAAAAACTTGTTTAGAAGTTTGAGCTAGATATACTAACGTATTAAGTTTATTATATACTTTTAACGGTACTCCTTTCATGCATGATACCTTAAGCTCAGTATTTTCTTTATTATGAATAATATTTAATTTCGTGTGATGGAACCACACCCATAAGAATTTCGTTCAATTTCCTATATCTCGTATGCTCGTTTAACCGAGATCCATTTTTCTAGTAACAAAACTTGTTTAGAAGTTTGAGCTAGATATACTAACGTATGAAGGTTATTATATTCTTTTAACGGTACTCCTTTCATGCATGATACCTTAGCCTCGGTATTTTGTTTAGTATGAATCATAATTTATTTCGTGTGATGGAACCACACCCATAAGAGTTTCATACAATTTCCTATATCTCGTAAGCTCGTTTAACCGAGCTCCGTTTGTCTTGAAACAAAACTCGTTTAAAAGTTTGACCTAAATATACTAACGTATGAAGTTTATTATATACTTTTAACGGTACTCCTTTCATGCATGATACTTAGCTTTGGTATTATGTTTATTATTAATAATATTTAATTTCGTGTGATGGAATCACACCCATAAGAATTTCGTACAATTTCCTATATCTTGTATGCTCGTTTAGCCGCGATCCATTTTTCTTGTAACAAAACTTGTTTAGAAGTTTGAGCTAGATATACTAACGCATGAAGTTTATTATATTCTTTTAACGGTACTCCTTTCATGCTTGATACCTTAGGCTCAGTATTTTCTTTATTATGAATAATATTTAATTTCGTGTGATGCAACCTCACCCATAAGAATTTCGTTCAATTTCTTATATCTCTTATGCTCGTTTAACCGAGATCCATTTTTATTGTAACAAAACTTGTTTAGAAGTTTGAGCTAGATATACTAACGTATGAAGTTTATTATATTCTTTTAACGGTACTCCTTTCATGCATGATACCTTAGCCTCGGTATTTTGTTTAGTATGAATCATAATTTATTTCGTGTGATGGAACCACACCCATAAGAGTTTCATACAATTTCCTATATCTCGTAAGCTCGTTTAACCGAGCTCCGTTTGTCTTGAAACAAAACTCGTTTAAAAGTTTGACCTAAATATACTAACGTATGAAGTTTATTATATACTTTTAACGGTACTCCTTTCATGCATGATACTTAGCTTTGGTATTATGTTTATTATTAATAATATTTAATTTCGTGTGATGGTACCACACCCATAAGAATTTCGTTCAATTTCCTATATCTCGTATGCTCGCTTAACCGAGATCCATTCTTGTTGTAAAAAAACTTGTTTAGAAGTTTGAGCTAGATATACTAACGTATTAAGTTTATTATATACTTTTAACGGTACTCCTTTCATGCATGATACCTTAAGCTCAGTATTTTCTTTATTATGAATAATATTTAATTTCGTGTGATGGAACCACACCCATAAGAATTTCGTTCAATTTCCTATATCTCGTATGCTCGTTTAACCGAGATCCATTTTTCTAGTAACAAAACTTGTTTAGAAGTTTGAGCTAGATATACTAACGTATGAAGGTTATTATATTCTTTTAACGGTACTCCTTTCATGCATGATACCTTAGCCTCGGTATTTTGTTTAGTATGAATCATAATTTATTTCGTGTGATGGAACCACACCCATAAGAGTTTCATACAATTTCCTATATCTCGTAAGCTCGTTTAACCGAGCTCCGTTTGTCTTGAAACAAAACTCGTTTAAAAGTTTGACCTAAATATACTAACGTATGAAGTTTATTATATACTTTTAACGGTACTCCTTTCATGCATGATACTTAGCTTTGGTATTATGTTTATTATTAATAATATTTAATTTCGTGTGATGGAATCACACCCATAAGAATTTCGTACAATTTCCTATATCTTGTATGCTCGTTTAGCCGCGATCCATTTTTCTTGTAACAAAACTTGTTTAGAAGTTTGAGCTAGATATACTAACGCATGAAGTTTATTATATTCTTTTAACGGTACTCCTTTCATGCTTGATACCTTAGGCTCAGTATTTTCTTTATTATGAATAATATTTAATTTCGTGTGATGCAACCTCACCCATAAGAATTTCGTTCAATTTCCTATATCTCGTATGCTCGTTTAACCGAGATCCATTTTTATTGTAACAAAACTTGTTTAGAAGTTTGAGCTAGATATACTAACGTATGAAGTTTATTATATTCTTTTAACGGTACTCCTTTCATGCATGATACCTTAGCCTCGGTATTTTGTTTAGTATGAATCATAATTTATTTCGTGTGATGGAACCACACCCATAAGAGTTTCATACAATTTCCTATATCTCGTAAGCTCGTTTAACCGAGCTCCGTTTGTCTTGAAACAAAACTCGTTTAAAAGTTTGACCTAAATATACTAACGTATGAAGTTTATTATATACTTTTAACGGTACTCCTTTCATGCATGATACTTAGCTTTGGTATTATGTTTATTATTAATAATATTTAATTTCGTGTGATGGTACCACACCCATAAGAATTTCGTTCAATTTCCTATATCTCGTATGCTCGCTTAACCGAGATCCATTCTTGTTGTAAAAAAACTTGTTTAGAAGTTTGAGCTAGATATACTAACGTATTAAGTTTATTATATACTTTTAACGGTACTCCTTTCATGCATGATACCTTAAGCTCAGTATTTTCTTTATTATGAATAATATTTAATTTCGTGTGATGGAACCACACCCATAAGAATTTCGTTCAATTTCCTATATCTCGTATGCTCGTTTAACCGAGATCCATTTTTCTAGTAACAAAACTTGTTTAGAAGTTTGAGCTAGATATACTAACGTATGAAGGTTATTATATTCTTTTAACGGTACTCCTTTCATGCATGATACCTTAGCCTCAGTATTTTGTTTTGTATGAATCATAATTTATTTCGTGTGATGGAACCACACCCATAAGAGTTTCATACAATTTCCTATATCTCGTAAGCTCGTTTAACCGAGCTCCGTTTGTCTTGAAACAAAACTCGTTTAAAAGTTTGAGCTAAAGCTACTAACGTATGAAGTTTATTATATACTTTTACCGGTACTCCTTTCATGCATGATACCTTAAGCTCAGTATTTTCCTTTCATGCATGATATTTAATTTCGTGTGATGGAATCACACCCATAAGAATTTCGTACAATTTCCTATATCTTGTATGCTCGTTTAGCCGCGATCCATTTTTCTTGTAACAAAACTTGTTTAGAAGTTTGAGCTAGATATACTAACGCATGAAGTTTATTATATTCTTTTAACGGTACTCCTTTCATGCTTGATACCTTAGGCTCAGTATTTTCTTTATTATGAATAATATTTAATTTCGTGTGATGCAACCTCACCCATAAGAATTTCGTTCAATTTCTTATATCTCTTATGCTCGTTTAACCGAGATCCATTTTTATTGTAACAAAACTTGTTTAGAAGTTTGAGCTAGATATACTAACGTATGAAGTTTATTATATTCTTTTAACGGTACTCCTTTCATGCATGATACCTTAGCCTCGGTATTTTGTTTAGTATGAATCATAATTTATTTCGTGTGATGGAACCACACCCATAAGAGTTTCATACAATTTCCTATATCTCGTAAGCTCGTTTAACCGAGCTCCGTTTGTCTTGAAACAAAACTCGTTTAAAAGTTTGACCTAAATATACTAACGTATGAAGTTTATTATATACTTTTAACGGTACTCCTTTCATGCATGATACTTAGCTTAGGTATTATGTTTATTATTAATAATATTTAATTTCGTGTGATGGTACCACACCCATAAGAATTTCGTTCAATTTCCTATATCTCGTATGCTCGCTTAACCGAGATCCATTCTTGTTGTAAAAAAACTTGTTTAGAAGTTTGAGCTAGATATACTAACGTATTAAGTTTATTATATACTTTTAACGGTACTCCTTTCATGCATGATACCTTAAGCTCAGTATTTTCTTTATTATGAATAATATTTAATTTCGTGTGATGGAACCACACCCATAAGAATTTCGTTCAATTTCCTATATCTCGTATGCTCGTTTAACCGAGATCCATTTTTCTAGTAACAAAACTTGTTTAGAAGTTTGAGCTAGATATACTAACGTATGAAGGTTATTATATTCTTTTAACGGTACTCCTTTCATGCATGATACCTTAGCCTCGGTATTTTGTTTAGTATGAATCATAATTTATTTCGTGTGATGGAACCACACCCATAAGAGTTTCATACAATTTCCTATATCTCGTAAGCTCGTTTAACCGAGCTCCGTTTGTCTTGAAACAAAACTCGTTTAAAAGTTTGACCTAAATATACTAACGTATGAAGTTTATTATATACTTTTAACGGTACTCCTTTCATGCATGATACTTAGCTTTGGTATTATGTTTATTATTAATAATATTTAATTTCGTGTGATGGAATCACACCCATAAGAATTTCGTACAATTTCCTATATCTTGTATGCTCGTTTAGCCGCGATCCATTTTTCTTGTAACAAAACTTGTTTAGAAGTTTGAGCTAGATATACTAACGCATGAAGTTTATTATATTCTTTTAACGGTACTCCTTTCATGCTTGATACCTTAGGCTCAGTATTTTCTTTATTATGAATAATATTTAATTTCGTGTGATGCAACCTCACCCATAAGAATTTCGTTCAATTTCCTATATCTCGTATGCTCGTTTAACCGAGATCCATTTTTATTGTAACAAAACTTGTTTAGAAGTTTGAGCTAGATATACTAACGTATGAAGTTTATTATATTCTTTTAACGGTACTCCTTTCATGCATGATACCTTAGCCTCGGTATTTTGTTTAGTATGAATCATAATTTATTTCGTGTGATGGAACCACACCCATAAGAGTTTCATACAATTTCCTATATCTCGTAAGCTCGTTTAACCGAGCTCCGTTTGTCTTGAAACAAAACTCGTTTAAAAGTTTGACCTAAATATACTAACGTATGAAGTTTATTATATACTTTTAACGGTACTCCTTTCATGCATGATACTTAGCTTTGGTATTATGTTTATTATTAATAATATTTAATTTCGTGTGATGGAATCACACCCATAAGAATTTCGTACAATTTCCTATATCTTGTATGCTCGTTTAGCCGCGATCCATTTTTCTTGTAACAAAACTTGTTTAGAAGTTTGAGCTAGATATACTAACGCATGAAGTTTATTATATTCTTTTAACGGTACTCCTTTCATGCTTGATACCTTAGGCTCAGTATTTTCTTTATTATGAATAATATTTAATTTCGTGTGATGCAACCTCACCCATAAGAATTTCGTTCAATTTCCTATATCTCGTATGCTCGTTTAACCGAGATCCATTTTTATTGTAACAAAACTTGTTTAGAAGTTTGAGCTAGATATACTAACGTATGAAGTTTATTATATTCTTTTAACGGTACTCCTTTCATGCATGATACCTTAGCCTCGGTATTTTGTTTAGTATGAATCATAATTTATTTCGTGTGATGGAACCACACCCATAAGAGTTTCATACAATTTCCTATATCTCGTAAGCTCGTTTAACCGAGCTCCGTTTGTCTTGAAACAAAACTCGTTTAAAAGTTTGACCTAAATATACTAACGTATGAAGTTTATTATATACTTTTAACGGTACTCCTTTCATGCATGATACTTAGCTTTGGTATTATGTTTATTATTAATAATATTTAATTTCGTGTGATGGTACCACACCCATAAGAATTTCGTTCAATTTCCTATATCTCGTATGCTCGCTTAACCGAGATCCATTCTTGTTGTAAAAAAACTTGTTTAGAAGTTTGAGCTAGATATACTAACGTATTAAGTTTATTATATACTTTTAACGGTACTCCTTTCATGCATGATACCTTAAGCTCAGTATTTTCTTTATTATGAATAATATTTAATTTCGTGTGATGGAACCACACCCATAAGAATTTCGTTCAATTTCCTATATCTCGTATGCTCGTTTAACCGAGATCCATTTTTCTAGTAACAAAACTTGTTTAGAAGTTTGAGCTAGATATACTAACGTATGAAGGTTATTATATTCTTTTAACGGTACTCCTTTCATGCATGATACCTTAGCCTCAGTATTTTGTTTTGTATGAATCATAATTTATTTCGTGTGATGGAACCACACCCATAAGAGTTTCATACAATTTCCTATATCTCGTAAGCTCGTTTAACCGAGCTCCGTTTGTCTTGAAACAAAACTCGTTTAAAAGTTTGAGCTAAAGCTACTAACGTATGAAGTTTATTATATACTTTTACCGGTACTCCTTTCATGCATGATACCTTAAGCTCAGTATTTTCCTTTCATGCATGATATTTAATTTCGTGTGATGGAATCACACCCATAAGAATTTCGTACAATTTCCTATATCTTGTATGCTCGTTTAGCCGCGATCCATTTTTCTTGTAACAAAACTTGTTTAGAAGTTTGAGCTAGATATACTAACGCATGAAGTTTATTATATTCTTTTAACGGTACTCCTTTCATGCTTGATACCTTAGGCTCAGTATTTTCTTTATTATGAATAATATTTAATTTCGTGTGATGCAACCTCACCCATAAGAATTTCGTTCAATTTCTTATATCTCTTATGCTCGTTTAACCGAGATCCATTTTTATTGTAACAAAACTTGTTTAGAAGTTTGAGCTAGATATACTAACGTATGAAGTTTATTATATTCTTTTAACGGTACTCCTTTCATGCATGATACCTTAGCCTCGGTATTTTGTTTAGTATGAATCATAATTTATTTCGTGTGATGGAACCACACCCATAAGAGTTTCATACAATTTCCTATATCTCGTAAGCTCGTTTAACCGAGCTCCGTTTGTCTTGAAACAAAACTCGTTTAAAAGTTTGACCTAAATATACTAACGTATGAAGTTTATTATATACTTTTAACGGTACTCCTTTCATGCATGATACTTAGCTTTGGTATTATGTTTATTATTAATAATATTTAATTTCGTGTGATGGTACCACACCCATAAGAATTTCGTTCAATTTCCTATATCTCGTATGCTCGCTTAACCGAGATCCATTCTTGTTGTAAAAAAACTTGTTTAGAAGTTTGAGCTAGATATACTAACGTATTAAGTTTATTATATACTTTTAACGGTACTCCTTTCATGCATGATACCTTAAGCTCAGTATTTTCTTTATTATGAATAATATTTAATTTCGTGTGATGGAACCACACCCATAAGAATTTCGTTCAATTTCCTATATCTCGTATGCTCGTTTAACCGAGATCCATTTTTCTAGTAACAAAACTTGTTTAGAAGTTTGAGCTAGATATACTAACGTATGAAGGTTATTATATTCTTTTAACGGTACTCCTTTCATGCATGATACCTTAGCCTCGGTATTTTGTTTAGTATGAATCATAATTTATTTCGTGTGATGGAACCACACCCATAAGAGTTTCATACAATTTCCTATATCTCGTAAGCTCGTTTAACCGAGCTCCGTTTGTCTTGAAACAAAACTCGTTTAAAAGTTTGACCTAAATATACTAACGTATGAAGTTTATTATATACTTTTAACGGTACTCCTTTCATGCATGATACTTAGCTTTGGTATTATGTTTATTATTAATAATATTTAATTTCGTGTGATGGAATCACACCCATAAGAATTTCGTACAATTTCCTATATCTTGTATGCTCGTTTAGCCGCGATCCATTTTTCTTGTAACAAAACTTGTTTAGAAGTTTGAGCTAGATATACTAACGCATGAAGTTTATTATATTCTTTTAACGGTACTCCTTTCATGCTTGATACCTTAGGCTCAGTATTTTCTTTATTATGAATAATATTTAATTTCGTGTGATTCAACCTCACCCATAAGAATTTCGTTCAATTTCTTATATCTCTTATGCTCGTTTAACCGAGATCCATTTTTATTGTAACAAAACTTGTTTAGAAGTTTGAGCTAGATATACTAACGTATGAAGTTTATTATATTCTTTTAACGGTACTCCTTTCATGCATGATACCTTAGCCTCGGTATTTTGTTTAGTATGAATCATAATTTATTTCGTGTGATGGAACCACACCCATAAGAGTTTCATACAATTTCCTATATCTCGTAAGCTCGTTTAACCGAGCTCCGTTTGTCTTGAAACAAAACTCGTTTAAAAGTTTGACCTAAATATACTAACGTATGAAGTTTATTATATACTTTTAACGGTACTCCTTTCATGCATGATACTTAGCTTTGGTATTATGTTTATTATTAATAATATTTAATTTCGTGTGATGGTACCACACCCATAAGAATTTCGTTCAATTTCCTATATCTCGTATGCTCGCTTAACCGAGATCCATTCTTGTTGTAAAAAAACTTGTTTAGAAGTTTGAGCTAGATATACTAACGTATTAAGTTTATTATATACTTTTAACGGTACTCCTTTCATGCATGATACCTTAAGCTCAGTATTTTCTTTATTATGAATAATATTTAATTTCGTGTGATGGAACCACACCCATAAGAATTTCGTTCAATTTCCTATATCTCGTATGCTCGTTTAACCGAGATCCATTTTTCTAGTAACAAAACTTGTTTAGAAGTTTGAGCTAGATATACTAACGTATGAAGGTTATTATATTCTTTTAACGGTACTCCTTTCATGCATGATACCTTAGCCTCAGTATTTTGTTTTGTATGAATCATAATTTATTTCGTGTGATGGAACCACACCCATAAGAGTTTCATACAATTTCCTATATCTCGTAAGCTCGTTTAACCGAGCTCCGTTTGTCTTGAAACAAAACTCGTTTAAAAGTTTGAGCTAAAGCTACTAACGTATGAAGTTTATTATATACTTTTACCGGTACTCCTTTCATGCATGATACCTTAAGCTCAGTATTTTCCTTTCATGCATGATATTTAATTTCGTGTGATGGAATCACACCCATAAGAATTTCGTACAATTTCCTATATCTTGTATGCTCGTTTAGCCGCGATCCATTTTTCTTGTAACAAAACTTGTTTAGAAGTTTGAGCTAGATATACTAACGCATGAAGTTTATTATATTCTTTTAACGGTACTCCTTTCATGCTTGATACCTTAGGCTCAGTATTTTCTTTATTATGAATAATATTTAATTTCGTGTGATGCAACCTCACCCATAAGAATTTCGTTCAATTTCTTATATCTCTTATGCTCGTTTAACCGAGATCCATTTTTATTGTAACAAAACTTGTTTAGAAGTTTGAGCTAGATATACTAACGTATGAAGTTTATTATATTCTTTTAACGGTACTCCTTTCATGCATGATACCTTAGCCTCGGTATTTTGTTTAGTATGAATCATAATTTATTTCGTGTGATGGAACCACACCCATAAGAGTTTCATACAATTTCCTATATCTCGTAAGCTCGTTTAACCGAGCTCCGTTTGTCTTGAAACAAAACTCGTTTAAAAGTTTGACCTAAATATACTAACGTATGAAGTTTATTATATACTTTTAACGGTACTCCTTTCATGCATGATACTTAGCTTTGGTATTATGTTTATTATTAATAATATTTAATTTCGTGTGATGGTACCACACCCATAAGAATTTCGTTCAATTTCCTATATCTCGTATGCTCGCTTAACCGAGATCCATTCTTGTTGTAAAAAAACTTGTTTAGAAGTTTGAGCTAGATATACTAACGTATTAAGTTTATTATATACTTTTAACGGTACTCCTTTCATGCATGATACCTTAAGCTCAGTATTTTCTTTATTATGAATAATATTTAATTTCGTGTGATGGAACCACACCCATAAGAATTTCGTTCAATTTCCTATATCTCGTATGCTCGTTTAACCGAGATCCATTTTTCTAGTAACAAAACTTGTTTAGAAGTTTGAGCTAGATATACTAACGTATGAAGTTTATTATATTCTTTTAACGGTACTCCTTTCATGCATGATACCTTAGCCTCGGTATTTTGTTTAGTATGAATCATAATTTATTTCGTGTGATGGAACCACACCCATAAGAGTTTCATACAATTTCCTATATCTCGTAAGCTCGTTTAACCGAGCTCCGTTTGTCTTGAAACAAAACTCGTTTAAAAGTTTGACCTAAATATACTAACGTATGAAGTTTATTATATACTTTTAACGGTACTCCTTTCATGCATGATACTTAGCTTTGGTATTATGTTTATTATTAATAATATTTAATTTCGTGTGATGGTACCACACCCATAAGAATTTCGTTCAATTTCCTATATCTCGTATGCTCGCTTAACCGAGATCCATTCTTGTTGTAAAAAAACTTGTTTAGAAGTTTGAGCTAGATATACTAACGTATTAAGTTTATTATATACTTTTAACGGTACTCCTTTCATGCATGATACCTGTTGGATCGTGAAATCCTGAATGCTGATCTGGCAGTGAATTGAATGCCAGACAAGGTTGGGATGACGCTTCAGCTCCAACTCCGGTGAACCTGCAAGTAGGGGAGCGCAACAGAGGGGGTGCCTCTGGGTCCCTCTCCGATGCTTAAATGAGTATATGTGTGTATAAAACTCAAAACGTAAAGTACGTATGTAAAGCAAGGATATTTATAGGGTAAGAGAGATAGAACCGTATAAAGGCAACTGAATATCTTAATGTATATTGAGTTGCTGAAGATTCGGATCGTGGGATATGGCAGTTACTGCGAGATATTGCAGTTACCAAATCTAATCTTTAGTGAATATGTGACCGGAATATGCGGGATATCTTGGCCACTCTGTTATTAACGGTTTAGTGGGACCAGAGGAGAGAGGCAAGGCTCTCTTCGGGGCGAGCACTCCCATGTCGAGCAGTGGAAGGTCGCGACTTGGTAGAGAATGGCGAGCAGTCTGAGAGCCTTTGGCGTCTCTATAGACTTTGGGCTCGATTCTGGATTACTCGATGGTGGGCCAAGTTTGGCTTGTACTTGGGCCGATCCGGTTCAGATGTCATGGGTTTACCCCCTCTATAGTTATTGGGCCTTCGAGGCCTTTTCTTACTGGGCCGTCACTATCGATACCCAACATTTGCCCCCGAAGCTTGATTGAAGTTCCTTCAGTCGAGCTTGATTTCCTGGTAGGGTTTTAGATAGTGACGTCTTTGGTAATGGTTCAGTGCCTTTGAGATACTTCGAGCTCATTTGGCGAGCAATTCCTTCTCTGTTCAAAGCCGAAAGAATATCCTTCCTTTTATCCCCTTTTGGCGATCACTCGAGGTGACTCAGGCTTATGGAAGTCTATCTTTCTTAGTTAGGCGATCATTATCTACCCGAGGTATTCCTGCTAAAGCTTTATTAGTGCGTTGGCGACCCTCTTGTCTCCTTAGTGGACTTGTTAGCATTTAATAACTGCACGGTTGTCCAGAAATCGAACGGTCACTTGAGGCACGCCTGACATTTACTTTTCCGTAAACCCAGGGTAGCTTGACAGCTGTCTGTACCAGCCAACCGTTGTCTCTTGGAATTCTGACATTGCTTCGGTTTTTTTTTTAAAAGGGTGCAATTATTCCTCTGCGTCGCTTTGATTTGCTCGTGGCGGTTACTCCCCTTTTGGTTGCTATAGGAAACGTCATTTTCTGTATTCTGTCTTTTACGCTTATCCGCTCTCTTGGATTTTCAGAGCTTCATTGCGATCCTTTCCTTTTCTTTTCTCAACCTTCTTCAGCCTTCTTCCAACATTTCCATGGCTCCTCGCAATCAGAGAGTCAAGCACACGGCTCCCAAGGGTGCCAACAAAGCCAACATGCCCAGAAATGCTGATGTCCCTTTGACCATCAGGGATGAAGTCGTTCCCCCTTCAGTAGAGGAACAGACCGATTTGGGCAGGACTGCAACCACTCCTGTGGTGGTGGACGGGCCCGAGCTGAACACGCCTATTTTTTCCCCAAAAGGTAAACTTTCGCCCTTTTATTGCTCTGCTTTGGCAATGTCCTCTGCTGTTCTTTGCTTTTTATGTTTATCATTGCAATATTTGAATTTGTTCGAGTAGACGTCAAGCCTAATGAATTGAAGCCGGCTTATTTTAAGACCGTGGTGGCGCTTGGTGGCTTCAGCGTGGAGGATGCTCCTAGATATCCTGGCCTAGGTCTGCATTTTCCTCACGATGGAGAGGTTTACATTTATGCGGCTCAGATCGATGCTGGGTTGCGTTTTCCTCTCTGTGAGGATTTACAGACCTTGTGTCAGTTTTACGGGATTCACCCCACACAGCTTGTCCCGAATGCCCTCAGGATGTGGGTCGGTTTCAAGTTCCTATGCTTACGCCAGGAATGGGTATATTCACTGGCCCTGTTCCGGTGTTTCTTCCGCCTGGCAGCAGGGGCAAACCACCTTCACCACTTCCAATCCCGCTGGCCGAAGTTTTCAGAGTGGGGAGGCCTTCAGGGATGGGTTTGGAACGTCCATGTCCGCCTGGTCGACGATTTTCGGACCACCAACTCCAATTATAAGAAGTGTTACTTCTTTTATAAGGGGGGGGGTGCCCTGGAAATTGTTGATCCCGGACAAGGATTTCCCTCCTTCCTTCGAGGAGCTATCAGAGAGTGATCGAAACGCTATTGATGACCTATACCGGTCGCATCGGTCTTCTCAGTTCAAGTCCATCCGCTCAGTGGCGGAGACTACCGAGAATGCCCTTGAGATGGCGGGTATTCATCAAGCCACGCCAATCTTTAATGATTGGGTAATTTTCTAACTCTTATCTTGCTTTATTACTTGTAGGGAAGGTTGTAAGCAAGAGCCAGAAACTGATAGGTCTCTTTGATGACCAGGGATTAGCGGGGTTGTCCTCCGACCAGGCATTGCTGAACTCTCCTCCTCCCCCCTCTAGGCGTTCGTTCAAGAGGAAGTCTGAGGAGGTGCTTCCCTCGGCCACTGCTGACCCTCGCCAACCAGGTATGTTGCTTTGTTATTCGTAGATTTAATATCTTCATACTTTGCGGTTTTTTGTTTTTTGACATTTTGTCTTGTTGTTTTGCAGAGGAGTCCTCAACCGACATGGTCCGGGATCATGCTCCTCCTCCCTCCAAGAAGGTCAGGAGTGAGGGATGTCCGGAAGTCGACCAACATCCTTCTCCTCCCCCTCCTGGGGGTCCTTCCGCTAATAAAGGGAAGGGTCTGGACGCGGTGCCCCCTTCTCCTTCTCCCCAGGGTCCTTCTGCCGCCAAGGGGAAGGTTTTGACCTTAGCTCCTCCTGTTCTTACTGTGCCCATGGCTCCTCCTAAGGAGTCTGGGACCAAGAAGAAGGGGCATGCTGCTTCCAGCTCATCGAGGGCTCCTGTGGATGAGCATTGCTCCCTTGCCGGCTTGTTTCAGCCGCTTGAATCAGCGAATTCTCGGGAAACTTGGGTCCCCTGTGGGGACCTTATGAAGAAGGGGTATCCTCCCCAGAAGAGCCTCCGGGGCAGCCCGGATATGTGTATGCGGCTTCTGGACGGGATAATTCCCCCCGCGGACCGCTCGATTGTTCCCACGGAACTTCATCAGATCGAGGGGTTCCTTCGGTCCCACTTCGAACGAGTGGCTTTGGTAAGATCTCATACTTTTATTTCGTAGAGTCCTCTCTTTGTCGTTCCCTTATTGTCTGTTGTCCTGACAGCTTTTATTCTATATTTGTTGCCAGTTCGTTCGGGAAGAGGTGATTCTTGGTCGTGTCTTCGGGGAGCTCACCGACAAGTATTCCAGTGTGCTCGCCGAGCTGGAGCAGTACCGAAGCACGGGGGTCACTCCTGAGCAATTGGGGACTATCAAGACGACTGCAGATGCAGCGATCGCCTTGGCAGATAATACCCGAGAGGAATACCTCAGGAAGGAGCAGCGCCTCCTTGCTGATGTCCAGAAGAGGGAGGCTGAAGCCGCTGCCGCTCTTCAGGACTTTGACGCTCTTCACCTGTGTTTAGATCAGGGAGAGATCGTCCGAGTTCGCCTAGATGCTGAACTTAAGGAAGCTCAGGCGCAAGGGGCAGAATCGGAGGCTCGCAGGGTCGCTGCCGAGGCGCAAAGGGACGCTGCTGACGCCCAGAGAGAAGCTGCGGTGGCTCAGACGGAAGCTGCGGAAGCCCGGGGGATTGCCTTGGAGGAGGAGAGGGATCGGTTAACTGCACAATTGAAAGCCGTCCCTTCGCCCCAGAGCGTAGTTGAGGCATTCAAAGCCTCTGAGGAGTTTGAGGACTGCGCTCTGAAGGAGATGAGGTCGGCGATTGCCGATTTTCTCGAAGTCCTGGTGGATGAGGTCCAGGCGGTCGATCCCAACTTTCCTCTTGGGGAAGTCGCCTCTTTGAAGACCTTCCTGCGGAGTCGTCCTTCGCCGCCCTCTGTTGCTGGCGAGGCTGCTCCTGAAGGCGAGCCCAGTACTTCTGCCCCCGAAGGCGAGCAGAGCACCCTTGCCCCCGAGAACTCCGACGCTTGAAGTCCCCAACTCCTTGGCGACCGTATTTATCTTTTTTAGATAGCCATTTTTGTATTTTCTGTTTTTGGTTTGTAATTATTTGTCGAAGACTTGGATTTTTCTATTGAATGCTTTTATATTCTTGAGCCTTTAATCGACTTCGAACATATTTAGCTATCCAATATCTTACTCATAATTACTTTCTTGCTTTGTAATGTCGTCGACCCTTAAAGCCGTAGACCCATCATAAGTTAAACTTTCTAAGGATAATACTTTTGACACTTAAAAGCGTAAACTTCTAAGTTCAAAGAGATATTACCTTCTTTGAAGTTTAAACCTTTGAGGTGTTGGCCTAATAACAGGGGATTTGTAATTTGTCAGGCTTTATCATCGATAGTGATCGCCTAAACTTTCTTTGGCCTGACTTTGGCGTCAGGGCTTTCATTTTGCCTAACATTTTGCTAGGTCTTTTGGCCTGACTTTGGCGTCAGGGCTTTGCCTGACTCTTGGCGTCAGGTTTTTTGAGGCCTAACTTTGTTGTTAGGGCTTTTGTGGCCTAGTTTTGTTACTAAGGCTTTTTTGGCCTAACTTTGTTGTTAGGGCTTTTGGCCTGTCTTTGGCGACAGGGCTTTTTGGCCTAGCTTTGTTGCTAGGGCTTTTGGCCTAACTTTGTTGTTAGGGCTTTTGGCCTGTCTTTGGCGACAGGGCTTTTTGGCCTAGCTTTGTTGCTAGGGCTTTTGGCCTAACTTTGTTGTTAGGGCTTTTTGGCCTAGCTTTGTTGCTAGGGCTTTTGAGGCCTGACTTTGGCGTCAGGGCTTTTGGCCTAGCTTTGGTGCTAGGGCTTTTGGCCTAGCTTTGTTGCTAGGGCTTTTTGAGGCCTGACTTTGGCGTCAGGGCTTTTTGGCCTAGCTTTGGTGCTAGGGCTTTTGGCCTAGCTTTGTTGCTAGGGCTTTTGAGGCCTGACTTTGGCGTCAGGGCTTTTTGACTTCAGCTTGCTTCGAGTGGACACGCTTTGTGAAGGAATGGCTTTCTTTTATTGACATAATCCGTTTGATTACAAGCTATGCATAAAATCTTCTTAAATGCTCTGAATTAAATGGACGAGGTAACCTCTCGCCTTCGGTGGTTTCCAAATAGTAGGATCCTGGTGCGGCGATCTCTACTACTTTGTATGGTCCTTCCCATTTGGCTGAAAGTTTGTTTTTACTGTCCAGCCTTGTAAATTCATTCCTTCTCATAACCATCTCCCCCACGAAAAATTGGCGAGCGCTAACTTTTCTGTTGAAATACCGAGCGGTCGCCAAGCGCATTTTTGCCTGTGTTTTTTCCGAGAGCCATCTCTTTTCCTCTGCCAAGTCGAGGTCAGTTCTGCGCTCGATCTCATTTGCCTCCGCGTTAAAGTGTAGGACTCTGTGGGTAGGCACTGCTAATTCAGTTGGTGCTACTGCTTCTGATCCGTACACTAAACTGAAAGGCGTTTCTCCTGTGGCCGCCTTAGGCGTTGTTCTGCTGGCCCATAATACGTTTTCCAGTTCGTCTGCCCAGTTCCCTTTGAATGCTCGAACCCTTTTCTTGAGTCCTGCTAAGACAACCTTGTTGGCTGCTTCAGCTTGCCCATTCGTTTGAGGGTGATGTACTGAACTGAAGCGATGGTCGATGTGATACTCTTCACAGAGCCATTTCAATTCCTTTCCAACGAATTGCGGACCATTATCGCTGATGAGTATTTTGGGAATACCAAACCTGGAGAATATGTTGACCTGCATGAACTTGATAACTTGGAATTCCGTTGTCGAAGCTAGAGCTTTCGCCTCTACCCACTTAGTGAAGTAGTCGATCGCCACTATAATGTGAGTGCGCTGACCAGTGCTAATGGGAAAAGGACCCAATATATCGATTCCCCATTGAGCGAAGGGCCAGGCACCCGCCATTGGGGATAATAATGTCGATGGTCGACCCGATCGTGGTGCAAACTGCTGGCAAATTTCACACTTCTGTGTTAATTCGGCTGCGTCTTTTCCCAAGGTCGGCCAGTAATATCCCAGTCTGAATATTTTCCTGCTTAGTGAACGAGCACCTTCATGACATGCCGCTGCCCCTTCATGAGCTTCTCGAAGAACTTTTTCTGTTTCGGGTAGAGCAACACATCTCAAGTAAGGCGTCGAATAACCTCTTCTATAGAGTTCTCCATCGATGATTAGATAACTGGCTGCGAGTCTTCTAATCCTAGTGGATTCGCCTTCGTCCTCTGGGAGGATGCCTTCTTTCAAATAATTCTGGAACGGGGTCATCCAGGTGACCTGTTCTTGAATGTTGAAGACCTCTGCTCTGTTTTCAAGGACTGAACATAGGGCCTTTTCCAGAAATTGCACATCCTGGATTGTCGCCCCTCCGAAGGCTAGCTTACTCAAAGAATCTGCCATCTGGTTTTCTTGGCGAGGAATAAACTCAATCGCGAAATTTGGGATTTCCACAACTAGTTTTTTGGCGATGCCGAGATATTTCTTCATCTTTTCTCCCTTTGCCTCGTAGGCGCCATTAACCTGATTGACAATAAGTTCTGAATCACTTTTTACTTTAAGCGCTGTTATACCCATTCCTTTTGCCAGTCTGAGTCCAGTGATAAGAGCCTCATATTCTGCTTCGTTATTGGTTGCCAGGAATGTCAAGGCGATCGCGTATTTCAGAGGCTCGCCCTCAGGAGGAATAAGAATTAAACCTGCCCCCGAGCCTTCTTTTGATGAAGACCCATCCGTATAGAGTTCCCAGATTTGATTGTCGTTTGCTGACTGACTTGGCCTGTTTTCTGCCTCCGCTTGACCGTTACTCGTGCTTTCCACTATGAAATCAGCTAGTGCTTGACCTTTGATGGCCGTTTTTGGCGCAAATTTGATCCTGAACTCGCTGAGCTCGATCGCCCACTTGACCATTCTTCCTGAAGAATCTGGCTTCATCAGGAAGTTTTTGAGAGGTTGATTGGTGAGGACCGTGATGTCGTGCGCATGAAAGTATGGTCTCAGCTTCCGAGCAGCAATAACTAAGGCATAGAGATACTTCTCAATCTGGACATATTTTATTTCTGCTGAGTTGAACATTTTGCTAATGAAATACACTGGACTCTGAACATTATTCTCCTCCCTTATTAAAACAGCACTGGCTGCCACATCGCTAATGCCTAAATAGAGGAAAAGCTGCTCGCCTGGAACGGGTTTTGCCAGAGCTGGGAGTGTTTGAATATGCCTTTTCAAGGACTGGAATGCTTCCTCGCAGTCTGGCGTCCATTCGAACTTACGGTTGGCCCTCAAGGTTTTGAAGAACGGGAGGGACTTGTCGCTTGCTTTGGAGAGGAAGCGGTTAAGAGCAGCTAGTCGGCCGTTCAGGCATTGGACTTCCTTATGGCAGGTTGGTGACTTCATTTCTTCTATGGCCTTTAGCTTTTCCGGGTTTGCTTCAATGCCCCTTTCGCTGACCATAAAACCCAGGAACTTCCCGGACTTGACTCCAAAGGCGCACTTTGCTGGGTTCAGGCGAACGCTGTGTCTCCTCATGCATTCAAAAGCTTCACGGAGGTCGGTGGTATGAGGATTGCCTTTGATGGATTTAACGAGCATATCATCCACGTAGGCCTCCATGTTCCTTCCCAGCATGTCCTGGAACAGTCGGTTCACCATCCGCTGATAAGTCGCCCCGGCATTGATGAGACCAAAGGGCATCACCTTGTAGCATAGAATGTCCCCGTCAGCATAGAAAGCAGTGTGGGCCTCGTCGTCTGGATGCATTCTGATCTGGTTGTAGCCTGAATAGGCGTCCATGAAGCTCAGCATCTCATGACCCGAGGTAGCATCGACTAGCTGATCAATTCTTGGAAGGGGATATGAATCTTTGGGGCAAGCCTTGTTTAAGTCGCGGAAGTCGACGCACATCCTCCACTTGCCATTAGATTTCCTGACCAAAACTGGGTTGGCTACCCAGCTCTGGAATCTTACCTCTCTGACGAAGTCAGCTTCAATCAACCTGCCGACTTCCTGCCTGATCGCCAAACGTTTATCAGTCCCGAACGATCTTCTCTTTTGGGCGATCGGCTTGATGGAGGGGTCTATCCTGAGCTCATGCGAGATAATATCTGTGCTGATTCCTGGCATGTCGCTCGGCTGCCAGGCAAAGAGCTCTTTGAATTCCTTGAGGAGAGCGGTCATGGCCTCCTTCTGATCCTCTTTCAAGGTGGTCCCAATGCGCACCTTTTTGTCCGGACCATCGATCTCGACCTCCTCCAATTCCTCCATGGGTGCTGGTCGAGCCAAGTCCTCGCGGGGATCGGCCTCTGTCTCGATGGCGAGCGCCTCCCTTTGGTTCTTCCTGCGTAAACAGTTCACATAACATTGCCGCGAGGAAGGCTGATCTCCGAGCACTTCTCCAATCCCGTTCGGAGTAGGGAACTTCATCTTCTGGTGGACAGTGGAGGCCACAATCTTATTTGGGTTGATCGTGGTTCTCCCTATAATGGCGTTGTAGGATGTAGGTGAATCGACCACCAGGAAAGTGACCGACACCTTGATGCTTTTCCACCCCTCGCCAAAAATCACTGGCATGGTTATAGCCCCCAGTGGATAAGTTGTCCTTCCCGCAAATCCGATCAGCGGAAAGTCGACCCTCTTCAGGTCGCGTTTTGATTTGCCCATCTTTTCGAAGGCGTCCAGAAACAGGATGTCTGTCGAGCTGCCTCCGTCGACCAGAATCCTTGCAACATCACAGCCGTCAATATCTGCCGTAATGACCAGAGCATCGTTGTGGGGCGTGGTGACATGTGTCAAATCATCTTCAGAGAATGAGATGACAATGTTTTCTTCAGGTCGGGGTCGCTTCCCCAACTGAACTGCCGTAGAGATCTGAGTGGCGTAGACCTCTCTGGAGTTTGACCTCTCGCCGCCTGCGCCGAATCCTCCCGCAATCAGATTCACTCTCCTCTTGCTTCCAGAAGGCTCAGCTTGATCCGCAGGGGCTGGTGAACGATGTCTCCTGGGGGGCGTTCGACTTCGGTCTCGCCCTGCCACAAATTCCTTCAACATTCCCCCCTGAATCAGCCTCTCTATATCTCGTTTCAGAATCTTGCAATCGTCTGTCTTATGGCCCTTGCACTTGTGGTATCTGCAATAGCTCTCGACATCCTTGCCCATGGGTAACCCACCTCGGCGAGGCATCGGTGGCCTCGCCAAGGATCTCCTCTCCATCTCGACTAGTACCGCTGAGATCTGCCTATTTAAAGGCGTGAAGTACTCAGGGACCTCTGGATGGCGAGGCGCTGGAAGAGACTCGACTCGCGGCTTACTTTCTTTTCCCTTTTTCTCCTTCTTGACCTCCTTCTTACCATCGCGTCGGGGTTCAGGGGTTACCCTTAGCGAGGTCGTCAGGAGGTTAGCCTCGATGTTTGCGCGCTCAAGGTCTATGAAACCTTTCGCTCTGGATGCCAACTCCTCCAATGTCTCTATCTCCTTTACGTGATAGCTGTTTCGCAGCTTTCTCGAGGCCTTGTTGGCCACATCCAGACCTCTGTAGAATGCTCGAATGATCTCCCCATCCGAGATTCGGCGATCTAATTCTGTGACGTTTTGATGAAAACGCCCGTAGAAGTTGGACAGCGACTCTCCAGGCTGCTGTTTGACCGAGTCAAGGGCGACCACGCTCTTCAGCAACTGGCGCTCGCCCATGTATCTCTCCAGGAACTTGCTTCTTAACTCTGCCCAAGTTCCGATTGATCCTGCAGGGAGGCCGAAGAACCAGGACGAAGCCGAACCCGAAAGAGTAGATGGAAATAGCAAAGCCAAATGATTGGGATCGTTTGACTTACCCAGAAGGGAGGCCTCATGCTTGTTGACATGTACGGTGGGATCTCCTCCACCGCTATACTCAGGTATGGCCCGAGCAACCACATCCTTCGGGATTTTGATAGCGACGAGCGCGTCGGTGAATGGATGAGAGGACTGCTCCTTGAAGGGAGCTATGACTGTCAACTGTCTTTCCTGGAGCCTTTTGTTGAGGAGGTCATCCATCTGCTCCACAGTGCAGTACATGGGAGAGGCTCCGGGTGGAGGCGGACCGGAAGGATTGGCAGTATATGCGGCTGCTGGCTCCTTGGTGTGCGCTGGAGGTAGGGACTGCTGACCTGACGTCATCTCCTGATCCTCCTGATGCGCAGCAGGACTAGGATTGGCCGCTTCTGAAGGTGAAGGCCCTGTGGCAGCAGGGCGGTGATTTTCCTTAGGAGCAGAGGGATTGTTTTCCTGAGGAGCAGGGGCCTGGCGGCGCGCCTGTCCTAGGATGGCTTCCAGCAAGGAGACCATCTCGGGGGTTAAATTAATATTCTGCCCCGCAATGTGGACTGTCTGCGGTGCAGGGGCTCCGTTTTGATCAGCAGCTGGGGTCGGTCTTGAATCACCGACATGTTCTCGGGCTGTCCGCAGAGGAACAGCATTAACTCCTGCTCGGCTGGCAGGTTCCTGTTGAAGCGGTGAAGCGGCGGCGGAATCAGAGCTATCTGAGGATCGCTCCCTAGTCTGATTCCGACGGTTGCTTTGGGATCGAGTTCTCATGGCTTAATTGCTCGTTTCCCACAGACGGCGCCAAATGTTGGATCGTGAAATCCTGAATGCTGATCTGGCAGTGAATTGAATGCCAGACAAGGTTGGGATGACGCTTCAGCTCCAACTCCGGTGAACCTGCAAGTAGGGGAGCGCAACAGAGGGGGTGCCTCTGGGTCCCTCTCCGATGCTTAAATGAGTATATGTGTGTATAAAACTCAAAACGTAAAGTACGTATGTAAAGCAAGGATATTTATAGGGTAAGAGAGATAGAACCGTATAAAGGCAACTGAATATCTTAATGTATATTGAGTTGCTGAAGATTCGGATCGTGGGATATGGCAGTTACTGCGAGATATTGCAGTTACCAAATCTAATCTTTAGTGAATATGTGACCGGAATATGCGGGATATCTTGGCCACTCTGTTATTAACGGTTTAGTGGGACCAGAGGAGAGAGGCAAGGCTCTCTTCGGGGCGAGCACTCCCATGTCGAGCAGTGGAAGGTCGCGACTTGGTAGAGAATGGCGAGCAGTCTGAGAGCCTTTGGCGTCTCTATAGACTTTGGGCTCGATTCTGGATTACTCGATGGTGGGCCAAGTTTGGCTTGTACTTGGGCCGATCCGGTTCGGATGTCATGGGTTTACCCCCTCTATAGTTATTGGGCCTTCGAGGCCTTTTCTTACTGGGCCGTCACTATCGATACCCAACAATACCTTAAGCTCAGTATTTTCTTTATTATGAATAATATTTAATTTCGTGTGATGGAACCACACCCATAAGAATTTCGTTCAATTTCCTATATCTCGTATGCTCGTTTAACCGAGATCCATTTTTCTAGTAACAAAACTTGTTTAGAAGTTTGAGCTAGATATACTAACGTATGAAGGTTATTATATTCTTTTAACGGTACTCCTTTCATGCATGATACCTTAGCCTCAGTATTTTGTTTTGTATGAATCATAATTTATTTCGTGTGATGGAACCACACCCATAAGAGTTTCATACAATTTCCTATATCTCGTAAGCTCGTTTAACCGAGCTCCGTTTGTCTTGAAACAAAACTCGTTTAAAAGTTTGAGCTAAAGCTACTAACGTATGAAGTTTATTATATACTTTTACCGGTACTCCTTTCATGCATGATACCTTAAGCTCAGTATTTTCCTTTCATGCATGATATTTAATTTCGTGTGATGGAATCACACCCATAAGAATTTCGTACAATTTCCTATATCTTGTATGCTCGTTTAGCCGCGATCCATTTTTCTTGTAACAAAACTTGTTTAGAAGTTTGAGCTAGATATACTAACGCATGAAGTTTATTATATTCTTTTAACGGTACTCCTTTCATGCTTGATACCTTAGGCTCAGTATTTTCTTTATTATGAATAATATTTAATTTCGTGTGATGCAACCTCACCCATAAGAATTTCGTTCAATTTCTTATATCTCTTATGCTCGTTTAACCGAGATCCATTTTTATTGTAACAAAACTTGTTTAGAAGTTTGAGCTAGATATACTAACGTATGAAGTTTATTATATTCTTTTAACGGTACTCCTTTCATGCATGATACCTTAGCCTCGGTATTTTGTTTAGTATGAATCATAATTTATTTCGTGTGATGGAACCACACCCATAAGAGTTTCATACAATTTCCTATATCTCGTAAGCTCGTTTAACCGAGCTCCGTTTGTCTTGAAACAAAACTCGTTTAAAAGTTTGACCTAAATATACTAACGTATGAAGTTTATTATATACTTTTAACGGTACTCCTTTCATGCATGATACTTAGCTTTGGTATTATGTTTATTATTAATAATATTTAATTTCGTGTGATGGTACCACACCCATAAGAATTTCGTTCAATTTCCTATATCTCGTATGCTCGCTTAACCGAGATCCATTCTTGTTGTAAAAAAACTTGTTTAGAAGTTTGAGCTAGATATACTAACGTATTAAGTTTATTATATACTTTTAACGGTACTCCTTTCATGCATGATACCTTAAGCTCAGTATTTTCTTTATTATGAATAATATTTAATTTCGTGTGATGGAACCACACCCATAAGAATTTCGTTCAATTTCCTATATCTCGTATGCTCGTTTAACCGAGATCCATTTTTCTAGTAACAAAACTTGTTTAGAAGTTTGAGCTAGATATACTAACGTATGAAGGTTATTATATTCTTTTAACGGTACTCCTTTCATGCATGATACCTTAGCCTCAGTATTTTGTTTTGTATGAATCATAATTTATTTCGTGTGATGGAACCACACCCATAAGAGTTTCATACAATTTCCTATATCTCGTAAGCTCGTTTAACCGAGCTCCGTTTGTCTTGAAACAAAACTCGTTTAAAAGTTTGAGCTAAAGCTACTAACGTATGAAGTTTATTATATACTTTTACCGGTACTCCTTTCATGCATGATACCTTAAGCTCAGTATTTTCCTTTCATGCATGATATTTAATTTCGTGTGATGGAATCACACCCATAAGAATTTCGTACAATTTCCTATATCTTGTATGCTCGTTTAGCCGCGATCCATTTTTCTTGTAACAAAACTTGTTTAGAAGTTTGAGCTAGATATACTAACGCATGAAGTTTATTATATTCTTTTAACGGTACTCCTTTCATGCTTGATACCTTAGGCTCAGTATTTTCTTTATTATGAATAATATTTAATTTCGTGTGATGCAACCTCACCCATAAGAATTTCGTTCAATTTCTTATATCTCTTATGCTCGTTTAACCGAGATCCATTTTTATTGTAACAAAACTTGTTTAGAAGTTTGAGCTAGATATACTAACGTATGAAGTTTATTATATTCTTTTAACGGTACTCCTTTCATGCATGATACCTTAGCCTCGGTATTTTGTTTAGTATGAATCATAATTTATTTCGTGTGATGGAACCACACCCATAAGAGTTTCATACAATTTCCTATATCTCGTAAGCTCGTTTAACCGAGCTCCGTTTGTCTTGAAACAAAACTCGTTTAAAAGTTTGACCTAAATATACTAACGTATGAAGTTTATTATATACTTTTAACGGTACTCCTTTCATGCATGATACTTAGCTTTGGTATTATGTTTATTATTAATAATATTTAATTTCGTGTGATGGTACCACACCCATAAGAATTTCGTTCAATTTCCTATATCTCGTATGCTCGCTTAACCGAGATCCATTCTTGTTGTAAAAAAACTTGTTTAGAAGTTTGAGCTAGATATACTAACGTATTAAGTTTATTATATACTTTTAACGGTACTCCTTTCATGCATGATACCTTAGGCTCAGTATTTTCTTTATTATGAATAATATTTAATTTCGTGTGATGCAACCTCACCCATAAGAATTTCGTTCAATTTCTTATATCTCTTATGCTCGTTTAACCGAGATCCATTTTTATTGTAACAAAACTTGTTTAGAAGTTTGAGCTAGATATACTAACGTATGAAGTTTATTATATTCTTTTAACGGTACTCCTTTCATGCATGATACCTTAGCCTCGGTATTTTGTTTAGTATGAATCATAATTTATTTCGTGTGATGGAACCACACCCATAAGAGTTTCATACAATTTCCTATATCTCGTAAGCTCGTTTAACCGAGCTCCGTTTGTCTTGAAACAAAACTCGTTTAAAAGTTTGACCTAAATATACTAACGTATGAAGTTTATTATATACTTTTAACGGTACTCCTTTCATGCATGATACTTAGCTTTGGTATTATGTTTATTATTAATAATATTTAATTTCGTGTGATGGTACCACACCCATAAGAATTTCGTTCAATTTCCTATATCTCGTATGCTCGCTTAACCGAGATCCATTCTTGTTGTAAAAAAACTTGTTTAGAAGTTTGAGCTAGATATACTAACGTATTAAGTTTATTATATACTTTTAACGGTACTCCTTTCATGCATGATACCTTAAGCTCAGTATTTTCTTTATTATGAATAATATTTAATTTCGTGTGATGGAACCACACCCATAAGAATTTCGTTCAATTTCCTATATCTCGTATGCTCGTTTAACCGAGATCCATTTTTCTAGTAACAAAACTTGTTTAGAAGTTTGAGCTAGATATACTAACGTATGAAGTTTATTATATTCTTTTAACGGTACTCCTTTCATGCATGATACCTTAGCCTCGGTATTTTGTTTAGTATGAATCATAATTTATTTCGTGTGATGGAACCACACCCATAAGAGTTTCATACAATTTCCTATATCTCGTAAGCTCGTTTAACCGAGCTCCGTTTGTCTTGAAACAAAACTCGTTTAAAAGTTTGACCTAAATATACTAACGTATGAAGTTTATTATATACTTTTAACGGTACTCCTTTCATGCATGATACTTAGCTTTGGTATTATGTTTATTATTAATAATATTTAATTTCGTGTGATGGTACCACACCCATAAGAATTTCGTTCAATTTCCTATATCTCGTATGCTCGCTTAACCGAGATCCATTCTTGTTGTAAAAAAACTTGTTTAGAAGTTTGAGCTAGATATACTAACGTATTAAGTTTATTATATACTTTTAACGGTACTCCTTTCATGCATGATACCTTAAGCTCAGTATTTTCTTTATTATGAATAATATTTAATTTCGTGTGATGGAACCACACCCATAAGAATTTCGTTCAATTTCCTATATCTCGTATGCTCGTTTAACCGAGATCCATTTTTCTAGTAACAAAACTTGTTTAGAAGTTTGAGCTAGATATACTAACGTATGAAGGTTATTATATTCTTTTAACGGTACTCCTTTCATGCATGATACCTTAGCCTCAGTATTTTGTTTTGTATGAATCATAATTTATTTCGTGTGATGGAACCACACCCATAAGAGTTTCATACAATTTCCTATATCTCGTAAGCTCGTTTAACCGAGCTCCGTTTGTCTTGAAACAAAACTCGTTTAAAAGTTTGAGCTAAAGCTACTAACGTATGAAGTTTATTATATACTTTTACCGGTACTCCTTTCATGCATGATACCTTAAGCTCAGTATTTTCCTTTCATGCATGATATTTAATTTCGTGTGATGGAATCACACCCATAAGAATTTCGTACAATTTCCTATATCTTGTATGCTCGTTTAGCCGCGATCCATTTTTCTTGTAACAAAACTTGTTTAGAAGTTTGAGCTAGATATACTAACGCATGAAGTTTATTATATTCTTTTAACGGTACTCCTTTCATGCTTGATACCTTAGGCTCAGTATTTTCTTTATTATGAATAATATTTAATTTCGTGTGATGCAACCTCACCCATAAGAATTTCGTTCAATTTCTTATATCTCTTATGCTCGTTTAACCGAGATCCATTTTTATTGTAACAAAACTTGTTTAGAAGTTTGAGCTAGATATACTAACGTATGAAGTTTATTATATTCTTTTAACGGTACTCCTTTCATGCATGATACCTTAGCCTCGGTATTTTGTTTAGTATGAATCATAATTTATTTCGTGTGATGGAACCACACCCATAAGAGTTTCATACAATTTCCTATATCTCGTAAGCTCGTTTAACCGAGCTCCGTTTGTCTTGAAACAAAACTCGTTTAAAAGTTTGACCTAAATATACTAACGTATGAAGTTTATTATATACTTTTAACGGTACTCCTTTCATGCATGATACTTAGCTTTGGTATTATGTTTATTATTAATAATATTTAATTTCGTGTGATGGTACCACACCCATAAGAATTTCGTTCAATTTCCTATATCTCGTATGCTCGCTTAACCGAGATCCATTCTTGTTGTAAAAAAACTTGTTTAGAAGTTTGAGCTAGATATACTAACGTATTAAGTTTATTATATACTTTTAACGGTACTCCTTTCATGCATGATACCTTAAGCTCAGTATTTTCTTTATTATGAATAATATTTAATTTCGTGTGATGGAACCACACCCATAAGAATTTCGTTCAATTTCCTATATCTCGTATGCTCGTTTAACCGAGATCCATTTTTCTAGTAACAAAACTTGTTTAGAAGTTTGAGCTAGATATACTAACGTATGAAGGTTATTATATTCTTTTAACGGTACTCCTTTCATGCATGATACCTTAGCCTCAGTATTTTGTTTTGTATGAATCATAATTTATTTCGTGTGATGGAACCACACCCATAAGAGTTTCATACAATTTCCTATATCTCGTAAGCTCGTTTAACCGAGCTCCGTTTGTCTTGAAACAAAACTCGTTTAAAAGTTTGAGCTAAAGCTACTAACGTATGAAGTTTATTATATACTTTTACCGGTACTCCTTTCATGCATGATACCTTAAGCTCAGTATTTTCCTTTCATGCATGATATTTAATTTCGTGTGATGGAATCACACCCATAAGAATTTCGTACAATTTCCTATATCTTGTATGCTCGTTTAGCCGCGATCCATTTTTCTTGTAACAAAACTTGTTTAGAAGTTTGAGCTAGATATACTAACGCATGAAGTTTATTATATTCTTTTAACGGTACTCCTTTCATGCTTGATACCTTAGGCTCAGTATTTTCTTTATTATGAATAATATTTAATTTCGTGTGATGCAACCTCACCCATAAGAATTTCGTTCAATTTCTTATATCTCTTATGCTCGTTTAACCGAGATCCATTTTTATTGTAACAAAACTTGTTTAGAAGTTTGAGCTAGATATACTAACGTATGAAGTTTATTATATTCTTTTAACGGTACTCCTTTCATGCATGATACCTTAGCCTCGGTATTTTGTTTAGTATGAATCATAATTTATTTCGTGTGATGGAACCACACCCATAAGAGTTTCATACAATTTCCTATATCTCGTAAGCTCGTTTAACCGAGCTCCGTTTGTCTTGAAACAAAACTCGTTTAAAAGTTTGACCTAAATATACTAACGTATGAAGTTTATTATATACTTTTAACGGTACTCCTTTCATGCATGATACTTAGCTTTGGTATTATGTTTATTATTAATAATATTTAATTTCGTGTGATGGTACCACACCCATAAGAATTTCGTTCAATTTCCTATATCTCGTATGCTCGCTTAACCGAGATCCATTCTTGTTGTAAAAAAACTTGTTTAGAAGTTTGAGCTAGATATACTAACGTATTAAGTTTATTATATACTTTTAACGGTACTCCTTTCATGCATGATACCTTAAGCTCAGTATTTTCTTTATTATGAATAATATTTAATTTCGTGTGATGGAACCACACCCATAAGAATTTCGTTCAATTTCCTATATCTCGTATGCTCGTTTAACCGAGATCCATTTTTCTAGTAACAAAACTTGTTTAGAAGTTTGAGCTAGATATACTAACGTATGAAGGTTATTATATTCTTTTAACGGTACTCCTTTCATGCATGATACCTTAGCCTCGGTATTTTGTTTAGTATGAATCATAATTTATTTCGTGTGATGGAACCACACCCATAAGAGTTTCATACAATTTCCTATATCTCGTAAGCTCGTTTAACCGAGCTCCGTTTGTCTTGAAACAAAACTCGTTTAAAAGTTTGACCTAAATATACTAACGTATGAAGTTTATTATATACTTTTAACGGTACTCCTTTCATGCATGATACTTAGCTTTGGTATTATGTTTATTATTAATAATATTTAATTTCGTGTGATGGTACCACACCCATAAGAATTTCGTTCAATTTCCTATATCTCGTATGCTCGCTTAACCGAGATCCATTCTTGTTGTAAAAAAACTTGTTTAGAAGTTTGAGCTAGATATACTAACGTATTAAGTTTATTATATACTTTTAACGGTACTCCTTTCATGCATGATACCTTAAGCTCAGTATTTTCTTTATTATGAATAATATTTAATTTCGTGTGATGGAACCACACCCATAAGAATTTCGTTCAATTTCCTATATCTCGTATGCTCGTTTAACCGAGATCCATTTTTCTAGTAACAAAACTTGTTTAGAAGTTTGAGCTAGATATACTAACGTATGAAGTTTATTATATTCTTTTAACGGTACTCCTTTCATGCATGATACCTTAGCCTCGGTATTTTGTTTAGTATGAATCATAATTTATTTCGTGTGATGGAACCACACCCATAAGAGTTTCATACAATTTCCTATATCTCGTAAGCTCGTTTAACCGAGCTCCGTTTGTCTTGAAACAAAACTCGTTTAAAAGTTTGACCTAAATATACTAACGTATGAAGTTTATTATATACTTTTAACGGTACTCCTTTCATGCATGATACTTAGCTTTGGTATTATGTTTATTATTAATAATATTTAATTTCGTGTGATGGTACCACACCCATAAGAATTTCGTTCAATTTCCTATATCTCGTATGCTCGCTTAACCGAGATCCATTCTTGTTGTAAAAAAACTTGTTTAGAAGTTTGAGCTAGATATACTAACGTATTAAGTTTATTATATACTTTTAACGGTACTCCTTTCATGCATGATACCTTAAGCTCAGTATTTTCTTTATTATGAATAATATTTAATTTCGTGTGATGGAACCACACCCATAAGAATTTCGTTCAATTTCCTATATCTCGTATGCTCGTTTAACCGAGATCCATTTTTCTAGTAACAAAACTTGTTTAGAAGTTTGAGCTAGATATACTAACGTATGAAGGTTATTATATTCTTTTAACGGTACTCCTTTCATGCATGATACCTTAGCCTCAGTATTTTGTTTTGTATGAATCATAATTTATTTCGTGTGATGGAACCACACCCATAAGAGTTTCATACAATTTCCTATATCTCGTAAGCTCGTTTAACCGAGCTCCGTTTGTCTTGAAACAAAACTCGTTTAAAAGTTTGAGCTAAAGCTACTAACGTATGAAGTTTATTATATACTTTTACCGGTACTCCTTTCATGCATGATACCTTAAGCTCAGTATTTTCCTTTCATGCATGATATTTAATTTCGTGTGATGGAATCACACCCATAAGAATTTCGTACAATTTCCTATATCTTGTATGCTCGTTTAGCCGCGATCCATTTTTCTTGTAACAAAACTTGTTTAGAAGTTTGAGCTAGATATACTAACGCATGAAGTTTATTATATTCTTTTAACGGTACTCCTTTCATGCTTGATACCTTAGGCTCAGTATTTTCTTTATTATGAATAATATTTAATTTCGTGTGATGCAACCTCACCCATAAGAATTTCGTTCAATTTCTTATATCTCTTATGCTCGTTTAACCGAGATCCATTTTTATTGTAACAAAACTTGTTTAGAAGTTTGAGCTAGATATACTAACGTATGAAGTTTATTATATTCTTTTAACGGTACTCCTTTCATGCATGATACCTTAGCCTCGGTATTTTGTTTAGTATGAATCATAATTTATTTCGTGTGATGGAACCACACCCATAAGAGTTTCATACAATTTCCTATATCTCGTAAGCTCGTTTAACCGAGCTCCGTTTGTCTTGAAACAAAACTCGTTTAAAAGTTTGAGCTAAAGCTACTAACGTATGAAGTTTATTATATACTTTTACCGGTACTCCTTTCATGCATGATACCTTAAGCTCAGTATTTTCCTTTCATGCATGATATTTAATTTCGTGTGATGGAATCACACCCATAAGAATTTCGTACAATTTCCTATATCTTGTATGCTCGTTTAGCCGCGATCCATTTTTCTTGTAACAAAACTTGTTTAGAAGTTTGAGCTAGATATACTAACGCATGAAGTTTATTATATTCTTTTAACGGTACTCCTTTCATGCTTGATACCTTAGGCTCAGTATTTTCTTTATTATGAATAATATTTAATTTCGTGTGATGCAACCTCACCCATAAGAATTTCGTTCAATTTCTTATATCTCTTATGCTCGTTTAACCGAGATCCATTTTTATTGTAACAAAACTTGTTTAGAAGTTTGAGCTAGATATACTAACGTATGAAGTTTATTATATTCTTTTAACGGTACTCCTTTCATGCATGATACCTTAGCCTCGGTATTTTGTTTAGTATGAATCATAATTTATTTCGTGTGATGGAACCACACCCATAAGAGTTTCATACAATTTCCTATATCTCGTAAGCTCGTTTAACCGAGCTCCGTTTGTCTTGAAACAAAACTCGTTTAAAAGTTTGACCTAAATATACTAACGTATGAAGTTTATTATATACTTTTAACGGTACTCCTTTCATGCATGATACTTAGCTTTGGTATTATGTTTATTATTAATAATATTTAATTTCGTGTGATGGTACCACACCCATAAGAATTTCGTTCAATTTCCTATATCTCGTATGCTCGCTTAACCGAGATCCATTCTTGTTGTAAAAAAACTTGTTTAGAAGTTTGAGCTAGATATACTAACGTATTAAGTTTATTATATACTTTTAACGGTACTCCTTTCATGCATGATACCTTAAGCTCAGTATTTTCTTTATTATGAATAATATTTAATTTCGTGTGATGGAACCACACCCATAAGAATTTCGTTCAATTTCCTATATCTCGTATGCTCGTTTAACCGAGATCCATTTTTCTAGTAACAAAACTTGTTTAGAAGTTTGAGCTAGATATACTAACGTATGAAGGTTATTATATTCTTTTAACGGTACTCCTTTCATGCATGATACCTTAGCCTCGGTATTTTGTTTAGTATGAATCATAATTTATTTCGTGTGATGGAACCACACCCATAAGAGTTTCATACAATTTCCTATATCTCGTAAGCTCGTTTAACCGAGCTCCGTTTGTCTTGAAACAAAACTCGTTTAAAAGTTTGACCTAAATATACTAACGTATGAAGTTTATTATATACTTTTAACGGTACTCCTTTCATGCATGATACTTAGCTTTGGTATTATGTTTATTATTAATTATATTTAATTTCGTGTGATGGTACCACACCCATAAGAATTTCGTTCAATTTCCTATATCTCGTATGCTCGCTTAACCGAGATCCATTCTTGTTGTAAAAAAACTTGTTTAGAAGTTTGAGCTAGATATACTAACGTATTAAGTTTATTATATACTTTTAACGGTACTCCTTTCATGCATGATACCTTAAGCTCAGTATTTTCTTTATTATGAATAATATTTAATTTCGTGTGATGGAACCACACCCATAAGAATTTCGTTCAATTTCCTATATCTCGTATGCTCGTTTAACCGAGATCCATTTTTCTAGTAACAAAACTTGTTTAGAAGTTTGAGCTAGATATACTAACGTATGAAGGTTATTATATTCTTTTAACGGTACTCCTTTCATGCATGATACCTTAGCCTCAGTATTTTGTTTAGTATGAATCATAATTTATTTCGTGTGATGGAACCACACCCATAAGAGTTTCATACAATTTCCTATATCTCGTAAGCTCGTTTAACCGAGCTCCGTTTGTCTTGAAACAAAACTCGTTTAAAAGTTTGAGCTAAAGCTACTAACGTATGAAGTTTATTATATACTTTTACCGGTACTCCTTTCATGCATGATACCTTAAGCTCAGTATTTTCCTTTCATGCATGATATTTAATTTCGTGTGATGGAATCACACCCATAAGAATTTCGTACAATTTCCTATATCTTGTATGCTCGTTTAGCCGCGATCCATTTTTCTTGTAACAAAACTTGTTTAGAAGTTTGAGCTAGATATACTAACGCATGAAGTTTATTATATTCTTTTAACGGTACTCCTTTCATGCTTGATACCTTAGGCTCAGTATTTTCTTTATTATGAATAATATTTAATTTCGTGTGATGCAACCTCACCCATAAGAATTTCGTTCAATTTCTTATATCTCTTATGCTCGTTTAACCGAGATCCATTTTTATTGTAACAAAACTTGTTTAGAAGTTTGAGCTAGATATACTAACGTATGAAGTTTATTATATTCTTTTAACGGTACTCCTTTCATGCATGATACCTTAGCCTCGGTATTTTGTTTAGTATGAATCATAATTTATTTCGTGTGATGGAACCACACCCATAAGAGTTTCATACAATTTCCTATATCTCGTAAGCTCGTTTAACCGAGCTCCGTTTGTCTTGAAACAAAACTCGTTTAAAAGTTTGACCTAAATATACTAACGTATGAAGTTTATTATATACTTTTAACGGTACTCCTTTCATGCATGATACTTAGCTTTGGTATTATGTTTATTATTAATAATATTTAATTTCGTGTGATGGTACCACACCCATAAGAATTTCGTTCAATTTCCTATATCTCGTATGCTCGCTTAACCGAGATCCATTCTTGTTGTAAAAAAACTTGTTTAGAAGTTTGAGCTAGATATACTAACGTATTAAGTTTATTATATACTTTTAACGGTACTCCTTTCATGCATGATACCTTAAGCTCAGTATTTTCTTTATTATGAATAATATTTAATTTCGTGTGATGGAACCACACCCATAAGAATTTCGTTCAATTTCCTATATCTCGTATGCTCGTTTAACCGAGATCCATTTTTCTAGTAACAAAACTTGTTTAGAAGTTTGAGCTAGATATACTAACGTATGAAGGTTATTATATTCTTTTAACGGTACTCCTTTCATGCATGATACCTTAGCCTCAGTATTTTGTTTAGTATGAATCATAATTTATTTCGTGTGATGGAACCACACCCATAAGAGTTTCATACAATTTCCTATATCTCGTAAGCTCGTTTAACCGAGCTCCGTTTGTCTTGAAACAAAACTCGTTTAAAAGTTTGACCTAAATATACTAACGTATGAAGTTTATTATATACTTTTAACGGTACTCCTTTCATGCATGATACTTAGCTTTGGTATTATGTTTATTATTAATTATATTTAATTTCGTGTGATGGTACCACACCCATAAGAATTTCATTCAATTTCCTATATCTCGTATGCTCGCTTAACCGAGATCCATTCTTGTTGTAAAAAAACTTGTTTAGAAGTTTGAGCTAGATATACTAACGTATTAAGTTTATTATATACTTTTAACGGTACTCCTTTCATGCATGATACCTTAAGCTCAGTATTTTCTTTATTATGAATAATATTTAATTTCGTGTGATGGAACCACACCCATAAGAATTTCGTTCAATTTCCTATATCTCGTATGCTCGTTTAACCGAGATCCATTTTTCTAGTAACAAAACTTGTTTAGAAGTTTGAGCTAGATATACTAACGTATGAAGGTTATTATATTCTTTTAACGGTACTCCTTTCATGCATGATACCTTAGCCTCGGTATTTTGTTTAGTATGAATCATAATTTATTTCGTGTGATGGAACCACACCCATAAGAGTTTCATACAATTTCCTATATCTCGTAAGCTCGTTTAACCGAGCTCCGTTTGTCTTGAAACAAAACACGTTTAAAAGTTTGAGCTAAAGCTACTAACGTATGAAGTTTATTATATACTTTTACCGGTACTCCTTTCATGCATGATACCTTAAGCTCAGTATTTTCCTTTCATGCATGATATTTAATTTCGTGTGATGGAATCACACCCATAAGAATTTCGTACAATTTCCTATATCTTGTATGCTCGTTTAGCCGCGATCCATTTTTCTTGTAACAAAACTTGTTTAGAAGTTTGAGCTAGATATACTAACGCATGAAGTTTATTATATTCTTTTAACGGTACTCCTTTCATGCTTGATACCTTAGGCTCAGTATTTTCTTTATTATGAATAATATTTAATTTCGTGTGATGCAACCTCACCCATAAGAATTTCGTTCAATTTCTTATATCTCTTATGCTCGTTTAACCGAGATCCATTTTTATTGTAACAAAACTTGTTTAGAAGTTTGAGCTAGATATACTAACGTATGAAGTTTATTATATTCTTTTAACGGTACTCCTTTCATGCATGATACCTTAGCCTCGGTATTTTGTTTAGTATGAATCATAATTTATTTCGTGTGATGGAACCACACCCATAAGAGTTTCATACAATTTCCTATATCTCGTAAGCTCGTTTAACCGAGCTCCGTTTGTCTTGAAACAAAACTCGTTTAAAAGTTTGACCTAAATATACTAACGTATGAAGTTTATTATATACTTTTAACGGTACTCCTTTCATGCATGATACTTAGCTTTGGTATTATGTTTATTATTAATAATATTTAATTTCGTGTGATGGTACCACACCCATAAGAATTTCGTTCAATTTCCTATATCTCGTATGCTCGCTTAACCGAGATCCATTCTTGTTGTAAAAAAACTTGTTTAGAAGTTTGAGCTAGATATACTAACGTATTAAGTTTATTATATACTTTTAACGGTACTCCTTTCATGCATGATACCTTAAGCTCAGTATTTTCTTTATTATGAATAATATTTAATTTCGTGTGATGGAACCACACCCATAAGAATTTCGTTCAATTTCCTATATCTCGTATGCTCGTTTAACCGAGATCCATTTTTCTAGTAACAAAACTTGTTTAGAAGTTTGAGCTAGATATACTAACGTATGAAGGTTATTATATTCTTTTAACGGTACTCCTTTCATGCATGATACCTTAGCCTCAGTATTTTGTTTAGTATGAATCATAATTTATTTCGTGTGATGGAACCACACCCATAAGAGTTTCATACAATTTCCTATATCTCGTAAGCTCGTTTAACCGAGCTCCGTTTGTCTTGAAACAAAACTCGTTTAAAAGTTTGACCTAAATATACTAACGTATGAAGTTTATTATATACTTTTAACGGTACTCCTTTCATGCATGATACCTTAGGCTCAGTATTTTGTTTATTATGAATAATATTTAATTTCGTGTGATGGAATCACACCCATAAGAATTTCGTACAATTTCCTATATCTTTTATGCTCGTTTAGCCGCGATCCATTTTTCTTGTAACAAAACTTGTTTAGAAGTTTGAGCTAGATATACTAACGCATGAAGTTTATTATATTCTTTTAACGGTACTCCTTTCATGCTTGATACCTTAGGCTCAGTATTTTCTTTATTATGAATAATATTTAATTTCGTGTGATGCAACCTCACCCATAAGAATTTCGTTCAATTTCTTATATCTCTTATGCTCGTTTAACCGAGATCCATTTTTATTGTAACAAAACTTGTTTAGAAGTTTGAGCTAGATATACTAACGTATGAAGTTTATTATATTCTTTTAACGGTACTCCTTTCATGCATGATACCTTAGCCTCGGTATTTTGTTTAGTATGAATCATAATTTATTTCGTGTGATGGAACCACACCCATAAGAGTTTCATACAATTTCCTATATCTCGTAAGCTCGTTTAACCGAGCTCCGTTTGTCTTGAAACAAAACTCGTTTAAAAGTTTGACCTAAATATACTAACGTATGAAGTTTATTATATACTTTTAACGGTACTCCTTTCATGCATGATACTTAGCTTTGGTATTATGTTTCTTATTAATAATATTTAATTTCGTGTGATGGAATCACACCCATAAGAATTTCGTACAATTTCCTATATCTCGTATGCTCGTTTAACCGAGATCCATTTTTCTTGTAACAAAACTTGTTTAGAAGTTTGAGCTAGATATACTAACGTATGAAGTTTATTATATTCTTTTAACGGTACTACTTTCATGCATGATACCTTAGGCTTAGTATTTTCTTTATTATGAATAATATTTAATTTCGTGTGATGGAACCACACCCATAAGAATTTCGTTCAATTTCCTATATCTCGTATGCTCGCTTAACCGAGATCCATTCTTGTTGTAACAAAACTTGTTTAGAAGTTTGAGCTAGATATACTAACGTATTAAGTTTATTATATACTTTTAACGGTACTCCTTTCATGCATGATACCTTAAGCTCAGTATTTTCTTTATTATGAATAATATTTAATTTCGTGTGATGGAACCACATCCATAAGAATTTCGTTCAATTTCCTATATCTCGTATGCTCGCTTAACCGAGATCCATTCTTGTTGTAACAAAACTTGTTTAGAAGTTTGAGCTAGATATACTAACGTATTAAGTTTATTATATACTTTTAACGGTACTACTTTCATGCATGATACCTTAAGCTCAGTATTTTCTTTATTATGAATAATATTTAATTTCGTGTGATGGAACCACACCCATAAGAATTTCGTTCAATTTCCTATATCTCGTATGCTCGCTTAACCGAGATCCATTCTTGTTGTAACAAAACTTGTTTACAAGTTTGAGCTAGATATACTAACGTATTAAGTTTATTATATACTTTTAACGGTACTCCTTTCATGCATGATACCTTAAGCTCAGTATTTTCTTTATTATGAATAATATTTAATTTCGTGTAATGGAACCACACCCATAAGAATTTCGTTCAATTTCCTATATCTCGTATGCTCGTTTAACCGAGATCCATTTTTCTAGTAACAAAACTTGTTTAGAAGTTTGAGCTAGATATACTAACGTATTAAGTTTATTATATACTTTTAACGGTACTCCTTTCATGCATGATACCTTAAGCTCAGTATTTTCTTTATTATGAATAATATTTAATTTCGTGTGATGGAACCACACCCATAAGAATTTCGTTCAATTTCCTATATCTCGTAGGCTCGTTTAACCGAGATCCATTTTTCTAGTAACAAAACTTGTTTAGAAGTTTGAGCTAGATATACTAACGTATGAAGGTTATTATATTCTTTTAACGGTACTCCTTTCATGCATGATACCTTAGCCTCAGTATTTTGTTTAGTATGAATCATAATTTATTTCGTGTGATGGAACCACACCCATAAGAGTTTCATACAATTTCCTATATCTCGTAAGCTCGTTTAACCGAGCTCCGTTTGTCTTGAAACAAAACTCGTTTAAAAGTTTGAGCTAAATCTACTAACGTATGAAGTTTATTATATACTTTTACCGGTACTCCTTTCATGCATGATACCTTAGGCTCAGTATTTTGTTTATTATGAATAATATTTAATTTCGTGTGATGGAATCACACCCATAAGAATTTCGTACAATTTCCTATATCTTTTATGCTCGTTTAGCCGCGATCCATTTTTCTTGTAACAAAACTTGTTTAGAAGTTTGAGCTAGATATACTAACGCATGAAGTTTATTATATTCTTTTAACGGTACTCCTTTCATGCTTGATACCTTAGGCTCAGTATTTTCTTTATTATGAATAATATTTAATTTCGTGTGATGCAACCTCACCCATAAGAATTTCGTTCAATTTCTTATATCTCTTATGCTCGTTTAACCGAGATCCATTTTTATTGTAACAAAACTTGTTTAGAAGTTTGAGCTAGATATACTAACGTATGAAGTTTATTATATTCTTTTAACGGTACTCCTTTCATGCATGATACCTTAGCCTCGGTATTTTGTTTAGTATGAATCATAATTTATTTCGTGTGATGGAACCACACCCATAAGAGTTTCATACAATTTCCTATATCTCGTAAGCTCGTTTAACCGAGCTCCGTTTGTCTTGAAACAAAACTCGTTTAAAAGTTTGACCTAAATATACTAACGTATGAAATTTATTATATACTTTTAACGGTACTCCTTTCATGCATGATACTTAGCTTTGGTATTATGTTTCTTATTAATAATATTTAATTTCGTGTGATGGAACCACACCCATAAGAATTTCGTTCAATTTCCTATATCTCGTATGCTCGCTTAACCGAGATCCATTCTTGTTGTAACAAAACTTGTTTACAAGTTTGAGCTAGATATACTAACGTATTAAGTTTATTATATACTTTTAACGGTACTCCTTTCATGCATGATACCTTAAGCTCAGTATTTTCTTTATTATGAATAATATTTAATTTCGTGTAATGGAACCACACCCATAAGAATTTCGTTCAATTTCCTATATCTCGTATGCTCGTTTAACCGAGATCCATTTTTCTAGTAACAAAACTTGTTTAGAAGTTTGAGCTAGATATACTAACGTATTAAGTTTATTATATACTTTTAACGGTACTCCTTTCATGCATGATACCTTAAGCTCAGTATTTTCTTTATTATGAATAATATTTAATTTCGTGTGATGGAACCACACCCATAAGAATTTCGTTCAATTTCCTATATCTCGTAGGCTCGTTTAACCGAGATCCATTTTTCTAGTAACAAAACTTGTTTAGAAGTTTGAGCTAGATATACTAACGTATGAAGGTTATTATATTCTTTTAACGGTACTCCTTTCATGCATGATACCTTAGCCTCAGTATTTTGTTTAGTATGAATCATAATTTATTTCGTGTGATGGAACCACACCCATAAGAGTTTCATACAATTTCCTATATCTCGTAAGCTCGTTTAACCGAGCTCCGTTTGTCTTGAAACAAAACTCGTTTAAAAGTTTGAGCTAAATCTACTAACGTATGAAGTTTATTATATACTTTTACCGGTACTCCTTTCATGCATGATACCTTAGGCTCAGTATTTTGTTTATTATGAATAATATTTAATTTCGTGTGATGGAATCACACCCATAAGAATTTCGTACAATTTCCTATATCTTTTATGCTCGTTTAGCCGCGATCCATTTTTCTTGTAACAAAACTTGTTTAGAAGTTTGAGCTAGATATACTAACGCATGAAGTTTATTATATTCTTTTAACGGTACTCCTTTCATGCTTGATACCTTAGGCTCAGTATTTTCTTTATTATGAATAATATTTAATTTCGTGTGATGCAACCTCACCCATAAGAATTTCGTTCAATTTCTTATATCTCTTATGCTCGTTTAACCGAGATCCATTTTTATTGTAACAAAACTTGTTTAGAAGTTTGAGCTAGATATACTAACGTATGAAGTTTATTATATTCTTTTAACGGTACTCCTTTCATGCATGATACCTTAGCCTCGGTATTTTGTTTAGTATGAATCATAATTTATTTCGTGTGATGGAACCACACCCATAAGAGTTTCATACAATTTCCTATATCTCGTAAGCTCGTTTAACCGAGCTCCGTTTGTCTTGAAACAAAACTCGTTTAAAAGTTTGACCTAAATATACTAACGTATGAAATTTATTATATACTTTTAACGGTACTCCTTTCATGCATGATACTTAGCTTTGGTATTATGTTTCTTATTAATAATATTTAATTTCGTGTGATGGAATCACACCCATAAGAATTTCGTACAATTTCCTATATCTCGTATGCTCGTTTAACCGAGATCCATTTTTCTTGTAACAAAACTTGTTTAGAAGTTTGAGCTAGATATACTAACGTATGAAGTTTATTATATTCTTTTAACGGTACTACTTTCATGCATGATACCTTAGGCTTAGTATTTTCTTTATTATGAATAATATTTAATTTCGTGTGATGGAACCACACCCATAAGAATTTCGTTCAATTTCCTATATCTCGTATGCTCGCTTAACCGAGATCCATTCTTGTTGTAACAAAACTTGTTTAGAAGTTTGAGCTAGATATACTAACGTATTAAGTTTATTATATACTTTTAACGGTACTCCTTTCATGCATAATACCTTAAGCTCAGTATTTTCTTTATTATGAATAATATTTAATTTCGTGTGATGGAACCACACCCATAAGAATTTCGTTCAATTTCCTATATCTCGTATGCTCGCTTAACCGAGATCCATTCTTGTTGTAACAAAACTTGTTTAGAAGTTTGAGCTAGATATACTAACGTATTAAGTTTATTATATACTTTTAACGGTACTCCTTTCATGCATGATACCTTAAGCTCAGTATTTTCTTTATTATGAATAATATTTAATTTTGTGTGATGGAACCACACCCATAAGAATTTCGTTCAATTTCCTATATCTCGTATGCTCGCTTAACCGAGATCCATTCTTGTTGTAACAAAACTTGTTTAGAAGTTTGAGCTAGATATACTAACGTATTAAGTTTATTATATACTTTTAACGGTACTCCTTTCATGCATGATACCTTAAGCTCAGTATTTTCTTTATTATGAATAATATTTAATTTCGTGTGATGGAACCACACCCATAAGAATTTCGTTCAATTTCCTATATCTCGTATGCTCGCTTAACCGAGATCCATTCTTGTTGTAACAAAACTTGTTTACAAGTTTGAGCTAGATATACTAACGTATTAAGTTTATTATATACTTTTAACGGTACTCCTTTCATGCATGATACCTTAAGCTCAGTATTTTCTTTATTATGAATAATATTTAATTTCGTGTAATGGAACCACACCCATAAGAATTTCGTTCAATTTCCTATATCTCGTATGCTCGTTTAACCGAGATCCATTTTTCTAGTAACAAAACTTGTTTAGAAGTTTGAGCTAGATATACTAACGTATTAAGTTTATTATATACTTTTAACGGTACTCCTTTCATGCATGATACCTTAAGCTCAGTATTTTCTTTATTATGAATAATATTTAATTTCGTGTGATGGAACCACACCCATAAGAATTTCGTTCAATTTCCTATATCTCGTAGGCTCGTTTAACCGAGATCCATTTTTCTAGTAACAAAACTTGTTTAGAAGTTTGAGCTAGATATACTAACGTATGAAGGTTATTATATTCTTTTAACGGTACTCCTTTCATGCATGATACCTTAGCCTCAGTATTTTGTTTAGTATGAATCATAATTTATTTCGTGTGATGGAACCACACCCATAAGAGTTTTATACAATTTCCTATATCTCGTAAGCTCGTTTAACCGAGCTCCGTTTGTCTTGAAACAAAACTCGTTTAAAAGTTTGAGCTAAATCTACTAACGTATGAAGTTTATTATATACTTTTACCGGTACTCCTTTCATGCATGATACCTTAGGCTCAGTATTTTGTTTATTATGAATAATATTTAATTTCGTGTGATGGAATCACACCCATAAGAATTTCGTACAATTTCCTATATCTTTTATGCTCGTTTAGCCGCGATCCATTTTTCTTGTAACAAAACTTGTTTAGAAGTTTGAGCTAGATATACTAACGCATGAAGTTTATTATATTCTTTTAACGGTACTCCTTTCATGCTTGATACCTTAGGCTCAGTATTTTCTTTATTATGAATAATATTTAATTTCGTGTGATGCAACCTCACCCATAAGAATTTCGTTCAATTTCTTATATCTCTTATGCTCGTTTAACCGAGATCCATTTTTATTGTAACAAAACTTGTTTAGAAGTTTGAGCTAGATATACTAACGTATGAAGTTTATTATATTCTTTTAACGGTACTCCTTTCATGCATGATACCTTAGCCTCGGTATTTTGTTTAGTATGAATCATAATTTATTTCGTGTGATGGAACCACACCCATAAGAGTTTCATACAATTTCCTATATCTCGTAAGCTCGTTTAACCGAGCTCCGTTTGTCTTGAAACAAAACTCGTTTAAAAGTTTGACCTAAATATACTAACGTATGAAATTTATTATATACTTTTAACGGTACTCCTTTCATGCATGATACTTAGCTTTGGTATTATGTTTCTTATTAATAATATTTAATTTCGTGTGATGGAATCACACCCATAAGAATTTCGTACAATTTCCTATATCTCGTATGCTCGTTTAACCGAGATCCATTTTTCTTGTAACAAAACTTGTTTAGAAGTTTGAGCTAGATATACTAACGTATGAAGTTTATTATATTCTTTTAACGGTACTACTTTCATGCATGATACCTTAGGCTTAGTATTTTCTTTATTATGAATAATATTTAATTTCGTGTGATGGAACCACACCCATAAGAATTTCGTTCAATTTCCTATATCTCGTATGCTCGCTTAACCGAGATCCATTCTTGTTGTAACAAAACTTGTTTAGAAGTTTGAGCTAGATATACTAACGTATTAAGTTTATTATATACTTTTATCGGTACTCCTTTCATGCATAATACCTTAAGCTCAGTATTTTCTTTATTATGAATAATATTTAATTTCGTGTGATGGAACCACACCCATAAGAATTTCGTTCAATTTCCTATATCTCGTATGCTCGCTTAACCGAGATCCATTCTTGTTGTAACAAAACTTGTTTACAAGTTTGAGCTAGATATACTAACGTATTAAGTTTATTATATACTTTTAACGGTACTCCTTTCATGCATGATACCTTAAGCTCAGTATTTTCTTTATTATGAATAATATTTAATTTCGTGTAATGGAACCACACCCATAAGAATTTCGTTCAATTTCCTATATCTCGTATGCTCGTTTAACCGAGATCCATTTTTCTAGTAACAAAACTTGTTTAGAAGTTTGAGCTAGATATACTAACGTATTAAGTTTATTATATACTTTTAACGGTACTCCTTTCATGCATGATACCTTAAGCTCAGTATTTTCTTTATTATGAATAATATTTAATTTCGTGTGATGGAACCACACCCATAAGAATTTCGTTCAATTTCCTATATCTCATATGCTCGTTTAACCGAGATCCATTTTTCTAGTAACAAAACTTGTTTAGAAGTTTGAGCTAGATATACTAACGTATGAAGTTTATTATATTCTTTTAACGGTACTCCTTTCATGCATGATACCTTAGCCTCGGTATTTTGTTTAGTATGAATCATAATTTATTTCGTGTGATGGAACCACACCCATAAGAGTTTCATACAATTTCCTATATCTCGTAAGCTCGTTTAACCGAGCTCCGTTTGTCTTGAAACAAAACTCGTTTAAAAGTTTGACCTAAATATACTAACGTATGAAATTTATTATATACTTTTAACGGTACTCCTTTCATGCATGATACTTAGCTTTGGTATTATGTTTCTTATTAATAATATTTAATTTCGTGTGATGGAATCACACCCATAAGAATTTCGTACAATTTCCTATATCTCGTATGCTCGTTTAACCGAGATCCATTTTTCTTGTAACAAAACTTGTTTAGAAGTTTGAGCTAGATATACTAACGTATGAAGTTTATTATATTCTTTTAACGGTACTACTTTCATGCATGATACCTTAGGCTTAGTAATTCTTTATTATGAATAATATTTAATTTCGTGTGATGGAACCACACCCATAAGAATTTCGTTCAATTTCCTATATCTCGTATGCTCGCTTAACCGAGATCCATTCTTGTTGTAACAAAACTTGTTTAGAAGTTTGAGCTAGATATACTAACGTATTAAGTTTATTATATACTTTTAACGGTACTCCTTTCATGCATAATACCTTAAGCTCAGTATTTTCTTTATTATGAATAATATTTAATTTCGTGTGATGGAACCACACCCATAAGAATTTCGTTCAATTTCCTATATCTCGTATGCTCGCTTAACCGAGATCCATTCTTGTTGTAACAAAACTTGTTTACAAGTTTGAGCTAGATATACTAACGTATTAAGTTTATTATATACTTTTAACGGTACTCCTTTCATGCATGATACCTTAAGCTCAGTATTTTCTTTATTATGAATAATATTTAATTTCGTGTAATGGAACCACACCCATAAGAATTTCGTTCAATTTCCTATATCTCGTATGCTCGTTTAACCGAGATCCATTTTTCTAGTAACAAAACTTGTTTAGAAGTTTGAGCTAGATATACTAACGTATTAAGTTTATTATATACTTTTAACGGTACTCCTTTCATGCATGATACCTTAAGCTCAGTATTTTCTTTATTATGAATAATATTTAATTTCGTGTGATGGAACCACACCCATAAGAATTTCGTTCAATTTCCTATATCTCATATGCTCGTTTAACCGAGATCCATTTTTCTAGTAACAAAACTTGTTTAGAAGTTTGAGCTAGATATACTAACGTATGAAGGTTATTATATTCTTTTAACGGTACTCCTTTCATGCATGATACCTTAGTCTCAGTATTTTGTTTAGTATGAATCATTATTTATTTCGTGTGATGGAACCACACCCATAAGAGTTTCATACAATTTCCTATATCTCGTAAGCTCGTTTAACCGAGCTCCGTTTGTCTTGAAACAAAACTCGTTTAAAAGTTTGAGCTAAATCTACTAACGTATGAAGTTTATTATATACTTTTACCGGTACTCCTTTCATGCATGATACCTTAGGCTGAGTATTTTGTTTATTATGAATAATATTTAATTTCGTGTGATGGAATCACACCCATAAGAATTTCGTACAATTTCCTATATCTTTTATGCTCGTTTAGCCGCGATCCATTTTTCTTGTAACAAAACTTGTTTAGAAGTTTGAGCTAGATATACTAACGCATGAAGTTTATTATATTCTTTTAACGGTACTCCTTTCATGCTTGATACCTTAGGCTCAGTATTTTCTTTATTATGAATAATATTTAATTTCGTGTGATGCAACCTCACCCATAAGAATTTCGTTCAATTTCTTATATCTCTTATGCTCGTTTAACCGAGATCCATTTTTATTGTAACAAAACTTGTTTAGAAGTTTGAGCTAGATATACTAACGTATGAAGGTTATTATATTCTTTTAACGGTACTCCTTTCATGCATGATACCTTAGCCTCAGTATTTTGTTTAGTATGAATCATAATTTATTTCGTGTGATGGAACCACACCCATAAGAGTTTCATACAATTTCCTATATCTCGTAAGCTCGTTTAACCGAGCTCCGTTTGTCTTGAAACAAAACTCGTTTAAAAGTTTGAGCTAAAGCTACTAACGTATGAAGTTTATTATATACTTTTACCGGTACTCCTTTCATGCATGATACCTTAAGCTCAGTATTTTCCTTTCATGCATGATATTTAATTTCGTGTGATGGAATCACACCCATAAGAATTTCGTACAATTTCCTATATCTTGTATGCTCGTTTAGCCGCGATCCATTTTTCTTGTAACAAAACTTGTTTAGAAGTTTGAGCTAGATATACTAACGCATGAAGTTTATTATATTCTTTTAACGGTACTCCTTTCATGCTTGATACCTTAGGCTCAGTATTTTCTTTATTATGAATAATATTTAATTTCGTGTGATGCAACCTCACCCATAAGAATTTCGTTCAATTTCTTATATCTCTTATGCTCGTTTAACCGAGATCCATTTTTATTGTAACAAAACTTGTTTAGAAGTTTGAGCTAGATATACTAACGTATGAAGTTTATTATATTCTTTTAACGGTACTCCTTTCATGCATGATACCTTAGCCTCGGTATTTTGTTTAGTATGAATCATAACTTATTTCGTGTGATGGAACCACACCCATAAGAGTTTCATACAATTTCCTATATCTCGTAAGCTCGTTTAACAGAGCTCCGTTTGTCTTGAAACAAAACTCGTTTAAAAGTTTGACCTAAATATACTAACGTATGAAGTTTATTATATACTTTTAACGGTACTCCTTTCATGCATGATACTTAGCTTTGGTATTATGTTTATTATTAATAATATTTAATTTCGTGTGATGGTACCACACCCATAAGAATTTCGTTCAATTTCCTATATCTTTGTATGCTCGTTTAACCGAGATCCATTCTTGTTGTAAAAAAACTTGTTTAGAAGTTTGAGCTAGATATACTAACGTATTAAGTTTATTATATACTTTTAACGGTACTCCTTTCATGCATGATACCTTAAGCTCAGTATTTTCTTTATTATGAATAATATTTAATTTCGTGTGATGGAACCACACCCATAAGAATTTCGTTCAATTTCCTATATCTCGTATGCTCGTTTAACCGAGATCCATTTTTCTAGTAACAAAACTTGTTTAGAAGTTTGAGCTAGATATACTAACGTATGAAGGTTATTATATTCTTTTAACGGTACTCCTTTCATGCATGATACCTTAGCCTCAGTATTTTGTTTAGTATGAATCATAATTTATTTCGTGTGATGGAACCACACCCATAAGAGTTTCATACAATTTCCTATATCTCGTAAGCTCGTTTAACCGAGCTCCGTTTGTCTTGAAACAAAACTCGTTTAAAAGTTTGACCTAAATCTACTAACGTATGAAGTTTATTATATACTTTTACCGGTACTCCTTTCATGCATGATACCTTAGGCTGAGTATTTTGTTTATTATGAATAATATTTAATTTCGTGTGATGGAATCACACCCATAAGAATTTCGTACAATTTCCTATATCTTTTATGCTCGTTTAGCCGCGATCCATTTTTCTTGTAACAAAACTTGTTTAGAAGTTTGAGCTAGATATACTAACGCATGAAGTTTATTATATTCTTTTAACGGTACTCCTTTCATGCTTGATACCTTAGGCTCAGTATTTTCTTTATTATGAATAATATTTAATTTCGTGTGATGCAACCTCACCCATAAGAATTTCGTTCAATTTCTTATATCTCTTATGCTCGTTTAACCGAGATCCATTTTTATTGTAACAAAACTTGTTTAGAAGTTTGAGCTAGATATACTAACGTATGAAGTTTATTATATTCTTTTAACGGTACTCCTTTCATGCATGATACCTTAGCCTCGGTATTTTGTTTAGTATGAATCATAATTTATTTCGTGTGATGGAACCACACCCATAAGAGTTTCATACAATTTCCTATATCTCGTAAGCTCGTTTAACCGAGCTCCGTTTGTCTTGAAACAAAACTCGTTTAAAAGTTTGACCTAAATATACTAACGTATGAAGTTTATTATATACTTTTAACGGTACTCCTTTCATGCATGATACTTAGCTTTGGTATTATGTTTCTTATTAATAATATTTAATTTCGTGTGATGGAATCACACCCATAAGAATTTCGTACAATTTCCTATATCTCGTATGCTCGTTTAACCGAGATCCATTTTTCTTGTAACAAAACTTGTTTAGAAGTTTGAGCTAGATATACTAACGTATGAAGTTTATTATATTCTTTTAACGGTACTACTTTCATGCATGATACCTTAGGCTTAGTATTTTCTTTATTATGAATAATATTTAATTTCGTGTGATGGAACCACACCCATAAGAATTTCGTTCAATTTCCTATATCTCGTATGCTCGCTTAACCGAGATCCATTCTTGTTGTAACAAAACTTGTTTAGAAGTTTGAGCTAGATATACTAACGTATTAAGTTTATTATATACTTTTAACGGTACTCCTTTCATGCATGATACCTTAAGCTCAGTATTTTCTTTATTATGAATAATATTTAATTTCGTGTGATGGAACCACACCCATAAGAATTTCGTTCAATTTCCTATATCTCGTATGCTCGCTTAACCGAGATCCATTCTTGCTGTAACAAAACTTGTTTACAAGTTTGAGCTAGATATACTAACGTATTAAGTTTATTATATACTTTTAACGGTACTCCTTTCATGCATGATACCTTAAGCTCAGTATTTTCTTTATTATGAATAATATTTAATTTCGTGTGATGGAACCACACCCATAAGAATTTCGTTCAATTTCCTATATCTCGTATGCTCGTTTAACCGAGATCCATTTTTCTTGTAACAAAACTTGTTTACAAGTTTGAGCTAGATATACTAACGTATTAAGTTTATTATATACTTTTAACGGTACTCCTTTCATGCATGATACCTTAAGCTCAGTATTTTCTTTATTATGAATAATATTTAATTTCGTGTAATGGAACCACACCCATAAGAATTTCGTTCAATTTCCTATATCTCGTATGCTCGTTTAACCGAGATCCATTTTTCTAGTAACAAAACTTGTTTAGAAGTTTGAGCTAGATATACTAACGTATTAAGTTTATTATATACTTTTAACGGTACTCCTTTCATGCATGATACTTAGCTTTGGTATTATGTTTATTATTAATAATATTTAATTTCGTGTGATGGTACCACACCCATAAGAATTTCGTTCAATTTCCTATATCTCGTATGCTCGCTTAACCGAGATCCATTCTTGTTGTAAAAAAACTTGTTTAGAAGTTTGAGCTAGATATACTAACGTATTAAGTTTATTATATACTTTTAACGGTACTCCTTTCATGCATGATACCTTAAGCTCAGTATTTTCTTTATTATGAATAATATTTAATTTCGTGTGATGGAACCACACCCATAAGAATTTCGTTCAATTTCCTATATCTCGTATGCTCGTTTAACCGAGATCCATTTTTCTAGTAACAAAACTTGTTTAGAAGTTTGAGCTAGATATACTAACGTATGAAGGTTATTATATTCTTTTAACGGTACTCCTTTCATGCATGATACCTTAGCCTCAGTATTTTGTTTAGTATGAATCATAATTTATTTCGTGTGATGGAACCACACCCATAAGAGTTTCATACAATTTCCTATATCTCGTAAGCTCGTTTAACCAAGCTCCGTTTGTCTTGAAACAAAACTCGTTTAAAAGTTTGAGCTAAAGCTACTAACGTATGAAGTTTATTATATACTTTTACCGGTACTCCTTTCATGCATGATACCTTAAGCTCAGTATTTTCCTTTCATGCATGATATTTAATTTCGTGTGATGGAATCACACCCATAAGAATTTCGTACAATTTCCTATATCTTGTATGCTCGTTTAGCCGCGATCCATTTTTCTTGTAACAAAACTTGTTTAGAAGTTTGAGCTAGATATACTAACGCATGAAGTTTATTATATTCTTTTAACGGTACTCCTTTCATGCTTGATACCTTAGGCTCAGTATTTTCTTTATTATGAATAATATTTAATTTCGTGTGATGCAACCTCACCCATAAGAATTTCGTTCAATTTCTTATATCTCTTATGCTCGTTTAACCGAGATCCATTTTTATTGTAACAAAACTTGTTTAGAAGTTTGAGCTAGATATACTAACGTATGAAGTTTATTATATTCTTTTAACGGTACTCCTTTCATGCATGATACCTTAGCCTCGGTATTTTGTTTAGTATGAATCATAATTTATTTCGTGTGATGGAACCACACCCATAAGAGTTTCATACAATTTCCTATATCTCGTAAGCTCGTTTAACCGAGCTCCGTTTGTCTTGAAACAAAACTCGTTTAAAAGTTTGACCTAAATATACTAACGTATGAAGTTTATTATATACTTTTAACGGTACTCCTTTCATGCATGATACTTAGCTTTGGTATTATGTTTATTATTAATAATATTTAATTTCGTGTGATGGTACCACACCCATAAGAATTTCGTTCAATTTCCTATATCTCGTATGCTCGCTTAACCGAGATCCATTCTTGTTGTAAAAAAACTTGTTTAGAAGTTTGAGCTAGATATACTAACGTATTAAGTTTATTATATACTTTTAACGGTACTCCTTTCATGCATGATACCTTAAGCTCAGTATTTTCTTTATTATGAATAATATTTAATTTCGTGTGATGGAACCACACCCATAAGAATTTCGTTCAATTTCCTATATCTCATATGCTCGTTTAACCGAGATCCATTCTTGTTGTAACAAAACTTGTTTAGAAGTTTGAGCTAGATATACTAACGTATGAAGTTTATTATATTCTTTTAACGGTACTACTTTCATGCATGATACCTTAGGCTTAGTATTTTCTTTATTATGAATAATATTTAATTTCGTGTGATGGAACCACACCCATAAGAATTTCGTTCAATTTCCTATATCTCGTATGCTCGCTTAACCGAGATCCATTCTTGTTGTAACAAAACTTGTTTACAAGTTTGAGCTAGATATACTAACGTATTAAGTTTATTATATACTTTTAACGGTACTCCTTTCATGCATGATACCTTAAGCTCAGTATTTTCTTTATTATGAATAATATTTAATTTCGTGTGATGGAACCACACCCATAAGAATTTCGTTCAATTTCCTATATCTCGTATGCTCGCTTAACCGAGATCCATTCTTGTTGTAACAAAACTTGTTTACAAGTTTGAGCTAGATATACTAACGTATTAAGTTTATTATATACTTTTAACGGTACTCCTTTCATGCATGATACCTTAAGCTCAGTATTTTCTTTATTATGAATAATATTTAATTTCGTGTAATGGAACCACACCCATAAGAATTTCGTTCAATTTCCTATATCTCGTATGCTCGTTTAACCGAGATCCATTTTTCTAGTAACAAAACTTGTTTAGAAGTTTGAGCTAGATATACTAACGTATTAAGTTTATTATATACTTTTAACGGTACTCCTTTCATGCATGATACCTTAAGCTCAGTATTTTCTTTATTATGAATAATATTTAATTTCGTGTGATGGAACCACACCCATAAGAATTTCGTTCAATTTCCTATATCTCGTATGCTCGCTTAACCGAGATCCATTCTTGTTGTAACAAAACTTGTTTACAAGTTTGAGCTAGATATACTAACGTATTAAGTTTATTATATACTTTTAACGGTACTCCTTTCATGCATGATACCTTAAGCTCAGTATTTTCTTTATTATGAATAATATTTAATTTCGTGTAATGGAACCACACCCATAAGAATTTCGTTCAATTTCCTATATCTCGTATGCTCGTTTAACCGAGATCCATTTTTCTAGTAACAAAACTTGTTTAGAAGTTTGAGCTAGATATACTAACGTATTAAGTTTATTATATACTTTTAACGGTACTCCTTTCATGCATGATACCTTAAGCTCAGTATTTTCTTTATTATGAATAATATTTAATTTCGTGTGATGGAACCACACCCATAAGAATTTCGTTCAATTTCCTATATCTCGTAGGCTCGTTTAACCGAGATCCATTTTTCTAGTAACAAAACTTGTTTAGAAGTTTGAGCTAGATATACTAACGTATGAAGGTTATTATATTCTTTTAACGGTACTCCTTTCATGCATGATACCTTAGCCTCAGTATTTTGTTTAGTATGAATCATAATTTATTTCGTGTGATGGAACCACACCCATAAGAGTTTCATACAATTTCCTATATCTCGTAAGCTCGTTTAACCGAGCTCCGTTTGTCTTGAAACAAAACTCGTTTAAAAGTTTGAGCTAAATCTACTAACGTATGAAGTTTATTATATACTTTTACCGGTACTCCTTTCATGCATGATACCTTAGGCTCAGTATTTTGTTTATTATGAATAATATTTAATTTCGTGTGATGGAATCACACCCATAAGAATTTCGTACAATTTCCTATATCTTTTATGCTCGTTTAGCCGCGATCCATTTTTCTTGTAACAAAACTTGTTTAGAAGTTTGAGCTAGATATACTAACGCATGAAGTTTATTATATTCTTTTAACGGTACTCCTTTCATGCTTGATACCTTAGGCTCAGTATTTTCTTTATTATGAATAATATTTAATTTCGTGTGATGCAACCTCACCCATAAGAATTTCGTTCAATTTCTTATATCTCTTATGCTCGTTTAACCGAGATCCATTTTTATTGTAACAAAACTTGTTTAGAAGTTTGAGCTAGATATACTAACGTATGAAGTTTATTATATTCTTTTAACGGTACTCCTTTCATGCATGATACCTTAGCCTCGGTATTTTGTTTAGTATGAATCATAATTTATTTCGTGTGATGGAACCACACCCATAAGAGTTTCATACAATTTCCTATATCTCGTAAGCTCGTTTAACCGAGCTCCGTTTGTCTTGAAACAAAACTCGTTTAAAAGTTTGACCTAAATATACTAACGTATGAAATTTATTATATACTTTTAACGGTACTCCTTTCATGCATGATACTTAGCTTTGGTATTATGTTTCTTATTAATAATATTTAATTTCGTGTGATGGAATCACACCCATAAGAATTTCGTACAATTTCCTATATCTCGTATGCTCGTTTAACCGAGATCCATTTTTCTTGTAACAAAACTTGTTTAGAAGTTTGAGCTAGATATACTAACGTATGAAGTTTATTATATTCTTTTAACGGTACTACTTTCATGCATGATACCTTAGGCTTAGTATTTTCTTTATTATGAATAATATTTAATTTCGTGTGATGGAACCACACCCATAAGAATTTCGTTCAATTTCCTATATCTCGTATGCTCGCTTAACCGAGATCCATTCTTGTTGTAACAAAACTTGTTTAGAAGTTTGAGCTAGATATACTAACGTATTAAGTTTATTATATACTTTTAACGGTACTCCTTTCATGCATGATACCTTAAGCTCAGTATTTTCTTTATTATGAATAATATTTAATTTCGTGTGATGGAACCACACCCATAAGAATTTCGTTCAATTTCCTATATCTCGTATGCTCGCTTAACCGAGATCCATTCTTGTTGTAACAAAACTTGTTTACAAGTTTGAGCTAGATATACTAACGTATTAAGTTTATTATATACTTTTAACGGTACTCCTTTCATGCATGATACCTTAAGCTCAGTATTTTCTTTATTATGAATAATATTTAATTTCGTGTAATGGAACCACACCCATAAGAATTTCGTTCAATTTCCTATATCTCGTATGCTCGTTTAACCGAGATCCATTTTTCTAGTAACAAAACTTGTTTAGAAGTTTGAGCTAGATATACTAACGTATGAAGTTTATTATATACTTTTAACGGTACTCCTTTCATGCATGATACCTTAAGCTCAGTATTTTCTTTATTATGAATAATATTTAATTTCGTGTGATGGAACCACACCCATAAGAATTTCGTTCAATTTCCTATATCTCGTATGCTCGCTTAACCGAGATCCATTCTTGTTGTAACAAAACTTGTTTACAAGTTTGAGCTAGATATACTAACGTATTAAGTTTATTATATACTTTTAACGGTACTCCTTTCATGCATGATACCTTAAGCTCAGTATTTTCTTTATTATGAATAATACTTAATTTCGTGTAATGGAACCACACCCATAAGAATTTCGTTCAATTTCCTATATCTCGTATGCTCGTTTAACCGAGATCCATTTTTCTAGTAACAAAACTTGTTTAGAAGTTTGAGCTAGATATACTAACGTATTAAGTTTATTATATACTTTTAACGGTACTCCTTTCATGCATGATACCTTAAGCTCAGTATTTTCTTTATTATGAATAATATTTAATTTCGTGTGATGGAACCACACCCATAAGAATTTCGTTCAATTTCCTATATCTCGTAGGCTCGTTTAACCGAGATCCATTTTTCTAGTAACAAAACTTGTTTAGAAGTTTGAGCTAGATATACTAACGTATGAAGGTTATTATATTCTTTTAACGGTACTCCTTTCATGCATGATACCTTAGCCTCAGTATTTTGTTTAGTATGAATCATAATTTATTTCGTGTGATGGAACCACACCCATAAGAGTTTCATACAATTTCCTATATCTCGTAAGCTCGTTTAACCGAGCTCCGTTTGTCTTGAAACAAAACTCGTTTAAAAGTTTGAGCTAAATCTACTAACGTATGAAGTTTATTATATACTTTTACCGGTACTCCTTTCATGCATGATACCTTAGGCTCAGTATTTTGTTTATTATGAATAATATTTAATTTCGTGTGATGGAATCACACCCATAAGAATTTCGTACAATTTCCTATATCTTTTATGCTCGTTTAGCCGCGATCCATTTTTCTTGTAACAAAACTTGTTTAGAAGTTTGAGCTAGATATACTAACGCATGAAGTTTATTATATTCTTTTAACGGTACTCCTTTCATGCTTGATACCTTAGGCTCAGTATTTTCTTTATTATGAATAATATTTAATTTCGTGTGATGCAACCTCACCCATAAGAATTTCGTTCAATTTCTTATATCTCTTATGCTCGTTTAACCGAGATCCATTTTTATTGTAACAAAACTTGTTTAGAAGTTTGAGCTAGATATACTAACGTATGAAGTTTATTATATTCTTTTAACGGTACTCCTTTCATGCATGATACCTTAGCCTCGGTATTTTGTTTAGTATGAATCATAATTTATTTCGTGTGATGGAACCACACCCATAAGAGTTTCATACAATTTCCTATATCTCGTAAGCTCGTTTAACCGAGCTCCGTTTGTCTTGAAACAAAACTCGTTTAAAAGTTTGACCTAAATATACTAACGTATGAAATTTATTATATACTTTTAACGGTACTCCTTTCATGCATGATACTTAGCTTTGGTATTATGTTTCTTATTAATAATATTTAATTTCGTGTGATGGAATCACACCCATAAGAATTTCGTACAATTTCCTATATCTCGTATGCTCGTTTAACCGAGATCCATTTTTCTTGTAACAAAACTTGTTTAGAAGTTTGAGCTAGATATACTAACGTATGAAGTTTATTATATTCTTTTAACGGTACTACTTTCATGCATGATACCTTAGGCTTAGTATTTTCTTTATTATGAATAATATTTAATTTCGTGTGATGGAACCACACCCATAAGAATTTCGTTCAATTTCCTATATCTCGTATGCTCGCTTAACCGAGATCCATTCTTGTTGTAACAAAACTTGTTTAGAAGTTTGAGCTAGATATACTAACGTATTAAGTTTATTATATACTTTTAACGGTACTCCTTTCATGCATGATACCTTAAGCTCAGTATTTTCTTTATTATGAATAATATTTAATTTCGTGTGATGGAACCACACCCATAAGAATTTCGTTCAATTTCCTATATCTCGTATGCTCGCTTAACCGAGATCCATTCTTGTTGTAACAAAACTTGTTTACAAGTTTGAGCTAGATATACTAACGTATTAAGTTTATTATATACTTTTAACGGTACTCCTTTCATGCATGATACCTTAAGCTCAGTATTTTCTTTATTATGAATAATATTTAATTTCGTGTAATGGAACCACACCCATAAGAATTTCGTTCAATTTCCTATATCTCGTATGCTCGTTTAACCGAGATCCATTTTTCTAGTAACAAAACTTGTTTAGAAGTTTGAGCTAGATATACTAACGTATTAAGTTTATTATATACTTTTAACGGTACTCCTTTCATGCATGATACCTTAAGCTCAGTATTTTCTTTATTATGAATAATATTTAATTTCGTGTGATGGAACCACACCCATAAGAATTTCGTTCAATTTCCTATATCTCGTATGCTCGCTTAACCGAGATCCATTCTTGTTGTAACAAAACTTGTTTACAAGTTTGAGCTAGATATACTAACGTATTAAGTTTATTATATACTTTTAACGGTACTCCTTTCATGCATGATACCTTAAGCTCAGTATTTTCTTTATTATGAATAATATTTAATTTCGTGTAATGGAACCACACCCATAAGAATTTCGTTCAATTTCCTATATCTCGTATGCTCGTTTAACCGAGATCCATTTTTCTAGTAACAAAACTTGTTTAGAAGTTTGAGCTAGATATACTAACGTATTAAGTTTATTATATACTTTTAACGGTACTCCTTTCATGCATGATACCTTAAGCTCAGTATTTTCTTTATTATGAATAATATTTAATTTCGTGTGATGGAACCACACCCATAAGAATTTCGTTCAATTTCTTATATCTCTTATGCTCGTTTAACCGAGATCCATTTTTATTGTAACAAAACTTGTTTAGAAGTTTGAGCTAGATATACTAACGTATGAAGTTTATTATATTCTTTTAACGGTACTCCTTTCATGCATGATACCTTAGCCTCGGTATTTTGTTTAGTATGAATCATAATTTATTTCGTGTGATGGAACCACACCCATAAGAGTTTCATACAATTTCCTATATCTCGTAAGCTCGTTTAACCGAGCTCCGTTTGTCTTGAAACAAAACTCGTTTAAAAGTTTGACCTAAATATACTAACGTATGAAATTTATTATATACTTTTAACGGTACTCCTTTCATGCATGATACTTAGCTTTGGTATTATGTTTCTTATTAATAATATTTAATTTCGTGTGATGGAATCACACCCATAAGAATTTCGTACAATTTCCTATATCTCGTATGCTCGTTTAACCGAGATCCATTTTTCTTGTAACAAAACTTGTTTAGAAGTTTGAGCTAGATATACTAACGTATGAAGTTTATTATATTCTTTTAACGGTACTACTTTCATGCATGATACCTTAGGCTTAGTATTTTCTTTATTATGAATAATATTTAATTTCGTGTGATGGAACCACACCCATAAGAATTTCGTTCAATTTCCTATATCTCGTATGCTCGCTTAACCGAGATCCATTCTTGTTGTAACAAAACTTGTTTAGAAGTTTGAGCTAGATATACTAACGTATTAAGTTTATTATATACTTTTAACGGTACTCCTTTCATGCATGATACCTTAAGCTCAGTATTTTCTTTATTATGAATAATATTTAATTTCGTGTGATGGAACCACACCCATAAGAATTTCGTTCAATTTCCTATATCTCGTATGCTCGCTTAACCGAGATCCATTCTTGTTGTAACAAAACTTGTTTACAAGTTTGAGCTAGATATACTAACGTATTAAGTTTATTATATACTTTTAACGGTACTCCTTTCATGCATGATACCTTAAGCTCAGTATTTTCTTTATTATGAATAATATTTAATTTCGTGTAATGGAACCACACCCATAAGAATTTCGTTCAATTTCCTATATCTCGTATGCTCGTTTAACCGAGATCCATTCTTGTTGTAACAAAACTTGTTTAGAAGTTTGAGCTAGATATACTAACGTATTAAGTTTATTATATACTTTTAACGGTACTCCTTTCATGCATGATACCTTAAGCTCAGTATTTTCTTTATTATGAATAATATTTAATTTCGTGTGATGGAACCACACCCATAAGAATTTCGTTCAATTTCCTATATCTCGTATGCTCGCTTAACCGAGATCCATTCTTGTTGTAACAAAACTTGTTTACAAGTTTGAGCTAGATATACTAACGTATTAAGTTTATTATATACTTTTAACGGTACTCCTTTCATGCATGATACCTTAAGCTCAGTATTTTCTTTATTATGAATAATATTTAATTTCGTGTAATGGAACCACACCCATAAGAATTTCGTTCAATTTCCTATATCTCGTATGCTCGTTTAACCGAGATCCATTTTTCTAGTAACAAAACTTGGTTAGAAGTTTGAGCTAGATATACTAACGTATTAAGTTTATTATATACTTTTAACGGTACTCCTTTCATGCATGATACCTTAAGCTCAGTATTTTCTTTATTATGAATAATATTTAATTTCGTGTGATGGAACCACACCCATAAGAATTTCGTTCAATTTCCTATATCTCGTATGCTCGCTTAACCGAGATCCATTCTTGTTGTAACAAAACTTGTTTACAAGTTTGAGCTAGATATACTAACGTATTAAGTTTATTATATACTTTTAACGGTACTCCTTTCATGCATGATACCTTAAGCTCAGTATTTTCTTTATTATGAATAATATTTAATTTCGTGTAATGGAACCACACCCATAAGAATTTCGTTCAATTTCCTATATCTCGTATGCTCGTTTAACCGAGATCCATTTTTCTAGTAACAAAACTTGTTTAGAAGTTTGAGCTAGATATACTAACGTATTAAGTTTATTATATACTTTTAACGGTACTCCTTTCATGCATGATACCTTAAGCTCAGTATTTTCTTTATTATGAATAATATTTAATTTCGTGTGATGGAACCACACCCATAAGAATTTCGTTCAATTTCTTATATCTCTTATGCTCGTTTAACCGAGATCCATTTTTATTGTAACAAAACTTGTTTAGAAGTTTGAGCTAGATATACTAACGTATGAAGTTTATTATATTCTTTTAACGGTACTCCTTTCATGCATGATACCTTAGCCTCGGTATTTTGTTTAGTATGAATCATAATTTATTTCGTGTGATGGAACCACACCCATAAGAGTTTCATACAATTTCCTATATCTCGTAAGCTCGTTTAACCGAGCTCCGTTTGTCTTGAAACAAAACTCGTTTAAAAGTTTGACCTAAATATACTAACGTATGAAATTTATTATATACTTTTAACGGTACTCCTTTCATGCATGATACTTAGCTTTGGTATTATGTTTCTTATTAATAATATTTAATTTCGTGTGATGGAATCACACCCATAAGAATTTCGTACAATTTCCTATATCTCGTATGCTTGTTTAACCGAGATCCATTTTTCTTGTAACAAAACTTGTTTAGAAGTTTGAGCTAGATATACTAACGTATGAAGTTTATTATATTCTTTTAACGGTACTACTTTCATGCATGATACCTTAGGCTTAGTATTTTCTTTATTATGAATAATATTTAATTTCGTGTGATGGAACCACACCCATAAGAATTTCGTTCAATTTCCTATATCTCGTATGCTCGCTTAACCGAGATCCATTCTTGTTGTAACAAAACTTGTTTAGAAGTTTGAGCTAGATATACTAACGTATTAAGTTTATTATATACTTTTAACGGTACTCCTTTCATGCATGATACCTTAAGCTCAGTATTTTCTTTATTATGAATAATATTTAATTTCGTGTGATGGAACCACACCCATAAGAATTTCGTTCAATTTCCTATATCTCGTATGCTCGCTTAACCGAGATCCATTCTTGTTGTAACAAAACTTGTTTACAAGTATGAGCTAGATATACTAACGTATTAAGTTTATTATATACTTTTAACGGTACTCCTTTCATGCATGATACCTTAAGCTCAGTATTTTCTTTATTATGAATAATATTTAATTTCGTGTAATGGAACCACACCCATAAGAATTTCGTTCAATTTCCTATATCTCGTATGCTCGTTTAACCGAGATCCATTTTTCTAGTAACAAAACTTGTTTAGAAGTTTGAGCTAGATATACTAACGTATTAAGTTTATTATATACTTTTAACGGTACTCCTTTCATGCATGATACCTTAAGCTCAGTATTTTCTTTATTATGAATAATATTTAATTTCGTGTGATGGAACCACACCCATAAGAATTTCGTTCAATTTCCTATATCTCGTATGCTCGCTTAACCGAGATCCATTCTTGTTGTAACAAAACTTGTTTACAAGTTTGAGCTAGATATACTAACGTATTAAGTTTATTATATACTTTTAACGGTACTCCTTTCATGCATGATACCTTAAGCTCAGTATTTTCTTTATTATGAATAATATTTAATTTCGTGTAATGGAACCACACCCATAAGAATTTCGTTCAATTTCCTATATCTCGTATGCTCGTTTAACCGAGATCCATTTTTCTAGTAACAAAACTTGTTTAGAAGTTTGAGCTAGATATACTAACGTATTAAGTTTATTATATACTTTTAACGGTACTCCTTTCATGCATGATACCTTAAGCTCAGTATTTTCTTTATTATGAATAATATTTAATTTCGTGTGATGGAACCACACCCATAAGAATTTCGTTCAATTTCCTATATCTCGTATGCTCGTTTAACCGAGATCCATTTTTCTAGTAACAAAACTTGTTTAGAAGTTTGAGCTAGATATACTAACGTATGAAGGTTATTATATTCTTTTAACGGTACTCCTTTCATGCATGATACCTTAGCCTCAGTATTTTGTTTAGTATGAATCATAATTTATTTCGTGTGATGGAACCACACCCATAAGAATTTCGTACAATTTCCTATATCTTTTATGCTCGTTTAGCCGCGATCCATTTTTCTTGTAACAAAACTTGTTTAGAAGTTTGAGCTAGATATACTAACGCATGAAGTTTATTATATTCTTTTAACGGTACTCCTTTCATGCTTGATACCTTAGGCTCAGTATTTTCTTTATTATGAATAATATTTAATTTCGTGTGATGCAACCTCACCCATAAGAATTTCGTTCAATTTCTTATATCTCTTATGCTCGTTTAACCGAGATCCATTTTTATTGTAACAAAACTTGTTTAGAAGTTTGAGCTAGATATACTAACGTATGAAGTTTATTATATTCTTTTAACGGTACTCCTTTCATGCATGATACCTTAGCCTCGGTATTTTGTTTAGTATGAATCATAATTTATTTCGTGTGATGGAACCACACCCATAAGAGTTTCATACAATTTCCTATATCTCGTAAGCTCGTTTAACCGAGCTCCGTTTGTCTTGAAACAAAACTCGTTTAAAAGTTTGACCTAAATATACTAACGTATGAAATTTATTATATACTTTTAACGGTACTCCTTTCATGCATGATACTTAGCTTTGGTATTATGTTTCTTATTAATAATATTTAATTTCGTGTGATGGAATCACAACCATAAGAATTTCGTACAATTTCCTATATCTCGTATGCTCGTTTAACCGAGATCCATTTTTCTTGTAACAAAACTTGTTTAGAAGTTTGAGCTAGATATACTAACGTATGAAGTTTATTATATTCTTTTAACGGTACTACTTTCATGCATGATACCTTAGGCTTAGTATTTTCTTTATTATGAATAATATTTAATTTCGTGTGATGGAACCACACCCATAAGAATTTCGTTCAATTTCCTATATCTCGTATGCTCGCTTAACCGAGATCCATTCTTGTTGTAACAAAACTTGTTTAGAAGTTTGAGCTAGATATACTAACGTATTAAGTTTATTATATACTTTTAACGGTACTCCTTTCATGCATGATACCTTAAGCTCAGTATTTTCTTTATTATGAATAATATTTAATTTCGTGTGATGGAACCACACCCATAAGAATTTCGTTCAATTTCCTATATCTCGTATGCTCGCTTAACCGAGATCCATTCTTGTTGTAACAAAACTTGTTTACAAGTTTGAGCTAGATATACTAACGTATTAAGTTTATTATATACTTTTAACGGTACTCCTTTCATGCATGATACCTTAAGCTCAGTATTTTCTTTATTATGAATAATATTTAATTTCGTGTAATGGAACCACACCCATAAGAATTTCGTTCAATTTCCTATATCTCGTATGCTCGTTTAACCGAGATCCATTTTTCTAGTAACAAAACTTGTTTAGAAGTTTGAGCTAGATATACTAACGTATTAAGTTTATTATATACTTTTAACGGTACTCCTTTCATGCATGATACCTTAAGCTCAGTATTTTCTTTATTATGAATAATATTTAATTTCGTGTGATGGAACCACACCCATAAGAATTTCGTTCAATTTCCTATATCTCATATGCTCGTTTAACCGAGATCCATTTTTCTAGTAACAAAACTTGTTTAGAAGTTTGAGCTAGATATACTAACGTATGAAGGTTATTATATTCTTTTAACGGTACTCCTTTCATGCATGATACCTTAGTCTCAGTATTTTGTTTAGTATGAATCATTATTTATTTCGTGTGATGGAACCACACCCATAAGAGTTTCATACAATTTCCTATATCTCGTAAGCTCGTTTAACCGAGCTCCGTTTGTCTTGAAACAAAACTCGTTTAAAAGTTTGAGCTAAATCTACTAACGTATGAAGTTTATTATATACTTTTACCGGTACTCCTTTCATGCATGATACCTTAGGCTGAGTATTTTGTTTATTATGAATAATATTTAATTTCGTGTGATGGAATCACACCCATAAGAATTTCGTACAATTTCCTATATCTTTTATGCTCGTTTAGCCGCGATCCATTTTTCTTGTAACAAAACTTGTTTAGAAGTTTGAGCTAGATATACTAACGCATGAAGTTTATTATATTCTTTTAACGGTACTCCTTTCATGCTTGATACCTTAGGCTCAGTATTTTCTTTATTATGAATAATATTTAATTTCGTGTGATGCAACCTCACCCATAAGAATTTCGTTCAATTTCTTATATCTCTTATGCTCGTTTAACCGAGATCCATTTTTATTGTAACAAAACTTGTTTAGAAGTTTGAGCTAGATATACTAACGTATGAAGTTTATTATATTCTTTTAACGGTACTCCTTTCATGCATGATACGTTAGCCTCGGTATTTTGTTTAGTATGAATCATAATTTATTTCGTGTGATGGAACCACACCCATAAGAGTTTCATACAATTTCCTATATCTCGTAAGCTCGTTTAACCGAGCTCCGTTTGTCTTGAAACAAAACTCGTTTAAAAGTTTGACCTAAATATACTAACGTATGAAGTTTATTATATACTTTTAACGGTACTCCTTTCATGCATGATACTTAGCTTTGGTATTATGTTTCTTATTAATAATATTTAATTTCGTGTGATGGAATCACACCCATAAGAATTTCGTACAATTTCCTATATCTCGTATGCTCGTTTAACCGAGATCCATTTTTCTTGTAACAAAACTTGTTTAGATGTTTGAGCTAGATATACTAACGTATGAAGTTTATTATATTCTTTTAACGGTACTACTTTCATGCATGATACCTTAGGCTTAGTATTTTCTTTATTATGAATAATATTTAATTTCGTGTGATGGAACCACACCCATAAGAATTTCGTTCAATTTCCTATATCTCGTATGCTCGCTTAACCGAGATCCATTCTTGTTGTAACAAAACTTGTTTAGAAGTTTGAGCTAGATATACTAACGTATTAAGTTTATTATATACTTTTAACGGTACTCCTTTCATGCATGATACCTTAAGCTCAGTATTTTCTTTATTATGAATAATATTTAATTTCGTGTGATGGAACCACACCCATAAGAATTTCGTTCAATTTCCTATATCTCGTATGCTCGCTTAACCGAGATCCATTCTTGTTGTAACAAAACTTGTTTACAAGTTTGAGCTAGATATACTAACGTATTAAGTTTATTATATACTTTTAACGGTACTCCTTTCATGCATGATACCTTAAGCTCAGTATTTTCTTTATTATGAATAATATTTAATTTCGTGTAATGGAACCACACCCATAAGAATTTCGTTCAATTTCCTATATCTCGTATGCTCGTTTAACCGAGATCCATTTTTCTAGTAACAAAACTTGTTTAGAAGTTTGAGCTAGATATACTAACGTATTAAGTTTATTATATACTTTTAACGGTACTCCTTTCATGCATGATACCTTAAGCTCAGTATTTTCTTTATTATGAATAATATTTAATTTCGTGTGATGGAACCACACCCATAAGAATTTCGTTCAATTTCCTATATCTCATATGCTCGTTTAACCGAGATCCATTTTTCTAGTAACAAAACTTGTTTAGAAGTTTGAGCTAGATATACTAACGTATGAAGGTTATTATATTCTTTTAACGGTACTCCTTTCATGCATGATACCTTAGTCTCAGTATTTTGTTTAGTATGAATCATTATTTATTTCGTGTGATGGAACCACACCCATAAGAGTTTCATACAATTTCCTATATCTCGTAAGCTCGTTTAACCGAGCTCCGTTTGTCTTGAAACAAAACTCGTTTAAAAGTTTGAGCTAAATCTACTAACGTATGAAGTTTATTATATACTTTTACCGGTACTCCTTTCATGCATGATACCTTAGGCTGAGTATTTTGTTTATTATGAATAATATTTAATTTCGTGTGATGGAATCACACCCATAAGAATTTCGTACAATTTCCTATATCTTTTATGCTCGTTTAGCCGCGATCCATTTTTCTTGTAACAAAACTTGTTTAGAAGTTTGAGCTAGATATACTAACGCATGAAGTTTATTATATTCTTTTAACGGTACTCCTTTCATGCTTGATACCTTAGGCTCAGTATTTTCTTTATTATGAATAATATTTAATTTCGTGTGATGCAACCTCACCCATAAGAATTTCGTTCAATTTCTTATATCTCTTATGCTCGTTTAACCGAGATCCATTTTTATTGTAACAAAACTTGTTTAGAAGTTTGAGCTAGATATACTAACGTATGAAGTTTATTATATTCTTTTAACGGTACTCCTTTCATGCATGATACGTTAGCCTCGGTATTTTGTTTAGTATGAATCATAATTTATTTCGTGTGATGGAACCACACCCATAAGAGTTTCATACAATTTCCTATATCTCGTAAGCTCGTTTAACCGAGCTCCGTTTGTCTTGAAACAAAACTCGTTTAAAAGTTTGACCTAAATATACTAACGTATGAAATTTATTATATACTTTTAACGGTACTCCTTTCATGCATGATACTTAGCTTTGGTATTATGTTTCTTATGAATAATATTTAATTTCGTGTGATGGAACCACACCCATAAGAATTTCGTTCAATTTCCTATATCTCGTATGCTCGCTTAACCGAGATCCATTCTTGTTGTAACAAAACTTGTTTACAAGTTTGAGCTAGATATACTAACGTATTAAGTTTATTATATACTTTTAACGGTACTCCTTTCATGCATGATACCTTAAGCTCAGTATTTTCTTTATTATGAATAATATTTAATTTCGTGTAATGGAACCACACCCATAAGAATTTCGTTCAATTTCCTATATCTCGTATGCTCGTTTAACCGAGATCCATTTTTCTAGTAACAAAACTTGTTTAGAAGTTTGAGCTAGATATACTAACGTATTAAGTTTATTATATACTTTTAACGGTACTCCTTTCATGCATGATACCTTAAGCTCAGTATTTTCTTTATTATGAATAATATTTAATTTCGTGTGATGGAACCACACCCATAAGAATTTCGTTCAATTTCCTATATCTCGTATGCTCGCTTAACCGAGATCCATTCTTGTTGTAACAAAACTTGTTTACAAGTTTGAGCTAGATATACTAACGTATTAAGTTTATTATATACTTTTAACGGTACTCCTTTCATGCATGATACCTTAAGCTCAGTATTTTCTTTATTATGAATAATATTTAATTTCGTGTAATGGAACCACACCCATAAGAATTTCGTTCAATTTCCTATATCTCGTATGCTCGTTTAACCGAGATCCATTTTTCTAGTAACAAAACTTGTTTAGAAGTTTGAGCTAGATATACTAACGTATTAAGTTTATTATATACTTTTAACGGTACTCCTTTCATGCATGATACCTTAAGCTCAGTATTTTCTTTATTATGAATAATATTTAATTTCGTGTGATGGAACCACACCCATAAGAATTTCGTTCAATTTCCTATATCTCATATGCTCGTTTAACCGAGATCCATTTTTCTAGTAACAAAACTTGTTTAGAAGTTTGAGCTAGATATACTAACGTATGAAGGTTATTATATTCTTTTAACGGTACTCCTTTCATGCATGATACCTTAGTCTCAGTATTTTGTTTAGTATGAATCATTATTTATTTCGTGTGATGGAACCACACCCATAAGAGTTTCATACAATTTCCTATATCTCGTAAGCTCGTTTAACCGAGCTCCGTTTGTCTTGAAACAAAACTCGTTTAAAAGTTTGAGCTAAATCTACTAACGTATGAAGTTTATTATATACTTTTACCGGTACTCCTTTCATGCATGATACCTTAGGCTGAGTATTTTGTTTATTATGAATAATATTTAATTTCGTGTGATGGAATCACACCCATAAGAATTTCGTACAATTTCCTATATCTTTTATGCTCGTTTAGCCGCGATCCATTTTTCTTGTAACAAAACTTGTTTAGAAGTTTGAGCTAGATATACTAACGCATGAAGTTTATTATATTCTTTTAACGGTACTCCTTTCATGCTTGATACCTTAGGCTCAGTATTTTCTTTATTATGAATAATATTTAATTTCGTGTGATGCAACCTCACCCATAAGAATTTCGTTCAATTTCTTATATCTCTTATGCTCGTTTAACCGAGATCCATTTTTATTGTAACAAAACTTGTTTAGAAGTTTGAGCTAGATATACTAACGTATGAAGTTTATTATATTCTTTTAACGGTACTCCTTTCATGCATGATACGTTAGCCTCGGTATTTTGTTTAGTATGAATCATAATTTATTTCGTGTGATGGAACCACACCCATAAGAGTTTCATACAATTTCCTATATCTCGTAAGCTCGTTTAACCGAGCTCCGTTTGTCTTGAAACAAAACTCGTTTAAAAGTTTGAGCTAGATATACTAACGTATGAAGTTTATTATATACTTTTAACGGTACTCCTTTCATGCATGATACTTAGCTTTGGTATTATGTTTCTTATTAATAATATTTAATTTCGTGTGATGGAATCACACCCATAAGAATTTCGTACAATTTCCTATATCTCGTATGCTCGTTTAACCGAGATCCATTTTTCTTGTAACAAAACTTGTTTAGAAGTTTGAGCTAGATATACTAACGTATGAAGTTTATTATATTCTTTTAACGGTACTACTTTCATGCATGATACCTTAGGCTTAGTATTTTCTTTATTATGAATAATATTTAATTTCGTGTGATGGAACCACACCCATAAGAATTTCGTTCAATTTCCTATATCTCGTATGCTCGCTTAACCGAGATCCATTCTTGTTGTAACAAAACTTGTTTAGAAGTTTGAGCTAGATATACTAACGTATTAAGTTTATTATATACTTTTAACGGTACTCCTTTCATGCATGATACCTTAAGCTCAGTATTTTCTTTATTATGAATAATATTTAATTTCGTGTGATGGAACCACACCCATAAGAATTTCGTTCAATTTCCTATATCTCGTATGCTCGCTTAACCGAGATCCATTCTTGTTGTAACAAAACTTGTTTACAAGTTTGAGCTAGATATACTAACGTATTAAGTTTATTATATACTTTTAACGGTACTCCTTTCATGCATGATACCTTAAGCTCAGTATTTTCTTTATTATGAATAATATTTAATTTCGTGTAATGGAACCACACCCATAAGAATTTCGTTCAATTTCCTATATCTCGTATGCTCGTTTAACCGAGATCCATTTTTCTAGTAACAAAACTTGTTTAGAAGTTTGAGCTAGATATACTAACGTATTAAGTTTATTATATACTTTTAACGGTACTCTTTTCATGCATGATACCTTAAGCTCAGTATTTTCTTTATTATGAATAATATTTAATTTCGTGTGATGGAACCACACCCATAAGAATTTCGTTCAATTTCCTATATCTCGTAGGCTCGTTTAACCGAGATCCATTTTTCTAGTAACAAAACTTGTTTAGAAGTTTGAGCTAGATATACTAACGTATGAAGGTTATTATATTCTTTTAACGGTACTCCTTTCATGCATGATACCTTAGCCTCAGTATTTTGTTTAGTATGAATCATAATTTATTTCGTGTGATGGAACCACACCCATAAGAGTTTCATACAATTTCCTATATCTCGTAAGCTCGTTTAACCGAGCTCCGTTTGTCTTGAAACAAAACTCGTTTAAAAGTTTGAGCTAAATCTACTAACGTATGAAGTTTATTATATACTTTTACCGGTACTCCTTTCATGCATGATACCTTAGGCTCAGTATTTTGTTTATTATGAATAATATTTAATTTCGTGTGATGGAATCACACCAATAAGAATTTCGTACAATTTCCTATATCTTTTATGCTCGTTTAGCCGCGATCCATTTTTCTTGTAACAAAACTTGTTTAGAAGTTTGAGCTAGATATACTAACGCATGAAGTTTATTATATTCTTTTAACGGTACTCCTTTCATGCTTGATACCTTAGGCTCAGTATTTTCTTTATTATGAATAATATTTAATTTCGTGTGATGCAACCTCACCCATAAGAATTTCTTTCAATTTCTTATATCTCTTATGCTCGTTTAACCGAGATCCATTTTTATTGTAACAAAACTTGTTTAGAAGTTTGAGCTAGATATACTAACGTATGAAGTTTATTATATTCTTTTAACGGTACTCCTTTCATGCATGATACCTTAGCCTCAGTATTTTGTTTAGTATGAATCATAATTTATTTCGTGTGATGGAACCACACCCATAAGAGTTTCATACAATTTCCTATATCTCGTAAGCTCGTTTAACCGAGCTCCGTTTGTCTTGAAACAAAACTCGTTTAAAAGTTTGACCTAAATATACTAACGTATGAAGTTTATTATATACTTTTAACGGTACTCCTTTCATGCATGATACTTAGCTTTGGTATTATGTTTCTTATTAATAATATTTAATTTCGTGTGATGGAATCACACCCATAAGAATTTCGTACAATTTCCTATATCTCGTATGCTCGTTTAACCGAGATCCATTTTTCTTGTAACAAAACTTGTTTAGAAGTTTGAGCTAGATATACTAACGTATGAAGTTTATTATATTCTTTTAACGGTACTACTTTCATGCATGATACCTTAGGCTTAGTATTTTATTTATTATGAATAATATTTAATTTCGTGTGATGGAACCACACCCATAAGAATTTCGTTCAATTTCCTATATCTCGTATGCTCGCTTAACCGAGATCCATTCTTGTTGTAACAAAACTTGTTTAGAAGTTTGAGCTAGATATACTAACGTATTAAGTTTATTATATACTTTTAACAGTACTCCTTTCATGCATGATACCTTAAGCTCAGTATTTTCTTTATTATGAATAATATTTAATTTCGTGTGATGGAACCACACCCATAAGAATTTCGTTCAATTTCCTATATCTCGTATGCTCGCTTAACCGAGATCCATTCTTGTTGTAACAAAACTTGTTTACAAGTTTGAGCTAGATATACTAACGTATTAAGTTTATTATATACTTTTAACGGTACCCCTTTCATGCATGATACCTTAAGCTCAGTATTTTCTTTATTATGAATAATATTTAATTTCGTGTGATGGAACCACACCCATAAGAATTTCGTTCAATTTCCTATATCTCGTATGCTCGCTTAACCGAGATCCATTCTTGTTGTAACAAAACTTGTTTACAAGTTTGAGCTAGATATACTAACGTATTAAGTTTATTATATACTTTTAACGGTACTCCTTTCATGCATGATACCTTAAGCTCAGTATTTTCTTTATTATGAATAATATTTAATTTCGTGTAATGGAACCACACCCATAAGAATTTCGTTCAATTTCCTATATCTCGTATGCTCGTTTAACCGAGATCCATTTTTCTAGTAACAAAACTTGTTTAGAAGTTTGAGCTAGATATACTAACGTATGAAGGTTATTATATTCTTTTAACGGTACTCCTTTCATGCATGATACCTTAGCCTCGGTATTTTGTTTAGTATGAATCATAATTTATTTCGTGTGATGGAACCACACCCATAAGAGTTTCATACAATTTCCTATATCTCGTAAGCTCGTTTAACCAAGCTCCGTTTGTCTTGAAACAAAACTCGTTTAAAAGTTTGAGCTAAATCTACTAACGTATGAAGTTTATTATATACTTTTACCGGTACTCCTTTCATGCATGATACCTTAGGCTCAGTATTTTGTTTATTATGAATAATATTTAATTTCGTGTGATGGAATCACACCCATAAGAATTTCGTACAATTTCCTATATCTTTTATGCTCGTTTAGCCGCGATCCATTTTTCTTGTAACAAAATTTGTTTAGAAGTTTGAGCTAGATATACTAACGTATGAAGTTTATTATATTCTTTTAACGGTACTCCTTTCATGCTTGATACCTTATGTTTAGTATTTTCTTTATTATGAAGAATATTTAATTTCGTGTGATGCAACCTCACCCATAAGAATTTCGTTCAATTTCTTATATCTCTTATGCTCGTTTAACCGAGATCCATTTTTATTGTAACAAAACTTGTTTAGAAGTTTGAGCTAGATATACTAACGTATGAAGTTTATTATATTCTTTTAACGGTACTCCTTTCATGCATGATACCTTAGCCTCGGTATTTTGTTTAGTATGAATCATAATTTATTTCGTGTGATGGAACCACACCCATAAGAGTTTCATACAATTTCCTATATCTTGTAAGCTCGTTTAACCGAGCTCCGTTTGTCTTGAAACAAAACTCGTTTAAATTTTGACCTAAATATACTAACGTATGAAGTTTATTATATACTTTTAACGGTACTCCTTTCATGCATGATACTTAGCTTTGGTATTATGTTTCTTATTAATAATATTTAATTTCGTGTGATGGAATCACACCCATAAGAATTTCGTACAATTTCCTATATCTCGTATGCTCGTTTAACCGAGATCCATTTTTCTTGTAACAAAACTTGTTTAGAAGTTTGAGCTAGATATACTAACGTATGAAGTTTATTATATTCTTTTAACGGTACTACTTTCATGCATGATACCTTAGGCTTAGTATTTTCTTTATTATGAATAATATTTAATTTCGTGTGATGGAACCACACCCATAAGAATTTCGTTCAATTTCCTATATCTCGTATGCTCGCTTAACCGAGATCCATTCTTGTTGTAACAAAACTTGTTTAGAAGTTTGAGCTAGATATACTAACGTATTAAGTTTATTATATACTTTTAACGGTACTCCTTTCATGCATGATACCTTAAGCTCAGTATTTTCTTTATTATGAATAATATTTAATTTCGTGTGATGGAACCACACCCATAAGAATTTCGTTCAATTTCCTATATCTCGTATGCTCGTTTAACCGAGATCCATTTTTCTAGTAACAAAACTTGTTTAGAAGTTTGAGCTAGATATACTAACGTATGAAGGTTATTATATTCTTTTAACGGTACTCCTTTCATGCATGATACCTTAGCCTCGGTATTTTGTTTAGTATGAATCATAATTTATTTCGTGTGATGGAACCACACCCATAAGAGTTTCATACAATTTCCTATATCTCGTAAGCTCGTTTAACCAAGCTCCGTTTGTCTTGAAACAAAACTCGTTTAAAAGTTTGAGCTAAATCTACTAACGTATGAAGTTTATTATATACTTTTACCGGTACTCCTTTCATGCATGATACCTTAGGCTCAGTATTTTGTTTATTATGAATAATATTTAATTTCGTGTGATGGAATCACACCCATAAGAATTTCGTACAATTTCCTATATCTTTTATGCTCGTTTAGCCGCGATCATTTTTCTTGTAACAAAACTTGTTTAGAAGTTTGAGCTAGATATACTAACGTATGAAGTTTATTATATTCTTTTAACGGTACTCCTTTCATGCTTTTTTTTTTTTGGTCAAAAGTAGCAAAATGCATTCAAGGACCCAAAGACGGGTTTGAGTTCAGTACAATATCCGAAATAATACATCTAAACAAAGAGGTTGGTGGTGTAAACACCCAATCCGGAGGACACAACCCCGACAACACAGCCTTCGCTAACCAGTCAGCACAAGAGTTTGCTGACCGAGGAACATGTTCCCAAGCGATCTCCCCTATCAAAGAAGAGCGTAACACCGCATTCGACACAATCGAGTCAATCCTCCAAGCGAAATCCGTACGATGGATGTGGTTGATGATGTTTAACGAATCCGACTCAATGATGACCCTATTCCAGCCTTTATCAATTGCAAGTTGGACCCCTTGTGCGACCGCCTCCGCCTCAATCTCGTCGACAGATCCCGCGAGGCGAAGCCCCACCGAGCCTCCACAGACGGCCCCTTCGCTGTCCCGGGCAATAACCCCGAACCCACCATGTGAGTTGTTGGTCGACCACGCCCCATCACAGTTGATCTTTATGACCCCCCTAGGCGGGCTAATCCAAGCCCTGAATGTGCGTTCGGCAGTTGCTTGCGGCGGTTCCGAACCTAGTTCGGCGAGAATGCGAGAGACCTCGATGAGAACCGCCGACGGATTTGGTTGTTCATTCTCGAACAACCTCTTGCACCTCGCCTTCCACATCACCCACAAAACCACCGTTAGCCTTCTCCAATCTTTGTGTCTCGCACGCCCTCGGTTTCCCTTGAAGTCCACCGCGGCGGCTAGCCAAGCGTCAGCCGAGGCAACACCCACGTCTGTGTCCGCCTGAGTGGCGTGCATTGTCCAGACCTGCCGAACCCAAAAACAACCAAAGAAAAGATGTTCACGAGTCTCCATTACATTGCAATCCGGGCAGCGACCTTCCAGATTTGTGCCTCTCCGCCTCAATGAAGACCCCGTAGGTAGAACATCGTTTGCCAACTTCCAAAGAAAGGCTTTGATCTTTGGCCACACATTTGACGACCAAATCGCTTTCCATACCGATGGAGGCACCACCCGAAGTCCCGACTGGATGTCAAGACCCCTTCTTAGGCGCATCTGATTCTCATGAAGCACGTGGTAGGCGGATTTGACACTGATCACCCCGTTCCTCGAATGTGGCCATCTAAGTGAGTCCGCGGTTTGTGCCAAAGGGATATGGACCTGCAAAACAGCTTGAACGTCGTCGGGGTGGACCGCCTCACAAATGGAATCCACGTCCCATCCACGGCCAAGAGGCAGAATCCAAGTAGAGACCCGTTGATCCGGAAGCTGAGCATCCTCCACAAGGGGCCGAAGTCGACGGTTCGGAATGTTGGGCACCCACGTATCCGCATAAGGCTGAATCGACGTTCCATTACCAAGAGACCATACTCCCTCCTGAATAAGGACGTCCCTGCCCTCGAGAAGGCTCGACCAAGCCCAAGAGGCTCTCCCTCCCGCCGAGGCCTTTAAGAAAGAGTCGTTTGGGAAGTACAACCCCTTTAGAAATCTTACCCAAAGAGCATCCGGTTCAAGGCGAATGCGAGAGGCCATATTCGCGAGAATGGCCCGATTAAACTGGTTCATGTCTCTGAAACCGTAACCCCCAATAGACTTAGCCGTTGTCATCGAGGTCCAGTTTTTCCAATGGATTTTCTTCTGGCCCTCCCTCGATCCCCACCAGAAGCGTGCCATGAGACTGTTGACCTCATTGCACCAAGTGATCGGGATCCTGAAAATGTGCATGACATAAGTGGGAATTGCACTGAGGACGGACTTAATAAGTACCTCCTTTCCCGCATGATTGAGGAGTTTATTTCGCCAACATTGAATCTTGTCACGGACTCTCTCTTTGAGGTAGACGAGAGCTTCCCTCTTAGAGCGTCCCCACACCGTAGGAAGGCCCAAATAGAAACCTGGGTCCGAGGAATGTGGGACCCCAAACAGGTCGGATATGCTCCTCTTGAAATCCTCATGAGCCCCCGAGTTGAAATACAGCGAAGATTTCTGGAAATTGATCTTCTGTCCTGAAGCCCGGCAGTAGTCTCCAAGAGAGTCCTTAAAGGCCTTTGCTTGGGCCAAAGAGCCCTTAAGGAAGAAAAGCGAGTCATCCGCGAAGAGGAGATGTTGAATCTCTGGGCATGACCTTCTCGGGCGGATGCCTCTGAACATCCCCTTTCCCACCTGATTATCTAGCATTCTAGAGAGGACGTCAGCGACCAAAATAAAGAGATAAGGGGACAGAGGGTCACCCTGACGCAGTCCCCGCGAAGGCCGTATCATATCCGAGCGGTCTCCATTGATCAAGACTTTGTAAGTGACGGTAGAGACGCAAGCCTTGATCCATGAAATCCATTTGTCGTTGAATCCCCTTTGTTTCAAGCTCGCAAGGAGAAAATCCCATTCCACACGGTCGTACGCCTTCTGCATATCCATCTTTAGAGCACATTCCGATCTCCCCGAGGTCGTTCTTGGCTTGCCTCTTGTCTTCATGTAATGGAACATCTCGTGGGCGATAATAATACTATCTTGTATGCGTCTCCCTGAAACAAACGCACTCTGGAAAGGGGTGACCAGTTCTGGCAAATAGTTTTTTAGTCTATTTGCCAGAACCTTAGCAATGATTTTGTAGCTAAAATTGCACAGGCTAATAGGCCTAAAATCAGCCGCATGTACCGGGCTAGCAACCTTAGGGATCAAGGTAATATGTGTTTGGTTAAGAAAAGAAGGCATGATACCTGTCGCAAGGAAGGCGTTGACCGAGGTGAGCAAGTCCGATCCGATCGTCGCCCAACTCTTTTGGTAAAACAGGCCCGAGAAGCCGTCCGGACCCGGTGCCCTCGATCCCCCCAACTGAAAACAAGCCGATCTCACTTCCTCTAGGGTAGCCAACCCCGTGAGATTATCATTAATATCCTGTGTGATCAAATTCGGCACACACGCAATTACCCGGTCAAAAGCAATCGAGTCACTCCCTATCTCTTTCTCCGATGTAAAAAGGTTCGAATAGAAGCCGTGCAGCTCGGACTTAATATTCTGATCCCCATCAATCCATCCCCCATGGGCATCACGAAGACGGACGATCTTGTTTCTCCTCCTCCGAGAGATAGTAGTATGGTGGAAGAAAGACGTATTTTTATCCCCGTTACTCAACCACTTGATTCTCGACCTTTGCTTCCAAAAAAGCTCTTCCCGCTTCCAAAGGGCGTGTAGCTTAGATTGGAGGGCCCTTTCCTCGCCTGAGTCCCCCCCCCGACTACGGTTTGTGGCTAAACAACGAAGGGCCGCTTTAACCTTTGAAATTTCCACGATATTGTGCTTGAACTCTTTTGAGCTCCATTCGTCCAAGGCAAGCCTACACCGATCCAGTTTTTTCTTAAGCTCCAATCCATGAGTCAACGGCCCCCCTCTTTGCCACGCCGATGTAATAACCTGCCTACACTCATCTTTCTCCAACCACATCTCCTCAAATCTGAAAAGCCTACGGCCTTTAAGCTCCTCGCGCGTAAGGTGTATCAAAATCGGGGCATGATCGGAACCAATGCTGATTCCGTTAACACATTGAGCCGATGGGTATAGGGTTAGCCAACTCGGGTTTGCAAGGGCCCTATCCAATCTCTCCCTAATCCTATGTTCCCCTCTTCGGTTGTTGCTCCAAGTGAACATAGGTCCCTTGTAGCCCAAGTCTTCGAGGTTAAGGTCTTCCAAGAGAGTGTTGAAACCGTCAATTTTCCTCTGCTCCTTGAGGCCGCCCCCCTCCTTCTCCCGATGATGGGAGATGTCGTTGAAATCGCCAATGCAAACCCAAGGGCCCGTCCTATTCGCCCCTAGATTCTTTAAGTCTTCCCAATTTTGACACCTCCGTGCGAAAACCGAGTCGCCATACACCCATGTAATCCTCGTAATACCTCTAGAATCCGTTCCCGAAACTGTCGTGTCTATGAAGTTTCTATTACTCGAAGTCACCTGGAGGTTTACCTCATTTGTCCACCAAAGAGCCAAACCTCCACTAGCACCGATAGGATTAACGTACGAAGCGTACTCCATCCCAATCTCCCGTCTTACTTTCTCACAGTGGGCCTCATTCTTCTTTGTCTCCATCAGGAAGACAATAGACGGATGAGAGCCCCGCACCAGGTCTTTTAGATGGCGAATTGTCAAGGGAGACCCTAACCCTTGACAATTCCAACTTAGGTAGATCATTGTGAGCCAGTGGCTGTCGATTGACAGCCACCGGACCTTTTCGCCTTTCCCGATTGCCTCGTCTTCCTCCCTTCCTCCTTTCTGGCACCTCGCTGAACCGTCCCGTATCCTTGGGTTGGCTCAAAAGAGCTTTGGTCGAAACAGATCATCCCCCCATTCCCCAAAGCCGAAGGCCCACTTCTAGTCTTTCTCTTCTTGACCGCCTCGGCCTGGTCATGATAGTCGTCTCCTTTCCTCTTGGAGTCGAAAGGAATCGAGGTTCTCCCCAGCCAGTCTGAATTTGGCACCCCCTTATTCGTATCAACCCTGACCTGGATATCCGGTTCTGTATCCCTTGGTAGACCTGCCACTCTTCCCTTAACTCCTACCCCAGATTCAGCCCCAACCGCAGCAGAACCTAAAGACGAAGCAAGAAGGTTAGGGCCATTGACCGTACCCACAGAGGCCACCACAGTGTTTTCCGTGTCATTTCCTCCCAGATCAGATGCGTTGAAGATCCTCTCAGACCCCTCGTTCGGCGTTTCCTCACTCTGCAAGGCCCTACTTACCCCCGATCCCGGGCCATCTTCCTCAGGCAGCCGATCAGTAACTTGCTGTCCAAACAGGACCGCATTGATGTCAAAGATGCTCGGACCATGAGAGGCAGACTGCATAGGAGAAAGGGGAGTCGCCGTGGCCAGGATTCTTTGTATCTCTGAGTGGCTAAGCTCTCCCACCTCACCCAACTCCCCAACAGGCGGTTCCTTGACAGCCAAGGCATCGGCCATAGTCGGATCCTGAAGGTGGTGTTGGGTAGCCGGTGCCGCGGTTGTGGAGTCGACATGAGGAAGCTCATCCTCGTTGTGTTGATTACGCTCGCGGGGACCATTGTTGGAAAAGGAACTCGAGGCATGACTCCTTTGGTCCCCCCAAGCCCTCCATCCCGATCTTGTCGCATTACTTGTCCCATTGTGATATCCCCTGCTACCAGCCCCACTCTGCATTTTGGAACCGTTTTGCTTCATCATCTGGGTCCAAGACTTCAGCCGTGGGTCTCTGGAGGTGGCCTGCCGTGCACCACCCCCCACACAGACCCAACGGCTATTAGTCTTGGGCCTCTCACACGTCGACCAAGGTCCAAACAGGGGTGAGTCATCTGTCGGGTCAGCCACAACCGGATCTACACAGGACTTTGATGAATGGCCAATAACCCCACACCCGTAGCAGATATCCGTTAGCCTTTCGTACCTAACCGAGGCCCAACGCTCCTCCCCACTTGTGTCCACCCATTTGAATCTTGGCATCAAAGGAGCAGCCGCATTGACATCCACCAGAACTCTCAAGAAGTTCCTTTGTTTCATGATTCTATCTTCCTCTAATTTCAGACAAACACCTATGCTATCTCCTATGCATTTAGCATTAGTCTTGTTCAGCATTTCAAGGCTCAGTCCGTGAACTTGAACCCAAACCTGCAGTTTCGAGAAATCAACATCCGCAACCGATCTATTGATCGGGCATGACCGAATATTCAGGCAGTGCCCATGAATTGTCCAGGGGGATAGATCGATAATCTGTTCCTTATCCTTCAAGTTTTCAAAATCAAAGACTAGGGTCGATTCGTTTTCCTCAGCTATCGCAACCGACCCAAACCTAGCCCAGGCATCTCTAAGCACATTCATCACCACATTATTTTTAACGTGCCTATCAGATAACATCACACCTAAGGCTCTAAACTCAGGCCCTCTATCAACATCCCGAGTTCCCGATGGAACCAAGGCCAGTAGGGACATACCCGGAGCTGCGTTACCGCAAGAGTTGGGCTCAGCTGTAGGCATCTCCGATCGGACGAGCTCACCACAGTGTCAGCCACCTGCAAACAGAAGGAAGACACGAGGAAAGAAAGAACAGATAGGTACAAAGGGGTTACAGTAGTGTACAGAGATTGCCGATCGACAGGCGACGAATTGGCGAACGGAGTCGATGTAATTAGGCAACAGTAGCTTTGCAATGACCCCAGCACAAGCAGCTGGACAATTTCCGAAGGCGAAGCCGAGCTGAGAGCTTGATTCAGCAAGAAACTTAGCAGCGGATCTCCTCGGAACCAGGCGACTCCAGTTCTAGGGCACCGAACGGGAGAAGCGCGTCAGTGGAACGCGCGCAGGTTTTTTCTGATACTCCTTTCATGCTTGATACCTTATGCTTAGTATTTTCTTTATTATGAATAATATTTAATTTCGTGTGATGCAACCTCACCCATAAGAATTTCGTTCAATTTCTTATATCTCTTATGCTCGTTTAACCGAGATCCATTTTTATTGTAACAAAACTTGTTTAGAAGTTTGAGCTAGATATACTAACGTATGAAGTTTATTATATTCTTTTAACGGTACTCCTTTCATGCATGATACCTTAGCCTCGGTATTTTGTTTAGTATGAATCATAATTTATTTCGTGTGATGGAACCACACCCATAAGAGTTTCATACAATTTCCTATATCTCGTAAGCTCGTTTAACCGAGCTCCGTTTGTCTTGAAACAAAACTCGTTTAAAAGTTTGACCTAAATATACTAACGTATGAAGTTTATTATATACTTTTAACGGTACTCCTTTCATGCATGATACTTAGCTTTGGTATTATGTTTATTATTAATAATATTTAATTTCGTGTGATGGAACCACACCCATAAGAATTTCGTTCAATTTCCTATATCTCGTATGCTCGCTTAACCGAGATCCATTCTTGTTGTAAAAAAACTTGTTTAGAAGTTTGAGCTAGATATACTAACGTATTAAGTTTATTATATACTTTTAACGGTACTCCTTTCATGCATGATACCTTAAGCTCAGTATTTTCTTTATTATGAATAATATTTAATTTCGTGTGATGGAACCACACCCATAAGAATTTCGTTCAATTTCCTATATCTCGTATGCTCGTTTAACCGAGATCCATTTTTCTAGTAACAAAACTTGTTTAGAAGTTTGAGCTACATATACTAACGTATGAAGGTTATTATATTCTTTTAACGGTACTCCTTTCATGCATGATACCTTAGCCTCAGTATTTTGTTTAGTATGAATCATAATTTATTTCGTGTGATGGAACCACACCCATAAGAGTTTCATACAATTTCCTATATATCGTAAGCTCGTTTAACCGAGCTCCGTTTGTCTTGAAACAAAACTCGTTTAAAAGTTTGAGCTAAATCTACTAACGTATGAAGTTTATTATATACTTTTACCGGTACTCCTTTCATGCATGATACCTTAGGCTCAGTATTTTGTTTATTATGAATAATATTTAATTTCGTGTGATGGAATCACACCCATAAAAATTTCGTACAATTTCCTATATCTTTTATGCTCGTTTAGCCGCGATCCATTTTTCTTGTAACAAAACTTGTTTAGAAGTTTGAGCTAGATATACTAACGTATGAAGTTTATTATATTCTTTTAACGGTACTCCTTTCATGCTTGATACCTTAGGCTCAGTATTTTCTTTATTATGAATAATATTTAATTTCGTGTGATGCAACCTCACCCATAAGAATTTCGTTCAATTTCTTATATCTCTTATGCTCGTTTAACCGAGATCCATTTTTATTGTAACAAAACTTGTTTAGAAGTTTGAGCTAGATATACTAACGTATGAAGTTTATTATATTCTTTTAACGGTACTCCTTTCATGCATGATACCTTAGCCTCGGTATTTTGTTTAGTATGAATCATAATTTATTTCGTGTGATGGAACCACACCCATAAGAGTTTCATACAATTTCCTATATCTCGTAAGCTCGTTTAACCGAGCTCCGTTTGTCTTGAAACAAAACTCGTTTAAAAGTTTGACCTAAATATACTAACGTATGAAGTTTATTATATACTTTTAACGGTACTCCTTTCATGCATGATACTTAGCTTTGGTATTATGTTTCTTATTAATAATATTTAATTTCGTGTGATGGAATCACACCCATAAGAATTTCGTACAATTTCCTATATCTCGTATGCTCTTATAACCAAGATCCATTTTTCTTGTAACAAAACTTGTTTAGAAGTTTGAGCTAGATATACTAACGTATGAAGTTTATTATATTCTTTTAACGGTACTACTTTCATGCATGATACCTTAGGCTTAGTATTTTCTTTATTATGAATAATATTTAATTTCGTGTGATGGAACCACACCCATAAGAATTTCGTTCAATTTCCTATATCTCGTATGCTCGCTTAACCGAGATCCATTCTTGTTGTCACAAAACTTGTTTAGAAGTTTGAGCTAGATATACTAACGTATTAAGTTTATTATATACTTTTAACGGTACTCCTTTCATGCATGATACCTTAAGCTCAGTATTTTCTTTATTATGAATAATATTTAATTTCGTGTGATGGAACCACACCCATAAGAATTTCGTTCAATTTCCTATATCTCGTATGCTCGTTTAACCGAGATCCATTTTTCTAGTAACAAAACTTGTTTAGAAGTTTGAGCTAGATATACTAACGTATGAAGGTTATTATATTCTTTTAACGGTACTCCTTTCATGCATGATACCTTAGCCTCGGTATTTTGTTTAGTATGAATCATAATTTATTTCGTGTGATGGAACCACACCCATAAGAGTTTCATAGAATTTCCTATATCTCGTAAGCTCGTTTAACCGAGCTCCGTTTGTCTTGAAACAAAACTCGTTTAAAAGTTTGAGCTAAATCTACTAACGTATGAAGTTTATTATATACTTTTACCGGTACTCCTTTCATGCATGATACCTTAGGCTGAGTATTTTGTTTATTATGAATAATATTTAATTTCGTGTGATGGAATCACACCCATAAGAATTTCGTACAATTTCCTATATCTTTTATGCTCGTTTAGCCGCGATCCATTTTTCTTGTAACAAAACTTGTTTAGAAGTTTGAGCTAGATATACTAACGTATGAAGTTTATTATATTCTTTTAACGGTACTCCTTTCATGCTTGATACCTTAGGCTCAGTATTTTCTTTATTATGAATAATATTTAATTTCGTGTGATGCAACCTCACCCATAAGAATTTCGTTCAATTTCTTATATCTCTTATGCTCGTTTAACCGAGATCCATTTTTATTGTAACAAAACTTGTTTAGAAGTTTGAGCTAGATATACTAACGTATGAAGTTTATTATATTCTTTTAACGGTACTCCTTTCATGCATGATACCTTAGCCTCAGTATTTTGTTTAGTATGAATCATAATTTATTTCGTGTGATGGAACCACACCCATAAGAGTTTCATACAATTTCCTATATCTCGTAAGCTCGTTTAACCGAGCTCCGTTTGTCTTGAAACAAAACTCGTTTAAAAGTTTGACCTAAATATACTAACGTATGAAGTTTATTATATACTTTTAACGGTACTCCTTTCATGCATGATACTTAGCTTTGGTATTATGTTTCTTATTAATAATATTTATTTTCGTGTGATGGAATCACACCCATAAGAATTTCGTACAATTTCCTATATCTCGTATGTTCGTTTAACCGAGATCCATTTTTCTTGTAACAAAACTTGTTTAGAAGTTTGAGCTAGATATAATAACGTATGAAGTTTATTATATTCTTTTAACGGTACTCCTTTCATGCATGATACCTTAGGCTTAGTATTTTCTTTATTATGAATAATATTTAATTTCGTGTGATGGAACCACACCCATAAGAATTTCGTTCAATTTCCTATATCTCGTATGCTCGCTTAACCGAGATCCATTCTTGTTGTAACAAAACTTGTTTAGAAGTTTGAGCTAGATATACTAACGTATTAAGTTTATTATATACTTTTAACGGTACTCCTTTCATGCATGATACCTTAAGCTCAGTATTTTCTTTATTATGAATAATATTTAATTTCGTGTGATGGAACCACACCCATAAGAATTTCGTTCAATTTCCTATATCTCGTATGCTCGTTTAACCGAGATCCATTCTTGTTGTAACAAAACTTGTTTAGAAGTTTGAGCTAGATATACTATCGTATGAAGTTTATTATATTCTTTTAACGGTACTCCTTTCATGCATGATACCTTAGGCTTAGTATTTTCTTTATTATGAATAATATTTAATTTCGTGTGATGGAACCACACCCATAAGAATTTCGTTCAATTTCCTATATCTCGTATGCTCGCTTAACCGAGATCCATTCTTGTTGTAACAAAACTTGTTTAGAAGTTTGAGCTAGATATACTATCGTATTAAGTTTATTATATACTTTTAACGGTAGTCCTTTCATGCATGATACCTTAAGCTCAGTATTTTCTTTATTATGAATAATATTTAATTTCGTGTGATGGAACCACACCCATAAGAATTTCGTTCAATTTCCTATATCTCGTATGCTCGTTTAACCGAGATCCATTTTTCTAGTAACAAAACTTGTTTAGAAGTTTGAGGTAGATATACTAACGTATGAAGGTTATTATATTCTTTTAACGGTACTCCTTTCATGCATGATACCTTAGCCTCGGTATTTTGTTTAGTATGAATCATAATTTATTTCGTGTGATGGAACCACACCCATAAGAGTTTCATACAATTTCATATATCTCGTAAGCTCGTTTAACCGAGCTCCGTTTGTCTTGAAACAAAACTCGTTTAAAAGTTTGAGCTAAATCTACTAACGTATGAAGTTTATTATATACTTTTACCGGTACTCCTTTCATGCATGATACCTTAGGCTCAGTATTTTGTTTATTATGAATAATATTTAATTTCGTGTGATGGAATCACACCCATAAGAATTTCGTACAATTTCCTATATCTTGTATGCTCGTTTAACCGCGATCCATTTTTCCTGTAACAAAACTTGTTTAGAAGTTTGAGCTAGATATACTAACGTATGAAGTTTATTATATCCTTTTAACGGTACTCCTTTCATGCATGATACCTTAGGCTTAGTATTTTCTTTATTATGAATAATATTTAATTTCGTGTGATGGAACCACACCCATAAGAATTTCGTTCAATTTCCTATATCTCGTATGCTCGCTTAACCGAGATCCATTCTTGTTGTAACATAACTTGTTTAGAAGTTTGAGCTAGATATACTAACGTATTAAGTTTATTATATACTTTTAATGGTACTCCTTTCATGCATGATACCTTAAGCTCAGTATTTTCTTTATTATGAATAATATTTAATTTCGTGTGATGGAACCACACCCATAAGAATTTCGTTCAATTTCCTATATCTCGTATGCTCGTTTAACCGAGATCCATTTTTCTAGTAACAAAACTTGTTTAGAAATTTGAGCTATATATACTAACGTATGAAGGTTATTATATTCTTTTAACGGTACTCCTTTCATGCATGATACCTTAGCCTCGGTATTTTGTTTAGTATGAATCATAATTTATTTCGTGTGATGGAACCACACCCATAAGAGTTTCATACAATTTCCTATATCTCGTAAGCTCGTTTAACCGAGCTCCGTTTGTCTTGAAACAAAACTCGTTTAAAAGTTTGAGCTAAATCTACTAATGTATGAAGTTTATTATATACTTTTACCGGTAATCCTTTCATGCATGATACCTTAGGCTCAGTATTTTGTTTATTATGAATAATATTTAATTTCGTGTGATGGAATCACACCCATAAGAATTTCGTACAATTTCCTATATCTTGTATGCTCGTTTCACCGCGATCCATTTTTCTTGTAACAAAACTTGTTTAGAAGTTTGAGCTAGATATACTAACGTATGAAGTTTATTATATTCTTTTAACGGTACTCCTTTCATTCTTGATACCTTAGGCTCAGTATTTTCTTTATTATGAATAATATTTAATTTCGTGTGATGCAACCTCACCCATAAGAATTTCGTTCAATTTCTTATATCTCTTATGCTCGTTTAACCGAGATCCATTTTTATTGTAACAAAACTTGTTTAGAAGTTTGAGCTAGATATACTAACGTATGAAGTTTATTATATTCTTTTAACGGTACTCCTTTCATGCATGATACCTTAGCCTCGGTATTTTGTTTAGTATGAATCATAATTTATTTCGTGTGATGGAACCACACCCATAAGAGTTTCATACAATTTCCTATATCTCGTAAGCTCGTTTAACCGAGCTCCGTTTGTCTTGAAACAAAACTCGTTTAAAAGTTTGAGCTAAATCTACTAACGTATGAAGTTTATTATATACTTTTACCGGTACTCCTTTCATGCATGATACCTTAGGCTCAGTATTTTGTTTATTATGAATAATATTTAATTTCGTGTGATGGAATCACACCCATAAGAATTTCGTACAATTTCCTATATCTTTTATGCTCGTTTAGCCGCGATCCATTTTTCTTGTAACAAAACTTGTTTAGAAGTTTGAGCTAGATATAATAACGTATGAAGTTTATTATATTCTTTTAACGGTACTCTTTTCATGCTTGATACCTTATGCTTAGTATTTTCTTTATTATGAATAATATTTAATTTCGTGTGATGCAACCTCACCCATAAGAATTTCGTTCAATTTCTTATATCTCTTATGCTCGTTTAACCGAGATCCATTTTTATTGTAACAAAACTTGTTTAGAAGTTTGAGCTAGATATACTAACGTATGAAGTTTATTATATTCTTTTAACGGTACTCCTTTCATGCATGATACCTTAGCCTCGGTATTTTGTTTAGTATGAATCATAATTTATTTCGTGTGATGGAACCACACCCATAAGATTTCATACAATTTCCTATATCTCGTAAGCTCGTTTAACCGAGCTCCGTTTGTCTTGAAACAAAACTCGTTTAAAAGTTTGACCTAAATATACTAACGTATGAAGTTTATTATATACTTTTAACGGTACTCCTTTCATGCATGATACTTAGCTTTGGTATTATGTTTATTATTAATAATATTTAATTTCGTGTGATGGAACCACACCCATAAGAATTTCGTTCAATTTCCTATATTTCGTATGCTCGCTTAACCGAGATCCATTCTTGTTGTAACAAAACTTGTTTAGAAGTTTGAGCTAGATATACTAACGTATTAAGTTTATTATATACTTTTAACGGTACTCCTTTCATGCATGATACCTTAAGCTCAGTATTTTCTTTATTATGAATAATATTTAATTTCGTGTGATGGAACCACACCCATAAGAATTTCGTTCAATTTCCTATATCTCGTATGCTCGTTTAACCGAGATCCATTTTTCTAGTAACAAAACTTGTTTAGAAGTTTGAGCTAGATATACTAACGTATGAAGGTTATTATATTCTTTTAACGGTACTCCTTTCATGCATGATACCTTAGCCTCGGTATTTTGTTTAGTATGATTCATAATTTATTTCGTGTGATGGAACCACACCCATAAGAGCTTCATACAATTTCCTATATCTCGTAAGCTCGTTTAACCGAGCTCCGTTTGTCTTGAAACAAAACTCGTTTAAAAGTTTGAGCTAAATCTACTAACGTATAAAGTTTATTATATACTTTTACCGGTACTCCTTTCATGCATGATACCTTAGGCTCAGTATTTTGTTTATTATGAATAATATTTAATTTCGTGTGATGGAATCACACCCATAAGAATTTCGTACAATTTCCTATATCTTTTATGCTCGTTTAGCCGCGATCCATTTTTCTTGTAACAAAACTTGTTTAGAAGTTTGAGCTAGATATACTAACGTATGAAGTTTATTATATTCTTTTAACGGTACTCCTTTCATGCTTGATACCTTAGGCTCAGTATTTTCTTTATTATGAATAATATTTAATTTCGTGTGATGCAACCTCACCCATAAGAATTTCGTTCAATTTCTTATATCTCTTATGCTCGTTTAACCGAGATCCATTTTTATTGTAACAAAACTTGTTTAGAAGTTTGAGCTAGATATACTAACGTATGAAGTTTATTATATTCTTTTAACGGTACTCCTTTCATGCATGATACCTTAGCCTCGGTATTTTGTTTAGTATGAATCATAATTTATTTCGTGTGATGGAACCACACCCATAAGAGTTTCATACAATTTCCTATATCTCGTAAGCTCGTTTAACCGAGCTCCGTTTGTCTTGAAACAAAACTCGTTTAAAAGTTTGACCTAAATATACTAACGTATGAAGTTTATTATATACTTTTAACGGTACTCCTTTCATGCATGATACTTAGCTTTGGTATTATGTTTCTTATTAATAATATTTAATTTCGTGTGATGGAATCACACCCATAAGAATTTCGTACAATTTCCTATATCTCGTATGCTCGTTTAACCGAGATCCATTTTTCTTGTAACAAAACTTGTTTAGAAGTTTGAGCTAGATATACTAACGTATGAAGGTTATTATATTCTTTTAACGGTACTCCTTTCATGCATGATACCTTAGCCTCAGTATTTTGTTTAGTATGAATCATAATTTATTTCGTGTGATGGAACCACACCCATAAGAGTTTCATACAATTTCATATATCTCGTAAGCTCGTTTAACCGAGCTCCGTTTGTCTTGAAACAAAACTCGTTTAAAAGTTTGAGCTAAATCTACTAACGTATGAAGTTTATTATATACTTTTACCGGTACTCCTTTCATGCATGATACCTTAGGCTCAGTATTTTGTTTATTATGAATAATATTTAATTTCGTGTGATGGAATCACACCCATAAGAATTTCGTACAATTTCCTATATCTTGTATGCTCGTTTAACCGCGATCCATTTTTCCTGTAACAAAACTTGTTTAGAAGTTTGAGCTAGATATACTAACGTATGAAGTTTATTATATCCTTTTAACGGTACTCCTTTCATGCATGATACCTTAGGCTTAGTATTTTCTTTATTATGAATAATATTTAATTTCGTGTGATGGAACCACACCCATAAGAATTTCGTTCAATTTCCTATATCTCGTATGCTCGCTTAACCGAGATCCATTCTTGTTGTAACATAACTTGTTTAGAAGTTTGAGCTAGATATACTAACGTATTAAGTTTATTATATACTTTTAACGGTACTCCTTTCATGCATGATACCTTAAGCTCAGTATTTTCTTTATTATGAATAATATTTAATTTCGTGTGATGGAACCACACCCATAAGAATTTCGTTCAATTTCCTATATCTCGTATGCTCGTTTAACCGAGATCCATTTTTCTAGTAACAAAACTTGTTTAGAAGTTTGAGCTAGATATACTAACGTATGAAGGTTATTATATTCTTTTAACGGTACTCCTTTCATGCATGATACCTTAGCCTCGGTATTTTGTTTAGTATGAATCATAATTTATTTCGTGTGATGGAACCACACCCATAAGAGTTTCATACAATTTCCTATATCTCGTAAGCTCGTTTAACCGAGCTCCGTTTGTCTTGAAACAAAACTCGTTTAAAAGTTTGAGTTAAATCTACTAATGTATGAAGTTTATTATATACTTTTACTGGTAATCCTTTCATGCATGATACCTTAGGCTCAGTATTTTGTTTATTATGAATAATATTTAATTTCGTGTGATGGAATCACACCCATAAGAATTTCGTACAATTTCCTATATCTTGTATGCTCGTTTAACCGCGATCCATTTTTCTTGTAACAAAACTTGTTTAGAAGTTTGAGCTAGATATACTAACGTATGAAGTTTATTATATTCTTTTAACGGTACTCCTTTCATGCTTGATACCTTAGGCTCAGTATTTTCTTTATTATGAATAATATTTAATTTCGTGTGATGCAACCTCACCCATAAGAATTTCGTTCAATTTCTTATATCTCTTATGCTCGTTTAACCGAGATCCATTTTTATTGTAACAAAACTTGTTTAGAAGTTTGAGCTAGATATACTAACGTATGAAGTTTATTATATTCTTTTAACGGTACTCCTTTCATGCATGATACCTTAGCCTCGGTATTTTGTTTAGTATGAATCATAATTTATTTCGTGTGATGGAACCACACCCATAAGAGTTTCATACAATTTCCTATATCTCGTAAGCTCGTTTAACCGAGCTCCGTTTGTCTTGAAACAAAACTCGTTTAAAAGTTTGACCTAAATATACTAACGTATGAAGTTTATTATATACTTTTAACGGTACTCCTTTCATGCATGATACTTAGCTTTGGTATTATGTTTCTTATTAATAATATTTAATTTCGTGTGATGGAATCACACCCATAAGAATTTCGTACAATTTCCTATATCTCGTATGCTCGTTTAACCGAGATCCATTTTTCTTGTAACAAAACTTGTTTAGAAGTTTGAGCTAGATATACTAACGTATGAAGTTTATTATATTCTTTTAACGGTACTCCTTTCATGCATGATACCTTAGGCTTAGTATTTTCTTTATTATGAATAATATTTAATTTCGTGTGATGGAACCACACCCATAAGAATTTCGTTCAATTTCGTATATCTCGTATGCTCGCTTAACCGAGATCCATTCTTGTTGTAACAAAACTTGTTTAGAAGTTTGAGCTAGATATACTAACGTATTAAGTTTATTATATACTTTTAACGGTACTCCTTTCATGCATGATACCTTAAGCTCAGTATTTTCTTTATTATGAATAATATTTAATTTCGTGTGATGGAACCACACCCATAAGAATTTCGTTCAATTTCCTATATCTCGTATGCTCGTTTAACCGAGATCCATTTTTCTAGTAACAAAACTTGTTTAGAAGTTTGAGCTAGATATACTAACGTATGAAGGTTATTATATTCTTTTAACGGTACTCCTTTCATGCATGATACCTTAGCCTCGGTATTTTGTTTAGTATGATTCATAATTTATTTCGTGTGATGGAACCACACCCATAAGAGTTTCATACAATTTCCTATATCTCGTAAGCTCGTTTAACCGAGCTCCGTTTGTCTTGAAACAAAACTCGTTTAAAAGTTTGAGTTAAATCTACTAATGTATGAAGTTTATTATATACTTTTACTGGTAATCCTTTCATGCATGATACCTTAGGCTCAGTATTTTGTTTATTATGAATAATATTTAATTTCGTGTGATGGAATCACACCCATAAGAATTTCGTACAATTTCCTATATCTTGTATGCTCGTTTAACCGCGATCCATTTTTCTTGTAACAAAACTTGTTTAGAAGTTTGAGCTAGATATACTAACGTATGAAGTTTATTATATTCTTTTAACGGTACTCCTTTCATGCTTGATACCTTAGGCTCAGTATTTTCTTTATTATGAATAATATTTAATTTCGTGTGATGCAACCTCACCCATAAGAATTTCGTTCAATTTCTTATATCTCTTATGCTCGTTTAACCGAGATCCATTTTTATTGTAACAAAACTTGTTTAGAAGTTTGAGCTAGATATACTAACGTATGAAGTTTATTATATTCTTTTAACGGTACTCCTTTCATGCATGATACCTTAGCCTCGGTATTTTGTTTAGTATGAATCATAATTTATTTCGTGTGATGGAACCACACCCATAAGAGTTTCATACAATTTCCTATATCTCGTAAGCTCGTTTAACCGAGCTCCGTTTGTCTTGAAACAAAACTCGTTTAAAAGTTTGACCTAAATATACTAACGTATGAAGTTTATTATATACTTTTAACGGTACTCCTTTCATGCATGATACTTAGCTTTGGTATTATGTTTCTTATTAATAATATTTAATTTCGTGTGATGGAATCACACCCATAAGAATTTCGTACAATTTCCTATATCTCGTATGCTCGTTTAACCGAGATCCATTTTTCTTGTAACAAAACTTGTTTAGAAGTTTGAGCTAGATATACTAACGTATGAAGTTTATTATATTCTTTTAACGGTACTCCTTTCATGCATGATACCTTAGGCTTAGTATTTTCTTTATTATGAATAATATTTAATTTCGTGTGATGGAACCACACCCATAAGAATTTCGTTCAATTTCGTATATCTCGTATGCTCGCTTAACCGAGATCCATTCTTGTTGTAACAAAACTTGTTTAGAAGTTTGAGCTAGATATACTAACGTATTAAGTTTATTATATACTTTTAACGGTACTCCTTTCATGCATGATACCTTAAGCTCAGTATTTTCTTTATTATGAATAATATTTAATTTCGTGTGATGGAACCACACCCATAAGAATTTCGTTCAATTTCCTATATCTCGTATGCTCGTTTAACCGAGATCCATTTTTCTAGTAACAAAACTTGTTTAGAAGTTTGAGCTAGATATACTAACGTATGAAGGTTATTATATTCTTTTAACGGTACTCCTTTCATGCATGATACCTTAGCCTCGGTATTTTGTTTAGTATGATTCATAATTTATTTCGTGTGATGGAACCACACCCATAAGAGTTTCATACAATTTCCTATATCTCGTAAGCTCGTTTAACCGAGCTCCGTTTGTCTTGAAACAAAACTCGTTTAAAAGTTTGAGCTAAATCTACTAACGTATGAAGTTTATTATATACTTTTACCGGTACTCCTTTCATGCATGATACCTTAGGCTGAGTATTTTGTTTATTATGAATAATATTTAATTTCGTGTGATGGAATCACACCCATAAGAATTTCGTACAATTTCCTATATCTTTTATGCTCGTTTAGCCGCGATCCATTTTTCTTGTAACAAAACTTGTTTAGAAGTTTGAGCTAGATATACTAACGTATGAAGTTTATTATATTCTTTTAACGGTACTCCTTTCATGCTTGATACCTTAGGCTCAGTATTTTCTTTATTATGAATAATATTTAATTTCGTGTGATGCAACCTCACCCATAAGAATTTCGTTCAATTTCTTATATCTCTTATGCTCGTTTAACCGAGATCCATTTTTATTGTAACAAAACTTGTTTAGAAGTTTGAGCTAGATATACTAACGTATGAAGTTTATTATATTGTTTTAACGGTACTCCTTTCATGCATGATACCTTAGCCTCGGTATTTTGTTTAGTATGAATCATAATTTATTTCGTGTGATGGAACCACACCCATAAGAGTTTCATACAATTTCCTATATCTCGTAAGCACGTTTAACCGAGCTCCGTTTGTCTTGAAACAAAACTCGTTTAAAAGTTTGACCTAAATATACTAACGTATGAAGTTTATTATATACTTTTAACGGTACTCCTTTCATGCATGATACTTAGCTTTGGTATTATGTTTATTATTAATAATATTTAATTTCGTGTGATGGAACCACACCCATAAGAATTTCGTTCAATTTCCTATATCTCGTATGCTCGCTTAACCGAGATCCATTCTTGTTGTAAAAAAACTTGTTTAGAAGTTTGAGCTAGATATACTAACGTATTAAGTTTATTATATACTTTTAACGGTACTCCTTTCATGCATGATACCTTAAGCTCAGTATTTTCTTTATTATGAATAATATTTAATTTCGTGTGATGCAACCTCACCCATAAGAATTTCGTTCAATTTCTTATATCTCTTATGCTCGTTTAACCGAGCCATTTTTATTGTAACAAAACTTGTTTAGAAGTTTGAGCTAGATATACTAACGTATGAAGTTTATTATATTCTTTTAACGGTACTCCATTCATGCATGATACCTTAGCCTCGGTATTTTGTTTAGTATGAATCATAATTTATTTCGTGTGATGGAACCACACCCATAAGAGTTTCATACAATTTCCTATATCTCGTAAGCACGTTTAACCGAGCTCCGTTTGTCTTGAAACAAAACTCGTTTAAAAGTTTGACCTAAATATACTAACGTATGAAGTTTATTATATACTTTTAACGGTACTCCTTTCATGCATGATACTTAGCTTTGGTATTATGTTTCTTATTAATAATATTTAATTTCGTGTGATGGAATCACACCCATAAGAATTTCGTACAATTTCCTATATCTCGTATGCTCGTTTAAACGAGATCCATTTTTCTTGTAACAAAACTTGTTTAGAAGTTTGAGCTAGATATACTAACGTATGAAGTTTATTATATTCTTTTAACGGTACTACTTTCATGCATGATACCTTAGGCTTAGTATTTTCTTTATTATGAATAATATTTAATTTCGTGTGATGGAACCACACCCATAAGAATTTCGTTCAATTTCCTATATCTCGTATGCTCGCTTAGCCGAGATCCATTCTTGTTGTAACAAAACTTGTTTAGAAGTTTGAGCTAGATATACTAACGGATTAAGTTTATTATATACTTTTAACGGTACTCCTTTCATGCATGATACCTTAAGCTCAGTATTTTCTTTATTATGAATAATATTTAATTTCGTGTGATGGAACCACACCCATAAGAATTTCGTTCAATTTCCTATATCTCGTATGCTCGCTTAACCGAGATCTATTCTTGTTGTAACAAAACTTGTTTACAAGTTTGAGCTAGATATACTAACGTATTAAGTTTATTATATACTTTTAACGGTACTCCTTTCATGCATGATACCTTAAGCTCAGTATTTTCTTTATTATGAATAATATTTAATTTCGTGTGATGGAACCACACCCATAAGAATTTCGTTCAATTTCCTATATCTCGTATGCTCGTTTAACCGAGATCCAGTTTTCTAGTAACAAAACTTGTTTAGAAGTTTGAGCTAGATATACTAACGTATGAAGGTTATTATATTCTTTTAACGGTACTCCTTTCATGCATGATACCTTAGCCTCGGTATTTTGTTTAGTATGATTCATAATTTATTTCGTGTGATGGAACCACACCCATAAGAGTTTCATACAATTTCCTATATCTCGTAAGCTCGTTTAACTGAGCTCCGTTTGTCTTGAAACAAAACTCGTTTAAAAGTTTGAGCTAAATCTACTAACGTATGAAGTTTATTATATACTTTTACCGGTACTCCTTTCATGCATGATACCTTAGGCTCAGTATTTTGTTTATTATGAATAATATTTAATTTCGTGTGATGGAATCACACCCATAAGAATTTCGTACAATTTCCTATATCTTTTATGCTCGTTTAGCCGCGATCCATTTTTCTTGTAACAAAACTTGTTTAGAAGTTTGAGCTAGATATACTAACGTATGAAGTTTATTATATTCTTTTAACGGTACTCCTTTCATGCTTGATACCTTAGGCTCAGTATTTTCTTTATTATGAATAATATTTAATTTCGTGTGATGCAACCTCACCCATAAGAATTTCGTTCAATTTCTTATATCTCTTATGCTCGTTTAACCGAGATCCATTTTTATTGTAACAAAACTTGTTTAGAAGTTTGAGCTAGATATACTAACGTATGAAGTTTATTATATTCTTTTAACGGTACTCCTTTCATGCATGATACCTTAGCCTCGGTATTTTGTTTAGTATGAATCATAATTTATTTCGTGTGATGGAACCACACCCATAAGAGTTTCATACAATTTCCTATATCTCGTAAGCTCGTTTAACCGAGCTCCGTTTGTCTTGAAACAAAACTCGTTTAAAAGTTTGACCTAAATATACTAACGTATGAAGTTTATTATATACTTTTAACGGTACTCCTTTCATGCATGATACTTAGCTTTGGTATTATGTTTCTTATTAATAATATTTAATTTCGTGTGATGGAATCACACCCATAAGAATTTCGTACAATTTCCTATATCTCGTATGCTCGTTTAACCGAGATCCATTTTTCTTGTAACAAAACTTGTTTAGAAGTTTGAGCTAGATATACTAACGTATGAAGTTTATTATATTCTTTTAACGGTACTCCTTTCATGCATGATACCTTAGGCTTAGTATTTTCTTTATTATGAATAATATTTAATTTCGTGTGATGGAACCACACCCATAAGAATTTCGTTCAATTTCGTATATCTCGTATGCTCGCTTAACCGAGATCCATTCTTGTTGTAACAAAACTTGTTTAGAAGTTTGAGCTAGATATACTAACGTATTAAGTTTATTATATACTTTTAACGGTACTCCTTTCATGCATGATACCTTAAGCTCAGTATTTTCTTTATTATGAATAATATTTAATTTCGTGTGATGGAACCACACCCATAAGAATTTCGTTCAATTTCCTATATCTCGTATGCTCGTTTAACCGAGATCCATTTTTCTAGTAACAAAACTTGTTTAGAAGTTTGAGCTAGATATACTAACGTATGAAGGTTATTATATTCTTTTAACGGTACTCCTTTCATGCATGATACCTTAGCCTCGGTATTTTGTTTAGTATGATTCATAATTTATTTCGTGTGATGGAACCACACCCATAAGAGTTTCATACAATTTCCTATATCTCGTAAGCTCGTTTAACCGAGCTCCGTTTGTCTTGAAACAAAACTCGTTTAAAAGTTTGAGCTAAATCTACTAACGTATGAAGTTTATTATATACTTTTACCGGTACTCCTTTCATGCATGATACCTTAGGCTGAGTATTTTGTTTATTATGAATAATATTTAATTTCGTGTGATGGAATCACACCCATAAGAATTTCGTACAATTTCCTATATCTTTTATGCTCGTTTAGCCGCGATCCATTTTTCTTGTAACAAAACTTGTTTAGAAGTTTGAGCTAGATATACTAACGTATGAAGTTTATTATATTCTTTTAACGGTACTCCTTTCATGCTTGATACCTTAGGCTCAGTATTTTCTTTATTATGAATAATATTTAATTTCGTGTGATGCAACCTCACCCATAAGAATTTCGTTCAATTTCTTATATCTCTTATGCTCGTTTAACCGAGATCCATTTTTATTGTAACAAAACTTGTTTAGAAGTTTGAGCTAGATATACTAACGTATGAAGTTTATTATATTGTTTTAACGGTACTCCTTTCATGCATGATACCTTAGCCTCGGTATTTTGTTTAGTATGAATCATAATTTATTTCGTGTGATGGAACCACACCCATAAGAGTTTCATACAATTTCCTATATCTCGTAAGCACGTTTAACCGAGCTCCGTTTGTCTTGAAACAAAACTTGTTTAAAAGTTTGACCTAAATATACTAACGTATGAAGTTTATTATATACTTTTAACGGTACTCCTTTCATGCATGATACTTAGCTTTGGTATTATGTTTATTATTAATAATATTTAATTTCGTGTGATGGAACCACACCCATAAGAATTTCGTTCAATTTCCTATATCTCGTATGCTCGCTTAACCGAGATCCATTCTTGTTGTAAAAAAACTTGTTTAGAAGTTTGAGCTAGATATACTAACGTATTAAGTTTATTATATACTTTTAACGGTACTCCTTTCATGCATGATACCTTAAGCTCAGTATTTTCTTTATTATGAATAATATTTAATTTCGTGTGATGCAACCTCACCCATAAGAATTTCGTTCAATTTCTTATATCTCTTATGCTCGTTTAACCGAGCCATTTTTATTGTAACAAAACTTGTTTAGAAGTTTGAGCTAGATATACTAACGTATGAAGTTTATTATATTCTTTTAACGGTACTCCATTCATGCATGATACCTTAGCCTCGGTATTTTGTTTAGTATGAATCATAATTTATTTCGTGTGATGGAACCACACCCATAAGAGTTTCATACAATTTCCTATATCTCGTAAGCACGTTTAACCGAGCTCCGTTTGTCTTGAAACAAAACTCGTTTAAAAGTTTGACCTAAATATACTAACGTATGAAGTTTATTATATACTTTTAACGGTACTCCTTTCATGCATGATACTTAGCTTTGGTATTATGTTTCTTATTAATAATATTTAATTTCGTGTGATGGAATCACACCCATAAGAATTTCGTACAATTTCCTATATCTCGTATGCTCGTTTAACCGAGATCCATTTTTCTTGTAACAAAACTTGTTTAGAAGTTTGAGCTAGATATACTAACGTATGAAGTTTATTATATTCTTTTAACGGTACTACTTTCATGCATGATACCTTAGGCTTAGTATTTTCTTTATTATGAATAATATTTAATTTCGTGTGATGGAACCACACCCATAAGAATTTCGTTCAATTTCCTATATCTCGTATGCTCGCTTAGCCGAGATCCATTCTTGTTGTAACAAAACTTGTTTAGAAGTTTGAGCTAGATATACTAACGTATTAAGTTTATTATATACTTTTAACGGTACTCCTTTCATGCATGATACCTTAAGCTCAGTATTTTCTTTATTATGAATAATATTTAATTTCGTGTGATGGAACCACACCCATAAGAATTTCGTTCAATTTCCTATATCTCGTATGCTCGCTTAACCGAGATCTATTCTTGTTGTAACAAAACTTGTTTACAAGTTTGAGCTAGATATACTAACGTATTAAGTTTATTATATACTTTTAACGGTACTCCTTTCATGCATGATACCTTAAGCTCAGTATTTTCTTTATTATGAATAATATTTAATTTCGTGTGATGGAACCACACCCATAAGAATTTCGTTCAATTTCCTATATCTCGTATGCTCGTTTAACCGAGATCCAGTTTTCTAGTAACAAAACTTGTTTAGAAGTTTGAGCTAGATATACTAACGTATGAAGGTTATTATATTCTTTTAACGGTACTCCTTTCATGCATGATACCTTAGCCTCGGTATTTTGTTTAGTATGATTCATAATTTATTTCGTGTGATGGAACCACACCCATAAGAGTTTCATACAATTTCCTATATCTCGTAAGCTCGTTTAACTGAGCTCCGTTTGTCTTGAAACAAAACTCGTTTAAAAGTTTGAGCTAAATCTACTAACGTATGAAGTTTATTATATACTTTTACCGGTACTCCTTTCATGCATGATACCTTAGGCTTAGTATTTTGTTTATTATGAATAATATTTAATTTCGTGTGATGGAATCACACCCATAAGAATTTCGTACAATTTCCTATATCTTTTATGCTCGTTTAGCCGCGATCCATTTTTCTTGTAACAAAACTTGTTTAGAAGTTTGAGCTAGATATAATAACGTATGAAGTTTATTATATTCTTTTAACGGTACTCCTTTCATGCTTGATACCTTATGCTTAGTATTTTCTTTATTATGAATAATATTTAATTTCGTGTGATGCAACCTCACCCATAAGAATTTCGTTCAATTTCTTATATCTCTTATGCTCGTTTAACCGAGCCATTTTTATTGTAACAAAACTTGTTTAGAAGTTTGAGCTAGATATACTAACGTATGAAGTTTATTATATTCTTTTAACGGTACTCCTTTCATGCATGATACCTTAGCCTCGGTATTTTGTTTAGTATGAATCATAATTTATTTCGTGTGATGGAACCACACCCATAAGAGTTTCATACAATTTCCTATATCTCGTAAGCTCGTTTAACCGAGCTCCGTTTGTCTTGAAACAAAACTCGTTTAAAAGTTTGACCTAAATATACTAACGTATGAAGTTTATTATATACTTTTAACGGTACTCCTTTCATGCATGATACTTAGCTTTGGTATTATGTTTATTATTAATAATATTTAATTTCGTGTGATGGAACCACACCCATAAGAATTTCGTTCAATTTCCTATATCTCGTATGCTCGCTTAACCGAGATCCATTCTTGTTGTAAAAAAACTTGTTTAGAAGTTTGAGCTAGATATACTAACGTATTAAGTTTATTATATACTTTTAACGGTACTCCTTTCATGCATGATACCTTAAGCTCAGTATTTTCTTTATTATGAATAATATTTAATTTCGTGTGATGGAACCACACCCATAAGAATTTCGTACAATTTCCTATATCTCGTATGCTCGTTTAACCGAGATCCATTTTTCTAGTAACAAAACTTGTTTAGAAGTTTGAGCTAGATATACTAACGTATGAAGGTTATTATATTCTTTTAACGGTACTCCTTTCATGCATGATACCTTAGCCTCGGTATTTTGTTTAGTATGATTCATAATTTATTTCGTGTGATGGAACCACACCCATAAGAGTTTCATACAATTTCCTATATCTCGTAAGCTCGTTTAACCGAGCTCCGTTTGTCTTGAAACAAAACTCGTTTAAAAGTTTGAGCTAAATCTACTAACGTATGAAGTTTATTATATACTTTTACCGGTACTCCTTTCATGCATGATACCTTAGGCTGAGTATTTTGTTTATTATGAATAATATTTAATTTCGTGTGATGGAATCACACCCATAAGAATTTCGTACAATTTCCTATATCTTTTATGCTCGTTTAGCCGCGATCCATTTTTCTTGTAACAAAACTTGTTTAGAAGTTTGAGCTAGATATACTAACGTATGAAGTTTATTATATTCTTTTAACGGTACTCCTTTCATGCTTGATACCTTAGGCTCAGTATTTTCTTTATTATGAATAATATTTAATTTCGTGTGATGCAACCTCACCCATAAGAATTTCGTTCAATTTCTTATATCTCTTATGCTCGTTTAACCGAGATCCATTTTTATTGTAACAAAACTTGTTTAGAAGTTTGAGCTAGATATACTAACGTATGAAGTTTATTATATTGTTTTAACGGTACTCCTTTCATGCATGATACCTTAGCCTCGGTATTTTGTTTAGTATGAATCATAATTTATTTCGTGTGATGGAACCACACCCATAAGAGTTTCATACAATTTCCTATATCTCGTAAGCACGTTTAACCGAGCTCCGTTTGTCTTGAAACAAAACTCGTTTAAAAGTTTGACCTAAATATACTAACGTATGAAGTTTATTATATACTTTTAACGGTACTCCTTTCATGCATGATACTTAGCTTTGGTATTATGTTTATTATTAATAATATTTAATTTCGTGTGATGGAACCACACCCATAAGAATTTCGTTCAATTTCCTATATCTCGTATGCTCGCTTAACCGAGATCCATTCTTGTTGTAAAAAAACTTGTTTAGAAGTTTGAGCTAGATATACTAACGTATTAAGTTTATTATATACTTTTAACGGTACTCCTTTCATGCATGATACCTTAAGCTCAGTATTTTCTTTATTATGAATAATATTTAATTTCGTGTGATGCAACCTCACCCATAAGAATTTCGTTCAATTTCTTATATCTCTTATGCTCGTTTAACCGAGCCATTTTTATTGTAACAAAACTTGTTTAGAAGTTTGAGCTAGATATACTAACGTATGAAGTTTATTATATTCTTTTAACGGTACTCCATTCATGCATGATACCTTAGCCTCGGTATTTTGTTTAGTATGAATCATAATTTATTTCGTGTGATGGAACCACACCCATAAGAGTTTCATACAATTTCCTATATCTCGTAAGCACGTTTAACCGAGCTCCGTTTGTCTTGAAACAAAACTCGTTTAAAAGTTTGACCTAAATATACTAACGTATGAAGTTTATTATATACTTTTAACGGTACTCCTTTCATGCATGATACTTAGCTTTGGTATTATGTTTCTTATTAATAATATTTAATTTCGTGTGATGGAATCACACCCATAAGAATTTCGTACAATTTCCTATATCTCGTATGCTCGTTTAACCGAGATCCATTTTTCTTGTAACAAAACTTGTTTAGAAGTTTGAGCTAGATATACTAACGTATGAAGTTTATTATATTCTTTTAACGGTACTACTTTCATGCATGATACCTTAGGCTTAGTATTTTCTTTATTATGAATAATATTTAATTTCGTGTGATGGAACCACACCCATAAGAATTTCGTTCAATTTCCTATATCTCGTATGCTCGCTTAGCCGAGATCCATTCTTGTTGTAACAAAACTTGTTTAGAAGTTTGAGCTAGATATACTAACGTATTAAGTTTATTATATACTTTTAACGGTACTCCTTTCATGCATGATACCTTAAGCTCAGTATTTTCTTTATTATGAATAATATTTAATTTCGTGTGATGGAACCACACCCATAAGAATTTCGTTCAATTTCCTATATCTCGTATGCTCGCTTAACCGAGATCTATTCTTGTTGTAACAAAACTTGTTTACAAGTTTGAGCTAGATATACTAACGTATTAAGTTTATTATATACTTTTAACGGTACTCCTTTCATGCATGATACCTTAAGCTCAGTATTTTCTTTATTATGAATAATATTTAATTTCGTGTGATGGAACCACACCCATAAGAATTTCGTTCAATTTCCTATATCTCGTATGCTCGTTTAACCGAGATCCAGTTTTCTAGTAACAAAACTTGTTTAGAAGTTTGAGCTAGATATACTAACGTATGAAGGTTATTATATTCTTTTAACGGTACTCCTTTCATGCATGATACCTTAGCCTCGGTATTTTGTTTAGTATGATTCATAATTTATTTCGTGTGATGGAACCACACCCATAAGAGTTTCATACAATTTCCTATATCTCGTAAGCTCGTTTAACTGAGCTCCGTTTGTCTTGAAACAAAACTCGTTTAAAAGTTTGAGCTAAATCTACTAACGTATGAAGTTTATTATATACTTTTACCGGTACTCCTTTCATGCATGATACCTTAGGCTCAGTATTTTGTTTATTATGAATAATATTTAATTTCGTGTGATGGAATCACACCCATAAGAATTTCGTACAATTTCCTATATCTTTTATGCTCGTTTAGCCGCGATCCATTTTTCTTGTAACAAAACTTGTTTAGAAGTTTGAGCTAGATATAATAACGTATGAAGTTTATTATATTCTTTTAACGGTACTCCTTTCATGCTTGATACCTTATGCTTAGTATTTTCTTTATTATGAATAATATTTAATTTCGTGTGATGCAACCTCACCCATAAGAATTTCGTTCAATTTCTTATATCTCTTATGCTCGTTTAACCGAGCCATTTTTATTGTAACAAAACTTGTTTAGAAGTTTGAGCTAGATATACTAACGTATGAAGTTTATTATATTCTTTTAACGGTACTCCATTCATGCATGATACCTTAGCCTCGGTATTTTGTTTAGTATGAATCATAATTTATTTCGTGTGATGGAACCACACCCATAAGAGTTTCATACAATTTCCTATATCTCGTAAGCTCGTTTAACCGAGCTCCGTTTGTCTTGAAACAAAACTCGTTTAAAAGTTTGACCTAAATATACTAACGTATGAAGTTTATTATATACTTTTAACGGTACTCCTTTCATGCATGATACTTAGCTTTGGTATTATGTTTATTATTAATAATATTTAATTTCGTGTGATGGAACCACACCCATAAGAATTTCGTTCAATTTCCTATATCTCGTATGCTCGCTTAACCGAGATCCATTCTTGTTGTAAAAAAACTTGTTTAGAAGTTTGAGCTAGATATACTAACGTATTAAGTTTATTATATACTTTTAACGGTACTCCTTTCATGCATGATACCTTAAGCTCAGTATTTTCTTTATTATGAATAATATTTAATTTCGTGTGATGGAACCACACCCATAAGAATTTCGTTCAATTTCCTATATCTCGTATGCTCGTTTAACCGAGATCCATTTTTCTAGTAACAAAACTTGTTTAGAAGTTTGAGCTAGATATACTAACGTATGAAGGTTATTATATTCTTTTAACGGTACTCCTTTCATGCATGATACCTTAGCCTCAGTATTTTGTTTAGTATGAATCATAATTTATTTCGTGTGATGGAACCACACCCATAAGAGTTTCATACAATTTCCTATATCTCGTAAGCTCGTTTAACCGAGCTCCGTTTGTCTTGAAACAAAACTCGTTTAAAAGTTTGAGCTAAATCTACTAACGTATGAAGTTTATTATATACTTTTACCGGTACTCCTTTCATGCATGATACCTTAGGCTCAGTATTTTGTTTATTATGAATAATATTTAATTTCGTGTGATGGAATCACACCCATAAGAATTTCGTACAATTTCCTATATCTTTTATGCTCGTTTAGCCGCGATCCATTTTTCTTGTAACAAAACTTGTTTAGAAGTTTGAGCTAGATATACTAACGTATGAAGTTTATTATATTCTTTTAACGGTACTCCTTTCATGCTTGATACCTTAGGCTCAGTATTTTCTTTATTATGAATAATATTTAATTTCGTGTGATGCAACCTCACCCATAAGAATTTCGTTCAATTTCTTATATCTCTTATGCTCGTTTAACCGAGATCCATTTTTATTGTAACAAAACTTGTTTAGAAGTTTGAGCTAGATATACTAACGTATGAAGTTTATTATATTGTTTTAACGGTACTCCTTTCATGCATGATACCTTAGCCTCGGTATTTTGTTTAGTATGAATCATAATTTATTTCGTGTGATGGAACCACACCCATAAGAGTTTCATACAATTTCCTATATCTCGTAAGCACGTTTAACTGAGCTCCGTTTGTCTTGAAACAAAACTCGTTTAAAAGTTTGACCTAAATATACTAACGTATGAAGTTTATTATATACTTTTAACGGTACTCCTTTCATGCATGATACTTAGCTTTGGTATTCTGTTTCTTATTAATAATATTTAATTTCGTGTGATGGAATCACACCCATAAGAATTTCGTACAATTTCCTATATCTCGTATGCTCGTTTAACCGAGATCCATTTTTCTTGTAACAAAACTTGTTTAGAAGTTTGAGCTAGATATACTAACGTATGAAGTTTATTATATTCTTTTAACGGTACTACTTTCATGCATGATACCTTAGGCTTAGTATTTTCTTTATTATGAATAATATTTAATTTCGTGTGATGGAACCACACCCATAAGAATTTCGTTCAATTTCCTATATCTCGTATGCTCGCTTAACCGAGATCCATTCTTGTTGTAACAAAACTTGTTTAGAAGTTTGAGCTAGATATACTAACGTATTAAGTTTATTATATACTTTTAACGGTACTCCTTTCATGCATGATACCTTAAGCTCAGTATTTTCTTTATTATGAATAATATTTAATTTCGTGTGATGGAACCACACCCATAAGAATTTCGTTCAATTTCCTATATCTCGTATGCTCGCTTAACCGAGATCTATTCTTGTTGTAACAAAACTTGTTTACAAGTTTGAGCTAGATATACTAACGTATTAAGTTTATTATATACTTTTAACGGTACTCCTTTCATGCATGATACCTTAAGCTCAGTATTTTCTTTATTATGAATAATATTTAATTTCGTGTGATGGAACCACACCCATAAGAATTTCGTTCAATTTCCTATATCTCGTATGCTCGTTTAACCGAGATCCAGTTTTCTAGTAACAAAACTTGTTTAGAAGTTTGAGCTAGATATACTAACGTATGAAGGTTATTATATTCTTTTAACGGTACTCCTTTCATGCATGATACCTTAGCCTCGGTATTTTGTTTAGTATGATTCATAATTTATTTCGTGTGATGGAACCACACCCATAAGAGTTTCATACAATTTCCTATATCTCGTAAGCTCGTTTAACTGAGCTCCGTTTGTCTTGAAACAAAACTCGTTTAAAAGTTTGAGCTAAATCTACTAACGTATGAAGTTTATTATATACTTTTACCGGTACTCCTTTCATGCATGATACCTTAGGCTCAGTATTTTGTTTATTATGAATAATATTTAATTTCGTGTGATGGAATCACACCCATAAGAATTTCGTACAATTTCCTATATCTTTTATGCTCGTTTAGCCGCGATCCATTTTTCTTGTAACAAAACTTGTTTAGAAGTTTGAGCTAGATATAATAACGTATGAAGTTTATTATATTCTTTTAACGGTACTCCTTTCATGCTTGATACCTTATGCTTAGTATTTTCTTTATTATGAATAATATTTAATTTCGTGTGATGCAACCTCACCCATAAGAATTTCGTTCAATTTCTTATATCTCTTATGCTCGTTTAACCGAGCCATTTTTATTGTAACAAAACTTGTTTAGAAGTTTGAGCTAGATATACTAACGTATGAAGTTTATTATATTCTTTTAACGGTACTCCATTCATGCATGATACCTTAGATCGGTATTTTGTTTAGTATGAATCATAATTTATTTCGTGTGATGGAACCACACCCATAAGAGTTTCATACAATTTCCTATATCTCGTAAGCTCGTTTAACCGAGCTCCGTTTGTCTTGAAACAAAACTCGTTTAAAAGTTTGACCTAAATATACTAACGTATGAAGTTTATTATATACTTTTAACGGTACTCCTTTCATGCATGATACTTAGCTTTGGTATTCTGTTTCTTATTAATAATATTTAATTTCGTGTGATGGAATCACACCCATAAGAATTTCGTACAATTTCCTATATCTCGTATGCTCGTTTAACCGAGATCCATTTTTCTTGTAACAAAACTTGTTTAGAAGTTTGAGCTAGATATACTAACGTATGAAGTTTATTATATTCTTTTAACGGTACTACTTTCATGCATGATACCTTAGGCTTAGTATTTTCTTTATTATGAATAATATTTAATTTCGTGTGATGGAACCACACCCATAAGAATTTCGTTCAATTTCCTATATCTCGTATGCTCGCTTAACCGAGATCCATTCTTGTTGTAACAAAACTTGTTTAGAAGTTTGAGCTAGATATACTAACGTATTAAGTTTATTATATACTTTTAACGGTACTCCTTTCATGCATGATACCTTAAGCTCAGTATTTTCTTTATTATGAATAATATTTAATTTCGTGTGATGGAACCACACCCATAAGAATTTCGTTCAATTTCCTATATCTCGTATGCTCGCTTAACCGAGATCTATTCTTGTTGTAACAAAACTTGTTTACAAGTTTGAGCTAGATATACTAACGTATTAAGTTTATTATATACTTTTAACGGTACTCCTTTCATGCATGATACCTTAAGCTCAGTATTTTCTTTATTATGAATAATATTTAATTTCGTGTGATGGAACCACACCCATAAGAATTTCGTTCAATTTCCTATATCTCGTATGCTCGTTTAACCGAGATCCAGTTTTCTAGTAACAAAACTTGTTTAGAAGTTTGAGCTAGATATACTAACGTATGAAGGTTATTATATTCTTTTAACGGTACTCCTTTCATGCATGATACCTTAGCCTCGGTATTTTGTTTAGTATGATTCATAATTTATTTCGTGTGATGGAACCACACCCATAAGAGTTTCATACAATTTCCTATATCTCGTAAGCTCGTTTAACTGAGCTCCGTTTGTCTTGAAACAAAACTCGTTTAAAAGTTTGAGCTAAATCTACTAACGTATGAAGTTTATTATATACTTTTACCGGTACTCCTTTCATGCATGATACCTTAGGCTCAGTATTTTGTTTATTATGAATAATATTTAATTTCGTGTGATGGAATCACACCCATAAGAATTTCGTACAATTTCCTATATCTTTTATGCTCGTTTAGCCGCGATCCATTTTTCTTGTAACAAAACTTGTTTAGAAGTTTGAGCTAGATATAATAACGTATGAAGTTTATTATATTCTTTTAACGGTACTCCTTTCATGCTTGATACCTTATGCTTAGTATTTTCTTTATTATGAATAATATTTAATTTCGTGTGATGCAACCTCACCCATAAGAATTTCGTTCAATTTCTTATATCTCTTATGCTCGTTTAACCGAGCCATTTTTATTGTAACAAAACTTGTTTAGAAGTTTGAGCTAGATATACTAACGTATGAAGTTTATTATATTCTTTTAACGGTACTCCATTCATGCATGATACCTTAGATCGGTATTTTGTTTAGTATGAATCATAATTTATTTCGTGTGATGGAACCACACCCATAAGAGTTTCATACAATTTCCTATATCTCGTAAGCTCGTTTAACCGAGCTCCGTTTGTCTTGAAACAAAACTCGTTTAAAAGTTTGACCTAAATATACTAACGTATGAAGTTTATTATATACTTTTAACGGTACTCCTTTCATGCATGATACTTAGCTTTGGTATTATGTTTCTTATTAATAATATTTAATTTCGTGTGATGGAATCACACCCATAAGAATTTCGTACAATTTCCTATATCTCGTATGCTCGTTTAACCGAGATCCATTTTTCTTGTAACAAAACTTGTTTAGAAGTTTGAGCTAGATATACTAACGTATGAAGTTTATTATATTCTTTTAACGGTACTCCTTTCATGCATGATACCTTAGGCTTAGTATTTTCTTTATTATGAATAATATTTAATTTCGTGTGATGGAACCACACCCATAAGAATTTCGTTCAATTTCCTATATCTCGTATGCTCGCTTAACCGAGATCCATTCTTGTTGTAACAAAACTTGTTTAGAAGTTTGAGCTAGATATACTAACGTATTAAGTTTATTATATACTTTTAACGGTACTCCTTTCATGCATGATACCTTAAGCTCAGTATTTTCTTTATTATGAATAATATTTAATTTCGTGTGATGGAACCACACCCATAAGAATTTCGTTCAATTTCCTATATCTCGTATGCTCGTTTAACCGAGATCCATTTTTCTAGTAACAAAACTTGTTTAGAAGTTTGAGCTAGATATACTAACGTATGAAGGTTATTATATTCTTTTAACGGTACTCCTTTCATGCATGATACCTTAGCCTCGGTATTTTGTTTAGTATGAATCATAATTTATTTCGTGTGATGGAACCACACCCATAAGAGTTTCATACAATTTCCTATATCTCGTAAGCTCGTTTAACCGAGCTCCGTTTGTCTTGAAACAAAACTCGTTTAAAAGTTTGAGCTAAATCTACTAACGTATGAAGTTTATTATATACTTTTACCGGTACTCCTTTCATGCATGATACCTTAGGCTGAGTATTTTGTTTATTATGAATAATATTTAATTTCGTGTGATGGAATCACACCCATAAGAATTTCGTACAATTTCCTATATCTTTTATGCTCGTTTAGCCGCGATCCATTTTTCTTGTAACAAAACTTGTTTAGAAGTTTGAGCTAGATATACAAACGTATGAAGTTTATTATATTCTTTTAACGGTACTCCTTTCATGCTTGATACCTTAGGCTCAGTATTTTCTTTATTATGAATAATTTTTAATTTCGTGTGATGCAACCTCACCCATAAGAATTTCGTTCAATTTCTTATATCTCTTATGCTCGTTTAACCGAGATCCATTTTTATTGTAACAAAACTTGTTTAGAAGTTTGAGCTAGATATACTAACGTATGAAGTTTATTATATTCTTTTAACGGTACTCCTTTCATGCATGATACCTTAGCCTCGGTATTTTGTTTAGTATGAATCATAATTTATTTCGTGTGATGGAACCACACCCATAAGAGTTTCATACAATTTCCTATATCTCGTAAGCTCGTTTAACCGAGCTCCGTTTGTCTTGAAACAAAACTCGTTTAAAAGTTTGACCTAAATATACTAACGTATGAAGTTTATTATATACTTTTAACGGTACTCCTTTCATGCATGATACTTAGCTTTGGTATTATGTTTCTTATTAATAATATTTAATTTCGTGTGATGGAATCACACCCATAAGAATTTCGTACAATTTCCTATATCTCGTATGCTCGTTTAACCGAGATCCATTTTTCTTGTAACAAAACTTGTTTAGAAGTTTGAGCTAGATATACTAACGTATGAAGTTTATTATATTCTTTTAACGGTACTCCTTTCATGCATGATACCTTAGGCTTAGTATTTTCTTTATTATGAATAATATTTAATTTCGTGTGATGGAACCACACCCATAAGAATTTCGTTCAATTTCCTATATCTCGTATGCTCGCTTAACCGAGATCCATTCTTGTTGTAACAAAACTTGTTTAGAAGTTTGAGCTAGATATACTAACGTATTAAGTTTATTATATACTTTTAACGGTACTCCTTTCATGCATGATACCTTAAGCTCAGTATTTTCTTTATTATGAATAATATTTAATTTCGTGTGATGGAACCACACCCATAAGAATTTCGTTCAATTTCCTATATCTCGTATGCTCGTTTAACCGAGATCCATTTTTCTAGTAACAAAACTTGTTTAGAAGTTTGAGCTAGATATACTAACGTATGAAGGTTATTATATTCTTTTAACGGTACTCCTTTCATGCATGATACCTTAGCCTCGGTATTTTGTTTAGTATGAATCATAATTTATTTCGTGTGATGGAACCACACCCATAAGAGTTTCATACAATTTCCTATATCTCGTAAGCTCGTTTAACCGAGCTCCGTTTGTCTTGAAACAAAACTCGTTTAAAAGTTTGAGCTAAATCTACTAACGTATGAAGTTTATTATATACTTTTACCGGTACTCCTTTCATGCATGATACCTTAGGATGAGTATTTTGTTTATTATGAATAATATTTAATTTCGTGTGATGGAATCACACCCATAAGAATTTCGTACAATTTCCTATATCTTTTATGCTCGTTTAGCCGCGATCCATTTTTCTTGTAACAAAACTTGTTTAGAAGTTTGAGCTAGATATACTAACGTATGAAGTTTATTATATTCTTTTAACGGTACTCCTTTCATGCTTGATACCTTAGGCTCAGTATTTTCTTTATTACGAATAATATTTAATTTCGTGTGATGCAACCTCACCCATAAGAATTTCGTTCAATTTCTTATATCTCTTATGCTCGTTTAACCGAGATCCATTTTTATTGTAACAAAACTTGTTTAGAAGTTTGAGCTAGATATACTAACGTATGAAGTTTATTATATTCTTTTAACGGTACTCCTTTCATGCATGATACCTTAGCCTCGGTATTTTGTTTAGTATGAATCATAATTTATTTCGTGTGATGGAACCACACCCATAAGAGTTTCATACAATTTCCTATATCTCGTAAGCTCGTTTAACCGAGCTCCGTTTGTCTTGAAACAAAACTCGTTTAAAAGTTTGACCTAAATATACTAACGTATGAAGTTTATTATATACTTTTAACGGTACTCCTTTCATGCATGATACTTAGCTTTGGTATTATGTTTCTTATTAATAATATTTAATTTCGTGTGATGGAATCACACCCATAAGAATTTCGTACAATTTCCTATATCTCGTATGTTCGTTTAACCGAGATCCATTTTTCTTGTAACAAAACTTGTTTAGAAGTTTGAGCTAGATATACTAACGTATGAAGTTTATTATATTCTTTTAACGGTACTCCTTTCATGCATGATACCTTAGGCTTAGTATTTTCTTTATTATGAATAATATTTAATTTCGTGTGATGGAACCACACCCATAAGAATTTCGTTCAATTTCCTATATCTCGTATGCTCGCTTAACCGAGATCCATTCTTGTTGTAACAAAACTTGTTTAGAAGTTTGAGCTAGATATACTAACGTATTAAGTTTATTATATACTTTTAACGGTACTCCTTTCATGCATGAAACCTTAAGCTCAGTATTTTCTTTATTATGAATAATATTTAATTTCGTGTGATGGAACCACACCCATAAGAATTTCGTTCAATTTCCTATATCTCGTATGCTCGTTTAACCGAGATCCATTTTTCTAGTAACAAAACTTGTTTAGAAGTTTGAGCTAGATATACTAACGTATGAAGGTTATTATATTCTTTTAACGGTACTCCTTTCATGCATGATACCTTAGCCTCGGTATTTTGTTTAGTATGAATCATAATTTATTTCGTGTGATGGAACCACACCCATAAGAGTTTCATACAATTTCCTATATCTCGTAAGCTCGTTTAACCGAGCTCCGTTTGTCTTGAAACAAAACTCGTTTAAAAGTTTGAGCTAAATCTACTAACGTATGAAGTTTATTATATTCTTTTAACGGTACTCCTTTCATGCATGATACCTTAGGCTTAGTATTTTCTTTATTATGAATAATATTTAATTTCGTGTGATGGAACCACACCCATAAGAATTTCGTTCAATTTCCTATATCTCGTATGCTCGCTTAACCGAGATCCATTCTTGTTGTAACAAAACTTGTTTAGAAGTTTGAGCTAGATATACTATCGTATTAAGTTTATTAAATACTTTTAACGGTAGTCCTTTCATGCATGATACCTTAAGCTCAGTATTTTCTTTATTATGAATAATATTTAATTTCGTGTGATGGAACCACACCCATAAGAATTTCGTTCAATTTCCTATATCTCGTATGGTCGTTTAACCGAGATCCATTTTTCTAGTAACAAAACTTGTTTAGAAGTTTGAGGTAGATATACTAACGTATGAAGGTTATTATATTCTTTTAACGGTACTCCTTTCATGCATGATACCTTAGCCTCAGTATTTTGTTTAGTATGAATCATAATTTATTTCGTGTGATGGAACCACACCCATAAGAGTTTCATACAATTTCATATATCTCGTAAGCTCGTTTAACCGAGCTCCGTTTGTCTTGAAACAAAACTCGTTTAAAAGTTTGAGCTAAATCTACTAACGTATGAAGTTTATTATATACTTTTACCGGTACTCCTTTCATGCATGATACCTTAGGCTCAGTATTTTGTTTATTATGAATAATATTTAATTTCGTGTGATGGAATCACACCCATAAGAATTTCGTACAATTTCCTATATCTTTTATGCTCGTTTAGCCGCGATCCATTTTTCTTGTAACAAAACTTGTTTAGAAGTTTGAGCTAGATATACTAACGCATGAAGTTTATTATATTCTTTTAACGGTACTCCTTTCATGCTTGATACCTTAGGCTCAGTATTTTCTTTATTATGAATAATATTTAATTTCGTGTGATGGAACCACACCCATAAGAATTTCGTTCAATTTCCTATATCTCGTATGCTCGCTTAACCGAGATCCATTCTTGTTGAAACATAACTTGTTTAGAAGTTTGAGCTAGATATACTAACGTATTAAGTTTATTATATACTTTTAACGGTACTCCTTTCATGCATGATACCTTAAGCTCAGTATTTTCTTTATTATGAATAATATTTAATTTCGTGTGATGGAACCACACCCATAAGAATTTCGTTCAATTTCCTATATCTCGTATGCTCGTTTAACCGAGATCCATTTTTCTAGTAACAAAACTTGTTTAGAAGTTTGAGCTAGATATACTAACGTATGAAGGTTATTATATTCTTTTAACGGTACTCCTTTCATGCATGATACCTTAGCCTCGGTATTTTGTTTAGTATGAATCATAATTTATTTATTGTGATGGAACCAAACCCATAAGAGTTTCATACAATTTCCTATATCTCGTAAGCTCGTTTAACCGAGCTCTGTTTGTCTTGAAACAAAACTCGTTTAAAAGTTTGAGCTAAATCTACTAATGTATGAAGTTTATTATATACTTTTACCGGTAATCCTTTCATGCATGATACCTTAGGCTCAGTATTTTGTTTATTATGAATAATATTTAATTTCGTGTGATGGAATCACACCCATAAGAATTTCGTACAATTTCCTATATCTTGTATGCTCGTTTAACCGCGATCCATTTTTCTTGTAACAAAACTTGTTTAGAAGTTTGAGCTAGATATACTAACGTATGAAGTTTATTATATTCTTTTAACGGTACTCCTTTCATGCTTGATACCTTAGGCTCAGTATTTTCTTTATTATGAATAATATTTAATTTCGTGTGATGCAACCTCACCCATAAGAATTTCGTTCAATTTCTTATATCTCTTATGCTCGTTTAACCGAGATCCATTTTTATTGTAACAAAACTTGTTTAAAAGTTTGAGCTAGATATACTAACGTATGAAGTTTATTATATTCTTTTAACGGTACTCCTTTCATGCATGATACCTTAGCCTCGGTATTTTGTTTAGTATGAATCATAATTTATTTCGTGTGATGGAACCACACCCATAAGAGTTTCATACAATTTCCTATATCTCGTAAGCTCGTTTAACCGAGCTCCGTTTGTCTTGAAACAAAACTCGTTTAAAAGTTTGACCTAAATATACTAACGTATGAAGTTTATTATATACTTTTAACGGTACTCCTTTCATGCATGATACTTAGCTTTGGTATTATGTTTCTTATTAATAATATTTAATTTCGTGTGATGGAATCACACCCATAAGAATTTCGTACAATTTCCTATATCTCGTATGCTCGTTTAACCGAGATCCATTTTTCTTGTAACAAAACTTGTTTAGAAGTTTGAGCTAGATATACTAACGTATGAAGTTTATTATATTCTTTTAACGGTACTCCTTTCATGCATGATACCTTAGGCTTAGTATTTTCTTTATTATGAATAATATTTAATTTCGTGTGATGGAACCACACCCATAAGAATTTCGTTCAATTTCCTATATCTCGTATGCTCGCTTAACCGAGATCCATTCTTGTTGTAACAAAACTTGTTTAGAAGTTTGAGCTAGATATACTAACGTATTAAGTTTATTATATACTTTTAACGGTACTCCTTTCATGCATGATACCTTAAGCTCAGTATTTTCTTTATTATGAATAATATTTAATTTTGTGTGATGGAACCACACCCATAAGAATTTCGTTCAATTTCCTATATCTCGTATGCTCGTTTAACCGAGATCCATTTTTCTAGTAACAAAACTTGTTTAGAAGTTTGAGCTAGATATACTAACGTATGAAGGTTATTATATTCTTTTAACGGTACTCCTTTCATGCATGATACCTTAGCCTCAGTATTTTGTTTAGTATGATTCATAATTTATTTCGTGTGATGGAACCACACCCATAAGAGTTTCATACAATTTCCTATATCTCGTAAGCTCGTTTAACCGAGCTCCGTTTGTCTTGAAACAAAACTCGTTTAAAAGTTTGAGCTAAATCTACTAACGTATGAAGTTTATTATATACTTTTACCGGTACTCCTTTCATGCATGATACCTTAGGCTCAGTATTTTGTTTATTATGAATAATATTTAATTTCGTGTGATGGAATCACACCCATAAGAATTTCGTACAATTTCCTATATCTTTTATGCTCGTTTAGCCGCGATCCATTTTTCTTGTAACAAAACTTGTTTAGAAGTTTGAGCTAGATATACTAACGCATGAAGTTTATTATATTCTTTTAACGGTACTCCTTTCATGCTTGATACCTTAGGCTCAGTATTTTCTTTATTATGAATAATATTTAATTTCGTGTGATGGAACCACACCCATAAGAATTTCGTTCAATTTCCTATATCTCGTATGCTCGCTTAACCGAGATCCATTCTTGTTGTAACATAACTTGTTTAGAAGTTTGAGCTAGATATACTAACGTATTAAGTTTATTATATACTTTTAACGGTACTCCTTTCATGCATGATACCTTAAGCTCAGTATTTTCTTTATTATGAATAATATTTAATTTCGTGTGATGGAACCACACCCATAAGAATTTCGTTCAATTTCCTATATCTCGTATGCTCGTTTAACCGAGATCCATTTTTCTAGTAACAAAACTTGTTTAGAAGTTTGAGCTAGATATACTAACGTATGAAGGTTATTATATTCTTTTAACGGTACTCCTTTCATGCATGATACCTTAGCCTCGGTATTTTGTTTAGTATGAATCATAATTTATTTCGTGTGATGGAACCACACCCATAAGAGTTTCATACAATTTCCTATATCTCGTAAGCTCGTTTAACCGATCTCTGTTTGTCTTGAAACAAAACTCGTTTAAAAGTTTGAGCTAAATCTACTAATGTATGAAGTTTATTATATACTTTTACCGGTAATCCTTTCATGCATGATACCTTAGGCTCAGTATTTTGTTTATTATGAATAATATTTAATTTCGTGTGATGGAATCACACCCATAAGAATTTCGTACAATTTCCTATATCTTGTATGCTCGTTTAACCGCGATCCATTTTTCTTGTAACAAAACTTGTTTAGAAGTTTGAGCTAGATATACTAACGTATGAAGTTTATTATATTCTTTTAACGGTACTCCTTTCATGCTTGATACCTTAGGCTCAGTATTTTCTTTATTATGAATAATATTTAATTTCGTGTGATGCAACCTCACCCATAAGAATTTCGTTCAATTTCTTATATCTCTTATGCTCGTTTAACCGAGATCCATTTTTATTGTAACAAAACTTGTTTAGAAGTTTGAGCTAGATATACTAACGTATGAAGTTTATTATATTCTTTTAACGGTACTCCTTTCATGCATGATACCTTAGCCTCGGTATTTTGTTTAGTATGAATCATAATTTATTTCGTGTGATGGAACCACACCCATAAGAGTTTCATACAATTTCCTATATCTCGTAAGCTCGTTTAACCGAGCTCCGTTTGTCTTGAAACAAAACTCGTTTAAAAGTTTGACCTAAATATACTAACGTATGAAGTTTATTATATACTTTTAACGGTACTCCTTTCATGCATGATACTTAGCTTTGGTATTATGTTTCTTATTAATAATATTTAATTTCGTGTGATGGAACCACACCCATAGCCTCGGTATTTTGTTTAGTATGAATCATAATTTATTTCGTGTGATGGAACCACACCCATAAGAGTTTCATACAATTTCCTATATCTCGTAAGCTCGTTTAACCGAGCTCCGTTTGTCTTGAAACAAAACTCGTTTAAAAGTTTGACCTAAATATACTAACGTATGAAGTTTATTATATACTTTTAACGGTACTCCTTTCATGCATGATACTTAGCTTTGGTATTATATTTCTTATTAATAATATTTAATTTCGTGTGATGGAATCACACCCATAAGAATTTCGTACAATTTCCTATATCTCGTATGCTCGTTTAACCGAGATCCATTTTTCTTGTAACAAAACTTGTTTAGAAGTTTGAGCTAGATATACTAACGTATGAAGTTTATTATATTCTTTTAACGGTACTCCTTTCATGCATGATACCTTAGGCTTAGTATTTTCTTTATTATGAATAATATTTAATTTCGTGTGATGGAACCACACCCATAAGAATTTCGTTCAATTTCCTATAACTCGTATGCTCGCTTAACCGAGATCCATTCTTGTTGTAACAAAACTTGTTTAGAAGTTTGAGCTAGATATACTAACGTATTAAGTTTATGATATACTTTTAACGGTACTCCTTTCATGCATGATACCTTAAGCTCAGTATTTTCTTTATTATGAATAATATTTAATTTCGTGTGATGGAACCACACCCATAAGAATTTCGTTCAATTTCCTATATCTCGTATGCTCGTTTAACCGAAATCCATTTTTCTAGTAACCAAATTTGTTTAGAAGTTTGAGCTAGATATACTAACGTATGAAGGTTATTATATTCTTTTAACGGTACTCCTTTCATGCATGATACCTTAGCCTCGGTATTTTGTTTAGTATGAATCATAATTTATTTCGTGTGATGGAACCACACCCATAAGAGTTTCATACAATTTCCTATATCTCGTAAGCTCGTTTAACCGAGCTCCGTTTGTCTTGAAACAAAACTCGTTTAAAAGTTTGAGCTAAATCTACTAACGTATGAAGTTTATTATATTATTTTAACGGTACTCCTTTCATGCATGATACCTTAGGCTTAGTATTTTCTTTATTATGAATAATATTTAATTTCGTGTGATGGAACCACACCCATAAGAATTTCGTTCAATTTCCTATATCTCGTATGCTCGCTTAACCGAGATCCATTCTTGTTGTAACATAACTTGTTTAGAAGTTTGAGCTAGATATACTAACGTATTAAGTTTATTATATACTTTTAACGGTACTCCTTTCATGCATGATACCTTAAGCTCAGTATTTTCTTTATTATGAATAATATTTAATTTCGTGTGATGGAACCACACCCATAAGAATTTCGTTCAATTTCCTATATCTCGTATGCTCGTTTAACCGAGATCCATTTTTCTAGTAACAAAACTTGTTTAGAAGTTTGAGCTAGATATACTAACGTATGAAGGTTATTATATTCTTTTAACGGTACTCCTTTCATGCATGATACCTTAGCCTCGGTATTTTGTTTAGTATGAATCATAATTTATTTCGTGTGATGGAACCACACCCATAAGAGTTTCATACAATTTCCTATATCTCGTAAGCTCGTTTAACCGAGCTCCGTTTGTCTTGAAACAAAACTCGTTTAAAAGTTTGAGCTAAATCTACTAATGTATGAAGTTTATTATATACTTTTACCGGTAATCCTTTCATGCATGATACCTTAGGCTCAGTATTTTGTTTATTATGAATAATATTTAATTTCGTGTGATGGAATCACACCCATAAGAATTTCGTACAATTTCCTATATCTTGTATGCTCGTTTAACCGCGATCCATTTTTCTTGTAACAAAACTTGTTTAGAAGTTTGAGCTAGATATACTACCGTATGAAGTTTATTATATTCTTTTAACGGTACTCCTTTCATGCTTGATACCTTAGCCTCAGTATTTTGTTTAGTATGAATCATAATTTATTTCGTGTGATGGAACCACACCCATAAGAGTTTCATACAATTTCATATATCTCGTAAGCTCGTTTAACCGAGCTCCGTTTGTCTTGAAACAAAACTCGTTTAAAAGTTTGAGCTAAATCTACTAACGTATGAAGTTTATTATATACTTTTACCGGTACTCCTTTCATGCATGATACCTTAGGCTCAGTATTTTGTTTATTATGAATAATATTTAATTTCGTGTGATGGAATCACACCCATAAGAATTTCGTACAATTTCCTATATCTTGTATGCTCGTTTAACCGCGATCCATTTTTCTTGTAACAAAACTTGTTTAGAAGTTTGAGCTAGATATACTAACATATGAAGTTTATTATATTCTTTTAACGGTACTCCTTTCATGCATGATACCTTAGCCTCGGTATTTTGTTTAGTATGAATCATAATTTATTTCGTGTGATGGAACCACACCCATAAGAGTTTCATACAATTTCATATATCTCGTAAGCTCGTTTAACCGAGCTCCGTTTGTCTTGAAACAAAACTCGTTTAAAAGTTTGAGCTAAATCTACTAACGTATGAAGTTTATTATATACTTTTACCGGTACTCCTTTCATGCATGATACCTTAGGCTCAGTATTTTGTTTATTATGAATAATATTTAATTTCGTGTGATGGAATCACACCCATAAGAATTTCGTACAATTTCCTATATCTTTTATGCTTGTTTAGCCGCGATCCATTTTTCTTGTAACAAAACTTGTTTAGAAGTTTGAGCTAGATATACTAACGTATGAAGTTTATTATATTCTTTTAACGGTACTCCTTTCATGCTTGATACCTTAGGCTCAGTATTTTCTTTATTATGAATAATATTTAATTTCGTGTGATGCAACCTCACCCATAAGAATTTCGTTCAATTTCTTATATCTCTTATGCTCGTTTAACCGAGATCCATTTTTATTGTAACAAAACTTGTTTAGAAGTTTGAGCTAGATATACTAACGTATGAAGTTTATTATATTCTTTTAACGGTACTCCTTTCATGCATGATACCTTAGCCTCGGTATTTTGTTTAGTATGAATCATAATTTATTTCGTGTGATGGAACCACACCCATAAGAGTTTCATACAATTTCCTATATCTCGTAAGCTCGTTTAACCGAGCTCCGTTTGTCTTGAAACAAAACTCGTTTAAAAGTTTGACCTAAATATACTAACGTATGAAGTTTATTATATACTTTTAACGGTACTCCTTTCATGCATGATACTTAGCTTTGGTATTATGTTTCTTATTAATAATATTTAATTTCGTGTGATGGAATCACACCCATAAGAATTTCGTACAATTTTCTATATCTCGTATGCTCGTTTAACCGAGATCCATTTTTCTTGTAACAAAACTTGTTTAGAAGTTTGAGCTAGATATACTAACGTATGAAGTTTATTATATTCTTTTAACGGTACTCCTTTCATGCATGATACCTTAGGCTTAGTATTTTCTTTATTATGAATAATATTTAATTTCGTGTGATGGAACCACACCCATAAGAATTTCGTTCAATTTCCTATAACTCGTATGCTCGCTTAACCGAGATCCATTCTTGTTGTAACAAAACTTGTTTAGAAGTTTGAGCTAGATATACTAACGTATTAAGTTTATGATATACTTTTAACGGTACTCCTTTCATGCATGATACCTTAAGCTCAGTATTTTCTTTATTATGAATAATATTTAATTTCGTGTGATGGAACCACACCCATAAGAATTTCGTTCAATTTCCTATATCTCGTATGCTCGTTTAACCGAGATCCATTTTTCTAGTAACCAAATTTGTTTAGAAGTTTGAGCTAGATATACTAACGTATGAAGGTTATTATATTTTTTTAACGGTACTCCTTTCATGCATGATACCTTAGCCTCGGTATTTTGTTTAGTATGAATCATAATTTATTTCGTGTGATGGAACCACACCCATAAGAGTTTCATACAATTTCCTATATCTCGTAAGCTCGTTTAACCGAGCTCCGTTTGTCTTGAAACAAAACTCGTTTAAAAGTTTGAGCTAAATCTACTAACGTATGAAGTTTATTATATTATTTTAACGGTACTCCTTTCATGCATGATACCTTAGGCTTAGTATTTTCTTTATTATGAATAATATTTAATTTCGTGTGATGGAACCACACCCATAAGAATTTCGTTCAATTTCCTATATCTCGTATGCTCGCTTAACCGAGATCCATTCTTGTTGTAACAAAACTTGTTTAGAAGTTTGAGCTAGATATACTATCGTATTAAGTTTATTAAATACTTTTAACGGTAGTCCTTTCATGCATGATACCTTAAGCTCAGTATTTTCTTTATTATGAATAATATTTAATTTCGTGTGATGGAACCACACCCATAAGAATTTCGTTCAATTTCCTATATCTCGTATGGTCGTTTAACCGAGATCCATTTTTCTAGTAACAAAACTTGTTTAGAATTTTGAGGTAGATATACTAACGTATGAAGGTTATTATATTCTTTTAACGGTACTCCTTTCATGCATGATACCTTAGCCTCAGTATTTTGTTTAGTATGAATCATAATTTATTTCGTGTGATGGAACCACACCCATAAGAGTTTCATACAATTTCATATATCTCGTAAGCTCGTTTAACCGAGCTCCGTTTGTCTTGAAACAAAACTCGTTTAAAAGTTTGAGCTAAATCTACTAACGTATGAAGTTTATTATATACTTTTACCGGTACTCCTTTCATGCATGATACCTTAGGCTCAGTATTTTGTTTATTATGAATAATATTTAATTTCGTGTGATGGAATCACACCCATAAGAATTTCGTACAATTTCCTATATCTTTTATGCTCGTTTAGCCGCGATCCATTTTTCTTGTAACAAAACTTGTTTAGAAGTTTGAGCTAGATATACTAACGCATGAAGTTTATTATATTCTTTTAACGGTACTCCTTTCATGCTTGATACCTTAGGCTCAGTATTTTCTTTATTATGAATAATATTTAATTTCGTGTGATGGAACCACACCCATAAGAATTTCGTTCAATTTCCTATATCTCGTATGCTCGTTTAACCGAGATCCATTTTTCTAGTAACAAAACTTGTTTAGAAGTTTGAGCTAGATATACTAACGTATGAAGGTTATTATATTCTTTTAACGGTACTCCTTTCATGCATGATACCTTAGCCTCGGTATTTTGTTTAGTATGAATCATAATTTATTTCGTGTGATGGAACCACACCCATAAGAGTTTCATACAATTTCATATATCTCGTAAGCTCGTTTAACCGAGCTCCGTTTGTCTTGAAACAAAACTCGTTTAAAAGTTTGAGCTAAATCTACTAACGTATGAAGTTTATTATATACTTTTACCGGTACTCCTTTCATGCATGATACCTTAGGCTCAGTATTTTGTTTATTATGAATAATATTTAATTTCGTGTGATGGAATCACACCCATAAGAATTTCGTACAATTTCCTATATCTCGTATGCTCGTTTAACCGAGATCCATTTTTCTTGTAACAAAACTTGTTTAGAAGTTTGAGCTAGATATACTAACGTATGAAGTTTATTATATTCTTTTAACGGTACTCCTTTCATGCATGATACCTTAGGCTTAGTATTTTCTTTATTATGAATAATATTTAATTTCGTGTGATGGAACCACACCCATAAGAATTTCGTTCAATTTCCTATAACTCGTATGCTCGCTTAACCGAGATCCATTCTTGTTGTAACAAAACTTGTTTAGAAGTTTGAGCTAGATATACTAACGTATTAAGTTTATGATATACTTTTAACGGTACTCCTTTCATGCATGATACCTTAAGCTCAGTATTTTCTTTATTATGAATAATATTTAATTTCGTGTGATGGAACCACACCCATAAGAATTTCGTTCAATTTCCTATATCTCGTATGCTCGTTTAACCGAGATCCATTTTTCTAGTAACCAAATTTGTTTAGAAGTTTGAGCTAGATATACTAACGTATGAAGGTTATTATATTTTTTTAACGGTACTCCTTTCATGCATGATACCTTAGCCTCGGTATTTTGTTTAGTATGAATCATAATTTATTTCGTGTGATGGAACCACACCCATAAGAGTTTCATACAATTTCCTATATCTCGTAAGCTCGTTTAACCGAGCTCCGTTTGTCTTGAAACAAAACTCGTTTAAAAGTTTGAGCTAAATCTACTAACGTATGAAGTTTATTATATTATTTTAACGGTACTCCTTTCATGCATGATACCTTAGGCTTAGTATTTTCTTTATTATGAATAATATTTAATTTCGTGTGATGGAACCACACCCATAAGAATTTCGTTCAATTTCCTATATCTCGTATGCTCGCTTAACCGAGATCCATTCTTGTTGTAACAAAACTTGTTTAGAAGTTTGAGCTAGATATACTATCGTATTAAGTTTATTAAATACTTTTAACGGTAGTCCTTTCATGCATGATACCTTAAGCTCAGTATTTTCTTTATTATGAATAATATTTAATTTCGTGTGATGGAACCACACCCATAAGAATTTCGTTCAATTTCCTATATCTCGTATGGTCGTTTAACCGAGATCCATTTTTCTAGTAACAAAACTTGTTTAGAATTTTGAGGTAGATATACTAACGTATGAAGGTTATTATATTCTTTTAACGGTACTCCTTTCATGCATGATACCTTAGGCTCAGTATTTTGTTTATTATGAATAATATTTAATTTCGTGTGATGGAATCACACCCATAAGAGTTTCATACAATTTCATATATCTCGTAAGCTCGTTTAACCGAGCTCCGTTTGTCTTGAAACAAAACTCGTTTAAAAGTTTGAGCTAAATCTACTAACGTATGAAGTTTATTATATACTTTTACCGGTACTCCTTTCATGCATGATACCTTAGGCTCAGTATTTTGTTTATTATGAATAATATTTAATTTCGTGTGATGGAATCACACCCATAAGAATTTCGTACAATTTCCTATATCTTTTATGCTCGTTTAGCCGCGATCCATTTTTCTTGTAACAAAACTTCTTTAGAAGTTTGAGCTAGATATACTAACGCATGAAGTTTATTATATTCTTTTAACGGTACTCCTTTCATGCTTGATACCTTAGGCTCAGTATTTTCTTTATTATGAATAATATTTAATTTCGTGTGATGGAACCACACCCATAAGAATTTCGTTCAATTTCCTATATCTCGTATGCTCGCTTAACCGAGATCCATTCTTGTTGTAACATAACTTGTTTAGAAGTTTGAGCTAGATATACTAACGTATTAAGTTTATTATATACTTTTAACGGTACTCCTTTCATGCATGATACCTTAAGCTCAGTATTTTCTTTATTATGAATAATATTTAATTTCGTGTGATGGAACCACACCCATAAGAATTTCGTTCAATTTCCTATATCTCGTATGCTCGTTTAACCGAGATCCATTTTTCTAGTAACAAAACTTGTTTAGAAGTTTGAGCTAGATATACTAACGTATGAAGGTTATTATATTCTTTTAACGGTACTCCTTTCATGCATGATACCTTAGCCTCGGTATTTTGTTTAGTATGAATCATAATTTATTTCGTGTGATGGAACCACACCCATAAGAGTTTCATACAATTTCCTATATCTCGTAAGCTCGTTTAACCGAGCTCCGTTTGTCTTGAAACAAAACTCGTTTAAAAGTTTGAGCTAAATCTACTAACGTATGAAGTTTATTATATACTTTTACCGGTACTCCTTTCATGCATGATACCTTAGGCTCAGTATTTTGTTTATTATGAATAATATTTAATTTCGTGTGATGGAATCACACCCATAAGAATTTCGTACAATTTCCTATATCTTTTATGCTCGTTTAGCCGCGATCCATTTTTCTTGTAACAAAACTTGTTTAGAAGTTTGAGCTAGATATACTAACGTATGAAGTTTATTATATTCTTTTAACGGTACTCCTTTCATGCTTGATACCTTAGGCTCAGTATTTTCTTTATTATGAATAATTTTTAATTTCGTGTGATGCAACCTCACCCATAAGAATTTCGTTCAATTTCTTATATCTCTTATGCTCGTTTAACCGAGATCCATTTTTATTGTAACAAAACTTGTTTAGAAGTTTGAGCTAGATATACTAACGTATGAAGTTTATTATATTCTTTTAACGGTACTCCTTTCATGCATGATACCTTAGCCTCGGTATTTTGTTTAGTATGAATCATAATTTATTTCGTGTGATGGAACCACACCCATAAGAGTTTCATACAATTTCCTATATCTCGTAAGCTCGTTTAACCGAGCTCCGTTTGTCTTGAAACAAAACTCGTTTAAAAGTTTGACCTAAATATACTAACGTATGAAGTTTATTATATACTTTTAACGGTACTCCTTTCATGCATGATACTTAGCTTTGGTATTATGTTTCTTATTAATAATATTTAATTTCGTGTGATGGAATCACACCCATAAGAATTTCGTACAATTTCCTATATCTCGTATGCTCGTTTAACCGAGATCCATTTTTCTTGTAACAAAACTTGTTTAGAAGTTTGAGCTAGATATACTAACGTATGAAGTTTATTATATTCTTTTAACGGTACTCCTTTCATGCATGATACCTTAGGCTTAGTATTTTCTTTATTATGAATAATATTTAATTTCGTGTGATGGAACCACACCCATAAGAATTTCGTTCAATTTCCTATATCTCGTATGCTCGCTTAACCGAGATCCATTCTTGTTGTAACAAAACTTGTTTAGAAGTTTGAGCTAGATATACTAACGTATTAAGTTTATTATATACTTTTAACGGTACTCCTTTCATGCATGATACCTTAAGCTCAGTATTTTCTTTATTATGAATAATATTTAATTTTGTGTGATGGAACCACACCCATAAGAATTTCGTTCAATTTCCTATATCTCGTATGCTCGTTTAACCGAGATCCATTTTTCTAGTAACAAAACTTGTTTAGAAGTTTGAGCTAGATATACTAACGTATGAAGGTTATTATATTCTTTTAACGGTACTCCTTTCATGCATGATACCTTAGCCTCGGTATTTTGTTTAGTATGATTCATAATTTATTTCGTGTGATGGAACCACACCCATAAGAGTTTCATACAATTTCCTATATCTCGTAAGCTCGTTTAACCGAGCTCCGTTTGTCTTGAAACAAAACTCGTTTAAAAGTTTGAGCTAAATCTACTAACGTATGAAGTTTATTATATACTTTTACCGGTACTCCTTTCATGCATGATACCTTAGGCTCAGTATTTTGTTTATTATGAATAATATTTAATTTCGTGTGATGGAATCACACCCATAAGAATTTCGTACAATTTCCTATATCTTTTATGCTCGTTTAGCCGCGATCCATTTTTCTTGTAACAAAACTTGTTTAGAAGTTTGAGCTAGATATACTAACGTATGAAGTTTATTATATTCTTTTAACGGTACTCCTTTCATGCTTGATACCTTAGGCTCAGTATTTTCTTTATTATGAATAATTTTTAATTTCGTGTGATGCAACCTCACCCATAAGAATTTCGTTCAATTTCTTATATCTCTTATGCTCGTTTAACCGAGATCCATTTTTATTGTAACAAAACTTGTTTAGAAGTTTGAGCTAGATATACTAACGTATGAAGTTTATTATATTCTTTTAACGGTACTCCTTTCATGCATGATACCTTAGCCTCGGTATTTTGTTTAGTATGAATCATAATTTATTTCGTGTGATGGAACCACACCCATAAGAGTTTCATACAATTTCCTATATCTCGTAAGCTCGTTTAACCGAGCTCCGTTTGTCTTGAAACAAAACTCGTTTAAAAGTTTGACCTAAATATACTAACGTATGAAGTTTATTATATACTTTTAACGGTACTCCTTTCATGCATGATACTTAGCTTTGGTATTATATTTCTTATTAATAATATTTAATTTCGTGTGATGGAATCACACCCATAAGAATTTCGTACAATTTCCTATATCTCGTATGCTCGTTTAACCGAGATCCATTTTTCTTGTAACAAAACTTGTTTAGAAGTTTGAGCTAGATATACTAACGTATGAAGTTTATTATATTCTTTTAACGGTACTCCTTTCATGCATGATACCTTAGGCTTAGTATTTTCTTTATTATGAATAATATTTAATTTCGTGTGATGGAACCACACCCATAAGAATTTCGTTCAATTTCCTATATCTCGTATGCTCGCTTAACCGAGATCCATTCTTGTTGTAATCAAACTTGTTTAGAAGTTTGAGCTAGATATACTAACGTATTAAGTTTATGATATACTTTTAACGGTACTCCTTTCATGCATGATACCTTAAGCTCAGTATTTTCTTTATTATGAATAATATTTAATTTCGTGTGATGGAACCACACCCATAAGAATTTCGTTCAATTTCCTATATCTCGTATGCTCGTTTAACCGAGATCCATTTTTCTAGTAACAAAACTTGTTTAGAAGTTTGAGCTAGATATACTAACGTATGAAGGTTATTATATTCTTTTAACGGTACTCCTTTCATGCATGATACCTTAGCCTCGGTATTTTGTTTAGTATGAATCATAATTTATTTCGTGTGATGGAACCACACCCATAAGAGTTTCATACAATTTCCTATATCTCGTAAGCTCGTTTAACCGAGCTCCGTTTGTCTTGAAACAAAACTCGTTTAAAAGTTTGAGCTAAATCTACTAATGTATGAAGTTTATTATATACTTTTACCGGTAATCCTTTCATGCATGATACCTTAGGCTCAGTATTTTGTTTATTATGAATAATATTTAATTTCGTGTGATGGAATCACACCCATAAGAATTTCGTACAATTTCCTATATCTTGTATGCTCGTTTAACCGCGATCCATTTTTCTTGTAACAAAACTTGTTTAGAAGTTTGAGCTAGATATACTACCGTATGAAGTTTATTATATTCTTTTAACGGTACTCCTTTCATGCTTGATACCTTAGCCTCAGTATTTTGTTTAGTATGAATCATAATTTATTTCGTGTGATGGAACCACACCCATAAGAGTTTCATACAATTTCATATATCTCGTAAGCTCGTTTAACCGAGCTCCGTTTGTCTTGAAACAAAACTCGTTTAAAAGTTTGAGCTAAATCTACTAACGTATGAAGTTTATTATATACTTTTACCGGTACTCCTTTCATGCATGATACCTTAGGCTCAGTATTTTGTTTATTATGAATAATATTTAATTTCGTGTGATGGAATCACACCCATAAGAATTTCGTACAATTTCCTATATCTTGTATGCTCGTTTAACCGCGATCCATTTTTCTTGTAACAAAACTTGTTTAGAAGTTTGAGCTAGATATACTAACATATGAAGTTTATTATATTCTTTTAACGGTACTCCTTTCATGCATGATACCTTAGCCTCGGTATTTTGTTTAGTATGAATCATAATTTATTTCGTGTGATGGAACCACACCCATAAGAGTTTCATACAATTTCATATATCTCGTAAGCTCGTTTAACCGAGCTCCGTTTGTCTTGAAACAAAACTCGTTTAAAAGTTTGAGCTAAATCTACTAACGTATGAAGTTTATTATATACTTTTACCGGTACTCCTTTCATGCATGATACCTTAGGCTCAGTATTTTGTTTATTATGAATAATATTTAATTTCGTGTGATGGAATCACACCCATAAGAATTTCGCACAATTTCCTATATCTTGTATGCTCGTTTAACCGCGATCCATTTTTCCTGTAACAAAACTTGTTTAGAAGTTTGAGCTAGATATACTAACGTATGAAGTTTATTATATTCTTTTAACGGTACTCCTTTCATGCATGATACCTTAGGCTTAGTATTTTCTTTATTATGAATAATATTTAATTTCGTGTGATGGAACCACACCCATAAGAATTTCGTTCAATTTCCTATATCTCGTATGCTCGCTTAACCGAGATCCATTCTTGTTGTAACATAACTTGTTTAGAAGTTTGAGCTAGATATACTAACGTATTAAGTTTATTATATACTTTTAACGGTACTCCTTTCATGCATGATACCTTAAGCTCAGTATTTTCTTTATTATGAATAATATTTAATTTCGTGTGATGGAACCACACCCATAAGAATTTCGTTCAATTTCCTATATCTCGTATGCTCGTTTAACCGAGATCCATTTTTCTAGTAACAAAACTTGTTTAGAAGTTTGAGCTAGATATACTAACGTATGAAGGTTATTATATTCTTTTAACGGTACTCCTTTCATGCTTGATACCTTAGGCTCAGTATTTTCTTTATTATGAATAATTTTTAATTTCGTGTGATGCAACCTCACCCATAAGAATTTCGTTCAATTTCTTATATCTCTTATGCTCGTTTAACCGAGATCCATTTTTATTGTAACAAAACTTGTTTAGAAGTTTGAGCTAGATATACTAACGTATGAAGTTTATTATATTCTTTTAACGGTACTCCTTTCATGCATGATACCTTAGCCTCGGTATTTTGTTTAGTATGAATCATAATTTATTTCGTGTGATGGAACCACACCCATAAGAGTTTCATACAATTTCCTATATCTCGTAAGCTCGTTTAACCGAGCTCCGTTTGTCTTGAAACAAAACTCGTTTAAAAGTTTGACCTAAATATACTAACGTATGAAGTTTATTATATACTTTTAACGGTACTCCTTTCATGCATGATACTTAGCTTTGGTATTATGTTTCTTATTAATAATATTTAATTTCGTGTGATGGAATCACACCCATAAGAATTTCGTACAATTTCCTATATCTCGTATGCTCGTTTAACCGAGATCCATTTTTCTTGTAACAAAACTTGTTTAGAAGTTTGAGCTAGATATACTAACGTATGAAGTTTATTATATTCTTTTAACGGTACTCCTTTCATGCATGATACCTTAGGCTTAGTATTTTCTTTATTATGAATAATATTTAATTTTGTGTGATGGAACCACACCCATAAGAATTTCGTTCAATTTCCTATATCTCGTATGCTCGCTTAACCGAGATCCATTCTTGTTGTAACAAAACTTGTTTAGAAGTTTGAGCTAGATATACTAACGTATTAAGTTTATTATATACTTTTAACGGTACTCCTTGCATGCATGATACCTTAAGCTCAGTATTTTATTTATTATGAATAATATTTAATTTCGTGTGATGGAACCACACCCATAAGAATTTCGTTCAATTTCCTATATCTCGTATGCTCGTTTAACCGAGATCCATTTTTCTAGTAACAAAACTTGTTTAGAAGTTTGAGCTAGATATACTAACGTATGAAGGTTATTATATTCTTTTAACGGTACTCCTTTCATGCATGATACCTTAGCCTCGGTATTTTGTTTAGTATGAATCATAATTTATTTCGTGTGATGGAACCACACCCATAAGAGTTTTATACAATTTCCTATATCTCGTAAGCTCGTTTAACCGAGTTCCGTTTGTCTTGAAACAAAACTCGTTTAAAAGTTTGAGCTAAATCTACTAACGTATGAAGTTTATTATATTCTTTTAACGGTACTCCTTTCATACATGATACCTTAGGCTTAGTATTTTCTTTATTATGAATAATATTTAATTTCGTGTGATGGAACCACACCCATAAGAATTTCGTTCAATTTCCTATATCTCGTATGCTCGCTTAACCGAGATCCATTCTTGTTGTAACAAAACTTGTTTAGAAGTTTGAGCTAGATATACTAACGTATTAAGTTTATTATATACTTTTAACGGTAGTCCTTTCATGCATGATACCTTAAGCTTAGTATTTTCTTTATTATGAATAATATTTAATTTCGTGTGATGGAACCACACCCATAAGAATTTCGTTCAATTTCCTATATCTCATATGCTCGTTTAACCGAGATCCATTTTTCTAGTAACAAAACTTGTTTAGAAGTTTGAGGTAGATATACTAACGTATGAAGGTTATTATATTCTTTTAACGGTACTCCTTTCATGCATGATACCTTAGCCTCGGTATTTTGTTTAGTATGAATCATAATTTATTTCGTGTGATGGAACCACACCCATAAGAGTTTCATACAATTTCATATATCTCGTAAGCTCGTTTAACCGAGCTCCGTTTGTCTTGAAACAAAACTCGTTTAAAAGTTTGAGCTAAATCTACTAACGTATGAAGTTTATTATATACTTTTACCGGTACTCCTTTCATGCATGATACCTTAGGCTCAGTATTTTGTTTATTATGAGTAATATTTAATTTCGTGTGATGGAATCACACCCATAAGAATTTCGTACAATTTCCTATATCTTGTATGCTCGTTTAACCGCGATCCATTTTTCCTGTAACAAAACTTGTTTAGAAGTTTGAGCTAGATATACTAACGTATGAAGTTTATTATATTCTTTTAACGGTACTCCTTTCATGCATGATACCTTAGGCTTAGTATTTTCTTTATTATGAATAATATTTAATTTCGTGTGATGGAACCACACCCATAAGAATTTCGTTCAATTTCCTATATCTCGTATGCTCGCTTAACCGAGATCCATTCTTGTTGTAACATAACTTGTTTAGAAGTTTGAGCTAGATATACTAACGTATTAAGTTTATTATATACTTTTAACGGTACTCCTTTCATGCATGATACCTTAAGCTCAGTATTTTCTTTATTATGAATAATATTTAATTTCGTGTGATGGAACCACACCCATAAGAATTTCGTTCAATTTCCTATATCTCGTATGCTCGTTTAACCGAGATCCATTTTTCTAGTAACAAAACTTGTTTAGAAGTTTGAGCTAGATATACTAACGTATGAAGGTTATTATATTCTTTTAACGGTACTCCTTTCATGCATGATACCTTAGCCTCGGTATTTTGTTTAGTATGAATCATAATTTATTTCGTGTGATGGAACCACACCCATAAGAGTTTCATACAATTTCCTATATCTCGTAAGCTCGTTTAACCGATCTCCGTTTGTCTTGAAACAAAACTCGTTTAAAAGTTTGAGCTAAATCTACTAATGTATGAAGTTTATTATATACTTTTACCGGTAATCCTTTCATGCATGATACCTTAGGCTCAGTATTTTGTTTATTATGAATAATATTTAATTTCGTGTGATGGAATCACACCCATAAGAATTTCGTACAATTTCCTATATCTTGTATGCTCGTTTAACCGCGATCCATTTTTCTTGTAACAAAACTTGTTTAGAAGTTTGAGCTAGATATACTACCGTATGAAGTTTATTATATTCTTTTAACGGTACTCCTTTCATGCTTGATACCTTAGCCTCAGTATTTTGTTTAGTATGAATCATAATTTATTTCGTGTGATGGAACCACACCCATAAGAGTTTCATACAATTTCATATATCTCGTAAGCTCGTTTAACCGAGCTCCGTTTGTCTTGAAACAAAACTCGTTTAAAAGTTTGAGCTAAATCTACTAACGTATGAAGTTTATTATATACTTTTACCGGTACTCCTTTCATGCATGATACCTTAGGCTCAGTATTTTGTTTATTATGAGTAATATTTAATTTCGTGTGATGGAATCACACCCATAAGAATTTCGTACAATTTCCTATATCTTGTATGCTCGTTTAACCGCGATCCATTTTTCCTGTAACAAAACTTGTTTAGAAGTTTGAGCTAGATATACTAACGTATGAAGTTTATTATATTCTTTTAACGGTACTCCTTTCATGCATGATACCTTAGGCTTAGTATTTTCTTTATTATGAATAATATTTAATTTCGTGTGATGGAACCACACCCATAAGAATTTCGTTCAATTTCCTATATCTCGTATGCTCGCTTAACCGAGATCCATTCTTGTTGTAACATAACTTGTTTAGAAGTTTGAGCTAGATATACTAACGTATTAAGTTTATTATATACTTTTAACGGTACTCCTTTCATGCATGATACCTTAAGCTCAGTATTTTCTTTATTATGAATAATATTTAATTTCGTGTGATGGAACCACACCCATAAGAATTTCGTTCAATTTCCTATATCTCGTATGCTCGTTTAACCGAGATCCATTTTTCTAGTAACAAAACTTGTTTAGAAGTTTGAGCTAGATATACTAACGTATGAAGGTTATTATATTCTTTTAACGGTACTCCTTTCATGCATGATACCTTAGCCTCGGTATTTTGTTTAGTATGAATCATAATTTATTTCGTGTGATGGAACCACACCCATAAGAGTTTCATACAATTTCCTATATCTCGTAAGCTCGTTTAACCGATCTCCGTTTGTCTTGAAACAAAACTCGTTTAAAAGTTTGAGCTAAATCTACTAACGTATGAAGTTTATTATATACTTTTACCGGTACTCCTTTCATGCATGATACCTTAGGCTCAGTATTTTGTTTATTATGAATAATATTTAATTTCGTGTGATGGAATCACACCCATAAGAATTTCGTACAATTTCCTATATCTTGTATGCTCGTTTAACCGCGATCCATTTTTCCTGTAACAAAACTTGTTTAGAAGTTTGAGCTAGATATACTAACGTATGAAGTTTATTATATTCTTTTAACGGTACTCCTTTCATGCATGATACCTTAGGCTTAGTATTTTCTTTATTATGAATAATATTTAATTTCGTGTGATGGAACCACACCCATAAGAATTTCGTTCAATTTCCTATATCTCGTATGCTCGCTTAACCGAGATCCATTCTTGTTGTAACATAACTTGTTTAGAAGTTTGACCTAGATATACTAACGTATTAAGTTTATTATATACTTTTAACGGTACTCCTTTCATGCATGATACCTTAAGCTCAGTATTTTCTTTATTATGAATAATATTTAATTTCGTGTGATGGAACCACACCCATAAGAATTTCGTTCAATTTCCTATATCTCGTATGCTCGTTTAACCGAGATCCATTTTTCTAGTAACAAAACTTGTTTAGAAGTTTGAGCTAGATATACTAACGTATGAAGGTTATTATATTCTTTTAACGGTACTCCTTTCATGCATGATACCTTAGCCTCGGTATTTTGTTTAGTATGAATCATAATTTATTTCGTGTGATGGAACCACACCCATAAGAGTTTCATACAATTTCCTATATCTCGTAAGCTCGTTTAACCGATCTCCGTTTGTCTTGAAACAAAACTCGTTTAAAAGTTTGAGCTAAATCTACTAACGTATGAAGTTTATTACATACTTTTACCGGTACTCCTTTCATGCATGATACCTTAGGCTCAGTATTTTGTTTATTATGAGTAATATTTAATTTCGTGTGATGGAATCACACCCATAAGAATTTCGTACAATTTCCTATATCTTGTATGCTCGTTTAACCGCGATCCATTTTTCTTGTAACAAAACTTGTTTAGAAGTTTGAGCTAGATATACTAACGTATGAAGTTTATTATATTCTTTTAACGGTACTCCTTTCATGCATGATACCTTAGGCTTAGTATTTTCTTTATTATGAATAATATTTAATTTCGTGTGATGGAACCACACCCATAAGAATTTCGTTCAATTTCCTATATCTCGTATGCTCGCTTAACCGAGATCCATTCTTGTTGTAACATAACTTGTTTAGAAGTTTGAGCTAGATATACTAACGTATTAAGTTTATTATATACTTTTAACGGTACTCCTTTCATGCATGATACCTTAAGCTCAGTATTTTCTTTATTATGAATAATATTTAATTTCGTGTGATGGAACCACACCCATAAGAATTTCGTTCAATTTCCTATATCTCGTATGCTCGTTTAACCGAGATCCATTTTTCTAGTAACAAAACTTGTTTAGAAGTTTGAGCTAGATATACTAACGTATGAAGGTTATTATATTCTTTTAACGGTACTCCTTTCATGCATGATACCTTAGCCTCGGTATTTTGTTTAGTATGAATCATAATTTATTTCGTGTGATGGAACCACACCCATAAGAGTTTCATACAATTTCCTATATCTCGTAAGCTCGTTTAACCGATCTCCGTTTGTCTTGAAACAAAACTCGTTTAAAAGTTTGAGCTAAATCTACTAATGTATGAAGTTTATTATATACTTTTACCGGTAATCCTTTCATGCATGATACCTTAGGCTCAGTATTTTGTTTATTATGAATAATATTTAATTTCGTGTGATGGAATCACACCCATAAGAATTTCGTACAATTTCCTATATCTTGTATGCTCGTTTAACCGCGATCCATTTTTCTTGTAACAAAACTTGTTTAGATGTTTGAGCTAGATATACTAACATATGAAGTTTATTATATTCTTTTAACGGTACTCCTTTCATGCATGATACCTTAGCCTCGGTATTTTGTTTAGTATGAATCATAATTTATTTCGTGTGATGGAACCACACCCATAAGAGTTTCATACAATTTCCTATATCTCGTAAGCTCGTTTAACCGATCTCCGTTTGTCTTGAAACAAAACTCGTTTAAAAGTTTGAGCTAAATCTACTAACGTATGAAGTTTATTATATACTTTTACCGGTACTCCTTTCATGCATGATACCTTAGGCTCAGTATTTTGTTTATTATGAATAATATTTAATTTCGTGTGATGGAATCACACCAATAAGAATTTCGTACAATTTCCTATATCTTGTATGCTCGTTTAACCGCGATCCATATTTCTTGTAACAAAACTTGTTTAGAAGTTTGAGCTAGATATACTAACGTATGAAGGTTATTATACTCTTTTAACGGTACTCCTTTCATGCATGATACCTTAGCCTCGGTATTTTGTTTAGTATGAATCATAATTTATTTCGTGTGATGGAACCACACCCATAAGAGTTTCATACAATTTCCTATATCTCGTAAGCTCGTTTAACCGATCTCCGTTTGTCTTGAAACAAAACTCGTTTAAAAGTTTGAGCTAAATCTACTAACGTATGAAGTTTATTATATACTTTTACCGGTACTCCTTTCATGCATGATACCTTAAGCTCAGTATTTTCTTTATTATGAATAATATTTAATTTCGTGTGATGGAACCACACCCATAAGAATTTCGTTCAATTTCCTATATCTCGTATGCTCGTTTAACCGAGATCCATTTTTCTAGTAACAAAACTTGTTTAGAAGTTTGAGCTAGATATACTAACGTATGAAGTTTATTATATTCTTTTAACGGTACTCCTTTCATGCATGATACCTTAGCCTCGGTATTTTGTTTAGTATGAATCATAATTTATTTCGTGTGATGGAACCACACCCATAAGAGTTTCATACAATTTCCTATATCTCGTAAGCTCGTTTAACCGATCTCCGTTTGTCTTGAAACAAAACTCGTTTAAAAGTTTGAGCTAAATCTACTAACGTATGAAGTTTATTATAAACTTTTACCGGTACTCCTTTCATGCATGATACCTTAGGCTCAGTATTTTGTTTATTATGAGTAATATTTAATTTCGTGTGATGGAATCACACCCATAAGAATTTCGTACAATTTCCTATATCTTGTATGCTCGTTTAACCGCGATCCATTTTTCCTGTAACAAAACTTGTTTAGAAGTTTGAGCTAGATATACTAACGTATGAAGTTTATTATATTCTTTTAACGGTACTCCTTTCATGCATGATACCTTAGGCTTAGTATTTTCTTTATTATGAATAATATTTAATTTCGTGTGATGGAACCACACCCATAAGAATTTCGTTCAATTTCCTATATCTCGTATGCTCGCTTAACCGAGATCCATTCTTGTTGTAACATAACTTGTTTAGAAGTTTGAGCTAGATATACTAACGTATTAAGTTTATTATATACTTTTAACGGTACTCCTTTCATGCATGATACCTTAAGCTCAGTATTTTCTTTATTATGAATAATATTTAATTTCGTGTGATGGAACCACACCCATAAGAATTTCGTTCAATTTCCTATATCTCGTATGCTCGTTTAACCGAGATCCATTTTTCTAGTAACAAAACTTGTTTAGAAGTTTGAGCTAGATATACTAACGTATGAAGGTTATTATATTCTTTTAACGGTACTCCTTTCATGCATGATCCCTTAGCCTCGGTATTTTGTTTAGTATGAATCATAATTTATTTCGTGTGATGGAACCACACCCATAAGAGTTTCATACAATTTCCTATATCTCGTAAGCTCGTTTAACCGATCTCCGTTTGTCTTGAAACAAAACTCGTTTAAAAGTTTGAGCTAAATCTACTAATGTATGAAGTTTATTATATACTTTTACCGGTAATCCTTTCATGCATGATACCTTAGGCTCAGTATTTTGTTTATTATGAATAATATTTAATTTCGTGTGATGGAATCACACCCATAAGAATTTCGTACAATTTCCTATATCTTGTATGCTCGTTTAACCGCGATCCATTTTTCTTGTAACAAAACTTGTTTAGAAGTTTGAGCTAGATATACTAACATATGAAGTTTATTATATTCTTTTAACGGTACTCCTTTCATGCATGATACCTTAGCCTCGGTATTTTGTTTAGTATGAATCATAATTTATTTCGTGTGATGGAACCACACCCATAAGAGTTTCATACAATTTCATATATCTCGTAAGCTCGTTTAACCGAGCTCCGTTTGTCTTGAAACAAAACTCGTTTAAAAGTTTGAGCTAAATCTACTAACGTATGAAGTTTATTATATACTTTTACCGGTACTCCTTTCATGCATGATACCTTAGGCTCAGTATTTTGTTTATTATGAATAATATTTAATTTCGTGTGATGGAATCACACCCATAAGAATTTCGTACAATTTCCTATATCTTGTATGCTCGTTTAACCGCGATCCATTTTTCTTGTAACAAAACTTGTTTAGAAGTTTGAACTAGATATACTAACATATGAAGTTTATTATATTCTTTTAACGGTACTCCTTTCATGCATGATCCCTTAGCCTCGGTATTTTGTTTAGTATGAATCATAATTTATTTCGTGTGATGGAACCACACCCATAAGAGTTTCATACAATTTCATATATCTCGTAAGCTCGTTTAACCGAGCTCCGTTTGTCTTGAAACAAAACTCGTTTAAAAGTTTGAGCTAAATCTACTAACGTATGAAGTTTATTATATACTTTTACCGGTACTCCTTTCATGCATGATACCTTAGGCTCAGTATTTTGTTTATTATGAATAATATTTAATTTCGTGTGATGGAATCACACCCATATGAATTTCGTACAATTTCCTATATCTTGTATGCTCGTTTAACCGCGATCCATTTTTCCTGTAACAAAACTTGTTTAGAAGTTTGAGCTAGATATACTAACGTATGAAGTTTATTATATTCTTTTAACGGTACTCCTTTCATGCATGATACCTTAGGCTTAGTATTTTCTTTATTATGAATAATATTTAATTTCGTGTGATGGAACCACACCCATAAGAATTTCGTTCAATTTCCTATATCTCGTATGCTCGCTTAACCGAGATCCATTCTTGTTGTAACATAACTTGTTTAGAAGTTTGAGCTAGATATACTAACGTATTAAGTTTATTATATACTTTTAACGGTACTCCTTTCATGCATGATACCTTAAGCTCAGTATTTTCTTTATTATGAATAATATTTAATTTCGTGTGATGGAACCACACCCATAAGAATTTCGTTCAATTTCCTATATCTCGTATGCTCGTTTAACCGAGATCCATTTTTCTAGTAACAAAACTTGTTTAGAAGTTTGAGCTAGATATACTAACGTATGAAGGTTATTATATTCTTTTAACGGTACTCCTTTCATGCATGATACCTTAGCCTCGGTATTTTGTTTAGTATGAATCATAATTTATTTCGTGTGATGGAACCACACCCATAAGAGTTTCATACAATTTCCTATATCTCGTAAGCTCGTTTAACCGAGCTCCGTTTGTCTTGAAACAAAACTCGTTTAAAAGTTTGAGCTAAATCTACTAACGTATGAAGTTTATTATATACTTTTACCGGTACTCCTTTCATGCATGATACCTTAGGCTCAGTATTTTGTTTATTATGAATAATATTTAATTTCGTGTGATGGAATCACACCCATAAGAATTTCGTACAATTTCCTATATCTTGTATGCTCGTTTAACCGCGATCCATTTTTCTTGTAACAAAACTTGTTTAGAAGTTTGAGCTAGATATACTAACATATGAAGTTTATTATATTCTTTTAACGGTACTCCTTTCATGCATGATACCTTAGCCTCGGTATTTTGTTTAGTATGAATCATAATTTATTTCGTGTGATGGAACCACACCCATAAGAGTTTCATACAATTTCATATATCTCGTAAGCTCGTTTAACCGAGCTCCGTTTGTCTTGAAACAAAACTCGTTTAAAAGTTTGAGCTAAATCTACTAATGTATGAAGTTTATTATATACTTTTACCGGTACTCCTTTCATGCATGATACCTTAGGCTCAGTATTTTGTTTATTATGAATAATATTTAATTTCGTGTGATGGAATCACACCCATAAGAATTTCGTACAATTTCCTATATCTTGTATGCTCGTTTAACCGCGATCCATTTTTCCTGTAACAAAACTTGTTTAGAAGTTTGAGCTAGATATACTAACGTATGAAGTTTATTATATACTTTTACCGGTACTCCTTTCATGCATGATACCTTAGGCTCAGTATTTTGTTTATTATGAATAATATTTAATTTCGTGTGATGGAATCACACCCATAAGAATTTCGTACAATTTCCTATATCTTGTATGCTCGTTTAACCGCGATCCATTTTTCTTGTAACAAAACTTGTTTAGAAGTTTGAGCTAGATATACTAACATATGAAGTTTATTATATTCTTTTAACGGTACTCCTTTCATGCATGATACCTTAGCCTCGGTATTTTGTTTAGTATGAATCATAATTTATTTCGTGTGATGGAACCACACCCATAAGAGTTTCATACAATTTCATATATCTCGTATGCTCGTTTAACCGAGCTCCGTTTGTCTTGAAACAAAACTCGTTTAAAAGTTTGAGCTAAATCTACTAATGTATGAAGTTTATTATATACTTTTACCGGTACTCCTTTCATGCATGATACCTTAGGCTCAGTATTTTGTTTATTATGAATAATATTTAATTTCGTGTGATGGAATCACACCCATAAGAATTTCGTACAATTTCCTATATCTTGTATGCTCGTTTAACCGCGATCCATTTTTCCTGTAACAAAACTTGTTTAGAAGTTTGAGCTAGATATACTAACGTATGAAGTTTATTATATTCTTTTAACGGTACTCCTTTCATGCATGATACCTTAGGCTTAGTATTTTCTTTATTATGAATAATATTTAATTTCGTGTGATGGAACCACACCCATAAGAATTTCGTTCAATTTCCTATATCTCGTATGCTCGCTTAACCGAGATCCATTCTTGTTGTAACATAACTTGTTTAGAAGTTTGAGCTAGATATACTAACGTATTAAGTTTATTATATACTTTTAACGGTACTCCTTTCATGCATGATACCTTAAGCTCAGTATTTTCTTTATTATGAATAATATTTAATTTCGTGTGATGGAACCACACCCATAAGAATTTCGTTCACTTTCCTATATCTCGTATGCTCGTTTAACCGAGATCCATTTTTCTAGTAACAAAACTTGTTTAGAAGTTTGAGCTAGATATACTAACGTATGAAGGTTATTATATTCTTTTAACGGTACTCCTTTCATGCATGATACCTTAGCCTCGGTATTTTGTTTAGTATGAATCATAATTTATTTCGTGTGATGGAACCACACCCATAAGAGTTTCATACAATTTCCTATATCTCGTAAGCTCGTTTAACCGATCTCCGTTTGTCTTGAAACAAAACTCGTTTAAAAGTTTGAGCTAAATCTACTAACGTATGAAGTTTATTATATTCTTTTAACGGTACTCCTTTCATGCATGATACCTTAGGCTTAGTATTTTCTTTATTATGAATAATATTTAATTTCGTGTGATGGAACCACACCCATAAGAATTTCGTTCAATTTCCTATATCTCGTATGCTCGCTTAATCGAGATCCATTCTTATTGTAACATAACTTGTTTAGAAGTTTGAGCTAGATATACTAACGTATTAAGTTTATTATATACTTTTAACTGTACTCCTTTCATGCATGATACCTTAAGCTCAGTATTTTCTTTATTATGAATAATATTTAATTTCGTGTGATGGAACCACACCCATAAGAATTTCGTTCAATTTCCTATATCTCGTATGCTCGTTTAACCGAGATCCATTTTTCTAGTAACAAAACTTGTTTAGAAGTTTGAGCTAGATATACTAACGTATGAAGGTTATTATATTCTTTTAACGGTACTCCTTTCATGCATGATACCTTAGCCTCGGTATTTTGTTTAGTATGAATCATAATTTATTTCGTGTGATGGAACCACACCCATAAGAGTTTCATACAATTTCCTATATCTCGTAAGCTCGTTTAACCGATCTCCGTTTGTCTTGAAACAAAACTCGTTTAAAAGTTTGAGCTAAATCTACTAACGTATGAAGTTTATTATATACTTTTACCGGTACTCCTTTCATGCATGATACCTTAGGCTCAGTATTTTGTTTATTATGAATAATATTTAATTTCGTGTGATGGAATCACACCCATAAGAATTTCGTACAATTTCCTATATCTTGTATGCTCGTTTAACCGCGATCCATTTTTCTTGTAACAAAACTTGTTTAGAAGTTTGAGCTAGATATACTAACATATGAAGTTTATTATATTCTTTTAACGGTACTCCTTTCATGCATGATACCTTAGCCTCGGTATTTTGTTTAGTATGAATCATAATTTATTTCGTGTGATGGAACCACACCCATAAGAGTTTCATACAATTTCATATATCTCGTAAGCTCGTTTAACCGAGCTCCGTTTGTCTTGAAACAAAACTCGTTTAAAAGTTTGAGCTAAATCTACTAATGTATGAAGTTTATTATATACTTTTACCGGTACTCCTTTCATGCATGATACCTTAGGCTCAGTATTTTGTTTATTATGAATAATATTTAATTTCGTGTGATGGAATCACACCCATAAGAATTTCGTACAATTTCCTATATCTTGTATGCTCGTTTAACCGCGATCCATTTTTCCTGTAACAAAACTTGTTTAGAAGTTTGAGCTAGATATACTAACGTATGAAGTTTATTATATTCTTTTAACGGTACTCCTTTCATGCATGATACCTTAGGCTTAGTATTTTCTTTATTATGAATAATATTTAATTTCGTGTGATGGAACCACACCCATAAGAATTTCGTTCAATTTCCTATATCTCGTATGCTCGCTTAACCGAGATCCATTCTTGTTGTAACATAACTTGTTTAGAAGTTTGAGCTAGATATACTAACGTATTAAGTTTATTATATACTTTTAACGGTACTCCTTTCATGCATGATACCTTAAGCTCAGTATTTTCTTTATTATGAATAATATTTAATTTCGTGTGATGGAACCACACCCATAAGAATTTCGTTCAATTTCCTATATCTCGTATGCTCGTTTAACCGAGATCCATTTTTCTAGTAACAAAACTTGTTTAGAAGTTTGAGCTAGATATACTAACGTATGAAGGTTATTATATTCTTTTAACGGTACTCCTTTCATGCATGATACCTTAGCCTCGGTATTTTGTTTAGTATGAATCATAATTTATTTCGTGTGATGGAACCACACCCATAAGAGTTTCATACAATTTCCTATATCTCGTAAGCTCGTTTAACCGATCTCCGTTTGTCTTGAAACAAAACTCGTTTAAAAGTTTGAGCTAAATCTACTAACGTATGAAGTTTATTATATTCTTTTAACGGTACTCCTTTCATGCATGATACCTTAGGCTTAGTATTTTCTTTATTATGAATAATATTTAATTTCGTGTGATGGAACCACACCCATAAGAATTTCGTTCAATTTCCTATATCTCGTATGCTCGCTTAATCGAGATCCATTCTTATTGTAACATAACTTGTTTAGAAGTTTGAGCTAGATATACTAACGTATTAAGTTTATTATATACTTTTAACTGTACTCCTTTCATGCATGATACCTTAAGCTCAGTATTTTCTTTATTATGAATAATATTTAATTTCGTGTGATGGAACCACACCCATAAGAATTTCGTTCAATTTCCTATATCTCGTATGCTCGTTTAACCGAGATCCATTTTTCTAGTAACAAAACTTGTTTAGAAGTTTGAGCTAGATATACTAACGTATGAAGGTTATTATATTCTTTTAACGGTACTCCTTTCATGCATGATACCTTAGCCTCGGTATTTTGTTTAGTATGAATCATAATTTATTTCGTGTGATGGAACCACACCCATAAGAGTTTCATACAATTTCCTATATCTCGTAAGCTCGTTTAACCGATCTCCGTTTGTCTTGAAACAAAACTCGTTTAAAAGTTTGAGCTAAATCTACTAACGTATGAAGTTTATTATATTCTTTTAACGGTACTCCTTTCATGCATGATACCTTAGGCTTAGTATTTTCTTTATTATGAATAATATTTAATTTCGTGTGATGGAACCACACCCATAAGAATTTCGTTCAATTTCCTATATCTCGTATGCTCGCTTAATCGAGATCCATTCTTATTGTAACATAACTTGTTTAGAAGTTTGAGCTAGATATACTAACGTATTAAGTTTATTATATACTTTTAACTGTACTCCTTTCATGCATGATACCTTAAGCTCAGTATTTTCTTTATTATGAATAATATTTAATTTCGTGTGATGGAACCACACCCATAAGAATTTCGTTCAATTTCCTATATCTCGTATGCTCGTTTAACCGAGATCCATTTTTCTAGTAACAAAACTTGTTTAGAAGTTTGAGCTAGATATACTAACGTATGAAGGTTATTATATTCTTTTAACGGTACTCCTTTCATGCATGATACCTTAGCCTCGGTATTTTGTTTAGTATGAATCATAATTTATTTCGTGTGATGGAACCACACCCATAAGAGTTTCATACAATTTCCTATATCTCGTAAGCTCGTTTAACCGATCTCCGTTTGTCTTGAAACAAAACTCGTTTAAAAGTTTGAGCTAAATCTACTAACGTATGAAGTTTATTATATTCTTTTAACGGTACTCCTTTCATGCATGATACCTTAGGCTTAGTATTTTCTTTATTATGAATAATATTTAATTTCGTGTGATGGAACCACACCCATAAGAATTTCGTTCAATTTCCTATATCTCGTATGCTCGCTTAATCGAGATCCATTCTTATTGTAACATAACTTGTTTAGAAGTTTGAGCTAGATATACTAACGTATTAAGTTTATTATATACTTTTAACTGTACTCCTTTCATGCATGATACCTTAAGCTCAGTATTTTCTTTATTATGAATAATATTTAATTTCGTGTGATGGAACCACACCCATAAGAATTTCGTACAATTTCCTATATCTTGTATGCTCGTTTAACCGAGATCCATTTTTCTAGTAACAAAACTTGTTTAGAAGTTTGAGCTAGATATACTAACGTATGAAGGTTATTATATTCTTTTAACGGTACTCCTTTCATGCATGATACCTTAGCCTCGGTATTTTGTTTAGTATGAATCATAATTTATTTCGTGTGATGGAACCACACCCATAAGAGTTTCATACAATTTCCTATATCTCGTAAGCTCGTTTAACCGATCTCCGTTTGTCTTGAAACAAAACTCGTTTAAAAGTTTGAGCTAAATCTACTAACGTATGAAGTTTATTATATACTTTTACCGGTACTCCTTTCATGCATGATACCTTAGGCTCAGTATTTTGTTTATTATGAATAATATTTAATTTCGTGTGATGGAATCACACCCATAAGAATTTCGTACAATTTCCTATATCTTGTATGCTCGTTTAACCGCGATCCATTTTTCTTGTAACAAAACTTGTTTAGAAGTTTGAGCTAGATATACTAACATATGAAGTTTATTATATTCTTTTAACGGTACTCCTTTCATGCATGATACCTTAGCCTCGGTATTTTGTTTAGTATGAATCATAATTTATTTCGTGTGATGGAACCACACCCATAAGAGTTTCATACAATTTCATATATCTCGTAAGCTCGTTTAACCGAGCTCCGTTTGTCTTGAAACAAAACTCGTTTAAAAGTTTGAGCTAAATCTACTAATGTATGAAGTTTATTATATACTTTTACCGGTACTCCTTTCATGCATGATACCTTAGGCTCAGTATTTTGTTTATTATGAATAATATTTAATTTCGTGTGATGGAATCACACCCATAAGAATTTCGTACAATTTCCTATATCTTGTATGCTCGTTTAACCGCGATCCATTTTTCCTGTAACAAAACTTGTTTAGAAGTTTGAGCTAGATATACTAACGTATGAAGTTTATTATATTCTTTTAACGGTACTCCTTTCATGCATGATACCTTAGGCTTAGTATTTTCTTTATTATGAATAATATTTAATTTCGTGTGATGGAACCACACCCATAAGAATTTCGTTCAATTTCCTATATCTCGTATGCTCGCTTAACCGAGATCCATTCTTGTTGTAACATAACTTGTTTAGAAGTTTGAGCTAGATATACTAACGTATTAAGTTTATTATATACTTTTAACGGTACTCCTTTCATGCATGATACCTTAAGCTCAGTATTTTCTTTATTATGAATAATATTTAATTTCGTGTGATGGAACCACACCCATAAGAATTTCGTTCAATTTCCTATATCTCGTATGCTCGTTTAACCGAGATCCATTTTTCTAGTAACAAAACTTGTTTAGAAGTTTGAGCTAGATATACTAACGTATGAAGGTTATTATATTCTTTTAACGGTACTCCTTTCATGCATGATACCTTAGCCTCGGTATTTTGTTTAGTATGAATCATAATTTATTTCGTGTGATGGAACCACACCCATAAGAGTTTCATACAATTTCCTATATCTCGTAAGCTCGTTTAACCGATCTCCGTTTGTCTTGAAACAAAACTCGTTTAAAAGTTTGAGCTAAATCTACTAACGTATGAAGTTTATTATATTCTTTTAACGGTACTCCTTTCATGCATGATACCTTAGGCTTAGTATTTTCTTTATTATGAATAATATTTAATTTCGTGTGATGGAACCACACCCATAAGAATTTCGTTCAATTTCCTATATCTCGTATGCTCGCTTAATCGAGATCCATTCTTATTGTAACATAACTTGTTTAGAAGTTTGAGCTAGATATACTAACGTATTAAGTTTATTATATACTTTTAACTGTACTCCTTTCATGCATGATACCTTAAGCTCAGTATTTTCTTTATTATGAATAATATTTAATTTCGTGTGATGGAACCACACCCATAAGAATTTCGTTCAATTTCCTATATCTCGTATGCTCGTTTAACCGAGATCCATTTTTCTAGTAACAAAACTTGTTTAGAAGTTTGAGCTAGATATACTAACGTATGAAGGTTATTATATTCTTTTAACGGTACTCCTTTCATGCATGATACCTTAGCCTCGGTATTTTGTTTAGTATGAATCATAATTTATTTCGTGTGATGGAACCACACCCATAAGAGTTTCATACAATTTCCTATATCTCGTAAGCTCGTTTAACCGATCTCCGTTTGTCTTGAAACAAAACTCGTTTAAAAGTTTGAGCTAAATCTACTAATGTATGAAGTTTATTATATACTTTTACCGGTAATCCTTTCATGCATGATACCTTAGGCTCAGTATTTTGTTTATTATGAATAATATTTAATTTCGTGTGATGGAATCACACCCATAAGAATTTCGTACAATTTCCTATATCTTGTATGCTCGTTTAACCGCGATCCATTTTTCTTGTAACAAAACTTGTTTAGAAGTTTGAGCTAGATATACTACCGTATGAAGTTTATTATATTCTTTTAACGGTACTCCTTTCATGCTTGATACCTTAGCCTCATTATTTTGTTTAGTATGAATCATAATTTATTTCGTGTGATGGAACCACACCCATAAGAGTTTCATACAATTTCATATATCTCGTAAGCTCGTTTAACCGAGCTCCGTTTGTCTTGAAACAAAACTCGTTTAAAAGTTTGAGCTAAATCTACTAACGTATGAAGTTTATTATATACTTTTACCGGTACTCCTTTCATGCATGATACCTTAGGCTCAGTATTTTGTTTATTATGAATAATATTTAATTTCGTGTGATGGAATCACACCCATAAGAATTTCGTACAATTTCCTATATCTTGTATGCTCGTTCAACCGCGATCCATTTTTCTTGTAACAAAACTTGTTTAGAAGTTTGAGCTAGATATACTAACATATGAAGTTTATTATATTCTTTTAACGGTACTCCTTTCATGCATGATACCTTAGCCTCGGTATTTTGTTTAGTATGAATCATAATTTATTTCGTGTGATGGAACCACACCCATAAGAGTTTCATACAATTTCATATATCTCGTAAGCTCGTTTAACCGAGCTCCGTTTGTCTTGAAACAAAACTCGTTTAAAAGTTTGAGCTAAATCTACTAACGTATGAAGTTTATTATATACTTTTACCGGTACTCCTTTCATGCATGATACCTTAGGCTCAGTATTTTGTTTATTATGAATAATATTTAATTTCGTGTGATGGAATCACACCCATAAGAATTTCGTACAATTTCCTATATCTTGTATGCTCGTTTAACCGCGATCCATTTTTCTTGTAACAAAACTTGTTTAGAAGTTTGAGCTAGATATACTACCGTATGAAGTTTATTATATTCTTTTAACGGTACTCCTTTCATGCTTGATACCTTAGCCTCATTATTTTGTTTAGTATGAATCATAATTTATTTCGTGTGATGGAACCACACCCATAAGAGTTTCATACAATTTCATATATCTCGTAAGCTCGTTTAACCGAGCTCCGTTTGTCTTGAAACAAAACTCGTTTAAAAGTTTGAGCTAAATCTACTAACGTATGAAGTTTATTATATACTTTTACCGGTACTCCTTTCATGCATGATACCTTAGGCTCAGTATTTTGTTTATTATGAATAATATTTAATTTCGTGTGATGGAACCACACCCATAAGAATTTCGTTCAATTTCCTATATCTCGTATGCTCGTTTAACCGAGATCCATTTTTCTAGTAACAAAACTTGTTTAGAAGTTTGAGCTAGATATACTAACGTATGAAGGTTATTATATTCTTTTAACGGTACTCCTTTCATGCATGATACCTTAGCCTCGGTATTTTGTTTAGTATGAATCATAATTTATTTCGTGTGATGGAACCACACCCATAAGAGTTTCATACAATTTCCTATATCTCGTAAGCTCGTTTAACCGATCTCCGTTTGTCTTGAAACAAAACTCGTTTAAAAGTTTGAGCTAAATCTACTAATGTATGAAGTTTATTATATACTTTTACCGGTACTCCTTTCATGCATGATACCTTAGGCTCAGTATTTTGTTTATTATGAATAATATTTAATTTCGTGTGATGGAATCACACCCATAAGAATTTCGTACAATTTCCTATATCTTGTATGCTCGTTTAACCGCGATCCATTTTTCTTGTAACAGAACTTGTTTAGAAGTTTGAGCTAGATATACTAACATATGAAGTTTATTATATTCTTTTAACGGTACTCCTTTCATGCATGATACCTTAGCCTCGGTATTTTGTTTAGTATGAATCATAATTTATTTCGTGTGATGGAACCACACCCATAAGAGTTTCATACAATTTCATATATCTCGTAAGCTCGTTTAACCGAGCTCCGTTTGTCTTGAAACAAAACTCGTTTAAAAGTTTGAGCTAAATCTACTAACGTATGAAGTTTATTATATACTTTTACCGGTACTCCTTTCATGCATGATACCTTAGGCTCAGTATTTTGTTTATTATGAATAATATTTAATTTCGTGTGATGGAATCACACCCATAAGAATTTCGTTCAATTTCCTATATCTCGTATGCTCGCTTAACCGAGATCCATTCTTGTTGTAACATAACTTGTTTAGAAGTTTGAGCTAGATATACTAACGTATTAAGTTTATTATATACTTTTAACGGTACTCCTTTCATGCATGATACCTTAAGCTCAGTATTTTCTTTATTATGAATAATATTTAATTTCGTGTGATGGAACCACACCCATAAGAATTTCGTTCAATTTCCTATATCTCGTATGCTCGTTTAACCGAGATCCATTTTTCTAGTAACAAAACTTGTTTAGAAGTTTGAGCTAGATATACTAACGTATGAAGGTTATTATATTCTTTTAACGGTACTCCTTTCATGCATGATACCTTAGCCTCGGTATTTTGTTTAGTATGAATCATAATTTATTTCGTGTGATGGAACCACACCCATAAGAGTTTCATACAATTTCCTATATCTCGTAAGCTCGTTTAACCGATCTCCGTTTGTCTTGAAACAAAACTCGTTTAAAAGTTTGAGCTAAATCTACTAACGTATGAAGTTTATTATATTCTTTTAACGGTACTCCTTTCATGCATGATACCTTAGGCTTAGTATTTTCTTTATTATGAATAATATTTAATTTCGTGTGATGGAACCACACCCATAAGAATTTCGTTCAATTTCCTATATCTCGTATGCTCGCTTAATCGAGATCCATTCTTATTGTAACATAACTTGTTTAGAAGTTTGAGCTAGATATACTAACGTATTAAGTTTATTATATACTTTTAACTGTACTCCTTTCATGCATGATACCTTAAGCTCAGTATTTTCTTTATTATGAATAATATTTAATTTCGTGTGATGGAACCACACCCATAAGAATTTCGTTCAATTTCCTATATCTCGTATGCTCGTTTAACCGAGATCCATTTTTCTAGTAACAAAACTTGTTTAGAAGTTTGAGCTAGATATACTAACGTATGAAGGTTATTATATTCTTTTAACGGTACTCCTTTCATGCATGATACCTTAGCCTCGGTATTTTGTTTAGTATGAATCATAATTTATTTCGTGTGATGGAACCACACCCATAAGAGTTTCATACAATTTCCTATATCTCGTAAGCTCGTTTAACCGATCTCCGTTTGTCTTGAAACAAAACTCGTTTAAAAGTTTGAGCTAAATCTACTAATGTATGAAGTTTATTATATACTTTTACCGGTAATCCTTTCATGCATGATACCTTAGGCTCAGTATTTTGTTTATTATGAATAATATTTAATTTCGTGTGATGGAATCACACCCATAAGAATTTCGTACAATTTCCTATATCTTGTATGCTCGTTTAACCGCGATCCATTTTTCTTGTAACAAAACTTGTTTAGAAGTTTGAGCTAGATATACTACCGTATGAAGTTTATTATATTCTTTTAACGGTACTCCTTTCATGCTTGATACCTTAGCCTCATTATTTTGTTTAGTATGAATCATAATTTATTTCGTGTGATGGAACCACACCCATAAGAGTTTCATACAATTTCATATATCTCGTAAGCTCGTTTAACCGAGCTCCGTTTGTCTTGAAACAAAACTCGTTTAAAAGTTTGAGCTAAATCTACTAACGTATGAAGTTTATTATATACTTTTACCGGTACTCCTTTCATGCATGATACATTAGGCTCAGTATTTTGTTTATTATGAATAATATTTAATTTCGTGTGATGGAATCACACCCATAAGAATTTCGTACAATTTCCTATATCTTGTATGCTCGTTCAACCGCGATCCATTTTTCTTGTAACAAAACTTGTTTAGAAGTTTGAGCTAGATATACTAACATATGAAGTTTATTATATTCTTTTAACGGTACTCCTTTCATGCATGATACCTTAGCCTCGGTATTTTGTTTAGTATGAATCATAATTTATTTCGTGTGATGGAACCACACCCATAAGAGTTTCATACAATTTCATATATCTCGTAAGCTCGTTTAACCGAGCTCCGTTTGTCTTGAAACAAAACTCGTTTAAAAGTTTGAGCTAAATCTACTAACGTATGAAGTTTATTATATACTTTTACCGGTACTCCTTTCATGCATGATACCTTAGGCTCAGTATTTTGTTTATTATGAATAATATTTAATTTCGTGTGATGGAATCACACCCATAAGAATTTCGTACAATTTCCTATATCTTGTATGCTCGTTTAACCGCGATCCATTTTTCCTGTAACAAAACTTGTTTAGAAGTTTGAGCTAGATATACTAACGTATGAAGTTTATTATATTCTTTTAACGGTACTCCTTTCATGCATGATACCTTAGGCTTAGTATTTTCTTTATTATGAATAATATTTAATTTCGTGTGATGGAACCACACCCATAAGAATTTCGTTCAATTTCCTATATCTCGTATGCTCGCTTAACCGAGATCCATTCTTGTTGTAACATAACTTGTTTAGAAGTTTGAGCTAGATATACTAACGTATTAAGTTTATTATATACTTTTAACGGTACTCCTTTCATGCATGATACCTTAAGCTCAGTATTTTCTTTATTATGAATAATATTTAATTTCGTGTGATGGAACCACACCCATAAGAATTTCGTTCAATTTCCTATATCTCGTATGCTCGTTTAACCGAGATCCATTTTTCTAGTAACAAAACTTGTTTAGAAGTTTGAGCTAGATATACTAACGTATGAAGGTTATTATATTCTTTTAACGGTACTCCTTTCATGCATGATACCTTAGCCTCGGTATTTTGTTTAGTATGAATCATAATTTATTTCGTGTGATGGAACCACACCCATAAGAGTTTCATACAATTTCCTATATCTCGTAAGCTCGTTTAACCGATCTCCGTTTGTCTTGAAACAAAACTCGTTTAAAAGTTTGAGCTAAATCTACTAATGTATGAAGTTTATTATATACTTTTACCGGTAATCCTTTCATGCATGATACCTTAGGCTCAGTATTTTGTTTATTATGAATAATATTTAATTTCGTGTGATGGAATCACACCCATAAGAATTTCGTACAATTTCCTATATCTTGTATGCTCGTTTAACCGCGATCCATTTTTCTTGTAACAAAACTTGTTTAGAAGTTTGAGCTAGATATACTACCGTATGAAGTTTATTATATTCTTTTAACGGTACTCCTTTCATGCTTGATACCTTAGCCTCAGTATTTTTTTTAGTATGAATCATAATTTATTTCGTGTGATGGAACCACACCCATAAGAGTTTCATACAATTTCATATATCTCGTAAGCTCGTTTAACCGAGCTCCGTTTGTCTTGAAACAAAACTCGTTTAAAAGTTTGAGCTAAATCTACTAACGTATGAAGTTTATTATATACTTTTACCGGTACTCCTTTCATGCATGATACCTTAGGCTCAGTATTTTGTTTATTATGAATAATATTTAATTTCGTGTGATGGAATCACACCCATAAGAATTTCGTACAATTTCCTATATCTTGTATGCTCGTTTAACCGCGATCCATTTTTCTTGTAACAAAACTTGTTTAGAAGTTTGAGCTAGATATACTAACATATGAAGTTTATTATATTCTTTTAACGGTACTCCTTTCATGCATGATACCTTAGCCTCGGTATTTTGTTTAGTATGAATCATAATTTATTTCGTGTGATGGAACCACACCCATAAGAGTTTCATACAATTTCATATATCTCGTAAGCTCGTTTAACCGAGCTCCGTTTGTCTTGAAACAAAACTCGTTTAAAAGTTTGAGCTAAATCTACTAATGTATGAAGTTTATTATATACTTTTACCGGTACTCCTTTCATGCATGATACCTTAGGCTCAGTATTTTGTTTATTATGAATAATATTTAATTTCGTGTGATGGAATCACACCCATAAGAATTTCGTACAATTTCCTATATCTTGTATGCTCGTTTAACCGCGATCCATTTTTCCTGTAACAAAACTTGTTTAGAAGTTTGAGCTAAATCTACTAACGTATGAAGTTTATTATATTCTTTTAACGGTACTCCTTTCATGCATGATACCTTAGGCTTAGTATTTTCTTTATTATGAATAATATTTAATTTCGTGTGATGGAACCACACCCATAAGAATTTCGTTCAATTTCCTATATCTCGTATGCTCGCTTAATCGAGATCCATTCTTATTGTAACATAACTTGTTTAGAAGTTTGAGCTAGATATACTAACGTATTAAGTTTATTATATACTTTTAACTGTACTCCTTTCATGCATGATACCTTAAGCTCAGTATTTTCTTTATTATGAATAATATTTAATTTCGTGTGATGGAACCACACCCATAAGAATTTCGTTCAATTTCCTATATCTCGTATGCTCGTTTAACCGAGATCCATTTTTCTAGTAACAAAACTTGTTTAGAAGTTTGAGCTAGATATACTAACGTATGAAGGTTATTATATTCTTTTAACGGTACTCCTTTCATGCATGATACCTTAGCCTCGGTATTTTGTTTAGTATGAATCATAATTTATTTCGTGTGATGGAACCACACCCATAAGAGTTTCATACAATTTCCTATATCTCGTAAGCTCGTTTAACCGATCTCCGTTTGTCTTGAAACAAAACTCGTTTAAAAGATTGAGCTAAATCTACTAATGTATGAAGTTTATTATATACTTTTACCGGTAATCCTTTCATGCATGATACCTTAGGCTCAGTATTTTGTTTATTATGAATAATATTTAATTTCGTGTGATGGAATCACACCCATAAGAATTTCGTACAATTTCCTATATCTTGTATGCTCGTTTAACCGCGATCCATTTTTCTTGTAACAAAACTTGTTTAGAAGTTTGAGCTAGATATACTACCGTATGAAGTTTATTATATTCTTTTAACGGTACTCCTTTCATGCTTGATACCTTAGCCTCATTATTTTGTTTAGTATGAATCATAATTTATTTCGTGTGATGGAACCACACCCATAAGAGTTTCATACAATTTCATATATCTCGTAAGCTCGTTTAACCGAGCTCCGTTTGTCTTGAAACAAAACTCGTTTAAAAGTTTGAGCTAAATCTACTAACGTATGAAGTTTATTATATACTTTTACCGGTACTCCTTTCATGCATGATACCTTAGGCTCAGTATTTTGTTTATTATGAATAATATTTAATTTCGTGTGATGGAATCACACCCATAAGAATTTCGTACAATTTCCTATATCTTGTATGCTCGTTCAACCGCGATCCATTTTTCTTGTAACAAAACTTGTTTAGAAGTTTGAGCTAGATATACTAACATATGAAGTTTATTATATTCTTTTAACGGTACTCCTTTCATGCATGATACCTTAGCCTCGGTATTTTGTTTAGTATGAATCATAATTTATTTCGTGTGATGGAACCACACCCATAAGAGTTTCATACAATTTCATATATCTCGTAAGCTCGTTTAACCGAGCTCCGTTTGTCTTGAAACAAAACTCGTTTAAAAGTTTGAGCTAAATCTACTAACGTATGAAGTTTATTATATACTTTTACCGGTACTCCTTTCATGCATGATACCTTAGGCTCAGTATTTTGTTTATTATGAATAATATTTAATTTCGTGTGATGGAATCACACCCATAAGAATTTCGTACAATTTCCTATATCTTGTATGCTCGTTTAACCGCGATCCATTTTTCCTGTAACAAAACTTGTTTAGAAGTTTGAGCTAGATATACTAACGTATGAAGTTTATTATATTCTTTTAACGGTACTCCTTTCATGCATGATACGTTAGGCTTAGTATTTTCTTTATTATGAATAATATTTAATTTCGTGTGATGGAACCACACCCATAAGAATTTCGTTCAATTTCCTATATCTCGTATGCTCGCTTAACCGAGATCCATTCTTGTTGTAACATAACTTGTTTAGAAGTTTGAGCTAGATATACTAACGTATTAAGTTTATTATATACTTTTAACGGTACTCCTTTCATGCATGATACCTTAAGCTCAGTATTTTCTTTATTATGAATAATATTTAATTTCGTGTGATGGAACCACACCCATAAGAATTTCGTTCAATTTCCTATATCTCGTATGCTCGTTTAACCGAGATCCATTTTTCTAGTAACAAAACTTGTTTAGAAGTTTGAGCTAGATATACTAACGTATGAAGGTTATTATATTCTTTTAACGGTACTCCTTTCATGCATGATACCTTAGCCTCGGTATTTTGTTTAGTATGAATCATAATTTATTTCGTGTGATGGAACCACACCCATAAGAGTTTCATACAATTTCCTATATCTCGTAAGCTCGTTTAACCGATCTCCGTTTGTCTTGAAACAAAAGTCGTTTAAAAGTTTGAGCTAAATCTACTAATGTATGAAGTTTATTATATACTTTTACCGGTAATCCTTTCATGCATGATACCTTAGGCTCAGTATTTTGTTTATTATGAATAATATTTAATTTCGTGTGATGGAATCACACCCATAAGAATTTCGTACAATTTCCTATATCTTGTATGCTCGTTTAACCGCGATCCATTTTTCTTGTAACAAAACTTGTTTAGAAGTTTGAGCTAGATATACTACCGTATGAAGTTTATTATATTCTTTTAACGGTACTCCTTTCATGCTTGATACCTTAGCCTCAGTATTTTTTTTAGTATGAATCATAATTTATTTCGTGTGATGGAACCACACCCATAAGAGTTTCATACAATTTCCTATATCTCGTAAGCTCGTTTAACCGAGCTCCGTTTGTCTTGAAAAAAAACTCGTTTAAAAGTTTGAGCTAAATCTACTAACGTATGAAGTTTATTATATACTTTTACCGGTACTCCTTTCATGCATGATACCTTAGGCTCAGTATTTTGTTTATTATGAATAATATTTAATTTCGTGTGATGGAATCACACCCATAAGAATTTCGTACAATTTCCTATATCTTGTATGCTCGTTTAACCGCGATCCATTTTTCTTGTAACAAAACTTGTTTAGAAGTTTGAGCTAGATATACTAACATATGAAGTTTATTATATTCTTTTAACGGTACTCCTTTCATGCATGATACCTTAGCCTCAGTATTTTGTTTAGTATGAATCATAATTTATTTCGTGTGATGGAACCACACCCATAAGAGTTTCATACAATTTCATATATCTCGTAAACTCGTTTAACCGAGCTCCGTTTGTCTTGAAACAAAACTCGTTTAAAAGTTTGAGCTAAATCTACTAACGTATGAAGTTTATTATATACTTTTACCGGTACTCCTTTCATGCATGATACCTTAGGCTCAGTATTTTGTTTATTATGAATAATATTTAATTTCGTGTGATGGAATCACACCCATAAGAATTTCGTACAATATCCTATATCTTGTATGCTCGTTTAACCGCGATCCATTTTTCCTGTAACAAAACTTGTTTAGAAGTTTGAGCTAGATATACTAACGTATGAAGTTTATTATATTCTTTTAACGGTACTCCTTTCATGCATGATACCTTAGGCTTAGTCTTTTCTTTATTATGAATAATATTTAATTTCGTGTGATGGAACCACACCCATAAGAATTTCGTTCAATTTCCTATATCTCGTATGCTCGCTTAACCGAGATCCATTCTTGTTGTAACATAACTTGTTTAGAAGTTTGAGCTAGATATACTAACGTATTAAGTTTATTATATACTTTTAACGGTACTCCTTTCATGCATGATACCTTAAGCTCAGTATTTTCTTTATTATGAATAATATTTAATTTCGTGTGATGGAACCACACCCATAAGAATTTCGTTCAATTTCCTATATCTCGTATGCTCGTTTAACCGAGATCCATTTTTCTAGTAACAAAACTTGTTTAGAAGTTTGAGCTAGATATACTAACGTATGAAGGTTATTATATTCTTTTAACGGTACTCCTTTCATGCATGATACCTTAGCCTCGGTATTTTGTTTAGTATGAATCATAATTTATTTCGTGTGATGGAACCACACCCATAAGAGTTTCATACAATTTCCTATATCTCGTAAGCTCGTTTAACCGATCTCCGTTTGTCTTGAAACAAAACTCGTTTAAAAGTTTGAGCTAAATCTACTAATGTATGAAGTTTATTATATACTTTTACCGGTAATCCTTTCATGCATGATACCTTAGGCTCAGTATTTTGTTTATTATGAATAATATTTAATTTCGTGTGATGGAATCACACCCATAAGAATTTCGTACAATTTCCTATATCTTGTATGCTCGTTTAACCGCGATCCATTTTTCTTGTAACAAAACTTGTTTAGAAGTTTGAGCTAGATATACTACCGTATGAAGTTTATTATATTCTTTTAACGGTACTCCTTTCATGCTTGATACCTTAGCCTCATTATTTTGTTTAGTATGAATCATAATTTATTTCGTGTGATGGAACCACACCCATAAGAGTTTCATACAATTTCATATATCTCGTAAGCTCGTTTAACCGAGCTCCGTTTGTCTTGAAACAAAACTCGTTTAAAAGTTTGAGCTAAATCTACTAACGTATGAAGTTTATTATATACTTTTACCGGTACTCCTTTCATGCATGATACCTTAGGCTCAGTATTTTGTTTATTATGAATAATATTTAATTTCGTGTGATGGAATCACACCCATAAGAATTTCGTACAATTTCCTATATCTTGTATGCTCGTTCAACCGCGATCCATTTTTCTTGTAACAAAACTTGTTTAGAAGTTTGAGCTAGATATACTAACATATGAAGTTTATTATATTCTTTTAACGGTACTCCTTTCATGCATGATACCTTAGCCTCGGTATTTTGTTTAGTATGAATCATAATTTATTTCGTGTGATGGAACCACACCCATAAGAGTTTCATACAATTTCATATATCTCGTAAGCTCGTTTAACCGAGCTCCGTTTGTCTTGAAACAAAACTCGTTTAAAAGTTTGAGCTAAATCTACTAACGTATGAAGTTTATTATATACTTTTACCGGTACTCCTTTCATGCATGATACCTTAGGCTCAGTATTTTGTTTATTATGAATAATATTTAATTTCGTGTGATGGAATCACACCCATAAGAATTTCGTACAATTTCCTATATCTTGTATGCTCGTTTAACCGCGATCCATTTTTCCTGTAACAAAACTTGTTTAGAAGTTTGAGCTAGATATACTAACGTATGAAGTTTATTATATTCTTTTAACGGTACTCCTTTCATGCATGATACGTTAGGCTTAGTATTTTCTTTATTATGAATAATATTTAATTTCGTGTGATGGAACCACACCCATAAGAATTTCGTTCAATTTCCTATATCTCGTATGCTCGCTTAACCGAGATCCATTCTTGTTGTAACATAACTTGTTTAGAAGTTTGAGCTAGATATACTAACGTATTAAGTTTATTATATACTTTTAACGGTACTCCTTTCATGCATGATACCTTAAGCTCAGTATTTTCTTTATTATGAATAATATTTAATTTCGTGTGATGGAACCACACCCATAAGAATTTCGTTCAATTTCCTATATCTCGTATGCTCGTTTAACCGAGATCCATTTTTCTAGTAACAAAACTTGTTTAGAAGTTTGAGCTAGATATACTAACGTATGAAGGTTATTATATTCTTTTAACGGTACTCCTTTCATGCATGATACCTTAGCCTCGGTATTTTGTTTAGTATGAATCATAATTTATTTCGTGTGATGGAACCACACCCATAAGAGTTTCATACAATTTCCTATATCTCGTAAGCTCGTTTAACCGATCTCCGTTTGTCTTGAAACAAAACTCGTTTAAAAGTTTGAGCTAAATCTACTAATGTATGAAGTTTATTATATACTTTTACCGGTAATCCTTTCATGCATGATACCTTAGGCTCAGTATTTTGTTTATTATGAATAATATTTAATTTCGTGTGATGGAATCACACCCATAAGAATTTCGTACAATTTCCTATATCTTGTATGCTCGTTTAACCGCGATCCATTTTTCTTGTAACAAAACTTGTTTAGAAGTTTGAGCTAGATATACTACCGTATGAAGTTTATTATATTCTTTTAACGGTACTCCTTTCATGCTTGATACCTTAGCCTCAGTATTTTTTTTAGTATGAATCATAATTTATTTCGTGTGATGGAACCACACCCATAAGAGTTTCATACAATTTCCTATATCTCGTAAGCTCGTTTAACCGAGCTCCGTTTGTCTTGAAAAAAAACTCGTTTAAAAGTTTGAGCTAAATCTACTAACGTATGAAGTTTATTATATACTTTTACCGGTACTCCTTTCATGCATGATACCTTAGGCTCAGTATTTTGTTTATTATGAATAATATTTAATTTCGTGTGATGGAATCACACCCATAAGAATTTCGTACAATTTCCTATATCTTGTATGCTCGTTTAACCGCGATCCATTTTTCTTGTAACAAAACTTGTTTAGAAGTTTGAGCTAGATATACTAACATATGAAGTTTATTATATTCTTTTAACGGTACTCCTTTCATGCATGATACCTTAGCCTCAGTATTTTGTTTAGTATGAATCATAATTTATTTCGTGTGATGGAACCACACCCATAAGAGTTTCATACAATTTCATATATCTCGTAAACTCGTTTAACCGAGCTCCGTTTGTCTTGAAACAAAACTCGTTTAAAAGTTTGAGCTAAATCTACTAACGTATGAAGTTTATTATATACTTTTACCGGTACTCCTTTCATGCATGATACCTTAGGCTCAGTATTTTGTTTATTATGAATAATATTTAATTTCGTGTGATGGAATCACACCCATAAGAATTTCGTACAATTTCCTATATCTTGTATGCTCGTTTAACCGCGATCCATTTTTCCTGTAACAAAACTTGTTTAGAAGTTTGAGCTAGATATACTAACGTATGAAGTTTATTATATTCTTTTAACGGTACTCCTTTCATGCATGATACGTTAGGCTTAGTATTTTCTTTATTATGAATAATATTTAATTTCGTGTGATGGAACCACACCCATAAGAATTTCGTTCAATTTCCTATATCTCGTATGCTCGCTTAACCGAGATCCATTCTTGTTGTAACATAACTTGTTTAGAAGTTTGAGCTAGATATACTAACGTATTAAGTTTATTATATACTTTTAACGGTACTCCTTTCATGCATGATACCTTAAGCTCAGTATTTTCTTTATTATGAATAATATTTAATTTCGTGTGATGGAACCACACCCATAAGAATTTCGTTCAATTTCCTATATCTCGTATGCTCGTTTAACCGAGATCCATTTTTCTAGTAACAAAACTTGTTTAGAAGTTTGAGCTAGATATACTAACGTATGAAGGTTATTATATTCTTTTAACGGTACTCCTTTCATGCATGATACCTTAGCCTCGGTATTTTGTTTAGTATGAATCATAATTTATTTCGTGTGATGGAACCACACCCATAAGAGTTTCATACAATTTCCTATATCTCGTAAGCTCGTTTAACCGATCTCCGTTTGTCTTGAAACAAAACTCGTTTAAAAGTTTGAGCTAAATCTACTAATGTATGAAGTTTATTATATACTTTTACCGGTAATCCTTTCATGCATGATACCTTAGGCTCAGTATTTTGTTTATTATGAATAATATTTAATTTCGTGTGATGGAATCACACCCATAAGAATTTCGTACAATTTCCTATATCTTGTATGCTCGTTTAACCGCGATCCATTTTTCTTGTAACAAAACTTGTTTAGAAGTTTGAGCTAGATATACTACCGTATGAAGTTTATTATATTCTTTTAACGGTACTCCTTTCATGCTTGATACCTTAGCCTCAGTATTTTTTTTAGTATGAATCATAATTTATTTCGTGTGATGGAACCACACCCATAAGAGTTTCATACAATTTCCTATATCTCGTAAGCTCGTTTAACCGAGCTCCGTTTGTCTTGAAAAAAAACTCGTTTAAAAGTTTGAGCTAAATCTACTAACGTATGAAGTTTATTATATACTTTTACCGGTACTCCTTTCATGCATGATACCTTAGGCTCAGTATTTTGTTTATTATGAATAATATTTAATTTCGTGTGATGGAATCACACCCATAAGAATTTCGTACAATTTCCTATATCTTGTATGCTCGTTTAACCGCGATCCATTTTTCTTGTAACAAAACTTGTTTAGAAGTTTGAGCTAGATATACTAACATATGAAGTTTATTATATTCTTTTAACGGTACTCCTTTCATGCATGATACCTTAGCCTCAGTATTTTGTTTAGTATGAATCATAATTTATTTCGTGTGATGGAACCACACCCATAAGAGTTTCATACAATTTCATATATCTCGTAAACTCGTTTAACCGAGCTCCGTTTGTCTTGAAACAAAACTCGTTTAAAAGTTTGAGCTAAATCTACTAACGTATGAAGTTTATTATATACTTTTACCGGTACTCCTTTCATGCATGATACCTTAGGCTCAGTATTTTGTTTATTATGAATAATATTTAATTTCGTGTGATGGAATCACACCCATAAGAATTTCGTACAATTTCCTATATCTTGTATGCTCGTTTAACCGCGATCCATTTTTCCTGTAACAAAACTTGTTTAGAAGTTTGAGCTAGATATACTAACGTATGAAGTTTATTATATTCTTTTAACGGTACTCCTTTCATGCATGATACGTTAGGCTTAGTATTTTCTTTATTATGAATAATATTTAATTTCGTGTGATGGAACCACACCCATAAGAATTTCGTTCAATTTCCTATATCTCGTATGCTCGCTTAACCGAGATCCATTCTTGTTGTAACATAACTTGTTTAGAAGTTTGAGCTAGATATACTAACGTATTAAGTTTATTATATACTTTTAACGGTACTCCTTTCATGCATGATACCTTAAGCTCAGTATTTTCTTTATTATGAATAATATTTAATTTCGTGTGATGGAACCACACCCATAAGAATTTCGTTCAATTTCCTATATCTCGTATGCTCGTTTAACCGAGATCCATTTTTCTAGTAACAAAACTTGTTTAGAAGTTTGAGCTAGATATACTAACGTATGAAGGTTATTATATTCTTTTAACGGTACTCCTTTCATGCATGATACCTTAGCCTCGGTATTTTGTTTAGTATGAATCATAATTTATTTCGTGTGATGGAACCACACCCATAAGAGTTTCATACAATTTCCTATATCTCGTAAGCTCGTTTAACCGATCTCCGTTTGTCTTGAAACAAAACTCGTTTAAAAGTTTGAGCTAAATCTACTAATGTATGAAGTTTATTATATACTTTTACCGGTAATCCTTTCATGCATGATACCTTAGGCTCAGTATTTTGTTTATTATGAATAATATTTAATTTCGTGTGATGGAATCACACCCATAAGAATTTCGTACAATTTCCTATATCTTGTATGCTCGTTTAACCGCGATCCATTTTTCTTGTAACAAAACTTGTTTAGAAGTTTGAGCTAGATATACTACCGTATGAAGTTTATTATATTCTTTTAACGGTACTCCTTTCATGCTTGATACCTTAGCCTCAGTATTTTTTTTAGTATGAATCATAATTTATTTCGTGTGATGGAACCACACCCATAAGAGTTTCATACAATTTCCTATATCTCGTAAGCTCGTTTAACCGAGCTCCGTTTGTCTTGAAAAAAAACTCGTTTAAAAGTTTGAGCTAAATCTACTAACGTATGAAGTTTATTATATACTTTTACCGGTACTCCTTTCATGCATGATACCTTAGGCTCAGTATTTTGTTTATTATGAATAATATTTAATTTCGTGTGATGGAATCACACCCATAAGAATTTCGTACAATTTCCTATATCTTGTATGCTCGTTTAACCGCGATCCATTTTTCTTGTAACAAAACTTGTTTAGAAGTTTGAGCTAGATATACTAACATATGAAGTTTATTATATTCTTTTAACGGTACTCCTTTCATGCATGATACCTTAGCCTCAGTATTTTGTTTAGTATGAATCATAATTTATTTCGTGTGATGGAACCACACCCATAAGAGTTTCATACAATTTCATATATCTCGTAAACTCGTTTAACCGAGCTCCGTTTGTCTTGAAACAAAACTCGTTTAAAAGTTTGAGCTAAATCTACTAACGTATGAAGTTTATTATATACTTTTACCGGTACTCCTTTCATGCATGATACCTTAGGCTCAGTATTTTGTTTATTATGAATAATATTTAATTTCGTGTGATGGAATCACACCCATAAGAATTTCGTACAATATCCTATATCTTGTATGCTCGTTTAACCGCGATCCATTTTTCCTGTAACAAAACTTGTTTAGAAGTTTGAGCTAGATATACTAACGTATGAAGTTTATTATATTCTTTTAACGGTACTCCTTTCATGCATGATACCTTAGGCTTAGTCTTTTCTTTATTATGAATAATATTTAATTTCGTGTGATGGAACCACACCCATAAGAATTTCGTTCAATTTCCTATATCTCGTATGCTCGCTTAACCGAGATCCATTCTTGTTGTAACATAACTTGTTTAGAAGTTTGAGCTAGATATACTAACGTATTAAGTTTATTATATACTTTTAACGGTACTCCTTTCATGCATGATACCTTAAGCTCAGTATTTTCTTTATTATGAATAATATTTAATTTCGTGTGATGGAACCACACCCATAAGAATTTCGTTCAATTTCCTATATCTCGTATGCTCGTTTAACCGAGATCCATTTTTCTAGTAACAAAACTTGTTTAGAAGTTTGAGCTAGATATACTAACGTATGAAGGTTATTATATTCTTTTAACGGTACTCCTTTCATGCATGATACCTTAGCCTCGGTATTTTGTTTAGTATGAATCATAATTTATTTCGTGTGATGGAACCACACCCATAAGAGTTTCATACAATTTCCTATATCTCGTAAGCTCGTTTAACCGATCTCCGTTTGTCTTGAAACAAAACTCGTTTAAAAGTTTGAGCTAAATCTACTAATGTATGAAGTTTATTATATACTTTTACCGGTAATCCTTTCATGCATGATACCTTAGGCTCAGTATTTTGTTTATTATGAATAATATTTAATTTCGTGTGATGGAATCACACCCATAAGAATTTCGTACAATTTCCTATATCTTGTATGCTCGTTTAACCGCGATCCATTTTTCTTGTAACAAAACTTGTTTAGAAGTTTGAGCTAGATATACTACCGTATGAAGTTTATTATATTCTTTTAACGGTACTCCTTTCATGCTTGATACCTTAGCCTCATTATTTTGTTTAGTATGAATCATAATTTATTTCGTGTGATGGAACCACACCCATAAGAGTTTCATACAATTTCATATATCTCGTAAGCTCGTTTAACCGAGCTCCGTTTGTCTTGAAACAAAACTCGTTTAAAAGTTTGAGCTAAATCTACTAACGTATGAAGTTTATTATATACTTTTACCGGTACTCCTTTCATGCATGATACCTTAGGCTCAGTATTTTGTTTATTATGAATAATATTTAATTTCGTGTGATGGAATCACACCCATAAGAATTTCGTACAATTTCCTATATCTTGTATGCTCGTTCAACCGCGATCCATTTTTCTTGTAACAAAACTTGTTTAGAAGTTTGAGCTAGATATACTAACATATGAAGTTTATTATATTCTTTTAACGGTACTCCTTTCATGCATGATACCTTAGCCTCGGTATTTTGTTTAGTATGAATCATAATTTATTTCGTGTGATGGAACCACACCCATAAGAGTTTCATACAATTTCATATATCTCGTAAGCTCGTTTAACCGAGCTCCGTTTGTCTTGAAACAAAACTCGTTTAAAAGTTTGAGCTAAATCTACTAACGTATGAAGTTTATTATATACTTTTACCGGTACTCCTTTCATGCATGATACCTTAGGCTCAGTATTTTGTTTATTATGAATAATATTTAATTTCGTGTGATGGAATCACACCCATAAGAATTTCGTACAATTTCCTATATCTTGTATGCTCGTTTAACCGCGATCCATTTTTCCTGTAACAAAACTTGTTTAGAAGTTTGAGCTAGATATACTAACGTATGAAGTTTATTATATTCTTTTAACGGTACTCCTTTCATGCATGATACGTTAGGCTTAGTATTTTCTTTATTATGAATAATATTTAATTTCGTGTGATGGAACCACACCCATAAGAATTTCGTTCAATTTCCTATATCTCGTATGCTCGCTTAACCGAGATCCATTCTTGTTGTAACATAACTTGTTTAGAAGTTTGAGCTAGATATACTAACGTATTAAGTTTATTATATACTTTTAACGGTACTCCTTTCATGCATGATACCTTAAGCTCAGTATTTTCTTTATTATGAATAATATTTAATTTCGTGTGATGGAACCACACCCATAAGAATTTCATTCAATTTCCTATATCTCGTATGCTCGTTTAACCGAGATCCATTTTTCTAGTAACAAAACTTGTTTAGAAGTTTGAGCTAGATATACTAACGTATGAAGGTTATTATATTCTTTTAACGGTACTCCTTTCATGCATGATAACTTAGCCTCGGTATTTTGTTTAGTATGAATCATAATTTATTTCGTGTGATGGAACCACACCCATAAGAGTTTCATACAATTTCCTATATCTCGTAAGCTCGTTTAACCGATCTCCGTTTGTCTTGAAACAAAACTCGTTTAAAAGTTTGAGCTAAATCTACTAATGTATGAAGTTTATTATATACTTTTACCGGTAATCCTTTCATGCATGATACCTTAGGCTCAGTATTTTGTTTATTATGAATAATATTTAATTTCGTGTGATGGAATCACACCCATAAGAATTTCGTACAATTTCCTATATCTTGTATGCTCGTTTAACCGCGATCCATTTTTCTTGTAACAAAACTTGTTTAGAAGTTTGAGCTAGATATACTACCGTATGAAGTTTATTATATTCTTTTAACGGTACTCCTTTCATGCTTGATACCTTAGCCTCAGTATTTTTTTTAGTATGAATCATAATTTATTTCGTGTGATGGAACCACACCCATAAGAGTTTCATACAATTTCCTATATCTCGTAAGCTCGTTTAACCGAGCTCCGTTTGTCTTGAAAAAAAACTCGTTTAAAAGTTTGAGCTAAATCTACTAACGTATGAAGTTTATTATATACTTTTACCGGTACTCCTTTCATGCATGATACCTTAGGCTCAGTATTTTGTTTATTATGAATAATATTTAATTTCGTGTGATGGAATCACACCCATAAGAATTTCGTACAATTTCCTATATCTTGTATGCTCGTTTAACCGCGATCCATTTTTCTTGTAACAAAACTTGTTTAGAAGTTTGAGCTAGATATACTAACATATGAAGTTTATTATATTCTTTTAACGGTACTCCTTTCATGCATGATACCTTAGCCTCGGTATTTTGTTTAGTATGAATCATAATTTATTTCGTGTGATGGAACCACACCCATAAGAGTTTCATACAATTTCATATATCTCGTAAGCTCGTTTAACCGAGTCCGTTTGTCTTGAAACAAAACTCGTTTAGAAGTTTGAGCTAAATCTACTAACGTATGAAGTTTATTATATACTTTTACCGGTACTCCTTTCATGCATGATACCTTAGGCTCAGTATTTTGTTTATTATGAATAATATTTAATTTCGTGTGATGGAATCACACCCATAAGAATTTCGTACAATTTCCTATATCTTGTATGCTCGTTTAACCGCGATCCATTTTTCTTGTAACAAAACTTGTTTAGAAGTTTGAGCTAGATATACTAACATATGAAGTTTATTATATTCTTTTAACGGTACTCCTTTCATGCATGATACCTTAGCCTCAGTATTTTGTTTAGTATGAATCATAATTTATTTCGTGTGATGGAACCACACCCATAAGAGTTTCATACAATTTCATATATCTCGTAAACTCGTTTAACCGAGCTCCGTTTGTCTTGAAACAAAACTCGTTTAAAAGTTTGAGCTAAATCTACTAACGTATGAAGTTTATTATATACTTTTACCGGTACTCCTTTCATGCATGATACCTTAGGCTCAGTATTTTGTTTATTATGAATAATATTTAATTTCGTGTGATGGAATCACACCCATAAGAATTTCGTACAATATCCTATATCTTGTATGCTCGTTTAACCGCGATCCATTTTTCCTGTAACAAAACTTGTTTAGAAGTTTGAGCTAGATATACTAACGTATGAAGTTTATTATATTCTTTTAACGGTACTCCTTTCATGCATGATACCTTAGGCTTAGTCTTTTCTTTATTATGAATAATATTTAATTTCGTGTGATGGAACCACACCCATAAGAATTTCGTTCAATTTCCTATATCTCGTATGCTCGCTTAACCGAGATCCATTCTTGTTGTAACATAACTTGTTTAGAAGTTTGAGCTAGATATACTAACGTATTAAGTTTATTATATACTTTTAACGGTACTCCTTTCATGCATGATACCTTAAGCTCAGTATTTTCTTTATTATGAATAATATTTAATTTCGTGTGATGGAACCACACCCATAAGAATTTCGTTCAATTTCCTATATCTCGTATGCTCGTTTAACCGAGATCCATTTTTCTAGTAACAAAACTTGTTTAGAAGTTTGAGCTAGATATACTAACGTATGAAGGTTATTATATTCTTTTAACGGTACTCCTTTCATGCATGATACCTTAGCCTCGGTATTTTGTTTAGTATGAATCATAATTTATTTCGTGTGATGGAACCACACCCATAAGAGTTTCATACAATTTCCTATATCTCGTAAGCTCGTTTAACCGATCTCCGTTTGTCTTGAAACAAAACTCGTTTAAAAGATTGAGCTAAATCTACTAATGTATGAAGTTTATTATATACTTTTACCGGTAATCCTTTCATGCATGATACCTTAGGCTCAGTATTTTGTTTATTATGAATAATATTTAATTTCGTGTGATGGAATCACACCCATAAGAATTTCGTACAATTTCCTATATCTTGTATGCTCGTTTAACCGCGATCCATTTTTCTTGTAACAAAACTTGTTTAGAAGTTTGAGCTAGATATACTACCGTATGAAGTTTATTATATTCTTTTAACGGTACTCCTTTCATGCTTGATACCTTAGCCTCAGTATTTTTTTTAGTATGAATCATAATTTATTTCGTGTGATGGAACCACACCCATAAGAGTTTCATACAATTTCATATATCTCGTAAGCTCGTTTAACCGAGCTCCGTTTGTCTTGAAAAAAAACTCGTTTAAAAGTTTGAGCTAAATCTACTAACGTATGAAGTTTATTATATACTTTTACCGGTACTCCTTTCATGCATGATACCTTAGGCTCAGTATTTTGTTTATTATGAATAATATTTAATTTCGTGTGATGGAATCACACCCATAAGAATTTCGTACAATTTCCTATATCTTGTATGCTCGTTCAACCGCGATCCATTTTTCTTGTAACAAAACTTGTTTAGAAGTTTGAGCTAGATATACTAACATATGAAGTTTATTATATTCTTTTAACGGTACTCCTTTCATGCATGATACCTTAGCCTCGGTATTTTGTTTAGTATGAATCATAATTTATTTCGTGTGATGGAACCACACCCATAAGAGTTTCATACAATTTCATATATCTCGTAAACTCGTTTAACCGAGCTCCGTTTGTCTTGAAACAAAACTCGTTTAAAAGTTTGAGCTAAATCTACTAACGTATGAAGTTTATTATATACTTTTACCGGTACTCCTTTCATGCATGATACCTTAGGCTCAGTATTTTGTTTATTATGAATAATATTTAATTTCGTGTGATGGAATCACACCCATAAGAATTTCGTACAATATCCTATATCTTGTATGCTCGTTTAACCGCGATCCATTTTTCCTGTAACAAAACTTGTTTAGAAGTTTGAGCTAGATATACTAACGTATGAAGTTTATTATATTCTTTTAACGGTACTCCTTTCATGCATGATACCTTAGGCTTAGTCTTTTCTTTATTATGAATAATATTTAATTTCGTGTGATGGAACCACACCCATAAGAATTTCGTTCAATTTCCTATATCTCGTATGCTCGCTTAACCGAGATCCATTCTTGTTGTAACATAACTTGTTTAGAAGTTTGAGCTAGATATACTAACGTATTAAGTTTATTATATACTTTTAACGGTACTCCTTTCATGCATGATACCTTAAGCTCAGTATTTTCTTTATTATGAATAATATTTAATTTCGTGTGATGGAACCACACCCATAAGAATTTCGTTCAATTTCCTATATCTCGTATGCTCGTTTAACCGAGATCCATTTTTCTAGTAACAAAACTTGTTTAGAAGTTTGAGCTAGATATACTAACGTATGAAGGTTATTATATTCTTTTAACGGTACTCCTTTCATGCATGATACCTTAGCCTCGGTATTTTGTTTAGTATGAATCATAATTTATTTCGTGTGATGGAACCACACCCATAAGAGTTTCATACAATTTCCTATATCTCGTAAGCTCGTTTAACCGATCTCCGTTTGTCTTGAAACAAAACTCGTTTAAAAGATTGAGCTAAATCTACTAATGTATGAAGTTTATTATATACTTTTACCGGTAATCCTTTCATGCATGATACCTTAGGCTCAGTATTTTGTTTATTATGAATAATATTTAATTTCGTGTGATGGAATCACACCCATAAGAATTTCGTACAATTTCCTATATCTTGTATGCTCGTTTAACCGCGATCCATTTTTCTTGTAACAAAACTTGTTTAGAAGTTTGAGCTAGATATACTACCGTATGAAGTTTATTATATTCTTTTAACGGTACTCCTTTCATGCTTGATACCTTAGCCTCAGTATTTTGTTTAGTATGAATCATAATTTATTTCGTGTGATGGAACCACACCCATAAGAGTTTCATACAATTTCATATATCTCGTAAGCTCGTTTAACCGAGCTCCGTTTGTCTTGAAAAAAAACTCGTTTAAAAGTTTGAGCTAAATCTACTAACGTATGAAGTTTATTATATACTTTTACCGGTACTCCTTTCATGCATGATACCTTAGGCTCAGTATTTTGTTTATTATGAATAATATTTAATTTCGTGTGATGGAATCACACCCATAAGAATTTCGTACAATTTCCTATATCTTGTATGCTCGTTCAACCGCGATCCATTTTTCTTGTAACAAAACTTGTTTAGAAGTTTGAGCTAGATATACTAACATATGAAGTTTATTATATTCTTTTAACGGTACTCCTTTCATGCATGATACCTTAGCCTCGGTATTTTGTTTAGTATGAATCATAATTTATTTCGTGTGATGGAACCACACCCATAAGAGTTTCATACAATTTCATATATCTCGTAAACTCGTTTAACCGAGCTCCGTTTGTCTTGAAACAAAACTCGTTTAAAAGTTTGAGCTAAATCTACTAACGTATGAAGTTTATTATATACTTTTACCGGTACTCCTTTCATGCATGATACCTTAGGCTCAGTATTTTGTTTATTATGAATAATATTTAATTTCGTGTGATGGAATCACACCCATAAGAATTTCGTACAATATCCTATATCTTGTATGCTCGTTTAACCGCGATCCATTTTTCCTGTAACAAAACTTGTTTAGAAGTTTGAGCTAGATATACTAACGTATGAAGTTTATTATATTCTTTTAACGGTACTCCTTTCATGCATGATACCTTAGGCTTAGTCTTTTCTTTATTATGAATAATATTTAATTTCGTGTGATGGAACCACACCCATAAGAATTTCGTTCAATTTCCTATATCTCGTATGCTCGCTTAACCGAGATCCATTCTTGTTGTAACATAACTTGTTTAGAAGTTTGAGCTAGATATACTAACGTATTAAGTTTATTATATACTTTTAACGGTACTCCTTTCATGCATGATACCTTAAGCTCAGTATTTTCTTTATTATGAATAATATTTAATTTCGTGTGATGGAACCACACCCATAAGAATTTCGTTCAATTTCCTATATCTCGTATGCTCGTTTAACCGAGATCCATTTTTCTAGTAACAAAACTTGTTTAGAAGTTTGAGCTAGATATACTAACGTATGAAGGTTATTATATTCTTTTAACGGTACTCCTTTCATGCATGATACCTTAGCCTCGGTATTTTGTTTAGTATGAATCATAATTTATTTCGTGTGATGGAACCACACCCATAAGAGTTTCATACAATTTCCTATATCTCGTAAGCTCGTTTAACCGATCTCCGTTTGTCTTGAAACAAAACTCGTTTAAAAGATTGAGCTAAATCTACTAATGTATGAAGTTTATTATATACTTTTACCGGTAATCCTTTCATGCATGATACCTTAGGCTCAGTATTTTGTTTATTATGAATAATATTTAATTTCGTGTGATGGAATCACACCCATAAGAATTTCGTACAATTTCCTATATCTTGTATGCTCGTTTAACCGCGATCCATTTTTCTTGTAACAAAACTTGTTTAGAAGTTTGAGCTAGATATACTACCGTATGAAGTTTATTATATTCTTTTAACGGTACTCCTTTCATGCTTGATACCTTAGCCTCAGTATTTTGTTTAGTATGAATCATAATTTATTTCGTGTGATGGAACCACACCCATAAGAGTTTCATACAATTTCATATATCTCGTAAGCTCGTTTAACCGAGCTCCGTTTGTCTTGAAAAAAAACTCGATTAAAAGTTTGAGCTAAATCTACTAACGTATGAAGTTTATTATATACTTTTACCGGTACTCCTTTCATGCATGATACCTTAGGCTCAGTATTTTGTTTATTATGAATAATATTTAATTTCGTGTGATGGAATCACACCCATAAGAATTTCGTACAATTTCCTATATCTTGTATGCTCGTTTAACCGCGATCCATTTTTCTTGTAACAAAACTTGTTTAGAAGTTTGAGCTAGATATACTAACATATGAAGTTTATTATATTCTTTTAACGGTACTCCTTTCATGCATGATACCTTAGGCTCAGTATTTTGTTTATTATGAATAATATTTAATTTCGTGTGATGGAACCACACCCATAAGAATTTCGTTCAATTTCCTATATCTCGTATGCTCGCTTAACCGAGATCCATTCTTGTTGTAACATAACTTGTTTAGAAGTTTGAGCTAGATATACTAACGTATTAAGTTTATTATATACTTTTAACGGTACTCCTTTCATGCATGATACCTTAAGCTCAGTATTTTCTTTATTATGAATAATATTTAATTTCGTGTGATGGAACCACACCCATAAGAATTTCGTTCAATTTCCTATATCTCGTATGCTCGTTTAACCGAGATCCATTTTTCTAGTAACAAAACTTGTTTAGAAGTTTGAGCTAGATATACTAACGTATGAAGGTTATTATATTCTTTTAACGGTACTCCTTTCATGCATGATACCTTAGCCTCGGTATTTTGTTTAGTATGAATCATAATTTATTTCGTGTGATGGAACCACACCCATAAGAGTTTCATACAATTTCCTATATCTCGTAAGCTCGTTTAACCGATCTCCGTTTGTCTTGAAACAAAACTCGTTTAAAAGTTTGAGCTAAATCTACTAATGTATGAAGTTTATTATATACTTTTACCGGTAATCCTTTCATGCATGATACCTTAGGCTCAGTATTTTGTTTATTATGAATAATATTTAATTTCGTGTGATGGAATCACACCCATAAGAATTTCGTACAATTTCCTATATCTTGTATGCTCGTTTAACCGCGATCCATTTTTCTTGTAACAAAACTTGTTTAGAAGTTTGAGCTAGATATACTACCGTATGAAGTTTATTATATTCTTTTAACGGTACTCCTTTCATGCTTGATACCTTAGCCTCAGTATTTTTTTTAGTATGAATCATAATTTATTTCGTGTGATGGAACCACACCCATAAGAGTTTCATACAATTTCCTATATCTCGTAAGCTCGTTTAACCGAGCTCCGTTTGTCTTGAAAAAAAACTCGTTTAAAAGTTTGAGCTAAATCTACTAACGTATGAAGTTTATTATATACTTTTACCGGTACTCCTTTCATGCATGATACCTTAGGCTCAGTATTTTGTTTATTATGAATAATATTTAATTTCGTGTGATGGAATCACACCCATAAGAATTTCGTACAATTTCCTATATCTTGTATGCTCGTTTAACCGCGATCCATTTTTCTTGTAACAAAACTTGTTTAGAAGTTTGAGCTAGATATACTAACATATGAAGTTTATTATATTCTTTTAACGGTACTCCTTTCATGCATGATACCTTAGCCTCAGTATTTTGTTTAGTATGAATCATAATTTATTTCGTGTGATGGAACCACACCCATAAGAGTTTCATACAATTTCATATATCTCGTAAACTCGTTTAACCGAGCTCCGTTTGTCTTGAAACAAAACTCGTTTAAAAGTTTGAGCTAAATCTACTAACGTATGAAGTTTATTATATACTTTTACCGGTACTCCTTTCATGCATGATACCTTAGGCTCAGTATTTTGTTTATTATGAATAATATTTAATTTCGTGTGATGGAATCACACCCATAAGAATTTCGTACAATATCCTATATCTTGTATGCTCGTTTAACCGCGATCCATTTTTCCTGTAACAAAACTTGTTTAGAAGTTTGAGCTAGATATACTAACGTATGAAGTTTATTATATTCTTTTAACGGTACTCCTTTCATGCATGATACCTTAGGCTTAGTCTTTTCTTTATTATGAATAATATTTAATTTCGTGTGATGGAACCACACCCATAAGAATTTCGTTCAATTTCCTATATCTCGTATGCTCGCTTAACCGAGATCCATTCTTGTTGTAACATAACTTGTTTAGAAGTTTGAGCTAGATATACTAACGTATTAAGTTTATTATATACTTTTAACGGTACTCCTTTCATGCATGATACCTTAAGCTCAGTATTTTCTTTATTATGAATAATATTTAATTTCGTGTGATGGAACCACACCCATAAGAATTTCGTTCAATTTCCTATATCTCGTATGCTCGTTTAACCGAGATCCATTTTTCTAGTAACAAAACTTGTTTAGAAGTTTGAGCTAGATATACTAACGTATGAAGGTTATTATATTCTTTTAACGGTACTCCTTTCATGCATGATACCTTAGCCTCGGTATTTTGTTTAGTATGAATCATAATTTATTTCGTGTGATGGAACCACACCCATAAGAGTTTCATACAATTTCCTATATCTCGTAAGCTCGTTTAACCGATCTCCGTTTGTCTTGAAACAAAACTCGTTTAAAAGTTTGAGCTAAATCTACTAATGTATGAAGTTTATTATATACTTTTACCGGTAATCCTTTCATGCATGATACCTTAGGCTCAGTATTTTGTTTATTATGAATAATATTTAATTTCGTGTGATGGAATCACACCCATAAGAATTTCGTACAATTTCCTATATCTTGTATGCTCGTTTAACCGCGATCCATTTTTCTTGTAACAAAACTTGTTTAGAAGTTTGAGCTAGATATACTACCGTATGAAGTTTATTATATTCTTTTAACGGTACTCCTTTCATGCTTGATACCTTAGCCTCATTATTTTGTTTAGTATGAATCATAATTTATTTCGTGTGATGGAACCACACCCATAAGAGTTTCATACAATTTCATATATCTCGTAAGCTCGTTTAACCGAGCTCCGTTTGTCTTGAAACAAAACTCGTTTAAAAGTTTGAGCTAAATCTACTAACGTATGAAGTTTATTATATACTTTTACCGGTACTCCTTTCATGCATGATACCTTAGGCTCAGTATTTTGTTTATTATGAATAATATTTAATTTCGTGTGATGGAATCACACCCATAAGAATTTCGTACAATTTCCTATATCTTGTATGCTCGTTCAACCGCGATCCATTTTTCTTGTAACAAAACTTGTTTAGAAGTTTGAGCTAGATATACTAACATATGAAGTTTATTATATTCTTTTAACGGTACTCCTTTCATGCATGATACCTTAGCCTCGGTATTTTGTTTAGTATGAATCATAATTTATTTCGTGTGATGGAACCACACCCATAAGAGTTTCATACAATTTCATATATCTCGTAAGCTCGTTTAACCGAGCTCCGTTTGTCTTGAAACAAAACTCGTTTAAAAGTTTGAGCTAAATCTACTAACGTATGAAGTTTATTATATACTTTTACCGGTACTCCTTTCATGCATGATACCTTAGGCTCAGTATTTTGTTTATTATGAATAATATTTAATTTCGTGTGATGGAATCACACCCATAAGAATTTCGTACAATTTCCTATATCTTGTATGCTCGTTTAACCGCGATCCATTTTTCCTGTAACAAAACTTGTTTAGAAGTTTGAGCTAGATATACTAACGTATGAAGTTTATTATATTCTTTTAACGGTACTCCTTTCATGCATGATACGTTAGGCTTAGTATTTTCTTTATTATGAATAATATTTAATTTCGTGTGATGGAACCACACCCATAAGAATTTCGTTCAATTTCCTATATCTCGTATGCTCGCTTAACCGAGATCCATTCTTGTTGTAACATAACTTGTTTAGAAGTTTGAGCTAGATATACTAACGTATTAAGTTTATTATATACTTTTAACGGTACTCCTTTCATGCATGATACCTTAAGCTCAGTATTTTCTTTATTATGAATAATATTTAATTTCGTGTGATGGAACCACACCCATAAGAATTTCATTCAATTTCCTATATCTCGTATGCTCGTTTAACCGAGATCCATTTTTCTAGTAACAAAACTTGTTTAGAAGTTTGAGCTAGATATACTAACGTATGAAGGTTATTATATTCTTTTAACGGTACTCCTTTCATGCATGATAACTTAGCCTCGGTATTTTGTTTAGTATGAATCATAATTTATTTCGTGTGATGGAACCACACCCATAAGAGTTTCATACAATTTCCTATATCTCGTAAGCTCGTTTAACCGATCTCCGTTTGTCTTGAAACAAAACTCGTTTAAAAGTTTGAGCTAAATCTACTAATGTATGAAGTTTATTATATACTTTTACCGGTAATCCTTTCATGCATGATACCTTAGGCTCAGTATTTTGTTTATTATGAATAATATTTAATTTCGTGTGATGGAATCACACCCATAAGAATTTCGTACAATTTCCTATATCTTGTATGCTCGTTTAACCGCGATCCATTTTTCTTGTAACAAAACTTGTTTAGAAGTTTGAGCTAGATATACTACCGTATGAAGTTTATTATATTCTTTTAACGGTACTCCTTTCATGCTTGATACCTTAGCCTCAGTATTTTTTTTAGTATGAATCATAATTTATTTCGTGTGATGGAACCACACCCATAAGAGTTTCATACAATTTCCTATATCTCGTAAGCTCGTTTAACCGAGCTCCGTTTGTCTTGAAAAAAAACTCGTTTAAAAGTTTGAGCTAAATCTACTAACGTATGAAGTTTATTATATACTTTTACCGGTACTCCTTTCATGCATGATACCTTAGGCTCAGTATTTTGTTTATTATGAATAATATTTAATTTCGTGTGATGGAATCACACCCATAAGAATTTCGTACAATTTCCTATATCTTGTATGCTCGTTTAACCGCGATCCATTTTTCTTGTAACAAAACTTGTTTAGAAGTTTGAGCTAGATATACTAACATATGAAGTTTATTATATTCTTTTAACGGTACTCCTTTCATGCATGATACCTTAGCCTCGGTATTTTGTTTAGTATGAATCATAATTTATTTCGTGTGATGGAACCACACCCATAAGAGTTTCATACAATTTCATATATCTCGTAAGCTCGTTTAACCGAGTCCGTTTGTCTTGAAACAAAACTCGTTTAGAAGTTTGAGCTAAATCTACTAACGTATGAAGTTTATTATATACTTTTACCGGTACTCCTTTCATGCATGATACCTTAGGCTCAGTATTTTGTTTATTATGAATAATATTTAATTTCGTGTGATGGAATCACACCCATAAGAATTTCGTACAATTTCCTATATCTTGTATGCTCGTTTAACCGCGATCCATTTTTCTTGTAACAAAACTTGTTTAGAAGTTTGAGCTAGATATACTAACATATGAAGTTTATTATATTCTTTTAACGGTACTCCTTTCATGCATGATACCTTAGCCTCAGTATTTTGTTTAGTATGAATCATAATTTATTTCGTGTGATGGAACCACACCCATAAGAGTTTCATACAATTTCATATATCTCGTAAACTCGTTTAACCGAGCTCCGTTTGTCTTGAAACAAAACTCGTTTAAAAGTTTGAGCTAAATCTACTAACGTATGAAGTTTATTATATACTTTTACCGGTACTCCTTTCATGCATGATACCTTAGGCTCAGTATTTTGTTTATTATGAATAATATTTAATTTCGTGTGATGGAATCACACCCATAAGAATTTCGTACAATATCCTATATCTTGTATGCTCGTTTAACCGCGATCCATTTTTCCTGTAACAAAACTTGTTTAGAAGTTTGAGCTAGATATACTAACGTATGAAGTTTATTATATTCTTTTAACGGTACTCCTTTCATGCATGATACCTTAGGCTTAGTCTTTTCTTTATTATGAATAATATTTAATTTCGTGTGATGGAACCACACCCATAAGAATTTCGTTCAATTTCCTATATCTCGTATGCTCGCTTAACCGAGATCCATTCTTGTTGTAACATAACTTGTTTAGAAGTTTGAGCTAGATATACTAACGTATTAAGTTTATTATATACTTTTAACGGTACTCCTTTCATGCATGATACCTTAAGCTCAGTATTTTCTTTATTATGAATAATATTTAATTTCGTGTGATGGAACCACACCCATAAGAATTTCGTTCAATTTCCTATATCTCGTATGCTCGTTTAACCGAGATCCATTTTTCTAGTAACAAAACTTGTTTAGAAGTTTGAGCTAGATATACTAACGTATGAAGGTTATTATATTCTTTTAACGGTACTCCTTTCATGCATGATACCTTAGCCTCGGTATTTTGTTTAGTATGAATCATAATTTATTTCGTGTGATGGAACCACACCCATAAGAGTTTCATACAATTTCCTATATCTCGTAAGCTCGTTTAACCGATCTCCGTTTGTCTTGAAACAAAACTCGTTTAAAAGATTGAGCTAAATCTACTAATGTATGAAGTTTATTATATACTTTTACCGGTAATCCTTTCATGCATGATACCTTAGGCTCAGTATTTTGTTTATTATGAATAATATTTAATTTCGTGTGATGGAATCACACCCATAAGAATTTCGTACAATTTCCTATATCTTGTATGCTCGTTTAACCGCGATCCATTTTTCTTGTAACAAAACTTGTTTAGAAGTTTGAGCTAGATATACTACCGTATGAAGTTTATTATATTCTTTTAACGGTACTCCTTTCATGCTTGATACCTTAGCCTCAGTATTTTGTTTAGTATGAATCATAATTTATTTCGTGTGATGGAACCACACCCATAAGAGTTTCATACAATTTCATATATCTCGTAAGCTCGTTTAACCGAGCTCCGTTTGTCTTGAAAAAAAACTCGTTTAAAAGTTTGAGCTAAATCTACTAACGTATGAAGTTTATTATATACTTTTACCGGTACTCCTTTCATGCATGATACCTTAGGCTCAGTATTTTGTTTATTATGAATAATATTTAATTTCGTGTGATGGAATCACACCCATAAGAATTTCGTACAATTTCCTATATCTTGTATGCTCGTTTAACCGCGATCCATTTTTCTTGTAACAAAACTTGTTTAGAAGTTTGAGCTAGATATACTAACATATGAAGTTTATTATATTCTTTTAACGGTACTCCTTTCATGCATGATACCTTAGCCTCGGTATTTTGTTTAGTATGAATCATAATTTATTTCGTGTGATGGAACCACACCCATAAGAGTTTCATACAATTTCATATATCTCGTAAACTCGTTTAACCGAGCTCCGTTTGTCTTGAAACAAAACTCGTTTAAAAGTTTGAGCTAAATCTACTAACGTATGAAGTTTATTATATACTTTTACCGGTACTCCTTTCATGCATGATACCTTAGGCTCAGTATTTTGTTTATTATGAATAATATTTAATTTCGTGTGATGGAATCACACCCATAAGAATTTCGTACAATATCCTATATCTTGTATGCTCGTTTAACCGCGATCCATTTTTCCTGTAACAAAACTTGTTTAGAAGTTTGAGCTAGATATACTAACGTATGAAGTTTATTATATTCTTTTAACGGTACTCCTTTCATGCATGATACCTTAGGCTTAGTCTTTTCTTTATTATGAATAATATTTAATTTCGTGTGATGGAACCACACCCATAAGAATTTCGTTCAATTTCCTATATCTCGTATGCTCGCTTAACCGAGATCCATTCTTGTTGTAACATAACTTGTTTAGAAGTTTGAGCTAGATATACTAACGTATTAAGTTTATTATATACTTTTAACGGTACTCCTTTCATGCATGATACCTTAAGCTCAGTATTTTCTTTATTATGAATAATATTTAATTTCGTGTGATGGAACCACACCCATAAGAATTTCGTTCAATTTCCTATATCTCGTATGCTCGTTTAACCGAGATCCATTTTTCTAGTAACAAAACTTGTTTAGAAGTTTGAGCTAGATATACTAACGTATGAAGGTTATTATATTCTTTTAACGGTACTCCTTTCATGCATGATACCTTAGCCTCGGTATTTTGTTTAGTATGAATCATAATTTATTTCGTGTGATGGAACCACACCCATAAGAGTTTCATACAATTTCCTATATCTCGTAAGCTCGTTTAACCGATCTCCGTTTGTCTTGAAACAAAACTCGTTTAAAAGATTGAGCTAAATCTACTAATGTATGAAGTTTATTATATACTTTTACCGGTAATCCTTTCATGCATGATACCTTAGGCTCAGTATTTTGTTTATTATGAATAATATTTAATTTCGTGTGATGGAATCACACCCATAAGAATTTCGTACAATTTCCTATATCTTGTATGCTCGTTTAACCGCGATCCATTTTTCTTGTAACAAAACTTGTTTAGAAGTTTGAGCTAGATATACTACCGTATGAAGTTTATTATATTCTTTTAACGGTACTCCTTTCATGCTTGATACCTTAGCCTCAGTATTTTGTTTAGTATGAATCATAATTTATTTCGTGTGATGGAACCACACCCATAAGAGTTTCATACAATTTCATATATCTCGTAAGCTCGTTTAACCGAGCTCCGTTTGTCTTGAAAAAAAACTCGATTAAAAGTTTGAGCTAAATCTACTAACGTATGAAGTTTATTATATACTTTTACCGGTACTCCTTTCATGCATGATACCTTAGGCTCAGTATTTTGTTTATTATGAATAATATTTAATTTCGTGTGATGGAATCACACCCATAAGAATTTCGTACAATTTCCTATATCTTGTATGCTCGTTTAACCGCGATCCATTTTTCTTGTAACAAAACTTGTTTAGAAGTTTGAGCTAGATATACTAACATATGAAGTTTATTATATTCTTTTAACGGTACTCCTTTCATGCATGATACCTTAGCCTCGGTATTTTGTTTAGTATGAATCATAATTTATTTCGTGTGATGGAACCACACCCATAAGAGTTTCATACAATTTCATATATCTCGTAAACTCGTTTAACCGAGCTCCGTTTGTCTTGAAACAAAACTCGTTTAAAAGTTTGAGCTAAATCTACTAACGTATGAAGTTTATTATATACTTTTACCGGTACTCCTTTCATGCATGATACCTTAGGCTCAGTATTTTGTTTATTATGAATAATATTTAATTTCGTGTGATGGAATCACACCCATAAGAATTTCGTACAATATCCTATATCTTGTATGCTCGTTTAACCGCGATCCATTTTTCCTGTAACAAAACTTGTTTAGAAGTTTGAGCTAGATATACTAACGTATGAAGTTTATTATATTCTTTTAACGGTACTCCTTTCATGCATGATACCTTAGGCTTAGTCTTTTCTTTATTATGAATAATATTTAATTTCGTGTGATGGAACCACACCCATAAGAATTTCGTTCAATTTCCTATATCTCGTATGCTCGCTTAACCGAGATCCATTCTTGTTGTAACATAACTTGTTTAGAAGTTTGAGCTAGATATACTAACGTATTAAGTTTATTATATACTTTTAACGGTACTCCTTTCATGCATGATACCTTAAGCTCAGTATTTTCTTTATTATGAATAATATTTAATTTCGTGTGATGGAACCACACCCATAAGAATTTCGTTCAATTTCCTATATCTCGTATGCTCGTTTAACCGAGATCCATTTTTCTAGTAACAAAACTTGTTTAGAAGTTTGAGCTAGATATACTAACGTATGAAGGTTATTATATTCTTTTAACGGTACTCCTTTCATGCATGATACCTTAGCCTCAGTATTTTGTTTAGTATGAATCATAATTTATTTCGTGTGATGGAACCACACCCATAAGAGTTTCATACAATTTCCTATATCTCGTAAGCTCGTTTAACCGATCTCCGTTTGTCTTGAAACAAAACTCGTTTAAAAGTTTGAGCTAAATCTACTAATGTATGAAGTTTATTATATACTTTTACCGGTAATCCTTTCATGCATGATACCTTAGGCTCAGTATTTTGTTTATTATGAATAATATTTAATTTCGTGTGATGGAATCACACCCATAAGAATTTCGTACAATTTCCTATATCTTGTATGTTCGTTTAACCGCGATCCATTTTTCTTAGAACAAAACTTGTTTAGAAGTTTGAGCTAGATATACTACCGTATGAAGTTTATTATATTCTTTTAACGGTACTCCTTTCATGCTTGATACCTTAGCCTCAGTATTTTGTTTAGTATGAATCATAATTTATTTCGTGTGATGGAACCACACCCATAAGAGTTTCATACAATTTCATATATCTCGTAAGCTCGTTTAACCGAGCTCCGTTTGTCTTGAAAAAAAACTCGTTTAAAAGTTTGAGCTAAATCTACTAACGTATGAAGTTTATTATATACTTTTACCGGTACTCCTTTCATGCATGATACCTTAGGCTCAGTATTTTGTTTATTATGAATAATATTTAATTTCGTGTGATGGAATCACACCCATAAGAATTTCGTACAATTTCCTATATCTTGTATGCTCGTTTAACCGCGATCCATTTTTCTTGTAACAAAACTTGTTTAGAAGTTTGAGCTAGATATACTAACATATGAAGTTTATTATATTCTTTTAACGGTACTCCTTTCATGCATGATCCCTTAGCCTCGGTATTTTGTTTAGTATGAATCATAATTTATTTCGTGTGATGGAACCACACCCATAAGAGTTTCATACAATTTCATATATCTCGTAAGCTCGTTTAACCGAGCTCCGTTTGTCTTGAAACAAAACTCGTTTAAAAGTTTGAGCTAAATCTACTAACGTATGAAGTTTATTATATACTTTTACCGGTACTCCTTTCATGCATGATACCTTAGGCTCAGTATTTTGTTTATTATGAATAATATTTAATTTCGTGTGATGGAATCACACCCATAAGAATTTCGTACAATTTCCTATATCTTGTATGCTCGTTTAACCGCGATCCATTTTTCTTGTAACAAAACTTGTTTAGAAGTTTGAGCTAGATATACTAACATATGAAGTTTATTATATTCTTTTAACGGTACTCCTTTCATGCATGATACCTTAGCCTCGGTATTTTGTTTAGTATGAATCATAATTTATTTCGTGTGATTGAACCACACCCATAAGAGTTTCATACAATTTCATATATCTCGTAAGCTCGTTTAACCGAGTCCGTTTGTCTTGAAACAAAACTCGTTTAAAAGTTTGAGCTAAATCTACTAACGTATGAAGTTTATTATATACTTTTACCGGTACTCCTTTCATGCATGATACCTTAGGCTTAGTATTTTCTTTATTATGAATAATATTTAATTTCGTGTGATGGAACCACACCCATAAGAATTTCGTTCAATTTCCTATATCTCGTATGCTCGCTTAACCGAGATCCATTCTTGTTGTAACAAAACTTGTTTAGAAGTTTGAGCTAGATATACTAACATATGAAGTTTATTATATTCTTTTAACGGTACTCCTTTCATGCATGATACCTTAGCCTCGGTATTTTGTTTAGTATGAATCATAATTTATTTCGTGTGATGGAACCACACCCATAAGAGTTTCATACAATTTCATATATGTCGTAAGCTCGTTTAACCGAGCTCCGTTTGTCTTGAAACAAAACTCGTTTAAAAGTTTGAGCTAAATCTACTAACGTATGAAGTTTATTATATACTTTTACCGGTACTCCTTTCATGCATGATACCTTAGGCTCAGTATTTTGTTTATTATGAATAATATTTAATTTCGTGTGATGGAATCACACCCATAAGAATTTCGTACAATTTCCTATATCTTGTATGCTCGTTTAACCGCGATCCATTTTTCCTGTAACAAAACTTGTTTAGAAGTTTGAGCTAGATATACTACCGTATGAAGTTTATTATATTCTTTTAACGGTACTCCTTTCATGCTTGATACCTTAGCCTCAGTATTTTTTTTAGTATGAATCATAATTTATTTCGTGTGATGGAACCACACCCATAAGAGTTTCATACAATTTCATATATCTCGTAAGCTCGTTTAACCGAGCTCCGTTTGTCTTGAAAAAAAACTCGTTTAAAAGTTTGAGCTAAATCTACTAACGTATGAAGTTTATTATATACTTTTACCGGTACTCCTTTCATGCATGATACCTTAGGCTCAGTATTTTGTTTATTATGAATAATATTTAATTTCGTGTGATGGAATCACACCCATAAGAATTTCGTACAATTTCCTATATCTTGTATGCTCGTTTAACCGCGATCCATTTTTCTTGTAACAAAACTTGTTTAGAAGTTTGAGCTAGATATACTAACATATGAAGTTTATTATATTCTTTTAACGGTACTCCTTTCATGCATGATACCTTAGCCTCGGTATTTTGTTTAGTATGAATCATAATTTATTTCGTGTGATTGAACCACACCCATAAGAGTTTCATACAATTTCATATATCTCGTAAGCTCGTTTAACCGAGTCCGTTTGTCTTGAAACAAAACTCGTTTAAAAGTTTGAGCTAAATCTACTAACGTATGAAGTTTATTATATACTTTTACCGGTACTCCTTTCATGCATGATACCTTAGGCTCAGTATTTTGTTTATTATGAATAATATTTAATTTCGTGTGATGGAATCACACCCATAAGAATTTCGTACAATTTCCTATATCTTGTATGCTCGTTTAACCGCGATCCATTTTTCTTGTAACAAAACTTGTTTAGAAGTTTGAGCTAGATATACTAACATATGAAGTTTATTATATTCTTTTAACGGTACTCCTTTCATGCATGATACCTTAGCCTCGGTATTTTGTTTAGTATGAATCATAATTTATTTCGTGTGATGGAACCACACCCATAAGAGTTTCATACAATTTCATATATATCGTAAACTCGTTTAACCGAGCTCCGTTTGTCTTGAAACAAAACTCGTTTAAAAGTTTGAGCTAAATCTACTAACGTATGAAGTTTATTATATACTTTTACCGGTACTCCTTTCATGCATGATACCTTAGGCTCAGTATTTTGTTTATTATGAATAATATTTAATTTCGTGTGATGGAATCACACCCATAAGAATTTCGTACAATATCCTATATCTTGTATGCTCGTTTAACCGCGATCCATTTTTCCTGTAACAAAACTTGTTTAGAAGTTTGAGCTAGATATACTAACGTATGAAGTTTATTATATTCTTTTAACGGTACTCCTTTCATGCATGATACCTTAGGCTTAGTCTTTTCTTTATTATGAATAATATTTAATTTCGTGTGATGGAACCACACCCATAAGAATTTCGTTCAATTTCCTATATCTCGTATGCTCGCTTAACCGAGATCCATTCTTGTTGTAACATAACTTGTTTAGAAGTTTGAGCTAGATATACTAACGTATTAAGTTTATTATATACTTTTAACGGTACTCCTTTCATGCATGATACCTTAAGCTCAGTATTTTCTTTATTATGAATAATATTTAATTTCGTGTGATGGAACCACACCCATAAGAATTTCGTTCAATTTCCTATATCTCGTATGCTCGTTTAACCGAGATCCATTTTTCTAGTAACAAAACTTGTTTAGAAGTTTGAGCTAGATATACTAACGTATGAAGGTTATTATATTCTTTTAACGGTACTCCTTTCATGCATGATACCTTAGCCTCGGTATTTTGTTTAGTATGAATCATAATTTATTTCGTGTGATGGAACCACACCCATAAGAGTTTCATACAATTTCCTATATCTCGTAAGCTCGTTTAACCGATCTCCGTTTGTCTTGAAACAAAACTCGTTTAAAAGTTTGAGCTAAATCTACTAATGTATGAAGTTTATTATATACTTTTACCGGTAATCCTTTCATGCATGATACCTTAGGCTCAGTATTTTGTTTATTATGAATAATATTTAATTTCGTGTGATGGAATCACACCCATAAGAATTTCGTACAATTTCCTATATCTTGTATGCTCGTTTAACCGCGATCCATTTTTCTTGTAACAAAACTTGTTTAGAAGTTTGAGCTAGATATACTACCGTATGAAGTTTATTATATTCTTTTAACGGTACTCCTTTCATGCTTGATACCTTAGCCTCAGTATTTTGTTTAGTATGAATCATAATTTATTTCGTGTGATGGAACCACACCCATAAGAGTTTCATACAATTTCATATATCTCGTAAGCTCGTTTAACCGAGCTCCGTTTGTCTTGAAAAAAAACTCGATTAAAAGTTTGAGCTAAATCTACTAACGTATGAAGTTTATTATATACTTTTACCGGTACTCCTTTCATGCATGATACCTTAGGCTCAGTATTTTGTTTATTATGAATAATATTTAATTTCTTGTGATGGAATCACACCCATAAGAATTTCGTACAATTTCCTATATCTTGTATGCTCGTTTAACCGCGATCCATTTTTCTTGTAACAAAACTTGTTTAGAAGTTTGAGCTAGATATACTAACATATGAAGTTTATTATATTCTTTTAACGGTACTCCTTTCATGCATGATACCTTAGCCTCGGTATTTTGTTTAGTATGAATCATAATTTATTTCGTGTGATGGAACCACACCCATAAGAGTTTCATACAATTTCATATATCTCGTAAACTCGTTTAACCGAGCTCCGTTTGTCTTGAAACAAAACTCGTTTAAAAGTTTGAGCTAAATCAACTAACGTATGAAGTTTATTATATACTTTTACCGGTACTCCTTTCATGCATGATACCTTAGGCTCAGTATTTTGTTTATTATGAATAATATTTAATTTCGTGTGATGGAATCACACCCATAAGAATTTCGTACAATATCCTATATCTTGTATGCTCGTTTAACCGCGATCCATTTTTCCTGTAACAAAACTTGTTTAGAAGTTTGAGCTAGATATACTAACGTATGAAGTTTATTATATTCTTTTAACGGTACTCCTTTCATGCATGATACCTTAGGCTTAGTCTTTTCTTTATTATGAATAATATTTAATTTCGTGTGATGGAACCACACCCATAAGAAATTCGTTCAATTTCCTATATCTCGTATGCTCGCTTAACCGAGATCCATTCTTGTTGTAACATAACTTGTTTAGAAGTTTGAGCTAGATATACTAACGTATTAAGTTTATTATATACTTTTAACGGTACTCCTTTCATGCATGATACCTTAAGCTCAGTATTTTCTTTATTATGAATAATATTTAATTTCGTGTGATGGAACCACACCCATAAGAATTTCGTTCAATTTCCTATATCTCGTATGCTCGTTTAACCGAGATCCATTTTTCTAGTAACAAAACTTGTTTAGAAGTTTGAGCTAGATATACTAACGTATGAAGGTTATTATATTCTTTTAACGGTACTCCTTTCATGCATGATACCTTAGCCTCGGTATTTTGTTTAGTATGAATCATAATTTATTTCGTGTGATGGAACCACACCCATAAGAGTTTCATACAATTTCCTATATCTCGTAAGCTCGTTTAACCGATCTCCGTTTGTCTTGAAACAAAACTCGTTTAAAAGTTTGAGCTAAATCTACTAATGTATGAAGTTTATTATATACTTTTACCGGTAATCCTTTCATGCATGATACCTTAGGCTCAGTATTTTGTTTATTATGAATAATATTTAATTTCGTGTGATGGAATCACACCCATAAGAATTTCGTACAATTTCCTATATCTTGTATGCTCGTTTAACCGCGATCCATTTTTCTTGTAACAAAACTTGTTTAGAAGTTTGAGCTAGATATACTACCGTATGAAGTTTATTATATTCTTTTAACGGTACTCCTTTCATGCTTGATACCTTAGCCTCAGTATTTTGTTTAGTATGAATCATAATTTATTTCGTGTGATGGAACCACACCCATAAGAGTTTCATACAATTTCATATATCTCGTAAGCTCGTTTAACCGAGCTCCGTTTGTCTTGAAAAAAAACTCGTTTAAAAGTTTGAGCTAAATCTACTAACGTATGAAGTTTATTATATACTTTTACCGGTACTCCTTTCATGCATGATACCTTAGGCTCAGTATTTTGTTTATTATGAATAATATTTAATTTCGTGTGATGGAATCACACCCATAAGAATTTCGTACAATTTCCTATATCTTGTATGCTCGTTTAACCGCGATCCATTTTTCTTGTAACAAAACTTGTTTAGAAGTTTGAGCTAGATATACTAACATATGAAGTTTATTATATTCTTTTAACGGTACTCCTTTCATGCATGATACCTTAGGCTTAGTCTTTTCTTTATTATGAATAATATTTAATTTCGTGTGATGGAACCACACCCATAAGAAATTCGTTCAATTTCCTATATCTCGTATGCTCGCTTAACCGAGATCCATTCTTGTTGTAACATAACTTGTTTAGAAGTTTGAGCTAGATATACTAACGTATTAAGTTTATTATATACTTTTAACGGTACTCCTTTCATGCATGATACCTTAAGCTCAGTATTTTCTTTATTATGAATAATATTTAATTTCGTGTGATGGAACCACACCCATAAGAATTTCGTTCAATTTCCTATATCTCGTATGCTCGTTTAACCGAGATCCATTTTTCTAGTAACAAAACTTGTTTAGAAGTTTGAGCTAGATATACTAACGTATGAAGGTTATTATATTCTTTTAACGGTACTCCTTTCATGCATGATACCTTAGCCTCGGTATTTTGTTTAGTATGAATCATAATTTATTTCGTGTGATGGAACCACACCCATAAGAGTTTCATACAATTTCCTATATCTCGTAAGCTCGTTTAACCGATCTCCGTTTGTCTTGAAACAAAACTCGTTTAAAAGTTTGAGCTAAATCTACTAATGTATGAAGTTTATTATATACTTTTACCGGTAATCCTTTCATGCATGATACCTTAGGCTCAGTATTTTGTTTATTATGAATAATATTTAATTTCGTGTGATGGAATCACACCCATAAGAATTTCGTACAATTTCCTATATCTTGTATGCTCGTTTAACCGCGATCCATTTTTCTTGTAACAAAACTTGTTTAGAAGTTTGAGCTAGATATACTACCGTATGAAGTTTATTATATTCTTTTAACGGTACTCCTTTCATGCTTGATACCTTAGCCTCAGTATTTTGTTTAGTATGAATCATAATTTATTTCGTGTGATGGAACCACACCCATAAGAGTTTCATACAATTTCATATATCTCGTAAGCTCGTTTAACCGAGCTCCGTTTGTCTTGAAAAAAAACTCGTTTAAAAGTTTGAGCTAAATCTACTAACGTATGAAGTTTATTATATACTTTTACCGGTACTCCTTTCAAGCATGATACCTTAGGCTCAGTATTTTGTTTATTATGAATAATATTTAATTTCGTGTGATGGAATCACACCCATAAGAATTTCGTACAATTTCCTATATCTTGTATGCTCGTTTAACCGCGATCCATTTTTCTTGTAACAAAACTTGTTTAGAAGTTTGAGCTAGATATACTAACATATGAAGTTTATTATATTCTTTTAACGGTACTCCTTTCATGCATGATCCCTTAGCCTCGGTATTTTGTTTAGTATGAATCATAATTTATTTCGTGTGATGGAACCACACCCATAAGAGTTTCATACAATTTCATATATCTCGTAAGCTCGTTTAACCGAGCTCCGTTTGTCTTGAAACAAAACTCGTTTAAAAGTTTGAGCTAAATCTACTAACGTATGAAGTTTATTATATACTTTTACCGGTACTCCTTTCATGCATGATACCTTAGGCTCAGTATTTTGTTTATTATGAATAATATTTAATTTCGTGTGATGGAATCACACCCATAAGAATTTCGTACAATTTCCTATATCTTGTATGCTCGTTTAACCGCGATCCATTTTTCTTGTAACAAAACTTGTTTAGAAGTTTGAGCTAGATATACTAACATATGAAGTTTATTATATTCTTTTAACGGTACTCCTTTCATGCATGATACCTTAGCCTCGGTATTTTGTTTAGTATGAATCATAATTTATTTCGTGTGATGGAACCACACCCATAAGAGTTTCATACAATTTCATATATCTCGTAAGTTCGTTTAACCGAGCTCCGTTTGTCTTGAAACAAAACTCGTTTAAAAGTTTGAGCTAAATCTACTAACGTATGAAGTTTATTATATACTTTTACCGGTACTCCTTTCATGCATGATACCTTAGGCTCAGTATTTTGTTTATTATGAATAATATTTAATTTCGTGTGATGGAATCACACCCATAAGAATTTCGTACAATATCCTATATCTTGTATGCTCGTTTAACCGCGATCCATTTTTCCTGTAACAAAACTTGTTTAGAAGTTTGAGCTAGATATACTAACATATGAAGTTTATTATATTCTTTTAACGGTACTCCTTTCATGCATGATACCTTAGCCTCGGTATTTTGTTTAGTATGAATCATAATTTATTTCGTGTGATTGAACCACACCCATAAGAGTTTCATACAATTTCATATATCTCGTAAGCTCGTTTAACCGAGTCCGTTTGTCTTGAAACAAAACTCGTTTAAAAGTTTGAGCTAAATCTACTAACGTATGAAGTTTATTATATACTTTTACCGGTACTCCTTTCATGCATGATACCTTAGGCTTAGTCTTTTCTTTATTATGAATAATATTTAATTTCGTGTGATGGAACCACACCCATAAGAAATTCGTTCAATTTCCTATATCTCGTATGCTCGCTTAACCGAGATCCATTCTTGTTGTAACATAACTTGTTTAGAAGTTTGAGCTAGATATACTAACGTATTAAGTTTATTATATACTTTTAACGGTACTCCTTTCATGCATGATACCTTAAGCTCAGTATTTTCTTTATTATGAATAATATTTAATTTCGTGTGATGGAACCACACCCATAAGAATTTCGTTCAATTTCCTATATCTCGTATGCTCGTTTAACCGAGATCCATTTTTCTAGTAACAAAACTTGTTTAGAAGTTTGAGCTAGATATACTAACGTATGAAGGTTATTATATTCTTTTAACGGTACTCCTTTCATGCATGATACCTTAGCCTCGGTATTTTGTTTAGTATGAATCATAATTTATTTCGTGTGATGGAACCACACCCATAAGAGTTTCATACAATTTCCTATATCTCGTAAGCTCGTTTAACCGATCTCCGTTTGTCTTGAAACAAAACTCGTTTAAAAGTTTGAGCTAAATCTACTAATGTATGAAGTTTATTATATACTTTTACCGGTAATCCTTTCATGCATGATACCTTAGGCTCAGTATTTTGTTTATTATGAATAATATTTAATTTCGTGTGATGGAATCACACCCATAAGAATTTCGTACAATTTCCTATATCTTGTATGCTCGTTTAACCGCGATCCATTTTTCTTGTAACAAAACTTGTTTAGAAGTTTGAGCTAGATATACTACCGTATGAAGTTTATTATATTCTTTTAACGGTACTCCTTTCATGCTTGATACCTTAGCCTCAGTATTTTGTTTAGTATGAATCATAATTTATTTCGTGTGATGGAACCACACCCATAAGAGTTTCATACAATTTCATATATCTCGTAAGCTCGTTTAACCGAGCTCCGTTTGTCTTGAAAAAAAACTCGTTTAAAAGTTTGAGCTAAATCTACTAACGTATGAAGTTTATTATATACTTTTACCGGTACTCCTTTCATGCATGATACCCTAGGCTCAGTATTTTGTTTATTATGAATAATATTTAATTTCGTGTGATGGAATCACACCCATAAGAATTTCGTACAATTTCCTATATCTTGTATGCTCGTTTAACCGCGATCCATTTTTCTTGTAACAAAACTTGTTTAGAAGTTTGAGCTAGATATACTAACATATGAAGTTTATTATATTCTTTTAACGGTACTCCTTTCATGCATGATCCCTTAGCCTCGGTATTTTGTTTAGTATGAATCATAATTTATTTCGTGTGATGGAACCACACCCATAAGAGTTTCATACAATTTCATATATCTCGTAAGCTCGTTTAACCGAGCTCCGTTTGTCTTGAAACAAAACTCGTTTAAAAGTTTGAGCTAAATCTACTAACGTATGAAGTTTATTATATACTTTTACCGGTACTCCTTTCATGCATGATACCTTAGGCTCAGTATTTTGTTTATTATGAATAATATTTAATTTCGTGTAATGGAATCACACCCATAAGAATTTCGTACAATTTCCTATATCTTGTATGCTCGTTTAACCGCGATCCATTTTTCTTGTAACAAAACTTGTTTAGAAGTTTGAGCTAGATATACTAACATATGAAGTTTATTATATTCTTTTAACGGTACTCCTTTCATGCATGATACCTTAGCCTCGGTATTTTGTTTAGTATGAATCATAATTTATTTCGTGTGATGGAACCACACCCATAAGAGTTTCATACAATTTCATATATCTCGTAAGTTCGTTTAACCGAGCTCCGTTTGTCTTGAAACAAAACTCGTTTAAAAGTTTGAGCTAAATCTACTAACGTATGAAGTTTATTATATACTTTTACCGGTACTCCTTTCATGCATGATACCTTAGGCTCAGTATTTTGTTTATTATGAATAATATTTAATTTCGTGTGATGGAATCACACCCATAAGAATTTCGTACAATATCCTATATCTTGTATGCTCGTTTAACCGCGATCCATTTTTCCTGTAACAAAACTTGTTTAGAAGTTTGAGCTAGATATACTAACATATGAAGTTTATTATATTCTTTTAACGGTACTCCTTTCATGCATGATACCTTAGCCTCGGTATTTTGTTTAGTATGAATCATAATTTATTTCGTGTGATTGAACCACACCCATAAGAGTTTCATACAATTTCATATATCTCGTAAGCTCGTTTAACCGAGTCCGTTTGTCTTGAAACAAAACTCGTTTAAAAGTTTGAGCTAAATCTACTAACGTATGAAGTTTATTATATACTTTTACCGGTACTCCTTTCATGCATGATACCTTAGGCTCAGTATTTTGTTTATTATGAATAATATTTAATTTCGTGTGATGGAATCACACCCATAAGAATTTCGTACAATTTCCTATATCTTGTATGCTCGTTTAACCGCGATCCATTTTTCTTGTAACAAAACTTGTTTAGAAGTTTGAGCTAGATATACTAACATATGAAGTTTATTATATTCTTTTAACGGTACTCCTTTCATGCATGATACCTTAGCCTCGGTATTTTGTTTAGTATGAATCATAATTTATTTCGTGTGATGGAACCACACCCATAAGAGTTTCATACAATTTCATATATCTCGTAAACTCGTTTAACCGAGCTCCGTTTGTCTTGAAACAAAACTCGTTTAAAAGTTTGAGCTAAATCTACTAACGTATGAAGTTTATTATATACTTTTACCGGTACTCCTTTCATGCATGATACCTTAGGCTCAGTATTTTGTTTATTATGAATAATATTTAATTTCGTGTGATGGAATCACACCCATAAGAATTTCGTACAATATCCTATATCTTGTATGCTCGTTTAACCGCGATCCATTTTTCCTGTAACAAAACTTGTTTAGAAGTTTGAGCTAGATATACTAACGTATGAAGTTTATTATATTCTTTTAACGGTACTCCTTTCATGCATGATACCTTAGGCTTAGTCTTTTCTTTATTATGAATAATATTTAATTTCGTGTGATGGAACCACACCCATAAGAATTTCGTTCAATTTCCTATATCTCGTATGCTCGCTTAACCGAGATCCATTCTTGTTGTAACATAACTTGTTTAGAAGTTTGAGCTAGATATACTAACGTATTAAGTTTATTATATACTTTTAACGGTACTCCTTTCATGCATGATACCTTAAGCTCAGTATTTTCTTTATTATGAATAATATTTAATTTCGTGTGATGGAACCACACCCATAAGAATTTCGTTCAATTTCCTATATCTCGTATGCTCGTTTAACCGAGATCCATTTTTCTAGTAACAAAACTTGTTTAGAAGTTTGAGCTAGATATACTAACGTATGAAGGTTATTATATTCTTTTAACGGTACTCCTTTCATGCATGATACCTTAGCCTCGGTATTTTGTTTAGTATGAATCATAATTTATTTCGTGTGATGGAACCACACCCATAAGAGTTTCATACAATTTCCTATATCTCGTAAGCTCGTTTAACCGATCTCCGTTTGTCTTGAAACAAAACTCGTTTAAAAGTTTGAGCTAAATCTACTAATGTATGAAGTTTATTATATACTTTTACCGGTAATCCTTTCATGCATGATACCTTAGGCTCAGTATTTTGTTTATTATGAATAATATTTAATTTCGTGTGATGGAATCACACCCATAAGAATTTCGTACAATTTCCTATATCTTGTATGCTCGTTTAACCGCGATCCATTTTTCTTGTAACAAAACTTGTTTAGAAGTTTGAGCTAGATATACTACCGTATGAAGTTTATTATATTCTTTTAACGGTACTCCTTTCATGCTTGATACCTTAGCCTCAGTATTTTGTTTAGTATGAATCATAATTTATTTCGTGTGATGGAACCACACCCATAAGAGTTTCATACAATTTCATATATCTCGTAAGCTCGTTTAACCGAGCTCCGTTTGTCTTGAAAAAAAACTCGATTAAAAGTTTGAGCTAAATCTACTAACGTATGAAGTTTATTATATACTTTTACCGGTACTCCTTTCATGCATGATACCTTAGGCTCAGTATTTTGTTTATTATGAATAATATTTAATTTCGTGTGATGGAATCACACCCATAAGAATTTCGTACAATTTCCTATATCTTGTATGCTCGTTTAACCGCGATCCATTTTTCTTGTAACAAAACTTGTTTAGAAGTTTGAGCTAGATATACTAACATATGAAGTTTATTATATTCTTTTAACGGTACTCCTTTCATGCATGATACCTTAGCCTCGGTATTTTGTTTAGTATGAATCATAATTTATTTCGTGTGATGGAACCACACCCATAAGAGTTTCATACAATTTCATATATCTCGTAAACTCGTTTAACCGAGCTCCGTTTGTCTTGAAACAAAACTCGTTTAAAAGTTTGAGCTAAATCTACTAACGTATGAAGTTTATTATATACTTTTACCGGTACTCCTTTCATGCATGATACCTTAGGCTCAGTATTTTGTTTATTATGAATAATATTTAATTTCGTGTGATGGAATCACACCCATAAGAATTTCGTACAATATCCTATATCTTGTATGCTCGTTTAACCGCGATCCATTTTTCCTGTAACAAAACTTGTTTAGAAGTTTGAGCTAGATATACTAACGTATGAAGTTTATTATATTCTTTTAACGGTACTCCTTTCATGCATGATACCTTAGGCTTAGTCTTTTCTTTATTATGAATAATATTTAATTTCGTGTGATGGAACCACACCCATAAGAAATTCGTTCAATTTCCTATATCTCGTATGCTCGCTTAACCGAGATCCATTCTTGTTGTAACATAACTTGTTTAGAAGTTTGAGCTAGATATACTAACGTATTAAGTTTATTATATACTTTTAACGGTACTCCTTTCATGCATGATACCTTAAGCTCAGTATTTTCTTTATTATGAATAATATTTAATTTCGTGTGATGGAACCACACCCATAAGAATTTCGTTCAATTTCCTATATCTCGTAAGCTCGTTTAACCGAGATCCATTTTTCTAGTAACAAAACTTGTTTAGAAGTTTGAGCTAGATATACTAACGTATGAAGGTTATTATATTCTTTTAACGGTACTCCTTTCATGCATGATACCTTAGCCTCGGTATTTTGTTTAGTATGAATCATAATTTATTTCGTGTGATGGAACCACACCCATAAGAGTTTCATACAATTTCCTATATCTCGTAAGCTCGTTTAACCGATCTCCGTTTGTCTTGAAACAAAACTCGTTTAAAAGTTTGAGCTAAATCTACTAACGTATGAAGTTTATTATATACTTTTACCGGTACTCCTTTCATGCATGATACCTTAGGCTCAGTATTTTGTTTATTATGAATAATATTTAATTTCGTGTGATGGAATCACACCCATAAGAATTTCGTACAATTTCCTATATCTTGTATGCTCGTTTAACCGCGATCCATTTTTCTTGTAACAAAACTTGTTTAGAAGTTTGAGCTAGATATACTAACATATGAAGTTTATTATATTCTTTTAACGGTACTCCTTTCATGCATGATCCCTTAGCCTCGGTATTTTGTTTAGTATGAATCATAATTTATTTCGTGTGATGGAACCACACCCATAAGAGTTTCATACAATTTCATATATCTCGTAAGCTCGTTTAACCGAGCTCCGTTTGTCTTGAAAAAAAACTCGATTAAAAGTTTGAGCTAAATCTACTAACGTATGAAGTTTATTATATACTTTTACCGGTACTCCTTTCATGCATGATACCTTAGGCTCAGTATTTTGTTTATTATGAATAATATTTAATTTCGTGTGATGGAATCACACCCATAAGAATTTCGTACAATTTCCTATATCTTGTATGCTCGTTTAACCGCGATCCATTTTTCTTGTAACAAAACTTGTTTAGAAGTTTGAGCTAGATATACTAACATATGAAGTTTATTATATTCTTTTAACGGTACTCCTTTCATGCATGATACCTTAGCCTCGGTATTTTGTTTAGTATGAATCATAATTTATTTCGTGTGATGGAACCACACCCATAAGAGTTTCATACAATTTCATATATCTCGTAAACTCGTTTAACCGAGCTCCGTTTGTCTTGAAACAAAACTCGTTTAAAAGTTTGAGCTAAATCTACTAACGTATGAAGTTTATTATATACTTTTACCGGTACTCCTTTCATGCATGATACCTTAGGCTCAGTATTTTGTTTATTATGAATAATATTTAATTTCGTGTGATGGAATCACACCCATAAGAATTTCGTACAATATCCTATATCTTGTATGCTCGTTTAACCGCGATCCATTTTTCCTGTAACAAAACTTGTTTAGAAGTTTGAGCTAGATATACTAACGTATGAAGTTTATTATATTCTTTTAACGGTACTCCTTTCATGCATGATACCTTAGGCTTAGTCTTTTCTTTATTATGAATAATATTTAATTTCGTGTGATGGAACCACACCCATAAGAATTTCGTTCAATTTCCTATATCTCGTATGCTCGCTTAACCGAGATCCATTCTTGTTGTAACATAACTTGTTTAGAAGTTTGAGCTAGATATACTAACGTATTAAGTTTATTATATACTTTTAACGGTACTCCTTTCATGCATGATACCTTAAGCTCAGTATTTTCTTTATTATGAATAATATTTAATTTCGTGTGATGGAACCACACCCATAAGAATTTCGTTCAATTTCCTATATCTCGTATGCTCGTTTAACCGAGATCCATTTTTCTAGTAACAAAACTTGTTTAGAAGTTTGAGCTAGATATACTAACGTATGAAGGTTATTATATTCTTTTAACGGTACTCCTTTCATGCATGATACCTTAGCCTCGGTATTTTGTTTAGTATGAATCATAATTTATTTCGTGTGATGGAACCACACCCATAAGAGTTTCATACAATTTCCTATATCTCGTAAGCTCGTTTAACCGATCTCCGTTTGTCTTGAAACAAAACTCGTTTAAAAGTTTGAGCTAAATCTACTAATGTATGAAGTTTATTATATACTTTTACCGGTAATCCTTTCATGCATGATACCTTAGGCTCAGTATTTTGTTTATTATGAATAATATTTAATTTCGTGTGATGGAATCACACCCATAAGAATTTCGTACAATTTCCTATATCTTGTATGCTCGTTTAACCGCGATCCATTTTTCTTGTAACAAAACTTGTTTAGAAGTTTGAGCTAGATATACTACCGTATGAAGTTTATTATATTCTTTTAACGGTACTCCTTTCATGCTTGATACCTTAGCCTCAGTATTTTGTTTAGTATGAATCATAATTTATTTCGTGTGATGGAACCACACCCATAAGAGTTTCATACAATTTCATATATCTCGTAAGCTCGTTTAACCGAGCTCCGTTTGTCTTGAAAAAAAACTCGATTAAAAGTTTGAGCTAAATCTACTAACGTATGAAGTTTATTATATACTTTTACCGGTACTCCTTTCATGCATGATACCTTAGGCTCAGTATTTTGTTTATTATGAATAATATTTAATTTCGTGTGATGGAATCACACCCATAAGAATTTCGTACAATTTCCTATATCTTGTATGCTCGTTTAACCGCGATCCATTTTTCTTGTAACAAAACTTGTTTAGAAGTTTGAGCTAGATATACTAACATATGAAGTTTATTATATTCTTTTAACGGTACTCCTTTCATGCATGATACCTTAGCCTCGGTATTTTGTTTAGTATGAATCATAATTTATTTCGTGTGATGGAACCACACCCATAAGAGTTTCATACAATTTCATATATCTCGTAAACTCGTTTAACCGAGCTCCGTTTGTCTTGAAACAAAACTCGTTTAAAAGTTTGAGCTAAATCTACTAACGTATGAAGTTTATTATATACTTTTACCGGTACTCCTTTCATGCATGATACCTTAGGCTCAGTATTTTGTTTATTATGAATAATATTTAATTTCGTGTGATGGAATCACACCCATAAGAATTTCGTACAATATCCTATATCTTGTATGCTCGTTTAACCGCGATCCATTTTTCCTGTAACAAAACTTGTTTAGAAGTTTGAGCTAGATATACTAACGTATGAAGTTTATTATATTCTTTTAACGGTACTCCTTTCATGCATGATACCTTAGGCTTAGTCTTTTCTTTATTATGAATAATATTTAATTTCGTGTGATGGAACCACACCCATAAGAAATTCGTTCAATTTCCTATATCTCGTATGCTCGCTTAACCGAGATCCATTCTTGTTGTAACATAACTTGTTTAGAAGTTTGAGCTAGATATACTAACGTATTAAGTTTATTATATACTTTTAACGGTACTCCTTTCATGCATGATACCTTAAGCTCAGTATTTTCTTTATTATGAATAATATTTAATTTCGTGTGATGGAACCACACCCATAAGAATTTCGTTCAATTTCCTATATCTCGTATGCTCGTTTAACCGAGATCCATTTTTCTAGTAACAAAACTTGTTTAGAAGTTTGAGCTAGATATACTAACGTATGAAGGTTATTATATTCTTTTAACGGTACTCCTTTCATGCATGATACCTTAGCCTCGGTATTTTGTTTAGTATGAATCATAATTTATTTCGTGTGATGGAACCACACCCATAAGAGTTTCATACAATTTCCTATATCTCGTAAGCTCGTTTAACCGATCTCCGTTTGTCTTGAAACAAAACTCGTTTAAAAGTTTGAGCTAAATCTACTAATGTATGAAGTTTATTATATACTTTTACCGGTAATCCTTTCATGCATGATACCTTAGGCTCAGTATTTTGTTTATTATGAATAATATTTAATTTCGTGTGATGGAATCACACCCATAAGAATTTCGTACAATTTCCTATATCTTGTATGCTCGTTTAACCGCGATCCATTTTTCTTGTAACAAAACTTGTTTAGAAGTTTGAGCTAGATATACTACCGTATGAAGTTTATTATATTCTTTTAACGGTACTCCTTTCATGCTTGATACCTTAGCCTCAGTATTTTGTTTAGTATGAATCATAATTTATTTCGTGTGATGGAACCACACCCATAAGAGTTTCATACAATTTCATATATCTCGTAAGCTCGTTTAACCGAGCTCCGTTTGTCTTGAAAAAAAACTCGTTTAAAAGTTTGAGCTAAATCTACTAACGTATGAAGTTTATTATATACTTTTACCGGTACTCCTTTCATGCATGATACCTTAGGCTCAGTATTTTGTTTATTATGAATAATATTTAATTTCGTGTGATGGAATCACACCCATAAGAATTTCGTACAATTTCCTATATCTTGTATGCTCGTTTAACCGCGATCCATTTTTCTTGTAACAAAACTTGTTTAGAAGTTTGAGCTAGATATACTAACATATGAAGTTTATTATATTCTTTTAACGGTACTCCTTTCATGCATGATACCTTAGCCTCGGTATTTTGTTTAGTATGAATCATAATTTATTTCGTGTGATGGAACCACACCCATAAGAGTTTCATACAATTTCATATATCTCGTAAACTCGTTTAACCGAGCTCCGTTTGTCTTGAAACAAAACTCGTTTAAAAGTTTGAGCTAAATCTACTAACGTATGAAGTTTATTATATACTTTTACCGGTACTCCTTTCATGCATGATACCTTAGGCTCAGTATTTTGTTTATTATGAATAATATTTAATTTCGTGTGATGGAATCACACCCATAAGAATTTCGTACAATATCCTATATCTTGTATGCTCGTTTAACCGCGATCCATTTTTCCTGTAACAAAACTTGTTTAGAAGTTTGAGCTAGATATACTAACGTATGAAGTTTATTATATTCTTTTAACGGTACTCCTTTCATGCATGATACCTTAGGCTTAGTCTTTTCTTTATTATGAATAATATTTAATTTCGTGTGATGGAACCACACCCATAAGAAATTCGTTCAATTTCCTATATCTCGTATGCTCGCTTAACCGAGATCCATTCTTGTTGTAACATAACTTGTTTAGAAGTTTGAGCTAGATATACTAACGTATTAAGTTTATTATATACTTTTAACGGTACTCCTTTCATGCATGATACCTTAAGCTCAGTATTTTCTTTATTATGAATAATATTTAATTTCGTGTGATGGAACCACACCCATAAGAATTTCGTTCAATTTCCTATATCTCGTATGCTCGTTTAACCGAGATCCATTTTTCTAGTAACAAAACTTGTTTAGAAGTTTGAGCTAGATATACTAACGTATGAAGGTTATTATATTCTTTTAACGGTACTCCTTTCATGCATGATACCTTAGCCTCGGTATTTTGTTTAGTATGAATCATAATTTATTTCGTGTGATGGAACCACACCCATAAGAGTTTCATACAATTTCCTATATCTCGTAAGCTCGTTTAACCGATCTCCGTTTGTCTTGAAACAAAACTCGTTTAAAAGTTTGAGCTAAATCTACTAATGTATGAAGTTTATTATATACTTTTACCGGTAATCCTTTCATGCATGATACCTTAGGCTCAGTATTTTGTTTATTATGAATAATATTTAATTTCGTGTGATGGAATCACACCCATAAGAATTTCGTACAATTTCCTATATCTTGTATGCTCGTTTAACCGCGATCCATTTTTCTTGTAACAAAACTTGTTTAGAAGTTTGAGCTAGATATACTACCGTATGAAGTTTATTATATTCTTTTAACGGTACTCCTTTCATGCTTGATACCTTAGCCTCAGTATTTTGTTTAGTATGAATCATAATTTATTTCGTGTGATGGAACCACACCCATAAGAGTTTCATACAATTTCATATATCTCGTAAGCTCGTTTAACCGAGCTCCGTTTGTCTTGAAAAAAAACTCGTTTAAAAGTTTGAGCTAAATCTACTAACGTATGAAGTTTATTATATACTTTTACCGGTACTCCTTTCATGCATGATACCTTAGGCTCAGTATTTTGTTTATTATGAATAATATTTAATTTCGTGTGATGGAATCACACCCATAAGAATTTCGTACAATTTCCTATATCTTGTATGCTCGTTTAACCGCGATCCATTTTTCTTGTAACAAAACTTGTTTAGAAGTTTGAGCTAGATATACTAACATATGAAGTTTATTATATTCTTTTAACGGTACTCCTTTCATGCATGATCCCTTAGCCTCGGTATTTTGTTTAGTATGAATCATAATTTATTTCGTGTGATGGAACCACACCCATAAGAGTTTCATACAATTTCATATATCTCGTAAGCTCGTTTAACCGAGCTCCGTTTGTCTTGAAACAAAACTCGTTTAAAAGTTTGAGCTAAATCTACTAACGTATGAAGTTTATTATATACTTTTACCGGTACTCCTTTCATGCATGATACCTTAGGCTCAGTATTTTGTTTATTATGAATAATATTTAATTTCGTGTGATGGAATCACACCCATAAGAATTTCGTACAATTTCCTATATCTTGTATGCTCGTTTAACCGCGATCCATTTTTCTTGTAACAAAACTTGTTTAGAAGTTTGAGCTAGATATACTAACATATGAAGTTTATTATATTCTTTTAACGGTACTCCTTTCATGCATGATACCTTAGCCTCGGTATTTTGTTTAGTATGAATCATAATTTATTTCGTGTGATGGAACCACACCCATAAGAGTTTCATACAATTTCATATATCTCGTAAGTTCGTTTAACCGAGCTCCGTTTGTCTTGAAACAAAACTCGTTTAAAAGTTTGAGCTAAATCTACTAACGTATGAAGTTTATTATATACTTTTACCGGTACTCCTTTCATGCATGATACCTTAGGCTCAGTATTTTGTTTATTATGAATAATATTTAATTTCGTGTGATGGAATCACACCCATAAGAATTTCGTACAATATCCTATATCTTGTATGCTCGTTTAACCGCGATCCATTTTTCCTGTAACAAAACTTGTTTAGAAGTTTGAGCTAGATATACTAACGTATGAAGTTTATTATATTCTTTTAACGGTACTCCTTTCATGCATGATACCTTAGGCTTAGTCTTTTCTTTATTATGAATAATATTTAATTTCGTGTGATGGAACCACACCCATAAGAATTTCGTTCAATTTCCTATATCTCGTATGCTCGCTTAACCGAGATCCATTCTTGTTGTAACATAACTTGTTTAGAAGTTTGAGCTAGATATACGAACGTATTAAGTTTATTATATACTTTTAACGGTACTCCTTTCATGCATGATACCTTAAGCTCAGTATTTTCTTTATTATGAATAATATTTAATTTCGTGTGATGGAACCACACCCATAAGAATTTCGTTCAATTTCCTATATCTCGTATGCTCGTTTAACCGAGATCCATTTTTCTAGTAACAAAACTTGTTTAGAAGTTTGAGCTAGATATACTAACGTATGAAGGTTATTATATTCTTTTAACGGTACTCCTTTCATGCATGATACCTTAGCCTCGGTATTTTGTTTAGTATGAATCATAATTTATTTCGTGTGATGGAACCACACCCATAAGAGTTTCATACAATTTCCTATATCTCGTAAGCTCGTTTAACCGATCTCCGTTTGTCTTGAAACAAAACTCGTTTAAAAGTTTGAGCTAAATCTACTAATGTATGAAGTTTATTATATACTTTTACCGGTAATCCTTTCATGCATGATACCTTAGGCTCAGTATTTTGTTTATTATGAATAATATTTAATTTCGTGTGATGGAATCACACCCATAAGAATTTCGTACAATTTCCTATATCTTGTATGCTCGTTTAACCGCGATCCATTTTTCTTGTAACAAAACTTGTTTAGAAGTTTGAGCTAGATATACTAACATATGAAGTTTATTATATTCTTTTAACGGTACTCCTTTCATGCATGATACCTTAGCCTCGGTATTTTGTTTAGTATGAATCATAATTTATTTCGTGTGATGGAACCACACCCATAAGAGTTTCATACAATTTCATATATCTCGTAAGCTCGTTTAACCGAGCTCCGTTTGTCTTGAAACAAAACTCGTTTAAAAGTTTGAGCTAAATCTACTAACGTATGAAGTTTATTATATACTTTTACCGGTACTCCTTTCATGCATGATACCTTAGGCTCAGTATTTTGTTTATTATGAATAATATTTAATTTCGTGTGATGGAATCACACCCATAAGAATTTCGTACAATTTCCTATATCTTGTATGCTCGTTTAACCGCGATCCATTTTTCTTGTAACAAAACTTGTTTAGAAGTTTGAGCTAGATATACTAACATATGAAGTTTATTATATTCTTTTAACGGTACTCCTTTCATGCATGATACCTTAGCCTCGGTATTTTGTTTAGTATGAATCATAATTTATTTCGTGTGATGGAACCACACCCATAAGAGTTTCATACAATTTCATATATCTCGTAAGTTCGTTTAACCGAGCTCCGTTTGTCTTGAAACAAAACTCGTTTAAAAGTTTGAGCTAAATCTACTAACGTATGAAGTTTATTATATACTTTTACCGGTACTCCTTTCATGCATGATACCTTAGGCTCAGTATTTTGTTTATTATGAATAATATTTAATTTCGTGTGATGGAATCACACCCATAAGAATTTCGTACAATTTCCTATATCTTGTATGCTCGTTTAACCGCGATCCATTTTTCCTGTAACAAAACTTGTTTAGAAGTTTGAGCTAGATATACTAACGTATGAAGTTTATTATATTCTTTTAACGGTACTCCTTTCATGCATGATACCTTAGGCTTAGTCTTTTCTTTATTATGAATAATATTTAATTTCGTGTGATGGAACCACACCCATAAGAATTTCGTTCAATTTCCTATATCTCGTATGCTCGCTTAACCGAGATCCATTCTTGTTGTAACATAACTTGTTTAGAAGTTTGAGCTAGATATACGAACGTATTAAGTTTATTATATACTTTTAACGGTACTCCTTTCATGCATGATACCTTAAGCTCAGTATTTTCTTTATTATGAATAATATTTAATTTCGTGTGATGGAACCACACCCATAAGAATTTCGTTCAATTTCCTATATCTCGTATGCTCGTTTAACCGAGATCCATTTTTCTAGTAACAAAACTTGTTTAGAAGTTTGAGCTAGATATACTAACGTATGAAGGTTATTATATTCTTTTAACGGTACTCCTTTCATGCATGATACCTTAGCCTCGGTATTTTGTTTAGTATGAATCATAATTTATTTCGTGTGATGGAACCACACCCATAAGAGTTTCATACAATTTCCTATATCTCGTAAGCTCGTTTAACCGATCTCCGTTTGTCTTGAAACAAAACTCGTTTAAAAGTTTGAGCTAAATCTACTAATGTATGAAGTTTATTATATACTTTTACCGGTAATCCTTTCATGCATGATACCTTAGGCTCAGTATTTTGTTTATTATGAATAATATTTAATTTCGTGTGATGGAATCACACCCATAAGAATTTCGTACAATTTCCTATATCTTGTATGCTCGTTTAACCGCGATCCATTTTTCTTGTAACAAAACTTGTTTAGAAGTTTGAGCTAGATATACTAACATATGAAGTTTATTATATTCTTTTAACGGTACTCCTTTCATGCATGATACCTTAGCCTCGGTATTTTGTTTAGTATGAATCATAATTTATTTCGTGTGATGGAACCACACCCATAAGAGTTTCATACAATTTCATATATGTCGTAAGCTCGTTTAACCGAGCTCCGTTTGTCTTGAAACAAAACTCGTTTAAAAGTTTGAGCTAAATCTACTAACGTATGAAGTTTATTATATACTTTTACCGGTACTCCTTTCATGCATGATACCTTAGGCTCAGTATTTTGTTTATTATGAATAATATTTAATTTCGTGTGATGGAATCACACCCATAAGAATTTCGTACAATTTCCTATATCTTGTATGCTCGTTTAACCGCGATCCATTTTTCCTGTAACAAAACTTGTTTAGAAGTTTGAGCTAGATATACTAACGTATGAAGTTTATTATATTCTTTTAACGGTACTCCTTTCATGCATGATACCTTAGGCTTAGTATTATCTTTATTATGAATAATATTTAATTTCGTGTGATGGAACCACACCCATAAGAATTTCGTTCAATTTCCTATATCTCGTATGCTCGCTTAACCGAGATCCATTCTTGTTGTAACATAACTTGTTTAGAAGTTTGAGCTAGATATACGAACGTATTAAGTTTATTATATACTTTTAACGGTACTCCTTTCATGCATGATACCTGAAGCTCAGTATTTTCTTTATTATGAATAATATTTAATTTCGTGTGATGGAACCACACCCATAAGAATTTCGTTCAATTTCCTATATCTCGTATGCTCGTTTAACCGAGATCCATTTTTCTAGTAACAAAACTTGTTTAGAAGTTTGAGCTAGATATACTAACGTATGAAGGTTATTATATTCTTTTAACGGTACTCCTTTCATGCATGATACCTTAGCCTCGGTATTTTGTTTAGTATGAATCATAATTTATTTCGTGTGATGGAACCACACCCATAAGAGTTTCATACAATTTCATATATCTCGTAAGCTCGTTTAACCGAGCTCCGTTTGTCTTGAAAAAAAACTCGTTTAAAAGTTTGAGCTAAATCTACTAACGTATGAAGTTTATTATATACTTTTACCGGTACTCCTTTCATGCATGATACCTTAGGCTCAGTATTTTGTTTATTATGAATAATATTTAATTTCGTGTGATGGAATCACACCCATAAGAATTTCGTACAATTTCCTATATCTTGTATGCTCGTTTAACCGCGATCCATTTTTCTTGTAACAAAACTTGTTTAGAAGTTTGAGCTAGATATACTAACATATGAAGTTTATTATATTCTTTTAACGGTACTCCTTTCATGCATGATACCTTAGCCTCGGTATTTTGTTTAGTATGAATCATAATTTATTTCGTGTGATGGAACCACACCCATAAGAGTTTCATACAATTTCATATATCTCGTAAGCTCGTTTAACCGAGCTCCGTTTGTCTTGAAACAAAACTCGTTTAAAAGTTTGAGCTAAATCTACTAACGTATGAAGTTTATTATATACTTTTACCGGTACTCCTTTCATGCATGATACCTTAGGCTCAGTATTTTGTTTATTATGAATAATATTTAATTTCGTGTGATGGAATCACACCCATAAGAATTTCGTACAATATCCTATATCTTGTATGCTCGTTTAACCGCGATCCATTTTTCTTGTAACAAAACTTGTTTAGAAGTTTGAGCTAGATATACTAACATATGAAGTTTATTATATTCTTTTAACGGTGCTCCTTTCATGCATGATACCTTAGCCTCGGTATTTTGTTTAGTATGAATCATAATTTATTTCGTGTGATGGAACCACACCCATAAGAGTTTCATACAATTTCATATATCTCGTAAGCTCGTTTAACCGAGCTCCGTTTGTCTTGAAACAAAACTCGTTTAAAAGTTTGAGCTAAATCTACTAACGTATGAAGTTTATTATATACTTTTACCGGTACTCCTTTCATGCATGATACCTTAGGCTCAGTATTTTGTTTATTATGAATAATATTTAATTTCGTGTGATGGAATCACACCCATAAGAATTTCGTACAATTTCCTATATCTTGTATGCTCGTTTAACCGCGATCCATTTTTCTTGTAACAAAACTTGTTTAGAAGTTTGAGCTAGATATACTAACATATGAAGTTTATTATATTCTTTTAACGGTACTCCTTTCATGCATGATACCTTAGCCTCGGTATTTTGTTTAGTATGAATCATAATTTATTTCGTGTGATGGAACCACACCCATAAGAGTTTCATACAATTTCATATATCTCGTAAGCTCGTTTAACCGAGCTCCGTTTGTCTTGAAACAAAACTCGTTTAAAAGTTTGAGCTAAATCTACTAACGTATGAAGTTTATTATATACTTTTACCGGTACTCCTTTCATGCATGATACCTTAGGCTCAGTATTTTGTTTATTATGAATAATATTTAATTTCGTGTGATGGAATCACACCCATAAGAATTTCGTACAATATCCTATATCTTGTATGCTCGTTTAACCGCGATCCATTTTTCCTGTAACAAAACTTGTTTAGAAGTTTGAGCTAGATATACTAACATATGAAGTTTATTATATTCTTTTAACGGTACTCCTTTCATGCATGATACCTTAGCCTCGGTATTTTGTTTAGTATGAATCATAATTTATTTCGTGTGATGGAACCACACCCATAAGAGTTTCATACAATTTCATATATCTCGTAAGCTCGGTTAAACGAGCTCCGTTTGTCTTGAAACAAAACTCGTTTAAAAGTTTGAGCTAAATCTACTAACGTATGAAGTTTATTATATACTTTTACCGGTACTCCTTTCATGCATGATACCTTAGGCTCAGTATTTTGTTTATTATGAATAATATTTAATTTCGTGTGATGGAATCACACCCATAAGAATTTCGTACAATATCCTATATCTTGTATGCTCGTTTAACCGCGATCCATTTTTCTTGTAACAAAACTTGTTTAGAAGTTTGAGCTAGATATACTAACATATGAAGTTTATTATATTCTTTTAACGGTGCTCCTTTCATGCATGATACCTTAGCCTCGGTATTTTGTTTAGTATGAATCATAATTTATTTCGTGTGATGGAACCACACCCATAAGAGTTTCATACAATTTCATATATCTCGTAAGCTCGTTTAACCGAGCTCCGTTTGTCTTGAAACAAAACTCGTTTAAAAGTTTGAGCTAAATCTACTAACGTATGAAGTTTATTATATACTTTTACCGGTACTCCTTTCATGCATGATACCTTAGGCTCAGTATTTTGTTTATTATGAATAATATTTAATTTCGTGTGATGGAATCACACCCATAAGAATTTCGTACAATTTCCTATATCTTGTATGCTCGTTTAACCGCGATCCATTTTTCTTGTAACAAAACTTGTTTAGAAGTTTGAGCTAGATATACTAACATATGAAGTTTATTATATTCTTTTAACGGTACTCCTTTCATGCATGATACCTTAGCCTCGGTATTTTGTTTAGTATGAATCATAATTTATTTCGTGTGATGGAACCACACCCATAAGAGTTTCATACAATTTCATATATCTCGTAAGCTCGTTTAACCGAGCTCCGTTTGTCTTGAAACAAAACTCGTTTAAAAGTTTGAGCTAAATCTACTAACGTATGAAGTTTATTATATACTTTTACCGGTACTCCTTTCATGCATGATACCTTAGGCTCAGTATTTTGTTTATTATGAATACTATTTAATTTCGTGTGATGGAATCACACCCATAAGAATTTCGTACAATTTCCTATATCTTGTATGCTCGTTTAACCGCGATCCATTTTTCTTGTAACAAAACTTGTTTAGAAGTTTGAGCTAGATATACTAACATATGAAGTTTATTATATTCTTTTAACGGTACTCCTTTCATGCATGATACCTTAGCCTCGGTATTTTGTTTAGTATGAATCATAATTTATTTCGTGTGATGGAACCACACCCATAAGAGTTTCATACAATTTCATATATCTCGTAAGCTCGTTTAACCGAGCTCCGTTTGTCTTGAAACAAAACTCGTTTAAAAGTTTGAGCTAAATCTACTAACGTATGAAGTTTATTATATACTTTTACCGGTACTCCTTTCATGCATGATACCTTAGGCTCAGTATTTTGTTTATTATGAATAATATTTAATTTCGTGTGATGGAATCACACCCATAAGAATTTCGTACAATTTCCTATATCTTGTATGCTCGTTTAACCGCGATCCATTTTTCTTGTAACAAAACTTGTTTAGAAGTTTGAGCTAGATATACTAACATATGAAGTTTATTATATTCTTTTAACGGTACTCCTTTCATGCATGATACCTTAGCCTCGGTATTTTGTTTAGTATGAATCATAATTTATTTCGTGTGATGGAACCACACCCATAAGAGTTTCATACAATTTCATATATCTCGTAAGCTCGTTTAACCGAGCTCCGTTTGTCTTGAAACAAAACTCGTTTAAAAGTTTGAGCTAAATCTACTAACGTATGAAGTTTATTATATACTTTTACCGGTACTCCTTTCATGCATGATACCTTAGGCTCAGTATTTTGTTTATTATGAATAATATTTAATTTCGTGTGATGGAATCACACCCATAAGAATTTCGTACAATTTCCTATATCTTGTATGCTCGTTTAACCGCGATCCATTTTTCTTGTAACAAAACTTGTTTAGAAGTTTGAGCTAGATATACTAACATATGAAGTTTATTATATTCTTTTAACGGTACTCCTTTCATGCATGATACCTTAGCCTCGGTATTTTGTTTAGTATGAATCATAATTTATTTCGTGTGATGGAACCACACCCATAAGAGTTTCATACAATTTCATATATCTCGTAAGCTCGTTTAACCGAGCTCCGTTTGTCTTGAAACAAAACTCGTTTAAAAGTTTGAGCTAAATCTACTAACGTATGAAGTTTATTATATACTTTTACCGGTACTCCTTTCATGCATGATACCTTAGGCTCAGTATTTTGTTTATTATGAATAATATTTAATTTCGTGTGATGGAATCACACCCATAAGAATTTCGTACAATTTCCTATATCTTGTATGCTCGTTTAACCGCGATCCATTTTTCTTGTAACAAAACTTGTTTAGAAGTTTGAGCTAGATATACTAACATATGAAGTTTATTATATTCTTTTAACGGTACTCCTTTCATGCATGATACCTTAGCCTCGGTATTTTGTTTAGTATGAATCATAATTTATTTCGTGTGATGGAACCACACCCATAAGAGTTTCATACAATTTCATATATCTCGTAACCTCGTTTAACCGAGCTCCGTTTGTCTTGAAACAAAACTCGTTTAAAAGTTTGAGCTAAATCTACTAACGTATGAAGTTTATTATATACTTTTACCGGTACTCCTTTCATGCATGATACCTTAGGCTCAGTATTTTGTTTATTATGAATAATATTTAATTTCGTGTGATGGAATCACACCCATAAGAATTTCGTACAATTTCCTATATCTTGTATGCTCGTTTAACCGCGATCCATTTTTCTTGTAACAAAACTTGTTTAGAAGTTTGAGCTAGATATACTAACATATGAAGTTTATTATATTCTTTTAACGGTACTCCTTTCATGCATGATACCTTAGCCTCGGTATTTTGTTTAGTATGAATCATAATTTATTTCGTGTGATGGAACCACACCCATAAGAGTTTCATACAATTTCATATATCTCGTAAGCTCGTTTAACCGAGCTCCGTTTGTCTTGAAACAAAACTCGTTTAAAAGTTTGAGCTAAATCTACTAACGTATGAAGTTTATTATATACTTTTACCGGTACTCCTTTCATGCATGATACCTTAGGCTCAGTATTTTGTTTATTATGAATACTATTTAATTTCGTGTGATGGAATCACACCCATAAGAATTTCGTACAATTTCCTATATCTTGTATGCTCGTTTAACCGCGATCCATTTTTCTTGTAACAAAACTTGTTTAGAAGTTTGAGCTAGATATATGAAGTTTATTATATTCTTTTAACGGTACTCCTTTCATGCATGATACCTTAGCCTCGGTATTTTGTTTAGTATGAATCATAATTTATTTCGTGTGATGGAACCACACCCATAAGAGTTTCATACAATTTCATATATCTCGTAAGCTCGTTTAACCGAGCTCCATTTGTCTTGAAACAAAACTCGTTTAAAAGTTTGAGCTAAATCTACTAACGTATGAAGTTTATTATATACTTTTACCGGTACTCCTTTCATGCATGATACCTTAGGCTCAGTATTTTGTTTATTATGAATAATATTTAATTTCGTGTGATGGAATCACACCCATAAGAATTTCGTACAATTTCCTATATCTTGTATGCTCGTTTAACCGCGATCCATTTTTCTTGTAACAAAACTTGTTTAGAAGTTTGAGCTAGATATACTAACATATGAAGTTTATTATATTCTTTTAACGGTACTCCTTTCATGCATGATACCTTAGCCTCGGTATTTTGTTTAGTATGAATCATAATTTATTTCGTGTGATGGAACCACACCCATAAGAGTTTCATACAATTTCATATATCTCGTAAGCTCGTTTAACCGAGCTCCGTTTGTCTTGAAACAAAACTCGTTTAAAAGTTTGAGCTAAATCTACTAACGTATGAAGTTTATTATATACTTTTACCGGTACTCCTTTCATGCATGATACCTTAGGCTCAGTATTTTGTTTATTATGAATACTATTTAATTTCGTGTGATGGAATCACACCCATAAGAATTTCGTACAATTTCCTATATCTTGTATGCTCGTTTAACCGCGATCCATTTTTCTTGTAACAAAACTTGTTTAGAAGTTTGAGCTAGATATACTAACATATGAAGTTTATTATATTCTTTTAACGGTACTCCTTTCATGCATGATACCTTAGCCTCGGTATTTTGTTTAGTATGAATCATAATTTATTTCGTGTGATGGAACCACACCCATAAGAGTTTCATACAATTTCATATATCTCGTAAGCTCGTTTAACCGAGCTCCGTTTGTCTTGAAACAAAACTCGTTTAAAAGTTTGAGCTAAATCTACTAACGTATGAAGTTTATTATATACTTTTACCGGTACTCCTTTCATGCATGATACCTTAGGCTCAGTATTTTGTTTATTATGAATACTATTTAATTTCGTGTGATGGAATCACACCCATAAGAATTTCGTACAATTTCCTATATCTTGTATGCTCGTTTAACCGCGATCCATTTTTCTTGTAACAAAACTTGTTTAGAAGTTTGAGCTAGATATACTAACATATGAAGTTTATTATATTCTTTTAACGGTACTCCTTTCATGCATGATACCTTAGCCTCGGTATTTTGTTTAGTATGAATCATAATTTATTTCGTGTGATGGAACCACACCCATAAGAGTTTCATACAATTTCATATATCTCGTAAGCTAGTTTAACCGAGCTCCGTTTGTCTTGAAACAAAACTCGTTTAAAAGTTTGAGCTAAATCTACTAACGTATGAAGTTTATTATATACTTTTACCGGTACTCCTTTCATGCATGATACCTTAGGCTCAGTATTTTGTTTATTATGAATAATATTTAATTTCGTGTGATGGAATCACACCCATAAGAATTTCGTACAATTTCCTATATCTTGTATGCTCGTTTAACCGCGATCCATTTTTCTTGTAACAAAACTTGTTTAGAAGTTTGAGCTAGATATACTAACATATGAAGTTTATTATATTCTTTTAACGGTACTCCTTTCATGCATGATACCTTAGCCTCGGTATTTTGTTTAGTATGAATCATAATTTATTTCGTGTGATGGAACCACACCCATAAGAGTTTCATACAATTTCATATATCTCGTAAGCTCGTTTAACCGAGCTCCGTTTGTCTTGAAACAAAACTCGTTTAAAAGTTTGAGCTAAATCTACTAACGTATGAAGTTTATTATATACTTTTACCGGTACTCCTTTCATGCATGATACCTTAGGCTCAGTATTTTGTTTATTATGAATACTATTTAATTTCGTGTGATGGAATCACACCCATAAGAATTTCGTACAATTTCCTATATCTTGTATGCTCGTTTAACCGCGATCCATTTTTCTTGTAACAAAACTTGTTTAGAAGTTTGAGCTAGATATACTAACATATGAAGTTTATTATATTCTTTTAACGGTACTCCTTTCATGCATGATACCTTAGCCTCGGTATTTTGTTTAGTATGAATCATAATTTATTTCGTGTGATGGAACCACACCCATAAGAGTTTCATACAATTTCATATATCTCGTAAGCTAGTTTAACCGAGCTCCGTTTGTCTTGAAACAAAACTCGTTTAAAAGTTTGAGCTAAATCTACTAACGTATGAAGTTTATTATATACTTTTACCGGTACTCCTTTCATGCATGATACCTTAGGCTCAGTATTTTGTTTATTATGAATAATATTTAATTTCGTGTGATGGAATCACACCCATAAGAATTTCGTACAATTTCCTATATCTTGTATGCTCGTTTAACCGCGATCCATTTTTCTTGTAACAAAACTTGTTTAGAAGTTTGAGCTAGATATACTAACATATGAAGTTTATTATATTCTTTTAACGGTACTCCTTTCATGCATGATACCTTAGCCTCGGTATTTTGTTTAGTATGAATCATAATTTATTTCGTGTGATGGAACCACACCCATAAGAGTTTCATACAATTTCATATATCTCGTAAGCTCGTTTAACCGAGCTCCATTTGTCTTGAAACAAAACTCGTTTAAAAGTTTGAGCTAAATCTACTAACGTATGAAGTTTATTATATACTTTTACCGGTACTCCTTTCATGCATGATACCTTAGGCTCAGTATTTTGTTTATTATGAATAATATTTAATTTCGTGTGATGGAATCACACCCATAAGAATTTCGTACAATTTCCTATATCTTGTATGCTCGTTTAACCGCGATCCATTTTTCCTGTAACAAAACTTGTTTAGAAGTTTGAGCTAGATATACTAACGTATGAAGTTTATTATATTCTTTTAACGGTACTCCTTTCATGCATGATACCTTAGCCTCGGTATTTTGTTTAGTATGAATCATAATTTATTTCGTGTGATGGAACCACACCCATAAGAGTTTCATACAATTTCATATATCTCGTAAGCTCGTTTAACCGAGCTCCGTTTGTCTTGAAACAAAACTCGTTTAAAAGTTTGAGCTAAATCTACTAACGTATGAAGTTTATTATATACTTTTACCGGTACTCCTTTCATGCATGATACCTTAGGCTCAGTATTTTGTTTATTATGAATAATATTTAATTTCGTGTGATGGAATCACACCCATAAGAATTTCGTACAATTTCCTATATCTTGTATGCTCGTTTAACCGCGATCCATTTTTCTTGTAACAAAACTTGTTTAGAAGTTTGAGCTAGATATACTAACATATGAAGTTTATTATATTCTTTTAACGGTACTCCTTTCATGCATGATACCTTAGCCTCGGTATTTTGTTTAGTATGAATCATAATTTATTTCGTGTGATGGAACCACACCCATAAGAGTTTCATACAATTTCATATATCTCGTAAGCTCGTTTAACCGAGCTCCGTTTGTCTTGAAACAAAACTCGTTTAAAAGTTTGAGCTAAATCTACTAACGTATGAAGTTTATTATATACTTTTACCGGTACTCCTTTCATGCATGATACCTTAGGCTCAGTATTTTGTTTATTATGAATACTATTTAATTTCGTGTGATGGAATCACACCCATAAGAATTTCGTACAATTTCCTATATCTTGTATGCTCGTTTAACCGCGATCCATTTTTCTTGTAACAAAACTTGTTTAGAAGTTTGAGCTAGATATACTAACATATGAAGTTTATTATATTCTTTTAACGGTACTCCTTTCATGCATGATACCTTAGCCTCGGTATTTTGTTTAGTATGAATCATAATTTATTTCGTGTGATGGAACCACACCCATAAGAGTTTCATACAATTTCATATATCTCGTAAGCTCGTTTAACCGAGCTCCGTTTGTCTTGAAACAAAACTCGTTTAAAAGTTTGAGCTAAATCTACTAACGTATGAAGTTTATTATATACTTTTACCGGTATTCCTTTCATGCATGATACCTTAGGCTCAGTATTTTGTTTATTATGAATAATATTTAATTTCGTGTGATGGAATCACACCCATAAGAATTTCGTACAATTTCGTATATCTTGTATGCTCGTTTAACCGCGATCCATTTTTCCTGTAACAAAACTTGTTTAGAAGTTTGAGCTAGATATACTAACGTATGAAGTTTATTATATTCTTTTAACGGTACTCCTTTCATGCATGATACCTTAGGCTTAGTATTTTCTTTATTATGAATAATATTTAATTTCGTGTGATGGAACCACACCCATAAGAATTTCGTTCAATTTCCTATATCTCGTATGCTCGCTTAACCGAGATCCATTCTTGTTGTAACATAACTTGTTTAGAAGTTTGAGCTAGATATACTAACGTATTAAGTTTATTATATACTTTTAACGGTACTCCTTTCATGCATGATACCTTAGCCTCGGTATTTTGTTTAGTATGAATCATAATTTATTTCGTGTGATGGAACCACACCCATAAGAGTTTCATACAATTTCATATATCTCGTAAGCTAGTTTAACCGAGCTCCGTTTGTCTTGAAACAAAACTCGTTTAAAAGTTTGAGCTAAATCTACTAACGTATGAAGTTTATTATATACTTTTACCGGTACTCCTTTCATGCATGATACCTTAGGCTCAGTATTTTGTTTATTATGAATAATATTTAATTTCGTGTGATGGAATCACACCCATAAGAATTTCGTACAATTTCCTATATCTTGTATGCTCGTTTAACCGCGATCCATTTTTCTTGTAACAAAACTTGTTTAGAAGTTTGAGCTAGATATACTAACATATGAAGTTTATTATATTCTTTTAACGGTACTCCTTTCATGCATGATACCTTAGCCTCGGTATTTTGTTTAGTATGAATCATAATTTATTTCGTGTGATGGAACCACACCCATAAGAGTTTCATACAATTTCATATATCTCGTAAGCTCGTTTAACCGAGCTCCATTTGTCTTGAAACAAAACTCGTTTAAAAGTTTGAGCTAAATCTACTAACGTATGAAGTTTATTATATACTTTTACCGGTACTCCTTTCATGCATGATACCTTAGGCTCAGTATTTTGTTTATTATGAATAATATTTAATTTCGTGTGATGGAATCACACCCATAAGAATTTCGTACAATTTCCTATATCTTGTATGCTCGTTTAACCGCGATCCATTTTTCCTGTAACAAAACTTGTTTAGAAGTTTGAGCTAGATATACTAACGTATGAAGTTTATTATATTCTTTTAACGGTACTCCTTTCATGCATGATACCTTAGCCTCGGTATTTTGTTTAGTATGAATCATAATTTATTTCGTGTGATGGAACCACACCCATAAGAGTTTCATACAATTTCATATATCTCGTAAGCTCGTTTAACCGAGCTCCGTTTGTCTTGAAACAAAACTCGTTTAAAAGTTTGAGCTAAATCTACTAACGTATGAAGTTTATTATATACTTTTACCGGTACTCCTTTCATGCATGATACCTTAGGCTCAGTATTTTGTTTATTATGAATAATATTTAATTTCGTGTGATGGAATCACACCCATAAGAATTTCGTACAATTTCCTATATCTTGTATGCTCGTTTAACCGCGATCCATTTTTCTTGTAACAAAACTTGTTTAGAAGTTTGAGCTAGATATACTAACATATGAAGTTTATTATATTCTTTTAACGGTACTCCTTTCATGCATGATACCTTAGCCTCGGTATTTTGTTTAGTATGAATCATAATTTATTTCGTGTGATGGAACCACACCCATAAGAGTTTCATACAATTTCATATATCTCGTAAGCTCGTTTAACCGAGCTCCGTTTGTCTTGAAACAAAACTCGTTTAAAAGTTTGAGCTAAATCTACTAACGTATGAAGTTTATTATATACTTTTACCGGTACTCCTTTCATGCATGATACCTTAGGCTCAGTATTTTGTTTATTATGAATACTATTTAATTTCGTGTGATGGAATCACACCCATAAGAATTTCGTACAATTTCCTATATCTTGTATGCTCGTTTAACCGCGATCCATTTTTCTTGTAACAAAACTTGTTTAGAAGTTTGAGCTAGATATACTAACATATGAAGTTTATTATATTCTTTTAACGGTACTCCTTTCATGCATGATACCTTAGCCTCGGTATTTTGTTTAGTATGAATCATAATTTATTTCGTGTGATGGAACCACACCCATAAGAGTTTCATACAATTTCATATATCTCGTAAGCTCGTTTAACCGAGCTCCGTTTGTCTTGAAACAAAACTCGTTTAAAAGTTTGAGCTAAATCTACTAACGTATGAAGTTTATTATATACTTTTACCGGTACTCCTTTCATGCATGATACCTTAGGCTCAGTATTTTGTTTATTATGAATAATATTTAATTTCGTGTGATGGAATCACACCCATAAGAATTTCGTACAATTTCGTATATCTTGTATGCTCGTTTAACCGCGATCCATTTTTCCTGTAACAAAACTTGTTTAGAAGTTTGAGCTAGATATACTAACGTATGAAGTTTATTATATTCTTTTAACGGTACTCCTTTCATGCATGATACCTTAGGCTTAGTATTTTCTTTATTATGAATAATATTTAATTTCGTGTGATGGAACCACACCCATAAGAATTTCGTTCAATTTCCTATATCTCGTATGCTCGCTTAACCGAGATCCATTCTTGTTGTAACATAACTTGTTTAGAAGTTTGAGCTAGATATACTAACGTATTAAGTTTATTATATACTTTTAACGGTACTCCTTTCATGCATGATACCTTAGCCTCGGTATTTTGTTTAGTATGAATCATAATTTATTTCGTGTGATGGAACCACACCCATAAGAGTTTCATACAATTTCATATATCTCGTAAGCTAGTTTAACCGAGCTCCGTTTGTCTTGAAACAAAACTCGTTTAAAAGTTTGAGCTAAATCTACTAACGTATGAAGTTTATTATATACTTTTACCGGTACTCCTTTCATGCATGATACCTTAGGCTCAGTATTTTGTTTATTATGAATAATATTTAATTTCGTGTGATGGAATCACACCCATAAGAATTTCGTACAATTTCCTATATCTTGTATGCTCGTTTAACCGCGATCCATTTTTCTTGTAACAAAACTTGTTTAGAAGTTTGAGCTAGATATACTAACATATGAAGTTTATTATATTCTTTTAACGGTACTCCTTTCATGCATGATACCTTAGCCTCGGTATTTTGTTTAGTATGAATCATAATTTATTTCGTGTGATGGAACCACACCCATAAGAGTTTCATACAATTTCATATATCTCGTAAGCTCGTTTAACCGAGCTCCATTTGTCTTGAAACAAAACTCGTTTAAAAGTTTGAGCTAAATCTACTAACGTATGAAGTTTATTATATACTTTTACCGGTACTCCTTTCATGCATGATACCTTAGGCTCAGTATTTTGTTTATTATGAATAATATTTAATTTCGTGTGATGGAATCACACCCATAAGAATTTCGTACAATTTCCTATATCTTGTATGCTCGTTTAACCGCGATCCATTTTTCCTGTAACAAAACTTGTTTAGAAGTTTGAGCTAGATATACTAACGTATGAAGTTTATTATATTCTTTTAACGGTACTCCTTTCATGCATGATACCTTAGCCTCGGTATTTTGTTTAGTATGAATCATAATTTATTTCGTGTGATGGAACCACACCCATAAGAGTTTCATACAATTTCATATATCTCGTAAGCTCGTTTAACCGAGCTCCGTTTGTCTTGAAACAAAACTCGTTTAAAAGTTTGAGCTAAATCTACTAACGTATGAAGTTTATTATATACTTTTACCGGTACTCCTTTCATGCATGATACCTTAGGCTCAGTATTTTGTTTATTATGAATAATATTTAATTTCGTGTGATGGAATCACACCCATAAGAATTTCGTACAATTTCCTATATCTTGTATGCTCGTTTAACCGCGATCCATTTTTCTTGTAACAAAACTTGTTTAGAAGTTTGAGCTAGATATACTAACATATGAAGTTTATTATATTCTTTTAACGGTACTCCTTTCATGCATGATACCTTAGCCTCGGTATTTTGTTTAGTATGAATCATAATTTATTTCGTGTGATGGAACCACACCCATAAGAGTTTCATACAATTTCATATATCTCGTAAGCTCGTTTAACCGAGCTCCGTTTGTCTTGAAACAAAACTCGTTTAAAAGTTTGAGCTAAATCTACTAACGTATGAAGTTTATTATATACTTTTACCGGTACTCCTTTCATGCATGATACCTTAGGCTCAGTATTTTGTTTATTATGAATACTATTTAATTTCGTGTGATGGAATCACACCCATAAGAATTTCGTACAATTTCCTATATCTTGTATGCTCGTTTAACCGCGATCCATTTTTCTTGTAACAAAACTTGTTTAGAAGTTTGAGCTAGATATACTAACATATGAAGTTTATTATATTCTTTTAACGGTACTCCTTTCATGCATGATACCTTAGCCTCGGTATTTTGTTTAGTATGAATCATAATTTATTTCGTGTGATGGAACCACACCCATAAGAGTTTCATACAATTTCATATATCTCGTAAGCTCGTTTAACCGAGCTCCGTTTGTCTTGAAACAAAACTCGTTTAAAAGTTTGAGCTAAATCTACTAACGTATGAAGTTTATTATATACTTTTACCGGTACTCCTTTCATGCATGATACCTTAGGCTCAGTATTTTGTTTATTATGAATACTATTTAATTTCGTGTGATGGAATCACACCCATAAAAATTTCGTACAATTTCCTATATCTTGTATGCTCGTTTAACCGCGATCCATTTTTCTTGTAACAAAACTTGTTTAGAAGTTTGAGCTAGATATACTAACATATGAAGTTTATTATATTCTTTTAACGGTACTCCTTTCATGCATGATACCTTAGCCTCGGTATTTTGTTTAGTATGAATCATAATTTATTTCGTGTGATGGAACCACACCCATAAGAGTTTCATACAATTTCATATATCTCGTAAGCTCGTTTAACCGAGCTCCGTTTGTCTTGAAACAAAACTCGTTTAAAAGTTTGAGCTAAATCTACTAACGTATGAAGTTTATTATATACTTTTACCGGTACTCCTTTCATGCATGATACCTTAGGCTCAGTATTTTGTTTATTATGAATAATATTTAATTTCGTGTGATGGAATCACACCCATAAGAATTTCGTACAATTTCCTATATCTTGTATGCTCGTTTAACCGCGATCCATTTTTCCTGTAACAAAACTTGTTTAGAAGTTTGAGCTAGATATACTAACGTATGAAGTTTATTATATTCTTTTAACGGTACTCCTTTCATGCATGATACCTTAGGCTTAGTATTTTCTTTATTATGAATAATATTTAATTTCGTGTGATGGAACCACACCCATAAGAATTTCGTTCAATTTCCTATATCTCGTATGCTCGCTTAACCGAGATCCATTCTTGTTGTAACATAACTTGTTTAGAAGTTTGAGCTAGATATACTAACGTATTAAGTTTATTATATACTTTTAACGGTACTCCTTTCATGCATGATACCTTAAGCTCAGTATTTTCTTTATTATGAATAATATTTAATTTCGTGTGATGGAACCACACCCATAAGAATTTCGTTCAATTTCCTATATCTCGTATGCTCGTTTAACCGAGATCCATTTTTCTAGTAATTAAACTTGTTTAGAAGTTTGAGCTAGATATACTAGCGTATGAAGGTTATTATATTCTTTTAACGGTACTCCTTTCATACATGATACCTTAGCCTCGGTATTTTGTTTAGTATGAATCATAATTTATTTCGTGTGATGGAACCACACCCATAAGAGTTTCATACAATTTCCTATATCTCGTAAGCTCGTTTAACCGAGCTCCGTTTGTCTTGAAACAAAACTCGTTTAAAAGTTTGAGCTAAATCTACTAATGTATGAAGTTTATTATATACTTTTACCGGTAATCCTTTCATGCATGATACCTTAGCCTCGGTATTTTGTTTAGTATGAATCATAATTTATTTCGTGTGATGGAACCACACCCATAAGAGTTTCATACAATTTCATATATCTCGTAAGCTCGTTTAACCGAGCTCCGTTTGTCTTGAAACAAAACTCGTTTAAAAGTTTGAGCTAAATCTACTAACGTATGAAGTTTATTATATACTTTTACCGGTACTCCTTTCATGCATGATACCTTAGGCTCAGTATTTTGTTTATTATGAATAATATTTAATTTCGTGTGATGGAATCACACCCATAAGAATTTCGTACAATTTCCTATATCTTGTATGCTCGTTTAACCGCGATCCATTTTTCTTGTAACAAAACTTGTTTAGAAGTTTGAGCTAGATATACTAACATATGAAGTTTATTATATTCTTTTAACGGTACTCCTTTCATGCATGATACCTTAGCCTCGGTATTTTGTTTAGTATGAATCATAATTTATTTCGTGTGATGGAACCACACCCATAAGAGTTTCATACAATTTCATATATCTCGTAAGCTCGTTTAACCGAGCTCCGTTTGTCTTGAAACAAAACTCGTTTAAAAGTTTGAGCTAAATCTACTAACGTATGAAGTTTATTATATACTTTTACCGGTACTCCTTTCATGCATGATACCTTAGGCTCAGTATTTTGTTTATTATGAATAATATTTAATTTCGTGTGATGGAATCACACCCATAAGAATTTCGTACAATTTCCTATATCTTGTATGCTCGTTTAACCGCGATCCATTTTTCCTGTAACAAAACTTGTTTAGAAGTTTGAGCTAGATATACTAACGTATGAAGTTTATTATATTCTTTTAACGGTACTCCTTTCATGCATGATACCTTAGGCTTAGTATTTTCTTTATTATGAATAATATTTAATTTCGTGTGATGGAACCACACCCATAAGAATTTCGTTCAATTTCCTATATCTCGTATGCTCGCTTAACCGAGATCCATTCTTGTTGTAACATAACTTGTTTAGAAGTTTGAGCTAGATATACTAACGTATTAAGTTTATTATATACTTTTAACGGTACTCCTTTCATGCATGATACCTTAAGCTCAGTATTTTCTTTATTATGAATAATATTTAATTTCGTGTGATGGAACCACACCCATAAGAATTTCGTTCAATTTCCTATATCTCGTATGCTCGTTTAACCGAGATCCATTTTTCTAGTAACAAAACTTGTTTAGAAGTTTGAGCTAGATATACTAGCGTATGAAGGTTATTATATTCTTTTAACGGTACTCCTTTCATACATGATACCTTAGCCTCGGTATTTTGTTTAGTATGAATCATAATTTATTTCGTGTGATGGAACCACACCCATAAGAGTTTCATACAATTTCCTATATCTCGTAAGCTCGTTTAACCGAGCTCCGTTTGTCTTGAAACAAAACTCGTTTAAAAGTTTGAGCTAAATCTACTAATGTATGAAGTTTATTATATACTTTTACCGGTAATCCTTTCATGCGTGATACCTTAGGCTCAGTATTTTGTTTATTATGAATAATATTTAATTTCGTGTGATGGAATCACACCCATAAGAATTTCGTACAATTTCCTATATCTTGTATGCTCGTTTAACCGCGATCCATTTTTCTTGTAACAAAACTTGTTTAGAAGTTTGAGCTAGATATACTACCGTATGAAGTTTATTATATTCTTTTAACGGTACTCCTTTCATGCTTGATACCTTAGCCTCAGTATTTTGTTTAGTATGAATCATAATTTATTTCGTGTGATGGAACCACACCCATAAGAGTTTCATACAATTTCATATATCTCGTAAGCTCGTTTAACCGAGCTCCGTTTGTCTTGAAACAAAACTCGTTTAAAAGTTTGAGCTAAATCTACTAACGTATGAAGTTTATTATATACTTTTACCGGTACTCCTTTCATGCATGATACCTTAGGCTCAGTATTTTGTTTATTATGAATAATATTTAATTTCGTGTGATGGAATCACACCCATAAGAATTTCGTACAATTTCCTATATCTCGTATGCTCGTTTAACCGCGATCCATTTTTCTTGTAACAAAACTTGTTTAGAAGTTTGAGCTAGATATACTAACATATGAAGTTTATTATATTCTTTTAACGGTACTCCTTTCATGCATGATACCTTAGCCTCGGTATTTTGTTTAGTATGAATCATAATTTATTTCGTGTGATGGAACCACACCCATAAGAGTTTCATACAATTTCATATATCTCGTAAGCTCGTTTAACCGAGCTCCGTTTGTCTTGAAACAAAACTCGTTTAAAAGTTTGAGCTAAATCTACTAACGTATGAAGTTTATTATATACTTTTACCGGTACTCCTTTCATGCATGATACCTTAGGCTCAGTATTTTGTTTATTATGAATAATATTTAATTTCGTGTGATGGAATCACACCCATAAGAATTTCGTACAATTTCCTATATCTTGTATGCTCGTTTAACCGCGATCCATTTTTCCTGTAACAAAACTTGTTTAGAAGTTTGAGCTAGATATACTAACGTATGAAGTTTATTATATTCTTTTAACGGTACTCCTTTCATGCATGATACCTTAGGCTTAGTATTTTCTTTATTATGAATAATATTTAATTTCGTGTGATGGAACCACACCCATAAGAATTTCGTTCAATTTCCTATATCTCGTATGCTCGCTTAACCGAGATCCATTCTTGTTGTAACATAACTTGTTTAGAAGTTTGAGCTAGATATACTAACGTATTAAGTTTATTATATACTTTTAACGGTACTCCTTTCATGCATGATACCTTAAGCTCAGTATTTTCTTTATTATGAATAATATTTAATTTCGTGTGATGGAACCACACCCATAAGAATTTCGTTCAATTTCCTATATCTCGTATGCTCGTTTAACCGAGATCCATTTTTCTAGTAACAAAACTTGTTTAGAAGTTTGAGCTAGATATACTAGCGTATGAAGGTTATTATATTCTTTTAACGGTACTCCTTTCATACATGATACCTTAGCCTCGGTATTTTGTTTAGTATGAATCATAATTTATTTCGTGTGATGGAACCACACCCATAAGAGTTTCATACAATTTCCTATATCTCGTAAGCTCGTTTAACCGAGCTCCGTTTGTCTTGAAACAAAACTCGTTTAAAAGTTTGAGCTAAATCTACTAATGTATGAAGTTTATTATATACTTTTACCGGTAATCCTTTCATGCATGATACCTTAGCCTCGGTATTTTGTTTAGTATGAATCATAATTTATTTCGTGTGATGGAACCACACCCATAAGAGTTTCATACAATTTCATATATCTCGTAAGCTCGTTTAACCGAGCTCCGTTTGTCTTGAAACAAAACTCGTTTAAAAGTTTGAGCTAAATCTACTAACGTATGAAGTTTATTATATACTTTTACCGGTACTCCTTTCATGCATGATACCTTAGGCTCAGTATTTTGTTTATTATGAATAATATTTAATTTCGTGTGATGGAATCACACCCATAAGAATTTCGTACAATTTCCTATATCTTGTATGCTCGTTTAACCGCGATCCATTTTTCTTGTAACAAAACTTGTTTAGAAGTTTGAGCTAGATATACTAACATATGAAGTTTATTATATTCTTTTAACGGTACTCCTTTCATGCATGATACCTTAGCCTCGGTATTTTGTTTAGTATGAATCATAATTTATTTCGTGTGATGGAACCACACCCATAAGAGTTTCATACAATTTCATATATCTCGTAAGCTCGTTTAACCGAGCTCCGTTTGTCTTGAAACAAAACTCGTTTAAAAGTTTGAGCTAAATCTACTAACGTATGAAGTTTATTATATACTTTTACCGGTACTCCTTTCATGCATGATACCTTAGGCTCAGTATTTTGTTTATTATGAATAATATTTAATTTCGTGTGATGGAACCACACCCATAAGAATTTCGTTCAATTTCCTATATCTCGTATGCTCGCTTAACCGAGATCCATTCTTGTTGTAACATAACTTGTTTAGAAGTTTGAGCTAGATATACTAACGTATTAAGTTTATTATATACTTTTAACGGTACTCCTTTCATGCATGATACCTTAAGCTCAGTATTTTCTTTATTATGAATAATATTTAATTTCGTGTGATGGAACCACACCCATAAGAATTTCGTTCAATTTCCTATATCTCGTATGCTCGTTTAACCGAGATCCATTTTTCTAGTAACAAAACTTGTTTAGAAGTTTGAGCTAGATATACTAGCGTATGAAGGTTATTATATTCTTTTAACGGTACTCCTTTCATACATGATACCTTAGCCTCGGTATTTTGTTTAGTATGAATCATAATTTATTTCGTGTGATGGAACCACACCCATAAGAGTTTCATACAATTTCCTATATCTCGTAAGCTCGTTTAACCGAGCTCCGTTTGTCTTGAAACAAAACTCGTTTAAAAGTTTGAGCTAAATCTACTAATGTATGAAGTTTATTATATACTTTTACCGGTAATCCTTTCATGCATGATACCTTAGCCTCGGTATTTTGTTTAGTATGAATCATAATTTATTTCGTGTGATGGAACCACACCCATAAGAGTTTCATACAATTTCATATATCTCGTAAGCTCGTTTAACCGAGCTCCGTTTGTCTTGAAACAAAACTCGTTTAAAAGTTTGAGCTAAATCTACTAACGTATGAAGTTTATTATATACTTTTACCGGTACTCCTTTCATGCGTGATACCTTAGGCTCAGTATTTTGTTTATTATGAATAATATTTAATTTCGTGTGATGGAATCACACCCATAAGAATTTCGTACAATTTCCTATATCTTGTATGCTCGTTTAACCGCGATCCATTTTTCTTGTAACAAAACTTGTTTAGAAGTTTGAGCTAGATATACTACCGTATGAAGTTTATTATATTCTTTTAACGGTACTCCTTTCATGCTTGATACCTTAGCCTCAGTATTTTGTTTAGTATGAATCATAATTTATTTCGTGTGATGGAACCACACCCATAAGAGTTTCATACAATTTCATATATCTCGTAAGCTCGTTTAACCGAGCTCCGTTTGTCTTGAAACAAAACTCGTTTAAAAGTTTGAGCTAAATCTACTAACGTATGAAGTTTATTATATACTTTTACCGGTACTCCTTTCATGCATGATACCTTAGGCTCAGTATTTTGTTTATTATGAATAATATTTAATTTCGTGTGATGGAATCACACCCATAAGAATTTCGTACAATTTCCTATATCTCGTATGCTCGTTTAACCGCGATCCATTTTTCTTGTAACAAAACTTGTTTAGAAGTTTGAGCTAGATATACTAACATATGAAGTTTATTATATTCTTTTAACGGTACTCCTTTCATGCATGATACCTTAGCCTCGGTATTTTGTTTAGTATGAATCATAATTTATTTCGTGTGATGGAACCACACCCATAAGAGTTTCATACAATTTCATATATCTCGTAAGCTCGTTTAACCGAGCTCCGTTTGTCTTGAAACAAAACTCGTTTAAAAGTTTGAGCTAAATCTACTAACGTATGAAGTTTATTATATACTTTTACCGGTACTCCTTTCATGCATGATACCTTAGGCTCAGTATTTTGTTTATTATGAATAATATTTAATTTCGTGTGATGGAATCACACCCATAAGAATTTCGTACAATTTCCTATATCTTGTATGCTCGTTTAACCGCGATCCATTTTTCCTGTAACAAAACTTGTTTAGAAGTTTGAGCTAGATATACTAACGTATGAAGTTTATTATATTCTTTTAACGGTACTCCTTTCATGCATGATACCTTAGGCTTAGTATTTTCTTTATTATGAATAATATTTAATTTCGTGTGATGGAACCACACCCATAAGAATTTCGTTCAATTTCCTATATCTCGTATGCTCGCTTAACCGAGATCCATTCTTGTTGTAACATAACTTGTTTAGAAGTTTGAGCTAGATATACTAACGTATTAAGTTTATTATATACTTTTAACGGTACTCCTTTCATGCATGATACCTTAAGCTCAGTATTTTCTTTATTATGAATAATATTTAATTTCGTGTGATGGAACCACACCCATAAGAATTTCGTTCAATTTCCTATATCTCGTATGCTCGTTTAACCGAGATCCATTTTTCTAGTAACAAAACTTGTTTAGAAGTTTGAGCTAGATATACTAGCGTATGAAGGTTATTATATTCTTTTAACGGTACTCCTTTCATACATGATACCTTAGCCTCGGTATTTTGTTTAGTATGAATCATAATTTATTTCGTGTGATGGAACCACACCCATAAGAGTTTCATACAATTTCCTATATCTCGTAAGCTCGTTTAACCGAGCTCCGTTTGTCTTGAAACAAAACTCGTTTAAAAGTTTGAGCTAAATCTACTAATGTATGAAGTTTATTATATACTTTTACCGGTAATCCTTTCATGCGTGATACCTTAGGCTCAGTATTTTGTTTATTATGAATAATATTTAATTTCGTGTGATGGAATCACACCCATAAGAATTTCGTACAATTTCCTATATCTTGTATGCTCGTTTAACCGCGATCCATTTTTCTTGTAACAAAACTTGTTTAGAAGTTTGAGCTAGATATACTACCGTATGAAGTTTATTATATTCTTTTAACGGTACTCCTTTCATGCTTGATACCTTAGCCTCAGTATTTTGTTTAGTATGAATCATAATTTATTTCGTGTGATGGAACCACACCCATAAGAGTTTCATACAATTTCATATATCTCGTAAGCTCGTTTAACCGAGCTCCGTTTGTCTTGAAACAAAACTCGTTTAAAAGTTTGAGCTAAATCTACTAACGTATGAAGTTTATTATATACTTTTACCGGTACTCCTTTCATGCATGATACCTTAGGCTCAGTATTTTGTTTATTATGAATAATATTTAATTTCGTGTGATGGAATCACACCCATAAGAATTTCGTACAATTTCCTATATCTCGTATGCTCGTTTAACCGCGATCCATTTTTCTTGTAACAAAACTTGTTTAGAAGTTTGAGCTAGATATACTAACATATGAAGTTTATTATATTCTTTTAACGGTACTCCTTTCATGCATGATACCTTAGCCTCGGTATTTTGTTTAGTATGAATCATAATTTATTTCGTGTGATGGAACCACACCCATAAGAGTTTCATACAATTTCATATATCTCGTAAGCTCGTTTAACCGAGCTCCGTTTGTCTTGAAACAAAACTCGTTTAAAAGTTTGAGCTAAATCTACTAACGTATGAAGTTTATTATATACTTTTACCGGTACTCCTTTCATGCATGATACCTTAGGCTCAGTATTTTGTTTATTATGAATAATATTTAATTTCGTGTGATGGAATCACACCCATAAGAATTTCGTACAATTTCCTATATCTTGTATGCTCGTTTAACCGCGATCCATTTTTCCTGTAACAAAACTTGTTTAGAAGTTTGAGCTAGATATACTAACGTATGAAGTTTATTATATTCTTTTAACGGTACTCCTTTCATGCATGATACCTTAGGCTTAGTATTTTCTTTATTATGAATAATATTTAATTTCGTGTGATGGAACCACACCCATAAGAATTTCGTTCAATTTCCTATATCTCGTATGCTCGCTTAACCGAGATCCATTCTTGTTGTAACATAACTTGTTTAGAAGTTTGAGCTAGATATACTAACGTATTAAGTTTATTATATACTTTTAACGGTACTCCTTTCATGCATGATACCTTAAGCTCAGTATTTTCTTTATTATGAATAATATTTAATTTCGTGTGATGGAACCACACCCATAAGAATTTCGTTCAATTTCCTATATCTCGTATGCTCGTTTAACCGAGATCCATTTTTCTAGTAACAAAACTTGTTTAGAAGTTTGAGCTAGATATACTAGCGTATGAAGGTTATTATATTCTTTTAACGGTACTCCTTTCATACATGATACCTTAGCCTCGGTATTTTGTTTAGTATGAATCATAATTTATTTCGTGTGATGGAACCACACCCATAAGAGTTTCATACAATTTCCTATATCTCGTAAGCTCGTTTAACCGAGCTCCGTTTGTCTTGAAACAAAACTCGTTTAAAAGTTTGAGCTAAATCTACTAATGTATGAAGTTTATTATATACTTTTACCGGTAATCCTTTCATGCGTGATACCTTAGGCTCAGTATTTTGTTTATTATGAATAATATTTAATTTCGTGTGATGGAATCACACCCATAAGAATTTCGTACAATTTCCTATATCTTGTATGCTCGTTTAACCGCGATCCATTTTTCTTGTAACAAAACTTGTTTAGAAGTTTGAGCTAGATATACTACCGTATGAAGTTTATTATATTCTTTTAACGGTACTCCTTTCATGCTTGATACCTTAGCCTCAGTATTTTGTTTAGTATGAATCATAATTTATTTCGTGTGATGGAACCACACCCATAAGAGTTTCATACAATTTCATATATCTCGTAAGCTCGTTTAACCGAGCTCCGTTTGTCTTGAAACAAAACTCGTTTAAAAGTTTGAGCTAAATCTACTAACGTATGAAGTTTATTATATACTTTTACCGGTACTCCTTTCATGCATGATACCTTAGGCTCAGTATTTTGTTTATTATGAATAATATTTAATTTCGTGTGATGGAATCACACCCATAAGAATTTCGTACAATTTCCTATATCTCGTATGCTCGTTTAACCGCGATCCATTTTTCTTGTAACAAAACTTGTTTAGAAGTTTGAGCTAGATATACTAACATATGAAGTTTATTATATTCTTTTAACGGTACTCCTTTCATGCATGATACCTTAGCCTCGGTATTTTGTTTAGTATGAATCATAATTTATTTCGTGTGATGGAACCACACCCATAAGAGTTTCATACAATTTCCTATATCTCGTAAGCTCGTTTAACCGAGCTCCGTTTGTCTTGAAACAAAACTCGTTTAAAAGTTTGAGCTAAATCTACTAATGTATGAAGTTTATTATATACTTTTACCGGTAATCCTTTCATGCGTGATACCTTAGGCTCAGTATTTTGTTTATTATGAATAATATTTAATTTCGTGTGATGGAATCACACCCATAAGAATTTCGTACAATTTCCTATATCTTGTATGCTCGTTTAACCGCGATCCATTTTTCTTGTAACAAAACTTGTTTAGAAGTTTGAGCTAGATATACTACCGTATGAAGTTTATTATATTCTTTTAACGGTACTCCTTTCATGCTTGATACCTTAGCCTCAGTATTTTGTTTAGTATGAATCATAATTTATTTCGTGTGATGGAACCACACCCATAAGAGTTTCATACAATTTCATATATCTCGTAAGCTCGTTTAACCGAGCTCCGTTTGTCTTGAAACAAAACTCGTTTAAAAGTTTGAGCTAAATCTACTAACGTATGAAGTTTATTATATACTTTTACCGGTACTCCTTTCATGCATGATACCTTAGGCTCAGTATTTTGTTTATTATGAATAATATTTAATTTCGTGTGATGGAATCACACCCATAAGAATTTCGTACAATTTCCTATATCTCGTATGCTCGTTTAACCGCGATCCATTTTTCTTGTAACAAAACTTGTTTAGAAGTTTGAGCTAGATATACTAACATATGAAGTTTATTATATTCTTTTAACGGTACTCCTTTCATGCATGATACCTTAGCCTCGGTATTTTGTTTAGTATGAATCATAATTTATTTCGTGTGATGGAACCACACCCATAAGAGTTTCATACAATTTCATATATCTCGTAAGCTCGTTTAACCGAGCTCCGTTTGTCTTGAAACAAAACTCGTTTAAAAGTTTGAGCTAAATCTACTAACGTATGAAGTTTATTATATACTTTTACCGGTACTCCTTTCATGCATGATACCTTAGGCTCAGTATTTTGTTTATTATGAATAATATTTAATTTCGTGTGATGGAATCACACCCATAAGAATTTCGTACAATTTCCTATATCTTGTATGCTCGTTTAACCGCGATCCATTTTTCCTGTAACAAAACTTGTTTAGAAGTTTGAGCTAGATATACTAACGTATGAAGTTTATTATATTCTTTTAACGGTACTCCTTTCATGCATGATACCTTAGGCTTAGTATTTTCTTTATTATGAATAATATTTAATTTCGTGTGATGGAACCACACCCATAAGAATTTCGTTCAATTTCCTATATCTCGTATGCTCGCTTAACCGAGATCCATTCTTGTTGTAACATAACTTGTTTAGAAGTTTGAGCTAGATATACTAACGTATTAAGTTTATTATATACTTTTAACGGTACTCCTTTCATGCATGATACCTTAAGCTCAGTATTTTCTTTATTATGAATAATATTTAATTTCGTGTGATGGAACCACACCCATAAGAATTTCGTTCAATTTCCTATATCTCGTATGCTCGTTTAACCGAGATCCATTTTTCTAGTAACAAAACTTGTTTAGAAGTTTGAGCTAGATATACTAGCGTATGAAGGTTATTATATTCTTTTAACGGTACTCCTTTCATACATGATACCTTAGCCTCGGTATTTTGTTTAGTATGAATCATAATTTATTTCGTGTGATGGAACCACACCCATAAGAGTTTCATACAATTTCCTATATCTCGTAAGCTCGTTTAACCGAGCTCCGTTTGTCTTGAAACAAAACTCGTTTAAAAGTTTGAGCTAAATCTACTAATGTATGAAGTTTATTATATACTTTTACCGGTAATCCTTTCATGCGTGATACCTTAGGCTCAGTATTTTGTTTATTATGAATAATATTTAATTTCGTGTGATGGAATCACACCCATAAGAATTTCGTACAATTTCCTATATCTTGTATGCTCGTTTAACCGCGATCCATTTTTCTTGTAACAAAACTTGTTTAGAAGTTTGAGCTAGATATACTACCGTATGAAGTTTATTATATTCTTTTAACGGTACTCCTTTCATGCTTGATACCTTAGCCTCAGTATTTTGTTTAGTATGAATCATAATTTATTTCGTGTGATGGAACCACACCCATAAGAGTTTCATACAATTTCATATATCTCGTAAGCTCGTTTAACCGAGCTCCGTTTGTCTTGAAACAAAACTCGTTTAAAAGTTTGAGCTAAATCTACTAACGTATGAAGTTTATTATATACTTTTACCGGTACTCCTTTCATGCATGATACCTTAGGCTCAGTATTTTGTTTATTATGAATAATATTTAATTTCGTGTGATGGAATCACACCCATAAGAATTTCGTACAATTTCCTATATCTCGTATGCTCGTTTAACCGCGATCCATTTTTCTTGTAACAAAACTTGTTTAGAAGTTTGAGCTAGATATACTAACATATGAAGTTTATTATATTCTTTTAACGGTACTCCTTTCATGCATGATACCTTAGCCTCGGTATTTTGTTTAGTATGAATCATAATTTATTTCGTGTGATGGAACCACACCCATAAGAGTTTCATACAATTTCATATATCTCGTAAGCTCGTTTAACCGAGCTCCGTTTGTCTTGAAACAAAACTCGTTTAAAAGTTTGAGCTAAATCTACTAACGTATGAAGTTTATTATATACTTTTACCGGTACTCCTTTCATGCATGATACCTTAGGCTCAGTATTTTGTTTATTATGAATAATATTTAATTTCGTGTGATGGAATCACACCCATAAGAATTTCGTACAATTTCCTATATCTTGTATGCTCGTTTAACCGCGATCCATTTTTCTTGTAACAAAACTTGTTTAGAAGTTTGAGCTAGATATACTACCGTATGAAGTTTATTATATTCTTTTAACGGTACTCCTTTCATGCTTGATACCTTAGCCTCAGTATTTTGTTTAGTATGAATCATAATTTATTTCGTGTGATGGAACCACACCCATAAGAGTTTCATACAATTTCATATATCTCGTAAGCTCGTTTAACCGAGCTCCGTTTGTCTTGAAACAAAACTCGTTTAAAAGTTTGAGCTAAATCTACTAACGTATGAAGTTTATTATATACTTTTACCGGTACTCCTTTCATGCATGATACCTTAGGCTCAGTATTTTGTTTATTATGAATAATATTTAATTTCGTGTGATGGAATCACACCCATAAGAATTTCGTACAATTTCCTATATCTCGTATGCTCGTTTAACCGCGATCCATTTTTCTTGTAACAAAACTTGTTTAGAAGTTTGAGCTAGATATACTAACATATGAAGTTTATTATATTCTTTTAACGGTACTCCTTTCATGCATGATACCTTAGCCTCGGTATTTTGTTTAGTATGAATCATAATTTATTTCGTGTGATGGAACCACACCCATAAGAGTTTCATACAATTTCATATATCTCGTAAGCTCGTTTAACCGAGCTCCGTTTGTCTTGAAACAAAACTCGTTTAAAAGTTTGAGCTAAATCTACTAACGTATGAAGTTTATTATATACTTTTACCGGTACTCCTTTCATGCATGATACCTTAGGCTCAGTATTTTGTTTATTATGAATAATATTTAATTTCGTGTGATGGAATCACACCCATAAGAATTTCGTACAATTTCCTATATCTTGTATGCTCGTTTAACCGCGATCCATTTTTCTTGTAACAAAACTTGTTTAGAAGTTTGAGCTAGATATACTAACATATGAAGTTTATTATATTCTTTTAACGGTACTCCTTTCATGCATGATACCTTAGCCTCGGTATTTTGTTTAGTATGAATCATAATTTATTTCGTGTGATGGAACCACACCCATAAGAGTTTCATACAATTTCATATATCTCGTAAGCTCGTTTAACCGAGCTCCGTTTGTCTTGAAACAAAACTCGTTTAAAAGTTTGAGCTAAATCTACTAACGTATGAAGTTTATTATATACTTTTACCGGTACTCCTTTCATGCATGATACCTTAGGCTCAGTATTTTGTTTATTATGAATAATATTTAATTTCGTGTGATGGAATCACACCCATAAGAATTTCGTACAATTTCCTATATCTTGTATGCTCGTTTAACCGCGATCCATTTTTCTTGTAACAAAACTTGTTTAGAAGTTTGAGCTAGATATACTACCGTATGAAGTTTATTATATTCTTTTAACGGTACTCCTTTCATGCTTGATACCTTAGCCTCAGTATTTTGTTTAGTATGAATCATAATTTATTTCGTGTGATGGAACCACACCCATAAGAGTTTCATACAATTTCATATATCTCGTAAGCTCGTTTAACCGAGCTCCGTTTGTCTTGAAACAAAACTCGTTTAAAAGTTTGAGCTAAATCTACTAACGTATGAAGTTTATTATATACTTTTACCGGTACTCCTTTCATGCATGATACCTTAGGCTCAGTATTTTGTTTATTATGAATAATATTTAATTTCGTGTGATGGAATCACACCCATAAGAATTTCGTACAATTTCCTATATCTCGTATGCTCGTTTAACCGCGATCCATTTTTCTTGTAACAAAACTTGTTTAGAAGTTTGAGCTAGATATACTACCGTATGAAGTTTATTATATTCTTTTAACGGTACTCCTTTCATGCTTGATACCTTAGCCTCAGTATTTTGTTTAGTATGAATCATAATTTATTTCGTGTGATGGAACCACACCCATAAGAGTTTCATACAATTTCATATATCTCGTAAGCTCGTTTAACCGAGCTCCGTTTGTCTTGAAACAAAACTCGTTTAAAAGTTTGAGCTAAATCTACTAACGTATGAAGTTTATTATATACTTTTACCGGTACTCCTTTCATGCATGATACCTTAGGCTCAGTATTTTGTTTATTATGAATAATATTTAATTTCGTGTGATGGAATCACACCCATAAGAATTTCGTACAATTTCCTATATCTCGTATGCTCGTTTAACCGCGATCCATTTTTCTTGTAACAAAACTTGTTTAGAAGTTTGAGCTAGATATACTAACATATGAAGTTTATTATATTCTTTTAACGGTACTCCTTTCATGCATGATACCTTAGCCTCGGTATTTTGTTTAGTATGAATCATAATTTATTTCGTGTGATGGAACCACACCCATAAGAGTTTCATACAATTTCATATATCTCGTAAGCTCGTTTAACCGAGCTCCGTTTGTCTTGAAACAAAACTCGTTTAAAAGTTTGAGCTAAATCTACTAACGTATGAAGTTTATTATATACTTTTACCGGTACTCCTTTCATGCATGATACCTTAGGCTCAGTATTTTGTTTATTATGAATAATATTTAATTTCGTGTGATGGAATCACACCCATAAGAATTTCGTACAATTTCCTATATCTTGTATGCTCGTTTAACCGCGATCCATTTTTCTTGTAACAAAACTTGTTTAGAAGTTTGAGCTAGATATACTACCGTATGAAGTTTATTATATTCTTTTAACGGTACTCCTTTCATGCTTGATACCTTAGCCTCAGTATTTTGTTTAGTATGAATCATAATTTATTTCGTGTGATGGAACCACACCCATAAGAGTTTCATACAATTTCATATATCTCGTAAGCTCGTTTAACCGAGCTCCGTTTGTCTTGAAACAAAACTCGTTTAAAAGTTTGAGCTAAATCTACTAACGTATGAAGTTTATTATATACTTTTACCGGTACTCCTTTCATGCATGATACCTTAGGCTCAGTATTTTGTTTATTATGAATAATATTTAATTTCGTGTGATGGAATCACACCCATAAGAATTTCGTACAATTTCCTATATCTCGTATGCTCGTTTAACCGCGATCCATTTTTCTTGTAACAAAACTTGTTTAGAAGTTTGAGCTAGATATACTAACATATGAAGTTTATTATATTCTTTTAACGGTACTCCTTTCATGCATGATACCTTAGCCTCGGTATTTTGTTTAGTATGAATCATAATTTATTTCGTGTGATGGAACCACACCCATAAGAGTTTCATACAATTTCATATATCTCGTAAGCTCGTTTAACCGAGCTCCGTTTGTCTTGAAACAAAACTCGTTTAAAAGTTTGAGCTAAATCTACTAACGTATGAAGTTTATTATATACTTTTACCGGTACTCCTTTCATGCATGATACCTTAGGCTCAGTATTTTGTTTATTATGAATAATATTTAATTTCGTGTGATGGAATCACACCCATAAGAATTTCGTACAATTTCCTATATCTTGTATGCTCGTTTAACCGCGATCCATTTTTCTTGTAACAAAACTTGTTTAGAAGTTTGAGCTAGATATACTAACATATGAAGTTTATTATATTCTTTTAACGGTACTCCTTTCATGCATGATACCTTAGCCTCGGTATTTTGTTTAGTATGAATCATAATTTATTTCGTGTGATGGAACCACACCCATAAGAGTTTCATACAATTTCATATATCTCGTAAGCTCGTTTAACCGAGCTCCGTTTGTCTTGAAACAAAACTCGTTTAAAAGTTTGAGCTAAATCTACTAACGTATGAAGTTTATTATATACTTTTACCGGTACTCCTTTCATGCATGATACCTTAGGCTCAGTATTTTGTTTATTATGAATAATATTTAATTTCGTGTGATGGAATCACACCCATAAGAATTTCGTACAATTTCCTATATCTTGTATGCTCGTTTAACCGCGATCCATTTTTCTTGTAACAAAACTTGTTTAGAAGTTTGAGCTAGATATACTAACATATGAAGTTTATTATATTCTTTTAACGGTACTCCTTTCATGCATGATACCTTAGCCTCGGTATTTTGTTTAGTATGAATCATAATTTATTTCGTGTGATGGAACCACACCCATAAGAGTTTCATACAATTTCATATATCTCGTAAGCTCGTTTAACCGAGCTCCGTTTGTCTTGAAACAAAACTCGTTTAAAAGTTTGAGCTAAATCTACTAACGTATGAAGTTTATTATATACTTTTACCGGTACTCCTTTCATGCATGATACCTTAGGCTCAGTATTTTGTTTATTATGAATAATATTTAATTTCGTGTGATGGAATCACACCCATAAGAATTTCGTACAATTTCCTATATCTTGTATGCTCGTTTAACCGCGATCCATTTTTCTTGTAACAAAACTTGTTTAGAAGTTTGAGCTAGATATACTACCGTATGAAGTTTATTATATTCTTTTAACGGTACTCCTTTCATGCTTGATACCTTAGCCTCAGTATTTTGTTTAGTATGAATCATAATTTATTTCGTGTGATGGAACCACACCCATAAGAGTTTCATACAATTTCATATATCTCGTAAGCTCGTTTAACCGAGCTCCGTTTGTCTTGAAACAAAACTCGTTTAAAAGTTTGAGCTAAATCTACTAACGTATGAAGTTTATTATATACTTTTACCGGTACTCCTTTCATGCATGATACCTTAGGCTCAGTATTTTGTTTATTATGAATAATATTTAATTTCGTGTGATGGAATCACACCCATAAGAATTTCGTACAATTTCCTATATCTCGTATGCTCGTTTAACCGCGATCCATTTTTCTTGTAACAAAACTTGTTTAGAAGTTTGAGCTAGATATACTACCGTATGAAGTTTATTATATTCTTTTAACGGTACTCCTTTCATGCTTGATACCTTAGCCTCAGTATTTTGTTTAGTATGAATCATAATTTATTTCGTGTGATGGAACCACACCCATAAGAGTTTCATACAATTTCATATATCTCGTAAGCTCGTTTAACCGAGCTCCGTTTGTCTTGAAACAAAACTCGTTTAAAAGTTTGAGCTAAATCTACTAACGTATGAAGTTTATTATATACTTTTACCGGTACTCCTTTCATGCATGATACCTTAGGCTCAGTATTTTGTTTATTATGAATAATATTTAATTTCGTGTGATGGAATCACACCCATAAGAATTTCGTACAATTTCCTATATCTCGTATGCTCGTTTAACCGCGATCCATTTTTCTTGTAACAAAACTTGTTTAGAAGTTTGAGCTAGATATACTAACATATGAAGTTTATTATATTCTTTTAACGGTACTCCTTTCATGCATGATACCTTAGCCTCGGTATTTTGTTTAGTATGAATCATAATTTATTTCGTGTGATGGAACCACACCCATAAGAGTTTCATACAATTTCATATATCTCGTAAGCTCGTTTAACCGAGCTCCGTTTGTCTTGAAACAAAACTCGTTTAAAAGTTTGAGCTAAATCTACTAACGTATGAAGTTTATTATATACTTTTACCGGTACTCCTTTCATGCATGATACCTTAGGCTCAGTATTTTGTTTATTATGAATAATATTTAATTTCGTGTGATGGAATCACACCCATAAGAATTTCGTACAATTTCCTATATCTTGTATGCTCGTTTAACCGCGATCCATTTTTCTTGTAACAAAACTTGTTTAGAAGTTTGAGCTAGATATACTAACATATGAAGTTTATTATATTCTTTTAACGGTACTCCTTTCATGCATGATACCTTAGCCTCGGTATTTTGTTTAGTATGAATCATAATTTATTTCGTGTGATGGAACCACACCCATAAGAGTTTCATACAATTTCATATATCTCGTAAGCTCGTTTAACCGAGCTCCGTTTGTCTTGAAACAAAACTCGTTTAAAAGTTTGAGCTAAATCTACTAACGTATGAAGTTTATTATATACTTTTACCGGTACTCCTTTCATGCATGATACCTTAGGCTCAGTATTTTGTTTATTATGAATAATATTTAATTTCGTGTGATGGAATCACACCCATAAGAATTTCGTACAATTTCCTATATCTTGTATGCTCGTTTAACCGCGATCCATTTTTCTTGTAACAAAACTTGTTTAGAAGTTTGAGCTAGATATACTACCGTATGAAGTTTATTATATTCTTTTAACGGTACTCCTTTCATGCTTGATACCTTAGCCTCAGTATTTTGTTTAGTATGAATCATAATTTATTTCGTGTGATGGAACCACACCCATAAGAGTTTCATACAATTTCATATATCTCGTAAGCTCGTTTAACCGAGCTCCGTTTGTCTTGAAACAAAACTCGTTTAAAAGTTTGAGCTAAATCTACTAACGTATGAAGTTTATTATATACTTTTACCGGTACTCCTTTCATGCATGATACCTTAGGCTCAGTATTTTGTTTATTATGAATAATATTTAATTTCGTGTGATGGAATCACACCCATAAGAATTTCGTACAATTTCCTATATCTCGTAAGCTCGTTTAACCGCGATCCATTTTTCTTGTAACAAAACTTGTTTAGAAGTTTGAGCTAGATATACTAACATATGAAGTTTATTATATTCTTTTAACGGTACTCCTTTCATGCATGATACCTTAGCCTCGGTATTTTGTTTAGTATGAATCATAATTTATTTCGTGTGATGGAACCACACCCATAAGAGTTTCATACAATTTCATATATCTCGTAAGCTCGTTTAACCGAGCTCCGTTTGTCTTGAAACAAAACTCGTTTAAAAGTTTGAGCTAAATCTACTAACGTATGAAGTTTATTATATACTTTTACCGGTACTCCTTTCATGCATGATACCTTAGGCTCAGTATTTTGTTTATTATGAATAATATTTAATTTCGTGTGATGGAATCACACCCATAAGAATTTCGTACAATTTCCTATATCTTGTATGCTCGTTTAACCGCGATCCATTTTTCCTGTAACAAAACTTGTTTAGAAGTTTGAGCTAGATATACTAACGTATGAAGTTTATTATATTCTTTTAACGGTACTCCTTTCATGCATGATACCTTAGGCTTAGTATTTTCTTTATTATGAATAATATTTAATTTCGTGTGATGGAACCACACCCATAAGAATTTCGTTCAATTTCCAATATCTCGTATGCTCGCTTAACCGAGATCCATTCTTGTTGTAACATAACTTGTTTAGAAGTTTGAGCTAGATATACTAACGTATTAAGTTTATTATATACTTTTAACGGTACTCCTTTCATGCATGATACCTTAAGCTCAGTATTTTCTTTATTATGAATAATATTTAATTTCGTGTGATGGAACCACACCCATAAGAATTTCGTTCAATTTCCTATATCTCGTATGCTCGTTTAACCGAGATCCATTTTTCTAGTAACAAAACTTGTTTAGAAGTTTGAGCTAGATATACTAGCGTATGAAGGTTATTATATTCTTTTAACGGTACTCCTTTCATACATGATACCTTAGCCTCGGTATTTTGTTTAGTATGAATCATAATTTATTTCGTGTGATGGAACCACACCCATAAGAGTTTCATACAATTTCCTATATCTCGTAAGCTCGTTTAACCGAGCTCCGTTTGTCTTGAAACAAAACTCGTTTAAAAGTTTGAGCTAAATCTACTAATGTATGAAGTTTATTATATACTTTTACCGGTAATCCTTTCATGCGTGATACCTTAGGCTCAGTATTTTGTTTATTATGAATAATATTTAATTTCGTGTGATGGAATCACACCCATAAGAATTTCGTACAATTTCCTATATCTTGTATGCTCGTTTAACCGCGATCCATTTTTCTTGTAACAAAACTTGTTTAGAAGTTTGAGCTAGATATACTACCGTATGAAGTTTATTATATTCTTTTAACGGTACTCCTTTCATGCTTGATACCTTAGCCTCAGTATTTTGTTTAGTATGAATCATAATTTATTTCGTGTGATGGAACCACACCCATAAGAGTTTCATACAATTTCATATATCTCGTAAGCTCGTTTAACCTAGCTCCGTTTGTCTTGAAACAAAACTCGTTTAAAAGTTTGAGCTAAATCTACTAACGTATGAAGTTTATTATATACTTTTACCGGTACTCCTTTCATGCATGATACCTTAGGCTCAGTATTTTGTTTATTATGAATAATATTTAATTTCGTGTGATGGAATCACACCCATAAGAATTTCGTACAATTTCCTATATCTCGTATGCTCGTTTAACCGCGATCCATTTTTCTTGTAACAAAACTTGTTTAGAAGTTTGAGCTAGATATACTAACATATGAAGTTTATTATATTCTTTTAACGGTACTCCTTTCATGCATGATACCTTAGCCTCGGTATTTTGTTTAGTATGAATCATAATTTATTTCGTGTGATGGAACCACACCCATAAGAATTTCATACAATTTCATATATCTCGTAAGCTCGTTTAACCGAGCTCCGTTTGTCTTGAAACAAAACTCGTTTAAAAGTTTGAGCTAAATCTACTAACGTATGAAGTTTATTATATACTTTTACCGGTACTCCTTTCATGCATGATACCTTAGGCTCAGTATTTTGTTTATTATGAATAATATTTAATTTCGTGTGATGGAATCACACCCATAAGAATTTCGTACAATTTCCTATATCTTGTATGCTCGTTTAACCGCGATCCATTTTTCCTGTAACAAAACTTGTTTAGAAGTTTGAGCTAGATATACTAACGTATGAAGTTTATTATATTCTTTTAACGGTACTCCTTTCATGCATGATACCTTAGGCTTAGTATTTTCTTTATTATGAATAATATTTAATTTCGTGTGATGGAACCACACCCATAAGAATTTCGTTCAATTTCCTATATCTCGTATGCTCGCTTAACCGAGATCCATTCTTGTTGTAACATAACTTGTTTAGAAGTTTGAGCTAGATATACTAACGTATTAAGTTTATTATATACTTTTAACGGTACTCCTTTCATGCATGATACCTTAAGCTCAGTATTTTCTTTATTATGAATAATATTTAATTTCTTGTGATGGAACCACACCCATAAGAATTTCGTTCAATTTCCTATATCTCGTATGCTCGTTTAACCGAGATCCATTTTTCTAGTAACAAAACTTGTTTAGAAGTTTGAGCTAGATATACTAGCGTATGAAGGTTATTATATTCTTTTAACGGTACTCCTTTCATACATGATACCTTAGCCTCGGTATTTTGTTTAGTATGAATCATAATTTATTTCGTGTGATGGAACCACACCCATAAGAGTTTCATACAATTTCATATATCTCGTAAGCTCGTTTAACCGAGCTCCGTTTGTCTTGAAACAAAACTCGTTTAAAAGTTTGAGCTAAATCTACTAATGTATGAAGTTTATTATATACTTTTACCGGTAATCCTTTCATGCGTGATACCTTAGGCTCAGTATTTTGTTTATTATGAATAATATTTAATTTCGTGTGATGGAATCACACCCATAAGAATTTCGTACAATTTCCTATATCTTGTATGCTCGTTTAACCGCGATCCATTTTTCTTGTAACAAAACTTGTTTAGAAGTTTGAGCTAGATATACTACCTTATGAAGTTTATTATATTCTTTTAACGGTACTCCTTTCATGCTTGATACCTTAGCCTCAGTATTTTGTTTAGTATGAATCATAATTTATTTCGTGTGATGGAACCACACCCATAAGAGTTTCATACAATTTCATATATCTCGTAAGCTCGTTTAACCGAGCTCCGTTTGTCTTGAAACAAAACTCGTTTAAAAGTTTGAGCTAAATCTACTAACGTATGAAGTTTATTATATACTTTTACCGGTACTCCTTTCATGCATGATACCTTAGGCTCAGTATTTTGTTTATTATGAATAATATTTAATTTCGTGTGATGGAATCACACCCATAAGAATTTCGTACAATTTCCTATATCTTGTATGCTCGTTTAACCGCGATCCATTTTTCTTGTAACAAAACTTGTTTAGAAGTTTGAGCTAGATATACTAACATATGAAGTTTATTATATTCTTTTAACGGTACTCCTTTCATGCATGATACCTTAGCCTCGGTATTTTGTTTAGTATGAATCATAATTTATTTCGTGTGATGGAACCACACCCATAAGAGTTTCATACAATTTCATATATCTCGTAAGCTCGTTTAACCGAGCTCCGTTTGTCTTGAAACAAAACTCGTTTAAAAGTTTGAGCTAAATCTACTAATGTATGAAGTTTATTATATACTTTTACCGGTAATCCTTTCATGCGTGATACCTTAGGCTCAGTATTTTGTTTATTATGAATAATATTTAATTTCGTGTGATGGAATCACACCCATAAGAATTTCGTACAATTTCCTATATCTTGTATGCTCGTTTAACCGCGATCCATTTTTCTTGTAACAAAACTTGTTTAGAAGTTTGAGCTAGATATACTACCTTATGAAGTTTATTATATTCTTTTAACGGTACTCCTTTCATGCTTGATACCTTAGCCTCAGTATTTTGTTTAGTATGAATCATAATTTATTTCGTGTGATGGAACCACACCCATAAGAGTTTCATACAATTTCATATATCTCGTAAGCTCGTTTAACCGAGCTCCGTTTGTCTTGAAACAAAACTCGTTTAAAAGTTTGAGCTAAATCTACTAACGTATGAAGTTTATTATATACTTTTACCGGTACTCCTTTCATGCATGATACCTTAGGCTCAGTATTTTGTTTATTATGAATAATATTTAATTTCGTGTGATGGAATCACACCCATAAGAATTTCGTACAATTTCCTATATCTTGTATGCTCGTTTAACCGCGATCCATTTTTCTTGTAACAAAACTTGTTTAGAAGTTTGAGCTAGATATACTAACATATGAAGTTTATTATATTCTTTTAACGGTACTCCTTTCATGCATGATACCTTAGCCTCGGTATTTTGTTTAGTATGAATCATAATTTATTTCGTGTGATGGAACCACACCCATAAGAGTTTCATACAATTTCATATATCTCGTAAGCTCGTTTAACCGAGCTCCGTTTGTCTTGAAACAAAACTCGTTTAAAAGTTTGAGCTAAATCTACTAACGTATGAAGTTTATTATATACTTTTACCGGTACTCCTTTCATGCATGATACCTTAGGCTCAGTATTTTGTTTATTATGAATAATATTTAATTTCGTGTGATGGAATCACACCCATAAGAATTTTGTACAATTTCCTATATCTTGTATGCTCGTTTAACCGCGATCCATTTTTCTTGTAACAAAACTTGTTTAGAAGTTTGAGCTAGATATACTAACATATGAAGTTTATTATATTCTTTTAACGTTACTCCTTTCATGCATGATACCTTAGCCTCGGTATTTTGTTTAGTATGAATCATAATTTATTTCGTGTGATGGAACCACACCCATAAGAGTTTCATACAATTTCATATATCTCGTAAGCTCGTTTAACCGAGCTCCGTTTGTCTTGAAACAAAACTCGTTTAAAAGTTTGAGCTAAATCTACTAACGTATGAAGTTTATTATATACTTTTACCGGTACTCCTTTCATGCATGATACCTTAGGCTCAGTATTTTGTTTATTATGAATAATATTTAATTTCGTGTGATGGAATCACACCCATAAGAATTTCGTACAATTTCCTATATCTTGTATGCTCGTTTAACCGCGATCCATTTTTCCTGTAACAAAACTTGTTTAGAAGTTTGAGCTAGATATACTAACGTATGAAGTTTATTATATTCTTTTAACGGTACTCCTTTCATGCATGATACCTTAGGCTTAGTATTTTCTTTATTATGAATAATATTTAATTTCGTGTGATGGAACCACACCCATAAGAATTTCGTTCAATTTCCTATATCTCGTATGCTCGCTTAACCGAGATCCATTCTTGTTGTAACATAACTTGTTTAGAAGTTTGAGCTAGATATACTAACGTATTAATTTTATTATATACTTTTAACGGTACTCCTTTCATGCATGATACCTTAAGCTCAGTATTTTCTTTATTATGAATAATATTTAATTTCGTGTGATGGAACCACACCCATAAGAATTTCGTTCAATTTCCTATATCTCGTATGCTCGTTTAACCGAGATCCATTTTTCTAGTAACAAAACTTGTTTAGAAGTTTGAGCTAGATATACTAGCGTATGAAGGTTATTATATTCTTTTAACGGTACTCCTTTCATACATGATACCTTAGCCTCGGTATTTTGTTTAGTATGAATCATAATTTATTTCGTGTGATGGAACCACACCCATAAGAGTTTCATACAATTTCCTATATCTCGTAAGCTCGTTTAACCGAGCTCCGTTTGTCTTGAAACAAAACTCGTTTAAAAGTTTGAGCTAAATCTACTAATGTATGAAGTTTATTATATACTTTTACCGGTAATCCTTTCATGCGTGATACCTTAGGCTCAGTATTTTGTTTATTATGAATAATATTTAATTTCGTGTGATGGAATCACACCCATAAGAATTTCGTACAATTTCCTATATCTTGTATGCTCGTTTAACCGCGATCCATTTTTCTTGTAACAAAACTTGTTTAGAAGTTTGAGCTAGATATACTACCGTATGAAGTTTATTATATTCTTTTAACGGTACTCCTTTCATGCTTGATACCTTAGCCTCAGTATTTTGTTTAGTATGAATCATAATTTATTTCGTGTGATGGAACCACACCCATAAGAGTTTCATACAATTTCATATATCTCGTAAGCTCGTTTAACCGAGCTCCGTTTGTCTTGAAACAAAACTCGTTTAAAAGTTTGAGCTAAATCTACTAACGTATGAAGTTTATTATATACTTTTACCGGTACTCCTTTCATGCATGATACCTTAGGCTCAGTATTTTGTTTATTATGAATAATATTTAATTTCGTGTGATGGAATCACACCCATAAGAATTTCGTACAATTTCCTATATCTTGTATGCTCGTTTAACCGCGATCCATTTTTCTTGTAACAAAACTTGTTTAGAAGTTTGAGCTAGATATACTAACATATGAAGTTTATTATATTCTTTTAACGGTACTCCTTTCATGCATGATACCTTAGCTTCGGTATTTTGTTTAGTATGAATCATAATTTATTTCGTGTGATGGAACCACACCCATAAGAGTTTCATACAATTTCATATATCTCGTAAGCTCGTTTAACCGAGCTCCGTTTGTCTTGAAACAAAACTCGTTTAAAAGTTTGAGCTAAATCTACTAACGTATGAAGTTTATTATATACTTTTACCGGTACTCCTTTCATGCATGATACCTTAGGCTCAGTATTTTGTTTATTATGAATAATATTTAATTTCGTGTGATGGAATCACACCCATAAGAATTTCGTACAATTTCCTATACCTTGTATGCTCGTTTAACCGCGATCCATTTTTCCTGTAACAAAACTTGTTTAGAAGTTTGAGCTAGATATACTAACGTATGAAGTTTATTATATTCTTTTAACGGTACTCCTTTCATGCATGATACCTTAGGCTTAGTATTTTCTTTATTATGAATAATATTTAATTTCGTGTGATGGAACCACACCCATAAGAATTTCGTTCAATTTCCTATATCTCGTATGCTCGCTTAACCGAGATCCATTCTTGTTGTAACATAACTTGTTTAGAAGTTTGAGCTAGATATACTAACGTATTAAGTTTATTATATACTTTTAACGGTACTCCTTTCATGCATGATACCTTAAGCTCAGTATTTTCTTTATTATGAATAATATTTAATTTCGTGTGATGGAACCACACCCATAAGAATTTCGTTCAATTTCCTATATCTCGTATGCTCGCTTAACCGAGATCCATTCTTGTTGTAACATAACTTGTTTAGAAGTTTGAGCTAGATATACTAACGTATTAAGTTTATTATATACTTTTAACGGTACTCCTTTCATGCATGATACCTTAAGCTCAGTATTTTCTTTATTATGAATAATATTTAATTTCGTGTGATGGAACCACACCCATAAGAATTTCGTTCAATTTCCTATATCTCGTATGCTCGTTTAACCGAGATCCATTTTTATAGTAACAAAACTTGTTTAGAAGTTTGAGCTAGATATACTAACGTATGAAGGTTATTATATTCTTTTAACGGTACTCCTTTCATGCATGATACCTTAGCCTCGGTATTTTGTTTAGTATGAATCATAATTTATTTCGTGTGATGGAACCACACCCATAAGAGTTTCATACAATTTCCTATATCTCGTAAGCTCGTTTAACCGATCTCCGTTTGTCTTGAAACAAAACTCGTTTAAAAGTTTGAGCTAAATCTACTAATGTATGAAGTTTATTATATACTTTTACCGGTAATCCTTTCATGCATGATACCTTAGGCTCAGTATTTTGTTTATTATGAATAATATTTAATTTCGTGTGATGGAATCACACCCATAAGAATTTCGTACAATTTCCTATATCTTGTATGCTCGTTTAACCGCGATCCATTTTTCTTGTAACAAAACTTGTTTAGAAGTTTGAGCTAGATATACTAACGTATGAAGTTTATTATATTCTTTTAACGGTACTCCTTTCATGCTTGATACCTTAGCCTCAGTATTTTGTTTAGTATGAATCATAATTTATTTCGTGTGATGGAACCACACCCATAAGAGTTTCATACAATTTCATATATCTCGTAAGCTCGTTTAACCGAGCTCCGTTTGTCTTGAAACAAAACTCGTTTAAAAGTTTGAGCTAAATCTACTAACGTATGAAGTTTATTATATACTTTTACCGGTACTCCTTTCATGCATGATACCTTAGGCTCAGTATTTTGTTTATTATGAATAATATTTAATTTCGTGTGATGGAATCACACCCATAAGAATTTCGTACAATTTCCTATACCTTGTATGCTCGTTTAACCGCGATCCATTTTTCCTGTAACAAAACTTGTTTAGAAGTTTGAGCTAGATATACTAACGTATGAAGTTTATTATATTCTTTTAACGGTACTCCTTTCATGCATGATACCTTAGGCTTAGTATTTTCTTTATTATGAATAATATTTAATTTCGTGTGATGGAACCACACCCATAAGAATTTCGTTCAATTTCCTATATCTCGTATGCTCGCTTAACCGAGATCCATTCTTGTTGTAACATAACTTGTTTAGAAGTTTGAGCTAGATATACTAACGTATTAAGTTTATTATATACTTTTAACGGTACTCCTTTCATGCATGATACCTTAAGCTCAGTATTTTCTTTATTATGAATAATATTTAATTTCGTGTGATGGAACCACACCCATAAGAATTTCGTTCAATTTCCTATATCTCGTATGCTCGCTTAACCGAGATCCATTCTTGTTGTAACATAACTTGTTTAGAAGTTTGAGCTAGATATACTAACGTATTAAGTTTATTATATACTTTTAACGGTACTCCTTTCATGCATGATACCTTAAGCTCAGTATTTTCTTTATTATGAATAATATTTAATTTCGTGTGATGGAACCACACCCATAAGAATTTCGTTCAATTTCCTATATCTCGTATGCTCGTTTAACCGAGATCCATTTTTCTAGTAACAAAACTTGTTTAGAAGTTTGAGCTAGATATACTAACGTATGAAGGTTATTATATTCTTTTAACGGTACTCCTTTCATACATGATACCTTAGCCTCGGTATTTTGTTTAGTATGAATCATAATTTATTTCGTGTGATGGAACCACACCCATAAGAGTTTCATACAATTTCATATATCTCGTAAGCTCGTTTAACCGAGCTCCGTTTTTCTTGAAACAAAACTCGTTTAAAAGTTTGAGCTAAATCTACTAATGTATGAAGTTTATTATATACTTTTACCGGTAATCCTTTCATGCATGATACCTTAGGCTCAGTATTTTGTTTATTATGAATAATATTTAATTTCGTGTGATGGAATCACACCCATAAGAATTTCGTACAATTTCCTATATCTTGTATGCTCGTTTAACCGCGATCCATTTTTCTTGTAACAAAACTTGTTTAGAAGTTTGAGCTAGATATACTACCGTATGAAGTTTATTATATTCTTTTAACGGTACTCCTTTCATGCTTGATACCTTAGCCTCAGTATTTTGTTTAGTATGAATCATAATTTATTTCGTGTGATGGAACCACACCCATAAGAGTTTCATACAATTTCCTATATCTCGTAAGCTCGTTTAACCGAGCTCCGTTTGTCTTGAAACAAAACTCGTTTAAAAGTTTGAGCTAAATCTACTAATGTATGAAGTTTATTATATACTTTTACCGGTAATCCTTTCATGCATGATACCTTAGGATTAGTATTTTGTTTATTATGAATAATATTTAATTTCGTGTGATGGAATCGCACCCATAAGAATTTCGTACAATTTCCTATATCTTGTATGCTCGTTTAACCGCGATCCATTTTTCTTGTAACAAAACTTGTTTAGAAGTTTGAGCTAGATATACTAACATATGAAGTTTATTATATTCTTTTAACGGTACTCCTTTCATGCATGATACCTTAGCTTCGGTATTTTGTTTAGTATGAATCATAATTTATTTCGTGTGATGGAACCACACCCATAAGAGTTTCATACAATTTCATATATCTCGTAAGCTCGTTTAACCGAGCTCCGTTTGTCTTGAAACAAAACTCGTTTAAAAGTTTGAGCTAAATCTACTAACGTATGAAGTTTATTATATACTTTTACCGGTACTCCTTTCATGCATGATACCTTAGGCTCAGTATTTTGTTTATTATGAATAATATTTAATTTCGTGTGATGGAATCACACCCATAAGAATTTCGTACAATTTCCTATACCTTGTATGCTCGTTTAACCGCGATCCATTTTTCCTGTAACAAAACTTGTTTAGAAGTTTGAGCTAGATATACTAACGTATGAAGTTTATTATATTCTTTTAACGGTACTCCTTTAATGCATGATACCTTAGGCTTAGTATTTTCTTTATTATGAATAATATTTAATTTCGTGTGATGGAACCACACCCATAAGAATTTCGTTCAATTTCCTATATCTCGTATGCTCGCTTAACCGAGATCCATTCTTGTTGTAACATAACTTGTTTAGAAGTTTGAGCTAGATATACTAACGTATTAAGTTTATTATATACTTTTAACGGTACTCCTTTCATGCATGATACCTTAAGCTCAGTATTTTCTTTATTATGAATAATATTTAATTTCGTGTGATGGAACCACACCCATAAGAATTTCGTTCAATTTCCTATATCTCGTATGCTCGTTTAACCGAGATCCATTTTTATAGTAACAAAACTTGTTTAGAAGTTTGAGCTAGATATACTAACGTATGAAGGTTATTATATTCTTTTAACGGTACTCCTTTCATGCATGATACCTTAGCCTCGGTATTTTGTTTAGTATGAATCATAATTTATTTCGTGTGATGGAACCACACCCATAAGAGTTTCATACAATTTCCTATATCTCGTAAGCTCGTTTAACCGATCTCCGTTTGTCTTGAAACAAAACTCGTTTAAAAGTTTGAGCTAAATCTACTAATGTATGAAGTTTATTATATACTTTTACCGGTAATCCTTTCATGCATGATACCTTAGGCTCAGTATTTTGTTTATTATGAATAATATTTAATTTCGTGTGATGGAATCACACCCATAAGAATTTCGTACAATTTCCTATATCTTGTATGCTCGTTTAACCGAGCTCCGTTTTTCTTGAAACAAAACTCGTTTAAAAGTTTGAGCTAAATCTACTAATGTATGAAGTTTATTATATACTTTTACCGGTAATCCTTTCATGCATGATACCTTAGGCTCAGTATTTTGTTTATTATGAATAATATTTAATTTCGTGTGATGGAATCACACCCATAAGAATTTCGTACAATTTCCTATATCTTGTATGCTCGTTTAACCGCGATCCATTTTTCTTGTAACAAAACTTGTTTAGAAGTTTGAGCTAGATATACTACCGTATGAAGTTTATTATATTCTTTTAACGGTACTCCTTTCATGCTTGATACCTTAGCCTCAGTATTTTGTTTAGTATGAATCATAATTTATTTCGTGTGATGGAACCACACCCATAAGAGTTTCATACAATTTCCTATATCTCGTAAGCTCGTTTAACCGAGCTCCGTTTGTCTTGAAACAAAACTCGTTTAAAAGTTTGAGCTAAATCTACTAATGTATGAAGTTTATTATATACTTTTACCGGTAATCCTTTCATGCATGATACCTTAGGCTTAGTATTTTGTTTATTATGAATAATATTTAATTTCGTGTGATGGAATCACACCCATAAGAATTTCGTACAATTTCCTATATCTTGTATGCTCGTTTAACCGCGATCCATTTTTCTTGTAACAAAACTTGTTTAGAAGTTTGAGCTAGATATACTACCGTATGAAGTTTATTATATTCTTTTAACGGTACTCCTTTCATGCTTGATACCTTAGCCTCAGTATTTTGTTTAGTATGAATCATAATTTATTTCGTGTGATGGAACCACACCCATAAGAGTTTCATACAATTTCATATATCTCGTAAGCTCGTTTAACCGAGCTCCGTTTGTCTTGAAACAAAACTCGTTTAAAAGTTTGAGCTAAATCTACTAACGTATGAAGTTTATTATATACTTTTACCGGTACTCCTTTCATGCATGATACCTTAGGCTCAGTATTTTGTTTATTATGAATAATATTTAATTTCGTGTGATGGAATCACACCCATAAGAATTTCGTACAATTTCCTATATCTTGTATGCTCGTTTAACCGCGATCCATTTTTCTTGTAACAAAACTTGTTTAGAAGTTTGAGCTAGATATACTAACATATGAAGTTTATTATATTCTTTTAACGGTACTCCTTTCATGCATGATACCTTAGCTTCGGTATTTTGTTTAGTATGAATCATAATTTATTTCGTGTGATGGAACCACACCCATAAGAGTTTCATACAATTTCATATATCTCGTAAGCTCGTTTAACCGAGCTCCGTTTGTCTTGAAACAAAACTCGTTTAAAAGTTTGAGCTAAATCTACTAACGTATGAAGTTTATTATATACTTTTACCGGTACTCCTTTCATGCATGATACCTTAGGCTCAGTATTTTGTTTATTATGAATAATATTTAATTTCGTGTGATGGAATCACACCCATAAGAATTTCGTACAATTTCCTATACCTTGTATGCTCGTTTAACCGCGATCCATTTTTCCTGTAACAAAACTTGTTTAGAAGTTTGAGCTAGATATACTAACGTATGAAGTTTATTATATTCTTTTAACGGTACTCCTTTCATGCATGATACCTTAGGCTTAGTATTTTCTTTATTATGAATAATATTTAATTTCGTGTGATGGAACCACACCCATAAGAATTTCGTTCAATTTCCTATATCTCGTATGCTCGCTTAACCGAGATCCATTCTTGTTGTAACATAACTTGTTTAGAAGTTTGAGCTAGATATACTAACGTATTAAGTTTATTATATACTTTTAACGGTACTCCTTTCATGCATGATACCTTAAGCTCAGTATTTTCTTTATTATGAATAATATTTAATTTCGTGTGATGGAACCACACCCATAAGAATTTCGTTCAATTTCCTATATCTCGTATGCTCGTTTAACCGAGATCCATTTTTATAGTAACAAAACTTGTTTAGAAGTTTGAGCTAGATATACTAACGTATGAAGGTTATTATATTCTTTTAACGGTACTCCTTTCATACATGATACCTTAGCCTCGGTATTTTGTTTAGTATGAATCATAATTTATTTCGTGTGATGGAACCACACCCATAAGAGTTTCATACAATTTCATATATCTCGTAAGCTCGTTTAACCGAGCTCCGTTTTTCTTGAAACAAAACTCGTTTAAAAGTTTGAGCTAAATCTACTAATGTATGAAGTTTATTATATACTTTTACCGGTAATCCTTTCATGCATGATACCTTAGGCTCAGTATTTTGTTTATTATGAATAATATTTAATTTCGTGTGATTGAATCACACCCATAAGAATTTCGTACAATTTCCTATATCTTGTATGCTCGTTTAACCGCGATCCATTTTTCTTGTAACAAAACTTGTTTAGAAGTTTGAGCTAGATATACTACCGTATGAAGTTTATTATATTCTTTTAACGGTACTCCTTTCATGCTTGATACCTTAGCCTCAGTATTTTGTTTAGTATGAATCATAATTTATTTCGTGTGATGGAACCACACCCATAAGAGTTTCATACAATTTCCTATATCTCGTAAGCTCGTTTAACCGAGCTCCGTTTGTCTTGAAACAAAACTCGTTTAAAAGTTTGAGCTAAATCTACTAATGTATGAAGTTTATTATATACTTTTACCGGTAATCCTTTCATGCATGATACCTTAGGCTTAGTATTTTGTTTATTATGAATAATATTTAATTTCGTGTGATGGAATCACACCCATAAGAATTTCGTACAATTTCCTATATCTTGTATGCTCGTTTAACCGCGATCCATTTTTCTTGTAACAAAACTTGTTTAGAAGTTTGAGCTAGATATACTAACGTATGAAGTTTATTATATTCTTTTAACGGTACTCCTTTCATGCTTGATACCTTAGCCTCAGTATTTTGTTTAGTATGAATCATAATTTATTTCGTGTGATGGAACCACACCCATAAGAGTTTCATACAATTTCATATATCTCGTAAGCTCGTTTAACCGATCTCCGTTTGTCTTGAAACAAAACTCGTTTAAAAGTTTGACCTAAATCTACTAACGTATGAAGTTTATTATATACTTTTACCGGTACTCCTTTCATGCATGATACCTTAGGCTCAGTATTTTGTTTATTATGAATAATATTTAATTTCGTGTGATGGAATCACACCCATAAGAATTTCGTACAATTTCCTATATCTTGTATGCTCGTTTAACCGCGATCCATTTTTCTTGTAACAAAACTTGTTTAGAAGTTTGAGCTAGATATACTAACATATGAAGTTTATTATATTCTTTTAACGGTACTCCTTTCATGCATGATACCTTAGGCTTAGTATTTTCTTTATTATGAATAATATTTAATTTCGTGTGATGGAACCACACCCATAAGAATTTCGTTCAATTTCCTATATCTCGTATGCTCGTTTAACCGAGATCCATTCTTGTTGTAACATAACTTGTTTAGAAGTTTGAGCTAGATATACTAACGTATTAAGTTTATTATATACTTTTAACGGTACTCCTTTCATGCATGATACCTTAAGCTCAGTATTTTCTTTATTATGAATAATATTTAATTTCGTGTGATGGAACCACACCCATAAGAATTTCGTTCAATTTCCTATATCTCGTATGCTCGTTTAACCGAGATCCATTTTTCTAGTAACAAAACTTGTTTAGAAGTTTGAGCTAGATATACTAACGTATGAAGGTTATTATATTCTTTTAACGGTACTCCTTTCATGCATGATACCTTAGCCTCGGTATTTTGTTTAGTATGAATCATAATTTATTTCGTGTGATGGAACCACACCCATAAGAGTTTCATACAATTTCCTATATCTCGTAAGCTCGTTTAACCGATCTCCGTTTGTCTTGAAACAAAACTCGTTTAAAAGTTTGAGCTAAATCTACTAACGTATGAAGTTTATTATATACTTTTACCGGTACTCCTTTCATGCATGATACCTTAGGCTCTACCGGTACTCCTTTCATGCATGATACCTTAGGCTCAGTATTTTGTTTATTATGAATAATATTTAATTTCGTGTGATGGAACCACACCCATAAGAATTTCGTTCAATTTCCTATATCTCGTATGCTCGTTTAACCGAGATCCATTTTTCTAGTAACAAAACTTGTTTAGAAGTTTGAGCTAGATATACTAACGTATGAAGGTTATTATATTCTTTTAACGGTACTCCTTTCATACATGATACCTTAGCCTCGGTATTTTGTTTAGTATGAATCATAATTTATTTCGTGTGATGGAACCACACCCATAAGAGTTTCATACAATTTCCTATATCTCGTAAGCTCGTTTAACCGAGCTCCGTTTGTCTTGAAACAAAACTCGTTTAAAAGTTTGAGCTAAATCTACTAATGTATGAAGTTTATTATATACTTTTACCGGTAATCCTTTCATGCATGATACCTTAGGCTCAGTATTTTGTTTATTATGAATAATATTTAATTTCGTGTGATGGAATCACACCCATAAGAATTTCGTACAATTTCCTATATCTTGTATGCTCGTTTAACCGCGATCCATTTTTCTTGTAACAAAACTTGTTTAGAAGTTTGAGCTAGATATACTACCGTATGAAGTTTATTATATTCTTTTAACGGTACTCCTTTCATGCTTGATACCTTAGCCTCAGTATTTTGTTTAGTATGAATCATAATTTATTTCGTGTGATGGAACCACACCCATAAGAGTTTCATACAATTTCCTATATCTCGTAAGCTCGTTTAACCGAGCTCCGTTTGTCTTGAAACAAAACTCGTTTAAAAGTTTGAGCTAAATCTACTAATGTATGAAGTTTATTATATACTTTTACCGGTAATCCTTTCATGCATGATACCTTAGGCTTAGTATTTTGTTTATTATGAATAATATTTAATTTCGTGTGATGGAATCACACCCATAAGAATTTCGTACAATTTCCTATATCTTGTATGCTCGTTTAACCGCGATCCATTTTTCTTGTAACAAAACTTGTTTAGAAGTTTGAGCTAGATATACTAACGTATGAAGTTTATTATATTCTTTTAACGGTACTCCTTTCATGCTTGATACCTTAGCCTCAGTATTTTGTTTAGTATGAATCATAATTTATTTCGTGTGATGGAACCACACCCATAAGAGTTTCATACAATTTCATATATCTCGTAAGCTCGTTTAACCGAGCTCCGTTTGTCTTGAAACAAAACTCGTTTAAAAGTTTGAGCTAAATCTACTAACGTATGAAGTTTATTATATACTTTTACCGGTACTCCTTTCATGCATGATACCTTAGGCTCAGTATTTTGTTTATTATGAATAATATTTAATTTCGTGTGATGGAATCACACCCATAAGAATTTCGTACAATTTCCTATATCTTGTATGCTCGTTTAACCGCGATCCATTTTTCTTGTAACAAAACTTGTTTAGAAGTTTGAGCTAGATATACTAACATATGAAGTTTATTATATTCTTTTAACGGTACTCCTTTCATGCATGATACCTTAGGCTCAGTATTTTCTTTATTATGAATAATATTTAATTTCGTGTGATGGAACCACACCCATAAGAATTTCGTTCAATTTCCTATATCTCGTATGCTCGCTTAACCGAGATCCATTCTTGTTGTAACATAACTTGTTTAGAAGTTTGAGCTAGATATACTAACGTATTAAGTTTATTATATACTTTTAACGGTACTCCTTTCATGCATGATACCTTAAGCTCAGTATTTTCTTTATTATGAATAATATTTAATTTCGTGTGATGGAACCACACCCATAAGAATTTCGTTCAATTTCCTATATCTCGTATGCTCGTTTAACCGAGATCCATTCTTGTTGTAACATAACTTGTTTAGAAGTTTGAGCTAGATATACTAACGTATTAAGTTTATTATATACTTTTAACGGTACTCCTTTCATGCATGATACCTTAAGCTCAGTATTTTCTTTATTATGAATAATATTTAATTTCGTGTGATGGAACCACACCCATAAGAATTTCGTTCAATTTCCTATATCTCGTATGCTCGTTTAACCGAGATCCATTTTTCTAGTAACAAAACTTGTTTAGAAGTTTGAGCTAGATATACTAACGTATGAAGGTTATTATATTCTTTTAACGGTACTCCTTTCATGCATGATACCTTAGCCTCGGTATTTTGTTTAGTATGAATCATAATTTATTTCGTGTGATGGAACCACACCCATAAGAGTTTCATACAATTTCCTATATCTCGTAAGCTCGTTTAACCGAGCTCCGTTTGTCTTGAAACAAAACTCGTTTAAAAGTTTGAGCTAAATCTACTAATGTATGAAGTTTATTATATACTTTTACCGGTAATCCTTTCATGCATGATACCTTAGGCTCAGTATTTTGTTTATTATGAATAATATTTAATTTCGTGTGATGGAATCACACCCATAAGAATTTCGTACAATTTCCTATATCTTGTATGCTCGTTTAACCGCGATCCATTTTTCTTGTAACAAAACTTGTTTAGAAGTTTGAGCTAGATATACTAACGTATGAAGTTTATTATATTCTTTTAACGGTACTCCTTTCATGCTTGATACCTTAGCCTCAGTATTTTGTTTAGTATGAATCATAATTTATTTCGTGTGATGGAACCACACCCATAAGAGTTTCATACAATTTCATATATCTCGTAAGCTCGTTTAACCGAGCTCCGTTTGTCTTGAAACAAAACTCGTTTAAAAGTTTGAGCTAAATCTACTAACGTATGAAGTTTATTATATACTTTTACCGGTACTCCTTTCATGCATGATACCTTAGGCTCAGTATTTTGTTTATTATGAATAATATTTAATTTCGTGTGATGGAATCACACCCATAAGAATTTCGTACAATTTCCTATATCTTGTATGCTCGTTTAACCGCGATCCATTTTTCCTGTAACAAAACTTGTTTAGAAGTTTGAGCTAGATATACTAACGTATGAAGTTTATTATATTCTTTTAACGGTACTCCTTTCATGCATGATACCTTAGGCTTAGTATTTTCTTTATTATGAATAAAATTTAATTTCGTGTGATGGAACCACACCCATAAGAATTTCGTTCAATTTCCTATATCTCGTATGCTCGCTTAACCGAGATCCATTCTTGTTGTAACATAACTTGTTTAGAAGTTTGAGCTAGATATACTAACGTATTAAGTTTATTATATACTTTTAACGGTACTCCTTTCATGCATGATACCTTAAGCTCAGTATTTTCTTTATTATGAATAATATTTAATTTCGTGTGATGGAACCACACCCATAAGAATTTCGTTCAATTTCCTATATCTCGTATGCTCGTTTAACCGAGATCCATTTTTATAGTAACAAAACTTGTTTAGAAGTTTGAGCTAGATATACTAACGTATGAAGGTTATTATATTCTTTTAACGGTACTCCTTTCATGCATGATACCTTAGCCTCGGTATTTTGTTTAGTATGAATCATAATTTATTTCGTGTGATGGAACCACACCCATAAGAGTTTTCATACAATTTCCTATATCTCGTAAGCTCGTTTAACCGATCTCCGTTTGTCTTGAAACAAAACTCGTTTAAAAGTTTGAGCTAAATCTACTAATGTATGAAGTTTATTATATACTTTTACCGGTAATCCTTTCATGCATGATACCTTAGGCTCAGTTTTTGTTTATTATGAATAATATTTAATTTCGTGTGATGGAATCACACCCATAAGAATTTCGTACAATTTCCTATATCTTGTATGCTCGTTTAACCGCGATCCATTTTTCTTGTAACAAAACTTGTTTAGAAGTTTGAGCTAGATATACTAACATATGAAGTTTATTATATTCTTTTAACGGTACTCCTTTCATGCATGATACCTTAGGCTTAGTATTTTCTTTATTATGAATAATATTTAATTTCGTGTGATGGAACCACACCCATAAGAATTTCGTTCAATTTCCTATATCTCGTATGCTCGTTTAACCGAGATCCATTCTTGTTGTAACATAACTTGTTTAGAAGTTTGAGCTAGATATACTAACGTATTAAGTTTATTATATACTTTTAACGGTACTCCTTTCATGCATGATACCTTAAGCTCAGTATTTTCTTTATTATGAATAATATTTAATTTCGTGTGATGGAACCACACCCATAAGAATTTCGTTCAATTTCCTATATCTCGTATGCTCGTTTAACCGAGATCCATTTTTCTAGTAACAAAACTTGTTTAGAAGTTTGAGCTAGATATACTAACGTATGAAGGTTATTATATTCTTTTAACGGTACTCCTTTCATGCATGATACCTTAGCCTCGGTATTTTGTTTAGTATGAATCATAATTTATTTCGTGTGATGGAACCACACCCATAAGAGTTTCATACAATTTCCTATATCTCGTAAGCTCGTTTAACCGAGCTCCGTTTGTCTTGAAACAAAACTCGTTTAAAAGTTTGAGCTAAATCTACTAATGTATGAAGTTTATTATATACTTTTACCGGTAATCCTTTCATGCATGATACCTTAGGCTCAGTATTTTGTTTATTATGAATAATATTTAATTTCGTGTGATGGAATCACACCCATAAGAATTTCGTACAATTTCCTATATCTTGTATGCTCGTTTAACCGCGATCCATTTTTCTTGTAACAAAACTTGTTTAGAAGTTTGAGCTAGATATACTAACGTATGAAGTTTATTATATTCTTTTAACGGTACTCCTTTCATGCTTGATACCTTAGCCTCAGTATTTTGTTTAGTATGAATCATAATTTATTTCGTGTGATGGAACCACACCCATAAGAGTTTCATACAATTTCATATATCTCGTAAGCTCGTTTAACCGAGCTCCGTTTGTCTTGAAACAAAACTCGTTTAAAAGTTTGAGCTAAATCTACTAACGTATGAAGTTTATTATATACTTTTACCGGTACTCCTTTCATGCATGATACCTTAGGCTCAGTATTTTGTTTATTATGAATAATATTTAATTTCGTGTGATGGAATCACACCCATAAGAATTTCGTACAATTTCCTATATCTTGTATGCTCGTTTAACCGCGATCCATTTTTCCTGTAACAAAACTTGTTTAGAAGTTTGAGCTAGATATACTAACGTATGAAGTTTATTATATTCTTTTAACGGTACTCCTTTCATGCATGATACCTTAGGCTTAGTATTTTCTTTATTATGAATAAAATTTAATTTCGTGTGATGGAACCACACCCATAAGAATTTCGTTCAATTTCCTATATCTCGTATGCTCGCTTAACCGAGATCCATTCTTGTTGTAACATAACTTGTTTAGAAGTTTGAGCTAGATATACTAACGTATTAAGTTTATTATATACTTTTAACGGTACTCCTTTCATGCATGATACCTTAAGCTCAGTATTTTCTTTATTATGAATAATATTTAATTTCGTGTGATGGAACCACACCCATAAGAATTTCGTTCAATTTCCTATATCTCGTATGCTCGTTTAACCGAGATCCATTTTTCTAGTAACAAAACTTGTTTAGAAGTTTGAGCTAGATATACTAACGTATGAAGGTTATTATATTCTTTTAACGGTACTCCTTTCATGCATGATACCTTAGCCTCGGTATTTTGTTTAGTATGAATCATAATTTATTTCGTGTGATGGAACCACACCCATAAGAGTTTCATACAATTTCCTATATCTCGTAAGCTCGTTTAACCGATCTCCGTTTGTCTTGAAACAAAACTCGTTTAAAAGTTTGAGCTAAATCTACTAATGTATGAAGTTTATTATATACTTTTACCGGTAATCCTTTCATGCATGATACCTTAGGCTCAGTTTTTGTTTATTATGAATAATATTTAATTTCGTGTGATGGAATCACACCCATAAGAATTTCGTACAATTTCTTATATCTTGTATGCTCGTTTAACCGCAATCCATTTTTCTTGTAACAAAACTTGTTTAGAAGTTTGAGCTAGATATACTAACGTATGAAGTTTATTATATTCTTTTAACGGTACTCCTTTCATGCTTGATACCTTAGCCTCAGTATTTTGTTTAGTATGAATCATAATTTATTTCGTGTGATGGAACCACACCCATAAGAGTTTCATACAATTTCATATATCTCGTAAGCTCGTTTAACCGAGCTCCGTTTGTCTTGAAACAAAACTCGTTTAAAAGTTTGAGCTAAATCTACTAACGTATGAAGTTTATTATATACTTTTACCGGTACTCCTTTCATGCATGATACCTTAGGCTCTACCGGTACTCCTTTCATGCATGATACCTTAGGCTCAGTATTTTGTTTATTATGAATAATATTTAATTTCGTGTGATGGAACCACACCCATAAGAATTTCGTTCAATTTCCTATATCTCTATGCTCGTTTAACCGAGATCCATTTTTCTAGTAACAAAACTTGTTTAGAAGTTTGAGCTAGATATACTAACGTATGAAGGTTATTATATTCTTTTAACGGTACTCCTTTCATACATGATACCTTAGCCTCGGTATTTTGTTTAGTATGAATCATAATTTATTTCGTGTGATGGAACCACACCCATAAGAGTTTCATACAATTTCCTATATCTCGTAAGCTCGTTTAACCGAGCTCCGTTTGTCTTGAAACAAAACTCGTTTAAAAGTTTGAGCTAAATCTACTAATGTATGAAGTTTATTATATACTTTTACCGGTAATCCTTTCATGCATGATACCTTAGGCTCAGTATTTTGTTTATTATGAATAATATTTAATTTCGTGTGATGGAATCACACCCATAAGAATTTCGTACAATTTCCTATATCTTGTATGCTCGTTTAACCGCGATCCATTTTTCTTGTAACAAAACTTGTTTAGAAGTTTGAGCTAGATATACTACCGTATGAAGTTTATTATATTCTTTTAACGGTACTCCTTTCATGCTTGATACCTTAGCCTCAGTATTTTGTTTAGTATGAATCATAATTTATTTCGTGTGATGGAACCACACCCATAAGAGTTTCATACAATTTCCTATATCTCGTAAGCTCGTTTAACCGAGCTCCGTTTGTCTTGAAACAAAACTCGTTTAAAAGTTTGAGCTAAATCTACTAATGTATGAAGTTTATTATATACTTTTACCGGTAATCCTTTCATGCATGATACCTTAGGCTCAGTATTTTGTTTATTATGAATAATATTTAATTTCGTGTGATGGAATCACACCCATAAGAATTTCGTACAATTTCCTATATCTTGTATGCTCGTTTAACCGCGATCCATTTTTCTTGTAACAAAACTTGTTTAGAAGTTTGAGCTAGATATACTAACGTATGAAGTTTATTATATTCTTTTAACGGTACTCCTTTCATGCTTGATACCTTAGCCTCAGTATTTTGTTTAGTATGAATCATAATTTATTTCGTGTGATGGAACCACACCCATAAGAGTTTCATACAATTTCATATATCTCGTAAGCTCGTTTAACCGAGCTCCGTTTGTCTTGAAACAAAACTCGTTTAAAAGTTTGAGCTAAATCTACTAACGTATGAAGTTTATTATATACTTTTACCGGTACTCCTTTCATGCATGATACCTTAGGCTCAGTATTTTGTTTATTATGAATAATATTTAATTTCGTGTGATGGAATCACACCCATAAGAATTTCGTACAATTTCCTATATCTTGTATGCTCGTTTAACCGCGATCCATTTTTCCTGTAACAAAACTTGTTTAGAAGTTTGAGCTAGATATACTAACGTATGAAGTTTATTATATTCTTTTAACGGTACTCCTTTCATGCATGATACCTTAGGCTTAGTATTTTCTTTATTATGAATAATATTTAATTTCGTGTGATGGAACCACACCCATAAGAATTTCGTTCAATTTCCTATATCTCGTATGCTCGCTTAACCGAGATCCATTCTTGTTGTAACATAACTTGTTTAGAAGTTTGAGCTAGATATACTAACGTATTAAGTTTATTATATACTTTTAACGGTACTCCTTTCATGCATGATACCTTAAGCTCAGTATTTTCTTTATTATGAATAATATTTAATTTCGTGTGATGGAACCACACCCATAAGAATTTCGTTCAATTTCCTATATCTCGTATGCTCGTTTAACCGAGATCCATTTTTCTAGTAACAAAACTTGTTTAGAAGTTTGAGCTAGATATACTAACGTATGAAGGTTATTATATTCTTTTAACGGTACTCCTTTCATGCATGATACCTTAGCCTCGGTATTTTGTTTAGTATGAATCATAATTTATTTCGTGTGATGGAACCACACCCATAAGAGTTTCATACAATTTCCTATATCTCGTAAGCTCGTTTAACCGAGCTCCGTTTGTCTTGAAACAAAACTCGTTTAAAAGTTTGAGCTAAATCTACTAATGTATGAAGTTTATTATATACTTTTACCGGTAATCCTTTCATGCATGATACCTTAGGCTCAGTATTTTGTTTATTATGAATAATATTTAATTTCGTGTGATGGAATCACACCCATAAGAATTTCGTACAATTTCCTATATCTTGTATGCTCGTTTAACCGCGATCCATTTTTCTTGTAACAAAACTTGTTTAGAAGTTTGAGCTAGATATACTAACGTATGAAGTTTATTATATTCTTTTAACGGTACTCCTTTCATGCTTGATACCTTAGCCTCAGTATTTTGTTTAGTATGAATCATAATTTATTTCGTGTGATGGAACCACACCCATAAGAGTTTCATACAATTTCATATATCTCGTAAGCTCGTTTAACCGAGCTCCGTTTGTGTTGAAACAAAACTCGTTTAAAAGTTTGAGCTAAATCTACTAACGTATGAAGTTTATTATATACTTTTACCGGTACTCCTTTCATGCATGATACCTTAGCCTCGGTATTTTGTTTAGTATGAATCATAATTTATTTCGTGTGATGGAACCACACCCATAAGAGTTTCATACAATTTCCTATATCTCGTAAGCTCGTTTAACCGAGCTCCGTTTGTCTTGAAACAAAACTCGTTTAAAAGTTTGAGCTAAATCTACTAACGTATGAAGTTTATTATATACTTTTACCGGTACTCCTTTCATGCATGATACCTTAGGCTCAGTATTTTGTTTATTATGAATAATATTTAATTTCGTGTGATGGAATCACACCCATAAGAATTTCGTACAATTTCCTATATCTTGTATGCTCGTTTAACCGCGATCCATTTTTCCTGTAACAAAACTTGTTTAGAAGTTTGAGCTAGATATACTAACGTATGAAGTTTATTATATTCTTTTAACGGTACTCCTTTCATGCATGATACCTTAGGCTTAGTATTTTCTTTATTATGAATAATATTTAATTTCGTGTGATGGAACCACACCCATAAGAATTTCGTTCAATTTCCTATATCTCGTATGCTCGCTTAACCGAGATCCATTCTTGTTGTAACATAACTTGTTTAGAAGTTTGAGCTAGATATACTAACGTATTAAGTTTATTATATACTTTTAACGGTACTCCTTTCATGCATGATACCTTAAGCTCAGTATTTTCTTTATTATGAATAATATTTAATTTCGTGTGATGGAACCACACCCATAAGAATTTCGTTCAATTTCCTATATCTCGTATGCTCGTTTAACCGAGATCCATTTTTCTAGTAACAAAACTTGTTTAGAAGTTTGAGCTAGATATACTAACGTATGAAGGTTATTATATTCTTTTAACGGTACTCCTTTCATGCATGATACCTTAGCCTCGGTATTTTGTTTAGTATGAATCATAATTTATTTCGTGTGATGGAACCACACCCATAAGAGTTTCATACAATTTCCTATATCTCGTAAGCTCGTTTAACCGAGCTCCGTTTGTCTTGAAACAAAACTTGTTTAAAAGTTTGAGCTAAATCTACTAATGTATGAAGTTTATTATATACTTTTACCGGTAATCCTTTCATGCATGATACCTTAGGCTCAGTATTTTGTTTATTATGAATAATATTTAATTTCGTGTGATGGAATCACACCCATAAGAATTTCGTACAATTTCCTATATCTTGTATGCTCGTTTAACCGCGATCCATTTTTCTTGTAACAAAACTTGTTTAGAAGTTTGAGCTAGATATACTAACGTATGAAGTTTATTATATTCTTTTAACGGTACTCCTTTCATGCTTGATACCTTAGCCTCAGTATTTTGTTTAGTATGAATCATAATTTATTTCGTGTGATGGAACCACACCCATAAGAGTTTCATACAATTTCATATATCTCGTAAGCTCGTTTAACCGAGCTCCGTTTGTGTTGAAACAAAACTCGTTTAAAAGTTTGAGCTAAATCTACTAACGTATGAAGTTTATTATATACTTTTACCGGTACTCCTTTCATGCATGATACCTTAGCCTCGGTATTTTGTTTAGTATGAATCATAATTTATTTCGTGTGATGGAACCACACCCATAAGAGTTTCATACAATTTCCTATATCTCGTAAGCTCGTTTAACCGAGCTCCGTTTGTCTTGAAACAAAACTCGTTTAAAAGTTTGAGCTAAATCTACTAACGTATGAAGTTTATTATATACTTTTACCGGTACTCCTTTCATGCATGATACCTTAGGCTCAGTATTTTGTTTATTATGAATAATATTTAATTTCGTGTGATGGAATCACACCCATAAGAATTTCGTACAATTTCCTATATCTTGTATGCTCGTTTAACCGCGATCCATTTTTCCTGTAACAAAACTTGTTTAGAAGTTTGAGCTAGATATACTAACGTATGAAGTTTATTATATTCTTTTAACGGTACTCCTTTCATGCATGATACCTTAGCCTCATTATTTTCTTTATTATGAATAACAATTTATTTCGTGTGATGGAACCACACCTAGAAGAGTTTCATACTATTTCCTATGTGTTGTACGCTCGTTTAACAGAACTCCGTTTGTCTTGTAACAAAACTCGTTTAAAAGTTTGAGCTAAATATACTAACGTATGAAGTTTATTATATACTTTTAACGGTACTCCTTTCATGCATGATACCTTAAGCTCAGTATTTTCTTTATTATGAATAATATTTAATTTCGTGTGATGGAACCACACCCATAAGAATTTCGTTCAATTTCCTATATCTCGTATGCTCGTTTAACCGAGATCCATTTTTCTAGTAACAAAACTTGTTTAGAAGTTTGAGCTAGATATACTAACGTATGAAGGTTATTATATTCTTTTAACGGTACTCCTTTCATGCATGATACCTTAGCCTCGGTATTTTGTTTAGTATGAATCATAATTTATTTCGTGTGATGGAACCACACCCATAAGAGTTTCATACAATTTCCTATATCTCGTAAGCTCGTTTAACCGAGCTCCGTTTGTCTTGAAACAAAACTTGTTTAAAAGTTTGAGCTAAATCTACTAATGTATGAAGTTTATTATATACTTTTACCGGTAATCCTTTCATGCATGATACCTTAGGCTCAGTATTTTGTTTATTATGAATAATATTTAATTTCGTGTGATGGAATCACACCCATAAGAATTTCGTACAATTTCCTATATCTTGTATGCTCGTTTAACCGCGATCCATTTTTCTTGTAACAAAACTTGTTTAGAAGTTTGAGCTAGATATACTAACGTATGAAGTTTATTATATTCTTTTAACGGTACTCCTTTCATGCTTGATACCTTAGCCTCAGTATTTTGTTTAGTATGAATCATAATTTATTTCGTGTGATGGAACCACACCCATAAGAGTTTCATACAATTTCATATATCTCGTAAGCTCGTTTAACCGAGCTCCGTTTGTCTTGAAACAAAACTCGTTTAAAAGTTTGAGCTAAATCTACTAACGTATGAAGTTTATTATATACTTTTACCGGTACTCCTTTCATGCATGATACCTTAGCCTCGGTATTTTGTTTAGTATGAATCATAATTTATTTCGTGTGATGGAACCACACCCATAAGAGTTTCATACAATTTCCTATATCTCGTAAGCTCGTTTAACCGAGCTCCGTTTGTCTTGAAACAAAACTCGTTTAAAAGTTTGAGCTAAATCTACTAATGTATGAAGTTTATTATATACTTTTACCGGTAATCCTTTCATGCATGATACCTTAGGCTCAGTATTTTGTTTATTATGAATATTATTTAATTTCGTGTGATGGAATCACACCCATAAGAATTTCGTACAATTTCCTATATCTTGTATGCTCGTTTAACCGCGATCCATTTTTCTTGTAACAAAACTTGTTTAGAAGTTTGAGCTAGATATACTAACGTATGAAGTTTATTATATTCTTTTAACGGTACTCCTTTCATGCTTGATACGTTAGCCTCAGTATTTTGTTTAGTATGAATCATAATTTATTTCGTGTGATGGAACCACACCCATAAGAGTTTCATACAATTTCATATATCTCGTAAGCTCGTTTAACCGAGCTCCGTTTGTCTTGAAACAAAACTCGTTTAAAAGTTTGAGCTAAATCTACTAACGTATGAAGTTTATTATATACTTTTACCGGTACTCCTTTCATGTATGATACCTTAGGCTCAGTATTTTGTTTATTATGAATAATATTTAATCTCGTGTGATGGAACCACACTAATAAGAATTTCGTTCAATTTCCTATATCTCGTATGCTCGTTTAACCGAGATCCATTTTTCTTGTAACAAAACTTGTTTAGAAGTTTGAGCTAGATATACTACCGTATGAAGTTTATTATATTCTTTTAACGGTACTCCTTTCATGCTTGATACCTTAGCCTCAGTATTTTGTTTAGTATGAATCATAATTTATTTCGTGTGATGGAACCACACCCATAAGAGTTTCATACAATTTCATATATCTCGTAAGCTCGTTTAACCGAGCTCCGTTTGTCTTGAAACAAAACTCGTTTAAAAGTTTGAGCTAAATCTACTAACGTATGAAGTTTATTATATACTTTTACCGGTACTCCTTTCATGCATGATACCTTAGGCTCAGTATTTTGTTTATTATGAATAATATTTAATTTCGTGTGATGGAATCACACCCATAAGAATTTCGTGCAATTTCCTATATCTTGTATGCTCGTTTAACCGCGATCCATTTTTCTTGTAACAAAACTTGTTTAGAAGTTTGAGCTAGATATACTAACATATGAAGTTTATTATATTCTTTTAACGGTACTCCTTTCATGCATGATACCTTAGCCTCGGTATTTTGTTTAGTATGAATCATAATTTATTTCGTGTGATGGAACCACACCCATAAGAGTTTCATACAATTTCATATATCTCGTAAGCTCGTTTAACCGAGCTCCGTTTGTCTTGAAACAAAACTCGTTTAAAAGTTTGAGCTAAATCTACTAACGTATGAAGTTTATTATATACTTTTACCGGTACTCCTTTCATGCATGATACCTTAGGCTCAGTATTTTGTTTATTATGAATAATATTTAATCTCGTGTGATGGAACCACACTAATAAGAATTTCGTTCAATTTACTATATCTCGTATGCTCGTTTAACCGAGATCCATTTTTCTTGTAACAAAACTTGTTTAGAAGTTTGAGCTAGATATACTACCGTATGAAGTTTATTATATTCTTTTAACGGTACTCCTTTCATGCTTGATACCTTAGCCTCAGTATTTTGTTTAGTATGAATCATAATTTATTTCGTGTGATGGAACCACACCCATAAGAGTTTCATACAATTTCATATATCTCGTAAGCTCGTTTAACCGAGCTCCGTTTGTCTTGAAACAAAACTCGTTTAAAAGTTTGAGCTAAATCTACTAACGTATGAAGTTTATTATATACTTTTACCGGTACTCCTTTCATGCATGATACCTTAGGCTCAGTATTTTGTTTATTATGAATAATATTTAATTTCGTGTGATGGAATCACACCCATAAGAATTTCGTGCAATTTCCTATATCTTGTATGCTCGTTTAACCGCGATCCATTTTTCTTGTAACAAAACTTGTTTAGAAGTTTGAGCTAGATATACTAACATATGAAGTTTATTATATTCTTTTAACGGTACTCCTTTCATGCATGATACCTTAGCCTCGGTATTTTGTTTAGTATGAATCATAATTTATTTCGTGTGATGGAACCACACCCATAAGAGTTTCATACAATTTCATATATCTCGTAAGCTCGTTTAACCGAGCTCCGTTTGTCTTGAAACAAAACTCGTTTAAAAGTTTGAGCTAAATCTACTAACGTATGAAGTTTATTATATACTTTTACCGGTACTCCTTTCATGCATGATACCTTAGGCTCAGTATTTTGTTTATTATGAATAATATTTAATTTCGTGTGATGGAATCACACCCATAAGAATTTCGTACAATTTCCTATATCTTGTATGCTCGTTTAACCGCGATCCATTTTTCTTGTAACAAAACTTGTTTAGAAGTTTGAGCTAGATATATTAACGTATGAAGTTTATTATATTCTTTTAACGGTACTCCTTTCATGCTTGATACCTTAGCCTCAGTATTTTGTTTAGTATGAATCATAATTTATTTAGTGTGATGGAACCACACCCATAAGAGTTTCATACAATTTCATATATCTCGTAAGCTCGTTTAACCGAGCTCCGTTTGTCTTGAAACAAAACTCGTTTAAAAGTTTGAGCTAAATCTACTAACGTATGAAGTTTATTATATACTTTTACCGGTACTCCTTTCATGCATGATACCTTAGGCTCAGTATTTTGTTTATTATGAATAATATTTAATTTCGTGTGATGGAACCACACTAATAAGAATTTCGTTCAATTTCCTATATCTCGTATGCTCGTTTAACCGAGATCCATTTTTCTTGTAACAAAACTTGTTTAGAAGTTTGAGCTAGATATACTACCGTATGAAGTTTATTATATTCTTTTAACGGTACTCCTTTCATGCTTGATACCTTAGCCTCAGTATTTTGTTTAGTATGAATCATAATTTATTTCGTGTGATGGAACCACACCCAAAAGAGTTTCATACAATTTCATATATCTCGTAAGCTCGTTTAACCGAGCTCCGTTTGTCTTGAAACAAAACTCGTTTAAAAGTTTGAGCTAAATCTACTAACGTATGAAGTTTATTATATACTTTTACCGGTACTCCTTTCATGCATGATACCTTAGGCTCAGTATTTTGTTTATTATGAATAATATTTAATTTCGTGTGATGGAATCACACCCATAAGAATTTCGTACAATTTCCTATATCTTGTATGCTCGTTTAACCGCGATCCATTTTTCTTGTAACAAAACTTGTTTAGAAGTTTGAGCTAGATATACTAACGTATGAAGTTTATTATATTCTTTTAACGGTACTCCTTTCATGCTTGATACGTTAGCCTCAGTATTTTGTTTAGTATGAATCATAATTTATTTCGTGTGATGGAACCACACCCATAAGAGTTTCATACAATTTCATATATCTCGTAAGCTCGTTTAACCGAGCTCCGTTTGTCTTGAAACAAAACTCGTTTAAAAGTTTGAGCTAAATCTACTAACGTATGAAGTTTATTATATACTTTTACCGGTACTCCTTTCATGCATGATACCTTAGGCTCAGTATTTTGTTTATTATGAATAATATTTAATCTCGTGTGATGGAACCACACTAATAAGAATTTCGTTCAATTTACTATATCTCGTATGCTCGTTTAACCGAGATCCATTTTTCTTGTAACAAAACTTGTTTAGAAGTTTGAGCTAGATATACTACCGTATGAAGTTTATTATATTCTTTTAACGGTACTCCTTTCATGCTTGATACCTTAGCCTCAGTATTTTGTTTAGTATGAATCATAATTTATTTCGTGTGATGGAACCACACCCATAAGAGTTTCATACAATTTCATATATCTCGTAAGCTCGTTTAACCGAGCTCCGTTTGTCTTGAAACAAAACTCGTTTAAAAGTTTGAGCTAAATCTACTAACGTATGAAGTTTATTATATACTTTTACCGGTACTCCTTTCATGCATGATACCTTAGGCTCAGTATTTTGTTTATTATGAATAATATTTAATTTCGTGTGATGGAATCACACCCATAAGAATTTCGTGCAATTTCCTATATCTTGTATGCTCGTTTAACCGCGATCCATTTTTCTTGTAACAAAACTTGTTTAGAAGTTTGAGCTAGATATACTAACATATGAAGTTTATTATATTCTTTTAACGGTACTCCTTTCATGCATGATACCTTAGCCTCGGTATTTTGTTTAGTATGAATCATAATTTATTTCGTGTGATGGAACCACACCCATAAGAGTTTCATACAATTTCCTATATCTCGTAAGCTCGTTTAACCGAGCTCCGTTTGTCTTGTAACAAAACTCGTTTAAAAGTTTGAGCTAAATCTACTAATGTATGAAGTTTATTATATACTTTTACCGGTAATCCTTTCATGCATGATACCTTAGGCTCAGTATTTTGTTTATTATGAATAATATTTAATTTCGTGTGATGGAACCACACCCATAAGAGTTTCATACAATTTCCTATATCTCGTAAGCTCGTTTAACCGAGATCCATTTTTCTTGTAACAAAACTTGTTTAGAAGTTTGAGCTAAATCTACTAACGTATGAAGTTTATTATATACTTTTACCGGTACTCCTTTCATGCATGATACCTTAGGCTCAGTATTTTGTTTATTATGAATAATATTTAATTTCGTGTGATGGAATCACACCCATAAGAATTTCGTACAATTTCCTATACCTTGTATGCTCGTTTAACCGCGATCCATTTTTCCTGTAACAAAACTTGTTTAGAAGTTTGAGCTAGATATACTAACGTATGAAGTTTATTATATTCTTTTAACGGTACTCCTTTCATGCATGATACCTTAGGCTTAGTATTTTCTTTATTATGAATAATATTTAATTTCGTGTGATGGAACCACACCCATAAGAATTTCGTTCAATTTCCTATATCTCGTATGCTCGCTTAACCGAGATCCATTCTTGTTGTAACATAACTTGTTTAGAAGTTTGAGCTAGATATACTAACGTATTAAGTTTATTATATACTTTTAACGGTACTCCTTTCATGCATGATACCTTAGCCTCGGTATTTTGTTTAGTATGAATCATAATTTATTTCGTGTGATGGAACCACACCCATAAGAGTTTCATACAATTTCATATATCTCGTAAGCTCGTTTAACCAAGCTCCGTTTGTCTTGAAACAAAACTCGTTTAAAAGTTTGAGCTAAATCTACTAACGTATGAAGTTTATTATATACTTTTACAGGTACTCCTTTCATGCATGATACCTTAGGCTCAGTATTTTGTTTATTATGAATAATATTTAATTTCGTGTGATGGAATCACACCCATAAGAATTTCGTACAATTTCCTATATCTTGTATGCTCGTTTAACCGCGATCCATTTTTCTTGTAACAAAACTTGTTTAGAAGTTTGAGCTAGATATACTAACGTATGAAGTTTATTATATTCTTTTAACGGTACTCCTTTCATGCTTGATACCTTAGCCTCAGTATTTTGTTTAGTATGAATCATAATTTATTTCGTGTGATGGAACCACACCCATAAGAGTTTCATACAATTTCATATATCTCGTAAGCTCGTTTAACCGAGCTCCGTTTGTCTTGAAACAAAACTCGTTTAAAAGTTTGAGCTAAATCTACTAACGTATGAAGTTTATTATATACTTTTACCGGTACTCCTTTCATGCATGATACCTTAGCCTCGGTATTTTGTTTAGTATGAATCATAATTTATTTCGTGTGATGGAACCACACCCATAAGAGTTTCATACAATTTCCTATATCTCGTAAGCTCGTTTAACCGAGCTCCGTTTGTCTTGTAACAAAACTCGTTTAAAAGTTTGAGCTAAATCTACTAATGTATGAAGTTTATTATATACTTTTACCGGTAATCCTTTCATGCATGATACCTTAGGCTCAGTATTTTGTTTATTATGAATAATATTTAATTTCGTGTGATGGAACCACACCCATAAGAGTTTCATACAATTTCCTATATCTCGTAAGCTCGTTTAACCGAGATCCATTTTTCTTGTAACAAAACTTGTTTAGAAGTTTGAGCTAAATCTACTAACGTATGAAGTTTATTATATACTTTTACCGGTACTCCTTTCATGCATGATACCTTAGGCTCAGTATTTTGTTTATTATGAATAATATTTAATTTCGTGTGATGGAATCACACCCATAAGAATTTCGTACAATTTCCTATACCTTGTATGCTCGTTTAACCGCGATCCATTTTTCCTGTAACAAAACTTGTTTAGAAGTTTGAGCTAGATATACTAACGTATGAAGTTTATTATATTCTTTTAACGGTACTCCTTTCATGCATGATACCTTAGGCTTAGTATTTTCTTTATTATGAATAATATTTAATTTCGTGTGATGGAACCACACCCATAAGAATTTCGTTCAATTTCCTATATCTCGTATGCTCGCTTAACCGAGATCCATTCTTGTTGTAACATAACTTGTTTAGAAGTTTGAGCTAGATATACTAACGTATTAAGTTTATTATATACTTTTAACGGTACTCCTTTCATGCATGATACCTTAGCCTCGGTATTTTGTTTAGTATGAATCATAATTTATTTCGTGTGATGGAACCACACCCATAAGAGTTTCATACAATTTCATATATCTCGTAAGCTCGTTTAACCGAGCTCCGTTTGTCTTGAAACAAAACTCGTTTAAAAGTTTGAGCTAAATCTACTAACGTATGAAGTTTATTATATACTTTTACAGGTACTCCTTTCATGCATGATACCTTAGGCTCAGTATTTTGTTTATTATGAATAATATTTAATTTCGTGTGATGGAATCACACCCATAAGAATTTCGTACAATTTCCTATATCTTGTATGCTCGTTTAACCGCGATCCATTTTTCTTGTAACAAAACTTGTTTAGAAGTTTGAGCTAGATATACTAACGTATGAAGTTTATTATATTCTTTTAACGGTACTCCTCTCATGCTTGATACCTTAGCCTCAGTATTTTGTTTAGTATGAATCATAATTTATTTCGTGTGATGGAACCACACCCATAAGAGTTTCATACAATTTCATATATCTCGTAAGCTCGTTTAACCGAGCTCCGTTTGTCTTGAAACAAAACTCGTTTAAAAGTTTGAGCTAAATCTACTAACGTATGAAGTTTATTATATACTTTTACCGGTACTCCTTTCATGCATGATACCTTAGCCTCGGTATTTTGTTTAGTATGAATCATAATTTATTTCGTGTGATGGAACCACACCCATAAGAGTTTCATACAATTTCCTATATCTCGTAAGCTCGTTTAACCGAGCTCCGTTTGTCTTGTAACAAAACTCGTTTAAAAGTTTGAGCTAAATCTACTAATGTATGAAGTTTATTATATACTTTTACCGGTAATCCTTTCATGCATGATACCTTAGGCTCAGTATTTTGTTTATTATGAATAATATTTAATTTCGTGTGATGGAACCACACCCATAAGAGTTTCATACAATTTCCTATATCTCGTAAGCTCGTTTAACCGAGATCCATTTTTCTTGTAACAAAACTTGTTTAGAAGTTTGAGCTAAATCTACTAACGTATGAAGTTTATTATATACTTTTACCGGTACTCCTTTCATGCATGATACCTTAGGCTCAGTATTTTGTTTATTATGAATAATATTTAATTTCGTGTGATGGAATCACACCCATAAGAATTTCGTACAATTTCCTATACCTTGTATGCTCGTTTAACCGCGATCCATTTTTCCTGTAACAAAACTTGTTTAGAAGTTTGAGCTAGATATACTACCGTATGAAGTTTATTATATTCTTTTAACGGTACTCCTTTCATGCTTGATACCTTAGCCTCAGTATTTTGTTTAGTATGAATCATAATTTATTTCGTGTGATGGAACCACACCCATAAGAGTTTCATACAATTTCATATATCTCGTAAGATCGTTTAACCGAGCTCCGTTTGTCTTGAAACAAAACTCGTTTAGAAGTTTGAGCTAGATATACTAACGTATTAAGTTTATTATATACTTTTAACGGTACTCCTTTCATGCATGATACCTTAAGCTCAGTATTTTCTTTATTATGAATAATATTTAATTTCGTGTGATGGAACCACACCCATAAGAATTTCGTTCAATTTCCTATATCTTGTATGCTCGTTTAAACGAGATCCATTTTTCTAGTAACAAAACTTGTTTAGAAGTTTGAGCTAGATATACTAACGTATGAAGGTTATTATATTCTTTTAACGGTACTCCTTTCATGCATGATACCTTAGCCTCGGTATTTTGTTTAGTATGAATCATAATTTATTTCGTGTGATGGAACCACACCCATAAGAGTTTCATACAATTTCCTATATCTCGTAAGCTCGTTTAACCGAGCTCCGTTTGTCTTGATACAAAACTCGTTTAAAAGTTTGAGCTAAATCTACTAATGTATGAAGTTTATTATATACTTTTACCGGTAATCCTTTCATGCATGATACCTTAGGCTCAGTATTTTGTTTATTATGAATAATATTTAATTTCGTGTGATGGAACCACACCCATAAGAATTTCGTTCAATTTCCTATATCTCGTAAGCTCGTTTAACCGAGATCCATTTTTCTTGTAACAAAACTTGTTTAGAAGTTTGAGCTAAATCTACTAACGTATGAAGTTTATTATATACTTTTACCGGTACTCCTTTCATGCATGATACCTTAGGCTCAGTATTTTGTTTATTATGAATAATATTTAATTTCGTGTGATGGAATCACACCCATAAGAATTTCGTACAATTTCCTATACCTTGTATGCTCGTTTAACCGCGATCCATTTTTCCTGTAACAAAACTTGTTTAGAAGTTTGAGCTAGATATACTAACGTATGAAGTTTATTATATTCTTTTAACGGTACTCCTTTCATGCATGATACCTTAGGCTTAGTATTTTCTTTATTATGAATAATATTTAATTTCGTGTGATGGAACCACACCCATAAGAATTTCGTTCAATTTCCTATATCTCGTATGCTCGCTTAACCGAGATCCATTCTTGTTGTAACATAACTTGTTTAGAAGTTTGAGCTAGATATACTAACGTATTAAGTTTATTATATACTTTTAACGGTACTCCTTTCATGCATGATACCTTAAGCTCAGTATTTTCTTTATTATGAATAATATTTAATTTCGTGTGATGGAACCACACCCATAAGAATTTCGTTCAATTTCCTATATCTCGTATGCTCGTTTAAACGAGATCCATTTTTCTAGTAACAAAACTTGTTTAGAAGTTTGAGCTAGATATACTAACGTATGAAGGTTATTATATTCTTTTAACGGTACTCCTTTCATGCATGATACCTTAGCCTCGGTATTTTGTTTAGTATGAATCATAATTTATTTCGTGTGATGGAACCACACCCATAAGAGTTTCATACAATTTCCTATATCTCGTAAGCTCGTTTAACCGAGCTCCGTTTGTCTTGAAACAAAACTCGTTTAAAAGTTTGAGCTAAATCTACTAATGTATGAAGTTTATTATATACTTTTACCGGTAATCCTTTCATGCATGATACCTTAGGCTCAGTATTTTGTTTATTATGAATAATATTTAATTTCGTGTGATGGAATCACACCCATAAGAATTTCGTACAATTTCCTATATCTTGTATGCTCGTTTAACCGCGATCCATTTTTCTTGTAACAAAACTTGTTTAGAAGTTTGAGCTAGATATACTAACGTATGAAGTTTATTATATTCTTTTAACGGTACTCATTTCATGCTTGATACCTTAGCCTCAGTATTTTGTTTAGTATGAATCATAATTTATTTCGTGTGATGGAACCACACCCATAAGAGTTTCATACAATTTCATATATCTCGTAAGCTCGTTTAACCGAGCTCCGTTTGTCTTGAAACAAAACTCGTTTAAAAGTTTGAGCTAAATCTACTAACGTATGAAGTTTATTATATACTTTTACCGGTACTCCTTTCATGCATGATACCTTAGGCTCAGTATTTTGTTTATTATGAATAATATTTAATTTCGTGTGATGGAACCACACTAATAAGAATTTCGTTCAATTTCCTATATCTAGTATGCTCGTTTAACCGAGATCCATTTTTCTTGTAACAAAACTTGTTTAGAAGTTTGAGCTAGATATACTACCGTATGAAGTTTATTATATTCTTTTAACGGTACTCCTTTCATGCTTGATACCTTAGCCTCAGTATTTTGTTTAGTATGAATCATAATTTATTTCGTGTGATGGAACCACACCCATAAGAGTTTCATACAATTTCATATATCTCGTAAGCTCGTTTAACCGAGCTCCGTTTGTCTTGAATCAAAACTCGTTTAAAAGTTTGAGCTAAATCTACTAACGTATGAAGTTTAGTATATACTTTTACCGGTACTCCTTTCATGCATGATACCTTAGGCTCAGTATTTTGTTTATTATGAATAATATTTAATTTCGTGTGATGGAATCACACCCATAAGAATTTCGTACAATTTCCTATATCTTGTATGCTCGTTTAACCGCGATCCATTTTTCTTGTAACAAAACTTGTTTAGAAGTTTGAGCTAGATATACTAACATATGAAGTTTATTATATTCTTTTAACGGTACTCCTTTCATGCATGATACCTTAGCCTCGGTATTTTGTTTAGTATGAATCATAATTTATTTCGTGTGATGGAACCACACGCATAAGAGTTTCATACAATTTCATATATCTCGTAAGCTCGTTTAACCGAGCTCCGTTTGTCTTGAAACAAAACTCGTTTAAAAGTTTGAGCTAAATCTACTAACGTATGAAGTTTATTATATACTTTTACCGGTACTCCTTTCATGCATGATACCTTAGGCTCAGTATTTTGTTTATTATGAAGAATATTTAATTTCGTGTGATGGAACCACACTAATAAGAATTTCGTTCAATTTCCTATATCTCGTATGCTCGTTTAACCGAGATCCATTTTTCTTGTAACAAAACTTGTTTAGAAGTTTGAGCTAGATATACTACCGTATGAAGTTTATTATATTCTTTTAACGGTACTCCTTTCATGCTTGATACCTTAGCCTCAGTATTTTGTTTAGTATGAATCATAATTTATTTCGTGTGATGGAACCACACCCATAAGAGTTTCATACAATTTCATATATCTCGTAAGCTCGTTTAACCGAGCTCCGTTTGTCTTGAAACAAAACTCGTTTAAAAGTTTGAGCTAAATCTACTAACGTATGAAGTTTAGTATATACTTTTACCGGTACTCCTTTCATGCATGATACCTTAGGCTCAGTATTTTGTTTATTATGAATAATATTTAATTTCGTGTGATGGAATCACACCCATAAGAATTTCGTACAATTTCCTATATCTTGTATGCTCGTTTAACCGCGATCCATTTTTCTTGTAACAAAACTTGTTTAGAAGTTTGAGCTAGATATACTAACATATGAAGTTTATTATATTCTTTTAACGGTACTCCTTTCATGCATGATACCTTAGCCTCGGTATTTTGTTTAGTATGAATCATAATTTATTTCGTGTGATGGAACCACACCCATAAGAGTTTCATACAATTTCATATATCTCGTAAGCTCGTTTAACCGAGCTCCGTTTGTCTTGAAACAAAACTCGTTTAAATGTTTGAGCTAAATCTACTAACGTATGAAGTTTATTATATACTTTTACCGGTACTCCTTTCATGCATGATACCTTAGGCTCAGTATTTTGTTTATTTTGAATAATATTTAATTTCGTGTGATGGAATCACACCCATAAGAATTTCGTACAATTTCCTATATCTTGTATGCTCGTTTAACCGCGATCCATTTTTCTTGTAACAAAACTTGTTTAGAAGTTTGAGCTAGATATACTAACGTATGAAGTTTAATATATTCTTTTAACGGTACTCCTTTCATGCTTGATACCTTAGCCTCAGTATTTTGTTTAGTATGAATCATAATTTATTTCGTGTGATGGAACCACACCCATAAGAGTTTCATACAATTTCATATATCTCGTAAGCTCGTTTAACCGAGCTCCGTTTGTCTTGAAACAAAACTCGTTTAAAAGTTTGAGCTAAATCTACTAACGTATGAAGTTTATTATATACTTTTACCGGTACTCCTTTCATGCATGATACCTTAGGCTCAGTATTTTGTTTATTATGAATAATATTTAATTTCGTGTGATGGAATCACACCCATAAGAATTTCGTACAATTTCCTATATCTTGTATGCTCGTTTAACCGCGATCCATTTTTCTTATAACAAAACTTGTTTAGAAGTTTGAGCTAGATATACTAACGTATGAAGTTTAATATATTCTTTTAACGGTACTCCTTTCATGCTTGATACCTTAGCCTCAGTATTTTGTTTAGTATGAATCATAATTTATTTCGTGTGATGGAACCACACCCATAAGAGTTTCATACAATTTCATATATCTCGTAAGCTCGTTTAACCGAGCTCCGTTTGTCTTGAAACAAAACTCGTTTAAAAGTTTGAGCTAAATCTACTAACGTATCAAGTTTATTATATACTTTTACCGGTACTCCTTTCATGCATGATACCTTAGGCTCAGTATTTTGTTTATTATGAATAATATTTAATTTCGTGTGATGGAATCACACCCATAAGAATTTCGTACAATTTCCTATATCTTGTATGCTCGTTTAACCGCGATCCATTTTTCTTGTAACAAAACTTGTTTAGAAGTTTGAGCTAGATATACTAACGTATGAAGTTTATTATATTCTTTTAACGGTACTCCTTTCATGCTTGATACCTTAGCCTCAGTATTTTGTTTAGTATGAATCATAATTTATTTCGTGTGATGGAACCACACCCATAAGAGTTTCATACAATTTCATATATCTCGTAAGCTCGTTTAACCGAGCTCCGTTTGTCTTGAAACAAAACTCGTTTAAAAGTTTGAGCTAAATCTACTAACGTATGAAGTTTATTATATACTTTTACCGGTACTCCTTTTATGCATGATACCTTAGGCTCAGTATTTTGTTTATTATGAATAATATTTAATTTCGTGTGATGGAACCACACTAATAAGAATTTCGTTCAATTTCCTATATCTCGTATGCTCGTTTAACCGAGATCCATTTTTCTTGTAACAAAACTTGTTTAGAAGTTTGAGCTAGATATACTACCGTATGAAGTTTATTATATTCTTTTAACGGTACTCCTTTCATGCTTGATACCTTAGCCTCAGTATTTTGTTTAGTATGAATCATAATTTATTTCGTGTGATGGAACCACACCCATAAGAGTTTCATACAATTTCATATATCTCGTAAGCTCGTTTAACCGAGCTCCGTTTGTCTTGAAACAAAACTCGTTTAAAAGTTTGAGCTAAATCTACTAACGTATGAAGTTTATTATATACTTTTACCGGTACTCCTTTCATGCATGATACCTTAGGCTCAGTATTTTGTTTATTATGAATAATATTTAATTTCGTGTGATGGAATCACACCCATAAGAATTTCGTACAATTTCCTATATCTTGTATGCTCGTTTAACCGCGATCCATTTTTCTTGTAACAAAACTTGTTTAGAAGTTTGAGCTAGATATACTAACATATGAAGTTTATTATATTCTTTTAACGGTACTCCTTTCATGCATGATACCTTAGCCTCGGTATTTTGTTTAGTATGAATCATAATTTATTTCGTGTGATGGAACCACACCCATAAGAGTTTCATACAATTTCATATATCTCGTAAGCTCGTTTAACCGAGCTCCGTTTGTCTTGAAACAAAACTCGTTTAAAAGTTTGAGCTAAATCTACTAACGTATGAAGTTTATTATATACTTTTACCGGTACTCCTTTCATGCATGATACCTTAGGCTCAGTATTTTGTTTATTATGAATAATATTTAATTTCGTGTGATGGAATCACACCCATAAGAATTTCGTACAATTTCCTATATCTCGTATGCTCGTTTAACCAAGATCCATTTTTCTTGTAACAAAACTTGTTTAGAAGTTTGAGCTAGATATACTACCGTATGAAGTTTATTATATTCTTTTAACGGTACTCCTTTCATGCTTGATACCTTAGCCTCAGTATTTTGTTTAGTATGAATCATAATTTATTTCGTGTGATGGAACCACACCCATAAGAGTTTCATACAATTTCATATATCTCGTAAGCTCGTTTAACCGAGCTCCGTTTGTCTTGAAACAAAACTCGTTTAAAAGTTTGAGCTAAATCTACTAACGTATGAAGTTTATTATATACTTTTACCGGTACTCCTTTCATGCATGATACCTTAGGCTCAGTATTTTGTTTATTATGAATAATATTTAATTTCGTGTGATGGAATCACACCCATAAGAATTTCGTACAATTTCCTATATCTTGTATGCTCGTTTAACCGCGATCCATTTTTCTTGTAACAAAACTTGTTTAGAAGTTTGAGCTAGATATACTAACATATGAAGTTTATTATATTCTTTTAACGGTACTCCTTTCATGCATGATACCTTAGCCTCGGTATTTTGTTTAGTATGAATCATAATTTATTTCGTGTGATGGAGCCACACCCATAAGAGTTTCATACAATTTCATATATCTCGTAAGCTCGTTTAACCGAGCTCCGTTTGTCTTGAAACAAAACTCGTTTAAAAGTTTGAGCTAAATCTACTAACGTATGAAGTTTATTATATACTTTTACCGGTACTCCTTTCATGCATGATACCTTAGGCTCAGTATTTTGTTTATTATGAATAATATTTAATTTCGTGTGATGGAATCACACCCATAAGAATTTCGTACAATTTCCTATATCTTGTATGCTCGTTTAACCGCGATCCATTTTTCTTGTAACAAAACTTGTTTAGAAGTTTGAGCTAGATATACTAACGTATGAAGTTTATTATATTCTTTTAACGGTACTCCTTTCATGCTTGATACCTTAGCCTCAGTATTTTGTTTAGTATGAATCATAATTTATTTCGTGTGATGGAACCACACCCATAAGAGTTTCATACAATTTCATATATCTCGTAAGCTCGTTTAACCGAGCTCCGTTTGTCTTGAAACAAAACTCGTTTAAAAGTTTGAGCTAAATCTACTAACGTATGAAGTTTATTATATACTTTTACCGGTACTCCTTTCATGCATGATACCTTAGGCTCAGTATTTTGTTTATTATGAATAATATTTAATTTCGTGTGATGGAATCACACCCATAAGAATTTCGTACAATTTCCTATATCTTGTATGCTCGTTTAACCGCGATCCATTTTTCTTGTAACAAAACTTGTTTAGAAGTTTGAGCTAGATATACTAACGTATTAAGTTTATTATATTCTTTTAACGGTACTCCTTTCATGCATGATACCTTAGCCTCGGTATTTTGTTTAGTATGAATCATAATTTATTTCGTGTGATGGAACCACACCCATAAGAGTTTCATACAATTTCATATATCTCGTAAGCTCGTTTAACCGAGCTCCGTTTGTCTTGAAACAAAACTCGTTTAAAAGTTTGAGCTAAATCTACTAACGTATGAAGTTTATTATATACTTTTACCGGTACTCCTTTCATGCATGATACCTTAGGCTCAGTATTTTGTTTATTATGAATAATATTTAATTTCGTGTGATGGAATCACACCCATAAGAATTTCGTACAATTTCCTATATCTCGTATGCTCGTTTAACCAAGATCCATTTTTCTTGTAACAAAACTTGTTTAGAAGTTTGAGCTAGATATACTACCGTATGAAGTTTATTATATTCTTTTAACGGTACTCCTTTCATGCTTGATACCTTAGCCTCAGTATTTTGTTTAGTATGAATCATAATTTATTTCGTGTGATGGAACCACACCCATAAGAGTTTCATACAATTTCATATATCTCGTAAGCTCGTTTAACCGAGCTCCGTTTGTCTTGAAACAAAACTCGTTTAAAAGTTTGAGCTAAATCTACTAACCTATGAAGTTTAGTATATACTTTTACCGGTACTCCTTTCATGCATGATACCTTAGGCTCAGTATTTTGTTTATTATGAATAATATTTAATTTCGTGTGATGGAATCACACCCATAAGAATTTCGTACAATTTCCTATATCTTGTATGCTCGTTTAACCGCGATCCATTTTTCTTGTAACAAAACTTGTTTAGAAGTTTGAGCTAGATATACTAACATATGAAGTTTATTATATTCTTTTAACGGTACTCCTTTCATGCATGATACCTTAGCCTCGGTATTTTGTTTAGTATGAATCATAATTTATTTCGTGTGATGGAGCCACACCCATAAGAGTTTCATACAATTTCATATATCTCGTAAGCTCGTTTAACCGAGCTCCGTTTGTCTTGAAACAAAACTCGTTTAAAAGTTTGAGCTAAATCTACTAACGTATGAAGTTTATTATATACTTTTACCGGTACTCCTTTCATGCATGATACCTTAGGCTCAGTATTTTGTTTATTATGAATAATATTTAATTTCGTGTGATGGAATCACACCCATAAGAATTTCGTACAATTTCCTATATCTTGTATGCTCGTTTAACCGCGATCCATTTTTCTTGTAACAAAACTTGTTTAGAAGTTTGAGCTAGATATACTAACGTATGAAGTTTATTATATTCTTTTAACGGTACTCCTTTCATGCTTGATACCTTAGCCTCAGTATTTTGTTTAGTATGAATCATAATTTATTTCGTGTGATGGAACCACACCCATAAGAGTTTCATACAATTTCATATATCTCGTAAGCTCGTTTAACCGAGCTCCGTTTGTCTTGAAACAAAACTCGTTTAAAAGTTTGAGCTAAATCTACTAACGTATGAAGTTTATTATATACTTTTACCGGTACTCCTTTCATGCATGATACCTTAGGCTCAGTATTTTGTTTATTATGAATAATATTTAATTTCGTGTGATGGAATCACACCCATAAGAATTTCGTACAATTTCCTATATCTTGTATGCTCGTTTAACCGCGATCCATTTTTCTTGTAACAAAACTTGTTTAGAAGTTTGAGCTAGATATACTAACATATGAAGTTTATTATATTCTTTTAACGGTACTCCTTTCATGCATGATACCTTAGCCTCGGTATTTTGTTTAGTATGAATCATAATTTATTTCGTGTGATGGAACCACACCCATAAGAGTTTCATACAATTTCATATATCTCGTAAGCTCGTTTAACCGAGCTCCGTTTGTCTTGAAACAAAACTCGTTTAAAAGTTTGAGCTAAATCTACTAACGTATGAAGTTTATTATATACTTTTACCGGTACTCCTTTCATGCATGATACCTTAGGCTCAGTATTTTGTTTATTATGAATAATATTTAATTTCGTGTGATGGAATCACACCCATAAGAATTTCGTACAATTTCCTATATCTCGTATGCTCGTTTAACCAAGATCCATTTTTCTTGTAACAAAACTTGTTTAGAAGTTTGAGCTAGATATACTACCGTATGAAGTTTATTATATTCTTTTAATGGTACTCCTTTCATGCTTGATACCTTAGCCTCAGTATTTTGTTTAGTATGAATCATAATTTATTTCGTGTGATGGAACCACACCCATAAGAGTTTCATACAATTTCATATATCTCGTAAGCTCGTTTAACCGAGCTCCGTTTGTCTTGAAACAAAACTCGTTTAAAAGTTTGAGCTAAATCTACTAACCTATGAAGTTTAGTATATACTTTTACCGGTACTCCTTTCATGCATGATACCTTAGGCTCAGTATTTTGTTTATTATGAATAATATTTAATTTCGTGTGATGGAATCACACCCATAAGAATTTCGTACAATTTCCTATATCTTGTATGCTCGTTTAACCGCGATCCATTTTTCTTGTAACAAAACTTGTTTAGAAGTTTGAGCTAGATATACTAACATATGAAGTTTATTATATTCTTTTAACGGTACTCCTTTCATGCATGATACCTTAGCCTCGGTATTTTGTTTAGTATGAATCATAATTTATTTCGTGTAATGGAACCACACCCATAAGAGTTTCATACAATTTCATATATCTCGTAAGCTCGTTTAACCGAGCTCCGTTTGTCTTGAAACAAAACTCGTTTAAAAGTTTGAGCTAAATCTACTAACGTATGAAGTTTATTATATACTTTTACCGGTACTCCTTTCATGCATGATACCTTAGGCTCAGTATTTTGTTTATTATGAATAATATTTAATTTCGTGTGATGGAATCACACCCATAAGAATTTCGTACAATTTCCTATATCTTGTATGCTCGTTTAACCGCGATCCATTTTTCTTGTAACAAAACTTGTTTAGAAGTTTGAGCTAGATATACTAACGTATTAAGTTTATTATATTCTTTTAACGGTACTCCTTTCATGCATGATACCTTAGCCTCGGTATTTTGTTTAGTATGAATCATAATTTATTTCGTGTGATGGAACCACACCCATAAGAGTTTCATACAATTTCATATATCTCGTAAGCTCGTTTAACCGAGCTCCGTTTGTCTTGAAACAAAACTCGTTTAAAAGTTTGAGCTAAATCTACTAACGTATGAAGTTTATTATATACTTTTACCGGTACTCCTTTCATGCATGATACCTTAGGCTCAGTATTTTGTTTATTATGAATAATATTTAATTTCGTGTGATGGAATCACACCCATAAGAATTTCGTACAATTTCCTATATCTCGTATGCTCGTTTAACCAAGATCCATTTTTCTTGTAACAAAACTTGTTTAGAAGTTTGAGCTAGATATACTACCGTATGAAGTTTATTATATTCTTTTAACGGTACTCCTTTCATGCTTGATACCTTAGCCTCAGTATTTTGTTTAGTATGAATCATAATTTATTTCGTGTGATGGAACCACACCCATAAGAGTTTCATACAATTTCATATATCTCGTAAGCTCGTTTAACCGAGCTCCGTTTGTCTTGAAACAAAACTCGTTTAAAAGTTTGAGCTAAATCTACTAACCTATGAAGTTTAGTATATACTTTTACCGGTACTCCTTTCATGCATGATACCTTAGGCTCAGTATTTTGTTTATTATGAATAATATTTAATTTCGTGTGATGGAATCACACCCATAAGAATTTCGTACAATTTCCTATATCTTGTATGCTCGTTTAACCGCGATCCATTTTTCTTGTAACAAAACTTGTTTAGAAGTTTGAGCTAGATATACTAACATATGAAGTTTATTATATTCTTTTAACGGTACTCCTTTCATGCATGATACCTTAGCCTCGGTATTTTGTTTAGTATGAATCATAATTTATTTCGTGTGATGGAGCCACACCCATAAGAGTTTCATACAATTTCATATATCTCGTAAGCTCGTTTAACCGAGCTCCGTTTGTCTTGAAACAAAACTCGTTTAAAAGTTTGAGCTAAATCTACTAACGTATGAAGTTTATTATATACTTTTACCGGTACTCCTTTCATGCATGATACCTTAGGCTCAGTATTTTGTTTATTATGAATAATATTTAATTTCGTGTGATGGAATCACACCCATAAGAATTTCGTACAATTTCCTATATCTTGTATGCTCGTTTAACCGCGATCCATTTTTCTTGTAACAAAACTTGTTTAGAAGTTTGAGCTAGATATACTAACGTATGAAGTTTATTATATTCTTTTAACGGTACTCCTTTCATGCTTGATACCTTAGCCTCAGTATTTTGTTTAGTATGAATCATAATTTATTTCGTGTGATGGAACCACACCCATAAGAGTTTCATACAATTTCATATATCTCGTAAGCTCGTTTAACCGAGCTCCGTTTGTCTTGAAACAAAACTCGTTTAAAAGTTTGAGCTAAATCTACTAACGTATGAAGTTTATTATATACTTTTACCGGTACTCCTTTCATGCATGATACCTTAGGCTCAGTATTTTGTTTATTATGAATAATATTTAATTTCGTGTGATGGAATCACACCCATAAGAATTTCGTACAATTTCCTATATCTTGTATGCTCGTTTAACCGCGATCCATTTTTCTTGTAACAAAACTTGTTTAGAAGTTTGAGCTAGATATACTAACATATGAAGTTTATTATATTCTTTTAACGGTACTCCTTTCATGCATGATACCTTAGCCTCGGTATTTTGTTTAGTATGAATCATAATTTATTTCGTGTGATGGAACCACACCCATAAGAGTTTCATACAATTTCATATATCTCGTAAGCTCGTTTAACCGAGCTCCGTTTGTCTTGAAACAAAACTCGTTTAAAAGTTTGAGCTAAATCTACTAACGTATGAAGTTTATTATATACTTTTACCGGTACTCCTTTCATGCATGATACCTTAGGCTCAGTATTTTGTTTATTATGAATAATATTTAATTTCGTGTGATGGAATCACACCCATAAGAATTTCGTACAATTTCCTATATCTCGTATGCTCGTTTAACCAAGATCCATTTTTCTTGTAACAAAACTTGTTTAGAAGTTTGAGCTAGATATACTACCGTATGAAGTTTATTATATTCTTTTAATGGTACTCCTTTCATGCTTGATACCTTAGCCTCAGTATTTTGTTTAGTATGAATCATAATTTATTTCGTGTGATGGAACCACACCCATAAGAGTTTCATACAATTTCATATATCTCGTAAGCTCGTTTAACCGAGCTCCGTTTGTCTTGAAACAAAACTCGTTTAAAAGTTTGAGCTAAATCTACTAACCTATGAAGTTTAGTATATACTTTTACCGGTACTCCTTTCATGCATGATACCTTAGGCTCAGTATTTTGTTTATTATGAATAATATTTAATTTCGTGTGATGGAATCACACCCATAAGAATTTCGTACAATTTCCTATATCTTGTATGCTCGTTTAACCGCGATCCATTTTTCTTGTAACAAAACTTGTTTAGAAGTTTGAGCTAGATATACTAACATATGAAGTTTATTATATTCTTTTAACGGTACTCCTTTCATGCATGATACCTTAGCCTCGGTATTTTGTTTAGTATGAATCATAATTTATTTCGTGTAATGGAACCACACCCATAAGAGTTTCATACAATTTCATATATCTCGTAAGCTCGTTTAACCGAGCTCCGTTTGTCTTGAAACAAAACTCGTTTAAAAGTTTGAGCTAAATCTACTAACGTATGAAGTTTATTATATACTTTTACCGGTACTCCTTTCATGCATGATACCTTAGGCTCAGTATTTTGTTTATTATGAATAATATTTAATTTCGTGTGATGGAATCACACCCATAAGAATTTCGTACAATTTCCTATATCTTGTATGCTCGTTTAACCGCGATCCATTTTTCTTGTAACAAAACTTGTTTAGAAGTTTGAGCTAGATATACTAACATATGAAGTTTATTATATTCTTTTAACGGTACTCCTTTCATGCATGATACCTTAGCCTCGGTATTTTGTTTAGTATGAATCATAATTTATTTCGTGTGATGGAACCACACCCATAAGAGTTTCATACAATTTCATATATCTCGTAAGCTCGTTTAACCGAGCTCCGTTTGTCTTGAAACAAAACTCGTTTAAAAGTTTGAGCTAAATCTACTAACGTATGAAGTTTATTATATACTTTTACCGGTACTCCTTTCATGCATGATACCTTAGGCTCAGTATTTTGTTTATTATGAATAATATTTAATTTCGTGTGATGGAATCACACCCATAAGAATTTCGTACAATTTCCTATATCTCGTATGCTCGTTTAACCAAGATCCATTTTTCTTGTAACAAAACTTGTTTAGAAGTTTGAGCTAGATATACTACCGTATGAAGTTTATTATATTCTTTTAATGGTACTCCTTTCATGCTTGATACCTTAGCCTCAGTATTTTGTTTAGTATGAATCATAATTTATTTCGTGTGATGGAACCACACCCATAAGAGTTTCATACAATTTCATATATCTCGTAAGCTCGTTTAACCGAGCTCCGTTTGTCTTGAAACAAAACTCGTTTAAAAGTTTGAGCTAAATCTACTAACCTATGAAGTTTAGTATATACTTTTACCGGTACTCCTTTCATGCATGATACCTTAGGCTCAGTATTTTGTTTATTATGAATAATATTTAATTTCGTGTGATGGAATCACACCCATAAGAATTTCGTACAATTTCCTATATCTTGTATGCTCGTTTAACCGCGATCCATTTTTCTTGTAACAAAACTTGTTTAGAAGTTTGAGCTAGATATACTAACATATGAAGTTTATTATATTCTTTTAACGGTACTCCTTTCATGCATGATACCTTAGCCTCGGTATTTTGTTTAGTATGAATCATAATTTATTTCGTGTAATGGAACCACACCCATAAGAGTTTCATACAATTTCATATATCTCGTAAGCTCGTTTAACCGAGCTCCGTTTGTCTTGAAACAAAACTCGTTTAAAAGTTTGAGCTAAATCTACTAACGTATGAAGTTTATTATATACTTTTACCGGTACTCCTTTCATGCATGATACCTTAGGCTCAGTATTTTGTTTATTATGAATAATATTTAATTTCGTGTGATGGAATCACACCCATAAGAATTTCGTACAATTTCCTATATCTTGTATGCTCGTTTAACCGCGATCCATTTTTCTTGTAACAAAACTTGTTTAGAAGTTTGAGCTAGATATACTAACATATGAAGTTTATTATATTCTTTTAACGGTACTCCTTTCATGCATGATACCTTAGCCTCGGTATTTTGTTTAGTATGAATCATAATTTATTTCGTGTGATGGAACCACACCCATAAGAGTTTCATACAATTTCATATATCTCGTAAGCTCGTTTAACCGAGCTCCGTTTGTCTTGAAACAAAACTCGTTTAAAAGTTTGAGCTAAATCTACTAACGTATGAAGTTTATTATATACTTTTACCGGTACTCCTTTCATGCATGATACCTTAGGCTCAGTATTTTGTTTATTATGAATAATATTTAATTTCGTGTGATGGAATCACACCCATAAGAATTTCGTACAATTTCCTATATCTCGTATGCTCGTTTAACCAAGATCCATTTTTCTTGTAACAAAACTTGTTTAGAAGTTTGAGCTAGATATACTACCGTATGAAGTTTATTATATTCTTTTAATGGTACTCCTTTCATGCTTGATACCTTAGCCTCAGTATTTTGTTTAGTATGAATCATAATTTATTTCGTGTGATGGAACCACACCCATAAGAGTTTCATACAATTTCATATATCTCGTAAGCTCGTTTAACCGAGCTCCGTTTGTCTTGAAACAAAACTCGTTTAAAAGTTTGAGCTAAATCTACTAACCTATGAAGTTTAGTATATACTTTTACCGGTACTCCTTTCATGCATGATACCTTAGGCTCAGTATTTTGTTTATTATGAATAATATTTAATTTCGTGTGATGGAATCACACCCATAAGAATTTCGTACAATTTCCTATATCTTGTATGCTCGTTTAACCGCGATCCATTTTTCTTGTAACAAAACTTGTTTAGAAGTTTGAGCTAGATATACTAACATATGAAGTTTATTATATTCTTTTAACGGTACTCCTTTCATGCATGATACCTTAGCCTCGGTATTTTGTTTAGTATGAATCATAATTTATTTCGTGTAATGGAACCACACCCATAAGAGTTTCATACAATTTCATATATCTCGTAAGCTCGTTTAACCGAGCTCCGTTTGTCTTGAAACAAAACTCGTTTAAAAGTTTGAGCTAAATCTACTAACGTATGAAGTTTATTATATACTTTTACCGGTACTCCTTTCATGCATGATACCTTAGGCTCAGTATTTTGTTTATTATGAATAATATTTAATTTCGTGTGATGGAATCACACCCATAAGAATTTCGTACAATTTCCTATATCTCGTATGCTCGTTTAACCAAGATCCATTTTTCTTGTAACAAAACTTGTTTAGAAGTTTGAGCTAGATATACTACCGTATGAAGTTTATTATATTCTTTTAACGGTACTCCTTTCATGCTTGATACCTTAGCCTCAGTATTTTGTTTAGTATGAATCATAATTTATTTCGTGTGATGGAACCACACCCATAAGAGTTTCATACAATTTCATATATCTCGTAAGCTCGTTTAACCGAGCTCCGTTTGTCTTGAAACAAAACTCGTTTAAAAGTTTGAGCTAAATCTACTAACCTATGAAGTTTAGTATATACTTTTACCGGTACTCCTTTCATGCATGATACCTTAGGCTCAGTATTTTGTTTATTATGAATAATATTTAATTTCGTGTGATGGAATCACACCCATAAGAATTTCGTACAATTTCCTATATCTTGTATGCTCGTTTAACCGCGATCCATTTTTCTTGTAACAAAACTTGTTTAGAAGTTTGAGCTAGATATACTAACATATGAAGTTTATTATATTCTTTTAACGGTACTCCTTTCATGCATGATACCTTAGCCTCGGTATTTTGTTTAGTATGAATCATAATTTATTTCGTGTGATGGAGCCACACCCATAAGAGTTTCATACAATTTCATATATCTCGTAAGCTCGTTTAACCGAGCTCCGTTTGTCTTGAAACAAAACTCGTTTAAAAGTTTGAGCTAAATCTACTAACGTATGAAGTTTATTATATACTTTTACCGGTACTCCTTTCATGCATGATACCTTAGGCTCAGTATTTTGTTTATTATGAATAATATTTAATTTCGTGTGATGGAATCACACCCATAAGAATTTCGTACAATTTCCTATATCTTGTATGCTCGTTTAACCGCGATCCATTTTTCTTGTAACAAAACTTGTTTAGAAGTTTGAGCTAGATATACTAACGTATGAAGTTTATTATATTCTTTTAACGGTACTCCTTTCATGCTTGATACCTTAGCCTCGGTATTTTGTTTAGTATGAATCATAATTTATTTCGTGTGATGGAACCACACCCATAAGAGTTTCATACAATTTCATATATCTCGTAAGCTCGTTTAACCGAGCTCCGTTTGTCTTGAAACAAAACTCGTTTAAAAGTTTGAGCTAAATCTACTAACGTATGAAGTTTATTATATACTTTTACCGGTACTCCTTTCATGCATGATACCTTAGGCTCAGTATTTTGTTTATTATGAATAATATTTAATTTCGTGTGATGGAATCACACCCATAAGAATTTCGTACAATTTCCTATATCTTGTATGCTCGTTTAACCGCGATCCATTTTTCTTGTAACAAAACTTGTTTAGAAGTTTGAGCTAGATATACTAACGTATGAAGTTTATTATATTCTTTTAACGGTACTCCTTTCATGCTTGATACCTTAGCCTCAGTATTTTGTTTAGTATGAATCATAATTTATTTCGTGTGATGGAACCACACCCATAAGAGTTTCATACAATTTCATATATCTCGTAAGCTCGTTTAACCGAGCTCCGTTTGTCTTGAAACAAAACTCGTTTAAAAGTTTGAGCTAAATCTACTAACGTATGAAGTTTATTATATACTTTTACCGGTACTCCTTTCATGCATGATACCTTAGGCTCAGTATTTTGTTTATTATGAATAATATTTAATTTCGTGTGATGGAATCACACCCATAAGAATTTCGTACAATTTCCTATATCTTGTATGCTCGTTTAACCGCGATCCATTTTTCTTGTAACAAAACTTGTTTAGAAGTTTGAGCTAGATATACTAACATATGAAGTTTATTATATTCTTTTAACGGTACTCCTTTCATGCATGATACCTTAGCCTCGGTATTTTGTTTAGTATGAATCATAATTTATTTCGTGTGATGGAACCACACCCATAAGAGTTTCATACAATTTCATATATCTCGTAAGCTCGTTTAACCGAGCTCCGTTTGTCTTGAAACAAAACTCGTTTAAAAGTTTGAGCTAAATCTACTAACGTATGAAGTTTATTATATACTTTTACCGGTACTCCTTTCATGCATGATACCTTAGGCTCAGTATTTTGTTTATTATGAATAATATTTAATTTCGTGTGATGGAATCACACCCATAAGAATTTCGTACAATTTCCTATATCTCGTATGCTCGTTTAACCAAGATCCATTTTTCTTGTAACAAAACTTGTTTAGAAGTTTGAGCTAGATATACTACCGTATGAAGTTTATTATATTCTTTTAACGGTACTCCTTTCATGCTTGATACCTTAGCCTCAGTATTTTGTTTAGTATGAATCATAATTTATTTCGTGTGATGGAACCACACCCATAAGAGTTTCATACAATTTCATATATCTCGTAAGCTCGTTTAACCGAGCTCCGTTTGTCTTGAAACAAAACTCGTTTAAAAGTTTGAGCTAAATCTACTAACGTATGAAGTTTATTATATACTTTTACCGGTACTCCTTTCATGCATGATACCTTAGGCTCAGTATTTTGTTTATTATGAATAATATTTAATTTCGTGTGATGGAATCACACCCATAAGAATTTCGTACAATTTCCTATATCTTGTATGCTCGTTTAACCGCGATCCATTTTTCTTGTAACAAAACTTGTTTAGAAGTTTGAGCTAGATATACTAACGTATGAAGTTTATTATATTCTTTTAACGGTACTCCTTTCATGCTTGATACCTTAGCCTCAGTATTTTGTTTAGTATGAATCATAATTTATTTCGTGTGATGGAACCACACCCATAAGAGTTTCATACAATTTCATATATCTCGTAAGCTCGTTTAACCGAGCTCCGTTTGTCTTGAAACAAAACTCGTTTAAAAGTTTGAGCTAAATCTACTAACGTATGAAGTTTATTATATACTTTTACCGGTACTCCTTTCATGCATGATACCTTAGGCTCAGTATTTTGTTTATTATGAATAATATTTAATTTCGTGTGATGGAATCACACCCATAAGAATTTCGTACAATTTCCTATATCTTGTATGCTCGTTTAACCGCGATCCATTTTTCTTGTAACAAAACTTGTTTAGAAGTTTGAGCTAGATATACTAACATATGAAGTTTATTATATTCTTTTAACGGTACTCCTTTCATGCATGATACCTTAGCCTCGGTATTTTGTTTAGTATGAATCATAATTTATTTCGTGTGATGGAACCACACCCATAAGAGTTTCATACAATTTCATATATCTCGTAAGCTCGTTTAACCGAGCTCCGTTTGTCTTGAAACAAAACTCGTTTAAAAGTTTGAGCTAAATCTACTAACGTATGAAGTTTATTATATACTTTTACCGGTACTCCTTTCATGCATGATACCTTAGGCTCAGTATTTTGTTTATTATGAATAATATTTAATTTCGTGTGATGGAATCACACCCATAAGAATTTCGTACAATTTCCTATATCTCGTATGCTCGTTTAACCAAGATCCATTTTTCTTGTAACAAAACTTGTTTAGAAGTTTGAGCTAGATATACTACCGTATGAAGTTTATTATATTCTTTTAACGGTACTCCTTTCATGCTTGATACCTTAGCCTCAGTATTTTGTTTAGTATGAATCATAATTTATTTCGTGTGATGGAACCACACCCATAAGAGTTTCATACAATTTCATATATCTCGTAAGCTCGTTTAACCGAGCTCCGTTTGTCTTGAAACAAAACTCGTTTAAAAGTTTGAGCTAAATCTACTAACCTATGAAGTTTAGTATATACTTTTACCGGTACTCCTTTCATGCATGATACCTTAGGCTCAGTATTTTGTTTATTATGAATAATATTTAATTTCGTGTGATGGAATCACACCCATAAGAATTTCGTACAATTTCCTATATCTTGTATGCTCGTTTAACCGCGATCCATTTTTCTTGTAACAAAACTTGTTTAGAAGTTTGAGCTAGATATACTAACATATGAAGTTTATTATATTCTTTTAACGGTACTCCTTTCATGCATGATACCTTAGCCTCGGTATTTTGTTTAGTATGAATCATAATTTATTTCGTGTGATGGAGCCACACCCATAAGAGTTTCATACAATTTCATATATCTCGTAAGCTCGTTTAACCGAGCTCCGTTTGTCTTGAAACAAAACTCGTTTAAAAGTTTGAGCTAAATCTACTAACGTATGAAGTTTATTATATACTTTTACCGGTACTCCTTTCATGCATGATACCTTAGGCTCAGTATTTTGTTTATTATGAATAATATTTAATTTCGTGTGATGGAATCACACCCATAAGAATTTCGTACAATTTCCTATATCTTGTATGCTCGTTTAACCGCGATCCATTTTTCTTGTAACAAAACTTGTTTAGAAGTTTGAGCTAGATATACTAACGTATGAAGTTTATTATATTCTTTTAACGGTACTCCTTTCATGCTTGATACCTTAGCCTCGGTATTTTGTTTAGTATGAATCATAATTTATTTCGTGTGATGGAACCACACCCATAAGAGTTTCATACAATTTCATATATCTCGTAAGCTCGTTTAACCGAGCTCCGTTTGTCTTGAAACAAAACTCGTTTAAAAGTTTGAGCTAAATCTACTAACGTATGAAGTTTATTATATACTTTTACCGGTACTCCTTTCATGCATGATACCTTAGGCTCAGTATTTTGTTTATTATGAATAATATTTAATTTCGTGTGATGGAATCACACCCATAAGAATTTCGTACAATTTCCTATATCTTGTATGCTCGTTTAACCGCGATCCATTTTTCTTGTAACAAAACTTGTTTAGAAGTTTGAGCTAGATATACTAACGTATGAAGTTTATTATATTCTTTTAACGGTACTCCTTTCATGCTTGATACCTTAGCCTCAGTATTTTGTTTAGTATGAATCATAATTTATTTCGTGTGATGGAACCACACCCATAAGAGTTTCATACAATTTCATATATCTCGTAAGCTCGTTTAACCGAGCTCCGTTTGTCTTGAAACAAAACTCGTTTAAAAGTTTGAGCTAAATCTACTAACGTATGAAGTTTATTATATACTTTTACTGGTACTCCTTTCATGCATGATACCTTAGGCTCAGTATTTTGTTTATTATGAATAATATTTAATTTCGTGTGATGGAATCACACCCATAAGAATTTCGTACAATTTCCTATATCTTGTATGCTCGTTTAACCGCGATCCATTTTTCTTGTAACAAAACTTGTTTAGAAGTTTGAGCTAGATATACTAACATATGAAGTTTATTATATTCTTTTAACGGTACTCCTTTCATGCATGATACCTTAGCCTCGGTATTTTGTTTAGTATGAATCATAATTTATTTCGTGTGATGGAACCACACCCATAAGAGTTTCATACAATTTCATATATCTCGTAAGCTCGTTTAACCGAGCTCCGTTTGTCTTGAAACAAAACTCGTTTAAAAGTTTGAGCTAAATCTACTAACGTATGAAGTTTATTATATACTTTTACCGGTACTCCTTTCATGCATGATACCTTAGGCTCAGTATTTTGTTTATTATGAATAATATTTAATTTCGTGTGATGGAATCACACCCATAAGAATTTCGTACAATTTCCTATATCTCGTATGCTCGTTTAACCAAGATCCATTTTTCTTGTAACAAAACTTGTTTAGAAGTTTGAGCTAGATATACTACCGTATGAAGTTTATTATATTCTTTTAACGGTACTCCTTTCATGCTTGATACCTTAGCCTCAGTATTTTGTTTAGTATGAATCATAATTTATTTCGTGTGATGGAACCACACCCATAAGAGTTTCATACAATTTCATATATCTCGTAAGCTCGTTTAACCGAGCTCCGTTTGTCTTGAAACAAAACTCGTTTAAAAGTTTGAGCTAAATCTACTAACCTATGAAGTTTAGTATATACTTTTACCGGTACTCCTTTCATGCATGATACCTTAGGCTCAGTATTTTGTTTATTATGAATAATATTTAATTTCGTGTGATGGAATCACACCCATAAGAATTTCGTACAATTTCCTATATCTTGTATGCTCGTTTAACCGCGATCCATTTTTCTTGTAACAAAACTTGTTTAGAAGTTTGAGCTAGATATACTAACATATGAAATTTATTATATTCTTTTAACGGTACTCCTTTCATGCATGATACCTTAGCCTCGGTATTTTGTTTAGTATGAATCATAATTTATTTCGTGTAATGGAACCACACCCATAAGAGTTTCATACAATTTCATATATCTCGTAAGCTCGTTTAACCGAGCTCCGTTTGTCTTGAAACAAAACTCGTTTAAAAGTTTGAGCTAAATCTACTAACGTATGAAGTTTATTATATACTTTTACCGGTACTCCTTTCATGCATGATACCTTAGGCTCAGTATTTTGTTTATTATGAATAATATTTAATTTCGTGTGATGGAATCACACCCATAAGAATTTCGTACAATTTCCTATATCTCGTATGCTCGTTTAACCAAGATCCATTTTTCTTGTAACAAAACTTGTTTAGAAGTTTGAGCTAGATATACTACCGTATGAAGTTTATTATATTCTTTTAACGGTACTCCTTTCATGCTTGATACCTTAGCCTCAGTATTTTGTTTAGTATGAATCATAATTTATTTCGTGTGATGGAACCACACCCATAAGAGTTTCATACAATTTCATATATCTCGTAAGCTCGTTTAACCGAGCTCCGTTTGTCTTGAAACAAAACTCGTTTAAAAGTTTGAGCTAAATCTACTAACCTATGAAGTTTAGTATATACTTTTACCGGTACTCCTTTCATGCATGATACCTTAGGCTCAGTATTTTGTTTATTATGAATAATATTTAATTTCGTGTGATGGAATCACACCCATAAGAATTTCGTACAATTTCCTATATCTTGTATGCTCGTTTAACCGCGATCCATTTTTCTTGTAACAAAACTTGTTTAGAAGTTTGAGCTAGATATACTAACATATGAAGTTTATTATATTCTTTTAACGGTACTCCTTTCATGCATGATACCTTAGCCTCGGTATTTTGTTTAGTATGAATCATAATTTATTTCGTGTGATGGAGCCACACCCATAAGAGTTTCATACAATTTCATATTTCTCGTAAGCTCGTTTAACCGAGCTCCGTTTGTCTTGAAACAAAACTCGTTTAAAAGTTTGAGCTAAATCTACTAACGTATGAAGTTTATTATATACTTTTACCGGTACTCCTTTCATGCATGATACCTTAGGCTCAGTATTTTGTTTATTATGAATAATATTTAATTTCGTGTGATGGAATCACACCCATAAGAATTTCGTACAATTTCCTATATCTTGTATGCTCGTTTAACCGCGATCCATTTTTCTTGTAACAAAACTTGTTTAGAAGTTTGAGCTAGATATACTAACGTATGAAGTTTATTATATTCTTTTAACGGTACTCCTTTCATGCTTGATACCTTAGCCTCAGTATTTTGTTTAGTATGAATCATAATTTATTTCGTGTGATGGAACCACACCCATAAGAGTTTCATACAATTTCATATATCTCGTAAGCTCGTTTAACCGAGCTCCGTTTGTCTTGAAACAAAACTCGTTTAAAAGTTTGAGCTAAATCTACTAACGTATGAAGTTTATTATATACTTTTACCGGTACTCCTTTCATGCATGATACCTTAGGCTCAGTATTTTGTTTATTATGAATAATATTTAATTTCGTGTGATGGAATCACACCCATAAGAATTTCGTACAATTTCCTATATCTTGTATGCTCGTTTAACCGCGATCCATTTTTCTTGTAACAAAACTTGTTTAGAAGTTTGAGCTAGATATACTAACGTATGAAGTTTATTATATTCTTTTAACGGTACTCCTTTCATGCTTGATACCTTAGCCTCAGTATTTTGTTTAGTATGAATCATAATTTATTTCGTGTGATGGAACCACACCCATAAGAGTTTCATACAATTTCATATATCTCGTAAGCTCGTTTAACCGAGCTCCGTTTGTCTTGAAACAAAACTCGTTTAAAAGTTTGAGCTAAATCTACTAACGTATGAAGTTTATTATATACTTTTACCGGTACTCCTTTCATGCATGATACCTTAGGCTCAGTATTTTGTTTATTATGAATAATATTTAATTTCGTGTGATGGAATCACACCCATAAGAATTTCGTACAATTTCCTATATCTTGTATGCTCGTTTAACCGCGATCCATTTTTCTTGTAACAAAACTTGTTTAGAAGTTTGAGCTAGATATACTAACATATGAAGTTTATTATATTCTTTTAACGGTACTCCTTTCATGCATGATACCTTAGCCTCGGTATTTTGTTTAGTATGAATCATAATTTATTTCGTGTGATGGAACCACACCCATAAGAGTTTCATACAATTTCATATATCTCGTAAGCTCGTTTAACCGAGCTCCGTTTGTCTTGAAACAAAACTCGTTTAAAAGTTTGAGCTAAATCTACTAACGTATGAAGTTTATTATATACTTTTACCGGTACTCCTTTCATGCATGATACCTTAGGCTCAGTATTTTGTTTATTATGAATAATATTTAATTTCGTGTGATGGAATCACACCCATAAGAATTTCGTACAATTTCCTATATCTCGTATGCTCGTTTAACCAAGATCCATTTTTCTTGTAACAAAACTTGTTTAGAAGTTTGAGCTAGATATACTACCGTATGAAGTTTATTATATTCTTTTAACGGTACTCCTTTCATGCTTGATACCTTAGCCTCAGTATTTTGTTTAGTATGAATCATAATTTATTTCGTGTGATGGAACCACACCCATAAGAGTTTCATACAATTTCATATATCTCGTAAGCTCGTTTAACCGAGCTCCGTTTGTCTTGAAACAAAACTCGTTTAAAAGTTTGAGCTAAATCTACTAACCTATGAAGTTTATTATATACTTTTACCGGTACTCCTTTCATGCATGATACCTTAGGCTCAGTATTTTGTTTATTATGAATAATATTTAATTTCGTGTGATGGAATCACACCCATAAGAATTTCGTACAATTTCCTATATCTTGTATGCTCGTTTAACCGCGATCCATTTTTCTTGTAACAAAACTTGTTTAGAAGTTTGAGCTAGATATACTAACATATGAAGTTTATTATATTCTTTTAACGGTACTCCTTTCATGCATGATACCTTAGCCTCGGTATTTTGTTTAGTATGAATCATAATTTATTTCGTGTGATGGAGCCACACCCATAAGAGTTTCATACAATTTCATATATCTCGTAAGCTCGTTTAACCGAGCTCCGTTTGTCTTGAAACAAAACTCGTTTAAAAGTTTGAGCTAAATCTACTAACGTATGAAGTTTATTATATACTTTTACCGGTACTCCTTTCATGCATGATACCTTAGGCTCAGTATTTTGTTTATTATGAATAATATTTAATTTCGTGTGATGGAATCACACCCATAAGAATTTCGTACAATTTCCTATATCTTGTATGCTCGTTTAACCGCGATCCATTTTTCTTGTAACAAAACTTGTTTAGAAGTTTGAGCTAGATATACTAACGTATGAAGTTTATTATATTCTTTTAACGGTACTCCTTTCATGCTTGATACCTTAGCCTCAGTATTTTGTTTAGTATGAATCATAATTTATTTCGTGTGATGGAACCACACCCATAAGAGTTTCATACAATTTCATATATCTCGTAAGCTCGTTTAACCGAGCTCCGTTTGTCTTGAAACAAAACTCGTTTAAAAGTTTGAGCTAAATCTACTAACGTATGAAGTTTATTATATACTTTTACCGGTACTCCTTTCATGCATGATACCTTAGGCTCAGTATTTTGTTTATTATGAATAATATTTAATTTCGTGTGATGGAATCACACCCATAAGAATTTCGTACAATTTCCTATATCTTGTATGCTCGTTTAACCGCGATCCATTTTTCTTGTAACAAAACTTGTTTAGAAGTTTGAGCTAGATATACTAACGTATGAAGTTTATTATATTCTTTTAACGGTACTCCTTTCATGCTTGATACCTTAGCCTCAGTATTTTGTTTAGTATGAATCATAATTTATTTCGTGTGATGGAACCACACCCATAAGAGTTTCATACAATTTCATATATCTCGTAAGCTCGTTTAACCGAGCTCCGTTTGTCTTGAAACAAAACTCGTTTAAAAGTTTGAGCTAAATCTACTAACGTATGAAGTTTATTATATACTTTTACCGGTACTCCTTTCATGCATGATACCTTAGGCTCAGTATTTTGTTTATTATGAATAATATTTAATTTCGTGTGATGGAACCACACTAATAAGAATTTCGTTCAATTTCCTATATCTCGTATGCTTGTTTAACCGAGATCCATTTTTCTTGTAACAAAACTTGTTTAGAAGTTTGAGCTAGATATACTACCGTATGAAGTTTATTATATTCTTTTAACGGTACTCCTTTCATGCTTGATACCTTAGCCTCAGTATTTTGTTTAGTATGAATCATAATTTATTTCGTGTGATGGAACCACACCCATAAGAGTTTCATACAATTTCATATATCTCGTAAGCTCGTTTAACCGAGCTCCGTTTGTCTTGAAACAAAACTCGTTTAAAAGTTTGAGCTAAATCTACTAACGTATGAAGTTTATTATATACTTTTACCGGTACTCCTTTCATGCATGATACCTTAGGCTCAGTATTTTGTTTATTATGAATAATATTTAATTTCGTGTGATGGAACCACACTAATAAGAATTTCGTTCAATTTCCTATATCTCGTATGCTTGTTTAACCGAGATCCATTTTTCTTGTAACAAAACTTGTTTAGAAGTTTGAGCTAGATATACTACCGTATGAAGTTTATTATATTCTTTTAACGGTACTCCTTTCATGCTTGATACCTTAGCCTCAGTATTTTGTTTAGTATGAATCATAATTTATTTCGTGTGATGGAGCCACACCCATAAGAGTTTCATACAATTTCATATATCTCGTAAGCTCGTTTAACCGAGCTCCGTTTGTCTTGAAACAAAACTCGTTTAAAAGTTTGAGCTAAATCTACTAACGTATGAAGTTTATTATATACTTTTACCGGTACTCCTTTCATGCATGATACCTTAGGCTCAGTATTTTGTTTATTATGAATAATATTTAATTTCGTGTGATGGAATCACACCCATAAGAATTTCGTACAATTTCCTATATCTTGTATGCTCGTTTAACCGCGATCCATTTTTCTTGTAACAAAACTTGTTTAGAAGTTTGAGCTAGATATACTAACGTATGAAGTTTATTATATTCTTTTAACGGTACTCCTTTCATGCTTGATACCTTAGCCTCAGTATTTTGTTTAGTATGAATCATAATTTATTTCGTGTGATGGAACCACACCCATAAGAGTTTCATACAATTTCATATATCTCGTAAGCTCGTTTAACCGAGCTCCGTTTGTCTTGAAACAAAACTCGTTTAAAAGTTTGAGCTAAATCTACTAACGTATGAAGTTTATTATATACTTTTACCGGTACTCCTTTCATGCATGATACCTTAGGCTCAGTATTTTGTTTATTATGAATAATATTTAATTTCGTGTGATGGAATCACACCCATAAGAATTTCGTACAATTTCCTATATCTTGTATGCTCGTTTAACCGCGATCCATTTTTCTTGTAACAAAACTTGTTTAGAAGTTTGAGCTAGATATACTAACGTATGAAGTTTATTATATTCTTTTAACGGTACTCCTTTCATGCTTGATACCTTAGCCTCAGTATTTTGTTTAGTATGAATCATAATTTATTTCGTGTGATGGAACCACACCCATAAGAGTTTCATACAATTTCATATATCTCGTAAGCTCGTTTAACCGAGCTCCGTTTGTCTTGAAACAAAACTCGTTTAAAAGTTTGAGCTAAATCTACTAACGTATGAAGTTTATTATATACTTTTACCGGTACTCCTTTCATGCATGATACCTTAGGCTCAGTATTTTGTTTATTATGAATAATATTTAATTTCGTGTGATGGAACCACACTAATAAGAATTTCGTTCAATTTCCTATATCTCGTATGCTTGTTTAACCGAGATCCATTTTTCTTGTAACAAAACTTGTTTAGAAGTTTGAGCTAGATATACTACCGTATGAAGTTTATTATATTCTTTTAACGGTACTCCTTTCATGCTTGATACCTTAGCCTCAGTATTTTGTTTAGTATGAATCATAATTTATTTCGTGTGATGGAACCACACCCATAAGAGTTTCATACAATTTCATATATCTCGTAAGCTCGTTTAACCGAGCTCCGTTTGTCTTGAAACAAAACTCGTTTAAAAGTTTGAGCTAAATCTACTAACGTATGAAGTTTATTATATACTTTTACCGGTACTCCTTTCATGCATGATACCTTAGGCTCAGTATTTTGTTTATTATGAATAATATTTAATTTCGTGTGATGGAACCACACTAATAAGAATTTCGTTCAATTTCCTATATCTCGTATGCTTGTTTAACCGAGATCCATTTTTCTTGTAACAAAACTTGTTTAGAAGTTTGAGCTAGATATACTACCGTATGAAGTTTATTATATTCTTTTAACGGTACTCCTTTCATGCTTGATACCTTAGCCTCAGTATTTTGTTTAGTATGAATCATAATTTATTTCGTGTGATGGAACCACACCCATAAGAGTTTCATACAATTTCATATATCTCGTAAGCTCGTTTAACCGAGCTCCGTTTGTCTTGAAACAAAACTCGTTTAAAAGTTTGAGCTAAATCTACTAACGTATGAAGTTTATTATATACTTTTACCGGTACTCCTTTCATGCATGATACCTTAGGCTCAGTATTTTGTTTATTATGAATAATATTTAATTTCGTGTGATGGAACCACACTAATAAGAATTTCGTTCAATTTCCTATATCTCGTATGCTTGTTTAACCGAGATCCATTTTTCTTGTAACAAAACTTGTTTAGAAGTTTGAGCTAGATATACTACCGTATGAAGTTTATTATATTCTTTTAACGGTACTCCTTTCATGCTTGATACCTTAGCCTCAGTATTTTGTTTAGTATGAATCATAATTTATTTCGTGTGATGGAACCACACCCATAAGAGTTTCATACAATTTCATATATCTCGTAAGCTCGTTTAACCGAGCTCCGTTTGTCTTGAAACAAAACTCGTTTAAAAGTTTGAGCTAAATCTACTAACGTATGAAGTTTATTATATACTTTTACCGGTACTCCTTTCATGCATGATACCTTAGGCTCAGTATTTTGTTTATTATGAATAATATTTAATTTCGTGTGATGGAATCACACCCATAAGAATTTCGTACAATTTCCTATATCTTGTATGCTCGTTTAACCGCGATCCATTTTTCTTGTAACAAAACTTGTTTAGAAGTTTGAGCTAGATATACTAACATATGAAGTTTATTATATTCTTTTAACGGTACTCCTTTCATGCATGATACCTTAGCCTCGGTATTTTGTTTAGTATGAATCATAATTTATTTCGTGTGATGGAACCACACCCATAAGAGCTCCTTTCATAGATACAATTTCATATATCTCATAAGCTCGTTTAACCGAGCTCCGTTTGTCTTGAAACAAAACTCGTTTAAAAGTTTGAGCTAAATCTACTAACGTATGAAGTTTATTATATACTTTTACCGGTACTCCTTTCATGCATGATACCTTAGGCTCAGTATTTTGTTTATTATGAATAATATTTAATTTCGTGTGATGGAATCACACCCATAAGAATTTCGTACAATTTCCTATATCTTGTATGCTCGTTTAACCGCGATCCATTTTTCTTGTAACAAAACTTGTTTAGAAGTTTGAGCTAGATATACTAACGTATGAAGTTTATTATATTCTTTTAACGGTACTCCTTTCATGCTTGATACCTTAGCCTCGGTATTTTGTTTAGTATGAATCATAATTTATTTCGTGTGATGGAACCACACCCATAAGAGTTTCATACAATTTCATATATCTCGTAAGCTCGTTTAACCGAGCTCCGTTTGTCTTGAAACAAAACTCGTTTAAAAGTTTGAGCTAAATCTACTAACGTATGAAGTTTAGTATATACTTTTACCGGTACTCCTTTCATGCATGATACCTTAGCCTCGGTATTTTGTTTAGTATGAATCATAATTTATTTCGTGTGATGGAACCACACCCATAAGAGTTTCATACAATTTCCTATATCTCGTAAGCTCGTTTAACCGAGCTCCGTTTGTCTTGAAACAAAACTCGTTTAAAAGTTTGAGCTAAATCTACTAATGTATGAAGTTTATTATATACTTTTACCGGTAATCCTTTCATGCATGATACCTTAGGCTCAGTATTTTGTTTATTATGAATAATATTTAATTTCGTGTGATGGAATCACACCCATAAGAATTTCGTACAATTTCCTATATCTTGTATGCTCGTTTAACCGCGATCCATTTTTCTTGTAACAAAACTTGTTTAGAAGTTTGAGCTAGATATACTAACGTATGAAGTTTATTATATTCTTTTAACGGTACTCCTTTCATGCTTGATACCTTAGCCTCAGTATTTTGTTTAGTATGAATCATAATTTATTTCGTGTGATGGAACCACACCCATAAGAGTTTCATACAATTTCATATATCTCGTAAGCTCGTTTAACCGAGCTCCGTTTGTCTTGAAACAAAACTCGTTTAAAAGTTTGAGCTAAATCTACTAACGTATGAAGTTTATTATATACTTTTACCGGTACTCCTTTCATGCATGATACCTTAGGCTCAGTATTTTGTTTATTATGAATAATATTTAATTTCGTGTGATGGAACCACACTAATAAGAATTTTGTTCAATTTCCTATATCTCGTATGCTCGTTTAACCGAGATCCATTTTTCTTGTAACAAAACTTGTTTAGAAGTTTGAGCTAGATATACTACCGTATGAAGTTTATTATATTCTTTTAACGGTACTCCTTTCATGCTTGATACCTTAGCCTCAGTATTTTGTTTAGTATGAATCATAATTTATTTCGTGTGATGGAACCACACCCATAAGAGTTTCATACAATTTCATATATCTCGTAAGCTCGTTTAACCGAGCTCCGTTTGTCTTGAAACAAAACTCATTTAAAAGTTTGAGCTAAATCTACTAACGTATGAAGTTTATTATATACTTTTACCGGTACTCCTTTCATGCATGATACCTTAGGCTCAGTATTTTGTTTATTATGAATAATATTTAATTTCGTGTGATGGAATCACACCCATAAGAATTTCGTACAATTTCCTATATCTTGTATGCTCGTTTAACCGCGATCCATTTTTCTTGTAACAAAACTTGTTTAGAAGTTTGAGCTAGATATACTAACATATGAAGTTTATTATATTCTTTTAACGGTACTCCTTTCATGCATGATACCTTAGCCTCGGTATTTTGTTTAGTATGAATCATAATTTATTTCGTGTGATGGAACCACACCCATAAGAGTTTCATACAATTTCATATATCTCGTAAGCTCGTTTAACCGAGCTCCGTTTGTCTTGAAACAAAACTCGTTTAAAAGTTTGAGCTAAATCTACTAACGTATGAAGTTTATTATATAATTTTACCGGTACTCCTTTCATGCATGATACCTTAGGCTCAGTATTTTGTTTATTATGAATAATATTTAATTTCGTGTGATGGAATCACACCCATAAGAATTTCGTACAATTTCCTATATCTTGTATGCTCGTTTAACCGCGATCCATTTTTCTTGTAACAAAACTTGTTTAGAAGTTTGAGCTAGATATACTAACGTATGAAGTTTATTATATTCTTTTAACGGTACTCCTTTCATGCTTGATACCTTAGCCTCAGTATTTTGTTTAGTATGAATCATAATTTATTTCGTGTGATGGAACCACACCCATAAGAGTTTCATACAATTTCATATATCTCGTAAGCTCGTTTAACCGAGCTCCGTTTGTCTTGAAACAAAACTCGTTTAAAAGTTTGAGCTAAATCTACTAACGTATGAAGTTTATTATATACTTTTACCGGTACTCCTTTCATGCATGATACCTTAGGCTCAGTATTTTGTTTATTATGAATAATATTTAATTTCGTGTGATGGAATCACACCCATAAGAATTTCGTACAATTTCCTATATCTTGTATGCTCGTTTAACCGCGATCCATTTTTCTTGTAACAAAACTTGTTTAGAAGTTTGAGCTAGATATACTAACGTATGAAGTTTATTATATTCTTTTAACGGTACTCCTTTCATGCATGATACCTTAGCCTCGGTATTTTGTTTAGTATGAATCATAATTTATTTCGTGTGATGGAACCACACCCATAAGAGTTTCATACAATTTCATATATCTCGTAAGCTCGTTTAACCGAGCTCCGTTTGTCTTGAAACAAAAGTCGTTTAAAAGTTTGAGCTAAATCTACTAACGTATGAAGTTTATTATATACTTTTAACGGTACTCCTTTCATGCATGATACCTTAAGCTCAGTATTTTCTTTATTATGAATAATATTTAATTTCGTGTGATGGAACCACACCCATAAGAATTTCGTTCAATTTCCTATATCTCGTATGCTCGTTTAACCGAGATCCATTTTTCTAGTAACAAAACTTGTTTAGAAGTTTGAGCTAGATATACTAACGTATGAAGGTTATTATATTCTTTTAACGGTACTCCTTTCATGCATGATACCTTAGCCTCGGTATTTTGTTTAGTATGAATCATAATTTATTTCGTGTGATGGAACCACACCCATAAGAGTTTCATACAATTTCCTATATCTCGTAAGCTCGTTTAACCGAGCTCCGTTTGTCTTGAAACAAAACTCGTTTAAAAGTTTGAGCTAAATCTACTAATGTATGAAGTTTATTATATACTTTTACCGGTAATCCTTTCATGCATGATACCTTAGGCTCAGTATTTTGTTTATTATGAATAATATTTAATTTCGTGTGATGGAATCACACCCATAAGAATTTCGTACAATTTCCTATATCTTGTATGCTCGTTTAACCGCGATCCATTTTTCTTGTAACAAAACTTGTTTAGAAGTTTGAGCTAAATCTACTAACGTATGAAGTTTATTATATACTTTTACCGGTACTCCTTTCATGCATGATACCTTAGCCTCGGTATTTTGTTTAGTATGAATCATAATTTATTTCGTGTGATGGAACCACACCCATAAGAGTTTCATACAATTTCCTATATCTCGTAAGCTCGTTTAACCGAGCTCCGTTTGTCTTGAAACAAAACTCGTTTAAAAGTTTGAGCTAAATCTACTAATGTATGAAGTTTATTATATACTTTTACCGGTAATCCTTTCATGCATGATACCTTAGGCTCAGTATTTTGTTTATTATGAATAATATTTAATTTCGTGTGATGGAACCACACCCATAAGAACTTCGTTCAATTTCCAATATCTCGTAAGCTCGTTTAACCGAGATCCATTTTTCTTGTAACAAAACTTGTTTAGAAGTTTGAGCTAGATATACTAACGTATGAAGTTTATTATATTCTTTTAACGGTACTCCTTTCATGCTTGATACCTTAGCCTCAGTATTTTGTTTAGTATGAATCATAATTTATTTCGTGTGATGGAACCACACCCATAAGAGTTTCATACAATTTCATATATCTCGTAAGCTCGTTTAACCGAGCTCCGTTTGTCTTGAAACAAAACTCGTTTAAAAGTTTGAGCTAAATCTACTAACGTATAAAGTTTATTATATACTTTTACCGGTACTCCTTTCATGCATGATACCTTAGGCTCAGTATTTTGTTTATTATGAATAATATTTAATTTCGTGTGATGGAATCACACCCATAAGAATTTCGTACAATTTCCTATATCTTGTATGCTCGTTTAACCGCGATCCATTTTTCTTGTAACAAAACTTGTTTAGAAGTTTGAGCTAGATATACTAACGTATGAAGTTTATTATATTCTTTTAACGGTACTCCTTTCATGCATGATACCTTAGCCTCGGTATTTTGTTTAGTATGAATCATAATTTATTTCGTGTGATGGAACCACACCCATAAGAGTTTCATACAATTTCATATATCTCGTAAGCTCGTTTAACCGAGCTCCGTTTGTCTTGAAACAAAACTCGTTTAAAAGTTTGAGCTAAATCTACTAACGTATGAAGTTTATTATATACTTTTAACGGTACTCCTTTCATGCATGATACCTTAAGCTCAGTATTTTCTTTATTATGAATAATATTTAATTTCGTGTGATGGAACCACACCCATAAGAATTTCGTTCAATTTCCTATATCTCGTATGCTCGTTTAACCGAGATCCATTTTTCTAGTAACAAAACTTGTTTAGAAGTTTGAGCTAGATATACTAACGTATGAAGGTTATTATATTCTTTTAACGGTACTCCTTTCATGCATGATACCTTAGCCTCGGTATTTTGTTTAGTATGAATCATAATTTATTTCGTGTGATGGAACCACACCCATAAGAGTTTCATACAATTTCCTATATCTCGTAAGCTCGTTTAACCGAGCTCCGTTTGTCTTGAAACAAAACTCGTTTAAAAGTTTGAGCTAAATCTACTAATGTATGAAGTTTATTATATACTTTTACCGGTAATCCTTTCATGCATGATACCTTAGGCTCAGTATTTTGTTTATTATGAATAATATTTAATTTCGTGTGATGGAATCACACCCATAAGAATTTCGTACAATTTCCTATATCTTGTATGCTCGTTTAACCGCGATCCATTTTTCTTGTAACAAAACTTGTTTAGAAGTTTGAGCTAAATCTACTAACGTATGAAGTTTATTATATACTTTTACCGGTACTCCTTTCATGCATGATACCTTAGCCTCGGTATTTTGTTTAGTATGAATCATAATTTATTTCGTGTGATGGAACCACACCCATAAGAGTTTCATACAATTTCCTATATCTCGTAAGCTCGTTTAACCGAGCTCCGTTTGTCTTGAAACAAAACTCGTTTAAAAGTTTGAGCTAAAACTACTAATGTATGAAGTTTATTATATACTTTTACCGGTAATCCTTTCATGCATGATACCTTAGGCTCAGTATTTTGTTTATTATGAATAATATTTAATTTCGTGTGATGGAACCACACCCATAAGAACTTCGTTCAATTTCCAATATCTCGTAAGCTCGTTTAACCGAGATCCATTTTTCTTGTAACAAAACTTGTTTAGAAGTTTGAGCTAGATATACTAACGTATGAAGTTTATTATATTCTTTTAACGGTACTCCTTTCATGCTTGATACCTTAGCCTCAGTATTTTGTTTAGTATGAATCATAATTTATTTCGTGTGATGGAACCACACCCATAAGAGTTTCATACAATTTCATATATCTCGTAAGCTCGTTTAACCGAGCTCCGTTTGTCTTGAAACAAAACTCGTTTAAAAGTTTGAGCTAAATCTACTAACGTATAAAGTTTATTATATACTTTTACCGGTACTCCTTTCATGCATGATACCTTAGGCTCAGTATTTTGTTTATTATGAATAATATTTAATTTCGTGTGATGGAATCACACCCATAAGAATTTCGTACAATTTCCTATATCTTGTATGCTCGTTTAACCGCGATCCATTTTTCTTGTAACAAAACTTGTTTAGAAGTTTGAGCTAGATATACTAACATATGAAGTTTATTATATTCTTTTAACGGTACTCCTTTCATGCATGATACCTTAGCCTCGGTATTTTGTTTAGTATGAATCATAATTTATTTCGTGTGATGGAACCACACCCATAAGAGTTTCATACAATTTCATATATCTCGTAAGCTCGTTTAACCGAGCTCCGTTTGTCTTGAAACAAAACTCGTTTAAAAGTTTGAGCTAAATCTACTAACGTATGAAGTTTATTATATACTTTTACCGGTACTCCTTTCATGCATGATACCTTAGGCTCAGTATTTTGTTTATTATGAATAATATTTAATTTCGTGTGATGGAATCACACCCATAAGAATTTCGTACAATTTCCTATATCTTGTATGCTCGTTTAACCGCGATCCATTTTTCTTGTAACAAAACTATTTTAGAAGTTTGAGCTAGATATACTAACGTATGAAGTTTATTATATTCTTTTAACGGTACTCCTTTCATGCATGATACCTTAGCCTCGGTATTTTGTTTAGTATGAATCATAATTTATTTCGTGTGATGGAACCACACCCATAAGAGTTTCATACAATTTCATATATCTCGTAAGCTCGTTTAACCGAGCTCCGTTTGTCTTGAAACAAAACTCGTTTAAAAGTTTGAGCTAAATCTACTAACGTATGAAGTTTATTATATACTTTTAACGGTACTCCTTTCATGCATGATACCTTAAGCTCAGTATTTTCTTTATTATGAATAATATTTAATTTCGTGTGATGGAACCACACCCATAAGAATTTCGTTCAATTTCCTATATCTCGTATGCTCGTTTAACCGAGGTCCATTTTTCTAGTAACAAAACTTGTTTAGAAGTTTGAGCTAGATATACTAACGTATGAAGGTTATTATATTCTTTTAACGGTACTCCTTTCATGCATGATACCTTAGCCTCGGTATTTTGTTTAGTATGAATCATAATTTATTTCGTGTGATGGAACCACACCCATAAGAGTTTCATACAATTTCCTATATCTCGTAAGCTCGTTTAACCGAGCTCCGTTTGTCTTGAAACAAAACTCGTTTAAAAGTTTGAGCTAAATCTACTAATGTATGAAGTTTATTATATACTTTTACCGGTAATCCTTTCATGCATGATACCTTAGGCTCAGTATTTTGTTTATTATGAATAATATTTAATTTCGTGTGATGGAATCACACCCATAAGAATTTCGTACAATTTCCTATATCTTGTATGCTCGTTTAACCGCGATCCATTTTTCTTGTAACAAAACTTGTTTAGAAGTTTGAGCTAAATCTACTAACGTATGAAGTTTATTATATACTTTTACCGGTACTCCTTTCATGCATGATACCTTAGCCTCGGTATTTTGTTTAGTATGAATCATAATTTATTTCGTGTGATGGAACCACACCCATAAGAGTTTCATACAATTTCCTATATCTCGTAAGCTCGTTTAACCGAGCTCCGTTTGTCTTGAAACAAAACTCGTTTAAAAGTTTGAGCTAAATCTACTAATGTATGAAGTTTATTATATACTTTTACCGGTAATCCTTTCATGCATGATACCTTAGGCTCAGTATTTTGTTTATTATGAATAATATTTAATTTCGTGTGATGGAACCACACCCATAAGAACTTCGTTCAATTTCCAATATCTTGTAAGCTCGTTTAACCGAGATCCATTTTTCTTGTAACAAAACTTGTTTAGAAGTTTGAGCTAGATATACTAACGTATGAAGTTTATTATATTCTTTTAACGGTACTCCTTTCATGCTTGATACCTTAGCCTCAGTATTTTGTTTAGTATGAATCATAATTTATTTCGTGTGATGGAACCATACCCATAAGAGTTTCATACAATTTCATATATCTCGTTAGCTCGTTTAACCGAGCTCCGTTTGTCTTGAAACAAAACTCGTTTAAAAGTTTGAGCTAAATCTACTAACGTATGAAGTTTATTATATACTTTTACCGGTACTCCTTTCATGCATGATACCTTAGGCTCAGTATTTTGTTTATTATGAATAATATTTAATTTCGTGTGATGGAATCACACCCATAAGAATTTCGTACAATTTCCTATATCTTGTATGCTCGTTTAACCGCGATCCATTTTTCTTGTAACAAAACTTGTTTAGAAGTTTGAGCTAGATATACTAACGTATGAAGTTTAATATATTCTTTTAACGGTACTCCTTTCATGCTTGATACCTTAGCCTCAGTATTTTGTTTAGTATGAATTATAATTTATTTCGTGTGATGGAACCACACCCATAAGAGTTTCATACAATTTCATATATCTCGTAAGCTCGTTTAACCGAGCTCCGTTTGTCTTGAAACAAAACTCGTTTAAAAGTTTGAGCTAAATCTACTAACGTATGAAGTTTATTATATACTTTTACCGGTACTCCTTTCATGCATGATACCTTAGGCTCAGTATTTTGTTTATTATGAATAATATTTAATTTCGTGTGATGGAATCACACCCATAAGAATTTCGTACAATTTCCTATATCTTGTATGCTCGTTTAACCGCGATCCATTTTTCTTGTAACAAAACTTGTTTAGAAGTTTGAGCTAGATATACTAACGTATGAAGTTTATTATATTCTTTTAACGGTACTCCTTTCATGCATGATACCTTAGCCTCGGTATTTTGTTTAGTATGAATCATAATTTATTTCGTGTGATGGAACCACACCCATAAGAGTTTCATACAATTTCATATATCTCGTAAGCTCGTTTAACCGAGCTCCGTTTGTCTTGAAACAAAACTCGTTTAAAAGTTTGAGCTAAATCTACTAACGTATGAAGTTTATTATATACTTTTAACGGTACTCCTTTCATGCATGATACCTTAAGCTCAGTATTTTCTTTATTATGAATAATATTTAATTTCGTGTGATGGAACCACACCCATAAGAATTTCGTTCAATTTCCTATATCTCGTATGCTCGTTTAACCGAGATCCATTTTTCTAGTAACAAAACTTGTTTAGAAGTTTGAGCTAGATATACTAACGTATGAAGGTTATTATATTCTTTTAACGGTACTCCTTTCATGCATGATACCTTAGCCTCGGTATTTTGTTTAGTATGAATCATAATTTATTTCGTGTGATGGAACCACACCCATAAGAGTTTCATACAATTTCCTATATCTCGTAAGCTCGTTTAACCGAGCTCCGTTTGTCTTGAAACAAAACTCGTTTAAAAGTTTGAGCTAAATCTACTAATGTATGAAGTTTATTATATACTTTTACCGGTAATCCTTTCATGCATGATACCTTAGGCTCAGTATTTTGTTTATTATGAATAATATTTAATTTCGTGTGATGGAATCACACCCATAAGAATTTCGTACAATTTCCTATATCTTGTATGCTCGTTTAACCGCGATCCATTTTTCTTGTAACAAAACTTGTTTAGAAGTTTGAGCTAAATCTACTAACGTATGAAGTTTATTATATACTTTTACCGGTACTCCTTTCATGCATGATACCTTAGCCTCGGTATTTTGTTTAGTATGAATCATAATTTATTTCGTGTGATGGAACCACACCCATAAGAGTTTCATACAATTTCCTATATCTCGTAAGCTCGTTTAACCGAGCTCCGTTTGTCTTGAAACAAAACTCGTTTAAAAGTTTGAGCTAAATCTACTAATGTATGAAGTTTATTATATACTTTTACCGGTAATCCTTTCATGCATGATACCTTAGGCTCAGTATTTTGTTTATTATGAATAATATTTAATTTCGTGTGATGGAACCACACCCATAAGAACTTCGTTCAATTTCCAATATCTCGTAAGCTCGTTTAACCGAGATCCATTTTTCTTGTAACAAAACTTGTTTAGAAGTTTGAGCTAGATATACTAACGTATGAAGGTTATTATATTCTTTTAACGGTACTCCTTTCATGCATGATACCTTAGCCTCGGTATTTTGTTTAGTATGAATCATAATTTATTTCGTGTGATGGAACCACACCCATAAGAGTTTCATACAATTTCCTATATCTCGTAAGCTCGTTTAACCGAGCTCCGTTTGTCTTGAAACAAAACTCGTTTAAAAGTTTGAGCTAAATCTACTAATGTATGAAGTTTATTATATACTTTTACCGGTAATCCTTTCATGCATGATACCTTAGGCTCAGTATTTTGTTTATTATGAATAATATTTAATTTCGTGTGATGGAACCACACCCATAAGAACTTCGTTCAATTTCCAATATCTCGTAAGCTCGTTTAACCGAGATCCATTTTTCTTGTAACAAAACTTGTTTAGAAGTTTGAGCTAGATATACTAACGTATGAAGTTTATTATATTCTTTTAACGGTACTCCTTTCATGCATGATACCTTAGCCTCGGTATTTTGTTTAGTATGAATCATAATTTATTTCGTGTGATGGAACCACACCCATAAGAGTTTCATACAATTTCATATATCTCGTAAGCTCGTTTAACCGAGCTCCGTTTGTCTTGAAACAAAACTCGTTTAAAAGTTTGAGCTAAATCTACTAACGTATGAAGTTTATTATATACTTTTACCGGTACTCCTTTCATGCATGATACCTTACGCTCAGTATTTTGTTTATTATGAATAATATTTAATTTCGTGTGATGGAATCACACCCATAAGAATTTCGTACAATTTCCTATATCTTGTATGCTCGTTTAACCGCGATCCATTTTTCTTGTAACAAAACTTGTTTAGAAGTTTGAGCTAGATATACTAACGTATGAAGTTTATTATATTCTTTTAACGGTACTCCTTTCATGCTTGATACCTTAGCCTCAGTATTTTGTTTAGTATGAATCATAATTTATTTCGTGTGATGGAACCACACCCATAAGAGTTTCATACAATTTCATATATCTCGTAAGCTCGTTTAACCGAGCTCCGTTTGTCTTGAAACAAAACTCGTTTAAAAGTTTGAGCTAAATCTACTAACGTATGAAGTTTATTATATACTTTTACCGGTACTCCTTTCATGCATGATACCTTAGGCTCAGTATTTTGTTTATTATGAATAATATTTAATTTCGTGTGATGGAATCACACCCATAAGAATTTCGTACAATTTCCTATATCTTGTATGCTCGTTTAACCGCGATCCATTTTTCTTGTAACAAAACTTGTTTAGAAGTTTGAGCTAGATATACTAACGTATGAAGTTTATTATATACTTTTACCGGTACTCCTTTCATGCATGATACCTTAGCCTCGGTATTTTGTTTAGTATGAATCATAATTTATTTCGTGTGATGGAACCACACCCATAAGAGTTTCATACAATTTCCTATATCTCGTAAGCTCGTTTAACCGAGCTCCGTTTGTCTTGAAACAAAACTCGTTTAAAAGTTTGAGCTAAATCTACTAATGTATGAAGTTTATTATATACTTTTACCGGTAATCCTTTCATGCATGATACCTTAGGCTCAGTATTTTGTTTATTATGAATAATATTTAATTTCGTGTGATGGAACCACACCCATAAGAACTTCGTTCAATTTCCAATATCTCGTAAGCTCGTTTAACCGAGATCCATTTTTCTTGTAACAAAACTTGTTTAGAAGTTTGAGCTAGATATACTAACGTATGAAGTTTATTATATTCTTTTAACGGTACTCCTTTCATGCTTGATACCTTAGCCTCAGTATTTTGTTTAGTATGAATCATAATTTATTTCGTGTGATGGAACCACACCCATAAGAGTTTCATACAATTTCATATATCTCGTAAGCTCGTTTAACCGAGCTCCGTTTGTCTTGAAACAAAACTCGTTTAAAAGTTTGAGCTAAATCTACTAACGTATGAAGTTTATTATATACTTTTACCGGTACTCCTTTCATGCATGATACCTTAGGCTCAGTATTTTGTTTATTATGAATAATATTTAATTTCGTGTGATGGAACCACACTAATAAGAATTTCGTTCAATTTCCTATATCTCGTATGCTCGTTTAACCGAGATCCATTTTTCTTGTAACAAAACTTGTTTAGAAGTTTGAGCTAGATATACTACCGTATGAAGTTTATTATATTCTTTTAACGGTACTCCTTTCATGCTTGATACCTTAGCCTCCGTATTTTGTTTAGTATGAATCATAATTTATTTCGTGTGATGGAACCACACCCATAAGAGTTTCATACAATTTCATATATCTCGTAAGCTCGTTTAACCGAGCTCCGTTTGTCTTGAAACAAAACTCGTTTAAAAGTTTGAGCTAAATCTACTAACGTATGAAGTTTATTATATACTTTTACCGGTACTCCTTTCATGCATGATACCTTAGGCTCAGTATTTTGTTTATTATGAATAATATTTAATTTCGTGTGATGGAATCACACCCATAAGAATTTCGTACAATTTCCTATATCTTGTATGCTCGTTTAACCGCGATCCATTTTTCTTGTAACAAAACTTGTTTAGAAGTTTGAGCTAGATATACTAACGTATGAAGTTTATTATATTCTTTTAACGGTACTCCTTTCATGCTTGATACCTTAGCCTCAGTATTTTGTTTAGTATGAATCATAATTTATTTCGTGTGATGGAACCACACCCATAAGAGTTTCATACAATTTCATATATCTCGTAAGCTCGTTTAACCGAGCTCCGTTTGTCTTGAAACAAAACTCGTTTAAAAGTTTGAGCTAAATCTACTAACGTATGAAGTTTATTATATACTTTTACCGGTACTCCTTTCATGCATGATACCTTAGGCTCAGTATTTTGTTTATTATGAATAATATTTAATTTCGTGTGATGGAATCACACCCATAAGAATTTCGTACAATTTCCTATATCTTGTATGCTCGTTTAACCGCGATCCATTTTTCTTGTAACAAAACTTGTTTAGAAGTTTGAGCTAGATATATTAACGTATGAAGTTTATTATATTCTTTTAACGGTACTCCTTTCATGCTTGATACCTTAGCCTCAGTATTTTGTTTAGTATGAATCATAATTTATTTCGTGTGATGGAACCACACCCATAAGAGTTTCATACAATTTCATATATCTCGTAAGCTCGTTTAACCGAGCTCCGTTTGTCTTGAAACAAAACTCGTTTAAAAGTTTGAGCTAAATCTACTAACGTATGAAGTTTATTATATACTTTTACCGGTACTCCTTTCATGCATGATACCTTAGGCTCAGTATTTTGTTTATTATGAATAATATTTAATTTCGTGTGATGGAATCACACCCATAAGAATTTCGTACAATTTCCTATATCTTGTATGCTCGTTTAACCGCGATCCATTTTTCTTGTAACAAAACTTGTTTAGAAGTTTGAGCTAGATATACTAACGTATGAAGTTTATTATATTCTTTTAACGGTACTCCTTTCATGCATGATACCTTAGCCTCGGTATTTTGTTTAGTATGAATCATAATTTATTTCGTGTGATGGAACCACACCCATAAGAGTTTCATACAATTTCATATATCTCGTAAGCTCGTTTAACCGAGCTCCGTTTGTCTTGAAACAAAACTCGTTTAAAAGTTTGAGCTAAATCTACTAACGTATGAAGTTTATTATATACTTTTAACGGTACTCCTTTCATGCATGATACCTTAAGCTCAGTATTTTCTTTATTATGAATACTATTTAATTTCGTGTGATGGAACCACACCCATAAGAATTTCGTTCAATTTCCTATATCTCGTATGCTCGTTTAACCGAGATCCATTTTTCTAGTAACAAAACTTGTTTAGAAGTTTGAGCTAGATATACTAACGTATGAAGGTTATTATATTCTTTTAACGGTACTCCTTTCATGCATGATACCTTAGCCTCGGTATTTTGTTTAGTATGAATCATAATTTATTTCGTGTGATGGAACCACACCCATAAGAGTTTCATACAATTTCCTATATCTCGTAAGCTCGTTTAACCGAGCTCCGTTTGTCTTGAAACAAAACTCGTTTAAAAGTTTGAGCTAAATCTACTAATGTATGAAGTTTATTATATACTTTTACCGGTACTCCTTTCATGCATGATACCTTAGGCTCAGTATTTTGTTTATTATGAATAATATTTAATTTCGTGTGATGGAATCACACCCATAAGAATTTCGTACAATTTCCTATATCTTGTATGCTCGTTTAACCGCGATCCATTTTTCTTGTAACAAAACTTGTTTAGAAGTTTGAGCTAAATCTACTAACGTATGAAGTTTATTATATACTTTTACCGGTACTCCTTTCATGCATGATACCTTAGCCTCGGTATTTTGTTTAGTATGAATCATAATTTATTTCGTGTGATGGAACCACACCCATAAGAGTTTCATACAATTTCCTATATCTCGTAAGCTCGTTTAACCGAGCTCCGTTTGTCTTGAAACAAAACTCGTTTAAAAGTTTGAGCTAAATCTACTAATGTATGAAGTTTATTATATACTTTTACCGGTAATCCTTTCATGCATGATACCTTAGGCTCAGTATTTTGTTTATTATGAATAATATTTAATTTCGTGTGATGGAACCACACCCATAAGAACTTCGTTCAATTTCCAATATCTCGTAAGCTCGTTTAACCGAGATCCATTTTTCTTGTAACAAAACTTGTTTAGAAGTTTGAGCTAAATCTACTAACGTATGAAGTTTATTATATACTTTTACCGGTACTCCTTTCATGCATGATACCTTAGGCTCAGTATTTTGTTTATTATGAATAATATTTAATTTCGTGTGATGGAATCACACCCATAAGAATTTCGTACAATTTCCTATACCTTGTATGCTCGTTTAACCGCGATCCATTTTTCCTGTAACAAAACTTGTTTAGAAGTTTGAGCTAGATATACTAACGTATGAAGTTTATTATATTCTTTTAACGGTACTCCTTTCATGCATGATACCTTAGGCTTAGTATTTTCTTTATTATGAATAATATTTAATTTCGTGTGATGGAACCACACCCATAAGAATTTCGTTCAATTTCCTATATCTCGTATGCTCGCTTAACCGAGATCCATTCTTGTTGTAACATAACTTGTTTAGAAGTTTGAGCTAGATATACTAACGTATTAAGTTTATTATATACTTTTAACGGTACTCCTTTCATGCATGATACCTTAAGCTCAGTATTTTCTTTATTATGAATAATATTTAATTTCGTGTGATGGAACCACACCCATAAGAATTTCGTTCAATTTCCTATATCTCGTATGCTCGTTTAAACGAGATCCATTTTTCTAGTAACAAAACTTGTTTAGAAGTTTGAGCTAGATATACTAACGTATGAAGGTTATTATATTCTTTTAACGGTACTCCTTTCATGCATGATACCTTAGCCTCGGTATTTTGTTTAGTATGAATCATAATTTATTTCGTGTGATGGAACCACACCCATAAGAGTTTCATACAATTTCCTATATCTCGTAAGCTCGTTTAACCGAGCTCCGTTTGTCTTGAAACAAAACTCGTTTAAAAGTTTGAGCTAAATCTACTAATGTATGAAGTTTATTATATACTTTTACCGGTAATCCTTTCATGCATGATACCTTAGGCTCAGTATTTTGTTTATTATGAATAATATTTAATTTCGTGTGATGGAACCACACCCATAAGAACTTCGTTCAATTTCCAATATCTCGTAAGCTCGTTTAACCGAGATCCATTTTTCTTGTAACAAAACTTGTTTAGAAGTTTGAGCTAGATATACTAACGTATGAAGTTTATTATATTCTTTTAACGGTACTCCTTTCATGCTTGATACCTTAGCCTCAGTATTTTGTTTAGTATGAATCATAATTTATTTCGTGTGATGGAACCACACCCATAAGAGTTTCATACAATTTCATATATCTCGTAAGCTCGTTTAACCGAGCTCCGTTTGTCTTGAAACAAAACTCGTTTAAAAGTTTGAGCTAAATCTACTAACGTATGAAGTTTATTATATACTTTTACCGGTACTCCTTTCATGCATGATACCTTAGGCTCAGTATTTTGTTTATTATGAATAATATTTAATTTCGTGTGATGGAATCACACCCATAAGAATTTCGTACAATTTCCTATATCTTGTATGCTCGTTTAACCGCGATCCATTTTTCTTGTAACAAAACTTGTTTAGAAGTTTGAGCTAGATATACTAACGTATGAAGTTTATTATATTCTTTTAACGGTACTCCTTTCATGCATGATACCTTAGCCTCGGTATTTTGTTTAGTATGAATCATAATTTATTTCGTGTGATGGAACCACACCCATAAGAGTTTCATACAATTTCATATATCTCGTAAGCTCGTTTAACCGAGCTCCGTTTGTCTTGAAACAAAACTCGTTTAAAAGTTTGAGCTAAATCTACTAACGTATGAAGTTTATTATATACTTTTACCGGTACTCCTTTCATGCATGATACCTTAGGCTCAATATTTTGTTTATTATGAATAATATTTAATTTCGTGTGATGGAATCACACCCATAAGAATTTCGTACAATTTCCTATATCTTGTATGCTCGTTTAACCGCGATCCATTTTTCTTGTAACAAAACTTGTTTAGAAGTTTGAGCTAGATATACTAACGTATGAAGTTTATTATATTCTTTTAACGGTACTCCTTTCATGCTTGATACCTTAGCCTCAGTATTTTGTTTAGTATGAATCATAATTTATTTCGTGTGATGGAACCACACCCATAAGAGTTTCATACAATTTCCTATATCTCGTAAGCTCGTTTAACCGAGCTCCGTTTGTCTTGAAACAAAACTCGTTTAAAAGTTTGAGCTAAATCTACTAATGTATGAAGTTTATTATATACTTTTACCGGTAATCCTTTCATGCATGATACCTTAGGCTCAGTATTTTGTTTATTATGAATAATATTTAATTTCGTGTGATGGAATCACACCCATAAGAATTTCGTACAATTTCCTATATCTTGTATGCTCGTTTAACCGCGATCCATTTTTCTTGTAACAAAACTTGTTTAGAAGTTTGAGCTAGATATACTAACGTATGAAGTTTATTATATTCTTTTAACGGTACTCCTTTCATGCTTGATACATTAGCCTCAGTATTTTGTTTAGTATGAATCATAATTTATTTCGTGTGATGGAACCACACCCATAAGAGTTTCATACAATTTCATATATCTCGTAAGCTCGTTTAACCGAGCTCCGTTTGTCTTGAAACAAAACTCGTTTAAAAGTTTGAGCTAAATCTACTAACGTATGAAGTTTATTATATACTTTTACCGGTACTCCTTTCATGCATGATACCTTAGGCTCAGTATTTTGTTTATTATGAATAATATTTAATTTCGTGTGATGGAATCACACCCATAAGAATTTCGTACAATTTCCTATATCTTGTATGCTCGTTTAACCGCGATCCATTTTTCTTGTAACAAAACTTGTTTAGAAGTTTGAGCTAGATATACTAACATATGAAGTTTATTATATTCTTTTAACGGTACTCCTTTCATGCATGATACCTTAGCCTCGGTATTTTGTTTAGTATGAATCATAATTTATTTCGTGTGATGGAACCACACCCATAAGAGTTTCATACAATTTCATATATCTCGTAAGCTCGTTTAACCGAGCTCCGTTTGTCTTGAAACAAAACTCGTATAAAAGTTTGAGCTAAATCTACTAACGTATGAAGTTTATTATATACTTTTACCGGTACTCCTTTCATGCATGATACCTTAAGCTCAGTATTTTCTTTATTATGAATAATATTTAATTTCGTGTGATGGAACCACACCCATAAGAATTTCGTTCAATTTCCTATATCTCGTATGCTCGTTTAAACGAGATCCATTTTTCTAGTAACAAAACTTGTTTAGAAGTTTGAGCTAGAAATACTAACGTATGAAGGTTATTATATTCTTTTAACGGTACTCCTTTCATGCATGATACCTTAGCCTCGGTATTTTGTTTAGTATGAATCATAATTTATTTCGTGTGATGGAACCACACCCATAAGAGTTTCATACAATTTCCTATATCTCGTAAGCTCGTTTAACCGAGCTCCGTTTGTCTTGAAACAAAACTCGTTTAAAAGTTTGAGCTAAATCTACTAATGTATGAAGTTTATTATATACTTTTACCGGTAATCCTTTCATGCATGATACCTTAGGCTCAGTATTTTGTTTATTATGAATAATATTTAATTTCGTGTGATGGAACCACACCCATAAGAACTTCGTTCAATTTCCAATATCTCGTAAGCTCGTTTAACCGAGATCCATTTTTCTTGTAACAAAACTTGTTTAGAAGTTTGAGCTAGATATACTAACGTATGAAGTTTATTATATTCTTTTAACGGTACTCCTTTCATGCTTGATACCTTAGCCTCAGTATTTTGTTTAGTATGAATCATAATTTATTTCGTGTGATGGAACCACACCCATAAGAGTTTCATACAATTTCATATATCTCGTAAGCTCGTTTAACCGAGCTCCGTTTGTCTTGAAACAAAACTCGTTTAAAAGTTTGAGCTAAATCTACTAACGTATGAAGTTTATTATATACTTTTACCGGTACTCCTTTCATGCATGATACCTTAGGCTCAGTATTTTGTTTATTATGAATAATATTTAATTTCGTGTGATGGAATCACACCCATAAGAATTTCGTACAATTTCCTATATCTTGTATGCTCGTTTAACCGCGATCCATTTTTCTTGTAACAAAACTTGTTTAGAAGTTTGAGCTAGATATACTAACGTATGAAGTTTATTATATTCTTTTAACGGTACTCCTTTCATGCATGATACCTTAGCCTCGGTATTTTGTTTAGTATGAATCATAATTTATTTCGTGTGATGGAACCACACCCATAAGAGTTTCATACAATTTCATATATCTCGTAAGCTCGTTTAACCGAGCTCCGTTTGTCTTGAAACAAAACTCGTTTAAAAGTTTGAGCTAAATCTACTAACGTATGAAGTTTATTATATACTTTTACCGGTACTCCTTTCATGCATGATACCTTAGGCTCAGTATTTTGTTTATTATGAATAATATTTAATTTCGTGTGATGGAATCACACCCATAAGAATTTCGTACAATTTCCTATATCTTGTATGCTCGTTTAACCGCGATCCATTTTTCTTGTAACAAAACTTGTTTAGAAGTTTGAGCTAGATATACTAACGTATGAAGTTTATTATATTCTTTTAACGGTACTCCTTTCATGCTTGATACCTTAGCCTCAGTATTTTGTTTAGTATGAATCATAATTTATTTCGTGTGATGGAACCACACCCATAAGAGTTTCATACAATTTCCTATATCTCGTAAGCTCGTTTAACCGAGCTCCGTTTGTCTTGAAACAAAACTCGTTTAAAAGTTTGAGCTAAATCTACTAATGTATGAAGTTTATTATATACTTTTACCGGTAATCCTTTCATGCATGATACCTTAGGCTCAGTATTTTGTTTATTATGAATAATATTTAATTTCGTGTGATGGAATCACACCCATAAGAATTTCGTACAATTTCCTATATCTTGTATGCTCGTTTAACCGCGATCCATTTTTCTTGTAACAAAACTTGTTTAGAAGTTTGAGCTAGATATACTAACGTATGAAGTTTATTATATTCTTTTAACGGTACTCCTTTCATGCTTGATACATTAGCCTCAGTATTTTGTTTAGTATGAATCATAATTTATTTCGTGTGATGGAACCACACCCATAAGAGTTTCATACAATTTCATATATCTCGTAAGCTCGTTTAACCGAGCTCCGTTTGTCTTGAAACAAAACTCGTTTAAAAGTTTGAGCTAAATCTACTAACGTATGAAGTTTATTATATACTTTTACCGGTACTCCTTTCATGCATGATACCTTAGGCTCAGTATTTTGTTTATTATGAATAATATTTAATTTCGTGTGATGGAATCACACCCATAAGAATTTCGTACAATTTCCTATATCTTGTATGCTCGTTTAACCGCGATCCATTTTTCTTGTAACAAAACTTGTTTAGAAGTTTGAGCTAGATATACTAACATATGAAGTTTATTATATTCTTTTAACGGTACTCCTTTCATGCATGATACCTTAGCCTCGGTATTTTGTTTAGTATGAATCATAATTTATTTCGTGTGATGGAACCACACCCATAAGAGTTTCATACAATTTCATATATCTCGTAAGCTCGTTTAACCGAGCTCCGTTTGTCTTGAAACAAAACTCGTATAAAAGTTTGAGCTAAATCTACTAACGTATGAAGTTTATTATATACTTTTACCGGTACTCCTTTCATGCATGATACCTTAGGCTCAGTATTTTGTTTATTATGAATAATATTTAATTTCGTGTGATGGAATCACACCCATAAGAATTTCGTACAATTTCCTATATCTTGTATGCTCGTTTAACCGCGATCCATTTTTCTTGTAACAAAACTTGTTTAGAAGTTTGAGCTAGATATACTAACGTATGAAGTTTATTATATTCTTTTAACGGTACTCCTTTCATGCTTGATACCTTAGCCTCAGTATTTTGTTTAGTATGAATCATAATTTATTTCGTGTGATGGAACCACACCCATAAGAGTTTCATACAATTTCATATATCTCGTAAGCTCGTTTAACCGAGCTCCGTTTGTCTTGAAACAAAACTCGTTTAAAAGTTTGAGCTAAATCTACTAACGTATGAAGTTTATTATATACTTTTACCGGTACTCCTTTCATGCATGATACCTTAGGCTCAGTATTTTGTTTATTATGAATAATATTTAATTTCGTGTGATGGAACCACACTAATAAGAATTTCGTTCAATTTCCTATATCTCGTATGCTCGTTTAACCGAGATCCATTTTTCTTGTAACAAAACTTGTTTAGAAGTTTGAGCTAGATATACTACCGTATGAAGTTTATTATATTCTTTTAACGGTACTCCTTTCATGCATGATACCTTAGCCTCGGTATTTTGTTTAGTATGAATCATAATTTATTTCGTGTGATGGAACCACACCCATAAGAGTTTCATACAATTTCATATATCTCGTAAGCTCGTTTAACCGAGCTCCGTTTGTCTTGAAACAAAACTCGTTTAAAAGTTTGAGCTAAATCTACTAACGTATGAAGTTTATTATATACTTTTACCGGTACTCCTTTCATGCATGATACCTTAGGCTCAGTATTTTGTTTATTATGAATAATATTTAATTTCGTGTGATGGAATCACACCCATAAGAATTTCGTACAATTTCCTATATCTTGTATGCTCGTTTAACCGCGATCCATTTTTCTTGTAACAAAACTTGTTTAGAAGTTTGAGCTAGATATACTAACGTATGAAGTTTATTATATTCTTTTAACGGTACTCCTTTCATGCTTGATACCTTAGCCTCAGTATTTTGTTTAGTATGAATCATAATTTATTTCGTGTGATGGAACCACACCCATAAGAGTTTCATACAATTTCATATATCTCGTAAGCTCGTTTAACCGAGCTCCGTTTGTCTTGAAACAAAACTCGTTTAAAAGTTTGAGCTAAATCTACTAACGTATGAAGTTTATTATATACTTTTACCGGTACTCCTTTCATGCATGATACCTTAGGCTCAGTATTTTGTTTATTATGAATAATATTTAATTTCGTGTGATGGAATCACACCCATAAGAATTTCGTACAATTTCCTATATCTTGTATGCTCGTTTAACCGCGATCCATTTTTCTTGTAACAAAACTTGTTTAGAAGTTTGAGCTAGATATACTAACGTATGAAGTTTATTATATTCTTTTAACGGTACTCCTTTCATGCATGATACCTTAGCCTCGGTATTTTGTTTAGTATGAATCATAATTTATTTCGTGTGATGGAACCACACCCATAAGAGTTTCATACAATTTCATATATCTCGTAAGCTCGTTTAACCGAGCTCCGTTTGTCTTGAAACAAAACTCGTTTAAAAGTTTGAGCTAAATCTACTAACGTATGAAGTTTATTATATACTTTTAACGGTACTCCTTTCATGCATGATACCTTAAGCTCAGTATTTTCTTTATTATGAATAATATTTAATTTCGTGTGATGGAACCACACCCATAAGAATTTCGTTCAATTTCCTATATCTCGTATGCTCGTTTAACCGAGATCCATTTTTCTAGTAACAAAACTTGTTTAGAAGTTTGAGCTAGATATACTAACGTATGAAGGTTATTATATTCTTTTAACGGTACTCCTTTCATGCATGATACCTTAGCCTCGGTATTTTGTTTAGTATGAATCATAATTTATTTCGTGTGATGGAACCACACCCATAAGAGTTTCATACAATTTCCTATATCTCGTAAGCTCGTTTAACCGAGCTCCGTTTGTCTTGAAACAAAACTCGTTTAAAAGTTTGAGCTAAATCTACTAATGTATGAAGTTTATTATATACTTTTACCGGTAATCCTTTCATGCATGATACCTTAGCCTCGGTATTTTGTTTAGTATGAATCATAATTTATTTCGTGTGATGGAACCACACCCATAAGAGTTTCATACAATTTCATATATCTCGTAAGCTCGTTTAACCGAGCTCCGTTTGTCTTGAAACAAAACTCGTTTAAAAGTTTGAGCTAAATCTACTAACGTATGAAGTTTATTATATACTTTTACCGGTACTCCTTTCATGCATGATACCTTAGGCTCAATATTTTGTTTATTATGAATAATATTTAATTTCGTGTGATGGAATCACACCCATAAGAATTTCGTACAATTTCCTATATCTTGTATGCTCGTTTAACCGCGATCCATTTTTCTTGTAACAAAACTTGTTTAGAAGTTTGAGCTAGATATACTAACGTATGAAGTTTATTATATTCTTTTAACGGTACTCCTTTCATGCTTGATACCTTAGCCTCAGTATTTTGTTTAGTATGAATCATAATTTATTTCGTGTGATGGAACCACACCCATAAGAGTTTCATACAATTTCCTATATCTCGTAAGCTCGTTTAACCGAGCTCCGTTTGTCTTGAAACAAAACTCGTTTAAAAGTTTGAGCTAAATCTACTAATGTATGAAGTTTATTATATACTTTTACCGGTAATCCTTTCATGCATGATACCTTAGGCTCAGTATTTTGTTTATTATGAATAATATTTAATTTCGTGTGATGGAACCACACCCATAAGAACTTCGTTCAATTTCCAATATCTCGTAAGCTCGTTTAACCGAGATCCATTTTTCTTGTAACAAAACTTGTTTAGAAGTTTGAGCTAAATCTACTAACGTATGAAGTTTATTATATACTTTTACCGGTACTCCTTTCATGCATGATACCTTAGGCTCAGTATTTTGTTTATTATGAATAATATTTAATTTCGTGTGATGGAATCACACCCATAAGAATTTCGTACAATTTCCTATACCTTGTATGCTCGTTTAACCGCGATCCATTTTTCCTGTAACAAAACTTGTTTAGAAGTTTGAGCTAGATATACTAACGTATGAAGTTTATTATATTCTTTTAACGGTACTCCTTTCATGCATGATACCTTAGGCTTAGTATTTTCTTTATTATGAATAATATTTAATTTCGTGTGATGGAACCACACCCATAAGAATTTCGTTCAATTTCCTATATCTCGTATGCTCGCTTAACCCAGATCCATTCTTGTTGTAACATAACTTGTTTAGAAGTTTGAGCTAGATATACTAACGTATTAAGTTTATTATATACTTTTAACGGTACTCCTTTCATGCATGATACCTTAAGCTCAGTATTTTCTTTATTATGAATAATATTTAATTTCGTGTGATGGAACCACACCCATAAGAATTTCGTTCAATTTCCTATATCTCGTATGCTCGTTTAAACGAGATCCATTTTTCTAGTAACAAAACTTGTTTAGAAGTTTGAGCTAGATATACTAACGTATGAAGGTTATTATATTCTTTTAACGGTACTCCTTTCATGCATGATACCTTAGCCTCGGTATTTTGTTTAGTATGAATCATAATTTATTTCGTGTGATGGAACCACACCCATAAGAGTTTCATACAATTTCCTATATCTCGTAAGCTCGTTTAACCGAGCTCCGTTTGTCTTGAAACAAAACTCGTTTAAAAGTTTGAGCTAAATCTACTAATGTATGAAGTTTATTATATACTTTTACCGGTAATCCTTTCATGCATGATACCTTAGGCTCAGTATTTTGTTTATTATGAATAATATTTAATTTCGTGTGATGGAATCACACCCATAAGAATTTCGTACAATTTCCTATATCTTGTATGCTCGTTTAACCGCGATCCATTTTTCTTGTAACAAAACTTGTTTAGAAGTTTGAGCTAGATATACTAACGTATGAAGTTTATTATATTCTTTTAACGGTACTCCTTTCATGCTTGATACATTAGCCTCAGTATTTTGTTTAGTATGAATCATAATTTATTTCGTGTGATGGAACCACACCCATAAGAGTTTCATACAATTTCATATATCTCGTAAGCTCGTTTAACCGAGCTCCGTTTGTCTTGAAACAAAACTCGTTTAAAAGTTTGAGCTAAATCTACTAACGTATGAAGTTTATTATATACTTTTACCGGTACTCCTTTCATGCATGATACCTTAGGCTCAGTATTTTGTTTATTATGAATAATATTTAATTTCGTGTGATGGAATCACACCCATAAGAATTTCGTACAATTTCCTATATCTTGTATGCTCGTTTAACCGCGATCCATTTTTCTTGTAACAAAACTTGTTTAGAAGTTTGAGCTAGATATACTAACATATGAAGTTTATTATATTCTTTTAACGGTACTCCTTTCATGCTTGATACCTTAGCCTCAGTATTTTGTTTAGTATGAATCATAATTTATTTCGTGTGATGGAACCACACCCATAAGAGTTTCATACAATTTCATATATCTCGTAAGCTCGTTTAACCGAGCTCCGTTTGTCTTGAAACAAAACTCGTTTAAAAGTTTGAGCTAAATCTACTAACGTATGAAGTTTATTATATACTTTTACCGGTACTCCTTTCATGCATGATACCTTAGGCTCAGTATTTTGTTTATTATGAATAATATTTAATTTCGTGTGATGGAATCACACCCATAAGAATTTCGTACAATTTCCTATATCTTGTATGCTCGTTTAACCGCGATCCATTTTTCTTGTAACAAAACTTGTTTAGAAGTTTGAGCTAGATATACTAACGTATGAAGTTTATTATATTCTTTTAACGGTACTCCTTTCATGCTTGATACCTTAGCCTCAGTATTTTGTTTAGTATGAATCATAATTTATTTCGTGTGATGGAACCACACCCATAAGAGTTTCATACAATTTCATATATCTCGTAAGCTCGTTTAACCGAGCTCCGTTTGTCTTGAAACAAAACTCGTTTAAAAGTTTGAGCTAAATCTACTAACGTATGAAGTTTATTATATACTTTTACCGGTACTCCTTTCATGCATGATACCTTAGGCTCAGTATTTTGTTTATTATGAATAATATTTAATTTCGTGTGATGGAACCACACTAATAAGAATTTCGTTCAATTTCCTATATCTCGTATGCTCGTTTAACCGAGATCCATTTTTCTTGTAACAAAACTTGTTTAGAAGTTTGAGCTAGATATACTACCGTATGAAGTTTATTATATTCTTTTAACGGTACTCCTTTCATGCATGATACCTTAGCCTCGGTATTTTGTTTAGTATGAATCATAATTTATTTCGTGTGATGGAACCACACCCATAAGAGTTTCATACAATTTCATATATCTCGTAAGCTCGTTTAACCGAGCTCCGTTTGTCTTGAAACAAAACTCGTTTAAAAGTTTGAGCTAAATCTACTAACGTATGAAGTTTATTATATACTTTTACCGGTACTCCTTTCATGCATGATACCTTAGGCTCAGTATTTTGTTTATTATGAATAATATTTAATTTCGTGTGATGGAATCACACCCATAAGAATTTCGTACAATTTCCTATATCTTGTATGCTCGTTTAACCGCGATCCATTTTTCTTGTAACAAAACTTGTTTAGAAGTTTGAGCTAGATATACTAACGTATGAAGTTTATTATATTCTTTTAACGGTACTCCTTTCATGCTTGATACCTTAGCCTCAGTATTTTGTTTAGTATGAATCATAATTTATTTCGTGTGATGGAACCACACCCATAAGAGTTTCATACAATTTCATATATCTCGTAAGCTCGTTTAACCGAGCTCCGTTTGTCTTGAAACAAAACTCGTTTAAAAGTTTGAGCTAAATCTACTAACGTATGAAGTTTATTATATACTTTTACCGGTACTCCTTTCATGCATGATACCTTAGGCTCAGTATTTTGTTTATTATGAATAATATTTAATTTCGTGTGATGGAATCACACCCATAAGAATTTCGTACAATTTCCTATATCTTGTATGCTCGTTTAACCGCGATCCATTTTTCTTGTAACAAAACTTGTTTAGAAGTTTGAGCTAGATATACTAACGTATGAAGTTTATTATATTCTTTTAACGGTACTCCTTTCATGCATGATACCTTAGCCTCGGTATTTTGTTTAGTATGAATCATAATTTATTTCGTGTGATGGAACCACACCCATAAGAGTTTCATACAATTTCATATATCTCGTAAGCTCGTTTAACCGAGCTCCGTTTGTCTTGAAACAAAACTCGTTTAAAAGTTTGAGCTAAATCTACTAACGTATGAAGTTTATTATATACTTTTAACGGTACTCCTTTCATGCATGATACCTTAAGCTCAGTATTTTCTTTATTATGAATAATATTTAATTTCGTGTGATGGAACCACACCCATAAGAATTTCGTTCAATTTCCTATATCTCGTATGCTCGTTTAACCGAGATCCATTTTTCTAGTAACAAAACTTGTTTAGAAGTTTGAGCTAGATATACTAACGTATGAAGGTTATTATATTCTTTTAACGGTACTCCTTTCATGCATGATACCTTAGCCTCGGTATTTTGTTTAGTATGAATCATAATTTATTTCGTGTGATGGAACCACACCCATAAGAGTTTCATACAATTTCATATATCTCGTAAGCTCGTTTAACCGAGCTCCGTTTGTCTTGAAACAAAACTCGTTTAAAAGTTTGAGCTAAATCTACTAATGTATGAAGTTTATTATATACTTTTACCGGTAATCCTTTCATGCATGATACCTTAGCCTCGGTATTTTGTTTAGTATGAATCATAATTTATTTCGTGTGATGGAACCACACCCATAAGAGTTTCATACAATTTCATATATCTCGTAAGCTCGTTTAACCGAGCTCCGTTTGTCTTGAAACAAAACTCGTTTAAAAGTTTGAGCTAAATCTACTAACGTATGAAGTTTATTATATACTTTTACCGGTACTCCTTTCATGCATGATACCTTAGGCTCAATATTTTGTTTATTATGAATAATATTTAATTTCGTGTGATGGAATCACACCCATAAGAATTTCGTACAATTTCCTATATCTTGTATGCTCGTTTAACCGCGATCCATTTTTCTTGTAACAAAACTTGTTTAGAAGTTTGAGCTAGATATACTAACGTATGAAGTTTATTATATTCTTTTAACGGTACTCCTTTCATGCTTGATACCTTAGCCTCAGTATTTTGTTTAGTATGAATCATAATTTATTTCGTGTGATGGAACCACACCCATAAGAGTTTCATACAATTTCCTATATCTCGTAAGCTCGTTTAACCGAGCTCCGTTTGTCTTGAAACAAAACTCGTTTAAAAGTTTGAGCTAAATCTACTAATGTATGAAGTTTATTATATACTTTTACCGGTAATCCTTTCATGCATGATACCTTAGGCTCAGTATTTTGTTTATTATGAATAATATTTAATTTCGTGTGATGGAACCACACCCATAAGAACTTCGTTCAATTTCCAATATCTCGTAAGCTCGTTTAACCGAGATCCATTTTTCTTGTAACAAAACTTGTTTAGAAGTTTGAGCTAAATCTACTAACGTATGAAGTTTATTATATACTTTTACCGGTACTCCTTTCATGCATGATACCTTAGGCTCAGTATTTTGTTTATTATGAATAATATTTAATTTCGTGTGATGGAATCACACCCATAAGAATTTCGTACAATTTCCTATACCTTGTATGCTCGTTTAACCGCGATCCATTTTTCCTGTAACAAAACTTGTTTAGAAGTTTGAGCTAGATATACTAACGTATGAAGTTTATTATATTCTTTTAACGGTACTCCTTTCATGCATGATACCTTAGGCTTAGTATTTTCTTTATTATGAATAATATTTAATTTCGTGTGATGGAACCACACCCATAAGAATTTCGTTCAATTTCCTATATCTCGTATGCTCGCTTAACCCAGATCCATTCTTGTTGTAACATAACTTGTTTAGAAGTTTGAGCTAGATATACTAACGTATTAAGTTTATTATATACTTTTAACGGTACTCCTTTCATGCATGATACCTTAAGCTCAGTATTTTCTTTATTATGAATAATATTTAATTTCGTGTGATGGAACCACACCCATAAGAATTTCGTTCAATTTCCTATATCTCGTATGCTCGTTTAAACGAGATCCATTTTTCTAGTAACAAAACTTGTTTAGAAGTTTGAGCTAGATATACTAACGTATGAAGGTTATTATATTCTTTTAACGGTACTCCTTTCATGCATGATACCTTAGCCTCGGTATTTTGTTTAGTATGAATCATAATTTATTTCGTGTGATGGAACCACACCCATAAGAGTTTCATACAATTTCCTATATCTCGTAAGCTCGTTTAACCGAGCTCCGTTTGTCTTGAAACAAAACTCGTTTAAAAGTTTGAGCTAAATCTACTAATGTATGAAGTTTATTATATACTTTTACCGGTAATCCTTTCATGCATGATACCTTAGGCTCAGTATTTTGTTTATTATGAATAATATTTAATTTCGTGTGATGGAATCACACCCATAAGAATTTCGTACAATTTCCTATATCTTGTATGCTCGTTTAACCGCGATCCATTTTTCTTGTAACAAAACTTGTTTAGAAGTTTGAGCTAGATATACTAACGTATGAAGTTTATTATATTCTTTTAACGTTACTCCTTTCATGCTTGATACATTAGCCTCAGTATTTTGTTTAGTATGAATCATAATTTATTTCGTGTGATGGAACCACACCCATAAGAGTTTCATACAATTTCATATATCTCGTAAGCTCGTTTAACCGAGCTCCGTTTGTCTTGAAACAAAACTCGTTTAAAAGTTTGAGCTAAATCTACTAACGTATGAAGTTTATTATATACTTTTACCGGTACTCCTTTCATGCATGATACCTTAGGCTCAGTATTTTGTTTATTATGAATAATATTTAATTTCGTGTGATGGAATCACACCCATAAGAATTTCGTACAATTTCCTATATCTTGTATGCTCGTTTAACCGCGATCCATTTTTCTTGTAACAAAACTTGTTTAGAAGTTTGAGCTAGATATACTAACATATGAAGTTTATTATATTCTTTTAACGGTACTCCTTTCATGCATGATACCTTAGCCTCGGTATTTTGTTTAGTATGAATCATAATTTATTTCGTGTGATGGAACCACACCCATAAGAGTTTCATACAATTTCATATATCTCGTAAGCTCGTTTAACCGAGCTCCGTTTTTCTTGAAACAAAACTCGTTTAAAAGTTTGAGCTAAATCTACTAACGTATGAAGTTTATTATATACTTTTACCGGTACTCCTTTCATGCATGATACCTTAGGCTCAGTATTTTGTTTATTATGAATAATATTTAATTTCGTGTGATGGAATCACACCCATAAGAATTTCGTACAATTTCCTATATCTTGTATGCTCGTTTAACCGCGATCCATTTTTCTTGTAACAAAACTTGTTTAGAAGTTTGAGCTAGATATACTAACGTATGAAGTTTATTATATTCTTTTAACGGTACTCCTTTCATGCTTGATACCTTAGCCTCAGTATTTTGTTTAGTATGAATCATAATTTATTTCGTGTGATGGAACCACACCCATAAGAGTTTCATACAATTTCATATATCTCGTAAGCTCGTTTAACCGAGCTCCGTTTGTCTTGAAACAAAACTCGTTTAAAAGTTTGAGCTAAATCTACTAACGTATGAAGTTTATTATATACTTTTACCGGTACTCCTTTCATGCATGATACCTTAGGCTCAGTATTTTGTTTATTATGAATAATATTTAATTTCGTGTGATGGAATCACACCCATAAGAATTTCGTACAATTTCCTATATCTTGTATGCTCGTTTAACCGCGATCCATTTTTCTTGTAACAAAACTTGTTTAGAAGTTTGAGCTAGATATACTAACGTATGAAGTTTATTATATTCTTTTAACGGTACTCCTTTCATGCATGATACCTTAGCCTCGGTATTTTGTTTAGTATGAATCATAATTTATTTCGTGTGATGGAACCACACCCATAAGAGTTTCATACAATTTCATATATCTCGTAAGCTCGTTTAAACGAGCTCCGTTTGTCTTGAAACAAAACTCGTTTAAAAGTTTGAGCTAAATCTACTAACGTATGAAGTTTATTATATACTTTTACCGGTACTCCTTTCATGCATGATACCTTAGGCTCAGTATTTTGTTTATTATGAATAATATTTAATTTCGTGTGATGGAACCACACTAATAAGAATTTCGTTCAATTTCCTATATCTCGTATGCTCGTTTAACCGAGATCCATTTTTCTTGTAACAAAACTTGTTTAGAAGTTTGAGCTAGATATACTAACGTATGAAGTTTATTATATTCTTTTAACGGTACTCCTTTCATGCTTGATACCTTAGCCTCAGTATTTTGTTTAGTATGAATCATAATTTATTTCGTGTGATGGAACCACACCCATAAGAGTTTCATACAATTTCATATATCTCGTAAGCTCGTTTAACCGAGCTCCGTTTGTCTTGAAACAAAACTCGTTTAAAAGTTTGAGCTAAATCTACTAACGTATGAAGTTTATTATATACTTTTACCGGTACTCCTTTCATGCATGATACCTTAGGCTCAGTATTTTGTTTATTATGAATAATATTTAATTTCGTGTGATGGAATCACACCCATAAGAATTTCGTACAATTTCCTATATCTTGTATGCTCATTTAATCGCGATCCATTTTTCTTGTAACAAAACTCGTTTAAAAGTTTGAGCTAAATCTACTAACGTATGAAGTTTATTATATACTTTTAACGGTACTCCTTTCATGCATGATACCTTAGCCTCGGTATTTTGTTTAGTATGAATCATAATTTATTTCGTGTGATGGAACCACACCCATAAGAGTTTCATACAATTTCATATATCTCGTAAGCTCGTTTAACCGAGCTCCGTTTGTCTTGAAACAAAACTCGTTTAAAAGTTTGAGCTAAATCTACTAACGTATGAAGTTTATTATATACTTTTAACGGTACTCCTTTCATGCATGATACCTTAAGCTCAGTATTTTCTTTATTATGAATAATATTTAATTTCGTGTGATGGAACCACACCCATAAGAATTTCGTTCAATTTCCTATATCTCGTATGCTCGTTTAACCGAGATCCATTTTTCTAGTAACAAAACTTGTTTAGAAGTTTGAGCTAGATATACTAACGTATGAAGGTTATTATATTCTTTTAACGGTACTCCTTTCATGCATGATACCTTAGCCTCGGTATTTTGTTTAGTATGAATCATAATTTATTTCGTGTGATGGAACCACACCCATAAGAGTTTCATACAATTTCCTATATCTCGTAAGCTCGTTTAACCGAGCTCCGTTTGTCTTGAAACAAAACTCGTTTAAAAGTTTGAGCTAAATCTACTAATGTATGAAGTTTATTATATACTTTTACCGGTACTCCTTTCATGCATGATACCTTAGCCTCGGTATTTTGTTTAGTATGAATCATAATTTATTTCGTGTGATGGAACCACACCCATAAGAGTTTCATACAATTTCATATATCTCGTAAGCTCGTTTAACCGAGCTCCGTTTGTCTTGAAACAAAACTCGTTTAAAAGTTTGAGCTAAATCTACTAACGTATGAAGTTTATTATATACTTTTACCGGTACTCCTTTCATGCATGATACCTTAGGCTCAATATTTTGTTTATTATGAATAATATTTAATTTCGTGTGATGGAATCACACCCATAAGAATTTCGTACAATTTCCTATATCTTGTATGCTCGTTTAACCGCGATCCATTTTTCTTGTAACAAAACTTGTTTAGAAGTTTGAGCTAGATATACTAACGTATGAAGTTTATTATATTCTTTTAACGGTACTCCTTTCATGCTTGATACCTTAGCCTCAGTATTTTGTTTAGTATGAATCATAATTTATTTCGTGTGATGGAACCACACCCATAAGAGTTTCATACAATTTCCTATATCTCGTAAGCTCGTTTAACCGAGCTCCGTTTGTCTTGAAACAAAACTCGTTTAAAAGTTTGAGCTAAATCTACTAATGTATGAAGTTTATTATATACTTTTACCGGTAATCCTTTCATGCATGATACCTTAGGCTCAGTATTTTGTTTATTATGAATAATATTTAATTTCGTGTGATGGAACCACACCCATAAGAACTTCGTTCAATTTCCAATATCTCGTAAGCTCGTTTAACCGAGATCCATTTTTCTTGTAACAAAACTTGTTTAGAAGTTTGAGCTAAATCTACTAACGTATGAAGTTTATTATATACTTTTACCGGTACTCCTTTCATGCATGATACCTTAGGCTCAGTATTTTGTTTATTATGAATAATATTTAATTTCGTGTGATGGAATCACACCCATAAGAATTTCGTACAATTTCCTATACCTTGTATGCTCGTTTAACCGCGATCCATTTTTCCTGTAACAAAACTTGTTTAGAAGTTTGAGCTAGATATACTAACGTATGAAGTTTATTATATTCTTTTAACGGTACTCCTTTCATGCATGATACCTTAGGCTTAGTATTTTCTTTATTATGAATAATATTTAATTTCGTGTGATGGAACCACACCCATAAGAATTTCGTTCAATTTCCTATATCTCGTATGCTCGCTTAACCCAGATCCATTCTTGTTGTAACATAACTTGTTTAGAAGTTTGAGCTAGATATACTAACGTATTAAGTTTATTATATACTTTTAACGGTACTCCTTTCATGCATGATACCTTAAGCTCAGTATTTTCTTTATTATGAATAATATTTAATTTCGTGTGATGGAACCACACCCATAAGAATTTCGTTCAATTTCCTATATCTCGTATGCTCGTTTAAACGAGATCCATTTTTCTAGTAACAAAACTTGTTTAGAAGTTTGAGCTAGATATACTAACGTATGAAGGTTATTATATTCTTTTAACGGTACTCCTTTCATGCATGATACCTTAGCCTCGGTATTTTGTTTAGTATGAATCATAATTTATTTCGTGTGATGGAACCACACCCATAAGAGTTTCATACAATTTCCTATATCTCGTAAGCTCGTTTAACCGAGCTCCGTTTGTCTTGAAACAAAACTCGTTTAAAAGTTTGAGCTAAATCTACTAATGTATGAAGTTTATTATATACTTTTACCGGTAATCCTTTCATGCATGATACCTTAGGCTCAGTATTTTGTTTATTATGAATAATATTTAATTTCGTGTGATGGAATCACACCCATAAGAATTTCGTACAATTTCCTATATCTTGTATGCTCGTTTAACCGCGATCCATTTTTCTTGTAACAAAACTTGTTTAGAAGTTTGAGCTAGATATACTAACGTATGAAGTTTATTATATTCTTTTAACGTTACTCCTTTCATGCTTGATACATTAGCCTCAGTATTTTGTTTAGTATGAATCATAATTTATTTCGTGTGATGGAACCACACCCATAAGAGTTTCATACAATTTCATATATCTCGTAAGCTCGTTTAACCGAGCTCCGTTTGTCTTGAAACAAAACTCGTTTAAAAGTTTGAGCTAAATCTACTAACGTATGAAGTTTATTATATACTTTTACCGGTACTCCTTTCATGCATGATACCTTAGGCTCAGTATTTTGTTTATTATGAATAATATTTAATTTCGTGTGATGGAATCACACCCATAAGAATTTCGTACAATTTCCTATATCTTGTATGCTCGTTTAACCGCGATCCATTTTTCTTGTAACAAAACTTGTTTAGAAGTTTGAGCTAGATATACTAACATATGAAGTTTATTATATTCTTTTAACGGTACTCCTTTCATGCATGATACCTTAGCCTCGGTATTTTGTTTAGTATGAATCATAATTTATTTCGTGTGATGGAACCACACCCATAAGAGTTTCATACAATTTCATATATCTCGTAAGCTCGTTTAACCGAGCTCCGTTTTTCTTGAAACAAAACTCGTTTAAAAGTTTGAGCTAAATCTACTAACGTATGAAGTTTATTATATACTTTTACCGGTACTCCTTTCATGCATGATACCTTAGGCTCAGTATTTTGTTTATTATGAATAATATTTAATTTCGTGTGATGGAATCACACCCATAAGAATTTCGTACAATTTCCTATATCTTGTATGCTCGTTTAACCGCGATCCATTTTTCTTGTAACAAAACTTGTTTAGAAGTTTGAGCTAGATATACTAACGTATGAAGTTTATTATATTCTTTTAACGGTACTCCTTTCATGCTTGATACCTTAGCCTCAGTATTTTGTTTAGTATGAATCATAATTTATTTCGTGTGATGGAACCACACCCATAAGAGTTTCATACAATTTCATATATCTCGTAAGCTCGTTTAACCGAGCTCCGTTTGTCTTGAAACAAAACTCGTTTAAAAGTTTGAGCTAAATCTACTAACGTATGAAGTTTATTATATACTTTTACCGGTACTCCTTTCATGCATGATACCTTAGGCTCAGTATTTTGTTTATTATGAATAATATTTAATTTCGTGTGATGGAATCACACCCATAAGAATTTCGTACAATTTCCTATATCTTGTATGCTCGTTTAACCGCGATCCATTTTTCTTGTAACAAAACTTGTTTAGAAGTTTGAGCTAGATATACTAACGTATGAAGTTTATTATATTCTTTTAACGGTACTCCTTTCATGCATGATACCTTAGCCTCGGTATTTTGTTTAGTATGAATCATAATTTATTTCGTGTGATGGAACCACACCCATAAGAGTTTCATACAATTTCATATATCTCGTAAGCTCGTTTAACCGAGCTCCGTTTGTCTTGAAACAAAACTCGTTTAAAAGTTTGAGCTAAATCTACTAACGTATGAAGTTTATTATATACTTTTACCGGTACTCCTTTCATGCATGATACCTTAGGCTCAGTATTTTGTTTATTATGAATAATATTTAATTTCGTGTGATGGAACCACACTAATAAGAATTTCGTTCAATTTCCTATATCTCGTATGCTCGTTTAACCGAGATCCATTTTTCTTGTAACAAAACTTGTTTAGAAGTTTGAGCTAGATATACTACCGTATGAAGTTTATTATATTCTTTTAACGGTACTCCTTTCATGCTTGATACCTTAGCCTCAGTATTTTGTTTAGTATGAATCATAATTTATTTCGTGTGATGGAACCACACCCATAAGAGTTTCATACAATTTCATATATCTCGTAAGCTCGTTTAACCGAGCTCCGTTTGTCTTGAAACAAAACTCGTTTAAAAGTTTGAGCTAAATCTACTAACGTATGAAGTTTATTATATACTTTTACCGGTACTCCTTTCATGCATGATACCTTAGGCTCAGTATTTTGTTTATTATGAATAATATTTAATTTCGTGTGATGGAATCACACCCATAAGAATTTCGTACAATTTCCTATATCTTGTATGCTCGTTTAATCGCGATCCATTTTTCTTGTAACAAAACTTGTTTAGAAGTTTGAGCTAGATATACTAACATATGAAGTTTATTATATTCTTTTAACGGTACTCCTTTCATGCATGATACCTTAGCCTCGGTATTTTGTTTAGTATGAATCATAATTTATTTCGTGTGATGGAACCACACCCATAAGAGTTTCATACAATTTCATATATCTCGTAAGCTCGTTTAACCGAGCTCCGTTTGTCTTGAAACAAAACTCGTTTAAAAGTTTGAGCTAAATCTACTAACGTATGAAGTTTATTATATACTTTTACCGGTACTCCTTTCATGCATGATACCTTAGGCTCAGTATTTTGTTTATTATGAATAATATTTAATTTCGTGTGATGGAATCACACCCATAAGAATTTCGTACAATTTCCTATATCTTGTATGCTCGTTTAACCGCGATCCATTTTTCTTGTAACAAAACTTGTTTAGAAGTTTTAGCTAGATATACTAACGTATGAAGTTTATTATATTCTTTTAACGGTACTCCTTTCATGCATGATACCTTAGCCTCGGTATTTTGTTTAGTATGAATCATAATTTATTTCGTGTGATGGAACCACACCCATAAGAGTTTCATACAATTTCATATATCTCGTAAGCTCGTTTAACCGAGCTCCGTTTGTCTTGAAACAAAACTCGTTTAAAAGTTTGAGCTAAATCTACTAACGTATGAAGTTTATTATATACTTTTACCGGTACTCCTTTCATGCATGATACCTTAGGCTCAGTATTTTGTTTATTATGAATAATATTTAATTTCGTGTGATGGAACCACACTAATAAGAATTTCGTTCAATTTCCTATATCTCGTATGCTCGTTTAACCGAGATCCATTTTTCTTGTAACAAAACTTGTTTAGAAGTTTGAGCTAGATATACTACCGTATGAAGTTTATTATATTCTTTTAACGGTACTCCTTTCATGCATGATACCTTAGCCTCGGTATTTTGTTTAGTATGAATCATAATTTATTTCGTGTGATGGAACCACACCCATAAGAGTTTCATACAATTTCATATATCTCGTAAGCTCGTTTAACCGAGCTCCGTTTGTCTTGAAACAAAACTCGTTTAAAAGTTTGAGCTAAATCTACTAACGTATGAAGTTTATTATATACTTTTACCGGTACTCCTTTCATGCATGATACCTTAGGCTCAGTATTTTGTTTATTATGAATAATATTTAATTTCGTGTGATGGAATCACACCCATAAGAATTTCGTACAATTTCCTATATCTTGTATGCTCGTTTAACCGCGATCCATTTTTCTTGTAACAAAACTTGTTTAGAAGTTTGAGCTAGATATACTAACGTATGAAGGTTATTATATTCTTTTAACGGTACTCCTTTCATGCATGATACCTTAGCCTCGGTATTTTGTTTAGTATGAATCATAATTTATTTCGTGTGATGGAACCACACCCATAAGAGTTTCATACAATTTCATATATCTCGTAAGCTCGTTTAACCGAGCTCCGTTTGTCTTGAAACAAAACTCGTTTAAAAGTTTGAGCTAAATCTACTAACGTATGAAGTTTATTATATACTTTTACCGGTACTCCTTTCATGCATGATACCTTAGGCTCAGTATTTTGTTTATTATGAATAATATTTAATTTCGTGTGATGGAACCACACTAATAAGAATTTCGTTCAATTTCCTATATCTCGTATGCTCGTTTAACCGAGATCCATTTTTCTTGTAACAAAACTTGTTTAGAAGTTTGAGCTAGATATACTACCGTATGAAGTTTATTATATTCTTTTAACGGTACTCCTTTCATGCTTGATACCTTAGCCTCAGTATTTTGTTTAGTATGAATCATAATTTATTTCGTGTGATGGAACCACACCCATAAGAGTTTCATACAATTTCATATATCTCGTAAGCTCGTTTAACCGAGCTCCGTTTGTCTTGAAACAAAACTCGTTTAAAAGTTTGAGCTAAATCTACTAACGTATGAAGTTTATTATATACTTTTACCGGTACTCCTTTCATGCATGATACCTTAGGCTCAGTATTTTGTTTATTATGAATAATATTTAATTTCGTGTGATGGAATCACACCCATAAGAATTTCGTACAATTTCCTATATCTTGTATGCTCGTTTAATCGCGATCCATTTTTCTTGTAACAAAACTTGTTTAGAAGTTTGAGCTAGATATACTAACATATGAAGTTTATTATATTCTTTTAACGGTACTCCTTTCATGCATGATACCTTAGCCTCGGTATTTTGTTTAGTATGAATCATAATTTATTTCGTGTGATGGAACCACACCCATAAGAGTTTCATACAATTTCATATATCTCGTAAGCTCGTTTAACCGAGCTCCGTTTGTCTTGAAACAAAACTCGTTTAAAAGTTTGAGCTAAATCTACTAACGTATGAAGTTTATTATATTCTTTTAACGGTACTCCTTTCATGCATGATACCTTAGGCTCAGTATTTTGTTTATTATGAATAATATTTAATTTCGTGTGATGGAATCACACCCATAAGAATTTCGTACAATTTCCTATATCTTGTATGCTCGTTTAACCGCGATCCATTTTTCTAGTAACAAAACTTGTTTAGAAGTTTTAGCTAGATATACTAACGTATGAAGTTTATTATATTCTTTTAACGGTACTCCTTTCATGCATGATACCTTAGCCTCGGTATTTTGTTTAGTATGAATCATAATTTATTTCGTGTGATGGAACCACACCCATAAGAGTTTCATACAATTTCATATATCTCGTAAGCTCGTTTAACCGAGCTCCGTTTGTCTTGAAACAAAACTCGTTTAAAAGTTTGAGCTAAATCTACTAACGTATGAAGTTTATTATATACTTTTAACGGTACTCCTTTCATGCATGATACCTTAAGCTCAGTATTTTCTTTATTATGAATAATATTTAATTTCGTGTGATGGAACCACACCCATAAGAATTTCGTTCAATTTCCTATATCTCGTATGCTCGTTTAACCGAGATCCATTTTTCTAGTAACAAAACTTGTTTAGAAGTTTGAGCTAGATATACTAACGTATGAAGGTTATTATATTCTTTTAACGGTACTCCTTTCATGCATGATACCTTAGCCTCGGTATTTTGTTTAGTATGAATCATAATTTATTTCGTGTGATGGAACCACACCCATAAGAGTTTCATACAATTTCCTATATCTCGTAAGCTCGTTTAACCGAGCTCCGTTTGTCTTGAAACAAAACTCGTTTAAAAGTTTGAGCTAAATCTACTAATGTATGAAGTTTATTATATACTTTTACCGGTAATCCTTTCATGCATGATACCTTAGGCTCAGTATTTTGTTTATTATGAATAATATTTAATTTCTTGTGATGGAATCACACCCATAAGAATTTCGTACAATTTCCTATATCTTGTATGCTCGTTTAACCGCGATCCATTTTTCTTGTAACAAAACTTGTTTAGAAGTTTGAGCTAGATATACTAACGTATGAAGTTTATTATATTCTTTTAACGGTACTCCTTTCATGCTTGATACCTTAGCCTCAGTATTTTGTTTAGTATGAATCATAATTTATTTCGTGTGATGGAACCACACCCATAAGAGTTTCATACAATTTCATATATCTCGTAAGCTCGTTTAACCGAGCTCCGTTTGTCTTGAAACAAAACTCGTTTAAAAGTTTGAGCTAAATCTACTAACGTATGAAGTTTATTATATACTTTTACCGGTACTCCTTTCATGCATGATACCTTAGGCTCAGTATTTTGTTTATTATGAATAATATTTAATTTCGTGTGATGGAATCACACCCATAAGAATTTCGTACAATTTCCTATATCTTGTATGCCCGTTTAACCGCGATCCATTTTTCTTGTAACAAAACTTGTTTAGAAGTTTGAGCTAGATATACTAACGTATGAAGTTTATTATATTCTTTTAACGGTACTCCTTTCATGCATGATACCTTAGCCTCGGTATTTTGTTTAGTATGAATCATAATTTATTTCGTGTGATGGAACCACACCCATAAGAGTTTCATACAATTTCATATATCTCGTAAGCTCGTTTAACCGAGCTCCGTTTGTCTTGAAACAAAACTCGTTTAAAAGTTTGAGCTAAATCTACTAATGTATGAAGTTTATTATATACTTTTACCGGTAATCCTTTCATGCATGATACCTTAGGCTCAGTATTTTGTTTATTATGAATAATATTTAATTTCTTGTGATGGAATCACACCCATAAGAATTTCGTACAATTTCCTATATCTTGTATGCTCGTTTAACCGCGATCCATTTTTCTTGTAACAAAACTTGTTTAGAAGTTTGAGCTAGATATACTAACGTATGAAGTTTATTATATTCTTTTACCGGTACTCCTTTCATGCATGATAGCTTAGGCTCAGTATTTTGTTTATTATGAATAATATTTAATTTCGTGTGATGGAATCACACCCATAAGAATTTCGTACAATTTCCTATATCTCGTATGCTCGCTTAACCGAGATCCATTCTTGTTGTAACAAAACTTGTTTAGAAGTTTGAGCTAGATATACTAACGTATGAAGTTTATTATATACTTTTACCGGTACTCCTTTCATGCATGATAGCTTAGGCTCAGTATTTTGTTTATTATGAATAATATTTAATTTCGTGTGATGGAATCACACCCATAAGAATTTCGTACAATTTCCTATATCTTGTATGCTCGTTTAACCGCGATCCATTTTTCTTGTAACAAAACTTGTTTAGAAGTTTGAGCTAGATATACTAACGTATGAAGTTTATTATATTCTTTTAATGGTACTCCTTTCATGCTTGATACCTTAGGCTCATTATTTTCTTTATTATGAATAATATTTAATTTCGTGTGATGCAACCTCACCAATAAGAATTTCGTTCAATTTCTTATATCTCTTAAGCTCGTTTAACCGAGATCCATTTTTATTGTAACAAAACTTGTTTAGAAGTTTGAGCTAGATATACTAACGTATGAAGTTTATTATATTCTTTTAACGGTACTCCTTTCATGCATGATACCTTAGCCTCGGTATTTTGTTTAGTATGAATCATAATTTATTTCGTGTGATGGAACCACACCCATAAGAGTTTCATACAATTTCCTATATCTTGTAAGCTCGTTTAACCGAGCTCCGTTTGTCTTGAAACAAAACTCGTTTAAAAGTTTGAGCTAAATCTACTAACGTATGAAGTTTATTATATTCTTTTAACGGTACTCCTTTCATGCATGATACCTTAGGCTTAGTATTTTCTTTATTATGAATAATATTTAATTTCGTGTGATGGAACCACACCCATAAGAATTTCGTTCAATTTCCTATATCTCGTATGCTCGTTTAACCGAGATCCATTTTTCTAGTAACAAAACTAGTTTAGAAGTTTGAGCTAGATATACTAACGTATGAAGGTTATTATATTCTTTTAACGGTACTCCTTTCATGCTTGATACCTTAGGCTCAGTATTTTCTTTATTATGAATAATATTTAATTTCGTGTGATGCAACCTCACCCATAAGAATTTCGTTCAATTTCTTATATCTCTTATGCTCGTTTAACCGAGATCCATTTTTATTGTAACAAAACTTGTTTAGAAGTTTGAGCTAGATATACTAACGTATGAAGTTTATTATATTCTTTTAACGGTACTCCTTTCATGCATGATACCTTAGGCTTAGTATTTTCTTTATTATGAATAATATTTAATTTCGTGTGATGGAACCACACCCATAAGAATTTCGTTCAATTTCCTATATATCGTACGCTCGCTTAACCGAGATCCATTCTTGTTGTAACAAAACTTGTTTAGAAGTTTGAGCTAGATATACTAACGTATTAATTTTATTATATACTTTTAACGGTACTCCTTTCATGCATGATACCTTAAGCTCAGTATTTTCTTTATTATGAATAATATTTAATTTCGTGTGATGGAACCACACCCATAAGAATTTCGTTCAATTTCCTATATCTCGTATGCTCGTTTAACCGAGATCCATTTTTCTTGTAACACAACTTGTTTAGAAGTTTGAGCTAAATCTACTAACGTATGAAGTTTATTATATACTTTTACCGGTACTCCGTTCATGCATGATACCTTAGGCTCAGTATTTTGTTTATTATGAATAATATTTAATTTCGTGTGATGGAATCACACCCATAAGAATTTCGTACAATTTCCTATACCTTGTATGCTCGTTTGACCGCGATCCATTTTTCCTGTAACAAAACTTGTTTAGAAGTTTGAGCTAGATATACTAACGTATGAAGTTTATTATATTCTTTTAATGGTACTCCTTTCATGCATGATACCTTAGGCTTAGTATTTTCTTTATTATGAATAATATTTAATTTCGTGTGATGGAACCACACCCATAAGAATTTCGTTCAATTTCCTATATCTCGTATGCTCGCTTAACCGAGATCCATTCTTGTTGTAACAAAACTTGTTTAGAAGTTTGAGCTAGATATACTAACGTATTAAGTTTATTATATACTTTTAACGGTACTCCTTTCATGCATGATACCTTAAGCTCAGTATTTTCTTTATTATGAATAATATTTAATTTCGTGTGATGGAACCACACCCATAAGAATTTCGTTCAATTTCCTATATCTCGTATGCTCGTTTAAACGAGATCCATTTTTCTAGTAACAAAACTTGTTTAGAAGTTTGAGCTAGATATACTAACGTATGAAGGTTATTATATTCTTTTAACGGTACTCCTTTCATGCATGATACCTTAGCCTCGGTATTTTGTTTAGTATGAATCATAATTTATTTCGTGTGATGGAACCACACCCATAAGAGTTTCATACAATTTCCTATATCTCGTAAGCTCGTTTAACCGAGCTCCGTTTGTCTTGAAACAAAACTCGTTTAAAAGTTTGAGCTAAATCTACTAATGTATGAAGTTTATTATATACTTTTACCGGTAATCCTTTCATGCATGATACCTTAGGCTCAGTATTTTGTTTATTATGAATAATATTTAATTTCGTGTGATGGAATCACACCCATAAGAATTTCGTACAATTTCCTATATCTTGTATGCTCGTTTAACCGCGATCCATTTTTCTTGTAACAAAACTTGTTTAGAAGTTTGAGCTAGATATACTAACGTATGAAGTTTATTATATTCTTTTAACGGTACTCCTTTCATGCTTGATACCTTAGCCTCAGTATTTTGTTTAGTATGAATCATAATTTATTTCGTGTGATGGAACCACACCCATAAGAGTTTCATACAATTTCATATATCTCGTAAGCTCGTTTAACCGAGCTCCGTTTGTCTTGAAACAAAACTCGTTTAAAAGTTTGAGCTAAATCTACTAACGTATGAAGTTTATTATATACTTTTACCGGTACTCCTTTCATGCATGATACCTTAGGCTCAGTATTTTGTTTATTATGAATAATATTTAAGTTCGTGTGATGGAACCACACTAATAAGAATTTCGTTCAATTTCCTATATCTCGGATGCTCGTTTAACCGAGATCCATTTTTCTTGTAACAAAACTTGTTTAGAAGTTTGAGCTAGATATACTACCGTATGAAGTATATTATATTCTTTTAACAGTACTCCTTTCATGCTTGATACCTTAGGCTTAGTATTTTCTTTATTATGAATAATATTTAATTTCGTGTGATGGAACCACACCCATAAGAATTTCGTTCAATTTCCTATATATCGTACGCTCGCTTAACCGAGATCCATTCTTGTTGTAACAAAACTTGTTTAGAAGTTTGAGCTAGATATACTAACGTATTAATTTTATTATATACTTTTAACGGTACTCCTTTCATGCATGATACCTTAAGCTCAGTATTTTCTTTATTATGAATAATATTTAATTTCGTGTGATGGAACCACACCCATAAGAATTTCGTTCAATTTCCTATATCTCGTATGCTCGTTTAACCGAGATCCATTTTTCTTGTAACAAAACTTGTTTAGAATTTTGAGCTAAATCTACTAACGTATGAAGTTTATTATATACTTTTACCGGTACTCCTTTCATGCATGATACCTTAGGCTCAGTATTTTGTTTATTATGAATAATATTTAATTTCGTGTGATGGAATCACACCCATAAGAATTTCGTACAATTTCCTATACCTTGTATGCTCGTTTAACCGCGATCCATTTTTCCTGTAACAAAACTTGTTTAGAAGTTTGAGCTAGATATACTAACGTATGAAGTTTATTATATTCTTTTAACGGTACTCCTTTCATGCATGATACCTTAGGCTTAGTATTTTCTTTATTATGAATAATATTTAATTTCGTGTGATGGAACCACACCCATAAGAATTTCGTTCAATTTCCTATATCTCGTATGCTCGCTTAACCGAGATCCATTCTTGTTGTAACATAACTTGTTTAGAAGTTTGAGCTAGATATACTAACGTATTAAGTTTATTATATACTTTTAACGGTACTTCTTTCATGCATGATACCTTAAGCTCAGTATTTTCTTTATTATGAATAATATTTAATTTCGTGTGATGGAACCACACCCATAAGAATTTCGTTCAATTTCCTATATCTCGTATGCTCGTTTAAACGAGATCCATTTTTCTAGTAACAAAACTTGTTTAGAAGTTTGAGCTAGATATACTAACGTATGAAGGTTATTATATTCTTTTAACGGTACTCCTTTCATTTATGATACCTTAGCCTCAGTATTTTGTTTAGTATGAATCATAATTTATTTCGTGTGATGGAACCACACCCATAAGAGTTTCATACAATTTCCTATATCTCGTAAGCTCGTTTAACCGAGCTCCGTTTGTCTTGAAACAAAACTCGTTTAAAAGTTTGAGCTAAATCTACTAATGTATGAAGTTTATTATATACTTTTACCGGTAATCCTTTCATGCATGATACCTTAGGCTCAGTATTTTGTTTATTATGAATAATATTTAATTTCGTGTGATGGAATCACACCCATAAGAATTTCGTACAATTTCCTATATCTTGTATGCTCGTTTAACCGCGATCCATTTTTCTTGTAACAAAACTTGTTTAGAAGTTTGAGCTAGATATACTAACGTATGAAGTTTATTATATTCTTTTAACGGTACTCCTTTCATGCTTGATACCTTAGCCTCAGTATTTTGTTTAGTATGAATCATAATTTATTTCGTGTGATGGAACCACACCCATAAGAGTTTCATACAATTTCATATATCTCGTAAGCTCGTTTAACCGAGCTCCGTTTGTCTTGAAACAAAACTCGTTTAAAAGTTTGAGCTAAATCTACTAACATATGAAGTTTATTATATACTTTTACCGGTACTCCTTTCATGCATGATACCTTAGGCTCAGTATTTTGTTTATTATGAATAATATTTAATTTCGTGTGATGGAACCACACTAATAAGAATTTCTTTCAATTTCCTATATCTCGTATGCTCGTTTAACCGAGATCCATTTTTCTTGTAACAAAACTTGTTTAGAAGTTTGAGCTAGATATACTACCGTATGAAGTTTATTATATTCTTTTAACAGTACTCATTTCATGCTTGATACCTTAGCCTCAGTATTTTGTTTAGTATGAATCATAATTTATTTCGTGTGATGGAACCACACCCATAAGAGTTTCATACAATTTCATATATCTCGTAAGCTCGTTTAACCGAGCTCCGTTTGTCTTGAAACAAAACTCGTTTAAAAGTTTGAGCTAAATCTACTAACGTATGAAGTTTATTATATACTTTTACCGGTACTCCTTTCATGCATGATACCTTAGGCTCAGTATTTTGTTTATTATGAATAATATTTAATTTCGTGTGATGGAATCACACCCATAAGAATTTCGTACAATTTCCTATATCTTGTATGCTCGTTTAACCGCGATCCATTTTTCTTGTAACAAAACTTGTTTAGAAGTTTGAGCTAGATATACTAACGTATGAAGTTTATTATATTCTTTTAACGGTACTCCTTTCATGCATGATACCTTAGGCTTAGTATTTTCTTTATTATGAATAATATTTAATTTCGTGTGATGGAACCACACCCATAAGAACTTCGTTCAATTTCCAATATCTCGTAAGCTCGTTTAACCGAGATCCATTTTTCTTGTAACAAAACTTGTTTAGAAGTTTGAGCTAAATCTACTAACGTATGAAGTTTATTATATACTTTTACCGGTACTCCTTTCATGCATGATACCTTAGGCTCAGTATTTTGTTTATTATGAATAATATTTAATTTCGTGTGATGGAATCACACCCATAAGAATTTCGTACAATTTCCTATATCTTGTATGCTCGTTTAACCGCGATCCATTTTTCTTGTAACAAAACTTGTTTAGAAGTTTGAGCTAGATATACTAACGTATGAAGTTTATTATATTCTTTTAACGGTACTCCTTTCATGCTAGATACCTTAGCCTCAGTATATTGTTTAGTATGAATCATAATTTATTTCGTGTGATGGAACCACACCCATAAGAGTTTCATACAATTTCATATATCTCGTAAGCTCGTTTAACCGAGCTCCGTTTGTCTTGAAACAAAACTCGTTTAAAAGTTTGAGCTAAATCTACTAACGTATGAAGTTTATTATATACTTTTACCGGTACTCCTTTCATGCATGATACCTTAGGCTCAGTATTTTGTTTATTATGAATAATATTTAATTTCGTGTGATGGAATCACACCCATAAGAATTTCGTACAATTTCCTATACCTTGTATGCTCGTTTGACCGCGATCCATTTTTCCTGTAACAAAACTTGTTTAGAAGTTTGAGCTAGATATACTAACGTATGAAGTTTATTATATTCTTTTAATGGTACTCCTTTCATGCATGATACCTTAGGCTTAGTATTTTCTTTATTATGAATAATATTTAATTTCGTGTGATGGAACCACACCCATAAGAATTTCGTTCAATTTCCTATATCTCGTATGCTCGCTTAACCGAGATCCATTCTTGTTGTAACAAAACTTGTTTAGAAGTTTGAGCTAGATATACTAACGTATTAAGTTTATTATATACTTTTAACGGTACTCCTTTCATGCATGATACCTTAAGCTCAGTATTTTCTTTATTATGAATAATATTTAATTTCGTGTGATGGAACCACACCCATAAGAATTTCGTTCAATTTCCTATATCTCGTATGCTCGTTTAAACGAGATCCATTTTTCTAGTAACAAAACTTGTTTAGAAGTTTGAGCTAGATATACTAACGTATGAAGGTTATTATATTCTTTTAACGGTACTCCTTTCATGCATGATACCTTAGCCTCGGTATTTTGTTTAGTATGAATCATAATTTATTTCGTGTGATGGAACCACACCCATAAGAGTTTCATACAATTTCCTATATCTCGTAAGCTCGTTTAACCGAGCTCCGTTTGTCTTGAAACAAAACTCGTTTAAAAGTTTGAGCTAAATCTACTAATGTATGAAGTTTATTATATACTTTTACCGGTAATCCTTTCATGCATGATACCTTAGGCTCAGTATTTTGTTTATTATGAATAATATTTAATTTCGTGTGATGGAATCACACCCATAAGAATTTCGTACAATTTCCTATATCTTGTATGCTCGTTTAACCGCGATCCATTTTTCTTGTAACAAAACTTGTTTAGAAGTTTGAGCTAGATATACTAACGTATGAAGTTTATTATATTCTTTTAACGGTACTCCTTTCATGCTTGATACCTTAGCCTCAGTATTTTGTTTAGTATGAATCATAATTTATTTCGTGTGATGGAACCACACCCATAAGAGTTTCATACAATTTCATATATCTCGTAAGCTCGTTTAACCGAGCTCCGTTTGTCTTGAAACAAAACTCGTTTAAAAGTTTGAGCTAAATCTACTAACGTATGAAGTTTATTATATACTTTTACCGGTACTCCTTTCATGCATGATACCTTAGGCTCAGTATTTTGTTTATTATGAATAATATTTAAGTTCGTGTGATGGAACCACACTAATAAGAATTTCGTTCAATTTCCTATATCTCGGATGCTCGTTTAACCGAGATCCATTTTTCTTGTAACAAAACTTGTTTAGAAGTTTGAGCTAGATATACTACCGTATGAAGTTTATTATATTCTTTTAACAGTACTCCTTTCATGCTTGATACCTTAGGCTTAGTATTTTCTTTATTATGAATAATATTTAATTTCGTGTGATGGAACCACACCCATAAGAATTTCGTTCAATTTCCTATATATCGTACGCTCGCTTAACCGAGATCCATTCTTGTTGTAACAAAACTTGTTTAGAAGTTTGAGCTAGATATACTAACGTATTAATTTTATTATATACTTTTAACGGTACTCCTTTCATGCATGATACCTTAAGCTCAGTATTTTCTTTATTATGAATAATATTTAATTTCGTGTGATGGAACCACACCCATAAGAATTTCGTTCAATTTCCTATATCTCGTATGCTCGTTTAACCGAGATCCATTTTTCTTGTAACAAAACTTGTTTAGAATTTTGAGCTAAATCTACTAACGTATGAAGTTTATTATATACTTTTACCGGTACTCCTTTCATGCATGATACCTTAGGCTCAGTATTTTGTTTATTATGAATAATATTTAATTTCGTGTGATGGAATCACACCCATAAGAATTTCGTACAATTTCCTATACCTTGTATGCTCGTTTAACCGCGATCCATTTTTCCTGTAACAAAACTTGTTTAGAAGTTTGAGCTAGATATACTAACGTATGAAGTTTATTATATTCTTTTAACGGTACTCCTTTCATGCATGATACCTTAGGCTTAGTATTTTCTTTATTATGAATAATATTTAATTTCGTGTGATGGAACCACACCCATAAGAATTTCGTTCAATTTCCTATATCTCGTATGCTCGCTTAACCGAGATCCATTCTTGTTGTAACATAACTTGTTTAGAAGTTTGAGCTAGATATACTAACGTATTAAGTTTATTATATACTTTTAACGGTACTTCTTTCATGCATGATACCTTAAGCTCAGTATTTTCTTTATTATGAATAATATTTAATTTCGTGTGATGGAACCACACCCATAAGAATTTCGTTCAATTTCCTATATCTCGTATGCTCGTTTAAACGAGATCCATTTTTCTAGTAACAAAACTTGTTTAGAAGTTTGAGCTAGATATACTAACGTATGAAGTTTATTATATTCTTTTAACGGTACTCCTTTCATGCATGATACCTTAGGCTTAGTATTTTCTTTATTATGAATAATATTTAATTTCGTGTGATGGAACCACACCCATAAGAACTTCGTTCAATTTCCAATATCTCGTAAGCTCGTTTAACCGAGATCCATTTTTCTTGTAACAAAACTTGTTTAGAAGTTTGAGCTAAATCTACTAACGTATGAAGTTTATTATATACTTTTACCGGTACTCCTTTCATGCATGATACCTTAGGCTCAGTATTTTGTTTATTATGAATAATATTTAATTTCGTGTGATGGAATCACACCCATAAGAATTTCGTACAATTTCCTATATCTTGTATGCTCGTTTAACCGCGATCCATTTTTCTTGTAACAAAACTTGTTTAGAAGTTTGAGCTAGATATACTAACGTATGAAGTTTATTATATTCTTTTAACGGTACTCCTTTCATGCTAGATACCTTAGCCTCAGTATATTGTTTAGTATGAATCATAATTTATTTCGTGTGATGGAACCACACCCATAAGAGTTTCATACAATTTCATATATCTCGTAAGCTCGTTTAACCGAGCTCCGTTTGTCTTGAAACAAAACTCGTTTAAAAGTTTGAGCTAAATCTACTAACGTATGAAGTTTATTATATACTTTTACCGGTACTCCTTTCATGCATGATACCTTAGGCTCAGTATTTTGTTTATTATGAATAATATTTAATTTCGTGTGATGGAATCACACCCATAAGAATTTCGTACAATTTCCTATACCTTGTATGCTCGTTTGACCGCGATCCATTTTTCCTGTAACAAAACTTGTTTAGAAGTTTGAGCTAGATATACTAACGTATGAAGTTTATTATATTCTTTTAATGGTACTCCTTTCATGCATGATACCTTAGGCTTAGTATTTTCTTTATTATGAATAATATTTAATTTCGTGTGATGGAACCACACCCATAAGAATTTCGTTCAATTTCCTATATCTCGTATGCTCGCTTAACCGAGATCCATTCTTGTTGTAACAAAACTTGTTTAGAAGTTTGAGCTAGATATACTAACGTATTAAGTTTATTATATACTTTTAACGGTACTCCTTTCATGCATGATACCTTAAGCTCAGTATTTTCTTTATTATGAATAATATTTAATTTCGTGTGATGGAACCACACCCATAAGAATTTCGTTCAATTTCCTATATCTCGTATGCTCGTTTAAACGAGATCCATTTTTCTAGTAACAAAACTTGTTTAGAAGTTTGAGCTAGATATACTAACGTATGAAGGTTATTATATTCTTTTAACGGTACTCCTTTCATGCATGATACCTTAGCCTCGGTATTTTGTTTAGTATGAATCATAATTTATTTCGTGTGATGGAACCACACCCATAAGAGTTTCATACAATTTCCTATATCTCGTAAGCTCGTTTAACCGAGCTCCGTTTGTCTTGAAACAAAACTCGTTTAAAAGTTTGAGCTAAATCTACTAATGTATGAAGTTTATTATATACTTTTACCGGTAATCCTTTCATGCATGATACCTTAGGCTCAGTATTTTGTTTATTATGAATAATATTTAATTTCGTGTGATGGAATCACACCCATAAGAATTTCGTACAATTTCCTATATCTTGTATGCTCGTTTAACCGCGATCCATTTTTCTTGTAACAAAACTTGTTTAGAAGTTTGAGCTAGATATACTAACGTATGAAGTTTATTATATTCTTTTAACGGTACTCCTTTCATGCTTGATACCTTAGCCTCAGTATTTTGTTTAGTATGAATCATAATTTATTTCGTGTGATGGAACCACACCCATAAGAGTTTCATACAATTTCATATATCTCGTAAGCTCGTTTAACCGAGCTCCGTTTGTCTTGAAACAAAACTCGTTTAAAAGTTTGAGCTAAATCTACTAACGTATGAAGTTTATTATATACTTTTACCGGTACTCCTTTCATGCATGATACCTTAGGCTCAGTATTTTGTTTATTATGAATAATATTTAAGTTCGTGTGATGGAACCACACTAATAAGAATTTCGTTCAATTTCCTATATCTCGGATGCTCGTTTAACCGAGATCCATTTTTCTTGTAACAAAACTTGTTTAGAAGTTTGAGCTAGATATACTACCGTATGAAGTTTATTATATTCTTTTAACAGTACTCCTTTCATGCTTGATACCTTAGGCTTAGTATTTTCTTTATTATGAATAATATTTAATTTCGTGTGATGGAACCACACCCATAAGAATTTCGTTCAATTTCCTATATATCGTACGCTCGCTTAACCGAGATCCATTCTTGTTGTAACAAAACTTGTTTAGAAGTTTGAGCTAGATATACTAACGTATTAATTTTATTATATACTTTTAACGGTACTCCTTTCATGCATGATACCTTAAGCTCAGTATTTTCTTTATTATGAATAATATTTAATTTCGTGTGATGGAACCACACCCATAAGAATTTCGTTCAATTTCCTATATCTCGTATGCTCGTTTAACCGAGATCCATTTTTCTTGTAACAAAACTTGTTTAGAATTTTGAGCTAAATCTACTAACGTATGAAGTTTATTATATACTTTTACCGGTACTCCTTTCATGCATGATACCTTAGGCTCAGTATTTTGTTTATTATGAATAATATTTAATTTCGTGTGATGGAATCACACCCATAAGAATTTCGTACAATTTCCTATACCTTGTATGCTCGTTTAACCGCGATCCATTTTTCCTGTAACAAAACTTGTTTAGAAGTTTGAGCTAGATATACTAACGTATGAAGTTTATTATATTCTTTTAACGGTACTCCTTTCATGCATGATACCTTAGGCTTAGTATTTTCTTTATTATGAATAATATTTAATTTCGTGTGATGGAACCACACCCATAAGAATTTCGTTCAATTTCCTATATCTCGTATGCTCGCTTAACCGAGATCCATTCTTGTTGTAACATAACTTGTTTAGAAGTTTGAGCTAGATATACTAACGTATTAAGTTTATTATATACTTTTAACGGTACTTCTTTCATGCATGATACCTTAAGCTCAGTATTTTCTTTATTATGAATAATATTTAATTTCGTGTGATGGAACCACACCCATAAGAATTTCGTTCAATTTCCTATATCTCGTATGCTCGTTTAAACGAGATCCATTTTTCTAGTAACAAAACTTGTTTAGAAGTTTGAGCTAGATATACTAACGTATGAAGGTTATTATATTCTTTTAACGGTACTCCTTTCATTTATGATACCTTAGCCTCAGTATTTTGTTTAGTATGAATCATAATTTATTTCGTGTGATGGAACCACACCCATAAGAGTTTCATACAATTTCCTATATCTCGTAAGCTCGTTTAACCGAGCTCCGTTTGTCTTGAAACAAAACTCGTTTAAAAGTTTGAGCTAAATCTACTAATGTATGAAGTTTATTATATACTTTTACCGGTAATCCTTTCATGCATGATACCTTAGGCTCAGTATTTTGTTTATTATGAATAATATTTAATTTCGTGTGATGGAATCACACCCATAAGAATTTCGTACAATTTCCTATATCTTGTATGCTCGTTTAACCGCGATCCATTTTTCTTGTAACAAAACTTGTTTAGAAGTTTGAGCTAGATATACTAACGTATGAAGTTTATTATATTCTTTTAACGGTACTCCTTTCATGCTTGATACCTTAGCCTCAGTATTTTGTTTAGTATGAATCATAATTTATTTCGTGTGATGGAACCACACCCATAAGAGTTTCATACAATTTCATATATCTCGTAAGCTCGTTTAACCGAGCTCCGTTTGTCTTGAAACAAAACTCGTTTAAAAGTTTGAGCTAAATCTACTAACATATGAAGTTTATTATATACTTTTACCGGTACTCCTTTCATGCATGATACCTTAGGCTCAGTATTTTGTTTATTATGAATAATATTTAATTTCGTGTGATGGAACCACACTAATAAGAATTTCTTTCAATTTCCTATATCTCGTATGCTCGTTTAACCGAGATCCATTTTTCTTGTAACAAAACTTGTTTAGAAGTTTGAGCTAGATATACTACCGTATGAAGTTTATTATATTCTTTTAACAGTACTCATTTCATGCTTGATACCTTAGCCTCAGTATTTTGTTTAGTATGAATCATAATTTATTTCGTGTGATGGAACCACACCCATAAGAGTTTCATACAATTTCATATATCTCGTAAGCTCGTTTAACCGAGCTCCGTTTGTCTTGAAACAAAACTCGTTTAAAAGTTTGAGCTAAATCTACTAACGTATGAAGTTTATTATATACTTTTACCGGTACTCCTTTCATGCATGATACCTTAGGCTCAGTATTTTGTTTATTATGAATAATATTTAATTTCGTGTGATGGAATCACACCCATAAGAATTTCGTACAATTTCCTATATCTTGTATGCTCGTTTAACCGCGATCCATTTTTCTTGTAACAAAACTTGTTTAGAAGTTTGAGCTAGATATACTAACGTATGAAGTTTATTATATTCTTTTAACGGTACTCCTTTCATGCATGATACCTTAGGCTTAGTATTTTCTTTATTATGAATAATATTTAATTTCGTGTGATGGAACCACACCCATAAGAACTTCGTTCAATTTCCAATATCTCGTAAGCTCGTTTAACCGAGATCCATTTTTCTTGTAACAAAACTTGTTTAGAAGTTTGAGCTAAATCTACTAACGTATGAAGTTTATTATATACTTTTACCGGTACTCCTTTCATGCATGATACCTTAGGCTCAGTATTTTGTTTATTATGAATAATATTTAATTTCGTGTGATGGAATCACACCCATAAGAATTTCGTACAATTTCCTATATCTTGTATGCTCGTTTAACCGCGATCCATTTTTCTTGTAACAAAACTTGTTTAGAAGTTTGAGCTAGATATACTAACGTATGAAGTTTATTATATTCTTTTAACGGTACTCCTTTCATGCTAGATACCTTAGCCTCAGTATATTGTTTAGTATGAATCATAATTTATTTCGTGTGATGGAACCACACCCATAAGAGTTTCATACAATTTCATATATCTCGTAAGCTCGTTTAACCGAGCTCCGTTTGTCTTGAAACAAAACTCGTTTAAAAGTTTGAGCTAAATCTACTAACGTATGAAGTTTATTATATACTTTTACCGGTACTCCTTTCATGCATGATACCTTAGGCTCAGTATTTTGTTTATTATGAATAATATTTAATTTCGTGTGATGGAATCACACCCATAAGAATTTCGTACAATTTCCTATACCTTGTATGCTCGTTTGACCGCGATCCATTTTTCCTGTAACAAAACTTGTTTAGAAGTTTGAGCTAGATATACTAACGTATGAAGTTTATTATATTCTTTTAATGGTACTCCTTTCATGCATGATACCTTAGGCTTAGTATTTTCTTTATTATGAATAATATTTAATTTCGTGTGATGGAACCACACCCATAAGAATTTCGTTCAATTTCCTATATCTCGTATGCTCGCTTAACCGAGATCCATTCTTGTTGTAACAAAACTTGTTTAGAAGTTTGAGCTAGATATACTAACGTATTAAGTTTATTATATACTTTTAACGGTACTCCTTTCATGCATGATACCTTAAGCTCAGTATTTTCTTTATTATGAATAATATTTAATTTCGTGTGATGGAACCACACCCATAAGAATTTCGTTCAATTTCCTATATCTCGTATGCTCGTTTAAACGAGATCCATTTTTCTAGTAACAAAACTTGTTTAGAAGTTTGAGCTAGATATACTAACGTATGAAGGTTATTATATTCTTTTAACGGTACTCCTTTCATGCATGATACCTTAGCCTCGGTATTTTGTTTAGTATGAATCATAATTTATTTCGTGTGATGGAACCACACCCATAAGAGTTTCATACAATTTCCTATATCTCGTAAGCTCGTTTAACCGAGCTCCGTTTGTCTTGAAACAAAACTCGTTTAAAAGTTTGAGCTAAATCTACTAATGTATGAAGTTTATTATATACTTTTACCGGTAATCCTTTCATGCATGATACCTTAGGCTCAGTATTTTGTTTATTATGAATAATATTTAATTTCGTGTGATGGAATCACACCCATAAGAATTTCGTACAATTTCCTATATCTTGTATGCTCGTTTAACCGCGATCCATTTTTCTTGTAACAAAACTTGTTTAGAAGTTTGAGCTAGATATACTAACGTATGAAGTTTATTATATTCTTTTAACGGTACTCCTTTCATGCTTGATACCTTAGCCTCAGTATTTTGTTTAGTATGAATCATAATTTATTTCGTGTGATGGAACCACACCCATAAGAGTTTCATACAATTTCATATATCTCGTAAGCTCGTTTAACCGAGCTCCGTTTGTCTTGAAACAAAACTCGTTTAAAAGTTTGAGCTAAATCTACTAACGTATGAAGTTTATTATATACTTTTACCGGTACTCCTTTCATGCATGATACCTTAGGCTCAGTATTTTGTTTATTATGAATAATATTTAAGTTCGTGTGATGGAACCACACTAATAAGAATTTCGTTCAATTTCCTATATCTCGGATGCTCGTTTAACCGAGATCCATTTTTCTTGTAACAAAACTTGTTTAGAAGTTTGAGCTAGATATACTACCGTATGAAGTTTATTATATTCTTTTAACAGTACTCCTTTCATGCTTGATACCTTAGGCTTAGTATTTTCTTTATTATGAATAATATTTAATTTCGTGTGATGGAACCACACCCATAAGAATTTCGTTCAATTTCCTATATATCGTACGCTCGCTTAACCGAGATCCATTCTTGTTGTAACAAAACTTGTTTAGAAGTTTGAGCTAGATATACTAACGTATTAATTTTATTATATACTTTTAACGGTACTCCTTTCATGCATGATACCTTAAGCTCAGTATTTTCTTTATTATGAATAATATTTAATTTCGTGTGATGGAACCACACCCATAAGAATTTCGTTCAATTTCCTATATCTCGTATGCTCGTTTAACCGAGATCCATTTTTCTTGTAACAAAACTTGTTTAGAATTTTGAGCTAAATCTACTAACGTATGAAGTTTATTATATACTTTTACCGGTACTCCTTTCATGCATGATACCTTAGGCTCAGTATTTTGTTTATTATGAATAATATTTAATTTCGTGTGATGGAATCACACCCATAAGAATTTCGTACAATTTCCTATACCTTGTATGCTCGTTTAACCGCGATCCATTTTTCCTGTAACAAAACTTGTTTAGAAGTTTGAGCTAGATATACTAACGTATGAAGTTTATTATATTCTTTTAACGGTACTCCTTTCATGCATGATACCTTAGGCTTAGTATTTTCTTTATTATGAATAATATTTAATTTCGTGTGATGGAACCACACCCATAAGAATTTCGTTCAATTTCCTATATCTCGTATGCTCGCTTAACCGAGATCCATTCTTGTTGTAACATAACTTGTTTAGAAGTTTGAGCTAGATATACTAACGTATTAAGTTTATTATATACTTTTAACGGTACTTCTTTCATGCATGATACCTTAAGCTCAGTATTTTGTTTATTATGAATAATATTTAATTTCGTGTGATGGAACCACACCCATAAGAATTTCGTTCAATTTCCTATATCTCGTATGCTCGTTTAAACGAGATCCATTTTTCTAGTAACAAAACTTGTTTAGAAGTTTGAGCTAGATATACTAACGTATGAAGGTTATTATATTCTTTTAACGGTACTCCTTTCATTTATGATACCTTAGCCTCAGTATTTTGTTTAGTATGAATCATAATTTATTTCGTGTGATGGAACCACACCCATAAGAGTTTCATACAATTTCCTATATCTCGTAAGCTCGTTTAACCGAGCTCCGTTTGTCTTGAAACAAAACTCGTTTAAAAGTTTGAGCTAAATCTACTAATGTATGAAGTTTATTATATACTTTTACCGGTAATCCTTTCATGCATGATACCTTAGGCTCAGTATTTTGTTTATTATGAATAATATTTAATTTCGTGTGATGGAATCACACCCATAAGAATTTCGTACAATTTCCTATATCTTGTATGCTCGTTTAACCGCGATCCATTTTTCTTGTAACAAAACTTGTTTAGAAGTTTGAGCTAGATATACTAACGTATGAAGTTTATTATATTCTTTTAACGGTACTCCTTTCATGCTTGATACCTTAGCCTCAGTATTTTGTTTAGTATGAATCATAATTTATTTCGTGTGATGGAACCACACCCATAAGAGTTTCATACAATTTCATATATCTCGTAAGCTCGTTTAACCGAGCTCCGTTTGTCTTGAAACAAAACTCGTTTAAAAGTTTGAGCTAAATCTACTAACATATGAAGTTTATTATATACTTTTACCGGTACTCCTTTCATGCATGATACCTTAGGCTCAGTATTTTGTTTATTATGAATAATATTTAATTTCGTGTGATGGAACCACACTAATAAGAATTTCTTTCAATTTCCTATATCTCGTATGCTCGTTTAACCGAGATCCATTTTTCTTGTAACAAAACTTGTTTAGAAGTTTGAGCTAGATATACTACCGTATGAAGTTTATTATATTCTTTTAACAGTACTCATTTCATGCTTGATACCTTAGCCTCAGTATTTTGTTTAGTATGAATCATAATTTATTTCGTGTGATGGAACCACACCCATAAGAGTTTCATACAATTTCATATATCTCGTAAGCTCGTTTAACCGAGCTCCGTTTGTCTTGAAACAAAACTCGTTTAAAAGTTTGAGCTAAATCTACTAACGTATGAAGTTTATTATATACTTTTACCGGTACTCCTTTCATGCATGATACCTTAGGCTCAGTATTTTGTTTATTATGAATAATATTTAATTTCGTGTGATGGAATCACACCCATAAGAATTTCGTACAATTTCCTATATCTTGTATGCTCGTTTAACCGCGATCCATTTTTCTTGTAACAAAACTTGTTTAGAAGTTTGAGCTAGATATACTAACGTATGAAGTTTATTATATTCTTTTAACGGTACTCCTTTCATGCATGATACCTTAGGCTTAGTATTTTCTTTATTATGAATAATATTTAATTTCGTGTGATGGAACCACACCCATAAGAACTTCGTTCAATTTCCAATATCTCGTAAGCTCGTTTAACCGAGATCCATTTTTCTTGTAACAAAACTTGTTTAGAAGTTTGAGCTAAATCTACTAACGTATGAAGTTTATTATATACTTTTACCGGTACTCCTTTCATGCATGATACCTTAGGCTCAGTATTTTGTTTATTATGAATAATATTTAATTTCGTGTGATGGAATCACACCCATAAGAATTTCGTACAATTTCCTATATCTTGTATGCTCGTTTAACCGCGATCCATTTTTCTTGTAACAAAACTTGTTTAGAAGTTTGAGCTAGATATACTAACGTATGAAGTTTATTATATTCTTTTAACGGTACTCCTTTCATGCTAGATACCTTAGCCTCAGTATATTGTTTAGTATGAATCATAATTTATTTCGTGTGATGGAACCACACCCATAAGAGTTTCATACAATTTCATATATCTCGTAAGCTCGTTTAACCGAGCTCCGTTTGTCTTGAAACAAAACTCGTTTAAAAGTTTGAGCTAAATCTACTAACGTATGAAGTTTATTATATACTTTTACCGGTACTCCTTTCATGCATGATACCTTAGGCTCAGTATTTTGTTTATTATGAATAATATTTAATTTCGTGTGATGGAATCACACCCATAAGAATTTCGTACAATTTCCTATATCTTGTATGCTCGTTTAACCGCGATCCATTTTTCTTGTAACAAAACTTGTTTAGAAGTTTGAGCTAGATATACTAACGTATGAAGTTTATTATATTCTTTTAACGGTACTCCTTTCATGCATGATACCTTAGGCTTAGTATTTTCTTTATTATGAATAATATTTAATTTCGTGTGATGGAACCACACCCATAAGAACTTCGTTCAATTTCCAATATCTCGTAAGCTCGTTTAACCGAGATCCATTTTTCTTGTAACAAAACTTGTTTAGAAGTTTGAGCTAAATCTACTAACGTATGAAGTTTATTATATACTTTTACCGATACTCCTTTCATGCATGATACCTTAGGCTCAGTATTTTGTTTATTATGAATAATATTTAATTTCGTGTGATGGAATCACACCCATAAGAATTTCGTTCAATTTCCTATATCTCGTATGCTCGTTTAACCGAGATCCATTTTTATTGTAACAAAACTTGTTTAGAAGTTTGATCTAGATATACTAACGTATGAAGGTTATTATATTCTTTTAACGGTACTCCTTTCATGCATGATACCTTAGCTTTGGTATTTTGTTTATTATGAATAATATTTAATTTCGTGTGATGGAATCACACCCATAAGAATTTCGTACAATTTCCTATACCTTGTATGCTCGTTTAACCGCGATCCATTTTTCCTGTAACAAAACTTGTTTAGAAGTTTGAGCTAGATATACTAACGTATGAAGTTTATTATATTCTTTTAACGGTACTCCTTTCATGCATGATACCTTAGGCTTAGTATTTTCTTTATTATGGATAATATTTAATTTCGTGTGATGGAACCACACCCATAAGAATTTCGTTCAATTTCCTATATCTCGTATGCTCGCTTAACCGAGATCCATTCTTGTTGTAACATAACTTGTTTAGAAGTTTGAGCTAGATATACTAACGTATTAAGTTTATTATATACTTTTAACGGTACTCCTTTCATGCATGATACCTTAAGCTCAGTATTTTCTTTATTATGAATAATATTTAATTTCGTGTGATGGAACCACACCCATAAGAATTTCGTTCAATTTCCTATATCTCGTATGCTCGTTTAAACGAGATCCATTTTTCTAGTAACAAAACTTGTTTAGAAGTTTGAGCTAGATATACTAACGTATGAAGGTTATTATATTCTTTTAACGGTACTCCTTTCATGCATGATACCTTAGCCTCGGTATTTTGTTTAGTATGAATCATAATTTATTTCGTGTGATGGAACCACACCCATAAGAGTTTCATACAATTTCCTATATCTCGTAAGCTCGTTTAACCGAGCTCCGTTTGTCTTGAAACAAAACTCGTTTAAAAGTTTGAGCTAAATCTACTAATGTATGAAGTTTATTATATACTTTTACCGGTAATCCTTTCATGCATGATACCTTAGGCTCAGTATTTTGTTTATTATGAATAATATTTAATTTCGTGTGATGGAATCACACCCATAAGAATTTCGTACAATTTCCTATATCTTGTATGCTCGTTTAACCGCGATCCATTTTTCTTGTAACAAAACTTGTTTAGAAGTTTGAGCTAGATATACTAACGTATGAAGTTTATTATATTCTTTTGGGTTAATTGTCAATTTGCCCCCTAATGTTTGGACCGAATTTAAGATTCCCCCTTAAAGTTTAAAATTTTAAATTTTAGTCCTAATGTATGGACGAAATCAAAAATCCCCCCATTCCGTCTTAAGGCCGTTTATTTGAAACGGTAAACCCGACACGTGCCTTGCACATGCATTTTCTTAAGAAAAAAAGACACAAATGCCCTTATGTTCACTTTATTCTGTTCTTAGAATTGATAAGGTAGAGAGCCACCATTGATGAAACTACTCACCAAGCAAATCTTTGTCTGTGTTTCAAACCGACCATTTGGCTGCATCAGAGATATTAGAGATTAGAAAGGTACGCAAAACTTAATCTCATAAATGCAAGGAAAGAAACTCAGAGTTACAAAGAGACGAGAAGATTAGCAATTAAACAAGGTGTAGTTAAGGGAGCCAAATAATACCGTCAACAGCATAAATGAAGGGGGCTTGAAAGGATATTCTGCTGGAAGCTGAATACGGCCATGAAAGATCCCACCTTCAAATTCCGTATCACTTGGTCCACGAATCGCAAAATGCCATTCGAATATATTCTCCTGCAATGGGAATTCCCAATCGGTCCATGTCCATTGAATACAATCAGCAAGGAGAAAAAGCTCCTCCAAAGAAACATTTTCGGACAGATTGGGCTAGCATGGGAGCTAATCAAGGCCCCATTGATAGTTTCATCAATGGCGGCTCTATCTCCGTTTTTGAGGGCCTGGCAAGCAACTGAAGAGGAAATATTGGAAGTTGCTGGCGTAGATGCTGCAGTTTTCCTCCGTTTGATTGTATTCAGGTAAGTTAAACCTTTTCCAGTCATATCCTGTTGACAAGGGTATGGGATGTACCATGAAAACGTTGTCTTTGTAGCTTCATACTCACAATGGCGGGTTGAGTAGTTTCATCAATGGCGGATCTATCTCTCTCTACCTTATCAATTCTAAAAACATAATAAAGTGAAGATAAGGGCATTTGTGTCTTTTTTTCTTAAGAAAATGCATGTGCAATGCACGTGTCGGGTTTACCGTTTCAAATAAACGGCCTTAAGACGGAATGGGGGAATTTTTGATTTGTTCCATACATTAGGACTAAAATTTAAAATTTTAAACTTTAAGGGGGAATCTTAAATTTGGTCCAAACATTAGGGGGCAAATTGACAATTAACCCTATTCTTTTAACGGTACTCCTTTCATGCTTGATACCTTAGCCTCAGTATTTTGTTTAGTATGAATCATAATTTATTTCGTGTGATGGAACCACACCCACAAGAGTTTCATACAATTTCATATATCTCGTAAGCTCGTTTAACCGAGCTCCGTTTGTCTTGAAACAAAACTCGTTTAAAAGTTTGAGCTAAATCTACTAACGTATGAAGTTTATTATATACTTTTACCGGTACTCCTTTCATGCATGATACCTTAGGCTCAGTATTTTGTTTATTATGAATAATATTTAATTTCGTGTGATGGAACCACACTAATAAGAATTTCGTTCAATTTCCTATATCTCGTATGCTCGTTTAACCGAGATCCATTTTTCTTGTAACAAAACTTGTTTAGAAGTTTGAGCTAGATATACTACCGTATGAAGTTTATTATATTCTTTTAACGGTACTCCTTTCATGCATGATACCTTAGCCTCGGTATTTTGTTTAGTATGAATCATAATTTATTTCGTGTGATGGAACCACACCCATAAGAGTTTCATACAATTTCATATATCTCGTAAGCTCGTTTAACCGAGCTCCGTTTATCTTGAAACAAAACTCGTTTAAAAGTTTGAGCTAAATCTACTAATGTATGAAGTTTATTATATACTTTTACCGGTAATCCTTTCATGCATGATACCTTAGGCTCAGTATTTTGTTTATTATGAATAATATTTAATTTCGTGTGATGGAACCACACCCATAAGAACTTCGTTCAATTTCCAATATCTCGTAAGCTCGTTTAACCGAGATCCATTTTTCTTGTAACAAAACTTGTTTAGAAGTTTGAGCTAAATCTACTAACGTATGAAGTTTATTATATACTTTTACCGGTACTCCTTTCATGCATGATACCTTAGGCTCAGTATTTTGTTTATTATGAATAATATTTAATTTCGTGTGATGGAATCACACCCATAAGAATTTCGTACAATTTCCTATACCTTGTATGCTCGTTTAACCGCGATCCATTTTTCCTGTAACAAAACTTGTTTAGAAGTTTGAGCTAGATATACTAACGTATGAAGTTTATTATATTCTTTTAACGGTACTCCTTTCATGCATGATACCTTAGGCTTAGTATTTTCTTTATTATGAATAATATTTAATTTCGTGTGATGGAACCACACCCATAAGAATTTCGTTCAATTTCCTATATCTCGTATGCTCGCTTAACCGAGATCCATTCTTGTTGTAACATAACTTGTTTAGAAGTTTGAGCTAGATATACTAACGTATTAAGTTTATTATATACTTTTAACGGTACTCCTTTCATGCATGATACCTTAAGCTCATTATTTTCTTTATTATGAATAATATTTAATTTCGTGTGATGGAACCACACCCATAAGAATTTCGTTCAATTTCCTATATCTCGTATGCTCGTTTAAACGAGATCCATTTTTCTAGTAACAAAACTTGTTTAGAAGTTTGAGCTAGATATACTAACGTATGAAGGTTATTATATTCTTTTAACGGTACTCCTTTCATGCATGATACCTTAGCCTCGGTATTTTGTTTAGTATGAATCATAATTTATTTCGTGTGATGGAACCACACCCATAAGAGTTTCATACAATTTCCTATATCTCGTAAGCTCGTTTAACCGAGCTCCGTTTGTCTCGAAACAAAACTCGTTTAAAAGTTTGAGCTAAATCTACTAACGTATGAAGTTTATTATATACTTTTACCGGTACTCCTTTCATGCATGATAGCTTAGGCTCAGTATTTTGTTTATTATGAATAATATTTAATTTCGTGTGATGGAACCACACTAATAAGAATTTCGTTCAATTTCCTATATCTCGTATGCTCGTTTAACCGAGATCCATTTTTCTTGTAACAAAACTTGTTTAGAAGTTTGAGCTAGATATACTACCGTATGAAGTTTATTATATTCTTTTAACGGTACTCCTTTCATGCATGATACCTTAGCCTCGGTATTTTGTTTAGTATGAATCATAATTTATTTCGTGTGATGGAACCACACCCATAAGAGTTTCATACAATTTCATATATCTCGTAAGCTCGTTTAACCGAGCTCCGTTTGTCTTGAAACAAAACTCGTTTAAAAGTTTGAGCTAAATCTACTAACGTATGAAGTTTATTATATACTTTTACCGGTACTCCTTTCATGCATGATACCTTAGGCTCAGTATTTTGTTTATTATGAATAATATTTAATTTCGTGTGATGGAATCACACCCATAAGAATTTCGTACAATTTCCTATATCTTGTATGCTCGTTTAACCGCGATCCATTTTTCTTGTAACAAAACTTGTTTAGAAGTTTGAGCTAGATATACTAACATATGAAGTTTATTATATTCTTTTAACGGTACTCCTTTCATGCATGATACCTTAGCCTCGGTATTTTGTTTAGTATGAATCATAATTTATTTCGTGTGATGGAACCACACCCATAAGAGTTTCATACAATTTCATATATCTCGTAAGCTCGTTTAACCGAGCTCCGTTTGTCTTGAAACAAAACTCGTTTAAAAGTTTGAGCTAAATCTACTAACGTATGAAGTTTATTATATACTTTTACCGGTACTCCTTTCATGCATGATACCTTAGGCTCAGTATTTTGTTTATTATGAATAATATTTAATTTCGTGTGATGGAATCACACCCATAAGAATTTCGTACAATTTCCTATATCTTCTATGCTCGTTTAACCGCGATCCATTTTTCTTGTAACAAAACTTGTTTAGAAGTTTGAGCTAGATATACTAACGTATGAAGTTTATTATATTCTTTTAACGGTACTCCTTTCATGCTTGATACCTTAGCCTCAGTATTTTGTTTAGTATGAATCATAATTTATTTCGTGTGATGGAACCACACCCATAAGAGTTTCATACAATTTCATATATCTCGTAAGCTCGTTTAACCGAGCTCCGTTTGTCTTGAAACAAAACTCGTTTAAAAGTTTGAGCTAAATCTACTAACGTATGAAGTTTATTATATACTTTTACCGGTACTCCTTTCATGCATGATACCTTAGCCTCGGTATTTTGTTTAGTATGAATCATAATTTATTTCGTGTGATGGAACCACACCCATAAGAGTTTCATACAATTTCCTATATCTCGTAAGCTCGTTTAACCGAGCTCCGTTTGTCTTGAAACAAAACTCGTTTAAAAGTTTGAGCTAAATCTACTAATGTATGAAGTTTATTATATACTTTTACCGGTAATCCTTTCATGCATGATACCTTAGGCTCAGTATTTTGTTTATTATGAATAATATTTAATTTCGTGTGATGGAACCACACCCATAAGAATTTCGTTCAATTTCCTATATCTCTTATGCTCGTTTAACCGAGATCCATTTTTCTAGTAACAAAACTTGTTTAGAAGTTTGAGCTAGATATACTAACGTATGAAGGTTATTATATTCTTTTAACGGTACTCCTTTCATGCATGATACCTTAGCCTCGGTATTTTGTTTAGTATGAATCATAATTTATTTCGTGTGATGGAACCACACCCATAAGAGTTTCATACAATTTCCTATATCTCGTAAGCTCGTTTAACCGAGCTCCGTTTGTCTTGAAACAAAACTCGTTTAAAAGTTTGAGCTAAATCTACTAACGTATGAAGTTTATTATATACTTTTACCGGTACTCCTTTCATGCATGATACCTTTGGCTCAGTATTTTGTTTATTATGAATAATATTTAATTTCGTGTGATGGAACCACACCCATAAGAATTTCGTTCAATTTCCTATATCTCGTATGCTCGCTTAACCGAGATCCATTCTTGTTGTAACAAAACTTGTTTAGAAGTTTGAGCTAGATATACTAACGTATTAAGTTTATTATATACTTTTAACGGTACTCCTTTCATGCATGATACCTTAAGCTCAGTATTTTCTTTATTATGAATAATATTTAATTTCGTGTGATGGAACCACACCCATAAGAATTTCGTTCAATTTCCTATATCTCGTATGCTCGTTTAAACGAGATCCATTTTTCTAGTAACAAAACTTGTTTAGAAGTTTGAGCTAGATATACTAACGTATGAAGGTTATTATATTCTTTTAACGGTACTCCTTTCATGCATGATACCTTAGCCTCGGTATTTTGTTTAGTATGAATCATAATTTATTTCGTGTGATGGAACCACACCCATAAGAGTTTCATACAATTTCCTATATCTCGTAAGCTCGTTTAACCGAGCTCCGTTTGTCTTGAAACAAAACTCGTTTAAAAGTTTGAGCTAAATCTACTAACGTATGAAGTTTATTATATACTTTTAACGGTACTCCTTTCATGCATGATACCTTAGGCTTAGTATTTTGTTTATTATGAATAATATTTAATTTCGTGTGATGGAACCACACCCATAAGAATTTCGTTCAATTTCCTATATCTCGTATGCTCGCTTAACCGAGATCCATTCTTGTTGTAACAAAACTTGTTTAGAAGTTTGAGCTAGATATACTAACGTATTAAGTTTATTATATACTTTTAACGGTACTCCTTTCATGCATGATACCTTAAGCTCAGTATTTTGTTTATTATGAATAATATTTAATTTCGTGTGATGGAACCACACCCATAAGAATTTCGTTCAATTTCCTATATCTCGTATGCTCGCTTAACCGAGATCCATTCTTGTTGTAACAAAACTTGTTTAGAAGTTTGAGCTAGATATACTAACGTATTAAGTTTATTATATACTTTTAACGGTACTCCTTTCATGCATGATACCTTAAGCTCAGTATTTTATTTATTATGAATAATATTTAATTTCGTGTGATGGAACCACACCCATAAGAATTTCGTTCAATTTCCTATATCTCGTATGCTCGTTTAAACGAGATCCATTTTTCTAGTAACAAAACTTGTTTAGAAGTTTGAGCTAGATATACTAACGTATGAAGGTTATTATATTCTTTTAACGGTACTCTTTTCATGCATGATACCTTAGCCTCGGTATTTTGTTTAGTATGAATCATAATTTATTTCGTGTGATGGAACCACACCCATAAGAGTTTCATACAATTTCCTATATCTCGTAAGCTCGTTTAACCGAGCTCCGTTTGTCTTGAAACAAAACTCGTTTAAAAGTTTGAGCTAAATCTACTAACGTATGAAGTTTATTATATACTTTTACCGGTACTCCTTTCATGCATGATACCTTTGGCTCAGTATTTTGTTTATTATGAATAATATTTAATTTCGTGTGGTGGAACCACACCCATAAGAGTTTCATACAATTTCCTATATCTCGTAAGCTCGTTTAACCGATCTCCGTTTGTCTTGAAACAAAACTCGTTTAAAAGTTTGACCTAAATATACTAACGTATGAAGTTTATTATATTCTTTTAATGGTATTCCTTTCATGCTTGATACCTTAGGCTCAGTATTTTCTTTATTATGAATAATATTTAATTTCGTGTGATGCAACCTCACCCATAAGAATTTCGTTCAATTTCCTATATATCGTACGCTCGCTTAACCGAGATCCATTCTTGTTGTAACAAAACTTGTTTAGAAGTTTGAGCTAGATATACTAACGTATTAATTTTATTATATACTTTTAACGGTACTCCTTTCATGCATGATACCTTAAGCTCAGTATTTTCTTTATTATGAATAATATTTAATTTCGTGTGATGGAACCACACCCATAAGAATTTCGTTCAATTTCCTATATCTCGTATGCTCGTTTAACCGAGATCCATTTTTCTTGTAACAAAACTTGTTTAGAATTTTGAGCTAAATCTACTAACGTATGAAGTTTATTATATACTTTTACCGGTACTCCTTTCATGCATGATACCTTAGGCTCAGTATTTTGTTTATTATGAATAATATTTAATTTCGTGTGATGGAATCACACCCATAAGAATTTCGTACAATTTCCTATACCTTGTATGCTCGTTTAACCGCGATCCATTTTTCCTGTAACAAAACTTGTTTAGAAGTTTGAGCTAGATATACTAACGTATGAAGGTTATTATATTCTTTTAACGGTACTCCTTTCATGCATGATACCTTAGCCTCGGTATTTTGTTTAGTATGAATCATAATTTATTTCGTGTGATGGAACCACACCCATAAGAGTTTCATACAATTTCCTATATCTCGTAAGCTCGTTTAACCGAGCTCCGTTTGTCTTGAAACAAAACTCGTTTAAAAGTTTGAGCTAAATCTACTAACGTATGAAGTTTATTATATACTTTTACCGGTACTCCTTTCATGCATGATACCTTTGGCTCAGTATTTTGTTTATTATGAATAATATTTAATTTCGTGTGGTGGAACCACACCCATAAGAGTTTCATACAATTTCCTATATCTCGTAAGCTCGTTTAACCGATCTCCGTTTGTCTTGAAACAAAACTCGTTTAAAAGTTTGACCTAAATATACTAACGTATGAAGTTTATTATATTCTTTTAATGGTATTCCTTTCATGCTTGATACCTTAGGCTCAGTATTTTCTTTATTATGAATAATATTTAATTTCGTGTGATGCAACCTCACCCATAAGAATTTCGTTCAATTTCTTATATCTCTTATGCTCGTTTAACCGAGATCCATTTTTATTGTAACAAAACTTGTTTAGAAGTTTGAGCTAGATATACTAACGTATGAAGGTTATTATATTTTTTTAACGGTACTCCTTTCATGCATGATACCTTAGCCTCGGTATTTTGTTTAGTATGAATCATAATTTATTTCGTGTGATGGAACCACACCCATAAGAGTTTCATACAATTTCCTATATCTCGTAAGCTCGTTTAACCGAGCTCCGTTTGTCTTGAAACAAAACTCGTTTAAAAGTTTGAGCTAAATCTACTAACGTATGAAGTTTATTATATACTTTTACCGGTACTCCTTTCATGCATGATACCTTTGGCTCAGTATTTTGTTTATTATGAATAATATTTAATTTCGTGTGATGGAACCACACCCATAAGAATTTCGTTCAATTTCCTATATCTCGTATGCTCGCTTAACCGAGATCCATTCTTGTTGTAACAAAACTTGTTTAGAAGTTTGAGCTAGATATACTAACGTATTAAGTTTATTATATACTTTTAACGGTACTCCTTTCATGCATGATACCTTAAGCTCAGTATTTTCTTTATTATGAATAATATTTAATTTCGTGTGATGAAACCACACCCATAAGAATTTCGTTCAATTTCCTATATCTCGTATGCTCGTTTAAACGAGATCTATTTTTCTAGTAACAAAACTTGTTTAGAAGTTTGAGCTAGATATACTAACGTATGAAGGTTATTATATTCTTTTAACGGTACTCCTTTCATGCATGATACCTTAGCCTCGGTATTTTGTTTAGTATGAATCATAATTTATTTCGTGTGATGGAACCACACCCATAAGAGTTTCATACAATTTCCTATATCTCGTAAGCTCGTTTAACCGAGCTCCGTTTGTCTTGAAACAAAACTCGTTTAATAGTTTGAGCTAAATCTACTAACGTATGAAGTTTATTATATACTTTTACCGGTACTCCTTTCATGCATGATACCTTTGGCTCAGTATTTTGTTTATTATGAATAATATTTAATTTCGTATGATGGAACCACACCCATAAGAATTTCGTTCAATTTCCTATATCTCGTATGCTCGCTTAACCGAGATCCATTCTTGTTGTAACAAAACTTGTTTAGAAGTTTGAGCTAGATATACTAACGTATTAAGTTTATTATATACTTTTAACGGTACTCCTTTCATGCATGATACCTTAAGCTCAGTATTTTCTTTATTATGAATAATATTTAATTTCGTGTGATGGAACCACACCCATAAGAATTTCGTTCAATTTCCTATATCTCGTATGCTCGTTTAAACGAGATCCATTTTTCTAGTAACACAACTTGTTTAGAAGTTTGAGCTAGATATACTAACGTATGAAGGTTATTATATTCTTTTAACGGTACTCCTTTCATGCATGATACCTTAGCCTCGGTATTTTGTTTAGTATGAATCATAATTTATTTCGTGTGATGGAACCACACCCATAAGAGTTTCATACAATTTCCTATATCTCGTAAGCTCGTTTAACCGAGCTCCGTTTGTCTTGAAACAAAACTCGTTTAAAAGTTTGAGCTAAATCTACTAACGTATGAAGTTTATTATATACTTTTACCGGTACTCCTTTCATGCATGATACCTTTGGCTCAGTATTTTGTTTATTATGAATAATATTTAATTTCGTGTGATGGAACCACACCCATAAGAATTTCGTTCAATTTCCTATATCTCGTATGCTCGCTTAACCGAGATCCATTCTTGTTGTAACAAAACTTGTTTAGAAGTTTGAGCTAGATATACTAACGTATTAAGTTTATTATATACTTTTAACGGTACTCCTTTCATGCATGATACCTTAAGCTCAGTATTTTCTTTATTATGAATAATATTTAATTTCGTGTGATGAAACCACACCCATAAGAATTTCGTTCAATTTCCTATATCTCGTATGCTAGTTTAAACGAGATCCATTTTTCTAGTAACAAAACTTGTTTAGAAGTTTGAGCTAGATATACTAACGTATGAAGGTTATTATATTCTTTTAACGGTACTCCTTTCATGCATGATACCTTAGCCTCGGTATTTTGTTTAGTATGAATCATAATTTATTTCGTGTGATGGAACCACACCCATAAGAGTTTCATACAATTTCCTATATCTCGTAAGCTCGTTTAACCGATCTCCGTTTGTCTTGAAACAAAACTCGTTTAAAAGTTTGAGCTAAATCTACTAACGTATGAAGTTTATTATATACTTTTAACGGTACTCCTTTCATGCATGATACCTTAGGCTTAGTATTTTCTTTATTATGAATAATATTTAATTTCGTGTGATGGAACCACACCCATAAGAATTTCGTTCAATTTCCTATATCTCGTATGCTCGCTTAACCGAGATCCATTCTTGTTGTAACAAAACTTGTTTAGAAGTTTGAGCTAGATATACTAACGTATTAAGTTTATTATATACTTTTAACGGTACTCCTTTCATGCATGATACCTTAAGCTCAGTATTTTCTTTATTATGAATAATATTTAATTTCGTGTGATGGAACCACACCCATAAGAATTTCGTTCAATTTCCTATATCTCGTATGCTCGCTTAACCGAGATCCATTCTTGTTGTAACAAAACTTGTTTAGAAGTTTGAGCTAGATATACTAACGTATTAAGTTTATTATATAATTTTAACGGTACTCCTTTCATGCATGATACCTTAAGCTCAGTATTTTCATTATTATGAATAATATTTAATTTCGTGTGATGGAACCACACCCATAAGAATTTCGTTCAATTTCCTATATCTCGTATGCTCGTTTAAACGAGATCCATTTTTCTAGTAACAAAACTTGTTTAGAAGTTTGAGCTAGATATACTAGCGTATGAAGGTTATTATATTCTTTTAACGGTACTCCTTTCATGCATGATACCTTAGCCTCGGTATTTTGTTTAGTATGAATCATAATTTATTTCGTGTGATGGAACCACACCCATAAGAGTTTCATACAATTTCCTATATCTCGTAAGCTTGTTTAACCGAGCTCCGTTTGTCTTGAAACAAAACTCGTTTAAAAGTTTGAGCTAAATCTACTAACGTATGAAGTTTATTATATACTTTTACCGGTACTCCTTTCATGCATGATACCTTTGGCTCAGTATTTTGTTTATTATGAATAATATTTAATTTCGTGTGGTGGAACCACACCCATAAGAGTTTCATACAATTTCCTATATCTCGTAAGCTCGTTTAACCGATCTCCGTTTGTCTTGAAACAAAACTCGTTTAAAAGTTTGACCTAAATATACTAACGTATGAAGTTTATTATATTCTTTTAATGGTATTCCTTTCTTGCTTGATACCTTAGGCTCAGTATTTTCTTTATTATGAATAATATTTAATTTCGTGTGATGCAACCTCACCCATAAGAATTTCGTTCAATTTCTTATATCTCTTATGCTCGTTTAACCGAGATCCATTTTTATTGTAACAAAACTTGTTTAGAAGTTTGATCTAGATATACTAACGTATGAAGGTTATTATATTCTTTTAACGGTACTCCTTTCATGCATGATACCTTAGCTTTGGTATTATGTTTATTATTAATAATATTTAATTTCGTGTGATGGAACCACACCCATAAGAATTTCGTTCAATTTCCTATATCTCGTATGCTCGCTTAACCGAGATCCATTCTTGTTGTAACAAAACTTGTTTAGAAGTTTGAGCTAGATATACTAACGTATTAAGTTTATTATATACTTTTAACGGTACTCCTTTCATGCATGATACCTTAAGCTCAGTATTTTCTTTATTATGAATAATATTTAATTTCGTGTGATGGAACCACACCCATAAGAATTTCGTTCAATTTCCTATATCTCGTATGCTCGTTTAAACGAGATCCATTTTTCTAGTAACAAAACTTGTTTAGAAGTTTGAGCTAGATATACTAACGTATGAAGGTTATTATATTCTTTTAACGGTACTCCTTTCATGCATGATACCTTAGCCTCGGTATTTTGTTTAGTATGAATCATAATTTATTTCGTGTGATGGAACCACACCCATAAGAGTTTCATACAATTTCCTATATCTCGTAAGCTCGTTTAACCGATCTCCGTTTGTCTTGAAACAAAACTCGTTTAAAAGTTTGACCTAAATATACTAACGTATGAAGTTTATTATATTCTTTTAATGGTATTCCTTTCATGCTTGATACCTTAGGCTCAGTATTTTCTTTATTATGAATAATATTTAATTTCGTGTGATGCAACCTCACCCATAAGAATTTCGTTCAATTTCTTATATCTCTTATGCTCGTTTAACCGAGATCCATTTTTATTGTAACAAAACTTGTTTAGAAGTTTGAGCTAGATATACTAACGTATGAAGGTTATTATATTCTTTTAACGGTACTCCTTTCATGCATGATACCTTAGCCTCGGTATTTTGTTTAGTATGAATCATAATTTATTTCGTGTGATGGAACCACACCCATAAGAGTTTCATACAATTTCCTATATCTCGTAAGCTCGTTTAACCGAGCTCCGTTTGTCTTGAAACAAAACTCGTTTAATAGTTTGAGCTAAATCTACTAACGTATGAAGTTTATTATATACTTTTACCGGTACTCCTTTCATGCATGCTACCTTTGGCTCAGTATTTTGTTTATTATGAATAATATTTAATTTCGTGTGATGGAACCACACCCATAAGAATTTCGTTCAATTTCCTATATCTCGTATGCTCGCTTAACCGAGATCCATTCTTGTTGTAACAAAACTTGTTTAGAAGTTTGAGCTAGATATACTAACGTATTAAGTTTATTATATACTTTTAACGGTACTCCTTTCATGCATGATACCTTAAGCTCAGTATTTTCTTTATTATGAATAATATTTAATTTCGTGTGATGGAACCACACCCATAAGAATTTCGTTCAATTTCCTATATCTCGTATGCTCGTTTAAACGAGATCCATTTTTCTAGTAACACAACTTGTTTAGAAGTTTGAGCTAGATATACTAACGTATGAAGGTTATTATATTCTTTTAACGGTACTCCTTTCATGCATGATACCTTAGCCTCGGTATTTTGTTTAGTATGAATCATAATTTATTTCGTGTGATGGAACCACACCCATAAGAGTTTCATACAATTTCCTATATCTCGTAAGCTCGTTTAACCGAGCTCCGTTTGTCTTGAAACAAAACTCGTTTAAAAGTTTGAGCTAAATCTACTAACGTATGAAGTTTATTATATACTTTTACCGGTACTCCTTTCATGCATGATACCTTTGGCTCAGTATTTTGTTTATTATGAATAATATTTAATTTCGTGTGATGGAACCACACCCATAAGAATTTCGTTCAATTTCCTATATCTCGTATGCTCGCTTAACCGAGATCCATTCTTGTTGTAACAAAACTTGTTTAGAAGTTTGAGCTAGATATACTAACGTATTAAGTTTATTATATACTTTTAACGGTACTCCTTTCATGCATGATACCTTAAGCTCAGTATTTTCTTTATTATGAATAATATTTAATTTCGTGTGATGGAACCACACCCATAAGAATTTCGTTCAATTTCCTATATCTCGTATGCTCGTTTAAACGAGATCCATTTTTCTAGTAACACAACTTGTTTAGAAGTTTGAGCTAGATATACTAACGTATGAAGGTTATTATATTCTTTTAACGGTACTCCTTTCATGCATGATACCTTAGCCTCGGTATTTTGTTTAGTATGAATCATAATTTATTTCGTGTGATGGAACCACACCCATAAGAGTTTCATACAATTTCCTATATCTCGTAAGCTCGTTTAACCGAGCTCCGTTTGTCTTGAAACAAAACTCGTTTAAAAGTTTGAGCTAAATCTACTAACGTATGAAGTTTATTATATACTTTTACCGGTACTCCTTTCATGCATGATACCTTTGGCTCAGTATTTTGTTTATTATGAATAATATTTAATTTCGTGTGATGGAACCACACCCATAAGAATTTCGTTCAATTTCCTATATCTCGTATGCTCGCTTAACCGAGATCCATTCTTGTTGTAACAAAACTTGTTTAGAAGTTTGAGCTAGATATACTAACGTATTAAGTTTATTATATACTTTTAACGGTACTCCTTTCATGCATGATACCTTAAGCTCAGTATTTTCTTTATTATGAATAATATTTAATTTCGTGTGATGAAACCACACCCATAAGAATTTCGTTCAATTTCCTATATCTCGTATGCTCGTTTAAACGAGATCCATTTTTCTAGTAACAAAACTTGTTTAGAAGTTTGAGCTAGATATACTAACGTATGAAGGTTATTATATTCTTTTAACGGTACTCCTTTCATGCATGATACCTTAGCCTCGGTATTTTGTTTAGTATGAATCATAATTTATTTCGTGTGATGGAACCACACCCATAAGAGTTTCATACAATTTCCTATATCTCGTAAGCTCGTTTAACCGATCTCCGTTTGTCTTGAAACAAAACTCGTTTAAAAGTTTGAGCTAAATCTACTAACGTATGAAGTTTATTATATACTTTTAACGGTACTCCTTTCATGCATGATACCTTAGGCTTAGTATTTTCTTTATTATGAATAATATTTAATTTCGTGTGATGGAACCACACCCATAAGAATTTCGTTCAATTTCCTATATCTCGTATGCTCGCTTAACCGAGATCCATTCTTGTTGTAACAAAACTTGTTTAGAAGTTTGAGCTAGATATACTAACGTATTAAGTTTATTATATACTTTTAACGGTACTCCTTTCATGCATGATACCTTAAGCTCAGTATTTTCTTTATTATGAATAATATTTAATTTCGTGTGATGGAACCACACCCATAAGAATTTCGTTCAATTTCCTATATCTCGTATGCTCGCTTAACCGAGATCCATTCTTGTTGTAACAAAACTTGTTTAGAAGTTTGAGCTAGATATACTAACGTATTAAGTTTATTATATACTTTTAACGGTACTCCTTTCATGCATGATACCTTAAGCTCAGTATTTTCTTTATTATGAATAATATTTAATTTCGTGTGATGGAACCACACCCATAAGAATTTCGTTCAATTTCCTATATCTCGTATGCTCGCTTAACCGAGATCCATTCTTGTTGTAACAAAACTTGTTTAGAAGTTTGAGCTAGATATACTAACGTATTAAGTTTATTATATAATTTTAACGGTACTCCTTTCATGCATGATACCTTAAGCTCAGTATTTTCATTATTATGAATAATATTTAATTTCGTGTGATGGAACCACACCCATAAGAATTTCGTTCAATTTCCTATATCTCGTATGCTCGTTTAAACGAGATCCATTTTTCTAGTAACAAAACTTGTTTAGAAGTTTGAGCTAGATATACTAGCGTATGAAGGTTATTATATTCTTTTAACGGTACTCCTTTCATGCATGATACCTTAGCCTCGGTATTTTGTTTAGTATGAATCATAATTTATTTCGTGTGATGGAACCACACCCATAAGAGTTTCATACAATTTCCTATATCTCGTAAGCTTGTTTAACCGAGCTCCGTTTGTCTTGAAACAAAACTCGTTTAAAAGTTTGAGCTAAATCTACTAACGTATGAAGTTTATTATATACTTTTACCGGTACTCCTTTCATGCATGATACCTTTGGCTCAGTATTTTGTTTATTATGAATAATATTTAATTTCGTGTGGTGGAACCACACCCATAAGAGTTTCATACAATTTCCTATATCTCGTAAGCTCGTTTAACCGATCTCCGTTTGTCTTGAAACAAAACTCGTTTAAAAGTTTGACCTAAATATACTAACGTATGAAGTTTATTATATTCTTTTAATGGTATTCCTTTCTTGCTTGATACCTTAGGCTCAGTATTTTCTTTATTATGAATAATATTTAATTTCGTGTGATGCAACCTCACCCATAAGAATTTCGTTCAATTTCTTATATCTCTTATGCTCGTTTAACCGAGATCCATTTTTATTGTAACAAAACTTGTTTAGAAGTTTGATCTAGATATACTAACGTATGAAGGTTATTATATTCTTTTAACGGTACTCCTTTCATGCATGATACCTTAGCTTTGGTATTATGTTTATTATTAATAATATTTAATTTCGTGTGATGGAACCACACCCATAAGAATTTCGTTCAATTTCCTATATCTCGTATGCTCGCTTAACCGAGATCCATTCTTGTTGTAACAAAACTTGTTTAGAAGTTTGAGCTAGATATACTAACGTATTAAGTTTATTATATACTTTTAACGGTACTCCTTTCATGCATGATACCTTAAGCTCAGTATTTTCTTTATTATGAATAATATTTAATTTCGTGTGATGGAACCACACCCATAAGAATTTCGTTCAATTTCCTATATCTCGTATGCTCGTTTAAACGAGATCCATTTTTCTAGTAACAAAACTTGTTTAGAAGTTTGAGCTAGATATACTAACGTATGAAGGTTATTATATTCTTTTAACGGTACTCCTTTCATGCATGATACCTTAGCCTCGGTATTTTGTTTAGTATGAATCATAATTTATTTCGTGTGATGGAACCACACCCATAAGAGTTTCATACAATTTCCTATATCTCGTAAGCTCGTTTAACCGATCTCCGTTTGTCTTGAAACAAAACTCGTTTAAAAGTTTGACCTAAATATACTAACGTATGAAGTTTATTATATTCTTTTAATGGTATTCCTTTCATGCTTGATACCTTAGGCTCAGTATTTTCTTTATTATGAATAATATTTAATTTCGTGTGATGCAACCTCACCCATAAGAATTTCGTTCAATTTCTTATATCTCTTATGCTCGTTTAACCGAGATCCATTTTTATTGTAACAAAACTTGTTTAGAAGTTTGAGCTAGATATACTAACGTATGAAGGTTATTATATTCTTTTAACGGTACTCCTTTCATGCATGATACCTTAGCCTCGGTATTTTGTTTAGTATGAATCATAATTTATTTCGTGTGATGGAACCACACCCATAAGAGTTTCATACAATTTCCTATATCTCGTAAGCTCGTTTAACCGAGCTCCGTTTGTCTTGAAACAAAACTCGTTTAATAGTTTGAGCTAAATCTACTAACGTATGAAGTTTATTATATACTTTTACCGGTACTCCTTTCATGCATGATACCTTTGGCTCAGTATTTTGTTTATTATGAATAATATTTAATTTCGTGTGATGGAACCACACCCATAAGAATTTCGTTCAATTTCCTATATCTCGTATGCTCGCTTAACCGAGATCCATTCTTGTTGTAACAAAACTTGTTTAGAAGTTTGAGCTAGATATACTAACGTATTAAGTTTATTATATACTTTTAACGGTACTCCTTTCATGCATGATACCTTAAGCTCAGTATTTTCTTTATTATGAATAATATTTAATTTCGTGTGATGGAACCACACCCATAAGAATTTCGTTCAATTTCCTATATCTCGTATGCTCGTTTAAACGAGATCCATTTTTCTAGTAACACAACTTGTTTAGAAGTTTGAGCTAGATATACTAACGTATGAAGGTTATTATATTCTTTTAACGGTACTCCTTTCATGCATGATACCTTAGCCTCGGTATTTTGTTTAGTATGAATCATAATTTATTTCGTGTGATGGAACCACACCCATAAGAGTTTCATACAATTTCCTATATCTCGTAAGCTTGTTTAACCGAGCTCCGTTTGTCTTGAAACAAAACTCGTTTAAAAGTTTGAGCTAAATCTACTAACGTATGAAGTTTATTATATACTTTTACCGGTACTCCTTTCATGCATGATACCTTTGGCTCAGTATTTTGTTTATTATGAATAATATTTAATTTCGTGTGGTGGAACCACACCCATAAGAGTTTCATACAATTTCCTATATCTCGTAAGCTCGTTTAACCGATCTCCGTTTGTCTTGAAACAAAACTCGTTTAAAAGTTTGACCTAAATATACTAACGTATGAAGTTTATTATATTCTTTTAATGGTATTCCTTTCTTGCTTGATACCTTAGGCTCAGTATTTTCTTTATTATGAATAATATTTAATTTCGTGTGATGCAACCTCACCCATAAGAATTTCGTTCAATTTCTTATATCTCTTATGCTCGTTTAACCGAGATCCATTTTTATTGTAACAAAACTTGTTTAGAAGTTTGATCTAGATATACTAACGTATGAAGGTTATTATATTCTTTTAACGGTACTCCTTTCATGCATGATACCTTAGCTTTGGTATTATGTTTATTATTAATAATATTTAATTTCGTGTGATGGAACCACACCCATAAGAATTTCGTTCAATTTCCTATATCTCGTATGCTCGCTTAACCGAGATCCATTCTTGTTGTAACAAAACTTGTTTAGAAGTTTGAGCTAGATATACTAACGTATTAAGTTTATTATATACTTTTAACGGTACTCCTTTCATGCATGATACCTTAAGCTCAGTATTTTCTTTATTATGAATAATATTTAATTTCGTGTGATGGAACCACACCCATAAGAATTTCGTTCAATTTCCTATATCTCGTATGCTCGTTTAAACGAGATCCATTTTTCTAGTAACAAAACTTGTTTAGAAGTTTGAGCTAGATATACTAACGTATGAAGGTTATTATATTCTTTTAACGGTACTCCTTTCATGCATGATACCTTAGCCTCGGTATTTTGTTTAGTATGAATCATAATTTATTTCGTGTGATGGAACCACACCCATAAGAGTTTCATACAATTTCCTATATCTCGTAAGCTCGTTTAACCGATCTCCGTTTGTCTTGAAACAAAACTCGTTTAAAAGTTTGACCTAAATATACTAACGTATGAAGTTTATTATATTCTTTTAATGGTATTCCTTTCATGCTTGATACCTTAGGCTCAGTATTTTCTTTATTATGAATAATATTTAATTTCGTGTGATGCAACCTCACCCATAAGAATTTCGTTCAATTTCTTATATCTCTTATGCTCGTTTAACCGAGATCCATTTTTATTGTAACAAAACTTGTTTAGAAGTTTGAGCTAGATATACTAACGTATGAAGGTTATTATATTCTTTTAACGGTACTCCTTTCATGCATGATACCTTAGCCTCGGTATTTTGTTTAGTATGAATCATAATTTATTTCGTGTGATGGAACCACACCCATAAGAGTTTCATACAATTTCCTATATCTCGTAAGCTCGTTTAACCGAGCTCCGTTTGTCTTGAAACAAAACTCGTTTAATAGTTTGAGCTAAATCTACTAACGTATGAAGTTTATTATATACTTTTACCGGTACTCCTTTCATGCATGATACCTTTGGCTCAGTATTTTCTTTATTATGAATAATATTTAATTTCGTGTGATGGAACCACACCCATAAGAATTTCGTTCAATTTCCTATATCTCGTATGCTCGCTTAACCGAGATCCATTCTTGTTGTAACAAAACTTGTTTAGAAGTTTGAGCTAGATATACTAACGTATTAAGTTTATTATATACTTTTAACGGTACTCCTTTCATGCATGATACCTTAAGCTCAGTATTTTCTTTATTATGAATAATATTTAATTTCGTGTGATGGAACCACACCCATAAGAATTTCGTTCAATTTCCTATATCTCGTATGCTCGTTTAAACGAGATCCATTTTTCTAGTAACACAACTTGTTTAGAAGTTTGAGCTAGATATACTAACGTATGAAGGTTATTATATTCTTTTAACGGTACTCCTTTCATGCATGATACCTTAGCCTCGGTATTTTGTTTAGTATGAATCATAATTTATTTCGTGTGATGGAACCACACCCATAAGAGTTTCATACAATTTCCTATATCTCGTAAGCTCGTTTAACCGAGCTCCGTTTGTCTTGAAACAAAACTCGTTTAAAAGTTTGAGCTAAATCTACTAACGTATGAAGTTTATTATATACTTTTACCGGTACTCCTTTCATGCATGATACCTTTGGCTCAGTATTTTGTTTATTATGAATAATATTTAATTTCGTGTGATGGAACCACACCCATAAGAATTTCGTTCAATTTCCTATATCTCGTATGCTCGCTTAACCGAGATCCATTCTTGTTGTAACAAAACTTGTTTAGAAGTTTGAGCTAGATATACTAACGTATTAAGTTTATTATATACTTTTAACGGTACTCCTTTCATGCATGATACCTTAAGCTCAGTATTTTCTTTATTATGAATAATATTTAATTTCGTGTGATGGAACCACACCCATAAGAATTTCGTTCAATTTCCTATATCTCGTATGCTCGTTTAAACGAGATCCATTTTTCTAGTAACACAACTTGTTTAGAAGTTTGAGCTAGATATACTAACGTATGAAGGTTATTATATTCTTTTAACGGTACTCCTTTCATGCATGATACCTTAGCCTCGGTATTTTGTTTAGTATGAATCATAATTTATTTCGTGTGATGGAACCACACCCATAAGAGTTTCATACAATTTCCTATATCTCGTAAGCTCGTTTAACCGAGCTCCGTTTGTCTTGAAACAAAACTCGTTTAAAAGTTTGAGCTAAATCTACTAACGTATGAAGTTTATTATATACTTTTACCGGTACTCCTTTCATGCATGATACCTTTGGCTCAGTATTTTGTTTATTATGAATAATATTTAATTTCGTGTGATGGAACCACACCCATAAGAATTTCGTTCAATTTCCTATATCTCGTATGCTCGCTTAACCGAGATCCATTCTTGTTGTAACAAAACTTGTTTAGAAGTTTGAGCTAGATATACTAACGTATTAAGTTTATTATATACTTTTAACGGTACTCCTTTCATGCATGATACCTTAAGCTCAGTATTTTCTTTATTATGAATAATATTTAATTTCGTGTGATGAAACCACACCCATAAGAATTTCGTTCAATTTCCTATATCTCGTATGCTCGTTTAAACGAGATCCATTTTTCTAGTAACAAAACTTGTTTAGAAGTTTGAGCTAGATATACTAACGTATGAAGGTTATTATATTCTTTTAACGGTACTCCTTTCATGCATGATACCTTAGCCTCGGTATTTTGTTTAGTATGAATCATAATTTATTTCGTGTGATGGAACCACACCCATAAGAGTTTCATACAATTTCCTATATCTCGTAAGCTCGTTTAACCGATCTCCGTTTGTCTTGAAACAAAACTCGTTTAAAAGTTTGAGCTAAATCTACTAACGTATGAAGTTTATTATATACTTTTAACGGTACTCCTTTCATGCATGATACCTTAGGCTTAGTATTTTCTTTATTATGAATAATATTTAATTTCGTGTGATGGAACCACACCCATAAGAATTTCGTTCAATTTCCTATATCTCGTATGCTCGCTTAACCGAGATCCATTCTTGTTGTAACAAAACTTGTTTAGAAGTTTGAGCTAGATATACTAACGTATTAAGTTTATTATATACTTTTAACGGTACTCCTTTCATGCATGATACCTTAAGCTCAGTATTTTCTTTATTATGAATAATATTTAATTTCGTGTGATGGAACCACACCCATAAGAATTTCGTTCAATTTCCTATATCTCGTATGCTCGCTTAACCGAGATCCATTCTTGTTGTAACAAAACTTGTTTAGAAGTTTGAGCTAGATATACTAACGTATTAAGTTTATTATATACTTTTAACGGTACTCCTTTCATGCATGATACCTTAAGCTCAGTATTTTCTTTATTATGAATAATATTTAATTTCGTGTGATGGAACCACACCCATAAGAATTTCGTTCAATTTCCTATATCTCGTATGCTCGCTTAACCGAGATCCATTCTTGTTGTAACAAAACTTGTTTAGAAGTTTGAGCTAGATATACTAACGTATTAAGTTTATTATATACTTTTAACGGTACTCCTTTCATGCATGATACCTTAAGCTCAGTATTTTCTTTATTATGAATAATATTTAATTTCGTGTGATGGAACCACACCCATAAGAATTTCGTTCAATTTCCTATATCTCGTATGCTCGTTTAAACGAGATCCATTTTTCTAGTAACACAACTTGTTTAGAAGTTTGAGCTAGATATACTAACGTATGAAGGTTATTATATTCTTTTAACGGTACTCCTTTCATGCATGATACCTTAGCCTCGGTATTTTGTTTAGTATGAATCATAATTTATTTCGTGTGATGGAACCACACCCATAAGAGTTTCATACAATTTCCTATATCTCGTAAGCTCGTTTAACCGAGCTCCGTTTGTCTTGAAACAAAACTCGTTTAAAAGTTTGAGCTAAATCTACTAACGTATGAAGTTTATTATATACTTTTACCGGTACTCCTTTCATGCATGATACCTTTGGCTCAGTATTTTGTTTATTATGAATAATATTTAATTTCGTGTGATGGAACCACACCCATAAGAATTTCGTTCAATTTCCTATATCTCGTATGCTCGCTTAACCGAGATCCATTCTTGTTGTAACAAAACTTGTTTAGAAGTTTGAGCTAGATATACTAACGTATTAAGTTTATTATATACTTTTAACGGTACTCCTTTCATGCATGATACCTTAAGCTCAGTATTTTCTTTATTATGAATAATATTTAATTTCGTGTGATGGAACCACACCCATAAGAATTTCGTTCAATTTCCTATATCTCGTATGCTCGTTTAAACGAGATCCATTTTTCTAGTAACACAACTTGTTTAGAAGTTTGAGCTAGATATACTAACGTATGAAGGTTATTATATTCTTTTAACGGTACTCCTTTCATGCATGATACCTTAGCCTCGGTATTTTGTTTAGTATGAATCATAATTTATTTCGTGTGATGGAACCACACCCATAAGAGTTTCATACAATTTCCTATATCTCGTAAGCTCGTTTAACCGAGCTCCGTTTGTCTTGAAACAAAACTCGTTTAAAAGTTTGAGCTAAATCTACTAACGTATGAAGTTTATTATATACTTTTACCGGTACTCCTTTCATGCATGATACCTTTGGCTCAGTATTTTGTTTATTATGAATAATATTTAATTTCGTGTGATGGAACCACACCCATAAGAATTTCGTTCAATTTCCTATATCTCGTATGCTCGCTTAACCGAGATCCATTCTTGTTGTAACAAAACTTGTTTAGAAGTTTGAGCTAGATATACTAACGTATTAAGTTTATTATATACTTTTAACGGTACTCCTTTCATGCATGATACCTTAAGCTCAGTATTTTCTTTATTATGAATAATATTTAATTTCGTGTGATGAAACCACACCCATAAGAATTTCGTTCAATTTCCTATATCTCGTATGCTCGTTTAAACGAGATCCATTTTTCTAGTAACAAAACTTGTTTAGAAGTTTGAGCTAGATATACTAACGTATGAAGGTTATTATATTCTTTTAACGGTACTCCTTTCATGCATGATACCTTAGCCTCGGTATTTTGTTTAGTATGAATCATAATTTATTTCGTGTGATGGAACCACACCCATAAGAGTTTCATACAATTTCCTATATCTCGTAAGCTCGTTTAACCGATCTCCGTTTGTCTTGAAACAAAACTCGTTTAAAAGTTTGAGCTAAATCTACTAACGTATGAAGTTTATTATATACTTTTAACGGTACTCCTTTCATGCATGATACCTTAGGCTTAGTATTTTCTTTATTATGAATAATATTTAATTTCGTGTGATGGAACCACACCCATAAGAATTTCGTTCAATTTCCTATATCTCGTATGCTCGCTTAACCGAGATCCATTCTTGTTGTAACAAAACTTGTTTAGAAGTTTGAGCTAGATATACTAACGTATTAAGTTTATTATATACTTTTAACGGTACTCCTTTCATGCATGATACCTTAAGCTCAGTATTTTCTTTATTATGAATAATATTTAATTTCGTGTGATGGAACCACACCCATAAGAATTTCGTTCAATTTCCTATATCTCGTATGCTCGCTTAACCGAGATCCATTCTTGTTGTAACAAAACTTGTTTAGAAGTTTGAGCTAGATATACTAACGTATTAAGTTTATTATATACTTTTAACGGTACTCCTTTCATGCATGATACCTTAAGCTCAGTATTTTCTTTATTATGAATAATATTTAATTTCGTGTGATGGAACCACACCCATAAGAATTTCGTTCAATTTCCTATATCTCGTATGCTCGCTTAACCGAGATCCATTCTTGTTGTAACAAAACTTGTTTAGAAGTTTGAGCTAGATATACTAACGTATTAAGTTTATTATATAATTTTAACGGTACTCCTTTCATGCATGATACCTTAAGCTCAGTATTTTCATTATTATGAATAATATTTAATTTCGTGTGATGGAACCACACCCATAAGAATTTCGTTCAATTTCCTATATCTCGTATGCTCGTTTAAACGAGATCCATTTTTCTAGTAACAAAACTTGTTTAGTAGTTTGAGCTAGATATACTAGCGTATGAAGGTTATTATATTCTTTTAACGGTACTCCTTTCATGCATGATACCTTAGCCTCGGTATTTTGTTTAGTATGAATCATAATTTATTTCGTGTGATGGAACCACACCCATAAGAGTTTCATACAATTTCCTATATCTCGTAAGCTTGTTTAACCGAGCTCCGTTTGTCTTGAAACAAAACTCGTTTAAAAGTTTGAGCTAAATCTACTAACGTATGAAGTTTATTATATACTTTTACCGGTACTCCTTTCATGCATGATACCTTTGGCTCAGTATTTTGTTTATTATGAATAATATTTAATTTCGTGTGGTGGAACCACACCCATAAGAGTTTCATACAATTTCCTATATCTCGTAAGCTCGTTTAACCGATCTCCGTTTGTCTTGAAACAAAACTCGTTTAAAAGTTTGACCTAAATATACTAACGTATAAAGTTTATTATATTCTTTTAATGGTATTCCTTTCTTGCTTGATACCTTAGGCTCAGTATTTTCTTTATTATGAATAATATTTAATTTCGTGTGATGCAACCTCACCCATAAGAATTTCGTTCAATTTCTTATATCTCTTATGCTCGTTTAACCGAGATCCATTTTTATTGTAACAAAACTTGTTTAGAAGTTTGATCTAGATATACTAACGTATGAAGGTTATTATATTCTTTTAACGGTACTCCTTTCATGCATGATACCTTAGCTTTGGTATTATGTTTATTATTAATAATATTTAATTTCGTGTGATGGAACCACACCCATAAGAATTTCGTTCAATTTCCTATATCTCGTATGCTCGCTTAACCGAGATCCATTCTTGTTGTAACAAAACTTGTTTAGAAGTTTGAGCTAGATATACTAACGTATTAAGTTTATTATATACTTTTAACGGTACTCCTTTCATGCATGATACCTTAAGCTCAGTATTTTCTTTATTATGAATAATATTTAATTTCGTGTGATGGAACCACACCCATAAGAATTTCGTTCAATTTCCTATATCTCGTATGCTCGTTTAAACGAGATCCATTTTTCTAGTAACAAAACTTGTTTAGAAGTTTGAGCTAGATATACTAACGTATGAAGGTTATTATATTCTTTTAACGGTACTCCTTTCATGCATGATACCTTAGCCTCGGTATTTTGTTTAGTATGAATCATAATTTATTTCGTGTGATGGAACCACACCCATAAGAGTTTCATACAATTTCCTATATCTCGTAAGCTCGTTTAACCGATCTCCGTTTGTCTTGAAACAAAACTCGTTTAAAAGTTTGACCTAAATATACTAACGTATGAAGTTTATTATATTCTTTTAATGGTATTCCTTTCATGCTTGATACCTTAGGCTCAGTATTTTCTTTATTATGAATAATATTTAATTTCGTGTGATGCAACCTCACCCATAAGAATTTCGTTCAATTTCTTATATCTCTTATGCTCGTTTAACCGAGATCCATTTTTATTGTAACAAAACTTGTTTAGAAGTTTGAGCTAGATATACTAACGTATGAAGGTTATTATATTCTTTTAACGGTACTCCTTTCATGCATGATACCTTAGCCTCGGTATTTTGTTTAGTATGAATCATAATTTATTTCGTGTGATGGAACCACACCCATAAGAGTTTCATACAATTTCCTATATCTCGTAAGCTCGTTTAACCGAGCTCCGTTTGTCTTGAAACAAAACTCGTTTAATAGTTTGAGCTAAATCTACTAACGTATGAAGTTTATTATATACTTTTACCGGTACTCCTTTCATGCATGATACCTTTGGCTCAGTATTTTGTTTATTATGAATAATATTTAATTTCGTGTGATGGAACCACACCCATAAGAATTTCGTTCAATTTCCTATATCTCGTATGCTCGCTTAACCGAGATCCATTCTTGTTGTAACAAAACTTGTTTAGAAGTTTGAGCTAGATATACTAACGTATTAAGTTTATTATATACTTTTAACGGTACTCCTTTCATGCATGATACCTTAAGCTCAGTATTTTCTTTATTATGAATAATATTTAATTTCGTGTGATGGAACCACACCCATAAGAATTTCGTTCAATTTCCTATATCTCGTATGCTCGTTTAAACGAGATCCATTTTTCTAGTAACACAACTTGTTTAGAAGTTTGAGCTAGATATACTAACGTATGAAGGTTATTATATTCTTTTAACGGTACTCCTTTCATGCATGATACCTTAGCCTCGGTATTTTGTTTAGTATGAATCATAATTTATTTCGTGTGATGGAACCACACCCATAAGAGTTTCATACAATTTCCTATATCTCGTAAGCTCGTTTAACCGAGCTCCGTTTGTCTTGAAACAAAACTCGTTTAAAAGTTTGAGCTAAATCTACTAACGTATGAAGTTTATTATATACTTTTACCGGTACTCCTTTCATGCATGATACCTTTGGCTCAGTATTTTGTTTATTATGAATAATATTTAATTTCGTGTGATGGAACCACACCCATAAGAATTTCGTTCAATTTCCTATATCTCGTATGCTCGCTTAACCGAGATCCATTCTTGTTGTAACAAAACTTGTTTAGAAGTTTGAGCTAGATATACTAACGTATTAAGTTTATTATATACTTTTAACGGTACTCCTTTCATGCATGATACCTTAAGCTCAGTATTTTCTTTATTATGAATAATATTTAATTTCGTGTGATGGAACCACACCCATAAGAATTTCGTTCAATTTCCTATATCTCGTATGCTCGTTTAAACGAGATCCATTTTTCTAGTAACACAACTTGTTTAGAAGTTTGAGCTAGATATACTAACGTATGAAGGTTATTATATTCTTTTAACGGTACTCCTTTCATGCATGATACCTTAGCCTCGGTATTTTGTTTAGTATGAATCATAATTTATTTCGTGTGATGGAACCACACCCATAAGAGTTTCATACAATTTCCTATATCTCGTAAGCTCGTTTAACCGAGCTCCGTTTGTCTTGAAACAAAACTCGTTTAAAAGTTTGAGCTAAATCTACTAACGTATGAAGTTTATTATATACTTTTACCGGTACTCCTTTCATGCATGATACCTTTGGCTCAGTATTTTGTTTATTATGAATAATATTTAATTTCGTGTGATGGAACCACACCCATAAGAATTTCGTTCAATTTCCTATATCTCGTATGCTCGCTTAACCGAGATCCATTCTTGTTGTAACAAAACTTGTTTAGAAGTTTGAGCTAGATATACTAACGTATTAAGTTTATTATATACTTTTAACGGTACTCCTTTCATGCATGATACCTTAAGCTCAGTATTTTCTTTATTATGAATAATATTTAATTTCGTGTGATGAAACCACACCCATAAGAATTTCGTTCAATTTCCTATATCTCGTATGCTCGTTTAAACGAGATCCATTTTTCTAGTAACAAAACTTGTTTAGAAGTTTGAGCTAGATATACTAACGTATGAAGGTTATTATATTCTTTTAACGGTACTCCTTTCATGCATGATACCTTAGCCTCGGTATTTTGTTTAGTATGAATCATAATTTATTTCGTGTGATGGAACCACACCCATAAGAGTTTCATACAATTTCCTATATCTCGTAAGCTCGTTTAACCGATCTCCGTTTGTCTTGAAACAAAACTCGTTTAAAAGTTTGAGCTAAATCTACTAACGTATGAAGTTTATTATATACTTTTAACGGTACTCCTTTCATGCATGATACCTTAGGCTTAGTATTTTCTTTATTATGAATAATATTTAATTTCGTGTGATGGAACCACACCCATAAGAATTTCGTTCAATTTCCTATATCTCGTATGCTCGCTTAACCGAGATCCATTCTTGTTGTAACAAAACTTGTTTAGAAGTTTGAGCTAGATATACTAACGTATTAAGTTTATTATATACTTTTAACGGTACTCCTTTCATGCATGATACCTTAAGCTCAGTATTTTCTTTATTATGAATAATATTTAATTTCGTGTGATGGAACCACACCCATAAGAATTTCGTTCAATTTCCTATATCTCGTATGCTCGCTTAACCGAGATCCATTCTTGTTGTAACAAAACTTGTTTAGAAGTTTGAGCTAGATATACTAACGTATTAAGTTTATTATATACTTTTAACGGTACTCCTTTCATGCATGATACCTTAAGCTCAGTATTTTCTTTATTATGAATAATATTTAATTTCGTGTGATGGAACCACACCCATAAGAATTTCGTTCAATTTCCTATATCTCGTATGCTCGCTTAACCGAGATCCATTCTTGTTGTAACAAAACTTGTTTAGAAGTTTGAGCTAGATATACTAACGTATTAAGTTTATTATATAATTTTAACGGTACTCCTTTCATGCATGATACCTTAAGCTCAGTATTTTCATTATTATGAATAATATTTAATTTCGTGTGATGGAACCACACCCATAAGAATTTCGTTCAATTTCCTATATCTCGTATGCTCGTTTAAACGAGATCCATTTTTCTAGTAACAAAACTTGTTTAGTAGTTTGAGCTAGATATACTAGCGTATGAAGGTTATTATATTCTTTTAACGGTACTCCTTTCATGCATGATACCTTAGCCTCGGTATTTTGTTTAGTATGAATCATAATTTATTTCGTGTGATGGAACCACACCCATAAGAGTTTCATACAATTTCCTATATCTCGTAAGCTTGTTTAACCGAGCTCCGTTTGTCTTGAAACAAAACTCGTTTAAAAGTTTGAGCTAAATCTACTAACGTATGAAGTTTATTATATACTTTTACCGGTACTCCTTTCATGCATGATACCTTTGGCTCAGTATTTTGTTTATTATGAATAATATTTAATTTCGTGTGGTGGAACCACACCCATAAGAGTTTCATACAATTTCCTATATCTCGTAAGCTCGTTTAACCGATCTCCGTTTGTCTTGAAACAAAACTCGTTTAAAAGTTTGACCTAAATATACTAACGTATGAAGTTTATTATATTCTTTTAATGGTATTCCTTTCATGCTTGATACCTTAGGCTCAGTATTTTCTTTATTATGAATAATATTTAATTTCGTGTGATGCAACCTCACCCATAAGAATTTCGTTCAATTTCTTATATCTCTTATGCTCGTTTAACCGAGATCCATTTTTATTGTAACAAAACTTGTTTAGAAGTTTGATCTAGATATACTAACGTATGAAGGTTATTATATTCTTTTAACGGTACTCCTTTCATGCATGATACCTTAGCTTTGGTATTATGTTTATTATTAATAATATTTAATTTCGTGTGATGGAACCACACCCATAAGAATTTCGTTCAATTTCCTATATCTCGTATGCTCGCTTAACCGAGATCCATTCTTGTTGTAACAAAACTTGTTTAGAAGTTTGAGCTAGATATACTAACGTATTAAGTTTATTATATACTTTTAACGGTACTCCTTTCATGCATGATACCTTAAGCTCAGTATTTTCTTTATTATGAATAATATTTAATTTCGTGTGATGGAACCACACCCATAAGAATTTCGTTCAATTTCCTATATCTCGTATGCTCGTTTAAACGAGATCCATTTTTCTAGTAACAAAACTTGTTTAGAAGTTTGAGCTAGATATACTAACGTATGAAGGTTATTATATTCTTTTAACGGTACTCCTTTCATGCATGATACCTTAGCCTCGGTATTTTGTTTAGTATGAATCATAATTTATTTCGTGTGATGGAACCACACCCATAAGAGTTTCATACAATTTCCTATATCTCGTAAGCTCGTTTAACCGATCTCCGTTTGTCTTGAAACAAAACTCGTTTAAAAGTTTGACCTAAATATACTAACGTATGAAGTTTATTATATTCTTTTAATGGTATTCCTTTCATGCTTGATACCTTAGGCTCAGTATTTTCTTTATTATGAATAATATTTAATTTCGTGTGATGCAACCTCACCCATAAGAATTTCGTTCAATTTCTTATATCTCTTATGCTCGTTTAACCGAGATCCATTTTTATTGTAACAAAACTTGTTTAGAAGTTTGAGCTAGATATACTAACGTATGAAGGTTATTATATTCTTTTAACGGTACTCCTTTCATGCATGATACCTTAGCCTCGGTATTTTGTTTAGTATGAATCATAATTTATTTCGTGTGATGGAACCACACCCATAAGAGTTTCATACAATTTCCTATATCTCGTAAGCTCGTTTAACCGAGCTCCGTTTGTCTTGAAACAAAACTCGTTTAAAAGTTTGAGCTAAATCTACTAACGTATGAAGTTTATTATATACTTTTACCGGTACTCCTTTCATGCATGATACCTTAGGCTCAGTATTTTGTTTATTATGAATAATATTTAATTTCGTGTGATGGAACCACACCCATAAGAATTTCGTTCAATTTCCTATATCTCGTATGCTCGCTTAACCGAGATCCATTCTTGTTGTAACAAAACTTGTTTAGAAGTTTGAGCTAGATATACTAACGTATTAAGTTTATTATATACTTTTAACGGTACTCCTTTCATGCATGATACCTTAAGCTCAGTATTTTCTTTATTATGAATAATATTTAATTTCGTGTGATGGAACCACACCCATAAGAATTTCGTTCAATTTCCTATATCTCGTATGCTCGTTTAAACGAGATCCATTTTTCTAGTAACAAAACTTGTTTAGAAGTTTGAGCTAGATATACTAACGTATGAAGGTTATTATATTCTTTTAACGGTACTCCTTTCATGCATGATACCTTAGCCTCGGTATTTTGTTTAGTATGAATCATAATTTATTTCGTGTGATGGAACCACACCCATAAGAGTTTCATACTATTTCCTATATCTCGTAAGCTCGTTTAACCGAGCTCCGTTTGTCTTGAAACAAAACTCGTTTAAAAGTTTGAGCTAAATCTACTAACGTATGAAGTTTATTATATACTTTTAACGGTACTCCTTTCATGCATGATACCTTAGGCTTAGTATTTTCTTTATTATGAATAATATTTAATTTCGTGTGATGGAACCACACCCATAAGAATTTCGTTCAATTTCCTATATCTCGTATGCTCGCTTAACCGAGATCCATTCTTGTTGTAACAAAACTTGTTTAGAAGTTTGAGCTAGATATACTAACGTATTAAGTTTATTATATACTTTTAACGGTACTCCTTTCATGCATGATACCTTAAGCTCAGTATTTTCTTTATTATGAATAATATTTAATTTCGTGTGATGGAACCACACCCATAAGAATTTCGTTCAATTTCCTATATCTCGTATGCTCGCTTAACCGAGATCCATTCTTGTTGTAACAAAACTTGTTTAGAAGTTTGAGCTAGATATACTAACGTATTAAGTTTATTATATAATTTTAACGGTACTCCTTTCATGCATGATACCTTAAGCTCAGTATTTTCTTTATTATGAATAATATTTAATTTCGTGTGATGGAACCACACCCATAAGAATTTCGTTCAATTTCCTATATCTCGTATGCTCGTTTAAACGAGATCCATTTTTCTAGTAACAAAACTTGTTTAGAAGTTTGAGCTAGATATACTAGCGTATGAAGGTTATTATATTCTTTTAACGGTACTCCTTTCATGCATGATACCTTAGCCTCGGTATTTTGTTTAGTATGAATCATAATTTATTTCGTGTGATGGAACCACACCCATAAGAGTTTCATACAATTTCCTATATCTCGTAAGCTTGTTTAACCGAGCTCCGTTTGTCTTGAAACAAAACTCGTTTAAAAGTTTGAGCTAAATCTACTAACGTATGAAGTTTATTATATACTTTTACCGGTACTCCTTTCATGCATGATACCTTTGGCTCAGTATTTTGTTTATTATGAATAATATTTAATTTCGTGTGGTGGAACCACACCCATAAGAATTTCGTTCAATTTCTTATATCTCTTATGCTCGTTTAACCGAGATCCATTTTTATTGTAACAAAACTTGTTTAGAAGTTTGATCTAGATATACTAACGTATGAAGGTTATTATATTCTTTTAACGGTACTCCTTTCATGCATGATACCTTAGCTTTGGTATTATGTTTATTATTAATAATATTTAATTTCGTGTGATGGAACCACACCCATAAGAATTTCGTTCAATTTCCTATATCTCGTATGCTCGCTTAACCGAGATCCATTCTTGTTGTAACAAAACTTGTTTAGAAGTTTGAGCTAGATATACTAACGTATTAAGTTTATTATATACTTTTACCGGTACTCCTTTCATGCATGATACCTTAGGCTCAGTATTTTCTTTATTATGAATAATATTTAATTTCGTGTGATGGAACCACACCCATAAGAATTTCGTTCAATTTCCTATATCTCGTATGCTCGTTTAAACGAGATCCATTTTTCTAGTAACAAAACTTGTTTAGAAGTTTGAGCTAGATATACTAACGTATGAAGGTTATTATATTCTTTTAACGGTACTCCTTTCATGCATGATACCTTAGCCTCGGTATTTTGTTTAGTATGAATCATAATTTATTTCGTGTGATGGAACCACACCCATAAGAGTTTCATACAATTTCCTATATCTCGTAAGCTCGTTTAACCGAGCTCCGTTTGTCTTGAAACAAAACTCGTTTAAAAGTTTGAGCTAAATCTACTAACGTATGAAGTTTATTATATACTTTTACCGGTACTCCTTTCATGCATGATACCTTTGGCTCAGTATTTTGTTTATTATGAATAATATTTAATTTCGTGTGGTGGAACCACACCCATAAGAGTTTCATACAATTTCCTATATCTCGTAAGCTCGTTTAACCGATCTCCGTTTGTCTTGAAACAAAACTCGTTTAAAAGTTTGACCTAAATATACTAACGTATGAAGTTTATTATATTCTTTTAATGGTATTCCTTTCATGCTTGATACCTTAGGCTCAGTATTTTCTTTATTATGAATAATATTTAATTTCGTGCGATGCAACCTCACCCATAAGAATTTCGTTCAATTTCTTATATCTCTTATGCTCGTTTAACCGAGATCCATTTTTATTGTAACAAAACTTGTTTAGAAGTTTGAGCTAGATATACTAACGTATGAAGGTTATTATATTCTTTTAACGGTACTCCTTTCATGCATGATACCTTAGCCTCGGTATTTTGTTTAGTATGAATCATAATTTATTTCGTGTGATGGAACCACACCCATAAGAGTTTCATACAATTTCCTATATCTCGTAAGCTCGTTTAACCGAGCTCCGTTTGTCTTGAAACAAAACTCGTTTAAAAGTTTGAGCTAAATCTACTAACGTATGAAGTTTATTATATTCTTTTAACGGTACTCCTTTCATGCATGATACCTTAGGCTTAGTATTTTCTTTATTATGAATAATATTTAATTTCGTGTGATGGAACCACACCCATAAGAATTTCGTTCAATTTCCTATATCTCGTATGCTCGCTTAACCGAGATCCATTCTTGTTGTAACAAAACTTGTTTAGAAGTTTGAGCTAGATATACTAACGTATGAAGGTTATTATATTCTTTTAACGGTACTCCTTTCATGCATGATACCTTAGCCTCGGTATTTTGTTTAGTATGAATCATAATTTATTTCGTGTGATGGAACCACACCCATAAGAGTTTCATACAATTTCCTATATCTCATAAGCTCGTTTAACCGATCTCCGTTTGTCTTGAAACAAAACCCGTTTAAAAGTTTGACCTAAATATACTAACGTATGAAGTTTATTATATACTTTTAACGGTACTCCTTTCATGCATGATACCTTAGGCTTAGTATTTTCTTTATTATGAATAATATTTAATTTCGTGTGATGGAACCACACCCATAAGAATTTCGTTCAATTTCCTATATCTCGTATGCTCGCTTAACCGAGATCCATTCTTGTTGTAACAAATCTTGTTTAGAAGTTTGAGCTAGATATACTAACGTATTAAGTTTATTATATACTTTTAACGGTACTCCTTTCATGCATGATACCTTAGCTTTGGTATTATGTTTATTATTAATAATATTTAATTTCGTGTGATGGAACCACACCCATAAGAATTTCGTTCAATTTCCTATATCTCGTATGCTCGTTTAAACGAGATCCATTTTTCTAGTAACAAAACTTGTTTAGAAGTTTGAGCTAGATATACTAACGTATGAAGGTTATTATATTCTTTTAACGGTACTCCTTTCATGCATGATACCTTAGCCTCGGTATTTTGTTTAGTATGAATCATAATTTATTTCGTGTGATGGAACCACACCCATAAGAGTTTCATACAATTTCCTATATCTCGTAAGCTCGTTTAACCGAGCTCCGTTTGTCTTGAAACAAAACTCGTTTAAAAGTTTGACCTAAATATACTAACGTATGAGGTTTATTATATTCTTTTAATGGTATTCCTTTCATGCTTGATACCTTAGGCTCAGTATTTTCTTTATTATGAATAATATTTAATTTCGTGTGATGCAACCTCACCCATAAGAATTTCGTTCAATTTCTTATATCTCTTATGCTCGTTTAACCGAGATCCATTTTTATTGTAACAAAACTTGTTTAGAAGTTTGAGCTAGATATACTAACGTATGAAGGTTATTATATTCTTTTAACGGTACTCCTTTCATGCATGATACCTTAGCCTCGGTATTTTGTTTAGTATGAATCATAATTTATTTCGTGTGATGGAACCACACCCATAAGAGTTTCATACAATTTCCTATATCTCGTAAGCTCGTTTAACCGAGCTCCGTTTGTCTTGAAACAAAACTCGTTTAAAAGTTTGAGCTAAATCTACTAACGTATGAAGTTTATTATATTCTTTTAACGGTACTCCTTTCATGCATGATACCTTAGGCTTAGTATTTTCTTTATTATGAATAATATTTAATTTCGTGTGATGGAATCACACCCATAAGAATTTCGTTCAATTTCCTATATCTCGTATGCTCGCTTAACCGAGATCCATTCTTGTTGTAACAAAACTTGTTTAGAAGTTTGAGCTAGATATACTAACGTATGAAGGTTATTATATTCTTTTAACGGTACTCCTTTCATGCATGATACCTTAGCCTCGGTATTTTGTTTAGTATGAATCATAATTTATTTCGTGTGATGGAACCACACCCATAAGAGTTTCATACAATTTCCTATATCTCATAAGCTCGTTTAACCGATCTCCGTTTGTCTTGAAACAAAACCCGTTTAAAAGTTTGACCTAAATATACTAACGTATGAAGTTTATTATATACTTTTAACGGTACTCCTTTCATGCATGATACCTTAGGCTTAGTATTTTCTTTATTATGAATAATATTTAATTTCGTGTGATGGAACCACACCCATAAGAATTTCGTTCAATTTCCTATATCTCGTATGCTCGCTTAACCGAGATCCATTCTTGTTGTAACAAAACTTGTTTAGAAGTTTGAGCTAGATATACTAACGTATTAAGTTTATTATATACTTTTAACGGTACTCCTTTCATGCATGATACCTTAAGCTCAGTATTTTCTTTATTATGAATAATATTTAATTTCGTGTGATGGAACCAAACCCATAAGAATTTCGTTCAATTTCCTATATCTCGTATGCTCGTTTAAACGAGATCCATTTTTCTAGTAACAAAACTTGTTTAGAAGTTTGAGCTAGATATACTAACGTATGAAGGTTATTATATTCTTTTAACGGTACTCCTTTCATGCATGATACCTTAGCCTCGGTATTTTGTTTAGTATGAATCATAATTTATTTCGTGTGATGGAACCACACCCATAAGAGTTTCATACAATTTCCTATATCTCGTAAGCTCGTTTAACCGATCTCCGTTTGTCTTGAAACAAAACTCGTTTAAAAGTTTGAGCTAAATCTACTAACGTATGAAGTTTATTATATACTTTTACCGGTACTCCTTTCATGCATGATACCTTTGGCTCAGTATTTTGTTTATTATGAATAATATTTAATTTCGTGTGATGGAACCACACCCATAAGAGTTTCATACAATTTCCTATATCTCGTAAGCTCGTTTAACCGATCTCCGTTTGTCTTGAAACAAAACTCGTTTAAAAGTTTAACCTAAATATACTAACGTATGAAGTTTATTATATTCTTTTAATGGTATTCCTTTCATGCTTGATACTTTAGGCTCAGTATTTTCTTTATTATGAATAATATTTTATTTCGTGTGATGCAACCTCACCCATAAGAATTTCGTTCAATTTCTTATATCTCTTATGCTCGTTTAACCGAGATCCATTTTTATTGTAACAAAACTTGTTTAGAAGGTTGAGCTAGATATACTAACGTATGAAGGTTATTATATTCTTTTAACGGTACTCCTTTCATGCATGATACCTTAGCCTCGGTATTTTGTTTAGTATGAATCATAATTTATTTCGTGTGATGGAACCACACCCATAAGAGTTTCATACAATTTCCTATATCTCGTAAGCTCGTTTAACCGAGCTCCGTTTGTCTTGAAACAAAACTCGTTTAAAAGTTTGAGCTAAATCTACTAACGTATGAAGTTTATTATATACTTTTACCGGTACTCCTTTCATGCATGATACCTTTGGCTCAGTATTTTGTTTATTATGAATAATATTTAATTTCGTGTGATGGAACCAGACCCATAAGAGTTTCATACAATTTCCTATATCTCGTAAGCTCGTTTAACCGATCTCCGTTTGTCTTGAAACAAAACTCGTTTAAAAGTTTGACCTAAATATACTAACGTATGAAGTTTATTATATTCTTTTAACGGTACTCCTTTCATGCATGATACCTTAGGCTTAGTATTTTCTTTATTATGAATAATATTTAATTTCGTGTGATGGAACCACACCCATAAGAATTTCGTTCAATTTCCTATATCTCGTATGCTCGCTTAACCGAGATCCATTCTTGTTGTAACAAAACTTGTTTAGAAGTTTGAGCTAGATATACTAACGTATGAAGGTTATTATATTCTTTTAACGGTACTCCTTTCATGCATGATACCTTAGCCTCGGTATTTTGTTTAGTATGAACCATAATTTATTTCGTGTGATGGAACCACACCCATAAGAGTTTCATACAATTTCCTATATCTCATAAGCTCGTTTAACCGATCTCCGTTTGTCTTGAAACAAAACCCGTTTAAAAGTTTGACCTAAATATACTAACGTATGAAGTTTATTATATACTTTTAACGGTACTCCTTTCATGCATGATACCTTAGGCTTAGTATTTTCTTTATTATGAATAATATTTAATTTCGTGTGATGGAACCACACCCATAAGAATTTCGTTCAATTTCCTATATCTCGTATGCTCGCTTAACCGAGATCCATTCTTGTTGTAACAAATCTTGTTTAGAAGTTTGAGCTAGATATACTAACGTATTAAGTTTATTATATACTTTTAACGGTACTCCTTTCATGCATGATACCTTAGCTTTGGTATTATGTTTATTATTAATAATATTTAATTTCGTGTGATGGAACCACACCCATAAGAATTTCGTTCAATTTCCTATATCTCGTATGCTCGTTTAAACGAGATCCATTTTTCTAGTAACAAAACTTGTTTAGAAGTTTGAGCTAGATATACTAACGTATGAAGGTTATTATATTCTTTTAACGGTACTCCTTTCATGCATGATACCTTAGCCTCGGTATTTTGTTTAGTATGAATCATAATTTATTTCGTGTGATGGAACCACACCCATAAGAGTTTCATACAATTTCCTATATCTCGTAAGCTCGTTTAACCGAGCTCCGTTTGTCTTGAAACAAAACTCGTTTAAAAGTTTGACCTAAATATACTAACGTATGAGGTTTATTATATTCTTTTAATGGTATTCCTTTCATGCTTGATACCTTAGGCTCAGTATTTTCTTTATTATGAATAATATTTAATTTCGTGTGATGCAACCTCACCCATAAGAATTTCGTTCAATTTCTTATATCTCTTATGCTCGTTTAACCGAGATCCATTTTTATTGTAACAAAACTTGTTTAGATGTTTGAGCTAGATATACTAACGTATGAAGGTTATTATATTCTTTTAACGGTACTCCTTTCATGCATGATACCTTAGCCTCGGTATTTTGTTTAGTATGAATCATAATTTATTTCGTGTGATGGAACCACACCCATAAGAGTTTCATACAATTTCCTATATCTCGTAAGCTCGTTTAACCGAGCTCCGTTTGTCTTGAAACAAAACTCGTTTAAAAGTTTGAGCTAAATCTACTAACGTATGAAGTTTATTATATTCTTTTAACGGTACTCCTTTCATGCATGATACCTTAGGCTTAGTATTTTCTTTATTATGAATAATATTTAATTTCGTGTGATGGAATCACACCCATAAGAATTTCGTTCAATTTCCTATATCTCGTATGCTCGCTTAACCGAGATCCATTCTTGTTGTAACAAAACTTGTTTAGAAGTTTGAGCTAGATATACTAACGTATGAAGGTTATTATATTCTTTTAACGGTACTCCTTTCATGCATGATACCTTAGCCTCGGTATTTTGTTTAGTATGAATCATAATTTATTTCGTGTGATGGAACCACACCCATAAGAGTTTCATACAATTTCCTATATCTCATAAGCTCGTTTAACCGATCTCCGTTTGTCTTGAAACAAAACCCGTTTAAAAGTTTGACCTAAATATACTAACGTATGAAGTTTATTATATACTTTTAACGGTACTCCTTTCATGCATGATACCTTAGGCTTAGTATTTTCTTTATTATGAATAATATTTAATTTCGTGTGATGGAACCACACCCATAAGAATTTCGTTCAATTTCCTATATCTCGTATGCTCGCTTAACCGAGATCCATTCTTGTTGTAACAAAACTTGTTTAGAAGTTTGAGCTAGATATACTAACGTATTAAGTTTATTATATACTTTTAACGGTACTCCTTTCATGCATGATACCTTAAGCTCAGTATTTTCTTTATTATGAATAATATTTAATTTCGTGTGATGGAACCAAACCCATAAGAATTTCGTTCAATTTCCTATATCTCGTATGCTCGCTTAACCGAGATCCATTCTTGTTGTAACAAAACTTGTTTAGAAGTTTGAGCTAGATATACTAACGTATGAAGGTTATTATATTCTTTTAACGGTACTCCTTTCATGCATGATACCTTAGCCTCGGTATTTTGTTTAGTATGAATCATAATTTATTTCGTGTGATGGAACCACACCCATAAGAGTTTCATACAATTTCCTATATCTCGTAAGCTCGTTTAACCGAGCTCCGTTTGTCTTGAAACAAAACTCGTTTAAAAGTTTGAGCTAAATCTACTAACGTATGAAGTTTATTATATACTTTTACCGGTACTCCTTTCATGCATGATACCTTTGGCTCAGTATTTTGTTTATTATGAATAATATTTAATTTAGTGTGATGGAACCACACCCATAAGAGTTTCATACAATTTCCTATATCTCGTAAGCTCGTTTAACCGATCTCCGTTTGTCTTGAAACAAAACTCGTTTAAAAGTTTAACCTAAATATACTAACGTATGAAGTTTATTATATTCTTTTAATGGTATTCCTCTCATGCTTGATACTTTAGGCTCAGTATTTTCTTTATTATGAATAATATTTTATTTCGTGTGATGCAACCTCACCCATAAGAATTTCGTTCAATTTCTTATATCTCTTATGCTCGTTTAACCGAGATCCATTTTTATTGTAACAAAACTTGTTTAGAAGGTTGAGCTAGATATACTAACGTATGAAGGTTATTATATTCTTTTAACGGTACTCCTTTCATGCATGATACCTTAGCCTCGGTATTTTGTTTAGTATGAATCATAATTTATTTCGTGTGATGGAACCACACCCATAAGAGTTTCATACAATTTCCTATATCTCGTAAGCTCGTTTAACCGAGCTCCGTTTGTCTTGAAACAAAACTCGTTTAAAAGTTTGAGCTAAATCTACTAACGTATGAAGTTTATTATATACTTTTACCGGTACTCCTTTCATGCATGATACCTTTGGCTCAGTATTTTGTTTATTATGAATAATATTTAATTTCGTGTGATGGAACCACACCCATAAGAGTTTCATACAATTTCCTATATCTCATAAGCTCGTTTAACCGATCTCCGTTTGTCTTGAAACAAAACTCGTTTAAAAGTTTGACCTAAATATACTAACGTATGAAGTTTATTATATACTTTTAACGGTACTCCTTTCATGCATGATACCTTAGCTTTGGTATTATGTTTATTATTAATAATATTTAATTTCGTGTGATGGAATCACACCCATAAGAATTTCGTACAATTTCTTATATCTCTTATGCTCGTTTAACCGAGATCCATTTTTATTGTAACAAAACTTGTTTAGAAGTTTGAGCTAGATATACTAACGTATGAAGGTTATTATATTCTTTTAACGGTACTCCTTTCATGCATGATACCTTAGCCTCGGTATTTTGTTTAGTATGAATCATAATTTATTTCGTGTGATGGAACCACACCCATAAGAGTTTCATACAATTTCCTATATCTCGTAAGCTCGTTTAACCGAGCTCCGTTTGTCTTGAAACAAAACTCGTTTAAAAGTTTGAGCTAAATCAACTAACGTATGAGGTTTATTATATTCTTTTAACGGTACTCCTTTCATGCATGATACCTTAGGCTTAGTATTTTCTTTATTATGAATAATATTTAATTTCGTGTGATGGAACCACACCCATAAGAATTTCGTTCAATTTCCTATATCTCGTATGCTCGCTTAACCGAGATCCATTCTTGTTGTAACAAAACTTGTTTAGAAGTTTGAGCTAGATATACTAACGTATTAAGTTTATTATATAATTTTAACGGTACTCCTTTCATGCGTGATACCTTAAGCTCAGTATTTTCTTTATTATGAATAATATTTAATTTCGTGTGATGGAACCACACCCATAAGAATTTCGTTCAATTTCCTATATCTCGTATGCTCGCTTAACCGAGATCCATTCTTGTTGTAACAAAACTTGTTTAGAAGTTTGAGCTAGATATACTAACGTATGAAGGTTATTATATTCTTTTAACGGTACTCCTTTCATGCATGATACCTTAGCCTCGGTATTTTGTTTAGTATGAATCATAATTTATTTCGTGTGATGGAACCACACCCATAAGAGTTTCATACAATTTCCTATATCTCATAAGCTCGTTTAACCGATCTCCGTTTGTCTTGAAACAAAACTCGTTTAAAAGTTTGACCTAAATATACTAACGTATGAAGTTTATTATATACTTTTAACGGTACTCCTTTCATGCATGATACCTTAGCTTTGGTATTATGTTTATTATTAATAATATTTAATTTCGTGTGATGGAATCACACCCATAAGAATTTCGTACAATTTCTTATATCTCTTATGCTCGTTTAACCGAGATCCATTTTTATTGTAACAAAACTTGTTTAGAAGTTTGAGCTAGATATACTAACATATGAAGGTTATTATATTCTTTTAACGGTATTCCTTTTATGCTTGATACCTTAGGCTCAGTATTTTCTTTATTATGAATAATATTTTATTTCGTGTGATGCAACCTCACCCATAAGAATTTCGTTCAATTTCTTATATCTCTTATGCTCGTTTAACCGAGATCCATTTTTATTGTAACAAAACTTGTTTAGAAGTTTGAGCTAGATATACTAACGTATGAAGGTTATTATATTCTTTTAACGGTACTCCTTTCATGCATGATACCTTAGCCTCGGTATTTTGTTTAGTATGAATCATAAATTATTTCGTGTGATTGAACCACACCCATAAGAGTTTCATACAATTTCCTATATCTCGTAAGCTCGTTTAACCGAGCTCCGTTTGTCTTGAAACAAAACTCGTTTAAAAGTTTGAGCTAAATCTACTAACGTATGAAGTTTATTATATTCTTTTAACGGTACTCCTTTCATGCATGATACCTTAGGCTTAGTATTTTCTTTATTATGAATAATATTTAATTTCGTGTGATGGAACCACACCCATAAGAGTTTCATACAATTTCCTATATCTCATAAGCTCGTTTAACCGATCTCCGTTTGTCTTGAAACAAAACTCGTTTAAAAGTTTGACCTAAATATACTAACGTATGAAGTTTATTATATACTTTTAACGGTACTCCTTTCATGCATGATACCTTAGCTTTGGTATTATGTTTATTATTAATAATATTTAATTTCGTGTGATGGAATCACACCCATAAGAATTTCGTACAATTTCTTATATCTCTTATGCTCGTTTAACCGAGATTCATTTTTATTGTAACAAAACTTGTTTAGAAGTTTGAGCTAGATATACTAACGTATGAAGGTTATTATATTCTTTTAACGGTACTCCTTTCATGCATGATACCTTAGCCTCGGTATTTTGTTTAGTATGAATCATAATTTATTTCGTGTGATGGAACCACACCCATAAGAGTTTCATACAATTTCCTATATCTCGTAAGCTCGTTTAACCGAGCTCCGTTTGTCTTGAAACAAAACTCGTTTAAAAGTTTGAGCTAAATCAACTAACGTATGAAGTTTATTATATTCTTTTAACGGTACTCCTTTCGTGCATGATACCTTAGGCTTAGTATTTTCTTTATTATGAATAATATTTAATTTCGTGTGATGGAACCACACCCATAAGAATTTCGTTCAATTTCCTATATCTCGTATGCTCGCTTAACCGAGATCCATTCTTGTTGTAACAAAACTTGTTTAGAAGTTTGAGCTAGATATACTAACGTATTAAGTTTATTATATAATTTTAACGGTACTCCTTTCATGCGTGATACCTTAAGCTCAGTATTTTCTTTATTATGAATAATATTTAATTTCGTGTGATGGAACCACACCCATAAGAATTTCGTTCAATTTCCTATATCTCGTATGCTCGCTTAACCGAGATCCATTCTTGTTGTAACAAAACTTGTTTAGAAGTTTGAGCTAGATATACTAACGTATGAAGGTTATTATATTCTTTTAACGGTACTCCTTTCATGCATGATACCTTAGCCTCGGTATTTTGTTTAGTATGAATCATAATTTATTTCGTGTGATGGAACCACACCCATAAGAGTTTCATACAATTTCCTATATCTCATAAGCTCGTTTAACCGATCTCCGTTTGTCTTGAAACAAAACTCGTTTAAAAGTTTGACCTAAATATACTAACGTATGAAGTTTATTATATACTTTTAACGGTACTCCTTTCATGCATGATACCTTAGCTTTGGTATTATGTTTATTATTAATAATATTTAATTTCGTGTGATGGAATCACACCCATAAGAATTTCGTACAATTTCTTATATCTCTTATGCTCGTTTAACCGAGATCCATTTTTATTGTAACAAAACTTGTTTAGAAGTTTGAGCTAGATATACTAACATATGAAGGTTATTATATTCTTTTAACGGTATTCCTTTTATGCTTGATACCTTAGGCTCAGTATTTTCTTTATTATGAATAATATTTTATTTCGTGTGATGCAACCTCACCCATAAGAATTTCGTTCAATTTCTTATATCTCTTATGCTCGTTTAACCGAGATCCATTTTTATTGTAACAAAACTTGTTTAGAAGTTTGAGCTAGATATACTAACGTATGAAGGTTATTATATTCTTTTAACGGTACTCCTTTCATGCATGATACCTTAGCCTCGGTATTTTGTTTAGTATGAATCATAAATTATTTCGTGTGATTGAACCACACCCATAAGAGTTTCATACAATTTCCTATATCTCGTAAACTCGTTTAACCGAGCTCCGTTTGTCTTGAAACAAAACTCGTTTAAAAGTTTGAGCTAAATCTACTAACGTATGAAGTTTATTATATTCTTTTAACGGTACTCCTTTCATGCATGATACCTTAGGCTTAGTATTTTCTTTATTATGAATAATATTTAATTTCGTGTGATGGAACCACACCCATAAGAGTTTCATACAATTTCCTATATCTCATAAGCTCGTTTAACCGATCTCCGTTTGTCTTGAAACAAAACTCGTTTAAAAGTTTGACCTAAATATACTAACGTATGAAGTTTATTATATACTTTTAACGGTACTCCTTTCATGCATGATACCTTAGCTTTGGTATTATGTTTATTATTAATAATATTTAATTTCGTGTGATGGAATCACACCCATAAGAATTTCGTACAATTTCTTATATCTCTTATGCTCGTTTAACCGAGATTCATTTTTATTGTAACAAAACTTGTTTAGAAGTTTGAGCTAGATATACTAACGTATGAAGGTTATTATATTCTTTTAACGGTACTCCTTTCATGCATGATACCTTAGCCTCGGTATTTTGTTTAGTATGAATCATAATTTATTTCGTGTGATGGAACCACACCCATAAGAGTTTCATACAATTTCCTATATCTCGTAAGCTCGTTTAACCGAGCTCCGTTTGTCTTGAAACAAAACTCGTTTAAAAGTTTGAGCTAAATCAACTAACGTATGAAGTTTATTATATTCTTTTAACGGTACTCCTTTCGTGCATGATACCTTAGGCTTAGTATTTTCTTTATTATGAATAATATTTAATTTCGTGTGATGGAACCACACCCATAAGAATTTCGTTCAATTTCCTATATCTCGTATGCTCGCTTAACCGAGATCCATTCTTGTTGTAACAAAACTTGTTTAGAAGTTTGAGCTAGATATACTAACGTATTAAGTTTATTATATAATTTTAACGGTACTCCTTTCATGCGTGATACCTTAAGCTCAGTATTTTCTTTATTATGAATAATATTTAATTTCGTGTGATGGAACCACACCCATAAGAATTTCGTTCAATTTCCTATATCTCGTATGCTCGCTTAACCGAGATCCATTCTTGTTGTAACAAAACTTGTTTAGAAGTTTGAGCTAGATATACTAACGTATGAAGGTTATTATATTCTTTTAACGGTACTCCTTTCATGCATGATACCTTAGCCTCGGTATTTTGTTTAGTATGAATCATAATTTATTTCGTGTGATGGAACCACACCCATAAGAGTTTCATACAATTTCCTATATCTCATAAGCTCGTTTAACCGATCTCCGTTTGTCTTGAAACAAAACTCGTTTAAAAGTTTGACCTAAATATACTAACGTATGAAGTTTATTATATACTTTTAACGGTACTCCTTTCATGCATGATACCTTAGCTTTGGTATTATGTTTATTATTAATAATATTTAATTTCGTGTGATGGAATCACACCCATAAGAATTTCGTACAATTTCTTATATCTCTTATGCTCGTTTAACCGAGATCCATTTTTATTGTAACAAAACTTGTTTAGAAGTTTGAGCTAGATATACTAACATATGAAGGTTATTATATTCTTTTAACGGTATTCCTTTTATGCTTGATACCTTAGGCTCAGTATTTTCTTTATTATGAATAATATTTTATTTCGTGTGATGCAACCTCACCCATAAGAATTTCGTTCAATTTCTTATATCTCTTATGCTCGTTTAACCGAGATCCATTTTTATTGTAACAAAACTTGTTTAGAAGTTTGAGCTAGATATACTAACGTATGAAGGTTATTATATTCTTTTAACGGTACTCCTTTCATGCATGATACCTTAGCCTCGGTATTTTGTTTAGTATGAATCATAAATTATTTCGTGTGATTGAACCACACCCATAAGAGTTTCATACAATTTCCTATATCTCGTAAGCTCGTTTAACCGAGCTCCGTTTGTCTTGAAACAAAACTCGTTTAAAAGTTTGAGCTAAATCTACTAACGTATGAAGTTTATTATATTCTTTTAACGGTACTCCTTTCATGCATGATACCTTAGGCTTAGTATTTTCTTTATTATGAATAATATTTAATTTCGTGTGATGGAACCACACCCATAAGAGTTTCATACAATTTCCTATATCTCATAAGCTCGTTTAACCGATCTCCGTTTGTCTTGAAACAAAACTCGTTTAAAAGTTTGACCTAAATATACTAACGTATGAAGTTTATTATATACTTTTAACGGTACTCCTTTCATGCATGATACCTTAGCTTTGGTATTATGTTTATTATTAATAATATTTAATTTCGTGTGATGGAATCACACCCATAAGAATTTCGTACAATTTCTTATATCTCTTATGCTCGTTTAACCGAGATTCATTTTTATTGTAACAAAACTTGTTTAGAAGTTTGAGCTAGATATACTAACGTATGAAGGTTATTATATTCTTTTAACGGTACTCCTTTCATGCATGATACCTTAGCCTCGGTATTTTGTTTAGTATGAATCATAATTTATTTCGTGTGATGGAACCACACCCATAAGAGTTTCATACAATTTCCTATATCTCGTAAGCTCGTTTAACCGAGCTCCGTTTGTCTTGAAACAAAACTCGTTTAAAAGTTTGAGCTAAATCAACTAACGTATGAAGTTTATTATATTCTTTTAACGGTACTCCTTTCGTGCATGATACCTTAGGCTTAGTATTTTCTTTATTATGAATAATATTTAATTTCGTGTGATGGAACCACACCCATAAGAATTTCGTTCAATTTCCTATATCTCGTATGCTCGCTTAACCGAGATCCATTCTTGTTGTAACAAAACTTGTTTAGAAGTTTGAGCTAGATATACTAACGTATTAAGTTTATTATATAATTTTAACGGTACTCCTTTCATGCGTGATACCTTAAGCTCAGTATTTTCTTTATTATGAATAATATTTAATTTCGTGTGATGGAACCACACCCATAAGAATTTCGTTCAATTTCCTATATCTCGTATGCTCGCTTAACCGAGATCCATTCTTGTTGTAACAAAACTTGTTTAGAAGTTTGAGCTAGATATACTAACGTATGAAGGTTATTATATTCTTTTAACGGTACTCCTTTCATGCATGATACCTTAGCCTCGGTATTTTGTTTAGTATGAATCATAATTTATTTCGTGTGATGGAACCACACCCATAAGATTTTCATACAATTTCCTATATCTCATAAGCTCGTTTAACCGATCTCCGTTTGTCTTGAAACAAAACTCGTTTAAAAGTTTGACCTAAATATACTAACGTATGAAGTTTATTATATACTTTTAACGGTACTCCTTTCATGAATGATACCTTAGATTTGGTATTATGTTTATTATTAATAATATTTAATTTCGTGTGATGGAATCACACCCATAAGAATTTCGTACAATTTCTTATATCTCTTATGCTCGTTTAACCGAGATCCATTTTTATTGTAACAAAACTTGTTTAGAAGTTTGAGCTAGATATACTAACGTATGAAGGTTATTATATTCTTTTAACGGTACTCCTTTCATGCATGATACCTTAGCCTCGGTATTTTGTTTAGTATGAATCATAATTTATTTCGTGTGATGGAACCACACCTATAAGAGTTTCATACAATTTCCTATATCTCGTAAGCTCGTTTAACCGAGCTCCGTTTGTCTTGAAACAAAACTCGTTTAAAAGTTTGAGCTAAATCAACTAACGTATGAGGTTTATTATATTCTTTTAACGGTACTCCTTTCATGCATGATACCTTAGGCTTAGTATTTTCTTTATTATGAATAATATTTAATTTCGTGTGATGGAACCACACCCATAAGAATTTCGTTCAATTTCCTATATCTCGTATGCTCGCTTAACCGAGATCCATTCTTGTTGTAACAAAACTTGTTTAGAAGTTTGAGCTAGATATACTAACGTATTAAGTTTATTATATAATTTTAACGGTACTCCTTTCATGCGTGATACCTTAAGCTCAGTATTTTCTTTATTATGAATAATATTTAATTTCGTGTGATGCAACCTCACCCATAAGAATTTCGTTCAATTTCTTATATCTCTTATGCTCGTTTAACCGAGATCCATTTTTATTGTAACAAAACTTGTTTAGAAGTTTGAGCTAGATATACTAACGTATGAAGGTTATTATATTCTTTTAACGGTACTCCTTTCATGCATGATACCTTAGCCTCGGTATTTTGTTTAGTATGAATCATAAATTATTTCGTGTGATGGAACCACACCCATAAGAGTTTCATACAATTTCCTATATCTCGTAAGCTCGTTTAACCGAGCTCCGTTTGTCTTGAAACAAAACTCGTTTAAAAGTTTGAGCTAAATCTACTAACGTATGAAGTTTATTATATTCTTTTAACGGTACTCCTTTCATGCATGATACCTTAGGCTTAGTATTTTCTTTATTATGAATAATATTTAATTTCGTGTGATGGAACCACACCCATAAGAGTTTCATACAATTTCCTATATCTCATAAGCTCGTTTAACCGATCTCCGTTTGTCTTGAAACAAAACTCGTTTAAAAGTTTGAGCTAAATCTACTAACGTATGAAGTTTATTATATTCTTTTAACGGTACTCCTTTCATGCATGATACCTTAGCTTTGGTATTATGTTTATTATTAATAATATTTAATTTCGTGTGATGGAATCACACCCATAAGAATTTCGTACAATTTCTTATATCTCTTATGGTCGTTTAACCGAGATTCATTTTTATTGTAACAAAACTTGTTTAGAAGTTTGAGCTAGATATACTAACGTATGAAGGTTATTATATTCTTTTAACGGTACTCCTTTCATGCATGATACCTTAGCCTCGGTATTTTGTTTAGTATGAATCATAATTTATTTCGTGTGATGGAACCACACCCATAAGAGTTTCATACAATTTCCTATATCTCGTAAGCTCGTTTAACCGAGCTCCGTTTGTCTTGAAACAAAACTCGTTTAAAAGTTTGAGCTAAATCAACTAACGTATGAAGTTTATTATATTCTTTTAACGGTACTCCTTTCATGCATGATACCTTAGGCTTAGTATTTTCTTTATTATGAATAATATTTAATTTCGTGTGATGGAACCACACCCATAAGAATTTCGTTCAATTTCCTATATCTCGTATGCTCGCTTAACCGATATCCATTCTTGTTGTAACAAAACTTGTTTAGAAGTTTGAGCTAGATATACTAACGTATTAAGTTTATTATATAATTTTAACGGTACTCCTTTCATGCGTGATACCTTAAGCTCAGTATTTTCTTTATTATGAATAATATTTAATTTCGTGTGATGGAACCACACCCATAAGAATTTCGTTCAATTTCCTATATCTCGTATGCTCGCTTAACCGAGATCCATTCTTGTTGTAACAAAACTTGTTTAGAAGTTTGAGCTAGATATACTAACGTATGAAGGTTATTATATTCTTTTAACGGTACTCCTTTCATGCATGATACCTTAGCCTCGGTATTTTGTTTAGTATGAATCATAATTTATTTCGTGTGATGGAACCACACCCATAAGAGTTTCATACAATTTCCTATATCTCATAAGCTCGTTTAACCGATCTCCGTTTGTCTTGAAACAAAACTCGTTTAAAAGTTTGACCTAAATATACTAACGTATGAAGTTTATTATATACTTTTAACGGTACTCCTTTCATGCATGATACCTTAGCTTTGGTATTATGTTTATTATTAATAATATTTAATTTCGTGTGATGGAATCACACCCATAAGAATTTCGTACAATTTCTTATATCTCTTATGCTCGTTTAACCGAGATCCATTTTTATTGTAACAAAACTTGTTTAGAAGTTTGAGCTAGATATACTAACATATGAAGGTTATTATATTCTTTTAACGGTATTCCTTTTATGCTTGATACCTTAGGCTCAGTATTTTCTTTATTATGAATAATATTTAATTTCGTGTGATGCAACCTCACCCATAAGAATTTCGTTCAATTTCTTATATCTCTTATGCTCGTTTAACCGAGATCCATTTTTATTGTAACAAAACTTGTTTAGAAGTTTGAGCTAGATATACTAACGTATGAAGGTTATTATATTCTTTTAACGGTACTCCTTTCATGCATGATACCTTAGCCTCGGTATTTTGTTTAGTATGAATCATAAATTATTTCGTGTGATGGAACCACACCCATAAGAGTTTCATACAATTTCCTATATCTCGTAAGCTCGTTTAACCGAGCTCCGTTTGTCTTGAAACAAAACTCGTTTAAAAGTTTGAGCTAAATCTACTAACGTATGAAGTTTATTATATTCTTTTAACGGTACTCCTTTCATGCATGATACCTTAGGCTTAGTATTTTCTTTATTATGAATAATATTTAATTTCGTGTGATGGAACCACACCCATAAGAGTTTCATACAATTTCCTATATCTCATAAGCTCGTTTAACCGATCTCCGTTTGTCTTGAAACAAAACTCGTTTAAAAGTTTGAGCTAAATCTACTAACGTATGAAGTTTATTATATTCTTTTAACGGTACTCCTTTCATGCATGATACCTTAGCTTTGGTATTATGTTTATTATTAATAATATTTAATTTCGTGTGATGGAATCACACCCATAAGAATTTCGTACAATTTCTTATATCTCTTATGCTCGTTTAACCGAGATTCATTTTTATTGTAACAAAACTTGTTTAGAAGTTTGAGCTAGATATACTAACGTATGAAGGTTATTATATTCTTTTAACGGTACTCCTTTCATGCATGATACCTTAGCCTCGGTATTTTGTTTAGTATGAATCATAATTTATTTCGTGTGATGGAACCACACCCATAAGAGTTTCATACAATTTCCTATATCTCGTAAGCTCGTTTAACCGAGCTCCGTTTGTCTTGAAACAAAACTCGTTTAAAAGTTTGAGCTAAATCAACTAACGTATGAAGTTTATTATATTCTTTTAACGGTACTCCTTTCATGCATGATACCTTAGGCTTAGTATTTTCTTTATTATGAATAATATTTAATTTCGTGTGATGGAACCACACCCATAAGAATTTCGTTCAATTTCCTATATCTCGTATGCTCGCTTAACCGAGATCCATTCTTGTTGTAACAAAACTTGTTTAGAAGTTTGAGCTAGATATACTAACGTATTAAGTTTATTATATAATTTTAACGGTACTCCTTTCATGCGTGATACCTTAAGCTCAGTATTTTCTTTATTATGAATAATATTTAATTTCGTGTGATGGAACCACACCCATAAGAATTTCGTTCAATTTCCTATATCTCGTATGCTCGCTTAACCGAGATCCATTCTTGTTGTAACAAAACTTGTTTAGAAGTTTGAGCTAGATATACTAACGTATGAAGGTTATTATATTCTTTTAACGGTACTCCTTTCATGCATGATACCTTAGCCTCGGTATTTTGTTTAGTATGAATCATAATTTATTTCGTGTGATGGAACCACACCCATAAGAGTTTCATACAATTTCCTATATCTCATAAGCTCGTTTAACCGATCTCCGTTTGTCTTGAAACAAAACTCGTTTAAAAGTTTGACCTAAATATACTAACGTATGAAGTTTATTATATACTTTTAACGGTACTCCTTTCATGCATGATACCTTAGCTTTGGTATTATGTTTATTATTAATAATATTTAATTTCGTGTGATGGAATCACACCCATAAGAATTTCGTACAATTTCTTATATCTCTTATGCTCGTTTAACCGAGATCCATTTTTATTGTAACAAAACTTGTTTAGAAGTTTGAGCTAGATATACTAACATATGAAGGTTATTATATTCTTTTAACGGTATTCCTTTTATGCTTGATACCTTAGGCTCAGTATTTTCTTTATTATGAATAATATTTAATTTCGTGTGATGCAACCTCACCCATAAGAATTTCGTTCAATTTCTTATATCTCTTATGCTCGTTTAACCGAGATCCATTTTTATTGTAACAAAACTTGTTTAGAAGTTTGAGCTAGATATACTAACGTATGAAGGTTATTATATTCTTTTAACGGTACTCCTTTCATGCATGATACCTTAGCCTCGGTATTTTGTTTAGTATGAATCATAAATTATTTCGTGTGATGGAACCACACCCATAAGAGTTTCATACAATTTCCTATATCTCGTAAGCTCGTTTAACCGAGCTCCGTTTGTCTTGAAACAAAACTCGTTTAAAAGTTTGAGCTAAATCTACTAACGTATGAAGTTTATTATATACTTTTAACGGTACTCCTTTCATGCATGATACCTTAGGCTTAGTATTTTCTTTATTATGAATAATATTTAATTTCGTGTGATGGAACCACACCCATAAGAGTTTCATACAATTTCCTATATCTCGTAAGCTCGTTTAACCGATCTCCGTTTGTCTTGAAACAAAACTCGTTTAAAAGTTTGAGCTAAATCTACTAACGTATGAAGTTTATTATATTCTTTTAACGGTACTCCTTTCATGCATGATACCTTAGCTTTGGTATTATGTTTATTATTAATAATATTTAATTTCGTGTGATGGAATCACACCCATAAGAATTTCGTACAATTTCTTATATCTCTTATGCTCGTTTAACCGAGATTCATTTTTATTGTAACAAAACTTGTTTAGAAGTTTGAGCTAGATATACTAACGTATGAAGGTTATTATATTCTTTTAACGGTACTCCTTTCATGCATGATACCTTAGCCTCGGTATTTTGTTTAGTATGAATCATAATTTATTTCGTGTGATGGAACCACACCCATAAGAGTTTCATACAATTTCCTATATCTCGTAAGCTCGTTTAACCGAGCTCCGTTTGTCTTGAAACAAAACTCGTTTAAAAGTTTGAGCTAAATCAACTAACGTATGAAGTTTATTATATTCTTTTAACGGTACTCCTTTCATGCATGATACCTTAGGCTTAGTATTTTCTTTATTATGAATAATATTTAATTTCGTGTGATGGAACCACACCCATAAGAATTTCGTTCAATTTCCTATATCTCGTATGCTCGCTTAACCGAGATCCATTCTTGTTGTAACAAAACTTGTTTAGAAGTTTGAGCTAGATATACTAACGTATTAAGTTTATTATATAATTTTAACGGTACTCCTTTCATGCGTGATACCTTAAGCTCAGTATTTTCTTTATTATGAATAATATTTAATTTCGTGTGATGGAACCACACCCATAAGAATTTCGTTCAATTTCCTATATCTCGTATGCTCGCTTAACCGAGATCCATTCTTGTTGTAACAAAACTTGTTTAGAAGTTTGAGCTAGATATACTAACGTATGAAGGTTATTATATTCTTTTAACGGTACTCCTTTCATGCATGATACCTTAGCCTCGGTATTTTGTTTAGTATGAATCATAATTTATTTCGTGTGATGGAACCACACCCATAAGATTTTCATACAATTTCCTATATCTCATAAGCTCGTTTAACCGATCTCCGTTTGTCTTGAAACAAAACTCGTTTAAAAGTTTGACCTAAATATACTAACGTATGAAGTTTATTATATACTTTTAACGGTACTCCTTTCATGAATGATACCTTAGATTTGGTATTATGTTTATTATTAATAATATTTAATTTCGTGTGATGGAATCACACCCATAAGAATTTCGTACAATTTCTTATATCTCTTATGCTCGTTTAACCGAGATCCATTTTTATTGTAACAAAACTTGTTTAGAAGTTTGAGCTAGATATACTAACGTATGAAGGTTATTATATTCTTTTAACGGTACTCCTTTCATGCATGATACCTTAGCCTCGGTATTTTGTTTAGTATGAATCATAATTTATTTCGTGTGATGGAACCACACCCATAAGAGTTTCATACAATTTCCTATATCTCGTAAGCTCGTTTAACCGAGCTCCGTTTGTCTTGAAACAAAACTCGTTTAAAAGTTTGAGCTAAATCAACTAACGTATGAGGTTTATTATATTCTTTTAACGGTACTCCTTTCATGCATGATACCTTAGGCTTAGTATTTTCTTTATTATGAATAATATTTAATTTCGTGTGATGGAACCACACCCATAAGAATTTCGTTCAATTTCCTATATCTCGTATGCTCGCTTAACCGAGATCCATTCTTGTTGTAACAAAACTTGTTTAGAAGTTTGAGCTAGATATACTAACGTATTAAGTTTATTATATAATTTTAACGGTACTCCTTTCATGCGTGATACCTTAAGCTCAGTATTTTCTTTATTATGAATAATATTTAATTTCGTGTGATGGAACCACACCCATAAGAATTTCGTTCAATTTCCTATATCTCGTATGCTCGCTTAACCGAGATCCATTCTTGTTGTAACAAAACTTGTTTAGAAGTTTGAGCTAGATATACTAACGTATGAAGGTTATTATATTCTTTTAACGGTACTCCTTTCATGCATGATACCTTAGCCTCGGTATTTTGTTTAGTATGAATCATAATTTATTTCGTGTGATGGAACCACACCCATAAGAGTTTCATACAATTTCCTATATCTCATAAGCTCGTTTAACCGATCTCCGTTTGTCTTGAAACAAAACTCGTTTAAAAGTTTGACCTAAATATACTAACGTATGAAGTTTATTATATACTTTTAACGGTACTCCTTTCATGCATGATACCTTAGCTTTGGTATTATGTTTATTATTAATAATATTTAATTTCGTGTGATGGAATCACACCCATAAGAATTTCGTACAATTTCTTATATCTCTTATGCTCGTTTAACCGAGATCCATTTTTATTGTAACAAAACTTGTTTAGAAGTTTGAGCTAGATATACTAACATATGAAGGTTATTATATTCTTTTAACGGTATTCCTTTTATGCTTGATACCTTAGGCTCAGTATTTTCTTTATTATGAATAATATTTAATTTCGTGTGATGCAACCTCACCCATAAGAATTTCGTTCAATTTCTTATATCTCTTATGCTCGTTTAACCGAGATCCATTTTTATTGTAACAAAACTTGTTTAGAAGTTTGAGCTAGATATACTAACGTATGAAGGTTATTATATTCTTTTAACGGTACTCCTTTCATGCATGATACCTTAGCCTCGGTATTTTGTTTAGTATGAATCATAAATTATTTCGTGTGATGGAACCACACCCATAAGAGTTTCATACAATTTCCTATATCTCGTAAGCTCGTTTAACCGAGCTCCGTTTGTCTTGAAACAAAACTCGTTTAAAAGTTTGAGCTAAATCTACTAACGTATGAAGTTTATTATATTCTTTTAACGGTACTCCTTTCATGCATGATACCTTAGGCTTAGTATTTTCTTTATTATGAATAATATTTAATTTCGTGTGATGGAACCACACCCATAAGAGTTTCATACAATTTCCTATATCTCATAAGCTCGTTTAACCGATCTCCGTTTGTCTTGAAACAAAACTCGTTTAAAAGTTTGACCTAAATATACTAACGTATGAAGTTTATTATATACTTTTAACGGTACTCCTTTCATGCATGATACCTTAGCTTTGGTATTATGTTTATTATTAATAATATTTAATTTCGTGTGATGGAATCACACCCATAAGAATTTCGTACAATTTCTTATATCTCTTATGCTCGTTTAACCGAGATCCATTTTTATTGTAACAAAACTTGTTTAGAAGTTTGAGCTAGATATACTAACGTATGAAGGTTATTATATTCTTTTAACGGTACTCCTTTCATGCATGATACCTTAGCCTCGGTATTTTGTTTAGTATGAATCATAATTTATTTCGTGTGATGGAACCACACCCATAAGAGTTTCATACAATTTCCTATATCTCGTAAGCTCGTTTAACCGAGCTCCGTTTGTCTTGAAACAAAACTCGTTTAAAAGTTTGAGCTAAATCAACTAACGTATGAAGTTTATTATATTCTTTTAACGGTACTCCTTTCATGCATGATACCTTAGGCTTAGTATTTTCTTTATTATGAATAATATTTAATTTCGTGTGATGGAACCACACCCATAAGAATTTCGTTCAATTTCCTATATCTCGTATGCTCGCTTAACCGAGATCCATTCTTGTTGTAACAAAACTTGTTTAGAAGTTTGAGCTAGATATACTAACGTATTAAGTTTATTATATAATTTTAACGGTACTCCTTTCATGCGTGATACCTTAAGCTCAGTATTTTCTTTATTATGAATAATATTTAATTTCGTGTGATGGAACCACACCCATAAGAATTTCGTTCAATTTCCTATATCTCGTATGCTCGCTTAACCGAGATCCATTCTTGTTGTAAGAAAACTTGTTTAGAAGTTTGAGCTAGATATACTAACGTATGAAGGTTATTATATTCTTTTAACGGTACTCCTTTCATGCATGATACCTTAGCCTCGGTATTTTGTTTAGTATGAATCATAATTTATTTCGTGTGATGGAACCACACCCATAAGATTTTCATACAATTTCCTATATCTCATAAGCTCGTTTAACCGATCTCCGTTTGTCTTGAAACAAAACTCGTTTAAAAGTTTGACCTAAATATACTAACGTATGAAGTTTATTATATACTTTTAACGGTACTCCTTTCATGCATGATACCTTAGCTTTGGTATTATGTTTATTATTAATAATATTTAATTTCGTGTGATGGAATCACACCCATAAGAATTTCGTACAATTTCTTATATCTCTTATGCTCGTTTAACCGAGATCCATTTTTATTGTAACAAAACTTGTTTAGAAGTTTGAGCTAGATATACTAACATATGAAGGTTATTATATTCTTTTAACGGTATTCCTTTTATGCTTGATACCTTAGGCTCAGTATTTTCTTTATTATGAATAATATTTAATTTCGTGTGATGCAACCTCACCCATAAGAATTTCGTTCAATTTCTTATATCTCTTATGCTCGTTTAACCGAGATCCATTTTTATTGTAACAAAACTTGTTTAGAAGTTTGAGCTAGATATACTAACGTATGAAGGTTATTATATTCTTTTAACGGTACTCCTTTCATGCATGATACCTTAGCCTCGGTATTTTGTTTAGTATGAATCATAAATTATTTCTTGTGATGGAACCACACCCATAAGAGTTTCATACAATTTCCTATATCTCGTAAGCTCGTTTAACCGAGCTCCGTTTGTCTTGAAACAAAACTCGTTTAAAAGTTTGAGCTAAATCTACTAACGTATGAAGTTTATTATATTCTTTTAACGGTACTCCTTTTATGCATGATACCTTAGGCTTAGTATTTTCTTTATTATGAATAATATTTAATTTCGTGTGATGGAACCACACCCATAAGAATTTCGTTCAATTTCCTATATCTCGTATGCTCGCTTAACCGAGATCCATTCTTGTTGTAACAAAACTTGTTTAGAAGTTTGAGCTAGATATACTAACGTATGAAGGTTATTATATTCTTTTAACGGTACTCCTTTCATGCATGATACCTTAGCCTCGGTATTTTGTTTAGTATGAATCATAATTTATTTCGTGTGATGGAACCACACCCATAAGAGTTTCATACAATTTCCTATATCTCGTAAGCTCGTTTAACCGATCTCCGTTTGTCTTGAAACAAAACTCGTTTAAAAGTTTGACCTAAATATACTAACGTATGAAGTTTATTATATACTTTTAACGGTACTCCTTTCATGCATGATACCTTAGCTTTGGTATTATGTTTATTATTAATAATATTTAATTTCGTGTGATGGAATCACACCCATAAGAATTTCGTACAATTTCTTATATCTCTTATGCTCGTTTAACCGAGATCCATTTTTATTGTAACAAAACTTGTTTAGAAGTTTGAGCTAGATATACTAACGTATGAAGGTTATTATATTCTTTTAACGGTACTCCTTTCATGCATGATACCTTAGCCTCGGTATTTTGTTTAGTATGAATCATAATTTATTTCGTGTGATGGAACCACACCCATAAGAGTTTCATACAATTTCCTATATCTCGTAAGCTCGTTTAACCGAGCTCCGTTTGTCTTGAAACAAAACTCGTTTAAAAGTTTGAGCTAAATCAACTAACGTATGAAGTTTATTATATTCTTTTAACGGTACTCCTTTCATGCATGATACCTTAGGCTTAGTATTTTCTTTATTATGAATAATATTTAATTTCGTGTGATGGAACCACACCCATAAGAATTTCGTTCAATTTCCTATATCTCGTATGCTCGCTTAACCGAGATCCATTCTTGTTGTAACAAAACTTGTTTAGAAGTTTGAGCTAGATATACTAACGTATGAAGGTTATTATATTCTTTTAACGGTACTCCTTTCATGCATGATACCTTAGCCTCGGTATTTTGTTTAGTATGAATCATAATTTATTTCGTGTGATGGAACCACACCCATAAGAGTTTCATACAATTTCCTATATCTCGTAAGCTCGTTTAACCGAGCTCCGTTTGTCTTGAAACAAAACTCGTTTAAAAGTTTGAGCTAAATCAACTAACGTATGAAGTTTATTATATTCTTTTAACGGTACTCCTTTCATGCATGATACCTTAGGCTTAGTATTTTCTTTATTATGAATAATATTTAATTTCGTGTGATGGAACCACACCCATAAGAATTTCGTTCAATTTCCTATATCTCGTATGCTCGCTTAACCGAGATCCATTCTTGTTGTAACAAAACTTGTTTAGAAGTTTGAGCTAGATATACTAACGTATTAAGTTTATTATATAATTTTAACGGTACTCCTTTCATGCGTGATACCTTAAGCTCAGTATTTTCTTTATTATGAATAATATTTAATTTCGTGTGATGGAACCACACCCATAAGAATTTCGTTCAATTTCCTATATCTCGTATGCTCGTTTAACCGAGATCCATTTTTCTAGTAACAAAACTTGTTTAGAAGTTTGAGCTAGATATACTAACGTATGAAGGTTATTATATTCTTTTAACGGTACTCCTTTCATGCATGATACCTTAGCCTCGGTATTTTGTTTAGTATGAATCATAAATTATTTCGTGTGATGGAACCACACCCATAAGAGTTTCATACAATTTCCTATATCTCGTAAGCTCGTTTAACCGAGCTCCGTTTGTCTTGAAACAAAACTCGTTTAAAAGTTTGAGCTAAATCTACTAACGTATGAAGTTTATTATATTCTTTTAACGGTACTCCTTTTATGCATGATACCTTAGGCTTAGTATTTTCTTTATTATGAATAATATTTAATTTCGTGTGATGGAACCACACCCATAAGAATTTCGTTCAATTTCCTATATCTCGTATGCTCGCTTAACCGAGATCCATTCTTGTTGTAACAAAACTTGTTTAGAAGTTTGAGCTAGATATACTAACGTATGAAGGTTATTATATTCTTTTAACGGTACTCCTTTCATGCATGATACCTTAGCCTCGGTATTTTGTTTAGTATGAATCATAATTTATTTCGTGTGATGGAACCACACCCATAAGAGTTTCATACAATTTCCTATATCTCGTAAGCTCGTTTAACCGATCTCCGTTTGTCTTGAAACAAAACTCGTTTAAAAGTTTGACCTAAATATACTAACGTATGAAGTTTATTATATACTTTTAACGGTACTCCTTTCATGCATGATACCTTAGCTTTGGTATTATGTTTATTATTAATAATATTTAATTTCGTGTGATGGAATCACACCCATAAGAATTTCGTACAATTTCTTATATCTCTTATGCTCGTTTAACCGAGATCCATTTTTATTGTAACAAAACTTGTTTAGAAGTTTGAGCTAGATATACTAACGTATGAAGGTTATTATATTCTTTTAACGGTACTCCTTTCATGCATGATACCTTAGCCTCGGTATTTTGTTTAGTATGAATCATAATTTATTTCGTGTGATGGAACCACACCCATAAGAGTTTCATACAATTTCCTATATCTCGTAAGCTCGTTTAACCGAGCTCCGTTTGTCTTGAAACAAAACTCGTTTAAAAGTTTGAGCTAAATCAACTAACGTATGAAGTTTATTATATTCTTTTAACGGTACTCCTTTCATGCATGATACCTTAGGCTTAGTATTTTCTTTATTATGAATAATATTTAATTTCGTGTGATGGAACCACACCCATAAGAATTTCGTTCAATTTCCTATATCTCGTATGCTCGCTTAACCGAGATCCATTCTTGTTGTAACAAAACTTGTTTAGAAGTTTGAGCTAGATATACTAACGTATGAAGGTTATTATATTCTTTTAACGGTACTCCTTTCATGCATGATACCTTAGCCTCGGTATTTTGTTTAGTATGAATCATAATTTATTTCGTGTGATGGAACCACACCCATAAGAGTTTCATACAATTTCCTATATCTCGTAAGCTCGTTTAACCGAGCTCCGTTTGTCTTGAAACAAAACTCGTTTAAAAGTTTGAGCTAAATCAACTAACGTATGAAGTTTATTATATTCTTTTAACGGTACTCCTTTCATGCATGATACCTTAGGCTTAGTATTTTCTTTATTATGAATAATATTTAATTTCGTGTGATGGAACCACACCCATAAGAATTTCGTTCAATTTCCTATATCTCGTATGCTCGCTTAACCGAGATCCATTCTTGTTGTAACAAAACTTGTTTAGAAGTTTGAGCTAGATATACTAACGTATTAAGTTTATTATATAATTTTAACGGTACTCCTTTCATGCGTGATACCTTAAGCTCAGTATTTTCTTTATTATGAATAATATTTAATTTCGTGTGATGGAACCACACCCATAAGAATTTCGTTCAATTTCCTATATCTCGTATGCTCGTTTAACCGAGATCCATTTTTCTAGTAACAAAACTTGTTTAGAAGTTTGAGCTAGATATACTAACGTATGAAGGTTATTATATTCTTTTAACGGTACTCCTTTCATGCATGATACCTTAGCCTCGGTATTTTGTTTAGTATGAATCATAAATTATTTCGTGTGATGGAACCACACCCATAAGAGTTTCATACAATTTCCTATATCTCGTAAGCTCGTTTAACCGAGCTCCGTTTGTCTTGAAACAAAACTCGTTTAAAAGTTTGAGCTAAATCTACTAACGTATGAAGTTTATTATATTCTTTTAACGGTACTCCTTTTATGCATGATACCTTAGGCTTAGTATTTTCTTTATTATGAATAATATTTAATTTCGTGTGATGGAACCACACCCATAAGAATTTCGTTCAATTTCCTATATCTCGTATGCTCGCTTAACCGAGATCCATTCTTGTTGTAACAAAACTTGTTTAGAAGTTTGAGCTAGATATACTAACGTATGAAGGTTATTATATTCTTTTAACGGTACTCCTTTCATGCATGATACCTTAGCCTCGGTATTTTGTTTAGTATGAATCATAATTTATTTCGTGTGATGGAACCACACCCATAAGAGTTTCATACAATTTCCTATATCTCGTAAGCTCGTTTAACCGATCTCCGTTTGTCTTGAAACAAAACTCGTTTAAAAGTTTGACCTAAATATACTAACGTATGAAGTTTATTATATACTTTTAACGGTACTCCTTTCATGCATGATACCTTAGCTTTGGTATTATGTTTATTATTAATAATATTTAATTTCGTGTGATGGAATCACACCCATAAGAATTTCGTACAATTTCTTATATCTCTTATGCTCGTTTAACCGAGATCCATTTTTATTGTAACAAAACTTGTTTAGAAGTTTGAGCTAGATATACTAACGTATGAAGGTTATTATATTCTTTTAACGGTACTCCTTTCATGCATGATACCTTAGCCTCGGTATTTTGTTTAGTATGAATCATAATTTATTTCGTGTGATGGAACCACACCCATAAGAGTTTCATACAATTTCCTATATCTCGTAAGCTCGTTTAACCGAGCTCCGTTTGTCTTGAAACAAAACTCGTTTAAAAGTTTGAGCTAAATCAACTAACGTATGAAGTTTATTATATTCTTTTAACGGTACTCCTTTCATGCATGATACCTTAGGCTTAGTATTTTCTTTATTATGAATAATATTTAATTTCGTGTGATGGAACCACACCCATAAGAATTTCGTTCAATTTCCTATATCTCGTATGCTCGCTTAACCGAGATCCATTCTTGTTGTAACAAAACTTGTTTAGAAGTTTGAGCTAGATATACTAACGTATGAAGGTTATTATATTCTTTTAACGGTACTCCTTTCATGCATGATACCTTAGCCTCGGTATTTTGTTTAGTATGAATCATAATTTATTTCGTGTGATGGAACCACACCCATAAGAGTTTCATACAATTTCCTATATCTCGTAAGCTCGTTTAACCGAGCTCCGTTTGTCTTGAAACAAAACTCGTTTAAAAGTTTGAGCTAAATCAACTAACGTATGAAGTTTATTATATTCTTTTAACGGTACTCCTTTCATGCATGATACCTTAGGCTTAGTATTTTCTTTATTATGAATAATATTTAATTTCGTGTGATGGAACCACACCCATAAGAATTTCGTTCAATTTCCTATATCTCGTATGCTCGCTTAACCGAGATCCATTCTTGTTGTAACAAAACTTGTTTAGAAGTTTGAGCTAGATATACTAACGTATTAAGTTTATTATATAATTTTAACGGTACTCCTTTCATGCGTGATACCTTAAGCTCAGTATTTTCTTTATTATGAATAATATTTAATTTCGTGTGATGGAACCACACCCATAAGAATTTCGTTCAATTTCCTATATCTCGTATGCTCGTTTAACCGAGATCCATTTTTCTAGTAACAAAACTTGTTTAGAAGTTTGAGCTAGATATACTAACGTATGAAGGTTATTATATTCTTTTAACGGTACTCCTTTCATGCATGATACCTTAGCCTCGGTATTTTGTTTAGTATGAATCATAAATTATTTCGTGTGATGGAACCACACCCATAAGAGTTTCATACAATTTCCTATATCTCGTAAGCTCGTTTAACCGAGCTCCGTTTGTCTTGAAACAAAACTCGTTTAAAAGTTTGAGCTAAATCTACTAACGTATGAAGTTTATTATATTCTTTTAACGGTACTCCTTTTATGCATGATACCTTAGGCTTAGTATTTTCTTTATTATGAATAATATTTAATTTCGTGTGATGGAACCACACCCATAAGAATTTCGTTCAATTTCCTATATCTCGTATGCTCGCTTAACCGAGATCCATTCTTGTTGTAACAAAACTTGTTTAGAAGTTTGAGCTAGATATACTAACGTATGAAGGTTATTATATTCTTTTAACGGTACTCCTTTCATGCATGATACCTTAGCCTCGGTATTTTGTTTAGTATGAATCATAATTTATTTCGTGTGATGGAACCACACCCATAAGAGTTTCATACAATTTCCTATATCTCGTAAGCTCGTTTAACCGATCTCCGTTTGTCTTGAAACAAAACTCGTTTAAAAGTTTGACCTAAATATACTAACGTATGAAGTTTATTATATACTTTTAACGGTACTCCTTTCATGCATGATACCTTAGCTTTGGTATTATGTTTATTATTAATAATATTTAATTTCGTGTGATGGAATCACACCCATAAGAATTTCGTACAATTTCTTATATCTCTTATGCTCGTTTAACCGAGATCCATTTTTATTGTAACAAAACTTGTTTAGAAGTTTGAGCTAGATATACTAACGTATGAAGGTTATTATATTCTTTTAACGGTACTCCTTTCATGCATGATACCTTAGCCTCGGTATTTTGTTTAGTATGAATCATAATTTATTTCGTGTGATGGAACCACACCCATAAGAGTTTCATACAATTTCCTATATCTCGTAAGCTCGTTTAACCGAGCTCCGTTTGTCTTGAAACAAAACTCGTTTAAAAGTTTGAGCTAAATCAACTAACGTATGAAGTTTATTATATTCTTTTAACGGTACTCCTTTCATGCATGATACCTTAGGCTTAGTATTTTCTTTATTATGAATAATATTTAATTTCGTGTGATGGAACCACACCCATAAGAATTTCGTTCAATTTCCTATATCTCGTATGCTCGCTTAACCGAGATCCATTCTTGTTGTAACAAAACTTGTTTAGAAGTTTGAGCTAGATATACTAACGTATGAAGGTTATTATATTCTTTTAACGGTACTCCTTTCATGCATGATACCTTAGCCTCGGTATTTTGTTTAGTATGAATCATAATTTATTTCGTGTGATGGAACCACACCCATAAGAGTTTCATACAATTTCCTATATCTCGTAAGCTCGTTTAACCGAGCTCCGTTTGTCTTGAAACAAAACTCGTTTAAAAGTTTGAGCTAAATCAACTAACGTATGAAGTTTATTATATTCTTTTAACGGTACTCCTTTCATGCATGATACCTTAGGCTTAGTATTTTCTTTATTATGAATAATATTTAATTTCGTGTGATGGAACCACACCCATAAGAATTTCGTTCAATTTCCTATATCTCGTATGCTCGCTTAACCGAGATCCATTCTTGTTGTAACAAAACTTGTTTAGAAGTTTGAGCTAGATATACTAACGTATTAAGTTTATTATATAATTTTAACGGTACTCCTTTCATGCGTGATACCTTAAGCTCAGTATTTTCTTTATTATGAATAATATTTAATTTCGTGTGATGGAACCACACCCATAAGAATTTCGTTCAATTTCCTATATCTCGTATGCTCGTTTAACCGAGATCCATTTTTCTAGTAACAAAACTTGTTTAGAAGTTTGAGCTAGATATACTAACGTATGAAGGTTATTATATTCTTTTAACGGTACTCCTTTCATGCATGATACCTTAGCCTCGGTATTTTGTTTAGTATGAATCATAATTTATTTCGTGTGATGGAACCACACCCATAAGAGTTTCATACAATTTCCTATATCTCATAAGCTCGTTTAACCGATCTCCGTTTGTCTTGAAACAAAACTCGTTTAAAAGTTTGACCTAAATATACTAACGTATGAAGTTTATTATATACTTTTAACGGTACTCCTTTCATGCATGATACCTTAGCTTTGGTATTATGTTTATTATTAATAATATTTAATTTCGTGTGATGGAATCACACCCATAAGAATTTCGTACAATTTCTTATATCTCTTATGCTCGTTTAACCGAGATCCATTTTTATTGTAACAAAACTTGTTTAGAAGTTTGAGCTAGATATACTAACATATGAAGGTTATTATATTCTTTTAACGGTATTCCTTTTATGCTTGATACCTTAGGCTCAGTATTTTCTTTATTATGAATAATATTTAATTTCGTGTGATGCAACCTCACCCATAAGAATTTCGTTCAATTTCTTATATCTCTTATGCTCGTTTAACCGAGATCCATTTTTATTGTAACAAAACTTGTTTAGAAGTTTGAGCTAGATATACTAACGTATGAAGGTTATTATATTCTTTTAACGGTACTCCTTTCATGCATGATACCTTAGCCTCGGTATTTTGTTTAGTATGAATCATAAATTATTTCGTGTGATGGAACCACACCCATAAGAGTTTCATACAATTTCCTATATCTCGTAAGCTCGTTTAACCGAGCTCCGTTTGTCTTGAAACAAAACTCGTTTAAAAGTTTGAGCTAAATCTACTAACGTATGAAGTTTATTATATTCTTTTAACGGTACTCCTTTCATGCATGATACCTTAGGCTTAGTATTTTCTTTATTATGAATAATATTTAATTTCGTGTGATGGAACCACACCCATAAGAGTTTCATACAATTTCATATATGTCGTAAGCTCGTTTAACCGAGCTCCGTTTGTCTTGAAACAAAACTCGTTTAAAAGTTTGACCTAAATATACTAACGTATGAAGTTTATTATATACTTTTAACGGTACTCCTTTCATGCATGATACCTTAGCTTTGGTATTATGTTTATTATTAATAATATTTAATTTCGTGTGATGGAATCACACCCATAAGAATTTCGTACAATTTCTTATATCTCTTATGCTCGTTTAACCGAGATCCATTTTTATTGTAACAAAACTTGTTTAGAAGTTTGAGCTAGATATACTAACGTATGAAGGTTATTATATTCTTTTAACGGTACTCCTTTCATGCATGATACCTTAGCCTCGGTATTTTGTTTAGTATGAATCATAATTTATTTCGTGTGATGGAACCACACCCATAAGAGTTTCATACAATTTCCTATATCTCGTAAGCTCGTTTAACCGAGCTCCGTTTGTCTTGAAACAAAACTCGTTTAAAAGTTTGAGCTAAATCAACTAACGTATGAAGTTTATTATATTCTTTTAACGGTACTCCTTTCATGCATGATACCTTAGGCTTAGTATTTTCTTTATTATGAATAATATTTAATTTCGTGTGATGGAACCACACCCATAAGAATTTCGTTCAATTTCCTATATCTCGTATGCTCGCTTAACCGAGATCCATTCTTGTTGTAACAAAACTTGTTTAGAAGTTTGAGCTAGATATACTAACGTATTAAGTTTATTATATAATTTTAACGGTACTCCTTTCATGCATGATACCTTAGCCTCGGTATTTTGTTTAGTATGAATAATATTTAATTTCGTGTGATGGAACCACACCCATAAGAATTTCGTTCAATTTCCTATATCTCGTATGCTCGCTTAACCGAGATCCATTCTTGTTGTAACAAAACTTGTTTAGAAGTTTGAGCTAGATATACTAACGTATTAAGTTTATTATATAATTTTAACGGTACTCCTTTCATGCGTGATACCTTAAGCTCAGTATTTTCTTTATTATGAATAATATTTAATTTCGTGTGATGGAACCACACCCATAAGAATTTCGTTCAATTTCCTATATCTCGTATGCTCGTTTAACCGAGATCCATTTTTCTAGTAACAAAACTTGTTTAGAAGTTTGAGCTAGATATACTAACGTATGAAGGTTATTATATTCTTTTAACGGTACTCCTTTCATGCATGATACCTTAGCCTCGGTATTTTGTTTAGTATGAATCATAAATTATTTCGTGTGATGGAACCACACCCATAAGAGTTTCATACAATTTCCTATATCTCGTAAGCTCGTTTAACCGAGCTCCGTTTGTCTTGAAACAAAACTCGTTTAAAAGTTTGAGCTAAATCTACTAACGTATGAAGTTTATTATATTCTTTTAACGGTACTCCTTTTATGCATGATACCTTAGGCTTAGTATTTTCTTTATTATGAATAATATTTAATTTCGTGTGATGGAACCACACCCATAAGAATTTCGTTCAATTTCCTATATCTCGTATGCTCGCTTAACCGAGATCCATTCTTGTTGTAACAAAACTTGTTTAGAAGTTTGAGCTAGATATACTAACGTATGAAGGTTATTATATTCTTTTAACGGTACTCCTTTCATGCATGATACCTTAGCCTCGGTATTTTGTTTAGTATGAATCATAATTTATTTCGTGTGATGGAACCACACCCATAAGAGTTTCATACAATTTCCTATATCTCGTAAGCTCGTTTAACCGATCTCCGTTTGTCTTGAAACAAAACTCGTTTAAAAGTTTGACCTAAATATACTAACGTATGAAGTTTATTATATACTTTTAACGGTACTCCTTTCATGCATGATACCTTAGCTTTGGTATTATGTTTATTATTAATAATATTTAATTTCGTGTGATGGAATCACACCCATAAGAATTTCGTACAATTTCTTATATCTCTTATGCTCGTTTAACCGAGATCCATTTTTATTGTAACAAAACTTGTTTAGAAGTTTGAGCTAGATATACTAACGTATGAAGGTTATTATATTCTTTTAACGGTACTCCTTTCATGCATGATACCTTAGCCTCGGTATTTTGTTTAGTATGAATCATAATTTATTTCGTGTGATGGAACCACACCCATAAGAGTTTCATACAATTTCCTATATCTCGTAAGCTCGTTTAACCGAGCTCCGTTTGTCTTGAAACAAAACTCGTTTAAAAGTTTGAGCTAAATCAACTAACGTATGAAGTTTATTATATTCTTTTAACGGTACTCCTTTCATGCATGATACCTTAGGCTTAGTATTTTCTTTATTATGAATAATATTTAATTTCGTGTGATGGAACCACACCCATAAGAATTTCGTTCAATTTCCTATATCTCGTATGCTCGCTTAACCGAGATCCATTCTTGTTGTAACAAAACTTGTTTAGAAGTTTGAGCTAGATATACTAACGTATGAAGGTTATTATATTCTTTTAACGGTACTCCTTTCATGCATGATACCTTAGCCTCGGTATTTTGTTTAGTATGAATCATAATTTATTTCGTGTGATGGAACCACACCCATAAGAGTTTCATACAATTTCCTATATCTCGTAAGCTCGTTTAACCGAGCTCCGTTTGTCTTGAAACAAAACTCGTTTAAAAGTTTGAGCTAAATCAACTAACGTATGAAGTTTATTATATTCTTTTAACGGTACTCCTTTCATGCATGATACCTTAGGCTTAGTATTTTCTTTATTATGAATAATATTTAATTTCGTGTGATGGAACCACACCCATAAGAATTTCGTTCAATTTCCTATATCTCGTATGCTCGCTTAACCGAGATCCATTCTTGTTGTAACAAAACTTGTTTAGAAGTTTGAGCTAGATATACTAACGTATTAAGTTTATTATATAATTTTAACGGTACTCCTTTCATGCGTGATACCTTAAGCTCAGTATTTTCTTTATTATGAATAATATTTAATTTCGTGTGATGGAACCACACCCATAAGAATTTCGTTCAATTTCCTATATCTCGTATGCTCGTTTAACCGAGATCCATTTTTCTAGTAACAAAACTTGTTTAGAAGTTTGAGCTAGATATACTAACGTATGAAGGTTATTATATTCTTTTAACGGTACTCCTTTCATGCATGATACCTTAGCCTCGGTATTTTGTTTAGTATGAATCATAAATTATTTCGTGTGATGGAACCACACCCATAAGAGTTTCATACAATTTCCTATATCTCGTAAGCTCGTTTAACCGAGCTCCGTTTGTCTTGAAACAAAACTCGTTTAAAAGTTTGAGCTAAATCTACTAACGTATGAAGTTTATTATATTCTTTTAACGGTACTCCTTTTATGCATGATACCTTAGGCTTAGTATTTTCTTTATTATGAATAATATTTAATTTCGTGTGATGGAACCACACCCATAAGAATTTCGTTCAATTTCCTATATCTCGTATGCTCGCTTAACCGAGATCCATTCTTGTTGTAACAAAACTTGTTTAGAAGTTTGAGCTAGATATACTAACGTATTAAGTTTATTATATACTTTTAACGGTACTCCTTTCATGCATGATACCTTAAGCTCAGTATTTTCTTTATTATGAATAATATTTAATTTCGTGTGATGGAACCACACCCATAAGAATTTCGTTCAATTTCCTATATCTCGTATGCTCGCTTAACCGAGATCCATTCTTGTTGTAACAAAACTTGTTTAGAAGTTTGAGCTAGATATACTAACGTATGAAGGTTATTATATTCTTTTAACGGTACTCCTTTCATGCATGATACCTTAGCCTCGGTATTTTGTTTAGTATGAATCATAATTTATTTCGTGTGATGGAACCACACCCATAAGAGTTTCATACAATTTCCTATATCTCGTAAGCTCGTTTAACCGATCTCCGTTTGTCTTGAAACAAAACTCGTTTAAAAGTTTGACCTAAATATACTAACGTATGAAGTTTATTATATACTTTTAACGGTACTCCTTTCATGCATGATACCTTAGCTTTGGTATTATGTTTATTATTAATAATATTTAATTTCGTGTGATGGAATCACACCCATAAGAATTTCGTACAATTTCTTATATCTCTTATGCTCGTTTAACCGAGATCCATTTTTATTGTAACAAAACTTGTTTAGAAGTTTGAGCTAGATATACTAACGTATGAAGGTTATTATATTCTTTTAACGGTACTCCTTTCATGCATGATACCTTAGCCTCGGTATTTTGTTTAGTATGAATCATAATTTATTTCGTGTGATGGAACCACACCCATAAGAGTTTCATACAATTTCCTATATCTCGTAAGCTCGTTTAACCGAGCTCCGTTTGTCTTGAAACAAAACTCGTTTAAAAGTTTGAGCTAAATCAACTAACGTATGAAGTTTATTATATTCTTTTAACGGTACTCCTTTCATGCATGATACCTTAGGCTTAGTATTTTCTTTATTATGAATAATATTTAATTTCGTGTGATGGAACCACACCCATAAGAATTTCGTTCAATTTCCTATATCTCGTATGCTCGCTTAACCGAGATCCATTCTTGTTGTAACAAAACTTGTTTAGAAGTTTGAGCTAGATATACTAACGTATTAAGTTTATTATATAATTTTAACGGTACTCCTTTCATGCGTGATACCTTAAGCTCAGTATTTTCTTTATTATGAATAATATTTAATTTCGTGTGATGGAACCACACCCATAAGAATTTCGTTCAATTTCCTATATCTCGTATGCTCGTTTAACCGAGATCCATTTTTCTAGTAACAAAACTTGTTTAGAAGTTTGAGCTAGATATACTAACGTATGAAGGTTATTATATTCTTTTAACGGTACTCCTTTCATGCATGATACCTTAGCCTCGGTATTTTGTTTAGTATGAATCATAAATTATTTCGTGTGATGGAACCACACCCATAAGAGTTTCATACAATTTCCTATATCTCGTAAGCTCGTTTAACCGAGCTCCGTTTGTCTTGAAACAAAACTCGTTTAAAAGTTTGAGCTAAATCTACTAACGTATGAAGTTTATTATATTCTTTTAACGGTACTCCTTTTATGCATGATACCTTAGGCTTAGTATTTTCTTTATTATGAATAATATTTAATTTCGTGTGATGGAACCACACCCATAAGAATTTCGTTCAATTTCCTATATCTCGTATGCTCGCTTAACCGAGATCCATTCTTGTTGTAACAAAACTTGTTTAGAAGTTTGAGCTAGATATACTAACGTATGAAGGTTATTATATTCTTTTAACGGTACTCCTTTCATGCATGATACCTTAGCCTCGGTATTTTGTTTAGTATGAATCATAAATTATTTCGTGTGATGGAACCACACCCATAAGAGTTTCATACAATTTCCTATATCTCGTAAGCTCGTTTAACCGATCTCCGTTTGTCTTGAAACAAAACTCGTTTAAAAGTTTGACCTAAATATACTAACGTATGAAGTTTATTATATTCTTTTAATGGTATTCCTTTCTTGCTTGATACCTTAGGCTCAGTATTTTCTTTATTATGAATAATATTTAATTTCGTGTGATGCAACCTCACCCATAAGAATTTCGTTCAATTTCTTATATCTCTTATGCTCGTTTAACCGAGATCCATTTTTATTGTAACAAAACTTGTTTAGAAGTTTGAGCTAGATATACTAACGTATGAAGGTTATTATATTCTTTTAACGGTACTCCTTTCATGCATGATACCTTAGCTTTGGTATTATGTTTATTATTAATAATATTTAATTTCGTGTGATGGAACCACACCCATAAGAATTTCGTTCAATTTCCTATATCTCGTATGCTCGCTTAACCGAGATCCATTCTTGTTGTAACAAAACTTGTTTAGAAGTTTGAGCTAGATATACTAACGTATTAAGTTTATTATATACTTTTAACGGTACTCCTTTCATGCATGATACCTTAAGCTCAGTATTTTCTTTATTATGAATAATATTTAATTTCGTGTGATGGAACCACACCCATAAGAATTTCGTTCAATTTCCTATATCTCGTATGCTCGCTTAACCGAGATCCATTCTTGTTGTAACAAAACTTGTTTAGAAGTTTGAGCTAGATATACTAACGTATGAAGGTTATTATATTCTTTTAACGGTACTCCTTTCATGCATGATACCTTAGCCTCGGTATTTTGTTTAGTATGAATCATAATTTATTTCGTGTGATGGAACCACACCCATAAGAGTTTCATACAATTTCCTATATCTCGTAAGCTCGTTTAACCGATCTCCGTTTGTCTTGAAACAAAACTCGTTTAAAAGTTTGACCTAAATATACTAACGTATGAAGTTTATTATATTCTTTTAACGGTACTCCTTTCATGCATGATACCTTAGCTTTGGTATTATGTTTATTATTAATAATATTTAATTTCGTGTGATGGAATCACACCCATAAGAATTTCGTACAATTTCTTATATCTCTTATGCTCGTTTAACCGAGATCCATTTTTATTGTAACAAAACTTGTTTAGAAGTTTGAGCTAGATATACTAACGTATGAAGGTTATTATATTCTTTTAACGGTACTCCTTTCATGCATGATACCTTAGCCTCGGTATTTTGTTTAGTATGAATCATAATTTATTTCGTGTGATGGAACCACACCCATAAGAGTTTCATACAATTTCCTATATCTCGTAAGCTCGTTTAACCGAGCTCCGTTTGTCTTGAAACAAAACTCGTTTAAAAGTTTGAGCTAAATCAACTAACGTATGAAGTTTATTATATTCTTTTAACGGTACTCCTTTCATGCATGATACCTTAGGCTTAGTATTTTCTTTATTATGAATAATATTTAATTTCGTGTGATGGAACCACACCCATAAGAATTTCGTTCAATTTCCTATATCTCGTATGCTCGCTTAACCGAGATCCATTCTTGTTGTAACAAAACTTGTTTAGAAGTTTGAGCTAGATATACTAACGTATGAAGGTTATTATATTCTTTTAACGGTACTCCTTTCATGCATGATACCTTAGCCTCGGTATTTTGTTTAGTATGAATCATAATTTATTTCGTGTGATGGAACCACACCCATAAGAGTTTCATACAATTTCCTATATCTCGTAAGCTCGTTTAACCGAGCTCCGTTTGTCTTGAAACAAAACTCGTTTAAAAGTTTGAGCTAAATCAACTAACGTATGAAGTTTATTATATTCTTTTAACGGTACTCCTTTCATGCATGATACCTTAGGCTTAGTATTTTCTTTATTATGAATAATATTTAATTTCGTGTGATGGAACCACACCCATAAGAATTTCGTTCAATTTCCTATATCTCGTATGCTCGCTTAACCGAGATCCATTCTTGTTGTAACAAAACTTGTTTAGAAGTTTGAGCTAGATATACTAACGTATTAAGTTTATTATATAATTTTAACGGTACTCCTTTCATGCGTGATACCTTAAGCTCAGTATTTTCTTTATTATGAATAATATTTAATTTCGTGTGATGGAACCACACCCATAAGAATGTCGTTCAATTTCCTATATCTCGTATGCTCGTTTAACCGAGATCCATTTTTCTAGTAACAAAACTTGTTTAGAAGTTTGAGCTAGATATACTAACGTATGAAGGTTATTATATTCTTTTAACGGTACTCCTTTCATGCATGATACCTTAGCCTCGGTATTTTGTTTAGTATGAATCATAAATTATTTCGTGTGATGGAACCACACCCATAAGAGTTTCATACAATTTCCTATATCTCGTAAGCTCGTTTAACCGAGCTCCGTTTGTCTTGAAACAAAACTCGTTTAAAAGTTTGAGCTAAATCTACTAACGTATGAAGTTTATTATATTCTTTTAACGGTACTCCTTTTATGCATGATACCTTAGGCTTAGTATTTTCTTTATTATGAATAATATTTAATTTCGTGTGATGGAACCACACCCATAAGAATTTCGTTCAATTTCCTATATCTCGTATGCTCGCTTAACCGAGATCCATTCTTGTTGTAACAAAACTTGTTTAGAAGTTTGAGCTAGATATACTAACGTATGAAGGTTATTATATTCTTTTAACGGTACTCCTTTCATGCATGATACCTTAGCCTCGGTATTTTGTTTAGTATGAATCATAATTTATTTCGTGTGATGGAACCACACCCATAAGAGTTTCATACAATTTCCTATATCTCGTAAGCTCGTTTAACCGATCTCCGTTTGTCTTGAAACAAAACTCGTTTAAAAGTTTGACCTAAATATACTAACGTATGAAGTTTATTATATACTTTTAACGGTACTCCTTTCATGCATGATACCTTAGCTTTGGTATTATGTTTATTATTAATAATATTTAATTTCGTGTGATGGAATCACACCCATAAGAATTTCGTACAATTTCTTATATCTCTTATGCTCGTTTAACCGAGATCCATTTTTATTGTAACAAAACTTGTTTAGAAGTTTGAGCTAGATATACTAACGTATGAAGGTTATTATATTCTTTTAACGGTACTCCTTTCATGCATGATACCTTAGCCTCGGTATTTTGTTTAGTATGAATCATAATTTATTTCGTGTGATGGAACCACACCCATAAGAGTTTCATACAATTTCCTATATCTCGTAAGCTCGTTTAACCGAGCTCCGTTTGTCTTGAAACAAAACTCGTTTAAAAGTTTGAGCTAAATCAACTAACGTATGAAGTTTATTATATTCTTTTAACGGTACTCCTTTCATGCATGATACCTTAGGCTTAGTATTTTCTTTATTATGAATAATATTTAATTTCGTGTGATGGAACCACACCCATAAGAATTTCGTTCAATTTCCTATATCTCGTATGCTCGCTTAACCGAGATCCATTCTTGTTGTAACAAAACTTGTTTAGAAGTTTGAGCTAGATATACTAACGTATGAAGGTTATTATATTCTTTTAACGGTACTCCTTTCATGCATGATACCTTAGCCTCGGTATTTTGTTTAGTATGAATCATAATTTATTTCGTGTGATGGAACCACACCCATAAGAGTTTCATACAATTTCCTATATCTCGTAAGCTCGTTTAACCGAGCTCCGTTTGTCTTGAAACAAAACTCGTTTAAAAGTTTGAGCTAAATCAACTAACGTATGAAGTTTATTATATTCTTTTAACGGTACTCCTTTCATGCATGATACCTTAGGCTTAGTATTTTCTTTATTATGAATAATATTTAATTTCGTGTGATGGAACCACACCCATAAGAATTTCGTTCAATTTCCTATATCTCGTATGCTCGCTTAACCGAGATCCATTCTTGTTGTAACAAAACTTGTTTAGAAGTTTGAGCTAGATATACTAACGTATTAAGTTTATTATATAATTTTAACGGTACTCCTTTCATGCGTGATACCTTAAGCTCAGTATTTTCTTTATTATGAATAATATTTAATTTCGTGTGATGGAACCACACCCATAAGAATTTCGTTCAATTTCCTTTATCTCGTATGCTCGTTTAACCGAGATCCATTTTTCTAGTAACAAAACTTGTTTAGAAGTTTGAGCTAGATATACTAACGTATGAAGGTTATTATATTCTTTTAACGGTACTCCTTTCATGCATGATACCTTAGCCTCGGTATTTTGTTTAGTATGAATCATAATTTATTTCGTGTGATGGAACCACACCCATAAGAGTTTCATACAATTTCCTATATCTCGTAAGCTCGTTTAACCGATCTCCGTTTGTCTTGAAACAAAACTCGTTTAAAAATTTGACCTAAATATACTAACGTATGAAGTTAATTATATACTTTTAACGGTACTCCTTTCATGCATGATACCTTAGCTTTGGTATTATGTTTATTATTAATAATATTTAATTTCGTGTGATGGAATCACACCCATAAGAATTTCGTACAATTTCCTATATCTCGTATGCTCGTTTAACCGAGATCCATTTTTCTAGTAACAAAACTTGTTTAGAAGTTTGAGCTAGATATACTAACGTATGAAGGTTATTATATTCTTTTAACGGTACTCCTTTCATGCATGATACCTTAGCCTCGGTATTTTGTTTAGTATGAATCATAATTTATTTCGTGTGATGGAACCACACCCATAAGAGTTTCATACAATTTCCTATATCTCGTAAGCTCGTTTAACCGAGCTCCGTTTGTGTTGAAACAAAACTCGTTTAAAAGTTTGAGCTAAATCTACTAACGTATGAAGTTTATTATATTCTTTTAACGGTACTCCTTTCATGCATGATACCTTAGGCTTAGTATTTTCTTTATTATGAATAATATTTAATTTCGTGTGATGCAACCACACCCATAAGAATTTCGTTCAATTTGCTATATCTCGTATGCTCGCTTAACCGAGATCCACTCTTGTTGTAACAAAACTTGTTTAGAAGTTTGAGCTAGATATACTAACGTATTAAGTTTATTATATAATGTTAACGGTACTCCTTTCATGCGTGATACCTTAAGCTCAGTATTTTCTTTATTATGAATAATATTTAATTTCGTGTGATGGAACCACACCCATAAGAATTTCGTTCAATTTCCTATATCTCGTATGCTCGTTTAACCGAGATCCATTTTTCTAGTAACAAAACTTGTTTAGAAGTTTGAGCTAGATATACTAACGTATGAAGGTTATTATATTCTTTTAACGGTACTCCTTTCATGCATGATACCTTAGCCTCAGTATTTTGTTTAGTATGAATCATAATTTATTTCGTGTGATGGAACCACACCCATAAGAGTTTCATACAATTTCCTATATCTCATAAGCTCGTTTAACCGATCTCCGTTTGTCTTGAAACAAAACTCGTTTAAAAGTTTGACCTAAATATACTAACGTATGAAGTTTATTATATTCTTTTAACGGTACTCCTTTCATGCATGATACCTTAGCTTTGGTATTATGTTTATTATTAATAATATTTAATTTCGTGTGATGGAATCACACCCATAAGAATTTCGTACAATTTCTTATATCTCTTATGCTCGTTTAACCGAGATCCATTTTTATTGTAACAAAACTTGTTTAGAAGTTTGAGCTAGATATACTAACATATCAAGGTTATTATATTCTTTTAACGGTATTCCTTTTATGCTTGATACCTTAGGCTCAGTATTTTCTTTATTATGAATAATATTTAATTTCGTGTGATGCAACCTCACGCATAAGAATTTCGTTCAATTTCTTATATCTCTTATGCTCGTTTAACCGAGATCCATTTTTATTGTAACAAAACTTGTTTAGAAGTTTGAGCTAGATATACTAACGTATGAAGGTTATTATATTCTTTTAACGGTACTCCTTTCATGCATGATACCTTAGCCTCGGTATTTTGTTTAGTATGAATCATAAATTATTTCGTGTGATGGAACCACACCCATAAGAGTTTCATACAATTTCCTATATCTCGTAAGCTCGTTTAACCGAGCTCCGTTTGTCTTGAAACAAAACTCGTTTAAAAGTTTGAGCTAAATCTACTAACGTATGAAGTTTATTATATTCTTTTAACGGTACTCCTTTCATGCATGATACCTTAGGCTTAGTATTTTCTTTATTATGAATAATATTTAATTTCGTGTGATGGAACCACACCCATAAGAATTTCGTTCAATTTCCTATATCTCGTATGCTCGCTTAACCGAGATCCATTCTTGTTGTAACAAAACTTGTTTAGAAGTTTGAGCTAGATATACTAACGTATGAAGGTTATTATATTCTTTTAACGGTACTCCTTTCATGCATGATACCTTAGCCTCGGTATTTTGTTTAGTATGAATCATAATTTATTTCGTGTGATGGAACCACACCCATAAGAGTTTCATACAATTTCCTATATCTCATAAGCTCGTTTAACCGATCTCCGTTTGTCTTGAAACAAAACTCGTTTAAAAGTTTGACCTAAATATACTAACGTATGAAGTTTATTATATACTTTTAACGGTACTCCTTTCATGCATGATACCTTAGCTTTGGTATTATGTTTATTATTAATAATATTTAATTTCGTGTGATGGAATCACACCCATAAGAATTTCGTACAATTTCTTATATCTCTTATGCTCGTTTAACCGAGATCCATTTTTATTGTAACAAAACTTGTTTAGAAGTTTGAGCTAGATATACTAACATATCAAGGTTATTATATTCTTTTAACGGTATTCCTTTTATGCTTGATACCTTAGGCTCAGTATTTTCTTTATTATGAATAATATTTAATTTCGTGTGATGCAACCTCACGCATAAGAATTTCGTTCAATTTCTTATATCTCTTATGCTCGTTTAACCGAGATCCATTTTTATTGTAACAAAACTTGTTTAGAAGTTTGAGCTAGATATACTAACGTATGAAGGTTATTATATTCTTTTAACGGTACTCCTTTCATGCATGATACCTTAGCCTCGGTATTTTGTTTAGTATGAATCATAAATTATTTCGTGTGATGGAACCACACCCATAAGAGTTTCATACAATTTCCTATATCTCGTAAGCTCGTTTAACCGAGCTCCGTTTGTCTTGAAACAAAACTCGTTTAAAAGTTTGAGCTAAATCTACTAACGTATGAAGTTTATTATATTCTTTTAACGGTACTCCTTTCATGCATGATACCTTAGGCTTAGTATTTTCTTTATTATGAATAATATTTAATTTCGTGTGATGGAACCACACCCATAAGAATTTCGTTCAATTTCCTATATCTCGTATGCTCGCTTAACCGAGATCCATTCTTGTTGTAACAAAACTTGTTTAGAAGTTTGAGCTAGATATACTAACGTATGAAGGTTATTATATTCTTTTAACGATACTCCTTTCATGCATGATACCTTAGCCTCGGTATTTTGTTTAGTATGAATCATAATTTATTTCGTGTGATGGAACCACACCCATAAGAGTTTCATACAATTTCCTATATCTCGTAAGCTCGTTTAACCGATCTCCGTTTGTCTTGAAACAAAACTCGTTTAAAAGTTTGACCTAAATATACTAACGTATGAAGTTTATTATATACTTTTAACGGTACTCCTTTCATGCATGATACCTTAGCTTTGGTATTATGTTTATTATTAATAATATTTAATTTCGTGTGATGGAATCACACCCATAAGAATTTCGTACAATTTCTTATATCTCTTATGCTCGTTTAACCGAGATTCATTTTTATTGTAACAAAACTTGTTTAGAAGTTTGAGCTAGATATACTAACGTATGAAGGTTATTATATTCTTTTAACGGTACTCCTTTCATGCATGATACCTTAGCCTCGGTATTTTGTTTAGTATGAATCATAATTTATTTCGTGTGATGGAACCACACCCATAAGAGTTTCATACAATTTCCTATATCTCGTAAGCTCGTTTAACCGATCTCCGTTTGTCTTGAAACAAAACTCGTTTAAAAGTTTGACCTAAATATACTAACGTATGAAGTTTATTATATACTTTTAACGGTACTCCTTTCATGCATGATACCTTAGCTTTGGTATTATGTTTATTATTAATAATATTTAATTTCGTGTGATGGAATCACACCCATAAGAATTTCGTACAATTTCTTATATCTCTTATGCTCGTTTAACCGAGATCCATTTTTATTGTAACAAAACTTGTTTAGAAGTTTGAGCTAGATATACTAACGTATGAAGGTTATTATATTCTTTTAACGGTACTCCTTTCATGCATGATACCTTAGCCTCGGTATTTTGTTTAGTATGAATCATAATTTATTTCGTGTGATGGAACCACACCCATAAGAGTTTCATACAATTTCCTATATCTCGTAAGCTCGTTTAACCGAGCTCCGTTTGTCTTGAAACAAAACTCGTTTAAAAGTTTGAGCTAAATCAACTAACGTATGAAGTTTATTATATTCTTTTAACGGTACTCCTTTCATGCATGATACCTTAGGCTTAGTATTTTCTTTATTATGAATAATATTTAATTTCGTGTGATGGAACCACACCCATAAGAATTTCGTTCAATTTCCTATATCTCGTATGCTCGCTTAACCGAGATCCATTCTTGTTGTAACAAAACTTGTTTAGAAGTTTGAGCTAGATATACTAACGTATTAAGTTTATTATATAATTTTAACGGTACTCCTTTCATGCGTGATACCTTAAGCTCAGTATTTTCTTTATTATGAATAATATTTAATTTCGTGTGATGGAACCACACCCATAAGAATTTCGTTCAATTTCCTATATCTCGTATGCTCGTTTAACCGAGATCCATTTTTCTAGTAACAAAACTTGTTTAGAAGTTTGAGCTAGATATACTAACGTATGAAGGTTATTATATTCTTTTAACGGTACTCCTTTCATGCATGATACCTTAGCCTCGGTATTTTGTTTAGTGTGAATCATAATTTATTTCGTGTGATGGAACCACACCCATAAGAGTTTCATACAATTTCCTATATCTCGTAAACTCGTTTAACCGATCTCCGTTTGTCTTGAAACAAAACTCGTTTAAAAATTTGACCTAAATATACTAACGTATGAAGTTAATTATATACTTTTAACGGTACTCCTTTCATGCATGATACCTTAGCTTTGGTATTATGTTTATTATTAATAATATTTAATTTCGTGTGATGGAATCACACCCATAAGAATTTCGTACAATTTCCTATATCTCGTATGCTCGTTTAACCGAGATCCATTTTTCTAGTAACAAAACTTGTTTAGAAGTTTGAGCTAGATATACTAACGTATGAAGGTTATTATATTCTTTTAACGGTACTCCTTTCATGCATGATACCTTAGCCTCGGTATTTTGTTTAGTATGAATCATAATTTATTTCGTGTGATGGAACCACACCCATAAGAGTTTCATACAATTTCCTATATCTCGTAAGCTCGTTTAACCGAGCTCCGTTTGTGTTGAAACAAAACTCGTTTAAAAGTTTGAGCTAAATCTACTAACGTATGAAGTTTATTATATTCTTTTAACGGTACTCCTTTCATGCATGATACCTTAGGCTTAGTATTTTCTTTATTATGAATAATATTTAATTTCGTGTGATGCAACCACACCCATAAGAATTTCGTTCAATTTCCTATATCTCGTATGCTCGCTTAACCGAGATCCACTCTTGTTGTAACAAAACTTGTTTAGAAGTTTGAGCTAGATATACTAACGTATTAAGTTTATTATATAATGTTAACGGTACTCCTTTCATGCGTGATACCTTAAGCTCAGTATTTTCTTTATTATGAATAATATTTAATTTCGTGTGATGGAACCACACCCATAAGAATTTCGTTCAATTTCCTATATCTCGTATGCTCGTTTAACCGAGATCCATTTTTCTAGTAACAAAACTTGTTTAGAAGTTTGAGCTAGATATACTAACGTATGAAGGTTATTATATTCTTTTAACGGTACTCCTTTCATGCATGATACCTTAGCCTCAGTATTTTGTTTAGTATGAATCATAATTTATTTCGTGTGATGGAACCACACCCATAAGAGTTTCATACAATTTCCTATATCTCATAAGCTCGTTTAACCGATCTCCGTTTGTCTTGAAACAAAACTCGTTTAAAAGTTTGACCTAAATATACTAACGTATGAAGTTTATTATATACTTTTAACGGTACTCCTTTCATGCATGATACCTTAGCTTTGGTATTATGTTTAATATTAATAATATTTAATTTCGTGTGATGGAATCACACCCATAAGAATTTCGTACAATTTCTATATCTCTTATGCTCGTTTAACCGAGATCCATTTTTATTGTAACAAAACTTGTTTAGAAGTTTGAGCTAGATATACTAACGTATGAAGGTTATTATATTCTTTTAACGGTACTCCTTTCATGCATGATACCTTAGCCTCGGTATTTTGTTTAGTATGAATCATAATTTATTTCGTGTGATGGAACCACACCCATAAGAGTTTCATACAATTTCCTATATCTCGTAAGCTCGTTTAACCGAGCTCCGTTTCTTGAAACAAAACTCGTTTAAAAGTTTGAGCTAAATCAACTAACGTATGAAGTTTATTATATTCTTTTAACGGTACTCCTTTCATGCATGATACCTTAGGCTTAGTATTTTCTTTATTATGAATAATATTTAATTTCGTGTGATGGAACCACACCCATAAGAATTTCGTTCAATTTCCTATATCTCGTATGCTCGCTTAACCGAGATCCATTCTTGTTGTAACAAAACTTGTTTAGAAGTTTGAGCTAGATATACTAACGTATTAAGTTTATTATATAATTTTAACGGTACTCTTTTCATGCGTGATACCTTAAGCTCAGTATTTTCTTTATTATGAATAATATTTAATTTCGTGTGATGGAACCACACCCATAAGAATTTCGTTCAATTTCCTATATCTCGTATGCTCGCTTAACCGAGATCCATTCTTGTTGTAACAAAACTTGTTTAGAAGTTTGAGCTAGATATACTAACGTATGAAGGTTATTATATTCTTTTAACGGTACTCCTTTCATGCATGATACCTTAGCCTCGGTATTTTGTTTAGTATGAATCATAATTTATTTCGTGTGATGGAACCACACCCATAAGAGTTTCATACAATTTCCTATATCTCATAAGCTCGTTTAACCGATCTCCGTTTGTCTTGAAACAAAACTCGTTTAAAAGTTTGACCTAAATATACTAACGTATGAAGTTTATTATATACTTTTAACGGTACTCCTTTCATGCATGATACCTTAGCTTTGGTATTATGTTTATTATTAATAATATTTAATTTCGTGTGATGGAATCACACCCATAAGAATTTCGTACAATTTCTTATATCTCTTATGCTCGTTTAACCGAGATCCATTTTTATTGTAACAAAACTTGTTTAGAAGTTTGAGCTAGATATACTAACATATGAAGGTTATTATATTCTTTTAACGGTATTCCTTTTATGCTTGATACCTTAGGCTCAGTATTTTCTTTATTATGAATAATATTTAATTTCGTGTGATGCAACCTCACGCATAAGAATTTCGTTCAATTTCTTATATCTCTTATGCTCGTTTAACCGAGATCCATTTTTATTGTAACAAAACTTGTTTAGAAGTTTGAGCTAGATATACTAACGTATGAAGGTTATTATATTCTTTTAACGGTACTCCTTTCATGCATGATACCTTAGCCTCGGTATTTTGTTTAGTATGAATCATAAATTATTTCGTGTGATGGAACCACACCCATAAGAGTTTCATACAATTTCCTATATCTCGTAAGCTCGTTTAACCGAGCTCCGTTTGTCTTGAAACAAAACTCGTTTAAAAGTTTGAGCTAAATCTACTAACGTATGAAGTTTATTATATTCTTTTAACGGTACTCCTTTCATGCATGATACCTTAGGCTTAGTATTTTCTTTATTATGAATAATATTTAATTTCGTGTGATGGAACCACACCCATAAGAATTTCGTTCAATTTCCTATATCTCGTATGCTCGCTTAACCGAGATCCATTCTTGTTGTAACAAAACTTGTTTAGAAGTTTGAGCTAGATATACTAACGTATGAAGGTTATTATATTCTTTTAACGGTACTCCTTTCATGCATGATACCTTAGCCTCGGTATTTTGTTTAGTATGAATCATAATTTATTTCGTGTGATGGAACCACACCCATAAGAGTTTCATACAATTTCCTATATCTCGTAAGCTCGTTTAACCGATCTCCGTTTGTCTTGAAACAAAACTCGTTTAAAAGTTTGACCTAAATATACTAACGTATGAAGTTTATTATATACTTTTAACGGTACTCCTTTCATGCATGATACCTTAGCTTTGGTATTATGTTTATTATTAATAATATTTAATTTCGTGTGATGGAATCACACCCATAAGAATTTCGTACAATTTCTTATATCTCTTATGCTCGTTTAACCGAGATCCATTTTTATTGTAACAAAACTTGTTTAGAAGTTTGAGCTAGATATACTAACGTATGAAGGTTATTATATTCTTTTAACGGTACTCCTTTCATGCATGATACCTTAGCCTCGGTATTTTGTTTAGTATGAATCATAATTTATTTCGTGTGATGGAACCACACCCATAAGAGTTTCATACAATTTCCTATATCTCGTAAGCTCGTTTAACCGATCTCCGTTTGTCTTGAAACAAAACTCGTTTAAAAGTTTGAGCTAAATCAACTAACGTATGAAGTTTATTATATTCTTTTAACGGTACTCCTTTCATGCATGATACCTTAGGCTTTGTATTTTCTTTATTATGAATAATATTTAATTTCGTGTGATGGAACCACACCCATAAGAATTTCGTTCAATTTCCTATATCTCGTATGCTCGCTTAACCGAGATCCATTCTTGTTGTAACAAAACTTGTTTAGAAGTTTGAGCTAGATATACTAACGTATTAAGTTTATTATATAATTTTAACGGTACTCCTTTCATGCGTGATACCTTAAGCTCAGTATTTTCTTTATTATGAATAATATTTAATTTCGTGTGATGGAACCACACCCATAAGAATTTCGTTCAATTTCCTATATCTCGTATGCTCGTTTAACCGAGATCCATTTTTCTAGTAACAAAACTTGTTTAGAAGTTTGAGCTAGATATACTAACGTATGAAGGTTATTATATTCTTTTAACGGTACTCCTTTCATGCATGATACCTTAGCCTCGGTATTTTGTTTAGTATGAATCATAATTTATTTCGTGTGATGGAACCACACCCATAAGAGTTTCATACAATTTCCTATATCTCGTAAGCTCGTTTAACCGATCTCCGTTTGTCTTGAAACAAAACTCGTTTAAAAATTTGACCTAAATATACTAACGTATGAAGTTAATTATATACTTTTAACGGTACTCCTTTCATGCATGATACCTTAGCTTTGGTATTATGTTTATTATTAATAATATTTAATTTCGTGTGATGGAATCACACCCATAAGAATTTCGTACAATTTCCTATATCTCGTATGCTCGTTTAACCGAGATCCATTTTTCTAGTAACAAAACTTGTTTAGAAGTTTGAGCTAGATATACTAACGTATGAAGGTTATTATATTCTTTTAACGGTACTCCTTTCATGCATGATACCTTAGCCTCGGTATTTTGTTTAGTATGAATCATAATTTATTTCGTGTGATGGAACCACACCCATAAGAGTTTCATACAATTTCCTATATCTCGTAAGCTCGTTTAACCGAGCTCCGTTTGTGTTGAAACAAAACTCGTTTAAAAGTTTGAGCTAAATCTACTAACGTATGAAGTTTATTATATTCTTTTAACGGTACTCCTTTCATGCATGATACCTTAGGCTTAGTATTTTCTTTATTATGAATAATATTTAATTTCGTGTGATGCAACCACACCCATAAGAATTTCGTTCAATTTCCTATATCTCGTATGCTCGCTTAACCGAGATCCATTCTTGTTGTAACAAAACTTGTTTAGAAGTTTGAGCTAGATATACTAACGTATTAAGTTTATTATATAATTTTAACGGTACTCCTTTCATGCGTGATACCTTAAGCTCAGTATTTTCTTTATTATGAATAATATTTAATTTCGTGTGATGGAACCACACCCATAAGAATTTCGTTCAATTTCCTATATCTCGTATGCTCGTTTAACCGAGATCCATTTTTCTAGTAACAAAACTTGTTTAGAAGTTTGAGCTAGATATATTAACGTATGAAGGTTATTATATTCTTTTAATGGTACTCCTTTCATGCATGATACCTTAGCCTCAGTATTTTGTTTAGTATGAATCATAATTTATTTCGTGTGATGGAACCACACCCATAAGAGTTTCATACAATTTCCTATATCTCATAAGCTCGTTTAACCGATCTCCGTTTGTCTTGAAACAAAACTCGTTTAAAAGTTTGACCTAAATATACTAACGTATGAAGTTTATTATATACTTTTAACGGTACTCCTTTCATGCATGATACCTTAGCTTTGGTATTATGTTTATTATTAATAATATTTAATTTCGTGTGATGGAATCACACCCATAAGAATTTCGTACAATTTCTTATATCTCTTATGCTCGTTTAACCGAGATCCATTTTTATTGTAACAAAACTTGTTTAGAAGTTTGAGCTAGATATACTAACGTATGAAGGTTATTATATTTTTTTAACGGTACTCCTTTCATGCATGATACCTTAGCCTCGGTATTTTGTTTAGTATGAATCATAATTTATTTCGTGTGATGGAACCACACCCATAAGAGTTTCATACAATTTCCTATATCTCGTAAGCTCGTTTAACCGAGCTCCGTTTGTCTTGAAACAAAACTCGTTTAAAAGTTTGAGCTAAATCAACTAACGTATGAAGTTTATTATATTCTTTTAACGGTACTCCTTTCATGCATGATACCTTAGGCTTAGTATTTTCTTTATTATGAATAATATTTAATTTCGTGTGATGGAACCACACCCATAAGAATTTCGTTCAATTTCCTATATCTAGTATGCTCGCTTAACCGAGATCCATTCTTGTTGTAACAAAACTTGTTTAGAAGTTTGAGCTAGATATACTAACGTATTAAGTTTATTATATAATTTTAACGGTACTCCTTTCATGCGTGATACCTTAAGCTCAGTATTTTCTTTATTATGAATAATATTTAATTTCGTGTGATGGAACCACACCCATAAGAATTTCGTTCAATTTCCTATATCTCGTATGCTCGCTTAACCGAGATCCATTCTTGTTGTAACAAAACTTGTTTAGAAGTTTGAGCTAGATATACTAACGTATGAAGGTTATTATATTCTTTTAACGGTACTCCTTTCATGCATGATACCTTAGCCTCGGTATTTTGTTTAGTATGAATCATAATTTATTTCGTGTGATGGAACCACACCCATAAGAGTTTCATACAATTTCCTATATCTCATAAGCTCGTTTAACCGATCTCCGTTTGTCTTGAAACAAAACTCGTTTAAAAGTTTGACCTAAATATACTAACGTATGAAGTTTATTATATACTTTTAACGGTACTCCTTTCATGCATGATACCTTTGGCTCAGTATTTTGTTTATTATGAATAATATTTAATTTCGAGTGATGGAACCACACCCATAAGAGTTTCATACAATTTCCTATATCTCGTAAGCTCGTTTAACCGATCTCCGTTTGTCTTGAAACAAAACTCGTTTAAAAGTTTGACCTAAATATACTAACGTATGAAGTTTATTATATTCTTTTAATGGTATTCCTTTCATGCTTGATACCTTAGGCTCAGTATTTTCTTTATTATGAATAATATTTAATTTCGTGTGATGCAACCTCACCCATAAGAATTTCGTTCAATTTCTTATATCTCTTATGCTCGTTTAACCGAGAACCATTTTTATTGTAACAAAACTTGTTTAGAAGTTTGAGCTAGATATACTAACGTATGAAGGTTATTATATTCTTTTAACGGTACTCCTTTCATGCATGATACCTTAGCCTCGGTATTTTGTTTAGTATGAATCATAATTTATTTCGTGTGATGGAACCACACCCATAAGAGTTTCATACAATTTCCTATATCTCGTAAGCTCGTTTAACCGAGCTCCGTTTGTCTTGAAACAAAACTCGTTTAAAAGTTTGAGCTAAATCTACTAACGTATGAAGTTTATTATATTCTTTTAACGGTACTCCTTTCATGCATGATACCTTAGGCTTAGTATTTTCTTTATTATGAATAATATTTAATTTCGTGTGATGCAACCACACCCATAAGAATTTCGTTCAATTTACTATATCTCGTATGCTCGCTTAACCGAGATCCATTCTTGTTGTAACAAAACTTGTTTAGAAGTTTGAGCTAGATAACCTAATGTATGAAGGTTATTATATTCTTTTAACGGTACTCCTTTCATGCATGATACCTTAGCCTCGGTATTTTGTTTAGTATGAATCATAATTTATTTCGTGTGATGGAACCACACCCATAAGAGTTTCATACAATTTCCTATATCTCATAAGCTCGTTTAACCGATCTCCGTTTGTCTTAAAACAAAACTCGTTTAAAAGTTTGACCTAAATATACTAACGTATGAAGTTAATTATATACTTTTAACGGTACTCCTTTCATGCATGATACCTTAGCTTTGGTATTATGTTTATTATTAATAATATTTAATTTCGTGTGATGGAATCACACCCATAAGAATTTCGTACAATTTCCTATATCTCGTATGCTCGTTTAACCGAGATCCATTTTTCTAGTAACAAAACTTGTTTAGAAGTTTGAGCTAGATATACTAACGTATGAAGGTTATTATATTCTTTTAACGGTACTCCTTTCATGCATGATACCTTAGCCTCAGTATTTTGTTTAGTATGAATCATAATTTATTTCGTGTGATGGAACCACACCCATAAGAGTTTCATACAATTTCCTATATCTCATAAGCTCGTTTAACCGATCTCCGTTTGTCTTGAAACAAAACTCGTTTAAAAGTTTGACCTAAATATACTAACGTATGAAGTTTATTATATACTTTTAACGGTACTCCTTTCATGCATGATACCTTAGCTTTGGTATTATGTTTATTATTAATAATATTTAATTTCGTGTGATGGAATCACACCCATAAGAATTTCGTACAATTTCTTATATCTCTTATGCTCGTTTAACCGAGATCCATTTTTATTGTAACAAAACTTGTTTAGAAGTTTGAGCTAGATATACTAACGTATGAAGGTTATTATATTCTTTTAACGGTACTCCTTTCATGCATGATACCTTAGCCTCGGTATTTTGTTTAGTATGAATCATAATTTATTTCGTGTGATGGAACCACACCCATAAGAGTTTCATACAATTTCCTATATCTCGTAAGCTCGTTTAACCGAGCTCCGTTTGTCTTGAAACAAAACTCGTTTAAAAGTTTGAGCTAAATCAACTAACGTATGAAGTTTATTATATTCTTTTAACGGTACTCCTTTCATGCATGATACCTTAGGCTTAGTATTTTCTTTATTATGAATAATATTTAATTTCGTGTGATGGAACCACACCCATAAGAATTTCGTTCAATTTCCTATATCTCGTATGCTCGCTTAACCGAGATCCATTCTTGTTGTAACAAAACTTGTTTAGAAGTTTGAGCTAGATATACTAACGTATTAAGTTTATTATATAATTTTAACGGTACTCCTTTCATGCGTGATACCTTAAGCTCAGTATTTTCTTTATTATGAATAATATTTAATTTCGTGTGATGGAACCACACCCATAAGAATTTCGTTCAATTTCCTATATCTCGTATGCTCGCTTAACCGAGATCCATTCTTGTTGTAACAAAACTTGTTTAGAAGTTTGAGCTAGATATACTAACGTATGAAGGTTATTATATTCTTTTAACGGTACTCCTTTCATGCATGATACCTTAGCCTCGGTATTTTGTTTAGTATGAATCATAATTTATTTCGTGTGATGGAACCACACCCATAAGAGTTTCATACAATTTCCTATATCTCATAAGCTCGTTTAACCGATCTCCGTTTGTCTTGAAACAAAACTCGTTTAAAAGTTTGACCTAAATATACTAACGTATGAAGTTTATTATATACTTTTAACGGTACTCCTTTCATGCATGATACCTTTGGCTCAGTATTTTGTTTATTATGAATAATATTTAATTTCGAGTGATGGAACCACACCCATAAGAGTTTCATACAATTTCCTATATCTCGTAAGCTCGTTTAACCGATCTCCGTTTGTCTTGAAACAAAACTCGTTTAAAAGTTTGACCTAAATATACTAACGTATGAAGTTTATTATATTCTTTTAATGGTATTCCTTTCATGCTTGATACCTTAGGCTCAGTATTTTCTTTATTATGAATAATATTTAATTTCGTGTGATGCAACCTCACCCATAAGAATTTCGTTCAATTTCTTATATCTCTTATGCTCGTTTAACCGAGAACCATTTTTATTGTAACAAAACTTGTTTAGAAGTTTGAGCTAGATATACTAACGTATGAAGGTTATTATATTCTTTTAACGGTACTCCTTTCATGCATGATACCTTAGCCTCGGTATTTTGTTTAGTATGAATCATAATTTATTTCGTGTGATGGAACCACACCCATAAGAGTTTCATACAATTTCCTATATCTCGTAAGCTCGTTTAACCGAGCTCCGTTTGTCTTGAAACAAAACTCGTTTAAAAGTTTGAGCTAAATCTACTAACGTATGAAGTTTATTATATTCTTTTAACGGTACTCCTTTCATGCATGATACCTTAGGCTTAGTATTTTCTTTATTATGAATAATATTTAATTTCGTGTGATGCAACCACACCCATAAGAATTTCGTTCAATTTACTATATCTCGTATGCTCGCTTAACCGAGATCCATTCTTGTTGTAACAAAACTTGTTTAGAAGTTTGAGCTAGATAACCTAATGTATGAAGGTTATTATATTCTTTTAACGGTACTCCTTTCATGCATGATACCTTAGCCTCGGTATTTTGTTTAGTATGAATCATAATTTATTTCGTGTGATGGAACCACACCCATAAGAGTTTCATACAATTTCCTATATCTCATAAGCTCGTTTAACCGATCTCCGTTTGTCTTAAAACAAAACTCGTTTAAAAGTTTGACCTAAATATACTAACGTATGAAGTTAATTATATACTTTTAACGGTACTCCTTTCATGCATGATACCTTAGCTTTGGTATTATGTTTATTATTAATAATATTTAATTTCGTGTGATGGAATCACACCCATAAGAATTTCGTACAATTTCCTATATCTCGTATGCTCGTTTAACCGAGATCCATTTTTCTAGTAACAAAACTTGTTTAGAAGTTTGAGCTAGATATACTAACGTATGAAGGTTATTATATTCTTTTAACGGTACTCCTTTCATGCATGATACCTTAGCCTCAGTATTTTGTTTAGTATGAATCATAATTTATTTCGTGTGATGGAACCACACCCATAAGAGTTTCATACAATTTCCTATATCTCATAAGCTCGTTTAACCGATCTCCGTTTGTCTTGAAACAAAACTCGTTTAAAAGTTTGACCTAAATATACTAACGTATGAAGTTTATTATATACTTTTAACGGTACTCCTTTCATGCATGATACCTTAGCTTTGGTATTATGTTTATTATTAATAATATTTAATTTCGTGTGATGGAATCACACCCATAAGAATTTCGTACAATTTCTTATATCTCTTATGCTCGTTTAACCGAGATCCATTTTTATTGTAACAAAACTTGTTTAGAAGTTTGAGCTAGATATACTAACGTATGAAGGTTATTATATTCTTTTAACGGTACTCCTTTCATGCATGATACCTTAGCCTCGGTATTTTGTTTAGTATGAATCATAATTTATTTCGTGTGATGGAACCACACCCATAAGAGTTTCATACAATTTCCTATATCTCGTAAGCTCGTTTAACCGAGCTCCGTTTGTCTTGAAACAAAACTCGTTTAAAAGTTTGAGCTAAATCAACTAACGTATGAAGTTTATTATATTCTTTTAACGGTACTCCTTTCATGCATGATACCTTAGGCTTAGTATTTTCTTTATTATGAATAATATTTAATTTCGTGTGATGGAACCACACCCATAAGAATTTCGTTCAATTTCCTATATCTCGTATGCTCGCTTAACCGAGATCCATTCTTGTTGTAACAAAACTTGTTTAGAAGTTTGAGCTAGATATACTAACGTATTAAGTTTATTATATAATTTTAACGGTACTCCTTTCATGCGTGATACCTTAAGCTCAGTATTTTCTTTATTATGAATAATATTTAATTTCGTGTGATGGAACCACACCCATAAGAATTTCGTTCAATTTCCTATATCTCGTATGCTCGCTTAACCGAGATCCATTCTTGTTGTAACAAAACTTGTTTAGAAGTTTGAGCTAGATATACTAACGTATGAAGGTTATTATATTCTTTTAACGGTACTCCTTTCATGCATGATACCTTAGCCTCGGTATTTTGTTTAGTATGAATCATAATTTATTTCGTGTGATGGAACCACACCCATAAGAGTTTCATACAATTTCCTATATCTCATAAGCTCGTTTAACCGATCTCCGTTTGTCTTGAAACAAAACTCGTTTAAAAGTTTGACCTAAATATACTAACGTATGAAGTTTATTATATACTTTTAACGGTACTCCTTTCATGCATGATACCTTTGGCTCAGTATTTTGTTTATTATGAATAATATTTAATTTCGAGTGATGGAACCACACCCATAAGATTTTCATACAATTTCCTATATCTCGTAAGCTCGTTTAACCGATCTCCGTTTGTCTTGAAACAAAACTCGTTTAAAAGTTTGACCTAAATATACTAACGTATGAAGTTTATTATATTCTTTTAATGGTATTCCTTTCATGCTTGATACCTTAGGCTCAGTATTTTCTTTATTATGAATAATATTTAATTTCGTGTGATGCAACCTCACCCATAAGAATTTCGTTCAATTTCTTATATCTCTTATGCTCGTTTAACCGAGAACCATTTTTATTGTAACAAAACTTGTTTAGAAGTTTGAGCTAGATATACTAACGTATGAAGGTTATTATATTCTTTTAACGGTACTCCTTTCATGCATGATACCTTAGCCTCGGTATTTTGTTTAGTATGAATCATAATTTATTTCGTGTGATGGAACCACACCCATAAGAGTTTCATACAATTTCCTATATCTCGTAAGCTCGTTTAACCGAGCTCCGTTTGTCTTGAAACAAAACTCGTTTAAAAGTTTGAGCTAAATCTACTAACGTATGAAGTTTATTATATTCTTTTAACGGTACTCCTTTCATGCATGATACCTTAGGCTTAGTATTTTCTTTATTATGAATAATATTTAATTTCGTGTGATGCAACCACACCCATAAGAATTTCGTTCAATTTACTATATCTCGTATGCTCGCTTAACCGAGATCCATTCTTGTTGTAACAAAACTTGTTTAGAAGTTTGAGCTAGATAACCTAATGTATGAAGGTTATTATATTCTTTTAACGGTACTCCTTTCATGCATGATACCTTAGCCTCGGTATTTTGTTTAGTATGAATCATAATTTATTTCGTGTGATGGAACCACACCCATAAGAGTTTCATACAATTTCCTATATCTCATAAGCTCGTTTAACCGATCTCCGTTTGTCTTAAAACAAAACTCGTTTAAAAGTTTGACCTAAATATACTAACGTATGAAGTTAATTATATACTTTTAACGGTACTCCTTTCATGCATGATACCTTAGCTTTGGTATTATGTTTATTATTAATAATATTTAATTTCGTGTGATGGAATCACACCCATAAGAATTTCGTACAATTTCCTATATCTCGTATGCTCGTTTAACCGAGATCCATTTTTCTAGTAACAAAACTTGTTTAGAAGTTTGAGCTAGATATACTAACGTATGAAGGTTATTATATTCTTTTAACGGTACTCCTTTCATGCATGATACCTTAGCCTCGGTATTTTGTTTAGTATGAATCATAATTTATTTCGTGTGATGGAACCACACCCATAAGAGTTTCATACAATTTCCTATATCTCGTAAGCTCGTTTAACCGAGCTCCGTTTGTGTTGAAACAAAACTCGTTTAAAAGTTTGAGCTAAATCAACTAACGTATGAAGTTTATTATATTCTTTTAACGGTACTCCTTTCATGCATGATACCTTAGGCTTAGTATTTTCTTTATTATGAATAATATTTAATTTCGTGTGATGGAACCACACCCATAAGAATTTCGTTCAATTTCCTATATCTCGTATGCTCGCTTAACCGAGATCCATTCTTGTTGTAACAAAACTTGTTTAGAAGTTTGAGCTAGATATACTAACGTATTAAGTTTATTATATAATTTTAACGGTACTCCTTTCATGCGTGATACCTTAAGCTCAGTATTTTCTTTATTATGAATAATATTTAATTTCGTGTGATGGAACCACACCCATAAGAATTTCGTTCAATTTCCTATATCTCGTATGCTCGCTTAACCGAGATCCATTCTTGTTGTAACAAAACTTGTTTAGAAGTTTGAGCTAGATATACTAACGTATGAAGGTTATTATATTCTTTTAACGGTACTCCTTTCATGCATGATACCTTAGCCTCGGTATTTTGTTTAGTATGAATCATAATTTATTTCGTGTGATGGAACCACACCCATAAGAGTTTCATACAATTTCCTATATCTCATAAGCTCGTTTAACCGATCTCCGTTTGTCTTGAAACAAAACTCGTTTAAAAGTTTGACCTAAATATACTAACGTATGAAGTTTATTATATACTTTTAACGGTACTCCTTTCATGCATGATACCTTAGCTTTGGTATTATGTTTATTATTAATAATATTTAATTTCGTGTGATGGAATCACACCCATAAGAATTTCGTACAATTTCTTATATCTCTTATGCTCGTTTAACCGAGATCCATTTTTATTGTAACAAAACTTGTTTAGAAGTTTGAGCTAGATATACTAACGTATGAAGGTTATTATATTCTTTTAACGGTATTCCTTTTATGCTTGATACCTTAGGCTCAGTATTTTCTTTATTATGAATAATATTTAATTTCGTGTGATGCAACCTCACCCATAAGAATTTCGTTCAATTTCTTATATCTCTTATGCTCGTTTAACCGAGATCCATTTTTATTGTAACAAAACTTGTTTAGAAGTTTGAGCTAGATATACTAACGTATGAAGGTTATTATATTCTTTTAACGGTACTCCTTTCATGCATGATACCTTAGCCTCGGTATTTTGTTTAGTATGAATCATAAATTATTTCGTGTGATGGAACCACACCCATAAGAGTTTCATACAATTTCCTATATCTCGTAAGCTCGTTTAACCGAGCTCCGTTTGTCTTGAAACAAAACTCGTTTAAAAGTTTGAGCTAAATATACTAACGTATGAAGTTTATTATATTCTTTTAACGGTACTCCTTTCATGCATGATACCTTAGGCTTAGTATTTTCTTTATTATGAATAATATTTAATTTCGTGTGATGGAACCACACCCATAAGAATTTCGTTCAATTTCCTATATCTCGTATGCTCGCTTAACCGAGATCCATTCTTGTTGTAACAAAACTTGTTTAGAAGTTTGAGCTAGATATACTAACGTATGAAGGTTATTATATTCTTTTAACGGTACTCCTTTCATGCATGATACCTTAGCCTCGGTATTTTGTTTAGTATGAATCATAATTTATTTCGTGTGATGGAACCACACCCATAAGATTTTCATACAATTTCCTATATCTCGTAAGCTTGTTTAACCGAGCTCCGTTTGTCTTGAAACAAAACTCGTTTAAAAGTTTGAGCTAAATCTACTAACGTATGAAGTTTATTATATACTTTTACCGGTACTCCTTTCATGCATGATACCTTTGGCTCAGTATTTTGTTTATTATGAATAATATTTAATTTCGAGTGATGGAACCACACCCATAAGAGTTTCATACAATTTCCTATATCTCGTAAGCTCGTTTAACCGATCTCCGTTTGTCTTGAAACAAAACTCGTTTAAAAGTTTGACCTAAATATACTAACGTATGAAGTTTATTATATTCTTTTAATGGTATTCCTTTCATGCTTGATACCTTAGGCTCAGTATTTTCTTTATTATGAATAATATTTAATTTCGTGTGATGCAACCTCACCCATAAGAATTTCGTTCAATTTCTTATATCTCTTATGCTCGTTTAACCGAGAACCATTTTTATTGTAACAAAACTTGTTTAGAAGTTTGAGCTAGATATACTAACGTATGAAGGTTATTATATTCTTTTAACGGTACTCCTTTCATGCATGATACCTTAGCCTCGGTATTTTGTTTAGTATGAATCATAATTTATTTCGTGTGATGGAACCACACCCATAAGAGTTTCATACAATTTCCTATATCTCGTAAGCTCGTTTAACCGAGCTCCGTTTGTCTTGAAACAAAACTCGTTTAAAAGTTTGAGCTAAATCTACTAACGTATGAAGTTTATTATATTCTTTTAACGGTACTCCTTTCATGCATGATACCTTAGGCTTAGTATTTTCTTTATTATGAATAATATTTAATTTCGTGTGATGCAACCACACCCATAAGAATTTCGTTCAATTTCCTATATCTCGTATGCTCGCTTAACCGAGATCCATTCTTGTTGTAACAAAACTTGTTTAGAAGTTTGAGCTAGATAACCTAATGTATGAAGGTTATTATATTCTTTTAACGGTACTCCTTTCATGCATGATACCTTAGCCTCGGTATTTTGTTTAGTATGAATCATAATTTATTTCGTGTGATGGAACCACACCCATAAGAGTTTCATACAATTTCCTATATCTCATAAGCTCGTTTAACCGATCTCCGTTTGTCTTAAAACAAAACTCGTTTAAAAGTTTGACCTAAATATACTAACGTATGAAGTTAATTATATACTTTTAACGGTACTCCTTTCATGCATGATACCTTAGCTTTGGTATTATGTTTATTATTAATAATATTTAATTTCGTGTGATGGAATCACACCCATAAGAATTTCGTACAATTTCCTATATCTCGTATGCTCGTTTAACCGAGATCCATTTTTCTAGTAACAAAACTTGTTTAGAAGTTTGAGCTAGATATACTAACGTATGAAGGTTATTATATTCTTTTAACGGTACTCCTTTCATGCATGATACCTTAGCCTCGGTATTTTGTTTAGTATGAATCATAATTTATTTCGTGTGATGGAACCACACCCATAAGAGTTTCATACAATTTCCTATATCTCGTAAGCTCGTTTAACCGAGCTCCGTTTGTGTTGAAACAAAACTCGTTTAAAAGTTTGAGCTAAATCTACTAACGTATGAAGTTTATTATATTCTTTTAACGGTACTCCTTTCATGCATGATACCTTAGGCTTAGTATTTTCTTTATTATGAATAATATTTAATTTCGTGTGATGCAACCACACCCATAAGAATTTCGTTCAATTTCCTATATCTCGTATGCTCGCTTAACCGAGATCCATTCTTGTTGTAACAAAACTTGTTTAGAAGTTTGAGCTAGATATACTAACGTATTAAGTTTATTATATAATTTTAACGGTACTCCTTTCATGCGTGATACCTTAAGCTCAGTATTTTCTTTATTATGAATAATATTTAATTTCGTGTGATGGAACCACACCCATAAGAATTTCGTTCAATTTCCTATATCTCGTATGCTCGTTTAACCGAGATCCATTTTTCTAGTAACAAAACTTGTTTAGAAGTTTAAGCTAGATATATTAACGTATGAAGGTTATTATATTCTTTTAACGGTACTCCTTTCATGCAAGATACCTTAGCCTCAGTATTTTGTTTAGTATGAATCATAATTTATTTCGTGTGATGGAACCACACCCATAAGAGTTTCATACAATTTCCTATATCTCGTAAGCTCGTTTAACCGAGCTCCGTTTGTCTTGAAACAAAACTCGTTTAAAATTTTGAGCTAAATCTACTAACGTACGAAGGTTATTATATACTTTTACTGGTACTCCTTTCATGCATGATACCTTTGGCTCAGTATTTTGTTTATTATGAATAATATTTAATTTCGTGTGATGGAATCACACCCATAAGAATTTCGTACAATTTCCTATATCTCGTATGCTCGTTTAACCGAGATCCTTTTTTCTTGTAACAAAACTTGTTTAGAAGTTTGAGCTAGATATACTAACGTATGAAGTTAATTATATTCTTTTAACGGTACTCCTTTCATGCATGATAGCTTAGGCTTAGTATTTTCTTTATTATGAATAATATTTAATTTCGTGTGATGGAACCACACCCATAAGAATTTCGTTCAATTTCCTATATCTCGTATGCTCGCTTAACCGAGATCCATTCTTGTTGTAACAAAACTTGTTTAGAAGTTTGAGCTAGATATACTAACGTATTAATTTTATTATATACTTTTAACGGTACTCCTTTCATGCATGATACCTTAAGCTCAGTGTTTTCTTTATTATGAATAATATTTAATTTCGTGTGATGGAACCACACCCATAAGAATTTCGTTCAATTTCCTATATCTCGTATGCTCGTTTAACCGAGATCCATTTTTCTAGTAACAAAACTTGTTTAGAAGTTTGAGCTAGATATACTAACGTATGAAGGTTATTATATTCTTTTAACGGTACTCCTTTCATGCATGATACCTTAGCCTCGGTATTTTGTTTAGTATGAATCATAATTTATTTCGTGTGATGGAACCACACCCATAAGAGTTTCATACAATTTCCTATATCTCGTAAGCTCGTTTAACCGAGCTCCGTTTGTCTTGAAACAAAACTCGTTTAAAAGTTTGAGCTAAATCTACTAACGTATGAAGTTTATTATATTCTTTTAACGGTACTCCTTTCATGCATGATACCTTAGGCTTAGTATTTTCTTTATTATGAATAATATTTAATTTCGTGTGATGGAACCACACCCATAAGAATTTCGTTCAATTTCCTATATCTCGTATGCTCGCTTAACCGAGATCCATTCTTGTTGTAACAAAACTTGTTTAGAAGTTTGAGCTAGATAACCTAATGTATGAAGGTTATTATATTCTTTTAACGGTACTCCTTTCATGCATGATACCTTAGGCTTAGTATTTTCTTTATTATGAATAATATTTAATTTCGTGTGATGCAACCACACCCATAAGAATTTCGTTCAATTTCCTATATCTCGTATGCTCGCTTAACCGAGATCCATTCTTGTTGTAACAAAACTTGTTTAGAAGTTTGAGCTAGATATACTAACGTATTAAGTTTATTATATAATTTTAACGGTACTCCTTTCATGCGTGATACCTTAAGCTCAGTATTTTCTTTATTATGAATAATATTTAATTTCGTGTGATGGAACCACACCCATAAGAATTTCGTTCAATTTCCTATATCTCGTATGCTCGTTTAACCGAGATCCATTTTTCTAGTAACAAAACTTGTTTAGAAGTTTGAGCTAGATATATTAACGTATGAAGGTTATTATATTCTTTTAACGGTACTCCTTTCATGCATGATACCTTAGCCTCAGTATTTTGTTTAGTATGAATCATAATTTATTTCGTGTGATGGAACCACACCCATAAGAGTTTCATACAATTTCCTATATCTCGTAAGCTCGTTTAACCGAGCTCCGTTTGTCTTGAAACAAAACTTGTTTAAAAGTTTGAGCTAAATCTACTAACGTACGAAGGTTATTATATACTTTTACTGGTACTCCTTTCATGCATGATACCTTTGGCTCAGTATTTTGTTTATTATGAATAATATTTAATTTCGTGTGATGGAATCACACCCATAAGAATTTCGTACAATTTCCTATATCTCGTATGCTCGTTTAACCGAGATCCATTTTTCTTGTAACAAAACTTGTTTAGAAGTTTGAGCTAGATATACTAACGTATGAAGTTAATTATATTCTTTTAACGGTACTCCTTTCATGCATGATAGCTTAGGCTTAGTATTTTCTTTATTATGAATAATATTTAATTTCGTGTGATGGAACCACACCCATAAGAATTTCGTTCAATTTCCCATATCTCCTATGCTTGCTTAACCGAGATCCATTCTTGTTGTAACAAAACTTGTTTAGAAGTTTGAGCTAGATATACTAACGTATTAATTTTATTATATACTTTTAACGGTACTCCTTTCATGCATGATACCTTAAGCTCAGTGTTTTCTTTATTATGAATAATATTTAATTTCGTGTGATGGAACCACACCCATAAGAATTTCGTTCAATTTCCTATATCTCGTATGCTCGTTTAACCGAGATCCATTTTTCTAGTAACAAAACTTGTTTAGAAGTTTGAGCTAGATATACTAACGTATGAAGGTTATTATATTCTTTTAACGGTACTCCTTTCATGCATGATACCTTAGCCTCGGTATTTTGTTTAGTATGAATCATAATTTATTTCGTGTGATGGAACCACACCCATAAGAGTTTCATACAATTTCCTATATCTCGTAAGCTCGTTTAACCGAGCTCCGTTTGTCTTGAAACAAAACTCATTTAAAAGTTTGAGCTAAATCTACTAACGTATGAAGTTTATTATATAGTTTTAACGGTACTCCTTTCATGCATGATACCTTAGGCTTAGTATTTTCTTTATTATGAATAATATTTAATTTCGTGTGATGGAACCACACCCATAAGAATTTCGTTCAATTTCCTATATCTCGTATGCTCGCTTAACCGAGATCCATTCTTGTTGTAACAAAACTTGTTTAGAAGTTTGAGCTAGATATACTAACGTATTAAGTTTATTATATACTTTTAACGATACTCCTTTCATGCATGATACCTTAAGCTCAGTATTTTCTTTATTATGAATAATATTTAATTTCGTGTGATGGAACCACACCCATAAGAATTTCGTTCAATTTCCTATATCTCGTATGCTCGTTTAAACGAGATCCATTTTTCTAGTAACAAAACTTGTTTAGAAGTTTGAGCTAGATATACTAACGTATGAAGTTTATTATATACTTTTACCGGTACTCCTTTCATGCATGATACCTTTGGCTCAATATTTTGTTTATTATGAATAATATTTAATTTCGTGTGATGGAACCACACCCATAAGAGTTTCATACAATTTCCTATATCTCGTAAGCTCGTTTAACCGATCTCCGTTTGTCTTGAAACAAAACTCGTTTAAAAGTTTGACCTAAATATACTAACGTATGAAGTTTATTATATTCTTTTAATGGTATTCCTTTCATGCTTGATACCTTAGGCTCAGTATTTTCTTTATTATGAATAATATTTAATTTCGTGTGATGCAACCTCACCCATAAGAATTTCGTTCAATTTCTTATATCTCTTATGCTCGTTTAACCGAGATCCATTTTTATTGTAACAAAACTTGTTTAGAAGTTTGAGCTAGATATACTAACGTATGAAGTTTATTATATTCTTTTAACGGTACTCCTTTCATGCATGATACCTTAGCCTCGGTATTTTGTTTAGTATGAATCATAATTTATTTCGTGTGATGGAACCACACCCATAAGAGTTTCATACAATTTCCTATATCTCGTAAGCTTGTTTAACCGAACTCCGTTTGTCTTGAAACAAAACTCGTTTAAAAGTTTGAGCTAAATCTACTAACGTATGAAGTTTATTATATACTTTTACCGGTACTCCTTTCATGCATGATACCTTTGGCTCAGTATTTTGTTTATTATGAATAATATTTAATTTCGTGTGATGGAACCAGACCCATAAGAGTTTCATACAATTTCCTATATCTCGTAAGCTCGTTTAACCGATCTCCGTTTGTCTTGAAACAAAACTCGTTTAAAAGTTTGACCTATATATACTAACGTATGAAGTTTATTATATTCTTTTAATGGTATTCCTTTCATGCTTGATACCTTAGGCTCAGTATTTTCTTTATTATGAATAATATTTAATTTCGTGTGATGCAACCTCACCCATAAGAATTTCGTTCAATTTCTTATATCTCTTATGCTCGTTTAACCGAGATCCATTTTTATTGTAACAAAACTTGTTTAGAATTTGAGCTAGATATACTAACGTATGAAGGTTATTATATTCTTTTAACGGTACTCCTTTCATGCATGATACCTTAGCCTCGGTATTTTATTTAGTATGAATCATAATTTATTTCGTGTGATGGAACCACACCCATAAGAGTTTCATACAATTTCCTATATCTCGTAAGCTCGTTTAACCGAGCTCCGTTTGTCTTGAAACAAAACTCGTTTAAAAGTTTGAGCTAAATCTACTAACGTATGAAGTTTATTATATTCTTTTAACGGTACTCCTTTCATGCATGATACCTTAGGCTTAGTATTTTCTTTATTATGAATAATATTTAATTTCGTGTGATGGAACCACACCCATAAGAATTTCGTTCAATTTCCTATATCTCGTATGCTCGCTTAACCGAGATCCATTCTTGTTGTAACAAAACTTGTTTAGAAGTTTGAGCTAGATAACCTAATGTATGAAGGTTATTATATTCTTTTAACGGTACTCCTTTCATGCATGATACCTTAGCCTCGGTATTTTGTTTAGTATGAATCATAATTTATTTCGTGTGATGGAACCACACCCATAAGAGTTTCATACAATTTCCTATATCTCATAAGCTCGTTTAACCGATCTCCGTTTGTCTTAAAACAAAACTCGTTTAAAAGTTTGACCTAAATATACTAACGTATGAAGTTAATTATATACTTTTAACGGTACTCCTTTCATGCATGATACCTTAGCTTTGGTATTATGTTTATTATTAATAATATTTAATTTCGTGTGATGGAATCACACCCATAAGAATTTCGTACAATTTCCTATATCTCGTATGCTCGTTTAACCGAGATCCATTTTTCTAGTAACAAAACTTGTTTAGAAGTTTGAGCTAGATATACTAACGTATGAAGGTTATTATATTCTTTTAACGGTACTCCTTTCATGCATGATACCTTAGCCTCGGTATTTTGTTTAGTATGAATCATAATTTATTTCGTGTGATGGAACCACACCCATAAGAGTTTCATACAATTTCCTATATCTCGTAAGCTCGTTTAACCGAGCTCCGTTTGTGTTGAAACAAAACTCGTTTAAAAGTTTGAGCTAAATCTACTAACGTATGAAGTTTATTATATTCTTTTAACGGTACTCCTTTCATGCATGATACCTTAGGCTTAGTATTTTCTTTATTATGAATAATATTTAATTTCGTGTGATGCAACCACACCCATAAGAATTTCGTTCAATTTCCTATATCTCGTATGCTCGCTTAACCGAGATCCATTCTTGTTGTAACAAAACTTGTTTAGAAGTTTGAGCTAGTTATACTAACGTATTAAGTTTATTATATAATTTTAACGGTACTCCTTTCATGCGTGATACCTTAAGCTCAGTATTTTCTTTATTATGAATAATATTTAATTTCGTGTGATGGAACCACACCCATAAGATTTTCGTTCAATTTCCTATATCTCGTATGCTCGTTTAACCGAGATCCATTTTTCTAGTAACAAAACTTGTTTAGAAGTTTGAGCTAGATATATTAACGTATGAAGGTTATTATATTCTTTTAACGGTACTCCTTTCATGCATGATACCTTAGCCTCAGTATTTTGTTTAGTATGAATCATAATTTATTTCGTGTGATGGAACTACACCCATAAGAGTTTCATACAATTTCCTATATCTCGTAAGCTCGTTTAACCGAGCTCCGTTTGTCTTGAAACAAAACTCGTTTAAAATTTTGAGCTAAATCTACTAACGTACGAAGGTTATTATATACTTTTACTGGTACTCCTTTCATGCATGATACCTTTGGCTCAGTATTTTGTTTATTATGAATAATATTTAATTTCGTGTGATGGAATCACACCCATAAGAATTTCGTACAATTTCCTATATCTCGTATGCTCGTTTAACCGAGATCCATTTTTCTTGTAACAAAACTTGTTTAGAAGTTTGAGCTAGATATACTAACGTATGAAGTTAATTATATTCTTTTAACGGTACTCCTTTCATTCATGATAGCTTAGGCTTAGTATTTTCTTTATTATGAATAATATTTAATTTCGTGTGATGGAACCACACCCATAAGAATTTCGTTCAATTTCCTATATCTCGTATGCTCGCTTAACCGAGATCCATTCTTGTTGTAACAAAACTTGTTTAGAAGTTTGAGCTAGATATACTAACGTATTAATTTTATTATATACTTTTAACGGTACTCCTTTCATGCATGATACCTTAAGCTCAGTGTTTTCTTTATTATGAATAATATTTAATTTCGTGTGATGGAACCACACCCATAAGAATTTCGTTCAATTTCCTATATCTCGTATGCTCGTTTAACCGAGATCCATTTTTCTAGTAACAAAACTTGTTTAGAAGTTTGAGCTAGATATACTAACGTATGAAGGTTATTATATTCTTTTAACGGTACTCCTTTCATGCATGATACCTTAGCCTCGGTATTTTGTTTAGTATGAATCATAATTTATTTCGTGTGATGGAACCACACCCATAAGAGTTTCATACAATTTCCTATATCTCGTAAGCTCGTTTAACCGAGCTCCGTTTGTCTTGAAACAAAACTCGTTTAAAAGTTTGAGCTAAATCTACTAACGTATGAAGTTTATTATATTCTTTTAACGGTACTCCTTTCATGCATGATACCTTAGGCTTAGTATTTTCTTTATTATGAATAATATTTAATTTCGTGTGATGGAACCACACCCATAAGAATTTCGTTCAATTTCCTATATCTCGTATGCTCGCTTAACCGAGATCCATTCTTGTTGTAACAAAACTTGTTTAGAAGTTTGAGCTAGATAACCTAATGTATGAAGGTTATTATATTCTTTTAACGGTACTCCTTTCATGCATGATACCTTAGGCTTAGTATTTTCTTTATTATGAATAATATTTAATTTCGTGTGATGCAACCACACCCATAAGAATTTCGTTCAATTTCCTATATCTCGTATGCTCGCTTAACCGAGATCCATTCTTGTTGTAACAAAACTTGTTTAGAAGTTTGAGCTAGATATACTAACGTATTAAGTTTATTATATAATTTTAACGGTACTCCTTTCATGCGTGATACCTTAAGCTCAGTATTTTCTTTATTATGAATAATATTTAATTTCGTGTGATGGAACCACACCCATAAGAATTTCGTTCAATTTCCTATATCTCGTATGCTCGTTTAACCGAGATCCATTTTTCTAGTAACAAAACTTGTTTAGAAGTTTGAGCTAGATATATTAACGTATGAAGGTTATTATATTCTTTTAACGGTACTCCTTTCATGCATGATACCTTAGCCTCAGTATTTTGTTTAGTATGAATCATAATTTATTTCGTGTGATGGAACCACACCCATAAGAGTTTCATACAATTTCCTATATCTCGTAAGCTCGTTTAACCGAGCTCCGTTTGTCTTGAAACAAAACTTGTTTAAAAGTTTGAGCTAAATCTACTAACGTACGAAGGTTATTATATACTTTTACTGGTACTCCTTTCATGCATGATACCTTTGGCTCAGTATTTTGTTTATTATGAATAATATTTAATTTCGTGTGATGGAATCACACCCATAAGAATTTCGTACAATTTCCTATATCTCGTATGCTCGTTTAACCGAGATCCATTTTTCTTGTAACAAAACTTGTTTAGAAGTTTGAGCTAGATATACTAACGTATGAAGTTAATTATATTCTTTTAACGGTACTCCTTTCATGCATGATAGCTTAGGCTTAGTATTTTCTTTATTATGAATAATATTTAATTTCGTGTGATGGAACCACACCCATAAGAATTTCGTTCAATTTCCCATATCTCCTATGCTCGCTTAACCGAGATCCATTCTTGTTGTAACAAAACTTGTTTAGAAGTTTGAGCTAGATATACTAACGTATTAATTTTATTATATACTTTTAACGGTACTCCTTTCATGCATGATACCTTAAGCTCAGTGTTTTCTTTATTATGAATAATATTTAATTTCGTGTGATGGAACCACACCCATAAGAATTTCGTTCAATTTCCTATATCTCGTATGCTCGTTTAACCGAGATCCATTTTTCTAGTAACAAAACTTGTTTAGAAGTTTGAGCTAGATATACTAACGTATGAAGGTTATTATATTCTTTTAACGGTACTCCTTTGATGCATGATACCTTAGCCTCGGTATTTTGTTTAGTATGAATCATAATTTATTTCGTGTGATGGAACCACACCCATAAGAGTTTCATACAATTTCCTATATCTCGTAAGCTCGTTTAACCGAGCTCCGTTTGTCTTGAAACAAAACTCATTTAAAAGTTTGAGCTAAATCTACTAACGTATGAAGTTTATTATATACTTTTAACGGTACTCCTTTCATGCATGATACCTTAGGCTTAGTATTTTCTTTATTATGAATAATATTTAATTTCGTGTGATGGAACCACACCCATAAGAATTTCGTTCAATTTCCTATATCTCGTATGCTCGCTTAACCGAGATCCATTCTTGTTGTAACAAAACTTGTTTAGAAGTTTGAGCTAGATATACTAACGTATTAAGTTTATTATATACTTTTAACGGTACTCCTTTCATGCATGATACCTTAAGCTCAGTATTTTCTTTATTATGAATAATATTTAATTTCGTGTGATGGAACCACACCCATAAGAATTTCGTTCAATTTCCTATATCTCGTATGCTCGTTTAAACGAGATCCATTTTTCTAGTAACAAAACTTGTTTAGAAGTTTGAGCTAGATATACTAACGTATGAAGTTTATTATATACTTTTACCGGTACTCCTTTCATGCATGATACCTTTGGCTCAATATTTTGTTTATTATGAATAATATTTAATTTCGTGTGATGGAACCACACCCATAAGAGTTTCATACAATTTCCTATATCTCGTAAGCTCGTTTAACCGATCTCCGTTTGTCTTGAAACAAAACTCGTTTAAAAGTTTGACCTAAATATACTAACGTATGAAGTTTATTATATTCTTTTAATGGTATTCCTTTCATGCTTGATACCTTACGCTCAGTATTTTCTTTATTATGAATAATATTTAATTTCGTGTGATGCAACCTCACCCATAAGAATTTCGTTCAATTTCTTATATCTCTTATGCTCGTTTAACCGAGATCCATTTTTATTGTAACAAAACTTGTTTAGAAGTTTGAGCTAGATATACTAACGTATGAAGTTTATTATATTCTTTTAACGGTACTCCTTTCATGCATGATACCTTAGCCTCGGTATTTTGTTTAGTATGAATCATAATTTATTTCGTGTGATGGAACCACACCCATAAGAGTTTCATACAATTTCCTATATCTCGTAAGCTTGTTTAACCGAACTCCGTTTGTCTTGAAACAAAACTCGTTTAAAAGTTTGAGCTAAATCTACTAACGTATGAAGTTTATTATATACTTTTACCGGTACTCCTTTCATGCATGATACCTTTGGCTCAGTATTTTGTTTATTATGAATAATATTTAATTTCGTGTGATGGAACCAGACCCATAAGAGTTTCATACAATTTCCTATATCTCGTAAGCTCGTTTAACCGATCTCCGTTTGTCTTGAAACAAAACTCGTTTAAAAGTTTGACCTAAATATACTAACGTATGAAGTTTATTATATTCTTTTAATGGTATTCCTTTCATGCTTGATACCTTAGGCTCAGTATTTTCTTTATTATGAATAATATTTAATTTCGTGTGATGCAACCTCACCCATAAGAATTTCGTTCAATTTCTTATATCTCTTATGCTCGTTTAACCGAGATCCATTTTTATTGTAACAAAACTTGTTTAGAATTTGAGCTAGATATACTAACGTATGAAGGTTATTATATTCTTTTAACGGTACTCCTTTCATGCATGATACCTTAGCCTCGGTATTTTATTTAGTATGAATCATAATTTATTTCGTGTGATGGAACCACACCCATAAGAGTTTCATACAATTTCCTATATCTCGTAAGCTCGTTTAACCGAGCTCCGTTTGTCTTGAAACAAAACTCGTTTAAAAGTTTGAGCTAAATCTACTAACGTATGAAGTTTATTATATTCTTTTAACGGTACTCCTTTCATGCATGATACCTTAGGCTTAGTATTTTCTTTATTATGAATAATATTTAATTTCGTGTGATGGAACCACACCCATAAGAATTTCGTTCAATTTCCTATATCTCGTATGCTCGCTTAACCGAGATCCATTCTTGTTGTAACAAAACTTGTTTAGAAGTTTGAGCTAGATATACTAATGTATGAAGGTTATTATATTCTTTTAACGGTACTCCTTTCATGCATGATACCTTAGCCTCGGTATTTTGTTTAGTATGAATCATAATTTATTTCGTGTGATGGAACCACACCCATAAGAGTTTCATACAATTTCCTATATCTCATAAGCTCGTTTAACTGATCTCCGTTCGTCTTGAAACAAAACTCGTTTAAAAGTTTGACCTAAATATACTAACGTATGAAGTTTATTATATACTTTTAACGGTACTCCTTTCATGCATGATACCTTAGCTTTGGTATTATGTTTATTATTAATAATATTTAATTTCGTGTGATGGAATCACACCCATAAGAATTTCGTACAATTTCTTATATCTCTTATGCTCGTTTAACCGAGATCCATTTTTATTGTAACAAAACTTGTTTAGAAGTTTGAGCTAGATATACTAACGTATGAAGGTTATTATATTCTTTTAACGGTACTCCTTTCATGCATGATACCTTAGCCTCGGTATTTTGTTTAGTATGAATCATAATTTATTTCGTGTGATGGAACCACACCCATAAGAGTTTCATACAATTTCTTATATCTCGTAAGCTCGTTTAACCGAGCTCCGTTTGTCTTGAAACAAAACTCATTTAAAAGTTTGAGCTAAATCTACTAACGTATGAAGTTTATTATATACTTTTAACGGTACTCCTTTCATGCATGATACCTTAGGCTTAGTATTTTCTTTATTATGAATAATATTTAATTTCGTGTGATGGAACCACACCCATAAGAATTTCGTTCAATTTCCTATATCTCGTATGCTCGCTTAACCGAGATCCATTCTTGTTGTAACAAAACTTGTTTAGAAGTTTGAGCTAGATATACTAACGTATTAAGTTTATTATATACTTTTAACGGTACTCCTTTCATGCATGATACCTTAAGCTCAGTATTTTATTTATTATGAATAATATTTAATTTCGTGTGATGGAACCACACCCATAAGAATTTCGTTCAATTTCCTATATCTCGTATGCTCGTTTAAACGAGATCCATTTTTCTAGTAACAAAACTTGTTTAGAAGTTTGAGCTAGATATACTAACGTATGAAGTTTATTATATACTTTTACCGGTACTCCTTTCATGCATGATACCTTTGGCTCAATATTTTGTTTATTATGAATAATATTTAATTTCGTGTGATGGAACCACACCCATAAGAGTTTCATACAATTTCCTATATCTCGTAAGCTCGTTTAACCGATCTCCGTTTGTCTTGAAACAAAACTCGTTTAAAAGTTTGACCTAAATATACTAACGTATGAAGTTTATTATATTCTTTTAATGGTATTCCTTTCATGCTTGATACCTTAGGCTCAGTATTTTCTTTATTATGAATAATATTTAATTTCGTGTGATGCAACCTCACCCATAAGAATTTCGTTCAATTTCTTATATCTCTTATGCTCGTTTAACCGAGATCCATTTTTATTGTAACAAAACTTGTTTAGAAGTTTGAGCTAGATATACTAACGTATGAAGTTTATTATATTCTTTTAACGGTACTCCTTTCATGCATGATATCTTAGCCTCGGTATTTTGTTTAGTATGAATCATAATTTATTTCGTGTGATGGAACCACACCCATAAGAGTTTCATACAATTTCCTATATCTCGTAAGCTTGTTTAACCGAACTCCGTTTGTCTTGAAACAAAACTCGTTTAAAAGTTTGAGCTAAATCTACTAACGTATGAAGTTTATTATATACTTTTACCGGTACTCCTTTCATGCATGATACCTTTGGCTCAGTATTTTGTTTATTATGAATAATATTTAATTTCGTGTGATGGAACCAGACCCATAAGAGTTTCATACAATTTCCTATATCTCGTAAGCTCGTTTAACCGATCTCCGTTTGTCTTGAAACAAAACTCGTTTAAAAGTTTGACCTAAATATACTAACGTATGAAGTTTATTATATTCTTTTAATGGTATTCCTTTCATGCTTGATACCTTAGGCTCAGTATTTTCTTTATTATGAATAATATTTAATTTCGTGTGATGCAACCTCACCCATAAGAATTTCGTTCAATTTCTTATATCTCTTATGCTCGTTTAACCGAGATCCATTTTTATTGTAACAAAACTTGTTTAGAATTTGAGCTAGATATACTAACGTATGAAGGTTATTATATTCTTTTAACGGTACTCCTTTCATGCATGATACCTTAGCCTCGGTATTTTATTTAGTATGAATCATAATTTATTTCGTGTGATGGAACCACACCCATAAGAGTTTCATACAATTTCCTATATCTCGTAAGCTCGTTTAACCGAGCTCCGTTTGTCTTGAAACAAAACTCGTTTAAAAGTTTGAGCTAAATCTACTAACGTATGAAGTTTATTATATTCTTTTAACGGTACTCCTTTCATGCATGATACCTTAGGCTTAGTATTTTCTTTATTATGAATAATATTTAATTTCGTGTGATGGAACCACACCCATAAGAATTTCGTTCAATTTCCTATATCTCGTATGCTCGCTTAACCGAGATCCATTCTTGTTGTAACAAAACTTGTTTAGAAGTTTGAGCTAGATATACTAATGTATGAAGGTTATTATATTCTTTTAACGGTACTCCTTTCATGCATGATACCTTAGCCTCGGTATTTTGTTTAGTATGAATCATAATTTATTTCGTGTGATGGAACCACACCCATAAGAGTTTCATACAATTTCCTATATCTCATAAGCTCGTTTAACTGATCTCCGTTCGTCTTAAAACAAAACTCGTTTAAAAGTTTGACCTAAATATACTAACGTATGAAGTTTATTATATACTTTTAACGGTACTCCTTTCATGCATGATACCTTAGCTTTGGTATTATGTTTATTATTAATAATATTTAATTTCGTGTGATGGAATCACACCCATAAGAATTTCGTACAATTTCTTATATCTCTTATGCTCGTTTAACCGAGATCCATTTTTATTGTAACAAAACTTGTTTAGAAGTTTGAGCTAGATATACTAACGTATGAAGGTTATTATATTCTTTTAACGGTACTCCTTTCATGCATGATACCTTAGCCTCGGTATTTTATTTAGTATGAATCATAATTTATTTCGTGTGATGGAACCACACCCATAAGAGTTTCATACAATTTCCTATATCTCGTAAGCTCGTTTAACCGAGCTCCGTTTGTCTTGAAACAAAACTCGTTTAAAAGTTTGAGCTAAATCTACTAACGTATGAAGTTTATTATATTCTTTTAACGGTACTCCTTTCATGCATGATACCTTAGGCTTAGTATTTTCTTTATTATGAATAATATTTAATTTCGTGTGATGGAACCACACCCATAAGAATTTCGTTCAATTTCCTATATCTCGTATGCTCGCTTAACCGAGATCCATTCTTGTTGTAACAAAACTTGTTTAGAAGTTTGAGCTAGATATACTAATGTATGAAGGTTATTATATTCTTTTAACGGTACTCCTTTCATGCATGATACCTTAGCCTCGGTATTTTGTTTAGTATGAATCATAATTTATTTCGTGTGATGGAACCACACCCATAAGAGTTTCATACAATTTCCTATATCTCATAAGCTCGTTTAACTGATCTCCGTTCGTCTTAAAACAAAACTCGTTTAAAAGTTTGACCTAAATATACTAACGTATGAAGTTTATTATATACTTTTAACGGTATTCCTTTCATGCATGATACCTTAGCTTTGATATTATGTTTATTATTAATAATATTTAATTTCGTGTGATGGAATCACACCCATAAGAATTTCGTACAATTTCTTATATCTCTTATGCTCGTTTAACCGAGATCCATTTTTATTGTAACAAAACTTGTTTAGAAGTTTGAGCTAGATATACTAACGTATGAAGGTTATTATATTCTTTTAACGGTACTCCTTTCATGCATGATACCTTAGCCTCGGTATTTTGTTTAGTATGAATCATAATTTATTTCGTGTGATGGAACCACACCCATAAGAGTTTCATACAATTTCCTATATCTCGTAAGCTCGTTTAACCGAGCTCCGTTTGTCTTGAAACAAAACTCATTTAAAAGTTTGAGCTAAATCTACTAACGTATGAAGTTTATTATATACTTTTAACGGTACTCCTTTCATGCATGATACCTTAGGCTTAGTATTTTCTTTATTATGAATAATATTTAATTTCGTGTGATGGAACCACACCCATAAGAATTTCGTTCAATTTCCTATATCTCGTATGCTCGCTTAACCGAGATCCATTCTTGTTGTAACAAAACTTGTTTAGAAGTTTGAGCTAGATATACTAACGTATTAAGTTTATTATATACTTTTAACGGTACTCCTTTCATGCATGATACCTTAAGCTCAGTATTTTCTTTATTATGAATAATATTTAATTTCGTGTGATGGAACCACACCCATAAGAATTTCGTTCAATTTCCTATATCTCGTATGCTAGTTTAAACGAGATCCATTTTTCTAGTAACAAAACTCGTTTAGAAGTTTGAGCTAAATCTACTAACGTATGAAGTTTATTATATACTTTTACCGGTACTCCTTTCATGCATGATACCTTTGGCTCAATATTTTGTTTATTATGAATAATATTTAATTTCGTGTGATGGAACCACACCCATAAGAGTTTCATACAATTTCCTATATCTCGTAAGCTCGTTTAACCGATCTCCGTTTGTCTTGAAACAAAACTCGTTTAAAAGTTTGACCTAAATATACTAACGTATGAAGTTTATTATATTCTTTTAATGGTATTCCTTTCATGCTTGATACCTTAGGCTCAGTATTTTCTTTATTATGAATAATATTTAATTTCGTGTGATGCAACCTCACCCATAAGAATTTCGTTCAATTTCTTATATCTCTTATGCTCGTTTAACCGAGATCCATTTTTATTGTAACAAAACTTGTTTAGAAGTTTGAGCTAGATATACTAACGTATGAAGTTTATTATATTCTTTTAACGGTACTCCTTTCATGCATGATACCTTAGCCTCGGTATTTTGTTTAGTATGAATCATAATTTATTTCGTGTGATGGAACCACACCCATAAGAGTTTCATACAATTTCCTATATCTCGTAAGCTTGTTTAACCGAACTCCGTTTGTCTTGAAACAAAACTCGTTTAAAAGTTTGAGCTAAATCTACTAACGTATGAAGTTTATTATATACTTTTACCGGTACTCCTTTCATGCATGATACCTTTGGCTCAGTATTTTGTTTATTATGAATAATATTTAATTTCGTGTGATGGAACCAGACCCATAAGAGTTTCATACAATTTCCTATATCTCGTAAGCTCGTTTAACCGATCTCCGTTTGTCTTGAAACAAAACTCGTTTAAAAGTTTGACCTAAATATACTAACGTATGAAGTTTATTATATTCTTTTAATGGTATTCCTTTCATGCTTGATACCTTAGGCTCAGTATTTTCTTTATTATGAATAATATTTAATTTCGTGTGATGCAACCTCACCCATAAGAATTTCGTTCAATTTCTTATATCTCTTATGCTCGTTTAACCGAGATCCATTTTTATTGTAACAAAACTTGTTTAGAATTTGAGCTAGATATACTAACGTATGAAGGTTATTATATTCTTTTAACGGTACTCCTTTCATGCATGATACCTTAGCCTCGGTATTTTATTTAGTATGAATCATAATTTATTTCGTGTGATGGAACCACACCCATAAGAGTTTCATACAATTTCCTATATCTCGTAAGCTCGTTTAACCGAGCTCCGTTTGTCTTGAAACAAAACTCGTTTAAAAGTTTGAGCTAAATCTACTAACGTATGAAGTTTATTATATTCTTTTAACGGTACTCCTTTCATGCATGATACCTTAGGCTTAGTATTTTCTTTATTATGAATAATATTTAATTTCGTGTGATGGAACCACACCCATAAGAATTTCGTTCAATTTCCTATATCTCGTATGCTCGCTTAACCGAGATCCATTCTTGTTGTAACAAAACTTGTTTAGAAGTTTGAGCTAGATATACTAATGTATGAAGGTTATTATATTCTTTTAACGGTACTCCTTTCATGCATGATACCTTAGCCTCGGTATTTTGTTTAGTATGAATCATAATTTATTTCGTGTGATGGAACCACACCCATAAGAGTTTCATACAATTTCCTATATCTCATAAGCTCGTTTAACTGATCTCCGTTCGTCTTAAAACAAAACTCGTTTAAAAGTTTGACCTAAATATACTAACGTATGAAGTTTATTATATACTTTTAACGGTACTCCTTTCATGCATGATACCTTAGCTTTGGTATTATGTTTATTATTAATAATATTTAATTTCGTGTGATGGAATCACACCCATAAGAATTTCGTACAATTTCTTATATCTCTTATGCTCGTTTAACCGAGATCCATTTTTATTGTAACAAAACTTGTTTAGAAGTTTGAGCTAGATATACTAACGTATGAAGGTTATTATATTCTTTTAACGGTACTCCTTTCATGCATGATACCTTAGCCTCGGTATTTTATTTAGTATGAATCATAATTTATTTCGTGTGATGGAACCACACCCATAAGAGTTTCATACAATTTCCTATATCTCGTAAGCTCGTTTAACCGAGCTCCGTTTGTCTTGAAACAAAACTCATTTAAAAGTTTGAGCTAAATCTACTAACGTATGAAGTTTATTATATACTTTTAACGGTACTCCTTTCATGCATGATACCTTAGGCTTAGTATTTTCTTTATTATGAATAATATTTAATTTCGTGTGATGGAACCACACCCATAAGAATTTCGTTCAATTTCCTATATCTCGTATGCTCGCTTAACCGAGATCCATTCTTGTTGTAACAAAACTTGTTTAGAAGTTTGAGCTAGATATACTAACGTATTAAGTTTATTATATACTTTTAACGGTACTCCTTTCATGCATGATACCTTAAGCTCAGTATTTTCTTTATTATGAATAATATTTAATTTCGTGTGATGGAACCACACCCATAAGAATTTCGTTCAATTTCCTATATCTCGTATGCTCGTTTAAACGAGATCCATTTTTCTAGTAACAAAACTTGTTTAGAAGTTTGAGCTAGATATACTAACGTATGAAGTTTATTATATACTTTTACCGGTACTCCTTTCATGCATGATACCTTTGGCTCAATATTTTGTTTATTATGAATAATATTTAATTTCGTGTGATGGAACCACACCCATAAGAGTTTCATACAATTTCCTATATCTCGTAAGCTCGTTTAACCGATCTCCGTTTGTCTTGAAACAAAACTCGTTTAAAAGTTTGACCTAAATATACTAACGTATGAAGTTTATTATATTCTTTTAATGGTATTCCTTTCATGCTTGATACCTTAGGCTCAGTATTTTCTTTATTATGAATAATATTTAATTTCGTGTGATGGAATCACACCCATAAGAATTTCGTACAATTTCTTATATCTCTTATGCTCGTTTAACCGAGATCCATTTTTATTGTAACAAAACTTGTTTAGAAGTTTGAGCTAGATATACTAACGTATGAAGGTTATTATATTCTTTTAACGGTACTCCTTTCATGCATGATACCTTAGCCTCGGTATTTTATTTAGTATGAATCATAATTTATTTCGTGTGATGGAACCACACCCATAAGAGTTTCATACAATTTCCTATATCTCGTAAGCTCGTTTAACCGAGCTCCGTTTGTCTTGAAACAAAACTCATTTAAAAGTTTGAGCTAAATCTACTAACGTATGAAGTTTATTATATACTTTTAACGGTACTCCTTTCATGCATGATACCTTAGGCTTAGTATTTTCTTTATTATGAATAATATTTAATTTCGTGTGATGGAACCACACCCATAAGAATTTCGTTCAATTTCCTATATCTCGTATGCTCGCTTAACCGAGATCCATTCTTGTTGTAACAAAACTTGTTTAGAAGTTTGAGCTAGATATACTAACGTATTAAGTTTATTATATACTTTTAACGGTACTCCTTTCATGCATGATACCTTAAGCTCAGTATTTTCTTTATTATGAATAATATTTAATTTCGTGTGATGGAACCACACCCATAAGAATTTCGTTCAATTTCCTATATCTCGTATGCTCGTTTAAACGAGATCCATTTTTCTAGTAACAAAACTTGTTTAGAAGTTTGAGCTAGATATACTAACGTATGAAGTTTATTATATACTTTTACCGGTACTCCTTTCATGCATGATACCTTTGGCTCAATATTTTGTTTATTATGAATAATATTTAATTTCGTGTGATGGAACCACACCCATAAGAGTTTCATACAATTTCCTATATCTCGTAAGCTCGTTTAACCGATCTCCGTTTGTCTTGAAACAAAACTCGTTTAAAAGTTTGACCTAAATATACTAACGTATGAAGTTTATTATATTCTTTTAATGGTATTCCTTTCATGCTTGATACCTTAGGCTCAGTATTTTCTTTATTATGAATAATATTTAATTTCGTGTGATGCAACCTCACCCATAAGAATTTCGTTCAATTTCTTATATCTCTTATCCTCGTTTAACCGAGATCCATTTTTATTGTAACAAAACTTGTTTAGAAGTTTGAGCTAGATATACTAACGTATGAAGGTTATTATATTCTTTTAACGGTACTCCTTTCATGCATGATACCTTAGCCTCGGTATTTTGTTTAGTATGAATCATAATTTATTTTGTGTGATGGAACCACACCCATAAGAGTTTCATACAATTTCCTATATCTCGTAAGCTCGTTTAACCGAGCTCCGTTTGTCTTGAAACAAAACTCGTTTAAAAGTTTGAGCTAAATCTACTAACGTATGAAGTTTATTATATTCTTTTAACGGTACTCCTTTCATGCATGATACCTTAGGCTTAGTATTTTCTTTATTATGAATAATATTTAATTTCGTGTGATGCAACCACACCCATAAGAATTTCGTTCAATTTCCTATATCTCGTATGCTCGCTTAACCGTGATCCATTCTTGTTGTAACAAAACTTGTTTAGAAGTTTGAGCTAGATATACTAACGTATGAAGTTTATTCTATTCTTTTAACGGTACTTCTTTCATGTATGATACCTTAGCCTCGGTATTTTGTTTAGTATGAATCATAATTTATTTCGTGTGATGGAACCACACCCATAAGAGTTTCATACAATTTCCTATATCTCGTAAGCTCGTTTAACCGATCTCCGTTTGTCTTGAAACAAAACTCGTTTAAAAGTTTGACCTAAATATACTAACGTATGAAGTTAATTATATACTTTTAACGGTACTCCTTTCATGCATGATACCTTAGCTTTGGTATTATGTTTATTATTAATAATATTTAATTTCGTGTGATGGAATCACACCCATAAGAATTTCGTACAATTTCCTATATCTCGTATGCTCGTTTAACCGAGATCCATTTTTCTAGTAACAAAACTTGTTTAGAAGTTTGAGCTAGATATACTAACGTATGAAGGTTATTATATTCTTTTAACGGTACTCCTTTCATGCATGATACCTTAGCCTCGGTATTTTGTTTAGTATGAATCATAATTTATTTCGTGTGATGGAACCACACCCATAAGAGTTTCATACAATTTCCTATATCTCGTAAGCTCGTTTAACCGAGCTCCGTTTGTCTTGAAACAAAACTCGTTTAAAAGTTTGAGCTAAATCTACTAACGTATGAAGTTTATTATATACTTTTAACGGTACTCCTTTCATGCATGATACCTTAGGCTTAGTATTTTCTTTATTATGAATAATATTTAATTTCGTGTGATGCAACCACACCCATAAGAATTTCGTTCAATTTCCTATATCTCGTATGCTCGCTTAACCGAGATCCATTCTTGTTGTAACAAAACTTGTTTAGAAGTTTGAGCTAGATATACTAATGTATGAAGGTTATTATATTCTTTTAACGGTACTCCTTTCATGCATGATACCTTAGCCTCGGTATTTTGTTTAGTATGAATCATAATTTATTTCGTGTGATGGAACCACACCCATAAGAGTTTCATACAATTTCCTATATCTCATAAGCTCGTTTAACCGATCTCCGTTTGTCTTGAAACAAAACTCGTTTAAAAGTTTGACCTAAATATACTAACGTATGAAGTTTATTATATACTTTTAACGGTACTCCTTTCATGCATGATACCTTAGCATTGGTATTATGTTTATTATTAATAATATTTAATTTCGTGTGATGGAATCACACCCATAAGAATTTCGTACAATTTCTTATATCTCTTATGCTCGTTTAACCGAGATCCATTTTTATTGTAACAAAACTTGTTTAGAAGTTTGAGCTAGATATACTAACGTATGAAGGTTATTATATTCTTTTAACGGTACTCCTTTCATGCATGATACCTTAGCCTCGGTATTTTGTTTAGTATGAATCATAATTTATTTTGTGTGATGGAACCACACCCATAAGAGTTTCATACAATTTCCTATATCTCGTAAGCTCGTTTAACCGAGCTCCGTTTGTCTTGAAACAAAACTCGTTCAAAAGTTTGAGCTAAATCAACTAACGTATGAAGTTTATTATATTCTTTAAACGGTACTCCTTTCATGCATGATACCTTAGGCTTAGTATTTTCTTTATTATGAATAATATTTAATTTCGTGTGATGGAACCACACCCATAAGAATTTCGTTCAATTTCCTATATCTCGTATGCTCGCTTAACCGAGATCCATTCTTGTTGTTACAAAACTTGTTTAGAAGTTTGAGCTAGATATACTAACGTATTAAGTTTATTATATAATTTTAACGGTACTCCTTTCATGCGTGATACCTTAAGCTCAGTATTTTCTTTATTATGAATAATATTTAATTTCGTGTGATGGAACCACACCCATAAGAATTTCGTTCAATTTCCTATATCTCGTATGCTCGTTTAACCGAGATCCATCTTTCTAGTAACAAAACTTGTTTAGAAGTTTGAGCTAGATATACTAACGTATGAAGGTTATTATATTCTTTTAACGGTACTCCTTTCATGCATGATACCTTAGCCTCGGTATTTTGTTTAGTATGAATCATAATTTATTTCGTGTGATGGAACCACACCCATAAGAGTTTCATACAATTTCCTATATCTCGTAAGCTCGTTTAACCGATCTCCGTTTGTCTTGAAACAAAACTCGTTTAAAAATTTGACCTAAATATACTAACGTATGAAGTTAATTATATACTTTTAACGGTACTCCTTTCATGCATGATACCTTAGCTTTGGTATTATGTTTATTATTAATAATATTTAATTTCGTGTGATGGAATTACACCCATAAGAATTTCGTACAATTTCCTATATCTCGTATGCTCGTTTAACCGAGATCCATTTTTCTAGTAACAAAACTTGTTTAGAAGTTTGAGCTAGATATACTAACGTATGAAGGTTATTATATTCTTTTAACGGTACTCCTTTCATGCATGATACCTTAGCCTCGGTATTTTGTTTAGTATGAATCATAATTTATTTCGTGTGATGGAACCACACCCATAAGAGTTTCATACAATTTCCTATATCTCGTAAGCTCGTTTAACCGAGCTCCGTTTGTCTTGAAACAAAACTCGTTTAAAAGTTTGAGCTAAATCTACTAACGTATGAAGTTTATTATATTCTTTTAACGGTACTCCTTTCATGCATGATACCTTAGGCTTAGTATTTTCTTTATTATGAATAATATTTAATTTCGTGTGATGCAACCACACCCATAAGAATTTCGTTCAATTTCCTATATCTCGTATGCTCGCTTAACCGTGATCCATTCTTGTTGTAACAAAACTTGTTTAGAAGTTTGAGCTAGATATACTAACGTATGAAGTTTATTCTATTCTTTTAACGGTACTCCTTTCATGTATGATACCTTAGCCTCGGTATTTTGTTTAGTATGAATCATAATTTATTTCGTGTGATGGAACCACACCCATAAGAGTTTCATACAATTTCCTATATCTCGTAAGCTCGTTTAACCGATCTCCGTTTGTCTTGAAACAAAACTCGTTTAAAAGTTTGACCTAAATATACTAACGTATGAAGTTAATTATATACTTTTAACGGTACTCCTTTCATGCATGATACCTTAGCTTTGGTATTATGTTTATTATTAATAATATTTAATTTCGTGTGATGGAATCACACCCATAAGAATTTCGTACAATTTCCTATATCTCGTATGCTCGTTTAACCGAGATCCATTTTTCTAGTAACAAAACTTGTTTAGAAGTTTGAGCTAGATATACTAACGTATGAAGGTTATTATATTCTTTTAACGGTACTCCTTTCATGCATGATACCTTAGCCTCGGTATTTTGTTTAGTATGAATCATAATTTATTTCGTGTGATGGAACCACACCCATAAGAGTTTCATACAATTTCCTATATCTCGTAAGCTCGTTTAACCGAGCTCCGTTTGTCTTGAAACAAAACTCGTTTAAAAGTTTGAGCTAAATCTACTAACGTATGAAGTTTATTATATACTTTTAACGGTACTCCTTTCATGCATGATACCTTAGGCTTAGTATTTTCTTTATTATGAATAATATTTAATTTCGTGTGATGCAACCACACCCATAAGAATTTCGTTCAATTTCCTATATCTCGTATGCTCGCTTAACCGAGATCCATTCTTGTTGTAACAAAACTTGTTTAGAAGTTTGAGCTAGATATACTAACGTATTAAGTTTATTATATAATTTTAACGGTACTCCTTTCATGCGTGATACCTTAAGCTCAGTATTTTCTTTATTATGAATAATATTTAATTTCGTGTGATGGAACCACACCCATAAGAATTTCGTTCAATTTCCTATATCTCGTATGCTCGTTTAACCGAGATCCATTTTTCTAGTAACAAAACTTGTTTAGAAGTTTGAGCTAGATATATTAACGTATGAAGGTTATTATATTCTTTTAACGGTACTCCTTTCATGCATGATACCTTAGCCTCAGTATTTTGTTTAGTTTGAATCATAATTTATTTCGTGTGATGGAACCACACCCATAAGAGTTTCATACAATTTCCTATATCTCGAAAGCTCGTTTAACCGAGCTCCGTTTGTCTTAAAACAAAACTCGTTTAAAAGTTTGAGCTAAATCTACTAACGTACGAAGGTTATTATATACTTTTACTGGTACTCCTTTCATGCATGATACCTTTGGCTCAGTATTTTGTTTATTATGAATAATATTTAATTTCGTGTGATGGAATCACACCCATAAGAATTTCGTACAATTTCCTATATCTCGTATGCTCGTTTAACCGAGATCCATTTTTCTTGTAACAAAACTTGTTTAGAAGTTTGAGCTAGATATACTAACGTATGAAGTTTATTATATTCTTTTAACGGTACTCCTTTCATGCATGATATCTTAGGCTTAGTATTTTCTTTATTATGAATAATATTTAATTTCGTGTGATGGAACCACACCCATAAGAATTTCGTTCAATTTCCTATATCTCGTATGCTCGCTTAACCGAGATCCATTCTTGTTGTAACAAAACTTGTTTAGAAGTTTGAGCTAGATATACTAACGTATTAATTTTATTATATACTTTTAACGGTACTCCTTTCATGCATGATACCTTAAGCTCAGTGTTTTCTTTATTATGAATAATATTTAATTTCGTGTGATGGAACCACACCCATAAGAATTTCATTCAATTTCCTATATCTCGTATGCTCGTTTAACCGAGATCCATTTTTCTAGTAACAAAACTTGTTTAGAAGTTTGAGCTAGATATACTAACGTATGAAGGTTATTATATTCTTTTAACGGTACTCCTTTCATGCATGATACCTTAGCCTCGGTATTTTGTTTAGTATGAATCATAATTTATTTCGTGTGATGGAACCACACCCATAAGAGTTTCATACAATTTCCTATATCTCGTAAGCTCGTTTAACCGAGCTCCGTTTGTCTTGAAACAAAACTCGTTTAAAAGTTTGAGCTAAATCTACTAACGCATGAAGTTTATTATATACTTTTAACGGTACTCCTTTCATGCATGATACCTTAGGCTTAGTATTTTCTTTATTATGAATAATATTTAATTTCGTGTGATGGAACCACACCCATAAGAATTTCGTTCAATTTCCTATATCTCGTATGCTCGCTTAACCGAGATCCATTCTTGTTGTAACAAAACTTGTTTAGAAGTTTGAGCTAGATATACTAACGTATTAATTTTATTATATACTTTTAACGGTACTCCTTTCATGCATGATACCTTAAGCTCAGTGTTTTCTTTATTATGAATAATATTTAATTTCGTGTGATGGAACCACACCCATAAGAATTTCATTCAATTTCCTATATCTCGTATGCTCGTTTAACCGAGATCCATTTTTCTAGTAACAAAACTTGTTTAGAAGTTTGAGCTAGATATACTAACGTATGAAGGTTATTATATTCTTTTAACGGTACTCCTTTCATGCATGATACCTTAGCCTCGGTATTTTGTTTAGTATGAATCATAATTTATTTCGTGTGATGGAACCACACCCATAAGAGTTTCATACAATTTCCTATATCTCGTAAGCTCGTTTAACCGAGCTCCGTTTGTCTTGAAACAAAACTCGTTTAAAAGTTTGAGCTAAATCTACTAACGCATGAAGTTTATTATATACTTTTAACGGTACTCCTTTCATGCATGATACCTTAGGCTTAGTATTTTCTTTATTATGAATAATATTTAATTTCGTGTGATGGAACCACACCCATAAGAATTTCGTTCAATTTCCTATATCTCGTATGCTCGCTTAACCGAGATCCATTCTTGTTGTAACAAAACTTGTTTAGAAGTTTGAGCTAGATATACTAACGTATTAATTTTATTATATACTTTTAACGGTACTCCTTTCATGCATGATACCTTAAGCTCAGTGTTTTCTTTATTATGAATAATATTTAATTTCGTGTGATGGAACCACACCCATAAGAATTTCATTCAATTTCCTATATCTCGTATGCTCGTTTAACCGAGATCCATTTTTCTAGTAACAAAACTTGTTTAGAAGTTTGAGCTAGATATACTAACGTATGAAGGTTATTATATTCTTTTAACGGTACTCCTTTCATGCATGATACCTTAGCCTCGGTATTTTGTTTAGTATGAATCATAATTTATTTCGTGTGATGGAACCACACCCATAAGAGTTTCATACAATTTCCTATATCTCGTAAGCTCGTTTAACCGAGCTCCGTTTGTCTTGAAACAAAACTCGTTTAAAAGTTTGAGCTAAATCTACTAACGCATGAAGTTTATTATATACTTTTAACGGTACTCCTTTCATGCATGATACCTTAGGCTTAGTATTTTCTTTATTATGAATAATATTTAATTTCGTGTGATGGAACCACACCCATAAGAATTTCGTTCAATTTCCTATATCTCGTATGCTCGCTTAACCGAGATCCATTCTTGTTGTAACAAAACTTGTTTAGAAGTTTGAGCTAGATATACTAACGTATTAAGTTTATTATATACTTTTAACGGTACTCCTTTCATGCATGATACCTTAAGCTCAGTATTTTCTTTAGTATGAATAATATTTAATTTCGTGTGATGGAACCACACCCATAAGAATTTCGTTCAATTTCCTATATCTCGTATGCTCGCTTAACCGAGATCCATTCTTGTTGTAACAAAACTTGTTTAGAAGTTTGAGCTAGATATACTAACGTATTAATTTTATTATATACTTTTAACGGTACTCCTTTCATGCATGATACCTTAAGCTCAGTGTTTTCTTTATTATGAATAATATTTAATTTCGTGTGATGGAACCACACCCATAAGAATTTCATTCAATTTCCTATATCTCGTATGCTCGTTTAACCGAGATCCATTTTTCTAGTAACAAAACTTGTTTAGAAGTTTGAGCTAGATATACTAACGTATGAAGGTTATTATATTCTTTTAACGGTACTCCTTTCATGCATGATACCTTAGCCTCGGTATTTTGTTTAGTATGAATCATAATTTATTTCGTGTGATGGAACCACACCCATAAGAATTTCGTTCAATTTCCTATATCTCGTAAGCTCGTTTAACCGAGCTCCGTTTGTCTTGAAACAAAACTCGTTTAAAAGTTTGAGCTAAATCTACTAACGCATGAAGTTTATTATATACTTTTAACGGTACTCCTTTCATGCATGATACCTTAGGCTTAGTATTTTCTTTATTATGAATAATATTTAATTTCGTGTGATGGAACCACACCCATAAGAATTTCGTTCAATTTCCTATATCTCGTATGCTCGCTTAACCGAGATCCATTCTTGTTGTAACAAAACTTGTTTAGAAGTTTGAGCTAGATATACTAACGTATTAAGTTTATTATATACTTTTAACGGTACTCCTTTCATGCATGATACCTTAAGCTCAGTATTTTGTTTAGTATGAATCATAATTTATTTCGTGTGATGGAACCACACCCATAAGAATTTCGTTCAATTTCCTATATCTCGTATGCTCGTTTAAACGAGATCCATTTTTCTAGTAACAAAACTTGTTTAGAAGTTTGAGCTAGATATACTAACGTATGAAGGTTATTATATTCTTTTAACGGTACTCCTTTCATGCATGATACCTTAGCCTCGGTATTTTGTTTAGTATGAATCATAATTTATTTCGTGTGATGGAACCACACCCATAAGAGTTTCATACAATTTCCTATATCTCGTAAGCTCGTTTAACCGAGCTCCGTTTGTCTTGAAACAAAACTCGTTTAAAAGTTTGAGCTAAATCTACTAACGTACGAAGTTTATTATATACTTTTACCGGTACTCCTTTCATGCATGATACCTTTGGCTCAGTATTTTGTTTATTATGAATAATATTTAATTTCGTGTGATGGAACCACACCCATAAGAGTTTCATACAATTTCCTATATCTCGTAAGCTCGTTTAACCGATCTCCGTTTGTCTTGAAACAAAACTCGTTTAAAAGTTTGACCTAAATATACTAACGTATGAAGTTTATTATATTCTTTTAATGGTATTCCTTTCATGCTTGATACCTTAGGCTCAGTATTTTCTTTATTATGAATAATATTTAATTTCGTGTGATGCAACCTCACCCATAAGAATTTCGTTCAATTTCTTATATCTCTTATGCTCGTTTAACCGAGATCCATTTTTATTGTAACAAAACTTGTTTAGAAGTTTGAGCTAGATATACTAACGTATGAAGTTTATTCTATTCTTTTAACGGTACTCCTTTCATGTATGATACCTTAGCCTCGGTATTTTGTTTAGTATGAATCATAATTTATTTCGTGTGATGGAACCACACCCATAAGAGTTTCATACAATTTCCTATATCTCGTAAGCTCGTTTAACCTATCTCCGTTTGTCTTGAAACAAAACTCGTTTAAAAGTTTGACCTAAATATACTAACGTATGAAGTTTATTATATACTTTTAACGGTACTCCTTTCATGCATGATACCTTAGGCTTAGTATTTTCTTTATTATGAATAATATTTAATTTCGTGTGATGCAACCACACCCATAAGAATTTCGTTCAATTTCCTATATCTCGTATGCTCGCTTAACCGAGATCCATTCTTGTTGTAACAAAACTTGTTTAGAAGTTTGAGCTAGATATACTAACGTATTAAGTTTATTATATAATTTTAACGGTACTCCTTTCATGCGTGATACCTTAAGCTCAGTATTTTCTTTATTATGAATAATATTTAATTTCGTGTGATGGAACCACACCCATAAGAATTTCGTTCAATTTCCTATATCTCGTATGCTCGTTTAACCGAGATCCATTTTTCTAGTAACAAAACTTGTTTAGAAGTTTGAGCTAGATATATTAACGTATGAAGGTTATTATATTCTTTTAACGGTACTCCTTTCATGCATGATACCTTAGCCTCAGTATTTTGTTTAGTTTGAATCATAATTTATTTCGTGTGATGGAACCACACCCATAAGAGTTTCATACAATTTCCTATATCTCGTAAGCTCGTTTAACCGAGCTCCGTTTGTCTTAAAACAAAACTCGTTTAAAAGTTTGAGCTAAATCTACTAAAGTACGAAGGTTATTATATACTTTTACTGGTACTCCTTTCATGCATGATACCTTTGGCTCAGTATTTTGTTTATTATGAATAATATTTAATTTCGTGTGATGGAATCACACCCATAAGAATTTCGTACAATTTCCTATATCTCGTATGCTCGTTTAACCGAGATCCATTTTTCTTGTAACAAAACTTGTTTAGAAGTTTGAGCTAGATATACTAACGTATGAAGTTTATTATATTCTTTTAACGGTACTCCTTTCATGCATGATATCTTAGGCTTAGTATTTTCTTTATTATGAATAATATTTAATTTCGTGTGATGGAACCACACCCATAAGAATTTCGTTCAATTTCCTATATCTCGTATGCTCGCTTAACCGAGATCCATTCTTGTTGTAACAAAACTTGTTTAGAAGTTTGAGCTAGATATACTAACGTATTAATTTTATTATATACTTTTAACGGTACTCCTTTCATGCATGATACCTTAAGCTCAGTGTTTTCTTTATTATGAATAATATTTAATTTCGTGTGATGGAACCACACCCATAAGAATTTCATTCAATTTCCTATATCTCGTATGCTCGTTTAACCGAGATCCATTTTTCTAGTAACAAAACTTGTTTAGAAGTTTGAGCTAGATATACTAACGTATGAAGGTTATTATATTCTTTTAACGGTACTCCTTTCATGCATGATACCTTAGCCTCGGTATTTTGTTTAGTATGAATCATAATTTATTTCGTGTGATGGAACCACACCCATAAGAGTTTCATACAATTTCCTATATCTCGTAAGCTCGTTTAACCGAGCTCCGTTTGTCTTGAAACAAAACTCGTTTAAAAGTTTGAGCTAAATCTACTAACGCATGAAGTTTATTATATACTTTTAACGGTACTCCTTTCATGCATGATACCTTAGGCTTAGTATTTTCTTTATTATGAATAATATTTAATTTCGTGTGATGGAACCACACCCATAAGAATTTCGTTCAATTTCCTATATCTCGTATGCTCGCTTAACCGAGATCCATTCTTGTTGTAACAAAACTTGTTTAGAAGTTTGAGCTAGATATACTAACGTATTAAGTTTATTATATACTTTTAACGGTACTCCTTTCATGCATGATACCTTAAGCTCAGTATTTTCTTTAGTATGAATAATATTTAATTTCGTGTGATGGAACCACACCCATAAGAATTTCGTTCAATTTCCTATATCTCGTATGCTCGCTTAACCGAGATCCATTCTTGTTGTAACAAAACTTGTTTAGAAGTTTGAGCTAGATATACTAACGTATTAATTTTATTATATACTTTTAACGGTACTCCTTTCATGCATGATACCTTAAGCTCAGTGTTTTCTTTATTATGAATAATATTTAATTTCGTGTGATGGAACCACACCCATAAGAATTTCATTCAATTTCCTATATCTCGTATGCTCGTTTAACCGAGATCCATTTTTCTAGTAACAAAACTTGTTTAGAAGTTTGAGCTAGATATACTAACGTATGAAGGTTATTATATTCTTTTAACGGTACTCCTTTCATGCATGATACCTTAGCCTCGGTATTTTGTTTAGTATGAATCATAATTTATTTCGTGTGATGGAACCACACCCATAAGAGTTTCATACAATTTCCTATATCTCGTAAGCTCGTTTAACCGAGCTCCGTTTGTCTTGAAACAAAACTCGTTTAAAAGTTTGAGCTAAATCTACTAACGCATGAAGTTTATTATATACTTTTAACGGTACTCCTTTCATGCATGATACCTTAGGCTTAGTATTTTCTTTATTATGAATAATATTTAATTTCGTGTGATGGAACCACACCCATAAGAATTTCGTTCAATTTCCTATATCTCGTATGCTCGCTTAACCGAGATCCATTCTTGTTGTAACAAAACTTGTTTAGAAGTTTGAGCTAGATATACTAACGTATTAAGTTTATTATATACTTTTAACGGTACTCCTTTCATGCATGATACCTTAAGCTCAGTATTTTCTTTAGTATGAATAATATTTAATTTCGTGTGATGGAACCACACCCATAAGAATTTCGTTCAATTTCCTATATCTCGTATGCTCGTTTAAACGAGATCCATTTTTCTAGTAACAAAACTTGTTTAGAAGTTTGAGCTAGATATACTAACGTATGAAGGTTATTATATTCTTTTAACGGTACTCCTTTCATGCATGATACCTTAGCCTCGGTATTTTGTTTAGTATGAATCATAATTTATTTCGTGTGATGGAACCACACCCATAAGAGTTTCATACAATTTCCTATATCTCGTAAGCTCGTTTAACCGAGCTCCGTTTGTCTTGAAACAAAACTCGTTTAAAAGTTTGAGCTAAATCTACTAACGTACGAAGTTTATTATATACTTTTAACGGTACTCCTTTCATGCATGATACCTTTGGCTCAGTATTTTGTTTATTATGAATAATATTTAATTTCGTGTGATGGAACCACACCCATAAGAGTTTCATACAATTTCCTATATCTCGTAAGCTCGTTTAACCGATCTCCGTTTGTCTTGAAACAAAACTCGTTTAAAAGTTTGACCTAAATATACTAACGTATGAAGTTTATTATATTCTTTTAATGGTATTCCTTTCATGCTTGATACCTTAGGCTCAGTATTTTCTTTATTATGAATAATATTTAATTTCGTGTGATGCAACCTCACCCATAAGAATTTCGTTCAATTTCTTATATCTCTTATGCTCGTTTAACCGAGATCCATTTTTATTGTAACAAAACTTGTTTAGAAGTTTGAGCTAGATATACTAACGTATGAAGTTTATTCTATTCTTTTAACGGTACTCCTTTCATGTATGATACCTTAGCCTCGGTATTTTGTTTAGTATGAATCATAATTTATTTCGTGTGATGGAACCACACCCATAAGAGTTTCATACAATTTCCTATATCTCGTAAGCTCGTTTAACCGATCTCCGTTTGTCTTGAAACAAAACTCGTTTAAAAGTTTGACCTAAATATACTAACGTATGAAGTTTATTATATACTTTTAACGGTACTCCTTTCATGCATGATACCTTAGGCTTAGTATTTTCTTTATTATGAATAATATTTAATTTCGTGTGATGCAACCACACCCATAAGAATTTCGTTCAATTTCCTATATCTCGTATGCTCGCTTAACCGAGATCCATTCTTGTTGTAACAAAACTTGTTTAGAAGTTTGAGCTAGATATACTAACGTATTAAGTTTATTATATAATTTTAACGGTACTCCTTTCATGCGTGATACCTTAAGCTCAGTATTTTCTTTATTATGAATAATATTTAATTTCGTGTGATGGAACCACACCCATAAGAATTTCGTTCAATTTCCTATATCTCGTATGCTCGTTTAACCGAGATCCATTTTTCTAGTAACAAAACTTGTTTAGAAGTTTGAGCTAGATATATTAACGTATGAAGGTTATTATATTCTTTTAACGGTACTCCTTTCATGCATGATACCTTAGCCTCAGTATTTTGTTTAGTTTGAATCATAATTTATTTCGTGTGATGGAACCACACCCATAAGAGTTTCATACAATTTCCTATATCTCGTAAGCTCGTTTAACCGAGCTCCGTTTGTCTTAAAACAAAACTCGTTTAAAAGTTTGAGCTAAATCTACTAACGTACGAAGGTTATTATATACTTTTACTGGTACTCCTTTCATGCATGATACCTTTGGCTCAGTATTTTGTTTATTATGAATAATATTTAATTTCGTGTGATGGAATCACACCCATAAGAATTTCGTACAATTTCCTATATCTCGTATGCTCGTTTAACCGAGATCCATTTTTCTTGTAACAAAACTTGTTTAGAAGTTTGAGCTAGATATACTAACGTATGAAGTTTATTATATTCTTTTAACGGTACTCCTTTCATGCATGATATCTTAGGCTTAGTATTTTCTTTATTATGAATAATATTTAATTTCGTGTGATGGAACCACACCCATAAGAATTTCGTTCAATTTCCTATATCTCGTATGCTCGCTTAACCGAGATCCATTCTTGTTGTAACAAAACTTGTTTAGAAGTTTGAGCTAGATATACTAACGTATTAATTTTATTATATACTTTTAACGGTACTCCTTTCATGCATGATACCTTAAGCTCAGTGTTTTCTTTATTATGAATAATATTTAATTTCGTGTGATGGAACCACACCCATAAGAATTTCATTCAATTTCCTATATCTCGTATGCTCGTTTAACCGAGATCCATTTTTCTAGTAACAAAACTTGTTTATAAGTTTGAGCTAGATATACTAACGTATGAAGGTTATTATATTCTTTTAACGGTACTCCTTTCATGCATGATACCTTAGCCTCGGTATTTTGTTTAGTATGAATCATAATTTATTTCGTGTGATGGAACCACACCCATAAGAGTTTCATACAATTTCCTATATCTCGTAAGCTCGTTTAACCGAGCTCCGTTTGTCTTGAAACAAAACTCGTTTAAAAGTTTGAGCTAAATCTACTAACGCATGAAGTTTATTATATACTTTTAACGGTACTCCTTTCATGCATGATACCTTAGGCTTAGTATTTTCTTTATTATGAATAATATTTAATTTCGTGTGATGGAACCACACCCATAAGAATTTCGTTCAATTTCCTATATCTCGTATGCTCGCTTAACCGAGATCCATTCTTGTTGTAACAAAACTTGTTTAGAAGTTTGAGCTAGATATACTAACGTATTAAGTTTATTATATACTTTTAACGGTACTCCTTTCATGCATGATACCTTAAGCTCAGTATTTTCTTTAGTATGAATAATATTTAATTTCGTGTGATGGAACCACACCCATAAGAATTTCGTTCAATTTCCTATATCTCGTATGCTCGCTTAACCGAGATCCATTCTTGTTGTAACAAAACTTGTTTAGAAGTTTGAGCTAGATATACTAACGTATTAATTTTATTATATACTTTTAACGGTACTCCTTTCATGCATGATACCTTAAGCTCAGTGTTTTCTTTATTATGAATAATATTTAATTTCGTGTGATGGAACCACACCCATAAGAATTTCATTCAATTTCCTATATCTCGTATGCTCGTTTAACCGAGATCCATTTTTATTGTAACAAAACTTGTTTAGAAGTTTGAGCTAGATATACTAACGTATGAAGTTTATTCTATTCTTTTAACGGTACTCCTTTCATGTATGATACCTTAGCCTCGGTATTTTGTTTAGTATGAATCATAATTTATTTCGTGTGATGGAACCACACCCATAAGAGTTTCATACAATTTCCTATATCTCGTAAGCTCGTTTAACCGATCTCCGTTTGTCTTGAAACAAAACTCGTTTAAAAGTTTGACCTAAATATACTAACGTATGAAGTTTATTATATACTTTTAACGGTACTCCTTTCATGCATGATACCTTAGGCTTAGTATTTTCTTTATTATGAATAATATTTAATTTCGTGTGATGCAACCACACCCATAAGAATTTCGTTCAATTTCCTATATCTCGTATGCTCGCTTAACCGAGATCCATTCTTGTTGTAACAAAACTTGTTTAGAAGTTTGAGCTAGATATACTAACGTATTAAGTTTATTATATAATTTTAACGGTACTCCTTTCATGCGTGATACCTTAAGCTCAGTATTTTCTTTATTATGAATAATATTTAATTTCGTGTGATGGAACCACACCCATAAGAATTTCGTTCAATTTCCTATATCTCGTATGCTCGTTTAACCGAGATCCATTTTTCTAGTAACAAAACTTGTTTAGAAGTTTGAGCTAGATATATTAACGTATGAAGGTTATTATATTCTTTTAACGGTACTCCTTTCATGCATGATACCTTAGCCTCAGTATTTTGTTTAGTTTGAATCATAATTTATTTCGTGTGATGGAACCACACCCATAAGAGTTTCATACAATTTCCTATATCTCGTAAGCTCGTTTAACCGAGCTCCGTTTGTCTTAAAACAAAACTCGTTTAAAAGTTTGAGCTAAATCTACTAACGTACGAAGGTTATTATATACTTTTACTGGTACTCCTTTCATGCATGATACCTTTGGCTCAGTATTTTGTTTATTATGAATAATATTTAATTTCGTGTGATGGAATCACACCCATAAGAATTTCGTACAATTTCCTATATCTCGTATGCTCGTTTAACCGAGATCCATTTTTCTTGTAACAAAACTTGTTTAGAAGTTTGAGCTAGATATACTAACGTATGAAGTTTATTATATTCTTTTAACGGTACTCCTTTCATGCATGATACCTTAGGCTTAGTATTTTCTTTATTATGAATAATATTTAATTTCGTGTGATGGAACCACACCCATAAGAATTTCGTTCAATTTCCTATATCTCGTATGCTCGCTTAACCGAGATCCATTCTTGTTGTAACAAAACTTGTTTAGAAGTTTGAGCTAGATATACTAACGTATTAATTTTATTATATACTTTTAACGGTACTCCTTTCATGCATGATACCTTAAGCTCAGTGTTTTCTTTATTATGAATAATATTTAATTTCGTGTGATGGAACCACACCCATAAGAATTTCATTCAATTTCCTATATCTCGTATGCTCGTTTAACCGAGATCCATTTTTCTAGTAACAAAACTTGTTTAGAAGTTTGAGCTAGATATACTAACGTATGAAGGTTATTATATTCTTTTAACGGTACTCCTTTCATGCATGATACCTTAGCCTCGGTATTTTGTTTAGTATGAATCATAATTTATTTCGTGTGATGGAACCACACCCATAAGAGTTTCATACAATTTCCTATATCTCGTAAGCTCGTTTAACCGAGCTCCGTTTGTCTTGAAACAAAACTCGTTTAAAAGTTTGAGCTAAATCTACTAACGCATGAAGTTTATTATATACTTTTAACGGTACTCCTTTCATGCATGATACCTTAGGCTTAGTATTTTCTTTATTATGAATAATATTTAATTTCGTGTGATGGAACCACACCCATAAGAATTTCGTTCAATTTCCTATATCTCGTATGCTCGCTTAACCGAGATCCATTCTTGTTGTAACAAAACTTGTTTAGAAGTTTGAGCTAGATATACTAACGTATTAAGTTTATTATATACTTTTAACGGTACTCCTTTCATGCATGATACCTTAAGCTCAGTATTTTCTTTAGTATGAATAATATTTAATTTCGTGTGATGGAACCACACCCATAAGAATTTCGTTCAATTTCCTATATCTCGTATGCTCGCTTAACCGAGATCCATTCTTGTTGTAACAAAACTTGTTTAGAAGTTTGAGCTAGATATACTAACGTATTAATTTTATTATATACTTTTAACGGTACTCCTTTCATGCATGATACCTTAAGCTCAGTGTTTTCTTTATTATGAATAATATTTAATTTCGTGTGATGGAACCACACCCATAAGAATTTCATTCAATTTCCTATATCTCGTATGCTCGTTTAACCGAGATCCATTTTTATTGTAACAAAACTTGTTTAGAAGTTTGAGCTAGATATACTAACGTATGAAGTTTATTCTATTCTTTTAACGGTACTCCTTTCATGTATGATACCTTAGCCTCGGTATTTTGTTTAGTATGAATCATAATTTATTTCGTGTGATGGAACCACACCCATAAGAGTTTCATACAATTTCCTATATCTCGTAAGCTCGTTTAACCGATCTCCGTTTGTCTTGAAACAAAACTCGTTTAAAAGTTTGACCTAAATATACTAACGTATGAAGTTTATTATATACTTTTAACGGTACTCCTTTCATGCATGATACCTTAGGCTTAGTATTTTCTTTATTATGAATAATATTTAATTTCGTGTGATGCAACCACACCCATAAGAATTTCGTTCAATTTCCTATATCTCGTATGCTCGCTTAACCGAGATCCATTCTTGTTGTAACAAAACTTGTTTAGAAGTTTGAGCTAGATATACTAACGTATTAAGTTTATTATATAATTTTAACGGTACTCCTTTCATGCGTGATACCTTAAGCTCAGTATTTTCTTTATTATGAATAATATTTAATTTCGTGTGATGGAACCACACCCATAAGAATTTCGTTCAATTTCCTATATCTCGTATGCTCGTTTAACCGAGATCCATTTTTCTAGTAACAAAACTTGTTTAGAAGTTTGAGCTAGATATATTAACGTATGAAGGTTATTATATTCTTTTAACGGTACTCCTTTCATGCATGATACCTTAGCCTCAGTATTTTGTTTAGTTTGAATCATAATTTATTTCGTGTGATGGAACCACACCCATAAGAGTTTCATACAATTTCCTATATCTCGTAAGCTCGTTTAACCGAGCTCCGTTTGTCTTAAAACAAAACTCGTTTAAAAGTTTGAGCTAAATCTACTAACGTACGAAGGTTATTATATACTTTTACTGGTACTCCTTTCATGCATGATACCTTTGGCTCAGTATTTTGTTTATTATGAATAATATTTAATTTCGTGTGATGGAATCACACCCATAAGAATTTCGTACAATTTCCTATATCTCGTATGCTCGTTTAACCGAGATCCATTTTTCTTGTAACAAAACTTGTTTAGAAGTTTGAGCTAGATATACTAACGTATGAAGTTTATTATATTCTTTTAACGGTACTCCTTTCATGCATGATATCTTAGGCTTAGTATTTTCTTTATTATGAATAATATTTAATTTCGTGTGATGGAACCACACCCATAAGAATTTCGTTCAATTTCCTATATCTCGTATGCTCGCTTAACCGAGATCCATTCTTGTTGTAACAAAACTTGTTTAGAAGTTTGAGCTAGATATACTAACGTATTAATTTTATTATATACTTTTAACGGTACTCCTTTCATGCATGATACCTTAAGCTCAGTGTTTTCTTTATTATGAATAATATTTAATTTCGTGTGATGGAACCACACCCATAAGAATTTCATTCAATTTCCTATATCTCGTATGCTCGTTTAACCGAGATCCATTTTTCTAGTAACAAAACTTGTTTAGAAGTTTGAGCTAGATATACTAACGTATGAAGGTTATTATATTCTTTTAACGGTACTCCTTTCATGCATGATACCTTAGCCTCGGTATTTTGTTTAGTATGAATCATAATTTATTTCGTGTGATGGAACCACACCCATAAGAGTTTCATACAATTTCCTATATCTCGTAAGCTCGTTTAACCGAGCTCCGTTTGTCTTGAAACAAAACTCGTTTAAAAGTTTGAGCTAAATCTACTAACGCATGAAGTTTATTATATACTTTTAACGGTACTCCTTTCATGCATGATACCTTAGGCTTAGTATTTTCTTTATTATGAATAATATTTAATTTCGTGTGATGGAACCACACCCATAAGAATTTCGTTCAATTTCCTATATCTCGTATGCTCGCTTAACCGAGATCCATTCTTGTTGTAACAAAACTTGTTTAGAAGTTTGAGCTAGATATACTAACGTATTAATTTTATTATATACTTTTAACGGTACTCCTTTCATGCATGATACCTTAAGCTCAGTATTTTCTTTAGTATGAATAATATTTAATTTCGTGTGATGGAACCACACCCATAAGAATTTCGTTCAATTTCCTATATCTCGTATGCTCGCTTAACCGAGATCCATTCTTGTTGTAACAAAACTTGTTTAGAAGTTTGAGCTAGATATACTAACGTATTAATTTTATTATATACTTTTAACGGTACTCCTTTCATGCATGATACCTTAAGCTCAGTGTTTTCTTTATTATGAATAATATTTAATTTCGTGTGATGGAACCACACCCATAAGAATTTCATTCAATTTCCTATATCTCGTATGCTCGTTTAACCGAGATCCATTTTTATTGTAACAAAACTTGTTTAGAAGTTTGAGCTAGATATACTAACGTATGAAGTTTATTCTATTCTTTTAACGGTACTCCTTTCATGTATGATACCTTAGCCTCGGTATTTTGTTTAGTATGAATCATAATTTATTTCGTGTGATGGAACCACACCCATAAGAGTTTCATACAATTTCCTATATCTCGTAAGCTCGTTTAACCGATCTCCGTTTGTCTTGAAACAAAACTCGTTTAAAAGTTTGACCTAAATATACTAACGTATGAAGTTTATTATATACTTTTAACGGTACTCCTTTCATGCATGATACCTTAGGCTTAGTATTTTCTTTATTATGAATAATATTTAATTTCGTGTGATGCAACCACACCCATAAGAATTTCGTTCAATTTCCTATATCTCGTATGCTCGCTTAACCGAGATCCATTCTTGTTGTAACAAAACTTGTTTAGAAGTTTGAGCTAGATATACTAACGTATTAAGTTTATTATATAATTTTAACGGTACTCCTTTCATGCGTGATACCTTAAGCTCAGTATTTTCTTTATTATGAATAATATTTAATTTCGTGTGATGGAACCACACCCATAAGAATTTCGTTCAATTTCCTATATCTCGTATGCTCGTTTAACCGAGATCCATTTTTCTAGTAACAAAACTTGTTTAGAAGTTTGAGCTAGATATATTAACGTATGAAGGTTATTATATTCTTTTAACGGTACTCCTTTCATGCATGATACCTTAGCCTCAGTATTTTGTTTAGTTTGAATCATAATTTATTTCGTGTGATGGAACCACACCCATAAGAGTTTCATACAATTTCCTATATCTCGTAAGCTCGTTTAACCGAGCTCCGTTTGTCTTAAAACAAAACTCGTTTAAAAGTTTGAGCTAAATCTACTAACGTACGAAGGTTATTATATACTTTTACTGGTACTCCTTTCATGCATGATACCTTTGGCTCAGTATTTTGTTTATTATGAATAATATTTAATTTCGTGTGATGGAATCACACCCATAAGAATTTCGTACAATTTCCTATATCTCGTATGCTCGTTTAACCGAGATCCATTTTTCTTGTAACAAAACTTGTTTAGAAGTTTGAGCTAGATATACTAACGTATGAAGTTTATTATATTCTTTTAACGGTACTCCTTTCATGCATGATATCTTAGGCTTAGTATTTTCTTTATTATGAATAATATTTAATTTCGTGTGATGGAACCACACCCATAAGAATTTCGTTCAATTTCCTATATCTCGTATGCTCGCTTAACCGAGATCCATTCTTGTTGTAACAAAACTTGTTTAGAAGTTTGAGCTAGATATACTAACGTATTAATTTTATTATATACTTTTAACGGTACTCCTTTCATGCATGATACCTTAAGCTCAGTGTTTTCTTTATTATGAATAATATTTAATTTCGTGTGATGGAACCACACCCATAAGAATTTCATTCAATTTCCTATATCTCGTATGCTCGTTTAACCGAGATCCATTTTTCTAGTAACAAAACTTGTTTAGAAGTTTGAGCTAGATATACTAACGTATGAAGGTTATTATATTCTTTTAACGGTACTCCTTTCATGCATGATACCTTAGCCTCGGTATTTTGTTTAGTATGAATCATAATTTATTTCGTGTGATGGAACCACACCCATAAGAGTTTCATACAATTTCCTATATCTCGTAAGCTCGTTTAACCGAGCTCCGTTTGTCTTGAAACAAAACTCGTTTAAAAGTTTGAGCTAAATCTACTAACGCATGAAGTTTATTATATACTTTTAACGGTACTCCTTTCATGCATGATACCTTAGGCTTAGTATTTTCTTTATTATGAATAATATTTAATTTCGTGTGATGGAACCACACCCATAAGAATTTCGTTCAATTTCCTATATCTCGTATGCTCGCTTAACCGAGATCCATTCTTGTTGTAACAAAACTTGTTTAGAAGTTTGAGCTAGATATACTAACGTATTAATTTTATTATATACTTTTAACGGTACTCCTTTCATGCATGATACCTTAAGCTCAGTATTTTCTTTAGTATGAATAATATTTAATTTCGTGTGATGGAACCACACCCATAAGAATTTCGTTCAATTTCCTATATCTCGTATGCTCGCTTAACCGAGATCCATTCTTGTTGTAACAAAACTTGTTTAGAAGTTTGAGCTAGATATACTAACGTATTAATTTTATTATATACTTTTAACGGTACTCCTTTCATGCATGATACCTTAAGCTCAGTGTTTTCTTTATTATGAATAATATTTAATTTCGTGTGATGGAACCACACCCATAAGAATTTCATTCAATTTCCTATATCTCGTATGCTCGTTTAACCGAGATCCATTTTTATTGTAACAAAACTTGTTTAGAAGTTTGAGCTAGATATACTAACGTATGAAGTTTATTCTATTCTTTTAACGGTACTCCTTTCATGTATGATACCTTAGCCTCGGTATTTTGTTTAGTATGAATCATAATTTATTTCGTGTGATGGAACCACACCCATAAGAGTTTCATACAATTTCCTATATCTCGTAAGCTCGTTTAACCGATCTCCGTTTGTCTTGAAACAAAACTCGTTTAAAAGTTTGACCTAAATATACTAACGTATGAAGTTTATTATATACTTTTAACGGTACTCCTTTCATGCATGATACCTTAGGCTTAGTATTTTCTTTATTATGAATAATATTTAATTTCGTGTGATGCAACCACACCCATAAGAATTTCGTTCAATTTCCTATATCTCGTATGCTCGCTTAACCGAGATCCATTCTTGTTGTAACAAAACTTGTTTAGAAGTTTGAGCTAGATATACTAACGTATTAAGTTTATTATATAATTTTAACGGTACTCCTTTCATGCGTGATACCTTAAGCTCAGTATTTTCTTTATTATGAATAATATTTAATTTCGTGTGATGGAACCACACCCATAAGAATTTCGTTCAATTTCCTATATCTCGTATGCTCGTTTAACCGAGATCCATTTTTCTAGTAACAAAACTTGTTTAGAAGTTTGAGCTAGATATATTAACGTATGAAGGTTATTATATTCTTTTAACGGTACTCCTTTCATGCATGATACCTTAGCCTCAGTATTTTGTTTAGTTTGAATCATAATTTATTTCGTGTGATGGAACCACACCCATAAGAGTTTCATACAATTTCCTATATCTCGTAAGCTCGTTTAACCGAGCTCCGTTTGTCTTAAAACAAAACTCGTTTAAAAGTTTGAGCTAAATCTACTAACGTACGAAGGTTATTATATACTTTTACTGGTACTCCTTTCATGCATGATACCTTTGGCTCAGTATTTTGTTTATTATGAATAATATTTAATTTCGTGTGATGGAATCACACCCATAAGAATTTCGTACAATTTCCTATATCTCGTATGCTCGTTTAACCGAGATCCATTTTTCTTGTAACAAAACTTGTTTAGAAGTTTGAGCTAGATATACTAACGTATGAAGTTTATTATATTCTTTTAACGGTACTCCTTTCATGCATGATATCTTAGGCTTAGTATTTTCTTTATTATGAATAATATTTAATTTCGTGTGATGGAACCACACCCATAAGAATTTCGTTCAATTTCCTATATCTCGTATGCTCGCTTAACCGAGATCCATTCTTGTTGTAACAAAACTTGTTTAGAAGTTTGAGCTAGATATACTAACGTATTAATTTTATTATATACTTTTAACGGTACTCCTTTCATGCATGATACCTTAAGCTCAGTGTTTTCTTTATTATGAATAATATTTAATTTCGTGTGATGGAACCACACCCATAAGAATTTCATTCAATTTCCTATATCTCGTATGCTCGTTTAACCGAGATCCATTTTTCTAGTAACAAAACTTGTTTAGAAGTTTGAGCTAGATATACTAACGTATGAAGGTTATTATATTCTTTTAACGGTACTCCTTTCATGCATGATACCTTAGCCTCGGTATTTTGTTTAGTATGAATCATAATTTATTTCGTGTGATGGAACCACACCCATAAGAGTTTCATACAATTTCCTATATCTCGTAAGCTCGTTTAACCGAGCTCCGTTTGTCTTGAAACAAAACTCGTTTAAAAGTTTGAGCTAAATCTACTAACGCATGAAGTTTATTATATACTTTTAACGGTACTCCTTTCATGCATGATACCTTAGGCTTAGTATTTTCTTTATTATGAATAATATTTAATTTCGTGTGATGGAACCACACCCATAAGAATTTCGTTCAATTTCCTATATCTCGTATGCTCGCTTAACCGAGATCCATTCTTGTTGTAACAAAACTTGTTTAGAAGTTTGAGCTAGATCTACTAACGTATTAAGTTTATTATATACTTTTAACGGTACTCCTTTCATGCATGATACCTTAAGCTCAGTATTTTCTTTAGTATGAATAATATTTAATTTCGTGTGATGAAACCACACCCATAAGAATTTCGTTCAATTTCCTATATCTCGTATGCTCGTTTAAACGAGATCCATTTTTCTAGTAACAAAACTTGTTTAGAAGTTTGAGCTAGATATACTAACGTATGAAGGTTATTATATTCTTTTAACGGTACTCCTTTCATGCATGATACCTTAGCCTCGGTATTTTGTTTAGTATGAATCATAATTTATTTCGTGTGATGGAACCACACCCATAAGAGTTTCATACAATTTCCTATATCTCGTAAGCTCGTTTAACCGAGCTCCGTTTGTCTTGAAACAAAACTCGTTTAAAAGTTTGAGCTAAATCTACTAACGCATGAAGTTTATTATATACTTTTAACGGTACTCCTTTCATGCATGATACCTTAGGCTTAGTATTTTCTTTATTATGAATAATATTTAATTTCGTGTGATGGAACCACACCCATAAGAATTTCGTTCAATTTCCTATATCTCGTATGCTCGCTTAACCGAGATCCATTCTTGTTGTAACAAAACTTGTTTAGAAGTTTGAGCTAGATATACTAACGTATTAAGTTTATTATATACTTTTAACGGTACTCCTTTCATGCATGATACCTTAAGCTCAGTATTTTCTTTAGTATGAATAATATTTAATTTCGTGTGATGGAACCACACCCATAAGAATTTCGTTCAATTTCCTATATCTCGTATGCTCGCTTAACCGAGATCCATTCTTGTTGTAACAAAACTTGTTTAGAAGTTTGAGCTAGATATACTAACGTATTAAGTTTATTATATACTTTTAACGGTACTCCTTTCATGCATGATACCTTAAGCTCAGTGTTTTCTTTATTATGAATAATATTTAATTTCGTGTGATGGAACCACACCCATAAGAATTTCATTCAATTTCCTATATCTCGTATGCTCGTTTAACCGAGATCCATTTTTATTGTAACAAAACTTGTTTAGAAGTTTGAGCTAGATATACTAACGTATGAAGTTTATTCTATTCTTTTAACGGTACTCCTTTCATGTATGATACCTTAGCCTCGGTATTTTGTTTAGTATGAATCATAATTTATTTCGTGTGATGGAACCACACCCATAAGAGTTTCATACAATTTCCTATATCTCGTAAGCTCGTTTAACCGATCTCCGTTTGTCTTGAAACAAAACTCGTTTAAAAGTTTGACCTAAATATACTAACGTATGAAGTTTATTATATACTTTTAACGGTACTCCTTTCATGCATGATACCTTAGGCTTAGTATTTTCTTTATTATGAATAATATTTAATTTCGTGTGATGCAACCACACCCATAAGAATTTCGTTCAATTTCCTATATCTCGTATGCTCGCTTAACCGAGATCCATTCTTGTTGTAACAAAACTTGTTTAGAAGTTTGAGCTAGATATACTAACGTATTAAGTTTATTATATAATTTTAACGGTACTCCTTTCATGCGTGATACCTTAAGCTCAGTATTTTCTTTATTATGAATAATATTTAATTTCGTGTGATGGAACCACACCCATAAGAATTTCGTTCAATTTCCTATATCTCGTATGCTCGTTTAACCGAGATCCATTTTTCTAGTAACAAAACTTGTTTAGAAGTTTGAGCTAGATATATTAACGTATGAAGGTTATTATATTCTTTTAACGGTACTCCTTTCATGCATGATACCTTAGCCTCAGTATTTTGTTTAGTTTGAATCATAATTTATTTCGTGTGATGGAACCACACCCATAAGAGTTTCATACAATTTCCTATATCTCGTAAGCTCGTTTAACCGAGCTCCGTTTGTCTTAAAACAAAACTCGTTTAAAAGTTTGAGCTAAATCTACTAACGTACGAAGGTTATTATATACTTTTACTGGTACTCCTTTCATGCATGATACCTTTGGCTCAGTATTTTGTTTATTATGAATAATATTTAATTTCGTGTGATGGAATCACACCCATAAGAATTTCGTACAATTTCCTATATCTCGTATGCTCGTTTAACCGAGATCCATTTTTCTTGTAACAAAACTTGTTTAGAAGTTTGAGCTAGATATACTAACGTATGAAGTTTATTATATTCTTTTAACGGTACTCCTTTCATGCATGATATCTTAGGCTTAGTATTTTCTTTATTATGAATAATATTTAATTTCGTGTGATGGAACCACACCCATAAGAATTTCGTTCAATTTCCTATATCTCGTATGCTCGCTTAACCGAGATCCATTCTTGTTGTAACAAAACTTGTTTAGAAGTTTGAGCTAGATATACTAACGTATTAATTTTATTATATACTTTTAACGGTACTCCTTTCATGCATGATACCTTAAGCTCAGTGTTTTCTTTATTATGAATAATATTTAATTTCGTGTGATGGAACCACACCCATAAGAATTTCATTCAATTTCCTATATCTCGTATGCTCGTTTAACCGAGATCCATTTTTCTAGTAACAAAACTTGTTTAGAAGTTTGAGCTAGATATACTAACGTATGAAGGTTATTATATTCTTTTAACGGTACTCCTTTCATGCATGATACCTTAGCCTCGGTATTTTGTTTAGTATGAATCATAATTTATTTCGTGTGATGGAACCACACCCATAAGAGTTTCATACAATTTCCTATATCTCGTAAGCTCGTTTAACCGAGCTCCGTTTGTCTTGAAACAAAACTCGTTTAAAAGTTTGAGCTAAATCTACTAACGCATGAAGTTTATTATATACTTTTAACGGTACTCCTTTCATGCATGATACCTTAGGCTTAGTATTTTCTTTATTATGAATAATATTTAATTTCGTGTGATGGAACCACACCCATAAGAATTTCGTTCAATTTCCTATATCTCGTATGCTCGCTTAACCGAGATCCATTCTTGTTGTAACAAAACTTGTTTAGAAGTTTGAGCTAGATATACTAACGTATTAAGTTTATTATATACTTTTAACGGTACTCCTTTCATGCATGATACCTTAAGCTCAGTATTTTCTTTAGTATGAATAATATTTAATTTCGTGTGATGGAACCACACCCATAAGAATTTCGTTCAATTTCCTATATCTCGTATGCTCGCTTAACCGAGATCCATTCTTGTTGTAACAAAACTTGTTTAGAAGTTTGAGCTAGATATACTAACGTATTAATTTTATTATATACTTTTAACGGTACTCCTTTCATGCATGATACCTTAAGCTCAGTGTTTTCTTTATTATGAATAATATTTAATTTCGTGTGATGGAACCACACCCATAAGAATTTCATTCAATTTCCTATATCTCGTATGCTCGTTTAACCGAGATCCATTTTTATTGTAACAAAACTTGTTTAGAAGTTTGAGCTAGATATACTAACGTATGAAGTTTATTCTATTCTTTTAACGGTACTCCTTTCATGTATGATACCTTAGCCTCGGTATTTTGTTTAGTATGAATCATAATTTATTTCGTGTGATGGAACCACACCCATAAGAGTTTCATACAATTTCCTATATCTCGTAAGCTCGTTTAACCGATCTCCGTTTGTCTTGAAACAAAACTCGTTTAAAAGTTTGACCTAAATATACTAACGTATGAAGTTTATTATATACTTTTAACGGTACTCCTTTCATGCATGATACCTTAGGCTTAGTATTTTCTTTATTATGAATAATATTTAATTTCGTGTGATGCAACCACACCCATAAGAATTTCGTTCAATTTCCTATATCTCGTATGCTCGCTTAACCGAGATCCATTCTTGTTGTAACAAAACTTGTTTAGAAGTTTGAGCTAGATATACTAACGTATTAAGTTTATTATATAATTTTAACGGTACTCCTTTCATGCGTGATACCTTAAGCTCAGTATTTTCTTTATTATGAATAATATTTAATTTCGTGTGATGGAACCACACCCATAAGAATTTCGTTCAATTTCCTATATCTCGTATGCTCGTTTAACCGAGATCCATTTTTCTAGTAACAAAACTTGTTTAGAAGTTTGAGCTAGATATATTAACGTATGAAGGTTATTATATTCTTTTAACGGTACTCCTTTCATGCATGATACCTTAGCCTCAGTATTTTGTTTAGTTTGAATCATAATTTATTTCGTGTGATGGAACCACACCCATAAGAGTTTCATACAATTTCCTATATCTCGTAAGCTCGTTTAACCGAGCTCCGTTTGTCTTAAAACAAAACTCGTTTAAAAGTTTGAGCTAAATCTACTAACGTACGAAGGTTATTATATACTTTTACTGGTACTCCTTTCATGCATGATACCTTTGGCTCAGTATTTTGTTTATTATGAATAATATTTAATTTCGTGTGATGGAATCACACCCATAAGAATTTCGTACAATTTCCTATATCTCGTATGCTCGTTTAACCGAGATCCATTTTTCTTGTAACAAAACTTGTTTAGAAGTTTGAGCTAGATATACTAACGTATGAAGTTTATTATATTCTTTTAACGGTACTCCTTTCATGCATGATATCTTAGGCTTAGTATTTTCTTTATTATGAATAATATTTAATTTCGTGTGATGGAACCACACCCATAAGAATTTCGTTCAATTTCCTATATCTCGTATGCTCGCTTAACCGAGATCCATTCTTGTTGTAACAAAACTTGTTTAGAAGTTTGAGCTAGATATACTAACGTATTAATTTTATTATATACTTTTAACGGTACTCCTTTCATGCATGATACCTTAAGCTCAGTGTTTTCTTTATTATGAATAATATTTAATTTCGTGTGATGGAACCACACCCATAAGAATTTCATTCAATTTCCTATATCTCGTATGCTCGTTTAACCGAGATCCATTTTTCTAGTAACAAAACTTGTTTAGAAGTTTGAGCTAGATATACTAACGTATGAAGGTTATTATATTCTTTTAACGGTACTCCTTTCATGCATGATACCTTAGCCTCGGTATTTTGTTTAGTATGAATCATAATTTATTTCGTGTGATGGAACCACACCCATAAGAGTTTCATACAATTTCCTATATCTCGTAAGCTCGTTTAACCGAGCTCCGTTTGTCTTGAAACAAAACTCGTTTAAAAGTTTGAGCTAAATCTACTAACGCATGAAGTTTATTATATACTTTTAACGGTACTCCTTTCATGCATGATACCTTAGGCTTAGTATTTTCTTTATTATGAATAATATTTAATTTCGTGTGATGGAACCACACCCATAAGAATTTCGTTCAATTTCCTATATCTCGTATGCTCGCTTAACCGAGATCCATTCTTGTTGTAACAAAACTTGTTTAGAAGTTTGAGCTAGATCTACTAACGTATTAAGTTTATTATATACTTTTAACGGTACTCCTTTCATGCATGATACCTTAAGCTCAGTATTTTCTTTAGTATGAATAATATTTAATTTCGTGTGATGAAACCACACCCATAAGAATTTCGTTCAATTTCCTATATCTCGTATGCTCGTTTAAACGAGATCCATTTTTCTAGTAACAAAACTTGTTTAGAAGTTTGAGCTAGATATACTAACGTATGAAGGTTATTATATTCTTTTAACGGTACTCCTTTCATGCATGATACCTTAGCCTCGGTATTTTGTTTAGTATGAATCATAATTTATTTCGTGTGATGGAACCACACCCATAAGAGTTTCATACAATTTCCTATATCTCGTAAGCTCGTTTAACCGAGCTCCGTTTGTCTTGAAACAAAACTCGTTTAAAAGTTTGAGCTAAATCTACTAACGCATGAAGTTTATTATATACTTTTAACGGTACTCCTTTCATGCATGATACCTTAGGCTTAGTATTTTCTTTATTATGAATAATATTTAATTTCGTGTGATGGAACCACACCCATAAGAATTTCGTTCAATTTCCTATATCTCGTATGCTCGCTTAACCGAGATCCATTCTTGTTGTAACAAAACTTGTTTAGAAGTTTGAGCTAGATATACTAACGTATTAAGTTTATTATATACTTTTAACGGTACTCCTTTCATGCATGATACCTTAAGCTCAGTATTTTCTTTAGTATGAATAATATTTAATTTCGTGTGATGGAACCACACCCATAAGAATTTCGTTCAATTTCCTATATCTCGTATGCTCGCTTAACCGAGATCCATTCTTGTTGTAACAAAACTTGTTTAGAAGTTTGAGCTAGATATACTAACGTATTAATTTTATTATATACTTTTAACGGTACTCCTTTCATGCATGATACCTTAAGCTCAGTGTTTTCTTTATTATGAATAATATTTAATTTCGTGTGATGGAACCACACCCATAAGAATTTCATTCAATTTCCTATATCTCGTATGCTCGTTTAACCGAGATCCATTTTTATTGTAACAAAACTTGTTTAGAAGTTTGAGCTAGATATACTAACGTATGAAGTTTATTCTATTCTTTTAACGGTACTCCTTTCATGTATGATACCTTAGCCTCGGTATTTTGTTTAGTATGAATCATAATTTATTTCGTGTGATGGAACCACACCCATAAGAGTTTCATACAATTTCCTATATCTCGTAAGCTCGTTTAACCGATCTCCGTTTGTCTTGAAACAAAACTCGTTTAAAAGTTTGACCTAAATATACTAACGTATGAAGTTTATTATATACTTTTAACGGTACTCCTTTCATGCATGATACCTTAGGCTTAGTATTTTCTTTATTATGAATAATATTTAATTTCGTGTGATGCAACCACACCCATAAGAATTTCGTTCAATTTCCTATATCTCGTATGCTCGCTTAACCGAGATCCATTCTTGTTGTAACAAAACTTGTTTAGAAGTTTGAGCTAGATATACTAACGTATTAAGTTTATTATATAATTTTAACGGTACTCCTTTCATGCGTGATACCTTAAGCTCAGTATTTTCTTTATTATGAATAATATTTAATTTCGTGTGATGGAACCACACCCATAAGAATTTCGTTCAATTTCCTATATCTCGTATGCTCGTTTAACCGAGATCCATTTTTCTAGTAACAAAACTTGTTTAGAAGTTTGAGCTAGATATATTAACGTATGAAGGTTATTATATTCTTTTAACGGTACTCCTTTCATGCATGATACCTTAGCCTCAGTATTTTGTTTAGTTTGAATCATAATTTATTTCGTGTGATGGAACCACACCCATAAGAGTTTCATACAATTTCCTATATCTCGTAAGCTCGTTTAACCGAGCTCCGTTTGTCTTAAAACAAAACTCGTTTAAAAGTTTGAGCTAAATCTACTAACGTACGAAGGTTATTATATACTTTTACTGGTACTCCTTTCATGCATGATACCTTTGGCTCAGTATTTTGTTTATTATGAATAATATTTAATTTCGTGTGATGGAATCACACCCATAAGAATTTCGTACAATTTCCTATATCTCGTATGCTCGTTTAACCGAGATCCATTTTTCTTGTAACAAAACTTGTTTAGAAGTTTGAGCTAGATATACTAACGTATGAAGTTTATTATATTCTTTTAACGGTACTCCTTTCATGCATGATATCTTAGGCTTAGTATTTTCTTTATTATGAATAATATTTAATTTCGTGTGATGGAACCACACCCATAAGAATTTCGTTCAATTTCCTATATCTCGTATGCTCGCTTAACCGAGATCCATTCTTGTTGTAACAAAACTTGTTTAGAAGTTTGAGCTAGATATACTAACGTATTAATTTTATTATATACTTTTAACGGTACTCCTTTCATGCATGATACCTTAAGCTCAGTGTTTTCTTTATTATGAATAATATTTAATTTCGTGTGATGGAACCACACCCATAAGAATTTCATTCAATTTCCTATATCTCGTATGCTCGTTTAACCGAGATCCATTTTTCTAGTAACAAAACTTGTTTAGAAGTTTGAGCTAGATATACTAACGTATGAAGGTTATTATATTCTTTTAACGGTACTCCTTTCATGCATGATACCTTAGCCTCGGTATTTTGTTTAGTATGAATCATAATTTATTTCGTGTGATGGAACCACACCCATAAGAGTTTCATACAATTTCCTATATCTCGTAAGCTCGTTTAACCGAGCTCCGTTTGTCTTGAAACAAAACTCGTTTAAAAGTTTGAGCTAAATCTACTAACGCATGAAGTTTATTATATACTTTTAACGGTACTCCTTTCATGCATGATACCTTAGGCTTAGTATTTTCTTTATTATGAATAATATTTAATTTCGTGTGATGGAACCACACCCATAAGAATTTCGTTCAATTTCCTATATCTCGTATGCTCGCTTAACCGAGATCCATTCTTGTTGTAACAAAACTTGTTTAGAAGTTTGAGCTAGATATACTAACGTATTAAGTTTATTATATACTTTTAACGGTACTCCTTTCATGCATGATACCTTAAGCTCAGTATTTTCTTTAGTATGAATAATATTTAATTTCGTGTGATGGAACCACACCCATAAGAATTTCGTTCAATTTCCTATATCTCGTATGCTCGCTTAACCGAGATCCATTCTTGTTGTAACAAAACTTGTTTAGAAGTTTGAGCTAGATATACTAACGTATTAATTTTATTATATACTTTTAACGGTACTCCTTTCATGCATGATACCTTAAGCTCAGTGTTTTCTTTATTATGAATAATATTTAATTTCGTGTGATGGAACCACACCCATAAGAATTTCATTCAATTTCCTATATCTCGTATGCTCGTTTAACCGAGATCCATTTTTATTGTAACAAAACTTGTTTAGAAGTTTGAGCTAGATATACTAACGTATGAAGTTTATTCTATTCTTTTAACGGTACTCCTTTCATGTATGATACCTTAGCCTCGGTATTTTGTTTAGTATGAATCATAATTTATTTCGTGTGATGGAACCACACCCATAAGAGTTTCATACAATTTCCTATATCTCGTAAGCTCGTTTAACCGATCTCCGTTTGTCTTGAAACAAAACTCGTTTAAAAGTTTGACCTAAATATACTAACGTATGAAGTTTATTATATACTTTTAACGGTACTCCTTTCATGCATGATACCTTAGGCTTAGTATTTTCTTTATTATGAATAATATTTAATTTCGTGTGATGCAACCACACCCATAAGAATTTCGTTCAATTTCCTATATCTCGTATGCTCGCTTAACCGAGATCCATTCTTGTTGTAACAAAACTTGTTTAGAAGTTTGAGCTAGATATACTAACGTATTAAGTTTATTATATAATTTTAACGGTACTCCTTTCATGCGTGATACCTTAAGCTCAGTATTTTCTTTATTATGAATAATATTTAATTTCGTGTGATGGAACCACACCCATAAGAATTTCGTTCAATTTCCTATATCTCGTATGCTCGTTTAACCGAGATCCATTTTTCTAGTAACAAAACTTGTTTAGAAGTTTGAGCTAGATATATTAACGTATGAAGGTTATTATATTCTTTTAACGGTACTCCTTTCATGCATGATACCTTAGCCTCAGTATTTTGTTTAGTTTGAATCATAATTTATTTCGTGTGATGGAACCACACCCATAAGAGTTTCATACAATTTCCTATATCTCGTAAGCTCGTTTAACCGAGCTCCGTTTGTCTTAAAACAAAACTCGTTTAAAAGTTTGAGCTAAATCTACTAACGTACGAAGGTTATTATATACTTTTACTGGTACTCCTTTCATGCATGATACCTTTGGCTCAGTATTTTGTTTATTATGAATAATATTTAATTTCGTGTGATGGAATCACACCCATAAGAATTTCGTACAATTTCCTATATCTCGTATGCTCGTTTAACCGAGATCCATTTTTCTTGTAACAAAACTTGTTTAGAAGTTTGAGCTAGATATACTAACGTATGAAGTTTATTATATTCTTTTAACGGTACTCCTTTCATGCATGATATCTTAGGCTTAGTATTTTCTTTATTATGAATAATATTTAATTTCGTGTGATGGAACCACACCCATAAGAATTTCGTTCAATTTCCTATATCTCGTATGCTCGCTTAACCGAGATCCATTCTTGTTGTAACAAAACTTGTTTAGAAGTTTGAGCTAGATATACTAACGTATTAATTTTATTATATACTTTTAACGGTACTCCTTTCATGCATGATACCTTAAGCTCAGTGTTTTCTTTATTATGAATAATATTTAATTTCGTGTGATGGAACCACACCCATAAGAATTTCATTCAATTTCCTATATCTCGTATGCTCGTTTAACCGAGATCCATTTTTCTAGTAACAAAACTTGTTTAGAAGTTTGAGCTAGATATACTAACGTATGAAGGTTATTATATTCTTTTAACGGTACTCCTTTCATGCATGATACCTTAGCCTCGGTATTTTGTTTAGTATGAATCATAATTTATTTCGTGTGATGGAACCACACCCATAAGAGTTTCATACAATTTCCTATATCTCGTAAGCTCGTTTAACCGAGCTCCGTTTGTCTTGAAACAAAACTCGTTTAAAAGTTTGAGCTAAATCTACTAACGCATGAAGTTTATTATATACTTTTAACGGTACTCCTTTCATGCATGATACCTTAGGCTTAGTATTTTCTTTATTATGAATAATATTTAATTTCGTGTGATGGAACCACACCCATAAGAATTTCGTTCAATTTCCTATATCTCGTATGCTCGCTTAACCGAGATCCATTCTTGTTGTAACAAAACTTGTTTAGAAGTTTGAGCTAGATATACTAACGTATTAAGTTTATTATATACTTTTAACGGTACTCCTTTCATGCATGATACCTTAAGCTCAGTATTTTCTTTAGTATGAATAATATTTAATTTCGTGTGATGGAACCACACCCATAAGAATTTCGTTCAATTTCCTATATCTCGTATGCTCGCTTAACCGAGATCCATTCTTGTTGTAACAAAACTTGTTTAGAAGTTTGAGCTAGATATACTAACGTATTAATTTTATTATATACTTTTAACGGTACTCCTTTCATGCATGATACCTTAAGCTCAGTGTTTTCTTTATTATGAATAATATTTAATTTCGTGTGATGGAACCACACCCATAAGAATTTCATTCAATTTCCTATATCTCGTATGCTCGTTTAACCGAGATCCATTTTTATTGTAACAAAACTTGTTTAGAAGTTTGAGCTAGATATACTAACGTATGAAGTTTATTCTATTCTTTTAACGGTACTCCTTTCATGTATGATACCTTAGCCTCGGTATTTTGTTTAGTATGAATCATAATTTATTTCGTGTGATGGAACCACACCCATAAGAGTTTCATACAATTTCCTATATCTCGTAAGCTCGTTTAACCGATCTCCGTTTGTCTTGAAACAAAACTCGTTTAAAAGTTTGACCTAAATATACTAACGTATGAAGTTTATTATATACTTTTAACGGTACTCCTTTCATGCATGATACCTTAGGCTTAGTATTTTCTTTATTATGAATAATATTTAATTTCGTGTGATGCAACCACACCCATAAGAATTTCGTTCAATTTCCTATATCTCGTATGCTCGCTTAACCGAGATCCATTCTTGTTGTAACAAAACTTGTTTAGAAGTTTGAGCTAGATATACTAACGTATTAAGTTTATTATATAATTTTAACGGTACTCCTTTCATGCGTGATACCTTAAGCTCAGTATTTTCTTTATTATGAATAATATTTAATTTCGTGTGATGGAACCACACCCATAAGAATTTCGTTCAATTTCCTATATCTCGTATGCTCGTTTAACCGAGATCCATTTTTCTAGTAACAAAACTTGTTTAGAAGTTTGAGCTAGATATATTAACGTATGAAGGTTATTATATTCTTTTAACGGTACTCCTTTCATGCATGATACCTTAGCCTCAGTATTTTGTTTAGTTTGAATCATAATTTATTTCGTGTGATGGAACCACACCCATAAGAGTTTCATACAATTTCCTATATCTCGTAAGCTCGTTTAACCGAGCTCCGTTTGTCTTAAAACAAAACTCGTTTAAAAGTTTGAGCTAAATCTACTAACGTACGAAGGTTATTATATACTTTTACTGGTACTCCTTTCATGCATGATACCTTTGGCTCAGTATTTTGTTTATTATGAATAATATTTAATTTCGTGTGATGGAATCACACCCATAAGAATTTCGTACAATTTCCTATATCTCGTATGCTCGTTTAACCGAGATCCATTTTTCTTGTAACAAAACTTGTTTAGAAGTTTGAGCTAGATATACTAACGTATGAAGTTTATTATATTCTTTTAACGGTACTCCTTTCATGCATGATATCTTAGGCTTAGTATTTTCTTTATTATGAATAATATTTAATTTCGTGTGATGGAACCACACCCATAAGAATTTCGTTCAATTTCCTATATCTCGTATGCTCGCTTAACCGAGATCCATTCTTGTTGTAACAAAACTTGTTTAGAAGTTTGAGCTAGATATACTAACGTATTAATTTTATTATATACTTTTAACGGTACTCCTTTCATGCATGATACCTTAAGCTCAGTGTTTTCTTTATTATGAATAATATTTAATTTCGTGTGATGGAACCACACCCATAAGAATTTCATTCAATTTCCTATATCTCGTATGCTCGTTTAACCGAGATCCATTTTTCTAGTAACAAAACTTGTTTAGAAGTTTGAGCTAGATATACTAACGTATGAAGGTTATTATATTCTTTTAACGGTACTCCTTTCATGCATGATACCTTAGCCTCGGTATTTTGTTTAGTATGAATCATAATTTATTTCGTGTGATGGAACCACACCCATAAGAGTTTCATACAATTTCCTATATCTCGTAAGCTCGTTTAACCGAGCTCCGTTTGTCTTGAAACAAAACTCGTTTAAAAGTTTGAGCTAAATCTACTAACGCATGAAGTTTATTATATACTTTTAACGGTACTCCTTTCATGCATGATACCTTAGGCTTAGTATTTTCTTTATTATGAATAATATTTAATTTCGTGTGATGGAACCACACCCATAAGAATTTCGTTCAATTTCCTATATCTCGTATGCTCGCTTAACCGAGATCCATTCTTGTTGTAACAAAACTTGTTTAGAAGTTTGAGCTAGATCTACTAACGTATTAAGTTTATTATATACTTTTAACGGTACTCCTTTCATGCATGATACCTTAAGCTCAGTATTTTCTTTAGTATGAATAATATTTAATTTCGTGTGATGAAACCACACCCATAAGAATTTCGTTCAATTTCCTATATCTCGTATGCTCGTTTAAACGAGATCCATTTTTCTAGTAACAAAACTTGTTTAGAAGTTTGAGCTAGATATACTAACGTATGAAGGTTATTATATTCTTTTAACGGTACTCCTTTCATGCATGATACCTTAGCCTCGGTATTTTGTTTAGTATGAATCATAATTTATTTCGTGTGATGGAACCACACCCATAAGAGTTTCATACAATTTCCTATATCTCGTAAGCTCGTTTAACCGAGCTCCGTTTGTCTTGAAACAAAACTCGTTTAAAAGTTTGAGCTACATCTACTAACGTACGAAGTTTATTATATACTTTTACCGGTACTCCTTTCATGCATGATACCTTTGGCTCAGTATTTTGTTTATTATGAATAATATTTAATTTCGTGTGATGGAACCACACCCATAAGAGTTTCATACAATTTCCTATATCTCGTAAGCTCGTTTAACCGATCTCCGTTTGTCTTGAAACAAAACTCGTTTAAAAGTTTGACCTAAATATACTAACGTATGAAGTTTATTATATTCTTTTAATGGTATTCCTTTCATGCTTGATACCTTAGGCTCAGTATTTTCTTTATTATGAATAATATTTAATTTCGTGTGATGCAACCACACCCATAAGAATTTCGTTCAATTTCCTATATCTCGTATGCTCGCTTAACCGAGATCCATTCTTGTTGTAACAAAACTTGTTTAGAAGTTTGAGCTAGATATACTAACGTATTAAGTTTATTATATAATTTTAACGGTACTCCTTTCATGCGTGATACCTTAAGCTCAGTATTTTCTTTATTATGAATAATATTTAATTTCGTGTGATGGAACCACACCCATAAGAATTTCGTTCAATTTCCTATATCTCGTATGCTCGTTTAACCGAGATCCATTTTTCTAGTAACAAAACTTGTTTAGAAGTTTGAGCTAGATATATTAACGTATGAAGGTTATTATATTCTTTTAACGGTACTCCTTTCATGCATGATACCTTAGCCTCAGTATTTTGTTTAGTTTGAATCATAATTTATTTCGTGTGATGGAACCACACCCATAAGAGTTTCATACAATTTCCTATATCTCGTAAGCTCGTTTAACCGAGCTCCGTTTGTCTTAAAACAAAACTCGTTTAAAAGTTTGAGCTAAATCTACTAACGTACGAAGGTTATTATATACTTTTACTGGTACTCCTTTCATGCATGATACCTTTGGCTCAGTATTTTGTTTATTATGAATAATATTTAATTTCGTGTGATGGAATCACACCCATAAGAATTTCGTACAATTTCCTATATCTCGTATGCTCGTTTAACCGAGATCCATTTTTCTTGTAACAAAACTTGTTTAGAAGTTTGAGCTAGATATACTAACGTATGAAGTTTATTATATTCTTTTAACGGTACTCCTTTCATGCATGATATCTTAGGCTTAGTATTTTCTTTATTATGAATAATATTTAATTTCGTGTGATGGAACCACACCCATAAGAATTTCGTTCAATTTCCTATATCTCGTATGCTCGCTTAACCGAGATCCATTCTTGTTGTAACAAAACTTGTTTAGAAGTTTGAGCTAGATATACTAACGTATTAATTTTATTATATACTTTTAACGGTACTCCTTTCATGCATGATACCTTAAGCTCAGTGTTTTCTTTATTATGAATAATATTTAATTTCGTGTGATGGAACCACACCCATAAGAATTTCATTCAATTTCCTATATCTCGTATGCTCGTTTAACCGAGATCCATTTTTCTAGTAACAAAACTTGTTTAGAAGTTTGAGCTAGATATACTAACGTATGAAGGTTATTATATTCTTTTAACGGTACTCCTTTCATGCATGATACCTTAGCCTCGGTATTTTGTTTAGTATGAATCATAATTTATTTCGTGTGATGGAACCACACCCATAAGAGTTTCATACAATTTCCTATATCTCGTAAGCTCGTTTAACCGAGCTCCGTTTGTCTTGAAACAAAACTCGTTTAAAAGTTTGAGCTAAATCTACTAACGCATGAAGTTTATTATATACTTTTAACGGTACTCCTTTCATGCATGATACCTTAGGCTTAGTATTTTCTTTATTATGAATAATATTTAATTTCGTGTGATGGAACCACACCCATAAGAATTTCGTTCAATTTCCTATATCTCGTATGCTCGCTTAACCGAGATCCATTCTTGTTGTAACAAAACTTGTTTAGAAGTTTGAGCTAGATCTACTAACGTATTAAGTTTATTATATACTTTTAACGGTACTCCTTTCATGCATGATACCTTAAGCTCAGTATTTTCTTTAGTATGAATAATATTTAATTTCGTGTGATGAAACCACACCCATAAGAATTTCGTTCAATTTCCTATATCTCGTATGCTCGTTTAAACGAGATCCATTTTTCTAGTAACAAAACTTGTTTAGAAGTTTGAGCTAGATATACTAACGTATGAAGGTTATTATATTCTTTTAACGGTACTCCTTTCATGCATGATACCTTAGCCTCGGTATTTTGTTTAGTATGAATCATAATTTATTTCGTGTGATGGAACCACACCCATAAGAGTTTCATACAATTTCCTATATCTCGTAAGCTCGTTTAACCGAGCTCCGTTTGTCTTGAAACAAAACTCGTTTAAAAGTTTGAGCTACATCTACTAACGTACGAAGTTTATTATATACTTTTACCGGTACTCCTTTCATGCATGATACCTTTGGCTCAGTATTTTGTTTATTATGAATAATATTTAATTTCGTGTGATGGAACCACACCCATAAGAGTTTCATACAATTTCCTATATCTCGTAAGCTCGTTTAACCGATCTCCGTTTGTCTTGAAACAAAACTCGTTTAAAAGTTTGACCTAAATATACTAACGTATGAAGTTTATTATATTCTTTTAATGGTATTCCTTTCATGCTTGATACCTTAGGCTCAGTATTTTCTTTATTATGAATAATATTTAATTTCGTGTGATGCAACCTCACCCATAAGAATTTCGTTCAATTTCTTATATCTCTTATGCTCGTTTAACCGAGATCCATTTTTATTGTAACAAAACTTGTTTAGAAGTTTGAGCTAGATATACTAACGTATGAAGTTTATTCTATTCTTTTAACGGTACTCCTTTCATGTATGATACCTTAGCCTCGGTATTTTGTTTAGTATGAATCATAATTTATTTCGTGTGATGGAACCACACCCATAAGAGTTTCATACAATTTCCTATATCTCGTAAGCTCGTTTAACCGATCTCCGTTTGTCTTGAAACAAAACTCGTTTAAAAGTTTGACCTAAATATACTAACGTATGAAGTTTATTATATACTTTTAACGGTACTCCTTTCATGCATGATACCTTAGCTTTGGTATTATGTTTATTATTAATAATATTTAATTTCGTGTGATGGAATCACACCCATAAGAATTTCGTACAATTTCTTATATCTCTTATGCTCGTTTAACCGAGATCCATTTTTATTGTAACAAAACTTGTTTAGAAGTTTGAGCTAGATATACTAACGTATGAAGGTTATTATATTCTTTTAACGGTACTCCTTTCATGCATGATGCCTTAGCCTCGGTATTTTGTTTAGTATGAATCATAATTTATTTCGTGTGATGGAACCACACCCATAAGAGTTTCATACAATTTCCTATATCTCGTAAGCTCGTTTAACCGATCTCCGTTTGTCTTGAAACAAAACTCGTTTAAAAGTTTGACCTAAATATACTAACGTATGAAGTTTATTATATACTTTTAACGGTACTCCTTTCATGCATGATACCTTAGCTTTGGTATTATGTTTATTATTAATAATATTTAATTTCGTGTGATGGAATCACACCCATAAGAATTTCGTACAGTTTCTTATATCTCTTATGCTCGTTTAACCGAGATCCATTTTTATTGTAACAAAACTTGTTTAGAAGTTTGAGCTAGATATACTAACGTATGAAGGTTATTATATTCTTTTAACGGTACTCCTTTCATGCATGATACCTTAGCCTCGGTATTTTGTTTAGTATGAATCATAATTTATTTCGTGTGATGGAACCACACCCATAAGAGTTTCATACAATTTCCTATATCTCGTAAGCTCGTTTAACCGAGCTCCGTTTGTCTTGAAACAAAACTCGTTTACTAGTTTGAGCTAAATCTACTAACGTACGAAGTTTATTATATACTTTTACCGGTACTCCTTTCATGCATGATACCTTTGGCTCAGTATTTTGTTTATTATGAATAATATTTAATTTCGTGTGATGGAACCACACCCATAAGAGTTTCATACAATTTCCTATATCTCGTAAGCTCGTTTAACCGATCTCCGTTTGTCTTGAAACAAAACTCGTTTAAAAGTTTGACCTAAATATACTAACGTATGAAGTTTATTATATTCTTTTAATGGTATTCCTTTCATGCTTGATACCTTAGGCTCAGTATTTTCTTTATTATGAATAATATTTAATTTCGTGTGATGCAACCTCACCCATAAGAATTTCGTTCAATTTCTTATATCTCTTATGCTCGTTTAACCGAGATCCATTTTTATTGTAACAAAACTTGTTTAGAAGTTTGAGCTAGATATACTAACGTATGAAGTTTATTCTATTCTTTTAACGGTACTCCTTCCATGTATGATACCTTAGCCTCGGTATTTTGTTCAGTATGAATCATAATTTATTTCGTGTGATGGAACCACACCCATAAGAGTTTCATACAATTTCCTATATCTCGTAAGCTCGTTTAACCGATCTCCGTTTGTCTTGAAACAAAACTCGTTTAAAAGTTTGACCTAAATATACTAACGTATGAAGTTTATTATATACTTTTAACGGTACTCCTTTCATGCATGATACCTTAGCTTTGGTATTATGTTTAATATTAATAATATTTAATTTCGTGTGATGGAATCACACCCATAAGAATTTCGTACAATTTCTTATATCTCTTATGCTCGTTTAACCGAGATCCATTTTTATTGTAACAAAACTTGTTTAGAAGTTTGAGCTAGATATACTAACGTATGCAGGTTATTATATTCTTTTAACGGTACTCCTTTCATATATGATGCCTTAGCCTCAGTATTTTGTTTAGTATGAATCATAATTTATTTCGTGTGATGGAACCACACCCATAAGAGTTTCATACAATTTCCTATATCTCGTAAGCTCGTTTAACCGAGCTCCGTTTGTCTTGAAACAAAACTCGTTTAAAAGTTTGAGCTAAATCTACTAACGTATGAAGTTTATTATATTCTTTTAACGGTACTCCTTTCATGCATGATACCTTAGGCTTAGTATTTTCTTTATTATGAATAATATTTAATTTCGTGTGATGGAACCACACCCAAAAGAATTTCATTCAATTTCCTATATCTCGTATGCTCGCTTAACCGAGATCCATTCTTGTTGTAACAAAACTTGTTTAGAAGTTTGAGCTAGATATACTAACGTATTAAGTTTATTATATAATTTTAACGGTACTCCTTTCATGCGTGATACCTTAAGCTCAGTATTTTCTTTATTATGAATAATATTTAATTTCGTGTGATGGAACCACACCTATAAGAATTTCGTTCAATTTCCTATATCTCGTATGCTCGTTTAACCGAGATCCATTTTTCTAGTAACAAAACTTGTTTAGAAGTTTGAGCTAGATATACTAACGTATGAAGGTTATTATATTCTTTTAACGGTACTCCTTTCATGCATGATACCTTAGCCTCGGTATTTTGTTTAGTATGAATCATAATTTATTTCGTGTGATGGAACCACACCCATAAGAGTTTCATACAATTTCCTATATCTCGTAAGCTCGTTTAACCGAGCTCCGTTTGTCTTGAAACAAAACTCGTTTAAAAGTTTGAGCTAAATCTACTAACGTATGAAGTTTATTATATTCTTTTAACGGTACTCCTTTCATGCATGATACCTTAGGCTTAGTATTTTCTTTATTATGAATAATATTTAATTTCGTGTGATGCAACCACACCCATAAGAATTTCGTTCAATTTCCTATATCTCGTATGCTCGCTTAACCGAGATCCATTCTTGTTGTAACAAAACTTGTTTAGAAGTTTGAGCTAGATATACTAACGTATTAAGTTTATTATATAATTTTAACGGTACTCCTTTCATGCGTGATACCTTAAGCTCAGTATTTTCTTTATTATGAATAATATTTAATTTCGTGTGATGGAACCACACCCATAAGAATTTCGTTCAATTTCCTATATCTCGTATGCTCGTTTAACCGAGATCCTTTTTTCTAGTAATAAAACTTGTTTAGAAGTTTGAGCTAGATATACTAACGTATGAAGGTTATTATATTCTTTTAACGGTACTCCTTTCATGCATGATACCTTAGCCTCAGTATTTTGTTTAGTATGAATCATAATTTATTTCGTGTGATGGAACCACACCCATAAGAATTTCATACAATTTCCTATATCTCGTAAGCTCGTTTAACCGAGCTCCGTTTGTCTTGAAACAAAACTCGTTTAAAAGTTTGAGCTAAATCTACTAACGTACGAAGTTTATTATATACTTTTACTGGTACTCCTTTCATGCATGATACCTTTGGCTCAGTATTTTGTTTATTATGAATAATATTTAATTTCGTGTGATGGAACCACACCCATAAGAATTTCGTTCAATTTCCTATATCTCGTATGCTCGTTTAACCGAGATCCATTTTTCTAGTAACAAAACTTGTTTAGAAGTTTGAGCTAGATATATTAACGTATGAAGGTTATTATATTCTTTTAACGGTACTCCTTTCATGCATGATACCTTAGCCTCAGTATTTTGTTTAGTTTGAATCATAATTTATTTCGTGTGATGGAACCACACCCATAAGAGTTTCATACAATTTCCTATATCTCGTAAGCTCGTTTAACCGAGCTCCGTTTGTCTTAAAACAAAACTCGTTTAAAAGTTTGAGCTAAATCTACTAACGTACGAAGGTTATTATATACTTTTACTGGTACTCCTTTCATGCATGATACCTTTGGCTCAGTATTTTGTTTATTATGAATAATATTTAATTTCGTGTGATGGAATCACACCCATAAGAATTTCGTACAATTTCCTATATCTCGTATGCTCGTTTAACCGAGATCCATTTTTCTTGTAACAAAACTTGTTTAGAAGTTTGAGCTAGATATACTAACGTATGAAGTTTATTATATTCTTTTAACGGTACTCCTTTCATGCATGATATCTTAGGCTTAGTATTTTCTTTATTATGAATAATATTTAATTTCGTGTGATGGAACCACACCCATAAGAATTTCGTTCAATTTCCTATATCTCGTATGCTCGCTTAACCGAGATCCATTCTTGTTGTAACAAAACTTGTTTAGAAGTTTGAGCTAGATATACTAACGTATTAATTTTATTATATACTTTTAACGGTACTCCTTTCATGCATGATACCTTAAGCTCAGTGTTTTCTTTATTATGAATAATATTTAATTTCGTGTGATGGAACCACACCCATAAGAATTTCATTCAATTTCCTATATCTCGTATGCTCGTTTAACCGAGATCCATTTTTCTAGTAACAAAACTTGTTTAGAAGTTTGAGCTAGATATACTAACGTATGAAGGTTATTATATTCTTTTAACGGTACTCCTTTCATGCATGATACCTTAGCCTCGGTATTTTGTTTAGTATGAATCATAATTTATTTCGTGTGATGGAACCACACCCATAAGAGTTTCATACAATTTCCTATATCTCGTAAGCTCGTTTAACCGAGCTCCGTTTGTCTTGAAACAAAACTCGTTTAAAAGTTTGAGCTAAATCTACTAACGCATGAAGTTTATTATATACTTTTAACGGTACTCCTTTCATGCATGATACCTTAGGCTTAGTATTTTCTTTATTATGAATAATATATTTAATTTCGTGTGATGGAACCACACCCATAAGAATTTCGTTCAATTTCCTATATCTCGTATGCTCGCTTAACCGAGATCCATTCTTGTTGTAACAAAACTTGTTTAGAAGTTTGAGCTAGATCTACTAACGTATTAAGTTTATTATATACTTTTAACGGTACTCCTTTCATGCATGATACCTTAAGCTCAGTATTTTCTTTAGTATGAATAATATTTAATTTCGTGTGATGAAACCACACCCATAAGAATTTCGTTCAATTTCCTATATCTCGTATGCTCGTTTAAACGAGATCCATTTTTCTAGTAACAAAACTTGTTTAGAAGTTTGAGCTAGATATACTAACGTATGAAGGTTATTATATTCTTTTAACGGTACTCCTTTCATGCATGATACCTTAGCCTCGGTATTTTGTTTAGTATGAATCATAATTTATTTCGTGTGATGGAACCACACCCATAAGAGTTTCATACAATTTCCTATATCTCGTAAGCTCGTTTAACCGAGCTCCGTTTGTCTTGAAACAAAACTCGTTTAAAAGTTTGAGCTACATCTACTAACGTACGAAGTTTATTATATACTTTTACCGGTACTCCTTTCATGCATGATACCTTTGGCTCAGTATTTTGTTTATTATGAATAATATTTAATTTCGTGTGATGGAACCACACCCATAAGAGTTTCATACAATTTCCTATATCTCGTAAGCTCGTTTAACCGATCTCCGTTTGTCTTGAAACAAAACTCGTTTAAAAGTTTGACCTAAATATACTAACGTATGAAGTTTATTATATTCTTTTAATGGTATTCCTTTCATGCTTGATACCTTATGCTCAGTATTTTCTTTATTATGAATAATATTTAATTTCGTGTGATGCAACCTCACCCATAAGAATTTCGTTCAATTTCTTATATCTCTTATGCTCGTTTAACCGAGATCCATTTTTATTGTAACAAAACTTGTTTAGAAGTTTGAGCTAGATATACTAACGTATGAAGTTTATTCTATTCTTTTAACGGTACTCCTTTCATGTATGATACCTTAGCCTCGGTATTTTGTTTAGTATGAATCATAATTTATTTCGTGTGATGGAACCACACCCATAAGAGTTTCATACAATTTCCTATATCTCGTAAGCTCGTTTAACCGATCTCCGTTTGTCTTGAAACAAAACTCGTTTAAAAGTTTGACCTAAATATACTAACGTATGAAGTTTATTATATACTTTTAACGGTACTCCTTTCATGCATGATACCTTAGCTTTGGTATTATGTTTATTATTAATAATATTTAATTTCGTGTGATGGAATCACACCCATAAGAATTTCGTACAATTTCTTATATCTCTTATGCTCGTTTAACCGAGATCCATTTTTATTGTAACAAAACTTGTTTAGAAGTTTGAGCTAGATATACTAACGTATGAAGGTTATTATATTCTTTTAACGGTACTCCTTTCATGCATGATGCCTTAGCCTCGGTATTTTGTTTAGTATGAATCATAATTTATTTCGTGTGATGGAACCACACCCATAAGAGTTTCATACAATTTCCTATATCTCGTAAGCTCGTTTAACCGATCTCCGTTTGTCTTGAAACAAAACTCGTTTAAAAGTTTGACCTAAATATACTAACGTATGAAGTTTATTATATACTTTTAACGGTACTCCTTTCATGCATGATACCTTAGCTTTGGTATTATGTTTATTATTAATAATATTTAATTTCGTGTGATGGAATCACACCCATAAGAATTTCGTACAGTTTCTTATATCTCTTATGCTCGTTTAACCGAGATCCATTTTTATTGTAACAAAACTTGTTTAGAAGTTTGAGCTAGATATACTAACGTATGAAGGTTATTATATTCTTTTAACGGTACTCCTTTCATGCATGATACCTTAGCCTCGGTATTTTGTTTAGTATGAATCATAATTTATTTCGTGTGATGGAACCACACCCATAAGAGTTTCATACAATTTCCTATATCTCGTAAGCTCGTTTAACCGAGCTCCGTTTGTCTTGAAACAAAACTCGTTTACTAGTTTGAGCTAAATCTACTAACGTACGAAGTTTATTATATACTTTTACCGGTACTCCTTTCATGCATGATACCTTTGGCTCAGTATTTTGTTTATTATGAATAATATTTAATTTCGTGTGATGGAACCACACCCATAAGAGTTTCATACAATTTCCTATATCTCGTAAGCTCGTTTAACCGAGCTCCGTTTGTCTTGAAACAAAACTCGTTTAAAAGTTTGACCTAAATATACTAACGTATGAAGTTTATTATATTCTTTTAATGGTATTCCTTTCATGCTTGATACCTTAGGCTCAGTATTTTCTTTATTATGAATAATATTTAATTTCGTGTGATGCAACCTCACCCATAAGAATTTCGTTCAATTTCTTATATCTCTTATGCTCGTTTAACCGAGATCCATTTTTATTGTAACAAAACTTGTTTAGAAGTTTGAGCTAGATATACTAACGTATGAAGTTTATTCTATTCTTTTAACGGTACTCCTTCCATGTATGATACCTTAGCCTCGGTATTTTGTTCAGTATGAATCATAATTTATTTCGTGTGATGGAACCACACCCATAAGAGTTTCATACAATTTCCTATATCTCGTAAGCTCGTTTAACCGATCTCCGTTTGTCTTGAAACAAAACTCGTTTAAAAGTTTGACCTAAATATACTAACGTATGAAGTTTATTATATACTTTTAACGGTACTCCTTTCATGCATGATACCTTAGCTTTGGTATTATGTTTATTATTAATAATATTTAATTTCGTGTGATGGAATCACACCCATAAGAATTTCGTACAATTTCTTATATCTCTTATGCTCGTTTAACCGAGATCCATTTTTATTGTAACAAAACTTGTTTAGAAGTTTGAGCTAGATATACTAACGTATGAAGGTTATTATATTCTTTTAACGGTACTCCTTTCATATATGATGCCTTAGCCTCAGTATTTTGTTTAGTATGAATCATAATTTATTTCGTGTGATGGAACCACACCCATAAGAGTTTCATACAATTTCCTATATCTCGTAAGCTCGTTTAACCGAGCTCCGTTTGTCTTGAAACAAAACTCGTTTAAAAGTTTGAGCTAAATCTACTAACGTATGAAGTTTATTATATTCTTTTAACGGTACTCCTTTCATGCATGATACCTTAGGCTTAGTATTTTCTTTATTATGAATAATATTTAATTTCGTGTGATGGAACCACACCCAAAAGAATTTCATTCAATTTCCTATATCTCGTATGCTCGCTTAACCGAGATCCATTCTTGTTGTAACAAAACTTGTTTAGAAGTTTGAGCTAGATATACTAACGTATTAAGTTTATTATATAATTTTAACGGTACTCCTTTCATGCGTGATACCTTAAGCTCAGTATTTTCTTTATTATGAATAATATTTAATTTCGTGTGATGGAACCACACCTATAAGAATTTCGTTCAATTTCCTATATCTCGTATGCTCGTTTAACCGAGATCCATTTTTCTAGTAACAAAACTTGTTTAGAAGTTTGAGCTAGATATACTAACGTATGAAGGTTATTATATTCTTTTAACGGTACTCCTTTCATGCATGATACCTTAGCCTCGGTATTTTGTTTAGTATGAATCATAATTTATTTCGTGTGATGGAACCACACCCATAAGAGTTTCATACAATTTCCTATATCTCGTAAGCTCGTTTAACCGAGCTCCGTTTGTCTTGAAACAAAACTCGTTTAAAAGTTTGAGCTAAATCTACTAACGTATGAAGTTTATTATATTCTTTTAACGGTACTCCTTTCATGCATGATACCTTAGGCTTAGTATTTTCTTTATTATGAATAATATTTAATTTCGTGTGATGCAACCACACCCATAAGAATTTCGTTCAATTTCCTATATCTCGTATGCTCGCTTAACCGAGATCCATTCTTGTTGTAACAAAACTTGTTTAGAAGTTTGAGCTAGATATACTAACGTATTAAGTTTATTATATAATTTTAACGGTACTCCTTTCATGCGTGATACCTTAAGCTCAGTATTTTCTTTATTATGAATAATATTTAATTTCGTGTGATGGAACCACACCCATAAGAATTTCGTTCAATTTCCTATATCTCGTATGCTCGTTTAACCGAGATCCTTTTTTCTAGTAATAAAACTTGTTTAGAAGTTTGAGCTAGATATACTAACGTATGAAGTTTATTATATTCTTTTAACGGTACTCCTTTCATGCATGATACCTTAGCCTCAGTATTTTGTTTAGTATGAATCATAATTTATTTCGTGTGATGGAACCACACCCATAAGAATTTCATACAATTTCCTATATCTCGTAAGCTCGTTTAACCGAGCTCCGTTTGTCTTGAAACAAAACTCGTTTAAAAGTTTGAGCTAAATCTACTAACGTACGAAGTTTATTATATACTTTTACTGGTACTCCTTTCATGCATGATACCTTTGGCTCAGTATTTTGTTTATTATGAATAATATTTAATTTCGTGTGATGGAATCACACCCATAAGAATTTCGTACAATTTCCTATATCTTGTATGCTCGTTTAACCGCGATCCATTTTTCTTGTAACAAAACTTGTTTATAAATTTGAGCTAGATATACTAACGTATGAAGTTTATTATATTCTTTCAATGGTATTCCTTTCATGCTTGATACCTTAGGCTCAGTATTTTCTTTATTATGAATAATATTTAATTTCGTGTGATGCAACCTCACCCATAAGAATTTCGTTCAATTTCTTATATCTCTTATGCTCGTTTAACCGCGATCCATTCTTGTTGTAACAAAACTTGTTTAGAAGTTTGAGCTAGATATACTAACGTATGAAGTTTATTCTATTCTTTTAACGGTACTCCTTTCATGTATGATACCTTAGCCTCGGTATTTTGTTTAGTATGAATCATAATTTATTTCGTGTGATGGAACCACACCCATAAGAGTTTCATACAATTTCCTATATCTCGTAAGCTCGTTTAACCGATCTCCGTTTGTCTTGAAACAAAACTCGTTTAAAAGTTTGACCTAAATATACTAACGTATGAAGTTTATTATATACTTTTAACGGTACTCCTTTCATGCATGATACCTTAGCTTTGGTATTATGTTTATTATTAATAATATTTAATTTCGTGTGATGGAATCACACCCATAAGAATTTCGTACAATTTCCCATATCTCGTATGCTCGTTTAACCGAGATCCATTTTTCTTGTAACAAAACTTGTTTAGAAGTTTGAGCTAGATATACTAACGTATGAAGTTTATTATATACTTTTAACGGTACTCCTTTCATGCATGATAGCTTAGGCTTAGTATTTTCTTTATTATGAATAATATTTAATTTCGTGTGATGGAACCACACCCATAAGAATTTCGTTCAATTTCCTATATCTCGTATGCTCGTTTAACCGCGATCCATTCTTGTTGTAACAAAACTTGTTTAGAAGTTTGAGCTAGATATACTAACGTATTAAGTTTATTATATACTTTTAACGGTACTCCTTTCATGCATGATACCTTAAGCTCAGTATTTTCTTTATTATGAATAATATTTAGTTTCGTGTGATGCAACCTCACCCATAAGAATTTGTTCAATTTCCTATATCTCGTATGCTCGTTTAACCGAGATCCATTTTTCTAGTAACAAAACTTGTTTAGAAGTTTGAGCTAGATATACTAACGTATGAAGGTTATTATATTCTTTTAACGGTACTCCTTTCATACATGATGCCTTAGCCTCAGTATTTTGTTTAGTATGAATCATAATTTATTTCGTGTGATGGAACCACACCCATAAGAGTTTCATACAATTTCCTATATCTCGTAAGCTCGTTTAACCGAGCTCCGTTTGTCTTGAAACAAAACTCGTTTAAAAGTTTGAGCTAAATCTACTAACGTATGAAGTTTATTATATTCTTTTAACGGTACTCCTTTCATGCATGATACCTTAGGCTTAGTATTTTCTTTATTATGAATAATATTTAATTTCGTGTGATGGAACCACACCCAAAAGAATTTCATTCAATTTCCTATATCTCGTATGCTTGCTTAACCGAGATCCATTCTTGTTGTAACAAAACTTGTTTAGAAGTTTGAGCTAGATATACTAACGTATTAAGTTTATTATATAATTTTAACGGTACTCCTTTCATGCGTGATACCTTAAGCTCAGTATTTTCTTTATTATGAATAATATTTAATTTCGTGTGATGGAACCACACCTATAAGAATTTCGTTCAATTTCCTATATCTCGTATGCTCGTTTAACCGAGATCCATTTTTCTAGTAACAAAACTTGTTTAGAAGTTTGAGCTAGATATACTAACGTATGAAGGTTATTATATTCTTTTAACGGTACTCCTTTCATGCATGATACCTTAGCCTCGGTATTTTGTATAGTATGAATCATAATTTATTTCGTGTGATGGAACCACACCCATAAGAGTTTCATACAATTTCCTATATCTCGTAAGCTCGTTTAACCGAGCTCCGTTTGTCTTGAAACAAAACTCGTTTAAAAGTTTGAGCTAAATCTACTAACGTATGAAGTTTATTATATTCTTTTAACGGTACTCCTTTCATGCATGATACCTTAGGCTTAGTATTTACTTTATTATGAATAATATTTAATTTCGTGTGATGCAACCACACCCATAAGAATTTCGTTCAATTTCCTATATCTCGTATGCTCGCTTAACCGAGATCCATTCTTGTTGTAACAAAACTTGTTTAGAAGTTTGAGCTAGATATACTAACGTATTAAGTTTATTATATAATTTTAACGGTACTCCTTTCATGCGTGATACCTTAAGCTCAGTATTTTCTTTATTATGAATAATATTTAATTTCGTGTGATGGAACCACACCCATAAGAATTTCGTTCAATTTCCTATATCTCGTATGCTCGTTTAACCGAGATCCATTTTTCTAGTAATAAAACTTGTTTAGAAGTTTGAGCTAGATATACTAACGTATGAAGGTTATTATATTCTTTTAACGGTACTCCTTTCATGCATGATACCTTAGCCTCAGTATTTTGTTTAGTATGAATCATAATTTATTTCGTGTGATGGAACCACACCCATAAGAATTTCATACAATTTCCTATATCTCGTAAGCTCGTTTAACCGAGCTCCGTTTGTCTTGAAACAAAACTCGTTTAAAAGTTTGAGCTAAATCTACTAACGTACGAAGTTTATTATATACTTTTACTGGTACTCCTTTCATGCATGATACCTTTGGCTCAGTATTTTGTTTATTATGAATAATATTTAATTTCGTGTGATGGAATCACACCCATAAGAATTTCGTACAATTTCCTATATCTTGTATGCTCGTTTAACCGCGATCCATTTTTCTTGTAACAAAACTTGTTTATAAATTTGAGCTAGATATACTAACGTATGAAGTTTATTATATTCTTTCAATGGTATTCCTTTCATGCTTGATACCTTAGGCTCAGTATTTTCTTTATTATGAATAATATTTAATTTCGTGTGATGCAACCTCACCCATAAGAATTTCGTTCAATTTCTTATATCTCTTATGCTCGTTTAACCGCGATCCATTCTTGTTGTAACAAAACTTGTTTAGAAGTTTGAGCTAGATATACTAACGTATGAAGTTTATTCTATTCTTTTAACGGTACTCCTTTCATGTATGATACCTTAGCCTCGGTATTTTGTTTAGTATGAATCATAATTTATTTCGTGTGATGGAACCACACCCATAAGAGTTTCATACAATTTCCTATATCTCGTAAGCTCGTTTAACCGATCTCCGTTTGTCTTGAAACAAAACTCGTTTAAAAGTTTGACCTAAATATACTAACGTATGAAGTTTATTATATACTTTTAACGGTACTCCTTTCATGCATGATACCTTAGCTTTGGTATTATGTTTATTATTAATAATATTTAATTTCGTGTGATGGAATCACACCCATAAGAATTTCGTACAATTTCCTATATCTCGTATGCTCGTTTAACCGAGATCCATTTTTCTTGTAACAAAACTTGTTTAGAAGTTTGAGCTAGATATACTAACGTATTAAGTTTATTATATACTTTTAACGGTACTCCTTTCATGCATGATAGCTTAGGCTTAGTATTTTCTTTATTATGAATAATATTTAATTTCGTGTGATGGAACCACACCCATAAGAATTTCGTTCAATTTCCTATATCTCGTATGCTCGTTTAACCGCGATCCATTCTTGTTGTAACAAAACTTGTTTAGAAGTTTGAGCTAGATATACTAACGTATTAAGTTTATTATATACTTTTAACGGTACTCCTTTCATGCATGATACCTTAAGCTCAGTATTTTCTTTATTATGAATAATATTTAGTTTCGTGTGATGCAACCTCACCCATAAGAATTTGTTCAATTTCCTATATCTCGTATGCTCGTTTAACCGAGATCCATTTTTCTAGTAACAAAACTTGTTTAGAAGTTTGAGCTAGATATACTAACGTATGAAGGTTATTATATTCTTTTAACGGTACTCCTTTCATACATGATACCTTAGCCTCGGTATTTTGTTTAGTATGAATCATAATTTATTTCGTGTGATGGAACCACACTCATAAGAGTTTCATACAATTTCCTATATCTCGTAAGCTCGTTTAACCGAGCTCCGTTTGTCTTGAAACAATACTGTTTTAAAAGTTTGAGCTAAATCTACTAACGTATGAAGTTTATTATATACTTTTACCGGTACTTCTTTCATGCATGATACCTTAGGCTCAGTATTTTGTTTATTATGAATAATATTTAATTTCGTGTGATGGAATCACACCCATAAGAATTTCGTACAATTTCCTATATCTTGTATGCTCGTTTAACCGCGATCCATTTTTCTTGTAACAAAACTTGTTTAGAAGTTTGAACTAGATATACTAACGTATGAAGTTTATTATATTCTTTTAACGGTACTCCTTTCATGCTTGATACCTTAGGCTCAGTATTTTCTTTATTATGAATAATATTTAATTTCGTGTGATGCAACCTCACCCATAAGAATTTCGTTCAATTTCTTATATCTCTTATGCTCGTTTAACCGAGATCCATTTTTATTGTTACAAAACTTGTTTAGAAGTTTGAGCTAGATATACTAACGTATGAAGTTTATTATATTCTTTTAACGGTACTCCTTTCATGCATGATACCTTAGCCTCGGTATTTTGTTTAGTATGAATCATAATTTATTTCGTGTGATGGAACCACACCCATAAGAGTTTCATACAATTTCCTATATCTCGTAAGCTCGTTTAACCGAGCTCCGTTTGTCTTGAAACAAAACTCGTTTAAAAGTTTGACCTAAATATACTAACGTATGAAGTTTATTATATACTCTTAACGGAACTCCTTTCATGCATGATACCTTAGCTTTGGTATTATGTTTATTATTAATAATATTTAATTTCGTGTGATAGAATCACACCCATAAGAATTTCGTACAATTTCCTATATCTCGTATGCTCGTTTACCGAGATCCATTTTTCTTGTAACAAAACTTGTTTAGAAGTTTGAGCTAGATATACTAACGTATGAAGTTTATTATATTCTTTTAACGGTACTCCTTTCATGCATGATACCTTAGGCTTAGTATTTTCTTTATTATGAATAATATTTAATTTCGTGTGATGGAACCACACCCATAAGAATTTCGTTCAATTTCCTATATCTCGTATGCTCGTTTAACCGAGATCCATTCTTGTTGTAACAAAACTTGTTTAGAAGTTTGAGCTAGATATACTAACGTATTAAGTTTATTATATACTTTTAACGGTACTCCTTTCATGCATGGTACCTTAAGCTCAGTATTTTCTTTATTATGAATAATATTTAATTTCGTGTGATGGAACCACACCCATAAGAATTTCGTTCAATTTCCTATATCTCGTATGCTCGTTTAACCGCGATCCATTATTGTTGTAACAAAACTTGTTTAGAAGTTTGAGCTAGATATACTAACATATTAAGTTTATTATATACTTTTAACGGTACTCCTTTCATGCATGATACCTTAAGCTCAGTATTTTCTTTATTATGAATAATATTTAGTTTCGTGTGATGCAACCTCACCCATAAGAATTTTGTTCAATTTCCTATATCTCGTATGCTCGTTTAACCGAGATCCATTTTTCTAGTAACAAAACTTGTTTAGAAGTTTGAGCTAGATATACTAACGTATGAAGGTTATTATATTCTTTTAACGGTACTCCTTTCATGCATGATACCTTAGCCTCGGTATTTTGTTTAGTATGAATCATAATTTATTTCGTGTGATGGAACCACACCCATAAGAGTTTCATACAATTTCCTATATCTCGTAAGCTCGTTTAACCGAGCTCCGTTTGTCTTGAAACAAAACTCGTTTAAAAGTTTGACCTAAATATACTAACGTATGAAGTTTATTATATACTCTTAACGGAACTCCTTTCATGCATGATGCCTTAGCTTTGGTATTATGTTTATTATTAATAATATTTAATTTCGTGTGATGGAATCATACCCATAAGAATTTCGTACAATTTTCTATATCTCGTATACTCGTTTACCGAGATCCATTTTTCTTGTAACAAAACTTGTTTAGAAGTTTGAGCTAGATATACTAACGTATGAAGTTTATTATATTCTTTTAACGGTACTCCTTTCATGCATGATACCTTAGGCTTAGTATTTTCTTTATTATGAATAATATTTAATTTCGTGTGATGGAACCACACCCATAAGAATTTCGTTCAATTTCCTATATCTCGTATGCTCGTTTAACCGAGATCCATTCTTGTTGTAACAAAACTTGTTTAGAAGTTTGAGCTAGATATACTAACGTATTAAGTTTATTATATACTTTTAACGGTACTCCTTTCATGCATGGTACCTTAAGCTCAGTATTTTCTTTATTATGAATAATATTTAATTTCGTGTGATGGAACCACACCCATAAGAATTTCGTTCAATTTCCTATATCTCGTATGCTCGTTTAACCGCGATCCATTATTGTTGTAACAAAACTTGTTTAGAAGTTTGAGCTAGATATACTAACGTATGAAGTTTATTATATTCTTTTAACGGTACTCCTTTCATGTATGATACCTTAGCCTCGGTATTTTGTTTAGTATGAATCATAATTTATTTCGTGTGATGGAACCACACCCATAAGAATTTCGTTCAATTTCCTATATCTTGTATGGTCGTTTAACCGCGATCCATTTTTCTTGTAACAAAACTTGTTTAGAAGTTTGAGCTAGATATACTAACGTATGAAGTTTATTATATTCTTTTAATGGTATTCCTTTCATGCTTGATACCTTAGGCTCAGTATTTTCTTTATTATGAATAATATTTAATTTCGTGTGATGCAACCTCACCCATAAGAATTTCGTTCTATTTCTTATATCTCTTATGCTCGTTTAACCGAGATCCATTTTTCTAGTAACAAAACTTGTTTAGAAGTTTGAGCTAGATATACTAACGTATGAAGTTTATTATATTCTTTTAACGGTACTCCTTTCATGTATGATACCTTAGCCTCGGTATTTTGTTTAGTATGAATCATAATTTATTTCGTGTGATGGAACCACACCCATAAGAATTTCGTTCAATTTCCTATATCTTGTATGGTCGTTTAACCGCGATCCATTTTTCTAGTAACAAAACTTGTTTAGAAGTTTGAGCTAGATATACTAACGTATGAAGTTTATTATATTCTTTTAACGGTACTCCTTTCATGTATGATATCTTAGGCTTAGTATTTTCTTTATTATGAATAATATTTAATTTCGTGTGATGGAACCACACCCATAAGAATTTCGTTCAATTTCCTATATCTCGTATGCTCGTTTAACCGCGATCCATTCTTGTTGTAACAAAACTTGTTTAGAAGTTTGAGCTAGATATACTAACGTATTAAGTTTATTATATACTTTTAACGGTACTCCTTTCATGCATGATACCTTAAGCTCAGTATTTTCTTTATTATGAATAATATTTAGTTTCGTGTGATGCAACCTCACCCATAAGAATTTTGTTCAATTTCCTATATCTCGTATGCTCGTTTAACCGAGATTCATTTTTCTAGTAACAAAACTTGTTTAGAAGTTTGAGCTAGATATACTAACGTATGAAGGTTATTATATTCTTTTAACGGTACTCCTTTCATGCATGATACCTTAGCCTCGGTATTTTGTTTAGTATGAATCATAATTTATTTCGTGTGATGGAACCACACTCATAAGAGTTTCATACAATTTCCTATATCTCGTAAGCTCGTTTAACCGAGCTCCGTTTGTCTTGACACAATACTCGTTTAAAAGTTTGAGCTAAATCTACTAACGTATGAAGTTTATTATATACTTTTACCGGTACTCCTTTCATGCATGATACCTTAGGCTCAGTATTTTGTTTATTATGAATAATATTTAATTTCGTGTGATGGAATCACACCCATAAGAATTTCGTACAATTTCCTATATCTTGTATGCTCGTTTAACCGCGATCCATTTTTCTTGTAACAAAACTTGTTTAGAAGTTTGAGCTAGATATACTAACGTATGAAGTTTATTATATTCTTTTAATGGTATTCCTTTCATGCTTGATACCTTAGGCTCAGTATTTTCTTTATTATGAATAATATTTAATTTCGTGTGATGCAACCTCACCCATAAGAATTTTGTTCAATTTCCTATATCTCGTATGCTCGTTTAACCGAGATCCATTTTTCTAGTAACAAAACTTGTTTAGAAGTTTGAGCTAGATATACTAACGTATGAAGGTTATTATATTCTTTTAACGGTACTCCTTTCATGCATGATACCTTAGCCTCGGTATTTTGTTTAGTATGAATCATAATTTATTTCGTGTGATGGAACCACACCCATAAGAGTTTCATACAATTTCCTATATCTCGTAAGCTCGTTTAACCGAGCTCCGTTTGTCTTGAAACAAAACTCGTTTAAAAGTTTGACCTAAATATACTAACGTATGAAGTTTATTATATACTCTTAACGGAACTCCTTTCATGCATGATACCTTAGCTTTGGTATTATGTTTATTATTAATAATATTTAATTTCGTGTGATGGAATCACACCCATAAGAATTTCGTACAATTTTCTATATCTCGTATACTCGTTTACCGAGATCCATTTTTCTTGTAACAAAACTTGTTTAGAAGTTTGAGCTAGATATACTAACGTATGAAGTTTATTATATTCTTTTAACGGTACTCCTTTCATGCATGATACCTTAGGCTTAGTATTTTCTTTATTATGAATAATATTTAATTTCGTGTGATGGAACCACACCCATAAGAATTTCGTTCAATTTCCTATATCTCGTATGCTCGTTTAACCGAGATCCATTCTTGTTGTAACAAAACTTGTTTAGAAGTTTGAGCTAGATATACTAACGTATTAAGTTTATTATATACTTTTAACGGTACTCCTTTCATGCATGGTACCTTAAGCTCAGTATTTTCTTTATTATGAATAATATTTAATTTCGTGTGATGGAACCACACCCATAAGAATTTCGTTCAATTTCCTATATCTCGTATGCTCGTTTAACCGCGATCCATTATTGTTGTAACAAAACTTGTTTAAAAGTTTGAGCTAGATATACTAACGTATGAAGTTTATTATATTCTTTTAACGGTACTCCTTTCATGTATGATACCTTAGCCTCGGTATTTTGTTTAGTATGAATCATAATTTATTTCGTGTGATGGAACCACACCCATAAGAATTTCGTTCAATTTCCTATATCTTGTATGGTCGTTTAACCGCGATCCATTCTTGTTGTAACAAAACTTGGTTAGAAGTTTGAGCTAGATATACTAACGTATGAAGTTTATTATATTCTTTTAACGGTACTCCTTTCATGTATGATACCTTAGCCTCGGTATTTTGTTTAGTATGAATCATAATTTATTTCGTGTGATGGAACCACACCCATAAGAATTTCGTTCAATTTCCTATATCTTGTATGGTCGTTTAACCGCGATCCATTCTTGTTGTAACAAAACTTGGTTAGAAGTTTGAGCTAGATATACTAACGTATGAAGTTTATTATATACTTTTAACGGTACTCCTTTCATGTATGATATCTTAGGCTTAGTATTTTCTTTATTATGAATAATATTTAATTTCGTGTGATGGAACCACACCCATAAGAATTTCGTTCAATTTCCTATATCTCGTATGCTCGTTTAACCGCGATCCATTCTTGTTGTAACAAAACTTGTTTAGAAGTTTGAGCTAGATATACTAACGTATTAAGTTTATTATATACTTTTAACGGTACTCCTTTCATGCATGATACCTTAAGCTCAGTATTTTCTTTATTATGAATAATATTTAGTTTCGTGTGATGCAACCTCACCCATAAGAATTTTGTTCAATTTCCTATATCTCGTATGCTCGTTTAACCGAGATCCATTTTTCTAGTAACAAAACTTGTTTAGAAGTTTGAGCTAGATATACTAACGTATGAAGGTTATTATATTCTTTTAACGGTACTCCTTTCATGCATGATACCTTAGCCTCGGTATTTTGTTTAGTATGAATCATAATTTATTTCGTGTGATGGAACCACACTCATAAGAGTTTCATACAATTTCCTATATCTCGTAAGCTCGTTTAACCGAGCTCCGTTTGTCTTGAAACAATACTCGTTTAAAAGTTTGAGCTAAATCTACTAACGTATGAAGTTTATTATATACTTTTACCGGTACTCCTTTCATGCATGATACCTTAGGCTCAGTATTTTGTTTATTATGAATAATATTTAATTTCGTGTGATGGAATCACACCCATAAGAATTTCGTACAATTTCCTATATCTTGTATGCTCGTTTAACCGCGATCCATTTTTCTTGTAACAAAACTTGTTTAGAAGTTTGAGCTAGATATACTAACGTATGAAGTTTATTATATTCTTTTAATGGTATTCCTTTCATGCTTGATACCTTAGGCTCAGTATTTTCTTTATTATGAATAATATTTAATTTCGTGTGATGCAACCTCACCCATAAGAATTTCGTTCTATTTCTTATATCTCTTATGCTCGTTTAACCGAGATCCATTTTTCTAGTAACAAAACTTGTTTAGAAGTTTGAGCTAGATATACTAACGTATGAAGTTTATTATATTCTTTTAACGGTACTCCTTTCATGTATGATACCTTAGCCTCGGTATTTTGTTTAGTATGAATCATAATTTATTTCGTGTGATGGAACCACACCCATAAGAATTTCGTTCAATTTCCTATATCTTGTATGGTCGTTTAACCGCGATCCATTCTTGTTGTAACAAAACTTGGTTAGAAGTTTGAGCTAGATATACTAACGTATGAAGTTTATTATATACTTTTAACGGTACTCCTTTCATGTATGATATCTTAGGCTTAGTATTTTCTTTATTATGAATAATATTTAATTTCGTGTGATGGAACCACACCCATAAGAATTTCGTTCAATTTCCTATATCTCGTATGCTCGTTTAACCGCGATCCATTCTTGTTGTAACAAAACTTGTTTAGAAGTTTGAGCTAGATATACTAACGTATTAAGTTTATTATATACTTTTAACGGTACTCCTTTCATGCATGATACCTTAAGCTCAGTATTTTCTTTATTATGAATAATATTTAGTTTCGTGTGATGCAACCTCACCCATAAGAATTTTGTTCAATTTCCTATATCTCGTATGCTCGTTTAACCGAGATTCATTTTTCTAGTAACAAAACTTGTTTAGAAGTTTGAGCTAGATATACTAACGTATGAAGGTTATTATATTCTTTTAACGGTACTCCTTTCATGCATGATACCTTAGCCTCGGTATTTTGTTTAGTATGAATCATAATTTATTTCGTGTGATGGAACCACACTCATAAGAGTTTCATACAATTTCCTATATCTCGTAAGCTCGTTTAACCGAGCTCCGTTTGTCTTGAAACAATACTCGTTTAAAAGTTTGAGCTAAATCTACTAACGTATGAAGTTTATTATATACTTTTACCGGTACTCCTTTCATGCATGATACCTTAGGCTCAGTATTTTGTTTATTATGAATAATATTTAATTTCGTGTGATGGAATCACACCCATAAGAATTTCGTACAATTTCCTATATCTTGTATGCTCGTTTAACCGCGATCCATTTTTCTTGTAACAAAACTTGTTTAGAAGTTTGAGCTAGATATACTAACGTATGAAGTTTATTATATTCTTTTAATGGTATTCCTTTCATGCTTGATACCTTAGGCTCAGTATTTTCTTTATTATGAATAATATTTAATTTCGTGTGATGCAACCTCACCCATAAGAATTTTGTTCAATTTCCTATATCTCGTATGCTCGTTTAACCGAGATCCATTTTTCTAGTAACAAAACTTGTTTAGAAGTTTGAGCTAGATATACTAACGTATGAAGGTTATTATATTCTTTTAACGGTACTCCTTTCATGCATGATACCTTAGCCTCGGTATTTTGTTTAGTATGAATCATAATTTATTTCGTGTGATGGAACCACACCCATAAGAGTTTCATACAATTTCCTATATCTCGTAAGCTCGTTTAACCGAGCTCCGTTTGTCTTGAAACAAAACTCGTTTAAAAGTTTGACCTAAATATACTAACGTATGAAGTTTATTATATACTCTTAACGGAACTCCTTTCATGCATGATACCTTAGCTTTGGTATTATGTTTATTATTAATAATATTTAATTTCGTGTGATGGAATCACACCCATAAGAATTTCGTACAATTTTCTATATCTCGTATACTCGTTTACCGAGATCCATTTTTCTTGTAACAAAACTTGTTTAGAAGTTTGAGCTAGATATACTAACGTATGAAGTTTATTATATTCTTTTAACGGTACTCCTTTCATGCATGATACCTTAGGCTTAGTATTTTCTTTATTATGAATAATATTTAATTTCGTGTGATGGAACCACACCCATAAGAATTTCGTTCAATTTCCTATATCTCGTATGCTCGTTTAACCGAGATCCATTCTTGTTGTAACAAAACTTGTTTAGAAGTTTGAGCTAGATATACTAACGTATTAAGTTTATTATATACTTTTAACGGTACTCCTTTCATGCATGGTACCTTAAGCTCAGTATTTTCTTTATTATGAATAATATTTAATTTCGTGTGATGGAACCACACCCATAAGAATTTCGTTCAATTTCCTATATCTCGTATGCTCGTTTAACCGCGATCCATTATTGTTGTAACAAAACTTGTTTAAAAGTTTGAGCTAGATATACTAACGTATGAAGTTTATTATATTCTTTTAACGGTACTCCTTTCATGTATGATACCTTAGCCTCGGTATTTTGTTTAGTATGAATCATAATTTATTTCGTGTGATGGAACCACACCCATAAGAATTTCGTTCAATTTCCTATATCTTGTATGGTCGTTTAACCGCGATCCATTCTTGTTGTAACAAAACTTGGTTAGAAGTTTGAGCTAGATATACTAACGTATGAAGTTTATTATATACTTTTAACGGTACTCCTTTCATGTATGATATCTTAGGCTTAGTATTTTCTTTATTATGAATAATATTTAATTTCGTGTGATGGAACCACACCCATAAGAATTTCGTTCAATTTCCTATATCTCGTATGCTCGTTTAACCGCGATCCATTCTTGTTGTAACAAAATTTGTTTAGAAGTTTGAGCTAGATATACTAACGTATTAAGTTTATTATATACTTTTAACGGTACTCCTTTCATGCATGATACCTTAAGCTCAGTATTTTCTTTATTATGAATAATATTTAGTTTCGTGTGATGCAACCTCACCCATAAGAATTTTGTTCAATTTCCTATATCTCGTATGCTCGTTTAACCGAGATCCATTTTTCTAGTAACAAAACTTGTTTAGAAGTTTGAGCTAGATATACTAACGTATGAAGGTTATTATATTCTTTTAACGGTACTCCTTTCATGTATGATACCTTAGCCTCAGTATTTTGTTTAGTATGAATCATAATTTATTTCGTGTGATGGAACCACACTCATAAGAGTTTCATACAATTTCCTATATCTCGTAAGCTCGTTTAACCGAGCTCCGTTTGTCTTGAAACAATACTCGTTTAAAAGTTTGAGCTAAATCTACTAACGTATGAAGTTTATTATATACTTTTACCGGTACTCCTTTCATGCATGATACCTTAGGCTCAGTATTTTGTTTATTATGAATAATATTTAATTTCGTGTGATGGAATCACACCCATAAGAATTTCGTACAATTTCCTATATCTTGTATGCTCGTTTAACCGCGATCCATTTTTCTTGTAACAAAACTTGTTTAGAAGTTTGAGCTAGATATACTAACGTATGAAGTTTATTATATTCTTTTAATGGTATTCCTTTCATGCTTGATACCTTAGGCTCAGTATTTTCTTTATTATGAATAATATTTAATTTCGTGTGATGCAACCTCACCCATAAGAATTTCGTTCTATTTCTTATATCTCTTATGCTCGTTTAACCGAGATCCATTTTTCTAGTAACAAAACTTGTTTAGAAGTTTGAGCTAGATATACTAACGTATGAAGTTTATTATATTCTTTTAACGGTACTCCTTTCATGTATGATACCTTAGCCTCGGTATTTTGTTTAGTATGAATCATAATTTATTTCGTGTGATGGAACCACACCCATAAGAATTTCGTTCAATTTCCTATATCTTGTATGGTCGTTTAACCGCGATCCATTCTTGTTGTAACAAAACTTGGTTAGAAGTTTGAGCTAAATATACTAACGTATGAAGTTTATTATATACTTTTAACGGTACTCCTTTCATGTATGATATCTTAGGCTTAGTATTTTCTTTATTATGAATAATATTTAATTTCGTGTGATGGAACCACACCCATAAGAATTTCGTTCAATTTCCTATATCTCGTATGCTCGTTTAACCGCGATCCATTCTTGTTGTAACAAAACTTGTTTAGAAGTTTGAGCTAGATATACTAACGTATTAAGTTTATTATATACTTTTAACGGTACTCCTTTCATGCATGATACCTTAAGCTCAGTATTTTCTTTATTATGAATAATATTTAGTTTCGTGTGATGCAACCTCACCCATAAGAATTTTGTTCAATTTCCTATATCTCGTATGCTCGTTTAACCGAGATCCATTTTTCTAGTAACAAAACTTGTTTAGAAGTTTGAGCTAGATATACTAACGTATGAAGGTTATTATATTCTTTTAACGGTACTCCTTTCATGCATGATACCTTAGCCTCGGTATTTTGTTTAGTATGAATCATAATTTATTTCGTGTGATGGAACCACACTCATAAGAGTTTCATACAATTTCCTATATCTCGTAAGCTCGTTTAACCGAGCTCCGTTTGTCTTGAAACAATACTCGTTTAAAAGTTTGAGCTAAATCTACTAACGTATGAAGTTTATTATATACTTTTACCGGTACTCCTTTCATGCATGATACCTTAGGCTCAGTATTTTGTTTATTATGAATAATATTTAATTTCGTGTGATGGAATCACACCCATAAGAATTTCGTACAATTTCCTATATCTTGTATGCTCGTTTAACCGCGATCCATTTTTCTTGTAACAAAACTTGTTTAGAAGTTTGAGCTAGATATACTAACGTATGAAGTTTATTATATTCTTTTAATGGTATTCCTTTCATGCTTGATACCTTAGGCTCAGTATTTTCTTTATTATGAATAATATTTAATTTCGTGTGATGCAACCTCACCCATAAGAATTTCGTTCAATTTCTTATATCTCTTATGCTCGTTTAACCGAGATCCATTTTTATTGTAACAAAACTTGTTTAGAAGTTTGAGCTAGATATACTAACGTATGAAGTTTATTATATTCTTTTAACGGTACTCCTTTCATGTATGATACCTTAGCCTCGGTATTTTGTTTAGTATGAATCATAATTTATTTCGTGTGATGGAACCACACCCATAAGAATTTCGTTCAATTTCCTATATCTTGTATGGTCGTTTAACCGCGATCCATTCTTGTTGTAACAAAACTTGGTTAGAAGTTTGAGCTAGATATACTAACGTATTAAGTTTATTATATACTTTTAACGGTACTCCTTTCATGCATGATACCTTAGGCTTAGTATTTTCTTTATTATGAATAATATTTAATTTCGTGTGATGGAACCACACCCATAAGAATTTCGTTCAATTTCCTATATCTCGTATGGTCGTTTAACCGCGATCCATTCTTGTTGTAACAAAACTTGTTTAGAAGTTTGAGCTAGATATACTAACGTATTAAGTTTATTATATACTTTTAACGGTACTCCTTTCATGCATGATACCTTAAGCTCAGTATTTTCTTTATTATGAATAATATTTAGTTTCGTGTGATGCAACCTCACCCATAAGAATTTTGTTCAATTTCCTATATCTCGTATGCTCGTTTAACCGAGATCCATTTTTCTAGTAACAAAACTTGTTTAGAAGTTTGAGCTAGATATACTAACGTATGAAGGTTATTATATTCTTTTAACGGTACTCCTTTCATGCATGATACCTTAGCCTCGGTATTTTGTTTAGTATGAATCATAATTTATTTCGTGTGATGGAACCACACCCATAAGAGTTTCATACAATTTCCTATATCTCGTAAGCTCGTTTAACCGAGCTCCGTTTGTCTTGAAACAAAACTCGTTTAAAAGTTTGACCTAAATATACTAACGTATGAAGTTTATTATATACTCTTAACGGAACTCCTTTCATGCATGATACCTTAGCTTTGGTATTATGTTTATTATTAATAATATTTAATTTCGTGTGATGGAATCACACCCATAAGAATTTCGTACAATTTTCTATATCTCGTATACTCGTTTACCGAGATCCATTTTTCTTGTAACAAAACTTGTTTAGAAGTTTGAGCTAGATATACTAACGTATGAAGTTTATTATATTCTTTTAATGGTATTCCTTTCATGCTTGATACCTTAGGCTCAGTATTTTCTTTATTATGAATAATATTTAATTTCGTGTGATGCAACCTCACCCATAAGAATTTCGTTCAATTTCTTATATCTCTTATGCTCGTTTAACCGAGATCCATTTTGATTGTAACAAAACTTGTTTAGAAGTTTGAGCTAGATATACTAACGTATGAAGTTTATTATATTCTTTTAACGGTACTCCTTTCATGTATGGTACCTTAGCCTCGGTATTTTGTTTAGTATGAATCATAATTTATTTCGTGTGATGGAACCACACCCATAAGAATTTCGTTCAATTTCCTATATCTTGTATGGTCGTTTAACCGCGATCCATTCTTGTTGTAACAAAACTTGGTTAGAAGTTTGAGCTAGATATACTAACGTATTAAGTTTATTATATACTTTTAACGGTACTCCTTTCATGCATGATACCTTAGGCTTAGTATTTTCTTTATTATGAATAATATTTAATTTCGTGTGATGGAACCACACCCATAAGAATTTCGTTCAATTTCCTATATCTCGTATGCTCGTTTAACCGCGATCCATTCTTGTTGTAACAAAACTTGTTTAGAAGTTTGAGCTAGATATACTAACGTATTAAGTTTATTATATACTTTTAACGGTACTCCTTTCATGCATGATACCTTAAGCTCAGTATTTTCTTTATTATGAATAATATTTAGTTTCGTGTGATGCAACCTCACCCATAAGAATTTTGTTCAATTTCCTATATCTCGTATGCTCGTTTAACCGAGATCCATTTTTCTAGTAACAAAACTTGTTTAGAAGTTTGAGCTAGATATACTAACGTATGAAGGTTATTATATTCTTTTAACGGTACTCCTTTCATGCATGATACCTTAGCCTCAGTATTTTGTTTAGTATGAATCATAATTTATTTCGTGTGATGGAACCACACTCATAAGAGTTTCATACAATTTCCTATATCTCGTAAGCTCGTTTAACCGAGCTCCGTTTGTCTTGAAACAATACTCGTTTAAAAGTTTGAGCTAAATCTACTAACGTATGAAGTTTATTATATACTTTTACCGGTACTCCTTTCATGCATGATACCTTAGGCTCAGTATTTTGTTTATTATGAATAATATTTAATTTCGTGTGATGGAATCACACCCATAAGAATTTCGTACAATTTCCTATATCTTGTATGCTCGTTTAACCGCGATCCATTTTTCTTGTAACAAAACTTGTTTAGAAGTTTGAGCTAGATATACTAACGTATGAAGTTTATTATATTCTTTTAATGGTATTCCTTTCATGCTTGATACCTTAGGCTCAGTATTTTCTTTATTATGAATAATATTTAATTTCGTGTGATGCAACCTCACCCATAAGAATTTCGTTCTATTTCTTATATCTCTTATGCTCGTTTAACCGAGATCCATTTTTCTAGTAACAAAACTTGTTTAGAAGTTTGAGCTAGATATACTAACGTATGAAGTTTATTATATTCTTTTAACGGTACTCCTTTCATGTATGATACCTTAGCCTCGGTATTTTGTTTAGTATGAATCATAATTTATTTCGTGTGATGGAACCACACCCATAAGAATTTCGTTCAATTTCCTATATCTTGTATGGTCGTTTAACCGCGATCCATTCTTGTTGTAACAAAACTTGGTTAGAAGTTTGAGCTAGATATACTAACGTATGAAGTTTATTATATACTTTTAACGGTACTCCTTTCATGTATGATATCTTAGGCTTAGTATTTTCTTTATTATGAATAATATTTAATTTCGTGTGATGGAACCACACCCATAAGAATTTCGTTCAATTTCCTATATCTCGTATGCTCGTTTAACCGCGATCCATTCTTGTTGTAACAAAACTTGTTTAGAAGTTTGAGCTAGATATACTAACGTATTAAGTTTATTATATACTTTTAACGGTACTCCTTTCATGCATGATACCTTAAGCTCAGTATTTTCTTTATTATGAATAATATTTAGTTTCGTGTGATGCAACCTCACCCATAAGAATTTTGTTCAATTTCCTATATCTCGTATGCTCGTTTAACCGAGATCCATTTTTCTAGTAACAAAACTTGTTTAGAAGTTTGAGCTAGATATACTAACGTATGAAGGTTATTATATTCTTTTAACGGTACTCCTTTCATGCATGATACCTTAGCCTCGGTATTTTGTTTAGTATGAATCATAATTTATTTCGTGTGATGGAACCACACTCATAAGAGTTTCATACAATTTCCTATATCTCGTAAGCTCGTTTAACCGAGCTCCGTTTGTCTTGAAACAATACTCGTTTAAAAGTTTGAGCTAAATCTACTAACGTATGAAGTTTATTATATACTTTTACCGGTACTCCTTTCATGCATGATACCTTAGGCTCAGTATTTTGTTTATTATGAATAATATTTAATTTCGTGTGATGGAATCACACCCATAAGAATTTCGTACAATTTCCTATATCTTGTATGCTCGTTTAACCGCGATCCATTTTTCTTGTAACAAAACTTGTTTAGAAGTTTGAGCTAGATATACTAACGTATGAAGTTTATTATATTCTTTTAATGGTATTCCTTTCATGCTTGATACCTTAGGCTCAGTATTTTCTTTATTATGAATAATATTTAATTTCGTGTGATGCAACCTCACCCATAAGAATTTCGTTCAATTTCTTATATCTCTTATGCTCGTTTAACCGAGATCCATTTTTATTGTAACAAAACTTGTTTAGAAGTTTGAGCTAGATATACTAACGTATGAAGTTTATTATATTCTTTTAACGGTACTCCTTTCATGTATGATACCTTAGCCTCGGTATTTTGTTTAGTATGAATCATAATTTATTTCGTGTGATGGAACCACACCCATAAGAATTTCGTTCAATTTCCTATATCTTGTATGGTCGTTTAACCGCGATCCATTCTTGTTGTAACAAAACTTGGTTAGAAGTTTGAGCTAGATATACTAACGTATTAAGTTTATTATATACTTTTAACGGTACTCCTTTCATGCATGATACCTTAGGCTTAGTATTTTCTTTATTATGAATAATATTTAATTTCGTGTGATGGAACCACACCCATAAGAATTTCGTTCAATTTCCTATATCTCGTATGGTCGTTTAACCGCGATCCATTCTTGTTGTAACAAAACTTGTTTAGAAGTTTGAGCTAGATATACTAACGTATTAAGTTTATTATATACTTTTAACGGTACTCCTTTCATGCATGATACCTTAAGCTCAGTATTTTCTTTATTATGAATAATATTTAGTTTCGTGTGATGCAACCTCACCCATAAGAATTTTGTTCAATTTCCTATATCTCGTATGCTCGTTTAACCGAGATCCATTTTTCTAGTAACAAAACTTGTTTAGAAGTTTGAGCTAGATATACTAACGTATGAAGGTTATTATATTCTTTTAACGGTACTCCTTTCATGCATGATACCTTAGCCTCGGTATTTTGTTTAGTATGAATCATAATTTATTTCGTGTGATGGAACCACACTCATAAGAGTTTCATACAATTTCCTATATCTCGTAAGCTCGTTTAACCGAGCTCCGTTTTTTTGAAACAAAACTCGTTTAAAAGTTTGAGCTAAATCTACTAACGTATGAAGTTTATTATATACTTTTACCGGTACTCCTTTCATGCATGATACCTTAGGCTCAGTATTTTGTTTATTATGAATAATATTTAATTTCGTGTGATGGAATCACACCCATAAGAATTTCGTACAATTTCCTATATCTTGTATGCTCGTTTAACCGCGATCCATTTTTCTTGTAACAAAACTTGTTTAGAAGTTTGAGCTAGATATACTAACGTCTGAAGTTTATTATATTCTTTTAATGGTATTCCTTTCATGCTTGATACCTTAGGCTCAGTATTTTCTTTATTATGAATAATATTTAATTTCGTGTGATGCAACCTCACTCATAAGAATTTCGTTCAATTTCTTATATCTCTTATGCTCGTTTAACCGAGATCCATTTTTATTGTAACAAAACTTGTTTAGAAGTTTGAGCTAGATATACTAACGTATGAAGTTTATTATATTCTTTTAATGGTATTCCTTTCATGCTTGATACCTTAGGCTCAGTATTTTCTTTATTATGAATAATATTTAATTTCGTGTGATGCAACCTCACCCATAAGAATTTCGTTCAATTTCTTATATCTCTTATGCTCGTTTAACCGAGATCCATTTTTATTGTAATAAAACTTGTTTAGAAGTTTGAGCTAGATATACTAACGTATGAAGTTTATTATATTCTTTTAACGGTACTCCTTTCATGTATGATACCTTAGCCTCGGTATTTTGTTTAGTATGAATCATAATTTATTTCGTGTGATGGAACCACACCCATAAGAATTTCGTTCAATTTCCTATATCTTGTATGGTCGTTTAACCGCGATCCATTCTTGTTGTAACAAAACTTGGTTAGAAGTTTGAGCTAGATATACTAACGTATTAAGTTTATTATATACTTTTAACGGTACTCCTTTCATGTATGATATCTTAGGCTTAGTATTTTCTTTATTATGAATAATATTTAATTTCGTGTGATGGAACCACACCCATAAGAATTTCGTTCAATTTCCTATATCTCGTATGCTCGTTTAACCGCGATCCATTCTTGTTGTAACAAAACTTGTTTAGAAGTTTGAGCTAGATATACTAACGTATTAAGTTTATTATATACTTTTAACGGTACTCCTTTCATGCATGATACCTTAAGCTCAGTATTTTCTTTATTATGAATAATATTTAGTTTCGTGTGATGCAACCTCACCCATAAGAATTTTGTTCAATTTCCTATATCTCGTATGCTCGTTTAACCGAGATCCATTTTTCTAGTAACAAAACTTGTTTAGAAGTTTGAGCTAGATATACTAACGTATGAAGGTTATTATATTCTTTTAACGGTACTCCTTTCATGCATGATACCTTAGCCTCGGTATTTTGTTTAGTATGAATCATAATTTATTTCGTGTGATGGAACCACACTCATAAGAGTTTCATACAATTTCCTATATCTCGTAAGCTCGTTTAACCGAGCTCCGTTTGTCTTGAAACAATACTCGTTTAAAAGTTTGAGCTAAATCTACTAACGTATGAAGTTTATTATATACTTTTACCGGTACTCCTTTCATGCATGATACCTTAGGCTCAGTATTTTGTTTATTATGAATAATATTTAATTTCGTGTGATGGAATCACACCCATAAGAATTTCGTACAATTTCCTATATCTTGTATGCTCGTTTAACCGCGATCCATTTTTCTTGTAACAAAACTTGTTTAGAAGTTTGAGCTAGATATACTAACGTCTGAAGTTTATTATATTCTTTTAATGGTATTCCTTTCATGCTTGATACCTTAGGCTCAGTATTTTCTTTATTATGAATAATATTTAATTTCGTGTGATGCAACCTCACTCATAAGAATTTCGTTCAATTTCTTATATCTCTTATGCTCGTTTAACCGAGATCCATTTTTATTGTAACAAAACTTGGTTAGAAGTTTGAGCTAGATATACTAACGTATGAAGTTTATTATATTCTTTTAATGGTATTCCTTTCATGCTTGATACCTTAGGCTCAGTATTTTCTTTATTATGAATAATATTTAATTTCGTGTGATGCAACCTCACCCATAAGAATTTCGTTCAATTTCTTATATCTCTTATGCTCGTTTAACCGAGATCCATTTTTATTGTAATAAAACTTGTTTAGAAGTTTGAGCTAGATATACTAACGTATTAAGTTTATTATATACTTTTAACGGTACTCCTTTCATGCATGATACCTTAGGCTTAGTATTTTCTTTATTATGAATAATATTTAATTTCGTGTGATGGAACCACACCCATAAGAATTTCGTTCAATTTCCTATATCTCGTATGGTCGTTTAACCGCGATCCATTCTTGTTGTAACAAAACTTGTTTAGAAGTTTGAGCTAGATATACTAACGTATTAAGTTTATTATATACTTTTAACGGTACTCCTTTCATGCATGATACCTTAAGCTCAGTATTTTCTTTATTATGAATAATATTTAGTTTCGTGTGATGCAACCTCACCCATAAGAATTTTGTTCAATTTCCTATATCTCGTATGCTCGTTTAACCGAGATCCATTTTTCTAGTAACAAAACTTGTTTAGAAGTTTGAGCTAGATATACTAACGTATGAAGTTTATTATATTCTTTTAACGGTACTCTTTTCATGTATGATACCTTAGCCTCGGTATTTTGTTTAGTATGAATCATAATTTATTTCGTGTGATGGAACCACACCCATAAGAATTTCGTTCAATTTCCTATATCTCGTATGGTCGTTTAACCGCGATCCATTCTTGTTGTAACAAAACTTGTTTAGAAGTTTGAGCTAGATATACTAACGTATTAAGTTTATTATATACTTTTAACGGTACTCCTTTCATGCATGATACCTTAAGCTCAGTATTTTCTTTATTATGAATAATATTTAGTTTCGTGTGATGCAACCTCACCCATAAGAATTTTGTTCAATTTCCTATATCTCGTATGCTCGTTTAACCGAGATCCATTTTTCTAGTAACAAAACTTGTTTAGAAGTTTGAGCTAGATATACTAACGTATGAAGGTTATTATATTCTTTTAACGGTACTCCTTTCATGCATGATACCTTAGCCTCGGTATTTTGTTTAGTATGAATCATAATTTATTTCGTGTGATGGAACCACACTCATAAGAGTTTCATACAATTTCCTATATCTCGTAATCTCGTTTAACCGAGCTCCGTTTTTTTGAAACAAAACTCGTTTAAAAGTTTGAGCTAAATCTACTAACGTATGAAGTTTATTATATACTTTTACCGGTACTCCTTTCATGCATGATACCTTAGGCTCAGTATTTTGTTTATTATGAATAATATTTAATTTCGTGTGATGGAATCACACCCATAAGAATTTCGTACAATTTCCTATATCTTGTATGCTCGTTTAACCGCGATCCATTTTTCTTGTAACAAAACTTGTTTAGAAGTTTGAGCTAGATATACTAACGTCTGAAGTTTATTATATTCTTTTAATGGTATTCCTTTCATGCTTGATACCTTAGGCTCAGTATTTTCTTTATTATGAATAATATTTAATTTCGTGTGATGCAACCTCACTCATAAGAATTTCGTTCAATTTCTTATATCTCTTATGCTCGTTTAACCGAGATCCATTTTTATTGTAACAAAACTTGTTTAGAAGTTTGAGCTAGATATACTAACGTATGAAGTTTATTATATTCTTTTAATGGTATTCCTTTCATGCTTGATACCTTAGGCTCAGTATTTTCTTTATTATGAATAATATTTAATTTCGTGTGATGCAACCTCACCCATAAGAATTTCGTTCAATTTCTTATATCTCTTATGCTCGTTTAACCGAGATCCATTTTTATTGTAATAAAACTTGTTTAGAAGTTTGAGCTAGATATACTAACGTATGAAGTTTATTATATTCTTTTAACGGTACTCCTTTCATGTATGATACCTTAGCCTCGGTATTTTGTTTAGTATGAATCATAATTTATTTCGTGTGATGGAACCACACCCATAAGAATTTCGTTCAATTTCCTATATCTTGTATGGTCGTTTAACCGCGATCCATTCTTGTTGTAACAAAACTTGGTTAGAAGTTTGAGCTAGATATACTAACGTATTAAGTTTATTATATACTTTTAACGGTACTCCTTTCATGCATGATACCTTAGGCTTAGTATTTTCTTTATTATGAATAATATTTAATTTCGTGTGATGGAACCACACCCATAAGAATTTCGTTCAATTTCCTATATCTCGTATGGTCGTTTAACCGCGATCCATTCTTGTTGTAACAAAACTTGTTTAGAAGTTTGAGCTAGATATACTAACGTATTAAGTTTATTATATACTTTTAACGGTACTCCTTTCATGCATGATACCTTAAGCTCAGTATTTTCTTTATTATGAATAATATTTAGTTTCGTGTGATGCAACCTCACCCATAAGAATTTTGTTCAATTTCCTATATCTCGTATGCTCGTTTAACCGAGATCCATTTTTCTAGTAACAAAACTTGTTTAGAAGTTTGAGCTAGATATACTAACGTATGAAGTTTATTATATTCTTTTAACGGTACTCTTTTCATGTATGATACCTTAGCCTCGGTATTTTGTTTAGTATGAATCATAATTTATTTCGTGTGATGGAACCACACCCATAAGAATTTCGTTCAATTTCCTATATCTTGTATGGTCGTTTAACCGCGATCCATTCTTGTTGTAACAAAACTTGGTTAGAAGTTTGAGCTAGATATACTAACGTATTAAGTTTATTATATACTTTTAACGGTACTCCTTTCATGCATGATACCTTAGGCTTAGTATTTTCTTTATTATGAATAATATTTAATTTCGTGTGATGGAATCACACCCATAAGAATTTCGTACAATTTCCTATATCTTGTATGCTCGTTTAACCGCGATCCATTTTTCTTGTAACAAAACTTGTTTAGAAGTTTGAGCTAGATATACTAACGTCTGAAGTTTATTATATTCTTTTAATGGTATTCCTTTCATGCTTGATACCTTAGGCTCAGTATTTTCTTTATTATGAATAATATTTAATTTCGTGTGATGCAACCTCACTCATAAGAATTTCGTTCAATTTCTTATATCTCTTATGCTCGTTTAACCGAGATCCATTTTTATTGTAACAAATCTTGTTTAGAAGTTTGAGCTAGATATACTAACGTATGAAGTTTATTATATTCTTTTAATGGTATTCCTTTCATGCTTGATACCTTAGGCTCAGTATTTTCTTTATTAGGAATAATATTTAATTTCGTGTGATGCAACCTCACCCATAAGAATTTCGTTCAATTTCTTATATCTCTTATGCTCGTTTAACCGAGATCCATTTTTATTGTAACAAAACTTGTTTAGAAGTTTGAGCTAGATATACTAACGTATGAAGTTTATTATATTCTTTTAACGGTACTCCTTTCATGTATGATACCTTAGCCTCGGTATTTTGTTTAGTATGAATCATAATTTATTTCGTGTGATGGAACCACACCCATAAGAATTTCGTTCAATTTCCTATATCTTGTATGGTCGTTTAACCGCGATCCATTCTTGTTGTAACAAAACTTGTTTAGAAGTTTGAGCTAGATATACTAACGTATTAAGTTTATTATATACTTTTAACGGTACTCCTTTCATGCATGATACCTTAAGCTCAGTATTTTCTTTATTATGAATAATATTTAGTTTCGTGTGATGCAACCTCACCCATAAGAATTTTGTTCAATTTCCTATATCTCGTATGCTCGTTTAACCGAGATCCATTTTTCTAGTAACAAAACTTGTTTAGAAGTTTGAGCTAGATATACTAACGTATGAAGGTTATTATATTCTTTTAACGGTACTCCTTTCATGCATGATACCTTAGCCTCGGTATTTTGTTTAGTATGAATCATAATTTATTTCGTGTGATGGAACCACACTCATAAGATTTTCATACAATTTCCTATATCTCGTAATCTCGTTTAACCGAGCTCCGTTTTTTTGAAACAAAACTCGTTTAAAAGTTTGAGCTAAATCTACTAACGTATGAAGTTTATTATATACTTTTACCGGTAATCCTTTCATGCATGATACCTTAGGCTCAGTATTTTGTTTATTATGAATAATATTTAATTTCGTGTGATGGAATCACACCCATAAGAATTTCGTACAATTTCCTATATCTTGTATGCTCGTTTAACCGCGATCCATTTTTCTTGTAACAAAACTTGTTTAGAAGTTTGAGCTAGATATACTAACGTCTGAAGTTTATTATATTCTTTTAATGGTATTCCTTTCATGCTTGATACCTTAGGCTCAGTATTTTCTTTATTATGAATAATATTTAATTTCGTGTGATGTAACCTCACTCATAAGAATTTCGTTCAATTTCTTATATCTCTTATGCTCGTTTAACCGAGATCCATTTTTATTGTAACAAAACTTGTTTAGAAGTTTGAGCTAGATATACTAACGTATGAAGTTTATTATATTCTTTTAATGGTATTCCTTTCATGCTTGATACCTTAGGCTCAGTATTTTCTTTATTATGAATAATATTTAATTTCGTGTGATGCAACCTCACCCATAAGAATTTCGTTCAATTTCTTATATCTCTTATGCTCGTTTAACCGAGATCCATTTTTATTGTAACAAAACTTGTTTAGAAGTTTGAGCTAGATATACTAACGTATGAAGTTTATTATATTCTTTTAACGGTACTCCTTTCATGTATGATACCTTAGCCTCGGTATTTTGTTTAGTATGAATCATAATTTATTTCGTGTGATGGAACCACACCCATAAGAATTTCGTTCAATTTCCTATATCTTGTATGGTCGTTTAACCGCGATCCATTCTTGTTGTAACAAAACTTGGTTAGAAGTTTGAGCTAGATATACTAACGTATTAAGTTTATTATATACTTTTAACGGTACTCCTTTCATGCATGATACCTTAGGCTTAGTATTTTCTTTATTATGAATAATATTTAATTTCGTGTGATGGAACCACACCCATAAGAATTTCGTTCAATTTCCTATATCTCGTATGGTCGTTTAACCGCGATCCATTCTTGTTGTAACAAAACTTGTTTAGAAGTTTGAGCTAGATATACTAACGTATTAAGTTTATTATATACTTTTAACGGTACTCCTTTCATGCATGATACCTTAAGCTCAGTATTTTCTTTATTATGAATAATATTTAGTTTCGTGTGATGCAACCTCACCCATAAGAATTTTGTTCAATTTCCTATATCTCGTATGCTCGTTTAACCGAGATCCATTTTTCTAGTAACAAAACTTGTTTAGAAGTTTGAGCTAGATATACTAACGTATGAAGTTTATTATATTCTTTTAACGGTACTCTTTTCATGTATGATACCTTAGCCTCGGTATTTTGTTTAGTATGAATCATAATTTATTTCGTGTGATGGAACCACACCCATAAGAATTTCGTTCAATTTCCTATATCTTGTATGGTCGTTTAACCGCGATCCATTCTTGTTGTAACAAAACTTGGTTAGAAGTTTGAGCTAGATATACTAACGTATTAAGTTTATTATATACTTTTAACGGTACTCCTTTCATGCATGATACCTTAGGCTTAGTATTTTCTTTATTATGAATAATATTTAATTTCGTGTGATGGAATCACACCCATAAGAATTTCGTACAATTTCCTATATCTTGTATGCTCGTTTAACCGCGATCCATTTTTCTTGTAACAAAACTTGTTTAGAAGTTTGAGCTAGATATACTAACGTCTGAAGTTTATTATATTCTTTTAATGGTATTCCTTTCATGCTTGATACCTTAGGCTCAGTATTTTCTTTATTATGAATAATATTTAATTTCGTGTGATGCAACCTCACTCATAAGAATTTCGTTCAATTTCTTATATCTCTTATGCTCGTTTAACCGAGATCCATTTTTATTGTAACAAATCTTGTTTAGAAGTTTGAGCTAGATATACTAACGTATGAAGTTTATTATATTCTTTTAATGGTATTCCTTTCATGCTTGATACCTTAGGCTCAGTATTTTCTTTATTAGGAATAATATTTAATTTCGTGTGATGCAACCTCACCCATAAGAATTTCGTTCAATTTCTTATATCTCTTATGCTCGTTTAACCGAGATCCATTTTTATTGTAACAAAACTTGTTTAGAAGTTTGAGCTAGATATACTAACGTATGAAGTTTATTATATTCTTTTAACGGTACTCCTTTCATGTATGATACCTTAGCCTCGGTATTTTGTTTAGTATGAATCATAATTTATTTCGTGTGATGGAACCACACCCATAAGAATTTCGTTCAATTTCCTATATCTTGTATGGTCGTTTAACCGCGATCCATTCTTGTTGTAACAAAACTTGTTTAGAAGTTTGAGCTAGATATACTAACGTATTAAGTTTATTATATACTTTTAACGGTACTCCTTTCATGCATGATACCTTAAGCTCAGTATTTTCTTTATTATGAATAATATTTAGTTTCGTGTGATGCAACCTCACCCATAAGAATTTTGTTCAATTTCCTATATCTCGTATGCTCGTTTAACCGAGATCCATTTTTCTAGTAACAAAACTTGTTTAGAAGTTTGAGCTAGATATACTAACGTATGAAGGTTATTATATTCTTTTAACGGTACTCCTTTCATGCATGATACCTTAGCCTCGGTATTTTGTTTAGTATGAATCATAATTTATTTCGTGTGATGGAACCACACTCATAAGATTTTCATACAATTTCCTATATCTCGTAATCTCGTTTAACCGAGCTCCGTTTTTTTGAAACAAAACTCGTTTAAAAGTTTGAGCTAAATCTACTAACGTATGAAGTTTATTATATACTTTTACCGGTAATCCTTTCATGCATGATACCTTAGGCTCAGTATTTTGTTTATTATGAATAATATTTAATTTCGTGTGATGGAATCACACCCATAAGAATTTCGTACAATTTCCTATATCTTGTATGCTCGTTTAACCGCGATCCATTTTTCTTGTAACAAAACTTGTTTAGAAGTTTGAGCTAGATATACTAACGTCTGAAGTTTATTATATTCTTTTAATGGTATTCCTTTCATGCTTGATACCTTAGGCTCAGTATTTTCTTTATTATGAATAATATTTAATTTCGTGTGATGTAACCTCACTCATAAGAATTTCGTTCAATTTCTTATATCTCTTATGCTCGTTTAACCGAGATCCATTTTTATTGTAACAAAACTTGTTTAGAAGTTTGAGCTAGATATACTAACGTATGAAGTTTATTATATTCTTTTAATGGTATTCCTTTCATGCTTGATACCTTAGGCTCAGTATTTTCTTTATTATGAATAATATTTAATTTCGTGTGATGCAACCTCACCCATAAGAATTTCGTTCAATTTCTTATATCTCTTATGCTCGTTTAACCGAGATCCATTTTTATTGTAACAAAACTTGTTTAGAAGTTTGAGCTAGATATACTAACGTATGAAGTTTATTATATTCTTTTAACGGTACTCCTTTCATGTATGATACCTTAGCCTCGGTATTTTGTTTAGTATGAATCATAATTTATTTCGTGTGATGGAACCACACCCATAAGAATTTCGTTCAATTTCCTATATCTTGTATGGTCGTTTAACCGCGATCCATTCTTGTTGTAACAAAACTTGGTTAGAAGTTTGAGCTAGATATACTAACGTATTAAGTTTATTATATACTTTTAACGGTACTCCTTTCATGCATGATACCTTAGGCTTAGTATTTTCTTTATTATGAATAATATTTAATTTCGTGTGATGGAACCACACCCATAAGAATTTCGTTCAATTTCCTATATCTCGTATGGTCGTTTAACCGCGATCCATTCTTGTTGTAACAAAACTTGTTTAGAAGTTTGAGCTAGATATACTAACGTATTAAGTTTATTATATACTTTTAACGGTACTCCTTTCATGCATGATACCTTAAGCTCAGTATTTTCTTTATTATGAATAATATTTAGTTTCGTGTGATGCAACCTCACCCATAAGAATTTTGTTCAATTTCCTATATCTCGTATGCTCGTTTAACCGAGATCCATTTTTCTAGTAACAAAACTTGTTTAGAAGTTTGAGCTAGATATACTAACGTATGAAGGTTATTATATTCTTTTAACGGTACTCCTTTCATGCATGATACCTTAGCCTCGGTATTTTGTTTAGTATGAATCATAATTTATTTCGTGTGATGGAACCACACTCATAAGATTTTCATACAAGTTCCTATATCTCGTAATCTCGTTTAACCGAGCTCCGTTTTTTTGAAACAAAACTCGTTTAAAAGTTTGAGCTAAATCTACTAACGTATGAAGTTGATTATATACTTTTACCGGTAATCCTTTCATGCATGATACCTTAGGCTCAGTATTTTGTTTATTATGAATAATATTTAATTTCGTGTGATGGAATCACACCCATAAGAATTTCGTACAATTTCCTATATCTTGTATGCTCGTTTAACCGCGATCCATTTTTCTTGTAACAAAACTTGTTTAGAAGTTTGAGCTAGATATACTAACGTCTGAAGTTTATTATATTCTTTTAATGGTATTCCTTTCATGCTTGATACCTTAGGCTCAGTATTTTCTTTATTATGAATAATATTTAATTTCGTGTGATGCAACCTCACTCATAAGAATTTCGTTCAATTTCTTATATCTCTTATGCTCGTTTAACCGAGATCCATTTTTATTGTAACAAAACTTGTTTAGAAGTTTGAGCTAGATATACTAACGTATGAAGTTTATTATATTCTTTTAATGGTATTCCTTTCATGCTTGATACCTTAGGCTCAGTATTTTCTTTATTATGAATAATATTTAATTTCGTGTGATGCAACCTCACCCATAAGAATTTCGTTCAATTTCTTATATCTCTTATGCTCGTTTAACCGAGATCCATTTTTATTGTAACAAAACTTGTTTAGAAGTTTGAGCTAGATATACTAACGTATGAAGTTTATTATATTCTTTTAACGGTACTCCTTTCATGTATGATACCTTAGCCTCGGTATTTTGTTTAGTATGAATCATAATTTATTTCGTGTGATGGAACCACACCCATAAGAATTTCGTTCAATTTCCTATATCTTGTATGGTCGTTTAACCGCGATCCATTCTTGTTGTAACAAAACTTGTTTAGAAGTTTGAGCTAGATATACTAACGTATTAAGTTTATTATATACTTTTAACGGTACTCCTTTCATGCATGATACCTTAAGCTCAGTATTTTCTTTATTATGAATAATATTTAGTTTCGTGTGATGCAACCTCACCCATAAGAATTTTGTTCAATTTCCTATATCTCGTATGCTCGTTTAACCGAGATCCATTTTTCTAGTAACAAAACTTGTTTAGAAGTTTGAGGTAGATATACTAACGTATGAAGGTTATTATATTCTTTTAACGGTACTCCTTTCATGCATGATACCTTAGCCTCGGTATTTTGTTTATTATGAATCATAATTTATTTCGTGTGATGGAACCACACTCATAAGATTTTCATACAAGTTCCTATATCTCGTAATCTCGTTTAACCGAGCTCCGTTTTTTTGAAACAAAACTCGTTTAAAAGTTTGAGCTAAATCTACTAACGTATGAAGTTGATTATATACTTTTACCGGTAATCCTTTCATGCATGATACCTTAGGCTCAGTATTTTGTTTATTATGAATAATATTTAATTTCGTGTGATGGAATCACACCCATAAGAATTTCGTACAATTTCCTATATCTTGTATGCTCGTTTAACCGCGATCCATTTTTCTTGTAACAAAACTTGTTTAGAAGTTTGAGCTAGATATACTAACGTCTGAAGTTTATTATATTCTTTTAATGGTATTCCTTTCATGCTTGATACCTTAGGCTCAGTATTTTCTTTATTATGAATAATATTTAATTTCGTGTGATGCAACCTCACTCATAAGAATTTCGTTCAATTTCTTATATCTCTTATGCTCGTTTAACCGAGATCCATTTTTATTGTAACAAAACTTGTTTAGAAGTTTGAGCTAGATATACTAACGTATGAAGTTTATTATATTCTTTTAATGGTATTCCTTTCATGCTTGATACCTTAGGCTCAGTATTTTCTTTATTATGAATAATATTTAATTTCGTGTGATGCAACCTCACCCATAAGAATTTCGTTCAATTTCTTATATCTCTTATGCTCGTTTAACCGAGATCCATTTTTATTGTAACAAAACTTGTTTAGAAGTTTGAGCTAGATATACTAACGTATGAAGTTTATTATATTCTTTTAACGGTACTCCTTTCATGTATGATACCTTAGCCTCGGTATTTTGTTTAGTATGAATCATAATTTATTTCGTGTGATGGAACCACACCCATAAGAATTTCGTTCAATTTCCTATATCTTGTATGGTCGTTTAACCGCGATCCATTCTTGTTGTAACAAAACTTGGTTAGAAGTTTGAGCTAGATATACTAACGTATTAAGTTTATTATATACTTTTAACGGTACTCCTTTCATGCATGATACCTTAGGCTTAGTATTTTCTTTATTATGAATAATATTTAATTTCGTGTGATGGAACCACACCCATAAGAATTTCGTTCAATTTCCTATATCTCGTATGGTCGTTTAACCGCGATCCATTCTTGTTGTAACAAAACTTGTTTAGAAGTTTGAGCTAGATATACTAACGTATTAAGTTTATTATATACTTTTAACGGTACTCCTTTCATGCATGATACCTTAAGCTCAGTATTTTCTTTATTATGAATAATATTTAGTTTCGTGTGATGCAACCTCACCCATAAGAATTTTGTTCAATTTCCTATATCTCGTATGCTCGTTTAACCGAGATCCATTTTTCTAGTAACAAAACTTGTTTAGAAGTTTGAGCTAGATATACTAACGTATGAAGGTTATTATATTCTTTTAACGGTACTCCTTTCATGCATGATACCTTAGCCTCGGTATTTTGTTTAGTATGAATCATAATTTATTTCGTGTGATGGAACCACACTCATAAGAGTTTCATACAATTTCCTATATCTCGTAAGCTCGTTTAACCGAGCTCCGTTTTTTTGAAACAAAACTCGTTTAAAAGTTTGAGCTAAATCTACTAACGTATGAAGTTTATTATATACTTTTACCGGTACTCCTTTCATGCATGATACCTTAGGCTCAGTATTTTGTTTATTATGAATAATATTTAATTTCGTGTGATGGAATCACACCCATAAGAATTTCGTACAATTTCCTATATCTTGTATGCTCGTTTAACCGCGATCCATTTTTCTTGTAACAAAACTTGTTTAGAAGTTTGAGCTAGATATACTAACGTATGAAGTTTATTATATTCTTTTAATGGTATTCCTTTCATGCTTGATACCTTAGGCTCAGTATTTTCTTTATTATGAATAATATTTAATTTCGTGTGATGCAACCTCACTCATAAGAATTTTGTTCAATTTCTTATATCTCTTATGCTCGTTTAACCGAGATCCATTTTTATTGTTACAAAACTTGTTTAGCAGTTTGAGCTAGATATACTAACGTATGAAGTTTATTATATTCTCTTAACGGTACTCCTTTCATGCATGATACCTTAGGCTAAGTATTTTGTTTATTATGAATAATATTTAATTTCGTGTGATGGAATCACACCCATATGAATTTCGTACAATTTCCTATATCTCGTATGCTCGTTTAGCGAGATCCATTTTTCTTGTAACAAAACTTGTTTAGAAGTTTGAGCTAGATATACTAACGTATGAAGTTTATTATATTCTTTTAACGGTACTCCTTTCATGTATGATACCTTAGCCTCGGTATTTTGTTTAGTATGAATCATAATTTATTTCGTGTGATGGAACCACACCCATAAGAATTTCGTTCAATTTCCTATATCTCGTATGCTCGTTTAACCGCGATCCATTCTTGTTGTAACAAAACTTGTTTAGAAGTTTGAGCTAGATATACTAACGTATTAAGTTTATTATATACTTTTAACGGTACTCCTTTCATGCATGATACCTTAGGCTTAGTATTTTCTTTATTATGAATAATATTTAATTTCGTGTGATCGAACCACACCCATAAGAATTTCGTTCAATTTCCTATATCTCGTATGGTCGTTTAACCGCGATCCATTCTTGTTGTAACAAAACTTGTTTAGAAGTTTGAGCTAGATATACTAACGTATTAAGTTTATTATATACTTTTAACGGTACTCCTTTCATGCATGATACCTTAGGCTCAGTATTTTGTTTATTATGAATAATATTTAATTTCGTGTGATGGAATCACACCCATAAGAATTTCGTACAATTTCCTATATCTTGTGTGCTCGTTTAACCGCGATCCATTTTTCTTGTAACAAAACTTGTTTAGAAGTTTGAGCTAGATATACGAACGTATGAAGTTTATTATATTCTTTTAACGGTACTCCTTTCATGCTTGATACCTTAGGCTCAGTATTTTCTTTATTATGAATAATATTTAGTTTCGTGTGATGCAACCTCACCCATAAGAATTTCGTTCAATTTCTTATATCTCTTATGCTCGTTTAACCGAGATCCATTTTTATTGTTACAAAACTTGTTTAGCAGTTTGAGCTAGATATACTAACGTATGAAGTTTATTATATTCTTTTAACGGTACTCCTCTCATGCATGATACCTTAGCCTCGGTATTTTGTTTAGTATGAATCATAATTTATTTCGTGTGATGGAACCACACCCATAAGAGTTTCATACAATTTCCTATATCTCGTAAGCTCGTTTAACCGAGCTCCGTTTGTCTTGAAACAAAACTCGTTTAAAAGTTTGACCTAAATATACTAACGTATGAAGTTTATTATATACTTTTAACGGAACTCCTTTCATGCATGATACCTTAGCTTTGGTATTATGTTTATTATTAATAATATTTAATTTCGTGTGATGGAATCACACCCATAAGAATTTCGTACAATTTCCTATATCTCGTATGCTCGTTTACCGAGATCCATTTTTCTTGTAACAAAACTTGTTTAGAAGTTTGAGCTAGATATACTAACGTATGAAGTTTATTATATTCTTTTAATGGTACTCCTTTCATGCATGATACCTTAGGCTTAGTATTTTCTTTATTATGAATAATATTTAATTTCGTGTGATGGAACCACACCCATAAGAATTTCGTTCAATTTCCTATATCTTGTATGCTCGTTTAACCGAGATCCATTCTTGTTGTAACAAAACATGTTTAGAAGTTTGAGCTAGATATACTAACATATTAAGTTTATTATATACTTTTAACGGTACTCCTTTCATGCATGGTACCTTAACCTCAGTATTTTTTTTATTATGAATAATATTTAATTTCGTGTGATGGAACCACACCCATAAGAATTTCGTTCAATTTCCTATATCTCGTATGCTCGCTTAACCGAGATCCATTCTTGTTGTAACAAAACTTGTTTAGAAGTTTTAGCTAGATATACTAACGTATGAAGGTAATTATATTCTTTTAACGGTACTCCTTTCATGCATGATACCTTAGCCTCGGTATTTTGTTTAGTATGAATCATAATTTATTTCGTGTGATGGAACCACACCCATAAGAGTTTCATACAATTTCCTATATCTCGTAAACTCGTTTAACCGAGCTCCGTTTGTCTTGAAACAAAAATCGTTTAAAAGTTTGACCTAAATCTACTAACGTATGAAGTTTATTATATACTTTTACTGGTACTCCTTTCATGCATGATACCTTAGGCTAAGTATTTTGTTTATTATGAATAATATTTAATTTCGTGTGATGGAATCACACCCATATGAATTTCGTACAATTTCCTATATCTCGTATGCTCGTTTACCGAGATCCATTTTTCTTGTAACAAAACTTGTTTAGAAGTTTGAGCTAGATATACTAACGTATGAAGTTTATTATATTCTCTTAACGGTACTCCTTTCATGCATGATACCTTAGGCTAAGTATTTTGTTTATTATGAATAATATTTAATTTCGTGTGATGGAATCACACCCATATGAATTTCGTACAATTTCCTATATCTCGTATGCTCGTTTAGCGAGATCCATTTTTCTTGTAACAAAACTTGTTTAGAAGTTTGAGCTAGATATACTAACGTATGAAGTTTATTATATTCTTTTAACGGTACTCCTTTCATGTATGATACCTTAGCCTCGGTATTTTGTTTAGTATGAATCATAATTTATTTCGTGTGATGGAACCACACCCATAAGAATTTCGTTCAATTTCCTATATCTCGTATGCTCGTTTAACCGAGATCCATTCTTGTTGTAACAAAACTTGTTTAGAAGTTTGAGCTAGATATACTAACGTATTAAGTTTATTATATACTTTTAACGGTACTCCTTTCATGCATGATACCTTAGGCTTAGTATTTTCTTTATTATGAATAATATTTAATTTCGTGTGATCGAACCACACCCATAAGAATTTCGTTCAATTTCCTATATCTCGTATGGTCGTTTAACCGCGATCCATTCTTGTTGTAACAAAACTTGTTTAGAAGTTTGAGCTAGATATACTAACGTATTAAGTTTATTATATACTTTTAACGGTACTCCTTTCATGCATGATACCTTAAGCTCAGTATTTTCTTTATTATGAATAATATTTAATTTCGTGTGATGGAACCACACCCATAAGAATTTCGTTCAATTTCCTATATCTCGTATGCTCGCTTAACCGAGATCCATTCTTGTTGTAACAAAACTTGTTTAGAAGTTTGAGCTAGATATACTAACGTATGAAGGTAATTATATTCTTTTAACGGTACTCATTTCATGCATGATACCTTAGCCTCGGTATTTTGTTTAGTATGAATCATAATTTATTTCGTGTGATGGAACCACACCCATAAGAGTTTCATACAATTTCCTATATCTCGTAAGCTCGTTTAACCGAGCTCCGTTTGTCTTGAAACAAAAATCGTTTAAAAGTTTGAGCTAAATCTACTAACGTATGAAGTTTATTATATACTTTTACTGGTACTCCTTTCATGCATGATACCTTAGGCTCAGTATTTTGTTTATTATGAATAATATTTAATTTCGTGTGAGGGAATCACACCCATAAGAATTTCGTACAATTTCCTATATCTCGTATGCTCGTTTAACCGAGATCCATTTTTCTTGTAACAAAACTTGTTTAGAAGTTTGAGCTAGATATACTAACGTATGAAGTTTATTATATTCTCTTAACGGTACTCCTTTTATGCATGATACCTTAGGCTTAGTATTTTCTTTATTATTAATAATATTTAATTTCGTGTGATGGAGCCACACCCATAAGAATTTCGTTCAATTTCCTATATCTCGTATGCTCGTTTAACCGAGATCCATTCTTGTTGTAACAAAACTTGTTTAGAAGTTTGAGCTAGATATACTAACGTATTAAGTTTATTATATACTTTTAACGGTACTCCTTTCATGCATGATACCTTCAGCTTAGAATTTTCTTTATTATGAATAATATTTAATTTCGTGTGATGGAACCAGACCCATAAGAATTTCGTTCAATTTCCTATATCTCGTATGCTCGTTTAACCGAGATCCATTTTTCTTGTAACAAAACTTGGTTTGAAGTTTGAGCTAGATATACTAACGTATGAAGTTTATTATATTCTTTTAACGGTACTCCTTTCATGCATGATACCTTAGGCTTAGTATTTTCTTTATAATGAATAATATTTAATTTCGTGTGATGGAACCACACCCATAAGAATTTCGTACAATTTCCTATATCTCGTATGCTCGTTTACCGAGATCCATTTTTCTTGTAACAAAACTTGTTTAGAAGTTTGAGCTAGATATACTAACGTATGAAGTTTATTATATTCTTTTAACGGTACTCCTTTCATGCATGATACCTTAGGCTTAGTATTTTCTTTATTATGAATAATATTTAATTTCGTGTGATGGAACCACACCCATAAGAATTTCGTTCAATTTCCTATATCTCGAATGCTCGTTTAACCGAGATCCATTCTTGTTGTAACAAAACATGTTTAGAAGTTTGAGCTAGATATACTAACGTATTAAGTTTATTATATACTTTTAACGGTACTCCTTTCATGCATGGTACCTTAAGCTCAGTATTTTCTTTATTATGAATAATATTTAATTTCGTGTGATGGAACCACACCCATAAGAATTTCGTTCAATTTCCTATATCTCGTATGCTCGCGTAACTGAGATCCATTCTTGTTGTAACAAAACTTGTTTAGAAGTTTGAGCTAGATATACTAACGTATGAAGGTAATTATATTCTTTTAACGGTACTCATTTCATGCATGATACCTTAGCCTCAGTATTTTGTTTAGTATGAATCATAATTTATTTCGTGTGATAGAACCACACCCATAAGAGTTTCATACAATTTCCTATATCTCGTAAGCTCGTTTAACCGAGCTCCGTTTGTCTTGAAACAAAAATCGTTTAAAAGTTTGAGCTAAATCTACTAACGTATGAAGTTTATTATATACTTTTACTGGTACTCCTTTCATGCATGATACCTTAGGCTCAGTATTTTGTTTATTATGAATAATATTTAATTTCGTGTGATGGAATCACACCCATAAGAATTTCGTACAATTTCCTATATCTCGTATGCTCGTTTACCGAGATCCATTTTTCTTGTAACAAAACTTGTTTAGAAGTTTGAGCTAGATATACTAACGTATGAAGTTTATTATATTCTTTTAACGGTACTCCTTTCATGCATGATACCTTAGGCTTAGTATTTTCTTTATTATGAATAATATTTAATTTCGTGTGATGGAACCACACCCATAAGAATTTCGTTCAATTTCCTATATCTCGAATGCTCGTTTAACCGAGATCCATTCTTGTTGTAACAAAACATGTTTAGAAGTTTGAGCTAGATATACTAACGTATTAAGTTTATTATATACTTTTAACGGTACTCCTTTCATGCATGGTACCTTAAGCTCAGTATTTTCTTTATTATGAATAATATTTAATTTCGTGTGATGGAACCACACCCATAAGAATTTCGTTCAATTTCCTATATCTCGTATGCTCGCTTAACAGAGATCCATTCTTGTTGTAACAAAACTTGTTTAGAAGTTTGAGCTAGATATACTAACGTATTAAGTTTATTATATACTTTTAACGGTACTCCTTTCATGCATGATACCTTAAGCTCAGTATTTTCTTTATTATGAATAATATTTAGTTTCGTGTGATGCAACCTCACCCATAAGAATTTTGTTCAATTTCCTATATCTCGTATGCTCGTTTAACCGAGATCCATTTTTCTAGTAACAAAACTTGTTTAGAAGTTTGAGCTAGATATACCAACGTATGAAGGTTATTATATTCTTTTAACGGTACTCCTTTCATGCATGATACCTTAGCCTCGGTATTTTGTTTAGTATGAATCATAATTTATTTCGTGTGATGGAACCACACTCATAAGAGTTTCATACAATTTCCTATATCTCGTAAGCTCGTTTAACCGAGCTCCGTTTGTTTTGAAACAAAACTCGTTTAAAAGTTTGAGCTAAATCTACTAACGTATGAAGTTTATTATATACTTTTACCGGTACTCCTTTCATGCATGATACCTTAGGCTCACTATTTTGTTTATTATGAATAATATTTAATTTTGTGTGATGGAATCACACCCATAAGAATTTCGTACAATTTCCTATATCTTGTGTGCTCATTTAACCGCGATCCATTTTTCTTGTAACAAAACTTGTTTAGAATTTTGAGCTAGATATACTAACGTATTAAGTTTATTATATACTTTTAACGGTACTCCTTTCATGCATGGTACCTTAAGCTCAGTATTTTCTTTATTATGAATAATATTTAATTTTGTGTGATGGAACCACACCCATAAGAATTTCGTTCAATTTCCTATATCTCGTATGCTCGCTTAACCGAGATCCATTCTTGTTGTAACAAAACTTGTTTAGAAGTTTGAGCTAGATATACTAACGTATGAATGTAATTATATTCTTTTAACGGTACTCATTTCATGCATGATACCTTAGCCTCGGTATTTTGTTTAGTATGAATCATAATTTATTTCGTGTGATGGAACCACACCCATAAGAGTTTCATACAATTTCCTATATCTCGTAAGCTCGTTTAACCGAGCTCCGTTTGTCTTGAAACAAAAATCGTTTAAAAGTTTGAGCTAAATCTACTAACGTATGAAGTTTATTATATACTTTTACTGGTACTCCTTTCATGCATGATACCTTAGGCTCAGTATTTTGTTTATTATGAATAATATTTAATTTCGTGTGATGGAATCACACCCATAAGAATTTCGTACAATTTCCTATATCTCGTATGCTCGTTTACCGAGATCCATTTTTCTTGTAACAAAACTTGTTTAGAAGTTTGAGCTAGATATACTAACGTATGAAGTTTATTATATTCTTTTAACGGTACTCCTTTCATGCATGATACCTTAGGCTTAGTATTTTCTTTATTATGAATAATATTTAATTTCGTGTGATGGAACCACACCCATAAGAATTTCGTTCAATTTCCTATATCTCGAATGCTCGTTTAACCGAGATCCATTCTTGTTGTAACAAAACATGTTTAGAAGTTTGAGCTAGATATACTAACGTATTAAGTTTATTATATACTTTTAACGGTACTCCTTTCATGCATGGTACCTTAAGCTCAGTATTTTCTTTATTATGAATAATATTTAATTTCGTGTGATGGAACCACACCCATAAGAATTTCGTTCAATTTCCTATATCTCGTATGGTCGTTTAACCGCGATCCATTCTTGTTGTAACAAAACTTGTTTAGAAGTTTGAGCTAGATATACTAACGTATTAAGTTTATTATATACTTTTAACGGTACTCCTTTCATGCATGATACCTTAAGCTCAGTATTTTCTTTATTATGAATAATATTTAGTTTCGTGTGATGCAACCTCACCCATAAGAATTTTGTTCAATTTCCTATATCTCGTATGCTCGTTTAACCGAGATCCATTTTTCTAGTAACAAAACTTGTTTAGAAGTTTGAGCTAGATATACCAACGTATGAAGGTTATTATATTCTTTTAACGGTACTCCTTTCATGCATGATACCTTAGCCTCGGTATTTTGTTTAGTATGAATCATAATTTATTTCGTGTGATGGAACCACACTCATAAGAGTTTCATACAATTTCCTATATCTCGTAAGCTCGTTTAACCGAGCTCCGTTTGTTTTGAAACAAAACTCGTTTAAAAGTTTGAGCTAAATCTACTAACGTATGAAGTTTATTATATACTTTTACCGGTACTCCTTTCATGCATGATACCTTAGGCTCACTATTTTGTTTATTATGAATAATATTTAATTTCGTGTGATGGAATCACACCCATAAGAATTTCGTACAATTTCCTATATCTTGTGTGCTCGTTTAACCGCGATCCATTTTTCTTGTAACAAAACTTGTTTAGAAGTTTGAGCTAGATATACGAACGTATGAAGTTTATTATATTCTTTTAACGGTACTCCTTTCATGCTTGATACCTTAGGCTCAGTATTTTCTTTATTATGAATAATATTTAGTTTCGTGTGATGCAACCTCACCCATAAGAATTTCGTTCAATTTCTTATATCTCTTATGCTCGTTTAACCGAGATCCATTTTTATTGTTACAAAACTTGTTTAGCAGTTTGAGCTAGATATACTAACGTATGAAGTTTATTATATTGTTTTAACGGTACTCCTTTCATGCATGATACCTTATCCTCGGTATTTTGTTTAGTATGAATCATAATTTATTTCGTGTGATGGAACCACACCCATAAGAGTTTCATACAATTTCCTATATCTCGTAAGCTCGTTTAACCGAGCTCCGTTTGTCTTGAAACAAAACTCGTTTAAAACTTTGACCTAAATATACTAACGTATGAAGTTTATTATATACTTTTAACGGAACTCCTTTCATGCATGATACCTTAGCTTTGGTATTATGTTTATTATTAATAATATTTAATTTCGTGTGATGGAATCACACCCATAAGAATTTCGTACAATTTCCTATATCTCGTATGCTCGTTTACCGAGATCCATTTTTCTTGTAACAAAACTTGTTTAGAAGTTTGAGCTAGATATACTAACGTATGAAGTTTATTATATTCTTTTAATGGTACTCCTTTCGTGCATGATACCTTAGGCTTAGTATTTTTCTTTATTATGAATAATATTTAATTTCGTGTGATGGAATCACACCCATAAGAATTTCGTACAATTTCCTATATCTTGTATGCTCGTTTAACCGAGATCCATTTTTATTGTTACAAAACATGTTTAGAAGTTTGAGCTAGATATACTAACATATTAAGTTTATTATATACTTTTAACGGTACTCCTTTCATGCATGGTACCTTAACCTCAGAATTTTTTTTATTATGAATAATATTTAATTTCGTGTGATGGAACCACACCCATAAGAATTTCGTTCAATATCCTATATCTCGTATGCTCGCTTAACAGAGATCCATTCTTGTTGTAACAAAACTTGTTTAGAAGTTTGAGCTAGATATACTAACGTATGAAGGTAATTATATTCTTTTAACGGTACTCCTTTCATGCATGAATCATAATTTATTTCGTGTGATGGAACCACACCCATAAGAGTTTCATACAATTTCCTATATCTCGTAAGCTCGTTTAACCGAGCTCCGTTTGTCTTGAAACAAAAATCGTTTAAAAGTTTGAGCTAAATCTACTAACGTATGAAGTTTATTATATACTTTTACTGGTACTCCTTTCATGCATGATACCTTAGGCTCAGTATTTTGTTTATTATGAATAATATTTAATTTCGTGTGATGGAATCACACCCATAAGAATTTCGTACAATTTCCTATATCTCGTATGCTCGTTTACCGAGATCCATTTTTCTTGTAACAAAACTTGTTTAGAAGTTTGAGCTAGATATACTAACGTATGAAGTTTATTATATTCTTTTAACGGTACTCCTTTCATGCATGATACCTTAGGCTTAGTATTTTCTTTATTATGAATAATATTTAATTTCGTGTGATGGAACCACACCCATAAGAATTTCGTTCAATTTCCTATATCTCGAATGCTCGTTTAACCGAGATCCATTCTTGTTGTAACAAAACATGTTTAGAAGTTTGAGCTAGATATACTAACGTATTAAGTTTATTATATACTTTTAACGGTACTCCTTTCATGCATGGTACCTTAAGCTCAGTATTTTCTTTATTATGAATAATATTTAATTTCGTGTGATGGAACCACACCCATAAGAATTTCGTTCAATTTCCTATATCTCGTATGGTCGTTTAACCGCGATCCATTCTTGTTGTAACAAAACTTGTTTAGAAGTTTGAGCTAGATATACTAACGTATTAAGTTTATTATATACTTTTAACGGTACTCCTTTCATGCATGATACCTTAAGCTCAGTATTTTCTTTATTATGAATAATATTTAGTTTCGTGTGATGCAACCTCACCCATAAGAATTTTGTTCAATTTCCTATATCTCGTATGCTCGTTTAACCGAGATCCATTTTTCTAGTAACAAAACTTGTTTAGAAGTTTGAGCTAGATATACCAACGTATGAAGGTTATTATATTCTTTTAACGGTACTCCTTTCATGCATGATACCTTAGCCTCGGTATTTTGTTTAGTATGAATCATAATTTATTTCGTGTGATGGAACCACACTCATAAGAGTTTCATACAATTTCCTATATCTCGTAAGCTCGTTTAACCGAGCTCCGTTTGTTTTGAAACAAAACTCGTTTAAAAGTTTGAGCTAAATCTACTAACGTATGAAGTTTATTATATACTTTTACCGGTACTCCTTTCATGCATGATACCTTAGGCTCACTATTTTGTTTATTATGAATAATATTTAATTTCGTGTGATGGAATCACACCCATAAGAATTTCGTACAATTTCCTATATCTTGTGTGCTCGTTTAACCGCGATCCATTTTTCTTGTAACAAAACTTGTTTAGAAGTTTGAGCTAGATATACGAACGTATGAAGTTTATTATATTCTTTTAACGGTACTCCTTTCATGCTTGATACCTTAGGCTCAGTATTTTCTTTATTATGAATAATATTTAGTTTCGTGTGATGCAACCTCACCCATAAGAATTTCGTTCAATTTCTTATATCTCTTATGCTCGTTTAACCGAGATCCATTTTTATTGTTACAAAACTTGTTTAGCAGTTTGAGCTAGATATACTAACGTATGAAGTTTATTATATTGTTTTAACGGTACTCCTTTCATGCATGATACCTTATCCTCGGTATTTTGTTTAGTATGAATCATAATTTATTTCGTGTGATGGAACCACACCCATAAGAGTTTCATACAATTTCCTATATCTCGTAAGCTCGTTTAACCGAGCTCCGTTTGTCTTGAAACAAAACTCGTTTAAAACTTTGACCTAAATATACTAACGTATGAAGTTTATTATATACTTTTAACGGAACTCCTTTCATGCATGATACCTTAGCTTTGGTATTATGTTTATTATTAATAATATTTAATTTCGTGTGATGGAATCACACCCATAAGAATTTCGTACAATTTCCTATATCTCGTATGCTCGTTTACCGAGATCCATTTTTCTTGTAACAAAACTTGTTTAGAAGTTTGAGCTAGATATACTAACGTATGAAGTTTATTATATTCTTTTAATGGTACTCCTTTCGTGCATGATACCTTAGGCTTAGTATTTTTCTTTATTATGAATAATATTTAATTTCGTGTGATGGAATCACACCCATAAGAATTTCGTACAATTTCCTATATCTTGTATGCTCGTTTAACCGAGATCCATTTTTATTGTTACAAAACATGTTTAGAAGTTTGAGCTAGATATACTAACATATTAAGTTTATTATATACTTTTAACGGTACTCCTTTCATGCATGGTACCTTAACCTCAGAATTTTTTTTATTATGAATAATATTTAATTTCGTGTGATGGAACCACACCCATAAGAATTTCGTTCAATATCCTATATCTCGTATGCTCGCTTAACAGAGATCCATTCTTGTTGTAACAAAACTTGTTTAGAAGTTTGAGCTAGATATACTAACGTATGAAGGTAATTATATTCTTTTAACGGTACTCCTTTCATGCATGAATCATAATTTATTTCGTGTGATGGAACCACACCCATAAGAGTTTCATACAATTTCCTATATCTCGTAAGCTCGTTTAACCGAGCTCCGTTTGTCTTGAAACAAAAATCGTTTAAAAGTTTGAGCTAAATCTACTAACGTATGAAGTTTATTATATACTTTTACTGGTACTCCTTTCATGCATGATACCTTAGGCTCAGTATTTTGTTTATTATGAATAATATTTAATTTCGTGTGATGGAATCACACCCATAAGAATTTCGTACAATTTCCTATATCTCGTATGCTCGTTTACCGAGATCCATTTTTCTTGTAACAAAACTTGTTTAGAAGTTTGAGCTAGATATACTAACGTATGAAGTTTATTATATTCTTTTAACGGTACTCCTTTCATGCATGATACCTTAGGCTTAGTATTTTCTTTATTATGAATAATATTTAATTTCGTGTGATGGAACCACACCCATAAGAATTTCGTTCAATTTCCTATATCTCGAATGCTCGTTTAACCGAGATCCATTCTTGTTGTAACAAAACATGTTTAGAAGTTTGAGCTAGATATACTAACGTATTAAGTTTATTATATACTTTTAACGGTACTCCTTTCATGCATGGTACCTTAAGCTCAGTATTTTCTTTATTATGAATAATATTTAATTTCGTGTGATGGAACCACACCCATAAGAATTTCGTTCAATTTCCTATATCTCGTATGGTCGTTTAACCGCGATCCATTCTTGTTGTAACAAAACTTGTTTAGAAGTTTGAGCTAGATATACTAACGTATTAAGTTTATTATATACTTTTAACGGTACTCCTTTCATGCATGATACCTTAAGCTCAGTATTTTCTTTATTATGAATAATATTTAGTTTCGTGTGATGCAACCTCACCCATAAGAATTTTGTTCAATTTCCTATATCTCGTATGCTCGTTTAACCGAGATCCATTTTTCTAGTAACAAAACTTGTTTAGAAGTTTGAGCTAGATATACCAACGTATGAAGGTTATTATATTCTTTTAACGGTACTCCTTTCATGCATGATACCTTAGCCTCGGTATTTTGTTTAGTATGAATCATAATTTATTTCGTGTGATGGAACCACACTCATAAGAGTTTCATACAATTTCCTATATCTCGTAAGCTCGTTTAACCGAGCTCCGTTTGTTTTGAAACAAAACTCGTTTAAAAGTTTGAGCTAAATCTACTAACGTATGAAGTTTATTATATACTTTTACCGGTACTCCTTTCATGCATGATACCTTAGGCTCACTATTTTGTTTATTATGAATAATATTTAATTTCGTGTGATGGAATCACACCCATAAGAATTTCGTACAATTTCCTATATCTTGTGTGCTCGTTTAACCGCGATCCATTTTTCTTGTAACAAAACTTGTTTAGAAGTTTGAGCTAGATATACGAACGTATGAAGTTTATTATATTCTTTTAACGGTACTCCTTTCATGCTTGATACCTTAGGCTCAGTATTTTCTTTATTATGAATAATATTTAGTTTCGTGTGATGCAACCTCACCCATAAGAATTTCGTTCAATTTCTTATATCTCTTATGCTCGTTTAACCGAGATCCATTTTTATTGTTACAAAACTTGTTTAGCAGTTTGAGCTAGATATACTAACGTATGAAGTTTATTATATTGTTTTAACGGTACTCCTTTCATGCATGATACCTTATCCTCGGTATTTTGTTTAGTATGAATCATAATTTATTTCGTGTGATGGAACCACACCCATAAGAGTTTCATACAATTTCCTATATCTCGTAAGCTCGTTTAACCGAGCTCCGTTTGTCTTGAAACAAAACTCGTTTAAAACTTTGACCTAAATATACTAACGTATGAAGTTTATTATATACTTTTAACGGAACTCCTTTCATGCATGATACCTTAGCTTTGGTATTATGTTTATTATTAATAATATTTAATTTCGTGTGATGGAATCACACCCATAAGAATTTCGTACAATTTCCTATATCTCGTATGCTCGTTTACCGAGATCCATTTTTCTTGTAACAAAACTTGTTTAGAAGTTTGAGCTAGATATACTAACGTATGAAGTTTATTATATTCTTTTAATGGTACTCCTTTCGTGCATGATACCTTAGGCTTAGTATTTTTCTTTATTATGAATAATATTTAATTTCGTGTGATGGAATCACACCCATAAGAATTTCGTACAATTTCCTATATCTTGTATGCTCGTTTAACCGAGATCCATTTTTATTGTTACAAAACATGTTTAGAAGTTTGAGCTAGATATACTAACATATTAAGTTTATTATATACTTTTAACGGTACTCCTTTCATGCATGGTACCTTAACCTCAGAATTTTTTTTATTATGAATAATATTTAATTTCGTGTGATGGAACCACACCCATAAGAATTTCGTTCAATATCCTATATCTCGTATGCTCGCTTAACAGAGATCCATTCTTGTTGTAACAAAACTTGTTTAGAAGTTTGAGCTAGATATACTAACGTATGAAGGTAATTATATTCTTTTAACGGTACTCCTTTCATGCATGAATCATAATTTATTTCGTGTGATGGAACCACACCCATAAGAGTTTCATACAATTTCCTATATCTCGTAAGCTCGTTTAACCGAGCTCCGTTTGTCTTGAAACAAAAATCGTTTAAAAGTTTGAGCTAAATCTACTAACGTATGAAGTTTATTATATACTTTTACTGGTACTCCTTTCATGCATGATACCTTAGGCTCAGTATTTTGTTTATTATGAATAATATTTAATTTCGTGTGATGGAATCACACCCATAAGAATTTCGTACAATTTCCTATATCTCGTATGCTCGTTTACCGAGATCCATTTTTCTTGTAACAAAACTTGTTTAGAAGTTTGAGCTAGATATACTAACGTATGAAGTTTATTATATTCTTTTAACGGTACTCCTTTCATGCATGATACCTTAGGCTTAGTATTTTCTTTATTATGAATAATATTTAATTTCGTGTGATGGAACCACACCCATAAGAATTTCGTTCAATTTCCTATATCTCGAATGCTCGTTTAACCGAGATCCATTCTTGTTGTAACAAAACATGTTTAGAAGTTTGAGCTAGATATACTAACGTATTAAGTTTATTATATACTTTTAACGGTACTCCTTTCATGCATGGTACCTTAAGCTCAGTATTTTCTTTATTATGAATAATATTTAATTTCGTGTGATGGAACCACACCCATAAGAATTTCGTTCAATTTCCTATATCTCGTATGGTCGTTTAACCGCGATCCATTCTTGTTGTAACAAAACTTGTTTAGAAGTTTGAGCTAGATATACTAACGTATTAAGTTTATTATATACTTTTAACGGTACTCCTTTCATGCATGATACCTTAAGCTCAGTATTTTCTTTATTATGAATAATATTTAGTTTCGTGTGATGCAACCTCACCCATAAGAATTTTGTTCAATTTCCTATATCTCGTATGCTCGTTTAACCGAGATCCATTTTTCTAGTAACAAAACTTGTTTAGAAGTTTGAGCTAGATATACCAACGTATGAAGGTTATTATATTCTTTTAACGGTACTCCTTTCATGCATGATACCTTAGCCTCGGTATTTTGTTTAGTATGAATCATAATTTATTTCGTGTGATGGAACCACACTCATAAGAGTTTCATACAATTTCCTATATCTCGTAAGCTCGTTTAACCGAGCTCCGTTTGTTTTGAAACAAAACTCGTTTAAAAGTTTGAGCTAAATCTACTAACGTATGAAGTTTATTATATACTTTTACCGGTACTCCTTTCATGCATGATACCTTAGGCTCACTATTTTGTTTATTATGAATAATATTTAATTTTGTGTGATGGAATCACACCCATAAGAATTTCGTACAATTTCCTATATCTTGTGTGCTCATTTAACCGCGATCCATTTTTCTTGTAACAAAACTTGTTTAGAATTTTGAGCTAGATATACTAACGTATTAAGTTTATTATATACTTTTAACGGTACTCCTTTCATGCATGGTACCTTAAGCTCAGTATTTTCTTTATTATGAATAATATTTAATTTTGTGTGATGGAACCACACCCATAAGAATTTCGTTCAATTTCCTATATCTCGTATGCTCGCTTAACCGAGATCCATTCTTGTTGTAACAAAACTTGTTTAGAAGTTTGAGCTAGATATACTAACGTATGAATGTAATTATATTCTTTTAACGGTACTCATTTCATGCATGATACCTTAGCCTCGGTATTTTGTTTAGTATGAATCATAATTTATTTCGTGTGATGGAACCACACCCATAAGAGTTTCATACAATTTCCTATATCTCGTAAGCTCGTTTAACCGAGCTCCGTTTGTCTTGAAACAAAAATCGTTTAAAAGTTTGAGCTAAATCTACTAACGTATGAAGTTTATTATATACTTTTACTGGTACTCCTTTCATGCATGATACCTTAGGCTCAGTATTTTGTTTATTATGAATAATATTTAATTTCGTGTGATGGAATCACACCCATAAGAATTTCGTACAATTTCCTATATCTCGTATGCTCGTTTACCGAGATCCATTTTTCTTGTAACAAAACTTGTTTAGAAGTTTGAGCTAGATATACTAACGTATGAAGTTTATTATATTCTTTTAACGGTACTCCTTTCATGCATGATACCTTAGGCTTAGTATTTTCTTTATTATGAATAATATTTAATTTCGTGTGATGGAACCACACCCATAAGAATTTCGTTCAATTTCCTATATCTCGAATGCTCGTTTAACCGAGATCTATTCTTGTTGTAACAAAACATGTTTAGAAGTTTGAGCTAGATATACTAACGTATTAAGTTTATTATATACTTTTAACGGTACTCCTTTCATGCATGGTACCTTAAGCTCAGTATTTTCTTTATTATGAATAATATTTAATTTCGTGTGATGGAACCACACCCATAAGAATTTCGTTCAATTTCCTATATCTCGTATGGTCGTTTAACCGCGATCCATTCTTGTTGTAACAAAACTTGTTTAGAAGTTTGAGCTAGATATACTAACGTATTAAGTTTATTATATACTTTTAACGGTACTCCTTTCATGCATGATACCTTAAGCTCAGTATTTTCTTTATTATGAATAATATTTAGTTTCGTGTGATGCAACCTCACCCATAAGAATTTTGTTCAATTTCCTATATCTCGTATGCTCGTTTAACCGAGATCCATTTTTCTAGTAACAAAACTTGTTTAGAAGTTTGAGCTAGATATACCAACGTATGAAGGTTATTATATTCTTTTAACGGTACTCCTTTCATGCATGATACCTTAGCCTCGGTATTTTGTTTAGTATGAATCATAATTTATTTCGTGTGATGGAACCACACTCATAAGAGTTTCATACAATTTCCTATATCTCCTAAGCTCGTTTAACCGAGCTCCGTTTGTTTTGAAACAAAACTCGTTTAAAAGTTTGAGCTAAATCTACTAACGTATGAAGTTTATTATATACTTTTACCGGTACTCCTTTCATGCATGATACCTTAGGCTCACTATTTTGTTTATTATGAATAATATTTAATTTCGTGTGATGGAATCACACCCATAAGAATTTCGTACAATTTCCTATATCTTGTGTGCTCGTTTAACCGCGATACATTTTTCTTGTAACAAAACTTGTTTAGAAGTTTGAGCTAGATATACGAACGTATGAAGTTTATTATATTCTTTTAACGGTACTCCTTTCATGCTTGATACCTTAGGCTCAGTATTTTCTTTATTATGAATAATATTTAGTTTCGTGTGATGCAACCTCACCCATAAGAATTTCGTTCAATTTCTTATATCTCTTATGCTCGTTTAACCGAGATCCATTTTTATTGTTACAAAACTTGTTTAGCAGTTTGAGCTAGATATACTAACGTATGAAGTTTATTATATTGTTTTAACGGTACTCCTTTCATGCATGATACCTTATCCTCGGTATTTTGTTTAGTATGAATCATAATTTATTTCGTGTGATGGAACCACACCCATAAGAGTTTCATACAATTTCCTATATCTCGTAAGCTCGTTTAACCGAGCTCCGTTTGTCTTGAAACAAAACTCGTTTAAAACTTTGACCTAAATATACTAACGTATGAAGTTTATTATATACTTTTAACGGAACTCCTTTCATGCATGATACCTTAGCTTTGGTATTATGTTTATTATTAATAATATTTAATTTCGTGTGATGGAATCACACCCATAAGAATTTCGTACAATTTCCTATATCTCGTATGCTCGTTTACCGAGATCCATTTTTCTTGTAACAAAACTTGTTTAGAAGTTTGAGCTAGATATACTAACGTATGAAGTTTATTATATTCTTTTAATGGTACTCCTTTCGTGCATGATACCTTAGGCTTAGTATTTTCTTTATTATGAATAATATTTAATTTCGTGTGATGGAATCACACCCATAAGAATTTCGTACAATTTCCTATATCTTGTATGCTCGTTTAACCGAGATCCATTTTTATTGTTACAAAACATGTTTAGAAGTTTGAGCTAGATATACTAACATATTAAGTTTATTATATACTTTTAACGGTACTCCTTTCATGCATGGTACCTTAACCTCAGAATTTTTTTTATTATGAATAATATTTAATTTCGTGTGATGGAACCACACCCATAAGAATTTCGTTCAATATCCTATATCTCGTATGCTCGCTTAACAGAGATCCATTCTTGTTGTAACAAAACTTGTTTAGAAGTTTGAGCTAGATATACTAACGTATGAAGGTAATTATATTCTTTTAACGGTACTCCTTTCATGCATGAATCATAATTTATTTCGTGTGATGGAACCACACCCATAAGAGTTTCATACAATTTCCTATATCTCGTAAGCTCGTTTAACCGAGCTCCGTTTGTCTTGAAACAAAAATCGTTTAAAAGTTTGAGCTAAATCTACTAACGTATGAAGTTTATTATATACTTTTACTGGTACTCCTTTCATGCATGATACCTTAGGCTCAGTATTTTGTTTATTATGAATAATATTTAATTTCGTGTGATGGAATCACACCCATAAGAATTTCGTACAATTTCCTATATCTCGTATGCTCGTTTACCGAGATCCATTTTTCTTGTAACAAAACTTGTTTAGAAGTTTGAGCTAGATATACTAACGTATGAAGTTTATTATATTCTTTTAACGGTACTCCTTTCATGCATGATACCTTAGGCTTAGTATTTTCTTTATTATGAATAATATTTAATTTCGTGTGATGGAACCACACCCATAAGAATTTCGTTCAATTTCCTATATCTCGAATGCTCGTTTAACCGAGATCCATTCTTGTTGTAACAAAACATGTTTAGAAGTTTGAGCTAGATATACTAACGTATTAAGTTTATTATATACTTTTAACGGTACTCCTTTCATGCATGGTACCTTAAGCTCAGTATTTTCTTTATTATGAATAATATTTAATTTCGTGTGATGGAACCACACCCATAAGAATTTCGTTCAATTTCCTATATCTCGTATGGTCGTTTAACCGCGATCCATTCTTGTTGTAACAAAACTTGTTTAGAAGTTTGAGCTAGATATACTAACGTATTAAGTTTATTATATACTTTTAACGGTACTCCTTTCATGCATGATACCTTAAGCTCAGTATTTTCTTTATTATGAATAATATTTAGTTTCGTGTGATGCAACCTCACCCATAAGAATTTTGTTCAATTTCCTATATCTCGTATGCTCGTTTAACCGAGATCCATTTTTCTAGTAACAAAACTTGTTTAGAAGTTTGAGCTAGATATACCAACGTATGAAGGTTATTATATTCTTTTAACGGTACTCCTTTCATGCATGATACCTTAGCCTCGGTATTTTGTTTAGTATGAATCATAATTTATTTCGTGTGATGGAACCACACTCATAAGAGTTTCATACAATTTCCTATATCTCGTAAGCTCGTTTAACCGAGCTCCGTTTGTTTTGAAACAAAACTCGTTTAAAAGTTTGAGCTAAATCTACTAACGTATGAAGTTTATTATATACTTTTACCGGTACTCCTTTCATGCATGATACCTTAGGCTCACTATTTTGTTTATTATGAATAATATTTAATTTCGTGTGATGGAATCACACCCATAAGAATTTCGTACAATTTCCTATATCTTGTGTGCTCGTTTAACCGCGATCCATTTTTCTTGTAACAAAACTTGTTTAGAAGTTTGAGCTAGATATACGAACGTATGAAGTTTATTATATTCTTTTAACGGTACTCCTTTCATGCTTGATACCTTAGGCTCAGTATTTTCTTTATTATGAATAATATTTAGTTTCGTGTGATGCAACCTCACCCATAAGAATTTCGTTCAATTTCTTATATCTCTTATGCTCGTTTAACCGAGATCCATTTTTATTGTTACAAAACTTGTTTAGCAGTTTGAGCTAGATATACTAACGTATGAAGTTTATTATATTGTTTTAACGGTACTCCTTTCATGCATGATACCTTATCCTCGGTATTTTGTTTAGTATGAATCATAATTTATTTCGTGTGATGGAACCACACCCATAAGAGTTTCATACAATTTCCTATATCTCGTAAGCTCGTTTAACCGAGCTCCGTTTGTCTTGAAACAAAACTCGTTTAAAACTTTGACCTAAATATACTAACGTATGAAGTTTATTATATACTTTTAACGGAACTCCTTTCATGCATGATACCTTAGCTTTGGTATTATGTTTATTATTAATAATATTTAATTTCGTGTGATGGAATCACACCCATAAGAATTTCGTACAATTTCCTATATCTCGTATGCTCGTTTACCGAGATCCATTTTTCTTGTAACAAAACTTGTTTAGAAGTTTGAGCTAGATATACTAACGTATGAAGTTTATTATATTCTTTTAATGGTACTCCTTTCGTGCATGATACCTTAGGCTTAGTATTTTCTTTATTATGAATAATATTTAATTTCGTGTGATGGAATCACACCCATAAGAATTTCGTACAATTTCCTATATCTTGTATGCTCGTTTAACCGAGATCCATTTTTATTGTTACAAAACATGTTTAGAAGTTTGAGCTAGATATACTAACATATTAAGTTTATTATATACTTTTAACGGTACTCCTTTCATGCATGGTACCTTAACCTCAGAATTTTTTTTATTATGAATAATATTTAATTTCGTGTGATGGAACCACACCCATAAGAATTTCGTTCAATATCCTATATCTCGTATGCTCGCTTAACAGAGATCCATTCTTGTTGTAACAAAACTTGTTTAGAAGTTTGAGCTAGATATACTAACGTATGAAGGTAATTATATTCTTTTAACGGTACTCCTTTCATGCATGATACCTTAGCCTCGGTATTTTGTTTAGTATGAATCATAATTTATTTCGTGTGATGGAACCACACCCATAAGAGTTTCATACAATTTCCTATATCTCGTAAACTCGTTTAACCGAGCTCCGTTTGTCTTGAAACAAAAATCGTTTAAAAGTTTGAGCTAAATCTACTAACGTATGAAGTTTATTATATACTTTTACTGGTACTCCTTTCATGCATGATACCTTAGGCTCAGTATTTTGTTTATTATGAATAATATTTAATTTCGTGTGATGGAATCACACCCATAAGAATTTCGTACAATTTCCTATATCTCGTATGCTCGTTTACCGAGATCCATTTTTTTTGTAACAAAACTTGTTTAGAAGTTTGAGCTAGATATACTAACGTATGAAGTTTATTATATTCTTTTAACGGTACTCTTTTCATGCATGATACCTTAGGCTTAGTATTTTGTTTATTATGAATAATATTTAATTTCGTGTGATGGAACCACACCCATAAGAATTTCGTTCAATTTCCTATATCTCGAATGCTCGTTTAACCGAGATCCATTCTTGTTGTAACAAAACATGTTTAGAAGTTTGAGCTAGATATACTAACGTATTAAGTTTATTATATACTTTTAACGGTACTCCTTTCATGCATGGTACCTTAAGCTCAGTATTTTCTTTATTATGAATAATATTTAATTTCGTGTGATGGAACCACACCCATAAGAATTTCGTTCAATTTCCTATATCTCGTATGGTCGTTTAACCGCGATCCATTCTTGTTGTAACAAAACTTGTTTAGAAGTTTGAGCTAGATATACTAACGTATTAAGTTTATTATATACTTTTAACGGTACTCCTTTCATGCATGATACCTTAAGCTCAGTATTTTCTTTATTATGAATAATATTTAGTTTCGTGTGATGCAACCTCACCCATAAGAATTTTGTTCAATTTCCTATATCTCGTATGCTCGTTTAACCGAGATCCATTTTTCTAGTAACAAAACTTGTTTAGAAGTTTGAGCTAGATATACCAACGTATGAAGGTTATTATATTCTTTTAACGGTACTCCTTTCATGCATGATACCTTAGCCTCGGTATTTTGTTTAGTATGAATCATAATTTATTTCGTGTGATGGAACCACACTCATAAGAGTTTCATACAATTTCCTATATCTCGTAAGCTCGTTTAACCGAGCTCCGTTTGTTTTGAAACAAAACTCGTTTAAAAGTTTGAGCTAAATCTACTAACGTATGAAGTTTATTATATACTTTTACCGGTACTCCTTTCATGCATGATACCTTAGGCTCACTATTTTGTTTATTATGAATAATATTTAATTTCGTGTGATGGAATCACACCCATAAGAATTTCGTACAATTTCCTATATCTTGTGTGCTCGTTTAACCGCGATCCATTTTTCTTGTAACAAAACTTGTTTAGAAGTTTGAGCTAGATATACGAACGTATGAAGTTTATTATATTCTTTTAACGGTACTCCTTTCATGCTTGATACCTTAGGCTCAGTATTTTCTTTATTATGAATAATATTTAGTTTCGTGTGATGCAACCTCACCCATAAGAATTTCGTTCAATTTCTTATATCTCTTATGCTCGTTTAACCGAGATCCATTTTTATTGTTACAAAACTTGTTTAGCAGTTTGAGCTAGATATACTAACGTATGAAGTTTATTATATTGTTTTAACGGTACTCCTTTCATGCATGATACCTTATCCTCGGTATTTTGTTTAGTATGAATCATAATTTATTTCGTGTGATGGAACCACACCCATAAGAGTTTCATACAATTTCCTATATCTCGTAAGCTCGTTTAACCGAGCTCCGTTTGTCTTGAAACAAAACTCGTTTAAAACTTTGACCTAAATATACTAACGTATGAAGTTTATTATATACTTTTAACGGAACTCCTTTCATGCATGATACCTTAGCTTTGGTATTATGTTTATTATTAATAATATTTAATTTCGTGTGATGGAATCACACCCATAAGAATTTCGTACAATTTCCTATATCTCGTATGCTCGTTTACCGAGATCCATTTTTCTTGTAACAAAACTTGTTTAGAAGTTTGAGCTAGATATACTAACGTATGAAGTTTATTATATTCTTTTAATGGTACTCCTTTCGTGCATGATACCTTAGGCTTAGTATTTTCTTTATTATGAATAATATTTAATTTCGTGTGATGGAATCACACCCATAAGAATTTCGTACAATTTCCTATATCTTGTATGCTCGTTTAACCGAGATCCATTTTTATTGTTACAAAACATATTTAGAAGTTTGAGCTAGATATACTAACATATTAAGTTTATTATATACTTTTAACGGTACTCCTTTCATGCATGGTACCTTAACCTCAGAATTTTTTTTATTATGAATAATATTTAATTTCGTGTGATGGAACCACACCCATAAGAATTTCGTTCAATATCCTATATCTCGTATGCTCGCTTAACAGAGATCCATTCTTGTTGTAACAAAACTTGTTTAGAAGTTTGAGCTAGATATACTAACGTATGAAGGTAATTATATTCTTTTAACGGTACTCCTTTCATGCATGATACCTTAGCCTCGGTATTTTGTTTAGTATGAATCATAATTTATTTCGTGTGATGGAACCACACCCATAAGAGTTTCATACAATTTCCTATATCTCGTAAACTCGTTTAACCGAGCTCCGTTTGTCTTGAAACAAAAATCGTTTAAAAGTTTGAGCTAAATCTACTAACGTATGAAGTTTATTATATACTTTTACTGGTACTCCTTTCATGCATGATACCTTAGGCTCAGTATTTTGTTTATTATGAATAATATTTAATTTCGTGTGATGGAATCACACCCATAAGAATTTCGTACAATTTCCTATATCTCGTATGCTCGTTTACCGAGATCCATTTTTCTTGTAACAAAACTTGTTTAGAAGTTTGAGCTAGATATACTAACGTATGAAGTTTATTATATTCTTTTAACGGTACTCTTTTCATGCATGATACCTTAGGCTTAGTATTTTCTTTATTATGAATAATATTTAATTTCGTGTGATGGAACCACACCCATAAGAATTTCGTTCAATTTCCTATATCTCGAATGCTCGTTTAACCGAGATCCATTCTTGTTGTAACAAAACATGTTTAGAAGTTTGAGCTAGATATACTAACGTATTAAGTTTATTATATACTTTTAACGGTACTCCTTTCATGCATGGTACCTTAAGCTCAGTATTTTCTTTATTATGAATAATATTTAGTTTCGTGTGATGGAACCACACCCATAAGAATTTCGTTCAATTTCCTATATCTCGTATGCTCGCTTAACCGAGATCCATTCTTGTTGTAACAAAACTTGGTTAGAAGTTTGAGCTAGATATACTAACGTATGAAGGTAATTATATTCTTTTAACGGTACTCATTTCATGCATGATACCTTAGCCTCGGTATTTTGTTTAGTATGAATCATAATTTATTTCGTGTGATGGAACCACACCCATAAGAGTTTCATACAATTTCCTATATCTCGTAAGCTCGTTTAACCGAGCTCCGTTTGTCTTGAAACAAAAATCGTTTAAAAGTTTGAGCTAAATCTACTAACGTATGAAGTTTATTATATACTTTTACTGGTACTCCTTTCATGCATGATACCTTAGGCTCAGTATTTTGTTTATTATGAATAATATTTAATTTCGTGTGATGGAACCACACCCATAAGAATTTCGTTCAATATCCTATATCTCGTATGCTCGCTTAACAGAGATCCATTCTTGTTGTAACAAAACTTGTTTAGAAGTTTGAGCTAGATATACTAACGTATGAAGGTAATTATATTCTTTTAACGGTACTCCTTTCATGCATGATACCTTAGCCTCGGTATTTTGTTTAGTATGAATCATAATTTATTTCGTGTGATGGAACCACACCCATAAGAGTTTCATACAATTTCCTATATCTCGTAAACTCGTTTAACCGAGCTCCGTTTGTCTTGAAACAAAAATCGTTTAAAAGTTTGAGCTAAATCTACTAACGTATGAAGTTTATTATATACTTTTACTGGTACTCCTTTCATACATGATACCTTAGGCTCAGTATTTTGTTTATTATGAATAATATTTAATTTCGTGTGATGGAATCACACCCATAAGAATTTCGTACAATTTCCTATATCTCGTATGCTCGTTTACCGAGATCCATTTTTCTTGTAACAAAACTTGTTTAGAAGTTTGAGCTAGATATACTAACGTATGAAGTTTATTATATTCTTTTAACGGTACTCCTTTCATGCATGATACCTTAGGCTTAGTATTTTCTTTATTATGAATAATATTTAATTTCGTGTGATGGAACCACACCCATAAGAATTTCGTTCAATTTCCTATATCTCGAATGCTCGTTTAACCGAGATCCATTCTTGTTGTAACAAAACATGTTTAGAAGTTTGAGCTAGATATACTAACGTATTAAGTTTATTATATACTTTTAACGGTACTCCTTTCATGCATGGTACCTTAAGCTCAGTATTTTCTTTATTATGAATAATATTTAATTTCGTGTGATGGAACCACACCCATAAGAATTTCGTTCAATTTCCTATATCTCGTATGCTCGCTTAACCGAGATCCATTCTTGTTGTAACAAAACTTGTTTAGAAGTTTGAGCTAGATATACTAACGTATGAAGGTAATTATATTCTTTTAACGGTACTCATTTCATGCATGATACCTTAGCCTCGGTATTTTGTTTAGTATGAATCATAATTTATTTCGTGTGATGGAACCACACCCATAAGAGTTTCATACAATTTCCTATATCTCGTAAGCTCGTTTAACCGAGCTCCGTTTGTCTTGAAACAAAAATCGTTTAAAAGTTTGAGCTAAATCTACTAACGTATAAAGTTTATTATATACTTTTACTGGTACTCCTTTCATGCATGATACCTTAGGCTCAGTATTTTGTTTATTATGAATAATATTTAATTTCGTGTGATGGAATCACACCCATAAGAATTTCGTTCAATTTCCTATATCTCGTATGCTCGTTTAACCGAGATCCATTTTTCTTGTAACAAAACTTGTTTAGAAGTTTGAGCTAGATATACTAACGTATGAAGTTTATTATATTCTTTTAACGGTACTCCTTTCATGCATGATACATTAGGCTTAGTATTTTCTTTATTATGAATAATATTTAATTTCGTGTGATGGAACCACACCCATAAGAATTTCGTTCAATTTCCTATATCTCGTATGCTCGCTTAACCGAGATCCATTCTTGTTGTAACAAAACTTATTTAGAAGTTTGAGCTAGATATACTAACGTATTAAGTTTATTATATACTTTTAACGGTACTCCTGTCATGCATGATACCTTAAGCTCAGTATTTTCTTTATTGTGAATAATATTTAATTTCGTGTGATGGAACCACACCCATAAGAATTTCGTTCAATTTCCTATATCTCGTATGCTCGTTTAACCGAGATCCATTTTTCTAGTAACAAAACTTGTTTAGAAGTTTGAGCTAGATATACTAACGTATGAAGTTTATTATATTCGTTTAACGGTACTCCTTTCATGCATGATACCTTAGGCTTAGTATTTTCTTTATTATGAATAATATTTAATTTCGTGTGATGGAACCACACCCATAAGAATTTCGTTCAATTTCCTATATCTCGTATGCTCGTTTAACCGAGATCCATTCTTGTTGTAACAAAACTTGTTTAGAAGTTTGAGCTAGATATACTAACGTATTAAGTTTATTATATACTTTTAACGGTACTCCTTTCATGCATGATACCTTAAGCTTAGTATTTTCTTTATTATGAATAATATTTAATTTCGTGTGATGGAACCACACCCATAAGAATTTCGTTCAATTTCCTATATCTCGTATGCTCGTTTAACCGAGATCCATTTTTCTAGTAACAAAACTTGTTTAGAAGTTTGAGCTAGATATACTAACGTATGAAGGTAATTATATTCTTTTAACGGTACTCCTTTCATGCATGATACCTTAGCCTCTGTATTTTGTTTAGTATGAATCATAATTTATTTCGTGTGATGGAACCACACCCATAAGAGTTTCATACAATTTCCTATATCTCGTAAGCTCGTTTAACCGAGCTCCGTTTGTCTTGAAACAAAAATCGTTTAAAAGTTTGAGCTAAATCTACTAACGTATAAAGTTTATTATATACTTTTACTGGTACTCCTTTCATGCATGATACCTTAGGCTCAGTATTTTGTTTATTATGAATAATATTTAATTTCGTGTGATGGAATCACACCCATAAGAATTTCGTTCAATTTCCTATATCTCGTATGCTCGTTTAACCGAGATCCATTTTTCTTGTAACAAAACTTGTTTAGAAGTTTGAGCTAGATATACTAACATATGAAGTTTATTATATTCTTTTAACGGTACTCCTTTCATGCATGATACATTAGGCTTAGTATTTTCTTTATTATGAATAATATTTAATTTCGTGTGATGGAACCACACCCATAAGAATTTCGTTCGATTTCCTATATCTCGTATGCTCGCTTAACCGAGATCCATTCTTGTTGTAACAAAACTTATTTAGAAGTTTGAGCTAGATATACTAACGTATTAAGTTTATTATATACTTTTAACGGTACTCCTGTCATGCATGATACCTTAAGCTCAGTATTTTCTTTATTGTGAATAATATTTAATTTCGTGTGATGGAACCACACCCATAAGAATTTCGTTCAATTTCCTATATCTCGTATGCTCGTTTAACCGAGATCCATTTTTCTAGTAACAAAACTTGTTTAGAAGTTTGAGTTAGATATACTAACGTATGAAGTTTATTATATTCGTTTAACGGTACTCCTTTCATGCATGATACCTTAGGCTTAGTATTTTCTTTATTATGAATAATATTTAATTTCGTGTGATGGAACCACACCCATAAGAATTTCGTTCAATTTCCTATATCTCGTATGCTCGTTTAACCGAGATCCATTCTTGTTGTAACAAAACTTGTTTAGAAGTTTGAGCTAGATATACTAACGTATTAAGTTTATTATATACTTTTAACGGTACTCCTTTCATGCATGATACCTTAAGCTTAGTATTTTCTTTATTATGAATAATATTTAATTTCGTGTGATGGAACCACACCCATAAGAATTTCGTTCAATTTCCTATATCTCGTATGCTCGTTTAACCGAGATCCATTTTTCTAGTAACAAAACTTGTTTAGAAGTTTGAGCTAGATATACTAACGTATGAAGGTAATTATATTCTTTTAACGGTACTCCTTTCATGCATGATACCTTAGCCTCTGTATTTTGTTTAGTATGAATCATAATTTATTTCGTGTGATGGAACCACACCCATAAGAGTTTCATACAATTTCCTATATCTCGTAAGCTCGTTTAACCGAGCTCCGTTTGTCTTGAAACAAAACTCGTTTAAAAGTTTGAGCTAAATCTACTAACGTATGAAGTTTATTATACACTTTTACTGGTACTCCTTTCATGCATGATACCTTAGGCTCAGTATTTTGTTTATTATGAATAATATTTAATTTCGTGTGATGGAATCACACCCATAAGAATTTCGTACAATATCCTATATCTTGTATGCTTGTTTAACCGCGATCCATTTTTCTTGTAACAAAACTTGTTTAGAAGTTTGAACTAGATATACTAACGTATGAAGTTTATTATATTCTTTTAACGGTACTCCTTTCATGCTTGATACCTTAGGCTCAGTATTTTATTTATTATGAATAATATTTAATTTCGTGTGATGCAACCTCACACATAAGAATTTCGTTCAATTTCTTATATCTCTTATGCTCGTTTAACGGAGATCCATTTTTATTGTTACAAAACTTGTTTAGAAGTTTGAGCTAGATATACTAACGTATGAAGTTTATTATATTCTTTTAACGGTACTCCTTTCATGCATGATACCTTAGCCTCGGTATTTTGTTTAGTATGAATCATAATTTATTTCGTGTGATGGAACCACACCCATAAGAGTTTCATACAATTTCCTATATCTCGTAAGCTCGTTTAACCGAGCTCCGTTTGTCTTGAAACAAAAATCGTTTAAAAGTTTGAGATAAATCTACTAACGTATGAAGTTTATTATATACTTTTACTGGTACTCCTTTCATGCATGATACCTTAGGCTCAGTATTTTGTTTATTATGAATAATATTTAATTTCGTGTGATGGAACCACACCCATAAGAATTTCGTTCAATATCCTATATCTCGTATGCTCGCTTAACAGAGATCCATTCTTGTTGTAACAAAACTTGTTTAGAAGTTTGAGCTAGATATACTAACGTATGAAGGTAATTATATTCTTTTAACGGTACTCCTTTCATGCATGATACCTTAGCCTCGGTATTTTGTTTAGTATGAATCATAATTTATTTCGTGTGATGGAACCACACCCATAAGAGTTTCATACAATTTCCTATATCTCGTAAACTCGTTTAACCGAGCTCCGTTTGTCTTGAAACAAAAATCGTTTAAAAGTTTGAGCTAAATCTACTAACGTATGAAGTTTATTATATACTTTTACTGGTACTCCTTTCATGCATGATACCTTAGGCTCAGTATTTTGTTTATTATGAATAATATTTAATTTCGTGTGATGGAATCACACCCATAAGAATTTCGTACAATTTCCTATATCTCGTATGCTCGTTTACCGAGATCCATTTTTCTTGTAACAAAACTTGTTTAGAAGTTTGAGCTAGATATACTAACGTATGAAGTTTATTATATTCTTTTAACGGTACTCCTTTCATGCATGATACCTTAGGCTTAGTATTTTCTTTATTATGAATAATATTTAATTTCGTGTGATGGAACCACACCCATAAGAATTTCGTTCAATTTCCTATATCTCGAATGCTCGTTTAACCGAGATCCATTCTTGTTGTAACAAAACATGTTTAGAAGTTTGAGCTAGATATACTAACGTATTAAGTTTATTATATACTTTTAACGGTACTCCTTTCATGCATGGTACCTTAAGCTCAGTATTTTCTTTATTATGAATAATATTTAATTTCGTGTGATGGAACCACACCCATAAGAATTTCGTTCAATTTCCTATATCTCGTATGCTCGCTTAACCGAGATCCATTCTTGTTGTAACAAAACTTGTTTAGAAGTTTGAGCTAGATATACTAACGTATGAAGGTAATTATATTCTTTTAACGGTACTCATTTCATGCATGATACCTTAGCCTCGGTATTTTGTTTAGTATGAATCATAATTTATTTCGTGTGATGGAACCACACCCATAAGAGTTTCATACAATTTCCTATATCTCGTAAGCTCGTTTAACCGAGCTCCGTTTGTCTTGAAACAAAAATCGTTTAAAAGTTTGAGCTAAATCTACTAACGTATAAAGTTTATTATATACTTTTACTGGTACTCCTTTCATGCATGATACCTTAGGCTCAGTATTTTGTTTATTATGAATAATATTTATTTTTCGTGTGATGGAATCACACCCATAAGAATTTCGTTCAATTTCCTATATCTCGTATGCTCGTTTAACCGAGATCCATTTTTCTTGTAACAAAACTTGTTTAGAAGTTTGAGCTAGATATACTAACGTATGAAGTTTATTATATTCTTTTAACGGTACTCCTTTCATGCATGATACATTAGGCTTAGTATTTTCTTTATTATGAATAATATTTAATTTCGTGTGATGGAACCACACCCATAAGAATTTCGTTCAATTTCCTATATCTCGTATGCTCGCTTAACCGAGATCCATTCTTGTTGTAACAAAACTTATTTAGAAGTTTGAGCTAGATATACTAACGTATTAAGTTTATTATATACTTTTAACGGTACTCCTGTCATGCATGATACCTTAAGCTCAGTATTTTCTTTATTGTGAATAATATTTAATTTCGTGTGATGGAACCACACCCATAAGAATTTCGTTCAATTTCCTATATCTCGTATGCTCGTTTAACCGAGATCCATTTTTCTAGTAACAAAACTTGTTTAGAAGTTTGAGCTAGATATACTAACGTATGAAGTTTATTATATTCGTTTAACGGTACTCCTTTCATGCATGATACCTTAGGCTTAGTATTTTCTTTATTATGAATAATATTTAATTTCGTGTGATGGAACCACACCCATAAGAATTTCGTTCAATTTCCTATATCTCGTATGCTCGTTTAACCGAGATCCATTCTTGTTGTAACAAAACTTGTTTAGAAGTTTGAGCTAGATATACTAACGTATTAAGTTTATTATATACTTTTAACGGTACTCCTTTCATGCATGATACCTTAAGCTTAGTATTTTCTTTATTATGAATAATATTTAATTTCGTGTGATGGAACCACACCCATAAGAATTTCGTTCAATTTCCTATATCTCGTATGCTCGTTTAACCGAGATCCATTTTTCTAGTAACAAAACTTGTTTAGAAGTTTGAGCTAGATATACTAACGTATGAAGGTAATTATATTCTTTTAACGGTACTCCTTTCATGCATGATACCTTAGCCTCTGTATTTTGTTTAGTATGAATCATAATTTATTTCGTGTGATGGAACCACACCCATAAGAGTTTCATACAATTTCCTATATCTCGTAAGCTCGTTTAACCGAGCTCCGTTTGTCTTGAAACAAAAATCGTTTAAAAGTTTGAGCTAAATCTACTAACGTATAAAGTTTATTATATACTTTTACTGGTACTCCTTTCATGCATGATACCTTAGGCTCAGTATTTTGTTTATTATGAATAATATTTAATTTCGTGTGATGGAATCACACCCATAAGAATTTCGTTCAATTTCCTATATCTCGTATGCTCGTTTAACCGAGATCCATTTTTCTTGTAACAAATCTTGTTTAGAAGTTTGAGCTAGATATACTAACATATGAAGTTTATTATATTCTTTTAACGGTACTCCTTTCATGCATGATACATTAGGCTTAGTATTTTCTTTATTATGAATAATATTTAATTTCGTGTGATGGAACCACACCCATAAGAATTTCGTTCAATTTCCTATATCTCGTATGCTCGCTTAACCGAGATCCATTCTTGTTGTAACAAAACTTATTTAGAAGTTTGAGCTAGATATACTAACGTATTAAGTTTATTATATACTTTTAACGGTACTCCTGTCATGCATGATACCTTAAGCTCAGTATTTTCTTTATTGTGAATAATATTTAATTTCGTGTGATGGAACCACACCCATAAGAATTTCGTTCAATTTCCTATATCTCGTATGCTCGTTTAACCGAGATCCATTTTTCTAGTAACAAAACTTGTTTAGAAGTTTGAGTTAGATATACTAACGTATGAAGTTTATTATATTCGTTTAACGGTACTCCTTTCATGCATGATACCTTAGGCTTAGTATTTTCTTTATTATGAATAATATTTAATTTCGTGTGATGGAACCACACCCATAAGAATTTCGTTCAATTTCCTATATCTCGTATGCTCGTTTAACCGAGATCCATTCTTGTTGTAACAAAACTTGTTTAGAAGTTTGAGCTAGATATACTAACGTATTAAGTTTATTATATACTTTTAACGGTACTCCTTTCATGCATGATACCTTAAGCTTAGTATTTTCTTTATTATGAATAATATTTAATTTCGTGTGATGGAACCACACCCATAAGAATTTCGTTCAATTTCCTATATCTCGTATGCTCGTTTAACCGAGATCCATTTTTCTAGTAACAAAACTTGTTTAGAAGTTTGAGCTAGATATACTAACGTATGAAGGTAATTATATTCTTTTAACGGTACTCCTTTCATGCATGATACCTTAGCCTCTGTATTTTGTTTAGTATGAATCATAATTTATTTCGTGTGATGGAACCACACCCATAAGAGTTTCATACAATTTCCTATATCTCGTAAGCTCGTTTAACCGAGCTCCGTTTGTCTTGAAACAAAACTCGTTTAAAAGTTTGAGCTAAATCTACTAACGTATGAAGTTTATTATACACTTTTACTGGTACTCCTTTCATGCATGATACCTTAGGCTCAGTATTTTGTTTAGTATGAATCATAATTTATTTCGTGTGATGGAATCACACCCATAAGAATTTCGTACAATTTCCTATATCTCGTATGCTCGTTTACCGAGATCCATTTTTCTTGTAACAAAACTTGTTTAGAAGTTTGAGCTAGATATACTAATGTATGAAGTTTATTATATTCTTTTAACGGTACTCCTTTCATGCATGATACCTTAGGCTTAGTATTTTCTTTATTATGAATAATATTTAATTTCGTGTGATGGAACCACACCCATAAGAATTTCGTTCAATTTCCTATATCTCGAATGCTCGTTTAACCGAGATCCATTCTTGTTGTAACAAAACATGTTTAGAAGTTTGAGCTAGATATACTAACGTATTAAGTTTATTATATACTTTTAACGGTACTCCTTTCATGCATGGTACCTTAAGCTCAGTATTTTCTTTATTATGAATAATATTTAATTTCGTGTGATGGAACCACACCCATAAGAATTTCGTTCAATTTCCTATATCTCGTATGCTCGCTTAACCGAGATCCATTCTTGTTGTAACAAAACTTGTTTAGAAGTTTGAGCTAGATATACTAACGTATGAAGGTAATTATATTCTTTTAACGGTACTCATTTCATGCATGATACCTTAGCCTCGGTATTTTGTTTAGTATGAATCATAATTTATTTCGTGTGATGGAACCACACCCATAAGAGTTTCATACAATTTCCTATATCTCGTAAGCTCGTTTAACCGAGCTCCGTTTGTCTTGAAACAAAAATCGTTTAAAAGTTTGAGCTAAATCTACTAACGTATAAAGTTTATTATATACTTTTACTGGTACTCCTTTCATGCATGATACCTTAGGCTCAGTATTTTGTTTATTATGAATAATATTTATTTTTCGTGTGATGGAATCACACCCATAAGAATTTCGTTCAATTTCCTATATCTCGTATGCTCGTTTAACCGAGATCCATTTTTCTTGTAACAAAACTTGTTTAGAAGTTTGAGCTAGATATACTAACGTATGAAGTTTATTATATTCTTTTAACGGTACTCCTTTCATGCATGATACATTAGGCTTAGTATTTTCTTTATTATGAATAATATTTAATTTCGTGTGATGGAACCACACCCATAAGAATTTCGTTCAATTTCCTATATCTCGTATGCTCGCTTAACCGAGATCCATTCTTGTTGTAACAAAACTTATTTAGAAGTTTGAGCTAGATATACTAACGTATTAAGTTTATTATATACTTTTAACGGTACTCCTGTCATGCATGATACCTTAAGCTCAGTATTTTCTTTATTGTGAATAATATTTAATTTCGTGTGATGGAACCACACCCATAAGAATTTCGTTCAATTTCCTATATCTCGTATGCTCGTTTAACCGAGATCCATTTTTCTAGTAACAAAACTTGTTTAGAAGTTTGAGCTAGATATACTAACGTATGAAGTTTATTATATTCGTTTAACGGTACTCCTTTCATGCATGATACCTTAGGCTTAGTATTTTCTTTATTATGAATAATATTTAATTTCGTGTGATGGAACCACACCCATAAGAATTTCGTTCAATTTCCTATATCTCGTATGCTCGTTTAACCGAGATCCATTCTTGTTGTAACAAAACTTGTTTAGAAGTTTGAGCTAGATATACTAACGTATTAAGTTTATTATATACTTTTAACGGTACTCCTTTCATGCATGATACCTTAAGCTTAGTATTTTCTTTATTATGAATAATATTTAATTTCGTGTGATGGAACCACACCCATAAGAATTTCGTTCAATTTCCTATATCTCGTATGCTCGTTTAACCGAGATCCATTTTTCTAGTAACAAAACTTGTTTAGAAGTTTGAGCTAGATATACTAACGTATGAAGGTAATTATATTCTTTTAACGGTACTCCTTTCATGCATGATACCTTAGCCTCTGTATTTTGTTTAGTATGAATCATAATTTATTTCGTGTGATGGAACCACACCCATAAGAGTTTCATACAATTTCCTATATCTCGTAAGCTCGTTTAACCGAGCTCCGTTTGTCTTGAAACAAAAATCGTTTAAAAGTTTGAGCTAAATCTACTAACGTATAAAGTTTATTATATACTTTTACTGGTACTCCTTTCATGCATGATACCTTAGGCTCAGTATTTTGTTTATTATGAATAATATTTAATTTCGTGTGATGGAACCACACCCATAAGAATTTCGTTCAATTTCCTATATCTCGTATGCTCGCTTAACCGAGATCCATTCTTGTTGTAACAAAACTTGTTTAGAAGTTTGAGCTAGATATACTAACGTATGAAGGTAATTATATTCTTTTAACGGTACTCATTTCATGCATGATACCTTAGCCTCGGTATTTTGTTTAGTATGAATCATAATTTATTTCGTGTGATGGAACCACACCCATAAGAGTTTCATACAATTTCCTATATCTCGTAAGCTCGTTTAACCGAGCTCCGTTTGTCTTGAAACAAAAATCGTTTAAAAGTTTGAGCTAAATCTACTAACGTATAAAGTTTATTATATACTTTTACTGGTACTCCTTTCATGCATGATACCTTAGGCTCAGTATTTTGTTTATTATGAATAATATTTATTTTTCGTGTGATGGAATCACACCCATAAGAATTTCGTTCAATTTCCTATATCTCGTATGCTCGTTTAACCGAGATCCATTTTTCTTGTAACAAAACTTGTTTAGAAGTTTGAGCTAGATATACTAACGTATGAAGTTTATTATATTCTTTTAACGGTACTCCTTTCATGCATGATACATTAGGCTTAGTATTTTCTTTATTATGAATAATATTTAATTTCGTGTGATGGAACCACACCCATAAGAATTTCGTTCAATTTCCTATATCTCGTATGCTCGCTTAACCGAGATCCATTCTTGTTGTAACAAAACTTATTTAGAAGTTTGAGCTAGATATACTAACGTATTAAGTTTATTATATACTTTTAACGGTACTCCTGTCATGCATGATACCTTAAGCTCAGTATTTTCTTTATTGTGAATAATATTTAATTTCGTGTGATGGAACCACACCCATAAGAATTTCGTTCAATTTCCTATATCTCGTATGCTCGTTTAACCGAGATCCATTTTTCTAGTAACAAAACTTGTTTAGAAGTTTGAGCTAGATATACTAACGTATGAAGTTTATTATATTCGTTTAACGGTACTCCTTTCATGCATGATACCTTAGGCTTAGTATTTTCTTTATTATGAATAATATTTAATTTCGTGTGATGGAACCACACCCATAAGAATTTCGTTCAATTTCCTATATCTCGTATGCTCGTTTAACCGAGATCCATTCTTGTTGTAACAAAACTTGTTTAGAAGTTTGAGCTAGATATACTAACGTATTAAGTTTATTATATACTTTTAACGGTACTCCTTTCATGCATGATACCTTAAGCTTAGTATTTTCTTTATTATGAATAATATTTAATTTCGTGTGATGGAACCACACCCATAAGAATTTCGTTCAATTTCCTATATCTCGTATGCTCGTTTAACCGAGATCCATTTTTCTAGTAACAAAACTTGTTTAGAAGTTTGAGCTAGATATACTAACGTATGAAGGTAATTATATTCTTTTAACGGTACTCCTTTCATGCATGATACCTTAGCCTCTGTATTTTGTTTAGTATGAATCATAATTTATTTCGTGTGATGGAACCACACCCATAAGAGTTTCATACAATTTCCTATATCTCGTAAGCTCGTTTAACCGAGCTCCGTTTGTCTTGAAACAAAAATCGTTTAAAAGTTTGAGCTAAATCTACTAACGTATAAAGTTTATTATATACTTTTACTGGTACTCCTTTCATGCATGATACCTTAGGCTCAGTATTTTGTTTATTATGAATAATATTTAATTTCGTGTGATGGAATCACACCCATAAGAATTTCGTTCAATTTCCTATATCTCGTATGCTCGTTTAACCGAGATCCATTTTTCTTGTAACAAAACTTGTTTAGAAGTTTGAGCTAGATATACTAACATATGAAGTTTATTATATTCTTTTAACGGTACTCCTTTCATGCATGATACATTAGGCTTAGTATTTTCTTTATTATGAATAATATTTAATTTCGTGTGATGGAACCACACCCATAAGAATTTCGTTCAATTTCCTATATCTCGTATGCTCGCTTAACCGAGATCCATTCTTGTTGTAACAAAACTTATTTAGAAGTTTGAGCTAGATATACTAACGTATTAAGTTTATTATATACTTTTAACGGTACTCCTGTCATGCATGATACCTTAAGCTCAGTATTTTCTTTATTGTGAATAATATTTAATTTCGTGTGATGGAACCACACCCATAAGAATTTCGTTCAATTTCCTATATCTCGTATGCTCGTTTAACCGAGATCCATTTTTCTAGTAACAAAACTTGTTTAGAAGTTTGAGTTAGATATACTAACGTATGAAGTTTATTATATTCGTTTAACGGTACTCCTTTCATGCATGATACCTTAGGCTTAGTATTTTCTTTATTATGAATAATATTTAATTTCGTGTGATGGAACCACACCCATAAGAATTTCGTTCAATTTCCTATATCTCGTATGCTCGTTTAACCGAGATCCATTCTTGTTGTAACAAAACTTGTTTAGAAGTTTGAGCTAGATATACTAACGTATTAAGTTTATTATATACTTTTAACGGTACTCCTTTCATGCATGATATCTTAAGCTTAGTATTTTCTTTATTATGAATAATATTTAATTTCGTGTGATGGAACCACACCCATAAGAATTTCGTTCAATTTCCTATATCTCGTATGCTCGTTTAACCGAGATCCATTTTTCTAGTAACAAAACTTGTTTAGAAGTTTGAGCTAGATATACTAACGTATGAAGGTAATTATATTCTTTTAACGGTACTCCTTTCATGCATGATACCTTAGCCTCTGTATTTTGTTTAGTATGAATCATAATTTATTTCGTGTGATGGAACCACACCCATAAGAGTTTCATACAATTTCCTATATCTCGTAAGCTCGTTTAACCGAGCTCCGTTTGTCTTGAAACAAAACTCGTTTAAAAGTTTGAGCTAAATCTACTAACGTATGAAGTTTATTATACACTTTTACTGGTACTCCTTTCATGCATGATACCTTAGGCTCAGTATTTTGTTTATTATGAATAATATTTAATTTCGTGTGATGGAATCACACCCATAAGAATTTCGTACAATATCCTATATCTTGTATGCTCGTTTAACCGCGATCCATTTTTCTTGTAACAAAACTTGTTTAGAAGTTTGAACTAGATATACTAACGTATGAAGTTTATTATATTCTTTTAACGGTACTCCTTTCATGCTTGATACCTTAGGCTCAGTATTTTATTTATTATGAATAATATTTAATTTCGTGTGATGCAACCTCACACATAAGAATTTCGTTCAATTTCTTATATCTCTTATGCTCGTTTAACGGAGATCCATTTTTATTGTTACAAAACTTGTTTAGAAGTTTGAGCTAGATATACTAACGTATGAAGTTTATTATATTCTTTTAACGGTACTCCTTTCATGCATGATACCTTAGCCTCGGTATTTTGTTTAGTATGAATCATAATTTATTTCGTGTGATGGAACCACACCCATAAGAGTTTCATACAATTTCCTATATCTCGTAAGCTCGTTTAACCGAGCTCCGTTTGTCTTGAAACAAAACTCGTTTAAAAGTTTGACCTAAATATACTAACGTATGAAGTTTATTATATACTTTTAACGGAACTCCTTTCATGCATGATACCTTAGCTTTGGTATTATGTTTATTGTTAATAATATTTAATTTCGTGTGATGGAATCACACCCATAAGAATTTCGTACAATTTCCTATATCTCGTATGCCCGTTTACCGAGATCCATTTTTCTTGTAACAAAACTTGTTTAGAAGTTTGAGCTAGATATACTAACGTATGAAGTTTATTATATTCTTTTAACGGTACTCCTTTCATGCATGATACCTTAGGCTTAGTATTTTCTTTATTATGAATAATATTTAATTTCGTGTGATGGAACCACACCCATAAGAATTTCGTTCAATTTCCTATATCTCGTATGCTCGTTTAACCGAGATCCATTCTTGTTGTAACAAAACTTGTTTAGAAGTTTGAGCTAGTTATACTAACGTATTAAGTTTATTATATACTTTTACCGGTACTCCTTTCATGCATGATACCTTAAGCTCAGTATTTTCTTTATTATGAATAATATTTAATTTCGTGTGATGGAACCACACCCATAAGAATTTCGTTCAATTTCCTATATCTCGTATGCTCGTTTAACCGAGATCCATTTTTCTAGTAACAAAACTTGTTTAGAAGTTTGAGCTAGATATACTAACGTATGAGGGTTATTATATTCTTTTAACGGTACTCCTTTCATGCATGATACCTTAGCCTCGGTATTTTGTTTAGAATGAATCATAATTTATTTCGTGTGATGGAATCACACCCATAAGAGTTTCATACAATTTCCTATATCTCGTAAGCTCGTTTAACCGAGCTCCGTTTGTCTTGAAACAAAACTCGTTTAAAAGTTTGAGCTAAATCTACTAACGTATGAAGTTTATTATATACTTTTACTGGTACTCCTTTCATGCATGATACCTTAGGCTCAGTATTTTGTTTATTATGAATAATATTTAATTTCGTGTGATGGAATCACACCCATAAGAATTTCGTGCAATTTCCTATATCTCTTATGCTCGTTTAACCGAGATCCATTTTTATTGTTACAAAACTTGTTTAGAAGTTTGAGCTAGATATACTAACGTATGAAGTTTATTATATTCTTTTAACGGTACTCCTTTCATGCATGATACCTTAGCCTCGGTATTTTGTTTAGTATGAATCATAATTTATTTCGTGTGATGGAACCATACCCATAAGAGTTTCATACAATTTCCTATATCTCGTAAGCTCGTTTAACCGAGCTCCGTTTGTCTTGAAACAAAACTCGTTTAAAAGTTTGACCTAAATATACTAACGTATGAAGTTTATTATATACTTTTAACGGAACTCCTTTCATGCATGATACCTTAGCTTTGGTATTATGTTTATTGTTAATAATATTTAATTTCGTGTGATGGAATCACACCCATAAGAATTTCGTACAATTTCCTATATCTCGTATGCTCGTTTACCGAGATCCATTTTTCTTGTAACAAAACTTGTTTAGAAGTTTGAGCTAGATATACTAACGTATGAAGTTTATTATATTCTTTTAACGGTACTCCTTTCATGCATGATACCTTAGGCTTAGTATTTTCTTTATTATGAATAATATTTAATTTCGTGTGATGGAACCACACCCATAAGAATTTCGTTCAATTTCCTATATCTCGTATGCTCGCTTAACCGAGATCCATTCTTGTTGTAACAAAACTTGTTTAGAAGTTTGAGCTAGATATACTAACGTATGAAGGTAATTATATTCTTTTAACGGTACTCATTTCATGCATGATACCTTAGCCTCGGTATTTTGTTTAGTATGAATCATAATTTATTTCGTGTGATGGAACCACACCCATAAGAGTTTCATACAATTTCCTATATCTCGTAAGCTCGTTTAACCGAGCTCCGTTTGTCTTGAAACAAAAATCGTTTAAAAGTTTGAGCTAAATCTACTAACGTATAAAGTTTATTATATACTTTTACTGGTACTCCTTTCATGCATGATACCTTAGGCTCAGTATTTTGTTTATTATGAATAATATTTATTTTTCGTGTGATGGAATCACACCCATAAGAATTTCGTTCAATTTCCTATATCTCGTATGCTCGCTTAACCGAGATCCATTTTTCTTGTAACAAAACTTGTTTAGAAGTTTGAGCTAGATATACTAACGTATGAAGGTTATTATATTCTTTTAACGGTACTCCTTTCATGCATGATACATTAGGCTTAGTATTTTCTTTATTATGAATAATATTTAATTTCGTGTGATGGAACCACACCCATAAGAATTTCGTTCAATTTCCTATATCTCGTATGCTCGCTTAACCGAGATCCATTCTTGTTGTAACAAAACTTATTTAGAAGTTTGAGCTAGATATACTAACGTATTAAGTTTATTATATACTTTTAACGGTACTCCTGTCATGCATGATACCTTAAGCTCAGTATTTTCTTTATTGTGAATAATATTTAATTTCGTGTGATGGAACCACACCCATAAGAATTTCGTTCAATTTCCTATATCTCGTATGCTCGTTTAACCGAGATCCATTTTTCTAGTAACAAAACTTGTTTAGAAGTTTGAGCTAGATATACTAACGTATGAAGTTTATTATATTCGTTTAACGGTACTCCTTTCATGCATGATACCTTAGGCTTAGTATTTTCTTTATTATGAATAATATTTAATTTCGTGTGATGGAACCACACCCATAAGAATTTCGTTCAATTTCCTATATCTCGTATGCTCGTTTAACCGAGATCCATTCTTGTTGTAACAAAACTTGTTTAGAAGTTTGAGCTAGATATACTAACGTATTAAGTTTATTATATACTTTTAACGGTACTCCTTTCATGCATGATACCTTAAGCTCAGTATTTTCTTTATTATGAATAATATTTAATTTCGTGTGATGGAACCACACCCATAAGAATTTCGTTCAATTTCCTATATCTCGTATGCTCGTTTAACCGAGATCCATTTTTCTAGTAACAAAACTTGTTTAGAAGTTTGAGCTAGATATACTAACGTATGAAGGTAATTATATTCTTTTAACGGTACTCCTTTCATGCATGATACCTTAGCCTCTGTATTTTGTTTAGTATGAATCATAATTTATTTCGTGTGATGGAACCACACCCATAAGAGTTTCATACAATTTCCTATATCTCGTAAGCTCGTTTAACCGAGCTCCGTTTGTCTTGAAACAAAAATCGTTTAAAAGTTTGAGCTAAATCTACTAACGTATAAAGTTTATTATATACTTTTACTGGTACTCCTTTCATGCATGATACCTTAGGCTCAGTATTTTGTTTATTATGAATAATATTTAATTTCGTGTGATGGAATCACACCCATAAGAATTTCGTTCAATTTCCTATATCTCGTATGCTCGTTTAACCGAGATCCATTTTTCTTGTAACAAAACTTGTTTAGAAGTTTGAGCTAGATATACTAACATATGAAGTTTATTATATTCTTTTAACGGTACTCCTTTCATGCATGATACATTAGGCTTAGTATTTTCTTTATTATGAATAATATTTAATTTCGTGTGATGGAACCACACCCATAAGAATTTCGTTCAATTTCCTATATCTCGTATGCTCGCTTAACCGAGATCCATTCTTGTTGTAACAAAACTTATTTAGAAGTTTGAGCTAGATATACTAACGTATTAAGTTTATTATATACTTTTAACGGTACTCCTGTCATGCATGATACCTTAAGCTCAGTATTTTCTTTATTGTGAATAATATTTAATTTCGTGTGATGGAACCACACCCATAAGAATTTCGTTCAATTTCCTATATCTCGTATGCTCGTTTAACCGAGATCCATTTTTCTAGTAACAAAACTTGTTTAGAAGTTTGAGTTAGATATACTAACGTATGAAGTTTATTATATTCGTTTAACGGTACTCCTTTCATGCATGATACCTTAGGCTTAGTATTTTCTTTATTATGAATAATATTTAATTTCGTGTGATGGAACCACACCCATAAGAATTTCGTTCAATTTCCTATATCTCGTATGCTCGTTTAACCGAGATCCATTCTTGTTGTAACAAAACTTGTTTAGAAGTTTGAGCTAGATATACTAACGTATTAAGTTTATTATATACTTTTAACGGTACTCCTTTCATGCATGATATCTTAAGCTTAGTATTTTCTTTATTATGAATAATATTTAATTTCGTGTGATGGAACCACACCCATAAGAATTTCGTTCATTTTCCTATATCTCGTATGCTCGTTTAACCGAGATCCATTTTTCTAGTAACAAAACTTGTTTAGAAGTTTGAGCTAGATATACTAACGTATGAAGGTAATTATATTCTTTTAACGGTACTCCTTTCATGCATGATACCTTAGCCTCTGTATTTTGTTTAGTATGAATCATAATTTATTTCGTGTGATGGAACCACACCCATAAGAGTTTCATACAATTTCCTATATCTCGTAAGCTCGTTTAACCGAGCTCCGTTTGTCTTGAAACAAAACTCGTTTAAAAGTTTGAGCTAAATCTACTAACGTATGAAGTTTATTATACACTTTTACTGGTACTCCTTTCATGCATGATACCTTAGGCTCAGTATTTTGTTTATTATGAATAATATTTAATTTCGTGTGATGGAATCACACCCATAAGAATTTCGTACAATATCCTATATCTTGTATGCTCGTTTAACCGCGATCCATTTTTCTTGTAACAAAACTTGTTTAGAAGTTTGAACTAGATATACTAACGTATGAAGTTTATTATATTCTTTTAACGGTACTCCTTTCATGCTTGATACCTTAGGCTCAGTATTTTATTTATTATGAATAATATTTAATTTCGTGTGATGCAACCTCACACATAAGAATTTCGTTCAATTTCTTATATCTCTTATGCTCGTTTAACGGAGATCCATTTTTATTGTTACAAAACTTGTTTAGAAGTTTGAGCTAGATATACTAACGTATGAAGTTTATTATATTCTTTTAACGGTACTCCTTTCATGCATGATACCTTAGCCTCGGTATTTTGTTTAGTATGAATCATAATTTATTTCGTGTGATGGAACCACACCCATAAGAGTTTCATACAATTTCCTATATCTCGTAAGCTCGTTTAACCGAGCTCCGTTTGTCTTGAAACAAAACTCGTTTAAAAGTTTGACCTAAATATACTAACGTATGAAGTTTATTATATACTTTTAACGTAACTCCTTTCATGCATGATACCTTAGCTTTGGTATTATGTTTATTGTTAATAATATTTAATTTCGTGTGATGGAATCACACCCATAAGAATTTCGTACAATTTCCTATATCTCGTATGCCCGTTTACCGAGATCCATTTTTCTTGTAACAAAACTTGTTTAGAAGTTTGAGCTAGATATACTAACGTATGAAGTTTATTATATTCTTTTAACGGTACTCCTTTCATGCATGATACCTTAGGCTTAGTATTTTCTTTATTATGAATAATATTTAATTTCGTGTGATGGAACCACACCCATAAGAATTTCGTTCAATTTCCTATATCTCGTATGCTCGTTTAACCGAGATCCATTCTTGTTGTAACAAAACTTGTTTAGAAGTTTGAGCTAGTTATACTAACGTATTAAGTTTATTATATACTTTTACCGGTACTCCTTTCATGCATGATACCTTAAGCTCAGTATTTTCTTTATTATGAATAATATTTAATTTCGTGTGATGGAACCACACCCATAAGAATTTCGTTCAATTTCCTATATCTCGTATGCTCGTTTAACCGAGATCCATTCTTGTTGTAACAAAACTTGTTTAGAAGTTTGAGCTAGATATACTAACGTATTAAGTTTATTATATACTTTTAACGGTACTCCTTTCATGCATGATATCTTAAGCTTAGTATTTTCTTTATTATGAATAATATTTAATTTCGTGTGATGGAACCACACCCATAAGAATTTCGTTCAATTTCCTATATCTCGTATGCTCGTTTAACCGAGATCCATTTTTCTAGTAACAAAACTTGTTTAGAAGTTTGAGCTAGATATACTAACGTATGAAGGTAATTATATTCTTTTAACGGTACTCCTTTCATGCATGATACCTTAGCCTCTGTATTTTGTTTAGTATGAATCATAATTTATTTCGTGTGATGGAACCACACCCATAAGAGTTTCATACAATTTCCTATATCTCGTAAGCTCGTTTAACCGAGCTCCGTTTGTCTTGAAACAAAACTCGTTTAAAAGTTTGAGCTAAATCTACTAACGTATGAAGTTTATTATACACTTTTACTGGTACTCCTTTCATGCATGATACCTTAGGCTCAGTATTTTGTTTATTATGAATAATATTTAATTTCGTGTGATGGAATCACACCCATAAGAATTTCGTACAATATCCTATATCTTGTATGCTCCTTTAACCGCGATCCATTTTTCTTGTAACAAAACTTGTTTAGAAGTTTGAACTAGATATACTAACGTATGAAGTTTATTATATTCTTTTAACGGTACTCCTTTCATGCTTGATACCTTAGGCTCAGTATTTTATTTATTATGAATAATATTTAATTTCGTGTGATGCAACCTCACACATAAGAATTTCGTTCAATTTCTTATATCTCTTATGCTCGTTTAACGGAGATCCATTTTTATTGTTACAAAACTTGTTTAGAAGTTTGAGCTAGATATACTAACGTATGAAGTTTATTATATTCTTTTAACGGTACTCCTTTCATGCATGATACCTTAGCCTCGGTATTTTGTTTAGTATGAATCATAATTTATTTCGTGTGATGGAACCACACCCATAAGAGTTTCATACAATTTCCTATATCTCGTAAGCTCGTTTAACCGAGCTCCGTTTGTCTTGAAACAAAACTCGTTTAAAAGTTTGACCTAAATATACTAACGTATGAAGTTTATTATATACTTTTAACGGAACTCCTTTCATGCATGATACCTTAGCTTTGGTATTATGTTTATTGTTAATAATATTTAATTTCGTGTGATGGAATCACACCCATAAGAATTTCGTACAATTTCCTATATCTCGTATGCCCGTTTACCGAGATCCATTTTTCTTGTAACAAAACTTGTTTAGAAGTTTGAGCTAGATATACTAACGTATGAAGTTTATTATATTCTTTTAACGGTACTCCTTTCATGCATGATACCTTAGGCTTAGTATTTTCTTTATTATGAATAATATTTAATTTCGTGTGATGGAACCACACCCATAAGAATTTCGTTCAATTTCCTATATCTCGTATGCTCGTTTAACCGAGATCCATTCTTGTTGTAACAAAACTTGTTTAGAAGTTTGAGCTAGTTATACTAACGTATTAAGTTTATTATATACTTTTACCGGTACTCCTTTCATGCATGATACCTTAAGCTCAGTATTTTCTTTATTATGAATAATATTTAATTTCGTGTGATGGAACCACACCCATAAGAATTTCGTTCAATTTCCTATATCTTGTATGCTCGTTTAACCGAGATCCATTCTTGTTGTAACAAAACTTGTTTAGAAGTTTGAGCTAGATATACTAACGTATTAAGTTTATTATATACTTTTAACGGTACTCCTTTCATGCATGATATCTTAAGCTTAGTATTTTCTTTATTATGAATAATATTTAATTTCGTGTGATGGAACCACACCCATAAGAATTTCGTTCAATTTCCTATATCTCGTATGCTCGTTTAACCGAGATCCATTTTTCTAGTAACAAAACTTGTTTAGAAGTTAGAGCTAGATATACTAACGTATGAAGGTAATTATATTCTTTTAACGGTACTCCTTTCATGCATGATACCTTAGCCTCTGTATTTTGTTTAGTATGAATCATAATTTATTTCGTGTGATGGAACCACACCCATAAGAGTTTCATACAATTTCCTATATCTCGTAAGCTCGTTTAACCGAGCTCCGTTTGTCTTGAAACAAAACTCGTTTAAAAGTTTGAGCTAAATCTACTAACGTATGAAGTTTATTATACACTTTTACTGGTACTCCTTTCATGCATGATACCTTAGGCTCAGTATTTTGTTTATTATGAATAATATTTAATTTCGTGTGATGGAATCACACCCATAAGAATTTCGTACAATATCCTATATCTTGTATGCTCGTTTAACCGCGATCCATTTTTCTTGTAACAAAACTTGTTTAGAAGTTTGAACTAGATATACTAACGTATGAAGTTTATTATATTCTTTTAACGGTACTCCTTTCATGCTTGATACCTTAGGCTCAGTATTTTATTTATTATGAATAATATTTAATTTCGTGTGATGCAACCTCACACATAAGAATTTCGTTCAATTTCTTATATCTCTTATGCTCGTTTAACGGAGATCCATTTTTATTGTTACAAAACTTGTTTAGAAGTTTGAGCTAGATATACTAACGTATGAAGTTTATTATATTCTTTTAACGGTACTCCTTTCATGCATGATACCTTAGCCTCGGTATTTTGTTTAGTATGAATCATAATTTATTTCGTGTGATGGAACCACACCCATAAGAGTTTCATACAATTTCCTATATCTCGTAAGCTCGTTTAACCGAGCTCCGTTTGTCTTGAAACAAAACTCGTTTAAAAGTTTGACCTAAATATACTAACGTATGAAGTTTATTATATACTTTTAACGGAACTCCTTTCATGCATGATACCTTAGCTTTGGTATTATGTTTATTGTTAATAATATTTAATTTCGTGTGATGGAATCACACCCATAAGAATTTCGTACAATTTCCTATATCTCGTATGCCCGTTTACCGAGATCCATTTTTCTTGTAACAAAACTTGTTTAGAAGTTTGAGCTAGATATACTAACGTATGAAGTTTATTATATTCTTTTAACGGTACTCCTTTCATGCATGATACCTTAGGCTTAGTATTTTCTTTATTATGAATAATATTTAATTTCGTGTGATGGAACCACACCCATAAGAATTTCGTTCAATTTCCTATATCTCGTATGCTCGTTTAACCGAGATCCATTCTTGTTGTAACAAAACTTGTTTAGAAGTTTGAGCTAGTTATACTAACGTATTAAGTTTATTATATACTTTTACCGGTACTCCTTTCATGCATGATACCTTAAGCTCAGTATTTTCTTTATTATGAATAATATTTAATTTCGTGTGATGGAACCACACCCATAAGAATTTCGTTCAATTTCCTATATCTCGTATGCTCGTTTAACCGAGATCCATTTTTCTAGTAACAAAACTTGTTTAGAAGTTTGAGCTAGATATACTAACGTATGAGGGTTATTATATTCTTTTAACGGTACTCCTTTCATGCATGATACCTTAGCCTCGGTATTTTGTTTAGAATGAATCATAATTTATTTCGTGTGATGGAATCACACCCATAAGAGTTTCATACAATTTCCTATATCTCGTAAGCTCGTTTAACCGAGCTCCGTTTGTCTTGAAACAAAACTCGTTTAAAAGTTTGAGCTAAATCTACTAACGTATGAAGTTTATTATATACTTTTACTGGTACTCCTTTCATGCATGATACCTTAGGCTCAGTATTTTGTTTATTATGAATAATATTTAATTTCGTGTGATGGAATCACACCCATAAGAATTTCGTGCAATTTCCTATATCTCTTATGCTCGTTTAACCGAGATCCATTTTTATTGTTACAAAACTTGTTTAGAAGTTTGAGCTAGATATACTAACGTATGAAGTTTATTATATTCTTTTAACGGTACTCCTTTCATGCATGATACCTTAGCCTCGGTATTTTGTTTAGTATGAATCATAATTTATTTCGTGTGATGGAACCATACCCATAAGAGTTTCATACAATTTCCTATATCTCGTAAGCTCGTTTAACCGAGCTCCGTTTGTCTTGAAACAAAACTCGTTTAAAAGTTTGACCTAAATATACTAACGTATGAAGTTTATTATATACTTTTAACGGAACTCCTTTCATGCATGATACCTTAGCTTTGGTATTATGTTTATTGTTAATAATATTTAATTTCGTGTGATGGAATCACACCCATAAGAATTTCGTACAATTTCCTATATCTCGTATGCTCGTTTACCGAGATCCATTTTTCTTGTAACAAAACTTGTTTAGAAGTTTGAGCTAGATATACTAACGTATGAAGTTTATTATATTCTTTTAACGGTACTCCTTTCATGCATGATACCTTAGGCTTAGTATTTTCTTTATTATGAATAATATTTAATTTCGTGTGATGGAACCACACCCATAAGAATTTAGTTCAATTTCCTATATCTCGTATGCTCGTTTAACCGAGATCCATTCTTGTTGTAACAAAGCTTGTTTAGCAGTTTGAGCTAGATATACTAACGTATTAAGTTTATTATATACTTTTAACGGTACTCCTTTCATGCATGATACCTTAAGCTCAGTATTTTCTTTATTATGAATAATATTTAGTTTCGTGTGATGGAACCACACCCATAAGAATTTCGTTTAATTTCCTATATCTCGTATGCTCGTTTAACCGAGATCCATTTTTCTAGTAACAAAACTTGTTTAGAAGTTTGAGCTAGATATACTAACGTATGAAGGTTATTATATTCTTTTAACGGTACTCCTTTCATGCATGATACCTTAGCCTCAGTATTTTGTTTAGTATGAATCATAATTTATTTCGTGTGATGGAACCACACCCATAAGAGTTTCATACAATTTCCTATATCTCGTAAGCTCGTTTAACCGAGCTCCGTTTGTCTTGAAACAAAACTCGTTTAAAAGTTTGAGCTAAATCTACTAACGTATGAAGTTTATTATATACTTTTACTGGTACTCCTTTCATGCATGATACCTTAGGCTCAGTATTTTGTTTATTATGAATAATATTTAATTTCGTGTGATGGAATCACACCCATAAGAATTTCGTGCAATTTCCTATATCTTGTATGCTCGTTTAACCGCGATCCATTTTTCTTGTAACAAAACTTGTTTAGAAGTTTGAACTAGATATACTAACGTATGAAGTTTATTATATTCTTTTAACGGTACTCCTTTCATGCTTGATACCTTAGGCTCAGTATTTTCTTTATTATGAATAATATTTAATTTCGTGTGATGCAACCTCACCCATAAGAATTTATTTCAATTTCTTATATCTCTTATGCTCGTTTAACCGAGATCCATTTTTATTGTTACAAAACTTGTTTAGAAGTTTGAGCTAGATATACTAACGTATGAAGTTTATTATATTCTTTTAACGGTACTCCTTTCATGCATGATACCTTAGCCTCGGTATTTTGTTTAGTATGAATCATAATTTATTTCGTGTGATGGAACCATACCCATAAGAGTTTCATACAATTTCCTATATCTCGTAAGCTCGTTTAACCGAGCTCCGTTTGTCTTGAAACAAAACTCGTTTAAAAGTTTGAGCTAAATCTACTAACGTATGAAGTTTATTATATACTTTTACTGGTACTCCTTTCATGCATGATACCTTAGGCTCAGTATTTTGTTTATTATGAATTACATTTAATTTCGTGTGATGGAATCACACCCATAAGAATTTCGTGCAATTTCCTATATCTCGTATGCTCGTTTACCGAGATCCATTTTTCTTGTAACAAAACTTGTTTAGAAGTTTGAGCTAGATATACTAACGTATGAAGTTTATTATATTCTTTTAACGGTACTCCTTTCATGCATGATACCTTAGGCTTAGTATTTTCTTTATTATGAATAATATTTAATTTCGTGTGATGGAACCACACCCATAAGAATTTCGTTCAATTTCCTATATCTCGTATGCTCGTTTAACCGAGATCCATTTTTCTAGTAACAAAACTTGTTTAGAAGTTTGAGCTAGATATACTAACGTATGAAGGTTATTATATTCTTTTAACGGTACTCCTTTCATGCATGGTACCTTAGCCTCGGTATTTTGTTTAGAATGAATCATAATTTATTTCGTGTGATGGAACCACACCCATAAGAGTTTCATACAATTTCCTATATCTCGTAAGCTCGTTTAACCGAGCTCCGTTTGTCTTGAAACAAAACTCGTTTAAAAGTTTGAGCTAAATCTACTAACGTATGAAGTTTATTATATACTTTTACTGGTACTCCTTTCATGCATGATACCTTAGGCTCAGTATTTTGTTTATTATGAATAATATTTAATTTCGTGTGATGGAATCACACCCATAAGAATTTCGTGCAATTTCCTATATCTTGTATGCTCGTTTAACCGCGATCCATTTTTCTTGTAACAAAACTTGTTTAGAAGTTTGAACTAGATATACTAACGTATGAAGTTTATTATATTCTTTTAACGGTACTCCTTTCATGCTTGATACCTTAGGCTCAGTATTTTCTTTATTATGAATAATATTTAATTTCGTGTGATGCAACCTCACCCATAAGAATTTATTTCAATTTCTTATATCTCTTATGCTCGTTTAACCGAGATCCATTTTTATTGTTACAAAACTTGTTTAGAAGTTTGAGCTAGATATACTAACGTATGAAGTTTATTATATTCTTTTAACGGTACTCCTTTCATGCATGATACCTTAGCCTCGGTATTTTGTTTAGTATGAATCATAATTTATTTCGTGTGATGGAACCATACCCATAAGAGTTTCATACAATTTCCTATATCTCGTAAGCTCGTTTAACCGAGCTCCGTTTGTCTTGAAACAAAACTCGTTTAAAAGTTTGAGCTAAATCTACTAACGTATGAAGTTTATTATATACTTTTACTGGTACTCCTTTCATGCATGATACCTTAGGCTCAGTATTTTGTTTATTATGAATAATATTTAATTTCGTGTGATGGAATCACACCCATAAGAATTTCGTGCAATTTCCTATATCTCGTATGCTCGTTTACCGAGATCCATTTTTCTTGTAACAAAACTTGTTTAGAAGTTTGAGCTAGATATACTAACGTATGAAGTTTATTATATTCTTTTAACGGTACTCCTTTCATGCATGATACCTTAGGCTTAGTATTTTCTTTATTATGAATAATATTTAATTTCGTGTGATGGAACCACACCCATAAGAATTTCGTTCAATTTCCTATATCTCGTATGCTCGTTTAACCGAGATCCATTTTTCTAGTAACAAAACTTGTTTAGAAGTTTGAGCTAGATATACTAACGTATGAAGGTTATTATATTCTTTTAACGGTACTCCTTTCATGCATGGTACCTTAGCCTCGGTATTTTGTTTAGAATGAATCATAATTTATTTCGTGTGATGGAACCACACCCATAAGAGTTTCATACAATTTCCTATATCTCGTAAGCTCGTTTAACCGAGCTCCGTTTGTCTTGAAACAAAACTCGTTTAAAAGTTTGAGCTAAATCTACTAACGTATGAAGTTTATTATATACTTTTACTGGTACTCCTTTCATGCATGATACCTTAGGCTCAGTATTTTGTTTATTATGAATAATATTTAATTTCGTGTGATGGAATCACACCCATAAGAATTTCGTGCAATTTCCTATATCTTGTATGCTCGTTTAACCGCGATCCATTTTTCTTGTAACAAAACTTGTTTAGAAGTTTGAACTAGATATACTAACGTATGAAGTTTATTATATTCTTTTAACGGTACTCCTTTCATGCTTGATACCTTAGGCTCAGTATTTTCTTTATTATGAATAATATTTAATTTCGTGTGATGCAACCTCACCCATAAGAATTTATTTCAATTTCTTATATCTCTTATGCTCGTTTAACCGAGATCCATTTTTATTGTTACAAAACTTGTTTAGAAGTTTGAGCTAGATATACTAACGTATGAAGTTTATTATATTCTTTTAACGGTACTCCTTTCATGCATGATACCTTAGCCTCGGTATTTTGTTTAGTATGAATCATAATTTATTTCGTGTGATGGAACCATACCCATAAGAGTTTCATACAATTTCCTATATCTCGTAAGCTCGTTTAACCGAGCTCCGTTTGTCTTGAAACAAAACTCGTTTAAAAGTTTGAGCTAAATCTACTAACGTATGAAGTTTATTATATACTTTTACTGGTACTCCTTTCATGCATGATACCTTAGGCTCAGTATTTTGTTTATTATGAATAATATTTAATTTCGTGTGATGGAATCACACCCATAAGAATTTCGTGCAATTTCCTATATCTCGTATGCTCGTTTACCGAGATCCATTTTTCTTGTAACAAAACTTGTTTAGAAGTTTGAGCTAGATATACTAACGTATGAAGTTTATTATATTCTTTTAACGGTACTCCTTTCATGCATGATACCTTAGGCTTAGTATTTTCTTTATTATGAATAATATTTAATTTCGTGTGATGGAACCACACCCATAAGAATTTCGTTCAATTTCCTATATCTCGTATGCTCGTTTAACCGAGATCCATTTTTCTAGTAACAAAACTTGTTTAGAAGTTTGAGCTAGATATACTAACGTATGAAGGTTATTATATTCTTTTAACGGTACTCCTTTCATGCATGGTACCTTAGCCTCGGTATTTTGTTTAGAATGAATCATAATTTATTTCGTGTGATGGAACCACACCCATAAGAGTTTCATACAATTTCCTATATCTCGTAAGCTCGTTTAACCGAGCTCCGTTTGTCTTGAAACAAAACTCGTTTAAAAGTTTGAGCTAAATCTACTAACGTATGAAGTTTATTATATACTTTTACTGGTACTCCTTTCATGCATGATACCTTAGGCTCAGTATTTTGTTTATTATGAATAATATTTAATTTCGTGTGATGGAATCACACCCATAAGAATTTCGTGCAATTTCCTATATCTTGTATGCTCGTTTAACCGCGATCCATTTTTCTTGTAACAAAACTTGTTTAGAAGTTTGAACTAGATATACTAACGTATGAAGTTTATTATATTCTTTTAACGGTACTCCTTTCATGCTTGATACCTTAGGCTCAGTATTTTCTTTATTATGAATAATATTTAATTTCGTGTGATGCAACCTCACCCATAAGAATTTATTTCAATTTCTTATATCTCTTATGCTCGTTTAACCGAGATCCATTTTTATTGTTACAAAACTTGGTTAGAAGTTTGAGCTAGATATACTAACGTATGAAGTTTATTATATTCTTTTAACGGTACTCCTTTCATGCACGATACCTTAGCCTCGGTATTTTGTTTAGTATGAATCATAATTTATTTCGTGTGATGGAACCATACCCATAAGAGTTTCATACAATTTCCTATATCTCGTAAGCTCGTTTAACCGAGCTCCGTTTGTCTTGAAACAAAACTCGTTTAAAAGTTTGACCTAAATATACTAACGTATGAAGTTTATTATATACTTTTAACGGAACTCCTTTCATGCATGATACCTTAGCTTTGGTATTATGTTTATTGTTAATAATATTTAATTTCGTGTGATGGAATCACACCCATAAGAATTTCGTACAATTTCCTATATCTCGTATGCTCGTTTACCGAGATCCATTTTTCTTGTAACAAAACTTGTTTAGAAGTTTGAGCAAGATATACTAACGTATGAAGTTTATTATATTCTTTTAACGGTACTCCTTTCATGCATGATACCTTAGGCTTAGTATTTTCTTTATTATGAATAATATTTAATTTCGTGTGATGGAACCACACCCATAAGAATTTAGTTCAATTTCCTATATCTCGTATGCTCGTTTAACCGAGATCCATTTTTCTAGTAACAAAATTGTTTAGAAGTTTGAGCTAGATATACTAACGTATGAAGTTTATTATATTCTTTTAACGATACTCCTTTCATGCATGATACCTTAGCCTCGGTATTTTGTTTAGTATGAATCATAATTTATTTCGTGTGATGGAACCATACCCATAAGAGTTTCATACAATTTCCTATATCTCGTAAGCTCGTTTAACCGAGCTCCGTTTGTCTTGAAACAAAACTCGTTTAAAAGTTTGACCTAAATATACTAACGTATGAAGTTTATTATATACTTTTAACGGAACTCATTTCATGCATGATACCTTAGCTTTGGTATTATGTTTATTGTTAATAATATTTAATTTCGTGTGATGGAATCACACCCATAAGAATTTCGTACAATTTCCTATATCTCGTATGCTCGTTTACCGAGATCCATTTTTCTTGTAACAAAACTTGTTTAGAAGTTTGAGCTAGATATACTAACGTATGAAGTTTATTATATTCTTTTAACGGTACTCCTTTCATGCATGATACCTTAGGCTTAGTATTTTTTTTATTATGAATAATATTTAATTTCGTGTGATGGAACCACACCCATAAGAATTTAGTTCAATTTCCTATATCTCGTATGCTCGTTTAACCGAGATCCATTCTTGTTGTAACAAAGCTTGTTTAGAAGTTTGAGCTAGATATACTAACGTATTAAGTTTATTATATACTTTTAACGGTACTCCTTTCATGCATGATACCTTAAGCTCAGTATTTTCTTTATTATGAATAATATTTAGTTTCGTGTGATGGAACCACACCCATAAGAATTTCGTTTAATTTCCTATATCTCGTATGCTCGTTTAACCGAGATCCATTTTTCTAGTAACAAAACTTGTTTAGAAGTTTGAGCTAGATATACTAACGTATGAAGGTTATTATATTCTTTTAACGGTACTCCTTTCATGCATGATACCTTAGCCTCAGTATTTTGTTTAGTATGAATCATAATTTATTTCGTGTGATGGAACCACACCCATAAGAGTTTCATACAATTTCCTATATCTCGTAAGCTCGTTTAACCGAGCTCCGTTTGTCTTGAAACAAAACTCGTTTAAAAGTTTGAGCTAAATCTACTAACGTATGAAGTTTATTATATACTTTTACTGGTACTCCTTTCATGCATGATACCTTAGGCTCAGTATTTTGTTTATTATGAATAATATTTAATTTCGTGTGATGGAATCACACCCATAAGAATTTCGTACAATTTCCTATATCTTGTATGCTCGTTTAACCGCGATCCATTTTTCTTGTAATAAAACTTGTTTAGAAGTTTGAACTAGATATACTAACGTATGAAGTTTATTATATTCTTTTAACGGTACTCCTTTCATGCTTGATACCTTAGGCTCAGTATTTTCTTTATTATGAATAATATTTAATTTCGTGTGATGGAACCACACCCATAAGAATTTCGTTCAATTTCCTATATCTCGTATGCTCGTTTAACCGAGATCCATTCTTGTTGTAACAAAACTTGTTTAGAAGTTTGAGCTAGATATACTAACGTATTAAGTTTATTATATACTTTTAACGGTACTCCTTTCATGCATGATACCTTAAGCTCAGTATTTTCTTTATTATGAATAATATTTAATTTCGTGTGATGGAACCAGACCCATAAGAATTTCGTTCAATTTCCTATATCTCGTATGCTCGTTTAACCGAGATCCATTTTACTAGTAACAAAACTTATTAGAAGTTTGAGCTAGATATACTAACGTATGAAGTTTATTATATTCTTTTAACGGTACTCCTTTCATGCATGATACCTTAGGCTTAGTATTTTCTTTATTATGAATAATATTTAATTTCGTGTGATGGAACCACAACCATAAGAATTTCGTTCAATTTCCTATATCTCGTATGCTCGGTTAACCGAGATCCATTCTTGTTGTAACAAAACTTGTTTAGAAGTTTGAGCTAGATATACTAACGTATTAAGTTTATTATATACTTTTAACGGTACTCCTTTCATGCATGATACCTTAAGCTCAGTATTTTCTTTATTATGAATAATATTTAGTTTCGTGTGATGGAACCACACCCATAAGAATTTCGTTCAATTTCCTATATCTCGTATGCTCGTTTAACCGAGATCCATTATTCTAGTAACAAAACTTGTTTAGAAGTTTGAGCTAGATATACTAACGTACGAAGGTTATTATATTCTTTTAACGGTACTCCTTTCATGCATGATACCTTAGCCTCGGTATTTTGTTTAGAATGAATCATAATTTATTTCGTGTGATGGAACCACACCCATAAGAGTTTCATACAATTTCCTATATCTCGTAAGCTCGTTTAACCGAGCTCCGTTTGTCTTGAAACAAAACTCGTTTAAAAGTTTGAGCTAAATCTACTAACGTATGAAGTTTATTATATACTTTTACTGGTACTCCTTTCATGCATGATACCTTAGGCTCAGTATTTTGTTTATTATGAATAATATTTAATTTCGTGTGATGGAATCACACCCATAAGAATTTCGTGCAATTTCCTATATCTCGTATGCTCGTTTACCGAGATCCATTTTTCTTGTAACAAAACTTGTTTAGAAGTTTGAGCTAGATATACTAACGTATGAAGTTTATTATATTCTTTTAACGGTACTCCTTTCATGCATGATACCTTAGGCTTAGTATTTTCTTTATTATGAATAATATTTAATTTCGTGTGATGGAACCACACCCATAAGAATTTCGTTCAATTTCCTATATCTCGTATGCTCGTTTAACCGAGATCCATTTTTCTAGTAACAAAACTTGTTTAGAAGTTTGAGCTAGATATACTAACGTATGAAGGTTATTATATTCTTTTAACGGTACTCCTTTCATGCATGATACCTTAGCCTCGGTATTTTGTTTAGAATGAATCATAATTTATTTCGTGTGATGGAACCACACCCATAAGAGTTTCATACAATTTCCTATATCTCGTAAGCTCGTTTAACCGAGCTCCGTTTGTCTTGAAACAAAACTCGTTTAAAAGTTTGAGCTAAATCTACTAACGTATGAAGTTTATTATATACTTTTACTGGTACTCCTTTCATGCATGATACCTTAGGCTCAATATTTTGTTTATTATGAATAATATTTAATTTCGTGTGATGGAATCACACCCATAAGAATTTCGTGCAATTTCCTATATCTTGTATGCTCGTTTAACCGCGATCCATTTTTCTTGTAACAAAACTTGTTTAGAAGTTTGAACTAGATATACTAACGTATGAAGTTTATTATATTCTTTTAACGGTACTCCTTTCATGCTTGATACCTTAGGCTCAGTATTTTCTTTATTATGAATAATATTTAATTTCGTGTGATGCAACCTCACCCATAAGAATTTATTTCAATTTCTTATATCTGTTATGCTCGTTTAACCGAGATCCATTTTTATTGTTACAAAACTTGTTTAGAAGTTTGAGCTAGATATACTAACGTATGAAGTTTATTATATTCTTTTAACGGTACTCCTTTCATGCATGATACCTTAGCCTCGGTATTTTGTTTAGTATGAATCATAATTTATTTCGTGTGATGGAACCATACCCATAAGAGTTTCATACAATTTCCTATATCTCGTAAGCTCGTTTAACCGAGCTCCGTTTGTCTTGAAACAAAACTCGTTTAAAAGTTTGACCTAAATATACTAACGTATGAAGTTTATTATATACTTTTAACGGAACTCCTTTCATGCATGATACCTTAGCTTTGGTATTATGTTTATTGTTAATAATATTTAATTTCGTGTGATGGAATCACACCCATAAGAATTTCGTACAATTTCCTATATCTCGTATGCTCGTTTACCGAGATCCATTTTTCTTGTAACAAAACTTGTTTAGAAGTTTGAGCTAGATATACTAACGTATGAAGTTTATTATATTCTTTTAACGGTACTCCTTTCATGCATGATACCTTAGGCTTAGTATTTTCTTTATTATGAATAATATTTAATTTCGTGTGATGGAACCACACCCATAAGAATTTAGTTCAATTTCCTATATCTCGTATGCTCGTTTAACCGAGATCCATTCTTGTTGTAACAAAGCTTGTTTAGAAGTTTGAGCTAGATATACTAACGTATTAAGTTTATTATATACTTTTAACGGTACTCCTTTCATGCATGATACCTTAAGCTCAGTATTTTCTTTATTATGAATAATATTTAGTTTCGTGTGATGGAACCACACCCATAAGAATTTCGTTTAATTTCCTATATCTCGTATGCTCGTTTAACCGAGATCCATTTTTCTAGTAACAAAACTTGTTTAGAAGTTTGAGCTAGATATACTAACGTATGAAGGTTATTATATTCTTTTAACGGTACTCCTTTCATGCATGATACCTTAGGCTCAGTATTTTGTTTAGTATGAATCATAATTTATTTCGTGTGATGGAACCACACCCATAAGAGTTTCATACAATTTCGTATATCTCGTAAGCTCGTTTAACCGAGCTCCGTTTGTCTTGAAACAAAACTCGTTTAAAAGTTTGAGCTAAATCTACTAACGTATGAAGTTTATTATATACTTTTACTGGTACTCCTTTCATGCATGATACCTTAGGCTCAGTATTTTGTTTATTATGAATAATATTTAATTTCGTGTGATGGAATCACACCCATAAGAATTTCGTACAATTTCCTATATCTTGTATGCTCGTTTAACCGCGATCCATTTTTCTTGTAACAAAACTTGTTTAGAAGTTTGAGCTAGATATACTAACGTATGAAGTTTATTATATTCTTTTAACGGTACTCCTTTCATGCATGATACCTTAGGCTTAGTATTTTCTTTATTATGAATAATATTTAATTTCGTGTGATGGAACCACACCCATAAGAATTTAGTTCAATTTCCTATATCTCGTATGCTCGTTTAACCGAGATCCATTCTTGTTGTAACAAAGCTTGTTTAGAAGTTTGAGCTAGATATACTAACGTATTAAGTTTATTATATACTTTTAACGGTACTCCTTTCATGCATGATACCTTAAGCTCAGTATTTTCTTTATTATGAATAATATTTAGTTTCGTGTGATGGAACCACACCCATAAGAATTTCGTTTAATTTCCTATATCTCGTATGCTCGTTTAACCGAGATCCATTTTTCTAGTAACAAAACTTGTTTAGAAGTTTGAGCTAGATATACTAACGTATGAAGGTTATTATATTCTTTTAACGGTACTCCTTTCATGCATGATACCTTAGCCTCAGTATTTTGTTTAGTATGAATCATAATTTATTTCGTGTGATGGAACCACACCCATAAGAGTTTCATACAATTTCGTATATCTCGTAAGCTCGTTTAACCGAGCTCCGTTTGTCTTGAAACAAAACTCGTTTAAAAGTTTGAGCTAAATCTACTAACGTATGAAGTTTATTATATACTTTTACTGGTACTCCTTTCATGCATGATACCTTAGGCTCAGTATTTTGTTTATTATGAATAATATTTAATTTCGTGTGATGGAATCACACCCATAAGAATTTCGTACAATTTCCTATATCTTGTATGCTCGTTTAACCGCGATCCATTTTTCTTGTAACAAAACTTGTTTAGAAGTTTGAACTAGATATACTAACGTATGAAGTTTATTATATTCTTTTAACGGTACTCCTTTCATGCTTGATACCTTAGGCTCAGTATTTTCTTTATTATGAATAATATTTAATTTCGTGTGATGGAACCACACCCATAAGAATTTCGTTCAATTTCCTATATCTCGTATGCTCGTTTAACCGAGATCCATTCTTGTTGTAACAAAACTTGTTTAGAAGTTTGAGCTAGATATACTAACGTATTAAGTTTATTATATACTTTTAACGGTACTCCTTTCATGCATGATACCTTAAGCTCAGTATTTTCTTTATTATGAATAATATTTAATTTCGTGTGATGGAACCAGGCCCATAAGAATTTCGTTCAATTTCCTATATCTCGTATGCTCGTTTAACCGAGATCCATTTTACTAGTAACAAAACTTATTAGAAGTTTGAGCTAGATATACTAACGTATGAAGTTTATTATATTCTTTTAACGGTACTCCTTTCATGCATGATACCTTAGGCTTAGTATTTTCTTTATTATGAATAATATTTAATTTCGTGTGATGGAACCACACCCATAAGAATTTCGTTCAATTTCCTATATCTCGTATGCTCGTTTAACCGAGATCCATTCTTGTTGTAACAAAACTTGTTTAGAAGTTTGAGCTAGATATACTAACGTATTAAGTTTATTATATACTTTTAACGGTACTCCTTTCATGCATGATACCTTAAGCTCAGTATTTTCTTTATTATGAATAATATTTAGTTTCGTGTGATGGAACCACACCCATAAGAATTTCGTTCAATTTCCTATATCTCGTATGCTCGTTTAACCGAGATCCATTATTCTAGTAACAAAACTTGTTTAGAAGTTTGAGCTAGATATACTAACGTACGAAGGTTATTATATTCTTTTAACGGTACTCCTTTCATGCATGATACCTTAGCCTCGGTATTTTGTTTAGTATGAATCATAATTTATTTTGTGTGATGGAACCACACCCATAAGAGTTTCATACAATTTCCTATATCTCGTAAGCTCGTTTAACCGAGCTCCGTTTGTCTTGAAACAAAACTCGTTTAAAAGTTTGAGCTAAATCTACTAACGTATGAAGTTTATTATATACTTTTACTGGTACTCCTTTCATGCATGATACCTTAGGCTCAGTATTTTGTTTATTATGAATAATATTTAATTTCGTGTGATGGAATCACACCCATAAGAATTTCGTACAATTTCCTATATCTTGTATGCTCGTTTAACCGCGATCCATTTTTCTTGTAACAAAACTTGTTTAGAAGTTTGAACTAGATATACTAACGTATGAAGTTTATTATATTCTTTTAACGGTACTCCTTTCATGCTTGATACCTTAGGCTCAGTATTTTCTTTATTATGAATAATATTTAATTTCGTGTGATGCAACCTCACACATAAGAATTTCGTTCAATTTCTTATATCTCTTATGCTCGTTTAACCGAGATCCATTTTTATTGTTACAAAACTTGTTTAGAAGTTTGAGCTAGATATACTAACGTATGAAGTTTATTCTATTCTTTTAACGGTACTCCTTTCATGCATGATACCTTAGCCTCGGTTTTTGTTTAGTATGAATCATAATTTATTTCGTGTGACCCATAAGAATTTAGTTCAATTTCCTATATCTCGTATGCTCGTTTAACCGAGATCCATTTTTCTAGTAACAAAATTGTTTAGAAGTTTGAGCTAGATATACTAACGTATGAAGTTTATTATATTCTTTTAACGGTACTCCTTTCATGCATGATACCTTAGCCTCGGTATTTTGTTTAGTATGAATCATAATTTATTTCGTGTGATGGAACCATACCCATAAGAGTTTCATACAATTTCCTATATCTCGTAAGCTCGTTTAACCGAGCTCCGTTTGTCTTGAAACAAAACTCGTTTAAAAGTTTGACCTAAATATACTAACGTATGAAGTTTATTTTATACTTTTAACGGAACTCCTTTCATGCATGATACCTTAGCTTTGGTATTATGTTTATTGTTAATAATATTTAATTTCGTGTGATGGAATCACACCCATAAGAATTTCGTACAATTTCCTATATCTCGTATGCTCGTTTACCGAGATCCATTTTTCTTGTAACAAAACTTGTTTAGAAGTTTGAGCTAGATATACTAACGTATGAAGTTTATTATATTCTTTTAACGGTACTCCTTTCATGCATGATACCTTAGGCTTAGTATTTTCTTTATTATGAATAATATTTAATTTCGTGTGATGGAACCACACCCATAAGAATTTAGTTCAATTTCCTATATCTCGTATGCTCGTTTAACCGAGATCCATTCTTGTTGTAACAAAGCTTGTTTAGAAGTTTGAGCTAGATATACTAACGTATTAAGTTTATTATATACTTTTAACGGTACTCCTTTCATGCATGATACCTTAAGCTCAGTATTTTCTTTATTATGAATAATATTTAGTTTCGTGTGATGGAACCACACCCATAAGAATTTCGTTTAATTTCCTATATCTCGTATGCTCGTTTAACCGAGATCCATTTTTCTTGTAACAAAACTTGTTTAGAAGTTTGAGCTAGATATACTAACGTATGAAGGTTATTATATTCTTTTAACGGTACTCCTTTCATGCATGATACCTTAGCCTCAGTATTTTGTTTAGTATGAATCATAATTTATTTCGTGTGATGGAACCACACCCATAAGAGTTTCATACAATTTCCTATATCTCGTAAGCTCGTTTAACCGAGCTCCGTTTGTCTTGAAACAAAACTCGTTTAAAAGTTTGAGCTAAATCTACTAACGTATGAAGTTTATTATATACTTTTACTGGTACTCCTTTCATGCATGATACCTTAGGCTCAGTATTTTGTTTATTATGAATAATATTTAATTTCGTGTGATGGAATCACACCCATAAGAATTTCGTACAATTTCCTATATCTTGTATGCTCGTTTAACCGCGATCCATTTTTCTTGTAACAAAACTTGTTTAGAAGTTTGAACTAGATATACTAACGTATGAAGTTTATTATATTCTTTTAACGGTACTCCTTTCATGCTTGATACCTTAGGCTCAGTATTTTCTTTATTATGAATAATATTTAATTTCGTGTGATGCAACCTCACACATAAGAATTTCGTTCAATTTCTTATATCTCTTATGCTCGTTTAACCGAGATCCATTTTTATTATTACAAAACTTGTTTAGAAGTTTGAGCTAGATATACTAACGTATGAAGTTTATTCTATTCTTTTAACGGTACTCCTTTCATGCATGATACCTTAGCCTCGGTTTTTGTTTAGTATGAATCATAATTTATTTCGTGTGACCCATAAGAATTTAGTTCAATTTCCTATATCTCGTATGCTCGTTTAACCGAGATCCATTTTTCTAGTAACAAAATTGTTTAGAAGTTTGAGCTAGATATACTAACGTATGAAGTTTATTATATTCTTTTAACGGTACTCCTTTCATGCATGATACCTTAGCCTCGGTATTTTGTTTAGTATGAATCATAATTTATTTCGTGTGATGGAACCATACCCATAAGAGTTTCATACAATTTCCTATATCTCGTAAGCTCGTTTAACCGAGCTCCGTTTGTCTTGAAACAAAACTCGTTTAAAAGTTTGACCTAAATATACTAACGTATGAAGTTTATTATATACTTTTAACGGAACTCCTTTCATGCATGATACCTTAGCTTTGGTATTATGTTTATTGTTAATAATATTTAATTTCGTGTGATGGAATCACACCCATAAGAATTTCGTACAATTTCCTATATCTCGTATGCTCGTTTACCGAGATCCATTTTTCTTGTAACAAAACTTGTTTAGAAGTTTGAGCTAGATATAATAACGTATGAAGTTTATTATATTCTTTTAACGGTACTCCTTTCATGCATGATACCTTAGGCTTAGTATTTTCTTTATTATGAATAATATTTAATTTCGTGTGATGGAACCACACCCATAAGAATTTAGTTCAATTTCCTATATCTCGTATGCTCGTTTAACCGAGATCCATTCTTGTTGTAACAAAGCTTGTTTAGAAGTTTGAGCTAGATATACTAACGTAATAAGTTTATTATATACTTTTAACGGTACTCCTTTCATGCATGATACCTTAAGCTCAGTATTTTCTTTATTATGAATAATATTTAGTTTCGTGTGATGGAACCACACCCATAAGAATTTCGTTTAATTTCCTATATCTCGTATGCTCGTTTAACCGAGATCCATTTTTCTAGTAACAAAACTTGTTTAGAAGTTTGAGCTAGATATACTAACGTATGAAGGTTATTATATTCTTTTAACGGTACTCCTTTCATGCATGATACCTTAGCCTCAGTATTTTGTTTAGTATGAATCATAATTTATTTTGTGTGATGGAACCACACCCATAAGAGTTTCATACAATTTCCTATATCTCGTAAGCTCGTTTAACCGAGCTCCGTTTGTCTTGAAACAAAACTCGTTTAAAAGTTTGAGCTAAATCTACTAACGTATGAAGTTTATTATATACTTTTACTGGTACTCCTTTCATGCATGATACCTTAGGCTCAGTATTTTGTTTATTATGAATAATATTTAATTTCGTGTGATGGAATCACACCCATAAGAATTTCGTACAATTTCCTATATCTTGTATGCTCGTTTAACCGCGATCCATTTTTCTTGTAACAAAACTTGTTTAGAAGTTTGAACTAGATATACTAACGTATGAAGTTTATTATATTCTTTTAACGGTACTCCTTTCATGCTTGATACCTTAGGCTCAGTATTTTCTTTATTATGAATAATATTTAATTTCGTGTGATGCAACCTCACACATAAGAATTTCGTTCAATTTCTTATATCTCTTATGCTCGTTTAACCGAGATCCATTTTTATTATTACAAAACTTGTTTAGAAGTTTGAGCTAGATATACTAACGTATGAAGTTTATTCTATTCTTTTAACGGTACTCCTTTCATGCATGATACCTTAGCCTCGGTTTTTGTTTAGTATGAATCATAATTTATTTCGTGTGACCCATAAGAATTTAGTTCAATTTCCTATATCTCGTATGCTCGTTTAACCGAGATCCATTTTTCTAGTAACAAAATTGTTTAGAAGTTTGAGCTAGATATACTAACGTATGAAGTTTATTATATTCTCTTAACGGTACTCCTTTCATGCATGATACCTTAGGCTTAGTATTTTCTTTATTATTAATAATATTTAATTTCGTGTGATGGAGCCACACCCATAAGAATTTCGTTCAATTTCCTATATCTCGTATGCTCGTTTAACCGAGATCCATTCTTGTTGTAACAAAACTTGTTTAGAAGTTTGAGCTAGATATACTAACGTATTAGGTTTATTATATACTTTTAACGGTACTCCTTTCATGCATGATACCTTCAGCTTAGAATTTTCTTTATTATGAATAATATTTAATTTCGTGTGATGGAACCAAACCCATAAGAATTTTGTTCAATTTCCTATATCTCGTATGCTCGTTTAACCGATATCCATTCTTGTTGTAACAAAACTTGTTTAGAAGTTTGAGCTAGATATACTAACGTATGAAGTTTATTATATTCTCTTAACGGTACTCCTTTTATGCATGATACCTTAGGCTTAGTATTTTCTTTATTATTAATAATATTTAATTTCGTGTGATGGAGCCACACCCATAAGAATTTCGTTCAATTTCCTATATCTCGTATGCTCGTTTAACCGAGATCCATTCTTGTTGTAACAAAACTTGTTTAGAAGTTTGATCTAGATATACTAACGTATTAAGTTTATTATATACTTTTAACGGTACTCCTTTCATGCATGATACCTTCAGCTTAGAATTTTCTTTATTATGAATAATATTTAATTTCGTGTGATGGAACCAGACACATAAGAATTTCGTTCAATTTCCTATATCTCGTATGCTCGTTTAACCGAGATCCATTTTTCTTGTAACAAAACTTGGTTAGAAGTTTGAGCTAGATATACTAACGTATGAAGTTTATTATATTCTTTTAACGGTACTCCTTTCATGCATGATACCTTAGGCTTAGTATTTTCTTTATAATGAATAATATTTAATTTCGTGTGATGGAACCACACCCATAAGAATTTCGTTCAATTTCCTATATCTCGTATGCTCGCTTAACCGAGATCCATTCTTGTTTTAACAAAACTTGTTTAGAAGTTTGAGCTAGATATACTAACGTATTAAGTTTATTATATACTTTTAACGGTACTCCTTTCATGCATGATACCTTATGCTCAGTATTTTCTTTATTATGAATAATATTTAATTTCGTGTGATGGAACCACACCCATAAGAATTTTGTTCAATTTCCTATATCTCGTATGCTCGTTTAACCGCGATCCATTTTTCTAGTAACAAAACTTGTTTAGAAGTTTGAGCTAGATATACTAACGTATGAAGTTTATTATATTCTCTTAACGGTACTCCTTTCATGCATGTTACCTTAGGCTTAGTATTTTCTTTATTATGAATAATATTTAATTTCGTGTGATGGAACCACACCCATAAGAATTTCGTTCAATTTCCTATATCTCGTATGCTCGTTTAACCGAGATCCATTCTTGTTGTAACAAAACTTGTTTAGAAGTTTGAGCTAGATATACTAACGTATTAAGTTTATTATATACTTTTAACGGTACTCCTTTCATGCATGATACCTTAAGCTCAGTATTTTCTTTATTATGAATAATATTTAATTTCGTGTGATGGAACCAGACCCATAAGAATTTCGTTCAATTTCCTATATCTCGTATGCTCGTTTAACCGAGATCCATTCTTGTTGTAACAAAACTTGTTTAGAAGTTTGAGCTAGATATACTAACGTATTAAGTTTATTATATACTTTTAACGGTACTCCTTTCATGCATGATACCTTAAGCTCAGTATTTTCTTTATTATGAATAATATTTAATTTCGTGTGAAGGAACCACACCCATAAGAATTTCGTTCAATTTCCTATATCTCGTATGCTCGTTTAACCAAGATCCATTTTTCTAGTAACAAAACTTGTTTAGAAGTTTGAGCTAGATATACAAACGTATGAAGTTTATTATATTCTCTTAACGGTACTCCTTTCATGCATGATACCTTAGGCTTAGTATTTTCTTTATTATGAATAATATTTAATTTCGTGTGATGGAACCACACCCATAAGAATTTCGTTCAATTTCCTATATCTCGTATGCTCGTTTAACCGAGATCCATTCTTGTTGTAACAAAACTTGTTTAGAAGTTTGAGCTAGATATACTAACGTATTAAGTTTATTATATACTTTTAACGGTACTCCTTTCATGCATGATACCTTCAGCTTAGTATTTTCTTTATTATGAATAATATTTAATTTCGTATGATGGAACCAGACCCATAAGAATTTCGTTCAATTTCCTATATCTCGTATGCTCGTTTAACCGAGATCCATTCTTTTTGTAACAAAACTTGTTTAGAAGTTTGAGCTAGATATACTAACGTATTAAGTTTATTATATACTTTTAACGGTACTCCTTTCATGCATGATACCTTAAGCTCAGTATTTTCTTTATAATGAATAATATTTAATTTCGTGTGAAGGAACCACACCCATAAGAATTTCGTTCAATTTCCTATAACTCGTATGCTCGTTTAACCGAGATTCATTTTTCTAGTAAAAAAACTTGTTTAGAAATTTGAGCTAGATATACTAACGTATGAAGGTTATTATATTCTTTTAACGGTACTCCTTTCATGCATGATACCTTAGCCTCGGTATTTTGTTTAGTATGAATCATAATTTATTTCGTGTGATGGAACCACACCCATAAGAGTTTCATACAATTTCCTATATCTCGTAAGCTCGTTTAACCGAGCTCCGTTTGTCTTGAAACAAAACTCGTTTAAAAGTTTGAGCTAAATCTACTAACGTATGAAGTTTATTATATACTTTTACTGGTACTCTTTTCATGCATGATACCTTAGGCTCAGTATTTTGTTTATTATGAATAATATTTAATTTCGTGTGATGGAATCACACCCATAAGAATTTCGTACAATTTCCTATATCTTGTATGTTCGTTTAACCGCGATCCATTTTTCTTGTAACAAAACTTGTTTAGAAGTTTGAGCTAGATATACTAATGTATGAAGTTTATTATATTCTTTTAACGGTACTCCTTTCATGCTTGATACCTTAGGCTCAGTATTTTCTTTATTATGAATAATATTTAATTTCGTGTGATGCAACCTCACCCATAAGAATTTCGTTCAATTTCTTATATCTCTTATGCTCGTTTAACCGAGATCCATTTTTATTGTAACAAAACTTGTTTAGAAGTTTGAGCTAGATATACTAACGTATTAAGTTTATTATATACTTTTAACGGTACTCCTTTCATGCATGATACCATAAGCTCAGTATTTTCTTTATTATGAATAATATTTAATTTCGTGTGAAGGAACCACACCCATAAGAATTTCGTTCAATTTCCTATATCTCGTATGCTCGTTTAACCGAGATTCATTTTTCTAGTAAAAAAACTTGTTTAGAAATTTGAGCTAGATATACTAACGTATGAAGGTTATTATATTCTTTTAACGGTACTCCTTTCATGCATGATACCTTAGCCTCGGTATTTTGTTTAGTATGAATAATATTTAATTTCGTGTGAAGGAACCACACCTATAAGAATTTCGTTCAATTTCCTATATCTCGTATGCTCGTTTAACCAAGATCCATTTTTCTAGTAACAAAACTTGTTTAGAAGTTTGAGCTAGATATACTAACGTATGAAGTTTATTATATTCTCTTAACGGTACTCCTTTCATGCATGATACCTTAGGCTTAGTATTTTCTTTATTATGAATAATATTTAATTTCGTGTGATGGAACCACACCCATAAGAATTTCGTTCAATTTCCTATATCTCGTATGCTCGTTTAACCGAGATCCATTCTTGTTGTAACAAAACTTGTTTAGAAGTTTGAGCTAGATATACTAACGTATGAAGTTTATTATATTCTCTTAACGGTACTCCTTTCATGCATGATACCTTAGGCTTAGTATTTTCTTTATTATGAATAATATTTAATTTCGTGTGATGGAACCACACCCATAAGAATTTCGTTCAATTTCCTATATCTCGTATGCTCGTTTAACCGAGATCCATTCTTGTTGTAACAAAACTTGTTTAGAAGTTTGAGCTAGATATACTAACGTATGAAGTTTATTATATACTTTTAACGGTACTCCTTTCATGCATGATACCTTCAGCTTAGAATTTTCTTTATTATGAATAATATTTAATTTCGTGTGATGGAACCAAACACATAAGAATTTCATTCAATTTCCTATATCTCGTATGCTCGTTTAACCGAGATCCATTTTTCTTGTAACAAAACTTGGTTAGAAGTTTGAGCTAGATATACTAACGTATGAAGTTTATTATATTCTTTTAACGGTACTCCTTTCATGCATGATACCTTAGGCTTAGTATTTTCTTTATAATGAATAATATTTAATTTCGTGTGATTGAACCACACCCATAAGAATTTCGTTCAATTTCCTATATCTCGTATGCTCGCTTAACCGAGATCCATTCTTGTTGTAACAAAACTTGTTTAGAAGTTTGAGCTAGATATACTAACGTATTAAGTTTATTATATACTTTTAACGGTACTCCTTTCATGCATGATACCTTATGCTCAGTATTTTCTTTATTATGAATAATATTTAATTTCGTGTGATGGAACCACACCCATAAGAATTTTGTTCAATTTCCTATATCTCGTATGCTCGTTTAACCGCGATCCATTTTTCTAGTAACAAAACTTGTTTAGAAGTTTGAGCTAGATATACTAACGTATGAAGTTTATTATATTCTCTTAACGGTACTCCTTTCATGCATGTTACCTTAGGCTTATTATTTTCTTTATTATGAATAATATTTAATTTCGTGTGATGGAACCACACCCATAAGAATTTCGTTCAATTTCCTATATCTCGTATGCTCGTTTAACCGAGATCCATTCTTGTTGTAACAAAACTTGTTTAGAAGTTTGAGCTAGATATACTAACGTATTAAGTTTATTATATACTTTTAACGGTACTCCTTTCATGCATGATACCTTAAGCTCAGTATTTTCTTTATTATGAATAATATTTAATTTCGTGTGATGGAACCAGACCCATAAGAATTTCGTTCAATTTCCTATATCTCGTATGCTCGTTTAACCGAGATCCATTCTTGTTGTAACAAAACTTGTTTAGAAGTTTGAGCTAGATATACTAACGTATTAAGTTTATTATATACTTTTAACGGTACTCCTTTCATGCATGATACCTTAAGCTCAGTATTTTCTTTATTATGAATAATATTTAATTTCGTGTGAAGGAACCACACCCATAAGAATTTCGTTCAATTTCCTATATCTCGTATGCTCGTTTAACCAAGATCCATTTTTCTAGTAACAAAACTTGTTTAGAAGTTTGAGCTAGATATACTAACGTATGAAGTTTATTATATTCTCTTAACGGTACTCCTTTCATGCATGATACCTTAGGCTTAGTATTTTCTTTATTATGAATAATATTTAATTTCGTGTGATGGAACCACACCCATAAGAATTTCGTTCAATTTCCTATATCTCGTATGCTCGTTTAACCGAGATCCATTCTTGTTGTAACAAAACTTGTTTAGAAGTTTGAGCTAGATATACTAACGTATTAAGTTTATTATATACTTTTAACGGTACTCCTTTCATGCATGATACCTTCAGCTTAGTATTTTCTTTATTATGAATAATATTTAATTTCGTATGATGGAACCAGACCCATAAGAATTTCGTTCAATTTCCTATATCTCGTATGCTCGTTTAACCGAGATCCATTCTTGTTGTAACAAAACTTGTTTAGAAGTTTGAGCTAGATATACTAACGTATTAAGTTTATTATATACTTTTAACGGTACTCCTTTCATGCATGATACCTTAAGCTCAGTATTTTCTTTATTATGAATAATATTTAATTTCGTGTGAAGGAACCACACCCATAAGAATTTCGTTCAATTTCCTATAACTCGTATGCTCGTTTAACCGAGATTCATTTTTCTAGTAAAAAAACTTGTTTAGAAATTTGAGCTAGATATACTAACGTATGAAGGTTATTATATTCTTTTAACGGTACTCCTTTCATGCATGATACCTTAGCCTCGGTATTTTGTTTAGTATGAATCATAATTTATTTCGTGTGATGGAACCACACCCATAAGAGTTTCATACAATTTCCTATATCTCGTAAGCTCGTTTAACCGAGCTCCGTTTGTCTTGAAACAAAACTCGTTTAAAAGTTTGAGCTAAATCTACTAACGTATGAAGTTTATTATATACTTTTACTGGTACTCTTTTCATGCATGATACCTTAGGCTCAGTATTTTGTTTATTATGAATAATATTTAATTTCGTGTGATGGAATCACACCCATAAGAATTTCGTACAATTTCCTATATCTTGTATGCTCGTTTAACCGCGATCCATTTTTCTTGTAACAAAACTTGTTTAGAAGTTTGAGCTAGATATACTACCGTATGAAGTTTATTATATTCTTTTAACGGTACTCCTTTCATGCTTGATACCTTAGCCTCAGTATTTTGTTTATTATGAATAATATTTAATTTCGTGTGATGCAACCTCACCCATAAGAATTTCGTTCAATTTCTTATATCTCTTATGCTCGTTTAACCGAGATCCATTTTTATTGTAACAAAACTTGTTTAGAAGTTTGAGCTAGATATACTAACGTATTAAGTTTATTATATACTTTTAACGGTACTCCTTTCATGCATGATACCTTAAGCTCAGTATTTTCTTTATTATGAATAATATTTAATTTCGTGTGAAGGAACCACACCCATAAGAATTTCGTTCAATTTCCTATATCTCGTATGCTCGTTTAACCGAGATTCATTTTTCTAGTAAAAAAACTTGTTTAGAAATTTGAGCTAGATATACTAACGTATGAAGGTTATTATATTCTTTTAACGGTACTCCTTTCATGCATGATACCTTAGCCTCGGTATTTTGTTTAGTATGAATCATAATTTATTTCGTGTGATGGAACCACACCCATAAGAGTTTCATACAATTTCCTATATCTCGTAAGCTCGTTTAACCGAGCTCCGTTTGTCTTGAAACAAAACTCATTTAAAAGTTTGAGCTAAATCTACTAACGTATGAAGTTTATTATATACTTTTACTGGTACTCTTTTCATGCATGATACCTTAGGCTCAGTATTTTGTTTATTATGAATAATATTTAATTTCGTGTGATGGAATCACACCCATAAGAATTTCGTACAATTTCCTATATCTTGTATGCTCGTTTAACCGCGATCCATTTTTCTTGTAACAAAACTTGTTTAGAAGTTTGAGCTAGATATACTAATGTATGAAGTTTATTATATTCTTTTAATGGTACTCCTTTCATGCTTGATACCTTAGGCTCAGTATTTTCTTTATTATGAATAATATTTAATTTCGTGTGATGCAACCTCACCCATAAGAATTTCGTTCAATTTCTTATATCTCTTATGCTCGTTTAACCGAGATCCATTTTTATTGTAACAAAACTTGTTTAGAAGTTTGAGCTAGATATACTAACGTATTAAGTTTATTATATACTTTTAACGGAACTCCTTTCATGCATGATACCTTAAGCTCAGTATTTTCTTTATTATGAATAATATTTAATTTCGTGTGAAGGAACCACACCCATAAGAATTTCGTTCAATTTCTTATATCTCGTATGCTCGTTTACCGAGATCCATTCTTGTTGTAACAAAACTTGTTTAGAAGTTTGAGCTAGATATACTAACGTATTAAGTTTATTATATACTTTTAACGGTACTCCTTTCATGCATGATACCTTCAGCTTAGAATTTTCTTTATTATGAATAATATTTAATTTCGTGTGATGGAACCAGACCCATAAGAATTTCGTTCAATTTCCTATATCTCGTATGCTCGTTTACCGAGAACATTCTTGTTGTAACAAAACTTGTTTAGAAGTTTGAGCTAGATATACGAACGTATGAAGTTTATTATATTCTCTTAACGGTACTCCTTTCATGCATGATACCTTAGGCTTAGTATTTTCTTTATTATTAATAATATTTAATTTCGTGTGATGGAGCCACACCCATAAGAATTTCGTTCAATTTCCTATATCTCGTATGCTCGTTTAACCGAGATCCATTCTTGTTGTAACAAAACTTGTTTAGAAGTTTGAGCTAGATATACTAACGTATTAAGTTTATTATATACTTTTAACGGTACTCCTTTCATGCATGATACCTTCAGCTTAGAATTTTCTTTATTATGAATAATATTTAATTTCGTGTGATGGAACCAGACCCATAAGAATTTCGTTCAATTTCCTATATCTCGTATGCTCGTTTAACCGAGATCCATTTTTCTTGTAACAAAACTTGGTTAGAAGTTTGAGCTAGATATACTAACGTATGAAGTTTATTATATTCTTTTAACGGTACTCCTTTCATGCATGATACCTTAGGCTTAGTATTTTCTTTATAATGAATAATATTTAATTTCGTGTGATGGAACCACACCCATAAGAATTTCGTTCAATTTCCTATATCTCGTATGCTCGCTTAACCGAGATCCATTCTTGTTGTAACAAAACTTGTTTAGAAGTTTGAGCTAGATATACTAACGTATTAAGTTTATTATATACTTTTAACGGTACTCCTTTCATGCATGATACCTTAAGCTCAGTATTTTCTTTATTATTAATAATATTTAATTTCGTGTGATGGAACCAGACCCATAAGAATTTCGTTCAATTTCCTATATCTCGTATGCTCGTTTAACCGAGATCCATTCTTGTTGTAACAAAACTTGTTTAGAAGTTTGAGCTAGATATACTAACGTATTAAGTTTATTATATACTTTTAACGGTACTCCTTTCATGCATGATACCTTAAGCTCAGTATTTTCTTTATTATGAATAATATTTAATTTCGTGTGAAGGAACCACACCCATAAGAATTTCGTTCAATTTCCTATATCTCGTATGCTCGTTTAACCAAGATCCATTTTTCTAGTAACAAAACTTGTTTAGAAGTTTGAGCTAGATATACTAACGTATGAAGATTATTATATTCTCTTAACGGTACTCCTTTCATGCATGATACCTTAGGCTTAGTATTTTCTTTATTATGAATAATATTTAATTTCGTGTGATGGAACCACACCCATAAGAATTTCGTTCAATTTCCTATATCTCGTATGCTCGTTTAACCGAGATCCATTCTTGTTGTAACAAAACTTGTTTAGAAGTTTGAGCTAGATATACTAACGTATTAAGTTTATTATATACTTTTAACGGTACTCCTTTCATGCATGATACCTTCAGCTTAGTATTTTCTTTATTATGAATAATATTTAATTTCGTATGATGGAACCAGACCCATAAGAATTTCGTTCAATTTCCTATATCTCGTATGCTCGTTTAACCGAGATCCATTCTTGTTGTAACAAAACTTGTTTAGAAGTTTGAGCTAGATATACTAACGTATTAAGTTTATTATATACTTTTAACGGTACTCCTTTCATGCATGATACCTTAAGCTCAGTATTTTCTTTATTATGAATAATATTTAATTTCGTGTGAAGGAACCACACCCATAAGAATTTCGTTCAATTTCCTATAACTCGTATGCTCGTTTAACCGAGATTCATTTTTCTAGTAAAAAAACTTGTTTAGAAATTTGAGCTAGATATACTAACGTATGAAGGTTATTATATTCTTTTAACGGTACTCCTTTCATGCATGATACCTTAGCCTCTGTATTTTGTTTAGTATGAATCATAATTTATTTCGTGTGATGGAACCACACCCATAAGAGTTTCATACAATTTCCTATATCTCGTAAGCTCGTTTAACCGAGCTCCGTTTGTCTTGAAACAAAACTCGTTTAAAAGTTTGAGCTAAATCTACTAACGTATGAAGTTTATTATATACTTTTACTGGTACTCTTTTCATGCATGATACCTTAGGCTCAGTATTTTGTTTATTATGAATAATATTTAATTTCGTGTGATGGAATCACACCCATAAGAATTTCGTACAATTTCCTATATCTTGTATGCTCGTTTAACCGCGATCCATTTTTCTTGTAACAAAACTTGTTTAGAAGTTTGAGCTAGATATACTAATGCATGAAGTTTATTATATTCTTTTAACGGTACTCCTTTCATGCTTGATACCTTAGGCTCAGTATTTTCTTTATTATGAATAATATTTAATTTCGTGTGATGCAACCTCACCCATAAGAATTTCGTTCAATTTCTTATATCTCTTATGCTCGTTTAACCGAGATCCATTTTTATTGTAACAAAACTTGTTTAGAAGTTTGAGCTAGATATACTAACGTATTAAGTTTATTATATACTTTTAACGGTACTCCTTTCATGCATGATACCTTAAGCTCAGTATTTTCTTTATTATGAATAATATTTAATTTCGTGTGAAGGAACCACACCCATAAGAATTTCGTTCAATTTCCTATATCTCGTATGCTCGTTTAACCGAGATTCATTTTTCTAGTAAAAAAACTTGTTTAGAAATTTGAGCTAGATATACTAACGTATGAAGGTTATTATATTCTTTTAACGGTACTCCTTTCATGCATGATACCTTAGCCTCGGTATTTTGTTTAGTATGAATCATAATTTATTTCGTGTGATGGAACCACACCCATAAGAGTTTCATACAATTTCCTATATCTCGTAAGCTCGTTTAACCGAGCTCCGTTTGTCTTGAAACAAAACTCATTTAAAAGTTTGAGCTAAATCTACTAACGTATGAAGTTTATTATATACTTTTACTGGTACTCTTTTCATGCATGATACCTTAGGCTCAGTATTTTGTTTATTATGAATAATATTTAATTTCGTGTGATGGAATCACACCCATAAGAATTTCGGACAATTTCCTATATCTTGTATGCTCGTTTAACCGCGATCCATTTTTCTTGTAACAAAACTTGTTTAGAAGTTTGAGCTAGATATACTAATGTATGAAGTTTATTATATTCTTTTAACGGTACTCCTTTCATGCTTGATACCTTAGGCTCAGTATTTTCTTTATTATGAATAATATTTAATTTCGTGTGATGCAACCTCACCCATAAGAATTTCGTACAATTTCCTATACCTTGTATGCTCGTTTAACCGCGATCCATTTTTCCTGTAACAAAACTTGTTTAGAAGTTTGAGCTAGATATACTAACGTATGAAGTTTATTATATTCTTTTAACGGTACTCCTTTCATGCATGATACCTTAGGCTTAGTATTTTCTTTATTATGAATAATATTTAATTTCGTGTGATGGAACCAGACCCATAAGAATTTCGTTCAATTTCCTATATCTCGTATGCTCGTTTACCGAGAACATTCTTGTTGTAACAAAACTTGTTTAGAAGTTTGAGCTAGATATACGAACGTATGAAGTTTATTATATTCTCTTAACGGTACTCCTTTCATGCATGATACCTTAGGCTTAGTATTTTCTTTATTATTAATAATATTTAATTTCGTGTGATGGAGCCACACCCATAAGAATTTCGTTCAATTTCCTATATCTCGTATGCTCGCTTAACCGAGATCCATTCTTGTTGTAACAAAACTTGTTTAGAAGTTTGAGCTAGATATACTAACGTATTAAGTTTATTATATTCTTTTAACGGTACTCCTTTCATGCATGATACCTTCAGCTTAGAATTTTCTTTATTATGAATAATATTTAATTTCGTGTGATGGAACCAGACCCATAAGAATTTCGTTCAATTTCCTATATCTCGTATGCTCGTTTAACCGAGATCCATTTTTCTTGTAACAAAACTTGGTTAGAAGTTTGAGCTAGATATACTAACGTATGAAGTTTATTATATTCTTTTAACGGTACTCCTTTCATGCATGATACCTTAGGCTTAGTATTTTCTTTATAATGAATAATATTTAATTTCGTGTGATGGAACCACACCCATAAGAATTTCGTTCAATTTCCTATATCTCGTATGCTCGCTTAACCGAGATCCATTCTTGTTGTAACAAAACTTGTGTAGAAGTTTTAGCTAGATATACTAACGTATTAAGTTTATTATATACTTTTAACGGTACTCCTTTCATGCATGATACCTTAAGCTCAGTATTTTCTTTATTATGAATAATATTTAATTTCGTGTGATGGAACCACACCCATAAGAATTTTGTTCAATTTCCTATATCTCGTATGCTCGTTTAACCGCGATCCATTTTTCTAGTAACAAAACTTGTTTAGAAGTTTGAGCTAGATATACTAACGTATGAAGTTTATTATATTCTCTTAACGGTACTCCTTTCATGCATGTTACCTTAGGCTTAGTATTTTCTTTATTATGAATAATATTTAATTTCGTGTGATGGAACCACACCCATAAGAATTTCGTTCAATTTCCTATATCTCGTATGCTCGTTTAACCGAGATCCATTCTTGTTGTAACAAAACTTGTTTAGAAGTTTGAGCTAGATATACTAACGTATTAAGTTTATTATATACTTTTAACGGTACTCCTTTCATGCATGATACCTTAAGCTCAGTATTTTCTTTATTATGAATAATATTTAATTTCGTGTGATGGAACCACACCCATAAGAATTTCGTTCAATTTCCTATATCTCGTATGCTCGTTTAACCGAGATCCATTCTTGTTGTAACAAAACTTGTTTAGAAGTTTGAGCTAGATATACTAACGTATTAAGTTTATTATATACTTTTAACGGTACTCCTTTCATGCATGATACCTTAAGCTCAGTATTTTCTTTATTATGAATAATATTTAATTTCGTGTGATGGAACCAGACCCATAAGAATTTCGTTCAATTTCCTATATCTCGTATGCTCGTTTAACCGAGATCCATTATTGTTGTAACAAAACTTGTTTAGAAGTTTGAGCTAGATATACTAACGTATTAAGTTTATTATATACTTTTAACGGTACTCCTTTCATGCATGATACCTTAAGCTCAGTATTTTCTTTATTATGAATAATATTTAATTTCGTGTGAAGGAACCACACCCATAAGAATTTCGTTCAATTTCTTATATCTCGTATGCTCGTTTACCGAGATCCATTCTTGTTGTAACAAAACTTGTTTAGAAGTTTGAGCTAGATATACTAACGTATTAAGTTTATTATATACTTTTAACGGTACTCCTTTCATGCATGATACCTTCAGCTTAGAATTTTCTTTATTATGAATAATATTTAATTTCGTGTGATGGAACCAGACCCATAAGAATTTCGTTCAATTTCCTATATCTCGTATGCTCGTTTACCGAGAACATTCTTGTTGTAACAAAACTTGTTTAGAAGTTTGAGCTAGATATACGAACGTATGAAGTTTATTATATTCTCTTAACGGTACTCCTTTCATGCATGATACCTTAGGCTTAGTATTTTCTTTATTATTAATAATATTTAATTTCGTGTGATGGAGCTACACCCATAAGAATTTCGTTCAATTTCCTATATCTCGTATGCTCGTTTAACCGAGATCCATTCTTGTTGTAACAAAACTTGTTTAGAAGTTTGAGCTAGATATACTAACGTATTAAGTTTATTATATACTTTTAACGGTACTCCTTTCATGCATGATACCTTCAGCTTAGAATTTTCTTTATTATGAATAATATTTAATTTCGTGTGATGGAACCAGACCCATAAGAATTTCGTTCAATTTCCTATATCTCGTATGCTCGTTTAACCGAGATCCATTTTTCTTGTAACAAAACTTGGTTAGAAGTTTGAGCTAGATATACTAACGTATGAAGTTTATTATATTCTTTTAACGGTACTCCTTTCATGCATGATACCTTAGGCTTAGTATTTTCTTTATAATGAATAATATTTAATTTCGTGTGATGGAACCACACCCATAAGAATTTCGTTCAATTTCCTATATCTCGTATGCTCGCTTAACCGAGATCCATTCTTGTTGTAACAAAACTTGTTTAGAAGTTTGAGCTAGATATACTAACGTATTAAGTTTATTATATACTTTTAACGGTACTCCTTTCATGCATGATACCTTAAGCTCAGTATTTTCTTTATTATTAATAATATTTAATTTCGTGTGATGGAACCAGACCCATAAGAATTTCGTTCAATTTCCTATATCTCGTATGCTCGTTTAACCGAGATCCATTCTTGTTGTAACAAAACTTGTTTAGAAGTTTGAGCTAGATATACTAACGTATTAAGTTTATTATATACTTTTAACGGTACTCCTTTCATGCATGATACCTTAAGCTCAGTATTTTCTTTATTATGAATAATATTTAATTTCGTGTGAAGGAACCACACCCATAAGAATTTCGTTCAATTTCCTATATCTCGTATGCTCGTTTAACCAAGATCCATTTTTCTAGTAACAAAACTTGTTTAGAAGTTTGAGCTAGATATACTAACGTATGAAGATTATTATATTCTCTTAACGGTACTCCTTTCATGCATGATACCTTAGGCTTAGTATTTTCTTTATTATGAATAATATTTAATTTCGTGTGATGGAACCACACCCATAAGAATTTCGTTCAATTTCCTATATCTCGTATGCTCGTTTAACCGAGATCCATTCTTGTTGTAACAAAACTTGTTTAGAAGTTTGAGCTAGATATACTAACGTATTAAGTTTATTATATACTTTTAACGGTACTCCTTTCATGCATGATACCTTCAGCTTAGTATTTTCTTTATTATGAATAATATTTAATTTCGTATGATGGAACCAGACCCATAAGAATTTCGTTCAATTTCCTATATCTCGTATGCTCGTTTAACCGAGATCCATTCTTGTTGTAACAAAACTTGTTTAGAAGTTTGAGCTAGATATACTAACGTATTAAGTTTATTATATACTTTTAACGGTACTCCTTTCATGCATGATACCTTAAGCTCAGTATTTTCTTTATTATGAATAATATTTAATTTCGTGTGAAGGAACCACACCCATAAGAATTTCGTTCAATTTCCTATAACTCATATGCTCGTTTAACCGAGATTCATTTTTCTAGTAAAAAAACTTGTTTAGAAATTTGAGCTAGATATACTAACGTATGAAGGTTATTATATTCTTTTAACGGTACTCCTTTCATGCATGATACCTTAGCCTCGGTATTTTGTTTAGTATGAATCATAATTTATTTCGTGTGATGGAACCACACCCATAAGAGTTTCATACAATTTCCTATATCTCGTAAGCTCGTTTAACCGAGCTCCGTTTGTCTTGAAACAAAACTCGTTTAAAAGTTTGAGCTAAATCTACTAACGTATGAAGTTTATTATATACTTTTACTGGTACTCTTTTCATGCATGATACCTTAGGCTCAGTATTTTGTTTATTATGAATAATATTTAATTTCGTGTGATGGAATCACACCCATAAGAATTTCGTACAATTTCCTATATCTTGTATGCTCGTTTAACCGCGATCCATTTTTCTTGTAACAAAACTTGTTTAGAAGTTTGAGCTAGATATACTAATGTATGAAGTTTATTATATTCTTTTAACGGTACTCCTTTCATGCTTGATACCTTAGGCTCAGTATTTTCTTTATTATGAATAATATTTAATTTCGTGTGATGCAACCTCACCCATAAGAATTTCGTTCAATTTCTTATATCTCTTATGCTCGTTTAACCGAGATCCATTTTTATTGTAACAAAACTTGTTTAGAAGTTTGAGCTAGATATACTAACGTATTAAGTTTATTATATACTTTTAACGGTACTCCTTTCATGCATGATACCTTAAGCTCAGTATTTTCTTTATTATGAATAATATTTAATTTCGTGTGAAGGAACCACACCCATAAGAATTTCGTTCAATTTCCTATATCTCGTATGCTCGTTTAACCGAGATTCATTTTTCTAGTAAAAAAACTTGTTTAGAAATTTGAGCTAGATATACTAACGTATGAAGGTTATTATATTCTTTTAACGGTACTCCTTTCATGCATGATACCTTAGCCTCGGTATTTTGTTTAGTATGAATCATAATTTATTTCGTGTGATGGAACCACACCCATAAGAGTTTCATACAATTTCCTATATCTCGTAAGCTCGTTTAACCGAGCTCCGTTTGTCTTGAAACAAAACTCATTTAAAAGTTTGAGCTAAATCTACTAACGTATGAAGTTTATTATATACTTTTACTGGTACTCTTTTCATGCATGATACCTTAGGCTCAGTATTTTGTTTATTATGAATAATATTTAATTTCGTGTGATGGAATCACACCCATAAGAATTTCGGACAATTTCCTATATCTTGTATGCTCGTTTAACCGCGATCCATTTTTCTTGTAACAAAACTTGTTTAGAAGTTTGAGCTAGATATACTAATGTATGAAGTTTATTATATTCTTTTAACGGTACTCCTTTCATGCTTGATACCTTAGGCTCAGTATTTTCTTTATTATGAATAATATTTAATTTCGTGTGATGCAACCTCACCCATAAGAATTTCGTTCAATTTCTTATATCTCTTATGCTCGTTTAACCGAGATCCATTTTTATTGTAACAAAACTTGTTTAGAAGTTTGAGCTAGATATACTAACGTATTAAGTTTATTATATACTTTTAACGGAACTCCTTTCATGCATGATACCTTAAGCTCAGTATTTTCTTTATTATGAATAATATTTAATTTCGTGTGAAGGAACCACACCCATAAGAATTTCGTTCAATTTCTTATATCTCGTATGCTCGTTTACCGAGATCCATTCTAGTTGTAACAAAACTTGTTTAGAAGTTTGAGCTAGATATACTAACGTATTAAGTTTATTATATACTTTTAACGGTACTCCTTTCATGCATGATACCTTCAGCTTAGAATTTTCTTTATTATGAATAATATTTAATTTCGTGTGATGGAACCAGACCCATAAGAATTTCGTTCAATTTCCTATATCTCGTATGCTCGTTTACCGAGAACATTCTTGTTGTAACAAAACTTGTTTAGAAGTTTGAGCTAGATATACGAACGTATGAAGTTTATTATATTCTCTTAACGGTACTCCTTTCATGCATGATACCTTAGGCTTAGTATTTTCTTTATTATTAATAATATTTAATTTCGTGTGATGGAGCCACACCCATAAGAATTTCGTTCAATTTCCTATATCTCGTATGCTCGTTTAACCGAGATCCATTCTTGTTGTAACAAAACTTGTTTAGAAGTTTGAGCTAGATATACTAACGTATTAAGTTTATTATATACTTTTAACGGTACTCCTTTCATGCATGATACCTTCAGCTTAGAATTTTCTTTATTATGAATAATATTTAATTTCGTGTGATGGAACCAGACCCATAAGAATTTCGTTCAATTTCCTATATCTCGTATGCTCGTTTAACCGAGATCCATTTTTCTTGTAACAAAACTTGGTTAGAAGTTTGAGCTAGATATACTAACGTATGAAGTTTATTATATTCTTTTAACGGTACTCCTTTCATGCATGATACCTTAGGCTTAGTATTTTCTTTATAATGAATAATATTTAATTTCGTGTGATGGAACCACACCCATAAGAATTTCGTTCAATTTCCTATATCTCGTATGCTCGCTTAACCGAGATCCATTCTTGTTGTAACAAAACTTGTTTAGAAGTTTTAGCTAGATATACTAACGTATTAAGTTTATTATATACTTTTAACGGTACTCCTTTCATGCATGATACCTTAAGCTCAGTATTTTCTTTATTATGAATAATATTTAATTTCGTGTGATGGAACCACACCCATAAGAATTTTGTTCAATTTCCTATATCTCGTATGCTCGTTTAACCGCGATCCATATTTCTAGTAACAAAACTTGTTTAGAAGTTTGAGCTAGATATACTAACGTATGAAGTTTATTATATTCTCTTAACGGTACTCCTTTCATGCATGTTACCTTAGGCTTAGTATTTTCTTTATTATGAATAATATTTAATTTCGTGTGATGGAACCACACCCATAAGAATTTCGTTCAATTTCCTATATCTCGTATGCTCGTTTAACCGAGATCCATTCTTGTTGTAACAAAACTTGTTTAGAAGTTTGAGCTAGATATACTAACGTATTAAGTTTATTATATACTTTTAACGGTACTCCTTTCATGCATGATACCTTAAGCTCAGTATTTTCTTTATTATGAATAATATTTAATTTCGTGTGAAGGAACCACACCCATAAGAATTTCGTTCAATTTCCTATATCTCGTATGCTCGTTTAACCAAGATCCATTTTTCTAGTAACAAAACTTGTTTAGAAGTTTGAGCTAGATATACTAACGTATGAAGTTTATTATATTCTCTTAACGGTACTCCTTTCATGCATGATACCTTAGGCTTAGTATTTTCTTTATTATGAATAATATTTAATTTCGTGTGATGGAACCACACCCATAAGAATTTCGTTCAATTTCCTATATCTCGTATGCTCGTTTAACCGAGATCCATTCTTGTTGTAACAAAACTTGTTTAGAAGTTTGAGCTAGATATACTAACGTATTAAGTTTATTATATACTTTTAACGGTACTCCTTTCATGCATGATACCTTAGGCTTAGTATTTTCTTTATTATGAATAATATTTAATTTCGTGTGATGGAACCACACCCATAAGAATTTCGTTCAATTTCCTATATCTCGTATGCTCGTTTAACCGAGATCCATTCTTGTTGTAACAAAACTTGTTTAGAAGTTTGAGCTAGATATACTAACGTATTAAGTTTATTATATACTTTTAACGGTACTCCTTTCATGCATGATACCTTCAGCTTAGTATTTTCTTTATTATGAATAATATTTAATTTCGTATGATGGAACCAGACCCATAAGAATTTCGTTCAATTTCCTATATCTCGTATGCTCGTTTAACCGAGATCCATTCTTGTTGTAACAAAACTTGTTTAGAAGTTTGAGCTAGATATACTAACGTATTAAGTTTATTATATACTTTTAACGGTACTCCTTTCATGCATGATACCTTAAGCTCAGTATTTTCTTTATTATGAATAATATTTAATTTCGTGTGATGGAACCACACCCATAAGAATTTTGTTCAATTTCCTATATCTCGTATGCTCGTTTAACCGCGATCCATATTTCTAGTAACAAAACTTGTTTAGAAGTTTGAGCTAGATATACTAACGTATGAAGTTTATTATATTCTCTTAACGGTACTCCTTTCATGCATGTTACCTTAGGCTTAGTATTTTCTTTATTATGAATAATATTTAATTTCGTGTGATGGAACCACACCCATAAGAATTTCGTTCAATTTCCTATATCTCGTATGCTCGTTTAACCGAGATCCATTCTTGTTGTAACAAAACTTGTTTAGAAGTTTGAGCTAGATATACTAACGTATTAAGTTTATTATATACTTTTAACGGTACTCCTTTCATGCATGATACCTTAAGCTCAGTATTTTCTTTATTATGAATAATATTTAATTTCGTGTGAAGGAACCACACCCATAAGAATTTCGTTCAATTTCCTATATCTCGTATGCTCGTTTAACCAAGATCCATTTTTCTAGTAACAAAACTTGTTTAGAAGTTTGAGCTAGATATACTAACGTATGAAGTTTATTATATTCTCTTAACGGTACTCCTTTCATGCATGATACCTTAGGCTTAGTATTTTCTTTATTATGAATAATATTTAATTTCGTGTGATGGAACCACACCCATAAGAATTTCGTTCAATTTCCTATATCTCGTATGCTCGCTTAACCGAGATCCATTCTTGTTGTAACAAAACTTGTTTAGAAGTTTGAGCTAGATATACTAACGTATTAAGTTTATTATATACTTTTAACGGTACTCCTTTCATGCATGATACCTTAGGCTTAGTATTTTCTTTATTATGAATAATATTTAATTTCGTGTGATGGAACCACACCCATAAGAATTTCGTTCAATTTCCTATATCTCGTATGCTCGTTTAACCGAGATCCATTCTTGTTGTAACAAAACTTGTTTAGAAGTTTGAGCTAGATATACTAACGTATTAAGTTTATTATATACTTTTAACGGTACTCCTTTCATGCATGATACCTTCAGCTTAGTATTTTCTTTATTATGAATAATATTTAATTTCGTATGATGGAACCAGACCCATAAGAATTTCGTTCAATTTCCTATATCTCGTATGCTCGTTTAACCGAGATCCATTCTTGTTGTAACAAAACTTGTTTAGAAGTTTGAGCTAGATATACTAACGTATTAAGTTTATTATATACTTTTAACGGTACTCCTTTCATGCATGATACCTTAAGCTCAGTATTTTCTTTATTATGAATAATATTTAATTTCGTGTGAAGGAACCACACCCATAAGAATTTCGTTCAATTTCCTATAACTCGTATGCTCGTTTAACCGAGATTCATTTTTCTAGTAAAAAAACTTGTTTAGAAATTTGAGCTAGATATACTAACGTATGAAGGTTATTATATTCTTTTAACGGTACTCCTTTCATGCATGATACCTTAGCCTCGGTATTTTGTTTAGTATGAATCATAATTTATTTCGTGTGATGGAACCACACCCATAAGAGTTTCATACAATTTCCTATATCTCGTAAGCTCGTTTAACCGAGCTCCGTTTGTCTTGAAACAAAACTCGTTTAAAAGTTTGAGCTAAATCTACTAACGTATGAAGTTTATTATATACTTTTACTGGTACTCTTTTCATGCATGATACCTTAGGCTCAGTATTTTGTTTATTATGAATAATATTTAATTTCGTGTGATGGAATCACACCCATAAGAATTTCGTACAATTTCCTATATCTTGTATGCTCGTTTAACCGCGATCCATTTTTCTTGTAACAAAACTTGTTTAGAAGTTTGAGCTAGATATACTAATGCATGAAGTTTATTATATTCTTTTAACGGTACTCCTTTCATGCTTGATACCTTAGGCTCAGTATTTTCTTTATTATGAATAATATTTAATTTCGTGTGATGCAACCTCACCCATAAGAATTTCGTTCAATTTCTTATATCTCTTATGCTCCTTTAACCGAGATCCATTTTTATTGTAACAAAACTTGTTTAGAAGTTTGAGCTAGATATACTAACGTATTAAGTTTATTATATACTTTTAACGGTACTCCTTTCATGCATGATACCTTAAGCTCAGTATTTTCTTTATTATGAATAATATTTAATTTCGTGTGAAGGAACCACACCCATAAGAATTTCGTTCAATTTCCTATATCTCGTATGCTCGTTTAACCGAGATTCATTTTTCTAGTAAAAAAACTTGTTTAGAAATTTGAGCTAGATATACTAACGTATGAAGGTTATTATATTCTTTTAACGGTACTCCTTTCATGCATGATACCTTAGCCTCGGTATTTTGTTTAGTATGAATCATAATTTATTTCGTGTGATGGAACCACACCCATAAGAGTTTCATACAATTTCCTATATCTCGTAAGCTCGTTTAACCGAGCTCCGTTTGTCTTGAAACAAAACTTATTTAAAAGTTTGAGCTAAATCTACTAACGTATGAAGTTTATTATATACTTTTACTGGTACTCTTTTCATGCATGATACCTTAGGCTCAGTATTTTGTTTATTATGAATAATATTTAATTTCGTGTGATGGAATCACACCCATAAGAATTTCGTACAATTTCCTATATCTTGTATGCTCGTTTAACCGCGATCCATTTTTCTTGTAACAAAACTTGTTTAGAAGTTTGAGCTAGATATACTAATGTATGAAGTTTATTATATTCTTTTAACGGTACTCCTTTCATGCTTGATACCTTAGGCTCAGTATTTTCTTTATTATGAATAATATTTAATTTCGTGTGATGCAACCTCACCCATAAGAATTTCGTACAATTTCCTATACCTTGTATGCTCGTTTAACCGCGATCCATTTTTCCTGTAACAAAACTTGTTTAGAAGTTTGAGCTAGATATACTAACGTATGAAGTTTATTATATTCTTTTAACGGTACTCCTTTCATGCATGATACCTTAGGCTTAGTATTTTCTTTATTATGAATAATATTTAATTTCGTGTGATGGAACCAGACCCATAAGAATTTCGTTCAATTTCCTATATCTCGTATGCTCGTTTACCGAGAACATTCTTGTTGTAACAAAACTTGTTTAGAAGTTTGAGCTAGATATACGAACGTATGAAGTTTATTATATTCTCTTAACGGTACTCCTTTCATGCATGATACCTTAGGCTTAGTATTTTCTTTATTATTAATAATATTTAATTTCGTGTGATGGAGCCACACCCATAAGAATTTCGTTCAATTTCCTATATCTCGTATGCTCGTTTAACCGAGATCCATTCTTGTTGTAACAAAACTTGTTTAGAAGTTTGAGCTAGATATACTAACGTATTAAGTTTATTATATACTTTTAACGGTACTCCTTTCATGCATGATACCTTCAGCTTAGAATTTTCTTTATTATGAATAATATTTAATTTCGTGTGATGGAACCAGACCCATAAGAATTTCGTTCAATTTCCTATATCTCGTATGCTCGTTTAACCGAGATCCATTTTTCTTGTAACAAAACTTGATTAGAAGTTTGAGCTAGATATACTAACGTATGAAGTTTATTATATTCTTTTAACGGTACTCCTTTCATGCATGATACCTTAGGCTTAGTATTTTCTTTATAATGAATAATATTTAATTTCGTGTGATGGAACCACACCCATAAGAATTTCGTTCAATTTCCTATATCTCGTATGCTCGCTTAACCGAGATCCATTCTTGTTGTAACAAAACTTGTTTAGAAGTTTTAGCTAGATATACTAACGTATTAAGTTTATTATATACTTTTAACGGTACTCCTTTCATGCATGATACCTTAAGCTCAGTATTTTCTTTATTATGAATAATATTTAATTTCGTGTGATGGAACCACACCCATAAGAATTTTGTTCAATTTCCTATATCTCGTATGCTCGTTTAACCGCGATCCATTTTTCTAGTAACAAAACTTGTTTAGAAGTTTGAGCTAGATATACTAACGTATGAAGTTTATTATATTCTCTTAACGGTACTCCTTTCATGCATGTTACCTTAGGCTTAGTATTTTCTTTATTATGAATAATATTTAATTTCGTGTGATGGAACCACACCCATAAAAATTTCGTTCAATTTCCTATATCTCGTATGCTCGTTTAACCGAGATCCATTCTTGTTGTAACAAAACTTGTTTAGAAGTTTGAGCTAGATATACTAACGTATTAAGTTTATTATATACTTTTAACGGTACTCCTTTCATGCATGATACCTTAAGCTCAGTATTTTCTTTATTATGAATAATATTTAATTTCGTGTGATGGAACCAGACCCATAAGAATTTCGTTCAATTTCCTATATCTCGTATGCTCGTTTAACCGAGATCCATTCTTGTTGTAACAAAACTTGTTTAGAAGTTTGAGCTAGATATACTAACGTATTAAGTTTATTATATACTTTTAACGGTACTCCTTTCATGCATGATACCTTAAGCTCAGTATTTTCTTTATTATGAATAATATTTAATTTCGTGTGAAGGAACCACACCCATAAGAATTTCGTTCAATTTCCTATATCTCGTATGCTCGTTTAACCAAGATCCATTTTTCTAGTAACAAAACTTGTTTAGAAGTTTGAGCTAGATATACTAACGTATGAAGTTTATTATATTCTCTTAACGGTACTCCTTTCATGCATGATACCTTAGGCTTAGTATTTTCTTTATTATGAATAATATTTAATTTCGTGTGATGGAACCACACCCATAAGAATTTCGTTCAATTTCCTATATCTCGTATGCTCGTTTAACCGAGATCCATTCTTGTTGTAACAAAACTTGTTTAGAAGTTTGAGCTAGATATACTAACGTATTAAGTTTATTATATACTTTTAACGGTACTCCTTTCATGCATGATACCTTCAGCTTAGTATTTTCTTTATTATGAATAATATTTAATTTCGTATGATGGAACCAGACCCATAAGAATTTCGTTCAATTTCCTATATCTCGTATGCTCGTTTAACCGAGATCCATTCTTGTTGTAACAAAACTTGTTTAGAAGTTTGAGCTAGATATACTAACGTATTAAGTTTATTATATACTTTTAACGGTACTCCTTTCATGCATGATACCTTAAGCTCAGTATTTTCTTTATTATGAATAATATTTAATTTCGTGTGAAGGAACCACACCCATAAGAATTTCGTTCAATTTCCTATAACTCGTATGCTCGTTTAACCGAGATTCATTTTTCTAGTAAAAAAACTTGTTTAGAAATTTGAGCTAGATATACTAACGTATGAAGGTTATTATATTCTTTTAACGGTACTCCTTTCATGCATGATACCTTAGCCTCGGTATTTTGTTTAGTATGAATCATAATTTATTTCGTGTGATGGAACCACACCCATAAGAGTTTCATACAATTTCCTATATCTCGTAAGCTCGTTTAACCGAGCTCCGTTTGTCTTGAAACAAAACTCGTTTAAAAGTTTGAGCTAAATCTACTAACGTATGAAGTTTATTATATACTTTTACTAGTACTCTTTTCATGCATGATACCTTAGGCTCAGTATTTTGTTTATTATGAATAATATTTAATTTCGTGTGATGGAATCACACCCATAAGAATTTCGTACAATTTCCTATATCTTGTATGCTCGTTTAACCGCGATCCATTTTTCTTGTAACAAAACTTGTTTAGAAGTTTGAGCTAGATATACTAACGTATTAAGTTTATTATATACTTTTAACGGTACTCCTTTCATGCATGATACCTTCAGCTTAGAATTTTCTTTATTATGAATAATATTTAATTTCGTGTGATGGAACCAGACCCATAAGAATTTCGTTCAATTTCCTATATCTCGTATGCTCGTTTAACCGAGATCCATTTTTCTTGTAACAAAACTTGGTTAGAAGTTTGAGCTAGATATACTAACGTATGAAGTTTATTATATTCTTTTAACGGTACTCCTTTCATGCATGATACCTTAGGCTTAGTATTTTCTTTATAATGAATAATATTTAATTTCGTGTGATGGAACCACACCCATAAGAATTTCGTTCAATTTCCTATATCTCGTATGCTCGCTTAACCGAGATCCATTCTTGTTGTAACAAAACTTGTTTAGAAGTTTTAGCTAGATATACTAACGTATTAAGTTTATTATATACTTTTAACGGTACTCCTTTCATGCATGATACCTTAAGCTCAGTATTTTCTTTATTATGAATAATATTTAATTTCGTGTGATGGAACCACACCCATAAGAATTTTGTTCAATTTCCTATATCTCGTATGCTCGTTTAACCGCGATCCATTTTTCTAGTAACAAAACTTGTTTAGAAGTTTGAGCTAGATATACTAACGTATGAAGTTTATTATATTCTCTTAACGGTACTCCTTTCATGCATGTTACCTTAGGCTTAGTATTTTCTTTATTATGAATAATATTTAATTTCGTGTGATGGAACCACAACCATAAGAATTTCGTTCAATTTCCTATATCTCGTATGCTCGTTTAACCGAGATCCATTCTTGTTGTAACAAAACTTGTTTAGAAGTTTGAGCTAGATATACTAACGTATTAAGTTTATTATATACTTTTAACGGTACTCCTTTCATGCATGATACCTTAAGCTCAGTATTTTCTTTATTATGAATAATATTTAATTTCGTGTGATGGAACCACACCCATAAGAATTTCGTTCAATTTCCTATATCTCGTATGCTCGTTTAACCGAGATCCATTCTTGTTGTAACAAAACTTGTTTAGAAGTTTGAGCTAGATATACTAACGTATTAAGTTTATTATATACTTTTAACGGTACTCCTTTCATGCATGATACCTTAAGCTCAGTATTTTCTTTATTATGAATAATATTTAATTTCGTGTGATGGAACCAGACCCATAAGAATTTCGTTCAATTTCCTATATCTCGTATGCTCGTTTAACCGAGATCCATTCTTGTTGTAACAAAACTTGTTTAGAAGTTTGAGCTAGATATACTAACGTATTAAGTTTATTATATACTTTTAACGGTACTCCTTTCATGCATGATACCTTAAGCTCAGTATTTTCTTTATTATGAATAATATTTAATTTCGTGTGAAGGAACCACACCCATAAGAATTTCGTTCAATTTCCTATATCTCGTATGCTCGTTTAACCAAGATCCATTTTTCTAGTAACAAAACTTGTTTAGAAGTTTGAGCTAGATATACTAACGTATGAAGTTTATTATATTCTCTTAACGGTACTCCTTTCATGCATGATACCTTAGGCTTAGTATTTTCTTTATTATGAATAATATTTAATTTCGTGTGATGGAACCACACCCATAAGAATTTCGTTCAATTTCCTATATCTCGTATGCTCGTTTAACCGAGATCCATTCTTGTTGTAACAAAACTTGTTTAGAAGTTTGAGCTAGATATACTAACGTATTAAGTTTATTATATACTTTTAACGGTACTCCTTTCATGCATGATACCTTCAGCTTAGTATTTTCTTTATTATGAATAATATTTAATTTCGTATGATGGAACCAGACCCATAAGAATTTCGTTCAATTTCCTATATCTCGTATGCTCGTTTAACCGAGATCCATTCTTGTTGTAACAAAACTTGTTTAGAAGTTTGAGCTAGATATACTAACGTATTAAGTTTATTATATACTTTTAACGGTACTCCTTTCATGCATGATACCTTAAGCTCAGTATTTTCTTTATTATGAATAATATTTAATTTCGTGTGAAGGAACCACACCCATAAGAATTTCGTTCAATTTCCTATAACTCGTATGCTCGTTTAACCGAGATTCATTTTTCTAGTAAAAAAACTTGTTTAGAAATTTGAGCTAGATATACTAACGTATGAAGGTTATTATATTCTTTTAACGGTACTCCTTTCATGCATGATACCTTAGCCTCGGTATTTTGTTTAGTATGAATCATAATTTATTTCGTGTGATGGAACCACACCCATAAGAGTTTCATACAATTTCCTATATCTCGTAAGCTCGTTTAACCGAGCTCCGTTTGTCTTGAAACAAAACTCGTTTAAAAGTTTGAGCTAAATCTACTAACGTATGAAGTTTATTATATACTTTTACTAGTACTCTTTTCATGCATGATACCTTAGGCTCAGTATTTTGTTTATTATGAATAATATTTAATTTCGTGTGATGGAATCACACCCATAAGAATTTCGTACAATTTCCTATATCTTGTATGCTCGTTTAACCGCGATCCATTTTTCTTGTAACAAAACTTGTTTAGAAGTTTGAGCTAGATATACTAACGTATTAAGTTTATTATATACTTTTAACGGTACTCCTTTCATGCATGATACCTTCAGCTTAGAATTTTCTTTATTATGAATAATATTTAATTTCGTGTGATGGAACCAGACCCATAAGAATTTCGTTCAATTTCCTATATCTCGTATGCTCGTTTAACCGAGATCCATTTTTCTTGTAACAAAACTTGGTTAGAAGTTTGAGCTAGATATACTAACGTATGAAGTTTATTATATTCTTTTAACGGTACTCCTTTCATGCATGATACCTTAGGCTTAGTATTTTCTTTATTATGAATAATATTTAATTTCGTGTGATGGAACCACACCCATAAGAATTTCGTTCAATTTCCTATATCTCGTATGCTCGCTTAACCGAGATCCATTCTTGTTGTAACAAAACTTGTTTAGAAGTTTTAGCTAGATATACTAACGTATTAAGTTTATTATATACTTTTAACGGTACTCCTTTCATGCATGATACCTTAAGCTCAGTATTTTCTTTATTATGAATAATATTTAATTTCGTGTGAAGGAACCACACCCATAAGAATTTCGTTCAATTTCCTATATCTCGTATGCTCGTTTAACCAAGATCCATTTTTCTAGTAACAAAACTTGTTTAGAAGTTTGAGCTAGATATACTAACGTATGAAGTTTATTATATTCTCTTAACGGTACTCCTTTCATGCATGATACCTTAGGCTTAGTATTTTCTTTATTATGAATAATATTTAATTTCGTGTGATGGAACCACACCCATAAGAATTTCGTTCAATTTCCTATATCTCGTATGCTCGTTTAACCGAGATCCATTCTTGTTGTAACAAAACTTGTTTAGAAGTTTGAGCTAGATATACTAACGTATTAAGTTTATTATATACTTTTAACGGTACTCCTTTCATGCATGATACCTTCAGCTTAGTATTTTCTTTATTATGAATAATATTTAATTTCGTATGATGGAACCAGACCCATAAGAATTTCGTTCAATTTCCTATATCTCGTATGCTCGTTTAACCGAGATCCATTCTTGTTGTAACAAAACTTGTTTAGAAGTTTGAGCTAGATATACTAACGTATTAAGTTTATTATATACTTTTAACGGTACTCCTTTCATGCATGATACCTTAAGCTCAGTATTTTCTTTATTATGAATAATATTTAATTTCGTGTGAAGGAACCACACCCATAAGAATTTCGTTCAATTTCCTATAACTCGTATGCTCGTTTAACCGAGATTCATTTTTCTAGTAAAAAAACTTGTTTAGAAATTTGAGCTAGATATACTAACGTATGAAGGTTATTATATTCTTTTAACGGTACTCCTTTCATGCATGATACCTTAGCCTCGGTATTTTGTTTAGTATGAATCATAATTTATTTCGTGTGATGGAACCACACCCATAAGAGTTTCATACAATTTCCTATATCTCGTAAGCTCGTTTAACCGAGCTCCGTTTGTCTTGAAACAAAACTCGTTTAAAAGTTTGAGCTAAATCTACTAACGTATGAAGTTTATTATATACTTTTACTAGTACTCTTTTCATGCATGATACCTTAGGCTCAGTATTTTGTTTATTATGAATAATATTTAATTTCGTGTGATGGAATCACACCCATAAGAATTTCGTACAATTTCCTATATCTTGTATGCTCGTTTAACCGCGATCCATTTTTCTTGTAACAAAACTTGTTTAGAAGTTTGAGCTAGATATACTAACGTATTAAGTTTATTATATACTTTTAACGGTACTCCTTTCATGCATGATACCTTCAGCTTAGAATTTTCTTTATTATGAATAATATTTAATTTCGTGTGATGGAACCAGACCCATAAGAATTTCGTTCAATTTCCTATATCTCGTATGCTCGTTTAACCGAGATCCATTTTTCTTGTAACAAAACTTGGTTAGAAGTTTGAGCTAGATATACTAACGTATGAAGTTTATTATATTCTTTTAACGGTACTCCTTTCATGCATGATACCTTAGGCTTAGTATTTTCTTTATAATGAATAATATTTAATTTCGTGTGATGGAACCACACCCATAAGAATTTCGTTCAATTTCCTATATCTCGTATGCTCGCTTAACCGAGATCCATTCTTGTTGTAACAAAACTTGTTTAGAAGTTTTAGCTAGATATACTAACGTATTAAGTTTATTATATACTTTTAACGGTACTCCTTTCATGCATGATACCTTAAGCTCAGTATTTTCTTTATTATGAATAATATTTAATTTCGTGTGATGGAACCACACCCATAAGAATTTTGTTCAATTTCCTATATCTCGTATGCTCGTTTAACCGCGATCCATTTTTCTAGTAACAAAACTTGTTTAGAAGTTTGAGCTAGATATACTAACGTATGAAGTTTATTATATTCTCTTAACGGTACTCCTTTCATGCATGTTACCTTAGGCTTAGTATTTTCTTTATTATGAATAATATTTAATTTCGTGTGATGGAACCACACCCATAAGAATTTCGTTCAATTTCCTATATCTCGTATGCTCGTTTAACCGAGATCCATTCTTGTTGTAACAAAACTTGTTTAGAAGTTTGAGCTAGATATACTAACGTATTAAGTTTATTATATACTTTTAACGGTACTCCTTTCATGCATGATACCTTAAGCTCAGTATTTTCTTTATTATGAATAATATTTAATTTCGTGTGATGGAACCACACCCATAAGAATTTCGTTCAATTTCCTATATCTCGTATGCTCGTTTAACCGAGATCCATTCTTGTTGTAACAAAACTTGTTTAGAAGTTTGAGCTAGATATACTAACGTATTAAGTTTATTATATACTTTTAACGGTACTCCTTTCATGCATGATACCTTAAGCTCAGTATTTTCTTTATTATGAATAATATTTAATTTCGTGTGATGGAACCAGACCCATAAGAATTTCGTTCAATTTCCTATATCTCGTATGCTCGTTTAACCGAGATCCATTCTTGTTGTAACAAAACTTGTTTAGAAGTTTGAGCTAGATATACTAACGTATTAAGTTTATTATATACTTTTAACGGTACTCCTTTCATGCATGATACCTTAAGCTCAGTATTTTCTTTATTATGAATAATATTTAATTTCGTGTGAAGGAACCACACCCATAAGAATTTCGTTCAATTTCCTATATCTCGTATGCTCGTTTAACCAAGATCCATTTTTCTAGTAACAAAACTTGTTTAGAAGTTTGAGCTAGATATACTAACGTATGAAGTTTATTATATTCTCTTAACGGTACTCCTTTCATGCATGATACCTTAGGCTTAGTATTTTCTTTATTATGAATAATATTTAATTTCGTGTGATGGAACCACACCCATAAGAATTTCGTTCAATTTCCTATATCTCGTATGCTCGTTTAACCGAGATCCATTCTTGTTGTAACAAAACTTGTTTAGAAGTTTGAGCTAGATATACTAACGTATTAAGTTTATTATATACTTTTAACGGTACTCCTTTCATGCATGATACCTTCAGCTTAGTATTTTCTTTATTATGAATAATATTTAATTTCGTATGATGGAACCAGACCCATAAGAATTTCGTTCAATTTCCTATATCTCGTATGCTCGTTTAACCGAGATCCATTCTTGTTGTAACAAAACTTGTTTAGAAGTTTGAGCTAGATATACTAACGTATTAAGTTTATTATATACTTTTAACGGTACTCCTTTCATGCATGATACCTTAAGCTCAGTATTTTCTTTATTATGAATAATATTTAATTTCGTGTGAAGGAACCACACCCATAAGAATTTCGTTCAATTTCCTATAACTCGTATGCTCGTTTAACCGAGATTCATTTTTCTAGTAAAAAAACTTGTTTAGAAATTTGAGCTAGATATACTAACGTATGAAGGTTATTATATTCTTTTAACGGTACTCCTTTCATGCATGATACCTTAGCCTCGGTATTTTGTTTAGTATGAATCATAATTTATTTCGTGTGATGGAACCACACCCATAAGAGTTTCATACAATTTCCTATATCTCGTAAGCTCGTTTAACCGAGCTCCGTTTGTCTTGAAACAAAACTCGTTTAAAAGTTTGAGCTAAATCTACTAACGTATGAAGTTTATTATATACTTTTACTAGTACTCTTTTCATGCATGATACCTTAGGCTCAGTATTTTGGTTATTATGAATAATATTTAATTTCGTGTGATGGAATCACACCCATAAGAATTTCGTACAATTTCCTATATCTTGTATGCGCGTTTAACCGCGATCCATTTTTATTGTAACAAAACTTGTTTAGAAGTTTGAGCTAGATATACTAACGTATTAAGTTTATTATATACTTTTAACGGTACTCCTTTCATGCATGATACCTTCAGCTTAGAATTTTCTTTATTATGAATAATATTTAATTTCGTGTGATGGAACCAGACCCATAAGAATTTCGTTCAATTTCCTATATCTCGTATGCTCGTTTAACCGAGATCCATTTTTCTTGTAACAAAACTTGGTTAGAAGTTTGAGCTAGATATACTAACGTATGAAGTTTATTATATTCTTTTAACGGTACTCCTTTCATGCATGATACCTTAGGCTTAGTATTTTCTTTATAATGAATAATATTTAATTTCGTGTGATGGAACCACACCCATAAGAATTTCGTTCAATTTCCTATATCTCGTATGCTCGCTTAACCGAGATCCATTCTTGTTGTAACAAAACTTGTTTAGAAGTTTTAGCTAGATATACTAACGTATTAAGTTTATTATATACTTTTAACGGTACTCCTTTCATGCATGATACCTTAAGCTCAGTATTTTCTTTATTATGAATAATATTTAATTTCGTGTGATGGAACCACACCCATAAGAATTTTGTTCAATTTCCTATATCTCGTATGCTCGTTTAACCGCGATCCATTTTTCTAGTAACAAAACTTGTTTAGAAGTTTGAGCTAGATATACTAACGTATGAAGTTTATTATATTCTCTTAACGGTACTCCTTTCATGCATGTTACCTTAGGCTTAGTATTTTCTTTATTATGAATAATATTTAATTTCGTGTGATGGAACCACAACCATAAGAATTTCGTTCAATTTCCTATATCTCGTATGCTCGTTTAACCGAGATCCATTCTTGTTGTAACAAAACTTGTTTAGAAGTTTGAGCTAGATATACTAACGTATTAAGTTTATTATATACTTTTAACGGTACTCCTTTCATGCATGATACCTTAAGCTCAGTATTTTCTTTATTATGAATAATATTTAATTTCGTGTGATGGAACCACACCCATAAGAATTTCGTTCAATTTCCTATATCTCGTATGCTCGTTTAACCGAGATCCATTCTTGTTGTAACAAAACTTGTTTAGAAGTTTGAGCTAGATATACTAACGTATTAAGTTTATTATATACTTTTAACGGTACTCCTTTCATGCATGATACCTTAAGCTCAGTATTTTCTTTATTATGAATAATATTTAATTTCGTGTGATGGAACCAGACCCATAAGAATTTCGTTCAATTTCCTATATCTCGTATGCTCGTTTAACCGAGATCCATTCTTGTTGTAACAAAACTTGTTTAGAAGTTTGAGCTAGATATACTAACGTATTAAGTTTATTATATACTTTTAACGGTACTCCTTTCATGCATGATACCTTAAGCTCAGTATTTTCTTTATTATGAATAATATTTAATTTCGTGTGAAGGAACCACACCCATAAGAATTTCGTTCAATTTCCTATATCTCGTATGCTCGTTTAACCAAGATCCATTTTTCTAGTAACAAAACTTGTTTAGAAGTTTGAGCTAGATATACTAACGTATGAAGTTTATTATATTCTCTTAACGGTACTCCTTTCATGCATGATACCTTAGGCTTAGTATTTTCTTTATTATGAATAATATTTAATTTCGTGTGATGGAACCACACCCATAAGAATTTCGTTCAATTTCCTATATCTCGTATGCTCGTTTAACCGAGATCCATTCTTGTTGTAACAAAACTTGTTTAGAAGTTTGAGCTAGATATACTAACGTATTAAGTTTATTATATACTTTTAACGGTACTCCTTTCATGCATGATACCTTCAGCTTAGTATTTTCTTTATTATGAATAATATTTAATTTCGTATGATGGAACCAGACCCATAAGAATTTCGTTCAATTTCCTATATCTCGTATGCTCGTTTAACCGAGATCCATTCTTGTTGTAACAAAACTTGTTTAGAAGTTTGAGCTAGATATACTAACGTATTAAGTTTATTATATACTTTTAACGGTACTCCTTTCATGCATGATACCTTAAGCTCAGTATTTTCTTTATTATGAATAATATTTAATTTCGTGTGAAGGAACCACACCCATAAGAATTTCGTTCAATTTCCTATAACTCGTATGCTCGTTTAACCGAGATTCATTTTTCTAGTAAAAAAACTTGTTTAGAAATTTGAGCTAGATATACTAACGTATGAAGGTTATTATATTCTTTTAACGGTACTCCTTTCATGCATGATACCTTAGCCTCGGTATTTTGTTTAGTATGAATCATAATTTATTTCGTGTGATGGAACCACACCCATAAGAGTTTCATACAATTTCCTATATCTCGTAAGCTCGTTTAACCGAGCTCCGTTTGTCTTGAAACAAAACTCGTTTAAAAGTTTGAGCTAAATCTACTAACGTATGAAGTTTATTATATACTTTTACTAGTACTCTTTTCATGCATGATACCTTAGGCTCAGTATTTTGTTTATTATGAATAATATTTAATTTCGTGTGATGGAATCACACCCATAAGAATTTCGTACAATTTCCTATATCTTGTATGCTCGTTTAACCGCGATCCATTTTTCTTGTAACAAAACTTGTTTAGAAGTTTGAGCTAGATATACTAACGTATTAAGTTTATTATATACTTTTAACGGTACTCCTTTCATGCATGATACCTTCAGCTTAGTATTTTCTTTATTATGAATAATATTTAATTTCGTATGATGGAACCAGACCCATAAGAATTTCGTTCAATTTCCTATATCTCGTATGCTCGTTTAACCGAGATCCATTCTTGTTGTAACAAAACTTGTTTAGAAGTTTGAGCTAGATATACTAACGTATTAAGTTTATTATATACTTTTAACGGTACTCCTTTCATGCATGATACCTTAAGCTCAGTATTTTCTTTATTATGAATAATATTTAATTTCGTGTGAAGGAACCACACCCATAAGAATTTCGTTCAATTTCCTATAACTCGTATGCTCGTTTAACCGAGATCCATTCTTGTTGTAACAAAACTTGTTTAGAAGTTTGAGCTAGATATACTAACGTATGAAGTTTATTATATTCTCTTAACGGTACTCCTTTCATGCATGATACCTTAGGCTTAGTATTTTCTTTATTATTAATAATATTTAATTTCGTGTGATGGAGCCACACCCATAAGAATTTCGTTCAATTTCCTATATCTCGTATGCTCGTTTAACCGAGATCCATTCTTGTTGTAACAAAACTTGTTTAGAAGTTTGAGCTAGATATACTAACGTATTAAGTTTATTATATACTTTTAACGGTACTCCTTTCATGCATGATACCTTCAGCTTAGAATTTTCTTTATTATGAATAATATTTAATTTCGTGTGATGGAACCAGACCCATAAGAATTTCGTTCAATTTCCTATATCTCGTATGCTCGTTTAACCGAGATCCATTCTTGTTGTAACAAAACTTGTTTAGAAGTTTGAGCTAGATATACTAATGTATGAAGTTTATTATATTCTTTTAACGGTACTCCTTTCATGCTTGATACCTTAGGCTCAGTATTTTCTTTATTATGAATAATATTTAATTTCGTGTGATGCAACCTCACCCATAAGAATTTCGTTCAATTTCTTATATCTCTTATGCTCGTTTAACCGAGATCCATTTTTATTGTAACAAAACTTGTTTAGAAGTTTGAGCTAGATATACTAACGTATTAAGTTTATTATATACTTTTAACGGTACTCCTTTCATGCATGATACCTTAAGCTCAGTATTTTCTTTATTATGAATAATATTTAATTTCGTGTGATGGAACCAGATCCATAAGAATTTCGTTCAATTTCCTATATCTCGTATGCTCGTTTAACCGAGATCCATTCTTGTTGTAACAAAACTTGTTTAGAAGTTTGAGCTAGATATACTAATGTATGAAGTTTATTATATTCTTTTAACGGTACTCCTTTCATGCTTGATACCTTAGGCTCAGTATTTTCTTTATTATGAATAATATTTAATTTCGTGTGATGGAACCACACCCATAAGAATTTCGTTCAATTTCCTATATCTCGTATGCTCGCTTAACCGAGATCCATTCTTGTTGTAACAAAACTTGTTTAGAAGTTTGAGCTAGATATACTAACGTATTAAGTTTATTATATACTTTTAACGGTACTCCTTTCATGCATGATACCTTAAGCTCAGTATTTTCTTTATTATGAATAATATTTAATTTCGTGTGAAGGAACCACACCCATAAGAATTTCGTTCAATTTCCTATAACTCGTATGCTCGTTTAACCGAGATCCATTCTTGTTGTAACAAAACTTGTTTAGAAGTTTGAGCTAGATATACTAACGTATGAAGTTTATTATATTCTCTTAACGGTACTCCTTTCATGCATGATACCTTAGGCTTAGTATTTTCTTTATTATTAATAATATTTAATTTCGTGTGATGGAGCCACACCCATAAGAATTTCGTTCAATTTCCTATATCTCGTATGCTCGTTTAACCGAGATCCATTCTTGTTGTAACAAAACTTGTTTAGAAGTTTGAGCTAGATATACTAACGTATTAAGTTTATTATATACTTTTAACGGTACTCCTTTCATGCATGATACCTTCAGCTTAGAATTTTCTTTATTATGAATAATATTTAATTTCGTGTGATGGAACCAGACCCATAAGAATTTCGTTCAATTTCCTATATCTCGTATGCTCGTTTAACCGAGATCCATTCTTGTTGTAACAAAACTTGTTTAGAAGTTTGAGCTAGATATACTAATGTATGAAGTTTATTATATTCTTTTAACGGTACTCCTTTCATGCTTGATACCTTAGGCTCAGTATTTTCTTTATTATGAATAATATTTAATTTCGTGTGATGCAACCTCACCCATAAGAATTTCGTTCAATTTCTTATATCTCTTATGCTCGTTTAACCGAGATCCATTTTTATTGTAACAAAACTTGTTTAGAAGTTTGAGCTAGATATACTAACGTATTAAGTTTATTATATACTTTTAACGGTACTCCTTTCATGCATGATACCTTAAGCTCAGTATTTTCTTTATTATGAATAATATTTAATTTCGTGTGATGGAACCAGATCCATAAGAATTTCGTTCAATTTCCTATATCTCGTATGCTCGTTTAACCGAGATCCATTCTTGTTGTAACAAAACTTGTTTAGAAGTTTGAGCTAGATATACTAATGTATGAAGTTTATTATATTCTTTTAACGGTACTCCTTTCATGCTTGATACCTTAGGCTCAGTATTTTCTTTATTATGAATAATATTTAATTTCGTGTGATGGAACCACACCCATAAGAATTTCGTTCAATTTCCTATATCTCGTATGCTCGCTTAACCGAGATCCATTCTTGTTGTAACAAAACTTGTTTAGAAGTTTGAGCTAGATATACTAACGTATTAAGTTTATTATATACTTTTAACGGTACTCCTTTCATGCATGATACCTTCAGCTTAGAATTTTCTTTATTATGAATAATATTTAATTTCGTGTGATGGAACCAGACCCATAAGAATTTCGTTCAATTTCCTATATCTCGTATGCTCGTTTAACCGAGATCCATTCTTGTTGTAACAAAACTTGTTTAGAAGTTTGAGCTAGATATACTAATGTATGAAGTTTATTATATTCTTTTAACGGTACTCCTTTCATGCTTGATACCTTAGGCTCAGTATTTTCTTTATTATGAATAATATTTAATTTCGTGTGATGCAACCTCACCCATAAGAATTTCGTTCAATTTCTTATATCTCTTATGCTCGTTTAACCGAGATCCATTTTTATTGTAACAAAACTTGTTTAGAAGTTTGAGCTAGATATACTAACGTATTAAGTTTATTATATACTTTTAACGGTACTCCTTTCATGCATGATACCTTAAGCTCAGTATTTTCTTTATTATGAATAATATTTAATTTCGTGTGAAGGAACCACACCCATAAGAATTTCGTTCAATTTCCTATAACTCGTATGCTCGTTTAACCGAGATCCATTCTTGTTGTAACAAAACTTGTTTAGAAGTTTGAGCTAGATATACTAACGTATGAAGTTTATTATATTCTCTTAACGGTACTCCTTTCATGCATGATACCTTAGGCTTAGTATTTTCTTTATTATTAATAATATTTAATTTCGTGTGATGGAGCCACACCCATAAGAATTTCGTTCAATTTCCTATATCTCGTATGCTCGTTTAACCGAGATCCATTCTTGTTGTAACAAAACTTGTTTAGAAGTTTGAGCTAGATATACTAACGTATTAAGTTTATTATATACTTTTAACGGTACTCCTTTCATGCATGATACCTTCAGCTTAGAATTTTCTTTATTATGAATAATATTTAATTTCGTGTGATGGAACCAGACCCATAAGAATTTCGTTCAATTTCCTATATCTCGTATGCTCGTTTAACCGAGATCCATTCTTGTTGTAACAAAACTTGTTTAGAAGTTTGAGCTAGATATACTAATGTATGAAGTTTATTATATTCTTTTAACGGTACTCCTTTCATGCTTGATACCTTAGGCTCAGTATTTTCTTTATTATGAATAATATTTAATTTCGTGTGATGCAACCTCACCCATAAGAATTTCGTTCAATTTCTTATATCTCTTATGCTCGTTTAACCGAGATCCATTTTTATTGTAACAAAACTTGTTTAGAAGTTTGAGCTAGATATACTAACGTATTAAGTTTATTATATACTTTTAACGGTACTCCTTTCATGCATGATACCTTAAGCTCAGTATTTTCTTTATTATGAATAATATTTAATTTCGTGTGATGGAACCAGATCCATAAGAATTTCGTTCAATTTCCTATATCTCGTATGCTCGTTTAACCGAGATCCATTCTTGTTGTAACAAAACTTGTTTAGAAGTTTGAGCTAGATATACTAATGTATGAAGTTTATTATATTCTTTTAACGGTACTCCTTTCATGCTTGATACCTTAGGCTCAGTATTTTCTTTATTATGAATAATATTTAATTTCGTGTGATGGAACCACACCCATAAGAATTTCGTTCAATTTCCTATATCTCGTATGCTCGCTTAACCGAGATCCATTCTTGTTGTAACAAAACTTGTTTAGAAGTTTGAGCTAGATATACTAACGTATTAAGTTTATTATATACTTTTAACGGTACTCCTTTCATGCATGATACCTTAAGCTCAGTATTTTCTTTATTATGAATAATATTTAATTTCGTGTGAAGGAACCACACCCATAAGAATTTCGTTCAATTTCCTATAACTCGTATGCTCGTTTAACCGAGATCCATTCTTGTTGTAACAAAACTTGTTTAGAAGTTTGAGCTAGATATACTAACGTATGAAGTTTATTATATTCTCTTAACGGTACTCCTTTCATGCATGATACCTTAGGCTTAGTATTTTCTTTATTATTAATAATATTTAATTTCGTGTGATGGAGCCACACCCATAAGAATTTCGTTCAATTTCCTATATCTCGTATGCTCGTTTAACCGAGATCCATTCTTGTTGTAACAAAACTTGTTTAGAAGTTTGAGCTAGATATACTAACGTATTAAGTTTATTATATACTTTTAACGGTACTCCTTTCATGCATGATACCTTCAGCTTAGAATTTTCTTTATTATGAATAATATTTAATTTCGTGTGATGGAACCAGACCCATAAGAATTTCGTTCAATTTCCTATATCTCGTATGCTCGTTTAACCGAGATCCATTCTTGTTGTAACAAAACTTGTTTAGAAGTTTGAGCTAGATATACTAATGTATGAAGTTTATTATATTCTTTTAACGGTACTCCTTTCATGCTTGATACCTTAGGCTCAGTATTTTCTTTATTATGAATAATATTTAATTTCGTGTGATGCAACCTCACCCATAAGAATTTCGTTCAATTTCTTATATCTCTTATGCTCGTTTAACCGAGATCCATTTTTATTGTAACAAAACTTGTTTAGAAGTTTGAGCTAGATATACTAACGTATTAAGTTTATTATATACTTTTAACGGTACTCCTTTCATGCATGATACCTTAAGCTCAGTATTTTCTTTATTATGAATAATATTTAATTTCGTGTGATGGAACCAGATCCATAAGAATTTCGTTCAATTTCCTATATCTCGTATGCTCGTTTAACCGAGATCCATTCTTGTTGTAACAAAACTTGTTTAGAAGTTTGAGCTAGATATACTAATGTATGAAGTTTATTATATTCTTTTAACGGTACTCCTTTCATGCTTGATACCTTAGGCTCAGTATTTTCTTTATTATGAATAATATTTAATTTCGTGTGATGGAACCACACCCATAAGAATTTCGTTCAATTTCCTATATCTCGTATGCTCGCTTAACCGAGATCCATTCTTGTTGTAACAAAACTTGTTTAGAAGTTTGAGCTAGATATACTAACGTATTAAGTTTATTATATACTTTTAACGGTACTCCTTTCATGCATGATACCTTCAGCTTAGAATTTTCTTTATTATGAATAATATTTAATTTCGTGTGATGGAACCAGACCCATAAGAATTTCGTTCAATTTCCTATATCTCGTATGCTCGTTTAACCGAGATCCATTCTTGTTGTAACAAAACTTGTTTAGAAGTTTGAGCTAGATATACTAATGTATGAAGTTTATTATATTCTTTTAACGGTACTCCTTTCATGCTTGATACCTTAGGCTCAGTATTTTCTTTATTATGAATAATATTTAATTTCGTGTGATGCAACCTCACCCATAAGAATTTCGTTCAATTTCTTATATCTCTTATGCTCGTTTAACCGAGATCCATTTTTATTGTAACAAAACTTGTTTAGAAGTTTGAGCTAGATATACTAACGTATTAAGTTTATTATATACTTTTAACGGTACTCCTTTCATGCATGATACCTTAAGCTCAGTATTTTCTTTATTATGAATAATATTTAATTTCGTGTGATGGAACCAGACCCATAAGAATTTCGTTCAATTTCCTATATCTCGTATGCTCGTTTAACCGAGATCCATTCTTGTTGTAACAAAACTTGTTTAGAAGTTTGAGCTAGATATACTAACGTATTAAGTTTATTATATACTTTTAACGGTACTCCTTTCATGCATGATACCTTAAGCTCAGTATTTTCTTTATTATGAATAATATTTAATTTCGTGTGAAGGAACCACACCCATAAGAATTTAGTTCAATTTCCTATATCTCGTATGCTCGTTTAACCGAGATCCATTTTTCTAGTAACAAAGTTGTTTAGAAGTTTGAGCTAGATATACTAACGTATGAAGTTTATTATATTCTCTTAACGGTACTCCTTTCATGCATGATACCTTAGGCTTAGTATTTTCTTTATTATTAATAATATTTAATTTCGTGTGATGGAACCAGACCCATAAGAATTTCGTTCAATTTCCTATATCTCGTATGCTCGTTTAACCGAGATCCATTCTTGTTGTAACAAAACTTGTTTAGAAGTTTGAGCTAGATATACTAACGTATTAAGTTTATTATATACTTTTAACGGTACTCCTTTCGTGCATGATACCTTAAGCTCAGTATTTTCTTTATTATGAATAATATTTAATTTCGTGTGAAGGAACCACACCCATAAGAATTTCGTTCAATTTTCTATATCTCGTATGCTCGTTTAACCGAGATCCATTTTTCTAGTAACAAAACTTGTTTAGAAGTTTGAGCTAGATATACTAATGTATGAAGTTTATTATATTCTTTTAACGGTACTCCTTTCATGCTTGATACCTTAGGCTCAGTATTTTCTTTATTATGAATAATATTTAATTTCGTGTGATGGAACCACACCCATAAGAATTTCGTTCAATTTCCTATATCTCGTATGCTCGTTTAACCGAGATCCATTCTTGTTGTAACAAAACTTGTTTAGAAGTTTGAGCTAGATATACTAACGTATTAAGTTTATTATATACTTTTAACGGTACTCCTTTCATGCATGATACCTTCAGCTTAGTATTTTCTTTATTATGAATAATATTTAATTTCGTGTGATGGAACCAGACCCATAAGAATTTCGTTCAATTTCCTATATCTCGTATGCTCGTTTAACCGAGATCCATTCTTGTTGTAACAAAACTTGTTTAGAAGTTTGAGCTAGATATACTAACGTATTAAGTTTATTATATACTTTTAACGGTACTCCTTTCATGCATGATACCTTAAGCTCAGTATTTTCTTTATTATGAATAATATTTAATTTCGTGTGAAGGAACCACACCCATAAGAATTTCGTTCAATTTCCTATATCTCGTATGCTCGTTTAACCGAGATTCATTTTTCTAGTAAAAAAACTTGTTTAGAAATTTGAGCTAGATATACTAACGTATGAAGTTTATTCTATTCTTTTAACGGTACTCCTTTCATGCATGATACCTTAGCCTCGGTATTTTGTTTAGTATGAATCATAATTTATTTCGTGTGATGGAACCACACCCATAAGAGTTTCATACAATTTCCTATATCTCGTAAGCTCGTTTAACCGTGCTCCGTTTGTCTTGAAACAAAACTCGTTTAAAAGTTTGAGCTAAATCTACTAACGTATGAAGTTTATTATATACTTTTACTGGTACTCTTTTCATGCATGATACCTTAGGCTCAGTATTTTGTTTATTATGAATAATATTTAATTTCGTGTGATGGAATCACACCCATAAGAATTTCGTACAATTTCCTATATCTTGTATGCTCGTTTAACCGCGATCCATTTTTCTTGTAACAAAACTTGTTTAGAAGTTTGAGCTAGATATACTAATGTATGAAGTTTATTATATTCTTTTAACGATACTCCTTTCATGCTTGATACCTTAGGCTCAGTATTTTCTTTATTATGAATAATATTTAATTTCGTGTGATGCAACCTCACCCATAAGAATTTCGTTCAATTTCTTATATCTCTTATGCTCGTTTAACCGAGATCCATTTTTATTGTAACAAAACTTGTTTAGAAGTTTGAGCTAGATATACTAACGTATTAAGTTTATTATATACTTTTAACGGTACTCCTTTCATGCATGATACCTTAAGCTCATTATTTTCTTTATTATGAATAATATTTAATTTCGTGTGATGGAACCAGACCCATAAGAATTTCGTTCAATTTCCTATATCTCGTATGCTCGTTTAACCGAGATCCATTCTTGTTGTAACAAAACTTGTTTAGAAGTTTGAGCTAGATATACTAACGTATTAAGTTTATTATATACTTTTAACGGTACTCCTTTCATGCATGATACCTTAAGCTCAGTATTTTCTTTATTATGAATAATATTTAATTTCGTGTGAAGGAACCACACCCATAAGAATTTAGTTCAATTTCCTATATCTCGTATGCTCGTTTAACCGAGATCCATTTTTCTAGTAACAAAATTGTTTAGAAGTTTGAGCTAGATATACTAACGTATGAAGTTTATTATATTCTCTTAACGGTACTCCTTTCATGCATGATACCTTAGGCTTAGTATTTTCTTTATTATTAATAATATTTAATTTCGTGTGATGGAACCAGACCCATAAGAATTTCGTTCAATTTCCTATATCTCGTATGCTCGTTTAACCGAGATCCATTCTTGTTGTAACAAAACTTGTTTAGAAGTTTGAGCTAGATATACTAACGTATTAAGTTTATTATATACTTTTAACGGTACTCCTTTCGTGCATGATACCTTAAGCTCAGTATTTTCTTTATTATGAATAATATTTAATTTCGTGTGAAGGAACTACACCCATAAGAATTTCGTTCAATTTCCTATATCTCGTATGCTCGTTTAACCGAGATCCATTTTTCTAGTAACAAAACTTGTTTAGAAGTTTGAGCTAGATATACTAATGTATGAAGTTTATTATATTCTTTTAACGGTACTCCTTTCATGCTTGATACCTTAGGCTCAGTATTTTCTTTATTATGAATAATATTTAATTTCGTGTGATGGAACCACACCCATAAGAATTTCGTTCAATTTCCTATATCTCGTATGCTCGTTTAACCGAGATCCATTCTTGTTGTAACAAAACTTGTTTAGAAGTTTGAGCTAGATATACTAACGTATTTAGTTTATTATATACTTTTAACGGTACTCCTTTCATGCATGATACCTTCAGCTTAGTATTTTCTTTATTATGAATAATGTTTAATTTCGTGTGATGGAACCAGACCCATAAGAATTTCGTTCAATTTCCTATATCTCGTATGCTCGTTTAACCGAGATCCATTCTTGTTGTAACAAAACTTGTTTAGAAGTTTGAGCTAGATATACTAACGTATTAAGTTTATTATATACTTTTAACGGTACTCCTTTCATGCATGATACCTTAAGCTCAGTATTTTCTTTATTATGAATAATATTTAATTTCGTGTGAAGGAACCACACCCATAAGAATTTCGTTCAATTTCCTATATCTTGTATGCTCGTTTAACCGAGATTCATTTTTCTAGTAAAAAAACTTGTTTAGAAATTTGAGCTAGATATACTAACGTATGAAGTTTATTCTATTCTTTTAACGGTACTCCTTTCATGCATGATACCTTAGCCTCGGTATTTTGTTTAGTATGAATCATAATTTATTTCGTGTGATGGAACCACACCCATAAGAGTTTCATACAATTTCCTATATCTCGTAAGCTCGTTTAACCGTGCTCCGTTTGTCTTGAAACAAAACTCGTTTAAAAGTTTGACCTAAATCTACTAACGTATGAAGTTTATTATATACTTTTACTGGTACTCTTTTCATGCATGATACCTTAGGCTCAGTATTTTGGTTATTATGAATAATATTTAATTTCGTGTGATGGAATCACACCCATAAGAATTTCGTACAATTTCCTATATCTTGTATGCGCGTTTAACCGCGATCCATTTTTCTTGTAACAAAACTTGTTTAGAAGTTTGAGCTAGATATACTAATGTATGAAGTTTATTATATTCTTTTAACGGTACTCCTTTCATGCTTGATACCTTCAGCTTAGAATTTTCTTTATTATGAATAATATTTAATTTCGTGTGATGGAACCAGACCCATAAGAATTTCGTTCAATTTCCTATATCTCGTATGCTCGTTTAACCGAGATCCATTCTTGTTGTAACAAAACTTGTTTAGAAGTTTGAGCTAGATATACTAACGTATGAAGTTTATTATATTCTCTTAACGGTACTCCTTTCATGCATGATACCTTAGGCTTAGTATTTTCTTTATTATTAATAATATTTAATTTCGTGTGATGGAACCAGACCCATAAGAATTTCGTTCAATTTCCTATATCTCGTATGCTCGTTTAACCGAGATCCATTCTTGTTGTAACAAAACTTGTTTAGAAGTTTGAGCTAGATATACTAACGTATTAAGTTTATTATATACTTTTAACGGTACTCCTTTCGTGCATGATACCTTAAGCTCAGTATTTTCTTTATTATGAATAATATTTAATTTCGTGTGAAGGAACTACACCCATAAGAATTTCGTTCAATTTCCTATATCTCGTATGCTCGTTTAACCGAGATCCATTTTTCTAGTAACAAAACTTGTTTAGAAGTTTGAGCTAGATATACTAATGTATGAAGTTTATTATATTCTTTTAACGGTACTCCTTTCATGCTTGATACCTTAGGCTCAGTATTTTCTTTATTATGAATAATATTTAATTTCGTGTGATGGAACCACACCCATAAGAATTTCGTTCAATTTCCTATATCTCGTATGCTCGTTTAACCGAGATCCATTCTTGTTGTAACAAAACTTGTTTAGAAGTTTGAGCTAGATATACTAACGTATTTAGTTTATTATATACTTTTAACGGTACTCCTTTCATGCATGATACCTTCAGCTTAGTATTTTCTTTATTATGAATAATGTTTAATTTCGTGTGATGGAACCAGACCCATAAGAATTTCGTTCAATTTCCTATATCTCGTATGCTCGTTTAACCGAGATCCATTCTTGTTGTAACAAAACTTGTTTAGAAGTTTGAGCTAGATATACTAACGTATTAAGTTTATTATATACTTTTAACGGTACTCCTTTCATGCATGATACCTTAAGCTCAGTATTTTCTTTATTATGAATAATATTTAATTTCGTGTGAAGGAACCACACCCATAAGAATTTCGTTCAATTTCCTATATCTTGTATGCTCGTTTAACCGAGATTCATTTTTCTAGTAAAAAAACTTGTTTAGAAATTTGAGCTAGATATACTAACGTATGAAGTTTATTCTATTCTTTTAACGGTACTCCTTTCATGCATGATACCTTAGCCTCGGTATTTTGTTTAGTATGAATCATAATTTATTTCGTGTGATGGAACCACACCCATAAGAGTTTCATACAATTTCCTATATCTCGTAAGCTCGTTTAACCGTGCTCCGTTTGTCTTGAAACAAAACTCGTTTAAAAGTTTGACCTAAATCTACTAACGTATGAAGTTTATTATATACTTTTACTGGTACTCTTTTCATGCATGATACCTTAGGCTCAGTATTTTGGTTATTATGAATAATATTTAATTTCGTGTGATGGAATCACACCCATAAGAATTTCGTACAATTTCCTATATCTTGTATGCGCGTTTAACCGCGATCCATTTTTCTTGTAACAAAACTTGTTTAGAAGTTTGAGCTAGATATACTAATGTATGAAGTTTATTATATTCTTTTAACGGTACTCCTTTCATGCTTGATACCTTCAGCTTAGAATTTTCTTTATTATGAATAATATTTAATTTCGTGTGATGGAACCAGACCCATAAGAATTTCGTTCAATTTCCTATATCTCGTATGCTCGTTTAACCGAGATCCATTCTTGTTGTAACAAAACTTGTTTAGAAGTTTGAGCTAGATATACTAACGTATGAAGTTTATTATATTCTCTTAACGGTACTCCTTTCATGCATGATACCTTAAGCTCAGTATTTTCTTTATTATGAATAATATTTAATTTCGTGTGAAGGAACCACACCCATAAGAATTTAGTTCAATTTCCTATATCTCGTATGCTCGTTTAACCGAGATCCATTTTTCTAGTAACAAAATTGTTTAGAAGTTTGAGCTAGATATACTAACGTATGAAGTTTATTATATTCTCTTAACGGTACTCCTTTCATGCATGATACCTTAGGCTTAGTATTTTCTTTATTATTAATAATATTTAATTTCGTGTGATGGAACCAGACCCATAAGAATTTCGTTCAATTTCCTATATCTCGTATGCTCGTTTAACCGAGATCCATTCTTGTTGTAACAAAACTTGTTTAGAAGTTTGAGCTAGATATACTAACGTATTAAGTTTATTATATACTTTTAACGGTACTCCTTTCGTGCATGATACCTTAAGCTCAGTATTTTCTTTATTATGAATAATATTTAATTTCGTGTGAAGGAACTACACCCATAAGAATTTCGTTCAATTTCCTATATCTCGTATGCTCGTTTAACCGAGATCCATTTTTCTAGTAACAAAACTTGTTTAGAAGTTTGAGCTAGATATACTAATGTATGAAGTTTATTATATTCTTTTAACGGTACTCCTTTCATGCTTGATACCTTAGGCTCAGTATTTTCTTTATTATGAATAATATTTAATTTCGTGTGATGGAACCACACCCATAAGAATTTCGTTCAATTTCCTATATCTCGTATGCTCGTTTAACCGAGATCCATTCTTGTTGTAACAAAACTTGTTTAGAAGTTTGAGCTAGATATACTAACGTATTTATTTTATTATATACTTTTAACGGTACTCCTTTCATGCATGATACCTTCAGCTTAGTATTTTCTTTATTATGAATAATGTTTAATTTCGTGTGATGGAACCAGACCCATAAGAATTTCGTTCAATTTCCTATATCTCGTATGCTCGTTTAACCGAGATCCATTCTTGTTGTAACAAAACTTGTTTAGAAGTTTGAGCTAGATATACTAACGTATTAAGTTTATTATATACTTTTAACGGTACTCCTTTCATGCATGATACCTTAAGCTCAGTATTTTCTTTATTATGAATAATATTTAATTTCGTGTGAAGGAACCACACCCATAAGAATTTCGTTCAATTTCCTATATCTTGTATGCTCGTTTAACCGAGATTCATTTTTCTAGTAAAAAAACTTGTTTAGAAATTTGAGCTAGATATACTAACGTATGAAGTTTATTCTATTCTTTTAACGGTACTCCTTTCATGCATGATACCTTAGCCTCGGTATTTTGTTTAGTATGAATCATAATTTATTTCGTGTGATGGAACCACACCCATAAGAGTTTCATACAATTTCCTATATCTCGTAAGCTCGTTTAACCGTGCTCCGTTTGTCTTGAAACAAAACTCGTTTAAAAGTTTGACCTAAATCTACTAACGTATGAAGTTTATTATATACTTTTACTGGTACTCTTTTCATGCATGATACCTTAGGCTCAGTATTTTGGTTATTATGAATAATATTTAATTTCGTGTGATGGAATCACACCCATAAGAATTTCGTACAATTTCCTATATCTTGTATGCGCGTTTAACCGCGATCCATTTTTCTTGTAACAAAACTTGTTTAGAAGTTTGAGCTAGATATACTAATGTATGAAGTTTATTATATTCTTTTAACGGTACTCCTTTCATGCTTGATACCTTCAGCTTAGAATTTTCTTTATTATGAATAATATTTAATTTCGTGTGATGGAACCAGACCCATAAGAATTTCGTTCAATTTCCTATATCTCGTATGCTCGTTTAACCGAGATCCATTCTTGTTGTAACAAAACTTGTTTAGAAGTTTGAGCTAGATATACTAACGTATGAAGTTTATTATATTCTCTTAACGGTACTCCTTTCATGCATGATACCTTAGGCTTAGTATTTTCTTTATTATTAATAATATTTAATTTCGTGTGATGGAACCAGACCCATAAGAATTTCGTTCAATTTCCTATATCTCGTATGCTCGTTTAACCGAGATCCATTCTTGTTGTAACAAAACTTGTTTAGAAGTTTGAGCTAGATATACTAACGTATTAAGTTTATTATATACTTTTAACGGTACTCCTTTCGTGCATGATACCTTAAGCTCAGTATTTTCTTTATTATGAATAATATTTAATTTCGTGTGAAGGAACTACACCCATAAGAATTTCGTTCAATTTCCTATATCTCGTATGCTCGTTTAACCGAGATCCATTTTTCTAGTAACAAAACTTGTTTAGAAGTTTGAGCTAGATATACTAATGTATGAAGTTTATTATATTCTTTTAACGGTACTCCTTTCATGCTTGATACCTTAGGCTCAGTATTTTCTTTATTATGAATAATATTTAATTTCGTGTGATGGAACCACACCCATAAGAATTTCGTTCAATTTCCTATATCTCGTATGCTCGTTTAACCGAGATCCATTCTTGTTGTAACAAAACTTGTTTAGAAGTTTGAGCTAGATATACTAACGTATTTAGTTTATTATATACTTTTAACGGTACTCCTTTCATGCATGATACCTTCAGCTTAGTATTTTCTTTATTATGAATAATGTTTAATTTCGTGTGATGGAACCAGACCCATAAGAATTTCGTTCAATTTCCTATATCTCGTATGCTCGTTTAACCGAGATCCATTCTTGTTGTAACAAAACTTGTTTAGAAGTTTGAGCTAGATATACTAACGTATTAAGTTTATTATATACTTTTAACGGTACTCCTTTCATGCATGATACCTTAAGCTCAGTATTTTCTTTATTATGAATAATATTTAATTTCGTGTGAAGGAACCACACCCATAAGAATTTCGTTCAATTTCCTATATCTTGTATGCTCGTTTAACCGAGATTCATTTTTCTAGTAAAAAAACTTGTTTAGAAATTTGAGCTAGATATACTAACGTATGAAGTTTATTCTATTCTTTTAACGGTACTCCTTTCATGCATGATACCTTAGCCTCGGTATTTTGTTTAGTATGAATCATAATTTATTTCGTGTGATGGAACCACACCCATAAGAGTTTCATACAATTTCCTATATCTCGTAAGCTCGTTTAACCGTGCTCCGTTTGTCTTGAAACAAAACTCGTTTAAAAGTTTGACCTAAATCTACTAACGTATGAAGTTTATTATATACTTTTACTGGTACTCTTTTCATGCATGATACCTTAGGCTCAGTATTTTGGTTATTATGAATAATATTTAATTTCGTGTGATGGAATCACACCCATAAGAATTTCGTACAATTTCCTATATCTTGTATGCGCGTTTAACCGCGATCCATTTTTCTTGTAACAAAACTTGTTTAGAAGTTTGAGCTAGATATACTAATGTATGAAGTTTATTATATTCTTTTAACGGTACTCCTTTCATGCTTGATACCTTCAGCTTAGAATTTTCTTTATTATGAATAATATTTAATTTCGTGTGATGGAACCAGACCCATAAGAATTTCGTTCAATTTCCTATATCTCGTATGCTCGTTTAACCGAGATCCATTCTTGTTGTAACAAAACTTGTTTAGAAGTTTGAGCTAGATATACTAACGTATGAAGTTTATTATATTCTCTTAACGGTACTCCTTTCATGCATGATACCTTAGGCTTAGTATTTTATTTATTATTAATAATATTTAATTTCGTGTGATGGAGCCACACCCATAAGAATTTCGTTCAATTTCCTATATCTCGTATGCTCGTTTAACCGAGATCCATTCTTGTTGTAACAAAACTTGTTTAGAAGTTTGAGCTAGATATACTAACGTATTAAGTTTATTATATACTTTTAACGGTACTCCTTTCATGCATGATACCTTCAGCTTAGAATTTTCTTTATTATGAATAATATTTAATTTCGTGTGATGGAACCAGACCCATAAGAATTTCGTTCAATTTCCTATATCTCGTATGCTCGTTTAACCGAGATCCATTTTTCTAGTAACAAAATTGTTTAGAAGTTTGAGCTAGATATACTAACGTATGAAGTTTATTATATTCTCTTAACGGTACTCCTTTCATGCATGATACCTTAGGCTTAGTATTTTCTTTATTATTAATAATATTTAATTTCGTGTGATGGAACCAGACCCATAAGAATTTCGTTCAATTTCCTATATCTCGTATGCTCGTTTAACCGAGATCCATTCTTGTTGTAACAAAACTTGTTTAGAAGTTTGAGCTAGATATACTAATGTATGAAGTTTATTATATTCTTTTAACGGTACTCCTTTCATGCTTGATACCTTCAGCTTAGAATTTTCTTTATTATGAATAATATTTAATTTCGTGTGATGGAACCACACCCATAAGAATTTCGTTCAATTTCCTATATCTCGTATGCTCGTTTAACCGAGATCCATTCTTGTTGTAACAAAACTTGTTTAGAAGTTTGAGCTAGATATACTAACGTATTAAGTTTATTATATACTTTTAACGGTACTCCTTTCATGCATGATACCTTAAGCTCAGTATTTTCTTTATTATGAATAATATTTAATTTCGTGTGATGGAACCACACCCATAAGAATTTCGTTCAATTTCCTATATCTCGTATGCTCGTTTAACCGAGATCCATTCTTGTTGTAACAAAACTTGTTTAGAAGTTTGAGCTAGATATACTAACGTATTTAGTTTATTATATACTTTTAACGGTACTCCTTTCATGCATGATACCTTCAGCTTAGTATTTTCTTTATTATGAATAATGTTTAATTTCGTGTGATGGAACCAGACCCATAAGAATTTCGTTCAATTTCCTATATCTCGTATGCTCGTTTAACCGAGATCCATTCTTGTTGTAACAAAACTTGTTTAGAAGTTTGAGCTAGATATACTAACGTATTAAGTTTATTATATACTTTTAACGGTACTCCTTTCATGCATGATACCTTAAGCTCAGTATTTTCTTTATTATGAATAATATTTAATTTCGTGTGAAGGAACCACACCCATAAGAATTTCGTTCAATTTCCTATATCTTGTATGCTCGTTTAACCGAGATTCATTTTTCTAGTAAAAAAACTTGTTTAGAAATTTGAGCTAGATATACTAACGTATGAAGTTTATTCTATTCTTTTAACGGTACTCCTTTCATGCATGATACCTTAGCCTCGGTATTTTGTTTAGTATGAATCATAATTTATTTCGTGTGATGGAACCACACCCATAAGAGTTTCATACAATTTCCTATATCTCGTAAGCTCGTTTAACCGTGCTCCGTTTGTCTTGAAACAAAACTCGTTTAAAAGTTTGAGCTAAATCTACTAACGTATGAAGTTTATTATATACTTTTACTGGTACTCTTTTCATGCATGATACCTTAGGCTCAGTATTTTGGTTATTATGAATAATATTTAATTTCGTGTGATGGAATCACACCCATAAGAATTTCGTACAATTTCCTATATCTTGTATGCGCGTTTAACCGCGATCCATTTTTCTTGTAACAAAACTTGTTTAGAAGTTTGAGCTAGATATACTAATGTATGAAGTTTATTATATTCTTTTAACGGTACTCCTTTCATGCTTGATACCTTCAGCTTAGAATTTTCTTTATTATGAATAATATTTAATTTCGTGTGATGGAACCAGACCCATAAGAATTTCGTTCAATTTCCTATATCTCGTATGCTCGTTTAACCGAGATCCATTCTTGTTGTAACAAAACTTGTTTAGAAGTTTGAGCTAGATATACTAACGTATGAAGTTTATTATATTCTCTTAACGGTACTCCTTTCATGCATGATACCTTAGGCTTAGTATTTTATTTATTATTAATAATATTTAATTTCGTGTGATGGAGCCACACCCATAAGAATTTCGTTCAATTTCCTATATCTCGTATGCTCGTTTAACCGAGATCCATTCTTGTTGTAACAAAACTTGTTTAGAAGTTTGAGCTAGATATACTAACGTATTAAGTTTATTATATACTTTTAACGGTACTCCTTTCATGCATGATACCTTCAGCTTAGAATTTTCTTTATTATGAATAATATTTAATTTCGTGTGATGGAACCAGACCCATAAGAATTTCGTTCAATTTCCTATATCTCGTATGCTCGTTTAACCGAGATCCATTCTTGTTGTAACAAAACTTGTTTAGAAGTTTGAGCTAGATATACTAATGTATGAAGTTTATTATATTCTTTTAACGGTACTCCTTTCATGCTTGATACCTTAGGCTCAGTATTTTCTTTATTATGAATAATATTTAATTTCGTGTGATGCAACCTCACCCATAAGAATTTCGTTCAATTTCTTATATCTCTTATGCTCGTTTAACCGAGATCCATTTTTATTGTAACAAAACTTGTTTAGAAGTTTGAGCTAGATATACTAACGTATTAAGTTTATTATATACTTTTAACGGTACTCCTTTCATGCATGATACCTTAAGCTCAGTATTTTCTTTATTATGAATAATATTTAATTTCGTGTGATGGAACCAGACCCATAAGAATTTCGTTCAATTTCCTATATCTCGTATGCTCGTTTAACCGAGATCCATTCTTGTTGTAACAAAACTTGTTTAGAAGTTTGAGCTAGATATACTAATGTATGAAGTTTATTATATTCTTTTAACGGTACTCCTTTCATGCTTGATACCTTAGGCTCAGTATTTTCTTTATTATGAATAATATTTAATTTCGTGTGATGGAACCACACCCATAAGAATTTCGTTCAATTTCCTATATCTCGTATGCTCGCTTAACCGAGATCCATTCTTGTTGTAACAAAACTTGTTTAGAAGTTTGAGCTAGATATACTAACGTATTAAGTTTATTATATACTTTTAACGGTACTCCTTTCATGCATGATACCTTCAGCTTAGAATTTTCTTTATTATGAATAATATTTAATTTCGTGTGATGGAACCAGACCCATAAGAATTTCGTTCAATTTCCTATATCTCGTATGCTCGTTTAACCGAGATCCATTCTTGTTGTAACAAAACTTGTTTAGAAGTTTGAGCTAGATATACTAATGTATGAAGTTTATTATATTCTTTTAACGGTACTCCTTTCATGCTTGATACCTTAGGCTCAGTATTTTCTTTATTATGAATAATATTTAATTTCGTGTGATGCAACCTCACCCATAAGAATTTCGTTCAATTTCTTATATCTCTTATGCTCGTTTAACCGAGATCCATTTTTATTGTAATAAAACTTGTTTAGAAGTTTGAGCTAGATATACTAACGTATTAAGTTTATTATATACTTTTAACGGTACTCCTTTCATGCATGATACCTTAAGCTCAGTATTTTCTTTATTATGAATAATATTTAATTTCGTGTGATGGAACCAGACCCATAAGAATTTCGTTCAATTTCCTATATCTCGTATGCTCGTTTAACCGAGATCCATTCTTGTTGTAACAAAACTTGTTTAGAAGTTTGAGCTAGATATACTAACGTATTAAGTTTATTATATACTTTTAACGGTACTCCTTTCATGCATGATACCTTAAGCTCAGTATTTTCTTTATTATGAATAATATTTAATTTCGTGTGAAGGAACCACACCCATAAGAATTTAGTTCAATTTCCTATATCTCGTATGCTCGTTTAACCGAGATCCATTTTTCTAGTAACAAAGTTGTTTAGAAGTTTGAGCTAGATATACTAACGTATGAAGTTTATTATATTCTCTTAACGGTACTCCTTTCATGCATGATACCTTAGGCTTAGTATTTTCTTTATTATTAATAATATTTAATTTCGTGTGATGGAACCAGACCCATAAGAATTTCGTTCAATTTCCTATATCTCGTATGCTCGTTTAACCGAGATCCACTCTTGTTGTAACAAAACTTGTTTAGAAGTTTGAGCTAGATATACTAACGTATTAAGTTTATTATATACTTTTAACGGTACTCCTTTCGTGCATGATACCTTAAGCTCAGTATTTTCTTTATTATGAATAATATTTAATTTCGTGTGAAGGAACCACACCCATAAGAATTTCGTTCAATTTCCTATATCTCGTATGCTCGTTTAACCGAGATCCATTTTTCTAGTAACAAAACTTGTTTAGAAGTTTGAGCTAGATATACTAATGTATGAAGTTTATTATATTCTTTTAACGGTACTCCTTTCATGCTTGATACCTTAGGCTCAGTATTTTCTTTATTATGAATAATATTTAATTTCGTGTGATGGAACCACACCCATAAGAATTTTGTTCAATTTCCTATATCTCGTATGCTCGTTTAACCGAGATCCATTCTTGTTGTAACAAAACTTGTTTAGAAGTTTGAGCTAGATATACTAACGTATTAAGTTTATTATATACTTTTAACGGTACTTCTTTCATGCATGATACCTTCAGCTCAGTATTTTCTTTATTATGAATAATATTTAATTTCGTGTGATGGAACCAGACCCATAAGAATTTCGTTCAATTTACTATATCTCGTATGCTCGTTTAACCGAGATCCATTCTTGTTGTAACAAAACTTGTTTAGAAGTTTGAGCTAGATATACTAACGTATTAAGTTTATTATATACTTTTAACGGTACTCCTTTCATGCATGATACCTTAAGCTCAGTATTTTCTTTATTATGAATAATATTTAATTTCGTGTGAAGGAACCACACCCATAAGAATTTCGTTCAATTTCCTATATCTCGTATGCTCGTTTAACCGAGATTCATTTTTCTAGTAAAAAAACTTGTTTAGAAATTTGAGCTAGATATACTAACGTATGAAGTTTATTCTATTCTTTTAACGGTACTCCTTTCATGCATGATACCTTAGCCTCGATATTTTGTTTAGTATGAATCATAATTTATTTCGTGTGATGGAACCACACCCATAAGAGTTTCATACAATTTCCTATATCTCGTAAGCTCGTTTAACCGTGCTCCGTTTGTCTTGAAACAAAACTCGTTTAAAAGTTTGAGCTAAATCTACTAACGTATGAAGTTTATTATATACTTTTACTGGTACTCTTTTCATGCATGATACCTTAGGCTCAGTATTTTGTTTATTATGAATAATATTTAATTTCGTGTGATGGAATCACACCCATAAGAATTTCGTACAATTTCCTATATCTTGTATGCTCGTTTAACCGCGATCCATTTTTCTTGTAACAAAACTTGTTTAGAAGTTTGAGCTAGATATACTAATGTATGAAGTTTATTATATTCTTTTAACGGTACTCCTTTCATGCTTGATACCTTAGGCTCAGTATTTTCTTTATTATGAATAATATTTAATTTCGTGTGATGCAACCTCACCCATAAGAATTTCGTTCAATTTCTTATATCTCTTATGCTCGTTTAACCGAGATCCATTTTTATTGTAACAAAACTTGTTTAGAAGTTTGAGCTAGATATACTAACGTATTAAGTTTATTATATACTTTTAACGGTACTCCTTTCATGCATGATACCTTAAGCTCAGTATTTTCTTTATTATGAATAATATTTAATTTCGTGTGATGGAACCAGACCCATAAGAATTTCGTTCAATTTCCTATATCTCGTATGCTCGTTTAACCGAGATCCATTCTTGTTGTAACAAAACTTGTTTAGAAGTTTGAGCTAGATATACTAATGTATGAAGTTTATTATATTCTTTTAACGGTACTCCTTTCATGCTTGATACCTTAGGCTCAGTATTTTCTTTATTATGAATAATATTTAATTTCGTGTGATGGAACCACACCCATAAGAATTTCGTTCAATTTCCTATATCTCGTATGCTCGCTTAACCGAGATCCATTCTTGTTGAAACAAAACTTGTTTAGAAGTTTGAGCTAGATATACTAACGTATTAAGTTTATTATATACTTTTAACGGTACTCCTTTCATGCATGATACCTTCAGCTTAGAATTTTCTTTATTATGAATAATATTTAATTTCGTGTGATGGAACCAGACCCATAAGAATTTCGTTCAATTTCCTATATCTCGTATGCTCGTTTAACCGAGATCCATTCTTGTTGTAACAAAACTTGTTTAGAAGTTTGAGCTAGATATACTAATGTATGAAGTTTATTATATTCTTTTAACGGTACTCCTTTCATGCTTGATACCTTAGGCTCAGTATTTTCTTTATTATGAATAATATTTAATTTCGTGTGATGCAACCTCACCCATAAGAATTTCGTTCAATTTCTTATATCTCTTATGCTCGTTTAACCGAGATCCATTTTTATTGTAACAAAACTTGTTTAGAAGTTTGAGCTAGATATACTAACGTATTAAGTTTATTATATACTTTTAACGGTACTCCTTTCATGCATGATACCTTAAGCTCAGTATTTTCTTTATTATGAATAATATTTAATTTCGTGTGATGGAACCAGACCCATAAGAATTTCGTTCAATTTCCTATATCTCGTATGCTCGTTTAACCGAGATCCATTCTTGTTGTAACAAAACTTGTTTAGAAGTTTGAGCTAGATATACTAACGTATTAAGTTTATTATATACTTTTAACGGTACTCCTTTCATGCATGATACCTTAAGCTCAGTATTTTCTTTATTATGAATAATATTTAATTTCGTGTGAAGGAACCACACCCATAAGAATTTAGTTCAATTTCCTATATCTCGTATGCTCGTTTAACCGAGATCCATTTTTCTAGTAACAAAGTTGTTTAGAAGTTTGAGCTAGATATACTAACGTATGAAGTTTATTATATTCTCTTAACGGTACTCCTTTCATGCATGATACCTTAGGCTTAGTATTTTCTTTATTATTAATAATATTTAATTTCGTGTGATGGAACCAGACCCATAAGAATTTCGTTCAATTTCCTATATCTCGTATGCTCGTTTAACCGAGATCCATTCTTGTTGTAACAAAACTTGTTTAGAAGTTTGAGCTAGATATACTAACGTATTAAGTTTATTATATACTTTTAACGGTACTCCTTTCGTGCATGATACCTTAAGCTCAGTATTTTCTTTATTATGAATAATATTTAATTTCGTGTGAAGGAACCACACCCATAAGAATTTCGTTCAATTTCCTATATCTCGTATGCTCGTTTAACCGAGATCCATTTTTCTAGTAACAAAACTTGTTTAGAAGTTTGAGCTAGATATACTAATGTATGAAGTTTATTATATTCTTTTAACGGTACTCCTTTCATGCTTGATACCTTAGGCTCAGTATTTTCTTTATTATGAATAATATTTAATTTCGTGTGATGGAACCACACCCATAAGAATTTCGTTCAATTTCCTATATCTCGTATGCTCGTTTAACCGAGATCCATTCTTGTTGTAACAAAACTTGTTTAGAAGTTTGAGCTAGATATACTAACGTATTAAGTTTATTATATACTTTTAACGGTACTCCTTTCATGCATGATACCTTCAGCTTAGTATTTTCTTTATTATGAATAATATTTAATTTCGTGTGATGGAACCAGACCCATAAGAATTTCGTTCAATTTCCTATATCTCGTATGCTCGTTTAACCGAGATCCATTCTTGTTGTAACAAAACTTGTTTAGAAGTTTGAGCTAGATATACTAACGTATTAAGTTTATTATATACTTTTAACGGTACTCCTTTCATGCATGATACCTTAAGCTCAGTATTTTCTTTATTATGAATAATATTTAATTTCGTGTGAAGGAACCACACCCATAAGAATTTCGTTCAATTTCCTATATCTCGTATGCTCGTTTAACCGAGATTCATTTTTCTAGTAAAAAAACTTGTTTAGAAATTTGAGCTAGATATACTAACGTATGAAGTTTATTCTATTCTTTTAACGGTACTCCTTTCATGCATGATACCTTAGCCTCGGTATTTTGTTTAGTATGAATCATAATTTATTTCGTGTGATGGAACCACACCCATAAGAGTTTCATACAATTTCCTATATCTCTTAAGCTCGTTTAACCGTGCTCTGTTTGTCTTGAAACAAAACTCGTTTAAAAGTTTGAGCTAAATCTACTAATGTATGAAGTTTATTATATACTTTTACTGGTACTCTTTTCATGCATGATACCTTAGGCTCAGTATTTTGTTTATTATGAATAATATTTAATTTCGTGTGATGGAATCACACCCATAAGAATTTCGTACAATTTCCTATATCTTGTATGCTCGTTTAACCGCGATCCATTTTTCTTGTAACAAAACTTGTTTAGAAGTTTGAGCTAGATATACTAATGTATGAAGTTTATTATATTCTTTTAACGGTACTCCTTTCATGCTTGATACCTTAGGCTCAGTATTTTCTTTATTATGAATAATATTTAATTTCGTGTGATGCAACCTCACCCATAAGAATTTCGTTCAATTTCTTATATCTCTTATGCTCGTTTAACCGAGATCCATTTTTATTGTAACAAAACTTGTTTAGAAGTTTGAGCTAGATATACTAACGTATTAAGTTTATTATATACTTTTAACGGTACTCCTTTCATGCATGATACCTTAAGCTCATTATTTTCTTTATTATGAATAATATTTAATTTCGTGTGATGGAACCAGACCCATAAGAATTTCGTTCAATTTCCTATATCTCGTATGCTCGTTTAACCGAGATCCATTCTTGTTGTAACAAAACTTGTTTAGAAGTTTGAGCTAGATATACTAACGTATTAAGTTTATTATATACTTTTAACGGTACTCCTTTCATGCATGATACCTTAAGCTCAGTATTTTCTTTATTATGAATAATATTTAATTTCGTGTGAAGGAACCACACCCATAAGAATTTAGTTCAATTTCCTATATCTCGTATGCTCGTTTAACCGAGATCCATTTTTCTAGTAACAAAATTGTTTAGAAGTTTGAGCTAGATATACTAACGTATGAAGTTTATTATATTCTCTTAACGGTACTCCTTTCATGCATGATACCTTAGGCTTAGTATTTTCTTTATTATTAATAATATTTAATTTCGTGTGATGGAGCCACACCCATAAGAATTTCGTTCAATTTCCTATATCTCGTATGCTCGTTTAACCGAGATCCATTCTTGTTGTAACAAAACTTGTTTAGAAGTTTGAGCTAGATATACTAACGTATGAAGTTTATTATATTCTCTTAACGGTACTCCTTTCATGCATGATACCTTAGGCTTAGTATTTTCTTTATTATTAATAATATTTAATTTCGTGTGATGGAGCCACACCCATAAGAATTTCGTTCAATTTCCTATATCTCGTATGCTCGTTTAACCGAGATCCATTCTTGTTGTAACAAAACTTGTTTAGAAGTTTGAGCTAGATATACTAACGTATTAAGTTTATTATATACTTTTAACGGTACTCCTTTCATGCATGATACCTTCAGCTTAGAATTTTCTTTATTATGAATAATATTTAATTTCGTGTGATGGAACCAGACCCATAAGAATTTCGTTCAATTTCCTATATCTCGTATGCTCGTTTAACCGAGATCCATTCTTGTTGTAACAAAACTTGTTTAGAAGTTTGAGCTAGATATACTAACGTATTAAGTTTATTATATACTTTTAACGGTACTCCTTTCGTGCATGATACCTTAAGCTCAGTATTTTCTTTATTATGAATAATATTTAATTTCGTGTGAAGGAACCACACCCATAAGAATTTCGTTCAATTTCCTATATCTCGTATGCTCGTTTAACCGAGATCCATTTTTCTAGTAACAAAACTTGTTTAGAAGTTTGAGCTAGATATACTAATGTATGAAGTTTATTATATTCTTTTAACGGTACTCCTTTCATGCTTGATACCTTAGGCTCAGTATTTTCTTTATTATGAATAATATTTAATTTCGTGTGATGGAACCACACCCATAAGAATTTCGTTCAATTTCCTATATCTCGTATGCTCGTTTAACCGAGATCCATTCTTGTTGTAACAAAACTTGTTTAGAAGTTTGAGCTAGATATACTAACGTATTAAGTTTATTATATACTTTTAACGGTACTCCTTTCATGCATGATACCTTCAGCTTAGTATTTTCTTTATTATGAATAATATTTAATTTCGTGTGATGGAACCAGACCCATAAGAATTTCGTTCAATTTCCTATATCTCGTATGCTCGTTTAACCGAGATCCATTCTTGTTGTAACAAAACTTGTTTAGAAGTTTGAGCTAGATATACTAACGTATTAAGTTTATTATATACTTTTAACGGTACTCCTTTCATGCATGATACCTTAAGCTCAGTATTTTCTTTATTATGAATAATATTTAATTTCGTGTGAAGGAACCACACCCATAAGAATTTCGTTCAATTTCCTATATCTCGTATGCTCGTTTAACCGAGATTCATTTTTCTAGTAAAAAAACTTGTTTAGAAATTTGAGCTAGATATACTAACGTATGAAGTTTATTCTATTCTTTTAACGGTACTCCTTTCATGCATGATACCTTAGCCTCGGTATTTTGTTTAGTATGAATCATAATTTATTTCGTGTGATGGAACCACACCCATAAGAGTTTCATACAATTTCCTATATCTCTTAAGCTCGTTTAACCGTGCTCTGTTTGTCTTGAAACAAAACTCGTTTAAAAGTTTGAGCTAAATCTACTAATGTATGAAGTTTATTATATACTTTTACTGGTACTCTTTTCATGCATGATACCTTAGGCTCAGTATTTTGTTTATTATGAATAATATTTAATTTCGTGTGATGGAATCACACCCATAAGAATTTCGTACAATTTCCTATATCTTGTATGCTCGTTTAACCGCGATCCATTTTTCTTGTAACAAAACTTGTTTAGAAGTTTGAGCTAGATATACTAATGTATGAAGTTTATTATATTCTTTTAACGGTACTCCTTTCATGCTTGATACCTTAGGCTCAGTATTTTCGTAATTATGAATAATATTTAATTTCGTGTGATGCAACCTCACCCATAAGAATTTCGTTCAATTTCTTATATCTCTTATGCTCGTTTAACCGAGATCCATTTTTATTGTAACAAAACTTGTTTAGAAGTTTGAGCTAGATATACTAACGTATTAAGTTTATTATATACTTTTAACGGTACTCCTTTCATGCATGATACCTTAAGCTCATTATTTTCTTTATTATGAATAATATTTAATTTCGTGTGATGGAACCAGACCCATAAGAATTTGGTTCAATTTCCTATATCTCGTATGCTCGTTTAACCGAGATCCATTCTTGTTGTAACAAAACTTGTTTAGAAGTTTGAGCTAAATATACTAACGTATTAAGTTTATTATATACTTTTAACGGTACTCCTTTCATGCATGATACCTTAAGCTCAGTATTTTCTTTATTATGAATAATATTTAATTTCGTGTGAAGGAACCACACCCATAAGAATTTAGTTCAATTTCCTATATCTCGTATGCTCGTTTAACCGAGATCCATTTTTCTAGTAACAAAATTGTTTAGAAGTTTGAGCTAGATATACTAACGTATGAAGTTTATTATATTCTCTTAACGGTACTCCTTTCATGCATGATACCTTAGGCTTAGTATTTTCTTTATTATTAATAATATTTAATTTCGTGTGATGGAGCCACACCCATAAGAATTTCGTTCAATTTCCTATATCTCGTATGCTCGTTTAACCGAGATCCATTCTTGTTGTAACAAAACTTGTTTAGAAGTTTGAGCTAGATATAATAACGTATTAAGTTTATTATATACTTTTAACGGCACTCCTTTCATGCATGATACCTTCAGCTTAGAATTTTCTTTATTATGAATAATATTTAATTTCGCGTGATGGAACCAGACCCATAAGAATTTCGTTCAATTTCCTATATCTCGTATGCTCGTTTAACCGAGATCCATTCTTGTTGTAACAAAACTTGTTTAGAAGTTTGAGCTAGATATACTAACGTATGAAGTTTATTATATTCTCTTAACGGTACTCCTTTCATGCATGATACCTTAGGCTTAGTATTTTCTTTATTATTAATAATATTTAATTTCGTGTGATGGAGCCACACCCATAAGAATTTCGTTCAATTTCCTATATCTCGTATGCTCGTTTAACCGAGATCCATTCTTGTTGTAACAAAACTTGTTTAGAAGTTTGAGCTAGATATACTAACGTATTAAGTTTATTATATACTTTTAACGGTACTCCTTTCATGCATGATACCTTCAGCTTAGAATTTTCTTTATTATGAATAATATTTAATTTCGTGTGATGGAACCAGACCCATAAGAATTTCGTTCAATTTCCTATATCTCGTATGCTCGTTTAACCGAGATCCATTCTTGTTGTAACAAAACTTGTTTAGAAGTTTGAGCTAGATATACTAACGTATTAAGTTTATTATATACTTTTAACGGTACTCCTTTCATGCATGATACCTTAAGCTCAGTATTTTCTTTATTATGAATAATATTTAATTTCGTGTGAAGGAACCACACCCATAAGAATTTCGTTCAATTTCCTATATCTCGTATGCTCGTTTAACCGAGATCCATTTTTCTAGTAACAAAACTTGTTTAGAAGTTTGAGCTAGATATACTAATGTATGAAGTTTATTATATTCTTTTAACGGTACTCCTTTCATGCTTGATACCTTAGGCTCAGTATTTTCTTTATTATGAATAATATTTAATTTCGTGTGATGGAACCACACCCATAAGAATTTCGTTCAATTTCCTATATCTCGTATGCTCGTTTAACCGAGATCCATTCTTGTTGTAACAAAACTTGTTTAGAAGTTTGAGCTAGATATACTAACGTATTAAGTTTATTATATACTTTTAACGGTACTCCTTTCATGCATGATACCTTCAGCTTAGTATTTTCTTTATTATGAATAATATTTAATTTCGTGTGATGGAACCAGACCCATAAGAATTTCGTTCAATTTCCTATATCTCGTATGCTCGTTTAACCGAGATCCATTCTTGTTGTAACAAAACTTGTTTAGAAGTTTGAGCTAGATATACTAACGTATTAAGTTTATTATATACTTTTAACGGTACTCCTTTCATGCATGATACCTTAAGCTCAGTATTTTCTTTATTATGAATAATATTTAATTTCGTGTGAAGGAACCACACCCATAAGAATTTCGTTCAATTTCCTATATCTCGTATGCTCGTTTAACCGAGATTCATTTTTCTAGTAAAAAAACTTGTTTAGAAATTTGAGCTAGATATACTAACGTATGAAGTTTATTCTATTCTTTTAACGGTACTCCTTTCATGCATGATACCTTAGCCTCGGTATTTTGTTTAGTATGAATCATAATTTATTTCGTGTGATGGAACCACACCCATAAGAGTTTCATACAATTTCCTATATCTCTTAAGCTCGTTTAACCGTGCTCTGTTTGTCTTGAAACAAAACTCGTTTAAAAGTTTGAGCTAAATCTACTAATGTATGAAGTTTATTATATACTTTTACTGGTACTCTTTTCATGCATGATACCTTAGGCTCAGTATTTTGTTTATTATGAATAATATTTAATTTCGTGTGATGGAATCACACCCATAAGAATTTCGTACAATTTCCTATATCTTGTATGCTCGTTTAACCGCGATCCATTTTTCTTGTAACAAAACTTGTTTAGAAGTTTGAGCTAGATATACTAATGTATGAAGTTTATTATATTCTTTTAACGGTACTCCTTTCATGCTTGATACCTTAGGCTCAGTATTTTCGTAATTATGAATAATATTTAATTTCGTGTGATGCAACCTCACCCATAAGAATTTCGTTCAATTTCTTATATCTCTTATGCTCGTTTAACCGAGATCCATTTTTATTGTAACAAAACTTGTTTAGAAGTTTGAGCTAGATATACTAACGTATTAAGTTTATTATATACTTTTAACGGTACTCCTTTCATGCATGATACCTTAAGCTCATTATTTTCTTTATTATGAATAATATTTAATTTCGTGTGATGGAACCAGACCCATAAGAATTTGGTTCAATTTCCTATATCTCGTATGCTCGTTTAACCGAGATCCATTCTTGTTGTAACAAAACTTGTTTAGAAGTTTGAGCTAGATATACTAACGTATTAAGTTTATTATATACTTTTAACGGTACTCCTTTCATGCATGATACCTTAAGCTCAGTATTTTCTTTATTATGAATAATATTTAATTTCGTGTGAAGGAACCACACCCATAAGAATTTAGTTCAATTTCCTATATCTCGTATGCTCGTTTAACCGAGATCCATTTTTCTAGTAACAAAATTGTTTAGAAGTTTGAGCTAGATATACTAACGTATGAAGTTTATTATATTCTCTTAACGGTACTCCTTTCATGCATGATACCTTAGGCTTAGTATTTTCTTTATTATTAATAATATTTAATTTCGTGTGATGGAGCCACACCCATAAGAATTTCGTTCAATTTCCTATATCTCGTATGCTCGTTTAACCGAGATCCATTCTTGTTGTAACAAAACTTGTTTAGAAGTTTGAGCTAGATATAATAACGTATTAAGTTTATTATATACTTTTAACGGCACTCCTTTCATGCATGATACCTTCAGCTTAGAATTTTCTTTATTATGAATAATATTTAATTTCGCGTGATGGAACCAGACCCATAAGAATTTCGTTCAATTTCCTATATCTCGTATGCTCGTTTAACCGAGATCCATTCTTGTTGTAACAAAACTTGTTTAGAAGTTTGAGCTAGATATACTAACGTATGAAGTTTATTATATTCTCTTAACGGTACTCCTTTCATGCATGATACCTTAGGCTTAGTATTTTCTTTATTATTAATAATATTTAATTTCGTGTGATGGAGCCACACCCATAAGAATTTCGTTCAATTTCCTATATCTCGTATGCTCGTTTAACCGAGATCCATTCTTGTTGTAACAAAACTTGTTTAGAAGTTTGAGCTAGATATACTAACGTATTAAGTTTATTATATACTTTTAACGGTACTCCTTTCATGCATGATACCTTCAGCTTAGAATTTTCTTTATTATGAATAATATTTAATTTCGTGTGATGGAACCAGACCCATAAGAATTTCGTTCAATTTCCTATATCTCGTATGCTCGTTTAACCGAGATCCATTCTTGTTGTAACAAAACTTGTTTAGAAGTTTGAGCTAGATATACTAATGTATGAAGTTTATTATATTCTTTTAACGGTACTCCTTTCATGCTTGATACCTTAGGCTCAGTATTTTCTTTATTATGAATAATATTTAATTTCGTGTGATGCAACCTCACCCATAAGAATTTCGTTCAATTTCTTATATCTCTTATGCTCGTTTAACCGAGATCCATTTTTATTGTAACAAAACTTGTTTAGAAGTTTGAGCTAGAAATACTAACGTATTAAGTTTATTATATACTTTTAACGGTACTCCTTTCATGCATGATACCTTAAGCTCAGTATTTTCTTTATTATGAATAATATTTAATTTGGTGTGATGGATCCAGACCCATAAGAATTTCGTTCAATTTCCTATATCTCGTATGCTCGTTTAACCGAGATCCATTCTTGTTGTAACAAAACTTGTTTAGAAGTTTGAGCTAGATATACTAACGTATTAAGTTTATTATATACTTTTAACGGTACTCCTTTCATGCATGATACCTTAAGCTCAGTATTTTCTTTATTATGATTAATATTTAATTTCGTGTGAAGGAACCACACCCATAAGAATTTAGTTCAATTTCCTATATCTCGTATGCTCGTTTAACCGAGATCCATTTTTCTAGTAACAAAGTTGTTTAGAAGTTTGAGCTAGATATACTAACGTATGAAGTTTATTATATTCTCTTAACGGTACTCCTTTCATGCATGATACCTTAGGCTTAGTATTTTCTTTATTATTAATAATATTTAATTTCGTGTGATGGAACCAGACCCATAAGAATTTCGTTCAATTTCCTATATCTCGTATGCTCGTTTAACCGAGATCCATTCTTGTTGTAACAAAACTTGTTTAGAACTTTGAGCTAGATATACTAACGTATTAAGTTTATTATATACTTTTAACGGTACTCCTTTCGTGCATGATACCTTAAGCTCAGTATTTTCTTTATTATGAATAATATTTAATTTCGTGTGAAGGAACCACACCCATAAGAATTTCGTTCAATTTCCTATATCTCGTATGCTCGTTTAACCGAGATCCATTTTTCTAGTAACAAAACTTGTTTAGAAGTTTGAGCTAGATATACTAATGTATGAAGTTTATTATATTCTTTTAACGGTACTCCTTTCATGCTTGATACCTTAGGCTCAGTATTTTCTTTATTATGAATAATATTTAATTTCGTGTGATGGAACCACACCCATAAGAATTTCGTTCAATTTCCTATATCTCGTATGCTCGTTTAACCGAGATCCATTCTTGTTGTAACAAAACTTGTTTAGAAGTTTGAGCTAGATATACTAACGTATTAAGTTTATTATATACTTTTAACGGTACTCCTTTCATGCATGATACCTTAAGCTCAGTATTTTCTTTATTATGAATAATATTTAATTTCGTGTGAAGGAACCACACCCATAAGAATTTCGTTCAATTTCCTATATCTCGTATGCTCGTTTAACCGAGATTCATTTTTCTAGTAAAAAAACTTGTTTAGAAATTTGAGCTAGATATACTAACGTATGAAGTTTATTCTATTCTTTTAACGGTACTCCTTTCATGCATGATACCTTAGCCTCGGTATTTTGTTTAGTATGAATCATAATTTATTTCGTGTGATGGAACCACACCCATAAGAGTTTCATACAATTTCCTATATCTCGTAAGCTCGTTTAACCGTGCTCCGTTTGTCTTGAAACAAAACTCGTTTAAAAGTTTGAGCTAAATCTACTAACGTATGAAGTTTATTATATACTTTTACTGGTACTCTTTTCATGCATGATACCTTAGGCTCAGTATTTTGTTTATTATGAATAATATTTAATTTCGTGTGATGGAATCACACCCATAAGAATTTCGTACAATTTCCTATATCTTGTATGCTCGTTTAACCGCGATCCATTTTTCTTGTAACAAAACTTGTTTAGAAGTTTGAGCTAGATATACTAATGTATGAAGTTTATTATATTCTTTTAACGGTACTCCTTTCATGCTTGATACCTTAGGCTCAGTATTTTCTTTATTATGAATAATATTTAATTTCGTGTGATGCAACCTCACCCATAAGAATTTCGTTCAATTTCTTATATCTCTTATGCTCGTTTAACCGAGATCCATTTTTATTGTAACAAAACTTGTTTAGAAGTTTGAGCTAGATATACTAACGTATTAAGTTTATTATATACTTTTAACGGTACTCCTTTCATGCATGATACCTTAAGCTCATTATTTTCTTTATTATGAATAATATTTAATTTCGTGTGATGGAACCAGACCCATAAGAATTTCGTTCAATTTCCTATATCTCGTATGCTCGTTTAACCGAGATCCATTCTTGTTGTAACAAAACTTGTTTAGAAGTTTGAGCTAGATATACTAACGTATTAAGTTTATTATATACTTTTAACGGTACTCCTTTCATGCATGATACCTTAAGCTCAGTATTTTCTTTATTATGAATAATATTTAATTTCGTGTGAAGGAACCACACCCATAAGAATTTAGTTCAATTTCCTATATCTCGTATGCTCGTTTAACCGAGATCCATTTTTCTAGTAACAAAATTGTTTAGAAGTTTGAGCTAGATATACTAACGTATGAAGTTTATTATATTCTCTTAACGGTACTCCTTTCATGCATGATACCTTAGGCTTAGTATTTTCTTTATTATTAATAATATTTAATTTCGTGTGATGGAGCCACACCCATAAGAATTTCGTTCAATTTCCTATATCTCGTATGCTCGTTTAACCGAGATCCATTCTTGTTGTAACAAATTTCCTATATCTCGTATGCTCGTTTAACCGAGATCCATTCTTGTTGTAACAAAACTTGTTTAGAAGTTTGAGCTAGATATACTAACGTATTAAGTTTATTATATACTTTTAACGGTACTCCTTTCATGCATGATACCTTAAGCTCAGTATTTTCTTTATTATGAATAATATTTAATTTCGTGTGAAGGAACCACACCCATAAGAATTTAGTTCAATTTCCTATATCTCGTATGCTCGTTTAACCGAGATCCATTTTTCTAGTAACAAAATTGTTTAGAAGTTTGAGCTAGATATACTAACGTATGAAGTTTATTATATTCTCTTAACGGTACTCCTTTCCTGCATGATACCTTAGGCTTAGTATTTTCTTTATTATTAATAATATTTAATTTCGTGTGATGGAGCCACACCCATAAGAATTTCGTTCAATTTCCTATATCTCGTATGCTCGTTTAACCGAGATCCATTCTTGTTGTAACAAAACTTGTTTAGAAGTTTGAGCTAGATATAATAACGTATTAAGTTTATTATATACTTTTAACGGTACTCCTTTCATGCATGATACCTTCAGCTTAGAATTTTCTTTATTATGAATAATATTTAATTTCGCGTGATGGAACCAGACCCATAAGAATTTCGTTCAATTTCCTATATCTCGTATGCTCGTTTAACCGAGATCCATTCTTGTTGTAACAAAACTTGTTTAGAAGTTTGAGCTAGAAATACTAACGTATTAAGTTTATTATATACTTTTAACGGTACTCCTTTCATGCATGATACCTTAAGCTCAGTATTTTCTTTATTATGAATAATATTTAATTTCGTGTGAAGGAACCACACCCATAAGAATTTAGTTCAATTTCCTATATCTCGTATGCTCGTTTAACCGAGATCCATTTTTCTAGTAACAAAATTGTTTAGAAGTTTGAGCTAGATATACTAACGTATGAAGTTTATTATATTCTCTTAACGGTACTCCTTTCATGCATGATACCTTAGGCTTAGTATTTTCTTTATTATTAATAATATTTAATTTCGTGTGATGGAGCCACACCCATAAGAATTTCGTTCAATTTCCTATATGTCGTATGCTCGTTTAACCGAGATCCATTCTTGTTGTAACAAAACTTGTTTAGAAGTTTGAGCTAGATATAATAACGTATTAAGTTTATTATATACTTTTAACGGTACTCCTTTCATGCATGATACCTTCAGCTTAGAATTTTCTTTATTATGAATAATATTTAATTTCGCGTGATGGAACCAGACCCATAAGAATTTCGTTCAATTTCCTATATCTCGTATGCTCGTTTAACCGAGATCCATTCTTGTTGTAACAAAACTTGTTTAGAAGTTTGAGCTAGAAATACTAACGTATTAAGTTTATTATATACTTTTAACGGTACTCCTTTCATGCATGATACCTTCAGCTCAGTATTTTCTTTATTATGAATAATATTTAATTTCGTGTGAAGGAACCACACCCATAAGAATTTAGTTCAATTTCCTATATCTCGTATGCTCGTTTAACCGAGATCCATTTTTCTAGTAACAAAATTGTTTAGAAGTTTGAGCTAGATATACTAACGTATGAAGTTTATTATATTCTCTTAACGGTACTCCTTTCATGCATGATACCTTAGGCTTAGTATTTTCTTTATTATTAATAATATTTAATTTCGTGTGATGGAGCCACACCCATAAGAATTTCGTTCAATTTCCTATATCTCGTATGCTCGTTTAACCGAGATCCATTCTTGTTGTAACAAAACTTGTTTAGAAGTTTGAGCTAGATATAATAACGTATTAAGTTTATTATATACTTTTAACGGCACTCCTTTCATGCATGATACCTTCAGCTTAGAATTTTCTTTATTATGAATAATATTTAATTTCGCGTGATGGAACCAGACCCATAAGAATTTCGTTCAATTTCCTATATCTCGTATGCTCGTTTAACCGAGATCCATTCTTGTTCCAACAAAACTTGTTTAGAAGTTTGAGCTAGATATACTAACGTATGAAGTTTATTATATTCTCTTAACGGTACTCCTTTCATGCATGATACCTTAGGCTTAGTATTTTCTTTATTATTAATAATATTTAATTTCGTGTGATGGAGCCACACCCATAAGAATTTCGTTCAATTTCCTATATCTCGTATGCTCGTTTAACCGAGATCCATTCTTGTTGTAACAAAACTTGTTTAGAAGTTTGAGCTAGATATACTAACGTATTAAGTTTATTATATACTTTTAACGGTACTTCTTTCATGCATGATACCTTCAGCTTAGAATTTTCTTTATTATGAATAATATTTAATTTCGTGTGATGGAACCAGACCCATAAGAATTTCGTTCAATTTCCTATATCTCGTATGCTCGTTTAACCGAGATCCATTCTTGTTGTAACAAAACTTGTTTAGAAGTTTGAGCTAGATATACTAATGTATGAAGTTTATTATATTCTTTTAACGGTACTCCTTTCATGCTTGATACCTTAGGCTCAGTATTTTCTTTATTATGAATAATATTTAATTTCGTGTGATGCAACCTCACCCATAAGAATTTCGTTCAATTTCTTATATCTCTTATGCTCGTTTAACCGAGATCCATTTTTATTGTAACAAAACTTGTTTAGAAGTTTGAGCTAGAAATACTAACGTATTAAGTTTATTATATACTTTTAACGGTACTCCTTTCATGCATGATACCTTAAGCTCAGTATTTTCTTTATTATGAATAATATTTAATTTCGTGTGATGGATCCAGACCCATAAGAATTTCGTTCAATTTCCTATATCTCGTATGCTCGTTTAACCGAGATCCATTCTTGTTGTAACAAAACTTGTTTAGAAGTTTGAGCTAGATATACTAACGTATTAAGTTTATTATATACTTTTAACGGTACTCCTTTCATGCATGATACCTTAAGCTCAGTATTTTCTTTATTATGAATAATATTTAATTTCGTGTGAAGGAACCACACCCATAAGAATTTAGTTCAATTTCCTATATCTCGTATGCTCGTTTAACCGAGATCCATTTTTCTAGTAACAAAGTTGTTTAGAAGTTTGAGCTAGATATACTAACGTATGAAGTTTATTATATTCTCTTAACGGTACTCCTTTCATGCATGATACCTTAGGCTTAGTATTTTCTTTATTATTAATAATATTTAATTTCGTGTGATGGAACCAGACCCATAAGAATTTCGTTCAATTTCCTATATCTCGTATGCTCGTTTAACCGAGATCCATTCTTGTTGTAACAAAACTTGTTTAGAAGTTTGAGCTAGATATACTAACGTATTAAGTTTATTATATACTTTTAACGGTACTCCTTTCGTGCATGATACCTTAAGCTCAGTATTTTCTTTATTATGAATAATATTTAATTTCGTGTGAAGGAACCACACCCATAAGAATTTCGTTCAATTTCCTATATCTCGTATGCTCGTTTAACCGAGATCCATTTTTCTAGTAACAAAACTTGTTTAGAAGTTTGAGCTAGATATACTAATGTATGAAGTTTATTATATTCTTTTAACGGTACTCCTTTCATGCTTGATACCTTAGGCTCAGTATTTTCTTTATTATGAATAATATTTAATTTCGTGTGATGCAACCTCACCCATAAGAATTTCGTTCAATTTCTTATATCTCTTATGCTCGTTTAACCGAGATCCATTTTTATTGTAACAAAACTTGTTTAGAAGTTTGAGCTAGATATACTAACGTATTAAGTTTATTATATACTTTTAACGGTACTCCTTTCATGCATGATACCTTAAGCTCAGTATTTTCTTTATTATGAATAATATTTAATTTCGTGTGAAGGAACCACACCCATAAGAATTTCGTTCAATTTCCTATATCTCGTATGCTCGTTTAACCGAGATTCATTTTTCTAGTAAAAAAACTTGTTTAGAAATTTGAGCTAGATATACTAACGTATGAAGTTTATTCTATTCTTTTAACGGTACTCCTTTCATGCATGATACCTTAGCCTCGGTATTTTGTTTAGTATGAATCATAATTTATTTCGTGTGATGGAACCACACCCATAAGAGTTTCATACAATTTCCTATATCTCGTAAGCTCGTTTAACCGTGCTCCGTTTGTCTTGAAACAAAACTCGTTTAAAAGTTTGAGCTAAATCTACTAACGTATGAAGTTTATTATATACTTTTACTGGTACTCTTTTCATGCATGATACCTTAGGCTCAGTATTTTGTTTATTATGAATAATATTTAATTTCGTGTGATGGAATCACACCCATAAGAATTTCGTACAATTTCCTATATCTTGTATGCTCGTTTAACCGCGATCCATTTTTCTTGTAACAAAACTTGTTTAGAAGTTTGAGCTAGATATACTAATGTATGAAGTTTATTATATTCTTTTAACGGTACTCCTTTCATGCTTGATACCTTAGGCTCAGTATTTTCTTTATTATGAATAATATTTAATTTCGTGTGATGCAACCTCACCCATAAGAATTTCGTTCAATTTCTTATATCTCTTATGCTCGTTTAACCGAGATCCATTTTTATTGTAACAAAACTTGTTTAGAAGTTTGAGCTAGATATACTAACGTATTAAGTTTATTATATACTTTTAACGGTACTCCTTTCATGCATGATACCTTAAGCTCATTATTTTCTTTATTATGAATAATATTTAATTTCGTGTGATGGAACCAGACCCATAAGAATTTCGTTCAATTTCCTATATCTCGTATGCTCGTTTAACCGAGATCCATTCTTGTTGTAACAAAACTTGTTTAGAAGTTTGAGCTAGATATACTAACGTATTAAGTTTATTATATACTTTTAACGGTACTCCTTTCATGCATGATACCTTAAGCTCAGTATTTTCTTTATTATGAATAATATTTAATTTCGTGTGAAGGAACCACACCCATAAGAATTTAGTTCAATTTCCTATATCTCGTATGCTCGTTTAACCGAGATCCATTTTTCTAGTAACAAAATTGTTTAGAAGTTTGAGCTAGATATACTAACGTATGAAGTTTATTATATTCTCTTAACGGTACTCCTTTCATGCATGATACCTTAGGCTTAGTATTTTCTTTATTATTAATAATATTTAATTTCGTGTGATGGAGCCACACCCATAAGAATTTCGTTCAATTTCCTATATCTCGTATGCTCGTTTAACCGAGATCCATTCTTGTTGTAACAAAACTTGTTTAGAAGTTTGAGCTAGATATAATAACGTATTAAGTTTATTATATACTTTTAACGGTACTCCTTTCATGCATGATACCTTCAGCTTAGAATTTTCTTTATTATGAATAATATTTAATTTCGCGTGATGGAACCAGACCCATAAGAATTTCGTTCAATTTCCTATATCTCGTATGCTCGTTTAACCGAGATCCATTCTTGTTGTAACAAAACTTGTTTAGAAGTTTGAGCTAGAAATACTAACGTATTAAGTTTATTATATACTTTTAACGGTACTCCTTTCATGCATGATACCTTAAGCTCAGTATTTTCTTTATTATGAATAATATTTAATTTCGTGTGAAGGAACCACACCCATAAGAATTTAGTTCAATTTCCTATATCTCGTATGCTCGTTTAACCGAGATCCATTTTTCTAGTAACAAAATTGTTTAGAAGTTTGAGCTAGATATACTAACGTATGAAGTTTATTATATTCTCTTAACGGTACTCCTTTCATGCATGATACCTTAGGCTTAGTATTTTCTTTATTATTAATAATATTTAATTTCGTGTGATGGAGCCACACCCATAAGAATTTCGTTCAATTTCCTATATGTCGTATGCTCGTTTAACCGAGATCCATTCTTGTTGTAACAAAACTTGTTTAGAAGTTTGAGCTAGATATAATAACGTATTAAGTTTATTATATACTTTTAACGGTACTCCTTTCATGCATGATACCTTCAGCTTAGAATTTTCTTTATTATGAATAATATTTAATTTCGCGTGATGGAACCAGACCCATAAGAATTTCGTTCAATTTCCTATATCTCGTATGCTCGTTTAACCGAGATCCATTCTTGTTGTAACAAAACTTGTTTAGAAGTTTGAGCTAGAAATACTAACGTATTAAGTTTATTATATACTTTTAACGGTACTCCTTTCATGCATGATACCTTAAGCTCAGTATTTTCTTTATTATGAATAATATTTAATTTCGTGTGAAGGAACCACACCCATAAGAATTTAGTTCAATTTCCTATATCTCGTATGCTCGTTTAACCGAGATCCATTTTTCTAGTAACAAAATTGTTTAGAAGTTTGAGCTAGATATACTAACGTATGAAGTTTATTATATTCTCTTAACGGTACTCCTTTCATGCATGATACCTTAGGCTTAGTATTTTCTTTATTATTAATAATATTTAATTTCGTGTGATGGAGCCACACCCATAAGAATTTCGTTCAATTTCCTATATCTCGTATGCTCGTTTAACCGAGATCCATTCTTGTTGTAACAAAACTTGTTTAGAAGTTTGAGCTAGATATAATAACGTATTAAGTTTATTATATACTTTTAACGGCACTCCTTTCATGCATGATACCTTCAGCTTAGAATTTTCTTTATTATGAATAATATTTAATTTCGCGTGATGGAACCAGACCCATAAGAATTTCGTTCAATTTCCTATATCTCGTATGCTCGTTTAACCGAGATCCATTCTTGTTGTAACAAAACTTGTTTAGAAGTTTGAGCTAGATATACTAACGTATGAAGTTTATTATATTCTCTTAACGGTACTCCTTTCATGCATGATACCTTAGGCTCAGTATTTTCTTTATTATGAATAATATTTAATTTCGTGTGATGCAACCTCACCCATAAGAATTTCGTTCAATTTCTTATATCTCTTATGCTCGTTTAACCGAGATCCATTTTTATTGTAACAAAACTTGTTTAGAAGTTTGAGCTAGAAATACTAACGTATTAAGTTTATTATATACTTTTAACGGTACTCCTTTCATGCATGATACCTTAAGCTCAGTATTTTCTTTATTATGAATAATATTTAATTTCGTGTGATGGATCCAGACCCATAAGAATTTCGTTCAATTTCCTATATCTCGTATGCTCGTTTAACCGAGATCCATTCTTGTTGTAACAAAACTTGTTTAGAAGTTTGAGCTAGATATACTAACGTATTAAGTTTATTATATACTTTTAACGGTACTCCTTTCATGCATGATACCTTAAGCTCAGTATTTTCTTTATTATGAATAATATTAAATTTCGTGTGAAGGAACCACACCCATAAGAATTTAGTTCAATTTCCTATATCTCGTATGCTCGTTTAACCGAGATCCATTTTTCTAGTAACAAAGTTGTTTTGAAGTTTGAGCTAGATATACTAACGTATGAAGTTTATTATATTCTCTTAACGGTACTCCTTTCATGCATGATACCTTAGGCTTAGTATTTTCTTTATTATTAATAATATTTAATTTCGTGTGATGGAACCAGACCCATAAGAATTTCGTTCAATTTCCTATATCTCGTATGCTCGTTTAACCGAGATCCATTCTTGTTGTAACAAAACTTGTTTAGAAGTTTGAGCTAGATATACTAACGTATTAAGTTTATTATATACTTTTAACGGTACTCCTTTCGTGCATGATACCTTAAGCTCAGTATTTTCTTTATTATGAATAATATTTAATTTCGTGTGAAGGAACCACACCCATAAGAATTTCGTTCAATTTCCTATATCTCGTATGCTCGTTTAACCGAGATCCATTTTTCTAGTAACAAAACTTGTTTAGAAGTTTGAGCTAGATATACTAATGTATGAAGTTTATTATATTCTTTTAACGGTACTCCTTTCATGCTTGATACCTTAGGCTCAGTATTTTCTTTATTATGAATAATATTTAATTTCGTGTGATGCAACCTCACCCATAAGAATTTCGTTCAATTTCTTATATCTCTTATGCTCGTTTAACCGAGATCCATTTTTATTGTAACAAAACTTGTTTAGAAGTTTGAGCTAGATATACTAACGTATTAAGTTTATTATATACTTTTAACGGTACTCCTTTCATGCATGATACCTTAAGCTCAGTATTTTCTTTATTATGAATAATATTTAATTTCGTGTGAAGGAACCACACCCATAAGAATTTCGTTCAATTTCCTATATCTCGTATGCTCGTTTAACCGAGATTCATTTTTCTAGTAACAAAACTTGTTTAGAAATTTGAGCTAGATATACTAACGTATGAAGTTTATTCTATTCTTTTAACGGTACTCCTTTCATGCATGATACCTTAGCCTCGGTATTTTGTTTAGTATGAATCATAATTTATTTCGTGTGATGGAACCACACCCATAAGAGTTTCATACAATTTCCTATATCTCGTAAGCTCGTTTAACCGTGCTCCGTTTGTCTTGAAACAAAACTCGTTTAAAAGTTTGAGCTAAATCTACTAACGTATGAAGTTTATTATATACTTTTACTGGTACTCTTTTCATGCATGATACCTTAGGCTCAGTATTTTGTTTATTATGAATAATATTTAATTTCGTGTGATGGAATCACACCCATAAGAATTTCGTACAATTTCCTATATCTTGTATGCTCGTTTAACCGCGATCCATTTTTCTTGTAACAAAACTTGTTTAGAAGTTTGAGCTAGATATACTAATGTATGAAGTTTATTATATTCTTTTAACGGTACTCCTTTCATGCTTGATACCTTAGGCTCAGTATTTTCTTTATTATGAATAATATTTAATTTCGTGTGATGCAACCTCACCCATAAGAATTTCGTTCAATTTCTTATATCTCTTATGCTCGTTTAACCGAGATCCATTTTTATTGTAACAAAACTTGTTTAGAAGTTTGAGCTAGATATACTAACGTATTAAGTTTATTATATACTTTTAACGGTACTCCTTTCATGCATGATACCTTAAGCTCATTATTTTCTTTATTATGAATAATATTTAATTTCGTGTGATGGAACCAGACCCATAAGAATTTCGTTCAATTTCCTATATCTCGTATGCTCGTTTAACCGAGATCCATTCTTGTTGTAACAAAACTTGTTTAGAAGTTTGAGCTAGATATACTAACGTATTAAGTTTATTATATACTTTTAACGGTACTCCTTTCATGCATGATACCTTAAGCTCAGTATTTTCTTTATTATGAATAATATTTAATTTCGTGTGAAGGAACCACACCCATAAGAATTTAGTTCAATTTCCTATATCTCGTATGCTCGTTTAACCGAGATCCATTTTTCTAGTAACAAAATTGTTTAGAAGTTTGAGCTAGATATACTAACGTATGAAGTTTATTATATTCTCTTAACGGTACTCCTTTCATGCATGATACCTTAGGCTTAGTATTTTCTTTATTATTAATAATATTTAATTTCGTGTGATGGAGCCACACCCATAAGAATTTCGTTCAATTTCCTATATCTCGTATGCTCGTTTAACCGAGATCCATTCTTGTTGTAACAAAACTTGTTTAAAAGTTTGAGCTAGATATACTAATGTATGAAGTTTATTATATTCTTTTAACGGTACTCCTTTCATGCTTGATACCTTAGGCTCAGTATTTTCTTTATTATGAATAATATTTAATTTCGTGTGATGCAACCTCACCCATAAGAATTTCGTTCAATTTCTTATATCTCTTATGCTCGTTTAACCGAGATCCATTTTTATTGTAACAAAACTTGTTTAGAAGTTTGACCTAGATATACTAACGTATTAAGTTTATTATATACTTTTAACGGTACTCCTTTCATGCATTATACCTTAAGCTCAGTATTTTCTTTATTATGAATAATATTTAATTTCGTGTGAAGGAACCACACCCATAAGAATTTAGTTCAATTTCCTATATCTCGTATGCTCGTTTAACCGAGATCCATTTTTCTAGTAACAAAATTGTTTAGAAGTTTGAGCTAGATATACTAACGTATGAAGTTTATTATATTCTCTTAACGGTACTCCTTTCATGCATGATACCTTAGGCTTAGTATTTTCTTTATTATTAATAATATTTAATTTCGTGTGATGGAGCCACACCCATAAGAATTTCGTTCAATTTCCTATATCTCGTATGTTCGTTTAACCGAGATCCATTCTTGTTGTAACAAAACTTGTTTAGAAGTTTGAGCTAGATATAATAACGTATTAAGTTTATTATATACTTTTAACGGTACTCCTTTCATGCATGATACCTTCAGCTTAGAATTTTCTTTATTATGAATAATATTTAATTTCGTGTGATGGAACCAGACCCATAAGAATTTCGTTCAATTTCCTATATCTCGTATGCTCGTTTAACCGAGATCCATTCTTGTTGTAACAAAACTTGTTTAGAAGTTTGAGCTAGATATACTAACGTATGAAGTTTATTATATTCTCTTAACGGTACTCCTTTCATGCATGATACCTTAGGCTTAGTATTTTCTTTATTATTAATAATATTTAATTTCGTGTGATGGAGCCACACCCATAAGAATTTCGTTCAATTTCCTATATCTCGTATGCTCGTTTAACCGAGATCCATTCTTGTTGTAACAAAACTTGTTTAGAAGTTTGAGCTAGATATACTAACGTATTAAGTTTATTATATACTTTTAACGGTACTCCTTTCATGCATGATACCTTCAGCTTAGAATTTTCTTTATTATGAATAATATTTAATTTCGTGTGATGGAACCAGACCCATAAGAATTTCGTTCAATTTCCTATATCTCGTATGCTCGTTTAACCGAGATCCATTCTTGTTGTAACAAAACTTGTTTAGAAGTTTGAGCTAGATATACTAATGTATGAAGTTTATTATATTCTTTTAACGGTACTCCTTTCATGCTTGATACCTTAGGCTCAGTATTTTCTTTATTATGAATAATATTTAATTTCGTGTGATGGAACCAGACCCATAAGAATTTCGTTCAATTTCCTATATCTCGTATGCTCGTTTAACCGAGATCCATTCTTGTTGTAACAAAACTTGTTTAGAAGTTTGAGCTAGATATACTAACGTATTAAGTTTATTATATACTTTTAACGGTACTCCTTTCATGCATGATACCTTAAGCTCAGTATTTTCTTTATTATGAATAATATTTAATTTCGTGTGAAGGAACCACACCCATAAGAATTTAGTTCAATTTCCTATATCTCGTATGCTCGTTTAACCGAGATCCATTTTTCTAGTAACAAAGTTGTTTAGAAGTTTGAGCTAGATATACTAACGTATGAAGTTTATTATATTCTCTTAACGGTACTCCTTTCATGCATGATACCTTAGGCTTAGTATTTTCTTTATTATTAATAATATTTAATTTCGTGTGATGGAGCCACACCCATAAGAATTACGTTCAATTTCCTATATCTCGTATGCTCGTTTAACCGAGATCCATTCTTGTTGTAACAAAACTTGTTTAGAAGTTTGAGCTAGATATACTAACGTATTAAGTTTATTATATACTTTTAACGGTACTCCTTTCATGCATGATACCTTCAGCTTAGAATTTTCTTTATTATGAATAATATTTAATTTCGTGTGATGGAACCAGACCCATAAGAATTTCGTTCAATTTCCTATATCTCGTATGCTCGTTTAACCGAGATCCATTCTTGTTGTAACAAAACTTGTTTAGAAGTTTGAGCTAGATATAAAAACGTATTAAGTTTATTATATACTTTTAACGGTACTCCTTTCATGCATGATACCTTAAGCTCAGTATTTTCTTTATTATGAATAATATTTAATTTCGTGTGAAGGAACCACACCCATAAGAATTTCGTTCAATTTCCTATATCTCGTATGCTCGTTTAACCGAGATCCATTCTTGTTGTAACAAAACTTGTTTAGAAGTTTGAGCTAGATATACTAACGTATTAAGTTTATTATATACTTTTAACGGTACTCCTTTCATGCATCATACCTTAAGCTCAGTATTTTCTTTATTATGAATAATATGTAATTTCGTGTGATGGAACCAGACCCATAAGAATTTCGTTCAATTTCCTATATCTCGTATGCTCGTTTAACCGAGATCCATTCTTGTTGTAACAAAACTTGTTTAGAAGTTTGAGCTAGATATACTAACGTATTAAGTTTATTATATACTTTTAACGGTACTCCTTTCATGCATGATACCTTAAGCTCAGTATTTTCTTTATTATGAATAATATTTAATTTCGTGTGATGGAACCAGACCCATAAGAATTTCGTTCAATTTCCTATATCTCGTATGCTCGTTTAACCGAGATCCATTCTTGTTGTAACAAAACTTGTTTAGAAGTTTGAGCTAGATATACTAACGTATTAAGTTTATTATATACTTTTAACGGTACTCCTTTCATGCATGATACCTTAAGCTCAGTATTTTCTTTATTATGAATAATATTTAATTTCGTGTGAAGGAACCACACCCATAAGAATTTAGTTCAATTTCCTATATCTCGTATGCTCGTTTAACCGAGATCCATTTTTCTAGTAACAAAGTTGTTTAGAAGTTTGAGCTAGATATACTAACGTATGAAGTTTATTATATTCTCTTAACGGTACTCCTTTCATGCATGATACCTTAGGCTTAGTATTTTCTTTATTATTAATAATATTTAATTTCGTGTGATGGAGCCACACCCATAAGAATTACGTTCAATTTCCTATATCTCGTATGCTCGTTTAACCGAGATCCATTCTTGTTGTAACAAAACTTGTTTAGAAGTTTGAGCTAGATATACTAACGTATTAAGTTTATTATATACTTTTAACGGTACTCCTTTCATGCATGATACCTTCAGCTTAGAATTTTCTTTATTATGAATAATATTTAATTTCGTGTGATGGAACCAGACCCATAAGAATTTCGTTCAATTTCCTATATCTCGTATGCTCGTTTAACCGAGATCCATTCTTGTTGTAACAAAACTTGTTTAGAAGTTTGAGCTAGATATAAAAACGTATTAAGTTTATTATATACTTTTAACGGTACTCCTTTCATGCATGATACCTTAAGCTCAGTATTTTCTTTATTATGAATAATATTTAATTTCGTGTGAAGGAACCACACCCATAAGAATTTCGTTCAATTTCCTATAACTCGTATGCTCGTTTAACCGAGATCCATTCTTGTTGTAACAAAACTTGTTTAGAAGTTTGAGCTAGATATACTAACGTATTAAGTTTATTATATACTTTTAACGGTACTCCTTTCATGCATCATACCTTAAGCTCAGTATTTTCTTTATTATGAATAATATGTAATTTCGTGTGATGGAACCAGACCCATAAGAATTTCGTTCAATTTCCTATATCTCGTATGCTCGTTTAACCGAGATCCATTCTTGTTGTAACAAAACTTGTTTAGAAGTTTGAGCTAGATATACTAACGTATTAAGTTTATTATATACTTTTAACGGTACTCCTTTCATGCATGATACCTTAAGCTCAGTATTTTCTTTATTATGAATAATATTTAATTTCGTGTGAAGGAACCACACCCATAAGAATTTCGTTCAATTTCCTATATCTCGTATGCTCGTTTAACCGAGATCCATTTTTCTAGTAACAAAACTTGTTTAGAAGTTTGAGCTACATATACTAACGTATGAAGTTTGTTATATTCTCTTAACGGTACTCCTTTCATGCATGATACCTTAGGCTTAGTATTTTCTTTATTATGAATAATATTTAATTTCGTGTGATGGAACCAGACCCATAAGAATTTCGTTCAATTTCCTATATCTCGTATGCTCGTTTAACCGAGATCCATTCTTGTTGTAACAAAACTTGTTTAGAAGTTTGAGCTAGATATACTAACGTATGAAGTTTATTATATTCTCTTAACGGTACTCCTTTCATGCATGATACCTTAGGCTTAGTATTTTCTTTATTATGATTAATATTTAATTTCGTGTGATGGAACCACACCCATAAGAATTTCGTTCAATTTCCTATATCTCGTATGCTCGTTTAACCGAGATCCATTCTTGTTGTAACAAAACTTGTTTAGAAGTTTGAGCTAGATATACTAACGTATTAAGTTTATTATATACTTTTAACGGTACTCCTTTCATGCATGATACCTTCAGCTTAGTATTTTCTTTATTATGAATAATATTTAATTTCGTGTGATGGAACCAGACCCATAAGAATTTCGTTCAATTTCCTATATCTCGTATGCTCGTTTAACCGAGATCCATTCTTGTTGTAACAAAACTTGTTTAGAAGTTTGAGCTAGATATACTAACGTATTAAGTTTATTATATACTTTTAACGGTACTCCTTTCATGCATGATACCTTAAGCTCAGTATTTTCTTTATTATGAATAATATTTAATTTCGTGTGAAGGAACCACACCCATAAGAATTTAGTTCAATTTCCTATATCTCGTATGCTCGTTTAACCGAGATCCATTTTTCTAGTAACAAAGTTGTTTAGAAGTTTGAGCTAGATATACTAACGTATGAAGTTTATTATATTCTCTTAACGGTACTCCTTTCATGCATGATACCTTAGGCTTAGTATTTTCTTTATTATTAATAATATTTAATTTCGTGTGATGGAGCCACACCCATAAGAATTTAGTTCAATTTCCTATATCTCGTATGCTCGTTTAACCGAGATCCATTCTTGTTGTAACAAAACTTGTTTAAAAGTTTGAGCTAGATATACTAATGTATGAAGTTTATTATATACTTTTAACGGTACTCCTTTCATGCATGATACCTTCAGCTTAGAATTTTCTTTATTATGAATAATATTTAATTTCGTGTGATGGAACCAGACCCATAAGAATTTCGTTCAATTTCCTATATCTCGTATGCTCGTTTAACCGAGATCCATTCTTGTTGTAACAAAACTTGTTTAGAAGTTTGAGCTAGATATAAAAACGTATTAAGTTTATTATATACTTTTAACGGTACTCCTTTCATGCATGATACCTTAAGCTCAGTATTTTCTTTATTATGAATAATATTTAATTTCGTGTGAAGGAACCACACCCATAAGAATTTCGTTCAATTTCCTATATCTCGTATGCTCGTTTAACCGAGATCCATTCTTGTTGTAACAAAACTTGTTTAGAAGTTTGAGGTAGATATACTAACGTATTAAGTTTATTATATACTTTTAACGGTACTCCTTTCATGCATCATACCTTAAGCTCAGTATTTTCTTTATTATGAATAATATGTAATTTCGTGTGATGGAACCAGACCCATAAGAATTTCGTTCAATTTCCTATATCTCGTATGCTCGTTTAACCGAGATCCATTCTTGTTGTAACAAAACTTGTTTAGAAGTTTGAGCTAGATATACTAACGTATTAAGTTTATTATATACTTTTAACGGTACTCCTTTCATGCATGATACCTTAAGCTCAGTATTTTCTTTATTATGAATAATATTTAATTTCGTGTGAAGGAACCACACCCATAAGAATTTCGTTCAATTTCCTATATCTCGTATGCTCGTTTAACCGAGATCCATTTTTCTAGTAACAAAACTTGTTTAGAAGTTTGAGCTAGATATACTAACGTATGAAGTTTGTTATATTCTCTTAACGGTACTCCTTTCATGCATGATACCTTAGGCTTAGTATTTTCTTTATTATGAATAATATTTAATTTCGTGTGATGGAACCAGACCCATAAGAATTTCGTTCAATTTCCTATATCTCGTATGCTCGTTTAACCGAGATCCATTCTTGTTGTAACAAAACTTGTTTAGAAGTTTGAGCTAGATATACTAACGTATGAAGTTTATTATATTCTCTTAACGGTACTCCTTTCATGCATGATACCTTAGGCTTAGTATTTTCTTTATTATGATTAATATTTAATTTCGTGTGATGGAACCACACCCATAAGAATTTCGTTCAATTTCCTATATCTCGTATGCTCGTTTAACCGAGATCCATTCTTGTTGTAACAAAACTTGTTTAGAAGTTTGAGCTAGATATACTAACGTATTAAGTTTATTATATACTTTTAACGGTACTCCTTTCATGCATGATACCTTCAGCTTAGTATTTTCTTTATTATGAATAATATTTAATTTCGTGTGATGGAACCAGACCCATAAGAATTTCGTTCAATTTCCTATATCTCGTATGCTCGTTTAACCGAGATCCATTCTTGTTGTAACAAAACTTGTTTAGAAGTTTGAGCTAGATATACTAACGTATTAAGTTTATTATATACTTTTAACGGTACTCCTTTCATGCATGATACCTTAAGCTCAGTATTTTCTTTATTATGAATAATATTTAATTTCGTGTGAAGGAACCACACCCATAAGAATTTAGTTCAATTTCCTATATCTCGTATGCTCGTTTAACCGAGATCCATTTTTCTAGTAACAAAGTTGTTTAGAAGTTTGAGCTAGATATACTAACGTATGAAGTTTATTATATTCTCTTAACGGTACTCCTTTCATGCATGATACCTTAGGCTTAGTATTTTCTTTATTATTAATAATATTTAATTTCGTGTGATGGAGCCACACCCATAAGAATTTAGTTCAATTTCCTATATCTCGTATGCTCGTTTAACCGAGATCCATTCTTGTTGTAACAAAACTTGTTTAAAAGTTTGAGCTAGATATACTAATGTATGAAGTTTATTATATACTTTTAACGGTACTCCTTTCATGCATGATACCTTCAGCTTAGAATTTTCTTTATTATGAATAATATTTAATTTCGTGTGATGGAACCAGACCCATAAGAATTTCGTTCAATTTCCTATATCTCGTATGCTCGTTTAACCGAGATCCATTCTTGTTGTAACAAAACTTGTTTAGAAGTTTGAGCTAGATATAAAAACGTATTAAGTTTATTATATACTTTTAACGGTACTCCTTTCATGCATGATACCTTAAGCTCAGTATTTTCTTTATTATGAATAATATTTAATTTCGTGTGAAGGAACCACACCCATAAGAATTTCGTTCAATTTCCTATATCTCGTATGCTCGTTTAACCGAGATCCATTCTTGTTGTAACAAAACTTGTTTAGAAGTTTGAGGTAGATATACTAACGTATTAAGTTTATTATATACTTTTAACGGTACTCCTTTCATGCATCATACCTTAAGCTCAGTATTTTCTTTATTATGAATAATATGTAATTTCGTGTGATGGAACCAGACCCATAAGAATTTCGTTCAATTTCCTATATCTCGTATGCTCGTTTAACCGAGATCCATTCTTGTTGTAACAAAACTTGTTTAGAAGTTTGAGCTAGATATACTAACGTATTAAGTTTATTATATACTTTTAACGGTACTCCTTTCATGCATGATACCTTAAGCTCAGTATTTTCTTTATTATGAATAATATTTAATTTCGTGTGAAGGAACCACACCCATAAGAATTTCGTTCAATTTCCTATATCTCGTATGCTCGTTTAACCGAGATCCATTCTTGTTGTAACAAAACTTGTTTAGAAGTTTGAGGTAGATATACTAACGTATTAAGTTTATTATATACTTTTAACGGTACTCCTTTCATGCATCATACCTTAAGCTCAGTATTTTCTTTATTATGAATAATATGTAATTTCGTGTGATGGAACCAGACCCATAAGAATTTCGTTCAATTTCCTATATCTCGTATGCTCGTTTAACCGAGATCCATTCTTGTTGTAACAAAACTTGTTTAGAAGTTTGAGCTAGATATACTAACGTATTAAGTTTATTATATACTTTTAACGGTACTCCTTTCATGCATGATACCTTAAGCTCAGTATTTTCTTTATTATGAATAATATTTAATTTCGTGTGAAGGAACCACACCCATAAGAATTTCGTTCAATTTCCTATATCTCGTATGCTCGTTTAACCGAGATCCATTCTTGTTGTAACAAAACTTGTTTAGAAGTTTGAGGTAGATATACTAACGTATTAAGTTTATTATATACTTTTAACGGTACTCCTTTCATGCATCATACCTTAAGCTCAGTATTTTCTTTATTATGAATAATATGTAATTTCGTGTGATGGAACCAGACCCATAAGAATTTCGTTCAATTTCCTATATCTCGTATGCTCGTTTAACCGAGATCCATTCTTGTTGTAACAAAACTTGTTTAGAAGTTTGAGCTAGATATACTAACGTATTAAGTTTATTATATACTTTTAACGGTACTCCTTTCATGCATGATACCTTAAGCTCAGTATTTTCTTTATTATGAATAATATTTAATTTCGTGTGAAGGAACCACACCCATAAGAATTTCGTTCAATTTCCTATATCTCGTATGCTCGTTTAACCGAGATCCATTCTTGTTGTAACAAAACTTGTTTAGAAGTTTGAGGTAGATATACTAACGTATTAAGTTTATTATATACTTTTAACGGTACTCCTTTCATGCATCATACCTTAAGCTCAGTATTTTCTTTATTATGAATAATATGTAATTTCGTGTGATGGAACCAGACCCATAAGAATTTCGTTCAATTTCCTATATCTCGTATGCTCGTTTAACCGAGATCCATTCTTGTTGTAACAAAACTTGTTTAGAAGTTTGAGCTAGATATACTAACGTATTAAGTTTATTATATACTTTTAACGGTACTCCTTTCATGCATGATACCTTAAGCTCAGTATTTTCTTTATTATGAATAATATTTAATTTCGTGTGAAGGAACCACACCCATAAGAATTTCGTTCAATTTCCTATATCTCGTATGCTCGTTTAACCGAGATCCATTCTTGTTGTAACAAAACTTGTTTAGAAGTTTGAGGTAGATATACTAACGTATTAAGTTTATTATATACTTTTAACGGTACTCCTTTCATGCATCATACCTTAAGCTCAGTATTTTCTTTATTATGAATAATATGTAATTTCGTGTGATGGAACCAGACCCATAAGAATTTCGTTCAATTTCCTATATCTCGTATGCTCGTTTAACCGAGATCCATTCTTGTTGTAACAAAACTTGTTTAGAAGTTTGAGCTAGATATACTAACGTATTAAGTTTATTATATACTTTTAACGGTACTCCTTTCATGCATGATACCTTAAGCTCAGTATTTTCTTTATTATGAATAATATTTAATTTCGTGTGAAGGAACCACACCCATAAGAATTTCGTTCAATTTCCTATATCTCGTATGCTCGTTTAACCGAGATCCATTTTTCTAGTAACAAAACTTGTTTAGAAGTTTGAGCTAGATATACTAACGTATGAAGTTTGTTATATTCTCTTAACGGTACTCCTTTCATGCATGATACCTTAGGCTTAGTATTTTCTTTATTATGAATAATATTTAATTTCGTGTGATGGAACCAGACCCATAAGAATTTCGTTCAATTTCCTATATCTCGTATGCTCGTTTAACCGAGATCCATTCTTGTTGTAACAAAACTTGTTTAGAAGTTTGAGCTAGATATACTAACGTATGAAGTTTATTATATTCTCTTAACGGTACTCCTTTCATGCATGATACCTTAGGCTTAGTATTTTCTTTATTATGATTAATATTTAATTTCGTGTGATGGAACCACACCCATAAGAATTTCGTTCAATTTCCTATATCTCGTATGCTCGTTTAACCGAGATCCATTCTTGTTGTAACAAAACTTGTTTAGAAGTTTGAGCTAGATATACTAACGTATTAAGTTTATTATATACTTTTAACGGTACTCCTTTCATGCATGATACCTTCAGCTTAGTATTTTCTTTATTATGAATAATATTTAATTTCGTGTGATGGAACCAGACCCATAAGAATTTCGTTCAATTTCCTATATCTCGTATGCTCGTTTAACCGAGATCCATTCTTGTTGTAACAAAACTTGTTTAGAAGTTTGAGCTAGATATACTAACGTATTAAGTTTATTATATACTTTTAACGGTACTCCTTTCATGCATGATACCTTAAGCTCAGTATTTTCTTTATTATGAATAATATTTAATTTCGTGTGAAGGAACCACACCCATAAGAATTTAGTTCAATTTCCTATATCTCGTATGCTCGTTTAACCGAGATCCATTTTTCTAGTAACAAAGTTGTTTAGAAGTTTGAGCTAGATATACTAACGTATGAAGTTTATTATATTCTCTTAACGGTACTCCTTTCATGCATGATACCTTAGGCTTAGTATTTTCTTTATTATTAATAATATTTAATTTCGTGTGATGGAGCCACACCCATAAGAATTTAGTTCAATTTCCTATATCTCGTATGCTCGTTTAACCGAGATCCATTCTTGTTGTAACAAAACTTGTTTAAAAGTTTGAGCTAGATATACTAATGTATGAAGTTTATTATATTCTTTTAACGGTACTCCTTTCATGCATGATACCTTAGGCTCAGTATTTTCTTTATTATGAATAATATTTAATTTCGTGTGATGGAACCAGACCCATAAGAATTTCGTTCAATTTCCTATATCTCGTATGCTCGTTTAACCGAGATCCATTCTTGTTGTAACAAAACTTGTTTAGAAGTTTGAGCTAGATATACTAACGTATTAAGTTTATTATATACTTTTAACGGTACTCCTTTCATGCATGATACCTTAAGCTCAGTATTTTCTTTATTATGAATAATATTTAATTTCGTGTGAAGGAACCACACCCATAAGAATTTCGTTCAATTTCCTATATCTCGTATGCTCGTTTAACCGAGATCCATTCTTGTTGTAACAAAACTTGTTTAGAAGTTTGAACTAGATATACTAACGTATTAAGTTTATTATATACTTTTAACGGTACTCCTTTCATGCATCATACCTTAAGCTCAGTATTTTCTTTATTATGAATAATATGTAATTTCGTGTGATGGAACCAGACCCATAAGAATTTCGTTCAATTTCCTATATCTCGTATGCTCGTTTAACCGAGATCCATTCTTGTTGTAACAAAACTTGTTTAGAAGTTTGAGCTAGATATACTAACGTATTAAGTTTATTATATACTTTTAACGGTACTCCTTTCATGCATGATACCTTAAGCTCAGTATTTTCTTTATTATGAATAATATTTAATTTCGTGTGAAGGAACCACAACCATAAGAATTTCGTTCAATTTCCTATATCTCGTATGCTCGTTTAACCGAGATCCATTTTTCTAGTAACAAAACTTGTTTAGAAGTTTGAGCTAGATATACTAACGTATGAAGTTTGTTATATTCTCTTAACGGTACTCCTTTCATGCATGATACCTTAGGCTTAGTATTTTCTTTATTATGATTAATATTTAATTTCGTGTGATGGAACCACACCCATAAGAATTTCGTTCAATTTCCTATATCTCGTATGCTCGTTTAACCGAGATCCATTCTTGTTGTAACAAAACTTGTTTAGAAGTTTGAGCTAGATATACTAACGTATGAAGTTTATTATATTCTCTTAACGGTACTCCTTTCATGCATGATACCTTAGGCTTAGTATTTTCTTTATTATGATTAATATTTAATTTCGTGTGATGGAACCACACCCATAAGAATTTCGTTCAATTTCCTATATCTCGTATGCTCGTTTAACCGAGATCCGTTCTTGTTGTAACAAAACTTGTTTAGAAGTTTGAGCTAGATATACTAACGTATTAAGTTTATTATATACTTTTAACGGTACTCCTTTCATGCATGATACCTTCAGCTTAGTATTTTCTTTATTATGAATAATATTTAATTTCGTGTGATGGAACCAGACCCATAAGAATTTCGTTCAATTTCCTATATCTCGTATGCTCGTTTAACCGAGATCCATTCTTGTTGTAACAAAACTTGTTTAGAAGTTTGAGCTAGATATACTAACGTATTAAGTTTATTATATACTTTTAACGGTACTCCTTTCATGCATGATACCTTAAGCTCAGTATTTTCTTTATTATGAATAATATTTAATTTCGTGTGAAGGAACCACACCCATAAGAATTTAGTTCAATTTCCTATATCTCGTATGCTCGTTTAACCGAGATCCATTTTTCTAGTAACAAAGTTGTTTAGAAGTTTGAGCTAGATATACTAACGTATGAAGTTTATTATATTCTCTTAACGGTACTCCTTTCATGCATGATACCTTAGGCTTAGTATTTTCTTTATTATTAATAATATTTAATTTCGTGTGATGGAGCCACACCCATAAGAATTTAGTTCAATTTCCTATATCTCGTATGCTCGTTTAACCGAGATCCATTCTTGTTGTAACAAAACTTGTTTAAAAGTTTGAGCTAGATATACTAATGTATGAAGTTTATTATATTCTTTTAACGGTACTCCTTTCATGCATGATACCTTAGGCTCAGTATTTTCTTTATTATGAATAATATTTAATTTCGTGTGATGGAACCAGACCCATAAGAATTTCGTTCAATTTCCTATATCTCGTATGCTCGTTTAACCGAGATCCATTCTTGTTGTAACAAAACTTGTTTAGAAGTTTGAGCTAGATATACTAACGTATTAAGTTTATTATATACTTTTAACGGTACTCCTTTCATGCATGATACCTTAAGCTCAGTATTTTCTTTATTATGAATAATATTTAATTTCGTGTGAAGGAACCACACCCATAAGAATTTCGTTCAATTTCCTATATCTCGTATGCTCGTTTAACCGAGATCCATTCTTGTTGTAACAAAACTTGTTTAGAAGTTTGAGCTAGATATACTAACGTATTAAGTTTATTATATACTTTTAACGGTACTCCTTTCATGCATCATACCTTAAGCTCAGTATTTTCTTTATTATGAATAATATGTAATTTCGTGTGATGGAACCAGACCCATAAGAATTTCGTTCAATTTCCTATATCTCGTATGCTCGTTTAACCGAGATCCATTCTTGTTGTAACAAAACTTGTTTAGAAGTTTGAGCTAGATATACTAACGTATTAAGTTTATTATATACTTTTAACGGTACTCCTTTCATGCATGATACCTTAAGCTCAGTATTTTCTTTATTATGAATAATATTTAATTTCGTGTGAAGGAACCACAACCATAAGAATTTCGTTCAATTTCCTATATCTCGTATGCTCGTTTAACCGAGATCCATTTTTCTAGTAACAAAACTTGTTTAGAAGTTTGAGCTAGATATACTAACGTATGAAGTTTGTTATATTCTCTTAACGGTACTCCTTTCATGCATGATACCTTAGGCTTAGTATTTTCTTTATTATGATTAATATTTAATTTCGTGTGATGGAACCACACCCATAAGAATTTCGTTCAATTTCCTATATCTCGTATGCTCGTTTAACCGAGATCCATTCTTGTTGTAACAAAACTTGTTTAGAAGTTTGAGCTAGATATACTAACGTATGAAGTTTATTATATTCTCTTAACGGTACTCCTTTCATGCATGATACCTTAGGCTTAGTATTTTCTTTATTATGATTAATATTTAATTTCGTGTGATGGAACCACACCCATAAGAATTTCGTTCAATTTCCTATATCTCGTTTGCTCGTTTAACCGAGATCCATTCTTGTTGTAACAAAACTTGTTTAGAAGTTTGAGCTAGATATACTAACGTATTAAGTTTATTATATACTTTTAACGGTACTCCTTTCATGCATGATACCTTCAGCTTAGTATTTTCTTTATTATGAATAATATTTAATTTCGTGTGATGGAACCACACCCATAAGAATTTCGTTCAATTTCCTATATCTCGTATGCTCGTTTAACCGAGATTCATTTTTCTAGTAAAAAAACTTGTTTAGAAATTTGAGCTAGATATACTAACGTATGAAGGTTATTATATTCTTTTAACGGTACTCCTTTCATGCATGATACCTTAGCCTCGGTATTTTGTTTAGTATGAATCATAATTTATTTCGTGTGATGTAACCACACCCATAAGAGTTTCATACAATTTCCTATATCTCGTAAGCTCGTTTAACCGAGCTCCGTTTGTCTTGAAACAAAACTCGTTTAAAAGTTTGAGCTAAATCTACTAACGTATGAAGTTTATTATATACTTTTACTGGTACTCTTTTCATGCATGATACCTTAGGCTCAGTATTTTGTTTATTATGAATAATATTTAATTTCGTGTGATGGAATCACACCCATAAGGATTTCGTACAATTTCCTATATCTTGTATGCTCGTTTAACCGCGATCCATTTTTCTTGTAACAAAACTTGTTTAGAAGTTTGAGCTAGATATAGTAATGTATGAAGTTTATTATATTCTTTTAACGGTACTCCTTTCATGCTTGATACCTTAGGCTCAGTATTTTCTTTATTATGAATAATATTTAATTTCGTGTGATGCAACCTCACCCATAAGAATTTCGTTCAATTTCTTATATCTCTTATGCTCGTTTAACCGAGATCCATTTTTATTGTAACAAAACTTGTTTAGAAGTTTGAGCTAGATATACTAACGTATTAAGTTTATTATATACTTTTAACGGTACTCCTTTCATGCATGATACCTTCAGCTCATTATTTTCTTTATTATAAATAATATTTAATTTCGTGTGATGGAACCAGACCCATAAGAATTTCGTTCAATTTCCTATATCTCGTATGCTCGTTTAACCGAGATCCATTCTTTTTGTAACAAAACTTGTTTAGAAGTTTGAGCTAGATATACTAACGTATTAAGTTTATTATATACTTTTAACGGTACTCCTTTCATGCATGATACCTTAAGCTCAGTATTTTCTTTATTATGAATAATATTTAATTTCGTGTGAAGGAACCACACCCATAAGAATTTCGTTCAATTTCCTATATCTCGTATGCATGTTTAACCGAGATCCATTCTTGTTGTAACAAAACTTGTTTAGAAGTTTGAGCTAGATATACTAACGTATTAAGTTTATTATATACTTTTAACGGTACTCCTTTCATGCATCATACCTTAAGCTCAGTATTTTCTTTATTATGAATAATATGTAATTTCGTGTGATGGAACCAGACCCATAAGAATTTCGTTCAATTTCCTATATCTCGTATGCTCGTTTAACCGAGATCCATTCTTGTTGTAACAAAACTTGTTTAGAAGTTTGAGCTAGATATACTAACGTATTAAGTTTATTATATACTTTTAACGGTACTCCTTTCATGCATGATACCTTAAGCTCAGTATTTTCTTTATTATGAATAATATTTAATTTCGTGTGAAGGAACCACACCCATAAGAATTTCGTTCAATTTCCTATATTTCGTATGCTCGTTTAACCGAGATCCATTTTTCTAGTAACAAAACTTGTTTAGAAGTTTGAGCTAGATATACTAACGTATGAAGTTTATTATATTCTCTTAACGGTACTCCTTTCATGCATGATACCTTAGGCTTAGTATTTTCTTTATTATGATTAATATTTAATTTCGTGTGATGGAACCACACCCATAAGAATTTCGTTCAATTTCCTATATCTCGTATGCTCGTTTAACCGAGATCCATTCTTGTTGTAACAAAACTTGTTTAGAAGTTTGAGCTAGATATACTAACGTATTAAGTTTATTATATACTTTTAACGGTACTCCTTTCATGCATGATACCTTAAGCTCAGTATTTTCTTTATTATGAATAATATTTAATTTCGTGTGAAGGAACCACACCCATAAGAATTTCGTTCAATTTCCTATATCTCGTATGCTCGTTTAACCGAGATTCATTTTTCTAGTAAAAAAACTTGTTTAGAAATTTGAGCTAGATATACTAACGTATGAAGGTTATTATATTCTTTTAACGGTACTCCTTTCATGCATGATACCTTAGCCTCGGTATTTTGTTTAGTATGAATCATAATTTATTTCGTGTGATGGAACCACACCCATAAGAGTTTCATACAATTTCCTATATCTCGTAAGCTCGTTTAACCGAGCTCCGTTTGTCTTGAAACAAAACTCGTTTAAAAGTTTGAGCTAAATCTACTAACGTATGAAGTTTATTATATACTTTTACTGGTACTCTTTTCATGCATGATACCTTAGGCTCAGTATTTTGTTTATTATGAATAATATTTAATTTCGTGTGATGGAATCACACCCATAAGAATTTCGTACAATTTCCTATATCTTGTATGCTCGTTTAACCGCGATCCATTTTTCTTGTAACAAAACTTGTTTAGAAGTTTGAGCTAGATATACTAATGTATGAAGTTTATTATATTCTTTTAACGGTACTCCTTTCATGCTTGATACCTTAGGCTCAGTATTTTCTTTATTATGAATAATATTTAATTTCGTGTGATGCAACCTCACCCATAAGAATTTCGTTCAATTTCTTATATCTCTTATGCTCGTTTAACCGAGATCCATTTTTATTGTAACAAAACTTGTTTAGAAGTTTGAGCTAGATATACTAACGTATTAAGTTTATTATATACTTTTAACGGTACTCCTTTCATGCATGATACCTTAAGCTCATTATTTTCTTTATTATGAATAATATTTAATTTCGTGTGATGGAACCAGACCCATAAGATTTTCGTTCAATTTCCTATATCTCGTATGCTCGTTTAACCGAGATCCATTCTTGTTGTAACAAAACTTGTTTAGAAGTTTGAGCTAGATATACTAACGTATTAAGCTTATTATATACTTCTAACGGTACTCCTTTCATGCATGATACCTTAAGCTCAGTATTTTCTTTATTATGAATAATATTTAATTTCGTGTGAAGGAACCACACCCATAAGAATTTTGTTCAATTTCCTATATCTCGTATGCTCGTTTAACCGAGATCCATTTTTCTAGTAACAAAACTTGTTTAGAAGTTTGAGCTAGATATACTAACGTATGAAGTTTATTATATTCTATTAACGGTACTCCTTTCATGCATGATACCTTAGGCTTAGTATTTTCTTTATTATGATTAATATTTAATTTCGTGTGATGGAACCACACCCATAAGAATTTCGTTCAATTTCCTATATCTCGTATGCTCGTTTAACCGAGATCCATTCTTGTTGTAACAAAACTTGTTTAGAAGTTTGAGCTAGATATACTAACGTATTAAGTTTATTATATACTTTTAACGGTACTCCTTTCATGCATGATACCTTAAGCTCAGTATTTTCTTTATTATGAATAATATTTAATTTCGTGTGAAGGAACCACACCCATAATAATTTCGTTCAATTTCCTATATCTCGTATGCTCGTTTAACCGAGATCCATTCTTGTTGTAACAAAACTTGTTTAGAAGTTTGAGCTAGATATACTAACGTATTAAGTTTATTATATACTTTTAACGGTACTCCTTTCATGCATCATACCTTAAGCTCAGTATTTTCTTTATTATGAATAATATGTAATTTCGTGTGATGGAACCAGACCCATAAGAATTTCGTTCAATTTCCTATATCTCGTATGCTCGTTTAACCGAGATCCATTCTTGTTGTAACAAAACTTGTTTAGAAGTTTGAGCTAGATATACTAACGTATTAAGTTTATTATATACTTTTAACGGTACTCCTTTCATGCATGATACCTTAAGCTCAGTATTTTCTTTATTATGAATAATATTTAATTTCATGTGAAGGAACCACACCCATAAGAATTTCGTTCAATTTCCTATATCTCGTATGCTCGTTTAACCGAGATCCATTTTTCTAGTAACAAAACTTGTTTAGAAGTTTGAGCTAGATATACTAACGTATGAAGTTTATTATATTCTCTTAACGGTACTCCTTTCATGCATGATACCTTAGGCTTAGTATTTTCTTTATTATGATTAATATTTAATTTCGTGTGATGGAACCACACCCATAAGAATTTCGTTCAATTTCCTATATCTCGTATGCTCGTTTAACCAAGATCCATTCTTGTTGTAACAAAACTTGTTTAGAAGTTTGAGCTAGATATACTAACGTATTAAGTTTATTATATACTTTTAACGGTACTCCTTTCATGCATGATACCTTCAACTTAGTATTTTCTTTATTATGAATAATATTTAATTTCGTGTGATGGAACCAGACCCATAAGAATTTCGTTCAATTTCCTATATCTCGTATGCTCGTTTAACCGAGATCCATTCTTGTTGTAACAAAACTTGTTTAGAAGTTTGAGCTAGATATACTAACGTATTAAGTTTATTATATACTTTTAACGGTACTCCTTTCATGCATGATACCTTAAGCTCAGTATTTTCTTTATTATGAATAATATTTAATTTCGTGTGAAGGAACCACACCATAAGAATTTAGTTCAATTTCCTATATCTCGTATGCTCGTTTAACCGAGATCCATTTTTCTAGTAACAAAACTTGTTTAGAAGTTTGAGCTAGATATACTAACGTATGAAGTTTATTATATTCTCTTAACGGTACTCCTTTCATGCATGATACCTTAGGCTTAGTATTTTCTTTATTATGATTAATATTTAATTTCGTGTGATGGAACCACACCCATAAGAATTTCGTTCAATTTCCTATATCTCGTATGCTCGTTTAACCAAGATCCATTCTTGTTGTAACAAAACTTGTTTAGAAGTTTGAGCTAGATATACTAACGTATTAAGTTTATTATATACTTTTAACGGTACTCCTTTCATGCATGATACCTTCAACTTAGTATTTTCTTTATTATGAATAATATTTAATTTCGTGTGATGGAACCAGACCCATAAGAATTTCGTTCAATTTCCTATATCTCGTATGCTCGTTTAACCGAGATCCATTCTTGTTGTAACAAAACTTGTTTAGAAGTTTGAGCTAGATATACTAACGTATTAAGTTTATTATATACTTTTAACGGTACTCCTTTCATGCATGATACCTTAAGCTCAGTATTTTCTTTATTATGAATAATATTTAATTTCGTGTGAAGGAACCACACCCATAAGAATTTCGTTCAATTTCCTATATCTCGTATGCTCGTTTAACCGAGATTCATTTTTCTAGTAAAAAAACTTGTTTAGAAATTTGAGCTAGATATACTAACGTATGAAGGTTATTATATTCTTTTAACGGTACTCCTTTCATGCATGATACCTTAGCCTCGGTATTTTGTTTAGTATGAATCATAATTTATTTCGTGTGATGGAACCACACCCATAAGAGTTTCATACAATTTCCTATATCTCGTAAGCTCGTTTAACCGAGCTCCGTTTGTCTTGAAACAAAACTCGTTTAAAAGTTTGAGCTAAATCTACTAACGTATGAAGTTTATTATATACTTTTACTGGTACTCTTTTCATGCATGATACCTTAGGCTCAGTATTTTGTTTATTATGAATAATATTTAATTTCGTGTGATGGAATCACACCCATAAGAATTTCGTACAATTTCCTATATCTTGTATGCTCGTTTAACCGCGATCCATTTTTCTTGTAACAAAACTTGTTTAGAAGTTTGAGCTAGATATACTAATGTATGAAGTTTATTATATTCTTTTAACGGTACTCCTTTCATGCTTGATACCTTAGGCTCAGTATTTTCTTTATTATGAATAATATTTAATTTCGTGTGATGCAACCTCACCCATAAGAATTTCGTTCAATTTCTTATATCTCTTATGCTCGTTTAACCGAGATCCATTTTTATTGTAACAAAACTTGTTTAGAAGTTTGAGCTAGATATACTAACGTATTAAGTTTATTATATACTTTTAACGGTACTCCTTTCATGCATGATACCTTAAGCTCATTATTTTCTTTATTATGAATAATATTTAATTTCGTGTGATGGAACCAGACCCATAAGAATTTCGTTCAATTTCCTATATCTCGTATGCTCGTTTAACCGAGATCCATTCTTGTTGTAACAAAACTTGTTTAGAAGTTTGAGCTAGATATACTAACGTATTAAGTTTATTATATACTTTTAACGGTACTCCTTTCATGCATGATACCTTAAGCTCAGTATTTTCTTTATTATGATTAATATTTAATTTCGTGTGATGGAACCACACCCATAAGAATTTCGTTCAATTTCCTATATCTCGTATGCTCGTTTAACCAAGATCCATTCTTGTTGTAACAAAACTTGTTTAGAAGTTTGAGCTAGATATACTAACGTATTAAGTTTATTATATACTTTTAACGGTACTCCTTTCATGCATGATACCTTCAACTTAGTATTTTCTTTATTATGAATAATATTTAATTTCGTGTGATGGAACCAGACCCATAAGAATTTCGTTCAATTTCCTATATCTCGTATGCTCGTTTAACCGAGATCCATTCTTGTTGTAACAAAACTTGTTTAGAAGTTTGAGCTAGATATACTAACGTATTAAGTTTATTATATACTTTTAACGGTACTCCTTTCATGCATGATACCTTAAGCTCAGTATTTTCTTTATTATGAATAATATTTAATTTCGTGTGAAGGAACCACACCCATAAGAATTTCGTTCAATTTCCTATATCTCGTATGCTCGTTTAACCGAGATTCATTTTTCTAGTAAAAAAACTTGTTTAGAAATTTGAGCTAGATATACTAACGTATGAAGGTTATTATATTCTTTTAACGGTACTCCTTTCATGCATGATACCTTAGCCTCGGTATTTTGTTTAGTATGAATCATAATTTATTTCGTGTGATGTAACCACACCCATAAGAGTTTCATACAATTTCCTATATCTCGTAAGCTCGTTTAACCGAGCTCCGTTTGTCTTGAAACAAAACTCGTTTAAAAGTTTGAGCTAAATCTACTAACGTATGAAGTTTATTATATACTTTTACTGGTACTCTTTTCATGCATGATACCTTAGGCTCAGTATTTTGTTTATTATGAATAATATTTAATTTCGTGTGATGGAATCACACCCATAAGAATTTCGTACAATTTCCTATATCTTGTATGCTCGTTTAACCGCGATCCATTTTTCTTGTAACAAAACTTGTTTAGAAGTTTGAGCTAGATATACTAATGTATGAAGTTTATTATATTCTTTTAACGGTACTCCTTTCATGCTTGATACCTTAGGCTCAGTATTTTCTTTATTATGAATAATATTTAATTTCGTGTGATGCAACCTCACCCATAAGAATTTCGTTCAATTTCTTATATCTCTTATGCTCGTTTAACCGAGATCCATTTTTATTGTAACAAAACTTGTTTAGAAGTTTGAGCTAGATATACTAACGTATTAAGTTTATTATATACTTTTAACGGTACTCCTTTCATGCATGATACCTTAAGCTCATTATTTTCTTTATTATGAATAATATTTAATTTCGTGTGATGGAACCAGACCCATAAGAATTTCGTTCAATTTCCTATATCTCGTATGCTCGTTTAACCGAGATCCATTCTTGTTGTAACAAAACTTGTTTAGAAGTTTGAGCTAGATATACTAACGTATTAAGTTTATTATATACTTTTAACGGTACTCCTTTCATGCATGATACCTTAAGCTCAGTATTTTCTTTATTATGAATAATATTTAATTTCGTGTGAAGGAACCACACCCATAAGAATTTCGTTCAATTTCCTATATCTCGTATGCTCGTTTAACCGAGATCCATTCTTGTTGTAACAAAACTTGTTTAGAAGTTTGAGCTAGATATACTAACGTATGAAGTTTATTATATTCTCTTAACGGTACTCCTTTCATGCATGATACCTTAGGCTTAGTATTTTCTTTATTATGATTAATATTTAATTTCGTGTGATGCAACCTCACCCATAAGAATTTCGTTCAATTTCTTATATCTCTTATGCTCGTTTAACCGAGATCCATTTTTATTGTAACAAAACTTGTTTAGAAGTTTGAGCTAGATATACTAACGTATTAAGTTTATTATATACTTTTAACGGTACTCCTTTCATGCATGATACCTTAAGCTCATTATTTTCTTTATTATGAATAATATTTAATTTCGTGTGATGGAACCAGACCCATAAGAATTTCGTTCAATTTCCTATATCTCGTATGCTCGTTTAACCGAGATCCATTCTTGTTGTAACAAAACTTGTTTAGAAGTTTGAGCTAGATATACTAACGTATTAAGTTTATTATATACTTTTAACGGTACTCCTTTCATGCATGATACCTTAAGCTCAGTATTTTCTTTATTATGAATAATATTTAATTTCGTGTGAAGGAACCACACCCATAAGAATTTAGTTCAATTTCCTATATCTCGTATGCTCGTTTAACCGAGATCCATTTTTCTAGTAACAAAATTGTTTAGAAGTTTGAGCTAGATATACTAACGTATGAAGTTTATTATATTCTCTTAACGGTACTCCTTTCATGCATGATACCTTAGGCTTAGTATTTTCTTTATTATTAATAATATTTAATTTCGTGTGATGGAGCCACACCCATAAGAATTTCGTTCAATTTCCTATATCTCGTATGCTCGTTTAACCGAGATCCATTCTTGTTGTAACAAAACTTGTTTAGAAGTTTGAGCTAGATATACTAACGTATGAAGTTTATTATATTCTCTTAACGGTACTCCTTTCATGCATGATACCTTAGGCTTAGTATTTTCTTTATTATTAATAATATTTAATTTCGTGTGATGGAGCCACACCCATAAGAATTTCGTTCAATTTCCTATATCTCGTATGCTCGTTTAACCGAGATCCATTCTTGTTGTAACAAAACTTGTTTAGAAGTTTGAGCTAGATATACTAACGTATTAAGTTTATTATATACTTTTAACGGTACTCCTTTCATGCATGATACCTTCAGCTTAGAATTTTCTTTATTATGAATAATATTTAATTTCGTGTGATGGAACCATACCCATAAGAATTTCGTTCAATTTCCTATATCTCGTATGCTCGTTTAACCGAGATCCATTCTTGTTGTAACAAAACTTGTTTAGAAGTTTGAGCTAGATATACTAATGTATGAAGTTTATTATATTCTTTTAACGGTACTCCTTTCATGCTTGATACCTTAGGCTCAGTATTTTCTTTATTATACATAATATTTAATTTCGTGTGATGCAACCTCACCCATAAGAATTTCGTTCAATTTCTTATATCTCTTATGCTCGTTTAACCGAGATCCATTTTTATTGTAACACAACTTGTTTAGAAGTTTGAGCTAGATATACTAACGTATTAAGTTTATTATATACTTTTAACGGTACTCCTTTCATGCATGATACCTTAAGCTCAGTATTTTCTTTATTATGAATAATATTTAATTTCGTGTGATGGAACCAGACCCATAAGAATTTCGTTCAATTTCCTATATCTCGTATGCTCGTTTAACCGAGATCCATTCTTGTTGTAACAAAACTTGTTTAGAAGTTTGAGCTAGATATACTAACGTATTAAGTTTATTATATACTTTTAACGGTACTCCTTTCATGCATGATACCTTAAGCTCAGTATTTTCTTTATTATGAATAATATTTAATTTCGTGTGAAGGAACCACACCATAAGAATTTAGTTCAATTTCCTATATCTCGTATGCTCGTTTAACCGAGATCCATTTTTCTAGTAACAAAATTGTTTAGAAGTTTGAGCTAGATATACTAACGTATGAAGTTTATTATATTCTCTTAACGGTACTCCTTTCATGCATGATACCTTAGGCTTAGTATTTTCTTTATTATTAATAATATTTAATTTCGTGTGATGGAGCCACACCCATAAGAATTTCGTTCAATTTCCTATATCTCGTATGCTCGTTTAACCGAGATCCATTCTTGTTGTAACAAAACTTGTTTAGAAGTTTGAGCTAGATATACTAATGTATGAAGTTTATTATATTCTTTTAACGGTACTCCTTTCATGCTTGATACCTTAGGCTCAGTATTTTCTTTATTATGAATAATATTTAATTTCGTGTGATGCAACCTCACCCATAAGAATTTCGTTCAATTTCTTATATCTCTTATGCTCGTTTAACCGAGATCCATTTTTATTGTAACAAAACTTGTTTAGAAGTTTGAGCTAGATATACTAACGTATTAAGTTTATTATATACTTTTAACGGTACTCCTTTCATGCATGATACCTTAAGCTCAGTATTTTCTTTATTATGAATAATATTTAATTTCGTGTGATGGAACCAGACCCATAAGAATTTCGTTCAATATCCTATATCTCGTATGCTCGTTTAACCGAGATCCATTCTTGTTGTAACAAAACTTGTTTAGAAGTTTGAGCTAGATATACTAACGTATTAAGTTTATTATATACTTTTAACGGTACTCCTTTCATGCATGATACCTTAAGCTCAGTATTTTCTTTATTATTAATAATATTTAATTTCGTGTGATGGAGCCACACCCATAAGAATTTAGTTCAATTTCCTATATCTCGTATGCTCGTTTAACCGAGATCCATTTTTCTAGTAACAAAGTTGTTTAGAAGTTTGAGCTAGATATACTAACGTATGAAGTTTATTATATTCTCTTAACGGTACTCCTTTCATGCATGATACCTTAGGCTTAGTATTTTCTTTATTATTAATAATATTTAATTTCGTGTGATGGAGCCACACCCATAAGAATTTCGTTCAATTTCCTATATCTCGTATGCTCGTTTAACCGAGATCCATTCTTGTTGTAACAAAAGTTGTTTAGAAGTTTGAGCTAGATATACTAACGTATTAAGTTTATTATATACTTTTAACGGTACTCCTTTCATGCATGATACCTTCAGCTTAGAATTTTCTTTATTATGAATAATATTTAATTTCGTGTGATGGAACCAGACCCATAAGAATTTCGTTCAATTTCCTATATCTCGTATGCTCGTTTAACCGAGATCCATTCTTGTTGTAACAAAACTTGTTTAGAAGTTTGAGCTAGATATACTAACGTATTAAGTTTATTATATACTTTTAACGGTACTTCTTTCATGCATGATACCTTCAGCTCAGTATTTTCTTTATTATGAATAATATTTAATTTCGTGTGAAGGAACCACACCCATAAGAATTTCGTTCAATTTCCTATATCTCGTATGCTCGTTTAACCGAGATCCATTCTTGTTGTAACAAAACTTGTTTAGAAGTTTGAGCTAGATATACTAACGTATTAAGTTTATTATATACTTTTAACGGTACTCCTTTCATGCATGATACCTTAAGCTCAGTATTTTCTTTATTATGAAAAATATTTAATTTCGTGTGATGGAACCACACCCATAAGAATTTCGTTCAATTTCCTATATCTCGTATGCTCGTTTAACCGAGATCCATTTTTCTAGTAACAAAACTCGTTTAGAAGTTTGAGCTAGACATACTAACGTATGAAGGTTATTATATTCTTTTAACGGTACTCCTTTCATGCATGATACCTTAGCCTCGGTATTTTGTTTAGTATGAATCATAATTTATTTCGTGTGATGGAACCACACCCATAAGAGTTTCATACAATTTCCTATATCTCGTAAGCTCGTTTAACCGAGCTCCGTTTGTCTTGAAACAAAACTCGTTTAAAAGTTTGAGCTAAATCTACTAACGTATGAAGTTTATTATATACTTTTATTGGTACTCCTTTCATGCATGATACCTTAGGCTCATTATTTTGTTTATTATGAATAATATTTAATTTCGTGTGATGGAATCACACCCATAAAAATTTCGTACAATTTCCTATATCTTGTATTCTCGTTTAACCGCGATCCATTTTTCTTGTAACAAAACTTGTTTAGAAGTTTGAGCTAGATATACTAATGTATGAAGTTTATTATATTCTTTTAACGGCACTCCTTTCATGCTTGATACCTTAGGCTCAATATTTTCTTTATTATGAATAATATTTAATTTCGTGTGATGCAACCTCACCCATAAGAATTTCGTTCAATTTCTTATATCTCTTATGCTCGTTTAACCGAGATCCATTTTTATTGTAACAAAACTTGTTTAGAAGTTTGAGCTAGATATACTAACGTATGAAGTTTATTATATTCTTTTAACGGTACTCCTTTCATTCATGATACCTTAGCCTCGGTATTTTGTTTAGTATGAATCATAATTTATTTCGTGTGATGGAACCACACCCATAAGAGTTTCATACAATTTCCTATATCTCGTAAGCTCGTTTAACCGAGCTCCGTTTGTCTTGAAACAAATCTCGTTTAAAAGTTTGACCTAAATATACTAACGTATGAAGTTTATTATATACTTTTAACGGTACTCCTTTCATGCATGATACCTTAGCTTTGGTATTATGTTTATTATTAATAATATTTAATTTCGTGTGATGGAATCACACACATAAGAATTTCGTACAATTTCCTATATCTCGTATGCTCGTTTAACCGAGATCCATTTTTCTTGTAACAAAGCTTGTTTAGAAGTTTGAGCTAGATATACTAACGTATGAAGTTTATTATATTCTTTTAACGGTACTCCTTTCATGCATGATACCTTAGGCTTAGTATTTTCTTTATTATGAATAATATTTAATTTCGTGTGATGGAACCACACCCATAAGAATTTCGTTCAATTTCCTATATCTCGTATGCTCGTTTAACCGAGATCCATTCTTGTTGTAACAAAACTTGTTTAGAAGTTTGAGCTAGATATACTAACGTATTAAGTTTATTATATACTTTTAACGGTACTCCTTTCATGCATGATACCTTAAGCTCAGTATTTTCTTTATTATGAATAATATTTAATTTCGTGTGAAGGAACCACACCCATAAGAATTTCGTTCAATTTCCTATATCTCGTATGCTCGTTTAACCGAGATCCATTTTTCTAGTAACAAAACTTGTTTAGAAGTTTGAGCTAGATATACTAACGTATGAAGGTTATTATATTCTTTTAACGGTACTCCTTTCATGCATGATACCTTAGCCTCGGTATTTTGTTTAGTATGAATCATAATTTATTTCGTGTGATGGAACCACACCCATAAGAGTTTCATACAATTTCCTATATCTCGTAAGATCGTTTAACCGAGCTCCGTTTGTCTTGAAACAAAACTCGTTTAAAGGTTTGAGCTAAATCTACTAACGTATGAAGTTTATTATATACTTTTACTGGTACTCCTTTCATGCATGATACCTTAGGCTCAGTATTTTGTTTATTATGAATAATATTTAATTTCGTGTGATGGAATCACACCCATAAGAATTTCGTACAATTTCCTATATCTTGTATGCTCGTTTAACCGCGATCCATTTTTCTTGTAACAAAACTTGTTTAGAAGTTTGAGATAGATATACTAACTTATGAAGTTTATTATATTCTTTTAACGGTACTCCTTTTATGTTTGATACCTTAGGCTCAGTATTTTCTTTATTATGAATAATATTTAATTTCGTGTGATGGAACCACACCCATAAGAATTTCGTTCAATTTCTTATATCTCTTATGCTCGTTTAACCGAGATCCATTTTTATTGTAACAAAACTTGTTTAGAAGTTTGAGCTAGATATACTAACGTATGAAGTTTATTACATTCTTTTAACGGTACTCCTTTCATGCATGATACCTTAGCCTCGGTATTTTGTTTAGTATGAATCATAATTTATTTCGTGTGATGGAACCACACCCATAAGAGTTTCATACAATTTCCTATATCTCGTAAGCTCGTTTAACCGAGCTCCGTTTGTCTTGAAACAAATCTCGTTTAAAAGTTTGACCTATATATACTAACGTATGAAGTTTATTATATACTTTTAACGGTACTCCTTTCATGCATGATACCTTAGCTTTGGTATTATGTTTATTATTAATAATATTTAATTTCGTGTGATGGAATCACACACATAAGAATTTCGTACAATTTCCTATATCTCATATGCTCGTTTAACCGAGATCCATTTTTCTAGTAACAAAACTTGTTTAGAAGTTTGAGCTAGATATACTAACGTATGAAGTTTATTATATTCTTTTAACGGTACTCCTTTCATGCATGATACCTTAGGCTTAGTATTTTCTTTATTATGAATAATATTTAATTTCGTGTGATGGAACCACACCCATAAGAATTTCGTTCAATTTCCTATATCTCGTATGCTCGTTTAACCGAGATCCATTCTTGTTGTAACAAAACTTGTTTAGAAGTTTGAGCTAGATATACTAACGTATTAAGTTTATTATATACTTTTAACGGTACTCCTTTCATGCATGATACCTTAAGCTCAGTGTTTTCTTTATTATGAATAATATTTAATTTCGTGTGAAGGAACCACACCCATAAGAATTTCGTTCAATTTCCTATATCTCGTATGCTCGTTTAACCGAGATCCATTTTTCTAGTAACAAAACTTGTTTAGAAGTTTGAGCTAGATATACTAACGTATTAAGTTTATTATATTCTTTTAACGGTACTCCTTTTATGCTTGATACCTTAGGCTCAGTATTTTCTTTATTATGAATAATATTTAATTTCGTGTGATGGAACCACACCCATAAGAATTTCGTTCAATTTCTTATATCTCTTATGCTCGTTTAACCGAGATCCATTTTTATTGTAACAAAACTTGTTTAGAAGTTTGAGCTAGATATACTAACGAATGAAGTTTATTATATTCTTTTAACGGTACTCCTTTCATGCATGACACCTTAGCCTCGGTATTTTGTTTAGTATGAATCATAATTTATTTCGTGTGATGGAATCACACCCATAAGAGTTTCATATAATTTCCTATATCTCGTAAGATCGTTTAACCGAGCTCCGTTTGTCTTGAAACAAAACTCGTTTAAAAGTTTGAGCTAAATCTACTAACGTATGAAGTTTATTATATACTTTTACTGGTACTCCTTTCATGCATGATACCTTAGGCTCAGTATTTTGTTTATTATGAATAATATTTAATTTCGTGTGATGGAATCACACCCATAAGAATTTCGTACAATTTCCTATATCTTGTATGCTCGTTTAACCGCGATCCATTTTTCTTGTAACAAAACTTGTTTAGAAGTTTGAGATAGATATACTAACGTATGAAGTTTATTATATTCTTTTAACGGTACTCCTTTCATGCTTGATACCTTAGGCTCAGTATTTTCTTTATTATGAATAATATTTAATTTCGTGTGATGCAACCTCACCCATAAGAATTTCGTTCAATTTCTTATATCTCTTATGCTCGTTTAACCGAGATCCATTTTTATTGTAACAAAACTTGTTTAGAAGTTTGAGCTAGATATACTAACGTATGAAGTTTATTACATTCTTTTAACGGTACTCCTTTCATGCATGATACCTTAGCCTCGGTATTTTGTTTAGTATGAATCATAATTTATTTCGTGTGATGGAACCACACCCATAAGAGTTTCATACAATTTCCTATATCTCGTAAGCTCGTTTAACCGAGCTCCGTTTGTCTTGAAACAAATCTCGTTTACAAGTTTGACCTATATATACTAACGTATGAAGTTTATTATATACTTTTAACGGTACTCCTTTCATGCATGATACCTTAGCTTTGGTATTATGTTTATTATTAATAATATTTAATTTCGTGTGATGGAATCACACACATAAGAATTTCGTACAATTTCCTATATCTCATATGCTCGTTTAACCGAGATCCATTTTTCTTGTAACAAAACTTGTTTAGAAGTTTGAGCTAGATATACTAACGTATGAAGTTTATTATATTCTTTTAACGGTACTCCTTTCATGCATGATACCTTAGGCTTAGTATTTTATTTATTATGAATAATATTTCATTTCGTGTGATGGAACCACACCCATAAGAATTTCGTTCAATTTCCTATATCTCGTATGCTCGTTTAACCGAGATCCATTCTTGTTGTAACAAAACTTGTTTAGAAGTTTGAGCTAGATATACTAACGTATTAAGTTTATTATATACTTTTAACGGTACTCCTTTCATGCATGATACCTTAAGCTCAGTGTTTTCTTTATTATGAATAATATTTAATTTCGTGTGAAGGAACCACACCCATAAGAATTTCGTTCAATTTCCTATATCTCGTATGCTCGTTTAACCGAGATCCATTTTTCTAGTAACAAAACTTGTTTAGAAGTTTGAGCTAGATATACTAACGTATGAAGTTTATTATATTCTTTTAACGGTACTCCTTTCATGCATGATACCTTAGGCTTAGTATTTTCTTTATTATGAATAATATTTAATTTCGTGTGATGGAACCACACCCATAAGAATTTCGTTCAATTTCCTATATCTCGTATGCTCGTTTAACCGAGATCCATTCTTGTTGTAACAAAACTTGTTTAGAAGTTTGAGCTAGATATACTAACGTATTAAGTTTATTATATACTTTTAACGGTACTCCTTTCATGCATGATACCTTAAGCTCAGTGTTTTCTTTATTATGAATAATATTTAATTTCGTGTGAAGGAACCACACCCATAAGAATTTCGTTCAATTTCCTATATCTCGTATGCTCGTTTAACCGAGATCCATTTTTCTAGTAACAAAACTTGTTTAGAAGTTTGAGCTAGATATACTAACGTATTAAGTTTATTATATTCTTTTAACGGTACTCCTTTTATGCTTGATACCTTAGGCTCAGTATTTTCTTTATTATGAATAATATTTAATTTCGTGTGATGGAACCACACCCATAAGAATTTCGTTCAATTTCTTATATCTCTTATGCTCGTTTAACCGAGATCCATTTTTATTGTAACAAAACTTGTTTAGAAGTTTGAGCTAGATATACTAACGAATGAAGTTTATTATATTCTTTTAACGGTACTCCTTTCATGCATGACACCTTAGCCTCGGTATTTTGTTTAGTATGAATCATAATTTATTTCGTGTGATGGAATCACACCCATAAGAGTTTCATATAATTTCCTATATCTCGTAAGATCGTTTAACCGAGCTCCGTTTGTCTTGAAACAAAACTCGTTTAAAAGTTTGAGCTAAATCTACTAACGTATGAAGTTTATTATATACTTTTACTGGTACTCCTTTCATGCATGATACCTTAGGCTCAGTATTTTGTTTATTATGAATAATATTTAATTTCGTGTGATGGAATCACACCCATAAGAATTTCGTACAATTTCCTATATCTTGTATGCTCGTTTAACCGCGATCCATTTTTCTTGTAACAAAACTTGTTTAGAAGTTTGAGATAGATATACTAACGTATGAAGTTTATTATATTCTTTTAACGGTACTCCTTTCATGCTTGATACCTTAGGCTCAGTATTTTCTTTATTATGAATAATATTTAATTTCGTGTGATGCAACCTCACCCATAAGAATTTCGTTCAATTTCTTATATCTCTTATGCTCGTTTAACCGAGATCCATTTTTATTGTAACAAAACTTGTTTAGAAGTTTGAGCTAGATATACTAACGTATGAAGTTTATTACATTCTTTTAACGGTACTCCTTTCATGCATGATACCTTAGCCTCGGTATTTTGTTTAGTATGAATCATAATTTATTTCGTGTGATGGAACCACACCCATAAGAGTTTCATACAATTTCCTATATCTCGTAAGCTCGTTTAACCGAGCTCCGTTTGTCTTGAAACAAATCTCGTTTACAAGTTTGACCTATATATACTAACGTATGAAGTTTATTATATTCTTTTAACGGTACTCCTTTCATGCATGATACCTTAGGCTTAGTATTTTATTTATTATGAATAATATTTAATTTCGTGTGATGGAACCACACCCATAAGAATTTCGTTCAATTTCCTATATCTCGTATGCTCGTTTAACCGAGATCCATTCTTGTTGTAACAAAACTTGTTTAGAAGTTTGAGCTAGATATACTAACGTATTAAGTTTATTATATACTTTTAACGGTACTCCTTTCATGCATGATACCTTAAGCTCAGTGTTTTCTTTATTATGAATAATATTTAATTTCGTGTGAAGGAACCACACCCATAAGAATTTCGTTCAATTTCCTATATCTCGTATGCTCGTTTAACCGAGATCCATTTTTCTAGTAACAAAACTTGTTTAGAAGTTTGAGCTAGATATACTAACGTATGAAGTTTATTATATTCTTTTAACGGTACTCCTTTCATGCATGATACCTTAGGCTTAGTATTTTCTTTATTATGAATAATATTTAATTTCGTGTGATGGAACCACACCCATAAGAATTTCGTTCAATTTCCTATATCTCGTATGCTCGTTTAACCGAGATCCATTCTTGTTGTAACAAAACTTGTTTAGAAGTTTGAGCTAGATATACTAACGTATTAAGTTTATTATATACTTTTAACGGTACTCCTTTCATGCATGATACCTTAAGCTCAGTGTTTTCTTTATTATGAATAATATTTAATTTCGTGTGAAGGAACCACACCCATAAGAATTTCGTTCAATTTCCTATATCTCGTATGCTCGTTTAACCGAGATCCATTTTTCTAGTAACAAAACTTGTTTAGAAGTTTGAGCTAGATATACTAACGTATGAAGTTTATTATATACTTTTAACGGTACTCCTTTCATGCATGATACCTTAGCTTTGGTATTAAGTTTATTATTAATAATATTTAATTTCGTGTGATGGAACCACACCCATAAGAATTTCGTTCAATTTCCTATATCTCGTATGCTCGTTTAACCGAGATCCATTTTTCTAGTAACAAAACTCGTTTAGAAGTTTGAGCTAGATATACTAACGTATGAAGGTTATTATATTCTTTTAACGGTACTCCTTTCATGCATGATACCTTAGCCTCGGTATTTTGTTTAGTATGAATCATAATTTATTTCGTGTGATGGAACCACACCCATAAGAGTTTCATACAATTTCCTATATCTCGTAAGCTCGTTTAACCGAGCTCCGTTTGTCTTGAAACAAATCTCGTTTAAAAGTTTGACCTATATATACTAACGTATGAAGTTTATTATATACTTTTAACGGTACTCCTTTCATGCATGATACCTTAGCTTTGGTATTATGTTTATTATTAATAATATTTAATTTCGTGTGATGGAATCACACACATAAGAATTTCGTACAATTTCCTATATCTCATATGCTCGTTTAACCGAGATCCATTTTTCTAGTAACAAAACTTGTTTAGAAGTTTGAGCTAGATATACTAACGTATGAAGTTTATTATATTCTTTTAACGGTACTCCTTTCATGCATGATACCTTAGGCTTAGTATTTTCTTTATTATGAATAATATTTAATTTCGTGTGATGGAACCACACCCATAAGAATTTCGTTCAATTTCCTATATCTCGTATGCTCGTTTAACCGAGATCCATTCTTGTTGTAACAAAACTTGTTTAGAAGTTTGAGCTAGATATACTAACGTATTAAGTTTATTATATACTTTTAACGGTACTCCTTTCATGCATGATACCTTAAGCTCAGTGTTTTCTTTATTATGAATAATATTTAATTTCGTGTGAAGGAACCACACCCATAAGAATTTCGTTCAATTTCCTATATCTCGTATGCTCGTTTAACCGAGATCCATTTTTCTAGTAACAAAACTTGTTTAGAAGTTTGAGCTAGATATACTAACGTATTAAGTTTATTATATTCTTTTAACGGTACTCCTTTTATGCTTGATACCTTAGGCTCAGTATTTTCTTTATTATGAATAATATTTAATTTCGTGTGATGGAACCACACCCATAAGAATTTCGTTCAATTTCTTATATCTCTTATGCTCGTTTAACCGAGATCCATTTTTATTGTAACAAAACTTGTTTAGAAGTTTGAGCTAGATATACTAACGAATGAAGTTTATTATATTCTTTTAACGGTACTCCTTTCATGCATGACACCTTAGCCTCGGTATTTTGTTTAGTATGAATCATAATTTATTTCGTGTGATGGAATCACACCCATAAGAGTTTCATATAATTTCCTATATCTCGTAAGATCGTTTAACCGAGCTCCGTTTGTCTTGAAACAAAACTCGTTTAAAAGTTTGAGCTAAATCTACTAACGTATGAAGTTTATTATATACTTTTACTGGTACTCCTTTCATGCATGATACCTTAGGCTCAGTATTTTGTTTATTATGAATAATATTTAATTTCGTGTGATGGAATCACACCCATAAGAATTTCGTACAATTTCCTATATCTTGTATGCTCGTTTAACCGCGATCCATTTTTCTTGTAACAAAACTTGTTTAGAAGTTTGAGATAGATATACTAACGTATGAAGTTTATTATATTCTTTTAACGGTACTCCTTTCATGCTTGATACCTTAGGCTCAGTATTTTCTTTATTATGAATAATATTTAATTTCGTGTGATGCAACCTCACCCATAAGAATTTCGTTCAATTTCTTATATCTCTTATGCTCGTTTAACCGAGATCCATTTTTATTGTAACAAAACTTGTTTAGAAGTTTGAGCTAGATATACTAACGTATGAAGTTTATTACATTCTTTTAACGGTACTCCTTTCATGCATGATACCTTAGCCTCGGTATTTTGTTTAGTATGAATCATAATTTATTTCGTGTGATGGAACCACACCCATAAGAGTTTCATACAATTTCCTATATCTCGTAAGCTCGTTTAACCGAGCTCCGTTTGTCTTGAAACAAATCTCGTTTACAAGTTTGACCTATATATACTAACGTATGAAGTTTATTATATACTTTTAACGGTACTCCTTTCATGCATGATACCTTAGCTTTGGTATTATGTTTATTATTAATAATATTTAATTTCGTGTGATGGAATCACACACATAAGAATTTCGTACAATTTCCTATATCTCATATGCTCGTTTAACCGAGATCCATTTTTCTTGTAACAAAACTTGTTTAGAAGTTTGAGCTAGATATACTAACGTATGAAGTTTATTATATTCTTTTAACGGTACTCCTTTCATGCATGATACCTTAGGCTTAGTATTTTATTTATTATGAATAATATTTAATTTCGTGTGATGGAACCACACCCATAAGAATTTCGTTCAATTTCCTATATCTCGTATGCTCGTTTAACCGAGATCCATTCTTGTTGTAACAAAACTTGTTTAGAAGTTTGAGCTAGATATACTAACGTATTAAGTTTATTATATACTTTTAACGGTACTCCTTTCATGCATGATACCTTAAGCTCAGTGTTTTCTTTATTATGAATAATATTTAATTTCGTGTGAAGGAACCACACCCATAAGAATTTCGTTCAATTTCCTATATCTCGTATGCTCGTTTAACCGAGATCCATTTTTCTAGTAACAAAACTTGTTTAGAAGTTTGAGCTAGATATACTAACGTATGAAGTTTATTATATACTTTTAACGGTACTCCTTTCATGCATGATACCTTAGCTTTGGTATTAAGTTTATTATTCATAATATTTAATTTCGTGTGATGGAACCACACCCATAAGAATTTCGTTCAATTTCCTATATCTCGTATGCTCGTTTAACCGAGATCCATTTTTCTAGTAACAAAACTTGTTTAGAAGTTTGAGCTAGATATACTAACGTATGAAGGTTATTATATTCTTTTAACGGTACTCCTTTCATGCATGATACCTTAGCCTCGGTATTTTGTTTAGTATGAATCATAATTTATTTCGTGTGATGGAACCACACCCATAAGAGTTTCATACAATTTCCTATATCTCGTAAGCTCGTTTAACCGAGCTCCGTTTGTCTTGAAACAAATCTCGTTTAAAAGTTTGACCTATATATACTAACGTATGAAGTTTATTATATACTTTTAACGGTACTCCTTTCATGCATGATACCTTAGCTTTGGTATTATGTTTATTATTAATAATATTTAATTTCGTGTGATGGAATCACACACATAAGAATTTCGTACAATTTCCTATATCTCATATGCTCGTTTAACCGAGATCCATTTTTCTAGTAACAAAACTTGTTTAGAAGTTTGAGCTAGATATACTAACTTATGAAGTTTATTATATTCTTTTAACGGTACTCCTTTCATGCATGATACCTTAGGCTTAGTATTTTCTTTATTATGAATAATATTTAATTTCGTGTGATGGAACCACACCCATAAGAATTTCGTTCAATTTCCTATATCTCGTATGCTCGTTTAACCGAGATCCATTCTTGTTGTAACAAAACTTGTTTAGAAGTTTGAGCTAGATATACTAACGTATTAAGTTTATTATATACTTTTAACGGTACTCCTTTCATGCATGATACCTTAAGCTCAGTGTTTTCTTTATTATGAATAATATTTAATTTCGTGTGAAGGAACCACACCCATAAGAATTTCGTTCAATTTCCTATATCTCGTATGCTCGTTTAACCGAGATCCATTTTTCTAGTAACAAAACTTGTTTAGAAGTTTGAGCTAGATATACTAACGTATTAAGTTTATTATATTCTTTTAACGGTACTCCTTTTATGCTTGATACCTTAGGCTCAGTATTTTCTTTATTATGAATAATATTTAATTTCGTGTGATGGAACCACACCCATAAGAATTTCGTTCAATTTCTTATATCTCTTATGCTCGTTTAACCGAGATCCATTTTTATTGTAACAAAACTTGTTTAGAAGTTTGAGCTAGATATACTAACGAATGAAGTTTATTATATTCTTTTAACGGTACTCCTTTCATGCATGACACCTTAGCCTCGGTATTTTGTTTAGTATGAATCATAATTTATTTCGTGTGATGGAATCACACCCATAAGAGTTTCATATAATTTCCTATATCTCGTAAGATCGTTTAACCGAGCTCCGTTTGTCTTGAAACAAAACTCGTTTAAAAGTTTGAGCTAAATCTACTAACGTATGAAGTTTATTATATACTTTTACTGGTACTCCTTTCATGCATGATACCTTAGGCTCAGTATTTTGTTTATTATGAATAATATTTAATTTCGTGTGATGGAATCACACCCATAAGAATTTCGTACAATTTCCTATATCTTGTATGCTCGTTTAACCGCGATCCATTTTTCTTGTAACAAAACTTGTTTAGAAGTTTGAGATAGATATACTAACGTATGAAGTTTATTATATTCTTTTAACGGTACTCCTTTCATGCTTGATACCTTAGGCTCAGTATTTTCTTTATTATGAATAATATTTAATTTCGTGTGATGCAACCTCACCCATAAGAATTTCGTTCAATTTCTTATATCTCTTATGCTCGTTTAACCGAGATCCATTTTTATTGTAACAAAACTTGTTTAGAAGTTTGAGCTAGATATACTAACGTATGAAGTTTATTACATTCTTTTAACGGTACTCCTTTCATGCATGATACCTTAGCCTCGGTATTTTGTTTAGTATGAATCATAATTTATTTCGTGTGATGGAACCACACCCATAAGAGTTTCATACAATTTCCTATATCTCGTAAGCTCGTTTAACCGAGCTCCGTTTGTCTTGAAACAAATCTCGTTTACAAGTTTGACCTATATATACTAACGTATGAAGTTTATTATATACTTTTAACGGTACTCCTTTCATGCATGATACCTTAGCTTTGGTATTATGTTTATTATTAATAATATTTAATTTCGTGTGATGGAATCACACACATAAGAATTTCGTACAATTTCCTATATCTCATATGCTCGTTTAACCGAGATCCATTTTTCTTGTAACAAAACTTGTTTAGAAGTTTGAGCTAGATATACTAACGTATGAAGTTTATTATATTCTTTTAACGGTACTCCTTTCATGCATGATACCTTAGGCTTAGTATTTTATTTATTATGAATAATATTTAATTTCGTGTGATGGAACCACACCCATAAGAATTTCGTTCAATTTCCTATATCTCGTATGCTCGTTTAACCGAGATCCATTCTTGTTGTAACAAAACTTGTTTAGAAGTTTGAGCTAGATATACTAACGTATTAAGTTTATTATATACTTTTAACGGTACTCCTTTCATGCATGATACCTTAAGCTCAGTGTTTTCTTTATTATGAATAATATTTAATTTCGTGTGAAGGAACCACACCCATAAGAATTTCGTTCAATTTCCTATATCTCGTATGCTCGTTTAACCGAGATCCATTTTTCTAGTAACAAAACTTGTTTAGAAGTTTGAGCTAGATATACTAACGTATTAAGTTTATTATATACTTTTACTGGTACTCTTTTCATGCATGATACCTTAGGCTCAGTATTTTGTTTATTATGAATAATATTTAATTTCGTGTGATGGAATCACACCCATAAGAATTTCGTACAATTTCCTATATCTTGTATGCTCGTTTAACCGCGATCCATTTTTCTTGTAACAAAACTTGTTTAGAAGTTTGAGATAGATATACTAACGTATGAAGTTTATTATATTCTTTTAACGGTACTCCTTTCATGCTTGATACCTTAGGCTCAGTATTTTCTTTATTATGAATAATATTTAATTTCGTGTGATGCAACCTCACCCATAAGAATTTCGTTCAATTTCTTATATCTCTTATGCTCGTTTAACCGAGATCCATTTTTATTGTAACAAAACTTGTTTAGAAGTTTGAGCTAGATATACTAACGTATGAAGTTTATTACATTCTTTTAACGGTACTCCTTTCATGCATGATACCTTAGCCTCGGTATTTTGTTTAGTATGAATCATAATTTATTTCGTGTGATGGAACCACACCCATAAGAGTTTCATACAATTTCCTATATCTCGTAAGCTCGTTTAACCGAGCTACGTTTGTCTTGAAACAAATCTCGTTTACAAGTTTGACCTATATATACTAACGTATGAAGTTTATTATATACTTTTAACGGTACTCCTTTCATGCATGATACCTTAGCTTTGGTATTATGTTTATTATTAATAATATTTAATTTCGTGTGATGGAATCACACACATAAGAATTTCGTACAATTTCCTATATCTCATATGCTCGTTTAACCGAGATCCATTTTTCTAGTAACAAAACTTGTTTAGAAGTTTGAGCTAGATATACTAACGTATGAAGTTTATTATATTCTTTTAACGGTACTCCTTTCATGCATGATACCTTAGGCTTAGTATTTTATTTATTATGAATAATATTTAATTTCGTGTGATGGAACCACACCCATAAGAATTTCGTTCAATTTCCTATATCTCGTATGCTCGTTTAACCGAGATCCATTCTTGTTGTAACAAAACTTGTTTAGAAGTTTGAGCTAGATATACTAACGTATTAAGTTTATTATATACTTTTAACGGTACTCCTTTCATGCATGATACCTTAAGCTCAGTGTTTTCTTTATTATGAATAATATTTAATTTCGTGTGAAGGAACCACACCCATAAGAATTTCGTTCAATTTCCTATATCTCGTATGCTCGTTTAACCGAGATCCATTTTTCTAGTAACAAAACTTGTTTAGAAGTTTGAGCTAGATATACTAACGTATTAAGTTTATTATATACTTTTAACGGTACTCCTTTCATGCATGATACCTTAAGCTCAGTATTTTCTTTATTATGAATAATATTTAATTTCGTGTGATGGAACCACACCCATAAGAATTTCGTTCAATTTCCTATATCTCGTATGCTCGTTTAACCGAGATCCATTTTTCTAGTAACAAAACTCGTTTAGAAGTTTGAGCTAGATATACTAACGTATGAAGGTTATTATATTCTTTTAACGGTACTCCTTTCATGCATGATACCTTAGCCTCGGTATTTTGTTTAGTATGAATCATAATTTATTTCGTGTGATGGAACCACACCCATAAGAGTTTCATACAATTTCCTATATCTCGTAAGCTCGTTTAACCGAGCTCCGTTTGTCTTGAAACAAAACTCGTTTAAAAGTTTGAGCTAAATCTACTAACGTATGAAGTTTATTATATACTTTTACCGGTACTCCTTTCATGCATGATACCTTAGGCTCAGTATTTTGTTTATTATGAATAATATTTAATTTCGTGTGATGGAATCACACCCATAAGAATTTCGTACAATTTCCTATATCTTGTATGCTCGTTTAACCGCGATCCATTTTTCTTTTAACAAAACTTGTTTAGAAGTTTGAGCTAGATATACTAACTTATGAAGTTTATTATATTCTTTTAACGGTACTCCTTTTATGTTTGATACCTTAGGCTCAGTATTTTCTTTATTATGAATAATATTTAATTTCGTGTGATGGAACCACACCCATAAGAATTTCGTTCAATTTCTTATATCTCTTATGCTCGTTTAACCGAGATCCATTTTTATTGTAACAAAACTTGTTTAGAAGTTTGAGCTAGATATACTAACGAATGAAGTTTATTATATTCTTTTAACGGTACTCCTTTCATGCATGACACCTTAGCCTCGGTATTTTGTTTAGTATGAATCATAATTTATTTCGTGTGATGGAACCACACCCATAAGAGTTTCATACATATTCCTATATCTCGTAAGCTCGTTTAACCGAGCTCCGTTTGTCTTGAAATAAAACTCGTTTAAAAGTTTGACCTAAATATACTAACGTATGAAGTTTATTATATACTTTTAACGGTACTCCTTTCATGCATGATACCTTAGCTTTGGTATTATGTTTATTATTAATAATATTTAATTTCGTGTGATGGAATCACACACATAAGAATTTCGTACAATTTCCTATATCTCGTATGCTCGTTTAACCGAGATCCATTTTTCTTGTAACAAAACTTGTTTAGAAGTTTGAGCTAGATATACTAACGTATGAAGTTTATTATATTCTTTTAACAGTACTCCTTTCACGCACGCATGATACCTTAGGCTTAGTATTTTCTTTATTATGAATAATATTTAATTTCGTGTGATGGAACCACACCCATAAGAATTTCGTTCAATTTCCTATATCTCGTATGCTCGTTTAACCGAGATCCATTTTTCTAGTAACAAAACTTGTTTAGAAGTTTGAGCTAGATATACTAACGTATGAAGTTTATTATATACTTTTAACGGTACTCCTTTCATGCATGATACCTTAGCTTTGGTATTAAGTTTATTATTAATAATATTTAATTTCGTGTGATGGAACCACACCCATAAGAATTTCGTTCAATTTCCTATATCTCGTATGCTCGTTTAACCGAGATCCATTTTTCTAGTAACAAAACTCGTTTAGAAGTTTGAGCTAGATATACTAACGTATGAAGGTTATTATATTCTTTTAACGGTACTCCTTTCATGCATGATACCTTAGCCTCGGTATTTTGTTTAGTATGAATAATAATTTATTTCGTGTGATGGAACCACACCCATAAGAGTTTCATACAATTTCCTATATCTCGTAAGCTCGTTTAACCGAGCTCCGTTTGTCTTGGAACAAAACTCGTTTAAAAGTTTGAGCTAAATCTACTAACGTATGAAGTTTATTATATACTTTTACCGGTACTCCTTTCATGCATGATACCTTAGGCTCAGTATTTTGTTTATTATGAATAATATTTAATTTCGTGTGATGGAATCACACCCATAAGAATTTCGTACAATTTCCTATATCTTGTATGCTCGTTTAACCGCGATCCATTTTTCTTTTAACAAAACTTGTTTAGAAGTTTGAGCTAGATATACTAACATATGAAGTTTATTATATTCTTTTAACGGTACTCCTTTTATGCTTGATACCTTAGGCTCAGTATTTTCTTTATTATGAATAATATTTAATTTCGTGTGATGGAACCACACCCATAAGAATTTCGTTCAATTTCTTATATCTCTTATGCTCGTTTAACCGAGATCCATTTTTATTGTAACAAAACTTGTTTAGAAGTTTGAGCTAGATATACTAACGAATGAAGTTTATTATATTCTTTTAACGGTACTCCTTTCATGCATGACACCTTAGCCTCGGTATTTTGTTTAGTATGAATCATAATTTATTTCGTGTGATGGAACCACACCCATAAGAGTTTCATACATATTCCTATATCTCGTAAGCTCGTTTAATCGAGCTTCGTTTGTCTTGAAACAAAACTCGTTTAAAAGTTTGACCTAAATATACTAACGTATGAAGTTTATTATATACTTTTAACGGTACTCCTTTCATGCATGATACCTTAGCTTTGGTATTATGTTTATTATTAATAATATTTAATTTCGTGTGATGGAATCACACACATAAGAATTTCGTACAATTTCCTATATCTCGTATGCTCGTTTAACCGAGATCCATTTTTCTTGTAACAAAACTTGTTTAGAAGTTTGAGCTAGATATACTAAAGTATGAAGTTTATTATATTCTTTTAACAGTACTCCTTTCACGCACGCATGATACCTTAGGCTTAGTATTTTCTTTATTATGAATAACATTTAATTTCGTGTGATGGAACCACACCCATAAGAATTTCGTTCAATTTCCTATATCTCGTATGCTCGTTTAACCGAGATCCATTTTTCTAGTAACAAAACTTGTTTAGAAGTTTGAGCTAGATATACTAACGTATGAAGTTTATTATATACTTTTACCGGTACTCCTTTCATGCATGATACCTTAGGCTCAGTATTTTGTTTATTATGAATAATATTTAATTTCGTGTGATGGAATCACACCCATAAGAATTTCGTACAATTTCCTATATCTTGTATGCTCGTTTAACCGCGATCCATTTTTCTTTTAACAAAACTTGTTTAGAAGTTTGAGCTAGATATACTAACATATGAAGTTTATTATATTCTTTTAACGGTACTCCTTTTATGCTTGATACCTTAGGCTCAGTATTTTCTTTATTATGAATAATATTTAATTTCGTGTGATGGAACCACACCCATAAGAATTTCGTTCAATTTCTTATATCTCTTATGCTCGTTTAACCGAGATCCATTTTTATTGTAACAAAACTTGTTTAGAAGTTTGAGCTAGATATACTAACGAATGAAGTTTATTATATTCTTTTAACGGTACTCCTTTCATGCATGACACCTTAGCCTCGGTATTTTGTTTAGTATGAATCATAATATATTTCGTGTGATGGAACCACACCCATAAGAGTTTCATACATATTCCTATATCTCGTAAGCTCGTTTAACCGAGCTCCGTTTGTCTTGAAACAAAACTCGTTTAAAAGTTTGACCTAAATATACTAACGTATGAAGTTTATTATATACTTTTAACGGTACTCCTTTCATGCATGATACCTTAGCTTTGGTATTATGTTTATTATTAATAATATTTAATTTCGTGTGATGGAATCACACACATAAGAATTTCGTACAATTTCCTATATCTTGTATGCTCGTTTAACCGCGATCCATTTTTCTTTTAACAAAACTTGTTTAGAAGTTTGAGCTAGATATACTAACATATGAAGTTTATTATATTCTTTTAACGGTACTCCTTTTATGCTTGATACCTTAGGCTCAGTATTTTCTTTATTATGAATAATATTTAATTTCGTGTGATGGAACCACACCCATAAGAATTTCGTTCAATTTCTTATATCTCTTATGCTCGTTTAACCGAGATCCATTTTTATTGTAACAAAACTTGTTTAGAAGTTTGAGCTAGATATACTAACGAATGAAGTTTATTATATTCTTTTAACGGTACTCCTTTCATGCATGACACCTTAGCCTCGGTATTTTGTTTAGTATGAATCATAATTTATTTCGTGTGATGGAACCACACCCATAAGAGTTTCATACATATTCCTATATCTCGTAAGCTCGTTTAACCGAGCTCCGTTTGTCTTGAAACAAAACTCGTTTAAAAGTTTGACCTAAATATACTAACGTATGAAGTTTATTATATACTTTTAACGGTACTCCTTTCATGCATGATACCTTAGCTTTGGTATTATGTTTATTATTAATAATATTTAATTTCATGTGATGGAATCACACACATAAGAATTTCGTACAATTTCCTATATCTCGTATGCTCGTTTAACCGAGATCCATTTTTCTTGTAACAAAACTTGTTTAGAAGTTTGAGCTAGATATACTAACGTATGAAGTTTATTATATTCTTTTAACAGTACTCCTTTCACGCATGATACCTTAGGCTTAGTATTTTCTTTATTATGAATAATATTTAATTTCGTGTGATGGAACCACACCCATAAGAATTTCGTTCAATTTCCTATATCTCGTATGCTCATTTAACTGAGATCCATTCTTGTTGTAACAAAACTTGTTTAGAAGTTTGAGCTAGATATACTAACGTATTAAGTTTATTATATACTTTTAACGGTACTCCTTTCATGCATGATACCTTAGCTTTGGTATTAAGTTTATTATTAATAATATTTAATTTCGTGTGATGGAACCACACCCATAAGAATTTCGTTCAATTTCCTATATCTCGTATGCTCGTTTAACCGAGATCCATTTTTATTGTAACAAAACTTGTTTAGAAGTTTGAGCTAGATATACTAACGAATGAAGTTTATTATATTCTTTTAACGGTACTCCTTTCATGCATGACACCTTAGCCTCGGTATTTTGTTTAGTATGAATCATAATTTATTTCGTGTGATGGAACCACACCCATAAGAGTTTCATACATATTCCTATATCTCGTAAGCTCGTTTAACCGAGCTCCGTTTGTCTTGAAACAAAACTCGTTTAAAAGTTTGACCTAAATATACTAACGTATGAAGTTTATTATATACTTTTAACGGTACTCCTTTCATGCATGATACCTTAGCTTTGGTATTATGTTTATTATTAATAATATTTAATTTCGTGTGATGGAATCACACACATAAGAATTTCGTACAATTTCCTATATCTCGTATGCTCGTTTAACCGAGATCCATTTTTCTTGTAACAAAACTTGTTTAGAAGTTTGAGCTAGATATACTAAAGTATGAAGTTTATTATATTCTTTTAACAGTACTCCTTTCACGCACGCATGATACCTTAGGCTTAGTATTTTCTTTATTATGAATAACATTTAATTTCGTGTGATGGAACCACACCCATAAGAATTTCGTTCAATTTCCTATATCTCGTATGCTCGTTTAACCGAGATCCATTTTTCTAGTAACAAAACTTGTTTAGAAGTTTGAGCTAGATATACTAACGTATGAAGTTTATTATATACTTTTAACGGTACTCCTTTCATGCATGATACCTTAGCTTTGGTATTAAGTTTATTATTAATAATATTTAATTTCGTGTGATGGAACCACACCCATAAGAATTTCGTTCAATTTCCTATATCTCGTATGCTCGTTTAACCGAGATCCATTTTTCTAGTAACAAAACTCGTTTAGAAGTTTGAGCTAGATATACTAACGTATGAAGGTTATTATATTCTTTTAACGGTACTCCTTTCATGCATGATACCTTAGCCTCGGTATTTTGTTTAGTATGAATAATAATTTATTTCGTGTGATGGAACCACACCCATAAGAGTTTCATACAATTTCCTATATCTCGTAAGCTCGTTTAACCGAGCTCCGTTTGTCTTGAAACAAAACTCGTTTAAAAGTTTGAGCTAAATCTACTAACGTATGAAGTTTATTATATACTTTTACCGGTACTCCTTTCATGCATGATACCTTAGGCTCAGTATTTTGTTTATTATGAATAATATTTAATTTCGTGTGATGGAATCACACCCATAAGAATTTCGTACAATTTCCTATATCTTGTATGCTCGTTTAACCGCGATCCATTTTTCTTTTAACAAAACTTGTTTAGAAGTTTGAGCTAGATATACTAACATATGAAGTTTATTATATTCTTTTAACGGTACTCCTTTTATGCTTGATACCTTAGGCTCAGTATTTTCTTTATTATGAATAATATTTAATTTCGTGTGATGGAACCACACCCATAAGAATTTCGTTCAATTTCTTATATCTCTTATGCTCGTTTAACCGAGATCCATTTTTATTGTAACAAAACTTGTTTAGAAGTTTGAGCTAGATATACTAACGAATGAAGTTTATTATATTCTTTTAACGGTACTCCTTTCATGCATGACACCTTAGCCTCGGTATTTTGTTTAGTATGAATCATAATATATTTCGTGTGATGGAACCACACCCATAAGAGTTTCATACATATTCCTATATCTCGTAAGCTCGTTTAACCGAGCTCCGTTTGTCTTGAAACAAAACTCGTTTAAAAGTTTGACCTAAATATACTAACGTATGAAGTTTATTATATACTTTTAACGGTACTCCTTTCATGCATGATACCTTAGCTTTGGTATTATGTTTATTATTAATAATATTTAATTTCGTGTGATGGAATCACACACATAAGAATTTCGTACAATTTCCTATATCTCGTATGCTCGTTTAACCGAGATCCATTTTTCTTGTAACAAAACTTGTTTAGAAGTTTGAGCTAGATATACTAACGTATGAAGTTTATTATATTCTTTTAACAGTACTCCTTTCACGCATGATACCTTAGGCTTAGTATTTTCTTTATTATGAATAATATTTAATTTCGTGTGATGGAACCACACCCATAAGAATTTCGTTCAATTTCCTATATCTCGTATGCTCATTTAACCGAGATCCATTCTTGTTGTAACAAAACTTGTTTAGAAGTTTGAGCTAGATATACTAACGTATTAAGTTTATTATATACTTTTAACGGTACTCCTTTCATGCATGGTACCTTAAGCTCAGTATTTTCTTTATTATGAATAATATTTAATTTCGTGTGATGGAACCACACCCATAAGAATTTCGTTCAATTTCCTATATCTCGTATGCTCGTTTAACCGAGATCCATTTTTCTAGTAACAAAACTCGTTTAGAAGTTTGAGCTAGATATACTAACGTATGAAGGTTATTATATTCTTTTAACGGTACTCCTTTCATGCATGATACCTTAGCCTCGGTATTTTGTTTAGTATGAATAATAATTTATTTCGTGTGATGGAACCACACCCATAAGAGTTTCATACAATTTCCTATATCTCGTAAGCTCGTTTAACCGAGCTCCGTTTGTCTTGGAACAAAACTCGTTTAAAAGTTTGAGCTAAATCTACTAACGTATGAAGTTTATTATATACTTTTACCGGTACTCCTTTCATGCATGATACCTTAGGCTCAGTATTTTGTTTATTATGAATAATATTTAATTTCGTGTGATGGAATCACACCCATAAGAATTTCGTACAATTTCCTATATCTTGTATGCTCGTTTAACCGCGATCCATTTTTCTTGTAACAAAACTTGTTTAGAAGTTTGAGCTAGATATACTAACTTATGAAGTTTATTATATTCTTTTAACGGTACTCCTTTTATGTTTGATACCTTAGGCTCAGTATTTTCTTTATTATGAATAATATTTAATTTCGTGTGATGGAACCACACCCATAAGAATTTCGTTCAATTTCTTATATCTCTTATGCTCGTTTAACCGAGATCCATTTTTATTGTAACAAAACTTGTTTAGAAGTTTGAGCTAGATATACTAACGAATGAAGTTTATTATATTCTTTTAACGGTACTCCTTTCATGCATGACACCTTAGCCTCGGTATTTTGTTTAGTATGAATCATAATTTATTTCGTGTGATGGAACCACACCCATAAGAGTTTCATACATATTCCTATATCTCGTAAGCTCGTTTAACCGAGCTCCGTTTGTCTTGAAACAAAACTCGTTTAAAAGTTTGACCTAAATATACTAACGTATGAAGTTTATTATATACTTTTAACGGTACTCCTTTCATGCATGATACCTTAGCTTTGGTATTATGTTTATTATTAATAATATTTAATTTCGTGTGATGGAATCACACACATAAGAATTTCGTACAATTTCCTATATCTCGTATGCTCGTTTAACCGAGATCCATTTTTCTTGTAACAAAACTTGTTTAGAAGTTTGAGCTAGATATACTAAAGTATGAAGTTTATTATATTCTTTTAACAGTACTCCTTTCACGCACGCATGATACCTTAGGCTTAGTATTTTCTTTATTATGAATAACATTTAATTTCGTGTGATGGAACCACACCCATAAGAATTTCGTTCAATTTCCTATATCTCGTATGCTCGTTTAACCGAGATCCATTTTTCTAGTAACAAAACTTGTTTAGAAGTTTGAGCTAGATATACTAACGTATGAAGTTTATTATATACTTTTAACGGTACTCCTTTCATGCATGATACCTTAGCTTTGGTATTAAGTTTATTATTAATAATATTTAATTTCGTGTGATGGAACCACACCCATAAGAATTTCGTTCAATTTCCTATATCTCGTATGCTCGTTTAACCGAGATCCATTTTTCTAGTAACAAAACTCGTTTAGAAGTTTGAGCTAGATATACTAACGTATGAAGGTTATTATATTCTTTTAACGGTACTCCTTTCATGCATGATACCTTAGCCTCGGTATTTTGTTTAGTATGAATAATAATTTATTTCGTGTGATGGAACCACACCCATAAGAGATTCATACAATTTCCTATATCTCGTAAGCTCGTTTAACCGAGCTCCGTTTGTCTTGAAACAAAACTCGTTTAAAAGTTTGAGCTAAATCTACTAACGTATGAAGTTTATTATATACTTTTACCGGTACTCCTTTCATGCATGATACCTTAGGCTCAGTATTTTGTTTATTATGAATAATATTTAATTTCGTGTGATGGAATCACACCCATAAGAATTTCGTACAATTTCCTATATCTTGTATGCTCGTTTAACCGCGATCCATTTTTCTTTTAACAAAACTTGTTTAGAAGTTTGAGCTAGATATACTAACATATGAAGTTTATTATATTCTTTTAACGGTACTCCTTTTATGCTTGATACCTTAGGCTCAGTATTTTCTTTATTATGAATAATATTTAATTTCGTGTGATGGAACCACACCCATAAGAATTTCGTTCAATTTCTTATATCTCTTATGCTCGTTTAACCGAGATCCATTTTTATTGTAACAAAACTTGTTTAGAAGTTTGAGCTAGATATACTAACGAATGAAGTTTATTATATTCTTTTAACGGTACTCCTTTCATGCATGACACCTTAGCCTCGGTATTTTGTTTAGTATGAATCATAATTTATTTCGTGTGATGGAACCACACCCATAAGAGTTTCATACATATTCCTATATCTCGTAAGCTCGTTTAACCGAGCTCCGTTTGTCTTGAAACAAAACTCGTTTAAAAGTTTGACCTAAATATACTAACGTATGAAGTTTATTATATACTTTTAACGGTACTCCTTTCATGCATGATACCTTAGCTTTGGTATTATGTTTATTATTAATAATATTTAATTTCGTGTGATGGAATCACACACATAAGAATTTCGTACAATTTCCTATATCTCGTATGCTCGTTTAACCGAGATCCATTTTTCTTGTAACAAAACTTGTTTAGAAGTTTGAGCTAGATATACTAAAGTATGAAGTTTATTATATTCTTTTAACAGTACTCCTTTCACGCACGCATGATACCTTAGGCTTAGTATTTTCTTTATTATGAATAACATTTAATTTCGTGTGATGGAACCACACCCATAAGAATTTCGTTCAATTTCCTATATCTCGTATGCTCGTTTAACCGAGATCCATTTTTCTAGTAACAAAACTTGTTTAGAAGTTTGAGCTAGATATACTAACGTATGAAGTTTATTATATACTTTTAACGGTACTCCTTTCATGCATGATACCTTAGCTTTGGTATTAAGTTTATTATTAATAATATTTAATTTCGTGTGATGGAACCACACCCATAAGAATTTCGTTCAATTTCCTATATCTCGTATGCTCGTTTAACCGAGATCCATTTTTCTAGTAACAAAACTCGTTTAGAAGTTTGAGCTAGATATACTAACGTATGAAGGTTATTATATTCTTTTAACGGTACTCCTTTCATGCATGATACCTTAGCCTCGGTATTTTGTTTAGTATGAATAATAATTTATTTCGTGTGATGGAACCACACCCATAAGAGATTCATACAATTTCCTATATCTCGTAAGCTCGTTTAACCGAGCTCCGTTTGTCTTGAAACAAAACTCGTTTAAAAGTTTGAGCTAAATCTACTAACGTATGAAGTTTATTATATACTTTTACCGGTACTCCTTTCATGCATGATACCTTAGGCTCAGTATTTTGTTTATTATGAATAATATTTAATTTCGTGTGATGGAATCACACCCATAAGAATTTCGTACAATTTCCTATATCTTGTATGCTCGTTTAACCGCGATCCATTTTTCTTTTAACAAAACTTGTTTAGAAGTTTGAGCTAGATATACTAACATATGAAGTTTATTATATTCTTTTAACGGTACTCCTTTTATGCTTGATACCTTAGGCTCAGTATTTTCTTTATTATGAATAATATTTAATTTCGTGTGATGGAACCACACCCATAAGAATTTCGTTCAATTTCTTATATCTCTTATGCTCGTTTAACCGAGATCCATTTTTATTGTAACAAAACTTGTTTAGAAGTTTGAGCTAGATATACTAACGAATGAAGTTTATTATATTCTTTTAACGGTACTCCTTTCATGCATGACACCTTAGCCTCGGTATTTTGTTTAGTATGAATCATAATTTATTTCGTGTGATGGAACCACACCCATAAGAGTTTCATACATATTCCTATATATCGTAAGCTCGTTTAACCGAGCTCCGTTTGTCTTGAAACAAAACTCGTTTAAAAGTTTGAACTAAATATACTAACGTATGAAGTTTATTATATACTTTTAACGGTACTCCTTTCATGCATGATACCTTAGCTTTGGTATTATGTTTATTATTAATAATATTTAATTTCGTGTGATGGAATCACACACATAAGAATTTCGTACAATTTCCTATATCTCGTATGCTCGTTTAACCGAGATCCATTTTTCTTGTAACAAAACTTGTTTAGAAGTTTGAGCTAGATATACTAAAGTATGAAGTTTATTATATTCTTTTAACAGTACTCCTTTCACGCACGCATGATACCTTAGGCTTAGTATTTTCTTTATTATGAATAACATTTAATTTCGTGTGATGGAACCACACCCATAAGAATTTCGTTCAATTTCCTATATCTCGTATGCTCGTTTAACCGAGATCCATTTTTCTAGTAACAAAACTTGTTTAGAAGTTTGAGCTAGATATACTAACGTATGAAGTTTATTATATACTTTTAACGGTACTCCTTTCATGCATGATACCTTAGCTTTGGTATTAAGTTTATTATTAATAATATTTAATTTCGTGTGATGGAACCACACCCATAAGAATTTCGTTCAATTTCCTATATCTCGTATGCTCGTTTAACCGAGATCCATTTTTCTAGTAACAAAACTCGTTTAGAAGTTTGAGCTAGATATACTAACGTATGAAGGTTATTATATTCTTTTAACGGTACTCCTTTCATGCATGATACCTTAGCCTCGGTATTTTGTTTAGTATGAATAATAATTTATTTCGTGTGATGGAACCACACCCATAAGAGATTCATACAATTTCCTATATCTCGTAAGCTCGTTTAACCGAGCTCCGTTTGTCTTGAAACAAAACTCGTTTAAAAGTTTGAGCTAAATCTACTAACGTATGAAGTTTATTATATACTTTTACCGGTACTCCTTTCATGCATGATACCTTAGGCTCAGTATTTTGTTTATTATGAATAATATTTAATTTCGTGTGATGGAATCACACCCATAAGAATTTCGTACAATTTCCTATATCTTGTATGCTCGTTTAACCGCGATCCATTTTTCTTTTAACAAAACTTGTTTAGAAGTTTGAGCTAGATATACTAACATATGAAGTTTATTATATTCTTTTAACGGTACTCCTTTTATGCTTGATACCTTAGGCTCAGTATTTTCTTTATTATGAATAATATTTAATTTCGTGTGATGGAACCACACCCATAAGAATTTCGTTCAATTTCTTATATCTCTTATGCTCGTTTAACCGAGATCCATTTTTATTGTAACAAAACTTGTTTAGAAGTTTGAGCTAGATATACTAACGAATGAAGTTTATTATATTCTTTTAACGGTACTCCTTTCATGCATGACACCTTAGCCTCGGTATTTTGTTTAGTATGAATCATAATTTATTTCGTGTGATGGAACCACACCCATAAGAGTTTCATACATATTCCTATATCTCGTAAGCTCGTTTAACCGAGCTCCGTTTGTCTTGAAACAAAACTCGTTTAAAAGTTTGAACTAAATATACTAACGTATGAAGTTTATTATATACTTTTAACGGTACTCCTTTCATGCATGATACCTTAGCTTTGGTATTATGTTTATTATTAATAATATTTAATTTCGTGTGATGGAATCACACACATAAGAATTTCGTACAATTTCCTATATCTCGTATGCTCGTTTAACCGAGATCCATTTTTCTTGTAACAAAACTTGTTTAGAAGTTTGAGCTAGATATACTAAAGTATGAAGTTTATTATATTCTTTTAACAGTACTCCTTTCACGCACGCATGATACCTTAGGCTTAGTATTTTCTTTATTATGAATAACATTTAATTTCGTGTGATGGAACCACACCCATAAGAATTTCGTTCAATTTCCTATATCTCGTATGCTCGTTTAACCGAGATCCATTTTTCTAGTAACAAAACTTGTTTAGAAGTTTGAGCTAGATATACTAACGTATGAAGTTTATTATATACTTTTAACGGTACTCCTTTCATGCATGATACCTTAGCTTTGGTATTAAGTTTATTATTAATAATATTTAATTTCGTGTGATGGAACCACACCCATAAGAATTTCGTTCAATTTCCTATATCTCGTATGCTCGTTTAACCGAGATCCATTTTTCTAGTAACAAAACTCGTTTAGAAGTTTGAGCTAGATATACTAACGTATGAAGGTTATTATATTCTTTTAACGGTACTCCTTTCATGCATGATACCTTAGCCTCGGTATTTTGTTTAGTATGAATAATAATTTATTTCGTGTGATGGAACCACACCCATAAGAGTTTCATACAATTTCCTATATCTCGTAAGCTCGTTTAACCGAGCTCCGTTTGTCTTGAAACAAAACTCGTTTAAAAGTTTGAGCTAAATCTACTAACGTATGAAGTTTATTATATACTTTTACCGGTACTCCTTTCATGCATGATACCTTAGGCTCAGTATTTTGTTTATTATGAATAATATTTAATTTCGTGTGATGGAATCACACCCATAAGAATTTCGTACAATTTCCTATATCTTGTATGCTCGTTTAACCGCGATCCATTTTTCTTTTAACAAAACTTGTTTAGAAGTTTGAGCTAGATATACTAACATATGAAGTTTATTATATTCTTTTAACGGTACCCCTTTTATGCTTGATACCTTAGGCTCAGTATTTTCTTTATTATGAATAATATTTAATTTCGTGTGATGGAACCACACCCATAAGAATTTCGTTCAATTTCTTATATCTCTTATGCTCGTTTAACCGAGATCCATTTTTATTGTAACAAAACTTGTTTAGAAGTTTGAGCTAAATATACTAACGAATGAAGTTTATTATATTCTTTTAACGGTACTCCTTTCATGCATGACACCTTAGCCTCGGTATTTTGTTTAGTATGAATCATAATTTATTTCGTGTGATGGAACCACACCCATAAGAGTTTCATACATATTCCTATATCTCGTAAGCTCGTTTAACCGAGCTCCGTTTGTCTTGAAACAAAACTCGTTTAAAAGTTTGAACTAAATATACTAACGTATGAAGTTTATTATATACTTTTAACGGTACTCCTTTCATGCATGATACCTTAGCTTTGGTATTATGTTTATTATTAATAATATTTAATTTCGTGTGATGGAATCACACACATAAGAATTTCGTACAATTTCCTATATCTCGTATGCTCGTTTAACCGAGATCAATTTTTCTTGTAACAAAACTTGTTTAGAAGTTTGAGCTAGATATACTAAAGTATGAAGTTTATTATATTCTTTTAACAGTACTCCTTTCACGCACGCATGATACCTTAGGCTTAGTATTTTCTTTATTATGAATAACATTTAATTTCGTGTGATGGAACCACACCCATAAGAATTTCGTTCAATTTCCTATATCTCGTATGCTCGTTTAACCGAGATCCATTTTTCTAGTAACAAAACTTGTTTAGAAGTTTGAGCTAGATATACTAACGTATTAAGTTTATTATATACTTTTAACGGTACTCCTTTCATGCATGGTACCTTAAGCTCAGTATTTTCTTTATTATGAATAATATTTAATTTCGTGTGATGGAACCACACCCATAAGAATTTCGTTCAATTTCCTATATCTCGTATGCTCGTTTAACCGAGATCCATTTTTCTAGTAACAAAACTCGTTTAGAAGTTTGAGCTAGATATACTAACGTATGAAGGTTATTATATTCTTTTAACGGTACTCCTTTCATGCATGATACCTTAGCCTCGGTATTTTGTTTAGTATGAATAATAATTTATTTCGTGTGATGGAACCACACCCATAAGAGTTTCATACAATTTCCTATATCTCGTAAGCTCGTTTAACCGAGCTCCGTTTGTCTTGGAACAAAACTCGTTTAAAAGTTTGAGCTAAATCTACTAACGTATGAAGTTTATTATATACTTTTACCGGTACTCCTTTCATGCATGATACCTTAGGCTCAGTATTTTGTTTATTATGAATAATATTTAATTTCGTGTGATGGAATCACACCCATAAGAATTTCGTACAATTTCCTATATCTTGTATGCTCGTTTAACCGCGATCCATTTTTCTTGTAACAAAACTTGTTTAGAAGTTTGAGCTAGATATACTAACTTATGAAGTTTATTATATTCTTTTAACGGTACTCCTTTTATGTTTGATACCTTAGGCTCAGTATTTTCTTTATTATGAATAATATTTAATTTCGTGTGATGGAACCACACCCATAAGAATTTCGTTCAATTTCTTATATCTCTTATGCTCGTTTAACCGAGATCCATTTTTATTGTAACAAAACTTGTTTAGAAGTTTGAGCTAGATATACTAACGAATGAAGTTTATTATATTCTTTTAACGGTACTCCTTTCATGCATGACACCTTAGCCTCGGTATTTTGTTTAGTATGAATCATAATTTATTTCGTGTGATGGAACCACACCCATAAGAGTTTCATACATATTCCTATATCTCGTAAGCTCGTTTAACCGAGCTCCGTTTGTCTTGAAACAAAACTCGTTTAAAAGTTTGAACTAAATATACTAACGTATGAAGTTTATTATATACTTTTAACGGTACTCCTTTCATGCATGATACCTTAGCTTTGGTATTATGTTTATTATTAATAATATTTAATTTCGTGTGATGGAATCACACACATAAGAATTTCGTACAATTTCCTATATCTCGTATGCTCGTTTAACCGAGATCCATTTTTCTTGTAACAAAACTTGTTTAGAAGTTTGAGCTAGATATACTAAAGTATGAAGTTTATTATATTCTTTTAACAGTACTCCTTTCACGCACGCATGATACCTTAGGCTTAGTATTTTCTTTATTATGAATAACATTTAATTTCGTGTGATGGAACCACACCCATAAGAATTTCGTTCAATTTCCTATATCTCGTATGCTCGTTTAACCGAGATCCATTTTTCTAGTAACAAAACTTGTTTAGAAGTTTGAGCTAGATATACTAACGTATGAAGTTTATTATATACTTTTAACGGTACTCCTTTCATGCATGATACCTTAGCTTTGGTATTAAGTTTATTATTAATAATATTTAATTTCGTGTGATGGAACCACACCCATAAGAATTTCGTTCAATTTCCTATATCTCGTATGCTCGTTTAACCGAGATCCATTTTTCTAGTAACAAAACTCGTTTAGAAGTTTGAGCTAGATATACTAACGTATGAAGGTTATTATATTCTTTTAACGGTACTCCTTTCATGCATGATACCTTAGCCTCGGTATTTTGTTTAGTATGAATAATAATTTATTTCGTGTGATGGAACCACACCCATAAGAGTTTCATACAATTTCCTATATCTCGTAAGCTCGTTTAACCGAGCTCCGTTTGTCTTGAAACAAAACTCGTTTAAAAGTTTGAGCTAAATCTACTAACGTATGAAGTTTATTATATACTTTTACCGGTACTCCTTTCATGCATGATACCTTAGGCTCAGTATTTTGTTTATTATGAATAATATTTAATTTCGTGTGATGGAATCACACCCATAAGAATTTCGTACAATTTCCTATATCTTGTATGCTCGTTTAACCGCGATCCATTTTTCTTTTAACAAAACTTGTTTAGAAGTTTGAGCTAGATATACTAACATATGAAGTTTATTATATTCTTTTAACGGTACCCCTTTTATGCTTGATACCTTAGGCTCAGTATTTTCTTTATTATGAATAATATTTAATTTCGTGTGATGGAACCACACCCATAAGAATTTCGTTCAATTTCTTATATCTCTTATGCTCGTTTAACCGAGATCCATTTTTATTCTAACAAAACTTGTTTAGAAGTTTGAGCTAAATATACTAACGAATGAAGTTTATTATATTCTTTTAACGGTACTCCTTTCATGCATGACACCTTAGCCTCGGTATATTGTTTAGTATGAATCATAATTTATTTCGTGTGATGGAACCACACCCATAAGAGTTTCATACATATTCCTATATCTCGTAAGCTCGTTTAACCGAGCTCCGTTTATCTTGAAACAAAACTCGTTTAAAAGTTTGAACTAAATATACTAACGTATGAAGTTTATTATATACTTTTAACGGTACTCCTTTCATGCATGATACCTTAGCTTTGGTATTATGTTTATTATTAATAATATTTAATTTCGTGTGATGGAATCACACACATAAGAATTTCGTACAATTTCCTATATCTCGTATGCTCGTTTAACCGAGATCAATTTTTCTTGTAACAAAACTTGTTTAGAAGTTTGAGCTAGATATACTAAAGTATGAAGTTTATTATATTCTTTTAACAGTACTCCTTTCACGCACGCATGATACCTTAGGCTTAGTATTTTCTTTATTATGAATAACATTTAATTTCGTGTGATGGAACCACACCCATAAGAATTTCGTTCAATTTCCTATATCTCGTATGCTCGTTTAACCGAGATCCATTTTTCTAGTAACAAAACTTGTTTAGAAGTTTGAGCTAGATATACTAACGTATTAAGTTTATTATATACTTTTAACGGTACTCCTTTCATGCATGGTACCTTAAGCTCAGTATTTTCTTTATTATGAATAATATTTAATTTCGTGTGATGGAACCACACCCATAAGAATTTCGTTCAATTTCCTATATCTCGTATGCTCGTTTAACCGAGATCCATTTTTCTAGTAACAAAACTCGTTTAGAAGTTTGAGCTAGATATACTAACGTATGAAGGTTATTATATTCTTTTAACGGTACTCCTTTCATGCATGATACCTTAGCCTCGGTATTTTGTTTAGTATGAATAATAATTTATTTCGTGTGATGGAACCACACCCATAAGAGTTTCATACAATTTCCTATATCTCGTAAGCTCGTTTAACCGAGCTCCGTTTGTCTTGGAACAAAACTCGTTTAAAAGTTTGAGCTAAATCTACTAACGTATGAAGTTTATTATATACTTTTACCGGTACTCCTTTCATGCATGATACCTTAGGCTCAGTATTTTGTTTATTATGAATAATATTTAATTTCGTGTGATGGAATCACACCCATAAGAATTTCGTACAATTTCCTATATCTTGTATGCTCGTTTAACCGCGATCCATTTTTCTAGTAACAAAACTTGTTTAGAAGTTTGAGCTAGATATACTAACGTATTAAGTTTATTATATACTTTTAACGGTACTCCTTTCATGCATGGTACCTTAAGCTCAGTATTTTCTTTATTATGAATAATATTTAATTTCGTGTGATGGAACCACACCCATAAGAATTTCGTTCAATTTCCTATATCTCGTATGCTCGTTTAACCGAGATCCATTTTTCTAGTAACAAAACTCGTTTAGAAGTTTGAGCTAGATATACTAACGTATGAAGGTTATTATATTCTTTTAACGGTACTCCTTTCATGCATGATACCTTAGCCTCGGTATTTTGTTTAGTATGAATAATAATTTATTTCGTGTGATGGAACCACACCCATAAGAGTTTCATACAATTTCCTATATCTCGTAAGCTCGTTTAACCGAGCTCCGTTTGTCTTGGAACAAAACTCGTTTAAAAGTTTGAGCTAAATCTACTAACGTATGAAGTTTATTATATACTTTTACCGGTACTCCTTTCATGCATGATACCTTAGGCTCAGTATTTTGTTTATTATGAATAATATTTAATTTCGTGTGATGGAATCACACCCATAAGAATTTCGTACAATTTCCTATATCTTGTATGCTCGTTTAACCGCGATCCATTTTTCTTGTAACAAAACTTGTTTAGAAGTTTGAGCTAGATATACTAACTTATGAAGTTTATTATATTCTTTTAACGGTACTCCTTTTATGTTTGATACCTTAGGCTCAGTATTTTCTTTATTATGAATAATATTTAATTTCGTGTGATGGAACCACACCCATAAGAATTTCGTTCAATTTCTTATATCTCTTATGCTCGTTTAACCGAGATCCATTTTTATTGTAACAAAACTTGTTTAGAAGTTTGAGCTAGATATACTAACGAATGAAGTTTATTATATTCTTTTAACGGTACTCCTTTCATGCATGACACCTTAGCCTCGGTATTTTGTTTAGTATGAATCATAATTTATTTCGTGTGATGGAACCACACCCATAAGAGTTTCATACATATTCCTATATCTCGTAAGCTCGTTTAACCGAGCTCCGTTTGTCTTGAAACAAAACTCGTTTAAAAGTTTGACCTAAATATACTAACGTATGAAGTTTATTATATACTTTTAACGGTACTCCTTTCATGCATGATACCTTAGCTTTGGTATTATGTTTATTATTAATAATATTTAATTTCGTGTGATGGAATCACACACATAAGAATTTCGTACAATTTCCTATATCTCGTATGCTCGTTTAACCGAGATCCATTTTTCTTGTAACAAAACTTGTTTAGAAGTTTGAGCTAGATATACTAAAGTATGAAGTTTATTATATTCTTTTAACAGTACTCCTTTCACGCACGCATGATACCTTAGGCTTAGTATTTTCTTTATTATGAATAATATTTAATTTCGTGTGATGGAACCACACCCATAAGAATTTCGTTCAATTTCCTATATCTCGTATGCTCGTTTAACCGAGATCCATTTTTCTAGTAACAAAACTTGTTTAGAAGTTTGAGCTAGATATACTAACGTATGAAGTTTATTATATACTTTTAACGGTACTCCTTTCATGCATGATACCTTAGCTTTGGTATTATGTTTATTATTAATAATATTTAATTTCGTGTGATGGAACCACACCCATAAGAATTTCGTTCAATTTCCTATATCTCGTATGCTCGTTTAACCGAGATCCATTTTTCTAGTAACAAAACTCGTTTAGAAGTTTGAGCTAGATATACTAACGTATGAAGGTTATTATATTCTTTTAACGGTACTCCTTTCATGCATGATACCTTAGCCTCGGTATTTTGTTTAGTATGAATAATAATTTATTTCGTGTGATGGAACCACACCCATAAGAGTTTCATACAATTTCCTATATCTCGTAAGCTCGTTTAACCGAGCTCCGTTTGTCTTGAAACAAAACTCGTTTAAAAGTTTGAGCTAAATCTACTAACGTATGAAGTTTATTATATACTTTTACCGGTACTCCTTTCATGCATGATACCTTAGGCTCAGTATTTTGTTTATTATGAATAATATTTAATTTCGTGTGATGGAATCACACCCATAAGAATTTCGTACAATTTCCTATATCTTGTATGCTCGTTTAACCGCGATCCATTTTTCTTGTAACAAAACTTGTTTAGAAGTTTGAGCTAGATATACTAACATATGAAGTTTATTATATTCTTTTAACGGTACTCCTTTTATGCTTGATACCTTAGGCTCAGTATTTTCTTTATTATGAATAATATTTAATTTCGTGTGATGGAACCACACCCATAAGAATTTCGTTCAATTTCTTATATCTCTTATGCTCGTTTAACCGAGATCCATTTTTATTGTAACAAAACTTGTTTAGAAGTTTGAGCTAGATATACTAACGAATGAAGTTTATTATATTCTTTTAACGGTACTCCTTTCATGCATGATACCTTAGCCTCGGTATTTTGTTTAGTATGAATCATAATTTATTTCGTGTGATGGAACCACACCCATAAGAGTTTCATACATATTCCTATATCTCGTAAGCTCGTTTAACCGAGCTCCGTTTGTCTTGAAACAAAACTCGTTTAAAAGTTTGAACTAAATATACTAACGTATGAAGTTTATTATATACTTTTAACGGTACTCCTTTCATGCATGATACCTTAGCTTTGGTATTATGTTTATTATTAATAATATTTAATTTCGTGTGATGGAATCACACACATAAGAATTTCGTACAATTTCCTATATCTCGTATGCTCGTTTAACCGAGATCCATTTTTCTTGTAACAAAACTTGTTTAGAAGTTTGAGCTAGATATACTAAAGTATGAAGTTTATTATATTCTTTTAACAGTACTCCTTTCACGCACGCATGATACCTTAGGCTTAGTATTTTCTTTATTATGAATAACATTTAATTTCGTGTGATGGAACCACACCCATAAGAATTTCGTTCAATTTCCTATATCTCGTATGCTCGTTTAACCGAGATCCATTTTTCTAGTAACAAAACTTGTTTAGAAGTTTGAGCTAGATATACTAACGTATGAAGTTTATTATATACCTTTAACGGTACTCCTTTCATGCATGATACCTTAGCTTTGGTATTAAGTTTATTATTAATAATATTTAATTTCGTGTGATGGAACCACACCCATAAGAATTTCGTTCAATTTCCTATATCTCGTATGCTCGTTTAACCGAGATCCATTTTTCTAGTAACAAAACTCGTTTAGAAGTTTGAGCTAGATATACTAACGTATGAAGGTTATTATATTCTTTTAACGGTACTCCTTTCATGCATGATACCTTAGCCTCGGTATTTTGTTTAGTATGAATAATAATTTATTTCGTGTGATGGAACCACACCCATAAGAGTTTCATACAATTTCCTATATCTCGTAAGCTCGTTTAACCGAGCTCCGTTTGTCTTGAAACAAAACTCGTTTAAAAGTTTGAGCTAAATCTACTAACGTATGAAGTTTATTATATACTTTTACCGGTACTCCTTTCATGCATGATACCTTAGGCTCAGTATTTTGTTTATTATGAATAATATTTAATTTCGTGTGATGGAATCACACCCATAAGAATTTCGTACAATTTCCTATATCTTGTATGCTCGTTTAACCGCAATCTTTTTTTCTTTTAACAAAACTTGTTTAGAAGTTTGAGCTAGATATACTAACATATGAAGTTTATTATATTCTTTTAACGGTACTCCTTTTATGCTTGATACCTTAGGCTCAGTATTTTCTTTATTATGAATAATATTTAATTTCGTGTGATGGAACCACACCCATAAGAATTTCGTTCAATTTCTTATATCTCTTATGCTCGTTTAACCGAGATCCATTTTTATTGTAACAAAACTTCTTTAGAAGTTTGAGCTAGATATACTAAGGAATGAAGTTTATTATATTCTTTTAACGGTACTCCTTTCATGCATGACACCTTAGCCTCGGTATTTTGTTTAGTATGAATCATAATTTATTTCGTGTGATGGAACCACACCCATAAGAGTTTCATACATATTCCTATATCTCGTAAGCTCGTTTGACCGAGCTCCGTTTGTCTTGAAACAAAACTCGTTTAAAAGTTTGACCTAAATATACTAACGTATGAAGTTTATTATATACTTTTAACGGTACTCCTTTCATGCATGATACCTTAGCTTTGGTATTATGTTTATTATTAATAATATTTAATTTCGTGTGATGGAATCACACACATAAGAATTTCGTACAATTTCCTATATCTCGTATGCTCGTTTAACCGAGATCCATTTTGCCTGTAACAAAACTTGTTTAGAAGTTTGAGCTAGATATACTAACGTATGAAGTTTATTATATTCTTTTAACGGTACTCCTTTCATGCATGATACCTTAGGCTTAGTATTTTCTTTATTATGAATAATATTTAATTTCGTGTGATGGAACCACACCCATAAGAATTTCGTTCAATTTCCTATATCTCGTATGCTCGTTTAACCGAGATCCATTCTTGTTGTAACAAAACTTGTTTAGAAGTTTGAGCTAGATATACTAACGTATTAAGTTTATTATATACTTTTAACGGTACTCCTTTCATGCATGATACCTTAAGCTCAGTGTTTTCTTTATTATGAATAATATTTAATTTCGTGTGAAGGAACCACACCTATAAGAATTTCGTTCAATTTCCTATATCTCGTATGCTCGTTTAACCGAGATCCATTTTTCTAGTAACAAAACTTGTTTAGAAGTTTGAGCTAGATATACTAACGTATTAAGTTTATTATATACTTTTAACGGTACTCCTTTCATGCATGATACCTTAAGCTCAGTATTTTCTTTATTATGAATAATATTTAATTTCGTGTGATGGAACCACACCCATAAGAATTTCGTTCAATTTCCTATATCTCGTATGCTCGTTTAACCGAGATCCATTTTTCTAGTAACAAAACTCGTTTAGAAGTTTGAGCTAGATATACTAACGTATGAAGGTTATTATATTCTTTTAACGGTACTCCTTTCATGCATGATACCTTAGCCTCGGTATTTTGTTTAGTATGAATCATAATTTATTTCGTGTGATGGAACCACACCCATAAGAGTTTCATACAATTTCCTATATCTCGTAAGCTCGTTTAACCGAGCTCCGTTTGTCTTGAAACAAAACTCGTTTAAAAGTTTGAGCTAAATCTACTAACGTATGAAGTTTATTATATACTTTTACCGGTACTCCTTTCATGCATGATACCTTAGGCTCAGTATTTTGTTTATTATGAATAATATTTAATTTCGTGTGATGGAATCACACCCATAAGAATTTCGTACAATTTCCTATATCTCGTATGCTCGTTTAACCGAGATCTATTTTTCTTGTAACAAAACTTGTTTAGAAGTTTGAGCTAAATATACTAACGTATGAAGTTTATTATATTCTTTTAACGGTACTCCTTTCATGCATGATACCTTAGCCTCGGTATTTTGTTTAGTATGAATCATATTTTATTTCGTGTGATGGAACCACACCCATAAGAGTTTCATACAATTTCCTATATCTCGTAAGCTCGTTTAACCGAGCTCCGTTTGTCTTGAAACAAATCTCGTTTAAAAGTTTGACCTATATATACTAACGTATGAAGTTTATTATATACTTTTAACGGTACTCCTTTCATGCATGATACCTTAGCCTCATTATTTTCTTTATTATGAATAACAATTTATTTCGTGTGATGGAACCACACCTAGAAGAGTTTCATACTATTTCCTATGTGTCGTAAGCTCGTTTAACCGAACTCCGTTTGTCTTGTAACAAAACTCATTTAAAAGTTTGAGCTAAATATACTAACGTATGAATTTTATTATATTCTTTTAACGGTACTCCTTTGATGCTTGATATTTTAGGCTCGGTATTTTGTTTATTATGAATAATATTTATTTATGGTGTGATGGAACCACACCAAGAAGAATTTCGTACAATTTCCTATGTTTCGTAAGCTTGTTTAACGGAGATCCATTTGTCTTGTAACAAAACTCGTTTAAAAGTTTGAGCTAAATATACTAACGTATGAAGTTTATTTTATTCTTTTAACGGTACTCCTTTCATGCATGATACCTTAGCTTCATACTATTTTCTTTATTATGAATAACAATTTATTTCGTGTGATGGAACCACACCTAGAAGAGTTTCATACTATTTCCTATGTGTCGTAAGCTCGTTTAACCGAACTCCGTTTGTCTTGTAACAAAACTCATTTAAAAGTTTGAGCTAAATATACTAACGTATGAATTTTATTATATTCTTTTAACGGTACTCCTTTCATGCTTGATATTTTAGGCTCGGTATTTTGTTTATTATGAATAATAATTATTTATGGTGTGATGGAACCACACCAAGAAGAATTTCATACTATTTCCTATGTTTCGTAAGCTCGTTTAACCGATCTCTGTTTGTCTTGTAACAAAACTCGGTTAAAAGTTTGAGCTAAATATACTAACGTATGAATTTTATTATATTCTTTTAACGGTACTCCTTTCATGGTTGATATTTTAGGCTCGGTATTTTGTTTATTATGAATAATAATTATTTATGGTGTGATGGAACCACACCAAGAAGAATTTCATACTATTTCCTATGTTTCGTAAGCTCGTTTAACCGATCTCCGGTTGTCTTGTAACAAAACTCGTTTAAAAGTTTGAGCTAAATATACTAACGTATGAAGTTTATTATATTCTTTTAACGGTACTCCTTTCATGCATGATACCTTAGCTTTGGAATTTTGATTATTACGAATAATATTTATTTTCGTGTGATGGAATCACACCCATTAGAATTTCGTACAATTTTCTATATCTCGTATGCTTGTTTAACCGATCTCCGTTTGTCTTGTAACAAAACTCGGTTAAAAGTTTGAGCTAAATATACTAACGTATGAATTTTATTATATTCTTTTAACGGTACTCCTTTGATGCTTGATATTTTAGGCTCGGTATTTTGTTTATTATGAATAATAATTATTTATGGTGTGATGGAACCACACCAAGAAGAGTTTCATACTATTTCCTATGTTTCGTAAGCTCGTTTAACCGATCTCCGGTTGTCTTGTAACAAAACTCGTTTAAAAGTTTGAGCTAAATATACTAACGTATGAAGTTTATTATATTCTTTTAACGGTACTCCTTTCATGCATGATACCTTAGCCTCATTATTTTCTTTATTATGAATAACAATTTATTTCGTGTGATGGAACCACACCTAGAAGAGTTTCATACTATTTCCTATGTGTCGTAAGCTCGTTTAACCGAACTCCGTTTGTCTTGTAACAAAACTCGTTTAAAAGTTTGAGCTAAATATACTAACGTATGAAGTTTATTATATTCTTTTAACGGTACTCCTTTCATGCATGATACCTTAGCCTCATTATTTTCTTTATTATGAATAACAATTTATTTCGTGTGATGGAACCACACCTAGAAGAGTTTCATACTATTTCCTATGTGTCGTAAGCTCGTTTAACCGAACTCCGTTTGTCTTGTAACAAAACTCGGTTAAAAGTTTGAGCTAAATATACTAACGTATGAATTTTATTATATTCTTTTAACGGTACTCCTTTGATGCTTGATATTTTAGGCTCGGTATTTTGTTTATTATGAATAATAATTATTTATGGTGTGATGGAACCACACCAAGAAGAATTTCGTACAATTTCCTATGTTTCGTAAGCTTGTTTAACCGAGATCCATTTGTCTTGTAACAAAACTCGTTTAAAAGTTTGAGCTAAATATACTAACGTATGAAGTTTATTATATTCTTTTAACGGTACTCCTTTCATGCATGATACCTTAGCTTCATACTATTTTCTTTATTATGAATAACAATTTATTTCGTGTGATGGAACCACACCTAGAAGAGTTTCATACTATTTCCTATGTGTCGTAAGCTCGTTTAACCGAACTCCGTTTGTCTTGTAACAAAACTCATTTAAAAGTTTGAGCTAAATATACTAACGTATGAATTTTATTATATTCTTTTAACGGTACTCCTTTCATGCTTGATATTTTAGTCTCGGTATTTTGTTTATTATGAATAATAATTATTTATGGTGTGATGGAACCACACCAAGAAGAATTTCATACTATTTCCTATGTTTCGTAAGCTCGTTTAACCGATCTCCGGTTGTCTTGTAACAAAACTCGTTTAAAAGTTTGAGCTAAATATACTAACGTATGAAGTTTATTATATTCTTTTAACGGTACTCCTTTGATGCTTGATATTTTAGGCTCGGTATTTTGTTTATTATGAATAATAATTATTTATGGTGTGATGGAACCACACCAAGAGGAATTTCGTACAATTTCCTATATCTCGTATGCTCGTTTAACTGATCTCTGTTTGTCTTGTAACAAAACTCGGTTAAAAGTTTGAGCTAAATATACTAACGTATGAATTTTATTATATTCTTTTAACGGTACTCCTTTGATGCTTGATATTTTAGGCTCAGTATTTTGTTTATTATGAATAATAATTATTTATGGTGTGATGGAACCACACCAAGAAGAATTTCATACTATTTCCTATGTTTCGTAAGCTCGTTTAACCGATCTCCGGTTGTCTTGTAACAAAACTCGTTTAAAAGTTTGAGCTAAATATACTAACGTATGAAGTTTATTATATTCTTTTAACGGTACTCCTTTCATGCATGATACCTTAGCCTCATTATTTTCTTTATTATGAATAACAATTTATTTCGTGTGATGGAACCACACCTAGAAGAGTTTCATACTATTTCCTATGTGTCGTAAGCTCGTTTAACCGAACTCCGTTTGTCTTGTAACAAAACTCATTTAAAAGTTTGAGCTAAATATACTAACGTATGAATTTTATTATATTCTTTTAACGGTACTCCTTTGATGCTTGATATTTTAGGCTCGGTATTTTGTTTATTATGAATAATAATTATTTATGGTGTGATGGAACCACACCAAGAAGAATTTCGTACAATTTCCTATGTTTCGTAAGCTTGTTTAACCGAGATCCATTTGTCTTGTAACAAAACTCGTTTAAAAGTTTGAGCTAAATATACTAACGTATGAAGTTTATTATATTCTTTTAACGGTACTCCTTTCATGCATGATACCTTAGCTTCATACTATTTTCTTTATTATGAATAACAATTTATTTCGTGTGATGGAACCACACCTAGAAGAGTTTCATACTATTTCCTATGTGTCGTAAGCTCGTTTAACCGAACTCCGTTTGTCTTGTAACAAAACTCATTTAAAAGTTTGAGCTAAATATACTAACGTATGAATTTTATTATATTCTTTTAACGGTACTCCTTTCATGCTTGATATTTTAGTCTCGGTATTTTGTTTATTATGAATAATAATTATTTATGGTGTGATGGAACCACACCAAGAAGAATTTCATACTATTTCCTATGTTTCGTAAGCTCGTTTAACCGATCTCCGGTTGTCTTGTAACAAAACTCGTTTAAAAGTTTGAGCTAAATATACTAACGTATGAAGTTTATTATATTCTTTTAACGGTACTCCTTTGATGCTTGATATTTTAGGCTCGGTATTTTGTTTATTATGAATAATAATTATTTATGGTGTGATGGAACCACACCAAGAGGAATTTCGTACAATTTCCTATATCTCGTATGCTCGTTTAACTGATCTCTGTTTGTCTTGTAACAAAACTCGGTTAAAAGTTTGAGCTAAATATACTAACGTATGAATTTTATTATATTCTTTTAACGGTACTCCTTTGATGCTTGATATTTTAGGCTCAGTATTTTGTTTATTATGAATAATAATTATTTATGGTGTGATGGAACCACACCAAGAAGAATTTCATACTATTTCCTATGTTTCGTAAGCTCGTTTAACCGATCTCCGGTTGTCTTGTAACAAAACTCGTTTAAAAGTTTGAGCTAAATATACTAACGTATGAAGTTTATTATATTCTTTTAACGGTACTCCTTTCATGCATGATACCTTAGCCTCATTATTTTCTTTATTATGAATAACAATTTATTTCGTGTGATGGAACCACACCTAGAAGAGTTTCATACTATTTCCTATGTGTCGTAAGCTCGTTTAACCGAACTCCGTTTGTCTTGTAACAAAACTCATTTAAAAGTTTGAGCTAAATATACTAACGTATGAATTTTATTATATTCTTTTAACGGTACTCCTTTCATGCTTGATATTTTAGGCTCGGTATTTTGTTTATTATGAATAATAATTATTTATGGTGTGATGGAACCACACCAAGAAGAATTTCGTACAATTTCCTATGTTTCGTAAGCTTGTTTAACGGAGATCCATTTGTCTTGTAACAAAACTCGTTTAAAAGTTTGAGCTAAATATACTAACGTATGAAGTTTATTTTATTCTTTTAACGGTACTCCTTTCATGCATGATACCTTAGCTTCATACTATTTTCTTTATTATGAATAACAATTTATTTCGTGTGATGGAACCACACCTAGAAGAGTTTCATACTATTTCCTATGTGTCGTAAGCTCGTTTAACCGAACTCCGTTTGTCTTGTAACAAAACTCATTTAAAAGTTTGAGCTAAATATACTAACGTATGAATTTTATTATATTCTTTTAACGGTACTCCTTTCATGCTTGATATTTTAGGCTCGGTATTTTGTTTATTATGAATAATAATTATTTATGGTGTGATGGAACCACACCAAGAAGAATTTCATACTATTTCCTATGTTTCGTAAGCTCGTTTAACCGATCTCCGGTTGTCTTGTAACAAAACTCGTTTAAAAGTTTGAGCTAAATATACTAACGTATGAAGTTTATTATATTCTTTTAACGGTACTCCTTTCATGCATGATACCTTAGCTTTGGAATTTTGATTATTACGAATAATATTTATTTTCGTGTGATGGAATCACACCCATTAGAATTTCGTACAATTTTCTATATCTCGTATGCTTGTTTAACCGATCTCCGTTTGTCTTGTAACAAAACTCGGTTAAAAGTTTGAGCTAAATATAGTAACGTATGAATTTTATTATATTCTTTTAACGGTACTCCTTTGATGCTTGATATTTTAGGCTCGGTATTTTGTTTATTATGAATAATAATTATTTATGGTGTGATGGAACCACACCAAGAAGAATTTCGTACAATTTCCTATGTTTCGTAAGCTTGTTTAACCGAGATCCATTTGTCTTGTAACAAAACTCGTTTAAAAGTTTGAGCTAAATATACTAACGTATGAAGTTTATTATATTCTTTTAACGGTACTCCTTTCATGCATGATACCTTAGCTTCATACTATTTTCTTTATTATGAATAACAATTTATTTCGTGTGATGGAACCACACCTAGAAGAGTTTCATACTATTTCCTATGTGTCGTAAGCTCGTTTAACCGAACTCCGTTTGTCTTGTAACAAAACTCATTTAAAAGTTTGAGCTAAATATACTAACGTATGAATTTTATTATATTCTTTTAACGGTACTCCTTTCATGCTTGATATTTTAGGCTCGGTATTTTGTTTATTATGAATAATAATTATTTATGGTGTGATGGAACCACACCAAGAAGAATTTCATACTATTTCCTATGTTTCGTAAGCTCGTTTAACCGAACTCCGTTTGTCTTGTAACAAAACTCGTTTAAAAGTTTGAGCTAAATATACTAACGTATGAATTTTATTATATTCTTTTAACGGTACTCCTTTGATGCTTGATATTTTAGGCTCGGTATTTTGTTTATTATGAATAATAATTATTTATGGTGTGATGGAACCACACCAAGAGGAATTTCGTACAATTTCCAATATCTCGTATGCTCGTTTAACTGATCTCCGTTTGTCTTGTAACAAAACTCGGTTAAAAGTTTGAGCTAAATATACTAACGTATGAATTTTATTATATTCTTTTAACGGTACTCCTTTGATGCTTGATATTTTAGGCTCAGTATTTTGTTTATTATGAATAATAATTATTTATGGTGTGATGGAACCACACCAAGAAGAATTTCATACTATTTCCTATGTTTCGTAAGCTCGTTTAACCGATCTCCGGTTGTCTTGTAACAAAACTCGTTTAAAAGTTTGAGCTAAATATACTAACGTATGAAGTTTATTATATTCTTTTAACGGTACTCCTTTCATGCATGATACCTTAGCCTCATTATTTTCTTTATTATGAATAACAATTTATTTCGTGTGATGGAACCACACCTAGAAGAGTTTCATACTATTTCCTATGTGTTGTACGCACGTTTAACCGAACTCCGTTTGTCTTGTAACAAAACTCGTTTAAAAGTTTGAGCTAAATATACTAACGTATGAAGTTTATTATATTCTTTTAACGGTACTCCTTTCATGCATGATACCTTAGCCTCATTATTTTCTTTATTATGAATAACAATTTATTTCGTGTGATGGAACCACACCTAGAAGAGATTCATACTATTTCCTATGTGTCGTAAGCTCGTTTAACCGAACTCCGTTTGTCTTGTAACAAAACTCGGTTAAAAGTTTGAGCTAAATATACTAACGTATGAATTTTATTATATTCTTTTAACGGTACTCCTTTGATGCTTGATATTTTAGGCTCGGTATTTTGTTTATTATGAATAATAATTATTTATGGTGTGATGGAACCACACCAAGAAGAATTTCGTACAATTTCCTATGTTTCGTAAGCTTGTTTAACCGAGATCCATTTGTCTTGTAACAAAACTCGTTTAAAAGTTTGAGCTAAATATACTAACGTATGAAGTTTATTATATTCTTTTAACGGTACTCCTTTCATGCATGATACCTTAGCTTCATACTATTTTCTTTATTATGAATAACAATTTATTTCGTGTGATGGAACCACACCTAGAAGAGTTTCATACTATTTCCTATGTGTCGTAAGCTCGTTTAACCGAACTCCGTTTGTCTTGTAACAAAACTCATTTAAAAGTTTGAGCTAAATATACTAACGTGTGAATTTTATTATATTCTTTTAACGGTACTCCTTTGATGCTTGATATTTTAGGCTCGGTATTTTGTTTATTATGAATAATAATTATTTATGGTGTGATGGAACCACACCAAGAAGAATTTCATACTATTTCCTATGTTTCGTAAGCTCGTTTAACCGAACTCCGTTTGTCTTGTAACAAAACTCGTTTAAAAGTTTGAGCTAAATATACTAACGTATGAATTTTATTATATTCTTTTAACGGTACTCCTTTGATGCTTGATATTTTAGGCTCGGTATTTTGTTTATTATGAATAATAATTATTTATGGTGTGATGGAACCACACCAAGAAGAATTTCGTACAATTTCCTATGTTTCGTAAGCTTGTTTAACCGAGATCCATTTGTCTTGTAACAAAACTCGTTTAAAAGTTTGAGCTAAATATACTAACGTATGAAGTTTATTATATTCTTTTAACGGTACTCCTTTCATGCATGATACCTTAGCTTCATACTATTTTCTTTATTATGAATAACAATTTATTTCGTGTGATGGAACCACACCTAGAAGAGTTTCATACTATTTCCTATGTGTCGTAAGCTCGTTTAACCGAACTCCGTTTGTCTTGTAACAAAACTCATTTAAAAGTTTGAGCTAAATATACTAACGTATGAATTTTATTATATTCTTTTAACGGTACTCCTTTGATGCTTGATATTTTAGGCTCGGTATTTTGTTTATTATGAATAATAATTATTTATGGTGTGATGGAACCACACCAAGAAGAATTTCATACTATTTCCTATGTTTCGTAAGCTCGTTTAACCGAACTCCGTTTGTCTTGTAACAAAACTCGTTTAAAAGTTTGAGCTAAATATACTAACGTATGAATTTTATTATATTCTTTTAACGGTACTCCTTTGATGCTTGATATTTTAGGCTCGGTATTTTGTTTATTATGAATAATAATTATTTATGGTGTGATGGAACCACACCAAGAAGAATTTCGTACAATTTCCTATGTTTCGTAAGCTTGTTTAACCGAGATCCATTTGTCTTGTAACAAAACTCGTTTAAAAGTTTGAGCTAAATATACTAACGTATGAAGTTTATTATATTCTTTTAACGGTACTCCTTTCATGCATGATACCTTAGCTTCATACTATTTTCTTTATTATGAATAACAATTTATTTCGTGTGATGGAACCACACCTAGAAGAGTTTCATACTATTTCCTATGTGTCGTAAGCTCGTTTAACCGAACTCCGTTTGTCTTGTAACAAAACTCATTTAAAAGTTTGAGCTAAATATACTAACGTATGAATTTTATTATATTCTTTTAACGGTACTCCTTTGATGCTTGATATTTTAGGCTCGGTATTTTGTTTATTATGAATAATAATTATTTATGGTGTGATGGAACCACACCAAGAAGAATTTCATACTATTTCCTATGTTTCGTAAGCTCGTTTAACCGAACTCCGTTTGTCTTGTAACAAAACTCGTTTAAAAGTTTGAGCTAAATATACTAACGTATGAATTTTATTATATTCTTTTAACGGTACTCCTTTGATGCTTGATATTTTAGGCTCGGTATTTTGTTTATTATGAATAATAATTATTTATGGTGTGATGGAACCACACCAAGAGGAATTTCGTACAATTTCCTATATCTCGTATGCTCGTTTAACTGATCTCCGTTTGTCTTGTAACAAAACTCGGTTAAAAGTTTGAGCTAAATATACTAACGTATGAATTTTATTATATTCTTTTAACGGTACTCCTTTGATGCTTGATATTTTAGGCTCAGTATTTTGTTTATTATGAATAATAATTATTTATGGTGTGATGGAACCACACCAAGAAGAATTTCATACTATTTCCTATGTTTCGTAAGCTCGTTTAACCGATCTCCGGTTGTCTTGTAACAAAACTCGTTTAAAAGTTTGAGCTAAATATACTAACGTATGAAGTTTATTATATTCTTTTAACGGTACTCCTTTCATGCATGATACCTTAGCCTCATTATTTTCTTTATTATGAATAACAATTTATTTCGTGTGATGGAACCACACCTAGAAGAGATTCATACTATTTCCTATGTGTTGTACGCTCGTTTAACCGAACTCCGTTTGTCTTGTAACAAAACTCGTTTAAAAGTTTGAGCTAAATATACTAACGTATGAAGTTTATTATATTCTTTTAACGGTACTCCTTTCATGCATGATACCTTAGCCTCATTATTTTCTTTATTATGAATAACAATTTATTTCGTGTGATGGAACCACACCTAGAAGAGATTCATACTATTTCCTATGTGTCGTAAGCTCGTTTAACCGAACTCCGTTTGTCTTGTAACAAAACTCGTTTAAAAGTTTGAGCTAAATATACTAACGTATGAATTTTATTATATTCTTTTAACGGTACTCCTTTGATGCTTGATATTTTAGGCTCGGTATTTTGTTTATTATGAATAATAATTATTTATGGTGTGATGGAACCACACCAAGAAGAATTTCGTACAATTTCCTATGTTTCGTAAGCTTGTTTAACCGAGATCCATTTGTCTTGTAACAAAACTCGTTTAAAAGTTTGAGCTAAATATACTAACGTATGAAGTTTATTATATTCTTTTAACGGTACTCCTTTCATGCATGATACCTTAGCTTCATACTATTTTCTTTATTATGAATAACAATTTATTTCGTGTGATGGAACCACACCTAGAAGAGTTTCATACTATTTCCTATGTGTCGTAAGCTCGTTTAACCGAACTCCGTTTGTCTTGTAACAAAACTCATTTAAAAGTTTGAGCTAAATATACTAACGTATGAATTTTATTATATTCTTTTAACGGTACTCCTTTCATGCTTGATATTTTAGGCTCGGTATTTTGTTTATTATGAATAATAATTATTTATGGTGTGATGGAACCACACCAAGAAGAATTTCATACTATTTCCTATGTTTCGTAAGCTCGTTTAACCGAACTCCGTTTGTCTTGTAACAAAACTCGTTTAAAAGTTTGAGCTAAATATACTAACGTATGAATTTTATTATATTCTTTTAACGGTACTCCTTTGATGCTTGATATTTTAGGCTCAGTATTTTGTTTATTATGAATAATAATTATTTATGGTGTGATGGAACCACACCAAGAAGAATTTCATACTATTTCCTATGTTTCGTAAGCTCGTTTAACCGATCTCCGGTTGTCTTGTAACAAAACTCGTTTAAAAGTTTGAGCTAAATATACTAACGTATGAAGTTTATTATATTCTTTTAACGGTACTCCTTTCATGCATGATACCTTAGCCTCATTATTTTCTTTATTATGAATAACAATTTATTTCGTGTGATGGAACCACACCTAGAAGAGTTTCATACTATTTCCTATGTGTTGTACGCTCGTTTAACCGAACACCGTTTGTCTTGTAACAAAACTCGTTTAAAAGTTTGAGCTAAATATACTAACGTATGAAGTTTATTATATTCTTTTAACGGTACTCCTTTCATGCATGATACCTTAGCCTCATTATTTTCTTTATTATGAATAACAATTTATTTCGTGTGATGGAACCACACCTAGAAGAGATTCATACTATTTCCTATGTGTCGTAAGCTCGTTTAACCGAACTCCGTTTGTCTTGTAACAAAACTCGTTTAAAAGTTTGAGCTAAATATACTAACGTATGAATTTTATTATATTCTTTTAACGGTACTCCTTTGATGCTTGATATTTTAGGCTCGGTATTTTGTTTATTATGAATAATAATTATTTATGGTGTGATGGAACCACACCAAGAAGAATTTCGTACAATTTCCTATGTTTCGTAAGCTTGTTTAACCGAGATCCATTTGTCTTGTAACAAAACTTGTTTAAAAGTTTGAGCTAAATATACTAACGTATGAAGTTTATTATATTCTTTTAACGGTACTCCTTTCATGCATGATACCTTAGCTTCATACTATTTTCTTTATTATGAATAACAATTTATTTCGTGTGATGGAACCACACCTAGAAGAGTTTCATACTATTTCCTATGTGTCGTAAGCTCGTTTAACCGAACTCCGTTTGTCTTGTAACAAAACTCATTTAAAAGTTTGAGCTAAATATACTAACGTATGAATTTTATTATATTCTTTTAACGGTACTCCTTTCATGCTTGATATTTTAGGCTCGGTATTTTGTTTATTATGAATAATAATTATTTATGGTGTGATGGAACCACACCAAGAAGAATTTCATACTATTTCCTATGTTTCGTAAGCTCGTTTAACCGAACTCCGTTTGTCTTGTAACAAAACTCGTTTAAAAGTTTGAGCTAAATATACTAACGTATGAATTTTATTATATTCTTTTAACGGTACTCCTTTGATGCTTGATATTTTAGGCTCGGTATTTTGTTTATTATGAATAATAATTATTTATGGTGTGATGGAACCACACCAAGAGGAATTTCGTACAATTTCCTATATCTCGTATGATCGTTTAACTGATCTCCGTTTGTCTTGTAACAAAACTCGGTTAAAAGTTTGAGCTAAATATACTAACGTATGAATTTTATTATATTCTTTTAACGGTACTCCTTTGATGCTTGATATTTTAGGCTCAGTATTTTGTTTATTATGAATAATAATTATTTATGGTGTGATGGAACCACACCAAGAATAATTTCATACTATTTCCTATGTTTCGTAAGCTCGTTTAACCGATCTCCGGTTGTCTTGTAACAAAACTCGTTTAAAAGTTTGAGCTAAATATACTAACGTATGAAGTTTATTATATTCTTTTAACGGTACTCCTTTCATGCATGATACCTTAGCCTCATTATTTTCTTTATTATGAATAACAATTTATTTCGTGTGATGGAACCACACCTAGAAGAGTTTCATACTATTTCCTATGTGTTGTACGCACGTTTAACCGAACTCCGTTTGTCTTGTAACAAAACTCGTTTAAAAGTTTGAGCTAAATATACTAACGTATGAAGTTTATTATATTCTTTTAACGGTACTCCTTTCATGCATGATACCTTAGCCTCATTATTTTCTTTATTATGAATAACAATTTATTTCGTGTGATGGAACCACACCTAGAAGAGATTCATACTATTTCCTATGTGTCGTAAGCTCGTTTAACCGAACTCCGTTTGTCTTGTAACAAAACTCGGTTAAAAGTTTGAGCTAAATATACTAACGTATGAATTTTATTATATTCTTTTAACGGTACTCCTTTGATGCTTGATATTTTAGGCTCGGTATTTTGTTTATTATGAATAATAATTATTTATGGTGTGATGGAACCACACCAAGAAGAATTTCGTACAATTTCCTATGTTTCGTAAGCTTGTTTAACCGAGATCCATTTGTCTTGTAACAAAACTCGTTTAAAAGTTTGAGCTAAATATACTAACGTATGAAGTTTATTATATTCTTTTAACGGTACTCCTTTCATGCATGATACCTTAGCTTCATACTATTTTCTTTATTATGAATAACAATTTATTTCGTGTGATGGAACCACACCTAGAAGAGTTTCATACTATTTCCTATGTGTCGTAAGCTCGTTTAACCGAACTCCGTTTGTCTTGTAACAAAACTCATTTAAAAGTTTGAGCTAAATATACTAACGTATGAATTTTATTATATTCTTTTAACGGTACTCCTTTCATGCTTGATATTTTAGGCTCGGTATTTTGTTTATTATGAATAATAATTATTTATGGTGTGATGGAACCACACCAAGAAGAATTTCATACTATTTCCTATGTTTCGTAAGCTCGTTTAACCGAACTCCGTTTGTCTTGTAACAAAACTCGTTTAAAAGTTTGAGCTAAATATACTAACGTATGAATTTTATTATATTCTTTTAACGGTACTCCTTTGATGCTTGATATTTTAGGCTCGGTATTTTGTTTATTATGAATAATAATTATTTATGGTGTGATGGAACCACACCAAGAGGAATTTCGTACAATTTCCTATATCTCGTATGCTCGTTTAACTGATCTCCGTTTGTCTTGTAACAAAACTCGGTTAAAAGTTTGAGCTAAATATACTAACGTATGAATTTTATTATATTCTTTTAACGGTACTCCTTTGATGCTTGATATTTTAGGCTCAGTATTTTGTTTATTATGAATAATAATTATTTATGGTGTGATGGAACCACACCAAGAAGAATTTCATACTATTTCCTATGTTTCGTAAGCTCGTTTAACCGATCTCCGGTTGTCTTGTAACAAAACTCGTTTAAAAGTTTGAGCTAAATATACTAACGTATGAAGTTTATTATATTCTTTTAACGGTACTCCTTTCATGCATGATACCTTAGCCTCATTATTTTCTTTATTATGAATAACAATTTATTTCGTGTGATGGAACCACACCTAGAAGAGTTTCATACTATTTCCTATGTGTTGTACGCTCGTTTAACCGAACTCCGTTTGTCTTGTAACAAAACTCGTTTAAAAGTTTGAGCTAAATATACTAACGTATGAAGTTTATTATATTCTTTTAACGGTACTCCTTTCATGCATGATACCTTAGCCTCATTATTTTCTTTATTATGAATAACAATTTATTTCGTGTGATGGAACCACACCTAGAAGAGATTCATATTATTTCCTATGTGTCGTAAGCTCGTTTAACCGAACTCCGTTTGTCTTGTAACAAAACTCGTTTAAAAGTTTGAGCTAAATATACTAACGTATGAATTTTATTATATTCTTTTAACGGTACTCCTTTGATGCTTGATATTTTAGGCTCGGTATTTTGTTTATTATGAATAATAATTATTTATGGTGTGATGGAACCACACCAAGAAGAATTTCGTACAATTTCCTATGTTTCGTAAGCTTGTTTAACCGAGATCCATTTGTCTTGTAACAAAACTCGTTTAAAAGTTTGAGCTAAATATACTAACGTATGAAGTTTATTATATTCTTTTAACGGTACTCCTTTCATGCATGATACCTTAGCTTCATACTATTTTCTTTATTATGAATAACAATTTATTTCGTGTGATGGAACCACACCTAGAAGAGTTTCATACTATTTCCTATGTGTCGTAAGCTCGTTTAACCGAACTCCGTTTGTCTTGTAACAAAACTCATTTAAAAGTTTGAGCTAAATATACTAACGTATGAATTTTATTATATTCTTTTAACGGTACTCCTTTCATGCTTGATATTTTAGGCTCGGTATTTTGTTTATTATGAATAATAATTATTTATGGTGTGATGGAACCACACCAAGAAGAATTTCATACTATTTCCTATGTTTCGTAAGCTCGTTTAACCGAACTCCGTTTGTCTTGTAACAAAACTCGTTTAAAAGTTTGAGCTAAATATACTAACGTATGAATTTTATTATATTCTTTTAACGGTACTCCTTTGATGCTTGATATTTTAGGCTCGGTATTTTGTTTATTATGAATAATAATTATTTATGGTGTGATGGAACCACACCAAGAGGAATTTCGTACAATTTCCTATATCTCGTATGCTCGTTTAACTGATCTCCGTTTGTCTTGTAACAAAACTCGGTTAAAAGTTTGAGCTAAATATACTAACGTATGAATTTTATTATATTCTTTTAACGGTACTCCTTTGATGCTTGATATTTTAGGCTCAGTATTTTGTTTATTATGAATAATAATTATTTATGGTGTGATGGAACCACACCAAGAAGAATTTCATACTATTTCCTATGTTTCGTAAGCTCGTTTAACCGATCTCCGGTTGTCTTGTAACAAAACTCGTTTAAAAGTTTGAGCTAAATATACTAACGTATGAAGTTTATTATATTCTTTTAACGGTACTCCTTTCATGCATGATACCTTAGCCTCATTATTTTCTTTATTATGAATAACAATTTATTTCGTGTGATGGAACCACACCTAGAAGAGTTTCATACTATTTCCTATGTGTTGTACGCTCGTTTAACCGAACTCCGTTTCTCTTGTAACAAAACTCGTTTAAAAGTTTGAGCTAAATATACTAACGTATGAAGTTTATTATATTCTTTTAACGGTACTCCTTTCATGCATGATACCTTAGCCTCATTATTTTCTTTATTATGAATAACAATTTATTTCGTGTGATGGAACCACACCTAGAAGAGTTTCATACTATTTCCTATGTGTCGTAAGCTCGTTTAACCGAACTCCGTTTGTCTTGTAACAAAACTCGGTTAAAAGTTTGAGCTAAATATACTAACGTATGAATTTTATTATATTCTTTTAACGGTACTCCTTTGATGCTTGATATTTTAGGCTCAGTATTTTGTTTATTATGAATAATAATTATTTATGGTGTGATGGAACCACACCAAGAAGAATTTCATACTATTTCCTATGTTTCGTAAGCTCGTTTAACCGATCTCCGGTTGTCTTGTAACAAAACTCGTTTAAAAGTTTGAGCTAAATATACTAACGTATGAAGTTTATTATATTCTTTTAACGGTACTCCTTTCATGCATGATACCTTAGCCTCATTATTTTCTTTATTATGAATAACAATTTATTTCGTGTGATGGAACCACACCTAGAAGAGTTTCATACTATTTCCTATGTGTCGTACGCTCGTTTAACCGAACTCCGTTTGTCTTGTAACAAAACTCGTTTAAAAGTTTGAGCTAAATATACTAACGTATGAAGTTTATTATATTCTTTTAACGGTACTCCTTTCATGCATGATACCTTAGCCTCATTATTTTCTTTATTATGAATAACAATTTATTTCGTGTGATGGAACCACACCTAGAAGAGATTCATACTATTTCCTATGTGTCGTAAGCTCGTTTAACCGAACTCCGTTTGTCTTGTAACAAAACTCGGTTAAAAGTTTGAGCTAAATATAGTAACGTATGAATTTTATTATATTCTTTTAACGGTACTCCTTTGATGCTTGATATTTTAGGCTCGGTATTTTGTTTATTATGAATAATAATTATTTATGGTGTGATGGAACCACACCAAGAAGAATTTCGTACAATTTCCTATGTTTCGTAAGCTTGTTTAACCGAGATCCATTTGTCTTGTAACAAAACTCGTTTAAAAGTTTGAGCTAAATATACTAACGTATGAAGTTTATTATATTCTTTTAACGGTACTCCTTTCATGCATGATACCTTAGCTTCATACTATTTTCTTTATTATGAATAACAATTTATTTCGTGTGATGGAACCACACCTAGAAGAGTTTCATACTATTTCCTATGTGTCGTAAGCTCGTTTAACCGAACTCCGTTTGTCTTGTAACAAAACTCATTTAAAAGTTTGAGCTAAATATACTAACGTATGGATTTTATTATATTCTTTTAACGGTACTCCTTTCATGCTTGATATTTTAGGCTCGGTATTTTGTTTATTATGAATAATAATTATTTATGGTGTGATGGAACCACACCAAGAAGAATTTCATACTATTTCCTATGTTTCGTAAGCTCGTTTAACCGAACTCCGTTTGTCTTGTAACAAAACTCGTTTAAAAGTTTGAGCTAAATATACTAACGTATGAATTTTATTATATTCTTTTAACGGTACTCCTTTGATGCTTGATATTTTAGGCTCGGTATTTTGTTTATTATGAATAATAATTATTTATGGTGTGATGGAACCACACCAAGAGGAATTTCGTACAATTTCCTATATCTCGTATGCTCGTTTAACTGATCTCCGTTTGTCTTGTAACAAAACTCGGTTAAAAGTTTGAGCTAAATATACTAACGTATGAATTTTATTATATTCTTTTAACGGTACTCCTTTGATGCTTGATATTTTAGGCTCAGTATTTTGTTTATTATGAATAATAATTATTTATGGTGTGATGGAACCACACCAAGAAGAATTTCATACTATTTCCTATGTTTCGTAAGCTCGTTTAACCGATCTCCGGTTGTCTTGTAACAAAACTCGTTTAAAAGTTTGAGCTAAATATACTAACGTATGAAGTTTATTATATTCTTTTAACGGTACTCCTTTCATGCATGATACCTTAGCCTCATTATTTTCTTTATTATGAATAACAATTTATTTCGTGTGATGGAACCACACCTAGAAGAGTTTCATACTATTTCCTATGTGTTGTACGCTCGTTTAACCGAACTCCGTTTGTCTTGTAACAAAACTCGTTTAAAAGTTTGAGCTAAATATACTAACGTATGAAGTTTATTATATTCTTTTAACGGTACTCCTTTCATGCATGATACCTTAACCTCATTATTTTCTTTATTATGAATAACAATTTATTTCGTGTGATGGAACCACACCTAGAAGAGTTTCATACTATTTCCTATGTGTCGTAAGCTCGTTTAACCGAACTCCGTTTGTCTTGTAACAAAACTCGGTTAAAAGTTTGAGCTAAATATACTAACGTATGAATTTTATTATATTCTTTTAACGGTACTCCTTTGATGCTTGATATTTTAGGCTCGGTATTTTGTTTATTATGAATAATAATTATTTATGGTGTGATGGAACCACACCAAGAAGAATTTCATACTATTTCCTATGTTTCGTAAGCTCGTTTAACCGATCTCCGGTTGTCTTGTAACAAAACTCGTTTAAAAGTTTGAGCTAAATATACTAACGTATGAAGTTTATTATATTCTTTTAACGGTACTCCTTTCATGCATGATACCTTAGCCTCATTATTTTCTTTATTATGAATAACAATTTATTTCGTGTGATGGAACCACACCTAGAAGAGTTTCATACTATTTCCTATGTGTCGTACGCTCGTTTAACCGAACTCCGTTTGTCTTGTAACAAAACTCGTTTAAAAGTTTGAGCTAAATATACTAACGTATGAAGTTTATTATATTCTTTTAACGGTACTCCTTTCATGCATGATACCTTAGCCTCATTATTTTCTTTATTATGAATAACAATTTATTTCGTGTGATGGAACCACACCTAGAAGAGATTCATACTATTTCCTATGTGTCGTAAGCTCGTTTAACCGAACTCCGTTTGTCTTGTAACAAAACTCGGTTAAAAGTTTGAGCTAAATATACTAACGTATGAATTTTATTATATTCTTTTAACGGTACTCCTTTGATGCTTGATATTTTAGGCTCGGTATTTTGTTTATTATGAATAATAATTATTTATGGTGTGATGGAACCACACCAAGAAGAATTTCGTACAATTTCCTATGTTTCGTAAGCTTGTTTAACCGAGATCCATTTGTCTTGTAACAAAACTCGTTTAAAAGTTTGAGCTAAATATACTAACGTATGAAGTTTATTATATTCTTTTAACGGTACTCCTTTCATGCATGATACCTTAGCTTCATACTATTTTCTTTATTATGAATAACAATTTATTTCGTGTGATGGAACCACACCTAGAAGAGTTTCATACTATTTCCTATGTGTCGTAAGCTCGTTTAACCGAACTCCGTTTGTCTTGTAACAAAACTCATTTAAAAGTTTGAGCTAAATATACTAACGTATGAATTTTATTATATTCTTTTAACGGTACTCCTTTCATGCTTGATATTTTAGGCTCGGTATTTTGTTTATTATGAATAATAATTATTTATGGTGTGATGGAACCACACCAAGAAGAATTTCATACTATTTCCTATGTTTCGTAAGCTCGTTTAACCGAACTCCGTTTGTCTTGTAACAAAACTCGTTTAAAAGTTTGAGCTAAATATACTAACGTATGAATTTTATTATATTCTTTTAACGGTACTCCTTTGATGCTTGATATTTTAGGCTCGGTATTTTGTTTATTATGAATAATAATTATTTATGGTGTGATGGAACCACACCAAGAGGAATTTCGTACAATTTCCTATATCTCGTATGCTCGTTTAACTGATCTCCGTTTGTCTTGTAACAAAATTCGGTTCAAAGTTTGAGCTAAATATACTAACGTATGAATTTTATTATATTCTTTTAACGGTACTCCTTTGATGCTTGATATTTTAGGCTCAGTATTTTGTTTATTATGAATAATAATTATTTATGGTGTGATGGAACCACACCAAGAAGAATTTCATACTATTTCCTATGTTTCGTAAGCTCGTTTAACCGATCTCCGGTTGTCTTGTAACAAAACTCGTTTAAAAGTTTGAGCTAAATATACTAACGTATGAAGTTTATTATATTCTTTTAACGGTACTCCTTTCATGCATGATACCTTAGCCTCATTATTTTCTTTATTATGAATAACAATTTATTTCGTGTGATGGAACCACACCTAGAAGAGTTTCATACTATTTCCTATGTGTTGTACGCTCGTTTAACCGAACTCCGTTTGTCTTGTAACAAAACTCGTTTAAAAGTTTGAGCTAAATATACTAACGTATGAAGTTTATTATATTCTTTTAACGGTACTCCTTTCATGCATGATACCTTAGCCTCATTATTTTCTTTATTATGAATAACAATTTATTTCGTGTGATGGAACCACACCTAGAAGAGATTCATACTATTTCCTATGTGTCGTAAGCTCGTTTAACCGAACTCCGTTTGTCTTGTAACAAAACTCGGTTAAAAGTTTGAGCTAAATATACTAACGTATGAATTTTATTATATTCTTTTAACGGTACTCCTTTGATGCTTGATATTTTAGGCTCGGTATTTTGTTTATTATGAATAATAATTATTTATGGTGTGATGGAACCACACCAAGAAGAATTTCGTACTTTTTCCTATGTTTCGTAAGCTCGTTTAACCGAGATCCATTTGTCTTGTAACAAAACTCGTTTAAAAGTTTGAGCTAAATATACTAACGTATGAATTTTATTATATTCTTTTAACGGTACTCCTTTGATGCTTGATATTTTAGGCTCGGTATTTTGTTTATTATGAATAATAATTATTTATGGTGTGATGGAACCACACCAAGAGGAATTTCGTACAATTTCCTATATCTCGTATGCTCGTTTAACTGATCTCCGTTTGTCTTGTAACAAAACTCGGTTAAAATTTTGAGCTAAATATACTAACGTATGAATTTTATTATATTCTTTTAACGGTACTCCTTTGATGCTTGATATTTTAGGCTCAGTATTTTGTTTATTATGAATAATAATTATTTATGGTGTGATGGAACCACACCAAGAAGAATTTCATACTATTTCCTATGTTTCGTAAGCTCGTTTAACCGATCTCCGGTTGTCTTGTAACAAAACTCGTTTAAAAGTTTGAGCTAAATATACTAACGTATGAAGTTTATTATATTCTTTTAACGGTACTCCTTTCATGCATGATACCTTAGCCTCATTATTTTCTTTATTATGAATAACAATTTATTTCGTGTGATGGAACCACACCTAGAAGAGTTTCATACTATTTCCTATGTGTCGTACGCTCGTTTAACCGAACTCCGTTTGTCTTGTAACAAAACTCGTTTAAAAGTTTGAGCTAAATATACTAACGTATGAAGTTTATTATATTCTTTTAACGGTACTCCTTTCATGCATGATACCTTAGCCTCATTATTTTCTTTATTATGAATAACAATTTATTTCGTGTGATGGAACCACACCTAGAAGAGATTCATACTATTTCCTATGTGTCGTAAGCTCGTTTAACCGAACTCCGTTTGTCTTGTAACAAAACTCGGTTAAAAGTTTGAGCTAAATATACTAACGTATGAATTTTATTATATTCTTTTAACGGTACTCCTTTGATGCTTGATATTTTAGGCTCGGTATTTTGTTTATTATGAATAATAATTATTTATGGTGTGATGGAACCACACCAAGAAGAATTTCGTACAATTTCCTATGTTTCGTAAGCTTGTTTAACCGAGATCCATTTGTCTTGTAACAAAACTCGTTTAAAAGTTTGAGCTAAATATACTAACGTATGAAGTTTATTATATTCTTTTAACGGTACTCCTTTCATGCATGATACCTTAGCTTCATACTATTTTCTTTATTATGAATAACAATTTATTTCGTGTGATGGAACCACACCTAGAAGAGTTTCATACTATTTCCTATGTGTCGTAAGCTCGTTTAACCGAACTCCGTTTGTCTTGTAACAAAACTCATTTAAAAGTTTGAGCTAAATATACTAACGTATGAATTTTATTATATTCTTTTAACGGTACTCCTTTCATGCTTGATATTTTAGGCTCGGTATTTTGTTTATTATGAATAATAATTATTTATGGTGTGATGGAACCACACCAAGAAGAATTTCATACTATTTCCTATGTTTCGTAAGCTCGTTTAACCGAACTCCGTTTGTCTTGTAACAAAACTCGTTTAAAAGTTTGAGCTAAATATACTAACGTATGAATTTTATTATATTCTTTTAACGGTACTCCTTTGATGCTTGATATTTTAGGCTCGGTATTTTGTTTATTATGAATAATAATTATTTATGGTGTGATGGAACCACACCAAGAGGAATTTCGTACAATTTCCTATATCTCGTATGCTCGTTTAACTGATCTCCGTTTGTCTTGTAACAAAACTCGGTTAAAAGTTTGAGCTAAATATACTAACGTATGAATTTTATTATATTCTTTTAACGGTACTCCTTTGATGCTTGATATTTTAGGCTCAGTATTTTGTTTATTATGAATAATAATTATTTATGGTGTGATGGAACCACACCAAGAAGAATTTCATACTATTTCCTATGTTTCGTAAGCTCGTTTAACCGATCTCCGGTTGTCTTGTAACAAAACTCGTTTAAAAGTTTGAGCTAAATATACTAACGTATGAAGTTTATTATATTCTTTTAACGGTACTCCTTTCATGCATGATACCTTAGCCTCATTATTTTCTTTATTATGAATAACAATTTATTTCGTGTGATGGAACCACACCTAGAAGAGTTTCATACTATTTCCTATGTGTTGTACGCTCGTTTAACCGAACTCCGTTTGTCTTGTAACAAAACTCGTTTAAAAGTTTGAGCTAAATATACTAACGTATGAAGTTTATTATATTCTTTTAACGGTACTCCTTTCATGCATGATACCTTAGCCTCATTATTTTCTTTATTATGAATAACAATTTATTTCGTGTGATGGAACCACACCTAGAAGAGATTCATACTATTTCCTATGTGTCGTAAGCTCGTTTAACCGAACTCCGTTTGTCTTGTAACAAAACTCGGTTAAAAGTTTGAGCTAAATATACTAACGTATGAATTTTATTATATTCTTTTAACGGTACTCCTTTGATGCTTGATATTTTAGGCTCGGTATTTTGTTTATTATGAATAATAATTATTTATGGTGTGATGGAACCACACCAAGAAGAATTTCGTACTTTTTCCTATGTTTCGTAAGCTCGTTTAACCGAGATCCATTTGTCTTGTAACAAAACTCGTTTAAAAGTTTGAGCTAAATATACTAACGTATGAATTTTATTATATTCTTTTAACGGTACTCCTTTGATGCTTGATATTTTAGGCTCGGTATTTTGTTTATTATGAATAATAATTATTTATGGTGTGATGGAACCACACCAAGAGGAATTTCGTACAATTTCCTATATCTCGTATGCTCGTTTAACTGATCTCCGTTTGTCTTGTAACAAAACTCGGTTAAAATTTTGAGCTAAATATACTAACGTATGAATTTTATTATATTCTTTTAACGGTACTCCTTTGATGCTTGATATTTTAGGCTCAGTATTTTGTTTATTATGAATAATAATTATTTATGGTGTGATGGAACCACACCAAGAAGAATTTCATACTATTTCCTATGTTTCGTAAGCTCGTTTAACCGATCTCCGGTTGTCTTGTAACAAAACTCGTTTAAAAGTTTGAGCTAAATATACTAACGTATGAAGTTTATTATATTCTTTTAACGGTACTCCTTTCATGCATGATACCTTAGCCTCATTATTTTCTTTATTATGAATAACAATTTATTTCGTGTGATGGAACCACACCTAGAAGAGTTTCATACTATTTCCTATGTGTTGTACGCTCGTTTAACCGAACTCCGTTTGTCTTGTAACAAAACTCGTTTAAAAGTTTGAGCTAAATATACTAACGTATGAAGTTTATTATATTCTTTTAACGGTACTCCTTTCATGCATGATACCTTAGCCTCATTATTTTCTTTATTATGAATAACAATTTATTTCGTGTGATGGAACCACACCTAGAAGAGATTCATACTATTTCCTATGTGTCGTAAGCTCGTTTAACCGAACTCCGTTTGTCTTGTAACAAAACTCGGTTAAAAGTTTGAGCTAAATATACTAACGTATGAATTTTATTATATTCTTTTAACGGTACTCCTTTGATGCTTGATATTTTAGGCTCGGTATTTTGTTTATTATGAATAATAATTATTTATGGTGTGATGGAACCACACCAAGAAGAATTTCGTACTTTTTCCTATGTTTCGTAAGCTCGTTTAACCGAGATCCATTTGTCTTGTAACAAAACTCGTTTAAAAGTTTGAGCTAAATATACTAACGTATGAATTTTATTATATTCTTTTAACGGTACTCCTTTGATGCTTGATATTTTAGGCTCGGTATTTTGTTTATTATGAATAATAATTATTTATGGTGTGATGGAACCACACCAAGAGGAATTTCGTACAATTTCCTATATCTCGTATGCTCGTTTAACTGATCTCCGTTTGTCTTGTAACAAAACTCGGTTAAAATTTTGAGCTAAATATACTAACGTATGAATTTTATTATATTCTTTTAACGGTACTCCTTTGATGCTTGATATTTTAGGCTCAGTATTTTGTTTATTATGAATAATAATTATTTATGGTGTGATGGAACCACACCAAGAAGAATTTCATACTATTTCCTATGTTTCGTAAGCTCGTTTAACCGATCTCCGGTTGTCTTGTAACAAAACTCGTTTAAAAGTTTGAGCTAAATATACTAACGTATGAAGTTTATTATATTCTTTTAACGGTACTCCTTTCATGCATGATACCTTAGCCTCATTATTTTCTTTATTATGAATAACAATTTATTTCGTGTGATGGAACCACACCTAGAAGAGTTTCATACTATTTCCTATGTGTCGTACGCTCGTTTAACCGAACTCCGTTTGTCTTGTAACAAAACTCGTTTAAAAGTTTGAGCTAAATATACTAACGTATGAAGTTTATTATATTCTTTTAACGGTACTCCTTTCATGCATGATACCTTAGCCTCATTATTTTCTTTATTATGAATAACAATTTATTTCGTGTGATGGAACCACACCTAGAAGAGATTCATACTATTTCCTATGTGTCGTAAGCTCGTTTAACCGAACTCCGTTTGTCTTGTAACAAAACTCGGTTAAAAGTTTGAGCTAAATATACTAACGTATGAATTTTATTATATTCTTTTAACGGTACTCCTTTGATGCTTGATATTTTAGGCTCGGTATTTTGTTTATTATGAATAATAATTATTTATGGTGTGATGGAACCACACCAAGAAGAATTTCGTACAATTTCCTATGTTTCGTAAGCTTGTTTAACCGAGATCCATTTGTCTTGTAACAAAACTCGTTTAAAAGTTTGAGCTAAATATACTAACGTATGAAGTTTATTATATTCTTTTAACGGTACTCCTTTCATGCATGATACCTTAGCTTCATACTATTTTCTTTATTATGAATAACAATTTATTTCGTGTGATGGAACCACACCTAGAAGAGTTTCATACTATTTCCTATGTGTCGTAAGCTCGTTTAACCGAACTCCGTTTGTCTTGTAACAAAACTCATTTAAAAGTTTGAGCTAAATATACTAACGTATGGATTTTATTATATTCTTTTAACGGTACTCCTTTCATGCTTGATATTTTAGGCTCGGTATTTTGTTTATTATGAATAATAATTATTTATGGTGTGATGGAACCACACCAAGAAGAATTTCATACTATTTCCTATGTTTCGTAAGCTCGTTTAACCGAACTCCGTTTGTCTTGTAACAAAACTCGTTTAAAAGTTTGAGCTAAATATACTAACGTATGAATTTTATTATATTCTTTTAACGGTACTCCTTTGATGCTTGATATTTTAGGCTCGGTATTTTGTTTATTATGAATAATAATTATTTATGGTGTGATGGAACCACACCAAGAGGAATTTCGTACAATTTCCTATATCTCGTATGCTCGTTTAACTGATCTCCGTTTGTCTTGTAACAAAACTCGGTTAAAAGTTTGAGCTAAATATACTAACGTATGAATTTTATTATATTCTTTTAACGGTACTCCTTTGATGCTTGATATTTTAGGCTCAGTATTTTGTTTATTATGAATAATAATTATTTATGGTGTGATGGAACCACACCAAGAAGAATTTCATACTATTTCCTATGTTTCGTAAGCTCGTTTAACCGATCTCCGGTTGTCTTGTAACAAAACTCGTTTAAAAGTTTGAGCTAAATATACTAACGTATGAAGTTTATTATATTCTTTTAACGGTACTCCTTTCATGCATGATACCTTAGCCTCATTATTTTCTTTATTATGAATAACAATTTATTTCGTGTGATGGAACCACACCTAGAAGAGTTTCATACTATTTCCTATGTGTTGTACGCTCGTTTAACCGAACTCCGTTTGTCTTGTAACAAAACTCGTTTAAAAGTTTGAGCTAAATATACTAACGTATGAAGTTTATTATATTCTTTTAACGGTACTCCTTTCATGCATGATACCTTAGCCTCATTATTTTCTTTATTATGAATAACAATTTATTTCGTGTGATGGAACCACACCTAGAAGAGATTCATACTATTTCCTATGTGTCGTAAGCTCGTTTAACCGAACTCCGTTTGTCTTGTAACAAAACTCGGTTAAAAGTTTGAGCTAAATATACTAACGTATGAATTTTATTATATTCTTTTAACGGTACTCCTTTGATGCTTGATATTTTAGGCTCGGTATTTTGTTTATTATGAATAATAATTATTTATGGTGTGATGGAACCACACCAAGAAGAATTTCGTACTTTTTCCTATGTTTCGTAAGCTCGTTTAACCGAGATCCATTTGTCTTGTAACAAAACTCGTTTAAAAGTTTGAGCTAAATATACTAACGTATGAATTTTATTATATTCTTTTAACGGTACTCCTTTGATGCTTGATATTTTAGGCTCGGTATTTTGTTTATTATGAATAATAATTATTTATGGTGTGATGGAACCACACCAAGAGGAATTTCGTACAATTTCCTATATCTCGTATGCTCGTTTAACTGATCTCCGTTTGTCTTGTAACAAAACTCGGTTAAAAGTTTGAGCTAAATATACTAACGTATGAATTTTATTATATTCTTTTAACGGTACTCCTTTGATGCTTGATATTTTAGGCTCAGTATTTTGTTTATTATGAATAATAATTATTTATGGTGTGATGGAACCACACCAAGAAGAATTTCATACTATTTCCTATGTTTCGTAAGCTCGTTTAACCGATCTCCGGTTGTCTTGTAACAAAACTCGTTTAAAAGTTTGAGCTAAATATACTAACGTATGAAGTTTATTATATTCTTTTAACGGTACTCCTTTCATGCATGATACCTTAGCCTCATTATTTTCTTTATTATGAATAACAATTTATTTCGTGTGATGGAACCACACCTAGAAGAGTTTCATACTATTTCCTATGTGTTGTACGCTCGTTTAACCGAACTCCGTTTGTCTTGTAACAAAACTCGTTTAAAAGTTTGAGCTAAATATACTAACGTATGAAGTTTATTATATTCTTTTAACGGTACTCCTTTCATGCATGATACCTTAGCCTCATTATTTTCTTTATTATGAATAACAATTTATTTCGTGTGATGGAACCACACCTAGAAGAGATTCATACTATTTCCTATGTGTCGTAAGCTCGTTTAACCGAACTCCGTTTGTCTTGTAACAAAACTCGGTTAAAAGTTTGAGCTAAATATACTAACGTATGAATTTTATTATATTCTTTTAACGGTACTCCTTTGATGCTTGATATTTTAGGCTCGGTATTTTGTTTATTATGAATAATAATTATTTATGGTGTGATGGAACCACACCAAGAAGAATTTCGTACTTTTTCCTATGTTTCGTAAGCTCGTTTAACCGAGATCCATTTGTCTTGTAACAAAACTCGTTTAAAAGTTTGAGCTAAATATACTAACGTATGAATTTTATTATATTCTTTTAACGGTACTCCTTTGATGCTTGATATTTTAGGCTCGGTATTTTGTTTATTATGAATAATAATTATTTATGGTGTGATGGAACCACACCAAGAGGAATTTCGTACAATTTCCTATATCTCGTATGCTCGTTTAACTGATCTCCGTTTGTCTTGTAACAAAACTCGGTTAAAAGTTTGAGCTAAATATACTAATGTATGAATTTTATTATATTCTTTTAACGGTACTCCTTTGATGCTTGATATTTTAGGCTCAGTATTTTGTTTATTATGAATAATAATTATTTATGGTGTGATGGAACCACACCAAGAAGAATTTCATACTATTTCCTATGTTTCGTAAGCTCGTTTAACCGATCTCCGGTTGTCTTGTAACAAAACTCGTTTAAAAGTTTGAGCTAAATATACTAACGTATGAAGTTTATTATATTCTTTTAACGGTACTCCTTTCATGCATGATACCTTAGCCTCATTATTTTCTTTATTATGAATAACAATTTATTTCGTGTGATGGAACCACACCTAGAAGAGTTTCATACTATTTCCTATGTGTTGTACGCTCGTTTAACAGAACTCCGTTTGTCTTGTAACAAAACTCGTTTAAAAGTTTGAGCTAAATATACTAACGTATGAAGTTTATTATATTCTTTTAACGGTACTCCTTTCATGCATGATACCTTAGCCTCATTATTTTCTTTATTATGAATAACAATTTATTTCGTGTGATGGAACCACACCTAGAAGAGATTCATACTATTTCCTATGTGTCGTAAGCTCGTTTAACCGAACTCCGTTTGTCTTGTAACAAAACTCGGTTAAAAGTTTGAGCTAAATATACTAACGTATGAATTTTATTATATTCTTTTAACGGTACTCCTTTGATGCTTGATATTTTAGGCTCGGTATTTTGTTTATTATGAATAATAATTATTTATGGTGTGATGGAACCACACCAAGAAGAATTTCGTACTTTTTCCTATGTTTCGTAAGCTCGTTTAACCGAGATCCATTTGTCTTGTAACAAAACTCGTTTAAAAGTTTGAGCTAAATATACTAACGTATGAATTTTATTATATTCTTTTAACGGTACTCCTTTGATGCTTGATATTTTAGGCTCGGTATTTTGTTTATTATGAATAATAATTATTTATGGTGTGATGGAACCACACCAAGAGGAATTTCGTACAATTTCCTATATCTCGTATGCTCGTTTAACTGATCTCCGTTTGTCTTGTAACAAAACTCGGTTAAAAGTTTGAGCTAAATATACTAACGTATGAATTTTATTATATTCTTTTAACGGTACTCCTTTGATGCTTGATATTTTAGGCTCAGTATTTTGTTTATTATGAATAATAATTATTTATGGTGTGATGGAACCACACCAAGAAGAATTTCATACTATTTCCTATGTTTCGTAAGCTCGTTTAACCGATCTCCGGTTGTCTTGTAACAAAACTCGTTTAAAAGTTTGAGCTAAATATACTAACGTATGAAGTTTATTATATTCTTTTAACGGTACTCCTTTCATGCATGATACCTTAGCCTCATTATTTTCTTTATTATGAATAACAATTTATTTCGTGTGATGGAACCACACCTAGAAGAGTTTCATACTATTTCCTATGTGTTGTACGCTCGTTTAACAGAACTCCGTTTGTCTTGTAACAAAACTCGTTTAAAAGTTTGAGCTAAATATACTAATGTATGAAGTTTATTATATTCTTTTAACGGTACTCCTTTCATGCATGATACCTTAGCCTCATCTTTTCTTTATTATGAATAACAATTTATTTCGTGTGATGGAACCACACCTAGAAGAGATTCATACTATTTCCTATGTGTCGTAAGCTCGTTTAACCGAACTCCGTTTGTCTTGTAACAAAACTCGGTTAAAAGTTTGAGCTAAATATACTAACGTATGAATTTTATTATATTCTTTTAACGGTACTCCTTTGATGATTGATATTTTAGGCTCGGTATTTTGTTTATTATGAATAATAATTATTTATGGTGTGATGGAACCACACCAAGAAGAATTTCGTACAATTTCCTATGTTTCGTAAGCTTGTTTAACCGAGATCCATTTGTCTTGTAACAAAACTCGTTTAAAAGTTTGAGCTAAATATACTAACGTATGAAGTTTATTATATTCTTTTAACGGTACTCCTTTCATGCATGATACCTTAGCTTCATACTATTTTCTTTATTATGAATAACAATTTATTTCGTGTGATGGAACCACACCTAGAAGAGTTTCATACTATTTCCTATGTGTCGTAAGCTCGTTTAACCGAACTCCGTTTGTCTTGTAACAAAACTCATTTAAAAGTTTGAGCTAAATATACTAACGTATGAATTTTATTATATTCTTTTAACGGTACTCCTTTCATGCTTGATATTTTAGGCTCGGTATTTTGTTTATTATGAATAATAATTATTTATGGTGTGATGGAACCACACCAAGAAGAATTTCATACTATTTCCTATGTTTCGTAAGCTCGTTTAACCGAACTCCGTTTGTCTTGTAACAAAACTCGTTTAAAAGTTTGAGCTAAATATACTAACGTATGAATTTTATTATATTCTTTTAACGGTACTCCTTTAATGCTTGATATTTTAGGCTCGGTATTTTGTTTATTATGAATAATAATTATTTATGGTGTGATGGAACCACACCAAGAGGAATTTCGTACAATTTCCTATATCTCGTATGCTCGTTTAATTGATCTCCGTTTGTCTTGTAACAAAACTCGGTTAAAAGTTTGAGCTAAATATACTAACGTATTAATTTTATTATATTCTTTTAACGGTACTCCTTTGATGCTTGATATTTTAGGCTCGGTATTTTGTTTATTATGAATAATAATTATTTATGGTGTGATGGAACCACACCAAGAAGAATTTCATACTATTTCCTATGTTTCGTAAGCTCGTTTAACCGATCTCCGGTTGTCTTGTAACAAAACTCGTTTAAAAGTTTGAGCTAAATATACTAACGTATGAAGTTTATTATATTCTTTTAACGGTACTCCTTTCATGCATGATACCTTAGCCTCATTATTTTCTTTATTATGAATAACAATTTATTTCGTGTGATGGAACCACACCTAGAAGAGTTTCATACTATTTCCTATGTGTCGTACGCTCGTTTAACCGAACTCCGTTTGTCTTGTAACAAAACTCGTTTAAAAGTTTGAGCTAAATATACTAACGTATGAAGTTTATTATATTCTTTTAACGGTACTCCTTTCATGCATGATACCTTAGCCTCATTATTTTCTTTATTATGAATAACAATTTATTTCGTGTGATGGAACCACACCTAGAAGAGTTTCATACTATTTCCTATGTGTCGTAAGCTCGTTTAACCGAACTCCGTTTGTCTTGTAACAAAACTCGGTTAAAAGTTTGAGCTAAATATACTAACGTATGAATTTTATTATATTCTTTTAACGGTACTCCTTTGATGCTTGATATTTTAGGCTCGGTATTTTGTTTATTATGAATAATAATTATTTATGGTGTGATGGAACCACACCAAGAAGAATTTCATACTATTTCCTATGTTTCGTAAGCTCGTTTAACCGAACTCCGTTTGTCTTGTAACAAAACTCGTTTAAAAGTTTGAGCTAAATATACTAACGTATGAAGTTTATTATATTATTTTAACGGTACTCCTTTCATGCATGATACCTTAGCTTCATACTATTTTCTTTATTATGAATAACAATTTATTTCGTGTGATGGAACCACACCTAGAAGAGATTCATACTATTTCCTATGTGTCGTAAGCTCGTTTAACCGAACTCCGTTTGTCTTGTAACAAAACTCATTTAAAAGTTTGAGCTAAATATACTAACGTATGAATTTTATTATATTCTTTTAATGGTACTCCTTTCATGCTTGATATTTTAGGCTCGGTATTTTGTTTATTATGAATAATAATTATTTATGGTGTGATGGAACCACACCAAGAGGAATTTCGTACAATTTCCTATATCTCGTATGCTCGTTTAACTGATCTCCATTTGTCTTGTAACAAAACTCGGTTAAAAGTTTGAGCTAAATATACTAACGTATGAATTTTATTATATTCTTTTAACGGTACTCCTTTGATGCTTGATATTTTAGGCTCGGTATTTTGTTTATTATGAATAATAATTATTTATGGTGTGATGGAACCACACCAAGAAGAATTTCATACTATTTCCTATGTTTCGTAAGCTCGTTTAACCGAACTCCGTTTGTCTTGTAACAAAACTCGTTTAAAAGTTTGAGCTAAATATACTAACGTATGAATTTTATTATATTCTTTTAACGGTACTCCTTTGATGCTTAATATTTTAGGCTCGGTATTTTGTTTATTATGAATAATAATTATTTATGGTGTGATGGAACCACACCAAGAGGAATTTCGTACAATTTCCTATATCTCGTATGCTCGTTTAACTGATCTCCGTTTGTCTTGTAACAAAACTCGGTTAAAAGTTTGAGCTAAATATACTAACGTATGAATTTTATTATATTCTTTTAACGGTACTCCTTTGATGCTTGATATTTTAGGCTCGGTATTTTGTTTATTATGAATAATAATTATTTATGGTGTGATGGAACCACACCAAGAAGAATTTCATACTATTTCCTATGTTTCGTAAGCTCGTTTAACCGATCTCCGGTTGTCTTGTAACAAAACTCGTTTAAAAGTTTGAGCTAAATATACTAACGTATGAAGTTTATTATATTCTTTTAACGGTACTCCTTTCATGCATGATACCTTAGCCTCATTATTTTCTTTATTATGAATAACAATTTATTTCGTGTGATGGAACCACACCTAGAAGAGTTTCATACTATTTCCTATGTGTCGTACGCTCGTTTAACCGAACTCCGTTTGTCTTGTAACAAAACTCGTTTAAAAGTTTGAGCTAAATATACTAACGTATGAATTTTATTATATTCTTTTAACGGTACTCCTTTGATGCTTGATATTTTAGGCTCGGTATTTTGTTTATTATGAATAATAATTATTTATGGTGTGATGGAACCACACCAAGAGGAATTTCGTACAATTTCCTATATCTCGTATGCTCGTTTAACTGATCTCCGTTTGTCTTGTAACAAAACTCGGTTAAAAGTTTGAGCTAAATATACTAACGTATGAATTTTATTATATTCTTTTAACGGTACTCCTTTGATGCTTGATATTTTAGGCTCAGTATTTTGTTTATTATGAATAATAATTATTTATGGTGTGATGGAACCACACCAAGAGGAATTTCGTACAATTTCCTATATCTCGTATGCTCGTTTAACTGATCTCCGTTTGTCTTGTAACAAAACTCGGTTAAAAGTTTGAGCTAAATATACTAACGTATGAAGTTTATTATATTCTTTTAACGGTACTCCTTTCATGCATGATACCTTAGCCTCATTATTTTCTTTATTATGAATAACAATTTATTTCGTGTGATGGAACCACACCTAGAAGAGTTTCATACTATTTCCTATGTGTCGTAAGCTCGTTTAACCGAACTCCGTTTGTCTTGTAACAAAACTCGGTTAAAAGTTTGAGCTAAATATACTAACGTATGAATTTTATTATATTCTTTTAACGGTACTCCTTTGATGCTTGATATTTTAGGCTCGGTATTTTGTTTATTATGAATAATAATTATTTATGGTGTGATGGAACCACACCAAGAAGAATTTCATACTATTTCCTATGTTTCGTAAGCTCGTTTAACCGAACTCCGTTTGTCTTGTAACAAAACTCGTTTAAAAGTTTGAGCTAAATATACTAACGTATGAAGTTTATTATATTATTTTAACGGTACTCCTTTCATGCATGATACCTTAGCTTCATACTATTTTCTTTATTATGAATAACAATTTATTTCGTGTGATGGAACCACACCTAGAAGAGATTCATACTATTTCCTATGTGTCATAAGCTCGTTTAACCGAACTCCGTTTGTCTTGTAACAAAACTCATTTAAAAGTTTGAGCTAAATATACTAACGTATGAATTTTATTATATTCTTTTAATGGTACTCCTTTCATGCTTGATATTTTAGGCTCGGTATTTTGTTTATTATGAATAATAATTATTTATGGTGTGATGGAACCACACCAAGAGGAATTTCGTACAATTTCCTATATCTCGTATGCTCGTTTAACTGATCTCCATTTGTCTTGTAACAAAACTCGGTTAAAAGTTTGAGCTAAATATACTAACGTATGAATTTTATTATATTCTTTTAACGGTACTCCTTTGATGCTTGATATTTTAGGCTCGGTATTTTGTTTATTATGAATAATAATTATTTATGGTGTGATGGAACCACACCAAGAAGAATTTCATACTATTTCCTATGTTTCGTAAGCTCGTTTAACCGAACTCCGTTTGTCTTGTAACAAAACTCGTTTAAAAGTTTGAGCTAAATATACTAACGTATGAATTTTATTATATTCTTTTAACGGTACTCCTTTGATGCTTGATATTTTAGGCTCGGTATTTTGTTTATTATGAATAATAATTATTTATGGTGTGATGGAACCACACCAAGAAGAATTTCATACTATTTCCTATGTTTCGTAAGCTCGTTTAACCGATCTCCGGTTGTCTTGTAACAAAACTCGTTTAAAAGTTTGAGCTAAATATACTAACGTATGAAGTTTATTATATTCTTTTAACGGTACTCCTTTCATGCATGATACCTTAGCCTCATTATTTTCTTTATTATGAATAACAATTTATTTCGTGTGATGGAACCACACCTAGAAGAGTTTCATACTATTTCCTATGTGTCGTACGCTCGTTTAACCGAACTCCGTTTGTCTTGTAACAAAACTCGTTTAAAAGTTTGAGATAAATATACTAACGTATGAAGTTTATTATATTCTTTTAACGGTACTCCTTTCATGCATGATACCTTAGCCTCATTATTTTCTTTATTATGAATAACAATTTATTTCGTGTGATGGAACCACACCTAGAAGAGATTCATACTATTTCCTATGTGTCGTAAGCTCGTTTAACCGAACTCCGTTTGTCTTGTAACAAAACTCGGTTAAAAGTTTGAGCTAAATATACTAACGTATGAATTTTATTATATTCTTTTAACGGTACTCCTTTGATGCTTGATATTTTAGGCTCGGTATTTTGTTTATTATGAATAATAATTATTTATGGTGTGATGGAACCACACCAAGAAGAATTTCGTACTTTTTCCTATGTTTCGTAAGCTCGTTTAACCGAGATCCATTTGTCTTGTAACAAAACTCGTTTAAAAGTTTGAGCTAAATATACTAACGTATGAATTTTATTATATTCTTTTAACGGTACTCCTTTGATGCTTGATATTTTAGGCTCGGTATTTTGTTTATTATGAATAATAATTATTTATGGTGTGATGGAACCACACCAAGAGGAATTTCGTACAATTTCCTATATCTCGTATGCTCGTTTAACTGATCTCCGTTTGTCTTGTAACAAAACTCGGTTAAAAGTTTGAGCTAAATATACTAACGTATGAATTTTATTATATTCTTTTAACGGTACTCCTTTGATGCTTGATATTTTAGGCTCAGTATTTTGTTTATTATGAATAATAATTATTTATGGTGTGATGGTACCACACCAAGAAGAATTTCATACTATTTCCTATGTTTCGTAAGCTCGTTTAACCGATCTCCGGTTGTCTTGTAACAAAACTCGTTTAAAAGTTTGAGCTAAATATACTAACGTATGAAGTTTATTATATTCTTTTAACGGTACTCCTTTCATGCATGATACCTTAGCCTCATTATTTTCTTTATTATGAATAACAATTTATTTCGTGTGATGGAACCACACCTAGAAGAGTTTCATACTATTTCCTATGTGTTGTACGCTCGTTTAACAGAACTCCGTTTGTCTTGTAACAAAACTCGTTTAAAAGTTTGAGCTAAATATACTAACGTATGAAGTTTATTATATTCTTTTAACGGTACTCCTTTCATGCATGATACCTTAGCCTCATTATTTTCTTTATTATGAATAACAATTTATTTCGTGTGATGGAACCACACCTAGAAGAGATTCATACTATTTCCTATGTGTCGTAAGCTCGTTTAACCGAACTCCGTTTGTCTTGTAACAAAACTCGGTTAAAAGTTTGAGCTAAATATACTAACGTATGAATTTTATTATATTCTTTTAACGGTACTCCTTTGATGCTTGATATTTTAGGCTCGGTATTTTGTTTATTATGAATAATAATTATTTATGGTGTGATGGAACCACACCAAGAAGAATTTCGTACTTTTTCCTATGTTTCGTAAGCTCGTTTAACCGAGATCCATTTGTCTTGTAACAAAACTCGTTTAAAATTTTGAGCTAAATATACTAACGTATGAATTTTATTATATTCTTTTAACGGTACTCCTTTGATGCTTGATATTTTAGGCTCGGTATTTTGTTTATTATGAATAATAATTATTTATGGTGTGATGGAACCACACCAAGAGGAATTTCGTACAATTTCCTATATCTCGTATGCTCGTTTAACTGATCTCCGTTTGTCTTGTAACAAAACTCGGTTAAAAGTTTGAGCTAAATATACTAACGTATGAATTTTATTATATTCTTTTAACGGTACTCCTTTGATGCTTGATATTTTAGGCTCAGTATTTTGTTTATTATGAATAATAATTATTTATGGTGTGATGGAACCACACCAAGAAGAATTTCATACTATTTCCTATGTTTCGTAAGCTCGTTTAACCGATCTCCGGTTGTCTTGTAACAAAACTCGTTTAAAAGTTTGAGCTAAATATACTAACGTATGAAGTTTATTATATTCTTTTAACGGTACTCCTTTCATGCATGATACCTTAGCCTCATTATTTTCTTTATTATGAATAACAATTTATTTCGTGTGATGGAACCACACCTAGAAGAGTTTCATACTATTTCCTATGTGTTGTACGCTCGTTTAACAGAACTCCGTTTGTCTTGTAACAAAACTCGTTTAAAAGTTTGAGCTAAATATACTAACGTATGAAGTTTATTATATTCTTTTAACGGTACTCCTTTCATGCATGATACCTTAGCCTCATTATTTTCTTTATTATGAATAACAATTTATTTCGTGTGATGGAACCACACCTAGAAGAGTTTCATACTATTTCCTATGTGTCGTACGCTCGTTTAACCGAACTCCGTTTGTCTTGTAACAAAACTCGTTTAAAAGTTTGAGCTAAATATACTAACTTATGAAGTTTATTATATTCTTTTAACGGTACTCCTTTCATGCATGATACCTTAGCCTCATTATTTTCTTTATTATGAATAACAATTTATTTCGTGTGATGGAACCACACCTAGAAGAGATTCATACTATTTCCTATGTGTCGTAAGCTCGTTTAACCGAACTCCGTTTGTCTTGTCACAAAACTCGGTTAAAAGTTTGAGCTAAATATACTAACGTATGAATTTTATTATATTCTTTTAACGGTACTCCTTTGATGCTTGATATTTTAGGCTCGGTATTTTGTTTATTATGAATAATAATTATTTATGGTGTGATGGAACCACACCAAGAAGAATTTCGTACTTTTTCCTATGTTTCGTAAGCTCGTTTAACCGAGATCCATTTGTCTTGTAACAAAACTCGTTTAAAATTTTGAGCTAAATATACTAACGTATGAATTTTATTATATTCTTTTAACGGTACTCCTTTGATGCTTGATATTTTAGGCTCGGTATTTTGTTTATTATGAATAATAATTATTTATGGTGTGATGGAACCACACCAAGAGGAATTTCGTACAATTTCCTATATCTCGTATGCTCGTTTAACTGATCTCCGTTTGTCTTGTAACAAAACTCGGTTAAAAGTTTGAGCTAAATATACTAACGTATGAATTTTATTATATTCTTTTAACGGTACTCCTTTGATGCTTGATATTTTAGGCTCAGTATTTTGTTTATTATGAATAATAATTATTTATGGTGTGATGGAACCACACCAAGAAGAATTTCATACTATTTCCTATGTTTCGTAAGCTCGTTTAACCGATCTCCGGTTGTCTTGTAACAAAACTCGTTTAAAAGTTTGAGCTAAATATACTAACGTATGAAGTTTATTATATTCTTTTAACGGTACTCCTTTCATGCATGATACCTTAGCCTCATTATTTTCTTTATTATGAATAACAATTTATTTCGTGTGATGGAACCACACCTAGAAGAGTTTCATACTATTTCCTATGTGTTGTACGCTCGTTTAACAGAACTCCGTTTGTCTTGTAACAAAACTCGTTTAAAAGTTTGAGCTAAATATACTAACGTATGAAGTTTATTATATTCTTTTAACGGTACTCCTTTCATGCATGATACCTTAGCCTCATTATTTTCTTTATTATGAATAACAATTTATTTCGTGTGATGGAACCACACCTAGAAGAGTTTCATACTATTTCCTATGTGTCGTACGCTCGTTTAACCGAACTCCGTTTGTCTTGTAACAAAACTCGTTTAAAAGTTTGAGCTAAATATACTAACTTATGAAGTTTATTATATTCTTTTAACGGTACTCCTTTCATGCATGATACCTTAGCCTCATTATTTTCTTTATTATGAATAACAATTTATTTCGTGTGATGGAACCACACCTAGAAGAGATTCATACTATTTCCTATGTGTCGTAAGCTCGTTTAACCGAACTCCGTTTGTCTTGTAACAAAACTCGGTTAAAAGTTTGAGCTAAATATACTAACGTATGAATTTTATTATATTCTTTTAACGGTACTCCTTTGATGCTTGATATTTTAGGCTCGGTATTTTGTTTATTATGAATAATAATTATTTATGGTGTGATGGAACCACACCAAGAAGAATTTCGTACTTTTTCCTATGTTTCGTAAGCTCGTTTAACCGAGATCCATTTGTCTTGTAACAAAACTCGTTTAAAAGTTTGAGCTAAATATACTAACGTATGAATTTTATTATATTCTTTTAACGGTACTCCTTTGATGCTTGATATTTTAGGCTCAGTATTTTGTTTATTATGAATAATAATTATTTATGGTGTGATGGTACCACACCAAGAAGAATTTCATACTATTTCCTATGTTTCGTAAGCTCGTTTAACCGATCTCCGGTTGTCTTGTAACAAAACTCGTTTAAAAGTTTGAGCTAAATATACTAACGTATGAAGTTTATTATATTCTTTTAACGGTACTCCTTTCATGCATGATACCTTAGCCTCATTATTTTCTTTATTATGAATAACAATTTATTTCGTGTGATGGAACCACACCTAGAAGAGTTTCATACTATTTCCTATGTGTTGTACGCTCGTTTAACAGAACTCCGTTTGTCTTGTAACAAAACTCGTTTAAAAGTTTGAGCTAAATATACTAACGTATGAAGTTTATTATATTCTTTTAACGGTACTCCTTTCATGCATGATACCTTAGCCTCATTATTTTCTTTATTATGAATAACAATTTATTTCGTGTGATGGAACCACACCTAGAAGAGTTTCATACTATTTCCTATGTGTCGTACGCTCGTTTAACCGAACTCCGTTTGTCTTGTAACAAAAATCGTTTAAAAGTTTGAGCTAAATATACTAACTTATGAAGTTTATTATATTCTTTTAACGGTACTCCTTTCATGCATGATACCTTAGCCTCATTATTTTCTTTATTATGAATAACAATTTATTTCGTGTGATGGAACCACACCTAGAAGAGATTCATACTATTTCCTATGTGTCGTAAGCTCGTTTAACCGAACTCCGTTTGTCTTGTAACAAAACTCGGTTAAAAGTTTGAGCTAAATATACTAACGTATGAATTTTATTATATTCTTTTAACGGTACTCCTTTGATGCTTGATATTTTAGGCTCGGTATTTTGTTTATTATGAATAATAATTATTTATGGTGTGATGGAACCACACCAAGAAGAATTTCGTACTTTTTCCTATGTTTCGTAAGCTCGTTTAACCGAGATCCATTTGTCTTGTAACAAAACTCGTTTAAAAGTTTGAGCTAAATATACTAACGTATGAATTTTATTATATTCTTTTAACGGTACTCCTTTGATGCTTGATATTTTAGGCTCAGTATTTTGTTTATTATGAATAATAATTATTTATGGTGTGATGGTACCACACCAAGAAGAATTTCATACTATTTCCTATGTTTCGTAAGCTCGTTTAACCGATCTCCGGTTGTCTTGTAACAAAACTCGTTTAAAAGTTTGAGCTAAATATACTAACGTATGAAGTTTATTATATTCTTTTAACGGTACTCCTTTCATGCATGATACCTTAGCCTCATTATTTTCTTTATTATGAATAACAATTTATTTCGTGTGATGGAACCACACCTAGAAGAGTTTCATACTATTTCCTATGTGTTGTACGCTCGTTTAACAGAACTCCGTTTGTCTTGTAACAAAACTCGTTTAAAAGTTTGAGCTAAATATACTAACGTATGAAGTTTATTATATTCTTTTAACGGTACTCCTTTCATGCATGATACCTTAGCCTCATTATTTTCTTTATTATGAATAACAATTTATTTCGTGTGATGGAACCACACCTAGAAGAGTTTCATACTATTTCCTATGTGTCGTACGCTCGTTTAACCGAACTCCGTTTGTCTTGTAACAAAAATCGTTTAAAAGTTTGAGCTAAATATACTAACTTATGAAGTTTATTATATTCTTTTAACGGTACTCCTTTCATGCATGATACCTTAGCCTCATTATTTTCTTTATTATGAATAACAATTTATTTCGTGTGATGGAACCACACCTAGAAGAGATTCATACTATTTCCTATGTGTCGTAAGCTCGTTTAACCGAACTCCGTTTGTCTTGTAACAAAACTCGGTTAAAAGTTTGAGCTAAATATACTAACGTATGAATTTTATTATATTCTTTTAACGGTACTCCTTTGATGCTTGATATTTTAGGCTCGGTATTTTGTTTATTATGAATAATAATTATTTATGGTGTGATGGAACCACACCAAGAAGAATTTCGTACTTTTTCCTATGTTTCGTAAGCTCGTTTAACCGAGATCCATTTGTCTTGTAACAAAACTCGTTTAAAAGTTTGAGCTAAATATACTAACGTATGAATTTTATTATATTCTTTTAACGGTACTCCTTTGATGCTTGATATTTTAGGCTCAGTATTTTGTTTATTATGAATAATAATTATTTATGGTGTGATGGAACCACACCAAGAGGAATTTCGTACAATTTCCTATATCTCGTATGCTCGTTTAACTGATCTCCGTTTGTCTTGTAACAAAACTCGGTTAAAAGTTTGAGCTAAATATACTAACGTATGAATTTTATTATATTCTTTTAACGGTACTCCTTTGATGCTTGATATTTTAGGCTCGGTATTTTGTTTATTATGAATAATAATTATTTATGGTGTGATGGAACCACACCAAGAAGAATTTCGTACTTTTTCCTATGTTTCGTAAGCTCGTTTAACCGAGATCCATTTGTCTTGTAACAAAACTCGTTTAAAAGTTTGAGCTAAATATACTAACGTATGAATTTTATTATATTCTTTTAACGGTACTCCTTTGATGCTTGATATTTTAGGCTCAGTATTTTGTTTATTATGAATAATAATTATTTATGGTGTGATGGTACCACACCAAGAAGAATTTCATACTATTTCCTATGTTTCGTAAGCTCGTTTAACTGATCTCCGTTTGTCTTGTAACAAAACTCGGTTAAAAGTTTGAGCTAAATATACTAACGTATGAATTTTATTATATTCTTTTAACGGTACTCCTTTGATGCTTGATATTTTAGGCTCAGTATTTTGTTTATTATGAATAATAATTATTTATGGTGTGATGGAACCACACCAAGAAGAATTTCATACTATTTCCTATGTTTCGTAAGCTCGTTTAACCGATCTCCGGTTGTCTTGTAACAAAACTCGTTTAAAAGTTTGAGCTAAATATACTAACGTATGAAGTTTATTATATTCTTTTAACGGTACTCCTTTCATGCATGATACCTTAGCCTCATTATTTTCTTTATTATGAATAACAATTTATTTCGTGTGATGGAACCACACCTAGAAGAGTTTCATACTATTTCCTATGTGTTGTACGCTCGTTTAACAGAACTCCGTTTGTCTTGTAACAAAACTCGTTTAAAAGTTTGAGCTAAATATACTAACGTATGAAGTTTATTATATTCTTTTAACGGTACTCCTTTCATGCATGATACCTTAGCCTCATTATTTTCTTTATTATGAATAACAATTTATTTCGTGTGATGGAACCACACCTAGAAGAGATTCATACTATTTCCTATGTGTCGTAAGCTCGTTTAACCGAACTCCGTTTGTCTTGTAACAAAACTCGGTTAAAAGTTTGAGCTAAATATACTAACGTATGAATTTTATTATATTCTTTTAACGGTACTCCTTTGATGCTTGATATTTTAGGCTCGGTATTTTGTTTATTATGAATAATAATTATTTATGGTGTGATGGAACCACACCAAGAAGAATTTCGTACTTTTTCCTATGTTTCGTAAGCTCGTTTAACCGAGATCCATTTGTCTTGTAACAAAACTCGTTTAAAAGTTTGAGCTAAATATACTAACGTATGAATTTTATTATATTCTTTTAACGGTACTCCTTTGATGCTTGATATTTTAGGCTCGGTATTTTGTTTATTATGAATAATAATTATTTATGGTGTGATGGAACCACACCAAGAGGAATTTCGTACAATTTCCTATATCTCGTATGCTCGTTTAACTGATCTCCGTTTGTCTTGTAACAAAACTCGGTTAAAAGTTTGAGCTAAATATACTAACGTATGAATTTTATTATATTCTTTTAACGGTACTCCTTTGATGCTTGATATTTTAGGCTCAGTATTTTGTTTATTATGAATAATAATTATTTATGGTGTGATGGAACCACACCAAGAAGAATTTCATACTATTTCCTATGTTTCGTAAGCTCGTTTAACCGATCTCCGGTTGTCTTGTAACAAAACTCGTTTAAAAGTTTGAGCTAAATATACTAACGTATGAAGTTTATTATATTCTTTTAACGGTACTCCTTTCATGCATGATACCTTAGCCTCATTATTTTCTTTATTATGAATAACAATTTATTTCGTGTGATGGAACCACACCTAGAAGAGTTTCATACTATTTCCTATGTGTTGTACGCTCGTTTAACAGAACTCCGTTTGTCTTGTAACAAAACTCGTTTAAAAGTTTGAGCTAAATATACTAACGTATGAAGTTTATTATATTCTTTTAACGGTACTCCTTTCATGCATGATACCTTAGCCTCATTATTTTCTTTATTATGAATAACAATTTATTTCGTGTGATGGAACCACACCTAGAAGAGTTTCATACTATTTCCTATGTGTCGTACGCTCGTTTAACCGAACTCCGTTTGTCTTGTAACAAAACTCGTTTAAAAGTTTGAGCTAAATATACTAACTTATGAAGTTTATTATATTCTTTTAACGGTACTCCTTTCATGCATGATACCTTAGCCTCATTATTTTCTTTATTATGAATAACAATTTATTTCGTGTGATGGAACCACACCTAGAAGAGATTCATACTATTTCCTATGTGTCGTAAGCTCGTTTAACCGAACTCCGTTTGTCTTGTAACAAAACTCGGTTAAAAGTTTGAGCTAAATATACTAACGTATGAATTTTATTATATTCTTTTAACGGTACTCCTTTGATGCTTGATATTTTAGGCTCGGTATTTTGTTTATTATGAATAATAATTATTTATGGTGTGATGGAACCACACCAAGAAGAATTTCGTACTTTTTCCTATGTTTCGTAAGCTCGTTTAACCGAGATCCATTTGTCTTGTAACAAAACTCGTTTAAAAGTTTGAGCTAAATATACTAACGTATGAATTTTATTATATTCTTTTAACGGTACTCCTTTGATGCTTGATATTTTAGGCTCGGTATTTTGTTTATTATGAATAATAATTATTTATGGTGTGATGGAACCACACCAAGAGGAATTTCGTACAATTTCCTATATCTCGTATGCTCGTTTAACTGATCTCCGTTTGTCTTGTAACAAAACTCGGTTAAAAGTTTGAGCTAAATATACTAACGTATGAATTTTATTATATTCTTTTAACGGTACTCCTTTGATGCTTGATATTTTAGGCTCAGTATTTTGTTTATTATGAATAATAATTATTTATGGTGTGATGGAACCACACCAAGAAGAATTTCATACTATTTCCTATGTTTCGTAAGCTCGTTTAACCGATCTCCGGTTGTCTTGTAACAAAACCCGTTTAAAAGTTTGAGCTAAATATACTAACGTATGAAGTTTATTATATTCTTTTAACGGTACTCCTTTCATGCATGATACCTTAGCCTCATTATTTTCTTTATTATGAATAACAATTTATTTCGTGTGATGGAACCACACCTAGAAGAGTTTCATACTATTTCCTATGTGTTGTACGCTCGTTTAACAGAACTCCGTTTGTCTTGTAACAAAACTCGTTTAAAAGTTTGAGCTAAATATACTAACGTATGAAGTTTATTATATTCTTTTAACGGTACTCCTTTCATGCATGATACCTTAGCCTCATTATTTTCTTTATTATGAATAACAATTTATTTCGTGTGATGGAACCACACCTAGAAGAGATTCATACTATTTCCTATGTGTCGTAAGCTCGTTTAACCGAACTCCGTTTGTCTTGTAACAAAACTCGGTTAAAAGTTTGAGCTAAATATACTAACGTATGAATTTTATTATATTCTTTTAACGGTACTCCTTTGATGCTTGATATTTTAGGCTCAGTATTTTGTTTATTATGAATAATAATTATTTATGGTGTGATGGAACCACACCAAGAAGAATTTCGTACTTTTTCCTATGTTTCGTAAGCTCGTTTAACCGAGATCCATTTGTCTTGTAACAAAACTCGTTTAAAAGTTTGAGCTAAATATACTAACGTATGAATTTTATTATATTCTTTTAACGGTACTCCTTTGATGCTTGATATTTTAGGCTCGGTATTTTGTTTATTATGAATAATAATTATTTATGGTGTGATGGAACCACACCAAGAGGAATTTCGTACAATTTCCTATATCTCGTATGCTCATTTAACTGATCTCCGTTTGTCTTGTAACAAAACTCGGTTAAAAGTTTGAGCTAAATATACTAACGTATGAATTTTATTATATTCTTTTAACGGTACTCCTTTGATGCTTGATATTTTAGGCTCAGTATTTTGTTTATTATGAATAATAATTATTTATGGTGTGATGGAACCACACCAAGAAGAATTTCATACTATTTCCTATGTTTCGTAAGCTCGTTTAACCGATCTCCGGTTGTCTTGTAACAAAACTCGTTTAAAAGTTTGAGCTAAATATACTAACGTATGAAGTTTATTATATTCTTTTAACGGTACTCCTTTCATGCATGATACCTTAGCCTCATTATTTTCTTTATTATGAATAACAATTTATTTCGTGTGATGGAACCACACCTAGAAGAGTTTCATACTATTTCCTATGTGTTGTACGCTCGTTTAACAGAACTCCGTTTGTCTTGTAACAAAACTCGTTTAAAAGTTTGAGCTAAATATACTAACGTATGAAGTTTATTATATTCTTTTAACGGTACTCCTTTCATGCATGATACCTTAGCCTCATTATTTTCTTTATTATGAATAACAATTTATTTCGTGTGATGGAACCACACCTAGAAGAGATTCATACTATTTCCTATGTGTCGTAAGCTCGTTTAACCGAACTCCCTTTGTCTTGTAACAAAACTCGGTTAAAAGTTTGAGCTAAATATACTAACGTATGAATTTTATTATATTCTTTTAACGGTACTCCTTTGATGCTTGATATTTTAGGCTCGGTATTTTGTTTATTATGAATAATAATTATTTATGGTGTGATGGAACCACACCAAGAAGAATTTCGTACAATTTCCTATGTTTCGTAAGCTTGTTTAACCGAGATCCATTTGTCTTGTAACAAAACTCGTTTAAAAGTTTGAGCTAAATATACTAACGTATGAAGTTTATTATATTCTTTTAACGGTACTCCTTTCATGCATGATACCTTAGCTTCATACTATTTTCTTTATTATGAATAACAATTTATTTCGTGTGATGGAACCACACCTAGAAGAGTTTCATACTATTTCCTATTTGTCGTAAGCTCGTTTAACCGAACTCCGTTTGTCTTGTAACAAAACTCATTTAAAAGTTTGAGCTAAATATACTAACGTATGAATTTTATTATATTCTTTTAACGGTACTCCTTTCATGCTTGATATTTTAGGCTCGGTATTTTGTTTATTATGAATAATAATTATTTATGGTGTGATGGAACCACACCAAGAAGAATTTCATACTATTTCCTATGTTTCGTAAGCTCGTTTAACCGAACTCCGTTTGTCTTGTAACAAAACTCGTTTAAAAGTTTGAGCTAAATATACTAACGTATGAATTTTATTATATTCTTTTAACGGTACTCCTTTAATGCTTGATATTTTAGGCTCGGTATTTTGTTTATTATGAATAATAATTATTTATGGTGTGATGGAACCACACCAAGAGGAATTTCGTACAATTTCCTATATCTCGTATGCTCGTTTAATTGATCTCCGTTTGTCTTGTAACAAAACTCGGTTAAAAGTTTGAGCTAAATATACTAACGTATTAATTTTATTATATTCTTTTAACGGTACTCCTTTGATGCTTGATATTTTAGGCTCGGTATTTTGTTTATTATGAATAATAATTATTTATGGTGTGATGGAACCACACCAAGAAGAATTTCATACTATTTCCTATGTTTCGTAAGCTCGTTTAACCGATCTCCGGTTGTCTTGTAACAAAACTCGTTTAAAAGTTTGAGCTAAATATACTAACGTATGAAGTTTATTATATTCTTTTAACGGTACTCCTTTCATGCATGATACCTTAGCCTCATTATTTTCTTTATTATGAATAACAATTTATTTCGTGTGATGGAACCACACCTAGAAGAGTTTCATACTATTTCCTATGTGTCGTACGCTCGTTTAACCGAACTCCGTTTGTCTTGTAACAAAACTCGTTTAAAAGTTTGAGCTAAATATACTAACGTATGAAGTTTATTATATTCTTTTAACGGTACTCCTTTCATGCATGATACCTTAGCCTCATTATTTTCTTTATTATGAATAACAATTTATTTCGTGTGATGGAACCACACCTAGAAGAGATTCATACTATTTCCTATGTGTCGTAAGCTCGTTTAACCGAACTCCGTTTGTCTTGTAACAAAACTCGGTTAAAAGTTTGAGCTAAATATACTAACGTATGAATTTTATTATATTCTTTTACCGGTACTCCTTTGATGCTTGATATTTTAGGCTCGGTATTTTGTTTATTATGAATAATAATTATTTATGGTGTGATGGAACCACACCAAGAAGAATTTCGTACTTTTTCCTATGTTTCGTAAGCTCGTTTAACCGAGATCCATTTGTCTTGTAACAAAACTCGTTTAAAAGTTTGAGCTAAATATACTAACGTATGAATTTTATTATATTCTTTTAACGGTACTCCTTTGATGCTTGATATTTTAGGCTCGGTATTTTGTTTATTATGAATAATAATTATTTATGGTGTGATGGAACCACACCAAGAGGAATTTCGTACAATTTCCTATATCTCGTATGCTCGTTTAACTGATCTCCGTTTGTCTTGTAACAAAACTCGGTTAAAAGTTTGAGCTAAATATACTAACGTATGAATTTTATTATATTCTTTTAACGGTACTCCTTTGATGCTTGATATTTGCTCAGTATTTTGTTTATTATGAATAATAATTATTTATGGTGTGATGGAACCACACCAAGAAGAATTTCATACTATTTCCTATGTTTCGTAAGCTCGTTTAACCGATCTCCGGTTGTCTTGTAACAAAACTCGTTTAAAAGTTTGAGCTAAATATACTAACGTATGAAGTTTATTATATTCTTTTAACGGTACTCCTTTCATGCATGATACCTTAGCCTCATTATTTTCTTTATTATGAATAACAATTTATTTCGTGTGATGGAACCACACCTAGAAGAGTTTCATACTATTTCCTATGTGTTGTACGCTCGTTTAACAGAACTCCGTTTGTCTTGTAACAAAACTCGTTTAAAAGTTTGAGCTAAATATACTAACGTATGAAGTTTATTATATTCTTTTAACGGTACTCCTTTCATGCATGATACCTTAGCCTCATTATTTTCTTTATTATGAATAACAATTTATTTCGTGTGATGGAACCACACCTAGAAGTGATTCATACTATTTCCTATGTGTCGTAAGCTCGTTTAACCGAACTCCGTTTGTCTTGTAACAAAACTCGGTTAAAAGTTTGAGCTAAATATACTAACGTATGAATTTTATTATATTCTTTTAACGGTACTCCTTTGATGCTTGATATTTTAGGCTCGGTATTTTGTTTATTATGAATAATAATTATTTATGGTGTGATGGAACCACACCAAGAAGAATTTCGTACAATTTCCTATGTTTCGTAAGCTTGTTTAACCGAGATCCATTTGTCTTGTAACAAAACTCGTTTAAAAGTTTGAGCTAAATATACTAATGTATGAAGTTTATTATATTCTTTTAACGGTACTCCTTTCATGCATGATACCTTAGCTTCATACTATTTTCTTTATTATGAATAACAATTTATTTCGTGTGATGGAACCACACCTAGAAGAGTTTCATACTATTTCCTATGTGTCGTAAGCTCGTTTAACCGAACTCCGTTTGTCTTGTAACAAAACTCATTTAAAAGTTTGAGCTAAATATACTAACGTATGAATTTTATTATATTCTTTTAACGGTACTCCTTTCATGCTTGATATTTTAGGCTCGGTATTTTGTTTATTATGAATAATAATTATTTATGGTGTGATGGAACCACACCAAGAAGAATTTCATACTATTTCCTATGTTTCGTAAGCTCGTTTAACCGAACTCCGTTTGTCTTGTAACAAAACTCGTTTAAAAGTTTGAGCTAAATATACTAACGTATGAATTTTATTATATTCTTTTAACGGTACTCCTTTAATGCTTGATATTTTAGGCTCGGTATTTTGTTTATTATGAATAATAATTATTTATGGTGTGATGGAACCACACCAAGAGGAATTTCGTACAATTTCCTATATCTCGTATGCTCGTTTAATTGATCTCCGTTTGTCTTGTAACAAAACTCGGTTAAAAGTTTGAGCTAAATATACTAACGTATTAATTTTATTATATTCTTTTAACGGTACTCCTTTGATGCTTGATATTTTAGGCTCGGTATTTTGTTTATTATGAATAATAATTATTTATGGTGTGATGGAACCACACCAAGAAGAATTTCATACTATTTCCTATGTTTCGTAAGCTCGTTTAACCGATCTCCGGTTGTCTTGTAACAAAACTCGTTTAAAAGTTTGAGCTAAATATACTAACGTATGAAGTTTATTATATTCTTTTAACGGTACTCCTTTTATGCATGATACCTTAGCCTCATTATTTTCTTTATTATGAATAACAATTTATTTCGTGTGATGGAACCACACCTAGAAGAGTTTCATACTATTTCCTATGTGTCGTACGCTCGTTTAACCGAACTCCGTTTGTCTTGTAACAAAACTCGTTTAAAAGTTTGAGCTAAATATACTAACGTATGAAGTTTATTATATTCTTTTAACGGTACTCCTTTCATGCATGATACCTTAGCCTCATTATTTTCTTTATTATGAATAACAATTTATTTCGTGTGATGGAACCACACCTAGAAGAGTTTCATACTATTTCCTATGTGTCGTAAGCTCGTTTAACCGAACTCCGTTTGTCTTGTAACAAAACTCGGTTAAAAGTTTGAGCTAAATATACTAACGTATGAATTTTATTATATTCTTTTAACGGTACTCCTTTGATGCTTGATATTTTAGGCTCGGTATTTTGTTTATTATGAATAATAATTATTTATGGTGTGATGGAACCACACCAAGAAGAATTTCATACTATTTCCTATGTTTCGTAAGCTCGTTTAACCGAACTCCGTTTGTCTTGTAACAAAACTCGTTTAAAAGTTTGAGCTAAATATACTAACGTATGAAGTTTATTATATTCTTTTAACGGTACTCCTTTCATGCATGATACCTTAGCTTCATACTATTTTCTTTATTATGAATAACAATTTATTTCGTGTGATGGAACCACACCTAGAAGAGTTTCATACTATTTCCTATGTGTCGTAAGCTCGTTTAACCGAACTCCGTTTGTCTTGTAACAAAACTCATTTAAAAGTTTGAGCTAAATATACTAACGTATGAATTTTATTATATTCTTTTAACGGTACTCCTTTCATGCTTGATATTTTAGGCTCGGTATTTTGTTTATTATGAATAATAATTATTTATGGTGTGATGGAACCACACCAAGAAGAATTTCATACTATTTCCTATGTTTCGTAAGCTCGTTTAACCGAACTCCGTTTGTCTTGTAACAAAACTCGTTTAAAAGTTTGAGCTAAATATACTAACGTATGAATTTTATTATATTCTTTTAACGGTACTCCTTTAATGCTTGATATTTTAGGCTCGGTATTTTGTTTATTATGAATAATAATTATTTATGGTGTGATGGAACCACACCAAGAGGAATTTCGTACAATTTCCTATATCTCGTATGCTCGTTTAATTGATCTCCGTTTGTCTTGTAACAAAACTCGGTTAAAAGTTTGAGCTAAATATACTAACGTATTAATTTTATTATATTCTTTTAACGGTACTCCTTTGATGCTTGATATTTTAGGCTCGGTATTTTGTTTATTATGAATAATAATTATTTATGGTGTGATGGAACCACACCAAGAAGAATTTCATACTATTTCCTATGTTTCGTAAGCTCGTTTAACCGATCTCCGGTTGTCTTGTAACAAAACTCGTTTAAAAGTTTGAGCTAAATATACTAACGTATGAAGTTTATTATATTCTTTTAACGGTACTCCTTTTATGCATGATACCTTAGCCTCATTATTTTCTTTATTATGAATAACAATTTATTTCGTGTGATGGAACCACACCTAGAAGAGTTTCATACTATTTCCTATGTGTCGTACGCTCGTTTAACCGAACTCCGTTTGTCTTGTAACAAAACTCGTTTAAAAGTTTGAGCTAAATATACTAACGTATGAAGTTTATTATATTCTTTTAACGGTACTCCTTTCATGCATGATACCTTAGCCTCATTATTTTCTTTATTATGAATAACAATTTATTTCGTGTGATGGAACCACACCTAGAAGAGTTTCATACTATTTCCTATGTGTCGTAAGCTCGTTTAACCGAACTCCGTTTGTCTTGTAACAAAACTCGGTTAAAAGTTTGAGCTAAATATACTAACGTATGAATTTTATTATATTCTTTTAACGGTACTCCTTTGATGCTTGATATTTTAGGCTCGGTATTTTGTTTATTATGAATAATAATTATTTATGGTGTGATGGAACCACACCAAGAAGAATTTCATACTATTTCCTATGTTTCGTAAGCTCGTTTAACCGAACTCCGTTTGTCTTGTAACAAAACTCGTTTAAAAGTTTGAGCTAAATATACTAACGTATGAAGTTTATTATATTCTTTTAAAGGTACTCCTTTAATGCTTGATATTTTAGGCTCGGTATTTTGTTTATTATGAATAATAATTATTTATGGTGTGATGGAACCACACCAAGAGGAATTTCGTACAATTTCCTATATCTCGTATGCTCGTTTAATTGATCTCCGTTTGTCCTGTAACAAAACTCGGTTAAAAGTTTGAGCTAAATATACTAACGTATTAATTTTATTATATTCTTTTAACGGTACTCCTTTGATGCTTGATATTTTAGGCTCGGTATTTTGTTTATTATGAATAATAATTATTTATGGTGTGATGGAACCACACCAAGAAGAATTTCATACTATTTCCTATGTTTCGTAAGCTCGTTTAACCGATCTCCGGTTGTCTTGTAACAAAACTCGTTTAAAAGTTTGAGCTAAATATACTAACGTATGAAGTTTATTATATTCTTTTAACGGTACTCCTTTTATGCATGATACCTTAGCCTCATTATTTTCTTTATTATGAATAACAATTTATTTCGTGTGATGGAACCACACCTAGAAGAGTTTCATACTATTTCCTATGTGTCGTACGCTCGTTTAACCGAACTCCGTTTGTCTTGTAACAAAACTCGTTTAAAAGTTTGAGCTAAATATACTAACGTATGAAGTTTATTATATTCTTTTAACGGTACTCCTTTCATGCATGATACCTTAGCCTCATTATTTTCTTTATTATGAATAACAATTTATTTCGTGTGATGGAACCACACCTAGAAGAGTTTCATACTATTTCCTATGTGTCGTAAGCTCGTTTAACCGAACTCCGTTTGTCTTGTAACAAAACTCGGTTAAAAGTTTGAGCTAAATATACTAACGTATGAATTTTATTATATTCTTTTAACGGTACTCCTTTGATGCTTGATATTTTAGGCTCGGTATTTTGTTTATTATGAATAATAATTATTTATGGTGTGATGGAACCACACCAAGAAGAATTTCATACTATTTCCTATGTTTCGTAAGCTCGTTTAACCGAACTCCGTTTGTCTTGTAACAAAACTCGTTTAAAAGTTTGAGCTAAATATACTAACGTATGAAGTTTATTATATTCTTTTAACGGTACTCCTTTCATGCATGATACCTTAGCTTCATACTATTTTCTTTATTATGAATAACAATTTATTTCGTGTGATGGAACCACACCTAGAAGAGATTCATACTATTTCCTATGTGTCGTAAGCTCGTTTAACCGAACTCCGTTTGTCTTGTAACAAAACTCATTTAAAAGTTTGAGCTAAATATACTAACGTATGAATTTTATTATATTCTTTTAATGGTACTCCTTTCATGCTTGATATTTTAGGCTCGGTATTTTGTTTATTATGAATAATAATTATTTATGGTGTGATGGAACCACACCAAGAGGAATTTCGTACAATTTCCTATATCTCGTATGCTCGTTTAACTGATCTCCGTTTGTCTTGTAACAAAACTCGTTTAAAAGTTTGAGCTAAATATACTAACGTATGAATTTTATTATATTCTTTTAACGGTACTCCTTTGATGCTTGATATTTTAGGCTCGGTATTTTGTTTATTATGAATAATAATTATTTATGGTGTGATGGAACCACACCAAGAAGAATTTCATACTATTTCCTATGTTTCGTAAGCTCGTTTAACCGAACTCCGTTTGTCTTGTAACAAAACTCGTTTAAAAGTTTGAGCTAAATATACTAACGTATGAATTTTATTATATTCTTTTAACGGTACTCCTTTGATGCTTGATATTTTAGGCTCGGTATTTTGTTTATTATGAATAATAATTATTTATGGTGTGATGGAACCACACCAAGAGGAATTTCGTACAATTTCCTATATCTCGTATGCTCGTTTAACTGATCTCCGTTTGTCTTGTAACAAAACTCGGTTAAAAGTTTGAGCTAAATATACTAACGTATGAATTTTATTATATTCTTTTAACGGTACTCCTTTGATGCTTGATATTTTAGGCTCGGTATTTTGTTTATTATGAATAATAATTATTTATGGTGTGATGGAACCACACCAAGAAGAATTTCATACTATTTCCTATGTTTCGTAAGCTCGTTTAACCGATCTCCGGTTGTCTTGTAACAAAACTCGTTTAAAAGTTTGAGCTAAATATACTAACGTATGAAGTTTATTATATTCTTTTAACGGTACTCCTTTCATGCATGATACCTTAGCCTCATTATTTTCTTTATTATGAATAACAATTTATTTCGTGTGATGGAACCACACCTAGAAGAGTTTCATACTATTTCCTATGTGTCGTACGCTCGTTTAACCGAACTCCGTTTGTCTTGTAACAAAACTCGTTTAAAAGTTTGAGCTAAATATACTAACGTATGAAGTTTATTATATTCTTTTAACGGTACTCCTTTCATGCATGATACCTTAGCCTCATTATTTTCTTTATTATGAATAACAATTTATTTCGTGTGATGGAACCACACCTAGAAGAGTTTCATACTATTTCCTATGTGTCGTAAGCTCGTTTAACCGAACTCCGTTTGTCTTGTAACAAAACTCGGTTAAAAGTTTGAGCTAAATATACTAACGTGTGAATTTTATTATATTCTTTTAACGGTACTCCTTTGATGCTTGATATTTTAGGCTCGGTATTTTGTTTATTATGAATAATAATTATTTATGGTGTGATGGAACCACACCAAGAAGAATTTCGTACAATTTCCTATGTTTCGTAAGCTTGTTTAACCGAGATCCATTTGTCTTGTAACAAAACTCGTTTAAAAGTTTGAGCTAAATATACTAATGTATGAAGTTTATTATATTCTTTTAACGGTACTCCTTTCATGCATGATACCTTAGCTTCATACTATTTTCTTTATTATGAATAACAATTTATTTCGTGTGATGGAACCACACCTAGAAGAGTTTCATACTATTTCCTATGTGTCGTAAGCTCGTTTAACCGAACTCCGTTTGTCTTGTAACAAAACTCATTTAAAAGTTTAAGCTAAATATACTAACGTATGAATTTTATTATATTCTTTTAATGGTACTCCTTTCATGCTTGATATTTTAGGCTCGGTATTTTGTTTATTATGAATAATAATTATTTATGGTGTGATGGAACCACACCAAGAAGAATTTCATACTATTTCCTATGTTTCGTAAGCTCGTTTAACCGAACTCCGTTTGTCTTGTAACAAAACTCGTTTAAAAGTTTGAGCTAAATATACTAACGTATGAATTTTATTATATTCTTTTAACGGTACTCCTTTGATGCTTGATATTTTAGGCTCGGTATTTTGTTTATTATGAATAATAATTATTTATGGTGTGATGGAACCACACCAAGAGGAATTTCGTACAATTTCCTATATCTCGTATGCTCGTTTAACTGATCTCCGTTTGTCTTGTAACAAAACTCGGTTAAAAGTTTGAGCTAAATATACTAACGTATGAATTTTATTATATTCTTTTAACGGTACTCCTTTGATGCTTGATATTTTAGGCTCGGTATTTTGTTTATTATGAATAATAATTATTTATGGTGTGATGGAACCACACCAAGAAGAATTTCATACTATTTCCTATGTTTCGTAAGCTCGTTTAACCGATCTCCGGTTCTCTTGTAACAAAACTCGTTTAAAAGTTTGAGCTAAATATACTAACGTATGAAGTTTATTATATTCTTTTAACGGTACTCCTTTCATGCATGATACCTTAGCCTCATTATTTTTTTTATTATGAATAACAATTTATTTCGTGTGATGGAACCACACCTAGAAGAGTTTCATACTATTTCCTATGTGTCGTACGCTCGTTTAACCGAACTCCGTTTGTCTTGTAACAAAACTCGTTTAAAAGTTTGAGCTAAATATACTAACGTATGAAGTTTATTATATTCTTTTAACGGTACTCCTTTCATGCATGATACCTTAGCCTTATTATTTTCTTTATTATGAATAACAATTTATTTCGTGTGATGGAACCACACCTAGAAGAGTTTCATACTATTTCCTATGTGTCGTAAGCTCGTTTAACCGAACTCCGTTTGTCTTGTAACAAAACTCGGTTAAAAGTTTGAGCTAAATATACTAACGTATGAATTTTATTATATTCTTTTAACGGTACTCCTTTGATGCTTGATATTTTAGGCTCGGTATTTTGTTTATTATGAATAATAATTATTTATGGTGTGATGGAACCACACCAAGAAGAATTTCATACTATTTCCTATGTTTCGTAAGCTTGTTTAACCGATCTCCGGTTGTCTTGTAACAAAACTCGTTTAAAAGTTTGAGCTAAATATACTAACGTATGAAGTTTATTATATTCTTTTAACGGTACTCCTTTCATGCATGATACCTTAGCCTCATTATTTTCTTTATTATGAATAACAATTTATTTCGTGTGATGGAACCACACCTAGAAGAGTTTCATACTATTTCCTATGTGTCGTAAGGTCGTTTAACCGAACTCCGTTTGTCTTGTAACAAAACTCATTTAAAAGTTTGAGCAAAATATACTAACGTGTGAAGTTTATTATATATTTTTAACGGTACTCCTTTCATGCATGATACCTTAGCTTTGGTATTTTGTTTATTAGGAATAATATTTAATTTCATTGAAGGAATCACACCCATAAGAATTTCGTACAATTTCCTATATCTCGTATGCTCGTTTAACCGATCTCCGTTTGTCTTGTAACAAAACTCGGTTAAAAGTTTGAGCTAAATATACTAACGTATGAATTTTATTATATTCTTTTAACGGTACTCCTTTGATGCTTGATATTTTAGGCTCGGTATTTTGTTTATTATGAATAATAATTATTTATGGTGTGATGGAACCACACCAAGAAGAATTTCGTACAATTTCCTATGTTTCGTAAGCTTGTTTAACCGAGATCCATTTGTCTTGTAACAAAACTCGGTTAAAAGTTTGAGCTAAATATACTAACGTATGAATATTATTATATTCTTTTAACGGTACTCCTTTGATGCTTGATATTTTAGGCTCGGTATTTTGTTTATTATGAATAATAATTATTTATGGTGTGATGGAACCACACCAAGAAGAATTTCATACTATTTCCTATGTTTCGTAAGCTCGTTTAACCGATCTCCGGTTGTCTTGTAACAAAACTCGTTTAAAAGTTTGAGCTAAATATACTAACGTATGAAGTTTATTATATTCTTTTAACGGTACTCCTTTCATGCATGATACCTTAGCCTCATTATTTTCTTTATTATGAATAACAATTTATTTCGTGTGATGGAACCACACCTAGAAGAGTTTCATACTATTTCCTATGTGTCGTACGCTCGTTTAACCGAACTCCGTTTGTCTTGTAACAAAACTCGTTTAAAAGTTTGAGCTAAATATACTAACGTATGAAGTTTATTATATTCTTTTAACGGTACTCCTTTCATGCATGATACCTTAGCCTCATTATTTTCTTTATTATGAATAACAATTTATTTCGTGTGATGGAACCACACCTAGAAGAGTTTCATACTATTTCCTATGTGTCGTAAGCTCGTTTAACCGAACTCCGTTTGTCTTGTAACAAAACTCATTTAAAAGTTTGAGCAAAATATACTAACGTGTGAAGTTTATTATATATTTTTAACGGTACTCCTTTCATGCATGATACCTTAGCTTTGGTATTTTGTTTATTAGGAATAATATTTAATTTCATTGATGGAATCACACCCATAAGAATTTCGTACAATTTCCTATATCTCCTATGCTCGTTTAACCGATCTCCGTTTGTCCTGTAACAAAACTCGGTTAAATGTTTGAGCTAAATATACTAACGTATGAATTTTATTATATTCTTTTAACGGTACTCCTTTGATGCTTGATATTTTAGGCTCGGTATTTTGTTTATTATGAATAATAATTATTTATGGTGTGATGGAACCACACCAAGAAGAATTTCATACTATTTCCTATGTTTCGTAAGCTCGTTTAACCGATCTCTGTTTGTCTTGTAACAAAACTCGGTTAAAAGTTTGAGCTAAATATACTAACGTATGAATTTTATTATATTCTTTTAACGGTACTCCTTTCATGGTTGATATTTTAGGCTCGGTATTTTGTTTATTATGAATAATAATTATTTATGGTGTGATGGAACCACACCAAGAAGAATTTCATACTATTTCCTATGTTTCGTAAGCTCGTTTAACCGATCTCCGGTTGTCTTGTAACAAAACTCGTTTAAAAGTTTAAGCTAAATATACTAACGTATGAAGTTTATTATATTCTTTTAACGGTACTCCTTTCATGCATGATACCTTAGCTTTGGAATTTTGATTATTACGAATAATATTTATTTTCGTGTGATGGAATCACACCCATTAGAATTTCGTACAATTTTCTATATCTCGTATGCTTGTTTAACCGATCTCCGTTTGTCTTGTAACAAAACTCGGTTAAAAGTTTGACCTAAATATACTAACGTATGAATTTTATTATATTATTTTAACGGTACTCCTTTGATGCTTGATATTTTAGGCTCGGTATTTTGTTTATTATGAATAATAATTATTTATGGTGTGATGGAACCACACCAAGAAGAATTTCATACTATTTCCTATGTTTCGTAAGCTCGTTTAACCGATCTCCGGTTGTCTTGTAACAAAACTCGTTTAAAAGTTTGAGCTAAATATACTAACGTATGAAGTTTATTATATTCTTTTAACGGTACTCCTTTCATGCATGATACCTTAGCCTCATTATTTTCTTTATTATGAATAACAATTTGTTTCGTGTGATGGAACCACACCTAGAAGAGTTTCATACTATTTCCTATGTGTCGTACGCTCGTTTAACCGAACTCCGTTTGTCTTGTAACAAAACTCGTTTAAAAGTTTGAGCTAAATAAACTAACGAATGAAGTTTATTATATTCTTTTAACGGTACTCCTTTCATGCATGATACCTTAGCCTCATTATTTTCTTTATTATGAATAACAATTTATTTCGTGTGATGGAACCACACCTAGAAGAGTTTCATACTATTTCCTATGTGTAGTAAGCTCGTTTAACCGAACTCCGTTTGTCTTGTAACAAAACTCGGTTAAAAGTTTGAGCTAAATATACTAACGTATGAATTTTATTATATTCTTTTAACGGTACTCCTTTGATGCTTGATATTTTAGGCTCGGTATTTTGTTTATTATGAATAATAATTATTTATGGTGTGATGGAACCACACCAAGAAGAATTTCGTACAATTTCCTATGTTTCGTAAGCTTGTTTAACCGAGATCCATTTGTCTTGTAACAAAACTCGTTTAAAAGTTTGAGCTAAATATACTAACGTATGAATTTTATTATATTCTTTTAACGGTACTCCTTTCATGGTTGATATTTTAGGCTCGGTATTTTGTTTATTATGAATAATAATTATTTATGGTGTGATGGAACCACACCAAGAAGAATTTCATACTATTTCCTATGTTTCGTAAGCTCGTTTAACCGATCTCCGGTTGTCTTGTAACAAAACTCGTTTAAAAGTTTAAGCTAAATATACTAACGTATGAAGTTTATTATATTCTTTTAACGGTACTCCTTTCATGCATGATACCTTAGCTTTGGAATTTTGATTATTACGAATAATATTTATTTTCGTGTGATGGAATCACACCCATTAGAATTTCGTACAATTTTCTATATCTCGTATGCTCGTTTAACCGATCTCCGTTTGTCTTGTAACAAAACTCGGTTAAAAGTTTGACCTAAATATACTAACGTATGAATTTTATTATATTATTTTAACGGTACTCCTTTGATGCTTGATATTTTAGGCTCGGTATTTTGTTTATTATGAATAATAATTATTTATGGTGTGATGGAACCACACCAAGAAGAATTTCATACTATTTCCTATGTTTCGTAAGCTCGTTTAACCGATCTCCGGTTGTCTTGTAACAAAACTCGTTTAAAAGTTTGAGCTAAATATACTAACGTATGAATTTTATTATATTCTTTTAACGGTACTCCTTTCATGCATGATACCTTAGCCTCATTATTTTCTTTATTATGAATAACAATTTATTTCGTGTGATGGAACCACACCTAGAAGAGTTTCATACTATTTCCTATGTGTCGTACGCTCGTTTAACCGAACTCCGTTTGTCTTGTAACAAAACTCGTTTAAAAGTTTGAGCTAAATATACTAACGAATGAAGTTTATTATATTCTTTTAATGGTACTCCTTTCATGCATGATACCTTAGCCTCATTATTTTCTTTATTATGAATAACAATTTATTTCGTGTGATGGAACCACACCTAGAAGAGTTTCATACTATTTCCTATGTGTCGTAAGCTCGTTTAACCGAACTCCGTTTGTCTTGTAACAAAACTCGGTTAAAAGTTTGAGCTAAATATACTAACTTATGAATTTTATTATATTCTTTTAACGGTACTCCTTTGATGCTTGATATTTTAGGCTCGGTATTTTGTTTATTATGAATAATAATTATTTATGGTGTGATGGAACCACACCAAGAAGAATTTCGTACAATTTCCTATGTTTCGTAAGCTTGTTTAACCGAGATCCATTTGTCTTGTAACAAAACTCGTTTAAAAGTTTGAGCTAAATATACTAACGTATGAAGTTTATTATATTCTTTTAACTGTACTCCTTTCATGCATGATACCTTAGCTTCATACTATTTTCTTTATTATGAATAACAATTTATTTCGTGTGATGGAACCACACCTAGAAGAGTTTCATACTATTTCCTATGTGTCGTAAGCTCGTTTAACCAAACTCCGTTTGTCTTGTAACAAAACTAATTTAAAAGTTTGAGCTAAATATACTAACGTATGAATTTTATTATATTCTTTTAACGGTACTCCTTTCATGCATGATATTTTAGGCTCGGTATTTTGTTTATTATGAATAATAATTATTTATGGTGTGATGGAACCACACCAAGAAGAATTTCATACTATTTCCTATGTTTCGTAAGCTCGTTTAACCGAACTCCGTTTGTCTTGTATCAAAACTCGTTTAAAAGTTTGAGCTAAATATACTAACGTATGAATTTTATTATATTCTTTTAACGGTACTCCTTTGATGCTTGATATTTTAGGCTCGGTATTTTGTTTATTATGAATAATAATTATTTATGGTGTGATGGAACCACACCAAGAGGAATTTCGTACAATTTCCTATATCTCGTATGCTCGTTTAACTGATCTCCGTTTGTCTTGTAACAAAACTCGGTTAAAAGTTTGAGCTAAATATACTAACGTATGAATTTTATTATATTCTTTTAACGGTACTCCTTTGATGCTTGATATTTTAGGCTCGGTATTTTGTTTATTACGAATAATAATTATTTATGGTGTGATGGAACCACACCAAGAAGAATTTCATACTATTTCCTATGTTTCGTAAGCTCGTTTAACCGATCTCCGGTTGTCTTGTAACAAAACTCGTTTAAAAGTTTGAGCTAAATATACTTACGTATGAAGTTTATTATATTCTTTTAACGATACTCCTTTCATGCATGATACCTTAGCCTCATTATTTTCTTTATTATGAATAACAATTTATTTCGTGTGATGGAACCACACCTAGAAGAGTTTCATACTATTTCCTATGTGTCGTAAGCTCGTTTAACCGAACTCCGTTTGTCTTGTAACAAAACTCGGTTAAAAGTTTGAGCTAAATATACTAACGTATGAATTTTATTATATTCTTTTAACGGTACTCCTTTGATGCTTGACATTTTAGGCTCGGTATTTTGTTTATTATGAATAATAATTATTTATGGTGTGATGGAACCACACCAAGAAGAATTTCATACTATTTCCTATGTTTCGTAAGCTTGTTTAACCGATCTCCGGTTGTCTTGTAACAAAACTCGTTTAAAAGTTTGAGCTAAATATACTAACGTATGAAGTTTATTATATTCTTTTAACGGTACTCCTTTCATGCATGATACCTTAGCCTCATTATTTTCTTTATTATGAATAACAATTTCTTTCGTGTGATGGAACCACACCTAGAAGAGTTTCATACTATTTCCTATGTGTCGTACGCTCGTTTAACCGAACTCCGTTTGTCTTGTAACAAAACTCGTTTAAAAGTTTGAGCTAAATATACTAACGTATGAAGTTTATTATATTCTTTTAACGGTACTCCTTTCATGCATGATACCTTAGCCTCATTATTTTCTTTATTATGAATAACAATTTATTTCGTGTGATGGAACCACACCTAGAAGAGTTTCATACTATTTCCTATGTGTCGTACGCTCGTTTAACCGAACTCCGTTTGTCTTGTAACAAAACTCGTTTAAAAGTTTGAGCTAAATATACTTACGTATGAAGTTTATTATATTCTTTTAACGATACTCCTTTCATGCATGATACCTTAGCCTCATTATTTTCTTTATTATGAATAACAATTTATTTCGTGTGATGGAACCACACCTAGAAGAGTTTCATACTATTTCCTATGTGTCGTAAGCTCGTTTAACCGAACTCCGTTTGTCTTGTAACAAAACTCGGTTAAAAGTTTGAGCTAAATATACTAACGTATGAATTTTATTATATTCTTTTAACGGTACTCCTTTGATGCTTGATATTTTAGGCTCGGTATTTTGTTTATTATGAATAATAATTATTTATGGTGTGATGGAACCACACCAAGAAGAATTTCATACTATTTCCTATGTTTCGTAAGCTTGTTTAACCGATCTCCGGTTGTCTTGTAACAAAACTCGTTTAAAAGTTTGAGCTAAATATACTAACGTATGAAGTTTATTATATTCTTTTAACGGTACTCCTTTCATGCATGATACCTTAGCCTCATTATTTTCTTTATTATGAATAACAATTTCTTTCGTGTGATGGAACCACACCTAGAAGAGTTTCATACTATTTCCTATGTGTCGTACGCTCGTTTAACCGAACTCCGTTTGTCTTGTAACAAAACTCGTTTAAAAGTTTGAGCTAAATATACTAACGTATGAAGTTTATTATATTCTTTTAACGGTACTCCTTTCATGCATGATACCTTAGCCTCATTATTTTCTTTATTATGAATAACAATTTATTTCGTGTGATGGAACCACACCTAGAAGAGTTTCATACTATTTCCTATGTGTCGTAAGCTCGTTTAACCGAACTCCGTTTGTCTTGTAACAAAACTCATTTAAAAGTTTGAGCAAAATATACTAACGTGTGAAGTTTATTATATATTTTTAACGGTACTCCTTTCATGCATGATACCTTAGCTTTGGTATTTTGTTTATTAGGAATAATATTTAATTTCATTGATGGAATCACACCCATAAGAATTTCGTACAATTTCCTATATCTCGTATGCTCGTTTAACCGTTCTCTGTTTGTCTTGTAACAAAACTCGGTTAAAAGTTTGAGCTAAATATACTAACGTATGAATTTTATTATATTCTTTTAACGGTACTCCTTTGATGCTTGATATTTTAGGCTCGGTATTTTGTTTATTATGAATAATAATTATTTATGGTGTGATGGAACCACACCAAGAGGAATTTCGTACAATTTCCTATATCTCGTATGCTCGTTTAACTGATCTCCGTTTGTCTTGTAACAAAACTCGGTTAAAAGTTTGAGCTAAATATACTAACGTATGAATTTTATTATATTCTTTTAACGGTACTCCTTTGATGCTTGATATTTTAGGCTCGGTATTTTGTTTATTATGAATAATAATTATTTATGGTGTGATGGAACCACACCAAGAAGAATTTCATACTATTTCCTATGTTTCGTAAGCTCGTTTAACCGAACTCCGTTTGTCTTGTAACAAAACTCGTTTAAAAGTTTGAGCTAAATATACTAACGTATGAAGTTTATTATATTCTTTTAACGGTACTCCTTTCATGCATGATACCTTAGCCTTATTATTTTCTTTATTATGAATAACAATTTATTTCGTGTGATGGAACCACACCTAGAAGAGTTTCATACTATTTCCTATGTGTCGTAAGCTCGTTTAACCGAACTCCGTTTGTCTTGTAACAAAACTCGGTTAAAAGTTTGAGCTAAATATACTAACGTATGAATTTTATTATATTCTTTTAACGGTACTCCTTTGATGCTTGATATTTTAGGCTCGGTATTTTGTTTATTATGAATAATAATTATTTATGGTGTGATGGAACCACACCAAGAAGAATTTCATACTATTTCCTATGTTTCGTAAGCTTGTTTAACCGATCTCCGGTTGTCTTGTAACAAAACTCGTTTAAAAGTTTGAGCTAAATATACTAACGTATGAAGTTTATTATATTCTTTTAACGGTACTCCTTTCATGCATGATACCTTAGCCTCATTATTTTCTTTATTATGAATAACAATTTCTTTCGTGTGATGGAACCACACCTAGAAGAGTTTCATACTATTTCCTATGTGTCGTACGCTCGTTTAACCGAACTCCGTTTGTCTTGTAACAAAACTCGTTTAAAGGTTTGAGCTAAATATACTAACGTATGAAGTTTATTATATTCTTTTAACGGTACTCCTTTCATGCATGATACCTTAGCCTCATTATTTTCTTTATTATGAATAACAATTTATTTCGTGTGATGGAACCACACCTAGAAGAGTTTCATACTATTTCCTATGTGTCGTAAGCTCGTTTAACCGAACTCCGTTTGTCTTGTAACAAAACTCATTTAAAAGTTTGAGCAAAATATACTAACGTGTGAAGTTTATTATATATTTTTAACGGTACTCCTTTCATGCATGATACCTTAGCTTTGGTATTTTGTTTATTAGGAATAATATTTAATTTCATTGATGGAATCACACCCATAAGAATTTCGTACAATTTCCTATATCTCGTATGCTCGTTTAACCGTTCTCTGTTTGTCTTGTAACAAAACTCGGTTAAAAGTTTGAGCTAAATATACTAACGTATGAATTTTATTATATTCTTTTAACGGTACTCCTTTGATGCTTGATATTTTAGGCTCGGTATTTTGTTTATTATGAATAATAATTATTTATGGTGTGATGGAACCACACCAAGAAGAATTTCATACTATTTCCTATGTTTCGTAACCTCGTTTAACCGATCTCCGGTTGTCTTGTAACAAAACTCGTTTAAAAGTTTGAGCTAAATATACTAACGTATGAAGTTTATTATATTCTTTTAACGGTACTCCTTTCATGCATGATACCTTAGCCTCATTATTTTCTTTATTATGAATAACAATTTATTTCGTGTGATGGAACCACACCTAGAAGAGTTTCATACTATTTCCTATGTGTCGTACGCTCGTTTAACCGAACTCCGTTTGTCTTGTAACAAAACTCGTTTAAAAGTTTGAGCTAAATATACTAACGTATGAAGTTTATTATATTCTTTTAACGGTACTCCTTTCATGCATGATACCTTAGCCTTATTATTTTCTTTATTATGAATAACAATTTATTTCGTGTGATGGAACCACACCTAGAAGAGTTTCATACTATTTCCTATGTGTCGTACGCTCGTTTAACCGAACTCCGTTTGTCTTGTAACAAAACTCGTTTAAAAGTTTGAGCTAAATATACTAACGTATGAAGTTTATTATATTCTTTTAACGGTACTCCTTTCATGCATGATACCTTAGCCTTATTATTTTCTTTATTATGAATAACAATTTATTTCGTGTGATGGAACCACACCTAGAAGAGTTTCATACTATTTCCTATGTGTCGTAAGCTCGTTTAACCGAACTCCGTTTGTCTTGTAACAAAACTCGGTTAAAAGTTTGAGCTAAATATACTAACTTATGAATTTTATTATATTCTTTTAACGGTACTCCTTTGATGCTTGATATTTTAGGCTCGGTATTTTGTTTATTATGAATAATAATTATTTATGGTGTGATGGAACCACACCAAGAAGAATTTCGTACAATTTCCTATGTTTCGTAAGCTTGTTTAACCGAGATCCATTTGTCTTGTAACAAAACTCGTTTAAAAGTTTAAGCTAAATATACTAACGTATGAAGTTTATTATATTCTTTTAACGGTACTCCTTTCATGCATGATACCTTAGCTTTGGAATTTTGATTATTACGAATAATATTTATTTTCGTGTGATGGAATCACACCCATTAGAATTTCGTACAATTTTCTATATCTCGTATGCTTGTTTAACCGATCTCCGTTTGTCTTGTAACAAAACTCGGTTAAAAGTTTGACCTAAATATACTAACGTATGAATTTTATTATATTATTTTAACGGTACTCCTTTGATGCTTGATATTTTAGGCTCGGTATTTTGTTTATTATGAATAATAATTATTTATGGTGTGATGGAACCACACCAAGAAGAATTTCATACTATTTCCTATGTTTCGTAAGCTTGTTTAACCGATCTCCGGTTGTCTTGTAACAAAACTCGTTTAAAAGTTTGAGCTAAATATACTAACGTATGAAGTTTATTATATTCTTTTAACGGTACTCCTTTCATGCATGATACCTTAGCCTCATTATTTTCTTTATTATGAATAACAATTTCTTTCGTGTGATGGAACCACACCTAGAAGAGTTTCATACTATTTCCTATGTGTCGTACGCTCGTTTAACCGAACTCCGTTTGTCTTGTAACAAAACTCGTTTAAAAGTTTGAGCTAAATATACTAACGAATGAAGTTTATTATATTCTTTTAATGGTACTCCTTTCATGCATGATACCTTAGCCTCATTATTTTCTTTATTATGAATAACAATTTATTTCGTGTGATGGAACCACACCTAGAAGAGTTTCATACTATTTCCTATGTGTCGTAAGCTCGTTTAACCGAACTCCGTTTGTCTTGTAACAAAACTCGGTTAAAAGTTTGAGCTAAATATACTAACTTATGAATTTTATTATATTCTTTTAACGGTACTCCTTTGATGCTTGATATTTTAGGCTCGGTATTTTGTTTATTATGAATAATAATTATTTATGGTGTGATGGAACCACACCAAGAAGAATTTCGTACAATTTCCTATGTTTCGTAAGCTTGTTTAACCGAGATCCATTTGTCTTGTAACAAAACTCGTTTAAAAGTTTGAGCTAAATATACTAACGTATGAAGTTTATTATATTCTTTTAACTGTACTCCTTTCATGCATGATACCTTAGCTTCATACTATTTTCTTTATTATGAATAACAATTTATTTCGTGTGATGGAACCACACCTAGAAGAGTTTCATACTATTTCCTATGTGTCGTAAGCTCGTTTAACCGAACTCCGTTTGTCTTGTAACAAAACTCATTTAAAAGTTTGAGCTAAATATACTAACGTATGAATTTTATTATATTCTTTTAACGGTACTCCTTTCATGCATGATATTTTAGGCTCGGTATTTTGTTTATTATGAATAATAATTATTTATGGTGTGATGGAACCACACCAAGAAGAATTTCATACTATTTCCTATGTTTCGTAAGCTCGTTTAACCGAACTCCGTTTGTCTTGTATCAAAACTCGTTTAAAAGTTTGAGCTAAATATACTAACGTATGAATTTTATTATATTATTTTAACGGTACTCCTTTGATGCTTGATATTTTAGGCTCGGTATTTTGTTTATTATGAATAATAATTATTTATGGTGTGATGGAACCACACCAAGAAGAATTTCATACTATTTCCTATGTTTCGTAAGCTCGTTTAACCGATCTCCGGTTGTCTTGTAACAAAACTCGTTTAAAAGTTTGAGCTAAATATACTAACGTATGAAGTTTATTATATTCTTTTAACGGTACTCCTTTCATGCATGATACCTTAGCCTCATTATTTTCTTTATTATGAATAACAATTTATTTCGTGTGATGGAACCACACCTAGAAGAGTTTCATACTATTTCCTATGTGTCGTACGCTCGTTTAACCGAACTCCGTTTGTCTTGTAACAAAACTCGTTTAAAAGTTTGAGCTAAATATACTAACGAATGAAGTTTATTATATTCTTTTAATGGTACTCCTTTCATGCATGATACCTTAGCCTCATTATTTTCTTTATTATGAATAACAATTTATTTCGTGTGATGGAACCACACCTAGAAGAGTTTCATACTATTTCCTATGTGTCGTAAGCTCGTTTAACCGAACTCCGTTTGTCTTGTAACAAAACTCATTTAAAAGTTTGAGCTAAATATACTAACGTATGAATTTTATTATATTCTTTTAACGGTACTCCTTTCATGCATGATATTTTAGGCTCGGTATTTTGTTTATTATGAATAATAATTATTTATGGTGTGATGGAACCACACCAAGAAGAATTTCATACTATTTCCTATGTTTCGTAAGCTCGTTTAACCGAACTCCGTTTGTCTTGTATCAAAACTCGTTTAAAAGTTTGAGCTAAATATACTAACGTATGAATTTTATTATATTCTTTTAACGGTACTCCTTTGATGCTTGATATTTTAGGCTCGGTATTTTGTTTATTATGAATAATAATTATTTATGGTGTGATGGAACCACACCAAGAGGAATTTCGTACAATTTCCTATATCTCGTATGCTCGTTTAACTGATCTCCGTTTGTCTTGTAACAAAACTCGGTTAAAAGTTTGAGCTAAATATACTAACGTATGAATTTTATTATATTCTTTTAACGGTACTCCTTTGATGCTTGATATTTTAGGCTCGGTATTTTGTTTATTATGAATAATAATTATTTATGGTGTGATGGAACCACACCAAGAAGAATTTCATACTATTTCCTATGTTTCGTAAGCTCGTTTAACCGATCTCCGGTTGTCTTGTAACAAAACTCGTTTAAAAGTTTGAGCTAAATATACTAACGTATGAAGTTTATTATATTCTTTTAACGGTACTCCTTTCATGCATGATACCTTAGCCTCATTATTTTCTTTATTATGAATAACAATTTATTTCGTGTGATGGAACCACACCTAGAAGAGTTTCATACTATTTCCTATGTGTCGTACGCTCGTTTAACCGAACTCCGTTTGTCTTGTAACAAAACTCGTTTAAAAGTTTGAGCTAAATATACTAACGTATGAAGTTTATTATATTCTTTTAACGGTACTCCTTTCATGCATGATACCTTAGCCTTATTATTTTCTTTATTATGAATAACAATTTATGTCGTGTGATGGAACCACACCTAGAAGAGTTTCATACTATTTCCTATGTGTCGTAAGCTCGTTTAACCGAACTCCGTTTGTCTTGTAACAAAACTCGGTTAAACGTTTGAGCTAAATATACTAACGTATGAATTTTATTATATTCTTTTAACGGTACTCCTTTGATGCTTGATATTTTAGGCTCGGTATTTTGTTTATTATGAATAATAATTATTTATGGTGTGATGGAACCACACCAAGAAGAATTTCATACTATTTCCTATGTTTCGTAAGCTTGTTTAACCGATCTCCGGTTGTCTTGTAACAAAACTCGTTTAAAAGTTTGAGCTAAATATACTAACGTATGAAGTTTATTATATTCTTTTAACGGTACTCCTTTCATGCATGATACCTTAGCCTCATTATTTTCTTTATTATGAATAACAATTTCTTTCGTGTGATGGAACCACACCTAGAAGAGTTTCATACTATTTCCTATGTGTCGTACGCTCGTTTAACCGAACTCCGTTTGTCTTGTAACAAAACTCGTTTAAAAGTTTGAGCTAAATATACTAACGTATGAAGTTTATTATATTCTTTTAACGGTACTCCTTTCATGCATGATACCTTAGCCTCATTATTTTCTTTATTATGAATAACAATTTATTTCGTGTGATGGAACCACACCTAGAAGAGTTTCATACTATTTCCTATGTGTCGTAAGCTCGTTTAACCGAACTCCGTTTGTCTTGTAACAAAACTCATTTAAAAGTTTGAGCAAAATATACTAACGTGTGAAGTTTATTATATATTTTTAACGGTACTCCTTTCATGCATGATACCTTAGCTTTGGTATTTTGTTTATTAGGAATAATATTTAATTTCATTGATGGAATCACACCCATAAGAATTTCGTACAATTTCCTATATCTCGTATGCTCGTTTAACCGATCTCTGTTTGTCTTGTAACAAAACTCGGTTAAAAGTTTGAGCTAAATATACTAACGTATGAATTTTATTATATTCTTTTAACGGTACTCCTTTGATGCTTGATATTTTAGGCTCGGTATTTTGTTTATTATGAATAATAATTATTTATGGTGTGATGGAACCACACCAAGAAGAATTTCATACTATTTCCTATGTTTCGTAACCTCGTTTAACCGATCTCCGGTTGTCTTGTAACAAAACTCGTTTAAAAGTTTGAGCTAAATATACTAACGTATGAAGTTTATTATATTCTTTTAACGGTACTCCTTTCATGCATGATACCTTAGCCTCATTATTTTCTTTATTATGAATAACAATTTATTTCGTGTGATGGAACCACACCTAGAAGAGTTTCATACTATTTCCTATGTGTCGTACGCTCGTTTAACCGAACTCCGTTTGTCTTGTAACAAAACTCGTTTAAAAGTTTGAGCTAAATATACTAACGTATGAAGTTTATTATATTCTTTTAACGGTACTCCTTTCATGCATGATACCTTAGCCTTATTATTTTCTTTATTATGAATAACAATTTATTTCGTGTGATGGAACCACACCTAGAAGAGTTTCATACTATTTCCTATGTGTCGTAAGCTCGTTTAACCGAACTCCGTTTGTCTTGTAACAAAACTCGGTTAAAAGTTTGAGCTAAATATACTAACGTATGAATTTTATTATATTCTTTTAACGGTACTCCTTTGATGCTTGATATTTTAGGCTCGGTATTTTGTTTATTATGAATAATAATTATTTATGGTGTGATGGAACCACACCAAGAAGAATTTCATACTATTTCCTATGTTTCGTAAGCTTGTTTAACCGATCTCCGGTTGTCTTGTAACAAAACTCGTTTAAAAGTTTGAGCTAAATATACTAACGTATGAAGTTTATTATATTCTTTTAACGGTACTCCTTTCATGCATGATACCTTAGCCTCATTATTTTCTTTATTATGAATAACAATTTCTTTCGTGTGATGGAACCACACCTAGAAGAGTTTCATACTATTTCCTATGTGTCGTACGCTCGTTTAACCGAACTCCGTTTGTCTTGTAACAAAACTCGTTTAAAAGTTTGAGCTAAATATACTAACGTATGAAGTTTATTATATTCTTTTAACGGTACTCCTTTCATGCATGATACCTTAGCCTCATTATTTTCTTTATTATGAATAACAATTTATTTCGTGTGATGGAACCACACCTAGAAGAGTTTCATACTATTTCCTATGTGTCGTAAGCTCGTTTAACCGAACTCCGTTTGTCTTGTAACAAAACTCATTTAAAAGTTTGAGCAAAATATACTAACGTGTGAAGTTTATTATATATTTTTAACGGTACTCCTTTCATGCATGATACCTTAGCTTTGGTATTTTGTTTATTAGGAATAATATTTAATTTCATTGATGGAATCACACCCATAAGAATTTCGTACAATTTCCTATATCTCGTATGATCGTTTAACCGATCTCCGTTTGTCTTGTAACAAAACTCGGTTAAAAGTTTGAGCTAAATATACTAACGTATGAATTTTATTATATTCTTTTAACGGTACTCCTTTGATGCTTGATATTTTAGGCTCGGTATTTTGTTTATTATGAATAATAATTATTTATGGTGTGATGGAACCACACCAAGAAGAATTTCATACTATTTCCTATGTTTCGTAACCTCGTTTAACCGATCTCCGGTTGTCTTGTAACAAAACTCGTTTAAAAGTTTGAGCTAAATATACTAACGTATGAAGTTTATTATATTCTTTTAACGGTACTCCTTTCATGCATGATACCTTAGCCTCATTATTTTCTTTATTATGAATAACAATTTATTTCGTGTGATGGAACCACACCTAGAAGAGTTTCATACTATTTCCTATGTGTCGTACGCTCGTTTAACCGAACTCCGTTTGTCTTGTAACAAAACTCGTTTAAAAGTTTGAGCTAAATATACTAACGTATGAAGTTTATTATATTCTTTTAACGGTACTCCTTTCATGCATGATACCTTAGCCTCATTATTTTCTTTATTATGAATAACAATTTATTTCGTGTGATGGAACCATACCTAGAAGAGTTTCATACTATTTCCTATGTGTCGCAAGCTCGTTTAACCGAAGTCCGTTTGTCTTGTAACAAAACTCATTTAAAAGTTTGAGCAAAATATACTAACGTGTGAAGTTTATTATATATTTTTAACGGTACTCCTTTCATGCATGATACCTTAGCTTTGGTATTTTGTTTATTAGGAATAATATTTAATTTCATTGATGGAATCACACCCATAAGAATTTCGTACAATTTCCTATATCTCGTATGCTCGTTTAACCGATCTCCGTTTGTCTTGTAACAAAACTCGGTTAAAAGTTTGAGCTAAATATACTAACGTATGAATTTTATTATATTCTTTTAACGGTACTCCTTTGATGCTTGATATTTTAGGCTCGGTATTTTGTTTATTATGAATAATAATTATTTATGGTGTGATGGAACCACACCAAGAAGAATTTCATACTATTTCCTATGTTTCGTAAGCTCGTTTAACCGATCTCTGTTTGTCTTGTAACAAAACTCGGTTAAAAGTTTGAGCTAAATATACTAACGTATGAATTTTATTATATTCTTTTAACGGTACTCCTTTCATGCTTGATATTTTAGGCTCGGTATTTTGTTTATTATGAATAATAATTATTTATGGTGTGATGGAACCACACCAAGAAGAATTTCATACTATTTCCTATGTTTCGTAAGCTCGTTTAACCGATCTCTGTTTGTCTTGTAACAAAACTCGGTTAAAAGTTTGAACTAAATATACTAACGTATGAATTTTATTATATTCTTTTAACGGTACTCCTTTCATGGTTGATATTTTAGGCTCGGTATTTTGTTTATTATGAATAATAATTATTTATGGTGTGATGGAACCACACCAAGAAGAATTTCATACTATTTCCTATGTTTCGTAAGCTCGTTTAACCGATCTCCGGTTGTCTTGTAACAAAACTCGTTTAAAAGTTTAAGCTAAATATACTAACGTATGAAGTTTATTATATTATTTTAACGGTACTCCTTTCATGCATGATACCTTAGCTTTGGAATTTTGATTATTACGAATAATATTTATTTTCGTGTGATGGAATCACACCCATTAGAATTTCGTACAATTTTCTATATCTCGTATGCTTGTTTAACCGATCTCCGTTTGTCTTGTAACAAAACTCGGTTAAAAGTTTGAGCTAAATATACTAACGTATGAATTTTATTATATTCTTTTAACGGTACTCCTTTGATGCTTGATATTTTAGGCTCGGTATTTTGTTTATTATGAATAATAATTATTTATGGTGTGATGGAACCACACCAAGAAGAATTTCATACTATTTCCTATGTTTCGTAAGCTCGTTTAACCGATCTCTGTTTGTCTTGTAACAAAACTCGGTTAAAAGTTTGAGCTAAATATACTAACGTATGAATTTTATTATATTCTTTTAACGGTACTCCTTTCATGGTTGATATTTTAGGCTCGGTATTTTGTTTATTATGAATAATAATTATTTATGGTGTGATGGAACCACACCAAGAAGAATTTCATACTATTTCCTATGTTTCGTAAGCTCGTTTAACCGATCTCTGTTTGTCTTGTAACAAAACTCGGTTAAAAGTTTGAGCTAAATATACTAACGTATGAATTTTATTATATTCTTTTAACGGTACTCCTTTCATGGTTGATATTTTAGGCTCGGTATTTTGTTTATTATGAACAATAATTATTTATGGTGTGATGGAACCACACCAAGAAGAATTTCATACTATTTCCTATGTTTCGTAAGCTCGTTTAACCGATCTCCGGTTGTCTTGTAACAAAACTCGTTTAAAAGTTTAAGCTAAATATACTAACGTATGAAGTTTATTATATTATTTTAACGGTACTCCTTTCATGCATGATACCTTAGCTTTGGAATTTTGATTATTACGAATAATATTTATTTTCGTGTGATGGAATCACACCCATTAGAATTTCGTACAATTTTCTATATCTCGTATGCTTGTTTAACCGATCTCCGTTTATCTTGTAACAAAACTCGGTTAAAAGTTTGAGCTAAATATACTAACGTATGAATTTTATTATATTCTTTTAACGGTACTCCTTTGATGCTTGATATTTTAGGCTCGGTATTTTGTTTATTATGAATAATAATTATTTATGGTGTGATGGAACCACACCAAGAAGAATTTCATACTATTTCCTATGTTTCGTAAGCTCGTTTAACCGATCTCCGGTTGTCTTGTAACAAAACTCGTTTAAAAGTTTGAGCTAAATATACTAACGTATGAAGTTTATTATATTCTTTTAACGGTACTCCTTTCATGCATGATACCTTAGCCTCATTATTTTCTTTATTATGAATAACAATTTATTTCGTGTGATGGAACCACACCTAGAAGAGTTTCATACTATTTCCTATGTGTCGTACGCTCGTTTAACCGAACTCCGTTTGTCTTGTAACAAAACTCGTTTAAAAGTTTGAGCTAAATATACTAACGTATGAAGTTTATTATATTCTTTTAACGGTACTCCTTTCATGCATGATACCTTAGCCTCATTATTTTCTTTATTATGAATAACAATTTATTTCGTGTGATGGAACCACACCTAGAAGAGTTTCATACTATTTCCTATGTGTCGTAAGCTCGTTTAACCGAACTCCGTTTGTCTTGTAACAAAACTCGGTTAAAAGTTTGAGCTAAATATACTAACGTATGAATTTTATTATATTCTTTTAACGGTACTCCTTTGATGCTTGATATTTTAGGCTCGGTATTTTGTTTATTATGAATAATACTTATTTATGGTGTGATGGAACCACACCAAGAAGAATTTCGTACAATTTCCTATGTTTCGTAAGCTTGTTTAACCAAGATCCATTTGTCTTGTAACAAAACTCGTTTAAAAGTTTGAGCTAAATATACTAACGTATGAAGTTTATTATATTCTTTTAACTGTACTCCTTTCATGCATGATACCTTAGCTTCATACTATTTTCTTTATTATGAATAACAATTTATTTCGTGTGATGGAACCACACCTAGAAGAGTTTCATACTATTTCCTATGTGTCGTAAGCTCGTTTAACCGAACTCCGTTTGTCTTGTAACAAAACTCATTTAAAAGTTTGAGCTAAATATACTAACGTATGAATTTTATTATATTCTTTTAACGGTACTCCTTTCATGGTTGATATTTTAGGCTCGGTATTTTGTTTATTATGAATAATAATTATTTATGGTGTGATGGAACCACACCAAGAAGAATTTCATACTATTTCCTATGTTTCGTAAGCTCGTTTAACCGATCTCTGTTTGTCTTGTAACAAAACTCGGTTAAAAGTTTGAGCTAAATATACTAACGTATGAATTTTATTATATTCTTTTAACGGTACTCCTTTCATGGTTGATATTTTAGGCTCGGTATTTTGTTTATTATGAATAATAATTATTTATGGTGTGATGGAACCACACCAAGAAGAATTTCATACTATTTCCTATGTTTCGTAAGCTCGTTTAACCGATCTCCGGTTGTCTTGTAACAAAACTCGTTTAAAAGTTTAAGCTAAATATACTAACGTATGAAGTTTATTATATTATTTTAACGGTACTCCTTTCATGCATGATACCTTAGCTTTGGAATTTTGATTATTACGAATAATATTTATTTTCGTGTGATGGAATCACACCCATTAGAATTTCGTACAATTTTCTATATCTCGTATGCTTGTTTAACCGATCTCCGTTTGTCTTGTAACAAAACTCGGTTAAAAGTTTGAGCTAAATATACTAACGTATGAATTTTATTATATTCTTTTAACGGTACTCCTTTGATGCTTGATATTTTAGGCTCGGTATTTTGTTTATTATGAATAATAATTATTTATGGTGTGATGGAACCACACCAAGAAGAATTTCATACTATTTCCTATGTTTCGTAAGCTCGTTTAACCGATCTCCGGTTGTCTTGTAACAAAACTCGTTTAAAAGTTTGAGCTAAATATACTAACGTATGAAGTTTATTATATTCTTTTAACGGTACTCCTTTCATGCATGATACCTTAGCCTCATTATTTTCTTTATTATGAATAACAATTTATTTCGTGTGATGGAACCACACCTAGAAGAGTTTCATACTATTTCCTATGTGTCGTACGCTCGTTTAACCGAACTCCGTTTGTCTTGTAACAAAACTCGTTTAAAAGTTTGAGCTAAATATACTAACGTATGAAGTTTATTATATTCTTTTAACGGTACTCCTTTCATGCATGATACCTTAGCCTCATTATTTTCTTTATTATGAATAACAATTTATTTCGTGTGATGGAACCACACCTAGAAGAGTTTCATACTATTTCCTATGTGTCGTAAGCTCGTTTAACCGAACTCCGTTTGTCTTGTAACAAAACTCGGTTAAAAGTTTGAGCTAAATATACTAACGTATGAATTTTATTATATTCTTTTAACGGTACTCCTTTGATGCTTGATATTTTAGGCTCGGTATTTTGTTTATTATGAATAATAATTATTTATGGTGTGATGGAACCACACCAAGAAGAATTTCGTACAATTTCCTATGTTTCGTAAGCTTGTTTAACCGAGATCCATTTGTCTTGTAACAAAACTCGTTTAAAAGTTTGAGCTAAATATACTAACGTATGAAGTTTATTATATTCTTTTAACTGTACTCCTTTCATGCATGATACCCTAGCTTCATACTATTTTCTTTATTATGAATAACAATTTATTTCGTGTGATGGAACCACACCTAGAAGAGTTTCATACTATTTCCTATGTGTCGTAAGCTCGTTTAACCGAACTCCGTTTGTCTTGTAACAAAACTCATTTAAAAGTTTGAGCTAAATATACTAACGTATGAATTTTATTATATTCTTTTAACGGTACTCCTTTCATGCTTGATATTTTAGGCTCGGTATTTTGTTTATTATGAATAATAATTATTTATGGTGTGATGGAACCACACCAAGAAGAATTTCATACTATTTCCTATGTTTCGTAAGCTCGTTTAACCGAACTCCGTTTGTCTTGTAACAAAACTCGTTTAAAAGTTTGAGCTAAATATACTAACGTATGAATTTTATTATATTCTTTTAACGGTACTCCTTTGATGCTTGATATTTTAGGCTCGGTATTTTGTTTATTATGAATAATAATTATTTATGGTGTGATGGAACCACACCAAGAGGAATTTCGTACAATTTCCTATATCTCGTATGCTCGTTTAACTGATCTCCGTTTGTCTTGTAACAAAACTCGGTTAAAAGTTTGAGCTAAATATACTAAAGTATGAATTTTATTATATTCTTTTAACGGTACTCCTTTGATGCTTGATATTTTAGGCTCGGTATTTTGTTTATTATGAATAATAATTATTTATGGTGTGATGGAACCACACCAAGAAGAATTTCATACTATTTCCTATGTTTCGTAAGCTCGTTTAACCGATCTCCGGTTATCTTGTAACAAAACTCGTTTAAAAGTTTGAGCTAAATATACTAACGTATGAAGTTTATTATATTCTTTTAACGGTACTCCTTTCATGCATGATACCTTAGCCTCATTATTTTCTTTATTATGAATAACAATTTATTTCGTGTGATGGAACCACACCTAGAAGAGTTTCATACTATTTCCTATGTGTCGTATGCTCGTTTAACCGAACTCCGTTTGTCTTGTAACAAAACTCGTTTAAAAGTTTGAGCTAAATATACTAACGTATGAAGTTTATTATATTCTTTTAACGGTACTCCTTTCATGCATGATACCTTAGCCTCATTATTTTCTTTATTATGAATAACAATTTATTTCGTGTGATGGAACCACACCTAGAAGAGTTTCATACTATTTCCTATGTGTCGTAAGCTCGTTTAACCGAACTCCGTTTGTCTTGTAACAAAACTCGGTTAAAAGTTTGAGCTAAATATACTAACGTATGAATTTTATTATATTATTTTAACGGTACTCCTTTGATGCTTGATATTTTAGGCTCGGTATTTTGTTTATTATGAATAATAATTATTTATGGTGTGATGGAACCACACCAAGAAGAATTTCGTACAATTTCCTATGTTTCGTAAGCTTGTTTAACCGAGATCCATTTGTCTTGTAACAAAACTCGTTTAAAAGTTTGAGCTAAATATACTAACGTATGAAGTTTATTATATTCTTTTAACTGTACTCCTTTCATGCATGATACCTTAGCTTCATACTATTTTCTTTATTATGAATAACAATTTATTTCGTGTGATGGAACCACACCTAGAAGAGTTTCATACTATTTCCTATGTGTCGTAAGCTCGTTTAACCGAACTCCGTTTGTCTTGTAACAAAACTCATTTAAAAGTTTGAGCTAAATATACTAACGTATGAATTTTATTATATTCTTTTAACGGTACTCCTTTCATGCTTGATATTTTAGGCTCGGTATTTTGTTTATTATGAATAATAATTATTTATGGTGTGATGGAACCACACCAAGAAGAATTTCATACTATTTCCTATGTGTCGTAAGCTCGTTTAACCGAACTCCGTTTGTCTTGTAACAAAACTCATTTAAAAGTTTGAGCTAAATATACTAACGTATGAATTTTATTATATTCTTTTAACGGTACTCCTTTCATGCTTGATATTTTAGGCTCGGTATTTTGTTTATTATGAATAATAATTATTTATGGTGTGATGGAACCACACCAAGAAGAATTTCATACTATTTCCTATGTTTCGTAAGCTCGTTTAACCGAACTCCGTTTGTCTTGTAACAAAACTCGTTTAAAAGTTTGAGCTAAATATACTAACGTATGAATTTTATTATATTCTTTTAACGGTACTCCTTTGATGCTTGATATTTTAGGCTCGGTATTTTGTTTATTATGAATAATAATTATTTATGGTGTGATGGAACCACACCAAGAGGAATTTCGTACAATTTCCTATATCTCGTATGCTCGTTTAACTGATCTCCGTTTGTCTTGTAACAAAACTCGGTTAAAAGTTTGAGCTAAATATACTAAAGTATGAATTTTATTATATTCTTTTAACGGTACTCCTTTGATGCTTGATATTTTAGGCTCGGTATTTTGTTTATTATGAATAATAATTATTTATGGTGTGATGGAACCACACCAAGAAGAATTTCATACTATTTCCTATGTTTCGTAAGCTCGTTTAACCGATCTCCGGTTATCTTGTAACAAAACTCGTTTAAAAGTTTGAGCTAAATATACTAACGTATGAAGTTTATTATATTCTTTTAACGGTACTCCTTTCATGCATGATACCTTAGCCTCATTATTTTCTTTATTATGAATAACAATTTATTTCGTGTGATGGAACCACACCTAGAAGAGTTTCATACTATTTCCTATGTGTCGTATGCTCGTTTAACCGAACTCCGTTTGTCTTGTAACAAAACTCGTTTAAAAGTTTGAGCTAAATATACTAACGTATGAAGTTTATTATATTCTTTTAACGGTACTCCTTTCATGCATGATACCTTAGCCTCATTATTTTCTTTATTATGAATAACAATTTATTTCGTGTGATGGAACCACACCTAGAAGAGTTTCATACTATTTCCTATGTGTCGTAAGCTCGTTTAACCGAACTCCGTTTGTCTTGTAACAAAACTCGGTTAAAAGTTTGAGCTAAATATACTAACGTATGAATTTTATTATATTATTTTAACGGTACTCCTTTGATGCTTGATATTTTAGGCTCGGTATTTTGTTTATTATGAATAATAATTATTTATGGTGTGATGGAACCACACCAAGAAGAATTTCGTACAATTTCCTATGTTTCGTAAGCTTGTTTAACCGAGATCCATTTGTCTTGTAACAAAACTCGTTTAAAAGTTTGAGCTAAATATACTAACGTATGAAGTTTATTATATTCTTTTAACTGTACTCCTTTCATGCATGATACCTTAGCTTCATACTATTTTCTTTATTATGAATAACAATTTATTTCGTGTGATGGAACCACACCTAGAAGAGTTTCATACTATTTCCTATGTGTCGTAAGCTCGTTTAACCGAACTCCGTTTGTCTTGTAACAAAACTCATTTAAAAGTTTGAGCTAAATATACTAACGTATGAATTTTATTATATTCTTTTAACGGTACTCCTTTCATGCTTGATATTTTAGGCTCGGTATTTTGTTTATTATGAATAATAATTATTTATGGTGTGATGGAACCACACCAAGAAGAATTTCATACTATTTCCTATGTTTCGTAAGCTCGTTTAACCGAACTCCGTTTGTCTTGTAACAAAACTCGTTTAAAAGTTTGAGCTAAATATACTAACGTATGAATTTTATTATATTCTTTTAACGGTACTCCTTTGATGCTTGATATTTTAGGCTCGGTATTTTGTTTATTATGAATAATAATTATTTATGGTGTGATGGAACCACACCAAGAAGAATTTCATACTATTTCCTATGTTTCGTAAGCTCGTTTAACCGATCTCCGGTTGTCTTGTAACAAAACTCGTTTAAAAGTTTAAGCTAAATATACTAACGTATGAAGTTTATTATATTCTTTTAACGGTACTCCTTTCATGCATGATACCTTAGCTTTGGAATTTTGATTATTACGAATAATATTTATTTTCGTGTGATGGAATCACACCCATTAGAATTTCGTACAATTTTCTATATCTCGTATGCTTGTTTAACCGATCTCCGTTTGTCTTGTAACAAAACTCGGTTAAAAGTTTGAGCTAAATATACTAACGTATGAATTTTATTATATTCTTTTAACGGTACTCCTTTGATGCTTGATATTTTAGGCTCGGTATTTTGTTTATTATGGATAATAATTATTTATGGTGTGATGGAACCACACCAAGAAGAATTTCATACTATTTCCTATGTTTCGTAAGCTTGTTTAACCGATCTCCGGTTGTCTTGTAACAAAACTCGTTTAAAAGTTTGAGCTAAATATACTAACGTATGAAGTTTATTATATTCTTTTAACGGTACTCCTTTCATGCATGATACCTTAGACTCATTATTTTCTTTATTATGAATAACAATTTATTTCGTGTGATGGAACCACACCTAGAAGAGTTTCATACTATTTCCTATGTGTCGTAAGCTCGTTTAACCGAACTCCGTTTGTCTTGTAACAAAACTCATTTAAAAGTTTGAGCAAAATATACTAACGTGTGAAGTTTATTATATATTTTTAACGGTACTCCTTTCATGCATGATACCTTAGCTTTGGTATTTTGTTTATTAGGAATAATATTTAATTTCATTGATGGAATCACACCCATAAGAATTTCGTACAATTTCCTATATCTCGTATGCTCGTTTAACCGATCTCCGTTTGTCTTGTAACAAAACTCGGTTAAAAGTTTGAGCTAAATATACTAACGTATGAATTTTATTATATTCTTTTAACGGTACTCCTTTGATGCTTGATATTTTAGGCTCGGTATTTTGTTTATTATGAATAATAATTATTTATGGTGTGATGGAACCACACCAAGAAGAATTTCATACTATTTCCTATGTTTCGTAAGCTCGTTTAACCGATCTCTGTTTGTCTTGTAACAAAACTCGGTTAAAAGTTTGAGCTAAATATACTAACGTATGAATTTTATTATATTCTTTTAACGGTACTCCTTTCATGGTTGATATTTTAGGCTCGGTATTTTGTTTATTATGAATAATAATTATTTATGGTGTGATGGAACCACACCAAGAAGAATTTCATACTATTTCCTATGTTTCGTAAGCTCGTTTAACCGATCTCCGGTTGTCTTGTAACAAAACTCGTTTAAAAGTTTAAGCTAAATATACTAACGTATGAAGTTTATTATATTCTTTTAACGGTACTCCTTTCATGCATGATACCTTAGCTTTGGAATTTTGATTATTACGAATAATATTTATTTTCGTGTGATGGAATCACACCCATTAGAATTTCGTACAATTTTCTATATCTCGTATGCTTGTTTAACCGATCTCCGTTTGTCTTGTAACAAAACTCGGTTAAAAGTTTGAGCTAAATATACTAACGTATGAATTTTATTATATTCTTTTAACGGTACTCCTTTGATGCTTGATATTTTAGGCTCGGTATTTTGTTTATTATGGATAATAATTATTTATGGTGTGATGGAACCACACCAAGAAGAATTTCATACTATTTCCTATGTTTCGTAAGCTTGTTTAACCGATCTCCGGTTGTCTTGTAACAAAACTCGTTTAAAAGTTTGAGCTAAATATACTAACGTATGAAGTTTATTATATTCTTTTAACGGTACTCCTTTCATGCATGATACCTTAGACTCATTATTTTCTTTATTATGAATAACAATTTATTTCGTGTGATGGAACCACACCTAGAAGAGTTTCATACTATTTCCTATGTGTCGTAAGCTCGTTTAACCGAACTCCGTTTGTCTTGTAACAAAACTCATTTAAAAGTTTGAGCAAAATATACTAACGTGTGAAGTTTATTATATATTTTTAACGGTACTCCTTTCATGCATGATACCTTAGCTTTGGTATTTTGTTTATTAGGAATAATATTTAATTTCATTGATGGAATCACACCCATAAGAATTTCGTACAATTTCCTATATCTCGTATGCTCGTTTAACCGATCTCCGTTTGTCTTGTAACAAAACTCGGTTAAAAGTTTGAGCTAAATATACTAACGTATGAATTTTATTATATTCTTTTAACGGTACTCCTTTGATGCTTGATATTTTAGGCTCGGTATTTTGTTTATTATGAATAATAATTATTTATGGTGTGATGGAACCACACCAAGAAGAATTTCATACTATTTCCTATGTTTCGTAAGCTCGTTTAACCGATCTCTGTTTGTCTTGTAACAAAACTCGGTTAAAAGTTTGAGCTAAATATACTAACGTATGAATTTTATTATATTCTTTTAACGGTACTCCTTTCATGGTTGATATTTTAGGCTCGGTATTTTGTTTATTATGAATAATAATTATTTATGGTGTGATGGAACCACACCAAGAAGAATTTCATACTATTTCCTATGTTTCGTAAGCTCGTTTAACCGATCTCCGGTTGTCTTGTAACAAAACTCGTTTAAAAGTTTAAGCTAAATATACTAACGTATGAAGTTTATTATATTCTTTTAACGGTACTCCTTTCATGCATGATACCTTAGCTTTGGAATTTTGATTATTACGAATAATATTTATTTTCGTGTGATGGAATCACACCCATTAGAATTTCATACAATTTTCTATATCTCGTATGCTTGTTTAACCGATCTCCGTTTGTCTTGTAACAAAACTCGGTTAAAAGTTTGAGCTAAATATACTAACGTATGAATTTTATTATATTCTTTTAACGGTACTCCTTTGATGCTTGATATTTTAGGCTCGGTATTTTGTTTATTATGGATAATAATTATTTATGGTGTGATGGAACCACACCAAGAAGAATTTCATACTATTTCCTATGTTTCGTAAGCTCGTTTAACCGATCTCCGGTTGTCTTGTAACAAAACTCGTTTAAAAGTTTGAGCTAAATATACTAACGTATGAAGTTTATTATATTCTTTTAACGGTACTCCTTTCATGCATGATACCTTAGCCTCATTATTTTCTTTATTATGAATAACAATTTATTTCGTGTGATGGAACCACACCTAGAAGAGTTTCATACTATTTCCTATGTGTCGTACGCTCGTTTAACCGAACTCCGTTTGTCTTGTAACAAAACTCGTTTAAAAGTTTGAGCTAAATATACTAACGTATGAAGTTTATTATATTCTTTTAACGGTACTCCTTTCATGCATGATACCTTAGCCTCATTATTTTCTTTATTATGAATAACAATTTATTTCGTGTGATGGAACCACACCTAGAAGAGTTTCATACTATTTCCTATGTGTCGTAAGCTCGTTTAACCGAACTCCGTTTGTCTTGTAACAAAACTCGGTTAAAAGTTTGAGCTAAATATACTAACGTATGAATTTTATTATATTCTTTTAACGGTACTCCTTTGATGCTTGATATTTTAGGCTCGGTATTTTGTTTATTATGAATAATAATTATTTATGGTGTGATGGAACCACACCAAGAAGAATTTCGTACAATTTCGTATGTTTCGTAAGCTTGTTTAACCGAGATCCATTTGTCTTGTAACAAAACTCGTTTAAAAGTTTGAGCTAAATATACTAACGTATGAAGTTTATTATATTCTTTTAACGGTACTCCTTTCATGCATGATACCTTAGCTTCATACTATTTTCTTTATTATGAATAACAATTTATTTCGTGTGATGGAACCACACCTAGAAGAGTTTCATACTATTTCCTATGTGTCGTAAGCTCGTTTAACCGAACTCCGTTTGTCTTGTAACAAAACACATTTAAAAGTTTGAGCTAAATATACTAACGTATGAATTTTATTATATTCTTTTAACGGTACTCCTTTCATGCTTGATATTTTAGGCTCGGTATTTTGTTTATTATGAATAATAATTATTTATGGTGTGATGGAACCACACCAAGAAGAATTTCATACTATTTCCTATGTTTCGTAAGCTCGTTTAACCGAACTCCGTTTGTCTTGTAACAAAACTCGTTTAAAAGTTTGAGCTAAATATACTAACGTATGAATTTTATTATATTCTTTTAACGGTACTCCTTTGATGCTTGATATTTTAGGCTCGGTATTTTGTTTATTATGAATAATAATTATTTATGGTGTGATGGAACCACACCAAGAGGAATTTCGTACAATTTCCTATATCTCGTATGCTCGTTTAACTGATCTCCGTTTGTCTTGTAACAAAACTCGGTTAAAAGTTTGAGCTAAATATACTAACGTATGAATTTTATTATATTCTTTTAACGGTACTCCTTTGATGCTTGATATTTTAGGCTCGGTATTTTGTTTATTATGAATAATAATTATTTATGGTGTGATGGAACCACACCAAGAAGAATTTCATACTATTTCCTATGTTTCGTAAGCTCGTTTAACCGATCTCCGGTTGTCTTGTAACAAAACTCGTTTAAAAGTTTGAGCTAAATATACTAACGTATGAAGTTTATTATATTCTTTTAACGGTACTCCTTTCATGCATGATACCTTAGCCTCATTATTTTCTTTATTATGAATAACAATTTATTTCGTGTGATGGAACCACACCTAGAAGAGTTTCATACTATTTCCTATGTGTCGTACGCTCGTTTAACCGAACTCCGTTTGTCTTGTAACAAAACTCGTTTAAAAGTTTGAGCTAAATATACTAACGTATGAAGTTTATTATATTCTTTTAACGGTACTCCTTTCATGCATGATACCTTAGCCTCATTATTTTCTTTATTATGAATAACAATTTATTTCGTGTGATGGAACCACACCTAGAAGAGTTTCATACTATTTCCTATGTGTCATAAGCTCGTTTAACCGAACTCCGTTTGTCTTGTAACAAAACTCGGTTAAAAGTTTGAGCTAAATATACTAACGTATGAATTTTATTATATTCTTTTAACGGTACTCCTTTGATGCTTGATATTTTAGGCTCGGTATTTTGTTTATTATGAATAATAATTATTTATGGTGTGATGGAACCACACCAAGAAGAATTTCGTACAATTTCGTATGTTTCGTAAGCTTGTTTAACCGAGATCCATTTGTCTTGTAACAAAACTCGTTTAAAAGTTTGAGCTAAATATACTAACGTATGAAGTTTATTATATTCTTTTAACGGTACTCCTTTCATGCATGATACCTTAGCTTCATACTATTTTCTTTATTATGAATAACAATTTATTTCGTGTGATGGAACCACACCTAGAAGAGTTTCATACTATTTCCTATGTGTCGTAAGCTCATTTAACCGAACTCCGTTTGTCTTGTAACAAAACACATTTAAAAGTTTGAGCTAAATATACTAACGTATGAATTTTATTATATTCTTTTAACGGTACTCCTTTCATGCTTGATATTTTAGGCTCGGTATTTTGTTTATTATGAATAATAATTATTTATGGTGTGATGGAACCACACCAAGAAGAATTTCATACTATTTCCTATGTTTCGTAAGCTCGTTTAACCGAACTCCGTTTGTCTTGTAACAAAACTCGTTTAAAAGTTTGAGCTAAATATACTAACGTATGAATTTTATTATATTCTCTTAACGGTACTCCTTTGATGCTTGATATTTTAGGCTCGGTATTTTGTTTATTATGAATAATAATTATTTATGGTGTGATGGAACCACACCAAGAGGAATTTCGTACAATTTCCTATATCTCGTATGCTCGTTTAACTGATCTCCGTTTGTCTTGTAACAAAACTCGGTTAAAAGTTTGAGCTAAATATACTAACGTATGAATTTTATTATATTCTTTTAACGGTACTCCTTTGATGCTTGATATTTTAGGCTCGGTATTTTGTTTATTATGAATAATAATTATTTATGGTGTGATGGAACCACACCAAGAAGAATTTCATACTATTTCATATGTTTCGTAAGCTCGTTTAACCGATCTCCGGTTGTCTTGTAACAAAACTCGTTTAAAAGTTTGAGCTAAATATACTAACGTATGAAGTTTATTATATTCTTTTAACGGTACTCCTTTCATGCATGATACCTTAGCCTCATTATTTTCTTTATTATGAATAACAATTTATTTCGTGTGATGGAACCACACCTAGAAGAGTTTCATACTATTTCCTATGTGTCGTACGCTCGTTTAACCGAACTCCGTTTGTCTTGTAACAAAACTCGTTTAAAAGTTTGAGCTAAATATACTAACGTATGAAGTTTATTATATTCTTTTAACGGTACTCCTTTCATGCATGATACCTTAGCCTCATTATTTTCTTTATTATGAATAACAATTTATTTCGTGTGATGGAACCACACCTAGAAGAGTTTCATACTATTTCCTATGTGTCGTAAGCTCGTTTAACCGATCTCCGGTTGTCTTGTAACAAAACTCGTTTAAAAGTTTGAGCTAAATATACTAACGTATGAATTTTATTATATTCTTTTAACGGTACTCCTTTGATGCTTGATATTTTAGGCTCGGTATTTTGTTTATTATGAATAATAATTATTTATGGTGTGATGGAACCACACCAAGAAGAATTTCGTACAATTTCCTATGTTTCGTAAGCTTGTTTAACCGAGATCCATTTGTCTTGTAACAAAACTCGTTTAAAAGTTTGAGATAAATATACTAACGTATGAAGTTTATTATATTCTTTTAACTGTACTCCTTTCATGCATGATACCTTAGCTTCATATTATTTTCTTTATTATGAATAACAATTTATTTCGTGTGATGGAACCACACCTAGAAGAGTTTCATACTATTTCCTATGTGTCGTAAGCTCGTTTAACCAAACTCCGTTTGTCTTGTAACAAAACTAATTTAAAAGTTTGAGCTAAATATACTAACGTATGAATTTTATTATATTCTTTTAACGGTACTCCTTTCATGCTTGATATTTTAGGCTCGGTATTTTGTTTATTATGAATAATAATTATTTATGGTGTGATGGAACCACACCAAGAAGAATTTCATACTATTTCCTATGTTTCGTAAGCTCGTTTAACCGATCTCCGGTTGTCTTGTAACAAAACTCGTTTAAAAGTTTGAGCTAAATATACTAACGTATGAAGTTTATTATATTCTTTTAACGGTACTCCTTTCATGCATGATACCTTAGCCTCATTATTTTCTTTATTATGAATAACAATTTATTTCGTGTGATGGAACCACACCTAGAAGAGTTTCATACTATTTCCTATGTGTCGTACGCTCGTTTAACCGAACTCCGTTTGTCTTGTAACAAAACTCGTTTAAAAGTTTGAGCTAAATATACTAACGTATGAAGTTTATTATATTCTTTTAACGGTACTCCTTTCATGCATGATACCTTAGCCTCATTATTTTCTTTATTATGAATAACAATTTATTTCGTGTGATGGAACCACACCTAGAAGAGTTTCATACTATTTCCTATGTGTCGTAAGCTCGTTTAACCGAACTCCGTTTGTCTTGTAACAAAACTCGGTTAAAAGTTTGAGCTAAATATACTAACGTATGAATTTTATTATATTCTTTTAACGGTACTCCTTTGATGCTTGATATTTTAGGCTCGGTATTTTGTTTATTATGAATAATAATTATTTATGGTGTGATGGAACCACACCAAGAAGAATTTCGTACAATTTCCTATGTTTCGTAAGCTTGTTTAACCGAGATCCATTTGTCTTGTAACAAAACTCGTTTAAAAGTTTGAGCTAAATATACTAACGTATGAAGTTTATTATATTCTTTTAACTGTACTCCTTTCATGCATGATACCTTAGCTTCATACTATTTTCTTTATTATGAATAACAATTTATTTCGTGTGATGGAACCACACCTAGAAGAGTTTCATACTATTTCCTATGTGTCGTAAGCTCGTTTAACCGAACTCCGTTTGTCTTGTAACAAAACTCATTTAAAAGTTTGAGCTAAATATACTAACGTATGAATTTTATTATATTCTTTTAACGGTACTCCTTTCATGCTTGATATTTTAGGCTCGGTATTTTGTTTATTATGAATAATAATTATTTATGGTGTGATGGAACCACACCAAGAAGAATTTCATACTATTTCCTATGTTTCGTAAGCTCGTTTAACCGAACTCCGTTTGTCTTGTAACAAAACTCGTTTAAAAGTTTGAGCTAAATATACTAACGTATGAATTTTATTATATTCTTTTAACGGTACTCCTTTGATGCTTGATATTTTAGGCTCGGTATTTTGTTTATTATGAATAATAATTATTTATGGTGTGATGGAACCACACCAAGAGGAATTTCGTACAATTTCCTATATCTCGTATGCTCGTTTAACTGATCTCCGTTTGTCTTGTAACAAAACTCGGTTAAAAGTTTGAGCTAAATATACTAACGTATGAATTTTATTATATTCTTTTAACGGTACTCCTTTGATGCTTGATATTTTAGCCTCGGTATTTTGTTTATTATGAATAATAATTATTTATGGTGTGATGGAACCACACCAAGAAGAATTTCATACTATTTCCTATGTTTCGTAAGCTCGTTTAACCGATCTCCGGTTGTCTTGTAACAAAACTCGTTTAAAAGTTTGAGCTAAATATACTAACGTATGAAGTTTATTATATTCTTTTAACGGTACTCCTTTCATGCATGATACCTTAGCCTCATTATTTTCTTTATTATGAATAACAATTTATTTCGTGTGATGGAACCACACCTAGAAGAGTTTCATACTATTTCCTATGTGTCGTACGCTCGTTTAACCGAACTCCGTTTGTCTTGTAACAAAACTCGTTTAAAAGTTTGAGCTAAATATACTAACGTATAAAGTTTATTATATTCTTTTAACGGTACTCCTTTCATGCATGATACCTTAGACTCATTATTTTCTTTATTATGAATAACAATTTATTTCGTGTGATGGAACCACACCTAGAAGAGTTTCATACTATTTCCTATGTGTCGTAAGCTCGTTTAACCGAACTCCGTTTGTCTTGTAACAAAACTCATTTAAAAGTTTGAGATAAATATACCAACGTATGAATTTTATTATATTCTTTTAACGGTACTCCTTTCATGCTTGATATTTTAGACTCGGTATTTTGTTTATTATGAATAATAATTATTTATGGTGTGATGGAACCACACCAAGAAGAATTTCATACTATTTCCTATGTTTCGTAAGCTCGTTTAACCGAACTCCGTTTGTCTTGTAACAAAACTCGTTTAAAGGTTTGAGCTAAATATACTAACGTATGAATTTTATTATATTCTTTTAACGGTACTCCTTTGATGCTTGATATTTTAGGCTCGGTATTTTGTTTATTATGAATAATAATTATTTATGGTGTGATGGAACCACACCAAGAGGAATTTCGTACAATTTCCTATATCTCGTATGCTCGTTTAACTGATCTCCGTTTGTCTTGTAAGAAAACTCGGTTAAAAGTTTGAGCTAAATATACTAACGTATGAATTTTATTATATTCTTTTAACGGTACTCCTTTCATGCTTGATATTTTAGGCTCGGTATTTTGTTTATTATGAATAATAATTATTTATGGTGTGAGGGAACCACACCAAGAAGAATTTCATACTATTTCCTATGTTTCGTAAGCTCGTTTAACCGAACTCCGTTTGTCTTGTAACAAAACTCGTTTCAAAGTTTGAGCTAAATATACTAACGTATGAATTTTATTATATTCTTTTAACGGTACTCCTTTGATGCTTGATATTTTAGGCTCGGTATTTTGTTTATTATGAATAATAATTATTTATGGTGTGATGGAACCACACCAAGAGGAATTTCGTACAATTTCCTATATCTCGTATGCTCGTTTAACTGATCTCCGTTTGTCTTGTAACAAAACTCGGTTAAAAGTTTGAGCTAAATATACTAACGTATGAATTTTATTATATTCTTTTAACGGTACTCCTTTGATGCTTGATATTTTAGGCTCGGTATTTTGTTTATTATGAATAATAATTATTTATGGTGTGATGGAACCACACCAAGAAGAATTTCGTACAATTTCCTATGTTTCGTAAGCTTGTTTAACCGAGATCCATTTGTCTTGTAACAAAACTCGTTTAAAAGTTTGAGCTAAATATACTAACGTATGAAGTTTATTATATTCTTTTAACTGTACTCCTTTCATGCATGATACCTTAGCTTCATACTATTTTCTTTATTATGAATAACAATTTATTTCGTGTGATGGAACCACACCTAGAAGAGTTTCATACTATTTCCTATGTGTCGTAAGCTCGTTTAACCGAACTCCGTTTGTCTTGTAACAAAACTCATTTAAAAGTTTGAGCTAAATATACTAACGTATGAATTTTATTATATTCTTTTAACGGTACTCCTTTCATGCTTGATATTTTAGGCTCGGTATTTTGTTTATTATGAATAATAATTATTTATGGTGTGATGGAACCACACCAAGAAGAATTTCATACTATTTCCTATGTTTCGTAAGCTCGTTTAACCGAACTCCGTTTGTCTTGTAACAAAACTCGTTTAAAAGTTTGAGCTAAATATACTAACGTATGAATTTTATTATATTCTTTTAACGGTACTCCTTTGATGCTTGATATTTTAGCCTCGGTATTTTGTTTATTATGAATAATAATTATTTATGGTGTGATGGAACCACACCAAGAAGAAGTTCATACTATTTCCTATGTTTCGTAAGCTCGTTTAACCGATCTCCGGTTGTCTTGTAACAAAACTCGTTTAAAAGTTTGAGCTAAATATACTAACGTATGAAGTTTATTATATTCTTTTAACGGTACTCCTTTCATGCATGATACCTTAGCCTCATTATTTTCTTTATTATGAATAACAATTTATTTCGTGTGATGGAACCACACCTAGAAGAGTTTCATACTATTTCCTATGTGTCGTACGCTCGTTTAACCGAACTCCGTTTGTCTTGTAACAAAACTCGTTTAAAAGTTTGAGCTAAATATACTAACGTATGAAGTTTATTATATTCTTTTAACGGTACTCCTTTCATGCATGATACCTTAGACTCATTATTTTCTTTATTATGAATAACAATTTATTTCGTGTGATGGAACCACACCTAGAAGAGTTTCATACTATTTCCTATGTGTCGTAAGCTCGTTTAACCGAACTCCGTTTGTCTTGTAACAAAACTCATTTAAAAGTTTGAGATAAATATACCAACGTATGAATTTTATTATATTCTTTTAACGGTACTCCTTTCATGCTTGATATTTTAGACTCGGTATTTTGTTTATTATGAATAATAATTATTTATGGTGTGATGGAACCACACCAAGAAGAATTTCATACTATTTCCTATGTTTCGTAAGCTCGTTTAACCGAACTCCGTTTGTCTTGTAACAAAACTCGTTTAAAAGTTTGAGCTAAATATACTAACGTATGAATTTTATTATATTCTTTTAACGGTACTCCTTTGATGCTTGATATTTTAGGCTCGGTATTTTGTTTATTATGAATAATAATTATTTATGGTGTGATGGAACCACACCAAGAGGAATTTCGTACAATTTCCTATATCTCGTATGCTCGTTTAACTGATCTCCGTTTGTCTTGTAAGAAAACTCGGTTAAAAGTTTGAGCTAAATATACTAACGTATGAATTTTATTATATTCTTTTAACGGTACTCCTTTCATGCTTGATATTTTAGGCTCGGTATTTTGTTTATTATGAATAATAATTATTTATGGTGTGAGGGAACCACACCAAGAAGAATTTCATACTATTTCCTATGTTTCGTAAGCTCGTTTAACCGAACTCCGTTTGTCTTGTAATAAAACTCGTTTAAAAGTTTGAGCTAAATATACTAACGTATGAATTTTATTATATTCTTTTAACGGTACTCCTTTGATGCTTGATATTTTAGGCTCGGTATTTTGTTTATTATGAATAATAATTATTTATGGTGTGATGGAACCACACCAAGAGGAATTTCGTACAATTTCCTATATCTCGTATGCTCGTTTAACTGATCTCCGTTTGTCTTGTAACAAAACTCGGTTAAAAGTTTGAGCTAAATATACTAACGTATGAATTTTATTATATTCTTTTAACGGTACTCCTTTGATGCTTGATATTTTAGGCTCGGTATTTTGTTTATTATGAATAATAATTATTTATGGTGTGATGGAACCACACCAAGAAGAATTTCGTACAATTTCCTATGTTTCGTAAGCTTGTTTAACCGAGATCCATTTGTCTTGTAACAAAACTCGTTTAAAAGTTTGAGCTAAATATACTAACGTATGAAGTTTATTATATTCTTTTAACTGTACTCCTTTCATGCATGATACCTTAGCTTCATACTATTTTCTTTATTATGAATAACAATTTATTTCGTGTGATGGAACCACACCTAGAAGAGTTTCATACTATTTCCTATGTGTCGTAAGCTCGTTTAACCGAACTCCGTTTGTCTTGTAACAAAACTCATTTAAAAGTTTGAGCTAAATATACTAACGTATGAATTTTATTATATTCTTTTAACGGTACTCCTTTCATGCTTGATATTTTAGGCTCGGTATTTTGTTTATTATGAATAATAATTATTTATGGTGTGATGGAACCACACCAAGAAGAATTTCATACTATTTCCTATGTTTCGTAAGCTCGTTTAACCGAACTCCGTTTGTCTTGTAACAAAACTCGTTTAAAAGTTTGAGCTAAATATACTAACGTATGAAGTTTATTATATTCTTTTAACGGTACTCCTTTCATGCATGATACCTTAGCCTCATTATTTTCTTTATTATGAATAACAATTTATTTCGTGTGATGGAACCACACCTAGAAGAGTTTCATACTATTTCCTATGTGTCGTACGCTCGTTTAACCGAACTCCGTTTGTCTTGTAACAAAACTCGTTTAAAAGTTTGAGCTAAATATACTAACGTATGAAGTTTATTATATTCTTTTAACGGTACTCCTTTCATGCATGTTACCTTAGACTCATTATTTTCTTTATTATGAATAACAATTTATTTCGTGTGATGGAACCACACCTAGAAGAGTTTCATACTATTTCCTATGTGTCGTAAGCTCGTTTAACCGAACTCCGTTTGTCTTGTAACAAAACTCATTTAAAAGTTTGAGATAAATATACTAACGTATGAATTTTATTATATTCTTTTAACGGTACTCCTTTCATGCTTGATATTTTAGACTCGGTATTTTGTTTATTATGAATAATAATTATTTATGGTGTGATGGAACCACACCAAGAAGAATTTCATACTATTTCCTATGTTTCGTAAGCTCGTTTAACCGAACTCCGTTTGTCTTGTAACAAAACTCGTTTAAAAGTTTGAGCTAAATATACTAACGTATGAATTTTATTATATTCTTTTAACGGTACTCCTTTGATGCTTGATATTTTAGGCTCGGTATTTTGTTTATTATGAATAATAATTATTTATGGTGTGATGGAACCACACCAAGAGGAATTTCGTACAATTTCCTATATCTCGTATGCTCGTTTAACTGATCTCCGTTTGTCTTGTAAGAAAACTCGGTTAAAAGTTTGAGCTAAATATACTAACGTATGAATTTTATTATATTCTTTTAACGGTACTCCTTTCATGCTTGATATTTTAGGCTCGGTATTTTGTTTATTATGAATAATAATTATTTATGGTGTGAGGGAACCACACCAAGAAGAATTTCATACTATTTCCTATGTTTCGTAAGCTCGTTTAACCGAACTCCGTTTGTCTTGTAACAAAACTCGTTTAAAAGTTTGAGCTAAATATACTAACGTATGAATTTTATTTTATTCTTTTAACGGTACTCCTTTGATGCTTGATATTTTAGGCTCGGTATTTTGTTTATTATGAATAATAATTATTTATGGTGTGATGGAACCACTCCAAGAGGAATTTCGTACAATTTCCTATATCTCGTATGCTCGTTTAACTGATCTCTGTTTGTCTTGTAACAAAACTCGGTTAAAAGTTTGAGCTAAATATACTAACGTATGAATTTTATTATATTCTTTTAACGGTACTCCTTTGATGCTTGATATTTTAGGCTCGGTATTTTGTTTATTATGAATAATAATTATTTATGGTGTGATGGAACCACACCAAGAAGAATTTCATACTATTTCCTATGTTTCGTAAGCTCGTTTAACCGATCTCCGGTTGTCTTGTAACAAAACTCGTTTAAAAGTTTGAGCTAAATATACTAACGTATGAAGTTTATTATATTCTTTTAACGGTACTCCTTTCATGCATGATACCTTAGCCTCATTATTTTCTTTATTATGAATAACAATTTATTTCGTGTGATGGAACCACACCTAGAAGAGTTTCATACTATTTCCTATGTGTCGTACGCTCGTTTAACCGAACTCCGTTTGTCTTGTAACAAAACTCGTTTAAAAGTTTGAGCTAAATATACTAACGTATGAAGTTTATTATATTCTTTTAACGGTACTCCTTTCATGCATGATACCTTAGACTCATTATTTTCTTTATTATGAATAACAATTTATTTCGTGTGATGGAACCACACCTAGAAGAGTTTCATACTATTTCCTATGTGTCGTAAGCTCGTTTAACCGAACTCCGTTTGTCTTGTAACAAAACTCATTTAAAAGTTTGAGATAAATATACTAACGTATGAATTTTATTATATTCTTTTAACGGTACTCCTTTCATGCTTGATATTTTAGACTCGGTATTTTGTTTATTATGAATAATAATTATTTATGGTGTGATGGAACCACACCAAGAAGAATTTCATACTATTTCCTATGTTTCGTAAGCTCGTTTAACCGAACTCCGTTTGTCTTGTAACAAAACTCGTTTAAAAGTTTGAGCTAAATATACTAACGTATGAATTTTATTATATTCTTTTAACGGTACTCCTTTGATGCTTGATATTTTAGGCTCGGTATTTTGTTTATTATGAATAATAATTATTTATGGTGTGATGGAACCACACCAAGAGGAATTTCGTACAATTTCCTATATCTCGTATGCTCGTTTAACTGATCTCCGTTTGTCTTGTAACAAAACTCGGTTAAAAGTTTGAGCTAAATATACTAACGTATGAATTTTATTATATTCTTTTAACGGTACTCCTTTGATGCTTGATATTTTAGGCTCGGTATTTTGTTTATTATGAATAATAATTATTTATGGTGTGATGGAACCACACCAAGAAGAATTTCGTACAATTTCCTATGTTTCGTAAGCTTGTTTAACCGAGATCCATTTGTCTTGTAACAAAACTCGTTTAAAAGTTTGAGCTAAATATACTAACGTATGAAGTTTATTATATTCTTTTAACTGTACTCCTTTCATGCATGATACCTTAGCTTCATACTATTTTCTTTATTATGAATAACAATTTATTTCGTGTGATGGAACCACACCTAGAAGAGTTTCATACTATTTCCTATGTGTCGTAAGCTCGTTTAACCGAACTCCGTTTGTCTTGTAAGAAAACACATTTAAAAGTTTGAGCTAAATATACTAACGTATGAATTTTATTATATTCTTTTAACGGTACTCCTTTCATGCTTGATATTTTAGGCTCGGTATTTTGTTTATTATGAATAATAATTATTTATGGTGTGATGGAACCACACCAAGAAGAATTTCATACTATTTCCTATGTTTCGTAAGCTCGTTTAACCGAACTCCGTTTGTCTTGTAACAAAACTCGTTTAAAAGTTTGAGCTAAATATACTAACGTATGAATTTTATTATATTCTTTTAACGGTACTCCTTTGATGCTTGATATTTTAGGCTCGGTATTTTGTTTATTATGAATAATAATTATTTATGGTGTGATGGAACCACACCAAGAGGAATTTCGTACAATTTCCTATATCTCGTATGCTCGTTTAACTGATCTCCGTTTGTCTTGTAACAAAACTCGGTTAAAAGTTTGAGCTAAATATACTAACGTATGAATTTTATTATATTCTTTTAACGGTACTCCTTTGATGCTTGATATTTTAGCCTCGGTATTTTGTTTATTATGAATAATAATTATTTATGGTGTGATGGAACCACACCAAGAAGAATTTCATACTATTTCCTATGTTTCGTAAGCTCGTTTAACCGATCTCCGGTTGTCTTGTAACAAAACTCGTTTAAAAGTTTGAGCTAAATATACTAACGTATGAAGTTTATTATATTCTTTTAACGGTACTCCTTTCATGCATGATACCTTAGCCTCATTATTTTCTTTATTATGAATAACAATTTATTTCGTGTGATGGAACCACACCTAGAAGAGTTTCATACTATTTCCTATGTGTCGTACGCTCGTTTAACCGAACTCCGTTTGTCTTGTAACAAAACTCGTTTAAAAGTTTGAGCTAAATATACTAACGTATGAAGTTTATTATATTCTTTTAACGGTACTCCTTTCATGCATGATACCTTAGACTCATTATTTTCTTTATTATGAATAACAATTTATTTCGTGTGATGGAACCACACCTAGAAGAGTTTCATACTATTTCCTATGTGTCGTAAGCTCGTTTAACCGAACTCCGTTTGTCTTGTAACAAAACTCATTTAAAAGTTTGAGATAAATATACTAACGTATGAATTTTATTATATTCTTTTAACGGTACTCCTTTCATGCTTGATATTTTAGACTCAGTATTTTGTTTATTATGAATAATAATTATTTATGGTGTGATGGAACCACACCAAGAAGAATTTCATACTATTTCCTATGTTTCGTAAGCTCGTTTAACCGAACTCCGTTTGTCTTGTAACAAAACTCGTTTAAAAGTTTGAGCTAAATATACTAACGTATGAATTTTATTATATTCTTTTAACGGTACTCCTTTGATGCTTGATATTTTAGGCTCGGTATTTTGTTTATTATGAATAATAATTATTTATGGTGTGATGGAACCACACCAAGAAGAATTTCATACTATTTCCTATGTTTCGTAAGCTCGTTTAACCGATCTCCGGTTGTCTTGTAACAAAACTCGTTTAAAAGTTTGAGCTAAATATACTAACGTATGAAGTTTATTATATTCTTTTAACGGTACTCCTTTCATGCATGATACCTTAGCCTCATTATTTTCTTTATTATGAATAACAATTTATTTCGTGTGATGGAACCACACCTAGAAGAGTTTCATACTATTTCCTATGTGTCGTACGCTCGTTTAACCGAACTCCGTTTGTCTTGTAACAAAACTCGTTTAAAAGTTTGAGCTAAATATACTAACGTATGAAGTTTATTATATTCTTTTAACGGTACTCCTTTCATGCATGATACCTTAGACTCATTATTTTCTTTATTATGAATAACAATTTATTTCGTGTGATGGAACCACACCTAGAAGAGTTTCATACTATTTCCTATGTGTCGTAAGCTCGTTTAACCGAACTCCGTTTGTCTTGTAACAAAACTCATTTAAAAGTTTGAGATAAATATACTAACGTATGAATTTTATTATATTCTTTTAACGGTACTCCTTTCATGCTTGATATTTTAGACTCGGTATTTTGTTTATTATGAATAATAATTATTTATGGTGTGATGGAACCACACCAAGAAGAATTTCATACTATTTCCTATGTTTCGTAAGCTCGTTTAACCGAACTCCGTTTGTCTTGTAACAAAACTCGTTTAAAAGTTTGAGCTAAATATACTAACGTATGAATTTTATTATATTCTTTTAACGGTACTCCTTTGATGCTTGATATTTTAGGCTCGGTATTTTGTTTATTATGAATAATAATTATTTATGGTGTGATGGAACCACACCAAGAGGAATTTCGTACAATTTCCTATATCTCGTATGCTCGTTTAACTGATCTCCGTTTGTCTTGTAAGAAAACTCGGTTAAAAGTTTGAGCTAAATATACTAACGTATGAATTTTATTATATTCTTTTAACGGTACTCCTTTCATGCTTGATATTTTAGGCTCGGTATTTTGTTTATTATAAATAATAATTATTTATGGTGTGATGGAACGACACCAAGAAGAATTTCATACTATTTCCTATGTTTCCTAAGCTCGTTTAACCGATCTCCGGTTGTCTTGTAACAAAACTCGTTTAAAAGTTTGAGCTAAATATACTAACGTATGAAGTTTATTATATTCTTTTAACGGTACTCCTTTCATGCATGATACCTTAGCCTCATTATTTTCTTTATTATGAATAACAATTTATTTCGTGTGATGGAACCACACCTAGAAGAGTTTCATACTATTTCCTATGTGTCGTACGCTCGTTTAACCGAACTCCGTTTGTCTTGTAACAAAACTCGTTTAAAAGTTTGAGCTAAATATACTAACGTATGAAGTTTATTATATTCTTTTAACGGTACTCCTTTCATGCATGATACCTTAGACTCATTATTTTCTTTATTATGAATAACAATTTATTTCGTGTGATGGAACCACACCTAGAAGAGTTTCATACTATTTCCTATGTGTCGTAAGCTCGTTTAACAGAACTCCGTTTGTCTTGTAACAAAACTCATTTAAAAGTTTGAGATAAATATACTAACGTATGAATTTTATTATATTCTTTTAACGGTACTCCTTTCATGCTTGATATTTTAGACTCGGTATTTTGTTTATTATGAATAATAATTATTTATGGTGTGATGGAACCACACCAAGAAGAATTTCATACTATTTCCTATGTTTCGTAAGCTCGTTTAACCGAACTCCGTTTGTCTTGTAACAAAACTCGTTTAAAAGTTTGAGCTAAATATACTAACGTATGAATTTTATTATATTCTTTTAACGGTACTCCTTTGATGCTTGATATTTTAGGCTCGGTATTTTGTTTATTATGAATAATAATTATTTATGGTGTGATGGAACCACACCAAGAGGAATTTCGTACAATTTCCTATATCTCGTATGCTCGTTTAACTGATATCCGTTTGTCTTGTAAGAAAACTCGGTTAAAAGTTTGAGCTAAATATACTAACGTATGAATTTTATTATATTCTTTTAACGGTACTCCTTTCATGCTTGATATTTTAGGCTCGGTATTTAGTTTATTATGAATAATAATTATTTATGGTGTGAGGGAACCACACCAAGAAGAATTTCATACTATTTCCTATGTTTCGTAAGCTCGTTTAACCGAACTCCGTTTGTCTTGTAACAAAACTCGTTTAAAAGTTTGAGCTAAATATACTAACGTATGAATTTTATTATATTCTTTTAACGGTACTCCTTTGATGCTTGATATTTTAGGCTCGGTATTTTGTTTATTATGAATAATAATTATTTATGGTGTGATGGAACCACACCAAGAGGAATTTCGTACAATTTCCTATATCTCGTATGCTCGTTTAACTGATCTCCGTTTGTCTTGTAACAAAACTCGGTTAAAAGTTTGAGCTAAATATACTAACGTATGAATTTTATTATATTCTTTTAACGGTACTCCTTTGATGCTTGATATTTTAGGCTAGGTATTTTGTTTATTATGAATAATAATTATTTATGGTGTGATGGAACCACACCAAGAAGAATTTCATACTATTTCCTATGTTTCGTAAGCTCGTTTAACCGATCTCCGGTTGTCTTGTAACAAAACTCGTTTAAAAGTTTGAGCTAAATATACTAACGTATGAAGTTTATTATATTCTTTTAACGGTACTCCTTTCATGCATGATACCTTAGCCTCATTATTTTCTTTATTATGAATAACAATTTATTTCGTGTGATGGAACCACACCTAGAAGAGTTTCATACTATTTCCTATGTGTCGTACGCTCGTTTAACCGAACTCCGTTTGTCTTGTAACAAAACTCGTTTAAAAGTTTGAGCTAAATATACTAACGTATGAAGTTTATTATATTCTTTTAACGGTACTCCTTTCATGCATGATACCTTAGCCTCATTATTTTCTTTATTATGAATAACAATTTATTTCGTGTGATGGAACCACACCTAGAAGAGTTTCATACTATTTCCTATGTGTCGTAAGCTCGTTTAACCGAACTCCGTTTGTCTTGTAACAAAACTCGGTTAAAAGTTTGAGCTAAATATACTAACGTATGAATTTTATTATATTCTTTTAACGGTACTCCTTTGATGCTTGATATTTTAGGCTCGGTATTTTGTTTATTATGAATAATAATTATTTATGGTGTGATGGAACCACACCAAGAAGAATTTCGTACAATTTCCTATGTTTCGTAATCTTGTTTAACCGAGATCCATTTGTCTTGTAACAAAACTCGTTTAAAAGTTTGAGCTAAATATACTAACGTATGAAGTTTATTATATTCTTTTAACTGTACTCCTTTCATGCATGATACCTTAGCTTCGTACTATTTTCTTTATTATGAATAACAATTTATTTCGTGTGATGGAACCACACCTAGAAGAGTTTCATACTATTTCCTATGTGTCGTAAGCTCGTTTAACCAAACTCCGTTTGTCTTGTAACAAAACTAATTTAAAAGTTTGAGCTAAATATACTAACGTATGAATTTTATTATATTCTTTTAACGGTACTCCTTTGATGCTTGATATTTTAGGCTCGGTATTTTGTTTATTATGAATAATAATTATTTATGGTGTGATGGAACCACACCAAGAGGAATTTCGTACAATTTCCTATATCTCGTATGCTCGTTTAACTGATCTCCGTTTGTCTTGTAAGAAAACTCGGTTAAAAGTTTGAGCTAAATATACTAACGTATGAATTTTATTATATTCTTTTAACGGTACTCCTTTCATGCTTGATATTTTAGGCTCGGTATTTTGTTTATTATGAATAATAATTATTTATGGTGTGAGGGAACCACACCAAGAAGAATTTCATACTATTTCCTATGTTTCGTAAGCTCGTTTAACCGAACTCCGTTTGTCTTGTAACAAAACTCGTTTAAAAGTTTGAGCTAAATATACTAACGTATGAATTTTATTATATTCTTTTAACGGTACTCCTTTGATGCTTGATATTTTAGGCTCGGTATTTTGTTTATTATGAATAATAATTATTTATGGTGTGATGGAACCACACCAAGAGGAATTTCGTACAATTTCCTATATCTCGTATGCTCGTTTAACTGATCTCCGTTTGTCTTGTAACAAAACTCGGTTAAAAGTTTGAGCTAAATATACTAACGTATGAATTTTATTATATTCTTTTAACGGTACTCCTTTGATGCTTGATATTTTAGGCTCGGTATTTTGTTTATTATGAATAATAATTATTTATGGTGTGATGGAACCACACCAAGAAGAATTTCATACTATTTCCTATGTTTCGTAAGCTCGTTTAACCGATCTCCGGTTGTCTTGTAACAAAACTCGTTTAAAAGTTTGAGCTAAATATACTAACGTATGAAGTGTATTATATTCTTTTAACGGTACTCCTTTCATGCATGATACCTTAGCCTCATTATTTTCTTTATTATGAATAACAATTTATTTCGTGTGATGGAACCACACCTAGAAGAGTTTCATACTATTTCCCATGTGTCGTACGCTCGTTTAACCGAACTCCGTTTGTCTTGTAACAAAACTCGTTTAAAAGTTTGAGCTAAATATACTAACGTATGAAGTTTATTATATTCTTTTAACGGTACTCCTTTCATGCATGATACCTTAGACTCATTATTTTCTTTATTATGAATAACAATTTATTTCGTGTGATGGAACCACACCTAGAAGAGTTTCATACTATTTCCTATGTGTCGTAAGCTCGTTTAACCGAACTCCGTTTGTCTTGTAACAAAACTCATTTAAAAGTTTGAGATAAATATACTAACGTATGAATTTTATTATATTCTTTTAACGGTACTCCTTTCATGCTTGATATTTTAGACTCGGTATTTTGTTTATTATGAATAATAATTATTTATGGTGTGATGGAACCACACCAAGAAGAATTTCATACTATTTCCTATGTTTCGTAAGCTCGTTTAACCGAACTCCGTTTGTCTTGTAACAAAACTCGTTTAAAAGTTTGAGCTAAATATACTAACGTATGAATTTTATTATATTCTTTTAACGGTACTCCTTTGATGCTTGATATTTTAGGCTCGGTATTTTGTTTATTATGAATAATAATTATTTATGGTGTGATGGAACCACACCAAGAAGAATTTCGTACAATTTCCTATGTTTCGTAATCTTGTTTAACCGAGATCCATTTGTCTTGTAACAAAACTCGTTTAAAAGTTTGAGCTAAATATACTAACGTATGAAGTTTATTATATTCTTTTAACTGTACTCCTTTCATGCATGATACCTTAGCTTCGTACTATTTTCTTTATTATGAATAACAATTTATTTCGTGTGATGGAACCACACCTAGAAGAGTTTCATACTATTTCCTATGTGTCGTAAGCTCGTTTAACCAAACTCCGTTTGTCTTGTAACAAAACTAATTTAAAAGTTTGAGCTAAATATACTAACGTATGAATTTTATTATATTCTTTTAACGGTACTCCTTTGATGCTTGATATTTTAGGCTCGGTATTTTGTTTATTATGAATAATAATTATTTATGGTGTGATGGAACCACACCAAGAGGAATTTCGTACAATTTCCTATATCTCGTATGCTCGTTTAACTGATCTCCGTTTGTCTTGTAAGAAAACTCGGTTAAAAGTTTGAGCTAAATATACTAACGTATGAATTTTATTATATTCTTTTAACGGTACTCCTTTCATGCTTGATATTTTAGGCTCGGTATTTTGTTTATTATGAATAATAATTATTTATGGTGTGATGGAACCACACCAAGAAGAATTTCATACTATTTCCTATGTTTCGTAAGCTCGTTTAACCGAACTCCGTTTGTCTTGTAACAAAACTCGTTTAAAAGTTTGAGCTAAATATACTAACGTATGAATTTTATTATATTCTTTTAACGGTACTCCTTTGATGCTTGATATTTTAGGCTCGGTATTTTGTTTATTATGAATAATAATTATTTATGGTGTGATGGAACCACACCAAGAGGAATTTCGTACAATTTCCTATATCTCGTATGCTCGTTTAACTGATCTCCGTTTGTCTTGTAACAAAACTCGGTTAAAAGTTTGAGCTAAATATACTAACGTATGAATTTTATTATATTCTTTTAACGGTACTCCTTTGATGCTTGATATTTTAGGCTCGGTATTTTGTTTATTATGAATAATAATTATTTATGGTGTGATGGAACCACACCAAGAAGAATTTCATACTATTTCCTATGTTTCGTAAGCTCGTTTAACCGATCTCCGGTTGTCTTGTAACAAAACTCGTTTAAAAGTTTGAGCTAAATATACTAACGTATGAAGTGTATTATATTCTTTTAACGGTACTCCTTTCATGCATGATACCTTAGCCTCATTATTTTCTTTATTATGAATAACAATTTATTTCGTGTGATGGAACCACACCTAGAAGAGTTTCATACTATTTCCTATGTGTCGTACGCTCGTTTAACCGAACTCCGTTTGTCTTGTAACAAAACTCGTTTAAAAGTTTGAGCTAAATATACTAACGTATGAAGTTTATTATATTCTTTTAACGGTACTCCTTTCATGCATGATACCTTAGACTCATTATTTTCTTTATTATGAATAACAATTTATTTCGTGTGATGGAACCACACCTAGAAGAGTTTCATACTATTTCCTATGTGTCGTAAGCTCGTTTAACCGAACTCCGTTTGTCTTGTAACAAAACTCATTTAAAAGTTTGAGATAAATATACTAACGTATGAATTTTATTATATTCTTTTAACGGTACTCCTTTCATGCTTGATATTTTAGACTCGGTATTTTGTTTATTATGAATAATAATTATTTATGGTGTGATGGAACCACACCAAGAAGAATTTCATACTATTTCCTATGTTTCGTAAGCTCGTTTAACCGAACTCCGTTTGTCTTGTAACAAAACTCGTTTAAAAGTTTGAGCTAAATATACTAACGTATGAATTTTATTATATTCTTTTAACGGTACTCCTTTGATGCTTGATATTTTAGGCTCGGTATTTTGTTTATTATGAATAATAATTATTTATGGTGTGATGGAACCACACCAAGAGGAATTTCGTACAATTTCCTATATCTCGTATGCTCGTTTAACTGATCTCCGTTTGTCTTGTAAGAAAACTCGGTTAAAAGTTTGAGCTAAATATACTAACGTATGAATTTTATTATATTCTTTTAACGGTACTCCTTTCATGCTTGATATTTTAGGCTCGGTATTTTGTTTATTATAAATAATAATTATTTATGGTGTGATGGAACGACACCAAGAAGAATTTCATACTATTTCCTATGTTTCCTAAGCTCGTTTAACCGATCTCCGGTTGTCTTGTAACAAAACTCGTTTAAAAGTTTGAGCTAAATATACTAACGTATGAAGTTTATTATATTCTTTTAACGGTACTCCTTTCATGCATGATACCTTAGCCTCATTATTTTCTTTATTATGAATAACAATTTATTTCGTGTGATGGAACCACACCTAGAAGAGTTTCATACTATTTCCTATGTGTCGTACGCTCGTTTAACCGAACTCCGTTTGTCTTGTAACAAAACTCGTTTAAAAGTTTGAGCTAAATATACTAACGTATGAAGTTTATTATATTCTTTTAACGGTACTCCTTTCATGCATGATACCTTAGACTCATTATTTTCTTTATTATGAATAACAATTTATTTCGTGTGATGGAACCACACCTAGAAGAGTTTCATACTATTTCCTATGTGTCGTAAGCTCGTTTAACAGAACTCCGTTTGTCTTGTAACAAAACTCATTTAAAAGTTTGAGATAAATATACTAACGTATGAATTTTATTATATTCTTTTAACGGTACTCCTTTCATGCTTGATATTTTAGACTCGGTATTTTGTTTATTATGAATAATAATTATTTATGGTGTGATGGAACCACACCAAGAAGAATTTCATACTATTTCCTATGTTTCGTAAGCTCGTTTAACCGAACTCCGTTTGTCTTGTAACAAAACTCGTTTAAAAGTTTGAGCTAAATATACTAACGTATGAATTTTATTATATTCTTTTAACGGTACTCCTTTGATGCTTGATATTTTAGGCTCGGTATTTTGTTTATTATGAATAATAATTATTTATGGTGTGATGGAACCACACCAAGAGGAATTTCGTACAATTTCCTATATCTCGTATGCTCGTTTAACTGATATCCGTTTGTCTTGTAAGAAAACTCGGTTAAAAGTTTGAGCTAAATATACTAACGTATGAATTTTATTATATTCTTTTAACGGTACTCCTTTCATGCTTGATATTTTAGGCTCGGTATTTTGTTTATTATGAATAATAATTATTTATGGTGTGAGGGAACCACACCAAGAAGAATTTCATACTATTTCCTATGTTTCGTAAGCTCGTTTAACCGAACTCCGTTTGTCTTGTAACAAAACTCGTTTAAAAGTTTGAGCTAAATATACTAACGTATGAATTTTATTATATTCTTTTAACGGTACTCCTTTGATGCTTGATATTTTAGGCTCGGTATTTTGTTTATTATGAATAATAATTATTTATGGTGTGATGGAACCACACCAAGAGGAATTTCGTACAATTTCCTATATCTCGTATGCTCGTTTAACTGATCTCCGTTTGTCTTGTAACAAAACTCGGTTAAAAGTTTGAGCTAAATATACTAACGTATGAATTTTATTATATTCTTTTAACGGTACTCCTTTGATGCTTGATATTTTAGGCTAGGTATTTTGTTTATTATGAATAATAATTATTTATGGTGTGATGGAACCACACCAAGAAGAATTTCATACTATTTCCTATGTTTCGTAAGCTCGTTTAACCGATCTCCGGTTGTCTTGTAACAAAACTCGTTTAAAAGTTTGAGCTAAATATACTAACGTATGAAGTCTATTATATTCTTTTAACGGTACTCCTTTCATGCATGATACCTTAGCCTCATTATTTTCTTTATTATGAATAACAATTTATTTCGTGTGATGGAACCACACCTAGAAGAGTTTCATACTATTTCCTATGTGTCGTACGCTCGTTTAACCGAACTCCGTTTGTCTTGTAACAAAACTCGTTTAAAAGTTTGAGCTAAATATACTAACGTATGAAGTTTATTATATTCTTTTAACGGTACTCCTTTCATGCATGATACCTTAGCCTCATTATTTTCTTTATTATGAATAACAATTTATTTCGTGTGATGGAACCACACCTAGAAGAGTTTCATACTATTTCCTATGTGTCGTAAGCTCGTTTAACCGAACTCCGTTTGTCTTGTAACAAAACTCGGTTAAAAGTTTGAGCTAAATATACTAACGTATGAATTTTATTATATTCTTTTAACGGTACTCCTTTGATGCTTGATATTTTAGGCTCGGTATTTTGTTTATTATGAATAATAATTATTTATGGTGTGATGGAACCACACCAAGAAGAATTTCGTACAATTTCCTATGTTTCGTAATCTTGTTTAACCGAGATCCATTTGTCTTGTAACAAAACTCGTTTAAAAGTTTGAGCTAAATATACTAACGTATGAAGTTTATTATATTCTTTTAACTGTACTCCTTTCATGCATGATACCTTAGCTTCATACTATTTTCTTTATTATGAATAACAATTTATTTCGTGTGATGGAACCACACCTAGAAGAGTTTCATACTATTTCCTATGTGTCGTAAGCTCGTTTAACCAAACTCCGTTTGTCTTGTAACAAAACTAATTTAAAAGTTTGAGCTAAATATACTAACGTATGAATTTTATTATATTCTTTTAACGGTACTCCTTTCATGCTTGATATTTTAGGCTCGGTATTTTGTTTATTATGAATAATAATTATTTATGGTGTGATGGAACCACACCAAGAAGAATTTCATACTATTTCCTATGTTTCGTAAGCTCGTTTAACCGATCTCCGGTTGTCTTGTAACAAAACTCGTTTAAAAGTTTGAGCTAAATATACTAACGTATGAAGTTTATTATATTCTTTTAACGGTACTCCTTTCATGCATGATACCTTAGCCTCATTATTTTCTTTATTATGAATAACAATTTATTTCGTGTGATGGAACCACACCTAGAAGAGTTTCATACTATTTCCTATGTGTCGTACGCTCGTTTAACCGAACTCCGTTTGTCTTGTAACAAAACTCGTTTAAAAGTTTGAGCTAAATATACTAACGTATGAAGTTTATTATATTCTTTTAACGGTACTCCTTTCATGCATGATACCTTAGCCTCATTATTTTCTTTATTATGAATAACAATTTATTTCGTGTGATGGAACCACACCTAGAAGAGTTTCATACTATTTCCTATGTGTCGTAAGCTCGTTTAACCGAACTCCGTTTGTCTTGTAACAAAACTCGGTTAAAAGTTTGAGCTAAATATACTAACGTATGAATTTTATTATATTCTTTTAACGGTACTCCTTTGATGCTTGATATTTTAGGCTCGGTATTTTGTTTATTATGAATAATAATTATTTATGGTGTGATGGAACCACACCAAGAAGAATTTCGTACAATTTCCTATGTTTCGTAATCTTGTTTAACCGAGATCCATTTGTCTTGTAACAAAACTCGTTTAAAAGTTTGAGCTAAATATACTAACGTATGAAGTTTATTATATTCTTTTAACTGTACTCCTTTCATGCATGATACCTTAGCTTCATACTATTTTCTTTATTATGAATAACAATTTATTTCGTGTGATGGAACCACACCTAGAAGAGTTTCATACTATTTCCTATGTGTCGTAAGCTCGTTTAACCAAACTCCGTTTGTCTTGTAACAAAACTAATTTAAAAGTTTGAGCTAAATATACTAACGTATGAATTTTATTATATTCTTTTAACGGTACTCCTTTCATGCTTGATATTTTAGGCTCGGTATTTTGTTTATTATGAATAATAATTATTTATGGTGTGATGGAACCACACCAAGAAGAATTTCATACTATTTCCTATGTTTCGTAAGCTCGTTTAACCGATCTCCGGTTGTCTTGTAACAAAACTCGTTTAAAAGTTTGAGCTAAATATACTAACGTATGAAGTTTATTATATTCTTTTAACGGTACTCCTTTCATGCATGATACCTTAGCCTCATTATTTTCTTTATTATGAATAACAATTTATTTCGTGTGATGGAACCACACCTAGAAGAGTTTCATACTATTTCCTATGTGTCGTACGCTCGTTTAACCGAACTCCGTTTGTCTTGTAACAAAACTCGTTTAAAAGTTTGAGCTAAATATACTAACGTATGAAGTTTATTATATTCTTTTAACGGTACTCCTTTCATGCATGATACCTTAGCCTCATTATTTTCTTTATTATGAATAACAATTTATTTCGTGTGATGGAACCACACCTAGAAGAGTTTCATACTATTTCCTATGTGTCGTAAGCTCGTTTAACCGAACTCCGTTTGTCTTGTAACAAAACTCGGTTAAAAGTTTGAGCTAAATATACTAACGTATGAATTTTATTATATTCTTTTAACGGTACTCCTTTGATGCTTGATATTTTAGGCTCGGTATTTTGTTTATTATGAATAATAATTATTTATGGTGTGATGGAACCACACCAAGAAGAATTTCGTACAATTTCCTATGTTTCGTAAGCTTGTTTAACCGAGATCCATTTGTCTTGTAACAAAACTCGTTTAAAAGTTTGAGCTAAATATACTAACGTATGAAGTTTATTATATTCTTTTAACGGTACTCCTTTCATGCATGATACCTTAGCTTCATACTATTTTCTTTATTATGAATAACAATTTATTTCGTGTGATGGAACCACACCTAGAAGAGTTTCATACTATTTCCTATGTGTCGTAAGCTCGTTTAACCAAACTCCGTTTGTCTTGTAACAAAACTAATTTAAAAGTTTGAGCTAAATATACTAACGTATGAATTTTATAATATTCTTTTAACGGTACTCCTTTCATGCTTGATATTTTAGGCTCGGTATTTTGTTTATTATGAATAATAATTATTTATGGTGTGATGGAACCACACCAAGAAGAATTTCATACTATTTCCTATGTTTCGTAAGCTTGTTTAACCGATCTCCGGTTGTCTTGTAACAAAACTCGTTTAAAAGTTTGAGCTAAATATACTAACGTGTGAAGTTTATTATATTCTTTTAACGGTACTCCTTTGATGCATGATATTTTAGGCTCGGTATTTTGTTTATTATGAATAATAATTATTTATGGTGTGATGGAACCACACCAAGAAGAATTTCATACTATTTCCTATGTTTCGTAAGCTCGTTTAACCGATCTCCGGTTGTCTTGTAACAAAACTCGTTTAAAAGTTTGAGCTAAATATACTAACGTATGAAGTTTATTATATTCTTTTAACGGTACTCCTTTCATGCATGATACCTTAGCTTTGGAATTTTGATTATTACGAATAATATTTATTTTCGTGTGATGGAATCACACCCATTAGAATTTCGTACAATTTTCTATATCTCGTATGCTTGTTTAACCGATCTCCGTTTGTCTTGTAACAAAACTCGGTTAAAAGTTTGAGCTAAATATACTAACGTATGAATTTTATTATATTCTTTTAACGGTACTCCTTTGATGCTTGATATTTTAGGCTCGGTATTTTGTTTATTATGAATAATAATTATTTATGGTGTGATGGAACTACACCAAGAAGAGTTTCATACTATTTCCTATGTTTCGTAAGCTCGTTTAACCGATCTCCGGTTGTCTTGTAACAAAACTCGTTTAAAAGTTTGAGCTAAATATACTAACGTATGAAGTTTATTATATTCTTTTAACGGTACTCCTTTCATGCATGATACCTTAGCCTCATTATTTTCTTTATTATGAATAACAATTTATTTCGTGTGATGGAACCACACCTAGAAGAGTTTCATACTATTTCCTATGTGTCGTACGCTCGTTTAACCGAACTCCGTTTGTCTTGTAACAAAACTCGTTTAAAAGTTTGAGCTAAATATACTAACGTATGAAGTTTATTATATTCTTTTAACGGTACTCCTTTCATGCATGATACCTTAGCCTCATTATTTTCTTTATTATGAATAACAATTTATTTCGTGTGATGGAACGACACCTAGAAGAGTTTCATACTATTTCCTATGTGTCGTAAGCTCGTTTAACCGAACTCCGTTTGTCTTGTAACAAAACTCGGTTAAAAGTTTGAGCTAAATATACTAACGTATGAATTTTATTATATTCTTTTAACGGTACTCCTTTGATGCTTGATATTTTAGGCTCGGTATTTTGTTTATTATGAATAATAATTATTTATGGTGTGATGGAACCACACCAAGAAGAATTTCGTACAATTTCCTATGTTTCGTAAGCTTGTTTAACCGAGATCCATTTGTCTTGTAACAAAACTCGTTTAAAAGTTTGAGCTAAATATACTAACGTATGAAGTTTATTATATTCTTTTAACGGTACTCCTTTCATGCATGATACCTTAGCTTCATACTATTTTCTTTATTATGAATAACAATTTATTTCGTGTGATGGAACCACACCTAGAAGAGTTTCATACTATTTCCTATGTGTCGTAAGCTCGTTTAACCAAACTCCGTTTGTCTTGTAACAAAACTAATTTAAAAGTTTGAGCTAAATATACTAACGTATGAATTTTATTATATTCTTTTAACGGTACTCCTTTCATGCTTGATATTTTAGGCTCGGTATTTTGTTTATTATGAATAATAATTATTTATGGTGTGATGGAACCACACCAAGAAGAATTTCATACTATTTCCTATGTTTCGTAAGCTTGTTTAACCGATCTCCGGTTGTCTTGTAACAAAACTCGTTTAAAAGTTTGAGCTAAATATACTAACGTGTGAAGTTTATTATATTCTTTTAACGGTACTCCTTTGATGCATGATATTTTAGGCTCGGTATTTTGTTTATTATGAATAATAATTATTTATGGTGTGATGGAACCACACCAAGAAGAATTTCATACTATTTCCTATGTTTCGTAAGCTCGTTTAACCGATCTCCGGTTGTCTTGTAACAAAACTCGTTTAAAAGTTTGAGCTAAATATACTAACGTATGAAGTTTATTATATTATTTTAACGGTACTCCTTTCATGCATGATACCTTAGCTTTGGAATTTTGATTATTACGAATAATATTTATTTTCGTGTGATGGAATCACACCCATTAGAATTTCGTACAATTTTCTATATCTCGTATGCTTGTTTAACCGATCTCCGTTTGTCTTGTAACAAAACTCGGTTAAAAGTTTGAGCTAAATATACTAACGTATGAATTTTATTATATTCTTTTAACGGTACTCCTTTGATGCTTGATATTTTAGGCTCGGTATTTTGTTTATTATGAATAATAATTATTTATGGTGTGATGGAACTACACCAAGAAGAGTTTCATACTATTTCCTATGTTTCGTAAGCTCGTTTAACCGATCTCCGGTTGTCTTGTAACAAAACTCGTTTAAAAGTTTGAGCTAAATATACTAACGTATGAAGTTTATTATATTCTTTTAACGGTACTCCTTTCATGCATGATACCTTAGCCTCATTATTTTCTTTATTATGAATAACAATTTATTTCGTGTGATGGAACCACACCTAGAAGAATTTCATACTATTTCCTATGTGTCGTACGCTCGTTTAACCGAACTCCGTTTGTCTTGTAACAAAACTCGTTTAAAAGTTTGAGCTAAATATACTAACGTATGAAGTTTATTATATTCTTTTAACGGTACTCCTTTCATGCATGATACCTTAGCCTCATTATTTTCTTTATTATGAATAACAATTTATTTCGTGTGATGGAACCACACCTAGAAGAGTTTCATACTATTTCCTATGTGTCGTAAGCTCGTTTAACCGAACTCCGTTTGTCTTGTAACAAAACTCGGTTAAAAGTTTGAGCTAAATATACTAACGTATGAATTTTATTATATTCTTTTAACGGTACTCCTTTGATGCTTGATATTTTAGGCTCGGTATTTTGTTTATTATGAATAATAATTATTTATGGTGTGATGGAACCACACCAAGAAGAATTTCATACTATATCCTATGTTTCGTAATCTTGTTTAACCGAGATCCATTTGTCTTGTAACAAAACTCGTTTAAAAGTTTGAGCTAAATATACTAACGTATGAAGTTTATTATATTCTTTTAACTGTACTCCTTTCATGCATGATACCTTAGCTTCATACTATTTTCTTTATTATGAATAACAATTTATTTCGTGTGATGGAACCACACCTAGAAGAGTTTCATACTATTTCCTATGTGTCGTAAGCTCGTTTAACCAAACTCCGTTTGTCTTGTAACAAAACTAATTTAAAAGTTTGAGCTAAATATACTAACGTATGAATTTTATTATATTCTTTTAACGGTACTCCTTTGATGCTTGATATTTTAGGCTCGGTATTTTGTTTATTATGAATAATAATTATTTATGGTGTGATGGAACCACACCAAGAAGAATTTCATACTATTTCCTATGTTTCGTAAGCTCGTTTAACCGATCTCCGGTTGTCTTGTAACAAAACTCGTTTAAAAGTTTGAGCTAAATATACTAACGTATGAAGTTTATTATATTCTTTTAACGGTACTCCTTTCATGCATGATACCTTAGCCTCATTATTTTCTTTATTATGAATAACAATTTATTTCGTGTGATGGAACCACACCTAGAAGAGTTTCATACTATTTCCTATGTGTCGTACGCTCGTTTAACCGAACTCCGTTTGTCTTGTAACAAAACTCGTTTAAAAGTTTGAGCTAAATATACTAACGTATGAAGTTTATTATATTCTTTTAACGGTACTCCTTTCATGCATGATACCTTAGCCTCATTATTTTCTTTATTATGAATAACAATTTATTTCGTGTGATGGAACCACACCTAGAAGAGTTTCATACTATTTCCTATGTGTCGTAAGCTCGTTTAACCGAACTCCGTTTGTCTTGTAACAAAACTCGGTTAAAAGTTTGAGCTAAATATACTAACGTATGAATTTTATTATATTCTTTTAACGGTACTCCTTTGATGCTTGATATTTTAGGCTCGGTATTTTGTTTATTATGAATAATAATTATTTATGGTGTGATGGAACCACACCAAGAAGAATTTCGTACAATTTCCTATGTTTCGTAATCTTGTTTAACCGAGATCCATTTGTCTTGTAACAAAACTCGTTTAAAAGTTTGAGCTAAATATACTAACGTATGAAGTTTATTATATTCTTTTAACTGTACTCCTTTCATGCATGATACCTTAGCTTCATACTATTTTCTTTATTATGAATAACAATTTATTTCGTGTGATGGAACCACACCTAGAAGAGTTTCATACTATTTCCTATGTGTCGTAAGCTCGTTTAACCAAACTCCGTTTGTCTTGTAACAAAACTAATTTAAAAGTTTGAGCTAAATATACTAACGTATGAATTTTATTATATTCTTTTAACGGTACTCCTTTCATGCTTGATATTTTAGGCTCGGTATTTTGTTTATTATGAATAATAATTATTTATGGTGTGATGGAACCACACCAAGAAGAATTTCATACTATTTCCTATGTTTCGTAAGCTCGTTTAACCGATCTCCGGTTGTCTTGTAACAAAACTCGTTTAAAAGTTTGAGCTAAATATACTAACGTATGAAGTTTATTATATTCTTTTAACGGTACTCCTTTCATGCATGATACCTTAGCCTCATTATTTTCTTTATTATGAATAACAATTTATTTCGTGTGATGGAACCACACCTAGAAGAGTTTCATACTATTTCCTATATGTCGTACGCTCGTTTAACCGAACTCCGTTTGTCTTGTAACAAAACTCGTTTAAAAGTTTGAGCTAAATATACTAACGTATGAAGTTTATTATATTCTTTTAACGGTACTCCTTTCATGCATGATACCTTAGCCTCATTATTTTCTTTATTATGAATAACAATTTATTTCGTGTGATGGAACCACACCTAGAAGAGTTTCATACTATTTCCTATGTGTCGTAAGCTCATTTAACCGAACTCCGTTTGTCTTGTAACAAAACTCGGTTAAAAGTTTGAGCTAAATATACTAACGTATGAATTTTATTATATTCTTTTAACGGTACTCCTTTGATGCTTGATATTTTAGGCTCGGTATTTTGTTTATTATGAATAATAATTATTTATGGTGTGATGGAACCACACCAAGAAGAATTTCGTACAATTTCCTATGTTTCGTAAGCTTGTTTAACCGAGATCCATTTGTCTTGTAACAAAACTCGTTTAAAAGTTTGAGCTAAATATACTAACGTATGAAGTTTATTATATTCTTTTAACGGTACTCCTTTCATGCATGATACCTTAGCTTCATACTATTTTCTTTATTATGAATAACAATTTATTTCGTGTGATGGAACCACACCTAGAAGAGTTTCATACTATTTCCTATGTGTCGTAAGTTCGTTTAACCAAACTCCGTTTGTCTTGTAACAAAACTAATTTAAAAGTTTGAGCTAAATATACTAACGTATGAATTTTATTATATTCTTTTAACGGTACTCCTTTCATGCTTGATATTTTAGGCTCGGTATTTTGTTTATTATGAATAATAATTATTTATGGTGTGATGGAACCACACCAAGAAGAATTTCATACTATTTCCTATGTTTCGTAAGCTTGTTTAACCGATCTCCGGTTGTCTTGTAACAAAACTCGTTTAAAAGTTTGAGCTAAATATACTAACGTGTGAAGTTTATTATATTCTTTTAACGGTACTCCTTTCATGCATGATATTTTAGGCTCGGTATTTTGTTTATTATGAATAATAATTATTTATGGTGTGATGGAACCACACCAAGAAGAATTTCATACTATTTCCTATGTTTCGTAAGCTCGTTTAACCGATCTCCGGTTGTCTTGTAACAAAACTCGTTTAAAAGTTTGAGCTAAATATACTAACGTATGAAGTTTATTATATTCTTTTAACGGTACTCCTTTCATGCATGATACCTTAGCTTTGGAATTTTGATTATTACGAATAATATTTATTTTCGTGTGATGGAATCACACCCATTAGAATTTCGTACAATTTTCTATATCTCGTATGCTTGTTTAACCGATCTCCGTTTGTCTTGTAACAAAACTCGGTTAAAAGTTTGAGCTAAATATACTAACGTATGAATTTTATTATATTCTTTTAACGGTACTCCTTTGATGCTTGATATTTTAGGCTCGGTATTTTGTTTATTATGAATAATAATTATTTATGGTGTGATGGAACTACACCAAGAAGAGTTTCATACTATTTCCTATGTTTCGTAAGCTCGTTTAACCGATCTCCGGTTGTCTTGTAACAAAACTCGTTTAAAAGTTTGAGCTAAATATACTAACGTATGAAGTTTATTATATTCTTTTAACGGTACTCCTTTCATGCATGATACCTTAGCCTCATTATTTTCTTTATTATGAATAACAATTTATTTCGTGTGATGGAACCACACCTAGAAGAGTTTCATACTATTTCCTATGTGTCGTACGCTCGTTTAACCGAACTCCGTTTGTCTTGTAACAAAACTCGTTTAAAAGTTTGAGCTAAATATACTAACGTATGAAGTTTATTATATTCTTTTAACGGTACTCCTTTCATGCATGATACCTTAGCCTCATTATTTTCTTTATTATGAATAACAATTTATTTCGTGTGATGGAACCACACCTAGAAGAGTTTCATACTATTTCCTATGTGTCGTAAGCTCGTTTAACCGAACTCCGTTTGTCTTGTAACAAAACTCGGTTAAAAGTTTGAGCTAAATATACTAACGTATGAATTTTATTATATTCTTTTAACGGTACTCCTTTGATGCTTGATATTTTAGGCTCGGTATTTTGTTTATTATGAATAATAATTATTTATGGTGTGATGGAACCACACCAAGAAGAATTTCATACTATATCCTATGTTTCGTAATCTTGTTTAACCGAGATACATTTGTCTTGTAACAAAACTCGTTTAAAAGTTTGAGCTAAATATACTAACGTATGAAGTTTATTATATTCTTTTAACTGTACTCCTTTCATGCATGATACCTTAGCTTCATACTATTTTCTTTATTATGAATAACAATTTATTTCGTGTGATGGAACCACACCTAGAAGAGTTTCATACTATTTCCTATGTGTCGTAAGCTCGTTTAACCAAACTCCGTTTGTCTTGTAACAAAACTAATTTAAAAGTTTGAGCTAAATATACTAACGTATGAATTTTATTATATTCTTTTAACGGTACTCCTTTGATGCTTGATATTTTAGGCTCGGTATTTTGTTTATTATGAATAATAATTATTTATGGTGTGATGGAACCACACCAAGAAGAATTTCATACTATTTCCTATGTTTCGTAAGCTCGTTTAACCGATCTCCGGTTGTCTTGTAACAAAACTCGTTTAAAAGTTTGAGCTAAATATACTAACGTATGAAGTTTATTATATTCTTTTAACGGTACTCCTTTCATGCATGATACCTTAGCCTCATTATTTTCTTTATTATGAATAACAATTTATTTCGTGTGATGGAACCACACCTAGAAGAGTTTCATACTATTTCCTATGTGTCGTACGCTCGTTTAACCGAACTCCGTTTGTCTTGTAACAAAACTCGTTTAAAAGTTTGAGCTAAATATACTAACGTATGAAGTTTATTATATTCTTTTAACGGTACTCCTTTCATGCATGATACCTTAGCCTCATTATTTTCTTTATTATGAATAACAATTTATTTCGTGTGATGGAACCACACCTAGAAGAGTTTCATACTATTTCCTATGTGTCGTAAGCTCGTTTAACCGAACTCCGTTTGTCTTGTAACAAAACTCGGTTAAAAGTTTGAGCTAAATATACTAACGTATGAATTTTATTATATTCTTTTAACGGTACTCCTTTGATGCTTGATATTTTAGGCTCGGTATTTTGTTTATTATGAATAATAATTATTTATGGTGTGATGGAACCACACCAAGAAGAATTTCGTACAATTTCCTATGTTTCGTAAGCTTGTTTAACCGAGATCCATTTGTCTTGTAACAAAACTCGTTTAAAAGTTTGAGCTAAATATACTAACGTATGAAGTTTATTATATTCTTTTAACTGTACTCCTTTCATGCATGATACCTTAGCTTCATACTATTTTCTTTATTATGAATAACAATTTATTTCGTGTGATGGAACCACACCTAGAAGAGTTTCATACTATTTCCTATGTGTCGTAAGCTCGTTTAACCAAACTCCGTTTGTCTTGTAACAAAACTAATTTAAAAGTTTGAGCTAAATATACTAACGTATGAATTTTATTATATTCTTTTAACGGTACTCCTTTCATGCTTGATATTTTAGGCTCGGTATTTTGTTTATTATGAATAATAATTATTTATGGTGTGATGGAACCACACCAAGAAGAATTTCATACTATTTCCTATGTTTCGTAAGCTTGTTTAACCGATCTCCGGTTGTCTTGTAACAAAACTCGTTTAAAAGTTTGAGCTAAATATACTAACGTGTGAAGTTTATTATATTCTTTTAACGGTACTCCTTTGATGCTTGATATTTTAGGCTCGGTATTTTGTTTATTATGAATAATAATTATTTATGGTGTGATGGAACTACACCAAGAAGAGTTTCATACTATTTCCTATGTTTCGTAAGCTCGTTTAACCGATCTCCGGTTGTCTTGTAACAAAACTCGTTTAAAAGTTTGAGCTAAATATACTAACGTATGAAGTTTATTATATTCTTTTAACGGTACTCCTTTCATGCATGATACCTTAGCCTCATTATTTTCTTTATTATGAATAACAATTTATTTCGTGTGATGGAACCACACCTAGAAGAGTTTCATACTATTTCCTATGTGTCGTACGCTCGTTTAACCGAACTCCGTTTGTCTTGTAACAAAACTCGTTTAAAAGTTTGAGCTAAATATACTAACGTATGAAGTTTATTATATTCTTTTAACGGTACTCCTTTCATGCATGATACCTTAGCCTCATTATTTTCTTTATTATGAATAACAATTTATTTCGTGTGATGGAACCACACCTAGAAGAGTTTCATACTATTTCCTATGTGTCGTAAGCTCGTTTAACCGAACTCCGTTTGTCTTGTAACAAAACTCGGTTAAAAGTTTGAGCTAAATATACTAACGTATGAATTTTATTATATTCTTTTAACGGTACTCCTTTGATGCTTGATATTTTAGGCTCGGTATTTTGTTTATTATGAATAATAATTATTTATGGTGTGATGGAACCACACCAAGAAGAATTTCATACTATATCCTATGTTTCGTAAGCTCGTTTAACCGAACTCCGTTTGTCTTGTAACAAAACTCGTTTAAAAGTTTGAGCTAAATATACTAACGTATGAATTTTATTATATTCTTTTAACGGTACTCCTTTCATGCTTGATATTTTAGGCTCGGTATTTTGTTTATTATGAATAATAATTATTTATGGTGTGATGGAACCACACCAAGAAGAATTTCATACTATTTCCTATGTTTCGTAAGCTTGTTTAACCGATCTCCGGTTGTCTTGTAACAAAACTCGTTTAAAAGTTTGAGCTAAATATACTAACGTGTGAAGTTTATTATATTCTTTTAACGGTACTCCTTTGATGCTTGATATTTTAGGCTCGGTATTTTGTTTATTATGAATAATAATTATTTATGGTGTGATGGAACTACACCAAGAAGAGTTTCATACTATTTCCTATGTTTCGTAAGCTCGTTTAACCGATCTCCGGTTGTCTTGTAACAAAACTCGTTTAAAAGTTTGAGCTAAATATACTAACGTATGAAGTTTATTATATTCTTTTAACGGTACTCCTTTCATGCATGATACCTTAGCCTCATTATTTTCTTTATTATGAATAACAATTTATTTCGTGTGATGGAACCACACCTAGAAGAGTTTCATACTATTTCCTATGTGTCGTACGCTCGTTTAACCGAACTCCGTTTGTCTTGTAACAAAACTCGTTTAAAAGTTTGAGCTAAATATACTAACGTATGAAGTTTATTATATTCTTTTAACGGTACTCCTTTCATGCATGATACCTTAGCCTCATTATTTTCTTTATTATGAATAACAATTTATTTCGTGTGATGGAACCACACCTAGAAGAGTTTCATACTATTTCCTATGTGTCGTAAGCTCGTTTAACCGAACTCCGTTTGTCTTGTAACAAAACTCGGTTAAAAGTTTGAGCTAAATATACTAACGTATGAATTTTATTATATTCTTTTAACGGTACTCCTTTGATGCTTGATATTTTAGGCTCGGTATTTTGTTTATTATGAATAATAATTATTTATGGTGTGATGGAACCACACCAAGAAGAATTTCATACTATATCCTATGTTTCGTAAGCTCGTTTAACCGAACTCCGTTTGTCTTGTAACAAAACTCGTTTAAAAGTTTGAGCTAAATATACTAACGTATGAATTTTATTATATTCTTTTAACGGTACTCCTTTCATGCTTGATATTTTAGGCTCGGTATTTTGTTTATTATGAATAATAATTATTTATGGTGTGATGGAACCACACCAAGAAGAATTTCATACTATTTCCTATGTTTCGTAAGCTTGTTTAACCGATCTCCGGTTGTCTTGTAACAAAACTCGTTTAAAAGTTTGAGCTAAATATACTAACGTGTGAAGTTTATTATATTCTTTTAACGGTACTCCTTTGATGCTTGATATTTTAGGCTCGGTATTTTGTTTATTATGAATAATAATTATTTATGGTGTGATGGAACTACACCAAGAAGAGTTTCATACTATTTCCTATGTTTCGTAAGCTCGTTTAACCGATCTCCGGTTGTCTTGTAACAAAACTCGTTTAAAAGTTTGAGCTAAATATACTAACGTATGAAGTTTATTATATTCTTTTAACGGTACTCCTTTCATGCATGATACCTTAGCCTCATTATTTTCTTTATTATGAATAACAATTTATTTCGTGTGATGGAACCACACCTAGAAGAGTTTCATACTATTTCCTATGTGTCGTAAGCTCGTTTAACCGAACTCCGTTTGTCTTGTAACAAAACTCGGTTAAAAGTTTGAGCTAAATATACTAACGTATGAATTTTATTATATTCTTTTAACGGTACTCCTTTGATGCTTGATATTTTAGGCTCGGTATTTTGTTTATTATGAATAATAATTATTTATGGTGTGATGGAACCACACCAAGAAGAATTTCATACTATATCCTATGTTTCGTAAGCTCGTTTAACCGAACTCCGTTTGTCTTGTAACAAAACTCGTTTAAAAGTTTGAGCTAAATATACTAACGTATGAATTTTATTATATTCTTTTAACGGTACTCCTTTCATGCTTGATATTTTAGGCTCGGTATTTTGTTTATTATGAATAATAATTATTTATGGTGTGATGGAACCACACCAAGAAGAATTTCATACTATTTCCTATGTTTCGTAAGCTTGTTTAACCGATCTCCGGTTGTCTTGTAACAAAACTCGTTTAAAAGTTTGAGCTAAATATACTAACGTGTGAAGTTTATTATATTCTTTTAACGGTACTCCTTTGATGCTTGATATTTTAGGCTCGGTATTTTGTTTATTATGAATAATAATTATTTATGGTGTGATGGAACTACACCAAGAAGAGTTTCATACTATTTCCTATGTTTCGTAAGCTCGTTTAACCGATCTCCGGTTGTCTTGTAACAAAACTCGTTTAAAAGTTTGAGCTAAATATACTAACGTATGAAGTTTATTATATTCTTTTAACGGTACTCCTTTCATGCATGATACCTTAGCCTCATTATTTTCTTTATTATGAATAACAATTTATTTCGTGTGATGGAACCACACCTAGAAGAGTTTCATACTATTTCCTATGTGTCGTACGCTCGTTTAACCGAACTCCGTTTGTCTTGTAACAAAACTCGTTTAAAAGTTTGAGCTAAATATACTAACGTATGAAGTTTATTATATTCTTTTAACGGTACTCCTTTCATGCATGATACCTTAGCCTCATTATTTTCTTTATTATGAATAACAATTTATTTCGTGTGATGGAACCACACCTAGAAGAGTTTCATACTATTTCCTATGTGTCGTAAGCTCGTTTAACCGAACTCCGTTTGTCTTGTAACAAAACTCGGTTAAAAGTTTGAGCTAAATATACTAACGTATGAATTTTATTATATTCTTTTAACGGTACTCCTTTGATGCTTGATATTTTAGGCTCGGTATTTTGTTTATTATGAATAATAATTATTTATGGTGTGATGGAACCACACCAAGAAGAATTTCATACTATATCCTATGTTTCGTAAGCTCGTTTAACCGAACTCCGTTTGTCTTGTAACAAAACTCGTTTAAAAGTTTGAGCTAAATATACTAACGTATGAATTTTATTATATTCTTTTAACGGTACTCCTTTCATGCTTGATATTTTAGGCTCGGTATTTTGTTTATTATGAATAATAATTATTTATGGTGTGATGGAACCACACCAAGAAGAATTTCGTACAATTTCCTATGTTTCGTAATCTTGTTTAACCGAGATCCATTTGTCTTGTAACAAAACTCGTTTAAAAGTTTGAGCTAAATATACTAACGTATGAAGTTTATTATATTCTTTTAACTGTACTCCTTTCATGCATGATACCTTAGCTTCATACTATTTTCTTTATTATGAATAACAATTTATTTCGTGTAATGGAACCACACCTAGAAGAGTTTCATACTATTTCCTATGTGTCGTAAGCTCGTTTAACCAAACTCCGTTTGTCTTGTAACAAAACTAATTTAAAAGTTTGAGCTAAATATACTAACGTATGAATTTTATTATATTCTTTTAACGGTACTCCTTTCATGCTTGATATTTTAGGCTCGGTATTTTGTTTATTATGAATAATAATTATTTATGGTGTGATGGAACCACACCAAGAAGAATTTCATACTATTTCCTATGTTTCGTAAGCTCGTTTAACCGATCTCCGGTTGTCTTGTAACAAAACTCGTTTAAAAGTTTGAGCTAAATATACTAACGTATGAAGTTTATTATATTCTTTTAACGGTACTCCTTTCATGCATGATACCTTAGCCTCATTATTTTCTTTATTATGAATAACAATTTATTTCGTGTGATGGAACCACACCTAGAAGAGTTTCATACTATTTCCTATGTGTCGTACGCTCGTTTAACCGAACTCCGTTTGTCTTGTAACAAAACTCGTTTAAAAGTTTGAGCTAAATATACTAACGTATGAAGTTTATTATATTCTTTTAACGGTACTCCTTTCATGCATGATACCTTAGCCTCATTATTTTCTTTATTATGAATAACAATTTATTTCGTGTGATGGAACCACACCTAGAAGAGTTTCATACTATTTCCTATGTGTCGTAAGCTCGTTTAACCGAACTCCGTTTGTCTTGTAACAAAACTCGGTTAAAAGTTTGAGCTAAATATACTAACGTATGAATTTTATTATATTCTTTTAACGGTACTCCTTTGATGCTTGATATTTTAGGCTCGGTATTTTGTTTATTATGAATAATAATTATTTATGGTGTGATGGAACCACACCAAGAAGAATTTCGTACAATTTCCTATGTTTCGTAAGCTTGTTTAACCGAGATCCATTTGTCTTGTAACAAAACTCGTTTAAAAGTTTGAGCTAAATATACTAACGTATGAAGTTTATTATATTCTTTTAACTGTACTCCTTTCATGCATGATACCTTAGCTTCATACTATTTTCTTTATTATGAATAACAATTTATTTCGTGTGATGGAACCACACCTAGAAGAGTTTCATACTATTTCCTATGTGTCGTAAGCTCGTTTAACCGAACTCCGTTTGTCTTGTAACAAAACTCGGTTAAAAGTTTGAGCTAAATATACTAACGTATGAATTTTATTATATTCTTTTAACGGTACTCCTTTCATGCTTGATATTTTAGGCTCGGTATTTTGTTTATTATGAATAATAATTATTTATGGTGTGATGGAACCACACCAAGAAGAATTTCATACTATATCCTATGTTTCGTAAGCTCGTTTAACCGAACTCCGTTTGTCTTGTAACAAAACTCGTTTAAAAGTTTGAGCTAAATATACTAACGTATGAATTTTATTATATTCTTTTAACGGTACTCCTTTCATGCTTGATATTTTAGGCTCGGTATTTTGTTTATTATGAATAATAATTATTTATGGTGTGATGGAACCACACCAAGAAGAATTTCATACTATTTCCTATGTTTCGTAAGCTTGTTTAACCGATCTCCGGTTGTCTTGTAACAAAACTCGTTTAAAAGTTTGAGCTAAATATACTAACGTGTGAAGTTTATTATATTCTTTTAACGGTACTCCTTTGATGCTTGATATTTTAGGCTCGGTATTTTGTTTATTATGAATAATAATTATTTATGGTGTGATGGAACTACACCAAGAAGAGTTTCATACTATTTCCTATGTTTCGTAAGCTCGTTTAACCGATCTCCGGTTGTCTTGTAACAAAACTCGTTTAAAAGTTTGAGCTAAATATACTAACGTATGAAGTTTATTATATTCTTTTAACGGTACTCCTTTCATGCATGATACCTTAGCCTCATTATTTTCTTTATTATGAATAACAATTTATTTCGTGTGATGGAACCACACCTAGAAGAGTTTCATACTATTTCCTATGTGTCGTACGCTCGTTTAACCGAACTCCGTTTGTCTTGTAACAAAACTCGTTTAAAAGTTTGAGCTAAATATACTAACGTATGAAGTTTATTATATTCTTTTAACGGTACTCCTTTCATGCATGATACCTTAGCCTCATTATTTTCTTTATTATGAATAACAATTTATTTCGTGTGATGGAACCACACCTAGAAGAGTTTCATACTATTTCCTATGTGTCGTAAGCTCGTTTAACCGAACTCCGTTTGTCTTGTAACAAAACTCGGTTAAAAGTTTGAGCTAAATATACTAACGTATGAATTTTATTATATTCTTTTAACGGTACTCCTTTGATGCTTGATATTTTAGGCTCGGTATTTTGTTTATTATGAATAATAATTATTTATGGTGTGATGGAACCACACCAAGAAGAATTTCATACTATATCCTATGTTTCGTAAGCTCGTTTAACCGAACTCCGTTTGTCTTGTAACAAAACTCGTTTAAAAGTTTGAGCTAAATATACTAACGTATGAATTTTATTATATTCTTTTAACGGTACTCCTTTCATGCTTGATATTTTAGGCTCGGTATTTTGTTTATTATGAATAATAATTATTTATGGTGTGATGGAACCACACCAAGAAGAATTTCGTACAATTTCCTATGTTTCGTAATCTTGTTTAACCGAGATCCATTTGTCTTGTAACAAAACTCGTTTAAAAGTTTGAGCTAAATATACTAACGTATGAAGTTTATTATATTCTTTTAACTGTACTCCTTTCATGCATGATACCTTAGCTTCATACTATTTTCTTTATTATGAATAACAATTTATTTCGTGTGATGGAACCACACCTAGAAGAGTTTCATACTATTTCCTATGTGTCGTAAGCTCGTTTAACCAAACTCCGTTTGTCTTGTAACAAAACTAATTTAAAAGTTTGAGCTAAATATACTAACGTATGAATTTTATTATATTCTTTTAACGGTACTCCTTTCATGCTTGATATTTTAGGCTCGGTATTTTGTTTATTATGAATAATAATTATTTATGGTGTGATGGAACCACACCAAGAAGAATTTCATACTATTTCCTATGTTTCGTAAGCTCGTTTAACCGATCTCCGGTTGTCTTGTAACAAAACTCGTTTAAAAGTTTGAGCTAAATATACTAACGTATGAAGTTTATTATATTCTTTTAACGGTACTCCTTTCATGCATGATACCTTAGCCTCATTATTTTCTTTATTATGAATAACAATTTATTTCGTGTGATGGAACCACACCTAGAAGAGTTTCATACTATTTCCTATGTGTCGTACGCTCGTTTAACCGAACTCCGTTTGTCTTGTAACAAAACTCGTTTAAAAGTTTGAGCTAAATATACTAACGTATGAAGTTTATTATATTCTTTTAACGGTACTCCTTTCATGCATGATACCTTAGCCTCATTATTTTCTTTATTATGAATAACAATTTATTTCGTGTGATGGAACCACACCTAGAAGAGTTTCATACTATTTCCTATGTGTCGTAAGCTCGTTTAACCGAACTCCGTTTGTCTTGTAACAAAACTCGGTTAAAAGTTTGAGCTAAATATACTAACGTATGAATTTTATTATATTCTTTTAACGGTACTCCTTTGATGCTTGATATTTTAGGCTCGGTATTTTGTTTATTATGAATAATAATTATTTATGGTGTGATGGAACCACACCAAGAAGAATTTCATAGTATATCCTATGTTTCGTAAGCTCGTTTAACCGAACTCCGTTTGTCTTGTAACAAAACTCGTTTAAAAGTTTGAGCTAAATATACTAACGTATGAATTTTATTATATTCTTTTAACGGTACTCCTTTCATGCTTGATATTTTAGGCTCGGTATTTTGTTTATTATGAATAATAATTATTTATGGTGTGATGGAACCACACCAAGAAGAATTTCGTACAATTTCCTATGTTTCGTAATCTTGTTTAACCGAGATCCATTTGTCTTGTAACAAAACTCGTTTAAAAGTTTGAGCTAAATATACTAACGTATGAAGTTTATTATATTCTTTTAACTGTACTCCTTTCATGCATGATACCTTAGCTTCATACTATTTTCTTTATTATGAATAACAATTTATTTCGTGTGATGGAACCACACCTAGAAGAGTTTCATACTATTTCCTATGTGTCGTACGCTCGTTTAACCGAACTCCGTTTGTCTTGTAACAAAACTCGTTTAAAAGTTTGAGCTAAATATACTAACGTATGAAGTTTATTATATTCTTTTAACGGTACTCCTTTCATGCATGATACCTTAGCCTCATTATTTTCTTTATTATGAATAACAATTTATTTCGTGTGATGGAACCACACCAAGAAGAATTTCATACTATTTCCTATGTTTCGTAAGCTCGTTTAACCGATCTCCGGTTGTCTTGTAACAAAACTCGTTTAAAAGTTTGAGCTAAATATACTAACGTATGAAGTTTATTATATTCTTTTAACGGTACTCCTTTCATGCATGATACCTTAGCCTCATTATTTTCTTTATTATGAATAACAATTTATTTCGTGTGATGGAACCACACCTAGAAGAGTTTCATACTATTTCCTATGTGTCGTACGCTCGTTTAACCGAACTCCGTTTGTCTTGTAACAAAACTCGTTTAAAAGTTTGAGCTAAATATACTAACGTATGAAGTTTATTATATTCTTTTAACGGTACTCCTTTCATGCATGATACCTTAGCCTCATTATTTTCTTTATTATGAATAACAATTTATTTCGTGTGATGGAACCACACCTAGAAGAGTTTCATACTATTTCCTATGTGTCGTAAGCTCGTTTAACCGAACTCCGTTTGTCTTGTAACAAAACTCGGTTAAAAGTTTGAGCTAAATATACTAACGTATGAATTTTATTATATTCTTTTAACGGTACTCCTTTGATGCTTGATATTTTAGGCTCGGTATTTTGTTTATTATGAATAATAATTATTTATGGTGTGATGGAACCACACCAAGAAGAATTTCGTACAATTTCCTATGTTTCGTAAGCTTGTTTAACCGAGATCCATTTGTCTTGTAACAAAACTCGTTTAAAAGTTTGAGCTAAATATACTAACGTATGAAGTTTATTATATTCTTTTAACTGTACTCCTTTCATGCATGATACCTTAGCTTCATACTATTTTCTTTATTATGAATAACAATTTATTTCGTGTGATGGAACCACACCTAGAAGAGTTTCATACTATTTCCTATGTGTCGTAAGCTCGTTTAACCAAACTCCGTTTGTCTTGTAACAAAACTAATTTAAAAGTTTGAGCTAAATATACTAACGTATGAATTTTATTATATTCTTTTAACGGTACTCCTTTCATGCTTGATATTTTAGGCTCGGTATTTTGTTTATTATGAATAATAATTATTTATGGTGTGATGGAACCACACCAAGAAGAATTTCATACTATTTCCTATGTTTCGTAAGCTTGTTTAACCGATCTCCGGTTGTCTTGTAACAAAACTCGTTTAAAAGTTTGAGCTAAATATACTAACGTGTGAAGTTTATTATATTCTTTTAACGGTACTCCTTTGATGCTTGATATTTTAGGCTCGGTATTTTGTTTATTATGAATAATAATTATTTATGGTGTGATGGAACTACACCAAGAAGAGTTTCATACTATTTCCTATGTTTCGTAAGCTCGTTTAACCGATCTCCGGTTGTCTTGTAACAAAACTCGTTTAAAAGTTTGAGCTAAATATACTAACGTATGAAGTTTATTATATTCTTTTAACGGTACTCCTTTCATGCATGATACCTTAGCCTCATTATTTTCTTTATTATGAATAACAATTTATTTCGTGTGATGGAACCACACCTAGAAGAGTTTCATACTATTTCCTATGTGTCGTACGCTCGTTTAACCGAACTCCGTTTGTCTTGTAACAAAACTCGTTTAAAAGTTTGAGCTAAATATACTAACGTATGAAGTTTATTATATTCTTTTAACGGTACTCCTTTCATGCATGATACCTTAGCCTCGGTATTTTCTTTATTATGAATAACAATTTATTTCGTGTGATGGAACCACACCTAGAAGAGTTTCATACTATTTCCTATGTGTCGTAAGCTCGTTTAACCGAACTCCGTTTGTCTTGTAACAAAACTCGGTTAAAAGTTTGAGCTAAATATACTAACGTATGAATTTTATTATATTCTTTTAACGGTACTCCTTTGATGCTTGATATTTTAGGCTCGGTATTTTGTTTATTATGAATAATAATTATTTCGTGTGATGGAACCACACCTAGAAGAGTTTCATACTATTTCCTATGTGTCGTAAGCTCGTTTAACCGAACTCCGTTTGTCTTGTAACAAAACTCGGTTAAAAGTTTGAGCTAAATATACTAACGTATGAATTTTATTATATTCTTTTAACGGTACTCCTTTCATGCTTGATATTTTAGGCTCGGTATTTTGTTTATTATGAATAATAATTATTTATGGTGTGATGGAACCACACCAAGAAGAATTTCATACTATTTCCTATGTTTCGTAAGCTCGTTGAACCGAACTCCGTTTGTCTTGTAACAAAACTCGTTTAAAAGTTTGAGCTAAATATACTAACGTATGAATTTTATTATATTCTTTTAACGGTACTCCTTTGATGCTTGATATTTTAGGCTCGGTATTTTGTTTATTATGAATAATAATTATTTATGGTGTGATGGAACCACACCAAGAGGAATTTCGTACAATTTCCTATATCTCGTATGCTTGTTTAACTGATCTCCGTTTGTCTTGTAACAAAACTCGGTTAAAAGTTTGAGCTAAATATACTAACGTATGAATTTTATTATATTCTTTTAACGGTACTCCTTTGATGCTTGATATTTTAGGCTCGGTATTTTGTTTATTATGAATAATAATTATTTATGGTGTGATGGAACCACACCAAGAAGAATTTCATACTATTTCCTATGTTTCGTAAGCTCGTTTAACCGATCTCCGGTTGTCTTGTAACAAAACTCGTTTAAAAGTTTGAGCTAAATATACTAACGTATGAAGTTTATTATATTCTTTTAACGGTACTCCTTTCATGCATGATACCTTAGCTTTGGAATTTTGATTATTACGAATAATATTTATTTTCGTGTGATGGAATCACACCCATTAGAATTTCGTACAATTTTCTATATCTCGTATGCTTGTTTAACCGATCTCCGTTTGTCTTGTAACAAAACTCGGTTAAAAGTTTGAGCTAAATATACTAACGTATGAATTTTATTATATTCTTTTAACGGTACTCCTTTGATGCTTGATATTTTAGGCTCGGTATTTTGTTTATTATGAATAATAATTATTTATGGTGTGATGGAACTACACCAAGAAGAGTTTCATACTATTTCCTATGTTTCGTAAGCTCGTTTAACCGATCTCCGGTTGTCTTGTAACAAAACTCGTTTAAAAGTTTGAGCTAAATATACTAACGTATGAAGTTTATTATATTCTTTTAACGGTACTCCTTTCATGCATGATACCTTAGCCTCATTATTTTCTTTATTATGAATAACAATTTATTTCGTGTGATGGAACCACACCTAGAAGAGTTTCATACTATTTCCTATGTGTCGTACGCTCGTTTAACCGAACTCCGTTTGTCTTGTAACAAAACTCGTTTAAAAGTTTGAGCTAAATATACTAACGTATGAAGTTTATTATATTCTTTTAACGGTACTCCTTTCATGCATGATACCTTAGCCTCATTATTTTCTTTATTATGAATAACAATTTATTTCGTGTGATGGAACCACACCTAGAAGAGTTTCATACTATTTCCTATGTGTCGTAAGCTCGTTTAACCGAACTCCGTTTGTCTTGTAACAAAACTCGGTTAAAAGTTTGAGCTAAATATACTAACGTATGAATTTTATTATATTCTTTTAACGGTACTCCTTTGATGCTTGATATTTTAGGCTCGGTATTTTGTTTATTATGAATAATAATTATTTATGGTGTGATGGAACCACACCAAGAAGAATTTCGTACAATTTCCTATGTTTCGTAAGCTTGTTTAACCGAGATCCATTTGTCTTGTAACAAAACTCGTTTAAAAGTTTGAGCTAAATATACTAACGTATGAAGTTTATTATATTCTTTTAACTGTACTCCTTTCATGCATGATACCTTAGCTTCATACTATTTTCTTTATTATGAATAACAATTTATTTCGTGTGATGGAACCACACCTAGAAGAGTTTCATACTATTTCCTATGTGTCGTAAGCTCGTTTAACCAAACTCCGTTTGTCTTGTAACAAAACTAATTTAAAAGTTTGAGCTAAATATACTAACGTATGAATTTTATTATATTCTTTTAACGGTACTCCTTTCATGCTTGATATTTTAGGCTCGGTATTTTGTTTATTATGAATAATAATTATTTATGGTGTGATGGAACCACACCAAGAAGAATTTCATACTATTTCCTATGTTTCGTAAGCTTGTTTAACCGATCTCCGGTTGTCTTGTAACAAAACTCGTTTAAAAGTTTGAGCTAAATATACTAACGTGTGAAGTTTATTATATTCTTTTAACGGTACTCCTTTGATGCTTGATATTTTAGGCTCGGTATTTTGTTTATTATGAATAATAATTATTTATGGTGTGATGGAACTACACCAAGAAGAGTTTCATACTATTTCCTATGTTTCGTAAGCTCGTTTAACCGATCTCCGGTTGTCTTGTAACAAAACTCGTTTAAAAGTTTGAGCTAAATATACTAACGTATGAAGTTTATTATATTCTTTTAACGGTACTCCTTTCATGCATGATACCTTAGCCTCATTATTTTCTTTATTATGAATAACAATTTATTTCGTGTGATGGAACCACACCTAGAAGAGTTTCATACTATTTCCTATGTGTCGTACGCTCGTTTAACCGAACTCCGTTTGTCTTGTAACAAAACTCGTTTAAAAGTTTGAGCTAAATATACTAACGTATGAAGTTTATTATATTCTTTTAACGGTACTCCTTTCATGCATGATACCTTAGCCTCATTATTTTCTTTATTATGAATAACAATTTATTTCGTGTGATGGAACCACACCTAGAAGAGTTTCATACTATTTCCTATGTGTCGTAAGCTCGTTTAACCGAACTCCGTTTGTCTTGTAACAAAACTCGGTTAAAAGTTTGAGCTAAATATACTAACGTATGAATTTTATTATATTCTTTTAACGGTACTCCTTTGATGCTTGATATTTTAGGCTCGGTATTTTGTTTATTATGAATAATAATTATTTATGGTGTGATGGAACCACACCTAGAAGAGTTTCATACTATTTCCTATGTGTCGTAAGCTCGTTTAACCGAACTCCGTTTGTCTTGTAACAAAACTCGGTTAAAAGTTTGAGCTAAATATACTAACGTATGAATTTTATTATATTCTTTTAACGGTACTCCTTTCATGCTTGATATTTTAGGCTCGGTATTTTGTTTATTATGAATAATAATTATTTATGGTGTGATGGAACCACACCAAGAAGAATTTCATACTATTTCCTATGTTTCGTAAGCTCGTTGAACCGAACTCCGTTTGTCTTGTAACAAAACTCGTTTAAAAGTTTGAGCTAAATATACTAACGTATGAATTTTATTATATTCTTTTAACGGTACTCCTTTGATGCTTGATATTTTAGGCTCGGTATTTTGTTTATTATGAATAATAATTATTTATGGTGTGATGGAACCACACCAAGAGGAATTTCGTACAATTTCCTATATCTCGTATGCTTGTTTAACTGATCTCCGTTTGTCTTGTAACAAAACTCGGTTAAAAGTTTGAGCTAAATATACTAACGTATGAATTTTATTATATTCTTTTAACGGTACTCCTTTGATGCTTGATATTTTAGGCTCGGTATTTTGTTTATTATGAATAATAATTATTTATGGTGTGATGGAACCACACCAAGAAGAATTTCATACTATTTCCTATGTTTCGTAAGCTCGTTTAACCGATCTCCGGTTGTCTTGTAACAAAACTCGTTTAAAAGTTTGAGCTAAATATACTAACGTATGAAGTTTATTATATTCTTTTAACGGTACTCCTTTCATGCATGATACCTTAGCTTTGGAATTTTGATTATTACGAATAATATTTATTTTCGTGTGATGGAATCACACCCATTAGAATTTCGTACAATTTTCTATATCTCGTATGCTTGTTTAACCGATCTCCGTTTGTCTTGTAACAAAACTCGGTTAAAAGTTTGAGCTAAATATACTAACGTATGAATTTTATTATATTCTTTTAACGGTACTCCTTTGATGCTTGATATTTTAGGCTCGGTATTTTGTTTATTATGAATAATAATTATTTATGGTGTGATGGAACTACACCAAGAAGAGTTTCATACTATTTCCTATGTTTCGTAAGCTCGTTTAACCGATCTCCGGTTGTCTTGTAACAAAACTCGTTTAAAAGTTTGAGCTAAATATACTAACGTATGAAGTTTATTATATTCTTTTAACGGTACTCCTTTCATGCATGATACCTTAGCCTCATTATTTTCTTTATTATGAATAACAATTTATTTCGTGTGATGGAACCACACCTAGAAGAGTTTCATACTATTTCCTATGTGTCGTACGCTCGTTTAACCGAACTCCGTTTGTCTTGTAACAAAACTCGTTTAAAAGTTTGAGCTAAATATACTAACGTATGAAGTTTATTATATTCTTTTAACGGTACTCCTTTCATGCATGATACCTTAGCCTCATTATTTTCTTTATTATGAATAACAATTTATTTCGTGTGATGGAACCACACCTAGAAGAGTTTCATACTATTTCCTATGTGTCGTAAGCTCGTTTAACCGAACTCCGTTTGTCTTGTAACAAAACTCGGTTAAAAGTTTGAGCTAAATATACTAACGTATGAATTTTATTATATTCTTTTAACGGTACTCCTTTGATGCTTGATATTTTAGGCTCGGTATTTTGTTTATTATGAATAATAATTATTTATGGTGTGATGGAACCACACCAAGAAGAATTTCATACTATATCCTATGTTTCGTAAGCTCGTTTAACCGAACTCCGTTTGTCTTGTAACAAAACTCGTTTAAAAGTTTGAGCTAAATATACTAACGTATGAATTTTATTATATTCTTTTAACGGTACTCCTTTCATGCTTGATATTTTAGGCTCGGTATTTTGTTTATTATGAATAATAATTATTTATGGTGTGATGGAACCACACCAAGAAGAATTTCATACTATTTCCTATGTTTCGTAAGCTCGTTGAACCGAACTCCGTTTGTCTTGTAACAAAACTCGTTTAAAAGTTTGAGCTAAATATACTAACGTATGAATTTTATTATATTCTTTTAACGGTACTCCTTTGATGCTTGATATTTTAGGCTCGGTATTTTGTTTATTATGAATAATAATTATTTATGGTGTGATGGAACCACACCAAGAGGAATTTCGTACAATTTCCTATATCTCGTATGCTTGTTTAACTGATCTCTGTTTGTCTTGTAACAAAACTCGGTTAAAAGTTTGAGCTAAATATACTAACGTATGAATTTTATTATATTCTTTTAACGGTACTCCTTTGATGCTTGATATTTTAGGCTCGGTATTTTGTTTATTATGAATAATAATTATTTATGGTGTGATGGAACCACACCAAGAAGAATTTCATACTATTTCCTATGTTTCGTAAGCTCGTTTAACCGATCTCCGGTTGTCTTGTAACAAAACTCGTTTAAAAGTTTGAGCTAAATATACTAACGTATGAAGTTTATTATATTCTTTTAACGGTACTCCTTTCATGCATGATACCTTAGCCTCATTATTTTCTTTATTATGAATAACAATTTATTTCGTGTGATGGAACCACACCTAGAAGAGTTTCATACTATTTCCTATGTGTCGTACGCTCGTTTAACCGAACTCCGTTTGTCTTGTAACAAAACTCGTTTAAAAGTTTGAGCTAAATATACTAACGTATGAAGTTTATTATATTCTTTTAACGGTACTCCTGTCATGCATGATACCTTAGCCTCATTATTTTCTTTATTATGAATAACAATTTATTTCGTGTGATGGAACCACACCTAGAAGAGTTTCATACTATTTCCTATGTGTCGTAAGCTCGTTTAACCGAACTCCGTTTGTCTTGTAACAAAACTCATTTAAAAGTTTGAGCAAAATATACTAACGTGTGAAGTTTATTATATATTTTTAACGGTACTCCTTTCATGCATGATACATTAGCTTTGGAATTTTGTTTATTAGGAATAATATTTAATTTCATTGATGGAATCACACCCATAAGAATTTCGTACAATTTCCTATATCTCGTATGCTCGTTTAACCGATCTCCGTTTGTCTTGTAACAAAACTCGGTTAAAAGTTTGAGCTAAATATACTAACGTATGAATTTTATTATATTCTTTTAACGGTACTCCTTTGATGCTTGATATTTTAGGCTCGGTATTTTGTTTATTATTAATAATAATTATTTATGGTGTGATGGAACCACACCAAGAAGAATTTCATACTATTTCCTATGTTTCGTAAGCTCGTTTAACCGATCTCTGTTTGTCTTGTAACAAAACTCGGTTAAAAGTTTGAGCTAAATATACTAACGTATGAATTTTATTATATTCTTTTAACGGTACTCCTTTCATGGTTGATATTTTAGGCTCGGTATTTTGTTTATTATGAATAATAATTATTTATGGTGTGATGGAACCACACCAAGAAGAATTTCATACTATTTCCTATGTTTCGTAAGCTCGTTTAACCGATCTCCGGTTGTCTTGTAACAAAACTCGTTTAAAAGTTTAAGCTAAATATACTAACGTATGAATTTTATTATATTCTTTTAACGGTACTCCTTTCATGCATGATACCTTAGCTTTGGAATTTTGATTATTACGAATAATATTTATTTTCGTGTGATGGAATCACACCCATTAGAATTTCGTACAATTTTCTATATCTCGTATGCTTGTTTAACCGATCTCCGTTTGTCTTGTAACAAAACTCGGTTAAAAGTTTGAGCTAAATATACTAACGTATGAATTTTATTATATTCTTTTAACGGTACTCCTTTGATGCTTGATATTTTAGGCTCGGTATTTTGTTTATTATGAATAAGAATTATTTATGGTGTGATGGAACCACACCAAGAAGAATTTCATACTATTTCCTATGTTTCGTAAGCTCGTTTAACCGATCTCCGGTTGTCTTGTAACAAAACTCGTTTAAAAGTTTGAGCTAAATATACTAACGTATGAAGTTTATTATATTCTTTTAACGGTACTCCTTTCATGCATGATACCTTAGCCTCATTATTTTCTTTATTATGAATAACAATTTATTTCGTGTGATGGAACCACACCTAGAAGAGTTTCATACTATTTCCTATGTGTCGTACGCTCGTTTAACCGAACTCCGTTTGTCTTGTAACAAAACTCGTTTAAAAGTTTGAGCTAAATATACTAACGTATGAAGTTTATTATATTCTTTTAACGGTACTCCTTTCATGCATGATACCTTAGCCTCATTATTTTCTTTATTATGAATAACAATTTATTTCGTGTGATGGAACCACACCTAGAAGAGTTTCATACTATTTCCTATGTGTCGTAAGCTCGTTTAACCGAACTCCGTTTGTCTTGTAACAAAACTCGGTTAAAAGTTTGAGCTAAATATACTAACGTATGAATTTTATTATATTCTTTTAACGGTACTCCTTTCATGGTTGATATTTTAGGCTCGGTATTTTGTTTATTATGAATAATAATTATTTATGGTGTGATGGAACCACACCAAGAAGAATTTCATACTATTTCCTATGTTTCGTAAGCTCGTTTAACCGATCTCCGGTTGTCTTGTAACAAAACTCGTTTAAAAGTTTAAGCTAAATATACTAACGTATGAATTTTATTATATTCTTTTAACGGTACTCCTTTCATGCATGATACCTTAGCTTTGGAATTTTGATTATTACGAATAATATTTATTTTCGTGTGATGGAATACACACCCATTAGAATTTCGTACAATTTTCTATATCTCGTATGCTTGTTTAACCGATCTCCGTTTGTCTTGTAACAAAACTCGGTTAAAAGTTTGAGCTAAATATACTAACGTATGAATTTTATTATATTCTTTTAACGGTACTCCTTTGATGCTTGATATTTTAGGCTCGGTATTTTGTTTATTATGAATAAGAATTATTTATGGTGTGATGGAACCACACCAAGAAGAATTTCATACTATTTCCTATGTTTCGTAAGCTCGTTTAACCGATCTCCGGTTGTCTTGTAACAAAACTCGTTTAAAAGTTTGAGCTAAATATACTAACGTATGAAGTTTATTATATTCTTTTAACGGTACTCCTTTCATGCATGATACCTTAGCCTCATTATTTTCTTTATTATGAATAACAATTTATTTCGTGTGATGGAACCACACCTAGAAGAGTTTCATACTATTTCCTATGTGTCGTACGCTCGTTTAACCGAACTCCGTTTGTCTTGTAACAAAACTCGTTTAAAAGTTTGAGCTAAATATACTAACGTATGAAGTTTATTATATTCTTTTAACGGTACTCCTTTCATGCATGATACCTTAGCCTCATTATTTTCTTTATTATGAATAACAATTTATTTCGTGTGATGGAACCACACCTAGAAGAGTTTCATACTATTTCCTATGTGTCGTAAGCTCGTTTAACCGAACTCCGTTTGTCTTGTAACAAAACTCGGTTAAAAGTTTGAGCTAAATATACTAACGTATGAATTTTATTATATTCTTTTAACGGTACTCCTTTGATGCTTGATATTTTAGGCTCGGTATTTTGTTTATTATGAATAATAATTATTTATGGTGTGATGGAACCACACCAAGAAGAATTTCGTACAATTTCCTATGTTTCGTAAGCTTGTTTAACCGAGATCCATTTGTCTTGTAACAAAACTCGTTTAAAAGTTTGAGCTAAATATACTAACGTATGAAGTTTATTATATTCTTTTAACTGTACTCCTTTCATGCATGATACCTTAGCTTCATACTATTTTCTTTATTATGAATAACAATTTATTTCGTGTGATGGATCCACACCTAGAAGAGTTTCATACTATTTCCTATGTGTCGTAAGCTCGTTTAACCGAACTCCGTTTGTCTTGTAACAAAACTCATTTAAAAGTTTGAGCTAAATATACTAACGTATGAATTTTATTATATTCTTTTAACGGTACTCCTTTCATGCTTGATATTTTAGGCTCGGTATTTTGTTTATTATGAATAATAATTATTTATGGTGTGATGGAACCACACCAAGAAGAATTTCATACTATTTCCTATGTTTCGTAAGCTCGTTTAACCGAACTCCGTTTGTCTTGTAACAAAACTCGTTTAAAAGTTTGAGCTAAATATACTAACGTATGAATTTTATTATATTCTTTTAACGGTACTCCTTTGATGCTTGATATTTTAGGCTCGGTATTTTGTTTATTATGAATAATAATTATTTATGGTGTGATGGAACCACACCAAGAGGAATTTCGTACAATTTCCTATATCTCGTATGCTCGTTTAACTGATCTCCGTTTGTCTTGTAACAAAACTCGGTTAAAAGTTTGAGCTAAATATACTAACGTATGAAGTTTATTATATTCTTTTAACGGTACTCCTTTCATGCATGATACCTTAGCCTCATTATTTTCTTTATTATGAATAACAATTTATTTCGTGTGATGGAACCACACCTAGAAGAGTTTCATACTATTTCCTATGTGTCGTACGCTCGTTTAACCGAACTCCGTTTGTCTTGTAACAAAACTCGTTTAAAAGTTTGAGCTAAATATACTAACGTATGAAGTTTATTATATTCTTTTAACGGTACTCCTTTCATGCATGATACCTTAGCCTCATTATTTTCTTTATTATGAATAACAATTTATTTCGTGTGATGGAACCACACCTAGAAGAGTTTCATACTATTTCCTATGTGTCGTAAGCTCGTTTAACCGAACTCCGTTTGTTTTGTAACAAAACTCATTTAAAAGTTTGAGCAAAATATACTAACGTGTGAAGTTTATTATATATTTTTAACGGTACTCCTTTCATGCATGATACATTAGCTTTGGAATTTTGTTTATTAGGAATAATATTTAATTTCATTGATGGAATCACACCCATAATAATTTCGTACAATTTCCTATATCTCGTATGCTCGTTTAACCGATCTCCGTTTGTCTTGTAACAAAACTCGGTTAAAAGTTTGAGCTAAATATACTAACGTATGAATTTTATTATATTCTTTTAACGGTACTCCTTTGATGCTTGATATTTTAGGCTCGGTATTTTGTTTATTATTCATAATAATTATTTATGGTGTGATGGAACCACACCAAGAAGAATTTCATACTATTTCCTATGTTTCGTAAGCTCGTTTAACCGATCTCTGTTTGTCTTGTAACAAAACTCGGTTAAAAGTTTGAGCTAAATATACTAACGTATGAATTTTATTATATTCTTTTAACGGTACTCCTTTCATGGTTGATATTTTAGGCTCGGTATTTTGTTTATTATGAATAATAATTATTTATGGTGTGATGGAACCACACCAAGAAGAATTTCATACTATTTCCTATGTTTCGTAAGCTCGTTTAACCGATCTCCGGTTGTCTTGTAACAAAACTCGTTTAAAAGTTTAAGCTAAATATACTAACGTATGAATTTTATTATATTCTTTTAACGGTACTCCTTTCATGCATGATACCTTAGCTTTGGAATTTTGATTATTACGAATAATATTTATTTTCGTGTGATGGAATCACACCCATTAGAATTTCGTACAATTTTCTATATCTCGTATGCTTGTTTAACCGATCTCCGTTTGTCTTGTAACAAAACTCGGTTAAAAGTTTGAGCTAAATATACTAACGTATGAATTTTATTATATTCTTTTAACGGTACTCCTTTGATGCTTGATATTTTAGGCTCGATATTTTGTTTATTATGAATAAGAATTATTTATGGTGTGATGGAACCACACCAAGAAGAATTTCATACTATTTCCTATGTTTCGTAAGCTCGTTTAACCGATCTCCGGTTGTCTTGTAACAAAACTCGTTTAAAAGTTTGAGCTAAATATACTAACGTATGAAGTTTATTATATTCTTTTAACGGTACTCCTTTCATGCATGATACCTTAGCCTCATTATTTTCTTTATTATGAATAACAATTTATTTCGTGTGATGGAACCACACCTAGAAGAGTTTCATACTATTTCCTATGTGTCGTACGCTCGTTTAACCGAACTCCGTTTGTCTTGTAACAAAACTCGTTTAAAAGTTTGAGCTAAATATACTAACGTATGAAGTTTATTATATTCTTTTAACGGTACTCCTTTCATGCATGATACCTTAGCCTCATTATTTTCTTTATTATGAATAACAATTTATTTCGTGTGATGGAACCACACCTAGAAGAGTTTCATACTATTTCCTATGTGTCGTAAGCTCGTTTAACCGAACTCCGTTTGTCTTGTAACAAAACTCGGTTAAAAGTTTGAGCTAAATATACTAACGTATGAATTTTATTATATTCTTTTAACGGTACTCCTTTCATGGTTGATATTTTAGGCTCGGTATTTTGTTTATTATGAATAATAATTATTTATGGTGTGATGGAACCACACCAAGAAGAATTTCATACTATTTCCTATGTTTCGTAAGCTCGTTTAACCGATCTCCGGTTGTCTTGTAACAAAACTCGTTTAAAAGTTTAAGCTAAATATACTAACGTATGAATTTTATTATATTCTTTTAACGGTACTCCTTTCATGCATGATACCTTAGCTTTGGAATTTTGATTATTACGAATAATATTTATTTTCGTGTGATGGAATCACACCCATTAGAATTTCGTACAATTTTCTATATCTCGTATGCTTGTTTAACCGATCTCCGTTTGTCTTGTAACAAAACTCGGTTAAAAGTTTGAGCTAAATATACTAACGTATGAATTTTATTATATTCTTTTAACGGTACTCCTTTGATGCTTGATATTTTAGGCTCGGTATTTTGTTTATTATGAATAAGAATTATTTATGGTGTGATGGAACCACACCAAGAAGAATTTCATACTATTTCCTATGTTTCGTAAGCTCGTTTAACCGATCTCCGGTTGTCTTGTAACAAAACTCGTTTAAAAGTTTGAGCTAAATATACTAACGTATGAAGTTTATTATATTCTTTTAACGGTACTCCTTTCATGCATGATACCTTAGCCTCATTATTTTCTTTATTATGAATAACAATTTATTTCGTGTGATGGAACCACACCTAGAAGAGTTTCATACTATTTCCTATGTGTCGTACGCTCGTTTAACCGAACTCCGTTTGTCTTGTAACAAAACTCGTTTAAAAGTTTGAGCTAAATATACTAACGTATGAAGTTTATTATATTCTTTTAACGGTACTCCTTTCATGCATGATACCTTAGCCTCATTATTTTCTTTATTATGAATAACAATTTATTTCGTGTGATGGAACCACACCTAGAAGAGTTTCATACTATTTCCTATGTGTCGTAAGCTCGTTTAACCGAACTCCGTTTGTCTTGTAACAAAACTCGGTTAAAAGTTTGAGCTAAATATACTAACGTATGAATTTTATTATATTCTTTTAACGGTACTCCTTTCATGGTTGATATTTTAGGCTCGGTATTTTGTTTATTATGAATAATAATTATTTATGGTGTGATGGAACCACACCAAGAAGAATTTCATACTATTTCCTATGTTTCGTAAGCTCGTTTAACCGATCTCCGGTTGTCTTGTAACAAAACTCGTTTAAAAGTTTAAGCTAAATATACTAACGTATGAATTTTATTATATTCTTTTAACGGTACTCCTTTCATGCATGATACCTTAGCTTTGGAATTTTGATTATTACGAATAATATTTATTTTCGTGTGATGGAATCACACCCATTAGAATTTCGTACAATTTTCTATATCTCGTATGCTTGTTTAACCGATCTCCGTTTGTCTTGTAACAAAACTCGGTTAAAAGTTTGAGCTAAATATACTAACGTATGAATTTTATTATATTCTTTTAACGGTACTCCTTTGATGCTTGATATTTTAGGCTCGGTATTTTGTTTATTATGAATAAGAATTATTTATGGTGTGATGGAACCACACCAAGAAGAATTTCATACTATTTCCTATGTTTCGTAAGCTCGTTTAACCGATCTCCGGTTGTCTTGTAACAAAACTCGTTTAAAAGTTTGAGCTAAATATTCTAACGTATGAAGTTTATTATATTCTTTTAACGGTACTCCTTTCATGCATGATACCTTAGCCTCATTATTTTCTTTATTATGAATAACATTTTATTTCGTGTGATGGAACCACACCTAGAAGAGTTTCATACTATTTCCTATGTGTCGTACGCTCGTTTAACCGAACTCCGTTTGTCTTGTAACAAAACTCGTTTAAAAGTTTGAGCTAAATATACTAACGTATGAAGTTTATTATATTCTTTTAACGGTACTCCTTTCATGCATGATACCTTAGCCTCATTATTTTCTTTATTATGAATAACAATTTATTTCGTGTGATGGAACCACACCTAGAAGAGTTTCATACTATTTCCTATGTGTCGTAAGCTCGTTTAACCGAACTCCGTTTGTCTTGTAACAAAACTCGGTTAAAAGTTTGAGCTAAATATACTAACGTATGAATTTTATTATATTCTTTTAACGGTACTCCTTTGATGCTTGATATTTTAGGCTCGGTATTTTGTTTATTATGAATAATAATTATTTATGGTGTGATGGAACCACACCAAGAAGAATTTCGTACAATTTCCTATGTTTCGTAAGCTTGTTTAACCGAGATCCATTTGTCTTGTAACAAAACTCGTTTAAAAGTTTGAGCTAAATATACTAACGTATGAAGTTTATTATATTCTTTTAACTGTACTCCTTTCATGCATGATACCTTAGCTTCATACTATTTTCTTTATTATGAATAACAATTTATTTCGTGTGATGGAACCACACCTAGAAGAGTTTCATACTATTTCCTATGTGTCGTAAGCTCGTTTAACCGAACTCCGTTTGTCTTGTAACAAAACTCATTTAAAAGTTTGAGCTAAATATACTAACGTATGAATTTTATTATATTCTTTTAACGGTACTCCTTTCATGCTTGATATTTTAGGCTCGGTATTTTGTTTATTATGAATAATAATTATTTATGGTGTGATGGAACCACACCAAGAAGAATTTCATACTATTTCCTATGTTTCGTAAGCTCGTTTAACCGAACTCCGTTTGTCTTGTAACAAAACTCGTTTAAAAGTTTGAGCTAAATATACTAACGTATGAATTTTATTATATTCTTTTAACGGTACTCCTTTGATGCTTGATATTTTAGGCTCGGTATTTTGTTTATTATGAATAATAATTATTTATGGTGTGATGGAACCACACCAAGAGGAATTTCGTACAATTTCCTATATCTCGTATGCTCGTTTAACTGATCTCCGTTTGTCTTGTAACAAAACTCGGTTAAAAGTTTGAGCTAAATATACTAACGTATGAATTTTATTATATTCTTTTAACGGTACTCCTTTGATGCTTGATATTTTAGGCTCGGTATTTTGTTTATTATGAATAATAATTATTTATGGTGTGATGGAACCACACCAAGAAGAATTTCATACTATTTCCTATGTTTCGTAAGCTCGTTTAACCGATCTCCGGTTGTCTTGTAACAAAACTCGTTTAAAAGTTTGAGCTAAATATACTAACGTATGAAGTTTATTATATTCTTTTAACGGTACTCCTTTCATGCATGATACCTTAGCCTCATTATTTTCTTTATTATGAATAACAATTTATTTCGTGTGATGGAACCACACCTAGAAGAGTTTCATACTATTTCCTATGTGTCGTAAGCTCGTTTAACCGAACTCCGTTTGTCTTGTAACAAAACTCATTTAAAAGTTTGAGCAAAATATACTAACGTGTGAAGTTTATTATATATTTTTAACGGTACTCCTTTCATGCATGATACATTAGCTTTGGAATTTTGTTTATTAGGAATAATATTTAATTTCATTGATGGAATCACACCCATAATAATTTCGTACAATTTCCTATATCTCGTATGCTCGTTTAACCGATCTCCGTTTGTCTTGTAACAAAACTCGGTTAAAAGTTTGAGCTAAATATACTAACGTATGAATTTTATTATATTCTTTTAACGGTACTCCTTTGATGCTTGATATTTTAGGCTCGGTATTTTGTTTATTATTCATAATAATTATTTATGGTGTGATGGAACCACACCAAGAAGAATTTCATACTATTTCCTATGTTTCGTAAGCTCGTTTAACCGATCTCTGTTTGTCTTGTAACAAAACTCGGTTAAAAGTTTGAGCTAAATATACTAACGTATGAATTTTATTATATTCTTTTAACGGTACTCCTTTCATGGTTGATATTTTAGGCTCGGTATTTTGTTTATTATGAATAATAATTATTTATGGTGTGATGGAACCACACCAAGAAGAATTTCATACTATTTCCTATGTTTCGTAAGCTCGTTTAACCGATCTCCGGTTGTCTTGTAACAAAACTCGTTTAAAAGTTTAAGCTAAATATACTAACGTATGAATTTTATTATATTCTTTTAACGGTACTCCTTTCATGCATGATACCTTAGCTTTGGAATTTTGATTATTACGAATAATATTTATTTTCGTGTGATGGAATCACACCCATTAGAATTTCGTACAATTTTCTATATCTCGTATGCTTGTTTAACCGATCTCCGTTTGTCTTGTAACAAAACTCGGTTAAAAGTTTGAGCTAAATATACTAACGTATGAATTTTATTATATTCTTTTAACGGTACTCCTTTGATGCTTGATATTTTAGGCTCGATATTTTGTTTATTATGAATAAGAATTATTTATGGTGTGATGGAACCACACCAAGAAGAATTTCATACTATTTCCTATGTTTCATAAGCTCGTTTAACCGATCTCCGGTTGTCTTGTAACAAAACTCGTTTAAAAGTTTGAGCTAAATATACTAACGTATGAAGTTTATTATATTCTTTTAACGGTACTCCTTTCATGCATGATACCTTAGCCTCATTATTTTCTTTATTATGAATAACAATTTATTTCGTGTGATGGAACCACACCTAGAAGAGTTTCATACTATTTCCTATGTGTCGTACGCTCGTTTAACCGAACTCCGTTTGTCTTGTAACAAAACTCGTTTAAAAGTTTGAGCTAAATATACTAACGTATGAAGTTTATTATATTCTTTTAACGGTACTCCTTTCATGCATGATACCTTAGCCTCATTATTTTCTTTATTATGAATAACAATTTATTTCGTGTGATGGAACCACACCTAGAAGAGTTTCATACTATTTCCTATGTGTCGTAAGCTCGTTTAACCGAACTCCGTTTGTCTTGTAACAAAACTCGGTTAAAAGTTTGAGCTAAATATACTAACGTATGAATTTTATTATATTCTTTTAACGGTACTCCTTTCATGGTTGATATTTTAGGCTCGGTATTTTGTTTATTATGAATAATAATTATTTATGGTGTGATGGAACCACACCAAGAAGAATTTCATACTATTTCCTATGTTTCGTAAGCTCGTTTAACCGATCTCCGGTTGTCTTGTAACAAAACTCGTTTAAAAGTTTGAGCTAAATATACTAACGTATGAATTTTATTATATTCTTTTAACGGTACTCCTTTCATGCATGATACCTTAGCTTTGGAATTTTGATTATTACGAATAATATTTATTTTCGTGTGATGGAATCACACCCATTAGAATTTCGTACAATTTTCTATATCTCGTATGCTTGTTTAACCGATCTCCGTTTGTCTTGTAACAAAACTCGGTTAAAAGTTTGAGCTAAATATACTAACGTATGAATTTTATTATATTCTTTTAACGGTACTCCTTTGATGCTTGATATTTTAGGCTCGGTATTTTGTTTATTATGAATAAGAATTATTTATGGTGTGATGGAACCACACCAAGAAGAATTTCATACTATTTCCTATGTTTCGTAAGCTCGTTTAACCGATCTCCGGTTGTCTTGTAACAAAACTCGTTTAAAAGTTTGAGCTAAATATTCTAACGTATGAAGTTTATTATATTCTTTTAACGGTACTCCTTTCATGCATGATACCTTAGCCTCATTATTTTCTTTATTATGAATAACAATTTATTTCGTGTGATGGAACCACACCTAGAAGAGTTTCATACTATTTCCTATGTGTCGTACGCTCGTTTAACCGAACTCCGTTTGTCTTGTAACAAAACTCGTTTAAAAGTTTGAGCTAAATATACTAACGTATGAAGTTTATTATATTCTTTTAACGGTACTCCTTTCATGCATGATACCTTAGCCTCATTATTTTCTTTATTATGAATAACAATTTATTTCGTGTGATGGAACCACACCTAGAAGAGTTTCATACTATTTCCTATGTGTCGTAAGCTCGTTTAACCGAACTCCGTTTGTCTTGTAACAAAACTCGGTTAAAAGTTTGAGCTAAATATACTAACGTATGAATTTTATTATATTCTTTTAACGGTACTCCTTTGATGCTTGATAATTTAGGCTCGGTATTTTGTTTATTATGAATAATAATTATTTATGGTGTGATGGAACCACACCAAGAAGAATTTCGTACAATTTCCTATGTTTCGTAAGCTTGTTTAACCGAGATCCATTTGTCTTGTAACAAAACTCGTTTAAAAGTTTGAGCTAAATATACTAACGTATGAAGTTTATTATATTCTTTTAACTGTACTCCTTTCATGCATGATACCTTAGCTTCATACTATTTTCTTTATTATGAATAACAATTTATTTCGTGTGATGGAACCACACCTAGAAGAGTTTCATACTATTTCCTATGTGTCGTAAGCTCGTTTAACCGAACTCCGTTTGTCTTGTAACAAAACTCATTTAAAAGTTTGAGCTAAATATACTAACGTATGAATTTTATTATATTCTTTTAACGGTACTCCTTTCATGCTTGATATTTTAGGCTCGGTATTTTGTTTATTATGAATAATAATTATTTATGGTGTGATGGAACCACACCAAGAAGAATTTCATACTATTTCCTATGTTTCGTAAGCTCGTTTAACCGAACTCCGTTTGTCTTGTAACAAAACTCGTTTAAAAGTTTGAGCTAAATATACTAACGTATGAATTTTATTATATTCTTTTAACGGTACTCCTTTGATGCTTGATATTTTAGGCTCGGTATTTTGTTTATTATGAATAATAATTATTTATGGTGTGATGGAACCACACCAAGAGGAATTTCGTACAATTTCCTATATCTCGTATGCTCGTTTAACTGATCTCCGTTTGTCTTGTAACAAAACTCGGTTAAAAGTTTGAGCTAAATATACTAACGTATGAATTTTATTATATTCTTTTAACGGTACTCCTTTGATGCTTGATATTTTAGGCTCGGTATTTTGTTTATTATGAATAATAATTATTTATGGTGTGATGGAACCACACCAAGAAGAATTTCATACTATTTCCTATGTTTCGTAAGCTCGTTTAACCGATCTCCGGTTGTCTTGTAACAAAACTCGTTTAAAAGTTTGAGCTAAATATACTAACGTATGAAGTTTATTATATTCTTTTAACGGTACTCCTTTCATGCATGATACCTTAGCCTCATTATTTTCTTTATTATGAATAACAATTTATTTCGTGTGATGGAACCACACCTAGAAGAGTTTCATACTATTTCCTATGTGTCGTAAGCTCGTTTAACCGAACTCCATTTGTCTTGTAACAAAACTCATTTAAAAGTTTGAGCTAAATATACTAACGTATGAATTTTATTATATTCTTTTAACGGTACTCCTTTGATGCTTGATATTTTAGGCTCGGTATTTTGTTTATTATGAATAATAATTATTTATGGTGTGATGGAACCACACCAAGAAGAGTTTCATACTATTTCCTATGTTTCGTAAGCTCGTTTAACCGAACTCCGTTTGTCTTGTAACAAAACTCGTTTAAAAGTTTGAGCTAAATATACTAACGTATGAATTTTATTATATTCTTTTAACGGTACTCCTTTGATGCTTGATATTTTAGGCTCGGTATTTTGTTTATTATGAATAATAATTATTTATGGTGTGATGGAACCACACCAAGAGGAATTTCGTACAATTTCCTATATCTCGTATGCTCGTTTAACTGATCTCCGTTTGTCTTGTAACAAAACTCGGTTAAAAGTTTGAGCTAAATATACTAACGTATGAATTTTATTATATTCTTTTAACGGTACTCCTTTGATGCTTGATATTTTAGGCTCGGTATTTTGTTTATTATGAATAATAATTATTTATGGTGTGATGGAACCACACCAAGAAGAATTTCATACTATTTCCTATGTTTCGTAAGCTCGTTTAACCGATCTCCGGTTGTCTTGTAACAAAACTCGTTTAAAAGTTTGAGCTAAATATACTAACGTATGAAGTTTATTATATTCTTTTAACGGTACTCCTTTCATGCATGATACCTTAGCTTCATACTATTTTCTTTATTATGAATAACAATTTATTTCGTGTGATGGAACCACACCTAGAAGAGTTTCATACTATTTCCTATGTGTCGTAAGCTCGTTTAACCGAACTCCGTTTGTCTTGTAGCAAAACTCATTTAAAAGTTTGAGCTAAATATACTAACGTATGAATTTTATTATATTCTTTTAACGGTACTCCTTTCATGCTTGATATTTTAGGCTCGGTATTTTGTTTATTATGAATAATAATTATTTATGGTGTGATGGAACCACACCAAGAAGAATTTCATACTATTTCCTATGTTTCGTAAGCTCGTTTAACCTAACTCCGTTTGTCTTGTAACAAAACTCGTTTAAAAGTTTGAGCTAAATATACTAACGTATGAATTTTATTATATTCTTTTAACGGTACTCCTTTCATGCTTGATATTTTAGGCTCGGTATTTTGTTTATTATGAATAATAATTATTTATGGTGTGATGGAACCACACCAAGAAGAATTTCATACTATTTCCTATGTTTCGTAAGCTCGTTTAACCGAACTCCGCTTGTCTTGTAACAAAACTCGTTTAAAAGTTTGAGCTAAATATACTAACGTATGAATTTTATTATATTCTTTTAACGGTACTCCTTTGATGCTTGATATTTTAGGCTCGGTATTTTGTTTACTATGAATAATAATTATTTATGGTGTGATGGAACCACACTAAGAGGAATTTCGTACAATTTCCTATATCTCGTATGCTCGTTTAACTGATCTCCGTTTGTCTTGTAACAAAACTCGGTTAAAAGTTTGAGCTAAATATACTAACGTATGAATTTTATTATATTCTTTTAACGGTACTCCTTTGATGCTTGATATTTTAGGTTCGGTATTTTGTTTATTATGAATAATAATTATTTATGGTGTGATGGAACCACACCAAGAAGAATTTCATACTATTTCCTATGTTTCGTAAGCTCGTTTAACCGATCTCCGGTTGTCTTGTAACAAAACTCGTTTAAAAGTTTGAGCTAAATATACTAACGTATGAAGTTTATTATATTCTTATAACGGTACTCCTTTTAACAATTTCCTATATCTCGTATGCTCGTTTAACTGATCTCCGTTTGTCTTGTAACAAAACTCGGTTAAAAGTTTGAGCTAAATATACTAACGTATGAAGTTTATTATATTCTTTTAACGGTACTCCTTTCATGCATGATACCTTAGCCTCATTATTTTCTTTATTATGAATAACAACTTATTTCGTGTGATGGAACCACACCTAGAAGAGTTTCATACTATTTCCTATGTGTCGTAAGCTCGTTTAACCGAACTCCGTTTGTCTTGTAACAAAACTCATTTAAAAGTTTGAGCAAAATATACTAACGTGTGAAGTTTATTATATATTTTTAACGGTACTCCTTTCATGCATGATACCTTAGCTTTGGTATTTTGTTTATTAGGAATAATATTTAATTTCATTGATGAAATCACACCCATAAGAATTTCGTACAATTTCCTATATCTCGTATGCTCGTTTAACCGATCTCCGTTTGTCTTGTAACAAAACTCGGTTAAAAGTTTGAGCTAAATATAATAACGTATGAATTTTATTATATTCTTTTAACGGTACTCCTTTGATGCTTGATATTTTAGGCTCGGTATTTTGTTTATTATGAATAATAATTATTTATGGTGTGATGGAACCACACCAAGAAGAATTTCATACTATTTCCTATGTTTCGTAAGCTCGTTTAACCGATCTCTGTTTGTCTTGTAACAAAACTCGGTTAAAAGTTTGAGCTAAATATACTAACGTATGAATTTTATTATATTCTTTTAACGGGACTCCTTTCATGGTTGATATTTTAGGCTCGGTATTTTGTTTATATTGAATAATAATTATTTATGGTGTGATGGAACCACACCAAGAAGAATTTCATACTATTTCCTATGTTTCGTAAGCTCGTTTAACCGATCTCCGGTTGTCTTGTAACAAAACTCGTTTAAAAGTTTAAGCTAAATATACTAACGTATGAAGTTTATTATATTCTTTTAACGGTACTCCTTTCATGCATGATACCTTAGCTTTGGAATTTTGATTATTACGAATAATATTTATTTTCGTGTGATGGAATCACACCCATTAGAATTTCGTACAATTTTCTATATCTCGTATGCTTGTTTAACCGATCTCCGTTTGTCTTGTAACAAAACTCGGTTAAAAGTTTGAGCTAAATATACTAACGTATGAATTTTATTATATTCTTTTAACGGTACTCCTTTGATGCTTGATATTTTAGGCTCGGTATTTTGTTTATTATGAATAATAATTATTTATGGTGTGACGGAACCACACCAAGAAGAATTTCATACTATTTCCTATGTTTCGTAAGCTCGTTTAACCGATCTCCTGTTGTCTTGTAACAAAACTCGTTTAAAAGTTTGAGCTAAATATACTAACGTATGAAGTTTATTATATTCTTTTAACGGTACTCCTTTCATGCATGATACCTTAGCCTCATTATTTTCTTTATTATGAATAACAATTTTTTTCGTGTGATGGAACCACACCTAGAAGAGTTTCATACTATTTCCTATGTGTCGTACGCTCGTTTAACCGAACTCCGTTTGTCTTGTAACAAAACTCGTTTAAAAGTTTGAGTTAAATATACTAACGTATGAAGTTTATTATATTCTTTTAACGGTACTCCTTTCATGCATGATACCTTAGCCTCATTATTTTCTTTATTATGAATAACAATTTATTTCGTGTGATGGAACCACACCTAGAAGAGTTTCATACTATTTCCTATGTGTCGTAAGCTCGTTTAACCGAACTCCGTTTGTCTTGTAACAAAACTCGGTTAAAAGTTTGAGCTAAATATACTAACGTATGAATTTTATTATATTCTTTTAACGGTACTCCTTTGATGCTTGATATTTTAGGCTCGGTATTTTGTTTATTATGAATAATAATTATTTATGGTGTGATGGAACCACACCAAGAAGAATTTTGTACAATTTCCTATGTTTCGTAAGCTTGTTTAACCGAGATCCATTTGTCTTGTAACAAAACTCGTTTAAAAGTTTGAGCTAAATATACTAACGTATGAAGTTTATTATATTCTTTTAACTGTACTCCTTTCATGCATGATACCTTAGCTTCATACTATTTTCTTTATTATGAATAACAATTTATTTCGTGTGATGGAACCACACCTAGAAGAGTTTCATACTATTTCCTATGTGTCGTAAGCTCGTTTAACCGAACTCCGTTTGTCTTGTAACAAAACTCATTTAAAAGTTTGAGCTAAATATACTAACGTATGAATTTTATTATATTCTTTTAACGGTACTCCTTTCATGCTTGATATTTTAGGCTCGGTATTTTGTTTATTATGAATAATAATTATTTATGGTGTGATGGAACCACACCAAGAAGAATTTCATACTATTTCCTATGTTTCGTAAGCTCGTTTAACCGAACTCCGTTTGTCTTGTAACAAAACTCGTTTAAAAGTTTGAGCTAAATATACTAACGTATGAATTTTATTATATTCTTTTAACGGTACTCCTTTGATGCTTGATATTTTAGGCTCGGTATTTTGTTTATTATGAATAATAATTATTTATGGTGTGATGGAACCACACCAAGAGGAATTTCGTACAATTTCCTATATCTCGTATGCTCGTTTAACTGATCTCCGTTTGTCTTGTAACAAAACTCGGTTAAAAGTTTGAGCTAAATATACTAACGTATGAATTTTATTATATTCTTTTAACGGTACTCCTTTGATGCTTGATATTTTAGGCTCGGTATTTTGTTTATTATGAATAATAATTATTTATGGTGTGATGGAACCACACCAAGAAGAATTTCATACTATTTCCTATGTTTCGTAAGCTCGTTTAACCGATCTCCGGTTGTCTTGTAACAAAACTCGTTTAAAAGTTTAAGCTAAATATACTAACGTATGAAGTTTATTATATTCTTTTAACGGTACTCCTTTCATGCATGATACCTTAGCTTTGGAATTTTGATTATTACGAATAATATTTATTTTCGTGTGATGGAATCACACCCATTAGAATTTCGTACAATTTTCTATATCTCGTATGCTTGTTTAACCGATCTCCGTTTGTCTTGTAACAAAACTCGTTTAAAAGTTTGAGCTAAATATACTAACGTATGAATTTTATTATATTCTTTTAACGGTACTCCTTTGATGCTTGATATTTTAGGCTCGGTATTTTGTTTATTATGAATAATAATTATTTATGGTGTGACGGAACCACACCAAGAAGAATTTCATACTATTTCCTATGTTTCGTAAGCTCGTTTAACCGATCTCCTGTTGTCTTGTAACAAAACTCGTTTAAAAGTTTGAGCTAAATATACTAACGTATGAAGTTTATTATATTCTTTTAACGGTACTCCTTTCATGCATGATACCTTAGCCTCATTATTTTCTTTATTATGAATAACAATTTTTTTCGTGTGATGGAACCACACCTAGAAGAGTTTCATACTATTTCCTATGTGTCGTACGCTCGTTTAACCGAACTCCGTTTGTCTTGTAACAAAACTCGTTTAAAAGTTTGAGTTAAATATACTAACGTATGAAGTTTATTATATTCTTTTAACGGTACTCCTTTCATGCATGATACCTTAGCCTCATTATTTTCTTTATTATGAATAACAATTTATTTCGTGTGATGGAACCACACCTAGAAGAGTTTCATACTATTTCCTATGTGTCGTAAGCTCGTTTAACCGAACTCCGTTTGTCTTGTAACAAAACTCGGTTAAAAGTTTGAGCTAAATATACTAACGTATGAATTTTATTATATTCTTTTAACGGTACTCCTTTGATTCTTGATATTTTAGGCTCGGTATTTTGTTTATTATGAATAATAATTATTTATGGTGTGATGGAACCACACCAAGAAGAATTTTGTACAATTTCCTATGTTTCGTAAGCTTGTTTAACCGAGATCCATTTGTCTTGTAACAAAACTCGTTTAAAAGTTTGAGCTAAATATACTAACGTATGAAGTTTATTATATTCTTTTAACTGTACTCCTTTCATGCATGATACCTTAGCTTCATACTATTTTCTTTATTATGAATAACAATTTATTTCGTGTGATGGAACCACACCTAGAAGAGTTTCATACTATTTCCTATGTGTCGTAAGCTCGTTTAACCGAACTCCGTTTGTCTTGTAACAAAACTCATTTAAAAGTTTGAGCTAAATATACTAACGTATGAATTTTATTATATTCTTTTAACGGTACTCCTTTCATGCTTGATATTTTAGGCTCGGTATTTTGTTTATTATGAATAATAATTATTTATGGTGTGATGGAACCACACCAAGAAGAATTTCATACTATTTCCTATGTTTCGTAAGCTCGTTTAACCGAACTCCGTTTGTCTTGTAACAAAACTCGTTTAAAAGTTTGAGCTAAATATACTAACGTATGAATTTTATTATATTCTTTTAACGGTACTCCTTTGATGCTTGATATTTTAGGCTCGGTATTTTGTTTATTATGAATAATAATTATTTATGGTGTGATGGAACCACACCAAGAGGAATTTCGTACAATTTCCTATATCTCGTATGCTCGTTTAACTGATCTCCGTTTGTCTTGTAACAAAACTCGGTTAAAAGTTTGAGCTAAATATACTAACGTATGAATTTTATTATATTCTTTTAACGGTACTCCTTTGATGCTTGATATTTTAGGCTCGGTATTTTGTTTATTATGAATAATAATTATTTATGGTGTGATGGAACCACACCAAGAAGAATTTCATACTATTTCCTATGTTTCGTAAGCTCGTTTAACCGATCTCCGGTTGTCTTGTAACAAAACTCGTTTAAAAGTTTAAGCTAAATATACTAACGTATGAAGTTTATTATATTCTTTTAACGGTACTCCTTTCATGCATGATACCTTAGCTTTGGAATTTTGATTATTACGAATAATATTTATTTTCGTGTGATGGAATCACACCCATTAGAATTTCGTACAATTTTCTATATCTCGTATGCTTGTTTAACCGATCTCCGTTTGTCTTGTAACAAAACTCATTTAAAAGTTTGAGCAAAATATACTAACGTGTGAAGTTTATTATATATTTTTAACGGTACTCCTTTCATGCATGATACCTTAGCTTTGGTATTTTGTTTATTAGGAATAATATTTAATTTCATTGATGAAATCACACCCATAAGAATTTCGTACAATTTCCTATATCTCGTATGCTCGTTTAACCGATCTCCGTTTGTCTTGTAACAAAACTCGGTTAAAAGTTTGAGCTAAATATAATAACGTATGAATTTTATTATATTCTTTTAACGGTACTCCTTTGATGCTTGATATTTTAGGCTCGGTATTTTGTTTATTATGAATAATAATTATTTATGGTGTGATGGAACCACACCAAGAAGAATTTCATACTATTTCCTATGTTTCGTAAGCTCGTTTAACCGATCTCCGGTTGTCTTGTAACAAAACTCGTTTAAAAGTTTAAGCTAAATATACTAACGTATGAAGTTTATTATATTCTTTTAACGGTACTCCTTTCATGCATGATACCTTAGCTTTGGAATTTTGATTATTACGAATAATATTTATTTTCGTGTGATGGAATCACACCCATTAGAATTTCGTACAATTTTCTATATCTCGTATGCTTGTTTAACCGATCTCCGTTTGTCTTGTAACAAAACTCGTTTAAAAGTTTGAGCTAAATATACTAACGTATGAATTTTATTATATTCTTTTAACGGTACTCCTTTGATGCTTGATATTTTAGGCTCGGTATTTTGTTTATTATGAATAATAATTATTTATGGTGTGACGGAACCACACCAAGAAGAATTTCATACTATTTCCTATGTTTCGTAAGCTCGTTTAACCGATCTCCTGTTGTCTTGTAACAAAACTCGTTTAAAAGTTTGAGCTAAATATACTAACGTATGAAGTTTATTATATTCTTTTAACGGTACTCCTTTCATGCATGATACCTTAGCCTCATTATTTTCTTTATTATGAATAACAATTTTTTTCGTGTGATGGAACCACACCTAGAAGAGTTTCATACTATTTCCTATGTGTCGTACGCTCGTTTAACCGAACTCCGTTTGTCTTGTAACAAAACTCGTTTAAAAGTTTGAGTTAAATATACTAACGTATGAAGTTTATTATATTCTTTTAACGGTACTCCTTTCATGCATGATACCTTAGCCTCATTATTTTCTTTATTATGAATAACAATTTATTTCGTGTGATGGAACCACACCTAGAAGAGTTTCATACTATTTCCTATGTGTCGTAAGCTCGTTTAACCGAACTCCGTTTGTCTTGTAACAAAACTCGGTTAAAAGTTTGAGCTAAATATACTAACGTATGAATTTTATTATATTCTTTTAACGGTACTCCTTTGATGCTTGATATTTTAGGCTCGGTATTTTGTTTATTATGAATAATAATTATTTATGGTGTGATGGAACCACACCAAGAAGAATTTTGTACAATTTCCTATGTTTCGTAAGCTTGTTTAACCGAGATCCATTTGTCTTGTAACAAAACTCGTTTAAAAGTTTGAGCTAAATATACTAACGTATGAAGTTTATTATATTCTTTTAACTGTACTCCTTTCATGCATGATACCTTAGCTTCATACTATTTTCTTTATTATGAATAACAATTTATTTCGTGTGATGGAACCACACCTAGAAGAGTTTCATACTATTTCCTATGTGTCGTAAGCTCGTTTAACCGAACTCCGTTTGTCTTGTAACAAAACTCATTTAAAAGTTTGAGCTAAATATACTAACGTATGAATTTTATTATATTCTTTTAACGGTACTCCTTTCATGCTTGATATTTTAGGCTCGGTATTTTGTTTATTATGAATAATAATTATTTATGGTGTGATGGAACCACACCAAGAAGAATTTCATACTATTTCCTATGTTTCGTAAGCTCGTTTAACCGAACTCCGTTTGTCTTGTAACAAAACTCGTTTAAAAGTTTGAGCTAAATATACTAACGTATGAATTTTATTATATTCTTTTAACGGTACTCCTTTGATGCTTGATATTTTAGGCTCGGTATTTTGTTTATTATGAATAATAATTATTTATGGTGTGATGGAACCACACCAAGAGGAATTTCGTACAATTTCCTATATCTCGTATGCTCGTTTAACTGATCTCCGTTTGTCTTGTAACAAAACTCGGTTAAAAGTTTGAGCTAAATATACTAACGTATGAATTTTATTATATTCTTTTAACGGTACTCCTTTGATGCTTGATATTTTAGGCTCGGTATTTTGTTTATTATGAATAATAATTATTTATGGTGTGATGGAACCACACCAAGAAGAATTTCATACTATTTCCTATGTTTCGTAAGCTCGTTTAACCGATCTCCGGTTGTCTTGTAACAAAACTCGTTTAAAAGTTTAAGCTAAATATACTAACGTATGAAGTTTATTATATTCTTTTAACGGTACTCCTTTCATGCATGATACCTTAGCTTTGGAATTTTGATTATTACGAATAATATTTATTTTCGTGTGATGGAATCACACCCATTAGAATTTCGTACAATTTTCTATATCTCGTATGCTTGTTTAACCGATCTCCGTTTGTCTTGTAACAAAACTCATTTAAAAGTTTGAGCAAAATATACTAACGTGTGAAGTTTATTATATATTTTTAACGGTACTCCTTTCATGCATGATACCTTAGCTTTGGTATTTTGTTTATTAGGAATAATATTTAATTTCATTGATGAAATCACACCCATAAGAATTTCGTACAATTTCCTATATCTCGTATGCTCGTTTAACCGATCTCCGTTTGTCTTGTAACAAAACTCGGTTAAAAGTTTGAGCTAAATATAATAACGTATGAATTTTATTATATTCTTTTAACGGTACTCCTTTGATGCTTGATATTTTAGGCTCGGTATTTTGTTTATTATGAATAATAATTATTTATGGTGTGATGGAACCACACCAAGAAGAATTTCATACTATTTCCTATGTTTCGTAAGCTCGTTTAACCGATCTCCGGTTGTCTTGTAACAAAACTCGTTTAAAAGTTTAAGCTAAATATACTAACGTATGAAGTTTATTATATTCTTTTAACGGTACTCCTTTCATGCATGATACCTTAGCTTTGGAATTTTGATTATTACGAATAATATTTATTTTCGTGTGATGGAATCACACCCATTAGAATTTCGTACAATTTTCTATATCTCGTATGCTTGTTTAACCGATCTCCGTTTGTCTTGTAACAAAACTCGGTTAAAAGTTTGAGCTAAATATACTAACGTATGAATTTTATTATATTCTTTTAACGGTACTCCTTTGATGCTTGATATTTTAGGCTCGGTATTTTGTTTATTATGAATAATAATTATTTATGGTGTGACGGAACCACACCAAGAAGAATTTCATACTATTTCCTATGTTTCGTAAGCTCGTTTAACCGATCTCCTGTTGTCTTGTAACAAAACTCGTTTAAAAGTTTGAGCTAAATATACTAACGTATGAAGTTTATTATATTCTTTTAACGGTACTCCTTTCATGCATGATACCTTAGCCTCATTATTTTCTTTATTATGAATAACAATTTTTTTCGTGTGATGGAACCACACCTAGAAGAGTTTCATACTATTTCCTATGTGTCGTACGCTCGTTTAACCGAACTCCGTTTGTCTTGTAACAAAACTCGTTTAAAAGTTTGAGTTAAATATACTAACGTATGAAGTTTATTATATTCTTTTAACGGTACTCCTTTCATGCATGATACCTTAGCCTCATTATTTTCTTTATTATGAATAACAATTTATTTCGTGTGATGGAACCACACCTAGAAGAGTTTCATACTATTTCCTATGTGTCGTAAGCTCGTTTAACCGAACTCCGTTTGTCTTGTAACAAAACTCGGTTAAAAGTTTGAGCTAAATATACTAACGTATGAATTTTATTATATTCTTTTAACGGTACTCCTTTGATGCTTGATATTTTAGGCTCGGTATTTTGTTTATTATGAATAATAATTATTTATGGTGTGATGGAACCACACCAAGAAGAATTTTGTACAATTTCCTATGTTTCGTAAGCTTGTTTAACCGAGATCCATTTGTCTTGTAACAAAACTCGTTTAAAAGTTTGAGCTAAATATACTAACGTATGAAGTTTATTATATTCTTTTAACTGTACTCCTTTCATGCATGATACCTTAGCTTCATACTATTTTCTTTATTATGAATAACAATTTATTTCGTGTGATGGAACCACACCTAGAAGAGTTTCATACTATTTCCTATGTGTCGTAAGCTCGTTTAACCGAACTCCGTTTGTCTTGTAACAAAACTCATTTAAAAGTTTGAGCTAAATATACTAACGTATGAATTTTATTATATTCTTTTAACGGTACTCCTTTCATGCTTGATATTTTAGGCTCGGTATTTTGTTTATTATGAATAATAATTATTTATGGTGTGATGGAACCACACCAAGAAGAATTTCGTACAATTTCCTATATCTCGTATGCTCGTTTAACCGATCTCCGTTTGTCTTGTAACAAAACTCGGTTAAAAGTTTGAGCTAAATATAATAACGTATGAATTTTATTATATTCTTTTAACGGTACTCCTTTGATGCTTGATATTTTAGGCTCGGTATTTTGTTTATTATGAATAATAATTATTTATGGTGTGATGGAACCACACCAAGAAGAATTTCATACTATTTCCTATGTTTCGTAAGCTCGTTTAACCGATCTCTGTTTGTCTTGTAACAAAACTCGGTTAAAAGTTTGAGCTAAATATACTAACGTATGAATTTTATTATATTCTTTTAACGGGACTCCTTTCATGGTTGATATTTTAGGCTCGGTATTTTGTTTATTATGAATAATAATTATTTATGGTGTGATGGAACCACACCAAGAAGAATTTCATACTATTTCCTATGTTTCGTAAGCTCGTTTAACCGATCTCCGGTTGTCTTGTAACAAAACTCGTTTAAAAGTTTAAGCTAAATATACTAACGTATGAAGTTTATTATATTCTTTTAACGGTACTCCTTTCATGCATGATACCTTAGCTTTGGAATTTTGATTATTACGAATAATATTTATTTTCGTGTGATGGAATCACACCCATTAGAATTTCGTACAATTTTCTATATCTCGTATGCTTGTTTAACCGATCTCCGTTTGTCTTGTAACAAAACTCGGTTAAAAGTTTGAGCTAAATATACTAACGTATGAATTTTATTATATTCTTTTAACGGTACTCCTTTGATGCTTGATATTTTAGGCTCGGTATTTTGTTTATTATGAATAATAATTATTTATGGTGTGACGGAACCACACCAAGAAGAATTTCATACTATTTCCTATGTTTCGTAAGCTCGTTTAACCGATCTCCTGTTGTCTTGTAACAAAACTCGTTTAAAAGTTTGAGCTAAATATACTAACGTATGAAGTTTATTATATTCTTTTAACGGTACTCCTTTCATGCATGATACCTTAGCCTCATTATTTTCTTTATTATGAATAACAATTTTTTTCGTGTGATGGAACCACACCTAGAAGAGTTTCATACTATTTCCTATGTGTCGTACGCTCGTTTAACCGAACTCCGTTTGTCTTGTAACAAAACTCGTTTAAAAGTTTGAGCTAAATATACTAACGTATGAAGTTTATTATATTCTTTTAACGGTACTCCTTTCATGCATGATACCTTAGCCTCATTATTTTCTTTATTATGAATAACAATTTATTTCGTGTGATGGAACCACACCTAGAAGAGTTTCATACTATTTCCTATGTGTCGTAAGCTCGTTTAACCGAACTCCGTTTGTCTTGTAACAAAACTCGGTTAAAAGTTTGAGCTAAATATACTAACGTATGAATTTTATTATATTCTTTTAACGGTACTCCTTTGATGCTTGATATTTTAGGCTCGGTATTTTGTTTATTATGAATAATAATTATTTATGGTGTGATGGAACCACACCAAGAAGAATTTTGTACAATTTCCTATGTTTCGTAAGCTTGTTTAACCGAGATCCATTTGTCTTGTAACAAAACTCGTTTAAAAGTTTGAGCTAAATATACTAACGTATGAAGTTTATTATATTCTTTTAACTGTACTCCTTTCATGCATGATACCTTAGCTTCATACTATTTTCTTTATTATGAATAACAATTTATTTCGTGTGATGGAACCACACCTAGAAGAGTTTCATACTATTTCCTATGTGTCGTAAGCTCGTTTAACCGAACTCCGTTTGTCTTGTAACAAAACTCATTTAAAAGTTTGAGCTAAATATACTAACCTATGAATTTTATTATATTCTTTTAACGGTACTCCTTTCATGCTTGATATTTTAGGCTCGGTATTTTGTTTATTATGAATAATAATTATTTATGGTGTGATGGAACCACACCAAGAAGAATTTCATACTATTTCCTATGTTTCGTAAGCTCGTTTAACCGAACTCCGTTTGTCTTGTAACAAAACTCGTTTAAAAGTTTGAGCTAAATATACTAACGTATGAATTTTATTATATTCTTTTAACGGTACTCCTTTGATGCTTGATATTTTAGGCTCGGTATTTTGTTTATTATGAATAATAATTATTTATGGTGTGATGGAACCACACCAAGAGGAATTTCGTACAATTTCCTATATCTCGTATGCTCGTTTAACTGATCTCCGTTTGTCTTGTAACAAAACTCGGTTAAAAGTTTGAGCTAAATATACTAACGTATGAATTTTATTATATTCTTTTAACGGTACTCCTTTGATGCTTGATATTTTAGGCTCGGTATTTTGTTTATTATGAATAATAATTATTTATGGTGTGATGGAACCACACCAAGAAGAATTTCATACTATTTCCTATGTTTCGTAAGCTCGTTTAACCGATCTCCGGTTGTCTTGTAACAAAACTCGTTTAAAAGTTTAAGCTAAATATACTAACGTATGAAGTTTATTATATTCTTTTAACGGTACTCCTTTCATGCATGATACCTTAGCTTTGGAATTTTGATTATTACGAATAATATTTATTTTCGTGTGATGGAATCACACCCATTAGAATTTCGTACAATTTTCTATATCTCGTATGCTTGTTTAACCGATCTCCGTTTGTCTTGTAACAAAACTCGGTTAAAAGTTTGAGCTAAATATACTAACGTATGAATTTTATTATATTCTTTTAACGGTACTCCTTTGATGCTTGATATTTTAGGCTCGGTATTTTGTTTATTATGAATAATAATTATTTATGGTGTGACGGAACCACACCAAGAAGAATTTCATACTATTTCCTATGTTTCGTAAGCTCGTTTAACCGATCTCCGGTTGTCTTGTAACAAAACTCGTTTAAAAGTTTGAGCTAAATATACTAACGTATGAAGTTTATTATATTCTTTTAACGGTACTCCTTTCATGCATGATACCTTAGCCTCATTATTTTCTTTATTATGAATAACAATTTTTTTCGTGTGATGGAACCACACCTAGAAGAGTTTCATACTATTTCCTATGTGTCGTACGCTCGTTTAACCGAACTCCGTTTGTCTTGTAACAAAACTCGTTTAAAAGTTTGAGCTAAATATACTAACGTATGAAGTTTATTATATTCTTTTAACGGTACTCCTTTCATGCATGATACCTTAGCCTCATTATTTTCTTTATTATGAATAACAATTTATTTCGTGTGATGGAACCACACCTAGAAGAGTTTCATACTATTTCCTATGTGTCGTAAGCTCGTTTAACCGAACTCCGTTTGTCTTGTAACAAAACTCGGTTAAAAGTTTGAGCTAAATATACTAACGTATGAATTTTATTATATTCTTTTAACGGTACTCCTTTGATGCTTGATATTTTAGGCTCGGTATTTTGTTTATTATGAATAATAATTATTTATGGTGTGATGGAACCACACCAAGAAGAATTTTGTACAATTTCCTATGTTTCGTAAGCTTGTTTAACCGAGATCCATTTGTCTTGTAACAAAACTCGTTTAAAAGTTTGAGCTAAATATACTAACGTATGAAGTTTATTATATTCTTTTAACTGTACTCCTTTCATGCATGATACCTTAGCTTCATACTATTTTCTTTATTATGAATAACAATTTATTTCGTGTGATGGAACCACACCTAGAAGAGTTTCATACTATTTCCTATGTGTCGTAAGCTCGTTTAACCGAACTCCGTTTGTCTTGTAACAAAACTCATTTAAAAGTTTGAGCTAAATATACTAACGTATGAATTTTATTATATTCTTTTAACGGTACTCCTTTCATGCTTGATATTTTAGGCTCGGTATTTTGTTTATTATGAATAATAATTATTTATGGTGTGATGGAACCACACCAAGAAGAATTTCATACTATTTCCTATGTTTCGTAAGCTCGTTTAACCGAACTCCGTTTGTCTTGTAACAAAACTCGTTTAAAAGTTTGAGCTAAATATACTAACGTATGAATTTTATTATATTCTTTTAACGGTACTCCTTTGATGCTTGATATTTTAGGCTCGGTATTTTGTTTATTATGAATAATAATTATTTATGGTGTGATGGAACCACACCAAGAGGAATTTCGTACAATTTCCTATATCTCGTATGCTCGTTTAACTGATCTCCGTTTGTCTTGTAACAAAACTCGGTTAAAAGTTTGAGCTAAATATACTAACGTATGAATTTTATTATATTCTTTTAACGGTACTCCTTTGATGCTTGATATTTTAGGCTCGGTATTTTGTTTATTATGAATAATAATTATTTATGGTGTGATGGAACCACACCAAGAAGAATTTCATACTATTTCCTATGTTTCGTAAGCTCGTTTAACCGATCTCCGGTTGTCTTGTAACAAAACTCGTTTAAATGTTTGAGCTAAATATACTAACGTATGAAGTTTATTATATTCTTTTAACGGTACTCCTTTCATGCATGATACCTTAGCCTCATTATTTTCTTTATTATGAATAACAATTTATTTCGTGTGATGGAACCACACCTAGAAGAGTTTCATACTATTTCCTATGTGTCGTAAGCTCGTTTAACCGAACTCCGTTTGTCTTGTAACAAAACTCATTTAAAAGTTTGAGCTAAATATACTAACGTATGAATTTTATTATATTCTTTTAACGGTACTCCTTTCATGCTTGATATTTTAGGCTCGGTATTTTGTTTATTATGAATAATAATTATTTATGGTGTGATGGAACCACACCAAGAAGAATTTCATACTATTTCCTATGTTTCGTAAGCTCGTTTAACCGAACTCCGTTTGTCTTGTAACAAAACTCGTTTAAAAGTTTGAGCTAAATATACTAACGTATGAATTTTATTATATTCTTTTAACGGTACTCCTTTGATGCTTGATATTTTAGGCTCGGTATTTTGTTTATTATGAATAATAATTATTTATGGTGTGATGGAACCACACCAAGAGGAATTTCGTACAATTTCCTATATCTCGTATGCTCGTTTAGCTGATCTCCGTTTGTCTTGTAACAAAACTCGGTTAAAAGTTTGAGCTAAATATACTAACGTATGAATTTTATTATATTCTTTTAACGGTACTCCTTTGATGCTTGATATTTTAGGCTCGGTATTTTGTTTATTATGAATAATAATTATTTATGGTGTGATGGAACCACACCAAGAAGAATTTCATACTATTTCCTATGTTTCGTAAGCTCGTTTAACCGATCTCCGGTTGTCTTGTAACAAAACTCGTTTAAAAGTTTGAGCTAAATATACTAACGTATGAAGTTTATTATATTCTTTTAACGGTACTCCTTTCATGCATGATACCTTAGCCTCATTATTTTCTTTATTATGAATAACAATTTATTTCGTGTGATGGAACCACACCTAGAAGAGTTTCATACTATTTCCTATGTGTCGTAAGCTCGTTTAACCGAACTCCGTTTGTCTTGTAACAAAACTCATTTAAAAGTTTGAGCTAAATATACTAACGTATGAATTTTATTATATTCTTTTAACGGTACTCCTTTCATGCTTGATATTTTAGGCTCGGTATTTTGTTTATTATGAATAATAATTATTTATGGTGTGATGGAACCACACCAAGAAGAATTTCATACTATTTCCTATGTTTCGTAAGCTCGTTTAACCGAACTCCGTTTGTCTTGTAACAAAACTCGTTTAAAAGTTTGAGCTAAATATACTAACGTATAAATTTTATTATATTCTTTTAACGGTACTCCTTTGATGCTTGATATTTTAGGCTCGGTATTTTGTTTATTATGAATAATAATTATTTATGGTGTGATGGAACCACACCAAGAGGAATTTCGTACAATTTCCTATATCTCGTATGCTCGTTTAACTGATCTCCGTTTGTCTTGTAACAAAACTCATTTAAAAGTTTGAGCTAAATATACTAACGTATGAATTTTATTATATTCTTTTAACGGTACTCCTTTCATGCTTGATATTTTAGGCTCGGTATTTTGTTTATTATGAATAATAATTATTTATGGTGTGATGGAACCACACCAAGAAGAATTTCATACTATTTCCTATGTTTCGTAAGCTCGTTTAACCGATCTCCGGTTGTCTTGTAACAAAACTCGTTTAAAAGTTTGAGCTAAATATACTAACGTATGAAGTTTATTATATTCTTTTAACGGTACTCCTTTCATGCATGATACCTTAGCCTCATTATTTTCTTTATTATGAATAACAATTTATTTCGTGTGATGGAACCACACCTAGAAGAGTTTCATACTATTTCCTATGTGTCGTAAGCTCGTTTAACCGAACTCCGTTTGTCTTGTAACAAAACTCATTTAAAAGTTTGAGCTAAATATACTAACGTATGAATTTTATTATATTCTTTTAACGGTACTCCTTTCATGCTTGATATTTTAGGCTCGGTATTTTGTTTATTATGAATAATAATTATTTATGGTGTGATGGAACCACACCAAGAAGAATTTCATACTATTTCCTATGTTTCGTAAGCTCGTTTAACCGAACTCCGTTTGTCTTGTAACAAAACTCGTTTAAAAGTTTGAGCTAAATATACTAACGTATGAATTTTATTATATTCTTTTAACGGTACTCCTTTGATGCTTGATATTTTAGGCTCGGTATTTTGTTTATTATGAATAATAATTATTTATGGTGTGATGGAACCACACCAAGAGGAATTTCGTACAATTTCCTATATCTCGTATGCTCGTTTAACTGATCTCCGTTTGTCTTGTAACAAAACTCATTTAAAAGTTTGAGCTAAATATACTAACGTATGAATTTTATTATATTCTTTTAACGGTACTCCTTTCATGCTTGATATTTTAGGCTCGGTATTTTGTTTATTATGAATAATAATTATTTATGGTGTGATGGAACCACACCAAGAAGAATTTCATACTATTTCCTATGTTTCGTAAGCTCGTTTAACCGAACTCCGTTTGTCTTGTAACAAAACTCGTTTAAAAGTTTGAGCTAAATATACTAACGTATGAATTTTATTATATTCTTTTAACGGTACTCCTTTCATGCTTGATATTTTAGGCTCGGTATTTTGTTTATTATGAATAATAATTATTTATGGTGTGATGGAACCACACCAAGAGGAATTTCGTACAATTTCCTATATCTCGTATGCTCGTTTAACTGATCTCCGTTTGTCTTGTAACAAAACTCGGTTAAAAGTTTGAGCTAAATATACTAACGTATGAATTTTATTATATTCTTTTAACGGTACTCCTTTCATGCATGATACCTTAGCCTCATTATTTTCTTTATTATGAATAACAATTTATTTCGTGTGATGGAACCACACCTAGAAGAGTTTCATACTATTTCCTATGTGTCGTACGCTTGTTTAACCGAACTCCGTTTGTCTTGTAACAAAACTCGTTTAAAGTTTGAGCTAAATATACTAACGTATGAAGTTTATTATATTCTTTTAACGGTACTCCTTTCATGCATGATACCTTAGCTTCATACTATTTTCTTTATTATGAATAACAATTTATTTCGTGTGATGGAACCACACCTAGAAGAGTTTCATACTATTTCCTATGTGTCGTAAGCTCGTTTAACCGAACTCCGTTTGTCTTGTAGCAAAACTCATTTAAAAGTTTGAGCTAAATATACTAACGTATGAATTTTATTATATTCTTTTAACGGTACTCCTTTCATGCTTGATATTTTAGGCTCGGTATTTTGTTTATTATGAATAATAATTATTTATGGTGTGATGGAACCACACCAAGAAGAATTTCATACTATTTCCTATGTTTCGTAAGCTCGTTTAACCGAACTCCGTTTGTCTTGTAACAAAACTCGTTTAAAAGTTTGAGCTAAATATACTAACGTATGAATTTTATTATATTCTTTTAACGGTACTCCTTTGATGCTTGATATATTAGGCTCGGTATTTTGTTTATTATGAATAATAATTATTTATGGTGTGATGGAACCACACCAAGAGGAATTTCGTACAATTTCCTATATCTCGTATGCTCGTTTAACTGATCTCCGTTTGTCTTGTAACAAAACTCGGTTAAAAGTTTGAGCTAAATATACTAACGTATGAATTTTATTATATTCTTTTAACGGTACTCCTTTGATGCTTGATATTTTAGGCTCGGTATTTTGTTTATTATGAATAATAATTATTTATGGTGCGATGGAACCACACCAAGAAGAATTTCATACTATTTCCTATGTTTCGTAAGCTCGTTTAACCGATCTCCGGTTGTCTTGTAACAAAACTCGTTTAAAGTTTGAGCTAAATATACTAACGTATGAAGTTTATTATATTCTTTTAACGGTACTCCTTTCATGCATGATACCTTAGATTCATACTATTTTCTTTATTATGAATAACAATTTATTTCGTGTGATGGAACCACTCCTAGAAGAGTTTCATACTATTTCCTATGTGTCGTAAGCTCGTTTAACCGAACTCCGTTTGTCTTGTAGCAAAACTCATTTAAAAGTTTGAGCTAAATATACTAACGTATGAATTTTATTATATTCTTTTAACGGTACTCCTTTCATGCTTGATATTTTAGGCTCGGTATTTTGTTTATTATGAATAATAATTATTTATGGTGTGATGGAACCACACCAAGAAGAATTTCATACTATTTCCTATGTTTCGTAAGCTCGTTTAACCGAACTCCGTTTGTCTTGTAACAAAACTCGTTTAAAAGTTTGAGCTAAATATACTAACGTATGAATTTTATTATATTCTTTTAACGGTACTCCTTTGATGCTTGATATATTAGGCTCGGTATTTTGTTTATTATGAATAATAATTATTTATGGTGTGATGGAACCACACCAAGAGGAATTTCGTACAATTTCCTATATCTCGTATGCTCGTTTAACTGATCTCCGTTTGTCTTGTAACAAAACTCGGTTAAAAGTTTGAGCTAAATATACTAACGTATGAATTTTATTATATTCTTTTAACGGTACTCCTTTGATGCTTGATATTTTAGGCTCGGTATTTTGTTTATTATGAATAATAATTATTTATGGTGCGATCGAACCACACCAAGAAGAATTTCATACTATTTCCTATGTTTCGTAAGCTCGTTTAACCGATCTCCGGTTGTCTTGTAACAAAACTCGTTTAAAAGTTTGAGCTAAATATACTAACGTATGAAGTTTATTATATTCTTTTAACGGTACTCCTTTCAAGCATGATACCTTAGCCTCATTATTTTCTTTATTATGAATAACAATTTATTTCGTGTGATGGAACCACACCTAGAAGTGTTTCATACTATTTCCTATGTGTCGTAAGCTCGTTTAACCGAACTCCGTTTGTCTTGTAACAAAACTCATTTAAAAGTTTGAGCTAAATATACTAACGTAAGAATTTTATTATATTCTTTTAACGGTACTCCTTTCATGCTTGATATTTTAGGCTCGGTATTTTGTTTATTATGAATAATAATTATTTATGGTGTGATGGAACCACACCAAGAAGAATTTCATACTATTTCCTATGTTTCGTAAGCTCGTTTAACCGAACTCCGTTTGTCTTGTAACAAAACTCGTTTAAAAGTTTGAGCTAAATATACTAACGTATGAATTTTATTATATTCTTTTAACGGTACTCCTTTGATGCTTGATATTTTAGGCTCGGTATTTTGTTTATTATGAATAATAATTATTTATGGTGTGATGGAACCACACCAAGAGGAATTTCGTACAATTTCCTATATCTCGTATGCTCGTTTAACTGATCTCCGTTTGTCTTGTAACAAAACTCGGTTAAAAGTTTGAGCTAAATATACTAACGTATGAATTTTATTATATTCTTTTAACGGTACTCCTTTGATGCTTGATATTTTAGGCTCGGTATTTTGTTTATTATGAATAATAATTATTTATGGTGTGATGGAACCACACCAAGAAGAATTTCATACTATTTCCTATGTTTCGTAAGCTCGTTTAACCGATCTCCGGTTGTCTTGTAACAAAACTCGTTTAAAAGTTTGAGCTAAATATACTAATGTATGAAGTTTATTATATTCTTTTAACGGTACTCCTTTCATGCATGATACCTTAGCCTCATTATTTTCTTTATTATGAATAACAATTTATTTCGTGTGATGGAACCACACCTAGAAGAGTTTCATACTATTTCCTATGTGTCGTAAGCTCGTTTAACCGAACTCCGTTTGTCTTGTAACAAAACTCATTTAAAAGTTTGAGCTAAATATACTAACGTATGAATTTTATTATATTCTTTTAACGGTACTCCTTTCATGCTTGATATTTTAGGCTCGGTATTTTGTTTATTATGAATAATAATTATTTATGGTGTGATGGAACCACACCAAGAAGAATTTCATACTATTTCCTATGTTTCGTAAGCTCGTTTAACCGAACTCCGTTTGTCTTGTAACAAAACTCATTTAAAAGTTTGAGCTAAATATACTAACGTATGAATTTTATTATATTCTTTTAACGGTACTCCTTTCATGCTTGATATTTTAGGCTCGGTATTTTGTTTATTATGAATAATAATTATTTATGGTGTGATGGAACCACACCAAGAAGAATTTCATACTATTTCCTATGTTTCGTAAGCTCGTTTAACCGAACTCCGTTTGTCTTGTAACAAAACTCGTTTAAAAGTTTGAGCTAAATATACTAACGTATGAATTTTATTATATTCTTTTAACGGTACTCCTTTCATGCTTGATATTTTAGGCTCGGTATTTTGTTTATTATGAATAATAATTATTTATGGTGTGATGGAACCACACCAAGAAGAATTTCATACTATTTCCTATGTTTCGTAAGCTTGTTTAACCGATCTCCGGTTGTCTTGTAACTAAACTCGTTTAAAAGTTTGAGCTAAATATACTAACGTATGAAGTTTATTATATTCTTTTAACGGTACTCCTTTGATGCTTGATATTTTAGGCTCGGTATTTTGTTTATTATGAATAATAATTATTTATGGTGTGATGGAACCACACCAAGAAGAATTTCATACTATTTCCTATGTTTCGTAAGCTTGTTTAACCGATCTCCGGTTGTCTTGTAACAAAACTCGTTTAAAAGTTTGAGCTAAATATACTAACGTATGAAGTTTATTATATTCTTTTAACGGTACTCCTTTCATGCATGATACCTTAGCCTCATTATTTTCTTTATTATGAATAACAATTTATTTCGTGTGATGGAACCACACCTAGAAGAGTTTCATACTATTTCCTATGTGTCGTAAGCTCGTTTAACCGAACTCCGTTTGTCTTGTAACAAAACTCGGTTAAACGTTTGAGCTAAATATACTAACGTATGAATTTTATTATATTCTTTTAACGGTACTCCTTTCATGCTTGATATTTTAGGCTCGGTATTTTGTTTATTATGAATAATAATTATTTATGGTGTGATGGAACCACACCAAGAAGAATTTCATACTATTTCCTATGTTTCGTAAGCTCGTTTAACCGAACTCCGTTTGTCTTGTAACAAAACTCGTTTAAAAGTTTGAGCTAAATATACTAACGTATGAATTTTATTATATTCTTTTAACGGTACTCCTTTGATGCTTGATATATTAGGCTCGGTATTTTGTTTATTATGAATAATAATTATTTATGGTGTGATGGAACCACACCAAGAGGAATTTCGTACAATTTCCTATATCTCGTATGCTCGTTTAACTGATCTCCGTTTGTCTTGTAACAAAACTCGGTTAAAAGTTTGAGCTAAATATACTAACGTATGAATTTTATTATATTCTTTTAACGGTACTCCTTTGATGCTTGATATTTTAGGCTCGGTATTTTGTTTATTATGAATAATAATTATTTATGGTGCGATGGAACCACACCAAGAAGAATTTCATACTATTTCCTATGTTTCGTAAGCTCGTTTAACCGATCTCCGGTTGTCTTGTAACAAAACTCGTTTAAAGTTTGAGCTAAATATACTAACGTATGAAGTTTATTATATTCTTTTAACGGTACTCCTTTCATGCATGATACCTTAGATTCATACTATTTTCTTTATTATGAATAACAATTTATTTCGTGTGATGGAACCACTCCTAGAAGAGTTTCATACTATTTCCTATGTGTCGTAAGCTCGTTTAACCGAACTCCGTTTGTCTTGTAGCAAAACTCATTTAAAAGTTTGAGCTAAATATACTAACGTATGAATTTTATTATATTCTTTTAACGGTACTCCTTTCATGCTTGATATTTTAGGCTCGGTATTTTGTTTATTATGAATAATAATTATTTATGGTGTGATGGAACCACACCAAGAAGAATTTCATACTATTTCCTATGTTTCGTAAGCTCGTTTAACCGAACTCCGTTTGTCTTGTAACAAAACTCGTTTAAAAGTTTGAGCTAAATATACTAACGTATGAATTTTATTATATTCTTTTAACGGTACTCCTTTGATGCTTGATATATTAGGCTCGGTATTTTGTTTATTATGAATAATAATTATTTATGGTGTGATGGAACCACACCAAGAGGAATTTCGTACAATTTCCTATATCTCGTATGCTCGTTTAACTGATCTCCGTTTGTCTTGTAACAAAACTCGGTTAAAAGTTTGAGCTAAATATACTAACGTATGAATTTTATTATATTCTTTTAACGGTACTCCTTTGATGCTTGATATTTTAGGCTCGGTATTTTGTTTATTATGAATAATAATTATTTATGGTGCGATCGAACCACACCAAGAAGAATTTCATACTATTTCCTATGTTTCGTAAGCTCGTTTAACCGATCTCCGGTTGTCTTGTAACAAAACTCGTTTAAAGTTTGAGCTAAATATACTAACGTATGAAGTTTATTATATTCTTTTAACGGTACTCCTTTCATGCATGATACCTTAGATTCATACTATTTTCTTTATTATGAATAACAATTTATTTCGTGTGATGGAACCACTCCTAGAAGAGTTTCATACTATTTCCTATGTGTCGTAAGCTCGTTTAACCGAACTCCGTTTGTCTTGTAGCAAAACTCATTTAAAAGTTTGAGCTAAATATACTAACGTATGAATTTTATTATATTCTTTTAACGGTACTCCTTTCATGCTTGATATTTTAGGCTCGGTATTTTGTTTATTATGAATAATAATTATTTATGGTGTGATGGAACCACACCAAGAAGAATTTCATACTATTTCCTATGTTTCGTAAGCTCGTTTAACCGAACTCCGTTTGTCTTGTAACAAAACTCGTTTAAAAGTTTGAGCTAAATATACTAACGTATGAATTTTATTATATTCTTTTAACGGTACTCCTTTGATGCTTGATATATTAGGCTCGGTATTTTGTTTATTATGAATAATAATTATTTATGGTGTGATGGAACCACACCAAGAGGAATTTCGTACAATTTCCTATATCTCGTATGCTCGTTTAACTGATCTCCGTTTGTCTTGTAACAAAACTCGGTTAAAAGTTTGAGCTAAATATACTAACGTATGAATTTTATTATATTCTTTTAACGGTACTCCTTTGATGCTTGATATTTTAGGCTCGGTATTTTGTTTATTATGAATAATAATTATTTATGGTGCGATCGAACCACACCAAGAAGAATTTCATACTATTTCCTATGTTTCGTAAGCTCGTTTAACCGATCTCCGGTTGTCTTGTAACAAAACTCGTTTAAAAGTTTGAGCTAAATATACTAACGTATGAAGTTTATTATATTCTTTTAACGGTACTCCTTTCAAGCATGATACCTTAGCCTCATTATTTTCTTTATTATGAATAACAATTTATTTCGTGTGATGGAACCACACCTAGAAGTGTTTCATACTATTTCCTATGTGTCGTAAGCTCGTTTAACCGAACTCCGTTTGTCTTGTAACAAAACTCATTTAAAAGTTTGAGCTAAATATACTAACGTAAGAATTTTATTATATTCTTTTAACGGTACTCCTTTCATGCTTGATATTTTAGGCTCGGTATTTTGTTTATTATGAATAATAATTATTTATGGTGTGATGGAACCACACCAAGAAGAATTTCATACTATTTCCTATGTTTCGTAAGCTCGTTTAACCGAACTCCGTTTGTCTTGTAACAAAACTCGTTTAAAAGTTTGAGCTAAATATACTAACGTATGAATTTTATTATATTCTTTTAACGGTACTCCTTTGATGCTTGATATTTTAGGCTCGGTATTTTGTTTATTATGAATAATAATTATTTATGGTGTGATGGAACCACACCAAGAGGAATTTCGTACAATTTCCTATATCTCGTATGCTCGTTTAACTGATCTCCGTTTGTCTTGTAACAAAACTCGGTTAAAAGTTTGAGCTAAATATACTAACGTATGAATTTTATTATATTCTTTTAACGGTACTCCTTTGATGCTTGATATTTTAGGCTCGGTATTTTGTTTATTATGAATAATAATTATTTATGGTGTGATGGAACCACACCAAGAAGAATTTCATACTATTTCCTATGTTTCGTAAGCTCGTTTAACCGATCTCCGGTTGTCTTGTAACAAAACTCGTTTAAAAGTTTGAGCTAAATATACTAACGTATGAAGTTTATTATATTCTTTTAACGGTACTCCTTTCATGCATGATACCTTAGCCTCATTATTTTCTTTATTATGAATAACAATTTATTTCGTGTGATGGAACCACACCTAGAAGAGTTTCATACTATTTCCTATGTGTCGTAAGCTCGTTTAACCGAACTCCGTTTGTCTTGTAACAAAACTCATTTAAAAGTTTGAGCTAAATATACTAACGTATGAATTTTATTATATTCTTTTAACGGTACTCCTTTCATGCTTGATATTTTAGGCTCGGTATTTTGTTTATTATGAATAATAATTATTTATGGTGTGATGGAACCACACCAAGAAGAATTTCATACTATTTCCTATGTTTCGTAAGCTCGTTTAACCGAACTCCGTTTGTCTTGTAACAAAACTCATTTAAAAGTTTGAGCTAAATATACTAACGTATGAATTTTATTATATTCTTTTAACGGTACTCCTTTCATGCTTGATATTTTAGGCTCGGTATTTTGTTTATTATGAATAATAATTATTTATGGTGTGATGGAACCACACCAAGAAGAATTTCATACTATTTCCTATGTTTCGTAAGCTCGTTTAACCGAACTCCGTTTGTCTTGTAACAAAACTCGTTTAAAAGTTTGAGCTAAATATACTAACGTATGAATTTTATTATATTCTTTTAACGGTACTCCTTTCATGCTTGATATTTTAGGCTCGGTATTTTGTTTATTATGAATAATAATTATTTATGGTGTGATGGAACCACACCAAGAAGAATTTCATACTATTTCCTATGTTTCGTAAGCTTGTTTAACCGATCTCCGGTTGTCTTGTAACTAAACTCGTTTAAAAGTTTGAGCTAAATATACTAACGTATGAAGTTTATTATATTCTTTTAACGGTACTCCTTTGATGCTTGATATTTTAGGCTCGGTATTTTGTTTATTATGAATAATAATTATTTATGGTGTGATGGAACCACACCAAGAAGAATTTCATACTATTTCCTATGTTTCGTAAGCTTGTTTAACCGATCTCCGGTTGTCTTGTAACAAAACTCGTTTAAAAGTTTGAGCTAAATATACTAACGTATGAAGTTTATTATATTCTTTTAACGGTACTCCTTTCATGCATGATACCTTAGCCTCATTATTTTCTTTATTATGAATAACAATTTATTTCGTGTGATGGAACCACACCTAGAAGAGTTTCATACTATTTCCTATGTGTCGTAAGCTCGTTTAACCGAACTCCGTTTGTCTTGTAACAAAACTCGGTTAAACGTTTGAGCTAAATATACTAACGTATGAATTTTATTATATTCTTTTAACGGTACTCCTTTCATGCTTGATATTTTAGGCTCGGTATTTTGTTTATTATGAATAATAATTATTTATGGTGTGATGGAACCACACCAAGAAGAATTTCATACTATTTCCTATGTTTCGTAAGCTCGTTTAACCGAACTCCGTTTGTCTTGTAACAAAACTCGTTTAAAAGTTTGAGCTAAATATACTAACGTATGAATTTTATTATATTCTTTTAACGGTACTCCTTTGATGCTTGATATATTAGGCTCGGTATTTTGTTTATTATGAATAATAATTATTTATGGTGTGATGGAACCACACCAAGAGGAATTTCGTACAATTTCCTATATCTCGTATGCTCGTTTAACTGATCTCCGTTTGTCTTGTAACAAAACTCGGTTAAAAGTTTGAGCTAAATATACTAACGTATGAATTTTATTATATTCTTTTAACGGTACTCCTTTGATGCTTGATATTTTAGGCTCGGTATTTTGTTTATTATGAATAATAATTATTTATGGTGCGATGGAACCACACCAAGAAGAATTTCATACTATTTCCTATGTTTCGTAAGCTCGTTTAACCGATCTCCGGTTGTCTTGTAACAAAACTCGTTTAAAGTTTGAGCTAAATATACTAACGTATGAAGTTTATTATATTCTTTTAACGGTACTCCTTTCATGCATGATACCTTAGATTCATACTATTTTCTTTATTATGAATAACAATTTATTTCGTGTGATGGAACCACTCCTAGAAGAGTTTCATACTATTTCCTATGTGTCGTAAGCTCGTTTAACCGAACTCCGTTTGTCTTGTAGCAAAACTCATTTAAAAGTTTGAGCTAAATATACTAACGTATGAATTTTATTATATTCTTTTAACGGTACTCCTTTCATGCTTGATATTTTAGGCTCGGTATTTTGTTTATTATGAATAATAATTATTTATGGTGTGATGGAACCACACCAAGAAGAATTTCATACTATTTCCTATGTTTCGTAAGCTCGTTTAACCGAACTCCGTTTGTCTTGTAACAAAACTCGTTTAAAAGTTTGAGCTAAATATACTAACGTATGAATTTTATTATATTCTTTTAACGGTACTCCTTTGATGCTTGATATATTAGGCTCGGTATTTTGTTTATTATGAATAATAATTATTTATGGTGTGATGGAACCACACCAAGAGGAATTTCGTACAATTTCCTATATCTCGTATGCTCGTTTAACTGATCTCCGTTTGTCTTGTAACAAAACTCGGTTAAAAGTTTGAGCTAAATATACTAACGTATGAATTTTATTATATTCTTTTAACGGTACTCCTTTGATGCTTGATATTTTAGGCTCGGTATTTTGTTTATTATGAATAATAATTATTTATGGTGCGATCGAACCACACCAAGAAGAATTTCATACTATTTCCTATGTTTCGTAAGCTCGTTTAACCGATCTCCGGTTGTCTTGTAACAAAACTCGTTTAAAAGTTTGAGCTAAATATACTAACGTATGAAGTTTATTATATTCTTTTAACGGTACTCCTTTCAAGCATGATACCTTAGCCTCATTATTTTCTTTATTATGAATAACAATTTATTTCGTGTGATGGAACCACACCTAGAAGTGTTTCATACTATTTCCTATGTGTCGTAAGCTCGTTTAACCGAACTCCGTTTGTCTTGTAACAAAACTCATTTAAAAGTTTGAGCTAAATATACTAACGTAAGAATTTTATTATATTCTTTTAACGGTACTCCTTTCATGCTTGATATTTTAGGCTCGGTATTTTGTTTATTATGAATAATAATTATTTATGGTGTGATGGAACCACACCAAGAAGAATTTCATACTATTTCCTATGTTTCGTAAGCTCGTTTAACCGAACTCCGTTTGTCTTGTAACAAAACTCGTTTAAAGTTTGAGCTAAATATACTAACGTATGAATTTTATTATATTCTTTTAACGGTACTCCTTTGATGCTTGATATTTTAGGCTCGGTATTTTGTTTATTATGAATAATAATTATTTATGGTGTGATGGAACCACACCAAGAGGAATTTCGTACAATTTCCTATATCTCGTATGCTCGTTTAACTGATCTCCGTTTGTCTTGTAACAAAACTCGGTTAAAAGTTTGAGCTAAATATACTAACGTATGAATTTTATTATATTCTTTTAACGGTACTCCTTTGATGCTTGATATTTTAGGCTCGGTATTTTGTTTATTATGAATAATAATTATTTATGGTGTGATGGAACCACACCAAGAAGAATTTCATACTATTTCCTATGTTTCGTAAGCTCGTTTAACCGATCTCCGGTTGTCTTGTAACAAAACTCGTTTAAAAGTTTGAGCTAAATATACTAACGTATGAAGTTTATTATATTCTTTTAACGGTACTCCTTTCATGCATGATACCTTAGCCTCATTATTTTCTTTATTATGAATAACAATTTATTTCGTGTGATGGAACCACACCTAGAAGAGTTTCATACTATTTCCTATGTGTCGTAAGCTCGTTTAACCGAACTCCGTTTGTCTTGTAACAAAACTCATTTAAAAGTTTGAGCTAAATATACTAACGTATGAATTTTATTATATTCTTTTAACGGTACTCCTTTCATGCTTGATATTTTAGGCTCGGTATTTTGTTTATTATGAATAATAATTATTTATGGTGTGATGGAACCACACCAAGAAGAATTTCATACTATTTCCTATGTTTCGTAAGCTCGTTTAACCGAACTCCGTTTGTCTTGTAACAAAACTCATTTAAAAGTTTGAGCTAAATATACTAACGTATGAATTTTATTATATTCTTTTAACGGTACTCCTTTCATGCTTGATATTTTAGGCTCGGTATTTTGTTTATTATGAATAATAATTATTTATGGTGTGATGGAACCACACCAAGAAGAATTTCATACTATTTCCTATGTTTCGTAAGCTCGTTTAACCGAACTCCGTTTGTCTTGTAACAAAACTCGTTTAAAAGTTTGAGCTAAATATACTAACGTATGAATTTTATTATATTCTTTTAACGGTACTCCTTTCATGCTTGATATTTTAGGCTCGGTATTTTGTTTATTATGAATAATAATTATTTATGGTGTGATGGAACCACACCAAGAAGAATTTCATACTATTTCCTATGTTTCGTAAGCTTGTTTAACCGATCTCCGGTTGTCTTGTAACTAAACTCGTTTAAAAGTTTGAGCTAAATATACTAACGTATGAAGTTTATTATATTCTTTTAACGGTACTCCTTTGATGCTTGATATTTTAGGCTCGGTATTTTGTTTATTATGAATAATAATTATTTATGGTGTGATGGAACCACACCAAGAAGAATTTCATACTATTTCCTATGTTTCGTAAGCTTGTTTAACCGATCTCCGGTTGTCTTGTAACAAAACTCGTTTAAAAGTTTGAGCTAAATATACTAACGTATGAAGTTTATTATATTCTTTTAACGGTACTCCTTTCATGCATGATACCTTAGCCTCATTATTTTCTTTATTATGAATAACAATTTATTTCGTGTGATGGAACCACACCTAGAAGAGTTTCATACTATTTCCTATGTGTCGTACGCTTGTTTAACCGAACTCCGTTTGTCTTGTAACAAAACTCGTTTAAAAGTTTGAGCTAAATATACTAACGTATGAAGTTTATTATATTCTTTTAACGGTACTCCTTTCATGCATGATACCTTAGCTTCATACTATTTTCTTTATTATGAATAACAATTTATTTCGTGTGATGGAACCACACCTAGAAGAGTTTCATACTATTTCCTATGTGTCGTAAGCTCGTTTAACCGAACTCCGTTTGTCTTGTAGCAAAACTCATTTAAAAGTTTGAGCTAAATATACTAACGTATGAATTTTATTATATTCTTTTAACGGTACTCCTTTCATGCTTGATATTTTAGGCTCGGTATTTTGTTTATTATGAATAATAATTATTTATGGTGTGATGGAACCACACCAAGAAGAATTTCATACTATTTCCTATGTTTCGTAAGCTCGTTTAACCGAACTCCGTTTGTCTTGTAACAAAACTCGTTTAAAAGTTTGAGCTAAATATACTAACGTATGAATTTTATAATATTCTTTTAACGGTACTCCTTTGATGCTTGATATATTAGGCTCGGTATTTTGTTTATTATGAATAATAATTATTTATGGTGTGATGGAACCACACCAAGAGGAATTTCGTACAATTTCCTATATCTCGTATGCTCGTTTAACTGATCTCCGTTTGTCTTGTAACAAAACTCGGTTAAAAGTTTGAGCTAAATATACTAACGTATGAATTTTATTATATTCTTTTAACGGTACTCCTTTGATGCTTGATATTTTAGGCTCGGTATTTTGTTTATTATGAATAATAATTATTTATGGTGCGATGGAACCACACCAAGAAGAATTTCATACTATTTCCTATGTTTCGTAAGCTCGTTTAACCGATCTCCGGTTGTCTTGTAACAAACCTCGTTTAAAAGTTTGAGCTAAATATACTAACGTATGAAGTTTATTATATTCTTTTAACGGTACTCCTTTCATGCATGATACCTTAGCTTCATACTATTTTCTTTATTATGAATAACAATTTATTTCGTGTGATGGAACCACACCTAGAAGAGTTTCATACTATTTCCTATGTGTCGTAAGCTCGTTTAACCGAACTCCGTTTGTCTTGTAGCAAAACTCATTTAAAAGTTTGAGCTAAATATACTAACGTATGAATTTTATTATATTCTTTTAACGGTACTCCTTTCATGATTGATATTTTAGGCTCGATATTTTGTTTATTATGAATAATAATTATTTATGGTGTGATGGAACCACACCAAGAAGAATTTCATACTATTTCCTATGTTTCGTAAGCTCGTTTAACCGAACTCCGTTTGTCTTGTAACAAAACTCGTTTAAAAGTTTGAGCTAAATATACTAACGTATGAATTTTATTATATTCTTTTAACGGTACTCCTTTGATGCTTGATATATTAGGCTCGGTATTTTGTTTATTATGAATAATAATTATTTATGGTGTGATGGAACCACACCAAGAGGAATTTCGTACAATTTCCTATATCTCGTATGCTCGTTTAACTGATCTCCGTTTGTCTTGTAACAAAACTCGGTTAAAAGTTTGAGCTAAATATACTAACGTATGAATTTTATTATATTCTTTTAACGGTACTCCTTTGATGCTTGATATTTTAGGCTCGGTATTTTGTTTATTATGAATAATAATTATTTATGGTGCGATGGAACCACACCAAGAAGAATTTCATACTATTTCCTATGTTTCGTAAGCTCGTTTAACCGATCTCCGGTTGTCTTGTAACAAACCTCGTTTAAAAGTTTGAGCTAAATATACTAACGTATGAAGTTTATTATATTCTTTTAACGGTACTCCTTTCATGCATGATACCTTAGCTTCATACTATTTTCTTTATTATGAATAACAATTTATTTCGTGTGATGGAACCACACCTAGAAGAGTTTCATACTATTTCCTATGTGTCGTAAGCTCGTTTAACCGAACTCCGTTTGTCTTGTAGCAAAACTCATTTAAAAGTTTGAGCTAAATATACTAACGTATGAATTTTATTATATTCTTTTAACGGTACTCCTTTCATGCTTGATATTTTAGGCTCGATATTTTGTTTATTATGAATAATAATTATTTATGGTGTGATGGAACCACACCAAGAAGAATTTCATACTATTTCCTATGTTTCGTAAGCTCGTTTAACCGAACTCCGTTTGTCTTGTAACAAAACTCGTTTAAAAGTTTGAGCTAAATATACTAACGTATGAATTTTATTATATTCTTTTAACGGTACTCCTTTGATGCTTGATATATTAGGCTCGGTATTTTGTTTATTATGAATAATAATTATTTATGGTGTGATGGAACCACACCAAGAGGAATTTCGTACAATTTCCTATATCTCGTATGCTCGTTTAACTGATCTCCGTTTGTCTTGTAACAAAACTCATTTAAAAGTTTGAGCTAAATATACTAACGTATGAATTTTATTATATTCTTTTAACGGTACTCCTTTCATGCTTGATATTTTAGGCTCGGTATTTTGTTTATTATGAATAATAATTATTTATGGTGTGATGGAACCACACCAAGAAGAATTTCATACTATTTCCTATGTTTCGTAAGCTCATTTAACCGAACTCCGTTTGTCTTGTAACAAAACTCGTTTAAAAGTTTGAGCTAAATATACTAACGTATGAATTTTATTATATTCTTTTAACGGTACTCCTTTCATGCTTGATATTTTAGGCTCGGTATTTTGTTTATTATGAATAATAATTATTTATGGTGTGATGGAACCACACCAAGAAGAATTTCATACTATTTCCTATGTTTCGTAAGCTTGTTTAACCGATCTCCGGTTGTCTTGTAACAAAACTCGTTTAAAAGTTTGAGCTAAATATACTAACGTATGAAGTTTATTATATTCTTTTAACGGTACTCCTTTGATGCTTGATATTTTAGGCTCGGTATTTTGTTTATTATGAATAATAATTATTTATGGTGTGATGGAACCACACCAAGAAGAATTTCATACTATTTCCTATGTTTCGTAAGCTTGTTTAACCGATCTCCGGTTGTCTTGTAACAAAACTCGTTTAAAAGTTTGAGCTAAATATACTAACGTATGAAGTTTATTATATTCTTTTAACGGTACTCCTTTCATGCATGATACCTTAGCCTCATTATTTTCTTTATTATGAATAACAATTTATTTCGTGTGATGGAACCACACCTAGAAGAGTTTCATACTATTTCCTATGTGTCGTACGCTTGTTTAACCGAACTCCGTTTGTCTTGTAACAAAACTCGTTTAAAAGTTTGAGCTAAATATACTAACGTATGAAGTTTATTATATTCTTTTAACGGTACTCCTTTCATGCATGATATCTTAGCTTCATACTATTTTATTTATTATGAATAACAATTTATTTCGTGTGATGGAACCACACCTAGAAGAGTTTCATACTATTTCCTATGTGTCGTAAGCTCGTTTAACCGAACTCCGTTTGTCTTGTAGCAAAACTCATTTAAAAGTTTGAGCTAAATATACTAACGTATGAATTTTATTATATTCTTTTAACGGTACTCCTTTCATGCTTGATATTTTAGGCTCGGTATTTTGTTTATTATGAATAATAATTATTTATGGTGTGATGGAACCACACCAAGAAGAATTTCATACTATTTCCTATGTTTCGTAAGCTCGTTTAACCGAACTCCGTTTGTCTTGTAACAAAACTCGTTTAAAAGTTTGAGCTAAATATACTAACGTATGAATTTTATTATATTCTTTTAACGGTACTCCTTTGATGCTTGATATATTAGGCTCGGTATTTTGTTTATTATGAATAATAATTATTTATGGTGTGATGGAACCACACCAAGAGGAATTTCGTACAATTTCCTATATCTCGTATGCTCGTTTAACTGATCTCCGTTTGTCTTGTAACAAAACTCGGTTAAAAGTTTGAGCTAAATATACTAACGTATGAATTTTATTATATTCTTTTAACGGTACTCCTTTGATGCTTGATATTTTAGGCTCGGTATTTTGTTTATTATGAATAATAATTATTTATGGTGCGATGGAACCACACCAAGAAGAATTTCATACTATTTCCTATGTTTCGTAAGCTCGTTTAACCGATCTCCGGTTGTCTTGTAACAAACCTCGTTTAAAAGTTTGAGCTAAATATACTAACGTATGAAGTTTATTATATTCTTTTAACGGTACTCCTTTCATGCATGATACCTTAGCTTCATACTATTTTCTTTATTATGAATAACAATTTATTTCGTGTGATGGAACCACACCTAGAAGAGTTTCATACTATTTCCTATGTGTCGTAAGCTCGTTTAACCGAACTCCGTTTGTCTTGTAGCAAAACTCATTTAAAAGTTTGAGCTAAATATACTAACGTATGAATTTTATTATATTCTTTTAACGGTACTCCTTTCATGCTTGATATTTTAGGCTCGATATTTTGTTTATTATGAATAATAATTATTTATGGTGTGATGGAACCACACCAAGAAGAATTTCATACTATTTCCTATGTTTCGTAAGCTCGTTTAACCGAACTCCGTTTGTCTTGTAACAAAACTCGTTTAAAAGTTTGAGCTAAATATACTAACGTATGAATTTTATTATATTCTTTTAACGGTACTCCTTTGATGCTTGATATATTAGGCTCGGTATTTTGTTTATTATGAATAATAATTATTTATGGTGTGATGGAACCACACCAAGAGGAATTTCGTACAATTTCCTATATCTCGTATGCTCGTTTAACTGATCTCCGTTTGTCTTGTAACAAAACTCATTTAAAAGTTTGAGCTAAATATACTAACGTATGAATTTTATTATATTCTTTTAACGGTACTCCTTTCATGCTTGATATTTTAGGCTCGGTATTTTGTTTATTATGAATAATAATTATTTATGGTGTGATGGAACCACACCAAGAAGAATTTCATACTATTTCCTATGTTTCGTAAGCTCGTTTAACCGAACTCCGTTTGTCTTGTAACAAAACTCGTTTAAAAGTTTGAGCTAAATATACTAACGTATGAATTTTATTATATTCTTTTAACGGTACTCCTTTCATGCTTGATATTTTAGGCTCGGTATTTTGTTTATTATGAATAATAATTATTTATGGTGTGATGGAACCACACCAAGAAGAATTTCATACTATTTCCTATGTTTCGTAAGCTTGTTTAACCGATCTCCGGTTGTCTTGTAACAAAACTCGTTTAAAAGTTTGAGATAAATATACTAACGTATGAAGTTTATTATATTCTTTTAACGGTACTCCTTTGATGCTTGATATTTTAGGCTCGGTATTTTGTTTATTATGAATAATAATTATTTATGGTGTGATGGAACCACACCAAGAAGAATTTCATACTATTTCCTATGTTTCGTAAGCTCGTTTAACCGAACTCCGTTTGTCTTGTAACAAAACTCGTTTAAAAGTTTGAGCTAAATATACTAACGTATGAATTTTATTATATTCTTTTAACGGTACTCCTTTGATGCTTGATATTTTAGGCTCGGTATTTTGTTTATTATGAATAATAATTATTTATGGTGTGATGGAACCACACCAAGAGGAATTTGGTACAATTTCCTATATCTCGTATGCTCGTTTAACTGATCTCCGTTTGTCTTGTAACAAAACTCATTTAAAAGTTTGAGCTAAATATACTAACGTATGAATTTTATTATATTCTTTTAACGGTACTCCTTTCATGCTTGATATTTTAGGCTCGGTATTTTGTTTATTATGAATAATAATTATTTATGGTGTGATGGAACCACACCAAGAAGAATTTCATACTATTTCCTATGTTTCGTAAGCTCGTTTAACCGAACTCCGTTTGTCTTGTAACAAAACTCGTTTAAAAGTTTGAGCTAAATATACTAACGTATGAATTTTATTATATTCTTTTAACGGTACTCCTTTCATGCTTGATATTTTAGGCTCGGTATTTTGTTTATTATGAATAATAATTATTTATGGTGTGATGGAACCACACCAAGAAGAATTTCATACTATTTCCTATGTTTCGTAAGCTTGTTTAACCGATCTCCGGTTGTCTTGTAACAAAACTCGTTTAAAAGTTTGAGCTAAATATACTAACGTATGAAGTTTATTATATTCTTTTAACGGTACTCCTTTGATGCTTGATATTTTAGGCTCGGTATTTTGTTTATTATGAATAATAATTATTTATGGTGTGATGGAACCACACCAAGAAGAATTTCATACTATTTCCTATGTTTCGTAAGCTTGTTTAACCGATCTCCGGTTGTCTTGTAACAAAACTCGTTTAAAAGTTTGAGCTAAATATACTAACGTATGAAGTTTATTATATTCTTTTAACGGTACTCCTTTCATGCATGATACCTTAGCCTCATTATTTTCTTTATTATGAATAACAATTTATTTCGTGTGATGGAACCACACCTAGAAGAGTTTCATACTATTTCCTATGTGTCGTACGCTTGTTTACCGAACTCCGTTTGTCTTGTAACAAAAGTCGTTTAAAAGTTTGAGCTAAATATACTAACGTATGAAGTTTATTATATTCTTTTAACGGTACTCCTTTCATGCATGATACCTTAGCTTCATACTATTTTCTTTATTATGAATAACAATTTATTTCGTGTGATGGAACCACACCTAGAAGAGTTTCATACTATTTCCTATGTGTCGTAAGCTCGTTTAACCGAACTCCGTTTGTCTTGTAGCAAAACTCATTTAAAAGTTTGAGCTAAATATACTAACATATGAATTTTATTATATTCTTTTAACGGTACTCCTTTCATGCTTGATATTTTAGTCTCGGTATTTTGTTTATTATGAATAATAATTATTTATGGTGTGATGGAACCACACCAAGAAGAATTTCATACTATTTCCTATGTTTCGTAAGCTTGTTTAACCGATCTCCGGTTGTCTTGTAACAAAACTCGTTTAAAAGTTTGAGCTAAATATACTAACGTATGAAGTTTATTATATTCTTTTAACGGTACTCCTTTGATGCTTGATATTTTAGGCTCGGTATTTTGTTTATTATGAATAATAATTATTTATGGTGTGATGGAACCACACCAAGAAGAATTTCATACTATTTCCTATGTTTCGTAAGCTTGTTTAACCGATCTCCGGTTGTCTTGTAACAAAACTCGTTTAAAAGTTTGAGCTAAATATACTAACGTATGAAGTTTATTATATTCTTTTAACGGTACTCCTTTCATGCATGATACCTTAGCCTCATTATTTTCTTTATTATGAATAACAATTTATTTCGTGTGATGGAACCACACCTAGAAGAGTTTCATACTATTTCCTATGTGTCGTACGCTTGTTTAACCGAACTCCGTTTGTCTTGTAACAAAACTCGTTTAAAAGTTTGAGCTAAATATACTAACGTATGAAGTTTATTATATTCTTTTAACGGTACTCCTTTCATGCATGATACCTTAGCTTCATACTATTTTATTTATTATGAATAACAATTTATTTCGTGTGATGGAACCACACCTAGAAGAGTTTCATACTATTTCCTATGTGTCGTAAGCTCGTTTAACCGAACTCCGTTTGTCTTGTAGCAAAACTCATTTAAAAGTTTGAGCTAAATATACTAACGTATGAATTTTATTATATTCTTTTAACGGTACTCCTTTCATGCTTGATATTTTAGGCTCGGTATTTTGTTTATTATGAATAATAATTATTTATGGTGTGATGGAACCACACCAAGAAGAATTTCATACTATTTCCTATGTTTCGTAAGCTCGTTTAACCGAACTCCGTTTGTCTTGTAACAAAACTCGTTTAAAAGTTTGAGCTAAATATACTAACGTATGAATTTTATTATATTCTTTTAACGGTACTCCTTTGATGCTTGATATATTAGGCTCGGTATTTTGTTTATTATGAATAATAATTATTTATGGTGTGATGGAACCACACCAAGAGGAATTTCGTACAATTTCCTATATCTCGTATGCTCGTTTAACTGATCTCCGTTTGTCTTGTAACAAAACTCGGTTAAAAGTTTGAGCTAAATATACTAACGTATGAATTTTATTATATTCTTTTAACGGTACTCCTTTGATGCTTGATATTTTAGGCTCGGTATTTTGTTTATTATGAATAATAATTATTTATGGTGTGATGGAACCACACCAAGAAGAATTTCATACTATTTCCTATGTTTCGTAAGCTCGTTTAACCGATCTCCGGTTGTCTTGTAACAAACCTCGTTTAAAAGTTTGAGCTAAATATACTAACGTATGAAGTTTATTATATTCTTTTAACGGTACTCCTTTCATGCATGATACCTTAGCTTCATACTATTTTCTTTATTATGAATAACAATTTATTTCGTGTGATGGAACCACACCTAGAAGAGTTTCATACTATTTCCTATGTGTCGTAAGCTCGTTTAACCGAACTCCGTTTGTCTTGTAGCAAAACTCATTTAAAAGTTTGAGCTAAATATACTAACGTATGAATTTTATTATATTCTTTTAACGGTACTCCTTTCATGCTTGATATTTTAGGCTCGATATTTTGTTTATTATGAATAATAATTATTTATGGTGTGATGGAACCACACCAAGAAGAATTTCATACTATTTCCTATGTTTCGTAAGCTCGTTTAACCGAACTCCGTTTGTCTTGTAACAAAACTCGTTTAAAAGTTTGAGCTAAATATACTAACATATGAATTTTATTATATTCTTTTAACGGTACTCCTTTGATGCTTGATATATTAGGCTCGGTATTTTGTTTATTATGAATAATAATTATTTATGGTGTGATGGAACCACACCAAGAGGAATTTCGTACAATTTCCTATATCTCGTATGCTCGTTTAACTGATCTCCGTTTGTCTTGTAACAAAACTCATTTAAAAGTTTGAGCTAAATATACTAACGTATGAATTTTATTATATTCTTTTAACGGTACTCCTTTCATGCTTGATATTTTAGGCTCGGTATTTTGTTTATTATGAATAATAATTATTTATGGTGTGATGGAACCACACCAAGAAGAATTTCATACTATTTCCTATGTTTCGTAAGCTCGTTTAACCGAACTCCGTTTGTCTTGTAACAAAACTCGTTTAAAAGTTTGAGCTAAATATACTAATGTATGAATTTTATTATATTCTTTTAACGGTACTCCTTTCATGCTTGATATTTTAGGCTCGGTATTTTGTTTATTATGAATAATAATTATTTATGGTGTGATGGAACCACACCAAGAAGAATTTCATACTATTTCCTATGTTTCGTAAGCTTGTTTAACCGATCTCCGGTTGTCTTGTAACAAAACTCGTTTAAAAGTTTGAGATAAATATACTAACGTATGAAGTTTATTATATTCTTTTAACGGTACTCCTTTGATGCTTGATATTTTAGGCTCGGTATTTTGTTTATTATGAATAATAATTATTTATGGTGTGATGGAACCACACCAAGAAGAATTTCATACTATTTCCTATGTTTCGTAAGCTCGTTTAACCGAACTCCGTTTGTCTTGTAACAAAACTCGTTTAAAAGTTTGAGCTAAATATACTAACGTATGAATTTTATTATATTCTTTTAACGGTACTCCTTTGATGCTTGATATTTTAGGCTCGGTATTTTGTTTATTATGAATAATAATTATTTATGGTGTGATGGAACCACACCAAGAGGAATTTGGTACAATTTCCTATATCTCGTATGCTCGTTTAACTGATCTCCGTTTGTCTTGTAACAAAACTCATTTAAAAGTTTGAGCTAAATATACTAACGTATGAATTTTATTATATTCTTTTAACGGTACTCCTTTCATGCTTGATATTTTAGGCTCGGTATTTTGTTTATTATGAATAATAATTATTTATGGTGTGATGGAACCACACCAAGAAGAATTTCATACTATTTCCTATGTTTCGTAAGCTCGTTTAACCGAACTCCGTTTGTCTTGTAACAAAACTCGTTTAAAAGTTTGAGCTAAATATACTAACGTATGAATTTTATTATATTCTTTTAACGGTACTCCTTTCATGCTTGATATTTTAGGCTCGGTATTTTGTTTATTATGAATAATAATTATTTATGGTGTGATGGAACCACACCAAGAAGAATTTCATACTATTTCCTATGTTTCGTAAGCTTGTTTAACCGATCTCCGGTTGTCTTGTAACAAAACTCGTTTAAAAGTTTGAGCTAAATATACTAACGTATGAAGTTTATTATATTCTTTTAACGGTACTCCTTTGATGCTTGATATTTTAGGCTCGGTATTTTGTTTATTATGAATAATAATTATTTATGGTGTGATGGAACCACACCAAGAAGAATTTCATACTATTTCCTATGTTTCGTAAGCTTGTTTAACCGATCTCCGGTTGTCTTGTAACAAAACTCGTTTAAAAGTTTGAGCTAAATATACTAACGTATGAAGTTTATTATATTCTTTTAACGGTACTCCTTTCATGCATGATACCTTAGCCTCATTATTTTCTTTATTATGAATAACAATTTATTTCGTGTGATGGAACCACACCTAGAAGAGTTTCATACTATTTCCTATGTGTCGTACGCTTGTTTACCGAACTCCGTTTGTCTTGTAACAAAAGTCGTTTAAAAGTTTGAGCTAAATATACTAACGTATGAAGTTTATTATATTCTTTTAACGGTACTCCTTTCATGCATGATACCTTAGCTTCATACTATTTTCTTTATTATGAATAACAATTTATTTCGTGTGATGGAACCACACCTAGAAGAGTTTCATACTATTTCCTATGTGTCGTAAGCTCGTTTAACCGAACTCCGTTTGTCTTGTAGCAAAACTCATTTAAAAGTTTGAGCTAAATATACTAACATATGAATTTTATTATATTCTTTTAACGGTACTCCTTTCATGCTTGATATTTTAGGCTCGGTATTTTGTTTATTATGAATAATAATTATTTATGGTGTGATGGAACCACACCAAGAAGAATTTCATACTATTTCCTATGTTTCGTAAGCTCGTTTAACCGAACTCCGTTTGTCTTGTAACAAAACTCGTTTAAAAGTTTGAGCTAAATATACTAACGTATGAATTTTATTATATTCTTTTAACGGTACTCCTTTGATGCTTGATATATTAGGCTCGGTATTTTGTTTATTATGAATAATAATTATTTATGGTGTGATGGAACCACACCAAGAGGAATTTCGTACAATTTCCTATATCTCGTATGCTCGTTTAACTGATCTCCGTTTGTCTTGTAACAAAACTCGGTTAAAAGTTTGAGCTAAATATACTAACGTATGAATTTTATTATATTCTTTTAACGGTACTCCTTTGATGCTTGATATTTTAGGCTCGGTATTTTGTTTATTATGAATAATAATTATTTATGGTGCGATGGAACCACACCAAGAAGAATTTCATACTATTTCCTATGTTTCGTAAGCTCGTTTAACCGATATCCGGTTGTCTTGTAACAAACCTCGTTTAAAAGTTTGAGCTAAATATACTAACGTATGAAGTTTATTATATTCTTTTAACGGTACTCCTTTCATGCATGATACCTTAGCTTCATACTATTTTCTTTATTATGAATAACAATTTATTTCGTGTGATGGAACCACACCTAGAAGAGTTTCATACTATTTCCTATGTGTCGTAAGCTCGTTTAACCGAACTCCGTTTGTCTTGTAGCAAAACTCGTTTAAAAGTTTGAGCTAAATATACTAACGTATGAAGTTTATTATATTCTTTTAACGGTACTCCTTTCATGCATGATACCTTAGCTTCATACTATTTTCTTTATTATGAATAACAATTTATTTCGTGTGATGGAACCACACCTAGTAGAGTTTCATACTATTTCCTATGTGTCGTAAGCTCGTTTAACCGAACTCCGTTTGTCTTGTAGCAAAACTCATTTAAAAGTTTGAGCTAAATATACTAACGTATGAAGTTTATTATATTCTTTTAACGGTACTCCTTTCATGCATGATACCTTAGCTTCATACTATTTTCTTTATTATGAATAACAATTTATTTCGTGTGATGGAACCACACCTAGAAGAGTTTCATACTATTTCCTATGTGTCGTAAGCTCGTTTAACCGAACTCCGTTTGTCTTGTAGCAAAACTCATTTAAAAGTTTGAGCTAAATATACTAACGTATGAATTTTATTATATTCTTTTAACGGTACTCCTTTCATGCTTGATATTTTAGGCTCGGTATTTTGTTTATTATGAATAATAATTATTTATGGTGCGATGGAACCACACCAAGAAGAATTTCATACTATTTCCTATGTTTCGTAAGCTCGTTTAACCGATATCCGGTTGTCTTGTAACAAACCTCGTTTAAAAGTTTGAGCTAAATATACTAACGTATGAAGTTTATTATATTCTTTTAACGGTACTCCTTTCATGCATGATACCTTAGCTTCATACTATTTTCTTTATTATGAATAACAATTTATTTCGTGTGATGGAACCACACCTAGAAGAGTTTCATACTATTTCCTATGTGTCGTAAGCTCGTTTAACCGAACTCCGTTTGTCTTGTAGCAAAACTCGTTTAAAAGTTTGAGCTAAATATACTAACGTATGAAGTTTATTATATTCTTTTAACGGTACTCCTTTCATGCATGATACCTTAGCTTCATACTATTTTCTTTATTATGAATAACAATTTATTTCGTGTGATGGAACCACACCTAGAAGAGTTTCATACTATTTCCTATTTGTCGTACGCTTGTTTACCGAACTCCGTTTGTCTTGTAACAAAAGTCGTTTAAAAGTTTGAGCTAAATATACTAACGTATGAAGTTTATTATATTCTTTTAACGGTACTCCTTTCATGCATGATACCTTAGCTTCATACTATTTTCTTTATTATGAATAACAATTTATTTCGTGTGATGGAACCACACCTAGAAGAGTTTCATACTATTTCCTATGTGTCGTAAGCTCGTTTAACCGAACTCCGTTTGTCTTGTAGCAAAACTCATTTAAAAGTTTGAGCTAAATATACTAACGTATGAATTTTATTATATTCTTTTAACGGTACTCCTTTCATGCTTGATATTTTAGGCTCGGTATTTTGTTTATTATGAATAATAATTATTTATGGTGTGATGGAACCACACCAAGAAGAATTTCATACTATTTCCTATGTTTCGTAAGCTCGTTTAACCGAACTCCGTTTGTCTTGTAACAAAACTCGTTTAAAAGTTTGAGCTAAATATACTAACGTATGAATTTTATTATATTCTTTTAACGGTACTCCTTTGATGCTTGATATATTAGGCTCGGTATTTTGTTTATTATGAATAATAATTATTTATGGTGTGATGGAACCACACCAAGAGGAATTTCGTACAATTTCCTATATCTCGTATGCTCGTTTAACTGATCTCCGTTTGTCTTGTAACAAAACTCGGTTAAAAGTTTGAGCTAAATATACTAACGTATGAATTTTATTATATTCTTTTAACGGTACTCCTTTGATGCTTGATATTTTAGGCTCGGTATTTTGTTTATTATGAATAATAATTATTTATGGTGCGATGGAACCACACCAAGAAGAATTTCATACTATTTCCTATGTTTCGTAAGCTCGTTTAACCGATATCCGGTTGTCTTGTAACAAACCTCGTTTAAAAGTTTGAGCTAAATATACTAACGTATGAAGTTTATTATATTCTTTTAACGGTACTCCTTTCATGCATGATACCTTAGCTTCATACTATTTTCTTTATTATGAATAACAATTTATTTCGTGTGATGGAACCACACCTAGAAGAGTTTCATACTATTTCCTATGTGTCGTAAGCTCGTTTAACCGAACTCCGTTTGTCTTGTAGCAAAACTCATTTAAAAGTTTGAGCTAAATATACTAACGTATGAATTTTATTATATTCTTTTAACGGTACTCCTTTCATGCTTGATATTTTAGGCTCGGTATTTTGTTTATTATGAATAATAATTATTTATGGTGTGATGGAACCACACCAAGAAGAATTTCATACTATTTCCTATGTTTCGTAAGCTCGTTTAACCGAACTCCGTTTGTCTTGTAACAAAACTCGTTTAAAAGTTTGAGCTAAATATACTAACGTATGAATTTTATTATATTCTTTTAACGGTACTCCTTTGATGCTTGATATATTAGGCTCGGTATTTTGTTTATTATGAATAATAATTATTTATGGTGTGATGGAACCACACCAAGAGGAATTTCGTACAATTTCCTATATCTCGTATGCTCGTTTAACTGATCTCCGTTTGTCTTGTAACAAAACTCGGTTAAAAGTTTGAGCTAAATATACTAACGTATGAATTTTATTATATTCTTTTAACGGTACTCCTTTGATGCTTGATATTTTAGGCTCGGTATTTTGTTTATTATGAATAATAATTATTTATGGTGCGATGGAACCACACCAAGAAGAATTTCATACTATTTCCTATGTTTCGTAAGCTCGTTTAACCGATATCCGGTTGTCTTGTAACAAACCTCGTTTAAAAGTTTGAGCTAAATATACTAACGTATGAAGTTTATTATATTCTTTTAACGGTACTCCTTTCATGCATGATACCTTAGCTTCATACTATTTTCTTTATTATGAATAACAATTTATTTCGTGTGATGGAACCACACCTAGAAGAGTTTCATACTATTTCCTATGTGTCGTAAGCTCGTGTAACCGAACTCCGTTTGTCTTGTAGCAAAACTCATTTAAAAGTTTGAGCTAAATATACTAACGTATGAATTTTATTATATTCTTTTAACGGTACTCCTTTCATGCTTGATATTTTAGGCTCGGTATTTTGTTTATTATGAATAATAATTATTTATGGTGTGATGGAACCACACCAAGAAGAATTTCATACTATTTCCTATGTTTCGTAAGCTCGTTTAACCGAACTCCGTTTGTCTTGTAACAAAACTCGTTTAAAAGTTTGAGCTAAATATACTAACGTATGAATTTTATTATATTCTTTTAACGGTACTCCTTTGATGCTTGATATATTAGGCTCGGTATTTTGTTTATTATGAATAATAATTATTTATGGTGTGATGGAACCACACCAAGAGGAATTTCGTACAATTTCCTATATCTTGTATGCTCGTTTAACTGATCTCCGTTTGTCTTGTAACAAAACTCATTTAAAAGTTTGAGCTAAATATACTAACGTATGAATTTTATTATATTCTTTTAACGGTACTCCTTTCATGCTTGATATTTTAGGCTCGGTATTTTGTTTATTATGAATAATAATTATTTATGGTGTGATGGAACCACACCAAGAAGAATTTCATACTATTTCCTATGTTTCGTAAGCTCGTTTAACCGAACTCCGTTTGTCTTGTAACAAAACTCGTTTAAAAGTTTGAGCTAAATATACTAACGTATGAATTTTATTATATTCTTTTAACGGTACTCCTTTCATGCTTGATATTTTAGGCTCGGTATTTTGTTTATTATGAATAATAATTATTTATGGTGTGATGGAACCACACCAAGAAGAATTTCATACTATTTCCTATGTTTCGTAAGCTTGTTTAACCGATCTCCGGTTGTCTTGTAACAAAACTCGTTTAAAAGTTTGAGCTAAATATACTCACGTATGAAGTTTAGTATATTCTTTTAACGGTACTCCTTTGATGCTTGATATTTTAGGCTCGGTATTTTGTTTATTATGAATAATAATTATTTATGGTGTGATGGAACCACACCAAGAAGAATTTCATACTATTTCCTATGTTTCGTAAGCTTGTTTAACCGATCTCCGGTTGTCTTGTAACAAAACTCGTTTAAAAGTTTGAGCTAAATATACTAACGTATGAAGTTTATTATATTCTTTTAACGGTACTCCTTTCATGCATGATACCTTAGCCTCATTATTTTCTTTATTATGAATAACAATTTATTTCGTGTGATGGAACCACACCTAGAAGAGTTTCATACTATTTCCTATGTGTCGTACGCTTGTTTAACCGAACTCCGTTTGTCTTGTAACAAAACTCGTTTAAAAGTTTGAGCTAAATATACTAACGTATGAAGTTTATTATATTCTTTTAACGGTACTCCTTTCATGCATGATACCTTAGCTTCATACTATTTTCTTTATTATGAATAACAATTTATTTCGTGTGATGGAACCACACCTAGAAGAGTTTCATACTATTTCCTATGTGTCGTAAGCTCGTTTAACCGAACTCCGTTTGTCTTGTAGCAAAACTCATTTAAAAGTTTGAGCTAAATATACTAACGTATGAATTTTATTATATTCTTTTAACGGTACTCCTTTCATGCTTGATATTTTAGGCTCGGTATTTTGTTTATTATGAATAATAATTATTTATGGTGTGATGGAACCACACCAAGAGGAATTTCGTACAATTTCCTATATCTCGTATGCTCGTTTAACTGATCTCCGTTTGTCTTGTAACAAAACTCGGTTAAAAGTTTGAGCTAAATATACTAACGTATGAATTTTATTATATTCTTTTAACGGTACTCCTTTGATGCTTGATATTTTAGGCTCGGTATTTTGTTTATTATGAATAATAATTATTTATGGTGCGATGGAACCACACCAAGAAGAATTTCATACTATTTCCTATGTTTCGTAAGCTCGTTTAACCGATATCCGGTTGTCTTGTAACAAACCTCGTTTAAAAGTTTGAGCTAAATATACTAACGTATGAATTTTATTATATTCTTTTAACGGTACTCCTTTCATGCTTGATATTTTAGGCTCGGTATTTTGTTTATTATGAATAATAATTATTTATGGTGTGATGGAACCACACCAAGAAGAATTTCATACTATTTCCTATGTTTCGTAAGCTCGTTTAACCGAACTCCGTTTGTCTTGTAACAAAACTCGTTTAAAAGTTTGAGCTAAATATACTAACGTATGAATTTTATTATATTCTTTTAACGGTACTCCTTTCATGCTTGATATTTTAGGCTCGGTATTTTGTTTATTATGAATAATAATTATTTATGGTGTGATGGAACCACACCAAGAAGAATTTCATACTATTTCCTATGTTTCGTAAGCTTGTTTAACCGATCTCCGGTTGTCTTGTAACAAAACTCGTTTAAAAGTTTGAGCTAAATATACTAACGTATGAAGTTTATTATATTCTTTTAACGGTACTCCTTTGATGCTTGATATTTTAGGCTCGGTATTTTGTTTATTATGAATAATAATTATTTATGGTGTGATGGAACCACACCAAGAGGAATTTCGTACAATTTCCTATATCTCGTATGCTCGTTTAACTGATCTCCGTTTGTCTTGTAACAAAACTCATTTAAAAGTTTGAGCTAAATATACTAACGTATGAATTTTATTATATTCTTTTAACGGTACTCCTTTCATGCTTGATATTTTAGGCTCGGTATTTTGTTTATTATGAATAATAATTATTTATGGTGTGATGGAACCACACCAAGAAGAATTTCATACTATTTCCTATGTGTCGTAAGCTCGTTTAACCGAACTCCGTTTGTCTTGTAACAAAACTCGTTTAAAAGTTTGAGCTAAATATACTAACGTATGAATTTTATTATATTCTTTTAACGGTACTCCTTTCATGCTTGATATTTTAGGCTCGGTATTTTGTTTATTATGAATAATAATTATTTATGGTGTGATGGAACCACACCAAGAAGAATTTCATACTATTTCCTATGTTTCGTAAGCTTGTTTAACCGATCTCCGGTTGTCTTGTAACAAAACTCGTTTAAAAGTTTGAGCTAAATATACTAACGTATGAAGTTTATTATATTCTTTTAACGGTACTCCTTTGATGCTTGATATTTTAGGCTCGGTATTTTGTTTATTATGAATAATAATTATTTATGGTGTGATGGAACCACACCAAGAAGAATTTCATACTATTTCCTATGTTTCGTAAGCTTGTTTAACCGATCTCCGGTTGTCTTGTAACAAAACTCGTTTAAAAGTTTGAGCTAAATATACTAACGTATGAAGTTTATTATATTCTTTTAACGGTACTCCTTTCATGCATGATACCTTAGCCTCATTATTTTCTTTATTATGAATAACAATTTATTTCGTGTGATGGAACCACACCTAGAAGAGTTTCATACTATTTCCTATGTGTCGTACGCTTGTTTAACCGAACTCCGTTTGTCTTGTAACAAAACTCGTTTAAAAGTTTGAGCTAAATATACTAACGTATGAAGTTTATTATATTCTTTTAACGGTACTCCTTTCATGCATGATACCTTAGCTTCATACTATTTTCTTTATTATGAATAACAATTTATTTCGTGTGATGGAACCACACCTAGAAGAGTTTCATACTATTTCCTATGTGTCGTAAGCTCGTTTAACCGAACTCCGTTTGTCTTGTAGCAAAACTCATTTAAAAGTTTGAGCTAAATATACTAACGTATGAATTTTATTATATTCTTTTAACGGTACTCCTTTCATGCTTGATATTTTAGGCTCGGTATTTTGTTTATTATGAATAATAATTATTTATGGTGTGATGGAACCACACCAAGAAGAATTTCATACTATTTCCTATGTTTCGTAAGCTCGTTTAACCGAACTCCGTTTGTCTTGTAACAAAACTCGTTTAAAAGTTTGAGCTAAATATACTAACGTATGAATTTTATTATATTCTTTTAACGGTACTCCTTTGATGCTTGATATATTAGGCTCGGTATTTTGTTTATTATGAATAATAATTATTTATGGTGTGATGGAACCACACCAAGAGGAATTTCGTACAATTTCCTATATCTCGTATGCTCGTTTAACTGATCTCCGTTTGTCTTGTAACAAAACTCATTTAAAAGTTTGAGCTAAATATACTAACGTATGAATTTTATTATATTCTTTTAACGGTACTCCTTTCATGCTTGATATTTTAGGCTCGGTATTTTGTTTATTATGAATAATAATTATTTATGGTGTGATGGAACCACACCAAGAAGAATTTCATACTATTTCCTATGTTTCGTAAGCTCGTTTAACCGAACTCCGTTTGTCTTGTAACAAAACTCGTTTAAAAGTTTGAGCTAAATATACTAACGTATGAATTTTATTATATTCTTTTAACGGTACTCCTTTCATGCTTGATATTTTAGGCTCGGTATTTTGTTTATTATGAATAATAATTATTTATGGTGTGATGGAACCACACCAAGAAGAATTTCATACTATTTCCTATGTTTCGTAAGCTTGTTTAACCGATCTCCGGTTGTCTTGTAACAAAACTCGTTTAAAAGTTTGAGCTAAATATACTAACGTATGAAGTTTATTATATTCTTTTAACGGTACTCCTTTGATGCATGATATTTTAGGCTCGGTATTTTGTTTATTATGAATAATAATTATTTATGGTGTGATGGAACCACACCAAGAAGAATTTCATACTATTTCCTATGTTTCGTAAGCTTGTTTAACCGATCTCCGGTTGTCTTGTAACAAAACTCGTTTAAAAGTTTGAGCTAAATATACTAACGTATGAAGTTTATTATATTCTTTTAACGGTACTCCTTTCATGCATGATACCTTAGCCTCATTATTTTCTTTATTATGAATAACAATTTATTTCGTGTGATGGAACCACACCTAGAAGAGTTTCATACTATTTCCTATGTGTCGTACGCTTGTTTAACCGAACTCCGTTTGTCTTGTAACAAAACTCGTTTAAAAGTTTGAGCTAAATATACTAACGTATGAAGTTTATTATATTCTTTTAACGGTACTCCTTTCATGCATGATACCTTAGCTTCATACTATTTTCTTTATTATGAATAACAATTTATTTCGTGTGATGGAACCACACCTAGAAGAGTTTCATACTATTTCCTATGTGTCGTAAGCTCGTTTAACCGAACTCCGTTTGTCTTGTAGCAAAACTCATTTAAAAGTTTGAGCTAAATATACTAACGTATGAATTTTATTATATTCTTTTAACGGTACTCCTTTCATGCTTGATATTTTAGGCTCGGTATTTTGTTTATTATGAATAATAATTATTTATGGTGTGATGGAACCACACCAAGAAGAATTTCATACTATTTCCTATGTTTCGTAAGCTCGTTTAACCGAACTCCGTTTGTCTTGTAACAAAACTCGTTTAAAAGTTTGAGCTAAATATACTAACGTATGAATTTTATTATATTCTTTTAACGGTACTCCTTTGATGCTTGATATATTAGGCTCGGTATTTTGTTTATTATGAATAATAATTATTTATGGTGTGATGGAACCACACCAAGAGGAATTTCGTACAATTTCCTATATCTCGTATGCTCGTTTAACTGATCTCCGTTTGTCTTGTAACAAAACTCGGTTAAAGGTTTGAGCTAAATATACTAACGTATGAATTTTATTATATTCTTTTAACGGTACTCCTTTGATGCTTGATATTTTAGGCTCGGTATTTTGTTTATTATGAATAATAATTATTTATGGTGCGATGGAACCACACCAAGAAGAATTTCATACTATTTCCTATGTTTCGTAAGCTCGTTTAACCGATCTCCGGTTGTCTTGTAACAAACCTCGTTTAAAAGTTTGAGCTAAATATACTAACGTATGAAGTTTATTATATTCTTTTAACGGTACTCCTTTCATGCATGATACCTTAGCTTCATACTATTTTCTTTATTATGAATAACAATTTATTTCGTGTGATGGAACCACACCTAGAAGAGTTTCATACTATTTCCTATGTGTCGTAAGCTCGTTTAACCGAACTCCGTTTGTCTTGTAGCAAAACTCATTTAAAAGTTTGAGCTAAATATACTAACGTATGAATTTTATTATATTCTTTTAACGGTACTCCTTTCATGCTTGATATTTTAGGCTCGGTATTTTGTTTATTATGAATAATAATTATTTATGGTGTGATGGAACCACACCAAGAAGAATTTCATACTATTTCCTATGTTTCGTAAGCTCGTTTAACCGAACTCCGTTTGTCTTGTAACAAAACTCGTTTAAAAGTTTGAGCTAAATATACTAACGTATGAATTTTATTATATTCTTTTAACGGTACTCCTTTGATGCTTGATATATTAGGCTCTGTATTTTGTTTATTATGAATAATAATTATTTATGGTGTGATGGAACCACACCAAGAGGAATTTCGTACAATTTCCTATATCTCGTATGCTCGTTTAACCGATCTCCGGTTGTCTTGTAACAAAACTCGATTAAAAGTTTGAGCTAAATATACTAACGTATGAAGTTTATTATATTCTTTTAACGGTACTCCTTTCATGCATGATACCTTAGCCTCATTATTTTCTTTATTATGAATAACAATTTATTTCGTGTGATGGAACCACACCTAGAAGAGTTTCATACTATTTCCTATGTGTCGTACGCTCGTTTAACCGAACTCCGTTTGTCTTGTAACAAAACTCGTTTAAAAGTTTGAGCTAAATATACTAACGTATGATGTTTATTATATTCTTTTAACGGTACTCCTTTCATGCATGATACCTTAGCCTCATTATTTTCTTTATTATGAATAACAATTTATTTCGTGTGATGGAACCACACCTAGAAGAGTTTCATACTATTTCCTATGTGTCGTACGCTCGTTTAACCGAACTCCGTTTGTCTTGTAACAAAACTCGTTTAAAAGTTTGAGCTAAATATACTAACGTATGAATTTTATTATATTCTTTTAACGGTACTCCTTTCATGCATGATACCTTAGCCTCATTATTTTCTTTATTATGAATAACAATTTATTTCGTGTGATGGAACCACACCTAGAAGAGTTTCATACTATTTCCTATGTGTCGTAAGCTCGTTTAACCGAACTTCGTTTGTCTTGTAACAAAACTCGGTTAAAAGTTTGAGGTAAATATACTAACGTATGAATTTTATTATATTCTTTTAACGGTACTCCTTTGATGCTTGATATTTTAGGCTCGGTATTTTGTTTATTATGAATAATAATTATTTATGGTGTGATGGAACCACACCAAGAAGAATTTCATACTATTTCCGATGTTTCGTAAGCTTGTTTAACCGATCTCCGGTTGTCTTGTAACAAAACTCGTTTAAAAGTTTGAGCTAAATATACTAACGTATGAAGTTTATTATATTCTTTTAACGGTACTCCTTTCATGCATGATACCTTAGCTTCATACTATTTTCTTTATTATGAATAACAATTTATTTCGTGTGATGGAACCACACCTAGAAGAGTTTCATACTATTTCCTATGTGTCGTAAGCTCGTTTAACCGAACTCCGTTTGTCTTGTAACAAAACTCATTTAAAAGTTTGAGCTAACTATACTAACGTATGAATTTTATTATATTCTTTTAACGGTACTCCTTTCATGCTTGATATTTTAGGCTCGGTATTTTGTTTATTATGAATAATAATTATTTATGGTGTGATGGAACCACACCAAGAAGAATTTCATACTATTTCCTATGTTTCGTAAGCTCGTTTAACCGATCTCCGTTTGTCTTGTAACAAAAATCGGCTAAAAGTTTGAGCTAAATATACTAACGTATGAATTTTATTATATTCTTTTAATGGTACTCCTTTGATGCTTGATATTTTAGGCTCGGTATTTTGTTTATTATGAATAATAATTATTTATGGTGTGATGGAACCACACCAAGAAGAATTTCATACTATTTCCTATGTTTCGTAAGCTCGTTTAACCGATCTCCGGTTGTCTTGTAACAAAACTCGTTTAAAAGTTTGAGCTAAATATACTAACGTATGAAGTTTATTATATTCTTTTAACGGTACTCCTTTCATGCATGATACCTTAGCCTCATTATTTTCTTTATTATGAATAACAATTTATTTCGTGTGATGGAACCACACCTAGAAGAGTTTCATACTATTTCCTATGTGTCGTAAGCTCGTTTAACCGAACTCCGTTTGTCTTGTAACAAAACTCGTTTAAAAGTTTGAGCTAAATATACTAACGTATGAAGTTTATTATGTACTTTTAACGGTACTCCTTTCATGCATGATACCTTAGACTCGGTATTTTGTTTAATATGAAGAATATTTAATTTTGTGTGATGGAATCACACCCATAAGAATTTCGTACAATTTCCTATATCTTGTATGCTCGTTTAACCGAGATCCATTTGTTTTGTAACAAAACGTGTTTAAAAGTTTGAGCTAGGTATATTAACGTATGAAGTTTATTATATACTTTTAACGGTACTCCTTTGATGCTTGATATTTTAGGCTCGGTATTTTGTTTATTATGAATAATAATTTTTTTGGTGTGATGGAACCACACCAAGAAGAGTTTCATACTATTTCCTATGTTTCGTAAGCTCGTTTAACAGATCTCCGGTTGTCTTGTAACAAAACTCGTTTAAAAGTTTGAGCTAAATATACTAACGTATGAAGTTTATTATATTCTTTTAACGGTACTCCTTTCATGCATGATACCTTAGCCTCATTATTTTCTTTATTATGAATAACAATTTATTTCGTGTGATGGAACCACACCTAGAAGAGTTTCATACTATTTCCTATGTGTCGTAAGCTCGTTTAACCGAACTCCGTTTGTCTTGTAACAAAACTCGTTTAAAAGTTTGAGCTAAATATACTAACGTATGAAGTTTATTATATTCTTTTAACGGTACTCCTTTCATGCATGATACCTTAGCTTCATACTATTTTCTTTATTATGAATAACAATTTATTTCGTGTGATGGAACCACACCTAGAAGAGTTTCATACTATTTCCTATGTGTCGTAAGCTCGTTTAACCGAACTCCGTTTGTCTTGTAACAAAACTCATTTAAAAGTTTGAGCTAAATATACTAACGTATGAATTTTATTATATTCTTTTAACGGTACTCCTTTCATGCTTGATATTTTAGGCTCGGTATTTTGTTTATTATGAATAATAATTATTTATGGTGTGATGGAACCACACCAAGAAGAATTTCATACTATTTCCTATGTTTCGTAAGCTCGTTTAACCGATCTCCGTTTGTCTTGTAACAAAACTCGATTAAAAGTTTGAGCTAAATATACTAACGTATGAAGTTTATTATATTCTTTTAACGGTACTCCTTTCATGCATGATACCTTAGCCTCATTATTTTCTTTATTATGAATAACAATTTATTTCGTGTGATGGAACCACACCTAGAAGAGTTTCATACTATTTCCTATGTGTCGTAAGCTCGTTTAACCGAACTCCGTTTGTCTTGTAACAAAACTCGTTTAAAAGTTTGAGCTAAATATACTAACGTATGAATTTTATTATATTCTTTTAACGGTACTCCTTTCATGCTTGATATTTTAGGCTCGGTATTTTGTTTATTATGAATAATAATTATTTATGGTGTGATGGAACCACACCAAGAAGAATTTCATACTATTTCCTATGTTTCGTAAGCTCGTTTAACCGATCTCCGTTTGTCTTGTAACAAAACTCGGTTAAAAGTTTGAGCTAAATATACTAACGTATGAATTTTATTATATTCTTTTAACGGTACTCCTTTGATGCTTGATATTTTAGGCTCGGTATTTTGTTTATTATGAATAATAATTATTTATGGTGTGATGGAACCACACCAAGAAGAATTTCATACTATTTCCTATGTTTCGTAAGCTCGTTTAACCGATCTCCGGTTGTCTTGTAACAAAACTCGTTTAAAAGTTTGAGCTAAATATACTAACGTATGAAGTTTATTATATTCTTTTAACGGTACTCCTTTCATGCATGATACCTTAGCCTCATTATTTTCTTTATTATGAATAACAATTTATTTCGTGTGATGGAACCACACCTAGAAGAGTTTCATACTATTTCCTATGTGTCGTAAGCTCGTTTAACCGAACTCCGTTTGTCTTGTAACAAAACTCGTTTAAAAGTTTGAGCTAAATATACTAACGTATGAAGTTTATTATGTACTTTTAACGGTACTCCTTTCATGCATGATACCTTAGACTCGGTATTTTGTTTAATATGAAGAATATTTAATTTTGTGTGATGGAATCACACCCATAAGAATTTCGTACAATTTCCTATATCTCGTATGCTCGTTTAACCGAGATCCATTTGTCTTGTAACAAAACGTGTTTAAAAGTTTGAGCTAGGTATATTAACGTATGAAGTTTATAATATACTTTTAACGGTACTCCTTTAATGCTTGATATTTTAGGCTCGGTATTTTGTTTATTATGAATAATAATTTTTTTGGTGTGATGGAACCACACCAAGAAGAGTTTCATACTATTTACTATGTTTCGTAAGCTCGTTTAACAGATCTCCGGTTGTCTTGTAACAAAACTCGTTTAAAAGTTTGAGCTAAATATACTAACGTATGAAGTTTATTATATTCTTTTAACGGTACTCCTTTCATGCATGATACCTTAGCCTCATTATTTTCTTTATTATGAATAACAATTTATTTCGTGTGATGGAACCACACCTAGAAGAGTTTCATACTATTTCCAATGTGTCGTACACTCGTTTAACCGAACTCCGTTTGTCTTGTAACAAAACTCGTTTAAAAGTTTGAGCTAAATATACTATCGTATGAATTTTATTATATTCTTTTAACGGTACTCCTTTGATGCTTGATATTTTAGGCTCGGTATTTTGTTTATTATGAATAATAATTATTTATGGTGTGATGGAACCACACCAAGAAGAATTTCGTACAATTTCCTATATCTCGTATGCTCGTTTAACTGATCTCCGTTTGTCTTGTAACAAAACTCGGTTAAAAGTTTGAGCTAAATATACTAACGTATGAATTTTATTATATTCTTTTAACGGTACTCCTTTGATGATTGATATTTTAGGCTCGGTATTTTGTTTATTATGAATAATAATTATTTATGGTGTGATGGAACCACACCAAGAAGAATTTCATACTATTTCCTATGTTTCGTAAGCTCGTTTAACCGATCTCCGGTTGTCTTGTAACAAAACTCGATTAAAAGTTTGAGCTAAATATACTAACGTATGAAGTTTATTATATTCTTTTAACGGTACTCCTTTCATGCATGATACCTTAGCCTCATTATTTTCTTTATTATGAATAACAATTTATTTCGTGTGATGGAACCACACCTAGAAGAGTTTCATACTATTTCCTATGTGTCGTAAGCTCGTTTAACCGAACTCCGTTTGTCTTGTAACAAAACTCGTTTAAAAGTTTGAGCTAAATATACTAACGTATGAAGTTTATTATGTACTTTTAACGGTACTCCTTTCATGCATGATACCTTAGACTCGGTATTTTGTTTAATATGAAGAATATTTAATTTTGTGTGATGGAATCACACCCATAAGAATTTCGTACAATTTCCTATATCTTGTATGCTCGTTTAACCGAGATCCATTTGTTTTGTAACAAAACGTGTTTAAAAGTTTGAGCTAGGTATATTAACGTATGAAGTTTATTATATACTTTTAACGGTACTCCTTTGATGCTTGATATTTTAGGCTCGGTATTTTGTTTATTATGAATAATAATTTTTTTGGTGTGATGGAACCACACCAAGAAGAGTTTCATACTATTTCCTATGTTTCGTAAGCTCGTTTAACAGATCTCCGGTTGTCTTGTAACAAAACTCGTTTAAAAGTTTGAGCTAAATATACTAACGTATGAAGTTTATTATATTCTTTTAACGGTACTCCTTTCATGCATGATACCTTAGCCTCATTATTTTCTTTATTATGAATAACAATTTATTTCGTGTGATGGAACCACACCTAGAAGAGTTTCATACTATTTCCTATGTGTCGTAAGCTCGTTTAACCGAACTCCGTTTGTCTTGTAACAAAACTCGTTTAAAAGTTTGAGCTAAATATACTAACGTATGAAGTTTATTATATTCTTTTAACGGTACTCCTTTCATGCATGATACCTTAGCTTCATACTATTTTCTTTATTATGAATAACAATTTATTTCGTGTGATGGAACCACACCTAGAAGAGTTTCATACTATTTCCTATGTGTCGTAAGCTCGTTTAACCGAACTCCGTTTGTCTTGTAACAAAACTCATTTAAAAGTTTGAGCTAAATATACTAACGTATGAATTTTATTATATTCTTTTAACGGTACTCCTTTCATGCTTGATATTTTAGGCTCGGTATTTTGTTTATTATGAATAATAATTATTTATGGTGTGATGGAACCACACCAAGAAGAATTTCATACTATTTCCTATGTTTCGTAAGCTCGTTTAACCGATCTCCGTTTGTCTTGTAACAAAACTCGATTAAAAGTTTGAGCTAAATATACTAACGTATGAAGTTTATTATATTCTTTTAACGGTACTCCTTTCATGCATGATACCTTAGCCTCATTATTTTCTTTATTATGAATAACAATTTATTTCGTGTGATGGAACCACACCTAGAAGAGTTTCATACTATTTCCTATGTGTCGTAAGCTCGTTTAACCGAACTCCGTTTGTCTTGTAACAAAACTCGTTTAAAAGTTTGAGCTAAATATACTAACGTATGAATTTTATTATATTCTTTTAACGGTACTCCTTTCATGCTTGATATTTTAGGCTCGGTATTTTGTTTATTATGAATAATAATTATTTATGGTGTGATGGAACCACACCAAGAAGAATTTCATACTATTTCCTATGTTTCGTAAGCTCGTTTAACCGATCTCCGTTTGTCTTGTAACAAAACTCGGTTAAAAGTTTGAGCTAAATATACTAACGTATGAATTTTATTATATTCTTTTAACGGTACTCCTTTGATGCTTGATATTTTAGGCTCGGTATTTTGTTTATTATGAATAATAATTATTTATGGTGTGATGGAACGACACCAAGAAGAATTTCATACTATTTCCTATGTTTCGTAAGCTCGTTTAACCGATCTCCGGTTGTCTTGTAACAAAACTCGTTTAAAAGTTTGAGCTAAATATACTAACGTATGAAGTTTATTATATTCTTTTAACGGTACTCCTTTCATGCATGATACCTTAGCCTCATTATTTTCTTTATTATGAATAACAATTTATTTCGTGTGATGGAACCACACCTAGAAGAGTTTCATACTATTTCCTATGTGTCGTAAGCTCGTTTAACCGAACTCCGTTTGTCTTGTAACAAAACTCGTTTAAAAGTTTGAGCTAAATATACTAACGTATGAAGTTTATTATGTACTTTTAACGGTACTCCTTTCATGCATGATACCTTAGACTCGGTATTTTGTTTAATATGAAGAATATTTAATTTTGTGTGATGGAATCACACCCATAAGAATTTCGTACAATTTCCTATATCTCGTATGCTCGTTTAACCGAGATCCATTTGTCTTGTAACAAAACGTGTTTAAAAGTTTGAGCTAGGTATATTAACGTATGAAGTTTATAATATACTTTTAACGGTACTCCTTTAATGCTTGATATTTTAGGCTCGGTATTTTGTTTATTATGAATAATAATTTTTTTGGTGTGATGGAACCACACCAAGAAGAGTTTCATACTATTTACTATGTTTCGTAAGCTCGTTTAACAGATCTCCGGTTGTCTTGTAACAAAACTCGTTTAAAAGTTTGAGCTAAATATACTAACGTATGAAGTTTATTATATTCTTTTAACGGTACTCCTTTCATGCATGATACCTTAGCCTCATTATTTTCTTTATTATGAATAACAATTTATTTCGTGTGATGGAACCACACCTAGAAGAGTTTCATACTATTTCCAATGTGTCGTACACTCGTTTAACCGAACTCCGTTTGTCTTGTAACAAAACTCGTTTAAAAGTTTGAGCTAAATATACTATCGTATGAATTTTATTATATTCTTTTAACGGTACTCCTTTGATGCTTGATATTTTAGGCTCGGTATTTTGTTTATTATGAATAATAATTATTTATGGTGTGATGGAACCACACCAAGAAGAATTTCGTACAATTTCCTATATCTCGTATGCTCGTTTAACTGATCTCCGTTTGTCTTGTAACAAAACTCGGTTAAAAGTTTGAGCTAAATATACTAACGTATGAATTTTATTATATTCTTTTAACGGTACTCCTTTGATGATTGATATTTTAGGCTCGGTATTTTGTTTATTATGAATAATAATTATTTATGGTGTGATGGAACCACACCAAGAAGAATTTCATACTATTTCCTATGTTTCGTAAGCTCGTTTAACCGATCTCCGGTTGTCTTGTAACAAAACTCGATTAAAAGTTTGAGCTAAATATACTAACGTATGAAGTTTATTATATTCTTTTAACGGTACTCCTTTCATGCATGATACCTTAGCCTCATTATTTTCTTTATTATGAATAACAATTTATTTCGTGTGATGGAACCACACCTAGAAGAGTTTCATACTATTTCCTATGTGTCGTACGCTCGTTTAACCGAACTCCGTTTGTCTTGTAACAAAACTCGTTTAAAAGTTTGAGCTAAATATACTAACGTATGAAGTTTATTATATTCTTTTAACGGTACTCCTTTCATGCATGATACCTTAGCCTCATTATTTTCTTTATTATGAATAACAATTTATTTCGTGTGATGGAACCACACCTAGAAGAGTTTCATACTATTTCCTATGTGTCGTACGCTCGTTTAACCGAACTCCGTTTGTCTTGTAACAAAACTCGTTTAAAAGTTTGAGCTAAATATACTAACGTATGAAGTTTATTATATTCTTTTAACGGTACTCCTTTCATGCATGATACCTTAGCCTCATTATTTTCTTTATTATGAATAACAATTTATTTCGTGTGATGGAACCACACCTAGAAGAGTTTCATACTATTTCCTATGTGTCGTAAGCTCGTTTAACCGAACTTCGTTTGTCTTGTAACAAAACTCGGTTAAAAGTTTGAGCTAAATATACTAACGTATGAATTTTATTATATTCTTTTAACGGTACTCCTTTGATGCTTGATATTTTAGGCTCGGTATTTTGTTTATTATGAATAATAATTATTTATGGTGTGATGGAACCACACCAAGAAGAATTTCATACTATTTCCGATGTTTCGTAAGCTTGTTTAACCGATCTCCGGTTGTCTTGTAACAAAACTCGTTTAAAAGTTTGAGCTAAATATACTAACGTATGAAGTTTATTATATTCTTTTAACGGTACTCCTTTCATGCATGATACCTTAGCCTCATTATTTTCTTTATTATGAATAACAATTTATTTCGTGTGATGGAACCACACCTAGAAGAGTTTCATACTATTTCCTATGTGTCGTAAGCTCGTTTAACCGAACTCCGTTTGTCTTGTAACAAAACTCGTTTAAAAGTTTGAGCTAAATATACTAACGTATGAAGTTTATTATGTACTTTTAACGGTACTCCTTTCATGCATGATACCTTAGACTCGGTATTTTGTTTAATATGAAGAATATTTAATTTTGTGTGATGGAATCACACCCATAAGAATTTCGTACAATTTCCTATATCTTGTATGCTCGTTTAACCGAGATCCATTTGTTTTGTAACAAAACGTGTTTAAAAGTTTGAGCTAGGTATATTAACGTATGAAGTTTATTATATACTTTTAACGGTACTCCTTTGATGCTTGATATTTTAGGCTCGGTATTTTGTTTATTATGAATAATAATTTTTTTGGTGTGATGGAACCACACCAAGAAGAGTTTCATACTATTTCCTATGTTTCGTAAGCTCGTTTAACAGATCTCCGGTTGTCTTGTAACAAAACTCGTTTAAAAGTTTGAGCTAAATATACTAACGTATGAAGTTTATTATATTCTTTTAACGGTACTCCTTTCATGCATGATACCTTAGCCTCATTATTTTCTTTATTATGAATAACAATTTATTTCGTGTGATGGAACCACACCTAGAAGAGTTTCATACTATTTCCTATGTGTCGTAAGCTCGTTTAACCGAACTCCGTTTGTCTTGTAACAAAACTCGTTTAAAAGTTTGAGCTAAATATACTAACGTATGAAGTTTATTATATTCTTTTAACGGTACTCCTTTCATGCATGATACCTTAGCTTCATACTATTTTCTTTATTATGAATAACAATTTATTTCGTGTGATGGAACCACACCTAGAAGAGTTTCATACTATTTCCTATGTGTCGTAAGCTCGTTTAACCGAACTCCGTTTGTCTTGTAACAAAACTCGTTTAAAAGTTTGAGCTAAATATACTAACGTATGAATTTTATTATATTCTTTTAACGGTACTCCTTTCATGCTTGATATTTTAGGCTCGGTATTTTGTTTATTATGAATAATAATTATTTATGGTGTGATGGAACCACACCAAGAAGAATTTCATACTATTTCCTATGTTTCGTAAGCTCGTTTAACCGATCTCCGTTTGTCTTGTAACAAAACTCGGTTAAAAGTTTGAGCTAAATATACTAACGTATGAATTTTATTATATTCTTTTAACGGTACTCCTTTGATGCTTGATATTTTAGGCTCGGTATTTTGTTTATTATGAATAATAATTATTTATGGTGTGATGGAACCACACCAAGAAGAATTTCATACTATTTCCGATGTTTCGTAAGCTTGTTTAACCGATCTCCGGTTGTCTTGTAACAAAACTCGTTTAAAAGTTTGAGCTAAATATACTAACGTATGAAGTTTATTATATTCTTTTAACGGTACTCCTTTCATGCATGATACCTTAGCCTCATTATTTTCTTTATTATGAATAACAATTTATTTCGTGTGATGGAACCACACCTAGAAGAGTTTCATACTATTTCCTATGTGTCGTACGCTCGTTTAACCGAACTCCGTTTGTCTTGTAACAAAACTCGTTTAAAAGTTTGAGCTAAATATACTAACGTATGAAGTTTATTATATTCTTTTAACGGTACTCCTTTGATGCTTGATATTTTAGGCTCGGTATTTTGTTTATTATGAATAATAATTATTTATGGTGTGATGGAACCACACCAAGAAGAATTTCATACTATTTCCGATGTTTCGTAAGCTTGTTTAACCGATCTCCGGTTGTCTTGTAACAAAACTCGTTTAAAAGTTTGAGCTAAATATACTAACGTATGAAGTTTATTATATTCTTTTAACGGTACTCCTTTCATGCATGATACCTTAGCCTCATTATTTTCTTTATTATGAATAACAATTTATTTCGTGTGATGGAACCACACCTAGAAGAGTTTCATACTATTTCCTATGTGTCGTACGCTCGTTTAACCGAACTCCGTTTGTCTTGTAACAAAACTCGTTTAAAAGTTTGAGCTAAATATACTAACGTATGAAGTTTATTATATTCTTTTAACGGTACTCCTTTCATGCATGATACCTTAGCCTCATTATTTTCTTTATTATGAATAACAATTTATTTCGTGTGATGGAACCACACCTAGAAGAGTTTCATACTATTTCCTATGTGTCGTACGCTCGTTTAACCGAACTCCGTTTGTCTTGTAACAAAACTCGTTTAAAAGTTTGAGCTAAATATACTAACGTATGAAGTTTATTATATTCTTTTAACGGTACTCCTTTCATGCATGATACCTTAGCCTCATTATTTTCTTTATTATGAATAACAATTTATTTCGTGTGATGGAACCACACCTAGAAGAGTTTCATACTATTTCCTATGTGTCGTAAGCTCGTTTAACCGAACTTCGTTTGTCTTGTAACAAAACTCGGTTAAAAGTTTGAGCTAAATATACTAACGTATGAATTTTATTATATTCTTTTAACGGTACTCCTTTGATGCTTGATATTTTAGGCTCGGTATTTTGTTTATTATGAATAATAATTATTTATGGTGTGATGGAACCACACCAAGAAGAATTTCATACTATTTCCGATGTTTCGTAAGCTTGTTTAACCGATCTCCGGTTGTCTTGTAACAAAACTCGTTTAAAAGTTTGAGCTAAATATACTAACGTATGAAGTTTATTATATTCTTTTAACGGTACTCCTTTCATGCATGATACCTTAGCCTCATTATTTTCTTTATTATGAATAACAATTTATTTCGTGTGATGGAACCACACCTAGAAGAGTTTCATACTATTTCCTATGTGTCGTAAGCTCGTTTAACCGAACTCCGTTTGTCTTGTAACAAAACTCGTTTAAAAGTTTGAGCTAAATATACTAACGTATGAAGTTTATTATGTACTTTTAACGGTACTCCTTTCATGCATGATACCTTAGACTCGGTATTTTGTTTAATATGAAGAATATTTAATTTTGTGTGATGGAATCACACCCATAAGAATTTCGTACAATTTCCTATATCTTGTATGCTCGTTTAACCGAGATCCATTTGTTTTGTAACAAAACGTGTTTAAAAGTTTGAGCTAGGTATATTAACGTATGAAGTTTATTATATACTTTTAACGGTACTCCTTTGATGCTTGATATTTTAGGCTCGGTATTTTGTTTATTATGAATAATAATTTTTTTGGTGTGATGGAACCACACCAAGAAGAGTTTCATACTATTTCCTATGTTTCGTAAGCTCGTTTAACAGATCTCCGGTTGTCTTGTAACAAAACTCGTTTAAAAGTTTGAGCTAAATATACTAACGTATGAAGTTTATTATATTCTTTTAACGGTACTCCTTTCATGCATGATACCTTAGCCTCATTATTTTCTTTATTATGAATAACAATTTATTTCGTGTGATGGAACCACACCTAGAAGAGTTTCATACTATTTCCTATGTGTCGTAAGCTCGTTTAACCGAACTCCGTTTGTCTTGTAACAAAACTCGTTTAAAAGTTTGAGCTAAATATACTAACGTATGAAGTTTATTATATTCTTTTAACGGTACTCCTTTCATGCATGATACCTTAGCTTCATACTATTTTCTTTATTATGAATAACAATTTATTTCGTGTGATGGAACCACACCTAGAAGAGTTTCATACTATTTCCTATGTGTCGTAAGCTCGTTTAACCGAACTCCGTTTGTCTTGTAACAAAACTCATTTAAAAGTTTGAGCTAAATATACTAACGTATGAATTTTATTATATTCTTTTAACGGTACTCCTTTCATGCTTGATATTTTAGGCTCGGTATTTTGTTTATTATGAATAATAATTATTTATGGTGTGATGGAACCACACCAAGAAGAATTTCATACTATTTCCTATGTTTCGTAAGCTCGTTTAACCGATCTCCGTTTGTCTTGTAACAAAAATCGGCTAAAAGTTTGAGCTAAATATACTAACGTATGAATTTTATTATATTCTTTTAATGGTACTCCTTTGATGCTTGATATTTTAGGCTCGGTATTTTGTTTATTATGAATAATAATTATTTATGGTGTGATGGAACCACACCAAGAAGAATATCATACTATTTCCTATGTTTCGTAAGCTCGTTTAACCGATCTCCGGTTGTCTTGTAACAAAACTCGATTAAAAGTTTGAGCTAAATATACTAACGTATGAAGTTTATTATATTCTTTTAACGGTACTCCTTTCATGCATGATACCTTAGCCTCATTATTTTCTTTATTATGAATAACAATTTATTTCGTGTGATGGAACCACACCTAGAAGAGTTTCATACTATTTCCTATGTGTCGTAAGCTCGTTTAACCGAACTCCGTTTGTCTTGTAACAAAACTCGTTTAAAAGTTTGAGCTAAATATACTAACGTATGAATTTTATTATATTCTTTTAACGGTACTCCTTTCATGCTTGATATTTTAGGCTCGGTATTTTGTTTATTATGAATAATAATTATTTATGGTGTGATGGAACCACACCAAGAAGAATTTCATACAATTTCCTATGTTTCGTAAGCTCGTTTAACCGATCTCCGTTTGTCTTGTAACAAAACTCGGTTAAAAGTTTGAGCTAAATATACTAACGTATGAATTTTATTATATTCTTTTAACGGTACTCCTTTGATGCTTGATATTTTAGGCTCGGTATTTTGTTTATTATGAATAATAATTATTTATGGTGTGATGGAACCACACCAAGAAGAATTTCATACTATTTCCTATGTTTCGTAAGCTCGTTTAACCGATCTCCGGTTGTCTTGTAACAAAACTCGTTTAAAAGTTTGAGCTAAATATACTAACGTATGAAGTTTATTATATTCTTTTAACGGTACTCCTTTCATGCATGATACCTTAGCCTCATTATTTTCTTTATTATGAATAAAAATTTATTTCGTGTGATGGAACCACACCTAGAAGAGTTTCATACTATTTCCTATGTGTCGTAAGCTCGTTTAACCGAACTCCGTTTGTCTTGTAACAAAACTCGTTTAAAAGTTTGAGCTAAATATACTAACGTATGAAGTTTATTATGTACTTTTAACGGTACTCCTTTCATGCATGATACCTTAGACTCGGTATTTTGTTTAATATGAAGAATATTTAATTTTGTGTGATGGAATCACACCCATAAGAATTTCGTACAATTTCCTATATCTCGTATGCTCGTTTAACCGAGATCCATTTGTCTTGTAACAAAACGTGTTTAAAAGTTTGAGCTAGGTATATTAACGTATGAAGTTTATTATATACTTTTAACGGTACTCCTTTAATGCTTGATATTTTAGGCTCGGTATTTTGTTTATTATGAATAATAATTTTTTTGGTGTGATGGAACCACACCAAGAAGAGTTTCATACTATTTACTATGTTTCGTAAGCTCGTTTAACAGATCTCCGGTTGTCTTGTAACAAAACTCGTTTAAAAGTTTGAGCTAAATATACTAACGTATGAAGTTTATTATATTCTTTTAACGGTACTCCTTTCATGCATGATACCTTAGCCTCATTATTTTCTTTATTATGAATAACAATTTATTTCGTGTGATGGAACCACACCTAGAAGAGTTTCATACTATTTCCACTGTGTCGTACGCTCGTTTAACCGAACTCCGTTTGTCTTGTAACAAAACTCGTTTAAAAGTTTGAGCTAAATATACTAACGTATGAATTTTATTATATTCTTTTAACGGTACTCCTTTGATGCTTGATTTTTTAGGCTCGGTATTTTGTTTATTATGAATAATAATTATTTATGGTGTGATGGAACCACACCAAGAAGAATTTCGTACAATTTCCTATATCTCGTATGCTCGTTTAACTGATCTCCGTTTGTCTTGTAACAAAACTCGGTTAAAAGTTTGAGCTAAATATACTAACGTATGAATTTTATTATATTCTTTTAACGGTACTCCTTTGATGCTTGATATTTTAGGCTCGGTATTTTGTTTATTATGAATAATAATTATTTATGGTGTGATGGAACCACACCAAGAAGAATTTCATACTATTTCCTATGTTTCGTAAGCTCGTTTAACCGATCTCCGGTTGTCTTGTAACAAAACTCGATTAAAAGTTTGAGCTAAATATACTAACGTATGAAGTTTATTATATTCTTTTAACGGTACTCCTTTCATGCATGATACCTTAGCCTCATTATTTTCTTTATTATGAATAACAATTTATTTCGTGTGATGGAACCACACCTAGAAGAGTTTCATACTATTTCCTATGTGTCGTACGCTCGTTTAACCGAACTCCGTTTGTCTTGTAACAAAACTCGTTTAAAAGTTTGAGCTAAATATACTAACGTATGAAGTTTATTATATTCTTTTAACGGTACTCCTTTCATGCATGATACCTTAGCCTCATTATTTTCTTTATTATGAATAACAATTTATTTCGTGTGATGGAACCACACCTAGAAGAGTTTCATACTATTTCCTATGTGTCGTACGCTCGTTTAACCGAACTCCGTTTGTCTTGTAACAAAACTCGTTTAAAAGTTTGAGCTAAATATACTAACGTATGAAGTTTATTATATTCTTTTAACGGTACTCCTTTCATGCATGATACCTTAGCCTCATTATTTTCTTTATTATGAATAACAATTTATTTCGTGTGATGGAACCACACCTAGAAGAGTTTCATACTATTTCCTATGTGTCGTAAGCTCGTTTAACCGAACTTCGTTTGTCTTGTAACAAAACTCGGTTAAAAGTTTGAGCTAAATATACTAACGTATGAATTTTATTATATTCTTTTAACGGTACTCCTTTGATGCTTGATATTTTAGGCTCGGTATTTTGTTTATTATGAATAATAATTATTTATGGTGTGATGGAACCACACCAAGAAGAATTTCATACTATTTCCGATGTTTCGTAAGCTTGTTTAACCGATCTCCGGTTGTCTTGTAACAAAACTCGTTTAAAAGTTTGAGCTAAATATACTAACGTATGAAGTTTATTATATTCTTTTAACGGTACTCCTTTCATGCATGATACCTTAGCCTCATTATTTTCTTTATTATGAATAACAATTTATTTCGTGTGATGGAACCACACCTAGAAGAGTTTCATACTATTTCCTATGTGTCGTAAGCTCGTTTAACCGAACTCCGTTTGTCTTGTAACAAAACTCGTTTAAAAGTTTGAGCTAAATATACTAACGTATGAAGTTTATTATGTACTTTTAACGGTACTCCTTTCATGCATGATACCTTAGACTCGGTATTTTGTTTAATATGAAGAATATTTAATTTTGTGTGATGGAATCACACCCATAAGAATTTCGTACAATTTCCTATATCTCGTATGCTCGTTTAACCGAGATCCATTTGTCTTGTAACAAAACGTGTTTAAAAGTTTGAGCTAGGTATATTAACGTATGAAGTTTATTATATACTTTTAACGGTACTCCTTTAATGCTTGATATTTTAGGCTCGGTATTTTGTTTATTATGAATAATAATTTTTTTGGTGTGATGGAACCACACCAAGAAGAGTTTCATACTATTTACTATGTTTCGTAAGCTCGTTTAACAGATCTCCGGTTGTCTTGTAACAAAACTCGTTTAAAAGTTTGAGCTAAATATACTAACGTATGAAGTTTATTATATTCTTTTAACGGTACTCCATTCATGCATGATACCTTAGCCTCATTATTTTCTTTATTATGAATAACAATTTATTTCGTGTGATGGAACCACACCTAGAAGAGTTTCATACTATTTCCAATGTGTCGTACGCTCGTTTAACCGAACTCCGTTTGTCTTGTAACAAAACTCGTTTAAAAGTTTGAGCTAAATATACTAACGTATGAATTTTATTATATTCTTTTAACGGTACTCCTTTGATGCTTGATATTTTAGGCTCGGTATTTTGTTTATTATGAATAATAATTATTTATGGTGTGATGGAACCACACCAAGAAGAATTTCGTACAATTTCCTATATCTCGTATGCTCGTTTAACTGATCTCCGTTTGTCTTGTAACAAAACTCGGTTAAAAGTTTGAGCTAAATATACTAACCTATGAATTTTATTATATTCTTTTAACGGTACTCCTTTGATGCTTGATATTTTAGGCTCGGTATTTTGTTTATTATGAATAATAATTATTTATGGTGTGATGGAACCACACCAAGAAGAATTTCATACTATTTCCTATGTTTCGTAAGCTCGTTTAACCGATCTCCGGTTGTCTTGTAACAAAACTCGATTAAAAGTTTGAGCTAAATATACTAACGTATGAAGTTTATTATATTCTTTTAACGGTACTCCTTTCATGCATGATACCTTAGCCTCATTATTTTCTTTATTATGAATAACAATTTATTTCGTGTGATGGAACCACACCTAGAAGAGTTTCATACTATTTCCTATGTGTCGTACGCTCGTTTAACCGAACTCCGTTTGTCTTGTAACAAAACTCGTTTAAAAGTTTGAGCTAAATATACTAACGTATGAAGTTTATTATATTCTTTTAACGGTACTCCTTTCATGCATGATACCTTAGCCTCATTATTTTCTTTATTATGAATAACAATTTATTTCGTGTGATGGAACCACACCTAGAAGAGTTTCATACTATTTCCTATGTGTCGTACGCTCGTTTAACCGAACTCCGTTTGTCTTGTAACAAAACTCGTTTAAAAGTTTGAGCTAAATATACTAACGTATGAAGTTTATTATATTCTTTTAACGGTACTCCTTTCATGCATGATACCTTAGCCTCATTATTTTCTTTATTATGAATAACAATTTATTTCGTGTGATGGAACCACACCTAGAAGAGTTTCATACTATTTCCTATGTGTCGTAAGCTCGTTTAACCGAACTTCGTTTGTCTTGTAACAAAACTCGGTTAAAAGTTTGAGCTAAATATACTAACGTATGAATTTTATTATATTCTTTTAACGGTACTCCTTTGATGCTTGATATTTTAGGCTCGGTATTTTGTTTATTATGAATAATAATTATTTATGGTGTGATGGAACCACACCAAGAAGAATTTCATACTATTTCCGATGTTTCGTAAGCTTGTTTAACCGATCTCCGGTTGTCTTGTAACAAAACTCGTTTAAAAGTTTGAGCTAAATATACTAACGTATGAAGTTTATTATATTCTTTTAACGGTACTCCTTTCATGCATGATACCTTAGCTTCATACTATTTTCTTTATTATGAATAACAATTTATTTCGTGTGATGGAACCACACCTAGAAGAGTTTCATACTATTTCCTATGTGTCGTAAGATCGTTTAACCGAACTCCGTTTGTCTTGTAACAAAACTCATTTAAAAGTTTGAGCTAAATATACTAACGTATGAATTTTATTATATTCTTTTAACGGTACTCCTTTCATGCTTGATATTTTAGGCTCGGTATTTTGTTTATTATGAATAATAATTATTTATGGTGTGATGGAACCACACCAAGAAGAATTTCATACTATTTCCTATATTTCGTAAGCTCGTTTAACCGATCTCCGTTTGTCTTGTAACAAAACTCGGTTAAAAGTTTGAGCTAAATATACTAATGTATGAAGTTTATTATATACTTTTTACGGTACTCCTTTCATGCTTGATATTTTAGGCTCGGTATTTTGTTTATTATGAATAATAATTATTTATGGTGTGATGGAACCACACCAAGAAGAATTTCATACTATTTCCTATGTTTCGTAAGCTCGTTTAACCGATCTCCGGTTGTCTTGTAACAAAACTCGTTTAAAAGTTTGAGCTAAATATACTAACGTATGAAGTTTATTATATTCTTTTAACGGTACTCCTTTCATGCATGATACCTTAGCCTCATTATTTTCTTTATTATGAATAACAATTTATTTCGTGTGATGGAACCACACCTAGAAGAGTTTCATACTATTTCCTATATGTCGTAAGCTCTTTTAACCGAACTCCGTTTGTCTTGTAACAAAACTCGTTTAAAAGTTTGAGCTAAATATACTAACGTATGAAGTTTATTATATTCTTTTAACGGTACTCCTTTCATGCATGATACCTTAGCCTCATTATTTTCTTTATTATGAATAACAATTTATTTCGTGTGATGGAACCACACCTAGAAGAGTTTCATACTATTTCCTATGTGTCGTAAGCTTTGTTTAACCGAACTCCGTTTGTCTTGTAACAAAACTCGTTTAAAAGTTTGAGCTAAATATACTAACGTATGAAGTTTATTATGTACTTTTAACGGTACTCCTTTCATGCATGATACCTTAGACTTGGTATTTTGTTTAGTATGAAGAATATTTAATTTTGTGTGATGGAATCACACCCATAAGAATTTCGTACAATTTCCTATATCTCGTATGCTCGTTTAACCGAGATCCATTTGTCTTGTAACAAAACGTGTTTAAAAGTTTGAGCTAGGTATATTAACGTATGAAGTTTATTATATACTTTTAACGGTACTCCTTTGATGCTTGATATTTTAGGCTCGGTATTTTGTTTATTATGAATAATAATTTTTTTGGTGTGATGGAACCACACCAAGAAGAGTTTCATACTATTTCCTATGTTTCGTAAGCTCGTTTAACCGATCTCCGGTTGTCTTGTAACAAAACTCGTTTAAAAGTTTGAGCTAAATATACTAACGTGTGAAGTTTATTATATATTTTTAACGGTACTCCTTTCATGCATGATACCTTAGCTTTGGTATTTTGTTTATTAGGAATAATATTTAATTTCGTTGATGGAATCACACCCATAAGAATTTCGTATAATTTCCTATATCTCGTATGCTCGTTTAACCGATCTCCGTTTGTCTTGTAACAAAACTCGGTTAAAAGTTTGAGCTAAATATACTAACGTATGAATTTTATTATATTCTTTTAACGGTACTCCTTTGATGCTTGATATTTTAGGCTCGGTATTTTGTTTATTATGAATAATAATTATTTATGGTGTGATGGAACCACACCAAAAAGAATTTCGTACAATTTCCTATATCTCGTATGCTCGTTTAACTGATCTCCGTTTGTCTTGTAACAAAACTCGGTTAAAAGTTTGAGCTAAATATACTAACGTATGAATTTTATTATATTCTTTTAACGGTACTCCTTTGATGCTTGATATTTTAGGCTCGGTATTTTGTTTATTATGAATAATAATTATTTATGGTGTGATGGAACCACACCAAGAAGAATTTCATACTATTTCCTATGTTTCGTAAGCTCGTTTAACCGAACTCCGTTTGTCTTGTAACAAAACTCATTTAAAAGTTTGAGCTAAATATACTAACGTATGAAGTTTATTATATTCTTTTAACGGTACTCCTTTCATGCATGATACCTTAGCCTCATTATTTTCTTTATTATGAATAACAATTTATTTCGTGTGATGGAACCACACCTAGAAGAGTTTCATACTATTTCCTATGTGTCGTACGCTCGTTTAACCGAACTCCGTTTGTCTTGTAACAAAACTCGTTTAAAAGTTTGAGCTAAATATACTAACGTATGAAGTTTATTATATTCTTTTAACGGTACTCCTTTCATGCATGATACCTTAGCCTCATTATTTTCTTTATTATGAATAACAATTTATTTCGTGTGATGGAACCACACCTAGAAGAGTTTCATACTATTTCCTATGTGTCGTACGCTCGTTTAACCGAACTCCGTTTGTCTTGTAACAAAACTCGTTTAAAAGTTTGAGCTAAATATACTAACGTATGAAGTTTATTATATTCTTTTAACGGTACTCCTTTCATGCATGATACCTTAGCCTCATTATTTTCTTTATTATGAATAACAATTTATTTCGTGTGATGGAACCACACCTAGAAGAGTTTCATACTATTTCCTATGTGTCGTAAGCTCGTTTAACCGAACTTCGTTTGTCTTGTAACAAAACTCGGTTAAAAGTTTGAGCTAAATATACTAACGTATGAATTTTATTATATTCTTTTAACGGTACTCCTTTGATGCTTGATATTTTAGGCTCGGTATTTTGTTTATTATGAATAATAATTATTTATGGTGTGATGGAACCACACCAAGAAGAATTTCATACTATTTCCGATGTTTCGTAAGCTTGTTTAACCGATCTCCGGTTGTCTTGTAACAAAACTCGTTTAAAAGTTTGAGCTAAATATACTAACGTATGAAGTTTATTATATTCTTTTAACGGTACTCCTTTCATGCATGATACCTTAGCTTCATACTATTTTCTTTATTATGAATAACAATTTATTTCGTGTGATGGAACCACACCTAGAAGAGTTTCATACTATTTCCTATGTGTCGTAAGATCGTTTAACCGAACTCCGTTTGTCTTGTAACAAAACTCATTTAAAAGTTTGAGCTAAATATACTAACGTATGAATTTTATTATATTCTTTTAACGGTACTCCTTTCATGCTTGATATTTTAGGCTCGGTATTTTGTTTATTATGAATAATAATTATTTATGGTGTGATGGAACCACACCAAGAAGAATTTCATACTATTTCCTATATTTCGTAAGCTCGTTTAACCGATCTCCGTTTGTCTTGTAACAAAACTCGGTTAAAAGTTTGAGCTAATATACTAATGTATGAAGTTTATTATATACTTTTTACGGTACTCCTTTCATGCTTGATATTTTAGGCTCGGTATTTTGTTTATTATGAATAATAATTATTTATGGTGTGATGGAACCACACCAAGAAGAATTTCATACTATTTCCTATGTTTCGTAAGCTCGTTTAACCGATCTCCGGTTGTCTTGTAACAAAACTCGTTTAAAAGTTTGAGCTAAATATACTAACGTATGAAGTTTATTATATACTTTTTACGGTACTCCTTTCATGCTTGATATTTTAGGCTCGGTATTTTGTTTATTATGAATAATAATTATTTATGGTGTGATGGAACCACACCAAGAAGAATTTCATACTATTTCCTATGTTTCGTAAGCTCGTTTAACCGATCTCCGGTTGTCTTGTAACAAAACTCGTTTAAAAGTTTGAGCTAAATATACTAACGTATGAAGTTTATTATATTCTTTTAACGGTACTCCTTTCATGCATGATACCTTAGCCTCATTATTTTCTTTATTATGAATAACAATTTATTTCGTGTGATGGAACCACACCTAGAAGAGTTTCATACTATTTCCTATATGTCGTAAGCTCGTTTAACCGAACTCCGTTTGTCTTGTAACAAAACTCGTTTAAAAGTTTGAGCTAAATATACTAACGTATGAAGTTTATTATATTCTTTTAACGGTACTCCTTTCATGCATGATACCTTAGCCTCATTATTTTCTTTATTATGAATAACAATTTATTTCGTGTGATGGAACCACACCTAGAAGAGTTTCATACTATTTCCTATGTGTCGTACGCTCGTTTAACCGAACTCCGTTTGTCTTGTAACAAAACTCGTTTAAAAGTTTGAGCTAAATATACTAACGTATGAAGTTTATTATATTCTTTTAACGGTACTCCTTTCATGCATGATACCTTAGCCTCATTATTTTCTTTATTATGAATAACAATTTATTTCGTGTGATGGAACCACACCTAGAAGAGTTTCATACTATTTCCTATGTGTCGTAAGCTCGTTTAACCGAACTTCGTTTGTCTTGTAACAAAACTCGGTTAAAAGTTTGAGCTAAATATACTAACGTATGAATTTTATTATATTCTTTTAACGGTACTCCTTTGATGCTTGATATTTTAGGCTCGGTATTTTGTTTATTATGAATAATAATTATTTATGGTGTGATGGAACCACACCAAGAAGAATTTCATACTATTTCCGATGTTTCGTAAGCTTGTTTAACCGATCTCCGGTTGTCTTGTAACAAAACTCGTTTAAAAGTTTGAGCTAAATATACTAACGTATGAAGTTTATTATATTCTTTTAACGGTACTCCTTTCATGCATGATACCTTAGCTTCATACTATTTTCTTTATTATGAATAACAATTTATTTCGTGTGATGGAACCACACCTAGAAGAGTTTCATACTATTTCCTATGTGTCGTAAGATCGTTTAACCGAACTCCGTTTGTCTTGTAACAAAACTCATTTAAAAGTTTGAGCTAAATATACTAACGTATGAATTTTATTATATTCTTTTAACGGTACTCCTTTCATGCTTGATATTTTAGGCTCGGTATTTTGTTTATTATGAATAATAATTATTTATGGTGTGATGGAACCACACCAAGAAGAATTTCATACTATTTCCTATATTTCGTAAGCTCGTTTAACCGATCTCCGTTTGTCTTGTAACAAAACTCGGTTAAAAGTTTGAGCTAAATATACTAATGTATGAAGTTTATTATATACTTTTTACGGTACTCCTTTCATGCTTGATATTTTAGGCTCGGTATTTTGTTTATTATGAATAATAATTATTTATGGTGTGATGGAACCACACCAAGAAGAATTTCATACTATTTCCTATGTTTCGTAAGCTCGTTTAACCGATCTCCGGTTGTCTTGTAACAAAACTCGTTTAAAAGTTTGAGCTAAATATACTAACGTATGAAGTTTATTATATTCTTTTAACGGTACTCCTTTCATGCATGATACCTTAGCCTCATTATTTTCTTTATTATGAATAACAATTTATTTCGTGTGATGGAACCACACCTAGAAGAGTTTCATACTATTTCCTATATGTCGTAAGCTCGTTTAACCGAACTCCGTTTGTCTTGTAACAAAACTCGTTTAAAAGTTTGAGCTAAATATACTAACGTATGAAGTTTATTATATTCTTTTAACGGTACTCCTTTCATGCATGATACCTTAGCCTCATTATTTTCTTTATTATGAATAACAATTTATTTCGTGTGATGGAACCACACCTAGAAGAGTTTCATACTATTTCCTATGTGTCGTAAGCTTTGTTTAACCGAACTCCGTTTGTCTTGTAACAAAACTCGTTTAAAAGTTTGAGCTAAATATACTAACGTATGAAGTTTATTATGTACTTTTAACGGTACTCCTTTCATGCATGATACCTTAGACTTGGTATTTTGTTTAGTATGAAGAATATTTAATTTTGTGTGATGGAATCACACCCATAAGAATTTCGTACAATTTCCTATATCTCGTATGCTCGTTTAACCGAGATCCATTTGTCTTGTAACAAAACGTGTTTAAAAGTTTGAGCTAGGTATATTAACGTATGAAGTTTATTATATACTTTTAACGGTACTCCTTTGATGCTTGATATTTTAGGCTCGGTATTTTGTTTATTATGAATTATAATTTTTTTGGTGTGATGGAACCACACCAAGAAGAGTTTCATACTATTTCCTATGTTTCGTAAGCTCGTTTAACCGATCTCCGGTTGTCTTGTAACAAAACTCGGTTAAAAGTTTGAGCTAAATATACTAACGTGTGAAGTTTATTATATATTTTTAACGGTACTCCTTTCATGCATGATACCTTAGCTTTGGTATTTTGTTTATTAGGAATAATATTTAATTTCGTTGATGGAATCACACCCATAAGAATTTCGTATAATTTCCTATATCTCGTATGCTCGTTTAACCGATCTCCGTTTGTCTTGTAACAAAACTCGGTTAAAAGTTTGAGCTAAATATACTAACGTATGAATTTTATTATATTCTTTTAACGGTACTCCTTTGATGCTTGATATTTTAGGCTCGGTATTTTGTTTATTATGAATAATAATTATTTATGGTGTGATGGAACCACACCAAAAAGAATTTCGTACAATTTCCTATATCTCGTATGCTCGTTTAACTGATCTCCGTTTGTCTTGTAACAAAACTCGGTTAAAAGTTTGAGCTAAATATATGAACGTATGAATTTTATTATATTCTTTTAACGGTACTCCTTTGATGCTTGATATTTTAGGCTCGGTATTTTGTTTATTATGAATAATAATTATTTATGGTGTGATGGAACCACACCAAGAAGAATTTCATACTATTTCCTATGTTTCGTAAGCTCGTTTAACCGATCTCCGGTTGTCTTGTAACAAAACTCGTTTAAAAGTTTGAGCTAAATATACTAACGTATGTAGTTTATTGTATTCTTTTAACGGTACTCCTTTCATGCATGATACCTTAGCCTCATTATTTTCTTTATTATGAATAACAATTTATTTCGTGTGATGGAACCACACCTAGAAGAGTTTCATACTATTTCCTATGTGTCGTACGCTCGTTTAACCGAACTCCGTTTGTCTTGTAACAAAACTCGTTTAAAAGTTTGAGCTAAATATACTAACGTATGAAGTTTATTATGTACTTTTAACGGTACTCCTTTCATGCATGATACCTTAGACTTGGTATTTTGTTTAGTATGAAGAATATTTAATTTTGTGTGATGGAATCACACCCATAAGAATTTCGTACAATTTCCTATATCTCGTATGCTCGTTTAACCGAGATCCATTTGTCTTGTAACAAAACGTGTTTAAAAGTTTGAGCTAGGTATATTAACGTATGAAGTTTATTATATACTTTTAACGGTACTCCTTTGATGCTTGATATTTTAGGCTCGGTATTTTGTTTATTATGAATTATAATTTTTTTGGTGTGATGGAACCACACCAAGAAGAGTTTCATACTATTTCCTATGTTTCGTAAGCTCGTTTAACCGATCTCCGGTTGTCTTGTAACAAAACTCGGTTAAAAGTTTGAGCTAAATATACTAACGTGTGAAGTTTATTATATATTTTTAACGGTACTCCTTTCATGCATGATACCTTAGCTTTGGTATTTTGTTTATTAGGAATAATATTTAATTTCGTTGATGGAATCACACCCATAAGAATTTCGTATAATTTCCTATATCTCGTATGCTCGTTTAACCGATCTCCGTTTGTCTTGTAACAAAACTCGGTTAAAAGTTTGAGCTAAATATACTAACGTATGAATTTTATTATATTCTTTTAACGGTACTCCTTTGATGCTTGATATTTTAGGCTCGGTATTTTGTTTATTATGAATAATAATTATTTATGGTGTGATGGAACCACACCAAAAAGAATTTCGTACAATTTCCTATATCTCGTATGCTCGTTTAACTGATCTCCGTTTGTCTTGTAACAAAACTCGGTTAAAAGTTTGAGCTAAATATATGAACGTATGAATTTTATTATATTCTTTTAACGGTACTCCTTTGATGCTTGATATTTTAGGCTCGGTATTTTGTTTATTATGAATAATAATTATTTATGGTGTGATGGAACCACACCAAGAAGAATTTCATACTATTTCCTATGTTTCGTAAGCTCGTTTAACCGATCTCCGGTTGTCTTGTAACAAAACTCGTTTAAAAGTTTGAGCTAAATATACTAACGTATGTAGTTTATTGTATTCTTTTAACGGTACTCCTTTCATGCATGATACCTTAGCCTCATTATTTTCTTTATTATGAATAACAATTTATTTCGTGTGATGGAACCACACCTAGAAGAGTTTCATACTATTTCCTATGTGTCGTACGCTCGTTTAACCGAACTCCGTTTGTCTTGTAACAAAACTCGTTTAAAAGTTTGAGCTAAATATACTAACGTATGAATTTTATTATATTCTTTTAACGGTACTCCTTTGATGCTTGATATTTTAGGCTCGGTATTTTGTTTATTATGAATAATAATTATTTATGGTGTGATGGAACCACACCAAAAAGAATTTCGTACAATTTCCTATATCTCGTATGCTCGTTTAACCGATCTCCGTTTGTCTTGTAACAAAACTCGGTTAAAAGTTTGAGCTAAATATACTAGCGTATGAATTTTATTATATTCTTTTAACGGTACTCCTTTGATGCTTGATATTTTAGGCTCGGTATTTTGTTTATTATGAATAATAATTATTTATGGTGTGATGGAACCACACCAAGAAGAATTTCATACTATTTCCTATATTTCGTAAGCTCGTTTAACCGATCTCCGTTTGTCTTGTAACAAAACTCGGTTAAAGGTTTGAGCTAAATATACTAACGTATGAATTTTATTATATTCTTTTAACGGTACTCCTTTGATGCTTGATATTTTAGGCTCGGTATTTTGTTTATTATGAATAATAATTATTTATGGTGTGATGGAACCACACCAAGAAGAATTTCATACTATTTCCTATGTTTCGTAAGCTCGTTTAACCGATCTCCGGTTGTCTTGTAACAAAACTCGTTTAAAAGTTTGAGCTAAATATAGTAACGTATGAAGTTTATTATATACTTTTAACGGTACTCCTTTCATGCATGATACCTTAGCTTTGGAATTTTGATTATTACGAATAATATTTATTTTCGTGTGATGGAATCACACCCATTAGAATTTCGTACAATTTTCTATATCTCGTATGCTTGTTTAACTGATCTCCGTTTGTCTTGTAACAAAACTCGGTTAAAAGTTTGAGCTAAATATATGAACGTATGAATTTTATTATATTCTTTTAACGGTACTCCTTTGATGCTTGATATTTTAGGCTCGGTATTTTGTTTATTATGAATAATAATTATTTATGGTGTGATGGAACCACACCAAGAAGAATTTCATACTATTTCCTATATTTCGTAAGCTCGTTTAACCGATCTCCGTTTGTCTTGTAACAAAACTCGGTTAAAGGTTTGAGCTAAATATACTAACGTATGAATTTTATTATATTCTTTTAACGGTACTCCTTTGATGCTTGATATTTTAGGCTCGGTATTTTGTTTATTATGAATAATAATTATTTATGGTGTGATGGAACCACACCAAGAAGAATTTCATACTATTTCCTATGTTTCGTAAGCTCGTTTAACCGATCTCCGGTTGTCTTGTAACAAAACTCGTTTAAAAGTTTGAGCTAAATATAGTAACGTATGAAGTTTATTATATACTTTTAACGGTACTCCTTTCATGCATGATACCTTAGCTTTGGAATTTTGATTATTACGAATAATATTTATTTTCGTGTGATGGAATCACACCCATTAGAATTTCGTACAATTTTCTATATCTCGTATGCTTGTTTAACTGATCTCCGTTTGTCTTGTAACAAAACTCGGTTAAAAGTTTGAGCTAAATATATGAACGTATGAATTTTATTATATTCTTTTAACGGTACTCCTTTGATGCTTGATATTTTAGGCTCGGTATTTTGTTTATTATGAATAATAATTATTTATGGTGTGATGGAACCACACCAAGAAGAATTTCATACTATTTCCTATGTTTCGTAAGCTCGTTTAACCGATCTCCGGTTGTCTTGTAACAAAACTCGTTTAAAAGTTTGAGCTAAATATACTAACGTATGTAGTTTATTGTATTCTTTTAACGGTACTCCTTTCATGCATGATACCTTAGCCTCATTATTTTCTTTATTATGAATAACAATTTATTTCGTGTGATGGAACCACACCTAGAAGAGTTTCATACTATTTCCTATGTGTCGTACGCTCGTTTAACCGAACTCCGTTTGTCTTGTAACAAAACTCGTTTAAAAGTTTGAGCTAAATATACTAACGTATGAATTTTATTATATTCTTTTAACGGTACTCCTTTGATGCTTGATATTTTAGGCTCGGTATTTTGTTTATTATGAATAATAATTATTTATGGTATGATGGAACCACACCAAAAAGAATTTCGTACAATTTCCTATATCTCGTATGCTCGTTTAACCGATCTCCGTTTGTCTTGTAACAAAACTCGGTTAAAAGTTTGAGCTAAATATACTAGCGTATGAATTTTATTATATTCTTTTAACGGTACTCCTTTGATGCTTGATATTTTAGGCTCGGTATTTTGTTTATTATGAATAATAATTATTTATGGTGTGATGGAACCACACCAAGAAGAATTTCATACTATTTCCTATATTTCGTAAGCTCGTTTAACCGATCTCCGTTTGTCTTGTAACAAAACTCGGTTAAAGGTTTGAGCTAAATATACTAACGTATGAATTTTATTATATTCTTTTAACGGTACTCCTTTGATGCTTGATATTTTAGGCTCGGTATTTTGTTTATTATGAATAATAATTATTTATGGTGTGATGGAACCACACCAAGAAGAATTTCATACTATTTCCTATGTTTCGTAAGCTCGTTTAACCGATCTCCGGTTGTCTTGTAACAAAACTCGTTTAAAAGTTTGAGCTAAATATAGTAACGTATGAAGTTTATTATATACTTTTAACGGTACTCCTTTCATGCATGATACCTTAGCTTTGGAATTTTGATTATTACGAATAATATTTATTTTCGTGTGATGGAATCACACCCATTAGAATTTCGTACAATTTTCTATATCTCGTATGCTTGTTTAACCGATCTCCGTTTGTCTTGTAACAAAACTCAGTTAAATGTTTGAGCTAAATATACTAACATATGAATTTTATTATATTCTTTTAACGGTACTCCTTTGATGCTTGATATTTTAGGCTCGGTATTTTGTTTATTATGAATAATAATTATTTATGGTGTGATGGAACCACACCAAGAAGAGTTTCATACTATTTCCTATGTTTCGTAAGCTCGTTTAACCGATCTCCGGTTGTCTTGTAACAAAACTCTTTTAAAAGTTTGAGCTAAATATACTAACGTATGAAGTTTATTATATTCTTTTAACGGTACTCCTTTCATGCATGATACCTTAGCCTCATTATTTTCTTTATTATGAATAACAATTTATTTCGTGTGATGGAACCACACCAAGAAGTGTTTCATACTATTTCCTATGTGTCGTAAGCTCGTTTAACCGAACTCCGTTTGTCTTGTAACAAAACTCGTTTAAAAGTTTGAGCTAAATATACTAACGTATGAAGTTTATTATGTACTTTTAACGGTACTCCTTTCATGCATGATACCTTAGACTTGGTATTTTGTTTAATATGAAGAATATTTAATTTTGTGTGATGGAATCACACCCATAAGAATTTCGTACAATTTCCTATATCTCGTATGCTCGTTTAACCGAGATCCATTTGTCTTGTAACAAAACGTGTTTAAAAGTTTGAGCTAGGTATATTAACGTATGAAGTTTATTATATACTTTTAACGGTACTCCTTTGATGCTTGATATTTTAGGCTCGGTATTTTGTTTATTATGAATAATAATTTTTTTGGTGTGATGGAACCACACCAAGAAGAGTTTCATACTATTTCCTATGTTTCGTAAGCTCGTTTAACCGATCTCCGGTTGTCTTGTAACAAAACTCGTTTAAAAGTTTGAGCTAAATATACTAACGTGTGAAGTTTATTATATATTTTTTACGGTACTCCTTTCATGCATGATACCTTAGCTTTGGTATTTTGTTTATTAGGAATAATATTTAATTTCGTTGATGGAATCACACCCATAAGAATTTCGTACAATTTCCTATATCTCGTATGCTCGTTTAACCGATCTCCGTTTGTCTTGTAACAAAACTCGGTTAAAAGTTTGAGCTAAATATACTAACGTATGAATTTTATTATATTCTTTTAACGGTACTCCTTTGATGCTTGATATTTTAGGCTCGGTATTTTGTTTATTATGAATAATAATTATTTATGGTGTGATGGAACCACACCAAAAAGAATTTCGTACAATTTCCTATATCTCGTATGCTCGTTTAACTGATCTCCGTTTGTCTTGTAACAAAACTCGGTTAAAAGTTTGAGCTAAATATACTAACGTATGAATTTTATTATATTCTTTTAACGGTACTCCTTTGATGCTTGATATTTTAGGCTCGGTATTTTGTTTATTATGAATAGTAATTATTTATGGTGTGATGGAACCACACCAAGAAGAATTTCATACTATTTCCTATGTTTCGTAAGCTCGTTTAACCGATCTCCGGTTGTCTTGTAACAAAACTCGTTTAAAAGTTTGAGCTAAATATACTAACGTATGTAGTTTATTGTATTCTTTTAACGGTACTCCTTTCATGCATGATACCTTAGCCTCATTATTTTCTTTATTATGAATAACAATTTATTTCGTGTGATGGAACCACACCTAGAAGAGTTTCATACTATTTCCTATGTGTCGTACGCTCGTTTAACCGAACTCCGTTTGTCTTGTAACAAAACTCGGTTAAAAGTTTGAGCTAAATATACTAACGTATGAATTTTATTATATTCTTTTAACGGTACTCCTTTGATGCTTGATATTTTAGGCTCGGTATTTTGTTTATTATGAATAATAATTATTTATGGTGTGATGGAACCACACCAAAAAGAATTTCGTACAATTTCCTATATCTCGTATGCTCGTTTAACCGATCTCCGTTTGTCTTGTAACAAAACTCGGTTAAAAGTTTGAGCTAAATATACTAACGTATGAATTTTATTATATTCTTTTAACGGTACTCCTTTAATGCTTGATATTTTAGGCTCGGTATTTTGTTTATTATGAATAATAATTATTTATGCTGTGATGGAACCACACCAAGAAGAATTTCATACTATTTCCTATGTTTCGTAAGCTCGTTTAACCGATCTCCGGTTGTCTTGTAACAAAACTCGTTTAAAAGTTTGAGCTAAATATAGTAACGTATGAAGTTTATTATATACTTTTAACGGTACTCCTTTCATGCATGATACCTTAGCTTTGGAATTTTGATTATTACGAATAATATTTATTTTCGTGTGATGGAATCACACCCATTAGAATTTCGTACAATTTTCTATATCTCGTATGCTTGTTTAACCGATCTCCGTTTGTCTTGTAACAAAACTCAGTTAAATGTTTGAGCTAAATATACTAATGTATGAATTTTATTATATTCTTTTAACGGTACTCCTTTGATGCTTGATATTTTAGGCTCGGTATTTTGTTTATTATGAATTATAATTTTTTTGGTGTGATGGAACCACACCAAGAAGAGTTTCATACTATTTCCTATGTTTCGTAAGCTCGTTTAACCGATCTCCGGTTGTCTTGTAACAAAACTCGGTTAAAAGTTTGAGCTAAATATACTAACGTGTGAAGTTTATTATATATTTTTAACGGTACTCCTTTCATGCATGATACCTTAGCTTTGGTATTTTGTTTATTAGGAATAATATTTAATTTCGTTGATGGAATCACACCCATAAGAATTTCGTATAATTTCCTATATCTCGTATGCTCGTTTAACCGATCTCCGTTTGTCTTGTAACAAAACTCGGTTAAAAGTTTGAGCTAAATATACTAACGTATGAATTTTATTATATTCTTTTAACGGTACTCCTTTGATGCTTGATATTTTAGGCTCGGTATTTTGTTTATTATGAATAATAATTATTTATGGTGTGATGGAACCACACCAAAAAGAATTTCGTACAATTTCCTATATCTCGTATGCTCGTTTAACTGATCTCCGTTTGTCTTGTAACAAAACTCGGTTAAAAGTTTGAGCTAAATATATGAACGTATGAATTTTATTATATTCTTTTAACGGTACTCCTTTGATGCTTGATATTTTAGGCTCGGTATTTTGTTTATTATGAATAATAATTATTTATGGTGTGATGGAACCACACCAAGAAGAATTTCATACTATTTCCTATGTTTCGTAAGCTCGTTTAACCGATCTCCGGTTGTCTTGTAACAAAACTCGTTTAAAAGTTTGAGCTAAATATACTAACGTATGTAGTTTATTGTATTCTTTTAACGGTACTCCTTTCATGCATGATACCTTAGCCTCATTATTTTCTTTATTATGAATAACAATTTATTTCGTGTGATGGAACCACACCTAGAAGAGTTTCATACTATTTCCTATGTGTCGTACGCTCGTTTAACCGAACTCCGTTTGTCTTGTAACAAAACTCGTTTAAAAGTTTGAGCTAAATATACTAACGTATGAATTTTATTATATTCTTTTAACGGTACTCCTTTGATGCTTGATATTTTAGGCTCGGTATTTTGTTTATTATGAATAATAATTATTTATGGTGTGATGGAACCACACCAAAAAGAATTTCGTACAATTTCCTATATCTCGTATGCTCGTTTAACCGATCTCCGTTTGTCTTGTAACAAAACTCGGTTAAAAGTTTGAGCTAAATATACTAGCGTATGAATTTTATTATATTCTTTTAACGGTACTCCTTTGATGCTTGATATTTTAGGCTCGGTATTTTGTTTATTATGAATAATAATTATTTATGGTGTGATGGAACCACACCAAGAAGAATTTCATACTATTTCCTATATTTCGTAAGCTCGTTTAACCGATCTCCGTTTGTCTTGTAACAAAACTCGGTTAAAGGTTTGAGCTAAATATACTAACGTATGAATTTTATTATATTCTTTTAACGGTACTCCTTTGATGCTTGATATTTTAGGCTCGGTATTTTGTTTATTATGAATAATAATTATTTATGGTGTGATGGAACCACACCAAGAAGAATTTCATACTATTTCCTATGTTTCGTAAGCTCGTTTAACCGATCTCCGGTTGTCTTGTAACAAAACTCGTTTAAAAGTTTGAGCTAAATATAGTAACGTATGAAGTTTATTATATACTTTTAACGGTACTCCTTTCATGCATGATACCTTAGCTTTGGAATTTTGATTATTACGAATAATATTTATTTTCGTGTGATGGAATCACACCCATTAGAATTTCGTACAATTTTCTATATCTCGTATGCTTGTTTAACCGATCTCCGTTTGTCTTGTAACAAAACTCAGTTAAATGTTTGAGCTAAATATACTAACATATGAATTTTATTATATTCTTTTAACGGTACTCCTTTGATGCTTGATATTTTAGGCTCGGTATTTTGTTTATTATGAATAATAATTATTTATGGTGTGATGGAACCACACCAAGAAGAGTTTCATACTATTTCCTATGTTTCGTAAGCTCGTTTAACCGATCTCCGGTTGTCTTGTAACAAAACTCTTTTAAAAGTTTGAGCTAAATATACTAACGTATGAAGTTTATTATATTCTTTTAACGGTACTCCTTTCATGCATGATACCTTAGCCTCATTATTTTCTTTATTATGAATAACAATTTATTTCGTGTGATGGAACCACACCAAGAAGTGTTTCATACTATTTCCTATGTGTCGTAAGCTCGTTTAACCGAACTCCGTTTGTCTTGTAACAAAACTCGTTTAAAAGTTTGAGCTAAATATACTAACGTATGAAGTTTATTATGTACTTTTAACGGTACTCCTTTCATGCATGATACCTTAGACTTGGTATTTTGTTTAATATGAAGAATATTTAATTTTGTGTGATGGAATCACACCCATAAGAATTTCGTACAATTTCCTATATCTCGTATGCTCGTTTAACCGAGATCCATTTGTCTTGTAACAAAACGTGTTTAAAAGTTTGAGCTAGGTATATTAACGTATGAAGTTTATTATATACTTTTAACGGTACTCCTTTGATGCTTGATATTTTAGGCTCGGTATTTTGTTTATTATGAATAATAATTTTTTTGGTGTGATGGAACCACACCAAGAAGAGTTTCATACTATTTCCTATGTTTCGTAAGCTCGTTTAACCGATCTCCGGTTGTCTTGTAACAAAACTCGTTTAAAAGTTTGAGCTAAATATACTAACGTGTGAAGTTTATTATATATTTTTTACGGTACTCCTTTCATGCATGATACCTTAGCTTTGGTATTTTGTTTATTAGGAATAATATTTAATTTCGTTGATGGAATCACACCCATAAGAATTTCGTACAATTTCCTATATCTCGTATGCTCGTTTAACCGATCTCCGTTTGTCTTGTAACAAAACTCGGTTAAAAGTTTGAGCTAAATATACTAACGTATGAATTTTATTATATTCTTTTAACGGTACTCCTTTGATGCTTGATATTTTAGGCTCGGTATTTTGTTTATTATGAATAATAATTATTTATGGTGTGATGGAACCACACCAAAAAGAATTTCGTACAATTTCCTATATCTCGTATGCTCGTTTAACTGATCTCCGTTTGTCTTGTAACAAAACTCGGTTAAAAGTTTGAGCTAAATATACTAACGTATGAATTTTATTATATTCTTTTAACGGTACTCCTTTGATGCTTGATATTTTAGGCTCGGTATTTTGTTTATTATGAATAGTAATTATTTATGGTGTGATGGAACCACACCAAGAAGAATTTCATACTATTTCCTATGTTTCGTAAGCTCGTTTAACCGATCTCCGGTTGTCTTGTAACAAAACTCGTTTAAAAGTTTGAGCTAAATATACTAACGTATGTAGTTTATTGTATTCTTTTAACGGTACTCCTTTCATGCATGATACCTTAGCCTCATTATTTTCTTTATTATGAATAACAATTTATTTCGTGTGATGGAACCACACCTAGAAGAGTTTCATACTATTTCCTATGTGTCGTACGCTCGTTTAACCGAACTCCGTTTGTCTTGTAACAAAACTCGTTTAAAAGTTTGAGCTAAATATACTAACGTATGAATTTTATTATATTCTTTTAACGGTACTCCTTTGATGCTTGATATTTTAGGCTCGGTATTTTGTTTATTATGAATAATAATTATTTATGGTGTGATGGAACCACACCAAAAAGAATTTCGTACAATTTCCTATATCTCGTATGCTCGTTTAACCGATCTCCGTTTGTCTTGTAACAAAACTCGGTTAAAAGTTTGAGCTAAATATACTAACGTATGAATTTTATTATATTCTTTTAACGGTACTCCTTTAATGCTTGATATTTTAGGCTCGGTATTTTGTTTATTATGAATAATAATTATTTATGCTGTGATGGAACCACACCAAGAAGAATTTCATACTATTTCCTATGTTTCGTAAGCTCGTTTAACCGATCTCCGGTTGTCTTGTAACAAAACTCGTTTAAAAGTTTGAGCTAAATATAGTAACGTATGAAGTTTATTATATACTTTTAACGGTACTCCTTTCATGCATGATACCTTAGCTTTGGAATTTTGATTATTACGAATAATATTTATTTTCGTGTGATGGAATCACACCCATTAGAATTTCGTACAATTTTCTATATCTCGTATGCTTGTTTAACCGATCTCCGTTTGTCTTGTAACAAAACTCAGTTAAATGTTTGAGCTAAATATACTAATGTATGAATTTTATTATATTCTTTTAACGGTACTCCTTTGATGCTTGATATTTTAGGCTCGGTATTTTGTTTATTATGAATAATAATTATTTATGGTGTGATGGAACCACACCAAGAAGAGTTTCATACTATTTCCTATGTTTCGTAAGCTCGTTTAACCGATCTCCGGTTGTCTTGTAACAAAACTCTTTTAAAAGTTTGAGCTAAATATACTAACGTATGAAGTTTATTATATTCTTTTAACAGTACTCCTTTCATGCATGATACCTTAGCCTCATTATTTTCTTTATTATGAATAACAATTTATTTCGTGTGATGGAACCACACCAAGAAGTGTTTCATACTATTTCCTATGTGTCGTAAGCTCGTTTAACCGAACTCCGTTTGTCTTGTAACAAAACTCGTTTAAAAGTTTGAGCTAAATATACTAACGTATGAAGTTTATTATGTACTTTTAACGGTACTCCTTTCATGCATGATACCTTAGACTTGGTATTTTGTTTAATATGAAGAATATTTAATTTTGTGTGATGGAATCACACCCATAAGAATTTCGTACAATTTCCTATATCTCGTATGCTCGTTTAACCGAGATCCATTTGTCTTGTAACAAAACGTGTTTAAAAGTTTGAGCTAGGTATATTAACGTATGAAGTTTTTTATATACTTTTAACGGTACTCCTTTGATGCTTGATATTTTAGGCTCGGTATTTTGTTTATTATGAATAATAATTTTTTTGGTGTGATGGAACCACACCAAGAAGAGTTTCATACTATTTCCTATGTTTCGTAAGCTCGTTTAACCGATCTCCGGTTGTCTTGTAACAAAACTCGTTTAAAAGTTTGAGCTAAATATACTAACGTGTGAAGTTTGTTATATATTTTTTACGGTACTCCTTTCATGCATGATACCTTAGCTTTGGTATTTTGTTTATTAGGAATAATATTTAATTTCGTTGATGGAATCACACCCATAAGAATTTCGTACAATTTCCTATATCTCGTATGCTCGTTTAACCGATCTCCGTTTGCCTTGTAACAAAACTCGGTTAAAAGTTTGAGCTAAATATACTAACGTATAAATTTTATTATATTCTTTTAACGGTACTCCTATGATGCTTGATATTTTAGGCTCGGTATTTTGTTTATTATGAATAATAATTATTTATGGTGTGATGGAACCACACCAAAAAGAATTTCGTACAATTTCCTATATCTCGTATGCTCGTTTAACTGATCTCCGTTTGTCTTGTAACAAAACTCGGTTAAAAGTTTGAGCTAAATATACTAACGTATGAATTTTATTATATTCTTTTAACGGTACTCCTTTGATGCTTGATATTTTAGGCTCGGTATTTTGTTTATTATGAATAATAATTATTTATGGTGTGATGGAACCACACCAAGAAGAATTTCATACTATTTCCTATGTTTCGTAAGCTCGTTTAACCGATCTCCGGTTGTCTTGTAACAAAACTCGTTTAAAAGTTTGAGCTAAATATACTAACGTATGAAGTTTATTGTATTCTTTTAACGGTACTCCTTTCATGCATGATACCTTAGCCTCATTTATTTTCTTTATTATGAATAACAATTTATTTCGTGTGATGGAACCACACCTAGAAGAGTTTCATACTATTTCCTATGTGTCGTACGCTCGTTTAACCGAACTCCGTTTGTCTTGTAACAAAACTCGTTTAAAAGTTTGAGCTAAATATACTAACGTATGAAGTTTATTATATTCTTTTAACGGTACTCCTTTCATGCATGATACCTTAGCCTCATTATTTTCTTTATTATGAATAACAATTTATTTCGTGTGATGGAACCACACCTAGAAGAGTTTCATACTATTTCCTATGTGTCGTACGCTCGTTTAACCGAACTCCGTTTGTCTTGTAACAAAACTCGTTTAAAAGTTTGAGCTAAATATACTAACGTATGAATTTTATTATATTATTTTAACGGTACTCCTTTGATGCTTGATATTTTAGGCTCGGTATTTTGTTTATTATGAATAATAATTATTTATGGTGTGATGGAACCACACCAAGAAGAATTTCGTACAATTTCCTATATCTCGTATGCTCGTTTAACTGATCTCCGTTTGTCTTGTAACAAAACTCGGTTAAAAGTTTGAGCTAAATATACTAACGTATGAATTTTATTATATTCTTTTAACGGTACTCCTTTCATGCTTGATATTTTAGGCTCGGTATTTTGTTTATTATGAATAATAATTATTTTTGGTGTGATGGAACCACACCAAGAAGAATTTCATACTATTTCCTATGTTTCGTAAGCTCGTTTAACCGATCTCCGGTTGTCTTGTAACAAAACTCGTTTAAAAGTTTGAGCTAAATATACTAACGTATGAAGTCTATTATATTCTTTTAACGGTACTCCTTTCATGCATGATACCTTAGCCTCATTATTTTCTTTATTATGAATAACAATTTATTTCGTGTGATGGAACCACACCAAGAAGAGTTTCATACTATTTCCTATGTGTCGTAAGCTCGTTTAACCGAACTCCGTTTGTCTTGTAACAAAACTCGTTTAAAAGTTTGAGCTAAATATACTAACGTATGAAGTTTATTATGTACTTTTAACGGTACTCCTTTCATGCATGATACCTTAGACTTGGTATTTTGTTTAATATGAAGAATATTTAATTTTGTGTGATGGAATCACACCCATAAGAATTTCGTACAATTTCCTATATCTCGTATGCTCGTTTAACCGAGATCCATTTGTCTTGTAACAAAACGTGTTTAAAAGTTTGAGCTAGGTATATTAACGTATGAAGTTTATTATATACTTTTAACGGTACTCCTTTGATGCTTGATATTTTAGGCTCGGTATTTTGTTTATTATGAATAATAATTTTTTTGGTGTGATGGAACCACACCAAGAAGAGTTTCATACTATTTCCTATGTTTCGTAAGCTCGTTTAACCGATCTCCGGTTGTCTTGTAACAAAACTCGTTTAAAAGTTTGAGCTAAATATACTAACGTGTGAAGTTTATTATATTCTTTTAACGGTACTCCTTTGATGCTTGATATTTTAGGCTCGGTATTTTGTTTATTATGAATAATAATTATTTATGGTGTGATGGAACCACACCAAGAAGAATTTCATACTATTTCCTATGTTTCGTAAGCTCGTTTAACCGATCTCCGGTTGTCTTGTAACAAAACTCGTTTAAAAGTTTGAGCTAAATATACTAACGTATGAAGTTTATTGTATTCTTTTAACGGTACTCCTTTCATGCATGATACCTTAGCCTCATTATTTTCTTTATTATGAATAACAATTTATTTCGTGTGATGGAACCACACCTAGAAGAGTTTCATACTATTTCCTATGTGTCGTACGCTCGTTTAACCGAACTCCGTTTGTCTTGTAACAAAACTCGTTTAAAAGTTTAAGCTAAATATACTAACGTATGAATTTTATTATATTCTTTTAACGGTACTCCTTTGATGCTTGATATTTTAGGCTCGGTATTTTGTTTATTATGAATAATAATTATTTATGGTGTGATGGAACCACACCAAAAAGAATTTCGTACAATTTCCTATATCTCGTATGCTCGTTTAACTGATCTCCGTTTGTCTTGTAACAAAACTCGGTTAAAAGTTTGAGCTAAATATACTAACGTATGAATTTTATTATATTCTTTTAACGGTACTCCTTTAATGCTTGATATTTTAGGCTCGGTATTTTGTTTATTATGAATAATAATTATTTATGGTGTGATGGAACCACACCAAGAAGAATTTCATACTATTTCCTATGTTTCGTAAGCTCATTTAACCGATCTCCGGTTGTCTTGTAACAAAACTCGTTTAAAAGTTTGAGCTAAATATACTAACGTATAAAGTTTATTGTATTCTTTTAACGGTACTCCTTTCATGCATGATACCTTAGCCTCATTATTTTCTTTATTATGAATAACAATTTATTTCGTGTGATGGAACCACACCTAGAAGAGTTTCATACTATTTCCTATGTGTCGTACGCTCGTTTAACCGAACTCCGTTTGTCTTGTAACAAAACTCGTTTAAAAGTTTGAGCTAAATATACTAACGTATGAATTTTATTATATTCTTTTAACGGTACTCCTTTGATGCTTGATATTTTAGGCTCGGTATTTTGTTTATTATGAATAATAATTATATATGGTGTGATGGAACCACACCAAGAAGAATTTCGTACAATTTCCTATATCTCGTATGCTCGTTTAACTGATCTCCGTTTGTCTTGTAACAAAACTCGGTTAAAAGTTTGAGCTAAATATACTAACGTATGAATTTTATTATATTCTTTTAACGGTACTCCTTTCATGCTTGATATTTTAGGCTCGGTATTTTGTTTATTATGAATAATAATTATTTTTGGTGTGATGGAACCACACCAAGAAGAATTTCATACTATTTCCTATGTTTCGTAAGCTCGTTTAACCGATCTCCGGTTGTCTTGTAACAAAACTCGTTTAAAAGTTTGAGCTAAATATACTAACGTATGAAGTCTATTATATTCTTTTAACGGTACTCCTTTCATGCATGATACCTTAGCCTCATTATTTTCTTTATTATGAATAACAATTTATTTCGTGTGATGGAACCACACCTAGAAGAGTTTCATACTATTTCCTATGTGTCGTACGCTCGTTTAACCGAACTCCGTTTGTCTTGTAACAAAACTCGTTTAAAAGTTTGAGCTAAATATACTAACGTATGAAGTTTATTATATTCTTTTAACGGTACTCCTTTCATGCATGATACCTTAGCCTCATTATTTTCTTTATTATGAATAACAATTTATTTCGTGTGATGGAACCACACCTAGAAGAGTTTCATACTATTTCCTATGTGTCGTAAACTCATTATATACTTTTACCAGTACTCCTTTCATGCATGATATCTTAGCTTTGGTATTTTGTTTATTAGGAATAATATTTAATTTCGTTGATGGAATCACACCCATAAGAATTTCGTACAATTTCCTATATCTCGTATGCTCGTTTAACCGATCTCCGTTTGTCTTGTAACAAAACTCGGTTAAAAGTTTGAGCTAAATATACTAACGTATGAAGTTTATTATATACTTTTAACGGTACTCCTTTGATGCTTGATATCTTAGGCTTGGTATTTTGTTTATTATGAATAATAATTTTTTTGGTGTGATGGAACCACACCAAGAAGAGTTTCATATTATTTCCTATGTTTCGTAAGCTCGTTTAACCGATCTCCGGTTGTCTTGTAACAAAATTCGTTTAAAAGTTTGAGCTAAATATAGTAACGTATGAAGTTTATTATATACTTTTAACGGTACTCCTTTCATGCATGATACCTTAGCTTTGGAATTTTGATTATTACGAATAATATTTATTTTCCTGTGATGGAATCACACCCATTAGAATTTCGTACAATTTTCTATATCTCGTATGCTTGTTTAACCGATCTCCGTTTGTCTTGTAACAAAACTCGGTTAAAAGTTTGAGCTAAATATACTAACGTATGAATTTTATTATATTCTTTTAACGGTACTCCTTTGATGCTTGATATTTTAGGCTCGGTATTTTGTTTATTATGACTAATAATTATTTATGGTGTGATGGAACCACACCAAGAAGAGTTTCATACTATTTCCTATGTTTCGTAAGCTCGTTTAACCAATCTCCGGTTGTCTTGTAACAAAACTCGTTTAAAAGTTTGAGCAAAATATACTAACATATGAAGTTTATTATATTCTTTTAACGGTACTCCTTTCATGCATGATACCTTAGACTCGGTATTTTGTTTAATATGAAGAATATTTAATTTTGTGTGATGGAATCACACCCATAAGAATTTCGTACAATTTCCTATATCTCGTATGCTCGTTTAACCGAGATCCATTTGTCTTGTAACAAAACGTGTTTAAAAGTTTGAGCTAGGTATATTAACGTACGAAGTTTATTATATAGTTTTAACGGTACTCCTTTGATGCTTGATATTTTAGGCTCGGTATTTTGTTTATTATGAATAATAATTTTTTTGGTGTGATGGAACCACACCAAGAAGAGTTTCATACTATTTCCTATGTTTCGTAAGCTCGTTTAACCGATCTCCGGTTGTCTTGTAACAAAACTCGTTTAAAAGTTTGAGCTAAATATACTAACGTGTGAAGTTTATTATATATTTTTAACGGTACTCCTTTCATGCATGATACCTTAGCTTTGGTATTTTGTTTATTAGGAATAATATTTAATTTCGTTGATGGAATCACACCCATAAGAATTTCGTACAATTTCCTATATCTCGTATGCTAGTTTAACCGATCTCCGTTTGTCTTGTAACAAAACTCGGTTAAAAGTTTGAGTTAAATATACTAACGTATGAATTTTATTATATTCTTTTAACGGTACTCCTTTGATGCTTGATATTTTAGGCTCGGTATTTTGTTTATTATGAATAATAATTATTTATGGTGTGATGGAACCACACCAAAAAGAATTTCGTACAATTTCCTATATCTCGTATGCTCGTTTAACTGATCTCCGTTTGTCTTGTAACAAAACTCGGTTAAAAGTTTGAGCTAAATATACTAACGTATGAATTTTATTATATTCTTTTAACGGTACTCCTTTGATGCTTGATATTTTAGGCTCGGTATTTTGTTTATTATGAATAATAATTATTTATGGTGTGATGGAACCACACCAAGAAGAATTCCATACTATTTCCTATGTTTCGTAAGCTCGTTTAACCGATCTCCGGTTGTCTTGTAACAAAACTCGTTTAAAAGTTTGAGCTAAATATACTAACGTATGAATTTTATTGTATTCTTTTAACGGTACTCCTTTCATGCATGATACCTTAGCCTCATTATTTTCTTTATTATGAATAACAATTTATTTCGTGTGATGGAACCACACCTAGAAGAGTTTCATACTATTTCCTATGTGTCGTACGCTCGTTTAACCGAACTCCGTTTGTCTTGTAACAAAACTCATTTAAAAGTTTGAGCTAAATATACTAACGTATGAATTTTATTATATTCTTTTAACGGTACTCCTTTGATGCTTGACATTTTAGGCTCGGTATTTTGTTTATTATGAATAATAATTATTTATGGTGTGATGGAACCACACCAAGAAGAATTTCGTACAATTTCCTATATCTCGTATGCTCGTTTAACTGATCTCCGTTTGTCTTGTAACAAAACTTGGTTAAAAGTTTGAGCTAAATATACTAACGTATGAATTTTATTATATTCTTTTAACGGTACTCCTTTGATGCTTGATATTTTAGGCTCGGTATTTTGTTTATTATGAATAATAATTATTTATGGTGTGATGGAACCACACCAAGAAGAATTTCATACTATTTCCTATGTTTCGTAAGCTCGTTTAACCGATCTCCGGTTGTCTTGTAACAAAACTCGTTTAAAAGTTTGAGCTAAATATACTAACGTATGAAGTTTATTGTATTCTTTTAACGGTACTCCTTTCATGCATGATACCTTAGCCTCATTATTTTCTTTATTATGAATAACAATTTATTTCGTGTGATGGAACCACACCTAGAAGAGTTTCATACTATTTCCTATGTGTCGTACGCTCGTTTAACCGAACTCCGTTTGTCTTGTAACAAAACTCATTTAAAAGTTTGAGCTAAATATACTAACGTATGAATTTTATTATATTCTTTTAACGGTACTCCTTTGATGCTTGACATTTTAGGCTCGGTATTTTGTTTATTATGAATAATAATTATTTATGGTGTGATGGAACCACACCAAGAAGAATTTCGTACAATTTCCTATATCTCGTATGCTCGTTTAACTGATCTCCGTTTGTCTTGTAACAAAACTTGGTTAAAAGTTTGAGCTAAATATACTAACGTATGAATTTTATTATATTCTTTTAACGGTACTCCTTTGATGCTTGATATTTTAGGCTCGGTATTTTGTTTATTATGAATAATAATTATTTATGGTGTGATGGAACCACACCAAGAAGAATTTCATACTATTTCCTATGTTTCGTAAGCTCGTTTAACCGATCTCCGGTTGTCTTGTAACAAAACTCGTTTAAAAGTTTGAGCTAAATATACTAACGTATGAAGTTTATTGTATTCTTTTAACGGTACTCCTTTCATGCATGATACCTTAGCCTCATTATTTTCTTTATTATGAATAACAATTTATTTCGTGTGATGGAACCACACCTAGAAGAGTTTCATACTATTTCCTATGTGTCGTACGCTCGTTTAACCGAACTCCGTTTGTCTTGTAACAAAACTCGTTTAAAAGTTTGAGCTAAATATACTAACGTATGAATTTTATTATATTCTTTTAACGGTACTCCTTTGATGCTTGATATTTTAGGCTCGGTATTTTGTTTATTATGAATAATAATTATTTATGGTGTGATGGAACCACACCAAGAAGAATTTCGTACAATTTCCTATATCTCGTATGCTCGTTTAACTGATCTCCGTTTGTCTTGTAACAAAACTTGGTTAAAAGTTTGAGCTAAATATACTAACGTATGAATTTTATTATATTCTTTTAACGGTACTCCTTTGATGCTTGATATTTTAGGCTCGGTATTTTATTTATTATGAATAATAATTATTTATGGTGTGATGGAACCACACCAAGAAGAATTTCATACTATTTCCTATGTTTCGTAAGCTCGTTTAACCGATCTCCGGTTGTCTTGTAACAAAACTCGTTTAAAAGTTTGAGCTAAATATACTAACGTATGAAGTTTATTGTATTCTTTTAACGGTACTCCTTTCATGCATGATACCTTAGCCTCATTATTTTCTTTATTATGAATAACAATTTATTTCGTGTGATGGAACCACACCTAGAAGAGTTTCATACTATTTCCTATGTGTCGTACGCTCGTTTAACCGAACTCCGTTTGTCTTGTAACAAAACTCGTTTAAAAGTTTGAGCTAAATATACTAACGTATGAATTTTATTATATTCTTTTAACGGTACTCCTTTGATGCTTGATATTTTAGGCTTGGTATTTTGTTTATTATGAATAATAATTATTTATGGTGTGATGGAACCACACCAAGAAGAATTTCGTACAATTTCCTATATCTCGTATGCTCGTTTAACTGATCTCCGTTTGTCTTGTAACAAAACTCGGTTAAAAGTTTGAGCTAAATATACTAACGTATGAAGTTTATTATATTCTTTTAACGGTACTCCTTTCATGCATGATACCTTAGCCTCATTATTTTCTTTATTATGAATAACAATTTATTTCGTGTGATGGAACCACACCTAGAAGAGTTTCATACTATTTCCTATGTGTCGTAAACTCATTATATACTTTTACCAGTACTCCTTTCATGCATGATATCTTAGCTTTGGTATTTTGTTTATTAGGAATAATATTTAATTTCGTTGATGGAATCACACCCATAAGAATTTCGTACAATTTCCTATATCTCGTATGCTCGTTTAACCGATCTCCGTTTGTCTTGTAACAAAACTCGGTTAAAAGTTTGAGCTAAATATACTAACGTATGAAGTTTATTATATACTTTTAACGGTACTCCTTTGATGCTTGATATCTTAGGCTTGGTATTTTGTTTATTATGAATAATAATTTTTTTGGTGTGATGGAACCACACCAAGAAGAGTTTCATATTATTTCCTATGTTTCGTAAGCTCGTTTAACCGATCTCCGGTTGTCTTGTAACAAAATTCGTTTAAAAGTTTGAGCTAAATATAGTAACGTATGAAGTTTATTATATACTTTTAACGGTACTCCTTTCATGCATGATACCTTAGACTCGGTATTTTGTTTAATATGAAGAATATTTAATTTTGTGTGATGGAATCACACCCATAAGAATTTCGTACAATTTCCTATATCTCGTATGCTCGTTTAACCGAGATCCATTTGTCTTGTAACAAAACGTGTTTAAAAGTTTGAGCTAGGTATATTAACGTACGAAGTTTATTATATAGTTTTAACGGTACTCCTTTGATGCTTGATATTTTAGGCTCGGTATTTTGTTTATTATGAATAATAATTTTTTTGGTGTGATGGAACCACACCAAGAAGAGTTTCATACTATTTCCTATGTTTCGTAAGCTCGTTTAACCGATCTCCGGTTGTCTTGTAACAAAACTCGTTTAAAAGTTTGAGCTAAATATACTAACGTATGAAGTTTATTATGTACTTTTAACGGTACTCCTTTCATGCATGATACCTTAGCCTCATTATTTTCTTTATTATGAATAACAATTTATTTCGTGTGATGGAACCACACCTAGAAGAGTTTCATACTATTTCCTATGTGTCGTACGCTCGTTTAACCGAACTCCGTTTGTCTTGTAACAAAACTCATTTAAAAGTTTGAGCTAAATATACTAACGTATGAATTTTATTATATTCTTTTAACGGTACTCCTTTGATGCTTGATATTTTAGGCTCGGTATTTTGTTTATTATGAATAATAATTATTTATGGTGTGATGGAACCACACCAAGAAGAATTTCGTACAATTTCCTATATCTCGTATGCTCGTTTAACTGATCTCCGTTTGTCTTGTAACAAAACTTGGTTAAAAGTTTGAGCTAAATATACTAACGTATGAATTTTATTATATTCTTTTAACGGTACTCCTTTGATGCTTGATATTTTAGGCTCGGTATTTTGTTTATTATGAATAATAATTATTTATGGTGTGATGGAACCACACCAAGAAGAATTTCATACTATTTCCTATGTTTCGTAAGCTCGTTTAACCGATCTCCGGTTGTCTTGTAACAAAACTCGTTTAAAAGTTTGAGCTAAATATACTAACGTATGAAGTTTATTGTATTCTTTTAACGGTACTCCTTTCATGCATGATACCTTAGCCTCATTATTTTCTTTATTATGAATAACAATTTATTTCGTGTGATGGAACCACACCTAGAAGAGTTTCATACTATTTCCTATGTGTCGTACGCTCGTTTAACCGAACTCCGTTTGTCTTGTAACAAAACTCGTTTAAAAGTTTGAGCTAAATATACTAACGTATGAATTTTATTATATTCTTTTAACGGTACTCCTTTGATGCTTGATATTTTAGGCTCGGTATTTTGTTTATTATGAATAATAATTATTTATGGTGTGATGGAACCACACCAAGAAGAATTTCGTACAATTTCCTATATCTCGTATGCTCGTTTAACTGATCTCCGTTTGTCTTGTAACAAAACTTGGTTAAAAGTTTGAGCTAAATATACTAACGTATGAATTTTATTATATTCTTTTAACGGTACTCCTTTGATGCTTGATATTTTAGGCTCGGTATTTTGTTTATTATGAATAATAATTATTTATGGTGTGATGGAACCACACCAAGAAGAATTTCATACTATTTCCTATGTTTCGTAAGCTCGTTTAACCGATCTCCGGTTGTCTTGTAACAAAACTCGTTTAAAAGTTTGAGCTAAATATACTAACGTATGAAGTTTATTGTATTCTTTTAACGGTACTCCTTTCATGCATGATACCTTAGCCTCATTATTTTCTTTATTATGAATAACAATTTATTTCGTGTGATGGAACCACACCTAGAAGAGTTTCATACTATTTCCTATGTGTCGTACGCTCGTTTAACCGAACTCCGTTTGTCTTGTAACAAAACTCGTTTAAAAGTTTGAGCTAAATATACTAACGTATGAATTTTATTATATTCTTTTAACGGTACTCCTTTGATGCTTGATATTTTAGGCTCGGTATTTTGTTTATTATGAATAATAATTATTTATGGTGTGATGGAACCACACCAAGAAGAATTTCGTACAATTTCCTATATCTCGTATGCTCGTTTAACTGATCTCCGTTTGTCTTGTAACAAAACTCGGTTAAAAGTTTGAGCTAAATATACTAACGTATGAAGTTTATTATATTCTTTTAACGGTACTCCTTTCATGCATGATACCTTAGCCTCATTATTTTCTTTATTATGAATAACAATTTATTTCGTGTGATGGAACCACACCTAGAAGAGTTTCATACTATTTCCTATGTGTCGTAAACTCATTATATACTTTTACCAGTACTCCTTTCATGCATGATATCTTAGCTTTGGTATTTTGTTTATTAGGAATAATATTTAATTTCGTTGATGGAATCACACCCATAAGAATTTCGTACAATTTCCTATATCTCGTATGCTCGTTTAACCGATCTCCGTTTGTCTTGTAACAAAACTCGGTTAAAAGTTTGAGATAAATATACTAACGTATGAAGTTTATTATATACTTTTAACGGTACTCCTTTGATGCTTGATATCTTAGGCTTGGTATTTTGTTTATTATGAATAATAATTTTTTTGGTGTGATGGAACCACACCAAGAAGAGTTTCATATTATTTCCTATGTTTCGTAAGCTCGTTTAACCGATCTCCGGTTGTCTTGTAACAAAATTCGTTTAAAAGTTTGAGCTAAATATAGTAACGTATGAAGTTTATTATATACTTTTAACGGTACTCCTTTCATGCATGATACCTTAGCTTTGGAATTTTGATTATTACGAATAATATTTATTTTCCTGTGATGGAATCACACCCATTAGAATTTCGTACAATTTTCTATATCTCGTATGCTTGTTTAACCGATCTCCGTTTGTCTTGTAACAAAACTCGGTTAAAAGTTTGAGCTAAATATACTAACGTATGAATTTTATTATATTCTTTTAACGGTACTCCTTTGATGCTTGATATTTTAGGCTCGGTATTTTGTTTATTATGACTAATAATTATTTATGGTGTGATGGAACCACACCAAGAAGAGTTTCATACTATTTCCTATGTTTCGTAAGCTCGTTTAACCGATCTCCGGTTGTCTTGTAACAAAACTCGTTTAAAAGTTTGAGCTAAATATACTAACATATGAAGTTTATTATATTCTTTTAACGGTACTCCTTTCATGCATGATACCTTAGACTCGGTATTTTGTTTAATATGAAGAATATTTAATTTTGTGTGATGGAATCACACCCATAAGAATTTCGTACAATTTCCTATATCTCGTATGCTCGTTTAACCGAGATCCATTTGTCTTGTAACAAAACGTGTTTAAAAGTTTGAGCTAGGTATATTAACGTACGAAGTTTATTATATAGTTTTAACGGTACTCCTTTGATGCTTGATATTTTAGGCTCGGTATTTTGTTTATTATGAATAATAATTTTTTTGGTGTGATGGAACCACACCAAGAAGAGTTTCATACTATTTCCTATGTTTCGTAAGCTCGTTTAACCGATCTCCGGTTGTCTTGTAACAAAACTCGTTTAAAAGTTTGAGCTAAATATACTAACGTATGAAGTTTATTATGTACTTTTAACGGTACTCCTTTCATGGATGATACCTTAGCCTCATTATTTTCTTTATTATGAATAACAATTTATTTCGTGTGATGGAACCACACCTAGAAGAGTTTCATACTATTTCCTATGTGTCGTACGCTCGTTTAACCGAACTCCGTTTGTCTTGTAACAAAACTCATTTAAAAGTTTGAGCTAAATATACTAACGTATGAATTTTATTATATTCTTTTAACGGTACTCCTTTGATGCTTGATATTTTAGGCTCGGTATTTTGTTTATTATGAATAATAATTATTTATGGTGTGATGGAACCACACCAAGAAGAATTTCGTACAATTTCCTATATCTCGTATGCTCGTTTAACTGATCTCCGTTTGTCTTGTAACAAAACTTGGTTAAAAGTTTGAGCTAAATATACTAACGTATGAATTTTATTATATTCTTTTAACGGTACTCCTTTGATGCTTGATATTTTAGGCTCGGTATTTTGTTTATTATGAATAATAATTATTTATGGTGTGATGGAACCACACCAAGAAGAATTTCGTACAATTTCCTATATCTCGTATGCTCGTTTAACTGATCTCCGTTTGTCTTGTAACAAAACTCGGTTAAAAGTTTGAGCTAAATATACTAACGTATGAAGTTTATTATATTCTTTTAACGGTACTCCTTTCATGCATGATACCTTAGCCTCATTATTTTCTTTATTATGAATAACAATTTATTTCGTGTGATGGAACCACACCTAGAAGAGTTTCATACTATTTCCTATGTGTCGTAAACTCATTATATACTTTTACCAGTACTCCTTTCATGCATGATATCTTAGCTTTGGTATTTTGTTTATTAGGAATAATATTTAATTTCGTTGATGGAATCACACCCATAAGAATTTCGTACATTTTCCTATATCTCGTATGCTCGTTTAACCGATCTCCGTTTGTCTTGTAACAAAACTCGGTTAAAAGTTTGAGCTAAATATACTAACGTATGAAGTTTATTATATACTTTTAACGGTACTCCTTTGATGCTTGATATCTTAGGCTTGGTATTTTGTTTATTATGAATAATAACTTTTTTGGTGTGATGGAACCACACCAAGAAGAGTTTCATATTATTTCCTATGTTTCGTAAGCTCGTTTAACCGATCTCCGGTTGTCTTGTAACAAAATTCGTTTAAAAGTTTGAGCTAAATATAGTAACGTATGAAGTTTATTATATACTTTTAACGGTACTCCTTTCATGCATGATACCTTAGCTTTGGAATTTTGATTATTACGAATAATATTTATTTTCCTGTGATGGAATCACACCCATTAGAATTTCGTACAATTTTCTATATCTCGTATGCTTGTTTAACCGATCTCCGTTTGTCTTGTAACAAAACTCGGTTAAAAGTTTGAGCTAAATATACTAACGTATGAATTTTATTATATTCTTTTAACGGTACTCCTTTGATGCTTGATATTTTAGGCTCGGTATTTTGTTTATTATGACTAATAATTATTTATGGTGTGATGGAACCACACCAAGAAGAGTTTCATACTATTTCCTATGTTTCGTAAGCTCGTTTAACCGATCTCCGGTTGTCTTGTAACAAAACTCGTTTAAAAGTTTGAGCTAAATATACTAACATATGAAGTTTATTATATTCTTTTAACGGTACTCCTTTCATGCATGATACCTTAGACTCGGTATTTTGTTTAATATGAAGAATATTTAATTTTGTGTGATGGAATCACACCCATAAGAATTTCGTACAATTTCCTATATCTCGTATGCTCGTTTAACCGAGATCCATTTGTCTTGTAACAAAACGTGTTTAAAAGTTTGAGCTAGGTATATTAACGTACGAAGTTTATTATATAGTTTTAACGGTACTCCTTTGATGCTTGATATTTTAGGCTCGGTATTTTGTTTATTATGAATAATAATTTTTTTGGTGTGATGGAACCACACCAAGAAGAGTTTCATACTATTTCCTATGTTTCGTAAGCTCGTTTAACCGATCTCCGGTTGTCTTGTAACAAAACTCGTTTAAAAGTTTGAGCTAAATATACTAACGTGTGAAGTTTATTATATATTTTTAACGGTACTCCTTTCATGCATGATACCTTAGCTTTGGTATTTTGTTTATTAGGAATAATATTTAATTTCGTTGATGGAATCACACCCATAAGAATTTCGTACAATTTCCTATATCTCGTATGCTAGTTTAACCGATCTCCGTTTGTCTTTTAACAAAACTCGGTTAAAAGTTTGAGTTAAATATACTAACGTATGAATTTTATTATATTCTTTTAACGGTACTCCTTTGATGCTTGATATTTTAGGCTCGGTATTTTGTTTATTATGAATAATAATTATTTATGGTGTGATGGAACCACACCAAAAAGAATTTCGTACAATTTCCTATATCTCGTATGCTCGTTTAACTGATCTCCGTTTGTCTTGTAACAAAACTCGGTTAAAAGTTTGAGCTAAATATACTAACGTATGAATTTTATTATATTCTTTTAACGGTACTCCTTTGATGCTTGATATTTTAGGCTCGGTATTTTGTTTATTATGAATAATAATTATTTATGGTGTGATGGAACCACACCAAGAAGAATTTCATACTATTTCCTATGTTTCGTAAGCTCGTTTAACCGATCTCCGGTTGTCTTGTAACAAAACTCGTTTAAAAGTTTGAGCTAAATATACTAACGTATGAATTTTATTGTATTCTTTTAACGGTACTCCTTTCATGCATGATACCTTAGCCTCATTATTTTCTTTATTATGAATAACAATTTATTTCGTGTGATGGAACCACACCTAGAAGAGTTTCATACTATTTCCTATGTGTCGTACGCTCGTTTAACCGAACTCCGTTTGTCTTGTAACAAAACTCATTTAAAAGTTTGAGCTAAATATACTAACGTATGAATTTTATTATATTCTTTTAACGGTACTCCTTTGATGCTTGATATTTTAGGCTCGGTATTTTGTTTATTATGAATAATAATTATTTATGGTGTGATGGAACCACACCAAGAAGAATTTCGTACAATTTCCTATATCTCGTATGCTCGTTTAACTGATCTCCGTTTGTCTTGTAACAAAACTCGGTTAAAAGTTTGAGCTAAATATACTAACGTATGAATTTTATTATATTCTTTTAACGGTACTCCTTTGATGCTTGATATTTTAGGCTCGGTATTTTGTTTATTATGAATAATAATTATTTATGGTGTGATGGAACCACACCAAGAAGAATTTCATACTATTTCCTATGTTTCGTAAGCTCGTTTAACCGATCTCCGGTTGTCTTGTAACAAAACTCGTTTAAAAGTTTGAGCTAAATATACTAACGTATGAATTTTATTGTATTCTTTTAACGGTACTCCTTTCATGCATGATACCTTAGCCTCATTATTTTCTTTATTATGAATAACAATTTATTTCGTGTGATGGAACCACACCTAGAAGAGTTTCATACTATTTCCTATGTGTCGTACGCTCGTTTAACCGAACTCCGTTTGTCTTGTAACAAAACTCATTTAAAAGTTTGAGCTAAATATACTAACGTATGAATTTTATTATATTCTTTTAACGGTACTCCTTTGATGCTTGATATTTTAGGCTCGGTATTTTGTTTATTATGAATAATAATTATTTATGGTGTGATGGAACCACACCAAGAAGAATTTCGTACAATTTCCTATATCTCGTATGCTCGTTTAACTGATCTCCGTTTGTCTTGTAACAAAACTTGGTTAAAAGTTTGAGCTAAATATACTAACGTATGAATTTTATTATATTCTTTTAACGGTACTCCTTTGATGCTTGATATTTTAGGCTCGGTATTTTGTTTATTATAAATAATAATTATTTATGGTGTGATGGAACCACACCAAGAAGAATTTCATACTATTTCCTATGTGTCGTAAGCTCGTTTAACCGATCTCCGTTTGTCTTGTAACAAAACTCGGTTAAAAGTTTGAGCTAAATATACTAACGTATGAATTTTATTATATTCTTTTAACGGTACTCCTTTCATGCTTGATATTTTAGGCTCGGTATTTTGTTTATTATGAATAATAATTATTTATGGTGTGATGGAACCACACCAAAAAGAATTTCGTACAATTTCCTATATCTCGTATGATCGTTTAACTGATCTCCGTTTGTCTTGTAACAAAACTCGGTTAAAAGTTTGAGCTAAATATACTAACGTATGAATTTTATTATATTCTTTTAACGGTACTCCTTTGATGCTTGATATTTTAGGCTCGGTATTTTGTTTATTATGAATAATAATTATTTATGGTGTGATGGAACCACACCAAGAAGAATTTCATACTATTTCCTATGTTTCGTAAGCTCGTTTAACCGATCTCCGGTTGTCTTGTAACAAAACTCGTTTGAAAGTTTGAGCTAAATATACTAACGTATGAATTTTATTGTATTCTTTTAACGGTACTCCTTTCATGCATGATACCTTAGCCTCATTATTTTCTTTATTATGAATAACAATTTATTTCGTGTGATGGAACCACACCTAGAAGAGTTTCATACTATTTCCTATGTGTCGTACGCTCGTTTAACCGAACTCCGTTTGTCTTGTAACAAAACTCATTTAAAAGTTTGAGCTAAATATACTAACGTATGAATTTTATTATATTCTTTTAACGGTACTCCTTTGATGCTTGATATTTTAGGCTCGGTATTTTGTTTATTATGAATAATAATTATTTATGGTGTGATGGAACCACACCAAGAAGAATTTCGTACAATTTCCTATATCTCGTATGCTCGTTTAACTGATCTCCGTTTGTCTTGTAACAAAACTTGGTTAAAAGTTTGAGCTAAATATACTAACGTATGAATTTTATTATATTCTTTTAACGGTACTCCTTTGATGCTTGATATTTTAGGCTCGGTATTTTGTTTATTATGAATAATAATTATTTATGGTGTGATGGAACCACACCAAGAAGAATTTCATACTATTTCCTATGTTTCGTAAGCTCGTTTAACCGATCTCTGTTTGTCTTGTAACAAAACTAGGTTAAAAGTTTGAGCTAAATATACTAACGTATGAATTTTATTATATTCTTTTAACGGTACTCCTTTCATGCTTGATATTTTAGGCTCGGAATTTTGTTTATTATGAATAATAATTATTTATGGTGTGATGGAACGACACCAAGAAGAATTTCATACTATTTCCTATGTTTCGTAAGCTCGTTTAACCGATCTCCGGTTGTCTTGTAACAAAACTCGTTTAAAAGTTTGAGCTAAATATACTAACGTATGAAGTTTATTATATTCTTTTAACGGTACTCCTTTCAATCATGATACGTTAGCCTCATTATTTTCTTTATTATGAATAACAATTTATTTCGTGTGATGGAACCACACCTAGAAAAGTTTCATACTATTTCCTATGTGTCGTAAGCTCGTTTAACCGAACTCCGTTTGTCTTATAACAAAACTCATTTATAAGTTTGAGCTAAATATACTAACGTGTGAAGTTTATTATATATTTTTAACGGTACTCCTTTCATGCATGATACCTTAGCTTTGGTATTTTGTTTATTAGGAATAATATTTAATTTCGTTGATGGAATCACACCCATAAGAATTTCGTACAATTTCCTATATCTCGTATGCTCGATTAACCGATCTCCGTTTGTCTTGTAACAAAACTCGGTTAAAAGTTTGAGCTAAATATACTAACGTATGAATTTTATTATATTCTTTTAACGGTACTCCTTTGATGTTTGATATTTTAGGCTCGGTATTTTGTTTATTATGAATAATAATTATTTATGGTGTGATGGAACCACACCAAGAAGAATTTCATACTATTTCCTATGTTTCGTAAGCTCGTTTAACCGATCTCCGTCTGTCTTGTAACAAAACTCGGTTAAAAGTTTGAGCTAAATATACTAACGTATGAATTTTATTATATTCTTTTAACGGTACTCCTTTCATGCTTGATATTTTAGGCTCGGTATTTTGTTTATTATGAATAATAATTATTTATGGTGTGATGGAACCACACCAAAAAGAATTTCGTACAATTTCCTATATCTCGTATGATCGTTTAACTGATCTCCGTTTGTCTTGTAACAAAACTCGGTTAAAAGTTTGAGCTAAATATACTAACGTATGAATTTTATTATATTCTTTTAACGGTACTCCTTTGATGCTTGATATTTTAGGCTCGGTATTTTGTTTATTATGAATAATAATTATTTATGGTGTGATGGAACCACACCAAAAAGAATTTCGTACAATTTCCTATATCTCGTATGCTCGTTTAACTGATCTCCGTTTGTCTTGTAACAAAACTCGGTTAAAAGTTTGAGCTAAATATACTAACGTATGAATTTTATTATATTCTTTTAACGGTACTCCTTTGATGCTTGATATTTTAGGCTCGGTATTTTGTTTATTATGAATAATAATTATTTATGGTGTGATGGAACCACACCAAGAAGAATTCCATACTATTTCCTATGTTTCGTAAGCTCGTTTAACCGATCTCCGGTTGTCTTGTAACAAAACTCGGTTAAAAGTTTGAGCTAAATATACTAACGTATGAATTTTATTGTATTCTTTTAACGGTACTCCTTTCATGCATGATACCTTAGCCTCATTATTTTCTTTATTATGAATAACAATTTATTTCGTGTGATGGAACCACACCTAGAAGAGTTTCATACTATTTCCTATGTGTCGTACGCTCGTTTAACCGAACTCCGTTTGTCTTGTAACAAAACTCATTTAAAAGTTTGAGCTAAATATACTAACGTATGAATTTTATTATATTCTTTTAACGGTACTCCTTTGATGCTTGATATTTTAGGCTCGGTATTTTGTTTATTATGAATAATAATTATTTATGGTGTGATGGAACCACACCAAGAAGAATTTCGTACAATTTCCTATATCTCGTATGCTCGTTTAACTGATCTCCGTTTGTCTTGTAACAAAACTTGGTTAAAAGTTTGAGCTAAATATACTAACGTATGAATTTTATTATATTCTTTTAACGGTACTCCTTTGATGCTTGATATTTTAGGCTCGGTATTTTGTTTATTATGAATAATAATTATTTATGGTGTGATGGAACCACACCAAGAAGAATTTCATACTATTTCCTATGTTTCGTAAGCTCGTTTAACCGATCTCCGGTTGTCTTGTAACAAAACTCGTTTAAAAGTTTGAGCTAAATATACTAACGTATGAAGTTTATTGTATTCTTTTAACGGTACTCCTTTCATGCATGATACCTTAGCCTCATTATTTTCTTTATTATGAATAACAATTTATTTCGTGTGATGGAACCACACCTAGAAGAGTTTCATACTATTTCCTATGTGTCGTACGCTCGTTTAACCGAACTCCGTTTGTCTTGTAACAAAACTCGTTTAAAAGTTTGAGCTAAATATACTAACGTATGAATTTTATTATATTCTTTTAACGGTACTCCTTTGATGCTTGATATTTTAGGCTCGGTATTTTGTTTATTATGAATAATAATTATTTATGGTGTGATGGAACCACACCAAGAAGAATTTCGTACAATTTCCTATATCTCGTATGCTCGTTTAACTGATCTCTGTTTGTCTTGTAACAAAACTCGGTTAAAAGTTTGAGCTAAATATACTAACGTATGAAGTTTATTATATTCTTTTAACGGTACTCCTTTCATGCATGATACGTTAGCCTCATTATTTTCTTTATTATGAATAACAATTTATTTCGTGTGATGGAACCACACCTAGAAGAGTTTCATACTATTTCCTATGTGTCGTAAACTCATTATATACTTTTACCAGTACTCCTTTCATGCATGATATCTTAGCTTTGGTATTTTGTTTATTAGGAATAATATTTAATTTCGTTGATGGAATCACACCCATAAGAATTTCGTACAATTTCCTATATCTCGTATGCTCGTTTAACCGATCTCCGTTTGTCTTGTAACAAAACTCGGTTAAAAGTTTGAGCTAAATATACTAACGTATGAAGTTTATTATATACTTTTAACGGTACTCCTTTGATGCTTGATATCTTAGGCTTGGTATTTTGTTTATTATGAATAATAATTTTTTTGGTGTGATGGAACCACACCAAGAAGAGTTTCATATTATTTCCTATGTTTCGTAAGCTCGTTTAACCGATCTCCGGTTGTCTTGTAACAAAATTCGTTTAAAAGTTTGAGCTAAATATAGTAACGTATGAAGTTTATTATATACTTTTAACGGTACTCCTTTCATGCATGATACCTTAGCTTTGGAATTTTGATTATTACGAATAATATTTATTTTCCTGTGATGGAATCACACCCATTAGAATTTCGTACAATTTTCTATATCTCGTATGCTTGTTTAACCGATCTCCGTTTGTCTTGTAACAAAACTCGGTTAAAAGTTTGAGCTAAATATACTAACGTATGAATTTTATTATATTCTTTTAACGGTACTCCTTTGATGCTTGATATTTTAGGCTCGGTATTTTGTTTATTATGAATAATAATTATTTATGGTGTGATGGAACCACACCAAGAAGAATTCCATACTATTTCCTATGTTTCGTAAGCTCGTTTAACCGATCTCCGGTTGTCTTGTAACAAAACTCGTTTAAAAGTTTGAGCTAAATATACTAACGTATGAATTTTATTGTATTCTTTTAACGGTACTCCTTTCATGCATGATACCTTAGCCTCATTATTTTCTTTATTATGAATAACAATTTATTTCGTGTGATGGAACCACACCTAGAAGAGTTTCATACTATTTCCTATGTGTCGTACGCTCGTTTAACCGAACTCCGTTTGTCTTGTAACAAAACTCATTTAAAAGTTTGAGCTAAATATACTAACGTATGAATTTTATTATATTCTTTTAACGGTACTCCTTTGATGCTTGATATTTTAGGCTCGGTATTTTGTTTATTATGAATAATAATTATTTATGGTGTGATGGAACCACACCAAGAAGAATTTCGTACAATTTCCTATATCTCGTATGCTCGTTTAACTGATCTCCGTTTGTCTTGTAACAAAATTTGGTTAAAAGTTTGAGCTAAATATACTAACGTATGAATTTTATTATATTCTTTTAACGGTACTCCTTTGATGCTTGATATTTTAGGCTCGGTATTTTGTTTATTATGAATAATAATTATTTATGGTGTGATGGAACCACACCAAGAAGAATTTCATACTATTTCCTATGTTTCGTAAGCTCGTTTAACCGATCTCCGGTTGTCTTGTAACAAAACTCGTTTAAAAGTTTGAGCTAAATATACTAACGTATGAAGTTTATTGTATTCTTTTAACGGTACTCCTTTCATGCATGATACCTTAGCCTCATTATTTTCTTTATTATGAATAACAATTTATTTCGTGTGATGGAACCACACCTAGAAGAGTTTCATACTATTTCCTATGTGTCGTACGCTCGTTTAACCGAACTCCGTTTGTCTTGTAACAAAACTCGTTTAAAAGTTTGAGCTAAATATACTAACGTATGAATTTTATTATATTCTTTTAACGGTACTCCTTTGATGCTTGATATTTTAGGCTCGGTATTTTGTTTATTATGAATAATAATTATTTATGGTGTGATGGAACCACACCAAGAAGAATTTCGTACAATTTCCTATATCTCGTATGCTCGTTTAACTGATCTCCGTTTGTCTTGTAACAAAACTCGGTTAAAAGTTTGAGCTAAATATACTAACGTATGAAGTTTATTATATTCTTTTAACGGTACTCCTTTCATGCATGATACGTTAGCCTCATTATTTTCTTTATTATGAATAACAATTTATTTCGTGTGATGGAACCACACCTAGAAGAGTTTCATACTATTTCCTATGTGTCGTAAACTCATTATATACTTTTACCAGTACTCCTTTCATGCATGATATCTTAGCTTTGGTATTTTGTTTATTAGGAATAATATTTAATTTCGTTGATGGAATCACACCCATAAGAATTTCGTACAATTTCCTATATCTCGTATGCTCGTTTAACCGATCTCCGTTTGTCTTGTAACAAAACTCGGTTAAAAGTTTGAGCTAAATATACTAACGTATGAAGTTTATTATATACTTTTAACGGTACTCCTTTGATGCTTGATATCTTAGGCTTGGTATTTTGTTTATTATGAATAATAATTTTTTTGGTGTGATGGAACCACACCAAGAAGAGTTTCATATTATTTCCTATGTTTCGTAAGCTCGTTTAACCGATCTCCGGTTGTCTTGTAACAAAATTCGTTTAAAAGTTTGAGCTAAATATAGTAACGTATGAAGTTTATTATATACTTTTAACGGTACTCCTTTCATGCATGATACCTTAGCTTTGGAATTTTGATTATTACGAATAATATTTATTTTCCTGTGATGGAATCACACCCATTAGAATTTCGTACAATTTTCTATATCTCGTATGCTTGTTTAACCGATCTCCGTTTGTCTTGTAACAAAACTCGGTTAAAAGTTTGAGCTAAATATACTAACGTATGAATTTTATTATATTCTTTTAACGGTACTCCTTTGATGCTTGATATTTTAGGCTCGGTATTTTGTTTATTATGACTAATAATTATTTATGGTGTGATGGAACCACACCAAGAAGAGTTTCATACTATTTCCTATGTTTCGTAAGCTCGTTTAACCGATCTCCGGTTGTCTTGTAACAAAACTCGTTTAAAAGTTTGAGCTAAATATACTAACATATGAAGTTTATTATATTCTTTTAACGGTACTCCTTTCATGCATGATACCTTAGACTCGGTATTTTGTTTAATATGAAGAATATTTAATTTTGTGTGATGGAATCACACCCATAAGAATTTCGTACAATTTCCTATATCTCGTATGCTCGTTTAACCGAGATCCATTTGTCTTGTAACAAAACGTGTTTAAAAGTTTGAGCTAGGTATATTAACGTACGAAGTTTATTATATAGTTTTAACGGTACTCCTTTGATGCTTGATATTTTAGGCTCGGTATTTTGTTTATTATGAATAATAATTTTTTTGGTGTGATGGAACCACACCAAGAAGAGTTTCATACTATTTCCTATGTTTCGTAAGCTCGTTTAACCGATCTCCGGTTGTCTTGTAACAAAACTCGTTTAAAAGTTAGAGCTAAATATACTAACGTGTGAAGTTTATTCTATATTTTTAACGGTACTCCTTTCATGCATGATACCTTAGCTTTGGTATTTTGTTTATTAGGAATAATATTTAATTTCGTTGATGGAATCACACCCATATGAATTTCGTACAATTTCCTATATCTCGTATGCTAGTTTAACCGATCTCCGTTTGTCTTGTAACAAAACTCGGTTAAAAGTTTGAGTTAAATATACTAACGTATGAATTTTATTATATTCTTTTAACGGTAATCCTTTGATGCTTGATATTTTAGGCTCGGTATTTTGTTTATTATGAATAATAATTATTTATGGTGTGATGGAACCACACCAAAAAGAATTTCGTACAATTTCCTATATCTCGTATGCTCGTTTAACTGATCTCCGTTTGTCTTGTAACAAAACTCGGTTAAAAGTTTGAGCTAAATATACTAACGTATGAATTTTATTATATTCTTTTAACGGTACTCCTTTGATGCTTGATATTTTAGGCTCGGTATTTTGTTTATTATGAATAATAATTATTTATGGTGTGATGGAACCACACCAAGAAGAATTTCATACTATTTCCTATGTTTCGTAAGCTCGTTTAACCGATCTCCGGTTGTCTTGTAACAAAACTCGTTTAAAAGTTTGAGCTAAATATACTAACGTATGAATTTTATTGTATTCTTTTAACGGTACTCCTTTCATGCATGATACCTTAGCCTCATTATTTTCTTTATTATGAATAACAATTTATTTCGTGTGATGGAACCACACCTAGAAGAGTTTCATACTATTTCCTATGTGTCGTACGCTCGTTTAACCGAACTCCGTTTGTCTTGTAACAAAACTCATTTAAAAGTTTGAGCTAAATATACTAACGTATGAATTTTATTATATTCTTTTAACGGTACTCCTTTGATGCTTGATATTTTAGGCTCGGTATTTTGTTTATTATGAATAATAATTATTTATGGTGTGATGGAACCACACCAAGAAGAATTTCGTACAATTTCCTATATCTCGTATGCTCGTTTAACTGATCTCCGTTTGTCTTGTAACAAAACTCGGTTAAAAGTTTGAGCTAAATATACTAACGTATGAAGTTTATTATATTCTTTTAACGGTACTCCTTTCATGCATGATACGTTAGCCTCATTATTTTCTTTATTATGAATAACAATTTATTTCGTGTGATGGAACCACACCTAGAAGAGTTTCATACTATTTCCTATGTGTCGTAAACTCATTATATACTTTTACCAGTACTCCTTTCATGCATGATATCTTAGCTTTGGTATTTTGTTTATTAGGAATAATATTTAATTTCGTTGATGGAATCACACCAATAAGAATTTCGTACAATTTCCTATATCTCGTATGCTCGTTTAACCGATCTCCGTTTGTCTTGTAACAAAACTCGGTTAAAAGTTTGAGCTAAATATACTAACGTATGAAGTTTATTATATACTTTTAACGGTACTCCTTTGATGCTTGATATCTTAGGCTTGGTATTTTGTTTATTATGAATAATAATTTTTTTGGTGTGATGGAACCACACCAAGAAGAGTTTCATATTATTTCCTATGTTTCGTAAGCTCGTTTAACCGATCTCCGGTTGTCTTGTAACAAAATTCGTTTAAAAGTTTGAGCTAAATATAGTAACGTATAAAGTTTATTATATACTTTTAACGGTACTCCTTTCATGCATGATACCTTAGCTTTGGAATTTTGATTATTACGAATAATATTTATTTTCCTGTGATGGAATCACACCCATTAGAATTTCGTACAATTTTCTATATCTCGTATGCTTGTTTAACCGATCTCCGTTTGTCTTGTAACAAAACTCGGTTAAAAGTTTGAGCTAAATATACTAACGTATGAATTTTATTATATTCTTTTAACGGTACTCCTTTGATGCTTGATATTTTAGGCTCGGTATTTTGTTTATTATGAATAATAATTATTTATGGTGTGATGGAACCACACCAAGAAGAATTCCATACTATTTCCTATGTTTCGTAAGCTCGTTTAACCGATCTCCGGTTGTCTTGTAACAAAACTCGTTTAAAAGTTTGAGCTAAATATACTAACGTATGAATTTTATTGTATTCTTTTAACGGTACTCCTTTCATGCATGATACCTTAGCCTCATTATTTTCTTTATTATGAATAACAATTTATTTCGTGTGATGGAACCACACCTAGAAGAGTTTCATACTATTTCCTATGTGTCGTACGCTCGTTTAACCGAACTCCGTTTGTCTTGTAACAAAACTCATTTAAAAGTTTGAGCTAAATATACTAACGTATGAATTTTATTATATTCTTTTAACGGTACTCCTTTGATGCTTGATATTTTAGGCTCGGTATTTTGTTTATTATGAATAATAATTATTTATGGTGTGATGGAACCACACCAAGAAGAATTTCGTACAATTTCCTATATCTCGTATGCTCGTTTAACTGATCTCCGTTTGTCTTGTAACAAAACTTGGTTAAAAGTTTGAGCTAAATATACTAACGTATGAATTTTATTATATTCTTTTAACGGCACTCCTTTGATTCTTGATATTTTAGGCTCGGTATTTTGTTTATTATGAATAATAATTATTTATGGTGTGATGGAACCACACCAAGAAGAATTTCATACTATTTCCTATGTTTCGTAAGCTCGTTTAACCGATCTCCGGTTGTCTTGTAACAAAACTCGTTTAAAAGTTTGAGCTAAATATACTAACGTATGAATTTTATTGTATTCTTTTAACGGTACTCCTTTCATGCATGATACCTTAGCCTCATTATTTTCTTTATTATGAATAACAATTTATTTCGTGTGATGGAACCACACCTAGAAGAGTTTCATACTATTTCCTATGTGTCGTACGCTCGTTTAACCGAACTCCGTTTGTCTTGTAACAAAACTCGTTTAAAAGTTTGAGCTAAATATACTAACGTATGAATTTTATTATATTCTTTTAACGGTACTCCTTTGATGCTTGATATTTTAGGCTCGGTATTTTGTTTATTATGAATAATAATTATTTATGGTGTGATGGAACCACACCAAGAAGAATTTCGTACAATTTCCTATATCTCGTATGCTCGTTTAACTGATCTCCGTTTGTCTTGTAACAAAACTCGGTTAAAAGTTTGAGCTAAATATACTAACGTATGAAGTTTATTATATTCTTTTAACGGTACTCCTTTCATGCATGATACGTTAGCCTCATTATTTTCTTTATTATGAATAACAATTTATTTCGTGTGATGGAACCACACCTAGAAGAGTTTCATACTATTTCCTATGTGTCGTAAACTCATTATATACTTTTACCAGTACTCCTTTCATGCATGATATCTTAGCTTTGGTATTTTGTTTATTAGGAATAATATTTAATTTCGTTGATGGAATCACACCCATAAGAATTTCGTACAATTTCCTATATCTCGTATGCTCGTTTAACCGATCTCCGTTTGTCTTGTAACAAAACTCGGTTAAAAGTTTGAGCTAAATATACTAACGTATGAAGTTTATTATATACTTTTAACGGTACTCCTTTGATGCTTGATATCTTAGGCTTGGTATTTTGTTTATTATGAATAATAATTTTTTTGGTGTGATGGAACCACACCAAGAAGAGTTTCATATTATTTCCTATGTTTCGTAAGCTCGTTTAACCGATCTCCGGTTGTCTTGTAACAAAATTCGTTTAAAAGTTTGAGCTAAATATAGTAACGTATGAAGTTTATTATATACTTTTAACGGTACTCCTTTCATGCATGATACCTTAGCTTTGGAATTTTGATTATTACGAATAATATTTATTTTCCTGTGATGGAATCACACCCATTAGAATTTCGTACAATTTTCTATATCTCGTATGCTTGTTTAACCGATCTCCGTTTGTCTTGTAACAAAACTCGGTTAAAAGTTTGAGCTAAATATACTAACGTATGAATTTTATTATATTCTTTTAACGGTACTCCTTTGATGCTTGATATTTTAGGCTCGGTATTTTGTTTATTATGACTAATAATTATTTATGGTGTGATGGAACCACACCAAGAAGAGTTTCATACTATTTCCTATGTTTCGTAAGCTCGTTTAACCGATCTCCGGTTGTCTTGTAACAAAACTCGTTTAAAAGTTTGAGCTAAATATACTAACATATGAAGTTTATTATATTCTTTTAACGGTACTCCTTTCATGCATGATACCTTAGACTCGGTATTTTGTTTAATATGAAGAATATTTAATTTTGTGTGATGGAATCACACCCATAAGAATTTCGTACAATTTCCTATATCTCGTATGCTCGTTTAACCGAGATCCATTTGTCTTGTAACAAAACGTGTTTAAAAGTTTGAGCTAGGTATATTAACGTACGAAGTTTATTATATAGTTTTAACAGTACTCCTTTGATGCTTGATATTTTAGGCTCGGTATTTTGTTTATTATGAATAATAATTTTTTTGGTGTGATGGAACCACACCAAGAAGAGTTTCATACTATTTCCTATGTTTCGTAAGCTCGTTTAACCGATCTCCGGTTGTCTTGTAACAAAACTCGTTTAAAAGTTTGAGCTAAATATACTAACGTGTGAAGTTTATTATATATTTTTAACGGTACTCCTTTCATGCATGATACCTTAGCTTTGGTATTTTGTTTATTAGGAATAATATTTAATTTCGTTGATGGAATCACACCCATAAGAATTTCGTACAATTTCCTATATCTCGTATGCTAGTTTAACCGATCTCCGTTTGTCTTGTAACAAAACTCGGTTAAAAGTTTGAGTTAAATATACTAATGTATGAATTTTATTATATTCTTTTAACGGTACTCCTTTGATGCTTGATATTTTAGGCTCGGTATTTTGTTTATTATGAATAATAATTATTTATGGTGTGATGGAACCACACCAAAAAGAATTTCGTACAATTTCCTATATCTCGTATGCTCGTTTAACTGATCTCCGTTTGTCTTGTAACAAAACTCGGTTAAAAGTTTGAGCTAAATATACTAACGTATGAATTTTATTATATTCTTTTAACGGTACTCCTTTGATGCTTGATATTTTAGGCTCGGTATTTTGTTTATTATGAATAATAATTATTTATGGTGTGATGGAACCACACCAAGAAGAATTTCATACTATTTCCTATGTTTCGTAAGCTCGTTTAACCGATCTCCGGTTGTCTTGTAACAAAACTCGTTTAAAAGTTTGAGCTAAATATACTAACGTATGAATTTTATTGTATTCTTTTAACGGTACTCCTTTCATGCATGATACCTTAGCCTCATTATTTTCTTTATTATGAATAACAATTTATTTCGTGTGATGGAACCACACCTAGAAGAGTTTCATACTATTTCCTATGTGTCGTACGCTCGTTTAACCGAACTCCGTTTGTCTTGTAACAAAACTCATTTAAAAGTTTGAGCTAAATATACTAACGTATGAATTTTATTATATTCTTTTAACGGTACTCCTTTGATGCTTGATATTTTAGGCTCGGTATTTTGTTTATTATGAATAATAATTATTTATGGTGTGATGGAACCACACCAAGAAGAATTTCGTACAATTTCCTATATCTCGTATGCTCGTTTAACTGATCTCCGTTTGTCTTGTAACAAAACTCGGTTAAAAGTTTGAGCTAAATATACTAACGTATGAATTTTATTATATTCTTTTAACGGTACTCCTTTGATGCTTGATATTTTAGGCTCGGTATTTTGTTTATTATGAATAATAATTATTTATGGTGTGATGGAACCACACCAAGAAGAATTTCATACTATTTCCTATGTTTCGTAAGCTCGTTTAACCGATCTCCGGTTGTCTTGTAACAAAACTCGTTTAAAAGTTTGAGCTAAATATACTAACGTATGAATTTTATTGTATTCTTTTAACGGTACTCCTTTCATGCATGATACCTTAGCCTCATTATTTTCTTTATTATGAATAACAATTTATTTCGTGTGATGGAACCACACCTAGAAGAGTTTCATACTATTTCCTATGTGTCGTACGCTCGTTTAACCGAACTCCGTTTGTCTTGTAACAAAACTCATTTAAAAGTTTGAGCTAAATATACTAACGTATGAATTTTATTATATTCTTTTAACGGTACTCCTTTGATGCTTGATATTTTAGGCTCGGTATTTTGTTTATTATGAATAATAATTATTTATGGTGTGATGGAACCACACCAAGAAGAATTTCGTACAATTTCCTATATCTTGTATGCTCGTTTAACTGATCTCCGTTTGTCTTGTAACAAAACTTGGTTAAAAGTTTGAGCTAAATATACTAACGTATGAATTTTATTATATTCTTTTAACGGTACTCCTTTGATGCTTGATATTTTAGGCTCGGTATTTTGTTTATTATGAATAATAATTATTTATGGTGTGATGGAACCACACCAAGAAGAGTTTCATACTATTTCCTATGTTTCGTAAGCTCGTTTAACCGATCTCCGGTTGTCTTGTAACAAAACTCGTTTAAAAGTTTGAGCTAAATATACTAACGTGTGAAGTTTATTATATATTTTTAACGGTACTCCTTTCATGCATGATACCTTAGCTTTGGTATTTTGTTTATTAGGAATAATATTTAATTTCGTTGATGGAATCACACCCATAAGAATTTCGTACAATTTCCTATATCTCGTATGCTAGTTTAACCGATCTCCGTTTGTCTTGTAACAAAACTCGGTTAAAAGTTTGAGTTAAATATACTAACGTATGAATTTTATTATATTCTTTTAACGGTACTCCTTTGATGCTTGATATTTTAGGCTCGGTATTTTGTTTATTATGAATAATAATTATTTATGGTGTGATGGAACCACACCAAAAAGAATTTCGTACAATTTCCTATATCTCGTATGCTCGTTTAACTGATCTCCGTTTGTCTTGTAACAAAACTCGGTTAAAAGTTTGAGCTAAATATACTAACGTATGAATTTTATTATATTCTTTTAACGGTACTCCTTTGATGCTTGATATTTTAGGCTCGGTATTTTGTTTATTATGAATAATAATTATTTATGGTGTGATGGAACCACACCAAGAAGAATTTCATACTATTTCCTATGTTTCGTAAGCTCGTTTAACCAATCTCCGGTTGTCTTGTAACAAAACTCGTTTAAAAGTTTGAGCTAAATATACTAACGTATGAATTTTATTGTATTCTTTTAACGGTACTCCTTTCATGCATGATACCTTAGCCTCATTATTTTCTTTATTATGAATAACAATTTATTTCGTGTGATGGAACCACACCTAGAAGAGTTTCATACTATTTCCTATGTGTCGTACGCTCGTTTAACCGAACTCCGTTTGTCTTGTAACAAAACTCATTTAAAAGTTTGAGCTAAATATACTAACGTATGAATTTTATTATATTCTTTTAACGGTACTCCTTTGATGCTTGATATTTTAGGCTCGGTATTTTGTTTATTATGAATAATAATTATTTATGGTGTGATGGAACCACACCAAGAAGAATTTCGTACAATTTCCTATATCTCGTATGCTCGTTTAACTGATCTCCGTTTGTCTTGTAACAAAACTCGGTTAAAAGTTTGAGCTAAATATACTAACGTATGAATTTTATTATATTCTTTTAACGGTACTCCTTTGATGCTTGATATTTTAGGCTCGGTATTTTGTTTATTATGAATAATAATTATTTATGGTGTGATGGAACCACACCAAGAAGAATTTCATACTATTTCCTATGTTTCGTAAGCTCGTTTAACCGATCTCCGGTTGTCTTGTAACAAAACTCGTTTAAAAGTTTGAGCTAAATATACTAACGTATGAATTTTATTGTATTCTTTTAACGGTACTCCTTTCATGCATGATACCTTAGCCTCATTATTTTCTTTATTATGAATAACAATTTATTTCGTGTGATGGAACCACACCTAGAAGAGTTTCATACTATTTCCTATGTGTCGTACGCTCGTTTAACCGAACTCCGTTTGTCTTGTAACAAAACTCATTTAAAAGTTTGAGCTAAATATACTAACGTATGAATTTTATTATATTCTTTTAACGGTACTCCTTTGATGCTTGATATTTTAGGCTCGGTATTTTGTTTATTATGAATAATAATTATTTATGGTGTGATGGAACCACACCAAGAAGAATTTCGTACAATTTCCTATATCTTGTATGCTCGTTTAACTGATCTCCGTTTGTCTTGTAACAAAACTTGGTTAAAAGTTTGAGCTAAATATACTAACGTATGAATTTTATTATATTCTTTTAACGGTACTCCTTTGATGCTTGATATTTTAGGCTCGGTATTTTGTTTATTATGAATAATAATTATTTATGGTGTGATGGAACCACACCAAGAAGAATTTCATACTATTTCCTATGTGTCGTAAGCTCGTTTAACCGATCTCCGTTTGTCTTGTAACAAAACTCGGTTAAAAGTTTGAGCTAAATATACTAACGTATGAATTTTATTATATTCATTTAACGGTACTCCTTTGATGCTTGATATTTTAGGCTCGGTATTTTGTTTATTATGAATAATAATTATTTATGGTGTGATGGAACCACACCAAGAAGAATTTCATACTATTTCCTATGTTTCGTAAGCTCGTTTAACCGATCTCCGGTTGTCTTGTAACAAAACTCGTTTGAAAGTTTGAGCTAAATATACTAACGTATGAATTTTATTGTATTCTTTTAACGGTACTCCTTTCATGCATGATACCTTAGCCTCATTATTTTCTTTATTATGAATAACAATTTATTTCGTGTGATGGAACCACACCTAGAAGAGTTTCATACTATTTCCTATGTGTCGTACGCTCGTTTAACCGAACTCCGTTTGTCTTGTAACAAAACTCATTTAAAAGTTTGAGCTAAATATACTAACGTATGAATTTTATTATATTCTTTTAACGGTACTCCTTTGATGCTTGATATTTTAGGCTCGGTATTTTGTTTATTATGAATAATAATTATTTATGGTGTGATGGAACCACACCAAGAAGAATTTCGTACAATTTCCTATATCTCGTATGCTCGTTTAACTGATCTCCGTTTGTCTTGTAACAAAACTCGGTTAAAAGTTTGAGCTAAATATACTAACGTATGAATTTTATTATATTCTTTTAACGGTACTCCTTTGATGCTTGATATTTTAGGCTCGGTATTTTGTTTATTATGAATAATAATTATTTATGGTGTGATGGAACCACACCAAGAAGAATTTCATACTATTTCCTATGTTTCGTAAGCTCGTTTAACCGATCTCCGGTTGTCTTGTAACAAAACTCGTTTAAAAGTTTGAGCTAAATATACTAACGTATGAATTTTATTGTATTCTTTTAACGGTACTCCTTTCATGCATGATACCTTAGCCTCATTATTTTCTTTATTATGAATAACAATTTATTTCGTGTGATGGAACCACACCTAGAAGAGTTTCATACTATTTCCTATGTGTCGTACGCTCGTTTAACCGAACTCCGTTTGTCTTGTAACAAAACTCATTTAAAAGTTTGAGCTAAATATACTAACGTATGAATTTTATTATATTCTTTTAACGGTACTCCTTTGATGCTTGATATTTTAGGCTCGGTATTTTGTTTATTATGAATAATAATTATTTATGGTGTGATGGAACCACACCAAGAAGAATTTCGTACAATTTCCTATATCTTGTATGCTCGTTTAACTGATCTCCGTTTGTCTTGTAACAAAACTTGGTTAAAAGTTTGAGCTAAATATACTAACGTATGAATTTTATTATATTCTTTTAACGGTACTCCTTTGATGCTTGATATTTTAGGCTCGGTATTTTGTTTATTATGAATAATAATTATTTATGGTGTGATGGAACCACACCAAGAAGAATTTCATACTATTTCCTATGTGTCGTAAGCTCGTTTAACCGATCTCCGTTTGTCTTGTAACAAAACTCGGTTAAAAGTTTGAGCTAAATATACTAACGTATGAATTTTATTATATTCTTTTAACGGTACTCCTTTGATGCTTGATATTTTAGGCTCGGTATTTTGTTTATTATGAATAATAATTATTTATGGTGTGATGGAACCACACCAAGAAGAATTTCATACTATTTCCTATGTTTCGTAAGCTCGTTTAACCGATCTCCGGTTGTCTTGTAACAAAACTCGTTTGAAAGTTTGAGCTAAATATACTAACGTATGAATTTTATTGTATTCTTTTAACGGTACTCCTTTCATGCATGATACCTTAGCCTCATTATTTTCTTTATTATGAATAACAATTTATTTCGTGTGATGGAACCACACCTAGAAGAGTTTCATACTATTTCCTATGTGTCGTACGCTCGTTTAACCGAACTCCGTTTGTCTTGTAACAAAACTCATTTAAAAGTTTGAGCTAAATATACTAACGTATGAATTTTATTATATTCTTTTAACGGTACTCCTTTGATGCTTGATATTTTAGGCTCGGTATTTTGTTTATTATGAATAATAATTATTTATGGTGTGATGGAACCACACCAAGAAGAATTTCGTACAATTTCCTATATCTCGTATGCTCGTTTAACTGATCTCCGTTTGTCTTGTAACAAAACTTGGTTAAAAGTTTGAGCTAAATATACTAACGTATGAATTTTATTATATTCTTTTAACGGTACTCCTTTGATGCTTGATATTTTAGGCTCGGTATTTTGTTTATTATGAATAATAATTATTTATGGTGTGATGGAACCACACCAAGAAGAATTTCATACTATTTCCTATGTTTCGTAAGCTCGTTTAACCGATCTCCGTTTGTCTTGTAACAAAACTAGGTTAAAAGTTTGAGCTAAATATACTAACGTATGAATTTTATTATATTCTTTTAACGGTACTCCTTTCATGCTTGATATTTTAGGCTCGGAATTTTGTTTATTATGAATAATAATTATTTATGGTGTGATGGAACGACACCAAGAAGAATTTCATACTATTTCCTATGTTTCGTAAGCTCGTTTAACCGATCTCCGGTTGTCTTGTAACAAATCTCGTTTAAAAGTTTGAGCTAAATATACTAACGTATGAAGTTTATTATATTCTTTTAACGGTACTCCTTTCATGCATGATACGTTAGCCTCATTATTTTCTTTATTATGAATAACAATTTATTTCGTGTGATGGAACCACACCTAGAAAAGTTTCATACTATTTCCTATGTGTCGTAAGCTCGTTTAACCGAACTCCGTTTGTCTTATAACAAAACTCATTTATAAGTTTGAGCTAAATATACTAACGTGTGAAGTTTATTATATATTTTTAACGGTACTCCTTTCATGCATGATACCTTAGCTTTGGTATTTTGTTTATTAGGAATAATATTTAATTTCGTTGATGGAATCACACCCATAAGAATTTCGTACAATTTCCTATATCTCGTATGCTCGATTAACCGATCTCCGTTTGTCTTGTAACAAAACTCGGTTAAAAGTTTGAGCTAAATATACTAACGTATGAATTTTATTATATTCTTTTAACGGTACTCCTTTGATGTTTGATATTTTAGGCTCGGTATTTTGTTTATTATGAATAATAATTATTTATGGTGTGATGGAACCACACCAAGAAGAATTTCATACTATTTCCTATGTTTCGTAAGCTCGTTTAACCGATCTCCGTTTGTCTTGTAACAAAACTCGGTTAAAAGTTTGAGCTAAATATACTAACGTATGAATTTTATTATATTCTTTTAACGGTACTCCTTTCATGCTTGATATTTTAGGCTCGGTATTTTGTTTATTATGAATAATAATTATTTATGGTGTGATGGAACCACACCAAAAAGAATTTCGTACAATTTCCTATATCTCGTATGATCGTTTAACTGATCTCCGTTTGTCTTGTAACAAAACTCGGTTAAAAGTTTGAGCTAAATATACTAACGTATGAATTTTATTATATTCTTTTAACGGTACTCCTTTGATGCTTGATATTTTAGGCTCGGTATTTTGTTTATTATGAATAATAATTATTTATGGTGTGATGGAACCACACCAAGAAGAATTTCATACTATTTCCTATGTTTCGTAAGCTCGTTTAACCGATCTCCGGTTGTCTTGTAACAAAACTCGTTTGAAAGTTTGAGCTAAATATACTAACGTATGAATTTTATTGTATTCTTTTAACGGTACTCCTTTCATGCATGATACCTTAGCCTCATTATTTTCTTTATTATGAATAACAATTTATTTCGTGTGATGGAACCACACCTAGAAGAGTTTCATACTATTTCCTATGTGTCGTACGCTCGTTTAACCGAACTCCGTTTGTCTTGTAACAAAACTCATTTAAAAGTTTGAGCTAAATATACTAACGTATGAATTTTATTATATTCTTTTAACGGTACTCCTTTGATGCTTGATATTTTAGGCTCGGTATTTTGTTTATTATGAATAATAATTATTTATGGTGTGATGGAACCACACCAAGAAGAATTTCGTACAATTTCCTATATCTCGTATGCTCGTTTAAGTGATCTCCGTTTGTCTTGTAACAAAACTTGGTTAAAAGTTTGAGCTAAATATACTAACGTATGAATTTTATTATATTCTTTTAACGGTACTCCTTTGATGCTTGATATTTTAGGCTCGGTATTTTGTTTATTATGAATAATAATTATTTATGGTGTGATGGAACCACACCAAGAAGAATTTCATACTATTTCCTATGTTTCGTAAGCTCGTTTAACCGATCTCCGTTTGTCTTGTAACAAAACTAGGTTAAAAGTTTGAGCTAAATATACTAACGTATGAATTTTATTATATTCTTTTAACGGTACTCCTTTCATGCTTGATATTTTAGGCTCGGAATTTTGTTTATTATGAATAATAATTATTTATGGTGTGATGGAACGACACCAAGAAGAATTTCATACTATTTCCTATGTTTCGTAAGCTCGTTTAACCGATCTCCGGTTGTCTTGTAACAAAACTCGTTTAAAAGTTTGAGCTAAATATACTAACGTATGAAGTTTATTATATTCTTTTAACGGTACTCCTTTCATGCATGATACGTTAGCCTCATTATTTTCTTTATTATGAATAACAATTTATTTCGTGTGATGGAACCACACCTAGAAAAGTTTCATACTATTTCCTATGTGTCGTAAGCTCGTTTAACCGAACTCCGTTTGTCTTATAACAAAACTCATTTATAAGTTTGAGCTAAATATACTAACGTGTGAAGTTTATTATATATTTTTAACGGTACTCCTTTCATGCATGATACCTTAGCTTTGGTATTTTGTTTATTAGGAATAATATTTAATTTCGTTGATGGAATCACACCCATAAGAATTTCGTACAATTTCCTATATCTCGTATGCTCGATTAACCGATCTCCGTTTGTCTTGTAACAAAACTCGGTTAAAAGTTTGAGCTAAATATACTAACGTATGAATTTTATTATATTCTTTTAACGGTACTCCTTTGATGCTTGATATTTTAGGCTCGGTATTTTGTTTATTATGAATAATAATTATTTATGGTGTGATGGAACCACACCAAGAAGAATTTCATACTATTTCCTATGTTTCGTAAGCTCGTTTAACCGATCTCCGGTTGTCTTGTAACAAAACTCGTTTAAAAGTTTGAGCTAAATATACTAACGTATAAAGTTTATTGTATTCTTTTAACGGTACTCCTTTCATGCATGATACCTTAGCCTCATAATTTTCTTTATTATGAATAACAATTTATTTCGTGTGATGGAACCACACCTAGAAGAGTTTCATACTATTTCCTATGTGTCGTACGCTCGTTTAACCGAACTCCGTTTGTCTTGTAACAAAACTCGTTTAAAAGTTTGAGCTAAATATACTAACGTATGAATTTTATTATATTCTTTTAACGGTACTCCTTTGATGCTTAATATTTTAAGCTCGGTATTTTGTTTATTATGAATAATAATTATTTATGGTGTGATGGAACCACACCAAGAAGAATTTCATACTATTTCCTATGTTTCGTAAGCTCGTTTAACCGATCTCCGGTTGTCTTGTAACAAAACTCGTTTAAAAGTTTGAGCTAAATATACTAACGTATGAAGTCTATTATATTCTTTTAACGGTACTCCTTTCATGCATGATACCTTAGCCTCATTATTTTCTTTATTATGAATAACAATTTATTTCGTGTGATGGAACCACACCTAGAAGAGTTTCATACTATTTACTATGTGTCGTACGCTCGTTTAACCGAACTCCGTTTGTCTTGTAACAAAACTCGTTTAAAAGTTTGAGCTAAATATACTAACGTATGAATTTTATTATATTCTTTTAACGGTACTCCTTTCATGCATGATACCTTAGCCTCATTATTTTCTTTATTATGAATAACAATTTATTTCGTGTGATGGAACCACACCTAGAAGAGTTTCATACTATTTCCTATGTGTCGTAAACTCATTATATACTTTTAACAGTACTCCTTTCATGCATGATATCTTAGCTTTGGTATTTTGTTTATTAGGAATAATATTTAATTTCGTTGATGGAATCACACCCATAAGAATTTCGTACAATTTCCTATATCTCGTATTCTCGTTTAACCGATCTCCGTTTGTCTTGTAACAAAACTCGGTTAAAAGTTTGAGCTAAATATACTAACGTATGAATTTTATTATATTCTTTTAACGGTACTCCTTTGATGCTTGATATTTTAGGCTCGGTATTTTGTTTATTATGACTAATAATTATTTATGGTGTGATGGAACCACACCAAGAAGAGTTTCATACTATTTCCTATGTTTCGTAAGCTCGTTTAACCGATCTCCGGTTGTCTTGTAACAAAACTCGTTTAAAAGTTTGAGCTAAATATACTAACGTATGAAGTCTATTATATTCTTTTAACGGTACTCCTTTCATGCATGATACCTTAGCCTCATTATTTTCTTTATTATGAATAACAATTTATTTCGTGTGATGGAACCACACCTAGAAGAGTTTCATACTATTTACTATGTGTCGTACGCTCGTTTAACCGAACTCCGTTTGTCTTGTAACAAAACTCGTTTAAAAGTTTGAGCTAAATATACTAACGTATGAAGTTTATTATATTCTTTTAACGGTACTCCTTTGATGCTTGATATCTTAGGCTTGGTATTTTGTTTATTATGAATAATAATTTTTTTGGTGTGATGGAACCACACCAAGAAGAGTTTCATATTATTTCCTATGTTTCGTAAGCTCGTTTAACCGATCTCCGGTTGTCTTGTAACAAAATTCGTTTAAAAGTTTGAGCTAAATATAGTAACGTATGAAGTTTATTATATACTTTTAACGGTACTCCTTTCATGCATGATACCTTAGCTTTGGAATTTTGATTATTACGAATAATATTTATTTTCCTGTGATGGAATCACACCCATTAGAATTTCGTACAATTTTCTATATCTCGTATGCTTGTTTAACCGATCTCCGTTTGTCTTGTAACAAAACTCGGTTAAAAGTTTGAGCTAAATATACTAACGTATGAATTTTATTATATTCTTTTAACGGTACTCCTTTGATGCTTGATATTTTAGGCTCGGTATTTTGTTTATTATGAATAATAATTATTTATGGTGTGATGGAACCACACCAAGAAGAATTTCATACTATTTCCTATGTTTCGTAAGCTCGTTTAACCGATCTCCGGTTGTCTTGTAACAAAACTCGTTTAAAAGTTTGAGCTAAATATACTAACGTATGAAGTCTATTATATTCTTTTAACGGTACTCCTTTCATGCATGATACCTTAGCCTCATTATATTCTTTATTATGAATAACAATTTATTTCGTGTGATGGAACCACACCTAGAAGAGTTTCATACTATTTACTATGTGTCGTACGCTCGTTTAACCGAACTCCGTTTGTCTTGTAACAAAACTCGTTTAAAAGTTTGAGCTAAATATACTAACGTATGAAGTTTATTATATTCTTTTAACGGTACTCCTTTCATGCATGATACCTTAGCCTCATTATTTTCTTTATTATGAATAACAATTTATTTTGTGTGATGGAACCACACCTAGAAGAGTTTCATACTATTTCCTATGTGTCGTAAACTCATTATATACTTTTAACAGTACTCCTTTCATGCATGATATCTTAGCTTTGGTATTTTGTTTATTAGGAATAATATTTAATTTCGTTGATGGAATCACACCCATAAGAATTTCGTACAATTTCCTATATCTCGTATGCTCGTTTAACCGATCTCCGTTTGTCTTGTAACAAAACTCGGTTAAAAGTTTGAGCTAAATATACTAACGTATGAAGTTTATTATATACTTTTAACGGTACTCCTTTGATGCTTGATATCTTAGGCTTGGTATTTTGTTTATTATGAATAATAATTTTTTTGGTGTGATGGAACCACACCAAGAAGAGTTTCATATTATTTCCTATGTTTCGTAAGCTCGTTTAACCGATCTCCGGTTGTCTTGTAACAAAATTCGTTTAAAAGTTTGAGCTAAATATAGTAACGTATGAAGTTTATTATATACTTTTAACGGTACTCCTTTCATGCATGATACCTTAGCTTTGGAATTTTGATTATTACGAATAATATTTATTTTCCTGTGATGGAATCACACCCATTAGAATTTCGTACAATTTTCTATATCTCGTATGCTTGTTTAACCGATCTCCGTTTGTCTTGTAACAAAACTCGGTTAAAAGTTTGAGCTAAATATACTAACGTATGAATTTTATTATATTCTTTTAACGGTACTCCTTTGATGCTTGATATTTTAGGCTCGGTATTTTGTTTATTATGACTAATAATTATTTATGGTGTGATGGAACCACACCAAGAAGAGTTTCATACTATTTCCTATGTTTCGTAAGCTCGTTTAACCGATCTCCGGTTGTCTTGTAACAAAACTCGTTTAAAAGTTTGAGCTAAATATACTAACATATGAAGTTTATTATATTCTTTTAACGGTACTCCTTTCATGCATGATACCTTAGACTCGGTATTTTGTTTAATATGAAGAATATTTAATTTTGTGTGATGGAATCACACCCATAAGAATTTCGTACAATTTCCTATATCTCGTATGCTCGTTTAACCGAGATCCATTTGTCTTGTAACAAAACGTGTTTAAAAGTTTGAGCTAGGTATATTAACGTACGAAGTTTATTATATAGTTTTAACGGTACTCCTTTGATGCTTGATATTTTAGGCTCGGTATTTTGTTTATTATGAATAATAATTTTTTTGGTGTGATGGAACCACACCAAGAAGAGTTTCATACTATTTCCTATGTTTCGTAAGCTCGTTTCACCGATCTCCGGTTGTCTTGTAACAAAACTCGTTTAAAAGTTTGAGCTAAATATACTAACGTATGAAGTCTATTATATTCTTTTAACGGTACTCCTTTCATGCATGATACCTTAGCCTCATTATTTTCTTTATTATGAATAACAATTTATTTCGTGTGATGGAACCACACCTAGAAGAGTTTCATACTATTTACTATGTGTCGTACGCTCGTTTAACCGAACTCCGTTTGTCTTGTAACAAAACTCGTTTAAAAGTTTGAGCTAAATATACTAACGTATGAAGTTTATTATATTCTTTTAACGGTACTCCTTTCATGCATGATACCTTAGCCTCATTATTTTCTTTATTATGAATAACAATTTATTTCGTGTGATGGAACCACACCTAGAAGAGTTTCATACTATTTCCTATGTGTCGTAAACTCATTATATACTTTTAACAGTACTCCTTTCATGCATGATATCTTAGCTTTGGTATTTTGTTTATTAGGAATAATATTTAATTTCGTTGATGGAATCACACCCATAAGAATTTCGTACAATTTCCTATATCTCGTATTCTCGTTTAACCGATCTCCGTTTGTCTTGTAACAAAACTCGGTTAAAAGTTTGAGCTAAATATACTAACGTATGAATTTTATTATATTCTTTTAACGGTACTCCTTTGATGCTTGATATTTTAGGCTCGGTATTTTGTTTATTATGACTAATAATTATTTATGGTGTGATGGAACCACACCAAGAAGAGTTTCATACTATTTCCTATGTTTCGTAAGCTCGTTTAACCGATCTCCGGTTGTCTTGTAACAAAACTCGTTTAAAAGTTTGAGCTAAATGTACTAACGTATGAAGTCTATTATATTCTTTTAACGGTACTCCTTTCATGCATGATACCTTAGCCTCATTATTTTCTTTATTATGAATAACAATTTATTTCGTGTGATGGAACCACACCTAGAAGAGTTTCATACTATTTACTATGTGTCGTACGCTCGTTTAACCGAACTCCGTTTGTCTTGTAACAAAACTCGTTTAAAAGTTTGAGCTAAATATACTAACGTATGAAGTTTATTATATTCTTTTAACGGTACTCCTTTGATGCTTGATATCTTAGGCTTGGTATTTTGTTTATTATGAATAATAATTTTTTTGGTGTGATGGAACCACACCAAGAAGAGTTTCATATTATTTCCTATGTTTCGTAAGCTCGTTTAACCGATCTCCGGTTGTCTTGTAACAAAATTCGTTTAAAAGTTTGAGCTAAATATAGTAACGTATGAAGTTTATTATATACTTTTAACGGTACTCCTTTCATGCATGATACCTTAGCTTTGGAATTTTGATTATTACGAATAATATTTATTTTCCTGTGATGGAATCACACCCATTAGAATTTCGTACAATTTTCTATATCTCGTATGCTTGTTTAACCGATCTCCGTTTGTCTTGTAACAAAACTCGGTTAAAAGTTTGAGCTAAATATACTAACGTATGAATTTTATTATATTCTTTTAACGGTACTCCTTTGATGCTTGATATTTTAGGCTCGGTATTTTGTTTATTATGAATAATAATTATTTATGGTGTGATGGAACCACACCAAGAAGAATTTCATACTATTTCCTATGTTTCGTAAGCTCGTTTAACCGATCTCCGGTTGTCTTGTAACAAAACTCGTTTAAAAGTTTGAGCTAAATATACTAACGTATGAAGTCTATTATATTCTTTTAACGGTACTCCTTTCATGCATGATACCTTAGCCTCATTATATTCTTTATTATGAATAACAATTTATTTCGTGTGATGGAACCACACCTAGAAGAGTTTCATACTATTTACTATGTGTCGTACGCTCGTTTAACCGAACTCCGTTTGTCTTGTAACAAAACTCGTTTAAAAGTTTGAGCTAAATATACTAACGTATGAAGTTTATTATATTCTTTTAACGGTACTCCTTTCATGCATGATACCTTAGCCTCATTATTTTCTTTATTATGAATAACAATTTATTTTGTGTGATGGAACCACACCTAGAAGAGTTTCATACTATTTCCTATGTGTCGTAAACTCATTATATACTTTTAACAGTACTCCTTTCATGCATGATATCTTAGCTTTGGTATTTTGTTTATTAGGAATAATATTTAATTTCGTTGATGGAATCACACCCATAAGAATTTCGTACAATTTCCTATATCTCGTATGCTCGTTTAACCGATCTCCGTTTGTCTTGTAACAAAACTCGGTTAAAAGTTTGAGCTAAATATACTAACGTATGAAGTTTATTATATACTTTTAACGGTACTCCTTTGATGCTTGATATCTTAGGCTTGGTATTTTGTTTATTATGAATAATAATTTTTTTGGTGTGATGGAACCACACCAAGAAGAGTTTCATATTATTTCCTATGTTTCGTAAGCTCGTTTAACCGATCTCCGGTTGTCTTGTAACAAAATTCGTTTAAAAGTTTGAGTTAAATATAGTAACGTATGAAGTTTATTATATACTTTTAACGGTACTCCTTTCATGCATGATACCTTAGCTTTGGAATTTTGATTATTACGAATAATATTTATTTTCCTGAGATGGAATCACACCCATTAGAATTTCGTACAATTTTCTATATCTCGTATGCTTGTTTAACCGATCTCCGTTTGTCTTGTAACAAAATTCGGTTAAAAGTTTGAGCTAAATATACTAACGTATGAATTTTATTATATTCTTTTAACGGTACTCCTTTGATGCTTGATATTTTAGGCTCGGTATTTTGTTTATTATGAATAATAATTTTTTTGGTGTGATGGAACCACACCAAGAAGAGTTTCATACTATTTCCTATGTTTCGTAAGCTCGTTTCACCGATCTCCGGTTGTCTTGTAACAAAACTCGTTTAAAAGTTTGAGCTAAATATACTAACGTGTGAAGTTTATTATATATTTTTAAATGTACTCCTTTCATGCATGATACCTTAGCTTTGGTATTTTGTTTATTAGGAATAATATTTAATTTCGTTGATGGAATCACACCCATAAGAATTTCGTACAATTTCCTATATCTCGTATGCTCGTTTAACCGATCTCCGTTTGTCTTGTAACAAAACTCGGTTAAAAGTTTGAGTTAAATATACTAACGTATGAATTTTATTATATTCTTTTAACGGTACTCCTTTGATGCTTGATATTTTAGGCTCGGTATTTTGTTTATTATGAATAATAATTATTTATGGTGTGATGGAACCACACCAAAAAGAATTTCGTACAATTTCCTATATCTCGTATGCTCGTTTAACTGATCTCCGTTTGTCTTGTAACAAAACTCGGTTAAAAGTTTGAGCTAAATATACTAACGTATGAATTTTATTATATTCTTTTAACGGTACTCCTTTGATGCTTGATATTTTAGGCTCGGTATTTTGTTTATTATGAATAATAATTATTTATGGTGTGATGGAACCACACCAAGAAGAATTTCATACTATTTCCTATGTTTCGTAAGCTCGTTTAACCGATCTCCGGTTGTCTTGTAACAAAACTCGTTTAAAAGTTTGAGCTAAATATACTAACGTATGAATTTTATTGTATTCTTTTAACGGTACTCCTTTCATGCATGATACCTTAGCCTCATTATTTTCTTTATTATGAATAACAATTTATTTCGTGTGATGGAACCACACCTAGAAGAGTTTTATACTATTTCCTATGTGTCGTACGCTCGTTTAACCGAACTCCGTTTGTCTTGTAACAAAACTCATTTAAAAGTTTGAGCTAAATATACTAACGTATGAATTTTATTATATTCTTTTAACGGTACTCCTTTGATGCTTGATATTTTAGGCTCGGTATTTTGTTTATTATGAATAATAATTATTTATGGTGTGATGGAACCACATCAAGAAGAATTTCGTACAATTTCCTATATCTCGTATGCTCGTTTAACTGATCTCCGTTTGTCTTGTAACAAAACTTGGTTAAAAGTTTGAGCTAAATATACTAACGTATGAATTTTATTATATTCTTTTAACGGTACTCCTTTGATGCTTGATATTTTAGGCTCGGTATTTTGTTTATTATGAATAATAATTATTTATGGTGTGATGGAACCACACCAAGAAGAATTTCATACTATTTCCTATGTGTCGTAAGCTCGTTTAACCGATCTCCGTTTGTCTTGTGACAAAACTCGGTTAAAAGTTTGAGCTAAATATACTAACGTATGAATTTTATTATATTCTTTTAACGGTACTCCTTTCATGCTTGATATTTTAGGCTCGGTATTTTGTTTATTATGAATAATAATTATTTATGGTGTGATGGAACCACACCAAAAAGAATTTCGTACAATTTCCTATATCTCGTATGCTCGTTTAACTGATCTCCGTTTGTCTTGTAACAAAACTCGGTTAAAAGTTTGAGCTAAATATACTAACGTATGAATTTTATTATATTCTTTTAACGGTACTCCTTTGATGCTTGATATTTTAGGCTCGGTATTTTGTTTATTATGAATAATAATTATTTATGGTGTGATGGAACCACACCAAGAAGAATTTCATACTATTTCCTATGTTTCGTAAGCTCGTTTAACCGATCTCCGGTTGTCTTGTAACAAAACTCGTTTGAAAGTTTGAGTTAAATATACTAACGTATGAATTTTATTGTATTCTTTTAACGGTAATCCTTTCATGCATGATACCTTAGCCTCATTATTTTCTTTATTATGAATAACAATTTATTTCGTGTGATGGAACCACACCTAGAAGAGTTTCATACTATTTCCTATGTGTCGTACGCTCGTTTAACCGAACTCCGTTTGTCTTGTAACAAAACTCATTTAAAAGTTTGAGCTAAATATACTAACGTATGAATTTTATTATATTCTTTTAACGGTACTCCTTTGATGCTTGATATTTTAGGCTCGGTATTTTGTTTATTATGAATAATAATTATTTATGGTGTGATGGAACCACACCAAGAAGAATTTCGTACAATTTCCTATATCTCCTATGCTCGTTTAACTGATCTCCGTATGTCTTGTAACAAAACTTGGTTAAAAGTTTGAGCTAAATATACTAACGTATGAATTTTATTATATTCTTTTAACGGTACACCTTTGATGCTTGATATTTTAGGCTCGGTATTTTGTTTATTATGAATAATAATTATTTATGGTGTGATGGAACCACACCAAGAAGAATTTCATACTATTTCCTATGTTTCGTAAGCTCGTTTAACCGATCTCCGTTTGTCTTGTAACAAAACTCGGTTAAAAGTTTGAGCTAAATATACTAACGTATGAATTTTATTATATTCTTTTAACAGTACTCCTTTCATGCTTGATATTTTAGGCTCGGAATTTTGTTTATTATGAATAATAATTATTTATGGTGTGATGGAACGACACCAAGAAGAATTTCATACTATTTCCTATGTTTCGTAAGCTCGTTTAACCGATCTCCGGTTGTCTTGTAACAAAACTCGTTTAAAAGTTTGAGCTAAATATACTAACGTATGAAGTTTATTATATTCTTTTAACGGTACTCCTTTCATGCATGATACGTTAGCCTCATTATTTTCTTTACTATGAATAACAATTTATTTCGTGTGATGGAACCACACCTAGAAAAGTTTCATACTATTTCCTATGTGTCGTAAGCTCGTTTAACCGAACTCCGTTTGTCTTATAACAAAACTCATTTATAAGTTTGAGCTAAATATACTAACGTATGAAGTTTATTATATTCTTTTAACGGTACTCCTTTCATGCATGATACCTTAGCGTCATTATTTTCTTTATTATGAATAACAATTTATTTCGTGTGATGGAACCACACCTAGAAGAGTTTCATACTATTTCCTATGTGTCGTAAACTCATTATATACTTTTAACAGTACTCCTTTCATGCATGATATCTTAGCTTTGGTATTTTGTTTATTAGGAATAATATTTAATTTCGTTGATGGAATCACACCCATAAGAATTTCGTACAATTTCCTATATCTCGTATGCTCGTTTAACCGATCTCCGTTTGTCTTGTAACAAAACTCGGTTAAAAGTTTGAGCTAAATATACTAACGTATGAAGTTTATTATATTCTTTTAACGGTACTCCTTTCATGCATGATACCTTAGCCTCATTATTTTCTTTATTATGAATAACAATTTATTTCGTGTGATGGAACCACACCTAGAAGAGTTTCATACTATTTCCTATGTGTCGTAAACTCATTATATACTTTTAACAGTACTCCTTTCATGCATGATATCTTAGCTTTGGTATTTTGTTTATTAGGAATAATATTTAATTTCGTTGATGGAATCACACCCATAAGAATTTCGTACAATTTCCTATATCTCGTATGCTCGTTTAACCGATCTCCGTTTGTCTTGTAACAAAACTCGGTTAAAAGTTTGAGCTAAATATACTAACGTATGAAGTTTATTATATACTTTTAACGGTACTCCTTTGATGCTTTTTATCTTAGGCTTGGTATTTTGTTTATTATGAATAATAATTTTTTTGGTGTGATGGAACCACACCAAGAAGAGTTTCATATTATTTCCTATGTTTCGTAAGCTCGTTTAACCGATCTCCGGTTGTCTTGTAACAAAATTCGTTTAAAAGTTTGAGCTAAATATACTAACGTATGAATTTTATTGTATTCTTTTAACGGTACTCCTTTCATGCATGATACCTTAGACTCGGTATTTTGTTTAATATGAAGAATATTTAATTTTGTGTGATGGAATCACACCCATAAGAATTTCGTACAATTTCCTATATCTCGTATGCTCGTTTAACCGAGATCCATTTGTCTTGTAACAAAACGTGTTTAAAAGTTTGAGCTAGGTATATTAACGTACGAAGTTTATTATATAGTTTTAACGGTACTCCTTTGATCCTTGATATTTTAGGCTCGGTATTTTGTTTATTATGAATAATAATTTTTTTGGTGTGATGGAACCTCACCAAGAAGAGTTTCATACTATTTCCTATGTTTCGTAAGCTCGTTTCACCGATCTCCGGTTGTCTTGTAACAAAACTCGTTTAAAAGTTTGAGCTAAATATACTAACGTGTGAAGTTTATTATATATTTTTAAATGTACTCCTTTCATGCATGATACCTTAGCTTTGGTATTTTGTTTATTAGGAATAATATTTAATTTCGTTGATGGAATCACACCCATAAGAATTTCGTACAATTTCCTATATCTCGTATGCTCGTTTAACCGATCTCCGTTTGTCTTGTAACAAAACTCGGTTAAAAGTTTGAGCTAAATATACTAACGTATGAAGTTTATTATATACTTTTAACGGTACTCCTTTGATGCTTTTTATCTTAGGCTTGGTATTTTGTTTATTATGAATAATAATTTTTTTGGTGTGATGGAACCACACCAAGAAGAGTTTCATATTATTTCCTATGTTTCGTAAGCTCGTTTAACCGATCTCCGGTTGTCTTGTAACAAAATTCGTTTAAAAGTTTGAGCTAAATATACTAACGTATGAATTTTATTGTATTCTTTTAACGGTACTCCTTTCATGCATGATACCTTAGACTCGGTATTTTGTTTAATATGAAGAATATTTATTTATGGTGTGATGGAACCACACCAAGAAGAATTTCATACTATTTCCTATGTGTCGTAAGCTCGTTTAACCGATCTCCGTTTGTCTTGTGACAAAACTCGGTTAAAAGTTTGAGCTAAATATACTAACGTATGAATTTTATTATATTCTTTTAACGGTACTCCTTTGATGCTTGATATTTTAGGCTCGGTATTTTGTTTATTATGACTAATAATTATTTATGGTGTGATGGAACCACACCAAGAAGAGTTTCATACTATTTTTTATGTTTCGTAAGCTCGTTTAACCGATCTCCGGTTGTCTTGTAACAAAACTCGTTTAAAAGTTTGAGCTAAATATACTAACATATGAAGTTTATTATATTCTTTTAACGGTACTCCTTTCATGCATGATACCTTAGACTCGGTATTTTGTTTAATATGAAGAATATTTAATTTTGTGTGATGGAATCACACCCATAAGAATTTCGTACAATTTCCTATATCTCGTATGCTCGTTTAACCGAGATCCATTTGTCTTGTAACAAAACGTGTTTAAAAGTTTGAGCTAGGTATATTAACGTACGAAGTTTATTATATAGTTTTAACGGTACTCCTTTGATGCTTGATATTTTAGGCTCGGTATTTTGTTTATTATGAATAATAATTTTTTTGGTGTGATGGAACCACACCAAGAAGAGTTTCATACTATTTCCTATGTTTCGTAAGCTCGTTTCACCGATCTCCGGTTGTCTTGTAACAAAACTCGTTTAAAAGTTTGAGCTAAATATACTAACGTGTGAAGTTTATTATATATTTTTAAATGTACTCCTTTCATGCATGATACCTTAGCTTTGGTATTTTGTTTATTAGGAATAATATTTAATTTCGTTGATGGAATCACACCCATAAGAATTTCGTACAATTTCCTATATCTCGTATGCTCGTTTAACCGATCTCCGTTTGTCTTGTAACAAAACTCGGTTAAAAGTTTGAGTTAAATATACTAACGTATGAATTTTATTATATTCTTTTAACGGTACTCCTTTGATGCTTGATATTTTAGGCTCGGTATTTTGTTTATTATGAATAATAATTATTTATGGTGTGATGGAACCACACCAAAAAGAATTTCGTACAATTTCCTATATCTCGTATGCTCGTTTAACTGATCTCCGTTTGTCTTGTAACAAAACTCGGTTAAAAGTTTGAGCTAAATATACTAACGTATGAATTTTATTATATTCTTTTAACGGTACTCCTTTGATGCTTGATATTTTAGGCTCGGTATTTTGTTTATTATGAATAATAATTATTTATGGTGTGATGGAACCACACCAAGAAGAATTTCATACTATTTCCTATGTTTCGTAAGCTCGTTTAACCGATCTCCGGTTGTCTTGTAACAAAACTCGTTTAAAAGTTTGAGCTAAATATACTAACGTATGAATTTTATTGTATTCTTTTAACGGTACTCCTTTCATGCATGATACCTTAGCCTCATTATTTTCTTTATTATGAATAACAATTTATTTCGTGTGATGGAACCACACCTAGAAGAGTTTTATACTATTTCCTATGTGTCGTACGCTCGTTTAACCGAACTCCGTTTGTCTTGTAACAAAACTCATTTAAAAGTTTGAGCTAAATATACTAACGTATGAATTTTATTATATTCTTTTAACGGTACTCCTTTGATGCTTGATATTTTAGGCTCGGTATTTTGTTTATTATGAATAATAATTATTTATGGTGTGATGGAACCACACCAAGAAGAATTTCGTACAATTTCCTATATCTCGTATGCTCGTTTAACTGATCTCCGTTTGTCTTGTAACAAAACTTGGTTAAAAGTTTGAGCTAAATATACTAACGTATGAATTTTATTATATTCTTTTAACGGTACTCCTTTGATGCTTGATATTTTAGGCTCGGTATTTTGTTTATTATGAATAATAATTATTTATGGTGTGATGGAACCACACCAAGAAGAATTTCATACTATTTCCTATGTGCCGTAAGCTCGTTTAACCGATCTCCGTTTGTCTTGTGACAAAACTCGGTTAAAAGTTTGAGCTAAATATACTAACGTATGAATTTTATTATATTCTTTTAACGGTACTCCTTTCATGCTTGATATTTTAGGCTCGGTATTTTGTTTATTATGAATAATAATTATTTATGGTGTGATGGAACCACACCAAAAAGAATTTCGTACAATTTCCTATATCTCGTATGCTCGTTTAACTGATCTCCGTTTGTCTTGTAACAAAACTCGGTTAAAAGTTTGAGCTAAATATACTAACGTATGAATTTTATTATATTCTTTTAACGGTACTCCTTTGATGCTTGATATTTTAGGCTCGGTATTTTGTTTATTATGAATAATAATTATTTATGGTGTGATGGAACCACACCAAGAAGAATTTCATACTATTTCCTATGTTTCGTAAGCTCGTTTAACCGATCTCCGGTTGTCTTGTAACAAAACTCGTTTGAAAGTTTGAGTTAAATATACTAACGTATGAATTTTATTGTATTCTTTTAACGGTACTCCTTTCATGCATGATACCTTAGCCTCATTATTTTCTTTATTATGAATAACAATTTATTTCGTGTGATGGAACCACACCTAGAAGAGTTTCATACTATTTCCTATGTGTCGTACGCTCGTTTAACCGAACTCCGTTTGTCTTGTAACAAAACTCATTTAAAAGTTTGAGCTAAATATACTAACGTATGAATTTTATTATATTCTTTTAACGGTACTCCTTTGATGCTTGATATTTTAGGCTCGGTATTTTGTTTATTATGAATAATAATTATTTATGGTGTGATGGAACCACACCAAGAAGAATTTCGTACAATTTCCTATATCTCGTATGCTCGTTTAACTGATCTCCGTTTGTCTTGTAACAAAACTTGGTTAAAAGTTTGAGCTAAATATACTAACGTATGAATTTTATTATATTCTTTTAACGGTACACCTTTGATGCTTGATATTTTAGGCTCGGTATTTTGTTTATTATGAATAATAATTATTTATGGTGTGATGGAACCACACCAAGAAGAATTTCATACTATTTCCTATGTTTCGTAAGCTCGTTTAACCGATCTCCGTTTGTCTTGTAACAAAACTCGGTTAAAAGTTTGAGCTAAATATACTAACGTATGAATTTTATTATATTCTTTTAACAGTACTCCTTTCATGCTTGATATTTTAGGCTCGGAATTTTGTTTATTATGAATAATAATTATTTATGGTGTGATGGAACGACACCAAGAAGAATTTCATACTATTTCCTATGTTTCGTAACTCGTTTAACCGATCTCCGGTTGTCTTGTAACAAAACTCGTTTAAAAGTTTGAGCTAAATATACTAACGTATGAAGTTTATTATATTCTTTTAACGGTACTCCTTTCATGCATGATACGTTAGCCTCATTATTTTCTTTACTATGAATAACAATTTATTTCGTGTGATGGAACCACACCTAGAAAAGTTTCATACTATTTCCTATGTGTCGTAAGCTCGTTTAACCGAACTCCGTTTGTCTTATAACAAAACTCATTTATAAGTTTGAGCTAAATATACTAACGTATGAAGTTTATTATATTCTTTTAACGGTACTCCTTTCATGCATGATACCTTAGCCTCATTATTTTCTTTATTATGAATAACAATTTATTTCGTGTGATGGAACCACACCTAGAAGAGTTTCATACTATTTCCTATGTGTCGTAAACTCATTATATACTTTTAACAGTACTCCTTTCATGCATGATATCTTAGCTTTGGTATTTTGTTTATTAGGAATAATATTTAATTTCGTTGATGGAATCACACCCATAAGAATTTCGTACAATTTCCTATATCTCGTATGCTCGTTTAACCGATCTCCGTTTGTCTTGTAACAAAACTCGGTTAAAAGTTTGAGCTAAATATACTAACGTATGAAGTTTATTATATTCTTTTAACGGTACTCCTTTCATGCATGATACCTTAGCCTCATTATTTTCTTTATTATGAATAACAATTTATTTCGTGTGATGGAACCACACCTAGAAGAGTTTCATACTATTTCCTATGTGTCGTAAACTCATTATATACTTTTAACAGTACTCCTTTCATGCATGATATCTTAGCTTTGGTATTTTGTTTATTAGGAATAATATTTAATTTCGTTGATGGAATCACACCCATAAGAATTTCGTACAATTTCCTATATCTCGTATGCTCGTTTAACCGATCTCCGTTTGTCTTGTAACAAAACTCGGTTAAAAGTTTGAGCTAAATATACTAACGTATGAAGTTTATTATATACTTTTAACGGTACTCCTTTGATGCTTTTTATCTTAGGCTTGGTATTTTGTTTATTATGAATAATAATTTTTTTGGTGTGATGGAACCACACCAAGAAGAGTTTCATATTATTTCCTATGTTTCGTAAGCTCGTTTAACCGATCTCCGGTTGTCTTGTAACAAAATTCGTTTAAAAGTTTGAGCTAAATATAGTAACGTATGAAGTTTATTATATACTTTTAACGGTACTCCTTTCATGCATGATACCTTAGCTTTGGAATTTTGATTATTACGAATAATATTTATTTTCCTGTGATGGAATCACACCCATTAGAATTTCGTACAATTTTCTATATCTCGTATGCTTGTTTAACCGATCTCCGTTTGTCTTGTAACAAAACTCGGTTAAAAGTTTGAGCTAAATATACTAACGTATGAATTTTATTATATTCTTTTAACGGTACTCCTTTGATGCTTGATATTTTAGGCTCGGTATTTTGTTTATTATGACTAATAATTATTTATGGTGTGATGGAACCACACCAAGAAGAGTTTCATACTATTTCCTATGTTTCGTAAGCTCGTTTAACCGATCTCCGGTTGTCTTGTAACAAAACTCGTTTAAAAGTTTGAGCTAAATATACTAACATATGAAGTTTATTATATTCTTTTAACGGTACTCCTTTCATGCATGATACCTTAGACTCGGTATTTTGTTTAATATGAAGAATATTTAATTTTGTGTGATGGAATCACACCCATAAGAATTTCGTACAATTTCCTATATCTCGTATGCTCGTTTAACCGAGTTCCATTTGTCTTGTAACAAAACGTGTTTAAAAGTTTAACCTAGGTATATTAACGTACGAAGTTTATTATATAGTTTTAACGGTACTCCTTTGATGCTTGATATTTTAGGCTCGGTATTTTGTTTATTATGAATAATAATTTTTTTGGTGTGATGGATCCACACCAAGAAGAGTTTCATACTATTTCCTATGTTTCGTAAGCTCGTTTCACCGATCTCCAGTTGTCTTGTAACAAAACTCGTTTAAAAGTTTGAGCTAAATATACTAACGTGTGAAGTTTATTATATATTTTTAAATGTACTCCTTTCATGCATGATACCTTAGCTGTGGTATTTTGTTTATTAGGAATAATATTTAATTTCGTTGATGGAATCACACCCATAAGAATTTCGTACAATTTCCTATATCTCGTATGCTCGTTTAACCGATCTCCGTTTGTCTTGTAACAAAACTCGGTTAAAAGTTTGAGTTAAATATACTAACGTATGAATTTTATTATATTCTTTTAACGGTACTCCTTTGATGCTTGATATTTTAGGCTCAGTATTTTGTTTATTATGAATAATAATTATTTATGGTGTGATGGAACCACACCAAAAAGAATTTCGTACAATTTCCTATATCTCGTATGCTCGTTTAACTGATCTCCGTTTGTCTTGTAACAAAACTCGGTTAAAAGTTTGAGCTAAATATACTAACGTATGAATTTAATTATATTCTTTTAACGGTACTCCTTTGATGCTTGATATTTTAGGCTCGGTATTTTGTTTATTATGAATAATAATTATTTATGGTGTGATGGAACCACACCAAGAAGAATTTCATACTATTTCCTATGTTTCGTAAGCTCGTTTAACCGATCTCCGGTTGTCTTGTAACAAAACTCGTTTAAAAGTTTGAGCTAAATATACTAACGTATGAATTTTATTGTATTCTTTTAACGGTACTCCTTTCATGCATGATACCTTAGCCTCATTATTTTCTTTATTATGAATAACATTTTATTTCGTGTGATGGAACCACACCTAGAAGAGTTTCATACTATTTCCTATGTGTCGTACGCTCGTTTAACCGAACTCCGTTTGTCTTGTAACAAAACTCATTTAAAAGTTTGAGCTAAATATACTAACGTATGAATTTTATTATATTCTTTTAACGGTACTCCTTTGATGCTTGATATTTTAGGCTCGGTATTTTGTTTATTATGAATAATAATTATTTATGGTGTGATGGAACCACACCAAGAAGAATTTCGTACAATTTCCTATATCTCGTATGCTCGTTTAACTGATCTCCGTTTGTCTTGTAACAAAACTTGGTTAAAAGTTTGAGCTAAATATACTAACGTATGAATTTTATTATATTCTTTTAACGGTACTCCTTTGATGCTTGATATTTTAGGCTCGGTATTTTGTTTATTATGAATAATAATTATTTATGGTGTGATGGAACCACACCAAGAAGAATTTCATACTATTTCCTATGTGTCGTAAGCTCGTTTAACCGATCTCCGTTTGTCTTGTGACAAAACTCGGTTAAAAGTTTGAGCTAAATATACTAACGTATGAATTTTATTATATTCTTTTAACGGTACTCCTTTCATGCTTGATATTTTAGGCTCGGTATTTTGTTTATTATGAATAATAATTATTTATGGTGTGATGGAACCACACCAAAAAGAATTTCGTACAATTTCCTATATCTCGTATGCTCGTTTAACTGATCTCCGTTTGTCTTGTAATAAAACTCGGTTAAAAGTTTGAGCTAAATATACTAACGTATGAATTTTATTATATTCTTTTAACGGTACTCCTTTGATGCTTGATATTTTAGGCTCGGTATTTTGTTTATTATGAATAATAATTATTTATGGTGTGATGGAACCACACCAAGAAGAATTTCATACTATTTCCTATGTTTCGTAAGCTCGTTTAACCGATCTCCGGTTGTCTTGTAACAAAACTCGTTTGAAAGTTTGAGTTAAATATACTAACGTATGAATTTTATTGTATTCTTTTAACGGTACTCCTTTCATGCATGATACCTTAGCCTCATTATTTTCTTTATTATGAATAACAATTTATTTCGTGTGATGGAACCACACCTAGAAGAGTTTCATACTATTTCCTATGTGTCGTACGCTCGTTTAACCGAACTCCGTTTGTCTTGTAACAAAACTCATTTAAAAGTTTGAGCTAAATATACTAACGTATGAATTTTATTATATTCTTTTAACGGTACTCCTTTGATGCTTGATATTTTAGGCTCGGTATTTTGTTTATTATGAATAATAATTATTTATGGTGTGATGGAACCACACCAAGAAGAATTTCGTACAATTTCCTATATCTCGTATGCTCGTTTAACTGATCTCTGTTTGTCTTGTAACAAAACTTGGTTAAAAGTTTGAGCTAAATATACTAACGTATGAATTTTATTATATTCTTTTAACGGTACACCTTTGATGCTTGATATTTTAGGCTCGGTATTTTGTTTATTATGAATAATAATTATTTATGGTGTGATGGAACCACACCAAGAAGAATTTCATACTATTTCCTATGTTTCGTAAGCTCGTTTAACCGATCTCCGTTTGTCTTGTAACAAAACTCGGTTAAAAGTTTGAGCTAAATATACTAACGTATGAATTTTATTATATTCTTTTAACAGTACTCCTTTCATGCTTGATATTTTAGGCTCGGAATTTTGTTTATTATGAATAATAATTATTTATGGTGTGATGGAACGACACCAAGAAGAATTTCATACTATTTCCTATGTTTCGTAAGCTCGTTTAACCGATCTCCGGTTGTCTTGTAACAAAACTCGTTTAAAAGTTTGAGCTAAATATACTAACGTATGAAGTTTATTATATTCTTTTAACGGTACTCCTTTCATGCATGATACGTTAGCCTCATTATTTTCTTTACTATGAATAACAACTTATTTCGTGTGATGGAACCACACCTAGAAAAGTTTCATACTATTTCCTATGTGTCGTAAGCTCGTTTAACCGAACTCCGTTTGTCTTATAACAAAACTCATTTATAAGTTTGAGCTAAATATACTAACGTGTGAAGTTTATTATATATTTTTAACGGTACTCCTTTCATGCATGATACCTTAGCTTTGGTATTTTGTTTATTAGGAATAATATTCAATTTCGTTGATGGAATCACACCCATAAGAATTTCGTACAATTTCCTATATCTCGTATGCTCGTTTAACCAATCTCTGTTTGTCTTGTAACAAAACTCGGTTAAGAGTTTGAGCTAAATATACTAACGTATGAATTTTATTATATTCTTTTAACGGTACTTCTTTGATGCTTGATATTTTAGGCTCGTTATTTTGTTTATTATGAATAATAATTATTTATGGTGTGATGGAACCACACCAAGAAGAATTTCATACTATTTCCTATGTTTCGTAAGCTCGTTTAACCGATCTCCGTTTGTCTTGTAACAAAACTCGGTTAAAAGTTTGAGCTAAATATACTAACGTATGAATTTTATTATATTCTTTTAACGGTACTCCTTTCATGCATGATACCTTAGCCTCATTATTTTCTTTATTATGAATAACAATTTATTTCGTGTGATGGAACCACACCTAGAAGAGTTTCATAATATTTCCTATGTGTCGTACGCTCGTTTAACCGAACTCCGTTTGTCTTGTAACAAAAATCGTTTAAAAGTTTGAGCTAAATATACTAACGTATGAATTTTATTATATTCTTTTAACGGTACTCCTTTGATGCTTGATATTTTAGGCTCGGTATTTTGTTTATTATGAATAATAATTATTTATGGTGTGATGGAACCACACCAAGAAGAATTTCGTACAATTTCCTATATCTCGTATGCTCGTTTAACTGATCTCCGTTTGTCTTGTAACAAAACTCGGTTAAAAGTTTGAGCTAAATATACTACCGTATGAATTTTATTATATTCTTTTAACGGTACTCCTTTGATGCTTGATATTTTAGGCTCGGTATTTTGTTTATTATGAATAATAATTATTTATGGTTTGATGGAACCACACCAAGAAGAATTTCATACTATTTTCTATGTTTCGTAAGCTCGTTTAACCGATCTCCGTTTGTCTTGTAACAAAACCCGGTTAAAAGTTTGAGCTAAATATACTAACGTATGAATTTTATTATATTCTTTTAACGGTACTCCTTTCATGCTTGATATTTTAGGCTCGGTATTTTGTTTATTATGAATAATAATTATTTATGGTGTGATGGAACCACACCAAGAAGAATTTCATACTATTTCCTATGTTTCGTAAGCTCGTTTAACCGACCTCCGGTTGTCTTGTAACAAAACTCGTTTAAAAGTTTGAGCTAAATATACTAACGTATGAAGTTTATTATATTCTTTTAACGGTACTCCTTTCATGCATGATACCTTAGCCTCATTATTTTCTTTATTATGAATAACAATTTATTTCGTGTGATGGAACCACACCTAGAAGAGTTTCATACTATTTCCTATGTGTCGTAAGCTCGTTTAACCGAACTCCGTTTGTCTTGTAACAAAACTCGTTTAAAAGTTTGAGATAAATATACTAACGTATGAAATTTATTATGTACTTTTAACGGTCCTCCTTTCATGCATGATACCTTAGACTCGGTATTTTGTTTAATATGAAGAATATTTAATTTTGTGTGATGGAATCACACCCATAAGAATTTCGTACAATTTCCTATATCTCGTATGCTCGTTTAACCGAGATCCATCTGTCTTGTAACAAAACGTGTTTAAAAGTTTGAGCTAGGTATATTAACGTATGAAGTTTATTATATACTTTTAACGGTACTCCTTTGATGCTTGATATTTTAGGCTCGGTATTTTGTTTATTATGAATAATAATTATTTATGGTGTGATGGAACCACACCAAGAAGAATTTCGTACAATTTCCTATATCTCGTATGCTCGTTTAACTGATCTCCGTTTGTCTTGTAACAAAACTCGGTTAAAAGTTTGAGCTAAATATACTACCGTATGAATTTTATTATATTCTTTTAACGGTACTCCTTTGATGCTTGATATTTTAGGCTCGGTATTTTGTTTATTATGAATAATAATTATTTATGGTTTGATGGAACCACACCAAGAAGAATTTCATACTATTTTCTATGTTTCGTAAGCTCGTTTAACCGATCTCCGTTTGTCTTGTAACAAAACTCGGTTAAAAGTTTGAGCTAAATATACTAACGTATGAATTTTATTATATTCTTTTAACGGTACTCCTTTCATGCTTGATATTTTAGGCTCGGTATTTTGTTTATTATGAATAATAATTATTTATGGTGTGATGGAACCACACCAAGAAGAATTTCATACTATTTCCTATGTTTCGTAAGCTCGTTTAACCGACCTCCGGTTGTCTTGTAACAAAACTCGTTTAAAAGTTTGAGCTAAATATACTAACGTATGAAGTTTATTATATTCTTTTAACGGTACTCCTTTCATGCATGATACCTTAGCCTCATTATTTTCTTTATTATGAATAACAATTTATTTCGTGTGATGGAACCACACCTAGAAGAGTTTCATACTATTTCCTATGTGTCGTAAGCTCGTTTAACCGAACTCCGTTTGTCTTGTAACAAAACTCGTTTAAAAGTTTGAGATAAATATACTAACGTATGAAATTTATTATGTACTTTTAACGGTCCTCCTTTCATGAATGATACCTTAGACTCGGTATTTTGTTTAATATGAAGAATATTTAATTTTGTGTGATGGAATCACACCCATAAGAATTTCGTACAATTTCCTATATCTCGTATGCTCGTTTAACCGAGATCCATCTGTCTTGTAACAAAACGTGTTTAAAAGTTTGAGCTAGGTATATTAACGTATGAAGTTTATTATATACTTTTAACGGTACTCCTTTGATGCTTGATATTTTAGGCTCGGTATTTTGTTTATTATGAATAATAATTTTTTTGGTGTGATGGAACCACACCAAGAAGAGTTTCATACTATTTCCTATGTTTCGTAAGCTCGTTTAACCGATCTCCGGTTGTCTTGTAACAAAACTCGTTTAAAAGTTTGAGCTAAATATACTAACGTGTGAAGTTTATTATATATATTTAACGGTACTCCTTTCATGCATGATACCTTAGCTTTGGTATTTTGTTTATTAGGAATAATATTTAATTTCGTTGATGGAATCACACCCATTAGAATTTCGTACAATTTCCTATATCTCGTATGCTCGTTTAACCGATCTCCGTTTGTCTTGTAACAAAACTCGGTTAAAAGTTTGAGCTAAATATACTAACGTATGAATTTTATTATATTCTTTTAACGGTACTCCTTTCATGCTTGATATTTTAGGCTCGGTATTTTGTTTATTATGAATAATAATTATTTATTGTGGGATGGAACGACACCAAGAAGAATTTCATACTAGTTCCTATGTTTCGTAAGCTCGTTTAACCGATCTCCGGTTGTCTTGTAACAAAACTCGTTTAAAAGTTTGAGCTAAATATACTACCGTATTAAGTTTATTATATTCTTTTAACGGTACTCCTTTCATGCATGATACCTTAGCCTCATTATTTTCTTTATTATGAATAACAATTTATTTCGTGTGATGGAACCACACCTAGAAGAGTTTCATACTATTTCCTATGTGTCGTAAGCTCGTTTAACCGAACTCCGTTTGTCTTGTAACAAAACTCGTTTAAAAGTTTGAGATAAATATAGTAACGTATGAAGTTTATTATGTACTTTTAACGGTACTCCTTTCATGCATGATACCTTAGACTCGGTATTTTGTTTAATATGAAGAATATTTAATTTTGTGTGATGGAATCACACCCATAAGAATTTCGTACAATTTCCTATATCTCGTATGCTCGTTTAACCGAGATCCATTTGTCTTGTAACAAAACGTGTTTAAACGTTTGAGCTAGGTATATTAACGTATGAAGTTTATTATATACTTTTAACGGTACTCCTTTGATGCTTGATATTTTAGGCTCGGTATTTTGTTTATTATGAATAATAATTTTTTTGGTGTGATGGAACCACACCAAGAAGAGTTTCATACTATTTCCTATGTTTCGTAAGCTCGTTTAACCGATCTCCGGTTGTCTTGTAACAAAACTCGTTTAAAATTTTGAGCTAAATATACTAACGTGTGAAGTTTATTATATATTTTTAACGGTACTCCTTTCATGCATGATACCTTAGCTTTGGTATTTTGTTTATTAGGAATAATATTTAATTTCGCTGATGGAATCACACCCATTAGAATTTCGTACAATTTCCTATATCTCGTATGCTCGTTTAACCGATCTCCGTTTGTCTTGTAACAAAACTCGGTTAAAAGTTTGAGCTAAATATACTAACGTATGAATTTTATTATATTCTTTTAACGGTACTCCTTTCATGCTTGATATTTTAGGCTCGGTATTTTGTTTATTATGAATAATAATTATTTATGGTGGGATGGAACGACACCAAGAAGAATTTCATACTAGTTCCTATGTTTCGTAAGCTCGTTTAACCGATCTCCGGTTGTCTTGTAACAAAACTCGTTTAAAAGTTTGAGCTAAATATACTACCGTATGAAGTTTATTATATTCTTTTAACGGTACTCCTTTCATGCATGATACCTTAGCCTCATTATTTTCTTTATTATGAATAACAATTTATTTCGTGTGATGGAACCACACCTAGAAGAGTTTCATACTATTTCCTATGTGTCGTAAGCTCGTTTAACCGAACTCCGTTTGTCTTGTAACAAAACTCGTTTAAAAGTTTGAGATAAATATAGTAACGTATGAAGTTTATTATGTACTTTTAACGGTACTCCTTTCATGCATGATACCTTAGACTCGGTATTTTGTTTAATATGAAGAATATTTAATTTTGTGTGATGGAATCACACCCATAAGAATTTCGTACAATTTCCTATATCTCGTATGCTCGTTTAACCGAGATCCATTTGTCTTGTAACAAAACGTGTTTAAACGTTTGAGCTAGGTATATTAACGTATGAAGTTTATTATATACTTTTAACGGTACTCCTTTGATGCTTGATATTTTAGGCTCGGTATTTTGTTTATTATGAATAATAATTTTTTTGGTGTGATGGAACCACACCAAGAAGAGTTTCATACTATTTCCTATGTTTCGTAAGCTCGTTTAACCGATCTCCGGTTGTCTTGTAACAAAACTCGTTTAAAATTTTGAGCTAAATATACTAACGTGTGAAGTTTATTATATATTTTTAACGGTACTCCTTTCATGCATGATACCTTAGCTTTGGTATTTTGTTTATTAGGAATAATATTTAATTTCGCTGATGGAATCACACCCATTAGAATTTCGTACAATTTCCTATATCTCGTATGCTCGTTTAACCGATCTCCGTTTGTCTTGTAACAAAACTCGGTTAAAAGTTTGAGCTAAATATACTAACGTATGAATTTTATTATATTCTTTTAACGGTACTCCTTTCATGCTTGATATTTTAGGCTCGGTATTTTGTTTATTATGAATAATAATTATTTATGGTGGGATGGAACGACACCAAGAAGAATTTCATACTAGTTCCTATGTTTCGTAAGCTCGTTTAACCGATCTCCGGTTGTCTTGTAACAAAACTCGTTTAAAAGTTTGAGCTAAATATACTACCGTATGAAGTTTATTATATTCTTTTAACGGTACTCCTTTCATGCATGATACCTTAGCCTCATTATTTTCTTTATTATGAATAACAATTTATTTCGTGTGATGGAACCACACCTAGAAGAGTTTCATACTATTTCCTATGTGTCGTAAGCTCGTTTAACCGAACTCCGTTTGTCTTGTAACAAAACTCGTTTAAAAGTTTGAGATAAATATAGTAACGTATGAAGTTTATTATGTACTTTTAACGGTACTCCTTTCATGCATGATACCTTAGACTCGGTATTTTGTTTAATATGAAGAATATTTAATTTTGTGTGATGGAATCACACCCATAAGAATTTCGTACAATTTCCTATATCTCGTATGCTCGTTTAACCGAGATCCATTTGTCTTGTAACAAAACGTGTTTAAAAGTTTGAGCTAGGTATATTAACGTATGAAGTTTATTATATACTTTTAACGGTACTCCTTTGATGCTTGATATTTTAGGCTCGGTATTTTGTTTATTATGAATAATAATTTTTTTGGTGTGATGGAACCACACCAAGAAGAGTTTCATACTATTTCCTATGTTTCGTAAGCTCGTTTAACCGATCTCCGGTTGTCTTGTAACAAAACTCGTTTAAAAGTTTGAGCTAAATATACTAACGTGTGAAGTTTATTATATATTTTTAACGGTACTCCTTTCATGCATGATACCTTAGCTTTGGTATTTTGTTTATTAGGAATAATATTTAATTTCGTTGATGGAATCACACCCATTAGAATTTCGTACAATTTCCTATATCTCGTATGCTCGTTTAACCGATCTCCGTTTGTCTTGTAACAAAACTCGGTTAAAAGTTTGAGCTAAATATACTAACGTATGAATTTTATTATATTCTTTTAACGGTACTCCTTTCATGCTTGATATTTTAGGCTCGGTATTTTGTTTATTATGAATAATAATTATTTATTGTGGGATGGAACGACACCAAGAAGAATTTCATACTAGTTCCTATGTTTCGTAAGCTCGTTTAACCGATCTCCGGTTGTCTTGTAACAAAACTCGTTTAAAAGTTTGAGCTAAATATACTACCGTATTAAGTTTATTATATTCTTTTAACGGTACTCCTTTCATGCATGATACCTTAGCCTCATTATTTTCTTTATTATGAATAACAATTTATTTCGTGTGATGGAACCACACCTAGAAGAGTTTCATACTATTTCCTATGTGTCGTAAGCTCGTTTAACCGAACTCCGTTTGTCTTGTAACAAAACTCGTTTAAAAGTTTGAGATAAATATAGTAACGTATGAAGTTTATTATGTACTTTTAACGGTACTCCTTTCATGCATGATACCTTAGACTCGGTATTTTGTTTAATATGAAGAATATTTAATTTTGTGTGATGGAATCACACCCATAAGAATTTCGTACAATTTCCTATATCTCGTATGCTCGTTTAACCGAGATCCATTTGTCTTGTAACAAAACGTGTTTAAAAGTTTGAGCTAGGTATATTAACGTATGAAGTTTATTATATACTTTTAACGGTACTCCTTTGATGCTTGATATTTTAGGCTCGGTATTTTGTTTATTATGAATAATAATTTTTTTGGTGTGATGGAACCACACCAAGAAGAGTTTCATACTATTTCCTATGTTTCGTAAGCTCGTTTAACCGATCTCCGGTTGTCTTGTAACAAAACTCGTTTAAAAGTTTGAGCTAAATATACTAACGTGTGAAGTTTATTATATATTTTTAACGGTACTCCTTTCATGCATGATACCTTAGCTTTGGTATTTTATTTATTAGGAATAATATTTAATTTCGTTGATGGAATCACACCCATAAGAATTTCGTACAATTTCCTATATCTCGTATGCTCGTTTAACCGATCTCCGTTTGTCTTGTAACAAAACTCGGTTAAAAGTTTGAGATAAATAGACTAACGTATGAATTTTATTATATTCTTTTAACGGTACTCCTTTCATGCTTGATATTTTAGGCTCGGTATTTTGTTTATTATGAATAATAATTATTTATGGTGTGATGGAACGACACCAAGAAGAATTTCATACTAGTTCCTATGTTTCGTAAGCTCGTTTAACCGATCTCCGGTTGTCTTGTAACAAAACTCGTTTAAAAGTTTGAGCTAAATATACTAACGTATGAAGTTTATTATATTCTTTTAACGGTACTCCTTTCATGCATGATACCTTAGCCTCATTATTTTCTTTATTATGAATAACAATTTATTTCGTGTGATGGAACCACACCTAGAAGAGTTTCATACTATTTCCTATGTGTCGTAAGCTCGTTTAACCGAACTCCGTTTGTCTTGTAACAAAACTCGTTTAAAAGTTTGAGATAAATATAGTAACGTATGAAGTTTATTATGTACTTTTAACGGTACTCCTTTCATGCATGATACCTTAGACTCGGTATTTTGTTTAATATGAAGAATATTTAATTTTGTGTGATGGAATCACACCCATAAGAATTTCGTACAATTTCCTATATCTCGTATGCTCGTTTAACCGAGATCCATTTGTCTTGTAACAAAACGTGTTTAAAAGTTTGAGCTAGGTATATTAACGTATGAAGTTTATTATATACTTTTAACGGTACTCCTTTGATGCTTGATATTTTAGGCTCGGTATTTTGTTTATTATGAATAATAATTTTTTTGGTGTGATGGAACCACACCAAGAAGAGTTTCATACTATTTCCTATGTTTCGTAAGCTCGTTTAACCGATCTCCGGTTGTCTTGTAACAAAACTCGTTTAAAAGTTTGAGCTAAATATACTAACGTGTGAAGTTTATTATATATTTTTAACGGTACTCCTTTCATGCATGATACCTTAGCTTTGGTATTTTGTTTATTAGGAATAATATTTAATTTCGTTGATGGAATCACACCCATAAGAATTTCGTACAATTTCCTATATCTCGTATGCTCGTTTAACCGATCTCCGTTTGTCTTGTAACAAAACTCGGTTAAAAGTTTGAGCTAAATAGACTAACGTATGAATTTTATTATATTCTTTTAACGGTACTCCTTTCATGCTTGATATTTTAGGCTCGGTATTTTGTTTATTATGAATAATAATTATTTATGGTGTGATGGAACGACACCAAGAAGAATTTCATACTAGTTCCTATGTTTCGTAAGCTCGTTTAACCGATCTCCGGTTGTCTTGTAACAAAACTCGTTTAAAAGTTTGAGCTAAATATACTACCGTATGAAGTTTATTATATTCTTTTAACGGTACTCCTTTCATGCATGATACCTTAGCCTCATTATTTTCTTTATTATGAATAACAATTTATTTCGTGTGATGGAACCACACCTAGAAGAGTTTCATACTATTTCCTATGTGTCGTAAGCTCGTTTAACCGAACTCCGTTTGTCTTGTAACAAAACTCGTTTAAAAGTTTGAGATAAATATAGTAACGTATGAAGTTTATTATGTACTTTTAACGGTACTCCTTTCATGCATTATACCTTAGACTCGGTATTTTGTTTAATATGAAGAATATTTAATTTTGTGTGATGGAATCACACCCATAAGAATTTCGTACAATTTCCTATATCTCGTATGCTCGTTTAACCGAGATCCATTTGTCTTGTAACAAAACGTGTTTAAAAGTTTGAGCTAGGTATATTAACGTATGAAGTTTATTATATACTTTTAACGGTACTCCTTTGATGCTTGATATTTTAGGCTCGGTATTTTGTTTATTATGAATAATAATTTTTTTGGTGTGATGGAACCACACCAAGAAGAGTTTCATACTATTTCCTATGTTTCGTAAGCTCGTTTAACCGATCTCCGGTTGTCTTGTAACAAAACTCGTTTAAAAGTTTGAGCTAAATATACTAACGTGTGAAGTTTATTATATATATTTAACGGTACTCCTTTCATGCATGATACCTTAGCTTTGGTATTTTGTTTATTAGGAATAATATTTAATTTCGTTGATGGAATCACACCCATTAGAATTTCGTACAATTTCCTATATCTCGTATGCTCGTTTAACCGATCTCCGTTTGTCTTGTAACAAAACTCGGTTAAAAGTTTGAGCTAAATATACTAACGTATGAATTTTATTATATTCTTTTAACGGTACTCCTTTCATGCTTGATATTTTAGGCTCGGTATTTTGTTTATTATGAATAATAATTATTTATGGTGGGATGGAACGACACCAAGAAGAATTTCATACTAGTTCCTATGTTTCGTAAGCTCGTTTAACCGATCTCCGGTTGTCTTGTAACAAAACTCGTTTAAAAGTTTGAGCTAAATATACTACCGTATGAAGTTTATTATATTCTTTTAACGGTACTCCTTTCATGCATGATACCTTAGCCTCATTATTTTCTTTATTATGAATAACAATTTATTTCGTGTGATGGAACCACACCTAGAAGAGTTTCATACTATTTCCTATGTGTCGTAAGCTCGTTTAACCGAACTCCGTTTGTCTTGTAACAAAACTCGTTTAAAAGTTTGAGATAAATATAGTAACGTATGAAGTTTATTATGTACTTTTAACGGTACTCCTTTCATGCATGATACCTTAGACTCGGTATTTTGTTTAATATGAAGAATATTTAATTTTGTGTGATGGAATCACACCCATAAGAATTTCGTACAATTTCCTATATCTCGTATGCTCGTTTAACCGAGATCCATTTGTCTTGTAACAAAACGTGTTTAAAAGTTTGAGCTAGGTATATTAACGTATGAAGTTTATTATATACTTTTAACGGTACTCCTTTGATGCTTGATATTTTAGGCTCGGTATTTTGTTTATTATGAATAATAATTTTTTTGGTGTGATGGAACCACACCAAGAAGAGTTTCATACTATTTCCTATGTTTCGTAAGCTCGTTTAACCGATCTCCGGTTGTCTTGTAACAAAACTCGTTTAAAAGTTTGAGCTAAATATACTAACGTGTGAAGTTTATTATATATTTTTAACGGTAGTCCTTTCATGCATGATACCTTAGCTTTGGTATTTTGTTTATTAGGAATAATATTTAATTTCGTTGATGGAATCACACCCATAAGAATTTCGTACAATTTCCTATATCTCGTATGCTCGTTTAACCGATCTCCGTTTGTCTTGTAACAAAACTCGGTTAAAAGTTTGAGCTAAATAGACTAACGTATGAATTTTATTATATTCTTTTAACGGTACTCCTTTCATGCTTGATATTTTAGGCTCGGTATTTTGTTTATTATGAATAATAATTATTTATGGTGTGATGGAACGACACCAAGAAGAATTTCATACTAGTTCCTATGTTTCGTAAGCTCGTTTAACCGATCTCCGGTTGTCTTGTAACAAAACTCGTTTAAAAGTTTGAGCTAAATATACTACCGTATGAAGTTTATTATATTCTTTTAACGGTACTCCTTTCATGCATGATACCTTAGCCTCATTATTTTCTTTATTATGAATAACAATTTATTTCGTGTGATGGAACCACACCTAGAAGAGTTTCATACTATTTCCTATGTGTCGTAAGCTCGTTTAACCGAACTCCGTTTGTCTTGTAACAAAACTCGTTTAAAAGTTTGAGATAAATATAGTAACGTATGAAGTTTATTATGTACTTTTAACGGTACTCCTTTCATGCATGATACCTTAGACTCGGTATTTTGTTTAATATGAAGAATATTTAATTTTGTGTGATGGAATCACACCCATAAGAATTTCGTACAATTTCCTATATCTCGTATGCTCGTTTAACCGAGATCCATTTGTCTTGTAACAAAACGTGTTTAAAAGTTTGAGCTAGGTATATTAACGTATGAAGTTTATTATATACTTTTAACGGTACTCCTTTGATGCTTGATATTTTAGGCTCGGTATTTTGTTTATTATGAATAATAATTTTTTTGGTGTGATGGAACCACACCAAGAAGAGTTTCATACTATTTCCTATGTTTCGTAAGCTCGTTTAACCGATCTCCGGTTGTCTTGTAACAAAACTCGTTTAAAAGTTTGAGCTAAATATACTAACGTGTGAAGTTTATTATATATTTTTAACGGTACTCCTTTCATGCATGATACCTTAGCTTTGGTATTTTGTTTATTAGGAATAATATTTAATTTCGTTGATGGAATCACACCCATAAGAATTTCGTACAATTTCCTATATCTCGTATGCTCGTTTAACCGATCTCCGTTTGTCTTGTAACAAAACTCGGTTAAAAGTTTGAGCTAAATAGACTAACGTATGAATTTTATTATATTCTTTTAACGGTACTCCTTTCATGCTTGATATTTTAGGCTCGGTATTTTGTTTATTATGAATAATAATTATTTATGGTGTGATGGAACGACACCAAGAAGAATTTCATACTAGTTCCTATGTTTCGTAAGCTCGTTTAACCGATCTCCGGTTGTCTTGTAACAAAACTCGTTTAAAAGTTTGAGCTAAATATACTACCGTATGAAGTTTATTATATTCTTTTAACGGTACTCCTTTCATGCATGATACCTTAGCCTCATTATTTTCTTTATTATGAATAACAATTTATTTCGTGTGATGGAACCACACCTAGAAGAGTTTCATACTATTTCCTATGTGTCGTAAGCTCGTTTAACCGAACTCCGTTTGTCTTGTAACAAAACTCGTTTAAAAGTTTGAGATAAATATAGTAACGTATGAAGTTTATTATGTACTTTTAACGGTACTCCTTTCATGCATGATACCTTAGACTCGGTATTTTGTTTAATATGAAGAATATTTAATTTTGTGTGATGGAATCACACCCATAAGAATTTCGTACAATTTCCTATATCTCGTATGCTCGTTTAACCGAGATCCATTTGTCTTGTAACAAAACGTGTTTAAAAGTTTGAGCTAGGTATATTAACGTATGAAGTTTATTATATACTTTTAACGGTACTCCTTTGATGCTTGATATTTTAGGCTCGGTATTTTGTTTATTATGAATAATAATTTTTTTGGTGTGATGGAACCACACCAAGAAGAGTTTCATACTATTTCCTATGTTTCGTAAGCTCGTTTAACCGATCTCCGGTTGTCTTGTAACAAAACTCGTTTAAAAGTTTGAGCTAAATATACTAACGTGTGAAGTTTATTATATATTTTTAACGGTACTCCTTTCATGCATGATACCTTAGCTTTGGTATTTTGTTTATTAGGAATAATATTTAATTTCGTTGATGGAATCACACCCATAAGAATTTCGTACAATTTCCTATATCTCGTATGCTCGTTTAACCGATCTCCATTTGTCTTGTAACAAAACTCGGTTAAAAGTTTGAGCTAAATAGACTAACGTATGAATTTTATTATATTCTTTTAACGGTACTCCTTTCATGCTTGATATTTTAGGCTCGGTATTTTGTTTATTATGAATAATAATTATTTATGGTGTGATGGAACGACACCAAGAAGAATTTCATACTAGTTCCTATGTTTCGTAAGCTCGTTTAACCGATCTCCGGTTGTCTTGTAACAAAACTCGTTTAAAAGTTTGAGCTAAATATACTACCGTATGAAGTTTATTATATTCTTTTAACGGTACTCCTTTCATGCATGATACCTTAGCCTCATTATTTTCTTTATTATGAATAACAATTTATTTCGTGTGATGGAACCACACCTAGAAGAGTTTCATACTATTTCCTATGTGTCGTAAGCTCGTTTAACCGAACTCCGTTTGTCTTGTAACAAAACTCGTTTAAAAGTTTGAGATAAATATAGTAACGTATGAAGTTTATTATGTACTTTTAACGGTAGTCCTTTCATGCATGATACCTTAGACTCGGTATTTTGTTTAATATGAAGAATATTTAATTTTGTGTGATGGAATCACACCCATAAGAATTTCGTACAATTTCCTATATCTCGTATGCTCGTTTAACCGAGATCCATTTGTCTTGTAACAAAACGTGTTTAAAAGTTTGAGCTAGGTATATTAACGTATGAAGTTTATTATATACTTTTAACGGTACTCCTTTGATGCTTGATATTTTAGGCTCGGTATTTTGTTTATTATGAATAATAATTTTTTTGGTGTGATGGAACCACACCAAGAAGAGTTTCATACTATTTCCTATGTTTCGTAAGCTCGTTTAACCGATCTCCGGTTGTCTTGTAACAAAACTCGTTTAAAAGTTTGAGCTAAATATGCTAACGTGTGAAGTTTATTATATATTTTTAACGCTACTCCTTTCATGCATGATACCTTAGCTTTGGTATTTTGTTTATTAGGAATAATATTTAATTTCGTTGATGGAATCACACCCATAAGAATTTCGTACAATTTCCTATATCTCGTATGCTCGTTTAACCGATCTCCGTTTGTCTTGTAACAAAACTCGGTTAAAAGTTTGAGCTAAATATACTAACGTATGAATTTTATTATATTCTTTTAACAGTACTCCTTTGATGCTTGATATTTTAGGCTCGGTATTTTGTTTAAATGAATAATAATTATTTATGGTGTGATGGAACCACACCAAAAAGAATTTCGTACAATTTCCTATATCTCGTATGCTCGTTTAACTGATCTCCGTTTGTCTTGTAACAAAACTCGGTTAAAACTTTGAGCTAAATATACTAACGTATGAATTTTATTATATTCTTTTAACGGTACTCCTTTGATGCTTGATATTTTAGGCTCGGTATTTTGTTTATTATGAATAATAATTATTTATGGTGTGATGGAACGACACCAAGAAGAATTTCATACTATTTCCTATGTTTCGTAAGCTCGTTTAACCGATCTCCGGTTGTCTTGTAACAAAACTCGTTTAAAAGTTTGAGCTAAATATACTACCGTATGAAGTTTATTATATTCTTTTAACGGTACTCCTTTCATGCATGATACCTTAGCCTCATTATTTTCTTTATTATGAATAACAATTTATTTCGTGTGATGGAACCACACCTAGAAGAGTTTCATACTATTTCCTATGTGTCGTAAGCTCGTTTAACCGAACTCCGTTTGTCTTGTAACAAAACTCGTTTAAAAGTTTGAGATAAATATAGTAACGTATGAAGTTTATTATGTACTTTTAACGGTACTCCTTTCATGCATGATACCTTAGACTCGGTATTTTGTTTAATATGAAGAATATTTAATTTTGTGTGATGGAATCACACCCATAAGAATTTCGTACAATTTCCTATATCTCGTATGCTCGTTTAACCGAGATCCATTTGTCTTGTAACAAAACGTGTTTAAAAGTTTGAGCTAGGTATATTAACGTATGAAGTTTATTATATACTTTTAACGGTACTCCTTTGATGCTTGATATTTTAGGCTCGGTATTTTGTTTATTATGAATAATAATTTTTTTGGTGTGATGGAACCACACCAAGAAGAGTTTCATACTATTTCCTATGTTTCGTAAGCTCGTTTAACCGATCTCCGGTTGTCTTGTAACAAAACTCGTTTAAAAGTTTGAGCTAAATATACTAACGTATGAAGTTTATTATATTCTTTTAACGGTACTCCTTTCATGCATGATACCTTAGCCTCATTATTTCCTTTATTATGAATAACAATTTATTTCGTGTGATGGAACCACACCTAGAAGAGTTTCATACTATTTCCTATGTGTCGTAAGCTCGTTTAACCGAACTCCGTTTGTCTTGTAACAAAACTCGTTTAAAAGTTTGAGATAAATATAGTAACGTATGAAGTTTATTATGTACTTTTAACGGTAGTCCTTTCATGCATGATACCTTAGACTCGGTATTTTGTTTAATATGAAGAATATTTAATTTTGTGTGATGGAATCACACCCATAAGAATTTCGTACAATTTCCTATATCTCGTATGCTCGTTTAACCGAGATCCATTTGTCTTGTAACAAAACGTGTTTAAAAGTTTGAGCTAGGTATATTAACGTATGAAGTTTATTATATACTTTTAACGGTACTCCTTTGATGCTTGATATTTTAGGCTCGGTATTTTGTTTATTATGAATAATAATTTTTTTGGTGTGATGGAACCACACCAAGAAGAGTTTCATACTATTTCCTATGTTTCGTAAGCTCGTTTAACCAATCTCCGGTTGTCTTGTAACAAAACTCGTTTAAAAGTTTGAGCTAAATATACTAACGTATGAAGTTTATTATATTCTTTTAACGGTACTCCTTTCATGCATGATACCTTAGCCTCATTATTTCCTTTATTATGAATAACAATTTATTTCGTGTGATGGAACCACACCAAGAAGAATTTCATACTATTTCCTATGTTTCGTAAGCTCGTTTAACCGATCTCCGGTTGTCTTGTAACAAAACTCGTTTAAAAGTTTGAGATAAATATACTAACGTATGAAGTTTATTATATTCTTTTAACGGTACTCCTTTCATGCATGATACCTTAGACTCGGTATTTTGTTTAATATGAAGAATATTTAATTTGGTGTGATGGAATTACACCCATAAGAATTTCGTACAATTTCCTATATCTCGTATGCTCGTTTAACCGAGATCCATTTGTCTTGTAACAAAACGTGTTTAAAAGTTTGAGCTAGGTATATTAACGTATGAAGTTTATTATATAACTTTAACGGTACTCCTTTGATGCTTGATATTTTAGGCTCGGTATTTTGTTTATTATGAATAATAATTTTTTTGGTGTGATGGAACCACACCAAGAAGAGTTTCATACTATTTCCTATGTTTCGTAAGCTCGTTTAACCGATCTCCGGTTGTCTTGTAACAAAACTCGTTTAAAAGTTTGAGCTAAATATACTAACGTGTGAAGTTTATTATATATTTTTAACGGTACTCCTTTCATGCATGATACCTTAGCTTTGGTATTTTGTTTATTATGAATAACAATTTATTTCGTGTGATGGAACCACACCTAGAAGAGTTTCATACTATTTCCTATGTGTCGTACGCTCGTTTAACCGATCTCCGTTTGTCTTGTAACAAAACTCGGTTAAAAATTTGAGCTAAATATACTAACGTATGAATTTTATTATATTCTTTTAACGGTACTCCTTTGATGCTTGATATTTTAGGCTCGGTATTTTGTTTATTATGAATAATAATTATTTATGGTTTGATGGAACCACACCAAGAAGAATTTCGTACAATTTCCTATATCTCGTATGCTCGTTTAACTGATCTCAGTTTGTCTTGTAACAAAACTCGGTTAAAAGTTTGAGCTAAATATACTAACGTATGAATTTTTTTATATTCTTTTAACGGTACTCCTTTGATGCTTGATATTTTAGGCTCGGTATTTTGTTTATTATGAATAATAATTATTTATGGTGTGATGGAACCACACCAAGAAGAATTTCATACTATTTCCTATGTTTCGTAAGCTCGTTTAACCGATCTCCGGTTGTCTTGTAAAAAACTCGTTTAAAACTTTGAGCTAAATATACTAACGTATGAAGTTTATTATATTCTTTTAACGGTACTCCTTTCATGCATGATACCTTAGCCTCATTATTTTCTTTATTATGAATAACAATTTATTTCGTGTGATGGAACCACACCTAGAAGAGTTTTATACTATTTCCTATGTGTCGTACGCTCGTTTAACCGAACTCCGTTTGTCTTGTAACAAAACTCGTTTAAAAGTTTGAGCTAAATATACTAACGTATGAATTTTATTATATTCTTTTAACGGTACTCCTTTGATGCTTAATATTTTAGGCTCGGTATTTTGTTTATTATGAATAATAATTATTTATGGTGTGATGGAACCACACCAAGAAGAATTTCGTACAATTTCCTATATCTCGTATGCTCTTATAACTGATCTCCGTTTGTCTTCTAACAAAACTCGGTTAAAAGTTTGAGCTAAATATACTAACGTATGAATTTTTTTATATTCTTTTAACGGTACTCCTTTGATGCTTGATATTTTAGGCTCGGTATTTTGTTTATTATGAATAATAATTATTTATGGTGTGATGGAACCACACCAAGAAGAATTTCATACTATTTCCTATGTTTCGTAAGCTCGTTTAACCGATCTCCGTTTGTCTTGTAACAAAACTCGGTTAAAAGTTTGAGCTAAATATACTAACGTATGAATTTTATTATATTCTTTTAACGGTACTCCTTTCATGCTTGATATTTTAGGCTAGGTATTTTGTTTATTATGAATAATAATTATTTATGGTGTGATGGAACGACACCAAGAAGAATTTCATACTATTTCCTATGTTTCGTAAGCTCGTTTAACCGATCTCCGGTTGTCTTGTAACAAAACTCGTTTAAAAGTTTGAGCTAAATATACTAACGTATGAAGTTTATTATATTCTTTTAACGGTACTCCTTTCATGCATGATACCTTAGCTTTGGTATTTTGTTTATAAGGAATAATATTTAATTTCGTTGATGGAATCACACCCATTAGCATTTCGTACAATTTCCTATATCTCGTATGCTCGTTTAACCGATCTCCGTTTGTCTTGTAACAAAACTCGGTTAAAAGTTTGAGCTAAATATACTAACGTATGAATTTTATTATATTCTTTTAACGGTACTCCTTTGATTCTTGATATTTTAGGCTCGGTATTTTGTTTATTATGAATAATAATTATTTATGGTGTGATGGAACCACACCAAAAAGAATTTCGTACAATTTCCTATATCTCGTATGCTCGTTTAACTGATCTCCGTTTGTCTTGTAACAAAACTCGGTTAAAAGTTTGAGCTAAATATACTAACGTATGAATTTTATTATATTCTTTTAACGGTACTCCTTTGATGCTTGATATTTTAGGCTCGGTATTTTGTTTATTATGAATAATAATTATTTATGGTGTGATGGAACCACACCAAAAAGAATTTCATACTATTTCCTATCTTTCGTAGGCTCGTTTAACCGATCTCCGTTTGTCTTGTAACAAAACTCGGTTAAAAGTTTGAGATAAATATACTAACGTATGAATTTTATTATATTCTTTTAACGGTACTCCTTTCATGCTTGATATTTTAGGCTCGGTATTTTGTTTATTATGAATAATAATTATTTATGGTGTGATGGAACCACACCAAGAAGAATTTCATACTATTTCCTATGTTTCGTAAGCTCGTTTAACCGATCTCCGGTTGTCTTGTAACAAAACTCGTTTAAAAGTTTGAGCTAAATATACTAACGTATGAAGTTTATTATATTCTTTTAACGGTACTCCTTTCATGCATGATACCTTAGCCTCATTATTTCCTTTATTATGAATAACAATTTATTTCGTGTGATGGAACCACACCAAGAAGAATTTCATACTATTTCCTATGTTTCGTAAGCTCGTTTAACCGATCTCCGGTTGTCTTGTAACAAAACTCGTTTAAAAGTTTGAGATAAATATACTAACGTATGAAGTTTATTATATTCTTTTAACGGTACTCCTTTCATGCATGATACCTTAGACTCGGTATTTTGTTTAATATGAAGAATATTTAATTTGGTGTGATGGAATTACACCCATAAGAATTTCGTACAATTTCCTATATCTCGTATGCTCGTTTAACCGAGATCCATTTGTCTTGTAACAAAACGTGTTTAAAAGTTTGAGCTAGGTATATTAACGTATGAAGTTTATTATATACCTTTAACGGTACTCCTTTGATGCTTGATATTTTAGGCTCGGTATTTTGTTTATTATGAATAATAATTTTTTTGGTGTGATGGAACCACACCAAGAAGAGTTTCATACTATTTCCTATGTTTCGTAAGCTCCTTTAACCGATCTCCGGTTGTCTTGTAACAAAACTCGTTTAAAAGTTTGAGCTAAATATACTAACGTGTGAAGTTTATTATATATTTTTAACGGTACTCCTTTCATGCATGATACCTTAGCTTTGGTATTTTGTTTATTATGAATAACAATTTATTTCGTGTGATGGAACCACACCTAGAAGAGTTTCATACTATTTCCTATGTGTCGTACGCTCGTTTAACCGATCTCCGTTTGTCTTGTAACAAAACTCGGTTAAAAATTTGAGCTAAATATACTAACGTATGAATTTTATTATATTCTTTTAACGGTACTCCTTTGATGCTTGATATTTTAGGCTCGGTATTTTGTTTATTATGAATAATAATTATTTATGGTTTGATGGAACCACACCAAGAAGAATTTCGTACAATTTCCTATATCTCGTATGCTCGTTTAACTGATCTCAGTTTGTCTTGTAACAAAACTCGGTTAAAAGTTTGAGCTAAATATACTAACGTATGAATTTTTTTATATTCTTTTAACGGTACTCCTTTGATGCTTGATATTTTAGGCTCGGTATTTTGTTTATTATGAATAATAATTATTTATGGTGTGATGGAACCACACCAAGAAGAATTTCATACTATTTCCTATGTTTCGTAAGCTCGTTTAACCGATCTCCGGTTGTCTTGTAAAAAACTCGTTTAAAACTTTGAGCTAAATATACTAACGTATGAAGTTTATTATATTCTTTTAACGGTACTCCTTTCATGCATGATACCTTAGCCTCATTATTTTCTTTATTATGAATAACAATTTATTTCGTGTGATGGAACCACACCTAGAAGAGTTTTATACTATTTCCTATGTGTCGTACGCTCGTTTAACCGAACTCCGTTTGTCTTGTAACAAAACTCGTTTAAAAGTTTGAGCTAAATATACTAACGTATGAATTTTATTATATTCTTTTAACGGTACTCCTTTGATGCTTAATATTTTAGGCTCGGTATTTTGTTTATTATGAATAATAATTATTTATGGTGTGATGGAACCACACCAAGAAGAATTTCGTACAATTTCCTATATCTCGTATGCTCTTATAACTGATCTCCGTTTGTCTTCTAACAAAACTCGGTTAAAAGTTTGAGCTAAATATACTAACGTATGAATTTTTTTATATTCTTTTAACGGTACTCCCCTTTGATGCTTGATATTTTAGGCTCGGTATTTTGTTTATTATGAATAATAATTATTTATGGTGTGATGGAACCACACCAAGAAGAATTTCATACTATTTCCTATGTTTCGTAAGCTCGTTTAACCGATCTCCGTTTGTCTTGTAACAAAACCCGGTTAAAAGTTTGAGCTAAATATACTAACGTATGAATTTTATTATATTCTTTTAACGGTACTCCTTTCATGCTTGATATTTTAGGCTAGGTATTTTGTTTATTATGAATAATAATTATTTATGGTGTGATGGAACGACACCAAGAAGAATTTCATACTATTTCCTATGTTTCGTAAGCTCGTTTAACCGATCTCCGGTTGTCTTGTAACAAAACTCGTTTAAAAGTTTGAGCTAAATATACTAACGTATGAAGTTTATTATATTCTTTTAACGGTACTCCTTTCATGCATGATACCTTAGCTTTGGTATTTTGTTTATAAGGAATAATATTTAATTTCGTTGATGGAATCACACCCATTAGCATTTCGTACAATTTCCTATATCTCGTATGCTCGTTTAACCGATCTCCGTTTGTCTTGTAACAAAACTCGGTTAAAAGTTTGAGCTAAATATACTAACGTATGAATTTTATTATATTCTTTTAACGGTACTCCTTTGATTCTTGATATTTTAGGCTCGGTATTTTGTTTATTATGAATAATAATTATTTATGGTGTGATGGAACCACACCAAAAAGAATTTCGTACAATTTCCTATATCTCGTATGCTCGTTTAACTGATCTCCGTTTGTCTTGTAACAAAACTCGGTTAAAAGTTTGAGCTAAATATACTAACGTATGTATTTTATTATATTCTTTTAACGGTACTCCTTTGATGCTTGATATTTTAGGCTCGGTATTTTGTTTATTATGAATAATAATTATTTATGGTGTGATGGAACCACACCAAAAAGAATTTCATACTATTTCCTATCTTTCGTAGGCTCGTTTAACCGATCTCCGTTTGTCTTGTAACAAAACTCGGTTAAAAGTTTGAGATAAATATACTAACGTATGAATTTTATTATATTCTTTTAACGGTACTCCTTTCATGCTTGATATTTTAGGCTCGGTATTTTGTTTATTATGAATAATAATTATTTATGGTGTGATGGAACCACACCAAGAAGAATTTCATACTATTTCCTATGTTTCGTAAGCTCGTTTAACCGATCTCCGGTTGTCTTGTAACAAAACTCGTTTAAAAGTTTGAGCTAAATATACTAACGTATGAAGTTTATTATATTCTTTTAACGGTACTCCTTTCATGCATGATACCTTAGCCTCATTATTTTCTTTATTATGAATAACAATTTATTTCGTGTGATGGAACCACACCTAGAAGAGTTTCATACTATTTCCTATGTGTCGTACGCTCGTTTAACCGAACTCCGTTTGTCTTGTAACAAAACTCGTTTAAAAGTTTGAGCTAAATATACTAACGTATGAAGTTTATTATATTATTTTAACGGTACTCCTTTCATGCATGATACCTTAGCCTCATTATTTTCTTTATTATGAATAACAATTTATTTCGTGTGATGTAACCACACATAGAAGAGATTCATACTATTTCCTATGTGTCGTAAGCTCGTTTAACCGAACTCCGTTTGTCTTGTAACAAAACTCATTTAAAAGTTTGAGCTAAATATACTAACGTGTGAAGTTTATTATATATTTTTAACGGTACTCCTTTCATGCATGATACCTTAGCTTTGGTATTTTGTTTATTAGGAATAATATTTAATTTCATTGATGGAATCACACCCATAAGAATTTCGTAAAATTTCCTATATCTCGTATGCTCGTTTAACCGATCTCCGTTTGTCTTGTAACAAAACTCGGTTAAAAGTTTGAGCTAAATATACTAACGTATGAATTTTATTATATTCTTTTAACGGTACTCCTTTCATGCATGATACCTTAGCCTCATTATTTTCTTTATTATGAATAACAATTTATTTCGTGTGATGGAACCACACCTAGAAGAGTTTCATACTATTTCCTATGTGTCGTACGCTCGTTTAACCGAACTCCGTTTGTCTTGTAACAAAACTCGTTTAAAAGTTTGAGCTAAATATACTAACGTATGAATTTTATTATATTCTTTTAACGGTACTCCTTTGATGCTTGATATTTTAGGCTCGGTATTTTGTTTATTATGAATAATAATTATTTATGGTGTGATGGAACCACATCAAGAAGAATTTCGTACAATTTCCTATATCTTGTATGCTCGTTTAACTGATCTCCGTTTGTCTTGTAACAAAACTCGGTTAAAAGTTTGAGCTAAATATACTAACGTATGAATTTTATTATATTCTTTTAACGGTACTCCTTTGATGCTTGATATTTTAGGCTCGGTATTTTGTTTATTATGAATAATAATTATTTATGGTGTGATGGAACCACACCAAGAAGAATTTCATACTATTTCCTATCTTTCGTAAGCTCGTTTAACCGATCTCCGTTTAACTTGTAACAAAACTCGGTTAAAAGTTTGAGCTAAATATACTAACGTATGAATTTTATTATATTCTTTTAACGGTACTCCTTTCATGCTTGATATTTTAGGCTCGGTATTTTGTTTATTATGAATAATAATTATTTATGGTGTGATGGAACGACACCAAGAAGAATTTCATACTATTTCCTATGTTTCGTAAGCTCGTTTAACCGATCTCCGGTTGTCTTGTAACAAAAGTCGTTTAAAAGTTTGAGCTAAATATACTAACGTATGAAGTTTATTATATTCTTTTAACGGTACTCCTTTCATGCATGATACCTTAGCTTTGGTATTTTGTTTATAAGGAATAATATTTAATTTCGTTGATGGAATCACACCCATAAGCATTTCGTACAATTTCCTATATCTCGTATGCTCGTTTAACCGATCTCCGTTTGTCTTGTAACAAAACTCGGTTAAAAGTTTGAGCTAAATATACTAACGTATGAATTTTATTATATTCTTTTAACGGTACTCCTTTGATTCTTGATATTTTAGGCTCGGTATTTTGTTTATTATGAATAATAATTATTTATGGTGTGATGGAACCACACCAAAAAGAATTTCGTACAATTTCCTATATCTCGTATGCTCGTTTAACTGATCTCCGTTTGTCTTGTAACAAAACTCGGTTAAAAGTTTGAGCTAAATATACTAACGTATGAATTTTATTATATTCTTTTAACGGTACTCCTTTGATGCTTGATATTTTAGGCTCGGTATTTTGTTTATTATGAATAATAATTATTTATGGTGTGATGGAACCACACCAAGAAGAATTTCATACTATTTCCTATGTTTCGTAAGCTCGTTTAACCGATCTCCGTTTAACTTGTAACAAAACTCGGTTAAAAGTTTGAGCTAAATATACTAACGTATGAATTTTATTATATTCTTTTAACGGTACTCCTTTCATGCTTGATATTTTAGGCTCGGTATTTTGTTTATTATGAATAATAATTATTTATGGTGTGATGGAACGACACCAAGAAGAATTTCATACTATTTCCTATGTTTCGTAAGCTCGTTTAACCGATCTCCGGTTGTCTTGTAACAAAACTCGTTTAAAAGTTTGAGCTAAATATACTAACGTATGAAGTTTATTATATTCTTTTAACGGTACTCCTTTCATGCATGATACCTTAGCTTTGGTATTTTGTTTATAAGGAATAATATTTAATTTCGTTGATGGAATCACACCCATAAGCATTTCGTACAATTTCCTATATCTCGTATGCTCGTTTAACCGATCTCCGTTTGTCTTGTAACAAAACTCGGTTAAAAGTTTGAGCTAAATATACTAACGTATGAATTTTATTATATTCTTTTAACGGTACTCCTTTCATTCTTGATATTTTAGGCTCGGTATTTTGTTTATTATGAATAATAATTATTTATGGTGTGATGGAACCACACCAAAAAGAATTTCGTACAATTTCCTATATCTCGTATGCTCGTTTAACTGATCTCCGTTTGTCTTGTAACAAAACTCGGTTAAAAGTTTGAGCTAAATATACTAACGTATGAATTTTATTATATTCTTTTAACGGTACTCCTTTGATGCTTGATATTTTAGGCTCGGTATTTTGTTTATTATGAATAATAATTATTTATGGTGTGATGGAACCACACCAAGAAGAATTTCATACTATTTCCTATCTTTCGTAAGCTCGTTTAACCGATCTCCGTTTGTCTTGTAACAAAACTCGGTTAAAAGTTTGAGCTAAATATACTAACGTATGAATTTTATTATATTCTTTTAACGGTACTCCTTTCATGCTTGATATTTTAGGCTCGGTATTTTGTTTATTATGAATAATAATTATTTATGGTGTGATGGAACGACACCAAGAAGAATTTCATACTATTTCCTATGTTTCGTAAGCTCGTTTAACCGATCTCCGGTTGTCTTGTAACAAAACTCGTTTAAAAGTTTGAGCTAAATATACTAACGTATGAAGTTTATTATATTCTTTTAACGGTACTCCTTTCATGCATGATACCTTAGCCTCATTATTTTCTTTATTATGAATAACAATTTATTTCGTGTGATGGAACCACACCTAGAAGAGTTTCATACTATTTCCTATGTGTCGTAAGCTCGTTTAACCGAACTCCGTTTGTCTTGTAACAAAACTCGTTTAAAAATTTGAGATAAATATACTAACGTATGAAGTTTATTATGTACTTTTAACGGTACTCCTTTCATGCATGATACCTTAGACTCGGTATTTTGTTTAATATGAAGAATATTTAATTTTGTGTGATGGAATCACACCCATAAGAATTTCGTACAATTTCCTATATCTCGTATGCTCGTTTAACCGAGATCCATTTGTCTTGTAACAAAACGTGTTTAAAAGTTTGAGCTAGGTATATTAACGTATGAAGTTTATTATATACTTTTAACGGTACTCCTTTGATGCTTGATATTTTAGGCTCGTTATTTTGATTATTATGAATAATAATTATTTATGGTGTGATGGAACCACACCAAGAAGAATTTCATACTATTTCCTATGTTTTGTAAGCTCGTTTAACCGATCTCCGTTTGTCTTGTAACAAAACTCGGTTAAAAGTTTGAGCTAAATATACTAACGTATGAATTTTATTATATTCTTTTAACGGTACTCCTTTCATGCTTGATATTTTAGGCTCGGTATTTTGTTTATTATGAATAATAATTATTTATGGTATGATGGAACGACACCAAGAAGAATTTCATACTATTTCCTATGTTTCCTAAGCTCGTTTAACCGATCTCCGGTTGTCTTGTAACAAAACTCGTTTAAAAGTTTGAGCTAAATATACTAACGTATGAAGTTTATTATATTCTTTTAACGGTACTCCTTTCATGCATGATACCTTAGCCTCATTATTTTCTTTATTATGAATAACAATTTATTTCGTGTGATGGAACCACACCTAGAAGAGTTTCATACTATTTCCTATGTGTCGTAAGCTCGTTTAACCGAACTCCGTTTGTCTTGTAACAAAACTCGTTTAAAAATTTGAGATAAATATACTAACGTATGAAGTTTATTATGTACTTTTAACGGTCCTCCTTTCATGCATGATACCTTAGACTCGGTATTTTGTTTAATATGAAGAATATTTAATTTTGTGTGATGGAATCACACCCATAAGAATTTCGTACAATTTCCTATATCTCGTATGCTCGTTTAACCGAGATCCATTTGTCTTGTAACAAAACGTGTTTAAAAGTTTGAGCTAGGTATATTAACGTATGAAGTTTATTATATACTTTTAACGGTACTCCTTTGATGCTTGATATTTTAGGCTCGTTATTTTGATTATTATGAATAATAATTATTTATGGTGTGATGGAACCACACCAAGAAGAATTTCATACTATTTCCTATGTTTTGTAAGCTCGTTTAACCGATCTCCGTTTGTCTTGTAACAAAACTCGGTTAAAAGTTTGAGCTAAATATACTAACGTATGAATTTTATTATATTCTTTTAACGGTACTCCTTTCATGCTTGATATTTTAGGCTCGGTATTTTGTTTATTATGAATAATAATTATTTATGGTGTGATGGAACGACACCAAGAAGAATTTCATACTATTTCCTATGTTTCCTAAGCTCGTTTAACCGATCTCCGGTTGTCTTGTAACAAAACTCGTTTAAAAGTTTGAGCTAAATATACTAACGTATGAAGTTTATTATATTCTTTTAACGGTACTCCTTTCATGCATGATACCTTAGCCTCATTATTTTCTTTATTATGAATAACAATTTATTTCGTGTGATGGAACCACACCTAGAAGAGTTTCATACTATTTCCTATGTGTCGTAAGCTCGTTTAACCGAACTCCGTTTGTCTTGTAACAAAACTCGTTTAAAAGTTTGAGATAAATATACTAACGTATGAAGTTTATTATGTACTTTTAACGGTACTCCTTTCATGCATGATACCTTAGACTCGGTATTTTGTTTAATATGAAGAATATTTAATTTTGTGTGATGGAATCACACCCATAAGAATTTCGTACAATTTCCTATATCTCGTATGCTCGTTTAACCGAGATCCATTTGTCTTGTAACAAAACGTGTTTAAAAGTTTGAGCTAGGTATATTAACGTATGAAGTTTATTATATACTTTTAACGGTACTCCTTTGATGCTTGATATTTTAGGCTCGTTATTTTGTTTATTATGAATAATAATTATTTATGGTGTGATGGAACCACACCAAGAAGAATTTCATACTATTTCCTATGTTTCGTAAGCTCGTTTAACCGATCTCCGTTTGTCTTGTAACAAAACTCGGTTAAAAGTTTGAGCTAAATATACTAACGTATGAATTTTATTATATTCTTTTAACGGTACTCCTTTCATGCTTGATATTTTAGGCTCGGTATTTTGTTTATTATAAATAATAATTATTTATGGTGTGATGGAACGACACCAAGAAGAATTTCATACTATTTCCTATGTTTCCTAAGCTCGTTTAACCGATCTCCGGTTGTCTTGTAACAAAACTCGTTTAAAAGTTTGAGCTAAATATACTAACGTATGAAGTTTATTATATTCTTTTAACGGTACTCCTTTCATGCATGATACCTTAGCCTCATTATTTTCTTTATTATGAATAACAATTTATTTCGTGTGATGGAACCACACCTAGAAGAGTTTCATACTATTTCCTATGTGTCGTAAGCTCGTTTAACCGAACTCCGTTTGTCTTGTAACAAAACTCGTTTAAAAGTTTGAGATAAATATACTAACGTATGAAGTTTATTATGTACTTTTAACGGTACTCCTTTCATGCATGATACCTTAGACTCGGTATTTTGTTTAATATGAAGAATATTTAATTTTGTGTGATGGAATCACACCCATAAGAATTTCGTACAATTTCCTATATCTCGTATGCTCGTTTAACCGAGATCCATTTGTCTTGTAACAAAACGTGTTTAAAAGTTTGAGCTAGGTATATTAACGTATGAAGTTTATTATATACTTTTAACGGTACTCCTTTGATGCTTGATATTTTAGGCTCGTTATTTTGTTTATTATGAATAATAATTATTTATGGTGTGATGGAACCACACCAAGAAGAATTTCATACTATTTCCTATGTTTCGTAAGCTCGTTTAACCGATCTCCGTTTGTCTTGTAACAAAACTCGGTTAAAAGTTTGAGCTAAATATACTAACGTACGAATTTTATTATATTCTTTTAACGGTACTCCTTTCATGCTTGATATTTTAGGCTCGGTATTTTGTTTATTATGAATAATAATTATTTATGGTGTGATGGAACGACACCAAGAAGAATTTCATACTATTTCCTATGTTTCCTAAGCTCGTTTAACCGATCTCCGGTTGTCTTGTAACAAAACTCGTTTAAAAGTTTGAGCTAAATATACTAACGTATGAAGTTTATTATATTCTTTTAACGGTACTCCTTTCATGCATGATACCTTAGCCTCATTATTTTCTTTATTATGAATAACAATTTATTTCGTGTGATGGAACCACACCTAGAAGAGTTTCATACTATTTCCTATGTGTCGTAAGCTCGTTTAACCGAACTCCGTTTGTCTTGTAACAAAACTCGTTTAAAAGTTTGAGATAAATATACTAACGTATGAAGTTTATTATGTACTTTTAACGGTACTCCTTTCATGCATGATACCTTAGACTCGGTATTTTGTTTAATATGAAGAATATTTAATTTTGTGTGATGGAATCACACCCATAAGAATTTCGTACAATTTCCTATATCTCGTATGCTCGTTTAACCGAGATCCATTTGTCTTGTAACAAAACGTGTTTAAAAGTTTGAGCTAGGTATATTAACGTATGAAGTTTATTATATACTTTTAACGGTACTCCTTTGATGCTTGATATTTTAGGCTCGTTATTTTGTTTATTATGAATAATAATTATTTATGGTGTGATGGAACCACACCAAGAAGAATTTCATACTATTTCCTATGTTTCGTAAGCTCGTTTAACCGATCTCCGTTTGTCTTGTAACAAAACTCGGTTAAAAGTTTGAGCTAAATATACTAACGTACGAATTTTATTATATTCTTTTAACGGTACTCCTTTCATGCTTGATATTTTAGGCTCGGTATTTTGTTTATTATGAATAATAATTATTTATGGTGTGATGGAACGACACCAAGAAGAATTTCATACTATTTCCTATGTTTCCTAAGCTCGTTTAACCGATCTCCGGTTGTCTTGTAACAAAACTCGTTTAAAAGTTTGAGCTAAATATACTAACGTATGAAGTTTATTATATTCTTTTAACGGTACTCCTTTCATGCATGATACCTTAGCCTCATTATTTTCTTTATTATGAATAACAATTTATTTCGTGTGATGGAACCACACCTAGAAGAGTTTCATACTATTTCCTATGTGTCGTAAGCTCGTTTAACCGAACTCCGTTTGTCTTGTAACAAAACTCGTTTAAAAGTTTGAGATAAATATACTAACGTATGAAGTTTATTATGTACTTTTAACGGTTCTCCTTTCATGCATGATACCTTAGACTCGGTATTTTGTTTAATATGAAGAATATTTAATTTTGTGTGATGGAATCACACCCATAAGAATTTTGAGCTATTTCCTATCTTTCGTAAGCTCGTTTAACCGATCTCCGTTTGTCTTGTAACAAAACTCGGTTAAAAGTTTGAGCTAAATATACTAACGTATGAATTTTATTATATTCTTTTAACGGTACTCCTTTGATTCTTGATATTTTAGGCTCGGTATTTTGTTTATTATGAATAATAATTATTTATGGTGTGATGGAACCACACCAAAAAGAATTTCGTACAATTTCCTATATCTCGTATGCTCGTTTAACTGATCTACGTTTGTCTTGTAACAAAACTCGGTTAAAAGTTTGAGCTAAATATACTAACGTATGAATTTTATTATATTCTTTTAACGGTACTCCTTTGATGCTTGATATTTTAGGCTCGGTATTTTGTTTATTATGAATAATAATTATTTATGGTGTGATGGAACCACACCAAGAAGAATTTCATACTATTTCCTATCTTTCGTAAGCTCGTTTAACCGATCTCCGTTTGTCTTGTAACAAAACTCGGTTAAAAGTTTGAGCTAAATATACTAACGTATGAATTTTATTATATTCTTTTAACGGTACTCCTTTCATGCTTGATATTTTAGGCTCGGTATTTTGTTTATTATGAATAATAATTATTTATGGTGTGATGGAACGACACCAAGAAGAATTTCATACTATTTCCTATGTTTCGTAAGCTCGTTTAACCGATCTCCGGTTGTCTTGTAACAAAACTCGTTTAAAAGTTTGAGCTAAATATACTAACGTATGAAGTTTATTATATTCTTTTAACGGTACTCCTTTCATGCATGATACCTTAGCCTCATTATTTTCTTTATTATGAATAACAATTTATTTCGTGTGATGGAACCACACCTAGAAGAGTTTCATACTATTTCCTATGTGTCGTAAGCTCGTTTAACCGAACTCCGTTTGTCTTGTAACAAAACTCGTTTAAAAATTTGAGATAAATATACTAACGTATGAAGTTTATTATGTACTTTTAACGGTCCTCCTTTCATGCATGATACCTTAGACTCGGTATTTTGTTTAATATGAAGAATATTTAATTTTGTGTGATGGAATCACACCCATAAGAATTTCGTACAATTTCCTATATCTCGTATGCTCGTTTAACCGAGATCCATTTGTCTTGTAACAAAACGTGTTTAAAAGTTTGAGCTAGGTATATTAACGTATGAAGTTTATTATATACTTTTAACGGTACTCCTTTGATGCTTGATATTTTAGGCTCGTTATTTTGATTATTATGAATAATAATTATTTATGGTGTGATGGAACCACACCAAGAAGAATTTCATACTATTTCCTATGTTTTGTAAGCTCGTTTAACCGATCTCCGTTTGTCTTGTAACAAAACTCGGTTAAAAGTTTGAGCTAAATATACTAACGTATGAATTTTATTATATTCTTTTAACGGTACTCCTTTCTTGCTTGATATTTTAGGCTCGGTATTTTGTTTATTATGAATAATAATTATTTATGGTGTGATGGAACGACACCAAGAAGAATTTCATACTATTTCCTATGTTTCCTAAGCTCGTTTAACCGATCTCCGGTTGTCTTGTAACAAAACTCGTTTAAAAGTTTGAGCTAAATATACTAACGTATGAAGTTTATTATATTCTTTTAACGGTACTCCTTTCATGCATGATACCTTAGCCTCATTATTTTCTTTATTATGAATAACAATTTATTTCGTGTGATGGAACCACACCTAGAAGAGTTTCATACTATTTCCTATGTGTCGTAAGCTCGTTTAACCGAACTCCGTTTGTCTTGTAACAAAACTCGTTTAAAAGTTTGAGATAAATATACTAACGTATGAAGTTTATTATGTACTTTTAACGGTACTCCTTTCATGCATGATACCTTAGACTCGGTATTTTGTTTAATATGAAGAATATTTAATTTTGTGTGATGGAATCACACCCATAAGAATTTCGTACAATTTCCTATATCTCGTATGCTCGTTTAACCGAGATCCATTTGTCTTGTAACAAAACGTGTTTAAAAGTTTGAGCTAGGTATATTAACGTATGAAGTTTATTATATACTTTTAACGGTACTCCTTTGATGCTTGATATTTTAGGCTCGTTATTTTGTTTATTATGAATAATAATTATTTATGGTGTGATGGAACCACACCAAGAAGAATTTCATACTATTTCCTATGTTTCGTAAGCTCGTTTAACCGATCTCCGTTTGTCTTGTAACAAAACTCGGTTAAAAGTTTGAGCTAAATATACTAACGTACGAATTTTATTATATTCTTTTAACGGTACTCCTTTCATGCTTGATATTTTAGGCTCGGTATTTTGTTTATTATGAATAATAATTATTTATGGTGTGATGGAACGACACCAAGAAGAATTTCATACTATTTCCTATGTTTCCTAAGCTCGTTTAACCGATCTCCGGTTGTCTTGTAACAAAACTCGTTTAAAAGTTTGAGCTAAATATACTAACGTATGAAGTTTATTATATTCTTTTAACGGTACTCCTTTCATGCATGATACCTTAGCCTCATTATTTTCTTTATTATGAATAACAATTTATTTCGTGTGATGGAACCACACCTAGAAGAGTTTCATACTATTTCCTATGTGTCGTAAGCTCGTTTAACCGAACTCCGTTTGTCTTGTAACAAAACTCGTTTAAAAGTTTGAGATAAATATACTAACGTATGAAGTTTATTATGTACTTTTAACGGTTCTCCTTTCATGCATGATACCTTAGACTCGGTATTTTGTTTAATATGAAGAATATTTAATTTTGTGTGATGGAATCACACCCATAAGAATTTTGAGCTATTTCCTATCTTTCGTAAGCTCGTTTAACCGATCTCCGTTTGTCTTGTAACAAAACTCGGTTAAAAGTTTGAGCTAAATATACTAACGTATGAATTTTATTATATTCTTTTAACGGTACTCCTTTGATTCTTGATATTTTAGGCTCGGTATTTTGTTTATTATGAATAATAATTATTTATGGTGTGATGGAACCACACCAAAAAGAATTTCGTACAATTTCCTATATCTCGTATGCTCGTTTAACTGATCTCCGTTTGTCTTGTAACAAAACTCGGTTAAAAGTTTGAGCTAAATATACTAACGTATGAATTTTATTATATTCTTTTAACGGTACTCCTTTGATGCTTGATATTTTAGGCTCGGTATTTTGTTTATTATGAATAATAATTATTTATGGTGTGATGGAACCACACCAAGAAGAATTTCATACTATTTCCTATCTTTCGTAAGCTCGTTTAACCGATCTCCGTTTGTCTTGTAACAAAACTCGGTTAAAAGTTTGAGCTAAATATACTAACGTATGAATTTTATTATATTCTTTTAACGGTACTCCTTTCATGCTTGATATTTTAGGCTCGGTATTTTGTTTATTATGAATAATAATTATTTATGGTGTGATGGAACGACACCAAGAAGAATTTCATACTATTTCCTATGTTTCGTAAGCTCGTTTAACCGATCTCCGGTTGTCTTGTAACAAAACTCGTTTAAAAGTTTGAGCTAAATATACTAACGTATGAAGTTTATTATATTCTTTTAACGGTACTCCTTTCATGCATGATACCTTAGCCTCATTATTTTCTTTATTATGAATAACAATTTATTTCGTGTGATGGAACCACACCTAGAAGAGTTTCATACTATTTCCTATGTGTCGTAAGCTCGTTTAACCGAACTCCGTTTGTCTTGTAACAAAACTCGTTTAAAAATTTGAGATAAATATACTAACGTATGAAGTTTATTATGTACTTTTAACGGTCCTCCTTTCATGCATGATACCTTAGACTCGGTATTTTGTTTAATATGAAGAATATTTAATTTTGTGTGATGGAATCACACCCATAAGAATTTCGTACAATTTCCTATATCTCGTATGCTCGTTTAACCGAGATCCATTTGTCTTGTAACAAAACGTGTTTAAAAGTTTGAGCTAGGTATATTAACGTATGAAGTTTATTATATACTTTTAACGGTACTCCTTTGATGCTTGATATTTTAGGCTCGTTATTTTGATTATTATGAATAATAATTATTTATGGTGTGATGGAACCACACCAAGAAGAATTTCATACTATTTCCTATGTTTTGTAAGCTCGTTTAACCGATCTCCGTTTGTCTTGTAACAAAACTCGGTTAAAAGTTTGAGCTAAATATACTAACGTATGAATTTTATTATATTCTTTTAACGGTACTCCTTTCATGCTTGATATTTTAGGCTCGGTATTTTGTTTATTATGAATAATAATTATTTATGGTGTGATGGAACGACACCAAGAAGAATTTCATACTATTTCCTATGTTTCCTAAGCTCGTTTAACCGATCTCCGGTTGTCTTGTAACAAAACTCGTTTAAAAGTTTGAGCTAAATATACTAACGTATGAAGTTTATTATATTCTTTTAACGGTACTCCTTTCATGCATGATACCTTAGCCTCATTATTTTCTTTATTATGAATAACAATTTATTTCGTGTGATGGAACCACACCTAGAAGAGTTTCATACTATTTCCTATGTGTCGTAAGCTCGTTTAACCGAACTCCGTTTGTCTTGTAACAAAACTCGTTTAAAAGTTTGAGATAAATATACTAACGTATGAAGTTTATTATGTACTTTTAACGGTACTCCTTTCATGCATGATACCTTAGACTCGGTATTTTGTTTAATATGAAGAATATTTAATTTTGTGTGATGGAATCACACCCATAAGAATTTCGTACAATTTCCTATATCTCGTATGCTCGTTTAACCGAGATCCATTTGTCTTGTAACAAAACGTGTTTAAAAGTTTGAGCTAGGTATATTAACGTATGAAGTTTATTATATACTTTTAACGGTACTCCTTTGATGCTTGATATTTTAGGCTCGTTATTTTGTTTATTATGAATAATAATTATTTATGGTGTGATGGAACCACACCAAGAAGAATTTCATACTATTTCCTATGTTTCGTAAGCTCGTTTAACCGATCTCCGTTTGTCTTGTAACAAAACTCGGTTAAAAGTTTGAGCTAAATATACTAACGTACGAATTTTATTATATTCTTTTAACGGTACTCCTTTCATGCTTGATATTTTAGGCTCGGTATTTTGTTTATTATGAATAATAATTATTTATGGTGTGATGGAACGACACCAAGAAGAATTTCATACTATTTCCTATGTTTCCTAAGCTCGTTTAACCGATCTCCGGTTGTCTTGTAACAAAACTCGTTTAAAAGTTTGAGCTAAATATACTAACGTATGAAGTTTATTATATTCTTTTAACGGTACTCCTTTCATGCATGATACCTTAGCCTCATTATTTTCTTTATTATGAATAACAATTTATTTCGTGTGATGGAACCACACCTAGAAGAGTTTCATACTATTTCCTATGTGTCGTAAGCTCGTTTAACCGAACTCCGTTTGTCTTGTAACAAAACTCGTTTAAAAGTTTGAGATAAATATAGTAACGTATGAAGTTTATTATGTACTTTTAACGGTACTCCTTTCATGAATGATACCTTAGACTCGGTATTTTGTTTAATATGAAGAATATTTAATTTTGTGTGATGGAATCACACCCATAAGAATTTCGTACAATTTCCTATATCTCGTATGCTCGTTTAACCGAGATCCATTTGTCTTGTAACAAAACGTGTTTAAAAGTTTGAGCTAGGTATATTAACGTATGAAGTTTATTATATACTTTTAACGGTACTCCTTTGATGCTTGATATTTTAGGCTCGTTATTTTGTTTATTATGAATAATAATTATTTATGGTGTGATGGAACCACACCAAGAAGAATTTCATACTATTTCCTATGTTTCGTAAGCTCGTTTAACCGATCTCCGTTTGTCTTGTAACAAAACTCGGTTAAAAGTTTGAGCTAAATATACTAACGTACGAATTTTATTATATTCTTTTAACGGTACTCCTTTCATGCTTGATATTTTAGGCTCGGTATTTTGTTTATTATGAATAATAATTATTTATGGTGTGATGGAACGACACCAAGAAGAATTTCATACTATTTCCTATGTTTCCTAAGCTCGTTTAACCGATCTCCGGTTGTCTTGTAACAAAACTCGTTTAAAAGTTTGAGCTAAATATACTAACGTATGAAGTTTATTATATTCTTTTAACGGTACTCCTTTCATGCATGATACCTTAGCCTCATTATTTTCTTTATTATGAATAACAATTTATTTCGTGTGATGGAACCACACCTAGAAGAGTTTCATACTATTTCCTATGTGTCGTAAGCTCGTTTAACCGAACTCCGTTTGTCTTGTAACAAAACTCGTTTAAAAGTTTGAGATAAATATACTAACGTATGAAGTTTATTATGTACTTTTAACGGTTCTCCTTTCATGCATGATACCTTAGACTCGGTATTTTGTTTAATATGAAGAATATTTAATTTTGTGTGATGGAATCACACCCATAAGAATTTTGAGCTATTTCCTATCTTTCGTAAGCTCGTTTAACCGATCTCCGTTTGTCTTGTAACAAAACTCGGTTAAAAGTTTGAGCTAAATATACTAACGTATGAATTTTATTATATTCTTTTAACGGTACTCCTTTGATTCTTGATATTTTAGGCTCGGTATTTTGTTTATTATGAATAATAATTATTTATGGTGTGATGGAACCACACCAAAAAGAATTTCGTACAATTTCCTATATCTCGTATGCTCGTTTAACTGATCTCCGTTTGTCTTGTAACAAAACTCGGTTAAAAGTTTGAGCTAAATATACTAACGTATGAATTTTATTATATTCTTTTAACGGTACTCCTTTGATGCTTGATATTTTAGGCTCGGTATTTTGTTTATTATGAATAATAATTATTTATGGTGTGATGGAACCACACCAAGAAGAATTTCATACTATTTCCTATCTTTCGTAAGCTCGTTTAACCGATCTCCGTTTGTCTTGTAACAAAACTCGGTTAAAAGTTTGAGCTAAATATACTAACGTATGAATTTTATTATATTCTTTTAACGGTACTCCTTTCATGCTTGATATTTTAGGCTCGGTATTTTGTTTATTATGAATAATAATTATTTATGGTGTGATGGAACGACACCAAGAAGAATTTCATACTATTTCCTATGTTTCGTAAGCTCGTTTAACCGATCTCCGGTTGTCTTGTAACAAAACTCGTTTAAAAGTTTGAGCTAAATATACTAACGTATGAAGTTTATTATATTCTTTTAACGGTACTCCTTTCATGCATGATACCTTAGCCTCATTATTTTCTTTATTATGAATAACAATTTATTTCGTGTGATGGAACCACACCTAGAAGAGTTTCATACTATTTCCTATGTGTCGTAAGCTCGTTTAACCGAACTCCGTTTGTCTTGTAACAAAACTCGTTTAAAAATTTGAGATAAATATACTAACGTATGAAGTTTATTATGTACTTTTAACGGTACTCCTTTCATGCATGATACCTTAGACTCGGTATTTTGTTTAATATGAAGAATATTTAATTTTGTGTGATGGAATCACACCCATAAGAATTTCGTACAATTTCCTATATCTCGTATGCTCGTTTAACCGAGATCCATTTGTCTTGTAACAAAACGTGTTTAAAAGTTTGAGCTAGGTATATTAACGTATGAAGTTTATTATATACTTTTAACGGTACTCCTTTGATGCTTGATATTTTAGGCTCGTTATTTTGTTTATTATGAATAATAATTATTTATGGTGTGATGGAACCACACCAAGAAGAATTTCATACTATTTCCTATGTTTCGTAAGCTCGTTTAACCGATCTCCGTTTGTCTTGTAACAAAACTCGGTTAAAAGTTTGAGCTAAATATACTAACGTACGAATTTTATTATATTCTTTTAACGGTACTCCTTTCATGCTTGATATTTTAGGCTCGGTATTTTGTTTATTATGAATAATAATTATTTATGGTGTGATGGAACGACACCAAGAAGAATTTCATACTATTTCCTATGTTTCCTAAGCTCGTTTAACCGATCTCCGGTTGTCTTGTAACAAAACTCGTTTAAAAGTTTGAGCTAAATATACTAACGTATGAAGTTTATTATATTCTTTTAACGGTACTCCTTTCATGCATGATACCTTAGCCTCATTATTTTCTTTATTATGAATAACAATTTATTTCGTGTGATGGAACCACACCTAGAAGAGTTTCATACTATTTCCTATGTGTCGTAAGCTCGTTTAACCGAACTCCGTTTGTCTTGTAACAAAACTCGTTTAAAAGTTTGAGATAAATATACTAACGTATGAAGTTTATTATGTACTTTTAACGGTTCTCCTTTCATGCATGATACCTTAGACTCGGTATTTTGTTTAATATGAAGAATATTTAATTTTGTGTGATGGAATCACACCCATAAGAATTTTGAGCTATTTCCTATCTTTCGTAAGCTCGTTTAACCGATCTCCGTTTGTCTTGTAACAAAACTCGGTTAAAAGTTTGAGCTAAATATACTAACGTATGAATTTTATTATATTCTTTTAACGGTACTCCTTTGATTCTTGATATTTTAGGCTCGGTATTTTGTTTATTATGAATAATAATTATTTATGGTGTGATGGAACCACACCAAAAAGAATTTCGTACAATTTCCTATATCTCGTATGCTCGTTTAACTGATCTCCGTTTGTCTTGTAACAAAACTCGGTTAAAAGTTTGAGCTAAATATACTAACGTATGAATTTTATTATATTCTTTTAACGGTACTCCTTTGATGCTTGATATTTTAGGCTCGGTATTTTGTTTATTATGAATAATAATTATTTATGGTGTGATGGAACCACACCAAGAAGAATTTCATACTATTTCCTATCTTTCGTAAGCTCGTTTAACCGATCTCCGTTTGTCTTGTAACAAAACTCGGTTAAAAGTTTGAGCTAAATATACTAACGTATGAATTTTATTATATTCTTTTAACGGTACTCCTTTCATGCTTGATATTTTAGGCTCGGTATTTTGTTTATTATGAATAATAATTATTTATGGTGTGATGGAACGACACCAAGAAGAATTTCATACTATTTCCTATGTTTCGTAAGCTCGTTTAACCGATCTCCGGTTGTCTTGTAACAAAACTCGTTTAAAAGTTTGAGCTAAATATACTAACGTATGAAGTTTATTATATTCTTTTAACGGTACTCCTTTCATGCATGATACCTTAGCCTCATTATTTTCTTTATTATGAATAACAATTTATTTCGTGTGATGGAACCACACCTAGAAGAGTTTCATACTATTTCCTATGTGTCGTAAGCTCGTTTAACCGAACTCCGTTTGTCTTGTAACAAAACTCGTTTAAAAATTTGAGATAAATATACTAACGTATGAAGTTTATTATGTACTTTTAACGGTCCTCCTTTCATGCATGATACCTTAGACTCGGTATTTTGTTTAATATGAAGAATATTTAATTTTGTGTGATGGAATCACACCCATAAGAATTTCGTACAATTTCCTATATCTCGTATGCTCGTTTAACCGAGATCCATTTGTCTTGTAACAAAACGTGTTTAAAAGTTTGAGCTAGGTATATTAACGTATGAAGTTTATTATATACTTTTAACGGTACTCCTTTGATGCTTGATATTTTAGGCTCGTTATTTTGATTATTATGAATAATAATTATTTATGGTGTGATGGAACCACACCAAGAAGAATTTCATACTATTTCCTATGTTTTGTAAGCTCGTTTAACCGATCTCCGTTTGTCTTGTAACAAAACTCGGTTAAAAGTTTGAGCTAAATATACTAACGTATGAATTTTATTATATTCTTTTAACGGTACTCCTTTCATGCTTGATATTTTAGGCTCGGTATTTTGTTTATTATGAATAATAATTATTTATGGTGTGATGGAACGACACCAAGAAGAATTTCATACTATTTCCTATGTTTCCTAAGCTCGTTTAACCGATCTCCGGTTGTCTTGTAACAAAACTCGTTTAAAAGTTTGAGCTAAATATACTAACGTATGAAGTTTATTATATTCTTTTAACGGTACTCCTTTCATGCATGATACCTTAGCCTCATTATTTTCTTTATTATGAATAACAATTTATTTCGTGTGATGGAACCACACCTAGAAGAGTTTCATACTATTTCCTATGTGTCGTAAGCTCGTTTAACCGAACTCCGTTTGTCTTGTAACAAAACTCGTTTAAAAGTTTGAGATAAATATACTAACGTATGAAGTTTATTATGTACTTTTAACGGTACTCCTTTCATGCATGATACCTTAGACTCGGTATTTTGTTTAATATGAAGAATATTTAATTTTGTGTGATGGAATCACACCCATAAGAATTTCGTACAATTTCCTATATCTCGTATGCTCGTTTAACCGAGATCCATTTGTCTTGTAACAAAACGTGTTTAAAAGTTTGAGCTAGGTATATTAACGTATGAAGTTTATTATATACTTTTAACGGTACTCCTTTGATGCTTGATATTTTAGGCTCGTTATTTTGTTTATTATGAATAATAATTATTTATGGTGTGATGGAACCACACCAAGAAGAATTTCATACTATTTCCTATGTTTCGTAAGCTCGTTTAACCGATCTCCGTTTGTCTTGTAACAAAACTCGGTTAAAAGTTTGAGCTAAATATACTAACGTATGAATTTTATTATATTCTTTTAACGGTACTTCTTTCATGCTTGATATTTTAGGCTCGGTATTTTGTTTATTATGAATAATAATTATTTATGGTGTGATGGAACGACACCAAGAAGAATTTCATACTATTTCCTATGTTTCCTAAGCTCGTTTAACCGATCTCCGGTTGTCTTGTAACAAAACTCGTTTAAAAGTTTGAGCTAAATATACTAACGTATGAAGTTTATTATATTCTTTTAACGGTACTCCTTTCATGCATGATACCTTAGCCTCATTATTTTCTTTATTATGAATAACAATTTATTTCGTGTGATGGAACCACACCTAGAAGAGTTTCATACTATTTCCTATGTGTCGTAAGCTCGTTTAACCGAACTCCGTTTGTCTTGTAACAAAACTCGTTTAAAAGTTTGAGATAAATATACTAACGTATGAAGTTTATTATGTACTTTTAACGGTACTCCTTTCATGCATGATACCTTAGACTCGGTATTTTGTTTAATATGAAGAATATTTAATTTTGTGTGATGGAATCACACCCATAAGAATTTTGAGCTATTTCCTATCTTTCGTAAGCTCGTTTAACCGATCTCCGTTTGTCTTGTAACAAAACTCGGTTAAAAGTTTGAGCTAAATATACTAACGTATGAATTTTATTATATTCTTTTAACGGTACTCCTTTGATTCTTGATATTTTAGGCTCGGTATTTTGTTTATTATGAATAATAATTATTTATGGTGTGATGGAACCACACCAAAAAGAATTTCGTACAATTTCCTATATCTCGTATGCTCGTTTAACTGATCTCCGTTTGTCTTGTAACAAAACTCGGTTAAAAGTTTGAGCTAAATATACTAACGTATGAATTTTATTATATTCTTTTAACGGTACTCCTTTGATGCTTGATATTTTAGGCTCGGTATTTTGTTTATTATGAATAATAATTATTTATGGTGTGATGGAACCACACCAAGAAGAATTTCATACTATTTCCTATGTTTCGTAAGCTCGTTTAACCGATCTCCGTTTAACTTGTAACAAAACTCGGTTAAAAGTTTGAGCTAAATATACTAACGTATGAATTTTATTATATTCTTTTAACGGTACTCCTTTCATGCTTGATATTTTAGGCTCGGTATTTTGTTTATTATGAATAATAATTATTTATGGTGTGATGGAACGACACCAAGAAGAATTTCATACTATTTCCTATGTTTCGTAAGCTCGTTTAACCGATCTCCGGTTGTCTTGTAACAAAACTCGTTTAAAAGTTTGAGCTAAATATACTAACGTATGAAGTTTATTATATTCTTTTAACGGTACTCCTTTCATGCATGATACCTTAGCTTTGGTATTTTGATTATAAGGAATAATATTTAATTTCGTTGATGGAATCACACCCATAAGCATTTCGTACAATTTCCTATATCTCGTATGCTCGTTTAACCGATCTCCGTTTGTCTTGTAACAAAACTCGGTTAAAAGTTTGAGCTAAATATACTAACGTATGAAGTTTATTATATTCTTTTAACGGTACTCCTTTCATGCATGATACCTTAGCCTCATTATTTTCTTTATTATGAATAACAATTTATTTCGTGTGATGGAACCACACCTAGAAGAGTTTCATACTATTTCCTATGTGTCGTAAGCTCGTTTAACCGAACTCCGTTTGTCTTGTAACAAAACTCGTTTAAAAGTTTGAGATAAATATACTAACGTATGAAGTTTATTATGTACTTTTAACGGTACTCCTTTCATGCATGATACCTTAGACTCGGTATTTTGTTTAATATGAAGAATATTTAATTTTGTGTGATGGAATCACACCCATAAGAATTTCGTACAATTTCCTATATCTCGTATGCTCGTTTAACCGAGATCCATTTGTCTTGTAACAAAACGTGTTTAAAAGTTTGAGCTAGGTATATTAACGTATGAAGTTTATTATATACTTTTAACGGTACTCCTTTGATGCTTGATATTTTAGGCTCGTTATTTTGTTTATTATGAATAATAATTATTTATGGTGTGATGGAACCACACCAAGAAGAATTTCATACTATTTCCTATGTTTCGTAAGCTCGTTTAACCGATCTCCGTTTGTCTTGTAACAAAACTCGGTTAAAAGTTTGAGCTAAATATACTAACGTATGAAGTTTATTATATTCTTTTAACGGTACTCCTTTCATGCATGATACCTTAGCCTCATTATTTTCTTTATTATGAATAACAATTTATTTCGTGTGATGGAACCACACCTAGAAGAGTTTCATACTATTTCCTATGTGTCGTAAGCTCGTTTAACCGAACTCCGTTTGTCTTGTAACAAAACTCGTTTAAAAGTTTGAGATAAATATACTAACGTATGAAGTTTATTATGTACTTTTAACGGTACTCCTTTCATGCATGATACCTTAGACTCGGTATTTTGTTTAATATGAAGAATATTTAATTTTGTGTGATGGAATCACACCCATAAGAATTTTGAGCTATTTCCTATCTTTCGTAAGCTCGTTTAACCGATCTCCGTTTGTCTTGTAACAAAACTCGGTTAAAAGTTTGAGCTAAATATACTAACGTATGAATTTTATTATATTCTTTTAACGGTACTCCTTTGATTCTTGATATTTTAGGCTCGGTATTTTGTTTATTATGAATAATAATTATTTATGGTGTGATGGAACCACACCAAAAAGAATTTCGTACAATTTCCTATATCTCGTATGCTCGTTTAACTGATCTCCGTTTGTCTTGTAACAAAACTCGGTTAAAAGTTTGAGCTAAATATACTAACGTATGAATTTTATTATATTCTTTTAACGGTACTCCTTTGATGCTTGATATTTTAGGCTCGGTATTTTGTTTATTATGAATAATAATTATTTATGGTGTGATGGAACCACACCAAGAAGAATTTCATACTATTTCCTATGTTTCGTAAGCTCGTTTAACCGATCTCCGTTTAACTTGTAACAAAACTCGGTTAAAAGTTTGAGCTAAATATACTAACGTATGAATTTTATTATATTCTTTTAACGGTACTCCTTTCATGCTTGATATTTTAGGCTCGGTATTTTGTTTATTATGAATAATAATTATTTATGGTGTGATGGAACGACACCAAGAAGAATTTCATACTATTTCCTATGTTTCGTAAGATCGTTTAACCGATCTCCGGTTGTCTTGTAACAAAACTCGTTTAAAAGTTTGAGCTAAATATACTAACGTATGAAGTTTATTATATTCTTTTAACGGTACTCCTTTCATGCATGATACCTTAGCCTCATTATTTTCTTTATTATGAATAACAATTTATTTCGTGTGATGGAACCACACCTAGAAGAGTTTCATACTATTTCCTATGTGTCGTAAGCTCGTTTAACCGAACTCCGTTTGTCTTGTAACAAAACTCGTTTAAAAGTTTGAGATAAATATACTAACGTATGAAGTTTATTATGTACTTTTAACGGTACTCCTTTCATGCATGATACCTTAGACTCGGTATTTTGTTTAATATGAAGAATATTTAATTTTGTGTGATGGAATCACACCCATAAGAATTTTGAGCTATTTCCTATCTTTCGTAAGCTCGTTTAACCGATCTCCGTTTGTCTTGTAACAAAACTCGGTTAAAAGTTTGAGCTAAATATACTAACGTATGAATTTTATTATATTCTTTTAACGGTACTCCTTTGATTCTTGATATTTTAGGCTCGGTATTTTGTTTATTATGAATAATAATTATTTATGGTGTGATGGAACCACACCAAAAAGAATTTCGTACAATTTCCTATATCTCGTATGCTCGTTTAACTGATCTCCGTTTGTCTTGTAACAAAACTCGGTTAAAAGTTTGAGCTAAATATACTAACGTATGAATTTTATTATATTCTTTTAACGGTACTCCTTTGATGCTTGATATTTTAGGCTCGGTATTTTGTTTATTATGAATAATAATTATTTATGGTGTGATGGAACCACACCAAGAAGAATTTCATACTATTTCCTATGTTTCGTAAGCTCGTTTAACCGATCTCCGTTTAACTTGTAACAAAACTCGGTTAAAAGTTTGAGCTAAATATACTAACGTATGAATTTTATTATATTCTTTTAACGGTACTCCTTTCATGCTTGATATTTTAGGCTCGGTATTTTGTTTATTATGAATAATAATTATTTATGGTGTGATGGAACGACACCAAGAAGAATTTCATACTATTTCCTATGTTTCCTAAGCTCGTTTAACCGATCTCCGGTTGTCTTGTAACAAAACTCGTTTAAAAGTTTGAGCTAAATATACTAACGTATGAAGTTTATTATATTCTTTTAACGGTACTCCTTTCATGCATGATACCTTAGCTTTGGTATTTTGATTATAAGGAATAATATTTAATTTCGTTGATGGAATCACACCCATAAGCATTTCGTACAATTTCCTATATCTCGTATGCTCGTTTAACCGATCTCCGTTTGTCTTGTAACAAAACTCGGTTAAAAGTTTGAGCTAAATATACTAACGTATGAAGTTTATTATATTCTTTTAACGGTACTCCTTTCATGCATGATACCTTAGCCTCATTATTTTCTTTATTATGAATAACAATTTATTTCGTGTGATGGAACCACACCTAGAAGAGTTTCATACTATTTCCTATGTGTCGTAAGCTCGTTTAACCGAACTCCGTTTGTCTTGTAACAAAACTCGTTTAAAAGTTTGAGATAAATATACTAACGTATGAAGTTTATTATGTACTTTTAACGGTACTCCTTTCATGCATGATACCTTAGACTCGGTATTTTGTTTAATATGAAGAATATTTAATTTTGTGTGATGGAATCACACCCATAAGAATTTCGTACAATTTCCTATATCTCGTATGCTCGTTTAACCGAGATCCATTTGTCTTGTAACAAAACGTGTTTAAAAGTTTGAGCTAGGTATATTAACGTATGAAGTTTATTATATACTTTTAACGGTACTCCTTTGATGCTTGATATTTTAGGCTCGTTATTTTGTTTATTATGAATAATAATTATTTATGGTGTGATGGAACCACACCAAGAAGAATTTCATACTATTTCCTATGTTTCGTAAGCTCGTTTAACCGATCTCCGTTTGTCTTGTAACAAAACTCGGTTAAAAGTTTGAGCTAAATATACTAACGTATGAATTTTATTATATTCTTTTAACGGTACTCCTTTCATGCTTGATATTTTAGGCTCGGTATTTTGTTTATTATGAATAATAATTATTTATGGTGTGATGGAACGACACCAAGAAGAATTTCATACTATTTCCTATGTTTCCTAAGCTCGTTTAACCGATCTCCGGTTGTCTTGTAACAAAACTCGTTTAAAAGTTTGAGCTAAATATACTAACGTATGAAGTTTATTATATTCTTTTAACGGTACTCCTTTCATGCATGATACCTTAGCCTCATTATTTTCTTTATTATGAATAACAATTTATTTCGTGTGATGGAACCACACCTAGAAGAGTTTCATACTATTTCCTATGTGTCGTAAGCTCGTTTAACCGAACTCCGTTTGTCTTGTAACAAAACTCGTTTAAAAGTTTGAGATAAATATACTAACGTATGAAGTTTATTATGTACTTTTAACGGTACTCCTTTCATGCATGATACCTTAGACTCGGTATTTTGTTTAATATGAAGAATATTTAATTTTGTGTGATGGAATCACACCCATAAGAATTTTGAGCTATTTCCTATCTTTCGTAAGCTCGTTTAACCGATCTCCGTTTGTCTTGTAACAAAACTCGGTTAAAAGTTTGAGCTAAATATACTAACGTATGAATTTTATTATATTCTTTTAACGGTACTCCTTTGATTCTTGATATTTTAGGCTCGGTATTTTGTTTATTATGAATAATAATTATTTATGGTGTGATGGAACCACACCAAAAAGAATTTCGTACAATTTCCTATATCTCGTATGCTCGTTTAACTGATCTCCGTTTGTCTTGTAACAAAACTCGGTTAAAAGTTTGAGCTAAATATACTAACGTATGAATTTTATTATATTCTTTTAACGGTACTCCTTTGATGCTTGATATTTTAGGCTCGGTATTTTGTTTATTATGAATAATAATTATTTATGGTGTGATGGAACCACACCAAGAAGAATTTCATACTATTTCCTATGTTTCGTAAGCTCGTTTAACCGATCTCCGTTTAACTTGTAACAAAACTCGGTTAAAAGTTTGAGCTAAATATACTAACGTATGAATTTTATTATATTCTTTTAACGGTACTCCTTTCATGCTTGATATTTTAGGCTCGGTATTTTGTTTATTATGAATAATAATTATTTATGGTGTGATGGAACGACACCAAGAAGAATTTCATACTATTTCCTATGTTTCGTAAGCTCGTTTAACCGATCTCCGGTTGTCTTGTAACAAAACTCGTTTAAAAGTTTGAGCTAAATATACTAACGTATGAAGTTTATTATATTCTTTTAACGGTACTCCTTTCATGCATGATACCTTAGCTTTGGTATTTTGATTATAAGGAATAATATTTAATTTCGTTGATGGAATCACACCCATAAGCATTTCGTACAATTTCCTATATCTCGTATGCTCGTTTAACCGATCTCCGTTTGTCTTGTAACAAAACTCGGTTAAAAGTTTGAGCTAAATATACTAACGTATGAATTTTATTATATTCTTTTAACGGTACTCCTTTGATTCTTGATATTTTAGGCTCGGTATTTTGTTTATTATGAATAATAATTATTTATGGTGTGATGGAACCACACCAAAAAGAATTTCGTACAATTTCCTATATCTCGTATGCTCGTTTAACTGATCTCCGTTTGTCTTGTAACAAAACTCGGTTAAAAGTTTGAGCTAAATATACTAACGTATGAATTTTATTATATTCTTTTAACGGTACTCCTTTGATGCTTGATATTTTAGGCTCGGTATTTTGTTTATTATGAATAATAATTATTTATGGTGTGATGGAACCACACCAAGAAGAATTTCATACTATTTCCTATCTTTCGTAAGCTCGTTTAACCGATCTCCGTTTGTCTTGTAACAAAACTCGGTTAAAAGTTTGAGCTAAATATACTACCGTATGAATTTTATTATATTCTTTTAACGGTACTCCTTTCATGCTTGATATTTTAGGCTCGGTATTTTGTTTATTATGAATAATAATTATTTATGGTGTGATGGAACGACACCAAGAAGAATTTCATACTATTTCCTATGTTTCGTAAGCTCGTTTAACCGATCTCCGGTTGTCTTGTAACAAAACTCGTTTAAAAGTTTGAGCTAAATATACTAACGTATGAAGTTTATTATATTCTTTTAACGGTACTCCTTTCATGCATGATACCTTAGCCTCATTATTTTCTTTATTATGAATAACAATTTATTTCGTGTGATGGAACCACACCTAGAAGAGTTTCATACTATTTCCTATGTGTCGTAAGCTCGTTTAACCGAACTCCGTTTGTCTTGTAACAAAACTCGTTTAAAAATTTGAGATAAATATACTAACGTATGAAGTTTATTATGTACTTTTAACGGTCCTCCTTTCATGCATGATACCTTAGACTCGGTATTTTGTTTAATATGAAGAATATTTAATTTTGTGTGATGGAATCACACCCATAAGAATTTCGTACAATTTCCTATATCTCGTATGCTCGTTTAACCGAGATCCATTTGTCTTGTAACAAAACGTGTTTAAAAGTTTGAGCTAGGTATATTAACGTATGAAGTTTATTATATACTTTTAACGGTACTCCTTTGATGCTTGATATTTTAGGCTCGTTATTTTGATTATTATGAATAATAATTATTTATGGTGTGATGGAACCACACCAAGAAGAATTTCATACTATTTCCTATGTTTTGTAAGCTCGTTTAACCGATCTCCGTTTGTCTTGTAACAAAACTCGGTTAAAAGTTTGAGCTAAATATACTAACGTATTAATTTTATTATATTCTTTTAACGGTACTCCTTTCATGCTTGATATTTTAGGCTCGGTATTTTGTTTATTATGAATAATAATTATTTATGGTGTGATGGAACGACACCAAGAAGAATTTCATACTATTTCCTATGTTTCCTAAGCTCGTTTAACCGATCTCCGGTTGTCTTGTAACAAAACTCGTTTAAAAGTTTGAGCTAAATATACTAACGTATGAAGTTTATTATATTCTTTTAACGGTACTCCTTTCATGCATGATACCTTAGCCTCATTATTTTCTTTATTATGAATAACAATTTATTTCGTGTGATGGAACCACACCTAGAAGAGTTTCATACTATTTCCTATGTGTCGTAAGCTCGTTTAACCGAACTCCGTTTGTCTTGTAACAAAACTCGTTTAAAAGTTTGAGATAAATATACTAACGTATGAAGTTTATTATGTACTTTTAACGGTACTCCTTTCATGCATGATACCTTAGACTCGGTATTTTGTTTAATATGAAGAATATTTAATTTTGTGTGATGGAATCACACCCATAAGAATTTTGAGCTATTTCCTATCTTTCGTAAGCTCGTTTAACCGATCTCCGTTTGTCTTGTAACAAAACTCGGTTAAAAGTTTGAGCTAAATATACTAACGTATGAATTTTATTATATTCTTTTAACGGTACTCCTTTGATTCTTGATATTTTAGGCTCGGTATTTTGTTTATTATGAATAATAATTATTTATGGTGTGATGGAACCACACCAAAAAGAATTTCGTACAATTTCCTATATCTCGTATGCTCGTTTAACTGATCTCCGTTTGTCTTGTAACAAAACTCGGTTAAAAGTTTGAGCTAAATATACTAACGTATGAATTTTATTATATTCTTTTAACGGTACTCCTTTGATGCTTGATATTTTAGGCTCGGTATTTTGTTTATTATGAATAATAATTATTTATGGTGTGATGGAACCACACCAAGAAGAATTTCATACTATTTCCTATCTTTCGTAAGCTCGTTTAACCGATCTCCGTTTAACTTGTAACAAAACTCGGTTAAAAGTTTGAGCTAAATATACTAACGTATGAATTTTATTATATTCTTTTAACGGTACTCCTTTCATGCTTGATATTTTAGGCTCGGTATTTTGTTTATTATGAATAATAATTATTTATGGTGTGATGGAACGACACCAAGAAGAATTTCATACTATTTCCTATGTTTCGTAAGCTCGTTTAACCGATCTCCGGTTGTCTTGTAACAAAACTCGTTTAAAAGTTTGAGCTAAATATACTAACGTATGAAGTTTATTATATTCTTTTAACGGTACTCCTTTCATGCATGATACCTTAGCTTTGGTATTTTGATTATAAGGAATAATATTTAATTTCGTTGATGGAATCACACCCATAAGCATTTCGTACAATTTCCTATATCTCGTATGCTCGTTTAACCGATCTCCGTTTGTCTTGTAACAAAACTCGGTTAAAAGTTTGAGCTAAATATACTAACGTATGAATTTTATTATATTCTTTTAACGGTACTCCTTTGATTCTTGATATTTTAGGCTCGGTATTTTGTTTATTATGAATAATAATTATTTATGGTGTGATGGAACCACACCAAAAAGAATTTCGTACAATTTCCTATATCTCGTATGCTCGTTTAACTGATCTCCGTTTGTCTTGTAACAAAACTCGGTTAAAAGTTTGAGATAAATATACTAACGTATGAAGTTTATTATGTACTTTTAACGGTCCTCCTTTCATGCATGATACCTTAGACTCGGTATTTTGTTTAATATGAAGAATATTTAATTTTGTGTGATGGAATCACACCCATAAGAATTTCGTACAATTTCCTATATCTCGTATGCTCGTTTAACCGAGATCCATTTGTCTTGTAACAAAACGTGTTTAAAAGTTTGAGCTAGGTATATTAACGTATGAAGTTTATTATATACTTTTAACGGTACTCCTTTGATGCTTGATATTTTAGGCTCGTTATTTTGATTATTATGAATAATAATTATTTATGGTGTGATGGAACCACACCAAGAAGAATTTCATACTATTTCCTATGTTTTGTAAGCTCGTTTAACCGATCTCCGGTTGTCTTGTAACAAAACTCGTTTAAAAGTTTGAGCTAAATATACTAACGTATGAAGTTTATTATATTCTTTTAACGGTACTCCTTTCATGCATGATACCTTAGCCTCATTATTTTCTTTATTATGAATAACAATTTATTTCGTGTGATGGAACCACACCTAGAAGAGTTTCATACTATTTCCTATGTGTCGTAAGCTCGTTTAACCGAACTCCGTTTGTCTTGTAACAAAACTCGTTTAAAAGTTTGAGATAAATATACTAACGTATGAAGTTTATTATGTACTTTTAACGGTACTCCTTTCATGCATGATACCTTAGACTCGGTATTTTGTTTAATATGAAGAATATTTAATTTTGTGTGATGGAATCACACCCATAAGAATTTTGAGCTATTTCCTATCTTTCGTAAGCTCGTTTAACCGATCTCCGTTTGTCTTGTAACAAAACTCGGTAAAAAGTTTGAGCTAAATATACTAACGTATGAATTTTATTATATTCTTTTAACGGTACTCCTTTGATTCTTGATATTTTAGGCTCGGTATTTTGTTTATTATGAATAATAATTATTTATGGTGTGATGGAACCACACCAAAAAGAATTTCGTACAATTTCCTATATCTCGTATGCTCGTTTAACTGATCTCCGTTTGTCTTGTAACAAAACTCGGTTAAAAGTTTGAGATAAATATACTAACGTATGAAGTTTATTATGTACTTTTAACGGTCCTCCTTTCATGCATGATACCTTAGACTCGGTATTTTGTTTAATATGAAGAATATTTAATTTTGTGTGATGGAATCACACCCATAAGAATTTCGTACAATTTCCTATATCTCGTATGCTCGTTTAACCGAGATCCATTTGTCTTGTAACAAAACGTGTTTAAAAGTTTGAGCTAGGTATATTAACGTATGAAGTTTATTATATACTTTTAACGGTACTCCTTTGATGCTTGATATTTTAGGCTCGTTATTTTGATTATTATGAATAATAATTATTTATGGTGTGATGGAACCACACCAAGAAGAATTTCATACTATTTCCTATGTTTTGTAAGCTCGTTTAACCGATCTCCGGTTGTCTTGTAACAAAACTCGTTTAAAAGTTTGAGCTAAATATACTAACGTATGAAGTTTATTATATTCTTTTAACGGTACTCCTTTCATGCATGATACCTTAGCCTCATTATTTTCTTTATTATGAATAACAATTTATTTCGTGTGATGGAACCACACCTAGAAGAGTTTCATACTATTTCCTATGTGTCGTAAGCTCGTTTAACCGAACTCCGTTTGTCTTGTAACAAAACTCGTTTAAAAGTTTGAGATAAATATACTAACGTATGAAGTTTATTATGTACTTTTAACGGTACTCCTTTCATGCATGATACCTTAGACTCGGTATTTTGTTTAATATGAAGAATATTTAATTTTGTGTGATGGAATCACACCCATAAGAATTTTGAGCTATTTCCTATCTTTCGTAAGCTCGTTTAACCGATCTCCGTTTGTCTTGTAACAAAACTCGGTAAAAAGTTTGAGCTAAATATACTAACGTATGAATTTTATTATATTCTTTTAACGGTACTCCTTTGATTCTTGATATTTTAGGCTTGGTATTTTGTTTATTATGAATAATAATTATTTATGGTGTGATGGAACCACACCAAAAAGAATTTCGTACAATTTCCTATATCTCGTATGCTCGTTTAACTGATCTCCGTTTGTCTTGTAACAAAACTCGGTTAAAAGTTTGAGCTAAATATACTAACGTATGAATTTTATTATATTCTTTTAACGGTACTCCTTTGATGCTTGATATTTTAGGCTCGGTATTTTGTTTATTATGAATAATAATTATTTATGGTGTGATGGAACCACACCAAGAAGAATTTCATACTATTTCCTATCTTTCGTAAGCTCGTTTAACCGATCTCCGTTTAACTTGTAACAAAACTCGGTTAAAAGTTTGAGCTAAATATACTAACGTATGAATTTTATTATATTCTTTTAACGGTACTCCTTTCATGCTTGATATTTTAGGCTCGGTATTTTGTTTATTATGAATAATAATTATTTATGGTGTGATGGAACGACACCAAGAAGAATTTCATACTATTTCCTATGTTTCGTAAGCTCGTTTAACCGATCTCCGGTTGTCTTGTAACAAAACTCGTTTAAAAGTTTGAGCTAAATATACTAACGTATGAAGTTTATTATATTCTTTTAACGGTACTCCTTTCATGCATGATACCTTAGCTTTGGTATTTTGATTATAAGGAATAATATTTAATTTCGTTGATGGAATCACACCCATAAGCATTTCGTACAATTTCCTATATCTCGTATGCTCGTTTAACCGATCTCCGTTTGTCTTGTAACAAAACTCGGTTAAAAGTTTGAGCTAAATATACTAACGTATGAATTTTATTATATTCTTTTAACGGTACTCCTTTGATTCTTGATATTTTAGGCTCGGTATTTTGTTTATTATGAATAATAATTATTTATGGTGTGATGGAACCACACCAAAAAGAATTTCGTACAATTTCCTATATCTCGTATGCTCGTTTAACTGATCTCCGTTTGTCTTGTAACAAAACTCGGTTAAAAGTTTGAGCTAAATATACTAACGTATGAATTTTATTATATTCTTTTAACGGTACTCCTTTCATGCTTGATATTTTAGGCTCGGTATTTTGTTTATTATGAATAATAATTATTTATGGTGTGATGGAACCACACCAAGAAGAATTTCATACTATTTCCTATCTTTCGTAAGCTCGTTTAACCGATCTCCGTTTGTCTTGTAACAAAACTCGGTTAAAAGTTTGAGCTAAATATACTAACGTATGAATTTTATTATATTCTTTTAACGGTACTCCTTTCATGCTTGATATTTTAGGCTCGGTATTTTGTTTATTATGAATAATAATTATTTATGGTGTGATGGAACGACACCAAGAAGAATTTCATACTATTTCCTATGTTTCGTAAGCTCGTTTAACCGATCTCCGGTTGTCTTGTAACAAAACTCGTTTAAAAGTTTGAGCTAAATATACTAACGTATGAAGTTTATTATATTATTTTAACGGTACTCCTTTCATGCATGATACCTTAGCCTCATTATTTTCTTTATTATGAATAACAATTTATTTCGTGTGATGGAACCACACCTAGAAGAGTTTCATACTATTTCCTATGTGTCGTAAGCTCGTTTAACCGAACTCCGTTTGTCTTGTAACAAAACTCGTTTAAAAATTTGAGATAAATATACTAACGTATGAAGTTTATTATGTACTTTTAACGGTCCTCCTTTCATGCATGATACCTTAGACTCGGTATTTTGTTTAATATGAAGAATATTTAATTTTGTGTGATGGAATCACACCCATAAGAATTTCGTACAATTTCCTATATCTCGTATGCTCGTTTAACCGAGATCCATTTGTCTTGTAACAAAACGTGTTTAAAAGTTTGAGCTAGGTATATTAACGTATGAAGTTTATTATATACTTTTAACGGTACTCCTTTGATGCTTGATATTTTAGGCTCGTTATTTTGATTATTATGAATAATAATTATTTATGGTGTGATGGAACCACACCAAGAAGAATTTCATACTATTTCCTATGTTTTGTAAGCTCGTTTAACCGATCTCCGTTTGTCTTGTAACAAAACTCGGTTAAAAGTTTGAGCTAAATATACTAACGTATGAATTTTATTATATTCTTTTAACGGTACTCCTTTCATGCTTGATATTTTAGGCTCGGTATTTTGTTTATTATGAATAATAATTATTTATGGTGTGATGGAACGACACCAAGAAGAATTTCATACTATTTCCTATGTTTCCTAAGCTCGTTTAACCGATCTCCGGTTGTCTTGTAACAAAACTCGTTTAAAAGTTTGAGCTAAATATACTAACGTATGAAGTTTATTATATTCTTTTAACGGTACTCCTTTCATGCATGATACCTTAGCCTCATTATTTTCTTTATTATGAATAACAATTTATTTCGTGTGATGGAACCACACCTAGAAGAGTTTCATACTATTTCCTATGTGTCGTAAGCTCGTTTAACCGAACTCCGTTTGTCTTGTAACAAAACTCGTTTAAAAGTTTGAGATAAATATACTAACGTATGAAGTTTATTATGTACTTTTAACGGTACTCCTTTCATGCATGATACCTTAGACTCGGTATTTTGTTTAATATGAAGAATATTTAATTTTGTGTGAAGGAATCACACCCATAAGAATTTCGTACAATTTCCTATATCTCGTATGCTCGTTTAACCGAGATCCATTTGTCTTGTAACAAAACGTGTTTAAAAGTTTGAGCTAGGTATATTAACGTATGAAGTTTATTATATACTTTTAACGGTACTCCTTTGATGCTTGATATTTTAGGCTCGTTATTTTGTTTATTATGAATAATAATTATTTATGGTGTGATGGAACCACACCAAGAAGAATTTCATACTATTTCCTATGTTTCGTAAGCTCGTTTAACCGTTCTCCGTTTGTCTTGTAACAAAACTCGGTTAAAAGTTTGAGCTAAATATACTAACGTATGAATTTTATTATATTCTTTTAACGGTACTCCTTTCATGCTTGATATTTTAGGCTCGGTATTTTGTTTATTATGAATAATAATTATTTATGGTGTGATGGAACGACACCAAGAAGAATTTCATACTATTTCCTATGTTTCCTAAGCTCGTTTAACCGATCTCCGGTTGTCTTGTAACAAAACTCGTTTAAAAGTTTGAGCTAAATATACTAACGTATGAAGTTTATTATATTCTTTTAACGGTACTCCTTTCATGCATGATACCTTAGCCTCATTATTTTCTTTATTATGAATAACAATTTATTTCGTGTGATGGAACCACACCTAGAAGAGTTTCATACTATTTCCTATGTGTCGTAAGCTCGTTTAACCGAACTCCGTTTGTCTTGTAACAAAACTCGTTTAAAAGTTTGAGATAAATATACTAACGTATGAAGTTTATTATGTACTTTTAACGGTACTCCTTTCATGCATGATACCTTAGACTCGGTATTTTGTTTAATATGAAGAATATTTAATTTTGTGTGATGGAATCACACCCATAAGAATTTTGAGCTATTTCCTATCTTTCGTAAGCTCGTTTAACCGATCTCCGTTTGTCTTGTAACAAAACTCGGTTAAAATTTGAGCTAAATATACTAACGTATGAATTTTATTATATTCTTTTAACGGTACTCCTTTGATTCTTGATATTTTAGGCTCGGTATTTTGTTTATTATGAATAATAATTATTTATGGTGTGATGGAACCACACCAAAAAGAATTTCGTACAATTTCCTACATCTCGTATGCTCGTTTAACTGATCTCCGTTTGTCTTGTAACAAAACTCGGTTAAAAGTTTGAGCTAAATATACTAACGTATGAATTTTATTATATTCTTTTAACGGTACTCCTTTGATGCTTGATATTTTAGGCTCGGTATTTTGTTTATTATGAATAATAATTATTTATGGTGTGATGGAACCACACCAAGAAGAATTTCATACTATTTCCTATGTTTCGTAAGCTCGTTTAACCGATCTCCGTTTGTCTTGTAACAAAACTCGGTTAAAAGTTTGAGCTAAATATACTAACGTATGAATTTTATTATATTCTTTTAACGGTACTCCTTTCATGCTTGATATTTTAGGCTCGGTATTTTGTTTATTATGAATAATAATTATTTATGGTGTGATGGAACGACACCAAGAAGAATTTCATACTATTTCCTATGTTTCCTAAGCTCGTTTAACCGATCTCCGGTTGTCTTGTAACAAAACTCGTTTAAAAGTTTGAGCTAAATATACTAACGTATGAAGTTTATTATATTCTTTTAACGGTACTCCTTTCATGCATGATACCTTAGCCTCATTATTTTCTTTATTATGAATAACAATTTATTTCGTGTGATGGAACCACACCTAGAAGAGTTTCATACTATTTCCTATGTGTCGTAAGCTCGTTTAACCGAACTCCGTTTGTCTTGTAACAAAACTCGTTTAAAAGTTTGAGATAAATATACTAACGTATGAAGTTTATTATGTACTTTTAACGGTACTCCTTTCATGCATGATACCTTAGACTCGGTATTTTGTTAAATATGAAGAATATTTAATTTTGTGTGATGGAATCACACCCATAAGAATTTTGAGCTATTTCCTATCTTTCGTAAGCTCGTTTAACCGATCTCCGTTTGTCTTGTAACAAAACTCGGTTAAAAGTTTGAGCTAAATATACTAACGTATGAATTTTATTATATTCTTTTAACGGTACTCCTTTGATTCTTGATATTTTAGGCTCGGTATTTTGTTTATTATGAATAATAATTATTTATGGTGTGATGGAACCACACCAAAAAGAATTTCGTACAATTTCCTACATCTCGTATGCTCGTTTAACTGATCTCCGTTTGTCTTGTAACAAAACTCGGTTAAAAGTTTGAGCTAAATATACTAACGTATGAATTTTATTATATTCTTTTAACGGTACTCCTTTGATGCTTGATATTTTAGGCTCGGTATTTTGTTTATTATGAATAATAATTATTTATGGTGTGATGGAACCACACCAAGAAGAATTTCATACTATTTCCTATCTTTCGTAAGCTCGTTTAACCGATCTCCGTTTAACTTGTAACAAAACTCGGTTAAAAGTTTGAGCTAAATATACTAACGTATGAATTTTATTATATTCTTTTAACGGTACTCCTTTCATGCTTGATATTTTAGGCTCGGTATTTTGTTTATTATGAATAATAATTATTTATGGTGTGATGGAACGACACCAAGAAGAATTTCATACTATTTCCTATGTTTCGTAAGCTCGTTTAACCGATCTCCGGTTGTCTTGTAACAAAACTCGTTTAAAAGTTTGAGCTAAATATACTAACGTATGAAGTTTATTATATTCTTTTAACGGTACTCCTTTCATGCATGATACCTTAGCTTTGGTATTTTGATTATAAGGAATAATATTTAATTTCGTTGATGGAATCACACCCATAAGCATTTCGTACAATTTCCTATATCTCGTATGCTCGTTTAACCGATCTCCGTTTGTCTTGTAACAAAACTCGGTTAAAAGTTTGAGCTAAATATACTAACGTATGAATTTTATTATATTCTTTTAACGGTACTCCTTTGATTCTTGATATTTTAGGCTCGGTATTTTGTTTATTATGAATAATAATTATTTATGGTGTGATGGAACCACACCAAAAAGAATTTCGTACAATTTCCTATATCTCGTATGCTCGTTTAACTGATCTCCGTTTGTCTTGTAACAAAACTCGGTTAAAAGTTTGAGCTAAATATACTAACGTATGAATTTTATTATATTCTTTTAACGGTACTCCTTTGATGCTTGATATTTTAGGCTCGGTATTTTGTTTATTATGAATAATAATTATTTATGGTGTGATGGAACCACACCAAGAAGAATTTCATACTATTTCCTATCTTTCGTAAGCTCGTTTAACCGATCTCCGTTTGTCTTGTAACAAAACTCGGTTAAAAGTTTGAGCTAAATATACTAACGTATGAATTTTATTATATTCTTTTAACGGTACTCCTTTCATGCTTGATATTTTAGGCTCGGTATTTTGTTTATTATGAATAATAATTATTTATGGTGTGATGGAACGACACCAAGAAGAATTTCATACTATTTCCTATGTTTCCTAAGCTCGTTTAACCGATCTCCGGTTGTCTTGTAACAAAACTCGTTTAAAAGTTTGAGCTAAATATACTAACGTATGAAGTTTATTATATTCTTTTAACGGTACTCCTTTCATGCATGATACCTTAGCCTCATTATTTTCTTTATTATGAATAACAATTTATTTCGTGTGATGGAACCACACCTAGAAGAGTTTCATACTATTTCCTATGTGTCGTAAGCTCGTTTAACCGAACTCCGTTTGTCTTGTAACAAAACTCGTTTAAAAGTTTGAGATAAATATACTAACGTATGAAGTTTATTATGTACTTTTAACGGTACTCCTTTCATGCATGATACCTTAGACTCGGTATTTTGTTTAATATGAAGAATATTTAATTTTGTGTGATGGAATCACACCCATAAGAATTTTGAGCTATTTCCTATCTTTCGTAAGCTCGTTTAACCGATCTCCGTTTGTCTTGTAACAAAACTCGGTTAAAAGTTTGAGCTAAATATACTAACGTATGAATTTTATTATATTCTTTTAACGGTACTCCTTTGATTCTTGATATTTTAGGCTCGGTATTTTGTTTATTATGAATAATAATTATTTATGGTGTGATGGAACCACACCAAAAAGAATTTCGTACAATTTCCTACATCTCGTATGCTCGTTTAACTGATCTCCGTTTGTCTTGTAACAAAACTCGGTTAAAAGTTTGAGCTAAATATACTAACGTATGAATTTTATTATATTCTTTTAACGGTACTCCTTTGATGCTTGATATTTTAGGCTCGGTATTTTGTTTATTATGAATAATAATTATTTATGGTGTGATGGAACCACACCAAGAAGAATTTCATACTATTTCCTATCTTTCGTAAGCTCGTTTAACCGATCTCCGTTTAACTTGTAACAAAACTCGGTTAAAAGTTTGAGCTAAATATACTAACGTATGAATTTTATTATATTCTTTTAACGGTACTCCTTTCATGCTTGATATTTTAGGCTCGGTATTTTGTTTATTATGAATAATAATTATTTATGGTGTGATGGAACGACACCAAGAAGAATTTCATACTATTTCCTATATCTCGTATGCTCGTTTAACCGATCTCCGGTTGTCTTGTAACAAAACTCGTTTAAAAGTTTGAGCTAAATATACTAACGTATGAAGTTTATTATATTCTTTTAACGGTACTCCTTTCATGCATGATACCTTAGCTTTGGTATTTTGATTATAAGGAATAATATTTAATTTCGTTGATGGAATCACACCCATAAGCATTTCGTACAATTTCCTATATCTCGTATGCTCGTTTAACCGATCTCCGTTTGTCTTGTAACAAAACTCGGTTAAAAGTTTGAGCTAAATATACTAACGTATGAATTTTATTATATTCTTTTAACGGTACTCCTTTGATTCTTGATATTTTAGGCTCGGTATTTTGTTTATTATGAATAATAATTATTTATGGTGTGATGGAACCACACCAAAAAGAATTTCGTACAATTTCCTATATCTCGTATGCTCGTTTAACTGATCTCCGTTTGTCTTGTAACAAAACTCGGTTAAAAGTTTGAGCTAAATATACTAACGTATGAATTTTATTATATTCTTTTAACGGTACTCCTTTCATGCTTGATATTTTAGGCTCGGTATTTTGTTTATTATGAATAATAATTATTTATGGTGTGATGGAACCACACCAAGAAGAATTTCATACTATTTCCTATCTTTCGTAAGCTCGTTTAACCGATCTCCGTTTGTCTTGTAACAAAACTCGGTTAAAAGTTTGAGCTAAATATACTAACGTATGAAGTTTATTATATTCTTTTAACGGTACTCCTTTCATGCATGATACCTTAGCCTCATTATTTTCTTTATTATGAATAACAATTTATTTCTAGTGATGGAACCACACCTAGAAGAGTTTCATACTATTTCCTATGTGTCGTAAGCTCGTTTAACCGAACTCCGTTTGTCTTGTAACAAAACTCGTTTAAAAATTTGAGATAAATATACTAACGTATGAAGTTTATTATGTAATTTTAACGGTCCTCCTTTCATGCATGATACCTTAGACTCGGTATTTTGTTTAATATGAAGAATATTTAATTTTGTGTGATGGAATCACACCCATAAGAATTTCGTACAATTTCCTATATCTCGTATGCTCGTTTAACCGAGATCCATTTGTCTTGTAACAAAACGTGTTTAAAAGTTTGAGCTAGGTATATTAACGTATGAAGTTTATTATATACTTTTAACGGTACTCCTTTGATGCTTGATATTTTAGGCTCGTTATTTTGATTATTATGAATAATAATTATTTATGGTGTGATGGAACCACACCAAGAAGAATTTCATACTATTTCCTATGTTTTGTAAGCTCGTTTAACCGATCTCCGTTTGTCTTGTAACAAAACTCGGTTAAAAGTTTGAGCTAAATATACTAACGTATGAATTTTATTATATTCTTTTAACGGTACTCCTTTCATGCTTGATATTTTAGGCTCGGTATTTTGTTAATTATGAATAATAATTATTTATGGTGTGATGGAACGACACCAAGAAGAATTTCATACTATTTCCTATGTTTCCTAAGCTCGTTTAACCGATCTCCGGTTGTCTTGTAACAAAACTCGTTTAAAAGTTTGAGCTAAATATACTAACGTATGAAGTTTATTATATTCTTTTAACGGTACTCCTTTCATGCATGATACCTTAGCCTCATTATTTTCTTTATTATGAATAACAATTTATTTCGTGTGATGGAACCACACCTAGAAGAGTTTCATACTATTTCCTATGTGTCGTAAGCTCGTTTAACCGAACTCCGTTTGTCTTGTAACAAAACTCGTTTAAAAGTTTGAGATAAATATACTAACGTATGAAGTTTATTATGTACTTTTAACGGTACTCCTTTCATGCATGATACCTTAGACTCGGTATTTTGTTTAATATGAAGAATATTTAATTTTGTGTGATGGAATCACACCCATAAGAATTTCGTACAATTTCCTATATCTCGTATGCTCGTTTAACCGAGATCCATTTGTCTTGTAACAAAACGTGTTTAAAAGTTTGAGCTAGGTATATTAACGTATGAAGTTTATTATATACTTTTAACGGTACTCCTTTGATGCTTGATATTTTAGGCTCGTTATTTTGTTTATTATGAATAATAATTATTTATGGTGTGATGGAACCACACCAAGAAGAATTTCATACTATTTCCAATGTTTCGTAAGCTCGTTTAACCGATCTCCGTTTGTCTTGTAACAAAACTCGGTTAAAAGTTTGAGCTAAATATTCTAACGTATGAATTTTATTATATTCTTTTAACGGTACTCCTTTCATGCTTGATATTTTAGGCTCGGTATTTTGTTTATTATGAATAATAATTATTTATGGTGTGATGGAACGACACCAAGAAGAATTTCATACTATTTCCTATGTTTCCTAAGCTCGTTTAACCGATCTCCGGTTGTCTTGTAACAAAACTCGTTTAAAAGTTTGAGCTAAATATACTAACGTATGAAGTTTATTATATTCTTTTAACGGTACTCCTTTCATGCATGATACCTTAGCCTCATTATTTTCTTTATTATGAATAACAATTTATTTCGTGTGATGGAACCACACCTAGAAGAGTTTCATACTATTTCCTATGTGTCGTAAGCTCGTTTAACCGAACTCCGTTTGTCTTGTAACAAAACTCGTTTAAAAGTTTGAGATAAATATACTAACGTATGAAGTTTATTATGTACTTTTAACGGTACTCCTTTCATGCATGATACCTTAGACTCGGTATTTTGTTTAATATGAAGAATATTTAATTTTGTGTGATGGAATCACACCCATAAGAATTTCGTACAATTTCCTATATCTCGTATGCTCGTTTAACCGAGATCCATTTGTCTTGTAACAAAACGTGTTTAAAAGTTTGAGCTAGGTATATTAACGTATGAAGTTTATTATATACTTTTAACGGTACTCCTTTGATGCTTGATATTTTAGGCTCGTTATTTTGTTTATTATGAATAATAATTATTTATGGTGTGATGGAACCACACCAAGAAGAATTTCATACTATTTCCTATGTTTCGTAAGCTCGTTTAACCGATCTCCGTTTGTCTTGTAACAAAACTCGGTTAAAAGTTTGAGCTAAATATACTAACGTATGAATTTTATTATATTCTTTTAACGGTACTCCTTTCATGCTTGATATTTTAGGCTCGGTATTTTGTTTATTATGAATAATAATTATTTATGGTGTGATGGAACGACACCAAGAAGAATTTCATACTATTTCCTATGTTTCCTAAGCTCGTTTAACCGATCTCCGGTTGTCTTGTAACAAAACTCGTTTAAAAGTTTGAGCTAAATATACTAACGTATGAAGTTTATTATATTCTTTTAACGGTACTCCTTTCATGCATGATACCTTAGCCTCATTATTTTCTTTATTATGAATAACAATTTATTTCGTGTGATGGAACCACACCTAGAAGAGTTTCATACTATTTCCTATGTGTCGTAAGCTCGTTTAACCGAACTCCGTTTGTCTTGTAACAAAACTCGTTTAAAAGTTTGAGATAAATATACTAACGTATGAAGTTTATTATGTACTTTTAACGGTACTCCTTTCATGCATGATACCTTAGACTCGGTATTTTGTTTAATATGAAGAATATTTAATTTTGTGTGATGGAATCACACCCATAAGAATTTTGAGCTATTTCCTATCTTTCGTAAGCTCGTTTAACCGATCTCCGTTTGTCTTGTAACAAAACTCGGTTAAAAGTTTGAGCTAAATATACTAACGTATGAATTTTATTATATTCTTTTAACGGTACTCCTTTGATTCTTGATATTTTAGGCTCGGTATTTTGTTTATTATGAATAATAATTATTTATGGTGTGATGGAACCACACCAAAAAGAATTTCGTACAATTTCCTATATCTCGTATGCTCGTTTAACTGATCTCCGTTTGTCTTGTAACAAAACTCGGTTAAAAGTTTGAGCTAAATATACTAACGTATGAATTTTATTATATTCTTTTAACGGTACTCCTTTGATGCTTGATATTTTAGGCTCGGTATTTTGTTTATTATGAATAATAATTATTTATGGTGTGATGGAACCACACCAAGAAGAATTTCATACTATTTCCTATCTTTCGTAAGCTCGTTTAACCGATCTCCGTTTGTCTTGTAACAAAACTCGGTTAAAAGTTTGAGCTAAATATACTAACGTATGAATTTTATTATATTCTTTTAACGGTACTCCTTTCATGCTTGATATTTTAGGCTCGGTATTTTGTTTATTATGAATAATAATTATTTATGGTGTGATGGAACGACACCAAGAAGAATTTCATACTATTTCCTATGTTTCGTAAGCTCGTTTAACCGATCTCCGGTTGTCTTGTAACAAAACTCGTTTAAAAGTTTGAGCTAAATGGACTAACGTATGAAGTTTATTATATTCTTTTAACGGTACTCCTTTCATGCATGATACCTTAGCCTCATTATTTTCTTTATTATGAATAACAATTTATTTCGTGTGATGGAACCACACCTAGAAGAGTTTCATACTATTTCCTATGTGTCGTAAGCTCGTTTAACCGAACTCCGTTTGTCTTGTAACAAAACTCGTTTAAAAATTTGAGCTAAATATACTAACGTTTGAAGTTTATTATGTACTTTTAACGGTCCTCCTTTCATGCATGATACCTTAGACTCGGTATTTTGTTTAATATGAAGAATATTTAATTTTGTGTGATGGAATCACACCCATAAGAATTTCGTACAATTTCCTATATCTCGTATGCTCGTTTAACCGAGATCCATTTGTCTTGTAACAAAACGTGTTTAAAAGTTTGAGCTAGGTATATTAACCTATGAAGTTTATTATATACTTTTAACGGTACTCCTTTGATGCTTGATATTTTAGGCTCGTTATTTTGATTATTATGAATAATAATTATTTATGGTGTGATGGAACCACACCAAGAAGAATTTCATACTATTTCCTATGTTTTGTAAGCTCGTTTAACCGATCTCCGTTTGTCTTGTAACAAAACTCGGTTAAAAGTTTGAGCTAAATATACTAACGTATGAATTTTATTATATTCTTTTAACGGTACTCCTTTCATGCTTGATATTTTAGGCTCGGTATTTTGTTTATTATGAATAATAATTATTTATGGTGTGATGGAACGACACCAAGAAGAATTTTATACTATTTCCTATGTTTCCTAAGCTCGTTTAACCGATCTCCGGTTGTCTTGTAACAAAACTCGTTTAAAAGTTTGAGCTAAATATACTAACGTATGAAGTTTATTATATTCTTTTAACGGTACTCCTTTCATGCATGATACCTTAGCCTCATTATTTTCTTTATTATGAATAACAATTTATTTCGTGTGATGGAACCACACCTAGAAGAGTTTCATACTATTTCCTATGTGTCGTAAGCTCGTTTAACCGAACTCCGTTTGTCTTGTAACAAAACTCGTTTAAAAGTTTGAGATAAATATACTAACGTATGAAGTTTATTATGTACTTTTAACGGTACTCCTTTCATGCATGATACCTTAGACTCGGTATTTTGTTTAATATGAAGAATATTTAATTTTGTGTGATGGAATCACACCCATAAGAATTTCGTACAATTTCCTATATCTCGTATGCTCGTTTAACCGAGATCCATTTGTCTTGTAACAAAACGTGTTTAAAAGTTTGAGCTAGGTATATTAACGTATGAAGTTTATTATATACTTTTAACGGTACTCCTTTGATGCTTGATATTTTAGGCTCGTTATTTTGTTTATTATGAATAATAATTATTTATGGTGTGATGGAACCACACCAAGAAGAATTTCATACTATTTCCTATGTTTCGTAAGCTCGTTTAACCGATCTCCGTTTGTCTTGTAACAAAACTCGGTTAAAAGTTTGAGCTAAATATACTAACGTATGAATTTTATTATATTCTTTTAACGGTACTCCTTTCATGCTTGATATTTTAGGCTCGGTATTTTGTTTATTATGAATAATAATTATTTATGGTGTGATGGAACGACACCAAGAAGAATTTCATACTATTTCCTATGTTTCCTAAACTCGTTTAACCGATCTCCGGTTGTCTTGTAACAAAACTCGTTTAAAAGTTTGAGCTAAATATACTAACGTATGAAGTTTATTATATTCTTTTAACGGTACTCCTTTCATGCATGATACCTTAGCCTCATTATTTTCTTTATTATGAATAACAATTTATTTCGTGTGATGGAACCACACCTAGAAGAGTTTCATACTATTTCCTATGTGTCGTAAGCTCGTTTAACCGAACTCCGTTTGTCTTGTAACAAAACTCGTTTAAAAGTTTGAGATAAATATACTAACGTATGAAGTTTATTATGTACTTTTAACGGTACTCCTTTCATGCATGATACCTTAGACTCGGTATTTTGTTTAATATGAAGAATATTTAATTTTGTGTGATGGAATCACACCCATAAGAATTTCGTACAATTTCCTATATCTCGTATGCTCGTTTAACCGAGATCCATTTGTCTTGTAACAAAACGTGTTTAAAAGTTTGAGCTAGGTATATTAACGTATGAAGTTTATTATATACTTTTAACGGTACTCCTTTGATGCTTGATATTTTAGGCTCGTTATTTTGTTTATTATGAATAATAATTATTTATGGTGTGATGGAACCACACCAAGAAGAATTTCATACTATTTCCTATGTTTCGTAAGCTCGTTTAACCGATCTCCGTTTGTCTTGTAACAAAACTCGGTTAAAAGTTTGAGCTAAATATACTAACGTATGAATTTTATTATATTCTTTTAACGGTACTCCTTTCATGCTTGATATTTTAGGCTCGGTATTTTGTTTATTATGAATAATAATTATTTATGGTGTGATGGAACGACACCAAGAAGAATTTCATACTATTTCCTATGTTTCCTAAGCTCGTTTAACCGATCTCCGGTTGTCTTGTAACAAAACTCGTTTAAAAGTTTGAGCTAAATATACTAACGTATGAAGTTTATTATATTCTTTTAACGGTACTCCTTTCATGCATGATACCTTAGCCTCATTATTTTCTTTATTATGAATAACAATTTATTTCGTGTGATGGAACCACACCTAGAAGAGTTTCATACTATTTCCTATGTGTCGTAAGCTCGTTTAACCGAACTCCGTTTGTCTTGTAACAAAACTCGTTTAAAAGTTTGAGATAAATATACTAACGTATGAAGTTTATTATGTACTTTTAACGGTACTCCTTTCATGCATGATACCTTAGACTCGGTATTTTGTTTAATATGAAGAATATTTAATTTTGTGTGATGGAATCACACCCATAAGAATTTTGAGCTATTTCCTATCTTTCGTAAGCTCGTTTAACCGATCTCCGTTTGTCTTGTAACAAAACTCGGTTAAAAGTTTGAGCTAAATATACTAACGTATGAATTTTATTATATTCTTTTAACGGTACTCCTTTGATTCTTGATATTTTAGGCTCGGTATTTTGTTTATTATGAATAATAATTATTTATGGTGTGATGGAACCACATCAAAAAGAATTTCGTACAATTTCCTATATCTCGTATGCTCGTTTAACTGATCTCCGTTTGTCTTGTAACAAAACTCGGTTAAAAGTTTGAGCTAAATATACTAACGTATGAATTTTATTATATTATTTTAACGGTACTCCTTTGATGCTTGATATTTTAGGCTCGGTATTTTGTTTATTATGAATAATAATTATTTATGGTGTGATGGAACCACACCAAGAAGAATTTCATACTATTTCCTATCTTTCGTAAGCTCGTTTAACCGATCTCCGTTTGTCTTGTAACAAAACTCGGTTAAAAGTTTGAGCTAAATATACTAACGTATGAATTTTATTATATTCTTTTAACGGTACTCCTTTCATGCTTGATATTTTAGGCTCGGTATTTTGTTTATTATGAATAATAATTATTTATGGTGTGATGGAACGACACCAAGAAGAATTTCATACTATTTCCTATCTTTCGTAAGCTCGTTTAACCGATCTCCGGTTGTCTTGTAACAAAACTCGTTTAAAAGTTTGAGCTAAATGGACTAACGTATGAAGTTTATTATATTCTTTTAACGGTACTCCTTTCATGCATGATACCTTAGCCTCATTATTTTCTTTATTATGAATAACAATTTATTTCGTGTGATGGAACCACAACTAGAAGAGTTTCATACTATTTCCTATGTGTCGTAAGCTCGTTTAACCGAACTCCGTTTGTCTTGTAACAAAACTCGTTTAAAAATTTGAGATAAATATACTAACGTATGAAGTTTATTATGTACTTTTAACGGTCCTCCTTTCATGCATGATACCTTAGACTCGGTATTTTGTTTAATATGAAGAATATTTAATTTTGTGTGATGGAATCACACCCATAAGAATTTCGTACAATTTCCTATATCTCGTATGCTCGTTTAACCGAGATCCATTTGTCTTGTAACAAAACGTGTTTAAAAGTTTGAGCTAGGTATATTAACGTATGAAGTTTATTATATACTTTTAACGGTACTCCTTTGATGCTTGATATTTTAGGCTCGTTATTTTGATTATTATGAATAATAATTATTTATGGTGTGATGGAACCACACCAAGAAGAATTTCATACTATTTCCTATGTTTTGTAAGCTCGTTTAACCGATCTCCGTTTGTCTTGTAACAAAACTCGGTTAAAAGTTTGAGCTAAATATACTAACGTATGAATTTTATTATATTCTTTTAACGGTACTCCTTTCATGCTTGATATTTTAGGCTCGGTATTTTGTTTATTATGAATAATAATTATTTATGCTGTGATGGAACGACACCAAGAAGAATTTCATACTATTTCCTATGTTTCGTAAGCTCGTTTAACCGATCTCCGGTTGTCTTGTAACAAAACTCGTTTAAAAGTTTGAGCTAAATAGACTAACGTATGAAGTTTATTATATTCTTTTAACGGTACTCCTTTCATGCATGATACCTTAGCCTCATTATTTTCTTTATTATGAATAACAATTTATTTCGTGTGATGGAACCACACCTAGAAGAGTTTCATACTATTTCCTATGTGTCGTAAGCTCGTTTAACCGAACTCCGTTTGTCTTGTAACAAAACTCGTTTAAAAATTTGAGATAAATATACTAACGTATGAAGTTTATTATGTACTTTTAACGGTCCTCCTTTCATGCATGATACCTTAGACTCGGTATTTTGTTTAATATGAAGAATATTTAATTTTGTGTGATGGAATCACACCCATAAGAATTTCGTACAATTTCCTATATCTCGTATGCTCGTTTAACCGAGATCCATTTGTCTTGTAACAAAACGTGTTTAAAAGTTTGAGCTAGGTATATTAACGTATGAAGTTTATTATATACTTTTAACGGTACTCCTTTGATGCTTGATATTTTAGGCTCGTTATTTTGTTTATTATGAATAATAATTATTTATGGTGTGATGGAACCACACCAAGAAGAATTTCATACTATTTCCTATGTTTCGTAAGCTCGTTTAACCGATCTCCGTTTGTCTTGTAACAAAACTCGGTTAAAAGTTTGAGCTAAATATACTAACGTATGAATTTTATTATATTCTTTTAACGGTACTCCTTTCATGCTTGATATTTTAGGCTCGGTATTTTGTTTATTATGAATAATAATTATTTATGGTGTGATGGAACGACACCAAGAAGAATTTCATACTATTTCCTATGTTTCCTAAGCTCGTTTAACCGATCTCCGGTTGTCTTGTAACAAAACTCGTTTAAAGGTTTGAGCTAAATATACTAACGTATGAAGTTTATTATATTCTTTTAACGGTACTCCTTTCATGCATGATACCTTAGCCTCATTATTTTCTTTATTATGAATAACAATTTATTTCGTGTGATGGAACCACACCTAGAAGAGTTTCATACTATTTCCTATGTGTCGTAAGCTCGTTTAACCGAACTCCATTTGTCTTGTAACAAAACTCGTTTAAAAGTTTGAGCTAAATATACTAACGTGTGAAGTTTGTTATATATTTTTAACGGTACTCCTTTCATGCATGATACCTTAGCTTTGGTATTTTGTTTATTAGGAATAATATTTAATTTCATTGATGGAATCACACCCATAAGAATTTCGTACAATTTCCTATATCTCGTATGCTCGTTTAACCGATCTCCGTTTGTCTTGTAACAAAACTCGGTTAAAAGTTTGAGCTAAATATACTAACGTATGAATTTTATTATATTCTTTTAGCGGTACTCCTTTGATGCTTGATATTTTAGGCTCGTTATTTTGTTTATTATGAATAATAATTATTTATGGTGTGATGGAACCACACCAAGAAGAATTTCATACTATTTCCTATGTTTCGTAAGCTCGTTTAACCGATCTCCGTTTCTCTTGTAACAAAACTCGGTTAAAAGTTTGAGCTAAATATACTAACGTATGAATTTTATTATATTCTTTTAACGGTCCTCCTTTCATGCATGATACCTTAGCGTCATTATTTTCTTTATTATGAATAACAATTTATTTCGTGTGATGGAACCACACCTAGAAGAGTTTCATACTATTTCCTATGTGTCGTACGCTCGTTTAACCGAACTCCGTTTGTCTTGTAACAAAACTCGTTTAAAAGTTTGAGCTAAATATACTAACGTATGAATTTTATTATATTCTTTTAACGGTACTCCTTTGATGCTTGATATTTTAGGCTCGGTATTTTGTTTATTATGAATAATAATTATTTATGGTGTGATGGAACCACACCAAGAAGAATTTCGTACTATTTCCTATATCTCGTATGCTCGTTTAACTGATCTCCGTTTGTCTTGTAACAAAACTCGGTTAAAAGTTTGAGCTAAATATACTAACGTATGAATTTTATTATATTCTTTTAACGGTACTCCTTTCATGCATGATACCTTAGCCTCATTATTTTCTTTATTATGAATAACAATTTATTTCGTGTGATGGAACCACACCTAGAAGAGTTTCATACTATTTCCTATGTGTCGTAAGCTCGTTTAACCGAACTCCGTTTGTCTTGTAACAAAACTCGTTTAAAAGTTTGAGATAAATATACTAACGTATGAAGTTTATTATGTACTTTTAACGGTACTCCTTTCATGCATGATACCTTAGACTCGGTATTTTGTTTAATATGAAGAATATTTAATTTTGTGTGATGGAATCACACCCATAAGAATTTCGTACAATTTCCTATATCTCGTATGCTCGTTTAACCGAGATCCATTTGTCTTGTCGCAAAACGTGTTTAAAAGTTTGAGCTAGGTATATTAACGTATGAAGTTTATTATATACTTTTAACGGTACTCCTTTGATGCTTGATATTTTAGGCTCGTTATTTTGATTATTATGAATAATAATTATTTATGGTGTGATGGAACCACACCAAGAAGAATTTCATACTATTTCCTATGTTTTGTAAGCTCGTTTAACCGATCTCCGTTTGTCTTGTAACAAAACTCGGTTAAAAGTTTGAGCTAAATATACTAACGTATGAATTTTATTATATTCTTTTAACGGTACTCCTTTCATGCTTGATATTTTAGGCTCGGTATTTTGTTTATTATGAATAATAATTATTTATGGTGTGATGGAACGACACCAAGAAGAATTTCATACTATTTCCTATGTTTCCTAAGCTCGTTTAACCGATCTCCAGTTGTCTTGTAACAAAACTCGTTTAAAAGTTTGAGCTAAATATACTCACGTATGAAGTTTATTAAATTCTTTTAACGGTACTCCTTTCATGCATGATACCTTAGCCTCATTATTTTCTTTATTATGAATAACAATTTATTTCGTGTGATGGAACCACACCTAGAAGAGTGTCATACTATTTCCTATGTGTCGTAAGCTCGTTTAACCGAACTCCGTTTGTCTTGTAACAAAACTCGTTTAAAAATTTGAGATAAATATACTAACGTATGAAGTTTATTATGTACTTTTAACGGTCCTCCTTTCATGCATGATACCTTAGACTCGGTATTTTGTTTAATATGAAGAATATTTAATTTTGTGTGATGGAATCACACCCATAAGAATTTCGTACAATTTCCTATATCTCGTATGCTCGTTCAACCGAGATCCATTTGTCTTGTAACAAAATGTGTTTAAAAGTTTGAGCTAGGTATATTAACGTATGAAGTTTATTATATACTTTTAACGGTACTCCTTTGATACTTGATATTTTAGGCTCGTTATTTTGATTATTATGAATAATAATTATTTATGGTGTGATGGAACCACACCAAGAAGAATTTCATACTATTTCCTATGTTTTGTAAGCTCGTTTAACCGATCTCCGTTTGTCTTGTAACAAAACTCGGTTAAAAGTTTGAGCTAAATATACTAATGTATGAATTTTATTATATTCTTTTAACGGTACTCCTTTCATGCTTGATATTTTAGGCTCGGTATTTTGTTTATTATGAATAATAATTATTTATGGTGTGATGGAACGACACCAAGAAGAATTTCATACTATTTATTATGTTTCGTAAGCTCGTTTAACCGATCTCCGGTTGTCTTGTAACAAAACTCGTTTAAAAGTTTGAGCTAAATATACTAACGTATGAAGGTTATTATATTCTTTTAACGGTACTCCTTTCATGCATGATACCTTAGCCTCATTATTTTCTTTATTATGAATAACAATTTATTTCGTGTGATGGAACCACACCTAGAAGAGTGTCATACTATTTCCTATGTGTCGTAAGCTCGTTTAACCGAACTCCGTTTGTCTTGTAACAAAACTCGTTTAAAAATTTGAGCTAAATATACTAACGTATGAAGTTTATTATGTACTTTTAACGGTCCTCCTTTCATGCATGATACCTTAGACTCGGTATTTTGTTTAATATGAAGAATATTTAATTTTGTGTGATGGAATCACACCCATAAGAATTTCGTACAATTTCCTATATCTCGTATGCTCGTTCAACCGAGATCCATTTGTCTTGTAACAAAATGTGTTTAAAAGTTTGAGCTAGGTATATTAACGTATGAAGTTTATTATATACTTTTAACGGTACTCCTTTGATACTTGATATTTTAGGCTCGTTATTTTGATTATTATGAATAATAATTATTTATGGTGTGATGGAACCACACCAAGAAGAATTTCATACTATTTCCTATGTTTTGTAAGCTCGTTTAACCGATCTCCGTTTGTCTTGTAACAAAACTCGGTTAAAAGTTTGAGCTAAATATACTAACGTATGAATTTTATTATATTCTTTTAACGGTACTCCTTTCATGCTTGATATTTTAGGCTCGGTATTTTGTTTATTATGAATAATAATTATTTATGGTGTGATGGAACGACACCAAGAAGAATTTCATACTATTTCCTATGTTTCCTAAGCTCGTTTAACCGATCTCCGGTTGTCTTGTAACAAAACTCGTTTAAAAGTTTGAGCTAAATATACTAACGTATGAAGTTTATTATATTCTTTTAACGGTACTCCTTTCATGCATGATACCTTAGCCTTATTATTTTCTTTATTATGAATAACAATTTATTTCGTGTGATGGAACCACACCTAGAAGAGTTTCATACTATTTCCTATGTGTCGTAAGCTCGTTTAACCGAACTCCGTTTGTCTTGTAACAAAACTCGTTTAAAAGTTTGAGATAAATATACTAACGTATGAAGTTTATTATGTACTTTTAACGGTACTCCTTTCATGCATGATACCTTAGACTCGGTATTTTGTTTAATATGAAGAATATTTAATTTTGTGTGATGGAATCACACCCATAAGAATTTCGTACAATTTCCTATATCTCGTATGCTCGTTTAACCGAGATCCATTTGTCTTGTAACAAAACGTGTTTAAAAGTTTGAGCTAGGTATATTAACGTATGAAGTTTATTATATACTTTTAACGGTACTCCTTTGATGCTTGATATTTTAGCCTCGGTATTTTGTTTATTATGAATAATAATTTTTTTGGTGTGATGGAACCACACCAAGAAGAGTATCATACTATTTCCTATGTTTCCTAAGCTCGTTTAACCGATCTCCGGTTGTCTTGTAACAAAACTCGTTTAAAAGTTTGAGCTAAATATACTAACGTGTGAAGTTTATTATATATTTTTAACGGTACTCCTTTCATGCATGATACCTTAGCTTTCGTATTTTGTTTATAAGGAATAATATTTAATTTCGTTGATGGAATCACACCCATAAGAATTTCGTACAATTTCCTATATCTCGTATGCTCGTTTAACCGATCTCCGTTTGTCTTGTAACAAAACTCGGTTACAAGTTTGAGCTAAATATACTAACGTATGAATTTTATTATATTCTTTTAACGGTACTCCTTTGATGCTTGATATTTTAGGCTCGGTATTTTGTTTATTATGAATAATAATTATTTATGGTGTGATGGAACCACACCAAGAAGAATTTCATACTATTTCCTATGTTTCGTAAGCTCGTTTAACCGATCTCCGTTTGTCTTGTAACAAAACTCGGTTAAAAGTTTGAGCTAAATATACTAACGTATGAATTTTATTATATTCTTTTAACGGTACTCCTTTCATGCTTGATATTTTAGGCTCGGTATTGTGTTTATTATGAATAATAATTATTTATGGTGTGATGGAACCACACCAAGAAGAATTTCATACTATTTCCTATGTTTCGTAAGCTCGTTTAACCGATCTCCGGTTGTCTTGCAACAAAACTCGTTTAAAAGTTTGAGCTAAATATACTAACGTATGAATTTTATTATATTCTTTTAACGGTACTCCTTTCATGCATGATACCTTAGACTCGGTATTTTGTTTAATATGAAGAATATTTAATTTTGTGTGATGGAATCACACCCATAAGAATTTCGTACAATTTCCTATATCTCGTATGCTCGTTCAACCGAGATCCATTTGTCTTGTAACAAAATGTGTTTAAAAGTTTGAGCTAGGTATATTAACGTATGAAGTTTATTATATACTTTTAACGGTACTCCTTTGATACTTGATATTTTAGGCTCGTTATTTTGATTATTATGAATAATAATTATTTATGGTGTGATGGAACCACACCAAGAAGAATTTCATACTATTTCCTATGTTTTGTAAGCTCGTTTAACCGATCTCCGTTTGTCTTGTAACAAAACTCGGTTAAAAGTTTGAGCTAAATATACTAACGTATGAATTTTATTATATTCTTTTAACGGTACTCCTTTCATGCTTGATATTTTAGGCTCGGTATTTTGTTTATTATGAATAATAATTATTTATGGTGTGATGGAACGACACCAAGAAGAATTTCATACTATTTCCTATGTTTCCTAAGCTCGTTTAACCGATCTCCGGTTGTCTTGTAACAAAACTCGTTTAAAAGTTTGAGCTAAATATACTAACGTATGAAGTTTATTATATTCTTTTAACGGTACTCCTTTCATGCATGATACCTTAGCCTTATTACTTTCTTTATTATGAATAACAATTTATTTCGTGTGATGGAACCACACCTAGAAGAGTTTCATACTATTTCCTATGTGTCGTAAGCTCGTTTAACCGAACTCCGTTTGTCTTGTAACAAAACTCGTTTAAAAGTTTGAGATAAATATACTAACGTATGAAGTTTATTATGTACTTTTAACGGTACTCCTTTCATGCATGATACCTTAGACTCGGTATTTTGTTTAATATGAAGAATATTTAATTTTGTGTGATGGAATCACACCCATAAGAATTTCGTACAATTTCCTATATCTCGTATGCTCGTTTAACCGAGATCCATTTGTCTTGTAACAAAACGTGTTTAAAAGTTTGAGCTAGGTATATTAACGTATGAAGTTTATTATATACTTTTAACGGTACTCCTTTGATGCTTGATATTTTAGGCTCGGTATTTTGTTTATTATGAATAATAATTTTTTTGGTGTGATGGAACCACACCAAGAAGAGTATCATACTATTTCCTATGTTTCCTAAGCTCGTTTAACCGATCTCCGGTTGTCTTGTAACAAAACTCGTTTAAAAGTTTGAGCTAAATATACTAACGTGTGAAGTTTATTATATATTTTTAACGGTACTCCTTTCATGCATGATACCTTAGCTTTGGTATTTTGTTTATAAGGAATAATATTTAATTTCGTTGATGGAATCACACCCATAAGAATTTCGTACAATTTCCTATATCTCGTATGCTCGTTTAACCGATCTCCGTTTGTCTTGTAACAAAACTCGGTTACAAGTTTGAGCTAAATATACTAACGTATGAATTTTATTATATTCTTTTAACGGTACTCCTTTGATGCTTGATATTTTAGGCTCGGTATTTTGTTTATTATGAATAATAATTATTTATGGTGTGATGGAACCACACCAAGAAGAATTTCATACTATTTCCTATGTTTCGTAAGCTCGTTTAACCGATCTCCGTTTGTCTTGTAACAAAACTCGGTTAAAAGTTTGAGCTAAATATACTAACGTATGAATTTTATTATATTCTTTTAACGGTACTCCTTTCATGCTTGATATTTTAGGCTCGGTATTGTGTTTATTATGAATAATAATTATTTATGGTGTGATGGAACCACACCAAGAAGAATTTCATACTATTTCCTATGTTTCGTAAGCTCGTTTAACCGATCTCCGGTTGTCTTGCAACAAAACTCGTTTAAAAGTTTGAGCTAAATATACTAACGTATGAATTTTATTATATTCTTTTAACGGTACTCCTTTCATGCATGATACCTTAGCCTCATTATTTTCTTTATTATGAATAACAATTTATTTCGTGTGATGGAACCACACCTAGAAGAGTTTCATACTATTTCCTATGTGTCGTACGCTCGTTTAACCGAACTCCGTTTGTCTTGTAACAAAACTCGTTTAAAGGTTTGAGCTAAATATACTAACGTATGAATTTTATTATATTCTTTTAACGGTACTCCTTTGATGCTTGATATTTTAGGCTCGGTATTTTGTTTATTATGAATAATAATTATTTATGGTGTGATGGAACCACACCAAGAAGAATTTCGTACTATTTCCTATATCTCGTATGCTCGTTTAACTGATCTCCGTTTGTCTTGTAACAAAACTCGGTTAAAAGTTTGAGCTAAATATACTAACGTATGAATTTTATTATATTCTTTTAACGGTACTCCTTTCATGCATGATACCTTAGCCTCATTATTTTCTTTATTATGAATAACAATTTATTTCGTGTGATGGAACCACACCTAGAAGAGTTTCATACTATTTCCTATGTGTCGTAAGCTCGTTTAACCGAACTCCGTTTGTCTTGTAACAAAACTCGTTTAAAAGTTTGAGATAAATATACTAACGTATGAAGTTTATTATGTACTTTTAACGGTACTCCTTTCATGCATGATACCTTAGACTCGGTATTTTGTTTAATATGAAGAATATTTAATTTTGTGTGATGGAATCACACCCATAAGAATTTCGTACAATTTCCTATATCTCGTATGCTCGTTTAACCGAGATCCATTTGTCTTGTCGCAAAACGTGTTTAAAAGTTTGAGCTAGGTATATTAACGTATGAAGTTTATTATATACTTTTAACGGTACTCCTTTGATGCTTGATATTTTAGGCTCGTTATTTTGATTATTATGAATAATAATTATTTATGGTGTGATGGAACCACACCAAGAAGAATTTCATACTATTTCCTATGTTTTGTAAGCTCGTTTAACCGATCTCCGTTTGTCTTGTAACAAAACTCGGTTAAAAGTTTGAGCTAAATATACTAACGTATGAATTTTATTATATTCTTTTAACGGTACTCCTTTCATGCTTGATATTTTAGGCTCGGTATTTTTTTTATTATGAATAATACTTATTTATGGTGTGATGGAACGACACCAAGAAGAATTTCATACTATTTCCTATGTTTCGTAAGCTCGTTTAACCGATCTCCGGTTGTCTTGTAACAAAACTCGTTTAAAAGTTTGAGCTACATATACTAACGTATGAAGTTTATTATATTCTTTTAACGGTACTCCTTTCATGCATGATACCTTAGCCTCATTATTTTCTTTATTATGAATAACAATTTATTTCTTGTGATGGAACCACACCTAGAAGAGTTTCATACTATTTCCTATGTGTCGTACGCTCGTTTAACCGAACTCCGTTTGTCTTGTAACAAAACTCGTTTAAAAGTTTGAGCTAAATATACTAACGTATGAATTTTATTATATTCTTTTAACGGTACTCCTTTGATGCTTGATATTTTAGGCTCGGTATTTTGTTTATTATGAATAATAATTATTTATGGTGTGATGGAACCACACCAAGAAGAATTTCGTACTATTTCCTATATCTCGTATGCTCGTTTAACTGATCTCCGTTTGTCTTGTAACAAAACTCGGTTAAAAGTTTGAGCTAAATATACTAACGTATGAATTTTATTATATTCTTTTAACGGTACTCCTTTCATGCATGATACCTTAGCCTCATTATTTTCTTTATTATGAATAACAATTTATTTCGTGTGATGGAACCACACCTAGAAGAGTTTCATACTATTTCCTATGTGTCGTAAGCTCGTTTAACCGAACTCCGTTTGTCTTGTAACAAAACTCGTTTAAAAGTTTGAGATAAATATACTAACGTATGAAGTTTATTATGTACTTTTAACGGTACTCCTTTCATGCATGATACCTTAGACTCGGTATTTTGTTTAATATGAAGAATATTTAATTTTGTGTGATGGAATCACACCCATAAGAATTTCGTACAATTTCCTATATCTCGTATGCTCGTTTAACCGAGATCCATTTGTCTTGTAACAAAACGTGTTTAAAAGTTTGAGCTAGGTATATTAACGTATGAAGTTTATTATATACTTTTAACGGTACTCCTTTGATGCTTGATATTTTAGGCTCGTTATTTTGATTATTATGAATAATAATTATTTATGGTGTGATGGAACCACACCAAGAAGAATTTCATACTATTTCCTATGTTTTGTAAGCTCGTTTAACCGATCTCCGTTTGTCTTGTAACAAAACTCGGTTAAAAGTTTGAGCTAAATATACTAACGTATGAATTTTATTATATTCTTTTACCGGTACTCCTTTCATGCTTGATATTTTAGGCTCGGTATTTTGTTTATTATGAATAATAATTATTTATGGTGTGATGGAACCACACCAAAAAGAATTTCGTACAATTTCCTATATCTCGTATGCTCGTTTAACTGATCTCCGTTTGTCTTGTAACAAAACTCGGTTAAAAGTTTGAGCTAAATATACTAACGTATGAATTTTATTATATTCTTTTAACGGTACTCCTTTGATGCTTGATATTTTAGGCTCGGTATTTTGTTTATTATGAATAATAATTATTTATGGTGTGATGGAACGACACCAAGAAGAATTTCATACTATTTCCTATGTTTCGTAAGCTCGTTTAACCGATCTCCGGTTGTCTTGTAACAAAACTCGTTTAAAAGTTTGAGCTAAATATACTAACGTATGAAGTTTATTATATTCTTTTTACGGTACTCCTTTCATGCATGATACCTTAGCCTCATTATTTTCTTTATTATGAATAACAATTTATTTCGTGTGATGGAACCACACCTAGAAGAGTTTCATACTATTTCCTATGTGTCGTAAGCTCGTTTAACCGAACTCCGTTTGTCTTGTAACAAAACTCGTTTAAAAATTTGAGATAAATATACTAACGTATGAAGTTTATTATGTACTTTTAACGGTCCTCCTTTCATGCATGATACCTTAGACTCGGTATTTTGTTTAATATGAAGAATATTTAATTTTGTGTGATGGAATCACACCCATAAGAATTTCGTACAATTTCCTATATCTCGTATGCTCGTTTAACCGAGATCCATTTGTCTTGTAACAAAACGTGTTTAAAAGTTTGAGCAAGGTATATTAACGTATGAAGTTTATTATATACTTTTAACGGTACTCCTTTGATGCTTGATATTTTAGGCTCGTTATTTTGATTATTATGAATAATAATTATTTATGGTGTGATGGAACCACACCAAGAAGAATTTCATACTATTTCCTATGTTTTGTAAGCTCGTTTAACCGATCTCCGTTTGTCTTGTAACAAAACTCGGTTAAAAGTTTGAGCTAAATATACTAACGTATGAATTTTATTATATTCTTTTAACGGTACTCCTTTCATGCTTGATATTTTAGGCTCGGTATTTTGTTTATTATGAATAATAATTATTTATGGTGTGATGGAACGACACCAAGAAGAATTTCATACTATTTCCTATGTTTCGTAAGCTCGTTTAACCGATCTCCGGTTGTCTTGTAACAAAACTCGTTTAAAAGTTTGAGCTAAATAGACTAACGTATGAAGTTTATTATATTCTTTTAACGGTACTCCTTTCATGCATGATACCTTAGCCTCATTATTTTCTTTATTATGAATAACAATTTATTTCGTGTGATGGAACCACACCTAGAAGAGTTTCATACTATTTCCTATGTGTCGTAAGCTCGTTTAACCGAACTCCGTTTGTCTTGTAACAAAACTCGTTTAAAAATTTGAGATAAATATACTAACGTATGAAGTTTATTATGTACTTTTAACGGTCCTCCTTTCATGCATGATACCTTAGACTCGGTATTTTGTTTAATATGAAGAATATTTAATTTTGTGTGATGGAATCACACCCATAAGAATTTCGTACAATTTCCTATATCTCGTATGCTCGTTTAACCGAGATCCATTTGTCTTGTAACAAAACGTGTTTAAAAGTTTGAGCTAGGTATATTAACGTATGAAGTTTATTATATACTTTTAACGGTACTCCTTTGATGCTTGATATTTTAGGCTCGTTATTTTGTTTATTATGAATAATAATTATTTATGGTGTGATGGAACCACACCAAGAAGAATTTCATACTATTTCCTATGTTTCGTAAGCTCGTTTAACCGATCTCCGTTTGTCTTGTAACAAAACTCGGTTAAAAGTTTGATCTAAATATACTAACGTATGAATTTTATTATATTCTTTTAACGGTACTCCTTTCATGCTTGATATTTTAGGCTCGGTATTTTGTTTATTATGAATAATAATTATTTATGGTGTGATGGAACGACACCAAGAAGAATTTCATACTATTTCCTATGTTTCGTAAGCTCGTTTAACCGATCTCCGGTTGTCTTGTAACAAAACTCGTTTAAAAGTTTGAGCTAAATAGACTAACGTATGAAGTTTATTATATTCTTTTAACGGTACTCCTTTCATGCATGATACCTTAGCCTCATTATTTTCTTTATTATGAATAACAATTTATTTCGTGTGATGGAACCACACCTAGAAGAGTTTCATACTATTTCCTATGTGTCGTAAGCTCGTTTAACCGAACTCCGTTTGTCTTGTAACAAAACTCGTTTAAAAATTTGAGATAAATATACTAACGTATGAAGTTTATTATGTACTTTTAACGGTCCTCCTTTCATGCATGATACCTTAGACTCGGTATTTTGTTTAATATGAAGAATATTTAATTTTGTGTGATGGAATCACACCCATAAGAATTTCGTACAATTTCCTATATCTCGTATGCTCGTTTAACCGAGATCCATTTGTCTTGTAACAAAACGTGTTTAAAAGTTTGAGCTAGGTATATTAACGTATGAAGTTTATTATATACTTTTAACGGTACTCCTTTGATGCTTGATATTTTAGGCTCGTTATTTTGTTTATTATGAATAATAATTATTTATGGTGTGATGGAACCACACCAAGAAGAATTTCATACTATTTCCTATGTTTCGTAAGCTCGTTTAACCGATCTCCGTTTGTCTTGTAACAAAACTCGGTTAAAAGTTTGATCTAAATATACTAACGTATGAATTTTATTATATTCTTTTAACGGTACTCCTTTCATGCTTGATATTTTAGGCTCGGTATTTTGTTTATTATGAATAATAATTATTTATGGTGTGATGGAACGACACCAAGAAGAATTTCATACTATTTCCTATGTTTCCTAAGCTCGTTTAACCGATCTCCGGTTGTCTTGTAACAAAACTCGTTTAAAGGTTTGAGCTAAATATACTAACGTATGAAGTTTATTATATTCTTTTAACGGTACTCCTTTCATGCATGATACCTTAGCCTCATTATTTTCTTTATTATGAATAACAATTTATTTCGTGTGATGGAACCACACCTAGAAGAGTTTCATACTATTTCCTATGTGTCGTAAGCTCGTTTAACCGAACTCCATTTGTCTTGTAACAAAACTCGTTTAAAAGTTTGAGCTAAATATACTAACGTGTGAAGTTTATTATATATTTTTAACGGTACTCCTTTCATGCATGATACCTTAGCTTTGGTATTTTGTTTATTAGGAATAATATTTAATTTCATTGATGGAATCACACCCATAAGAATTTCGTACAATTTCCTATATTTCGTATGCTCGTTTAACCGATCTCCGTTTGTCTTGTAACAAAACTCGGTTAAAAGTTTGAGCTAAATATACTAACGTATGAATTTTATTATATTCTTTTAACGGTACTCCTTTGATGCTTGATATTTTAGGCTCGTTATTTTGTTTATTATGAATAATAATTATTTATGGTGTGATGGAACCACACCAAGAAGAATTTCATACTATTTCCTATGTTTCGTAAGCTCGTTTAACCGATCTCCGTTTCTCTTGTAACAAAACTCGGTTAAAAGTTTGAGCTAAATATACTAACGTATGAATTTTATTATATTCTTTTAACGGTACTCCTTTCATGCATGATACCTTAGCCTCATTATTTTCTTTATTATGAATAACAATTTATTTCGTGTGATGGAACCACACCTAGAAGAGTTTCATACTATTTCCTATGTGTCGTACGCTCGTTTAACCGAACTCCGTTTGTCGTGTAACAAAACTCGGTTAAAAGTTTGAGCTAAATATACTAACGTATGAATTTTATTATATTCTTTTAACGGTACTCCTTTCATGCTTGATATTTTAGGCTCGGTATTTTGTTTATTATGAATAATAATTATTTATGGTGTGATGGAACGACACCAAGAAGAATTTCATACTATTTCCTATGTTTCGTAAGCTCGTTTAACCGATCTCCGGTTGTCTTGTAACAAAACTCGTTTAAAAGTTTGAGCTAAATGGACTAACGTATGAAGTTTATTATATTCTTTTAACGGTACTCCTTTCATGCATGATACCTTAGCCTCATTATTTTCTTTATTATGAATAACAATTTATTTCGTGTGATGGAACCACACCTAGAAGAGTGTCATACTATTTCCTATGTGTCGTAAGCTCGTTTAACCGAACTCCGTTTGTCTTGTAACAAAACTCGTTTAAAAATTTGAGATAAATATACTAACGTATGAAGTTTATTATGTACTTTTAACGGTCCTCCTTTCATGCATGATACCTTAGACTCGGTATTTTGTTTAATATGAAGAATATTTAATTTTGTGTGATGGAATCACACCCATAAGAATTTCGTACAATTTCCTATATCTCGTATGCTCGTTCAACCGAGATCCATTTGTCTTGTAACAAAATGTGTTTAAAAGTTTGAGCTAGGTATATTAACGTATGAAGTTTATTATATACTTTTAACGGTACTCCTTTGATGCTTGATATTTTAAGCTCGTTATTTTGATTATTATGAATAATAATTATTTATGGTGTGATGGAACCACACCAAGAAGAATTTCATACTATTTCCTATGTTTTGTAAGCTCGTTTAACCGATCTCCGTTTGTCTTGTAACAAAACTCGGTTAAAAGTTTGAGCTAAATATACTAATGTATGAATTTTATTATATTCTTTTAACGGTACTCCTTTCATGCTTGATATTTTAGGCTCGGTATTTTGTTTATTATGAATAATAATTATTTATGGTGTGATGGAACGACACCAAGAAGAATTTCATACTATTTATTATGTTTCGTAAGCTCGTTTAACCGATCTCCGGTTGTCTTGTAACAAAACTCGTTTAAAAGTTTGAGCTAAATAGACTAACGTATGAAGGTTATTATATTCTTTTAACGGTACTCCTTTCATGCATGATACCTTAGCCTCATTATTTTCTTTATTATGAATAACAATTTATTTCGTGTGATGGAACCACACCTAGAAGAGTGTCATACTATTTCCTATGTGTCGTAAGCTCGTTTAACCGAACTCCGTTTGTCTTGTAACAAAACTCGTTTAAAAATTTGAGATAAATATACTAACGTATGAAGTTTATTATGTACTTTTAACGGTCCTCCTTTCATGCATGATACCTTAGACTCGGTATTTTGTTTAATATGAAGAATATTTAATTTTGTGTGATGGAATCACACCCATAAGAATTTCGTACAATTTCCTATATCTCGTATGCTCGTTCAACCGAGATCCATTTGTCTTGTAACAAAATGTGTTTAAAAGTTTGAGCTAGGTATATTAACGTATGAAGTTTATTATATACTTTTAACGGTACTCCTTTGATGCTTGATATTTTAGGCTCGTTATTTTGATTATTATGAATAATAATTATTTATGGTGTGATGGAACCACACCAAGAAGAATTTCATACTATTTCCTATGTTTTGTAAGCTCGTTTAACCGATCTCCGTTTGTCTTGTAACAAAACTCGGTTAAAAGTTTGAGCTAAATATACTAATGTATGAATTTTATTATATTCTTTTAACGGTACTCCTTTCATGCTTGATATTTTAGGCTCGGTATTTTGTTTATTATGAATAATAATTATTTATGGTGTGATGGAACGACACCAAGAAGAATTTCATACTATTTATTATGTTTCGTAAGCTCGTTTAACCGATCTCCGGTTGTCTTGTAACAAAACTCGTTTAAAAGTTTGAGCTAAATAGACTAACGTATGAAGGTTATTATATTCTTTTAACGGTACTCCTTTCATGCATGATACCTTAGCCTCATTATTTTCTTTATTATGAATAACAATTTATTTCGTGTGATGGAACCACACCTAGAAGAGTGTCATACTATTTCCTATGTGTCGTAAGCTCGTTTAACCGAACTCCGTTTGTCTTGTAACAAAACTCGTTTAAAAATTTGAGATAAATATACTAACGTATGAAGTTTATTATGTACTTTTAACGGTCCTCCTTTCATGCATGATACCTTAGACTCGGTATTTTGTTTAATATGAAGAATATTTAATTTTGTGTGATGGAATCACACCCATAAGAATTTCGTACAATTTCCTATATCTCGTATGCTCGTTCAACCGAGATCCATTTGTCTTGTAACAAAATGTGTTTAAAAGTTTGAGCTAGGTATATTAACGTATGAAGTTTATTATATACTTTTAACGGTACTCCTTTGATGCTTGATATTTTAGGCTCGTTATTTTGATTATTATGAATAATAATTATTTATGGTGTGATGGAACCACACCAAGAAGAATTTCATACTATTTCCTATGTTTTGTAAGCTCGTTTAACCGATCTCCGTTTGTCTTGTAACAAAACTCGGTTAAAAGTTTGAGCTAAATATACTAATGTATGAATTTTATTATATTCTTTTAACGGTACTCCTTTCATGCTTGATATTTTAGGCTCGGTATTTTGTTTATTATGAATAATAATTATTTATGGTGTGATGGAACGACACCAAGAAGAATTTCATACTATTTATTATGTTTCGTAAGCTCGTTTAACCGATCTCCGGTTGTCTTGTAACAAAACTCGTTTAAAAGTTTGAGCTAAATAGACTAACGTATGAAGGTTATTATATTCTTTTAACGGTACTCCTTTCATGCATGATACCTTAGCCTCATTATTTTCTTTATTATGAATAACAATTTATTTCGTGTGATGGAACCACACCTAGAAGAGTGTCATACTATTTCCTATGTGTCGTAAGCTCGTTTAACCGAACTCCGTTTGTCTTGTAACAAAACTCGTTTAAAAATTTGAGATAAATATACTAACGTATGAAGTTTATTATGTACTTTTAACGGTACTCCTTTCATGCATGATACCTTAGACTCGGTATTTTGTTTAATATGAAGAATATTTAATTTTGTGAGATGGAATCACACCCATAAGAATTTCGTACAATTTCCTATATCTCGTATGCTCGTTTAACCGAGATCCATTTGTCTTGTAACAAAACGTGTTTAAAAGTTTGAGCTAGGTATATTAACGTATGAAGTTTATTATATACTTTTAACGGTACTCCTTTGATGCTTGATATTTTAGGCTCGTTATTTTGTTTATTATGAATAATAATTATTTATGGTGTGATGGAACCACACCAAGAAGAATTTCATACTATTTCCTATGTTTCGTAAGCTCGTTTAACCGATCTCCGTTTGTCTTGTAACAAAACTCGGTTAAAAGTTTGATCTAAATATACTAACGTATGAATTTTATTATATTCTTTTAACGGTACTCCTTTCATGCTTGATATTTTAGGCTCGGTATTTTGTTTATTATGAATAATAATTATTTATGGTGTGATGGAACGACACCAAGAAGAATTTCATACTATTTCCTATGTTTCCTAAGCTCGTTTAACCGATCTCCGGTTGTCTTGTAACAAAACTCGTTTAAAGGTTTGAGCTAAATATACTAACGTATGAAGTTTATTATATTCTTTTAACGGTACTCCTTTCATGCATGATACCTTAGCCTCATTATTTTCTTTATTATGAATAACAATTTATTTCGTGTGATGGAACCACACCTAGAAGAGTTTCATACTATTTCCTATGTGTCGTAAGCTCGTTTAACCGAACTCCATTTGTCTTGTAACAAAACTCGTTTAAAAGTTTGAGCTAAATATACTAACGTGTGAAGTTTATTATATATTTTTAACGGTACTCCTTTCATGCATGATACCTTAGCTTTGGTATTTTGTTTATTAGGAATAATATTTAATTTCATTGATGGAATCACACCCATAAGAATTTCGTACAATTTCCTATATTTCGTATGCTCGTTTAACCGATCTCCGTTTGTCTTGTAACAAAACTCGGTTAAAAGTTTGAGCTAAATATACTAACGTATGAATTTTATTATATTCTTTTAACGGTACTCCTTTGATGCTTGATATTTTAGGCTCGTTATTTTGTTTATTATGAATAATAATTATTTATGGTGTGATGGAACCACACCAAGAAGAATTTCATACTATTTCCTATGTTTCGTAAGCTCGTTTAACCGATCTCCGTTTGTCTTGTAACAAAACTCGGTTAAAAGTTTGATCTAAATATACTAACGTATGAATTTTATTATATTCTTTTAACGGTACTCCTTTCATGCTTGATATTTTAGGCTCGGTATTTTATTTATTATGAATAATAATTATTTATGGTGTGATGGAACGACACCAAGAAGAATTTCATACTATTTCCTATGTTTCCTAAGCTCGTTTAACCGATCTCCGGTTGTCTTGTAACAAAACTCGTTTAAAGGTTTGAGCTAAATATACTAACGTATGAAGTTTATTATATTCTTTTAACGGTACTCCTTTCATGCATGATACCTTAGCCTCATTATTTTCTTTATTATGAATAACAATTTATTTCGTGTGATGGAACCACACCTAGAAGAGTTTCATACTATTTCCTATGTGTCGTAAGCTCGTTTAACCGAACTCCATTTGTCTTGTAACAAAACTCGTTTAAAAGTTTGAGCTAAATATACTAACGTGTGAAGTTTATTATATATTTTTAACGGTACTCCTTTCATGCATGATACCTTAGCTTTGGTATTTTGTTTATTAGGAATAATATTTAATTTCATTGATGGAATCACACCCATAAGAATTTCGTACAATTTCCTATATTTCGTATGCTCGTTTAACCGATCTCCGTTTGTCTTGTAACAAAACTCGGTTAAAAGTTTGAGCTAAATATACTAACGTATGAATTTTATTATATTCTTTTAACGGTACTCCTTTGATGCTTGATATTTTAGGCTCGTTATTTTGTTTATTATGAATAATAATTATTTATGGTGTGATGGAACCACACCAAGAAGAATTTCATACTATTTCCTATGTTTCGTAAGCTCGTTTAACCGATCTCCGTTTCTCTTGTAACAAAACTCGGTTAAAAGTTTGAGCTAAATATACTAACGTATGAATTTTATTATATTCTTTTAACGGTACTCCTTTCATGCATGATACCTTAGCCTCATTATTTTCTTTATTATGAATAACAATTTATTTCGTGTGATGGAACCACACCTAGAAGAGTTTCATACTATTTCCTATGTGTCGTACGCTCGTTTAACCGAACTCCGTTTGTCGTGTAACAAAACTCGGTTAAAAGTTTGAGCTAAATATACTAACGTATGAATTTTATTATATTCTTTTAACGGTACTCCTTTCATGCTTGATATTTTAGGCTCGGTATTTTGTTTATTATGAATAATAATTATTTATGGTGTGATGGAACGACACCAAGAAGAATTTCATACTATTTATTATGTTTCGTAAGCTCGTTTAACCGATCTCCGGTTGTCTTGTAACAAAACTCGTTTAAAAGTTTGAGCTAAATGGACTAACGTATGAAGTTTATTATATTCTTTTAACGGTACTCCTTTCATGCATGATACCTTAGCCTCATTATTTTCTTTATTATGAATAACAATTTATTTCGTGTGATGGAACCACACCTAGAAGAGTTTCATACTATTTCCTATGTGTCGTAAGCTCGTTTAACCGAACTCCGTTTGTCTTGTAACAAAACTCGTTTAAAAATTTGAGATAAATATACTAACGTATGAAGTTTATTATGTACTTTTAACGGTCCTCCTTTCATGCATGATACCTTAGACTCGGTATTTTGTTTAATATGAAGAATATTTAATTTTGTGTGATGGAATCACACCCATAAGAATTTCGTACAATTTCCTATATCTCGTATGCTCGTTTAACCGAGATCCATTTGTCTTGTAACAAAACGTGTTTAAAAGTTTGAGCTAGGTATATTAACGTATGAAGTTTATTATATACTTTTAACGGTACTCCTTTGATGCTTGATATTTTAGGCTCGTTATTTTGTTTATTATGAATAATAATTATTTATGGTGTGATGGAACCACACCAAGAAGAATTTCATACTATTTCCTATGTTTCGTAAGCTCGTTTAACCGATCTCCGTTTGTCTTGTAACAAAACTCGGTTAAAAGTTTGATCTAAATATACTAACGTATGAATTTTATTATATTCTTTTAACGGTACTCCTTTCATGCTTGATATTTTAGGCTCGGTATTTTGTTTATTATGAATAATAATTATTTATGGTGTGATGGAACGACACCAAGAAGAATTTCATACTATTTCCTATGTTTCCTAAGCTCGTTTAACCGATCTCCGGTTGTCTTGTAACAAAACTCGTTTAAAGGTTTGAGCTAAATATACTAACGTATGAAGTTTATTATATTCTTTTAACGGTACTCCTTTCATGCATGATACCTTAGCCTCATTATTTTCTTTATTATGAATAACAATTTATTTCGTGTGATGGAACCACACCTAGAAGAGTTTCATACTATTTCCTATGTGTCGTAAGCTCGTTTAACCGAACTCCATTTGTCTTGTAACAAAACTCGTTTAAAAGTTTGAGCTAAATATACTAACGTGTGAAGTTTATTATATATTTTTAACGGTACTCCTTTCATGCATGATACCTTAGCTTTGGTATTTTGTTTATTAGGAATAATATTTAATTTCATTGATGTAATCACACCCATAAGAATTTCGTACAATTTCCTATATTTCGTATGCTCGTTTAACCGATCTCCGTTTGTCTTGTAACAAAACTCGGTTAAAAGTTTGAGCTAAATATACTAACGTATGAATTTTATTATATTCTTTTAACGGTACTCCTTTGATGCTTGATATTTTAGGCTCGTTATTTTGTTTATTATGAATAATAATTATTTATGGTGTGATGGAACCACACCAAGAAGAATTTCATACTATTTCCTATGTTTCGTAAGCTCGTTTAACCGATCTCCGTTTCTCTTGTAACAAAACTCGGTTAAAAGTTTGAGCTAAATATACTAACGTATGAATTTTATTATATTCTTTTAACGGTACTCCTTTCATGCATGATACCTTAGCCTCATTATTTTCTTTATTATGAATAACAAATTATTTCGTGTGATGGAACCACACCTAGAAGAGTTTCATACTATTTCCTATGTGTCGTACGCTCGTTTAACCGAACTCCGTTTGTCGTGTAACAAAACTCGGTTAAAAGTTTGAGCTAAATATACTAACGTATGAATTTTATTATATTCTTTTAACGGTACTCCTTTCATGCTTGATATTTTAGGCTCGGTATTTTGTTTATTATGAATAATAATTATTTATGGTGTGATGGAACGACACCAAGAAGAATTTCATACTATTTCCTATGTTTCGTAAGCTCGTTTAACCGATCTCCGGTTGTCTTGTAACAAAACTCGTTTAAAAGTTTGAGCTAAATGGACTAACGTATGAAGTTTATTATATTCTTTTAACGGTACTCCTTTCATGCATGATACCTTAGCCTCATTATTTTCTTTATTATGAATAACAATTTATTTCGTGTGATGGAACCACACCTAGAAGAGTTTCATACTATTTCCTATGTGTCGTAAGCTCGTTTAACCGAACTCCGTTTGTCTTGTAACAAAACTCGTTTAAAAATTTGAGATAAATATACTAACGTATGAAGTTTATTATGTACTTTTAACGGTCCTCCTTTCATGCATGATACCTTAGACTCGGTATTTTGTTTAATATGAAGAATATTTAATTTTGTGTGATGGAATCACACCCATAAGAATTTCGTACAATTTCCTATATCTCGTATGCTCGTTTAACCGAGATCCATTTGTCTTGTAACAAAACGTGTTTAAAAGTTTGAGCTAGGTATATTAACGTATGAAGTTTATTATATACTTTTAACGGTACTCCTTTGATGCTTGATATTTTAGGCTCGTTATTTTGATTATTATGAATAATAATTATTTATGGTGTGATGGAACCACACCAAGAAGAATTTCATACTATTTCCTATGTTTTGTAAGCTCGTTTAACCGATCTCCATTTGTCTTGTAACAAAACTCGGTTAAAAGTTTGAGCTAAATATACTAACGTATGAATTTTATTATATTCTTTTAACGGTACTCCTTTCATGCTTGATATTTTAGGCTCGGTATTTTGTTTATTATGAATAATAATTATTTATGGTGTGATGGAACGACACCAAGAAGAATTTCATACTGTTTCCTATGTTTCGTAAGCTCGTTTAACCGATCTCCGGTTGTCTTGTAACAAAACTCGTTTAAAAGTTTGAGCTAAATAGACTAACGTATGAAGTTTATTATATTCTTTTAACGGTACTCCTTTCATGCATGATACCTTAGCCTCATTATTTTCTTTATTATGAATAACAATTTATTTCGTGTGATGGAACCACACCTAGAAGAGTTTCATACTATTTCCTATGTGTCGTAAGCTCGTTTAACCGAACTCCGTTTGTCTTGTAACAAAACTCGTTTAAAAATTTGAGATAAATATACTAACGTATGAAGTTTATTATGTACTTTTAACGGTCCTCCTTTCATGCATGATACCTTAGACTCGGTATTTTGTTTAATATGAAGAATATTTAATTTTGTGTGATGGAATCACACCCATAAGAATTTCGTACAATTTCCTATATCTCGTATGCTCGTTTAACCGAGATCCATTTGTCTTGTACCAAAACGTGTTTAAAAGTTTGAGCTAGGTATATTAACGTATGAAGTTTATTATATACTTTTAACGGTACTCCTTTGATGCTTGATATTTTAGGCTCGTTATTTTGATTATTATGAATAATAATTATTTATGGTGTGATGGAACCACACCAAGAAGAATTTCATACTATTTCCTATGTTTTGTAAGCTCGTTTAACCGATCTCTGTTTGTCTTGTAACAAAACTCGGTTAAAAGTTTGAGCTAAATATACTAACGTATGAATTTTATTATATTCTTTTAACGGTACTCCTTTCATGCTTGATATTTTAGGCTCGGTATTTTGTTTATTATGAATAATAATTATTTATGGTGTGATGGAACGACACCAAGAAGAATTTCATACTATTTCCTATGTTTCGTAAGCTCGTTTAACCGATCTCCGGTTGTCTTGTAACAAAACTCGTTTAAAAGTTTGAGCTAAATAGACTAACGTATGAAGTTTATTATATTCTTTTAACGGTACTCCTTTCATGCATGATACCTTAGCCTCATTATTTTCTTTATTATGAATAACAATTTATTTCGTGTGATGGAACCACACCTAGAAGAGTTTCATACTATTTCCTATGTGTCGTAAGCTCGTTTAACCGAACTCCGTTTGTCTTGTAACAAAACTCGTTTAAAAATTTGAGATAAATATACTAACGTATGAAGTTTATTATGTACTTTTAACGGTCCTCCTTTCATGCATGATACCTTAGACTCGGTATTTTGTTTAATATGAAGAATATTTAATTTTGTGTGATGGAATCACACCCATAAGAATTTCGTACAATTTCCTATATCTCGTATGCTCGTTTAACCGAGATCCATTTGTCTTGTACCAAAACGTGTTTAAAAGTTTGAGCTAGGTATATTAACGTATGAAGTTTATTATATACTTTTAACGGTACTCCTTTGATGCTTGATATTTTAGGCTCGTTATTTTGATTATTATGAATAATAATTATTTATGGTGTGATGGAACCACACCAAGAAGAATTTCATACTATTTCCTATGTTTTGTAAGCTCGTTTAACCGATCTCTGTTTGTCTTGTAACAAAACTCGGTTAAAAGTTTGAGCTAAATATACTAACGTATGAATTTTATTATATTCTTTTAACGGTACTCCTTTCATGCTTGATATTTTAGGCTCGGTATTTTGTTTATTATGAATAATAATTATTTATGGTGTGATGGAACGACACCAAGAAGAATTTCATACTATTTCCTATGTTTCGTAAGCTCGTTTAACCGATCTCCGGTTGTCTTGCAACAAAACTCGTTTAAAAGTTTGAGCTAAATATACTAACGTATGAATTTTATTATATTCTTTTAACGGTACTCCTTTGATTCTTGATATTCTAGGCTCGGTATTTTGTTTATTATGAATAATAATTATTTATGGTGTGATGGAACCACACCAAAAAGAATTTCGTACAATTTCCTATATCTCGTATGCTCGTTTAACTGATCTCCGTTTGTCTTGTAACAAAACTCGGTTAAAAGTTTGAGCTAAATATACTAACGTATGAATTTTATTATATTCTTTTAACGGTACTCCTTTGATGCTTGATATTTTAGGCTCGGTATTTTGTTTATTATGAATAATAATTATTTATGGTGTTATGGAACCACACCAAGAAGAATTTCATACTATTTCCTATGTTTCGTAAGCTCGTTTAACCGATCTCCGTTTGTCTTGTAACAAAACTCGGTTAAAAGTTTGAGCTAAATATACTAACGTATGAATTTTATTATATTCTTTTAACGGTACTCCTTTCATGCTTGATATTTTAGGCTCGGTATTTTGTTTATTATGAATAATAATTATTTATGGTGTGATGGAACGACACCAAGAAGAATTTCATACTATTTATTATGTTTCGTAAGCTCGTTTAACCGATCTCCGGTTGTCTTGTAACAAAACTCGTTTAAAAGTTTGAGCTAAATATACTAACGTATGAAGGTTATTATATTCTTTTAACGGTACTCCTTTCATGCATGATACCTTAGCCTCATTATTTTCTTTATTATGAATAACAATTTATTTCGTGTGATGGAACCACACCTAGAAGAGTTTCATACTATTTCCTATGTGTCGTAAGCTCGTTTAACCGAACTCCGTTTGTCTTGTAACAAAACTCGTTTAAAAATTTGAGATAAATATACTAACGTATGAAGTTTATTATGTACTTTTAACGGTCCTCCTTTCATGCATGATACCTTAGCTTTGGTATTTTGTTTATTAGGAATAATATTTAATTTCATTGATGGAATCACACCCATAAGAATTTCGTACAATTTCCTATATCTCGTATGCTCGTTTAACCGATCTCCGTTTGTCTTGTAACAAAACTCGGTTAAAAGTTTGAGCTAAATATACTAACGTATGAATTTTATTATATTCTTTTAACGGTACTCCTTTGATTCTTGATATTCTAGGCTCGGTATTTTGTTTATTATGAATAATAATTATTTATGGTGTGATGGAACCACACCAAAAAGAATTTCGTACAATTTCCTATATCTCGTATGCTCGTTTAACTGATCTCCGTTTGTCTTGTAACAAAACTCGGTTAAAAGTTTGAGCTAAATATACTAACGTATGAATTTTATTATATTCTTTTAACGGTACTCCTTTGATGCTTGATATTTTAGGCTCGGTATTTTGTTTATTATGAATAATAATTATTTATGGTGTTATGGAACCACACCAAGAAGAATTTCATACTATTTCCTATGTTTCGTAAGCTCGTTTAACCGATCTCCGTTTGTCTTGTAACAAAACTCGGTTAAAAGTTTGAGCTAAATATACTAACGTATGAATTTTATTATATTCTTTTAACGGTACTCCTTTCATGCTTGATATTTTAGGCTCGGTATTGTGTTTATTATGAATAATAATTATTTATGGTGTGATGGAACCACACCAAGAAGAATTTCATACTATTTCCTATGTTTCGTAAGCTCGTTTAACCGATCTCCGGTTGTCTTGCAACAAAACTCGTTTAAAAGTTTGAGCTAAATATACTAACGTATGAATTTTATTATATTCTTTTAACGGTACTCCTTTCATGCATGATACCTTAGACTCGGTATTTTGTTTAATATGAAGAATATTTAATTTTGTGTGATGGAATCACACCCATAAGAATTTCGTACAATTTCCTATATCTCGTATGCTCGTTCAACCGAGATCCATTTGTCTTGTAACAAAATGTGTTTAAAAGTTTGAGCTAGGTATATTAACGTATGAAGTTTATTATATACTTTTAACGGTACTCCTTTGATACTTGATATTTTAGGCTCGTTATTTTGATTATTATGAATAATAATTATTTATGGTGTGATGGAACCACACCAAGAAGAATTTCATACTATTTCCTATGTTTTGTAAGCTCGTTTAACCGATCTCCGTTTGTCTTGTAACAAAACTCGGTTAAAAGTTTGAGCTAAATATACTAACGTATGAATTTTATTATATTCTTTTAACGGTACTCCTTTCATGCTTGATATTTTAGGCTCGGTATTTTGTTTATTATGAATAATAATTATTTATGGTGTGATGGAACGACACCAAGAAGAATTTCATACTATTTCCTATGTTTCCTAAGCTCGTTTAACCGATCTCCGGTTGTCTTGTAACAAAACTCGTTTAAAAGTTTGAGCTAAATATACTAACGTATGAAGTTTATTATATTCTTTTAACGGTACTCCTTTCATGCATGATACCTTAGCCTTATTATTTTCTTTATTATGAATAACAATTTATTTCGTGTGATGGAACCACACCTAGAAGAGTTTCATACTATTTCCTATGTGTCGTAAGCTCGTTTAACCGAACTCCGTTTGTCTTGTAACAAAACTCGTTTAAAAGTTTGAGATAAATATACTAACGTATGAAGTTTATTATGTACTTTTAACGGTACTCCTTTCATGCATGATACCTTAGACTCGGTATTTTGTTTAATATGAAGAATATTTAATTTTGTGTGATGGAATCACACCCATAAGAATTTCGTACAATTTCCTATATCTCGTATGCTCGTTTAACCGAGATCCATTTGTCTTGTAACAAAACGTGTTTAAAAGTTTGAGCTAGGTATATTAACGTATGAAGTTTATTATATACTTTTAACGGTACTCCTTTGATGCTTGATATTTTAGGCTCGGTATTTTGTTTATTATGAATAATAATTTTTTTGGTGTGATGGAACCACACCAAGAAGAGTATCATACTATTTCCTATGTTTCCTAAGCTCGTTTAACCGATCTCCGGTTGTCTTGTAACAAAACTCGTTTAAAAGTTTGAGCTAAATATACTAACGTGTGAAGTTTATTATATATTTTTAACGGTACTCCTTTCATGCATGATACCTTAGCTTTGGTATTTTGTTTATAAGGAATAATATTTAATTTCGTTGATGGAATCACACCCATAAGAATTTCGTACAATTTCCTATATCTCGTATGCTCGTTTAACCGATCTCCGTTTGTCTTGTAACAAAACTCGGTTACAAGTTTGAGCTAAATATACTAACGTATGAATTTTATTATATTCTTTTAACGGTACTCCTTTGATGCTTGATATTTTAGGCTCGGTATTTTGTTTATTATGAATAATAATTATTTATGGTGTGATGGAACCACACCAAGAAGAATTTCATACTATTTCCTATGTTTCGTAAGCTCGTTTAACCGATCTCCGTTTGTCTTGTAACAAAACTCGGTTAAAAGTTTGAGCTAAATATACTAACGTATGAATTTTATTATATTCTTTTAACGGTACTCCTTTCATGCTTGATATTTTAGGCTCGGTATTGTGTTTATTATGAATAATAATTATTTATGGTGTGATGGAACCACACCAAGAAGAATTTCATACTATTTCCTATGTTTCGTAAGCTCGTTTAACCGATCTCCGGTTGTCTTGCAACAAAACTCGTTTAAAAGTTTGAGCTAAATATACTAACGTATGAATTTTATTATATTCTTTTAACGGTACTCCTTTCATGCATGATACCTTAGCCTCATTATTTTCTTTATTATGAATAACAATTTATTTCGTGTGATGGAACCACACCTAGAAGAGTTTCATACTATTTCCTATGTGTCGTACGCTCGTTTAACCGAACTCCGTTTGTCTTGTAACAAAACTCGTTTAAAAGTTTGAGCTAAATATACTAACGTATGAATTTTATTATATTCTTTTAACGGTACTCCTTTGATGCTTGATATTTTAGGCTCGGTATTTTGTTTATTATGAATAATAATTATTTATGGTGTGATGGAACCACACCAAGAAGAATTTCGTACTATTTCCTATATCTCGTATGCTCGTTTAACTGATCTCCGTTTGTCTTGTAACAAAACTCGGTTAAAAGTTTGAGCTAAATATACTAACGTATGAATTTTATTATATTCTTTTAACGGTACTCCTTTCATGCATGATACCTTAGCCTCATTATTTTCTTTATTATGAATAACAATTTATTTCGTGTGATGGAACCACACCTAGAAGAGTTTCATACTATTTCCTATGTGTCGTAAGCTCGTTTAACCGAACTCCGTTTGTCTTGTAACAAAACTCGTTTAAAAGTTTGAGATAAATATACTAACGTATGAAGTTTATTATGTACTTTTAACGGTACTCCTTTCATGCATGATACCTTAGACTCGGTATTTTGTTTAATATGAAGAATATTTAATTTTGTGTGATGGAATCACACCCATAAGAATTTCGTACAATTTCCTATATCTCGTATGCTCGTTTAACCGAGATCCATTTGTCTTGTCGCAAAACGTGTTTAAAAGTTTGAGCTAGGTATATTAACGTATGAAGTTTATTATATACTTTTAACGGTACTCCTTTGATGCTTGATATTTTAGGCTCGTTATTTTGATTATTATGAATAATAATTATTTATGGTGTGATGGAACCACACCAAGAAGAATTTCATACTATTTCCTATGTTTTGTAAGCTCGTTTAACCGATCTCCGTTTGTCTTGTAACAAAACTCGGTTAAAAGTTTGAGCTAAATATACTAACGTATGAATTTTATTATATTCTTTTAATGGTACTCCTTTCATGCTTGATATTTTAGGCTCGGTATTTTGTTTATTATGAATAATAATTATTTATGGTGTGATGGAACGACACCAAGAAGAATTTCATACTATTTCCTATGTTTCCTAAGCTCGTTTAACCGATCTCCAGTTGTCTTGTAACAAAACTCGTTTAAAAGTTTGAGCTAAATATACTCACGTATGAAGTTTATTAAATTCTTTTAACGGTACTCCTTTCATGCATGATACCTTAGCCTCATTATTTTCTTTATTATGAATAACAATTTATTTCGTGTGATGGAACCACACCTAGAAGAGTGTCATACTATTTCCTATGTGTCGTAAGCTCGTTTAACCGAACTCCGTTTGTCTTGTAACAAAACTCGTTTAAAAATTTGAGATAAATATACTAACGTATGAAGTTTATTATGTACTTTTAACGGTCCTCCTTTCATGCATGATACCTTAGACTCGGTATTTTGTTTAATATGAAGAATATTTAATTTTGTGTGATGGAATCACACCCATAAGAATTTCGTACAATTTCCTATATCTCGTATGCTCGTTCAACCGAGATCCATTTGTCTTGTAACAAAATGTGTTTAAAAGTTTGAGCTAGGTATATTAACGTATGAAGTTTATTATATACTTTTAACGGTACTCCTTTGATACTTGATATTTTAGGCTCGTTATTTTGATTATTATGAATAATAATTATTTATGGTGTGATGGAACCACACCAAGAAGAATTTCATACTATTTCCTATGTTTTGTAAGCTCGTTTAACCGATCTCCGTTTGTCTTGTAACAAAACTCGGTTAAAAGTTTGAGCTAAATATACTAACGTATGAATTTTATTATATTCTTTTAACGGTACTCCTTTCATGCTTGATATTTTAGGCTCGGTATTTTGTTTATTATGAATAATAATTATTTATGGTGTGATGGAACGACACCAAGAAGAATTTCATACTATTTCCTATGTTTCCTAAGCTCGTTTAACCGATCTCCGGTTGTCTTGTAACAAAACTCGTTTAAAAGTTTGAGCTAAATATACTAACGTATGAAGGTTATTATATTCTTTTAACGGTACTCCTTTCATGCATGATACCTTAGCCTCATTATTTTCTTTATTATGAATAACAATTTATTTCGTGTGATGGAACCACACCTAGAAGAGTGTCATACTATTTCCTATGTGTCGTAAGCTCGTTTAACCGAACTCCGTTTGTCTTGTAACAAAACTCGTTTAAAAATTTGAGATAAATATACTAACGTATGAAGTTTATTATGTACTTTTAACGGTCCTCCTTTCATGCATGATACCTTAGACTCGGTATTTTGTTTAATATGAAGAATATTTAATTTTGTGTGATGGAATCACACCCATAAGAATTTCGTACAATTTCCTATATCTCGTATGCTCGTTCAACCGAGATCCATTTGTCTTGTAACAAAATGTGTTTAAAAGTTTGAGCTAGGTATATTAACGTATGAAGTTTATTATATACTTTTAACGGTACTCCTTTGATACTTGATATTTTAGGCTCGTTATTTTGATTATTATGAATAATAATTATTTATGGTGTGATGGAACCACACCAAGAAGAATTTCATACTATTTCCTATGTTTTGTAAGCTCGTTTAACCGATCTCCGTTTGTCTTGTAACAAAACTCGGTTAAAAGTTTGAGCTAAATATACTAACGTATGAATTTTATTATATTCTTTTAACGGTACTCCTTTCATGCTTGATATTTTAGGCTCGGTATTTTGTTTATTATGAATAATAATTATTTATGGTGTGATGGAACGACACCAAGAAGAATTTCATACTATTTCCTATGTTTCCTAAGCTCGTTTAACCGATCTCCGTTTGTCTTGTAACAAAACTCGGTTAAAAGTTTGAGCTAAATATACTAACGTATGAATTTTATTATATTCTTTTAACGGTACTCCTTTGATGCTTGATATTTTAGGCTCGGTATTTTGTTTAGTATGAATAATAATTATTTATGGTGTGATGGAACGACACCAAGAAGAATTTCATACTATTTCCTATGTTTCGTAAGCTCGTTTAACCGATCTCCGGTTGTCTTGTAACAAAACTCGTTTAAAAGTTTGAGCTAAATATACTAACGTATGAAGTTTATTATATTCTTTTAACGGTACTCCTTTCATGCATGATACCTTAGCCTCATTATTTTCTTTATTATGAATAACAATTTATTTCGTGTGATGGAACCACACCTAGAAGAGTTTCATACTATTTCCTATGTGTCGTAAGCTCGTTTAACCGAACTCCGTTTGTCTTGTAACAAAACTCGTTTAAAAATTTGAGATAAATATACTAACGTATGAAGTTTATTATGTACTTTTAACGGTCCTCCTTTCATGCATGATACCTTAGACTCGGTATTTTGTTTAATATGAAGAATATTTAATTTTGTGTGATGGAATCACACCCATAAGAATTTCGTACAATTTCCTATATCTCGTATGCTCGTTTAACCGAGATCCATTTGTCTTGTAACAAAACGTGTTTAAAAGTTTGAGCTAGGTATATTAACGTATGAAGTTTATTATATACTTTTAACGGTACTCCTTTGATGCTTGATATTTTAGGCTCGTTATTTTGTTTATTATGAATAATAATTATTTATGGTGTGATGGAACCACACCAAGAAGAATTTCATACTATTTCCTATGTTTCGTAAGCTCGTTTAACCGATCTCCGTTTGTCTTGTAACAAAACTCGGTTAAAAGTTTGAGCTAAATATACTAACGTATGAATTTTATTATATTCTTTTAACGGTACTCCTTTCATGCTTGATATTTTAGGCTCGGTATTTTGTTTATTATGAATAATAATTATTTATGGTGTGATGGAACGACACCAAGAAGAATTTCATACTATTTCCTATGTTTCCTAAGCTCGTTTAACCGATCTCCGGTTGTCTTGTAACAAAACTCGTTTAAAGGTTTGAGCTAAATATACTAACGTATGAAGTTTATTATATTCTTTTAACGGTACTCCTTTCATGCATGATACCTTAGCCTCATTATTTTCTTTATTATGAATAACAATTTATTTCGTGTGATGGAACCACACCTAGAAGAGTTTCATACTATTTCCTATGTGTCGTAAGCTCGTTTAACCGAACTCCATTTGTCTTGTAACAAAACTCGTTTAAAAGTTTGAGCTAAATATACTAACGTGTGAAGTTTATTATATATTTTTAACGGTACTCCTTTCATGCATGATACCTTAGCTTTGGTATTTTGTTTATTAGGAATAATATTTAATTTCATTGATGGAATCACACCCATAAGAATTTCGTACAATTTCCTATATCTCGTATGCTCGTTTAACCGATCTCCGTTTGTCTTGTAACAAAACTCGGTTAAAAGTTTGAGCTAAATATACTAACGTATGAATTTTATTATATTCTTTTAACGGTACTCCTTTGATTCTTGATATTTTAGGCTCGGTATTTTGTTTATTATGAATAATAATTATTTATGGTGTGATGGAACCACACCAAAAAGAATTTCGTACAATTTCCTATATCTCGTATGCTCGTTTAACTGATCTCCGTTTGTCTTGTAACAAAACTCGGTTAAAAGTTTGAGCTAAATATACTAACGTATAAATTTTATTATATTCTTTTAACGGTACTCCTTTGATTCTTGATATTTTAGGCTCGGTATTTTGTTTATTATGAATAATAATTATTTATGGTGTGATGGAACCACACCAAAAAGAATTTCGTACAATTTCCTATATCTCGTATGCTCGTTTAACTGATCTCCGTTTGTCTTGTAACAAAACTCGGTTAAAAGTTTGAGATAAATATACTAACGTATGAATTTTATTATATTCTTTTAACGGTACTCCTTTGATGCTTGATATTTTAGGCTCGGTATTTTGTTTATTATGAATAATAATTATTTATGGTGTGATGGAACGACACCAAGAAGAATTTCATACTATTTCCTATGTTTCGTAAGCTCGTTTAACCGATCTCCGGTTGTCTTGTAACAAAACTCGTTTAAAAGTTTGAGCTAAATATACTAACGTATGAAGTTTATTATATTCTTTTTACGGTACTCCTTTCATGCATGATACCTTAGCCTCATTATTTTCTTTATTATGAATAACAATTTATTTCGTGTGATGGAACCACACCTAGAAGAGTTTCATACTATTTCCTATGTGTCGTAAGCTCGTTTAACCGAACTCCGTTTGTCTTGTAACAAAACTCGTTTAAAAATTTGAGATAAATATACTAACGTATGAAGTTTATTATGTACTTTTAACGGTCCTCCTTTCATGCATGATACCTTAGACTCGGTATTTTGTTTAATATGAAGAATATTTAATTTTGTGTGATGGAATCACACCCATAAGAATTTCGTACAATTTCCTATATCTCGTATGCTCGTTTAACCGAGATCCATTTGTCTTGTAACAAAACGTGTTTAAAAGTTTGAGCTAGGTATATTAACGTATGAAGTTTATTATATACTTTTAACGGTACTCCTTTGATGCTTGATATTTTAGGCTCGTTATTTTGTTTATTATGAATAATAATTATTTATGGTGTGATGGAACCACACCAAGAAGAATTTCATACTATTTCCTATGTTTCGTAAGCTCGTTTAACCGATCTCCGGTTGTCTTGTAACAAAACTCGTTTAAAAGTTTGAGCTAAATATACTAACGTATGAAGTTTATTATATTCTTTTAACGGTACTCCTTTCATGCATGATACCTTAGCCTCATTATTTTCTTTATTATGAATAACAATTTATTTCGTGTGATGGAACCACACCTAGAAGAGTTTCATACTATTTCCTATGTGTCGTAAGCTCGTTTAACCGAACTCCGTTTGTCTTGTAACAAAACTCGTTTAAAAATTTGAGATAAATATACTAACGTATGAAGTTTATTATGTACTTTTAACGGTCCTCCTTTCATGCATGATACCTTAGACTCGGTATTTTGTTTAATATGAAGAATATTTAATTTTGTGTGATGGAATCACACCCATAAGAATTTCGTACAATTTCCTATATCTCGTATGCTCGTTTAACCGAGATCCATTTGTCTTGTAACAAAACGTGTTTAAAAGTTTGAGCTAGGTATATTAACGTATGAAGTTTATTATATACTTTTAACGGTACTCCTTTGATGCTTGATATTTTAGGCTCGTTATTTTGTTTATTATGAATAATAATTATTTATGGTGTGATGGAACCACACCAAGAAGAATTTCATACTATTTCCTATGTTTCGTAAGCTCGTTTAACCGATCTCCGTTTGTCTTGTAACAAAACTCGGTTAAAAGTTTGAGCTAAATATACTAACGTATGAATTTTATTATATTCTTTTAACGGTACTCCTTTCATGCTTGATATTTTAGGCTCGGTATTTTTTTTATTATGAATAATAATTATTTATGGTGTGATGGAACGACACCAAGAAGAATTTCATACTATTTCCTATGTTTCCTAAGCTCGTTTAACCGATCTCCGGTTGTCTTGTAACAAAACTCGTTTAAAAGTTTGAGCTAAATATACTAACGTATGAATTTTATTATATTCTTTTAACAGTACTCCTTTGATTCTTGATATTTTAGGCTCGGTATTTTGTTTATTATGAATAATAATTATTTATGGTGTGATGGAACCACACCAAGAAGAATTTCATACTATTTCCTATGTTTCGTAAGCTCGTTTAACCGATCTCCGTTTGTCTTGTAACAAAACTCGGTTAAAAGTTTGAGCTAAATATACTAACGTATGAATTTTATTATATTCTTTTAACGGTACTCCTTTCATGCTTGATATTTTAGGCTCGGTATTTTGTTTATTATGAATAATAATTTTTTTGGTGTGATGGAACCACACCAAGAAAAGTTTCATACTATTTCCTATGTTTCGTAAGCTCGTTTAACCGATCTCCGGTTGTCTTGTAACAAAACTCGTTTAAAAGTTTGAGCTAAATATACTAACGTGTGAAGTTTATTATATATTTTTAACGGTACTCCTTTCATGCATGATACCTTAGCTTTGGTATTTTGTTTATAAGGAATAATATTTAATTTCGTTGACGGAATCACACCCATAAGAATTTCGTACAATTTCCTATATCTCGTATGCTCGTTTAACCGATCTCCGTTTGTCTTGTAACAAAACTCGGTTAAAAGTTTGAGCTAAATATACTAACGTATGAATTTTATTATATTCTTTTAACGGTACTCCTTTGATTCTTGATATTTTAGGCTCGGTATTTTGTTTATTATGAATAATAATTATTTATGGTGTGATGGAACCACACCAAAAAGAATTTCGTACAATTTGCTATATCTCGTATGCTCGTTTAACTGATCTCCGTTTGTCTTGTAACAAAACTCGGTTAAAAGTTTGAGCTAAATATACTAACGTATGAATTTTATTATATTCTTTTAACGGTACTCCTTTGATGCTTGATATTTTAGGCTCGGTATTTTGTTTATTATGAATAATAATTATTTATGGTGTGATGGAACCACACCAAGAAGAATTTCATACTATTTCCTATGTTTCCTAAGCTCGTTTAACCGATCTCCGGTTGTCTTGTAACAAAACTCGTTTAAAAGTTTGAGCTAAATATACTCACGTATGAAGTTTATTATATTCTTTTAACGGTACTCCTTTCATGCATGATACCTTAGCCTCATTATTTTCTTTATTATGAATAACAATTTATTTCGTGTGATGGAACCACACCTAGAAGAGTTTCATACTATTTCCTATGTGTCGTAAGCTCGTTTAACCGAACTCCGTTTGTCTTGTAACAAAACTTGTTTAAAAGTTTGAGATAAATATACTAACGTATGAAGTTTATTATGTACTTTTAACGGTACTCCTTTCATGCATGATACCTTAGACTCGGTATTTTGTTTAATATGAAGAATATTTAATTTTGTGTGATGGAATCACACCCATAAGAATTTCGTACAATTTCCTATATCTCGTATGCTCGTTTAACCGAGATCCATTTGTCTTGTAACAAAACGTGTTTAAAAGTTTGAGCTAGGTATATTAACGTATGAAGTTTATTATATACTTTTAACGGTACTCCTTTGATGCTTGATATTTTAGGCTCGTTATTTTGTTTATTATGAATAATAATTATTTATGGTGTGATGGAACCACACCAAGAAGAATTTCATACTATTTCCTATGTTTCGTAAGCTCGTTTAACCGATCTCCGGTTGTCTTGTAACAAAACTCGTTTAAAAGTTTGAGCTAAATATACTAACGTATGAAGTTTATTATATTCTTTTAACGGTACTCCTTTCATGCATGATACCTTAGCCTCATTATTTTCTTTATTATGAATAACAATTTATTTCGTGTGATGGAACCACACCTAGAAGAGTTTCATACTATTTCCTATGTGTCGTAAGCTCGTTTAACCGAACTCCGTTTGTCTTGTAACAAAACTCGTTTAAAAATTTGAGATAAATATACTAACGTATGAAGTTTATTATGTACTTTTAACGGTCCTCCTTTCATGCATGATACCTTAGACTCGGTATTTTGTTTAATATGAAGAATATTTAATTTTGTGTGATGGAATCACACCCATAAGAATTTCGTACAATTTCCTATATCTCGTATGCTCGTTTAACCGAGATCCATTTGTCTTGTAACAAAACGTGTTTAAAAGTTTGAGCTAGGTATATTAACGTATGAAGTTTATTATATACTTTTAACGGTACTCCTTTGATGCTTGATATTTTAGGCTCGTTATTTTGTTTATTATGAATAATAATTATTTATGGTGTGATGGAACCACACCAAGAAGAATTTCATACTATTTCCTATGTTTCGTAAGCTCGTTTAACCGATCTCCGTTTGTCTTGTAACAAAACTCGGTTAAAAGTTTGAGCTAAATATACTAACGTATGAATTTTATTATATTCTTTTAACGGTACTCCTTTCATGCTTGATATTTTAGGCTCGGTATTTTGTTTATTATGAATAATAATTATTTATGGTGTGATGGAACGACACCAAGAATAATTTCATACTATTTCCTATGTTTCCTAAGCTCGTTTAACCGATCTCCAGTTGTCTTGTAACAAAACTCGTTTAAAAGTTTGAGCTAAATATACTCACGTATGAAGTTTATTATATTCTTTTAACGGTACTCCTTTCATGCATGATACCTTAGCCTCATTATTTTCTTTATTATGAATAACAATTTATTTCGTGTGATGGAACCACACCTAGAAGAGTTTCATACTATTTCCTATGTGTCGTAAGCTCGTTTAACCGAACTCCGTTTGTCTTGTAACAAAACTTGTTTAAAAGTTTGAGATAAATATACTAACGTATGAAGTTTATTATGTACTTTTAACGGTACTCCTTTCATGCATGATACCTTAGACTCGGTATTTTGTTTAATATGAAGAATATTTAATTTTGTGTGATGGAATCACACCCATAAGAATTTCGTACAATTTCCTATATCTCGTATGCTCGTTTAACCGAGATCCATTTGTCTTGTAACAAAACGTGTTTAAAAGTTTGAGCTAGGTATATTAACGTATGAAGTTTATTATATACTTTTAACGGTACTCCTTTGATGCTTGATATTTTAGGCTCGTTATTTTGTTTATTATGAATAATAATTATTTATGGTGTGATGGAACCACACCAAGAAGAATTTCATACTATTTCCTATGTTTCGTAAGCTCGTTTAACCGATCTCCGGTTGTCTTGTAACAAAACTCGTTTAAAAGTTTGAGCTAAATATACTAACGTATGAAGTTTATTATATTCTTTTAACGGTACTCCTTTCATGCATGATACCTTAGCCTCATTATTTTCTTTATTATGAATAACAATTTATTTCGTGTGATGGAACCACACCTAGAAGAGTTTCATACTATTTCCTATGTGTCGTAAGCTCGTTTAACCGAACTCCGTTTGTCTTGTAACAAAACTCGTTTAAAAATTTGAGATAAATATACTAACGTATGAAGTTTATTATGTACTTTTAACGGTACTCCTTTCATGCATGATACCTTAGACTCGGTATTTTGTTTAATATGAAGAATATTTAATTTTGTGTGATGGAATCACACCCATAAGAATTTCGTACAATTTCCTATATCTCGTATGCTCGTTTAACCGAGATCCATTTGTCTTGTAACAAAACGTGTTTAAAAGTTTGAGCTAGGTATATTAACGTATGAAGTTTATTATATACTTTTAACGGTACTCCTTTGATGCTTGATATTTTAGGCTCGTTATTTTGTTTATTATGAATAATAATTATTTATGGTGTGATGGAACCACACCAAGAAGAATTTCATACTATTTCCTATGTTTCGTAAGCTCGTTTAACCGATCTCCGTTTGTCTTGTAACAAAACTCGGTTAAAAGTTTGAGCTAAATATACTAACGTATGAATTTTATTATATTCTTTTAACGGTACTCCTTTCATGCTTGATATTTTAGGCTCGGTATTTTTTTTATTATGAATAATAATTATTTATGGTGTGATGGAACGACACCAAGAAGAATTTCATACTATTTCCTATGTTTCCTAAGCTCGTTTAACCGATCTCCGGTTGTCTTGTAACAAAACTCGTTTAAAAGTTTGAGCTAAATATACTAACGTATGAAGTTTATTATATTCTTTTAACGGTACTCCTTTCATGCATGATACCTTAGCCTCATTATTTTCTTTATTATGAATAACAATTTATTTCGTGTGATGGAACCACACCTAGAAGAGTTTCATACTATTTCCTATGTGTCGTAAGCTCGTTTAACCGAACTCCGTTTGTCTTGTAACAAAACTCGTTTAAAAGTTTGAGATAAATATACTAACGTATGAAGTTTATTATGTACTTTTAACGGTACTCCTTTCATGCATGATACCTTAGACTCGGTATTTTGTTTAATATGAAGAATATTTAATTTTGTGTGATGGAATCACACCCATAAGAATTTCGTACAATTTCCTATATCTCGTATGCTCGTTTAACCGAGATCCATTTGTCTTGTAACAAAACGTGTTTAAAAGTTTGAGCTAAATATACTAACGTGTGAAGTTTGTTATATATTTTTAACGGTACTCCTTTCATGCATGATACCTTAGCTTTGGTATTTTGTTTATTAGGAATAATATTTAATTTCGTTGATGGAATCACACCCATAAGAATTTCGTACAATTTCCTATATCTCGTATGCTCGTTTAACCGATCTCCGTTTGTCTTGTAACAAAACTCGGTTAAAAGTTTGAGCTAAATATACTAACGTATGAATTTTATTATATTCTTTTAACGGTACTCCTTTGATTCTTGATATTTTAGGCTCGGTATTTTGTTTATTATGAATAATAATTATTTATGGTGTGATGGAACCACACCAAAAAGAATTTCGTACAATTTGCTATATCTCGTATGCTCGTTTAACTGATCTCCGTTTGTCTTGTAACAAAACTCGGTTAAAAGTTTGAGCTAAATATACTAACGTATGAATTTTATTATATTCTTTTAACGGTACTCCTTTGATGCTTGATATTTTAGGCTCGGTATTTTGTTTATTATGAATAATAATTATTTATGGTGTGATGGAACGACACCAAGAAGAATTTCATACTATTTCCTATGTTTCGTAAGCTCGTTTAACCGATCTCCGGTTGTCTTGTAACAAAACTCGTTTAAAAGTTTGAGCTAAATATACTAACGTATGAAGTTTATTATATTCTTTTAACGGTACTCCTTTCATGCATGATACCTTAGCCTCATTATTTTCTTTATTATGAATAACAATTTATTTCGTGTGATGGAACCACACCTAGAAGAGTTTCATACTATTTCCTATGTGTCGTAAGCTCGTTTAACCGAACTCCGTTTGTCTTGTAACAAAACTCGTTTAAAAATTTGAGATAAATATACTAACGTATGAAGTTTATTATGTACTTCTAACGGTCCTCCTTTCATGCATGATACCTTAGACTCGGTATTTTGTTTAATATGAAGAATATTTAATTTTGTGTGATGGAATCACACCCATAAGAATTTCGTACAATTTCCTATATCTCGTATGCTCGTTTAACCGAGATCCATTTGTCTTGTAACAAAACGTGTTTAAAAGTTTGAGCTAGGTATATTAACGTATGAAGTTTATTATATACTTTTAACGGTACTCCTTTGATGCTTGATATTTTAGGCTCGTTATTTTGTTTATTATGAATAATAATTATTTATGGTGTGATGGAACCACACCAAGAAGAATTTCATACTATTTCCTATGTTTCGTAAGCTCGTTTAACCGATCTCCGTTTGTCTTGTAACAAAACTCGGTTAAAAGTTTGAGCTAAATATACTAACGTATGAATTTTATTATATTCTTTTAACGGTACTCCTTTCATGCTTGATATTTTAGGCTCGGTATTTTTTTTATTATGAATAATAATTATTTATGGTGTGATGGAACGACACCAAGAAGAATTTCATACTATTTCCTATGTTTCCTAAGCTCGTTTAACCGATCTCCGGTTGTCTTGTAACAAAACTCGTTTAAAAGTTTGAGCTAAATATACTAACGTATGAAGTTTATTATATTCTTTTAACGGTACTCCTTTCATGCATGATACCTTAGCCTCATTATTTTCTTTATTATGAATAACAATTTATTTCGTATGATGGAACCACACCTAGAAGAGTTTCATACTATTTCCTATGTGTCGTAAGCTCGTTTAACCGAACTCCGTTTGTCTTGTAACAAAACTCGTTTAAAAGTTTGAGATAAATATACTAACGTATGAAGTTTATTATGTACTTTTAACGGTACTCCTTTCATGCATGATACCTTAGACTCGGTATTTTGTTTAATATGTAGAATATTTAATTTTGTGTGATGGAATCACACCCATAAGAATTTCGTACAATTTCCTATATCTCGTATGCTCGTTTAACCGAGATCCATTTGTCTTGTAACAAAACGTGTTTAAAAGTTTGAGCTAAATATACTAACGTGTGAAGTTTATTATATATTTTTAACGGTACTCCTTTCATGCATGATACCTTAGCTTTGGTATTTTGTTTATTAGGAATAATATTTAATTTCGTTGATGGAATCACACCCATAAGAATTTCGTACAATTTCCTATATCTCGTATGCTCGTTTAACCGATCTCCGTTTGTCTTGTAACAAAACTCGGTTAAAAGTTTGAGCTAAATATACTAACGTATGAATTTTATTATATTCTTTTAACAGTACTCCTTTGATTCTTGATATTTTAGGCTCGGTATTTTGTTTATTATGAATAATAATTATTTATGGTGTGATGGAACCACACCAAGAAGAATTTCATACTATTTCCTATGTTTCGTAAGCTCGTTTAACCGATCTCCGTTTGTCTTGTAACAAAACTCGGTTAAAAGTTTGAGCTAAATATACTAAAGGATGAATTTTATTATATTCTTTTAACGGTACTCCTTTCATGCTTGATATTTTAGGCTCGGTATTTTGTTTATTATGAATAATAATTTTTTTGGTGTGATGGAACCACACCAAGAAGAGTTTCATACTATTTCCTATGTTTCGTAAGCTCGTTTAACCGATCTCCGGTTGTCTTGTAACAAAACTCGTTTAAAAGTTTGAGCTAAATATACTAACGTGTGAAGTTTATTATATATTTTTAACGGTACTCCTTTCATGCATGATACCTTAGCTTTGGTATTTTGTTTATAAGGAATAATATTTAATTTCGTTGATGGAATCACACCCATAAGAATTTCGTACAATTTCCTATATCTCGTATGCTCGTTTAACCGATCTCCGTTTGTCTTGTAACAAAACTCGGTTAAAAGTTTGAGCTAAATATACTAACGTATGAATTTTATTATATTCTTTTAACGGTACTCCTTTGATTCTTGATATTCTAGGCTCGGTATTTTGTTTATTATGAATAATAATTATTTATGGTGTGATGGAACCACACCAAAAAGAATTTCGTACAATTTCCTATATCTCGTATGCTCGTTTAACTGATCTCCGTTTGTCTTGTAACAAAACTCGGTTAACAGTTTGAGCTAAATATACTAACGTATGAATTTTATTATATTCTTTTAACGGTACTCCTTTGATTCTTGATATTCTAGGCTCGGTGTTTTGTTTATTATGAATAATAATTATTTATGGTGTGATGGAACCACACCAAAAAGAATTTCGTACAATTTCCTATATCTCGTATGCTCGTTTAACTGATCTCCGTTTGTCATGTAACAAAACTCGGTTAAAAGTTTGAGCTAAATATACTAACGTATGAATTTTATTATATTCTTTTAACGGTACTCCTTTGATGCTTGATATTTTAGGCTCGGTATTTTGTTTATTATGAATAATAATTATTTATGGTGTTATGGAACCACACCAAGAAGAATTTCATACTATTTCCTATGTTTCGTAAGCTCGTTTAACCGATCTCCGTTTGTCTTGTAACAAAACTCGGTTAAAAGTTTGAGCTAAATATACTAACGTATGAATTTTATTATATTCTTTTAACGGTACTCCTTTCATGCTTGATATTTTAGGCTCGGTATTTTGTTTATTATGAATAATAATTATTTATGGTGTGATGGAACGACACCAAGAAGAATTTCATACTATTTATTATGTTTCGTAAGCTCGTTTAACCGATCTCCGGTTGTCTTGTAACAAAACTCGTTTAAAAGTTTGAGCTAAATATACTAACGTATGAAGGTTATTATATTCTTTTAACGGTACTCCTTTCATGCATGATACCTTAGCCTCATTATTTTCTTTATTATGAATAACAATTTATTTCGTGTGATGGAACCACACCTAGAAGAGTTTCATACTATTTCCTATGTGTCGTAAGCTCGTTTAACCGAACTCCGTTTGTCTTGTAACAAAACTCGTTTAAAAATTTGAGATAAATATACTAACGTATGAAGTTTATTATGTACTTTTAGCGGTCCTCCTTTCATGCATGATACCTTAGACTCGGTATTTTGTTTAATATGAAGAATATTTAATTTTGTGTGATGGAATCACACCCATAAGAATTTCGTACAATTTCCTATATCTCGTATGCTCGTTCAACCGAGATCCATTTGTCTTGTAACAAAATGTGTTTAAAAGTTTGAGCTAGGTATATTAACGTATGAAGTTTATTATATACTTTTAACGGTACTCCTTTGATACTTGATATTTTAGGCTCGTTATTTTGATTATTATGAATAATAATTATTTATGGTGTGATGGAACCACACCAAGAAGAATTTCATACTATTTCCTATGTTTTGTAAGCTCGTTTAACCGATCTCCGTTTGTCTTGTAACAAAACTCGGTTAAAAGTTTGAGCTAAATATACTAACGTATGAATTTTATTATATTCTTTTAACGGTACTCCTTTCATGCTTGATATTTTAGGCTCGGTATTTTGTTTATTATGAATAATAATTATTTATGGTGTGATGGAACCACACCAAGAAGAATTTCATACTATTTCCTATGTTTCGTAAGCTCGTTTAACCGATCTCCGGTTGTCTTGCAACAAAACTCGTTTAAAAGTTTGAGCTAAATATACTAACGTATGAATTTTATTATATTCTTTTAACGGTACTCCTTTCATGCATGATACCTTAGCCTCATTATTTTCTTTATTATGAATAACAATTTATTTCGTGTGATGGAACCACACCTAGAAGAGTTTCATACTATTTCCTATGTGTCGTACGCTCGTTTAACCGAACTCCGTTTGTCTTGTAACAAAACTCGTTTAAAAGTTTGAGCTAAATATACTAACGTATGAATTTTATTATATTCTTTTAACGGTACTCCTTTGATACTTGATATTTTAGGCTCGGTATTTTGTTTATTATGAATAATAATTATTTATGGTGTGATGGAACCACACCAAGAAGAATTTCGTACTATTTCCTATATCTCGTATGCTCGTTTAACTGATCTCCGTTTGTCTTGTAACAAAACTCGGTTAAAAGTTTGAGCTAAATATACTAACGTATGAATTTTATTATATTCTTTTAACGGTACTCCTTTCATGCATGATACCTTAGCCTCATTATTTTCTTTATTATGAATAACAATTTATTTCGTGTGATGGAACCACACCTAGAAGAGTTTCATACTATTTCCTATGTGTCGTAAGCTCGTTTAACCGAACTCCGTTTGTCTTGTAACAAAACTCGTTTAAAAGTTTGAGATAAATATACTAACGTATGAAGTTTATTATGTACTTTTAACGGTACTCCTTTCATGCATGATACCTTAGACTCGGTATTTTGTTTAATATGAAGAATATTTAATTTTGTGTGATGGAATCACACCCATAAGAATTTCGTACAATTTCCTATATCTCGTATGCTCGTTTAACCGAGATCCATTTGTCTTGTCGCAAAACGTGTTTAAAAGTTTGAGCTAGGTATATTAACGTATGAAGTTTATTATATACTTTTAACGGTACTCCTTTGATGCTTGATATTTTAGGCTCGTTATTTTGATTATTATGAATAATAATTATTTATGGTGTGATGGAACCACACCAAGAAGAATTTCATACTATTTCCTATGTTTTGTAAGCTCGTTTAACCGATCTCCGTTTGTCTTGTAACAAAACTCGGTTAAAAGTTTGAGCTAAATATACTAACGTATGAATTTTATTATATTCTTTTAACGGTACTCCTTTCATGCTTGATATTTTAGGCTCGGTATTTTGTTTATTATGAATAATAATTATTTATGGTGTGATGGAACGACACCAAGAAGAATTTCATACTATTTCCTATGTTTCCTAAGCTCGTTTAACCGATCTCCAGTTGTCTTGTAACAAAACTCGTTTAAAAGTTTGAGCTAAATATACTCACGTATGAAGTTTATTATATTCTTTTAACGGTACTCCTTTCATGCATGATACCTTAGCCTCATTATTTTCTTTATTATGAATAACAATTTATTTCGTGTGATGGAACCACACCTAGAAGAATTTCATACTATTTCCTATGTTTCCTAAGCTCGTTTAACCGATCTCCGGTTGTCTTGCAACAAAACTCGTTTAAAAGTTTGAGCTAAATATACTAACGTATGAATTTTATTATATTCTTTTAACGGTACTCCTTTCATGCATGATACCTTAGCCTCATTATTTTCTTTATTATGAATAACAATTTATTTCTTGTGATGGAACCACACCTAGAAGAGTTTCATACTATTTCCTATGTGTCGTACGCTCGTTTAACCGAACTCCGTTTGTCTTGTAACAAAACTCGTTTAAAAGTTTGAGCTAAATATACTAACGTATGAATTTTATTATATTCTTTTAACGGTACTCCTTTGATGCTTGATATTTTAGGCTCGGTATTTTGTTTATTATGAATAATAATTATTTATGGTGTGATGGAACCACACCAAGAAGAATTTCATACTATTTCCTATGTTTCCTAAGCTCGTTTAACCGATCTCCGGTTGTCTTGTAACAAAACTCGTTTAAAAGTTTGAGCTAAATATACTAACGTATGAAGTTTATTATATTCTTTTAACGGTACTCCTTTCATGCATGATACCTTAGCCTCATTATTTTCTTTATTATGAATAACAATTTATTTCGTGTGATGGAACCACACCTAGAAGAGTTTCATACTATTTCCTATGTGTCGTAAGCTCGTTTAACCGAACTCCGTTTGTCTTGTAACAAAACTCGTTTAAAAGTTTGAGATAAATATACTAACGTATGAAGTTTATTATGTACTTTTAACGGTACTCCTTTCATGCATGATACCTTAGACTCGGTATTTTGTTTAATATGAAGAATATTTAATTTTGTGTGATGGAATCACACCCATAAGAATTTCGTACAATTTCCTATATCTCGTATGCTCGTTTAACCGAGATCCATTTGTCTTGTCGCAAAACGTGTTTAAAAGTTTGAGCTAGGTATATTAACGTATGAAGTTTATTATATACTTTTAACGGTACTCCTTTGATGCTTGATATTTTAGGCTCGTTATTTTGATTATTATGAATAATAATTATTTATGGTGTGATGGAACCACACCAAGAAGAATTTCATACTATTTCCTATGTTTTGTAAGCTCGTTTAACCGATCTCCGTTTGTCTTGTAACAAAACTCGGTTAAAAGTTTGAGCTAAATATACTAACGTATGAATTTTATTATATTCTTTTAACGGTACTCCTTTCATGCTTGATATTTTAGGCTCGGTATTTTGTTTATTATGAATAATAATTATTTATGGTGTGATGGAACGACACCAAGAAGAATTTCATACTATTTCCTATGTTTCCTAAGCTCGTTTAACCGATCTCCAGTTGTCTTGTAACAAAACTCGTTTAAAAGTTTGAGCTAAATATACTCACGTATGAAGTTTATTATATTCTTTTAACGGTACTCCTTTCATGCATGATACCTTAGCCTCATTATTTTCTTTATTATGAATAACAATTTATTTCGTGTGATGGAACCACACCTAGAAGAATTTCATACTATTTCCTATGTTTCCTAAGCTCGTTTAACCGATCTCCGGTTGTCTTGCAACAAAACTCGTTTAAAAGATTGAGCTAAATATACTAACGTATGAATTTTATTATATTCTTTTAACGGTACTCCTTTCATGCATGATACCTTAGCCTCATTATTTTCTTTATTATGAATAACAATTTATTTCTTGTGATGGAACCACACCTAGAAGAGTTTCATACTATTTCCTATGTGTCGTACGCTCGTTTAACCGAACTCCGTTTGTCTTGTAACAAAACTCGTTTAAAAGTTTGAGCTAAATATACTAACGTATGAATTTTATTATATTCTTTTAACGGTACTCCTTTGATGCTTGATATTTTAGGCTCGGTATTTTGTTTATTATGAATAATAATTATTTATGGTGTGATGGAACCACACCAAGAAGAATTTCGTACTATTTCCTATATCTCGTATGCTCGTTTAACTGATCTCCGTTTGTCTTGTAACAAAACTCGGTTAAAAGTTTGAGCTAAATATACTAACGTATGAATTTTATTATATTCTTTTAACGGTACTCCTTTCATGCATGATACCTTAGCCTCATTATTTTCTTTATTATGAATAACAATTTATTTCGTGTGATGGAACCACACCTAGAAGAGTTTCATACTATTTCCTATGTGTCGTAAGCTCGTTTAACCGAACTCCGTTTGTCTTGTAACAAAACTCGTTTAAAAGTTTGAGATAAATATACTAACGTATGAAGTTTATTATGTACTTTTAACGGTACTCCTTTCATGCATGATACCTTAGACTCGGTATTTTGTTTAATATGAAGAATATTTAATTTTGTGTGATGGAATCACACCCATAAGAATTTCGTACAATTTCCTATATCTCGTATGCTCGTTTAACCGAGATCCATTTGTCTTGTAACAAAACGTGTTTAAAAGTTTGAGCTAGGTATATTAACGTATGAAGTTTATTATATACTTTTAACGGTACTCCTTTGATGCTTGATATTTTAGGCTCGTTATTTTAATTATTATGAATAATAATTATTTATGGTGTGATGGAACCACACCAAGAAGAATTTCATACTATTTCCTATGTTTTGTAAGCTCGTTTAACCGATCTCCGTTTGTCTTGTAACAAAACTCGGTTAAAAGTTTGAGCTAAATATACTAACGTATGAATTTTATTATATTCTTTTAACGGTACTCCTTTCATGCTTGATATTTTAGGCTCGGTATTTTGTTTATTATGAATAATAATTATTTATGGTGTGATGGAACGACACCAAGAAGAATTTCATACTATTTCCTATGTTTCCTAAGCTCGTTTAACCGATCTCCAGTTGTCTTGTAACAAAATTCGTTTAAAAGTTTGAGCTAAATATACTCACGTATGAAGTTTATTATATTCTTTTAACGGTACTCCTTTCATGCATGATACCTTAGCCTCATTATTTTCTTTATTATGAATAACAATTTATTTCGTGTGATGGAACCACACCTAGAAGAATTTCATACTATTTCCTATGTTTCCTAAGCTCGGTTAACCGATCTCCGGTTGTCTTGCAACAAAACTCGTTTAAAAGTTTGAGCTAAATATACTAACGTATGAATTTTATTATATTCTTTTAACGGTACTCCTTTCATGCATGATACCTTAGCCTCATTATTTTCTTTATTATGAATAACAATTTATTTCTTGTGATGGAACCACACCTAGAAGAGTTTCATACTATTTCCTATGTGTCGTACGCTCGTTTAACCGAACTCCGTTTGTCTTGTAACAAAACTCGTTTAAAAGTTTGAGCTAAATATACTAACGTATGAATTTTATTATATTCTTTTAACGGTACTCCTTTCATGCTTGATATTTTAGGCTCGGTATTTTGTTTATTATGAATAATAATTATTTATGGTGTGATGGAACCACACCAAGAAGAATTTCATACTATTTCCTATGTTTCCTAAGCTCGTTTAACCGATCTCCGGTTGTCTTGTAACAAAACTCGTTTAAAAGTTTGAGCTAAATATACTAACGTATGAAGTTTATTATATTCTTTTAACGGTACTCCTTTCATGCATGATACCTTAGCCTCATTATTTTCTTTATTATGAATAACAATTTATTTCGTGTGATGGAACCACACCTAGAAGAGTTTCATACTATTTCCTATGTGTCGTAAGCTCGTTTAACCGAACTCCGTTTGTCTTGTAACAAAACTCGTTTAAAAGTTTGAGATAAATATACTAACGTATGAAGTTTATTATGTACTTTTAACGGTACTCCTTTCATGCATGATACCTTAGACTCGGTATTTTGTTTAATATGAAGAATATTTAATTTTGTGTGATGGAATCACACCCATAAGAATTTCGTACAATTTCCTATATCTCGTATGCTCGTTTAACCGAGATCCATTTGTCTTGTCGCAAAACGTGTTTAAAAGTTTGAGCTAGGTATATTAACGTATGAAGTTTATTATATACTTTTAACGGTACTCCTTTGATGCTTGATATTTTAGGCTCGTTATTTTGATTATTATGAATAATAATTATTTATGGTGTGATGGAACCACACCAAGAAGAATTTCATACTATTTCCTATGTTTTGTAAGCTCGTTTAACCGATCTCCGTTTGTCTTGTAACAAAACTCGGTTAAAAGTTTGAGCTAAATATACTAACGTATGAATTTTATTATATTCTTTTAACGGTACTCCTTTCATGCTTGATATTTTAGGCTCGGTATTTTGTTTATTATGAATAATAATTATTTATGGTGTGATGGAACGACACCAAGAATAATTTCATACTATTTCCTATGTTTCCTAAGCTCGTTTAACCGATCTCCAGTTGTCTTGTAACAAAACTCGTTTAAAAGTTTGAGCTAAATATACTCACGTATGAAGTTTATTATATTCTTTTAACGGTACTCCTTTCATGCATGATACCTTAGCCTCATTATTTTCTTTATTATGAATAACAATTTATTTCGTGTGATGGAACCACACCTAGAAGAATTTCATACTATTTCCTATGTTTCCTAAGCTCGTTTAACCGATCTCCGGTTGTCTTGCAACAAAACTCGTTTAAAAGTTTGAGCTAAATATACTAACGTATGAATTTTATTATATTCTTTTAACGGTACTCCTTTCATGCATGATACCTTAGCCTCATTATTTTCTTTATTATGAATAACAATTTATTTCTTGTGATGGAACCACACCTAGAAGAGTTTCATACTATTTCCTATGTGTCGTACGCTCGTTTAACCGAACTCCGTTTGTCTTGTAACAAAACTCGTTTAAAAGTTTGAGCTAAATATACTAACGTATGAAGTTTATTATATTCTTTTAACGGTACTCCTTTCATGCTTGATATTTTAGGCTCGGTATTTTGTTTATTATGAATAATAATTATTTATGGTGTGATGGAACCACACCAAGAAGAATTTCATACTATTTCCTATGTTTCCTAAGCTCGTTTAACCGATCTCCGGTTGTCTTGTAACAAAACTCGTTTAAAAGTTTGAGCTAAATATACTAACGTATGAAGTTTATTATATTCTTTTAACGGTACTCCTTTCATGCATGATACCTTAGCCTCATTATTTTCTTTATTATGAATAACAATTTATTTCGTGTGATGGAACCACACCTAGAAGAGTTTCATACTATTTCCTATGTGTCGTAAGCTCGTTTAACCGAACTCCGTTTGTCTTGTAACAAAACTCGTTTAAAAGTTTGAGATAAATATACTAACGTATGAAGTTTATTATGTACTTTTAACGGTACTCCTTTCATGCATGATACCTTAGACTCGGTATTTTGTTTAATATGAAGAATATTTAATTTTGTGTGATGGAATCACACCCATAAGAATTTCGTACAATTTCCTATATCTCGTATGCTCGTTTAACCGAGATCCATTTGTCTTGTCGCAAAACGTGTTTAAAAGTTTGAGCTAGGTATATTAACGTATGAAGTTTATTATATACTTTTAACGGTACTCCTTTGATGCTTGATATTTTAGGCTCGTTATTTTGATTATTATGAATAATAATTATTTATGGTGTGATGGAACCACACCAAGAAGAATTTCATACTATTTCCTATGTTTTGTAAGCTCGTTTAACCGATCTCCGTTTGTCTTGTAACAAAACTCGGTTAAAAGTTTGAGCTAAATATACTAACGTATGAATTTTATTATATTCTTTTAACGGTACTCCTTTCATGCTTGATATTTTAGGCTCGGTATTTTGTTTATTATGAATAATAATTATTTATGGTGTGATGGAACGACACCAAGAAGAATTTCATACTATTTCCTATGTTTCCTAAGCTCGTTTAACCGATCTCCAGTTGTCTTGTAACAAAACTCGTTTAAAAGTTTGAGCTAAATATACTCACGTATGAAGTTTATTATATTCTTTTAACGGTACTCCTTTCATGCATGATACCTTAGCCTCATTATTTTCTTTATTATGAATAACAATTTATTTCGTGTGATGGAACCACACCTAGAAGAATTTCATACTATTTCCTATGTTTCCTAAGCTCGTTTAACCGATCTCCGGTTGTCTTGCAACAAAACTCGTTTAAAAGTTTGAGCTAAATATACTAACGTATGAATTTTATTATATTCTTTTAACGGTACTCCTTTCCTGCATGATACCTTAGCCTCATTATTTTCTTTATTATGAATAACAATTTATTTCTTGTGATGGAACCACACCTAGAAGAGTTTCATACTATTTCCTATGTGTCGTACGCTCATTTAACCGAACTCCGTTTGTCTTGTAACAAAACTCGTTTAAAAGTTTGAGCTAAATATACTAACGTATGAATTTTATTATATTCTTTTAACGGTACTCCTTTGATGCTTGATATTTTAGGCTCGGTATTTTGTTTATTATGAATAATAATTATTTATGGTGTGATGGAACCACACCAAGAAGAATTTCATACTATTTCCTATGTTTCCTAAGCTCGTTTAACCGATCTCCGGTTGTCTTGTAACAAAACTCGTTTAAAAGTTTGAGCTAAATATACTAACGTATGAAGTTTATTATATTCTTTTAACGGTACTCCTTTCATGCATGATACCTTAGCCTCATTATTTTCTTTATTATGAATAACAATTTATTTCGTGTGATGGAACCACACCTAGAAGAGTTTCATACTATTTCCTATGTGTCGTAAGCTCGTTTAACCGAACTCCGTTTGTCTTGTAACAAAACTCGTTTAAAAGTTTGAGATAAATATACTAACGTATGAAGTTTATTATGTACTTTTAACGGTACTCCTTTCATGCATGATACCTTAGACTCGGTATTTTGTTTAATATGAAGAATATTTAATTTTGTGTGATGGAATCACACCCATAAGAATTTCGTACAATTTCCTATATCTCGTATGCTCGTTTAACCGAGATCCATTTGTCTTGTCGCAAAACGTGTTTAAAAGTTTGAGCTAGGTATATTAACGTATGAAGTTTATTATATACTTTTAACGGTACTCCTTTGATGCTTGATATTTTAGGCTCGTTATTTTGATTATTATGAATAATAATTATTTATGGTGTGATGGAACCACACCAAGAAGAATTTCATACTATTTCCTATGTTTTGTAAGCTCGTTTAACCGATCTCCGTTTGTCTTGTAACAAAACTCGGTTAAAAGTTTGAGCTAAATATACTAACGTATGAATTTTATTATATTCTTTTAACGGTACTCCTTTCATGCTTGATATTTTAGGCTCGGTATTTTGTTTATTATGAATAATAATTATTTATGGTGTGATGGAACGACACCAAGAAGAATTTCATACTATTTCCTATGTTTCCTAAGCTCGTTTAACCGATCTCCAGTTGTCTTGTAACAAAACTCGTTTAAAAGTTTGAGCTAAATATACTCACGTATGAAGTTTATTATATTCTTTTAACGGTACTCCTTTCATGCATGATACCTTAGCCTCATTATTTTCTTTATTATGAATAACAATTTATTTCTTGTGATGGAACCACACCTAGAAGAGTTTCATACTATTTCCTATGTGTCGTACGCTCGTTTAACCGAACTCCGTTTGTCTTGTAACAAAACTCGTTTAAAAGTTTGAGCTAAATATACTAACGTATGAATTTTATTATATTCTTTTAACGGTACTCCTTTGATGCTTGATATTTTAGGCTCGGTATTTTGTTTATTATGAATAATAATTATTTATGGTGTGATGGAACCACACCAAGAAGAATTTCATACTATTTCCTATGTTTCCTAAGCTCGTTTAACCGATCTCCGGTTGTCTTGTAACAAAACTCGTTTAAAAGTTTGAGCTAAATATACTAACGTATTAAGTTTATTATATTCTTTTAACGGTACTCCTTTCATGCATGATACCTTAGCCTCATTATTTTCTTTATTATGAATAACAATTTATTTCGTGTGATGGAACCACACCTAGAAGAGTTTCATACTATTTCCTATGTGTCGTAAGCTCGTTTAACCGAACTCCGTTTGTCTTGTAACAAAACTCGTTTAAAAGTTTGAGATAAATATACTAACGTATGAAGTTTATTATGTACTTTTAACGGTACTCCTTTCATGCATGATACCTTAGACTCGGTATTTTGTTTAATATGAAGAATATTTAATTTTGTGTGATGGAATCACACCCATAAGAATTTCGTACAATTTCCTATATCTCGTATGCTCGTTTAACCGAGATCCATTTGTCTTGTCGCAAAACGTGTTTAAAAGTTTGAGCTAGGTATATTAACGTATGAAGTTTATTATATACTTTTAACGGTACTCCTTTGATGCTTGATATTTTAGGCTCGTTATTTTGATTATTATGAATAATAATTATTTATGGTGTGATGGAACCACACCAAGAAGAATTTCATACTATTTCCTATGTTTTGTAAGCTCGTTTAACCGATCTCCGTTTGTCTTGTAACAAAACTCGGTTAAAAGTTTGAGCTAAATATACTAACGTATGAATTTTATTATATTCTTTTAACGGTACTCCTTTCATGCTTGATATTTTAGGCTCGGTATTTTGTTTATTATGAATAATAATTATTTATGGTGTGATGGAACGACACCAAGAAGAATTTCATACTATTTCCTATGTTTCCTAAGCTCGTTTAACCGATCTCCAGTTGTCTTGTAACAAAACTCGTTTAAAAGTTTGAGCTAAATATACTCACGTATGAAGTTTATTATATTCTTTTAACGGTACTCCTTTCATGCATGATACCTTAGCCTCATTATTTTCTTTATTATGAATAACAATTTATTTCGTGTGATGGAACCACACCTAGAAGAATTTCATACTATTTCCTATGTTTCCTAAGCTCGTTTAACCGATCTCCGGTTGTCTTGCAACAAAACTCGTTTAAAAGTTTGAGCTAAATATACTAACGTATGAATTTTATTATATTCTTTTAACGGTACTCCTTTCATGCATGATACCTTAGCCTCATTATTTTCTTTATTATGAATAACAATTTATTTCTTGTGATGGAACCACACCTAGAAGAGTTTCATACTATTTCCTATGTGTCGTACGCTCGTTTAACCGAACTCCGTTTGTCTTGTAACAAAACTCGTTTAAAAGTTTGAGCTAAATATACTAACGTATGAATTTTATTATATTCTTTTAACGGTACTCCTTTGATGCTTGATATTTTAGGCTCGGTATTTTGTTTATTATGAATAATAATTATTTATGGTGTGATGGAACCACACCAAGAAGAATTTCGTACTATTTCCTATATCTCGTATGCTCGTTTCACTGATCTCCGTTTGTCTTGTAACAAAACTCGGTTAAAAGTTTGAGCTAAATATACTAACGTATGAATTTTATTATATTCTTTTAACGGTACTCCTTTCATGCATGATACCTTAGCCTCATTATTTTCTTTATTATGAATAACAATTTATTTCGTGTGATGGAACCACACCTAGAAGAGTTTCATACTATTTCCTATGTGTCGTAAGCTCGTTTAACCGAACTCCGTTTGTCTTGTAACAAAACTCGTTTAAAAGTTTGAGATAAATATACTAACGTATGAAGTTTATTATGTACTTTTAACGGTACTCCTTTCATGCATGATACCTTAGACTCGGTATTTTGTTTAATATGAAGAATATTTAATTTTGTGTGATGGAATCACACCCATAAGAATTTCGTACAATTTCCTATATCTCGTATGCTCGTTTAACCGAGATCCATTTGTCTTGTAACAAAACGTGTTTAAAAGTTTGAGCTAGGTATATTAACGTATGAAGTTTATTATATACTTTTAACGGTACTCCTTTGATGCTTGATATTTTAGGCTCGTTATTTTGATTATTATGAATAATAATTATTTATGGTGTGATGGAACCACACCAAGAAGAATTTCATACTATTTCCTATGTTTTGTAAGCTCGTTTAACCGATCTCCGTTTGTCTTGTAACAAAACTCGGTTAAAAGTTTGAGCTAAATATACTAACGTATGAATTTTATTATATTCTTTTAACGGTACTCCTTTCATGCTTGATATTTTAGGCTCGGTATTTTGTTTATTATGAATAATAATTATTTATGGTGTGATGGAACGACACCAAGAAGAATTTCATACTATTTCCTATGTTTCCTAAGCTCGTTTAACCGATCTCCGGTTGTCTTGTAACAAAACTCGTTTAAAAGTTTGAGCTAAATATACTCACGTATGAAGTTTATTATATTCTTTTAACGGTACTCCTTTCATGCATGATACCTTAGCCTCATTATTTTCTTTATTATGAATAACAATTTATTTCGTGTGATGGAACCACACCTAGAAGAATTTCATACTATTTCCTATGTTTCCTAAGCTCGTTTAACCGATCTCCGGTTGTCTTGCAACAAAACTCGTTTAAAAGTTTGAGCTAAATATACTAACGTATGAATTTTATTATATTCTTTTAACGGTACTCCTTTCATGCATGATACCTTAGCCTCATTATTTTCTTTATTATGAATAACAATTTATTTCTTGTGATGGAACCACACCTAGAAGAGTTTCATACTATTTCCTATGTGTCGTACGCTCGTTTAACCGAACTCCGTTTGTCTTGTAACAAAACTCGTTTAAAAGTTTGAGCTAAATATACTAACGTATGAATTTTATTATATTCTTTTAACGGTACTCCTTTGATGCTTGATATTTTAGGCTCGGTATTTTGTTTATTATGAATAATAATTATTTATGGTGTGATGGAACCACACCAAGAAGAATTTCGTACTATTTCCTATATCTCGTATGCTCGTTTCACTGATCTCCGTTTGTCTTGTAACAAAACTCGGTTAAAAGTTTGAGCTAAATATACTAACGTATGAATTTTATTATATTCTTTTAACGGTACTCCTTTCATGCATGATACCTTAGCCTCATTATTTTCTTTATTATGAATAACAATTTATTTCGTGTGATGGAACCACACCTAGAAGAGTTTCATACTATTTCCTATGTGTCGTAAGCTCGTTTAACCGAACTCCGTTTGTCTTGTAACAAAACTCGTTTAAAAGTTTGAGATAAATATACTAACGTATGAAGTTTATTATGTACTTTTAACGGTACTCCTTTCATGCATGATACCTTAGACTCGGTATTTTGTTTAATATGAAGAATATTTAATTTTGTGTGATGGAATCACACCCATAAGAATTTCGTACAATTTCCTATATCTCGTATGCTCGTTTAACCGAGATCCATTGGTCTTGTAACAAAACGTGTTTAAAAGTTTGAGCTAGGTATATTAACGTATGAAGTTTATTATATACTTTTAACGGTACTCCTTTGATGCTTGATATTTTAGGCTCGTTATTTTGATTATTATGAATAATAATTATTTATGGTGTGATGGAACCACACCAAGAAGAATTTCATACTATTTCCTATGTTTTGTAAGCTCGTTTAACCGATCTCCGTTTGTCTTGTAACAAAACTCGGTTAAAAGTTTGAGCTAAATATACTAACGTATGAATTTTATTATATTCTTTTAACGGTACTCCTTTCATGCTTGATATTTTAGGCTCGGTATTTTGTTTATTATGAATAATAATTATTTATGGTGTGATGGAACGACACCAAGAAGAATTTCATACTATTTCCTATGTTTCCTAAGCTCGTTTAACCGATCTCCGGTTGTCTTGTAACAAAACTCGTTTAAAAGTTTGAGCTAAATATACTCACGTATGAAGTTTATTATATTCTTTTAACGGTACTCCTTTCATGCATGATACCTTAGCCTCATTATTTTCTTTATTATGAATAACAATTTATTTCGTGTGATGGAACCACACCTAGAAGAGTTTCATACTATTTCCTATGTGTCGTAAGCTCGTTTAACCGAACTCCGTTTGTCTTGTAACAAAACTTGTTTAAAAGTTTGAGATAAATATACTAACGTATGAAGTTTATTATGTACTTTTAACGGTACTCCTTTCATGCATGATACCTTAGACTCGGTATTTTGTTTAATATGAAGAATATTTAATTTTGTGTGATGGAATCACACCCATAAGAATTTCGTACAATTTCCTATATCTCGTATGCTCGTTTAACCGAGATCCATTTGTCTTGTAACAAAACGTGTTTAAAAGTTTGAGCTAGGTATATTAACGTATGAAGTTTATTATATACTTTTAACGGTACTACTTTGATGCTTGATATTTTAGGCTCGGTATTTTGTTTATTATGAATAATAATTTTTTTGGTGTGATGGAACCACACCAAGAAGAGTTTCATACTATTTCCTATGTTTCGTAAGCTCGTTTAACCGATCTCCGGTTGTCTTGTAACAAAACTCGTTTAAAAGTTTGAGCTAAATATACTAACGTGTGAAGTTTATTATATATTTTTAACGGTACTCCTTTCATACATGATACCTTAGCTTTGGTATTTTGTTTATAAGGAATAATATTTAATTTCGTTGATGGAATCACACCCATAAGAATTTCGTACAATTTCCTATATCTCGTATGCTCGTTTAACCGATCTCCGTTTGTCTTGTAACAAAACTCGGTTAAAAGTTTGAGCTAAATATACTAACGTATGAATTTTATTATATTCTTTTAACGGTACTCCTTTGATGCTTGATATTTTAGGCTCAGTATTTTGTTTATTATGAATAATAATTATTTATGGTGTGATGGAACCACACCAAGAAGAATTTCATACTATTTCCTATGTTTCGTAAGCTCGTTTAACCGATCTCCGGTTGTCTTGCAACAAAACTCGTTTAAAAGTTTGAGCTAAATATACTAACGTATGAATTTTATTATATTCTTTTAACGGTACTCCTTTCATGCATGATACCTTAGCCTCATTATTTTCTTTATTATGAATAACAATTTATTTCGTGTGATGGAACCACACCTAGAAGAGTTTCATACTATTTCCTATGTGTCGTACGCTCGTTTAACCGAACTCCGTTTGTCTTGTAACAAAACTCGTTTAAAAGTTTGAGCTAAATATACTAACGTATGAATTTTATTATATTCTTTTAACGGTACTCCTTTGATGCTTGATATTTTAGGCTCGGTATTTTGTTTATTATGAATAATAATTATTTATGGTGTGATGGAACCACACCAAGAAGAATTTCGTACAATTTCCTATATCTCGTATGCTCGTTTAACTGATCTCCGTTTGTCTTGCAACAAAACTCGGTTAAAAGTTTGAGCTAAATATACTAACGTGTGAAGTTTATTATATTCTTTTAACGGTACTCCTTTCATGCATGATACCTTAGCCTCATTATTTTATTTATTATGAATAACAATTTATTTCGTGTGATGGAACCACACCTAGAAGAGTTTCATACTATTTCCTATGTGTCGTAAGCTCGTTTAACCGAACTCCGTTTGTCTTGTAACAAAACTCGTTTAAAAGTTTGAGATAAATATACTAACGTATGAAGTTTATTATGTACTTTTAACGGTACTCCTTTCATGCATGATACCTTAGACTCGGTATTTTGTTTAATATGAAGAATATTTAATTTTGTGTGATGGAATCACACCCATAAGAATTTCGTACAATTTCCTATATCTCGTATGCTCGTTTAACCGAGATCCATTTGTCTTGTAACAAAACGTGTTTAAAAGTTTGATCTAGGTATATTAACGTATGAAGTTTATTATATACTTTTAACGGTACTCCTTTGATGCTTGATATTTTAGGCTCGGTATTTTGTTTATTATGAATAATAATTTTTTTGGTGTGATGGAACCATACCAAGAAGAGTTTCATACTATTTCCTATGTTTCTTATGCTCGTTTAACTGATCTCCGTTTGTCTTGCAACAAAACTCGGTTAAAAGTTTGAGCTAAATATACTAACGTGTGAAGTTTATTATATTCTTTTAACGGTACTCCTTTCATGCATGATACCTTAGCCTCATTATTTTATTTATTATGAATAACAATTTATTTCGTGTGATGGAACCACACCTAGAAGAGTTTCATACTATTTCCTATGTGTCGTAAGCTCGTTTAACCGAACTCCGTTTGTCTTGTAACAAAACTCGTTTAAAAGTTTGAGATAAATATATTAACGTATGAAGTTTATTATGTACTTTTAACGGTACTCCTTTCATGCATGATACCTTAGACTCGGTATTTTGTTTAATATGAAGAATATTTAATTTTGTGTGATGGAATCACACCCATAAGAATTTCGTACAATTTCCTATATCTCGTATGCTCGTTTAACCGAGATCCATTTGTCTTGTAACAAAACGTGTTTAAAAGTTTGATCTAGGTATATTAACGTATGAAGTTTATTATATACTTTTAACGGTACTCCTTTGATGCTTGATATTTTAGGCTCGGTATTTTGTTTATTATGAATAATAATTATTTATGGTGTGATGGAACCACACCAAAAAGAATTTCGTACAATTTCCTATATCTCGTATGCTCGTTTAACTGATTTCCGTTTGTCTTGTAACAAAACTCGGTTAAAAGTTTGAGCTAAATATACTAACGTATGAATTTTATTATATTCTTTTAACGGTACTCCTTTGATGCTTGATATTTTAGGCTCGGTATTTTGTTTATTATGAATAATAATTATTTATGGTGTGATGGAACCACACCACGAAGAATTTCATACTATTTCCTATGTTTCGTAAGCTCGTTTAACCGATCTCCGGTTGTCTTGCAACAAAACTCGTTTAAAAGTTTGAGCTAAATATACTAACGTATGAAGTTTATTATATTCTTTTAACGGTACTCCTTTCATGCATGATACCTTAGCCTCATTATTTTCTTTATTATGAATAACAATTTATTTCGTGTGATGGAACCACACCTAGAAGAGTTTCATACTATTTCCTATGTGTCGTAAGCTCGTTTAACCGAACTCCGTTTGTCTTGTAACAAAACTCGTTTAAAAGTTTGAGATAAATATACTAACGTATGAAGTTTATTATGTTCTTTTAACGGTACTCCTTTCATGCATGATACCTTAGACTCGGTATTTTGTTTAATATGAAGAATATTTAATTTTGTGTGATGGAATCACACCCATAAGAATTTCGTACAATTTCCTATATCTCGTATGCTCGTTTAACCGAGATCCATTTGTCTTGTAACAAAACGTGTTTAAAAGTTTGATCTAGGTATATTAACGTATGAAGTTTATTATATACTTTTAACGGTACTCCTTTGATGCTTGATATTTTAGGCTCGGTATTTTGTTTATTATGAATAATAATTTTTTTGGTGTGATGGAACCATACCAAGAAGAGTTTCATACTATTTCCTATGTTTCTTATGCTCGTTTAACTGATCTCCGTTTGTCTTGTAACAAAACTCGGTTAAAAGTTTGAGCTAAATATACTAACGTGTAAAGTTTATTATATTCTTTTAACGGTACTCCTTTCATGCATGATACCTTAGCCTCATTATTTTATTTATTATGAATAACAATTTATTTCGTGTGATGGAACCACACCTAGAAGAGTTTCATACTATTTCCTATGTGTCGTAAGCTCGTTTAACCGAACTCCGTTTGTCTTGTAACAAAACTCGTTTAAAAGTTTGAGATAAATATACTAACGTATGAAGTTTATTATGTACTTTTAACGGTACTCCTTTCATGCATGATACCTTAGACTCGGTATTTTGTTTAATATGAAGAATATTTAATTTTGTGTGATGGAATCACACCCATAAGAATTTCGTACAATTTCCTATATCTCGTATGCTCGTTTAACCGAGATCCATTTGTCTTGTAACAAAACGTGTTTAAAAGTTTGATCTAGGTATATTTACGTATGAAGTTTATTATATACTTTTAACGGTACTCCTTTGATGCTTGATATTTTAGGCTCGGTATTTTGTTTATTATGAATAATAATTATTTATGGTGTGATGGAACCACACCAAAAAGAATTTCGTACAATTTCCTATATCTCGTATGCTCGTTTAACTGATTTCCGTTTGTCTTGTAACAAAACTCGGTTAAAAGTTTGAGCTAAATATACTAACGTATGAATTTTATTATATTCTTTTAACGGTACTCCTTTGATGCTTGATATTTTAGGCTCGGTATTTTGTTTATTATGAATAATAATTATTTATGGTGTGATGGAACCACACCACGAAGAATTTCATACTATTTCCTATGTTTCGTAAGCTCGTTTAACCGATCTCCGGTTGTCTTGCAACAAAACTCGTTTAAAAGTTTGAGCTAAATATACTAACGTATGAAGTTTATTATATTCTTTTAACGGTACTCCTTTCATGCATGATACCTTAGCCTCATTATTTTCTTTATTATGAATAACAATTTATTTCGTGTGATGGAACCACACCTAGAAGAGTTTCATACTATTTCCTATGTGTCGTAAGCTCGTTTAACCGAACTCCGTTTGTCTTGTAACAAAACTCGTTTAAAAGTTTGAGATAAATATACTAACGTATGAAGTTTATTATGTTCTTTTAACGGTACTCCTTTCATGCATGATACCTTAGACTCGGTATTTTGTTTAATATGAAGAATATTTAATTTTGTGTGATGGAATCACACCCATAAGAATTTCGTACAATTTCCTATATCTCGTATGCTCGTTTAACCGAGATCCATTTGTCTTGTAACAAAACGTGTTTAAAAGTTTGAGCTAGGTATATTAACGTATGAAGTTTATTATATACTTTTAATGGTACTCCTTTGATGCTTGATATTTTAGGCTCGGTATTTTGTTTATTATGAATAATAATTTTTTTGGTGTGATGGAACCACACCAAGAAGAGTTTCATACTATTTCCTATGTTTCGTAAGCTCGTTTAACCGATCTCCGGTTGTCTTGTAACAAAACTCGTTTAAAAGTTTGAGCTAAATATACTAACGTGTGAATTTTATTATATATTTTTAACGGTACTCCTTTCATGCATGATACCTTAGCTTTGGTATTTTGTTTATTAGGAATAATATTTAATTTCGTTGATGGAATCACACCCATAAGAATTTCGTACAATTTCCAATATCTCGTATGCTCGTTTAACCGATCTCCGTTTGTCTTGTAACAAAACTCGGTTAAAAGTTTGAGCTAAATATACTAACGTATGAATTTTATTATATTCTTTTAACGGTACTCCTTTGATGCTTGATATTTTAGGCTCGGTATTTTGTTTATTATGAATAATAATTATTTATGGTGTGATGGAACCACACCACGAAGAATTTCATACTATTTCCTATGTTTCGAAAGCTCGTTTAACCGATCTCCGGTTGTCTTGCAACAAAACTCGTTTAAAAGTTTGAGCTAAATATACTAACGTATGAAGTTTATTATATTCTTTTAACGGTACTCCTTTCATGCATGATACCTTAGCCTCATTATTTTCTTTATTATGAATAACAATTTATTTCGTGTGATGGAACCACACCTAGAAGAGTTTCATACTATTTCCTATGTGTCGTAAGCTCGTTTAACCGAACTCCGTTTGTCTTGTAACAAAACTCGTTTAAAAGTTTGAGATAAATATACTAACGTATGAAGTTTATTATGTTCTTTTAACGGTACTCCTTTCATGCATGATACCTTAGACTCGGTATTTTGTTTAATATGAAGAATATTTAATTTTGTGTGATGGAATCACACCCATAAGAATTTCGTACAATTTCCTATATCTCGTATGCTCGTTTAACCGAGATCCATTTGTCTTGTAACAAAACGTGTTTAAAAGTTTGAGCTAGGTATATTAACGTATGAAGTTTATTATATACTTTTAATGGTACTCCTTTGATGCTTAATATTTTAGGCTCGGTATTTTGTTTATTATGAATAATAATTTTTTTGGTGTGATGGAACCACACCAAGAAGAGTTTCATACTATTTCCTATGTTTCGTAAGCTCGTTTAACCGATCTCCGGTTGTCTTGTAACAAAACTCGTTTAAAAGTTTGAGCTAAATATACTAACGTGTGAATTTTATTATATATTTTTAACGGTACTCCTTTCATGCATGATACCTTAGCTTTGGTATTTTGTTTATTAGGAATAATATTTAATTTCGTTGATGGAATCACACCCATAAGAATTTCGTACAATTTCCAATATCTCGTATGCTCGTTTAACCGATCTCCGTTTGTCTTGTAACAAAACTCGGTTAAAAGTTTGAGCTAAATATACTAACGTATGAATTTTATTATATTCTTTTAACGGTACTCCTTTGATGCTTGATATTTTAGGCTCGGTATTTTGTTTATTATGAATAATAATTATTTATGGTGTGATGGAACCACACCAAAAAGAATTTCGTACAATTTCCTATATCTCGTATGCTCGTTTAACTGATCTCCGTTTGTCTTGTAACAAAACTCGGTTAAAAGTTTGAGCTAAATATACTAACGTATGAATTTTATTATATTCTTTTAACGGTACTCCTTTGATGCTTGATATTTTAGGCTCGGTATTTTGTTTATTATGAATAATAATTATTTATGGTGTGATGGAACCACACCAAGAAGAATTTCATACTATTTCCTATGTTTCGTAAGCTCATTTAACCGATCTCCGGTTGTCTTGCAACAAAACTCGTTTAAAAGTTTGAGCTAAATATACTAACGTATGAAGTTTATTATATTCTTTTAACGGTACTCCTTTCATGCATGATACCTTAGCCTCATTATTTTCTTTATTATGAATAACAATTTATTTCGTATGATGGAACCACACCTAGAAGAGTTTCATACTGTTTCCTATGTGTCGTACGCTCGTTTAACCGAACTCCGTTTGTCTTGTAACAAAACTCGTTTAAAAGTTTGAGCTAAATATACTAACGTATGAATTTTATTATATTCTTTTAACGGTACTCCTTTGATGCTTGATATTTTAGGCTCGGTATTTTGTTTATTATGAATAATAATTATTTATGGTGTGATGGAACCACACCAAGAAGAATTTCGTACAATTTCCTATATCTCGTATGCTCGTTTAACTGATCTCCGTTTGTCTTGTAACAAAACTCGGTTAAAAGTTTGAGCTAAATATACTAACGTATGAATTTTATTATATTCTTTTAACGGTACTCCTTTGATGCTTGATATTTTAGGCTCGGTATTTTGTTTATTATGAATAATAATTATTTATGGTGTGATGGAACCACACCAAGAAGAATTTCATACTATTTCCTATGTTTCGTAAGCTCGTTTAACCGATCTCCGGTTGTCTTGTAACAAAACTCGTTTAAAAGTTTGAGCTAAATATACTAACGTATGAAGTTTATTACATTCTTTTAACGGTACTCCTTTCATGCATGATACCTTAGCCTCATTATTTTCTTTATTATGAATAACAATTTATTTCGTGTGATGGAACCACACCTAGAAGAGTTTCATACTATTTCCTATGTGTCGTACGCTCGTTTAACCGAACTCCGTTTGTCTTGTAACAAAACTCGTTTAAAAGTTTGAGCTAAATATACTAACGTATGAAGTTTATTATATTCTTTTAACGGTACTCCTTTCATGCATGATACCTTAGCCTCATTATTTTCTTTATTATGAATAACAATTTATTTCGTGTGATGGAACCACACCTAGAAGAGTTTCATACTATTTCCTATGTGTCGTACGCTCGTTTAACCGAACTCCGTTTGTCTTGTAACAAAACTCGTTTAAAAGTTTGAGCTAAATATACTAACGTATGAAGTTTATTATATTCTTTTAACGGTACTCCTTTCATGCATGATACCTTAGCCTCATTATTTTCTTTATTATGAATAACAATTTATTTCGTGTGATGGAACCACACCTAGAAGAGTTTCATACTATTTCCTATGTGTCGTAAGCTCGTTTAACCGAACTCCGTTTGTCTTGTAACAAAACTCATTTAAAAGTTTGAGCTAAATATACTAACGTGTGAAGTTTATTATATATTTTTAACGGTACTCCTTTCATGCATGATCCTTAGCTTTGGTATTTTGTTTATTAGGAATAATATTTAATTTCGTTGATGGAATCACACCCATAAGAATTTCGTACAATTTCCTATATCTCGTATGCTCGTTTAACCGATCTCCGTTTGTCTTGTAACAAAACTCGGTTAAAAGTTTGAGCTAAATATACTAACGTGTGAATTTTATTATATTCTTTTAACGGTACTCCTTTGATGCTTGATATTTTAGGCTCGGTATTTTGTTTATTATGAATAATAATTATTTATGGTGTGATGGAACCACACCAAAAAGAATTTCGTACAATTTCCTATATCTCGTATGCTCGTTTAACTGATCTCCGTTTGTCTTGTAACAAAACTCGGTTAAAAGTTTGAGCTAAATATACTAACGTATGAATTTTATTATATTCTTTTAACGGTACTCCTTTGATGCTTGATATTTTAGGCTCGGTATTTTGTTTATTATGAATAATAATTATTTATGGTGTGATGGAACCACACCAAGAAGAATTTCATACTATTTCCTATGTTTCGTAAGCTCGTTTAACCGATCTCCGGTTGTCTTGCAACAAAACTCGTTTAAAAGTTTGAGCTAAATATACTAACGTATGAAGTTTATTATATTCTTTTAACGGTACTCCTTTCATGCATGATACCTTAGCCTCATTATTTTCTTTATTATGAATAACAATTTATTTCGTATGATGGAACCACACCTAGAAGAGTTTCATACTGTTTCCTATGTGTCGTACGCTCGTTTAACCGAACTCCGTTTGTCTTGTAACAAAACTCGTTTAAAAGTTTGAGCTAAATATACTAACGTATGAATTTTATTATATTCTTTTAACGGTACTCCTTTGATGCTTGATATTTTAGGCTCGGTATTTTGTTTATTATGAATAATAATTATTTATGGTGTGATGGAACCACACCAAGAAGAATTTCGTACAATTTCCTATATCTCGTATGCTCGTTTAACTGATCTCCGTTTGTCTTGTAACAAAACTCGGTTAAAAGTTTGAGCTAAATATACTAACGTATGAATTTTATTATATTCTTTTAACGGTACTCCTTTGATGCTTGATATTTTAGGCTCGGTATTTTGTTTATTATGAATAATAATTATTTATGGTGTGATGGAACCACACCAAGAAGAATTTCATACTATTTCCTATGTTTCGTAAGCTCGTTTAACCGATCTCCGGTTGTCTTGTAACAAAACTCGTTTAAAAGTTTGAGCTAAATATACTAACGTATGAAGTTTATTACATTCTTTTAACGGTACTCCTTTCATGCATGATACCTTAGCCTCATTATTTTCTTTATTATGAATAACAATTTATTTCGTGTGATGGAACCACACCTAGAAGAGTTTCATACTATTTCCTATGTGTCGTACGCTCGTTTAACCGAACTCCGTTTGTCTTGTAACAAAACTCGTTTAAAAGTTTGAGCTAAATATACTAACGTATGAAGTTTATTATATTCTTTTAACGGTACTCCTTTCATGCATGATACCTTAGCCTCATTATTTTCTTTATTATGAATAACAATTTATTTCGTGTGATGGAACCACACCTAGAAGAGTTTCATACTATTTCCTATGTGTCGTACGCTCGTTTAACCGAACTCCGTTTGTCTTGTAACAAAACTCGTTTAAAAGTTTGAGCTAAATATACTAACGTATGAAGTTTATTATATTCTTTTAACGGTACTCCTTTCATGCATGATACCTTAGCCTCATTATTTTCTTTATTATGAATAACAATTTATTTCGTGTGATGGAACCACACCTAGAAGAGTTTCATACTATTTCCTATGTGTCGTAAGCTCGTTTAACCGAACTCCGTTTGTCTTGTAACAAAACTCATTTAAAAGTTTGAGCTAAATATACTAACGTGTGAAGTTTATTATATATTTTTAACGGTACTCCTTTCATGCATGATCCTTAGCTTTGGTATTTTGTTTATTAGGAATAATATTTAATTTCGTTGATGGAATCACACCCATAAGAATTTCGTACAATTTCCTATATCTCGTATGCTCGTTTAACCGATCTCCGTTTGTCTTGTAACAAAACTCGGTTAAAAGTTTGAGCTAAATATACTAACGTATGAATTTTATTATATTCTTTTAACGGTACTCCTTTGATGCTTGATATTTTAGGCTCGGTATTTTGTTTATTATGAATAATAATTATTTATGGTGTGATGGAACCACACCAAGAAGAATTTCATACTATTTCCTATGTTTCGTAAGCTCGTTTAACCGATCTCCGTTTTTCTTGTAACAAAACTCGGTTAAAAGTTTGAGCTAAATATACTAACGTATGAAGTTTATTATATTCTTTTTACGGTACTCCTTTCATGCATGATACCTTAGCCTCATTATTTTCTTTATTATGAATAACAATTTATTTCGTGTGATGGAACCACACCTAGAAGAGTTTCATACTATTTCCTATGTGTCGTAAGCTCGTTTAACCGAACTCCGTTTGTCTTGCAACAAAACTCGTTTAAAAGTTTTAGCTAAATATACTAACGTATGAACATTATTATATTCTTTTAACGGTACTCCTTTCATGCATGATACCTTAACCTCATTATTTTCTTTATTATGAATAACAATTTATTTCGTATGATGGAACCACACCTAGAAGAGTTTCATACTATTTCCTATGTGTCGTACGCTCGTTTAACCGAACTCCGTTTGTCTTGTAACAAAACTCGTTTAAAAGTTTGAGCTAAATATACTAACGTATGAATTTTATTATATTCTTTTAACGGTACTCCTTTGATGCTTGATATTTTAGGCTCGGTATTTTGTTTATTATGAATAATAATTATTTATGGTGTGATGGAACCACACCAAGAAGAATTTCGTACAATTTCCTATATCTCGTATGCTCGTTTAACTGATCTCCGTTTGTCTTGTAACAAAACTCGGTTAAAAGTTTGAGCTAAATATACTAACGTATGAATTTTATTATATTCTTTTAACGGTACTCCTTTGATGCTTGATATTTTAGGCTCGGTATTTTGTTTATTATGAATAATAATTATTTATGGTGTGATGGAACCACACCAAGAAGAATTTCATACTATTTCCTATGTTTCGTAAGCTCGTTTAACCGATCTCCGGTTGTCTTGTAACAAAACTCGTTTAAAAGTTTGAGCTAAATATACTAACGTATGAAGTTTATTATATTCTTTTAACGGTACTCCTTTCATGCATGATACCTTAGCCTCATTATTTTCTTTATTATGAATAACAATTTATTTCGTGTGATGGAACCACACCTAGAAGAGTTTCATACTATTTCCTATGTGTCGTACGCTCGTTTAACCGAACTCCGTTTGTCTTGTAACAAAACTCGGTTAAAAGTTTGAGCTAAATATACTAACGTATGAATTTTATTATATTCTTTTAACGGTACTCCTTTGATGCTTGATATTTTAGGCTCGGTATTTTGTTTATTATGAATAATAATTATTTATGGTGTGATGGAACCACACCAAAAAGAATTTCGTACAATTTCCTATATCTCGTATGCTCGTTTAACTGATCTCCGTTTGTCTTGTAACAAAATTCAGTTAAAAGTTTGAGCTAAATATACTAACGTATGAATTTTATTATATTCTTTTAACGGTACTCCTTTGATGCTTGATATTTTAGGCTCGGTATTTTGTTTATTATGAATAATAATTATTTATGGTGTGATGGAACCATACCAAGAAGAATTTCATACTATTTCCTATGTTTCGTAAGCTCGTTTAACCGATCTCCGGTTGTCTTGCAACAAAACTCGTTTAAAAGTTTGAGCTAAATATACTAACGTATGAAGTTTATTATATTCTTTTAACGGTACTCCTTTCATGCATGATACCTTAGCCTCATTATTTTCTTTATTATGAATAACAATTTATTTCGTATGATGGAACCACACCTAGAAGAGTTTCATACTATTTCCTATGTGTCGTACGCTCGTTTAACCGAACTCCGTTTGTCTTGTAACAAAACTCGTTTAAAAGTTTGAGCTAAATATACTAACGTATGAATTTTATTATATTCTTTTAACGGTACTCCTTTGATGCTTGATATTTTAGGCTCGGTATTTTGTTTATTATGAATAATAATTATTTATGGTGTGATGGAACCACACCAAGAAGAATTTCGTACAATTTCCTATATCTCGTATGCTCGTTTAACTGATCTCCGTTTGTCTTGTAACAAAACTCGGTTAAAAGTTTGAGCTAAATATACTAACGTATGAATTTTATTATATTCTTTTAACGGTACTCCTTTGATGCTTGATATTTTAGGCTCGGTATTTTGTTTATTATGAATAATAATTATTTATGGTGTGATGGAACCACACCAAGAAGAATTTCATACTATTTCCTATGTTTAGTAAGCTCGTTTAACCGATCTCCGGTTGTCTTGTAACAAAACTCGTTTAAAAGTTTGAGCTAAATATACTAACGTATAAAGTTTATTATATTCTTTTAACGGTACTCCTTTCATGCATGATACCTTAGCCTCATTATTTTCTTTATTATGAATAACAATTTATTTCGTGTGATGGAACCACACCTAGAAGAGTTTCATACTATTTCCTATGTGTCGTAAGCTCGTTTAACCGAACTCCGTTTGTCTTGCAACAAAACTCGTTTAAAAGTTTGAGCTAAATATACTAACGTATGAAGTTTATTATATTCTTTTAACGGTACTCCTTTCATGCATGATACCTTTACCTCATTATTTTCTTTATTATGAATAACAATTTATTTCGTATGATGGAACCACACCTAGAAGAGTTTCATACTATTTCCTATGTGTCGTACGCTCGTTTAACCGAACTCCGTTTGCCTTGTAACAAAACTCGTTTAAAAGTTTGAGCTAAATATACTAACGTATGAATTTTATTATATTCTTTTAACGGTACACCTTTGATTCTTGATATTTTAGGCTCGGTATTTTGTTTATTATGAATAATAATTATTTATGGTGTGATGGAACCACACCAAGAAGAATTTCGTACAATTTCCTATATCTCGTATGCTCGTTTAACTGATCTCCGTTTGTCTTGTAACAAAACTCGGTTAAAAGTTTGAGCTAAATATACTAACGTATGAATTTTATTATATTCTTTTAACGGTACTCCTTTGATGCTTGATATTTTAGGCTCGGTATTTTGTTTATTATGAATAATAATTATTTATGGTGTGATGGAACCACACCAAGAAGAATTTCATACTATTTCCTATGTTTCGTAAGCTCGTTTAACCGATCTCCGGTTGTCTTGTAACAAAACTCGTTTAAAAGTTTGAGCTAAATATACTAACGTATGAAGTTTATTATATTCTTTTAACGGTACTCCTTTCATGCATGATACCTTAGCCTCATTATTTTCTTTATTATGAATAACAATTTATTTCGTGTGATGGAACCACACCTAGAAGAGTTTCATACTATTTCCTATGTGTCGTACGCTCGTTTAACCGAACTCCGTTTGTCTTGTAACAAAACTCGGTTAAAAGTTTGAGCTAAATATACTAACGTATGAATTTTATTATATTCTTTTAACGGTACTCCTTTGATGCTTGATATTTTAGGCTCGGTATTTTGTTTATTATGAATAATAATTATTTATGGTGTGATGGAACCACACCAAAAAGAATTTCGTACAATTTCCTATATCTCGTATGCTCGTTTAACTGATCTCCGTTTGTCTTGTAACAAAACTCGGTTAAAAGTTTGAGCTAAATATACTAACGTATGAATTTTATTATATTCTTTTAACGGTACTCCTTTGATGCTTGATATTTTAGGCTCGGTATTTTGTTTATTATGAATAATAATTATTTATGGTGTGATGGAACCACACCAAGAAGAATTTCATACTATTTCCTATGTTTCGTAAGCTCGTTTAACCGATCTCCGGTTGTCTTGCAACAAAACTCGTTTAAAAGTTTGAGCTAAATATACTAACGTATGAAGTTTATTATATTCTTTTAACGGTACTCCTTTCATGCATGATACCTTAGCCTCATTATTTTCTTTATTATGAATAACAATTTATTTCGTATGATGGAACCACACCTAGAAGAGTTTCATACTATTTCCTATGTGTCGTACGCTCGTTTAACCGAACTCCGTTTGTCTTGTAACAAAACTCGTTTAAAAGTTTGAGCTAAATATACTAACGTATGAATTTTATTATATTCTTTTAACGGTACTCCTTTGATGCTTGATATTTTAGGCTCGGTATTTTGTTTATTATGAATAATAATTATTTATGGTGTGATGGAACCACACCAAGAAGAATTTCGTACAATTTCCTATATCTCGTATGCTCGTTTAACTGATCTCCGTTTGTCTTGTAACAAAACTCGGTTAAAAGTTTGAGCTAAATATACTAACGTATGAATTTTATTATATTCTTTTAACGGTACTCCTTTGATGCTTGATATTTTAGGCTCGGTATTTTGTTTATTATGAATAATAATTATTTATGGTGTGATGGAACCACACCAAGAAGAATTTCATACTATTTCCTATGTTTAGTAAGCTCGTTTAACCGATCTCCGGTTGTCTTGTAACAAAACTCGTTTAAAAGTTTGAGCTAAATATACTAACGTATAAAGTTTATTATATTCTTTTAACGGTACTCCTTTCATGCATGATACCTTAGCCTCATTATTTTCTTTATTATGAATAACAATTTATTTCGTGTGATGGAACCACACCTAGAAGAGTTTCATACTATTTCCTATGTGTCGTACGCTCGTTTAACCGAACTCCGTTTGTCTTGTAACAAAACTCGTTTAAAAGTTTGAGCTAAATATACTAACGTATGAAGTTTATTATATTCTTTTAACGGTACTCCTTTCATGCATGATACCTTAGCCTCATTATTTTCTTTATTATGAATAACAATTTATTTCGTGTGATGGAACCACACCTAGAAGAGTTTCATACTATTTCCTATGTGTCGTAAGCTCGTTTAACCGAACTCCGTTTGTCTTGTAACAAAACTCATTTAAAAGTTTGAGCTAAATATACTAACGTGTGAAGTTTATTATATAATTTTAACGGTACTCCTTTCATGCATGATACCTTAGCTTTGGTATTTTGTTTATTAGGAATAATATTTAATTTCGTTGATGGAATCACACCCATAAGAATTTCGTACAATTTCCTATATCTCGTATGCTCGTTTAACCGATCTCCGTTTGTCTTGTAACAAAACTCGGTTAAAAGTTTGAGCTAAATATACTAACGTATGAATTTTATTATATTCTTTTAACGGTACTCCTTTGATGCTTGATATTTTAGGCTCGGTAATTTGTTTATTATGAATAATAATTATTTATGGTGTGATGGAACCACACCAAGAAGAATTTCATACTATTTCCTATGTTTCGTAAGCTCGTTTAACCGATCTCCGTTTGTCTTGTAACAAAACTCGGTTAAAAGTTTGAGCTAAATATACTAACGTATGAAGTTTATTATATTCTTTTAACGGTACTCCTTTCATGCATGATACCTTAGCCTCATTATTTTCTTTATTATTAATAACAATTTATTTCGTGTGATGGAACCACACCTAGAAGAGTTTCATACTATTTCCTATGTGTCGTAAGCTCGTTTAACCGAACTCCGTTTGTCTTGCAACAAAACTCGTTTAAAAGTTTTAGCTAAATATACTAACGTATGAAGTTTATTATATTCTTTTAACGGTACTCCTTTCATGCATGATACCTTAACCTCATTATTTTCTTTATTATGAATAACAATTTATTTCGTATGATGGAACCACACCTAGAAGAGTTTCATACTATTTCCTATGTGTCGTACGCTCGTTTAACCGAACTCCGTTTGTCTTGTAACAAAACTCGTTTAAAAGTTTGAGCTAAATATACTAACGTATGAATTTTATTATATTCTTTTAACGGTACTCCTTTGATGCTTGATATTTTAGGCTCGGTATTTTGTTTATTATGAATAATAATAATTTATGGTGTGATGGAACCACACCAAGAAGAATTTCGTACAATTTCCTATATCTCGTATGCTCGTTTAACTGATCTCCGTATGTCTTGTAACAAAACTCGGTTAAAAGTTTGAGCTAAATATACTAACGTATGAATTTTATTATTTTCTTTTAACGGTACTCCTTTGATGCTTGATATTTTAGGCTCGGTATTTTGTTTATTATGAATAATAATTATTTATGGTGTGATGGAACCACACCAAGAAGAATTTCATACTATTTCCTATGTTTCGTAAGCTCGTTTAACCGATCTCCGGTTGTCTTGTAACAAAACTCGTTTAAAAGTTTGAGCTAAATATACTAACGTATGAAGTTTATTATATTCTTTTAACGGTACTCCTTTCATGCATGATACCTTAGCCTCATTATTTTCTTTATTATGAATAACAATTTATTTCGTGTGATGGAACCACACCTAGAAGAGTTTCATACTATTTCCTATGTGTCGTACGCTCGTTTAACCGAACTCCGTTTGTCTTGTAACAAAACTCGGTTAAAAGTTTGAGCTAAATATACTAACGTATGAATTTTATTATATTCTTTTAACGGTACTCCTTTGATGCTTGATATTTTAGGCTCGGTATTTTGTTTATTATGAATAATAATTATTTATGGTGTGATGGAACCACACCAAAAAGAATTTCGTACAATTTCCTATATCTCGTATGCTCGTTTAACTGATCTCCGTTTGTCTTGTAACAAAACTCGGTTAAAAGTTTGAGCTAAATATACTAACGTATGAATTTTATTGTATTCTTTTAACGGTACTCCTTTGATGCTTGATATTTTAGGCTCGGTATTTTGTTTATTATGAATAATAATTATTTATGGTGTGATGGAACCACACCAAGAAGAATTTCATACTATTTCCTATGTTTCGTAAGCTCGTTTAACCGATCTCCGGTTGTCTTGCAACAAAACTCGTTTAAAAGTTTGAGCTAAATATACTAACGTATGAAGTTTATTATATTCTTTTAACGGTACTCCTTTCATGCATGATACCTTAGCCTCATTATTTTCTTTATTATGAATAACAATATATTTCGTATGATGGAACCACACCTAGAAGAGTTTCATACTATTTCCTATGTGTCGTACGCTCGTTTAACCGAACTCCGTTTGTCTTGTAACAAAACTCGTTTAAAAGTTTGAGCTAAATATACTAACGTATGAATTTTATTATATTCTTTTAACGGTACTCCTTTGATGCTTGATATTTTAGGCTCGGTATTTTGTTTATTATGAATAATAATTATTTATGGTGTGATGGAACCACACCAAGAAGAATTTCATACTATTTCCTATGTTTCGTAAGCTCGTTTAACCGATCTCCGGTTGTCTTGTAACAAAACTCGTTTAAAAGTTTGAGCTAAATATACTAACGTATGAAGTTTATTATATTCTTTTAACGGTACTCCTTTCATGCATGATACCTTAGCCTCATTATTTTCTTTATTATGAATAACAATTTATTTCGTGTGATGGAACCACACCTAGAAGAGTTTCATACTATTTCCTATGTGTCGTACGCTCGTTTAACCGAACTCCGTTTGTCTTGTAACAAAACTCGGTTAAAAGTTTGAGCTAAATATACTAACGTATGAAGTTTATTATATTCTTTTAACGGTACTCCTTTCATGCATGATACCTTAGCCTCATTATTTTCTTTATTATGAATAACAATTTATTTCGTGTGATGGAACCACACCTAGAAGAGTTTCATACTATTTCCTATGTGTCGTAAGCTCGTTTAACCGAACTCCGTTTGTCTTGCAACAAAACTCGTTTAAAAGTTTTAGCTAAATATACTAACGTATGAAGTTTATTATATTCTTTTAACGGTACTCCTTTCATGCATGATACCTTAACCTCATTATTTTCTTTATTATGAATAACAATTTATTTCGTATGATGGAACCACACCTAGAAGAGTTTCATACTATTTCCTATGTGTCGTACGCTCGTTTAACCGAATTCCGTTTGTCTTGTAACAAAACTCGTTTAAAAGTTTGAGCTAAATATACTAACGTATGAATTTTATTATATTCTTTTAACGGTACTCCTTTGATGCTTGATATTTTAGGCTCGGTATTTTGTTTATTATGAATAATAATAATTTATGGTGTGATGGAACCACACCAAGAAGAATTTCGTACAATTTCCTATATCTCGTATGCTCGTTTAACTGATCTCCGTTTGTCTTGTAACAAAACTCGGTTAAAAGTTTGAGCTAAATATACTAACGTATGAATTTTATTATTTTCTTTTAACGGTACTCCTTTGATGCTTGATATTTTAGGCTCGGTATTTTGTTTATTATGAATAATAATTATTTATGGTGTGATGGAACCACACCAAGAAGAATTTCATACTATTTCCTATGTTTCGTAAGCTCGTTTAACCGATCTCCGGTTGTCTTGTAACAAAACCCGTTTAAAAGTTTGAGCTAAATATACTAACGTATGAAGTTTATTATATTCTTTTAACGGTACTCCTTTCATGCATGATACCTTAGCCTCATTATTTTCTTTATTATGAATAACAATTTATTTCGTGTGATGGAACCACACCTAGAAGAGTTTCATACTATTTCCTATGTGTCGTACGCTCGTTTAACCGAACTCCGTTTGTCTTGTAACAAAACTCGGTTAAAAGTTTGAGCTAAATATACTAACGTATGAATTTTATTATATTCTTTTAACGGTACTCCTTTGATGCTTGATATTTTAGGCTCGGTATTTTGTTTATTATGAATAATAATTATTTATGGTGTGATGGAACCACACCAAAAAGAATTTCGTACAATTTCCTATATCTCGTATGCTCGTTTAACTGATCTCCGTTTGTCTTGTAACAAAACTCGGTTAAAAGTTTGAGCTAAATATACTAACGTATGAATTTTATTATATTCTTTTAACGGTACTCCTTTGATGCTTGATATTTTAGGCTCGGTATTTTGTTTATTATGAATAATAATTATTTATGGTGTGATGGAACCACACCAAGAAGAATTTCATACTATTTCCTATGTTTCATAAGCTCGTTTAACCGATCTCCGGTTGTCTTGCAACAAAACTCGTTTAAAAGTTTGAGCTAAATATACTAACGTATGAAGTTTATTATATTCTTTTAACGGTACTCCTTTCATGCATGATACCTTAGCCTCATTATTTTCTTTATTATGAATAACAATATATTTCGTATGATGGAACCACACCTAGAAGAGTTTCATACTATTTCCTATGTGTCGTACGCTCGTTTAACCGAACTCCGTTTGTCTTGTAACAAAACTCGTTTAAAAGTTTGAGCTAAATATACTAACGTATGAATTTTATTATATTCTTTTAACGGTACTCCTTTGATGCTTGATATTTTAGGCTCGGTATTTTGTTTATTATGAATAATAATTATTTATGGTGTGATGGAACCACACCAAGAAGAATTTCATACTATTTCCTATGTTTCGTAAGCTCGTTTAACCGATCTCCGGTTGTCTTGTAACAAAACTCGTTTAAAAGTTTGAGCTAAATATACTAACGTATGAAGTTTATTATATTCTTTTAACGGTACTCCTTTCATGCATGATACCTTAGCCTCATTATTTTCTTTATTATGAATAACAATTTATTTCGTGTGATGGAACCACACCTAGAAGAGTTTCATACTATTTCCTATGTGTCGTACGCTCGTTTAACCGAACTCCGTTTGTCTTGTAACAAAACTCGGTTAAAAGTTTGAGCTAAATATACTAACGTATGAAGTTTATTATATTCTTTTAACGGTACTCCTTTCATGCATGATACCTTAGCCTCATTATTTTCTTTATTATGAATAACAATTTATTTCGTGTGATGGAACCACACCTAGAAGAGTTTCATACTATTTCCTATGTGTCGTAAGCTCGTTTAACCGAACTCCGTTTGTCTTGCAACAAAACTCGTTTAAAAGTTTTAGCTAAATATACTAACGTATGAAGTTTATTATATTCTTTTAACGGTACTCCTTTCATGCATGATACCTTAACCTCATTATTTTCTTTATTATGAATAACAATTTATTTCGTATGATGGAACCACACCTAGAAGAGTTTCATACTATTTCCTATGTGTCGTACGCTCGTTTAACCGAATTCCGTTTGTCTTGTAACAAAACTCGTTTAAAAGTTTGAGCTAAATATACTAACGTATGAATTTTATTATATTCTTTTAACGGTACTCCTTTGATGCTTGATATTTTAGGCTCGGTATTTTGTTTATTATGAATAATAATAATTTATGGTGTGATGGAACCACACCAAGAAGAATTTCGTACAATTTCCTATATCTCGTATGCTCGTTTAACTGATCTCCGTTTGTCTTGTAACAAAACTCGGTTAAAAGTTTGAGCTAAATATACTAACGTATGAATTTTATTATTTTCTTTTAACGGTACTCCTTTGATGCTTGATATTTTAGGCTCGGTATTTTGTTTATTATGAATAATAATTATTTATGGTGTGATGGAACCACACCAAGAAGAATTTCATACTATTTCCTATGTTTCGTAAGCTCGTTTAACCGATCTCCGGTTGTCTTGTAACAAAACTCGTTTAAAAGTTTGAGCTAAATATACTAACGTATGAAGTTTATTATATTCTTTTAACGGTACTCCTTTCATGCATGATACCTTAGCCTCATTATTTTCTTTATTATGAATAACAATTTATTTCGTGTGATGGAACCACACCTAGAAGAGTTTCATACTATTTCCTATGTGTCGTACGCTCGTTTAACCGAACTCCGTTTGTCTTGTAACAAAACTCGGTTAAAAGTTTGAGCTAAATATACTAACGTATGAATTTTATTATATTCTTTTAACGGTACTCCTTTGATGCTTGATATTTTAGGCTCGGTATTTTGTTTATTATGAATAATAATTATTTATGGTGTGATGGAACCACACCAAAAAGAATTTCGTACAATTTCCTATATCTTGTATGCTCGTTTAACTGATCTCCGTTTGTCTTGTAACAAAACTCGGTTAAAAGTTTGAGCTAAATATACTAACGTATGAATTTTATTATATTCTTTTAACGGTACTCCTTTGATGCTTGATATTTTAGGCTCGGTATTTTGTTTATTATGAATAATAATTATTTATGGTGTGATGGAACCACACCAAGAAGAATTTCATACTATTTCCTATGTTTCGTAAGCTCGTTTAACCGATCTCCGGTTGTCTTGCAACAAAACTCGTTTAAAAGTTTGAGCTAAATATACTAACGTATGAAGTTTATTATATTCTTTTAACGGTACTCCTTTCATGCATGATACCTTAGCCTCATTATTTTCTTTATTATGAATAACAATATATTTCGTATGATGGAACCACACCTAGAAGAGTTTCATACTATTTCCTATGTGTCGTACGCTCGTTTAACCGAACTCCGTTTGTCTTGTAACAAAACTCGTTTAAAAGTTTGAGCTAAATATACTAACGTATGAATTTTATTATATTCTTTTAACGGTACTCCTTTGATGCTTGATATTTTAGGCTCGGTATTTTGTTTATTATGAATAATAATTATTTATGGTGTGATGGAACCACACCAAGAAGAATTTCATACTATTTCCTATGTTTCGTAAGCTCGTTTAACCGATCTCCGGTTGTCTTGTAACAAAACTCGTTTAAAAGTTTGAGCTAAATATACTAACGTATGAAGTTTATTATATTCTTTTAACGGTACTCCTTTCATGCATGATACCTTAGCCTCATTATTTTCTTTATTATGAATAACAATTTATTTCGTGTGATGGAACCACACCTAGAAGAGTTTCATACTATTTCCTATGTGTCGTACGCTCGTTTAACCGAACTCCGTTTGTCTTGTAACAAAACTCGGTTAAAAGTTTGAGCTAAATATACTAACGTATGAATTTTATTATATTCTTTTAACGGTACTCCTTTGATGCTTGATATTTTAGGCTCGGTATTTTGTTTATTATGAATAATAATTATTTATGGTGTGATGGAACCACACCAAAAAGAATTTCGTACAATTTCCTATATCTCGTATGCTCGTTTAACTGATCTCCGTTTGTCTTGTAACAAAACTCGGTTAAAAGTTTGAGCTAAATATACTAACGTATGAATTTTATTATATTCGTTTAACGGTACTCCTTTGATGCTTGATATTTTAGGCTCGGTATTTTGTTTATTATGAATAATAATTATTTATGGTGTGATGGAACCACACCAAGAAGAATTTCATACTATTTCCTATGTTTAGTAAGCTCGTTTAACCGATCTCCGGTTGTCTTGTAACAAAACTCGTTTAAAAGTTTGAGCTAAATATACTAACGTATAAAGTTTATTATATTCTTTTAACGGTACTCCTTTCATGCATGATACCTTAGCCTCATTATTTTCTTTATTATGAATAACAATTTATTTCGTGTGATGGAACCACACCTAGAAGAGTTTCATACTATTTCCTATGTGTCGTACGCTCGTTTAACCGAACTCCGTTTGTCTTGTAACAAAACTCGTTTAAAAGTTTGAGCTAAATATACTAACGTATGAAGTTTATTATATTCTTTTAACGGTACTCCTTTCATGCATGATACCTTAGCCTCATTATTTTCTTTATTATGAATAACAATTTATTTCGTGTGATGGAACCACACCTAGAAGAGTTTCATACTGTTTCCTATGTGTCGTACGCTCGTTTAACCGAACTCCGTTTGTCTTGTAACAAAACTCGGTTAAAAGTTTGAGCTAAATATACTAACGTATGAATTTTATTATATTCTTTTAACGGTACTCCTTTGATGCTTGATATTTTAGGCTCGGTATTTTGTTTATTATGAATAATAATTATTTATGGTGTGATGGAACCACACCAAAAAGAATTTCGTACAATTTCCTATATCTCGTATGCTCGTTTAACTGATCTCCGTTTGTCTTGTAACAAAACTCGGTTAAAAGTTTGAGCTAAATATACTAACGTATGAATTTTATTATATTCGTTTAACGGTACTCCTTTGATGCTTGATATTTTAGGCTCGGTATTTTGTTTATTATGAATAATAATTATTTATGGTGTGATGGAACCACACCAAGAAGAATTTCATACTATTTCCTATGTTTAGTAAGCTCGTTTAACCGATCTCCGGTTGTCTTGTAACAAAACTCGTTTAAAAGTTTGAGCTAAATATACTAACGTATAAAGTTTATTATATTCTTTTAACGGTACTCCTTTCATGCATGATACCTTAGCCTCATTATTTTCTTTATTATGAATAACAATTTATTTCGTGTGATGGAACCACACCTAGAAGAGTTTCATACTATTTCCTATGTGTCGTACGCTCGTTTAACCGAACTCCGTTTGTCTTGTAACAAAACTCGTTTAAATGTTTGAGCTAAATATACTAACGTATGAAGTTTATTATATTCTTTTAACGGTACTCCTTTCATGCATGATACCTTAGCCTCATTATTTTCTTTATTATGAATAACAATTTATTTCGTGTGATGGAACCACACCTAGAAGAGTTTCATACTATTTCCTATGTGTCGTAAGCTCGTTTAACCGAACTCCGTTTGTCTTGTAACAAAACTCATTTAAAAGTTTGAGCTAAATATACTAACGTGTGAAGTTTATTATATAATTTTAACGGTACTCCTTTCATGCATGATACCTTAGCTTTGGTATTTTGTTTATTAGGAATAATATTTAATTTCGTTGATGGAATCACACCCATAAGAATTTCGTACAATTTCCAATATCTCGTATGCTCGTTTAACCGATCTCCGTTTGTCTTGTAACAAAACTCGGTTAAAAGTTTGAGCTAAATATACTAACGTATGAATTTTATTATATTCTTTTAACGGTACTCCTTTGATGCTTGATATTTTAGGCTCGGTAATTTGTTTATTATGAATAATAATTATTTATGGTGTGATGGAACCACACCAAGAAGAATTTCATACTATTTCCTATGTTTCGTAAGCTCGTTTAACCGATCTCCGTTTTTCTTGTAACAAAACTCGGTTAAAAGTTTGAGCTAAATATACTAACGTATGAAGTTTATTATATTCTTTTAACGGTACTCCTTTCATGCATGATACCTTAGCCTCATTATTTTCTTTATTATGAATAACAATTTATTTCGTGATGGAACCACACCTAGAAGAGTTTCATACTATTTCCTATGTGTCGTAAGCTCGTTTAACCGAACTCCGTTTGTCTTGCAACAAAACTCGTTTAAAAGTTTGAGCTAAATATACTAACGTATGAAGTTTATTATATTCTTTTAACGGTACTCCTTTCATGCATGATACCTTAACCTCATTATTTTCTTTATTATGAATAACAATTTATTTCGTATGATGGAACCACACCTAGAAGAGTTTCATACTATTTCCTATGTGTCGTACGCTCGTTTAACCGAACTCCGTTTGTCTTGTAACAAAACTCGTTTAAAAGTTTGAGCTAAATATACTAACGTATGAAGTTTATTATATTCTTTTAACGGTACTCCTTTGATGCTTGATATTTTAGGCTCGGTATTTTGTTTATTATGAATAATAATTATTTATGGTGTGATGGAACCACACCAAGAAGAATTTCGTACAATTTCCTATATCTCGTATGCTCGTTTAACTGATCTCCGTTTGTCTTGTAACAAAACTCGGTTAAAAGTTTGAGCTAAATATACTAACGTATGAATTTTATTATATTCTTTTAACGGTACTCCTTTGATGCTTGATATTTTAGGCTCGGTATTTTGTTTATTATGAATAATAATTATTTATGGTGTGATGGAACCACACCAAGAAGAATTTCATACTATTTCCTATGTTTCGTAAGCTCGTTTAACCGATCTCCGGTTGTCTTGTAACAAAACTCGTTTAAAAGTTTGAGCTAAATATACTAACGTATGAAGTTTATTATATTCTTTTAACGGTACTCCTTTCATGCATGATACCTTAGCCTCATTATTTTCTTTATTATGAATAACAATTTATTTCGTGTGATGGAACCACACCTAGAAAAGTTTCATACTATTTCCTATGTGTCGTACGCTCGTTTAACCGAACTCCGTTTGTCTTGTAACAAAACTCGTTTAAAAGTTTGAGCTAAATATACTAACGTATGAAGTTTATTATATTCTTTTAACGGTACTCCTTTCATGCATGATACCTTAGCCTCATTATTTTCTTTATTATGAATAACAAATTATTTCGTGTGATGGAACCACACCTAGAAGAGTTTCATACTATTTCCTATGTGTCGTAAGCTCGGTTAACCGAACTCCGTTTGTCTTGTAACAAAACTCATTTAAAAGTTTGAGCTAAATATACTAACGTGTGAAGTTTATTATATATTTTTAACGGTACTCCTTTCATGCATGATACCTTAGCTTTGGTATTTTGTTTATTAGGAATAATATTTAATTTCGTTGATGGAATCACACCCATAGGAATTTCGTACAATTTCCTATATCTCGTATGCTCGTTTAACCGATCTCCGTTTGTCTTGTAACAAAACTCGGTTAAAAGTTTGAGCTAAATATACTAACGTATGAATTTTATTATATTCTTTTAACGGTACTCCTTTGATGCTTGATATTTTAGGCTCGGTATTTTGTTTATTATGAATAATAATTATTTATGGTGTGATGGAACCACACCAAGAAGAATTTCATACTATATCCTATGTTTCGTAAGCTCGTTTAACCGATCTCCGTTTTTCTTGTAACAAAACTCGGTTAAAAGTTTGAGCTAAATATACTAACGTATGAAGTTTATTATATTCTTTTAACGGTACTCCTTTCATGCATGATACCTTAGCCTCATTATTTTCTTTATTATGAATAACAATTTATTTCGTATGATGGAACCACACCTAGAAGAGTTTCATACTATTTCCTATGTGTCGTACGCTCGTTTAACCGAACTCCGTTTGTCTTGTAACAAAACTCGTTTAAAAGTTTGAGCTAAATATACTAACGTATGAATTTTATTATATTCTTTTAACGGTACTCCTTTGATGCTTGATATTTTAGGCTCGGTATTTTGTTTATTATGAATAATAATTATTTATGGTGTGATGGAACCACACCAAGAAGAATTTCGTGCAATTTCCTATATCTCGTATGCTCGTTTAACTGATCTCCGTTTGTCTTGTAACAAAACTCGGTTAAAAGTTTGAGCTAAATATACTAACGTATGAATTTTATTATATTCGTTTAACGGTACTCCTTTGATGCTTGATATTTTAGGCTCGGTATTTTGTTTATTATGAATAATAATTATTTATGGTGTGATGGAACCACACCAAGAAGAATTTCATACTATTTCCTATGTTTAGTAAGCTCGTTTAACCGATCTCCGGTTGTCTTGTAACAAAACTCGTTTAAAAGTTTGAGCTAAATATACTAACGTATAAAGTTTATTATATTCTTTTAACGGTACTCCTTTCATGCATGATACCTTAGCCTCATTATTTTCTTTATTATGAATAACAATTTATTTCGTGTGATGGAACCACACCTAGAAGAGTTTCATACTATTTCCTATGTGTCGTACGCTCGTTTAACCGAACTCCGTTTGTCTTGTAACAAAACTCGTTTAAAAGTTTGAGCTAAATATACTAACGTATGAAGTTTATTATATTCTTTTAACGGTACTCCTTTCATGCATGATACCTTAGCCTCATTATTTTCTTTATTATGAATAACAATTTATTTCGTGTGATGGAACCACACCTAGAAGAGTTTCATACTATTTCCTATGTGTCGTAAGCTCGTTTAACCGAACTCCGTTTGTCTTGTAACAAAACTCATTTAAAAGTTTGAGCTAAATATACTAACGTGTGAAGTTTATTATATAATTTTAACGGTACTCCTTTCATGCATGATACCTTAGCTTTGGTATTTTGTTTATTAGGAATAATATTTAATTTCGTTGATGGAATCACACCCATAAGAATTTCGTACAATTTCCAATATCTCGTATGCTCGTTTAACCGATCTCCGTTTGTCTTGTAACAAAACTCGGTTAAAAGTTTGAGCTAAATATACTAACGTATGAATTTTATTATATTCTTTTAACGGTACTCCTTTGATGCTTGATATTTTAGGCTCGGTAATTTGTTTATTATGAATAATAATTATTTATGGTGTGATGGAACCACACCAAGAAGAATTTCATACTATTTCCTATGTTTCGTAAGCTCGTTTAACCGATCTCCGTTTTTCTTGTAACAAAACTCGGTTAAAAGTTTGAGCTAAATATACTAACGTATGAAGTTTATTATATTCTTTTAACGGTACTCCTTTCATGCATGATACCTTAGCCTCATTATTTTCTTTATTATGAATAACAATTTATTTCGTGTGATGGAACCACACCTAGAAGAGTTTCATACTATTTCCTATGTGTCGTAAGCTCGTTTAACCGAACTCCGTTTGTCTTGCAACAAAACTCGTTTAAAAGTTTGAGCTAAATATACTAACGTATGAAGTTTATTATATTCTTTTAACGGTACTCCTTTCATGCATGATACCTTAACCTCATTATTTTCTTTATTATGAATAACAATTTATTTCGTATGATGGAACCACACCTAGAAGAGTTTCATACTATTTCCTATGTGTCGTACGCTCGTTTAACCGAACTCCGTTTGTCTTGTAACAAAACTCGTTTAAAAGTTTGAGCTAAATATACTAACGTATGAAGTTTATTATATTCTTTTAACGGTACTCCTTTGATGCTTGATATTTTAGGCTCGGTATTTTGTTTATTATGAATAATAATTATTTATGGTGTGATGGAACCACACCAAGAAGAATTTCGTACAATTTCCTATATCTCGTATGCTCGTTTAACTGATCTCCGTTTGTCTTGTAACAAAACTCGGTTAAAAGTTTGAGCTAAATATACTAACGTATGAATTTTATTATATTCTTTTAACGGTACTCCTTTGATGCTTAATATTTTAGGCTCGGTATTTTGTTTATTATGAATAATAATTATTTATGGTGTGATGGAACCACTCCAAGAAGAATTTCATACTATTTCCTATGTTTCGTAAGCTCGTTTAACCGATCTCCGGTTGTCTTGTAACAAAACTCGTTTAAAAGTTTGAGCTAAATATACTAACGTATGAAGTTTATTATATTCTTTTAACGGTACTCCTTTCATGCATGATACCTTAGCCTCATTATTTTCTTTATTATGAATAACAATTTATTTCGTGTGATGGAACCACACCTAGAAAAGTTTCATACTATTTCCTATGTGTCGTACGCTCGTTTAACCGAACTCCGTTTGTCTTGTAACAAAACTCGTTTAAAAGTTTGAGCTAAATATACTAACGTATGAAGTTTATTATATTCTTTTAACGGTACTCCTTTCATGCATGATACCTTAGCCTCATTATTTTCTTTATTATGAATAACAAATTATTTCGTGTGATGGAACCACACCTAGAAGAGTTTCATACTATTTCCTATGTGTCGTAAGCTCGTTTAACCGAACTCCGTTTGTCTTGTAACAAAACTCATTTAAAAGTTTGAGCTAAATATACTAACGTGTGAAGTTTATTATATATTTTTAACGGTACTCCTTTCATGCATGATACCTTAGCTTTGGTATTTTGTTTATTAGGAATAATATTTAATTTCGTTGATGGAATCACACCCATAAGAATTTCGTACAATTTCCTATATCTCGTATGCTCGTTTAACCGATCTCCGTTTGTCTTGTAACAAAACTCGGTTAAAAGTTTGAGCTAAATATACTAACGTATGAATTTTATTATATTCTTTTAACGGTACTCCTTTGATGCTTGATATTTTAGGCTCGGTATTTTGTTTATTATGAATAATAATTATTTATGGTGTGATGGAACCACACCAAGAAGAATTTCATACTATTTCCTATGTTTCGTAAGCTCGTTTAACCGATCTCCGTTTTTCTTGTAACAAAACTCGGTTAAAAGTTTGAGCTAAATATACTAACGTATGAAGTTTATTATATTCTTTTAACGGTACTCCTTTCATGCATGATACCTTAGCCTCATTATTTTCTTTATTATGAATAACAATTTATTTCGTATGATGGAACCACACCTAGAAGAGTTTCATACTATTTCCTATGTGTCGTACGCTCGTTTAACCGAACTCCGTTTGTCTTGTAACAAAACTCGTTTAAAAGTTTGAGCTAAATATACTAACGTATGAATTTTATTATATTCTTTTAACGGTACTCCTTTGATGCTTGATATTTTAGGCTCGGTATTTTGTTTATTATGAATAATAATTATTTATGGTGTGATGGAACCACACCAAGAAGAATTTCGTGCAATTTCCTATATCTCGTATGCTCGTTTAACTGATCTCCGTTTGTCTTGTAACAAAACTCGGTTAAAAGTTTGAGCTAAATATACTAACGTATGAATTTTATTATATTCTTTTAACGGTACTCCTTTGATGCTTGATATTTTAGGCTCGGTATTTTGTTTATTATGAATAATAATTATTTATGCTGTGATGGAACCACACCAAGAAGAATTTCATACTATTTCCTATGTTTCGTAAGCTCGTTTAACCGATCTCCGGTTGTCTTGTAACAAAACTCGTTTAAAAGTTTGAGCTAAATATACTAACGTATGAAGTTTATTATATTCTTTTAACGGTACTCCTTTCATGCATGATACCTTAGCCTCATTATTTTCTTTATTATGAATAACAATTTATTTCGTGTGATGGAACCACACCTAGAAAAGTTTCATACTATTTCCTATGTGTCGTACGCTCGTTTAACCGAACTCCGTTTGTCTTGTAACAAAACTCGTTTAAAAGTTTGAGCTAAATATACTAACGTATGAAGTTTATTATATTCTTTTAACGGTACTCCTTTCATGCATGATACCTTAGCCTCATTATTTTCTTTATTATGAATAACAAATTATTTCGTGTGATGGAACCACACCTAGAAGAGTTTCATACTATTTCCTATGTGTCGTAAGCTCGTTTAACCGAACTCCGTTTGTCTTGTAACAAAACTCATTTAAAAGTTTGAGCTAAATATACTAACGTGTGAAGTTTATTATATATTTTTAACGGTACTCCTTTCATGCATGATACCTTAGCTTTGGTATTTTGTTTATTAGGAATAATATTTAATTTCGTTGATGGAATCACACCCATAAGAATTTCGTACAATTTCCTATATCTCGTATGCTCGTTTAACCGATCTCCGTTTGTCTTGTAACAAAACTCGGTTAAAAGTTTGAGCTAAATATACTAACGTATGAATTTTATTATATTCTTTTAACGGTACTCCTTTGATGCTTGATATTTTAGGCTCGGTATTTTGTTTATTATGAATAATAATTATTTATGGTGTGATGGAACCACACCAAGAAGAATTTCATACTATTTCCTATGTTTCGTAAGCTCGTTTAACCGATCTCCGTTTTTCTTGTAACAAAACTCGGTTAAAAGTTTGAGCTAAATATACTAACGTATGAAGTTTATTATATTCTTTTAACGGTACTCCTTTCATGCATGATACCTTAGCCTCATTATTTTCTTTATTATGAATAACAATTTATTTCGTGTGATGGAACCACACCTAGAAAAGTTTCATACTATTTCCTATGTGTCGTACGCTCGTTTAACCGAACTCCGTTTGTCTTGTAACAAAACTCGTTTAAAAGTTTGAGCTAAATATACTAACGTATGAAGTTTATTATATTCTTTTAACGGTACTCCTTTCATGCATGATACCTTAGCCTCATTATTTTCTTTATTATGAATAACAAATTATTTCGTGTGATGGAACCACACCTAGAAGAGTTTCATACTATTTCCTATGTGTCATAAGCTCGTTTAACCGAACTCCGTTTGTCTTGTAACAAAACTCATTTAAAAGTTTGAGCTAAATATACTAACGTGTGAAGTTTATTATATATTTTTAACGGTACTCCTTTCATGCATGATACCTTAGCTTTGGTATTTTGTTTATTAGGAATAATATTTAATTTCGTTGATGGAATCACACCCATAAGAATTTCGTACAATTTCCTATATCTCGTATGCTCGTTTAACCGATCTCCGTTTGTCTTGTAACAAAACTCGGTTAAAAGTTTGAGCTAAATATACTAACGTATGAATTTTATTATATTCTTTTAACGGTACTCCTTTGATGCTTGATATTTTAGGCTCGGTATTTTGTTTATTATGAATAATAATTATTTATGGTGTGATGGAACCACACCAAGAAGAATTTCATACTATTTCCTATGTTTCGTAAGCTCGTTTAACCGATCTCCGTTTTTCTTGTAACAAAACTCGGTTAAAAGTTTGAGCTAAATATACTAACGTATGAAGTTTATTATATTCTTTTAACGGTACTCCTTTCATGCATGATACCTTAGCCTCATTATTTTCTTTATTATGAATAACAATTTATTTCGTGTGATGGAACCACACCTAGAAAAGTTTCATACTATTTCCTATGTGTCGTACGCTCGTTTAACCGAACTCCGTTTGTCTTGTAACAAAACTCGTTTAAAAGTTTGAGCTAAATATACTAACGTATGAAGTTTATTATATTCTTTTAACGGTACTCCTTTCATGCATGATACCTTAGCCTCATTATTTTCTTTATTATGAATAACAAATTATTTCGTGTGATGGAACCACACCTAGAAGAGTTTCATACTATTTCCTATGTGTCGTAAGCTCGTTTAACCGAACTCCGTTTGTCTTGTAACAAAACTAATTTAAAAGTTTGAGCTAAATATACTAACGTGTGAAGTTTATTATATATTTTTAACGGTACTCCTTTCATGCATGATACCTTAGCTTTGGTATTTTGTTTATTAGGAATAATATTTAATTTCGTTGATGGAATCACACCCATAAGAATTTCGTACAATTTCCTATATCTCGTATGCTCGTTTAACCGATCTCCGTTTGTCTTGTAACAAAACTCGGTTAAAAGTTTGAGCTAAATATACTAACGTATGAATTTTATTATATTCTTTTAACGGTACTCCTTTCATGCATGATATTTTAGGCTCGGTATTTTGTTTATTATGAATAATAATTATTTATGGTGTGATGGAACCACACCAAGAAGAATTTCATACTATTTCCTATGTTTCGTAAGCTCGTTTAACCGATCTCCGTTTTTCTTGTAACAAAACTCGGTTAAAAGTTTGAGCTAAATATACTAACGTATGAAGTTTATTATATTCTTTTAACGGTACTCCTTTCATGCATGATACCTTAGCCTCATTATTTTCTTTATTATGAATAACAATTTATTTCGTGTGATGGAACCACACCTAGAAGAGTTTCATACTATTTCCTATGTGTCGTAAGCTCGTTTAACCGAACTCCGTTTGTCTTGCAACAAAACTCGTTTAAAAGTTTGAGCTAAATATACTAACGTATGAAGTTTATTATATTCTTTTAACGGTACTCCTTTCATGCATGATACCTTAACCTCATTATTTTCTTTATTATGAATAACAATTTATTTCGTATGATGGAACCACACCTAGAAGAGTTTCATACTATTTCCTATGTGTCGTACGCTTGTTTAACCGAACTCCGTTTGTCTTGTAACAAAACTCGTTTAAAAGTTTGAGCTAAATATACTAACGTATGAATTTTATTATATTCTTTTAACGGTACTCCTTTGATGCTTGATATTTTAGGCTCGGTATTTTGTTTATTATGAATAATAATTATTTATGGTGTGATGGAACCACACCAAGAAGAATTTCGTACAATTTCCTATATCTCGTATGCTCGTTTAACTGATCTCCGTTTGTCTTGTAACAAAACTCGGTTAAAAGTTTGAGCTAAATATACTAACGTATGAATTTTATTATATTCTTTTAACGGTACTCCTTTGATGCTTGATATTTTAGGCTCGGTATTTTGTTTATTATGAATAATAATTATTTATGGTGTGATGGAACCACACCAAGAAGAATTTCATACTATTTCCTATGTTTCGTAAGCTCGTTTAACCGATCTCCGGTTGTCTTGTAACAAAACTCGTTTAAAAGTTTGAGCTAAATATACTAACGTATGAAGTTTATTATATTCTTTTAACGGTACTCCTTTCATGCATGATACCTTAGCCTCATTATTTTCTTTATTATGAATAACAATTTATTTCGTGTGATGGAACCACACCTAGAAAAGTTTCATACTATTTCCTATGTGTCGTACGCTCGTTTAACCGAACTCCGTTTGTCTTGTAACAAAACTCGTTTAAAAGTTTGAGCTAAATATACTAACGTATGAAGTTTATTATATTCTTTTAACGGTACTCCTTTCATGCATGATACCTTAGCCTCATTATTTTCTTTATTATGAATAACAAATTATTTCGTGTGATGGAACCACACCTAGAAGAGTTTCATACTATTTCCTATGTGTCGTAAGCTCGTTTAACCGAACTCCGTTTGTCTTGTAACAAAACTCATTTAAAAGTTTGAGCTAAATATACTAACGTGTGAAGTTTATTATATATTTTTAACGGTACTCCTTTCATGCATGATACCTTAGCTTTGGTATTTTGTTTATTAGGAATAATATTTAATTTCGTTGATGGAATCACACCCATAAGAATTTCGTACAATTTCCTATATCTCGTATGCTCGTTTAACCGATCTCCGTTTGTCTTGTAACAAAACTCGGTTAAAAGTTTGAGCTAAATATACTAACGTATGAATTTTATTATATTCTTTTAACGGTACTCCTTTGATGCTTGATATTTTAGGCTCGGTATTTTGTTTATTATGAATAATAATTATTTATGGTGTGATGGAACCACACCAAGAAGAATTTCATACTATTTCCTATGTTTCGTAAGCTCGTTTAACCGATCTCCGTTTTTCTTGTAACAAAACTCGGTTAAAAGTTTGAGCTAAATATACTAACGTATGAAGTTTATTATATTCTTTTAACGGTACTCCTTTCATGCATGATACCTTAGCCTCATTATTTTCTTTATTATGAATAACAATTTATTTCGTGTGATGGAACCACACCTAGAAGAGTTTCATACTATTTCCTATGTGTCGTAAGCTCGTTTAACCGAACTCCGTTTGTCTTGCAACAAAACTCGTTTAAAAGTTTGAGCTAAATATACTAACGTATGAAGTTTATTATATTCTTTTAACGGTACTCCTTTCATGCATGATACCTTAACCTCATTATTTTCTTTATTATGAATAACAATTTATTTCGTATGATGGAACCACACCTAGAAGAGTTTCATACTATTTCCTATGTGTCGTACGCTCGTTTAACCGAACTCCGTTTGTCTTGTAACAAAACTCGTTTAAAAGGTTGAGCTAAATATACTAACGTATGAAGTTTATTATATTCTTTTAACGGTACTCCTTTCATGCATGATACCTTAGCCTCATTATTTTCTTTATTATGAATAACAATTTATTTCGTGTGATGGAACCACACCTAGAAAAGTTTCATACTATTTCCTATGTGTCGTACGCTCGTTTAACCGAACTCCGTTTGTCTTGTAACAAAACTCGTTTAAAAGTTTGAGCTAAATATACTAACGTATGAAGTTTATTATATTCTTTTAACGGTACTCCTTTCATGCATGATACCTTAGCCTCATTATTTTCTTTATTATGAATAACAAATTATTTCGTGTGATGGAACCACACCTAGAAGAGTTTCATACTATTTCCTATGTGTCGTAAGCTCGTTTAACCGAACTCCGTTTGTCTTGTAACAAAACTCATTTAAAAGTTTGAGCTAAATATACTAACGTGTGAAGTTTATTATATATTTTTAACGGTACTCCTTTCATGCATGATACCTTAGCTTTGGTATTTTGTTTATTAGGAATAATATTTAATTTCGTTGATGGAATCACACCCATAAGAATTTCGTACAATTTCCTATATCTCGTATGCTCGTTTAACCGATCTCCGTTTGTCTTGTAACAAAACTCGGTTAAAAGTTTGAGCTAAATATACTAACGTATGAATTTTATTATATTCTTTTAACGGTACTCCTTTGATGCTTGATATTTTAGGCTCGGTATTTTGTTTATTATGAATAATAATTATTTATGGTGTGATGGAACCACACCAAGAAGAATTTCATACTATTTCCTATGTTTCGTAAGCTCGTTTAACCGATCTCCGTTTTTCTTGTAACAAAACTCGGTTAAAAGTTTGAGCTAAATATACTAACGTATGAAGTTTATTATATTCTTTTAACGGTACTCCTTTCATGCATGATACCTTAGCCTCATTATTTTCTTTATTATGAATAACAATTTATTTCGTGTGATGGAACCACACCTAGAAGAGTTTCATACTATTTCCTATGTGTCGTAAGCTCGTTTAACCGAACTCCGTTTGTCTTGCAACAAAACTCGTTTAAAAGTTTGAGCTAAATATACTAACGTATGAAGTTTATTATATTCTTTTAACGGTACTCCTTTCATGCATGATACCTTAACCTCATTATTTTCTTTATTATGAATAACAATTTATTTCGTATGATGGAACCACACCTAGAAGAGTTTCATACTATTTCCTATGTGTCGTACGCTCGTTTAACCGAACTCCGTTTGTCTTGTAACAAAACTCGTTTAAAAGGTTGAGCTAAATATACTAACGTATGAAGTTTATTATATTCTTTTAACGGTACTCCTTTCATGCATGATACCTTAGCCTCATTATTTTCTTTATTATGAATAACAATTTATTTCGTGTGATGGAACCACACCTAGAAAAGTTTCATACTATTTCCTATGTGTCGTACGCTCGTTTAACCGAACTCCGTTTGTCTTGTAACAAAACTCGTTTAAAAGTTTGAGCTAAATATACTAACGTATGAAGTTTATTATATTCTTTTAACGGTACTCCTTTCATGCATGATACCTTAGCCTCATTATTTTCTTTATTATGAATAACAAATTATTTCGTGTGATGGAACCACACCTAGAAGAGTTTCATACTATTTCCTATGTGTCGTAAGCTCGTTTAACCGAACTCCGTTTGTCTTGTAACAAAACTCATTTAAAAGTTTGAGCTAAATATACTAACGTGTGAAGTTTATTATATATTTTTAACGGTACTCCTTTCATGCATGATACCTTAGCTTTGGTATTTTGTTTATTAGGAATAATATTTAATTTCGTTGATGGAATCACACCCATAAGAATTTCGTACAATTTCCTATATCTCGTATGCTCGTTTAACCGATCTCCGTTTGTCTTGTAACAAAACTCGGTTAAAAGTTTGAGCAAATATACTAACGTATGAATTTTATTATATTCTTTTAACGGTACTCCTTTGATGCTTGATATTTTAGGCTCGGTATTTTGTTTATTATGAATAATAATTATTTATGGTGTGATGGAACCACACCAAGAAGAATTTCATACTATTTCCTATGTTTCGTAAGCTCGTTTAACCGATCTCCGTTTTTCTTGTAACAAAACTCGGTTAAAAGTTTGAGCTAAATATACTAACGTATGAAGTTTATTATATTCTTTTAACGGTACTCCTTTCATGCATGATACCTTAGCCTCATTATTTTCTTTATTATGAATAACAATTTATTTCGTGTGATGGAACCACACCTAGAAGAGTTTCATACTATTTCCTATGTGTCGTAAGCTCGTTTAACCGAACTCCGTTTGTCTTGCAACAAAACTCGTTTAAAAGTTTTAGCTAAATATACTAACGTATGAAGTTTATTATATTCTTTTAACGGTACTCCTTTCATGCATGATACCTTAACCTCATTATTTTCTTTATTATGAATAACAATTTATTTCGTATGATGGAACCACACCTAGAAGAGTTTCATACTATTTCCTATGTGTCGTACGCTCGTTTAACCGAACTCCGTTTGTCTTGTAACAAAACTCGTTTAAAAGGTTGAGCTAAATATACTAACGTATGAAGTTTATTATATTCTTTTAACGGTACTCCTTTCATGCATGATACCTTAGCCTCATTATTTTCTTTATTATGAATAACAATTTATTTCGTGTGATGGAACCACACCTAGAAAAGTTTCATACTATTTCCTATGTGTCGTACGCTCGTTTAACCGAACTCCGTTTGTCTTGTAACAAAACTCGTTTAAAAGTTTGAGCTAAATATACTAACGTATGAAGTTTATTATATTCTTTTAACGGTACTCCTTTCATGCATGATACCTTAGCCTCATTATTTTCTTTATTATGAATAACAAATTATTTCGTGTGATGGAACCACACCTAGAAGAGTTTCATACTATTTCCTATGTGTCGTAAGCTCGTTTAACCGAACTCCGTTTGTCTTGTAACAAAACTCATTTAAAAGTTTGAGCTAAATATACTAACGTGTGAAGTTTATTATATATTTTTAACGGTACTCCTTTCATGCATGATACCTTAGCTTTGGTATTTTGTTTATTAGGAATAATATTTAATTTCGTTGATGGAATCACACCCATAAGAATTTCGTACAATTTCCTATATCTCGTATGCTCGTTTAACCGATCTCCGTTTGTCTTGTAACAAAACTCGGTTAAAAGTTTGAGCTAAATATACTAACGTATGAATTTTATTATATTCTTTTAACGGTACTCCTTTGATGCTTGATATTTTAGGCTCGGTATTTTGTTTATTATGAATAATAATTATTTATGGTGTGATGGAACCACACCAAGAAGAATTTCATACTATTTCCTATGTTTCGTAAGCTCGTTTAACCGATCTCCGTTTTTCTTGTAACAAAACTCGGTTAAAAGTTTGAGCTAAATATACTAACGTATGAAGTTTATTATATTCTTTTAACGGTACTCCTTTCATGCATGATACCTTAGCCTCATTATTTTCTTTATTATGAATAACAATTTATTTCGTGTGATGGAACCACACCTAGAAGAGTTTCATACTATTTCCTATGTGTCGTAAGCTCGTTTAACCGAACTCCGTTTGTCTTGCAACAAAACTCGTTTAAAAGTTTGAGCTAAATATACTAACGTATGAAGTTTATTATATTCTTTTAACGGTACTCCTTTCATGCATGATACCTTAACCTCATTATTTTCTTTATTATGAATAACAATTTATTTCGTATGATGGAACCACACCTAGAAGAGTTTCATACTATTTCCTATGTGTCGTACGCTCGTTTAACCGAACTCCGTTTGTCTTGTAACAAAACTCGTTTAAAAGTTTGAGCTAAATATACTAACGTATGAATTTTATTATATTCTTTTAACGGTACTCCTTTGATGCTTGATATTTTAGGCTCGGTATTTTGTTTATTATGAATAATAATTATTTATGGTGTGATGGAACCACACCAAGAAGAATTTCGTACAATTTCCTATATCTCGTATGCTCGTTTAACTGATCTCCGTTTGTCTTGTAACAAAACTCGGTTAAAAGTTTGAGCTAAATATACTAACGTATGAATTTTATTATATTCTTTTAACGGTACTCCTTTGATGCTTGATATTTTAGGCTCGGTATTTTGTTTATTATGAATAATAATTATTTATGGTGTGATGGAACCACACCAAGAAGAATTTCATACTATTTCCTATGTTTCGTAAGCTCGTTTAACCGATCTCCGGTTGTCTTGTAACAAAACTCGTTTAAAAGTTTGAGCTAAATATACTAACGTATGAAGTTTATTATATTCTTTTAACGGTACTCCTTTCATGCATGATACCTTAGCCTCATTATTTTCTTTATTATGAATAACAATTTATTTCGTGTGATGGAACCACACCTAGAAGAGTTTCATACTATTTCCTATGTGTCGTACGCTCGTTTAACCGAACTCCGTTTGTCTTGTAACAAAACTCGTTTAAAAGTTTGAGCTAAATATACTAACGTATGAAGTTTATTATATTCTTTTAACGGTACTCCTTTCATGCATGATACCTTAGCCTCATTATTTTCTTTATTATGAATAATAATTATTTATGGTGTGATGGAACCACACCAAGAAGAATTTCATACTATTTCCTATGTTTCGTAAGCTCGTTTAACCGATCTCCGGTTGTCTTGTAACAAAACTCGGTTAAAAGTTTGAGCTAAATATACTAACGTATGAAGTTTATTATATTCTTTTAACGGTACTCCTTTCATGCATGATACCTTAGCCTTATTATTTTCTTTATTATGAATAACAATTTATTTCGTGTGATGGAACCACACCTAGAAGAGTTTCATACTATTTCCTATGTGTCGTAAGCTCGTTTAACCGAACTCCGTTTGTCTTGCAACAAAACTCGGTTAAAAGTTTGAGCTAAATATACTAACGTATGAAGTTTATTATATTCTTTTAACGGTACTCCTTTCATGCATGATACCTTAACCTCATTATTTTCTTTATTATGAATAACAATTTATTTCGTATGATGGAACCACACCTAGAAGAGTTTCATACTATTTCCTATGTGTCGTACGCTCGTTTAACCGAACTCCGTTTGTCTTGTAACAAAACTCGTTTAAAAGTTTGAGCTAAATATACTAACGTATGAATTTTATTATATTCTTTTAACGGTACTCCTTTGATGCTTGATATTTTAGGCTCGGTATTTTGTTTATTATGAATAATAATTATTTATGGTGTGATGGAACCACACCAAGAAGAATTTCGTACAATTTCCTATATCTCGTATGCTCGTTTAACTGATCTCCGTTTGTCTTGTAACAAAACTCGGTTAAAAGTTTGAGCTAAATATACTAACGTATGAATTTTATTATATTCTTTTAACGGTACTCCTTTGATGCTTGATATTTTAGGCTCGGTATTTTGTTTATTATGAATAATAATTATTTATGGTGTGATGGAACCACACCAAGAAGAATTTCATACTATTTCCTATGTTTCGTAAGCTCGTTTAACCGATCTCCGGTTGTCTTGTAACAAAACTCGTTTAAAAGTTTGAGCTAAATATACTAACGTATGAAGTTTATTATATTCTTTTAACGGTACTCCTTTCATGCATGATACCTTAGCCTCATTATTTTCTTTATTATGAATAACAATTTATTTCGTGTGATGGAACCACACCTAGAAGAGTTTCATACTATTTCCTATGTGTCGTACGCTCGTTTAACCGAACTCCGTTTGTCTTGTAACAAAACTCGTTTAAAAGTTTGAGCTAAATATACTAACGTATGAAGTTTATTATATTCTTTTAACGGTACTCCTTTCATGCATGATACCTTAGCCTCATTATTTTCTTTATTATGAATAATAATTATTTATGGTGTGATGGAACCACACCAAGAAGAATTTCATACTATTTCCTATGTTTCGTAAGCTCGTTTAACCGATCTCCGTTTGTCTTGTAACAAAACTCGGTTAAAAGTTTGAGCTAAATATACTAACGTATGAAGTTTATTATATTCTTTTAACGGTACTCCTTTCATGCATGATACCTTAGCCTTATTATTTTCTTTATTATGAATAACAATTTATTTCGTGTGATGGAACCACACCTAGAAGAGTTTCATACTATTTCCTATGTGTCGTAAGCTCGTTTAACCGAACTCCGTTTGTCTTGCAACAAAACTCGTTTAAAAGTTTGAGCTAAATATACTAACGTATGAAGTTTATTATATTCTTTTAACGGTACTCCTTTCATGCATGATACCTTAACCTCATTATTTTCTTTATTATGAATAACAATTTATTTCGTATGATGGAACCACACCTAGAAGAGTTTCATACTATTTCCTATGTGTCGTACGCTCGTTTAACCGAACTCCGTTTGTCTTGTAACAAAACTCGTTTAAAAGTTTGAGCTAAATATACTAACGTATGAATTTTATTATATTCTTTTAACGGTACTCCTTTGATGCTTGATATTTTAGGCTCGGTATTTTGTTTATTATGAATAATAATTATTTATGGTGTGATGGAACCACACCAAGAAGAATTTCGTACAATTTCCTATATCTCGTATGCTCGTTTAACTGATCTCCGTTTGTCTTGTAACAAAACTCGGTTAAAAGTTTGAGCTAAATATACTAACGTATGAATTTTATTATATTCTTTTAACGGTACTCCTTTGATGCTTGATATTTTAGGCTCGGTATTTTGTTTATTATGAATAATAATTATTTATGGTGTGATGGAACCACACCAAGAAGAATTTCGTACAATTTCCTATATCTCGTATGCTCGTTTAAGTGATCTCCGTTTGTCTTGTAACAAAACTCGGTTAAAAGTTTGAGCTAAATATACTAACGTATGAATTTTATTATATTCTTTTAACGGTACTCCTTTGATGCTTGATATTTTAGGCTCGGTATTTTGTTTATTATGAATAATAATTATTTATGGTGTGATGGAACCACACCAAGAAGAATTTCATACTATTTCCTATGTTTCGTAAGCTCGTTTAACCGATCTCCGGTTGTCTTGTAACAAAACTCGTTTAAAAGTTTGAGCTAAATATACTAACGTATGAAGTTTATTATATTCTTTTAACGGTACTCCTTTCATGCATGATACCTTAGCCTCATTATTTTCTTTATTATGAATAACAAATTATTTCGTGTGATGGAACCACACCTAGAAGAGTTTCATACTATTTCCTATGTGTCGTAAGCTCGTTTAACCGAACTCCGTTTGTCTTGTAACAAAACTCATTTAAAAGTTTGAGCTAAATATACTAACGTGTGAAGTTTATTATATATTTTTAACGGTACTCCTTTCATGCATGATACCTTAGCTTTGGTATTTTGTTTATTAGGAATAATATTTAATTTCGTTTATGGAATCACACCCATAAGAATTTCGTACAATTTCCTATATCTCGTATGCTCGTTTAACCGATCTCCGTTTGTCTTGTAACAAAACTCGGTTAAAAGTTTGAGCTAAATATACTAACGTATGAATTTTCTTATATTCTTTTAACGGTACTCCTTTGATGCTTGATATTTTAGGCTCGGTATTTTGTTTATTATGAATAATAATTATTTATGGTGTGATGGAACCACACCAAGAAGAATTTCATACTATTTCTTATGTTTCGTAAGCTCGTTTAACCGATCTCCGTTTGTCTTGTAACAAAACTCGGTTAAAAGTTTGAGCTAAATATACTAACGTATGAAGTTTATTATATTCTTTTAACGGTACTCCTTTCATGCATGATACCTTAGCCTCATTATTTTCTTTATTATGAATAACAATTTATTTCGTGTGATGGAACCACACCTAGAAGAGTTTCATACTATTTCCTATGCGTCGTAAGCTCGTTTAACCGAACTCCGTTTGTCTTGCAACAAAACTCGTTTAAAAGTTTGAGCTAAATATACTAACGTATGAAGTTTATTATATTCTTTTAACGGTACTCCTTTCATGCATGATACCTTAACCTCATTATTTTCTTTATTATGAATAACAATTTATTTCGTATGATGGAACCACACCTAGAAGAGTTTCATACTATTTCCTATGTGTCGTACGCTCGTTTAACCGAACTCCGTTTGTCTTGTAACAAAACTCGTTTAAAAGTTTGAGCTAAATATACTAACGTATGAATTTTATTATATTCTTTTAACGGTACTCCTTTGATGCTTGATATTTTAGGCTCGGTATTTTGTTTATTAGGAATAATATTTATTTTCGTTGATGGAATCACACCCATAAGAATTTCGTACAATTTCCTATATCTCGTATGCTCGTTTAACCGATCTCCGTTTGTCTTGTAACAAAACTCGGTTAAAAGTTTGAGCTAAATATACTAACGTATGAATTTTATTATATTCTTTTAACGGTACTCCTTTGATGCTTGATATTTTAGGCTCGGTATTTTGTTTATTATGAATAATAATTATTTATGGTGTGATGGAACCACACCAAGAAGAATTTCATACTATTTCCTATGTTTCGTAAGCTCGTTTAACCGATCTCCGGTTGTCTTGTAACAAAACTCGTTTAAAAGTTTGAGCTAAATATACTAACGTATGAAGTTTATTATATTCTTTTAACGGTACTCCTTTCATGCATGATACCTTAGCCTCATTATTTTCTTTATTATGAATAACAATTTATTTCGTGTGATGGAACCACACCTAGAAGAGTTTCATACTATTTCCTATGTGTCGTACGCTCGTTTAACCGAACTCCGTTTGTCTTGTAACAAAACTCGTTTAAAAGTTTGAGCTAAATATACTAACGTATGAAGTTTATTATATTCTTATAACGGTACTCCTTTCATGCATGATACCTTAGCCTCATTATTTTCTTTATTATGAATAATAATTATTTATGGTGTGATGGAACCACACCAAGAAGAATTTCATACTATTTCCTATGTTTCGTAAGCTCGTTTAACCGATCTCCGTTTGTCTTGTAACAAAACTCGGTTAAAAGTTTGAGCTAAATATACTAACGTATGAAGTTTATTATATTCTTTTAACGGTACTCCTTTCATGCATGATACCTTAGCCTTATTATTTTCTTTATTATGAATAACAATTTATTTCGTGTGATGGAACCACACCTAGAAGAGTTTCATACTATTTCCTATGTGTCGTAAGCTCGTTTAACCGAACTCCGTTTGTCTTGCAACAAAACTCGTTTAAAAGTTTGAGCTAAATATACTAACGTATGAAGTTTATTATATTCTTTTAACGGTACTCCTTTCATGCATGATACCTTAACCTCATTATTTTCTTTATTATGAATAACAATTTATTTCGTATGATGGAACCACACCTAGAAGAGTTTCATACTATTTCCTATGTGTCGTACGCTCGTTTAACCGAACTCCGTTTGTCTTGTAACAAAACTCGTTTAAAAGTTTGAGCTAAATATACTAACGTATGAATTTTATTATATTCTTTTAACGGTACTCCTTTGATGCTTGATATTTTAGGCTCGGTATTTTGTTTATTATGAATAATAATTATTTATGGTGTGATGGAACCACACCAAGAAGAATTTCGTACAATTTCCTATATCTCGTATGCTCGTTTAACTGATCTCCGTTTGTCTTGTAACAAAACTCGGTTAAAAGTTTGAGCTAAATATACTAACGTATGAATTTTATTATATTCTTTTAACGGTACTCCTTTGATGCTTGATATTTTAGGCTCGGTATTTTGTTTATTATGAATAATAATTATTTATGGTGTGATGGAACCACACCAAGAAGAATTTCGTACAATTTCCTATATCTCGTATGCTCGTTTAACTGATCTCCGTTTGTCTTGTAACAAAACTCGGTTAAAAGTTTGAGCTAAATATACTAACGTATGAATTTTATTATATTCTTTTAACGGTACTCCTTTGATGCTTGATATTTTAGGCTCGGTATTTTCATTATTATGAATAATAATTATTTATGGTGTGATGGAACCACACCAAGAAGAATTTCATACTATTTCCTATGTTTCGTAAGCTCGTTTAACCGATCTCCGGTTGTCTTGTAACAAAACTCGTTTAAAAGTTTGAGCTAAATATACTAACGTATGAAGTTTATTATATTCTTTTAACGGTACTCCTTTCATGCATGATACCTTAGCCTCATTATTTTCTTTATTATGAATAACAAATTATTTCGTGTGATGGAACCACACCTAGAAGAGTTTCATACTATTTCCTATGTGTCGTAAGCTCGTTTAACCGAACTCCGTTTGTCTTGTAACAAAACTCATTTAAAAGTTTGAGCTAAATATACTAACGTGTGAAGTTTATTATATATTTTTAACGGTACTCCTTTCATGCATGATACCTTAGCTTTGGTATTTTGTTTATTAGGAATAATATTTAATTTCGTTTATGGAATCACACCCATAAGAATTTCGTACAATTTCCTATATCTCGTATGCTCGTTTAACCGATCTCCGTTTGTCTTGTAACAAAACTCGGTTAAAAGTTTGAGCTAAATATACTAACGTATGAATTTTCTTATATTCTTTTAACGGTACTCCTTTGATGCTTGATATTTTAGGCTCGGTATTTTGTTTATTATGAATAATAATTATTTATGGTGTGATGGAACCACACCAAGAAGAATTTCATACTATTTCCTATGTTTCGTAAGCTCGTTTAACCGATCTCCGTTTGTCTTGTAACAAAACTCGGTTAAAAGTTTGAGCTAAATATACTAACGTATGAAGTTTATTATATTCTTTTAACGGTACTCCTTTCATGCATGATACCTTAGCCTCATTATTTTCTTTATTATGAATAACAATTTATTTCGTGTGATGGAACCACACCTAGAAGAGTTTCATACTATTTCCTATGCGTCGTAAGCTCGTTTAACCGAACTCCGTTTGTCTTGCAACAAAACTCGTTTAAAAGTTTGAGCTAAATATACTAACGTATGAAGTTTATTATATTCTTTTAACGGTACTCCTTTCATGCATGATACCTTAACCTCATTATTTTCTTTATTATGAATAACAATTTATTTCGTATGATGGAACCACACCTAGAAGAGTTTCATACTATTTCCTATGTGTCGTACGCTCGTTTAACCGAACTCCGTTTGTCTTGTAACAAAACTCGTTTAAAAGTTTGAGCTAAATATACTAACGTATGAATTTTATTATATTCTTTTAACGGTACTCCTTTGATGCTTGATATTTTAGGCTCGGTATTTTGTTTATTATGAATAATAATTATTTATGGTGTGATGGAACCACACCAAGAAGAATTTCGTACAATTTCCTATATCTCGTATGCTCGTTTAACTGATCTCCGTTTGTCTTGTAACAAAACTCGGTTAAAAGTTTGAGCTAAATATACTAACGTATGAATTTTATTATATTCTTTTAACGGTACTCCTTTGATGCTTGATATTTTAGGCTCGGTATTTTGTTTATTATGAATAATAATTATTTATGGTGTGATGGAACCACACCAAGAAGAATTTCATACTATTTCCTATGTTTCGTAAGCTCGTTTAACCGATCTCCGGTTGTCTTGTAACAAAACTCGTTTAAAAGTTTGAGCTAAATATACTAACGTATGAAGTTTATTATATTCTTTTAACGGTACTCCTTTCATGCATGATACCTTAGCCTCATTATTTTCTTTATTATGAATAACAAATTATTTCGTGTGATGGAACCACACCTAGAAGAGTTTCATACTATTTCCTATGTGTCGTAAGCTCGTTTAACCGAACTCCGTTTGTCTTGTAACAAAACTTATTTAAAAGTTTGAGCTAAATATACTAACGTGTGAAGTTTATTATATATTTTTAACGGTACTCCTTTCATGCATGATACCTTAGCTTTGGTATTTTGTTTATTAGGAATAATATTTAATTTCGTTGATGGAATCACACCCATAAGAATTTCGTACAATTTCCTATATCTCATATGCTCGTTTAACCGATCTCCGTTTGTCTTGTAACAAAACTCGGTTAAAAGTTTGAGCTAAATATACTAACGTATGAATTTTATTATATTCTTTTAACGGTACTCCTTTGATGCTTGATATTTTAGGCTCGGTATTTTGTTTATTATGAATAATAATTATTTATGGTGTGATGGAACCACACCAAGAAGAATTTCATACTATTTCCTATGTTTCGTAAGCTCGTTTAACCGATCTCCGTTTGTCTTGTAACAAAACTCGGTTAAAAGTTTGAGCTAAATATACTAACGTATGAAGTTTATTATATTCTTTTAACGGTACTCCTTTCATGCATGATACCTTAGCCTCATTATTTTCTTTATTATGAATAACAATTTATTTCGTGTGATGGAACCACACCTAGAAGAGTTTCATACTATTTCCTATGTGTCGTAAGATCGTTTAACCGAACTCCGTTTGTCTTGCAACAAAACTCGTTTAAAAGTTTGAGCTAAATATACTAACGTATGAAGTTTATTATATTCTTTTAACGGTACTCCTTTCATGCATGATACCTTAACCTCATTATTTTCTTTATTATGAATAACAATTTATTTCGTATGATGGAACCACACCTAGAAGAGTTTCATACTATTTCCTATGTGTCGTACGCTCGTTTAACCGAACTCCGTTTGTCTTGTAACAAAACTCGTTTAAAAGTTTGAGCTAAATATACTAACGTATGAATTTTATTATATTCTTTTAACGGTACTCCTTTGATGCTTGATATTTTAGGCTCGGTATTTTTTTTATTATGAATAATAATTATTTATGGTGTGATGGAACCACACCAAGAAGAATTTCGTACAATTTCCTATATCTCGTATGCTCGTTTAACTGATCTCCGTTTGTCTTGTAACAAAACTCGGTTAAAAGTTTGAGCTAAATATACTAACGTATGAATTTTATTATATTCTTTTAACGGTACTCCTTTGATGCTTGATATTTTAGGCTCGGTATTTTGTTTATTATGAATAATAATTATTTATGGTGTGATGGAACCACACCAAGAAGAATTTCATACTATTTCCTATGTTTCGTAAGCTCGTTTAACCGATCTCCGGTTGTCTTGTAACAAAACTCGTTTAAAAGTTTGAGCTAAATATACTAACGTATGAAGTTTATTATATTCTTTTAACGGTACTCCTTTCATGCATGATACCTTAGCCTCATTATTTTCTTTATTATGAATAACAAATTATTTCGTGTGATGGAACCACACCTAGAAGAGTTTCATACTATTTCCTATGTGTCGTAAGCTCGTTTAACCGAACTCCGTTTGTCTTGTAACAAAACTCATTTAAAAGTTTGAGCTAAATATACTAACGTGTGAAGTTTATTATATATTTTTAACGGTACTCCTTTCATGCATGATACCTTAGCTTTGGTATTTTGTTTATTAGGAATAATATTTAATTTCGTTGATGGAATCACACCCATAAGAATTTCGTACAATTTCCTATATCTCGTATGCTCGTTTAACCCATCTCCGTTTGTCTTGTAACAAAACTCGGTTAAAAGTTTGAGCTAAATATACTAACGTATGAATTTTATTATATTCTTTTAACGGTACTCCTTTGATGCTTGATATTTTAGGCTCGGTATTTTGTTTATTATGAATAATAATTATTTATGGTGTGATGGAACCACACCAAGAAGAATTTCATACTATTTCCTATGTTTCGTAAGCTCGTTTAACCGATCTCCGTTTGTCTTGTAACAAAACTCGGTTAAAAGTTTGAGCTAAATATACTAACGTATGAAGTTTATTATATTCTTTTAACGGTACTCCTTTCATGCATGATACCTTAGCCTCATTATTTTCTTTATTATGAATAACAATTTATTTCGTGTGATGGAACCATACCTAGAAGAGTTTCATACTATTTCCTATGTGTCGTAAGCTCGTTTAACCGAACTCCGTTTGTCTTGCAACAAAACTCGTTTAAAAGTTTGAGCTAAATATACTAACGTATGAAGTTTATTATATTCTTTTAACGGTACTCCTTTCATGCATGATACCTTAACCTCATTATTTTCTTTATTATGAATAACAATTTATTTCGTATGATGGAACCACACCTAGAAGAGTTTCATACTATTTCCTATGTGTCGTACGCTCGTTTAACCGAACTCCGTTTGTCTTGTAACAAAACTCGTTTAAAAGTTTGAGCTAAATATACTAACGTATGAATTTTATTATATTCTTTTAACGGTACTCCTTTGATGCTTGATATTTTAGGCTCGGTATTTTGTTTATTATGAATAATAATTATTTATGGTGTGATGGAACCACACCAAGAAGAATTTCGTTCAATTTCCTATATCTCGTATGCTCGTTTAACTGATCTCCGTTTGTCTTGTAACAAAACTCGGTTAAAAGTTTGAGCTAAATATACTAACGTATGAATTTTATTATATTCTTTTAACGGTACTCCTTTGATGCTTGATATTTTAGGCTCGGTATTTTGTTTATTATGAATAATAATTATTTATGGTGTGATGGAACCACACCAAGAAGAATTTCATACTATTTCCTATGTTTCGTAAGCTCGTTTAACCGATCTCCGGTTGTCTTGTAACAAAACTCGTTTAAAAGTTTGAGCTAAATATACTAACGTATGAAGTTTATTATATTCTTTTAACGGTACTCCTTTCATGCATGATACCTTAGCCTCATTATTTTCTTTATTATGAATAACAATTTATTTCGTGTGATGGAACCACACCTAGAAGAGTTTCATACTATTTCCTATGTGTCGTACGCTCGTTTAACCGAACTCCGTTTGTCTTGTAACAAAACTCGTTTAAAAGTTTGAGCTAAATATACTAACGTATGAAGTTTATTATATTCTTTTAACGGTACTCCTTTCATGCATGATACCTTAGCCTCATTATTTTCTTTATTATGAATAACAATTTATTTCGTGTGATGGAACCACACCTAGAAGAGTTTCATACTATTTCCTATGTGTCGTAAGCTCGTTTAACCGAACTCCGTTTGTCTTGTAACAAAACTCATTTAAAAGTTTGAGCTAAATATACTAACGTGTGAAGTTTATTATATATTTTTAACGGTACTCCTCATGCATGATACCTTAGCTTTGGTATTTTGTTTATTATGAATAATAATTATTTATGGTGTGATGGAACCACACCAAGAAGAATTTCGTACAATTTCCTATATCTCGTATGCTCGTTTAACTGATCTCCGTTTGTCTTGTAACAAAACTCGGTTAAAAGTTTGAGCTAAATATACTAACGTATGAATTTTATTATATTCTTTTAACGGTACTCCTTTGATGCTTGATATTTTAGGCTCGGTATTTTGTTTATTATGAATAATAATTATTTATGGTGTGATGGAACCACACCAAGAAGAATTTCATACTATTTCCTATGTTTCGTAAGCTCGTTTAACCGATCTCCGGTTGTCTTGTAACAAAACTCGTTTAAAAGTTTGAGCTAAATATACTAACGTATGAAGTTTATTATATTCTTTTAACGGTACTCCTTTCATGCATGATACCTTAGCTTTGGTATTTTGTTTATTAGGAATAATATTTAATTTCGTTGATGGAATCACACCCATAAGAATTTCGTACAATTTCCTATATCTCGTATGCTCGTTTAACCGATCTCTGTTTGTCTTGTAACAAAACTCGGTTAAAAGTTTGAGCTAAATATACTAACGTATGAATTTTATTATATTCTTTTAACGGTACTCCTTTGATGCTTGATATTTTAGGCTCGGTATTTTGTTTATTATGAATAATAATTATTTATGGTGTGATGGAACCACACCAAGAAGAATTTCATACTATTTCCTATGTTTCGTAAGCTCGTTTAACCGATCTCCGTTTGTCTTGTAACAAAACTCGGTTAAAAGTTTGAGCTAAATATACTAACGTATGAAGTTTATTATATTCTTTTAACGGTACTCCTTTCATGCATGATACCTTAGCCTCATTATTTTCTTTATTATGAATAACAATTTATTTCGTGTGATGGAACCATACCTAGAAGAGTTTCATACTATTTCCTATGTGTCGTAAGCTCGTTTAACCGAACTCCGTTTGTCTTGCAACAAAACTCGTTTAAAAGTTTGAGCTAAATATACTAACGTATGAAGTTTATTATATTCTTTTAACGGTACTCCTTTCATGCATGATACCTTAACCTCATTATTTTCTTTATTATGAATAACAATTTATTTCGTATGATGGAACCACACCTAGAAGAGTTTCATACTATTTCCTATGTGTCGTACGCTCGTTTAACCGAACTCCGTTTGTCTTGTAACAAAACTCGTTTAAAAGTTTGAGCTAAATATACTAACGTATGAATTTTATTATATTCTTTTAACGGTACTCCTTTGATGCTTGATATTTTAGGCTCGGTATTTTGTTTATTATGAATAATAATTATTTATGGTGTGATGGAACCACACCAAGAAGAATTTCGTTCAATTTCCTATATCTCGTATGCTCGTTTAACTGATCTCCGTTTGTCTTGTAACAAAACTCGGTTAAAAGTTTGAGCTAAATATACTAACGTATGAATTTTATTATATTCTTTTAACGGTACTCCTTTGATGCTTGATATTTTAGGCTCGGTATTTTGTTTATTATGAATAATAATTATTTATGGTGTGATGGAACCACACCAAGAAGAATTTCATACTATTTCCTATGTTTCGTAAGCTCGTTTAACCGATCTCCGGTTGTCTTGTAACAAAACTCGTTTAAAAGTTTGAGCTAAATATACTAACGTATGAAGTTTATTATATTCTTTTAACGGTACTCCTTTCATGCATGATACCTTAGCCTCATTATTTTCTTTATTATGAATAACAATTTATTTCGTGTGATGGAACCACACCTAGAAGAGTTTCATACTATTTCCTATGTGTCGTACGCTCGTTTAACCGAACTCCGTTTGTCTTGTAACAAAACTCGTTTAAATGTTTGAGCTAAATATACTAACGTATGAAGTTTATTATATTCTTTTAACGGTACTCCTTTCATGCATGATACCTTAACCTCATTATTTTCTTTATTATGAATAACAATTTATTTCGTATGATGGAACCACACCTAGAAGAGTTTCATACTATTTCCTATGTGTCGTACGCTCGTTTAACCGAACTCCGTTTGTCTTGTAACAAAACTCGTTTAAAAGTTTGAGCTAAATATACTAACGTATGAATTTTATTATATTCTTTTAACGGTACTCCTTTGATGCTTGATATTTTAGGCTCGGTATTTTGTTTATTATGAATAATAATTATTTATGGTGTGATGGAACCACACCAAGAAGAATTTCGTTCAATTTCCTATATCTCGTATGCTCGTTTAACTGATCTCCGTTTGTCTTGTAACAAAACTCGGTTAAAAGTTTGAGCTAAATATACTAACGTATGAATTTTATTATATTCTTTTAACGGTACTCCTTTGATGCTTGATATTTTAGGCTCGGTATTTTGTTTATTATGAATAATAATTATTTATGGTGTGATGGAACCACACCAAGAAGAATTTCATACTATTTCCTATGTTTCGTAAGCTCGTTTAACCGATCTCCGGTTGTCTTGTAACAAAACTCGTTTAAAAGTTTGAGCTAAATATACTAACGTATGAAGTTTATTATATTCTTTTAACGGTACTCCTTTCATGCATGATACCTTAGCCTCATTATTTTCTTTATTATGAATAACAATTTATTTCGTGTGATGGAACCACACCTAGAAGAGTTTCATACTATTTCCTATGTGTCGTACGCTCGTTTAACCGAACTCCGTTTGTCTTGTAACAAAACTCGTTTAAAAGTTTGAGCTAAATATACTAACGTATGAAGTTTATTATATTCTTTTAACGGTACTCCTTTCATGCATGATACCTTAGCCTCATTATTTTCTTTATTATGAATAACAATTTATTTCGTGTGATGGAACCACACCTAGAAGAGTTTCATACTATTTCCTATGTGTCGTAAGCTCGTTTAACCGAACTCCGTTTGTCTTGTAACAAAACTCATTTAAAAGTTTGAGCTAAATATACTAACGTGTGAAGTTTATTATATATTTTTAACGGTACTCCTTTCATGCATGATACCTTAGCTTTGGTATTTTGTTTATTAGGAATAATAATTATTTATGGTGTGATGGAACCACACCAAGAAGAATTTCGTACAATTTCCTATATCTCGTATGCTCGTTTAACTGATCTCCGTTTGTCTTGTAACAAAACTCGGTTAAAAGTTTGAGCTAAATATACTAACGTATGAATTTTATTATATTCTTTTAACGGTACTCCTTTGATGCTTGATATTTTAGGCTCGGTATTTTGTTTATTATGAATAATAATTATTTATGGTGTGATGGAACCACACCAAGAAGAATTTCATACTATTTCCTATGTTTCGTAAGCTCGTTTAACCGATCTCCGGTTGTCTTGTAACAAAACTCGTTTAAAAGTTTGAGCTAAATATACTAACGTATGAAGTTTATTATATTCTTTTAACGGTACTCCTTTCATGCATGATACCTTAGCTTTGGTATTTTGTTTATTAGGAATAATATTTAATTTCGTTGATGGAATCACACCCATAAGAATTTCGTACAATTTCCTATATCTCGTATGCTCGTTTAACCGATCTCCGTTTGTCTTGTAACAAAACTCGGTTAAAAGTTTGAGCTAAATATACTAACGTATGAATTTTATTATATTCTTTTAACGGTACTCCTTTGATGCTTGATATTTTAGGCTCGGTATTTTGTTTATTATGAATAATAATTATTTATGGTGTGATGGAACCACACCAAGAAGAATTTCATACTATTTCCTATGTTTCGTAAGCTCGTTTAACCGATCTCCGTTTGTCTTGTAACAAAACTCGGTTAAAAGTTTGAGCTAAATATACTAACGTATGAAGTTTATTATATTCTTTTAACGGTACTCCTTTCATGCATGATACCTTAGCCTCATTATTTTCTTTATTATGAATAACAATTTATTTCGTGTGATGGAACCATACCTAGAAGAGTTTCATACTATTTCCTATGTGTCGTAAGCTCGTTTAACCGAACTCCGTTTGTCTTGCAACAAAATCGTTTAAAAGTTTGAGCTAAATATACTAACGTATGAAGTTTATTATATTCTTTTAACGGTACTCCTTTCATGCATGATACCTTAACCTCATTATTTTCTTTATTATGAATAACAATTTATTTCGTATGATGGAACCACACCTAGAAGAGTTTCATACTATTTCCTATGTGTCGTACGCTCGTTTAACCGAACTCCGTTTGTCTTGTAACAAAACTCGTTTAAAAGTTTGAGCTAAATATACTAACGTATGAATTTTATTATATTCTTTTAACGGTACTCCTTTGATGCTTGATATTTTAGGCTCGGTATTTTGTTTATTATGAATAATAATTATTTATGGTGTGATGGAACCACACCAAGAAGAATTTCGTTCAATTTCCTATATCTCGTATGCTCGTTTAACTGATCTCCGTTTGTCTTGTAACAAAACTCGGTTAAAAGTTTGAGCTAAATATACTAACGTATGAATTTTATTATATTCTTTTAACGGTACTCCTTTGATGCTTGATATTTTAGGCTCGGTATTTTGTTTATTATGAATAATAATTATTTATGGTGTGATGGAACCACACCAAGAAGAATTTCATACTATTTCCTATGTTTCGTAAGCTCGTTTAACCGATCTCCGGTTGTCTTGTAACAAAACTCGTTTAAAAGTTTGAGCTAAATATACTAACGTATGAAGTTTATTATATTCTTTTAACGGTACTCCTTTCATGCATGATACCTTAGCCTCATTATTTTCTTTATTATGAATAACAATTTATTTCGTGTGATGGAACCACACCTAGAAGAGTTTCATACTATTTCCTATGTGTCGTACGCTCGTTTAACCGAACTCCGTTTGTCTTGTAACAAAACTCGTTTAAAAGTTTGAGCTAAATATACTAACGTATGAAGTTTATTATATTCTTTTAACGGTACTCCTTTCATGCATGATACCTTAGCCTCATTATTTTCTTTATTATGAATAACAATTTATTTCGTGTGATGGAACCACACCTAGAAGAGTTTCATACTATTTCCTATGTGTCGTAAGCTCGTTTAACCGAACTCCGTTTGTCTTGTAACAAAACTCATTTAAAAGTTTGAGCTAAATATACTAACGTGTGAAGTTTATTATATATTTTTAACGGTACTCCTCATGCATGATACCTTAGCTTTGGTATTTTGTTTATTATGAATAATAATTATTTATGGTGTGATGGAACCACACCAAGAAGAATTTCGTACAATTTCCTATATCTCGTATGCTCGTTTAACTGATCTCCGTTTGTCTTGTAACAAAACTCGGTTAAAAGTTTGAGCTAAATATACTAACGTATGAATTTTATTATATTCTTTTAACGGTACTCCTTTGATGCTTGATATTTTAGGCTCGGTATTTTGTTTATTATGAATAATAATTATTTATGGTGTGATGGAACCACACCAAGAAGAATTTCATACTATTTCCTATGTTTCGTAAGCTCGTTTAACCGATCTCCGGTTGTCTTGTAACAAAACTCGTTTAAAAGTTTGAGCTAAATATACTAACTTATGAAGTTTATTATATTCTTTTAACGGTACTCCTTTCATGCATGATACCTTAGCTTTGGTATTTTGTTTATTAGGAATAATATTTAATTTCGTTGATGGAATCACACCCATAAGAATTTCGTACAATTTCCTATATCTCGTATGCTCGTTTAACCGATCTCTGTTTGTCTTGTAACAAAACTCGGTTAAAAGTTTGAGCTAAATATACTAACGTATGAATTTTATTATATTCTTTTAACGGTACTCCTTTGATGCTTGATATTTTAGGCTCGGTATTTTGTTTATTATGAATAATAATTATTTATGGTGTGATGGAACCACACCAAGAAGAATTTCATACTATTTCCTATGTTTCGTAAGCTCGTTTAACCGATCTCCGTTTGTCTTGTAACAAAACTCGGTTAAAAGTTTGAGCTAAATATACTAACGTATGAAGTTTATTATATTCTTTTAACGGTACTCCTTTCATGCATGATACCTTAGCCTCATTATTTTCTTTATTATGAATAACAATTTATTTCGTGTGATGGAACCATACCTAGAAGAGTTTCATACTATTTCCTATGTGTCGTAAGCTCGTTTAACCGAACTCCGTTTGTCTTGCAACAAAACTCGTTTAAAAGTTTGAGCTAAATATACTAACGTATGAAGTTTATTATATTCTTTTAACGGTACTCCTTTCATGCATGATACCTTAACCTCATTATTTTCTTTATTATGAATAACAATTTATTTCGTATGATGGAACCACACCTAGAAGAGTTTCATACTATTTCCTATGTGTCGTACGCTCGTTTAACCGAACTCCGTTTGTCTTGTAACAAAACTCGTTTAAAAGTTTGAGCTAAATATACTAACGTATGAATTTTATTATATTCTTTTAACGGTACTCCTTTGATGCTTGATATTTTAGGCTCGGTATTTTGTTTATTATGAATAATAATTATTTATGGTGTGATGGAACCACACCAAGAAGAATTTCGTTCAATTTCCTATATCTCGTATGCTCGTTTAACTGATCTCCGTTTGTCTTGTAACAAAACTCGGTTAAAAGTTTGAGCTAAATATACTAACGTATGAATTTTATTATATTCTTTTAACGGTACTCCTTTGATGCTTGATATTTTAGGCTCGGTATTTTGTTTATTATGAATAATAATTATTTATGGTGTGATGGAACCACACCAAGAAGAATTTCATACTATTTCCTATGTTTCGTAAGCTCGTTTAACCGATCTCCGGTTGTCTTGTAACAAAACTCGTTTAAAAGTTTGAGCTAAATATACTAACGTATGAAGTTTATTATATTCTTTTAACGGTACTCCTTTCATGCATGATACCTTAGCCTCATTATTTTCTTTATTATGAATAACAATTTATTTCGTGTGATGGAACCACACCTAGAAGAGTTTCATACTATTTCCTATGTGTCGTACGCTCGTTTAACCGAACTCCGTTTGTCTTGTAACAAAACTCGTTTAAATGTTTGAGCTAAATATACTAACGTATGAAGTTTATTATATTCTTTTAACGGTACTCCTTTCATGCATGATACCTTAGCCTCATTATTTTCTTTATTATGAATAACAATTTATTTCGTGTGATGGAACCACACCTAGAAGAGTTTCATACTATTTCCTATGTGTCGTAACCTCGTTTAACCGAACTCCGTTTGTCTTGTAACAAAACTCATTTAAAAGTTTGAGCTAAATATACTAACGTGTGAAGTTTATTATATATTTTTAACGGTACTCCTCATGCATGATACCTTAGCTTTGGTATTTTGTTTATTATGAATAATAATTATTTATGGTGTGATGGAACCACACCAAGAAGAATTTCGTACAATTTCCTATATCTCGTATGCTCGTTTAACTGATCTCCGTTTGTCTTGTAACAAAACTCGGTTAAAAGTTTGAGCTAAATATACTAACGTATGAATTTTATTATATTCTTTTAACGGTACTCCTTTGATGCTTGATATTTTAGGCTCGGTATTTTGTTTATTATGAATAATAATTATTTATGGTGTGATGGAACCACACCAAGAAGAATTTCATACTATTTCCTATGTTTCGTAAGCTCGTTTAACCGATCTCCGGTTGTCTTGTAACAAAACTCGTTTAAAAGTTTGAGCTAAATATACTAACGTATGAAGTTTATTATATTCTTTTAACGGTACTCCTTTCATGCATGATACCTTAGCCTCATTATTTTCTTTATTATGAATAACAAATTATTTCGTGTGATGGAACCACACCTAGAAGAGTTTCATACTATTTCCTATGTGTCGTAAGCTCGTTTAACCGAACTCCGTTTGTCTTGTAACAAAACTCATTTAAAAGTTTGAGCTAAATATACTAACGTGTGAAGTTTATTATATATTTTTAACGGTACTCCTTTCATGCATGATACCTTAGCTTTGGTATTTTGTTTATTAGGAATAATATTTAATTTCGTTGATGGAATCACACCCATAAGAATTTCGTACAATTTCCTATATCTCGTATGCTCGTTTAACCGATCTCCGTTTGTCTTGTAACAAAACTCGTTTAAAAGTTTGAGCTAAATATACTAACGTATGAATTTTATTATATTCTTTTAACGGTACTCCTTTGATGCTTGATATTTTAGGCTCGGTATTTTGTTTATTATGAATAATAATTATTTATGGTGTGATGGAACCACACCAAGAAGAATTTCATACTATTTCCTATGTTTCGTAAGCTCGTTTAACCGATCTCCGGTTGTCTTGTAACAAAACTCGTTTAAAAGTTTGAGCTAAATATACTAACGTATGAAGTTTATTATATTCTTTTAACGGTACTCCTTTCATGCATGATACCTTAGCCTCATTATTTTCTTTATTATGAATAACAATTTATTTCGTGTGATGGAACCACACCTAGAAGAGTTTCATACTATTTCCTATGTGTCGTAAGCTCGTTTAACCGAACTCCGTTTGTCTTGTAACAAAACTCATTTAAAAGTTTGAGCTAAATATACTAACGTGTGAAGTTTATTATATATTTTTAACGGTACTCCTCATGCATGATACCTTAGCTTTGGTATTTTGTTTATTATGAATAATAATTATTTATGGTGTGATGGAACCACACCAAGAAGAATTTCGTTCAATTTCCTATATATCGTATGCTCGTTTAACTGATCTCCGTTTGTCTTGTAACAAAACTCGGTTAAAAGTTTAAGCTAAATATACTAACGTATGAATTTTATTATATTCTTTTAACGGTACTCCTTTGATGCTTGATATTTTAGGCTCGGTATTTTGTTTATTATGAATAATAATTATTTATGGTGTGATGGAACCACACCAAGAAGAATTTCATACTATTTCCTATGTTTCGTAAGCTCGTTTAACCGATCTCCGGTTGTCTTGTAACAAAACTCGTTTAAAAGTTTGAGCTAAATATACTAACGTATGAAGTTTATTATATTCTTTTAACGGTACTCCTTTCATGCATGATACCTTAGCCTCATTATTTTCTTTATTATGAATAACAATTTATTTCGTGTGATGGAACCACACCTAGAAGAGTTTCATACTATTTCCTATGTGTCGTACGCTCGTTTAACCGAACTCCGTTTGTCTTGTAACAAAACTCGTTTAAAAGTTTGAGCTAAATATACTAACGTATGAAGTTTATTATATTCCTTTAACGGTACTCCTTTCATGCATGATACCTTAGCCTCATTATTTTCTTTATTATGAATAACAATTTATTTCGTGTGATGGAACCACACCTAGAAGAGTTTCATACTATTTCCTATGTGTCGTAAGCTCGTTTAACCGAACTCCGTTTGTCTTGTAACAAAACTCATTTAAAAGTTTGAGCTAAATATACTAACGTGTGAAGTTTATTATATATTTTTAACGGTACTCCTCATGCATGATACCTTAGCTTTGGTATTTTGTTTATTAGGAATAATATTTATTTTCGTTGATGGAATCACACCCATAAGAATTTCGTACAATTTCCTATATCTCGTATGCTCGTTTAACCGATCTCCGTTTGTCTTGTAACAAAACTCGGTTAAAAGTTTGAGCTAAATATACTAACGTATGAATTTTATTATATTCTTTTAACGGTACTCCTTTGATGCTTGATATTTTAGGCTCGGTATTTTGTTTATTATGAATAATAATTATTTATGGTGTGATGGAACCACACCAAGAAGAATTTCATACTATTTCCTATGTTTCGTAAGCTCGTTTAACCGATCTCCGTTTGTCTTGTAACAAAACTCGGTTAAAAGTTTGAGCTAAATATACTAACGTATGAAGTTTATTATATTCTTTTAACGGTACTCCTTTCATGCATGATACCTTAGCCTCATTATTTTCTTTATTATGAATAACAATTTATTTCGTGTGATGGAACCACACCTAGAAGAGTTTCATACTATTTCCTATGTGTCGTAAGCTCGTTTAACCGAACTCCGTTTGTCTTGCAACAAAACTCGTTTAAAAGTTTGAGCTAAATATACTAACGTATGAAGTTTATTATATTCTTTTAACGGTACTCCTTTCATGCATGATACCTTAACCTCATTATTTTCTTTATTATGAATAACAATTTATTTCGTATGATGGAACCACACCTAGAAGAGTTTCATACTATTTCCTATGTGTCGTACGCTCGTTTAACCGAACTCCGTTTGTCTTGTAACAAAACTCGTTTAAAAGTTTGAGCTAAATATACTAACGTATGAATTTTATTATATTCTTTTAACGGTACTCCTTTGATGCTTGATATTTTAGCCTCGGTATTTTGTTTATTATGAATAATAATTATTTATGGTGTGATGGAACCACACCAAGAAGAATTTCGTTCAATTTCCTATATCTCGTATGCTCGTTTAACTGATCTCCGTTTGTCTTGTAACAAAACTCGGTTAAAAGTTTGAGCTAAATATACTAACGTATGAATTTTATTATATTCTTTTAACGGTACTCCTTTGATGCTTGATATTTTAGGCTCGGTATTTTGTTTATTATGAATAATAATTATTTATGGTGTGATGGAACCACACCAAGAAGAATTTCATACTATTTCCTATGTTTCGTAAGCTCGTTTAACCGATCTCCGGTTGTCTTGTAACAAAACTCGTTTAAAAGTTTGAGCTAAATATACTAACGTATGAAGTTTATTATATTCTTTTAACGGTACTCCTTTCATGCATGATACCTTAGCCTCATTATTTTCTTTATTATGAATAACAATTTATTTCGTGTGATGGAACCACACCTAGAAGAGTTTCATATTATTTCCTATGTGTCGTACGCTCGTTTAACCGAACTCCGTTTGTCTTGTAACAAAACTCGTTTAAAAGTTTGAGCTAAATATACTAACGTATGAAGTTTATTATATTCTTTTAACGGTACTCCTTTCATGCATGATACCTTAGCCTCATTATTTTCTTTATTATGAATAACAATTTATTTCGTGTGATGGAACCACACCTAGAAGAGTTTCATACTATTTCCTATGTGTCGTAAGCTCGTTTAACCGAACTCCGTTTGTCTTGTAACAAAACTCATTTAAAAGTTTGAGCTAAATATACTAACGTGTGAAGTTTATTATATATTTTTAACGGTACTCCTCATGCATGATACCTTAGCTTTGGTATTTTGTTTATTAGGAATAATATTTATTTTCGTTGATGGAATCACACCCATAAGAATTTCGTACAATTTCCTATATCTCGTATGCTCGTTTAACCGATCTCCGTTTGTCTTGTAACAAAACTCGGTTAAAAGTTTGAGCTAAATATACTAACGTATGAATTTTATTATATTCTTTTAACGGTACTCCTTTGATGCTTGATATTTTAGGCTCGGTATTTTGTTTATTATGAATAATAATTATTTATGGTGTGATGGAACCACACCAAGAAGAATTTCATACTATTTCCTATGTTTCGTAAGCTCGTTTAACCGATCTCCGTTTGTCTTGTAACAAAACTCGGTTAAAAGTTTGAGCTAAATATACTAACGTATGAAGTTTATTATATTCTTTTAACGGTACTCCTTTCATGCATGATACCTTAACCTCATTATTTTCTTTATTATGAATAACAATTTATTTCGTATGATGGAACCACACCTAGAAGAGTTTCATACTATTTCCTATGTGTCGTACGCTCGTTTAACCGAACTCCGTTTGTCTTGTAACAAAACTCGTTTAAAAGTTTGAGCTAAATATACTAACGTATGAATTTTATTATATTCTTTTAACGGTACTCCTTTGATGCTTGATATTTTAGCCTCGGTATTTTGTTTATTATGAATAATAATTATTTATGGTGTGATGGAACCACACCAAGAAGAATTTCGTTCAATTTCCTATATCTCGTATGCTCGTTTAACTGATCTCCGTTTGTCTTGTAACAAAACTCGGTTAAAAGTTTGAGCTAAATATACTAACGTATGAATTTTATTATATTCTTTTAACGGTACTCCTTTGATGCTTGATATTTTAGGCTCGGTATTTTGTTTATTATGAATAATAATTATTTATGGTGTGATGGAACCACACCAAGAAGAATTTCATACTATTTCCTATGTTTCGTAAGCTCGTTTAACCGATCTCCGGTTGTCTTGTAACAAAACTCGTTTAAAAGTTTGAGCTAAATATACTAACGTATGAATTTTATTATATTCTTTTAACGGTACTCCTTTCATGCATGATACCTTAGCCTCATTATTTTCTTTATTATGAATAACAATTTATTTCGTGTGATGGAACCACACCTAGAAGAGTTTCATACTATTTCCTATGTGTCGTACGCTCGTTTAACCGAACTCCGTTTGTCTTGTAACAAAACTCGTTTAAAAGTTTGAGCTAAATATACTAACGTATGAAGTTTATTATATTCTTTTAACGGTACTCCTTTCATGCATGATACCTTAGCCTCATTATTTTCTTTATTATGAATAACAATTTATTTCGTGTGATGGAACCACACCTAGAAGAGTTTCATACTATTTCCTATGTGTCGTAAGCTCGTTTAACCGAACTCCGTTTGTCTTGTAACAAAACTCATTTAAAAGTTTGAGCTAAATATACTAACGTGTGAAGTTTATTATATATTTTTAACGGTACTCCTCATGCATGATACCTTAGCTTTGGTATTTTGTTTATTAGGAATAATATTTATTTTCGTTGATGGAATCACACCCATAAGAATTTCGTACAATTTCCTATATCTCGTATGCTCGTTTAACCGATCTCCGTTTGTCTTGTAACAAAACTCGGTTAAAAGTTTGAGCTAAATATACTAACGTATGAATTTTCTTATATTCTTTTAACGGTACTCCTTTGATGCTTGATATTTTAGGCTCGGTATTTTGTTTATTATGAATAATAATTATTTATGGTGTGATGGAACCACACCAAGAAGAATTTCATACTATTTCCTATGTTTCGTAAGCTCGTTTAACCGATCTCCGTTTGTCTTGTAACAAAACTCGGTTAAAAGTTTGAGCTAAATATACTAACGTATGAAGTTTATTATATTCTTTTAACGGTACTCCTTTCATGCATGATACCTTAGCCTCATTATTTTCTTTATTATGAATAACAATTTATTTCGTGTGATGGAACCACACCTAGAAGAGTTTCATACTATTTCCTATATGTCGTAAGCTCGTTTAACCGAACTCCGTTTGTCTTGCAACAAAACTCGTTTAAAAGTTTGAGCTAAATATACTAACGTATGAAGTTTATTATATTCTTTTAACGGTACTCCTTTCATGCATGATACCTTAACCTCATTATTTTCTTTATTATGAATAACAATTTATTTCGTATGATGGAACCACACCTAGAAGAGTTTCATACTATTTCCTATGTGTCGTACGCTCGTTTAACCGAACTCCGTTTGTCTTGTAACAAAACTCGTTTAAAAGTTTGAGCTAAATATACTAACGTATGAATTTTATTATATTCTTTTAACGGTACTCCTTTGATGCTTGATATTTTAGCCTCGGTATTTTGTTTATTATGAATAATAATTATTTATGGTGTGATGGAACCACACCAAGAAGAATTTCGTTCAATTTCCTATATCTCGTATGCTCGTTTAACTGATCTCCGTTTGTCTTGTAACAAAACTCGGTTAAAAGTTTGAGCTAAATATACTAACGTATGAATTTTATTATATTCTTTTAACGGTACTCCTTTGATGCTTGATATTTTAGGCTCGGTATTTTGTTTATTATGAATAATAATTATTTATGGTGTGATGGAACCACACCAAGAAGAATTTCATACTATTTCCTATGTTTCGTAAGCTCGTTTAACCGATCTCCGGTTGTCTTGTAACAAAACTCGTTTAAAAGGTTGAGCTAAATATACTAACGTATGAAGTTTATTATATTCTTTTAACGGTACTCCTTTCATGCATGATACCTTAGCCTCATTATTTTCTTTATTATGAATAACAATTTATTTCGTGTGATGGAACCACACCTAGAAGAGTTTCATACTATTTCCTATGTGTCGTACGCTCGTTTAACCGAACTCCGTTTGTCTTGTAACAAAACTCGTTTAAAAGTTTGAGCTAAATATACTAACGTATGAAGTTTATTATATTCTTTTAACGGTACTCCTTTCATGCATGATACCTTAGCCTCATTATTTTCTTTATTATGAATAACAATTTATTTCGTGTGATGGAACCACACCTAGAAGAGTTTCATACTATTTCCTATGTGTCGTAAGTTCGTTTAACCGAACTCCGTTTGTCTTGTAACAAAACTCATTTAAAAGTTTGAGCTAAATATACTAACGTGTGAAGTTTATTATATATTTTTAACGGTACTCCTCATGCATGATACCTTAGCTTTGGTATTTTGTTTATTAGGACGTTGATGGAATCACACCCATAAGAATTTCGTACAATTTCCTATATCTCGTATGCTCGTTTAACCGATCTCCGTTTGTCTTGTAACAAAACTCGGTTAAAAGTTTGAGCTAAATATACTAACGTATGAATTTTATTATATTCTTTTAACGGTACTCCTTTGATGTTTGATATTTTAGGCTCGGTATTTTGTTTATTATGAATAATAATTATTTATGGTGTGATGGAACCACACCAAGAAGAATTTCATACTATTTCCTATGTTTCGTAAGCTCGTTTAACCGATCTCCGTTTGTCTTGTAACAAAACTCGGTTAAAAGTTTGAGCTAAATATACTAACGTATGAAGTTTATTATATTCTTTTAACGGTACTCCTTTCATGCATGATACCTTAGCCTCATTATTTTCTTTATTATGAATAACAATTTATTTCGTGTGATGGAACCACACCTAGAAGAGTTTCATACTATTTCCTATGTGTCGTAAGCTCGTTTAACCGAACTCCGTTTGTCTTGCAACAAAACTCGTTTAAAAGTTTGAGCTAAATATACTAACGTATGAAGTTTATTATATTCTTTTAACGGTACTCCTTTCATGCATGATACCTTAACCTCATTATTTTCTTTATTATGAATAACAATTTATTTCGTATGATGGAACCACACCTAGAAGAGTTTCATACTATTTCCTATGTGTCGTACGCTCGTTTAACCGAACTCCGTTTGTCTTGTAACAAAACTCGTTTAAAAGTTTGAGCTAAATATACTAACGTATGAATTTTATTATATTCTTTTAACGGTACTCCTTTGATGCTTGATATTTTAGCCTCGGTATTTTGTTTATTATGAATAATAATTATTTATGGTGTGATGGAACCACACCAAGAAGAATTTCGTACAATTTCCTATATCTCGTATGCTCGTTTAACTGATCTCCGTTTGTCTTTTAACAAAATTCGGTTAAAAGTTTGAGCTAAATATACTAACGTATGAATTTTATTATATTCTTTTAACGGTACTCCTTTGATGCTTGATATTTTAGGCTCGGTATTTTGTTTATTATGAATAATAATTATTTATGGTGTGATGGAACCACACCAAGAAGAATTTCATACTATTTCCTATGTTTCGTAAGCTCGTTTAACCGATCTCCGGTTGTCTTGTAACAAAACTCGTTTAAAAGTTTGAGCTAAATATACTAACGTATGAAGTTTATTATATTCTTTTAACGGTACTCCTTTCATGCATGATACCTTAGCCTCATTATTTTCTTTATTATGAATAACAATTTATTTCGTGTGATGGAACCACACCTAGAAGAGTTTCATACTATTTCCTATGTGTCGTACGCTCGTTTATCCGAACTCCGTTTGTCTTGTAACAAAACTCGTTTAAAAGTTTGAGCTAAATATACTAACGTATGAAGTTTATTATATTCTTTTAACGGTACTCCTTTCATGCATGATACCTTAGCCTCATTATTTTCTTTATTATGAATAACAATTTATTTCGTGTGATGGAACCACACCTAGAAGAGTTTCATACTATTTCCTATGTGTCGTAAGCTCGTTTAACCGAACTCCGTTTGTCTTGTAACAAAACTCATTTAAAAGTTTGAGCTAAATATACTAACGTGTGAAGTTTATTATATATTTTTAACGGTACTCCTTTCATGCATGATACCTTAGCTTTGGTATTTTGTTTATTAGGAATAATATTTAATTTCGTTGATGGAATCACACCCATAAGAATTTCGTACAATTTCCTATATCTCGTATGCTCGTTTAACCGATTCCGTTTGTCTTGTAACAAAACTCGGTTAAAAGTTTGAGCTAAATATACTAACGTATGAATTTTATTATATTCTTTTAACGGTACTCCTTTGATGCTTGATATTTTAGGCTCGGTATTTTGTTTATTATGAATAATAATTATTTATGGTGTGATGGAACCACACCACGAAGAATTTCATACTATTTCCTATGTTTCGTAAGCTCGTTTAACCGATCTCCGGTTGTCTTGCAACAAAACTCGTTTAAAAGTTTGAGCTAAATATACTAACGTATGAATTTTATTATATTCTTTTAACGGTACTCCTTTCATGCATGATACCTTAGCCTCATTATTTTCTTTATTATGAATAACAATTTATTTCGTGTGATGGAACCACACCTAGAAGAGTTTCATACTATTTCCTATGTGTCGTACGCTCGTTTAACAGAACTCCGTTTGTCTTGTAACAAAACTCGTTTAAAAGTTTGAGCTAAATATACTAACGTATGAATTTTATTATATTCTTTTAACGGTACTCCTTTGATGCTTGATATTTTAGGCTCGGTATTTTGTTTATTATGAATAATAATTATTTATGGTGTGATGGAACCACACCAAGAAGAATTTCGTACAATTTCCTATATCTCGTATGCTCGTTTAACTGATCTCCGTTTGTCTTGTAACAAAACTCGGTTAAAAGTTTGAGCTAAATATACTAACGTATGAATTTTATTATATTCTTTTAACGGTACTCCTTTCATGCATGATACCTTAGCCTCATTATTTTCTTTATTATGAATAACAATTTATTTCGTGTGATGGAACCACACCTAGAAGAGTTTCATACTATTTCCTATGTGTCGTAAGCTCGTTTAACCGAACTCCGTTTGTCTTGTAACAAAACTCGTTTAAAAGTTTGAGATAAATATAGTAACGTATGAAGTTTATTATATACTTTTAACGGTACTCCTTTCATGCATGATACCTTAGACTCGGTATTTTGTTTAATATGAAGAATATTTAATTTTGTGTGATGGAATCACACCCATAAGAATTTCGTACAATTTCCTATATCTCGTATGCTCGTTTAACCGAGATCCATTTGTCTTGTAACAAAACGTGTTTAAAAGTTTGAGCTAGGTATATTAACGTATGAAGTTTATTATATACTTTTAACGGTACTCCTTTGATGCTTGATATTTTAGGCTCGGTATTTTGTTTATTATGAATAATAATTTTTTTGGTGTGATGGAACCATACCAAGAAGAGTTTCATACTATTTCCTATGTTTCGTAAGCTCGTTTAACCGATCTCCGGTTGTCTTGTAACAAAACTCGTTTAAAAGTTTGAGCTAAATATACTAACGTGTGAAGTTTATTATATATTTTTAACGGTACTCCTTTCATGTATGATACCTTAGCTTTGTTATTTTGTTTATAAGGAATAATATTTAATTTCGTTGATGGAATCACACACATAAGAATTTCGTACAATTTCCTATATCTCGTATGCTCGTTTAACCGATCTCCGTTTGTCTTGTAACAAAACTCGGTTAAAAGTTTGAGCTAAATATACTAACGTATGAATTTTCTTATATTCTTTTAACGGTACTCCTTTGATGCTTGATATTTTAGGCTCGGTATTTTGTTTATTATGAATAATAATTATTTATGGTGTGATGGAACCACACCACGAAGAATTTCATACTATTTCCTATGTTTCGTAAGCTCGTTTAACCGATCTCCGGTTGTCTTGCAACAAAACTCGTTTAAAAGTTTGAGCTAAATATACTAACGTATGAATTTTATTATATTCTTTTAACGGTACTCCTTTCATGCATGATACCTTAGCCTCATTATTTTCTTTATTATGAATAACAATTTATTTCGTGTGATGGAACCACACCTAGAAGAGTTTCATACTATTTCCTATGTGTCGTACGCTCGTTTAACAGAACTCCGTTTGTCTTGTAACAAAACTCGTTTAAAAGTTTGAGCTAAATATACTAACGTATGAATTTTATTATATTCTTTTAACGGTACTCCTTTGATGCTTGATATTTTAGGCTCGGTATTTTGTTTATTATGAATAATAATTATTTATGGTGTGATGGAACCACACCAAGAAGAATTTCGTACAATTTCCTATATCTCGTATGCTCGTTTAACTGATCTCCATTTGTCTTGTAACAAAACTCGGTTAAACGTTTGAGCTAAATATACTAACGTATGAATTTTATTATATTCTATTAACGGTACTCCTTTCATGCATGATACCTTAGCCTCATTATTTTCTTTATTATGAATAACAATTTATTTCGTGTGATGGAACCACACCTAGAAGAGTTTCATACTATTTCCTATGTGTCGTAAGCTCGTTTAACCGAACTCCGTTTGTCTTGTAACAAAACTCGTTTAAAAGTTTGAGATAAATATACTAACGTATGAAGTTTATTATGTACTTTTAACGGTACTCCTTTCATGCATGATACCTTAGACTCGGTATTTTGTTTAATATGAAGAATATTTAATTTTGTGTGATGGAATCACACCCATAAGAATTTCGTACAATTTCCTATATCTCGTATGCTCGTTTAACCGAGATCCATTTGTCTTGTAACAAAACGTGTTTAAAAGTTTGGGCTAGGTATATTAACGTATGAAGTTTATTATATACTTTTAACGGTACTCCTTTGATGCTTGATATTTTAGGCTCGGTATTTTGTTTATTATGAATAATAATTTTTTTGGTGTGATGGAACCATACCAAGAAGAGTTTCATACTATTTCCTATGTTTCGTAAGCTCGTTTAACCGATCTCCGGTTGTCTTGTAACAAAACTCGTTTCAAAGTTTGAGCTAAATATACTTACGTATGAATTTTATTATATTCTTTTAACGGTACTCCTTTCATGCTTGATATTTTAGGCTCGGTATTTTGTTTATTATGAATAATAATTATTTATGGTGTGATGGAACCACACCAAAAAGAATTTCGTACAATTTCCTATATCTCGTATGCTCGTTTAACCGAACTCCGTTTGTCTTGTAACAAAACTCGTTTAAAAGTTTGAGCTAAATATACTAACGTATGAATTTTATTATATTCTTTTAACGGTACTCCTTTGATGCTTGATATTTTAGGCTCGGTATTTTGTTTATTATGAATAATAATTATTTATGGTGTGATGGAACCACACCAAGAAGAATTTCGTACAATTTCCTATATCTCGTATGCTCGTTTAACTGATCTCCGTTTGTCTTGTAACAAAACTCGGTTAAAAGTTTGAGCTAAATATACTAACGTATGAATTTTATTATATTCTTTTCACGGTACTCCTTTCATGCATGATACCTTAGCCTCATTATTTTCTTTATTATGAATAACAATTTATTTCGTGTGATGGAACCACACCTAGAAGAGTTTCATACTATTTCCTATGTGTCGTAAGCTCGTTTAACCGAACTCCGTTTGTCTTGTAACAAAACTTGTTTAAAAGTTTGAGATAAATATAGTAACGTATGAAGTTTATTATGTACTTTTAACGGTACTCCTTTCATGCATGATACCTTAGACTCGGTATTTTGTTTAATATGAAGAATATTTAATTTTGTGTGATGGAATCACACCCATAAGAATTTCGTACAATTTCCTATATCTCGTATGCTCGTTTAACCGAGATCCATTTGTCTTGTAACAAAACGTGTTTAAAAGTTTGAGCTAGGTATATTAACGTATGAAGTTTATTATATACTTTTAACGGTACTCCTTTGATGCTTGATATTTTAGGCTCGGTATTTTGTTTATTATGAATAATAATTTTTTTGGTGTGATGGAACCATACCAAGAAGAGTTTCATACTATTTCCTATGTTTCGTAAGCTCGTTTAACCGATCTCCGGTTGTCTTGTAACAAAACTCGTTTAAAAGTTTGAGCTAAATATACTAACGTGTGAAGTTTATTATATATTTTTAACGGTACTCCTTTCATGCATGATACCTTAGCTTTGGTATTTTGTTTATAAGGAATAATATTTAATTTCGTTGATGGAATCACACACATAAGAATTTCGTACAATTTCCTATATCTCGTATGCTCGTTTAACCGATCTCCGTTTGTCTTGTAACAAAACTCGGTTAAAAGTTTGAGCTAAATATACTAACGTATGAATTTTATTATATTCTTTTAACGGTACTCCTTTGATGCTTGATATTTTAGGCTCGGTATTTTGTTTATTATGAATAATAATTATTTATGGTGTGATGGAACCACACCAAAAAGAATTTCGTACAATTTCCTATATCTCGTATGCTCGTTTAACTGATTTCCGTTTGTCTTGTAACAAAACTCGGTTAAAAGTTTGAGCTAAATATACTAACGTATGAATTTTATTATATTCTTTTAACGGTACTCCTTTGATGCTTGATATTTTAGGCTCGGTATTTTGTTTATTATGAATAATAATTATTTATGGTGTGATGGAACCACACCACGAAGAATTTCATACTATTTCCTATGTTTCGTAAGCTCGTTTAACCGATCTCCGGTTGTCTTGCAACAAAACTCGTTTAAAAGTTTGAGCTAAATATACTAACGTATGAATTTTATTATATTCTTTTAACGGTACTCCTTTCATGCATGATACCTTAGCCTCATTATTTTCTTTATTATGAATAACAATTTATTTCGTGTGATGGAACCACACCTAGAAGAGTTTCATACTATTTCCTATGTGTCGTACGCTCGTTTAACCGAACTCCGTTTGTCTTGTAACAAAACTCGTTTAAAAGTTTGAGCTAAATATACTAACGTATGAATTTTATTATATTCTTTTAACGGTACTCCTTTGATGCTTGATATTTTAGGCTCGGTATTTTGTTTATTATGAATAATAATTATTTATGGTGTGATGGAACCACACCAAGAAGAATTTCGTACAATTTCCTATATCTCGTATGCTCGTTTAACTGATCTCCGTTTGTCTTGTAACAAAACTCGGTTAAAAGTTTGAGCTAAATATACTAACGTATGAATTTTATTATATTCTTTTAACGGTACTCCTTTCATGCATGATACCTTAGCCTCATTATTTTCTTTATTATGAATAACAATTTATTTCGTGTGATGGAACCACACCTAGAAGAGTTTCATACTATTTCCTATGTGTCGTAAGCTCGTTTAACCGAACTCCGTTTGTCTTGTAACAAAACTCGTTTAAAAGTTTGAGATAAATATAGTAACGTATGAAGTTTATTATGTACTTTTAACGGTACTCCTTTCATGCATGATACCTTAGACTCAGTATTTTGTTTAATATGAAGAATATTTAATTTTGTGTGATGGAATCACACCCATAAGAATTTCGTACAATTTCCTATATCTCGTATGCTCGTTTAACCGAGATCCATTTGTCTTGTAACAAAACGTGTTTAAAAGTTTGAGCTAGGTATATTAACGTATGAAGTTTATTATATACTTTTAACGGTACTCCTTTGATGCTTGATATTTTAGGCTCGGTATTTTGTTTATTATGAATAATAATTTTTTTGGTGTGATGGAACCATACCAAGAAGAGTTTCATACTATTTCCTATGTTTCGTAAGCTCGTTTAACCGATCTCCGGTTGTCTTGTAACAAAACTCGTTTAAAAGTTTGAGCTAAATATACTAACGTGTGAAGTTTATTATATATTTTTAACGGTACTCCTTTCATGCATGATACCTTAGCTTTGTTATTTTGTTTATAAGGAATAATATTTAATTTCGTTGATGGAATCACACACATAAGAATTTCGTACAATTTCCTATATCTCGTATGCTCGTTTAACCGATCTCCGTTTGTCTTGTAACAAAACTCGGTTAAAAGTTTGAGCTAAATATACTAACGTATGAATTTTATTATATTCTTTTAACGGTACTCCTTTGATGCTTGATATTTTAGGCTCGGTATTTTGTTTATTATGAATAATAATTATTTATGGTGTGATGGAACCACACCAAAAAGAATTTCGTACAATTTCCTATATCTCGTATGCTCGTTTAACTGATTTCCGTTTGTCTTGTAACAAAACTCGGTTAAAAGTTTGAGCTAAATATACTAACGTATGAATTTTATTATATTCTTTTAACGGTACTCCTTTGATGCTTGATATTTTAGGCTCGGTATTTTGTTTATTATGAATAATAATTATTTATGGTGTGATGGAACCACACCACGAAGAATTTCATACTATTTCCTATGTTTCGTAAGCTCGTTTAACCGATCTCCGGTTGTCTTGCAACAAAACTCGTTTAAAAGTTTGAGCTAAATATACTAACGTATGAATTCTATTATATTCTTTTAACGGTACTCCTTTCATGCATGATACCTTAGCCTCATTATTTTCTTTATTATGAATAACAATTTATTTCGTGTGATGGAACCACACCTAGAAGAGTTTCATACTATTTCCTATGTTTCGTACGCTCGTTTAACCGAACCCCGTTTGTCTTGTAACAAAACTCGTTTAAAAGTTTGAGCTAAATATACTAACGTATGAATTTTATTATATTCTTTTAACGGTACTCCTTTGATGCTTGATATTTTAGGCTCGGTATTTTGTTTATTATGAATAATAATTATTTATGGTGTGATGGAACCACACCAAGAAGAATTTCGTACAATTTCCTATATCTCGTATGCTCGTTTAACTGATCTCCGTTTGTCTTGTAACAAAACTCGGTTAAAAGTTTGAGCTAAATATACTAACGTATGAATTTTATTATATTCTTTTAACGGTACTCCTTTCATGCATGATACCTTAGCCTTATTATTTTCTTTATTATGAATAACAATTTATTTCGTGTGATGGAACCACACCTAGAAGAGTTTCATTCTATTTCCTATGTGTCGTAAGCTTGTTTAACTGAACTCCGTTTGTCTTCTAACAAAACTCGTTTAAAAGTTTGAGATAAATATACTAACGTATGAAGTTTATTATGTACTTTTAATGGTACTCCTTTGATGCTTGATATTTTAGGCTCGGTATTTTGTTTATTATGAATAATAATTTTTTTGGTGTGATGGAACCATACCAAGAAGAGTTTCATACTATTTCCTATGTTTCGTAAGCTCGTTTAACCGATCTCCGGTTGTCTTGTAACAAAACTCGTTTAAAAGTTTGAGCTAAATATACTAACGTGTGAAGTTTATTATATATTTTTAACGGTACTCCTTTCATGCATGCTACCTTAGCTTTGGTATTTTGTTTATAAGGAATAATATTTAATTTCGTTGATGGAATCACACACATAAGAATTTCGTACAATTTCCTATATCTCGTATGCTCGTTTAACCGATCTCCGTTTGTCTTGTAACAAAACTCGGTTAAAAGTTTGAGCTAAATATACTAACGTATGAATTTTATTATATTCTTTTAACGGTACTCCTTTGATGCTTGATATTTTAGGCTCGGTATTTTGTTTATTATGAATAATAATTATTTATGGTGTGATGGAACCACACCAAAAAGAATTTCGTACAATTTCCTATATCTCGTATGCTCGTTTAACTGATTTCCGTTTGTCTTGTAACAAAACTCGGTTAAAAGTTTGAGCTAAATATACTAACGTATGAATTTTATTATATTCTTTTAACGGTACTCCTTTGATGCTTGATATTTTAGGCTCGGTATTTTGTTTATTATGAATAATAATTATTTATGGTGTGATGGAACCACACCACGAAGAATTTCATACTATTTCCTATGTTTCGTAAGCTCGTTTAACCGATCTCCGGTTGTCTTGCAACAAAACTCGTTTAAAAGTTTGAGCTAAATATACTAACGTATGAATTCTATTATATTCTTTTAACGGTACTCCTTTCATGCATGATACCTTAGCCTCATTATTTTCTTTATTATGAATAACAATTTATTTCGTGTGATGGAACCACACCTAGAAGAGTTTCATACTATTTCCTATGTGTCGTACGCTCGTTTAACCGAACCCCGTTTGTCTTGTAACAAAACTCGTTTAAAAGTTTGAGCTAAATATACTAACGTATGAATTTTATTATATTCTTTTAACGGTACTCCTTTGATGCTTGATATTTTAGGCTCGGTATTTTGTTTATTATGAATAATAATTATTTATGGTGTGATGGAACCACACCAAGAAGAATTTCGTACAATTTCCTATATCTCGTATGCTCGTTTAACTGATCTCCGTTTGTCTTGTAACAAAACTCGGTTAAAAGTTTGAGCTAAATATACTAACGTATGAATTTTATTATATTCTTTTAACGGTACTCCTTTCATGCATGATACCTTAGCCTCATTATTTTCTTTATTATGAATAACAATTTATTTCGTGTGATGGAACCACACCTAGAAGAGTTTCATTCTATTTCCTATGTGTCGTAAGCTCGTTTAACCGAACTCCGTTTGTCTTGTAACAAAACTCGTTTAAAAGTTTGAGATAAATATACTAACGTATGAAGTTTATTATGTACTTTTAACGGTACTCCTTTCATGCATGATACCTTAGTCTCGGTATTTTGTTTAATATGAAGAATATTTAATTTTGTGTGATGGAATCACACCCATAAGAATTTCGTACAATTTCCTATATCTCGTATGCTCGTTTAACCGAGATCCATTTGTCTTGTAACAAAACGTGTTTAAAAGTTTGAGCTAGGTATATTAACGTATGAAGTTTATTATATACTTTTAACGGTACTCCTTTGATGCTTGATATTTTAGGCTCGTTATTTTGTTTATTATGAATAATAAAAATTTATGGTGTGATGGAACCACACCAAGAAGAATTTCATACTATTTCCTATGTTTCGTAAGCTCGTTTAACCGATCTCCGTTTGTCTTGTAACAAAACTCGGTTAAAAGTTTGAGCTAAATATACTAACGTATGGATTTTATTATATTCTTTTAACGGTACTCCTTTCATGCTTGATATTTTAGGCTCGGTATTTTGTTTATTATGAATAAGAATTATTTATGGTGTGATGGAACGACACCAAGAAGAATTTCATACTATTTCCTATGTTTCGTAAGCTCGTTTAACCGATCTCCGGTTGTCTTGTAACAAAACTCGTTTAAAAGTTTGAGCTAAATATACTAACGTGTGAAGTTTATTATATTCTTTTAACGGTACTCCTTTCATGCATGATACCTTAGCCTCATTATTTTCTTTATTATGAATAACAATTTATTTCGTGTGATGGAACCACACCTAGAAGAGTTTCATACTATTTCCTATGTGTCGTAAGCTCGTTTAACCGAACTCCGTTTGTCTTGTAACAAAACTCGTTTAAAAGTTTGAGATAAATATACTAACGTATGAAGTTTATTATGTACTTTTAACGGTACTCCTTTGATGCTTGATATTTTAGGCTCGGTATTTTGTTTATTATGAATAATAATTTTTTTGGTGTGATGGAACCATACCAAGAAGAGTTTCATACTATTTCCTATGTTTCGTAAGCTCGTTTAACCGATCTCCGGTTGTCTTGTAACAAAACTCGTTTAAAAGTTTGAGCTAAATATACTAACGTGTGAAGTTTATTATATATTTTTAACGGTACTCCTTTCATGCATGATACCTTGGCTTTGGTATTTTGTTTATAAGGAATAATATTTAATTTCGTTGATGGAATCACACACATAAGAATTTCGTACAATTTCCTATATCTCGTATGCTCGTTTAACCGATCTCCGTTTGTCTTGTAACAAAACTCGGTTAAAAGTTTGAGCTAAATATACTAACGTATGAATTTTATTATATTCTTTTAACGGTACTCCTTTGATGCTTGATATTTTAGGCTCGGTATTTTGTTTATTATGAATAATAATTATTTATGGTGTGATGGAACCACACCAAGAAGAATTTCATACTATTTCCTATGTTTCGTAAGCTCGTTTAACCGATCTCTGTTTGTCTTGTAACAAAACTCGGTTAAAAGTTTGAGCTAAATATACTAACGTATGAATTTTATTATATTCTTTTAACGGTACTCCTTTCATGCTTGATATTTTAGGCTCGGTATTTTGTTTATTATGAATAATAATTATTTATGGTGTGATGGAACCACACCAAGAAGAATTTCATACTATTTCCTATGTTTCGTAAGCTCGTTTAACCGATCTCCGGTTGTCTTGCAACAAAACTCGTTTAAAAGTTTGAGCTAAATATACTAACGTATGAATTCTATTATATTCTTTTAACGGTACTCCTTTCATGCATGATACCTTAGCCTCATTATTTTCTTTATTATGAATAACAATTTATTTCGTGTGATGGAACCACACCTAGAAGAGTTTCATACTATTTCCTATGTGTCGTACGCTCGTTTAACCGAACCCCGTTTGTCTTGTAACAAAACTCGTTTAAAAGTTTGAGCTAAATATACTAACGTATGAATTTTATTATATTCTTTTAACGGTACTCCTTTGATGCTTGATATTTTAGGCTCGGTATTTTGTTTAATATGAATAATAATTATTTATGGTGTGATGGAACCACACCAAGAAGAATTTCGTACAATTTCCTATATCTCGTATGCTCGTTTAACTGATCTCCGTTTGTCTTGTAACAAAACTCGGTTAAAAGTTTGAGCTAAATATACTAACGTATGAATTTTATTATATTCTTTTAACGGTACTCCTTTCATGCATGATACCTTAGCCTCATTATTTTCTTTATTATGAATAACAATTTATTTCGTGTGATGGAACCACACCTAGAAGAGTTTCATTCTATTTCCTATGTGTCGTAAGCTCGTTTAACCGAACTCCGTTTGTCTTGTAACAAAACTCGTTTAAAAGTTTGAGATAAATATACTAACGTATGAAGTTTATTATGTACTTTTAACGGTACTCCTTTCATGCATGATACCTTAGTCTCGGTATTTTGTTTAATATGAAGAATATTTAATTTTGTGTGATGGAATCACACCCATAAGAATTTCGTACAATTTCCTATATCTCGTATGCTCGTTTAACCGAGATCCATTTGTCTTGTAACAAAACGTGTTTAAAAGTTTGAGCTAGGTATATTAACGTATGAAGTTTATTATATACTTTTAACGGTACTCCTTTGATGCTTGATATTTTAGGCTCGTTATTTTGTTTATTATGAATAATAAAAATTTATGGTGTGATGGAACCACACCAAGAAGAATTTCATACTATTTCCTATGTTTCGTAAGCTCGTTTAACCGATCTCCGTTTGTCTTGTAACAAAACTCGGTTAAAAGTTTGAGCTAAATATACTAACGTATGGATTTTATTATATTCTTTTAACGGTACTCCTTTCATGCTTGATATTTTAGGCTCGGTATTTTGTTTATTATGAATAAGAATTATTTATGGTGTGATGGAACGACACCAAGAAGAATTTCATACTATTTCCTATGTTTCGTAAGCTCGTTTAACCGATCTCCGGTTGTCTTGTAACAAAACTCGTTTAAAAGTTTGAGCTAAATATACTAACGTGTGAAGTTTATTATATTCTTTTAACGGTACTCCTTTCATGCATGATACCTTAGCCTCATTATTTTCTTTATTATGAATAACAATTTATTTCGTGTGATGGAACCACACCTAGAAGAGTTTCATACTATTTCCTATGTGTCGTAAGCTCGTTTAACCGAACTCCGTTTGTCTTGTAACAAAACTCGTTTAAAAGTTTGAGATAAATATACTAACGTATGAAGTTTATTATGTACTTTTAACGGTACTCCTTTGATGCTTGATATTTTAGGCTCGGTATTTTGTTTATTATGAATAATAATTTTTTTGGTGTGATGGAACCATACCAAGAAGAGTTTCATACTATTTCCTATGTTTCGTAAGCTCGTTTAACCGATCTCCGGTTGTCTTGTAACAAAACTCGTTTAAAAGTTTGAGCTAAATATACTAACGTGTGAAGTTTATTATATATTTTTAACGGTACTCCTTTCATGCATGATACCTTGGCTTTGGTATTTTGTTTATAAGGAATAATATTTAATTTCGTTGATGGAATCACACACATAAGAATTTCGTACAATTTCCTATATCTCGTATGCTCGTTTAACCGATCTCCGTTTGTCTTGTAACAAAACTCGGTTAAAAGTTTGAGCTAAATATACTAACGTATGAATTTTATTATATTCTTTTAACGGTACTCCTTTGATGCTTGATATTTTAGGCTCGGTATTTTGTTTATTATGAATAATAATTATTTATGGTGTGATGGAACCACACCAAAAAGAATTTCGGACAATTTCCTATATCTCGTATGCTCGTTTAACTGATTTCCGTTTGTCTTGTAACAAAACTCGGTTAAAAGTTTGAGCTAAATATACTAACGTATGAATTTTATTATATTCTTTTAACGGTACTCCTTTGATGCTTTATATTTTAGGCTCGGTATTTTGTTTATTATGAATAATAATTATTTATGGTGTGATGGAACCACACCACGAAGAATTTCATACTATTTCCTATGTTTCGTAAGCTCGTTTAACCGATCTCCGGTTGTCTTGCAACAAAACTCGTTTAAAAGTTTGAGCTAAATATACTAACGTATGAATTCTATTATATTCTTTTAACGGTACTCCTTTCATGCATGATACCTTAGCCTCATTATTTTCTTTATTATGAATAACAATTTATTTCGTGTGATGGAACCACACCTAGAAGAGTTTCATACTATTTCCTATGTGTCGTACGCTCGTTTAACCGAACCCCGTTTGTCTTGTAACAAAACTCGTTTAAAAGTTTGAGCTAAATATACTAACGTATGAATTTTATTATATTCTTTTAACGGTACTCCTTTGATGCTTGATATTTTAGGCTCGGTATTTTGTTTATTATGAATAATAATTATTTATGGTGTGATGGAACCACACCAAGAAGAATTTCGTACAATTTCCTATATCTCGTATGCTCGTTTAACTGATCTCCGTTTGTCTTGTAACAAAACTCGGTTAAAAGTTTGAGCTAAATATACTAACGTATGAATTTTATTATATTCTTTTAACGGTACTCCTTTCATGCATGATACCTTAGCCTCATTATTTTCTTTATTATGAATAACAATTTATTTCGTGTGATGGAACCACACCTAGAAGAGTTTCATTCTATTTCCTATGTGTCGTAAGCTCGTTTAACCGAACTCCGTTTGTCTTGTAACAAAACTCGTTTAAAAGTTTGAGATAAATATACTAACGTATGAAGTTTATTATGTACTTTTAACGGTACTCCTTTCATGCATGATACCTTAGTCTCGGTATTTTGTTTAATATGAAGAATATTTAATTTTGTGTGATGGAATCACACCCATAAGAATTTCGTACAATTTCCTATATCTCGTATGCTCGTTTAACCGAGATCCATTTGTCTTGTAACAAAACGTGTTTAAAAGTTTGAGCTAGGTATATTAACGTATGAAGTTTATTATATACTTTTAACGGTACTCCTTTGATGCTTGATATTTTAGGCTCGTTATTTTGTTTATTATGAATAATAAAAATTTATGGTGTGATGGAACCACACCAAGAAGAATTTCATACTATTTCCTATGTTTCGTAAGCTCGTTTAACCGATCTCCGTTTGTCTTGTAACAAAACTCGGTTAAAAGTTTGAGCTAAATATACTAACGTATGGATTTTATTATATTCTTTTAACGGTACTCCTTTCATGCTTGATATTTTAGGCTCGGTATTTTGTTTATTATGAATAAGAATTATTTATGGTGTGATGGAACGACACCAAGAAGAATTTCATACTATTTCCTATGTTTCGTAAGCTCGTTTAACCGATCTCCGGTTGTCTTGTAACAAAACTCGTTTAAAAGTTTGAGCTAAATATACTAACGTGTGAAGTTTATTATATTCTTTTAACGGTACTCCTTTCATGCATGATACCTTAGCCTCATTATTTTCTTTATTATGAATAACAATTTATTTCGTGTGATGGAACCACACCTAGAAGAGTTTCATACTATTTCCTATGTGTCGTAAGCTCGTTTAACCGAACTCCGTTTGTCTTGTAACAAAACTCGTTTAAAAGTTTGAGATAAATATACTAACGTATGAAGTTTATTATGTACTTTTAACGGTACTCCTTTGATGCTTGATATTTTAGGCTCGGTATTTTGTTTATTATGAATAATAATTTTTTTGGTGTGATGGAACCATACCAAGAAGAGTTTCATACTATTTCCTATGTTTCGTAAGCTCGTTTAACCGATCTCCGGTTGTCTTGTAACAAAACTCGTTTAAAAGTTTGAGCTAAATATACTAACGTGTGAAGTTTATTATATATTTTTAACGGTACTCCTTTCATGCATGATACCTTGGCTTTGGTATTTTGTTTATAAGGAATAATATTTAATTTCGTTGATGGAATCACACACATAAGAATTTCGTACAATTTCCTATATCTCGTATGCTCGTTTAACCGATCTCCGTTTGTCTTGTAACAAAACTCGGTTAAAAGTTTGAGCTAAATATACTAACGTATGAATTTTATTATATTCTTTTAACGGTACTCCTTTGATGCTTGATATTTTAGGCTCGGTATTTTGTTTATTATGAATAATAATTATTTATGGTGTGATGGAACCACACCAAAAAGAATTTCGCACAATTTCCTATATCTCGTATGCTCGTTTAACTGATTTCCGTTTGTCTTGTAACAAAACTCGGTTAAAAGTTTGAGCTAAATATACTAACGTATGAATTTTATTATATTCTTTTAACGGTACTCCTTTGATGCTTTATATTTTAGGCTCGGTATTTTGTTTATTATGAATAATAATTATTTATGGTGTGATGGAACCACACCACGAAGAATTTCATACTATTTCCTATGTTTCGTAAGCTCGTTTAACCGATCTCCGGTTGTCTTGCAACAAAACTCGTTTAAAAGTTTGAGCTAAATATACTAACGTATGAATTCTATTATATTCTTTTAACGGTACTCCTTTCATGCATGATACCTTAGCCTCATTATTTTCTTTATTATGAATAACAATTTATTTCGTGTGATGGAACCACACCTAGAAGAGTTTCATACTATTTCCTATGTGTCGTACGCTCGTTTAACCGAACCCCGTTTGTCTTGTAACAAAACTCGTTTAAAAGTTTGAGCTAAATATACTAACGTATGAATTTGATTATATTCTTTTAACGGTACTCCTTTGATGCTTGATATTTTAGGCTCGGTATTTTGTTTATTATGAATAATAATTATTTATGGTGTGATGGAACCACACCAAGAAGAATTTCGTACAATTTCCTATATCTCGTATGCTCGTTTAACTGATCTCTGTTTGTCTTGTAACAAAACTCGGTTAAAAGTTTGAGCTAAATATACTAACGTATGAATTTTATTATATTCTTTTAACGGTACTCCTTTCATGCATGATACCTTAGCCTCATTATTTTCTTTATTATGAATAACAATTTATTTCGTGTGATGGAACCACACCTAGAAGAGTTTCATTCTATTTCCTATGTGTCGTAAGCTCGTTTAACCGAACTCCGTTTGTCTTGTAACAAAACTCGTTTAAAAGTTTGAGATAAATATACTAACGTATGAAGTTTATTATGTACTTTTAACGGTACTCCTTTCATGCATGATACCTTAGTCTCGGTATTTTGTTTAATATGAAGAATATTTAATTTTGTGTGATGGAATCACACCCATAAGAATTTCGTACAATTTCCTATATCTCGTATGCTCGTTTAACCGAGATCCATTTGTCTTGTAACAAAACGTGTTTAAAAGTTTGAGCTAGGTATATTAACGTATGAAGTTTATTATATACTTTTAACGGTACTCCTTTGATGCTTGATATTTTAGGCTCGTTATTTTGTTTATTATGAATAATAAAAATTTATGGTGTGATGGAACCACACCAAGAAGAATTTCATACTATTTCCTATGTTTCGTAAGCTCGTTTAACCGATCTCCGTTTGTCTTGTAACAAAACTCGGTTAAAAGTTTGAGCTAAATATACTAACGTATGGATTTTATTATATTCTTTTAACGGTACTCCTTTCATGCTTGATATTTTAGGCTCGGTATTTTGTTTATTATGAATAAGAATTATTTATGGTGTGATGGAACGACACCAAGAAGAATTTCATACTATTTCCTATGTTTCGTAAGCTCGTTTAACCGATCTCCGGTTGTCTTGTAACAAAACTCGTTTAAAAGTTTGAGCTAAATATACTAACGTGTGAAGTTTATTATATTCTTTTAACGGTACTCCTTTCATGCATGATACCTTAGCCTCATTATTTTCTTTATTATGAATAACAATTTATTTCGTGTGATGGAACACACCTAGAAGAGTTTCATACTATTTCCTATGTGTCGTAAGCTCGTTTAACCGAACTCCGTTTGTCTTGTAACAAAACTCGTTTAAAAGTTTGAGATAAATATACTAACGTATGAAGTTTATTATGTACTTTTAACGGTACTCCTTTGATGCTTGATATTTTAGGCTCGGTATTTTGTTTATTATGAATAATAATTTTTTTGGTGTGATGGAACCATACCAAGAAGAGTTTCATACTATTTCCTATGTTTCGTAAGCTCGTTTAACCGATCTCCGGTTGTCTTGTAACAAAACTCGTTTAAAAGTTTGAGCTAAATATACTAACGTGTGAAGTTTATTATATATTTTTAACGGTACTCCTTTCATGCATGATACCTTGGCTTTGGTATTTTGTTTATAAGGAATAATATTTAATTTCGTTGATGGAATCACACACATAAGAATTTCGTACAATTTCCTATATCTCGTATGCTCGTTTAACCGATCTCCGTTTGTCTTGTAACAAAACTCGGTTAAAAGTTTGAGCTAAATATACTAACGTATGAATTTTATTATATTCTTTTAACGGTACTCCTTTGATGCTTGATATTTTAGGCTCGGTATTTTGTTTATTATGAATAATAATTATTTATGGTGTGATGGAACCACACCAAAAAGAATTTCGGACAATTTCCTATATCTCGTATGCTCGTTTAACTGATTTCCGTTTGTCTTGTAACAAAACTCGGTTAAAAGTTTGAGCTAAATATACTAACGTATGAATTTTATTATATTCTTTTAACGGTACTCCTTTGATGCTTTATATTTTAGGCTCGGTATTTTGTTTATTATGAATAATAATTATTTATGGTGTGATGGAACCACACCACGAAGAATTTCATACTATTTCCTATGTTTCGTAAGCTCGTTTAACCGATCTCCGGTTGTCTTGCAACAAAACTCGTTTAAAAGTTTGAGCTAAATATACTAACGTATGAATTCTATTATATTCTTTTAACGGTACTCCTTTCATGCATGATACCTTAGCCTCATTATTTTCTTTATTATGAATAACAATTTATTTCGTGTGATGGAACCACACCTAGAAGAGTTTCATACTATTTCCTATGTGTCGTACGCTCGTTTAACCGAACCCCGTTTGTCTTGTAACAAAACTCGTTTAAAAGTTTGAGCTAAATATACTAACGTATGAATTTTATTATATTCTTTTAACGGTACTCCTTTGATGCTTGATATTTTAGGCTCGGTATTTTGTTTATTATGAATAATAATTATTTATGGTGTGATGGAACCACACCAAGAAGAATTTCGTACAATTTCCTATATCTCGTATGCTCGTTTAACTGATCTCCGTTTGTCTTGTAACAAAACTCGGTTAAAAGTTTGAGCTAAATATACTAACGTATGAATTTTATTATATTCTTTTAACGGTACTCCTTTCATGCATGATACCTTAGCCTCATTATTTTCTTTATTATGAATAACAATTTATTTCGTGTGATGGAACCACACCTAGAAGAGTTTCATTCTATTTCCTATGTGTCGTAAGCTCGTTTAACCGAACTCCGTTTGTCTTGTAACAAATCTCGTTTAAAAGTTTGAGATAAATATACTAACGTATGAAGTTTATTATGTACTTTTAACGGTACTCCTTTCATGCATGATACCTTAGTCTCGGTATTTTGTTTAATATGAAGAATATTTAATTTTGTGTGATGGAATCACACCCATAAGAATTTCGTACAATTTCCTATATCTCGTATGCTCGTTTAACCGAGATCCATTTGTCTTGTAACAAAACGTGTTTAAAAGTTTGAGCTAGGTATATTAACGTATGAAGTTTATTATATACTTTTAACGGTACTCCTTTGATGCTTGATATTTTAGGCTCGTTATTTTGTTTATTATGAATAATAAAAATTTATGGTGTGATGGAACCACACCAAGAAGAATTTCATACTATTTCCTATGTTTCGTAAGCTCGTTTAACCGATCTCCGTTTGTCTTGTAACAAAACTCGGTTAAAAGTTTGCGCTAAATATACTAACGTATGGATTTTATTATATTCTTTTAACGGTACTCCTTTCATGCTTGATATTTTAGGCTCGGTATTTTGTTTATTATGAATAAGAATTATTTATGGTGTGATGGAACGACACCAAGAAGAATTTCATACTATTTCCTATGTTTCGTAAGCTCGTTTAACCGATCTCCGGTTGTCTTGCAACAAAACTCGTTTAAAAGTTTGAGCTAAATATACTAACGTGTGAAGTTTATTATATTCTTTTAACGGTACTCCTTTCATGCATGATACCTTAGCCTCATTATTTTCTTTATTATGAATAACAATTTATTTCGTGTGATGGAACCACACCTAGAAGAGTTTCATACTATTTCCTATGTGTCGTAAGCTCGTTTAACCGAACTCCGTTTGTCTTGTAACAAAACTCGTTTAAAAGTTTGAGATAAATATACTAACGTATGAAGTTTATTATGTACTTTTAACGGTACTCCTTTGATGCTTGATATTTTAGGCTCGGTATTTTGTTTATTATGAATAATAATTTTTTTGGTGTGATGGAACCATACCAAGAAGAGTTTCATACTATTTCCTATGTTTCGTAAGCTCGTTTAACCGATCTCTGGTTGTCTTGTAACAAAACTCGTTTAAAAGTTTGAGCTAAATATACTAACGTGTGAAGTTTATTATATATTTTTAACGGTACTCCTTTCATGCATGATACCTTAGCTTTGGTATTTTGTTTATAAGGAATAATATTTAATTTCGTTGATGGAATCACACACATAAGAATTTCGTACAATTTCCTATATCTCGTATGCTCGTTTAACCGATCTCCGTTTGTCTTGTAACAAAACTCGGTTAAAAGTTTGAGCTAAATATACTAACGTATGAATTTTATTATATTCTTTTAACGGTACTCCTTTGATGCTTGATATTTTAGGCTCGGTATTTTGTTTATTATGAATAATAATTATTTATGGTGTGATGGAACCACACCAAAAAGAATTTCGTACAATTTCCTATATCTCGTATGCTCGTTTAACTGATTTCCGTTTGTCTTGTAACAAAACTCGGTTAAAAGTTTGAGCTAAATATACTAACGTATGAATTTTATTATATTCTTTTAACGGTACTCCTTTGATGCTTTATATTTTAGGCTCGGTATTTTGTTTATTATGAATAATAATTATTTATGGTGTGATGGAACCACACCACGAAGAATTTCATACTATTTCCTATGTTTCGTAAGCTCGTTTAACCGATCTCCGGTTGTCTTGCAACAAAACTCGTTTAAAAGTTTGAGCTAAATATACTAACGTATGAATTCTATTATATTCTTTTAACGGTACTCCTTTCATGCATGATACCTTAGCCTCATTATTTTCTTTATTATGAATAACAATTTATTTCGTGTGATGGAACCACACCAAGAAGAATTTCATACTATTTCCTATGTTTCGTAAGCTCGTTTAACCGATCTCCGTTTGTCTTGTAACAAAACTCGGTTAAAAGTTTGAGCTAAATATACTAACGTATGGATTTTATTATATTCTTTTAACGGTACTCCTTTCATGCTTGATATTTTAGGCTCGGTATTTTGTTTATTATGAATAAGAATTATTTATGGTGTGATGGAACGACACCAAGAAGAATTTCATACTATTTCCTATGTTTCGTAAGCTCGTTTAACCGATCTCCGGTTGTCTTGTAACAAAACTCGTTTAAAAGTTTGAGCTAAATATACTAACGTATGAAGTTTATTATATTCTTTTAACGGTACTCCTTTCATGCATGATACCTTAGCCTCATTATTTTCTTTATTATGAATAACAATTTATTTCGTGTGATGGAACCACACCTAGAAGAGTTTCATACTATTTCCTATGTGTCGTAAGCTCGTTTAACCGAACTCCGTTTGTCTTGTAACAAAACTCGTTTAAAAGTTTGAGATAAATATACTAACGTATGAAGTTTATTATGTACTTTTAACGGTACTCCTTTGATGCTTGATATTTTAGGCTCGGTATTTTGTTTATTATGAATAATAATTTTTTTGGTGTGATGGAACCATACCAAGAAGAGTTTCATACTATTTCCTATGTTTCGTAAGCTCGTTTAACCGATCTCCGGTTGTCTTGTAACAAAACTCGTTTAAAAGTTTGAGCTAAATATACTAACGTGTGAAGTTTATTATATATTTTTAACGGTACTCCTTTCATGCATGATACCTTAGCTTTGGTATTTTGTTTATAAGGAATAATATTTAATTTCGTTGATGGAATCACACACATAAGAATTTCGTACAATTTCCTATATCTCGTATGCTCGTTTAACCGATCTCCGTTTGTCTTGTAACAAAACTCGGTTAAAAGTTTGAGCTAAATATACTAACGTATGAATTTTATTATATTCTTTTAACGGTACTCCTTTGATGCTTGATATTTTAGGCTCGGTATTTTGTTTATTATGAATAATAATTATTTATGGTGTGATGGAACCACACCAAAAAGAATTTCGTACAATTTCGTATATCTCGTATGCTCGTTTAACTGATCTCCGTTTGTCTTGTAACAAAACTCGGTTAAAAGTTTGAGCTAAATATACTAACGTATGAATTTTATTATATTCTTTTAACGGTACTCCTTTGATGCTTGATATTTTAGGCTCGGTATTTTGTTTATTATGAATAATAATTATTTATGGTGTGATGGAACCACACCAAGAAGAATTTCATACTATTTCCTATGTTTCGTAAGCTCGTTTAACCGATCTCCGGTTGTCTTGCAACAAAACTCGTTTAAAAGTTTGATCTAAATATACTAACGTATGAAGTTTATTATATTCTTTTAACGGTACTCCTTTCATGCATGATACATTAGCCTCATTATTTTCTTTATTATGAATAACAATTTATTTCGTATGATGGAACCACACCTAGAAGAGTTTCATACTATTTCCTATGTGTCGTACGCTCGTTTAACCGAACTCCGTTTGTCTTGTAACAAAACTCGTTTAAACGTTTGAGCTAAATATACTAACGTATGAATTTTATTATATTCTTTTAACGGTACTCCTTTGATGCTTGATATTTTAGGCTCGGTATTTTGTTTATTATGAATAATAATTATTTATGGTGTGATGGAACCAGACCAAGAAGAATTTCGTACAATTTCCTATATCTCGTATGCTCGTTTAACTGATCTCCGTTTGTCTTGTAACAAAACTCGGTTAAAAGTTTGAGCTAAATATACTAACGTATGAATTTTATTATATTCTTTTAACGGTACTCCTTTGATGCTTGATATTTTAGGCTCGGTATTTTGTTTATTATGAATAATAATTATTTATGGTGTGATGGAACCACACCAAGAAGAATTTCATACTATTTCCTATGTTTCGTAAGCTCGTTTAACCGATCTCCGGTTGTCTTGTAACAAAACTCGTTTAAAAGTTTGAGCTAAATATACTAACGTATGAAGTTTATTATATTCTTTTAACGGTACTCCTTTCATGCATGATACCTTAGTCTCATTATTTTCTTTATTATGAATAACAATTTATTTCGTGTGATGGAACCACACCTAGAAGAGTTTCATACTATTTCCTATGTGTCGTACGCTCGTTTAACCGAACTCCGTTTGTCTTGTAACAAAACTCGTTTAAAAGTTTGAGCTAAATATACTAACGTATGAATTTTATTATATTCTTTTAACGGTACTCCTTTCATGCATGATACCTTAGCCTCATTATTTTCTTTATTATGAATAACAATTTATTTCGTGTGATGGAACCACACCTAGAAGAGTTTCATTCTATTTCCTATGTGTCGTAAGCTCGTTTAACCGAACTCCGTTTGTCTTGTAACAAAACTCGTTTAAAAGTTTGAGATAAATATACTAACGTATGAAGTTTATTATGTACTTTTAACGGTACTCCTTTCATGCATGATACCTTAGTCTCGGTATTTTGTTTAATATGAAGAATATTTAATTTTGTGTGATGGAATCACACCCCTAAGAATTTCGTACAATTTCCTATATCTCGTATGCTCGTTTAACCGAGATCCATTTGTCTTGTAACAAAACGTGTTTAAAAGTTTGAGCTAGGTATATTAACGTATGAAGTTTATTATATACTTTTAACGGTACTCCTTTGATGCTTGATATTTTAGGCTCGGTATTTTGTTTATTATGAATAATAATATTTTTGGTGTGATGGAACCACACCAAGAAGAGTTTCATACTATTTCCTATGTTTCGTAAGCTCGTTTAACCGATCTCCGGTTGTCTTGTAACAAAACTCGTTTAAAAGTTTAAGCTAAATATACTAACGTGTGAATTTATTATATATTTTTAACGGTACTCCTTTCATGCATGATACCTTAGCTTTGGTATTTTGTTTATTAGGAATAATATTTAATTTCGTTGATGGAATCACACCCATAAGAATTTCGTACAATTTCCTATATCTCGTATGCTCGTTTAACCGATCTCCGTTTGTCTTGTAACAAAACTCGGTTAAAAGTTTGAGCTAAATATACTAACGTATGAATTTTATTATATTCTTTTAACGGTACTCCTTTGATGCTTGATATTTTAGGCTCGGTATTTTGTTTATTATGAATAATAATTATTTATGGTGTGATGGAACCACACCAAAAAGAATTTCGTACAATTTCGTATATCTCGTATGCTCGTTTAACTGATCTCCGTTTGTCTTGTAACAAAACTCGGTTAAAAGTTTGAGCTAAATATACTAACGTATGAATTTTATTATATTCTTTTAACGGTACTCCTTTGATGCTTGATATTTTAGGCTCGGTATTTTGTTTATTATGAATAATAATTATTTATGGTGTGATGGAACCACACCAAGAAGAATTTCATACTATTTCCTATGTTTCGTAACTCGTTTAACCGATCTCCGGTTGTCTTGCAACAAAACTCGTTTAAAAGTTTGAGCTAAATATACTAACGTATGAAGTTTATTAAATTCTTTTAACGGTACTCCTTTCATGCATGATACCTTAGCCTCATTATTTTCTTTATTATGAATAACAATTTATTTCGTATGATGGAACCACACCTAGAAGAGTTTCATACTATTTCCTATGTGTCGTACGCTCGTTTAACCGAACTCCGTTTGTCTTGTAACAAAACTCGTTTAAACGTTTGAGCTAAATATACTAACGTATGAATTTTATTATATTCTTTTAACGGTACTCCTTTGATGCTTGATATTTTAGGCTCGGTATTTTGTTTATTATGAATAATAATTATTTATGGTGTGATGGAACCAGACCAAGAAGAATTTCGTACAATTTCCTATATCTCGTATGCTCGTTTAACTGATCTCCGTTTGTCTTGTAACAAAACTCGGTTAAAAGTTTGAGCTAAATATACTAACGTATGAATTTTATTATATTCTTTTAACGGTACTCCTTTGATGCTTGATATTTTAGTCTCGGTATTTTGTTTATTATGAATAATAATTATTTATGGTGTGATGGAACCACACCAAGAAGAATTTCATACTATTTCCTATGTTTCGTAAGCTCGTTTAACCGATCTCCGGTTGTCTGGTAACAAAACTCGTTTAAAAGTTTGAGCTAAATATACTAACGTATGAAGTTTATTATGTTCTTTTAACGGTACTCCTTTCATGCATGATACCTTAGACTCGGTATTTTGGTTAATATGAAGAATATTTAATTTTGTGTGATGGAATCACACCCATAAGAATTTCGTACAATTTCCTATATCTCGTATGCTCGTTTAACCGAGATCCATTTGTCTTGTAACAAAACGTGTTTAAAAGTTTGAGCTAGGTATATTAACGTATGAAGTTTATTATATACTTTTAACGGTACTCCTTTGATGCTTGATATTTTAGGCTCGGTATTTTGTTTATTATGAATAATAATATTTTTGGTGTGATGGAACCACACCAAGAAGAGTTTCATACTATTTCCTATGTTTCGTAAGCTCGTTTAACCGATCTCCGGTTGTCTTGTAACAAAACTCGTTTAAAAGTTTAAGCTAAATATACTAACGTGTGAAGTTTATTATATATTTTTAACGGTACTCCTTTCATGCATGATACCTTAGCTTTGGTATTTTGTTTATTAGGAATAATATTTAATTTCGTTGATGGAATCACACCCATAAGAATTTCGTACAATTTCCTATATCTCGTATGCTCGTTTAACCGATCTCCGTTTGTCTTGTAACAAAACTCGGTTAAAAGTTTGAGCTAAATATACTAACGTATGAATTTTATTATATTCTTTTAACGGTACTCCTTTGATGCTTGATATTTTAGGCTCGGTATTTTGTTTATTATGAATAATAATTATTTATGGTGTGATGGAACCACACCAAAAAGAATTTCGTACAATTTCGTATATCTCGTATGCTCGTTTAACTGATCTCCGTTTGTCTTGTAACAAAACTCGGTTAAAAGTTTGAGCTAAATATACTAACGTATGAATTTTATTATATTCTTTTAATGGTACTCCTTTGATGCTTGATATTTTAGGCTCGGTATTTTGTTTATTATGAATAATAATTATTTATGGTGTGATGGAACCACACCAAGAAGAATTTCATACTATTTCCTATGTTTCGTAACTCGTTTAACCGATCTCCGGTTGTCTTGCAACAAAACTCGTTTAAAAGTTTGAGCTAAATATACTAACGTATGAAGTTTATTATATTCTTTTAACGGTACTCCTTTCATGCATGATACCTTAGCCTCATTATTTTCTTTATTATGAATAACAATTTATTTCGTATGATGGAACCACACCTAGAAGAGTTTCATACTATTTCCTATGTGTCGTACGCTCGTTTAACCGAACTCCGTTTGTCTTGTAACAAAACTCGTTTAAACGTTTGAGCTAAATATACTAACGTATGAATTTTATTATATTCTTTTAACGGTACTCCTTTGATGCTTGATATTTTAGGCTCGGTATTTTGTTTATTATGAATAATAATTATTTATGGTGTGATGGAACCAGACCAAGAAGAATTTCGTACAATTTCCTATATCTCGTATGCTCGTTTAACTGATCTCCGTTTGTCTTGTAACAAAACTCGGTTAAAAGTTTGAGCTAAATATACTAACGTATGAATTTTATTATATTCTTTTAACGGTACTCCTTTGATGCTTGATATTTTAGGCTCGTTATTTTGTTTATTATGAATAATAATTATTTATGGTGTGATGGAACCACACCAAGAAGAATTTCATACTATTTCCTATGTTTCGTAAGCTCGTTTAACCGATCTCCGGTTGTCTTGTAACAAAACTCGTTTAAAAGTTTGAGCTAAATATACTAACGTATGAAGTTTATTATATTCTTTTAACGGTACTCCTTTCATGCATGATACCTTAGCCTCATTATTTTCTTTATTATGAATAACAATTTATTTCGTGTGATGGAACCACACCTAGAAGAGTTTCATACTATTTCCTATGTGTCGTACGCTCGTTTAACCGAACTCCGTTTGTCTTGTAACAAAACTCGTTTAAAAGTTTGAGCTAAATATACTAACGTATGAATTTTATTATATTCTTTTAACGGTACTCCTTTCATGCATGATACCTTAGCCTCATTATTTTCTTTATTATGAATAACAATTTATTTCGTGTGATGGAACCACACCTAGAAGAGTTTCATTCTATTTCCTATGTGTCGTAAGCTCGTTTAACCGAACTCCGTTTGTCTTGTAACAAAACTCGTTTAAAAGTTTGAGATAAATATACTAACGTATGAAGTTTATTATGTACTTTTAACGGTACTCCTTTCATGCATGATACCTTAGTCTCGGTATTTTGTTTAATATGAAGAATATTTAATTTTGTGTGATGGAATCACACCCATAAGAATTTCGTACAATTTCCTATATCTCGTATGCTCGTTTAACCGAGATCCATTTGTCTTGTAACAAAACGTGTTTAAAAGTTTGAGCTAGGTATATTAACGTATGAAGTTTATTATATACTTTTAACGGTACTCCTTTGATGCTTGATATTTTAGGCTCGTTATTTTGTTTATTATGAATAATAAAAATTTATGGTGTGATGGAACCACACCAAGAAGAATTTCATACTATTTCCTATGTTTCGTAAGCTCGTTTAACCGATCTCCGTTTGTCTTGTAACAAAACTCGGTTAAAAGTTTGAGCTAAATATACTAACGTATGGATTTTATTATATTCTTTTAACGGTACTCCTTTCATGCTTGATATTTTAGGCTCGGTATTTTGTTTATTATGAATAAGAATTATTTATGGTGTGATGGAACGACACCAAGAAGAATTTCATACTATTTCCTATGTTTCGTAAGCTCGTTTAACCGATCTCCGGTTGTCTTGTAACAAAACTCGTTTAAAAGTTTGAGCTAAATATACTAACGTGTGAAGTTTATTATATTCTTTTAACGGTACTCCTTTCATGCATGATACCTTAGCCTCATTATTTTCTTTATTATGAATAACAATTTATTTCGTGTGATGGAACCACACCTAGAAGAGTTTCATACTATTTCCTATGTGTCGTAAGCTCGTTTAACCGAACTCCGTTTGTCTTGTAACAAAACTCGTTTAAAAGTTTGAGATAAATATACTAACGTATGAAGTTTATTATGTTCTTTTAACGGTACTCCTTTCATGCATGATACCGTAGACTCGGTATTTTGTTTAATATGAAGAATATTTAATTTTGTGTGATGGAATCACACCCATAAGAATTTCGTACAATTTCCTATATCTCGTATGCTCGTTTAACCGAGATCCATTTGTCTTGTAACAAAACGTGTTTAAAAGTTTGAGCTAGGTATATTAACGTATGAAGTTTATTATATACTTTTAACGGTACTCCTTTGATGCTTGATATTTTAGGCTCGGTATTTTGTTTATTATGAATAATAATATTTTTGGTGTGATGGAACCACACCAAGAAGAGTTTCATACTATTTCCTATGTTTCGTAAGCTCGTTTAACCGATCTCCGGTTGTCTTGTAACAAAACTCGTTTAAAAGTTTGAGATAAATATACTAACGTATGAAGTTTATTATGTACTTTTAACGGTACTCCTTTCATGCATGATACCTTAGTCTCGGTATTTTGTTTAATATGAAGAATATTTAATTTTGTGTGATGGAATCACACCCATAAGAATTTCGTACAATTTCCTATATCTCGTATGCTCGTTTAACCGAGATCCATTTGTCTTGTAACAAAACGTGTTTAAAAGTTTGAGCTAGGTATATTAACGTATGAAGTTTATTATATACTTTTAACGGTACTCCTTTGATGCTTGATATTTTAGGCTCGTTATTTTGTTTATTATGAATAATAAAAATTTATGGTGTGATGGAACCACACCAAGAAGAATTTCATACTATTTCCTATGTTTCGTAAGCCCGTTTAAGCTAAATATACTAACGTATGGATTTTATTATATTCTTTTAACGGTACTCCTTTCATGCTTGATATTTTAGGCTCGGTATTTTGTTTATTATGAATAAGAATTATTTATGGTGTGATGGAATGACACCAAGAAGAATTTCATACTATTTCCTATGTTTCGTAAGCTCGTTTAACCGATCTCCGGTTGTCTTATAACAAAACTCGTTTAAAAGTTTGAGCTAAATATACTAACGTGTGAAGTTTATTATATTCTTTTAACGGTACTCCTTTCATGCATGATACCTTAGCCTCATTATTTTCTTTATTATGAATAACAATTTATTTCGTGTGATGGAACCACACCTAGAAGAGTTTCATACTATTTCCTATGTGTCGTAAGCTCGTTTAACCGAACTCCGTTTGTCTTGTAACAAAACTCGTTTAAAAGTTTGAGCTAAATATACTAACGTGTGAAGTTTATTATATTCTTTTAACGGTACTCCTTTCATGCATGATACCTTAGCCTCATTATTTTCTTTATTATGAATAACAATTTATTTCGTGTGATGGAACCACACCTAGAAGAGTTTCATACTATTTCCTATGTGTCGTACGCTCGTTTAACCGAACTCCGTTTGTCTTGTAACAAAACTCGTTTAAACGTTTGAGCTAAATATACTAACGTATGAATTTTATTATATTCTTTTAACGGTACTCCTTTGATGCTTGATATTTTAGGCTCGGTATTTTGTTTATTATGAATAATAATTATTTATGGTGTGATGGAACCAGACCAAGAAGAATTTCGTACAATTTCCTATATCTCGTATGCTCGTTTAACTGATCTCCGTTTGTCTTGTAACAAAACTCGGTTAAAAGTTTGAGCTAAATATACTAACGTATGAATTTTATTATATTCTTTTAACGGTAATCCTTTGATGCTTGATATTTTAGGCTCGGTATTTTGTTTATTATGAATAATAATTATTTATGCTGTGATGGAACCACACCAAGAAGAATTTCATACTATTTCCTATGTTTCGTAAGCTCGTTTAACCGATCTCCGGTTGTCTTGTAACAAAACTCGTTTAAAAGTTTGAGCTAAATATACTAACGTATGAAGTTTATTATGTTCTTTTAACGGTACTCCTTTCATGCATGATACCTTAGACTCGGTATTTTGTTTAATATGAAGAATATTTAATTTTGTGTGATGGAATCACACCCATAAGAATTTCGTACAATTTCCTATATCTCGTATGCTCGTTTAACCGAGATCCATTTGTCTTGTAACAAAACGTGTTTAAAAGTTTGAGCTAGGTATATTAACGTATGAAGTTTATTATATACTTTTAACGGTACTCCTTTGATGCTTGATATTTTAGGCTCGGTATTTTGTTTATTATGAATAATAATATTTTTGGTGTGATGGAACCACACCAAGAAGAGTTTCATACTATTTCCTATGTTTCGTAAGCTCGTTTAACCGATCTCCGGTTGCCTTGTAACAAAACTCGTTTAAAAGTTTAAGCTAAATATACTAACGTGTGAAGTTTATTATATATTTTTAACGGTACTCCTTTCATGCATGATACCTTAGCTTTGGTATTTTGTTTATTAGGAATAATATTTAATTTCGTTGATGGAATCACACCCATAAGAATTTCGTACAATTTCCTATATCTCGTATGCTCGTTTAACCGATCTCCGTTTGTCTTGTAACAAAACTCGGTTAAAAGTTTGAGCTAAATATACTAACGTATGAATTTTATTATATTCTTTTAACGGTACTCCTTTGATGCTTGATATTTTAGGCTCGGTATTTTGTTTATTATGAATAATAATTATTTATGGTGTGATGGAACCACACCAAAAAGAATTTCGTACAATTTTGTATATCTCGTATGCTCGTTTAACTGATCTCCGTTTGTCTTGTAACAAAACTCGGTTAAAAGTTTGAGCTAAATATACTAACGTATGAATTTTATTATATTCTTTTAACGGTACTCCTTTGATGCTTGATATTTTAGGCTCGGTATTTTGTTTATTATGAATAATAATTATTTATGGTGTGATGGAACCACACCAAGAAGAATTTCATACTATTTCCTATGTTTCGTAAGCTCGTTTAACCGATCTCCGGTTGTCTTGTAACAAAACTCGTTTAAAAGTTTGAGCTAAATATACTAACGTATGAAGTTTATTATATTCTTTTAACGGTACTCCTTTCATGCATGATACCTTAGCCTCATTATTTTCTTTATTATGAATAACAATTTATTTCGTGTGATGGAACCACACCTAGAAGAGTTTCATACTATTTCCTATGTGTCGTAAGCTCGTTTAACCGAACTCCGTTTGTCTTGTAACAAAACTCGTTTAAAAGTTTGAGCTAAATATACTAACGTGTGAAGTTTATTATATTCTTTTAACGGTACTCCTTTCATGCATGATACCTTAGCCTCATTATTTTCTTTATTATGAATAACAATTTATTTCGTGTGATGGAACCACACCTAGAAGAGTTTCATACTATTTCCTATGTGTCGTACGCTCGTTTAACCGAACTCCGTTTGTCTTGTAACAAAACTCGTTTAAACGTTTGAGCTAAATATACTAACGTATGAATTTTATTATATTCTTTTAACGGTACTCCTTTGATGCTTGATATTTTAGGCTCGGTATTTTGTTTATTATGAATAATAATTATTTATGGTGTGATGGAACCAGACCAAGAAGAATTTCGTACAATTTCCTATATCTCGTATGCTCGTTTAACTGATCTCCGTTTGTCTTGTAACAAAACTCGGTTAAAAGTTTGAGCTAAATATACTAACGTATGAATTTTATTATATTCTTTTAACGGTAATCCTTTGATGCTTGATATTTTAGGCTCGGTATTTTGTTTATTATGAATAATAATTATTTATGCTGTGATGGAACCACACCAAGAAGAATTTCATACTATTTCCTATGTTTCGTAAGCTCGTTTAACCGATCTCCGGTTGTCTTGTAACAAAACTCGTTTAAAAGTTTGAGCTAAATATACTAACGTATGAAGTTTATTATGTTCTTTTAACGGTACTCCTTTCATGCATGATACCTTAGACTCGGTATTTTGTTTAATATGAAGAATATTTAATTTTGTGTGATGGAATCACACCCATAAGAATTTCGTACAATTTCCTATATCTCGTATGCTCGTTTAACCGAGATCCATTTGTCTTGTAACAAAACGTGTTTAAAAGTTTGAGCTAAATATACTAACGTATGAATTTTATTATATACTTTTAACGGTACTCCTTTGATGCTTGATATTTTAGGCTCGGTATTTTGTTTATTATGAATAATAATATTTTTGGTGTGATGGAACCACACCAAGAAGAGTTTCATACTATTTCCTATGTTTCGTAAGCTCGTTTAACCGATCTCCGGTTGCCTTGTAACAAAACTCGTTTAAAAGTTTAAGCTAAATATACTAACGTGTGAAGTTTATTATATATTTTTAACGGTACTCCTTTCATGCATGATACCTTAGCTTTGGTATTTTGTTTATTAGGAATAATATTTAATTTCGTTGATGGAATCACACCCATAAGAATTTCGTACAATTTCCTATATCTCGTATGCTCGTTTAACCGATCTCCGTTTGTCTTGTAACAAAACTCGGTTAAAAGTTTGAGCTAAATATACTAACGTATGAATTTTATTATATTCTTTTAACGGTACTCCTTTGATGCTTGATATTTTAGGCTCGGTATTTTGTTTATTATGAATAATAATTATTTATGGTGTGATGGAACCACACCAAAAAGAATTTCGTACAATTTTGTATATCTCGTATGCTCGTTTAACTGATCTCCGTTTGTCTTGTAACAAAACTCGGTTAAAAGTTTGAGCTAAATATACTAACGTATGAATTTTATTATATTCTTTTAACGGTACTCCTTTGATGCTTGATATTTTAGGCTCGGTATTTTGTTTATTATGAATAATAATTATTTATGGTGTGATGGAACCACACCAAGAAGAATTTCATACTATTTCCTATGTTTCGTAAGCTCGTTTAACCGATCTCCGGTTGTCTTGTAACAAAACTCGTTTAAAAGTTTGAGCTAAATATACTAACGTATGAAGTTTATTATATTCTTTTAACGGTACTCCTTTCATGCATGATACCTTAGCCTCATTATTTTCTTTATTATGAATAACAATTTATTTCGTGTGATGGAACCACACCTAGAAGAGTTTCATACTATTTCCTATGTGTCGTACGCTCGTTTAACCGAACTCTGTTTGTCTTGTAACAAAACTCGTTTAAAAGTTTGAGCTAAATATACTAACGTATGAATTTTATTATATTCTTTTAACGGTACTCCTTTGATGCTTGATATTTTAGGCTCGGTATTTTGTTTATTATGAATAATAATTATTTATGGTGTGATGGAACCAGACCAAGAAGAATTTCGTACAATTTCCTATATCTCGTATGCTCGTTTAACTGATCTCCGTTTGTCTTGTAACAAAACTCGGTTAAAAGTTTGAGCTAAATATACTAACCTATGAATTTTATTATATTCTTTTAACGGTACTCCTTTGATGCTTGATATTTTAGGCTCGGTATTTTGTTTATTATGAATAATAATTATTTATGGTGTGATGGAACCACACCAAGAAGAATTTCATACTATTTCCTATGTTTCGTAAGCTCGTTTAACCGATCTCCGGTTGTCTTGTAACAAAACTCGTTTAAAAGTTTGAGCTAAATATACTAACGTATGAATTTTATTATATTCTTTTAACGGTACTCCTTTGATGCTTGATATTTTAGGCTCGGTATTTTGTTTATTATGAATAATAATTATTTATGGTGTGATGGAACCACACCAAGAAGAATTTCGTACAATTTCCTATATCTCGTATGCTCGTTTAACTGATCTCCGTTTGTCTTGTAACAAAACTCGGTTAAAAGTTTGAGCTAAATATACTAACCTATGAATTTTATTATATTCTTTTAACGGTACTCCTTTGATGCTTGATATTTTAGGCTCGGTATTTTGTTTATTATGAATAATAATTATTTATGGTGTGATGGAACCACACCAAGAAGAATTTCATACTATTTCCTATGTTTCGTAAGCTCGTTTAACCGATCTCCGGTTGTCTTGTAACAAAACTCGTTTAAAAGTTTGAGCTAAATATACTAACGTATGAAGTTTATTATATTCTTTTAACGGTACTCCTTTCATGCATGATACCTTAGCCTCATTATTTTCTTTATTATGAATAACAATTTATTTCGTGTGATGGAACCACACCTAGAAGAGTTTCATACTATTTCCTATGTGTCGTACGCTCGTTTAACCGAACTCTGTTTGTCTTGTAACAAAACTCGTTTAAAAGTTTGAGCTAAATATACTAACGTATGAATTTTATTATATTCTTTTAACGGTACTCCTTTCATGCATGATACCTTAGCCTCATTATTTTCTTTATTATGAATAACAATTTATTTCGTGTGATGGAACCACACCTAGAAGAGTTTCATTCTATTTCCTATGTGTCGTAAGCTCGTTTAACCGAACTCCGTTTGTCTTGTAACAAAACTCGTTTAAAAGTTTGAGATAAATATACTAACGTATGAAGTTTATTATGTACTTTTAACGGTACTCCTTTCATGCATGATACCTTAGTCTCGGTATTTTGTTTAATATGAAGAATATTTAATTTTGTGTGATGGAATCACACCCATAAGAATTTCGTACTATTTCCTATATCTCGTATGCTCGTTTAACCGAGATCCATTTGTCTTGTAACAAAACGTGTTTAAAAGTTTGAGCTAGGTATATTAACGTATGAAGTTTATTATATACTTTTAACGGTACTCCTTTGATGCTTGATATTTTAGGCTCGTTATTTTGTTTATTATGAATAATAAAAATTTATGGTGTGATGGAACCACACCAAGAAGAATTTCATACTATTTCCTATGTTTCGTAAGCTCGTTTAACCGATCTCCGTTTGTCTTGTAACAAAACTCGGTTAAAAGTTTGAGCTAAATATACTAACGTATGGATTTTATTATATTCTTTTAACGGTACTCCTTTCATGCTTGATATTTTAGGCTCGGTATTTTGTTTATTATGAATAAGAATTATTTATGGTGTGATGGAACGACACCAAGAAGAATTTCATACTATTTCCTATGTTTCGTAAGCTCGTTTAACCGATCTCCGGTTGTCTTGTAACAAAACTCGTTTAAAAGTTTGAGCTAAATATACTAACGTGTGAAGTTTATTATATTCTTTTAACGGTACTCCTTTCATGCATGATACCTTAGCCTCATTATTTTCTTTATTATGAATAACAATTTATTTCGTGTGATGGAACCACACCTAGAAGAGTTTCATACTATTTCCTATGTGTCGTAAGCTCGTTTAACCGAACTCCGTTTGTCTTGTAACAAAACTCGTTTAAAAGTTTGAGATAAATATACTAACGTATGAAGTTTATTATGTTCTTTTAACGGTACTCCTTTCATGCATGATACCTTAGACTCGGTATTTTGTTTAATATGAAGAATATTTAATTTTGTGTGATGGAATCACACCCATAAGAATTTCGTACAATTTCCTATATCTCGTATGCTCGTTTAACCGAGATCCATTTGTCTTGTAACAAAACGTGTTTAAAAGTTTGAGCTAGGTATATTAACGTATAAAGTTTATTATATACTTTTAACGGTACTCCTTTGATGCTTGATATTTTAGGCTCGGTATTTTGTTTATTATGAATAATAATATTTTTGGTGTGATGGAACCACACCAAGAAGAGTTTCATACTATTTCCTATGTTTCGTAAGCTCGTTTAACCGATCTCCGGTTGTCTTGTAACAAAACTCGTTTAAAAGTTTGAGCTAAATATACTAACGTGTGAAGTTTATTATATATTTTTAACGGTACTCCTTTCATGCATGATACCTTAGCTTTGGTATTTTGTTTATTAGGAATAATATTTAATTTCGTTGATGGAATCACACCCATAAGAATTTCGTACAATTTCCTATATCTCGTATGCTCGTTTAACCGATCTCCGTTTGTCTTGTAACAAAACTCGGTTAAAAGTTTGAGCTAAATATACTAACGTATGAATTTTATTATATTCTTTTAACGGTACTCCTTTGATGCTTGATATTTTAGGCTCGGTATTTTGTTTATTATGAATAATAATTATTTATGGTGTGATGGAACCACACCAAAAAGAATTTCGTACAATTTCGTATATCTCGTATGCTCGTTTAACTGATCTCCGTTTGTCTTGTAACAAAACTCGGTTAAAAGTTTGAGCTAAATATACTAACGTATGAATTTTATTATATTCTTTTAACGGTACTCCTTTGATGCTTGATATTTTAGGCTCGGTATTTTGTTTATTATGAATAATAATTATTTATGGTGTGATGGAACCACACCAAGAAGAATTTCATACTATTTCCTATGTTTCGTAAGCTCGTTTAACCGATCTCCGGTTGTCTTGCAACAAAACTCGTTTAAAAGTTTGAGCTAAATATACTAACGTATGAAGTTTATTATATTCTTTTAACGGTACTCCTTTCATGCATGATACCTTAGCCTCATTATTTTCTTTATTATGAATAACAATTTATTTCGTATGATGGAACCACACCTAGAAGAGTTTCATACTATTTCCTATGTGTCGTACGCTCGTTTAACCGAACTCCGTTTGTCTTGTAACAAAACTCGTTTAAACGTTTGAGCTAAATATACTAACGTATGAATTTTATTATATTCTTTTAACGGTACTCCTTTGATGCTTGATATTTTAGGCTCGGTATTTTGTTTATTATGAATAATAATTATTTATGGTGTGATGGAACCAGACCAAGAAGAATTTCGTACAATTTCCTATATCTCGTATGCTCGTTTAACTGATCTCCGTTTGTCTTGTAACAAAACTCGGTTAAAAGTTTGAGCTAAATATACTAACGTATGAATTTTATTATATTCTTTTAACGGTACTCCTTTGATGCTTGATATTTTAGGCTCGGTATTTTGTTTATTATGAATAATAATTATTTATGGTGTGATGGAACCACACCAAGAAGAATTTCATACTATTTCCTATGTTTCGTAAGCTCGTTTAACCGATCTCCGGTTGTCTTGTAACAAAACTCGTTTAAAAGTTTGAGCTAAATATACTAACGTATGAAGTTTATTATATTCTTTTAACGGTACTCCTTTCATGCATGATACCTTAGCCTCATTATTTTCTTTATTATGAATAACAATTTATTTCGTGTGATGGAACCACACCTAGAAGAGTTTCATACTATTTCCTATGTGTCGTACGCTCGTTTAACCGAACTCCGTTTGTCTTGTAACAAAACTCGTTTAAACGTTTGAGCTAAATATACTAACGTATGAATTTTATTATATTCTTTTAACGGTACTCCTTTGATGCTTGATATTTTAGGCTCGGTATTTTGTTTATTATGAATAATAATTATTTATGGTGTGATGGAACCACACCAAGAAGAATTTCATACTATTTCCTATGTTTCGTAAGCTCGTTTAACCGATCTCCGGTTGTCTTGCAACAAAACTCGTTTAAAAGTTTGAGCTAAATATACTAACGTATGAAGTTTATTATATTCTTTTAACGGTACTCCTTTGATGCTTGATATTTTAGGCTCGGTATTTTGTTTATTATGAATAATAATTATTTATGGTGTGATGGAACCACACCAAGAAGAATTTCATACTATTTCCTATGTTTCGTAAGCTCGTTTAACCGATCTCCGGTTGTCTTGCAACAAAACTCGTTTAAAAGTTTGAGCTAAATATACTAACGTATGAAGTTTATTATATTCTTTTAACGGTACTCCTTTCATGCATGATACCTTAGCCTCATTATTTTCTTTATTATGAATAACAATTTATTTCGTATGATGGAACCACACCTAGAAGAGTTTCATACTATTTCCTATGTGTCGTACGCTCGTTTAACCGAACTCCGTTTGTCTTGTAACAAAACTCGTTTAAACGTTTGAGCTAAATATACTAACGTATGAATTTTATTATATTCTTTTAACGGTACTCCTTTGATGCTTGATATTTTAGGCTCGGTATTTTGTTTATTATGAATAATAATTATTTATGGTGTGATGGAACCAGACCAAGAAGAATTTCGTACAATTTCCTATATCTCGTATGCTCGTTTAACTGATCTCCGTTTGTCTTGTAACAAAACTCGGTTAAAAGTTTGAGCTAAATATACTAACGTATGAATTTTATTATATTCTTTTAACGGTACTCCTTTGATGCTTGATATTTTAGGCTCGGTATTTTGTTTATTATGAATAATAATTATTTATGGTGTGATGGAACCACACCAAGAAGAATTTCATACTATTTCCTATGTTTCGTAAGCTCGTTTAACCGATCTCCGGTTGTCTTGTAACAAAACTCGTTTAAAAGTTTGAGCTAAATATACTAACGTATGAAGTTTATTATATTCTTTTAACGGTACTCCTTTCATGCATGATACCTTAGCCTCATTATTTTCTTTATTATGAATAACAATTTATTTCGTGTGATGGAACCACACCTAGAAGAGTTTCATACTATTTCCTATGTGTCGTACGCTCGTTTAACCGAACTCCGTTTGTCTTGTAACAAAACTCGTTTAAAAGTTTGAGCTAAATATACTAACGTATGAATTTTATTATATTCTTTTAACGGTACTCCTTTGATGCTTGATATTTTAGGCTCGGTATTTTGTTTATTATGAATAATAATTATTTATGGTGTGATGGAACCACACCAAGAAGAATTTCATACTATTTCCTATGTTTCGTAAGCTCGTTTAACCGATCTCCGGTTGTCTTGCAACAAAACTCGGTTAAAAGTTTGAGCTAAATATACTAACGTATGAAGTTTATTATATTCTTTTAACGGTACTCCTTTCATGCATGATACCTTAGCCTCATTATTTTCTTTATTATGAATAACAATTTATTTCGTGTGATGGAACCACACCTAGAAGAGTTTCATACTATTTCCTATGTGTCGTAAGCTCGTTTAACCGAACTCCGTTTGTCTTGCAACAAAACTCGTTTAAAAGTTTGAGCTAAATATACTAACGTATGAAGTTTATTATATTCTTTTAACGGTACTCCTTTCATGCATGATACCTTAACCTCATTATTTTCTTTATTATGAATAACAATTTATTTCGTATGATGGAACCACACCTAGAAGAGTTTCATACTATTTCCTATGTGTCGTACGCTCGTTTAACCGAACTCCGTTTGTCTTGTAACAAAACTCGTTTAAAAGTTTGAGCTAAATATACTAACGTATGAATTTTATTATATTCTTTTAACGGTACTCCTTTGATGCTTGATATTTTAGGCTCGGTATTTTGTTTATTATGAATAATAATTATTTATGGTGTGATGGAACCACACCAAAAAGAATTTCGTACAATTTCGTATATCTCGTATGCTCGTTTAACTGATCTCCGTTTGTCTTGTAACAAAACTCGGTTAAAAGTTTGAGCTAAATATACTAACGTATGAATTTTATTATATTCTTTTAACGGTACTCCTTTGATGCTTGATATTTTAGGCTCGGTATTTTGTTTATTATGAATAATAATTATTTATGGTGTGATGGAACCACACCAAGAAGAATTTCATACTATTTCCTATGTTTCGTAAGCTCGTTTAACCGATCTCCGGTTGTCTTGCAACAAAACTCGTTTAAAAGTTTGAGCTAAATATACTAACGTATGAAGTTTATTATATTCTTTTAACGGTACTCCTTTCATGCATGATACCTTAGCCTCATTATTTTCTTTATTATGAATAACAATTTATTTCGTATGATGGAACCACACCTAGAAGAGTTTCATACTATTTCCTATGTGTCGTACGCTCGTTTAACCGAACTCCGTTTGTCTTGTAACAAAACTCGTTTAAACGTTTGAGCTAAATATACTAACGTATGAATTTTATTATATTCTTTTAACGGTACTCCTTTGATGCTTGATATTTTAGGCTCGGTATTTTGTTTATTATGAATAATAATTATTTATGGTGTGATGGAACCAGACCAAGAAGAATTTCGTACAATTTCCTATATCTCGTATGCTCGTTTAACCGATCTCCGTTTGTCTTGTAACAAAACTCGGTTAAAAGTTTGAGCTAAATATACTAACGTATGAATTTTATTATATTCTTTTAACGGTACTCCTTTGATGCTTGATATTTTAGGCTCGGTATTTTGTTTATTATGAATAATAATTATTTATGGTGTGATGGAACCACACCAAGAAGAATTTCATACTATTTCCTATGTTTCGTAAGCTCGTTTAACCGATCTCCGGTTGTCTTGTAACAAAACTCGTTTAAAAGTTTGAGCTAAATATACTAACGTATGAAGTTTATTATATTCTTTTAACGGTACTCCTTTCATGCATGATACCTTAGCCTCATTATTTTCTTTATTATGAATAACAATTTATTTCGTGTGATGGAACCACACCTAGAAGAGTTTCATACTATTTCCTATGTGTCGTACGCTCGTTTAACCGAACTCCGTTTGTCTTGTAACAAAACTCGTTTAAAAGTTTGAGCTAAATATACTAACGTATGAATTTTATTATATTCTTTTAACGGTACTCCTTTGATGCTTGATATTTTAGGCTCGGTATTTTGTTTATTATGAATAATAATTATTTATGGTGTGATGGAACCACACCAAGAAGAATTTCATACTATTTCCTATGTTTCGTAAGCTCGTTTAACCGATCTCCGGTTGTCTTGCAACAAAACTCGTTTAAAAGTTTGAGCTAAATATACTAACGTATGAAGTTTATTATATTCTTTTAACGGTACTCCTTTCATGCATGATACCTTAGCCTCATTATTTTCTTTATTATGAATAACAATTTATTTCGTGTGATGGAACCACACCTAGAAGAGTTTCATACTATTTCCTATGTGTCGTAAGCTCGTTTAACCGAACTCCGTTTGTCTTGTAACAAAACTCATTTAAAAGTTTGAGCTAAATATACTAACGTGTGAAGTTTATTATATATTTTTAACGGTACTCCTTTCATGCATGATACCTTAGCTTTGGTATTTTGTTTATTAGGAATAATATTTAATTTCGTTGATGGAATCACACCCATAAGAATTTCGTACAATTTCCTATATCTCGTATGCTCGTTTAACCGATCTCCGTTTGTCTTGTAACAAAACTCGGTTAAAAGTTTGAGCTAAATATACTAACGTATGAATTTTATTATATTCTTTTAACGGTACTCCTTTGATGCTTGATATTTTAGCCTCGGTATTTTGTTTATTATGAATAATAATTATTTATGGTGTGATGGAACCACACCAAGAAGAATTTCATACTATTTCCTATGTTTCGTAAGCTCGTTTAACCGATCTCCGTTTGTCTTGTAACAAAACTCGGTTAAAAGTTTGAGCTAAATATACTAACGTATGAAGTTTATTATATTCTTTTAACGGTACTCCTTTCATGCATGATACCTTAGCCTCATTATTTTCTTTATTATGAATAACAATTTATTTCGTGTGATGGAACCACACCTAGAAGAGTTTCATACTATTTCCTATGTGTCGTAAGCTCGTTTAACCGAACTCCGTTTGTCTTGCAACAAAACTCGTTTAAAAGTTTGAGCTAAATATACTAACGTATGAAGTTTATTATATTCTTTTAACGGTACTCCTTTCATGCATGATACCTTAACCTCATTATTTTCTTTATTATGAATAACAATTTATTTCGTATGATGGAACCACACCTAGAAGAGTTTCATACTATTTCCTATGTGTCGTACGCTCGTTTAACCGAACTCCGTTTGTCTTGTAACAAAACTCGTTTAAAAGTTTGAGCTAAATATACTAACGTTTGAATTTTATTATATTCTTTTAACGGTACTCCTTTGATGCTTGATATTTTAGGCTCGGTATTTTGTTTATTATGAATAATAATTATTTATGGTGTGATGGAACCACACCAAGAAGAATTTCGTACAATTTCCTATATCTCGTATGCTCGTTTAACTGATCTCCGTTTGTCTTGTAACAAAACTCGGTTAAAAGTTTGAGCTAAATATACTAACGTATGAATTTTATTATATTCTTTTAACGGTACTCCTTTGATGCTTGATATTTTAGGCTCGGTATTTTGTTTATTATGAATAATAATTATTTATGGTGTGATGGAACCACACCAAGAAGAATTTCATACTATTTCCTATGTTTCGTAAGCTCGTTTAACCGATCTCCGGTTGTCTTGTAACAAAACTCGTTAAAAAGTTTGAGCTAAATATACTAACGTATGAAGTTTATTATATTCTTTTAATGGTACTCCTTTCATGCATGATACCTTAGCCTCATTATTTTCTTTATTATGAATAACAATTTATTTCGTGTGATGGAACCACACCTAGAAAAGTTTCATACTATTTCCTATGTGTCGTACGCTCGTTTAACCGAACTCCGTTTGTCTTGTAACAAAACTCGTTTAAAAGTTTGAGCTAAATATACTAACGTATGAAGTTTATTATATTCTTTTAACGGTACTCCTTTCATGCATGATACCTTAGCCTCATTATTTTCTTTATTATGAATAACAATTTATTTCGTGTGATGGAACCACACTTAGAAGAGTTTCATACTATTTCCTATGTGTCGTAAGCTCGTTTAACCGAACTCCGTTTGTCTTGTAACAAAACTCGGTTAAAAGTTTGAGCTAAATATACTAACGTATGAATTTTATTATATTCTTTTAACGGTACTCCTTTGATGCTTGATATTTTAGGCTCGGTATTTTGTTTATTATGAATAATAATTATTTATGGTGTGATGGAACCACACCTAGAAGAGTTTCATACTATTTCCTATGTGTCGTAAGCTCGTTTAACCGAACTCCGTTTGTCTTGCAACAAAACTCGTTTAAAAGTTTGAGCTAAATATACTAACGTATGAAGTTTATTATATTCTTTTAACGGTACTCCTTTCATGCATGATACCTTAACCTCATTATTTTCTTTATTATGAATAACAATTTATTTCGTATGATGGAACCACACCTAGAAGAGTTTCATACTATTTCCTATGTGTCGTACGCTCGTTTAACCGAACTCCGTTTGTCTTGTAACAAAACTCGTTTAAAAGTTTGAGCTAAATATACTAACGTATGAATTTTATTATATTCTTTTAACGGTACTCCTTTGATGCTTGATATTTTAGGCTCGGTATTTTGTTTATTATGAATAATAATTATTTATGGTGTGATGGAACCACACCAAGAAGAATTTCGTACAATTTCCTATATCTCGTATGCTCGTTTAACTGATCTCCGTTTGTCTTGTAACAAAACTCGGTTAAAAGTTTGAGCTAAATATACTAACGTATGAATTTTATTATATTCTTTTAACGGTACTCCTTTGATGCTTGATATTTTAGGCTCGGTATTTTGTTTATTATGAATAATAATTATTTATGGTGTGATGGAACCACACCAAGAAGAATTTCATACTATTTCCTATGTTTCGTAAGCTCGTTTAACCGATCTCCGGTTGTCTTGTAACAAAACTCGTTTAAAAGTTTGAGCTAAATATACTAACGTATGAAGTTTATTATATTCTTTTAATGGTACTCCTTTCATGCATGATACCTTAGCCTCATTATTTTCTTTATTATGAATAACAATTTATTTTGTATGATGGAACCACACCTAGAAGAGTTTCATACTATTTCCTATGTGTCGTAAGCTCGTTTAACCGAACTCCGTTTGTCTTGTAACAAAACTCATTTAAAAGTTTGAGCTAAATATACTAACGTGTGAAGTTTATTATATATTTTTAACGGTACTCCTTTCATGCATGATACCTTAGCTTTGGTATTTTGTTTATTAGGAATAATATTTAATTTCGTTGATGGAATCACACCCATAAGAATTTCGTACAATTTCCTATATCTCGTATGCTCGTTTAACCGATCTCCGTTTGTCTTGTAACAAAACTCGGTTAAAAGTTTGAGCTAAATATACTAACGTATGAATTTTATTATATTCTTTTAACGGTACTCCTTTGATGCTTGATATTTTAGCCTCGGTATTTTGTTTATTATGAATAATAATTATTTATGGTGTGATGGAACCACACCAAGAAGAATTTCATACTATTTCCTATGTTTCGTAAGCTCGTTTAACCGATCTCCGTTTGTCTTGTAACAAAACTCGGTTAAAAGTTTGAGCTAAATATACTAACGTATGAAGTTTATTATATTCTTTTAACGGTACTCCTTTCATGCATGATACCTTAGCCTCATTATTTTCTTTATTATGAATAACAATTTATTTCGTGTGATGGAACCACACCTAGAAGAGTTTCATACTATTTCCTATGTGTCGTAAGCTCGTTTAACCGAACTCCGTTTGTCTTGCAACAAAACTCGTTTAAAAGTTTGAGCTAAATATACTAACGTATGAAGTTTATTATATTCTTTTAACGGTACTCCTTTCATGCATGATACCTTAACCTCATTATTTTCTTTATTATGAATAACAATTTATTTCGTATGATGGAACCACACCTAGAAGAGTTTCATACTATTTCCTATGTGTCGTACGCTCGTTTAACCGAACTCCGTTTGTCTTGTAACAAAACTCGTTTAAAAGTTTGAGCTAAATATACTAACGTTTGAATTTTATTATATTCTTTTAACGGTACTCCTTTGATGCTTGATATTTTAGGCTCGGTATTTTGTTTATTATGAATAATAATTATTTATGGTGTGCTGGAACCACACCAAGAAGAATTTCGTACAATTTCCTATATCTCGTATGCTCGTTTAACTGATCTCCGTTTGTCTTGTAACAAAACTCGGTTAAAAGTTTGAGCTAAATATACTAACGTATGAATTTTATTATATTCTTTTAACGGTACTCCTTTGATGCTTGATATTTTAGGCTCGGTATTTTGTTTATTATGAATAATAATTATTTATGGTGTGATGGAACCACACCAAGAAGAATTTCATACTATTTCCTATGTTTCGTAAGCTCGTTTAACCGATCTCCGGTTGTCTTGTAACAAAACTCGTTTAAAAGTTTGAGCTAAATATACTAACGTATGAAGTTTATTATATTCTTTTAATGGTACTCCTTTCATGCATGATACCTTAGCCTCATTATTTTCTTTATTATGAATAACAATTTATTTCGTGTGATGGAACCACACCTAGAAAAGTTTCATACTATTTCCTATGTGTCGTACGCTCGTTTAACCGAACTCCGTTTGTCTTGTAACAAAACTCGTTTAAAAGTTTGAGCTAAATATACTAACGTATGAAGTTTATTATATTCTTTTAACGGTACTCCTTTCATGCATGATACCTTAGCCTCATTATTTTCTTTATTATGAATAACAATTTATTTCGTGTGATGGAACCACACCTAGAAGAGTTTCATACTATTTCCTATGTGTCGTAAGCTCGTTTAACCGAACTCCGTTTGTCTTGTAACAAAACTCGGTTAAAAGTTTGAGCTAAATATACTAACGTATGAATTTTATTATATTCTTTTAACGGTACTCCTTTGATGCTTGATATTTTAGGCTCGGTATTTTGTTTATTATGAATAATAATTATTTATGGTGTGATGGAACCACACCTAGAAGAGTTTCATACTATTTCCTATGTGTCGTAAGCTCGTTTAACCGAACTCCGTTTGTCTTGTAACAAAACTCGTTTAAAAGTTTGAGCTAAATATACTAACGTATGAAGTTTATTATATTCTTTTAACGGTACTCCTTTCATGCATGATACCTTAACCTCATTATTTTCTTTATTATGAATAACAATTTATTTCGTATGATGGAACCACACCTAGAAGAGTTTCATACTATTTCCTATGTGTCGTACGCTCGTTTAACCGAACTCCGTTTGTCTTGTAACAAAACTCGTTTAAAAGTTTGAGCTAAATATACTAACGTATGAATTTTATTATATTCTTTTAACGGTACTCCTTTGATGCTTGATATTTTAGGCTCGGTATTTTGTTTATTATGAATAATAATTATTTATGGTGTGATGGAACCACACCAAGAAGAATTTCGTACAATTTCCTATATCTCGTATGCTCGTTTAACTGATCTCCGTTTGTCTTGTAACAAAACTCGGTTAAAAGTTTGAGCTAAATATACTAACGTATGAATTTTATTATATTCTTTTAACGGTACTCCTTTGATGCTTGATATTTTAGGCTCGGTATTTTGTTTATTATGAATAATAATTATTTATGTTGTGATGGAACCACACCAAGAAGAATTTCATACTATTTCCTATGTTTCGTAAGCTCGTTTAACCGATCTCCGGTTGTCTTGTAACAAAACTCGTTTAAAAGTTTGAGCTAAATATACTAACGTATGAAGTTTATTATATTCTTTTAATGGTACTCCTTTCATGCATGATACCTTAGCCTCATTATTTTCTTTATTATGAATAACAATTTATTTCGTATGATGGAACCACACCTAGAAGAGTTTCATACTATTTCCTATGTGTCGTACGCTCGTTTAACCGAACTCCGTTTGTCTTGTAACAAAACTCGTTTAAAAGTTTGAGCTAAATATACTAACGTATGAATTTTATTATATTCTTTTAACGGTACTCCTTTGATGCTTGATATTTTAGGCTCGGTATTTTGTTTATTATGAATAATAATTATTTATGGTGTGATGGAACCACACCAAGAAGAATTTCGTACAATTTCCTATATCTCGTATGCTCGTTTAACTAATCTCCGTTTGTCTTGTAACAAAACTCGGTTAAAAGTTTGAGCTAAATATACTAACGTATGAATTTTATTATATTCTTTTAACGGTACTCCTTTGATGCTTGATATTTTAGGCTCGGTATTTTGTTTATTATGAATAATAATTATTTATGGTGTGATGGAACCACACCAAGAAGAATTTCATACTATTTCCTATGTTTCGTAAGCTCGTTTAACCGATCTCCGGTTGTCTTGTAACAAAACTCGTTTAAAAGTTTGAGCTAAATATACTAACGTATGAAGTTTATTATATTCTTTTAATGGTACTCCTTTCATGCATGATACCTTAGCCTCATTATTTTCTTTATTATGAATAACAATTTATTTCGTGTGATGGAACCACACCTAGAAGAGTTTCATACTATTTCCTATGTGTCGTAAGCTCGTTTAACCGAACTCCGTTTGTCTTGTAACAAAACTCGTTTAAAAGTTTGAGCTAAATATACTAACGTATGAAGTTTATTATATTCTTTTAATGGTACTCCTTTCATGCATGATACCTTAGCCTCATTATTTTCTTTATTATGAATAACAATTTATTTCGTGTGATGGAACCACACCTAGAAGAGTTTCATACTATTTCCTATGTGTCATAAGCTCGTTTAACCGAACTCCGTTTGTCTTGCAACAAAACTCGTTTAAAAGTTTGAGCTAAATATACTAACGTATGAAGTTTATTATATTCTTTTAACGGTACTCCTTTCATGCATGATACCTTAACCTCATTATTTTCTTTATTATGAATAACAATTTATTTCGTATGATGGAACCACACCTAGAAGAGTTTCATACTATTTCCTATGTGTCGTACGCTCGTTTAACCGAACTCCGTTTGTCTTGTAACAAAACTCGTTTAAAAGTTTGAGCTAAATATACTAACGTTTGAATTTTATTATATTCTTTTAACGGTACTCCTTTGATGCTTGATATTTTAGGCTCGGTATTTTGTTTATTATGAATAATAATTATTTATGGTGTGATGGAACCACACCAAGAAGAATTTCGTACAATTTCCTATATCTCGTATGCTCGTTTAACTGATCTCCGTTTGTCTTGTAACAAAACTCGGTTAAAAGTTTGAGCTAAATATACTAACGTATGAATTTTATTATATTCTTTTAACGGTACTCCTTTGATGCTTGATATTTTAGGCTCGGTATTTTGTTTATTATGAATAATAATTATTTATGGTGTGATGGAACCACACCTAGAAGAGTTTCATACTATTTCCTATGTGTCGTAAGCTCGTTTAACAGAACTCCGTTTGTCTTGTAACAAAACTCGTTTAAAAGTTTGAGCTAAATATACTAACGTATGAAGTTTATTATATTCTTTTAACGGTACTCCTTTCATGCATGATACCTTAACCTCATTATTTTCTTTATTATGAATAACAATTTATTTCGTATGATGGAACCACACCTAGAAGAGTTTCATACTATTTCCTATGTGTCGTACGCTCGTTTAACCGAACTCCGTTTGTCTTGTAACAAAACTCGTTTAAAAGTTTGAGCTAAATATACTAACGTATGAATTTTATTATATTCTTTTAACGGTACTCCTTTGATGCTTGATATTTTAGGCTCGGTATTTTGTTTATTATGAATAATAACAATTTATTTCGTGTGATGGAACCACACCTAGAAGAGTTTCATACTATTTCCTATGTGTCGTAAGCTCGTTTAACCGAACTCCGTTTGTCTTGCAACAAAACTCGTTTAAAAGTTTGAGCTAAATATACTAACGTATGAAGTTTATTATATTCTTTTAACGGTACTCCTTTCATGCATGATACCTTAACCTCATTATTTTCTTTATTATGAATAACAATTTATTTCGTATGATGGAACCACACCTAGAAGAGTTTCATACTATTTCCTATGTGTCGTACGCTCGTTTAACCGAACTCCGTTTGTCTTGTAACAAAACTCGTTTAAAAGTTTGAGCTAAATATACTAACGTATGACTTTTATTATATTCCTTTAACGGTACTCCTTTGATGCTTGATATTTTAGGCTCGGTATTTTGTTTATTATGAATAATAATTATTTATGGTGTGATGGAACCACACCAAGAAGAATTTCGTACAATTTCCTATATCTCGTATGCTCGTTTAACTGATCTCCGTTTGTCTTGTAACAAAACTCGGTTAAAAGTTTGAGCTAAATATACTAACGTATGAATTTTATTATATTCTTTTAACGGTACTCCTTTGATGCTTGATATTTTAGGCTCGGTATTTTGTTTATTATGAATAATAATTATTTATGGTGTGATGGAACCACACCAAGAAGAATTTCATACTATTTCCTATGTTTCGTAAGCTCGTTTAACCGATCTCCGGTTGTCTTGTAACAAAACTCGTTTAAAAGTTTGAGCTAAATATACTAACGTATGAAGTTTATTATATTCTTTTAATGGTACTCCTTTCATGCATGATACCTTAGCCTCATTATTTTCTTTATTATGAATAACAATTTATTTCGTGTGATGGAACCACACCTAGAAAAGTTTCATACTATTTCCTATGTGTCGTACGCTCGTTTAACCGAACTCCGTTTGTCTTGTAACAAAACTCGTTTAAAAGTTTGAGCTAAATATACTAACGTATGAATTTTATTATATTCTTTTAACGGTACTCCTTTCATGCTTGATATTTTAGGCTCGGTATTTTGTTTATTATGAATAATAATTATTTATGGTGTGATGGAACCACACCAAGAAGAATTTCGTACAATTTCCTATATCTCGTATGCTCGTTTAACTGATCTCCGTTTGTCTTGTAACAAAACTCGGTTAAAAGTTTGAGCTAAATATACTAACGTATGAATTTTATTATATTCTTTTAACGGTACTCCTTTGATGCTTGATATTTTAGGCTCGGTATTTTGTTTATTATGAATAATAATTATTTATGGTGTGATGGAACCACACCTAGAAGAGTTTCATACTATTTCCTATGTGTCGTACGCTCGTTTAACCGAACTCCGTTTGTCTTGTAACAAAACTCGTTTAAAAGTTTGAGCTAAATATACTAACGTATGAAGTTTATTATATTCTTTTAACGGTACTCCTTTCATGCATGATACCTTAACCTCATTATTTTCTTTATTATGAATAACAATTTATTTCGTATGATGGAACCACACCTAGAAGAGTTTCATACTATTTCCTATGTGTCGTACGCTCGTTTAACCGAACTCCGTTTGTCTTGTAACAAAACTCGTTTAAAAGTTTGAGCTAAATATACTAACGTATGAATTTTATTATATTCTTTTAACGGTACTCCTTTGATGCTTGATATTTTAGGCTCGGTATTTTGTTTATTATGAATAATAATTATTTATGGTGTGATGGAACCACACCTAGAAGAGTTTCATACTATTTCCTATGTGTCGTAAGCTCGTTTAACCGAACTCCGTTTGTCTTGTAACAAAACTCGTTTAAAAGTTTGAGCTAAATATACTAACGTATGAAGTTTATTATATTCTTTTAACGGTACTCCTTTCATGCATGATACCTTAACCTCATTATTTTCTTTATTATGAATAACAATTTATTTCGTATGATGGAACCACACCTAGAAGAGTTTCATACTATTTCCTATGTGTCGTACGCTCGTTTAACCGAACTCCGTTTGTCTTGTAACAAAACTCGTTTAAAAGTTTGAGCTAAATATACTAACGTATGACTTTTATTATATTCTTTTAACGGTACTCCTTTGATGCTTGATATTTTAGGCTCGGTATTTTGTTTATTATGAATAATAATTATTTATGGTGTGATGGAACCACACCAAGAAGAATTTCGTACAATTTCCTATATCTCGTATGCTCGTTTAACTGATCTCCGTTTGTCTTGTAACAAAACTCGGTTAAAAGTTTGAGCTAAATATACTAACGTATGAATTTTATTATATTCTTTTAACGGTACTCCTTTGATGCTTGATATTTTAGGCTCGGTATTTTGTTTATTATGAATAATAATTATTTATGGTGTGATGGAACCACACCAAGAAGAATTTCATACTATTTCCTATGTTTCGTAAGCTCGTTTAACCGATCTCCGGTTGTCTTGTAACAAAACTCGTTTAAAAGTTTGAGCTAAATATACTAACGTATGAAGTTTATTATATTCTTTTAATGGTACTCCTTTCATGCATGATACCTTAGCCTCATTATTTTCTTTATTATGAATAACAATTTATTTCGTGTGATGGAACCACACCTAGAAAAGTTTCATACTATTTCCTATGTGTCGTACGCTCGTTTAACCGAACTCCGTTTGTCTTGTAACAAAACTCGTTTAAAAGTTTGAGCTAAATATACTAACGTATGAATTTTATTATATTCTTTTAACGGTACTCCTTTGATGCTTGATATTTTAGGCTCGGTATTTTGTTTATTATGAATAATAATTATTTATGGTGTGATGGAACCACACCAAGAAGAATTTCGTACAATTTCCTATATCTCGTATGCTCGTTTAACTGATCTCCGTTTGTCTTGTAACAAAACTCGGTTAAAAGTTTGAGCTAAATATACTAACGTATGAATTTTATTATATTCTTTTAACGGTACTCCTTTGATGCTTGATATTTTAGGCTCGGTATTTTGTTTATTATGAATAATAATTATTTATGGTGTGATGGAACCACACCAAGAAGAATTTCATACTATTTCCTATGTTTCGTAAGCTCGTTTAACCGATCTCCGGTTGTCTTGTAACAAAACTCGTTTAAAAGTTTGAGCTAAATATACTAACGTATGAAGTTTATTATATTCTTTTAACGGTTCTCCTTTCATGCATGATACCTTAGCCTCATTATTTTCTTTATTATGAATAACAATTTATTTCGTGTGATGGAACCACACCTAGAAGAATTTCATACTATTTCCTATGTTTCGTAAGCTCGTTTAACCGATCTCCGGTTGTCTTGTAACAAAACTCGTTTAAACGTTTGAGCTAAATATACTAACGTATGAAGTTTATTATATTCTTTTAACGGTACTCCTTTCATGCATGATACCTTAACCTCATTATTTTCTTTATTATGAATAACAATTTATTTCGTATGATGGAACCACACCTAGAAGAGTTTCATACTATTTCCTATGTGTCGTACGCTCGTTTAACCGAACTCCGTTTGTCTTGTAACAAAACTCGTTTAAAAGTTTGAGCTAAATATACTAACGTATGACTTTTATTATATTCTTTTAACGGTACTCCTTTGATGCTTGATATTTTAGGCTCGGTATTTTGTTTATTATGAATAATAATTATTTATGGTGTGATGGAACCACACCAAGAAGAATTTCGTACAATTTCCTATATCTCGTATGCTCGTTTAACTGATCTCCGTTTGTCTTGTAACAAAACTCGTTTAAAAGTTTGAGCTAAATATACTAACGTATGAATTTTATTATATTCTTTTAACGGTACTCCTTTGATGCTTGATATTTTAGGCTCGGTATTTTGTTTATTATGAATAATAATTATTTATGGTGTGATGGAACCACACCAAGAAGAATTTCATACTATTTCCTATGTTTCGTAAGCTCGTTTAACCGATCTCCGGTTGTCTTGTAACAAAACTCGTTTAAAAGTTTGAGCTAAATATACTAACGTATGAAGTTTATTATATTCTTTTAATGGTACTCCTTTCATGCATGATACCTTAGCCTCATTATTTTCTTTATTATGAATAACAATTTATTTCGTGTGATGGAACCACACCTAGAAAAGTTTCATACTATTTCCTATGTGTCGTACGCTCGTTTAACCGAACTCCGTTTGTCTTGTAACAAAACTCGTTTAAAAGTTTGAGCTAAATATACTAACGTATGAATTTTATTATATTCTTTTAACGGTACTCCTTTGATGCTTGATATTTTAGGCTCGGTATTTTGTTTATTATGAATAATAATTATTTATGGTGTGATGGAACCACACCAAGAAGAATTTCGTACAATTTCCTATATCTCGTATGCTCGTTTAACTGATCTCCGTTTGTCTTGTAACAAAACTCGGTTAAAAGTTTGAGCTAAATATACTAACGTATGAATTTTATTATATTCTTTTAACGGTACTCCTTTGATGCTTGATATTTTAGGCTCGGTATTTTGTTTATTATGAATAATAATTATTTATGGTGTGATGGAACCACACCAAGAAGAATTTCATACTATTTCCTATGTTTCGTAAGCTCGTTTAACCGATCTCCGGTTGTCTTGTAACAAAACTCGTTTAAAAGTTTGAGCTAAATATACTAACGTATGAAGTTTATTATATTCTTTTAACGGTACTCCTTTCATGCATGATACCTTAGCCTCATTATTTTCTTTATTATGAATAACAATTTATTTCGTGTGATGGAACCACACCTAGAAAAGTTTCATACTATTTCCTATGTGTCGTACGCTCGTTTAACCGAACTCCGTTTGTCTTGTAACAAAACTCGTTTAAAAGTTTGAGCTAAATATACTAACGTATGAAGTTTATTATATTCTTTTAACGGTTCTCCTTTCATGCATGATACCTTAGCCTCATTATTTTCTTTATTATGAATAACAATTTATTTCGTGTGATGGAACCACACCTAGAAGAATTTCATACTATTTCCTATGTTTCGTAAGCTCGTTTAACCGATCTCCGGTTGTCTTGTAACAAAACTCGTTTAAACGTTTGAGCTAAATATACTAACGTATGAAGTTTATTATATTCTTTTAACGGTACTCCTTTCATGCATGATACCTTAACCTCATTATTTTCTTTATTATGAATAACAATTTATTTCGTATGATGGAACCACACCTAGAAGAGTTTCATACTATTTCCTATGTGTCGTACGCTCGTTTAACTGAACTCCGTTTGTCTTGTAACAAAACTCGTTTAAAAGTTTGAGCTAAATATACTAACGTATGAATTTTATTATATTCTTTTAACGGTACTCCTTTGATGCTTGATATTTTAGGCTCGGTATTTTGTTTATTATGAATAATAATTATTTATGGTGTGATGGAACCACACCAAGAAGAATTTCGTACAATTTCCTATATCTCGTATGCTCGTTTAACTGATCTCCGTTTGTCTTGTAACAAAACTCGGTTAAAAGTTTGAGCTAAATATACTAACGTATGAATTTTATTATATTCTTTTAACGGTACTCCTTTGATGCTTGATATTTTAGGCTCGGTATTTTGTTTATTATGAATAATAATTATTTTTGGTGTGATGGAACCACACCAAGAAGAATTTCATACTATTTCCTATGTTTCGTAAGCTCGTTTAACCGATCTCCGGTTGTCTTGTAACAAAACTCGTTTAAAAGTTTGAGCTAAATATACTAACGTATGAAGTTTATTATATTCTTTTAACGGTTCTCCTTTCATGCATGATACCTTAGCCTCATTATTTTCTTTATTATGAATAACAATTTATTTCGTGTGATGGAACCACACCTAGAAGAGTTTCATACTATTTCCTATGTGTCGTAAGCTCGTTTAACCGAACTCCGTTTGTCTTGTAACAAAACTCATTTAAAAGTTTGAGCTAAATATACTAACGTGTGAAGTTTATTATATATTTTTAACGGTACTCCTTTCATGCATGATACCTTAGCTTTGGTATTTTGTTTATTAGGAATAATATTTAATTTCGTTGATGGAATCACACCCATAAGAATTTCGTACAATTTCCTATATCTCGTTTGCTCGTTTAACCGATCTCCGTTTGTCTTGTAACAAAACTCGGTTAAAAGTTTGAGCTAAATATACTAACGTATGAATTTTATTATATTCTTTTAACGGTACTCCTTTGATGCTTGATATTTTAGGCTCGGTATTTTGTTTATTATGAATAATAATTATTTATGGTGTGATGGAACCACACCAAGAAGAATTTCATACTATTTCCTATGTTTCGTAAGCTCGTTTAACCGATCTCCGGTTGTCTTGTAACAAAACTCGTTTAAAAGTTTGAGCTAAATATACTAACGTATGAAGTTTATTATATTCTTTTAATGGTACTCCTTTCATGCATGATACCTTAGCCTCATTATTTTCTTTATTATGAATAACAATTTATTTCGTGTGATGGAACCACACCTAGAAAAGTTTCATACTATTTCCTATGTGTCGTACGCTCGTTTAACCGAACTCCGTTTGTCTTGTAACAAAACTCGTTTAAAAGTTTGAGCTAAATATACTAACGTATGAATTTTATTATATTCTTTTAACGGTACTCCTTTGATGCTTGATATTTTAGGCTCGGTATTTTGTTTATTATGAATAATAATTATTTATGGTGTGATGGAACCACACCAAGAAGAATTTCGTACAATTTCCTATATCTCGTATGCTCGTTTAACTGATCTCCGTTTGTCTTGTAACAAAACTCGGTTAAAAGTTTGAGCTAAATATACTAACGTATGAATTTTATTATATTCTTTTAACGGTACTCCTTTGATGCTTGATATTTTAGGCTCGGTATTTTGTTTATTATGAATAATAATTATTTATGGTGTGATGGAACCACACCAAGAAGAATTTCATACTATTTCCTATGTTTCGTAAGCTCGTTTAACCGATCTCCGGTTGTCTTGTAACAAAACTCGTTTAAAAGTTTGAGCTAAATATACTAACGTATGAAGTTTATTATATTCTTTTAACGGTACTCCTTTCATGCATGATACCTTAGCCTCATTATTTTCTTTATTATGAATAACAATTTATTTCGTGTGATGGAACCACACCTAGAAAAGTTTCATACTATTTCCTATGTGTCGTACGCTCGTTTAACCGAACTCCGTTTGTCTTGTAACAAAACTCGTTTAAAAGTTTGAGCTAAATATACTAACGTATGAAGTTTATTATATTCTTTTAACGGTTCTCCTTTCATGCATGATACCTTAGCCTCATTATTTTCTTTATTATGAATAACAATTTATTTCGTGTGATGGAACCACACCTAGAAGAATTTCATACTATTTCCTATGTTTCGTAAGCTCGTTTAACCGATCTCCGGTTGTCTTGTAACAAAACTCGTTTAAACGTTTGAGCTAAATATACTAACGTATGAAGTTTATTATATTCTTTTAACGGTACTCCTTTCATGCATGATACCTTAACCTCATTATTTTCTTTATTATGAATAACAATTTATTTCGTATGATGGAACCACACCTAGAAGAGTTTCATACTATTTCCTATGTGTCGTACGCTCGTTTAACTGAACTCCGTTTGTCTTGTAACAAAACTCGTTTAAAAGTTTGAGCTAAATATACTAACGTATGAATTTTATTATATTCTTTTAACGGTACTCCTTTGATGCTTGATATTTTAGGCTCGGTATTTTGTTTATTATGAATAATAATTATTTATGGTGTGATGGAACCACACCAAGAAGAATTTCGTACAATTTCCTATATCTCGTATGCTCGTTTAACTGATCTCCGTTTGTCTTGTAACAAAACTCGGTTAAAAGTTTGAGCTAAATATACTAACGTATGAATTTTATTATATTCTTTTAACGGTACTCCTTTGATGCTTGATATTTTAGGCTCGGTATTTTGTTTATTATGAATAATAATTATTTATGGTGTGATGGAACCACACCAAGAAGAATTTCATACTATTTCCTATGTTTCGTAAGCTCGTTTAACCGATCTCCGGTTGTCTTGTAACAAAACTCGTTTAAAAGTTTGAGCTAAATATACTAACGTATGAAGTTTATTATATTCTTTTAACGGTTCTCCTTTCATGCATGATACCTTAGCCTCATTATTTTCTTTATTATGAATAACAATTTATTTCGTGTGATGGAACCACACCTAGAAGAGTTTCATACTATTTCCTATGTGTCGTAAGCTCGTTTAACCGAACTCCGTTTGTCTTGTAACAAAACTCATTTAAAAGTTTGAGCTAAATATACTAACGTGTGAAGTTTATTATATATTTTTAACGGTACTCCTTTCATGCATGATACCTTAGCTTTGGTATTTTGTTTATTAGGAATAATATTTAATTTCGTTGATGGAATCACACCCATAAGAATTTCGTACAATTTCCTATATCTCGTATGCTCGTTTAACCGATCTCCGTTTGTCTTGTAACAAAACTCGGTTAAAAGTTTGAGCTAAATATACTAACGTATGAATTTTATTATATTCTTTTAACGGTACTCCTTTGATGCTTGATATTTTAGGCTCGGTATTTTGTTTATTATGAATAATAATTATTTATGGTGTGATGGAACCACACCAAGAAGAATTTCATACTATTTCCTATGTTTCGTAAGCTCGTTTAACCGATCTCCGTTTGTCTTGTAACAAAACTCGGTTAAAAGTTTGAGCTAAATATACTAACGTATGAAGTTTATTATATTCTTTTAACGGTACTCCTTTCATGCATGATACCTTAGCCTCATTATTTTCTTTATTATGAATAACATTTTATTTCGTATGATGGAACCACACCTAGAAGAGTTTCATAGTATTTCCTATGTGTCGTACGCTCGTTTAACCGAACTCCGTTTGTCTTGTAACAAAACTCGTTTAAAAGTTTGAGCTAAATATACTAACGTATGAATTTTATTATATTCTTTTAACGGTACTCCTTTGATGCTTGATATTTTAGGCTCGGTATTTTGTTTATTATGAATAATAATTATTTATGGTGTGATGGAACCACACCAAGAAGAATTTCATACTATTTCCTATGTTTCGTAAGCTCGTTTAACCGATCTCCGGTTGTCTTGTAATAAAACTCGTTTAAAACTTTGAGCTAAATATACTAACGTATGAAGTTTATTATATTCTTTTAACGGTACTCCTTTCATGCATGATACCTTAGCCTCATTATTTTCTTTATTATGAATAACAATTTATTTCGTGTGATGGAACCACACCTAGAAGAGTTTCATACTATTTCCTATGTGTCGTACGCTCGTTTAACCGAACTCCGTTTGTCTTGTAACAAAACTCGTTTAAAAGTTTGAGCTAAATATACTAACGTATGAAGTTTATTATATTCTTTTAACGGTACTCCTTTCATGCATGATACCTTAGCCTCATTATTTTCTTTATTATGAATAACATATTATTTCGTGTGATGGAACCACACCTAGAAGAATTTCATACTATTTCCTATGTTTCGTAAGCTCGTTTAACCGATCTCCGGTTGTCTTGTAACAAAACTCGTTTAAACGTTTGAGCTAAATATACTAACGTATGAAGTTTATTATATTCTTTTAACGGTACTCCTTTCATGCATGATACCTTAACCTCATTATTTTCTTTATTATGAATAACAATTTATTTCGTATGATGGAACCACACCTAGAAGAGTTTCATACTATTTCCTATGTGTCGTACGCTCGTTTAACCGAACTCCGTTTGTCTTGTAACAAAACTCGTTTAAAAGTTTGAGCTAAATATACTAACGTATGAATTTTATTATATTCTTTTAACGGTACTCCTTTGATGCTTGATATTTTAGGCTCGGTATTTTGTTTATTATGAATAATAATTATTTATGGTGTGATGGAACCACACCAAGAAGAATTTCGTACAATTTCCTATATCTCGTATGCTCGTTTAACCGATCTCCGTTTGTCTTGTAACAAAACTCGGTTAAAAGTTTGAGCTAAATATACTAACGTATGAATTTTATTATATTCTTTTAACGGTACTCCTTTGATGCTTGATATTTTAGGCTCGGTATTTTGTTTATTATGAATAATAATTATTTATGGTGTGATGGAACCACACCAAGAAGAATTTCATACTATTTCCTATGTTTCGTAAGCTCGTTTAACCGATCTCCGGTTGTCTTGTAACAAAACTCGTTTAAAAGTTTGAGCTAAATATACTAACGTATGAAGTTTATTATATTCTTTTAACGGTACTCCTTTCATGCATGATACCTTAGCCTCATTATTTTCTTTATTATGAATAACAATTTATTTCGTGTGATGGAACCACACCTAGAAAAGTTTCATACTATTTCCTATGTGTCGTACGCTCGTTTAACCGAACTCCGTTTGTCTTGTAACAAAACTCGTTTAAAAGTTTGAGCTAAATATACTAACGTATGAAGTTTATTATATTCTTTTAACGGTACTCCTTTCATGCATGATACCTTAGCCTCATTATTTTCTTTATTATGAATAACAATTTATTTCGTGTGATGGAACCACACCTAGAAGAGTTTCATACTATTTCCTATGTTTCGTAAGCTCGTTTAACCGATCTCCGGTTGTCTTGTAACAAAACTCGTTTAAAAGTTTGAGCTAAATATACTAACGTGTGAAGTTTATTATATATTTTTAACGGTACTCCTTTCATGCATGATACCTTAGCTTTGGTATTTTGTTTATTAGGAATAATATTTAATTTCGTTGATGGAATCACACCCATAAGAATTTCGTACAATTTCCTACATCTCGTATGCTCGTTTAACCGATCTCCGTTTGTCTTGTAACAAAACTCGGTTAAAAGTTTGAGCTAAATATACTAACGTATGAATTTTATTATATTCTTTTAACGGTACTCCTTTGATGCTTGATATTTTAGGCTCGGTATTTTGTTTATTATGAATAATAATTATTTATGGTGTAATGGAACCACACCAAGAAGAATTTCATACTATTTCCTATGTTTCGTAAGCTCGTTTAACCGATCTCCGTTTGTCTTGTAACAAAACTCGGTTAAAAGTTTGAGCTAAATATACTAACGTATGAAGTTTATTATATTCTTTTAACGGTACTCCTTTCATGCATGATACCTTAGCCTCATTATTTTCTTTATTATGAATAACATTTTATTTCGTATGATGGAACCACACCTAGAAGAGTTTCATACTATTTCCTATGTGTCGTACGCTCGTTTAACCGAACTCCGTTTGTCTTGTAACAAAACTCGTTTAAAAGTTTGAGCTAAATATACTAACGTATGAATTTTATTATATTCTTTTAACGGTACTCCTTTGATGCTTGATATTTTAGGCTCGGTATTTTGTTTATTATGAATAATAATTATTTATGGTGTGATGGAACCACACCAAGAAGAATTTCATACTATTTCCTATGTTTCGTAAGCTCGTTTAACCGATCTCCGTTTGTCTTGTAACAAAACACGGTTAAAAGTTTGAGCTAAATATACTAACGTATGAAGTTTATTATATTCTTTTAACGGTACTCCTTTCATGCATGATACCTTAGCCTCATTATTTTCTTTATTATGAATAACAATTTATTTCGTGTGATGGAACCACACCTAGAAGAGTTTCATACTATTTCCTATGTGTCGTAAGCTCGTTTAACCGAACTCCGTTTGTCTTGCAACAAAACTCGTTTAAAAGTTTGAGCTAAATATACTAACGTATGAAGTTTATTATATTCTTTTAACGGTACTCCTTTCATGCATGATACCTTAGCCTCATTATTTTCTTTATTATGAATAACAATTTATTTCGTGTGATGGAACCACACCTAGAAGAGTTTCATACTATTTCCTATGTTTCGTAAGCTCGTTTAACCGATCTCCGGTTGTCTTGTAACAAAACTCATTTAAAAGTTTGAGCTAAATATACTAACGTGTGAAGTTTATTATATATTTTTAACGGTACTCCTTTCATGCATGATACCTTAGCTTTGGTATTTTGTTTATTAGGAATAATATTTAATTTCGTTGATGGAATCACACCCATAAGAATTTCGTACAATTTCCTACATCTCGTATGCTCGTTTAACCGATCTCCGTTTGTCTTGTAACAAAACTCGGTTAAAAGTTTGAGCTAAATATACTAACGTATGAATTTTATTATATTCTTTTAACGGTACTCCTTTGATGCTTGATATTTTAGGCTCGGTATTTTGTTTATTATGAATAATAATTATTTATGGTGTAATGGAACCACACCAAGAAGAATTTCATACTATTTCCTATGTTTCGTAAGCTCGTTTAACCGATCTCCGTTTGTCTTGTAACAAAACTCGGTTAAAAGTTTGAGCTAAATATACTAACGTATGAAGTTTATTATATTCTTTTAACGGTACTCCTTTCATGCATGATACCTTAGCCTCATTATTTTCTTTATTATGAATAACATTTTATTTCGTATGATGGAACCACACCTAGAAGAGTTTCATACTATTTCCTATGTGTCGTACGCTCGTTTAACCGAACTCCGTTTGTCTTGTAACAAAACTCGTTTAAAAGTTTGAGCTAAATATACTAACGTATGAATTTTATTATATTCTTTTAACGGTACTCCTTTGATGCTTGATATTTTAGGCTCGGTATTTTGTTTATTATGAATAATAATTATTTATGGTGTGATGGAACCACACCAAGAAGAATTTCATACTATTTCCTATGTTTCGTAAGCTCGTTTAACCGATCTCCGTTTGTCTTGTAACAAAACACGGTTAAAAGTTTGAGCTAAATATACTAACGTATGAAGTTTATTATATTCTTTTAACGGTACTCCTTTCATGCATGATACCTTAGCCTCATTATTTTCTTTATTATGAATAACAATTTATTTCGTGTGATGGAACCACACCTAGAAGAGTTTCATACTATTTCCTATGTGTCGTAAGCTCGTTTAACCGAACTCCGTTTGTCTTGCAACAAAACTCGTTTAAAAGTTTGAGCTAAATATACTAACGTATGAAGTTTATTATATTCTTTTAACGGTACTCCTTTCATGCATGATACCTTAACCTCATTATTTTCTTTATTATGAATAACAATTTATTTCGTATGATGGAACCACACCTAGAAGAGTTTCATACTATTTCCTATGTGTCGTACGCTCGTTTAACCGAACTCCGTTTGTCTTGTAACAAAACTCGTTTAAAAGTTTGAGCTAAATATACTAACGTATGAATTTTATTATATTCTTTTAACGGTACTCCTTTGATGCTTGATATTTTAGGCTCGGTATTTTGTTTATTATGAATAATAATTATTTATGGTGTGATGGAACCACACCAAGAAGAATTTCGTACAATTTCCTATATCTCGTATGCTCGTTTAACTGATCTCCGTTTGTCTTGTAACAAAACTCGGTTAAAAGTTTGAGCTAAATATACTAACGTATGAATTTTATTATATTCTTTTAACGGTACTCCTTTGATGCTTGATATTTTAGGCTCGGTATTTTGTTTATTATGAATAATAATTATTTATGGTGTGATGGAACCACACCAAGAAGAATTTCATACTATTTCCTATGTTTCGTAAGCTCGTTTAACCGATCTCCGGTTGTCTTGTAACAAAACTCGTTTAAAAGTTTGAGCTAAATATACTAACGTATGAAGTTTATTATATTCTTTTAACGGTACTCCTTTCATGCATGACACCTTAGCCTCATTATTTTCTTTATTATGAATAACAATTTATTTCGTGTGATGGAACCACACCTAGAAGAGTTTCATACTATTTCCTATGTGTCGTACGCTCGTTTAACCGAACTCCGTTTGTCTTGTAACAAAACTCGTTTAAAAGTTTGAGCTAAATATACTAACGTATGAAGTTTATTATATTCTTTTAACGGTACTCCTTTCATGCATGACACCTTAGCCTCATTATTTTCTTTATTATGAATAACAATTTATTTCGTGTCATGGAACCACACCTAGAAGAGTTTCATACTATTTCCTATGTGTCGTAAGCTCGTTTAACCGAACTCCGTTTGTCTTGTAACAAAACTCATTTAAAAGTTTGAGCTAAATATACTAACGTGTGAAGTTTATTATATATTTTTAACGGTACTCCTTTCATGCATGACACCTTAGCCTCATTATTTTCTTTATTATGAATAACAATTTATTTCGTGTCATGGAACCACACCTAGAAGAGTTTCATACTATTTCCTATGTGTCGTAAGCTCGTTTAACCGAACTCCGTTTGTCTTGTAACAAAACTCATTTAAAAGTTTGAGCTAAATATACTAACGTGTGAAGTTTATTATATATTTTTAACGGTACTCCTTTCATGCATGATACCTTAGCTTTGGTATTTTGTTTATTAGGAATAATATTTAATTTCGTTGATGGAATCACACCCATAAGAATTTAGTACAATTTCCTATATCTCGTATGCTCGTTTAACCGATCTCCGTTTGTCTTGTAACAAAACTCGGTTAAAAGTTTGAGCTAAATATACTAACGTAAGAATTTTATTATATTCTTTTAACGGTACTCCTTTGATGCTTGATATTTTAGGCTCGGTATTTTGTTTATTATGAATAATAATTATTTATGGTGTGATGGAACCACACCAAGAAGAATTTCATACTATTTCCTATGTTTCGTAAGCTCGTTTAACCGATCTCCGTTTGTCTTGTAACAAAACTCGGTTAAAAGTTTGAGCTAAATATACTAACGTATGAATTTTATTATATTCTTTTAACGGTACTCCTTTCATGCTTGATATTTTAGGGTCGGTATTTTGTTTATTATGAATAATAATTATTTATGGTGTGATGGAACGACACCAAGAAGAATTTCATACTATTTCCTATGTTTCGTAAGCTCGTTTAACAGATCTCCGGTTGTCTTGTAACAAAACTCGTTTAAAAGTTTGAGCTAAATATACTAACGTATGAAGTTTATTATATTCTTTTAACGGTACTCCTTTCATGCATGATACCTTAGCCTCATTATTTTCTTTATTATGAATAACAATTTATTTCGTGTGATGGAACCACACCTAGAAGAGTTTCATACTATTTCCTATGTGTCGTAAGTTCGTTTAACCGAACTCCGTTTGTCTTGTAACAAAACTCGTTTAAAAGTTTCAGCTAAATATACTAACGTATGAAGTTTATTATATTCTTTTAACGGTACTCCTTTCATGCATGATACCTTAGCCTCATTATTAACCTAGAAGAGTTTCATACTATTTCCTATGTGTCGTAAACTCATTATATACTTTTAACGGTACTCCTTTATGCATGATACCTTAGCTTGGGAATTTTGATTATTACGAATAATATTTATTTTCGTGTGATGGAATCACACCCATTAGAATTTCGTACAATTTCCTATATCTCGTATGCTCGTTTAACCGAGATCCATTTTTCTTTTAACAAAACTTGTTTAGAAGTTTGAGCTAGATATACTAACGTATGGAGTTTATTATATTCTTTTAACGGTACTCCTTTCATGCATGATACCTTAGGTTCAGTATTTTCTTTATTATGAATAATAATTTATTTCGTGTGATGGAACCACACCTAGAAGAGTTTCATACTATTTCCTATGTGTCGTAAGCTCGTTTAACCGATCTCCGGTTGTCTTGTAACAAAACTCGTTTAAAAGTTTGAGCTAAATATAGTAACGTATGAAGTTTATTATATACTTTTAACGGTACTCCTTTCATGCATGATACCTTAGCTTTGGAATTTTGATTATTACGAATAATATTTATTTTCGTGTGATGGAATCACACCCATTAGAATTTCGTACAATTTTCTATATCTCGTATGCTTGTTTAACCGATCTCCGTTTGTCTTGTAACAAAACTCGGTTAAAAGTTTGAGCTAAATATACTAACGTATGAATTTTATTATATTCTTTTAACGGTACTCCTTTGATGCTTGATATTTTAGGCTCGGTATTTTGTTTATTATGAATAATAATTATTTATGGTGTGATGGAACCACACCAAGAAGAATTTCATACTATTTCCTATGTTTCGTAAGCTCGTTTAACCGATCTCCGGTTGTCTTGTAACAAAACTCGTTTAAAAGTTTGAGCTAAATATACTAACGTATGAAGTTTATTATATTCTTTTAACGGTACTCCTTTCATGCATGATACCTTAGCCTCATTATTTTCTTTATTATGAATAACAATTTATTTCGTGTGATGGAACCACACCTAGAAAAGTTTCATACTATTTCCTATGTGTCGTACGCTCGTTTAACCGAACTCCGTTTATCTTGTAACAAAACTCGTTTAAAAGTTTGAGCTAAATATACTAACGTATGAAGTTTATTATATTCTTTTAACGGTTCTCCTTTCATGCATGATACCTTAGCCTCATTATTTTCTTTATTATGAATAACAATTTATTTCGTGTGATGGAACCACACCTAGAAGAGTTTCATACTATTTCCTATGTGTCGTAAGCTCGTTTAACCGAACTCCGTTTGTCTTGTAACAAAACTCATTTAAAAGTTTGAGCTAAATATACTAACGTGTGAAGTTTATTATATATTTTTAACGGTACTCCTTTCATGCATGATACCTTAGCTTTGGTATTTTGTTTATTAGGAATAATATTTAATTTCGTTGATGGAATCACACCCATAAGAATTTCGTACAATTTCCTATATCTCGTATGCTCGTTTAACCGATCTCCGTTTGTCTTGTAACAAAACTCGGTTAAAAGTTTGAGCTAAATATACTAACGTATGAATTTTATTATATTCTTTTAACGGTACTCCTTTGATGCTTGATATTTTAGGCTCGGTATTTTGTTTATTATGAATAATAATTATTTATGGTGTGATGGAACCACACCAAGAAGAATTTCATACTATTTCCTATGTTTCGTAAGCTCGTTTAACCGATCTCCGTTTGTCTTGTAACAAAACTCGTTTAAAAGTTTGAGCTAAATATACTAACGTATGAAGTTTATTATATTCTTTTAACGGTACTCCTTTCATGCATGATACCTTAGCCTCATTATTTTCTTTATTATGAATAACATTTTATTTCGTATGATGGAACCACACCTAGAAGAGTTTCATAGTATTTCCTATGTGTCGTACGCTCGTTTAACCGAACTCCGTTTGTCTTGTAACAAAACTCGTTTAAAAGTTTGAGCTAAATATACTAACGTATGAATTTTATTATATTCTTTTAACGGTACTCGTTTGATGCTTGATATTTTAGGCTCGGTATTTTGTTTATTATGAATAATAATTATTTATGGTGTGATGGAACCACACCAAGAAGAATTTCATACTATTTCCTATGTTTCGTAAGCTCGTTTAACCGATCTCCGGTTGTCTTGTAATAAAACTCGTTTAAAACTTTGAGCTAAATATACTAACGTATGAAGTTTATTATATTCTTTTAACGGTACTCCTTTCATGCATGATACCTTAGCCTCATTATTTTCTTTATTATGAATAACAATTTATTTCGTGTGATGGAACCACACCTAGAAGAGTTTCATACTATTTCCTATGTGTCGTAAGCTCGTTTAACCGAACTCCGTTTGTCTTGTAACAAAACTCGTTTAAAAGTTTGAGATAAATATACTAACGTATGAAGTTTATTATGTACTTTTAACGGTACTCCTTTCATGCATGATACCTTAGACTCGGTATTTTGTTTAATATGAAGAATATTTAATTTTGTGTGATGGAATCACACCCATAAGAATTTCGTACTATTTCCTATATCTCGTATGCTCGTTTAACCGAGATCCATTTGTCTTGTAACAAAACGTGTTTAAAAGTTTGAGCTAGGTATATTAACGTATGAAGTTTATTATATACTTTTAACGGTACTCCTTTGATGCTTGATATTTTAGGCTCGGTATTTTGTTTATTATGAATAATAATTTTTTTGGTGTGATGGAACCACACCAAGAAGAGTTTCATACTATTTCCTATGTTTCGTAAGCTCGTTTAACCGATCTCCGGTTGTCTTGTAACAAAACTCGTTTAAAAGTTTGAGCTAAATATAGTAACGTATGAAGTTTATTATATACTTTTAACGGTACTCCTTTCATGCATGATACCTTAGCTTTGGTATTTTGATTATTACGAATAATATTTAATTTTGTGTGATGGAATCACACCCATAAGAATTTCGTACAATTTCCTATATCTCGTATGCTCGTTTAACCGAGATCCATTTCTCTTGTAACAAAACTTGTTTAGAAGTTTGAGCTGGATATACTAACGTATGGAGTTTATTATATTCTTTTAACGGTACTCCTTTCATGCATGATACCTTAGGTTAGTATTTTCTTTATTATGAATAATAATTTATTTCGTGTGATGGAACCACACCTAGTAGAGTTTCATACTACTTCCTATGTGTCGTAAGCTCGTTTAACCGAACTCCGTTTGTCTTGTAACAAAACTCATTTAAAAGTTTGAGCTAAATATACTAACGTGTGAAGTTTATTATATACTTTTAACGGTACTCCTTTCATGCATGATACCTTAGCTTTGGTATTTTGTTAATTAGGAATAATATTTAATTTCGTTGATGGAATCACACCCATAAGAATTTCGTACAATTTCCTATATCTCGTATGCTCGTTTAACCGATCTCCGTTTGTCTTGTAACAAAACTCGGTTAAAAGTTTGAGCTAAATATACTAACGTATGAATTTTATTATATTCTTTTAACGGTACTCCTTTGATGATTGATATTTTAGGCTCGGTATTTTGTTTATTAGGAATAATATTTAATTTCGTTGATGTAATCACACCCATAAGAATTTCGTACAATTTCGTATATCTCGTATGCTCGTTTAACCTTTCTCCGTTTGTCTTGTAACAAAACTCGGTTAAAAGTTTGAGCTAAATATACTAACGTATGAAGTTTATTATATACTTTTAACGGTACTCCTTTGATGCTTGATATCTTAGGCTCGGTATTTTGTTTATTATGAATAATAATTATTTTGGTGTGATGGAACCACACCAAGAAGAGTTTCATATTATTTCCTATGTTTCGTAAGCTCGTTTAACCGATCTCCGGTTGTCTTGTAACAAAACTCGTTTAAAAGTTTGAGCTAAATATAGTAACGTATGAAGTTTATTATATACTTTTAACGGTACTCCTTTCATGCATGATACCTTAGCTTTGGAATTTTGATTATTACGAATAATATTTATTTTCGTGTGATGGAATCACACCCATTTGAATTTCGTACAATTTCCTATATCTCGTATGCTCGTTTAACCGAGATCCATTTGTCTTATAACAAAACGTGTTTAAAAGTTTGAGCTAGGTATATTAACGTATGAAGTTTATTATATACTTTTAACGGTACTCCTTTGATGCTTGATATTTTAGGCTCGGTATTTTGTTTATTATGAATAATAATTATTTATGGTGTGATGGAACCACACCAAGAAGAATTTCATACTATTTCCTATGTTTCGTAAGCTCGTTTAACCGATCTCTGGTTGTCTTGCAACAAAACTCATTTAAAAGTTTGAGCTAAATATACTAACGTGTGAAGTTTATTATATACTTTTAACGGTACTCCTTTCATGCATGATACCTTAGCTTTGGTATTTTGTTTATTATGAATAATATTTAATTTCGTGTGATGGTATCACACCCATAAGAATTTTGTACAATTTCCTATATCTCGTATGCTCGTTTAACCGAGATTCATTTTTCTTGTAACAAATCTTGTTTAGAACTTTGAGCTAGATATACTAACTTGTGAAGTTTGTCATTTTTTTTTAACGGTACTCCTTTCATGCATGATACCTTAGGTTCAATATTTTCTTTATTATGGATAATAATTTATTTCGTGTGATGGAACCACACCTAGAAGAGTTTCATACTATTTCCTATGTGTCGTAAGCTCGTTTAACCGATCTCCGTTTGTCTTGTAACAAAACTCGGTTAAAAGTTTAATTTAAATATACTAACGTATGAAGTTTATTATATACTTTTAACGGTACTCCTTTCATGTATGATACCTTAGCCTCGGTATTTTCTTATTATGAAGAATATTTAATTTTGTGTGATGAAATCACACCCATAAGAATTTCGTACAATTTCTTATATATCGTATGGTCGTTTAACCGAGATCCATTGGTCTTGTAACAAAACTTGTTTAGAAGTTTCAGCTAGATATATTAACGTATGAAGTTTGTTATATACTTTTAACGGTAATCCTTTCATGCATGATTCTTTAGGCTCGGTATTTTGTTTATTATTAATAATATTGAATTTTGTGTGATGGAACCACACCCATAAGAATTTCGTACAATTTCCTATATCTCGTATGCTCGTTTAACCGAGATCCATTTTTCTAGTAACAAAACTTGTTTAGAAGTTTGAGCTAGATATACTAACGTATGAAGTTTATTATATTCTTTTAACGGTACTCCTTTCATGCATGATACCTTAGGCTTAGTATTTTTTTTATTATGAATAATAATTTATTTCGTGTGATGGAACCACACCTAGAAGAGTTTCATACTATTTCATGTGTGTCGTAAGCTCGTTTAACCGAACTCCATTTGTCTTGTAATGAAACTCGGTTAAACGTTTGAGCTAGATATACTAACGTATGAAGTTTATTATATAGTTTTAACGGTACTCCTTTCATGCATTATACCTTAGCTTTGGTATTTTGTTTATTATGAATAATATTTAATTTCGTGTGATGGTATCACACCCATAAGAATTTCGTACAATTTCCTATATTTCGTATGCTCGTTTAACCGAGATTCATTTTTCTTGTAACAAAACTTGTTTAGAACTTTGAGCTAGATATACTAACTTGTGAAGTTTATTATATTTTTTTAACGGTACTCCTTTCATGCATGATACCTTAGGTTCAGTATTTTCTTTATTATGGATAATAATTTATTTCATTTGATGGAACCACACCTAGAAGAGTTTCATACTATTTCCTATGTGTCGTAAGCTCGTTTAAACGAACTCCTTTTGTCTTGTAACAAAACTCGTTTAAAAGTTTGAGCTAAATATACTAACGTATGAAGTTTATTATGTACTTTTAACGGTACTCCTTTCATGCATGATACCTTAGACTCGGTATTTTGTTTAATATGAAAAATATTTAATTTTGTGTGATGGAATCACACTAACGTATGAAATTTATTTATATACTTTTAACGGTACTCCTTTCATGCATGATTCCTTAGCTTTGGTATTTTGTTTATTATGAATAATATTTAATTTCGTGTGATGGAATCACACCCATAATAATTTCGTATAATTTCCTATATCTCGTATGCTCGTTTAACCGAGATTCATTTTTCTTGTAACAAAACTTGTTTAGAAGTTTGAGATAGATATACTAGCGTGTGAAGTTTATTATATTTTTTTAACGGTACTCCTTTCATGCATGATAACTTAGGTTCAGTATTTTCTTTATTATGAATAATAATTTATTTCGTGTGATGGAACCACACCTAGAAGAGTTCATACTATTTCCTATGTGTCGTAAGCTCGTTTAACCGAACTCCGTTTGTCTTGTAACTAAACTCATTTAAAAGTTTGAGCTAAATATACTAACGTATGAAGTTTATTATGTACTTTTAACGGTACTCCTTTCATGCATGATACCTTAGCCTCGGTATTTTGTTTAGTATGAATCATAATTTATTTCGTGTGATGGAACCACACCCATAAGAGTTTCATACAATTTCCTATATCTCGTAAGCTCGTTTAACCGAGCTCCATTTGTCTTGTAACAAAACTTGTTTAAAAGTTTGAGCTAAATATACTAACGTATGAAATTTATTATATACTTTTAACGGTACTCCTTCCATGTATGATACCTTAGCCTCGGTATTTTCTTATTATGAAGAATATTTAATTTTGTGTGATGAAATCACACCCATAAGAATTTCGTACAATTTCTTATATATCGTATGGTCGTTTAACCGAGATCCATTCGTCTTGTAACAAAACTTGTTTAGAAGTTTCAGCTAGATATATTAACGTATGAAGTTTGTTATATACTTTTAACGGTAATCCTTTCATGCATGATTCTTTAGGCTCGGTATTTTGTTTATTATGAATAATATTTAATTTTGTGTGATGGAACCACACCCATAAGAATTTCGTACAATTTCCTATATCTCGTATGCTCGTTTAACGGAGATCCATTTTTCTAGTAACAAAACTTGTTTAGAAGTTTGAGCTAGATATACTAACGTATGGAGTTTATTATATTCTTTTAACGGTACTCCTTTCATGCATGATACCTTAGGCTTAGTATTTTTTTTAATTATGAATAATAATTTATTTCGTGTGATGGAACCACACCTAGAAGAGTTTCATACTATTTCCTGTGTGTCGTAAGCTCGTTTAACCGAACTCCATTTGTCTTGTAATGAAACTCGGTTAAACGTTTCAGCTAGATATACTAACGTATGAAGTTTATTATATACTTTTAACGGTACTCCTTTCATGCATTATACCTTATCTTTGGTATTTTGTTTATTATGAATAATATTTAATTTTGTTTGATGGTATCACACCCATAAGAATTTCGTACAATTTCCTATATCTCGTATGCTCGTTTAACCGAGATTCATTTTTCTTGTAACAAAACTTGTTTAGAACTTTGAGCTAGATATACTAACTTGTGAAGTTTATTATATTTTTTTAACGGTACTCCTTTCATGCATGATACCTTAGGTTCAGTATTTTCTTTATTATGGATAATAATTTATTTCATTTGATGGAACCACACCTAGAAGAGTTTCATACTATTTCCTATGTGTCGTAAGCTCGTTTAAACGAACTCCTTTTGTCTTGTAACAAAACTCGTTTAAAAGTTTGAGCTAAATATACTAACGTATGAAGTTTATTATGTACTTTTAACGGTACTCCTTTCATGCATGATACCTTAGACTCGGTATTTTGTTTAATATGAAAAATATTTAATTTTGTGTGATGGAATCACACTAACGTATGAAATTTATTTATATACTTTTAACGGTACTCCTTTCATGCATGATTCCTTAGCTTTGGTATTTTGTTTATTATGAATAATATTTAATTTCGTGTGATGGAATCACACCCATAATAATTTCGTATAATTTCCTATATCTCGTATGCTCGTTTAACCGAGATTCATTTTTCTTGTAACAAAACTTGTTTAGAAGTTTGAGATAGATATACTAGCGTGTGAAGTTTATTATATTTTTTTAACGGTACTCCTTTCATGCATGATAACTTAGGTTCAGTATTTTCTTTATTATGAATAATAATTTATTTCGTGTGATGGAACCACACCTAGAAGAGTTCATACTATTTCCTATGTGTCGTAAGCTCGTTTAACCGAACTCCGTTTGTCTTGTAACTAAACTCATTTAAAAGTTTGAGCTAAATATACTAACGTATGAAGTTTATTATGTACTTTTAACGGTACTCCTTTCATGCATGATACCTTAGCCTCGGTATTTTGTTTAGTATGAATCATAATTTATTTCGTGTGATGGAACCACACCCATAAGAGTTTCATACAATTTCCTATATCTCGTAAGCTCGTTTAACCGAGCTCCATTTGTCTTGTAACAAAACTTGTTTAAAAGTTTGAGCTAAATATACTAACGTATGAAATTTATTATATACTTTTAACGGTACTCCTTCCATGTATGATACCTTAGCCTCGGTATTTTCTTATTATGAAGAATATTTAATTTTGTGTGATGAAATCACACCCATAAGAATTTCGTACAATTTCTTATATATCGTATGGTCGTTTAACCGAGATCCATTCGTCTTGTAACAAAACTTGTTTAAAAGTTTGAGCTAAATATACTAACGTATGAAATTTATTATATACTTTTAACGGTACTCCTTCCATGTATGATACCTTAGCCTCGGTATTTTCTTATTATGAAGAATATTTAATTTTGTGTGATGAAATCACACCCATAAGAATTTCGTACAATTTCTTATATATCGTATGGTCGTTTAACCGAGATCCATTCGTCTTGTAACAAAACTTGTTTAGAAGTTTCAGCTAGATATATTAACGTATGAAGTTTGTTATATACTTTTAACGGTAATCCTTTCATGCATGATTCTTTAGGCTCGGTATTTTGTTTATTATGAATAATATTTAATTTTGTGTGATGGAACCACACCCATAAGAATTTCGTACAATTTCCTATATCTCGTATGCTCGTTTAACCGAGATCCATTTTTCTAGTAACAAAACTTGTTTAGAAGTTTGAGCTAGATATACTAACGTATGGAGTTTATTATATTCTTTTAACGGTACTCCTTTCATGCATGATACCTTAGGCTTAGTATTTTTTTTAATTATGAATAATAATTTATTTCGTGTGATGGAACCACACCTAGAAGAGTTTCATACTATTTCCTGTGTGTCGTAAGCTCGTTTAACCGAACTCCATTTGTCTTGTAATGAAACTCGGTTAAACGTTTCAGCTAGATATACTAACGTATGAAGTTTATTATATACTTTTAACGGTACTCCTTTCATGCATTATACCTTATCTTTGGTATTTTGTTTATTATGAATAATATTTAATTTTGTTTGATGGTATCACACCCATAAGAATTTCGTACAATTTCCTATATCTCGTATGCTCGTTTAACCGAGATTCATTTTTCTTGTAACAAAACTTGTTTAGAACTTTGAGCTAGATATACTAACTTGTGAAGTTTATTATATTTTTTTAACGGTACTCCTTTCATGCATGATACCTTAGGTTCAGTATTTTCTTTATTATGGATAATAATTTATTTCATTTGATGGAACCACACCTAGAAGAGTTTCATACTATTTCCTATGTGTCGTAAGCTCGTTTAAACGAACTCCTTTTGTCTTGTAACAAAACTCGTTTAAAAGTTTGAGCTAAATATACTAACGTATGAAGTTTATTATGTACTTTTAACGGTACTCCTTTCATGCATGATACCTTAGACTCGGTATTTTGTTTAATATGAAAAATATTTAATTTTGTGTGATGGAATCACACTAACGTATGAAATTTATTTATATACTTTTAACGGTACTCCTTTCATGCATGATTCCTTAGCTTTGGTATTTTGTTTATTATGAATAATATTTAATTTCGTGTGATGGAATCACACCCATAAGAATTTCGTATAATTTCCTATATCTCGTATGCTCGTTTAACCGAGATTCATTTTTCTTGTAACAAAACTTGTTTAGAAGTTTGAGATAGATATACTAGCGTGTGAAGTTTATTATATTTTTTTAACGGTACTCCTTTCATGCATGATACCTTAGGTTCAGTATTTTCTTTATTATGGATAATAATTTATTTCATTTGATGGAACCACACCTAGAAGAGTTTCATACTATTTCCTATGTGTCGTAAGCTCGTTTAAACGAACTCCTTTTGTCTTGTAACAAAACTCGTTTAAAAGTTTGAGCTAAATATACTAACGTATGAAGTTTATTATGTACTTTTAACGGTACTCCTTTCATGCATGATACCTTAGACTCGGTATTTTGTTTAATATGAAAAATATTTAATTTTGTGTGATGGAATCACACTAACGTATGAAATTTATTTATATACTTTTAACGGTACTCCTTTCATGCATGATTCCTTAGCTTTGGTATTTTGTTTATTATGAATAATATTTAATTTCGTGTGATGGAATCACACCCATAAGAATTTCGTATAATTTCCTATATCTCGTATGCTCGTTTAACCGAGATTCATTTTTCTTGTAACAAAACTTGTTTAGAAGTTTGAGATAGATATACTAGCGTGTGAAGTTTATTATATTTTTTTAACGGTACTCCTTTCATGCATGATAACTTAGGTTCAGTATTTTCTTTATTATGAATAATAATTTATTTCGTGTGATGGAACCACACCTAGAAGAGTTCATACTATTTCCTATTTGTCGTAAGCTCGTTTAACCGAACTCCGTTTGTCTTGTAACTAAACTCATTTAAAAGTTTGAGCTAAATATACTAACGTATGAAGTTTATTATGTACTTTTAACGGTACTCCTTTCATGCATGATACCTTAGCCTCGGTATTTTGTTTAGTATGAATCTTAATTTATTTCGTGTGATGGAACCACACCCATAAGAGTTTCATACAATTTCCTATATCTCGTAAGCTCGTTTAACCGAGCTCCATTTGTCTTGTAACAAAACTTGTTTAAAAGTTTGAGCTAAATATACTAACGTATGAAATTTATTATATACTTTTAACGGTACTCCTTCCATGTATGATACCTTAGCCTCGGTATTTTCTTATTATGAAGAATATTTAATTTTGTGTGATGAAATCACACCCATAAGAATTTCGTACAATTTCTTATATATCGTATGGTCGTTTAACCGAGATCCATTCGTCTTGTAACAAAACTTGTTTAGAAGTTTCAGCTAGATATATTAACGTATGAAGTTTGTTATATACTTTTAACGGTAATCCTTTCATGCATGATTCTTTAGGCTCGGTATTTTGTTTATTATGAATAATATTTAATTTTGTGTGATGGAACCACACCCATAAGAATTTCGTACAATTGCCTATATCTCGTATGCTCGTTTAACGGAGATCCATTTTTCTAGTAACAAAACTTGTTTAGAAGTTTGAGCTAGATATACTAACGTATGGAGTTTATTATATTCTTTTAACGGTACTCCTTTCATGCATGATACCTTAGGCTTAGTATTTTTTTTTATTATGAATAATAATTTATTTCGTGTGATGGAACCACACCTAGAAGAGTTTCATACTATTTCCTGTGTGTCGTAAGCTCGTTTAACCGAACTCCATTTGTCTTGTAATGAAACTCGGTTAAACGTTTGAGCTAGATATACTAACGTATGAAGTTTATTATATACTTTTAACGGTACTCCTTTCATGCATTATACCTTAGCTTTGGTATTTTGTTTATTATGAATAATATTTAATTTTGTTTGATGGTATCACACCCATAAGAATTTCGTACAATTTCCTATATCTCGTATGCTCGTTTAACCGAGATTCATTTTTCTTGTAACAAAACTTGTTTAGAACTTTGAGCTAGATATACTAACTTGTGAAGTTTATTATATTTTTTTAACGGTACTCCTTTCATGCATGATACCTTAGGTTCAGTATTTTCTTTATTATGGATAATAATTTATTTCATTTGATGGAACCACACCTAGAAGAGTTTCATACTATTTCCTATGTGTCGTAAGCTCGTTTAAACGAACTCCTTTTGTCTTGTAACAAAACTCGTTTAAAAGTTTGAGCTAAATATACTAACGTATGAAGTTTATTATGTACTTTTAACGGTACTCCTTTCATGCATGATACCTTAGACTCGGTATTTTGTTTAATATGAAAAATATTTAATTTTGTGTGATGGAATCACACTAACGTATGAAATTTATTTATATACTTTTAACGGTACTCCTTTCATGCATGATTCCTTAGCTTTGGTATTTTGTTTATTATGAATAATATTTAATTTCGTGTGATGGAATCACACCCATAAGAATTTCGTATAATTTCCTATATCTCGTATGCTCGTTTAACCGAGATTCATTTTTCTTGTAACAAAACTTGTTTAGAAGTTTGAGATAGATATACTAGCGTGTGAAGTTTATTATATTTTTTTAACGGTACTCCTTTCATGCATGATAACTTAGGTTCAGTATTTTCTTTATTATGAATAACAATTTATTTCGTGTGATGGAACCACACCTAGAAGAGTTCATACTATTTCCTATTTGTCGTAAGCTCGTTTAACCGAACTCCGTTTGTCTTGTAACTAAACTCATTTAAAAGTTTGAGCTAAATATACTAACGTATGAAGTTTATTATGTACTTTTAACGGTACTCCTTTCATGCATGATACCTTAGCCTCGGTATTTTGTTTAGTATGAATCATAATTTATTTCGTGTGATGGAACCACACCCATCAGAGTTTCATACAATTTCCTATATCTCGTAAGCTCGTTTAACCGAGCTCCATTTGTCTTGTAACAAAACTTGTTTAAAAGTTTGAGCTAAATATACTAACGTATGAAATTTATTATATACTTTTAACGGTACTCCTTCCATGTATGATACCTTAGCCTCGGTATTTTCTTATTATGAAGAATATTTAATTTTGTGTGATGAAATCACACCCATAAGAATTTCGTACAATTTCTTATATATCGTATGGTCGTTTAACCGAGATCCATTCGTCTTGTAACAAAACTTGTTTAGAAGTTTCAGCTAGATATATTAACGTATGAAGTTTGTTATATACTTTTAACGATAATCCTTTCATGCATGATTCTTTAGGCTCGGTATTTTGTTTATTATGAATAATATTTAATTTTGTGTGATGGAACCACACCCATAAGAATTTCGTACAATTGCCTATATCTCGTATGCTCGTTTAACGGAGATCCATTTTTCTAGTAACAAAACTTGTTTAGAAGTTTGAGCTAGATATACTAACGTATGGAGTTTATTATATTCTTTTAACGGTACTCCTTTCATGCATGATACCTTAGGCTTAGTATTTTTTTTTATTATGAATAATAATTTATTTCGTGTGATGGAACCACACCTAGAAGAGTTTCATACTATTTCCTGTGTGTCGTAAGCTCGTTTAACCGAACTCCATTTGTCTTGTAATGAAACTCGGTTAAACGTTTGAGCTAGATATACTAACGTATGAAGTTTATTATATACTTTTAACGGTACTCCTTTCATGCATTATACCTTATCTTTGGTATTTTGTTTATTATGAATAATATTTAATTTTGTTTGATGGTATCACACCCATAAGAATTTCGTACAATTTCCTATATCTCGTATGCTCGTTTAACCGAGATTCATTTTTCTTGTAACAAAACTTGTTTAGAACTTTGAGCTAGATATACTAACTTGTGAAGTTTATTATATTTTTTTAACGGTACTCCTTTCATGCATGATACCTTAGGTTCAGTATTTTCTTTATTATGGATAATAATTTATTTCATTTGATGGAACCACACCTAGAAGAGTTTCATACTATTTCCTATGTGTCGTAAGCTCGTTTAAACGAACTCCTTTTGTCTTGTAACAAAACTCGTTTAAATGTTTGAGCTAAATATACTAACGTATGAAGTTTATTATGTACTTTTAACGGTACTCCTTTCATGCATGATACCTTAGACTCGGTATTTTGTTTAATATGAAAAATATTTAATTTTGTGTGATGGAATCACACTAACGTATGAAATTTATTTATATACTTTTAACGGTACTCCTTTCATGCATGATTCCTTAGCTTTGGTATTTTGTTTATTATGAATAATATTTAATTTCGTGTGATGGAATCACACCCATAAGAATTTCGTATAATTTCCTATATCTCGTATGCTCGTTTAACCGAGATTCATTTTTCTTGTAACAAAACTTGTTTAGAAGTTTGAGATAGATATACTAGCGTGTGAAGTTTATTATATTTTTTTAACGGTACTCCTTTCATGCATGATAACTTAGGTTCAGTATTTTCTTTATTATGAATAATAATTTATTTCGTGTGATGGAACCACACCTAGAAGAGTTCATACTATTTCCTATTTGTCGTAAGCTCGTTTAACCGAACTCCGTTTGTCTTGTAACTAAACTCATTTAAAAGTTTGAGCTAAATATACTAACGTATGAAGTTTATTATGTACTTTTAACGGTACTCCTTTCATGCATGATACCTTAGCCTCGGTATTTTGTTTAGTATGAATCATAATTTATTTCGTGTGATGGAACCACACCCATAAGAGTTTCATACAATTTCCTATATCTCGTAAGCTCGTTTAACCGAGCTCCATTTGTCTTGTAACAAAACTTGTTTAAAAGTTTGAGCTAAATATACTAACGTATGAAATTTATTATATACTTTTAACGGTACTCCTTCCATGTATGATACCTTAGCCTCGGTATTTTCTTATTATGAAGAATATTTAATTTTGTGTGATGAAATCACACCCATAAGAATTTCGTACAATTTCTTATATATCGTATGGTCGTTTAACCGAGATCCATTCGTCTTGTAACAAAACTTGTTTAGAAGTTTCAGCTAGATATATTAACGTATGAAGTTTGTTATATACTTTTAACGGTAATCCTTTCATGCATGATTCTTTAGGCTCGGTATTTTGTTTATTATGAATAATATTTAATTTTGTGTGATGGAACCACACCCATAAGAATTTCGTACAATTGCCTATATCTCGTATGCTCGTTTAACGGAGATCCATTTTTCTAGTAACAAAACTTGTTTAGAAGTTTGAGCTAGATATACTAACGTATGGAGTTTATTATATTCTTTTAACGGTACTCCTTTCATGCATGATACCTTAGGCTTAGTATTTTTTTTTATTATGAATAATAATTTATTTCGTGTGATGGAACCACACCTAGAAGAGTTTCATACTATTTCCTGTGTGTCGTAAGCTCGTTTAACCGAACTCCATTTGTCTTGTAATGAAACTCGGTTAAACGTTTGAGCTAGATATACTAACGTATGAAGTTTATTATATACTTTTAACGGTACTCCTTTCATGCATTATACCTTATCTTTGGTATTTTGTTTATTATGAATAATATTTAATTTTGTTTGATGGTATCACACCCATAAGAATTTCGTACAATTTCCTATATCTCGTATGCTCGTTTAACCGAGATTCATTTTTCTTGTAACAAAACTTGTTTAGAACTTTGAGCTAGATATACTAACTTGTGAAGTTTATTATATTTTTTTAACGGTACTCCTTTCATGCATGATACCTTAGGTTCAGTATTTTCTTTATTATGGATAATAATTTATTTCATTTGATGGAACCACACCTAGAAGAGTTTCATACTATTTCCTATGTGTCGTAAGCTCGTTTAAACGAACTCCTTTTGTCTTGTAACAAAACTCGTTTAAAAGTTTGAGCTAAATATACTAACGTATGAAGTTTATTATGTACTTTTAACGGTACTCCTTTCATGCATGATACCTTAGACTCGGTATTTTGTTTAATATGAAAAATATTTAATTTTGTGTGATGGAATCACACTAACGTATGGAATTTATTTATATACTTTTAACGGTACTCCTTTCATGCATGATTCCTTAGCTTTGGTATTTTGTTTATTATGAATAATATTTAATTTCGTGTGATGGAATCACACCCATAAGAATTTCGTATAATTTCCTATATCTCGTATGCTCGTTTAACCGAGATTCATTTTTCTTGTAACAAAACTTGTTTAGAAGTTTGAGATAGATATACTAGCGTGTGAAGTTTATTATATTTTTTTAACGGTACTCCTTTCATGCATGATAACTTAGGTTCAGTATTTTCTTTATTATGAATAATAATTTATTTCGTGTGATGGAACCACACCTAGAAGAGTTCATACTATTTCCTATTTGTCGTAAGCTCGTTTAACCGAACTCCGTTTGTCTTGTAACTAAACTCATTTAAAAGTTTGAGCTAAATATACTAACGTATGAAGTTTATTATGTACTTTTAACGGTACTCCTTTCATGCATGATACCTTAGCCTCGGTATTTTGTTTAGTATGAATCATAATTTATTTCGTGTGATGGAACCACACCCATAAGAGTTTCATACAATTTCCTATATCTCGTAAGCTCGTTTAACCGAGCTCCATTTGTCTTGTAACAAAACTTGTTTAAAAGTTTGAGCTAAATATACTAACGTATGAAATTTATTATATACTTTTAACGGTACTCCTTCCATGTATGATACCTTAGCCTCGGTATTTTCTTATTATGAAGAATATTTAATTTTGTGTGATGAAATCACACCCATAAGAATTTCGTACAATTTCTTATATATCGTATGGTCGTTTAACCGAGATCCATTCGTCTTGTAACAAAACTTGTTTAGAAGTTTCAGCTAGATATATTAACGTATGAAGTTTGTTATATACTTTTAACGGTAATCCTTTCATGCATGATTCTTTAGGCTCGGTATTTTGTTTATTATGAATAATATTTAATTTTGTGTGATGGAACCACACCCATAAGAATTTCGTACAATTGCCTATATCTCGTATGCTCGTTTAACGGAGATCCATTTTTCTAGTAACAAAACTTGTTTAGAAGTTTGAGCTAGATATACTAACGTATGGAGTTTATTATATTCTTTTAACGGTACTCCTTTCATGCATGATACCTTAGGCTTAGTATTTTTTTTTATTATGAATAATAATTTATTTCGTGTGATGGAACCACACCTAGAAGAGTTTCATACTATTTCCTGTGTGTCGTAAGCTCGTTTAACCGAACTCCATTTGTCTTGTAATGAAACTCGGTTAAACGTTTGAGCTAGATATACTAACGTATGAAGTTTATTATATACTTTTAACGGTACTCCTTTCATGCATTATACCTTATCTTTGGTATTTTGTTTATTATGAATAATATTTAATTTTGTTTGATGGTATCACACCCATAAGAATTTCGTACAATTTCCTATATCTCGTATGCTCGTTTAACCGAGATTCATTTTTCTTGTAACAAAACTTGTTTAGAACTTTGAGCTAGATATACTAACTTGTGAAGTTTATTATATTTTTTTAACGGTACTCCTTTCATGCATGATACCTTAGGTTCAGTATTTTCTTTATTATGGATAATAATTTATTTCATTTGATGGAACCACACCTAGAAGAGTTTCATACTATTTCCTATGTGTCGTAAGCTCGTTTAAACGAACTCCTTTTGTCTTGTAACAAAACTCGTTTAAAAGTTTGAGCTAAATATACTAACGTATGAAGTTTATTATGTACTTTTAACGGTACTCCTTTCATGCATGATACCTTAGACTCGGTATTTTGTTTAATATGAAAAATATTTAATTTTGTGTGATGGAATCACACTAACGTATGGAATTTATTTATATACTTTTAACGGTACTCCTTTCATGCATGATTCCTTAGCTTTGGTATTTTGTTTATTATGAATAATATTTAATTTCGTGTGATGGAATCACACCCATAAGAATTTCGTATAATTTCCTATATCTCGTATGCTCGTTTAACCGAGATTCATTTTTCTTGTAACAAAACTTGTTTAGAAGTTTGAGATAGATATACTAGCGTGTGAAGTTTATTATATTTTTTTAACGGTACTCCTTTCATGCATGATAACTTAGGTTCAGTATTTTCTTTATTATGAATAATAATTTATTTCGTGTGATGGAACCACACCTAGAAGAGTTCATACTATTTCCTATTTGTCGTAAGCTCGTTTAACCGAACTCCGTTTGTCTTGTAACTAAACTCATTTAAAAGTTTGAGCTAAATATACTAACGTATGAAGTTTATTATGTACTTTTAACGGTACTCCTTTCATGCATGATACCTTAGCCTCGGTATTTTGTTTAGTATGAATCATAATTTATTTCGTGTGATGGAACCACACCCATAAGAGTTTCATACAATTTCCTATATCTCGTAAGCTCGTTTAACCGAGCTCCATTTGTCTTGTAACAAAACTTGTTTAAAAGTTTGAGCTAAATATACTAACGTATGAAATTTATTATATACTTTTAACGGTACTCCTTCCATGTATGATACCTTAGCCTCGGTATTTTCTTATTATGAAGAATATTTAATTTTGTGTGATGAAATCACACCCATAAGAATTTCGTACAATTTCTTATATATCGTATGGTCGTTTAACCGAGATCCATTCGTCTTGTAACAAAACTTGTTTAGAAGTTTCAGCTAGATATATTAACGTATGAAGTTTGTTATATACTTTTAACGGTAATCCTTTCATGCATGATTCTTTAGGCTCGGTATTTTGTTTATTATGAATAATATTTAATTTTGTGTGATGGAACCACACCCATAAGAATTTCGTACAATTGCCTATATCTCGTATGCTCGTTTAACGGAGATCCATTTTTCTAGTAACAAAACTTGTTTAGAAGTTTGAGCTAGATATACTAACGTATGGAGTTTATTATATTCTTTTAACGGTACTCCTTTCATGCATGATACCTTAGGCTTAGTATTTTTTTTTATTATGAATAATAATTTATTTCGTGTGATGGAACCACACCTAGAAGAGTTTCATACTATTTCCTGTGTGTCGTAAGCTCGTTTAACCGAACTCCATTTGTCTTGTAATGAAACTCGGTTAAACGTTTGAGCTAGATATACTAACGTATGAAGTTTATTATATACTTTTAACGGTACTCCTTTCATGCATTATACCTTATCTTTGGTATTTTGTTTATTATGAATAATATTTAATTTTGTTTGATGGTATCACACCCATAAGAATTTCGTACAATTTCCTATATCTCGTATGCTCGTTTAACCGAGATTCATTTTTCTTGTAACAAAACTTGTTTAGAACTTTGAGCTAGATATACTAACTTGTGAAGTTTATTATATTTTTTTAACGGTACTCCTTTCATGCATGATACCTTAGGTTCAGTATTTTCTTTATTATGGATAATAATTTATTTCATTTGATGGAACCACACCTAGAAGAGTTTCATACTATTTCCTATGTGTCGTAAGCTCGTTTAAACGAACTCCTTTTGTCTTGTAACAAAACTCGTTTAAAAGTTTGAGCTAAATATACTAACGTATGAAGTTTATTATGTACTTTTAACGGTACTCCTTTCATGCATGATACCTTAGACTCGGTATTTTGTTTAATATTAAAAATATTTAATTTTGTGTGATGGAATCACACTAACGTATGGAATTTATTTATATACTTTTAACGGTACTCCTTTCATGCATGATTCCTTAGCTTTGGTATTTTGTTTATTATGAATAATATTTAATTTCGTGTGATGGAATCACACCCATAAGAATTTCGTATAATTTCCTATATCTCGTATGCTCGTTTAACCGAGATTCATTTTTCTTGTAACAAAACTTGTTTAGAAGTTTGAGATAGATATACTAGCGTGTGAAGTTTATTATATTTTTTTAACGGTACTCCTTTCATGCATGATAACTTAGGTTCAGTATTTTCTTTATTATGAATAATAATTTATTTCGTGTGATGGAACCACACCTAGAAGAGTTCATACTATTTCCTATTTGTCGTAAGCTCGTTTAACCGAACTCCGTTTGTCTTGTAACTAAACTCATTTAAAAGTTTGAGCTAAATATACTAACGTATGAAGTTTATTATATACTTTTAACGGTACTCCTTTCATGCATGATACCTTAGCCTCGGTATTTTGTTTAGTATGAATCATAATTTATTTCGTGTGATGGAACCACACCCATAAGAGTTTCATACAATTTCCTATATCTCGTAAGCTCGTTTAACCGAGCTCCATTTGTCTTGTAACAAAACTTGTTTAAAAGTTTGAGCTAAATATACTAACGTATGAAATTTATTATATACTTTTAACGGTACTCCTTCCATGTATGATACCTTAGCCTCGGTATTTTCTTATTATGAAGAATATTTAATTTTGTGTGATGAAATCACACCCATAAGAATTTCGTACAATTTCTTATATATCGTATGGTCGTTTAACCGAGATCCATTCGTCTTGTAACAAAACTTGTTTAGAAGTTTCAGCTAGATATATTAACGTATGAAGTTTGTTATATACTTTTAACGGTAATCCTTTCATGCATGATTCTTTAGGCTCGGTATTTTGTTTATTATGAATAATATTTAATTTTGTGTGATGGAACCACACCCATAAGAATTTCGTACAATTGCCTATATCTCGTATGCTCGTTTAACGGAGATCCATTTTTCTAGTAACAAAACTTGTTTAGAAGTTTGAGCTAGATATACTAACGTATGGAGTTTATTATATTCTTTTAACGGTACTCCTTTCATGCATGATACCTTAGGCTTAGTATTTTTTTTTATTATGAATAATAATTTATTTCGTGTGATGGAACCACACCTAGAAGAGTTTCATACTATTTCCTGTGTGTCGTAAGCTCGTTTAACCGAACTCCATTTGTCTTGTAATGAAACTCGGTTAAACGTTTGAGCTAGATATACTAACGTATGAAGTTTATTATATACTTTTAACGGTACTCCTTTCATGCATTATACCTTATCTTTGGTATTTTGTTTATTATGAATAATATTTAATTTTGTTTGATGGTATCACACCCATAAGAATTTCGTACAATTTCCTATATCTCGTATGCTCGTTTAACCGAGATTCATTTTTCTTGTAACAAAACTTGTTTAGAACTTTGAGCTAGATATACTAACTTGTGAAGTTTATTATATTTTTTTAACGGTACTCCTTTCATGCATGATACCTTAGGTTCAGTATTTTCTTTATTATGGATAATAATTTATTTCATTTGATGGAACCACACCTAGAAGAGTTTCATACTATTTCCTATGTGTCGTAAGCTCGTTTAAACGAACTCCTTTTGTCTTGTAACAAAACTCGTTTAAAAGTTTGAGCTAAATATACTAACGTATGAAGTTTATTATGTACTTTTAACGGTACTCCTTTCATGCATTATACCTTAGACTCGGTATTTTGTTTAATATGAAAAATATTTAATTTTGTGTGATGGAATCACACTAACGTATGAAATTTATTTATATACTTTTAACGGTACTCCTTTCATGCATGATTCCTTAGCTTTGGTATTTTGTTTATTATGAATAATATTTAATTTCGTGTGATGGAATCACACCCATAAGAATTTCGTATAATTTCCTATATCTCGTATGCTCGTTTAACCGAGATTCATTTTTCTTGTAACAAAACTTGTTTAGAAGTTTGAGATAGATATACTAGCGTGTGAAGTTTATTATATTTTTTTAACGGTACTCCTTTCATGCATGATAACTTAGGTTCAGTATTTTCTTTATTATGAATAATAATTTATTTCGTGTGATGGAACCACACCTAGAAGAGTTCATACTATTTCCTATTTGTCGTAAGCTCGTTTAACCGAACTCCGTTTGTCTTGTAACTAAACTCATTTAAAAGTTTGAGCTAAATATACTAACGTATGAAGTTTATTATGTACTTTTAACGGTACTCCTTTCATGCATGATACCTTAGCCTCGGTATTTTGTTTAGTATGAATCATAATTTATTTCGTGTGATGGAACCACACCCATAAGAGTTTCATACAATTTCCTATATCTCGTAAGCTCGTTTAACCGAGCTCCATTTGTCTTGTAACAAAACTTGTTTAAAAGTTTGAGCTAAATATACTAACGTATGAAATTTATTATATACTTTTAACGGTACTCCTTCCATGTATGATACCTTAGCCTCGGTATTTTCTTATTATGAAGAATATTTAATTTTGTGTGATGAAATCACACCCATAAGAATTTCGTACAATTTCTTATATATCGTATGGTCGTTTAACCGAGATCCATTCGTCTTGTAACAAAACTTGTTTAGAAGTTTCAGCTAGATATATTAACGTATGAAGTTTGTTATATACTTTTAACGGTAATCCTTTCATGCATGATTCTTTAGGCTCGGTATTTTGTTTAATATGAATAATATTTAATTTTGTGTGATGGAACCACACCCATAAGAATTTCGTACAATTGCCTATATCTCGTATGCTCGTTTAACGGAGATCCATTTTTCTAGTAACAAAACTTGTTTAGAAGTTTGAGCTAGATATACTAACGTATGGAGTTTATTATATTCTTTTAACGGTACTCCTTTTATGCATGATACCTTAGGCTTAGTATTTTTTTTTATTATGAATAATAATTTATTTCGTGTGATGGAACCACACCTAGAAGAGTTTCATACTATTTCCTGTGTGTCGTAAGCTCGTTTAACCGAACTCCATTTGTCTTGTAATGAAACTCGGTTAAACGTTTGAGCTAGATATACTAACGTATGAAGTTTATTATATAATTTTAACGGTACTCCTTTCATGCATTATACCTTATCTTTGGTATTTTGTTTATTATGAATAATATTTAATTTTGTTTGATGGTATCACACCCATAAGAATTTCGTACAATTTCCTATATCTCGTATGCTCGTTTAACCGAGATTCATTTTTCTTGTAACAAAACTTGTTTAGAACTTTGAGCTAGATATACTAACTTGTGAAGTTTATTATATTTTTTTAACGGTACTCCTTTCATGCATGATAACTTAGGTTCAGTATTTTCTTTATTATGAATAATAATTTATTTCGTGTGATGGAACCACACCTAGAAGAGTTCATACTATTTCCTATTTGTCGTAAGCTCGTTTAACCGAACTCCGTTTGTCTTGTAACTAAACTCATTTAAAAGTTTGAGCTAAATATACTAACGTATGAAGTTTATTATGTACTTTTAACGGTACTCCTTTCATGCATGATACCTTAGCCTCGGTATTTTGTTTAGTATGAATCATAATTTATTTCGTGTGATGGAACCACACCCATAAGAGTTTCATACAATTTCCTATATCTCGTAAGCTCGTTTAACCGAGCTCCATTTGTCTTGTAACAAAACTTGTTTAAAAGTTTGAGCTAAATATACTAACGTATGAAATTTATTATATACTTTTAACGGTACTCCTTCCATGTATGATACCTTAGCCTCGGTATTTTCTTATTATGAAGAATATTTAATTTTGTGTGATGAAATCACACCCATAAGAATTTCGTACAATTTCTTATATATCGTATGGTCGTTTAACCGAGATCCATTCGTCTTGTAACAAAACTTGTTTAGAAGTTTCAGCTAGATATATTAACGTATGAAGTTTGTTATATACTTTTAACGGTAATCCTTTCATGCATGATTCTTTAGGCTCGGTATTTTGTTTATTATGAATAATATTTAATTTTGTGTGATGGAACCACACCCATAAGAATTTCGTACAATTGCCTATATCTCGTATGCTCGTTTAACGGAGATCCATTTTTCTAGTAATAAAACTTGTTTAGAAGTTTGAGCTATATATACTAACGTATGGAGTTTATTATATTCTTTTAACGGTACTCCTTTCATGCATGATACCTTAGGCTTAGTATTTTTTTTTATTATGAATAATAATTTATTTCGTGTGATGGAACCACACCTAGAAGAGTTTCATACTATTTCCTGTGTGTCGTAAGCTCGTTTAACCGAACTCCATTTGTCTTGTAATGAAACTCGGTTAAACGTTTGAGCTAGATATACTAACGTATGAAGTTTATTATATACTTTTAACGGTACTCCTTTCATGCATTATACCTTATCTTTGGTATTTTGTTTATTATGAATAATATTTAATTTTGTTTGATGGTATCACACCCATAAGAATTTCGTACAATTTCCTATATCTCGTATGCTCGTTTAACCGAGATTCATTTTTCTTGTAACAAAACTTGTTTAGAACTTTGAGCTAGATATACTAACTTGTGAAGTTTATTATATTTTTTTAACGGTACTCCTTTCATGCATGATACCTTAGGTTCAGTATTTTCTTTATTATGGATAATAATTTATTTCATTTGATGGAACCACACCTAGAAGAGTTTCATACTATTTCCTATGTGTCGTAAGCTCGTTTAAACGAACTCCTTTTGTCTTGTAACAAAACTCGTTTAAAAGTTTGAGCTAAATATACTAACGTATGAAGTTTATTATGTACTTTTAACGGTACTCCTTTCATGCATGATACCTTAGACTCGGTATTTTGTTTAATATGAAAAATATTTAATTTTGTGTGATGGAATCACACTAACGTATGAAATTTATTTATATACTTTTAACGGTACTCCTTTCATGCATGATTCCTTAGCTTTGGTATTTTGTTTATTATGAATAATATTTAATTTCGTGTGATGGAATCACACCCATAAGAATTTCGTATAATTTCCTATATCTCGTATGCTCGTTTAACCGAGATTCATTTTTCTTGTAACAAAACTTGTTTAGAAGTTTGAGATAGATATACTAGCGTGTGAAGTTTATTATATTTTTTTAACGGTACTCCTTTCATGCATGATAACTTAGGTTCAGTATTTTCTTTATTATGAATAATAATTTATTTCGTGTGATGGAACCACACCTAGAAGAGTTCATACTATTTCCTATTTGTCGTAAGCTCGTTTAACCGAACTCCGTTTGTCTTGTAACTAAACTCATTTAAAAGTTTGAGCTAAATATACTAACGTATGAAGTTTATTATGTACTTTTAACGGTACTCCTTTCATGCATGATACCTTAGCCTCGGTATTTTGTTTAGTATGAATCATAATTTATTTCGTGTGATGGAACCACACCCATAAGAGTTTCATACAATTTCCTATATCTCGTAAGCTCGTTTAACCGAGCTCCATTTGTCTTGTAACAAAACTTGTTTAAAAGTTTGAGCTAAATATACTAACGTATGAAATTTATTATATACTTTTAACGGTACTCCTTCCATGTATGATACCTTAGCCTCGGTATTTTCTTATTATGAAGAATATTTAATTTTGTGTGATGAAATCACACCCATAAGAATTTCGTACAATTTCTTATATATCGTATGGTCGTTTAACCGAGATCCATTCGTCTTGTAACAAAACTTGTTTAGAAGTTTCAGCTAGATATATTAACGTATGAAGTTTGTTATATACTTTTAACGGTAATCCTTTCATGCATGATTCTTTAGGCTCGGTATTTTGTTTATTATGAATAATATTTAATTTTGTGTGATGGAACCACACCCATAAGAATTTCGTACAATTGCCTATATCTCGTATGCTCGTTTAACGGAGATCCATTTTTCTAGTAACAAAACTTGTTTAGAAGTTTGAGCTAGATATACTAACGTATGGAGTTTATTATATTCTTGTAACGGTACTCCTTTCATGCATGATACCTTAGGCTTAGTATTTTTTTTTATTATGAATAATAATTTATTTCGTGTGATGGAACCACACCTAGAAGAGTTTCATACTATTTCCTGTGTGTCGTAAGCTCGTTTAACCGAACTCCATTTGTCTTGTAATGAAACTCGGTTAAACGTTTGAGCTAGATATACTAACGTATGAAGTTTATTATATACTTTTAACGGTACTCCTTTCATGCATTATACCTTATCTTTGGTATTTTGTTTATTATGAATAATATTTAATTTTGTTTGATGGTATCACACCCATAAGAATTTCGTACAATTTCCTATATCTCGTATGCTCGTTTAACCGAGATTCATTTTTCTTGTAACAAAACTTGTTTAGAACTTTGAGCTAGATATACTAACTTGTGAAGTTTATTATATTTTTTTAACGGTACTCCTTTCATGCATGATACCTTAGGTTCAGTATTTTCTTTATTATGGATAATAATTTATTTCATTTGATGGAACCACACCTAGAAGAGTTTCATACTATTTCCTATGTGTCGTAAGCTCGTTTAAACGAACTCCTTTTGTCTTGTAACAAAACTCGTTTAAAAGTTTGAGCTAAATATACTAACGTATGAAGTTTATTATGTACTTTTAACGGTACTCCTTTCATGCATGATACCTTAGACTCGGTATTTTGTTTAATATGAAAAATATTTAATTTTGTGTGATGGAATCACACTAACGTATGAAATTTATTTATATACTTTTAACGGTACTCCTTTCATGCATGATTCCTTAGCTTTGGTATTTTGTTTATTATGAATAATATTTAATTTCGTGTGATGGAATCACACCCATAAGAATTTCGTATAATTTCCTATATCTCGTATGCTCGTTTAACCGAGATTCATTTTTCTTGTAACAAAACTTGTTTAGAAGTTTGAGATAGATATACTAGCGTGTGAAGTTTATTATATTTTTTTAACGGTACTCCTTTCATGCATGATAACTTAGGTTCAGTATTTTCTTTATTATGAATAATAATTTATTTCGTGTGATGGAACCACACCTAGAAGAGTTCATACTATTTCCTATTTGTCGTAAGCTCGTTTAACCGAACTCCGTTTGTCTTGTAACTAAACTCATTTAAAAGTTTGAGCTAAATATACTAACGTATGAAGTTTATTATGTACTTTTAACGGTACTCCTTTCATGCATGATACCTTAGCCTCGGTATTTTGTTTAGTATGAATCATAATTTATTTCGTGTGATGGAACCACACCCATAAGAGTTTCATACAATTTCCTATATCTCGTAAGCTCGTTTAACCGAGCTCCATTTGTCTTGTAACAAAACTTGTTTAAAAGTTTGAGCTAAATATACTAACGTATGAAATTTATTATATACTTTTAACGGTACTCCTTCCATGTATGATACCTTAGCCTCGGTATTTTCTTATTATGAAGAATATTTAATTTTGTGTGATGAAATCACACCCATAAGAATTTCGTACAATTTCTTATATATCGTATGGTCGTTTAACCGAGATCCATTTGTCTTGTAACAAAACTTGTTTAGAAGTTTCAGCTAGATATATTAACGTATGAAGTTTGTTATATACTTTTAACGGTAATCCTTTCATGCATGATTCTTTAGGCTCGGTATTTTGTTTATTATGAATAATATTTAATTTTGTGTGATGGAACCACACCCATAAGAATTTCGTACAATTGCCTATATCTCGTATGCTCGTTTAACGGAGATCCATTTTTCTAGTAACAAAACTTGTTTAGAAATTTGAGCTAGATATACTAACGTATGGAGTTTATTATATTCTTTTAACGGTACTCCTTTCATGCATGATACCTTAGGCTTAGTATTTTTTTTTATTATGAATAATAATTTATTTCGTGTGATGGAACCACACCTAGAAGAGTTTCATACTATTTCCTGTGTGTCGTAAGCTCGTTTAACCGAACTCCATTTGTCTTGTAATGAAACTCGGTTAAACGTTTGAGCTAGATATACTAACGTATGAAGTTTATTATATACTTTTAACGGTACTCCTTTCATGCATTATACCTTATCTTTGGTATTTTGTTTATTATGAATAATATTTAATTTTGTTTGATGGTATCACACCCATAAGAATTTCGTACAATTTCCTATATCTCGTATGCTCGTTTAACCGAGATTCATTTTTCTTGTAACAAAACTTGTTTAGAACTTTGAGCTAGATATACTAACTTGTGAAGTTTATTATATTTTTTTAACGGTACTCCTTTCATGCATGATACCTTAGGTTCAGTATTTTCTTTATTATGGATAATAATTTATTTCATTTGATGGAACCACACCTAGAAGAGTTTCATACTATTTCCTATGTGTCGTAAGCTCGTTTAAACGAACTCCTTTTGTCTTGTAACAAAACTCGTTTAAAAGTTTGAGCTAAATATACTAACGTATGAAGTTTATTATGTACTTTTAACGGTACTCCTTTCATGCATGATACCTTAGACTCGGTATTTTGTTTAATATGAAAAATATTTAATTTTGTGTGATGGAATCACACTAACGTATGAAATTTATTTATATACTTTTAACGGTACTCCTTTCATGCATGATTCCTTAGCTTTGGTATTTTGTTTATTATGAATAATATTTAATTTCGTGTGATGGAATCACACCCATAAGAATTTCGTATAATTTCCTATATCTCGTATGCTCGTTTAACCGAGATTCATTTTTCTTGTAACAAAACTTGTTTAGAAGTTTGAGATAGATATACTAGCGTGTGAAGTTTATTATATTTTTTTAACGGTACTCCTTTCATGCATGATAACTTAGGTTCAGTATTTTCTTTATTATGAATAATAATTTATTTCGTGTGATGGAACCACACCTAGAAGAGTTCATACTATTTCCTATTTGTCGTAAGCTCGTTTAACCGAACTCCGTTTGTCTTGTAACTAAACTCATTTAAAAGTTTGACCTAAATATACTAACGTATGAAGTTTATTATATACTTTTAACGGTACTCCTTTCATGCATGATACCTTAGCCTCGGTATTTTGTTTAGTATGAATCATAATTTATTTCGTGTGATGGAACCACACCCATAAGAGTTTCATACAATTTCCTATATCTCGTAAGCTCGTTTAACCGAGCTCCATTTGTCTTGTAACAAAACTTGTTTAAAAGTTTGAGCTAAATATACTAACGTATGAAATTTATTATATACTTTTAACGGTACTCCTTCCATGTATGATACCTTAGCCTCGGTATTTTCTTATTATGAAGAATATTTAATTTTGTGTGATGAAATCACACCCATAAGAATTTCGTACAATTTCTTATATATCGTATGGTCGTTTAACCGAGATCCATTTGTCTTGTAACAAAACTTGTTTAGAAGTTTCAGCTAGATATATTAACGTATGAAGTTTGTTATATACTTTTAACGGTAATCCTTTCATGCATGATTCTTTAGGCTCGGTATTTTGTTTATTATGAATAATATTTAATTTTGTGTGATGGAACCACACCCATAAGAATTTCGTACAATTGCCTATATCTCGTATGCTCGTTTAACGGAGATCCATTTTTCTAGTAACAAAACTTGTTTAGAAGTTTGAGCTAGATATACTAACGTATGGAGTTTATTATATTCTTTTAACGGTACTCCTTTCATGCATGATACCTTAGGCTTAGTATTTTTTTTTATTATGAATAATAATTTATTTCGTGTGATGGAACCACACCTAGAAGAGTTCATACTATTTCCTGTGTGTCGTAAGCTCGTTTAACCGAACTCCATTTGTCTTGTAATGAAACTCGGTTAAACGTTTGAGCTAGATATACTAACGTATGAAGTTTATTATATACTTTTAACGGTACTCCTTTCATGCATTATACCTTATCTTTGGTATTTTGTTTATTATGAATAATATTTAATTTTGTTTGATGGTATCACACCCATAAGAATTTCGTACAATTTCCTATATCTCGTATGCTCGTTTAACCGAGATTCATTTTTCTTGTAACAAAACTTGTTTAGAAGTATGAGATAGATATACTAGCGTGTGAAGTTTATTATATTTTTTTAACGGTACTCCTTTCATGCATGATAACTTAGGTTCAGTATTTTCTTTATTATGAATAATAATTTATTTCGTGTGATGGAACCACACCTAGAAGAGTTCATACTATTTCCTATTTGTCGTAAGCTCGTTTAACCGAACTCCGTTTGTCTTGTAACTAAACTCATTTAAAAGTTTGAGCTAAATATACTAACGTATGAAGTTTATTATGTACTTTTAACGGTACTCCTTTCATGCATGATACCTTAGCCTCGGTATTTTGTTTAGTATGAATCATAATTTATTTCGTGTGATGGAACCACACCCATAAGAGTTTCATACAATTTCCTATATCTCGTAAGCTCGTTTAACCGAGCTCCATTTGTCTTGTAACAAAACTTGTTTAAAAGTTTGAGCTAAATATACTAACGTATGAAATTTATTATATACTTTTAACGGTACTCCTTCCATGTATGATACCTTAGCCTCGGTATTTTCTTATTATGAAGAATATTTAATTTTGTGTGATGAAATCACACCCATAAGAATTTCGTACAATTTCTTATATATCGTATGGTCGTTTAACCGAGATCCATTTGTCTTGTAACAAAACTTGTTTAGAAGTTTCAGCTAGATATATTAACGTATGAAGTTTGTTATATACTTTTAACGGTAATCCTTTCATGCATGATTCTTTAGGCTCGGTATTTTGTTTATTATGAATAATATTTAATTTTGTGTGATGGAACCACACCCATAAGAATTTCGTACAATTGCCTATATCTCGTATGCTCGTTTAACGGAGATCCATTTTTCTAGTAACAAAACTTGTTTAGAAATTTGAGCTAGATATACTAACGTATGGAGTTTATTATATTCTTTTAACGGTACTCCTTTCATGCATGATACCTTAGGCTTAGTATTTTTTTTTATTATGAATAATAATTTATTTCGTGTGATGGAACCACACCTAGAAGAGTTTCATACTATTTCCTGTGTGTCGTAAGCTCGTTTAACCGAACTCCATTTGTCTTGTAATGAAACTCGGTTAAACGTTTGAGCTAGATATACTAACGTATGAAGTTTATTATATACTTTTAACGGTACTCCTTTCATGCATTATACCTTATCTTTGGTATTTTGTTTATTATGAATAATATTTAATTTTGTTTGATGGTATCACACCCATAAGAATTTCGTACAATTTCCTATATCTCGTATGCTCGTTTAACCGAGATTCATTTTTCTTGTAACAAAACTTGTTTAGAACTTTGAGCTAGATATACTAACTTGTGAAGTTTATTATATTTTTTTAACGGTACTCCTTTCATGCATGATACCTTAGGTTCAGTATTTTCTTTATTATGGATAATAATTTATTTCATTTGATGGAACCACACCTAGAAGAGTTTCATACTATTTCCTATGTGTCGTAAGCTCGTTTAAACGAACTCCTTTTGTCTTGTAACAAAACTCGTTTAAAAGTTTGAGCTAAATATACTAACGTATGAAGTTTATTATGTACTTTTAACGGTACTCCTTTCATGCATGATACCTTAGACTCGGTATTTTGTTTAATATGAAAAATATTTAATTTTGTGTGATGGAATCACACTAACGTATGAAATTTATTTATATACTTTTAACGGTACTCCTTTCATGCATGATTCCTTAGCTTTGGTATTTTGTTTATTATGAATAATATTTAATTTCGTGTGATGGAATCACACCCATAAGAATTTCGTATAATTTCCTATATCTCGTATGCTCGTTTAACCGAGATTCATTTTTCTTGTAACAAAACTTGTTTAGAAGTTTGAGATAGATATACTAGCGTGTGAAGTTTATTATATTTTTTTAACGGTACTCCTTTCATGCATGATAACTTAGGTTCAGTATTTTCTTTATTATGAATAATAATTTATTTCGTGTGATGGAACCACACCTAGAAGAGTTCATACTATTTCCTATTTGTCGTAAGCTCGTTTAACCGAACTCCGTTTGTCTTGTAACTAAACTCATTTAAAAGTTTGAGCTAAATATACTAACGTATGAAGTTTATTATGTACTTTTAACGGTACTCCTTTCATGCATGATACCTTAGCCTCGGTATTTTGTTTAGTATGAATCATAATTTATTTCGTGTGATGGAACCACACCCATAAGAGTTTCATACAATTTCCTATATCTCGTAAGCTCGTTTAACCGAGCTCCATTTGTCTTGTAACAAAACTTGTTTAAAAGTTTGAGCTAAATATACTAACGTATGAAATTTATTATATACTTTTAACGGTACTCCTTCCATGTATGATACCTTAGCCTCGGTATTTTCTTATTATGAAGAATATTTAATTTTGTGTGATGAAATCACACCCATAAGAATTTCGTACAATTTCTTATATATCGTATGGTCGTTTAACCGAGATCCATTTGTCTTGTAACAAAACTTGTTTAGAAGTTTCAGCTAGATATATTAACGTATGAAGTTTGTTATATACTTTTAACGGTAATCCTTTCATGCATGATTCTTTAGGCTCGGTATTTTGTTTATTATGAATAATATTTAATTTTGTGTGATGGAACCACACCCATAAGAATTTCGTACAATTGCCTATATCTCGTATGCTCGTTTAACGGAGATCCATTTTTCTAGTAACAAAACTTGTTTAGAAGTTTGAGCTAGATATACTAACGTATGGAGTTTATTATATTCTTTTAACGGTACTCCTTTCATGCATGATACCTTAGGCTTAGTATTTTTTTTTATTATGAATAATAATTTATTTCGTGTGATGGAACCACACCTAGAAGAGTTTCATACTATTTCCTGTGTGTCGTAAGCTCGTTTAACCGAACTCCATTTGTCTTGTAATGAAACTCGGTTAAACGTTTGAGCTAGATATACTAACGTATGAAGTTTATTATATACTTTTAACGGTACTCCTTTCATGCATTATACCTTATCTTTGGTATTTTGTTTATTATGAATAATATTTAATTTTGTTTGATGGTATCACACCCATAAGAATTTCGTACAATTTCCTATATCTCGTATGCTCGTTTAACCGAGATTCATTTTTCTTGTAACAAAACTTGTTTAGAAGTATGAGATAGATATACTAGCGTGTGAAGTTTATTATATTTTTTTAACGGTACTCCTTTCATGCATGATAACTTAGGTTCAGTATTTTCTTTATTATGAATAATAATTTATTTCGTGTGATGGAACCACACCTAGAAGAGTTCATACTATTTCCTGTTTGTCGTAAGCTCGTTTAACCGAACTCCGTTTGTCTTGTAACTAAACTCATTTAAAAGTTTGAGCTAAATATACTAACGTATGAAGTTTATTATGTACTTTTAACGGTACTCCTTTCATGCATGATACCTTAGCCTCGGTATTTTGTTTAGTATGAATCATAATTTATTTCGTGTGATGGAACCACACCCATAAGAGTTTCATACAATTTCCTATATCTCGTAAGCTCGTTTAACCGAGCTCCATTTGTCTTGTAACAAAACTTGTTTAGAAGTTTGAGCTAAATATACTAACGTATGAAATTTATTATATACTTTTAACGGTACTCCTTCCATGTATGATACCTTAGCCTCGGTATTTTCTTATTATGAAGAATATTTAATTTTGTGTGATGAAATCACACCCATAAGAATTTCGTACAATTTCTTATATATCGTATGGTCGTTTAACCGAGATCCATTTGTCTTGTAACAAAACTTGTTTAGAAGTTTCAGCTAGATATATTAACGTATGAAGTTTGTTATATACTTTTAACGGTAATCCTTTCATGCATGATTCTTTAGGCTCGGTATTTTGTTTATTATGAATAATATTTAATTTTGTGTGATGGAACCACACCCATAAGAATTTCGTACAATTGCCTATATCTCGTATGCTCGTTTAACGGAGATCCATTTTTCTAGTAACAAAACTTGTTTAGAAGTTTGAGCTAGATATACTAACGTATGGAGTTTATTATATTCTTTTAACGGTACTCCTTTCATGCATGATACCTTAGGCTTAGTATTTTTTTTTATTATGAATAATAATTTATTTCGTGTGATGGAACCACACCTAGAAGAGTTTCATACTATTTCCTGTGTGTCGTAAGCTCGTTTAACCGAACTCCATTTGTCTTGTAATGAAACTCGGTTAAACGTTTGAGCTAGATATACTAACGTATGAAGTTTATTATATACTTTTAACGGTACTCCTTTCATGCATTATACCTTATCTTTGGTATTTTGTTTATTATGAATAATATTTAATTTTGTTTGATGGTATCACACCCATAAGAATTTCGTACAATTTCCTATATCTCGTATGCTCGTTTAACCGAGATTCATTTTTCTTGTAACAAAACTTGTTTAGAAGTATGAGATAGATATACTAGCGTGTGAAGTTTATTATATTTTTTTAACGGTACTCCTTTCATGCATGATAACTTAGGTTCAGTATTTTCTTTATTATGAATAATAATTTATTTCGTGTGATGGAACCACACCTAGAAGAGTTCATACTATTTCCTGTTTGTCGTAAGCTCGTTTAACCGAACTCCGTTTGTCTTGTAACTAAACTCATTTAAAAGTTTGAGCTAAATATACTAACGTATGAAGTTTATTATGTACTTTTAACGGTACTCCTTTCATGCATGATACCTTAGCCTCGGTATTTTGTTTAGTATGAATCATAATTTATTTCGTGTGATGGAACCACACCCATAAGAGTTTCATACAATTTCCTATATCTCGTAAGCTCGTTTAACCGAGATCCATTTTTCTTGTAACAAAACTTGTTTAGAAGTTTGAGCTAAATATACTAACGTATGAAATTTATTATATACTTTTAACGGTACTCCTTCCATGTATGATACCTTAGCCTCGGTATTTTCTTATTATGAAGAATATTTAATTTTGTGTGATGAAATCACACCCATAAGAATTTCGTACAATTTCTTATATATCGTATGGTCGTTTAACCGAGATCCATTTGTCTTGTAACAAAACTTGTTTAGAAGTTTCAGCTAGATATATTAACGTATGAAGTTTGTTATATACTTTTAACGGTAATCCTTTCATGCATGATTCTTTAGGCTCGGTATTTTGTTTATTATGAATAATATTTAATTTTGTGTGATGGAACCACACCCATAAGAATTTCGTACAATTGCCTATATCTCGTATGCTCGTTTAACGGAGATCCATTTTTCTAGTAACAAAACTTGTTTAGAAGTTTGAGCTAGATATACTAACGTATGGAGTTTATTATATTCTTTTAACGGTACTCCTTTCATGCATGATACCTTAGGCTTAGTATTTTTTTTTATTATGAATAATAATTTATTTCGTGTGATGGAACCACACCTAGAAGAGTTTCATACTATTTCCTGTGTGTCGTAAGCTCGTTTAACCGAACTCCATTTGTCTTGTAATGAAACTCGGTTAAACGTTTGAGCTAGATATACTAACGTATGAAGTTTATTATATACTTTTAACGGTACTCCTTTCATGCATTATACCTTATCTTTGGTATTTTGTTTATTATGAATAATATTTAATTTTGTTTGATGGTATCACACCCATAAGAATTTCGTACAATTTCCTATATCTCGTATGCTCGTTTAACCGAGATTCATTTTTCTTGTAACAAAACTTGTTTAGAACTTTGAGCTAGATATACTAACTTGTGAAGTTTATTATATTTTTTTAACGGTACTCCTTTCATGCATGATACCTTAGGTTCAGTATTTTCTTTATTATGGATAATAATTTATTTCATTTGATGGAACCACACCTAGAAGAGTTTCATACTATTTCCTATGTGTCGTAAGCTCGTTTAAACGAACTCCTTTTGTCTTGTAACAAAACTCGTTTAAAAGTTTGAGCTAAATATACTAACGTATGAAGTTTATTATGTACTTTTAACGGTACTCCTTTCATGCATGATACCTTAGACTCGGTATTTTGTTTAATATGAAAAATATTTAATTTTGTGTGATGGAATCACACTAACGTATGAAATTTATTTATATACTTTTAACGGTACTCCTTTCATGCATGATTCCTTAGCTTTGGTATTTTGTTTATTATGAATAATATTTAATTTCGTGTGATGGAATCACACCCATAAGAATTTCGTATAATTTCCTATATCTCGTATGCTCGTTTAACCGAGATTCATTTTTCTTGTAACAAAACTTGTTTAGAAGTTTGAGATAGATATACTAGCGTGTGAAGTTTATTATATTTTTTTAACGGTACTCCTTTCATGCATGATAACTTAGGTTCAGTATTTTCTTTATTATGAATAATAATTTATTTCGTGTGATGGAACCACACCTAGAAGAGTTCATACTATTTCCTATTTGTCGTAAGCTCGTTTAACCGAACTCCGTTTGTCTTGTAACTAAACTCATTTAAAAGTTTGAGCTAAATATACTAACGTATGAAGTTTATTATGTACTTTTAACGGTACTCCTTTCATGCATGATACCTTAGCCTCGGTATTTTGTTTAGTATGAATCATAATTTATTTCGTGTGATGGAACCACACCCATAAGAGTTTCATACAATTTCCTATATCTCGTAAGCTCGTTTAACCGAGCTCCATTCTTGTTGTAACAAAACTTGTTTAGAAGTTTGAGCTAGATATACTAACGTATGAAATTTATTATATACTTTTAACGGTACTCCTTCCATGTATGATACCTTAGCCTCGGTATTTTCTTATTATGAAGAATATTTAATTTTGTGTGATGAAATCACACCCATAAGAATTTCGTACAATTTCTTATATATCGTATGGTCGTTTAACCGAGATCCATTCGTCTTGTAACAAAACTTGTTTAGAAGTTTCAGCTAGATATATTAACGTATGAAGTTTGTTATATACTTTTAACGGTAATCCTTTCATGCATGATTCTTTAGGCTCGGTATTTTGTTTATTATGAATAATATTTAATTTTGTGTGATGGAACCACACCCATAAGAATTTCGTACAATTGCCTATATCTCGTATGCTCGTTTAACGGAGATCCATTTTTCTAGTAACAAAACTTGTTTAGAAGTTTGAGCTAGATATACTAACGTATGGAGTTTATTATATTCTTTTAACGGTACTCCTTTCATGCATGATACCTTAGGCTTAGTATTTTTTTTTATTATGAATAATAATTTATTTCGTGTGATGGAACCACACCTAGAAGAGTTTCATACTATTTCCTGTGTGTCGTAAGCTCGTTTAACCGAACTCCATTTGTCTTGTAATGAAACTCGGTTAAACGTTTGAGCTAGATATACTAACGTATGAAGTTTATTATATACTTTTAACGGTACTCCTTTCATGCATTATACCTTATCTTTGGTATTTTGTTTATTATGAATAATATTTAATTTTGTTTGATGGTATCACACCCATAAGAATTTCGTACAATTTCCTATATCTCGTATGCTCGTTTAACCGAGATTCATTTTTCTTGTAACAAAACTTGTTTAGAACTTTGAGCTAGATATACTAACTTGTGAAGTTTATTATATTTTTTTAACGGTACTCCTTTCATGCATGATACCTTAGGTTCAGTATTTTCTTTATTATGGATAATAATTTATTTCATTTGATGGAACCACACCTAGAAGAGTTTCATACTATTTCCTATGTGTCGTAAGCTCGTTTAAACGAACTCCTTTTGTCTTGTAACAAAACTCGTTTAAAAGTTTGAGCTAAATATACTAACGTATGAAGTTTATTATGTACTTTTAACGGTACTCCTTTCATGCATGATACCTTAGACTCGGTATTTTGTTTAATATGAAAAATATTTAATTTTGTGTGATGGAATCACACTAACGTATGAAATTTATTTATATACTTTTAACGGTACTTTTAATATGAAGGATATTTAATTTTGTGTGATGGAATCACACCCATAAGAATTTCGTACAATTTACTATATCTCGTATGCTCGTTTAACTGAGATCCACTTGTCTTGTAACAAAACTTGTTTAGAAGTTTGAGCTAGATATATTAACGTATAAAGTTTATTATATACTTTTAACGGCACTCCTTTCATGAATGATACCTTAGCTTCAGTATTTTGTTTATGATGAATCATAATTTATTTCGTGTGATGGAACCACACCCATAAGAGTTTCGTACAATTTCCTATATCTCGTAAGCGCGTTTAACCGATATCCAATTGTCTTGTAACAAAACTTGTTTAAAAGTTTAAGCTAGATATATTAACGTATGAAGTTTATTATATACCTTTAACAATACTTCTTTCATGCATGATACTTTAGGCTCGGAATTTTGTTTATTATGAACAATATTCAATTTGGTGTGATGGAACCACATTCATAAGAATTTCGTACAATTTCCTATATCTCGTATGCTCGTTTAACCGAGATTCATTTTTCTTGTAACAAAACCTGTTTAGAACTTTGAGCTAGATATACTAACTTGTGAAGTTTATTATATTTATTTAACGGTACTCCTTTCATGCATGATACCTTAGGTTCAGTATTTTTTTATTATGGATAATAATTTATTTCGTGTGATGGAACCACACCTAGAAGAGTTTCATACTATTTCCTATGTGTCGTAAGCTCGTTTAATCGAACTCCGTTTGTCTTGTAACAAAACTCGGTTAAAAGTTTGAGCTAACTATAGTAACGTATGAAGTTTATTATATACTTTTAACGGTACTCCTTTCATGAATGATACCTTAACTTTGGTATTTTGTTTATTATGAATAATATTTAATTTCGTGTGATGGAATCACACCCATAAGAATTTCGTACAATTTCCTATATCTCGTATGCTCGTTTAACCGAGATCCATTTTTCTTTTAACAAAACTTGTTTAGAAGATTGAGCTAGACATACTAACGTATGAAGTTTATTATATTCTTTTAACGGTACTCCTTTCATGCATGATACCTTGGGCTCGGTATTTTCTTTATGATGAATAATAATGTATTTCGTGTTATGGAACCACACCTAGAAGAGTTTCATACTATTTCCTATGTGTCGTAAGCTCGTTTAACCGAACTCCGTTTGTCTTGTAACAAAACTCGTTTAAAGGTTTGAGCTAAATATACTAACGTATGAAGTTTATTATACACTTTTAACGGTACTCCTTTCATGCATGATACCTTATCTTTGGTATTTTGTTTATTATGAATAATATTTAATTTTGTTTGATGGTATCACACCCATAAGAATTTCGTACAATTTCCTATATCTCGTATGCTCGTTTAACCGAGATTCATTTTTCTTGTAACAAAACTTGTTTAGAACTTTGAGCTAGATATACTAACTTGTGAAGTTTATTATATTTTTTTAACGGTACTCCTTTCATGCATGATACCTTAGGTTCAGTATTTTCTTTATTATGGATAATAATTTATTTCATTTGATGGAACCACACCTAGAAGAGTTTCATACAATTTCCTATATCTCGTAAGCTCGTTTAACCGAGTTCCATTTGTCTTGTAACAAAACTTGTTTAAAAGTTTGAGCTAAATATACTAACGTATCAAATTTATTATATACTTTTAACGGTACTCCTTTCATGTATGATACCTTAGCCTCGGTATTTTCTTATTATGAAGAATATTTAATTTTGTGTGATGAAATCACACCCATAAGAATTTCGTACAATTTCTTATATATCGTATGGTCGTTTAACCGAGATCCATTCGTCTTGTAACAAAACTTGTTTAGAAGTTTCAGCTAGATATATTAACGTATGAAGTTTGTTATATACTTTTAACGGTAATCCTTTCATGCACGATTCCTTAGCTTTGGTATTTTGTTTATTATGAATAATATTTAATTTCGTGTGATGGAATCACACCCATAAGAATTTCGTATAATTTCCTATATCTCGTATGCTCGTTTAACCGAGATTCATTTTTCTTGTAACAAAACTTGTTTAGAAGTTTGAGATAGATATACTAACGTATGAAGTTTATTATATTCTTTTAACGGTACTCCTTTCATGCATGATACCTTAGGCTTAGTATTTTTTTTATTATGAATAATAATTTATTTCGTGTGATGGAACCACACCTAGAAGAGTTTCATACTATTTCCTGTGTGTCGTAAGCTCGTTTAACCGAACTCCATTTGTCTTGTAATGAAACTCGGTTAAGCGTTTGAGCTAGATATACTAACGTATGAAGTTTATTATATACTTTTAACGGTACTCCTTTCATGCATTATACCTTATCTTTGGTATTTTGTTTATTATGAATAATATTTAATTTTGTGTGATGGTATCACACCCATAAGAATTTCGTACAATTTCCTATATCTCGTATGCTCGTTTAACCGAGATTCATTTTTCTTGTAACAAAACTTGTTTAGAACTTTGAGCTAGATATACTAACTTGTGAAGTTTATTATATTTTTTTAACGGTACTCCTTTCATGCATGATACCTTAGGTTCAGTATTTTCTTTATTATGGATAATAATTTATTCCATTTGATGGAACCACACCTAGAAGAGTTTCATACTATTTCCTATGTGTCGTAAGCTCGTTTAAACGAACTCCTTTTGTCTTGTAACAAAACTCGTTTAAAAGTTTGAGCTAAATATACTAACGTATGAAGTTTATTATGTACTTTTAACGGTACTCCTTTCATGCATGATACCTTAGGCTCGGTATTTTGTTTAATATGAAAAATATTTAATTTTGTGTGATGGAATTACACTAACGTATGAAATTTATTTATATACTTTTAACGGTACTCCTTTCATGCATGATTCCTTAGCTTTGGTATTTTGTTTATTATGAATAATATTTAATTTCGTGTGATGGAATCACACCCATAAGAATTTCGTATAATTTCCTATATCTCGTATGCTCGTTTAACCGAGATTCATTTTTCTTGTAACAAAACTTGTTTAGAAGTTTGAGATAGATATACTAGCGTGTGAAGTTTATTATATTTTTTTAACGGTACTCCTTTCATGCATGATAACTTAGGTTCAGTATTTTCTTTATTATGAATAATAATTTATTTCGTGTGATGGAACCACACCTAGAAGAGTTCATACTATTTCCTATGTGTCGTAAGCTCGTTTAACCGAACTCCGTTTGTCTTGTAACTAAACTCATTTAAAAGTTTGAGCTAAATATACTAACGTATGAAGTTTATTATGTACTTTTAACGGTACTCCTTTCATGCATGATACCTTAGCCTCGGTATTTTGTTTAGTATGAATCATAATTTATTTCGTGTGATGGAGCCACACCCATAAGAGTTTCATACAATTTCCTATATCTCGTAAGCTCGTTTAACCGAGCTCCATTTGTCTTGTAACAAAACTTGTTTAAAAGTTTGAGCTAAATATACTAACGTATGAAATTTATTATATACTTTTAACGGTACTCCTTCCATGTATGATACCTTAGCCTCGGTATTTTCTTATTATGAAGAATATTTAATTTTGTGTGATGAAATCACACCCATAAAAATTTCGTACAATTTCTTATATATCGTATGGTCGTTTAACCGAGATCCATTCGTCTTGTAACAAAACTTGTTTAGAAGTTTCAGCTAGATATATTAACGTATGAAGTTTGTTATATACTTTTAACGGTAATCCTTTCATGCATGATTCCTTAGCTTTGGTATTTTGTTTATTATGAATAATATTTAATTTCGTGTGATGGAATCACACCCATAAGAATTTCGTATAATTTCCTATATCTCGTATGCTCGTTTAACCGAGATTCATTTTTCTTGTAACAAAACTTGTTTAGAAGTTTGAGATAGATATACTAACGTATGAAGTTTATTATATTCTTTTAACGGTACTCCTTTCATGCATGATACCTTAGGCTTAGTATTTTTTTTTATTATGAATAATAATTTATTTCGTGTGATGGAACCACACCTAGAAGAGTTTCATACTATTTCCTGTGTGTCGTAAGCTCGTTTAACCGAACTCCATTTGTCTTGTAATGAAACTCGGTTAAACGTTTGAGCTAGATATACTTACGTATGAAGTTTATTATATACTTTTAACGGTACTCCTTTCATGCATTATACCTTATCTTTGGTATTTTGTTTATTATGAATAATATTTAATTTTGTTTGATGGTATCACACCCATAAGAATTTCGTACAATTTCCTATATCTCGTATGCTCGTTTAACCGAGATTCATTTTTCTTGTAACAAAACTTGTTTAGAACTTTGAGCTAGATATACTAACTTGTGAAGTTTATTATATTTTTTTAACGGTACTCCTTTCATGCATGATACCTTAGGTTCAGTATTTTCTTTATTATGGATAATAATTTATTTCATTTGATGGAACCACACCTAGAAGAGTTTCATACAATTTCCTATATCTCGTAAGCTCGTTTAACCGAGCTCCATTTGTCTTGTAACAAAACTTGTTTAAAAGTTTGAGCTAAATATACTAACGTATGAAATTTATTATATACTTTTAACGGTACTCCTTTCCTGTATGATACCTTAGCCTCGGTATTTTCTTATTATGAAGAATATTTAATTTTGTGTGATGAAATCACACCCATAAGAATTTCGTACAATTTCTTATATATCGTATGGTCGTTTAACCGAGATCCATTCGTCTTGTAACAAAACTTGTTTAGAAGTTTCAGCTAGATATATTAACGTATGAAGTTTGTTATATACTTTTAACGGTAATCCTTTCATGCATGATTCTTTAGGCTCGGTATTTTGTTTATTATGAATAATATTGAATTTTGTGTGATGGAACCACACCCATAATAATTTCGTACAATTTCCTATATCTCGTATGCTCGTTTAACGGAGATCCATTTTTCTAGTAACAAAACTTGTTTAGAAGTTTGAGCTAGATATACTAACGTATGAAGTTTATTATATTCTTTTAACGGTACTCCTTTCATGCATGATACCTTAGGCTTAGTATTTTTTTTTATTATGAATAATAATTTATTTCGTGTGATGGAACCACACCTAGAAGAGTTTCATACTATTTCCCGTGTGTCGTAAGCTCGTTTAACCGAACTCCATTTGTCTTGTAATGAAACTCGGTTAAACGTTTGAGCTAGATATACTAACGTATGAAGTTTATTATATACTTTTAACGGTACTCCTTTCATGCATTATACCTTAGCTTTGGTATTTTGGTTATTATGAATAATATTTAATTTTGTGTGATGGTATCACACCCATAAGAATTTCGTACAATTTCCTATATCTCGTATGCTCGTTTAACCGAGATTCATTTTTCTTGTAACAAAACTTGTTTAGAACTTTGAGCTAGATACTAACTTGTGAAGTTTATTATATTTTTTTAACGGTACTCCTTTCATGCATGATACCTTAGGTTCAGTATTTTCTTTATTATGGATAATAATTTATTTAATTTGATGGAACCACACCTAGAAGAGTTTCATACTATTTCCTATGTGTCGTAAGCTCGTTTAAACGAACTCCTTTTGTCTTGTAACAAAACCCGTTTAAAAGTTTGAGCTAAATATACTAACGCATGAAGTTTATTATGTACTTTTAACGGTACTCCTTTCATGCATGATACCTTAGACTCGGTATTTTGTTTAATATGAAAAATATTTAATTTTGTGTGATGGAATCACACTAACGTATGAAATTTATTATATACTTTTAACGGTACTCCTTTCATGCATGATTCCTTAGCTTTGGTATTTTGTTTATTATGAATAATATTTAATTTCGTGTGCTGGAATCACACCCATAAGAATTTCGTATAATTTCCTATATCTCGTATGCTCGTTTAACCGAGATTCATTTTTCTTGTAACAAAACTTGTTTAGAAGTTTGAGATAGATATACTAACGTATGAAGTTTATTATATTCTTTTAACGGTACTCCTTTCATGCATGATACCTTAGGCTTAGTATTTTTTTTATTATGAATAATAATTTATTTCGTGTGATGGAACCACACCTAGAAGAGTTTCATACTATTTCCTGTGTGTCGTAAGCTCGTTTAACCGAACTCCATTTGTCTTGTAATGAAACTCGGTTAAACGTTTGAGCTAGATATACTAACGTGTGAAGTTTATTATATACTTTTAACGGTACTCCTTTCATGCATTATACCTTAGCTTTGGTATTTTGTTTATTATGAATAATATTTAATTTTGTGTGATGGTATCACACCCATAAGAATTTCGTAAAATTTCCTATATCTCGTATGCTCGTTTAACCGAGATTCATTTTTCTTGTAACAAAACTTGTTTAGAACTTTGAGCTAGATATACTAACTTGTGAAGTTTATTATATTTTTTTAACGGTACTCCTTTCATGCATGATACCTTAGGTTCAGTATTTTCTTTATTATGGATAATAATTTATTTCATTTGATGGAACCACACCTAGAAGAGTTACATACAATTTCCTATATCTCGTAAGCTCGTTTAACTGAGCTCCATTTGTCGTGTAACAAAACTTGTTTAAAAGTTTTAGCTAAATATACTAACGTATGAAATTTATTATATACTTTTAACGGTACTCCTTTCATGTATGATACCTTAGCCTCAGTATTTTCTTATTATGAAGAATATTTAATTTTGTGTGATGAAATCACACCCATAAGAATTTCGTACAATTTCTTATATATCGTATGGTCGTTTAACCGAGATCCATTCGTCTTGTAACAAAACTTGTTTAGAAGTTTCAGCTAGATATATTAACGTATGAAGTTTGTTATATACTTTTAACGGTAATCCTTTCATGCATGATTCTTTAGGCTCGGTATTTTGTTTATTATGAATAATATTGAATTTTGTGTGATGGAACCACACCCATAAGAATTTCGTACAATTTCCTATATCTCGTATGCTCGTTTAACGGAGATCCATTTTTCTAGTAACAAAACTTGTTTAGAAGTTTGAGTTAGATATACTAACGTATGAAGTTTATTATATTCTTTTAACGGTACTCCTTTCATGCATGATACCTTAGGCTTAGTATTTTTTTTTTATTATGAATAATAATTTATTTCGTGTGATGGAACCACACCTAGAAGAGTTTCATACTATTTCCTGTGTGTCGTAAGCTCGTTTAACCGAACTCCATTTGTCTTGTAATGAAACTCGGTTAAACGTTTGAGCTAGATATACTAACGTATGAAGTTTATTATATACTTTTAACGGTACTCCTTTCATGCATTAAACCTTAGCTTTGGTATTTTGTTTATTATGAATAATATTTAATTTTGTGTGATGGTATCACACCCATAAGAATTTCGTACAATTTCCTATATCTCGTATGCTCGTTTAACCGAGATTCATTTTTCTTGTAACAAAACTTGTTTAGAACTTTGAGCTAGATATACTAACTTGTGAAGTTTATTATATTTTTTTAACGGTACTCCTTTCATGCATGATACCTTAGGTTCAGTATTTTCTTTATTATGGATAATAATTTATTTCATTTGATGGAACCACACCTAGAAGAGTTTCATACAATTTCCTATATCTCGTAAGCTCGTTTAACCGAGCTCCATTTGTCTTGTAACAAAACTTGTTTAAAAGTTTGAGCTAAATATACTAACGTATGAAATTTATTATATACTTTTAACGGTACTCCTTTCATGTATGATACCTTAGCCTCGGTATTTTCTTATTATGAAGAATATTTAATTTTGTGTGATGAAATCACACCCATAAGAATTTCGTACAATTTCTTATATATCGTATGGTCGTTTAACCGAGATCCATTCGTCTTGTAACAAAACTTGTTTAGAAGTTTCAGCTAGATATATTAACGTATGAAGTTTGTTATATACTTTTAACGGTAATCCTTTCATGCATGATTCTTTAGGCTCGGTATTTTGTTTATTATGAATAATATTGAATTTTGTGTGATGGAACCACACCCATAAGAATTTCGTACAATTTCCTATATCTCGTATGCTCGTTTAACGGAGATCCATTTTTCTAGTAACAAAACTTGTTTAGAAGTTTGAGCTAGATATACTAACGTATGAAGTTTATTATATTCTTTTAACGGTACTCCTTTCATGCATGATACCTTAGGCTTAGTATTTTTTTTTATTATGAATAATAATTTATTTCGTGTGATGGAACCACACCTAGAAGAGTTTCATACTATTTCCTGTGTGTCGTAAGCTCGTTTAACCGAACTCCATTTGTCTTGTAATGAAACTCGGTTAAACGTTTGAGCTAGATATACTAACTTATGAAGTTTATTATATACTTTTAACGGTACTCCTTTCATGCATTATACCTTAGCTATGGTATTTTTTTATTATGAATAATATTTAATTTTGTGTGATGGTATCACACCCATAAGAATTTCGTACAATTTCCTATATCTCGTATGCTCGTTTAACCGAGATTCATTTTTCTTGTAACAAAACTTGTTTAGAACTTTGAGCTAGATATACTAACTTGTGAAGTTTATTATATTTTTTTAACGGTACTTCTTTCATGCATGATACCTTAGGTTAAGTATTTTCTTTATTATGGATAATAATTTATTTCATTTGATGGAACCACACCTAGAAGAGTTTCATACTATTTCCTATGTGTCGTAAGCTCGTTTAAACGAACTCCTTTTGTCTTGTAACAAAACCCGTTTAAAAGTTTGAGCTAAATATACTAACGCATGAAGTTTATTATGTACTTTTAACGGTACTCCTTTCATGCATGATACCTTAGACTCGGTATTTTGTTTAATATGAAAAATATTTAATTTTGTGTGATGGAATCACACTAACGTATGAAATTTATTATATACTTTTAACGGTACTCCTTTCATGCATGATTCCTTAGCTTTGGTATTTTGTTTATTATGAATAATATTTAATTTCGTGTGATGGAATCACACCCATAAGAATTTCGTATAATTTCCTATATCTCGTATGCTCGTTTAACCGAGATTCATTTTTCTTGTAACAAAACTTGTTTAGAACTTTGAGCTAGATATACTAACTTGTGAAGTTTATTATATTTTTTTAACGGTACTCCTTTCATGCATGATACCTTAGGTTCAGTATTTTCTTTATTATGGATAATAATTTATTTCATTTGATGGAACCACACCTAGAAGAGTTTCATACAATTTCCTATATCTCGTAAGCTCGTTTAACTGAGCTCCATTTGTCTTGTAACAAAACTTGTTTAAAAGTTTGAGCTAAATATACTAACGTATGAAGTTTATTATATACTTTTAACGGTACTCCTTTCATGTATGATTCCTTAGCCTCAGTATTTTCTTATTATGAAGAATATTTAATTTTGTGTGATGGAACCACACCCATAAGAATTTCGTACAATTTCCTATATCTCGTATGCTCGTTTAACGGAGATCCATTTTTCTAGTAACAAAACTTGTTTAGAAGTTTGAGCTAGATATACTAACGTATGAAGTTTATTATATTCTTTTAACGGTACTCCTTAGGCTTAGTATTTTTTTTTATTATGAATAATAATTTATTTCGTGTGATGGAACCACACCTAGAAGAGTTTCATACTATTTCATGTGTGTCGTAAGCTCGTTTAACCGAACTCCATTTGTCTTGTAATGAAACTCGGTTAACGTTTGAGCTAGATATACTAACGTATGAAGTTTATTATATACTTTTAACGGTACTCCTTTCATGCATTATACCTTAGCTTTGGTATTTTGTTTATTATGAATAATATTTAATTTTTTGTGATGGTATCACACCCATAAGAATTTCGTACAATTTCCTATATCTCGTATGCTCGTTTAACCGAGATTCATTTTTCTTGTAACAAAACTTGTTTAGAACTTTGAGCTAGATATACTAACTTGTGAAGTTTATTATATTTTTCTAACGGTACTCCTTTCATGCATGATACCTTAGGTTCAGTATTTTCTTTATTATGGATAATAATTTATTTCATTTGATGGAACCACACCTAGAAGAGTTTCATACTATTTCCTATGTGTCGTAAGCTCGTTTAAACGAACTCCTTTTGTCTTGTAACAAAACCCGTTTAAAAGTTTGAGCTAAATATACTAACGCATGAAGTTTATTATGTACTTTTAACGGTAGTCCTTTCATGCATGATACCTTAGACTCGGTATTTTGTTTAATATGAAAAATATTTAATTTTGTGTGATGGAATCACACTAACGTATGAAATTTATTATATACTTTTAACGGTACTCCTTTCATGCATGATTCCTTAGCTTTGGTATTTTGTTTATTATGAATAATATTTAATTTCGTGTGATGGAATCACACCCATAAGAATTTCGTATAATTTCCTATATCTCGTATGCTCGTTTAACCGAGATTCATTTTTCTTGTAACAAAACTTGTTTAGAAGTTTGAGATAGATATACTAACGTATGAAGTTTATTATATACTTTTAACGGTACTCCTTTCATGTATGATTCCTTAGCCTCAGTATTTTCTTATTATGAAGAATATTTAATTTTGTGTGATGGAACCACACCCATAAGAATTTCGTACAATTTCCTATATCTCGTATGCTCGTTTAACGGAGATCCATTTTTCTAGTAACAAAACTTGTTTAGAAGTTTGAGCTAGATATACTAACGTATGAAGTTTATTATATTCTTTTAACGGTACTCCTTAGGCTTAGTATTTTTTTTTATTATGAATAATAATTTATTTCGTGTGATGGAACCACACCTAGAAGAGTTTCATACTATTTCATGTGTGTCGTAAGCTCGTTTAACCGAACTCCATTTGTCTTGTAATGAAACTCGGTTAAACGTTTGAGCTAGATATACTAACGTATGAAGTTTATTATATACTTTTAACGGTACTCCTTTCATGCATTATACCTTAGCTTTGGTATTTTGTTTATTATGAATAATATTTAATTTTTTGTGATGGTATCACACCCATAAGAATTTCGTACAATTTCCTATATCTCGTATGCTCGTTTAACCGAGATTCATTTTTCTTGTAACAAAACTTGTTTAGAACTTTGAGCTAGATATACTAACTTGTGAAGTTTATTATATTTTTTTAACGGTACTCCTTTCATGCATGATACCTTAGGTTCAGTATTTTCTTTATTATGGATAATAATTTATTTCATTTGATGGAACCACACCTAGAAGAGTTTCATACTATTTCCTATGTGTCGTAAGCTCGTTTAAACGAACTCCTTTTGTCTTGTAACAAAACCCGTTTAAAAGTTTGAGCTAAATATACTAACGCATGAAGTTTATTATGTACTTTTAACGGTAGTCCTTTCATGCATGATACCTTAGACTCGGTATTTTGTTTAATATGAAAAATATTTAATTTTGTGTGATGGAATCACACTAACGTATGAAATTTATTATATACTTTTAACGGTACTCCTTTCATGCATGATTCCTTAGCTTTGGTATTTTGTTTATTATGAATAATATTTAATTTCGTGTGATGGAATCACACCCATAAGAATTTCGTATAATTTCCTATATCTCGTATGCTCGTTTAACCGAGATTCATTTTTCTTGTAACAAAACTTGTTTAGAAGTTTGAGATAGATATACTAACGTATGAAGTTTATTATATTCTTTTAACGGTACTCCTTTCATGCATGATACCTTAGGCTTAGTATTTTTTTTATTATGAATAATAATTTATTTCGTGTGATGGAACCACACCTAGAAGAGTTTCATACTATTTCCTATGTGTCGTAAGCTCGTTTAACCGAACTTCGTCTGTCTTGTAATAAAACTTGTTTAGAAGTTTGAGCTAAATATACTAACGTATGAAGTTTATTATATACTTTTAACGGTACTCCTTTCATGCATGATACCTTATCTTTGGTATTTTGTTTATTATGAATAATATTTAATTTCGTGTGATGGTATCACACCCATAAGAATTTCGTACAATTTCTTATATCTCGTATGCTCGTTTAACCGAGATTCATTTTTCTTGTAACAAAACTTGTTTAGAAGTTTGAGATAGATATACTAGCGTGTGAAGTTTATTATATTTTTTTAACGGTACTCCTTTCATGCATGATACCTTAGGTTCAGTATTTTCTTTATTATGAATAATAATTTATTTCGTGTGATGGAACCACACCTAGAAGAGTTTCATACTATTTCCTATGTGTCGTAAGCTCGTTTAACCGAAGTCCGATTGTCTTGTAACAAAACTCATTTAAAAGTTTGAGCTACATATACTAACGTATGAAGTTTATTATATACTTTTAACGGTACTCCTTTCATGCATGATACCTTAGCCTCGGTATTTTCTTATTATGAAGAATATTTAATTTTGTGTGATGGAATCACACCCATAAGAATTTCGTACAATTTCTTATATATCGTATGGTCGTTTAACCGAGATCCATTCGTCTTGTAACAAAACTTGTTTAGAAGTTTCAGCTAGATATATTAACGTATGAAGTTTGTTATATACTTTTTTTATGAATAATAATTTATTTCGTGTGATGGAACCACACCTAGAAGAGTTTCATACTATTTCCTGTGTGTCGTAAGCTCGTTTAACCGAACTCCATTTGTCTTGTAATGAAACTCGGTTAAACGTTTGAGCTAGATATACTAACGTATGAAGTTCATTATATACTTTTAACGGTACTCCTTTCATGCATGATACCTTAGCTTTGGTATTTTGTTTATTATGAATAATATTTAATTTCGTGTAATGGTATCACACCCATAAGAATTTCATACAATTTCCTATATCTCGTATGCTCGTTTAACCGAGATTCATTTTTCTTGTAACAAAACTTGTTTAGAACTTTGAGCTACATATACTAACTTGTGAAGTTTATTATATTTTTTTAACGGTACTCCTTTCATGCATGATACCTTAGGTTCAGTATTTTCTTTATTATGGATAATAATTTATTTCGTGTGATGGAACTACACCTAGAAGAGTTTCATACTATTTTCTATGTGTCCTAAGCTCGTTTAACCGAACTCCGTTTGTCTTGTAACAAAACTCGGTTAAAAGTTTGAGCTAAATATAGTAACGTATGAAGTTTATTATATACTTTTAATGGTACTCCTTTCATGTATGATACCTTAGCTTTGGTATTTTGTTTATTATGAATAATATTTAATTTCGTGTGATGGAATCACACCCATAAGAATTTCGTACAATTTCCTATATCTCGTATGCTCGTTTAACCGAGATCCATTTTTCTTGTAACAAAACCTTTTTAGAACTTTGAGCTAGATATACTAACTTGTGAAGTTTATTATATTTTTTTAACGGTACTCCTTTCATGCATGATACCTTAGGTTCAGTATTTTCTTTATTATGGATAATAATTTATTTCATTTGATGGAACCACACCTAGAAGAGTTTCATACAATTTCCTATATCTCGTAAGCTCGTTTAACTGAGCTCCATTTGTCTTGTAACAAAACTTGTTTAAAAGTTTGAGCTAAATATACTAACGTATGAAATTTATTATATACTTTTAACGGTACTCCTTTCATGTATGATACCTTAGCCTCAGTATTTTCTTATTATGAAGAATATTTAATTTTGTGTGATGAAATCACACCCATAAGAATTTCGTACAATTTCTTATATATCGTATGGTCGTTTAACCGAGATCCATTCGTCTTGTAACAAAACTTGTTTAGAAGTTTCAGCTAGATATATTAACGTATGAAGTTTGTTATATACTTTTAACGGTAATCCTTTCATGCATGATTCTTTAGGCTCGGTATTTTGTTTATTATGAATAATATTGAATTTTGTGTGATGGAACCACACCCATAAGAATTTCGTACAATTTCCTATATCTCGTATGCTCGTTTAACCGAGATCCATTTTTCTAGTAACAAAACTTGTTTAGAACTTTGAGCTAGATATACTAACTTGTGAAGTTTATTATATTTTTTTAACGGTACTTCTTTCATGCATGATACCTTAGGTTCAGTATTTTCTTTATTATGGATAATAATTTATTTCATTTGATGGAACCACACCTAGAAGAGTTTCATACTATTTCCTATGTGTCGTAAGCTCGTTTAAACGAACTCCTTTTGTCTTGTAACAAAACCCGTTTAAAAGTTTGAGCTAAATATACTAACGCATGAAGTTTATTATGTACTTTTAACGGTACTCCTTTCATGCATGATACCTTAGACTCGGTATTTTGTTTAATATGAAAAATATTTAATTTTGTGTGATGGAATCACACTAACGTATGAAATTTATTATATACTTTTAACGGTACTCCTTTCATGCATGATTCCTTAGCTTTGGTATTTTGTTTATTATGAATAATATTTAATTTCGTGTGATGGAATCACACCCATAAGAATTTCGTATAATTTCCTATATCTCGTATGCTCGTTTAACCGAGATTCATTTTTCTTGTAACAAAACTTGTTTAGAAGTTTGAGATAGATATACTAACGTATGAAGTTTATTATATTCTTTTAACGGTACTCCTTTCATGCATGATACCTTAGGCTTAGTATTTTTTTTATTATGAATAATAATTTATTTCGTGTGATGGAACCACACCTAGAAGAGTTTCATACTATTTCCTGTGTGTCGTAAGCTCGTTTAACCGAACTCCATTTGTCTTGTAATGAAACTCGGTTAAGCGTTTGAGCTAGATATACTAACGTATGAAGTTTATTATATACTTTTAACGGTACTCCTTTCATGCATTATACCTTAGCTTTGGTATTTTGTTTATTATGAATAATATTTAATTTTGTGTGATGGTATCACACCCATAAGAATTTCGTACAATTTCCTATATCTCGTATGCTCGTTTAACCGAGATTCATTTTTCTTGTAACAAAACTTGTTTAGAACTTTGAGCTAGATATACTAACTTGTGAAGTTTATTATATTTTTTTAACGGTACTCCTTTCATGCATGATACCTTAGGTTCAGTATTTTCTTTATTATGGATAATAATTTATTTCATTTGATGGAACCACACCTAGAAGAGTTTCATACAATTTCCTATATCTCGTAAGCTCGTTTAACTGAGCTCCATTTGTCTTGTAACAAAACTTGTTTAAAAGTTTGAGCTAAATATACTAACGTATGAAGTTTATTATATACTTTTAACGGTACTCCTTTCATGTATGATTCCTTAGCCTCAGTATTTTCTTATTATGAAGAATATTTAATTTTGTGTGATAGAACCACACCCATAAGAATTTCGTACAATTTCCTATATCTCGTATGCTCGTTTAACGGAGATCCATTTTTCTAGTAACAAAACTTGTTTAGAAGTTTGAGCTAGATATACTAACGTATGAAGTTTATTATATTCTTTTAACGGTACTCCTTAGGCTTAGTATTTTTTTTTATTATGAATAATAATTTATTTCGTGTGATGGAACCACACCTAGAAGAGTTTCATACTATTTCATGTGTGTCGTAAGCTCGTTTAACCGAACTCCATTTGTCTTGTAATGAAACTCGGTTAAACGTTTGAGCTAGATATACTAACGTATGAAGTTTATTATATACTTTTAACGGTACTCCTTTCATGCATTATACCTTAGCTTTGGTATTTTGTTTATTATGAATAATATTTAATTTTTTGTGATGGTATCACACCCATAAGAATTTCGTACAATTTCCTATATCTCGTATGCTCGTTTAACCGAGATTCATTTTTCTTGTAACAAAACTTGTTTAGAACTTTGAGCTAGATATACTAACTTGTGAAGTTTATTATATTTTTTTAACGGTACTCCTTTCATGCATGATACCTTAGGTTCAGTATTTTCTTTATTATGGATAATAATTTATTTCATTTGATGGAACCACACCTAGAAGAGTTTCATACTATTTCCTATGTGTCGTAAGCTCGTTTAAACGAACTCCTTTTGTCTTGTAACAAAACCCGTTTAAAAGTTTGAGCTAAATATACTAACGCATGAAGTTTATTATGTACTTTTAACGGTAGTCCTTTCATGCATGATACCTTAGACTCGGTATTTTGTTTAATATGAAAAATATTTAATTTTGTGTGATGGAATCACACTAACGTATGAAATTTATTATATACTTTTAACGGTACTCCTTTCATGCATGATTCCTTAGCTTTGGTATTTTGTTTATTATGAATAATATTTAATTTCGTGTGATGGAATCACACCCATAAGAATTTCGTATAATTTCCTATATCTCGTATGCTCGTTTAACCGAGATTCATTTTTCTTGTAACAAAACTTGTTTAGAAGTTTGAGATAGATATACTAACGTATGAAGTTTATTATATTCTTTTAACGGTACTCCTTTCATGCATGATACCTTAGGCTTAGTATTTTTTTTATTATGAATAATAATTTATTTCGTGTGATGGAACCACACCTAGAAGAGTTTCATACTATTTCATTTCCTATGTGTCGTAAGCTCGTTTAACCGAACTTCGTCTGTCTTGTAATAAAACTTGTTTAGAAGTTTGAGCTAAATATACTAACGTATGAAGTTTATTATATACTTTTAACGGTACTCCTTTCATGCATGATACCTTATCTTTGGTATTTTGTTTATTATGAATAATATTTAATTTCGTGTGATGGTATCACACCCATAAGAATTTCGTACAATTTCTTATATCTCGTATGCTCGTTTAACCGAGATTCATTTTTCTTGTAACAAAACTTGTTTAGAAGTTTGAGATAGATATACTAGCGTGTGAAGTTTATTATATTTTTTTAACGGTACTCCTTTCATGCATGATACCTTAGGTTCAGTATTTTCTTTATTATGAATAATAATTTATTTCGTGTGATGGAACCACACCTAGAAGAGTTTCATACTATTTCCTATGTGTCGTAAGCTCGTTTAACCGAAGTCCGATTGTCTTGTAACAAAACTCATTTAAAAGTTTGAGCTACATATACTAACGTATGAAGTTTATTATATACTTTTAACGGTACTCCTTTCATGCATGATACCTTAGCCTCGGTATTTTCTTATTATGAAGAATATTTAATTTTGTGTGATGGAATCACACCCATAAGAATTTCGTACAATTTCTTATATATCGTATGGTCGTTTAACCGAGATCCATTCGTCTTGTAACAAAACTTGTTTAGAAGTTTCAGCTAGATATATTAACGTATGAAGTTTGTTATATACTTTTAACGGTAATCCTTTCATGCATGATTCTTTAGGCTCGGTATTTTGTTTATTATGAATAATATTGAATTTTGTGTGATGGAACCACACCCAAAAGAATTTCGTACAATTTCCTATATCTCGTATACTCGTTTAACCGAGATCCATTTTTCTTGTAACCAAACTTGTTTAGAAGTTTGAGCTAGATATACTAACGTATGAAGTTTATTATATTCTTTTAACGGTACTCCTTTCATGCATGATACCTTAGGCTTAGTATTTTTTTTTTTTATGAATAATAATTTATTTCGTGTGATGGAACCACACCTAGAAGAGTTTCATACTATTTCCTGTGTGTCGTAAGCTCGTTTAACCGAACTCCATTTGTCTTGTAATGAAACTCGGTTAAACGTTTGAGCTAGATATACTAACGTATGAAGTTCATTATATACTTTTAACGGTACTCCTTTCATGCATGATACCTTAGCTTTGGTATTTTGTTTATTATGAATAATATTTAATTTTGTGTGATGGAATCACACCCATAAGAATTTCGTACAATTTCCTATATCTCGTATGCTCGTTTAACCGAGATCCATTTTTCTTGTAACCAAACTTGTTTAGAAGTTTGAGCTAGATATACTAACGTATGAAGTTTATTATATTCTTTAAACGGTACTCCTTTCATGCATGATACCTTAGGCTTAGTATTTTTTTTTTTTATGAATAATAATTTATTTCGTGTGATGGAACCACACCTAGAAGAGTTTCATACAATTTCCTGTGTGTCGTAAGCTCGTTTAACCGAACTCCATTTGTCTTGTAATGAAACTCGGTTACAGGTTTGAGCTAGATATACTAACGTATGAAGTTTATTATATACTTTTAACGGTACTCCTTTCATGCATGATACCTTAGCTTTGGTATTTTGTTTATTATGAATAATATTTAATTTCGTGTGATGGTATCACACCCATAAGAATTTCATACAATTTCCTATATCTCGTATGCTCGTTTAACCGAGATTCATTTTTCTTGTAACAAAACTTGTTTAGAACTTTGAGCTACATATACTAACTTGTGAAGTTTATTATATTTTTTTAACAGTACTCCTTTCATGCATGATACCTTAGGTTCAGTATTTTCTTTATTATGGATAATAATTTATTTCGTGTGATGGAACTACACCTAGAAGAGTTTCATACTATTTTCTATGTGTCCTAAGCTCGTTTAACCGAACTCCGTTTGTCTTGTAACAAAACTCGGTTAAAAGTTTGAGCTAAATATAGTAACGTATGAAGTTTATTATATACTTTTAATGGTACTCCTTTCATGTATGATACCTTAGCTTTGGTATTTTGTTTATTATGAATAATATTTAATTTCGTGTGATGGAATCACACCCATAAGAATTTCGTACAATTTCCTATATCTCGTATGCTCGTTTAACCGAGATCCATTTTTCTTGTAACAAAACCTTTTTAGAACTTTGAGCTAGATATACTAACTTGTGAAGTTTATTATATTTTTTTAACTGTACTCCTTTCATGCATGATACCTTAGGTTCAGTATTTTCTTTATTATGGATAATAATTTATTTCATTTGATGGAACCACACCTAGAAGAGTTTCATACAATTTCCTATATCTCGTAAGCTCGTTTAACTGAGCTCCATTTGTCTTGTAACAAAACTTGTTTAAAAGTTTGAGCTAAATATACTAACGTATGAAATTTATTATATACTTTTAACGGTACTTCTTTCATGTATGATACCTTAGCCTCAGTATTTTCTTATTATGAAGAATATTTAATTTTGTGTGATGAAATCACACCCATAAGAATTTCGTACAATTTCTTATATATCGTATGGTCGTTTAACCGAGATCCATTCGTCTTGTAACAAAACTTGTTTAGAAGTTTCAGCTAGATATATTAACGTATGAAGTTTGTTATATACTTTTAACGGTAATCCTTTCATGCATGATTCTTTAGGCTCGGTATTTTGTTTATTATGAATAATATTGAATTTTGTGTGATGGAACCACACCCATAAGAATTTCGTACAATTTCCTATATCTCGTATGCTCGTTTAACGGAGATCCATTTTTCTAGTAACAAAACTTGTTTAGAAGTTTGAGCTAGATATACTAACGTATGAAGTTTATTATATTCTTTTAACGGTACTCCTTTCATGCATGATACCTTAGGCTTAGTATTTTTTTTTTATTATGAATAATAATTTATTTCGTGTGATGGAACCACACCTAGAAGAGTTTCATACTATTTCCTGTGTGTCGTAAGCTCGTTTAACCGAACTCCATTTGTCTTGTAATGAAACTCGGTTAAACGTTTGAGCTAGATATACTAACGTATGAAGTTTATTATATACTTTTAACGGTACTCCTTTCATGCATTATACCTTAGCTTTGGTATTTTGTTTATTATGAATAATATTTAATTTTTTGTGATGGTATCACACCCATAAGAATTTCGTACAATTTCCTATATCTCGTATGCTCGTTTAACCGAGATTCATTTTTCTTGTAACAAAACTTGTTTAGAACTTTGAGCTAGATATACTAACTTGTGAAGTTTATTATATTTTTTTAACGGTACTCCTTTCATGCATGATACCTTAGGTTCAGTATTTTCTTTATTATGGATAATAATTTATTTCATTTGATGGAACCACACCTAGAAGAGTTTCATACTATTTCCTATGTGTCGTAAGCTCGTTTAAACGAACTCCTTTTGTCTTGTAACAAAACCCGTTTAAAAGTTTGAGCTAAATATACTAACGCATGAAGTTTATTATGTACTTTTAACGGTACTCCTTTCATGCATGATACCTTAGACTCGGTATTTTGTTTAATATGAAAAATATTTAATTTTGTGTGATGGAATCACACTAACGTATGAAATTTATTATATACTTTTAACGGTACTCCTTTCATGCATGATTCCTTAGCTTTGGTATTTTGTTTATTATGAATAATATTTAATTTCGTGTGATGGAATCACACCCATAAGAATTTCGTATAATTTCCTATATCTCGTATGCTCGTTTAACCGAGATTCATTTCTCTTGTAACAAAACTTGTTTAGAAGTTTGAGATAGATATACTAACGTATGAAGTTTATTATATTCTTTTAACGGTACTCCTTTCATGCATGATACCTTAGGCTTAGTATTTTTTTTATTATTAATAATAATTTATTTCGTGTGATGGAACCACACCTAGAAGAGTTTCATACTATTTCCTATGTGTCGTAAGCTCGTTTAACCGAACTTCGTCTGTCTTGTAATAAAACTTGTTTAGAAGTTTGAGCTAAATATACTAACGTATGAAGTTTATTATATACTTTTAACGGTACTCCTTTCATGCATGATACCTTATCTTTGGTATTTTGTTTATTATGAATAATATTTAATTTCGTGTGATGGTATCACACCCATAAGAATTTCGTACAATTTCTTATATCTCGTATGCTCGTTTAACCGAGATTCATTTTTCTTGTAACAAAACTTGTTTAGAAGTTTGAGATAGATATACTAGCGTGTGAAGTTTATTATATTTTTTTAACGGTACTCCTTTCATGCATGATACCTTAGGTTGAGTATTTTCTTTATTATGAATAATAATTTATTTCGTGTGATGGAACCACACCTAGAAGAGTTTCATACTATTTCCTATGTGTCGTAAGCTCGTTTAACCGAAGTCCGATTGTCTTGTAACAAAACTCATTTAAAAGTTTGAGCTACATATACTAACGTATGAAGTTTATTATATACTTTTAACGGTACTCCTTTCATGCATGATACCTTAGCCTCGGTATTTTCTTATTATGAAGAATATTTAATTTTGTGTGATGGAATCACACCCATAAGAATTTCGTACAATTTCTTATATATCGTATGGTCGTTTAACCGAGATCCATTCGTCTTGTAACAAAACTTGTTTAGAAGTTTCAGCTAGATATATTAACGTATGAAGTTTGTTATATACTTTTAACGGTAATCCTTTCATGCATGATTCTTTAGGCTCGGTATTTTGTTTATTATGAATAATATTGAATTTTGTGTGATGGAACCACACCCAAAAGAATTTCGTACAATTTCCTATATCTCGTATACTCGTTTAACCGAGATCCATTTTTCTAGTAACCAAACTTGTTTAGAAGTTTGAGCTAGATATACTAACGTATGAAGTTTATTATATTCTTTTAACGGTACTCCTTTCATGCATGATACCTTAGGTTCAGTATTTTCTTTATTATGAATAATAATTTATTTCGTGTGATGGAACCACACCTAGAAGAGTTTCATACTATTTCCTATGTGTCGTAAGCTCGTTTAACCGAAGTCCGATTGTCTTGTAACAAAACTCATTTAAAAGTTTGAGCTACATATACTAACGTATGAAGTTTATTATATACTTTTAACGGTACTCCTTTCATGCATGATACCTTAGCCTCGGTATTTTCTTATTATGAAGAATATTTAATTTTGTGTGATGGAATCACACCCATAAGAATTTCGTACAATTTCTTATATATCGTATGGTCGTTTAACCGAGATCCATTCGTCTTGTAACAAAACTTGTTTAGAAGTTTCAGCTAGATATATTAACGTATGAAGTTTGTTATATACTTTTAACGGTAATCCTTTCATGCATGATTCTTTAGGCTCGGTATTTTGTTTATTATGAATAATATTGAATTTTGTGTGATGGAACCACACCCAAAAGAATTTCGTACAATTTCCTATATCTCGTATACTCGTTTAACCGAGATCCATTTTTCTAGTAACCAAACTTGTTTAGAAGTTTGAGCTAGATATACTAACGTATGAAGTTTATTATATTCTTTTAACGGTACTCCTTTCATGCATGATACCTTAGGCTTAGTATTTTTTTTTTTATGAATAATAATTTATTTCGTGTGATGGAACCACACCTAGAAGAGTTTCATACTATTTCCTGTGTGTCGTAAGCTCGTTTAACCGAACTCCATTTGTCTTGTAATGAAACTCGGTTAAACGTTTGAGCTAGATATACTAACGTATGAAGTTCATTATATACTTTTAACGGTACTCCTTTCATGCATGATACCTTAGCTTTGGTATTTTGTTTATTATGAATAATATTTAATTTTGTGTGATGGAATCACACCCATAAGAATTTCGTACAATTTCCTATATCTCGTATGCTCGTTTAACCGAGATCCATTTTTCTTGTAACCAAACTTGTTTAGAAGTTTGAGCTAGATATACTAACGTATGAAGTTTATTATATTCTTTAAACGGTACTCCTTTCATGCATGATACCTTAGGCTTAGTATTTTTTTTTTTTATGAATAATAATTTATTTCGTGTGATGGAACCACACCTAGAAGAGTTTCATACTATTTCCTGTGTGTCGTAAGCTCGTTTAACCGAACTCCATTTGTCTTGTAATGAAACTCGGTTACAGGTTTGAGCTAGATATACTAACGTATGAAGTTTATTATATACTTTTAACGGTACTCCTTTCATGCATGATACCTTAGCTTTGGTATTTTGTTTATTATGAATAATATTTAATTTCGTGTGATGGTATCACACCCATAAGAATTTCATACAATTTCCTATATCTCGTATGCTCGTTTAACCGAGATTCATTTTTCTTGTAACAAAACTTGTTTAGAACTTTGAGATACATATACTAACTTGTGAAGTTTATTATATTTTTTTAACGGTACTCCTTTCATGCATGATACCTTAGGTTCAGTATTTTCTTTATTATGGATAATAATTTATTTCGTGTGATGGAACTACACCTAGAAGAGTTTCATACTATTTTCTATGTGTCCTAAGCTCGTTTAACCGAACTCCGTTTGTCTTGTAACAAAACTCGGTTAAAAGTTTGAGCTAAATATAGTAACGTATGAAGTTTATTATATACTTTTAATGGTACTCCTTTCATGTATGATACCTTTGCTTTGGTATTTTGTTTATTATGAATAATATATAATTTCGTGTGATGGAATCACACCCATAAGAATTTCGTACAATTTCCTATATCTCGTATGCTCGTTTAACCGAGATCCATTTTTCTTGTAACAAAACCTTTTTAGAACTTTGAGCTAGATATACTAACGTATGAAGTTTATTATATTATTTTAACGGTACTCCTTTCATGCATGATACCTTGGGCTCGGTATTTTCTTTATTGTGAATAATAATGTATTTCGTGTTATGGAACCACACCTATAAGAGTTTCATACTATTTCCTATGTGTCGTAAGCTCGTTTAACCGAACTCCATTTGTCTTGTAACGAAACTCGGTTAAACGTTTGAGCTAAATATACTAACGTATGAAGTTTATTATAGACTTTTAATGGTACTCCTTTCATGCATGATACCTTAGCTTTGGTATTTTGTTTATTATGAATAATATTTAATTTCGTGTGATGGTATCACACCCATAAGAATTTCGTACAATTTCCTATATCTCGTATGCTCGTTTAACCGAGATTCATTTTTCTTGTAACAAAACTTGTTTAGAACTTTGAGCTAGATATACTAACTTGTGAAGTTTATTATATTTTTTTAACGGTACTCCTTTCATGCATGATACCTTAGGTTCAGTATTTTCTTTATTATGGATAATAATTTATTTCGTGTGATGGAACCACACCTAGAAGAGTTTCATACTATTTCCTATGTGTCGTAAGCTCGTTTAACCAACTCCATTTGTCTTGTAACGAAACTCGGTTAAACGTTCGAGATAGATATACTAACGTATGGAGTTTATTATATTCTTTTAACGGTACTCCTTTCATGCATGATACCTTAGGCTTAGTATTTTTTTTATTATGAATAATAATTTATTTCGTGTGATGGAACCACACCTAGAAGAGTTTCATACTATTTCCTGTGTGTCGTAAGCTCGTTTAACCGAACTCCATTTGTCTTGTAATGAAACTCGGTTAAACGTTTGAGCTAGATATACTAACGTATGAAGTTTATTATATACTTTTAACGGTACTCCTTTCATGCATGATACCTTAGCTTTGGTATTTTGTTTATTATGAATAATATTTAATTTCGTGTGATGGTATCACACCCATAAGAATTTCGTACAATTTCCTATATCTCGTATGGTCGTTAAACCGAGATTCATTTTTCTTGTAACAAAACTTGTTTAGAACTTTGAGCTAGATATACTAACTTGTGAAGTTTATTATATATTTTTAACGGTACTCCTTTCATGCATGATACCTTAGGTTTAGTATTTTCTTTATTATGGATAATAATTTATTTCGTGTTATGGAACCACACCAAGAAGAGTTTCATACTATTTCCTATGTGTCGTAAGCTCGTTTAACCGAACTCCGTTTGTCTTGTAACAAATCTCGTTTAAAAGTTTGAGCTAAATATACTAACGTATGAAGTTTATTATGTACTTTTAACGGTACTCCTTTCATGCATGATACCTTAGGCTCGGTATTTTTTTTAATATGAAGGATATTTAATTTTGTGTGATGGAATCACACCCATAAGAATTTCGTACAATTTACTATATCTCGTATGCTCGTTTAACCGAGATTCATTTTTCTTTTAACAAAACTTGTTTAGAAGATTGAGCTAGATATACTAACGTATGAAGTTTATTATATTCTTTTAACGGTACTCCTTTCATGCATGATACCTTGGGCTCGGTATTTTCTTTATTATGAATAATAATGTATTTCGTGTTATGGAACCACACCTATAAGAGTTTCATACTATTTCCTATGTGTCGTATGCTCGTTTAACCGAACTCCGTTTGTCTTGTAACAAAACTCGTTTAAAAGTTTGAGCTAAATATACTAACGTATGAAGTTTATTATATACTTTTAACGGTACTCCTTTCATGCATGATACCTTAGCTTTGGTATTTTGTTTATTATGAATAATATTTAATTTCGTGTGATGGTATCACACCCATAAGAATTTCGTACAATTTCCTATATCTCGTATGCTCGTTTAACCTAGATTCATTTTTCTTGTAACAAAACTTGTTTAGAACTTTGAGCTAGATATACTAACTTGTGAAGTTTATTATATTTTTTTAACGGTACTCCTTTCATGCATGATACCTTAGGTTCAGTATTTTCTTTATTATGGATAATAATTTATTTCGTGTTATGGAACCACACCAAGAAGAGTTTCATACTATTTCCTATGTGTCGTAAGCTCGTTTAACCGAACTCCGTTTGTCTTGTAACAAATCTCGTTTAAAAGTTTGAGCTAAATATACTAACGTATGAAGTTTATTATGTACTTTTAACGGTACTCCTTTCATGCATGATACCTTAGGCTCGGTATTTTTTTTAATATGAAGGATATTTAATTTTGTGTGATGGAATCACACCCATAAGAATTTCGTACAATTTACTATATCTCGTATGCTCGTTTAACTGAGATCCACTTGTCTTGTAACAAAACTTGTTTAGAAGTTTGAGCTAGATATATTAACGTATAAAGTTTATTATATACTTTTAACGGCACTCCTTTCATGAATGATACCTTAGCTTCAGTATTTTGTTTATTATGAATCATAATTTATTTCGTGTGATGGAACCACACCCATAAGAGTTTCGTACAATTTCCTATATCTCGTAAGCGCGTTTAACCGATATCCAATTGTCTTGTAACAAAACTTGTTTAAAAGTTTAAGCTAGATATATTAACGTATGAAGTTTATTATATACCTTTAACAATACTCCTTTCATGCATGATACTTTAGGCTCGGAATTTTGTTTATTATGAACAATATTCAATTTGGTGTGATGGAACCACATCCATAAGAATTTCGTACAATTTCCTATATCTCGTATGCTCGTTTAACCGAGATTCATTTTTCTTGTACCAAAACCTGTTTAGAACTTTGAGCTAGATATACTAACTTGTGAAGTTTATTATATTTATTTAACGGTACTCCTTTCATGCATGATACCTTAGGTTCAGTATTTTCTTTATTATGGATAATAATTTATTTTGTGTGATGGAACCACACCTAGAAGAGTTTCATACTATTTCCTATGTGTCGTAAGCTAGTTTAACCGAACTCCGTTTGTCTTGTAACAAAACTCGGTTAAAAGTTTGAGCTAACTATAGTAACGTATGAAGTTTATTATATACTTTTAACGGTACTCCTTTCATGCATGATACCTTAACTTTGGTATTTTGTTTATTATGAATAATATTTAATTTCGTGTGATGGAATCACACCCATAAGAATTTCGTACAATTTCCTATATCTCGTATGCTCGTTTAACCGAGATCCATTTTTCTTTTAACAAAACTTGTTTAGAAGATTGAGCTAGATATACTAACGTATGAAGTTTATTATATTCTTTTAACGGTACTCCTTTCATGCATGATACCTTGGGCTCGGTATTTTCTTTATTATGAATAATAATGTATTTCGTGTTATGGAACCACACCTAGAAGAGTTTCATACTATTTCCTATGTGTCGTAAGCTCGTTTAACCGAACTCCGTTTGTCTTGTAACAAAACTCGTTTAAAAGTTTGAGCTAAATATACTAACGTATGAAGTTTATTATATACTTTTAACGGTACTCCTTTCATGCATGATACCTTAGCTTTGGTATTTTGTTTATTATGAATAATATTTAATTTTGTGTGATGGTATCACACCCATAAGAATTTCGTACAATTTCCTATATCTCGTATGCTCGTTTAACCGAGATTCATTTTTCTTGTAACAAAACTTGTTTAGAACTTTGAGCTAGATATACTAACTTGTGAAGTTTATTATAGTTTTTTAACGGTGCTCCTTTCATGCATGATACCTTAGGTTCAATATTATCTTTATTATGGATAATAATTTATTTCGTGTTATGGAACCACACCAAGAAGAGTTTCATACTATTTCCTATGTGTCGTAAGCTCGTTTAACCGAACTCCGTTTGTCTTGTAACAAATCTCGTTTAAAAGTTTGAGCTAAATATACTAACGTATGAAGTTTATTATGTACTTTTAACGGTACTCCTTTCATGCATGATACCTTAGGCTCGGTATTTTTTTTAATATGAAGGATATTTAATTTTGTGTGATGGAATCACACCCATAAGAATTTCGTACAATTTACTATATCTCGTATGCTCGTTTAACCGAGATTCATTTTTCTTTTAACAAAACTTGTTTAGAAGATTGAGCTAGATATACTAACGTATGAAGTTTATTATATTCTTTTAACGGTACTCCTTTCATGCATGATACCTTGGGCTCGGTATTTTCTTTATTATGAATAATAATGTATTTCGTGTTATGGAACCACACCTATAAGAGTTTCATACTATTTCCTATGTGTCGTATGCTCGTTTAACCGAACTCCGTTTGTCTTGTAACAAAACTCGTTTAAAAGTTTGAGCTAAATATACTAACGTATGAAGTTTATTATATACTTTTAACGGTACTCCTTTCATGCATGATACCTTAGCTTTGGTATTTTGTTTATTATGAATAATATTTAATTTCGTGTGATGGTATCACACCCATAAGAATTTCGTACAATTTCCTATATCTCGTATGCTCGTTTAACCTAGATTCATTTTTCTTGTAACAAAACTTGTTTAGAACTTTGAGCTAGATATACTAACTTGTGAAGTTTATTATATTTTTTTAACGGTACTCCTTTCATGCATGATACCTTAGGTTCAGTATTTTCTTTATTATGGATAATAATTTATTTCGTGTTATGGAACCACACCAAGAAGAGTTTCATACTATTTCCTATGTGTCGTAAGCTCGTTTAACCGAACTCCGTTTGTCTTGTAACAAATCTCGTTTAAAAGTTTGAGCTAAATATACTAACGTATGAAGTTTATTATGTACTTTTAACGGTACTCCTTTCATGCATGATACCTTAGGCTCGGTATTTTTTTTAATATGAAGGATATTTAATTTTGTGTGATGGAATCACACCCATAAGAATTTCGTACAATTTACTATATCTCGTATGCTCGTTTAACTGAGATCCACTTGACTTGTAACAAAACTTGTTTAGAAGTTTGAGCTAGATATATTAACGTATAAAGTTTATTATATACTTTTAACGGCACTCCTTTCATGAATGATACCTTAGCTTCAGTATTTTGTTTATTATGAATCATAATTTATTTCGTGTGATGGAACCACACCCATAAGAGTTTCGTACAATTTCCTATATCTCGTAAGCGCGTTTAACCGATATCCAATTGTCTTGTAACAAAACTTGTTTAAAAGTTTAAGCTAGATATATTAACGTATGAAGTTTATTATATACCTTTAACAATACTCCTTTCATGCATGATACTTTAGGCTCGGAATTTTGTTTATTATGAACAATATTCAATTTGGTGTGATGGAACCACATCCATAAGAATTTCGTACAATTTCCTATATCTCGTATGCTCGTTTAACCGAGATTCATTTTTCTTGTACCAAAACCTGTTTAGAACTTTGAGCTAGATATACTAACTTGTGAAGTTTATTATATTTATTTAACGGTACTCCTTTCATGCATGATACCTTAGGTTCAGTATTTTCTTTATTATGGATAATAATTTATTTTGTGTGATGGAACCACACCTAGAAGAGTTTCATACTATTTCCTATGTGTCGTAAGCTAGTTTAACCGAACTCCGTTTGTCTTGTAACAAAACTCGGTTAAAAGTTTGAGCTAACTATAGTAACGTATGAAGTTTATTATATACTTTTAACGGTACTCCTTTCATGTATGATACCTTAACTTTGGTATTTTGTTTATTATGAATAATATTTAATTTCGTGTGATGGAATCACACCCATAAGAATTTCGTACAATTTCCTATATCTCGTATGCTCGTTTAACCGAGATCCATTTTTCTTTTAACAAAACTTGTTTAGAAGATTGAGCTAGATATACTAACGTATGAAGTTTATTATATTCTTTTAACGGTACTCCTTTCATGCATGATACCTTGGGCTCGGTATTTTCTTTATTATGAATAATAATGTATTTCGTGTTATGGAACCACACCTAGAAGAGTTTCATACTATTTCCTATGTGTCGTAAGCTCGTTTAACCGAACTCCGTTTGTCTTGTAACAAAACTCGTTTAAAAGTTTGAGCTAAATATACTAACGTATGAAGTTTATTATATACTTTTAACGGTACTCCTTTCATGCATGATACCTTAGCTTTGGTATTTTGTTTATTATGAATAATATTTAATTTTGTGTGATGGTATCACACCCATAAGAATTTCGTACAATTTCCTATATCTCGTATGCTCGTTTAACCGAGATTCATTTTTCTTGTAACAAAACTTGTTTAGAACTTTGAGCTAGATATACTAACTTGTGAAGTTTATTATATTTTTTTAACGGTGCTCCTTTCATGCATGATACCTTAGGTTCAATATTATCTTTATTATGGATAATAATTTATTTCGTGTTATGGAACCACACCAAGAAGAGTTTCATACTATTTCCTATGTGTCGTAAGCTCGTTTAACCGAACTCCGTTTGTCTTGTAACAAATCTCGTTTAAAAGTTTGAGCTAAATATACTAACGTATGAAGTTTATTATGTACTTTTAACGGTACTCCTTTCATGCATGATACCTTAGGCTCGGTATTTTTTTTAATATGAAGGATATTTAATTTTGTGTGATGGAATCACACCCATAAGAATTTCGTACAATTTACTATATCTCGTATGCTCGTTTAACTGAGATCCACTTGTCTTGTAACAATACTTGTTTAGAAGTTTGAGCTAGATATATTAACGTATAAAGTTTATTATATACTTTTAACGGCACTCCTTTCATGAATGATACCTTAGCTTCAGTATTTTGTTTATTATGAATCATAATTTATTTCGTGTGATGGAACCACACCCATAAGAGTTTCGTACAATTTCCTATATCTCGTAAGCGCGTTTAACCGATATCCAATTGTCTTGTAACAAAACTTGTTTAAAAGTTTAAGCTAGATATATTAACGTATGAAGTTTATTATATACCTTTAACAATACTCCTTTCATGCATGATACTTTAGGCTCGGAATTTTGTTTATTATGAACAATATTCAATTTGGTGTGATGGAACCACATCCATAAGAATTTCGTACAATTTCCTATATCTCGTATGCTCGTTTAACCGAGATTCATTTTTCTTGTACCAAAACCTGTTTAGAACTTTGAGCTAGATATACTAACTTGTGAAGTTTATTATATTTATTTAACGGTACTCCTTTCATGCATGATACCTTAGGTTCAGTATTTTCTTTATTATGGATAATAATTTATTTTGTGTGATGGAACCACACCTAGAAGAGTTTCATACTATTTCCTATGTGTCGTAAGCTAGTTTAACCGAACTCCGTTTGTCTTGTAACAAAACTCGGTTGAAAGTTTGAGCTAACTATAGTAACGTATGAAGTTTATTATATACTTTTAACGGTACTCCTTTCATGCATGATACCTTAACTTTGGTATTTTGTTTATTATGAATAATATTTAATTTCGTGTGATGGAATCACACCCATAAGAATTTCGTACAATTTCCTATATCTCGTATGCTCGTTTAACCGAGATCCATTTTTCTTTTAACAAAACTTGTTTAGAAGATTGAGCTAGATATACTAACGTATGAAGTTTATTATATTCTTTTAACGGTACTCCTTTCATGCATGATACCTTGGGCTCGGTATTTTCTTTATTATGAATAATAATGTATTTCGTGTTATGGAACCACACCTAGAAGAGTTTCATACTATTTCCTATGTGTCGTAAGCTCGTTTAACCGAACTCCGTTTGTCTTGTAACAAAACTCGTTTTAAAGTTTGAGCTAAATATACTAACGTATGAAGTTTATTATATACTTTTAACGGTACTCCTTTCATGCATGATACCTTAGCTTTGGTATTTTGTTTATTATGAATAATATTTAATTTTGTGTGATGGTATCACACCCATAAGAATTTCGTACAATTTCCTATATCTCGTATGCTCGTTTAACCGAGATTCATTTTTCTTGTAACAAAACTTGTTTAGAACTTTGAGCTAGATATACTAACTTGTGAAGTTTATTATATTTTTTTAACGGTGCTCCTTTCATGCATGATACCTTAGGTTCAATATTATCTTTATTATGGATAATAATTTATTTCGTGTTATGGAACCACACCAAGAAGAGTTTCATACTATTTCCTATGTGTCGTAAGCTCGTTTAACCGAACTCCGTTTGTCTTGTAACAAATCTCGTTTAAAAGTTTGAGCTAAATATACTAACGTATGAAGTTTATTATGTACTTTTAACGGTACTCCTTTCATGCATGATACCTTAGGCTCGGTATTTTTTTTAATATGAAGGATATTTAATTTTGTGTGATGGAATCACACCCATAAGAATTTCGTACAATTTACTATATCTCGTATGCTCGTTTAACTGAGATCCACTTGTCTTGTAACAATACTTGTTTAGAAGTTTGAGCTAGATATATTAACGTATAAAGTTTATTATATACTTTTAACGGCACTCCTTTCATGAATGATACCTTAGCTTCAGTATTTTGTTTATTATGAATCATAATTTATTTCGTGTGATGGAACCACACCCATAAGAGTTTCGTACAATTTCCTATATCTCGTAAGCGCGTTTAACCGATATCCAATTGTCTTGTAACAAAACTTGTTTAAAAGTTTAAGCTAGATATATTAACGTATGAAGTTTATTATATACCTTTAACAATACTCCTTTCATGCATGATACTTTAGGCTCGGAATTTTGTTTATTATGAACAATATTCAATTTGGTGTGATGGAACCACATCCATAAGAATTTCGTACAATTTCCTATATCTCGTATGCTCGTTTAACCGAGATTCATTTTTCTTGTACCAAAACCTGTTTAGAACTTTGAGCTAGATATACTAACTTGTGAAGTTTATTATATTTATTTAACGGTACTCCTTTCATGCATGATACCTTAGGTTCAGTATTTTCTTTATTATGGATAATAATTTATTTTGTGTGATGGAACCACACCTAGAAGAGTTTCATACTATTTCCTATGTGTCGTAAGCTAGTTTAACCGAACTCCGTTTGTCTTGTAACAAAACTCGGTTAAAAGTTTGAGCTAACTATAGTAACGTATGAAGTTTATTATATACTTTTAACGGTACTCCTTTCATGCATGATACCTTAACTTTGGTATTTTGTTTATTATGAATAATATTTAATTTCGTGTGATGGAATCACACCCATAAGAATTTCGTACAATTTCCTATATCTCGTATGCTCGTTTAACCGAGATCCATTTTTCTTTTAACAAAACTTGTTTAGAAGATTGAGCTAGATATACTAACGTATGAAGTTTATTATATTCTTTTAACGGTACTCCTTTCATGCATGATACCTTGGGCTCGGTATTTTCTTTATTATGAATAATAATGTATTTCGTGTGATGGAACCACACCTAGAAGAGTTTCATACTATTTCCTATGTGTCGTAAGCTCGTTTAACCGAACTCCGTTTGTCTTGTAACAAAACTCGTTTAAAAGTTTGAGCTAAATATACTAACGTATGAAGTTTATTATATACTTTTAACGGTACTCCTTTCATGCATGATACCTTAGCTTTGGTATTTTGTTTATTATGAATAATATTTAATTTTGTGTGATGGTATCACACCCATAAGAATTTCGTACAATTTCCTATATCTCGTATGCTCGTTTAACCGAGATTCATTTTTCTTGTAACAAAACTTGTTTAGAACTTTGAGCTAGATATACTAACTTGTGAAGTTTATTATATTTTTTTAACGGTGCTCCTTTCATGCATGATACCTTAGGTTCAATATTATCTTTATTATGGATAATAATTTATTTCGTGTTATGGAACCACACCAAGAAGAGTTTCATACTATTTCCTATGTGTCGTAAGCTCGTTTAACCGAACTCCGTTTGTCTTGTAACAAATCTCGTTTAAAAGTTTGAGCTAAATATACTAACGTATGAAGTTTATTATGTACTTTTAACGGTACTCCTTTCATGCATGATACCTTAGGCTCGGTATTTTTTTTAATATGAAGGATATTTAATTTTGTGTGATGGAATCACACCCATAAGAATTTCGTACAATTTACTATATCTCGTATGCTCGTTTAACTGAGATCCACTTGTCTTGTAACAATACTTGTTTAGAAGTTTGAGCTAGATATATTAACGTATAAAGTTTATTATATACTTTTAACGGCACTCCTTTCATGAATGATACCTTAGCTTCAGTATTTTGTTTATTATGAATCATAATTTATTTCGTGTGATGGAACCACACCCATAAGAGTTTCGTACAATTTCCTATATCTCGTAAGCGCGTTTAACCGATATCCAATTGTCTTGTAACAAAACTTGTTTAAAAGTTTAAGCTAGATATATTAACGTATGAAGTTTATTATATACCTTTAACAATACTCCTTTCATGCATGATACTTTAGGCTCGGAATTTTGTTTATTATGAACAATATTCAATTTGGTGTGATGGAACCACATCCATAAGAATTTCGTACAATTTCCTATATCTCGTATGCTCGTTTAACCGAGATTCATTTTTCTTGTAACAAAACCTGTTTAGAACTTTGAGCTAGATATACTAACTTGTGAAGTTTATTATATTTATTTAACGGTACTCCTTTCATGCATGATACCTTAGGTTCAGTATTTTCTTTATTATGGATAATAATTTATTTCGTGTGATGGAACCACACCTAGAAGAGTTTCATACTATTTCCTATGTGTCGTAAGCTCGTTTAATCGAACTCCGTTTGTCTTGTAACAAAACTCGTTTAAAAGTTTGAGCTAAATATACTAACGTATGAAGTTTATTATACACTTTTAACGGTACTCCTTTCATGCATGATACCTTAGCTTTGGTATTTTGTTTATTATGAATAATATTTAATTTCGTGTGATGGTATCACACCCATAAGAATTTCGTACAATTTCCTATATCTCGTATGCTCGTTTAACCGAGATTCATTTTTCTTGTAACAAAACTTGTTTAGAAGATTGAGCTAGATATACTAACGTATGAAGTTTATTATATTCTTTTAACGGTACTCCTTTCATGCATGATACCTTGGGCTCGGTATTTTCTTTATTATGAATAATAATGTATTTCGTGTTATGGAACCACACCTAGAAGAGTTTCATACTATTTCCTATGTGTCGTAAGCTCGTTTAACCGAACTCCGTTTGTCTTGTAACAAAACTCGTTTAAAGGTTTGAGCTAAATATACTAACGTATGAAGTTTATTATACACTTTTAACGGTACTCCTTTCATGCATGATACCTTAGCTTTGATATTTTGTTTATTATGAATAATATTTAATTTCGTGTGATGGTATCACACCCATAAGAATTTCGTACAATTTCCTATATCTCGTATGCTCGTTTAACCGAGATTCATTTTTCTTGTAACAAAACTTGTTTAGAACTTTGAGCTAGATATACTAACTTGTGAAGTTTATTATATTTTTTTAACGGTACTCCTTTCATGCATGATACCTTAGGTTCAGTATTTTCTTTATTATGGATAATAATTTATTTCGTGTTATGGAACCACACCAAGAAGAGTTTCATACTATTTCCTATGTGTCGTAAGCTCGTTTAACCGAACTCCGTTTGTCTTGTAACAAAACTCGTTTAAAAGTTTGAGCTAAATATACTAACGTATGAAGTTTATTATGTACTTTTAACGGTACTCCTTTCATGCATGATACCTTAGGCTCGGTATTTTTTTTAATATGAAGGATATTTAATTTTGTGTGATGGAATCACACCCATAAGAATTTCGTACAATTTACTATATCTCGTATGCTCGTTTAACTGAGATCCACTTGTCTTGTAACAAAACTTGTTTAGAAGTTTGAGCTAGATATATTAACGTATAAAGTTTATTATATACTTTTAACGGCACTCCTTTCATGAATGATACCTTGGGCTCGGTATTTTGTTTATTATGAATCATAATTTATTTCGTGTGATGGAACCACACCCATAAGAGTTTCGTACAATTTCCTATATCTCGTAAGCGCGTTTAACCGATATCCAATTGTCTTGTAACAAAACTTGTTTAAAAGTTTAAGCTAGATATATTAACGTATGAAGTTTATTATATACCTTTAACAATACTCCTTTCATGCATGATACTTTAGGCTCGGAATTTTGTTTATTATGAACAATATTCAATTTGGTGTGATGGAACCACATCCATAAGAATTTCGTAAGATTTCCTATATCTCGTATGCTCGTTTAACCGAGATTCATTTTTCTTGTAACAAAACCTGTTTAGAACTTTGAGCTAGATATACTAACTTGTGAAGTTTATTATATTTATTTAACGGTACTCCTTTCATGCATGATACCTTAGGTTCAGTATTTTCTTTATTATGGATAATAATTTATTTCGTGTGATGGAACCACACCTAGAAGAGTTTCATACTATTTCCTATGTGTCGTAAGCTCGTTTAATCGAACTCCGTTTGTCTTGTAACAAAACTCGGTTAAAAGTTTGAGCTAACTATAGTAACGTATGAAGTTTATTATATACTTTTAACGGTACTCCTTTCATGCATGATACCTTAACTTTGGTATTTTGTTTATTATGAATAATATTTAATTTCGTGTGATGGAATCACACCCATAAGAATTTCGTACAATTTCCTATATCTCGTATGCTCGTTTAACCGAGATCCATTCTTCTTTTAACAAAACTTGTTTAGAAGATTGAGCTAGACATACTAACGTATGAAGTTTATTATATTCTTTTAACGGTACTCCTTTCATGCATGATACCTTGGGCTCGGTATTTTCTTTATGATGAATAATAATGTATTTCGTGTTATGGAACCACACCTAGAAGAGTTTCATACTATTTCCTATGTGTCGTAAGCTCGTTTAACCGAACTCCGTTTGTCTTGTAACAAAACTCGTTTAAAGGTTTGAGCTAAATATACTAACGTATGAAGTTTATTATACACTTTTAACGGTACTCCTTTCATGCATGATACCTTAGCTTTGGTATTTATTTATTATGAATAATATTTAATTTCGTGTGATGGTATCACACCCATAAGAATTTCGTACAATTTCCTATATCTCGTATGCTCGTTTAACCGAGATTCATTTTTCTTGTAACAAAACTTGTTTAGAACTTTGAGCTAGATATACTAACTTGTGAAGATTATTATATTTTTTTAACGGTACTCCTTTCATGCATGATACCTTAGGTTCAGTATTTTCTTTATTATTGATAATAATTTATTTCGTGTTATGGAACCACACCAAGAAGAGTTTCATACTATTTCCTATGTGTCGTAAGCTCGTTTAACCGAACTCCGTTTGTCTTGTAACAAAACTCGTTTAAAAGTTTGAGCTAAATATACTAACGTATGAAGTTTATTATGTACTTTTAACGGTACTCCTTTCATGCATGATACCTTAGGCTCGGTATTTTTTTTAATATGAAGGATATTTAGTTTTGTGTGATGGAATCACACCCATAAGAATTTCGTACAATTTACTATATCTCGTATGCTCGTTTAACTGAGATCCACTTGTCTTGTAACAAAACTTGTTTAGAAGTTTGAGCTAGATATATTAACGTATAAAGTTTATTATATACTTTTAACGGCACTCCTTTCATGAATGATACCTTGGGCTCGGTATTTTGTTTATTATGAATCATAATTTATTTCGTGTGATGGAACCACACCCATAAGAGTTTCGTACAATTTCCTATATCTCGTAAGCGCGTTTAACCGATATCCAATTGTCTTGTAACAAAACTTGTTTAAAAGTTTAAGCTAGATATATTAACGTATGAAGTTTATTATATACCTTTAACAATACTCCTTTCATGCATGATACTTTAGGCTCGGAATTTTGTTTATTATGAACAATATTCAATTTGGTGTGATGGAACCACATCCATAAGAATTTCGTACAATTTCCTATATCTCGTATGCTCGTTTAACCGAGATTCATTTTTCTTGTAACAAAACCTGTTTAGAACTTTGAGCTAGATATACTAACTTGTGAAGTTTATTATATTTATTTAACGGTACTCCTTTCATGCATGATACCTTAGGTTCAGTATTTTCTTTATTATGGATAATAATTTATTTCGTGTGATGGAACCACACCTAGAAGAGTTTCATACTATTTCCTATGTGTCGTAAGCTCGTTTAATCGAACTCCGTTTGTCTTGTAACAAAACTCGGTTAAAAGTTTGAGCTAACTATAGTAACGTATGAAGTTTATTATATACTTTTAACGGTACTCCTTTCATGCATGATACCTTAACTTTGGTATTTTGTTTATTATGAATAATATTTAATTTCGTGTGATGGAATCACACCCATAAGAATTTCGTACAATTTCCTATATCTCGTATGCTCGTTTAACCGAGATCCATTTTTCTTTTAACAAAACTTGTTTAGAAGATTGAGCTAGACATACTAACGTATGAAGTTTATTATATTCTTTTAACGGTACTCCTTTCATGCATGATACCTTGGGCTCGGTATTTTCTTTATGATGAATAATAATGTATTTCGTGTTATGGAACCACACCTAGAAGAGTTTCATACTATTTCCTATGTGTCGTAAGCTCGTTTAACCGAACTCCGTTTGTCTTGTAACAAAACTCGTTTAAAGGTTTGAGCTAAATATACTAACGTATGAAGTTTATTATACACTTTTAACGGTACTCCTTTCATGCATGATACCTTAGCTTTGGTATTTTGTTTATTATGAATAATATTTAATTTCGTGTGATGGTATCACACCCATAAGAATTTCGTACAATTTCCTATATCTCGTATGCTCGTTTAACCGAGATTCATTTTTCTTGTAACAAAACTTGTTTAGAACTTTGAGCTAGATATACTAACTTGTGAAGATTATTATATTTTTTTAACGGTACTCCTTTCATGCATGATACCTTAGGTTCAGTATTTTCTTTATTATTGATAATAATTTATTTCGTGTTATGGAACCACACCAAGAAGAGTTTCATACTATTTCCTATGTGTCGTAAGCTCGTTTAACCGAACTCCGTTTGTCTTGTAACAAAACTCGTTTAAAAGTTTGAGCTAAATATACTAACGTATGAAGTTTATTATGTACTTTTAACGGTACTCCTTTCATGCATGATACCTTAGGCTCGGTATTTTTTTTAATATGAAGGATATTTAGTTTTGTGTGATGGAATCACACCCATAAGAATTTCGTACAATTTACTATATCTCGTATGCTCGTTTAACTGAGATCCACTTGTCTTGTAACAAAACTTGTTTAGAAGTTTGAGCTAGATATATTAACGTATAAAGTTTATTATATACTTTTAACGGCACTCCTTTCATGAATGATACCTTGGGCTCGGTATTTTGTTTATTATGAATCATAATTTATTTCGTGTGATGGAACCACACCCATAAGAGTTTCGTACAATTTCCTATATCTCGTAAGCGCGTTTAACCGATATCCAATTGTCTTGTAACAAAACTTGTTTAAAAGTTTAAGCTAGATATATTAACGTATGAAGTTTATTATATACCTTTAACAATACTCCTTTCATGCATGATACTTTAGGCTCGGAATTTTGTTTATTATGAACAATATTCAATTTGGTGTGATGGAACCACATCCATAAGAATTTCGTACAATTTCCTATATCTCGTATGCTCGTTTAACCGAGATTCATTTTTCTTGTAACAAAACCTGTTTAGAACTTTGAGCTAGATATACTAACTTGTGAAGTTTATTATATTTATTTAACGGTACTCCTTTCATGCATGATACCTTAGGTTCAGTATTTTCTTTATTATGGATAATAATTTATTTCGTGTGATGGAACCACACCTAGAAGAGTTTCATACTATTTCCTATGTGTCGTAAGCTCGTTTAATCGAACTCCGTTTGTCTTGTAACAAAACTCGGTTAAAAGTTTGAGCTAACTATAGTAACGTATGAAGTTTATTATATACTTTTAACGGTACTCCTTTCATGCATGATACCTTAACTTTGGTATTTTGTTTATTATGAATAATATTTAATTTCGTGTGATGGAATCACACCCATAAGAATTTCGTACAATTTCCTATATCTCGTATGCTCGTTTAACCGAGATCCATTTTTCTTTTAACAAAACTTGTTTAGAAGATTGAGCTAGACATACTAACGTATGAAGTTTATTATATTCTTTTAACGGTACTCCTTTCATGCATGATACCTTGGGCTCGGTATTTTCTTTATGATGAATAATAATGTATTTCGTGTTATGGAACCACACCTAGAAGAGTTTCATACTATTTCCTATGTGTCGTAAGCTCGTTTAACCGAACTCCATTTGTCTTGTAACAAAACTCGTTTAAAGGTTTGAGCTAAATATACTAACGTATGAAGTTTATTATACACTTTTAACGGTACTCCTTTCATGCATGATACCTTAGCTTTGGTATTTTGTTTATTATGAATAATATTTAATTTCGTGTGATGGTATCACACCCATAAGAATTTCGTACAATTTCCTATATCTCGTATGCTCGTTTAACCGAGATTCATTTTTCTTGTAACAAAACTTGTTTAGAACTTTGAGCTAGATATACTAACTTGTGAAGATTATTATATTTTTTTAACGGTACTCCTTTCATGCATGATACCTTAGGTTCAGTATTTTCTTTATTATTGATAATAATTTATTTCGTGTTATGGAACCACACCAAGAAGAGTTTCATACTATTTCCTATGTGTCGTAAGCTCGTTTAACCGAACTCCGTTTGTCTTGTAACAAAACTCGTTTAAAAGTTTGAGCTAAATATACTAACGTATGAAGTTTATTATGTACTTTTAACGGTACTCCTTTCATGCATGATACCTTAGGCTCGGTATTTTTTTTAATATGAAGGATATTTAGTTTTGTGTGATGGAATCACACCCATAAGAATTTCGTACAATTTACTATATCTCGTATGCTCGTTTAACTGAGATCCACTTGTCTTGTAACAAAACTTGTTTAGAAGTTTGAGCTAGATATATTAACGTATAAAGTTTATTATATACTTTTAACGGCACTCCTTTCATGAATGATACCTTGGGCTCGGTATTTTGTTTATTATGAATCATAATTTATTTCGTGTGATGGAACCACACCCATAAGAGTTTCGTACAATTTCCTATATCTCGTAAGCGCGTTTAACCGATATCCAATTGTCTTGTAACAAAACTTGTTTAAAAGTTTAAGCTAGATATATTAACGTATGAAGTTTATTATATACCTTTAACAATACTCCTTTCATGCATGATACTTTAGGCTCGGAATTTTGTTTATTATGAACAATATTCAATTTGGTGTGATGGAACCACATCCATAAGAATTTCGTACAATTTCCTATATCTCGTATGCTCGTTTAACCGAGATTCATTTTTCTTGTAACAAAACCTGTTTAGAACTTTGAGCTAGATATACTAACTTGTGAAGTTTATTATATTTATTTAACGGTACTCCTTTCATGCATGATACCCTAGGTTCAGTATTTTCTTTATTATGGATAATAATTTATTTCGTGTGATGGAACCACACCTAGAAGAGTTTCATACTATTTCCTATGTGTCGTAAGCTCGTTTAATCGAACTCCGTTTGTCTTGTAACAAAACTCGGTTAAAAGTTTGAGCTAACTATAGTAACGTATGAAGTTTATTATATACTTTTAACGGTACTCCTTTCATGCATGATACCTTAACTTTGGTATTTTGTTTATTATGAATAATATTTAATTTCGTGTGATGGAATCACACCCATAAGAATTTCGTACAATTTCCTATATCTCGTATGCTCGTTTAACCGAGATCCATTTTTCTTTTAACAAAACTTGTTTAGAAGATTGAGCTAGACATACTAACGTATGAAGTTTATTATATTCTTTTAACGGTACTCCTTTCATGCATGATACCTTGGGCTCGGTATTTTCTTTATGATGAATAATAATGTATTTCGTGTTATGGAACCACACCTAGAAGAGTTTCATACTATTTCCTATGTGTCGTAAGCTCGTTTAACCGAACTCCGTTTGTCTTGTAACAAAACTCGTTTAAAGGTTTGAGCTAAATATACTAACGTATGAAGTTTATTATACACTTTTAACGGTACTCCTTTCATGCATGATACCTTAGCTTTGGTATTTTGTTTATTATGAATAATATTTAATTTCGTGTGATGGTATCACACCCATAAGAATTTCGTACAATTTCCTATATCTCGTATGCTCGTTTAACCGAGATTCATTTTTCTTGTAACAAAACTTGTTTAGAACTTTGAGCTAGATATACTAACTTGTGAAGATTATTATATTTTTTTAACGGTACTCCTTTCATGCATGATACCTTAGGTTCAGTATTTTCTTTATTATTGATAATAATTTATTTCGTGTTATGGAACCACACCAAGAAGAGTTTCATACTATTTCCTATGTGTCGTAAGCTCGTTTAACCGAACTCCGTTTGTCTTGTAACAAAACTCGTTTAAAAGTTTGAGCTAAATATACTAACGTATGAAGTTTATTATGTACTTTTAACGGTACTCCTTTCATGCATGATACCTTAGGCTCGGTATTTTTTTTAATATGAAGGATATTTAGTTTTGTGTGATGGAATCACACCCATAAGAATTTCGTACAATTTACTATATCTCGTATGCTCGTTTAACTGAGATCCACTTGTCTTGTAACAAAACTTGTTTAGAAGTTTGAGCTAGATATATTAACGTATAAAGTTTATTATATACTTTTAACGGCACTCCTTTCATGAATGATACCTTGGGCTCGGTATTTTGTTTATTATGAATCATAATTTATTTCGTGTGATGGAACCACACCCATAAGAGTTTCGTACAATTTCCTATATCTCGTAAGCGCGTTTAACCGATATCCAATTGTCTTGTAACAAAACTTGTTTAAAAGTTTAAGCTAGATATATTAACGTATGAAGTTTATTATATACCTTTAACAATACTCCTTTCATGCATGATACTTTAGGCTCGGAATTTTGTTTATTATGAACAATATTCAATTTGGTGTGATGGAACCACATCCATAAGAATTTCGTACAATTTCCTATATCTCGTATGCTCGTTTAACCGAGATTCATTTTTCTTGTAACAAAACCTGTTTAGAACTTTGAGCTAGATATACTAACTTGTGAAGTTTATTATATTTATTTAACGGTACTCCTTTCATGCATGATACCTTAGGTTCAGTATTTTCTTTATTATGGATAATAATTTATTTCGTGTGATGGAACCACACCTAGAAGAGTTTCATACTATTTCCTATGTGTCGTAAGCTCGTTTAATCGAACTCCGTTTGTCTTGTAACAAAACTCGGTTAAAAGTTTGAGCTAACTATAGTAACGTATGAAGTTTATTATATACTTTTAACGGTACTCCTTTCATGCATGATACCTTAACTTTGGTATTTTGTTTATTATGAATAATATTTAATTTCGTGTGATGGAATCACACCCATAAGAATTTCGTACAATTTCCTATATCTCGTATGCTCGTTTAACCGAGATCCATTTTTCTTTTAACAAAACTTGTTTAGAAGATTGAGCTAGACATACTAACGTATGAAGTTTATTATATTCTTTTAACGGTACTCCTTTCATGCATGATACCTTGGGCTCGGTATTTTCTTTATGATGAATAATAATGTATTTCGTGTTATGGAACCACACCTAGAAGAGTTTCATACTATTTCCTATGTGTCGTAAGCTCGTTTAACCGAACTCCGTTTGTCTTGTAACAAAACTCGTTTAAAGGTTTGAGCTAAATATACTAACGTATGAAGTTTATTATACACTTTTAACGGTACTCCTTTCATGCATGATACCTTAGCTTTGGTATTTTGTTTATTATGAATAATATTTAATTTCGTGTGATGGTATCACACCCATAAGAATTTCGTACAATTTCCTATATCTCGTATGCTCGTTTAACCGAGATTCATTTTTCTTGTAACAAAACTTGTTTAGAACTTTGAGCTAGATATACTAACTTGTGAAGATTATTATATTTTTTTAACGGTACTCCTTTCATGCATGATACCTTAGGTTCAGTATTTTCTTTATTATTGATAATAATTTATTTCGTGTTATGGAACCACACCAAGAAGAGTTTCATACTATTTCCTATGTGTCGTAAGCTCGTTTAACCGAACTCCGTTTGTCTTGTAACAAAACTCGTTTAAAAGTTTGAGCTAAATATACTAACGTATGAAGTTTATTATGTACTTTTAACGGTACTCCTTTCATGCATGATACCTTAGGCTCGGTATTTTTTTTAATATGAAGGATATTTAGTTTTGTGTGATGGAATCACACCCATAAGAATTTCGTACAATTTACTATATCTCGTATGCTCGTTTAACTGAGATCCACTTGTCTTGTAACAAAACTTGTTTAGAAGTTTGAGCTAGATATATTAACGTATAAAGTTTATTATATACTTTTAACGGCACTCCTTTCATGAATGATACCTTGGGCTCGGTATTTTGTTTATTATGAATCATAATTTATTTCGTGTGATGGAACCACACCCATAAGAGTTTCGTACAATTTCCTATATCTCGTAAGCGCGTTTAACCGATATCCAATTGTCTTGTAACAAAACTTGTTTAAAAGTTTAAGCTAGATATATTAACGTATGAAGTTTATTATATACCTTTAACAATACTCCTTTCATGCATGATACTTTAGGCTCGGAATTTTGTTTATTATGAACAATATTCAATTTGGTGTGATGGAACCACATCCATAAGAATTTCGTACAATTTCCTATATCTCGTATGCTCGTTTAACCGAGATTCATTTTTCTTGTAACAAAACCTGTTTAGAACTTTGAGCTAGATATACTAACTTGTGAAGTTTATTATATTTATTTAACGGTACTCCTTTCATGCATGATACCTTAGGTTCAGTATTTTCTTTATTATGGATAATAATTTATTTCGTGTGATGGAACCACACCTAGAAGAGTTTCATACTATTTCCTATGTGTCGTAAGCTCGTTTAATCGAACTCCGTTTGTCTTGTAACAAAACTCGGTTAAAAGTTTGAGCTAACTATAGTAACGTATGAAGTTTATTATATACTTTTAACGGTACTCCTTTCATGCATGATACCTTAACTTTGGTATTTTGTTTATTATGAATAATATTTAATTTCGTGTGATGGAATCACACCCATAAGAATTTCGTACAATTTCCTATATCTCGTATGCTCGTTTAACCGAGATCCATTTTTCTTTTAACAAAACTTGTTTAGAAGATTGAGCTAGACATACTAACGTATGAAGTTTATTATATTCTTTTAACGGTACTCCTTTCATGCATGATACCTTGGGCTCGGTATTTTCTTTATGATGAATAATAATGTATTTCGTGTTATGGAACCACACCTAGAAGAGTTTCATACTATTTCCTATGTGTCGTAAGCTCGTTTAACCGAACTCCGTTTGTCTTGTAACAAAACTCGTTTAAAGGTTTGAGCTAAATATACTAACGTATGAAGTTTATTATACACTTTTAACGGTACTCCTTTCATGCATGATACCTTAGCTTTGGTATTTTGTTTATTATGAATAATATTTAATTTCGTGTGATGGTATCACACCCATAAGAATTTCGTACAATTTCCTATATCTCGTATGCTCGTTTAACCGAGATTCATTTTTCTTGTAACAAAACTTGTTTAGAACTTTGAGCTAGATATACTAACTTGTGAAGATTATTATATTTTTTTAACGGTACTCCTTTCATGCATGATACCTTAGGTTCAGTATTTTCTTTATTATTGATAATAATTTATTTCGTGTTATGGAACCACACCAAGAAGAGTTTCATACTATTTCCTATGTGTCGTAAGCTCGTTTAACCGAACTCCGTTTGTCTTGTAACAAAACTCGTTTAAAAGTTTGAGCTAAATATACTAACGTATGAAGTTTATTATGTACTTTTAACGGTACTCCTTTCATGCATGATACCTTAGGCTCGGTATTTTTTTTAATATGAAGGATATTTAATTTTGTGTGATGGAATCACACCCGTAAGAATTTCGTACAATTTACTATATCTCGTATGCTCGTTTAACTGAGATCCACTTGTCTTGTAACAAAACTTGTTTAGAAGTTTGAGCTAGATATATTAACGTATAAAGTTTATTATATACTTTTAACGGCACTCCTTTCATGAATGATACCTTGGGCTCGGTATTTTGTTTATTATGAATCATAATTTATTTCGTGTGATGGAACCACACCCATAAGAGTTTCGTACAATTTCCTATATCTCGTAAGCGCGTTTAACCGATATCCAATTGTCTTGTAACAAAACTTGTTTAAAAGTTTAAGCTAGATATATTAACGTATGAAGTTTATTATATACCTTTAACAATACTCCTTTCATGCATGATACTTTAGGCTCGGAATTTTGTTTATTATGAACAATATTCAATTTGGTGTGATGGAACCACATCCATAAGAATTTCGTACAATTTCCTATATCTCGTATGCTCGTTTAACCGAGATTCATTTTTCTTGTAACAAAACCTGTTTAGAACTTTGAGCTAGATATACTAACTTGTGAAGTTTATTATATTTATTTAACGGTACTCCTTTCATGCATGATACCTTAGGTTCAGTATTTTCTTTATTATGGATAATAATTTATTTCGTGTGATGGAACCACACCTAGAAGAGTTTCATACTATTTCCTATGTGTCGTAAGCTCGTTTAATCGAACTCCGTTTGTCTTGTAACAAAACTCGGTTAAAAGTTTGAGCTAACTATAGTAACGTATGAAGTTTATTATATACTTTTAACGGTACTCCTTTCATGCATGATACCTTAACTTTGGTATTTTGTTTATTATGAATAATATTTAATTTCGTGTGATGGAATCACACCCATAAGAATTTCGTACAATTTCCTATATCTCGTATGCTCGTTTAACCGAGATCCATTTTTCTTTTAACAAAACTTGTTTAGAAGATTGAGCTAGACATACTAACGTATGAAGTTTATTATATTCTTTTAACGGTACTCCTTTCATGCATGATACCTTGGGCTCGGTATTTTCTTTATGATGAATAATAATGTATTTCGTGTTATGGAACCACACCTAGAAGAGTTTCATACTATTTCCTATGTGTCGTAAGCTCGTTTAACCGAACTCCGTTTGTCTTGTAACAAAACTCGTTTAAAGGTTTGAGCTAAATATACTAACGTATGAAGTTTATTATACACTTTTAACGGTACTCCTTTCATGCATGATACCTTAGCTTTGGTATTTTGTTTATTATGAATAATATTTAATTTCGTGTGATGGTATCACACCCATAAGAATTTCGTACAATTTCCTATATCTCGTATGCTCGTTTAACCGAGATTCATTTTTCTTGTAACAAAACTTGTTTAGAACTTTGAGCTAGATATACTAACTTGTGAAGATTATTATATTTTTTTAACGGTACTCCTTTCATGCATGATACCTTAGGTTCAGTATTTTCTTTATTATTGATAATAATTTATTTCGTGTTATGGAACCACACCAAGAAGAGTTTCATACTATTTCCTATGTGTCGTAAGCTCGTTTAACCGAACTCCGTTTGTCTTGTAACAAAACTCGTTTAAAAGTTTGAGCTAAATATACTAACGTATGAAGTTTATTATGTACTTTTAACGGTACTCCTTTCATGCATGATACCTTAGGCTCGGTATTTTTTTTAATATGAAGGATATTTAATTTTGTGTGATGGAATCACACCCATAAGAATTTCGTACAATTTACTATATCTCGTATGCTCGTTTAACTGAGATCCACTTGTCTTGTAACAAAACTTGTTTAGAAGTTTGAGCTAGATATATTAACGTATAAAGTTTATTATATACTTTTAACGGCACTCCTTTCATGAATGATACCTTGGGCTCGGTATTTTGTTTATTATGAATCATAATTTATTTCGTGTGATGGAACCACACCCATAAGAGTTTCGTACAATTTCCTATATCTCGTAAGCGCGTTTAACCGATATCCAATTGTCTTGTAACAAAACTTGTTTAAAAGTTTAAGCTAGATATATTAACGTATGAAGTTTATTATATACCTTTAACAATACTCCTTTCATGCATGATACTTTAGGCTCGGAATTTTGTTTATTATGAACAATATTCAATTTGGTGTGATGGAACCACATCCATAAGAATTTCGTACAATTTCCTATATCTCGTATGCTCGTTTAACCGAGATTCATTTTTCTTGTAACAAAACCTGTTTAGAACTTTGAGCTAGATATACTAACTTGTGAAGTTTATTATATTTATTTAACGGTACTCCTTTCATGCATGATACCTTAGGTTCAGTATTTTCTTTATTATGGATAATAATTTATTTCGTGTGATGGAACCACACCTAGAAGAGTTTCATACTATTTCCTATGTGTCGTAAGCTCGTTTAATCGAACTCCGTTTGTCTTGTAACAAAACTCGGTTAAAAGTTTGAGCTAACTATAGTAACGTATGAAGTTTATTATATACTTTTAACGGTACTCCTTTCATGCATGATACCTTAACTTTGGTATTTTGTTTATTATGAATAATATTTAATTTCGTGTGATGGAATCACACCCATAAGAATTTCGTACAATTTCCTATATCTCGTATGCTCGTTTAACCGAGATCCATTTTTCTTTTAACAAAACTTGTTTAGAAGATTGAGCTAGACATACTAACGTATGAAGTTTATTATATTCTTTTAACGGTACTCCTTTCATGCATGATACCTTGGGCTCGGTATTTTCTTTATGATGAATAATAATGTATTTCGTGTTATGGAACCACACCTAGAAGAGTTTCATACTATTTCCTATGTGTCGTAAGCTCGTTTAACCGAACTCCGTTTGTCTTGTAACAAAACTCGTTTAAAGGTTTGAGCTAAATATACTAACGTATGAAGTTTATTATACACTTTTAACGGTACTCCTTTCATGCATGATACCTTAGCTTTGGTATTTTGTTTATTATGAATAATATTTAATTTCGTGTGATGGTATCACACCCATAAGAATTTCGTACAATTTCCTATATCTCGTATGCTCGTTTAACCGAGATTCATTTTTCTTGTAACAAAACTTGTTTAGAACTTTGAGCTAGATATACTAACTTGTGAAGATTATTATATTTTTTTAACGGTACTCCTTTCATGCATGATACCTTAGGTTCAGTATTTTCTTTATTATTGATAATAATTTATTTCGTGTTATGGAACCACACCAAGAAGAGTTTCATACTATTTCCTATGTGTCGTAAGCTCGTTTAACCGAACTCCGTTTGTCTTGTAACAAAACTCGTTTAAAAGTTTGAGCTAAATATACTAACGTATGAAGTTTATTATGTACTTTTAACGGTACTCCTTTCATGCATGATACCTTAGGCTCGGTATTTTTTTTAATATGAAGGATATTTAATTTTGTGTGATGGAATCACACCCATAAGAATTTCGTACAATTTACTATATCTCGTATGCTCGTTTAACTGAGATCCACTTGTCTTGTAACAAAACTTGTTTAGAAGTTTGAGCTAGATATATTAACGTATAAAGTTTATTATATACTTTTAACGGCACTCCTTTCATGAATGATACCTTGGGCTCGGTATTTTGTTTATTATGAATCATAATTTATTTCGTGTGATGGAACCACACCCATAAGAGTTTCGTACAATTTCCTATATCTCGTAAGCGCGTTTAACCGATATCCAATTGTCTTGTAACAAAACTTGTTTAAAAGTTTAAGCTAGATATATTAACGTATGAAGTTTATTATATACCTTTAACAATACTCCTTTCATGCATGATACTTTAGGCTCGGAATTTTGTTTATTATGAACAATATTCAATTTGGTGTGATGGAACCACATCCATAAGAATTTCGTACAATTTCCTATATCTCGTATGCTCGTTTAACCGAGATTCATTTTTCTTGTAACAAAACCTGTTTAGAACTTTGAGCTAGATATACTAACTTGTGAAGTTTATTATATTTATTTAACGGTACTCCTTTCATGCATGATACCTTAGGTTCAGTATTTTCTTTATTATGGATAATAATTTATTTCGTGTGATGGAACCACACCTAGAAGAGTTTCATACTATTTCCTATGTGTCGTAAGCTCGTTTAATCGAACTCCGTTTGTCTTGTAACAAAACTCGGTTAAAAGTTTGAGCTAACTATAGTAACGTATGAAGTTTATTATATACTTTTAACGGTACTCCTTTCATGCATGATACCTTAACTTTGGTATTTTGTTTATTATGAATAATATTTAATTTCGTGTGATGGAATCACACCCATAAGAATTTCGTACAATTTCCTATATCTCGTATGCTCGTTTAACCGAGATCCATTTTTCTTTTAACAAAACTTGTTTAGAAGATTGAGCTAGACATACTAACGTATGAAGTTTATTATATTCTTTTAACGGTACTCCTTTCATGCATGATACCTTGGGCTCGGTATTTTCTTTATGATGAATAATAATGTATTTCGTGTTATGGAACCACACCTAGAAGAGTTTCATACTATTTCCTATGTGTCGTAAGCTCGTTTAACCGAACTCCGTTTGTCTTGTAACAAAACTCGTTTAAAGGTTTGAGCTAAATATACTAACGTATGAAGTTTATTATACACTTTTAACGGTACTCCTTTCATGCATGATACCTTAGCTTTGGTATTTTGTTTATTATGAATAATATTTAATTTCGTGTGATGGTATCACACCCATAAGAATTTCGTACAATTTCCTATATCTCGTATGCTCGTTTAACCGAGATTCATTTTTCTTGTAACAAAACTTGTTTAGAACTTTGAGCTAGATATACTAACTTGTGAAGATTATTATATTTTTTTAACGGTACTCCTTTCATGCATGATACCTTAGGTTCAGTATTTTCTTTATTATTGATAATAATTTATTTCGTGTTATGGAACCACACCAAGAAGAGTTTCATACTATTTCCTATGTGTCGTAAGCTCGTTTAACCGAACTCCGTTTGTCTTGTAACAAAACTCGTTTAAAAGTTTGAGCTAAATATACTAACGTATGAAGTTTATTATGTACTTTTAACGGTACTCCTTTCATGCATGATACCTTAGGCTCGGTATTTTTTTTAATATGAAGGATATTTAATTTTGTGTGATGGAATCACACCCATAAGAATTTCGTACAATTTACTATATCTCGTATGCTCGTTTAACTGAGATCCACTTGTCTTGTAACAAAACTTGTTTAGAAGTTTGAGCTAGATATATTAACGTATAAAGTTTATTATATACTTTTAACGGCACTCCTTTCATGAATGATACCTTGGGCTCGGTATTTTGTTTATTATGAATCATAATTTATTTCGTGTGATGGAACCACACCCATAAGAGTTTCGTACAATTTCCTATATCTCGTAAGCGCGTTTAACCGATATCCAATTGTCTTGTAACAAAACTTGTTTAAAAGTTTAAGCTAGATATATTAACGTATGAAGTTTATTATATACCTTTAACAATACTCCTTTCATGCATGATACTTTAGGCTCGGAATTTTGTTTATTATGAACAATATTCAATTTGGTGTGATGGAACCACATCCATAAGAATTTCGTACAATTTCCTATATCTCGTATGCTCGTTTAACCGAGATTCATTTTTCTTGTAACAAAACCTGTTTAGAACTTTGAGCTAGATATACTAACTTGTGAAGTTTATTATATTTATTTAACGGTACTCCTTTCATGCATGATACCTTAGGTTCAGTATTTTCTTTATTATGGATAATAATTTATTTCGTGTGATGGAACCACACCTAGAAGAGTTTCATACTATTTCCTATGTGTCGTAAGCTCGTTTAATCGAACTCCGTTTGTCTTGTAACAAAACTCGGTTAAAAGTTTGAGCTAACTATAGTAACGTATGAAGTTTATTATATACTTTTAACGGTACTCCTTTCATGCATGATACCTTAACTTTGGTATTTTGTTTATTATGAATAATATTTAATTTCGTGTGATGGAATCACACCCATAAGAATTTCGTACAATTTCCTATATCTCGTATGCTCGTTTAACCGAGATCCATTTTTCTTTTAACAAAACTTGTTTAGAAGATTGAGCTAGACATACTAACGTATGAAGTTTATTATATTCTTTTAACGGTACTCCTTTCATGCATGATACCTTGGGCTCGGTATTTTCTTTATGATGAATAATAATGTATTTCGTGTTATGGAACCACACCTAGAAGAGTTTCATACTATTTCCTATGTGTCGTAAGCTCGTTTAACCGAACTCCGTTTGTCTTGTAACAAAACTCGTTTAAAGGTTTGAGCTAAATATACTAACGTATGAAGTTTATTATACACTTTTAACGGTACTCCTTTCATGCATGATACCTTAGCTTTGGTATTTTGTTTATTATGAATAATATTTAATTTCGTGTGATGGTATCACACCCATAAGAATTTTGTACAATTTCCTATATCTCGTATGCTCGTTTAACCGAGATTCATTTTTCTTGTAACAAAACTTGTTTAGAACTTTGAGCTAGATATACTAACTTGTGAAGATTATTATATTTTTTTAACGGTACTCCTTTCATGCATGATACCTTAGGTTCAGTATTTTCTTTATTATTGATAATAATTTATTTCGTGTTATGGAACCACACCAAGAAGAGTTTCATACTATTTCCTATGTGTCGTAAGCTCGTTTAACCGAACTCCGTTTGTCTTGTAACAAAACTCGTTTAAAAGTTTGAGCTAAATATACTAACGTATGAAGTTTATTATGTACTTTTAACGGTACTCCTTTCATGCATGATATCTTAGGCTCGGTATTTTTTTTAATATGAAGGATATTTAATTTTGTGTGATGGAATCACACCCATAAGAATTTCGTACAATTTACTATATCTCGTATGCTCGTTTAACTGAGATCCACTTGTCTTGTAACAAAACTTGTTTAGAAGTTTGAGCTAGATATATTAACGTATAAAGTTTATTATATACTTTTAACGGCACTCCTTTCATGAATGATACCTTGGGCTCGGTATTTTGTTTATTATGAATCATAATTTATTTCGTGTGATGGAACCACACCCATAAGAGTTTCGTACAATTTCCTATATCTCGTAAGCGCGTTTAACCGATATCCAATTGTCTTGTAACAAAACTTGTTTAAAAGTTTAAGCTAGATATATTAACTTATGAAGTTTATTATATACCTTTAACAATACTCCTTTCATGCATGATACTTTAGGCTCGGAATTTTGTTTATTATGAACAATATTCAATTTGGTGTGATGGAACCACATCCATAAGAATTTCGTACAATTTCCTATATCTCGTATGCTCGTTTAACCGAGATTCATTTTTCTTGTAACAAAACCTGTTTAGAACTTTGAGCTAGATATACTAACTTGTGAAGTTTATTATATTTATTTAACGGTACTCCTTTCATGCATGATACCTTAGGTTCAGTATTTTCTTTATTATGGATAATAATTTATTTCGTGTGATGGAACCACACCTAGAAGAGTTTCATACTATTTCCTATGTGTCGTAAGCTCGTTTAATCGAACTCCGTTTGTCTTGTAACAAAACTCGGTTAAAAGTTTGAGCTAACTATAGTAACGTATGAAGTTTATTATATACTTTTAACGGTACTCCTTTCATGCATGATACCTTAACTTTGGTATTTTGTTTATTATGAATAATATTTAATTTCGTGTGATGGAATCACACCCATAAGAATTTCGTACAATTTCCTATATCTCGTATGCTCGTTTAACCGAGATCCATTTTTCTTTTAACAAAACTCGTTTAGAAGATTGAGCTAGACATACTAACGTATGAAGTTTATTATATTCTTTTAACGGTACTCCTTTCATGCATGATACCTTGGGCTCGGTATTTTCTTTATGATGAATAATAATGTATTTCGTGTTATGGAACCACACCTAGAAGAGTTTCATACTATTTCCTATGTGTCGTAATCTCGTTTAACCGAACTCCGTTTGTCTTGTAACAAAACTCGTTTAAAGGTTTGAGCTAAATATACTAACGTATGAAGTTTATTATGTACTTTTAACGGTACTCCTTTCATGCATGATACCTTAGGCTCGGTATTTTTTTTAATATGAAGGATATTTAATTTTGTGTGATGGAATCACACCCATAAGAATTTCGTACAATTTACTATATCTCGTATGCTCGTTTAACTGAGATCCACTTGTCTTGTAACAAAACTTGTTTAGAAGTTTGAGCTAGATATATTAACGTATAAAGTTTATTATATACTTTTAACGGCACTCCTTTCATGAATGATACCTTGGGCTCGGTATTTTGTTTATTATGAATCATAATTTATTTCGTGTGATGGAACCACACCCATAAGAGTTTCGTACAATTTCCTATATCTCGTATGCTCGTTTAACCGATATCCAATTGTCTTGTAACAAAACTTGTTTAAAAGTTTAAGCTAGATATATTAACGTATGAAGTTTATTATATACCTTTAACAATACTCCTTTCATGCATGATACTTTAGGCTCGGAATTTTGTTTATTATGAACAATATTCAATTTGGTGTGATGGAACCACATCCATAAGAATTTCGTACAATTTCCTATATCTCGTATGCTCGTTTAACCGAGATTCATTTTTCTTGTAACAAAACCTGTTTAGAACTTTGAGCTAGATATACTAACTTGTGAAGTTTATTATATTTATTTAACGGTACTCCTTTCATGCATGATACCTTAGGTTCAGTATTTTCTTTATTATGGATAATAATTTATTTCGTGTGATGGAACCACACCTAGAAGAGTTTCATACTATTTCCTATGTGTCGTAAGCTCGTTTAATCGAACTCCGTTTGTCTTGTAACAAAACTCGGTTAAAAGTTTGAGCTAACTATAGTAACGTATGAAGTTTATTATATACTTTTAACGGTACTCCTTTCATGCATGATACCTTAACTTTGGTATTTTGTTTATTATGAATAATATTTAATTTCGTGTGATGGAATCACACCCATAAGAATTTCGTACAATTTCCTATATCTCGTATGCTCGTTTAACCGAGATCCATTTTTCTTTTAACAAAACTTGTTTAGAAGATTGAGCTAGACATACTAACGTATGAAGTTTATTATATTCTTTTAACGGTACTCCTTTCATGCATGATACCTTGGGCTCGGTATTTTCTTTATGATGAATAATAATGTATTTCGTGTTATGGAACCACACCTAGAAGAGTTTCATACTATTTCCTATGTTTCGTAAGCTCGTTTAACCGATCTCCGGTTGTCTTGTAACAAAACTCGTTTAAAAGCTTGAGCTAAATATACTAACGTATGAAATTTATTATATACTTTTAACGGTACTCATTTCATGCATGATACCTTAGCTTTGGTATTTTGTTTATTCTGAATAATATTTAATTTCGTGTGATGGAATCAGACCCATAAGAATTTCGTACAATTTCCTATATCTCGTATGCTCGTTTAACCGAGATCCATTTTTCTTTTAACAAAACTTGTTTAGAAGATTGAGCTAGATATACTAACGTATGAAGTTTATTATATTCTTTTAACGGTACTCCTTTCATGCATGATACCTTAGGCTCGGTATTTTCTTTATTATGAATAATAATGTATTTCGTGTTATGGAACCACACCTAGAAGAGTTTCATACTATTTCCTATGTGTCGTAAGCTCGTTTAACCGAACTCCGTTTGTCTTGTAACAAAACTCGTTTAAAAGTTTGAGCTAAATATACTAACGTATGAAGTTTATTATGTAATTTTAACGGTACTCCTTTCATGCATGATACCTTAGGCTCGGTATTTTTTTTTAATATGAAGGATATTTAATTTTGTGTGATGGAATCACACCCATAAGAATTTCGTACAATTTACTATATCTCGTATGCTCGTTTAACTGAGATCCACTTGTCTTGTAACAAAACTTGTTTAGAAGTTTGAGCTAGATATATTAACGTCTGAAGTTTATTGTGTACTTTTAACGGTACTCCTTTCATCCATGATACTTTAGGCTCGGTATTTTGTTTATTATGAATAATAATTTATTTAGTGTGATGGAACCACACCCATAAGAGTTTCGTACAATTTCCTATATCTCGTAAGCACGTTTAACCGAGATCCATTTTTCTTGTAACAAAACTTGTTTTGAAGTTTGAGCTAGATATACTAACGTAGGAAGTTTATTTTATTCTTTTAACGGTACTCCTTTCATGAATGATACCTTAGGCTCAGTAATTTCTTTATTATGAATAATAATTTATTTCGTGTGATGGAACCACACCTAGATGAGTTTCATACTATTTCCTATGTGTCGTAAGCTCGTTTAACCGAACTCCGTTTGTCTTGTAACAAAACTCGGTTAAAAGCTTGAGCTAAATATACTAACGTATGAAGTTTACTATATACTTTTAACGGTACTCATTTCATGCATGATACCTTAGCTTTGGTATTTTGTTTATTATGAATAATATTTAATTTCGTGTGATGGAATCACACCCATAAGAATTTCGTACAATTTCCTATATCTCGTATGCTCGTTTAACCGAGATCCATTTTTCTTTTAATAAAACTTGTTTAGAAGATTGAGCTAGATATACTAACGTATGAAGTTTATTATATTCTTTTAACGGTACTCCTTTCATGCATGATACCTTAGGTTCGGTAATTTCTTTATTATGAATAATAATGTATTTCGTGTTATGGAACCACACCTAGAAGAGTTTCATACTATTTCCTATGTATCGTAAGCTCGTTTAACCGAACTCCGTTTGTCTTGTAACAAAACTCGGTTAAAAGCTTGAGCTAAATATACTAACGTATGAAATTTATTATATACTTTTAACGGTACTCATTTCATGCATGATACCTTAGCTTTGGTATTTTGTTTATTCTGAATAATATTTAATTTCGTGTGATGGAATCACACCCATAAGAATTTCGTACAATTTCCTATATCTTGTATGCTCGTTTAACCGAGATCCATTTTTCTTTTAACAAAACTTGTTTAGAAGATCGAGCTAGATATACTAACGTATGAAGTTTATTATATTCTTTTAACGGTACTCCTTTCATGCATGATACCTTAGGCTCGGTATTTTCTTTATTATGAATAATAATGTATTTCGTGTTATGGAACCACACCTAGAAGATTTTCATACTATTTCCTATGTGTCGTAAGCTCGTTTAACCGAACTCCGTTTGTCTTGTAACAAAACTCGTTTAAAAGCTTGAGCTAAATATACTAACGTATGAAGTTTATTATATACTTTTAACGGTACTCCTTTCATGCATGATACCTTAGCTTTGGTACTTTGTTTATTATGAATAATATTTAATTTCGTTTGATGGAATCAGACCCATAAGAATTTCGTACAATTTCCTATATCTCGTATGCTCGTTTAACCGAGATCCATTTTTCTTTTAACAAAACTTGTTTAGAAGATTGAGCTAGATATACTAACGTATGAAGTTTATTATATTCTTTTAACGGTACTCCTTTCATGCATGATACCTTAGGCTCGGTATTTTCTTTATTATGAATAATAATGTATTTCGTGTTATGGAACCACACCTAGAAGAGTTTCATACTATTTCCTATGTGTCGTAAGCTCGTTTAACCGAACTTCGTCTGTCTTGTAACAAAACTCGTTTAAAAGTTTGAGCTAAATATACTAACGTATGAAGTTTATTATGTACTTTTAACGGTACTCCTTTCATGCATGATACGTTAGGCTCGGTATTTTTTTTTAATATGAAGGATATTTAATTTTGTGTGATGGAATCACACCCATAAGAATTTCGTACAATTTACTATATCTCGTATGCTCGTTTAACTGAGATCCACTTGTCTTGTAACAAAACTTGTTTAGAAGTTTGAGCTAAATATACTAACGTATGAAGTTTATTATATAATTTTAACGGTACACCTTTCATGCATGATACCTTAGCTTTGGTATTTTGTTTATTATGAATAATATTTAATTTCGTGTGATGGAATCACACCCATAAGAATTTCGTACAATTTCCTATATCTCGTAAGCACGTTTAACCGAGATCCATTTTTCTTGTAACAAAACTTGTTTTGAAGTTTGAGCTAGATATACTAACGTAGGAAGTTTATTTTATTCTTTTAACGGTACTCCTTTCATGAATGATACCTTAGGCTCAGTATTTTCTTTATTATGAATAATAATTTATTTCGTGTGATGGAACCACACCTAGATGAGTTTCATACTATTTCCTATGAGTCGTAAGCTCGTTTAACCGAACTCCGTTTGTCTTGTAACAAAACTCGGTTAAAAGCTTGAGCTAAATATATTAACGTATGAAGTTTATTATATACCTTTAACAATACTCCTTTCATGCATGATACTTTAGGCTCGGAATTTTGTTTATTATGAACAATATTCAATTTGGTGTGATGGAACCACACCCATAAGAGTTTCGTACAATTTCCTATATCTCGTATGCTCGTTTAACCGAGATCCATTTTTCTTTTAACAAAACTTGTTTAGAAGATTAAGCTAGATATTCTAACGTATGAAGTTTATTATATTCTTTTAACGGTACTCCTTTCATGCTTGATATTTTAGGCTCGGTATTTTGTTTATTATGAATAATAATTTTTTTGGTGTGATGGAACCACACCAAGAAGAGTTTCATACTATTTCCTATGTTTCGTAAGCTCGTTTAACCGATCTCCGGTTGTCTTGTAACAAAACTCGTTTAAAAGTTTTAGCTAAATATACTAACGTATGAAGTTTATTATAACTTTTAACGGTACTCATTTCATGCATGATACCTTAGCTTTGGTATTTTGTTTATTATGAATAATATTTAATTTCTTGTGATGGAATCACACCCATAAGAATTTCGTACAATTTCCTATATCTCGTATGCTCGTTTAACCGAGATCCATTTTTCTTTTAACAAAACTTGTTTAGAAGATTGAGCTAGATATACTAACGTATGAAGTTTATTATATTCTTTTAACGGTACTCCTTTCATGCATGATACCTTAGGCTCGGTAATTTCTTTATTATGAATAATAATGTATTTCGTGTTATGGAACCACACCTAGAAGAGTTTCATACTATTTCCTATGTGTCGTAAGCTCGTTTAACCGAACTCCGTTTGTCTTGTAACAAAACTCGTTTAAAAGTTTGAGCTAAATATACTAACGTATGAAGTTTATTATGTACTTTTAACGGTACTCCTTTCATGCATGATACGTTAGGCTCGGTATTTTTTTTTAATATGAAGGATATTTAATTTTGTGTGATGGAATCACACCCATAAGAATTTCGTACAATTTACTATATCTCGTATGCTCGTTTAACTGAGATCCACTTGTCTTGTAACAAAACTTGTTTAGAAGTTTGAGCTAAATATACTAACGTATGAAGTTTATTATATACTTTTAACGGTACTCATTTCATGCATGATACCTTAGCTTTGGTATTTTGTTTATTATGAATAATATTTAATTTCGTGTGATGGAATCACACCCATAAGAATTTCGTACAATTTCCTATATCTCGTAAGCACGTTTAACCGAGATCCATTTTTCTTGTAACAAAACTTGTTTTGAAGTTTGAGCTAGATATACTAACGTAGGAAGTTTATTTTATTCTTTTAACGGTACTCCTTTCATGAATGATACCTTAGGCTCAGTATTTTCTTTATTATGAATAATAATTTATTTCGTGTGATGGAACCACACCTAGATGAGTTTCATACTATTTCCTATGTGTCGTAAGCTCGTTTAACCGAACTCCGTTTGTCTTGTAACAAAACTCGGTTAAAAGCTTGAGCTAAATATATTAACGTATGAAGTTTATTATATACCTTTAACAATACTCCTTTCATGCATGATACTTTAGGCTCGGAATTTTGTTTATTATGAACAATATTCAATTTGGTGTGATGGAACCACACCCATAAGAGTTTCGTACAATTTCCTATATCTCGTATGCTCGTTTAACCGAGATCCATTTTTCTTTTAACAAAACTTGTTTAGAAGATTAAGCTAGATATTCTAACGTATGAAGTTTATTATATTCTTTTAACGGTACTCCTTTCATGCTTGATATTTTAGGCTCGGTATTTTGTTTATTATGAATAATAATTTTTTTGGTGTGATGGAACCACACCAAGAAGAGTTTCATACTATTTCCTATGTTTCGTAAGCTCGTTTAACCGATCTCCGGTTGTCTTGTAACAAAACTCGTTTAAAAGTTTTAGCTAAATATACTAACGTATGAAGTTTATTATAACTTTTAACGGTACTCATTTCATGCATGATACCTTAGCTTTGGTATTTTGTTTATTATGAATAATATTTAATTTCTTGTGATGGAATCACACCCATAAGAATTTCGTACAATTTCCTATATCTCGTATGCTCGTTTAACCGAGATCCATTTTTCTTTTAACAAAACTTGTTTAGAAGATTGAGCTAGATATACTAACGTATGAAGTTTATTATATTCTTTTAACGGTACTCCTTTCATGCATGATACCTTAGGCTCGGTAATTTCTTTATTATGAATAATAATGTATTTCGTGTTATGGAACCACACCTAGAAGAGTTTCATACTATTTCCTATGTGTCGTAAGCTCGTTTAACCGAACTCCGTTTGTCTTGTAACAAAACTCGTTTAAAAGTTTGAGCTAAATATACTAACGTATGAAGTTTATTATGTACTTTTAACGGTACTCCTTTCATGCATGATACCTTAGGCTCGGTATTTTTTTTAATATGAAGGATATTTAATTTTGTGTGATGGAATCACATCCATAAGAATTTCGTACAATTTACTATATCTCGTATGCTCGTTTAACTGAGATCCACTTGTCTTGTAACAAAACTTGTTTAGAAGTTTGAGCTAGATATATTAACGTATAAAGTTTATTATATACTTTTAACGGCACTCCTTTCATGAATGATACCTTAGCTTCAGTATTTTGTTTATTTTGAATCATAATTTATTTCTTGTGATGGAACCACACCCATAAGAGTTTCCTACAATTTCCTATATCTCGTAAGCGCGTTTAACCGAGATCCAATTGTCTTGTAACAAAACTTGTTTAAAAGTTTAAGCTAGATATATTAACGTATGAAGTTTATTATATACCTTTAACAATACTCCTTTCATGCATGATACTTTAGGCTCGGAATTTTGTTTATTATGAACAATATTCAATTTGGTGTGATGGAACCACACCCATAAGAGTTTCGTACAATTTCCTATATCTCGTATGCTCGTTTAACCGAGATTCATTTTTCTTGTAACAAAACCTGTTTAGAACTTTGAGCTAGATATACTAACTTGTGAAGTTTATTATATTTATTTAACGGTACTCCTTTCATGCATGATACCTTAGGTTCAGTATTTTCTTTATTATGGATAATAATTTATTTCGTGCGATGGAACCACACCTAGAAGAGTTTCATACTATTTCCTATGTGTCGTAAGCTCGTATAACTGAACTCCGTTTGTCTTGTAACAAAACTCGGTTAAAAGTTTGAGCTAAATATAGTAACGTATGAAGTTTATTATATACTTTTAACGCTACTCCTTTCATGCATGATACCTTAGCTTTGGTATTTTGTTTATTATGAATAATATTTAATTTCGTGTGATGGAATCACACCCATAAGAATTTCGTACAATTTCCTATATCTCGTAAGCACGTTTAACCGAGATCCATTTTTCTTGTAACAAAACTTGTTTTGAAGTTTGAGCTAGATATACTAACGTATGAAGTTTATTTTATTCTTTTAACGGTACTCCTTTCATGAATGATACCTTAGGCTCAGTATTTTCTTTATAATGAATAATAATTTATTTCGTGTGATGGAACCACACCTAGAAGAGTTTCGTACTATTTCCTATGTGTCGTAATCTCGTTTAACCGAACTCCGTTTGTCTTGTAACAAAACTCGGTTAAAAGCTTGAGCTAAATATACTAACGTATGAAGTTTATTATATACTTTTAACGGTACTCATTTCATGCATGATACCTTAGCTTTGGTATTTTGTTAATTATGAATTTCGTGTGATGGAATCACACCCATAAGAATTTCGTACAATTTCCTATATCTCGTATGCTCGTTTAACCGAGATCCATTTTTCTTTTAACAAAACTTGTTTAGAAGATTGAGCTAGATATACTAACGTATGAAGTTTATTATATTCTTTTAACGGTACTCCTTTCATGCATGATACCTTAGGCTCGGTATTTTATTTATTATGAATAATAATGTATTTCGTGTTATGGAACCACACCTAGAAGAGTTTCATACTATTTCCTATGTGTCGTAAGCTCGTTTAACCGAACTCCGTTTGTCTTGTGACAAAACTCGTTTAAAAGTTTGAGCTAAATATACTAACGTATGAAGTTTATTATATACTTTTAACGGCACTCCTTTCATGCATGATACCTTAGCTTTGGTATTTTGTTTATTATGAATAATATTTAATTTCGTGTGATGGAATCACACCCATAAGAATTTCGTACAATTTCCTATATCTCGTATGCTCGTTTAACCGAGATCCATTTTTCTTTTAACAAAACTTGTTTAGAAGATTGAGCTAGATATACTAACGTATGAAGTTTATTATATTCTTTTAATGGTACTCCTTCCATGCATGATACCTTAGGCTCGGTATTTTCTTTATTATGAATAATAATGTATTTCGTGTTATGGAACCACACCTAGAAGAGTTTCATACTATTTCCTATGTGTCGTAAGCTCGTTTAACCGAACTCCGTTTGTCTTGTAACAAAACTCGTTTAAAATTTTGAGCTAAATATACTAACGTATGAAGTTTATTATGTACTTTTAACGGTACTCCTTTCATGCATGATACCTTAGCTTTGGTATTTTGTTTATTATGAATAATATTTAATTTCGTGTGATGGAATCACACCCATAAGAATTTCGTACAATTTCCTATATCTCGTATGCTCGTTTAACCGAGATCCATTTTTCTTTTAACAAAACTTGTTTAGAAGATTGAGCTAGATATACTAACGTATGAAGTTTATTATATTCTTTTAACGGTACTCCTTTCATGCATGATACCTTAGGCTCGGTAATTTCTTTATTATGAATAATAATGTATTTCGTGTTATGGAACCACACCTAGAAGAGTTTCATACTATTTCCTATGTGTCGTAAGCTCGTTTAACCGAACTCCGTTTGTCTTGTAACAAAACTCGTTTAAAAGTTTGACCTAAATATACTAACGTATGAAGTTTATTATGTACTTTTAACGGTACTCCTTTCATGCATGATACCTTAGGCTCGGTATTGTTTTTAATATGAAGGATATTTAATTTTGTGTGATGGAATCACACCCATAAGAATTTCGTACAATTTACTATATCTCGTATGCTCGTTTAACTGAGATCCACTTGTCTTGTAACAAAACTTGTTTAGAAGTTTGAGCTAGATATATTAACGTATAAAGTTTATTATATACTTTTAACGGCACTCCTTTCATGAATGATACCTTAGCTTCAGTATTTTGTTTATTATGAATCATAATTTATTTCGTGTGATGGAACCACACCCATAAGAGTTTCCTACAATTTCCTATATCTCGTAAGCGCGTTTAACCGAGATCCAATTGTCCTGTAACAAAACTTGTTTAAAAGTTTAAGCTAGATATATTAACGTATGAAGTTTATTATATACCTTTAACAATACTCCTTTCATGCATGATACTTTAGGCTCGGAATTTTGTTTATTATGAACAATATTCAATTTGGTGTGATGGAACCACATCCATAAGAATTTCGTACAATTTCCTATATCTCGTATGCTCGTTTAACCGAGATTCATTTTTCTTGTAACAAAATCTGTTTAGAACTTTGAGCTAGATATACTAACTTGTGAAGTTTATTATATTTATTTAACGGTACTCCTTTCATGCATGATACCTTAGGTTCAGTATTTTCTTTATTATGGATAATAATTTATTTCGTGTGATGGAACCACACCTAGAAGAGATTCATACTATTTCCTATGTGTCGTAAGCTCGTATAACTGAACTCCGTTTGTCTTGTAACAAAACTCGGTTAAAAGTTTGAGCTAAATATAGTAACGTATGAAGTTTATTATATACTTTTAACGCTACTCCTTTCATGCATGATACCTTAGCTTTGGTATTTTGTTTATTATGAATAATATTTAATTTTGTGTGATGGAATCACACCCATAAGAATTTCGTACAATTTCCTATATCTCGTAAGCACGTTTAACCGAGATCCATTTTTCTTGTAACAAAACTTGTTTTGAAGTTTGAGCTAGATATACTAACGTATGAAGTTTATTTTATTCTTTTAACGGTACTCCTTTCATGAATGATACCTTAGGCTCAGTATTTTCTTTATAATGAATAATAATTTATTTCGTGTGATGGAACCACACCTAGAAGAGTTTCGTACTATTTCCTATGTGTCGTAATCTCGTTTAACCGAACTCCGTTTGCCTTGTAACAAAACTCGGTTAAAAGCTTGAGCTAAATATACTAACGTATGAAGTTTATTATATACTTTTAACGGTACTCATTTCATGCATGATACCTTAGCTTTGGTATTTTGTTAATTATGAATTTCGTGTGATGGAATCACACACCCATAAGAATTTCGTACACTTTCCTATATCTCGTATGCTCGTTTAACCGAGATCCATTTTTCTTTTAACAAAACTTGTTTAGAAGATTGAGCTAGATATACTAACGTATGAAGTTTATTATATTATTTTAATGGTACTCCTTTCATGCATGATACCTTAGGCTCGGTATTTTCTTTATTATGAATAATAATGTATTTCGTGTTATGGAACCACACCTAGAAGAGTTTCATACTATTTCCTATGTGTCGTAAGCTCGTTTAACCGAACTCCGTTTGTCTTGTAACAAAACTCGTTTAAAATTTTGAGCTAAATATACTAACGTATGAAGTTTATTATGTACTTTTAACGGTACTCCTTTCATGCATGATACCTTAGCTTTGGTATTTTGTTTATTATGAATAATATTTAATTTCTTGTGATGGAATCACACCCATAAGAATTTCGTACAATTTCCTATATCTCGTATGCTCGTTTAACCGAGATCCATTTTTCTTTTAACAAAACTTGTTTAGAAGATTGAGCTAGATATACTAACGTATGAAGTTTATTATATTCTTTTAACGGTACTCCTTTCATGCATGATACCTTAGGCTCGGTAATTTCTTTATTATGAATAATAATGTATTTCGTGTTATGGAACCACACCTAGAAGAGTTTCATACTATTTCCTATGTGTCGTAAGCTCGTTTAACCGAACTCCGTTTGTCTTGTAACAAAACTCGTTTAAAAGTTTGAGCTAAATATACTAACGTATGAAGTTTATTATGTACTTTTAACGGTACTCCTTTCATGCATGATACCTTAGGCTCGGTATTGTTTTTAATATGAAGGATATTTAATTTTGTGTGATGGAATCACACCCATAAGAATTTCGTACAATTTACTATATCTCGTATGCTCGTTTAACTGAGATCCACTTGTCTTGTAACAAAACTTGTTTAGAAGTTTGAGCTAGATATATTAACGTATAAAGTTTATTATATACTTTTAACGGCACTCCTTTCATGAATGATACCTTAGCTTCAGTATTTTGTTTATTATGAATCATAATTTATTTCGTGTGATGGAACCACACCCATAAGAGTTTCCTACAATTTCCTATATCTCGTAAGCGCGTTTAACCGAGATCCAATTGTCCTGTAACAAAACTTGTTTAAAAGTTTAAGCTAGATATATTAACGTATGAAGTTTATTATATACCTTTAACAATACTCCTTTCATGCATGATACTTTAGGCTCGGAATTTTGTTTATTATGAACAATATTCAATTTGGTGTGATGGAACCACATCCATAAGAATTTCGTACAATTTCCTATATCTCGTATGCTCGTTTAACCGAGATTCATTTTTCTTGTAACAAAATCTGTTTAGAACTTTGAGCTAGATATACTAACTTGTGAAGTTTATTATATTTATTTAACGGTACTCCTTTCATGCATGATACCTTAGGTTCAGTATTTTCTTTATTATGGATAATAATTTATTTCGTGTGATGGAACCACACCTAGAAGAGATTCATACTATTTCCTATGTGTCGTAAGCTCGTATAACTGAACTCCGTTTGTCTTGTAACAAAACTCGGTTAAAAGTTTGAGCTAAATATAGTAACGTATGAAGTTTATTATATACTTTTAACGCTACTCCTTTCATGCATGATACCTTAGCTTTGGTATTTTGTTTATTATGAATAATATTTAATTTTGTGTGATGGAATCACACCCATAAGAATTTCGTACAATTTCCTATATCTCGTAAGCACGTTTAACCGAGATCCATTTTTCTTGTAACAAAACTTGTTTTGAAGTTTGAGCTAGATATACTAACGTATGAAGTTTATTTTATTCTTTTAACGGTACTCCTTTCATGAATGATACCTTAGGCTCAGTATTTTCTTTATAATGAATAATAATTTATTTCGTGTGATGGAACCACACCTAGAAGAGTTTCGTACTATTTCCTATGTGTCGTAATCTCGTTTAACCGAACTCCGTTTGCCTTGTAACAAAACTCGGTTAAAAGCTTGAGCTAAATATACTAACGTATGAAGTTTATTATATACTTTTAACGGTACTCATTTCATGCATGATACCTTAGCTTTGGTATTTTGTTAATTATGAATTTCGTGTGATGGAATCACACACCCATAAGAATTTCGTACACTTTCCTATATCTCGTATGCTCGTTTAACCGAGATCCATTTTTCTTTTAACAAAACTTGTTTAGAAGATTGAGCTAGATATACTAACGTATGAAGTTTATTATATTCTTTTAATGGTACTCCTTTCATGCATGATACCTTAGGCTCGGTATTTTCTTTATTATGAATAATAATGTATTTCGTGTTATGGAACCACACCTAGAAGAGTTTCATACTATTTCCTATGTGTCGTAAGCTCGTTTAACCGAACTCCGTTTGTCTTGTAACAAAACTCGTTTAAAAGTTTGAGCTAAATATACTAACGTATGAAGTTTATTATGTACTTTTAACGGTACTCCTTTCATGCATGATACCTTAGGCTCGGTATTGTTTTTAATATGAAGGATATTTAATTTTGTGTGATGGAATCACACCCATAAGAATTTCGTACAATTTACTATATCTCGTATGCTCGTTTAACTGAGATCCACTTGTCTTGTAACAAAACTTGTTTAGAAGTTTGAGCTAGATATATTAACGTATAAAGTTTATTATATACTTTTAACGGCACTCCTTTCATGAATGATACCTTAGCTTCAGTATTTTGTTTATTATGAATCATAATTTATTTCGTGTGATGGAACCACACCCATAAGAGTTTCCTACAATTTCCTATATCTCGTAAGCGCGTTTAACCGAGATCCAATTGTCCTGTAACAAAACTTGTTTAAAAGTTTAAGCTAGATATATTAACGTATGAAGTTTATTATATACCTTTAACAATACTCCTTTCATGCATGATACTTTAGGCTCGGAATTTTGTTTATTATGAACAATATTCAATTTGGTGTGATGGAACCACATCCATAAGAATTTCGTACAATTTCCTATATCTCGTATGCTCGTTTAACCGAGATTCATTTTTCTTGTAACAAAATCTGTTTAGAACTTTGAGCTAGATATACTAACTTGTGAAGTTTATTATATTTATTTAACGGTACTCCTTTCATGCATGATACCTTAGGTTCAGTATTTTCTTTATTATGGATAATAATTTATTTCGTGTGATGGAACCACACCTAGAAGAGATTCATACTATTTCCTATGTGTCGTAAGCTCGTATAACTGAACTCCGTTTGTCTTGTAACAAAACTCGGTTAAAAGTTTGAGCTAAATATAGTAACGTATGAAGTTTATTATATACTTTTAACGCTACTCCTTTCATGCATGATACCTTAGCTTTGGTATTTTGTTTATTATGAATAATATTTAATTTTGTGTGATGGAATCACACCCATAAGAATTTCGTACAATTTCCTATATCTCGTAAGCACGTTTAACCGAGATCCATTTTTCTTGTAACAAAACTTGTTTTGAAGTTTGAGCTAGATATACTAACGTATGAAGTTTATTTTATTCTTTTAACGGTACTCCTTTCATGAATGATACCTTAGGCTCAGTATTTTCTTTATAATGAATAATAATTTATTTCGTGTGATGGAACCACACCTAGAAGAGTTTCGTACTATTTCCTATGTGTCGTAATCTCGTTTAACCGAACTCCGTTTGCCTTGTAACAAAACTCGGTTAAAAGCTTGAGCTAAATATACTAACGTATGAAGTTTATTATATACTTTTAACGGTACTCATTTCATGCATGATACCTTAGCTTTGGTATTTTGTTAATTATGAATTTCGTGTGATGGAATCACACACCCATAAGAATTTCGTACACTTTCCTATATCTCGTATGCTCGTTTAACCGAGATCCATTTTTCTTTTAACAAAACTTGTTTAGAAGATTGAGCTAGATATACTAACGTATGAAGTTTATTATATTCTTTTAATGGTACTCCTTTCATGCATGATACCTTAGGCTCGGTATTTTCTTTATTATGAATAATAATGTATTTCGTGTTATGGAACCACACCTAGAAGAGTTTCATACTATTTCCTATGTGTCGTAAGCTCGTTTAACCGAACTCCGTTTGTCTTGTAACAAAACTCGTTTAAAATTTTGAGCTAAATATACTAACGTATGAAGTTTATTATGTACTTTTAACGGTACTCCTTTCATGCATGATACCTTAGCTTTGGTATTTTGTTTATTATGAATAATATTTAATTTCTTGTGATGGAATCACACCCATAAGAATTTCGTACAATTTCCTATATCTCGTATGCTCGTTTAACCGAGATCCATTTTTCTTTTAACAAAACTTGTTTAGAAGATTGAGCTAGATATACTAACGTATGAAGTTTATTATATTCTTTTAACGGTACTCCTTTCATGCATGATACCTTAGGCTCGGTAATTTCTTTATTATGAATAATAATGTATTTCGTGTTATGGAACCACACCTAGAAGAGTTTCATACTATTTCCTATGTGTCGTAAGCTCGTTTAACCGAACTCCGTTTGTCTTGTAACAAAACTCGTTTAAAAGTTTGAGCTAAATATACTAACGTATGAAGTTTATTATGTACTTTTAACGGTACTCCTTTCATGCATGATACCTTAGGCTCGGTATTGTTTTTAATATGAAGGATATTTAATTTTGTGTGATGGAATCACACCCATAAGAATTTCGTACAATTTACTATATCTCGTATGCTCGTTTAACTGAGATCCACTTGTCTTGTAACAAAACTTGTTTAGAAGTTTGAGCTAGATATATTAACGTATAAAGTTTATTATATACTTTTAACGGCACTCCTTTCATGAATGATACCTTAGCTTCAGTATTTTGTTTATTATGAATCATAATTTATTTCGTGTGATGGAACCACACCCATAAGAGTTTCCTACAATTTCCTATATCTCGTAAGCGCGTTTAACCGAGATCCAATTGTCCTGTAACAAAACTTGTTTAAAAGTTTAAGCTAGATATATTAATGTATGAAGTTTATTATATACCTTTAACAATACTCCTTTCATGCATGATACTTTAGGCTCGGAATTTTGTTTATTATGAACAATATTCAATTTGGTGTGATGGAACCACATCCATAAGAATTTCGTACAATTTCCTATATCTCGTATGCTCGTTTAACCGAGATTCATTTTTCTTGTAACAAAATCTGTTTAGAACTTTGAGCTAGATATACTAACTTGTGAAGTTTATTATATTTATTTAACGGTACTCCTTTCATGCATGATACCTTAGGTTCAGTATTTTCTTTATTATGGATAATAATTTATTTCGTGTGATGGAACCACACCTAGAAGAGATTCATACTATTTCCTATGTGTCGTAAGCTCGTATAACTGAACTCCGTTTGTCTTGTAACAAAACTCGGTTAAAAGTTTGAGCTAAATATAGTAACGTATGAAGTTTATTATATACTTTTAACGCTACTCCTTTCATGCATGATACCTTAGCTTTGGTATTTTGTTTATTATGAATAATATTTAATTTTGTGTGATGGAATCACACCCATAAGAATTTCGTACAATTTCCTATATCTCGTAAGCACGTTTAACCGAGATCCATTTTTCTTGTAACAAAACTTGTTTTGAAGTTTGAGCTAGATATACTAACGTATGAAGTTTATTTTATTCTTTTAACGGTACTCCTTTCATGAATGATACCTTAGGCTCAGTATTTTCTTTATAATGAATAATAATTTATTTCGTGTGATGGAACCACACCTAGAAGAGTTTCGTACTATTTCCTATGTGTCGTAATCTCGTTTAACCGAACTCCGTTTGCCTTGTAACAAAACTCGGTTAAAAGCTTGAGCTAAATATACTAACGTATGAAGTTTATTATATACTTTTAACGGTACTCATTTCATGCATGATACCTTAGCTTTGGTATTTTGTTAATTATGAATTTCGTGTGATGGAATCACACACCCATAAGAATTTCGTACACTTTCCTATATCTCGTATGCTCGTTTAACCGAGATCCATTTTTCTTTTAACAAAACTTGTTTAGAAGATTGAGCTAGATATACTAACGTATGAAGTTTATTATATTCTTTTAATGGTACTCCTTTCATGCATGATACCTTAGGCTCGGTATTTTCTTTATTATGAATAATAATGTATTTCGTGTTATGGAACCACACCTAGAAGAGTTTCATACTATTTCCTATGTGTCGTAAGCTCGTTTAACCGAACTCCGTTTGTCTTGTAACAAAACTCGTTTAAAAGTTTGAGCTAAATATACTAACGTATGAAGTTTATTATATACTTTTAACGGTACTCATTTCATGCATGATACCTTAGCTTTGGTATTTTGTTTATTATGAATAATATTTAATTTCGTGTGATGGAATCACACCCATAAGAATTTCGTACAATTTCCTATATCTCGTATGCTCGTTTAACCGAGATCCATTTTTCTTTTAACAAAACTTGTTTAGAAGATTGAGCTAGATATACTAACGTATGAAGTTTATTATATTCTTTTAACGGTACTCCTTTCATGCATGATACCTTAGGCTCGGTAATTTCTTTATTATGAATAATAATGTATTTCGTGTTATGGAACCACACCTAGAAGAGTTTCATACTATTTCCTATGTGTCGTAAGCTCGTTTAACCGAACTCCGTTTGTCTTGTAACAAAACTCGTTTAAAAGTTTGAGCTAAATATACTAACGTATGAAGTTTATTATGTACTTTTAACGGTACTCCTTTCATGCATGATACCTTAGGCTCGGTATTGTTTTTAATATGAAGGATATTTAATTTTGTGTGATGGAATCACACCCATAAGAATTTCGTACAATTTACTATATCTCGTATGCTCGTTTAACTGAGATCCACTTGTCTTGTAACAAAACTTGTTTAGAAGTTTGAGCTAGATATATTAACGTATAAAGTTTATTATATACTTTTAACGGCACTCCTTTCATGAATGATACCTTAGCTTCAGTATTTTGTTTATTATGAATCATAATTTATTTCGTGTGATGGAACCACACCCATAAGAGTTTCCTACAATTTCCTATATCTCGTAAGCGCGTTTAACCGAGATCCAATTGTCTTGTAACAAAACTTGTTTAAAAGTTTAAGCTAGATATATTAACGTATGAAGTTTATTATATACCTTTAACAATACTCCTTTCATGCATGATACTTTAGGCTCGGAATTTTGTTTATTATGAACAATATTCAATTTGGTGTGATGGAACCACATCCATAAGAATTTCGTACAATTTCCTATATCTCGTATGCTCGTTTAACCGAGATTCATTTTTCTTGTAACAAAATCTGTTTAGAACTTTGAGCTAGATATACTAACTTGTGAAGTTTATTATATTTATTTAACGGTACTCCTTTCATGCATGATACCTTAGGTTCAGTATTTTCTTTATTATGGATAATAATTTATTTCGTGTGATGGAACCACACCTAGAAGAGATTCATACTATTTCCTATGTGTCGTAAGCTCGTATAACTGAACTCCATTTGTCTTGTAACAAAACTCGGTTAAAAGTTTGAGCTAAATATAGTAACGTATGAAGTTTATTATATACTTTTAACGCTACTCCTTTCATGCATGATACCTTAGCTTTGGTATTTTGTTTATTATGAATAATATTTAATTTCGTGTGATGGAATCACACCCATAAGAATTTCGTACAATTTCCTATATCTCGTATGCTCGTTTAACCGAGATCCATTTTTCTTTTAACAATACTTGTTTAGAAGATTGAGCTAGATATACTAACGTATGAAGTTTATTATATTCTTTTAACGGTACTCCTTTCATGCATGATACCTTAGGCTCGGTAATTTCTTTATTATGAATAATAATGTATTTCGTGTTATGGAACCACACCTAGAAGAGTTTCATACTATTTCCTATGTGTCGTAAGCTCGTTTAACCGAACTCCGTTTGTCTTGTAACAAAACTCGTTTAAAAGTTTGAGCTAAATATACTAACGTATGAAGTTTATTATGTACTTTTAACGGTACTCCTTTCATGCATGATACCTTAGGCTCGGTATTGTTTTTAATATGAAGGATATTTAATTTTGTGTGATGGAATCACACCCATAAGAATTTCGTACAATTTACTATATCTCGTATGCTCGTTTAACTGAGATCCACTTGTCTTGTAACAAAACTTGTTTAGAAGTTTGAGCTAGATATATTAACGTATAAAGTTTATTATATACTTTTAACGGCACTCCTTTCATGAATGATACCTTAGCTTCAGTATTTTGTTTATTATGAATCATAATTTATTTCGTGTGATGGAACCACACCCATAAGAGTTTCCTACAATTTCCTATATCTCGTAAGCGCGTTTAACCGATATCCAATTGTCTTGTAACAAAACTTGTTTAAAAGTTTAAGCTAGATATATTAACGTATGAAGTTTATTATATACCTTTAACAATACTCCTTTCATGCATGATACTTTAGGCTCGGAATTTTGTTTATTATGAACAATATTCAATTTGGTGTGATGGAACCACATCCATAAGAATTTCGTACAATTTCCTATATCTCGTATGCTCGTTTAACCGAGATTCATTTTTCTTGTAACAAAATCTGTTTAGAACTTTGAGCTAGATATACTAACTTGTGAAGTTTATTATATTAATTTAACGGTACTCCTTTCATGCATGATACCTTAGGTTCAGTATTTTCTTTATTATGGATAATAATTTATTTCGTGTGATGGAACCACACCTAGAAGAGATTCATACTATTTCCTATGTGTCGTAAGCTCGTATAACTGAACTCCATTTGTCTTGTAACAAAACTCGGTTAAAAGTTTGAGCTAAATATAGTAACGTATGAAGTTTATTATATACTTTTAACGCTACTCCTTTCATGCATGATACCTTAGCTTTGGTATTTTGTTTATTATGAATAATATTTAATTTCGTGTGATGGAATCACACCCATAAGAATTTCGTACAATTTCCTATATCTCGTATGCTCGTTTAACCGAGATCCATTTTTCTTTTAACAAAACTTGTTTAGAAGATTGAGCTAGATATACTAACGTATGAAGTTTATTATATTCTTTTAACGGTACTCCTTTCATGCATGATACCTTAGGCTCGGTAATTTCTTTATTATGAATAATAATGTATTTCGTGTTATGGAACCACACCTAGAATAGTTTCATACTATTTCCTATGTGTCGTAAGCTCGTTTAACCGAACTCCGTTTGTCTTGTAACAAAACTCGTTTAAAAGTTTGAGCTAAATATACTAACGTATGAAGTTTATTATGTACTTTTAACGGTACTCCTTTCATGCATGATACCTTAGGCTCGGTATTGTTTTTAATATGAAGGATATTTAATTTTGTGTGATGGAATCACACCCATAAGAATTTCGTACAATTTACTATATCTCGTATGCTCGTTTAACTGAGATCCACTTGTCTTGTAACAAAACTTGTTTAGAAGTTTGAGCTAGATATATTAACGTATAAAGTTTATTATATACTTTTAACGGCACTCCTTTCATGAATGATACCTTAGCTTCAGTATTTTGTTTATTATGAATCATAATTTATTTCGTGTGATGGAACCACACCCATAAGAGTTTCCTACAATTTCCTATATCTCGTAAGCGCGTTTAACCGAGATCCAATTGTCTTGTAACAAAACTTGTTTAAAAGTTTAAGCTAGATATATTAACGTATGAAGTTTATTATATACCTTTAACAATACTCCTTTCATGCATGATACTTTAGGCTCGGAATTTTGTTTATTATGAACAATATTCAATTTGGTGTGATGGAACCACATCCATAAGAATTTCGTACAATTTCCTATATCTCGTATGCTCGTTTAACCGAGATTCATTTTTCTTGTAACAAAATCTGTTTAGAACTTTGAGCTAGATATACTAACTTGTGAAGTTTATTATATTTATTTAACGGTACTCCTTTCATGCATGATACCTTAGGTTCAGTATTTTCTTTATTATGGATAATAATTTATTTCGTGTGATGGAACCACACCTAGAAGAGATTCATACTATTTCCTATGTGTCGTAAGCTCGTATAACTGAACTCCATTTGTCTTGTAACAAAACTCGGTTAAAAGTTTGAGCTAAATATAGTAACGTATGAAGTTTATTATATACTTTTAACGCTACTCCTTTCATGCATGATACCTTAGCTTTGGTATTTTGTTTATTATGAATAATATTTAATTTCGTGTGATGGAATCACACCCATAAGAATTTCGTACAATTTCCTATATCTCGTATGCTCGTTTAACCGAGATCCATTTTTCTTTTAACAAAACTTGTTTAGAAGATTGAGCTAGATATACTAACGTATGAAGTTTATTATATTCTTTTAACGGTACTCCTTTCATGCATGATACCTTAGGCTCGGTAATTTCTTTATTATGAATAATAATGTATTTCGTGTTATGGAACCACACCTAGAAGAGTTTCATACTATTTCCTATGTGTCGTAAGCTCGTTTAACCGAACTCCGTTTGTCTTGTAACAAAACTCGTTTAAAAGTTTGAGCTAAATATACTAACGTATGAAGTTTATTATGTACTTTTAACGGTACTCCTTTCATGCATGATACCTTAGGCTCGGTATTGTTTTTAATATGAAGGATATTTAATTTTGTGTGATGGAATCACACCCATAAGAATTTCGTACAATTTACTATATCTCGTATGCTCGTTTAACTGAGATCCACTTGTCTTGTAACAAAACTTGTTTAGAAGTTTGAGCTAGATATATTAACGTATAAAGTTTATTATATACTTTTAACGGCACTCCTTTCATGAATGATACCTTAGCTTCAGTATTTTGTTTATTATGAATCATAATTTATTTCGTGTGATGGAACCACACCCATAAGAGTTTCCTACAATTTCCTATATCTCGTAAGCGCGTTTAACCGAGATCCAATTGTCTTGTAACAAAACTTGTTTAAAAGTTTAAGCTAGATATATTAACGTATGAAGTTTATTATATACCTTTAACAATACTCCTTTCATGCATGATACTTTAGGCTCGGAATTTTGTTTATTATGAACAATATTCAATTTGGTGTGATGGAACCACATCCATAAGAATTTCGTACAATTTCCTATATCTCGTATGCTCGTTTAACCGAGATTCATTTTTCTTGTAACAAAATCTGTTTAGAACTTTGAGCTAGATATACTAACTTGTGAAGTTTATTATATTTATTTAACGGTACTCCTTTCATGCATGATACCTTAGGTTCAGTATTTTCTTTATTATGGATAATAATTTATTTCGTGTGATGGAACCACACCTAGAAGAGATTCATACTATTTCCTATGTGTCGTAAGCTCGTATAACTGAACTCCATTTGTCTTGTAACAAAACTCGGTTAAAAGTTTGAGCTAAATATAGTAACGTATGAAGTTTATTATATACTTTTAACGCTACTCCTTTCATGCATGATACCTTAGCTTTGGTATTTTGTTTATTATGAATAATATTTAATTTCGTGTGATGGAATCACACCTATAAGAATTTCGTACAATTTCCTATATCTCGTATGCTCGTTTAACCGAGATCCATTTTTCTTTTAACAAAACTTGTTTAGAAGATTGAGCTAGATATACTAACGTATGAAGTTTATTATATTCTTTTAACGGTACTCCTTTCATGCATGATACCTTAGGCTCGGTAATTTCTTTATTATGAATAATAATGTATTTCGTGTTATGGAACCACACCTAGAAGAGTTTCATACTATTTCCTATGTGTCGTAAGCTCGTTTAACCGAACTCCGTTTGTCTTGTAACAAAACTCGTTTAAAAGTTTGAGCTAAATATACTAACGTATGAAGTTTATTATGTACTTTTAACGGTACTCCTTTCATGCATGATACCTTAGGCTCGGTATTGTTTTTAATATGAAGGATATTTAATTTTGTGTGATGGAATCACACCCATAAGAATTTCGTACAATTTACTATATCTCGTATGCTCGTTTAACTGAGATCCACTTGTCTTGTAACAAAACTTGTTTAGAAGTTTGAGCTAGATATATTAACGTATAAAGTTTATTATATACTTTTAACGGCACTCCTTTCATGAATGATACCTTAGCTTCAGTATTTTGTTTATTATGAATCATAATTTATTTCGTGTGATGGAACCACACCCATAAGAGTTTCCTACAATTTCCTATATCTCGTAAGCGCGTTTAACCGAGATCCAATTGTCTTGTAACAAAACTTGTTTAAAAGTTTAAGCTAGATATATTAACGTATGAAGTTTATTATATACCTTTAACAATACTCCTTTCATGCATGATACTTTAGGCTCGGAATTTTGTTTATTATGAACAATATTCAATTTGGTGTGATGGAACCACATCCATAAGAATTTCGTACAATTTCCTATATCTCGTATGCTCGTTTAACCGAGATTCATTTTTCTTGTAACAAAATCTGTTTAGAACTTTGAGCTAGATATACTAACTTGTGAAGTTTATTATATTTATTTAACGGTACTCCTTTCATGCATGATACCTTAGGTTCAGTATTTTCTTTATTATGGATAATAATTTATTTCGTGTGATGGAACCACACCTAGAAGAGATTCATACTATTTCCTATGTGTCGTAAGCTCGTATAACTGAACTCCATTTGTCTTGTAAAAAAACTCGGTTAAAAGTTTGAGCTAAATATAGTAACGTATGAAGTTTATTATATACTTTTAACGCTACTCCTTTCATGCATGATACCTTAGCTTTGGTATTTTGTTTATTATGAATAATATTTAATTTCGTGTGATGGAATCACACCCATAAGAATTTCGTACAATTTCCTATATCTCGTATGCTCGTTTAACCGAGATCCATTTTTCTTTTAACAAAACTTGTTTAGAAGATTGAGCTAGATATACTAACGTATGAAGTTTATTATATTCTTTTAACGGTACTCCTTTCATGCATGATACCTTAGGCTCGGTAATTTCTTTATTATGAATAATAATGTATTTCGTGTTATGGAACCACACCTAGAAGAGTTTCATACTATTTCCTATGTGTCGTAAGCTCGTTTAACCGAACTCCGTTTGTCTTGTAACAAAACTCGTTTAAAAGTTTGAGCTAAATATACTAACGTATGAAGTTTATTATGTACTTTTAACGGTACTCCTTTCATGCATGATACCTTAGGCTCGGTATTGTTTTTAATATGAAGGATATTTAATTTTGTGTGATGGAATCACACCCATAAGAATTTCGTACAATTTACTATATCTCGTATGCTCGTTTAACTGAGATCCACTTGTCTTGTAACAAAACTTGTTTAGAAGTTTGAGCTAGATATATTAACGTATAAAGTTTATTATATACTTTTAACGGCACTCCTTTCATGAATGATACCTTAGCTTCAGTATTTTGTTTATTATGAATCATAATTTATTTCGTGTGATGGAACCACACCCATAAGAGTTTCCTACAATTTCCTATATCTCGTAAGCGCGTTTAACCGAGATCCAATTGTCTTGTAACAAAACTTGTTTAAAAGTTTAAGCTAGATATATTAACGTATGAAGTTTATTATATACCTTTAACAATACTCCTTTCATGCATGATACTTTAGGCTCGGAATTTTGTTTATTATGAACAATATTCAATTTGGTGTGATGGAACCACATCCATAAGAATTTCGTACAATTTCCTATATCTCGTATGCTCGTTTAACCGAGATTCATTTTTCTTGTAACAAAATCTGTTTAGAACTTTGAGCTAGATATACTAACTTGTGAAGTTTATTATATTTATTTAACGGTACTCCTTTCATGCATGATACCTTAGGTTCAGTATTTTCTTTATTATGGATAATAATTTATTTCGTGTGATGGAACCACACCTAGAAGAGTTTCATACTATTTCCTATGTGTCGTAAGCTCGTATAACTGAACTCCATTTGTCTTGTAACAAAACTCGGTTAAAAGTTTGAGCTAAATATAGTAACGTATGAAGTTTATTATATACTTTTAACGCTACTCCTTTCATGCATGATACCTTAGCTTTGGTATTTTGTTTATTATGAATAATATTTAATTTCGTGTGATGGAATCACACCCATAAGAATTTCGTACAATTTCCTATATCTCGTAAGCACGTTTAACCGAGATCCATTTTTCTTGTAACAAAACTTGTTTTGAAGTTTGAGCTAGATATACTAACGTATGAAGTTTATTTTATTCTTTTAACGGTACTCCTTTCATGAATGATACCTTAGGCTCAGTATTTTCTTTATAATGAATAATAATTTATTTCGTGTGATGGAACCACACCTAGAAGAGTTTCGTACTATTCCCTTGTGTCGTAATCTCGTTTAACCGAACTCCGTTTGTCTTGTAACAAAACTCGGTTAAAAGCTTGAGCTAAATATACTAACGTATGAAGTTTATTATATACTTTTAACGATACTCATTTCATGCATGATACCTTAGCTTTGGTATTTTGTTAATTATGAATTTCGTGTGATGGAATCACACACCCATAAGAATTTCGTACACTTTCCTATATCTCGTATGCTCGTTTAACCGAGATCCATTTTTCTTTTAACAAAACTTGTTTAGAAGATTGAGCTAGATATACTAACGTATGAAGTTTATTATATTCTTTTAATGGTACTCCTTTCATGCATGATACCTTAGGCTCGGTATTTTCTTTATTATGAATAATAATGTATTTCGTGTTATGGAACCACACCTAGAAGAGTTTCATACTATTTCCTATGTGTCGTAAGCTCGTTTAACCGAACTCCGTTTGTCTTGTAACAAAACTCGTTTAAAAGTTTGAGCTAAATATACTAACGTATGAAGTTTATTATATACTTTTAACGGTACTCATTTCATGCATGATACCTTAGCTTTGGTATTTTGTTTATGATGAATAATATTTAATTTCTTGTGATGGAATCACACCCATAAGAATTTCGTACAATTTCCTATATCTCGTATGCTCGTTTAACCGAGATCCATTTTTCTTTTAACAAAACTTGTTTAGAATATTGAGCTAGATATACTAACGTATGAAGTTTATTATATTCTTTTAACGGTACTCCTTTCATGCATGATACCTTAGGCTCGGTAATTTCTTTATTATGAATAATAATTTATTTCGTGTTATGGAACCACACCTAGAAGAGTTTCATACTATTTCCTATGTGTCGTAAGCTCGTTTAACCGAACTCCGTTTGTCTTGTAACAAAACTCGTTTAAAAGTTTGAGCTAAATATACTAACGTATGAAGTTTATTATGTACTTTTAACGGTACTCCTTTCATGCATGATACCTTAGGCTCGGTATTGTTTTTAATATGAAGGATATTTAATTTTGTGTGATGGAATCACACCCATAAGAATTTCGTACAATTTACTATATCTCGTATGCTCGTTTAACTGAGATCCACTTGTCTTGTAACAAAACTTGTTTAGAAGTTTGAGCTAGATATATTAACGTATAAAGTTTATTATATACTTTTAACGGCACTCCTTTCATGAATGATACCTTAGCTTCAGTATTTTGTTTATTATGAATCATAATTTATTTCGTGTGATGGAACCACACCCATAAGAGTTTCCTACAATTTCCTATATCTCGTAAGCGCGTTTAACCGAGATCCAATTGTCTTGTAACAAAACTTGTTTAAAAGTTTAAGCTAGATATATTAACGTATGAAGTTTATTATATACCTTTAACAATACTCCTTTCATGCATGATACTTTAGGCTCGGAATTTTGTTTATTATGAACAATATTCAATTTGGTGTGATGGAACCACATCCATAAGAATTTCGTACAATTTCCTATATCTCGTATGCTCGTTTAACCGAGATTCATTTTTCTTGTAACAAAATCTGTTTAGAACTTTGAGCTAGATATACTAACTTGTGAAGTTTATTATATTTATTTAACGGTACTCCTTTCATGCATGATACCTTAGGTTCAGTATTTTCTTTATTATGGATAATAATTTATTTCGTGTGATGGAACCACACCTAGAAGAGATTCATACTATTTCCTATGTGTCGTAAGCTCGTATAACTGAACTCCGTTTGTCTTGTAACAAAACTCGGTTAAAAGTTTGAGCTAAATATAGTAACGTATGAAGTTTATTATATACTTTTAACGCTACTCCTTTCATGCATGATACCTTAGCTTTGGTATTTTGTTTATTATGAATAATATTTAATTTCGTGTGATGGAATCACACCCATAAGAATTTCGTACAATTTCCTATATCTCGTAAGCACGTTTAACCGAGATCCATTTTTCTTGTAACAAAACTTGTTTTGAAGTTTGAGCTAGATATACTAACGTATGAAGTTTATTTTATTCTTTTAACGGTACTCCTTTCATGAATGATACCTTAGGCTCAGTATTTTCTTTATAATGAATAATAATTTATTTCGTGTGATGGAACCACACCTAGAAGAGTTTCGTACTATTTCCTATGTGTCGTAATCTCGTTTAACCGAACTCCGTTTGTCTTGTAACAAAACTCGGTTAAAAGCTTGAGCTAAATATACTAACGTATGAAGTTTATTATATACTTTTAACGATACTCATTTCATGCATGATACCTTAGCTTTGGTATTTTGTTAATTATGAATTTCGTGTGATGGAATCACACACCCATAAGAATTTCGTACACTTTCCTATATCTCGTATGCTCGTTTAACCGAGATCCATTTTTCTTTTAACAAAACTTGTTTAGAAGATTGAGCTAGATATACTAACGTATGAAGTTTATTATATTCTTTTAATGGTACTCCTTTCATGCATGATACCTTAGGCTCGGTATTTTCTTTATTATGAATAATAATGTATTTCGTGTTATGGAACCACACCTAGAAGAGTTTCATACTATTTCCTATGTGTCGTAAGCTCGTTTAACCGAACTCCGTTTGTCTTGTAACAAAACTCGTTTAAAAGTTTGAGCTAAATATACTAACGTATGAAGTTTATTATATACTTTTAACGGTACTCATTTCATGCATGATACCTTAGCTTTGGTATTTTGTTTATGATGAATAATATTTAATTTCTTGTGATGGAATCACACCCATAAGAATTTCGTACAATTTCCTATATCTCGTATGCTCGTTTAACCGAGATCCATTTTTCTTTTAACAAAACTTGTTTAGAATATTGAGCTAGATATACTAACGTATGAAGTTTATTATATTCTTTTAACGGTACTCCTTTCATGCATGATACCTTAGGCTCGGTAATTTCTTTATTATGAATAATAATTTATTTCGTGTTATGGAACCACACCTAGAAGAGTTTCATACTATTTCCTATGTGTCGTAAGCTCGTTTAACCGAACTCCGTTTGTCTTGTAACAAAACTCGTTTAAAAGTTTGAGCTAAATATACTAACGTATGAAGTTTATTATGTACTTTTAACGGTACTCCTTTCATGCATGATACCTTAGGCTCGGTATTGTTTTTAATATGAAGGATATTTAATTTTGTGTGATGGAATCACACCCATAAGAATTTCGTACAATTTACTATATCTCGTATGCTCGTTTAACTGAGATCCACTTGTCTTGTAACAAAACTTGTTTAGAAGTTTGAGCTAGATATATTAACGTATAAAGTTTATTATATACTTTTAACGGCACTCCTTTCATGAATGATACCTTAGCTTCAGTATTTTGTTTATTATGAATCATAATTTATTTCGTGTGATGGAACCACACCCATAAGAGTTTCCTACAATTTCCTATATCTCGTAAGCGCGTTTAACCGAGATCCAATTGTCTTGTAACAAAACTTGTTTAAAAGTTTAAGCTAGATATATTAACGTATGAAGTTTATTATATACCTTTAACAATACTCCTTTCATGCATGATACTTTAGGCTCGGAATTTTGTTTATTATGAACAATATTCAATTTGGTGTGATGGAACCACATCCATAAGAATTTCGTACAATTTCCTATATCTCGTATGCTCGTTTAACCGAGATTCATTTTTCTTGTAACAAAATCTGTTTAGAACTTTGAGCTAGATATACTAACTTGTGAAGTTTATTATATTTATTTAACGGTACTCCTTTCATGTATGATACCTTAGGTTCAGTATTTTCTTTATTATGGATAATAATTTATTTCGTGTGATGGAACCACACCTAGAAGAGTTTCATACTATTTCCTATGTGTCGTAAGCTCGTATAACTGAACTCCATTTGTCTTGTAACAAAACTCGGTTAAAAGTTTGAGCTAAATATAGTAACGTATGAAGTTTATTATATACTTTTAACGCTACTCCTTTCATGCATGATACCTTAGCTTTGGTATTTTGTTTATTATGAATAATATTTAATTTCGTGTGATGGAATCACACCCATAAGAATTTCGTACAATTTCCTATATCTCGTAAGCACGTTTAACCGAGATCCATTTTTCTTGTAACAAAACTTGTTTTGAAGTTTGAGCTAGATATACTAACGTATGAAGTTTATTTTATTCTTTTAACGGTACTCCTTTCATGAATGATACCTTAGGCTCAGTATTTTCTTTATAATGAATAATAATTTATTTCGTGTGATGGAACCACACCTAGAAGAGTTTCGTACTATTTCCTATGTGTCGTAATCTCGTTTAACCGAACTCCGTTTGTCTTGTAACAAAACTCGGTTAAAAGCTTGAGCTAAATATACTAACGTATGAAGTTTATTATATACTTTTAACGGTACTCATTTCATGCATGATACCTTAGCTTTGGTATTTTGTTAATTATGAATTTCTTGTGATGGAATCACACACCCATAAGAATTTCGTACAATTTCCTATATCTCGTATGCTCGTTTAACCGAGATCCATTTTTCTTTTAACAAAACTTGTTTAGAAGATTGAGCTAGATATACTAACGTATGAAGTTTATTATATTCTTTTAATGGTACTCCTTTCATGCATGATACCTTAGGCTCGGTATTTTCTTTATTATGAATAATAATGTATTTCGTGTTATGGAACCACACCTAGAAGAGTTTCATACTATTTCCTATGTGTCGTAAGCTCGTTTAACCGAACTCCGTTTGTCTTGTAACAAAACTCGTTTAAAAGTTTGAGCTAAATATACTAACGTATGAAGTTTATTATATACTTTTAACGGTACTCATTTCATGCATGATACCTTAGCTTTGGTATTTTGTTTATTATGAATAATATTTAATTTCTTGTGATGGAATCACACCCATAAGAATTTCGTACAATTTCCTATATCTCGTATGCTCGTTTAACCGAGATCCATTTTTCTTTTAACAAAACTTGTTTAGAAGATTGAGCTAGATATACTAACGTATGAAGTTTATTATATTCTTTTAACGGTACTCCTTTCATGCATGATACCTTCCTTAGGCTCGGTATTTTCTTTATTATGAATAATATTGTATTTCGTGTTATGGAACCACACCTAGAAGAGTTTCATACTATTTCCTATGTGTCGTAAGCTCGTATAACTGAACTCCATTTGTCTTGTAACAAAACTCGGTTAAAAGTTTGAGCTAAATATAGTAACGTATGAAGTTTATTATATACTTTTAACGCTACTCCTTTCATGCATGATACCTTAGCTTTGGTATTTTGTTTATTATGAATAATATTTAATTTCGTGTGATGGAATCACACCCATAAGAATTTCGTACAATTTCCTATATCTCGTAAGCACGTTTAACCGAGATCCATTTTTCTTGTAACAAAACTTGTTTTGAAGTTTGAGCTAGATATACTAACGTATGAAGTTTATTTTATTCTTTTAACGGTACTCCTTTCATGAATGATACCTTAGGCTCAGTATTTTCTTTATAATGAATAATAATTTATTTCGTGTGATGGAACCACACCTAGAAGAGTTTCGTACTATTTCCTATGTGTCGTAATCTCGTTTAACCGAACTCCGTTTGTCTTGTAACAAAACTCGGTTAAAAGCTTGAGCTAAATATACTAACGTATGAAGTTTATTATATACTTTTAACGGTACTCATTTCATGCATGATACCTTAGCTTTGGTATTTTGTTAATTATGAATTTCTTGTGATGGAATCACACACCCATAAGAATTTCGTACAATTTCCTATATCTCGTATGCTCGTTTAACCGAGATCCATTTTTCTTTTAACAAAACTTGTTTGGAAGATTGAGCTAGATATACTAACGTATGAAGTTTATTATATTCTTTTAATGGTACTCCTTTCATGCATGATACCTTAGGCTCGGTATTTTCTTTATTATGAATAATAATGTATTTCGTGTTATGGAACCACACCTAGAAGAGTTTCATACTATTTCCTATGTGTCGTAAGCTCGTTTAACCGAACTCCGTTTGTCTTGTAACAAAACTCGTTTAAAAGTTTGAGCTAAATATACTAACGTATGAAGTTTATTATATACTTTTAACGGTACTCATTTCATGCATGATACCTTAGCTTTGGTATTTTGTTTATTATGAATAATATTTAATTTCTTGTGATGGAATCACACCCATAAGAATTTCGTACAATTTCCTATATCTCGTATGCTCGTTTAACCGAGATCCATTTTTCTTTTAACAAAACTTGTTTAGAAGATTGAGCTAGATATACTAACGTATGAAGTTTATTATATTCTTTTAACGGTACTCCTTTCATGCATGATACCTTAGGCTCGGTATTTTCTTTATTATGAATAATATTGTATTTCGTGTTATGGAACCACACCTAGAAGAGTTTCATACTATTTCCTATGTGTCGTAAGTTCGTTTAACCGAACTCCGTTTGTCTTGTAACAAAACTCGTTTAAAAGTTTGAGCTAAATATACTAATGTATGAAGTTTATTATGTACTTTTAACGGTACTCCTTTCATGCATGATACCTTAGGCTCGGTATTTTTTTTTAATATGAAGGATATTTAATTTTGTGTGATGGAATCACATCCATAAGAATTTCGTACAATTTACTATATCTCGTATGCTCGTTTAACTGAGATCCACTTGTCTTGTAACAAAACTTGTTTAGAAGTTTGAGCTAGATATATTAACGTATAAAGTTTATTATATACTTTTAACGGCACTCCTTTCATGAATGATACCTTAGCTTCAGTATTTTGTTTATTATGAATCATTATTTATTTCGTGTGACGGAACCACACCCATAAGAGTTTCGTACAATTTCCTATATCTCGTAAGCGCGTTTAACCGAGATCCAATTGTGTTGTAACAAAACTTGTTTAAAAGTTTAAGCTAGATATATTAACGTATGAAGTTTATTATATACCTTTAACAATACTCCTTTCATGCATGATACTTTAGGCTCAGAATTTTGTTTATTATGAACAATATTCAATTTGGTGTGATGGAACCACATCCATAAGAATTTCGTACAATTTCCTATATCTCGTATGCTCGTTTAACCGAGATTCATTTTTCTTGTAACAAAACCTGTTTAGAACTTTGAGCTAGATATACTAACTTGTGAAGTTTATTATATTTATTTAACGGTACTCCTTTCATGAATGATACCTTAGGCTCAGTATTTTCTTTATAATGAATAATAATTTATTTCGTGTGATGGAACCACACCTAGAAGAGTTTCGTACTATTTCCTATGTGTCGTAATCTCGTTTAACCGAACTCCGTTTGTCTTGTAACAAAACTCGGTTAAAAGCTTGAGCTAAATATACTAACGTATGAAGTTTATAATATACTTTTAACGGTACTCATTTCATGCATGATACCTTAGCTTTGGTATTTTGTTAATTATGAATTTCGTGTGATGGAATCACACCCATAAGAATTTCGTACAATTTCCTATATCTCGTATGCTCGTTTAACCGAGATCCATTTTTCTTTTAACAAAACTTGTTTAGAAGATTGAGCTAGATATACTAACGTATGAAGTTTATTATATTCTTTTAACGGTACTCCTTTCATGCATGATACCTTAGGCTCGGTATTTTCTTTATTATGAATAATATTGTATTTCGTGTTATGGAACCACACCTAGAAGAGTTTCATACTATTTCCTATGTGTCGTAAGTTCGTTTAACCGAACTCCGTTTGTCTTGTAACAAAACTCGTTTAAAAGTTTGAGCTAAATATACTAACGTATGAAGTTTATTATGTACTTTTAACGGTACTCCTTTTATGCATGATACCTTAGCTTTGGTATTTTGTTTATTATGAATAATATTTAATTTCGTGTGATGGAATCACACCCATAAGAATTTCGTACAATTTCCTATATCTCGTATGCTCGTTTAACCGAGATCCATTTTTCTTTTAACAAAACTTGTTTAGAAGATTGAGCTAGATATACTAACGTATGAAGTTTATTATATTCTTTTAACGGTACTCCTTTCATGCATGATACCTTAGGCTCGGTAATTTCTTTATTATGAATAATAATGTATTTCGTGTTATGGAACCACACCTAGAAGAGTTTCATACTATTTCCTATGTGTCGTAAGCTCGTTTAACCGAACTCCGTTTGTCTTGTAACAAAACTCGTTTAAAAGTTTGAGCTAAATATACTAACGTATGAAGTTTATTATGTACTTTTAACGGTACTCCTTTTATGCATGATACCTTAGCTTTGGTATTTTGTTTATTATGAATAATATTTAATTTCGTGTGATGGAATCACACCCATAATAATTTCGTACAATTTCCTATATCTCGTATGCTCAATTAACCGAGATCCATTTTTCTTTTAACAAAACTTGTTTAGAAGATTGAGCTAGATATACTAACGTATGAAGTTTATTATATTCTTTTAACGGTACTCCTTTCATGCATGATACCTTAGGCTCGGTAATTTCTTTATTATGAATAATAATGTATTTCGTGTTATGGAACCACACCTAGAAGAGTTTCATACTATTTCCTATGTGTCGTAAGCTCGTTTAACCGAACTCCGTTTGTCTTGTAACAAAACTCGTTTAAAAGTTTGAGGTAAATATACTAACGTATGAAGTTTATTATGTACTTTTAACGGTACTCCTTTCATGCATGATACCTTAGGCTCGGTATTGTTTTTAATATGAAGGATATTTAATTTTGTGTGATGGAATCACACCCATAAGAATTTCGTACAATTTACTATATCTCGTATGCTCGTTTAACTGAGATCCACTTGTCTTGTAACAAAACTTGTTTAGAAGTTTGAGCTAGATATATTAACGTATAAAGTTTATTATATACTTTTAACGGCACTCCTTTCATGAATGATACCTTAGCTTCAGTATTTTGTTTTATTATGAATCATTATTTATTTCGTGTGATGGAACCACACCCATAAGAGTTTCGTACAATTTCCTATATCTCGTAAGCGCGTTTAACCGAGATCCAATTGTGTTGTAACAAAACTTGTTTAAAAGTTTAAGCTAGATATATTAACGTATGAAGTTTATTATATACCTTTAACAATACTCCTTTCATGCATGATACTTTAGGCTCAAAATTTTGTTTATTATGAACAATATTCAATTTGGTGTGATGGAACCACATCCATAAGAATTTCGTACAATTTCCTATATCTCGCATGCTCGTTTAACCGAGATTCATTTTTCTTGTAACAAAACCTGTTTAGAACTTTGAGCTAGATATACTAACTTGTGAAGTTTATTATATTTATTTAACGGTACTCCTTTCATGCATGATACCTTAGGTTCAGTATTTTCTTTATTATGGATAATAATTTATTTCGTGTGATGGAACCACACCTAGAAGAGTTTCATACTATTTCCTATGTGTCGTAAGCTCGTTTAACTGAACTCTGTTTGTCTTGTAACAAAACTCGGTTAAAAGTTTGAGCTAAATATAGTAACGTATGAAGTTTATTATATACTTTTAACGGTACTCCTTTCATGCATGATACCTTAGCTTTGGTATTTTGTTTATTATGAATAATATTTAATTTCGTGTGATGGAATCACACCCATAAGAATTTCGTACAATTTCCTATATCTTGTATGCTCGTTTAACCGAGATCCATTTTTCTTTTAACAAAACTTGTTTAGAAGATTGAGCTAGATATACTAACGTATGAAGTTTATTATATTCTTTTAACGGTACTCCTTTCATGCATGATACCTTAGGCTCGGTATTTTCTTTATTATGAATAATAATGTATTTCGTGTTATGGAACCACACCTAGAAGAGTTTCATACTATTTCCTATGTGTCGTAAGCTCGTTTAACCGAACTCCGTTTGTCTTATAACAAAACTCGTTTAAAAGCTTGAGCTAAATATACTAACGTACTTTGTTTATTATATTCTTTTAACGGTACTCCTTTCATGCTTGATATTTTAGGCTCGGTATTTTGTTTATTATGAATAATAATTGTTTTGGTGTGATGGAACCACACCAAGAAGAGTTTCATACTATTTCCTATGTTTCGTAAGCTCGTTTAACCGATCTCCGGTTGTCTTGTAACAAAACTCGTTTAAAAGTTTGAGCAAAATATACTAACGTATGAAGTTTATTATATACTTTTAACGGTACTCATTTCATGCATGATACCTTAGCTTTGGTATTTTGTTTATTATGAATAATATTTAATTTCTTGTGATGGAATCACACCCATAAGAATTTCGTACAATTTCCTATATCTCGTATGCTCGTTTAACCGAGATCCATTTTTCTTTTAACAAAACTTGTTTAGAAGATTGAGCTAGATATACTAACGTATGAAGTTTATTATATTCTTTTAACGGTACTCCTTTCATGCATGATACCTTAGGCTCGGTAATTTCTTTATTATGAATAATAATGTATTTCGTGTTATGGAACCACACCTAGAAGAGTTTCATACTATTTCCTATGTGTCGTAAGCTCGTTTAACCGAACTCCGTTTGTCTTGTAACAAAACTCGTTTAAAAGTTTGAGCTAAATATACTAACGTATGAAGTTTATTATGTACTTTTAACGGTACTCCTTTCATGCATGATACCTTAGGCTCGGTATTTTTTTTAATATGAAGGATATTTAATTTTGTGTGATGGAATCACATCCATGAGAATTTCGTACAATTTACTATATCTCGTATGCTCGTTTAACTGAGATCCACTTGTCTTGTAACAAAACTTGTTTAGAAGTTTGAGCTAGATATATTAACGTATAAAGTTTATTATATACTTTTAACGGCACTCCTTTCATGAATGATACCTTAGCTTCAGTATTTTGTTTATTATGAATCATAATTTATTTCGTGTGATGGAACCACACCCATAAGAATTTCCTACAATTTCCTATATCTCGTAAGCGCGTTTAACCGAGATCCAATTGTCTTGTAACAAAACTTGTTTAAAAGTTTAAGCTAGATATATTAACGTATGAAGTTTATTATATACCTTTAACAATACTCCTTTCATGCATGATACTTTAGGCTCGGAATTTTGTTTATTATGAACAATATTCAATTTGGTGTGATGGAACCACATCCATAAGAATTTCGTACAATTTCCTATATCTCGTATGCTCGTTTAACCGAGATTCATTTTTCTTGTAACAAAACCTGTTTAGAACTTTGAGCTAGATATACTAACTTGTGAAGTTTATTATATTTATTTAACGGTACTCCTTTCATGCATGATACCTTAGGTTCAGTATTTTCTTTATAATGGAATTATAATTTATTTCGTGTGATGGAACCACACCTAGAAGAGTTTCATACTATTTCCTATGTGTCGTAAGCTCGTATAACTGAACTCCGTTTGTCTTGTAACAAAACTCGGTTAAAAGTTTGAGCTAAATATAGTAACGTATGAAGTTTATTATATACTTTTAACGCTACTCCTTTCATGCATGATACCTTAGCTTTGGTATTTTGTTTATTATGAATAATATTTAATTTCGTGTGATGGAATCACACCCATAAGAATTTCATACAATTTCCTATATCTCGTAAGCACGTTTAACCGAGATCCATTTTTCTTGTAACAAAACTTGTTTTGAAGTTTGAGCTAGATATACTAACGTATGAAGTTTATTTTATTCTTTTAACGGTACTCCTTTCATGAATGATACCTTAGGCTCAGTATTTTCTTTATAATGAATAATAATTTATTTCGTGTGATGGAACCACACCTAGAAGAGTTTCGTACTATTTCCTATGTGTCGTAATCTCGTTTAACCGAACTCCGTTTGTCTTGTAACAAAACTCGGTTAAAAGCTTGAGCTAAATATACTAACGTATGAAGTTTATTATATACTTTTAACGGTACTCATTTCATGCATGATACCTTAGCTTTGGTATTTTGTTAATTATGAATTTCGTGTGATGGAATCACACCCATAAGAATTTCGTACAATTTCCTATATCTCGTATGCTCGTTTAACCGAGATCCATTTTTCTTTTAACAAAACTTGTTTAGAAGATTGAGCTAGATATACTAACGTATGAAGTTTATTATATTCTTTTAACGGTACTCCTTTCATGCATGATACCTTAGGCTCGGTATTTTCTTTATTATGAATAATAATGTATTTCGTGTTATGGAACCACACCTAGAAGAGTTTCATACTATTTCCTATGTGTCGTAAGCTCGTTTAACCGAACTCCGTTTGTCTTGTAACAAAACTCGTTTAAAAGTTTGAGCTAAATATACTAACGTATGAAGTTTATTATGTACTTTTAACGGTACTCCTTTCATGCATGATGCCTTAGCTTTGGTATTTTGTTTATTATGAATAATATTTAATTTCGTGTGATGGAATCACACCCATAAGAATTTCGTACAATTTCCTATATCTCGTATGCTCGTTTAACCGAGATCCATTTTTCTTTTAACAAAACTTGTTTAGAAGATTGAGCTAGATATACTAACGTATGAAGTTTATTATATTCTTTTAACGGTACTCCTTTCATGCATGATACCTTAGGCTCGGTAATTTCTTTATTATGAATAATAATGTATTTCGTGTTATGGAACCACACCTAGAAGAGTTTCATACTATTTCCTATGTGTCGTAAGCTCGTTTAACCGTACTCCGTTTGTCTTGTAACAAAACTCGTTTAAAAGTTTGAGCTAAATATACTAACGTATGAAGTTTATTATGTACTTTTAACGGTACTCCTTTCATGCATGATACCTTAGGCTCGGTATTGTTTTTAATATGAAGGATATTTAATTTTGTGTGATGGAATCACACCCATAAGAATTTCGTACAATTTCCTATATCTCGTATGCTCGTTTAACCGAGATCCATTTTTCTTTTAACAAAACTTGTTTAGAAGATTGAGCTAGATATACTAACGTATGAAGTTTATTTTATTCTTTTAACGGTACTCCTTTCATGAATTATACCTTAGGCTCAGTATTTTCTTTATAATGAATAATAATTTATTTCGTGTGATGGAACCACACCTAGAAGAGTTTCGTACTATTTCCTATGTGTCGTAATCTCGTTTAACCGAACTCCGTTTGTCTTGTAACAAAACTCGGTTAAAAGCTTGAGCTAAATATACTAACGTATGAAGTTTATTATATACTTTTAACGGTACTCATTTCATGCATGATACCTTAGCTTTGGTATTTTGTTAATTATGAATTTCGTGTGATGGAATCACACCCATAAGAATTTCGTACAATTTCCTATATCTCGTATGCTCGTTTAACCGAGATCCATTTTTCTTTTAACAAAACTTGTTTAGAAGATTGAGCTAGATATACTAACGTATGAAGTTTATTTTATTCTTTTAACGGTACTCCTTTCATGAATGATACCTTAACTCAGTATTTTCTTTATAATGAATAATAATTTATTTCGTGTGATGGAACCACACCTAGAAGAGTTTCGTACTATTTCCTATGTGTCGTAATCTCGTTTAACCGAACTCCGTTTGTCTTGTAACAAAACTCGGTTAAAAGCTTGAGCTAAATATACTAACGTATGAAGTTTATTATATACTTTTAACGGTACTCATTTCATGCATGATACCTTAGCTTTGGTATTTTGTTAATTATGAATTTCGTGTGATGGAATCACACCCATAAGAATTTCGTACAATTTCCTATATCTCGTATGCTCGTTTAACCGAGATCCATTTTTCTTTTAACAAAACTTGTTTAGAAGATTGAGCTAGATATACTAACGTATGAAGTTTATTATATTCTTTTAACGGTACTTCTTTCATGCATGATACCTTAGGCTCGGTATTTTCTTTATTATGAATAATAATGTATTTCGTGTTATGGAACCACACCTAGAAGAGTTTCATACTATTTCCTATGTGTCGTAAGCTCGTTTAACCGAACTCCGTTTGTCTTGTAACAAAACTCGTTTAAAAGTTTGAGCTAAATATACTAACGTATGAAGCTTATTATATACTTTTAACGGTACTCATTTCATGCATGATACCTTAGCTTTGGTATTTTGTTTATTATGAATAATATTTAATTTCTTGTGATGGAATCACACCCATAAGAATTTCGTACAATTTCCTATATCTCGTATGCTCGTTTAACCGAGATCCATTTTTCTTTTAACAAAACTTGTTTAGAATATTAAGCTAGATATTCTAACGTATGAAGTTTATTATATTCTTTTAACGGTACTCCTTTCATGCATGATACCTTAGGCTCGGTATTTTCTTTATTATGAATAATAATGTATTTCGTGTTATGGACCACACCTAGAAGAGTTTCATACTATTTCCTATGTGTCGTAAGCTCGTTTAACCGAACTCCGTTTGTCTTGTAACAAAACTCGTTTAAAAGTTTGAGCTAAATACACTAACGTATGAAGTTTATTATGTACTTTTAACGGTACTCCTTTCATGCATGATACCTTAGGCTCGGTATTTTTTTTAATATGAAGGATATTTAATTTTGTGTGATGGAATCACACCCATAAGAATTTCGTACAATTTACTATATCTCGTATGCTCGTTTAACTGAGATCCACTTGTGTTGTAACAAAACTTGTTTAGAAGTTTGAGCTAGATATATTAACGTCTAAAGTTTATTGTGTACTTTTAACGGTACTCCTTTCATCCATGATACTTTAGGCTCGGTATTTTGTTTATTATGAATAATAATTTATTTAGTGTGATGGAACCACACCCATAAGAGTTTCGTACAATTTCCTATATCTCGTAAGCACGTTTAACCGAGATCCATTTTTCTTGTAACAAAACTTGTTTTGAAGTTTGAGCTAGATATACAAACGTATGAAGTTTATTTTATTATTTTAACGGTACTCCTTTCATGCATGATACCTTAGGCTCAGTATTTTCTTTATTATCAATAATAATTTATTTCGTGTGATGGAACCACACCTAGAAGAGTTTCATACTATTTCCTATGTGTCGTAATCTCGTTTAACCGAACTCCGTTTGTCTTGTAACAAAACTCGGTTAAAAGCTTGAGCTAAATATACTAACGTATGAAGCTTATTATATACTTTTAACGGTACTCATTTCATGCATGATACCTTAGCTTTGGTATTTTGTTTATTATGAATAATATTTAATTTCTTGTGATGGAATCACACCCATAAGAATTTCGTACAATTTCCTATATCTCGTATGCTCGTTTAACCGAGATCCATTTTTCTTTTAACAGAACTTGTTTAGAAGATTAAGCTAGATATTCTAACGTATGAAGTTTATTATATTCTTTTAACGGTACTCCTTTCATGCATGATACCTTAGGCTCGGTATTTTCTTTATTATGAATAATAATGTATTTCGTGTTATGGAACCACACGTAGAAGAGTTTCATACTATTTCCTATGTGTCGTAAGCTCGTTTAACCGAACTCCGTTTGTCTTATAACAAAACTCGTTTAAAAGCTTGAGCTAAATATACTAACGTATGAAATTTATTATATACTTTTAACGGTACTCCTTTCATGCATGATACCTTAGCTTTGGTACTTTGTTTATTATGAATAATATTTAATTTCGTGTGATGGAATCACACCCATAAGAATTTCGTACAATTTCCTATATCTCGTATGCTCGTTTAACCGAGATACATTTTTCTTTTAACAGAACTTGTTTAGAAGATTAAGCTAGATATTCTAACGTATGAAGTTTATTATATTCTTTTAACGGTACTCCTTTCATGCATGATACCTTAGGCTCGGTATTTTCTTTATTATGAATAATAATGTATTTCGTGTTATGGACCACACCTAGAAGAGTTTCATACTATTTCCTATGTGTCGTAAGCTCATTTAACCGAACTCCGTTTGTCTTGTAACAAAACTCGTTTAAAAGTTTGAGCTAAATACACTAACGTATGAAGTTTATTATGTACTTTTAACGGTACTCCTTTCATGCATGATACCTTAGGCTCGGTATTGTTTTTAATATGAAGGATATTTAATTTTGTGTGATGGAATCACACCCATAAGAATTTCGTACAATTTACTATATCTCGTATGCTCGTTTAACTGAGATCCACTTGTGTTGTAACAAAACTTGTTTAGAAGTTTGAGCTAGATATATTAACGTCTAAAGTTTATTGTGTACTTTTAACGGTACTCCTTTCATCCATGATACTTTAGGCTCGGTATTTTGTTTATTATGAATAATAATTTATTTAGTGTGATGGAACCACACCCATAAGAGTTTCGTACAATTTCCTATATCTCGTAAGCACGTTTAACCGAGATCCATTTTTCTTGTAACAAAACTTGTTTTGAAGTTTGAGCTAGATATACAAACGTATGAAGTTTATTTTATTCTTTTAACGGTACTCCTTTCATGCATGATACCTTAGGCTCAGTATTTTCTTTATTATCAATAATAATTTATTTCGTGTGATGGAACCACACCTAGAAGAGTTTCATACTATTTCCTATGTGTCGTAATCTCGTTTAACCGAACTCCGTTTGTCTTGTAACAAAACTCGGTTAAAAGCTTGAGCTAAATATACTAACGTATGAAGCTTATTATATACTTTTAACGGTACTCATTTCATGCATGATACCTTAGCTTTGGTATTTTGTTTATTATGAATAATATTTAATTTCTTGTGATGGAATCACACCCATAAGAATTTCGTACAATTTCCTATATCTCGTATGCTCGTTTAACCGAGATCCATTTTTCTTTTAACAGAACTTGTTTAGAAGATTAAGCTAGATATTCTAACGTATGAAGTTTATTATATTCTTTTAACGGTACTCCTTTCATGCATGATGCCTTAGGCTCGGTATTTTCTTTATTATGAATAATAATGTATTTCGTGTTATGGAACCACACGTAGAAGAGTTTCATACTATTTCCTATGTGTCGTAAGCTCGTTTAACCGAACTCCGTTTGTCTTATAACAAAACTCGTTTAAAAGCTTGAGCTAAATATACTAACGTATGAAATTTATTATATACTTTTAACGGTACTCCTTTCATGCATGATACCTTAGCTTTGGTACTTTGTTTATTATGAATAATATTTAATTTCGTGTGATGGAATCACACCCATAAGAATTTCGTACAATTTCCTATATCTCGTATGCTCGTTTAACCGAGATCCATTTTTCTTTTAACGAAACTTGCTTAGAAGATTGAGCTAGATATACTAACGTATGAAGTTTATTTTATTCTTTTAACGGTACTCCTTTCATGAATTATACCTTAGGCTCAGTATTTTCTTTATAATGAATAATAATTTATTTCGTGTGATGGAACCACACCTAGAAGAGTTTCGTACTATTTCCCATGTGTCGTAATCTCGTTTAACCGAACTCCGTTTGTCTTGTAACAAAACTCGGTTAAAAGCTTGAGCTAAATATACTAACGTATGAAGTTTATTATATACTTTTAACGGTACTCATTTCATGCATGATACCTTAGCTTTGGTATTTTGTTAATTATGAATTTCGTGTGATGGAATCACACCCATAAGAATTTCGTACAATTTCCTATATCTCGTATGCTCGTTTAACCGAGATCCATTTTTCTTTTAACAAAACTTGTTTAGAAGATTGAGCTAGATATACTAACGTATGAAGTTTATTTTATTCTTTTAACGGTACTCCTTTCATGAATGATACCTTAGGCTCAGTATTTTCTTTATAATGAATAATAATTTATTTCGTGTGATGGAACCACACCTAGAAGAGTTTCGTACTATTTCCTATGTGTCGTAATCTCGTTTAACCGAACTCCGTTTGTCTTGTAACAAAACTCGGTTAAAAGCTTGAGCTAAATATACTAACGTATGAAGGTTATTATATACTTTTAACGGTACTCATTTCATGCATGATACCTTAGCTTTGGTATTTTGATAATTATGAATTTCGTGTGATGGAATCAGACCCATAAGAATTTCGTACAATTTCCTATATCTCGTATGCTCGTTTAACCGAGATCCATTTTTCTTTTAACAAAACTTGTTTAGAAGATTGAGCTAGATATACTAACGTATGAAGTTTATTATATTCTTTTAACGGTAGTCCTTTCATGCATGATACCTTAGGCTCGGTATTTTCTTTATTATGAATAATAATGTATTTCGTGTTATGGAACCACACCTAGAAGAGTTTCATACTATTTCCTATGTGTCGTAAGCTCGTTTAACCGAACTCCGTTTGTCTTGTAACAAAACTCGTTTAAAAGTTTGAGCTAAATATACTAACGTATGAAGTTTATTATGTACTTTTAACGGTACTCCTTTCATGCATGATACCTTAGCTTTGGTATTTTGTTTATTATGAATAATATTTAATTTCGTGTGATGGAATCACACCCATAAGAATTTCGTACAATTTCCTATATCTCGTATGCTCGTTTAACCGAGATCCATTTTTCTTTTAACAAAACTTGTTTAGATGATTGAGCTAGATATACTAACGTATGAAGTTTATTATATTCTTTTAACGGTACTCCTTTCATGCATGATACCTTAGGCTCGGTAATTTCTTTATTATGAATAATAATGTATTTCGTGTTATGGAACCACACCTAGAAGAGTTTCATACTATTTCCTATGTGTCGTAAGCTCGTTTAACCGAACTCCGTTTGTCTTGTAACAAAACTCGTTTAAAAGTTTGAGCTAAATATACTAACGTATGAAGCTTATTATATACTTTTAACGGTACTCATTTCATGCATGATACCTTAGCTTTGGTATTTTGTTTATTATGAATAATATTTAATTTCTTGTGATGGAATCACACCCATAAGAATTTCGTACAATTTCCTATATCTCGTATGCTCGTTTAACCGAGATCCATTTTTCTTTTAACAAAACTTGTTTAGAAGATTGAGCTAGATATACTAACGTATGAAGTTTATTATATTCTTTTAACGGTACTCCTTTCATGCATGATACCTTAGGCTCGGTAATTTCTTTATTATGAATAATAATGTATTTCGTGTTATGGACCACACCTAGAAGAGTTTCATACTATTTCCTATGTGTCGTAAGCTCGTTTAACCGTACTCCGTTTGTCTTGTAACAAAACTCGTTTAAAAGTTTGAGCTAAATATACTAACGTATGAAGTTTATTATGTACTTTTAACGGTACTCCTTTCATGCATGATACCTTAGGCTCGGTATTGTTTTTAATATGAAGGATATTTAATTTTGTGTGATGGAATCACACCCATAAGAATTTCGTACAATTTCCTATATCTCGTATGCTCGTTTAACCGAGATCCATTTTTCTTTTAACGAAACTTGCTTAGAAGATTGAGCTAGATATACTAACGTATGAAGTTTATTTTATTCTTTTAACGGTACTCCTTTCATGAATTATACCTTAGGCTCAGTATTTTCTTTATAATGAATAATAATTTATTTCGTGTGATGGAACCACACCTAGAAGAGTTTCGTACTATTTCCTATGTGTCGTAATCTCGTTTAACCGAACTCCGTTTGTCTTGTAACAAAACTCGGTTAAAAGCTTGAGCTAAATATACTAACGTATGAAGTTTATTATATACTTTTAACGGTACTCATTTCATGCATGATACCTTAGCTTTGGTATTTTGTTAATTATGAATTTCGTGTGATGGAATCACACCCATAAGAATTTCGTACAATTTCCTATATCTCGTATGCTCGTTTAACCGAGATCCATTTTTCTTTTAACAAAACTTGTTTAGAAGATTGAGCTAGATATACTAACGTATGAAGTTTATTTTATTCTTTTAACGGTACTCCTTTCATGAATGATACCTTAGGCTCAGTATTTTCTTTATAATGAATAATAATTTATTTCGTGTGATGGAACCACACCTAGAAGAGTTTCGTACTATTTCCTATGTGTCGTAATCTCGTTTAACCGAACTCCGTTTGTCTTGTAACAAAACTCGGTTAAAAGCTTGAGCTAAATATACTAACGTATGAAGTTTATTATATACTTTTAACGGTACTCATTTCATGCATGATACCTTAGCTTTGGTATTTTGTTAATTATGAATTTCGTGTGATGGAATCACACCCATAAGAATTTCGTACAATTTCCTATATCTCGTATGCTCGTTTAACCGAGATCCATTTTTCTTTTAACAAAACTTGTTTAGAAGATTGAGCTAGATATACTAACGTATGAAGTTTATTATATTCTTTTAACGGTACTCCTTTCATGCATGATACCTTAGGCTCGGTATTTTCTTTATTATGAATAATAATGTATTTCGTGTTATGGAACCACACCTAGAAGAGTTTCATACTATTTCCTATGTGTCGTAAGCTCGTTTAACCGAACTCCGTTTGTCTTGTAACAAAACTCGTTTAAAAGTTTGAGCTAAATATACTAACGTATGAAGTTTATTATGTACTTTTAACGGTACTCCTTTCATGCATGATACCTTAGCTTTGGTATTTTGTTTATTATGAATAATATTTAATTTCGTGTGATGGAATCACACCCATAAGAATTTCGTACAATTTCCTATATCTCGTATGCTCGTTTAACCGAGATCCATTTTTCTTTTAACAAAACTTGTTTAGATGATTGAGCTAGATATACTAACGTATGAAGTTTATTATATTCTTTTAACGGTACTCCTTTCATGCATGATACCTTAGGCTCGGTAATTTCTTTATTATGAATAATAATGTATTTCGTGTTATGGAACCACACCTAGAAGAGTTTCATACTATTTCCTATGTGTCGTAAGCTCGTTTAACCGAACTCCGTTTGTCTTGTAACAAAACTCGTTTAAAAGTTTGAGCTAAATATACTAACGTATGAAGCTTATTATATACTTTTAACGGTACTCATTTCATGCATGATACCTTAGCTTTGGTATTTTGTTTATTATGAATAATATTTAATTTCTTGTGATGGAATCACACCCATAAGAATTTCGTACAATTTCCTATATCTCGTATGCTCGTTTAACCGAGATCCATTTTTCTTTTAACAAAACTTGTTTAGAAGATTGAGCTAGATATACTAACGTATGAAGTTTATTATATTCTTTTAACGGTACTCCTTTCATGCATGATACCTTAGGCTCGGTATTTTGTTTATTATGAATAATAATGTATTTCGTGTTATGGAACCACACCTAGAAGAGTTTCATACTATTTTCTATGTGTCGTAAGCTCGTTTAACCGAACTCCGTTTGTCTTATAACAAAACTCGTTTAAAAGCTTGAGCTAAATATACTAACGTATGAAGTTTATTATATACTTTTAACGGTACTCCTTTCATGCATGATACCTTAGCTTTGGTACTTTGTTTATTATGAATAATATTTAATTTCGTGTGATGGAATCACACCCATAAGAATTTCGTACAATTTACTATATCTCGTATGCTCGTTTAACTGAGATCCACTTGTGTTGTAACAAAACTTGTTTAGAAGTTTGAGCTAGATATATTAACGTCTAAAGTTTATTGTGTACTTTTAACGGTACTCCTTTCATCCATGATACTTTAGGCTCGGTATTTTGTTTATTACAAATAATAATTTATTTAGTGTGATGGAACCACACCCATAAGAGTTTCGTACAATTTCCTATATCTCGTAAGCACGTTTAACCGAGATCCATTTTTCTTGTAACAAAACTTGTTTAGAAGATTGAGCTAGATATACTAACGTATGAAGTTTATTATATTCTTTTAACGGTACTCCTTTCATGCATGATACCTTAGGCTCGGTATTTTCTTTATTATGAATAATAATGTATTTCGTGTTATGGAACCACACCTAGAAGAGTTTCATACTATTTCCTATGTGTCGTAAGCTCGTTTAACCGAACTCCGTTTGTCTTGTAACAAAACTCGTTTAAAAGTTTGAGCTAAATATACTAACGTATGAAGTTTATTATGTACTTTTAACGGTACTCCTTTCATGCATGATACCTTAGCTTTGGTATTTTGTTTATTATGAATAATATTTAATTTCGTGTGATGGAATCACACCCATAAGAATTTCGTACAATTTCCTATATCTCGTATGCTCGTTTAACCGAGATCCATTTTTCTTTTAACAAAACTTGTTTAGATGATTGAGCTAGATATACTAACGTATGAAGTTTATTATATTCTTTTAACGGTACTCCTTTCATGCATGATACCTTAGGCTCGGTAATTTCTTTATTATGAATAATAATGTATTTCGTGTTATGGAACCACACCTAGAAGAGTTTCATACTATTTCCTATGTGTCGTAAGCTCGTTTAACCGAACTCCGTTTGTCTTGTAACAAAACTCGTTTAAAAGTTTGAGCTAAATATACTAACGTATGAAGCTTATTATATACTTTTAACGGTACTCATTTCATGCATGATACCTTAGCTTTGGTATTTTGTTTATTATGAATAATATTTAATTTCTTGTGATGGAATCACACCCATAAGAATTTCGTACAATTTCCTATATCTCGTATGCTCGTTTAACCGAGATCCATTTTTCTTTTAACAAAACTTGTTTAGAAGATTGAGCTAGATATACTAACGTATGAAGTTTATTATATTCTTTTAACGGTACTCCTTTCATGCATGATACCTTAGGCTCGGTATTTTGTTTATTATGAATAATAATGTATTTCGTGTTATGGAACCACACCTAGAAGAGTTTCATACTATTTCCTATGTGTCGTAAGCTCGTTTAACCGAACTCCGTTTGTCTTGTAACAAAACTCGTTTAAAAGTTTGAGCTAAATACACTAACGTATGAAGTTTATTATGTACTTTTAACGGTACTTCTTTCATGCATGATACCTTAGGCTCGGTATTTTTTTTAATATGAAGGATATTTAATTTTGTGTGATGGAATCACACCCATAAGAATTTCGTACAATTTACTATATCTCGTATGCTCGTTTAACTGAGATCCACTTGTGTTGTAACAAAACTTGTTTAGAAGTTTGAGCTAGATATATTAACGTCTAAAGTTTATTGTGTACTTTTAACGGTACTCCTTTCATCCATGATACTTTAGGCTCGGTATTTTGTTTATTATAAATAATAATTTATTTAGTGTGATGGAACCACACCCATAAGAGTTTCGTACAATTTCCTATATCTCGTAAGCACGTTTAACCGAGATCCATTTTTCTTGTAACAAAACTTGTTTTGAAGTTTGAGCTAGATATACAAATGTATGAAGTTTATTTTATTCTTTTAACGGTACTCCTTTCTTGCATGATACATTAGGCTAAGTATTTTCTTTATTATCAATAATAATTTATTTCGTGTCATGGAACCACACCTAGAAGAGTTTCATACTATTTCCTATGTGTCGTAATCTCGTTTAACCGAACTCCGTTTGTCTTGTAACAAAACTCGGTTAAAAGCTTGAGCTAAATATACTAACGTATGAAGCTTATTATATACTTTTAACGGTACTCATTTCATGCATGATACCTTAGCTTTGGTATTTTGTTTATTATGAATAATATTTAATTTCTTGTGATGGAATCACACCCATAAGAATTTCGTACAATTTCCTATATCTCGTATGCTCGTTTAACCGAGATCCATTTTTCTTTTAACAAAACTTGTTTAGAAGATTGAGCTAGATATACTAACGTATGAAGTTTATTATATTCTTTTAACGGTACTCCTTTCATGCATGATACCTTAGGCTCGGTATTTTCTTTATTATGAATAATAATGTATTTCGTGTTATGGACCACACCTAGAAGAGTTTCATACTATTTCCTATGTGTCGTAAGCTCGTTTAACCGAACTCCGTTTGTCTTGTAACAAAACTCGTTTAAAAGTTTGAGCTAAATACACTAACGTATGAAGTTTATTATGTACTTTTAACGGTACTCCTTTCATGCATGATACCTTAGGCTCGGTATTTTTTTTAATATGAAGGATATTTAATTTTGTGTGATGGAATCACACCCATAAGAATTTCGTACAATTTACTATATCTCGTATGCTCGTTTAACTGAGATCCACTTGTGTTGTAACAAAACTTGTTTAGAAGTTTGAGCTAGATATATTAACGTCTAAAGTTTATTGTGTACTTTTAACGGTACTCCTTTCATCCATGATACTTTAGGCTCGGTATTTTGTTTATTATGAATAATAATTTATTTAGTGTGATGGAACCACACCCATAAGAGTTTCGTACAATTTCCTATATCTCGTAAGCACGTTTAACCGAGATCCATTTTTCTTGTAACAAAACTTGTTTTGAAGTTTGAGCTAGATATACAAACGTATGAAGTTTATTTTATTATTTTAACGGTACTCCTTTCATGCATGATACCTTAGGCTCAGTATTTTCTTTATTATCAATAATAATTTATTTCGTGTGATGGAACCACACCTAGAAGAGTTTCATACTATTTCCTATGTGTCGTAATCTCGTTTAACCGAACTCCGTTTGTCTTGTAACAAAACTCGGTTAAAAGCTTGAGCTAAATATACTAACGTATGAAGCTTATTATATACTTTTAACGGTACTCATTTCATGCATGATACCTTAGCTTTGGTATTTTGTTTATTATGAATAATATTTAATTTCTTGTGATGGAATCACACCCATAAGAATTTCGTACAATTTCCTATATCTCGTATGCTCGTTTAACCGAGATCCATTTTTCTTTTAACAAAACTTGTTTAGAAGATTAAGCTAGATATTCTAACGTATGAAGTTTATTATATTCTTTTAACGGTACTCCTTTCATGCATGATACCTTAGGCTCGGTATTTTCTTTATTATGAATAATAATGTATTTCGTGTTATGGAACCACACGTAGAAGAGTTTCATACTATTTCCTATGTGTCGTAAGCTCGTTTAACCGAACTCCGTTTGTCTTATAACAAAACTCGTTTAAAAGCTTGAGCTAAATATACTAACGTATGAAATTTATTATATACTTTTAACGGTACTCCTTTCATGCATGATACCTTAGCTTTGGTACTTTGTTTATTATGAATAATATTTAATTTCGTGTGATGGAATCACACCCATAAGAATTTCGTACAATTTCCTATATCTCGTATGCTCGTTTAACCGAGATCCATTTTTCTTTTAACAGAACTTGTTTAGAAGATTAAGCTAGATATTCTAACGTATGAAGTTTATTATATTCTTTTAACGGTACTCCTTTCATGCATGATACCTTAGGCTCGGTATTTTCTTTATTATGAATAATAATGTATTTCGTGTTATGGACCACACCTAGAAGAGTTTCATACTATTTCCTATGTGTCGTAAGCTCATTTAACCGAACTCCGTTTGTCTTGTAACAAAACTCGTTTAAAAGTTTGAGCTAAATACACTAACGTATGAAGTTTATTATGTACTTTTAACGGTACTCCTTTCATGCATGATACCTTAGGCTCGGTATTTTTTTTAATATGAAGGATATTTAATTTTGTGTGATGGAATCACACCCATAAGAATTTCGTACAATTTACTATATCTCGTATGCTCGTTTAACTGAGATCCACTTGTGTTGTAACAAAACTTGTTTAGAAGTTTGAGCTAGATATATTAACGTCTAAAGTTTATTGTGTACTTTTAACGGTACTCCTTTCATCCATGATACTTTAGGCTCGGTATTTTGTTTATTATGAATAATAATTTATTTAGTGTGATGGAACCACACCCATAAGAGTTTCGTACAATTTCCTATATCTCGTAAGCACGTTTAACCGAGATCCATTTTTCTTGTAACAAAACTGGTTTTGAAGTTTGAGCTAGATATACAAACGTATGAAGTTTATTTTATTCTTTTAACGGTACTCCTTTCATGCATGATACCTTAGGCTCAGTATTTTCTTTATTATCAATAATAATTTATTTCGTGTGATGGAACCACACCTAGAAGAGTTTCATACTATTTCCTATGTGTCGTAATCTCGTTTAACCGAACTCCGTTTGTCTTGTAACAAAACTCGGTTAAAAGCTTGAGCTAAATATACTAACGTATGAAGCTTATTATATACTTTTAACGGTACTCATTTCATGCATGATACCTTAGCTTTGGTGTTTTGTTTATTATGAATAATATTTAATTTCTTGTGATGGAATCACACCCATAAGAATTTCGTACAATTTCCTATATCTCGTATGCTCGTTTAACCGAGATCCATTTTTCTTTTAACAGAACTTGTTTAGAAGATTAAGCTAGATATTCTAACGTATGAAGTTTATTATATTCTTTTAACGGTACTCCTTTCATGCATGATACCTTAGGCTCGGTATTTTCTTTATTATGAATAATAATGTATTTCGTGTTATGGAACCACACGTAGAAGAGTTTCATACTATTTCCTATGTGTCGTAAGCTCGTTTAACCGAACTCCGTTTGTCTTATTACAAAACTCGTTTAAAAGCTTGAGCTAAATATACTAACGTATGAAATTTATTATATACTTTTAACGGTACTCCTTTCATGCATGATACCTTAGCTTTGGTACTTTGTTTATTATGAATAATATTTAATTTCGTGTGATGGAATCACACCCATAAGAATTTCGTACAATTTCCTATATCTCGTATGCTCGTTTAACCGAGATCCATTTTTCTTTTAACAGAACTTGTTTAGAAGATTAAGCTAGATATTCTAACGTATGAAGTTTATTATATTCTTTTAACGGTACTCCTTTCATGCATGATACCTTAGGCTCGGTATTTTCTTTATTATGAATAATAATGTATTTCGTGTTATGGACCACACCTAGAAGAGTTTCATACTATTTCCTATGTGTCGTAAGCTCGTTTAACCGAACTCCGTTTGTCTTGTAACAAAACTCGTTTAAAAGTTTGAGCTAAATACACTAACGTATGAAGTTTATTATGTACTTTTAACGGTACTCCTTTCATGCATGATACCTTAGGCTCGGTATTTTTTTTAATATGAAGGATATTTAATTTTGTGTGATGGAATCACACCCATAAGAATTTCGTACAATTTACTATATCTCGTATGCTCGTTTAACTGAGATCCACTTGTGTTGTAACAAAACTTGTTTAGAAGTTTGAGCTAGATATATTAACGTCTAAAGTTTATTGTGTACTTTTAACGGTACTCCTTTCATCCATGATACTTTAGGCTCGGTATTTTGTTTATTATGAATAATAATTTATTTAGTGTGATGGAACCACACCCATAAGAGTTTCGTACAATTTCCTATATCTCGTAAGCACGTTTAACCGAGATCCATTTTTCTTGTAACAAAACTGGTTTTGAAGTTTGAGCTAGATATACAAACGTATGAAGTTTATTTTATTCTTTTAACGGTACTCCTTTCATGCATGATACCTTAGGCTCAGTATTTTCTTTATTATCAATAATAATTTATTTCGTGTGATGGAACCACACCTAGAAGAGTTTCATACTATTTCCTATGTGTCGTAATCTCGTTTAACCGAACTCCGTTTGTCTTGTAACAAAACTCGGTTAAAAGCTTGAGCTAAATATACTAACGTATGAAGCTTATTAATATACTTTTAACGGTACTCATTTCATGCATGATACCTTAGCTTTGGTATTTTGTTTATTAATAATATTTAATTTCTTGTGATGGAATCACACCCATAAGAATTTCGTACAATTTCCTATATCTCGTATGCTCGTTTAACCGAGATCCATTTTTCTTTTAACAGAACTTGTTTAGAAGATTAAGCTAGATATTCTAACGTATGAAGTTTATTATATTCTTTTAACGGTACTCCTTTCATGCATGATACCTTAGGCTCGGTAATTTCTTTATTATGAATAATAATGTATTTCGTGTTATGGAACCACACCTAGAAGAGTTTCATACAATTTCCTATATCTCGTATGCTCGTTTAACCGAGATCCATTTTTCTTTTAACAAAACTTGTTTAGAAGATTGAGCTAGATATACTAACGTATGAAGTTTATTATATACTTTTAACGGCACTCCTTTCATGAATGATACCTTAGCTTCAGTATTTTGTTTATTATGAATCATAATTTATTTCGTGTGATGGAACCACACCCATAAGAGTTTCTTACAATTTCCTATATCTCGTAAGCGCGTTTAACCGAGATCTAATTGTCTTGTAACAAAACTTGTTTAAAAGTTTAAGCTAGATATATTAACGTATGAAGTTTATTATATACCTTTAACAATACTCCTTTCATGCATGATACTTTAGGCTCGGAATTTTGTTTATTATGAACAATATTCAATTTGGTGTGATGGAACCACATCCATAAGAATTTCGTACAATTTCCTATATCTCGTATGCTCGTTTAACCGAGATTCATTTTTCTTGTAACAAAACCTGTTTAGAACTTTGAGCTAGATATACTAACTTGTGAAGTTTATTATATTTATTTAACGGTACTCCTTTCATGCATGATACCTTAGGTTTAGTATTTTCTTTATTATGGATAATAATTTATTTCGTGTGATGGAACCACACCTAGAAGAGTTTCATACTATTTCCTATGTGTCGTAAGCTCGTTTAACTGAACTCCGTTTGCCTTGTAACAAAACTCGGTTAAAGGTTTGAGCTAAATATAGTAACGTATGAAGTTTATTATATACTTTTAACGCTACTCCTCTCATGCATGATACCTTAGCTTTGGTATTTTGTTTATTATGAATAATATTTAATTTCGTGTGATGGAATCACACCCATAAGAATTTCGTACAATTTCCTATATCTCGTAAGCACGTTTAACCGAGATCCATTTTTCTTGTAACAAAACTTGTTTTGAAGTTTGAGCTAGATATACTAACGTATGAAGTTTATTTTATTCTTTTAACGGTACTCCTTTCATGAATGATACCTTAGGCTCAGTATTTTCTTTATAATTAATAATAATTTATTTCGTGTGATGGAACCACACCTAGAAGAGTTTCGTACTATTTCCTATGTGTCGTAATCTCGTTTAACCGAACTCCGTTTGTCTTGTAACAAAACTCGGTTAAAAGCTTGAGCTAAATATACTAACGTATGAAGTTTATTATATACTTTTAACGGTACTCATTTCATGCATGATACCTTAGCTTTGGTATTTTGTTTATTATGAATTTCGTGTGATGGAATCACACCCATAAGAATTTCGTACAATTTCCTATATCTCGTATGCTCGTTTAACCGAGATCCATTTTTCTTTTAACAAAACTTGTTTAGAAGATTGAGCTAGATATACTAACGTATGAAGTTTATTATATTCTTTTAACGGTACTCCTTTCATGCATGATACCTTAGGCTCGGTAATTTCTTTATTTTGAATAATAATGTATTTCGTGTTATGGAACCACACCTAGAAGAGTTTCATACTATTTCCTATGTGTCGTAAGCTCGTTTAACCGAACTCCGTTTGTCTTGTAACAAAACTCGTTTAAAAGTTTGAGCTAAATATACTAACGTATGAAGTTTATTATGAACGGTACTCCTTTCATGCATGATACCTTAGGCTCGGTATTTTTTTTAATATGAAGGATATTTAATTTTGTGTGATGGAATCACACCCATAAGAATTTCGTACAATTTACTATATCTCGTATGCTCGTTTAACTGAGATCCACTTGTCTTGTAACAAAACTTGTTTAGAAGTTTAAGCTAGATATATTAACGTATGAAGTTTATTATATACCTTTAACAATACTCCTTTCATGCATGATACTTTAGGCTCAGAATTTTGTTTATTATGACCAATATTCAATTTGGTGTGATGGAACCACATCCATAAGAATTTCGTACAATTTCCTATATCTCGTATGCTCGTTTAACCGAGATTCATTTTTCTTGTAACAAAACTTGTTTAGAAGTTTGAGCTAGATATATTAACGTATAAAGTTTATTATATACTTTTAACGGTACTCCTTTCATGCATGATACCTTAGGCTCGGTATTTTCTTTATTATGAATAATAATGTATTTCGTGTTATGGAACCACACCTAGAAGAGTTTCATACTATTTCCTATGTGTCGTAAGCTCGTTTAACCGAACTCCGTTTGTCTTGTAACAAAACTCGGTTAAAAGCTTGAGCTAAATATACTAACGTATGAAGCTTATTATATACTTTTAACGGTACTCATTTCATGCATGATACCTTAGCTTTGGTATTTTGTTTATTATGAATAATATTTAATTTCTTGTGATGGAATCACACCCATAAGAATTTCGTACAATTTCCTATATCTCGTATGCTCGTTTAACCGAGATCCATTTTTCTTTTAACAAAACTTGTTTAGAAGATTGAGCTAGATATACTAACGTATGAAGTTTATTATATTCTTTTAACGGTACTCCTTTCATGCATGATACCTTAGGCTCGGTAATTTCTTTATTATGAATAATAATGTATTTCGTGTTATGGACCACACCTAGAAGAGTTTCATACTATTTCCTATGTGTCGTAAGCTCGTTTAACTGAACTCCGTTTGTCTTGTAACAAAACTCGGTTAAAAGTTTGAGCTAAATATAGTAACGTATGAAGTTTATTATATACTTTTAACGGTACTCCTTTCATGCATGATACCTTAGCTTTGGTATTTTGTTTATTATGAATAATATTTAATTTCGTGTGATGGAATCACACCCATAAGAATTTCGTACAATTTCCTATATCTCGTATGCTCTTTTAACCGAGATCCATTTTTCTTTTAACAAAACTTGTTTAGAAGATTGAGCTAGATATACTAACGTATGAAGTTTATTATATTCTTTTAACGGTACTCCTTTCATGCATGATACCTTAGGCTCGGTATTTTCTTTATTATGAATAATAATGTATTTCGTGTTATGGAACCACACCTAGAAGAGTTTAATACTATTTCCTATGTGTCGTAAGCTCGTTTAACCGAACTCCGTTTGTCTTATAACAAAACTCGTTTAAAAGCTTGAGCTAAATATACTAACGTATGAAGCTTATTATATACTTTTAACGGTACTCATTTCATGCATGATACCTTAGCTTTGGTACTTTGTTTATTATGAATAATATTTAATTTCGTGTGATGGAATCACACCCATAAGAATTTCGTACAATTTCCAATATCTCGTATGCTCGTTTAACCGAGATCCATTTTTCTTTTAACAAAACTTGTTTAGAATATTAAGCTAGATATTCTAACGTATGAAGTTTATTATATTCTTTTAACGGTACTCCTTTCATGCATGATACCTTAGGCTCGGTATTTTCTTTATTATGAATAATAATGTATTTCGTGTTATGGACCACACCTAGAAGAGTTTCATACTATTTCCTATGTGTCGTAAGCTCGTTTAACCGAACTCCGTTTGTCTTGTAACAAAACTCGTTTAAAAGTTTGAGCTAAATACACTAACGTATGAAGTTTATTATGTACTTTTAACGGTACTCCTTTCATGCATGATACCTTAGGCTCGGTATTTTTTTTAATATGAAGGATATTTAATTTTGTGTGATGGAATCACACCCATAAGAATTTCGTACAATTTACTATATCTCGTATGCTCGTTTAACTGAGATCCACTTGTGTTGTAACAAAACTTGTTTAGAAGTTTGAGCTAGATATATTAACGTCTAAAGTTTATTGTGTACTTTTAACGGTACTCCTTTCATCCATGATACTTTAGGCTCGGTATTTTGTTTATTATGAATAATAATTTATTTAGTGTGATGGAACCACACCCATAAGAGTTTCGTACAATTTCCTATATCTCGTAAGCACGTTTAACCGAGATCCATTTTTCTTGTACCAAAACTTGTTTTGAAGTTTGAGCTAGATATACAAACGTATGAAGTTTATTTTATTCTTTTAACGGTACTCCTTTCATGCATGATACCTTAGGCTCAGTATTTTCTTTATTATCAATAATAATTTATTTCGTGTGATGGAACCACACCTAGAAGAGTTTCATACTATTTCCTATGTGTCGTAATCTCGTTTAACCGAACTCCGTTTGTCTTGTAACAAAACTCGGTTAAAAGCTTGAGCTAAATATACTAACGTATGAAGCTTATTATATACTTTTAACGGTACTCATTTCATGCATGATACCTTAGCTTTGGTATTTTGTTTATTATGAATAATATTTAATTTCTTGTGGTGGAATCACACCCATAAGAATTTCGTACAATTTCCTATATCTCGTATGCTCGTTTAACCGAGATCCATTTTTCTTTTAACAGAACTTGTTTAGAAGATTAAGCTAGATATTCTAACGTATGAAGTTTATTATATTCTTTTAACGGTACTCCTTTCATGCATGATACCTTAGGCTCGGTATTTTCTTTATTATGAATAATAATGTATTTCGTGTTATGGAACCACACGTAGAAGAGTTTCATACTATTTCCTATGTGTCGTAAGCTCGTTTAACCGAACTCCGTTTGTCTTATAACAAAACTCGTTTAAAAGCTTGAGCTAAATATACTAACGTATGAAATTTATTATATACTTTTAACGGTACTCCTTTCATGCATGATACCTTAGCTTTGGTACTTTGTTTATTATGAATAATATTTAATTTCGTGTGATGGAATCACACCCATAAGAATTTCGTACAATTTCCTATATCTCGTATGCTCGTTTAACCGAGATCCATTTTTCTTTTAACAGAACTTGTTTAGAAGATTAAGCTAGATATTCTAACGTATGAAGTTTATTATATTCTTTTAACGGTACTCCTTTCATGCATGATACCTTAGGCTCGGTATTTTCTTTATTATGAATAATAATGTATTTCGTGTTATGGACCACACCTAGAAGAGTTTCATACTATTTCCTATGTGTCGTAAGCTCGTTTAACCGAACTCCGTTTGTCTTGTAACAAAACTCGTTTAAAAGTTTGAGCTAAATACACTAACGTATGAAGTTTATTATGTACTTTTAACGGTACTCCTTTCATGCATGATACCTTAGGCTCGGTATTTTTTTTAATATGAAGGATATTTAATTTTGTGTGATGGAATCACACCCATAAGAATTTCGTACAATTTACTATATCTCGTATGCTCGTTTAACTGAGATCCACTTGTGTTGTAACAAAACTTGTTTAGAAGTTTGAGCTAGATATATTAACGTCTAAAGTTTATTGTGTACTTTTAACGGTACTCCTTTCATCCATGATACTTTAGGCTCGGTATTTTGTTTATTATGAATAATAATTTATTTAGTGTGATGGAACCACACCCATAAGAGTTTCGTACAATTTCCTATATCTCGTAAGCACGTTTAACCGAGATCCATTTTTCTTGTAACAAAACTTGTTTTGAAGTTTGAGCTAGATATACAAACGTATGAAGTTTATTTTATTCTTTTAACGGTACTCCTTTCATGCATGATACCTTAGGCTCAGTATTTTCTTTATTATCAATAATAATTTATTTCGTGTGATGGAACCACACCTAGAAGAGTTTCATACTATTTCCTATGTGTCGTAATCTCGTTTAACCGAACTTCGTTTGTCTTGTAACAAAACTCGGTTAAAAGCTTGAGCTAAATATACTAACGTATGAAGCTTATTATATACTTTTAACGGTACTCATTTCATGCATGATACCTTAGCTTTGGTATTTTGTTTATTATGAATAATATTTAATTTCTTGTGATGGAATCACACCCATAAGAATTTCGTACAATTTCCTATATCTCGTATGCTCGTTTAACCGAGATCCATTTTTCTTTTAACAGAACTTGTTTAGAAGATTAAGCTAGATATTCTAACGTATGAAGTTTATTATATTCTTTTAACGGTACTCCTTTCATGCATGATACCTTAGGCTCGGTATTTTCTTTATTATGAATAATAATGTATTTCGTGTTATGGAACCACACGTAGAAGAGTTTCATACTATTTCCTATGTGTCGTAAGCTCGTTTAACCGAACTCCGTTTGTCTTATAACAAAACTCGTTTAAAAGCTTGAGCTAAATATACTAACGTATGAAATTTATTATATACTTTTAACGGTACTCCTTTCATGCATGATACCTTAGCTTTGGTACTTTGTTTATTATGAATAATATTTAATTTCGTGTGATGGAATCACACCCATAAGAATTTCGTACAATTTCCTATATCTCGTATGCTCGTTTAACCGAGATCCATTTTTCTTTTAACAGAACTTGTTTAGAAGATTAAGCTAGATATTCTAACGTATGAGGTTTATTATATTCTTTTAACGGTACTCCTTTCATGCATGATACCTTAGGCTCGGTATTTTCTTTATTATGAATAATAATGTATTTCGTGTTATGGACCACACCTAGAAGAGTTTCATACTATTTCCTATGTGTCGTAAGCTCGTTTAACCGAACTCCGTTTGTCTTGTAACAAAACTCGTTTAAAAGTTTGAGCTAAATACACTAACGTATGAAGTTTATTATGTACTTTTAACGGTACTCCTTTCATGCATGATACCTTAGGCTCGGTATTTTTTTTAATATGAAGGATATTTAATTTTGTGTGATGGAATCACACCCATAAGAATTTCGTACAATTTACTATATCTCGTATGCTCGTTTAACTGAGATCCACTTGTGTTGTAACAAAACTTGTTTAGAAGTTTGAGCTAGATATATTAACGTCTAAAGTTTATTGTGTACTTTTAACGGTACTCCTTTCATCCATGATACTTTAGGCTCGGTATTTTGTTTATTATGAATAATAATTTATTTAGTGTGATGGAACCACACCCATAAGAGTTTCGTACAATTTCCTATATCTCGTAAGCACGTTTAACCGAGATCCATTTTTCTTGTAACAAAACTGGTTTTGAAGTTTGAGCTAGATATACAAACGTATGAAGTTTATTTTATTCTTTTAACGGTACTCCTTTCATGCATGATACCTTAGGCTCAGTATTTTCTTTATTATCAATAATAATTTATTTCGTGTGATGGAACCACACCTAGAAGAGTTTCATACTATTTCCTATGTGTCGTAATCTCGTTTAACCGAACTCCGTTTGTCTTGTAACAAAACTCGGTTAAAAGCTTGAGCTAAATATACTAACGTATGAAGCTTATTATATACTTTTAACGGTACTCATTTCATGCATGATACCTTAGCTTTGGTATTTTGTTTATTATGAATAATATTTAATTTCTTGTGATGGAATCACACCCATAAGAATTTCGTACAATTTCCTATATCTCGTATGCTCGTTTAACCGAGATCCATTTTTCTTTTAACAGAACTTGTTTAGAAGATTAAGCTAGATATTCTAACGTATGAAGTTTATTATATTCTTTTAACGGTACTCCTTTCATGCATGATACCTTAGGCTCGGTATTTTCTTTATTATGAATAATAATGTATTTCGTGTTATGGAACCACACGTAGAAGAGTTTCATACTATTTCCTATGTGTCGTAAGCTCGTTTAACCGAACTCCGTTTGTCTTATAACAAAACTCGTTTAAAAGCTTGAGCTAAATATACTAACGTATGAAATTTATTATATACTTTTAACGGTACTCCTTTCATGCATGATACCTTAGCTTTGGTACTTTGTTTATTATGAATAATATTTAATTTCGTGTGATGGAATCACACCCATAAGAATTTCGTACAATTTCCTATATCTCGTATGCTCGTTTAACCGAGATCCATTTTTCTTTTAACAGAACTTGTTTAGAAGATTAAGCTAGATATTCTAACGTATGAAGTTTATTATATTCTTTTAACGGTACTCCTTTCATGCATGATACCTTAGGCTCGGTATTTTCTTTATTATGAATAATAATGTATTTCGTGTTATGGACCACACCTAGAAGAGTTTCATACTATTTCCTATGTGTCGTAAGCTCGTTTAACCGAACTCCGTTTGTCTTGTAACAAAACTCGTTTAAAAGTTTGAGCTAAATACACTAACGTATGAAGTTTATTATGTACTTTTAACGGTACTCCTTTCATGCATGATACCTTAGGCTCGGTATTTTTTTTAATATGAAGGATATTTAATTTTGTGTGATGGAATCACACCCATAAGAATTTCGTACAATTTACTATATCTCGTATGCTCGTTTAACTGAGATCCACTTGTGTTGTAACAAAACTTGTTTAGAAGTTTGAGCTAGATATATTAACGTCTAAAGTTTATTGTGTACTTTTAACGGTACTCCTTTCATCCATGATACTTTAGGCTCGGTATTTTGTTTATTATGAATAATAATTTATTTAGTGTGATGGAACCACACCCATAAGAGTTTCGTACAATTTCCTATATCTCGTAAGCACGTTTAACCGAGATCCATTTTCTTGTAACAAAACTGGTTTTGAAGTTTGAGCTAGATATACAAACGTATGAAGTTTATTTTATTCTTTTAACGGTACTCCTTTCATGCATGATACCTTAGGCTCAGTATTTTCTTTATTATCAATAATAATTTATTTCGTGTGATGGAACCACACCTAGAAGAGTTTCATACTATTTCCTATGTGTCGTAATCTCGTTTAACCGAACTCCGTTTGTCTTGTAACAAAACTCGGTTAAAAGCTTGAGCTAAATATACTAACGTATGAAGCTTATTATATACTTTTAACGGTACTCATTTCATGCATGATACCTTAGCTTTGGTATTTTGTTTATTATGAATAATATTTAATTTCTTGTGATGGAATCACACCCATAAGAATTTCGTACAATTTCCTATATCTCGTATGCTCGTTTAACCGAGATCCATTTTTCTTTTAACAGAACTTGTTTAGAAGATTAAGCTAGATATTCTAACGTATGAAGTTTATTATATTCTTTTAACGGTACTCCTTTCATGCATGATACCTTAGGCTCGGTATTTTCTTTATTATGAATAATAATGTATTTCGTGTTATGGAACCACACGTAGAAGAGTTTCATACTATTTCCTATGTGTCGTAAGCTCGTTTAACCGAACTCCGTTTGTCTTATAACAAAACTCGTTTAAAAGCTTGAGCTAAATATACTAACGTATGAAATTTATTATATACTTTTAACGGTACTCCTTTCATGCATGATACCTTAGCTTTGGTACTTTGTTTATTATGAATAATATTTAATTTCGTGTGATGGAATCACACCCATAAGAATTTCGTACAATTTCCTATATCTCGTATGCTCGTTTAACCGAGATCCATTTTTCTTTTAACAGAACTTGTTTAGAAGATTAAGCTAGATATTCTAACGTATGAAGTTTATTATATTCTTTTAACGGTACTCCTTTCATGCATGATACCTTAGGCTCGGTATTTTCTTTATTATGAATAATAATGTATTTCGTGTTATGGACCACACCTAGAAGAGTTTCATACTATTTCCTATGTGTCGTAAGCTCGTTTAACCGAACTCCGTTTGTCTTGTAACAAAACTCGTTTAAAAGTTTGAGCTAAATACACTAACGTATGAAGTTTATTATGTACTTTTAACGGTACTCCTTTCATGCATGATACCTTAGGCTCGGTATTTTTTTTAATATGAAGGATATTTAATTTTGTGTGATGGAATCACACCCATAAGAATTTCGTACAATTTACTATATCTCGTATGCTCGTTTAACTGAGATCCACTTGTGTTGTAACAAAACTTGTTTAGAAGTTTGAGCTAGATATATTAACGTCTAAAGTTTATTGTGTACTTTTAACGGTACTCCTTTCATCCATGATACTTTAGGCTCGGTATTTTGTTTATTATGAATAATAATTTATTTAGTGTGATGGAACCACACCCATAAGAGTTTCGTACAATTTCCTATATCTCGTAAGCACGTTTAACCGAGATCCATTTTTCTTGTAACAAAACTGGTTTTGAAGTTTGAGCTAGATATACAAACGTATGAAGTTTATTTTATTCTTTTAACGGTACTCCTTTCATGCATGATACCTTAGGCTCAGTATTTTCTTTATTATCAATAATAATTTATTTCGTGTGATGGAACCACACCTAGAAGAGTTTCATACTATTTCCTATGTGTCGTAATCTCGTTTAACCGAACTCCGTTTGTCTTGTAACAAAACACGGTTAAAAGCTTGAGCTAAATATACTAACGTATGAAGCTTATTATATACTTTTAACGGTACTCATTTCATGCATGATACCTTAGCTTTGGTATTTTGTTTATTATGAATAATATTTAATTTCTTGTGATGGAATCACACCCATAAGAATTTCGTACAATTTCCTATATCTCGTATGCTCGTTTAACCGAGATCCATTTTTCTTTTAACAGAACTTGTTTAGAAGATTAAGCTAGATATTCTAACGTATGAAGTTTATTATATTCTTTTAACGGTACTCCTTTCATGCATGATACCTTAGGCTCGGTATTTTCTTTATTATGAATAATAATGTATTTCGTGTTATGGAACCACACGTAGAAGAGTTTCATACTATTTCCTATGTGTCGTAAGCTCGTTTAACCGAACTCCGTTTGTCTTATAACAAAACTCGTTTAAAAGCTTGAGCTAAATATACTAACGTATGAAATTTATTATATACTTTTAACGGTACTCCTTTCATGCATGATACCTTAGCTTTGGTACTTTGTTTATTATGAATAATATTTAATTTCGTGTGATGGAATCACACCCATAAGAATTTCGTACAATTTCCTATATCTCGTATGCTCGTTTAACCGAGATCCATTTTTCTTTTAACAGAACTTGTTTAGAAGATTAAGCTAGATATTCTAACGTATGAAGTTTATTATATTCTTTTAACGGTACTCCTTTCATGCATGATACCTTAGGCTCGGTATTTTCTTTATTATGAATAATAATGTATTTCGTGTTATGGACCACACCTAGAAGAGTTTCATACTATTTCCTATGTGTCGTAAGCTCGTTTAACCGAACTCCGTTTGTCTTGTAACAAAACTCGTTTAAAAGTTTGAGCTAAATACACTAACGTATGAAGTTTATTATGTACTTTTAACGGTACTCCTTTCATGCATGATACCTTAGGCTCGGTATTTTTTTTAATATGAAGGATATTTAATTTTGTGTGATGGAATCACACCCATAAGAATTTCGTACAATTTACTATATCTCGTATGCTCGTTTAACTGAGATCCACTTGTGTTGTAACAAAACTTGTTTAGAAGTTTGAGCTAGATATATTAACGTCTAAAGTTTATTGTGTACTTTTAACGGTACTCCTTTCATCCATGATACTTTAGGCTCGGTATTTTGTTTATTATGAATAATAATTTATTTAGTGTGATGGAACCACACCCATAAGAGTTTCGTACAATTTCCTATATCTCGTAAGCACGTTTAACCGAGATCCATTTTTCTTGTAACAAAACTGGTTTTGAAGTTTGAGCTAGATATACAAACGTATGAAGTTTATTTTATTCTTTTAACGGTACTCCTTTCATGCATGATACCTTAGGCTCAGTATTTTCTTTATTATCAATAATAATTTATTTCGTGTGATGGAACCACACCTAGAAGAGTTTCATACTATTTCCTATGTGTCGTAATCTCGTTTAACCGAACTCCGTTTGTCTTGTAACAAAACTCGGTTAAAAGCTTGAGCTAAATATACTAACGTATGAAGCTTATTATATACTTTTAACGGTACTCATTTCATGCATGATACCTTAGCTTTGGTATTTTGTTTATTATGAATAATATTTAATTTCTTGTGATGGAATCACACCCATAAGAATTTCGTACAATTTCCTATATCTCGTATGCTCGTTTAACCGAGATCCATTTTTCTTTTAACAGAACTTGTTTAGAAGATTAAGCTAGATATTCTAACGTATGAAGTTTATTATATTCTTTTAACGGTACTCCTTTCATGCATGATACCTTAGGCTCGGTATTTTCTTTATTATGAATAATAATTTATTTCGTGTTATGGAACCACACCTAGAAGAGTTTCATACTATTTCCTATGTGTCGTAAGCTCGTTTAACCGAACTCCGTTTGTCTTATAACAAAACTCGTTTAAAAGCTTGAGCTAAATATACTAACGTATGAAATTTATTATATACTTTTAACGGTACTCCTTTCATGCATGATACCTTAGCTTTGGTACTTTGTTTATTATGAATAATATTTAATTTCGTGTGATGGAATCACACCCATAAGAATTTCGTACAATTTCCTATATCTCGTATGCTCGTTTAACCGAGATCCATTTTTCTTTTAACAGAACTTGTTTAGAAGATTAAGCTAGATATTCTAACGTATGAAGTTTATTATATTCTTTTAACGGTACTCCTTTCATGCATGATACCTTAGGCTCGGTATTTTCTTTATTATGAATAATAATGTATTTCGTGTTATGGACCACACCTAGAAGAGTTTCATACTATTTCCTATGTGTCGTAAGCTCGTTTAACCGAACTCCGTTTGTCTTGTAACAAAACTCGTTTAAAAGTTTGAGCTAAATACACTAACGTATGAAGTTTATTATGTACTTTTAACGGTACTCCTTTCATGCATGATACCTTAGGCTCGGTATTTTTTTTAATATGAAGGATATTTAATTTTGTGTGATGGAATCACACCCATAAGAATTTCGTACAATTTACTATATCTCGTATGCTCGTTTAACTGAGATCCACTTGTGTTGTAACAAAACTTGTTTAGAAGTTTGAGCTAGATATATTAACGTCTAAAGTTTATTGTGTACTTTTAACGGTACTCCTTTCATCCATGATACTTTAGGCTCGGTATTTTGTTTATTATGAATAATAATTTATTTAGTGTGATGGAACCACACCCATAAGAGTTTCGTACAATTTCCTATATCTCGTAAGCACGTTTAACCGAGATCCATTTTTCTTGTAACAAAACTGGTTTTGAAGTTTGAGCTAGATATACAAACGTATGAAGTTTATTTTATTCTTTTAACGGTACTCCTTTCATGCATGATACCTTAGGCTCAGTATTTTCTTTATTATCAATAATAATTTATTTCGTGTGATGGAACCACACCTAGAAGAGTTTCATACTATTTCCTATGTGTCGTAATCTCGTTTAACCGAACTGCGTTTGTCTTGTAACAAAACTCGGTTAAAAGCTTGAGCTAAATATACTAACGTATGAAGCTTATTAATATACTTTTAACGGTACTCATTTCATGCATGATACCTTAGCTTTGGTATTTTGTTTATTAATAATATTTAATTTCTTGTGATGGAATCACACCCATAAGAATTTCGTACAATTTCCTATATCTCGTATGCTCGTTTAACCGAGATCCATTTTTCTTTTAACAGAACTTGTTTAGAAGATTAAGCTAGATATTCTAACGTATGAAGTTTATTATATTCTTTTAACGGTACTCCTTTCATGCATGATACCTTAGGCTCGGTAATTTCTTTATTATGAATAATAATGTATTTCGTGTTATGGAACCACACCTAGAAGAGTTTCATACAATTTCCTATATCTCGTATGCTCGTTTAACCGAGATCCATTTTTCTTTTAACAAAACTTGTTTAGAAGATTGAGCTAGATATACTAACGTATGAAGTTTATTATATACTTTTAACGGCACTCCTTTCATGAATGATACCTTAGCTTCAGTATTTTGTTTATTATGAATCATAATTTATTTCGTGTGATGGAACCACACCCATAAGAGTTTCTTACAATTTCCTATATCTCGTAAGCGCGTTTAACCGAGATCTAATTGTCTTGTAACAAAACTTATTTAAAAGTTTAAGCTAGATATATTAACGTATGAAGTTTATTATATACCTTTAACAATACTCCTTTCATGCATGATACTTTAGGCTCGGAATTTTGTTTATTATGAACAATATTCAATTTGGTGTGATGGAACCACATCCATAAGAATTTCGTACAATTTCCTATATCTCGTATGCTCGTTTAACCGAGATTCATTTTTCTTGTAACAAAACCTGTTTAGAACTTTGAGCTAGATATACTAACTTGTGAAGTTTATTATATTTATTTAACGGTACTCCTTTCATGCATGATACCTTAGGTTTAGTATTTTCTTTATTATGGATAATAATTTATTTCGTGTGATGGAACCACACCTAGAAGAGTTTCATACTATTTCCTATGTGTCGTAAGCTCGTTTAACTGAACTCCGTTTGCCTTGTAACAAAACTCGGTTAAAAGTTTGAGCTAAATATAGTAACGTATGAAGTTTATTATATACTTTTAACGCTACTCCTCTCATGCATGATACCTTAGCTTTGGTATTTTGTTTATTATGAATAATATTTAATTTCGTGTGATGGAATCACACCCATAAGAATTTCGTACAATTTCCTATATCTCGTAAGCACGTTTAACCGAGATCCATTTTTCTTGTAAGAAAACTTGTTTTGAAGTTTGAGCTAGATATACTAACGTATGAAGTTTATTTTATTCTTTTAACGGTACTCCTTTCATGAATGATACCTTAGGCTCAGTATTTTCTTTATAATTAATAATAATTTATTTCGTGTGATGGAACCACACCTAGAAGAGTTTCGTACTATTTCCTATGTGTCGTAATCTCGTTTAACCGAACTCCGTTTGTCTTGTAACAAAACTCGGTTAAAAGCTTGAGCTAAATATACTAACGTATGAAGTTTATTATATACTTTTAACGGTACTCATTTCATGCATGATACCTTAGCTTTGGTATTTTGTTTATTATGAATTTCGTGTGATGGAATCACACCCATAAGAATTTCGTACAATTTCCTATATCTCGTATGCTCGTTTAACCGAGATCCATTTTTCTTTTAACAAAACTTGTTTAGAAGATTGAGCTAGATATACTAACGTATGAAGTTTATTATATTCTTTTAACGGTACTCCTTTCATGCATGATACCTTAGGCTCGGTAATTTCTTTATTATGAATAATAATGTATTTCGTGTTATGGAACCACACCTAGAAGAGTTTCATACTATTTCCTATGTGTCGTAAGCTCGTTTAACCGAACTCCGTTTGTCTTGTAACAAAACTCGTTTAAAAGTTTGAGCTAAATATACTAACGTATGAAGTTTATTATGAACGGTACTCCTTTCATGCATGATACCTTAGGCTCGGTATTTTTTTTAATATGAAGGATATTTAATTTTGTGTGATGGAATCACACCCATAAGAATTTCGTACAATTTACTATATCTCGTATGCTCGTTTAACTGAGATCCACTTGTCTTGTAACAAAACTTGTTTAGAAGTTTAAGCTAGATATATTAACGTATGAAGTTTATTATATACCTTTAACAATACTCCTTTCATGCATGATACTTTAGGCTCAGAATTTTGTTTATTATGACCAATATTCAATTTGGTGTGATGGAACCACATCCATAAGAATTTCGTACAATTTCCTATATCTCGTATGCTCGTTTAACCGAGATTCATTTTTCTTGTAACAAAACTTGTTTAGAAGTTTGAGCTAGATATATTAACGTATGAAGTTTATTATATACTTTTAACGGTACTCCTTTCATGCATGATACCTTAGGCTCGGTATTTTCTTTATTATGAATAATAATGTATTTCGTGTTATGGAACCACACCTAGAAGAGTTTCATACTATTTCCTATGTGTCGTAAGCTCGTTTAACCGAACTCCGTTTATCTTGTAACAAAACTTGTTTAAAAGTTTGAGCTAAATATACTAACGTATGAAGTTTATTATGTACTTTTAACGGTACTCCTTTCATGCATGATACCTTAGCTTTGGTATTTTGTTTATTATGAATAATATTTAATTTCGTGTGATGGAATCACACCCATAAGAATTTCGTACAATTTCCTATATCTTGTATGCTCGTTTAACCGAGATCCATTTTTCTTTTAACAAAACTTGTTTAGAATATTAAGCTAGATATTCTAACGTATGAAGTTTATTATATTCTTTTAACGGTACTCCTTTCATGCATGATACCTTAGGCTCGGTATTTTCTTTATTATGAATAATAATGTATTTCGTGTTATGGAACCACACCTAGAAGAGTTTCATACTATTTCCTATGTGTCGTAAGCTCGTTTAACCGAACTCCGTTTGTCATGTAACAAAACTCGGTTAAAAGCTTGAGCTAAATATACTAACATATGAAGTTTATTATATACTTTTAACGGTACTCATTTCATGCATGATACCTTAGCTTTGGTATTTTGTTTATTATGAATTTCGTGTGATGGAATCACACCCATAAGAATTTCGTAGAATTTCCTATATCTCGTATGCTCGTTTAACCGAGATCCATTTTTCTTTTAACAAAACTTGTTTAGAAGACTGAGCTAGATATACTAACGTATGAAGTTTATTATATTCTTTTAACGGTACTCCTTTCATGCATGATACCTTAGGCTCGGTATTTTCTTTATTATGAATAATAATGTATTTCGTGTTATGGAACCACACCTAGAAGAGTTTCATACTATTTCCTATGTGTCGTAAGCTCGTTTAACCGAACTCCGTTTGTCTTGTAACAAAACTCGGTTAAAAGCTTGAGCTAAATATACTAACGTATGAAGTTTATTATATAATTTTAACGGTACTCATTTCATGCATGATACCTTAGCTTTGGTACTTTGTTTATTATGAATAATATTTAATTTCGTGTGATGGAATCACACCCATAAGAATTTCGTACAATTTCCTATATCTCGTATGCTCGTTTAACCGAGATCCATTTTTCTTTTAACAAAACTTGTTTAGAAGATTAAGCTAGATATTCTAACGTATGAAGTTTATTATATTCTTTTAACGGTACTCCTTTCATGCATGATACCTTAGGCTCGGTATTTTCTTTATTATGAATAATAATGTATTTCGTGTTATGGAACCACACCTAGAAGAGTTTCATACTATTTCCTATGTGTCGTAAGCTCGTTTAACCGAACTCCGTTTGTCTTGTAACAAAACTCGTTTAAAAGTTTGGCCTAAATATACTAACGTATGAAGTTTATTATGTACTTTTAACGGTACTCCTTTCATGCATGATACCTTAGGCTCGGTATTTTTTTTAATATGAAGGATATTTAATTTTGTGTGATGGAATCACACCCATAAGAATTTCGTACAATTTACTATATCTCGTATGCTCGTTTAACTGAGATCCACTTGTCTTGTAACAAAACTTGTTTAGAAGTTTAAGCTAGATATATTAACGTATGAAGTTTATTATATACCTTTAACAATACTCCTTTCATGCATGATACTTTAGGCTCAGAATTTTGTTTATTATGACCAATATTCAATTTGGTGTGATGGAACCACATCCATAAGAATTTCGTACAATTTCCTATATCTCGTATGCTCGTTTAACCGAGATTCATTTTTCTTGTAACAAAACTTGTTTAGAAGTTTGAGCTAGATATATTAACGTATAAAGTTTATTATATACTTTTAACGGTACTCCTTTCATGCATGATACCTTAGGCTCGGTATTTTCTTTATTATGAATAATAATGTATTTCGTGTTATGGAACCACACCTAGAAGAGTTTCATACTATTTCCTATGTGTCGTAAGCTCGTTTAACCGAACTCCGTTTATCTTGTAACAAAACTCGTTTAAAAGTTTGAGCTAAATATACTAACGTATGAAGTTTATTATGTACTTTTAACGGTACTCCTTTCATGCATGATACCTTAGCTTTGGTATTTTGTTTATTATGAATAATATTTAATTTCGTGTGATGGAATCACACCCATAAGAATTTCGTACAATTTCCTATATCTTGTATGCTCGTTTAACCGAGATCCATTTTTCTTTTAACAAAACTTGTTTAGAAGATTGAGCTAGATATACTAACGTATGAAGTTTATTATATTCTTTTAACGGTACTCCTTTCATGCATGATACCTTAGGCTCGGTATTTTCTTTATTATGAATAATAATGTATTTCGTGTTATGGAACCACACCTAGAAGAGTTTCATACTATTTCCTATGTGTCGTAAGCTCGTTTAACCGAACTCCGTTTGTCTTGTAACAAAACTCGGTTAAAAGCTTGAGCTAAATATACTAACATATGAAGTTTATTATATACTTTTAACGGTACTCATTTCATGCATGATACCTTAGCTTTGGTATTTTGTTTATTATGAATTTCGTGTGATGGAATCACACCCATAAGAATTTCGTACAATTTCCTATATCTCGTATGCTCGTTTAACCGAGATCCATTTTTCTTTTAACAAAACTTGTTTAGAAGACTGAGCTAGATATACTAACGTATGAAGTTTATTATATTCTTTTAACGGTACTCCTTTCATGCATGATACCTTAGGCTCGGTATTTTCTTTATTATGAATAATAATGTATTTCGTGTTATGGAACCACACCTAGAAGAGTTTCATACTATTTCCTATGTGTCGTAAGCTCGTTTAACCGAACTCCGTTTGTCTTGTAACAAAACTCGTTTAAAAGCTTGAGCTAAATATACTAACGTATGAATTTTATTATATACTTTTAACGGTACTCCTTTCATGCATGATACCTTAGCTTTGGTACTTTGTTTATTATGAATAATATTTAATTTCGTGTGATGGAATCACACCCATAAGAATTTCGTACAATTTCCTATATCTCGTATGCTCGTTTAACCGAGATCCATTTTTCTTTTAACAAAACTTGTTTAGAAGATTAAGCTAGATATTCTAACGTATGAAGTTTATTATATTCTTTTAACGGTACTCCTTTCATGCATGATACCTTAGGCTCGGTATTGTCTTTATTATGAATAATAATGTATTTCGTGTTATGGAACCACACCTAGAAGAGTTTCATACTATTTCCTATGTGTCGTAAGCTCGTTTAACCGAACTCCGTTTGTCTTGTAACAAAACTCGTTTAAAAGTTTGAGCTAAATATACTAACGTATGAAGTTTATTATGAACGGTACTCCTTTCATGCATGATACCTTAGGCTCGGTATTTTTTTTAATATGAAGGATATTTAATTTTGTGTGATGGAATCACACCCATAAGAATTTCGTACAATTTACTATATCTCGTATGCTCGTTTAACTGAGATCCACTTGTCTTGTAACAAAACTTGTTTAGAAGTTTAAGCTAGATATATTATCGTATGAAGTTTATTATATACCTTTAACAATACTCCTTTCATGCATGATACTTTAGGCTCAGAATTTTGTTTATTATGACCAATATTCAATTTGGTGTGATGGAACCACATCCATAAGAATTTCGTACAATTTCCTATATCTCGTATGCTCGTTTAACCGAGATTCATTTTTCTTGTAACAAAACTTGTTTAGAAGTTTGAGCTAGATATATTAACGTATAAAGTTTATTATATACTTTTAACGGTACTCCTTTCATGCATGATAACTTAGGCTCGGTATTTTCTTTATTATGAATAATAATGTATTTCGTGTTATGGAACCACGCCTAGAAGAGTTTCATACTATTTCCTATGTGTCGTAAGCTCATTTAACCGAACTCCGTTTATCTTGTAACAAAACTCGTTTAAAAGTTTGAGCTAAATATACTAACGTATGAAGTTTATTATGTACTTTTAACGGTACTCCTTTCATGCATGATACCTTAGCTTTGGTATTTTGTTTATTATGAATAATATTTAATTTCGTGTGATGGAATCACACCCATAAGAATTTCGTACAATTTCCTATATCTTGTATGCTCGTTTAACCGAGATCCATTTTTCTTTTAACAAAACTTGTTTAGAAGATTGAGCTAGATATACTAACGTATGAAGTTTATTATATTCTTTTAACGGTACTCCTTTCATGCATGATACCTTAGGCTCGGTATTTTCTTTATTATGAATAATAATGTATTTCGTGTTATGGAACCACACCTAGAAGAGTTTCATACTATTTCCTATGTGTCGTAAGCTCGTTTAACCGAACTCCGTTTGTCTTGTAACAAAACTCGTTTAAAAGCTTGAGCTAAATATACTAACGTATGAAGTTTATTATATACTTTTAACGATACTCCTTTCATGCATGATACCTTAGCTTTGGTACTTTGTTTATTATGAATAATATTTAATTTCGTGTGATGGAATCACACCCATAAGAATTTCGTACAATTTCCTATATCTCGTATGCTCGTTTAACCGAGATCCATTTTTCTTTTAACAAAACTTGTTTAGAAGATTGACCTAGATATACTAACGTATGAAGTTTATTATATTCTTTTAACGGTACTCCTTTCATGCATGATACCTTAGGCTCGGTAATTTCTTTATTATGAATAATAATGTATTTCGTGTTATGGAACCACACCTAGAAGAGTTTCATACTATTTCCTATGTGTCGTAAGCTCGTTTAACCGAACTCCGTTTGTCTTGTAACAAAACTCGTTTAAAAGTTTGACCTAAATATACTAACGTATGAAGTTTATTATGTACTTTTAACGGTACTCCTTTCATGCATGATACCTTAGGCTCGGTATTTTTTTTAATATGAAGGATATTTAATTTTGTGTGATGGAATCACACCCATAAGAATTTCGTACAATTTACTATATCTCGTATGCTCGTTTAACTGAGATCCACTTGTCTTGTAACAAAACTTGTTTAGAAGTTTAAGCTAGATATATTAACGTATGAAGTTTATTATATACCTTTAACAATACTCCTTTCATGCATGATACTTTAGGCTCAGAATTTTGTTTATTATGACCAATATTCAATTTGGTGTGATGGAACCACATCCATAAGAATTTCGTACAATTTCCTATATCTCGTATGCTCGTTTAACCGAGATTCATTTTTCTTGTAACAAAACTTGTTTAGAAGTTTGAGCTAGATATATTAACGTATAAAGTTTATTATATACTTTTAACGGTACTCCTTTCATGCATGATACCTTAGGCTCGGTATTTTCTTTATTATGAATAATAATGTATTTCGTGTTATGGACCACACCTAGAAGAGTTTCATACTATTTCCTATGTGTCGTAAGCTCGTTTAACCGAACTCCGTTTGTCTTGTAACAAAACTCGTTTAAAAGTTTGAGCTAAATACACTAACGTATGAAGTTTATTATGTACTTTTAACGGTACTCCTTTCATGCATGATACCTTAGGCTCGGTATTTTTTTTAATATGAAGGATATTTAATTTTGTGTGATGGAATCACACCCATAAGAATTTCGTACAATTTACTATATCTCGTATGCTCGTTTAACTGAGATCCACTTGTGTTGTAACAAAACTTGTTTAGAAGTTTGAGCTAGATATATTAACGTCTAAAGTTTATTGTGTACTTTTAACGGTACTCCTTTCATCCATGATACTTTAGGCTCGGTATTTTGTTTATTATGAATAATAATTTATTTAGTGTGATGGAACCACACCCATAAGAGTTTCGTACAATTTCCTATATCTCGTAAGCACGTTTAACCGAGATCCATTTTTCTTGTAACAAAACTGGTTTTGAAGTTTGAGCTAGATATACAAACGTATGAAGTTTATTTTATTCTTTTAACGGTACTCCTTTCATGCATGATACCTTAGGCTCAGTATTTTCTTTATTATCAATAATAATTTATTTCGTGTGATGGAACCACACCTAGAAGAGTTTCATACTATTTCCTATGTGTCGTAATCTCGTTTAACCGAACTCCGTTTGTCTTGTAACAAAACTCGGTTAAAAGCTTGAACTAAATATACTAACGTATGAAGCTTATTATACACTTTTAACGGTACTCATTTCATGAATGATACCTTAGCTTTGGTATTTTGTTTATTATGAATAATATTTAATTTCTTGTGATGGAATCACACCCATAAGAATTTCGTACAATTTCCTATATCTCGTATGCTCGTTTAACCGAGATCCATTTTTCTTTTAACAAAACTTGTTTAGAAGATTGAGCTAGATATACTAACGTATGAAGTTTATTATATTCTTTTAACGGTACTCCTTTCATGCATGATACCTTAGGCTCGGTATTTTCTTTATTATGAATAATAATGTATTTCGTGTTATGGAACCACACCTAGAAGAGTTTCATACTATTTCCTATGTGTCGTAAGCTCGTTTAACCGAACTCCGTTTGTCTTGTAACAAAACTCGGTTAAAAGCTTGAGCTAAATATACTAACATATGAAGTTTATTATATACTTTTAACGGTACTCATTTCATGCATGATACCTTAGCTTTGGTATTTTGTTTATTATGAATTTCGTGTGATGGAATCACACCCATAAAAATTTTGTACAATTTCCTATATCTCGTATGCTCGTTTAACCGAGATCCATTTTTCTTTTAACAAAACTTGTTTAGAAGACTGAGCTAGATATACTAACGTATGAAGTTTATTATATTCTTTTAACGGTACTCCTTTCATGCATGATACCTTAGGCTCGGTATTTTCTTTATTATGAATAATAATGTATTTCGTGTTATGGAACCACACCTAGAAGAGTTTCATACTATTTCCTATGTGTCGTAAGCTCGTTTAACCGAACTCCGTTTGTCTTGTAACAAAACTCGTTTAAAAGCTTGAGCTAAATATACTAACGTATGAAGTTTATTATATACTTTTAACGGTACTCCTTTCATGCATGATACCTTAGCTTTGGTACTTTGTTTATTATGAATAATATTTAATTTCGTGTGATGGAATCACACCCATAAGAATTTCGTACAATTTCCTATATCTCGTATGCTCGTTTAACCGAGATCCATTTTTCTTTTAACAAAACTTGTTTAGAAGATTAAGCTAGATATTCTAACGTATGAAGTTTATTATATTCTTTTAACGGTACTCCTTTCATGCATGATACCTTAGGCTCGGTATTTTCTTTATTATGAATAATAATGTATTTCGTGTTATGGAACCACACCTAGAAGAGTTTCATACTATTTCCTATGTGTCGTAAGCTCGTTTAACCGAACTCCGTTTGTCTTGTAACAAAACTCGTTTTAAAGTTTGAGCTAAATATACTAACGTATGAAGTTTATTATGTACTTTTAACGGTACTCCTTTCATGCATGATACCTTAGGCTCGGTATTTTTTTTAATATGAAGGATATTTAATTTTGTGTGATGGAATCACACCCATAAGAATTTCGTACAATTTACTATATCTCGTATGCTCGTTTAACTGAGATCCACTTGTCTTGTAACAAAACTTGTTTAGAAGTTTAAGCTAGATATATTAACGTATGAAGTTTATTATATACCTTTAACAATACTCCTTTCATGCATGATACTTTAGGCTCAGAATTTTGTTTAGTATGACCAATATTCAATTTGGTGTGATGGAACCACACCCATAAGAATTTCGTACAATTTCCTATATCTTGTATGCTCGTTTAACCGAGATCCATTTTTCTTTTAACAAAACTTGTTTAGAAGATTGAGCTAGATATACTAACGTATGAAGTTTATTATATTCTTTTAACGGTACTCCTTTCATGCATGATACCTTAGGCTCGGTATTTTCTTTATTATGAATAATAATGTATTTCGTGTTATGGAACCACACCTAGAAGAGTTTCATACTATTTCCTATGTGTCGTAAGCTCGTTTAACCGAACTCCGTTTGTCTTGTAACAAAACTCGTTTAAAAGCTTGAGCTAAATATACTAACGTATGAAGTTTATTATATACTTTTAACGATACTCCTTTCATGCATGATACCTTAGCTTTGGTACTTTGTTTATTATGAATAATATTTAATTTCGTGTGATGGAATCACACCCATAAGAATTTCGTACAATTTCCTATATCTCGTATGCTCGTTTAACCGAGATCCATTTTTCTTTTAATAAAACTTGTTTAGAAGATTGAGCTAGATATACTAACGTATGAAGTTTATTATATTCTTTTAACGGTACTCCTTTCATGCATGATACCTTAGGCTCGGTAATTTCTTTATTATGAATAATAATGTATTTCGTGTTATGGAACCACACCTAGAAGAGTTTCATACTATTTCCTATGTGTCGTAAGCTCGTTTAACCGAACTCCGTTTGTCTTGTAACAAAACTCGTTTAAAAGTTTGACCTAAATATACTAACGTATGAAGTTTATTATGTACTTTTAACGGTACTCCTTTCATGCATGATACCTTAGGCTCGGTATTTTTTTTAATATGAAGGATATTTAATTTTGTGTGATGGAATCACACCCATAAGAATTTCGTACAATTTACTATATCTCGTATGCTCGTTTAACTGAGATCCACTTGTGTTGTAACAAAACTTGTTTAGAAGTTTGAGCTAGATATATTAACGTCTAAAGTTTATTGTGTACTTTTAACGGTACTCCTTTCATCCATGATACTTTAGGCTCGGTATTTTGTTTATTATGAATAATAATTTATTTAGTGTGATGGAACCACACCCATAAGAGTTTCGTACAATTTCCTATATCTCGTAAGCACGTTTAACCGAGATCCATTTTTCTTGTAACAAAACTGGTTTTGAAGTTTGAGCTAGATATACAAACGTATGAAGTTTATTTTATTCTTTTAACGGTACTCCTTTCATGCATGATACCTTAGGCTCAGTATTTTCTTTATTATCAATAATAATTTATTTCGTGTGATGGAACCACACCTAGAAGAGTTTCATACTATTTCCTATGTGTCGTAATCTCGTTTAACCGAACTCCGTTTGTCTTGTAACAAAACTCGGTTAAAAGCTTGAGCTAAATATACTAACGTATGAAGCTTATTATACACTTTTAACGGTACTCATTTCATGAATGATACCTTAGCTTTGGTATTTTGTTTATTATGAATAATATTTAATTTCTTGTGATGGAATCACACCCATAAGAATTTCGTACAATTTCCTATATCTCGTATGCTCGTTTAACCGAGATCCATTTTTCTTTTAACAAAACTTGTTTAGAAGATTGAGCTAGATATACTAACGTATGAAGTTTATTATATTCTTTTAACGGTACTCCTTTCATGCATGATACCTTAGGCTCGGTAATTTCTTTATTATGAATAATAATGTATTTCGTGTTATGGAACCACACCTAGAAGAGTTTCATACAATTTCCTATATCTCGTATGCTCGTTTAACCGAGATCCATTTTTCTTTTAACAAAACTTGTTTAGAAGATTGAGCTAGATATACTAACGTATGAAGTTTATTATATACTTTTAACGGCACTCCTTTCATGAATGATACCTTAGCTTCAGTATTTTGTTTATTATGAATCATAATTTATTTCGTGTGATGGAACCACACCCATAAGAGTTTCTTACAATTTCCTATATCTCGTAAGCGCGTTTAACCGAGATCTAATTGTCTTGTAACAAAACTTGTTTAAAAGTTTAAGCTAGATATATTAACGTATGAAGTTTATTATATACCTTTAACAATACTCCTTTCATGCATGATACTTTAGGCTCGGAATTTTGTTTATTATGAACAATATTCAATTTGGTGTGATGGAACCACATCCATAAGAATTTCGTACAATTTCCTATATCTCGTATGCTCGTTTAACCGAGATTCATTTTTCTTGTAACAAAACCTGTTTAGAACTTTGAGCTAGATATACTAACTTGTGAAGTTTATTATATTTATTTAACGGTACTCCTTTCATGCATGATACCTTAGGTTTAGTATTTTCTTTATTATGGATAATAATTTATTTCGTGTGATGGAACCACACCTAGAAGAGTTTCATACTATTTCCTATGTGTCGTAAGCTCGTTTAACTGAACTCCGTTTGCCTTGTAACAAAACTCGGTTAAAAGTTTGAGCTAAATATAGTAACGTATGAAGTTTATTATATACTTTTAACGCTACTCCTCTCATGCATGATACCTTAGCTTTGGTATTTTGTTTATTATGAATAATATTTAATTTCGTGTGATGGAATCACACCCATAAGAATTTCGTACAATTTCCTATATCTCGTAAGCACGTTTAACCGAGATCCATTTTTCTTGTAACAAAACTTGTTTTGAAGTTTGAGCTAGATATACTAACGTATGAAGTTTATTTTATTCTTTTAACGGTACTCCTTTCATGCATGATACCTTAGGCTCGGTATTTTCTTTATTATGAATAATAATGTATTTCATGTTATGGAACCACACCTAGAAGAGTTTCATACTATTTCCTATGTGTCGTAACCTCGTTTAACCGAACTCCGTTTGTCTTGTAACAAAACTCGTTTAAAAGCTTGAGCTAAATATACTAACGTATGAAGTTTATTATATACTTTTAACGATACTCCTTTCATGCATGATACCTTAGCTTTGGTACTTTGTTTATTATGAATAATATTTAATTTCGTGTGATGGAATCACACCCATAAGAATTTCGTACAATTTCCTATATCTCGTATGCTCGTTTAACCGAGATCCATTTTTCTTTTAACAAAACTTGTTTAGAAGATTAAGCTAGATATTCTAACGTATGAAGTTTATTATATTCTTTTAACGGTACTCCTTTCATGCATGATACCTTAGGCTCGGTATTTTCTTTATTATGAATAATAATGTATTTCGTGTTATGGAACCACACCTAGAAGAGTTTCATACTATTTCCTATGTGTCGTAAGCTCGTTTAACCGAACTCCGTTTGTCTTGTAACAAAACTCGTTTAAAAGTTTGAGCTAAATATACTAACGTATGAAGTTTATTATGTACTTTTAACGGTACTCCTTTCATGCATGATACCTTAGCTTTGGTATTTTGTTTATTATGAATTTCGTGTGATGGAATCACACCCATAAGAATTTCGTACAATTTCCTATATCTCGTATGCTCGTTTAACCGAGATCCATTTTTCTTTTAACAAAACTTGTTTAGAAGATTGAGCTAGATATACTAACGTATGAAGTTTATTATATTCTTTTAACGGTACTCCTTTCATGCATGATACCTTAGGCTCGGTAATTTCTTTATTATGAATAATAATGTATTTCGTGTTATGGAACCACACCTAGAAGAGTTTCATACTATTTCCTATGTGTCGTAAGCTCGTTTAACCGAACTCCGTTTGTCTTGTAACAAAACTCGTTTAAAAGTTTGAGCTAAATATACTAACGTATGAAGTTTATTATGAACGGTACTCCTTTCATGCATGATACCTTAGGCTCGGTATTTTTTTTAATATGAAGGATATTTAATTTTGTGTGATGGAATCACACCCATAAGAATTTCGTACAATTTACTATATCTTGTATGCTCGTTTAACTGAGATCCACTTGTCTTGTAACAAAACTTGTTTAGAAGTTTAAGCTAGATATATTAACGTATGAAGTTTATTATATACCTTTAACAATACTCCTTTCATGCATGATACTTTAGGCTCAGAATTTTGTTTATTATGACCAATATTCAATTTGGTGTGATGGAACCACATCCATAAGAATTTCGTACAATTTCCTATATCTCGTATGCTCGTTTAACCGAGATTCATTTTTCTTGTAACAAAACTTGTTTAGAAGTTTGAGCTAGATATATTAACGTATGAAGTTTATTATGTACTTTTAACGGTACTCCTTTCATGCATGATACCTTAGGCTCGGTATTTTCTTTATTATGAATAATAATGTATTTCGTGTTATGGAACCACACCTAGAAGAGTTTCATACTATTTCCTATGTGTCGTATGCTCGTTTAACCGAACTCCGTTTATCTTGTAACAAAACTCGTTTAAAAGTTTGAGCTAAATATACTAACGTATGAAGTTTATTATGTACTTTTAACGGTACTCCTTTCATGCATGATACCTTAGCTTTGGTATTTTGTTTATTATGAATAATATTTAATTTCGTGTGATGGAATCACACCCATAAGAATTTCGTACAATTTCCTATATCTTGTATGCTCGTTTAACCGAGATCCATTTTTCTTTTAACAAAACTTGTTTAGAAGATTGAGCTAGATATACTAACGTATGAAGTTTATTATATTCTTTTAACGGTACTCCTTTCATGCATGATACCTTAGGCTCGGTATTTTCTTTATTATGAATAATAATGTATTTCGTGTTATGGAACCACACCTAGAAGAGTTTCATACTATTTCCTATGTGTCGTAAGCTCGTTTAACCGAACTCCGTTTGTCTTGTAACAAAACTCGTTTAAAAGTTTGAGCTAAATATACTAACGTATGAAGTTTATTATGTACTTTTAACGGTACTCCTTTCATGCATGATACCTTAGCTTTGGTATTTTGTTTATTATGAATTTCGTGTGATGGAATCACACCCATAAGAATTTCGTACAATTTCCTATATCTCGTATGCTCGTTTAACCGAGATCCATTTTTCTTTTAACAAAACTTGTTTAGAAGATTGAGCTAGATATACTAACGTATGAAGTTTATTATATTCTTTTAACGGTACTCCTTTCATGCATGATACCTTAGGCTCGGTAATTTCTTTATTATGAATAATAATGTATTTCGTGTTATGGAACCACACCTAGAAGAGTTTCATACTATTTCCTATGTGTCGTAAGCTCGTTTAACCGAACTCCGTTTGTCTTGTAACAAAACTCGTTTAAAAGTTTGAGCTAAATATACTAACGTATGAAGTTTATTATGAACGGTACTCCTTTCATGCATGATACCTTAGGCTCGGTATTTTTTTTAATATGAAGGATATTTAATTTTGTGTGATGGAATCACACCCATAAGAATTTCGTACAATTTACTATATCTTGTATGCTCGTTTAACTGAGATCCACTTGTCTTGTAACAAAACTTGTTTAGAAGTTTAAGCTAGATATATTAACGTATGAAGTTTATTATATACCTTTAACAATACTCCTTTCATGCATGATACTTTAGGCTCAGAATTTTGTTTATTATGACCAATATTCAATTTGGTGTGATGGAACCACATCCATAAGAATTTCGTACAATTTCCTATATCTCGTATGCTCGTTTAACCGAGATTCATTTTTCTTGTAACAAAACTTGTTTAGAAGTTTGAGCTAGATATATTAACGTATGAAGTTTATTATGTACTTTTAACGGTACTCCTTTCATGCATGATACCTTAGGCTCGGTATTTTCTTTATTATGAATAATAATGTATTTCGTGTTATGGAACCACACCTAGAAGAGTTTCATACTATTTCCTATGTGTCGTATGCTCGTTTAACCGAACTCCGTTTATCTTGTAACAAAACTCGTTTAAAAGTTTGAGCTAAATATACTAACGTATGAAGTTTATTATGTACTTTTAACGGTACTCCTTTCATGCATGATACCTTAGCTTTGGTATTTTGTTTATTATGAATAATATTTAATTTCGTGTGATGGAATCACACCCATAAGAATTTCGTACAATTTCCTATATCTTGTATGCTCGTTTAACCGAGATCCATTTTTCTTTTAACAAAACTTGTTTAGAAGATTGAGCTAGATATACTAACGTATGAAGTTTATTATATTCTTTTAACGGTACTCCTTTCATGCATGATGCCTTAGGCTCGGTATTTTCTTTATTATGAATAATAATGTATTTCGTGTTATGGAACCACACCTAGAAGAGTTTCATACTATTTCCTATGTGTCGTAAGCTCGTTTAACCGAACTCCGTTTGTCTTGTAACAAAACTCGTTTAAAAGCTTGAGCTAAATATACTAACGTATGAAGTTTATTATATACTTTTAACGATACTCCTTTCATGCATGATACCTTAGCTTTGGTACTTTGTTTATTATGAATTTCGTGTGATGGAATCACACCCATAAGAATTTCGTACAATTTCCTATATCTCGTATGCTCGTTTAACCGAGATCCATTTTTCTTTTAACAAAACTTGTTTAGAAGACTGAGCTAGATATACTAACGTATGAAGTTTATTATATTCTTTTAACGGTACTCCTTTCATGCATGATACCTTAGGTTCGGTATTTTCTTTATTATGAATAATAATGTATTTCGTGTTATGGAACCACACCTAGAAGAGTTTCATACTATTTCCTATGTGTCGTAAGCTCGTTTAACCGAACTCCGTTTGTCTTGTAACAAAACTCGGTTAAAAGCTTGAGCTAAATATACTAACGTATGAAGTTTATTATATACTTTTAACGGTACTCATTTCATGCATGATACCTTAGCTTTGGTACTTTGTTTATTATGAATAATATTTAATTTCGTGTGATGGAATCACACCCATAAGAATTTCGTACAATTTCCTATATCTCGTATGCTCGTTTAACCGAGATCCATTTTTCTTTTAACAAAACTTGTTTAGAAGATTAAGCTAGATATTCTAACGTATGAAGTTAATTATATTCTTTTAACGGTACTCCTTTCATGCATGATACCTTAGGCTCGGTATTTTCTTTATTATGAATAATAATGTATTTCGTGTTATGGAACCACACCTAGAAGAGTTTCATACTATTTCCTATGTGTCGTAAGCTCGTTTAACCGAACTCCGTTTGTCTTGTAACAAAACTCGTTTAAAAGTTTGACCTAAATATACTAACGTATGAAGTTTATTATGTACTTTTAACGGTACTCCTTTCATGCATGATACCTTAGGCTCGGTATTTTTTTTAATATGAAGGATATTTAATTTTGTGTGATGGAATCACACCCATAAGAATTTCGTACAATTTACTATATCTCGTATGCTCGTTTAACTGAGATCCACTTGTCTTGTAACAAAACTTGTTTAGAAGTTTAAGCTAGATATATTAACGTATGAAGTTTATTATATACCTTTAACAATACTCCTTTCATGCATGATACTTTAGGCTCAGAATTTTGTTTATTATGACCAATATTCAATTTGGTGTGATGGAACCACATCCATAAGAATTTCGTACAATTTCCTATATCTCGTATGCTCGTTTAACCGAGATTCATTTTTCTTGTAACAAAACTTGTTTAGAAGTTTGAGCTAGATATATTAACGTATAAAGTTTATTATATACTTTTAACGGTACTCCTTTCATGCATGATACCTTAGGCTCGGTATTTTCTTTATTATGAATAATAATGTATTTCGTGTTATGGAACCACACCTAGAAGAGTTTCATACTATTTCCTATGTGTCGTAAGCTCGTTTAACCGAACTCCGTTTATCTTGTAACAAAACTCGTTTAAAAGTTTGAGCTAAATATACTAACGTATGAAGTTTATTATGTACTTTTAACGGTACTCCTTTCATGCATGATACCTTAGCTTTGGTATTTTGTTTATTATGAATAATATTTAATTTCGTGTGATGGAATCACACCCATAAGAATTTCGTACAATTTCCTATATCTTGTATGCTCGTTTAACCGAGATCCATTTTTCTTTTAACAAAACTTGTTTAGAAGATTGAGCTAGATATACTAACGTATGAAGTTTATTATATTCTTTTAACGGTACTCCTTTCATGCATGATACCTTAGGCTCGGTATTTTCTTTATTATGAATAATAATGTATTTCGTGTTATGGAACCACACCTAGAAGAGTTTCATACTATTTCCTATGTGTCGTAAGCTCGTTTAACCGAACTCCGTTTGTCTTGTAACAAAACTCGTTTAAAAGCTTGAGCTAAATATACTAACGTATGAAGTTTATTATATACTTTTAACGATACTCCTTTCATGCATGATACCTTAGCTTTGGTACTTTGTTTATTATGAATAATATTTAATTTCGTGTGATGGAATCACACCCATAAGAATTTCGTACAATTTCCTATATCTCGTATGCTCGTTTAACCGAGATCCATTTTTCTTTTAACAAAACTTGTTTAGAAGATTAAGCTAGATATTCTAACGTATGAAGTTTATTATATTCTTTTAACGGTACTCCTTTCATGCATGATACCTTAGGCTCGGTATTTTCTTTATTATGAATAATAATGTATTTCGTGTTATGGAACCACACCTAGAAGAGTTTCATACTATTTCCTATGTGTCGTAAGCTCGTTTAACCGAACTCCGTTTATCTTGTAACAAAACTCGTTTAAAAGTTTGAGCTAAATATACTAACGTATGAAGTTTATTATGTACTTTTAACGGTACTCCTTTCATGCATGATACCTTAGCTTTGGTATTTTGTTTATTATGAATAATATTTAATTTCGTGTGATGGAATCACACCCATAAGAATTTCGTACAATTTCCTATATCTTGTATGCTCGTTTAACCGAGATCCATTTTTCTTTTAACAAAACTTGTTTAGAAGATTGAGCTAGATATACTAACGTATGAAGTTTATTATATTCTTTTAACGGTACTCCTTTCATGCATGATACCTTAGGCTCGGTATTTTCTTTATTATGAATAATAATGTATTTCGTGTTATGGAACCACACCTAGAAGAGTTTCATACTATTTCCTATGTGTCGTAAGCTCGTTTAACCGAACTCCGTTTGTCTTGTAACAAAACTCGTTTAAAAGCTTGAGCTAAATATACTAACGTATGAAGTTTATTATATACTTTTAACGGTACTCCTTTCATGCATGATACCTTAGCTTTGGTACTTTGTTTATTATGAATAATATTTAATTTCGTGTGATGGAATCACACCCATAAGAATTTCGTACAATTTCCTATATCTCGTATGCTCGTTTAACCGAGATCCATTTTTCTTTTAACAAAACTTGTTTAGAAGATTAAGCTAGATATTCTAACGTATGAAGTTTATTATATTCTTTTAACGGTACTCCTTTCATGCATGATACCTTAGGCTCGGTATTTTCTTTATTATGAATAATAATGTATTTCGTGTTATGGAACCACACCTAGAAGAGTTTCATACTATTTCCTATGTGTCGTAAGCTCGTTTAACCGAACTCCGTTTGTCTTGTAACAAAACTCGTTTAAAAGCTTGAGCTAAATATACTAACGTATGAAGTTTATTATATACTTTTAACGATACTCCTTTCATGCATGATACCTTAGCTTTGGTACTTTGTTTATTATGAATTTCGTGTGATGGAATCACACCCATAAGAATTTCGTACAATTTCCTATATCTCGTATGCTCGTTTAACCGAGATCCATTTTTCTTTTAACAAAACTTGTTTAGAAGACTGAGCTAGATATACTAACGTATGAAGTTTATTATATTCTTTTAACGGTACTCCTTTCATGCATGATACCTTAGGCTCGGTATTTTCTTTATTATGAATAATAATGTATTTCGTGTTATGGAACCACACCTAGAAGAGTTTCATACTATTTCCTATGTGTCGTAAGCTCGTTTAACCGAACTCCGTTTGTCTTGTAACAAAACTCGGTTAAAAGCTTGAGCTAAATATACTAACGTATGAAGTTTATTATATACTTTTAACGGTACTCATTTCATGCATGATACCTTAGCTTTGGTACTTTGTTTATTATGAATAATATTTAATTTCGTGTGATGGAATCACACCCATAAGAATTTCGTACAATTTCCTATATCTCGTATGCTCGTTTAACCGAGATCCATTTTTCTTTTAACAAAACTTGTTTAGAAGATTAAGCTAGATATTCTAACGTATGAAGTTTATTATATTCTTTTAACGGTACTCCTTTCATGCATGATACCTTAGGCTCGGTATTTTCTTTATTATGAATAATAATGTATTTCGTGTTATGGAACCACACCTAGAAGAGTTTCATACTATTTCCTATGTGTCGTAAGCTCGTTTAACCGAACTCCGTTTGTCTTGTAACAAAACTCGTTTAAAAGTTTGACCTAAATATACTAACGTATGAAGTTTATTATGTACTTTTAACGGTACTCCTTTCATGCATGATACCTTAGGCTCGGTATTTTTTTTAATATGAAGGATATTTAATTTTGTGTGATGGAATCACACCCATAAGAATTTCGTACAATTTACTATATCTCGTATGCTCGTTTAACTGAGATCCACTTGTCTTGTAACAAAACTTGTTTAGAAGTTTGAGCTAGATATATTAACGTATAAAGTTTATTATATACTTTTAACGGTACTCCTTTCATGCATGATACCTTAGGCTCGGTATTTTCTTTATTATGAATAATAATGTATTTCGTGTTATGGAACCACACCTAGAAGAGTTTCATACTATTTCCTATGTGTCGTAAGCTCGTTTAACCGAACTCCGTTTATCTTGTAACAAAACTCGTTTAAAAGTTTGAGCTAAATATACTAACGTATGAAGTTTATTATGTACTTTTAACGGTACTCCTTTCATGCATGATACCTTAGCTTTGGTATTTTGTTTATTATGAATAATATTTAATTTCGTGTGATGGAATCACACCCATAAGAATTTCGTACAATTTCCTATATCTTGTATGCTCGTTTAACCGAGATCCATTTTTCTTTTAACAAAACTTGTTTAGAAGATTGAGCTAGATATACTAACGTATGAAGTTTATTATATTCTTTTAACGGTACTCCTTTCATGCATGATACCTTAGGCTCGGTATTTTCTTTATTATGAATAATAATGTATTTCGTGTTATGGAACCACACCTAGAAGAGTTTCATACTATTTCCTATGTGTCGTAAGCTCGGTTAACCGAACTCCGTTTGTCTTGTAACAAAACTCGTTTAAAAGCTTGAGCTAAATATACTAACGTATGAAGTTTATTATATACTTTTAACGATACTCCTTTCATGCATGATACCTTAGCTTTGGTACTTTGTTTATTATGAATAATATTTAATTTCGTGTGATGGAATCACACCCATAAGAATTTCGTACAATTTCCTATATCTCGTATGCTCGTTTAACCGAGATCCATTTTTCTTTTAACAAAACTTGTTTAGAAGATTAAGCTAGATATTCTAACGTATGAAGTTTATTATATTCTTTTAACGGTACTCCTTTCATGCATGATACCTTAGGCTCGGTATTTTCTTTATTATGAATAATAATGTATTTCGTGTTATGGAACCACACCTAGAAGAGTTTCATACTATTTCCTATGTGTCGTAAGCTCGTTTAACCGAACTCCGTTTATCTTGTAACAAAACTCGTTTAAAAGTTTGAGCTAAATATACTAACGTATGAAGTTTATTATGTACTTTTAACGGTACTCCTTTCATGCATGATACCTTAGCTTTGGTATTTTGTTTATTATGAATAATATTTAATTTCGTGTGATGGAATCACACCCATAAGAATTTCGTACAATTTCCTATATCTAGTATGCTCGTTTAACCGAGATCCATTTTTCTTTTAACAAAACTTGTTTAGAAGATTGAGCTAGATATACTAACGTATGAAGTTTATTATATTCTTTTAACGGTACTCCTTTCATGCATGATACCTTAGGCTCGGTATTTTCTTTATTATGAATAATAATGTATTTCGTGTTATGGAACCACACCTAGAAGAGTTTCATACTATTTCCTATGTGTCGTAAGCTCGTTTAACCGAACTCCGTTTGTCTTGTAACAAAACTCGTTTAAAAGCTTGAGCTAAATATACTAACGTATGAAGTTTATTATATACTTTTAACGGTACTCCTTTCATGCATGATACCTTAGCTTTGGTACTTTGTTTATTATGAATAATATTTAATTTCGTGTGATGGAATCACACCCATAAGAATTTCGTACAATTTCCTATATCTCGTATGCTCGTTTAACCGAGATCCATTTTTCTTTTAACAAAACTTGTTTAGAAGATTAAGCTAGATATTCTAACGTATGAAGTTTATTATATTCTTTTAACGGTACTCCTTTCATGCATGATACCTTAGGCTCGGTATTTTCTTTATTATGAATAATAATGTATTTCGTGTTATGGAACCACACCTAGAAGAGTTTCATACTATTTCCTATGTGTCGTAAGCTCGTTTAACCGAACTCCGTTTGTCTTGTAACAAAACTCGTTTAAAAGCTTGAGCTAAATATACTAACGTATGAAGTTTATTATATACTTTTAACGATACTCCTTTCATGCATGATACCTTAGCTTTGGTACTTTGTTTATTATGAATAATATTTAATTTCGTGTGATGGAATCACTCCCATAAGAATTTCGTACAATTTCCTATATCTCGTATGCTCGTTTAACCGAGATCCATTTTTCTTTTAACAAAACTTGTTTAGAAGATTAAGCTAGATATTCTAACGTATGAAGTTTATTATATTCTTTTAACGGTACTCCTTTCATGCATGATACCTTAGGCTCGGTATTTTCTTTATTATGAATAATAATGTATTTCGTGTTATGGAACCACACCTAGAAGAGTTTCATACTATTTCCTATGTGTCGTAAGCTCGTTTAACCGAACTCCGTTTGTCTTGTAACAAAACTCGTTTAAAAGTTTGAGCTAAATATACTAACGTATGAAGTTTATTATGTACTTTTAACGGTACTCCTTTCATGCATGATACCTTAGGCTCGGTATTTTTTTTAATTTGAAGGATATTTAATTTTGTGTGATGGAATCACACCCATAAGAATTTCGTACAATTTACTATATCTCGTATGCTCGTTTAACTGAGATCCACTTGTCTTGTAACAAAACTTGTTTAGAAGTTTAAGCTAGATATATTAACGTATGAAGTTTATTATATACCTTTAACAATACTCCTTTCATGCATGATACTTTAGGCTCAGAATTTTGTTTATTATGACCAATATTCAATTTGGTGTGATGGAACCACATCCATAAGAATTTCGTACAATTTCCTATATCTCGTATGCTCGTTTAACCGAGATTCATTTTTCTTGTAACAAAACTTGTTTAGAAGTTTGAGCTAGATATATTAACGTATAAAGTTTATTATATACTTTTAACGGTACTCCTTTCATGCATGATACCTTAGGCTCGGTATTTTCTTTATTATGAATAATAATGTATTTCGTGTTATGGAACCACACCTAGAAGAGTTTCATACTATTTCCTATGTGTCGTAAGCTCGTTTAACCGAACTCCGTTTATCTTGTAACAAAACTCGTTTAAAAGTTTGAGCTAAATATACTAACGTATGAAGTTTATTATGTACTTTTAACGGTACTCCTTTCATGCATGATACCTTAGCTTTGGTATTTTGTTTATTATGAATAATATTTAATTTCGTGTGATGGAATCACACCCATAAGAATTTCGTACAATTTCCTATATCTCGTATGCTCGTTTAACCGAGATCCATTTTTCTTTTAACAAAACTTGTTTAGAAGACTGAGCTAGATATACTAACGTATGAAGTTTATTATATTCTTTTAACGGTACTCCTTTCATGCATGATACCTTAGGCTCGGTATTTTCTTTATTATGAATAATAATGTATTTCGTGTTATGGAACCACACCTAGAAGAGTTTCATACTATTTCCTATGTGTCGTAAGCTCGTTTAACCGAACTCCGTTTGTCTTGTAACAAAACTCGTTTAAAAGCTTGAGCTAAATATACTAACGTATGAAGTTTATTATATACTTTTAACGATACTCCTTTCATGCATGATACCTTAGCTTTGGTACTTTGTTTATTATGAATAATATTTAATTTCGTGTGATGGAATCACACCCATAAGAATTTCGTACAATTTCCTATATCTCGTATGCTCGTTTAACCGAGATCCATTTTTCTTTTAACAAAACTTGTTTAGAAGATTAAGCTAGATATTCTAACGTATGAAGTTTATTATATTCTTTTAACGGTACTCCTTTCATGCATGATACCTTAGGCTCGGTATTTTCTTTATTATGAATAATAATGTATTTCGTGTTATGGAACCACACCTAGAAGAGTTTCATACTATTTCCTATGTGTCGTAAGCTCGTTTAACCGAACTCCGTTTGTCTTGTAACAAAACTCGTTTAAAAGTTTGAGCTAAATATACTAACGTATGAAGTTTATTATGTACTTTTAACGGTACTCCTTTCATGCATGATACCTTAGGCTCGGTATTTTTTTTAATTTGAAGGATATTTAATTTTGTGTGATGGAATCACACCCATAAGAATTTCGTACAATTTACTATATCTCGTATGCTCGTTTAACTGAGATCCACTTGTCTTGTAACAAAACTTGTTTAGAAGTTTAAGCTAGATATATTAACGTATGAAGTTTATTATATACCTTTAACAATACTCCTTTCATGCATGATACTTTAGGCTCAGAATTTTGTTTATTATGACCAATATTCAATTTGGTGTGATGGAACCACATCCATAAGAATTTCGTACAATTTCCTATATCTCGTATGCTCGTTTAACCGAGATTCATTTTTCTTGTAACAAAACTTGTTTAGAAGTTTGAGCTAGATATATTAACGTATAAAGTTTATTATATACTTTTAACGGTACTCCTTTCATGCATGATACCTTAGGCTCGGTATTTTCTTTATTATGAATAATAATGTATTTCGTGTTATGGAACCACACCTAGAAGAGTTTCATACTATTTCCTATGTGTCGTAAGCTCGTTTAACCGAACTCCGTTTATCTTGTAACAAAACTCGTTTAAAAGTTTGAGCTAAATATACTAACGTATGAAGTTTATTATGTACTTTTAACGGTACTCCTTTCATGCATGATACCTTAGCTTTGGTATTTTGTTTATTATGAATAATATTTAATTTCGTGTGATGGAATCACACCCATAAGAATTTCGTACAATTTCCTATATCTTGTATGCTCGTTTAACCGAGATCCATTTTTCTTTTAACAAAACTTGTTTAGAAGATTGACCTAGATATACTAACGTATGAAGTTTATTATATTCATTTAACGGTACTCCTTTCATGCATGATACGTTAGGCTCGGTATTTTCTTTATTATGAATAATAATGTATTTCGTGTTATGGAACCACACCTAGAAGAGTTTCATACTATTTCCTATGTGTCGTAAGCTCGTTTAACCGAACTCCGTTTGTCTTGTAACAAAACTCGGTTAAAAGCTTGAGCTAAATATACTAACATATGAAGTTTATTATATACTTTTAACGGTACTCATTTCATGCATGATACCTTAGTTTTGGTATTTTGTTTATTATGAATTTCGTGTGATGGAATCACACCCATAAGAATTTCGTACAATTTCCTATATCTCGTATGCTCGTTTAACCGAGATCCATTTTTCTTTTAACAAAACTTGTTTAGAAGACTGAGCTAGATATACTAACGTATGAAGTTTATTATATTCTTTTAACGGTACTCCTTTCATGCATGATACCTTAGGCTCGGTATTTTCTTTATTATGAATAATAATGTATTTCGTGTTATGGAACCACACCTAGAAGAGTTTCATACTATTTCCTATGTGTCGTAAGCTCGTTTAACCGAACTCCGTTTGTCTTGTAACTAAATCGGTTAAAAGCTTGAGCTAAATATACTAACGTATGAAGTTTATTATATACTTTTAACGGTACTCATTTCATGCATGATACCTTAGCTTTGGTATTTTGTTTATTATGAATAATATTTAATTTCATGTGATGGAATCACACCCATAAGAATTTCGTACAATTTCCTGTATCTCGTATGCTCGTTTAACCGAGATCCATTTTTCTTTTAACAAAACTTGTTTAGAAGATTGAGCTAGATATACTAACGTATGAAGTTTATTATATTCTTTTAACGGTACTCCTTTCATGCATGATACCTTAGGCTCGGTAATTTCTTTATTATGAATAATAATGTATTTCGTGTTATGGAACCACACCTAGAAGAGTTTCATACTATTTCCTATGTGTCGTAAGCTCGTTTAACCGAACTCCGTTTGTCTTGTAACAAAACTCGTTTAAAAGTTTGAGCTAAATATACTAACGTATGAAGTTTATTATGTACTTTTAACGGTACTCCTTTCATGCATGATACCTTAGGCTCAGTATTTTTTTTAATATGAAGGATATTTAATTTTGTGTGATGGAATCACACCCATATGAATTTCGTACAATTTACTATATCTCGTATGCTCGTTTAACTGAGATCCACTTGTCTTGTAACAAAACTTGTTTAGAAGTTTGAGCTAGATATATTAACGTATAAAGTTTATTATATACTTTTAACGGTACTCCTTTCATGCATGATACCTTAGGCTCAGTATTTTCTTTATTATGAATAATAATGTATTTCGTGTTATGGAACCACACCTAGAAGAGTTTCATACTATTTCCTATGTGTCGTAAGCTCGTTTAACCGAACTCCGTTTATCTTGTAACAAAACTCGTTTAAAAGTTTGAGCTAAATATACTAACGTATGAAGTTTATTATGTACTTTTAACGGTACTCCTTTCATGCATGATACCTTATGCTCGGTATTTTTTTTAATATGAAGGATATTTAATTTTGTGTGATGGAATCACACCCATAAGAATTTCGTACAATTTACTATATCTCGTATGCTCGTTTAACTGAGATCCACTTGTCTTGTAACAAAACTTGTTTAGAAGTTTGAGCTAGATATATTAACGTATAAAGTTTATTATATACTTTTAACGGCACTCCTTTCATGAATGATACCTTAGCTTCAGTATTTTGCTTATTATGAATCATAATTTATTTCGTGTGATGGAACCACACCCATAAGAGTTTCGTACAATTTCCTATATCTCGTAAGCGCGTTTAACCGAGATCCAATTGTCTTGTAACAAAACTTGTTTAAAAGTTTAAGCTAGATATATTAACGTATGAAGTTTATTATATACCTTTAACAATACTCCTTTCATGCATGATACTTTAGGCTCGGAATTTTGTTTATTATGAACAATATTCAATTTGGTGTGATGGAACCACATCCATAAGAATTTCGTACAATTTCCTATATCTCGTATGCTCGTTTAACCGAGATCCATTTTTCTTTTAACAAAACTTGTTTAGAAGATTGAGCTAGATATACTAACGTATGAAGTTTATTATATTCTTTTAACGGTACTCATTTCATGCATGATACCTTAGGCTCGGTATTTTCTTTATTATGAATAACAATGTATATCGTGTTATGGAACCACACCTAGAAGAGTTTCATACTATTTCCTATGTGTCGTAAGCTCGTTTAACCGAACTCCGTTTGTCTTGTAAGAAAACTCGTTTAAAAGTATTAGCTAAATATACTAACGTATGAAGTTTATTATGTACTTTTAACGGTACTCCTTTCATGCATGATACCTTAGGCTCAGTATTTTTTTTAATATGAAGGATATTTAATTTTGTGTGATGGAATCACACCCATAAGAATTTCGTACAATTTACTATATCTAGTATGCTCGTTTAACTGAGATCCGCTTGTCTTGTAACAAAACTTGTTTAGAAGTTTGAGCTAGATATATTAACGTCTGAAGTTTATTGTGTACTTTTAACGGTACTCCTTTCATCCTTGATACTTTAGGCTCGGTATTTTGTTTATTATGAATAATAATTTATTTAGTGTGATGGAACCACACCCATAAGAGTTTCGTACAATTTCCTATATCTCGTAAGCACGTTTAACCGAGATCCATTTTTCTTGTAACAAAACTTGTTTTGAAGTTTGAGCTAGATATACAAACGTATGAAGTTTATTTTATTCTTTTAACGGTACTCCTTTCATGCATGATACCTTAGGCTCAGTATTTTCTTTATTATCTATAATAATTTATTTCGTGTGATGGAACCACACCTAGAAGAGTTTCATACTATTTCCTATGTGTCGTAAGCTCGTTTAACCGAACTCCGTTTGTCTTGTAACAAAACTCGGTTAAAAGCTTGAGCTAAATATACTAACGTATGAAGTTTATTATATACTTTTAACGGTACTCATTTCATGCATGATACCTTAGCTTTGGTATTTTGTTTATTATGAATTTCGTGTGATGGAATCACACCCATAAGAATTTCGTACAATTTCCTATATCTCGTATGCTCGTTTAACCGAGATCCATTTTTCTTGTAACAAAACTTGTTTAGAAGATTAAGCTAGATATACTAACGTATGAAGTTTATTATATTCTTTTAACGGTACTCCTTTCATGCATGATACCTTAGGCTCGGTATTTTCTTTATTATGAATAATAATGTATTTCGTGTTATGGAACCACACCTAGAAGAGTTTCATACTATTTCCTATGTGTCGTAAGCTCGTTTAACCGAACTCCGTTTGTCTTGTTACAAAACTCGTTTAAAAGTTTGAGCTAAATATACTAACGTATGAAGTTTATTATATACTTTTAACGGTACTCCTTTCATGCATGATACCTTAGCTTTGGTATTTTGTTTATTATGAATAATATTTAATTTCGTGTGATGGAATCACACCCATAAGAATTTCGTACAATTTCCTATATCTCGTATGCTCGTTTAACCGAGATCCATTTTTCTTTTAACAAAACTTGTTTAGAAGATTGAGCTAGATATACTAACGTATGAAGTTTATTATATTCCTTTAACGGTACTCCTTTCATGCATGATACCTTAGGCTCGGTATTTTCTTTATTATGAATAATAATGTATTTCGTGTTATGGAACCACACCTAGAAGAGTTTCATACTATTTCCTATGTGTCGTAAGCACGTTTAACCGAACTCCGTTTGTCTTGTAACAAAACTCGGTTAAAAGTTTGAGCTAAATATAGTAACGTATGAAGTTTATTATATACTTTTAACGGTACTCCTTTCATGCATGATACCTTAGCTTTGGTATTTTGTTTATTATGAATTTCGTGTGATGGAATCACACCCATAAGAATTTCGTACAATTTCCTATATCTCGTATGCTCGTTTAACCGAGATCCATTTTTCTTTTAACAAAACTTGTTTAGAAGATTGAGCTAGATATACTAACGTATGAAGTTTATTATATTCTTTTAACGGTACTCCTTTCATGCATGATACCTTAGGCTCGGTATTTTCTTTATTATGAATAATAATGTATTTCGTGTTATGGAACCACACCTAGAAGAGTTTCATACTATTTCCTATGTGTCGTAAGCTCGTTTAACCGAACTCTGTTTGTCTTGTAACAAAACTCGTTTAAAAGTTTGAGCTAAATATACTAACGTATGAAGTTTATTATGTAGTTTTAACGGTACTCCTTTCATGCATGATACCTTAGCTTTGGTATTTTGTTTATTATGAATTTTATTATGAATTTCGTGTGATGGAATCACACCCATAAGAATTTCGTACAATTTCCTATATCTCGTATGCTCGTTTAACCGAGATCCATTTTTCTTTTAACAAAACTTGTTTAGAAGATTGAGCTAGATATACTAACGTATGAAGTTTATTATATTCCTTTAACGGTACTCCTTTCATGCATGATACCTTAGGCTCGGTATTTTCTTTATTATGAATAATAATGTATTTCGTGTTATGGAACCACACCTAGAAGAGTTTCATACTATTTCCTATGTGTCGTAATCTCGTTTAACCGAACTCTGTTTGTCTTGTAACAAAACTCGTTTAAAAGTTTGAGCTAAATATACTAACGTATGAAGTTTATTATGTAGATTTAACGGTACTCCTTTCATGCATGATACCTTAGCTTTGGTATTTTGTTTATTATGAATAATATTTAATTTCGTGTGATGGAATCACACCCATAAGAATTTCGTACAATTTCCTATATCTCGTATGCTCGTTTAACCGATATCCATTTTTCTTTTAAGAAAACTTGTTTAGAAGATTGAGCTAGATATACTAACGTATGAAGTTTATTATATTCTTTTAACGGTACTCCTTTCATGCATGATACCTTAGGCTCGGTATTTTCTTTATTATGAATAATAATGTATTTCGTGTTATGGAACCACACCTAGAAGAGTTTCATACTATTTCCTATGTGTCGTAAGCTCGTTTAACCGAACTCCGTTTGTCTTGTAACAAAACTCGTTTAAAAGTTTGAGCTAAATATACTAACGTATGAAGTTTATTATGTACTTTTAACGGTACTCCTTTCATGCATGATACCTTAGGCTCGGTATTTTTTTTAATATGAAGGATATTTAATTTTGTGTGATGGAATCACACCCATAAGAATTTCGTACAATTTACTATATCTCGTATGCTCGTTTAACTGAGATCCGCTTATCTTGTAACAAAACTTGTTTAGAAGTTTGAGCTAGATATATTAACGTCTGAAGTTTATTGTGTACTTTTAACGGTACTCCTTTCATCCATGATACTTTAGGCTCGGTATTTTGTTTATTATGAATAATAATTTATTTAGTGTGATGGAACCACACCCATTAGAGTTTCGTACAATTTCCTATATCTCGTAAGCACGTTTAACCGAGATCCATTTTTCTTGTAACAAAACTTGTTTTGAAGTTTGAGCTAGATATACAAACGTATGAAGTTTATTTTATTCTTTTAACGGTACTCCTTTCATGCATGATACCTTAGGCTCAGTATTTTCTTTATTATGAATAATAATTTATTTCGTGTGATGGAACCACACCTAGAAGAGTTTCATACTATTTCCTATGTGTCGTAAGCTCGTTTAACCGAACTCCGTTTGTCTTGTAACAAAACTCGGTTAAAAGCTTGAGCTAAATATACTAACGTATGAAGTTTATTATATACTTTTAACGGTACTCATTTCATGCATGATACCTTAGCTTTGGTATTTTGTTTGTTATGAATAATATATAATTTCGTGTGATGGAATCACACCCAAAAGAATTTCGTACAATTTCCTATATCTCGTATGCTCGTTTAACCGAGATTCATTTTTCTTGTAACAAAACTTGTTTAGAAGTTTGAGCTGGATATACTAACTTGCGAAGTTCATTATATTTTTTTAACGGTAATCCTTTCGTGCATGATACCTTAGGTTAAGTATTTTCTTTATTATGAATTATAATTTATTTCGTGTGATGGAACCACACCTAGAAGAGTTTCATACTATTTCCTATGTGTCGTAAGCTCGTTTAACCGAACTCCGTTTGTCTTGTAACAAAACTCGGTTAAAAGTTTGAGCTAAATATAGTAACGTATGAAGTTTATTATATACTTTTAACGGTACTCCTTTCATGCATGATACCTTAGCTTTGGTATTTTGTTTATTATGAATTTCGTGTGATGGAATCACACCCATAAGAATTTCGTACAATTTCCTATATCTCGTATGCTCGTTTAACCGAGATCCATTTTTCTTTTAACAAAACTTGTTTAGAAGATTGAGCTAGATATACTAACGTATGAAGTTTATTATATTCTTTTAACGGTACTCCTTTCATGCATGATACCTTAGGCTCGGTATTTTCTTTATTATGAATAATAATGTATTTCGTGTTATGGAACCACACCTAGAAGAGTTTCATACTATTTCCTATGTGTCGTAAGCTCGTTTAACCGAACTCTGTTTGTCTTGTAACAAAACTCGTTTAAAAGTTTGAGCTAAATATACTAACGTATGAAGTTTATTATGTAGTTTTAACGGTACTCCTTTCATGCATGATACCTTAGCTTTGGTATTTTGTTTATTATGAATAATATTTAATTTCGTGTGATGGAATCACACCCATAAGAATTTCGTACAATTTCCTATATCTCGTATGCTCGTTTAACCGATATCCATTTTTCTTTTAAGAAAACTTGTTTAGAAGATTGAGCTAGATATACTAACGTATGAAGTTTATTATATTCTTTTAACGGTACTCCTTTCATGCATGATACCTTAGGCTCGGTATTTTCTTTATTATGAATAATAATGTATTTCGTGTTATGGAACCACACCTAGAAGAGTTTCATACTATTTCCTATGTGTCGTAAGCTCGTTTAACCGAACTCCGTTTGTCTTGTAACAAAACTCGTTTAAAAGTTTGAGCTAAATATACTAACGTATGAAGTTTATTATGTACTTTTAACGGTACTCCTTTCATGCATGATACCTTAGGCTCGGTATTTTTTTTAATATGAAGGATATTTAATTTTGTGTGATGGAATCACACCCATAAGAATTTCGTACAATTTACTATATCTCGTATGCTCGTTTAACTGAGATCCGCTTATCTTGTAACAAAACTTGTTTAGAAGTTTGAGCTAGATATATTAACGTCTGAAGTTTATTGTGTACTTTTAACGGTACTCCTTTCATCCATGATACTTTAGGCTCGGTATTTTGTTTATTATGAATAATAATTTATTTAGTGTGATGGAACCACACCCATTAGAGTTTCGTACAATTTCCTATATCTCGTAAGCACGTTTAACCGAGATCCATTTTTCTTGTAACAAAACTTGTTTTGAAGTTTGAGCTAGATATACAAACGTATGAAGTTTATTTTATTCTTTTAACGGTACTCCTTTCATGCATGATACCTTAGGCTCAGTATTTTCTTTATTATGAATAATAATTTATTTCGTGTGATGGAACCACACCTAGAAGAGTTTCATACTATTTCCTATGTGTCGTAAGCTCGTTTAACCGAACTCCGTTTGTCTTGTAACAAAACTCGGTTAAAAGCTTGAGCTAAATATACTAACGTATGAAGTTTATTATATACTTTTAACGGTACTCATTTCATGCATGATACCTTAGCTTTGGTATTTTGTTTGTTATGAATAATATATAATTTCGTGTGATGGAATCACACCCAAAAGAATTTCGTACAATTTCCTATATCTCGTATGCTCGTTTAACCGAGATTCATTTTTCTTGTAACAAAACTTGTTTAGAAGTTTGAGCTGGATATACTAACTTGCGAAGTTTATTATATTTTTTTAACGGTACTCCTTTCGTGCATGATACCTTAGGTTCAGTATTTTCTTTATTATGAATAATAATTTATTTCGTGTAATGGAACCACACCTAGAAGAGTTTCATACTATTTCCTATGTGTCGTTAGCTTGTTTAACCGAACTCTGTTTGTCTTGTAATAAAACTCGGTTAAAAGTTTGAGCTAAATATACTAACGATTTGGTAAATCGGAGATGATACGGATGTGAGACTATTTGATGATCCATGAATTTTCATGAAGCCAAGATATAGAGTGGATTGGCTGAGTGAAGGAGAACAACCGTCCGATACAGGAGTCCAATAGTGTATAGGGCTAAACCAAGAATGGGATGAAGATGTAATTCGAGGCAGCTTCAATGACACAGATGCACATTGCATGCTCAATATGTCGCTAAGATATAAATTGTGCCCAGATCAAATGATATGGTTGTATACAATAGATGGGCTAGTCACAATGAAGTCGGACTATCATCAACTAAAAAAGAATGATTGATCCACGGCGCAAGAGATGGGCTCAGATGACGCGTTTTGGAGGATGATATGGAAGTTAAACACTCTACCAATGGTTAAAAATTCCATGTGGCGTTTACTTTTAAATTCAGTTTTAAACAAAACGAACCTCAGGAGAATGGGGATGTCCGTGGAGGAAGGATGTGCTATCTGTGGGTCATAAGCAAACAAGAGAAAATATGATCAGTGGATGTGGATGCACAGAAGCAGGGTGGTTTGGTGTCGTGGGTATACATCTAACTCAGGGAGAGGCTGAGCTTCTCAATGTGTGCATTAAAGAAAGGATGACCGAAGGGGGTGCTACGGAAATAGCAAGAGAGGAACGACAAAGTGTATGCATGTGGACTTGTTGGCATATATGGACAACCCGGTGTAAAGCAGTTTTTGAAGGACAAATACCGAATTCGATGGAGATTGTTCTTGCCATAAAATGAGCACACTCGGAACTGTCAAGGACCGAACCCCAAAGGATTACGGACACACGAGAACAACGGATGACAAGGTGGACAAAACCGGAAGAGAGTACAATATGAAAATATTGTGATGTGTCGTGGTGCAACCAAACAAAATGTGGGGGCATCAGTGTTGAACCGCATAACATGGAGTGACAATGTGGAGTACCTAGAAGCTCAAGCGGTCTTGGAAGGAGTCAAACTGGCACTTACAAGATGATGGCAGAAGATCGAATTAGAAATAGACTCCTTGAAGGTCGTGGAGCAAATTCAAAGGAGGATGACCTCATGGAGGCTGGACGTTATATGCGAGAAAATCAAGGTCATGGCACAACAGGTTTGAGGAGTCAAGTGGAAGGAAATCTCGCTGCAAATGAGAGCGCCAATTGGATAGCAAGGCAAACCAGATTGGGTGTGCGTTTTGATAATTGGGTTCTAGAACCTCCACCAGACCTTAGTAGTATTTTAGAAGTTGATTGTAATAATGAACCTCTTTGATCACGTTGATCACGTTGATCACGTTTTCTAGTAATGAATGAGGTGTTCGAATTTTTGACCCCAAAAAAATGCCTTAGCATGTGCGTTGACACCCTATTTATAGGGGGCTACTGCCTTTAACTCATAAACAAGGCAAAAAGGTGTTTCTCTGGTATACTTCTTGGGTGTGGTCCAAATTTCCCATAAAATGTTTTCCAACTCGTCTGCCCAATTACCCTTTAGGGCGTCGACCATTTTCTTTAACCCGTTCAGTACAACTTTATTAGTTGCCTCGACCTACCCGTTTGTCTGTGCATGTGTCACAAATGCAACGCGATACTCTATGTGGAGTTATTCTAAGAACCACTTGATGTCTTTTCCCGCACATTATGGTCCATTGTCACTAACCAGCACAGGGGGATCCTATATCTTGATATGATTCTTGCCTTTAAGAATTTTATCACCTGCAACTTCGTTGTCAAACCCAAAGCCTTTGAGAAGTAGTCAATGGCCACAATGATCCACTTTCGATGTTCTGTTGATCGTGGTAAGGTCCCTACCAGATCGATTCCCCATTGCGCGAAGGGACATGCCTCTAGGATAGACACCAACTTCATTGGTGGTCGTCCTTATAAGGGGAGAATTTCTAGAAAGACTCGCAGGCCTGTACTAATGTCGTCGCATGTATCAGCATGGTCAATCAGTAGTACATTTGCCTCAATGCCTTCCTGACTATTGACCTAGCCCATTTATGACATGTGACGTACCTTTCGTTCAGCTCTCTCAATGTCAGAGCTATCAACGCATCTGAGGTAGGCCGTAGAGTATCTTTTTTTATAGAGCATACTGTATATTATTAGGTATACTAGGGAAACGCGTCTGATCCTCACAACGTTGACTTCACTATCTGGTATTTCCCCGACCTCAAGGAATCACTTAATAGATGTCATCCATGTCGGTGTTTCTTCTACCAGTGACTCCTCCACTTTGATAGTCAAGAAAATTCTCGTCTCGATACATTATCTCTTGTCATAGTAACCCAACAACAACATATTTGCTTAAGGCGTTCACCTCCTAATTTTCTTCCCTCGGGGGGGGGGGGGGGGGGGGGGGGGGGGGGCTTATATCTCGAAATCCTTGATTCCCTAGATTAAGGTCTTTGCCTTTGTCAAATACTTCTTCATCATTTTTCCATTAGCTTGATATTCCTCTTTAACCTGGTTTACCACCAACTGAGAGTCGCAGTTCACCTTTATGGATGTGACGCCTACACCTCGAGCCAGACATAGACTGGTAATAAGGGCCTCATACTTCGCCTCATTGTTCGTAACGCTAAATGTAAAGGGTAAGGCATATCGTATTGGCTCGCTCTCATTTGGTGGCGGCAAGACCAAGCCTACATCGAAGCCTTCCTTAGAATAGGACTCATATATTCGTACCTCCCAAGTCTCCTCCTTCTTTACAGTTCTCTTAATGGGTGACAACTCTTTTATAGGAGGTCTTGTTGATTGCATGATAAAGTCAACGATGGCCTATCATGAGGCGTTCTTCCTGAGGTGTCTGGCTTCCGTAGCAAGTGTTTTAATGGTTGATTGGTTAGCGTAGTCACGCTATGCGCATAAAAGTATGGTGTAGCTTTCTAGTAGAGACAATCAACGCATACAGGTATTGCTCAACCTCCAAATATTTCATTTCAAATTAGTTGAGGACCTTTCTTACAAAATATACCAAAACATGTGCCCTATTTTCTTTCTTAATTAGGACCGAGCTTACAACGACCTGACCGACGCTTAAGTAAAAATAGAAAGTGTCGCCCTCCAGAGGCTTATCTAGTTCAGGTAGCGTTCTTAGGTGGCGCTTCAAGGACTGGAAAGCCTCCTCACACTCTGGCGTCCACTCGAACGTTTTATTGGTGTGCAGTACCTGGAAGAAGGGCAGCGATTTTTCTCTTGACATTGACAGAAATCACCCTAGGGCCGCTAGTCGTCCATTCAAACACTGCACCTCCTTGTGAGACATCGACGACCTCATATCCTCGATGGCGTTGATCATCTATGGGTTGACCTCAATCCCCCTTTGTCTCACCATATGTTGGGTATCGATAGTGACAACCCAGTAAGGTAAAGGCCTCGAAGGCCCAATAACTATAGAGGGGGCAAACCCATAACATTCGAACCAGACCGGCCTCCATAGAATGGCCCAGAACCGAGCCCAAAGTCTCTGAGGACACCCTGAGTGCTCGCCATTCTTTACTAGGCCGTGACCTCTCACTGCTCGCCATGAGAGTGCTCGCCCCGAATAGAGCCCTGCCTCTCTCCTCTGGTCCCACTAAACCGTTAATAACAGAGTGGCCATGATATCCCGCGTATCTCGGTCACATATTCACTAAAGATTAGATTTGGTAACTGCAATATCTCGCAGTAACTGCCATATCCCACGATCTGAATCTTCAGCAACTCAATATACACTAAGATATTCAGTTGCCTTTATACGGTTCTATCTCTCTTACCTATAAATACCCTTGCTTTACATACGTTCTTTACGTTTTGAGTTTTATACACACATATACTCATTTAAGCATCGGAGAGGGACCCAGAAACACCCCCTCTGTTGCGCTCCCCTACCTGCAGGTTCACCGGAGTTGGAGCAGAAGCGTCTTTCCAACCTTGTCTGGCATTTAATTCACTGCCAGATCAGCATCCAGGATTTCACGATCCAACATTTGGCGCCGTCTGTGGGAACGAGCAATTCAGCCATGAGAACTCGATCCCAAAGCAATCGTTGGAACCAGACTAGGGAGCGATCCTCAGATAGCTCTGATTCCGCCGCCGCTTCAACAGGAACCTGCCAGCCGAGCAGGAGTTAATGCCGTTCCTTTGCGAACAACTCGAGAGCATGTCGGTGATTCAAGACCGACCGCCGCTGCTAATCAAAACGGAGCCCCGACACCGCAGACAGTCCACATTGCTGGACAAGACATCAATTTAACCCCAGAGATGGTCTCCCTGCTGGAAGCCATCCTAGGACAGGCGCGCCGCCAAGCCCCTGATCCTCAATATAACAATCCCTATGCTCCTAAGGAAAACCACTGCCCTGCTGCCATAGGGCCCTCACCTTCGGAAGCGGCAAATCCTGGTCCCACTACGCCTCAGGAGGATCAGGAGATGACGTCAGGTCAGCAGTCCCTACCTCCGGCATACACCAAGGAGCCAGCAGCCGCGTACACTGCCAATCCTTCCGGTCCTCCTCCACTCGGAACCTTGCCTATGTACTGCACTGTGGATCAGATGGATGACCTCCTCAACAAAAGGCTCCAGGAAAGACAGCTGACAGTCGTAGCTCCCTTCAAGGAGTAGTCTGCTCATCATTTTACCGACGGGCTTGTCGCCATCAAAATCCCAAAGGATGTGGTTGCTCGGGCCATACCTGAGTATAGCGCTGGAGGAGATCCCACCGTACATGTCAACAAACATGAGGCCTCTCTTCTGGGTAAGTCAAATGATCCCAATCACTTGGCTTTGTTATTTCCATCTACTCTTTCGGGTTCAGCTTCGTCCTGGTTCTTCGGCCTCCCTGCAGGATCAATCGGAACTTGGGCAGAGTTAAGAAGCAAGTTCCTGGAGAGATATATGGGCGAACGCCAGTTGCTGAAGAGCGTGGTCGCCCTTGACTCGGTCAAACAGCAGCCTGGAGAGTCGTTGTCCAACTTCTACGGGCGTTTTCATCAGAACGTCACGGAAATAGATCGCCGAATCTCTGATGGGGAGATCATTCGAGCCTTCTACAGAGATCTGGATGTGGCCAACAAGGCCTCGAGAAAGCTGCGAAATAGCTATCACGTGAAGGAGATTGACACGTTGGAGGAGCTGGCGTCCAGAGCAAAAGGTTTCATAGACCTTAAAAGGGCGAACACCGAGGCTAACCTCCTGACGACCTCGCTAAGGGTGGTTCATGAACCCCGACGCGATGGTAAGAAGTAGGTAAAGAAGGAGAAGAAGGGAAAGGAAAGCAGGCCCCGGGTCGAGTCTCTTCCAGCGTCTCGCCATCCAGAGGTCCCTGAGTACTTCACGCCTTTAAATAGGCAGATCTCAGCGGTACTAGTCGAGATGGAGAGGAGATCCTTGGCGAGGCCACCGATGCCTCGTCGAGGTGGGCTGCCCATGGGAAAGGATGTCGAGAGCTACTGCAGATACCACAAGTGCAAGGGCCACAAGACAGATGACTGCCGCATTTTGAAGCGGGACATAGAGAGGCTGATTCAGGGGGGAATGTTGAAAGAATTTGTGGCAGGGCGAGACCGAAGTCGAACGCCCCCCAGGAGGCATCGTTTGCCAGCCCCTGCAGAACAAGCTGAGCCATCTGGAAGCAAGAGGAGAGTGAATCTGATTGCAGGAGGATTCGATGCAGGCGGCGAGAGGTCAAGCGCCAGGGAGGTCTACGCCACTCAGATCTCTACAGCAGTTCAGTTGGGGAAGCAGCCCCGACCTGAAGAGAACATTGTCATCTCATTCTCTGAAGATGATTTGGCACATGTCACCACCACCCACAACGATACACTGGTCATCACGACAGATATTGACGGCTGTGATGTTGCAAGGATTCTGGTCGACAGAGGCAGCTCGAAAGACATCCTATTTCTGGACACTTTTGAGAAGATGGGCAAGTCCAAGCGTGAGACTTTCCGCTGATCGGGTTTGCGGGAAGAACAACTTATCCACTGGGGGCTATAACCATGCCGGTGATCTTTGGCGAAGGATGGAAGAGCATCAAGGTGTCAGGATTTCACGATCCAACACCATATACCCTACGAACTTTCCTGAGTTGAAGCCAAAAACACATTTGGCGGGATTGAGGCGAACATTATGTAGCTACATTTGGGAAAAAGCATGTTCCAAGTCCTGCTGATGATTGATTCCCTTCTTAGAGTTCACTATCATCTCATCTACGTATGCCTCCATAGTGTCGCCCAACATGTCTGCAAACAACCTGTTTACCATCCTTTGGTATGTGGCTCCGGCGTTGATGAATGCAGAGGGCATCACCGTGTAGTGATATATGTCATTGTCTGCATAAAATGTGACATGCGACGCATCCTTCTCCGACGTCCTTATTTGGTTGTAGCCAAAATATGTATCCATGAAGCTCAACAGCTTGTGTTAGGAGATGGTATCAACAAGCTATTCAATACGAGGAAGAGTATAACAATCCTTAGAGCAAGCCTTGTTGAGGTCTTTTAATTTGACGCACATCCTTCACTTGCTCGTCGACTTTTTTAGTAATACTAGGTTAGCCACCCTGGTTTGGAACCTTACTTCTTTAACAAAGTCAGCATCGAATAACTTCTTTACTTCTGCTCTGATTGCCAACTATTTTTTGTCACCTATTGTCCTTTTCCCTTGTGCCACGGGCCTCATCAAGAGATCAATGTTGAGCTCATGGGTGATGACACTAGCAGCGATTCTCGGCATGTCACTTGGAAGTCAAGCAAATAACTTTGGAAATTTTATCAAAAGGTCGGTAACTGGTTAACATGTTACTTTAGGAACGCCACCCCGATTCTCACCACCTTTCCCAGACCGTCGACCTCTACCTCCCCCAGTTCTTCCATCAGAGTGGGGCAATGACTCTCCTCCTGATTGTCTTCGTTTAGGGGTCTTCGTTTGTCTGAATAAATAAAGTCTCCTTATGATTGCATCGCCTCAAAGCATTCACATAGAACCTCCTCGAGGTATGTTGATCATTCTTTACTTCTTCGATCCCGTGAGGGGTCGAGAATTTCATCTTTTGGTGGCATGTTAAGGCAACGATCTTATTGGGATTTAAATTGGTGCACCCTAAAATAGAATTGCAGGAGGTCAGAGCGTCGACTATTATGAAAATGATCTTCGTCCTTAAGGCCTTCCAGCTTTCCCCCATCACTACGGGGAGCCTGATTGCCCCCGAAGGATAGGTGGTCCTTCCCGCAATTCCGATCAAGGGGAAGTCAACTTTCTTCAGGTTCATCTTTTACTTTCCCATACCCAAGAATGTCTCTAGGAATAGTATATCCGTGGAACTTCAAGAGTAGATTATAATTCTTTTTACATCGAATTCGGCGATCTCAGTCGTGATGACTAAGGCGTATTCGTGGAGGCTAGCTACCTATTCCAGATTTTCATCGTAGAAGGATATGGCATCGATCACTACCAATAAGGGTTTTTTTCGAGCGTTACTCATGCTGAGATGTTTGTAGTGTAAATCTCCCTAGTCATACTCGTCTTGCCGCCTAAGGCGAAGCCTCTACTGATAACATTAATTGTTTTTCTATCGGGCTCCTCGACTATCTTCTTACCAAAAACTTCTTTAAGAAGCCCCTCTGAATCAACGCCTCGATGTCGCGCCTCCATGTTATTGTGTTCCATATCCTTTAACACCGTCAACATTTCTCTCATCAGAAGAGTAAAAGTCAAGGCTTCCATTATTTGAGGGAGACGCCATTTATCTTTCTTTCTGTAGGGGCGTACGTCACTTCTCTAGGTGTCCTTCTTGGGAGGAGGCGAGGATAGTGATGACCTTTCTCAAGGCGGCGTCATTCTCTGCCCACTGGAACCAGTGTATGCCACCAAACGTTCATCTATCCACTCCTGGTCTATGCAGCCTTTAACCCTCACAGTCAGCTTCCTAGGTGTATAGATTTGTGCTACCTTAAAGGTGTTCCCAACGACTTTTCCTTTAGGCCCTAAGCCCCTTATTAAGGCTTGGACCGCCTCATCATAGGTGATGACCTCGTCAATGTTAGCTAGGTTTTTGTTGAAGCAACTGTAGTAGCTCACTAAAGATTCATCTTCCTGTTGTCGAACGTCGTCTAGGCATCTTACATCTTTGAGGAGTTGTCGTTCCCCCATGCATTGTGTGATAAACTTGATTCTCAAGTCATCCCACGAAGAGGATGAGGCAGCATCAATTACTGTTATGAGATTGTGATGCAGAAACCAGTCACCGCCTGAGCCCATACCTTCAACCTCGCGTTCACGTCTCTTAGATCATCACCTACATATGAAATAAAAAAATAGAAATCATAATCGGAATTGTAGACAATATTTAGAATAATTCATCAAAAAGCATCCATCTTTACGATTCATTCATCAATTCATTGGATTAATCGATGAAAAAAATGGAAACAGCTCACTAACCAAGACTACAGATGCGTCATTTGGCGATCAGAGAATTACTGTCGCTGCTAGAGTGGACAGAGACAAGCAACCTCTGCAGAACCTCTATCATCATCTCGTGCTCCAGCTCGAACCCCAAATCCCAACAAGCCAACTGATTCTGACGAGCAACTTCATCACCAGTCCTATCCCGAGCTACATAGCAGCTCTCTCGATCATAGTGCTCGATATCGACTCAAAAAACTTCATCGGAACTGTTGGTTCCTATGAAATTCTATTGCCACGTGTCATGCTCTAATGCTCTGAAGCGTCGACGTTTACTCGAATCCTCTGGAAAGTCAGCGATGTCTTGACCTTCTACAACCTGCAAGAAGGAAAACCGCGGCATTGCCCTTTATTTCCCTCGATGACTAAGTCAAATACGATGTTATTTTAGGGTAATATGGGTATATGTCAGAAAATCTTCTTAACTTCTACAAGGGTTGATGGATTGGTATTTATAGCCAAATATTTGTTATTGTTCATTGGATTTAGTTTTAACCATGGTCAACTGCCTTACACTAACTGAAGGCTTAACCATGGTTAAAGGGTAGAAAATATCTTCAAAAGTGAAGTGAACACACTTCATCAAAGTGTGTTCTACACGTTTGGTGCCCCCTATTGTCCATAAATGTTCCATGTTATTCTTGTTACTTCGATCACTTCTGTCAGTAATGTCTTTCTTATCCTGTAAGGGTCTAGGTGACGCCTTATAAGGTTGTAGGCGTCGCTGGTATAACAACCATGTCGACGCATGGTAGGCTACCCAAGCGACTCCCTAAGTTCCATCATCTGCACCCGAGGCTAAGTGAGGTTGCGCGTCGCTTGGGCTCATTTCACCACTAAGGCGACTCCTGTGTATAAGATGAAACTTTCTGGATATGTTTTTGAATTTTTTGACCGTTTCTGGACATTTTTTACTATTTAGATCCAACAAGTAGGGATTTATGACTCTTGATATTCATGGTATAGATCTTCCTTTCTTTTTTACTGTTCATATCCGACTGTCTACATCCAGTGAAGTTTGACCTTCACGGTTCAGATCCTTTCAGCCTTGTTTTTAAACCCCCCCTATATAAACCTTAAACCTATCAAAATGCAAACTCATTTGCTTCCAGTACTTTTTCTTCCTAACGTTTTACATGCTTCCTTTCTTGATCAAGAACTTTACTGCGAGTCTTCAATTTACCTCCGGCCATCACATTCCGTCCAACACCGTTGGCAGGGAACGACGTCCTAGGTGAGAAAAAACTCTTCTTTTCATCTGCTTTTCGGGCCAAAATACTGATACCCTCTCCCCCCCCCCCCCACCACCACCACACACACACACACGCATTTGCTCATATGGTATAAATGTCAGGCATGACCGGCGCTAATTGCCCCCACTACCATCTAGCGCCTAATCCTGATGGGGATAACACTCATTTTATCCCAAAGTCTTATGCTAGAGAGGAATTTATTTTACCCTGCCAAATCGACGCAGTACTATGCTTTCCATATAGCGCCGCCCTAGTTGAATTATGTCGAGATTTTTAGATTGCCCCAACCCAACTCTCCCGGAATGTTATCCGTTCCTAGGTTTGGTTCAAAATCATGTGCCATCAACGAGGTTGGGATTATTCCCTTGTCCTTTTTTGTTGTTTTTTACGACTTCAATGCAACCCCAAAGGGTTTTTTCATTTTCAAACATGTTTCCCCTCTGTCAAAAATTGTAAGTGGAAAGGTAAATGACTGTTAGTGGATGGATGGGTGTAATATGATCAATTCTAACTAGAAAATTAGATACTTTTTCTTCAAGTGTGTCGTGGCCTTTACAAATGATGCACGACATAACTGACCCATCTCCGACCCTAGAATAGCTGACGAATGTTGACATGGGGATGGTAAAACTCATCAACCGAGCCTACAACTGGAAAACCCCGCCTTACGTCTGCAAAGAGACCACTGGCGCCCTTCTTTTAGAAGTGGAGATCATTGTGTCACCATCGCGTTCCCCGATCAAATAGGTATTTTTCTAACTCTGAACATTCCTCTTTTGTTTTGTAGGATCTTCCTTATTTAAGTGTAAGCGTGTGTAGAAACAGACGGGTCTCGATCTTCCTGAAGCAGAGTCCTCCCAGAGAAGAAGATATCACAGAAACCCAAGGTGACACATGTTTCACCTCACCCTAAGTATCAAATGGGGAACAGGTGGCGGAGATGCAAAGGAAGGAGTTTGAAGAAGGAAACATCCGTCGTTGACCTAGAAATTTTTTACAAACCAAGATTCGAATGTGTGTAGCCTGGGGGAACACTCGACGACTCAGACCCTTCCCCACGGGACGTCGTCTGGGCCCCTAGACAAGAACTTAATCGTGTCACCCTCTGCGTCAATAAGCGACCTATCTCCGCCCCTTGGGTTTGGGTCGACGCCTCATGCGCCCAATATGCAGACTAGATGTCAACGATCTCGGTCGAGCTACATGGACCCTCCATTCGACCTGAAGGCGAGCCTTAGTGCCATCGCCTCTCCTTCTGAGATGTACGAGCCATGGTAACCCTTGGAAGCCTTAAAGGATGTGTCGTTGGTGAATGGGAATTCCCTTCTTGATGAAGATCTAAATATCCATTTATTGACTAGTATGGTTCCCCCATTGGATCAGAACCTTATTTATACAGCCTCTCAAGAAGTAGAGGCGTCGTTTTGGAGGTACCTCCGATGTATTACCAATGTAAGCAAATTTATCATGTACATTTTCCCTTTATGGGATCGATAGCTCTTCTATTAACGCATGTTTTTTCCTTTTATATCAGTTTATCCCTTGCCACCTAGAGCAAGCCCACTTTACCCTCCGGCTGTCACAACAAGCCACTCAGTTTGCTTAACAACTCCAACAAGAGGTGCAGGCTAGAGAAAGGGTGGAGAAGACCCTGCAACGGGTTGAGCATGAGAGGGATGAGTTCTATGAAAAGTCCCAGATGTTGTACACCACAGTGGAAGAGGTGATGGAGAAGCACCATTTTGGGGAGGAGGCGAGATAGGATACAGAGCGCCGGGCTACCCTAGCTGAGGAGCTGGCCCGGGCAGCAATGGAAATAGCGACGCACTTAGAGATTGAACTACCGAAGATGGTCGTAGAGGAATTCAAGTGTAGCGAGCATTTCAGGGACGCTCCTGAAGTGTTCCTTTTTTACAAGATTAGGGAGCTTCATGAGATCTTGTCAGGCCAGATCCGAGGCATCGACCCTAATTTCCCGCTAGAGAAGGTCGAAATCATGTCAGACTTCCTTCAATGGAAGAAGGATCAAGCCGCAAAAAGAGCTCCTCCTCCAGCAGACAAAGAAGGGTCTTCTACTGAGGGACACGTCTTCTGGTCAATCTCCTGGTACTTTGGAATAATCTCCCTTTATTCATATTTTTTTGCCTATGATTTTCATAACTTTGCAAATTGCTGCTTCGTAACCTATCTCACGATACCGATGACCTTTAGTTTTGTAAATTCTCGCTGATCGGATATTCCTTGGGAAAGCAGATTTTGTTTTCGACTATCTAGATTGATACCTAATTATCAGTTACTTAATGTAAACTCGTCCTTTTATTTTTTACACCTGATGTTTGATATCCCTTCCATGCGTCGATTACTTAATTTTGAACTTGTTAAAACTTCGTAATATTCTGAATTGTCGACGCATTCCTAACCCATCAATCTTTGAAGGAGTTGATCATTAAACTAGTAAATGCCCAAAAGTCCTTCATCTGCCTAAGTGGTAGACTTTAAAATGATGACTTAGGTTGTAGTATGTCAAATGACTATATAAGGCACTTCCAAAATTGTCGATCATTTATAATGGTGTTTAAAGACGCCGATATTTTATTGTAAACTGGTTAGAATCTATTAAGCTCCCATGAGTCGACACTTCATACCACTGCATCTGAATTTCACATTTTAAGGTCGTTCAATAAAGAGTCAACACCTATAACTCCCATAATTTGTCCATGTTTCATAATAAATTCACATTAGTGAATATTCTAACATTGTTGTGTTACAAACGCGTTGGTAACTATATTTCCTGAACAACTTAGTCGGTGCCTTTATATTATGCAAGGCGATGCCTTTGAACGAACGATCTTATTTGAACGTATAATTCAGCCTTGAATTGAGGCGTAGAAACAACTTTATATGGCCCTACTTAGTTAGGTAATCGTCCTTTATACCATCTTCTTGATGCACCAATGCATTCTATCTTAACCCCGTTGTCTTGATGTGCCAATACATTCAATTTTAACCCTATTCCCCCACCAAATATTGGCGAGGAAGGGCTCAACATTTCATTCATTTTGGTCCCCGCATTACATTCTAACGCCCAACGCCTGTCATTGGCCATATATATTTGGAGGTGTCGATCGTCATTATATATACACTCAATGCCCATTTGATAGGAGTTGGAGCTTTTGAAGAATTTTATTACTTAAAGTTCCCCTGTTAAAGTCAATGCTTGCAACCTACTTAGAGAAGTGGTTGATAGTGATTATAATTCGCTTCCATTGTCGTGGGGGTCATAGTGGGGGTCCCAGCCGTGTCAATGCCCCATCGACCTACGATCATGACCCCACGCGATCGACATCCACTCTGCGAGGTGTCGATTTATTCGTGGGGTGCATCCTTTACAAGGCTCATAGGCCTGTACAAATTTCGACGCATGCTTTAGCATTGCTGGACGGTAAAATCTTTGTCATATGGCCTTTCTGACCATTAAACTATTTTCAGGACCTACTACGTTCCCTCCGTACAGTTCCCCTAGGAAAACAATTACCAAGAGTAGCGACACACTTCATGGAGTACCGACGCACTTTATGTAGTGGCGATGCACTTCATAGAATAATGATTAACTTTATAGAGTAGCGGCACACTTTATGTGGGTTGTGGTGCTTCCTTTCTAGTACACCAGATCATATTTCATCAGCCAATTAGGGGCGACGCTTTCAAAACATTATACTGTCGGACTCAGTTTGTGACAAGATTATTTCTTCCATAGATGCCTCAATAGGAGCAATACAATTAGGGTGTTCCCCTGACAGACGATTTTAGTCCCCTTACGGATCCCCCAAAAAAGCATACTTACTTAAGACCTTGGCTTTTATATATATATATATTTGGAACATTCTTTAGGTTGAAGGGTTTCTTTCCTTCAGTCCACGTTATTACCCTATCCAACAAGCTTCCATACACTTTTGTATCCAACGGGGCCTCAATTTTGCCAGTAATATTCGTAAAGAAAGAGCAACGACTTCCTAATTTTTTAAGGAAATATTCTTAATGTCACTGACCTCTCATTCAATCCCTATACCTTCTTATGATAAGTCGGTGATCTAATTTTATTTATAACAATGAGCTTTTCCAAGTTGACTACCACCCCATCTGACGTATGGTGATACTTCCTGCGTTTTGTGGGTACGTATTATGGGTTCAATCAAATTAAAATGTTGATCTTTTATGATGGTGTTGATCTTTATCTCTACACAATGATACCCATTTGGGCTCATTAATGTAGGCGCTATTTGTTGGAAGATGGTAAATCGATATTAATCAATACGAGGAGGAGAATAGCCTTTCTAGAGGCATGCTTTATTAAGGCCCATAAAGCCAACGTGCTTCGTTATTTTCCCCTTAACCTCTTAATCAACACCAGGTTGGCCACCCATACATAAAACCTAACCTCCTTCACAAAGCCAACGCCGACTTTCAAGCGTTAATTACAAACTGATGGCCATGGATTTTCCATATACACTCAAACGTGATGGAGAAACTGATGACAAAGAGATTTCTATATGCACTCCAAATATGATGGAGAAAATAATGACGGAGAGGATCAACCAGAATATATACTTAATCTCCTTTTTCATAGAGCCATTGGTATATCAATGGATGGTATGAAGATCCTTTGAAACTACTCGGCTTTTGACTTACTAGGCTCTTTTTCCCTTGTTAGTCCACTGGAAGTACTGATTGCAAAAGTACATAAGTCTATGAAAATGAAGGGCTAATTGTAGAAGCGTGGTCAAAATATAAAAAATTTGCTGAGATTTCTAGCATGTCCCTGGGCTCTAGGCCACACAAGTGTTTTACGCTCGACCTGGAATCGACCTAATGGTGATGAGTCGATCCACCAATCAATTTGGGGTATGGATCGATGCATATTTTGGCGGCGACACAAGCCCGAGCCTTTGATATGCTCGTGGAAACGTCATCGCTACTATCTTGGTAGGCATCGCGCGCCGCTCGACGTGGTTCGACACATGCATCCTCCGTCCCCTGCTCTACTCGTACCTTGGGAGGTGCTACTCCCCTTACACCCAACTGTTGTTGAGTCGACCATTGAGAATCCCCTTTAACTGGAGTTGGGCGACGCTTTACTTTTTATGAGCCAATATAGCTGATCGAGATTGTCGACGAGTATACTTTTCACATCGTATCTGTCGAATTTTGTTCTAATTGCCTACGTATTTTCATGGGGACCAATGATATAACCCAATCCTTATTTAAGAGAAGCATTATTCTACTTACTACTGAATGGTGTCCCTTTCCCAAGGTAACTCCCATCAGTATATACCCCACAAGTGTCACTTGCCTTCCTTCTTAGAACTCACAACGATCTTAATGACTTTAATAGTCCTTTCATCTCATCTGTAGGTGTGCTACGTGGGGTAAAGGAAATGGATAGGGTAACAGTTATGGCGACGCCTTCTTTCTCAGAGGGATTCTTAATGTCGTGGCTTGTATGAAACCACCGTCTGCGAATGAAACAACGGACAGTACACCGGCCAGGGTGATATACAATTCAGAGGGCTGGTATGAGTTTCTGAGGCAGAAAGGAAGGTCATATACGAGTTTATTTGGGATAACTTATTTTAGCTTGAAGGGATGCGTCGATGGATGCAAATGCCTTCCCTCGTGCGCCGACATCAGATTAATCCACCTCTAGACAACCACCGGAGCAAGATGTTGGTAGTAACAATACAATTTAGCTGGGTAGTACCACAACTTATCAGCATAAGAGTTCTGCATGCATGGTTGTCAGACAGGTTTAGAGACACTCAGAATGACTAGTAAGGTTTCAATTGTAGCAGTTGTATAACGACCTACGGTCTTGTGACAATGGCATAATAGTAATTCAACTTAGTACGAGAGGAACTGCTATTTCGTACATTTGGCCATCATGTTTGGTTGAAAAGGCAATGGCGCGAGGCTATCGTGCGTTTGATTATGAGTGACTACCTCTAAGTGAGAATCCGTGTTAGTAATGACGCATATGTTCGTCGTTCGATTGTCGCCCTACAGTAGGGGCCAATCTGGTCCCTAAGGGCACGTGCCATAGCTTAAACCAATTTGTGAAGTCACTTTTAAAGGGGCTAAATATTGAGATATCCATTACTTGAAGGCGACACCTTGAATTCTCTTACCTAAAGGGTCGAGGTTGATTCTATCAAAAATCCTGTTTAAGCTGAGGCGTCGCTTGAAGATGCTTTTCCTGAGTACTTGCTTCCTTTTGACACCCAGCCATCAATTGTATGTGGCTCATTCCTTATTCGTTTTATCTGAGGTCATTGTGGGTCCTGACCGTTTTAGCTAAATCCCCAGGATAAATTTTGAAGGCATTCCTTGCACTCTTACAGGGCGTCACTTGTTTACGCATTAGGTGATAAATTTTATTATCAAATCATCCCAGGAATAGCTTAATGTCTTGGACCAGATAAGGAACCAGTATAACGCAGCTCCCAAGAGCGTTGTCAGAATAAGCAGGGCAAAGTGATCATTTTTACTTGTCCATCCTGGAAAGGACGAGTTGTTCTTTCGTATATGTTGAACCAGGTTCCCCCATTGCCTATATAATCCGGAATTTGTCGAGTCATCATGTCAAAAGGGACAATGATCTACACAAATTCTCATGTGGAGGGGTCTAACACTTTATCACGGAGATGGGGCATAATAGAGCCCTTTTGTTCTTTGAGCTTCCTGTTGATCACCTTCACCACTTGACTCAGGATGAGCGAGGGGCATGTATGTATATATAGCTCGGTTCACTGGGGACATGGATAGCCAGTGATGCACGTGCATTAAGATTCAATAGCATATATAAAGGGGCCATTTAGGCCAGCCAGAAATCCTATACCTGGTAGGTAACACTGGCTTGCACTACAAGAATGTTCATCAACACCGATGAAAAAAAGTTTTTGTCACTGAGGTTTTGACAGTAAAAAGGTTCTTTAGTTGCGACATTATATTTTGTAACTGTATACTGTATTTAGTTACAGACAATTTACCAATGCTAAACCAAGTTTTTAGCGTGTACTTTTGCCGCAACAATCTTGCAAACTTGAAGAAATTCCAATGTCAAATACCTTTCTGATAGTAATATATACAATCAGTTATAGCAAACAACGTTATTGCAAAAATGACTATTTAGTGTCTCAATATGTTCATGCAATATCATGAATAACATTGTCAATGTAATGATGTAGTTGTTACTGTATTTGTCGTAAATGTGCAATACTACTATTCCGTTTTTAAAGTTAAGATAGTACATCCACTGTTACCAAGCTTCCCACAGCCATAGCAAAAGTCAGACAACCTCTCATATTTATCGAGACTGTTCTACATCAAACTCAACCTTCATTCTAAGATACCAATTGGCAGCCTCCTCGGTATCCTTTTTTGTCTCAATAAATTTTCCAATTGTGTTCCCTATCTTCTCAGCATTCCCAACATTAAACATCTCCAACCCTAGGTCATGAATCTGGACCCAGAATTGAACCATTCTGAATTCGACTCTCGCGAGTCCCCTGATCGGCACCCATTTTTTAATGCTAAAACAATGGCTTTGGTCACACCATGGGGACATATCAAATATTTGTTTCCTGGTTTCCTCGTTCTCCAATTCAAACATCGCCACCCTATTCGATGCCTTTGTGAATTTTACTGAACTGAAACATTCCCACACCATTTGTAGCACATTGATAATGACCACGTCTTTCCCCTGCTTCTATGATATGATCGCACCCACATGTCGGTAAATCCCATCCTCCCTTGGGTTTGAGTCATGATCTAGAGTGATTTTCGAGTTGTCATCTTTCCTCCGGAACTAGCACGGCTTCGCCGCCCAGAAATCCTTATGACGATCGTGTCCTCCTGCAAGCAAAATGTAAAATAAAATAGGGTAACTCAACCTCACACAACTCACTTGCAGCCTAGGGTTTTTCTGTGATGGATGTCGTTAGGACTGCACCAGTCCACCCTCAACCACACGAACAAATTCTCCACACACTAGTCAAGCAACATAGCCCCATTTTCTGGAAACTCCCACAGCGCACCAGGAGGACAGCACTGATTCAAAGCCCTCATATTTTGTACTCACCCACACGAACAGATTCTCTACACATCAGCTACCCAGCACAACCCACTTTCTTGAAACTCCTGCAGTGCATCAGTTGGACAGCACACACTCAGCCACACGAATCGAATCTCCACACACCATCCACGCAGCACAGCCCCACTTTCTGGAAACTCTAGCAGCGAACCAGGAGGACAACACTGTTCAAAGCCCTCCACTTTTGTCAACAGTAGCGTGGCTCTTCCTGCCACTTTTAGGGTTTCACGTTGATTCCATTATGCATGCAGGATATTATAATGATCATCGGCCCAGATATAGATATCACTTACTTGCACTCTATCTCCAAGGTTCCACCGCTGCTCATGCCGAAAGCTTCCTCAAGATGAATGCTTTCTGCAATTGGTCGTCACTCATTTTCTTATACTCACCTTCCTGGTCTCGCTTAAGGCTAGAACAATTCCAAGAAGGTTACAGCAGCTTGGCAACGCTTACAAAGCTCTGGTAGAGGCTCACCGGAAAAATCTCTTACCAAAAACCTAGGAGAGAAAAAACCGGTACAATTCTCATTGGCATGTCACATAAGTCACTTTAAAAACTTCTAAATATTCTCATTCATTTTATTTTATTTCACATGTATGTTTAGTATTTTGTCTTATTATAAACAATTTAAAGATTAAATAAATTTTGTAATATGTATTATAAATAATAATTAAATTTACTTTTACTTTTACTGTGCAAAGCGGGGGTCACATACAAGTTTTACGTAATAATGATAATTATATATTATGTTCTCAAGTCGTCATATTTATTTGTAATTGTGACTTTTTAATGTATCTGTAATTATATAAATTATTTTTAAAAAAACATTCTTCTTATTTCCAAAATGTTATAGATTTTGTGGATTGTGATTACCGTTGTTATAAAATATATTTCATCTATAAATTTATAGAAATCAAACACAATTTAAATCGTTCAAAATTGACGTATATTTATATGTTGAATATACATAATCTATTGTGTGAAACGATAAATAAAATAATCAAAATTAAAAAATTAAAACCAAAGTGAAAGAATACATTTGATTAATGTATACATTTTTTATAATGATAAATAATTATGTATTGTATTGTCAACGTAAGTCATCTACTAGTTAAATGGTTGATATGGAATAGAGTATTTTCAAATAATTAGGTTATTAAAATGTTAAGAAAACTTATAAAATTGTTTTTTTATTAATATTGATGCAGCACTTTAAGAAAGTTATTTTATTTAAATAGTAAAATATCTTTGTTAGTAATTTTAGAAAATTTGTCACAAGTTGTTAATGTTATTACTCCAAACTATAAAAAAGGCATTAAATGTCAGATAAAAGGTAACAATGATTTTTACTAACACATTCAAATAACCCGATGATGTATTGGATTAATCTTCTACAGACTACCGAATGATAAAAATTAATACTAATTTTTAGTGTTTATTATCTTTACAAAATATTTTTTGGGTTGGTCAAATTTATAGTGTATGAGTATTTCTTTACTTAACCCTAACAGTTATAGATTCCAAATATATCTAAAACTAAAATATAATATACTTAACTCACCCCTAATTTATGAACACTGGAAATATCAAACTTAAAAATGAGGAAGACGTTAATTAAATAACTAATTTAACTTTTTTGTGCAAATTTTACTAGGAATTTCTTGATGTTGTCACGGTATATTTGTGATGGACGTCATTTCATAGACATGGTAGTGAAAATGTTAAGATATCTAGAGTATATTAAATGACTTCACTAACAATTTACGACTTATGACACGGTTGGTTAAGGACGAAAATGTACATTTTAGTTTTCTTTAGTTGTCTTTGATAATTTGAGTATACTTTTTTCTTTTACTATTAATCATATTGTTTATATATCTACATTGTCCTATCTAAAAGTCCATTTTCACTCAGTGAATAGTGATTAAACAAATTGAGTATATCTACATATATATATATATATATATATATATATATATATATCACATAAAATATAAAATAAAATTAAAATGGAAGTTGTTGAATCCACTTAAGTGTAATTCACTAATGGTTATACTAGACTTTGGCACGCGCTACGTGCATGAAGTGTTATGAGAACATGATCAACCCGACTCCTATGACAGTACAAGAATTAAACACTTGATTACAAATATTATTGAAGGGTAAAACTTAACTTCACAATTGCCTAAAATAATGAAATAAAAATAATTTCTTTTTAAAATAATTTTATGAAATTGCTCATGCATCTCAGAGCCTCTTTGGTAGTGTTTGATGCTCCTGGTTGCTCGAACAATTTCTTATAAGTTTTTAAAATTTCCTAGCTTTTTTAAGTACAAAACAAATCTAAATAAAATCATTTCTTGATATTAATGCGAAAAATTGAAGAATATGTTTTACTTGTAGAAAATAAATGAGACGATTCAGAGTAGTCTGGTGCACCGACAACTTACTATGGTAGGGAAGAAAGTGTCTAGCATATTGCCTGGGCATGAGTGCACGTTGAGTAAAAAATATTTATTTGTATTTATTTCATCGATATATTCTTTGGGGATATAATTTAAGAATATTTCAGAAGTTGGTTTAGTTGGTTTCTTGTTTTATTTTTAAAACAAATTCTGACATTTTAACTATGAAATGCTTCAGTAAATCTTTTCTTTATATAAGTGAGCGAAACGTGAAGGAAATGTTTTTGGAACCAAATACTAGTAAAAAATAAATGAGACGTTGCAGAGTTTAGTGCACTCACACCTTATTACGAGTAAGAAACAAAGTGTCTAGCTTATTGCCTTAACATGGACACGCATTGGCTAAAAAAACATTACATATTTATTAATTTCTATGATATATACTTTGGGAAAACAATTTAAGAATGTTTTAGAAGTTGGTTAGGTTGATTTCTTGTATTTTTATGTTTTTTTAATTTCCCAACTTTTTAATTACGAAACAAATTCAAAATAAAATTATTTCATTATTTAAATGCGCGAAACTTGAAGGATATGTTCTTTACACAAGTTTTGTACTTGTAAGAATTCAATGAGGCAATTCAAAGTCTTGTTCACAAACACCTTACTATGGTGGGGAAGAAAGTGTCTAGATTATTACCTTGACATTGGCGCGCGTTGTGTAAAACAATTATGATTTTATTAATTTCTTTGATATATTCTTCAGGGAAACAATTTAAGAATGTTTCACAAGTTGGTTTGGTTGATTTCTTGTATATATTTTTTATTAAATTTATGGAATTTTTATTTGAAAACAAATCATAATAAAATCATTTTGTATATTAATGTGCAAAACTTGAAGGATATACTTTTGGAATCATTCTTGACTTGTAAAAATAAAAAGGTGATTCACAGTCCGGTGCACTAACACCTTACTATGTTAGATAAGAAAGTGCCTACCCTATTACCTTGGCATAAGCACGCGTTGGGTAAAAAAAATCATTTTTATTCATTTGTACGATATATTCTTTGGGGAAAATTTTAAGAATGTTTAAGAACTTTGTTCGATTGATTATTTTTAAAAACAATCTTGATTTTAGTTACTAAAAAAAATCAAAATCAAATAATTTCTACATATAAATGCGCGAAACTTGGAGGATATACTTTTGGAACCATTGATGATTTGTACAAAATAACTGAGGCGATTCAGAGTCTTGTGCATTTGAAACCTTACTACAAGTAGGTAAGAAATGTCTTGTTTATTGCCTTGGAATGAGCACACATTGGGTAAAAAAATTATATTTCTACTAATATTGTCGATATATTCATTGGGGAAACAATTTAAAATGTTTCAGAAGTTGGTTCGGTTGTTGTTTTTTACTTTCTGACTTTTTAATTATGAAACAATTCAGAATAAAATCATTTCTTTACATAAATGCGTGAAACTTGAAGAATATGTTTTGGAACCATTCTTGACCTGTAAAAAATAAAGGAAGCAAATTGGAGTCTGATGCACCCAAACCGTACTACGAGTAGGGAAGAAAGTGTTTTGCCTATTGTTGTATTGTCATTGACACACTTTTTTGGTAAAGCAAATACATTTTTATTATTTTTTTCAATATATTCTTTGAGGATACAATTTAAGAATGTTTCAGAAGTTGGATTAGTTCAGTTCTTGTGTGGGTGTTTTAATTAATTTCCCAACTTTAAATTATGAAGAAATTCAACGTAGATGTTTTTTTGATATAAATGTGTGAAACATGAAGAATATGCTTTTGGTATCATTATATACATGTAAAAAAAATCAGGCGATTCAAAGTCAGATGCACTGACATCTTACTGCGATAGGGAAAAAAGTGTCTACCCAATTGTCTTTGCATGGGCGTGTGTTGAGTATAAAAATTACATTTTTATTAATTTATGTGATATATTCTTTGGGGAAACAATTGATAAATGTTTCCCAATTTGGTTTGATTGATTTCTCTTTTTTTTTAATGACTTTTAAATTATAAAAATATTCAAAATTAAATCATTTCTCTACATAAATGCGCAAAACTTGAAAGATGTGCTTTCTGAACCATTCTTGACTTATAAAAAATAAAATAGGCGATTCGGAGTTTGGTGCACAAAAACCTTACAACGAGTAGGGAAGAAACAAATACATTTATTTAATTTCTTTGATATACGTTTTGAGGAAACAATTTAAAAATGTTTCAAAAGTTGATTCGATTCAGTTATTGTGTTTTTTTAATTAATTTCCTAACTTTTTAATTATGAAAACATTATTTATTTATATAAATGCGCAAAACTTGGAGGACACACTTTTGGAACTATTCTTGACTTGTAAAAAAAGTGAGGCGATTCAGAGTCCGGTGCAACGATACCTTACTATGCTAGGGATGAAAGTGTAGCTTATTGTCTAGGCATGGGTGTGCGTTGGGTAATAAAAAAATCATTTTTTATTTATTGTTTCAATATATTCTTTAGGGAAATATTTTGTGAATGTTTCATACGTTGCTTCGGTTGATTTTTTAAAATTTCCTAACTTTTTCTTTATGAAAAATTGAGAATAAAATCATTTCTTTTTATAAATGCGTGAAGCATTAATGATATGCTTAATGTACCATTATATAAATGTAAAAAAATAAATCTAACAATTCAAAGTCTGGTGTACCGACACGTTACTATGATAGGGTAGAAAGTGTCTAGCCTATAAGCCATGGCGCAAGCGTTGGGTAAAACATATTTATTGATTTGTATGATTTATTCTTTGGGGAAACAATTTAAGTTTCAAAAGTTAGTTCGGTTGATTTCTTGTGTTGTTTGTTTGTTTGATTTTTCCTAACTTTTTAAGTACAAAACAATTATAAATAGAATCATTTCTTGATATAAATGTGCAAAATTGAAGGATATCCTCTTAACACCATTCTTGACTTGTAAAAAATAAAGGAGGCGATTCGGAGTCCAAAACCATACTACGAGTAAGGAAGAAAGTGTCTTCCTTATTGCCTTGGCATGGACACACGTTTAGTAAAACAAATACATTTTTATTAACTTCAACGCTATATTCATTGACAAAATAATTTAATAATGTTTCAGAAGTAGGTTTGGTTCAGTTCTTGTGTTTTTTATTAATTTCCTGACTTTTTAATTATAAAAATAATAAATCATTTATTGATATTAATGCGTGAAACATGAAGGATATGCTTTTGGTACCATTATATTCATGTAACAAAATAAATCAAGAATTTAAAATTTGGTGCACCTTACTACGATAGGGACGAAAGTGTCTAGCCTATTGTTCTGACGTGGGTACGTGTTGGGTAAACAAATTACATATTTATTAATTTCTACGATATATTCTTTGTTAAAACAATGTAAAAATCTTTTAGAAGTTGGTTCGATTATTTGTTTTCATTTCCCAACTTTTTATTACAAAATTTCATAATAAAATCATTTCTTTATATAAATCTCAAAAACTTGAAGGATATACTTTTGAAACCATTCTTGCATGACTTGTAAAAAATAAATGAGGCAATTCGGAGTTCGGTTCACAAACACATTTTTGCCTTAGCATGGGCACGCGTTGGGTAAAAGAATTATATTATTATTAATTTTTGCAATATATTCTATGGGGAAACAATTTAAGAACCTTTCACAGGTTGGTGCAGTTGGATTTCTTATTTTCGTTTCCCATAAATTTCCTAACTTTTTAATTATGAAATAATTTAAAAGAAATCATTTCATTATATAAATGCATAAAACTTGAAGAATATACTTTTGGAACCATTCTTCAATTGTAAAAAGTAAATGAGGAAATTCCACCCTCAACCACACGAACAAATTCTCCACGCACTAGTCAAGCAACATAGCCCCATTTTCTGGAATCTCCCGCAGCGCACCAGGAGGACAGCACTGATTCAAAGCCCTCATATTTTGTACTCACCCACACGAACAGATTCTCTACACATCAGCTACCCAGCACAACCCACTTTCTTGAAACTCCTGCAGTGCATCAGTCGGACAGCACACACTCAGACACACGAATCGAATATCCACACACCAGCCACACAGCACAGCCCCACTTTCTGGAAACTCCAGCAGCAAACCAGGAGGACAACACTGATTCAAAGCCCTCCACTTTTGTCTACAGTAGCGTGGCTCTTCCTGCCACTTTTAGGGTTTCACGTTGATTCCATTCTGCATGCAGGATATTATAATGATCATCGGCCCAGATATAGATATCACTAACTTGCACTCCATCTCCAAGGTTCCACCGCTGCTCACGCCGAAAGCTTCCTCAAGATGAATGCTTTCTGCAATTGGTCGTCACTCATTTTCTTATACTCACCTTCCTGGTCTCGCTTAAGGCTAGAACGATTCCAAGAAGGTTACAGCAGCTTGGCAACGCTTACAAAGCTCTGGTAGAGGCTCACCGGAAAAATCTCTTACCAAAAACCTAGGAGAGAAAAACCCGGTACAATTCTCATTGGCATGTCACATAAGTCACTTTAAAAACCTCTAAATATTCTCATTCATTTTATTTTATTTCACATGTATGTTTAGTATTTTGTCTTATTATAAACAATTTAAAGATTAAATAAATTTTGTAATATGTATTATAAATAATAATTAAATTTACTTTTACTGTGCAAAGCGCGGGTCACATACGAGTTTTACGTAATAATGATAAATATATATTATGTTCTCAAGTCGTCATTTTTTTTTTGTAATTGTAACTTTTTAATGTATCTGTAATTATATAAATTATTTTTAAAAAAACATTCTTCTTATTTCCAAAATGTTATAGATTTTGTGGATTGTGATCACCGCTGTTATAAAATATATTTCATCTATAAATTTATAGAAATCAAACACAATTAAAATCGTTCAAAATTGACGTATATTTATATGTTGAATATACATAATCTATTGTGTGAAACGATAAATAAAATAATCAAAATTAAAAAATTAAAACCAAAGTGAAAGAATACATTTGATTAATGTATACATTTTTTATAATGATAAATAATTATGTATTGTATTGTCAACGTAAGTCATCTACTAGTTAAATGGTTGATATGGAATAGAGTATTTTCAAATAATTAGGTTATTAAAATGTTAAGAAAACTTATAAAATTGTTTTTTTTATTAATATTGATGCAGCACTTTAAGAAAGTTATTTTATTTAAATAGTAAAATATCTTTGTTAGTAATTTTAGAAAATTTGTCACAAGTTGTTAATGTTATTACTCCAAACTATAAAAAAGGCATTAAATGTCAGATAAAAGGTAACAATGATTTTTACTAACACATTCAAATAACCCGATGATGTATTGGATTAATCTTCTACAGACTACCGAATGATAAAAATTAATACTAATTTTTAGTGTTTATTATCTTTACAAAATATTTTTTGGGTTGGTCAAATTTATAGTGTATGAGTATTTCTTTACTTAACCCTAACAGTTATAGATTCCAAATATATCTAAAACTAAAATATAATATACTTAACTCACCCCTAATTTATGAACACTGGAAATATCAAACTTAAAAATGAGGAAGACGTTAATTAAATATCTAATTTAACTTTTTTGTGCAAATTTTACTAGGAATTTCTTGATGTTGTCACAGTATATTTGTGATGGTCGTCATTTCATAGACATGGTATTGAAAATGTTAAGATATCTAGAGTATATTAAATGACTCCACTAACAATTTACGACTTATGACACGGTTGGTTAAGGACGAAAATGTACATTTTAGTTTTCTTTAGTTGTCTTCGATAATTTGAGTGTACTTTTTTTTTTACTATTAATCATATTGTTTATATATCTACATTGTCCTATCTAAAAGTCCATTTTCACTCAGTGAATAGTGATTAAACAAATTGAGTATATCTACATATATATATATATATATATATATATATATATCACATAAAATATAAAATTAAATTAAAATGGAAGTTGTTGAATACACTTTAAGTGTAATTCACTAATGGTTATACTAGACTTTGGCACGCGCTACGTGCATGAAGTGTTATGAGAACATGATCAACCCGACTCCTAGGACAGTACAAGAATTAAACACTTGATTACAAATATTATTGAAGGGTAAAACTTAACTTCACAATTGCCTAAAATAATGAAATAAAAATAATTTCTTTTTAAAATAATTTTATGAAATTGCTCGTGCATCTCAGAGCCTCTTTGGTAGTGTTTGATGCTCCTATTGCTCGAACAATTTCTTATAAGTTTTTAAAATTTCCTAGCTTTTTTAAGTACAAAACAAATCTAAATAAAATCATTTCTTGATATTAATGCGAAAAATTGAAGAATATGTTTTACTTGTAGAAAATAAATGAGACGATTCAGAGTAGTCTGGTGCACCGACAACTTACTATGGTAGGGAAGAAAGTGTCTAGCATATTGCCTGGGCATGAGTGCACGTTGAGTAAAAAATATTTATTTGTATTTATTTCATCGATATATTCTTTGGGGAAATAATTTAAGAATATTTCAGAAGTTGGTTTAGTTGGTTTCTTGTTTTATTTTTAAAACAAATTCTGACATTTTAACTATGAAATGCTTCAGTAAATCTTTTCTTTATATAAGTGAGCGAAACGTGAAGGAAATGTTTTTGGAACCAAATACTAGTAAAAAATAAGACGTTGCAGAGTTTAGTGCACTCACACCTTATTACGAGTAAGAAACAAAGTGTCTAGCTTATTGCCTTAACATGGACACGCATTGGCTAAAAAAACATTACATATTTATTAATTTCTATGATATATACTTTGGGAAAACAATTTAAGAATGTTTTAGAAGTTGGTTAGGTTGATTTCTTGTATTTTTATGTTTTTTTAATTTCCCAACTTTTTAATTACGAAACAAATTCAAAATAAAATTATTTCATTATTTAAATGCGCGAAACTTGAAGGATATGTTCTTTACACAAGTTTTGTACTTGTAAGAATTCAATGAGGCAATTCAAAGTCTTGTTCACAGACACCTTACTATGGTAGGGAAGAAAGTGTCTAGATTATTACCTTGACATTGGTGCGCGTTGTGTAAAACAATTATGATTTTATTAACTTCTTTGATATATTCTTCAGGGAAACAATTTAAGAATGTTTCACATGTTGGTTTGGTTGATTTCTTGTATATATTTTTTATTAAATTTATTTTTAAGAATATTATTTAAGAATATTTTTTGGTGCACAAAAACCTTACAACGAGTAGGGAAGAAATGGTCTTATGTATTGTCTTGGCATGGATGTGTATTTGGTAAAACAAATACATTTATTTAGTTTCTTTGATATACGTTTTGAGGAAACAATTTAAAAATGTTTCAAAAGTTGATTCGATTCAGTTATTGTGTTTTTTAATTAATTTCGTAACTTTTTAATTATGAAAAAATTATTTATCTATATTATTAAGGCTCAACATGTTTATGTAACCGTCATCAGTTTAAATTACTAAAATACCCTTTAATTGCATGAAACTGTTAGATACATATATTATTTAATAAACTATTTTTGTCATTTCACATTTTATTATTTATCCACCTCACTCTCTCTCCATATTATTTTTCTTCAACCATCCACTTCCATTTTTAACGATAAAATCTCTCATATTATCTCTCTCTCTCCCATCTCTCTCACTATCCCACCAACCATCATCTCTCCAATCTCCAACAAAAAATTTTATCCCACAATCTCTCCAATCTCCAACTCCATTATCACACCATCTCTTCAATCTCCAACTGAAAATCATAGCTGTTTACAACAATCGTTTGCTCAAGAATAAAGAATCAACATCAAATTACGTAAGGATAACAATATTAAGTATCTTAATATTAAATATTAATATTATTGTTAATAATATTACGTAATAATATTACGTAAAATACCATTTATTATTGTTAAAATTACGTAAAAATAAAGAATCAACATCAATCGTTTGGATCCTTAAAATGTAATATTAAGATTATAGTATTATTGTTAATAATACGTATTATACATAATATTTTTAATATACCATTAATAACAATTAACAATCATATACTAATAAGTTTACCTTCAATTATTAATATCAACATAATGGTATATTATAGGTATACTTACAATAATTTTAATATTATAATACAAATATATTACTAATCATGACTATTTTGGTCATTTAAATGTCTTCTAAAAAATGTTATGAAAACATATTTCTACAGAGATTCGAACCTATGACCTTATAATTGAAGACATACGTATTAACCAGCTACACTTTTATCACTATCTCTTTCTTTTTTCTCATGCACCATTTTTTTTTATATCGCTAACAAATGAAATTATATTTTCACTTTATTGGACATTAAGAGAACATTGAATCTAAAGACTTAAATCACTTATAAAAGTTATAATTTTATCTACAGCTGATAAAAATTAGATTGAATTAATATTTCAAATATGCATTGTCTATTATTTGAAATTTAAAATGTACAATATAATCAAGTTTGAAATTTAAAATGTACAATATAATCAAGTGTGAAATTTAAATTCGAGTAGAAGAAGAAAATCCATTTATTATTTATCCAATTTTTTTATATTTATTTTATTGAATTTAATTACTATATTTGTTATTTTATATAACTTTACAATTTTAAATAATAATGATAATTGTATATTATGTTCTCAAGTTGTCATATTTTTCTTTTGGTAATTGTGACTTTTTTAATGTTTCTACAATTAATTATATATATATATACAGTTAAATTGTTTTTGAATTGTGAGCATTGTCGTTATAAAAATACATTTTATCGATCAAAATTTACTATATTTATATGTTGAATATACATAATCTATCGCGTGAAACAATAAATACAAAAAAAAAATCAAATTTGAAAGGATATATTTGATTAATGTATATATTTTTTATATTGATAATTATAAATTATATAGTATTTTCAAATAATGATATTATTAAAATGTTTAAAAAAATATACTTTTTTTAATATTATTAATATTAATGCATAAATGATTCCAGCTGCCCAAAGTTGTTAATATGTTATTACTCCAAACTAATATTATCCAAAATTTAGGTATTACATGTCGAGAAAAAAGTAACAAAAAATATTTTACTACAAAATTAAAATAACTCTGGTGATGTGTTGAAATAATATTTTACGAATTACTGAAATATAAAAATCAATATTAATTTTCAGTGTTTATTATTTATTATATTTACAAAATATTTTTGGGATTGGTCAAATTTAGATTATATGAGTATTTATTTACTTAACTCTACATTTCAAATATATCTAAAATTAACATATGAATTTACCTAAATCTCAACCATACTTTATGAACTCAGGAAATATTAAAGTAAAATAACTCTGAAAATATCAAAATAAAAAAATAAGTAAAAATTTAATCAAATATATCTAATATTATTTTTTGGGTAAATTTTTCTGGTAATTTATTGATGTTGTCATAGTAGATTTTTGATAATCGTCGTTTCATAGACTTGATAGTGAGTTTGTTAAGAGATCTTAAGAGTATATTAAATGTATTCACTGACATGTTCGAACTTATGAGACAGTTGGTTAAGGCGTGCGTCTTAAATTATAGATAATGATAGCGCCCAGGTTCAAATCTCGGGGATATCGACAGTATAATAACCAAAGAAAGGTTGGATGTCGGGAGTGTAATATTCAAAGAAAGATTGGATGTCGGGAGTATAGAACACAAAGAATTGTCGGATGTCGGGAGTATAGTACTCAATAAAAGGTCAGATGTCAGAAGTATAATACTCAAAGAAAGGTCGGATGTCGGGACTATAATACTCAAACGAAGGTCGGTCAGATGTCAGGAGTAAAATACTCAAAGAAAAGTCGATCGGATGTCGGGAGTAAAATACTCAAACAAAGGTTGGTTGGACGCGCATATATTTTTTTTATATCATATTATTAGAAACAAATATGATAAATATTTATCATGCTTGAGGTGTTGATATGAGAATTAAACATTTGGTAAATATATTTGAAATTAAAATATAATTAAACTTAACTCTAAAAATATCGGAGTATAGAACTCAAAGAAATGTCGGATGTCGGGAGTATAGTACTCAATAAAAGGTCAGATGTCAGAAGTATAATACTCAAAGAAAGGTCGGATGTCGGGACTATAATACTCAAACGAAGGTCGGTCAGATGTCAAGAGTAAAATACTCAAAGAAAAGTCGATCGGATGTCGGGAGTAAAATACTCAAACAAAGGTTGGTTGGACGCGCATATATTTTTTTTATATCATATTATTAGAAACAAATATGATAAACATTTATCATGCTTGAGGTGTTGATATGAGAATTAAACATTTGGTAAATATATTTGAAATTAAAATATAATTAAACTTAACTCTAAAAATATCAAAGTAATAAAACAATAAATAAATTCTCAAACAAGGGTTGGTTTGGTTGGACGCTGAAAGTAAAATACGTATTTTGTCCAAATATCGACATATTTTTTTTATATCATATTATTAGAAACAAATATGATAAATATTTATCATGCTTGAGGTGTTGATATGAGAATTAAACATTTGATAAATATATCTGAAATTAAAATATAGTTAAACTTAACTCTAAAAATATCAAAGTAATAAAACAATAAATAAATTGATCAAATATATAATTTTATTTTTTTGTGCAAATTAGTGGGAATTTTTTGATGTTGTCATGGTAGATTTGTAAGTCATTATTTTATAGACATGGTAGTGAACGTGTTACGCGATAGTTGATATGAGATGAGATATTATGACATGGTATGTGAGTAAAAATACTCATAGTATGACTATAAACAATGCGCAATGTCAACTTTATTAAATATCGAAATATATTTGTTTGATCATATTCTTAGTAGCAAATATTTTTAAAACATTGCTCGAGCAACCGGGACCAAGAACCACTACTAAAGAAACTCCCGGTTGTTCGAATAATTTTTTAAAAATATTTAAAACAAAATTAATTTTATTTAATTATATTAGGTAATTTAATTTTAGTTTTACAATTCAAATAATAGTTTTAATCAAGTGTTTAGAGTAAAATTGGAATAAACTCAATGATGTACCTTCATAATATGTAGATATGTGTTGCATATATATATAGATATATCTAATTAACTACTAAACTATACTGAAATTTTTGTAATCCACTTAAGTGTATTTCCCTAATGGTTATACTAGACCCCGGCACGCGCTACGCGCGTGCACGTTGTCGTCGTTGGTCGTGCGTGAAGTCTTACGAGAACATGATCATCCTGACTCCTAGGATAATACAAGAATTGATCACTTCATAAAAATATTATTAATGTAAAACTAAACTTAATTTGCATAAGATAATTAAATAATAAAATTTAAAAACTCTTAAATATTTTTAAAAAATTGCTCGAGCGACCGGGATTCCTTTTGATAGTGTTATATGTTCCCGGTCGCTCGAGCAATTTTTTAAAAATATTTAAGAGTTTTTTAATTTTATTATTTCATTATCTTATGCAAATTAAGTTTAGTTTTACATTAATAATATTTTTATGAAGTGATCAATTCTTGTATTATCCTAGGAGTCGGGTTGATCATGTTCTCGTAAGACTTCACGCACGACCAACGACGACAACGTGCACGCGCGTAGCGCGTGCCGGGGTCTAGTTTATATAAATGCGCAAAACTTGGAGGACACACTTTTGGAACTATTCTTGACTTGTAAAAAAAGTGAGGCGATTCAGAGTCCAGTGCACCGATACCTTACTATGCTAGGGATGAAAGTGTAGCCTATTGTCTAGGCATGGGTGTGCGTTGGGTAATAAAAAAATCATTTTTTATTTACTGTTTCAATATATTCTTTAGGGAAATATTTTGTGAATGTTTCATACGTTGCTTCGGTTGATTTTTTAAAATTTCCTGACTTTTGCTTTATGAAAAATTGAGAATAAAATCATTTCTTTTTATAAATGCGTGAAGCATTAATGATATGCTTAATGTACCATTATATAAATGTAAAAAAATAAATCTAACAATTCAAAGTCTGGTGTACCGACACCTTACTATGATAGGGTAGAAAGTGTCTAGCCTATAAGCCATGGCGCAAGCCAAGGGTAAAACATATTTATTGATTTCTATGATTTATTCTTTGGGGAAACAATTTAAGTTTCAAAAGTTAGTTCGGTTGATTTCTTGTGTTGTTTGTTTGTTTGATTTTTCCTAACTTTTTAAGTACAAAACAATTATAAATAGAATTATTTCTTGATATAAATGTGCAAAATTAAAGGATATCCTCTTAACACCATTCTTGACTTGTAAAAAATAAAGGAGGCGATTCGGAGTCCAAAACCATACTACGAGTAAGGAAGAAAGTGTCTTCCTTATTGCCTTGGCATGGACACACGTTTAGTAAAACAAATATATTTTCATTAACTTCAACGCTATATTCATTGAGAAAATAATTTAATAATGTTTCAGAAGTAGGTTTGGTTTAGTTCTTTTTTATTAATTTTTTGACTTTTTAATTATGAAAAAAAATAAATCATTTATTGATATTAATGCGTGAAACATGAAGGATATGCTTTTGGTACCATTATATTCATGTAACAAAATAAATCAAGAATTTAAAATTTGGTGCACCTTACTACGATAGGGACGAAAGTGTCTAGCCTATTGTTCTGACGTGGGTACGTGTTGGGTAAACAAATTACATATTTATTAATTTCTACGATATATTCTTTGTTAAAACAATGTAAAAATCTTTTAGAAGTTGGTTCGATTATTTGTTTTCATTTCCCAACTTTTTATTACAAAATTTCATAATAAAATCATTTCTTTATATAAATCTCAAAAACTTGAAGGATATACTTTTGAAACCATTCTTGACTTGTAAAAAATAAATGAGGCAATTCAGAGTTCGGTTCACAAACACCTTATTGCCTTAGCATGGGCACGCGTTGGGTAAAAGAATTATATTATTATTAATTTTTGCAATATATTTTTTGGGGAAACAATTTAAGAACCTTTCACAGGTTGGTGTAGTTGGATTTCTTATTTTCGTTTCCCATAAATTTCCTAACTTTTTAATTATGAAATAATTTAAAAGAAATCATTTCATTATATAAATGCATAAAACTTGAAGAATATACTTTTGGAACCATTCTTCAATTGTAAAAAGTAAATGAGGCAATTCGCAGTCCGGTGCACTAATATCTTACTACGAGTATGGAAGAAAGGGACTGCCTATTGCATTGGCATGAACGCGCGATGGGGAAAGCATTTACATTTTTACTAATTTCTTTGATATATTCATAGGGGACACAAATTAAGAATATTTCAGAAGTTTGTTCAGTTGATTTCTTTCTTTCTTTAATTTCCTGACTTTTTAATTACTAAAATATTCCGAAAAAATAATTTCTCTATATAAATGTGTGAAATTTCAAGGATATGCTTTTTGAACCATTCTTGACTTGTAAAAAAATAAAGGAGGCGATTCGGAGTCTGGTGCACCGATACCTAAACTACGAGTATAGAAGAAAGTGTTTTGCTTATTGCCTTGGCATGGACGCTGGTTCAACCTCAACTCTATTGGGGTTCAATTAAGCTCTAGTCGAGTCGGGACTTCATTGTAACATTTAAAACATTTAATCTAAGCAGTATGATGTAGATTCTCCAGTAGTGGCAGATAATCTAGGTTCACTTTGTTCCAGTCGTGCTAGGAAACAGAAATGCACCTAACATGTGCAAGACATATCCCTGTGCTCTTATCACATCTTCTTCCTCAGTTTAAGGTATCTAATATGGCACATCTGGTTTCCTCTCAAATAAGCTTCTCAACCAAGATAGTTGTACCACATTGTGTGTGATTCGGCCATCCTTACGGGTGTGTGTGTGTGTCCCAATAATTGTGGGCAAAAATAGAGCAAACTAATTGCATCCTCTCCTCACTAATATGTGTCTATGATAGGGAGTCCACTAACCCATAGACCTAGTAGAACCTGGTCATCACAATGATCGTATCATCCGCGACCTGTTGCGACATGTGATATTGTTGAGCGTATATCAATGACGGATCCTCTGGTCCCTATGAGGTGCTTAATATGTCTCTCTGATCTCCTTGGATCGTGGGCCATTATCTAATAATGAATGACAATATTAATAATGATTAACTAAATACAAGGGTAACACTACTGCATGCATTTATATTTTAACATAAAATACACTTACATTAGTTTTTACAAGATAATTTGTTGTGGCCAGTTTGACCACATTTACCGCATTTTTTCTTTCTAGAAAAATCTCGGGTATCCAATTAGTTGTGGATCCTTGTTCTCCTACGACCATGTTTTGATATCATCATTCATGGATCACATCTAACAACAAGACCCACCCACCCACTGATCTTCATCCATTAAAAGGTGAAACTTAGGGAGGTACGTACGTCTGTACGCAGGAGCGCCGAAATATGGATCCACGTATTGGTTCCAATTTATATTAGCTACACGTAAAGCAGTCATTGCGTGTGCACATGGCCTATGAAATAAAGTTCACTCTCTACAGGTGCATGACCGTTCAAACAAGTTTACTGTGTAACGTTTACCTCCCCATGTTTGTACCTTGTACTCCTTTCCATATGAATATGTCTCTGCATCAAATCAACGAGACATTCATAGGAAATAAAGTTCATCGCGTAAAGCAGTCATCTCGTGTGCAAATGGCCTATGAAATAAATTTAACTCTCTACAGGTGTATGACCGTTCAAACAAGTTTACTATGTAATGTTTACCTCCTCATGATTGTACCTTGTACTCCTTTCCATACGAATATGTCTCTGCATCAAATCAACGAGACGTTTGTTCAGTGGTACCTAATAACTCGTTTATTTTCGGCGAGATGTTTGTGAAGGTTATTTCAATAATTGTTGTCACTGGTAACGACCGCGCTCCTTTCAATACTTTATTACAAACTTCATATTGAATGGTCGTCATTACTCCATATTTGTATCCCTCATCATAAGCTTGTGACCACAAACTAAAGTAAGTGAAATCATTAAAACCACCGTTTGAACTGACTGTTGTTTAAGGCACTGAACTCGGCAAAGAACTTATCAAATAATTTGTACGATGTAGTCCAAGCCATCTTAGAGATACTTTTAAGAGGTCGATCCTTAAAATGAGAATTGAAGTTGCCTGCCATATGTATGACACAATATCTATGAACTCCAAATGGCTTAAGAAACACCCTACCATCCGCAATTTTAATGCCAGCATGACGATAAAAAATGATACATATCTCATGTTGATCTTTTGCAACATAATGACGTAGTCACTTAAGAACCCACTTACAATTATCTGCACTCTCAAAATTAGCGAAAGCATAACACAACAGGAATATTTGATTATCCGCATCAAATGCAACGACAAATAATAGTTTACTGTATACTTTCTGTACAAATGTGTGGCATCAATATTTATCAACGGTTTACAATGGGAAAAACCTTCAATTGAGGGTCCACAAGACCAAAACAACTTACCAAACACATCATAACCTTCACTGGGTACCCCCTTCCATTCAAATCAGAAAATATTCCCTGGGTTTGATTGACATAAACCGACCATTAAGTTGTAACCTTTGGAAGGCACTCTCGTGTGAACCAAACATTTGTTCTATCACTTTTTGTTTTAAGTACCATACTTTACTATAAGAGACTAATTGTGTGAATTTATCTTTAACAACTTGTTGTAAATCACAGACTTTAATCTCAGTATTGTTGAATACATAAATATACACCAAATCTGCTATCAGCGTCGCATCAAGTTGTCTATGCTTTTAGATCGCCCAGTGTTCGTACAAAAGTGGGGAAGACCTACTTTGGTTATCTCTGAACTACCTAGTTGTCTTTGCCAAGCTCGTAGCGACCATGAATAGACACCACCACTTACGTTACTGCAGTTAAAATGAATTAGTGATTTTGTAGATTTTACAGTTTTGCATTCACGATAGCTGTTGATATGCCAAAGTTTCACTTCATATTAAAGTGCAGATTTATCATCAAACATTTCACATGTATGCAAACTCTCTAGTACATGAGATGTCTGTCATCTCATTACCTCCCAGTCATTACATTATAACCCGTGCATTTGATCTCCTGAGGTAAACTCGGGGGATGTTATCTAAATCTACTGGGTTATGCTGCATTTGAACAACTAGCCCACTTTCATCAAATTCAACATCGTCCTTATAATATAATGAAAATGCATTATCATTAGGGATCAGCGTAGAATCCTCTCTTTCACTTTCATCTTCTGGATCAGTTTATTAATCTTCTTCAGTATCTATACGCTCATCGGGTTCACTTCGGGATGGAATGAAGCGTACATGTATCGCTGGAGAAACTATACTGGTCACATAGATCTTCATATTATTCTCTCAAATTTCAAAAATGTCTTTCAATGCAACTCATAAAGTTATCCAACTTCCAATGAAGTTCAAAGTAATTACATCCATCAAACTGAAAAGCTACGTTAACAAGTTCCTTCAACTGAGTGTTTTTTTTGGCCCACTTCCTTCAACTGAGTTAGAGATATACTTTTAGAGCTGTAGAACTACCTCCAATATAACTAACCATGCCTTCATTGTTAGTGATTCTACTACCACCATATTGATAAATTATAATCACTATATGAATTGAGTAATTGTAACACCTAATTGAATAAAAAACAATTCTTAATTTCAAAATAGCATTATATCTAAAACTCATCACGTGGTCATATTATGCATGGTAATTACTCCTTTCAACTGTATTTAATTAATTAAACAATTTATCGAAAAATATATAATTACCATAAAATAATGAAGCACATATAGTTCATAAAAGTAATTATTAGTCTTAGATTTCATTATATTTAGCATTCTAACTACTAATTACGCATTCTAACCACTAATTATATTTAATTTTATATAATTCAATAATTTACCCCAAATTAAAAAAATGGCCCACCTAGGTGTGGGGTGCGAAAACGACGAGGTGTGGTGGTGACGAAACTGTTAACGGTGGTCGTGAGAGCTATGTTAGGAACGTAAGAAAGCTTCGATTCACCAAGCTGGGAAGCAAGGCTGGGGTGAACATTTGGTGACTACATTTTTTATGACTGGTTGCTGACTAGCGGTGGCGGGCGAGACGACCAGAAATCCTGACGGCAAGAGATCTTCAGATGCAAGGAGAATCAATGGAGCGAAAGTAAGGGGAAGGAGACTTTGTCTCTATTAATTCCCCCTAAACATGAACCTTATTAGTGTTTAGAGTTATTTTAGGAAATTTTAAAATTAAAGGGTTATTTTAGTAATTAATTATTAAATTATGGATAAATATGAAGAAAAAAAAATTGATTACTGTCTACGTAACAATGTTATCATAATCGGACGGGAGGTCCGACCGGGAATCAGATCCTTGTCCGGTTTGGTTTTGCTAAAAGACTGAAATGCACATGAACAGTGTTTGAACTGGGTTGGACCGAACAGTTTTCCAAAACCGCTCGATTTCCGGTTCTAGTTTTTTTGGGGTGGTTCTCTTCGGTTTGACCAACCAACTTCTTCGGTTTAGAAGTTATGTTTAAAGTTTAGACCTATTGTGTTTGATTTTGAGACTATTGTGTTATGTATGTTCAAAGTTTGAGGTAATTATGTTGTGTTATGTTGTGTTTGAGAGTAATGTGTATGTTTTAGACTATGTAGTTTGTGTGTGTTTGAGACTATGTAGTTTGTAATTGTATTTTCAATTTTTTTTTGCTTGTGAACAGTGAACCACACGTCGAACCGGGAATCGGCCCCCTCGTCGGTTCAAGGGTCGGTCCGATTCTGATAACATTGCTCTGTAATCTTGCAGTATGAAATCGATCATTTTAATTTCCTTTCTTGCAGTCCCCAGCATCTATGGCATGTTCTTTTCGCGAAATGTAAAAGGAATTCGGCTTACGGATTCCGTAAGAAGTTGTTCTTCTCGCGGAATTGGACAAAATTGGCTTACAGATTCCGGGCGGGGTAGGCTTAGACATTGCATGTGAAAACCTCAGAATTCCTAAGCCTATAAGACAAGGAATCCAGAATAGGAGGGGAAATAACCGTTTTGCCCTTATAAACATTTCATAAGGACAAAATCATCCTCTTCGTTGTAAATCGAAGCTCTCCCTTGCTCAATCCCGTCTCCTCAGGTACTCTTCCCCTGCTCAATTCCATCTCTTTTGGATTTCCAATATCTTTCGTCGATCGAACCTAGAAATCAAGTTTCTAGGTGCGATCGAACCCAGAAACTTGATTATGGGTTCGAATAGAACCCACAATCGTGTTCTGGGTTCTGGGTTATGTTCAAACAGAACCCAGACTAACCGAAGCTCCCCGATTGAATTTGTTGAATGATGTTGTTGAATTCGTGATTGAATTTGTTGTAGATGAATGTTGTTGTCATTTAATTCGTGATGAATGTTGTTGTTGATTTCTAACCAAAGCTCCCCTGTTGTTGAATTCGTGATTGAATTTCTAACTGAAGTTCCCCTGATTTCTAGGTTCGGTGATGAATGTTGTTGAATTTGTTTCAACAGCATGTTGAATTTGTTTCTGTGCTGAAATCAAGTTTAATGATCTTCATCCCAAGATTTTAGATTTCGGGCTAGCAAGAATTTTCTGACGAATCAAAGTTGAGTTGTTCTTCGTAAGTTCAAAGACCAAAGATTAGTGGATTTCCTTTAATTATACTATCAATAGTTTGCTTACTTCTTCATTTTGATTAGTGTACACATCACTCATCCAGTACAACATGTCCACAGATCTTGAGGATAATGATGACCCACATGGAAGAACAAGTGCACAAATCCACTGGTTAAGCGATTCAAGATTGTTTATCAAGATTGTATTATCATTTTCCAATGCCAGGAATTCTGCAACATGGTGAAACGGATCTTGATATGCTCAAGTCAAGATGTGTAAATTTGTAGTGTCGAGTCGGGTTATGTCGGGTTGGGTTGAAATTGAAATATGTTAATATTTTGGTTTCTAATGGGTCTTTTTTTCATTTCCTTGTAAATATATGGTTTTATTATGAGAAGTAGAATCAATGTCTTATTGGTTTTCCTGATCATTAAATTTTTTATTAAAAAAAGTTAAGAAATTGGTCTTTCAAATAAATTAAAAAAAAATGTTTTTTTAAATTATTTATATTAAAGTTTTAATTATTCTTAATTTAAAAAAAATTGGTCAAATTAACGCTTTACTTGATGAAATAAAACGTTGTGATACTCGATCACGGTTGTTCATACATACAATCATTCGCAACTAAACAGATAAATGGAAGTGGTGGTCTCTCGACCCAATCATTTAGACACGCTCCCTGTCTTGCTTGCAATGCTATCCAGTTCGCACATTCGTTTGTCGACCTTGAAATAGCTCGCCATTGCACTTGCTCGAGTTGCCCCGCTAGTGCTCGTATATTTGTAATGGTGGTTGTCAACCTCCATGGGTTCGGTCCATGCTCAAGTTGTTGGTGAACCGTTTGTGAGTTTGTCTCGATGATGATGTTTTTCCATCCCGCTTGTATCGCTAGTCTTATGCCTTCATATATCGCCATGGCCTCCATTGAGTCTATGTCATCGCTCCGGTATCTTCGGTTTAGTCCACCTACCACACCTTCCCGTGTTTATCTCGCGCCACCACTCCAATACCGGCTCGTCTCGATCGTTGGAACCACGACGCATCGCAATTGATTTTGATTGTGCTCGATGTCAGTGGTCTCCATTATTGGTCTGGTCGGTCGCCTATGGTCATGTCTTCGGTGGTCTCGGCTTGTCTAGCTCAGTCACTTTGCCTTTGTTCTTCATATACTCGCTTGATCTCTTCGGTGTCTGACCTAGGACACAGTTGTTTAGCGTCAAATGTCGCCTTACATCTCGTCTTCCATATTTGCCAACATGTGAGAATCCATCTTCTATCACTCGTCGAACCATGTCCCCTAGGCTCCGTCCTTCTTTCCTCGAGCCAATCGACCGTGCTTATGTTGTTTGATCGGCTCACTCGTTGGCCAAGTATCCCATGCCATACATGTTCGGTCAATTCACACCCTAGGATCATGTGTTCCCTCGTTTCAACTTCTCCACATATAGGGCATGCGTGACTAATATTCATCCCCCGTCTAACCATGTTCGCCTTCACATCTAATGCATTTGTAGTTAGGCGCCAAATGAAGTTTTTTACCTTTGGTATTACCTTGGATGCCCACATACCCTTCCAAGCTCCGGCATTGCTGGTTACCCTTGGTCTTGTGGTTCGGTCGGTTGTCTCGTGTAATCTATGGTGCTCCGTCCCTCGTGTGTGGCCATATGTAGTGATCCGTCCCTCCGTCTTGCGGTAGTGGCATATTTAGAATGTGCTCGGCATCCTCTCGGTCCACTAAGCCTCGCACAAGCTCCACGTTCCATGTCCTATTTGGTTTAATTAGGTCTCGGACAAGTAGGTTTGCCCCATTCTCCACCCTCGTATCGACACTAACCCTCTTGGAATCCTTTGTGTATAACCATGAGTCCTCGAATACACGGACACTTTCTCCCGATCCTATCACCCATATGTTAGAGTATTATGTAGTCTAGATTAGTCTTTATCTATATTAGTTAGTTTATCCATTTAGATATAGTTTATTATATATATATAGTTAGATAGATAGTATGAGTATCTTTATAGATAGAATAAATATATATAGATAGTTATCTCTATACTATATATATCTAGTTCTACATGTACTAAATAAGAAGTTTCTCAATAATGGATTCAGATGTTTTTCTTATTGATCTCCTTCACGCCTTCATGTTCTATTAAATCTAACATGGTATCATAGCCTTCTTTCCAGGGACCGAATCATTCCTGCTGCTGATCTGTGATTTGCTGGTCCAATGCCTCTTAAACAATGCTGAATTAATTGTGCTGAAATCCCGATTTGGTATCGTGAAGATGTGTGGTCAAATTGAGTTTGCACAACCAAGTTTTTTGATGATTTACAATGGATTCAATACAAGATTGGAATGCTGGAATTCAGATTTTAGATTAGTTTGTTAGCTACTACGACATGACCACGACGAGATGACCAAGATGGCACCGCGATGGCATGACCGAGGTTTTTTTTTCTTATTTTTTTCTTTCATTTTCATCTGGATTTTAGCTTCAAAAACTTGTATTCGAATGTGGAGTATCTCACCAATGATGAAGATGTGCGAGCTCAATTCGATTGGGGATTTGATCGAGATTGGATTTGGGATCCGGCACAAGCGAGAAGCATTGGAAATTTGGCGAGCAATTCAGCAAATTTAAAGAAAATCAAAGAACATGGGCGAATGTTAGAGTATTATGTAGTCTAGATTAGTCTTTATCTATATTAGTTAGTTTATCCATTTAGATATAGTTTATTATATATATATAGTTAGATAGATAGTATGAGTATCTTTATAGATAGAATAAATATATATAGATAGTTATCTCTATACTATATATATCTAGTTCTACATGTACTAAATAAGAAGTTTCTCAATAATGGATTCAGATGTTTTTCTTATTGATCTCCTTCACGCCTTCATGTTCTATTAAATCTAACACCATACCCCTTCGCTCTTTAACACCTCTCAGCCATGGATTAGACTACTTCATCCCCATAAGGCTCGGCCACCTCTTTTCGCCTCTAGGAAACTTCCCCTCGGAAAATCTAGTCCTTTTAGGACTTGCTCACAAAGGTTGTTTCGTTCAGTTTGTATTCGGTGGATCATCTTCGAAAGTAGGGCTGTGTTGAAAGCTTGCAATTCTCGGAAACCTAAGCCCCCCGCCTCCTTTGCTCGTGTGAGAACCTCCCAACTCCTCCAATGTGTTTTCTTTCCATCCACATTTTGACCCCACCAGAAATCCGCAATGAGAGTGTTTATTTACGAGCACCATGTGTTTTGGTGATCAAAAAACACTCATTATGTATGAAGGTATCGCGGTAATGATCGCCTTGATGAGGACTTCCTTACCCGCTTGGTTCAAAGTCTTCGGTCGGTACCCATTGAGTTTGTCTTTGACCTTGGTTTTGAGGAAACCCAAGGCCTCCTTCTTAGAGCGACCCCATATTGAGGGCAGCCCCAAATACTTGTCGGATCACTTGTACCTTGTATATTAAGTGCTTCTTCCACTCGTTGTCTTTCATGAGTGCTCACCCCTTTGTTAAAGTATAGGGCTCATTTGTCTCTATTGATTCTTTGTCCCGATACCTTGTAATATGTGTCCAAGATCTTCCTTAATTGCTTGGCATTTTCGGTTGAACCCCTTATGAAAAATAGGGAGTCATCCGCAAAGAACAATTGGTGCAATTCCGGGCATTACCTTCGCAGTATGATACCTTCAATTTCTCCCTCCCTAGCTGCCCCCAACATTCTCCTAGATAGCACATCCACGAGTAGTATAAATAGGTAGGGAGATAATGGATCACCTTGTCGAATTCCTCGTGTTGGCCATATAGTGTCCGTTCGGTTAACATTGACCACCACCTGATATGTCGTTGTGGATACGCATGCCCTGATCCATTCCACCCATTGATCCGCAAACCCCCTTCGCCTAAGCGTTTCTAGTAGGAAATCCCACTTGACTCTGTCATGCGCCTTTTTCATGTCGATCTTTAGGGCACATTCAGTCTTATTTCCATTTCGGCCCGAGTGTAAGTGATGGGAAGACTTCATGTGCCACCATGATGTTGTCTTAAATGTTTCTACCTGATACAAATGCACTCTGGAAAGGAGTGATGATATCTGATAGATATGCTTTCAAACGATTCACCAACACTTTTGATATGATCTTATACATGAAATTACAACAACTTATGGGCCGAAAATCATTAGGGGAGATCGGGTTTTGAGTCTTTGGTACGAGTACAATATCTGTATTAATGAGGGTGTTTTGGATGATACCTGTTCTGAAGAAAGCCTTGACCATAATGATGACATCCGCCCCCACAATGTGTCCAATTCTGTTTATAGAACAAGCCCGGAAACTCGTCCGGCCCGGGAGCACGTGACCCACCCATTTGATATGTTGTCGATCTTATTTCCAAATCCGTTACCTCTCTTGTCAGTTGGGTATTCATTTCGTCTGTTACCTGCATTGGTATGTAGCGCAAGAATTCTTCTCCCGGTTCGGTCCCTTCCTAGGTAAACATGTACCCATAATACCTATGGAGCTCTTCAACAATTCTTCCCTCGTGTTCTATCCAATCTCCACTAGCACCCTTCAACCGACATATGTAATTACGTCTCCTTCGTGCTATAGTTGTTTGGTGAAAAAATGTGGTGTTTCAGTCCCCCTCCCTAAGCCATTTGATCCTCGATCGTTGTCTCCAATAGGTATCCTCTCTCGACCATATGGATTTCAGCTTTCCCTTCAATCTAGTCTCCTCCCGAATGGCTTCCTCATCCATGGTCACTTGGGCGTTTCTCTTTAATGCAACCTTTATGTTTGCCGCCTCCACCATGTTGTTGCTGAAATGTCTCTTGCTCCATGCCATGAGCTGCTTTCGGCATTTGTTTTGCTTTTCTAGTACCCCTTGTGCTTCTCTCCTTGATGTCGGTATCTCCCATGCATTCTTAATCACTTCCTTGCACGTCGGGTTTTCTAGCCACATTGCCTCGAATTTGAAGAGTCGCTTTGCCCTTTTAGGCGGTATCTCGAGTTGAACCACCATTGGTGAGTGGTCCGACCCAATAGCTAATTCATTGATACACTTCCCTTGTTGGTGGCTCATTAACCATGCCACATTTGTGAGTACCCTATCGATCTGCTCGCTTATACGGTTCGGTCCACTCCTATTGTTACACCAAGTATAGGGGTTGTCGTGGGCTCCCAAGTCCTCCCTGTGTATGTCCTCGATCATTTGATTAAATTCATCCATTTTCCTTTGTGACTTTATCCTCCCACCATGCTTCTCATATTGGTGACAAATGGTGTTGAAATCACCGAGAACCATCCAACTAACCGTTCGCCCCGAACCGATCGTGCGGATGAGGTTCCAAATCTGGCTTCGTTCATGGGTCTCCGTGCTCGCATATACCCATGTCACGTGCATAGTTTCGTTTCGTCTTGCAAAGTGTACATCACAATCAATGATGTGTGCATCAACATATGTTATTACGACCCTAGTCTCCGATGACCACCACAGGGCTAGTCCGCATGCGGTTCCATTTGGGTTCACATAGAATTTGTTCTCCATCCCCATTCTTTTCTGTATCCTTTCGCAGTAGGTTTCCCCATTCTTCATTTCCATTAAGACCATTATGCTCGGGCGATACCTTTTGTTGAGGTCTTGTAGGTGTTGAACTGTCAGAGCAGACCCCAAACCCTGACAATTCCATGAGAGTGCCATTCATTGGGCACCCGTGGCTGTTTCGGGACAGCCACCGGAACCCATGTTCATGTCATATTCCTCATCCTTCTTACTTGTTTCTACCTTACTCATTTCGGTCCTTTTGTGTTTTGTTTGGTTGCCCTTGCTTAATTTCCTCCTCAGACTCTTCATTGGGTTTTGTTCGGGCTGATATTGTGGCACTTGGATGGTTAGGGTTGTTGTGGTGGGCGACTTGTCATGCATGGTTTCATTTGGTTGGTATGGTTGGTTGGTTTGTGTCCCCCCATCCGAGCCACATTCGGTCTCCATTTCATCTTGATCCCGATCCATATCCTTCCCCCTTCTTTGGACGCTTCCCCGGTTCACTTCCTTTCTTGGTTTTGTGCCTTGACTGAGTTCCTCATCCTTACCTCGGCCATGATATCAAACCATGATCTCCTCGCCTCCCAGTTTTGGTTCGGCCCCTGTCATTCTTCTCCTCCCACATGTTGTTTGGTAATGGCTTGTTTTGGTCGAACTCCCACAAGCCACGGGCCATACATTGGGATACTCTCGTCTTGTTCCGCCATCTGAACATCCTTCTTGCATGACTGTGTTGTGTGCCCTAAAACACCACACCCATAGCAATAATCTGATAACCGTTCATATTTTATTGACGCCCATCTATCTGAACCCTGAGAGTTCTTCCACCAGAACCCTGCCATCAGTGGTATCTCCCCATGCACTTCTACTCGCATTCTCATATAACTTATATTTATCCTCCCATCCTGCTTCTCCATCTTTATGCATTTTCCTACCATATTGCCTATCTTACGAGCATGGGCATCATTAAATTTCTCAGGGCCTAGGTCATGCACTTGTATCCAGAATGTTACCTTATTAAATTCAATCTCGTTTACTCCCACACTCGGGTCCCATCTCTTAATGTTTAAGATGTGACCATTTACCGCCCATGTTGACCGGTCTAGGATCTGATCGACATCCCCTTTTTTATCGAAAACGAACAACTATACACCTATGTCCGCTTCCGATACCGTGACCTTTCCGTACCTAGCCCACGCCGATTTGAGGACAATGTTGATTAAACTTGATCATTTTTTGGGACAGTAATTTCCCCACGTACCAAGTTGCGCTATGCACTTGGTAATTTGAATCCAGGTCGACGACAGGTTTGTCCGGATTGTTCGAACCACCAGAATTGGAACCAACTTGCATCTTTGGGGGGACGTGTCTTCATCGCGGTGGCAGCTCCTGCAAAATTCAGGTAAACAAACAAAGTTAAAGGGGGAATTGTAATCAATAGATGGCTGGTGTGGCTTGCTCGGTGTGCCCTGTTTTGGTTTCGGGCACCAAACTCAGCTGAGAACCACAGTTTCAGCTGCAGACTCGTCCCTTCGTGTTCGGCCCGCTGGAGGTTCAAGGCTAGGATAGGTCGGTTCTGTCTAATGCAACTCGACTGTTGTCAATCGAGCCACGATGGTTCTGTCTTCGGTGAAGTTGGTGTGAGCTCGCCTCGAGCTGGTTTTCATTCGCGAAGAAATCGAGATGCAGTTCTTCAGATTTCCTTCAGAAATCAGCCTCTCCTTGCATGGGGATGTCACGATCAAACAGTTCCTATCTTCCTTGGCAGTTTGTGGTTGGTTGTGCTGTGATTTGGCAATAAATGCTAAGTTGAGTTTTCCAATTGGAAATCATCGATTGGACTGACACAACATAAACCCTAAATTCGTGGGGGTTCAGCAGACCAGTGGTGAGAGTCGCGCGTGTGTTTCAACCGCATAAATTATATGTATTATATATTATACATATACAAGTAGGAGCAAATATGTAATTTTACCACATTATATTCCATTTCCATATACAATTCCATTAAAAAAATAGAAATTCTTATTCCATTTCATTCCACCAACTTCATATTCTTATCTCATATTCCTTATTTCTTATTCCGAATTTCGTAAAAGAAAATGCCTATTTCGTATTACTTATTCCGAATTCCGTTAAAAAACGGTCAACTGGTTTTCATTCCTAATCCGAAAGCTTTGAAAACACGAAGAAGCCAAAATTTCCCGCACTACCCTCACCCCTCAGCACTGGCACTGGTGGAGTCCTTTCAAGCATAGTTATCAGAACCGGACCGGCGGTCCGACCGAGCCCGTTAAAAAAACGGTCAACTGGTTTTCATTCCTAATCCGAAAGCTTTGAAAACACGAAGAAGCCAAAATTTCCCGCACTACCCTCACCCTTCAGCACTGGCACTGATGGAGTCCTTTCAAGCATAGTTATCAGAACTGGACCGGCGGTCCGACCGAGCCCGTTAAAAAAACGTTCAACTGGTTTTCATTCCTAATCCGAAAGCTTTGAAAACACGAAGAAGCCAAAATTTCCCGCACTACCCTCACCCCTCAGCACTGGCACTGGTGGAGTCCTTTCAAGCATAGTTATCAGAACCGGACTGGCGGTCCGACCGAGCCCGATCGGGAACCGTACCCCTATCCGGTTTGGTTCAGTTAAAAGACCGTTTTACAAATGAACAGTATTTGAACCGGATTGAACCAGACGTTTTTTGGGAAAACCGGTCGGTTTTCGGTTATTTTTAGCTGATTTTTTTAAGGTCAATCAGTTTTTCAGTTTAAATCGATTGGTTTGTTTATGCAGTGTTAAACCGGTTCGGTTCACTGCTATGTTAAGTTTAGAATCATTACGTGAGTCCAGCAGCAGCAGTTTATCACAGAAGGCAGCCAAGAAGGCAGCAGCAGCTCCAAGAGGTCCAGCAGGTCAGCTTCTTCGCCAGCTTCTTCGTGACTTCGTGACTTCGCCAGCTTCTTCGTGACTTCACAGGCCTTGGGAAGACATGTCCCTTTACCTTTAAATTATCCGTTTGCAACTGATAAGCAAAGGATTGGGACTTCACGGCAGTCGACCCTTGACAAACTCATCAGTAGAGTCGCTCCAATACATGGGTATGAGGCCGTTAGTGTCGAGGATCGGACCCGAATGGGCAATGATGGTGGGGAGAGCTGTGTAGAAATTGATGTCAAAGCAGCCAAGACTTGGATATACCCAGGTTTTGATTTTTTAAGTCTCTTATCTTAAAATTCGAAGAACTATCTTTGACCAATGAAAATGCACTGCATATGAATGGATAATCTCTCTCTCTCTGGCTCTTAATTACACCATTTTTTTGTTTCCAACCTGCGTGTTTGTGCTGCGCCTCAAAATTGGAGGCATATGTTTTATTCTATTAAAGTGTGTCATGAATTGTTTATTACAATTTTCAATGAAGTTGAACATTTTGGTGTTTCCTTCTATATTGAATTCAAGTCTATTACAAACTTATAATGTTGAATTCAAGTCTATTACAAACTTATAATGTTGATGGACTATCAGGTTTTCCTTCTTTCCGCAATTATTATGATAAGCATTATTAGTAAACAAGATTTGCTCGAATGTCAATCGAATTTGTGACATTCTTTTCAGGATATCAGAAGTTCTCCCTTCTTACGGAGTTAATAAATGTCATAAAAAGATTGAATTGAGTAGTTAATGTTCTAGACCTGTCGAGCATTATACCTCACTCATGCTGATGTCTCTCTCCGTGCAGTAAATATACCGCTCCGTGACTATCAATTTTCTATAACAAAGACAACACTTTTCACAAATACACTGGTGGCATTACCAACAGGCCTTGACATTACCAACAAACCTATTGTCATTGTGTATTGTGTTTGAGAATTGAGAGTAATGTGTGCTTGAAATTGAAACTTTGTAGTTTGTGTGTGTGTGACTATTTAGTTTGAGGTAATTAGATTTGTTTTTGAGACTATGTATGTATTTTAAGTTTTCAGTTTTTTTTCCTTTGTGAATAGTAAACCGCACACTGAACTGGGTTGGACCGAGTTGGACCGGCAGAACGGCGAACCGACCCCTCACCGGTTCGATGACCGGTCCGGTTCTGATAACTATGCTTTCAAGTTTCAGAGTGGATGCTAGTCGCTGCACTTCCACAGTAGAAGAAAGGCTAAGGCATCATCCCTTTCAATGGCGTCCAAGCAAAACCCTCCTGAGGATCCCGGCCACATGAAGACCGAAGATGAGACACTCGCTGCAAAGAGGAAACGATCCCGGAGAGTGAGCTTTGCAGATGTCGAAATCACGTCCGTCCACATATTCAATCGAGACGAAGACCATTCCGAATCCACTACTTCTTCACACCCTAAACCCTGGAATGGAACGGATTCTAGTGTTAAGGCTCATGAAAGCAACAGGATAGGACTTTTTGCGGAGTTAGGAGTTCGCAGCAATGATTCTCCCAGCGCAGTCGACGACAAGGAAGAGGAACGCGAGGTCTTTGCTGACGGAAAGTCATTTTTCAAGTTAGCTGAAACACCGTCTCCAGGGAGCAGCACCGCTGGCTCTGCGTTTTCCAATGACGGTGGGATCCTTTCCTTCTTCTATTAATTTTTTCTTTCTCTTTCATGTATTCTTACTGGCCTGGAAATTTAAATTTGATATGTTCAAGATTGATTTTGCTCGCAATGGACAAAAAATTACCTTTCATAGCATGTCAAATATGCGAGTTGGATCCGTGATGCTCAGATAGGTTTTTCTTAGAAGATTCTTTTCTCAACGAACTTTGGCCCCTTGATATGTAAAAAACATATCAAAAAGCATGCATTTTTTGAGTAGTTTCAATGAATTGCAATTAAAGCCCAAACATAGGCAGTAGTTCAACCTTTTGCCATTGTGATTAGTTTGATTCTTAGCAACTGCCTCCTGTTTCTGAGGTGAGATATACTTTCTCTTTGGGCAGTGCTTTTACTGTCACATTTTGCTCTCAGGAAAGCCTAATGTGCTTAAGCTGCGTTTCACTTCTTTTCAGCAGAAGACAATTTCTTTGGACCTGTATCAACAAACTTCATTAGACCTCCTAGGTTGTCGGATCCTGCAGCATCAGATGATTACCATGATATTACAATGGATTCTACTTCATTTTCAGTGCACTTCCGTAGTCTTGTTAGATCAGACTCAGGAGTAGATATGAAAACACCAACAAGGTCTCATCTTGTTTTTGATGACAAATCACCAGCGCCAAGTGCGACAGACACACATTCTGGAAGTCTTATGTCGCTAACAAATGCTAGAAAGTTCACTCAGGAGTCTTCTGCTTCACTGGATAGTGGTGCAAGCGATGGAAAAGATTCAAATGCAATGAGCCTTGTTGGTGAAGACGCTAGGAGCTACAATTATGGGACACTTTCTCCATCGCTAGATGCCATTTTTGTAGAAGGCAGTAAGGATTTGGTTAATGTATCTCCTTATCATCTTTCCCATGCTGAGTCAGCATCCAACTTTGAATGTGGAGGTGGTGAGAAGGATGTGAAAGATGCTAGAAGCAGCGAGATGGACAAAAAGGTTACAATAGATTTATGTGGAGTTGATGAGAGGTCTCCTGATTTGTCTGTGGAATCTCATATTAACAGCTACATTAAGCTTCTTGAAGTAAGGGATCTCATTCTTTGACTTTTAGGTTTCCTTTTCTTTTTGTTTTTTCATTGAACTTATTGTTTGTCTAATTGCAAGAGTGTGAAAGACCGTGAAAGCAATGAAATGGACAAAGGCATGCCGGCTCAAGACCAAGAAGGTGTGAAAGATTTACCTTGTACAGCTGAAAAATCTTCTGACTTATCAATATCTCCACATGTTGCCGTTTCTGAACAACCAGTTGAAGTAAGAACATGTTATGATCCCTTGACTACATAAGTTACTACACAAGTATCCTGTCAACTTTTCCATAGTTACATATAATAGTATAATACTCATTTCATTATATTCTAGCAGGAGGATACTGTGTACAGATATAGTAACTAGGACATCATTTTCCTATGTCTGTTGATGCCATCGTTATTTCGGTACACTTGTAGAGCAATGTACTATTTTGGTTTGCTCATCCATCTGTTGATATACATGAAATTTGCATTGTAGAATAAGGAGGTTTATGCACAATCCAATTTTATTAAGTCCATTTTTCTTTCGTTGATGAGTGCTTGGGACTCATAGGTTAGTGATCTACTTGCTGATGTGCAGGCCCATAAGCATTATACTGAATCTGTAGACAAAATGTCTGGGGAAAACATTAGTGTTTTTGATATCATTGTTGGCACACCCAAGAGCACTATTGATAGATCACTTCAGCACAGACCAATATTTCAAGGTTCAGATGACAGACATCTAAAGACAACTGCACTGGGGCATGCATATACAAATTCTGATGTTGGATGCAGTTCTGATAGAGTTTTTCATGGATCTCCTTTGCTAGAATCAGTGTGTGCGTCAAATGTTAAAAAGACACAGACATTTTTTACTGCCGCCTGCTCACCTTCAAATTTTTCAACTCTAACACCTGAAGTAATGGTGTCAAAAGCATTGTTAAGTATGGACTCTCAGCATAGTCTAAGTTTTTCTTCACTTCAGAAGAGCATTACTAGACTTAAAAGCCTTGATAGGTCTTCTTCACCATTTAAAAGAGGAACTGAAGCACTGAAAGTAAAGTTAAGGAATGTCCAGTTAGCGAATTTTTCTCATAATAGTGTTTTGTTGAAAAGTGGGATAGATGTCATAAGCAGTTATGAAGATACTTCTGTTGATCATTTCAAACTCCAGAGTCATGATCAGAAGGATATACAAAATAGACATATTAGCACTGGTAATGGGACTGTTAGCACTTTGAGTCGAAATGAGACTCCTGGTGGTATTAAGACTATTAACACTTTGAGTCCAGTTGTGCTGACTGCAACTGTTGGGGGTAATGGAGAATGTCAAGAACGTGAGTTGCCTACAAGCATTTCTCACAAGGGTAAACTTTCAGAACTTACAGCAGTGACCTCACCATGTAAATATTTGGAGTTACAAAAAGAAGTATCACAGCTCCATCTGGTGGTGTCCAGTAGTCCTCTAAACATACTTGCTAATACTGAAGCTGGTTCTCCAATGAAGAACATACTCAACGAAATGGATGCTTCAGAAACTATTGCCGATTCAGTTTTCTATGTTTCTCCACTGAAGAGTCTGGAGAAGAGGTCAGCTGAATTTAAGGACTATCGAAGTCATGAGGGTGGGGATTTGAAGCAACACCCTGAGTTCAGCAAGTTCACTACTACTGTCTCTAAGCAGAATCAATCATCTCTAGAAAAGGCAGTCTCAGGTGTCTGCTTGATTCGTAATGTTGGTGACATGCATTTTTTTTCTTCAGAATCAGTACAAATTCAAGGAAGCCCTCTTGAAAAATTGCATGTTGACAACATAGAGTCCTCGCATGTGGAAGCCTCAGTATCTTCACTGTCACAAAACAATTTTCATGGTGCGAATGACTACCATAAAGAGTCCTTTCATTCAGAAAATCTGTTCTATGAGAAATCTCACACTCAGAAAAGAACTGCAGAAGTTCTTGGTGACAGAGACTCTAATAACAAATTGGCCAAAATGATTCGCTTGGAGGTTGGAACAAGTGATGATTATGAGTCTGACCACGGTTTAAAGTCTTCCAATTATGAGAATGAAAGGAAAACAATTGGAGAAGATACGGCCTTAACAAAATGGGACGATGTATGGTGGCTGCATTTTCTTTAAGTAATAACTTATTGCTCTCTCATCCAGTGGTTGTGTTCTAACATGCAGAAAATTCTTTTCAGGTTTTGAATAAGTTTTCCGAGGAGACAAGGAATATGCTAGGTCTGGTGGTTCATCAACTAGATCATAGAGCGGTGAAGAGCTTTTTATTATCTGTACATATTATTTTAAAGTAAAAACGCAATATGAACTAGAACAAAAGGTGCAGTAGCAATAAATATCTCTAATCTGTCTCTAACCTTCTTATGGTTTCTTTGTCTATAACTCAAAATTTTATCCCATAGAGATGGAAAATCTTTTATTTGTCTTTAGTGGGATGGATTACACCTCAATGATCTTGAATCAGATCTGTATCACGAATAACAATATTCGATCTATCAGATAAATTCATAGATCTGAGTAGTATAACATAGGAAGATCTTTTTATCTATTCCAAATAAAAAATTGGATTTCTCATCCAATCCCTTTCTCTACCTTTTTTAATTAAGTTATTATTATTATATTGATTTCTCCATCTTTTCAATTGTTGCTTTTGTTATAACCTATTCCTGCCTTGTACATTTATTTCTCAAGTAGCATTTGACCGTCCTTGGTCACAAACAAACTCAAATGAACAATAGAAATGAAATAGCAAAACAGAAGAAGTTCAACCCTTTTCTAATGAACTGTTTTTTGTGGAAAGCAAAAAACCAAAATGTAATGTATATATATATATATATTATTAAAGAAACATGTTTCTATGCTTAATCTATGATTTTGTTGGTTTTATCATTCATTGGCTTCAATTGCCATTTCTCCTAGTGTAGGTGAACATGATGGAAGATCTGCTGGATGACCTTCAGAAAACCAAAGATTATGAGGTGGTTAGTTTTGGAATGCGATCTCAGGTTAGATAAAGAACTGAAGTACTTTTGTGAGCCATTGGTATGAGTTAATACTATATTAAACACGCCTTATCCCTTCTCTAAGTTCGTTTGTGTTTTCTTTTACAGAAAATCCATGATCAGTCTGGCACTCTTATGAAGAAAAGGTAGTCTGGTGTTACAATGTATCTGTATCATAAATAAAAGTGCTATATTAAAAGTGGGAAGCTTTTGTCCGCTGATGTTTGTTTTTTTGGCCCTGTTTTTATCTGCTGACATTATGCCGTATTTTTTTGTTCCAGGTCAGCTGAAACATTATCCTTGCTTTTTAAGGTTGCCTATGAGAAGGCACATCTACAGCTGAATTATTTGAAGCGTGAGCGGATGCAGGTATGTTATATTTGTGTTTTTAGTTCCTTGTCTATTTATACTTCATTAGAAGTCTCATCCTGTTAAAAATGCAGAAACTGGCGCTAGATTTGAGCTCAGCAATTCAAAGTACTCAGAAAATGAAGCAGAGTTATGAGGAAAGCATATTTCTATCAGTGGAAAAAGATCACAAAGTTGGTTCTAATTGTCACTTCTATCCAGCTAATGCACAAAAAGATGAGGTACTTTTTCGTACTTAACCTGAGTACTTTTTCGTACTTAGAATGCCCTCTTCCCAGGGAGGTCAGTGGTATATAAGGCTGAGTAGTACTACTAAGTCAAACGAGAACTATTCTTCTCTAGACATAGTGAGGACAATAAACTCAAAAATATTTGGTTGGGCTTGAGAATACATGTTTATCTGTGTATTTTAATTAGTAAGAGCTCAAACGAAAAGTAATCGTCAAGCACGGACTTGGCATTGGTTTTATACTACAGTCGTATGAGCATGTATTAATATAGAATTAATAGGCCGACATTCCAGTTGTGTCCCTGGCATATCCAAGGCAAAAGCTTAAGCTTATAGTTGGTAGAATCCTCCCCGTATGTACTTGTTTTAATAATGTCGAACTACTTTTTCTGAAAAATGCTCTCACGTGTCAGTGTAACTCATAAAATATGAATTCACATTGTAGTACACCCTTGCACGAGCTTTCTTAACAATCCTGAAACCGAGTGACCAATTGCATTGCTCCTGAAACAAAGCGACCTCTTCTGCTCGTTTGCCTTAATCTTGTTTATTGCTGCCTAATGCCCTAGCTTTAAATGATGGTATTTTTCATCTTCAGTTTGTACTCGAAATAATTTCTTATCTTTAACTGTCTTCTACTGTTCCAGGCTGTTGGTACACTGTCAGGTATGAAGCAAGAGTATGAAGTGTTGGATGAGAAAACAAAGAGCTTGGTGGACTTATTATCCATGCATTGCAACATGAATATGGAAGAAAGCAATATTCACACTACAAAATCAATCAAAAGCTACCTTAAGAAAAGAATCCATCGAAGATTAGTACATGAAGATCTGCAGGTTTTTTTCTTTTTAATTTTCTTGCTTCTTACTGTCCTAAATAAAAGCATTTTTATTCATGTCTAATATTTATTTATTCTTAAAAATTGTCAGTCATGGAGAGTTGCTAATTTTGAGGGCAGTCGTGACTGTCATAGTATCTTTCTTGACTATCTCGGCTTCATCTCCCAAAGGTTACTCCTTTGCTAAATTTACTATTGCACTTCTGAAATTATGGGTGTCGAGTAATAGCTTGCATTTTTTTTATATTTGTTATTCTTACAGGCTCACAGTAACTGCTGATCCCATCAGCTTAACAGTTACAAACAAATTAGAAGAGAGAAGGATTGAAGAGGTAATGTTATCTCAATTACAGATTAACCTGAGTGTTATCTACCAACTAAAAATAATGATAGGAAATGACCATTTTTTCCTCATTTTATGATAGATGTTTCCAAAGATGAACGCTTGCTGTGCATTCTCGTATGTTTTTAATGCGGAGGCAATTGAGGAAAGCATTGGCTCAATAACATTCACAGATAAAATACAAGTAAGGTTTTCTCTTCACTATGCCCAGAATCTACAAATGCACTTTGTTTTTCCTTTTTGATGACTGTTCAATGCTGAGCCTATATTAGTTGTTGTTAACTAGAGATTAAGATAGAAATTCTTAAGCTATGGCATAAATGTGTGCATACAACTGTAATTCTTCACCTTCCATCTAGTTCAGGTTGCCTATAGAATGACAAACATTGACATTGTACATCCTACAACCACTACGTTTTCCATGCAAATCTATGTTTGTTCATTAACTTCAAAGTTCAAATAACAACTAGCAACTTCCAGTATCCAGGCTAATTCAATTGGTTAACTTTAATTAAAAAATTCAATTGGAATTATTACATCTAGATATATCAAATTACATGAAAAGTTGCAGTGTTAAATTAAGAGAAGTTGTAGTTGAATTAATAATTAATTAAATGTTTGGGCTATATTTTGCAATATTCTGCAAAGATGATCCCTCTTACAATATTTTGGAATATCTGGAGGGAAAAAATTAAAGACTTTTGGTTTGATTATACACTTTTGGTTTAGTGGTGGTACAGATGTGATGTACATGCATTTCTGGACACAATGTAACATCGTGTCCACGAATATTTTCCTGATTCGCTTATTCTTCCCCTGCTTCTGTAAATGAGTAGCATCCTCTTGGTGCATTACTAATGTTTACCTTTAACATTCAAAAAAGAAAGTTTAATTAATGTCAACGGAAAGTGCTAAACTATATAACTATCAGGCGAACTTTAATTGAATACTAAAAGGTTAATGGGTCAATTTATCATTAACGATTGATGATATAGAAGTAAAGGAAATAGTTGATAGGAGGAGATAGTTGATGATTGTCAATCATCACGTCATCACATCCAGCAGCATATAACTACCACTTACCGCATATAAATTGTTCCCAGAAAATCACAACTGTAACTAGATAAAGTAATAAGAGTTTGGCTACATCTCTCTCTCTCTCTATATATATATATGTATGTATGTATATGTATATTGCTGATCTAGTCAACTGATTTGAAACATGTCATCACAACTATCAGCTATGCATTTAGATATGTAAGATAGAGATCGATTATAAATAAAGAAATAGAAAACTAGGTTAGACTTGTACATTTTTGGTATGGGTGGGGTGTACTGATGGGACTTATGCATATTCGTGGATACAAGATGCCTTGGCATGTGCATGAATCCATAAACCATAATACATAATTCATTATACCAATGTAGATTGTAAATCATCACCGAACCAACTTTGGTCTAATAGTTTAGAGTAGATATTTAAAAAATTAAATATAGTATTATATTAAAACCGGTACAAGAAGTGGTATGACTACGGTTTACCGTTTGCGAACCGTTTTTTGTACCTCTTCTGAACCGCTCCATTTTTTGCAAAAAAATGATTGTTTGTGAACCGGTACGGTTCACAAAAGGTACGATTTGGTTGAACCGGGTTTTTATGCCCACCCCTACACAGAGGTGATGGTAGCTTCTTAGCTGCAGAACTTGGTGATGGAGTCAAAGGGGTATGCGGCCCTATAAAAAGTTACGGAGTTTGAAACAATTCAGTCAAGTCTCATATCCATTCATTCATTCCTGTATATCAATTTTCAGAACAACGAAATTTGGACTTGATGTCAATGAAACAATTCTTTCAATCAAAAGGAAAGGTGAAGAAATTTTCTTTATTTTTTTATGAATTTAACAGAGGGAAGGGAACACTCTCAATCACTTAAAGTGTTGGCTTCTATTTGAAGTAGAGGGTGAAAGCACAAGTAAGAAATAATAGATCATATCTTACAAATTTGCAAGCTTGACCCCAACCAATTACCAACTGATAAGACACCGAAGTTGAAAATTTTACATTTTGTTTCTCTAAGACAACATCAACCAATCAGTTCGCATAAATAGGCCAGTATAGGAGGATTTCAATGAGGAACAAGGTGGGTCCTTCGTCTCAGAGCGAAACTTATCATGTGCGCAAATTAAAGGATTTCACTAAGGACAAGAGACATGAGTTAGGACCATCAGAACAGCAACTCCAGCACAAAAGAATTTTTATTTTGCTGCAAATAGGAGCATCAATTTCTCTAAAATGGCAGCTTTTGGACTGGCGAACCCAAGAACAAGAAACAAGGCTTTGAAACTGTGGAAGGAAAAGAAGGCAAGAAATTGATGGGGAAGAAAGCAGAAGAGTTTCAGAGCTCTGAGATGAAGAAAAATAGAGCTCTGGTAGGGAAAGAGAGGAAGAAATGATAAAGGACAAACAAGAAGATGAAGAACAACTTGAAGAACAAATAAGAAGATATGTGAGGGCATAATAGTCATTTGATAAATAAAAAATATATGTTAAAAAAATAGACTAACGGAAAAGAGTAACATTAACGGAGTGACCAAATAGTCACATGCTGAAAGATACGTAACTATTTAATCACGCGAAAAAAGATGTATAACCAAATAATCACATTGGATAAACATGTTTGACCATTGAGTATATTAACCCTTTTCTTTTATGATAAAGAAGTTCTTCACTGCACGTAATTGAAAAGATTAAGGTAAGGGAATTCAAAATGCAAAGTTTAGTTGTATAGCTTGGATGATATAGAAGAGACCTAGCTGAACAATTAAGCATAAAAATCGAGGGGTCAAATTACATGAATAAGTAATATATTATAGGATTAGAATATTGAAGTCCACTAAAACAATAATTTCAAAGAACTAAGTGTGAAAGCAGGCTAAATATTACCATTCTGAAGTGAAGGAATGAAATTACACACTAAAAATTTATTTGTAACAGTATAGATAGGGCATTGATCTTTTTATTAGTAGAAGATCGATTAGTTGTATATTTTTCTCAAAGTGAACATTTATATTTTGAACATTGAGTGTTTGGTTTTCTATATTTACTGTTTCCCAATTTATCTTACATGAGTCTATTGTGGTGTAGATTACCTATTTTCTTCTCCAAAATCTGGTCGATGTGGCCGTGGAAGTGCAAGCAGCAAGGTTAGACATTAAGGAGTTGGTAAAGGCGACTTTCTGTTCTCCAAGCGGTAATAGTATACCATTTAGATGTTTGTTAGTACTTCGAGTTAAACTGAGATGTGATTGATGTATGATTTTCTGCTATAGCAAATCATTTAGGAATCAAAATGCTATCTCATAATATTAATGCCCTTTTGAAGGACAAATTTTCTTCATTCGTAAACTAACATACACTCTAGATGATTATATAGAAGTCTGATATGTTATTAAAAAGGAAGTTTAAACTAATTGTCTCTGAATTTGGCTGTAGCTGGTGTGCTGTTGTTTTACTAAATATTGGTGGAATTGAGTAAACATGGTCCAAGCCACTATTATATTTGCTCTGGGACATATTTCCAAACGGTTTGGTACAGAATCATCTTTCTGTTTTTGGTCTTTTGAGTTTTTAGATAATAATGTAAAAGCAGTGAATACATTATCTTCTCTGCTACCGAGTCTGGAGTGAAATCTCATTCTTCTTCCCTAATTTTGTAGTGGGGCGACTTGAATTACTTCTTTCCTTTGTCAACATCAAGAGTGCTCAGAAGTTGACCATTAACCTTGACATGACATGTCTAAAACGGTAAACTCTCTCATTTGTTTTATAATATTGTTAAATTCCATTTGGTAACACGTCAATGACTGCAACCAGACATGCTTAAGTTGAGTATGTTTGTAAAGTCAGCCTTGTTTTTTGAGTTGAGAAGATTGCTTACAAGGAAGGGTGATGAGGGAGAAGTGTTGATGTGAAAAGTCAGTAACCATTCCTATTATTTTTCAGTGGGATTTATCCTTCAGAAATCCTTCCGCATCATGTAGAGACGGACAATCTGCAGCAGCAGTCCCTTTTGACCTCAATAGAAGCATCTGCAACTGAGAAGGGAGGTCTCACGGTTGGATTCCAAAGAATTGCTAGACTTTGCAAGTGCATCGCTGAACTGTTAGGTTGAGTAGAATATTCTGTTACTATCGATCTACTACATGATCTGTCTGTCCTTCTGGATATTATGTTGTTGGATAAGGTACAACGAATCAACCCATTTTTTTCCCGGTTGGTGCCGTGTAGTTGTGTGAGTGCAAGGCATTACTATTTTCAAAAGAATTGCTACTCATCCTTTGCTTTCCTCTGTATGCATCTTATCATCTTCCAATTCCAAAAAGAGAAGTGTTGTCTTTTGAGATTGGGTCGACTACGAGTGAGAGTCCATTTGAATAAGTTCAATATTGGATAGACTCAAACTAGTTTAATAGTAGGGTTAATTGTCAATGTCCCCCCTAAAGTTGGATCAAATTTAAGATTTCTCCTTAATGTTTAAAATTTTAAATTTTAGTCCTAATGTTTGGACCGGATAAAAAATCTCCTCATTCCGTCAGCTGACCGTTTATTACTAACAGAATGAGGATTATGTGCGAGACACATGATATTTTAATTTTTGTAAGTGACCAAACTGCCCTCGTCCTCATCCACTGTTATTCTACTGTTACTTGAAGATCTTGATATTGATAATCACCGGAGCTCCGGGTCGAATTGCTATACCTGTAACTGCGACAACCCAGCTATACTTGCAAGAACAAAAGCGTAGAGCTAGTGAAATCAGAGCAAGAACAAAAGCGTAGAGCAAGAACAAAAGCGTAGAGCTGTACCTGCAACTGTGACAACCCAGCTAGACTCGGTACATTGACGGTCAAGTTGTTCTCATGACCTCAAGCCTCAGCAGAGCAGTGAGGCTCTTGAGTTCGGGAGGTAGCTCTCCGGTCACGCCTTGGCCGCCTATCTGTATATGCGTGATGCAGTCTCTGCTCGAAGAACACTGTACCTTGGCCCACTTGCAGGGGCTGGCATCGGACCAATCAAGTGAGGAAGTCAGTTTCAGTGCTTTCTTTAGAGCTAGCATTGCTTGGAGATCGTCTGAATAGAGCTGCGACTCCGTCGCAACCGGTCGCCAGAAGCACCAGAACCGCTAACCATTGGATACCCATTTGTTTTTTGCCCAATTTTCTCAAGAAGAGCGTCGAGAACTTGCAGGAAAACGACTGTTTCATTTCCTCTGTTTTGGAAGAATCCCTCTCATGCTTCTTGGGTACCATGATGGTCGTCTTCTTGGTCTAGCCTCTAGGGTTTTTCATCGTGTACCATTTGCATCGAGGATAGTGTTGAGAGAGATGAGGAATATTGTGCGAAGTTGGATTAAACAATAAAGGTTCAGTGAAAGTAAGGAATGACAAAGCGACGGGTAAAGAAGAAGACAAATCTAAATGCATATGAGATTGAAACAAAACCAAGCAGATGAGAAAGAAGAATGGTGGGTAATGGAGGGTAAATTTGTAATTTCAAAATTAAAAATAAAAGAATATGCCAAGCACATGATGGAATTCTGTATGAACTAAACGGAAATTGGACGGAAAGGGGAGATTTTTCATTTTGTCCAAACACTAGGACTACAATTTAAAATTTTAAACATTAAGGGGGAATCTTAAATTTGGTCCAAACTTTAGGGGGGAAATTGACAATTAACCATTAATAGTATTTTCTATGTATGGCTATTTATATATAGGGGTGCTCAGTGTTGGAAAACCAAACATAATTCTCACTAGAAATTCTATCACTCTACAATTTAGACTGGGTTAAAGAGTTGTGGAAACTTAGGTCACTACCCGTTAACCCGTGGTTTGTCCTCTCGTCCAGAAAATCGTGTTTCCAACCTCTGACATGACACGATTAAACAACCTGCAATTTACACGATAATAACATGACACGATTACTAAGCGTATCTAAACAACTTTTATACGTTTAGAAATCGTGTCTAAACAAATCTAACCTGCTAAAACACGACAAACACACATTTAAACACGATTAATTAATCGTGTTGTGTCTAACCGTGTCTAAACGTATATAATTTTCACTAACCCAGTAAACGTGTCTTATCTTGTCATGTTTTATCGTGTCGTCTCTATCGTGTCGTTTCTTGTTTGTCGTGTTATCGTGTTTTGTCGTGTCTAATCGTGTCGTGTACGTGTGCCATTTAGAGACACGTTTAAAACTTATCCGTTTAGACACGAAACGTTTATTAACATGACACGATTAATGACACAACGCGATTAAACACGACACGATTGCCACCCCTATCCTCATGCGTATATGCTTTTGTTATGACCAATTGCCTGAGGTAACTTAAATATGTGTTTATGTTGTGTCTAAATTGATTGCATGTTTAGTATATTCCAACAAGAAACGTAAAAACATACTTTAAGAAGAGTATTTTACCCAAGTCTGCAAATTATTATAACAGACAAATGATGGGAATTCTTTTGTGGTATATCATCCACTCTCCTGACAGGCTAAACCCTCCATAATGTCAAAATTCCAACTACAAAATATTACACAAACACTTGCAGGTTGTTCTGTATCCGAAGCCATGACAACCATTGCCTGCTCTTCTTTATATTCCAATATCTACCACCTTCTACTATACATACAACAACCCATAACAAAAGACAGACCACAAAACTTTTGGAGTTTCTCGTGAGCCAGGGCTCAAGATAGTCCCCCTCCCCCTCCCCCTCCCTCCTTGTAAACGAATGCAGCGCACCAGCAGCTACTAGCTACTTTTGTGTTGAATAACTATAATGATAGCTTGAGGGTGGTGTGTGCTTCTTTCCTTTCCTTTCCTTGCATTGTATTCATTTGACTATATACATCTATTTAGAAAATTGCAAATCTTTCTTTAGAAGCTTCTGGTAGGGCTCAAGGGGTCGTAGTCATAAGCATCACCTGTCTTGATGAATCGTCCCTTTACTCGTTTCCGTACATCAGCTCTCGCTTTGCGAGAAGCATATCTTACTGTCTTCTCAAACCTACAAGTCAACAATAGTAGATATATTATTCCACACAAGTAGATAAGGTAAATGAAATGATGACATGATTCAATTAGAGAGGAGAACAGCATCACGCACTTGCGAGTCTTCTTCTTTTCCCTGTAACGCAGAACAGCATCACTTCTGCTTCCGCAAGGAGTTGGAGGAGCCTCTCCCATGAGGAGTGAAACCCCACAATCATGATCATCAGCATGAGGGCCAGTAACACCCGAGAATGACAAATTACTCAAAGGGAAGCCGAGGATGGGTTCGGTCTTTGAGCTCAACATCGAATCTGCTGAAGCCGCACTGCAAGACGTCCCCGCCGCTTGTCTGCGACCAAAGCTTCCACCCTAACCGATCAATCACATTCCAAACAAAGTCAGCCCGACATTGAGATATTATTAACTTAAAAGAAATATGTTATTCTGAAGGGGAAGGGGCGTACGTACTTCAGCAACAACTGCAACGTGGCATGTCGAATCCACAGCGGATGTTTCTTCTGTTGCAAATAAGCTATCCATACCACCACTTCCCATAAGGGCTTCAGCGTTGTTTAGGGTATTACCAAAAAGTTGTTCATAATTTTCAATACTTATAGTATCAACTTCATCCATATCAAAATCTTCATAAAAACTATCATACTCAAACATCCCAGGCCCTTTGCCCATCTGGTTACCCACCTAATCAAAAATCAATTCAATCAGTCAATTGCATGCATAACAATTCACCATAAACTAACGAGAAGAACACAACTTAGAAACCATGGAATAGATAACCAACTCGAACATTTGAAATGTTTAGTATGGAAGATGATGATAATAATCTATATATGATATGCCTGATTAACTGTGTCTGGAGAAAATACAGTACGCTGATATTACACAAGTGACCTTCATCACGCTGAATAAACAAACTACAAAACCTCAAAGACAACTGCAACAGACAAAAAAAATCCTATAGTTAAACATTGTGCATGGAAGGAGAGTGAACTCAAAATAACCGGGGTTTAATATGCAATTTTGATCCATTTGATTAATGTCGTCAACAGACCATCCATCAATATAACTAACTATACTATATAAAGAAATGTTATATTTTGAATTTTTTGGCCTTTCGTTTTCAACCACAATAAACTTCAATCATCATCACTTTGATGGAAAGATGTGGTACCGATTAGGTGTCCATCATGTTCTTGTTTAAAAGAGCATACAAATCGCAAGCATCATCCCTCTCACCTTAGAAAAAGGTGCACCAGATTGGTGGACGAGACTCTGTGAAGTAGGAGGCAATGCAGATGTCCCAGCCCAAGCATTTGCTTTCTCAAGCTCAAGCTCAGTCTCAGCAGATACTGATAGAATAGTGTTATCTTCTGAAGCAATCCAGGATTTCTTTCCACTGTCATCCATTACGCTCATCAAACCTAATCCATGTTCACATGTGGTGTCACCACCGATGGAAGAAGAGGAATCTAATACTGAAGACCAGATTGAAGAAAGTTCTGCAGATGATGGGCACCCTGAATAACAATTAACTGTTCGCCTCTTGTGTTTTGATGATTGTGTTGTGGTCCCATGACCCATCCAATCACAATTCTGACAAAGCGAGACTCTCTCCTCCTCACACCTTACCACAGCAGGCTGAGAATGGCATCTATCACATATGAGTGTTCTTGAATGACGTTTTGATAAAGTGTTTGCAGAATGGACATTCCGGTCACACGATAAACACAAGCACGCTGCATCTGACCGACAGTAGACCATAGACCTTTGCTCTCCACAGAAATCACATAACCCCCCCATATTTTTGTCCCAATAAAGTTGAATAATCCAATATCTTCAACGGTAGATCCGATTACTGAGTTGAACCACCACCACTCATGTCTCCAGCAAAAGTGAGTTCTGCTCAGCTCCAACCTAATGCCATCACCAAAAATGCAATTTAGATCTATTTGTGAGTCCAGCAAATATCAAGTGATATATGCGTTAACTAAATCTGAAAGAGATTTCCACTGCAATATCAAAATTCAAAAAAGAAGAGAAATAAAAGGTAAAGGGAATCATCAAGAATAAAGGAATCAAAGCCCAAAGGATAATTATTCAACAGTCACGCTACCATGAAAATAACACTAACAAATGAACAAAAAAGTAGGGATTAAGCAAAATAGGTCCCGCGACACACTGCAAAAAAGTCGGCAATCTTTTGGCTTTAGGTACATGTTTTACCCAAATTTGGCGTCAGAAGCAATAACTGAGCTATGCTAGATAGTCCTGAGCGATTCCACACTAAAACACTAAAACATAAATTTAAATAGAGAAGAACTGAAGAGAATCCAGCTACCCAGAAGCCAAGAACTTGAAATCATTGTCTTGATCATCTTATCTGTCACATCAGAAACACTAAACGAAACCTACAGATAGACAAAGAAGGGAAAACAATCACAATAGAGAAGAATCGTTACTACCTTGGGAGAAAGCAGAAAAAAAATCTACAGAAGCAGCCTGAGTGTCATGGACTCGTCGTGGCTATGAAAGAAAGTAAAGAGAGGAACTGTGGAGATGGATAGATAGGGTGGGTGAGGGCATTTGTGAATGTGATGAATAGAGAAAAAAAAGAAGAAGATATCTTGACTTGACATTAGCTACTGGCTAGGTAGATGATAAAAAGTGTAATTATTATATATATATCCACTTTAATAAAAGTTGATAAAAAAGTGCATTATTCTATCTATCATCGCTTTTAGTAAATATTATATTATATCTACCAGAAAGAGTCATTGTCATATATTCATAATAAAGGGTAGGAGTAAGCGAGGAGTAGGACCTTCCTTATACGGAGTCTCAATTATATATATTAGGATTAATTATTTCAACCGTTGCTTATGTTTGAATCATGTGAATAAAATGTTACTCATTTTTTTTGGTGTAGCTGAAACGTTACTTAAGTTTGAACATGTGACTGAAAGGTTACTCCGTGAAGTTTTCGTCAAATCTTACCGTCTAAATGTCACGTGCAAAGCACATGACCCAATTTAAACGATTTGAAGTCAATTGAAAGTACGATTATACCCTCCTGTCACCTTTGTACCGTTTCCCCTCGTTTTATAGTCATCACTACACTATAACTTCCCATCAACTCCCATTTCCATCCAACCCAACCTTGCAGACCTCATTCCGCCCAGAGTGTGTCGATTTTCAGCACGAAACTCCCCCTACTCAGCGACATTGCGTTTCGGAACCACATCTAGAAGTAAGTTTCTGTTTTCGCTTCGATTGAACTGCAACTTCTGTGGCTTTTCGCATTCTTTCTGTGCTCTGACTTCGGTTTGTGTTCGTCTACCCTGTTTCGCTTCGTTAATGTTCGATTCGCTTGAAGAATATGGCTTTGATGTTGGTTTGCAGTACGAAACGATGAAATTGTTGCATAATATGTTCCTATTTTTGTATGATTGTGCGATTTGCTGCACAGATTGATGTTGAAGTTCAGCTTGTAGGTTAGGGTTTTCTGTTGATATGCTTCGTATATGTTGTAGCTTGTCGATTTGGTAACAAAGTTTTGATTTTTATTATGAAAGTTTGTTTTTTTACCTTTGTATATGTTGTTTTTGGTTTGATTCGGTGCTTTTGGTGTTTGTATATGCTGTTAATTGGGTTTATGCTATGTGATTTTGTGGTTTGTGGGTTACGTTTGTTCCGCATTATGTGATAAATGTGTTATCTATGTTGACACATACATTTATCCGCAGGAATGTCATCCAAAGACTACCTTTATACGCTATACATTAGGCACGGTGGAAAGTTGATTGACAATGGGGGAATTCATGCATACGAATAAGGTGAGGAGAAGCCATTTGTCATAACGTGGGAGAATATGAATTACGCGTTTCTCTCTAGATTAGTGACCATATATTGCAATCTCTTAGACGATGGTGGACTACCTCCCACCGAATGGAAACCCGAAGACAGATTTGAGGGTAATCAGTCATGAGAAAGACATTCCATCACTTTTGGAGTCGCGAGGTACTTGTGAAAAGATTGAAGTTTTCGTGTTGCCTCCCTTAAGCCAAGATGAGTGTTTGAAGGATCCCTTTTTTATGATGATTCACAACAAAATGGTTGAAAAGTTGAAATCAGGTAGACGGAAGGAACCCAACTTGGAAATTGGTAAGAAACATGTTGTTGAGGATGAGAGCAAAGGTAAGAAACTGGTTGGTGACAAAGGTAAGAAACCGATTGTTGAGGAAGATCACAGTGATGACTCCATATTTGAGGATGATGTAACGCTAGCCGATCTTCTAGACGACTTAAAGCACTTCAAGTTCGAGGGTGAGACGAGTGACGGTTCGGTGGAGGCTGGTCCATCATCCAAAGTAGATGCGAAAATGGCGAAAGAAGAAGGAAGTAAAAAAAACGAAATCAGCGATAGAAAAGGAATGGTCATGGGAAGTCCCTGGTTTTGGAGCAGACTTAAGCGATTGTAGAAGTGACACATTGGAAATGGGTGGACAAGCGGATGTATAAGATGATGCCTCGACTCATTTGTAATAACGATACCGGTATGATATGTAGGCCCACTCAAGCAGTCCGACAAAACTCAAGAAAAGAAGAGAACAACCAACTGTTATAGAAATTGATGATACTGCAGTAACAAAACCCGTCCTTTCATACTCAAGAGCGTTAATGGTTCTGGATCAGCCACTCAAGACGGTCCTTCCAAAGAGAACGAGGCAATTCTGGCGATTTACACAGTAGAGTAGAGTCAGGTTCATTTTGTACTTCCATATTTTGTTAGTTATGAAGGTCTGTTTTAACGGAACCTGTTTTGGGATTATATGATGGATTATGTTTTCGGATGTATTCTGGATTTTTATGGATTCTGTTTTTGGATGTATTCTGGATTTTGGGAAACACAAGTAACGGTTGGGTAACAAAATGTCCAAACTTAAGTCACCTTTTAATAACAGTTTAGAAAAGATAACACTTCATTTAACAACATCTCCACAAACATAAGTCACCACCTTCGCAAAATACACATTGTTCTTCATCCTTCAGTTACAATTCATACTTCAGTTACATACAAAGGTACAACTAACTTCTACTAATTCTTCTCAATTGAACTTAAAACATAAACAACAACAACAATTACCAACACTGCAACTAACTTCCGATTGGGTCGACTTTCAAGAGCTCGGGTTTTCGTAACATCCTGTTGTTCTTTCAAATGTTTCTCTCTTTGTTGAAATTGCATCACTGCAATCCGACCGTAAGGGCACATAGATGGATCTTCCCAGTAAAAAAAACCCACATCCGGGGTTTTGTACAAACTACAACAGAAGAAATAACAAACAGTTACCTCAGATTTGACGATTTAAGGTTCGAAAATAAGGCATTACGGTTCAAATTACTGCAGCAAAACGAATTAGATTTGCCAATTAGGGTTACCCACTGTCAAATTACCTCAAAATTGGGGCATCCATGGAAACGGCGAGAGAAATTTGGCCACATACCAGCAGATTTGATGGAGCACACAAGCCCAGAGTAGCACATTCTCAGACGCGAAGCTCCGTGCCATTAGGGGAAGAGATTGACTGAGATCGAACCTTTCTACAGTTATCAGAACCCATAGGACAACATTCATCATCAGACTTCATGGCTTCTGGCTTCGCACCGTGGCTTCTTCAGTTCTTCCTTCCTTCTCCAGAATTTCCGCGCTCAAACTTCTCCAACACCTAAGAACAAGCTGATTATAAGTATACATGGTGTTTAAGGTAGTTTCAGAACTTCATAATAGAACCACCTCATGTGACAAGCACATTAGACTACTTAACAGGAAGAAATAACGGCAGTTATGTGACTGAATGGTTCAGTCACATATGGAAACATAAGTAACGGTTGAGCTCAAGTTGGAACGGTTCAGTCACATGTGCAAACATACGTAACGATTGAGGTAATTAACCCTATATATTATAAAGTGAAACTTTTCATAATAATAATCTACTCATTTTTATTTTACTAATTTAATTTATCCTATCCACTTGAAAAAAAAATCCATTCAAATTTCTCCAATTCCTTATTTTTTTTTATAAAAGAAATAAGAACCTTTTCCTAATGGATCCGTTTGAACTCAATATAAGTAGCTAGTGGCGTAGGGATATTTGTTTTTTGATAAGGAAGTAACAAAAAAGAGGGAAATAAATTTTGCCCCAAAATTCAAATTACAAACAAAACTAACTTTTACAATTCTGAAGTTGGTAAAATCGCGAATTACTAATTTCTCTTGGAGGAGTTCCATGAACGACGAAAACTTGATTTTGATCAATTGTCATTCCTTACATGTTGTATGCGATCACATTTGTTTCTCGAAAAATATGTCTGAACTTTATCATTTCGAACTGCAACATGAGTTTCCTACAATTCATAATGATGGACATTAATTTTAAATTTGAAGTATTGTTGTGAAATATAAGTTTGTGGGCTGACAAAGCATCTGTTTCCATGTAAATTGATTTTAATCGAAGATGCTTTGCCAATAAAAGACCATCTCCAATGACTCAACATTCCACAGTGAGGCTGTTGGATCATCCTAATTTCCTTGAGAAGTCAGCAACTCATTGTCCCATATTATCTTTGAACACCCCACACGATCCAGCATGACTCAAATTTCCCTTAAGACGCTCCATCTGTATTGATTTTAGCCTAATCATGATGTGGAGGGATCCTATAAATATCAAGAGAGATAAGCGGAGTAGAGATCTCCATCGAATGAATTGCATTTTGTTAAAACTTTGCAAGAGACAATGATAGATCAAACACATAAGTAGTTAAAGCTTTATCTCTAAAAATGAGGGAGTCTATGTTTTTCTAAATATTTCATAATACATAAGTGAAGAAAATACGCTATTCAATTCCTTGAATAGAAACCCCTGATACGTGACAACCAAATTTGATTCACTCATTCAAAGGAAGGTGACTTGATTGATCAATTTTTGTCGGGCAACTTAATGAGTTCTACATTTTTTGTTGCATGCTCGCATCCACACACAATGTGATTTATGTCTTCCACGTTAGTATGACAAATTCTGCAAATATGGCTCAAATTGCACCCCCTATGATTCAACAATTTGCAGGTGACAAGTTTGTTATTAAGGAACAACCAAATGAAATACTGAATTTTTGGAATTGTCGAGATTCTCCAAACCTAATCCCTTTGTTCTTGACCATGTCTAATAATATTATGGCCCACTAAAAGAGAATATGATGAGGCAGTTGAAAAATTAATTGAAAAACCACTCCAGATATGCTTGTCTGAAAACTCATTTGTCCGGTCCCCCGATATACTCAGAAAAAGGTCCAACACAATATTTTGAAATTCAAAAGAGGTTGTATCTAGGTTCCACTCGGCGTTTCAAAATACATCATCTACCACAAGGTTGTCTTCCTCCTATGTTAGTGGTCCATAAATGGAAGAACATAACGATTTTTGTCCCACCCAAATATCATGCCAAAATATTAATATCTCTACCATTAGCCACGACACACCCAATTCTCAGTTTAAGAGTGTTCATATCTTCTTCGACTCCTTTCCAATTACAGAGTGTTCTGTTTGAAGTAGTCAAGTTCACGACATTCTGGCCCATCATTCTATTTCTAAGCATTGTAGTCCAGGGGGTCGTTTTCTATTTCAGTCTCCAACATAAATTCCCAGCAGGCTTTGTTCCGAATCAACGCAAATTGAACTACAAACCCCAGTAGGGATAGTTGCTAATGACATTATGAAGGTTTCACACGAATTGGGTGGTCGTCAATGAAATAGATGGGGTTCTCAACGAGGTGAGAGTGATCACAAGTGATAACGAGTGATGCTCAAAGATCTATAGATTTTCGGGCAAAATCAGTATTTTCTAAAGTTAAGAATAATTCATGTCATCAAAATTTTATTACGCTTTTTTCTCATCTCATAATAATAAAAAATATATATATAAGCAAAACTATTAAAATCTATTTTTTCTTTAACTTTTAATCATAATAGAACTATAATTGTGTTGGATCTTGATTTCTTGAATGCTGACTTGGCAGTGAATTGAATGCCAATGGAAGGATGAAGGTTGCTCTCGTTTTAGCTCCGGTGAACCTGCAGGAAGGGGATCGCAACAGAGGGGGTGTCTCTGGGTCCCTCTCCGATGCTTAAATAAGTATATGTGTGTATAAAACTCAAAACGTAACTGAATGTATGTAAAGCAAATGTATTTATAGAGTAAGGAGACCAAACCGTAAAAGGCCACAACATATCTTAATGAATATTGTGTTGGTGAAGATTAGGATAGCAGATATTACGGTTATGACGTAATATTGCAGTTACCATATGTAATCGTTAGAGAATATGTGCCCGAGATATGCGGGATATCGTGGCCATATCTTTAGTGATGGTTGGTGGGACCAGAGAAGAGAGGTATGACTCTCTTTGGGGCGAGCACTCTTTTGGCGAGGAGTAGGAGTCCTCGACTTGGTGCTAATGGCGACCAGTGATGGAGCCTTTGGTGTCCACTTTAGCTTGGACTCGATATTGGGTCACTTTACGAGAGCCAGATCGACCTTAGCATGGGTCGGTCCAGTTCAAATGACTTGGGTTTCACCCCCTTCATAGTTATTCGGCCTCTGGGGCCTTTTCCTTATAGGTCTGTCACTATCAATGCCCAACATTTGCCCCCGAAACTTGAGTGAAGTTTCTTCGGTCGAGCTTGATTCTTTCATAGGGTTTGAGATATCTGGACTGGATCTTTTTTGTTCTTTTCTGTTATTTCTACTCTTCTGAACACTTTATGCTTCTTTGGCGACCAATCGTTTGGTTGCCTAGAGTTTATGGAATATTCGATCCTTTATTCCTTTTCGGCGAGCACTCAAAGCTGCCTAGGTTTATGGATGTTTATCCTTCACTATTTGGCGATCACTGTATTTGAAAAGGTTTTCCAGAAGTGCTTGGCAATGCGCTGGCGATCACTTTATCTGTATTGTAGACTTTAGCATTTAATGACTGCACAGTCATCCAGAAGTCGAACGGACATTTGAGGCACGCCTGTCGTGTTTATTCTTCTGTAACCCAAGGGTAGTATGACAGTTTCTGTACTGGCCGACCGTTTGTCTCCCCGAGGTGTCTCTTAGAATTCTGACATTGCTTCAATTTTTACCCAAAAGGTGCAATCATTCTATGGGTCATTTCAATTTTGTCTGTGGCGGTTAATCCTATTTTGTCTATATAAAGAACAAAACCTCTACTCCTTTGTCTTTTACGCGTTCCATTCATCCAAATTCTAGAGAGTTATGTGCTTCCCTGCTTTTCCCAGCACTCTGTTTTTGAAAACCTTTTCTTTCCCTCCTTCAATTTCCGAAATTTCAAACAGGCATCAATGGATTCCAAGAATAAGTCTGCAGGCAAGACCAAGGCAACAACCAACAAGCCCTCTGCTTCAAACCTAAAGGTGCCCGCGAAGGCTGCTAATTCTCCTCTAAAAATCAAGGACGGTTCCTCTCCGGCTTCTAGCCAAAGGAACCCTGCTTCTGAACAGATTCCTGGTCGATCGGTAGACACACCTGTGGTAGTGGACGACGGACTAGACACCAACATGCCCCTCTTTTCTCCAAAAGGTAAACACCAAGGTTCTCTGTTCGCTGTTTTTCTGATAATGGCCCCTGTTTTTCTTGTTTTCATATTGTTCTTGCCGTATCCTGATTTTTTAAGTAGATATAAAGCCGAACGAGTTGAAGCCGACTCAATTCAAGATGGTGGTCGCCATAGGTGGCCTGAGTAAAACTGATGCCCCCAGGTATCCAGGCTTAGGGCTGTACTATCCTCGCGACGGAGAGGTTTACGTCTATGCGGCCCAGATCGATGCTGGGTTGCGTTTTCCTCTCTGCGAGGATTTGCAGGAACTATGCTGCTATTACGGGATAGGTCCCACACAGCTAGAACCCAACACCATTAGGATGTGGGTCGGATTCAAGTTCATGTGTTTACGTCAAGAATGGACGTATTCACTGGCCTTGTTTCGATGCTTTTCCGACTGGCCGCATGAGCGAACCACCTCCAGCATTTCCAGACTCGATGGCCTAAATTTGAAGAATGGCGAAGCCAGGCGTGGAACTGCAACGTCCATTTTCGATTGGTGGATGACTTTCGTGCCACCAACTCTAATTATAAGAAATTTTACTTCTTTTGTAAGGGGAACGTGACCTGGGAGTTGTCTCAACCGGAAAGGGATACTCCCCCCATCTTTGGAAAATTGTCTGGGAGTGACCGGAATGCCATTGACGACTTCTGCCGATTGCATAAACAATCGAATTTCTGCCAAATCCACTCAGTGGCTGAAACCACTGAGTTGATGCTCGAGATAGAGGGCATCCACCAGGCCTCACCAATTTCTATTGACTGGGTAATCTTCTAACATTTTCTTCTTTTGATTGTAGGCGCTTGGAGCCACAAACTTATTGATCTTTTTAATGATCAGGGTAAGGCGGGTCTGTCTTCAGACCAAGCATCGCTGAGCCTTCCCCCTCCTCCTGCCAGGCGTTCCTCCAAACGAAAGCTTGAGAAGGATCGCCCCTTAGTCACTCCTGGCTCTCGCCAGCCAGGTATATAACTGTCTCGCTTATTTCTTTTTCCTCTAACTTTATTTTTGGTTTCTAATGCCTTTGTTAATCGTTTTCAGAGAAGACCACTGCTGATGTGGTTCCTAACCCCACTCCTGCCAAGAAGGCTAGAAGTTCGGGTGAGGATCGCCCAGCTCCGCCCAAGGGTCATGCTGCCCCCAAGGAGAAGGCGCTGGCTGTGGTCACGGCGACCCCTTTCCTTCCGATCGTCCTGCCCCCATTCCTCCTAAGGAGAATGGGGATTGGAAGAAGGGGCCCGCCACCCAAGGCCTTTCGAAGGCTCCCTCTAGGGAGTACTGCCCCTAGTGGGCTTGTTCCAGCTGCCAAAGACTACGAACTCTAGGGGCGTCTGGGTCCCTTGTGTAAACCTCCAAAAGGCGGAGGTTTCTGATCAGAAGACTCTCCGGGGTAACCCGGACTTATGCATGCATCTCCTCGAGGGGATTGTCCCTCCCAAGGACCGGGCCTTGGTTCCCTCAGAACTGCCTGCCATCGAGGGGATAATGAGGTCGCATTTCGAACGGATTGCCCTGGTAAGATTTTTCATCTTTGTTTATCTTCAGATCATCTGTTTAATTTTCCTTAGACAAACAGTTCTTTGCCCTTTTTTCCATATAGTCGGCTCGTTCGAGAGGAGCTGGCGATTGGTCGGGTCGTTAGGGAGCTCGTCGATAAGCAGACTGACCTGCTTATCGAACTGGAGCAGTACAGAAGTCTAGGGTTCTCCCCCGACCAGATGGAAGGCTTGAAGGATACGGCTAACTCGGCTGTTTTCTTGGTGGAACATGAACGAGAGGAGTATTTCCGGAAGGAGGAGAGGCTCCTCACCTTCGTCAAGAGGAATGAGGAAGAGGCGGCCCTTTCCATTAACAAGCGAGCGAGCACTGGGCTTCAGCTTAAGGCGGCTGACAAGTACTATGCCGAGGTGGAGGCTGCCAATGCTCGCTTGAAGGCAGAGCTAAAGGAGACTGAAGCCCAGAGAGCTGCTGCAGAGGTAGGGGAACTCCCTGGAGAAGGAGAATGAACAACTTGCCATACAGCTGAAATCTGTTCCATCCCCCCAACTTTCCATGCGCTTTGGAGGTGATGAAGGCTGGGGTAGCCTCCTATCTCCAACTCCTGGTCGAGGACATCCAGGTGGTCGACCCCAACTTTCCTCTTCGGGAAGTTGAGTCCCTTAAGTCTTTCCTCCAGAGCACCCTTCCCAAGGAGACTCCTCCTGTTGCTGCTGAAGAAGTTTCCCCCGCAGGTGAGCCGAGTGCCTCCACTCCTGAAGAGCCCAAGTCATGAAGTCTCCAACTCCCCCTGCGATCATCTTTATACTTTTAATGATCGTTTTTGTCTTCCCTTGTATTTCAAGAATGTTTGTAATTATTTTTTGATTTCAGACTTGGTTATTTTAATAATATTGAATGCCTTTATCTTCTTAAGCCTTTACTTTTATTTGACTTTGAATGTGTTGGCGATTCTTCTGATGTCTTTATCATAATTACCTTCGCCTTTCTCTTCATTTTATAAGGGTCTCGGCCCTTAGGGTCTTGGACCTTTCTGTAGGCTTGAAAGGATAATTCTTTATAGACTTATCTATTCCCCTCGCCAAGTATAAACATTTTCAAGAAAACTATCATCTTTTGAAGATGTGTTACCTTGTTAAAGTTTAAACCTTTTGGAGTGTTCGCCTAATCACCCAGAACTTGTTACTTAAAGCTTCATCATCTATAGTGATCGCTTAAGGCTCCTTCCCAATCTTCTAGAATTTGTTTCATAAAGGAACTGTTATCCTTAGTATGGATTGTTCGCTTTGGATATAACTCCTTCAAAATTTGCCCAACTTATAAGAGAATGGCTTCCTTGACGGATTGTTTGTCTTTGGCGTTAGGACTTCTGCCTGATTTTGATAACAGATCTTATGCCTGACTTTGGCGTCAGGTCTTTTGCCTGACCTTGGCGTCATGTCTTTGATTTTGCCTAACTCTGTTGCTAGGTGTTTTGCCTGACTTTGGCGTCAGGTCTTTCGTTTTGCCTAACTTTGTTGCTAGGTCTTTTGCCTAACTTTGGCGTCAAGTCTTTCGTTTTGCCTAACTTTGTTGCTAGGTCTTTTGGCTGACTTTGGCGTCAGGTCTTTCGCCCAATTTTGATATTGGGTCTTTTGTTTTGCCTAACTTTGTTGCTAGGTCTTTCGCATGATTCTGTCATCAGGTCTTTCGCCTGACTTTTGGCGTCAGGTCTTTCGTTTTGCCTAACTTTGTTGCTAGGTCTTTTGCTTGACTTTGGCGTAAGGTCTTTCACCCAATTTTGATATCGGGTATTTTGTTTTGCCTAACTTTGTTGCTAGGTCTTTTGCTGACTTTGGTGTTAGGTCTTTCGCCCAATTTTGATATTGGGTCTTTCGCCTGACTTTTGGCGTCAGGTCTTTGATGCCTGATTCGGTCATCAGGTCTTTCGCTTAACTTTTGGCATCAGATTGTTTTTCTTAAATGTCTGATTCGGTCATCAGGTCTTTTGCCCAATTTTGTTATCGGGTCTTTTTACTTTGATTTGATTCGAGTAGTCACGCTTTATGAAGGAATGACTTGCTTTTATTGACATAACATTTTGATTACAAGCTATGTATAAAACCTCCCTAAATGTTCAGAGTTGAATGGACGAGGTAACCTTTCGCCTTCGGTGGTTTCCAATTAGTAAAATCCTGGGGCGGCGACCTCTACTACCTTGTATGGTCCTTCCCACTTAGCTGACAGTTTGTTCTGACTGTCCAGTCTTGTAAATTCATTCCTTCTCATAACTATCTCCCCCCACGAAAAATTGTCGAGCGCTGACTTTTCTGTTGAAGTATCGAGCGGTCGCCAGTCGCATTTTAGCTTGTGTTTTTTTAGACTGCCACCTCTTTTCTTCTGCCAAGTCGAGGTCTGTCCTGCGCTCGATTTCGTTTCCCCAAGTGTTAAAATGTAGGATTTTGTACCAGGCCCAGCTATTTCGGCGGGTGCTACTGCTTCTGATCCATACACTAAACTGAAAGGTCTTTCTCCAGTGGCTGCTTTAGGCGTTGTTCAGATAGCCCATAGTACGTTTTCCAACTCCTCTGCCCAGTTTCCTTTGAATGCTTGAACCCTTTTCTTGAGTCCTTCTAAAACAACTTTGTTGGCTGCTTGAGCTTGTCCATTCGTTTGAAGATGATGCATTGAGCTGAACCTGTGATCGATATGGTATTCTTCGCAAAGCCATTTAAGTCATTTTCCTACGAATTGTGGACTATTGTCGCTGATGAGTATCTTGGGAACGCCAAATCGGGAAAATATGTTGATCTTCAAGAACTTGATCACTTGGAATTCCGTTGTAGAGGCCAAAGCTTTCGCCTCTATCCACTTGGTGAAGTAGTCGATTGTCACTATGATGTGAGTACGCTGCCCAGTACTGATGGGAAAAGGACTCAATATATCTATTCCTCATTGAGCAAAAGCCCAGGCGCCTGCCATTGGAGACAGTAGTGTTGGCAGTCGACCGGATCGTGGTGCGAACTGTTGACAAGTGGTGCATATCTGTGTTAATTCAGCCGCATCTTTTCCCAGGGTTGGCCAGTAATAGCCCAGTCTGAAGATCTTTCGTGTCAATGAACGTGCACCTTCATGGCATGCTGCAACTCCTTCATGGGCTTCACGAAGAACCCTCTCTGTTTCGGGATGAGAAATGCACCTTAGATAAGGGGTCAAGTAGCCTCACCTATAGAGTTCTGCATCTATGATCAAGTAACTGGATGAAAGGCGTCTTATCCTTGTGGATTCATCTTCATCTTCTGGTAGAATTCCCTCTTTCAAGAAGTTCTGGAATGGAGTCATCCATGTTACTTGTAAACACCTGATTTTGGCTCGGGGTCAAAATACCGTACGTGAGGAACCGAGACAAGAAAAATCAAGACGAATTAAGTTTATTCTCTCTTGTTTATTTATTTTAAATTAACTCATAAATATTTTTAAAAAAATGCTTGTATATTGTTAATTAGAAAAATTGCATGTCATCTCTTTGGCCAAACATGATCAAATCAGACAATTTGGGTAAATCAGGCAAGTTGAAAAAAATATAAAATTCAAAAGCAAACTAAAGTACTGAAAGGGCGGATTATGGGCTCGCGAGCCCTTATGACGTAATCAAACCCCCGAACTCGATTCTCTGGACGTAGACCTTTCCAAGCCCTAGGATGTTAACACCATGTACCCTAGGGAATTTTAGGATTCTGATTAGCCTTTAATTAATCGGTGGCGACTCTTTCAATTTTTTCGGTTCAGTTGATGACCCCGCTCGACCGGACCCTTCGCTCGCCAAGACCCGACATTTTCGAAACGAAAATTGAAAATATTTTCCAAAACGGGTCAGGTAAGTTGGATTCGACGTCCGAAAATATGGCGACTCTGCTGGGGATGTCTTTTAGAGGGTTTAGGATTTGTCATGTTTGCTTTACCATATTATATTTTGCCATATCCGTTTTGACCGTTTGCTCATGGTTGCAGTTTCAATTTTTGTCGAAAAGGCAATGTAATTGTAATAAATAAATAAAAAAAGAAAACAAAAATGTAAATTCTTGTTTTGCACACACCACGCTGGTTACCATTACCCTCTCGGATCTGGAGCACATTAAGAGCTTAGGGAGTTTAGTAGGGGAATGCGCCCAGAGCGGTTTAGACCGCCGGCACGCATCCAAACAACTCAACTCGATGATCGGAATGGGCTCGTGATCCTCTTTAGGGGGTGAGGTTCCGTTGGTTCAGAGGACCTAGAGAGTCCATCCATTTAGAACAAAGGCTCTACACCGTGTTTAGTCTTTACCAGTTTTGTGTGTATTTCCATTTTTGGGCTCAACTAATGTAAATGAGAATTCGGCCCAAGTATTTGGATACGAGATTGGCCCACAACCCATGAAGAAATTTGGCCCATGAAGAAGTTTGGCCCATTGATGTAAATGTGTTTTGTTTTGGCCTTAGATCATGACATGTATAGGATTTGACCTTTTGTATTATATATTCCAGACTATTGTAAATGTAATACGAGTCTTACTAATGAAGTTAAATTCTCGCACTTGCATTGCATTTTTCAAAAAAAAATGTAAGTTCCGTTCATTCAATTTTGTATCCTTAAGACGTTTCACGCACCATCTTTGGTAAGGATAAAAAAAATCATTGCCCTCACATTAAGGTCATACAGCCCCTTACGGTCGAAATTGCCCAAATATGGAAAGCCATGACAAAAGGGAATCAGAAATACGTGAACAAGAAGATTGACGAGGTTCACGAGCTTGTAAACTACAAAGTCAATTGGATTCTCCTTAACGCCTTGTCTGAATTATGGAATATGGAAAACGCGTCTGCGTGATTAACAACAACGGAATACGTTCACAAGTTCCATTCGACACTAGCAAGTCCGTCTTTCAACCCGGATGAGATAATCAGGGATAGATCAGAACAACCATCGTCATTCTAGCAATGTGGGAGCACCTTGGAAAAATGTGGGGGCAACGTAGCTAAGTTGAATGTCACCCTTGAACAGTTCATACGAAGAATGAGGCAAATAAAAATATTTTCAAAATACATGTCCTCGACCTTCGTTCGAACCAAGGAACGAGCAACAAATGCACTTAATGAGCTACGTCGTCGTGTGAAACGTCTTAACAACTAGACATCGATTGGCCAAATCCTTATAAAGTATTTTTGAAAAAAACTTTTGTCATACATGCAATCAAAGTCTATGAATGGAATGAACGGAACATGCAGAATTTTTGAAATCAATCATGCATGATCAATTGTGTATTCATCCTTCTTACTACAGTATTTTGGATTTAGGTTTTCAGGAATCCATGCGACATTCAAAGACTCCAGCACCTCAAGAACATGAGGAGAGAATCATCCAACTAGAACAGACCATGCACATCATGAGTTCCTGCACAGTGCAGTCAATCGTTGGCATGACCTCCTAGGTCGAACAAATTTTGGCTCTTCTGAGCTCCAGACAGGCATGACTACCACAGCATCCCTGACTCGTCTTATGGAGCAACACTACTGTTGTGGCACCTCATCAATCCATGCCAGACACTTTTTCCATCCTGACCAAGCTTCACCTCCTACATATGACCTTCCCACACCCGGAAGGACAAATACACTTTTATGATTGGGTTTTCGTCCTAATTTCTAAGATTATGAAGTCGCCTGGAGGAAACATTTAGCCGAAAGTTCAGGGACATTGTTGTTTCCTCTCCTCGCTGTTTCATTCCCAGGCCCACCTCAAGTGATCCAACTCGATGACGTTGATACTCACGAGGGCTTGTCATGCTTATTTTCAACTGGTATCACCATTAGAGCTCTGATTAATGAAGCTCCCTCATGCCTTTTTGATCGTCCACTCGTTAGTGGGGCACCCTTGTCGAATCTAACTCTATACATTACGGAGAAGGATCCGTTGACCCGGACGACATTGCAATTTGGAACATAAAATGAAGCAGATACCAAATTGTATCAATTCCTGAATGCAGTGAGTGATGAGTATAATCAAGAAAAATATGATTTACTACGAGAAAACCCGTTACCTAAGGTAAAATCGGCTTATGCAACTATCCGATCAAGAAAAGGACCGGAGACAAGTAATGGATACCGCAGCAAGGAGAGACACCGAGGTTCTCATCGTCAGAATTGAGTCCTTCTTCTATGTTACATCTCACTCAGAGGAAGTGGCAATCAGATTCAAACCGACTCACGCCACCAGACCACATTCGACCACCGGAGGAAGGAATGTTGTTCTACAAAGTAAAGGAGATGAGAAAAAGAACTCCCTATCGTTTGTTCGAGCTGAAGCAGAGGCAGCTTAAATAGAGCTGAAGAGACGCCGTTACTGACACTGGGGAGACGCCATCAAGATGTCATTGTTGACATGGGGAAGACGCCGTTGTTGACTCCTGCATAAGAGTCACCATTGTTGACACGGGACAGACGTCGTTGTTGACTCATGCAGAGGAGATGCCATTGTTGACGCTCGCCATTGTTGACAACAGGGGAGACGTCATTGTCGATGCAGAGAGACGCCATTGTTGGCGGCGGCGATCGGAAAGGCTTGAAATGTAGTCACTACGGAAAGTTTCGCCACAGCAAAGCGGAGTACTTCCAACTGATCGGATTCCCTGAAGGGTGGAGAAACTCATGGAGGGACAACAACATCGATGCCAGCAACGTCGTCACCACGGGGATGAAAGCTGCGAAGAAGAGAAGCAGGCCAACAATCCCCTTGTGTTCTTATTTGCGTCCTTGCGTTAAAAAACAAATTGGCAACACTCGCACCCATGAGTAAAATTTCTCTGGGAAACAAAAAACTGCTAATGGAGATCAAAATCAAAGAGGTTTCAACCTATTGTTGTACAATCAAAGAATCAGACAGTCAACCATGACTCACTAATATAAAAAGATACTTGGCGTACGGAGTTCCCAGAGAGCACCACAAGCAAATGTCTGAATGGTCATGCGAGGAATGACTTGCAATTAATTTCCCAGTGACCTGATTATACCCATTTGAGATACGTGAATGTTAGAGAAGCTGAACATCTAATGGAAGAAATTCATGAAGGTTGTTGCGGCCCACACATGAACGTACAAGACTTGGGTACTTTTGGTTCACCATGACGGCTGACTGTATAAAACATGCCCAACAATATCACATCTGTCAAGTGTACGCGGACCAAATCCACGCATCACTGCACGAGCTCTATTCCAGGACTTCCCTACGGTCTTTCTCAATGTGGGGCATCGATGTAATCAACATGATTTTCCCAAAGGCATGGTCATCGACTCATATTGGTTACAATCGATTACTTCACCAGGAGTAGAGGTTATTACCCCGGCGTTAATAACGACAAATGCCATTGAATTTTTCATCAGCAAGGACATCATCGTGTGTCATGGGATGTCGAAGTCAATCATCGCCGGTAATGCCTGAAATCTAAATTGGTCGATGAGTTGTGATCAAAATTCATCTCCATATCACCCACAAATGAATGGTGCAGTGAAAGCAGCAAATAAAGTACTGACACAACAAGATGCCTTAGGCACTCATGACATACAGAGCCTGAATACGAATGTCAACAGGGGAAACCCCATTCTCCCTTATTTACGGGATCAAAGTCGTGTTGTCAATTGAATTAGAATTCCCGTCAGCTACGATCCTCGCCGAGGCAGGGAAGGACGAGTCAGGGTAGGCGAAATGCATATACGTGCAATTGAACCTTATGACAAAAGGCGGCTCATCGCGCAGTGCTACAGACATTTGTACCAGCAACGCATGGTTCGTGTATTTAATAGGAAAGTCAGTCCAAGAGAATTATAAGCAGGCAATCTAATTCTCAGGAAAAAAAATTCGAGTCTATCCAGAGTCCAGACTCTCGGGGCAACTTTGTGCCTAAATATGAAGGGTCTTATGATGCCAAAGAGACTTTCAGCAGAGGATCCATGATCATCACCGACATAGACAACCAAGAACTCCCCAGTCCAATCAATATGGACGCAGTCAGAAAATACTACCCTTAAGGAGTTCGTAACCATAAAGCGAACCTCCAAAAGTGAGAGAAAGTTTTCGCTAAATCGAAAATCCGAAAGGGCGGTTTAGGCAAAATTTAGGGAAGAGGGGCATGATTGAAAATCCCCAAAAGGACAATCATGGCAAAAGGAGATGAATCAAATCCCTGCTAGGTTGAAAACCCGAAAGGGCAACCTAGGCAAAAATTAAGGGAACCGAGAGGTGCGGTAAAAAAAACGTAGCAAAAAAATACAAAAGTGAGAAAACTAAAAAAACTTTAAGTCAATCCAGACTCTCGGGGCAAGTTGGTATGAAGGGATTTATGTCATCAAAGAGATTTTCAGCGGGGAAGCCATGATCATCACTGACATGGACAACAGAGAACTCCACAATCCAATCAATGTGGATGCAAAAATAAAACGTAATCAGAAAGCGAGCCTCCAAAAATTAGAGAAATTCCCTCTAAATCGAAAACCCGAAAGGGCGGTTTAGGCAAAATTTAAGGAAGAGGGGCATGATTAAAAATCCCTAAAAAGGGCGATCATGGCAAAAGGAAATGAATCAAATCCCTGCTAGGTTGAAGACCCAAAAGAGCGACCTAGGCAAAAATTAAGGGAATCGAGAGGTGCGGTAAAAAAAATACCGTAGCAAAAGGAAAGAAAATCAAGAGATAAAAAAATTTAAAAAAATGCTCAAAAGTGGACGACAATGTTTCCCAGAGTAGCAAATAAAAAGAAGTTGTGATCTGCATTAATTTGAGTTGCCTCGACAACTTGCATGGATACACCTTTTGCACAAAGCAGGAATGACTTTAGGGAACTCCATCAAGAAGGACTCCAAGGTCGATTAATGAGAAAACAGATTGAGAAGTCCGCACAAGCAGTCAGACATCTCGAGAAGGGTTTTTACCTCCAAAGTGAATTACAAGCTAATGAGCGGGGTCTCAACCTCCGTGAGTCATCATCAACTATCGGGACTTGTAGATATCCAACTTCCGAGAATTAAAAACCGACGAATGGAGCGTTTAGGTGCTCAACCTCCGCAAGTCATCCCCAACGATCAGAACCTGTAGATGTCCAGCTTCTGAAAGTTACAAGTCGACGAGTGGGGCCTTGAGGTGCTCAACCCCTGTAAGTCACCAGAACAAACCTTCTAAAAAAAATGACGGCTTTAGGTTTCAGCCTTCGCAAGTCATCATCGACGACCATAACCTGTAGTTATCCAGCTTCTAGGAATTAAAAAAAAAATACAAGCGGAGCATTTAGGTGTTGATCCTCGGCAAGTCATCCTCAATGACCAGAACCTGTACTTATCCAGCTTCTGGGAGTCACAAGCCAACAAGCGGAACCTTTAGGTGTTCAGCCGCCGCAACCATCCTCAACAAGTCACAAGCCGAAGAGCGGAGCCCTTAGGTGTTCAGCCTCCGCAAGTTATTCTCGACGACCAGGACCTGTAGTTATCCAGCTTTTGGGAATAAAAAAACGATGAGCGGAGCCTTTAGGTGTTCAACCTTCGCAAGTCATCCTCGAAGACCAGGACCTGTAGTTATCCAGCTTCTGGGAATAAAAAAAAACGACGAGCGGAGCCTTTAGGTGTTCAACCTTCGCAAGTCATCCTCGATGACTAGGACCTATAGTTATCCAGCTTCTGGAAAAAAAAATGACGAGCGGAGCCTTTAGGTGTTCAGCCTCCGCAAGTCATCCCCAGTGAAGTCGCAAAAAAATAATTGATGAGCGGAGCCTTTAGGTGTTCAGCCTCCGCAAGTCATCCCCAACGAGTCACAAGCCGACAAACGGAGCCTTTAGGTGTTCAAACTCCGCAAGTCATCCTCAACGACTAGGACCTGTAGGTGTCCAGCTTCTGGGAGACACAAGTTGATGAGCGTTTAGGCGCCCAGTCTCCGCAAATCATCGTCAATGATCGGGTCCTATAGGTGTCTAGCTTCCGAAAGTTGCGTGATGATGTTTGCCTTCTATGTAAATAATGAATAAAGAGGAGTAAACATTAGTTGTTTGTCTTTGAACACACACTCATGAGATCACTTCCATGAGTGTGTGTTCAAACCCATGACACCCTAAACCCATGACACCCATTTTTGGCCAAACATCCACCATTGCATCCATTTTCGTCCAAATTCCCACCATGCCCCAAATCACTCCCAATTGGCACCAAAAGTCTCCTAATTGCCATCACCATTTGACCACCTTTGCTCATCCTTAGCCAAATGCTCTCCAATTATCATCAAAACTCCTCCTAATTGTCAATCACCTCCCAATTGCTAATCACCTTTGCCCAATTGCTATCACCTTTTCCATCCACCATGTATTGTCCATGTTTATCATTTATTTGGAGGAGAAAACTCTACAAATGCAAGGGATAGCTACGGTTGAAAGAGGAAGAGAAAACCAAAGGATAGTTTGGAACAAGCTTGCCTTAAGCTTGTTCAAAGAAATAAAAAGCAAAACAAAGGAAAGAAAGAAAAAGATAAGAAAAGAAAAGAGAGAAAAAAAAATTCAAAGTGAGTATTTGAGTGATAGTGAGTGAAAAACAAATAGATAGAAATTGAGTGACGAAAAATCGGCGAATATCGGTCTCGGTTCCTCGTGAGGTATCTAAACTTCGAATAACTTAGGTATATGTCCTCTCGTGCTCGATATTTGTATTTCTTAATGTGAATGAAGTTTGTTTCATCGATTTTATGTGTTAATAGTTGTATTTTGTACAAGAATCGTACTCGGTTATAAGTTTGGTATAGCTTTGGTGTAATTTTTAGACATTTGTGAAAGTTATGGGGGTTATTTCAGTAAAAAAAAAATGAAAATGAATTAAGTCATTCCCAAACTAGAAAAGTTTTGGGTCATTTGTGCCATTTTCAAAAGATTTTTCCAAATCAGCTCGAAATTTTAAATAATTGCATCTTGGTCCCTACACTTTTCGGGACATCCCATTACTTCTCAAGGTGTCACAAATTAGTCAAATATGCTTCGTATTTTCAAAATCATTTGTATACGTTTGACACGACTTAAAATGAACCCAAAGTTAAACCACTCTTTTGTTTCAGCACAATTAAGTTTATTCTCTCTTGTTTATTTATTTTAAATTAACTCATAAATTTTAAAAAAAAAAATGCTTGTATATTGTTAATTAGAAAAATTGCATGTCATCTCTTTGGCCAAACATGATCAAATCGGACAATTTGGGTGAATCAGGCAAGTTGAAAAAAATATAAAATTCAAAAGCAAACTAAAGTACTGAAAGGGCGGATTATGGGCTCGGGAGCCCTTAAGACGTAATCAAACCCCCCGAACTCGATTCTCTGGACGTAGACCTTTCCAAGCCCTAGGATGTTAACACCATGTATACCCTAGGCAATTTTAGGATTCTGATTAGCCTTTAATTAATCGGTGGCGACTCTTTCAATTTTTTCGGTCCGGTTGATGACCCCGCTCGACTGGACCCTTCGCTCGCCAAGACCCGACATTTTCGAAACGAAAATTAAAAATATTTTCCAAAACGGGTCAGGTAAGTTGGATTCGAGGTTCGACATTACCTGGCCTTGAATGTTAAAGACCTCTGCTCGGTTGTCGAGAACTGAACATAAGGCTTTTTCCAGGAACTGCACGTCTTGAATTCTTGTCCCTCCAAACGTCAGCTTGCTTAAAGAGTCCACCATCTGGTTCTCTTGGCAAGGAATAGACTCAATCGCAAAGTTTGGGATTTCGGCAATGAGTTTCTTGGCGATGTCGAGGTACTTCTTCATCTTTTCCTCCCTTGCCTCGTAAGTGTCATTGACCTGGTTGACAATTAGCTCAGAGTCACTTTTTACCCTGAGTGATGATATGGCCATTCCTTTTGCGAGACTGAGTCCAGTAATAAGAGCCTCGTATTCTGCTTCATTATTGGTCGCCTGAAATGTTAGGGCGATCGCATACTTCAAAGGCTCGCCCTCGGGGGGCATGAGAATTAGACCTGCCCCCGAACCTTCTCTTGAGGAAGATCCATCTGTATAAAGTTCCCAGATTTGGCTTGTGTCTGCTGATGAACTTGGCCTGCTTTCTGCTTCTGCCAGACCATTGCTTGTACTTTCCATTATAAAATCAGCCAATACTTGACCTTTGATGGCCGTTTTCAGCACAAATTTGATCTTGAACTCGTTTAGCTCGATCGCCCACTTGAGTATTCTTCCTGAAGAATCTGGTTTCAGCGGGAAGTTTTTGAGAGGCTGATTGGTGAGAACTGTAATGTCGTGTGCGTGAAAAAAAGGTCTTAGCTTTCGAGCAGCAATAACTAAGGCATAGAGATACTTCTCAATCTGGACATATTTTATTTCTGCAGAATTAAACATCTTGCTAACAAAATACACTGGACTCTGAACATTTTCTTATTCCCTTATTAAGACGGCACTAGCTGCTACGTCGCTGATGCTTAAGTAAATAAAGCGCTGCTCGTCAGGAATAGGTTTCGCCAAAGCTGGAAGTGTTTGAATATGTTGTTTCAGGGATTTAAATGCATCCTCTCAGTCTGGCGTTCACTCGAACTTGCGGTTGGCCCTTAGAGTTTTGAAGAATGGTACCGACCTGTCGCTCGCCTTGGAAAGGAAGCGGTTGAGTACAGCTAGGCGACCATTCAGACATTGGACCTCCTTATGGCAAGTCGGCGACTTCATCTCTTCAATGGCCTTAAGCTTTTCTGGGTTCGCCTTAATACCTCGCTCACTTACCATGAATCCCAGAAATTTAGCAGACTTGACTCCAAACGCACACTTTGCTGGATCCAGGCGAATACTGTGCCTCCTCATGCATTCGAAGGATTCTCGAAGGTCCGCTGTGTGAGGACTTGCTTTGATTGTTTTGACAAGCATGTCGTCCACATAAGCCTCCATATTTCGCCCCAGCATGTCTTGAAATAGGCGGTTCACCATCCGTTGATAGGTCGCCCCAGCATTGATTAGACCAAAGGGCATCACTTTGTAGCAAAGAATGTCCCCGTCTGCATAAAAAGCTGTATGGGCCTCATCGTCTGGGTGCATCCGGATCTGGTTGTAGCCTAAATAGGCATCCAGAAACCGGAAGGTGACCGACACTTTGATGCTCTTCCATCCTTCGCCCAGAATCACTGGCTGGGTTATTGCCCCCAGCGGATAAGTCATTCTCCCAGCGAAACCGATCAATGGAAAATCAACCCTATTCAGGTCGCGCTTGGACTTTCCCATCTTCTCAAAAGCGTCCAAGAACAAAATATATGTCGAGCTTCCTCCATCGATCAAAATTCTCTTCACGTCACAACCGTCGATATCGACTGTGATAACCAGGGCATCATTGTGAGGAGTGGTGACATGCGCCAAGTCATCTTCAGAGAATGAAATCACAATGTCTTCTTCAAGTCGATGTCGTTTTCCCAGCTGGACCGCTGTAGAAATCTGAGTCGCATAGACCTCCCTTGCATGTGCCTCCTCGCCTCCGGTGCCAAACCCTCCATCAATCAGGTTGACTACCCACCTGCTTTGGGATGGGCTGGATTGCTCAGGCGGAGCTGGCTAGTGGTTTCGACGTGGTGACGTTCGACTCCTATCTAGTCCCACCACAAACTCTTTCAGCATTCCCCTTTGAATCAACTTCTCAATGTCCCGCTTGAGAATACATTAATCATCAGTCTTGTGGCCCTTGCACTTGTGATATCTGCAATAACTCTCGGTGTCCTTTCCCATAGGCTCACAACTCCTTCGAGGTATTAGTGGCCTTGTCAGAGACCTTCTTTCCATCTCGACTAGTACCGTCGAGATTTGCCTGTTCAGGGGCGTAAAATACACGGGGACCTCTGGATTTCTAGGTCCTGGATTCTCTATTTGAGACTTGTTGTCTCAACCCTTCTTATCCTTCTTTTCCTTCTTACCATCGCGTCGGGGCTTAGGAACCACCCTTAGCGAGGTTGTCAGGAAATTGGCATCGGCGTTCGCCCTCTCAAGGTCAATGAAACTTTTTGCCCTTGCTGCCAGTTCCTCCATCGTCTCGATCTCCTGCACGTGGTAACTGTTGCGCAGCTTTATTGAGGCTTTGTTAGCCACATCCAACCCTCGATAGAAGGCTCAAATAATCTCCCCATCCGCAACTCGGCGATCTATCTCTGTGACGTTCTTATGAAAATGTCTGTAAAAGTCGACCAGTGACTCTTCTGATTTCTGTTTGACCGCATCTAAGGCGACCACACTCTTCATAAGTTGGCGTTCACCCATGTATTTCTCTAGGAACTTGTTTTTCAGCTCTAACCAAGCCCCTATTGATCCTGCAGGGAGGCCGACGAACCAAGACGACGCCGAGCCCGAAAGGGTCGACAGAAATAATAAATCCAAGTGATTCAGATCATTTAACTTACCCAACAGCGAGGCCTCATGCTTGTTGACGTGGATAATGGGATCGCCTCCACCACTATATTCGGGGATTGCCCTGGCGACTACATCCTTGAGGATTTTGATGGCGATCAATTCGGTGGTGAAGGGATGAGCTAATCGCTCCCTGAAGGGAGCTGCGACTGTCGTTCGCCTTTCCTGGAGCCTCTTACTGATAAGATCCTCCACCTGATCAAGAGTGCACCGGTTTGGTTGCCCTCCATTCGGCACGACACTGGATGGATTGGCAGAATAGGTGGTCGGCGGCGTCTCAGTGGACGCCGGAGGTAGGGCCTGGTGTCCCGATGTCATCTCCTGATCCTCCTAGGGAGCTGTGTTGCCCGTATTTCCAGTTTCTGCTGGCCTGAGCACTGCAGCTGCGGGGCGAGAGTTTTCCTGAGGAGTAGGGGCTTGTCGGCGAGCCTGACCTAAGATGGTCTCCAGGAGCGATATCATCTTCGGGGTCAGCTGGATGCTTTCCCCAGCGATGTGGACGGTTTGCGGTGCTGGAGTCTCGAGCCGGTCTCGGGGGGATGGCATTGGGAGCTTCTTGGCTAGCAGGTTCTTGAAGGAGCGGCAAAGATGCTGCGGAATAAGAGTTGTTAGAGGATTGCTCATTGGTCTGGTTCCGGCGATTGCTTTTGGATCAAGTTTGCATGGCTGTATTACTCGATTCCCACAGACAGCGCCAAATGTTGGATTTTGATTTCCTGAATGCTGACTTGGCAGTGAATTGAATGCCAATGGAAGGATGAAGGTTGTTCTCGCCTTAGCTCCGGTGAACCTGCAGGAAGGGGATCGCAACAGAGGAGGTGTCTCTAGGTCCCTCTCCGATGCTTAAATGAGTATATGTGTGTATAAAACTCAAAACGTAACTGAATGTATGTAAAGCAAAGGTATTTATAGAGTAAGGAGACCAAACCGTAAAAGGCAACAGCATATCTTAATGAATATTGTGTTGGTGAAGATTAGGATAGCAGATATTACGGTTATGGCGTAATATTGCAGTTACCATATGTGTTGGATATCGTGGTCATATCTTTAGTGACGGTTGGTGGGACCAGATAAGAGAGGTAGGACTCTCTTTGGGGCGAGCACTTTTATGACGAGCAGTAGGAGTCCGCGACTTGGTGCTAATGGCAACCAGTGATGGAGTCTTTGGCGTCCACTTTTAGCTTGGACTCGATACTGGGTCACTTTACGAGAGCCAGATCGACTTTAGCATGGGTCGGTCCGGTTCGAATGACTTGGGTTTCACACCCTTCATAGTTATTGGGCATCTGGAGCATTTTCCTTATTGGGCTGTCACTATCAATACCCAACAAATTGTATGTTGAATATTTAAGAAATTTAAAAATAAATAAGATTTATGAATAATTGGGGAGTAATATTATTTAATTGAAAGGTATATTTGAAATTGTTGAACTTGAGTTAAAGTGATGTTTCTTTTTTTATATATATAATTTATTTGTCTAGTATTTGAAAACTAATTACCAAACTGATTCCTGTAATAGTGTAATTCTCAAATTGACTGAACTCTAAACCCTCGTACCGTGAAATCAAAATCCAACTAGGTGGCTATTAATAGTGGATGTTTTTATGTTGTACTTAAATTATACTTATTGCACTAATTGTCAAATGAAATGGTATTTTTTTTCTTGTAAAATTTTGTATAAACTGAGAAAATGTTCTAATAACGCAAAACTATACCACTACACCATTAATACCACTTTTTTTTTTTTTTTACATACTTAGATTACCTATATATATATTAATTTGGCTATATCACATACAATGTTGACAAATAAGTTTTTATTGTATTTTCTCACTCCTAATGTTAAATTAACTTCTTCTAATTGGTCCATGTCAATCATAAATTTCTCATTCCTAGGTGTCATGTCATGTAAATCACTTTAAAATCATTCAAAGTATCTCATTCATTCTCAATATAAGTTATAAAACTCATATAATTTATCTTTATTTTGCAATAGTAATTATGATTTTTCATTAAATATATTTTATGAAGTGGAATTTATATAATGATAAAATACATAATATTATATTTTATGAATATCAAGTATGCACATATTAAAATTTACTTTTACAAATTAAAATATATATTAATTAAGGATCATTTCATATATCACATAATACTCTTATTAAAATAAGACATAACTCACATATAAATATCACTAACTTCATTACAATAAATTTTAACAATTTCAAAAACTTAAGTATTATATAATTATAAAATAAATATAATTTACAGTTAACAAATAGATAAAACATAATATGTATACTAAAACATTAGAGGTTGTTACAATTGTTAGAAAAATACTAATATTTTTATATGTAGATTGATAGAAGTAATAAACCATAGAAAATATGTCAAGAGTATTATATGGGCATTATCATATATTTTTAAAGTTTTGTGATTTTCTTTTATATATTTATAACCCAACCTATTTTTGAATTATTAAAATACTATTTATATGATAAAAATATAATATATTATTATTACTACTAAAATAAATAAATCATTACTAATGATTTTAATAGTCTTTTGTAAACAGATGCACAAACTAAGGCCATATAATATTTAATTTAAAAGTATTAATTATAATATTATTATTAATTTTAATTATTGACTCATGCATTTTTGACTAATTTTATGAACAAATACACTTAATTTAATATATATATTTTGTATTTCATAATATAATTTATGATAAATTATATATATAATTAATTATTTAATGCATTTTTAAGTTTTAATATTTTTATTGTAAATAATTTAAACTTACAACTATTAAATTTTTGAAAAATTATTATAGTGTATATTCATTGGAAAAAATAAATTTTTAAACCTTATAGTAGTAAACTTATTTTTTTTAAAACTTATTTTACATTATATTTATTTGAAAATACTATAATATATAGATAATTAAATTAGAAATCTATTGGAACATACGGGGTTGAGTTTCTACTTTCTCATCAATCATAAAATTTGGTCAATGTCACCTTGCTATTTTTTTACAATTTGACCCAACTTTGAATAGATTTCATGGTATTCAAAACACAACACGTATATTTCGTTAGAGTTCTAATTTAATTATCTATCTATTGATTTCTTAATTTTTGTAGAGGTATTTGAAAAAATATATATCAAAATGAGTATTTCGGTAGCCCATAAACCCTAAATTTTAATTAAAAAAAAAACTAAATTTTTAGTCATCTCTAACAAAAATAAAAATAAAAATATTATTTAGAGAATTTAAGTAGACCTCGAATTAAACAACCGTCGTGAACTAAAGTTAATTACTAAACTCTAACAATAAGTAAACATGATATACTTGATAAAATAATCTAAAAGTTGATGTAATAAGTATAATTGAAGTACGTAAAAAGATAACTGGTATTAATGATCTAGTGATAAAGTTTTGTATTATTAGAATATGGTGTCAGTTCAAATATTTATAAACACAAAATTTTGCAAAAAAATGGTTTACTTGGGAAGTTAGTGCAATAAGTATAATTTAGGTACATAAAAAGTAATCTCGTGTCAGTAGTGTAGTGGTAAAACATTGTGTCGTACGAATTTGATCAAAAAGAGTTTCAGTTTGGAAATTACAAAAATACGGGGATCAATTTTGTAATTAATTTTCCAATACACATCAAATTTGAAAAAATTATGTTTGCTTGTACAAAGATCCACTGATCACTCCCATAAAGTAATTTGACGAGAGCCACCCTCCTACCATAACTCCCAATTCACCATCTTTGTATGTACCGTGCAAATGAGGCATTGTTTTGTTCTGCAAATGTCATTCGCAGGTACAAAAGGAATACATGCAAACTGTAGATCTTTCCTCTATTCTCCCATTTTCCCTGCACCCCCTCCACAACACCCTAGTTGCTCAGAGTCCCCGCTAGTTGTCAACACTCTAGTATGTCGTTGCTGCCTTTCGCCAAACGTCGCTCGCACGTTCCTCCATCGTTCTTAAGGATTTGTCGAAGAAGGCCAAACGTCGCTCGCAGAAGCCTCCTGTCATCGACCACCGCCTCGCCAGGACTGCACCTCCTTGTCGTGACTTCGTTGGTGGTACCATCACAACAACCATTGCCAAACACTACCAAGGTAATTAGAATACATATTTTTTTGAAAATGAGGGTGAATTGTGCTGGTAATATAGGAGAACTTAATTTTTAATTTAATAATAATTTTCGAAATTAAGAATGCATAAAATTATTAAATGACATGCAAATTGACGAAATGACGAAATTGACCCTACAAAATGGATTTTGTCTAAAAATACCGAGTCTCGTATCAAAACGGTCTCCTTAAGGCAATTATTTCGCCCCCTCACCGTAAATGGTTCGTGTAAGAGGAAAATTATGACGATTACCTCACAGGATTAAACAATGTCGTTAAGGTGAAACAAAACACAGTGTTTTCTTTAATCGAACTGAACAGTACATGAACTCAGACTTAAATCTGACTTAACTCTGAACCAATATATTTGTTGGTAATTTTTGAATTTCTTTGGGATTTTTATCGAATGAGAAGAACCAACCATATTTATAGGGTTAATGTTACTCATTGTAATTAAGGTAACCCATAAATTAATTTAGAAAAACTGAAGCTAAATTAATTGTTAAAAAATGAAAATACCAACAACTATATTACATTAGAAAATATTTTATTAAGTAATATTTCATTAATATTATAATATTTTCTAATATATTATACCAACAATCATGTTTCCTAATATTGTTTCCTTCCTCATTTACCATTCACAAGTAAAATTGGGCCGGTTTAGGGTTAAACCGGCCCAATGGTTGGTCCACGACCAACAAATTGTTCAATTGAGTGTAATTAGATGCAATTAGATTTAGAATGTCTAATATGTTGAATTGATGTTTTATTTGTGTTTTGTATTGTATATGGTTAATTGTGAAATTCCAATTTTTGAAATTTAGGGCTAATTGTTTGAGTGTAATAATTAGATACAATTAGTATTTAGAATACGTAATATGTTGAAATTGATAATATATTATGTGTTTAGTGTAAATAATTAAGGTGTATGTGGTTAGTTCAGATTATTGTGCAACGTCATAATCAGATGTCTAGTGGCATGATCAAAGTCGATGATAGTAAGTTATGTCCTCTATCATGAATTCCAATATTTACCCAAAAATAAAAAATCATGAATTCCAATGAAACTACTAAGGAATCATGGGCAGTGTTAGATTGAAACCCTAATATTTAAAATTTGAGACTAGCTGTTTAATTAAATGAAATTAAATATAATTATACATTAAAATGCCTAATATGTTGAAATTAATGATTTGTTATGTGTTTTGCATAGATTTATTCAGTCGTATGTGCTTATTGTGAAACCCTAAATTTTGAAATTTGGGTTTAATTGTTTGATTGAAATTAAATATTAGTACTTACACTACAAGAATATGCATCAAAAACCACAAAAATATTATGTTGTCGCAAGGTAGTCGTTGTTAATAAGCATTTTTTGTTTTAACACTATTGTTCGATGGAATAGAAGTTTGTTTGAGTCAGAAGTTTTGTCGTAGCTGAAAAACCTCTTTAGTGTGTACTTTTGCCGCAACTAGTTGTGTCAGTCCCAAAAAAATACTTGACAAATACGTATCCGAGGGTAATATACATCAACATCATCATTGATGAATGATATTTCTGATTCATTGTGTTACGAGAAAAGTATGAAAAAGATGTAACATGTTTAACAAAATTGGTAACTGATGTAACTTGTTTTGGACCGCGGTTTTTTTATGTATTATGTTTCATTCTGTTGGTTTTTGAAGAAACGTTTGTTTTTCCGTTATTTTATCCGTTTAAATTGGACACGTGCAGCTCATGTGCTTGATTTTTTGAACGTTTAAAAAACAAAAACTGAAAATACCAAAACTACCCTCGTCTTGTTTTCTATCCAATATCCGAACCGGTTCCCTCTATCTCTTCCTTGCAACCTCTCCATCCAACCTCCCTCAATCTGAACAGTCGTAGATTAATTGGCTCCATAAACTCTTATTTTAGTTCGTTCGAAATTGTGCTAGTTTTTGTATGAAATTGGAGATAATTTCCAGCTTACTACACTCCGTTATTTCATGGCTAAGAGCCTTAAACACAAGATTGTTGAAGGAACTTAAGTTCATTTATGCTGGTATTGTAAGATTGGCTGAAGTGTCCGAAATTTTGATTTTAGTGTCTTATTAAAGATCATAAAGTTTTAATTTGCCTCTTTTAATGTCAAATCAATCGAACTTTGTTTTGATAATAAATTGCTGAGAATAGGTAATCTGTCCATACCAAGTAGAAATTACAACATTTTGATGAAGGGAACATCTGTGAGAGGATGCAATATGTGATCCATACTTGTCTAATTTCTTTATTTTTTTTATGAGATTAAAAACAAGGGTACTGTCTGTTCTTTAAAATTAAACATTGATTTTCTCCAGAAAGCTGATATTAGCTCTTGTATATGTATTATGCAGAATGTACCCTATGTTTTGTCCCATCAAAGCAAGCACTTGGCAAAGTATGTAGTGTCACAAGACCGGTCATTGCCTGTTCTGTCACCTCAAACGAGGCTTCTCAGTCGAAGTCCCAAATACAACAACTCAATGTAACATTGGTTTTCTTGCTCCCATATGCTTGTGCCAACAATATGGGAAAGTAAATCTTCGTTATGTTTCCACAAAACTAACAGTCTGTCCTTCAACTTTTTTTTGTATCAATTTGAACAAGAACAATTGTGTGTGTTCTACTCCCTGGCTGTACTCAACCGAGTACCATGAGTGTCATCAAAATGGCATTTTGATCCTAAGTTCTTACCCATGCATGATGAAATTGAGAAGCTGCTTATTTGATGTTGGCATCTTCTTGATTACTCAGTGTGATGGGTCTCTCTCCGACTGTACCAGGCAGAGAGGCTTTGACTGAAGGCATTCTGATGCCTACTTCTATCAACTAGTAGTAATTTTTGAGTTTTTACCGTTTTTGGAACAAAACATTGTTAGCAATTTATTTGCTAAAGTTGATGATGAGCTTATTAATGATTGTTTGAGTAATTACATTCGCACAAATAGTTGAGGCCATGGCACATCGCTTTGCAAGTGAATACTGCTCTTCAAAATTCGAGCTAGAGACAAACGGGGATGATTCTCTTCTCTCCATTGTAATGGATGAAATCTGGTTCTCCGCTCTCCATTGTAATGGTTTTGTTCATCATGTTCAATAAACTATTATTTGTTTGTGTACCAGTAATTGATAAGGCCTATTATGCTGTCATTTTGAGGTGTTCGGTTCTGTTTTGTGTTTTTTGTGAATTTGGTATTGTAAGTTGGTAATTTGTAAACGTGAATAACAGTTAACTTTGGAAATAAGTGATTATGTTGAAACGATATTGGTTCTGTGTGTATTCTGGGACAGGTTTTGAAATGTAGGTGGAATTCAGTGAGTTCTATTCGACGACTTTTTGTCCAGTCAATCAAAACATACTACATCTACTTTCAATTTATCAACAAACGTTTATCATAAAAAAAAGGGTTAATTACCTCAACCGTTACTTATGTTTGACAATGTGACTGAACCGTTCAAACTTGAGCTCAACTGTTACTTAAGTTGACACATGTGACTGAACCGTTACTATCACCTAACTGCCGTTATTTTTTCCCGTTAAGTAGTGACATGTGCTTGTCACGTGATTAACTTGTAATTTGAAGTTCCTAAACTACCCCTAAGCTCATTCAGTCTTCACATCTTCTACGGTCATGGCGGTCTCTCTCCACAGCCGCTGCTCGTCTCCCCTGCTGCCCACAAATCTCCCCTATTCTAGACTCAAACCCTCGTCCTCCATTTCCATCCTCTTCAAGGTTCCAAACACCCATCACCTCCGTCTGTGCTCCAGACTCCACCGATATCCGGCCGTAGTCAAGGCTGCTATCTCTGCCGCCGATCCTTCTGTTATATCAGCCCAGGCTGAGGATAAGAAGCTGCTCCTCGAAGTGAAGGGTCTTACTGCAGTTATTGCTGAGTAATCTCACACGACGCTTTGCGTGAGGTAATCTATTTGATTGATCTTTTGTTGGTGTTTGCATCTGGCCACTTTGTGTTGTGTTCTTGATTTTGTGGGTTGTATTTTTGGGTTATGCAGATTTCAGCTGCGTTGGGGATGGGAGAGAGAATCCCAGCCGGAAGTTATTTCCAGTACCCTCCATCCGGGCTTCACGCTTCTCCGCTCAGGACCTCCTCACTTCCATCTGAAAGAGAAAAGGTCATTTTTTTTCTCAGTGAATCGATCGGTTTGTGGTAATGTATTCTTCTTCCGCGTACATTAGCTTTAGTTTGGAAGTTCTATCAATTGGGTGTGCGTTGATTTATTGAATTGTTTTTCAATGCCGATATTTTCCTCTGAATTCGTTGACGCTAGATTACCACAATAAAATCAAATGATTGTATAGATGCATTTTTTCGTATTAGATATTCATTCTGTGGTAATGCATGTTAACCAACAAGCATCAACGCATGGACTGTGAAACTGAAAAAGAATCTTAGAACTAAGAAATTTGTGTAGCTGCTCAATCACTGGTCACTGTGAAGTGTTCATTTAACATATGTATTATTTGAGCTAGTTTTGATTATTATGCAAAATGTTATCTTCATGGTAATTGTGTGTTTTGGTGGTAGATATCATCTCTTAAGGGAGTCTTATACACACATGTGGTCTGAATTTTTTTCCTTTCATTAGTCTTATCAAATTATGTTAGTGTTTTCTATTAAAGAAGATGAAACCTCTCTCCGTTAATGTATGTATTTTGATAAATGAGAGTCTTCTTAATTTTATATCGTCTTCCGTGAATCTTGGGTTTGTTTTGCGTCAAATTATGCCATTAGTATAAACAGAATGTCTGTTTTTTCTCCATTCCCAGTGCGTATAAGGCTTATCAACATCATGCACCTTCTCGTAATAAGTAGTCTATTGATAACTAGTTGCTCCTTCATTGCAGGTATTTGGCTGAGTTGTTGATTGAGAGACAAAAGTTAGGTCCCTTTATGCAGCTACTCCCCCATTGCAGTGACCTTATAGATCAAGGTCTCAAACAATCATATTGAGTGTATAAGTGTTTGATAACCTAATTGTAAATCTGCCTTGATTAGGTCCTTGAGTTTCTCTCACCGCTTTTTTATATCTTATGCAGAAATCAGACGGTTATCATCGGGGTTCTGTTCAAATTTTGGAGATCGTGAAAGATTTGAGCATGTGAGTCCACACAGGGCATTGAATCCATACCCAAATGGGTGGCCACTCGAGCTCGAGAGATGGTCTAGGATGCAGAGGGAGGTAATGTCAAGTCATGAACTGATCATATATGTGTTATGGCTTAATGTGTCCCAAAAAAAAGTCTTTTTTTGTGTATATATATATGAGAGTGGTTCGGCTAGAGTATTAGAAGCATTATTTAGGATGGGATTGTTGTTTAAACTTCTCCATACTCATGTTCTGTTGTGCAGGACTGCCCAGATCAGTTTCAATTCATGAAGAACCTTCCAGAAAAAGTTGGCTGTAAAGTATGATGCTTATTCTCTTGGAGTATCCATTACAAAAATTTGGTAGAAGTATTAGAGATGTTTGTAAGAAGTATTTATTGGCAAATTGACATTGCCAGAATGTTTGTAATTCCAATAAATAGCATTGGAGATGTTTTATGAAGGTGGATTTGTAGAAGTATAACTGACCCGAAATAGTTTGTAGGAATGATCATTTAGTTGAACTTACTTCTATTTCTTTCATAAAAAAGAATCAGATATTAAGAAGAAAATGAAATGGTTGCAAATGTGGTAAATTATGTTTGTGGAGAAGTTGTTAAATGATGTTTTATCTTCTTCTAAATGTTATTAAACGGTTACTTTAGTTTGGACATTTTGTTACCTAACCTTTACTACTTCATAATCCATAAACATAAAAGGGGGGTAGAATCGTCTTTAAATTAGGTCACGTGACTTGCACGTGACACTTTGACGGTCAGATTTGACGGAAAGTTCACGGAGTAACCTTTCAGTCACATCTTCAAACTTAAGTAACGTTTCAGCTACACAAAAAAAGATGAGTAACCTTTTAATCACATGGGTCAAACATAAGTAACGGTTGAGGTAATTAACCCTAAGAAAAACACTTACAAAATGTATGTTATCAGGAACCAATAAATACATAAATATTATTAACTAAAAGCCGCTACGCTACGCAAACATAACTACTTTAAATACACATCCTAATATGTATTTCAACCAGTAACCAATTTTAATATTACAGCAAACAGTTGTACCAGAAGCAATCCAACAGCAGTAAACAACATCCTTTCTCTGCTACAAACAAGAATAACTTCGGCTTCGATCTTGGAATGCATTTCTCAAAATTTGGTTACGGTTCTCCTTACGTAAATGCACATTGGGGGTCACACCACTCAAAATAGTCACAACTATGGTTCTGCAATCAAGTTTCTTCACGGTAAAATTAGGGTTTCGAAGAGGGATTTGGGAGGGATTTTCATTTTGATACTACAATTAGGGTTAAAAACCAAAACAAATTGGCAAACATACCTTATAATTGGGACACCCAGTTATAATTGTTGTTGGTAGAGACAGATATCCTAGAAGAAGGGGACGAACACTTCGAAAATTTGAACGCTTCGAACACTTTGTGCAAGGCATGAATGAAGAACAAACAGGGAATGACTGCATATATGAAGAAGACAGGGGCATTTGAGGAATTTCACACCAAACGGAGGTCATGTGCAAGGCATGTGCGGTGTTAACGGAAAGTTTTAACGGACACAAACGGACTTCATCAAAAACCAACAACACCAAACATATTGCATCAAAATCAAACATTGTGTCGCTTTTACCACTATGGGCAAACACGTTACATTTTTTCATCTTTTTCCCTTATTTTACTGTCAACATTTGTTGATGTAATATAACTGTTAACAGTGTCGAAGTAAGTTTGTATGTATAACTCAGTTATCTGTTACTAATTCGGATACCAATCGGTCAAATTAACAGAAGAAACCGAATTTCACCAACAGCTGAAGCAGATGACCTACGTAGCCCTTTCCTCAGCCGAGACTTCCGAATAACTCTGACACCTTCACTTCGAAGCAATTCCATAAACAATCTCACCGTAAGGTGGATAAATCGAAGTTGCTTTGCAGATCTTATTTACGACAACCTTCACTTCAGCTCACAACCAATCTACCCAACCTTCACAACTTTCACCCCGAGACAACATTCACTTCCCTACATCTTCATCCTTTTTCCTACAGTATTGCGGTTAATATTTACGAAAAGCTACGATTTCTTCCTCAATTTGTGAATCGACGTCTGATTGTTTGAGCTACTGACCGTGAAATTCACCTGTGTTGTCAATTTCTTTCATCCTGTGTACATTAAGTAAGGAGCAACTTCTTTTTTTGGTTAATGAATTGAGTTTCTGTGTGTGTGTCCCAAGAAACTAATTCGTACGAAAGTCATGTCGAATGTAGAGATATCAAAATGTGTCAGTTTCTCCCAATTTCTATTGCGTTTTTGAACAATCGTATGTTTGATTGTTTGGTTAAGTCTATACACACTGTACGATTGTTGCTCTGTTACAACAACTGAATTAACTGAATTTGTCAATGAAAAAGTTGGTTAATTATCATGATTTCGGTTAAAGCTTCTATCAACTAATAATACAGCAGTTAACAACTGCTTTTAAACAAAGACGTTATGCATAGGATCTCAGTTTTGTAGCACAATTGTTAATTTCCTTTTCTGGACAAAGCAGTTGTAAAACATCTTCGTGGGTGGAAAACTGTAGTGTATACTTACACGATACATTGTGATATTGGTTTTAATCTTCTCTCATTTCTAAACAGAGGCTCATCAAGGATGGATAAAAGTTGGATGACCAAACATCAACAAATTCAGGAATATAAGGCAGGTGTTACCTTTTTCTTGGACTTTGCCTATTCGCGTGCGTCATGGGATGGGAGAATCTACTGTCCATCACTACAAGAATCTGCCTCAACAACCACAAAAATATTGTGTTGTCGCTAGGTAGTCGTTGTTAATAAGCATGTTTTGTGTTAACACTAATTTTCGAGGGAATAGAGTTGTTTTAGAGTCGGACGTTTTGTCGTAGCTGAAAAAATGCTTTAGTTTGTACTTTTGCCACGACTAGTTGTGTCAGTCCCAAAAAAATACTTGACAAATACGTATTCGAGGGTAATATACATCAACAACATCATGGATTAATGCTATTTCTGATTCATTGTTTTACTGTCAATATTTGTTGATGTAATATATATATTAATAGCATCGCAGTAAGTGCGTATTTAAAACTTAGTTAGTCGTTACTAATTCGGATACCAACCTGTCAAATTAACAGAACAGTTTGGATTTTACCAGCAGCTGAAGCAGATGACCTACGTAGCGGTTTCCTCAGCCCAGACTTCTGAATCACCCCGACACCTTCACTTCGAAGCGATTCCATAAACAATCTCACTGTAATTACACCTAAACAATTCTATCGAAGTTGCTTTGCATACCTTATTTACGACAACCTTCACTTCACTTCACAACCGATCTACCCAACCTTCACCCCGAGACAACCTTCACTTAACTTCCCTACATCGTCATTTTTTTCCTGCAACATTACGAAAAGGTACGATTTCCTCCTCAAATTATGACGATGAATTGAGTAAGACAATGAAATTCAACTAGCTGCTGTGTTGTCAATGTATTTCATTATGTGTACATCACGTAAATAGCATCTTACCTAATCGGTTAACGAATTGAGTAACTGTGTGTTCGTTTAGACATAACAACTTATCTAATCAGCTTATCTGATTCTTACGAAGGCGATTGCCGAATGTTGACATAACAAAATGTGTTCGTTTCTCCCCATTTCTGTTGCGTTTCACTACAAATCGTCTGTTTGATTTTTTTTGGTTAACTGTATACACACTGTACGATTACTGCTCTGTTACAGTAATAGAATTAATTGAATTTTTCGTTGAAGAAAGTTGGTTAATTATCATGGGTTCGGGTAAAACTTATATCAACATAATTATACAGCATTTAACAATTGCTTTTAAACAAAGACTATGCATAGGATCTCAGTTTTGTAACATAATTGATAATTCCCTAGGTGTAGATAAAGAAATTTATATCTGGATTAGGATTGGACTATCAGAAGATACATGCTTGTGTAAATGACTGTATTCTATTTAGAAATGAATACGTCAATCTCAATGTGTGTCCAATATGTGGTGAGTCACGATGGTTTCAAGGTCATGAAAGTGCAGGAGGAATGAATAGTCCAGAGAAATCTAAGTAAAAGGCTGGAAAACTTCCCATTAAAGTACTATGATACTTTCCACTAACTTCTAGGCTGCAAAGACTATTCATGTCTCCTAAAACAGCAGGATCTATGACCTGACACTCTACAGACCGAATAAAAGATGGAGTACTGCGACATCCTGCGGATACAGATGCATGGAGAAAACTTGACAATGTGAATCCTGCCTTTGGGGCATAGCCACACAATGTACGTCTTGGATTATCTACAGATGGCTTCGATCCTTACAGTGACAAGAGTCACCCATATAGCATGTGGTCGGTTGTGTTGATTCCTTACAATGTGGCACTGGAGAACTGCCTGCAAGATACCAATTACATATTGTCAATGTTGATTCCTGGTCCAAAATCCCCAACAAATGATATTGACGTGTATCTACAGCCATTGGTAGATGAGCTGAACGAGTTATGGTTGAATGGTGCATGAACATATGATGCATACTGTAAAGCGAACTTCCAAATGCACGTTGTTGTACTTTGGACAATAAATGGCCTCCCTGCTTATGCAAACTTGTCCAGTTGGGATACTTATGGTAACCTAGCATGTCCAGTATGTCAAATGGACACACATTACTATCGATTAAAGCATGGGAGAAAATGTTCCTTTATGGTGCATAAACGATTCCTACCGGCTGATCACCCACGGAGGAGAAACAAAAGTGCATTTGATGGAACTGTGGAGGTAAGGAGTGCCCCATAAAGACGTTCCCGGGGATGAGGTGTTGAAACAGTTAGAGTTCCTTCAACTAATTACCTTTAGTAAAACGCAGCCCCCCACAAAAGTTGGAGTAGACCCAGTCAGTGAAAATTAGAAAAAGAATGGCATATTCTTCTGCTTAACTTACTGGCCAGAACTTTTGGTTCCTCATAACTTGGATGTTACGCACATTGAGAAACATGTGTGTGATAACCTCATTGGGATGTTACTAGGTGTTTCTGCAAAAACAAATAACAATCTCAATGCCAAATTGAATGTGCACGTGTTAGGCATAAGAACATCATTGCATCCCGTACGTAGAGGATCGAATTTGGTGTTACCTCCGACCTGCTACACCCTATCGAAACAGCAGAAGATGAAACTATGTGAGTTCCCAAAAAAAATTTGATTGTCAAGTGGTTATTCGTTAAACATATCTCGCTGCGTGAAGTTGAAAGACAGGAAATTGATCGGTCTGAAAAGTCATGACTACCATGTTCTAATGCAATGCATACTAAGTGTTGCAATTAAGGGATTACTGCCCAAGAATGTATGCAAGGCACTGATAGACATGAGCAACAGCTTCAGAGTGTTATCCTACAAGGAGTTGAACATGGCAGATGTAATTAAGTTCTCAGAGTGCTGTATACTGTACCATGTTTATCAGTTGGTCCATTAAGCTCTCAGGTTCTTTTTTGTGTGTGGTATAAATTCAGAGCCCAACCTATGACCCAAATGACCTAGGTATTACGAGTCATCTACGGGTTGGGTCAAAATGACCCATGGATCAAAAACCCTACCCAAACATGACCCGTGGGCGGGTCACCCACGGGTTGGGTCAGGTTTTGCTACCCCTACTTGATTCGTAAATAATTTGATAAAATAAATTATTGACAAATCATAAAAACCAGAATGTACTTAAAATTTTGTTGCAGGGACGAATTTGACAGCTTAATGATGTGGTGGAGAAGAAGATGTCCTCTACATTATCGGACTGAAACCCTATTCTATTCGGGCGAAGCCCACATTTTTCAAATATCTATGTTTGACCAGGTGTCCAAGCATGCATCACTTTTTGCATTAGCACATTACCCCTCTTTGAAGCAAATGTCATTTCGAAATTAAGAGTATATGACAACACGGTCCCACCATTTCTGCAGCTTTTGCAATTCCCTTGTAATTTACCGCGCAATCACTCCTTTGTCCCGCGTCCTTGGGTTTGGACTCTCCATTTCTACCAAAAGTTCCTCTCTTCCTCTCCTCCAACGATTCAAAGGTACGGTTCATCTTCAAGAAGTCCTGCAGCTCTAGCACCAAAGGTACGGTTCATCTTCTTGCTATTCCATATGTGTACTTGTCTTTGAAGAAACTTGAACAACCGTGTTAGGAGTCAGACATCCATGAATTGTCCATTTATAACTAATGGATTTTTGTTTCACCACAGAGTTGTGGTCGGACTTAGGTTAGTTTTGAAAATGATGTGGTGGTGTTACATTTTACTCCACGACAGTCCGTTAAAAATTAAAACTTTAATATGTCAAACCTTTGGAAATCATGATTAGCCATAGTTTGGAAGATGCATGTCTTGTTAGGGTTTCTTCGATCGGTTGTCACCATAATATGTCAGCAACTTTATGGCCATTACCTATTCATCTCTGTTCTTCCACGTTCTCACCGTTTATATGGACTTCCGTAGCAGTGTTGAACACATCCGTGACGATGGTAGGAACTGAAAGAATGAAGAACAATAGTACCAATGTTAAGCCAATCCCAACTTGGAGGTCACCCCGGAAACTGTCCCGCGCAGCACCAAGTAGGTTTATATCCTCCTAAATTTTGTGGCTTACAGGACATGAGAGAGTTGTATCTGTACCCATATAGGTTTACTTCCTTATTTAACTTTATACTTTCAGGTTCATCAGTTGGTGACACTTTGGTAGAGAACACTACAACACCGAACACATTGGACACGCCAAATGAATAAATTCCAGCAGAGGAAACTCAACATGAAGATCCATTGGTGGAAGAGCATGCGACCGAACATGGTAAGTCTATGTGTAAACCAAACCAGCCAACAACTATTGGAAGTTATTGAATCCTTATGCCTATGGGGTGCAAGATATTAACTACATATGAAGGTTTAAGGGTGCAAGATGAAGGTTTAGGGCATGCAGCTGAGAAGCTACGGAGATGAAGGACTAGGTGTATTAAGCTGTCAAGAAATGGAATCAATGAAAAAGAAGAGTTACATTTTAATGCTCAGAACAAGGTCTTCTCGAAGAATGCATCGGTGTTTGCCTCATGGTGTGGGTGCATCGTACGGAAACGAACGAATGCATCATTGATGGTGAAAGACTGGAAAGAGATACCAAAGTAACCCATTGATTACAAGGGGAAAATTATGATGCTCGTTGGAGTAAGTACACTTACATGCTCTTTCTTAACGTCCGTACGTTGCGTACTACATGTGTCTTTAGTTGTTCAATAAGACAGAATGTGTATCTTTTCCACCATTATGATTTTAAACGTGAATCAACTATTGCTGCTTCGCAGGAAAATGTTGTTATCCCTGAAGATGATAACTTGAAGCAACTGATCGTATGTACACTCAGAGAGAAGTACATGAATTACCGGGCGAACCAGAAAAGAAGGTATTATGGCAGATACCTTACCGATGAAGAAAGAATATAGAACATCCTGCCAGACGTGGTGAAAGAAGATTGGGTATGGCTAGTGAATTGGTTTAGCTCAGAGGAGTTTAAGGTGGTTCAACTGACCAAATCTTGTTCTTTTATTCTTTACTGCGACCTATAGCAAATTTTTATATCTTATTAACCATATGACTGTTTGTGTCCTCATACTTGAAGGTGAGGAGAGAGCGTAACAAAGCAAAGAAAGCTCACCAAGTGATCAGGCACATTGTGGGGACATGCAACTTTGCCAAGAGGGAACAGGAAGAGGTAATGAACCCATATACCCACCCTCTTCAGAATCTAGTAACCACTCAGTTACCGTGCTTGTTTTTAAAAACGCATATTATGAACAATAATGGGGTACATCCGGGTGAATATCACATGTTTCAGAAGACCCATGTGGACAAGAAGGGGGTTCCTCTAGATCCGAAAACTCAATCAATCATGTTAAGCGATAAGACCTCCTTTTCATTCTTAATTTTTAAATGTTCCAGACTTAACACATGAGATTAGACTATACTGGCTGTAGGAACAAGTTGAACAAAGGGTTGTTGAACTGCAAGCTGAAGAGGACGTTCCCGTCGACAAGGATGTACTTTATGATAAAATCCGTAAGCCTGAGCGTCGTCAATCTCGTGTATCCAAAATTGAACAGATGATGGAGAGTGAGCAGTTAAAGAAAGCGAGGGAAGAAGTGGCGCTAGCTAGAGCTAAAACTGCAGAACTAAAGAAGTTAGCGGTAGAGAGTTCAAAGAAGGCAGAGGAGAGTTCTAGGAAGGCGGAGGAGGGTTCTAGGAAAGCAGAGGAGAGTTCTAGGAAGGCGGAGGAAGCGACAACAACTCTAATGAAGTTCCAGGAGAACATGATGGCAGTCCAAAAAGATATGGTCTTCATGAGAATGGCACTGCAAGCCAATGGTGCATTGCTCGATGATTCAGATCCATAAGGTACAGTAAACAGGTCGTTGTTTAAGTGATGGTACTTTGTTGTTGAGGAATGTTAATGTGAGGTTGTTCTAAGTTATTCTATTGGTGTGTTTGCAGATCGAAATAAATGAAATATGACGCAGCTCGTTTTTAGGTAATCTTCAGCACTTGCTTGATGTCCAGTTGGGTTAGGCCTAGTATAGTTTCTGTCTTGAAACAATGATTGTGCCATTTTGTAATGTTGGAACATCTAAATGGGATTTTGTCTGTGTTTGTTGTGTGTTTTGGACCACACACATATGCTGAATTTTGTGTGTTTCTGGTAATGTGTTGTGTTTGTGGTGTGTTTATGCTAAATTTTGGCCTTTCTCGTATGGAAAAACATTGACATGTTTATTCAGGACACTTTGTACGTGTCGGACGTCGGATCCGACTTTCCCCGACCCTTTTGAAAAAAAAACTAATTTTCATTTGAAAATGTCGGGTCTTGGCGAGCGACGGGTCCGGTCGAGCGGGGTCATCAACCGGACCGAAAAAATGAAAGAGTCGCCACTGATTAATTAAAGGCTAATCGGAATCCTAAAATTTTGCCTAGGGTACATGGAGTTAACATCCTAGGGATTAGAAAGGTATACGTCCAAATAATCGAGTTCGGGGGTTTGATTACGTCTTAAAAGCTCGCAAGCTCATAATCTGCCCTTTCGGTACTTTAGTTTGATTTTGATTTTTTTTTTCAATTTACCCGAATTGCCTGTTTTGATCATGCTTGACCCAAAATGACTATATGCATTTTCTTTAAATTAAATAAACCTTGTACAAACTTTTTTTTTATGAGTTAATTTCAAATAAACAAGAGAAAACTAAAGTTAATCGTGCTCGAAAAAAAATGGTTTAACTCTTGAGCCATTCTAAACGTGTCAAAACATGCACAAATGATTTTTGAAGATATTAAGCTCGTTGGACTAATTTGTCACATTTTGAGAAGTTATAGGATGTCAAAAAAAACTATGGACCAAAATGCAATTTTTTAAAATTTAAGCTCAGTTGGAAAAATATTTCAAAAATTGCAGAAATGACCCTAAACTATTCTGGACTTATTCGTAACAATTGGTAAAGCTCTAAAATAACCCGAAAATTATTCTGGACTTATTTGTAATACTTTGAGAAGTCATGAAATGTTCAGAAAAATTTAGGAATCACAATGTAATTTTCGAAAAAAAATCATAACTGAACTGAAAATATTGTTTTCTTAATTACAGAATTGACCCTAAATTATTCTTGATTTATTTGTAACATTGGGTAAAATTCCAAAAATAACCCGAAAATTATTCTAAACTTATTTGTAACATTTTGAGAAATCATGGAATGTCTAGAAAATTTTAGAAATCAAAATGTAATGTTTTTTAAAAAAACGAGCTGAATTAAGGAAAAAAAATCAAAAATTGCACAAATGGCCCAAAACTTTTCCGATTTGGTTTATAACACTCGATAAAGTCCCAGAATGACCTGAGAGTCCAAGGACCGAGTTGTAATCTTCATCAAAGTTTGGGAATGACCTAAGTCATATTTTAAAAATATTTCTTTTTTACATATACATATACATAATATATATATATGTATACATATAGATAAATAGATAACATATGCATAATATATGTATATATATATATATTATACATAGACATATATAGTATTACATAAACATAATATAAATATATATTATACATATAGATAGATAGATAGATAACATATACCTAATATATATATATATATATATATTATACATATACATATACATAATATATATATTATACATACATATATATATATATAGTATTACATAGACACAATATAAATATATATTATACATATATATATTAACAAGTATATTATACATAAATATATAATATATGTATATAAACTCTCAATTTTATTTCACATTTAGAAAATACAAATATGATATTGAATATGAGAGAAATATACCTAACTCATTCGGAGTTTAATACCGTACGAGAAACCGAGACCGATAATCACCGTTATTTTTTTTTTACTCACTTTTTTTCTTTTCTTTTTCACTCAATCTCTCTTCCTTACTCTCCTCACCGTAGCTTACCACCTACCCCAATTCATTCACTACTTCTCCCTTTTATAGATGAATTGAATACTTATTTTAAATTTTTTTAATATATAAAACTTCAACTTGGATTAAAGAGGAACATGGTCATGTGGCCATGTTCCATGTTGAGATATATATTTTTTTAATATATATATATATATATATAGAGAGAGAGAGAGAGAGATTATTTTATTTTCATATATCGATTTCTCTTGGCTTGATTCCTTATATACGGTATTTTGACCCCGAGCCAAAATCAGGTGTTTACAGTAGGGAAATGTATGAATGGTTGGTTGTAGGTGGTATGCAATCTTAGGATATTAAATACAAATGAAGCATGAAAAAGAAGACTTACTTGAGAAGAAAGAAAACGAGAACTTCAGAATTTCATTTCATCAAAAGGTAGGTAAATCTGTTACAAGAAATTGTATTTATAGGACAACAGAAACTAGAATTTACAGATTAGTCCTTGTCATATGTTCACATTTGACTTCAATGTTATATGTAATTATACATATAACCTAACATTCCCCAATCAAGATCCAGCTTCATCTGTACTTCATCTTTCCGAGTCTTAAAAGTTCTTCATAGTTAACCCGACTGAGCTGATTCTGAAAGAAAATCTGAGTCTATTTTCATGAGCTTCAATTTGCTTAGTTGTTTGAAACATCATTAGCAACCAGAGATCACTTCTGTGATTGATGAACATACACACATCATCTTATCACTCTTGACATATGCATATAATCTCATCATTATTATTCTATTGTTTTTCACATTATGCACTACACAATTCTAACACAATCTGAATCATATGCACATAAATCAATCTCAGCACATATATAACATGCAATCTTCTCTCTCAGCACATCTATGACACCTGATAAGAATCATTCTTATAAGAATACACCTTGAAGTATAATGGATCTTAGAAGTGAACTATACTTATACACAGAATCAAGCTATTGAGATACATCTATGTTGTTATCACTCAAACTTTCTGAATTTCAATCAATCTTCTGAATTGATTTTGTTTTTCTTTTGATCAAGTCTTTGACTGATCTCTTGATGCTATTTTTTTCTCATTGACAGAAGGGTTTTGGCCCTTATCTTACCAACAATGACTAAAGGGTTTTGTCCCTTATCTTTTCTTCCTCAAGAGACATTTCAAAGTAGCTTTAACGTTTTCTTTGAAATGGCCTCTATTTTTTGAATCAAGCCATGTTTTATGTCAATGAACTCAAATATGCTCTGAATTTGATTTTCAACTCCCATTACTTTCTTATAACAGAAAAGCAGAGAAGACACAACATAGACTGCATAACAGTCACAACCTTTGTGTAATGCATACATCCAGATACTAACCCACATATACTCCAAAAGTAACCTCATAAAATGACTTCTTTCAGGCATAATGTATGACCTCAAGATTAGTCTGAACATGCTAATATATGTGACAAAACTACTCTAAATGATATGAAACAGAATGTGCAAACTGAACACTGAAACATGCTTAAGCAGTAGACTAGACTTGATATAGATTTACACAGATATATCAGAATGATCAGAATGATATGAAATGAACATACTCTGCAACAGATGATCATACTGATGCAAAATAATGTTCAACAAACTCAGCATATGATACCTAGAAGATAGATCACAAATACTCTACAGAATCATGCTACTCATCTGCTGTTGTAGACTGATTCATGGTTAACTCAGAAACTGAACATACTCTCAGCTTTTTCCTACATGGAACAAACTACTTTTCAGTTAACAGTTTTGTAAGAATATCAGCAATTTGCTCACTCGAGGGAACAAAATTAACTATAACATGTCCAGAATTCACCTTCTCTCTTACAAAAAACAGATCAATTTCAACATGTTTCATTTTTGAATGTTGAATGGGATTTTCTGTAATAGCAGCAACACTAGTACTGTCTGTCTAGACAGGTGGAACTGATGACAAATGCAGTCCCATTTCTGTGAGAAGTGATTTAACCCATATGATTTCACAAACCGCATTGGCAATTGCCCTGAATTCAGCCTCAGCACTTGATCTTGCTACAACCGATTGTTTCTTGGAACTCCAAATTATTGGATTGCCATTAAGAAGCAGATAATGGTCGGATATGGAATTTCTATCAGCAATAACCCCACCCCAATCTGCATCACAATAGGAAGTCAAAGAAATCTCTTTAATAGGAAAAGAATTATTACGAAACAAAAGACCATGATCAAGCGTTCCTTTGAGATATCTCACAATATGTATTACAACTTTCCAGTGACTTACAGAAGGAGTCTGCATATACTGACTGAGTTTGTTCATATAGAAATTTATGTCTGGTCTAGTTACATAAATGTGTTGTAAAGCCCCAATGGTACGCCTATACAAAGTAACATCATCAAACGATTCATCACATGATATAATACCTGTTTTGGACAAACAATTACCTGTCATAGGTGTGGGAAACACAAACGATTCATCAAGTTCCAGCTTACTAATAAGCTCATGAATATACTTCTTCTGATTTAGTAAAAAAAAATTATCAGAAACAGTAACCTCCATACCCAAAAAATAGCTCAAACTACCAAGATCCTTAAGTTGAAATTCATTGTTGATTGCATTGATCACTTCAGCAATTGCAGAAGAAGATGGACCAGTTACTACAATATCATCAACATATACTAACAAAAACACAGAATAATGATTGGAATGTTTTATGAAAAGACAACTATCAACAACTGATGCTTGAAACTGTAAGTTAATAAGAAAACTCTTGAGCTTTTCAAACCAAGCACGCGATGCTTGTTTAAGACCATACAACGCCTTTTTTAGTTTACATACCAGAAAAGTATCTGAAGTAGGCACTTGCTCAAACCCCGGAGGTTGAATCATATACTCTTCTTCGGATAAATCACCATGAAGGAATGCATTAGTAATATCAACTTGACGTAATGTCCATTTGTGAGATAGAGCAAGAGACAGCACCACACGACCAGTAGCAGACTTGACAACATGACTAAATGTTTCCTGAAAATCAAAACCAAGTTTTTGAGAGAAACTTTTAGCAACTAACCTGCCTTTATAGCGAGCAATAGATCCATCAACATTTTTCTTTATTTTAAAGAGCCATTTACAAGGAATTGGTATCCGTCCTTAAGGGAGTTCAACCACAGACCAAGTATTATTCAGTTGAAGAGCTGAGTATTCAGCTTCCACCGCTTCTTTCCAATGAGGACTATGAAGATCTTGATAGACGGATTTGGGTTCTTCATGAATCAAGGCAGCTGGAGCCTCGACAGAGGTAAGAATAGCTTGAAGAGATTCGTTCTGAACAACTCTACTCTTAGCACGAGTCTGCATAGGATGAAAATTTTGAAAATTAGAAGATGATCGAGAAACTAATGTAGAAGGCACTGATGAAGCATGAGTAGAATCAATAGGAACAAGATGAGAATCTTGCAATCTATAGGTGATGTAGAAGGACAAGGAGATATATGAGATAATACAGGAACATCCTGCAGACAATAATCATCTGAATTCAAATCTGGAAGAGAAGTTTGAACAGGATTTTGAGAACTAGAAGAGATATCAGGCGAGTTGTGAGATAAAGGTAACTCAGCAGGATTTGAAGACACAGGATGATGAAGATTTGTAGGAGATGAAGAAGATAAGTTGTGAATAACCTAGGGTGGTGTAATAGCCGTAAATGATGCATGAGCAGGTCCAGGTTCCATATCCTGATCAATAGAAGAAGAAAACTGAGCATCACATGGTAAAAAGAATGGCATAGATGTATAATTTTGAGTAGGAGAGGCTGAAGTAAAGAAGATACCTTTGGTATCAGCAAAAGGGAAAGACTGTTCATGAAACACAACATTTCTAGTGGTATATACTCTACCTGCAGCAGACAAGCATTTATATCCACGATATTTGGAACAATATCCTAAGAAAACACAAGGCTCAAATCTATGAGCAAGTTTATGTTTATTATATGGTCTTAAATGAGTAAAACACAAGCAACCAAACACACGTAAGAAGGAGTAATCAGGAACAGACCCAAATAACTTCTCATGGGGTGAACGCTTGGACAGACTGTAGGAAGGTAGTCTGTTGCTTAAAAAACAGCAGTAAAAAATGCATCTGACCAGAAATGCAGAGGTACAGAAGCTTGTGCTAGCAAAGTTAAACCGAGTTCTACAATATGGTGATGCTTTCGCTCCACAATCCCATTCTGCTCAGAGGAATATGGACATGTAAGATATGTTGACAAGAAACGAAACTCTGTGATATGTTACAATATCTAATTGAGGAAGATATGTTGACAAGAAACAAAACTCTCCTCCACCATCAGATTGCACTGCTTTTAGAGAATGTCCAAGTTGTTTCTCAGCCATTCTGTGAAATTCAACAAAACATTGAGCAACATCACTTTTCTTGATTAAAATATAAATCCAAGTATAACGACTAAAGGCATCTACAATACTCAAGTAATAATGCTTTCCATTTGAAGAGCAAGCTGCTGGTCCCCACAGATCAACCTGAACCAACTCCAGAGGATGAGAATAAACTGTGGAGGATGAAGAAAAAGGTTGTTTTTTACGTTTACCCACAGCACAAGCAGCACATTGTATAGGAGAATGAAAAACCGGATGATTATAAATCCTTAAAAAATTAACAAGAATTTTATTCGACGGATGACCAAGACGCGTATGCCACAAGTGAGTGGAATCCTTGTTGTCTAAAGTAGACATCAAACAATCAAGATCCATTTTATCAACTGTATCAGATGTTATAATACTAGAGTTGTTATTTTGAGAATCAACATGAAAAGATATTGTATTTTCCACTTCATTGATATTAACATGATCATATGCAACAACAGGAGAAACCACAGTAAAATCTCATTTATTGACAGATTCAGACACACTTGAATCATTATTTGTCTTACAAACATCAACACTAGATTTTTAAGAAATAACCACTGAATTACATCTACCGCTAACAGGAAGACTGGACTTAACAAACTGACAGTGATGTAATTTCAACAGGTCAAGCTTGTATAAACCAGAATTTTCAGAACCACTAAGCAGAACATTGTGCGAATGAGATTCTATGATCACACAATGAGTGGCATGAAACTCAAAGTAAACCTTGTTATCCTTGGCGAAGTGAGATACAGATAACAAATTTTTAGTGACAGATGGGGTATAAAGCATATTATGAAGAAACAATTTTCTAGAAGCAATACCAGATGTAGAAGAAATAACAGGTAAGGCAGCAGACCCAATAAAAGCTATATTAAGAGTAGAACCATTACCTACTGTGACCTTACCTTGACCATTGTATGGAATGCAACCTTTGAAGTATGACGGAGCAGCATTGGTCAAGTGATTGGTAGCACCAGAATCTGGAAACCAACTTGAGTCATGCTGAGCACCATGAGTTATCAAAGTAGTATGAACTTGTGGATTACTGATAACTGATTGATTATCAATAGCTTTCCCATTTCCTTGTATAGAACTGGTTGCAGAAGAAGCATATGGAGATCCAGGAGCAGTTGGCGTCATGGAAGCAAACATAGGAGGATATATGTAAGGAGGAGTAGGAACATGACAAGTAGAAGAACCAGGAGGACCAAACATTTGAGTTGAATCCATGGGTTTAGAAACAAAATAAGGATGAGGAGAAAAGCTATTAGGCTAATACGAATACGGCACAAAGGACATAGGTGGAGTCTGAACAGAGGTAGGGACCGAAGGAGACATTGGAACAGATTTTTCATTAGTGTGATTATCAACAGCATCATTCCATTGTGTTGAGCAGAGATTGACAGATGGAGACGAAGAATTTCCTGAATCTGTCACTCCAATAAAATTAACATTGAACCTATGATAACACCTATAGACAAGATGTCTAAATCTCCCACATAGTTGACATTATGGACGATTATTTCCATATTCACGTCCACGACCCCCTGCCTCTTTCAGAACCAGAGTAATTGTAATTCTGAGACCGAGATACTACAGAAGCAGGTGGATTAGGAAGAATTCCATCAAAATTTACCCCAGTGGATGAAGCTGTTGCATTTACTAAACTTGAAGAATCTGAACCTCCAAAACCATTATTTTTCACAACATAATTGAAGTTAACCGCTACATTTGCAGTAATACTTGAATCAAACAACAAATCAACTTGTTTCGCTTCAACATCAACGAGAACAGAACTGATAGACACCAAATCATACAGATTCATGCTCGCATGAATAACCGAAACTACACTATCAAACTGTCCTTTAACACCATTCAAAATAATTAAAATATGATGCATCTCTTCTATTGGATGACCGGAGCTTGCAAGACTATCGCAGGCAGACTAAATAGAAGTCAGGTAATCACGCATGTGTTGATGCAGAACCTTTCTAACCTTAAAGCGGTCATACAGATGCATAATAAGAGTTGTGGATGAAGAAGAGAAATCACGTTGCAATTTTTGCCAAATGGAAGCCAGAGTCATACATCCAGTGCGACCTCTGCTTACCTGAGATGACACTGAAGCCAGCATCCAGGAAGCAATGGAGCTATCCTTCTGAACATACATGAGATACTCCGGATTTGACTCTTCATCGCCATCCGCAGTTTGAATGTGAGGAGGAATTGTCGAATTCTCGTACAAACGTCCTTCAAGATTATAGCCTCTTACAGCTAATAGCACTTGTTGTCACCACAATTGAAAATTTTCTTCACCTTCCAATTGACAAACCTTCTTGTTGAAGAAGGGTGCAGATAATTCTTCCATTGAATTAAGCATAGTCGAAAACAAGACGCATATATAGACGCAACAGAATCATGCACTTGACGAAAATGAAATGCAGTAGTGCATATCACAGAATCGCAGTAGCTCTGATACCATCTTAGGATATTAGAGACAAATGAAGAATGAAGAAGAATACTTACTTGAGAAGAAAGAAAACGAGAACTTCATAATTTCATTTCATCAAAAGGTAGGTAAATATGTTACAAGAAACTGTATTTATAGGACAACAGAAACTAGAATTTACAGATTGGTCCTTGTCATATTTTCACATTTGACTTCAATGGTATATGTAATTATACATATAACCTAACATGCATTATGCAACGTCTAACTGGTGAAAATCCGACAAATTTATTATGAAACTAGTACAGTTGTATTAGCATCGAAAAATTGATTACCAATACATACGACAAATACATTCAAAAAAACCTGATGCAGTTACTCTTTAATTGCAACAAACTTCGTATGATAGACAACGACAATTACTGCGGCTAAAAGTAGACAATAACCTCAACACCAAGCAAATAGTGCAATTTAGGTCGCATGTGTGACTTGCATCGACCACAAACTTAGACAGTATTATCATCTTCTTGCATTAAAAGTTACGTGACACTATTTATGTATAATTAGTTTCTAAATAATTGTTGACGTTAATACGACTTTACTGTATCTACAACTGTTACACCCAAAAATCATGAAATGGGAACACACATATACTGTAAATGATATATCCATTTTACCATGAATATACCTTGTATCTGAAAAAACTATATAGCATCCCATTATTCCCGACGGTAATTACGGGTGAACACCATTGACAATATGTTGATGCTAAAGGTATAGACATCTGTTCATTCTAGCAGCGGCATACCTTTAGTCGTAACACTTTGTTCGTGCGAATACCTTTAGCATCGGGGCTTTCAGGCACGATACTTAGCAGTGACATGTCATCTTAGCAGCGGCAAAACCCAACTTAGCAACGATTTTGCACCGTTGCTATAGTCCTACTTTCTTGTAGTGTTATTAGATTGCCAAACATGTTGAAATTAATGAGTAAAATCTCTTTAATGGCATGGAAAACTTCAAGATGAAAGTTCAATAAGTTTCCCCTGTATTCAACTCCCTAAAATATGATTAGTTTCGTCGATGGTTATCTGATTTTTGGAATTTCAACTTGTGGTCTTAAGCGTACGATGTTGGATACTAATATGGAGTCATGAAAACTAATCAGTCGGAGCTAGATCATTACTGGTAACGGTCGTGGTAGAGCTTACCTTCACTAGGATAAACATGTGCTTTGTTGTCCGAACGCGATATGAAAAGTAATTGTTGATGGGAGATGATTTTCTTACTGGCAGACACGAGGAAGCTTCACTCAGGTTTGAGGCAATGACTACTTATACAGAAAAGAGTACATATTAAGGACACGTGGAGGAAAAAGTTATACCACCAACTTGATCCAGAAGACGCGACTATAATGAATGAACATTATTTTTACACAACCATGTAAACATGTAATGATAAATATATAAATGTCAAACACAGATTGAAAGACGTACATTGATCCATATTTTGGTCTTGAGGCTTACAAGCGGACATACTTACCTAAACTCCACCCATCTACTAGATAAACAGTGGTGGCCAGAGTGGAGCGAGCCATTAGTTAGGTACGATCCACAGTGTTAATCTCTAAACATGGTTGTGGGAAGGACATAATCAGTTGGATTCGACTAGTCTGCTTAAGCACAAAATTATGGTCAATGTGGTTAAACATGACACAATATAAAAATATTGTAAAGATTGATTCTAATTATCACATCAATTATATAAATCTTCTGTTGAGATTGATTGTTCATATGGAATGATTGATTCAACTTAAATATGTAGAGAAATGACCATATTTATTGTTCTCGTGTATCAAATAATGTATTGTAGTAAAGGCAACTCATCTATATGTTATTTTACTTCGTCGAATGAACCAATCAATCCCTCCTTGCTCGATTGTCAACCTTATCATATGTCATAATAGGTTTTGGATGATATGGTAACGTTGATTAGTATTAATATGTGACATTTATATATTAATGTTTATTGTTACATGTAGAGACTCAATTTTGACATAGATGCAACGTGTTCAGGATCGCAACACATGACGCACCATTATGAAGATTCCAGATATGGCAGGTTGCGGAGAGTCCAAGATAGGTTTCGTGCGAATTTAGTAGATTAATATATATAGAGAGAGAGTATATTCAGAAATATTTATAGAATATTTCAATAATATTTTATATTGTATAATATATTTTATTGCGTATACACTTCCTAGTTTAGAAAACCCTAGGAACTTGTATAAATATGAGTGGTATGCATTGCGTAAAAGAGGTAGCAAAATGAATAAAATAAAATTTCAATTGAAATAAAGGGCAGACACACCACTGCTACAAAGGAGAAATTAAAATAACTTTCTTCAGAAACATGGTTTAAATTACACAACTTAATTCTTTCATGTAATTGCTCATACATACTTGTGAGTATACATACATTTATTTGATATTGTGATCCCTATGTGGGTGAAGAAACCACTAATTGAGAACATATTATTGGAACCCTCCCTTAGAACAAAGCCACACATTATTTTTGTTGCATATTTTTCTATATGTCCATTAAATATATTTATTGCATAGAATATGCGCATGTTGTAATATGTGCATGTTGTATATTTTGTAGTAGTTGTGAAACATTATTAGGTAACTTTAAATTTTTTCATAGTGAATTTTATTTAAGCATTCATCCCATGAATTACTTAAAAAAACAACTTAAAGTGTCATTCAATTTTCCAAAGGAGCTTTACACCATTTGGGTAATGTCAAGTCTAGAAAAAAAAGGATCAGATTCTAGAAGAGCATGTATCTTTAAGTACTAACATTATTTAATTAGTTGAGTATAATTATACATGTTTAAATGAAGACATTTAAAATTAACTTTAAATATTTGTCCTTTGTTCAATTCAAATAGAAAATAATCGACTCAATATATTTAATAGTGTCTTATACCTCATTTTTTGTTTCCAAATTGAATAAATGAATGACATTCAAGTTTTATTTTTTTTAAATAATAATCATGCATCACATATCTTATTTTTTGTACTTATTTTTTTTGTGAAATATTTCATTTTAGGTACCTTTGACTGCGTTCAAACATGCATATACAAAATGACTCAGACATCCACCTTGATAGAGATATTAACCGCCCCAATCCATCATACTGACATTTAATGCCAAGCCTATTCAAGGATCGTCCATTTGAAACACTTGCATAATTGGTCCTTTATCGGTCCATTATTGATCTAAATATATTATTGTTTTTGTAGAACAATGTATGGGCCTAAACCACCTTTTAAATGACTACGTGTAAATATAACACTTCCACAATGTAAATAATTAGTATGGGTCACACTCATCCTTTAATTGACTACATATATAAAGTTCCACGAGGTAAAGTTTACAATAGGTCATAGTCACACCTCAAATTGACTACAAATAAAAAGAGTGTTCCTTTTAGATACAAAATTTGTATGGGTCACATCCACCCTCAATTGGCTAGATATGAGAAGAGTGTTTTCACAAGATGGAAAATTTTAAATATGGGACGCCATCACCCTTTCAAATTGACTACAAACAAATATAATGTGTATTCTTATGAGGTAGTATGGGTCACAACCACCCTCAATTGGCTATATATAAAGAGATCACCAAAGTGAAAACTTGTAGAGATCACAATCACCCTTCAATCAACTATAAATAAAGAGAGAAGTTTTGCAATGTGGAAAATATAAAATTAAAGCACACACACGCAAAAACAGAATGGGACACAATCATCCTTTTAATTGACTACAGACAAATAAAGTGTACTTGTGAAGTAGTAGGGCCACAACCACCCGTAAATCAACTACTTATAAGAGAGTGTCTCTGTGAGGTGAGAATTGAGAGGGGTCACAATCACCCATAAATCGACTACATACAAGAGAAGGTCTTTTCGAAGTGAGAATTAAGAGGGTTACTACCAACAAATAGAGTGTTTCCATGAAGATGATAAAAACATAAGGGTCACAGTCACCCTCCAATTGATTACCAATAAAGAGAGTCTTTCACAATGAGGAAAAATTCAGAAAGGCCACAACCACCCAATATTGGCTACAAAATAATGAGTGTTCTAGGTTGAAAACCCAATAGGGCAACCTGATAAAAATTTAAATAGGCATGATTATAAATTTGAAAATCCATAGCATGGCAAAAGGTGAGGAAAAATTCTCGATGGACTAAAAACCATAGAGGCGATCACGCAAGGAATACCGTGTCAAAAGGAGGGAAACAAAAATAGAGAAAAAGGAATCCCACTAGGTTGTAGCACAATGTGCATCCTAAGCAAAAGTTAGGGGAAACATTTTATATCATCATCCAGGTGTTAGCCTTCGTCCAAAGTCACGTTATCCCATATATGATATACTTTGGTTTCTATAAGTTGATTTCCAATAGCTTCGAGTTGTCTCATATATGCTTATTATTGGATATTCTAATCACAAATGGCGCATCGCTGTTCCAGATATGCTAGTTGTCATGCCATCACATGCATAACCCTTGTGTCCAAAGTTGCGCTATCCATGATGTGCTAGCCTTTGACTCACTCTAATTGGTCAACTGTAGCTACGCGTTGTCCTCAATATGCTCACTACCAGTTACCATCTTCATAAGACGCAACACTGTCCCAAATATGCTAGTCATCTTGTCATCACAAGCATAACCCCGCTTCCAAAGTCGCGTTATCCCAGATATGTTGATCTTTGGCTTGCTCCAATTGGTATTGAGTAGCTCCATGCTATCTCAGATATGCTTGATACCAATTACCATCCATCCTCTAGAAGGTGCATTGTTGTCCCATATATGCTAGTCGTCAAGCCATCCCAAGCGTTTCATTTTTCCCAAAGTTGCGCTATCCCCGATATTCTAGTCTTTTGCTCGTTCATGTTGAAGAAAGAATGTTTTCCCATATATGCAATCTTCAACCATGTATATCGGCGCAACGCTATCCCAGATATGCTAGTCGCCACATCATAAGCACGTCAATTGATTTAGAAACCTTATAACCCAAAATTGATGTCATCTTATCTTTGGACAAGCACTGCTCAAAAACAGTAGAAACATGAGATGCGATGCGTTCACGATTGCGACACATGGCGTGCCATTATGAAGATTCCATATATTGCAGGTAGCAAAGTTTACAAAAACAGGTTTCGTGCAGATTTACTAGATTATATTATGAAATATTTAGAGAATATTTTATATTGTATAATATATTTTATTGCATATACATTTACTAATTTAGAAAATCCTAGAAACTTGTATAAATATGAGTGTTATACATTGTGTAAAAGGGTGACAAAATGATTAAAATAAAAATTTCAGTTGAAATAAAGGGAAGTCACACCACCGCTGCACAAGAGAAATAAAAAAACACTTTTGTCATAAACATGGTTTGAATTTCACATCTTAATTCTTTCATGTCATTGCTCATACATACTTGTGCGTATATATACATTTATTTGTATACTTGCACACACACACACACACACACACACACACACACACACACACACACACACATATATATATATATATATAATGTGTATTATTTTGAAAGTATATATCGAGTTGTTATTGCATCCATTCATTTTGTAACAAAATTTGATATGATTTTGTTCTTATTTATTTTTTCTCCATACTTTTTTGTACATTATTATACATTGACACATTCATATATACATATATATATATATTTTACTCATTTGTTTTGATTTACTTTTTGTCTTGTAGATATACTACTGTTACACATACTTATTTTACTTTATAAAATGTATAGAACTTACATCTTCATTTTTCTATTTTGTACATGCTTTAAGAAAAAAATACTAAAAGTATAAATAATTGAGCATAAGCGAATAAAGTACTGAAATGGCTGAATATTAATTAAACTTTATTTTGTAATAGAACTTCCAAACATTAATCTCTGAACGTAGGTCGTTTCAAAATCCTAGGTTTTAATTTAATTATTTTCCTAGGTGATCAAGGTTTCTAGTTAACCTTAATTAATTAGTGGCGGCTCAAAAACATTTGTATTCAAATATCGCCATTACGTCGTATTTTAGGTATGACATTAGAATTATAACCACACAATCAATATTCTACATTAGTGCTAGTGTAAAATCTGGAGATGATAGATATAGAAGGACAAGAAAATGTTGACCCCTATAACCGATCACGCGCCGATACATAGATATAGTGGGGTTTGGTTGGGTTTCATACATATATGAGATTCATGTTGATACAAGATTACTTTCTTCTCTCATCGAGACATGGCGTCTCAAGATGCATACATTTCACCTACGATGGGGTGAAACGCCCGTAACACTGCAGAAGACCGACTTATTTTCAATCTTAGAGTTAGCGGAACACCCAAGATAGTTGATTACCAACTCACTGTAGACAACATTATGCTACACGAGTTCTGTACACAAAAACTGGGACACTGACCACGTCATGATCGACACAAGATTGTCCATACTGAGGTCTCCAATAATATAAGTTAAGTGTATTAAAAAATATTTGAGGACTACTGATCTAGCGGAAGAATGTGTTATTGTAATAGTGAAAAGTCTTGAGTTCAAAACTTTGCTGAAATATTTTTTAAAGAAATTTTCTATCCATAAATTGCATTTAAAAAATTAGTTGAGATAGAAAATATAAATTACCAAAATAATTATGATATGTTTAGATTAATTAGATTATTAAGAGATTAAGAGATATTTGTATACGGGTAAGCCAACTTATTGCAGGAAACCCAAGGAGATGGAACCTGAACCCGATCATAGGCGAAATCTCGGAGGGGGGAAAGGGGGCAATACAAGTGATATACATTCGTAGAGATCCAGTGGCGGATAGGTGGGTATGACCCTCGGGACGGGGGGAGAAGTTCGGCCGAGGTGGGTGTATCGGGCACTCAAGGAAGAGGAAAGACAAGAAGGCAGGGACCCAGACCAGGCAGAGCACAGCCAAACTGCACCAAGGTGGAAAGGGATATGGGCGAGCAAAGTCATACCAAAGGTAAAGGCATTTTTCTGGCAAGCAGGTCATAGGGCAATCCCGGTTCAAACGGTGCTGGCGAGGAGGGGAGTTAACGTAACTAGCAGGTGTCCATTTTGCATGGAGAACGAAGATGAAGTCCACGCCCTAATGGAATGTGGATGGGCCCGAACAGTATTGGAGGGTGCCATGGACATGTGCTGGAGGCTGGAGGATGAAGCTGAGCGGAAAGGATGGATCGAAGCGATACAGAGGCTGGACAGAGGAGTCCGAGAGCAAGAGACGCCTACAAGCGGAAGTAATAACTTGACACATTTGGAAAGAAAGGTGCCGGGCGATGCACGAAGGTGACAACCCGAGGTCGAAAAAGACGATACACGCAGTGCTGCACATGACCGAGGAATGCTGGAGGACAAGGGTAACTGAGCAGAACCAGACAAGGACACGAGGACAAAGCCAAGGACGGGACGCAAGCTGGACGAAACCTCAGCAAGGAGAGATCAAGGTCAACACCGACAGGGCTTGGGATCCAGTGACAGGGAAAGCAGGAACCGGGGTCGTGGCGAGGAACTGGCGTTGGCAGATCGTGGCAGGGAGAAACTCGGTAGGCCGAGGCACGAACGCTGAGTCAGTAGAGGCAGCAACAATCCTTCAGGCGATGGAGCTGGCGAGACAATGTAAGTGGCCTAAGGTGATATTTGAATCTGATGCACAAACATTAGTGAGCAGCCTTCAACACCCGGATGAAGAATGTGCATGGACAATACAACACATTGTGGCTGGCATACTGGAGCTGGCGCGAGAAATACCGCAGGTAACTTGGAAATTTGTGAGAAGAAGAGCGAACAGGTGTGCTAACTGGGTCGCTCGGAAAACCAAACAGGGGATGTGTCTGACAAATTGGACGGTTATACATCCACCTCCTTTATTCTCGTTATGTATTTTGGACAATGTAAACAGGGAGTTTGATGATGTTGAATGAAGTGAATGATTCAGTTGGAAAAAAAAAAGTGATATTTGTGTAATAGGTAATGACGGTTACAAAACCAACTTCGTGCTTTATAAATTGTATAGATATTAACGGTGAAAAAATACAACAAATTTATTCATCAACATTCCATGTGATATACTCAAATTAATATATAGATATTAATATTATTTTCTAAAAGAATTACGATCCGACCGTACGAGCCTGATCCGCATTGGAGAACCAGAAACTTCACCCCTAACCGGTTCAACGCCCCACCATCCCTTCCAAATTTCCAATTCCATCCTGCTCCTTCCTCTCTCTGATAATGCTATTCTATCCATTCATGGAGGACGCAACGCAACCGTTTGAATGAAGTGTCGTTCGCGTCACCACCAACAGCAGTTCCTCACTCTCGACTAACTCCCAACACTATCCTTAGCGGTGGCTTCTCTTCCGCCACTTAGCTGCTGCTCCTACGCCAGTGAGGCGGCGTGGCTGGTGGCACTGGCATCCATGGACGTCCCTGAACCTCGTCCTCATAAGCTTTCCCGTCACTTCCTATACTCTCCGCTTCCCTACTTCGAAAGGTTCCTGTCACCGTAAGTTCACACTGCTATGCCTCTTCTCCTGCCTTGTAATGGACCGCTGCTGCTTGCTCTGCGTTGCAATCGTATTCGTATATTTGTTGTTTCTCTAAGAGTGAATTTTTGTTTTTATCTTTTGAAATCGCTTCTGGCTTTATATGAAGCTTTCCTACTAATGATCCTTCTGTTGTTTGTCTCCGGTCAGCAATAATTTATGCCCTGGATAAGGAAATAGTAATTCAGGGAGCATCTGCAGTTTAAATCTCTCCATTTCTGTCATGTATTTTCTCTCCACAACGGTTGCACCAGAGAGTAGAGACTAATAGAATATACTAACTGCAGATAATATTTGAGTTTGTACTTGTTTAAGCTATAGCGTCGGAAGTACTTTGTGTGATGTAGTCCAAAAGTTGTATATATTCAGATATTAGATAATATGAACAAAGACTTCTGCTAGTGAGGTATGAAATGAGGATCATTGGACAAAATTACTTGATGCTATCTTATCCAATCCTATTATTAAGTACCAATGTCTACGCGTGTTTTATCAGTATACTTTATTTGCTGGCTGTAAATGAAAATATTTCCAAGAAACAGACCCTTATATCTTTATCTAACTTTTCTTTTATATAGATCAGACTTTGGTTGTCGAATGGGACCGCAGATAATAGTTGCTTACTGTTTGCAGGTCTCTCTATGCCCATCAACAACAGTATGATAACGTGTTGAAACTAGCTCTTTGTATGGGAAATCATAATTTGCATCGATCACCTGTAATGTCTTTGAGGAATGGTAAGTTAAAACTCTTGATGCTAGTTTTATTTGTCTACTAATTTTTGTTTGCTTAATCTCATATCTTTCAGTTTAGGAATTAGTTCTGTCAATTTAGGTGACCCAATCTCCTTGCTCTTTATCAGGCTGCTGAGAGAATAAATTCACATTGCTTTAGTTAGCCACACATGTAAGCATCTTAGGTTGTCGTTTGGTCAGTCAATAAATAGCATTTAGATGCATCTTTTCATACACCAATTTTTTTCTTTGATTCATTCTTACCATTCTGAGCATGCAAAAACATAGTGAGGGAACGATGTGGAAGGTCATTTAGTATACTAGTATGTTGCCTAAACATCTCGACAGAGTATGGCATACTTTTAGTTGATGGTATTTGACCAATTTTTCAGTGCATTATTTCCTATAGTATGATTTTCGATTCAGTTACTTCCTAATGAATTTTAATATTTGTTTATGAATATTTTATTTAACATTTCACTATCTAATTCAGCGAAATCAGTGATTACATCCAAGTTTTACTGCGAGGTAAATTTAACTGTTGAGGCTGACTTGATCGATGGTCAAGTATTGTACTTATGCGGTGATACAGCTGATTTAGGCGGCTGGAACACAGAGATGGCCATTCCAATGTCTCCAGCATTGTATCCTAACTTATGGAAGGCTCGGTTCAAGGTATTAATTTAATCTTTATGCCTAGCCATTGGTTTGTTTCACAAGACTAGAAGCATGTAGCAAGGTATCTTGAAGAATGAAGAACAAATATGAGTGTACTGTAATATTAGATTGCAGGCTTGACAATAATGTCGAACCCTTTTTTTGCATGACAGGTTGCTTCTGGAGTGAATTTCAAATATAACTATTTCATAAGAGAGAGTGTAAGGCCTTCTAAGGTTATCTGGCGACCTGGACCAGAATTTTCCCTTTTAGTACCTGTACTTAATGAGGAAGACCGAAACATTGAGGTTAGAGATTCATGGTTTAAGAGTGCAATGAAAAGCCAAAGTTATTCAACTCATGGATGGGGTTCATGGATGGAGGAGACCTACCCTTGTACTATTCCCATACAAGGGCGTCTTCCTAGAGGTGACATCTTTTGCTCTGCTTATATTTTTAATTAATAGCAAAACTTAATATGCTTCTGAACACTTAACTGCTTCCAGTGGCTTGACAGATGAAGATGACATTGTAGAGTCCCCTGAAAGTGGAATTGATTTGCTCGAAGTAGAGCCTTTTATTAGTGGTCATGATGCTCTGGACCGGGATCTGTACAACTCTGATTCAAGGTTTTGTGAAAGAGATCAGCCAGTTGAGGAACCCTGGCTTGTTCTAAAGCTATCCCCTACATTATTGAAGGATGCTGAAGTATATGACCCCATACATGATGAACAACATCAACAGGCTACTGATAAGTTACTAACAGCAGAGGGAAAAGATTTAGTATCAACTAAGCATTCTATTTCAACTATTATATTGATTAACTCATCAATATGCACTATGCAAAGGATTGCTGTTCTGGAAGATGACACATTAGTTGAGTTGCTGTTAGAGCCAGTGAAGAGCAACGTTCAGTGTGATAGTGTATACTTAGGTGTTGTGACAAAACTTGTACCTAACATGGGGGGTGCTTTTGTTAATATAGGAAATTCAAGGCATTGTCTCATGGATATAAGGAAATACAGGGAGCCTTTCATATTCCCTCCATTTTCTACAGGAAAAATGAAACAAGAAACGGATAGGCTTAGTTCTGAATCATTTAGCAGCTCTGAAAGCTCCTCAGATGACATTCCACGAAAAGATGCTCATGAAGAGTATGAGGAGAATGAAGATGAAGATGATTTTGATGTTCTTGAAATCCGTAAAGGAAGTTCAAATGGTAGTATAATTAATTATGGGGAATCGATGAAGGATGATAGAAGTAAGAGTAAGAACCATCAAGGAGGTGAGAATTTTAATGATTCTTGTATCAGTGAAATAGAGTCTATAAATAGGGCTAATATATCTTTCCTCGAACCAGTGAAGGCTTCGGCAGAAATATGGAACAAGGTTCGCAAAGGCACCAAAGTAATTGTACAAGTTGTCAAGGAAGGGCTTGGTACAAAAAGTCCCACTTTGACTCCCTATCCCAAATTGAGAAGTAGATTCTGGGTAAGCTCCCATCACGTATCAATCAACTTTCGTACGTTCAACTGTCATAATATATGTATAACACTCATTTCCCTGATTTTCAGATATTGCTTACTCGGTGTGACAAAATCGGAGTCTCCAAAAAGATTATTGGCATGGAACGCACTCGACTAAAAGTTATAGCAAGAACATTACAGACACAAGGCTTTGGTCTTACAGTAAGGACTGTTGCTGCTGGTCATTCTTTGGAGGAATTGCAGAAGGACTTGGAAAGTTTACTAACCACTTGGAAGAACATAGTGGAACATGCAAAATCCGCTGCTCTTGCTGCTGATGAAGGTGTAGAAGGCGCTGTTCCAGTTATTCTGCACCGGGCTATGGGTCAAACTCTCTCCGTTGTCCAGGATTATTTCAATGAGAGGGTATGCAATGCTTTACATGGAGATTAGAAGAGATTTATTTGGGTTATTAGTTATTACTTGATAACTTTATTCTGCATGAAACACCTCAGGTTAAAAAAATGGTCATTGATTCTCCACGGACTTTACATGAGGTATAAACAGTCTTCTAGAATTGCATTATTCTTTACGTTCTTATTTTTCATGGAAAAATGATTAGGTGCAGCCCAACTATATATATTGCCTAGGCACGATTTTCACCCACCTTTTCTTAACAATTTGCACTACAACCTTGTCCAAACCTGCACTTACATTACATCATTCCGTTCTTCCTTACAAGTTGGGAACAGTTTAAACCATCAACTGAAGTAGGAAATATATGAACTCTATTCTCATCATGTGTGCAATTTTTTCAGGTTACCAACTATCTTCAAGAAATTGCACCTGATCTTTGTGACCGGGTTGAGTTGTATAACCAACGAAATCCCTTGTTCGATGAATTCAATATTGAAGCTGAGATTGATAATATCCTTAGTAAAAGGTGATGTCATTCTCAATGTGTATTCAGATACCAACCTCTTGGATTAGCTGATTTGGTATATAATCATTATATCTATTTTAAAGTTAAATCTGCATTGGGTATCCCTCTTGAAATTCTCATTTACCTATTCTTGTTGCCCTTTTATGTTTTACTATTTAATAGCTTTAAATTAAAGATAGTCAAAATTTTATCTTGGTTTCCAGTTTGCGGAGAATGGTCACAATGTTGCTATGTTTTGTCTTAGTAGCTTTTAGATCAGATCTGCACACATTGTATTGTACTATCAATGATTTTCTTTCCTTGTTTATATGATGGTTAAACATTGATCATCCACAGTAGTAGCTATATCGTCCTCGAGTTTGTGTGAATCTTGTTACTCCTGTTTTTACATTCCAAATTTAGATACCCTCTGTTCATAATATGTTCTTGATTGAGACATTTAATTTAGACTTGGAACATGCTTATTTTTCCAATCAGGGTTCCCCTTGATAATGGAGGTTCTCTAATAATTGAACAAACTGAGGCTTTGGTCTCCATTGATGTAAATGGCGGTCATGGGATGCTTGGACAGGACAATTCACAAGGACAAGCTATCCTCGACGTAAACCTTGCAGCAGCAAGACAGGTTGGTAGTTGCTTAATTTCCTTGAGAGTAGAGGTTTAAAGCGTATGTACCATTATGTAGAACAGCAATCGCTTAACTTTTATTAATGTGGAGTGGTATTTGGTAAGTACCATCCATGGAAGCTTATAGTCCTATACTATGACATATTAGATATGGTCTACATCACCGATACCCATTGAAGAATCATGCTTTCCCTCTTTTATCATCTCATGGCTTCATTTTGCTCAAAGTTGCATTCCCTTGATCTAGGTAGCTGCTGTTGAAATTATCAAAGAACGTCTAATATTAGTGCAGTCAGTGAGAATGGAAATGGGTTAAATTTAAGGATCATAGTAGAGATTATCGTCAGGGTTGAAAGATTGGATGTTAAGAATTATTATGTGAGGAAGGGCTGTCCACATATGTGATTATTTGTCATGGAGTCATAGTTGCGGGTTTCAAGTTACGTGCTAATAATGGATACCTATGTTTCTTTTACCAACTTGATACAGAATTTACATTCTCAAATTTGTATTAATTAATTATTTTTTCAGATTGCTAGAGAGTTGCGACTTCGAGATATTGGTGGCATCATAGTAGTGGATTTTATTGATATGGCGGATGAATGTTAGTTCATCTCTCCCTCCCTCCCTCTCTCTCTCTCTCTCTCCCTACCTCTATCTATATATGGGGATATATACATATTGTGTTGAGCCTTAATGCTTTTTCTTATCATTGGAATCGCTTTCAAGTGATTGATATTTTCTGTTTCTTGCACTTGGTAGCTTGAACTTGAAATCTCAATATTATTATTGGTATCTCATAAAAGCCTTGCAACTCTTTTTTGGAATTATATATGTTAGAGGACTTACGACCATTAATTTAGTTTTTTAGGAGAGGGGGGGGGGGGGGGGGGGGGGGGGGGGGGGGGGGGAGTCCTATTTATATGTTCATTATACTTCTAGAACTAGAATACATATTGGTATTTGATCTTCATAAAATCTTTCGTGTGTTTTTGAGTGTGAGATCATTCTTGACTATTCAGCGAATAAGAGACTTGTATATGAAGAAGTGAAGAAAGCAGTGGAAAGAGACCGTTCTAGAGTTAGTGTTTCTGAATTGTCCAATCAAGGGCTGATGGAAATAACAAGAAAGAGGGTATGTATGTATGTGTGTTTGCATTTTTATTTGACTTTCTCTTGTTGGATGAATACTAGTCTCCATGATGTGTTAAACATCCATGCCTTGCGTGCTATGATTGATTGATAACATTGTAAGAAACTGTTGGGTGGCTGGCAGGTGCGACCAAGTGTGACTTTTATGATAAGTGAGCCATGCAGTTGTTGCCATGCTACTGGAAGAGTTGAAGCCTTGGAGACCTCATTTTCAAAAATCGAACAGGAGATATGCCGTTCTCTTGTGAGTCATTCAAGTTTCTTTCGTTCAAATTCATTCTGACCAAAATAATAAGAAGAAGAAGAAGAAAGAATTCACCTACCTATTTCTGCTTGGAGTTGTTTAAACTTTGTGCTCTCTGGAAAAATTCATTTTGTCGTTTCTTTTTTATCTTTATATATATTTACCCGTGTTGTAAATGAATATCCAACCCGGAATTTCATATCAATCAACATTTGAAATAGCAGGCAACTATGGATAGTCAAGCCAATCCTGAGGATCCAAAGTCCTGGCCGAGGTTTATCCTAAGAGTCGACCGTCTCATGTGTGAGTTCTTAACTTGTGGAAAGAAGACGCGGATTGCAATTTTGAGTAGCTCCCTTAAGGTTTGGATTCTTTTGAAGGTAAGATAAGCACATCTGTCTCTGTAGTTATCTTATCTTGGTAGTAGATTGTGGTCTCTGACTAGCAAGCATTACTGGTAGGTTGCTCGAGAGTTCACAAGGGGTGAATTTGAGGTGAAGCCGTTGATCAACAATGATGGTAATAAAATGGTAAAAAATCAGAGCCAGGTGAGCATTCCAAAGATATTTAGGCCAACAACGGATGGTAGTAAAGGATCAAGAAAAAAGTTGAATTTATTTCCTTTGAAGAAGCTCAAAGCTGGTGGATGAAATCAACTGCGTTGCTTATGTTGAATGAAGAGAGACAGTCGTCTAGATGGTAGATGCCTTTGTTAAATGAAGTTTCTTCCTTGGCTACAAATCATATCGATGTATGCAGAAATGCCCAACTTCTTGGAATTAGAAGAGTCGAGTCGGATTGGTTTATCTGAGTTGTAGGCTTCAATCTCATGTCTCTGTTGGAGTATTTATTCATATGTAGGATGGATCTAACCCAAACATTCTTCTATCGTCTTAGCTGTATATAAGTCAGTGGAGAGGAGTAGGGTTTGGTGCATGGATACAATTGCACACCACCAACTCATGATCAGCTGCCACCCACAGATACTACATATTGGATTGATTCAAGTCTCACCTTTGGAAGCAGCTTTGACTGTGGGTCCTTCACCTCTCCAGCACCAAGCAGTGGCCACTGGAGGAGACGAGGTCGACCAACTCTTCAATTTCGGTATCCAGACATACCAACCAACAGGTAAGTATGATAGATCGAGAGAGGCGAATCTCCATCTGCTCGAGAGAGAGAGAGAGGGAGAAAAATAAAACGATGAGAATTTAGCGGAGAGAAAAATGGAGTGGGGATTTTTTTTTAAAGAAAAATAATAATAACTAAACAGGTATAACCGTACTAGGGTAAGGTGTTACTATTTTGGCTCAACATGCTATCAAAGGGTGGGCTGAGTTTAATTTAGTTTTGATATTAAATTATATATCTATTAAAAATGATAAAAAAAAAATTGAATTGGATTTTGGAGACATATTTAGGATTTATCCATTTATACACGACATGATTAATGAAACAATACGATTATTTTCACTTAGTACTCAAGTTTCTTACGCTACAAATATAAAGTTTTCTCATCTTCAAAAATCAAGAAAAATAAGAAAATCATAAAATGGGAATCTCTTCTATAGTTAACTCTTTCTCTCCTCCAACGATTGTGTTGACGTGTTGGAGTCTTTCGGTCATCATGTTCGACCTTTATTTTGTGCTGACTATCACGTTCGGTCAATCGATTTTGTGAGTTCAAACGTTATTTAGTTCGGTTTGGAGAATCTCCGTGCTCGTTTTTTTTTCTTGACGACGTTGTATCATGGGAGAATCATCCCATGAACTCTTAAATACGAACCTACGGGTGAGAGGGTGGGGTGAAATTGTCTTAAAGAGACCGTGCACCTCACGGTCCTCAGATTCAAATTTTGTCAATTTCGATGATATACATGATGATTCTGAATTTTTGTTATTTTGCATATGAGTCTTTATACTTTGAGAATATTATAATTTAATTCAACTTTCTTGATTGATAACAATCTTAAGACATTTTTGTTTGATTTGCAATGAATGTTTTGGTTGGTTTGACTTAAGTGTGATTAAATTTGAAATTGTTTTTTGTGAAAAAAGATCTTGCACATTTTCTACTTTCAGAAAGATGACTATGAACAATGATGTTAAAATCAGTACTGAGTTCTGACTCAAGTGATTGATGTCACGTTTAGAAATGAGTATCCCATTCCATCATAGTAACGATCGGGTTATGAAGCTCATTTGGGTACTAACCGTGACTCGTCCAGTTGGATTAGTCCATGTAGAAAGATCTATAGGTTTGGTATGAACATGAATATGATGAAATTTCATGGTGTGATCCATAGAAATCTTAAATTTTAGAGATTTTGTCTAGGCGTCCGGGTTTGAAGTAGAAACAGTGGTGCACCCCTCCTTGGCTTGGGAACCTTGTGGTCCTGTCTAAAAATGGTTGGCAATGAGTCACTCCACGAATCCTCCGGTGACCTAGGAATCAATCTAAATGAAACTTTGGATAACCATAAATAATTTGATTTTTCTTGAGGAAAATGACGGTTTGAGGACCAATATCAATGTTGAGGTGACTAAAGTTTAAAAGATTTTGAGTCCAACCTCGTGTTGTGACGCTTAATATTTAGGTAGAAATTAAACAGCTTGACCGTGTTTTGAGTTACGTATAGCGTGGGTAGCTCTGAAATAACAATTTTCTATATTAAAGTACCACAAGTAGATAACGAAATTAATGTTGATGAGTTTCGAGTTACCTCAGAACATGTGTGGAGAAACTATTATCAGAAACAATTACCTTTTAAATAAGATACCCCAAAATAAAGAAGGAGAAACACCTTTCGAATTGTGAAAACGTAGAAAACCTTTTTTCAATCACCTCCGAGTATGGGAGTGTCTTGTTAAAGTAATGGTGTCTCCTCCAAAAAAAGGTTAAGATTAGACAAAAAAAAAACTATGGTTGCATTTTCATTGGATATGCTCAAAATAGTAATTCTTATCAACTTCTTGCACCTCTGCACCTTGTTAGTCCTCACATGGTTGTAATACACGCGTGTCTCCCCTCTTCTTGTAGAACCCCCGATCTTCTAGGGTTCCCTCGTGCAGAACCTTCCCCAGCTACTCCCAATTGTCTGACTTCCCATTGGCATTTATTGCCAATCCTTCAACTGACCAATCACAGCAAACCAAGGAACCGATATTGTATATGAATTGACATTTCCATGCAAGATTTGTCTCGGAACGGAAAACTCTACGCGAAGAACAGAGGTTGTGTTTTTTACTGATTTTTGTGATTCGGTGACCAAAGCAGCGAAGACACAGCCACTACAACTCGAGCAACATCGGTGGTGCTGGTGGTCCAGACAGCACCACAGTGTAGAGGAGCTCGACCAAAGCGAACACGAGTTGAAGAAATAGAACGACGAAACCTGGCCTTGCAAGGCTGAACCGCAGCACAGCACCATTTCGAAACCACAGTTTGGATTGCACTTCAAATACTCACCCCTTTTATTTTCATGTTCTTGTAGGAAGCTGCCACCCGGGGTGAAGGTGTTGAACCCACAAAGACACGATGAAAGTTGGTTCCAGTTCCGGTGGGACAAGCAAACTCGGCGGACCCGTGGTCGACCTCGACTCAAATTAGCAGGTTCAGAACGAGTCGAGGCATGGTATGTTGGGAAGGTCCTCTCCCAAAATCCGATCAAGCAGAGAATGATAAACGGGGTCCTTCGGTCGACATGGGCCCAATACGGGAAGGTCTCGATATCGGAATTGGAGGAGGGGATACTGTTGTTTGATTTTGAACGACAAGAAGACGCAGATCAGATTCTAGACTGATCACTGTGGTCAGTAAATGGCCACATTCTGAACATTAAGCGATGGGACCCGAGTGTCGGAGTGAAGGGGGTTGATTTCCATAATGTAAATTTCTGGATACAAGTTCATGACCTAGGTCTGGAAAAATTTAGTGATACAAATGACTGGAAGATTTGAAACATGATAGGAAAATGCATAGAGATAGAAAAGCATGTAGGGAGGATCAGTAGAAGCTATATGCGAATACTTGTGGAAGTGAATGGGGAAAAACCGTTGATGACGGGGTTTTGGTGGAAGAACTCCCATGGAGGGGATAGATGGGCATCTGTTAAGTATGAACGACTATCTGATTACTGTTATGGGTGTGGCATGTTGGGCCACACGACTCAAGCATGCAAAGAAGATGTACAGTTGGCGAAACATGATTAGAGCGTACCAATGTATGGACCATGGCTTGTTGGGGTGAGACCAAAACAAGTCACGGTGAGGCAAACCGTGGGAGGGGACGAGGGAAAAGGATCACAACATAAACACTGTGGAAGGAAATCATGGTTTGATATCATGGCCGAGGCGAGGGGAAGGACCCGAGACTATATAGTAATACATAAACATAATATAAATATATATTATACATATATATATATATAGAGAGAGAGAGTATAAACATAATATAAATATATATTATACATATAAATATAATAGTATTACATAAACATAATATAAATATATATTATACATATAGATATATATATATATATAGTATTACATAAATAGATAATATATGTATATAAACTCTCAATTTTATTTCACATTTAGAAAATACAAAATATGATATTGAAGATGAGATAAATATACATAACTCATGGGAGGCTAAAATACCGTACGAGAAACCAAGACTGATAATCACCGATATTTTTCACTCTTTTTTTTTCTTCTATTTTTTTTTCTCTCATTCTCTCATTCAAATGAAGTCCTTCACCTTAGCCTTTCATTGAATTTTTTCTTCTATTTTTTTTCTCTCATTCTCCCATTCAAATGAAGTCCTTCACCTTAGCCTTTCATTGAAGCCTCTCATTCATTGAAGCATTCATCTCCAATTTATAGAAGAAATGAATACTTATTTAATTAATTAATAAAACCTTTTTTTTATAATAAAAAAATAAAATCGGTGGAAAAGAGGCAATTTTCCACCGTTGGAAGTTTTTAATTTTTTTTTTAGTTTTCAAATATATATATATATATACTATATATATTTTTCCAATCTCAATTCCTCGCATACAGTATTTTGATCCTGAGCCAAAATCAGGTGTTTACAGTTGCCCCTCTTTGGACACGCATTCATGGAAGTGATCTCATGAGTGTGTGTCCAAAGACAAACAATTGATTTTGACTTCTCTTTATTCATTATTTACATAGTAGACAAACATTATTACGCAACTTTCGGGAGCTAGACACCTATAGGTCCCGATCGTTGACGATGATTTGTGGAGATTGGGCGTCTAAACGCTCATCAACTTGTGATTCCCAGACGTTGGACACCTACAGGTCTTGGTCGTCGAGGATGACTTGCGGAGGTTGAACACCTAAAGACTCCGCTCGTCGGTCGGCTTGTGACTCGTTGGGGATGACTTGCGGAGGCTGAACACCTAAAGGCTCCGCTTGTCGGCTTGTGACTCCCAGAAGCTGGATAACTACAGGTTTTGGTCATCGAGGATGTCTTGCGGAGGTTGAACACCTAAAGGCTCTGCTCATAGTTTTTTTTTTTAATTCCCAGAAGCTGGATAACTACAGGTTCTGGTCGTCGATGATGACTTGCGAATGCTGAAACCTAAAAGGCTTCGCTCATTTTTTTTCCCAGAAGCTGGATAACTACATGTCCTGGTTGTCGAGATGACTTGCGAAGGCTGAACACCTAAAGGCTCCGCTCGTTTTTTTTTTTAGAAGCTGGATAATTACAGGTCCTGGTTGTCAATGAGATTTGCGAAGGCTGAACACCTAAAGGCTTCGCTCGTGTTTTTTTTTGTGTGTGTGTGTGACTCCAAGAAGCTCGATAACTACAGGTCTTGGTCGTCGATAATTTTTTTTTATTTTTTCAGAAGCTTTGTTGAGGGTGACTTACGGGGGGTTAAGCACCTCAAGGCCCCGTTCGTCGGCTTGTAACTTTCAGAAGCTGGACATCTACAGGTTCTGATCGTTGGGGATGACTCGCGGAGGTTGAGCACCTAAGCGCTCCGTTCGTCAGTTTGTAACTCTCGGAAGTTGGATATCTACAAGTCCTGATTGTTGATGATGACTCGCGAAGGTTGAGCACCTCAAGGCCCCGTTCGTCGGCTTGTAACTTTCAGAAGCTGGACATCTACAGGTTCTGATCGTTGGGGATGACTTGCAGAGGTTGAGCACCTAAAGACTCCGCTTGTCGGCATGTGACTCTCGGAAGTTGGCTATCTACAAGTCCCGATTGTTGATGATGACTCGCGGAGGTTGAGCACCTAAAGACCCCGCTCATTAGCTTGTAATTCACTTTGGAGGTAAAAACCCTTCTCGAGATGTCTGACTGCTTGTGCGGACTTCTCAGTCTGTTTTCTCATTAATCGACTTTGGAGTCCTTCTTGATGGAGTTCCCTAAAGTCATTCATGCTTTGTTCAAAAGGTGTATCCATGCAAGTTGTCGAGGCAACTCAAATTAATGCAGATCACAACTTCTTTTTATTGCTACTGTGTGAAACATTGCCGTCCACTTTTGAGCATTTTTTTATCTCTTGATTTTTTTTCCTTTTGCTACGCTTTTTTTTTGCCGCACCTATCTATTCCCTTAATTTTTGCCTAGGTCGCCCTTTTGGGTTTTCAACCTAGCAGTGATTTGATTCCTTTCCTTTTGCCATGATTGCCATTTTTAGGGATTTTTAATCATGCCCCTCTTCCCTAAATTTTGCCTAAACCGCCCTTTCGAGTTTTCGATTTAGCGGGAATTTCTCTCATTTTTGGAGGCTCGCTTTCTGATTACGAGTTTTTTTTTGCATCCACATTGATTGGATTGGGGAGTTCTTGTTGTCCATGTCGGTGACGATCATGACTCCTCTGTTGAAAGTCTCTTTGGCGTCATAATACCCTTCATATTTAGGCAGAAAGTTGCCCAAAGAGTCTGGATTGACTCGAAGAATTTTTTTTTCCTGAGAATTAGATTGCCTGCTTGTAATTCTCTTGGACTGACTTTCCTGTTAAATGCACGAACCATCCGTTGCTGGTACAAATGCATGTGGCACTGCGCGATGAGCCGCCTTTTGTCATGAGGTTCAATTGCACGTATCTGCATTTCGCCTACTCTGACTCGTCCTTCTCTTCCTTGGCGAGGATCCTAGCTGACGGGAATTCTACTTCAATTGGTAACACGGCTTTGATCCCGTAAACAAGGGAGAATGAGGTTGCCCCTGTTGGTGCTTGTATTGAGGTCATGTATGTCATAAGTGCCCAAAGCAGCTTATCATGCCAGTCCTTTAATTGTTGCTTCCAATGCGTCATTCATTTGTGGGCGATATGGAGATGAATTTTTATAGTTGACCACAACTCATCCAATTTAGATTTCTGGCATTGTCGGTGATGATTGACTTTGGCATCCCATGACATACGATGATGTCCTCGCAGATGAAAAATTCAATGGCCTTTATCGTTATTGACGCCAGGGTAATAACCTCTACTCTTGATGAAGTAATCGATTGTAATCAATGCAATATGAATCGATAACCATTGGACGCCTTTGGGAAAATCATGTTGATTACATCGATGCTCCACATTGAGAAAGCCTGTGGGGAAGTCCTGGAATAGAGCTCGTGCAATGACGCGTGGATTTGGTCCGCGTACACTTGACAGATGTGATATTATTGGGCATGTTTTATACAGTCAGACGTCATGGTGAACCAAAAGTACCCAAGTCTTGCACGTTCATGTGTGGGCCGCAACAACCTTCATGAATTTCTTCCATTAGATGTTCAGCTTCTTTAGCATTCATGCATCTCAAATGGGTATAGTCAGGTCACTTGTAATTAATTGCAAGTCATTCCTCGCATGACCATTCAGACATTTTCTTGTGGCGTTCTCTGGGAACTCCGTACGCCAAGTATCTTTTTATATCAGTGAGTCATGGTTGACTGTCTGATTCTTCGATTGTACAACAATAGGTTGAAACCTCTTTGATTTTGATCTCCATTGGCAGTTTTTTGTTTCCCGGAGAAATATTACTCATGGGTACGAGCATTGCCAATTTGTTTTGTACGCAAGGACGCAAATATGAACACAAGGTAATTGTTGGTCTGCTTCTCTTCTTCGCAGCTTTCATCCCCGTGGTGACGACGTTGCTGGTGTCAATGTTGTTGTCCCTCCATGGTTTTCTCTACCCTTCGGGGAATCCAATCAGTTGGAATTACTCCGCCTTCCTGTGGCGAAACTTTCTTTAGTGGCTACATTTCATGCCTTTTCAATCGACGCCGCCAACAATGGCGTCTCCTCTTCAGGAGTCAACAACGGGGTCTGTCCCGTGTCAACAATGGTGTCTCCTCTGCAGGAGTCAATAATGACGTGTCCCGTGTCAACAATGACAACTCTTATGCAGGAGTCAATAACGGCGTCTTCCCCGTGTCAACAATGGCGACTCTTCTGCAGGGGTCAACAACGGCGTCTGTCCCGTGTCAACAATGACATCTTGATGACGTCTCCCTCGTGTTAATAATGGCGTCTCTTCAGCTCAATTTAAGCTGCCTTTGCTTCAGCTCGATCAAACGACAGGGAGTTGTTTTTCTCATCTCCTTTACTTTGTAAAACAACCTTCCTTTTCTCGGTGGTCGAATGTGGTCTGGTGGCGTGGGTCGATTTGACTATGATTGCCACTTTCTCTAAGCGAGGTGTAAAATAGAAGACGGGCTCAATTCTGATGATGAACCTCGGTGTCCCTCCTTGCTGCGGTACCCATTACTTATCTCTGGTCCCTTCCTTGATTGGAAAGTTGCATAAGTTGATTTTTCATCAGGTAACAGATTTTTCTCGGAGTAGATCTCGTTTTTCCTGATCATACTCCTCACTCATTGCATTCAGGAATTGATACAATTTGGTATCTGCTTGATTTTGTGTTCCAAATTGCAATGTCGTCTGAGCCAACATATCATTCACTGTAATGTATAAAGTCAGATTCGGCAAGGGTGCCCCCATTAGCGAGTGGACGGACGAAAAGGCATGAGGGAGCTTCATTGAGGAGAGCTCCACTAGTGATACCGGTTGAAAATAAGCATGACAAGCCCTCGTGAGCATCAATGTCATCGAGTTTGATCACTTGTGGTGGGCATGGTAATGAAACGGCGAGGAGGGGAAACAACAATATCCCTGAACTTTCGGCTAAATGTTTCCTCCAGACGAATTCATAATCTTTGAAATTAGGACGAAAACCCAGTCCTAAAAGTATCTTTTTCCTTCCGAGTGTGTGATGATGGTCATATGTGGGAGGTGGACCTTGGTTAGGATGTCCATATGTGGGAGGTGGAGCTTCGTCAGGATGGCAAAAGTGTCTGACATGGATTGATGAGGTGCCACAACAGCAGTGTTCCTCGGGAAGACGAGGTCGGGGATACTGTGGTAATCACGAATGCCAAAATTCATTCGACCTAGGAGGTCATGTCAATGATTGACTGCACTGTGCTGGAACTCATGGTGTGCATGGTTTGCTTTAGCTCGATGAATTTCTCCTCGTGTTTTTGAGGTGCTGGAGTCATCGAATGTCGCATGGGTTTCCGGAAACCTAAATCCAAAATACTATAGTAAGAAGGATGAATACACAATTGATCATGCATGATTGATTTCAAAAATTCTACATGTTCCATTCATTCCATTCGTAGACTTTGATTGCATGTATGACAAAAGTTTTTTTCAAAAATACTTTATAAGGATTTGGCCAATCAATGTCTAGTTCTTAAGACGTTTCACACAATGACGTAGCTCATTGAGTGCATTTGTTGCTTGTTCCTTGGTTCGAACGAAGGTCGAGGACATGTATTTTGAAAATCTTTTTATTTGCCTCGTTCTTCGTATGAACTGTTCAAGGGTGTCATTCAACTTAGCTACATTGCCCCCACATTTTTCCAAGGTGCTCCCACATTGCTAGAATGACGGTGGTTGTTCGGATCTATCCCCGATTATCTCATCCGGGTTGAAAGACGGATTTGCAGGTGTCGAATGGAACTTGTGAACGTATTCCGTTGTTGTTAATCACGCAAACGCGTTTTCCATATTCCATAATTCAGACAAGGCGTTAAGGAGAATCCAATTGACTTTGTAGTTTACGAGCTCGTGAACCTCGTCAATCTTCTTGTTCACGTATTTCTGATTCCCTTTTGTCATGGCTTTCCATATTCATGCAATTTCGACCGTAGGTATGGCCTTAATGTGAGGTAATTTAAGTCTAGTTTTACAATTCAAATAATATTTTTAAGGGGTAATTACTTAATTGGTTACAATGTTTCACCATTGTGCATAATGGTTACACATGTTTCAAAATGTGATTAATTGGTTTTGGTATGTGACTAATTGGTTACACATGTGTTTTCCAAATGTGATTAATTGATCATTCCGTTACTAAACCGTTAATTTTACCGTTAATTAATTTTTTAAACATATTATTGAATTGTGAAATGACTATTATGCCCCTAGAATCATCTTCAATAACACAACATCATCTTCAAGAACAAGAATCGAAGAACTCAGAATCGCGTTTCTGGGTTCTTCAAGAACCATAATCCAGATTTCAGAGTTCTTCAAGAACCCAGAAACGCGATTCTGGGTTCTTCGATTCTTGTTCTTGAAGATGATGTTGTGTTCTTGAAGATGAATCTAGGGGTAATTACGTCATTTTATGTATCTAAATAGTGACTTAAATGTGTTTTCTAACGGTGAACAGTAAAAAAACCAATTAGTCACATTTCAAAACTAATTAATCATATTTTGAAACATGTGTAACTATTCTGCACAATGGTGAAACATGTGTAGCCAATTAAGTAATTAACCCTATTTTTAATCAAGTGTTTAGAGTAAAATTGGAATAAACTCAACGATGTACCTTCATAATATGTAGATATGTGTTACGTATATATATAGATATATCTAATTAACTATTAAACTATACTGAAATTTTTGTAATCCACTTAAGTGTATTTCCCTAATGGTTATACTAGACCCCGGCACGCGCTACGCGCGTGCACGTTGTCGTCGATGGTCGTGTGTGAAGTCTTACGAGAACATGATTAACCCAACTCCTAGGATAATACAAGAATTGATTACTTCATAAAAATATTATTAATGTAACACTAAACTTAATTTGCATAAGATAATAAAATAATAAAATTTAAAAACTCTTAAATATTTTTAAAAACTTGCTTGAGCGACCGAGATTCTTTTTGATAGTGTTATATGTTCCCGGTCGCTCGAGCAATTTTTTAAAAATATTTAAGAGTTTTTAAATTTTATTATCTCATTATCTTATGCAAATTAAGTTTAGTGTTACATTAATAATATTTTTATGAAGTAATCAATTCTTGTATTATCCTAGGAGTTGGGTTAATCATGTTCTCGTAAGACTTCACGCACGACCATCGACGACAACGTGCACGCGCGTAGCGCGTGCCGGGGTCTAGTATATAGTAATACATAAACATAATATAAATATATATTATACATATATATATATATATATATATAGTAATACATAAACATAATATAAATATATATTATACATATATGTATATATATAGTAATACATAAACATAATATAAATATATATTATACATATAAATATAATAGTATTACATAAACATAATATAAATATATATTATACATATAGATATATATATAGTATTACATAAACATAATATAAATATATAATATACACACACACATATATATATATTAACAAGTATATTATACATAAATAGATAATATATGTATATAAACTCTCAATTTTATTTCACATGTAGAAAATACAAAATATGATATTGAAGATAAGAGAAATATACCTAACTCATAGGAGGCTAAAATACCGTACGAGAAACCGAGACTCATAATCACCGATATTTTTCACGCTTTTTTTTTCTTCAATTTTTTTTTCTCTCATTCAAATGAAGTCCTTCACCGTAGCCTTTCATTGAAGCCTCTCATTCATTGAAGCATTCATCTCTAATTTATAGAAGAAATGAATACTTATTTAATTAATTGATAAAAACTTTTTTTTAATAATAAAAAAATAAAATCGGTGGTAAAGAGGCAATTTTCCACAGTTGGAATTTTTTATTATTTTTTTAAAAAACATTTTTTTTTAGTTTTCAAATATATATATATATATATACTATATATATTTTTCCAATCTCGATTCCTCGCATACAGTATTTTGATCCCGAGCCAAAATCAGGTGTTTACAGGCACGCTTGGGATCCGAGTGGATAAGCCAAATGAGCTCGATATGGTGGAATGACTCAAGAAGAGGAAGGCGGAGATGCATGGTGGAAGTGCAATAAGCGACAAGAGGTGGGCCCAAACCCTACTCACGTGTTGGCACTTATGGAAGACAAGATGCTCATCGAGTTTTGAAGCAAAGCAACCAAGTCTGAGGGTCGTGATAATGGAGATCAAGCAAGCGTATGAGGAGCAGATAGGGACCAACCGAACAACCCAAACACCGCACACGCAAGAGGAGAGGCCGACTCAACAATGGCAACCTCCGACGGGCGATACGATCAAGATAAACTGTGATGCCTCATGGTGTAAGGAAACACAAAGAGTCGGCATAGGAGTGGTGACACGAGACAAGACTGGTAAGCTAGTGGGCGGGATGAACCGGAGACAAAGGAGCGATGACATAGAAACGATGGAAGTCGTGGCTATACAAGAAGGAGTACGCCTAGCAATTGAAGCGGGATGACAAAGCATCATTATAGAGACAGACTCGCAAACGGTTCACCAACAAATCATGAAAGGCCGAAACATTGGAGGTTATCAACAATTATACTGAATATTCGAGCACTAGCAAGACAGGTTGAGCAAGTGCAATGACGAGCTATACCAAGGAAGAGGAATGAATGTGCAAATTGGATAGCAAAGCAAGCGAGATTGGGAGTGTGTCTTACTGATTGGGTCGAAAGACCACCACTACCATTTGTATGTTTAGTAGTTAATGATATAATGTACGAACTCCCGTGACCTAGTGTCACAACGTTTTATTTCTTAAAGTAAAGCGGTATTTCTGATTAAAAAAAAAAAATCAACTTCTTGCGTGTGATTAAAACTCTTAGATATACACAAGGATAATTTAATGGAGTTAAGAAATGCATATTGTTTTGAAAAAGTATTTCTAGCTAAGTCTAAGGGGAAACAAGTTTGTCGAAACGAATTAACTAACATATGAGACTATTGATGATCATAATCAATACCTAAAAACTAAAGGAAATATTGAGGTGGAACCTAGGGGTGAGCAAAAAAGAATGGTCAATCGGAAAATTGTAAAAACCGGAGACCGTCCTAAATAGTTTGTATCGAATTTAAGATCGAGGACAAACGAGTGATTTTTTTATCCCAAGCTCATGCTCAGTCATTTTTTTTACCCCAAAGATCGAATAAACCGGTCCAACTTGAGTATAGGTTGAAATCAACATTTATTATGTTTTTAATTACTTTATTGTGTGTTTAGGATTGTGTTTGAAATTTGAACTTTTTTGTATTAGATATTTGGTATGATATTTGTATTTTGTTTAGTATTGGATACTTGATATAATATTTGCATTGTGTTTTGTATTTAAAAGTTTTGGATATTTTGTTTTATAGAAAAAGTCGGTCCAAGATCGCTACCATCCCGAATCAAGAAAGACCGCCTCAGTCTTTTTTTAGATGAACCGATTCAAACCAGATCGGAACCAATCCAGTTTTTTAGATGAACTAGTTCGACTGAACCGGTTTAAACTAGATCATAACCGGTTCAGTTCGGCCAAACCAGTTATTTTGGACAAACTTATAAAATATCATGAAATAACATAGAGATACTAACCAATAACATGACCGAGGTTGAGTGTTCAATTTTTGTTGTAAACATAATTTTCTTACTATTTTTTCATTCAAGGAAAATATGTAAAAACAATATTAGGAAATTTTAATATTTCAACATAATGAATTTGTTTAAGGTAATCCATAATCTAGTAATATAATTTCTCATCACTGCTACTTATTTAATAGATACACAATAGGAAAGCGGTTTCTGACAAAATTCCAGGCAACAAAATATTGAACCCGTTATGGTCCTTCTGGGGGTTTCCTAGCCTGGTCCGTGAGCGGGAGATGAAAATTCTTTTTGGCGCCTTTAATTCATTTGGACGAAAGATATATCCTTCCGCCATTTCTCTCGCGCTTTCAATCACAGTATTCCACTTGCCTTCTTCTTTTCCTCTTAAATCCACACTCTCTGTTTTCAATTCACGACAATGGCAGTGTCGATGGTGGATTCAAAGGGCAGTAGTAGTAGCAAGATGTTGAACCCTTGGGTTCTCCATCTCCAGAAACTGGGTCTTGAGCTTAAATGCCCTCTCTGGTATCTTTCTTCTTTTTCCTCATTAATAATATCTACTCATTCGGTTGATCTCTGCACCATTTGGGTCTTGAAAAATAATTATTTTGTTTGTGGCTGCAGCCTTGACTTTTATGTCAGACCAATGCTGCTTCCCTGTAACCATATATTCTGCCGGTAGGTTTCTTATAGTTGACCTCGAGTTTTCACTCCGTACCCAATTCCTTCTCTGTCCTGATCTTTTTTATTGATTTTCACAGTGGCTGCTTGCCCGAGTCATCTCAATTTTCGGTGCCATGTTCGTTCTGTCAAAAGCAATACGCTTGTGGAGGTACTCTTCTATTTCTGTCATGATTTTAGTATTGCTTCCATGTACATATTTTTTATTAGTTCTTTATTTTCTTTTCTCGATTTTCTATTTGGTTATTCGTCCGTTCCTGTCTTCATTAATATTACACTTTCATACAGTTTGATTTCAACATGTACGTTTGATTAGTCTAATTTACGTCTAGTCCGTTTTTTTTTCGGAGAAAAGGAGAGATAGTGCAACTTCTGTGCATATGAAGTTTAACGTTTCTTTATTTTTTTTGCGATGTCTCTGAAGGCATTTCGTTTAATTCTTTGAAATGATTGGTTTGCAGATATAAGGCCGGCTCCATTCATGAAAAATATTGTTTCGATTTATACAAGTTTAGATGCTACCTTTTATGCTAACCTGCCACAGAATGTTCGGTCTGGTACGTCATTTTATTGTTAAGAAATGGAGCTTTTCCTTGTTCACTATTGTAATGGGTCATTGACTGCTTTCTTTGTGCTATAGTAGGTGTAAGAGTTCTGAAGCAATGTGCGATTTCATCAATTAATGAAGCTGCCAAAGAGTCTGCAGAAACTGGCCAAGAAGGTAAATGGAGTTGTCAATGGTAGTCAATATTTGCATTTTAGATCTCATAATTCTCTATTCACTGGGTTATGCTCATAAATATTATATTGCTCTACAGTGGTAGGAAGCGGTAAGGTTAAAGAATCTGACACGTTTGGTAGGGAGCTGAAGAGCTTTAGTGGATTTGAGAGATCCAAGCAGTCAACCATGGACATGAGGTTAGAAAATGCAGAGGTACTAGATGTTAGAACTGCTGAGATGGATGTTGAGAATTCATCGCAAGGAAGTCCTTCCGGTTACAGTAACAACCCCAATAAGAATAACGTGAGTCTAAAATGTAATAGTTCTTGTATACCTTGATTTCAAGTCGTTATGCTAGAGTGGTGAGCATATTCGATTTCATTTATAGAATTTGTGCTACGATTAGCTTCTTTACTAACTTTTCTAAATTCTCTGCATCTAGAATTGTTCTTCAAAAAGACATGCCAAAGAAGTACTTGATAACAGCACTGGCAGCGAGAGGTTTCATGACTCTACTTTTGTAAATGAGTGTTCTGTGAGAGAGTTGAAGAGGCAAAAGCAAATGGTTGATAAAACATCAACCCAGATGCCCATGGAAACTAATTTTTCAACTAAGGTTCTGGATGATAACTGCATTAGCAAATTTATCTGTGGGTTCTGTTTGTGTTCCACAGTCTCTGAGGTAACCTTGATTTGCTATAGCTTTGATACTAAAGTGTAGTTGGACACTTTAGCTCCTCAAATGGTAAAACTTTATTCTTGCTTATTTTCTTTAGGATACGGGAGAGATGATGCATTGTGTTAATGGGCATCTCGTAAGAGATGACAATGCAGCAAACCCTGATGTTGTTCACGTGCATAGGAAATGCTTTGAATGGTATGTTCTTGTCCCCCATGTGAATGGCCATCTTATACCCATCCCTTCTTGAGTTTATTTAAAGGGTTAATTATTTTTTTGCTAGCTAAATTTTGTGGGTATAGATAATTTGTTAGTTGAATATTTGTTTTTTCTAAACAAATCGCTATCTGACTTCATATAAAATTGCAATTCGGTAATTCTTTCTAAGTTGTTATTAATGTTGATAGAGACACGTATGTGTCTGTCACAGGTTAGCAAATTGCAATTTTTTCCAAAGTTCAACTATCTAGCAAATTGTCCACACCCCCAAAATTTAGTTAAAAAATTTCAAGTTTTTTAAAAGTTCAGCTTGCAAGTTGCACAAAAACATAGCAAAATATTAAACTAAAATGTAAATTTCTGTCACAATTTAATAATAAATCATATGTAGTTAACAAATTGTAATTTTATGTAAAGTGAACTAAACTAGCAAATTGTTTAGGTACTTAAAGTTTAGCTAGCAATTTGGTATTGAACTCCTATGTAAGAAAATTTAATAATTTTCCTTTTGTTTTATTTCTCATTTTAACTCATCTGTAACGATCATGACATTTTAGCATAATCCAACTGGGATAGAACTGACTTTTGTGGTGTTGTATACACAGGTCTCCACAGGGATACTTTGATGGTGATATGGTGAAAAATCTTGACAAGGAGCTAGCAAGAAGTTCAAAGCTTAAATGCTGCGGATGTGGGCTCAAGGGGGCTGCGCTAGGTTGCTATGCAAAATCTTGTCGTCGGACTTACCATGCTCCTTGTGCCACACAAGTCTCAAAGTGCCGGTGGGATTGTGTAAGTTTTATGGTGATTTTATGAGTTTTTATAAATTTGTATATGTAAATAAAAATATTTAAAAAGGTATTAATTAAAATATTTTGTAGCTCCAAAATATTTGAAGTTTTTGCCTCCAAAAGTCAACTAGAACAGAGCGTATAATATTATGTAATTTGAAATTCAATAGCATTTGTAGTGTTGGAATTGTAATTAAAATATTTATTGAGTCTATTTTATTAAAAGATACATAATTTATTTTCTAATCTAATATCGTTTTATAAAGAAAAACTGACCACCACGCTACCACTGCACGTATTCTTACTATTTTTTTAAAATACGTTTACACTTTTCTAAAAAACTCTGATTTTACTTCTTACATATTTAATCGGAATGATGTACTGATTCCACCAGGTTTTATTATTGTGACAGGACAACTATCTCATGCTTTGCCCAGCTCATGCTTCATTCAGATTTCCAAGTGAGAAGTCGAATCGTCGCTCAAAACTTCCTTCAGCATTGAACAGAAAGTATGGAATAGTTTTTCTTATGCATTTCAGCTTTTTCAGGATTTCCTTTTCTGGTATAAATATCGCGACTGACGAAAGAAAACAACTTTGTATATCTTTTCTAAATCAGTTATCGCTAAGTAATTTTAACTGTTCAATTTTATAACCATGTGAACATCCTGAAATGCAAAGCTTAAACTAGCCTTAAGAAATACATTAAATAATTTTGTTAGTTGGGTAAAAAATAAGATAAGGATTAGATATGCGATTTTCGCACTTATCAGATGTTTACACAATGAGCCAACCCTTCATTACATATGGAACCAACATTTAGGTTATGTTTCTTCCAAATAGGCATTTCAGATATTAAATGAATGGAGCGCTTTTTGTTTCCTCGAATCATGTTCCATTCTTTCCTTCGGGTTTGAGTTCATTTATACTCCCTCATAAATTTTACTTGTATTCCTTTGAGCTGCAGAGCTTCTCACACTGAGCAATCTCTATCCTGGCATGCATCGTTTAGTACAGCAAAAGAATGGGTTTTATGTGGTTCTGCTCTTTCTGCAGATGACAAGGTTTGTTCGTGTATAGACAACAATTATTTGGTTTAGTTATTATTGGGTTTTATGTGGTTCTGCTCTTTCTGTAGATGACAAGTTTAAAAGTCTTGTGCTTCGACTAGGATTTGGTCTCATGTTTTATTAGCTTGACTGATATGATTCAAGTTTGACTTCTTCGTCTCCTCCTATATGCAGTATCTGCTGATGAAGTTTGCAACCAAAATCGGAGTAACTGTGTCAAAGATATGGACTCCTGATGTAACGCATGTGATCGCAGCTACAGATGAAGATGGCGCATGCGCCCGAACATTCAAGGTTCTCATGGCTATTCTGCATGGAAGATGGGTCCTCAAGATCAACTGTGAGTCTTGTTTAACTGTTTCCTTGCGGCTGCTTCTTTATGATGTTTAATCATTGTAGTGTCTCCACTCCCTCCCATATTTGCAGGGATTAGAGCGTGCATGAAAGCAATGCGAGCTGTGGGTGAGGAACCTTATGAAGTTAGTCTTGATAACCATGGCTGCTGCAATGGCTCCAAGCTTGGACGATTGAGGGTCTCCAATAACGTAAGTTTCCTTTGTATATATAGATAGATAGAGGTTTGAAACAGCTGATTGAATGTATGTATGTATGTATGTTGTTGCAGGATCCAAAGCTATTCAACGGGTTGAAGTTTTACTTTGTTGGTAAGTTTTCTCCATCATTTGCAGATGACCTTGAGAAGCTGATTTTAGCTGCGGGTGGTGAAGTTGTTGAGAGCAAGGAGAGTCTGATGCAGCCGAGGACCACAAAATCGTTCATTGTTTACAATCCCGAATCACAAGAAGAAGGTTGTCCGTTGGCAGAGGAATTGTCGGCATCTTCTGGCTCAAAAATAATCCACCTTACATGGGTTTTGGAGTCCATAGCAGCATGCAAACTTCAATCTTCGATCAATTGAACGTTGTGAGACTCCATTAGTATATCCATTTCAACACAATAAAAACGTTTTCGCTTCCTCATCACCCATCCAAATCCCAACAGATACTGTTTTTTTTTCTTTCTAAGATTGATTACCCCTAGTTGAGGATGTGATGTGGCTAGAATAGACGTGTTCTAGGAACTAAATAAATGAACACAGGTGAATTTATCTTTTTTTTTTTTTATATTATTTAATAAATCCAATACTTGTTATTTAAAGAAAAATCTCTCGAGAACCTTAACAACTCTGAATGTGCTCCTTTTATAGTAAGAACCGTCTCCATTGAATTTGGTCTTTTTCCCTCAAAGATTGCTTTGCACCGGACTTTATATATGTGTTAACTAGTCCGCATGCATAGACTTTGTCGTTTTCCTCTTACTCTTCCGGTTACGCCCCTCTTCCAGTTACGCCCCTTTTGTCATTCTTTCCTTAATCCACACATTAAGGGTCTCATCTTGTCCACACATTTGTGTGTTTCGTGTTGGACTATCGTATGCTATTAAATCTCTTAACACCCACGGTAGCACACACACATGAATTGTCAGCTCTAGAGAAACTCTACTATCCTACAATTCAGACAAAGCCAAGTAGTTGTAGAGACCTACGTGGTTCGTTAACCTGTAGCATGTCCTCCTGCCCGAAAAACCGTGATCTCAATGTCAAGTAGATACGCTTCCGTTTTCTCTACATTAATCGTTCAAAAGGTAACATAAATATGTAATTACTAGATATATGGTCCGCTTTGCGCGGAAAATTGAATATTTTATTTTTTATTTAGTTTATATTTTATAATAACGAAAATATTAAATTTAAAAAATGCATAAAATAATTATATATATACATACATATTAGTTATGAAATATCAAATATAGATTTTTATGTATATTTTTTTTTTAATAATATGGATATAATTTTATTTTCACCATAATGAATGTGTTGAACTTAAAATTTATAGCACTAATAATATATTTGTATTTTTTTCTTGGCAATATATATATTTGTATTCATTATGCATTTACCTATAAAATGTTCTCTAATTGTTTAAATTTAAAGTATTTTTTATTATCACACACACACACACATATATATATATATATATATATTAGAAATTGTATAAATATTTACTAATATAATGTTAATGCATGATCTTCAACTTAGTTTTTATGCTATTTATTATTATTATCATGTAGTTTTCACGAATAATAAATTGAATATATGTATTTTATGCTATAAATACTCTATTTTGATAGTATCTATTACATATATTGTCTTCCAAGTATGAACATATAAAAAACATCTTTAAAAAATGATTAATGATAATTATCATTTTGGTTCTTATGATAAATTTTATATTTTAAACATACTCATAATTAAATTTGTGTAATTTTTTATTTTAATTAGAAAATATAATTTATTAAAATTAATATAACCCTAATAAATCAATTTTGAATTACAACCCTAAAATCTACAAATATAGATTGGTGAATAAAATATATTAAAAATCCTTAATTATTAATATATATGTTTGTAATAATAAATACGTAAACAACTAAGCTTGAATTTTTTAAAAAAAATATTGACTAATTGATTTGTAATAAATATGATAAAATGAAACGTATTTTAGGGGGTGTTTGATTGAATGTATTATTTAATTTACATATTAGTTAATACACGTGTTAATTAATACTATGTTTGGATGGGACATGTATTAAGATATACTTATACATATATAACATAAGACAGTGTTTGATATTTACGTAAAGTGACCAAAAGACTTAAACATGCTTAAATTTACTATGCAATGTAAATAAGTTGTACACATGAATTGATTTATTTTAAATAAAATATATTCACATTAAAAAAAATTGGGAAAAAAATTACGAACACAAAAATAAAATAAAATGAGATAGTATCCCATTTGAGTCATGACCGGTTCAATCTACTTCGACTATTCTCTTCTGCTATTGGCAATTTCATCCTTAAAAATGTTACTCTCATGCATAAAGCTTCAAAACTTTCATATTCCCAAGCGACTGTGTGATTGATTTCTTATTGAAGAGAAAAAATAGAGCTTTGCATTAGTTTTACAAACATGTGGAACTACATGATTTTACAAAGAACATGATTCTATAAAAAAAACATGATTTTAAAATTCAATTTTGGGCACAACATGACGTGTGAATCCACACTTACCAAAATATAGAGACGAAATAGTTAAATAACCACGTCTAAGTGTTTCTCTCATGGCATGCACATTAACAATTAAAAAAATAGAGCAAATAATATATATTTATTTAATGTTATTTTTAATATATTTTTTAACAAAATGTCATAAACGAGCAAGTATTAAAATATTATTGAGTAAATATTTCATTAATCTTTTATCTATTTTTTTAAAATATTATTTATATGTCATATATCATCGTCGAAATGAACTCAAATTCTTTCTGAATTCGAATGGTACTCAACAATTGTTGTTGTGTTTCAATTAGTGATTCATTTTTTTAAAAATAAAGCATATATGGAAGAACTAATGATGAAAATTTATAAATAATATTACATCATTTTATTTTTCATTTAATATATTACTTTTTTTTATTAATTATTATTAGATAATCTGAGAACCGAATTTGACAAACCGGAATGGAACTTGACAACTTGGACCCATTAAATAGTAAATGATTCCGGTAGGGCATGTAGATAATGATTAAAAAAAGAAAAGAAAACACTTCAGAAATACCCCGCCCCGCCCCTCCCTTTACACAGGAGGGCTTGTACGTGCCTATTGCTTGATGAATCACTAGGAAATACAGTTTGCAAATGACTCCCGCGGCGTCAATTGATTCCCTAACATGGTACCACAACTCAAGAATTCATTTCACAATTGATACGTCGACTACAACCACAACTATTTACGTACAAGATTTGCATCTCGCCATTAAGAATCTGAAGGTCGAGATGAAAACTTAATGCTGTACTTGTTATTATCAAGAAACATGTGAAAACGCAGACAAACATGATTCTCACCTGAGGAAGAAGCAACTGAGACCGGACAGGATGAAACAATCTATTTGTTGAAAATCTCTGAACCTCCAATTATATGAACAACATAAAGACACCATATTCTCTCCGCAAGTTCACCTGGATAGCAAACAGTGAGGCAACCCATTTGGTTTTACGATGCCAAAATATCAAGAGAAGAATGATTACAACTCACAGTTTTTATGTTCCTTCTTCTCTTCAGTACAACAACAGGGTCTGCAAGTCAATGTTTGTGAGACTTGTTAACAACCACACAATCTATCCTTCCAAACAAAGTTGGTCATCAACCATTAAAGTGCACAGGGAAAAAAAGGGAGTTTGGGTGTTACTAGCAAACCTTAATAATGGAGATTCTCCTCCTCTTAGATATATCTCTATCTCATTCAGGTACAGTCTTAACAAAGGTGACCTGCACAAGTTAACCAAATCTATGCTGAAAACCCTCCTCTCCTCTACTACTTCAGGAATACCTTTTGGCTAGAAAAGGTCTCAGCTGTGCATGTATGCATGGGATTTCATAACTTCTAGAAACATGCTCACAGTATATTCTAGAGGTTCATTAATAATAATAGCCAATGGAAACATAGTGAATTACCAGGAAGGGATTGCAGCTGCTGAAAGAGCAGGACATAGGTTCCAGAGTATATTCAGATGACTACCAACTAAATTAGCAAGGTAGCAGAGAATGGCACTTCCCTGTAGAAGAATATCAAACAGTGAAGTCGCATAAAATACATGCTGGGTAGATCCAGAAGCTTGTTCTTAAAAACAGTTTTTTACACAAATTTATTCATCAAGTATATCATGCACTACTCCAGTAAATAGAAGCTTCATTTAGCTGATTCTTATAGATAATGGCATCAATATTAAATATTGTATCAGTCACATAGACATAATATATAAGCAGGAGTAAATTTCTATTGGCAGAATAAATACACCAGACTATTGTCTTTTCATGCATAAACAGGAGAAACGACCAGCTTACCAGAGTGAGACAAACATGAAATCTACAAATACATACTTATCCACGACAACATAGAGAACCATACAACACTGTATGAACATCAAGATTACCCACGGAAGCTAGACTTTAAATGGACAAGTTTCTTCGCTAGATGTACCTCCCATTTATAAAACACTTGAGACTATTCAAAAACTAAATGTAAAAATTTAGGTTTTCCTGAAGTTCTGCAATCCCATAGACTGAAAACATCGCCTTCGCACTTCAATACTTGACATTATATATTATAAGCATCAATAACATTCAACTGCTTAAAAGTGTAAGTCAAACAAGAAGGCAGTATTTTGGCTTAAATCTATCAAAAGATATCTTCAGAAATATAGTCATATCTCACTAAGAGAATGACACATGTCAAAATCAGCAAGCATCAGAAAAATTAACATTGTTAAATAATATTATATTATATTACTTACGTATATATATTCTTCTAGTTTCTTGTAATATTATATTATTTTAGTACCTATATTTTTTTTAATATAGCATTTGAATTTTGAGTATCATAATCAAACAGGCAAGTTTTCTTAGGATTACTCAAATTTATTAATTGTTCATATGGAAAGTAATTATGAAGAGCTTTATAATGACAAATACTATCATATATTATTAATTTACGTCTATTACTAACAATATAATCAAGAATAAGAAGGAATATGTTATTTTATTAAATTAGTTTTAAACAAAATTCCAGGCAAATCAGGGATTAATAATTGTTATAACATATAATCTCATTACATAAAAATCTCAGGGAAATGACCGGTAAAATATACAAGCAGTTGTTCGACCAAGTACTTGCAAACTATAATATTACCTACTTATAATGGACTATTTACATGCATCATAAAATTCGGGCTCCAAAGGATGAGCAATTGAACATTTCTAGATTTCCAAATGGATGACACTTATTTCAGAAGATGAATGGATCAATCTGTAAGTGTCCGAACATACTGTCTGAATGGCGAACCCAGATCTGCAAATTTAGGTTTGAACTGAACCTAGATCTGCAAATCTGAATTCGAAATTAGATTTCGAGTTCGAATTGAGTAAGAAGATACTAAAGATGAAAAACATTAAGTTGAACATGAATAAAATGAAGAAAATAAGGGGAAGGTATTTTAATAATGTTTTCGCATACTTTTTTTGTACCAATTCAGTCACATTTTCAAACATAAGTAATTGTTCAACACAACATCCAATTGTTTAGTCATATGTGTCAGCAAAAGTGAGTGTTGAAGTAATTTACCTAATTGAAATATAATTTATTAAAACTTTAGAATAAAATAAAATAAAAAGACTATTTGAATTAATTACGAGAATATATTTATTCTTAAACATTTTCGTAATTAATTAATCTAGTCGAGGAAAATTGTCATTTTGGTCCTATTGCTTATTCTGGATTCTAAGTGAATAGCTATTCTGAGGTAAAAGACAAGAGTACTTATTCCCATCTAATAAGGAATTCCGAATTCCTTTTCCTAGTGGTTCCACTAACCAAACAATGGAATATGGATTCCGTATACTGTGTTCCCTTTCCATTCCAGCAACCAAACATGTTGTAATACTTTACGATGTATATGAGAAGGATAGACGGGTTGGACAACATTATAGGAAGATATAGTAACAAACCTAAGAAAGGTACACTAATCAATTAATCCTAACTACACAGTTTTTCAACATCTTATGCAATCATAGAAATTCAGCTGTTTGAATTTGATCAAACTTTCTTGGCAATAATAAGGTAGCAGATGATCACACTTTATTTTTCAAAACTCATAAGACTTTCAATATACTATGACATTCTAAACTATATAGACGAGGTGAGAGATTGCACAAGTGCTTTTCAATATTTTTGCACTAATTTATATGTAATACTGTAACCATTTTACTTTTGAGAATAATATGATAAATATTAAAAGTAAATAATTCAGGGTGCAGCTGCACTTTCGCTCATAGTTTAGACTTTAGAGTGCTTCTAGCCCTACATTTCAAGGATAAGGATCGGGTCAAGGGGCGATAAATCGTAGGGTTTTGTTTGTCGTTGTTCTTCGCCTTGCATTCTATCTTGGTGTTGACTCAAGCTCATAAATGGAGCTTGAAACCTTGGATGAGTACAGAGACTACTATAACCGCTCCATAAAGGGTCAGTAACATAACTGTCATGGAATTTGGTTTCTCAAGAATGTTTTAGACTTGCTCAAAAGATAAAAGTAAATGCACGTACCTTTGAATTTGTTCTTTCTTCTTCTTTGGTTGGTCCCTGGCATCTTCCATGAAGCAAATTGCAAAGAGAATAAAATCTATCTGATGTGGTAACAAAACTAAAAGGAGCTGACTGGAAGTGCTTAATTATGCCATTCCATCTGTCTGCAATGCACCCTAATAACAAGATTTCCTAGCAAAAAGCAACCACAGGCACAACGAGGATAAATGAAAATGATTTACTAAGAAAGATGATGTAAGAATGTATCTAAAAAGGAGAATGTAAGAACTGAGTATTATTATTATCATATTTTTTAAATATCAGTCTCCTTGGGCAGTTAATTTAGGTCAATTTATCAGCCATTGATGCATCATAATGCTTCTTTTTTCTTCACTTTGGATGTCGGAAAGAAAATCAATATCTTACTTTGACCTAATTCAATGGTTTAAAATAGTACCCAGTCTAAAAAGATGTTGAACTGTAAAATCCTCTAGACAGAACTTATAAAAGTAAAATAAAGTTCAAGCTAACAAATTTCCAAATTGTCATAGTTTTTTAATCAACCGAACTTACATCTATGTTAACCTCAAGAAAAACAGGCAATAAGAAAGTCCAGAGTGTGGTCCTGATAATAAGTGATGTGATATTTCTCAAACAATATTAACTTACCACTCGTTCATGCATATTATTCTGGTGGTGGCCTACTGATGTACCGAAAGGCTTCTCAAAAGCTTGCAGCCATTGACTCTTAGGAGAAGAAAATGCCATGCGCGCACCAGATACCAATCTTATAGTCCTCTTATCAAGAAAATATAAGAGATTTTTTGTTTTCCAGCCATACCAACTGACATAATGAGCTACTTGATCTTCACCCCTGAATGAGATTTCAAAATCCTCAGATAAGGTCAACAAACTCACTGATCAACACTGCCAAATTTTCTCTAAGTATATCTAAGGAATTGAGTTCTAAACATCAAAATACATTTGCAAGAGTGATGAACCAAATGTTCTCCATATTGATAGTATTACAAGAATCAACAATTGGGTAGCATCTCTAAGTAACAATCGATAATAAAATATATCACATGGGAATGATTGTGGTTTCACAATGATCAGTTTGCCATCCAGAATATTCAGAATCTAGCTTATGTAATCAAACGAGAAAAGTTTAATCAGCTCGCCTGACTTCGTATTGGAAAAACTCAATTACGTTTAAACAACTCGTCTGATAGTATTTGATGACTCCAGAGAGTTGAAACCAGAAAATTCTACATCAAACTAGGAAATCAGGTACAATTTTCCTCCTGGGAAATCATAACATTCAAAAGGGAGATTTACAAAAGAATGTGATATATTCAATTCCATGTGGGTTTTGGCCAAAAATAAATAAATAAATTCCATGTGGGCAAAAATAAAGAAAACTATATTCTGAAAGGGTTGTTAAGTATTGCCCTCTAAAATATTTTGTAGAAATTTTGCACATTATATAATCCAATAGTTATATGAGTGCACGCATTCAGTTACATGTACATTTTCTGATAAATAATGACACATTTGCTGATTTAGACAATCAGATAATTTATACATATACATCTATTTTAGTTGTTAAAGGTTAGGATTTCTATCAGTATTAGCAAAGGAATGTCAACCCAAAAAATGGGGACACAAAAATAGTATAGAAGAGATGCACCATATGCAGCATCTATATCATGCCAATGAACACATATTAAATCTCACTTGGACTTCCCGCTAAACAGATGACATTATATTATAACAATTAAGAAAAAATAAAGGTCATGGACATTGGATAGAGCGACTTAAGACTAATCTGGGTGGGACCAAGACACTATCGATCTAGTTCTTGTGTGAAACTGAACTACCCATAACAGTTCAAGCTTATGATCCGCCTGGTTATTTTCTTGGTTGTTCCACTGTACTCAGACTTGGTTGGTGTGAAACCAGACTTTTACTAACCTGCTCGGCATTTAAATATCCATATCAAAAAGAAATGTCCCCTTAATCATCAGTAGCTAGAAGCAGAAGTAATGTACGCAATATGTCTACATACTGAATGGTTAACACCATGAGTTCATAAATAATAAGCTGTTCTCACTTGTTAAAATTGGAGTACGGTTGACATCCTTCTCTAGAATTATGTTAACTACGAATTTGTGCAGCAAAACTAGAAAGCAGAAACTCTGCATAACATTGAGAAAGAAAGAAATTTTCTTGTCTTTTAAATTTAAAAGGACATTTTTATTTTTACGAATAGTACTGAAGTAGGTCGTTACGGCAGTCTATCCCTGCTTTGACTGCAAAGATAGAAAGCTTCAGTTGTTTAATCAATGAGAAGGGAGGTACAACTTACTTACATTGCAATAGCACCATCCGTTAATTGCTGTCTAAACATGTTTGAGCTGACAAGCTCAGACCAGAAAGTTGTTCCAATAGCTCTAGAGAATGTGTTAAAGCCAGTATAGAGAGATGAAACACGTGAAACTATAGAAAGCCTCTCTAAAAGCTCGAAGGAGGCAGTATTTGTCCACTCAAAACCAGACAACTTAGCATCCTCAATTGCTGAACCAGTTTCAGAATATATAGTGCCATCTTGAGAGAGATCAACAGATGCAATCTGGACACTCAGCTTGTCTAAATAATTAGTCAGGTGATCATGCACCAATTCTGATAGAACATTCAGGTCCAGTTGAACTACTGCTGTAAATACAGCCTTTAGATGAGAATCTCTTAATGATAATGAACAGAGCATATGCTCCATGATTAGATTTCTTGGTCTAATTAGAGAATCAGATGATAAATGTGCTAAACCCTGCATTTTGTAGAGAAAAAAACAAATAATTAGACAAAATAATTCAAACCAAGGAAACTAAACAATGTAAATTTAACACGCAACCTCGGGAAAAGATAATTCAGATTTTAATTCAGAAAGGGCTCCATCAAGTGCTTCCAGAGATTCTTTGTAATCCTTTGAACTCTTTAGTTGAATGAACACCTGGCAATCGAACAAGAAACACATTTAGAAGTCATTTCCACGGTAGTCGGAGCAGTACCAACAAATTCATTTATCTAAGAGTAATACAAGTGTGGATCCCTTGGTGTATATGTATAACATAAGCAAAGTGGCAGACGATACAAACATAAAGCAGTACGATCACCCAATCCTACACCGGGAAAATCTACCATCTCATCAACAAAAACAAAAATAACAACAGCAACTTGCTGGATATAAAGAGTATAGAATTCATGCCGATGCTCGTGTGTGGCAATGCACATAAAGAGTGTTCTCCACAATTTAATACTATTATAGAGTTTAAAAGCAACAAAATTAATCCGGTAAAACCTTAATTGCGTAGAAGGCAGGGAGAAGAAGAACAGAATGAAAAAAGGTTCAATTTCTCAACTGTTTCGAAGAAGACGGACCACTGGAAAGCTTTCCTAATGTTAGTAACATTCCACAGAGCCAAAGCTCCAGAGGATTGATACCCGGACGAAAGAATCAGTATATCGACGAACCCTTTCACCAACTTGACCATCTCTTCCAAAGAGATCTCTGGATGATTCCAACCCATCGCTATGATCGTTTGCAGACAGAACCGGATTTTCTAACCTTGTTCTGGGATAAATTAGGACGAGAAAAGCTGTGTGCAAACATTTTATGAATTTTCTACCTCGTATGTACCACCTCACTCACTCACGTTAGTGTATTAGATAATCATACTTGGTGAGAAAAAAGAGACCGTTAGGGCTCAGCATGAACCGGATTGACCCTGAACCCATTCAGAATCGTACCTTACCTAAGATGGGGTACAGGTACGGTTGGACCCTTCGTCCGACCGCTCCATATTTTCGCTGATTTATCAAACCTTTTATGAATCGATTTTTGTATCGGTTCAATCGAACCTGTTTATATATATATATATATATAATCTTGAAGAAAAGCACTCTGCCCAGACCCTAAACGAAGAACATCACTCTTCCCAGAACGAAGACCAACACTCTGCTTGCTAAAAAAAAACAGCTAGGCATGAAGACTGTCAGGAATCTCGAAATCAAAGAGAGAAAATGAAAGAAAGACTTACTTGAAGTTAAAGAAATGAATATAGAGTTGAATCAGAAGTTGTTAAGTTCGTTACATCGGGTTCTATTTATAGAACATAAGAATTGGAAAATTGCAATCTAGTCCTCAGTGTTGGATCGTGAAATTCTGGTTGCTGATCTGACAGTGAATTGAATGCCAGACAAAGGTTGAAAGACGCTTCTGCTTCAACTCCGGTGAACCTGCAAGTAGGGGAGCGCTACAGAGGGGGTGTCTCTGAGTCCCTCTCCGATGCTTAAATGAGTATATGTGTGTGTATATAGCTCAAAACGTAAGGAACACATGTAAAGCAAAGGTATTTATAGGGTAGGAGAGATCAAACCGTATAAGGCAACTGAATATCCTAGCGCATATTGTGTTGCTGAAGATTCGAATCATAAGATATGACAGTTACTGCGAGATATTGCAGTTACCATATCTAATCTTTAGTGAATATGTGACCGAGATACGCGGGATATCGTGGCCACTTCCCTATTAACGGTTAGTGGGACCAGAGGAGAGATCTTCGGGGCGAGCACTCCCATGGCGAGCAGTGAGAGGTCGCGGCCTGGTGAAGGATGGCGAGCAGTCTGAGGAGCCTTTGGCGTTCATATCGACTTTGGGCTCGATCTTGGGCCACCCTGTGGTGGGCCAAGCTGACTTGTACTCAAGCTGATCCAGTTCGAATATCTTGGGTTTACCCCCTCCAGGGTTATTGGGCCTTCGATGCCTTTTCCTTATTGTGCTGTCAATATCGATACCCAACATTTGCCCCCGAAGCTTGATTGAAGTTTCTTCAGTCGAGCTTGATTTCTTAGCAGTGTTTGAGATAGTAATGCCTTAAATTCGGTTTTTCTTGTCTCTTGTAGTGGTTCATGACCTTAGGGGCACTTCAGGTTTGTTTGGCGAGCAGTCATCCTATTGTTCAAGGCTGAAGGAATATTATTCCTTTTATTCCCTCTTGGCGATCACTCAAGGTAACCTAGGCCTGAGAAAGTCTATCTTTCTTTGCTAGGCGATCATTACCTACCAAAGGTATTTTTGATAAAGCTTACCAGTGTGCTGGCGATCACTTTGTCTGCTCAGTGGACTTTAGCATTTAATGACTGCACAGTCATCCAGAAGTCGAATGGTCGCTTGAAGCACGCCTGTCATTTAATATTCCGTAACCCAAAGGTAGTCTGAGAGCTGTCTGTACTGGCCGACCGTTTGTCTCCCCGAGGTGTCTCTTAGAATTCTGACATTGCTTCGATTTTTTCCAAAAATGTGCAATTATTCCCCTACGTCGTTTCGATTCTGTTCGTGGCGGTTACTCCTTTTTGGCCTATATAAGAGACATCAGTTTCTTTATTTTGTCTTTTACGCATTCATTCCTTCAGATTTTCAGAACTTCGTTTGCAAACTCTTCCTCTCTTTCAATCTTCTTCAACCTTTCTTCCAACCGTTCCCATGGCTACCTGCAGTCAGACTGGAAAGATCAAGCATACAGCCAACAAGGCTCCTTCCTCCTCCTCCAAGGTGCCTAAGAACACCAATGCCCCCTAACCATTAGGGATGGTGCCGTGCCCGCCTCAACGGGGGGACAGACTGACCTGGGGAGGTCCGCAGCCACTCCTGTGGTGGTAGATGGGCCTGAGCTTCAGACGCCTATCTTCTCTCCGAAAGGTAAACATTTGTTACTTCATTGCTCTGTTTTGGGAATATCCCCTGCTTTTCCTTGTTTTTTATGCTTGTTGTGCTATATTTGAACTGTTTTGAGTAGATGTCAAGCCCAACGAGTTGAAGCCAACGTATTTTAAAACGATGGTGGTGCTTGCTGGTCTTGGTGCGGGGGATGTCCCTAGATATCCGGGCACAGGTCTGCATTATCCTTGCAGCGGAGAGGTCTACCTTTATGTGGCCCAGATCGATGCTGGGTTGCGTTTTCCTCTCTGCGAGGATTTGTAGGCACTGTGCCAGTTCTACATGATACATCCCACGCAGCTCGTTCCCAATGCCATTAGGATATGGGCTGGATTCAAGTTCCTATGCATACGTCAAGAATGGACGTATTCATTGGCCTTGTTCCGGTGCTTTTTCCGATTGGCGGCTGGGACGAACCATCTCCACCATTTTCAGTCTCGGTGGCCGAAGTTTGCTGAGTGGAGAGGCCTTCAATCGTGGAATTGGAATGTCCACGTCCGGTTGGTCGATGACTTCCGAGCCACCAACTCCAACTATAAGAAGTTCTACTTCTTTTACAAGGGGGGTGCCTTGGAAGTTGTCCACCCCAGATAGGGACTTCCCTCCCGAGTTTGACGAGCTATCCGGGAGCGACCGGAACGCTATCGATGACCTGTTCCGGATACATCGATCATCTTTCATTCCACTCCATCCACTCCGTGGCAGAGACCACAGAGATTATGCTCGAGATGGCGGGCATTCATCAGGCCACGCCAATCTTTGATAATTGGGTAAGTCTTTCTAACCCTTTCTTGTTTACTGTTTGTAGGCAAAGATGTAGGCAAGGGCCGAAAACTTATAGGTCTCTTTGATGACCAGGGAACGGCGGGGCTGTCCGCTGACCAGGCTCTGCTGAATTCTCCTCCTCCCCCTCTAGGCGTTCGTCCAAGAGGAAGCCTGAAGAGGCCCTCCCCTTGGCCACTGTTGGCCCTCGCCAACAAGGTATGTTGTTTCGCCTCATATTGATTCCATACTCTGCCTTATTTCCAAGCTTTCTGAACTTATCTAACATATTTCCTTGATGTTTTGCAGAAAAGTCCACAGCTGACGTGGCCCGAGACCCTCCTCCTCCTCCTGCCAAGAAGGTCAGGAGTGAGGAACACCCGGTTATTGACCAGCATCCTCCTCTTCCTCCCCCTAAGGGTCCTTCCGCCGGCAAGGGGAAGGCTCCGGCCTTGGCGCCCATTCCTCCTTCTCCTAAGGGCCCTTCCGCCGGCCAGGGGAAGGCTTTAGCCTTGGCGCCCCTCCTCCTTATGTGACCTCGGTCCCTCCCAAGGAGTCTGGACCCAGAATAAGGGGCCCGACGCCCCCAGTGCCTCGAAGGTTCCTGCGGAGGAATATTTCCCCATGGCGAGCATGTTCCAGCCACTCAAGGCTGCGAACCCTCGGGGGGCATGGTTTCCTTGTGGAGACCATTCGAAGAAGGGGGGTCTCTGCCTAGAAGAGTCTCCAGGGTAGCCCGGGCTTGTGCATGCGACTCCTTGACGGGATAATTTTCCCCAAGGACCGCTCGCCCATTCCCACGGAGCTACCTCAGATCGAGGGGTTCCTGCGGTCCCACTACGAACGAGTCGCTCTGGTAAGACATCGTCCCCCTTTTTTCTTTTCTTTTTTTCGCATTGTTCCCTTTTTGTTCGTAACCTAACAATTTTCAATCTTCTTTTGTTGCCAGCTCGTTCGGGGAAAGGTGGTGATTGGCCGCGTCTTCGGAGAGCTCGCCGACAAGCATTTCGACCTGCTTGTCGAGCTGGAGCAGTATCGAAGTACGGGGATCACCCCCGGGCAGATGGGGGCCATCAAGTCGATCATTGACGCGGCGATCTCCTTGGTGGATGGCGCCCGAGAGGAGTACTTCAGGAAGGAGCAGCGTCTCCTTGCTGATGTCAAGTAGAGGGAGGCCGATGCTGCGGCCGCCCTTCAGGATTCTGAATCCCTTCATCGGTGCTTAGATGAAAGGGAGGCTGTCAGGGCTCGCCTGGAGGCTGAGTTGAAGGAGGCCCGAGCCCAAGAGGCGGAGTCGGAAGCTCGACGGGTCGCCGCTGAGGCGCAAATGGCTGCTGCTGAAGCCAGGGGGGTCGCCTTGGAGAAGGAGAAGGAACAGCTGGCTGAACAGCTGAAGTCTGTTCCTTCACCCCAGAGTGTCGTCAATGAATTCAAGGAATCTGATGATTTCGTTGACTGCGCTTTGGCGGTGATGAAGTCAGAGATTGCTGACTTCCTCCACATCTTGGTCGAGGATGTCCAGGCGGTCGATCCCAACTTTCCTGTTGGGGTCGTTGAGTCCCTGAAGGGTTTCCTCCGAAGTCGAACCCTTCCGCAGCCTACTACTGCTGCTGAAGAGGTTGACCCAGCTGCGGCTGAAGAGGTTTCCCCCGAAGGCGAGCCGAGCCTTCCTGACCCCGAAGGCGAGCCAAACGCTTCTGCCCCCAAGGACCCGAAAGCTTGAAGTCTCCACCTCTCCGTCGACCCTATTTCTTTTGCTTTTTAGATAGTTATTTTTCCTTTGTAATTTAAGTTTACTTTGTAATTATTTATTCGATTCAAGACTCGGTTATTTTATATTGAATGCCTTTATATTCGTGAGCCTCTACTCGACTTTGAATGTATTGGCTATTCATCCGATATCTTACTCGTAATTACTCTCGACTTTTCTTTGCTTTATAATGGTCTCGACTCTTAAAGCCTTGGACCAAGCATAAGTCTATATGAACTTTCTAAGGACAATACTCTAATACTTAAAAGTATAGACTTCTAAGTTCAAAGAGATATTACCTTTTTGAAGTTTAAACCTTTGAGGTGTTCGCCTAATAACAAGGAATTTGTTAACTTAAGGCTTCATCATCCATAGTGATCGCCTAAAATTCCTTATCCGCTCTTGATGACTTGTTTCGCAAATGAGTTGTCATCCTTAGCCGATAATTCTTCTGAAATATGTCCATAGTATAAGAGGATAACTCCTTTGATGGGTTGATTTATCTTTGTCGTTAGGACTCCTGCCTGATTTCGATAACAAGTCTGCTGCCTGACTTTGGCGTCAGGTCTTTTATTTTGCCTAACTCTATTGCTAGGTCTTTTGGCCTGACTTTGGCGTCAGGGCTTTTTGGCCTATCTTTGGCGATAGGGTTTTTTGGCCTGACTTTGGCGTCAGGGCTTTTGGCCTATCTTTGGCGATAGGACTTTTTGTCCTGACTTTGGCGTCAGGGCTTTTGGCCTGTCTCTGGTGACAGGGCTTTTGGCCTGACTTTGGCGTCAGGGCTTTTTGGCTTAACTTTGTTGCTAGGGCTTTTGGCCTATCTCTGGCGACAGGGCTTTTGGCCTGACTTTGGCGTCAGGGCTTTTTGGCCTAACTTTGGCATCAGGGCTTTTTGGCCTAACTTTGGCATCAGGGCTTTTGGCCTGACTTTGGCGTCAGGACTTTTTGGCCTAACTTTGTTGCTAGGGCTTTTGGTCTATCTTTGGCGATAGAGCTTTTTTGTGCCTGATTCGGTCATCAGGTCTTCGCCTGTCTCTTGGCGTCAAGTCTTTTTTCTTCGATTTGCTTCGAGTGGACATGCTTTATGAAGGAATGACTTTCTTTTATTAACATAACAGTTTGATTACAAGCTATTTATGAAATCTCCTTAAATGCTCAGAATTGAATGGACGGGGTAACCTTTCGCCTTCGGTGGTTTCCAAATAGTAGGATCTTGGCGCGACGATCTCTATTACCTTGTACGGTCCTTCCCACTTGGCTGAAAGTTTATTCTGACTGTCCAGCCTTGTGAATTCATTCCTTCTCATAACCATCTCCCCCACGAAAAATTGGCGAGCGCTGACTTTTCTGTTGAAATATCGAGCGGTCGCCAAACGCATCTTTGCTTGTGTTTTTTCTGATAGCCATCTCTTTTCTTCTGCCAAGTCGAGGTCATTTCTGCGCTCGACCTCGTTTGCCTCAGCGTTAAAATGTAGGATTCTATGGGTAGGCACTGCTATTTCGGCGGGTGCTACTGCTTCTGATCCATACACTAAACTAAAATGTGTTTGTCCTGTGGCTGCCTTAGGCGTTGTTCTGATGGCCCATAATACGTTTTCCAGCTCTTCTGCCCAATTCCCTTTGATTGCTCGAACCCTTTTCTTGAGTCCTGCTAAAACAACCTTGTTGGCTGCTTCAGCTTGCCCATTCGTTTGAGGATGATGCACCGAACTGAAACGATGGTCGACATGATATTCTTCACAGAGCCATTTGAGCTCCTTTCCAATGAATTGTGGACCGTTATCACTGATGAGTATTCTAGGAATGCCAAACCTGGAGAATATGTTGATCTTTAGGAACTTGATGACTTGAAATTCTGTCGTAGAAGCCAGAGCTTTCGCCTCTATCCACTTGGTGAAGTAGTCGATCACCACTATAATGTGAGTGCGTTGACCAGTGCTAATAGGGAACATACCTAATATATCGATCCCCCATTGAGCAAAAGGCCAGGCACCCGCCAATGGGGATAATAGTGTGGGTGGTCGACCTGATCGTGGTGCAAATTGCTGGCAAGTCTCACACTTCTGCGTTAATTCAGCCGCATCTTTTCCCAAGGTTGGCCAATAGTATCCCAACCTGAAGATTTTCCTCGTTAACGATCGAGCACCTTCATGACATGCTGCCACCCCTTCATGAGCTTCTCGAAGAACCCTTTCTGAAGCTCATGAAGGCATAGAGATACTCTAAGGCATAAAGATACTTCTCAATCTGGACATATTTTATTTCTGCCGAGTTGAACATTTTGCTAATGAAATACAGTGGACTCTGAATAATATTTTCTTCCCTTATTAAAATAGCACTGGCCACCACATCGCTAATGCCTAAATAAAGGAAGAGCTGCTCGCCTGGAACGGGCTTCGCCAGCGCTGGGAGTGTTTGGATATGCCTCTTCAAGGATTGGAACGCTTCCTCGCAGTCTGGCATCCACTCGAACATGCGGTTGGCCCTCAGAGTTTTGAAAAATGGGAGGGACCTGTTGCTCGCCTTGGAGAGGAAGCGGTTGAGAGCAGCTAGGCGTCCATTCAGGCATTGGACCTCCTTGTGGCAGGTTGGCGACTTCATCTCTTCTATGGCCTTTAGCTTTTCTGGGTTTGCTTCGATGCCCCTTTCGCTGACCATGAAACCCATAAATTTGCCATACTTGACACCAGGCGAACGTTGTGTCTCCTCATGAATTCGAAAGCTTCGCGGAGGTCTGTTGTGTGTGGATTGCCCTTGATGGTTTTGACGAGCATATCGTCCACATAAGCCTCCATGTTTCTTCCCAGCATGTCCTGGAATAGGCGGTTCACCATCCACTGATAAGTTGCCCCGGCATTGATGAGACCAAAGGGCATCACCTTGTAGCACAGAATGTCCCTGTCTGCATAGAAAGCGGTGTGAGCCTCATCGTCTGGATACATTCTGAACTGGTTGTAGCCTGAATAGGCGTCCATGAAGCTCAGCATCTCGTGACCAGAGGTAGCATCGACCAGCTGATCAATCCTGGGAAGGGGATATGAATCCTTAGGGCAAGCCTTGTTCAAGTCGCGGAAGTCGACGCACATCCTCCGCAAACTCAATCAGCGGAAAGGCGACCGACCCTCTTTAGGTCACGCTTGGACTTGCCCATCTTCTCGAAAGCGTCCAGGAATAGGATGTCTGTCGAGCTGCCTCCGTCGACCAGAATCCTTGCAACGTCACAGCCGTCAATATCTGTTGTGATAACCAAAGCATCGTTGTGGGGGTTGTGACATGTGCCAAATCATTTTCAGAGAATGAGATGACAATGTTCTCCTCAGGTCGGGGTCGCTTTCCCAACTGAACTGCTGTGGAGATCTGAGTGGCGTAGACCTCCCTGGCGTGTGACCCCTCGCCTCCTGCACCGAATCTTCCTGCAATCAAATTTACTCTCCTCTTGCTGGCAGATGGATCAGTTTGTTCAGCAGGGGCTGACGAACGATGTCTCCTAGGGGGCGTTCGACTTCTGTCTCGCCCTGCCACAAATTCCTTCAGCATCCCCCCTGAATCAGCTTCTCTATGTCCCGCTTCAGAATGCGGCAGTCATCCGTCTTGTGACCCTTGCACTTGTGGTATCTGCAATAGCTCTCGACGTCCTTTCCCATGGGATGACCACCCCGACGAGGCATCGGTGGCCTCGCCAAGGATCTCCTCTCCATCTCGACTAGTACCGCTGAGATCTGCCTATTTAAAGGCCTAAAGTACTCAGGGACCTCTGGATGGCGAGGCGCTGGATTAGGCTCAACTCGGGGCCTGCTGTCTCTTTTTTTTTTCTCCTTCTTTACTTCCTTCTTACCATCGCGTCGGGGCTCAGGAACTACCCTTAGCGAGGTCGTCAGGAAGTTAGCCTCTGTGTTCGCCCTTTCAAGGTCTATGAAACCTTTTACTCTGGATGCCAACTCCTCCAACGTTTCGATCTCCTTCACGTGGTAGCTGTTTCGCAGCTTCCTCGAGGCCTTGTTGGCCACATCCAAACCTCTGTAAAATGCTCGAATGATTTCCCAATCCGGGATTCGGCGATCTATCTCCGTGACGTTCTGATGAAAACACCCGTAAAAATTGGCCAGCGACTCTCTAGGCTGCTGCTTGACCGCATCCACGGCGACCACGCTTTTCATCAGCTGGAGCTCGCCCATATATCTTTCCAGGAACTTGCTCCTTAACTCTTCCCAAGTTCCTATAGATCCTGCAGGGAGGCCGAAGAACCAGGACGAAGCCGAACCCGAAAGAGTGGATGGAAATAACAAAGCCAAGTGATTGGGATCATTTGACTTACCCAGGAGAGAAGCCTCGTGCTTGTTGACGTGTATGGTGGGATCTCCTCCACCACTGTACTCAGGTATGGCCCGAGCAACTACGTCTTTAGGGATCTTGATGGCGACGAGCTCGTCGGAAAAGGGATGAGCAGACTGCTCCTTGAAGGGAGCTACGACTGTCAGTCGTCTTTCTTGGAGCCTTTTGTTGAGGAGGTCGTCCATCTGGTCCACAGTGCAGTACCTGGGCGAGATCCCGGATGGAGGAGGACCGGAAGGGTTGGCAGTGTACGAAGCTGCTGGCTCCTTGGTGTATGCCGGGGGTATGGACTGTTGTCCTGATGTCATATCCTGATCCTCCTGAGGCGCGGTGGTGCCAGGATTTGCTGTTTCAGACGGTGGGGGCCCTGTGGCAGCAGGGCGATCGTTTCCCTGAGGAGCAGAGTGATTATTTCCTTGAGGAGCAGGGGCTTGACGGCAAGCCTGTCCTAGGATGGCCTCTAACAGTGAAATCATCTCCGGGGTTAACTGAATGTCTTCCCCAACAATGTGGATGGACTGCGGTGCTGGAGCTCCGTTGTGGTTGGCTGCTGGGGGCGGTCTGGAATTACCGACGTGCTCTCGGACCGTCCTCATAGGAATGGCATTGGGGGCTGCCTGGCTGGCAGGCTCTTGTTGAAGCGGTGAAGCGACAGCGGAATCAGAGCTATCTGAGGATCGCTCGCGAGTCTGGTTCCGACGGTTGTTTTGGGATCGAGTTCTCATGGATGAATTGCTCGGTTCCCACAGACGACGCCAAATGTTGGATCGTGAAATCCTGGTTGCTGATCTGGCAGTGAATTGAATGCCAGACAAAGGTTGAAAGACGCTTCTGCTTCAACTCCGGTGAACCTGCAAGTAGGGGAGCGCAACAGATGGGGTGTCTCTGAGTCCCTCTCCGATGCTTAAATGAGTATATGTGTGTGTATATAGCTCAACACGTAAGGAACGTATGTAAAGCAAAGGTATTTATAGGGTTGGAGAGATCAAACCGTATAAGGCAACTGAATATCCTAGCGCATATTGTGTTGCTGAAGATTCGGATCATAAGATATGGCAGTTACTGCGAGATATTGCAGTTACCATATCTAATCTTTAGTGAATATGTGACCGAGATACGCGAGATATCGTGGCCACTTCCTTATTAACGTTTAGTGGGACCAGAGGAGAGAGGCAAGGCTCTCTTCGGGGCGAGCACTCCCATGGCGAGCAGTGAGAGGTCGCGGCCTGATGATGGATGGCGAGCAGTCTGAGGAGCCTTTGGCGTTCATATCGACTTTGGGCTCGATCTTGGGCCACCCTATGGTGGGCCAAGTTGACTTGTACTCAAGCTGATCCAGTTCGAATATCTTGGGTTTACCCCCTCCAGGGTTATTGGGCCTTCGAGGCCTTTTCCTTATTGGGCTGTCAATATCGATACCCAACACTCAGCAGAATTAATCCTTTTACCCTAAACTTTATGAAATCATTCATATACCCTAACATTCCCTATTGAATATCTAACTTTTCTTGTTTTGTTCTTCAAACTTCTTGATCTCAGTCGACAATCGAGTTCTTCGTCTTCAACTTGAAAACAATGCGATGAGAATTTTCACATACTAGTAGAAGAACAGAATCAACTATCTCAATACATTTCCAAAATTGATGATCAATTCAACACTCCCTGCAAATACCTGTCATCTGTATGTACATACATATCAATCTTATTCTACTAAACTTCAACTGTTTACTGCGTACAACTCACATCTTCAAATTCATATCCACACAGATCAAACTCCACATATATCCAGAATGAATTCCATCATCATACAGCACACATTACATTAGACATGAATTCATTTTTCTGAAGATTCATCTACCATACACAAAGACTTATCACAGACTTATACATACACACAGAAGCATTGCTGAGATTTTCTCTGTTCTTATTTTTTTTTCAATCATCCATTGTTCAATCAGTCTTTGACAGTTCGATAGATTCTGAATTTTTTTTTTCATTGATTGATAGAAGGGTTTTTGCCCTTATCTTACCAACATGACTGAAGGGTTTCAGCCCTTATCTTTTCTTCCTCAAGAGACAAACCAAAGTATCTTGAACGTTTTCTTTGGAATGACTCTATTTTCGGAATCAAGTCATGCCCTATGCCAATAATCTCATCATATCCTTTTTTTCCATTGAACTGAATTGATTGATTTATTCAGAGACATTCTGCAGCAACACTCTCTGTATACAGCATAAAACCAGACATAAACTCATGCATATAATAGACGACTTCATATAATGAAAACAATCTAAGAATGTATGAAGATGACAACAGACGTAACATTCCAACATATATGCAGAACCTGATCTGAGGAACATAAATCAACTTATGCAAGCTTTCAGCAGTAAAACAGTATCCATTTAATTTGCAAAGATTGACACAGAATGACAAACAAGTAGCAGAGTATTCAGAGAAGCTGAATCAGCCATCACAGCTGGAAATAATACCAGACAGTTAAAACCGATCCAACTATACTAGCATGTAAAAAAACTCATCATCAGAACATATACTTACTCAGAACCAGATGAGACATCACTTTCTGAAACAACTCGAGACTCATTCATCTCCTGAACAGAGCACACTCCAATCTTTTTCCTGCATGGAACAAACGATTTTTCAGTTAACGGCTTAGTAAGAATGTCAGCTAATTGCTCACTCGATGGAACAAAATTAACTAACACTTGTCCAGACTTAACTTTCTCTCTAACAAAAAATAAATCAATTTCAACATGTTTCATTTTCGAATGTTGAATTGGATTTTCTGTAATAGCAGCTGAACTAGTGCTATCTGTCCAAACCGTGGGAATTGAAGATAGATGTAAGCCCATCTATTTGACAAGAGACTGCACCCAGATAATCTCACAAACTGCATTTAGCTATGGCACAAAATTCAGCCTCAGCACTTGACCTGGCCACCACAGATTGTTTCTTTGAACTCCAGATAATCAGATTCCCATTTAACAACAAATAATGTCCTGAAATCGATTTCCTATCAGCTATGTCACCTCCCCAATCTGCATCACAATATGAAGTTAAAGAAATATCTTTGATTGGATAAGAAGCAGTACGAAACATCAAACCATGATCAATGGATCCTTTTAAATAACACACAATATGAATAACAGCTTTCCAATGACTAACCGAAGAACTTTGCATGCATTGACTGAGCTTGTTTACCGAAAAATTGATGTCTGGACGAGTAACACAAATGTGTTGTAAAGCACCGATTGTACTCCTAAACAAAGTAATATCATCAAACGGTTCATAACAAGTAATAATACCAGTCTTAGACAAACATGTTCCTGTCATAGGAGTAGGAAAACTCACAGCAGTATCAAGACCCAACTTGAGAATAAAATCATGAATGTATTTTTTCTGATTTAAAGGTAAAAAATCATTTGAAGCCGTGACTTCCATCCCAAGAAAATGACTGAGACTACCTAAATCTTTGAGCTTAAACTCTTGATTGATGGAAGATATTACCTCAGAAATGGCAGATGACGATGGACTAGTTACAACAATGTCGTCCACATAAACGAGAAGAAATACCGAGCCTTGCTGTGTGCTTTTAATAAACATGCAACTATCTGCCACAGAAGCAACAAACTGAAGATGATGAATCATAAAACTCTTAAGTTTCTCAAACCAAGCACGGGGTGCTTGTCTCAAACCATACAAAGCTTTGTTCAGCTTGCAAACAATCTGTCTTTCAGTATCTGCAACTTGTTCAAAACCTTGAGGCTTAACCATATAAACTTCCTATGTTAAATCACCATGAAGGAATGCATTATATATATCAATTTGATGCTATGACCACTTATGAGACAAGGCTAAAGACAAAACAATTCTAACAGTTGCATATTTAACCACAGGACTAAACGTTTCTTGAAAATCAAAGCCTGGTTTTTGAGAAAATCCTTTAGCAACTAACCTTGCTTTATATCGAGCAACTGTCCCATCTGCATTCCTTTTGATCTTGAAAATCCATTTGCAACCAATCGGAATTCTCCCTGAAGGTAGATTCAGAAGAGACCAAGTATTGTTGCTCTGTAATGCTGAAAACTCTTCATCAACAACTGCTTTCCAATGAGGGTTGTGAAGAGCTTGATGGATCGATTTGGGTTCCTCATGTAACAAAACATTTGAGGATACTGATGACACAAGAAGAGCTTGAAGTGAAGCTGATTGTTGGTCGGACTGAGATTTTGATCTCGTTTGCATGGGATGAACATTCCTTGAACGAGCATTCCTGCTGATTTCATTTTGAGCAAACATAATATCAGACCTCTGTTCCATAACAGAATAGGAAATTAGTCTGGACATTAATCACTTCAGAGTCGAACCGGTTCAAAACCGTACATTTACCACATTTTAAAGAGGGACGGTTTACCGCTCAGGTTTTTGGTCGATTTACCGAACCTTATATGAACCGGTTTGACCGAACTACTTTTATTAACAAAAAAAAAAAATGAATCCTGCGGAAGGGAAGTGGAGAAGAGAATGATAAAATTGGAGAGGGTTTGTGACGACCCAGCCTCTCCACCACACGTCTTTCTTCTCCACTTCCTAAAATTGGTAAGGGCTCGTGGGTCTACCACACACGGCGGAGATGGAACCAGTCGTCGTCACAAAGATGGAGAGCCGAACGAAGAAGATGGAGAGACTATTGTCGAAGGGAAGAACCAGACCAAAGACGAAAAAGATGGATAGCCAAACGAGAGAAGTGGAGAGGCTGGGCCGCGTGTGGTTCTTCCGATGGAGAGTCGAAGCTGATTGTCGAAGCTGATTGTCGAAGCCAGACCATAGATGAAGAAGATGGAGAGCCAGACGAGAGAAGCAGAGATGCAGGGTCGTATGTGGTTCTTCTAATGGAGATCCGAAGTCGATTACCGAAGGGAAGTGTCGAAGCCAACAAGACCATAGACAAAGAAGATGGAGACAAGAGACTCTCTAACCAGCTAACGAATGAAGAAGAAGATGAAGTGGGAAGTCCAACCAGCTGACGAAGGAAGAAGAAGACGAAGAAGAAGAAGAACCAGTTGGTCCAACCGTACGGTTTGGTTAAATATAATATTATATTAAAACCAGTACAAGAAGTGGTACGGTTTACCGTTTAAGAACCAGTTTTTATATCTCTTCTGAACCGCTCCATATTTTTGCAAACAAAACGTTTAATTTGTGAACCGGTTCATCCGAACCATTTTTTTATGCCCAGCCCTACAGGGAAACATGAAAACGCCAAGATTCGATTTCGAAGTGAACGAGGACGAAGAACAGCTTGCGGTGCTCTGCTGATAGCTTTGCTGGAGGTGCCATACCTCTAACTCTCCAACGAGGACGAAGAGCAGCTTGATTGCTGCGTCTTGGATGAAAACGAAGAACACCAGAGCCCACTGAGGACGAAGACGAAAATCAACTTGATTTAGGTTACCTTTTTTTTTTTTAAATTTATTAGATATATTTTATTAAATAATAATATATTAAAACTGGTTCAAAAAAAGGTACGGTTTACCATATGTGAATCAATTTTTTGTGGGTTATAAGAAACACTCCATATTTTCATTAAAAAACTATTTGTTTTGTGAATCGGTTCAACTGAACCGGTACGATTCACAAAAGGGACAGTTTGGTTCGGTCAGACCATTTTTTTTGCACAGTCGTAGAGACGGTGTATCCAAACACCGAGGAAAAACTATTCCTAATAATGTGTTTTGAGTTTAAAACTAAGTAAAAAAAGATTTGGGTCGGGTCGATCTGACCGACCACCCTTCGTGAGTCAACTCGTACCCGACTCGCTGAGTCGCGCTGGTTAGGTTTTACAACCCAGACCCGACCTAGCGGGTCGACGGATTGACCTGCCTGCAAAGAAGAAGTCTACTCGATTTGTTCGTGGTCTTGGCTTATGAGTGTTGTTAAAGAAAAGGTTTTGGAGGAGGTGAACTTTGAATCTTTGGGTATACTATATTACCGTATATGGAGGCTAGTGACCCGATTGTGCTTACATTATTATACTTATATATAATAATAATAAATCAAGTATATAAAGTATAAACACACTAAGACCATCACATGATTGATACAAACACAACCATTAGACTATCACTTGCGAGTCAAATTATGCACAAATTGTCAAATTCCAACAAAAACATCCAAATTCCCAAGTCCAACAAAAACATCCAAAACCAGAAGAAAATCAATTGCATAAAATCGTTGTGACTATTGCTCATTCGGGATCGCAATAAAATCGTCAATCCCTTGCTCCAAATTTGTCTCTTCATCTTATTCGTTGCAAACATATATTTGTCATATATTTAATCATAAAAGAGTAAAAAAGTAAAATTTAAAAAGATTAATGATATTATTTGTCTCGTCTTCAATCCAATCTGTAGTTTACATAATAGCTTCCACCGTTTCAGGCTTGAGCAAACTCCTGTATTGATCGAGCACACGACTACCCATACTAAATGTTGATTCATAAGCAACTATTATAATAGGGATGCTGAAAATATCACATGCCATAGCGGAAAAGAATAGGAAATCGAGTCGATTCCCCATGCCAATAATCAAGAACATCCAATGTTTTCTTCCTATCAAATAATTCTTCTTCCAAATATAGATCAAGTTGAGAGTTTTGAGTTGATTGACTGCTTGATCTTAAATCATCAAATTCCTGAAACACTTATTAAAAAATAATATAAAATAGTTGAAAGATTAGAAAAATAAAAATAAAAAAGACTTACATTGAGCACATTGCCTCCAGCGGTCGAGCGATGCAACCCTTGATAAAAAGAGGTTGAATGAGCCTTTTTACCAACCTAAGATTTCTTTTGTAAAGAAGTTCATGCCACAACAAATGAGTTATCCACATACACACTATACAACTCATACAACTTGGATCAAATCATTTCAGCTTCAACACCCCCATAATCTTCGCCATGCAACCTTTTGTAAGCGAACTCGACAAACTCAAATTTGTACTGAGGGTCCAAATAACAGCAATTGCCAAAATGACACTGAAGTTGGTCCAACACTTTTTAAATTTGGACGTCATACGAACAACCATACCCCTCATGAACAAGCGTTCACCTTCATAACTTTTCTTCAAAGTGTAAATGATCACAAACACCAACGGGAAGTACAAATTTGCAGTAGGATACTTCTTTCCCGAAAAAAGCACGATTAAATCATAGAAAGCACTTAAGAAATGTGCAATTGCTTATAACTTTTCCCATTCAGCATGATTAGGACACACCACTGAATTTCCTAAGCTCATGTGACGAATCACACTCTTATAGTATGAACCGCTTTTATGCATGAGAAATGTAGAATTCCACCTAGTTGGTACATCGTATCGCAAACCTTGTTGATTATCCAACCTCATATCATTGACATTTTTAAGTCTTTCTATTCTGCGAGCCTCGAATGTACTTGATAATTTCTCTGATACTTTTCACCACATTATCGACTTCTTTCATGCCTTCTTGCACAATCAAGTTGAGAATATGAGCACAACAACGGATATGGAAAAACTCACCATACAAGATAAGTGGATTTTTAAGTGATAACTTTTCCTTCATCACTTCAACACAAACATAATTTGATGAGGCAATATCCAAAGTAAATTAGAAGACTTTATAAAAAAAATTACAATTCGCCAACATGTCATAAATTTTTTCAGCTAAAGCCCTACAAGTATGTAGAGGTGGCATAAAGTTAAAACTCAGGAGGACCTTATGCAATGCCCAATTAGCATCAATAAATTGTGCAGTCAAACAAATATAACCATAAGTTTTAAGATAGGTCCACAAATTTGACGTTAGACAAATCTTACTACGGGAAAAACCTATCAACACCTTGACCTTCTCCTTCAGAGAACTATACTTCTTCATAACATCAGATTTAGCTGTGTTTGTACTAACCAATTGCACATTTTGTCTTAGATATTTGAAAACCTCTTTGACACCCACATACTTAACAAACTGAAAGAGCAAATTATGTCCTACAATAGCATTTGTAAGCAACTCTCTAAATTTTAGAGGATCAAACTGATTGCTTTCCAGGGTAATAGTGTTTCTATTAGTGGTAATGAACATTTTACCTATGTCCTTGCAATCTGTTTTTCCATATTTCTTCAAATAACGTTTCATATTTTCAGTTCCATAACTAACATCACAACGATATTGTGTTCTACACTTTAAACGACTACTTTTCGGTATCCTATATGTTTTCTCTAATGGAAGAATTTCAAAATGATTCCACATATCATACTTCAATAGATTTTTCATTTTCTGACTTTCACCTTTAGAACTTTCTAAATTTGATTTTGCACTTAACTTTTCAACATTTTCTTCTTGTTTGCGCTTGCCTTTGTCATAGGCTTTGTTAGTTGATAATTCGGTCTCAAGTACCTCAACTTCGTCAACATCATCTTCATTAAATCTATTGTCATCAAAATCAAGCCTCCAAAGTTCATCATCTTCCATGTTAATGAACGTAGTACTGAACAACTGAAACAAGTAAGAACGCACACACTAAATTTCAAGGTAAATTTAGCAAACAAACAAACAATGGAAAGTCTTAACAAAATAAATAAACAAACAAATTAGTACCACCACCAACAATAAACAAACAAACACATCGAGACCACTCCCATAAAAAAAAACAATTCAGATAAACAAACAATGGCAAGTCTTTCCCTATAATAGCTAGTCTTAACAAATCAGACAATTACAAAAAGTTTTTGGATCATGATTTGGAAAAAATTATAAATAGTAATTTAGGGTTTTAAGTGTATTATCGAGCTCGATTTGGTATGAATTGGGTAAAATTGAAGGACTTGTGCAGACGACTAGAGGTTGGACGTCTGTAGGTTGGAGGTGGAGTGGAGCGTCTGGCTCATGCCAGACGCAAACGCTGGAGTGGATCTGAGCGAGTTGGCAACGCAGGTCGGAGTGGACGCATGCACCAGGCAGGAGTAGATCTGGACGGATCAGTGTTCACGACAGGAGTGGGCGCAACACATGCATGAGTGAAAGTGGAACTGGACCGGGACGCAGGCAACGACAGCGCATGCTTGCTTCAAGAGTGTTGTCTTGCTTCAGCCTGTTGCTTCAGGAGTGTCATCTCAACTTCACGGAGACTCAATTAGTTTTTTTACCCGGGTAAACGGGTCGGGTTTAGGTCAACCCGAAAATGGCCCGTCACTCTATTTTTTTTATACGAACCCAACCTGAACTCGGGTCGATTCCCAGTCATTTTGTTCGAAACTGACACCTCTAGTGGTGTACCACCATTCCGCAAATGGTAACCATTTAGACCACGTTATGTTCTTCGAATTGGCCATGCATCTCAAATATGTCTTAAGGAAACGATTAAATACCTAGGTTTGTCCACCGATTTGCGGGTGGTACGATGAAGACATGTACATGGAAATTCCAAGTTGCTTGAACAATTCCTTCTAAAAGGTGCTCATAAATACGTAATCTCAGACGCTCACTATATTGTTTGATAAACGATGGAGTTGATACACTTCGTGTACAACAACTTGCGCTATGAAATGGGCGACGTACGAGTTGCTTAAGGCGACAAAGTGACCGTACTTTGATAACCGGTCGACCACCATGAATATCACTTCTTTACGGTTCGACTTAGGTAGGCTGATGATGAAATCCATACAGATTTCCATGAAGATGGTGTGTGGTACGGGTAGGTATTGTCATAACCTAGGTGAAGAAGATCTATCATACTTGTGCCTTTGGCAAACTTCACAATTGCGAACGAAGTCTCGCACATACCTCTTAAGGCCCTTATAATATAAAAGTGGCGTGATACGTTGTAAGGTGGTAATGAAGCTGGAGTGACCTCCCATTGGTGAGTCATGAAAGATCGATAAAAAGCTTTTTAGTAGCTCTTCATCTTTCCTAACCACTATCTTTCCCTTTCGCTTGAGTAACCCATCCTCTAAGGCGAACCGAGTGGACCTTGACCTTGTGCAAGCGTTTACACTAGATTAGAGCAATCCTTATGTGGTGCCCACAACTGCTCTTAATTCAGAGCAAGTAAGACTGAAGAAACCAACGTGAGCGTGACAGCCAGTAATTCCATTGCTTAAACCTGCTATGGTGCATTAGCGACCCGATTCTCAACTGCCTGTTTATAAGAAATCTCATAGTTGTAGTCAAGTAACTTGGCTAGACACGTACGTTGCGATGGTGTTGACAAACGTTGCTCCAAAAGGAACTTCAAACTACAATGGTCGGTTTAATGACGAAGTGTTTATAAGTGATGTAAAAATGTAATTTCTTGATTGCTAACGAAATCGCCAAAAGCTCTTTTTCATATGCGAATAGAGCTTATTGTCGATGAAATAATACCTTGGTAATAAAAATAATTGGCTGACCTCATTACATGATCACAAATTTGATCCCGATATTCGACGTATTTGTCTTAATTGTTAATGGTTTGGTCATGGTAGGCAAATCTAGCACCAGGGTGGTGACCATCGCCAATTTTAGCTTCTAAAATGTGACTCGTGCTTTGTCGGTTCATTGGGATGCATCCATTTTAAGGGGTTCAGTGAGTGGCTTGCTAAAGGCCCCATAACCCTTTTTCAAACTTTCGGTAGTAGCCCGTTAGTCCAAGAAATTGCCTTAATTGTTTGACCGATTGAGGTACTGGCCACCCTTTAATAAGGTCGTAGATACCTATATTCCCCTAACAATATGCTTGAGGTATTCAACTTATTTGCCTTCAAAGATACCCTTGGATTGTTTGACCAGTAGATAATTGTCGCTCCAGAGTTGAGAAACGCTTCCTTATAAATTGAATTCACGAGCCTTTGAAATGTTGTCAGAGCTTTTGTAAGGCCGAAAGGCATCATTAGGAGTTTGTAGTGCCCTTAGTGGGTTCAAAATGATGTTTTATTACGTGTCTGTTATGTCCATTCAGATTTGATGATACCCCAATCCCAACTCAATCTTTAAAAAAACTGAAGCTCCATGTAACTCGTCAAGCAACTTGTCCACTAACTGTATTAGAAACATGTCTTTAATGGTGATATCGTCGAATCACCTATAGTCAATGCCCATTCATCACGATTAGTCATTCTTTAGTACTAAAATGACCGAAGATGTAAAGGGTCTTAAACTCAATCGTATGCTACCACTTGCCAACATCTCCTTCACCATTTTCTCTATCACATCCTTGTAAGAGGATATATATGTTTGCGTTTTAGTCTTAGAAGTTTAGTTTATAGTTTAGGATTCAATGTGAAGTTTGTTATAAATCAGTAGGTTATTTTGTAATTAGGAGAAGTTTCAACCGTATGAACTTACAATAAATGGTTAATTATCAAACAGGTACCTAAAGTTGACATGGTTTGATAGGTAGATACCTAATTTTTTTTTTTGCCAAAAATAGGTTGCCTAACTAACTTTCTTAAATATGCAAATAGGTACCTTCCGTTAATTTCCCGTTGATTCTTGACGGAAAACACCATGTGAGGAGCACATGTCTACTTGGATTTAAGGGTTAATTAGCAAACAGATATCTGAACTTACACGAATTAACAAGTAGGTACCTGGATTGGTTCAAAACCAGATTTAGAACTAGTTCGGCCGAACCACTATATGAAAAAAATTAATATATAAATTGTTGAGTGTCGATTACAATGATTCAATCACCGATCCGTAATACAATCAACTAGAAAACATCCAATACATAATACATAAACCTATGATGCTTAATTCATAAACTTCAAAAAATCCAATACATAATACCTAGGGATCGACAATCGGCTTCGTCGTTCGTCTGACTTTGGCATCGACAATCGACAATCGAAGTTTCAAAGTTGTACCTATAATCAGTCTTCATTTTAGCTTTTTGGGATTTCTTAACTCTTCAGTCTTCATTTCAGTTGTACCTATATAATGTTAAATGTGGGGTAAAGCAGAATACGTATATATAATGTGTATAATCGGGCAACTATAAGAAAGTTTTTTTTTTTTTTAATAAAGTGGTTTGGCTGAATCAGTTATGAATCAGTTTTTGAATCGGTTCAAGTATCTACTTGCTAATTCGTGTAAGTTCAGGTACCTGTTTACTAATTAACTCATAAATCTAATACACATGTGCTCCTCACGTGATGTTTTCCGTCAAGAATCAACAGGAAATTAACGTGAGGTACATATTTGCTTATTTAAAAAAGTTAGGCAACCTATTTGCGGCAAAACATAGTTTAGGTACCTACCTGCCCAACCATGTCAAGTTTAGGTACCTATTTGATAATTAACCTACTATAAATAGTAGGTTGTATCAACTTTTTTAATTAAGAATGAACACCCTTTCATCCTCAAATTCCTTTCAATTGTGTTGTTCAATTCCATTAAGTTCAAGATCCTTTCATGGTATCAGAGCATGCCATGGTCAAAATCATGCCACAGTTCATACTTTCAGTCCAGTTGCAAAACATGCCACAGTCAAAACCATTCTATCCCTAGCCTTATCCATTAATTGGACATTGAGACAGATAGATGTGAATAATGCCTTTCTAAATGGAAGTTTGCATGAAGAAGTGTACATGTCTCATCCTCCAGGGTTTGAAGTCACTGATGCATTAGGAAGCATGCTTGTTTGTAAGCTCACCAAGGCTTTGTATGTCCGTAAACAATCTCCGAGAGTTTGGTTTGAGAAACTTAGAGATTGTTGTTTACTTAACAATCTTTCCTCCTCGAGTTCTCATTCCGATAATTGCTTATTCATTAAAATAACGTATGATAAATTTGTTTATCTTTTGGTATAGGTTGATGACATTGTAGTGATAGGATCCTGTGATGATCCGATTGAATCAATCATCACTAGTCTAAATGAGTTATTTTCTTTGAAGGATTTGGGCAAACTTAACTATTTTTTTGGAATGGAAATTCAGTGAGGTCATGATTTCAAAATATTAAGCCATAGAAGGTACATTAGTGACTTGTTGTCTCGTGTCAACACGTCTGATTACAAGCCATGTCCTACACCATTGGTTGCTTTTCCTACATCTACTTCTGGTTCAGGTATGCCTTTGTCTGATCCATCTCTGTATAGAAGTATTGTAGGAGCTCTGCAACATGTTTGTTATACTAAACCAGACATTAGTTATAGTGCCAATAGGCTTAGTCAATTTCTTCATCGGCCTACATAGGCTCATTGGGCAGGAGTTAAGAGAGTCTTGAGGTATTTAAAAGGATCTCATGATCATGGAGTACTATTCAGACCATCATCTTCTTTTGATCTTGTCAGCTTTACAGATTCTGATTGGGGAGCTGACACTGATGACAAAAGATCAACCAGAGGTCATTGCTTGTTTTTGGGAGGAAATCCTATTGTATGGTGCTCGAAGAAGCAAACCGTGGTGTCAAGATCAACATCTGAGGCAGAGTTCTGTGGCTTAGCCAATGCCATGTGTGATGTTATTTGGGTAAGATCCTAATTAACTGAGTTTGGCTTGTCCTTATCATATGTACCTGTGCTTTGGTGTGACAATACAACCACCATTTCTATTGTTGCTAACCCATTTCAACATGCCAAGATGAAACTTGTAGAGCTGGATCTTTTCTTTGTGCGTGAAAAGGTGTCACATGGATTGGTTCAAGTTAATCATGTTGCTGGTTCAGATCAACTTGTTAATGCACTCACAAAACCTTTAACTAAGAAGTCGTTCAATCCTATTCATCGAAAACTAGAGTTTGTTATCTGTTTGAAGATTTGTCTGAAGGATCGTGTGTGCTTGCTCACTTATCATACCTTGCCTCAACTTATCATTTCTCTTCAGCTGATGTTGTCTCTCAAGTATCCTCTAAACTATCTCAGCTTATATCACTTTCAGATGGTTCCCATGATTTCTTTGGTAATGATGATGTTGACTGTTTTACTTCTAATGGTGATTCCTCTGAGTTTAATGAATGATTACAAAATGAAGAACTCATAACTTCATTGTGGTATATCAACATCTGTTTATGTTGGAGTTCAATCAGGATAGTAGAACTTCATGTATTTTGCTATACAAAAACTTCTCTTACAAATCTGCGATGTGTTCTGCTGAGATGATACTTTGGGCATGTATTACAATCATTTTATGTTAGATGATAAGATACAAAGCTCATGCATGTAATTTTAACAAAATCCAAAAGAATAAATTGGGCACAAACACAGTCAGTCACAGGATACCTGCAAACAAGATATATGAGAGTGTTTGAGTACCCTGTGATTCAGGCGGTAGGTGATACAAATCCATTATTTGTACAAAAACCGAAAGAAGATGTTGGGCAAACACCCAACCAGTCATCAATGAAAAAGAAGAAAAACAAATCAGAATGATGACTTGGGTAGCATCTTGATGCATACAAACATATGAGATAAAAAAAGCCAAAAGAAGACGTTGGGCAAAAACCTAGCCAACTTTGCATCATTGATGATCAGCCTAACATAGTTTGTGAAGTGGAAATGTTCAGATGCATGTACAAGCATAACATTTCACGGATTTGAGAAGAGGTGTTGTTGTGTTTCGAAAGATATGTTGAAGTGTGAAGGTCCTTGAAATGAGTTTCATACTTAAACTATGTGGTATATATATATAGAGTTGTTTTCTTTGTTTCAAAGTTTTGGTTAACATGATTTCTTAAAATCAGGATATCATCAAAGCTCAAAGTTCTTTTAATCAAACAAAAGATGGGGACAAAAGAAAGTGAAGAGCATTAGTGAATGTTAGAGGATATATATGTTTGTATTTTAGTCTTAGAAGTTTAGTTTATAGTTTAGGGTTCAATGTGAAGTTTGTTATAAATAAGGGTTTCAAAAATTGACCCAACCCGTGGGTGACCCGCCCACAAGTCATGTTTGGGTAAGACTTTTTGACCCACATATCATTTTGACATGACCAATGGATGACCTATGTAAACACAGGTCATGTTTGGTTCAGTAGTTTTGACCCATGGGTCAACCCGTGACCTGTTACGAATTATATATTATATTAGATATATATAATTATGACCCATGGGCCACTAGTCTTGACCCATGGGTTAGTCTGTTTCTGGTATTTTATGTACTGGTGGGTCGAACGGGTAAGACTAACCCGCGAGTCATGGAGGTCGAATGGGTCAGTCTGACCCAAGCCTTATAATTCCTGACGGGTCATTCTGACCCGCGGGTTGACCCACCAACCTACAGGTCAGGTTTGGGTTTCAAAAACTAACTCATTCGAGTACACGAGTTAAGTTTGGGTCAGATGGTCCCTGACACGACCCAAGACTGACAGGAGCCATGGGTCGACCCATGCCCCGTTTTGACACCCCTAGTTATAAATGAGTGGGTTATTTTGTAATTAGAAAAATTTTCAACCGTATGAACTTACTATAACTAGTAGGTTGTACCGACTTTTTGAATTAAGTATGAAAAACATCTCATCCTCAAATTCCTTTCAATTCTGTTGTTCAATTCCATTAAGTTCAAGATTCTTTCATTCCGTTAAAGGTGTCAAATATCGGTAAAGCCTAAAGCTTACAATCGTGCTTCGTTCCTTAAGTTGGACACGATGATCCACCGCTCAAGTCGGAGGCTGCCCTTTTGGTTCCTTAAACTTAGTAGAGGCATCTAATAATGTTACTCCCATATAAATGAGGAAAATCAATCCTCCCAAATCAATACACGTGGTGTGTCTCTCGATTCCTTTACAGTTGTTGTGGTTGCGATGGTGATTGCTGTGGTGTGGTGAATCCTGGCAACGTCGATGAAGTCAATTTAGAGTTTCCCACCTCTAATCGTGGCCCAAGAATTCTGAAGTCATGTTCGAGCTTTACCATTAAGGCATACATGATTGTCATCATTATCTTGATATCATTGAATATTGTCTAGTTGCGGGTATTGGCGACGATCATCTGTTCTGTGATCTCTATTAATGACGCATATACTCAACTATCCTTCTGCGCGTATTGTTTGGCTGCTTCCATGCCTGAACACTTTGAGTGGAAGTTTCCCTACTAGGTGTATCCTCTCTTCCAACTGACGACGATGGAGTGGCAGGCACTTGACTCTGATATCAGTTGGTATAGCTAACAGTGAAAGGTGGCCAATTTTACTCATCCAAGATTCTGGTAATGAGCAAGAAATAGAATAAATAGAAAAAAGGAGAAGAATGTTATGATATTTTCATTCATACCTCACTCAACAGATCCACATGCCCAAAGTAAGTGTTGTCTACACGGGTCAAGGCAAGCTACTGGACCATCTACTTATTATTGACTCAACCCATCTACTTATTATTGACTTAGTCCTTTCGAAGTCCTTCCGCCTTCTCAAATTAATCCTGAATATCATTGAAATCGTCGATGCAGGTCCAAGACCACCTTCTGTCATGAAAAATTACTCTCAATTCATCCCAATCACTGCTTCGAGTTCGCTCTTCTGGATCCCCGTATACCATATTAATTATCGTTGATGTCTTAAAATCCATCCCTTCAATTCGGCAATCCACAATGTTTGGTGATGCTGAGAGGATGTTTAGTGTAATTTCTTCCTTCCACCATACAGGAATTCTACCTGCTCTCCCATGGGGTGCAATATAGAAACTCTTATCCATTCTGATTGACCTTCTAATATGTTCACAAAAAGCATAAGAGTTTTTTGTTTCCATCAAGAAGGAGACTGAGGGTTGATGAATTTTGAGGAGATCTTTGAGATTATGGATTGTCAGGGAAGATCCCATACCCTGACAATTCCAACTGAGTAGACTCATTGGCCCCGTGTGGCTATTTCGGGACAGATACCAAAGCCCTTTTGGTTTGGTTCAAGACAAGATTGTTCTACTAGGGGATTCAGTTTAGCTTTACCCTTTCTTCTAACCCTTGTACTTGTTCCCTTTTTTGTGATCACACAATTCCTTGTTTGTTTGGTACACATCTTCCTCTCGTTTGGGCTAATACATTCATTTTCAAACTTTCCCTTTTTCCTTGGGAAATTTTCTTCCTCATCTTTCATGTGACATTTAAAGGACATCTTACTGATGATAGGACTGAGATCAGTTTGGGTTGATATGTTTAGGTCATGGGATGAAGATCATCTAGTCCACGATGGGATATCTGTCGTATATAGGGGATGGGAGGTCTTTTCCAAACTGAGCCTCTGGATAGTTTGGACGGTTTGGGGGTTATGATTTGCTTTAGGGTTAATAGGTCCAATGGTACCATAAGTTTGAGTCATGTGATCGGATGGTACCACTATGTTGTTTTATGGTACCATAAGTTTCGTAATGTTGTTATTTGGTCCATATTACTGTTGCCGTCAATGTTAACTAACGGAATGCTGACGTGGTACTGACGTGGTACTGACGTGGCACTGGCGTGGCACTGATGTGGCAATTGGAAAATACAAATAAATAGGAAATATAATAAAAATCGAAAAAATCGAAAAAAAATTATTAAAAAATTAAAAAAAAATTAAAACTTTATATATTAATAAAATGTATTTTTATAAATGTAATTTTTTAAAAAAAATCGAAAATTGAAAAAGAAAAAAAAACTAGGTTGGACCCTTGGGGTCCAATTGACCCAGCCAAGGGTCGAACCCTGGGCTGGGTCAGACCCAGACCTGGTCGCCCAGGTCAGGCGACCTGGTGGGGGTCCAACCAAGCCCAGGGTTCGACCCTTGGCTTGGTCAATTGGACCCCAAGGGTCCAACCTAGTTTTTATTTTTCGGATTTTTTTTTTCATATTTTTTTAAAGTGTCCTACTTATTTTTATTTTTTAAATTAAATATTATATTATATATCTACGTGGCGCTGATATGGTGCTGACATTGATCATTTAACAGAAAAATCTAACAGTTGACTAACAGAGTACCATAGGACAACATGCTCCAAACATAACAGACCATTTAACCACATCAAAAAACATATGGTACCATCCGATCACATGGCCCAAACTTATGGTACTATTGGAGCTATTAACCCTTTGCTTTATGAATGTAGGAGGGCTGGAGAGAGGGTCTTTCATATGAGAGAGGTCAGGATTAGGATTATGACTTGAGTTTGGAAGATTGCTCATGGGATCTTCTGATATGATGGGGTTGGATATATAGGGGGTTGTGTAAGGGAAAGTGTTGGGTGAGAATTCGGGTTGAGCGCACATGTTGGCATTATGGGGTTAGGTTTTGATCACAGGTTATGCAGACCACATAGACAAGTGGAGGGTTGGGTGTGGTGGAAGGTACAGGAGAGGGTGGTTGGAGGTGTAGGTTCCATTTGGAGGTGTAGGTTCCATTGGGAGGTGAGTTAGGTAGGGTTTGTGGATCGGTGAGGATGGGATGAGTGGGTTTGGATGGTATTTTTTTTGTTTATTTGGTACTTTTTTTTCTCCTTCGGGTTTATATTCCTCCATTTTCTACGACCAGTTGAGCTTGAGGGGTTTGGTGAATCCCCCCCCCCCCCTTCCAGCTTGACTGATGTTATTGTGGTTCGTGGTTGGGTTCCAGTTATTCATGTTCCAAATGAAGAGCAAATATAAGCCAGGGTTAGGGGTTTTAGGGTTTTGGCCGCTAGGGTGTCTGCATGATACTCTCATGTGGGCATCACTGCCATAGAATATTCCGGAAGCTTGTAGATTCGACGAGGTGTGGGTTCACGGGCCTGCAGACAGTCGTCCGACGTCGGCGAAGGACAGACGATGCCCTCACGTCTGCAGAAACCCAAAGTTGTAGCCTAGTATTCACGCATCGGACGTTCAGCACGAGGAAGGAAAGATCAAAGGTGGGTATACTATTTTCTCCTCCACTCCCGCAGGGGTTACCGCCGCAATGATGATGGGTTGTCGACACTAGATTGCTTTGCCCTAGACGACGGTTGGTCCCTTACTGTGAATGCTCGGTTGCCGACAATTGTTTTTGCTCACCCCTAATTTTTTGAATCTTTTTAAGAGAATGTCTCACACATATAGTTAAGTACACTTCTTTTGACATTTGAGGGTCCTTAAAACACAAGAAATTTTGTTTGAGATATACTTTTAGTTTGAGGTCAGTGTCAAAATGGCATATATGTAATATGGAACAAAATCTTTTTATTTTCCACATGCCAGCAACACCCCTATCTTGTATCACCCTACATCCTTGAGTGATGCATACTACATTGTTAACTAGTAGAATAAATATTCCCCCTCCCCCCCAAAAAAAACTAGTAGAATAAATAGATAATTTACTAGGGTTGTCAATGGTTAGGGTACGGTATGGGTATGGGTATGTCGAATACCATAACCATACCATATTTTTAAATTGCATACCATAACCATAACTATTACACGTACAATTTTCAATACAATATGCATAAGCGTGGTTATTAACCACAGTTTTAACTATACTTGTTCATGAACCAGTTCGAGGTCGAACCAGTTCAGAACTTAACTGGGCTGGTTTGTAAAAAAACAGTACTTTTTTCTATTTCCAAAAAACTCGTCTGGTTTATGGAAAAACGAATTGGTCTGGTTCAAACCGATTCAGAACTGGTTCGAACTGTTTTGGTCTGTTTTTTTTAATAACAATTTTGGTTAAGAAATAATCAAGTTCAAACTGAGACTAAACATGCTGAAAATCCTGTCCAACACACTGAACCGACTAAAAAAATATTGATCAAACTGAAAAATACACTGAACCGACTGAAAAAACATTGAACCGACTGAAAAATACACTAAACTGACTGAAAAACATACTAAACCGATTGAAAATATGTTCCACAACCGAATGAAATCTTGTCCAACATCAACATACGAGAGTCCAATATACCTCTAGGTTTGGTTTATTGAAGACATCTCTAAGTTTGGCTTAATTTTAGACCGATTTAGTTGATTTTGCTTCAAACCAGTTCTAAAATTATATAGGTTTAAAGTGGTTTGATTTAAATTTAAGTATAACCCAGTATCAAAAAACGAGTCGATTCGAACTGGATTTTTGGTACTATTTTGAACTGGTCTATTTGAAGCCTAAAAAACTGGTTTGGTTTTGGAACTAGTTGGGCTGAATCGATTCGAACCAAACCAGAACCAGACCAGTTCATCTGAACCGGTTAAATTGAACAAGCCTAGTTTTAATTGTATACCCATATTTATTACCACATGTGAAGTGTAATGAAACATTATAAATGTTAACTTAATAAATACATAAAGTTATGTCACAAACAACAAAAATATTCAACAATAGCACCATTCAAAATTAACACTATATCATTTAACATTTAAATCATTCAATTACGGTTCACTTTGAAATTATAGATTCGTAAAATCTACAAGTGAAAATCATACTTCTATTATTAGTATTTATTAATATATTAATTTTAAATTTTATTTTATTTATATAATTATCGTGGTTATAACCATGAGTATGACTAAAATAGCATAACCAATACATGTAGAAAATTGATTACCACAACCGTACTGCACCATAATTGTACGGTTAACCATATTAAGAAGGGTTAAATACCAAGGAGCTACCTGAACTTTGGACGTTTTGCAACGAGTTACCCGAACTTTAAAAAATCAAAACAGGCTACCTCAACTTTGACGAATGTGCAACGAGCTACCTCCGTCCAATTTCTGACGAATTTTCAACGAACCTTCGACTAATTTATGTCACCAGTTGACGATAATTTGGACGGAGGTAGCTCGTTGCACTTCGCCAAAGTTGAGGCCCGTTTTGATTTTTTGAAGTTCGGGTAACTCGTTGCAAAACGTTCAAAGTTCAAGTAGCTCTTTGGTATTTAACCCTATTAAGAATTAACGATTATAACCGTTGTTTTGAGTTTTTCACCGCACCATTGTCAGTCCTAATAGTTATAACAAGCCATTATTGACCCACCAATGAATTCATCGTCACAAGTTTCAAGAATCACCCCACGACTTCACTCTTTCCAATTTCACTTTCTCCCCATCTATTCTATCTCTTGTTTGCTTACACACCACATCTCTTCTATTTTAAAGCACTCATCTCAACTATACATATTTGCTTAGAGGGTTGGTGTAGAGTCTATAACCTAAAACCATGATAATACTTAAAACACATAAAACTTTCATCTTTGACATTTCCAAATGGTCTCTAGCCTCTCCATTTGGTCAAAGGTTTCTCAAACCCCTTTATTTGTAGTCGACTTAGTTAAGGGAGAGTCAAAGATACTCTAAAAAATAATTCAAAGGCTAGTTTCTTTGTTACCTTAGTACCTAGCTGAATCACCTCACAGCTTTATACCCCAACTGACCAAGCTTTACAACCATTGACAAATATATCAAGACGATTAATCTGATTTGTTGCAACACATACAAATACCAAGTTGACAATTCCAACTTTTTGAATATGCAAACAATCACAACACATAAATACATTCGAGACTAGACATTCATTCACTTAGACAATTGTCTTAATTAAACGATTGGCCTCATAACTTCATCCATTCTACAGAGCAATTACTGTGTCTGTACTTAATTCTTGAAGAGTCTACCATGTTTCCCCTAGTACAATTTCCAAAGGGTTGTGTGGTCTCCCTATGAATTTCAAGTGAATTGAATTTCCTAATGAGTAATGAAATCCCAAGTCTAGATTTTAATATGTGTGGCCAACCCAAGATACCACTACTAATCTCCTTATGATCTTAGATTTTAAGATTTGAGATTAACCATTCCTCACACCATTAAGCTCACCAAAAGTTAGATTTTAATCGTTAACCTCTCCAGGCCTAATGGTATTGAACTTCTCCAAAGTTGAAATTTTTCTCCATTAAGGTCATGATTCATCATAATCCAATAATAAGTCGACGCTTTTATAATACCCATCATTTTATATCGACGCTTTTATAACCGGCTTCCCCAAATAAGGAAATCGACGCCTAACAATCCCTCATGATTTGAACTCGACGGCTAAGGAATGTACCAGATGTTCAACGCATTAGAAATGATAATAATCCTGTAAAATTTCCTCAATTCATTTTAACTCGATGACTATGGATACAAAAGGGTCAACACCTTTACATGTAGAATTTCTTCAAATGCCCCGTGTTGAATGTGTTTTTTTAGCCTTTTTCCATGAATATCCTCAAGCACATAGACGTTGGGGGTGAGCTATAGCAACGACTTTATATGACCCTTCCCATTTGGGTGACAATTTGTATATTTTTCCCTGATGTGCAAACTCGTTCCGTCTTAACACCATTTCCCCCACCAAAAACTGGCGAGTGATGACTCAACGGTTGTAGTATCTTGTCGTTGCTAGTATCATTCTTGTTCGCGTATCTTTCAATGCCCAATTCTTTTCATCTACCATATCCTCCAGACGTCGCTCGTCATTATTGACCTCACTGTTGAAGCGGCGCAACCTATGGGATGAAACTGCTTCTGATCCGTAGACAAGGCAGAAAGGTGTTTCACCCGTCGACTTCTTCAACATGGTTCGAATGACCCGTAACATATTTTCTAATTCATAGTCCCATATACTCTCAAGGGCGTCGACCCTTTTATTTGAGCCATCCATTACGACCTTATTAACAACCTCGACCTGTCCATTAGTCTATGGATGCCTCACTGATGCAAATCGATGCTCTATGCGGAGTTCCTAGAGAAACCATTTGAGTTTTTTACCCGCAAACTACGGACTATTATCGTTGATTAGTACATGTGGTATCCGTACAGTGATATGACATGTAACTTCAAGAATTTTATCTCTTGAAACTCTATTGTTGAGGCCAACGCCTTTGCCTCAACCCACTTTGAAAAGTATTCGATGGCTATGATGATCCATTTTCGTTGACCTATTGATTGCGATAGGAGTCCAACTAGGTCAATACGTCATTGTGCAAAAGTCCACGCACCCAAGATCGATACCAAGTTGGCGGGGGGTCGTGCAGTCCTAGGTGCAGAATTCTGACAAGGCTCAGAGACCTGTACAAATGTCATCACCTGCTTTGGCATAGTTGACCAGTAAAAAAATTGTCGCAATGCCTTCCTGACCATCGATGTGGATCCCTCATGGCAGACTGCATACCCCTCGTGTAGTTGCTTGAGTATATGATCGTTGTCGGGACTAGCGATGCATCAGAGGCAGGGTGTTGAGTATCCTTTCTTGTAAATCTACCTGTCAATTATGAGATAATTGGGGGTGACGCGTATGATTCTTATAGCATCAGCTTCTTCCTCCGATAACTTTTTTTTTCCTCTAGGAACGCCTTGATAAGTGTCATTCATGTCGTTTCCTTTTTCGAAGGCTCTTGACTTCAATGGTCTAACGTGTGTCTATCTCGACACAATGTACCTCAGCCATAGTGATGCCGTAAAAACATACTTGCTTAAAATGTTGGCCTCTTGATTTTGTTCCCTTGAGATGGCCTCTACGTCGGAGCTTTTTATTCCATCAATCAATATCTTTGCCTCCCTCAAGTACTTTTTCATCCTTTCACCCTTAGTCTGCTACTCTCCCTTGACCTGCTTTATGACCAGCTGAGATTCACACTTTACCCTTAAGGTGTTGACACCTATTTCTTGTGTCAGGCGTAGACCCTTAATGAGGGCCTCATATTCTGTTTCATTGTCCGTGACTTAGAATGTCAATGCCCATGCATACTGCAATGGCTCACCCCATTCGATGGTGTCAATACCTAGCGTGCCCACGAGCCTTCTTTTGAAAAGGATTTGTCTGTTCCTAGCTCCCATAGCTATTTTTCATGCATGACCTTTACAATAAGTGTCGCCTCCTCTACGGGAGGATCCGCGGATTCCATAATAAAGTCGGAGAGTGTTTGTACATTAATTGTTGTTCTTGGAGAGAAATTTATTGAAAATTCGCTTAACTCAACTTCCCATTTGACCATCCTTTCTGAGGCATCGAGTGTTTGTTAAAAGTGATTTAATGGTTAATTTGTTAGGACAGTGATGCCGTGAGCATGAAAGTATGGGTGTAACTTCCTAGCCAAAACAATTAACGCATACAAGTACTTTTCGATTTCCAGATATTTCATTTCAACTTGGCTAAGGACCTTGCTTACAAAATAGACCGGGATCTGGTTTCTATCCTCGTCCTTAACCAGGACCGAGCTTACAGCAACACCATTGCTGCTCTAGTACAAATACAAGGTGTCGTTTGCTGCTGGTTTAGCAAAGGGAGGTAAAGTACTTAGATGGCTCTTTAGAGATTGTAATTCATCCTCGCACTCTGGTGTCCAGTCGAACTTCTTGTTTGCCCGGAGCACTTGGAAGAAGGGTAACGACTTTTCACTTGATTTTGTAAGAAACCTTCCTAAGGCTTCCAGTCATCCATTCAGGAATTGCACCTCCTTATGACATATCAACGACCTCATTTCATCTATAGCGTTTAGCTTTTCCGGATTGATCTCAATTCCCCTTTGACTCACCATAAATCCAAGGAATTTTCCTTAGTTGACGCAAAAAGCACATTTAGCAGGATTGAGTCGGACATTGTACAGCTTCATACGAGTGAAAGCATGTTCTAGATCTAATCCATGGTCAACGCCTAACCTGGACTTCACCAACATGTCATCGACATAAGTCTTCATTGTGACACCCAACATCTCATAAAATAGTCGGTTTACCATCCTGTGATATGTAGCTCTAGCATTAATACGTGTGAAAGGCATCACCGCATACTGATAGATGTCACTTTTTGGGTAGAATGTGGTATACATTGCATCCTTTTCTTCCATCCGGATTTGGTTGTACCCTTAATATGCGTCCATGAAGCTTAGCAGCTCATGTCCGGATGTTGCGTCCACCAATTGGTCGATGAAGCGGGGAAGATAACAATCTTTTGGACACACCTTGTTGAGGTCCCTGAAGTCAACGTGCATTATGACTTTTTGACCATGACCAGGTTAGCCGCCTAGGTTTGAAATCTAACCTCCTTGACAAACCCGACGTAGACCAACTTTCCCACCCTCGAACGGATGGCCAACCTTTTCTCGTCACCCTCACCCTCCTTCTTTGTGTCACCGACTTTATCAAAGGGTCGATGTGATACTCATGGGTGATGACATTAGTAGCGATACCTGGCATATCGCTCGGGTGCCAAGCGAAAAGCTCTTTAGCAGCTTAGTCAGCTGCTCTACCTGTCCTTTGGGGAGCACCACTCCAATTCACACCATGCGATTCGGACCGTCGATCGCAACCTTTACTAGTTCTTTAACAGGAGTAGAGTGACGCGTCTTCTCATAGGGTTCGTCGTATGTCTAAATAGAAAAAGTCTCTTTTTGATTGTGTCGCCTCAACGCATTCACATAACACCTCCTTGAGGTCTGTTGATCACCTTTAACCTCTCCAATCCCATGGGGCGTCGAAAACTACATATTTTGATGGTATGTAGAGGTGGCAATTTTATGGGATTTGAAGGTGGTACGCCCTAAAATGGCGTTGTAAGAGATCGTAGTGTCGACCATTATGAAGTTGATTTCCATCCTTAAACCTTTCCACCCATCGCCCAGAACCACTAGGAGACTGATTGCCTTGAGGGGATAGGTGGTCCGTCCTACGTACCCTATCAAGGGGAAATCAACCTTATTCAAATATTCCCTTGACTTCCCCATACCCAAGAACGCCTCTAAAAAGAGGACGTCTGTGGAGCCTCCGGAATCGACGAGTATTCTTGTGACGTCATACCCTTCGATTTCTGTCGTAATGACCATAACGTCTTCGTGAGAACTGGCAACATGGCTTAAAAACATATAGCGTCGCTCTCCGACAGTCGGGGTCTCTTTCCCACCACCACCCCTGCATGTATATTCGTGAAATACACATCCCTGACGCCGCTTGTTTCTCCTTTGAAGGCGAAACTTTCACTTATGACGTTGAAAGTTCCTCTTTTTGTATGTAGTGTGTCCCTCGGAGGCAATGGAGGTGGGGTAGGAAACACCTCACTTCCTGGAGGGCTCGTTGACCTCTTCCTTTTGGCCAAAAACGTTTTCAAGAAACCTTTTTGGATCAGGGCATCGATATCCTGACGCAACATAAAATAGTCGTCAGTATGAACATTCACATCCCGACCCATTGGACCGCCATCCTTTCGAGGAGCTGGACGTGTCGTCAGATCATTTCACTTCATCTCCCTTAACACCATCGACATTTCCCTGGTTAATGGGGTAAACGTTATCGTCTCCATAACCTGAGGGCGGCGCTTTGATTCTTCTTTCCTAGGCGGAGTAGGACCATTCCTGCAGGGGTCTCTCATGGGGCGAGGCGGCAACCGTGGATGCTCATCCCGAGCTAGCACCTCATTTTGACAACCGGATCCTGCCTATGCGTTATTCACGCGCTCCTTAACTCACTCAAGGTTAATGTATGCCTTTACCCTCTCAACCAATTCTCCCGAGGTATAAATTGGGGCCACCCGGAAGGTGTTACCTATCGCTTTTCCTCGACGCCCTAGTCCTCTAACAAAAACGTGCACCACTTCGCCATCAGTGATGACCTGATCAATGTTAGCTAGGTTTTTGTTGAAGCAGCTGTAATAGCTCGCTAGAGATTCGTCCTCCTGTTATCGCACATCATCCAGACATACGACATCTCTGAGAAGTTGGCGCTCGCCGACATACTGTGTGATGAACTTGATTTTCAAGTCATCCCAAGAATAGGCCGACGTATAGCAAAGTGATTATCATCACTCGTTCGGCCTAGTGATGATGATTCATGCGTGTGTATGTGTTGGACTGGATCCCTTTCACCTGTATAATCTGAATTTATTGGGTCGTCACGTCACGAGGGACGATGATCGACATAAACTCTGTCGTGAAGGGGTCCAGCGCCCTGTCACAAAGAGTGGGCATTATAGAGCACTTTTACTCTTTGAGTTTTTTTTATCAACTCCTTCACTTTCATCATGGTTCAGTGTCGCCTGTGGAGGAGGGACGTGTAAGTACATATAACTCGGTCTACTGGGGACCACGCTAGCATGTGGTACATGCGCATTAAAATTTGAGGCCGTGTGTTGGGGTACTATTTTGGCCAGATGAAAACCCTGCGTTCGGTGAGGAACACCGTCTTGCGGGTTAGAGGTGACCTCTTCTTCCCTAGGGAGATTGTGTGGACTAAAGGACCATTGTAGGACCTTGGGGACGGCGCTCCCGTCTGAGAAATGTTTCTAACGTGGTGATAAAATTAAGGTTAAGGATCTTCTCCTAGGTGGGACTGAATTAAGAGGTTGAACCTGAGTAGAATCACCTGAGTTTGCTTCCACATTTACCTGTTTCCCCGAATTAGCTCTAGTGTTTGGTGCGGTCATGGCTTTGTTGTCACACTCCCACAGACAACACCAATATTGGTTCCTGCGATGCTCTTCTAGTCAGTAATCCTTGTTTCTGCACTTCCAAGTCGTTGACTTCTTGTATGGATCCTTGGAAAGTTGCCAATTTAATGATCTTCCGTAACCTGCGATAAGGAAAATATGATGTTGCCCTTTATTTCTCTTCCAATGACTAAGTCAATAAGAGATTTTATGAGGATACTATGTATATGTCATAGCATTAATTACATTTTCACAAAGGTAAGTGAGTGTGTTTATAGCAAATATTAATTATTGTTCATCCAGTTAATACTAACAATAGTCAGTCGTGCCCCTGACTGAGATCCAATCAGGGTAGTCATCAGGTGAGAGGGTACAAAATATCTATCAAGGGTATTGGATACACTTGATTAAGTGTGTCGTATACGTTTCGTGTCTTCATAAATGTTTCTTATCACTTCTGTCAATGAGTCGTGAGTCCCTTAAACTTAGTGGGTGACGTCTTATAGGACGCTACGGACGCCGCCTAGGTGTTCACCTACTGTGATGCCCAGTTCCATGAATAGTGGTGCAACTCGATCTGGTAAGCAATGTCATAGTTTAATCATTTGAAAAACCTATTCATAGATAGCTTTCAGTCGTCTTCCACGTTAACTTTAGTCGTACTATCTCCACTTTCTAAAAGTACTCATCAAAAATTGAGTTAGCATAATAAAACTCTTGCCAGTATAGATTCATATAGTAATTTTTTTTGGCCAAATTCATATAGTAATGACTCAATACAAATAGTCACATTATCACCTCTTCATCTCAGTGGGACTTTTTCAGTTCCATTTTTCATTGGTGCATAGTTAATCCTATTAAATAATGTCACGTTGTTATATTATGTTCATAATTATATTACATCTCCCAAATCGCAAAAGATGTCCAATAATTTTGCCTTTCAAGTAAAAACAAACATAAGTCAAAGTTAATCAATTGTGTGGTTTGATCATTGATGGGTTATAAATATTAGACTAGGCTATGGTTAACATTTGGCTCAATAAACACTTTGGACTTCATTTGTTTAAAGCCTGATTATGTAGAGGCGTCGTCTATGTTAGCAATATGTAGGCGTCGCCCTTGGAAGTTGATGCCCATGAAGGCGCCGCCCTTAAGGGATGCGCCAAAAGGGAAAATGATCTAATTTTAGTGCGTGACACCGCATCCACTCACCACCTCAGATGGTGCGTCTGCACTCCTATGAATTAGGTCGGTTGCTTTTAGCACGCCTAGGAATAAACAAATACAAAGGATAGTCTACAGTGGAGTAGCCACTACAAGAGAATATTCGGTAAAGTAACTAGGGTCAGCTCGCCTGAGGACAACTAGGATGATCAGGGTAGGCTTTGACTCAACTATGGTTACAGGTATGAAATGTTAGAAATAGTTCAATATCACCTTCATCAGAGGGTAAGTATTCTCTGATACCAGAGCATTCCATACAAATATTACAAACGAACCTCCGTTTTACTTTGTCATCGGAGGGGAAACAACGGGACATCCCAGACTTTCCTTTGTGCAGGTCTACGGAGCAAACATCTGGAAGGAGAATACGGTTTATGTGATCCAACACATTGGCGCCGTCTGTGGGAACCCTTGAACAAAAGTCATCCATGGTTCTACCTGCAACCCGAGCAAAGACCATTCGGGAAGTGAATGATGAGGATTCGCTCCAAAACCTGCAGCAACACTTGGGACAGACATCGTACATACCAGTACAAATGGTGCCGCCCCGATCTGCTCAAGAAGAGGGTGTTCCTGAGGAACAAGCAGTTCCTGAGGAGCAAAGATACGATAATGACATACCAAGACCCGCGCAGTCTCGTATAGACTCGTGGTAAGGGCGCCGCCTCGTCGTGTAGAAGTAGCTACAGACTTTATATTGACGCAAGCGTTCATAATGGCTCTCGACGAGCTTTTGGACAAAAGGGATCAAAGGGCAGCTGCTCGTTCAACTCAAAGAGCGAGCGCTCAGGCAGCGCATGAAGCTACATCAAGACCACGAGACGTACCAGGAAACCCACCAGAAGTATTTCTTCCAACAAGTGTTGTCACGGTAGGCGCTATTGTAACAACAGCTCCTGCTCTGGGGGCATTAACTGAAGAGAAGGTTAAATAGCTCATTGCTCAAACACTAAAGGAGCAAAAGAATCGAACCATGCCTCACCTACGAGATAGGTCGACGCATCCGTTCACTCCAGAAATATTGTCAGTTGCACTGCCAACACACGTGCAACCGACTTTTCGGATAGATACATATAATTGAGATAGTGATGCTATTTTCCACATACAAAGGCATGAAAATTCTTTGTTGGGAAGGACAAGTGAGGAGATGCATCTCGCATTGCTCTTTCCTACTACCTTAGGGGATGTTCCTACGCATTGATTCTTCAATCTCCCTAAGGCATCAATAAAGTCATGGGGGAGTTGAAGGACAAATTCATCGTGCAATACATGGGAGGGCGTCGCCTACTAAAAAGTGTGGGAACGCTCGATCATATCAGGCAAAAGGGGGAGGAAAGTTTGAGCGACTTTTATTCTCGATTCAATATAGAGCTAGCTGGAATCGACCAAACCATTACGGAGGGGGAGACCATTCACGCCTTTATAAGGGGATTGGGTCCAAAGGGTTCGACTTTGTATGACAGCTTGAGCGTTATACCGGTCAACACCGTTGAAGAAATGGTTGATAGAGTCAAGTCTTACATAGGCTTGGAGATTTCACGGGAAGGAAGGAAGGTCAGCAAAGAGGCGTTCAAAACCGATAATGCACAAGGGAAAAGACCAGAGCAGCGCCTCTTAAAGTCAGCACAGGATGACCGGAGACATGATGATTGGCGTCGCTCTTTTGGACCTCGACCTCCAAGAGAAACTTTTCAAAGCTACACTCCCTTAAATAGGTAAATCTCCATTATCTTGACAGAAATGGAGAAGAAGAATTGGGCAACGCCCCCACCACCTCGAAAGCCTGATACGGTTATGGGAAGTAATCTTAACCATTATTGCAGATATCATCAATGTAAGGGTCACCACACAGATGACTGTCATATCTTGAAGAAGGATATTGAGAGGTTGATCCAGCAGGGGCACTTGAAAAACTTCTTGGCCCGACGCTAGAGGAGTAGGAGTTCAAGGAAGGTGTCGCCTAAGAATGTTCAAAACGGAGCAGGACCCAGCATGCAGGAGGACTTGAACGTGATAAGTGGAGGTTTCACCTCAGGAGGAGAAACATGTTCAGCAAGAGAGGGATATGCCTCTCAAATGTCAGGAACCTCCAGACTAGGAAAGCGCCCTAGGGAAGAGGAGGAAGTGATCATTTCTTTTTCAGAAAAAGAAATGGGACATGTCACTTCCCCGTTGAGGGGTTAAAGAAAGTGGAAGTCGATGGTATGGGCAAGGAAGTACAAATTGGAGCGATGCTTAGAGAAGAAGAGGCAGCCGCTCTTTCGATGCTTCTCATTGAGTTCAAAGAATTATTCGATTGGAAATCTAGTGATATGCCAGGCATGAGCAAGGATGTCATCGCCCATGATCTCAATTTGGATTTGAAGGTCAGGTCTATTGCCCAAAAGCGACGCCCTGTTGGTGAAGAAAATGCGATCGCCATCAAGCAAGAGGTGGGAAAACTGATAGAGGCAAAATTTGATGAGGGAAAATGATCTCCTCGCCTTTTCTAGGATGACATATGGGATGAGGATTTTCAGGATCCGCATCATCAGGAATGGGATACCTGGGGGCTTGAGCGTCGCTCAAGCCAGCCTCAACCACTTTCTGTTCGAAAGAGGAGAAGGTAAGAATGTTAGGTTTGAGATCAAGAAAAGGCGAGGGAAGGAAGATGTGATTACCAATATCAGAGTCGGACGCCATTCTTCTATATGATCGAATGGCACGGAGGTGATGGGCGTTAAGGACGAGAGGAAAACACCGAGCTATGATGAAAAGGCGATCGGAAATGGAAAAGGCGATCGGAAATTGGAAAAAGTGACCGGAGTTTGGTCGGAATTCTAGAGAGAAGGCAGAGGATTTTCTAGAGAGAGAAAGCTCAGAAGAGGTAAAAGTATTAAATGAAGGAGGGGTGGGGGTATTTATAGAGCTCTAAAGGAAGTCGAACTGTTTCATAGGCTATGAAATTACGGATATACCCCTACAAACACAAAAGGCGATCGGTTATTAAAGTTGAAATTACTATTTTACCCTCCAATCAGAAAATGTCTCTTCGTTTCTCGAGGCTTCTAGAAGATCCCGCTTAAAATTCAAAATTTGAATTAGCAATAAAGGCGGTCCTGCATGATGGACACGTGGAAGACAGTTGCGAAGGAATAACCGAAGGCGACGCCTATACAGGAAGGATTTCTTCCAACAAGTTAGGCGTCGCCCTACATAGAGATAAATTGATTTCAAAAGAGAAAGCGACTTACAAGAAAAAATAATAATTCTCAAATGAGCGTCGCTCATTTAAGAATTCGGGGGCAGATGATGGGTTATAAATATTGGACTAGGCTATGGTTAACATTTGGCCCAATAAGCACTTTTTGACTTCATTTGTTTAAAGCCCGATTATGTAGAGGCGTCGCCTATATTAGCAATATGTAGGCGTCGCCCTTGGAAGTTTATGCCCATGAAGGCGTCGCCCTTAAGGGATGCGCCAAAAGGGAAAATGATCCAGTTTTAGTGCGGGACACCGCATCCACTGACCACCTCAGATGGTGCGCCTGCACTCCTATGAATTAGGCCGGTTGCTTTTAGCACGCCTAGGATTAAACAAATACAAATGATAGTTTACAGTGGAGTAGCCACTACAAGAGAATATTCGGTAAAGTAACTAGGGTCAGCTTGCCTGAGGACAACTAGGATGACTAGGGTAGGCTTTGACTCAACTATGGTTACAGGTATGAAATGTTATAAATAGTTCAATATCACTTTCATTAGAGGGTAAGTATTCTCTGATACCAGAGCATTCCATACAAATATTACAAACGAACCTCCAACTTACTTTGTCATCAGAGGGGAAACAACGGGACATCCCGGACTTTCCTTTGTGCAGGTCTACGGAGCAAACATCTAGAAGGAGAGTACGGTTTATGTGATCCAACAGTCATAATTAACCAAGTTTGGTCATATACGTTTAAATGGGTAGCATTTCCCGTAACGCGACATAACTCCGTATTTCTCCATGTACTTATATGTAGTTGAGTCCATCATGAGAAAGTCTTCTTCAGTTGACTCCAATAGATTCTATACTTTTTTTATCCACACATTATGCATGATGATCGATAAAGTAAGCATTTAGTCTAGAAAATATTAGTTCTACTAATGTTGTCACAAGTGCAAATGTTTTTCTCTTAACACTTTATTGAATACCTCTATTTGATTCGTTGTGCTGATGTTATGTCAACTTGTGTGTCATCATCAGATGATCATAACACGTCCACATTGAGGGTAAAAGTAAGATTTTCTCTTCTGGAATCATTTTCATCATCTATGTTTCATGTTCTTCACCTTCATTATTTGGATGATCTTCAATTTGCAATTAGGTCAATTGCACCGACTTTGCTTGAATAACCCTTGTGGTGTGGCCCTTAGATCACCATTCGTGTCTCTTTCATCATATATATAAAACTGAAGGTCATATGCACCATTTAAACTGTAAATTCCTTCCGTTGGAGAGGGACTTTAATTGTATGAATTATTGTCATACTATCGCTGACAGAACTAATTAATTCTTATCTGCTTTAAATTCCACCATTATATTGACACAATAAATACAACACAAGTCAACAATTTTAACATAATTCGTTCAATGACTTAAGGATTGAAAATAGATTACTCCTAAATTATGCTTTTCAATTAGGGTTTCATAATTAGTAACCAAATACATACGAATCATGTTACTAAATGAGTAGTAAACTGCAAATTCGACAGACTGCTGTTGCTTTACTATATATACTGGGAGAGTTTGTTGAGTAAATGTGCTGCAGCTGATTCTCTTGCCTTCTGAGGAACACACTCAGCTTCTCCCTTTGCAAAGTGTTGATGATCCGAGTCCATAGCCTTCATACTTACTGTAGCAATGAATCCACCTTCTAAACAAAACAATGATATACACGATCATCTTTCCATCTACAACAATTATAATTCCGAGTAAGAATTACATACCCTGACACAAGGACACGTGATATGTTGGTAATATCCAGTTATTCTTCTCACATATATGATCCAACTCCTACAGGAATGAAACAAAGCATCTTTCTTTTGTAATGATTCAATTCAATACATCATAATCACACAAACATCGAAGAAATGGTTTCAATATACAAAAGGACTTGCCTGACATGGACTCTTTTCATCCATTATGCATTGTAACTTCAATTCAAGAGTATCTTCACCACCTGTTTGTTACAGAACGGGGAAAAGAAAAGGAAACACCATTTAGTTTTACCATACAACATGAAATTAGGGTCGTTTAATTTAACAAAACATTCAAACAATAATGCTACTTTACTCAAACAAACAAAGTTTATTCACAAGTCACATTAAACCCCAATCAATTTGAAGATTTCATAATGGCAGTGATACCGTCTTGCTTCTTCTGATGCACAAACCATACTAAAGAAAAAAACTATATATGACATGTAAGTAAGTAATCAATAATCATAAACCCAATCCCATCAGTATATCTCATGAAATACACACATAACAAATGCACAAACCCAGTACATATGCAAAACAATACCTGCAGCTATTTTCCGAAGATTTTCATCGCATTGAGCAATTTCATCTTCAATATTTCGGAGCTGGTGGGACTGCGAAATGAGAAAGCAATAAGAGGCTGAGGACAGAGAACAACTGAAAGACATTAAGTAGTTAGCTGATCCTTAGACAATAACATATTACTCTCGCCTGTTCCCATCATACAACACTACAACCTTATACAAGTATTAAAGGGGGTCTCTTTTTGATTCCCACAGGTGATAGTACTCTAATAGTCTAATGGATATACTAACATGGACAACTTTGAGACACATTAGCATCATGCTACCACGGAATTTAATTAATAAGTTAATAAATTGTTTTAAGGCAATAAAAATTACTTAACACTTCAAAATGTTTATTTAGTGTATATTCCAAAGAAATAATACATACCAGCATAGCCCTTTGCCTGAGGATTACTCTGACAGCAGTTTGTGATAAATCATTCCCCTTAGCATTTAGTACAGCATGTATTTCATCAGCAGTTTGACACAAATCAATACCCTTTGGATTTAGTACAGCATGTACTTCATCATTTTCTTCAGAGCATAATTGGTGCATCGACAAAGCATGGTCTGTACTAGGCATGATATCATGGCCATATGATATCGATTTGGAGATATCTAGTGACGCTGTCTCTTCATTTTCACATTCTGCGACACATTGCTGCAGCATACATTAGATGAATGAAACTCAAAGTCAAATCTATATCACGTAAGGATGAATGTCCATATTTGCTTGTTTTGAGCTATAAAAGGAAAAAAAAAAAAAATTTGGCTGCATATTTCAAAGTTCACAAAGAGAGACGCTTCAAAATGAACTTACCTGGAAGCCAGTAGTTACTTCACTGCTCAAATCCCTCTTCTCTAAGTCATCCATCACCTTTTCTTGACAATTGTCAATAACATTTGGGACTTGATTGCTAACTTCACTGACTGTAGTATCTGCAACAATGACTGTGTCCTCACTAAAATCACGAGACAGGAATTCTGCTGATTGCTTTTCATTGTACTGCACAGAACCAATATCATTTGTCTTCTTATTCAACCTCCCTGTTATGGTTCCGACTGCATATGACCTTTTTCTACCATCTTTGATTTCTGCTTCAGATTGTGCCTCAGAATTTAAAATGTTAACGATTTCCGACTTCAACTTCACTTTGTTGAAACTATCTGGTGACACTTCGCTAAAATAGAGAGAAGCAACAGAATGAATTTGAAGTAACTGGATTAACATAACAAAATATTGCTTCAATTGCAGTAAAAGCTTACAGATTTCGAAGTGCCAAAACAAGAAAGCTACATCAGTAAAAAAAAATATTGATAAAAAATAATGCATATCAGATACAGAAAAAAAAAAAAAAAAGAGAATTCATCCACAAACCAGAACTAACACCTGCTAAAATTGCAAAGCTTAAGTGGTACTACTAATACATGCAGTTCAGGATACATACAATGACCTTTTCTTTTTAATTCCAATTACAAAAGTGTCAAAAAAAATAGAAGTCTATAGATTCCATTATCTAGCAATGTAAACCCAATAGGACAAATTTTCTGTAATTCACAGAAACTACATATAAAAGGAAGAAAACATAAAAGAAACAGAATTACGGGATGGAAGGCAGTGTAATAGAGACAGAACTTAATCCTGAGTAAGTGTTGCCATGTGCTGCTAATCTGGCAATCTTTGGAAGCTACTAACCAACTAACAGAATTCAACTATTCCTCAATGAGTTGGGAAGAAAAATGAAATCCCATAATTCAACTATTCCTTGATGAGTACTGTACATACTACATACATATTTATCCTAACTCTAAAATCAGTTGCAATGAAATTTATTGAGGATCTGTCATCACATAATAACATAATTCAATTAAGAATATTGACCAGTCATGAAAGCTGGGAGAGGAGCCTCAACAACATAAGTATAATTATTAATGAGCATACCTTGAAAACCAAGCTGATAATATCCCAGCATAAGGAAGAATGTAGAAATGTTCAACAGCTGGAGTTACATACCAGTTCAGACCTATACTGCTGATTAAAGGCCCCTGCAACCTACACAAATTAATGGAGATAGAATATTATTTAGTGATAGAAGTATCTTAGGAGTGCTAGTCTCATCCATATGCGTACCAGCATGGAAAGAAATAGGCTCAAACAACTAACGAGTTTCACCAGTCTTGTGTGTATTCAACAGTTAATATATTTCTACCAACGTAGACTTAATAACTATTTGAGCCACCCACGACAAAACATTCTTTCTAATCAACAAATGCTCTCCCCCAAATAAAATAAAAAATAAGGGTCGTAGGGCATAATCCATTCAGCGTCATCTTATTAAAAATTACAAAAAGAAAATTACTTTATAACAACATAACCACATAAGTGTCCACCAGAAAAGGTTGTTAGAAAAAGCATGGTTATGACTTATGACTAATAAAAAAAATCTTAAAAACAAACAAACCTGTTAAGGATGTCTTTTATAGGGAATCTGAAATATTCATCACGATTCTTGCACTGCATTATATAGAAGCGAGACACCGCTTTTTCTTTTGTCAACGAGTACACAGTATGACTTTCTAAAACTGAAATATCTGTCTGTTTAATACCTGTTCAGGTAAAGCATATTCAGGCAAAAGTAAGCTCTCTAACATGATTTGACAGAATAAAACAACGACGCACTAATAAAGCCGTGAACTAAAAGCTGCTCGGATAAATAGCACTATGACATATTGGATAATCCACTAAACCATGCACAAAAAAACTGCCATCTCTAAATACAGAAATGAGATTCAGAACATGACCTAGGAAGAAGCCCAAGGAAAAACGCATGAGCAGATGACACAAAGAATAAATAAACATGTCCAATAATCCTAAATTGAATTCCCTCATGCTATATAAGCATCTCTTTTCATATTTACTTACATATACATCTCAATTTTTTATATTTATATTTTTATTGTCAATAATGACATAGCATTAATAATTCAACCACAAGATAAGGCTAGCATAACATAACCCTCAACAAGCAGTGAAGCAACTAGTAAAAGCATTGGAAGAAGTTTCTAGCAAGCCCACGTTTTACCTCTCTGCTGTCTATTGCTCTCATCCCTCAAAATTCTTTTTCAGTTCTTTCTTCCACGACATCTAATGTTTCTTACTGTGTACTGTTCTCATTCATCATTTGCTGCCATAGCAATATTATCCGAATTCGGCGATTCCAATTTCATATCTTCCAAATAATGGGCAATATTTTTGAAATTATTTGTTGTAGAGCACAACTAGATTAGACATACTTATGGAAGAAAAAATTGTCTTAACAAGTACGTGTATCTCTAGGAAAAGCACGGGAAGAAAAAATGTGAACAGAATTCAAAAATACTACCACACTATCAATTATAATGGATAAAATATGGCAGCTGACATCCCTCAGAAGATATATTCTCAAACCTTAGATGTTTAAGGCATTACATTTTTGTCTCTGCAAAATTATATTTTCTGGGAGGAGAGATTATCCCTCAATCAATGAGTGGAGGTCCTTCTATAATGAAAAGAAGACTGTGGAGACCCGCAATTTCCTCGATGGGGTCTCATCGAATACTTCCTCGATCTCACCGGACCCAAGATGGATGACATTGCTAAGACCAAGACTGTTTTTGTGTATGAGCTCTGCAAGAGGGTTAGGGAATTAACCAGACTTAACTGACAGATGGTCGAGGGCATTTTCGGTACTTCATCTCAAAAAGTAGTTATATGCAAGACACATACTTTAGTAATAAGCAAAATTAACAGAAGTTTGTGGTTTGAATTAAAAAGTAACATTCTTAAACAAGTGACTAAATAACACAAGTTTGAACCAAAAAGTAACATTAACCAACGTAAGTGACTAAATAGGTAATTTACGTAGTATTATGCAAACAAGTATGACTCATTATAGTTGCATTTGCGATAAGAAAATGCAAACAGAAGAAGATTCAAACCTGCCATTTCCTCAACTGCCAAAAAGGCAATTCTACGAAATGCATCTTCATCGATAGTAGAATCATCTCTTGTGGGTCGTCTTCTGATAATTTTCTTCTTTATTACGATCGATTTAGTACCAAGAGTAGCAGCCTCTGAACTTCTGTTGGAAACATCAACGTCCTTCTCAATAATGGACCAGACACCTCGAGCTAAAGAATCAGACAGCAAAAAGCAATTGCTTTTGCTGAAATCAACCAGGAAAACAGCCACTGTCAAAGCAGGCCAGCCTCCCATGTTTGGTATCTGTGTGGATGCATCTAGTCTTTTGCAAATATCATAGGCACTCATTATTTTACTCTCTGTTACTGAGGGCTCAATTTCTTGATTAGACATGTTAGCATCATCTATAGTCTGCATCAACTTCATATACGCCAACAGATTTGGTCGCATAAGAACAGCCAACTTGCAGAATTGCAAAAAATCCAGAAATTCCAGTTCCGGCCATTGTTTCCGGTGGTAGTAGTTGTACAAAATTGCAACAGCATACACCTAGTGATGAATCAACAAATAAATCACAAGAAGATGGGAAACGTAACAGGCACTGTAACAGAAAGTACGCATAACATAGAATAGTTGAGCGTGTGCACCACAAAAGCTTCAATTCTAGATTGAATAACTTCCCAAATTGAAAAGTTCCCTAAGTCTCCTTCAAGGAACCCTAAAGATTACCTACCTGATTTGCAACTAATTGTTGCTGAGGAAGTGACGGGGAGTCCTGCCATGAAGATTTGGTGGGTAGTATTGGGTCAATTAAACATTCAAGAAATGCTTTGATGGCATCCTCGGTTGGACAGACATCTAAAGAACGCATTTTAGACGTGATTTCGTTTGGATATATTGCTTGTTTTCACTGTTTACAGCGAGAGTGGGGCGGGAGGAGGAGAGTGGACGGACGGACTGAAGGGGGCTGCTGGAGGAGAAGGGGGGGCGGGAGGGCTGGGAGAGGGTTGGACCGGACGAACCGGTAACCGGCTCCCTCGCTGGTTCGAGGGACGGTCCGATTCTGATAACACATTAACACTGCTATAAGGATACATACAATCGTCGACATAGCGGCCCGCAATGCACCATGATATCTCGAGTACTAGTTATAATGGAATTTTTTCAAAAATTAAGCATTTTAGTTTGTTTTTTTTAGAAAAGTAAATATATAAAAAAAATATTTTGAAAAATAGGTATACGCGTACCCAGTGTTGCGCCTATTCATTTAGGCGCCCAACAGACCAAGAGTTTTACTTCTTTTTTTTTTAACAATTTATTCCATAATGACGACTTGATGTTTAATTAAAAATAAAATTATGTATCTATTAAAAAACAATTTAAAAAATTATAGTAAGTAACTATTTTAATTGCGCTTCAAATGATGCAAAAAATATTAAATTTGGATTTACGGATTGCCTGTACGGCATGCCGTAAGTTGATATATGAAAATTTTACTTCAAAAATTATAACTCAACTTACGGCATGCCGTACAGGCAATCCGTAAATCCAAATTTAATATTTTTTGTATCATTTGAAGCGCAATTAAAATATCTACTTACTATAATTTTTTAATTTTTTTTAATAGATACATAATTTTATTTTTAATTAAACATCGAGTCGCCATTGTAGAACAAAATTTTGAAAAAAAAAAAGAAAGTAAAACTCTTGGTCTGTTGGGCGCCTAAATGAATAGGCGTCACCCTGGGGTGCGCGTATACCTATTTTTCGAAATATTTTTTTTTCTATACTTACTTTTCTAAAAAAAAAACTAAAATGCTTAGTTTTTGAAAAAATTCGTTATAATGTAGTTATACTAATTAACTTTTCTTTTTTGGTCAAAATAATATATTTTATAATCGTAATAGTTATTTTTACTGTTATAGTATTAAATTTATATCTATAACTATAATCATATATATATATATATTAATATAATATTAGTTTATTAATATATGAATAAACTTATTATGTTAATAAATTTTAATATATATGTCAAAAATTTAATTAATCTTAACTATGTTATATTAATGTATTTTAATGGTTAAGTTAATCTCTTATTACCAAACAGTTCAAAAAAAAAAATACTATAGTAAAATATAATATTTTGAATCTCGGTACACGAATAAAACTGTGGTTAATATTCACGATTATAAATACAGTTATGGTATTAGAAATTGTACTGGTTATGGTAATGGTTACGTGGTATGTAAATCTCCTTAAACTCTACCAAGAGCATTGACAACAACCGAGCCTCATTTTTGGGGAGCGACACCCCTATTTATACTTCTTTTGCTGGTCCTTCCACCTCTACCTTCCTTAAGCCCTCCACGGCTTGAGGGCGATTCCTTTCCTCCCGAGGGTCTTCCTTTGATTGGATCGCCAAAGTTTCCTTTCCCTTGCCTTTTAAAACGTGGCGACGCGTTGAGTTGACATAGCAACTGCGAGACGTCGACTGGTATCACTTCACTACTCTGACTCCATGTGGCGTTGGAAACTTTAGCAACTAGTGGTAGGTGTAGTGGACCATCTTGTGGGGATTCAAAGTCGAATGCCCTAGAATGGTGTTGAATGCAGTGGGAGCGTCTACCACGATGAAGGTAATGTCCATTCTCAATGACTTTCAACCCTTGCCTATCTCGACTAGCAGGTTGACCGCTCCTACCAGATGTGTGGTAAGCGATGTGAATCCCATCAATGGGAAATTGAACTTCCTCATATCTTTTTCATTCTTCTCCATCCTCTTGTAGGTTTCAGAAAGAGAACATCCATTGAGATTCCAGAGTCGACCAAGTCCCTCCTCATGTTAAACTTATCAACCCCCATTGTAATAACTAGGGCATCATCATGGGGCGAGGTGACATGCCCCATCTCCTTCTCCGAGAAGGAGATGACCACCTCGTCTGTTTATCTGGGGCACTTCCCGACTTTAGACGTTCCTGCTATTTGAGCAGCGTATACTTCTCTAGCAGCGCCTGTTTCTCCTCTTGCGGTGAAACCGCCGCTAATTACGTAAAGCTCTTCCTTCATAGAGCTAGATTCCCTTCTAGGACTCCTACTCCTCTCCCGAGGGGCGATGAAGTTTGTAAGATACCCTATTTGGATGAGGTTCTGTATATCCTTTTTCAGGATCCAACAATTGTCCATTGAGTGCCATTTACAGCGGTGATAGCGGCAATATGCCTTCTTACGCTACCTAACTGAGTGCTGCCTCTCCTCAACGCGGGAGGTGTTACCAGATCATTCTTCTCCATATCTGACAGGATAACTGAGATATCCTGGGTAAGTGGCGTATAAGTCTCATAGACTTCTCTACTGGCGCGTGGGAACATAGGGCGACGCCTCGAGTCATCATTTCCTGCATTCAGATGACGTTGATCCCATCTCTTTCCTTCTAGGGAGTTCCTCTTCGACTCCTTTCGCACCGCTCTTCTCCCTTCTTTGGTGCTCTCTAGGTCGATATAAGATTTGACCCTAGCCGCCATATCTTTCACCGTGTTGACGAGGATCACACTAAGGTTGTCATGCAGAGTGGATCTTTTGGGTCCCAGAGGTCGTATAAAAGCCCGAATAGTCTTGCTTCCCGTGATTACTTGGTCGATCCCTCCAAATTCTTTGTTGAACCTTGTGTAGAATAGAAATTTCCTAGGCTTTCGTCACTCCTTGCCTAATGTTGTCAAGAGTCCCTACGCTCTTGAGCAGTTGTCGTCCGTCCATGTACTAGACGATGAACTTCTCCTTCAACTCACTCCAACTCCTGATGGAAGCCTTGGGTAGTCTGAAGAACTAATGCGAGGTGACGCCTCCAAGGGTCGCTGGGAAAAAGGAGCGTGAAATGATAGTCATCATTTGTTCGTCCTAAGAGAGAGGCTTCATGCCTCTGATGTCCCACTGGATCTCCTTCGCCCTTGTAGCAATCAATCTTAAAGGGTCACACATGGTGTATAATAGTCACGTTCAGTGTTTCGGGAGCAAAGGGATGTGAATCCCTGTCATGGAGGCGAGACATGACCCAACCCTTCTGTTCATTCACCTGTTGGGCGATCATCTCTTCCAGGCCCTCCTTCGTAATAGCACCTAGAAGTGGTTCCATCGAAGTAGCGTCGCTCATGGGGGGAGCGGTCTATTGTGTTGGGGGTCATGGCCTAGAGGTGACGTCCTCCACCCTCGTGGCCTCTGCTTGGCGAGCGACTTTAGCAGTGGCTCTCTGCTGTCGCCTCTCGAGCATGTCTTCTAGTAACGCAGTGAGCGCATGTGTTAGGGCGTTCTCTGGTTGTACCTCTGCCCTTGGATACGCTCTAACTGAAGAGGCAATTCAGGAGTGTGCCAACTTGGCAGTTTCGACTCCTACAGCGGTAGGTTGTCTAGACTGCGCCTTGACAGTTGAACTCGGAGGTTTGCACCTCCTGAATGACCTCGTTTGGAGGTATGATGGTTGTGCCGCCTAGTTATTGCTGCAGGACTTGGAGCGAGTAATTTTCAATGACTTATCTATTGTTCTTAGCTCTTGTGGTGGTGGGGGAGCCATGGCTGGTTTTGCTTAAGCATCCCACAGACGACGCCAATGTTGGATCTCGAAATCTCGTGGTGGGCGCTCCACAGACCTGCAAGAAGAAAATCCTGGGGTGTTTCCGTCGTTTCCTCTCTGATGCCTAAGTTAGTCGGAGTTTATGTATTGTAGAAAGTTTATGTAAGGTAAGATTAAGAGTTGTCACATTAGTACTAGAGTGGAGATGGGTGAGGGTATTTATAGCATTCACCCTTAACCTGATTTGAGTCACTTCTGACCATGGTTGTCCTAGGTAACGCCCGGTTAACTGAGTGGAATATTCTCGAGCCTTGTGCTACTTGGTGTTCCATGCATAGTGACATTGTGCCATGGACCTAGGTTCCACGCCTGGCGTGCTGGTACCCATATTCCCTACCGTTGGACATCGAGCCTGCACTTGTCAAAGAGTAACGTGGGGGAGAATATTCCTTCATGGCGCGCCTTGACGATCTTGGCGCCCCCCTAACCGATAGGCTTTACTCTTGGGCCTGATATCCAATTGCAATGACCCAAAGACCAGGATCCATCAAATTCTGTTGTGTTTCCAGGTTCAGATTCAGTTGTCATTCAATTCTAAAAACATATCAACTTCGGGCGTTAGCGAACGACTTACAACTCCTTCTCTGTATTAAATTGCTCCTCGAGTCCCTCCAAAAGTATCATTTTCTCTATTATTGGCTCGCTCATTAGTTGGTGCACTCCTAGGTAAAAAGTTTCGGGCAACGAGGTATTGTGTCATTCAAGTTTGATCTTTGTTTCTTTTAATTTTGTTTGTTACTTTGATCTGCTAGCAACTCCGCTTTGTCCGGTTCAGACCGTTTCAGATTGTTGAATATTGTCTTGACCGGTTTGACCTGATTCAGAGGCCCCAGACCACTGAATTGGACTGATACGAGCTTGGAAATGATCCTGGACCCTTTGTGAGTTCAAATAACCTGTTTAGTCTGGTAAATGTTTCGGGACCCTTTCATTAATTATTTTTGGGCTAATTAACTGTTAGACCAATTTAGATTGTTTCGAGAGTCTTATATTGTTTTATGTTGTATGACTGAATATGTAGACCAATGTGTGGGTTTCCTTGAGTTCCCTAGTTTACTTTATGTTTTCTGTAGGGTAGATACTTTTACCTTACTTTATATGGTTGGCTCTTGACTCTATGAGTGGTAGAATTGACTAGGTTATGACTTGTTGAGATCCCAGCATGTTGTGTGAAAAATGGTCTAACATGTTAATTACTTTTATTTGTTGAGACTTTAGTCCTTCAATTTAATTTATTGAGAATTTAGTCCCTAAATTTTTGTTTGTTGAGACTATAGTCCCCGAATTTTCATTCGTCGAGACTTTGGTCCTTAAACTTTTATTCATGGTGATTTTAGTCATCGAACTTTTATTCATGGTGATTTTGATCCCCCAAACTTTTGGTTAGGGTGACTTTGGTCCTCAAAGTTTTGAAAATTACATATTAGCCTCAAATTAATTTATTTTTGAAAGATCTCAGAACATATGTGTGCGTATTGAATTGTGTTGTTTGTTAACTTACTTGCTTAGGATAGATTACCTTGGTAGGGAGATCTAGCTCTAGCATAGTTTATGTAGCAAACCTTTAGGAGTGTCCTTAGTAGCCCTTCAGAAGTTTGAATAAGTATAAATTACACCTTGGGATATGTTCTTAAGTTTGAACCGGTTTGTTAGTCTGCGAGGTTATTCGAATTTCCTTGAAAGTTAGGGCAATTGCCTTATGTTAAAGTTGAACACTTTGTTTTAGTGCGATATGTTCGACTTCGGTCCCTTAAAGACTATTTGTATAGATTGTGTTTTGATTGATAGAAGTAACTTTAGTGTATTCTTAGAAACGGGGAGTACTTCTCGGCATAACTAGCGTTGTCCTCCGAATTTAAGTATGTTCTCAACTCTGTCCTGTTAATTTGAGACTTGTCTTTTTCCACATGCAATAGAACATTGTTCCTTGTGTCTCCATGATCCTAATAGAATTTCCTTTAGTTAGAGAAATTAGGCTGGCACGAAGTCATCGCTTAGTTGGACAAAGGTCTTAGGCTTAACGATGACAACTATGATATCCGGAGGAAGCGTATAAAGATGGTCCTGATTGAGTAGAAGTTCATTAACCACATCAAGAAGACTATGAAAAGATCCGACTCTGGAATAACAAATCAGCCATGAAAAGATCCGACTCTGGAATAACAAATCAGCAGAAGGCTTTTCCATTCGAGTGAGAGGTTAATGATGCTGAGACGTGTGCCATGATACTGAGAATGGTGGATGATGACATCCTTTATAAGTTTGAGCTCAATGCACAACTAAAAGGTTGTGGGAGGCTTTGCAAGCTAGACTTGGTTCTATATGACTGCACAACTGTGCTCACTCAACATCAAGTTCAATACATACAAGATGAATCCTGAGCACCTCGCGAGACAGCATTTGAGGCATATGGCCAATATGATCACAAACTCAAGGAGGACGGTCAGTCGGTAAGTGATGAACAACAAATTCAGGTCATAATTCACTATTTGCCTAACTCCTATGAACAAATGTAGATTTAAATAAACCCTTTTGAGGATCTCAACACATTTGAACACGTTCAAAAATGCATTGAACTGAAGAGGACATGCCCATGGCCGCTGGGCCTAAGGCTGAGGTGTGTATGACGTCATCCTCTGGACCTAAGAAGAGTAGCTGAAATCGAGGGAGTAATGCACAACGTGATGGCGCAAATGCACTGAAGGTGAAAAAGACAAAGACTGAGGCAAACCCAATGATTCCTTCGAAAACAACACTGTAGAAATGTTCGCGTAAGGCCTAGAAGCCTAAGAACAGTAAGTGCTCCAACTGTGTCCAATAGGCACACTTTGTGAACGCATGCCCTAAATTGATTAGACATGAATGTCTTTATGGCTAATCTAGTGAACTTTGTGTTCCTAGTATAAATATGTGGACTGTGTCATATCCGTTATGGATTTTGGATTCAGGATCGAGATACCATGTAGTCAGGATTGTGATGCTTTCATAGAGTGTCATAGAGTCCCGCGCAAAATTAGTTGTATTTACATCGTCAAAAATTCTCGTGTTGAAGTCGAAGGGATTGGAACTTGTCAATTGCAGCTGCGCGGTGGTTGAATCTTAGCCCAAAGTCATATCCGCTATGCTCCGAAAATTCGCCAAAATGTTATTTCAGTCTTAGGATTAATGAAACTCAGTTTTAGATTATCTTTTCATGAATCTTCCGTCCAATTGTATTTAGAATCAACTTTGTTTAGCTTTACTATTCTTTCTGGTGGATTTATTGTTTCAGATTCTGATTCAAGCAATAATAATAATTTCATATTTTCTTTTAATTGCGTAAGTGTTTGCGATGTGAATGAAATACAAGCTATATTAAGCTATAAAGGTAAACATAGAATGCACTGGCCAGCCCAACGGGTTTTGCTGCCTAACATTCCACAGGTGGAGTCGTCTACTAGTGTAAGTTGTCTAGCAGAAAATCCAACTGAAAAGCCTTTTGATTGACGTTTGTAACCCTCTTAGCGCTAGATTTCGGCATGAAGCGCAAAATTTCATTACATTTATAGATGATTACACCTATTAGGTAGGAGGGTAAAGTCCCTCCACCTTGATTGTGGAAGAATCGTGACTTTCAATGGAATTTAACGGTTTATGTAATGAAAAGGGAATCATTCATCAGTTGACAATCCCTTACACCCCTCAAAAAAATGGTGTTGGGGAAAGGCACAATACAACACTACTTGAAATAACTACAAGAATGTTCATCAACAGCCACGAAAGTTCAATGTTATTATAACAGTTTTGACAGTAAAAAAGTTTATTTAGTATCGACAAAATATATCGTAGTTGATGACACTATTTAGTGTCACCGAATTTTCCATTGCTGAAACTGATTTTTAGTATGTACTTTTGTCGCTACAATTTGTTTACTCCCAAAAAGATGTACTGATGAAAAGACGTCTGATACTAATATAGATAATCAGTTATACCAACGTAGTATATTGCATACACAAGTTTTTAGTATCAATATTTCCTAATGCAATAGAACTATAAACAATGACGACATTAAGCTGAATGTAATATTACATTTTTTGTCGCTAAATGGTACACCAACATATAAACTTAGAGAAAAAACTGGTAAAACCGGTATTGGACATAAACAGAATCCGACCAAAACATTATGTGATAGACAATATTGTTAATGTGAAAAAAAAAAGATTGGGATAGCTAACAAAGTATTTTGAACTATAGTATCAAATCCAATATGTTAACCATGTGGACTACTGCACAATTAACTTTAACTAAGGATGATACTTAATTATATAGATATAAGCTACAATTATATAATATATTTTTAATATAATATAATAAATTATTTAATTTAGTATAACTAATAATCAATATATTGAATATATTTATAGTATAGTATATCATATACTTAAAAAAAGCAAAGTACAACACAGCAAAGTAAAACACAGTTCCAATTTATTTATTGTATCTGCTCAACTGGATGACCAACAGTTAGCGACATAATTCAAAATTTGAACTGGAGTTTTAACTCTAAAAAAGTCTTCAGACTCTTCGATTAATCTCCTTAACCGAGTCTTCAGAGTTCAGACTGAACCAATAAGAGACGTGGATACCAATCTCCTTGACGTTATCCTCGAGCAGAATACCAGAAAGTCTTCGTCCTCTGCGTCCTCGACGATTTACAGGCGATTTGGTGGTCGAAGCAGATCCGCAGGAAGTTCCCTTGGTCGTCGTTGTCGTCGATTTGTCCTCGAGCAGATCCGCAGGAAGCTCCCCTGGTCGTCAGCGATTAGGCGGTCGAAGCATCGAGGAGCCATACAAGAGATGTCCACATACTGAGTTGCGGTTTCCTTTTTTTTTCCTTGCTTATGGAGCTGCTCAGAATCTTGAGAGTAGTGTTAACACCGTAAGTGGTCACGGAAGTTTGAATTGAGGTGCTTGTGTTGCTATTCCATTTCAATTGACATGCCTGAGTTTGGATAATTAAGAATTGAACACGAAATCGAAGCTAGATACATGATTAGGGATGATGTCGTTGAAGTCGTTTGGATTGTTGAACACTGTGATAATGTCGTTGAAATCGTTGATGTGTTGTTATTCTGCAAGTATGAATGCTTGATATGAAGCCTGATGTTTTAAAGTTGTTATTTTTTATGTTACAGGTAGCAATCACAATGTATATCCATCATACGAATGTTTGGTTGTTGTGCATAGTTGTTATTTTTTATGTTACAGGTAGCAATCACAACTATTTTGTTTCTCTTTTTATGTTGCAAAAAACTTAAAACTACTCAATTTTTCAACTAAATTGCATATTTCAGAGCTTTACTAACTTCCACTTAATTTCCCTTGAACACATTGTCTCCAAGCACAGCGATAAAGCTCCAAACATGGTGTTTAAAGGGAAGTTGGGCGATGAAAAATTTGTTGCGGTTAAATGATTTAACAAGTCAGCGTGGCATGATCCAAGACATTTTATGGTCTGTTATATTTCTTTATGGTTTCCTATATAGAATTATTATGAAATGAACTAAGCTTTGATTTATGGAATTTGATAATAATTAGTGTTTCATTCATAAGCTATAGAAGAATAGAACATGAAGTAGCTAATAAGCTACTGTTTTGTGTTTTATGTGTATATTCTAGGAGGAAGCAAAAGCAGTTGGGCAACTGTGCAATGAGCGGTTAGCGAATTTGGTTGGATGCTGCTATGAAGGCAATGAGAGACTGCTTGTGGCAGAGTTCATGCCAAATGATACTTTCTCTAAGCATCTTTTCCATTGTAAATAATGTGGTTGCTGTTATTCATAGTTTATATAAATTGCAAATTTCTTTGAATGTTTTATCTTATAGTGTACATCATCTGTTGTTTAGAGGAGAACCAACCCATGAAATGGGAGATGAGAATAAGAGTGACTCTCTATTTGGCACAAGCTTTAGAGTATTGCAGCAATAAAGGACGTGCCCTATATCACGACCTTAATGCTTACAGGGTTCTCTTTAACAAAGTAATCTTGCATTTCTGTACCACATATTTCAGTTTTAAGATGTATAAATTTTGGGATTTGATTCTTATCTAGAATTCACAGGATGGTAATCCAAGGCTCTCTTGCTTTGGTCTCATGAAGAATAGCAGAGATGGCAAAAGCTATAGCACTAATTTGGCTTTCACTCTACCAGAGTACTTACGAATAGGTAACAACAGTATGAGTGTTCAAATCCATGCATTGTGTTGGGTGATTAAGTATAATAATAAGTGTTTATATTTCTCGTCATTTATCTCGTCATTTCTTGTAGTGAATGTTTCGATCGACGATGGCGCAAACTCAGTTGTTGATTTCCTATTGGGGAGATGCTTTGAACACTGCTGCCTACATCATGAACTGTGTGACAACGAAGATGATTAACTCCACTCCATATGAGTTTTAGATTGGAATAAGTTTTGGACCTTAGTCATATGCGCCCATAGGGGGGTGTCACTTACACCCATGATTTCTCAAATAAGTTGGGGAAGATTGGACCTAAAGGAAACAACATCATCTTTGTTGGTTACTCTGATACCTCCAAGGGATATGTGTTTATAGCCACGCAGGACACTGAGAGTGTTACCAAGATCGAATCAGGAGACGCGGCGTGTTTAGAGAACGAATTTCCTCAGAAGGGAGAGATTGGTTTCGATCCATCTCTGTATGAGATGCAAGATCAAGTTGTGCAGACACCTGCTAATTTGAGTGGGAGAGTTGAAGTCGGATATGATGAATCAGTTCTTCATCCACCAGATTCACCGCTTGCTGAAGTGAATGACACAAATTCCGCTCCTGATGATCTTGTTGACAGTGGGAGCATTGGGAATCTCATTCTGAGTAGGAATGATAATGGTCATACCCCTAATAGTAGTTAGTTGTTAGGTTGTGGGTTAAAACATAAGTTTTCCTTCTAACGACATGCATTCGAAGGTGATGGAGAACTAAACCTCCTAATATCTGACGAGACGGTTATTGTGCCAAAAAACGTTAGAGAAGCTCTCAATGACTCTTCTAAGAAGAATGAACGAAAGTAAGGGAGGATGAGATCAAGACTATGGATGAGATGAAATCTATAAGCAATCAATTAAATCATAGAGCTTATATCCTTCTTGAGTCTCAGAGTATCCCATAAATCCGGAGGGATAGCTCTGGAGGCCAACTTGTCAGTCACCGACATATTTTTAGCGTAACATAGATAGTCAAAACCCCTAAGGTGACTTAAAACAGATACTTCATGCGACACATATATCAGAATATGCAAGTAAGAGGTTTGGGTGAAGCCGAGATGAGAAAACGTGTTTGGTCCGCTTCATGTGCATATACCTACCAAAGACACAAATGACATATGGACTTGTTGAAGGTTGCAAACAAAAAAGCTTGGGACTTCGTCTTAGTAATTGACACAACCGCTTGGTGTAGATATCGTTTCAGAATGATTGGGCAAAGACAAACGCATTACCCATTGATCCTCCGCTATTTAAGGCGCGTTCTGGAAGGCCAAGGAAAAAACGAGTTCGGTCGGTAACAGAAGACACTCATGCATGTGGTGTACGACTGAGCAAAATTGGTTTAAAACCGTTTTGTTCAGAATGTGGTGAACATGGCCACAATAAGAGAGGATGCTCCCAAATGATCCATGAGGTGCTGTTTTTAGATAAGATTCCTGGTTTTAAAACAGTTTTTAAAACAATTTCTGACATGCTCGTTTTTGGCGTAGGTCAAGGCTGCTGTTGGTGCTGGCGTTAGTGGGACAAAGAAATCAGAGAAGCGTCCTACCAAGCGAAAGTTGAACACGGATTCACAACCCCAAATGGCAACGACACATACCCAACCGAGTCCACAGCGGAGAACCCGTTCTCAGTCTCAACCGAAGCAGTCCCAGAAGACAAAAAGTCCAGTACGAAGACAGAAAATCGCAGTTAGAAAAAGGAAACCTACTGCTGTTGATGACCCGCTGCCAGCTGCTGCTACAGAAGCTGAATCACCTCCTACTGTACGTTTAGGTACACCTCCTGCTGTATGTTTAGGTACGCCGCCAGCTGAACCAGAGAATCCACCAGCAGAACCCGCAGTCAACACCGAATCTGATCCATTCAAAACGCCAAAGAGACGTTTTAAATCGTTAGCAGTTAAATCAACCTCGGTTAGTGTTCAACGCTAAAATTATGTTACCGATCGTACTTTTATACTAATTGCCAACAAATTGTTTGAAACAGGCCAAAAAAGCATGTAAAAGAAAAAAACTCAATGTTCGTCAGCCTCCGACTTATGTGGACGTCGAAGACGATGTCGCCTCTTCGGCACCGGTATTTTCAGATTCGAGAGAAATGATTCTAACAGATTTACCACTGAAGACGGTTATACCAAAAAGGACAAGACAACACAGAAGGAGCATGGACCAGTTTAGTTATTCGGGTGACAGACGATATACCCAGTAAAAGGACCACATCATGTTTTGTCCAACAGGTCTTCTGTTTTTCTGTGGTGGTGTTTTGTGAAGTTCTGATATTTTTGTGGTGTTTTGTGAAGTTCTGATACTTTTGTGTGTTAGTACATGTTTTGGGTCGAACATGGGTACTTGGTGACTTATGTCAGTTGAACTTCTTCTCTGAAGTCTATGGATGTCTGTTTCTGGTTTTTCAGGTTTTGAATGGAATATTGGAATATGTTTGGGCAGATCTGTTACGGCTGTTTAACCTTTTAATCACATTTATATGAAACATGATGTACTATTTAATCACAGTGTGGGTAACATGTCGAACATTTTAATCACATCATTTCAAACAGCAGTATCCATTTAATAACATTATAGAGAAACATGTATGACCTTTTAATCACATTATAGAAAACATGTATGACCATTTAATCACATTTCGTGATAATGTATGTAGAAAATCAGCTTCTCAACAACTGAAACACAGATGCAAAACAAATGCAATACATAACATATACAGAACTGCAATTGCACCATACACCATACAACTTCCTGTCTTTCAATTGCAACATACAGAACTGAAATCCATTTCCAGAAATGCTGATCAACTAATTCAAATACATCTACTTGTTTAGTACATTGATGAAAAGTAAAGAACGCAGAACGACAATTGCAGCATACAACTTCCAGTGTTTTTGTTTCGCAGCAGCTTCTGCAGCATGTGCAGTCGCAAGTTCTGATCGAAACTGTCCCTCTACACCTTGAAACTTAAACACGACATTTCTTCCATATTGACACATCGGTGGATCTTCCCATTGGAAAAATCCACAACCAGTATTTTGTACAGACTAGACAACACAAAAAAGGAACAAGATGTTAAAATTAGGGTTCTTAACAAAATTAGGGTTCTTAACAAAATTAGGGTTTCTAACATAACAAACTAATAGGGACAACATGGTACCAAAAAATTGCAATTACCTCAAAATGCGAACACCCATGAAACCTACGACCGAAATTCTTCCAAGTACCCGCACATTTAACCGACGAAATCTTACCGCAGAAACATAGTCGGGTCGTTGACACTAAACGGGACGAATATTGGTGGATGCTAGAGTGGGAACGCAGAGACGCCGACGGCTCGTGCTGAGGGGAGGGGCCGAACCCATTTCATGGTTCCTTCTTCATCTTCGAAGGAACGCTCTTCTACTTAAGAATGAAAATGTCTTCTAATATACAACATCAAGGGCATTTTGGGAAGTTAAGGCTGGAAGTAACTCACGTGCAAGGCCCATGGACATACTAACGGTGATATTTAACAGACAACAGTAAAAATGACGTTTCAGTCACGTGCTGAAACATGTGTAACCACCCTGTACAAGTTATAACCTATTAGTCACATGCGCAAACATGTGTAACGTTTCAGTTAATTAACCCTAATATAAATGGCCTACAGATTAAAGAAAATGCTAGGTAAGTGACAATGGAGTATATGTCTTCCACGATTGCACTGAGACCCCCCATATACAATAATGGGAAGACAATCCAAAATATATAAATGTTTGTGTAAGAAAGGGAAAAATTTACCTACTTCTCAAGCTCCTTGATTCTCTTATCAACTTCCTTACACTGTGGTTCGGCAAGTCTGAGCTGGCACCAGTTCTAAAATTGTTAATACACTCGATTCAACTTCGTAAAAATATGATATTAACAACATAAAGAAAGGTAAGTTTGAGAATTCATGAAGTACCTTCTGCTGGTTTTCCTCCTTCTCCTCTTGTAATATGTCAAGCAGCAAAATGAATTTCTATTTTAAAAAGTAAGCAAGCATAGAAAAGACTAAATGGTCACCTACATCATTTCTATCCAACATTACAAAGAATATAGAGATTACTTCATCTCAAAGCGCAGAAGCTTCTTGATCTCCCCTCCCATTTTGGAGATCAAATTTGCCCAGACCAATGCGAACCTGCCATCAAATTCATATTTGATCAAGTTCTTGACTTAGGTTTCCATATTTACTCAGACAATATGGAATCAAGAAAGGTTAGCTTAGTGGCTGCAAAAGTATGCATGCTTCAAGCCAAAATATTTTGACATAATTTGTGTGTCCAGGGCAGTCTACATGTGCATAATGTTGCTTACCTGTCTCATACTCAACATGAGCCTGAAAAAATTGTGAAATAAGAGTATAAATAAACTTATGTAACGAAAAGCAAGAAATGAATATTTCAGATGTGAGGAAGGATACAACCAGTAGTCTTCCCATGATCAATGCTTGACAATACCGCAAAAAAGTAAGTAAATATTATCTTTTTTATTGCTGTTGTTAACGTATTCTTCCCATGATCAACATGCCTGATGGTTCCCACATTTACATGAGGTTTACTGAAAAGAGATAAACGCGGCAGCATATACAAACATTAATTGCTTGATCAAGTTCCTAAATTCCAAACTCTAATTGTTCATACGCTCTAACTTTAAATTTGCTTTTGGCTACCAATTACGCACTATCATGAATCGCTCCACGAATGAAAGATTTTAAGCATTCCAGCTCTAAAAGTAAGGAGAAGATAAGAACAGTAAAATACCAATCCATAGTTTTTAAATAATTCATGTTCATGTAAAAGATCAATCTTAAGCATTTCACCAGTGTATACCTTCAAATCCTCGCCTCGCCTCGACACATTCCCAATTCCATATTTCATTTCCCTTAGCTCACGAACAATGCTCTTGAAAGACATCTAAACTGAAACAGATCTTTTTAAATAAATACTAGAAGGAATAAGAACTAGGGTTCATTTGCTAGAGCAAATCACTTTAGCAACTTATCTGAATTCTACGTTCCACTGATATTGGACAAGTAAGTCATTAAAATTCAGATGCAAGTAAGAAATTAACAACCAAATGAAATCTCTTCTAGGAAAACCCATACCTGGAGACAAAAATAAACAATCAAAAAAAGTTTCTTTTTACCTAATCAAATGTGGACGTCACAACCTTCAACAACCCGTTGCCGCCGTCTCCAAGTCCAGATCTCTCATGACGGCGTCCTCTGGAGCTCAGGACCTGTTGTTTATTAAGCAAGATAATTTGAAGAACAACAGAAAACATAAGCAAAATTTGCAAAACTTGGATTGATTTTATTTGATCTGAAATTGGGGATTTATACAAGAGATACTACCTATTTTAGCTAATTAATCTACTACCTCCACTACTTCAACTATTTTTAGCTAATTAATTCACTACTTCCACCAGTTCAACTATTTTTGGTTAATTAATCCACTACTTCCACTAATATGGAAACCTGATTTCAACTAACACTTCTCCTAAATCAGGTTGCTGCAAACTCTCAATCTTTCTCTAAGAAGTAATACTTGACCTTGAAGTGTTTTCTCCTTCCATTCATAGCTCACGTTTTATCCAGAAGAACTTTCTTAATTTCATTTGTCTCTCCTTTTTCATTCTTCTCAATCATGGCAAGCTCCTCCTTCATTGAAGCTAGCCATTTATTATCAATCTTGGCTTCCTCATATCCTCCAGGTTCAAGGACTACATGATTGCATCTTTGATAAATCACAGCAAGAGATCTTGACCTGCTAATAGATTGATCATCTGTTAGTTCATCATCATCAATGCAGACGCTTTCGCCTTCAACTGCTAGAGAAACAGAAGAACAAGACTGGGAGGGTTTGTCCTTGACCTGATCCCTCAATCGCTCCAACTTCGAGCGACGCGTATCCATAGTCACATTTGCAATCTCAAGTTGCCTCTCGGTGTTCCTTATGACTTCCATTGCCTGAGCTTCATATTCTCTATAGTTAGTAAGCTCATACCTTAGGGTTTCCACCAGGCTTAATGGACATCGTGATGTGCAGACTCTAGGATGCCTTCTTTGATTGTGAAAGCATATTGCTCATCCTCTAATGGATTGAGTTCAAAACTCTTTCCCTTCATGACTGTGAACACTTCTTGGTCTGCTAGATCTTTTATCACACATACTTTGTTTTGAAAATAACTTAAAAACCTTTCTTTATTAATTGACCAACACTAAGCAAATTTCGATCAATATTTCGCACATAGAGAACATCATTGATTAGTTTTGTTCTAGAACAGCTTGCGATAACTGTGGTTCATTTACCTTTGACGACAATATACTCACCATTTCCAAATTCTGACTTTGGAAAGAACTGACCTATCAAGTTGTTTGAAAAGTCTCACATCACCAGTCATGTGACTAGTGCAGTCACTGTCAACTAGACACCCATCACTCCATGCTCCAGTTGAGAAGCAAGAAGCCGCAAACAGATGCTTTTCCTATTCTTCATGGACATAAGCTGAGTTTCTCTCTTCGGCTTATTGCATTTTTCAGGGCAAATCAATTTGACATGCCCCATCGTCTGACACCTCCTGCATTTTATGTCTGGCCTCTTCCAACATTTGTAGTGAGTGTGGTTCTCCTTACCACAATGCTTACAAGGAGGAAGAGTTCCTCCTTTTTGTCCCATTACTGTCGCACTTGACTCACCATCACTAAATTTAGACTTGCCTTTCCATTTATTCTCCTTACTCTTCATGTTTAAGTGCAGCTTGACCTTTAAAGCACCTTTAATTGCCCCTTCTTCACGCATCAATCGTCTTTGCTCTTGAGCTTGAAGAGCACTACGGAGCTCAACCAATTTGAGAGTTGACAGGTCCTTGGTGTTCTCCAATGAGGAAATGGTTGCTTCAAATCTCTCAGGAAGAGAGACTAATATCTTCTCCACAATTCTGCTATTCTTCATCTCCTTACCAAGTATTCTAACCTGGTTTGCAAGTCCCACCAATCGATTTGAGTATTCTTGGATGGTCTCAAATTCCTTCATTTGCTCCTTTTAGAATTTCCTTATCAAGTTCAGAGATTCCATGACCCTTATCCTCTCATATCCTTTGTATTCTTCTTCGAGGAAGTCCCAAATTTCATTGGCTGGCTTTATGGACATGATTCAGCTAAAAATTGCACGTGAGACAGCCGAATAAAGGCATGACTTGGCTCGTGCCTTTATCATATTCTTCTCCCTTTGAACCTTGATGTGAGAAAGTGTGGGGTTGGGTGGAAGAGCTTGAATTTCATAGTCTTCTTCAACGGCCTCCCACAAATCAGTGTCCTCCATGTACGCTTCCATTTTCACAGCCCAAGCCTGGTAGTTTGAGCCATCGAATTTTGGTGGAGCTACACCTGAGAAGGATTCTTCCATTTGATGAGAGTTTAGAGTGTTTATGGGTGGATGATCTCAAGCAATCGACAATCACACAACCTCACAAATCCCTCAAGAAGTTAATCTCTGATACCACTGTTGTTTATCATGTAAGATAATTTGAAGAACAACAGAAAACATAAGCAAAATATGCAGAACTTGGATTTATATTATTCGATCTACAATTGGGGATTTATACAAGAGATACTACCTATTTTTAGCTAATTAATCCACTACTTCAACTATTGTTAGTTAATTAATCCACTACTTCCACTAATATGGAAACCTGATTTCAACTAACATGACCATCCCTACTCCCCCGTCAATACTACCACAACTAACTACCCTAACTTCGTCCACCACCAGACCCTACTGCCGTGTAAGTCACACAGCAAACACTCACGTGTCACCCCAGGGAATGGACCACTCGCCTCCTCCACCTCTATCCGTCCATGAAGCCGCCTAAGACTATTAATAGGTGGGATAATCAAGAAGTAGAGCTTTGTGAGAACCTTCCGTGGAAGTGCCTCCACAACTTGTTGGAAAAGACACCGTAGTGGCGATCCAGACCCATGGGACCGAAGATTCTCTACAACGCCTGTAGCGAAGCACTCCAACTATCACCGGATAGTTATGGAGCTGAGGAGGCAGATGGAGTAAAACCCAACAATGTGGATGAGAGCTCCATCATGGACGTGTTGAGAGTTCAGCATCATCATCAGTTCCTTAGTCAAACTATGAGATTCGCTAAACTCAACAACGTGGATGAGGTTTTAATGAACCGCTACAACGCGACTAGTTTTAGTTAGATGATATATAACCAGGTGGCCCACCCCAACTCAAAATTAATAGTTATTAGATCTGGAACGTCGATCCGACCTGGAACCGGACCTTATCCGGGTTGGTTCAATTAAAAGATTGAAATGTATAGTGGAGTGGACTTGGTTGAACCAGCGTGAACCGGTTGATATTTGATTCCCTTTTTCTAAGTTGTTTTTGTTGTCAAACCGATTGACCGGTTCTTTTTGGATTAGTATTCTTGTGTTCAATTTAATCAAATTCACAGTCATCTCAATCGCATTTCGTTTCAACTTCAAGTTTGGCAGCAGGAGGAGGAGAAGACAAAATCAAATCAATCGGGATTCAGTCAAGGAAATTATGGTGGGTGTAGCAAAGAGAAAGTTGATTCAGGAAGAGATGGAGTTTGTTGCGAAGAAAGAAGAGGTGTTGGAATTTAAGGTCTCTACTGAGGTCAAGAAAGAGGACGGAGAGGCGGATGATGATGGCAATGAAGACGCTGGGGAGGAAGATGAGGACGATGATGATGATGATGACGTGCCAGAGGTTTTCCAGGACTCTAGTGGACCTGGGGATCCTGTCGATGTGGATGATGATGACGACGACGCCAACGACGAGGAGGGAGAAGGTGAAGATGATGATGACGACAACGCCGACGATAATAAAGATGATGACGACAAGGATGAAGATGAGGAGGAATTGGGAATACAGTACCTCGTTCATCCCATAGCTCGTGTTGAGGACGAAAAAGATGCAAGCGATTTTGAGCTCGAGAAGAATGGTGACGATGAAACGAAGATGAAGATGGTGAGGATTCCACTAGGAAGGTGCATATAATTCTACACTCTGCATGGTGAACTGGTCGGTCCAACCGGGTCCAATCGGGTCCAACTGGCCGAACCGAGAACCTGCTCTCTCACCGGTTCGAGGGTCGGGTCAGTTCTGATTAGGGAATGTTGATGGTTAGGGTATGGTACATGTATGACAAATACCATAACCATACCATATTTTTAAGCCGCATACCATAACCATAACCATTACAAGTACAATTTTCAATACCATAACCATTAAAATAACAGTGATTATTAACCATGGTACCCGTATACCCATATTTATTCCACACATGTAATATAATAAAAGACCGAAATTTTTATTTTAAAAAAATACATAAATCTATATTGCCAACAATAAAAATATATAAAACTAACTCATAGTTATTTATGCTGACACTGTAATCGTGATATTGCATCAACATCACGAGACACTAAATATTATTTTTTGCAATAATGTCATCTTCTATAACTGATTGTATATATTACTATCAGAAAGGTATTTGACACTGGAATTTCTTCAAGTTTACAAAATAGTGGCGACAAACGTACATGCTAAACACTTGATTTAGCATTGGTAAGTTTTATGACACTAAATACAGTCTATAGTTATGAAATATAATGCTGCAACTAAATAACGTTTTTACTGTCAAAACTTTAGTGAGAACAACTTATTTTTGTCGGTGTTTATGATCATTCTTGTAGGGAATTCTAATTGATTTAGATTACTTAGGTTGATCTAGTCCGATTGTCACTAACATTATGTAATGAGATAGAATGATGATATGTGATTTTATTTTTTTGATAATTATGGATTAAAATAACCGCAATAGGTGACAATTAATCACCCAAGTTCAAACAACACAACCAAAACTAGCTAACTTTAACAATTCGCGAAATAGAAGAGCCCACAACGTCTTTCCGGAGCGCGATAATAGTTTCCTTCGGAGGAGAGCTATGAATTTCAAACACATGTCGCTGTTTGAGCGCCATACCCGCCATGATATCCGCTACCGCATTCGCTTTTCAAAAAATATGTCTGAACTTCATTCTTTCGAACTGCATCAATAGCTTCCTGCAATCCGCAATGATCGTCATTAGTTTTTGATTTGACATATTTTCATCAGAGATTACCTTATGGCCTAAGAGGGCGTCCGTCTCAAGGTGAATAGATTTTAATCTGAGTGTTTTTGCCAAAAGCAGTCCATCTCGGATTGCCCAACATTCCGCAGTGAGACTGTTTGAGCAACCCAAATTCCTTGAGAAACCTGCAACCCAATGACCCCTGTAGTCTCGGATGACCCCACCGGCTCCTGCAAAACCTTGATTTCCCTTAGCAGCTCCATCTGTGTTAATTTTAAACCAATCCTTTTCCGGAGGAACCCAACTAATATCAATGGAAATAAACTCATTAGCGATGTTAGTCTCAAGATAAACATTTTGGTGAAATTTTGCCTGAGATAAAGATAAATTATAAATAGACGAAAAAGCAGGTTTATCATTAAAAATAAGAGAGTTCCTATTTTTCCAAATGTTCCATATCGCATAAGGAAAAAAGTACTTCCACTCAACACCTTGAATATTGACTCCCGATTCCTGACAACCCTTCTTGATCCACTCATTCAAAGGGTAGTCGATAGATTGGCCCAGATTAGCCGGTTCAGTGGCTGAATTCCACATCTCTTTAGCATGCTTACACCCACGCAATATGTGATCTATGTCCTCCACCTCAGAGTAACAAATTTAGCACAGAGGGCTCAAATTATATCCTTTATGGTTCAATAGTTTGCTGGTGGCAAGTCTATCTTTAAGGCATAACCAGATAAAATACTGAATTTTTGGGATAGTCTGAATCTTCCAAACCCAATCCCATTGATTAATCACCTAGTTGTTTGTGTCATGACCAGCTAAAAGAGAGTATGCAGATGATGTAGAGTAATTCCCCGAGTGTGTGCCATTCCATATTTGCGTGTCCGAGGATACATTGGTCTTGTCCCCTGGAGTACCTCGAAACATGTCCACAATATTTTTGGGGAAGTCAAAGAAAGTTCTATCTAGATTCCACTCTTCATTCTGGAAGACATCTCCTACCATCAGTCTGTCTTCTTCATAGTTTAGTGGAACATAGATTGCCGCTCGCAGGGGTTGATTACCCACCCAGTTATCGTGCTAAAATTTAATATCTCTACCATTTGCCACCACCCACCCTGAACCTAATTTAAGAGTAGTCATACCTTCCTTAATTGCTTTCCAATTACAAGGCGTTTTGTTTGATGTAGTGAGAGAAGTTCCATCCTGCTTAAAAGTTCCGTTTCTAATGACCACAGCCCAAGGAGCCGTATCCTTCTTCAATCTCTAAGCCAAACTCCCCCAAAGTGCTTTGTTACGATACACAACCGACTGCAAACCAAGACCCCCAAGTTTTTTCGGCTTTGTTATTTCCTCCCAATTGATCAAATGGATTTTCTTCTTCTGGTCCGTGGATCCCCAAACAAAATTTCTATTAATCCTATCCAGTTCTTTACAAACTGAATTAGGAAACATAGTACATTGCATATAGTAGGAAGGGATAGTGGACAAGACCGATTTGACCAACGTAACTCTACCTGCCATTGATAACAGCTTTGCCCTCCAACCCGAGAGTTTATTTCTAACTTTATCCAAAATAAAGTTAAAAGAGCTAACTTTCGAGTTTGACAAATCCAAAGGAAAGCCAAGGTAAGATCCAAAGGTGATATCTGAGTTCTTTGGGTAGCTGGAACATTTTTGGAGAAAACCATGGTTGACTTCCCCTGATTTACCTTCTGTCCTGAAATTTCGCAAAACTCTTTTAAGACCGAGTTAATACAGTTACAATTTTCAGGTGTCGCCTCTCCCATGAGAATGAGATCATCGACAAAGAAAAGATGGGATAAGGTCAAGCTACCTCTTCCCACTTTTATTCCTTTCCATTGTCCCTGCATAACGTTTTCATCGATAAGAAACTCGAGATATTCCATGCAAAGGATAAAGATGTACGGGGATAGAGGATCCCCTTGCCTAATCCCTCTGGACGGGTAGAATTTTTATAGTTTCCCCCCATTGAACAAAATTTCAATTAAAGACGTGGAGATACAACTCATAATCAAGTTAATGACTTTATCCGGGAATTTAAAGAAAATGAGCGTTCTTCTGATGAAATCCTACTCAACTCTATCATAAGCTTTCTCAAGGTCTATTTTGATGATCATACACCCTGTTTTGCCCTATTTCTGCTTTGAAAACTGTAGCACTTCTCTAAGTAGAATGACATTATCTGAACCCCTTCTACCAGGGATAAAACTAGTCTGAAAAGGAGAGATGATATCTTTCAGGGTTGGTCTAATTCTATTCACCAAGATTTTTGAAATGACCTTGTAAATAGAATTGCAAAGACTTATAGGTCTGAATTGGGAGACTGAATTAGGCTGGATACATTTTGGAATCAAGCAGATAAACGTCTCGTTCCAACTTGTTGGGATAGACCCCCTTTTAAACATATCAATGATAGCCTCAGTCAGAGAGCTACCCGTACAGTTCCACAACTTTTGAAAGAAAGCTGGGTGGAGGCCATCCAGCCCCGGAGCTTTAAACGGTTTAAGATCCCAAGTGGCTTTCCTAATTTCATCCAAAGTGATGGAGTTGTTAAGATGCGTCAGAGTGGGTTCTCGTAAGATGCGTCACAGATGCATTGGGAAATCTAATTTTCCAGTCCATGTTCGCCATCATCCTATCTAGTCTCTGCTGGATTAATCTATTAGAATCCCACAAATTACTCCAAGTAAATTTAGGCCCCCTATAGCCAATGTCAATCAAATTACAATCACTGATCATATCATTAAGGAGAGTCACCCTATTCAGGCAAACTCTATTACCCCCCAATTTTTCAGCACTATTAGTGACATCAATAAAATCCCCTACTACTAGCCAAGGACTAGATATAGTAGCTGCGATAGACTTAAAATTATCCCACAACAGTAATCTTTCATTTAAATTGGGGCTAGCATAAATAGCAGACATGAACCAAGACAGGTTAGAAGGGATAACCTGGATCTTGAAATGTAATTCCTGCTCTGTAGACGCCAATTTCGTAATAGTTGTCTCGTAATCATTCCAGAGCATAAGGATTCCTCCCTTAAAACCTCTTGCTTCCACCCCTAGAAACTCGTTGAACGGAAGTTTTCCTGCTTGGTCAACCATCTTTTGGCCACTGAGCCTAGTGTCAATTAAAATCAACACTATAGGTTTATGAATATGAATGAGCTGCTTAACCGCCTTGACAGCTGCAGGATTACCAAAACCTCTAACATTCCACATTATGGATCTCATGTGAGTTTTTTCCAGAACCATATTACTAGAAAGATGTACTTGATTCATAAATAATATGCTATAAATACCAAACCACTTACATAGAACTACTAATATCTAAAGCCATGTTAGATACCTCACCTTGTTCCTTACCTCCCTGAGTATGCACATTCTTACTTCCTTGCACAGTAGGTGCTTTAGCTGTGTAAATTGACCCTTTATCCACCGTCTCTAATTGGGTTCGCGACTTCCCATTTTTCTTGTGACCCTGGGTTTTAACAGTAACATCCTTACGGTTTCCTACTTTCCCTGTGTCCCTGCCTTTAGAAAAATTAAACATAAGTAGTTAAATTGTTTCTCTCATTATGATCATAATCAGGACTAATAAAAGAAAATTTCAAGGTGTTATCGGTTGAGTGTAGCTCTTCCTTGATAGTCTTTAGCTTTATAGGCCAACTTCCCGTCTCAGCGTTCTGGTCCAGCGTTTCATTCTGATTGAGCCCGTCTTCCCGAGACATCCCCCCATTCCGATCCAGCTTGCCCGGAATTGAACCCGGCCCATGATTCTGTTTCGGCCCTCCTAACCTCTCTGGCCCAACTGACCTCATCAGCCCACCATACTGGCCCATCTCTTCCTTTGTTGGGCTCTTCCTCACTTCGGCCCATATCTGCATGCTTTGCCCCTCGCTACCGCTTGTTGTCTTCGTGGAGCTGTCTTCACCAACGGCTGTCCCCATGCTCGACGACAGCATGCCATCTTCGACTCCACTGACTTCTGGCAGTCCACCATTCCCATCTCGACCCTTCTCCCCAGTTCCATCAACGGTCACACAAGCTTCCTCGCCAACTCCCCCGACAGCTCCCTCGAGCTGAAGTCTTCCCCTATTTCCCTCGAGATGGAGAGTTCCTATCGTCTCCATGCCTCCCTGTCCACGAGCTGATGCCATCCCACTACCATTAAACAACTCCCTTTTGCTTGAGTTTTCCTCCGCACTAGTCCCTGTCTTTGCACTAGTCGTTGCTTTCTTCGTCCGAGCACTAGGTGTTGTCCTCACCCGAGCTGCTGCTAACCCCATCCTCAATAAACAACTTCATTTCACTTGCTTTCTCATCTTCATTTTGTGATGTCCCCTCCCCACTAAGAACTGTCCCTTGCATGTTGCCTTTATTTAATCCCAAGCCACTCGACAGTGTTGTCTTCATCCGAGCTGCTGCTACCCCACCCTCAATAAACAACTTCATTTCCCTTGCTTTCTCATCTGCATTTTGTGTTGTCCCCTCCCCACTAAGAGCTGTCCCTTGCATGTTGCCTTTCTTTAATCCCAAGCCACCCGACAGATTCCCTCCTACATGGCTCGAGTCATGCCTCTCGCTGGAAACCTGCACGCTTGATCGATCCATACTGCCGCTCGACAGATTCCCTCGTCCTTGTAAGGTAACCACCTCTTCCATATCGCTCAACGGTTCTCCACTCGCATCGGTCTGTCTGACACCTTGGCCATCATGGTCGACATTCCCGTTGTAACTCCACTTCATCACGTTCCCGACCCCCTCAACTTCCCGACTAGCTTCCGACGAGCTCTTCATTACGTTAGGTATCCCACATGGAAGCTTGTCGATGGTTTGCTCCCCGGCGATTTGTGTAGTTAGGTTTCTGACGAGATCAACAGCCTTTTTCTGTATGCCTGTACGATTATGCGGTAATAGAATTTCCATTTTACTGTGGGACTTTTGCTCAAATGAAGATTTTGATTGATTCTCCCGCCATAGTCTAGCCGTTTCCGGTGCCACTGGTCTTTTCTTGCGAGTTACTAACATCCAAGGTCCCATTTCTCCACTCGAGTTTTCTGTGGTAGGAGCTGAACTCTTTGGTGCGACAGTAGTACTCGTTGTAGTTGAGGTATGCACTTCAGCACTTTTATAAGCTGACGGTTCTAACTTACACAATTCTTTTTTGTGCCCTACCATGCCACACAAAAAGCAGATTTATTGAATTCCTTCATAGGAAATTTTTTGAGAATATCCATCAATGACGATTGACGGGGGAAGTGGTATGCTCAAATCCATTTGGATACAGAGCCTTGCGAATTTTCCTCTTTCAGCGTTTATAGTATGACTATCAATTCTCAACAGGGGCCCTATAGTGTTTCCAATACCATGTAGAATTGTAGGGTCAAAAAATTCCATTGGTAGGTTGGGCAATCTGATCCAAATAGCTACTTTGGATATATTGGTTATTCTGGGTTGAATTTTGGTTCCCAAATTCGTATGGATAAAAACTGTCCATTAATGAACCAAGGTCCTTCTCTACAAACTTTATCCATATCTCCCAAAAGAGAGAATTTGATTAAATAAAAACCCTCCCCTAGCAAAATACAAGACATTTCTTCTTCCGGTTTCCAGAGATTCCGGATTCTCAGCACCATATGATGATAAGGTATGCTCCTTCCTATAATTTTAACGATGATAGATTGATCAAACCTTTTATGTATCCTTGCTTTCTCATCTTTTGATATGGTGTAGGTCAGTTTCCCCATATGTTCCACTTCATCATGGCCTTTTGAGGGAGAAGATTCAGAAGAATTCAAACATTCCTGATAGAAAGCTTTTTTGTATGCCCTCGGAACAGTTCCCGTGAGTTTTTCTTTGTAGGAGATGACGTTTGTTGAGGTATTTGGTGCCTCCTCTTCCATGTCTTGCATGGAATGCAACTGATCTTCCTTGAGTTTGGTATTGCTATTCAGAAGTTCTGCAGTCTCTACTGCAGAAAGAGAGTTTGTATAATTTGAGAGCATTGACAAGAAAACATAACTTCCATTGTTGTTGTTGGTTCTATGTAGATGCCGTAAGGATATTTGTACTTAAGTTATAACAATGATACCATTTACGACACATAGTTTTTCAATTATAGACGTGACACTTACAACTCCTAAGTGAGAAATATCATTGCGAGAGTGATGAAAGAATAACATTCAAACAATGCATCTGTTGGATTCAAAATGTGGTTCTTGATGATTTGTGAAATATTATTGGTTGATAAATGTTGAAAATGGACTAAAATTAGTTAGATGGACCATATCCACAAGGAACTTTCTCTTACTATCCACTCATATAAGGAATATAAATGTGTAATTAGCACAAATGGCACAAGGTTATGACTATCCACTCTAGATTTAATACATATTTGCACGCTATCCCTTTTTGTAAGATGTGTCTAATTGATGTAATATTTTTGTGCAAATATGTAAATGCAGACCGCAAGAATGGCCACTATAATATTTTTTGTTCTTCACGTTATTGAAATCTTAATGTTCAATATATAGTCAACATAGGCTGGTTTGCATAAGTCGTCGAGTGTTTATCAACATTGTTCGAGAAAATATGTTATGTAGATTCTGGATTACGCTCTACAACGAGTAATAGCGTTTTTTCCTTAGTGGCGAAAACACCAAAAATGTTTCTTAGTTTGATTTTTGTTGCATATCCAAATACGAGCGTTGGACTTAGAAACATTATTTTCGCTCAAACTCATGTCTACTCAGACACCAGCACTTAAACGGATTTGCATGTGTAAATTCTATTTACATTCTGGATGGGTGTCATTGAACTAATTTTGTTTTGGAAGCCTGGATTGTTGAATAGAGAGTAAAACAATAAAAACACGAATCTTTGATAAACTTTTTTCACTCATTTATCTTTCATTTCAGTACATTATCTATATAGAGATTACAATAAATTTTTACTGTAAATACTAATTATGACATTTGACAATCTGGTGCTCTACATTTGACAATCTGGTACTCTACAGCTGCATCTTTTTGTTCCTTTTGACTGGTAAAGTATGCCACTTTGTTGACATTTCAGCAGCTTGTTTGACACTCCCCCTCAAGTTGGGTAGTAGGATCTACAATACCTAACTTGCAGAGAACTGTTTGTAATACTTTACCAGTAACAGTTTTAGTCAGAATATCAGCTAACTGATCTTTTGACTTAACCCACGGAAACTCGACCAGTCCCTCATCTAACTTTTCGTTGATGAAATGACGATCCACTTCGACATGTTTCGTCATGTCATGTTGCATAGGATTTTCAGATATACTGATCGCAGCTTTATTATCACACATCAACTTGCACGTATGTTTGATTGGAAATCCCAATTCTTCTAGAAGTTTTCTCAACCACAAAACTTCAGTTAATCCATTTGCTATTCCTCGAAACTCTGCGTCAACGCTTGAAAATGCTACCACTTTCTATTTCTTACTCTTCCAGGTTACTATATTTCCACCTACCAGAGTAAAGTACCCTAAGGTAGCTCTTCTGTCGATGGGATTGCCAGCCCAATCTGCATCTGTGTATGCTTGAACGTCTAGGTGTCCGTTTTTCTCAAAGTGAATTCCTTTTCCAGGAGAACCTTTAAGATACCTAACAATTCTTAGTGTAGATTCCATGTGATCTTCCTGGGGATTGTGCATGAATTGACTTACTACTCCCACCACATATGAAATATCTGGTCTTGTATGTGCCAAGTAAATAATCTTACCAACTAACCGTTGATATCTCCTACGGTCTGCTGGTTTGACTTCATCTTCCATCTTCAGGCCATAGTTTGGAACCAGAGGTGTATCCGTTGGTTTACAGTTTATTAGCCCAACTTCAGCTAGAAGGTCAAGTATGTACTTGCTCTAGGAAATAGAGATACCTATTCTTGATCTCAGAACTGCAATCCCAAGAAAGTATATGAGGTTTCCCAGATCCTTCATTTCAAATTCAGAGAATAAATTCTTTCTGAGTTGACTAATTTCTTCTTGGTCGTTTCCAATAATTATCATGTCATCCACATAGATAATTAGACAAGTAGTTAACTCACCTTTGCGTTGATAAAACAACGTATGATCTGGATTACTCTGTTTGTATCCATATTTCTTCATGACAATGGAGAATCTTCCAAACCAGGCTCTAGGTGACTGTTTGAGACCATATAATGCCTTTTTCAGCTTGCAGACTTCGTTTGGTTGAAAATTTGATTAAAAAACAGGTGGAGCTCTCATATACACTTCTTCTTCGAGATCCCCATGTAGAAACGCATTCTTCACGTCGAATTGGTGAAGCGACCAATCTTGGTTTGCCGCTATTGAGAATAGTACTCGAATTGTGTTTATTTTTGCAACGGGTGAGAATGTTTCAGAGTAATCAATTCCATACGTCTGAGTATATCCTTTTTCCACCAATCGAGCCTTGTATCTCTCTATTTTTCAATATGCGTTATGTTTGATTGTAAATACCCACCTACAACCAACCAGTTTCTTCCCTGTGGGTAACTTGCATTTCTCCCACGTTTGATTTTTCACGAAAGCTTCCATCTCAACTTCCATTGTCTGTTTCCCTTGGCTTCTTCTACCGTTCTTGGGATAATTTCATTGTCGATTGTGACTCTGAAACTTTTTGTTGTTGCAGATAGGCTCCCCCTATCGCCATCATCCACTGGATACCGTGATCTGCTTGGTTTATGCTCTGGTGAGTACCTTTGAGGCGGTATTCCTCTGGTTGTCCGTGGAGGTAGTATGTATCTCCCAAAATTCTCCTCCTCTACTACTTCTTCTGGATCATCAGTTTCAGTTTCAATTACATGAAAAGAATGATCTATAATGGGAGTAGTACATACCTCAAAATTTCCAGATGTCAGGGATTCTTGATGCGTATTGCTAAGTTCGATGGACCGTCCTTCTATTTCAGAGGTTACATCGTTTGGACTGATACCTGGTTCTTTTGGATAAGTATTGGATATGTTCTGATTATGATCGAACATCTTAACCCAACTTATGAAGCCATCCTTACTATTGTCCCTCTGACCGCTAAGTTGGGGTGAGTAATAGTACTCGGTTTCAACAAAGTTACAATCCAATGTAGTGTTCATGCGATGTGTAACTGGATTGTAACATCGACACCCTTTCTAATGTGGCCCATACCCAACAAAGACACATTTTATAGCACATGACTCAAATTTAGTCCTTTCTGACTTTGGAATATGAACAAACACGGAACATCCAAAGACTCTGGGTGTGAGATCCGAGGTTTGAGACGTTTTGGTTTGGTAGGATAACAGACGAAACAGAGTATGGAAATTAAGAATTTTTGTGGCTAACCGATTAATAAGAAAGTCAGCTGTAGCTACAGCTTCTGGCCAGAAATATTGGGGTACATGAGACTCAAGCATGATGACTCAAGTAATTTCTAAGATAATTCTGTTTTTGCGTTCCGCAACTCCGGTTTGTTATGGGAAATTAGGACAGGTAGTCTGATGGACGAGCCCATGTTGGTTAAAAAATTGAGTGAGATTTTGATTAACATATTCTCCCCCATTGTTTGATCAAAGCACGCGAATTTGTTTTTGATACTGGGTTTTTATGAGGTTATCGAAGGACACAAATATATCAGGAACTTCAGACTTATTTTTTAGGAAATGTACCCAAGTCATTCTGGAATAGTCGTCAATAAGGAGTAAAAAATACCGGAAACGACTATTTATAGAGTTTGGAGCTGGACCTCAGACATCTGAATGAACCAACTCAAACACTGAATTGACACGTGTATTATTTGCTGGAAAAGTAGTTCTATGAATCTTAGCATAAATGCAAGTTTCACATGGACCACAATCCCTATTCTTAAAACTAGGAAATAAAATACTGAGATAGAAGGGTGATGGATGCCCTAACCGACGGTGCCATAATCAGAACTGTCTTTCTACCGTCCCGTGAGCCAGTAGCGCAGTCCCTTGTTGAGCGACCTCATCTATATAGTATAGTCCATCTCGCTCAGTTTCACGCCCAATTATCTCCTTCATCTGAATATCCTGTAAAATACAGTAATTCAGATATATCAGTACTGTACAGTTTAATTCTCTAGTAACGTGACTAATTGACAATAATTTGCATGTCAATGATGGCACGTAGAGACAATTTGACACTTTCAAATTTGGAGACACTTGAATAGTGTCCATTACTGGTGTGAGACTCTTATTAGCATTCTGAATTTTGTCCCTTCCATGGAGTCGTTCAGGAAATTAAGTCCTGACTATCGTGAGTCATTGTATATGTGGCTCCGCAGTCAAATATCCACTCGGAACATTTGTCGTGGTTAAAATCCTGTGTAGCACAAACTATAGGGTCACTTTTGCAATTATTCAAAATATTGTCACCTAGGTCGTCAAAGTGACCAGCCGACTACCGTGGACCCACTCCAGCCACCCCACCAGCACCCACTCCATCATGGTGCCTTCAGTCAGCAACACCGTGCCTTCGGTCAGCTCCAGCCGCTCCACCAGGGCCCATGCCAGCCACCTGTCCTCCACCGAGGAGACAAGGTCCACCAAGTGCCGCTGGTCCCGCAGCTGAACTACCAACCGAGGAGGCTTGTTAGCCACCAGCCAAGGAGACTGGTCCCGCAGCTCCACTGCCAGCCACTACCGAGGCTTGTCTGCCACCACCAGCTGTCGACGGGCCCACGCCAGCTCCACCATCCGCTCCCTGTCTGCCACCAGCACCTCCACCAACCGCTGCCGAGAGACCCACACCAGCTTCACTAGCCGCTCCTTGTTTGCCACCAAAGGTGACAGGTCCACCAAGGAGCCCCACACTGTCTCCACCAAGGAGCCCCACGCCAACTCCACCATATGTCCCTATTTGTATTCGGGCGTGGGCAAATGGAGCTAATCGGTTGGACATCGATTAGTTACTTTCAACTGCATAGTGTTGGGTATCGATAGTGACAGCCCAATAAGAAAAGGCCTCGAAGGCCCAATAAATATGGAGGGGGTAAACCCATGACACCCGAACCGGATCGGCCCAAGTACAAGCCAAACTTGGCCCACCATCGAGTAATCCAGAATCGAGCCCAAAGTCTATAGAGACGCCAAAGGCTCTCAGACTGCTCGCCATTCTCTACCAAGTCGCGACCTTCCACTGCTCGACATGGGAGTGCTCGCCCCGAAGAGAGCCTTGTCTCTCTCCTCTGGTCCCACTAAACCGTTAATAACAGAGTGGCCAAGATATCCCGCATATCTCGGTCACATATTCACTAAAGATTAGATTTGGTAACTGCAATATCTCGCAGTAACTGCCATATCCCACGATCCGAATCTTCAGCAACTCAATATACATTAAGATATTCAGTTGCCTTTATACGGTTCTATCTCTCTTACCCTATAAATACCCTTGCTTTACATACGTTCTTTACGTTTTGGGTTTTATACACACATATACTCATTTAAGCATCGGAGAGGGACCCAGAGGCACCCCCTCTGTTGCGCTCCCCTACTTGCAGGTTCACCGGAGTTGGAGCTGAAGCGTCATCCCAACCTTGTCTGGCATTCAATTCACTGCCAGATCAGCATTCAGGATTTCACGATCCAACATTTGGCGCCGTCTGTGGGAAACGAGCAATTAAGCCATGAGAACTCGATCCCAAAGCAACCGTCGGAATCAGACTAGGGAGCGATCCTCAGATAGCTCTGATTCCGCCGCCGCTTCACCGCTTCAACAGGAACCTACCAGCCGAGCAGGAGTTAATGCTGTTCCTCTGCGGACAGCCCGAGAACATGTCGGTGATTCAAGACCGACCCCAGCTGCTGATCAAAACGGAGCCCCTGCACCGCAGACAGTCCACATTGCGGGGCAGGATATTAATTTAACCCCCGAGATGGTCTCCTTGCTGGAAGCCATCCTAGGACAGGCGCGCCGCCAGGCCCCTGCTCCTCAGGAAAACAATCCCTCTGCTCCTAAGGAAAATCACCGCCCTGCTGCCACAGGGCCTTCACCTTCAGAAGCGGCCAATCCTAGTCCTGCTGCGCCTCAGGAGGATCAGGAGATGACGTCAGGTCAGCAGTCCCTACCTCCAGCGCACACCAAGGAGCCAGCAGCCGCATATACTGCCAATCCTTCCGGTCCGCCTCCACCCGGAGCCTCTCCCATGTACTGCACTGTGGATCAGATGGATGACCTCCTCAACAAAAGGCTCCAGGAAAGACAGTTGACAGTCATAGCTCCCTTCAAGGAGCAGTCCTCTCATCCATTCACCGACGCGCTCGTCGCTATCAAAATCCCGAAGGATGTGGTTGCTCGGGCCATACCTGAGTATAGCGGTGGAGGAGATCCCACCGTACATGTCAACAAGCATGAGGCCTCCCTTCTGGGTAAGTCAAACGATCCCAATCATTTGGCTTTGCTATTTCCATCTACTCTTTCGGGTTCGGCTTCGTCCTGGTTCTTCGGCCTCCCTGCAGGATCAATCGGAACTTGGGCAGAGTTAAGAAGCAAGTTCCTGGAGAGATACATGGGCGAGCGCTAGTTGCTGAAGAGCGTGGTCGCCCTTGACTCGGTCAAACAGCAGCCTGGAGAGTCGCTGTCCAACTTCTACGGGCGTTTTCATCAAAACGTCACAGAATTAGATCGCCGAATCTCGGATGGGGAGATCATTCGAGCATTCTACAGAGGTCTGGATGTGGCCAACAAGGCCTCGAGAAAGCTGCGAAACAGCTATCACGTAAAGGAGATAGAGACATTGGAGGAGTTGGCATCCAGAGCGAAAGGTTTCATAGACCTTGAGGGCGCAAACATCGAGGCTAACCTCCTGACGACCTCGCTAAGGGTAACCCCTGAACCCCGACGCGATGGTAAGAAGGAGGTCAAGAAGGAGAAGAAGGGAAAAGAAAGTAAGCCGCGAGTCGAGTCTCTTCCAGCGCCTCGCCATCCAGAGGTCCCTGAGTACTTCACGCCTTTAAATAGGCAGATCTCAGCGGTACTAGTCGAGATGGAGAGGAGATCCTTGGCGAGGCCACCGATGCCTCGCCGAGGTGGGTTACCCATGGGCAAGGATGTCGAGAGCTATTGCAGATACCACAAGTGCAAGGGCCATAAGACAGACGATTGCAAGATTCTGAAACGAGATATAGAGAGGCTGATTCAGGGGGGAATGTTGAAGGAATTTGTGGCAGGGCGAGACCGAAGTCGAACGCCCCCCAGGAGACATCGTTCACCAGCCCCTGCGGATCAAGCTGAGCCTTCTGGAAGCAAGAGAAGAGTGAATCTGATTGCAGGAGGATTCGGCGCAGGCGGCGAGAGGTCAAACGCCAGAGAGGTCTACGCCACTCAGATCTCTACGGCAGTTCAGTTGGGGAAGCGACCCCGACCTGAAGAAAACATTGTCATCTCATTCTCTGAAGATGATTTGACACATGTCACCACGCCCCACAACGATGCTCTGGTCATTACGGCAGATATTGACGGCTGTGATGTTGCAAGGATTCTGGTCGACGGAGGCAGCTCGACAGACATCCTGTTTCTGGACGCCTTCGAAAAGATGGGCAAATCAAAACGCGACCTGAAGAGGGTCGACTTTCCGCTTATCGGATTTGCGGGAAGGACAACTTATCCACTGGGGGCTATAACCATGCCAGTGATTTTTGGCGAGGGGTGGAAAAGCATCAAGGTGTCGGTCACTTTCCTGGTGGTCGATTCACCTACATCCTACAACGCCATTATAGGGAAAACCACGATCAACCCAAATAAGATTGTGGCCTCCACTGTCCACCAGAAGATGAAGTTCCCTACTCCGAACGGGATTGGAGAAGTGCTCGGAGATCAGCCTTCCTCGCGGCAATGTTATGTGAACTGTTTACGCAGGAAGAACCAAAGGGAGGCGCTCGCCATCGAGACAGAGGCCGATCCCCGCGAGGACTTGGCTCGACCAGCACCCATAGAGGAATTGGAGGAGGTCGAGATCGATGGTCCGGACAAAAAGGTGCGCATTGGGACCACCTTGAAAGAGGATCAGAAGGAGGCCATGACCGCTCTCCTCAAGGAATTCAAAGAGCTCTTTGCCTGGCAGCCGAGCGACATGCCAGGAATCAGCACAGATATTATCTCGCATGAGCTCAGGATAGACCCCTCCATCAAGCCGATCGCCCAAAAGAGAAGATCGTTCGGGACTGATAAACGTTTGGCGATCAGGCAGGAAGTCGGCAGGTTGATTGAAGCTGACTTCGTCAGAGAGGTAAGATTCCAGAGCTGGGTAGCCAACCCAGTTTTGGTCAGGAAATCTAACGGCAAGTGGAGGATGTGCGTCGACTTCCGCGACTTAAACAAGGCTTGCCCCAAAGATTCATATCCCCTTCCAAGAATTGATCAGCTAGTCGATGCTACCTCGGGTCATGAGATGCTGAGCTTCATGGATGCCTATTCAGGCTACAACCAGATCAGAATGCATCCAGACGACGAGGCCCACACTGCTTTCTATGCTGACGGGGACATTCTATGCTACAAGGTGATGCCCTTTGGTCTCATCAATGCCGGGGCAACTTATCAGCGGATGGTGAACCGACTGTTCCAGGACATGCTGGGAAGGAACATGGAGGCCTACGTGGATGATATGCTCGTTAAATCCATCAAAGGCAATCCTCATACCACCGACCTCCGTGAAGCTTTTGAATGCATGAGGAGACACAGCGTTCGCCTGAACCCAGCAAAGTGCGCCTTTGGAGTCAAGTCCGGGAAGTTCCTGGGTTTTATGGTCAGCGAAAGGGGCATTGAAGCAAACCCGGAAAAGCTAAAGGCCATAGAAGAAATGAAGTCACCAACCTGCCATAAGGAAGTCCAATGCCTGAACGGCCGACTAGCTGCTCTTAACCGCTTCCTCTCCAAAGCAAGCGACAAGTCCCTCCCGTTCTTCAAAACCTTGAGGGCCAACCGTAAGTTCGAATGGACGCCAGACTGCGAGGAAGCATTCCAGTCCTTGAAAAGGCATATTCAAACACTCCCAGCTCTGGCAAAACCCGTTCCAGGCGAGCAGCTTTTCCTCTATTTAGGCATTAGCGATGTGGCAGCCAGTGCTGTTTTAATAAGGGAGGAGAATAATGTTCAGAGTCCAGTGTATTTCATTAGCAAAATGTTCAACTCAGCAGAAATAAAATATGTCCAGATTGAGAAGTATCTCTATGCCTTAGTTATTGCTGCTCGGAAGCTGAGACCTTACTTTCATGCGCACGACATCACGGTCCTCACCAATCAACCTCTCAAAAACTTCCTGATGAAGCCAGATTCTTCAGGAAGAATGGTCAAGTGGGCGATCGAGCTCAGCGAGTTCAGGATCAAATTTGCGCCAAAAACGGCCATCAAAGGTCAAGCACTAGCTGATTTCATAGTGGAAAGCACGAGTAACGGTCAAGTGGAGGCAGAAAACAGGCCAAGTCAGTCAGCAAACGACAATCAAATCTGGGAACTCTATACGGATGGGTCTTCATCAAAAGAAGGCTCGGGGGCAGGTTTAATTCTTATTCCTCCTGAGGGCGAGCCTCTGAAATACGCGATCGCCTTGACATTCCCGGTGACCAATAACGAAGCAGAATATGAGGCTCTTATCACTGGACTCAGACTGGCAAAAGGAATGGGTATAACAACGCTTAAAGTAAAAAGTGATTCAGAACTTATTGTCAATCAGGTTAATGGCGCCTACGAGGCAAAGGGAGAAAAGATGAAGAAATATCTCGGCATCGCCAAAAAACTAGTCGTGGAAATCCCAAATTTCGCGATTGAGTTTATTCCTCGCCAAGAAAACCAGATGACAGATTCTTTGAGTAAGCTAGCCTTCGGAGGGGCGACAATCCAGGATGTGCAATTTCTGGAAAAGGCCCTATGGTCAGTCCTTGAAAACAGAGCGGAGGTCATCAACATTCAAGAACAGGTCACCTGGATGACCCCGTTCCAGAATTATTTGAAAGAAGGCATCCTCCCAGAGGACGAAGGCGAATCCACTAGGATTAGAAGACTCGCAGCCAGTTATCTAATCATCGATGGAGAACTCTATAGAAGAGGTTATTCGACGCCTTACTTGAGATGTGTTGCTCTACCCGAAACAGAAAAAGTTCTTCGAGAAGCTCATGAAGGGGCAGCAGCATGTCATGAAGGTGCTCGTTCACTAAGCAGGAAAATATTCAGACTGGGATATTACTGGCCGACCTTGGGAAAAGACGCAGCCGAATTAACACAGAAGTGTGAAATTTGCCAGCAGTTTGCACCACGATCGGGTCGACCATCGACATTATTATCCCCAATGGCGGGTGCCTGGCCCTTCGCTCAATGGGGAATCGATATATTGGGTCCTTTTCCCATTAGCACTGGTCAGCGTACTCACATTATAGTGGCGATCGACTACTTCACTAAGTGGGTAGAGACGAAAGCTCTAGCTTCGACAACGGAATTCCAAGTTATCAAGTTCATGCAGGTCAACATATTCTCCAGGTTTGGTATTCCCAAAATACTCATCAGCGATAATGGTCCGCAATTCGTTGGAAAGGAGTTGAAATGGCTCTGTGAAGAGTATCATATCGACCATCGCTTCAGTTCAGTACATCACCCTCAAACGAATGGGCAAGCTGAAGCAGCCAACAAGGTTGTCTTAGCAGGACTCAAGAAAAGGGTTCGAGCATTCAAAGGGAACTGGGCAGACGAACTGGAAAACGTATTATGGGCCATCAGAACAACGCCTAAGGCGGCCACAGGAGAAACGCCTTTCAGTTTAGTGTACGGATCAGAAGCAGTAGCACCAACTGAATTAGCAGTGCCTACCCACAGAGTCCTACACTTTAACGCGGAGGCAAATGAGATCGAGCGCAGAACTGACCTCGACTTGGCAGAGGAAAAGAGATGGCTCTCGGAAAAAACACAGGCAAAAATGCGCTTGGCGACCGCTCGGTATTTCAACAGAAAAGTTAGCGCTCGCCAATTTTTCGTGGGGGAGATGGTTATGAGAAGGAATGAATTTACAAGGCTGGACAGTAAAAACAAACTTTCAGCCAAATGGGAAGGACCATACAAAGTAGTAGAGATCGCCGCACCAGGATCCTACTATTTGGAAACCACCGAAGGCGAGAGGTTACCCCGTCCATTTAATTCAGAGCATTTAAGAAGATTTTATGCATAGCTTGTAATCAAACGGATTATGTCAATAAAAGAAAGCCATTCCTTCACAAAGCGTGTCCACTCGAAGCAAGCTGAAGCCAAAAAGCCCTGACGCCAAAGTCAGGCCTCAAAAGCCCTAGCAACAAAGCTAGGCCAAAAGCCCTAGCAACAAAGCTAGGCCAAAAGCCCTGACGCCAAAGTCAGGCCTCAAAAGCCCTAGCAACAAAGCTAGGCCAAAAAGCCCTAACAACAAAGTTAGGCCAAAAGCCCTAGCAACAAAGCTAGGCCAAAAAGCCCTGTCGCCAAAGACAGGCCAAAAAGCCCTAACAACAAAGTTAGGCCAAAAGCCCTAGCAACAAAGCTAGGCCAAAAAGCCCTGTCGCCAAAGACAGGCCAAAAAGCCCTAACAACAAAGTTAGGCCAAAAGCCCTAGCAACAAAGCTAGGCCAAAAAGCCCTGTCGCCAAAGACAGGCCAAAAGCCCTAACAACAAAGTTAGGCCAAAAGCCCTAGCAACAAAGCTAGGCCAAAAAGCCCTGTCGCCAAAGACAGGCCAAAAGCCCTAACAACAAAGTTAGGCCAAAAAAGCCTTAGTAACAAAACTAGGCCACAAAAGCCCTAACAACAAAGTTAGGCCTCAAAAAACCTGACGCCAAGAGTCAGGCAAAGCCCTGACGCCAAAGTCAGGCCAAAAGACCTAGCAAAATGTTAGGCAAAATGAAAGCCCTGACGCCAAAGTCAGGCCAAAGAAAGTTTAGGCGATCACTATCGATGATAAAGCCTGACAAATTACAAATCCCTTGTTATTAGGCCAACACCTCAAAGGTTTAAACTTCAAAGAAGGTAATATCTCTTTGAACTTAGAAGTTTACGCTTTTAAGTGTCAAAAGTATTATCCTTAGAAAGTTTAACTTATGATGGGTCTACGGCTTTAAGGGTCGACGACATTACAAAGCAAGAAAAAAGTGGAAAGTAATTATGAGTAAGATATTGGATAGCTAAATATGTTCGAAGTCGATTAAAGGCTCAAGAATATAAAAGCATTCAATAGAAAAACCCAAGTCTTCGACAGATAATTACAAACCAAAAACAGAAAATACAAAAATGGCTATCTAAAAAAGAAAAATACGGTCGCCAAGGAGTTAGGGACTTCAAGCTTTGGGGTTCTCGGGGGCAAAGACGCTCTGCTCGCCTTCGGGGGCAGAAGTACCGGGCTCGCCTTCAGGAGCAGCCTCCCCAGCAACAGAGGGCTGCGAAGGCTGACTCCGCAGGAAGGTCTTCAAGGAGGCAACTTCCCCAAGAGGAAAGTGGGGATCGACCGCCTGGACCTCCTCCACCAGGCCTTGAAGAAATTCGGCAATCGCCGACTTCATCACCTTCAAGGCCTGGTCCTCAAAGTCTTCGGAGGCCTTGAACTCCTCAATCACGGCATGGGGTGAAGGAACCGCTTTCAGCTGATCAGCCAGTCGGTTCTTTTCCTCCTCTAGGGCGACCCCCCTAGCTTCGGCAGCATCCCTCTGGGCCTCCGCGGCGACCCTAAGAGCGTCTGACTCGACCAACTGGGCACGAGCTTCCTTCAACTCGGCCTCCAGGCGAGCACGGACCGCCTCCCCTTCATCAAGGCACTGATGAAGGGCCTCAGCTTCATGAAGGAAGGCTGCAGCATCAGCCTCCCTCTTCTTGACATCAGCAAGGAGGCGCTGCTCCTTCCTGAAATACTCCTCCCGGGCGCCGTCCACCAAGGTGATTGCCATGTCAGCAGTCTTCTTGATGGCCTCCAACTGCCCGGGGGTGACCCCTGTGCTTCGGTATTGCTCCAGCTCGACAAGCAGATCAGAGTGCTTGTCGGCGAGCTCGCCGAAAACGTGGCCGAGGATCACCTCTTCCCGAACGAGCTGACAACAAAAGCACAAGGAAAATGTCAAGTCATCAAAATGAAAAGGAATGACAAGGAATAAATAATGGAAAGAGGGCGAAATCATACCAGGGCAACTCGTTCGAAGTGGGTCCGTAAGAACCCCTCGATCTGAGGAAGCTCCGTAGGGACAATCGAACGGTCCTTGGGAGGAATTATCCCATCAAGGAGCCGCATGCACATATCCGGGCTACCCCGTAGGCTCTTCTGGGCGGGGTACCCCTTCTTGGCAAGGTCCCCACAAGGGACCCAAGGCCTCCGAGAGTCCCCAACCTTAAAAGGCTGGAACAAGCTCGCCATGGAGCAGTACTCCTCGGCGGGAGCCCTCGAGGAGCTGGAAGCAGCAGGCCCCTTCTTTTGGGCCCCAGACTCCTTAGTAGGAGCCGTGGGCACTGAAGAGGCGGGAGGCGCCAAAGACAAGGCCTTCTCCTTAGCGGCGGAAGGGCCCTGAAGAGAGGGAGAAGGAGACGCCGTGTCCAAACCCTTCCCTTTGCTGGCAGAAAGGCCCTTAGGAGGGGAAGGAGAAGGATGTTGGTCGACATCAGGGTGCTCTTCACTCCTGACCTTCTTAGAAGGAGGAGGAGGAGGGTCCCGGGCCACGTCCGCCAAGGACTCCACTGCAAAGCAACAAGACAATAAGTCAGGAGTCAGAGAACCGTAGAATGTAAAAACATTAAATCAACAAAAGGCGAGGTAGTACCTGGTTGACGAGGGCCAGTAGTGGCCGAAGGAAGCGTCTCCTCGGGCTTCCTCTTGGTCGAACGCCTAGAAGGAGGAGGGGGAGAGCTTAGCAGCACCTGGTCGGAGGACAATCCCGCCGATCCCTGGTCATCAAAGAGACCTATCAGTTTTTTGCTCTTGCTTACAACCTTCCCTACAAGTAATAAAACAAGGGAAGAGTTAGAAAATTACCCAATCATCAAAGATTGGTGTAGCTTGATGAATGCCCGCCATCTCAAGGGCATTCTCGGTAGTCTCCGCCACTGAGCGGATGGACTTGAACTGAGATGACCGATGCAGCCGATATAAATCGTCGATGGCATTCCGATCACTTCCGGACAATTCTTCGAAGGAGGGAGGAAAATCCTTGTCCGGAGCAAACAATTTCCAAGGTACGCCCCCCTTATACAAGAAGTAAAACTTCTTGTAATTGGAGTTAGTGGCCCGGAAATCATCGATCAGGCGGACATGGACGTTCCAAGCCCATCCTTGAGGGCCTCCCCACTCCGAAAACTTCGGCCAGCGGGATTGGAAGTGGTGAAAGTGGTTAGCCCCTGCTGCCAGCCGGAAGAAGCACCGGAACAGGGCCAGTGAATATACCCATTCCTGGCGTAAGCATAGGAACTTGAAGCCGACCCACATTCTGAGGGCATTCGGGACAAGCTGTGTGGGGTGAATCCCGTAAAACTGACACAAGGTCTGTAAATCCTCACAGAGAGGAAAACGCAACCCAGCATCGATCTGGGCCGCATAAATGTAAACCTCTCCATCGTGAGGAAAATGCAGACCTAGGCCAGGATACCTAGGAGCATCCTCCGCACTGAAGCCACCAAGCGCCACCATGGTCTTAAAGTAAGCCGGCTTCAGTTCGTTAGGCTTGATATCTACTCAGAATGATTCAAGTATGGCACAGCAAGTATAAAAACAAAGGAAAACAGAGGATATTGCCAAAATAGAGCAATAAAAGGGCGAAAGTTTACCTTTTGGGGAAAAAATAGGCGTGTTCAGCTCAGGGCCATCTACCACCACTGGGGTGGCCGCAGACCTTCCCACGTCAGGCTGTTTCCCCGCTGAGGAGGGCACAACTTCATCCCTAATGGTCAAGGGAACACCGACATTCTGAGGGGCGCTGGCTTTGTTAGCACCCTTGATGGCCATGTGTTTTATTCGTTGATTTCTGGGGGCCATGGAAATGGTCGAAATGAGAACTGAAGAGGATTGAAAGAGAAAGGAAAGGTTTGCAGCGAAGTTCTGAAAATCTGAAGGAGTGGATAAGCGTAAAAAACAAAATGCAGAAACTGACGTTTCTTATATAAGCCCAAAAAGGAGTAACCGCCACGGACGAATCGAAGCGACACGGAGAATAATTGCGCCTTTTTGGAAAAAACCAAAGCAATGTCAGAATTCCAAGAGACACCTCGGGGAGACAAACGGTTGGTTGGTACAGACAGCTGTCAAGCTACCCTGGGTTTACGGAAAAGTAAATGTCAGGCGTGCCTCAAGTGACCGTTCGATTTCTGGACAACCGTGCAGTTATTAAATGCTAACAAGTCCACTAAGGAGACAAGATGGTCGCCAGCGCACTAATAAAGTTTTAGCAGAAGTACCTCGGGTAGGTAATGATCGCCTAACTAAGAAAGATAGACTTCCATAAGCCTGGGTCACCTCGAGTGATCGCCAAAAGGGAATAAAAGGAAGGATATTCTTTCGGCTTTGAACAGAGAAGAAATTGCTCGCCAAATGAGCTCGAAGTGTCTCAAAGGCACTGGACCATTACCAAAGACGTCACTATCTAAAACCCTACCAGGAAATCAAGCTCGACCGAAGGAACTTCAATCAAGCTTCGGGGGCAAATGTTGGGTATCGATAGTGACAGCCCAATAAGAAAAGGCCTCGAAGGCCCAATAAATATGGAGGGGGTAAACCCATGACACCCGAACCGGATCGGCCCAAGTACAAGCCAAACTTGGCCCACCATCGAGTAATCCAGAATCGAGCCCAAAGTCTATAGAGACGCCAAAGGCTCTCAGACTGCTCGCCATTCTCTACCAAGTCGCGACCTTCCACTGCTCGACATGGGAGTGCTCGCCCCGAAGAGAGCCTTGTCTCTCTCCTCTGGTCCCACTAAACCGTTAATAACAGAGTGGCCAAGATATCCCGCATATCTCGGTCACATATTCACTAAAGATTAGATTTGGTAACTGCAATATCTCGCAGTAACTGCCATATCCCACGATCCGAATCTTCGGCAACTCAATATACATTAAGATATTCAGTTGCCTTTATACGGTTCTATCTCTCTTACCCTATAAATACCCTTGCTTTACATACGTTCTTTACGTTTTGGGTTTTATACACACATATACTCATTTAAGCATCGGAGAGGGACCCAGAGGCACCCCCTCTGTTGCGCTCCCCTACTTGCAGGTTCACCGGAGTTGGAGCTGAAGCGTCATCCCAACCTTGTCTGGCATTCAATTCACTGCCAGATCAGCATTCAGGATTTCACGATCCAACACATAGCCCCATCCAACTCCTAGGTGAGACATCGACCCTCTTCTTGACCGCCTCCGTTCATGGCCACGCCTCCATAGCCTCCTTTCATGGAGATTGTGGCCGCAAGATTGCCCGCACCGGTGGCTCCCATGACGACAACTTTTGCTTTTTCGGTTCGTTTTTTTCATCCCACCACTCGGGATATCCGACTAATTTAAAGTATTCGTATTTTGTGTGCCGAGTCAGTCCGCAATGAGAACATCGGAGTTTGTTTTTCTCCTCCGAAAGTTTTTCACGATCTGCTTTGCTTAGGTTTTTTCCGTGTCCACGTCCGGCCGTGGTTCTGGCCCTTGCCTTGAGCCCACTTCCCATGGTTGGTTCGGTCGATTGGTTGAGAATACCAGTTTGGGTTGCCTCCCTTCGAACCTGCGCGTATGCTCGTTCAACCGAAGCTAGTGGCTCCTCGTTAAGTATTTCTCATCTTGTTGTTTATACCTTTTATTAAGTCCGGCTAGAAACTGAAATAGACGAGTTTCTTGACGTTCTTTGTTGTATATCTTGATATCTTCTTCATGCCTCATTGGGTTCAGATTTTGTCGATCTATTGCTTCCCAGATTCCATGCAGGATATTGAAATAGCGTTCCAGAGACAATTCGCCTTGTCTCAGTTCGCTCACCTTGAAATGGAGGTCGTATGTCTGTAGGGCATCCCCTCCTGCACCGTAAGTTGTTTCAAGGGCACTCCATAGTGTTCTTGCACTTGGGTATGCTGCAACATTCCCGATTAAATCTGGTTCTATATTTTGTATAATCCATGAGAAAACACACAAGTCTCGTTCCTCCCATTCCGGGTATGTTGCCTCGGTTGGGGTTGGCGGTAATGGCACCCTGGTAATGTGGTTGAGTCGTCGCCGCCCTCCAATTGCTGTCTTCATTACAATTGCCCATAACGGGTAATTGAACTCGTTTAGCTTAACTGCCGCGGTCAAGTTTTCTAATGTATTTTGATGTTGCTGGCTGATGGTTGTTGTGGCTGAATTTTCCATACCACTTCTCAAAATTTTGAAAAGTGTTGTGGCTAAATCATCCGTCCCTTCTGTGGTTCCGGATTTGCCTGTTTCTGGTGTAGACATGGTGAATCCGGTTCCTGAAGAAACAGTTTAGTTAGGATTGACACTGCTTTGATACCATGTTGAATAGATAGTAAAACAATAAAAACACGAATCTTTGATAAACTTCTTTCACTCGTTTATCTTTCATTTCAGTACATTGTCTATATAGAGATTACAATAACTTTTTACTGTAAATAGTAATTATGACATTTGACAATCTGGTGCTCTACATTTGACAATTTGGTACTCTACAGCTGCATCTTTATGCTCATTTTGACTGGTAAAGTATGTCACTTTGTTGACATTTCAGCAACTTTGTTCATAGGAGTAACCTAGAAACCTCCTCACAACATCATTTATGAGACAAAAACTCATAATACTCCATGGACAAGAACAATATGTGGCGCATATTTCACATTGAGAAAGCCTACGTGACGTTTTTTGTTTTTGGCCAATTTTCATTTCATTCAATGAAATAAAACGTCGTGACATGTTGTCACGGTTATTCAAAATTACAATCCTTCGCTAATAAAAAAATTAAAGGCGTGGGGTCTTTCGACCCAATTACTCCAACTCACTCCCATCAGAGTTTGCTTTGCTATCTAGTTCACACATTGCCGTCCTTGGAATAGCTCGCAATTGCACCTGCATTTGTTGTCTCGCTAGTGCTCGGATGTTTTGGACTATTGCCGATAATATCCATTGGGTTAGCCCTTCCCGTATTTGGTGTATTACAGTTTGTGCATCCGATTCGATTACAATGTCCATCCATCCATTCCGTATAGCCAGCCGAAGCCCCTCCAAAATTGCAACTGCTTCCATCATCTCCACATTGTCGTCTCGCATTGCTCGGTTCAGTCCTCCCTTGATCTTCCCTTCAGCATCCATCGCCACCATGCTGATGCCCGATTGCGCCGAGCTTGTGCATACTGCTGCATCACAGTTGATCTTGATGATATTACCACCGGGCTTCTCCCATACCTGGTTCGGTCGTGTCGGGCCGGGGGTTGTCTCCTACCGTCCACTTGCTATGAGTTCGTTGTATGCTCCACGGATAGCCATGGTTGCCTCTGTTGCATCGTGTCTTCCATATTTGCGTGCATGTGAGTAACACAAGTTCTGATATATGTTCGTTTTTGTGTTAGAGTGTCAAATATACCTTCTCTACTTGTAACAGATACTTGAGTTCTTGTAATTTTTGTTTACATATCTGAAGCGTCACAAACGATTAAGCCTGGGTGCGTAGTGGTAGAGCAACAACTTAGATCAAGTTAATGCAATTGCGGGAGGAGATGGATCTTTGCATGCCTCTCTTAGGATTGATTGTATTCACTACATGACTCTTAATCACCATATGTTGTTGTGCATGCAATATTATTTAGTGTTGTTCAAGTAAGGTCGTTTGAGATACTAACTTAACTGTATACCAAATAATATGTCACACTAGGTTTGATACTAATTGTTTATTTATGATTTTTTTATTATTGATAATTGATTTAACACGCTACTAAAAAAGGTTTTTTATTTCATTCTCATGCATGGGAGAGTTGTTGGACTTACAACTTGTAGTACTTAGAGAACAACTTATTATTGAGATAAATGATAAAATATCACATTACCCCTAATGTTGAGCCAGATTTTGAGTTTCCTACCAAAATTTAAATCGTAACATTTGTGTCCATCATGTTTGGCCAAAGTGCAAATTTGCCACATTTTTCAACATTTTCATTCAAATTAATAGAATAAGTTTTGAAAATTGAAAAAATAACAAAAACAAATTCAAAATGTCACTATTTAACTTTTTCAAACTTTTTCAAATGTTTACAATTGAGTCCCAATAAGGGGGCCCGAGTCTGAGTCTTGACCCTGACATGCTCCCCCACCCATAGGGGGTGAGTCTGGGTCAAGACCCAGACCCGAGCCCCGTCGTTTGGGATTCAATTGAGTCCGGATCGAATCGAGACTCAATTGAAATATTTAAAAAAAATTGAATGGTTAAATTGTGACATTGTTGAAATTTTTTGTTATTTTTGCAATTTTCAAAACTAACTTTGTTAAATTTTGATGGGAAAGATGACGGTGGGGACAAACTTGCATTTCGGCCAAACATGAGAGACAAAAAAATTACGATTTAAAATTTATGGAAAAAACTAAAAATTTGGCCAAACATTTGGGGCCAATGTCATATTTTATCCATGAGATAATTTCATGGGAAATAATTAGAGAAAACTTAATTAATAAATATTTTTATAGAAGTATTTCCAAATTGAAATTTATATATGGCCAAAACAAATATGAAATAATAAATATTCAACAACAAATAAAATAATTATAATAAATGTTATGTTTTGATTTGAAATTACTTTGGCAATAGTAGTAATAGCTTTTTATTTGTAGGTGTTACTTTTTATTTCTCAATTTCTTAAAATCTAACTAATATTTTAGATCTGGCAGAAAAAACACCAATGTTTGGTTATATTTCAATAATTAAGTTGGTGATAGTTTATGAGCTAGTAAAAACGTTACATGTGAGTGTCGGTAAGCATTTATTTATATAGTATGTTTCAATTTAAATGCCACCTATTTTAATTTTACAAACTATTAAAAATAAAATACTTAAATAATATTCATATTGCGTAGTGGTATTGTTTACTGTAATCAATGATTAAAACAATAGCAGGGACCATTGCAATAAAATTATTTTAACACATAAAATGACCAAAAAGCGTATTATGTTTTTATAACACTATTATGAAATTAAATGACAATACAAAAAATGCTTAAAATAAATAAATAAATATTGAGTAAGGAAGTGTAGTGAATGTGTCATATTGTGCATTTGTTTTCTTAAATTTTAGAGCTTTATGTAAAAAAGAGATAGTAAAATAATCCCAAAACATAACTATTCGCTCATATAAACTTTGGCATAAACAAAGTAAATGAAATTATGTTAAGACGTGTTATGATTGAATAACTTGGCTAGCAACATTATAACAAATGCCTTTTTTTTTTGCGTTGGCCAAATAAAAAATAAAAAATGCCTTTTGTGTATATATTTTAAAATATTATATCCACATAAAATAGAGAATAACATATATATATGTGTGTGTAAGAATTACATAAAATTCACTATTTTTTAATTGGAGAGTTTAATATATTAAAATTTTGGACACTGGTGTTTATACAATGTTCCTCATCTAGCATAAAAAATTCTTTTTAGGCAACCAAGTCATGAAATCTGCTGTAGCGCTGCCTAGAGGACTGTTTCAGATCATAAATCGATTTATGTAGATTGCACACTAAGTGCTCATCACCTTTCTGCACAGAGCATTCAAGTTTCTCCATGTAGATCTCTTATTCTAACTCACCATTGAGAAAGTCAATCTTAACGGCCATTTGATGTAGTTCCAGATCTAGACTCGTTGTAATAGCCAAAATCAAGCGAATTTCAGTCATTTGAACGGTCGTTGAGAATGTCTCCTTAAATTCTACTTCATCCTACTGTGTATAACCTTTTGCGACTAGTTGAGTTTAGTGATGCTCAACTGTTCCATCGACCTTGAACTTTGTTTTCAGAACCCATTTAGCTCCTATTGCTTTGCATCCTCTCGGAAGGTCGACCAGTGTCCAAACACTGTTATTCTCCATAGATTTCATCTCGTCCTCCATCACTTTCATCCATTCTTCGTGGAAGGATCCTTTTAGAGTTTCTCTGACGTTTTTTGAGTCAAACGTTGTTTACGGTGTATACTTCTCCATCACCTTCGAATGCATATCATCGGGAGGGAAACTTCTGTCTTAGCTCACAGCCTAACATCTCACTACTACCAAGAGTGTGATCATGATCACTCCCACTGGGAATGAGACCTCAATGCTATCGCTGTCAACAAGATCATCATTAGCTGAATCTGTTTTATTCGCTGCAGCAGGAGATCATTAGCAACAAGAATCGATTCATCCTCTACGGCTTCAACTCTCCCACTCGAATTATCAGGTATCTGCTCAACTTGATCTTGCATCTTATTTAGAGATCGAACCAAACCAATCTTTTTTATTCTTTTAAATTCGCTCTCTAAAATCGTCGTGTCTCATGATTCGAACTTAGAAACACTCCCACTGTCTTGCTCGACTATAAACACATATCTCTTTGAGGTTTTAGAGTAAAGAAAGTGCAACCATAGAATTGGACGATGTTTTCCAAGAAGTTGGTAGCGTAGAAGGTAGTCAATTTTGTGAAGTAATCACAGGTGACAACCAATGGGCTATAAACATAGCAAAAAATAAACCATTTTTAGGACAACCTCCGATAAGATCCCTATCTGGAAATAGCCTAGAAATAGGTGAATCTAGTAGTAGAGTGGGAAGAAATGACCAACGACTACTAAGAGCCATGTCTGAAAGAATTGATAATCTAGGACAAACTCTGCAAAGAATGTGTGATGAGTAAATACGATTACCCTCACATATACAAAAAAGGAAAAATCCTAAGAATTAAAAAGCTAGGATTAAATGATGAAGGCTCAGGACCTAAATATACATTTAGATCCACAAGACCAACGTTGCAGAATATTGTTAATCACTGTAACAATATGAACCAAATTTTAGCAAAAAATTGGTTAAAGTTGTCCAAATTACTTTCATATTTTGGATTACAAAAAGACCTTAGTGACGAACTAAGAAAAGATAAGAGCCGATGGAATGGCTTCAAAGAAGAATTCTCTCCACTTTTAAAGAAAGGAGATAGTTCTCAAAAAATGAGTAATTCTCATGATGTCATTTTAGAATACCTAAATGACATTGACAATAAGCTACCTTCAAATCTGGTAACAGAAAAGGGGATAGAACTAATCATCGCAGATTTCGATGGTAAACTGGAAGAAATCAGACAATCCATTAAACAAGTTGTAGGATGAGTCTACCAGAAGTTAAAGACTTAATTTTAGGTCTAACAAAAAAGGTTGACGAGTTGATAAAACTTTCAAGACAACCAGAAGAAGAAGATAAATTTTCAGCAATGGCTGCAAAAATTATCAAAGACATATCTAATAAAATAGATGAGTGCAAAGGCACAGAAAAATTAGCTGAAAAGTCAGAAAAAACGGAAAAGGTAATAGCTACTGAAGCTACACCGGGAAACAGTTCCGGATGGATAGGAATGTCAAAATATTCTTACCCGAACTACAAGGTAGGAAATCCTTCTTTAGGAAGATCAGGAAACCCAAAAGCTCTTACATGGCCTTTCGGATTAACTGATAAAAAATGAGTTCTATTATGAATGAACTAGAAAAGAAATTCTTAAATCTTCCCTATAATGAAGACTGTCAAGAATTAGTCAAACTCTTAACCTTAGATGCTGAGGAACTAGAAACCCTTTTCAAAGTGAATAATAATCTAAGAAATAGATATTTTCCATATGAAAAGTGTCAAGCTATCACGACTCAGGTTGAAGAACCAGAGACAGAGCCTTCAGAAGAAGAAAATTCTTCAGACGAAGAACAACCTCAACACCATGTAAAAATGGATAGAGAAAGTCATGCTAACGGATCTAGTTATCCTGCAGCATCAAGCAAACAAAAAGGTACCTACGGTACTGAATATAGATCACCTAATCATGTAGGGATACCAAGTTCTGAGAACAAACAATCTACGGCCATAAGTATTTTAGACTTAGATTGCATCTTTGATTCTAGACAAAGAAAAATAATAATTGACAAATGGGCCACTGAGATTAGTCTCATAATCCAGTCAAGAAAAGACGATTTTGTTAATGCAAAAGCCGTCCTCCTATTAGTAGAACACAAATCTACAGGATCTGTCCAGAAATTCTTTAAAAAGACTAACTGGAACGAAGACATGCACGGAGAAGACCTCTTCGACGGGTTAGTAGACGCACTCTACACCATGTTTCTTGGACTTGATTATGTTTCGTCCAAAGAAAAAGAAAATGCAAAAATTGAGGAAAGGGCTAGACAAAATCTAACTCAAGCTCAGTTAATAGATATTTGCTATCTTAATGAATTTACATGTCTGTTCGAACAAAATCTTTTTGAACTTGATCAACATGAATTTCCACAATGGATAGAAGTTTATCTCATGAAAATACCCATTGTAGGAGAAGAAGCCAAAAAACAATGGCTTGAACCAAGAACTGTTTTAACACAATTTAGTATTGCATATGCAACTAGAATAGTTAAAGAACATATCAGCAACTACTGCGATTTTTCAAAAAAGCAGAAACAGCTGAAAAAGGTAAATCAGAAATGTTGTGAAAAAATTTCTGAAAGAGATAACCTAATCTTTGGATACCAAAAGTCAAAGGAAAAGAAATACTTCAAGAAAAAATATAAGAGGAAGTATAAGAAATCTTGGATTAAAAAGAAAAAATCTTTTAAACCAAGAAAGTATTTTACCCCTAAGAAGACTGAGTCAAAACCAAAGTTTTGTCCCAAGGGTAAGAAAAAATGCAGGTGTTGGATCTGCAGCGAAGAAGGACACTACGCGAATGAGTGCCCACACAGGAAAAAATATCCTGAAAAAACTCAGCTTATTCAAGAAGCAGAACAAGAAGGCTTCAAGCCAGTAGAAGATCTTTATGAAGGAACTCTACATGTCTACACTATGAAGATCATAGAAAAGAATAGCAGTAGTGAGGATACTACAGAAGAAGACTCCTCTTCAGAAGAAGAATGAGCATACCAACTTTTAAGTTGGGAGGAGACGATGCAAAAACATTTTTGCATTAATCAAGGAGAAGTTTATAATATTACTAATCCTAATTCCATCTATATAGCTGGAAAAATCCATTTTAAAGGATATAAACAGCTAACTCTACATTGTTATGTTGATACAGGTGCAAGCCTCTGCTTGGCAAGCAAGTATGTGATACCTGAAGAACTCTGGGAAAATGCCCCGAGAGAAATAAACGTCACCATAGCAAATGAGTCTACGGTAACAATAACAAAGGTATGTAGGAATTTAACTGTATTTCTTGCAGGAGAACCATTCCTCATTCCCACAGTTTATCAGCAAGAATCAGGTATTGATTTATTGCTAGGAAATAACTTCTGTCAACTATATGGACCTTTTACCCAATGGATTGACAGGATAGCATTACATCTTAAAGAAGAAATAGTGCTAATAAAAAAGATAACCAAAGCTTTACGCCTAGGTAAACCAGGATTTTTAGAATCAATGAAAAAAGGTTCTAAAGAAAAACAAATTCCAGGAACTAATATAACTCAAGAAGTTATAAAACTGGAAGAAAACATCTTTTTATTAGATGCACAAAAATATAAGGTTATTGAAGAAACCTTAGAAAGGGTATGTTCTGAAAACCCTATAGACCCTGAAAAGTCTAAACAATGGATGAAGGCTTCCATTAAATTAACTGATCCAAAAACTGTAATTAGGGTAAAACCTATGAAATACAGTTCACAGGACAGGGAAGAATTTAGCAAACAAATCAAGGAACTTCTTGACATGAAGCTAATTATTCCAAGCAAATCACCGCACATGTCGCCAGCATTTCTCGTTGAAAATGAGGCAGAAAAGCGGAGAGGAAAAAAGAGAATGGTAGTCAATTATAAGGCTATTAATTCTGTAACTATCGGAGATGGTCATAATTTACCATGCATGCAGGAATTATTAACCCTTCTTCGGGGAAAAAACATTTTTAGCAGTTTCGACTGTAAAAGTGGATTCTGGCAGGTACTTTTAGATGAAGAATCGCAGCTTTTAACTGCATTCACATGTCCAGAAGGACACTTCCAATGGCGTGTTGTACCCTTCGGGCTAAAACAAGCACCAAGTATATACCAACGACACATGCAGAATGCGCTAAGAGGTATGGAAAAATTCTGTATGGTATATGTAGATGATATAATTATTTACAGTAATACAAAAAAAGAGCATTATATTCATGTTTTAATGGTATTAAGAACCATAGAAAGATATGGTATAATACTCTCTAAAAAGAAAGCAAATCTGTTTAAAGAAAAGATTAACTTTCTAGGATTAGAGATAGATAGAGGAACTCATAGTCCTCAAAATCACATCTTGGAACATTTACATAATTTCCCAGATGAATTAGAAGATAAAAAACATCTTCAAAGATTTCTCGGAGTACTAACCTATGCAGAAAGTTATATTGCGAGATTGGCAGAAATGAGAAAACCATTGCAGGTTAAGCTCAAGAAAGATATAATATGGAGTTGGACACAGTCTGATACAGATTATATCAAGAAGATTAAAAATACGTTGGTTAAATTTCCAAAGCTTTATCTTCCTACAAATGAAGAAGACCTCATCATAGAGACTGATGCTTCTGATTCGTTTTGGGGAGGAGTACTCAAAGCCAAAACTTCAGAAGGAGAAAAAATTTGCAGGTACTCTTCAGGCAGCTTTAAAGCAGCAGAAAAGAACTACCACAGCAATGAAAAAGAATTACTCGCGGTAAAGCAAGTAATTTCAAAATTCTCAGTCTACTTAACCCCGGTAAGGTTTTTAGTAAGAACTGATAATAAAAACTTTACATATTTCCTTCGCACTAACATTGCAGGGGATAGTAAACAAGGAAGACTCGTCAGATGGCAAATGTGGTTCTCACACTACTCTTTCGACGTGGAACACCTTCCAGGTGATAAAAATTCATTGGCTGACTGTTTGACCCGTGATTGGATCAAAACGTAAGCAATGACGTTTTAAGGCATTTTCGCGCCTATAAAAAGGATGAACTTCATCATTCCACAAAACTTCAAACTTTTAGAGAGGGGGAGCTTGAGAGAAAACCCGCACTGCGGAAAAACATAGCCATTTGGCCAATGGAGAGTCTTAAAGAGCTTTTGCTCAAAAAAGAAATGCTTGAGATCAAGCTAACCGCTGTTCTAAGCAAGATCAAACTCTATGACCAGCGTCAAGAGTTCACAACGGTTACCAAGGTACCGGAAGGCAAATGCCTAAAAACTAAGGAGGATACTAAGCAAACGGCTTGCTATTCTAATTTCTCAAATCCGTTGAAGGCTGTTGCTTTGCCAAAAAGCAAGACAAAGGTCACACTTGATCCTGAACCCGTTATGGGCGAAACAAGTAAAATGGTTATCGATGAGACCAGGTCCTCTGAGACAAACTCTTCGACTAGTCCGGTTGCAAACGGCTCCGGTAAAGACGACTCAAATCCGTTGATCCCTGTTGCTTTGGGAAAAAGCAAAATGACAATTTTGTCTAGAAACAGTTCCTCTCCTGTGCAGGAATTCAAGCCTGACTACCTGAAGGCAATCAACAAAAATCTAGGTGATACATTTTATGTCATCTACAACGGTCCAGAAGGAGGTATCTACACCGACTGGGGAACTGCCCAAGAAATTTGTGGCAAATACAAAGTAACTTGCAAAAAGTTCAAATCTCAAACCCAAGCTGAGTTGAGCCTCGCAATGAGTAGAGACTACAACTATTTGGCAGGAGTTCCCTTGCAGCAACCTATTGTTCGCAGAACTCCAAAGAAGAAGGTGGTGATAGAAGAAGCAACCCCTTCACCAAAAGTCGAACCACTGAGTTTTGAAGAATTTAGCCTTCTATGGACTAAAGCCAGATCTGCTGATCAAACCGATTTTATCGCGGAAAAATTCTTCACAGAAGACAAGAAGACTAAAAGTCTCTTCAACTTCCTGGAAGGAGCAGGCAGGATAACTAGATCCGTTAGCATGACTTTCTCTATCCATTTTTACATGGTGTTGAGGTTGTTCTTCGTCTGGGAAAAAACATTTTTAGCAGTTTCGACTGTAAAAGTGGATTCTGGCAGGTACTTTTAGATGAAGAATCGCAGCTTTTAACTGCATTCACATGTCCACTGCTCCAAGGTGTAGCGTAGAAATCTTTTTTCTGATATCTGGTGATATCTTACTTAATTTGTCATTTATCTCTTTTCGAGTAATTAGAGGTAAGTAAACTTGTCCAGTAGTGTCTGACTATAAAGTTTTGTTTGTTGTTTGTAAAAAAAAAATGGATTTACTGTTTGATTTTTTATTAAAGTTCCGTTTATTTTTTTTTGTAAGTAACCATTTTATCTGTCTCTCTCATTAAGGCTCAATGCTTCTTGAACCCCCAGTATTTTTATGTATTTTGATTGATACCTTATATCTAAATTATTAGTTACAGTAACAACCTCTACGGATACTTGGTTATATTACAGATACCAAGGGTATTTAGGTAATTCAAGAGACCTTCTAGAAACTTCGTCTGCTCTCATTCAGCTGAAATCCCCGTCCCTCCCATATGCACTTATGCTTCTCTCTTTCCCCTCTCTCAAAGGCAACACCGTGGCCACCGTTTAGACCACCACTACGCCGTTTAAAACCAACTTCGGTGACTTAGCTAAGGTGTCATTAATGGCTCCACTAAACACCCGTGCTCAAGAAACCAAACAACCGATCACAAAAACCAACTCCGGTGACTTAGCATGCTGCCCCCCAAAGGGGGAACCCCCTCATTATTTCCATCGAGTTCATCCCAACTCCAACCCAATAATTATACCCCAGATAACCACCAGACGCCGCCCCAAGCGTACCAGGCCAAGAGCCTGAGTACGAGAGTTACCTTCATAACTCGTACAAACAACCCCGGGAGGTGCCAAACCAGAGAAGTCGTGTTCAGTTTGGCAATGCTCGTTGCTTGGAAAAGCTCTTCGATAGGAGAGAGCGACGATCCACATGTCGTGTCTACGTCGCCGCCCACTCCCGGGACAAGGAAGCTACATTTAGCGTATGAGATCCCAGAGGGCACCGCATACCGCACCTACAGGACTCGCTTTTGAAGCAACAATCTCCTCCACCAATGACTTTCATCATGGACCAAGTGTAGGAGTTGATTAACTGAAAATTTAAGGAGCAAAGAGTAGGATAATGCTCATTATGAGTGATAGAATGTTGCATCCCTTCACAAGACGTGACAGCAAGAGCCATCCCCGATTACAAAGGTGAGGGTGATCCCATGTAGCACATTCAAAAATATGAATCCTCACTTCTGGAAGATCAAGCCATAATAACCATTTCGCGTTCCTGTTCCCAATGACGCATATAGTAAACGCTTCTCAAGTGGTTCGTTTTGGACGCCAAGATGAAATTCATCCAGCATCATTCCATGGGCGAGCGCCAATTCCTTAAAAATGTTTTATCCCTAGACGATATCAGGCAATGCAATGACGAAACTTTGGAGAGCTTTTACAATCGCTCTAATAAGAGCTTGACGTATATCAACTAGGTCATCTTTAAAGGAGACGCCGTTTGAGTATACGTTAGAGGTTTATGGCCAAAGGGTGTCGCCATTAAGAGCATCGTAAGCGTCATTCCTATCTACAATCTAGAGAAACTGACGAAAAGAGTTTAATCTTACATCGACCTGGAACAATTAAAGGAAACCCTAAACTCGACTAATGAGACAACAATGAAGAAAAAAATATGGGAAGTCTTAGAAGTTGATGTCATTTGGACATTTGTAGTTCAGGTTTGAGGATTTGGGGAAGACGCCACAAATGAGGATGAAAACTCGTCAGATAAGTCAGTGATTCAACGCCACAAAAAAATCTAATAAGTTCGATAGTTTTCAAAAAATTAAGAGAAGAAAAATTCCTCAAAAAGTATTTTTCAAAATATGAGATGTGTAATTTGGTTATCCCCTAAGGTGGATATTAAAAGACTTTAAACTAACCCTAATGAAACCAACAATTAACTAAAATAAATCCTAATGGACTTATCTAGAGATGGTTGACATTTTTAACCCATTACACCCTTACAAAACATAAATGACCTAAGTAAAAGGCCTTTGGGCTAAACGTTGAACACAAAAAATCTAGTAATTTATTATTGAAAAACACCGCAACAAACTAAGAATAATGATTACGGATAATATAAAACTTGAACATTTCATCTCCTATCACATTTGTTGAACATATGCTTGCAAAATATTCTTATTATTGGCACAAGTCCTTGTGATTCATCGCTTTGAAAGAAAATTCAAGGTATCATCTTTGCTCTTGAATTTCTTTTCGCCTTAGTATGGTCTGCTCACATTATTTCCCTTTTCCATAAAACGATTCGTCCAGTTGCTTCGAGAATCCAATTTTTCTTTTCTGTGACTAAGAAAATTTGCAATCCTTAAATATGGTGGGATGAATCTTCTTGGTCAAAAACAAAGTAGACTTGATACTCAACTCCTCTCAATAACGGTAATCCTTTGCCCACATTATCAAAGGATAGATCTTCATAAAATACCATATGTTGTGATACCAGTGGCGTTTGACACTCTCTTTAAGCCCAAACTTCTCCACATTTATTTAAAAAATGACAATTCATAGTAATTATGGCGTTCGTTCGAGTTCAACCTTGGTTGCTGTTCTAACATCATATTAACTCTTCTATTCCATTGTACGTCCAAGGTAGTTCTATAAGTACATCCAATGTAGTTCTATAAACTACAGGTTCATCACACTTAGCATATTTAATATTTTCATAATTAGTATCACACAAATAAGTCACAACATCATCACCATCTTAATATGTTAACACTATTATTGTTAAACCATGAACTTTGAATAATTGAACATTTGGGTTGTACAACATTATGTTTGATGGGTTATAAATATTGGACTGGGCTGGACTTAATATTCGGCCCAGATAAGCCTTTTGGACTTCACCTTTTTTAGGCCCGACAAGTTATAGGCGTCGCCATGTGTCTTCACATACGTAGGCGTCGCCCGTAAAGACATGCCCAGTCAGGCGTCGCCTAAATTGGGTTCGTCAGAAAGCATTTCAAGACCAGTTTCAGTGGATGACAGTGCATTCACTGTCCACCTTAGATGGTGCGCCTGCACACCTATGACTTAGGCCGGCTGACTTTAGCATGCCTAGGATTAAACAAATACAAAGGAGGATCTACAATAGAGTAGCCACTAAAAACGAATATGCAGTAAAGTAACTATGGTCAATGCTTCTGAGGACAGCTAGGATGACTAAGGTAAAGTCTGACCAAACCATGGTTCCAGGTATGAAATACTATAAATAGCTCATCATCCTCATTACAGACTAGGTATTCTCTGAAACAGAAACCTTACATTCACATATTACAAACAACTTCCGACTGACTTAATCATCGGAGGGGAAACAACGGGACTTCCCGGGCTTTCCTTTGTGCAGGTATACGGAGCGGGTATCCGAGACGGGAATACGGTGTACGTGATCCAACACATTGGCGCCGTCTGTGGGAACCATTGAGCGAAAATCAGCCATGGCTCCACCAACAACACGAGCAAAGACCATTCGTGAAGTGAATGATGAGGACTCGCTCCAAAACCTGCAGCAGCATTTGGGACAGACCTCATACATACCGATACAAATGGTGCGACCTAGGTCTGTGCAACAAGAAAATATTCAGGCGGAAGAAGTGCCTCCTGAAGAACAGAGGTACGACAACGACACACCTCGAGCGGCGCAGTCTCGCATAGAGTCGTCGTTCGCCAGAGCGACGCCTCGACAAGTGGACATAAATGCAGAATTCATCCAGACACCAGCGTTCATGATGGCTCTCGATGAGCTCTTGGACAGAAGGGATCAAAGGACAGCTGCTCGGGCAGCTCAAAGAGCAAGCGCTCAGGCGGCGCATGAAGCCACATCAAGGCCAGCAGGCGCACCAGCAAATCCACCACCTGAGACGTTTCCTGTGGCAAGCATGGGAGCAGTAGGGGCTATTGTACCTGTGGCGTCTGCTCCAAGGATGTTAAGTGAAGACAGAGTCAAAGAAATCGTAGCTGAAACGCTAAAGGAGCAAAAGAATCGAACCATGCCTCACCTTCGAGACAGGTCAACGCATCCGTTCGCCCCAGAGATATTATCGGTGGCACTACCAGCACAGGTGCAGCCGACTTTTCGCATAGATACGTACAATGGGGATACTGATCCGGTCTTCCACATACAAAGGCATGAAAATTCTTTGTTGGGAAGAACAAGTGAGGAAACTCATTTGGCGTTACTCTTTCCAGCTACCTTGGGCGATGTGCCTGCACATTGGTTTTTCAACCTACCCAAGGCATCAGTAAAATCATGGACGGAGCTGAAGGACAAGTTCATCGTACAATACATGGGAGGGCGTCGCCTACTAAAAAGTGTGGGAACGCTCGACCATATCAGGCAGGGGGACCAGGAAAGTTTGGGCGACTTCTATTCTCGATTCAACAGGGAATTGGCTGGAATTGATCAAACCATCACGCAGGGAGAAACCATCCGAGCCTTCATAAGAGGATTGGGCCCAAAGGGATCGACTTTGTACGACAGTTTGAGTGTCCTACCAGTCAACACTGTGGAAGAAATGGCAGACAGAGTCAAGTCTTACATAGACTTGGAGATTTCACGAGAAGGAAGAAAGGTCCACAAAGAAGCGTCCCGAAAAGAGCATGCAGAAGGAAAAAGACCCGAGCAACGCTCCTCAAAGCACGATGAGCGAAAACATGATGATAAGCGTCGCTCTTTCGGACCAAGGCCTGCTAGAGAAGCTTTCCAAAGCTACACCCCCCTGAATAGGGAAATTTCCATAATTTTAACAGAAATGGAGAAGAAGAATTGGGCGACGCCTCCTCCACCAAGGAAGCCAGACGCGGTTATGGGAAATAATCCTAACCAGTATTGCAGATACCACCGATGTAAGGGCCATCATACGGATGACTGCTATATTTTGAAAAAAGATATAGAAAGGTTGATCCAACAGGGGCACTTGAAGAACTTCTTGGCCCGACGCCAAAGGAGTAGGAGTCCGAGGAAGAGGGCGTCGCCTAGAAATATGCCACATGGGATAGGGCCTAGCAACAAGGTGGAGGATTTGAACATGATTAGTGAAGGCTTTACCTCGGGTGGAGAAACCTGTTCAGCAAGGGAGGGATACGCTTCTCAAATGTCTGGAACCGACAAGCTAGGAAAACGCCCAAGGGAAGAAGAGGAGGTGATCATTTCCTTTTCAGAAAAAGAAATGGGACATGTCACTTCTCCTCATGATGATGCCTTGGTGATTACAATGGGCGTAGATCGATTCAACATGAAGAGAATATTGGTGGACTCAGGAAGCTCAGCTGATATCTTATTTCTGGATGCATACAAACGAATGGGAAAAAAGGAGAAGGATCTGAAAAAGGTAAACTTTCCTTTGATGGGCTTCGCCTCGCACACCACCTACCCGGTAGGAGCAGTGACTTTGCCGGTCAGCTTGGGCGAAGAATGGCAAGTTTTGAACTTCGACATCACTTTCATTGTGGTGGACGCCCCAGTATCTTACAACGCCATTTTGGGAAGATCGACGTTGAACCCAAACAAAATGGTACACTCCACGTATCATCAGTTATTGAAGTTCCCTACACCCCATGGTGTAGGGGTTGTGAAGGGAGACCAACCAGCGGCACGAAGCTGCTATGTCCAGGCGACGCGTCGCCACTTCAAGAAAAAAGAATCCTTGGCAATTCAGACAGAAGAAGATCCAAGGGAGGAAAGGAGTCGTCCTCAACCCGTGGAAGGATTGAAGAAGGTGGAGATTGACGGTAAAGGGAAGGAAGTATCAATTGGAGCGGCGCTCGGGGAAAATGAAGCTTCTGCTCTTTCGATGCTCCTTGTGGAGTTCAAGGAATTATTCGCTTGGAAACCAAGCGACATGCCGGGCATCAGCAAAGATGTCATTGCCCATGAACTCAATCTAGATCTAAATGTCAGGCCTATTGCTCAGAAGCGACGCCCTGTAGGTGAGGAAAAGGCGATCGCTATCAAGCAAGAAGTAGGAAAGCTCATTGAAGCAAAGTTTGTGAAGGAAATCAGGTTTCAGACCTGGGTCGCCAACCCTGTGTTGGTGAAGAAAAGCAATGGGAAGTGGAGGATGTGTATTGACTATCGCGACCTGAATAAAGCATGTCCGAAGGATTCTTATCCTTTGCCCAGAATCGATCAATTGGTCGATGCCACTTCTGGGCACGAGTTACTCAGCTTTATGGATGCATATTCTGGTTACAACCAGATACAAATGGCGGATGGCGACGCTCAACATACAGCTTTTTATGCAGATAGCGACATATATCATTACACGGTGATGCCTTTTGGTTTGTTGAATGCAGGAGCCACTTATCAGAGGATGATCAACAAGCTTTTCGATGGCATGATAGGCGTCACCATGGAAGCATATGTTGATGACATGCTGGTAAAATCCATAAAGAGTGGGGACCACGTGGAGGACCTGAGGAAAACATTCGAAAGGATGCGCCTTCATCAAGTTCGCCTGAATCCAGCTAAGTGTGCTTTTGGCGTTCACTCGGGAAAATTTCTGGGATACATGGTAAGCCAAAGAGGAATAGAGGTCAATCCTGAGAAGCTGGAAGCCATTGAAGCCATGAGGAGTCCAACTTGCCACAAGGAAGTGCAGAGTCTGAATGGAAGATTGGCGGCGCTTAGCCGTTTTCTGGCAAAAGCAGGCGACAAATCACTCCCTTTCTTCCAGGTGCTAAGGGCCAACAAAAAATTTGAATGGACTGGTGAATGTGAGCAGGCTTTCCAGGACCTGAAAAAGCATCTCAAGACACTTCCACCTTTGGCGAAGCCTTCCAAAGGCGACGCTCTTTCCTTATATTTAAGTATTACACCAGTCGCTGTAAGTTCAGTATTGGTCAAGGAAGTAGGAAAAGGCCAGGTGCCAGTGTATTATGTATCGAAAGTACTTGCAAAATCTGAAATAAACTACTTGGAGGTTGAGAAGTACCTTTATGCGTTGGTAGTATCAGCAAGGAAGCTACGTCCTTATTTCCATGAGCATGAAATTACAGTTTTAACAAATCAACCGTTGAAACATTTTCTACAAAAGCCAGATGCTTCAGGAAGAATGGTCAAATGGGCTATCGAATTAAGCGAGTTTAGAATTAAATTCGCCCCTAGAAACGCCATTAAAGGTCAGGCATTGGCAGATTTCATTGTGGAATCCACATGTCCTCAACCGGCGACGCCTAAAGAAAAAGAAAAAGAAGAGAATCCTTGGATACTTCACACTGATGGATCCTCATCAGACGATGGATCGGGGGCAGGATTAGTGTTAACACCACCAGATGGAGGAACACCGTTAACATATGCCCTGGTCCTCACTTTCAAGGCTACGAATAATGAAGCTGAGTATGAGGCGTTGGTTACGGGATTGCGATTAGCGAAAGGATTAGGAGTCACCTCTTTGCATGTGTTTTGTGATTCACAATTGGTGGTCAACCAAATCAAAGGGGAATATACGGCTAAAGGAGAAAAAATGAAGTTATATTGGAAAGAGGCTATGGCGTTGGTAGCAAGATTTAATAAATTTCAGATTGAAGCCATTCCCCGAGAAGCGAATCAAGAAGCAGATGCCCTGAGCAAATATGCTTGGCAGGCGACGCCCAGACAGGCCCATTTCATAGAAACCAACCATGGAGAATGTGTTAGCTTTTATTGTGCTAACATAAGTGTCACTATTGATTGGGCGACGCCTATTCGATCTTATTTGGAATCAGGAGTACTCCCCACTGATGAAGCTCAGTCCAAAAAGATTGTTCGTTTAGCACCTAGCTTCCGAATAATTGATGGACTAATGTATAAGAAGGGTTTCTCCACGCCCTATCTCAGATGCGTCGCTCACCCGGAAACGGTTACCATCTTAAGAGAAGTCCATGAAGGATACGCGGCCTGTCATGAAGGGGCAAGGTCGATTGTGAGAAAGATTCTGAATCAAGGTTATTATTGGCCTACAATGAATCAGGAGGCGACTGTTTTGGTTATGAAGTGTGAATCATGCCAGAAGTATAGTCCGAAGATAGTTCGTCCACCAGCAAACCTTACAAGTATATGTGCAGCATGGCCGTTTGCACAGTGGGGAATCGACTTAGTAGGACCATTGCCAAAATCCAAGCAACGCACCTATATAATAGTCGCCATCGACTATTTTTCGAAATGGATTGAAGCAAAGGCGATGGCATCAACCACTGAATTTCAAGTCATCAAATTTATTAAATCGAGAATTGTTTCTCGATATGGAATCCCAAGTGTGTTAGTCAGTGATAATGGCCCACAATTCGCTGGAAAAGAGTTAAAATGGTTTTGTGAAGAGTTAAAAATTGACCATAGGCATGCTTCAGTAAAACATGCGCAGGCCAATGGACAGGTGGAGGCAGCGAACAAAACAGTCTTGAATGGTTTGAAGAAAAGACTAGATGCCTTGGGAGGAAAATGGACAGAAGAATTAGAAAACGTCTTATGGGCGTTGAGAACAACACCAAAGAAAGCAACTGGAGAGACGCCATTTGGATTGGTGTATGGATCAGAGGCGGTTGCTCCAACAGAAATAGCAGTCGAGTCCCACAGGGTAAGCCATTACGACGCTATAGACAATGATGATCAAAGGCGTTTGGAATTAGACATGGTAGATGAAAAGCGATGGACTTCAGAAGAAGTTCAGGGGCGTATGCGATTGGCTACGGCGAGATACTACAATAGGAAAGTATCATCTCGCCAATTTTTTGTGGGGGAGAGGGTATGGCGTAGGCACGAATTCTCACACCAGGATAGAGTAAACAAGCTGTCACCCAAATGGGAAGGACCCTACAAAGTCATCGCCATACCTCACCCAAACGCATATGTGTTAGAAGATTTAGAAGGAAAAGTGTTGAAGAATACTTTTAATGCTGAGCATTTGAAGAAATTTTATGCCTAATGATTGAAGGTGTTCGTAGCATTTGAAATTTTTCTTACTTAAATGTCGAAGGCGATGTATGAAGTATTGTTGAAATCATGGGGGTTATATGTAATGGCGATTATTTCTCTTTGATGAAATGGCGATTGCTTAAACAATGGATGAAATGGTGATGATTTAAAAGCTGGTTTAATGGCGATTGCTTAATATTCAATTAAGGTGTTCATTAAGTTGATTAAATGGTGACTACTGGAAATGGTTATCTCAAGTTATCAGCGATGACATTCAAAAACTTATTGGCGTTTGCTTAAGTTTGGAGATAAGACTTGTTATTTTAACAAGTAGGATAAAAATATAACTAAGTATGAAATAAAGCTAAGTATGGAAAAGCACATACAATGCATATAGAAATAAAGGATTCATAATAGCAACGGTGGAGCGTTGCAAAATTGTCTTTACAAAAAGGAAAAGAAACTAAGGAAGAGTTGAAGGCGTTGTTTTTGTAGGAGGGCCAGGAGCAGGCGTCTCTGAATTTGTCTCGACAGGCACTGGTTCAGGAGGCGGCTCTGTTGGAGAAGAATCACCAGAAGTGGAGCTGTCATCGCCAGTCTCTTCATCACTTCCAGACAACGCCTCAGCTTCTTCTTGAGCCTTCATGGCGAGGTACCCAGATAGAAACTCCAACTTATCCAAAGGAAAGTTGGGATCCACCTTACGGATATCCTTTTCAGCCTTCTTGAAGATGGCTAAAACGCCAGTACGATTCCACTCAATGGCAGCCTTGGCGAAGTCTGGACTTGTACGGAAGGACTCCACAGCTTCTTCCAGGCGTTTGGGCAGTTCGGCTTTGAGGTGTTCCACCTCCTGAGTGGACTGAGACGCCTCTTTAATGGCCTGCTCGGCTTCCCTCTTGGCGTTCTCTGCTTCTTTGAAAGCGTTGTCCTTGTCTTTCTTGACAAGCGCCATCTCCTTCTGGATCTTATTGAGGGAAGCCTTCATGGCGTTCTCCCTATTCTGCGCATCCCTCAATTGATTGGCGAGCTGTTCCTTATGGACAAGGTCAGCCTCCAACTCCTTGCGAGCTGCTTCAGAAACAGCGAGACGATGCTGCAGCTTCTCCACCTCAAATTTCTCCTTCTCAGCCTGGCGAAGGCGGGCCTGGTCCCTCTCTCTTTCCTCAGTTAGGCCCATAAGAGTGGCGCCCATCTTCAGAGCAGCAGGAATGACCTGGAGAATAAACAAGGAAAAGTTAAGTAAAAATACAAGTATGAAAATGAAAGCACTAAAGGAAAATGGCGTTTACCTGACTCTGTATTAAAGAGAGGGAATGGCGAACCAAACCCTCTATGGCTTCAGTCTCCAAGTTCAAGGGCCCCCTATCAGCAGGGGGTACAAGCACCTGAGAGAAGGTGAAGCCCAAGGTTGGGGTCGATGCTGGAATGACCCGCCATCAAGGAGGTCTGCTGAAGCTTGGTACAAGGGACCCATGGCGCCTTTGGATTTGGAAGGTTGGCCTGGTCCAGCAGCTCTCGCCTAACGTCAAAGGCAGGCCCCTTGAATTGAGGAAGGTCCTCTGGGCGACGACGAATTAATGGAGAAGGAGGAGGCGATGACAACGAGTCGTCGCCAGGAGAAGTATCCACCAGGATTACTTCCTTAGAGGAGGAAGGTGCAGGTCGTGGAGGGGTTGGCGTCTTCTGTTTTGGAGGAGCATCAGGCGTCGCCCCTGTCGGATCAAAGGAAGGGTCAAATGGTCCCTTCTTAACAACACCCGAGTGATACTCGGTGTAGGCCCACATGATGCCACCATAGGCTAAGACTGGAGGACCCCACTTTTTTGTGAACAAAACATTATTCCTATTACTAGTGACGCTGTTATTTACCCAGTGAGATTTAGGAACCGCACCTTTAAAAGCTTCGACAGCGTCGTTGGTGTCGTCGCTGAAAAGCTCGGCAGGAGCCTTAAGAGGATCCAAGGAATCCTCCATAGGCTTCGCCTTTTTCTTGCCCTTGGAGGAGTTGTGCCCTTTGCGCTTTTTGGAGCCCTCCGGAGCGTCGCCTTTAGGCTCCTTAGCCTTCTTCTCTTTCGTTTTCTTCTCCTTGGGCGCCTTTTTCTGGACAGGCGTTACAAGGTGAGAAAACATGGCAAAATCCCTATCTGCAATAAGAAAAAGAAAGGAAAGTCATTTACCGGAAAGAAAGGCAGAAGGCGACGATCTATTATGGAGACGCCAGCATCTTCTAAGTCGGACTCACAGATCTCTTTGGAGATTATCTGCGCACGCCCTCCTTGATGATCCAAGTAGATGGTTGTCATGGCGTCTATTTCGGCGGAGGAAAAATCCTCGACGCCTGGAGCTAGATCTCTGCCACCTTTGGTCGTCACCAGACACCATGGAACGCCTCCTTGAAAGCAAAAGTAGGCGTTCTTCCAATTGCTATTACGGGATTTGTAACCCGTGACTAAGGGACGAGAAGCGTCCCAATCCCACTCTTTGATAGGGGGCGTCGCCCTAGTTGTGAAAAGGCGAACGCCATATCTATTTGTTTCTAGCCTATAAAAACTACGAAAAATGTTTAAAGAATACTCCCACCCTCTACGAAAGCAAAGGACCCTAAAACCTATCCAGGTGTGAAGGGCGTTGGGAGAAAGCTGGGTGGGAGAGATGCCAAAATGGCGACACAACTCCACTAGAGGAGGACAATAGGGGAATCTTAATCCCGCGGCGATTTGGGAAGGGAAAATAATCTCCTCGCCTTCCTTGGGATGACATATAGGGTGAGGGTTTTCAGGATCCGCATCATCTGGGATGGGATACCTGGGGGCTTGGGCGTCGCCCAAGCCCGCCTCAGCCACTGCTTGTTCGAAAGAACGAGGAGTGAGGAGATTTGGTTTAAGGTCGGAGAAAGGCGAAGGAAGGAAGATGTGGTTACCTATATCGGAATCAGACGCCATTCTTCTATAAGACCGAATGACGCGGCGATGATGAGCGTTTAGAGCGAGGGGAAAGCACCGAGCAATGATGAAAGGCGAAGGTGTTTCGAAAAAAGAAAACCGAAGGCGTTTTGAATGGAAAGGCAAAGGCATTGGAGAAAGAAAAGGCGATCGGAGAATTGACCGGAGTTTGGCCGGAATTCTAGAGAGAAGGCAGATGATTTTTAGAGAGAGAAAGCTTAAGGGGGAGTAAAAGTATTAAATGAAGGAGGGGTGGGGGTATTTATAATGGTTTGAAGGAGGCGAACTGTTTCGTAGGCGAGGAATTTACGGAAATACCCCTACGAATTATAAAGGCGAGCGGTTACTAAAGTGGAAATGACCATTTTACCCCTCCAAACAAAAACGGTCACAGCGTTTCCCGAGGCTTCTAGAAGATCCCGCCAAAATTCAAATTTCAAATTTGAATTATAACGGAAAAGTCGCCCAATGCATGATAGACACGTGGACGACGGTTACGATAAGTATGGTTACAGGCGACGCCTATAAATTGAAGAATCATCTTCTAAGCAGCTGAGCGTCGCCTAAATATGAAAATAAATCAAGAAAACGGCTTTCAAAAGGAGTTTAAAATTCTCAAATGAGCGTCGCTCATTTAAGACTTCGGGGGCAGATGATGGGTTATAAATATTGGACTGGGCTGGACTTAATATTCGGCCCAGATAAGCCTTTTGGACTTCACCTTTTTTAGGCCCGGCAAGTTATAGGCGTCGCCATGTGTCTTCACATACGTAGGCGTCGCCCGTAAAGACATGCCCAGTCAGGCGTCGCCTAAATTGGGTTCGTCAGAAAGCATTTCAAGACCAGTTTCAGTGGATGACAGTGCATTCACTGTCCACCTTAGATGGTGCGCCTGCACACCTATGACTTAGGCCGGCTGACTTTAGCATGCCTAGGATTAAACAAATACAAAGGAGGATCTACAATAGAGTAGCCACTAAAAACGAATATGCAGTAAAGTAACTATGGTCAATGCTTCTGAGGACAGCTAGGATGACTAAGGTAAAGTCTGACCAAACCATGGTTCCAGGTATGAAATACTATAAATAGCTCATCATCATCCTCATTACAGACTAGGTATTCTCTGAAACAGAAACCTTACATTCACATATTACAAACAACTTCCGACTGACTTAATCATCGGAGGGGAAACAACGGGACTTCCCGGGCTTTCCTTTGTGCAGGTATACGGAGCGGGTATCCGAGACGGGAATACGGTGTACGTGATCCAACAATGTTCATCTTCTAAGCATATGGCTTTGAGGTTCTTGCCATTCGTGGGGCTGGTCTGAAGTCACAATTTACCTCTTGAGCTGTATTTTGACCTTAACGGACATATGCACTATCATTCAACTCCAAGTAGCAGCGCCGCTTGATCCTGTCGGCGATTTGTGTGTTCAATCCATTCAGAAACCTATAAATAATTACCTTTTTACCCTCTTTCATGTTACCTCTGATCTTTACCACCTCCATCTTTTGAAAATACTCATAAACACTTCAGTTACCTTAATGAATCCCTAGTAAGTATAGATTGGCGTAGTATTGAATCAACACAAATTTTCATCTCATTGCACTCTTTATCTTAGTCCTAGTCTCAATGGGACATTATTTACTCTTTCTCCTATTAATGCATAAATGATCCCACCACACAATGGCATAATAAGTAAATTCAGAATAAGCAAGCTTAACCTTCCGTAACTTGAAGTTAATAAAAGATCAAGCCCATATTCTTTTCCTATTTGAAGTAAGATTACAGATCATTTTTCCCACTAAATTATGGATTTTTCTTCCTGACACATCCTAAATTGTTTTCTAGAATGTTCCTATCTTTTTTGGTTCCAATTGTACCTCACTATAAGAATCTTTATCAACAACCACAAAATTAATTTGTTGACACAAGGAGTGTGTTGGTAAAACGGTGTATAAGTGTCGACAGTTTAATACGTCCCCGTAGACAAGTTTTAGTGTCAACGCATTTGTCGTACCACAAACAATCTTTTAGTATTGAAGTTTGCCATCGCAATATGTCTGTGCCGACCAAATCCATGTGTCAAAAACTCAACCGAGGTTAATATTGATATTCAGTAACGGAATATGTTGGTATTGCAAAAACGCATGTTTACTTTCAAAATTAATTGATGTAATAAATCGATAAACAGTATAGGCATAACTTCATTGGTAATATATGTATTGTCGTTGCTAAACGGTATACCCGCAATTATAACAGAATATACCGTTTTTTCCAGTACAGTTCAGAATCTCCCCTGTGTAGAGCAAAGCCTTCGTCGGTCCATCAACGATTTTGCAACTTCCTGTACTGCATGTTTCAGAAGTTATTTGATTAACTAAACTGCTGTGCTGTCTTTTTAATCCCAAGCCAACTTTTTATTGGGTTGATTTTTCTTTGCAGAAATAGAAGTGCGATGGATAAGAGTTGGATGACCAAACCTCGGTAAAATTGGGAATATAAGGAAGGGGTCGCTTCGTTTATAGACTTTGCCTACTCTCGTTCAAGTTGGGATGGTAAGATTTACTGTCCTTGCAATAATTGTGTTGGTGCTTTCTTACTGGGAAGAACTACTGTTAAGTTCCATCTTGAAAAATGGGAGTATTGCCAAGTTACACTACATGGGTGGATCATGGGGAGGAATTCGAAGATGTGATCTCTAATGGTGGGAATTCATCCTCTCGTGGGGAAATGGAGGATATGGTGCATGATGGGTTCGGTGGTATGAGGGTGGACGAAGGTGAGGAACAAAATGCAGATACTATGACATTTTATAAGCTATTAGAAGATTGTGAAAAGAGCTTATATCCAGGTTGTGTCTCCTACACGAAGATGTCTTTTTTAGTTGAACTGTGGCATCTCAAGGCACTGTACAAGGTTTTTAACAAGTTCGCTGATGAGCTACTTCGCATGCTAAGTAAAGTATTGCCACCAGGGAACACAGTCCCTAAGTCCTACTACGAAGCAAATAAATTTATAAGAGGGTTAGGGTTGGACTACCAAAAGATGCATGCTTGTGTAAATGACTGTATACTATTTAGAAAAGAGTACGCCAATTTGGATGTGTGTCCAACATGTGGGGAGTCAAGATGGATTAAACCTCGACACAACACTGGAGGACTGGATATACCAGAGCAATCGAAGCGACAAATAGGGAAGCTACCAGTCAAAGTACTTCGATATTTTCCATTAACTTCAAGGTTGCAAAGATTATTCATGTCCCCCAAAACTGCTTCCTCTATGACCTGGCACCATACACGATGATTAAAGGATGGTATTGTACGTCATTCTGCTGATACAGACTCTTGGAAGAAACTTGACAGTGTACTACCTGCATTTGGGGAAGACCCACGGAATGTGAGGCTTGGATTAGCTACGGATGGGTTTGATCCGTACAGTGATAAAAATCACCCATATAGCATGTGGCCAGTTGTTCTTATTCCATACAAAGGTACCTCCCGAGGTGTGTTTGAAAGATACGAACTACGTGCTATCAACGTTGATTCCTGGACCAAAGGCTCCAGTAAATGACATGGACGTGTATCTGCAACCGTTGATCGAAGAGCTGAATAAGTTATGGTTGAATGGTGTGCTCACATATGATGCAGACAAGAAAGAAAACTTCCAAATGCGCGCAGCCGTACTTTGGACCATTAATGATCTTCCTGCTTATGCGAACTTGTCCGGTTGAGCTACTTACAGTAATTTTACATGTCCTATCTATCAAATGGACACCTATTATTGTCGATTGAAGAATGGGAGGAAATGTTCTTTTATGGGACACAGACGATTCCTCCCCGCCGATCACCCATGGAGAAGAAACAAATGTTCGTTCGATGGGAAACAAGAGTTACGGATGGCCCCACAAAGACTACTGTGGGATAAAGTGTTACATGTGCTATAAATCTTGATCCAGTCATGTTCGGTAAGACTCAACCGCCCATTCAGGTTGGCATAGACTCAACTACTGAAAATTGGAAAAAAAAAAGCATATTCTACCAATTACCTTATTGGAAGAACCTCTTAATCCCTCACAATTTGGATCTGATGCACATTGAGAAAAACGTGTGTGATAACCTCATTGGGATGTTATTAGGTGTTGCCGGTAAAACGAATGACAACCTTAATGATCAGCTAGACTTACAGGCCTTAGGCATAAGAACGAGCTTGCATCCAGTTCGTAGAGGAACAAAACTGGTGTTACCACCAGCTTGCTTTTCCCTATCAAAGGAACAGAAGATTAAACTGTGTGAGTTTCTTAAGAACCTGAGACTTCCTAGCGGTTATTCATCCAACATTTCACGTTGCGTTAAGGTGAAAGACAGAAAATTGATTGGGTTGTAAAGTCATGACTACCATGTTCTCATGCAACATATCCTATCTGTGGCTATTAAAGGATTACTCCCCAAACATGTATGCAAAGCTGTGATAAACATGACTAACACATTTAGGATTCCATGCTCTAAGGAGTTGCACACGTCGGATCAGTTGAAGGTGGAGTCGCAATTACCCATGACAATGTGCAATCTAGAGAGAATCTTCCCACCAAGTTTCTTCAATATTACAGTCCATCTTATGACTCATCTAGCAGAGGAAGCAAAAATAGTTGGGCCAGTGCAATATCGTTGGATGTATTCAATCAAAAGGTAAGTTTCAACACTCGTTTATGAAGTATGCCTTTGAAAGAAGAGGTGTCTCACTAATAACATGTTCTTATTGTAGGATAATGGGGATAATGAAGTCGTTTGTGCGTAATCGTAGTCGTCCGGAAGGGTCAATAGCGGAGGGTTATATTGCTCTGGAGTGTTTGACATTTTGTTCTAGATATATCCATGACATTGAGACCAAATTTACAAGGCATGAGTCAATTATAGTAACTGAGGTAACTCCAATGGCGGAACATGGGTTATCGATCTTCCAGTCGGTAGGCTAATAGGTCGTGCAATAGTCCGTGAACTGTCAAACACGGAATGGGAGCAGTGCCACTTGTACGTCCTTAATCAGACTGAAGAAGTAAATCCATTCATTTAGAATTGCATTCACCTTTATTGTTATGTCTATTCTTAAACTTTTAACTGCATTACATCTAACACTTCGATTGGTTGTCTTGTCCATGTACGTAAACACAAGAGGCATTTACTAGGCGCACGGGTGAGTAAACAGAACATCGATGTCATGCACAACAGAACATTCATACCATGGTTGGAGAGCAGGGTATGACACTATGACACATATAGGAATATCCATGCCTTTTAATGTGGCTTTTAATGACGGTGGAATTATTTGCATTCTCAGGTTGGTCGAATAGTTGGATCGGTTGAGGATGACAGAGGTCGTCAGCTAAAGGCTTTGGCACGAGGATCGTTATATGGAGCTAAGACATATAATGGCTATAAAGCTAATGGGTTCATCTTCCACACCAAAGAGCGGTCTCTAATGAGGAGTTTTGACAACAGCGGTGTGCTGTGGAAACATGACACAACGTGCTATGCAAGTACATCCGATAACAACCTCATTAAAGGTGCAATTGATTATTACGGAGTGTTGAGGGATGTGGTTGAGATGCAGTACCTTGGTCACCTATCGGTTGTGTTGTTCAAATGCAATTGGTACAACGTACTTTCATCCTTCAATGGGATGAAAATTGACGAGTCTGGATTTGTGTGTGTCAATACCAAAAATTATTTATCGACAAATGAGTCATTCATACTCGCAACTCAGTCATCACATGTTTTCTACTTACCTGAGAACATTAACCCTTATTGGAGCACTGCGTTGAGGGTATAGTCCAAAAAACGATTAGTGCTTGGGGATCAAATGAGTGGGGAGTCAGTGGAGCCGTATCAGGAAACATCAGCACTGGTTGTTGATGTACCGAATGTAGTTCTTGTAGATGATGTGGTTGATTGGTGTAGAAATGACATTGAGTCTCTTGAAATATCTGTTGAGGATGCCACCCCGGAAATGACCACACAAGCCTTGCCAGAAGCAACTGAAGGCCTTGACGCATTAGAATTTCTTCTGCCAGAGGAGGAGGATATTCCTGATGATGGAACAGACAGTGACACAGATACAGAATTTGAGAATGATTTGTTCGATGACGAGGACGGGCTTGAGGGAACAATGGATGAGGATGACGATGACAATGATGATGCATCGTAAGTACGTGTGCAATAGAAAAGTGTTTGTATGCTTCTTAAGGTAATTGTTCAATAGTGAGGAATTTCATTCTGTCATTGTTCAATAGTGAGTATTTTCATTCCGTCATTGTCCGAATTGTTTGCTTTGTTCTATAGTGAGCTAATTTTCTTGACAGACTTGTATGCTTTGTCCGAATTGAGATGGTTTTATTGAAATTTGTTTCGAATAGCGAATTGAGATGGTTTTATTGAAATTTGTTGGTTCACGTTTTGTAAGTTGCTGTGCTGATGTGCTTCTGTGCTGTACGTATGTGCTGTGCTGTAAGTGTTGTGTTGCTGTGGAGTGCTGTCACTTGTGGCGTGCTGTCAAATGCAGTTCCTGCTGCAGCTCATCAAGTGACGAATCTGTGGAGTGCTTAAAAATTGTAGAAACTGCACTTGGAATCTATATGACATACATATACTTCAAAAAATGAAAATAAGATACATAGACATTGTATTTCAAGTTTTGCAATTCTTAGGCAAAAACCATACATTAAGGTGTTTTTCACAACCAAACATACATTAATTGTGTCAAAATACTGTCATACATTAAGGTGTTTGTCACAACCAAACATACAATAATACTGTCAAAATACTGTCATACATTAATACTATCGAATACATTAATACTTCTCTGTCGAATGGATCATCAACATACCTCGACTGCAATTCATCCTCATTTATGTCATTATAACACAATTCCATATCATTCTCCTATCATGCTTCTCTCTGTTTCTCTGTTTTTCATAGATACCAATTCAGTTGGAAGAAAACAACTAAACATATATAACACGGCAGTTGTTCAGTTGGTAAGTCAGTTGTTTTTCATTTTCAAGTTCCATGTGATGTCAAAATGTTCAAAATCCAACCCAAAGTTCAGAATCCAAAGTTCAGAATCCAAAATGTTCAGAATACAATGAAGACAGTAAAGGAATGCAATCCAAAGGATAGAATCTGCATCTTCTACATGAAACTGTGTTGCATCTGTACAAGAAACATCAAGTTGTTTGCAAAAATTGTCACGGACACTTCTTTAGGCCACTGATAGAACTCTACCACATGCATTTGAAATCACAAAAAGGAGAGAGTTTCCTGAATGCAGTGATCACACAAAAGGCTCGTATGCTTGCCACTTCTGACCGAACAATGGACACAAAAGGGCCACCTAACACCAACCACGCAGTAGAAGCAACGGTTCTATTTTTTCATGCACTGGATTCGGGTACTAACCTCATTCGTCATGATTATGAAACAAAGCTGAAGTTGAAACGAAGCTGCAAATGGAAGCTGCACTATTGTGATGCACTGGAAGCTCCACTCGGCCTGCTTAAGAACTGCAGTAGACAGAGGTCGAGTTGTATGTAGAGGTCAGGTTGAAAATAAGACACATAACTATGTGTCGAGTTTTATATTGACCGAATTGTGTGACACATTGTTTATGTGTCATAAACATGAGTAGTAACATTTAGACACGTGTTAACACTTTGACACATACTAATTAACACTTTGACACATAGTGGTAACACCTTGACACATAGTTATAACACCATGTCACATGGTAACACTTTATTACATCAATGAATAACACCATACACATTTGAAAGTTATATTTTTCATCAAAGTAAGTAAAATTTGTATAAGTTGATATTAAATTTGTAGCCACTTGTATACATTTGTATAAAGTATAATATTATAATGAATAACAATAGGACACTTTGACACATCAACTAATATAACACATAACAAAGTTGTATTTCAAACATAAAATGAATAAGGATACATCAACTAATACATAAGGATACATATGTTTTGATTTTAAACATGATTTAGAAATATTGTGCTATAAGATAAGTATATACAAATTTATAAAAATTAATATGAAATTTATACAAATGATGTTATTATACATATTATGTCATTATTAAATATAAAGAATAAGTATATTTTTCATTGAAGTAAGTAAAATTTATAGACATTTGTATAAAGTATAGTATTATAATGTTATACACTAAGACACTTTGACACATCAATGGATATAAGACATAAGAAAGTTGTATTTCAAACATAACATGAGTATGATTTAAATTGCATACATAAAGGTAATTAGGTCTTGATTTTAAACATGATTTAGAAATATTGTGCTATAATATAAGCATATAAAAATTTATAAAACTTAATCTAAAATTTATACAAATTATGTTAGAATTATACATCTTATGAACTCATTGGAACGAGCCTTCCATACACGGGTCACTTTCCTTCAATTTTTCTACCGGGCCAATTTGTGTTAACGGGTCAATTTCATCTGTCTGGCCTCATATGAACAGCTGCTACAGATGAGGATGAATCTGAAGCGTCTCCTCAGTTCAAACAGCTACGATGCCTCGGTACCTACACGACGCAGTAGGCTTCATCATCACATACATTGTGATATGATGGATCAGTCCTTTCATCCTTCAATGGTCTTCTCTTCTTCTTCCTGCGCCTAATTTTCACTGTCATTTGGTTCTGCTTCACACTCTGCAAGTTTCCCTCCAACCACTGCTCCAGGACGATCTTCCAAGTTTCCCTCAGCAAGGTATGGTTCTAACTTCCTGTAGGATGATTTTGTTCTCGGAGGCGCAAGGTATGGTTGAGCAAGGTATGGTTCAGCAAACCCTTTGTTCGTTTATGGTGCTCACTTACATTTTTACTCTCCATTCTCCCTGGATCTCGTCTATTTGTGACCATATTATACACGATTTTTCGTTTTAAAAAACATAACTTGCAAGCGAAGACTCGCCTTTGTCGATGATCCATGGTTGAATAACAACTCCCTAAGCAGTCGTAGTTTCATGCATGTCGTTGTTATTCGTTTATGCGAAACATGTCACTGAATGTTCAGTAAGGGTGCTTATGCTGAGAATAAAACTTGGTTAATTGTTGCAACAACACATAAAGATGGAAACTTTACACCACAAACTTGAGCAAATTTCACGTTATGCTACTGTGTTTAACAATATCTTCTCAGTATAGTGGGTACTCAAAAAATGGTCGTCGGAAGTACCATAGCTTCAAAGCTACCAACACGTAGATCCCCAAGGAAGATAAACAGGGCTGCCACAAGTAAGTTGTTTTTTTCACTACTACGTCTTGTTAGGTATTTGCTTTGTTTTAGGTGCTCTGTAACTAACACACTAGACATTGCTATAGGGGTTACGCTTGTGGAGAACATCCCTGCAGTCCCTCCGCCTGTGGAGAACATCCCTGCAGTCCCTCCACCTGTCGAACCTCCTTTGGAGGTGTCTACTAAAGAGGAAATCCAGCTGGAGGACCCCTATGTGGAGGAACCACCAGGTATACAAATAGGTAACTTCTAATTTGTCCCATACTATACAGCTTGCATTTATACAACTTGGTTATCTAATCGATACATGATTTACGTGTCAACTGCGGAAGAGGAAGAGGTAAGGCCACCATTGGACAGACTACGTAGAGGGCGAACTCGTTGCATAATGTTGTCTCGAAATGGCGTCAACGAAAAAGAGGTTCTGAAATTTAACTCTCGAGGTAAAGTCTGCAGTAACAATGCTTCAGCGTTTGCAAGTTGGTGTGGTTGCATTGTCCAGAAACGAACGAATGCACCTCTAATGGTTAAAGACTGGAAAGAGATTCCAAAGTCTCCCATAGACTACGAGGCGAAGATGCTCATGCTGGTTGTGGTAAGTCTCAGTTGTTGACAATCCCTACACAGTGTCGTTCAAATTGAACTAGGACATACATATTGCACCTGTCTATTTGTAAATGATGTAAATCTGAGCCTAGCATTTCCATATTATTCAACATTGCAGGAGAAGTTTGTGATACCGGATGATGAAAACCTGAAGCAGCTGATCATCTGTACTCTTAAAGAGAAGTACAGTAACTACATGGCAAATCTCATGAAAAAGTACTTTGACAAGTACCTTACGAATGAAGAAAGGTTACAAAACATTCCTCCTGACGTGGTGAAAGAGGATTGGGTGTGGCTTGTTAACTGGTTCAGCTCTGACGAGTTTAAGGTTTGTGCCTTACTCCCTATCGCAACTGTATTTTTTTTGTACAGTTAATGAGTGCTGCATTTTTAAACGTAAACTGGTTGTAACCTATTGTTTGAAGTTAAAGAGCGATCGTAAGAAAGCCAACAAAGCTCACCAAGTCATGAGACACACCACTGACACTTCGTCCTTTGCGAGGAGAGAACAGGAAGAGGTAATCCTAACATTGAATTGTTATGTTTAATAAATAGTTGGCTACCCTTTAACAAGTATATGATACTCTTGCAGATTCAGAAGAACAACGGGAAACATCCCGGGGAGTATCATATGTTCAAGAAGAACCATGTGGACAAGAAAGAGCAGCAAGTGGATGATAAAACCATATCAATACTGGTAAGTAGTACTGCCCACCCATATAGTCACATGTGTTGTATATTGTATCTGATTGCTCCCTTATGTTCTTGTCACACCGTTTGCAAAATAGGACCAAGTGGAGGAAAGAGCTGCTCAGTTGGCTGGGGAGGAGGAGGCTGTAATTGACAAGGATATCTTGTATGAGTAAGTTCACCAACCTGAGTGTCGTCGAAGTCATGTGTCAAAGCTTGCACGGATGATGGAAAGTGAGCAGTTAAAGCAGGCAAGGGAGGAAGTGGCTAGAAACGCAGTCGAATGTGAGCAACTCCGTGATCAACTCAAGGAGTTCCAGGCCAACATTAAAGCATTTTAACGTGATATTGTTGTCATGAAAAGTGCAATGTTTGCCAATGGTGCTTATAGTAATGATTTAATTGCATTGTGTACACCCATTTAGTAATTGTAGGGTATATTCTATAGTATGATGCTACCATGATTGCTGTTATTTTTATGTTTGCATATCCAAATGCATGAACCGTGGAGAGATGCGGTAAGTACTCCTGCTTAGTAGTTATGTTGACGGGTGGTACACTAGGTGTTGACTGATTGTAAATGGATATTTTGGACATGATGTAAATGTGAACATGTCATCTCTGTTTCTGTTTTGCAATTGTCTCCATACATTTGTTTGAAATGCTTAGCTATATATAAATTCGGATGTGTTGGAAATGGATCTACATAAGTAGCTGTTTGTGTATTATCTGTTTATGTATTCTGTTTGGGTATGCTTGGCTACGAGCATTAGCATGATTAACAATTCGAAAAGAGTAAAACATTAGCATTTGAATCAAAACAAACCATTGATGGTGGTCTGTACTTGTATTCGTAATAGATGCTTCATATACAATTTAACCATGACAACACCGCAGCCACAAAACACTTCCTATAGCAACAACTTTCACAGTAGTTGAAACTCCATATTAGCATCAACTATGATGAACAGGGTAATATTTATTACTGTTGTATGTGCATCAACATGTTATTTATGACGTGGTCTAACTTGTTTTCCATCAAAATGCATCTGTCGCTAAGTACGTGTAATTACTATCAAGGAAATGTTGTTGTTGAATAACCTACATTGCCTCAAAGAAATTGGATGCAATATAAATCAAATAGGGACAACAGTACGCGGATACTAACACCTTCATTCTACACTGACATATGTAGACACTCTAAATCAGTATTACCCTCAAATATCTGTCACGGTAATTACGCGTAAACAAAGTCGGCATATTAGCGATGCTACTGATCAAACCAACTATTCATTCCAGCCACGACAAATCTTTAGTGTCGGCATATTGTCATCGTGTATACCTTTAGCCACGGGGTCTATTGGCACGACTCTTAGCATCGGCAAGGGGTTTTAGCAGCGCCAACAATGCTTCCGGCAACGATGATTTACCATCGCTGTAGAGCAAATTTCTTGTAGTGCCTCTTGTAGTTTTGAGCAAATTGGTGTCGCATGTGTTCCTTCGCCCAATCATACTTCTAAAAAACCAATTCCATATCAGCTCTAGATATGCACTTCATGTTCTCTACAAGTGCTGGCAGAATAGATTGAAACTCTCTACACAAATTGTTCTTCAAACTCTTAGACATCATGATATATATATAAATTCAATATTTTTCTCTCTAATTTCGAAATTTCGTTTTTTTTTCTCCCTTTCTTTATTTTTTTCCTTAATAGAAACAAATACTAAAATCTAAATTAATAATAAAAAAAAATAGATTGGATAAACCTTAATTTAGAAGTTGAGCTTTGATAGCAATGGATAAGATTCTCGTCAATGTAAGACGAAAACCCTAGCAAGTCAATGTTGTTGGACTGTTTCTGCCTCAAAATATTATGGGTGAACCTTGATTCATTGTTGGGAGGCAACAATCTTGGTATAAAGATGCATAATCCATGATAGAAAACTTGATTGATAAGTCAAAGTTGAACGCCACAAAATAATTGTTAACGTTAGGATATTAATGTTAGGATGTTACCATTGTGATATTAATGTTAGATTAATGTTAGGATCTTACCGTTGTAGATTGTTCTATAAATTGAGAGATGTACTGGTGTATAGTTACACAATACAATACAACACATACAAGATTACATTCTTTGACACGGTATCATAGCCAAGTTAGATTAGCTCCGGTCAATCAAGAGATTTTTTGTTCTCCGGCGATAAATTCAGTTTAAAAACATACTAGAAAATCGTCGTCAACAGGAGACTACACGCATTCTTGTCCTCGTTCGGTCTTGCTTGTACAAGATCCTAGTTCTGGTTCGTCGATCTCACTGTCAACGATGTTCAAACAGCTTTCCTGAATCTTCACCATCTCCATTGTTCCAGCGCCGTCTCTCTCGTTGTCGCGTAGTCTTCCTGGTTGTCGTCTCCCTTGTTGTCGTCTCCCTGGTTGTTGTCTCCCTGGTTGTCGTCTCCAGCTTTTCTTCACAGAAGTCCAACTTGTGAAGAGAAGTGACAAATAAGAACAAGACAAGTTGGAGAATAATTGAGGCTACCCACGTGACTTCCTTGAAGAGCACAACTCTGAATAGCTATTGGAGGACAGCTATTGGAGGACAGCTATTGGAGTACAACACAACTATTGGACCGGACTGCTATTAGACCGGATGGCTATTGGGTTGGACAACTATTGGACCGAAAAACCTTGTTGAACCAGACAGCTATATTGAACCGGTCACATTTATACTTGGTTTGACTTGCTTGCCCTAAATTGTTTTTTATTCAATTCAAGGAGTCACTCAAATTATTTTTTTCATGGCCAACCAACCGGTTAATGATGTTTCACAACCAATTGAGATCATTCTAAGTGGTTCAACAAATTATAATCATTGGGCACAAGCTATGCGTAGTTTTCTTAAAGGTCGAATGCTTTGGAGATATATTACAGGTGATAAAAAGAAACCCATTAAAGATGATAAAGAAAAGGAAGAAACATATGCTGAACGTCTTGAGATTTGGGATGCTGCAAGTCATCGAATCATCACTTGGTTCAATAATACATCAATTACATCAATTAGTATGTTGTATGGCAGATTTGAATTAGCAAAAGATGCATGGGATTTCTTGCAGAAAAGATTTTTAGACGGGGATTTTGCGCAAAGGTATCAATTGACTAAAAAATATTTTTCTCTTCATCAGGAGCCTGGTCAATCAGTCAGTGATTTTTATTCAAAATTAAGTTACTTATGGGACCAATTAGCTGCCTCAGAACCAAAATTTCATTAATATGATGATGCTCAGTTATTTCTCGACTATCGTGACAGTTTACGCTTGACTCAATTTCTTATGGCTTTACGTGATGATTTTGAGTCTACTTGAGCGTCATTACTTCATAGGTCACCATTACCATCCTTAGATAATGCTGTCTCTGAGCTTATTTCAGAAGAAACAATACTACAAAGTCTTAAATCACCCATAAATAGCAACAATGAGCTCATCTTGGCTACCCCATCACATAAGCATATACCGGGAAATCAAAAGTACATTCACTCAAGTCCTAGCAATTTCAGTCGTCGCTCCTCAAGTTTCTCAGGAAGCTGTAATTTTTTTCTTGCTAACGGACATAAACTTTCAGAATGCCGAGCTCTTGCAGGAATTCGTGCTTCAAAAGGTAACATACTCTCCCAAATGGTTACGGTAGCTGAACTTGAAGTAAATGAACCAACACCTAATTCAAGCCAACAAGAGAAGAACTTGCTGCTCTCGTCAACCAGTTGCTCGACAAAAATGGATCTAGCATTCCTACAATGTCAACATATATAGGTAACAATTCTTGGTATATTGATTTTGGATGCGGTAATCATATGACCTCTGATTCATCTTTATCTACAAGCACAAATAAGGTATCATCATCACCTAACATTCACACTACAAATGGCTCTTATATGCAAGCTACTCATATAGGAAATATTTTGGCATCTTCTATACATATGCCAGATACTTATTTAGTTCAATTATTATCGTTGAATTTATTATCTGTTGGTCAACTTTGTGATATGGGATTTGAATTACACTTTTCTAATCATGGTTGTGATATTCAGGATCCTCGAACGGGACAATTGATTGAGACCGGGCGTAAGATAGGACGTTTATTTTAGTTAACATCTCTACATGTTCCCTCATCAGAAATTATTGTTGCATCTTCGATTTCCTTGGGCTTATGGCACACTCGACTGTGTCATATTTCATCTTCCAAACTCGGCTACCTTGTTTATAATGGTTCTTTAGGATCTGTTAAACATGATAAAGTTGATTGTGTATCATGTCAATTAGGAAAACAAAAAGCTTTACCTTTTAATAATAGTAATTCCATTGCTTCTGCACCTTTTGATTTAATTCATTCTGATGTATGGGGACCGGCGCCGCACTCAACAAAAGGTGGTAGTCGATATTTTGTGGTGTTTATTGATGATTAGTCTCGCTTTACTTGGATATATATCTTAAAAAATCGATCTGAATTGCCTCAATTGTATGTTGATTTTTCTAATATAATTTACACTCAATTTTCCAAACGTATTAAAATGTTTCGATCTGATAATGCAGCTGAGTATAATGATTCAACATTTTTAAGAACATTACGTCTCCATGGAACTATTATTCATAGATCTTGTCCAGGTACATCACAACAAAATGGTTGAGCCGAACGTAAACTTGGTCACATTTTGAACATAGTACATGCCTTACTCTTAGGTGCATCTCTGTCGGAATCCTTTTGGGGTGAAGCTGCTCTCACTGCAGTATACACAATAAATTGCCTACCATCAGAGGTATTAGAAAGTGTTTCACCATATGAACGATTATATGAAAAACCTCCTAAATATGATATATTTCGCACGTTTGGTTGCGTTTGTTTTGTTCTTCTTCAAACACATGAGCGTAACAAGCTACAACTGAGATCTCGTTTGTGTTGTTTCCTTGTTTATGGCATTGGACAAAAAGGTTATAGGTGTTATGACCCCGTCTCTCAACGAATTCGAGTTTCTCGTCATGTCATTTTTTGGGAACATCGAATGTTCTCCAGTTTGGCTAACAACGGTATCCAACATGCACCTATTTCTAATGATTTATTTGTAGATATTTTTCCTTCGCCTTTAATTGACACATGACACTCAAATGAGGATCATAATCATTCTCAAGAGGATAACTCTATCACAACTCCATCTGAGCCTCGTTGATCAACCCGTGTAAGAGAACCTCCTAAACATTTGCAAGATTTTCATTGTTATCATGCTCTTGCTACGATATATGAACCTGTATCCTTTCAAGAATCCTCATCTAACCCTAAGTGGCAACAAGCGATGACGGATGAGTTGCAGGCTCTAAACAAATATCAAACTTGGAAGATTGTTCACTTGCCCCCAGGTAAATCAATGGTCGGGAGCAAATGGATCTATAAGATAAAAACTCGATCAGATGATTCTATAGAAAGATACAAAGCACGACTAGTGGCGAGAGGTTTTACTCAATAATATGGCATCGACAATGAGGAGACCTTTGCCCCAGTTGCTCGAATCACTTCAGTTCGTGCCTTGTTAGCTGTTGTTGCAGCTAGACATTGGAGACTATTCCAGATGGATGTAAAAAATGCATTCTTGAATGGTGATATATCATAAGAAATATATAAGCGTCCTCCTCCGGGATATTCCACTCCAAAAGGAAACGTTTGTCACTTGAAACGTTCCTTATACGGACTGAAGCAAGCACTAAGAGCCTGGTTTGCAAAATTTAGCTCAACTATTATAAAGTTTGGTTTCATTCCAAGTTCTCATGACTCTGCTCTATTTGTTCGTAAATCTAATCGTGGGATCATTCTTCTCTTACTATATGTTGATGACATGATAATATCTGGCAATGATGATGGAGGAATTTCAGATTTAAAATTATATTTGCATGATCAATATGAAATGAAAGACATAGGTAATCTCAATTATTTTCTCGGACTTGAGGTAACTTCTGTGGAAGATGGGTATTACCTTTCTCAATCCAAGTATTCCTCTGATCTGCTTTCTCGTGCATGTCTTACTGATAGTAAAATTGTTTCTACTCCTTTACCATATCATGAAAAGCTTACTCCAGAAGAAGGAAAAGTTTTAGATAATCCCACTCTTTATCGTAGTTTGGTAGGTGGATTAGTTTATCTCACCGTTACCCGTCCTGACATTACTTATGTTGTTCATGTAGTAAGTCAATATATGTATGGTCCACGATCCACACACTTTGCAGAAGTTTTACACATATTGAGATATGTAAAAGGAACCATATTTAACGGTTTACATTTTTTAGCTACATCAAATCTTCAACTGTATGTGTTTAGTGATGCTGACTGGGCATGTGATCCAACAGATAGACATTCAATTACAGGAAATTGTTTCTTTCTCGGAGATTCTCTTCTACCATGGAAAAGTAAGAAGCAAGCAGTTGTCTCCCGCTCCAATAAAGAGGCTGAGTATCGAGCTCTGGCTGATACAGTAGCTGAACTCTTGTGACTTCGGTAGTTATTAACTAACATGGGTATCCAATTATCCGAGCCTTCTACCATTTGGTGCAACAATCAAAGTGCCATTCAAATTGCACACAATGACGTCTTTCATGAACGTACCAAGCAGATTAAAGCAGATTGTCACTTCATTCGTCAACATATTCTTAATAAAGTTGCCCAAGTCTGTTTTGTCACTTCCCAAGAGCAAACGGCAGATATATATACAAAAACTCAACTTCCAGGACGACTTTCTCACTTACTTCACAAACTCAATATGATATCAACCAATTCCTCTTAAGTTTGAGGGGGGATGTTAACGTTAGGATATTAATGTTGGGATGTTACCATTGTGATATTAATATTAGGATCTTACCATTGTAGATTGTTCTATAAATTGAGATATGTACTGGTGTATAGTCACACAATACAATACAACAAATACAAGATTACATTCTTTGAAAATAATTTTGATAGTTCTAAAAAAATCAAGAGAAAAAGACCTCTCCAAAAGTATTTTTACAAATCTGAGTTGTGTAGTTCGGTCATCACCTAAGGTGGCTATTAAAAGGCTTTAAACGAACCATAATGACACCAATGATTATATAAATTAAACTCTAATTGACTTATCTAAAGAGGCTTGAAATTTTTAAGCACACTTAACCCTTAAAAGACCTAAATAAGCCAACATAAATAAATAGAATATGTAATAACTGCCCAACAAATAAATTCAAATTATTTATTGTTGAAAAATACTGCAAAAACAATTAGAAAACTGACTAGAAATAACATAAAACTTGAATATTACATCTCCTTCTTAGATTTATTAAACATATGGTCGCAATTTTGTTTTTCTTGGCACGAGTCCTTTTGTCGTCATGCTGGAAAAAGAATCAAGGTAGCATCTCTTCCCTTGTCTTTTCACATCATTCTCCCCTTTTCTCAAACAATATTCGTTAGGAATCATTGCTTCGAGAATCCAATTTTGCATTTCGCTGACTATACAAATTTGAAATACTTTAATATGGTGTTGATGAATCACTTAGGTAAAAAAAAAGAGTTTTATGCTCAAATCCTCTCAATAATTTTAATTTGTTTCACATGTTATCAAGGAATGGATCTTCATAAACTACCATATAAGGGGATATCAGTGGCATGTGAAACTCTCTTTTAACCCCCACCTTCTCCATATTCATTTAAAATTCTAATTTATAATAAGTGCACATGAAAAGGAACATAAAGACACTGATTCAATAGGGTCACCTGAAGAATTTAGTGCGTTAAAATATGAAAAGTACTCAGAACCCCGATAAAAGAGAAATAAGGTCATTATGGTTCATAGCCAAGGGAAATCCTTCATGAAAATGGGGAACAATAAACATGATCAGCGGAAGCTTTGCCTCGAGAGGTGGTATGAGTTGAGTGGCGTCAGAGATGTGTACACTTCACATATATCAATAGAGGTGACTCTTGGAAAGAAGCCATGTCCAACTGAGAGCATTACCATCTCTTTCACGGATGAAGATATGGAGCATGCCACCAACCATCATGATGATGATTTGGTCATCACAGAGATTAACAATTTTGACGTGAAGATGATCTTGATCGACTCTAACAGCTCAACAAACATGCTCTTCCTCTACGCCTTATTAGTTATGGGGAAAAAATGCGATATTTGAAATAGGTGGACTTTCCGCTAATCAAAATTTGTGAGAAGAACCACGTGCCTACTCCTTTGAGGTAGTAAGCCTCTCATGGTTATGGGTGAAGCGTGGAAGGTGCTAAATACGAATGTTGTCTTCATAATGGTTGTCGCTTCGAATTCATAGTGAACTGTCAATTATGAAGTTTTTCAATGCGTGTCCCTTAATTGATGTTTTTTACGTGAATTTGATCCTTAATTCACTAAACTCTACTGCCCATTTTACCATCCTTCATGAGGCATCCGGATTTTGTAGTAAGTGTTGAGTGCTTCGTTCGCCAAGACTGTTATTTTGTGAGCATGTAAATAAGGGTTTAGATTTAAGGTGAAAATAATAAATACATAGAGGAATTTCTCAATCACAATGTATATCTTTTTCGCTGAAGTAAATCAATTACTTACATACTAGATAGAGAGTTGAGTGTTCGCCTTCTCATTTACTACAACTGAGCTAACAACCACATTCCTAATACTTAATTATAAAAACAAAGGTTCACTTGGTACGAGTTTTGCGAGGGCAAGCACCGAGTGCATATGTTGCTTAAGTGATTTGAAGTCCCCCTCACATTCACCTATTCATTTGAAATTTTGATTTGTTGTAGGATTAGAAAGAATGGGAGAACTCGATCACTTGCCTCGTAAAGAAAGTGATTTAGTATTTCTAGACACTCGTTTTAGCATTGGAACCTTTTGGCATATTAGCAACCACATTTCTTTGATGGCCTGTAGCTTTCTCGAATAAGCCTCGATCCTTCGCATGCTTACCATAAATCCCATGAAATTTTCTGATCTTACCCCGAATGCATTTGAAAGAGTTTAGGCAGACGTTATGAAGACGCGTGCATTCGAAGGCTTCTCGCAGGTCACTTGTATGTAGATATTCTTTGAATGATTTGATCAGCATATGGTACACATAAGCTTCCATGGTTCGCCTCATCATATCCTTGATGAGCTTATTGATAATCCTATGGTATGTTACTCCTTCATCACTCCAAAGTGCATTCCCTTATAAGAGAGTATGTCAACGTAAAGCGTTGTGTGGGCACCATTGATTGGATGCATCCTAACATGGTTACAACCAGAGTAGGCGTCCATGAAACTCAGCATCTAGTGGCCCGATGTTGCATCGAACAATTAATCTATTCGAGCGAGTGGGTAGGTTATTTTGGGCATGCCATGTTGAGGGTCAACCTCGATCTCGATGGCCAGGGTTTCTCTTTGATTCTTCTTCCTCAACTGACTTTCCATTTCGTCCAAGGTTCCTACTCATTGAACTTTCCACTTAGTTAACTTTGTGATCAATTCTATTTGGCTTTGGTATTGTCTCTAGGGGATTATATTTTTTCGATTTGCATTCATGCAATAATAATTTCATGATTTCTTCTACTCGTGTATGTGTTTGTGGTGTCAATAGATGGGACGCTGGATAAGGTCACATAGGTCAAAATGGTATGAATCGGTTGCCCAACGGAACTTGCTGCCTAATATTCCACAGGTGGAGTTGTTTACTTGTGTTAGTTGTATAGTAGAAAAATCCAAACGAAAGCCTTTTAGTAAGACAGCTAGAGTCAATTTGCTCTTGCAATTAGTTCATTCTGATCTATGTGGCCCTCTCAGTGTTAGGACTCGACAGAGAGCGCGATACTTGATTACATTTACAAATGATTACACCCATTATGGATTCATCTACTTGATCTCCCATAAATCAGATGCAATAAGTTGGTTCCGATCATTTATTAATTGGGGTAAGAACCATATACCGAAGGGTGAAGACCCTCCCTCCGCACTGATCGTGGAAAAGAGTATCTTTCAACGGAATTTAAGTGTGTATGAAATGAAAGAGGTATTATTTATCAGTTGATAATTCCCTACACCCCTCAACAAAACGGTATTGCACAAAGGCATAATAGAATGCTATTAGAAATGGATCGATCGATGATGATGCATGCTCAATTATCGATTTCCTTTTGGGAAAACCCTTTGACGACTACGTAGTGAATTGAGTGTCGAAAAAGACGGTTAACTGCACTTCATATGAGCTTTGAGCAAGGAGAAGTTCGAACCTTAGCCATGTGTGCCTTGAATAAGTTTGGGAATATTGGACCTAGACGGAATAAGAATATCTTTGTTGATTACTCTGAAACCTTCAAGGACTTATGTGTTTATAGTCGAGCAGAATAGTGGGACGGAGTATTGCCAAATTAATATCATGAGACATAACATTCTTATAGAGCAAGTTTCCAAAGAAGAGTGAGATTGTTTCACATCGATATTTATATGAGATGCAAGATTACGTTGAGTTGATACATGTTCATTCGAGTGGAAGAGATGATACCACAAATGGTGAATTGGTTCGTCGTCTGGTGGATTCACCACTTACTTATTTTCCACTTAGTTAACTTTACGATCAATTATATTTGGCTTTGGTATTGTCTCTGGCGGGTTGAATGTTTTGGATTTGCATTCATACAATAATACTTTCATGATTTCTTCTACTCGTGTATGTGTTTGCAGTGTCAATTGATGGCACATTGGATAAGGTAACATAAGTCAACATGTATGAATTGGTTGGCCCAACAGAACTTGTTGCCTAATATTCCACAGGTGGAGTTGTTTACTAGTGTTAGTTGTCTAGAAGGAAAATCGACTCGAAAGCCTATTAGTATGACAGCTAGAGTCAAATTTCTCTTGCAATTAGTTCATTCTGATCTCTATGTCCCTCTCAGTGTTAGGACTCGACATGGAGCACCATACTTAATTACATTTACAAATGATTACACCCATTATGGATTCGTCTACTTGATCTTCCATAAATCGGATGCAATAAGTTTCTTCCGATCATTTATTAATTTGGTTAAAATCATAGACCGGAGGGTGAAGACCATCCCACTGATCGTGGAAAAGAGTACCTTTCAATGGAATTTAACTATGTATGAAATCAAAGAGGGATCATTTATTAGTTGATGATTCCTTACACCCCTCAACAAAATGGTATTATAAAGAGGCATAATAGAATGCTCTTTGAAATGGTTCTACCGATGATGTTGCATGCTCAATTATCGATATCCTTGTGGGAAGACCTTTTGAAAACTGACGACTACATCTTGAATTGAGTGTTGACGATGACGGTTAATTGCCTTCATATGAGGTTTGGACAAGGAGAAGTTCGAACCTTAGCGATATGTGCATTTGGGGTGCACCACTTACACCTATGATTCCTTGAATAAGTTGGGAATATTGGACCCTAAACCCTAAACTCTAAACCCTTATCAGTTGATGATTTCTTACACCCCTCAACAAAATGGTATTGCAAGAGTCCTAATAGAATGCTCTTTGAAATGGCTCGACCGATGATGTTGCATGCTCAATTATCGATATCCTTGTGGGAAAACCCTTTGAAGACTGACGACTACATATTGAATTGAAGACGGTTAACTTCACTTCATATGATCTTTGGACAAGGAGAACTTCGAACCTTAGCGATATGTGCCTTGAGGGTGCACCACTTACACCTATGATTCCTTGAATAAATTCGGAATATTAGACCTAGAAGGAAGAAGATTATCTTTGTTGATTACTCTGAAACCTTCAAGGACTTAGGTGTTTATAGTCGAGCAGGACAGTGGGAGTATTACCGAATTCAAATCACGAGACATAACATTCTTACATAGCGAGTTTCCAAAGAAGAGTGAGATTGTTTCACATCGATATTTATATGAGATACAAGATTAAGTTTAATTGATCCCTGTTCATTCGAGTGGAAGAGATGTTACCACAGATGCTGAATAGGTTCGTCATCTAGTGGATTCACTGCCTTTTGAAGCAAATATACCACATTTTGCTCCTGATGATCTTGTCGATAGTGAGAGCATTAAAAGCTATACTTTAATGGGTGGAACGTGGTCATGCACCTAGTGGGAGTGATATGTTAAACTTTAGGTTGAGATAAAAGTTTCCCTCCTGACAATATACGTATGAAGGTGATGGAGAACTACACACCCTAATATCTGACAAGACGGTTATTAAGCGAAAAAACGTTAGAAAAGTTCTTGATTGACCTGTCCGAGAAAGTGAATGAAATCAATGGAGGACAAGCTGAAGTCTATGAAGAAAAACAATATTTGGAAACTGAACGACCTACCAAGAATACTCAAATTTATAGGAGCCAAATGGGCTCTTAAAAGTTTTTAGTCTAACTATTGTAGCAAGTCTAAACCTGGAACTGCAACAGATATACAATAAGACTGCCATCCTCAATGGTCGGCTAGCATAAGAGATCTACATTGAGCAACTTGAATGATTTATGCATAAGGATGTAAGCATTTAGTGTGCAAGCTCCGCAAATCGATCTATGGTCTAAAACATTTCTCTAGGCAGTAGCACCGCAGATTTAATGAAGTGGTCATAGAAAGTAGAGTTCTAATGTTTGGTGAGGATCATTGCGAGTACACCAGAATGTTTGTACCGGTCTTCGTGTTTATGACTCTTTATGTGATGGCATACTCATAGCCGAAAATAGTTCAGACTTTCTCACACAGACAAAGGTCTGGTTGTCCTCTTTGTTTGAGAGGAAGAACAAGGATGAGGCGGTGTATATCCTTGGGATTCTGATTTGGAGATATCGTTATAGGAGGCAAATGTGGCTTTCACAAGAGAGCTACATAAAAAAAGTTTTGGAAAAGTTCAACATTAGTAATTGCAAAACAATATAAACTCCAACTTATGTTAGCCAACCTTACAACATAGATATGTGTCCTAAGAATTCAAAATAAAGGGTACGGATGAAACAGATTTTGCGTGATTGATGCTTCCGACGATAAAAATTTCCCTCCTAACGATATATGATGGAAGGTGATGAAGAACTACACACTCTAATATATGACGAGGCGGTTATTAAGCCAAAAACCGTTAGAGAATTTTGTGATTGACTCTTCTGAGAAGAATGAATGAAATCAATGGAGGACAAGATGAATTCTATGAGGAAAAACAATATTTTGACAGTGGACGACCTCTCAAGAATACTCAAATTTATTGGAGCCAATTGCGTTTAAAATTCTTTATTCTAACTATTGTAGTAAGTCTAAACCTAGAACTGCACCAGATGGACATTAAGACCACCATCTAAAATGGTGAGTTAGCATAAGAGATCTACATTAGTAATTGCAAAACAATCGAAACTCCAACTTGCATTGGCCAACTTTACAACGTGGATATGTGTCCTAAGAATTCAAAATAAAGGGTTCAGATGAAACAAATTCTGTGTCTCAGTGTAGTCAAACATTTGATGTATGTAACTGTGTGTACTGTACCAAACATCCATCGCCCAATCGACAAGGTTTGTTGGTACCAATCTGACCCCGGATTGAAGCATTGACAAACAATGAAGATTATCATGTGATATTTTAAAGGCAACGTCTACTATGCTTTGTGCTACCGAGGAGACTTGCGGAGGTCTGAGGATATCATGATGAATGGGTGCAACAATGCAGAATAATGTGGTGACTTTGATCAGATAAAATCCTCCTCGGACCTTGTGCTCTTGATCTCCGATGGCTCTATATTGTGGATGAGTAAGAAACAATCAGGCATCGCGTTTACTACCATGGTGCTCAAATTTGCTGCTCTTGTAGTGGTTGTTTAGTAGGTTGTGTGGTTGAACAGACTCCTAGATCAATTGTTGAGTTGTATGAGCCACAATCTCTCTCCACGACAAAGGAACCCAAGTATGGTAACAAGTCCAAGCATATATATATATCAGTTACAACTATGTTAAAGACGTGGTCAAACACAAGGTGATGAGTACAGAGTACTTGTATATTGATGAGATGGTTGTGTACAATTTCACCAACCTTGAAAAATGAGTATTTTGTAAGGGTTGAAGTCTCTAGTACTAGGTAGACTTAGTTTATGTACTTCATTGATTGTATTTCCCCTACAAAGTTCTTTAACTTGTATTATATTTGAGTATGCATATTTTACAGTCTTAGTATTTTGTGTGTTCTTCTCGTAATTATTTGTTAAAGTATGCCAAAGTGAATTTTATTTCCCTCTAACACATGATGTTTTCAGGTTCTTGAAGTCCGTAGGGATAATTGAAAGGGCTAAGTGTCTGGAACTGTCCAATTTGCACTATCACAGATTATGGTTTGTCAATCCACTTAGGAGTCACATGGGATTCTTTGGACTGTTGGTTCCAGTACTTTGTGAATCTGAAGGATATTTGTACAACATTTGGAGATATGCGCAGTAGGAAAGGAGATGTTGTAATGCACATTATGTACCACATGTACCTAATATGACCATGGGTATGACCCTATATGTGATTTTAACTTAGAGTTGTGTGAGACCAAAGCTCTATGTGTAGAGTCATGAGTGAACCCACATTACTCTAAACAAATAATGGAGGATCGGTTCAAGGTTTGCCCTATGTTATGCATTAGCTGATGTAAAATCCTAGATTAGGTTCACTACTGTTTTAACCTTACGAATGGCTTTGAACCATGTTAGTTTTGGTTATTGGGTTACCCATTAGTGGGAACCCATTCTAATATGTCCAGTATTATGATACTAGCCCAAAACCATTCCCTTTATATATGGTTATACATAGGAGTGCCCAAGGTAGAAAACCTGATAATTTTTCATAAGTTAGTTCCTCATAATACCGTAGTCACCCTAAAGTTAAAACAATGTTCAAAAGCTATGGAAACCTATTCATTGTCTGTTAACATGTGATGTGTCCTTCAACGAACAGACTGTGATCCCAACTTTGAAAGAATTTGCTTCTACTTTTGCCAAGTCGGTCATCCGAGGATGTAGCTTAAATATGCGTATTTATGTTGTTCCTTAACCAACTGTATATTTCATATAATTTCAATATTGGTATAAGAGACTCCGTAGGTTGGTTTCCGAATTGTCGATTTCATGCAGGTACCCGTCACCCCAACCGCGGCTAACTGTAATCGTGATCACAACCGCAGTGGGGGTTACCTCATTATCAACCTTGAGGACAACCTCGGGGACGACATCGGTGGCCACACACCAATAGCCATGCGCAATATCAGTGGTCGCCCCCTGAGTAGTCAGATGTAGCCATTGGGTTGTGTTTGTTGCAGCAAGATGCGACCAGAGTGGTTGCGTCGTCTACTTCTAGACACGACGACAATGATCGCATCGGTTGCTGCCAGATGCAACCTCTATGGCCACATTTCTAGCCCTAGCTATTACGCTTGACAATTTGATGTGAAAGGAAATGCAAGGGCGGGGGGATCAGCCAATCGTAGTCAACCACTGTGGTTGTTCCTGTTAGAGCTGACCAGACACAAGAGGGGGTGATGGTTAAAGTTTCCAAGACCCTAGCTCCCCTCCCAACGAAGAAGACAAGGTCTAGATTGGTTCTATGTGAACTGGTACGGTTCATACTAGTCTAGTTAGCAAAGGTCGATTGGACTGGTTCAGCTTGATCTGATTGGTTGAAGTTGACCGGACTCGTTTGGTTGGCTGAGACTGACTGGTCCAGTTCAGTCTGGTTTGATTGGTTGAAGTCAATCGTATGAGTTCGGTTCAGTCCAATTTGCTAAGGCTGACCGGATTGATTTAGACTGATTCACATGATTGAGGTTACTCATACCAGTTTTGGTTGATTCATAGGGTCGAGCTAACTGAACCGTTCCCGAAACAAACTTGGTTTTCGATTTTCCGTGGATTCTAATAGTTTGTTATTATTTTGTAATTATGCTTGAGCCATTTCATTAAAAAAATTCAGCGCTAATCAAATTGATTGTTGAACCAATTTAAATGTTAAAGAGCCTTGTTTTGATTTATATAGACTGATTAGGTATATATGAATCATTGTGTGTAGCTTACCTAAGATCTTTGGATTACTTTGTGTTTTATGTAGAGTAAATAGTCATGCCTTACTATAACTGGTTGACACTTGAGGCTCTCACTGTTATACATAATTGGGTTATGCTGACCGGATTGAGTTAGACAGATTCACATGATTGAGGTTATTCATATTGGTCTTGATTGATTCATAGGGTCGAGCTAACTGAACCGGTCCCGAAATAAACTTGGTTTTGGATTCTCCGTGGGTTCTAATAGTTTTTTATTATTTTGTAATTTTGCTTGAACCATTTCATTAAGAATTTTCAGGGCTAATCAAATTGACTGTTGAGGCTCTGATTGTTATACATAATTGGGTTATGCCTCATTGACATCTCATCATATTGTGTGTAAATTGGTTCTACGCTTAACTCATTTATTAGTGGGGACTTTTGTCCCTTAAATTAAAAAAAATACAAATTAGCCTTAAACTACTTTTGAAAGCCTAAATATATATTTATGTATGTGTGTGTATTAAATTGCATTGTTTATTACTTTGCTTGCATACATTAGAATACCGTAATAGAAAAATGTAGTTTCATGTAACTGAGGTAGCAAACCTTAGGAAATGTCTAAAATAGTCGTTTAGAAGTTTGGATTTCATCAGAGGATATGTTTTTTATGCAAATCGTTTGGTTAGTTCATGAGTATCTCCGAATATTCTTGAATGATAGGAAGATTGTTTCATGTAAGAGCTGAACGAATTGAATGAGTTTGATTTGTTCGATTCAGTTTCGGTAAGAACTGTCGGGACTATGTTTTTTATTGATAACAGTGGCTTTAGGGCATGCTTAAAATAGTGCATGCTTCTTAGCATAGTTAGGGTTGTACTTTGGATTTAAATATATTCTCAAATCTGTCCTAATTGATCTAATAATTGTCCTACACATGCATTAGAACATTGTTCCTTGTGTCTAGTTGAGCATAAAATATTTTTTTTTTAGTTAGATTAATATGGTCTCCACTAAGAACATCATGAGCTGATCGTAGGCCTAGGACTTAGCAGTGACAACTATACAATATGAAGCAAGTGTATACATATGGTCCTGGATGAGCAGAAGTCATTCAACCACATCAAGATGATCATTAACAGACCTAGTTATGGCTTGGTGAATCAAAAGAACGCATTCCATGACGAGAAATATGGTAAGGACGTTGAGGCATGCAGTACAATGTTGACTACGATGGATGATGACATCCTTTGTGAGTTTGAGTGTCATGACATAACAAAAGGGTTGTGAGATGCTTTGCGGGCTAGATTTAGTGTATGTACGACTGCTCAGTTTCACTTGTTCAACATCTTACAATATGAATCCTCAACACTCAGTGAGGCAACATCTAAGGCATATGATCAATATGATCGCAAACTTAAGGAGTCTGATCAGCCACTAACTGATTATAACTAGATCTAGATTGTAATTAACTCTTTACCTAACTCTTGGGAACAAATAAAAATCCAAATGACCCATTCTGAGGAGCCTCAACACCTTTGAAGACGTTCAAAGGCACATTGAATTGAAAGTCGACTGCCTCAAGGTTGCTGGCCTAAAATTGAGGTGCACATGGCAGGTTCCATGATATAAGAAAAGTCGTTCTCGGTAAGGGATTGGTGCATAATGCGATGAAGAAAATGAACCAGGGGCAAAGAAGGCAAGTACTAAAGTGACGCCAAGGGCTCTTCTGAAAGAACTAACACGGAAAAGTCTGCATATGCCCTAACCAGCGCGACACGTACGTTTTGTTAGCGATTCTAGCAAACTTTGTGATTTTTGGATTCAAGATCGACATACCACATAGACAAGGGTAGAGACGCTTTCATTGAGTACCGAAGAATCCCCCAAGAGACTGGGTGAATTTACGTTTGCAATAAATCTCATGTTAAAGTTAAAGAATTGGAACTTATGAGTTGCATTTGTGCGTTGGTCGAGTCCTAGTCTCGTGTGATGTCCTCTATGCTTCCCAAATTCTCCTAAATGTTATCTCAGTTTTAGGATAATGAAACTTGGTTGTAGATTATCTTTTTCATGAACGTTTTGTCTAGTTGTCTGAAGGATTAATTCGATTTAACCTTGATTTTACATCTGGTGGATTTATTGTTTTGGACTTGGATTCATGCAATAATAATTTCATGATTTCTTCTAGTCATGAATGTATTTGTGATGTGAATGGATGACATGTTAGATTAGGCCTCATAGATCAGCATAGAATGCAGCGCCTGGTCAAGTGGGGCTTAATATTCCACAGTTGGAGTTGTCTACTTGTGATACTTAGTTGTCCAACAAGAAAATTTTTCCGAAAGACATTTAGTGAGCCAAATTTCCCTTGCAATGTAACGGCTCAGCACAGAGTGTGATACTTCATTATATTTACAAATGATTACACCCGTTTGAATGTGTATTTATTTTTGTTTTTCGCTTTAAACCGAAAATTCAGTCCAAAAATCCAAAATCTGAATGGACGGTTTATTTTTCCTTATACAGTCTTTTGGTTGGACTTTTTTTTAAGAACATCTGGTCCAAAAATATAGATACCCGACCGATATAAGTAAAAAAAAACTGTCTCACTGATCCGGTTTCATCCCTAGCTGTGAGCATCGACAAGTTGAAGAAGACTCCGACTCCGACAATTGGTGCCCAACAGACCGACTAAGCCAGCAGCGAAGCTTCCTTCCAAGCCCACACCTCCTACACAAGATGGTGAGTTTCGATGCTTACATGTGTTAGGCTAATGGATTGATTGAAGTTCTTAACTAAAACAATATATATGTTGATTATGGTGAAATGTAGAAATCTGCAATGTAATGGACACTTAATGTTTTCAACCCCATTTATGTTTTCATTTGATTGTCGATTGACAATGTAAATTAACTCAGATCTTCGACATTACTGCTCTAAATATGGCTCTTCGGGATTTGCAAACCATTCAAAACTTGGAAATGACTAGTGGAATTTACTCTGAACATAAAGCTATTCATTCAATTACTCTGGAAATGAGGTGTGTTTTTCTTTCCACTAGTCTTGGCAGGATCTGCAAATTATTTTAAATCCTATTTACTTACTGCATGCACCTTGAATCATTAGTCTCGTGTTGGGAAATTATTGGAGCTCACTATTTTGTGAAGAACTGGCACCATTTATTTCTTGTACACTGAAGAATGAAGAACTAAGACCATTTTTACACAAAAAAAAATATAATAAAATTTTAGGTCTAGTATGAGTTTTGTTTCGGTTCATATTTGCATCAGAAGAGGATTATCTTATCTCAACTCCGAATATACTGATGTTCTAGGCTTCTTACTCCACCTGCAACCCATCAGATGAAAGCAAGTCTCAACCAACCACAGCAGCTCCAACAGTTAGCTCTCAGTCCAGATCAAGATCTTCAACCAATGCATCAAGGGTATGCATCTCTTGACAACTTTTCATTTTAGTTCAGATTTTGCAATAACATTTGTTCGTCTTGATAACTATAACAACAAAGCAAAGTCATTATCAACTCTTCATGTTAATACAATCAAGAACTCTTCCTCGTAGTACAATCAAGAGTACTAGCCTAGTATCTAATCTATACTAAAGATAGTACTCTAACACTAGCTATTTGCTTCTGTTTCAGCTATCAGAGATCAACCAATCCTCAAAACCAATTAGAAGCAAGTCTGCAACTCAGAATCTGGCTAATTGAAGGTCAGCTCAAGCTTATTTGCTTGTCACTTGTAGAAACTACTCGTGTTCTATGCTATCAAGGTGTTTCTGTTATCATTGGACATGTAATTGAGAACTACAAAATGCTTATTACTCAAAATTCAGAATGGACATGTAATAAGAATGTGTTTAATTTGTATATGTTCTTGATTATTAAAATTAATCTATCAACTGGGTTTTATTTTATGTGTAGTTTTACTTTTAATTTGAGAATTGGTAATAAATATTTTATTATAAAAAATCTGATCGATAAAAATAAACATTTATCGGTGAGATATCTCGTCGATAAATATTAACATTTACCGGTGAGATATCTCGCCGTTTAAAATAAACAATTACCGGCGAGATAAAAATTTATCAGCGAAATATCTCGCCGTTAAAAATAAACATTTACCGACGAGATATCTAGCCGGTAAAAAAAACATTTAGTGACGAAATATCTCGCCGGTAAAAATAAACATTTATCTTGCGAGATATCTTGCCCTAAAAAAACACTTAGTGGCGAGATATCTCGCCGGTAAATGCTGTTTTTTTCCTTCACCATAAATCTATATAAACTTTTACCGGCGATTTACTTCGCCGGTAAAAGTGTTACTTTTTTGTCAACGAACTCTATCTTGTCGGTAAACGTTTTACCGGTCGCGTTTCAATGACGACTTTTACCGGCGAATAATATCATCGATAAGACTTTTACCGACGACTAAGCTTCGCCAGTAAAAGCATTACTTCTAGTATTGTTGTTGAACCTTAGTCAAGAAGCTAGATCGTGAAAGTAAGTTATTCATGTGAGTGGTTGGCGACCGAGTGTTGGTGTTTTTCCACCCATCATGAATAACACTACGATTGTATTGCCATGGTCGACCCAATAAAAAATGGCATGTGTCCATAGATAAGCGTTATCGAAACACTTACACCCGATCGAGAATGATACGAGACAACACTTTTCGACTACTATCTCGTTGCTTTTACTTTACCATGACAACTTGTATGGCTTCGGATGTTGATCCATTTTCATTTTTAGATTTTGAACAACCTACTCGGACACACCATTGTCACACTTACAATATCAATGATTAACCGACATACCTTTTCTGAAATTGTGTAAGTGATGTGAAAAATGATGTTTCACAACCAATCATCCTCTGAATATCCCTTGGGTATTTAATGGATCTTGCAAATAACTAATGTCTCACGACCATCACCATGTAATATACAACATCACTATCATATTCGTCATGTATGTTCTCACCACTCTACCCTAAATTCATCAATTATCAAATACTTACCCTTTTGATTAGCGGGTTTTCAGCAATCTGCAGCTCGGTGCCTTGACTCTTCAGTACAAAACCAACGAATGATAGAGTTGGAATTTACCATCCGCGGCAAAGTACGTGAAGGCATTGTTGAGCGTTAAGTCGGGCGACTCCCACCTTCGATCCATACGATGGGTCAACATTGTCGCTATCGTTTGACTGCAAAAGCGCGTTGGTAAGCCTCGAAGATTTCATAACGAGTGAAGGTTGAGTACATCCTGAATGGATTGTCGTAATCTGCCCACATATCTTACGACCATTTGCTATTCCATCTTTGAAAGATCGTTTTGTGCTATTAGTTGATAAAATTCTTCAGATTAGTCATCTACAGATCGAACCCTTGCCTCAAGGTGTGTAGACACTAAAACATCGTGCATACACCCAAATCGTAGAAAGTGATCCTACATCTTCTTCTTCATCTTCTCCCAATCGATAATTTTTTATTTTCCATATCGATCACGGAACCAATGCAGTTGCTCCCACCAATCCGAACTGCACCCCTTGAGTTTGATGGTGATTCTTGACGTGATTCGGCGCCTGCTTGTATTCAAACACGAGCTCAATCTCATTATTCTAATCCATGAAACTCTCGACTTGTAATGTACCAGAGAATTATGTCGGGTCGACCCAGATGGCTAGGTCTCCTTGACGATCATAGCAACCACGACGGTTCCAAAAGATCGTATGAAAGTGATATGGATTCTCGAACGACGATGAATCTGAATCATGCTCGAAAGAGACATGCTCCTCAGGTTCCCGTGGCTCTAAACGTTGAGTTAACTAAACAACTTGCCTATGAAATTCCTATATTATAGCATCATAGTCGGAGACTTCCTTCCGCTGGAACATGTCCACGACGACCTCGACCACCAGTCATAGCTCAAATACCAATTGACGTCGCCTTGGAAAATTTGGGTTGATTTTTCCAAGAACAGGAAGGATATGAGGTGAAAGATTGAAGGACAATCACAAAGCTTTCTCTCTATTTTTACCATACAATCACATTTTAAAAAAAATCATCCTAGCCCTCAAGCAATTTTGTAACAAGCCAAAGACAATAACCACGAAACACAAAAACATAACCGCCAAACAAGGACAACAAAGACAACTCAAAACTACACATCGTAAACTAAAGAAGATAGAAATATAACTAAGTCAATGCGATCAAATAGAAATAGAACATACCTGCAAATATTTGCAGTGCTCCGCATGCCCGTCGTATCGCAATGCGAGCAAAGTTGTATCAGATAGCTCTGCATCATCATTTATATAGGACTCACCTGCATCAGTGTCACACATACAACCCTTTAACGACTTTTTTTTGCCATCAAATCATTCTATTACTCATTCGATAAAACGTTCATGTTATCTAACATACATAATGTAAAAAGAGAAGGCAGGTGTATTGTAGACCAATTATATGGGCACATCCCCTGTCTGGATAGTCTTGCTACCCAGTTTGCACATCTGTTTGTGCTTCGCCGAACAAACTTCCATTGTAATCTCGGGATCCTACTTGCCAAGTCTAGGATGTCTGTCAGGATGTTTGTGAGTTCCCAGTCCAGTTGAGGTTGTTTGTCCCTCAGCATGGTAATGATTCGTTTCACATCCGACTCAATTGTTACATCCTTCCAGTTGTTCCTTATTACCATTTGGACCGCCTGGTATATTGCTTTTGCTTCCAGGTTCTTTGCACTGACGTCCTTCCATGTCGTGTTCCTTCCATTCAGGATCATTCCCCTCCAGTCTCGTGCAATGATTCCCGTACCTCCTTTCTTCGTGTCACTCCTCCATTATGCATCTGTATTGATCTTCACCGTGTTGTATCCCGGTTTGTTCCATTTCTGTGTCAACCAGTCTGTTCTTCCTGCTGCTTGTCCTCCATTTCCATTATGCAGAGCATTCCAGCTTTCATCCACCCTCTGCATTGCGATTCAGGCGACCTCTTCTGGTTTTGGTCTCTTCTCATTGTGCACCGCCTGACACCTCTCCTTCCATATTTTGTGATATGCAACAAATTAGAACATAAGAAAGAATCTTTACAAATTATGTTATTTAGACAATATTCTTAATTTGTTTAAATGATTCTTCTAGTTATTAATATATGGGTAAATATGTTCAATGCACCCTTAAGTTTGACATAAGTGATCGGATGGTATCTTAAAAACTTTTGTGTTATCACATGCACTCTTATATTTGCGAATGTTATATTTTTCTCTTCCGTTAGATAGTCATGTGACTTACACATGACGTGCAAATCAATGTCATGTCAATCTCATGTTTTTTTTTGTCAAATTAACGCTTTACTTGAAGAAATAAAACGTCGTGACTTTTGGTCACGGAAGTTCGTACACATAATCATCCACTACTAAACATACAAAGGGTAGTGGTGGTGTTTCCACCAAATAATTAAGTCTCACTCCCAATCTCGCTTGCTTTACTATCAAATTCGCACACTCTTTTACCGTCCTTGGAATAGCTCGCCACTGCACATGCTCGATTTGCCTTGCTAGTGCTCAGATATTTGGTATAATGGTTGACACTATTTGTTGATGAACCGTTTGTGAGTCCGTCTCTATGATAATGCTTTTCCATCCCGCTTCAATCGCTAGTCGTACTCCTTCTTGTATAGCCATGCTCTATGTCGTCGGTCCTTTGTCGTTGGTTCAATCCGCCTACTAGCTTTCTGTCCTTATCTCTAGTCACCACCCCTATGCCGGCTCTTCGCGTTTGCTTGCACCATGATGCATCACAATTTATCTTGATTGTATTACCCGCCAGTGGTTGTCATCGTTGGGGCAGTCTGTCTTCAGGCGTGATTTGTGATGTTCGACCGACCCCTTTCTGCTCCTCGTAGGCTTGCTTGATTTCCATTATCGCAACCCTAGGGTTGGATTGCTTTAGTTTCGTGCACCTTGCCTTCCATATGTTCCAACACGTGAGTAGCGTTAGGGCCCACCTTTTCTCGCGTGATGCACCTAGTCCGCTCGGTTCCGCTTTCCTCATCTCGAGCCACTTGACCATGTTTAGATTATTTGGTCGGTCTACTCTTATTCCTAGTATGTCGAGCTACACTTAATCAGTCCCTTCGCATTCGAGGATCATGTGTTCCCGCATCTCAACTTCTCCACATATTAGGCAACTCAGAGTTACGTTCATCCTCTGTCGCGCCATGTTCGCTTTAACGGCTATGACATTTGTTGCGAGATGCCACATGAAGTTTTTTTCCTTTGGTATCATCTTTGTTGCCCAAATATCCGTCCAAAAGGTGCCTTGGCTAGGTGGAGTCGCCCTTAGTCATTGGTCGATCCTTTCATGTACTTTGTGGTACACCAATCTTCATGATTAACTATGCTCCTCACAATTAAGGGCCTCATTCCATTTTCCATTCGATTGTATGAGCTCGCTTACTCTTAGGTCCCCTCCGGGCTTCACCCTTATTTCGCCATTCACCCGTTTGCTCTCCTTAGTGTATAGCCATGGGTCCTCAAAGACTCAGATGTTCTCTCCCGTACCGATCATCCACATCCCTTCTTAATTCATAACATCTCGGCCGTGTATGATACTAATCCAGCCCCACGAGGCTCGACCTCCTTTCTTCGCCTCTAAGAAAGAACATCGTAAAATATACAGCCCCTTTAGGCCCTGCGCACATATTGTGTTGGGTTCGGACATTATTCGGCCCACCATCTTCGTGAGGAGAGCCGTGTTGAATCTTTGTAGTTCTCGGAACCCTAGTCCCCCAACCTCCTTTGATTTAGTTAGGACCTCCCATCTTCGCCAATGAGTTTTCTTTCCCTCCGTTGTTTGCCCCCACCAAAAATCCTCTATGAGAGCGTCAATTTCCGAGCATCATGGTTTTGGAAGGCGGAATACACTCATGAAATACGTAGGTATCGTGGTGATGATCGGCTTTATTAGCATTTCCTTATCTGCTTGGTTTAATGGTTTCGGACTCCAACCTACCAACTTATCCTGATTTTGGTATTCAAGGATCCCTGTGCCTCCCTCTTTGATCGTCCCAAGATCGATGGCAATCCCAAGTATTTACCCGGGTCACTCGTGGTTTGTATGTTAAGTGCTTCCTCCACCGCTTTCCTCTCATTCGGACCCGCCCCCTCCCCCTTATTGAAATAGAGGGTTGATTTGTCTCTGTTTACTCGTTGTCCCAATACCTGACAGCAAGACTCCAGGATGTTCCTGAGTCTTCTAGCATTTTCGATTGATCCTTGTATGAAACACAGTGAGTCATCTGCAAAAAATAGATGATGGAGTTCCGGGCATTGTCTCCTTAGGATGATCCCCTGTACAGCTTCCTGCCTAGCTGCCCCTACCATTCTTCTTGATAGTACATCCGCAAGTAGTATGAATAGGTAAGGTGATAGTAAGTCACCTTGGTGAATGACACGCGTTGGGGATATGGTATTGGTTCGTGCCCCGTTGACCACCACTTGGTAGGTGGTTGTTGATATGCATTCCCTAATCCACCCCAACCATTGTTCCGCAAAACCTCTCTTTCTTAGAGTGGCTATTAGGAACTCCCACTCCACCCTGTCATATGCCTTCTGCATGACAATCTTCAATGCGCACTCTAGCTTGTTTTTGTTGCGGTTCATGTGCAGGTGGTGGAACACTTCGTGGGCTACCATGATATTGTCATGTATGTGTCTACCTGATACAAATGCACTCTAGAATGGAATGATAATCTTTGATAGATATATCTTTAAATGGTTCACCAACATTGTCAATATGATTTTGTACAAGAAATTTCATCAATTTATTGGCCTAAAATCAGTAGGTTTTGTCGAGTTTGGCACTTTTGGAATCAGCACAATATCGGTATTAATTGGGGGGTTAGGAGAGTACTTGTTCTAAAGAAAGCCTTGACCGCGGTGATGACATATGCCCCCCCCCCCCCCCCCACGATGTTCCAATTCCTTTGATAAAACAAACTCGGGAACCCATCCGGACCCGGCGCACGTGACCCGCCTAATTGGTATGTTGCGGGCCTGATTTCTATGTATGTTACCTCCCTTGTTAGGTTTGCATTCATCTCGGGTGTGATGTGATTTGGTACATATCTTAGGAACTCGTCCCCCGATTCGATTTACTCTGATGTGAACATATCACCAAAATATCGGTGTAGCTCCTCGGCAATCCTCCCTTCCTTCTCTATCCACTCCCCATTCGTTCCCCTTAACCTGCATATTCGGTTCTTTCTTCTCCTTGCTATCGTGGTTTGGTGAAAGAACATGGTGTTACGGTCCCCGTCCCTTAGGCATTTGACCCTCGACCGTTGCTTCCAATACGTTTCCTTCGTCGTCCAAAGTCTTTGGAGCTTTCCTTTCAACCTCTTTTCCTCCCGCATCGCATCATTATTCATCCCCCCTTGCATGTTTATCCTTAGTGCTTCCTTCGTTTTTGCAATATCTTGCATGATGTGGCCTAAATGACCCCTACTCCATGTCGTGAGCTTCCTTTGTGTAAAACCCTTGTATTTCTATTCTAGATATTGGTCTTTCCCATGCTTCTTTGATTACCTCCATGCATTCCGGGTTTTCGAGTCACATTGCCTCGAACTTGAAGCGTCGTATAGCTCTCCTCTTCAGTTGTATGAGTTGGATCACCATTGGTGCATGGTCCGACGCTATGGACAGTTCATTGATGCACCCCCTTGTTGGTACCGCATTGCCCATTTCGTGTTGATCAACACACGGTCTAGGCGCTCACTTATTCTCTCTGCTCCAATTCGATTGTTGCACCATGTGTATGGGTTTCCATTGACCCCCAAATCTTCCATGCTTAAATCCTCGATCATTTGTTTGAATTCATCCATTTGTCTTTGTGATTTCCTCCTTCCATCTTTTTTTTCATGTGGGTGGGATATAGTATTGAAATCCCCAAGGATCATCCAACTTCCCCTTCGGCCCTTCCCTATCGTTCTTCGGAGGTTCCAGTTTTGTGTTCGTTCTCGTGCTTTCGTGCTCGCATATACCCAAGTCGCATACATTAGGTCGGCATGTTTGTCCATGTGTATCTCACAATCTACGCAGTTCGGGTTGGTGTACCTTATTGAAACCCTAGTATCTGCCGCCCACCACAATGCTAGCCCCATGGATGCCTCATTCGAGCTAACATATTGTGTGTTGTCCATACCCTTTCGTACTCTTATCTTATCGCAGTAGGTATCCCCATTTTTTGTTTGCAATGAGAATATGATGTTTGGGCGATACCTTTTGTTGAGGTCTTCTAGGTGTTGAATTGTCAAGGCAGACCCCAAACCCTGACAATTTCAAGAAATAACACTCATTGGGCCCCTGTGGCTGTTTCGGGACAGCCACCAAACCCTTTTTCAGCTCCTCTGATTCCACCGGTGCACTTGGTTCCATTTTTTCTTCAAGACTCGCTTCTTCCGATTGGGGTTTGTCTTGTTTGCTCTTCGCCTCAGACTTATTTGTACCCTTGATTCCTTACATTCGGGTTCTTCCTCCAGTTTTCTCATCCTCTTAGTCCCCGGTTGGTCCTCCATCTCCTCCCCGGTCCGTTTGAGTGTCATTTTGTCTAGGTATGGGCTCAGACCGGATGTAGGGTTTTGTGTCGAGGGTTTAGGTGATGTGGGAGGTGTATCGGGTGGGTTTTCTACTATGTAAATTTGGATTAGGGTGGAGGTATCGCTCGGGTGTGTTTGGGTAGGGTTATCGGTTAGCTACGTGATCATGGGTTGGTTGGGTTTAACGGGGTGTTCGGGTGGCTGTGGTTGGGTCAGTTCGGTTGGTTCCTTAGCCACCCGGGTAGGGTTGCTAACTTTGGCTTGTATGGTGGTGTGGTTTAGTCGGTTCGGTAGTGGGTATTGTGGATGGTTAGGGCTTTTGTGTTTTAGGATTCCTCGGTATTTATCTCATCCATCCGTCCCAGGGGTTCATTCAGTCACCTTGTCTTGAGGTTGGTTCGGTCTCCATGGGTTCTGTTTCCATTTGTACATACTGTCGGTCCTTGGTTATTCCATCCCCATCTGATTGTGCTTGTTTGGAGGCCTCTTCCGTGGCCCTCTTTCTTGCCTCGACCATGATATAAACCACGACCTCCTTACGCCCTGTTTGAGTTGTGATCTATGTCCCTCATTCCTTCCTACATGTTGCCTAGCCGTACCCTGTTTAGGTGTCACACCTACTAGCCATGGTCCATATGTTGGTATGTTCGGATCGTGCTCTGCCATTTGTACTTCCATTTTACATGTCTGTGTCGTGTGACCCAATATTCCACATCCATAGCAATAATCAGATAACCGCTCATACTTTATAGATGCCCACCTATCTACCCCTTGGGAGTTCTTCCACCAGAAACCCACCATTAACGGTTTTTCCTAATTCACTTCAACGTGTATTCTCATATAACTCCTACTAATCCTCCCAACATGCTTTTCAATCTCCAAGCATTTTCCTATCATATTTCCAATCTTCCACGCATATTCATCACTAAATTATTTCGGACTTAGGTCATGAACTTGGGTCCAAAAATTTACGTTGTGAAACTCCACCTCATTCACTCCCACGCTCGGATCTCATCGTTTTATGTTGAGTATGTGGCCATTTACTAACCACGGACGTCGGTCTAGTATCTGGTCTGCATCCTCTGGTCGTTCAAAGTCGAACCACAATATGCCCGCCTCCACCTCCGATATTGTGACGTTACCATATCTCGCCCATGCTGATCGGAGAACACCATGAACTCTGTTCTGTTTGACCGGTTTCTGGGCAATGATTTTGCCCACATACCATGTTTCGTTCTTCACTTGCTGATTCGAGTCGAGGTCGATCGCGGGTTCGCCATGTCTATTTTTCTCGTTGGGGATGGAATTGTGCTACATCGTGTCGCCGTGGGTTCAATGCCTTCACCGCAGCTGGAAACTCCCTACAAGAACGAGAAAAGAAATCTAAATAAGGGTTTGTATCTCAATCGATCAGACCCGAGTTTTCAGTGTAAACGGGGTCGCTTCCAAGATGGTGTGAAGCTCCGTCTGGTAGCTGCGTGCTATGTTGTCCTATCTTCTGGGTCGCCGACGAAACCTCCATTGAACCTTAGCTAGAACCTTGTTGGATTAATCGCGGTGAGCTGGATCGAAGAAAATCTTGTTCAGTAGACGCGGAGATTGGTATCAGTTTGGCGTAGCTCACTTCGTTCCCTTCTTCCCTTGCATGGCTCTGTCACACTCATCAGCAGTGTCCTTCGGTTTTTGGCGTTTCTGATTGGTTGTTTGTTGCTTTGGCAATAAATGCCAAGGTTCCTAGAAAATTGGGGGAATGTTTTTCGGACAGAGAGTTCTTCACTCAACAATGGATAAATTCTTATGTGAGTCTCATGTTAATGCAACGTGAATACCACATTGATATATAATCTAATATTTATTTTAAATACTTATATATCATAAATCGTAAATTAAGAGAAAAAATAGTTGTTTTTTTTTAATTCTGAAAAATAACACATAAATCCTAAAATGTTATACATATTTATATTTTTAAAATAAAAAAATTAGTGAGGGCCATGCCTGTTGGGTATCGATAGTGACGGCCCAGTAAGAAAAGGCCTCGAAGGCCCAATAACTATAGAGGGGGTAAACCCATGACATCCGAACCGGATCGGCCCAAGTACAAGCCAAACTTGGCCCACCATCGAGTAATCCAGAATCGAGCCCAAAGTCTATAGAGACGCCAAAGGCTCTCAGACTGCTCGCCATTCTCTACCAAGTCGCGACCTTCCACTGCTCGACATGGGAGTGCTCGCCCCGAAGAGAGCCTTGCCTCTCTCCTCTGGTCCCACTAAACCGTTAATAACAGAGTGGCCAAGATATCCCGCATATTCCGGTCACATATTCACTAAAGATTAGATTTGGTAACTGCAATATCTCGCAGTAACTGCCATATCCCACGATCCGAATCTTCAGCAACTCAATATACATTAAGATATTCAGTTGCCTTTATACGGTTCTATCTCTCTTACCCTATAAATATCCTTGCTTTACATACGTACTTTACGTTTTGAGTTTTATACACACATATACTCATTTAAGCATCGGAGAGGGACCCAGAGGCACCCCCTCTGTTGCGCTCCCCTACTTGCAGGTTCACCGGAGTTGGAGCTGAAGCGTCATCCCAACCTTGTCTGGTATTCAATTCACTGCCAGATCAGCATTCAGGATTTCACGATCCAACATTTGGCGCCGTCTGTGGGAAACGAGCAATTAAGCCATGAGAACTCGATCCCAAAGCAACCGTCGGAATCAGACTAGGGAGCGATCCTCAGATAGCTCTGATTCCGCCGCCGCTTCACCGCTTCAACAGGAACCTGCCAGCCGAGCAGGAGTTAATGCTGTTCCTCTGCGGACAGCCCGAGAACATGTCGGTGATTCAAGACCGACCCCAGCTGCTGATCAAAACGGAGCCCCTGCACCGCAGACAGTCCACATTGCGGGGCAGAATATTAATTTAACCCCCGAGATGGTCTCCTTGCTGGAAGCCATCCTAGGACAGGCGCGCCGCCAGGCCCCTGCTCCTCAGGAAAACAATCCCTCTGCTCCTAAGGAAAATCACCGCCCTGCTGCCACAGGGCCTTCACCTTCAGAAGCGGCCAATCCTAGTCCTGCTGCGCATCAGGAGGATCAGGAGATGACGTCAGGTCAGCAGTCCCTACCTCCAGCGCACACCAAGGAGCCAGCAGCCGCATATACTGCCAATCCTTCCGGTCCGCCTCCACCCGGAGCCTCTCCCATGTACTGCACTGTGGAGCAGATGGATGACCTCCTCAACAAAAGGCTCCAGGAAAGACAGTTGACAGTCATAGCTCCCTTCAAGGAGCAGTCCTCTCATCCATTCACCGACGCGCTCGTCGCTATCAAAATCCCGAAGGATGTGGTTGCTCGGGCCATACCTGAGTATAGCGGTGGAGGAGATCCCACCGTACATGTCAACAAGCATGAGGCCTCCCTTCTGGGTAAGTCAAACGATCCCAATCATTTGGCTTTGCTATTTCCATCTACTCTTTCGGGTTCGGCTTCGTCCTGGTTCTTCGGCCTCCCTGCAGGATCAATCGGAACTTGGGCAGAGTTAAGAAGCAAGTTCCTGGAGAGATACATGGGCGAGCGCCAGTTGCTGAAGAGCGTGGTCGCCCTTGACTCGGTCAAACAGCAGCCTGGAGAGTCGCTGTCCAACTTCTACGGGCGTTTTCATCAAAACGTCACAGAATTAGATCGCCGAATCTCGGATGGGGAGATCATTCGAGCATTCTACAGAGGTCTGGATGTGGCCAACAAGGCCTCGAGAAAGCTGCGAAACAGCTATCACGTAAAGGAGATAGAGACATTGGAGGAGTTGGCATCCAGAGCGAAAGGTTTCATAGACCTTGAGCGCGCAAACATCGAGGCTAACCTCCTGACGACCTCGCTAAGGGTAACCCCTGAACCCCGACGCGATGGTAAGAAGGAGGTCAAGAAGGAGAAAAAGGGAAAAGAAAGTAAGCCGCGAGTCGAGTCTCTTCCAGCGCCTCGCCATCCAGAGGTCCCTGAGTACTTCACGCCTTTAAATAGGCAGATCTCAGCGGTACTAGTCGAGATGGAGAGGAGATCCTTGGCGAGGCCACCGATGCCTCGCCGAGGTGGGTTACCCATGGGCAAGGATGTCGAGAGCTATTGCAGATACCACAAGTGCAAGGGCCATAGGACAGACGATTGCAAGATTCTGAAACGAGATATAGAGAGGCTGATTCAGGGGGGAATGTTGAAGGAATTTGTGGCAGGGCGAGACCGAAGTCGAACGCCCCCCAGGAGACATCGTTCACCAGCCCCTGCAGATCAAGCTGAGCCTTCTGGAAGCAAGAGGAGAGTGAATCTGATTGCAGGAGGATTCGGCGCAGGCGGCGAGAGGTCAAACTCCAGAGAGGTCTACGCCACTCAGATCTCTACGGCAGTTCAGTTGGGGAAGCGACCCCGACCTGAAGAAAACATTGTCATCTCATTCTCTGAAGATGATTTGACACATGTCACCACGCCCCACAACGATGCTCTGGTCATTACGGCAGATATTGACGGCTGTGATGTTGCAAGGATTCTGGTCGACGGAGGCAGCTCGACAGACATCCTGTTTCTGGACGCCTTCGAAAAGATGGGCAAATCAAAACGCGACCTGAAGAGGGTCGACTTTCCGCTGATCGGATTTGCGGGAAGGACAACTTATCCACTGGGGGCTATAACCATGCCAGTGATTTTTGGCGAGGGGTGGAAAAGCATCAAGGTGTCGGTCACTTTCCTGGTGGTCGATTCACCTACATCCTACAACGCCATTATAGGGAGAACCACGATCAACCCAAATAAGATTGTGGCCTCCACTGTCCACCAGAAGATGAAGTTCCCTACTCCGAACGGGATTGGAGAAGTGCTCGGAGATCAGCCTTCCTCGCGGCAATGTTATGTGAACTGTTTACGCAGGAAGAACCAAAGGGAGGCGCTCGCCATCGAGACAGAGGCCGATCCCCGCGAGGACTTGGCTCGACCAGCACCCATGGAGGAATTGGAGGAGGTCGAGATCGATGGTCCGGACAAAAAGGTGCGCATTGGGACCACCTTGAAAGAGGATCAGAAGGAGGCCATGACCGCTCTCCTCAAGGAATTCAAAGAGCTCTTTGCCTGGCAGCCGAGCGACATGCCAGGAATCAGCACAGATATTATCTCGCATGAGCTCAGGATAGACCCCTCCATCAAGCCGATCGCCCAAAAGAGAAGATCGTTCGGGACTGATAAACGTTTGGCGATCAGGCAGGAAGTCGGCAGGTTGATTGAAGCTGACTTCGTCAGAGAGGTAAGATTCCAGAGCTGGGTAGCCAACCCAGTTTTGGTCAGGAAATCTAATGGCAAGTGGAGGATGTGCGTCGACTTCCGCGACTTAAACAAGGCTTGCCCCAAAGATTCATATCCCCTTCCAAGAATTGATCAGCTAGTCGATGCTACCTCGGGTCATGAGATGCTGAGCTTCATGGACGCCTATTCAGGCTACAACCAGATCAGAATGCATCCAGACGACGAGGCCCACACTGCTTTCTATGCTGACGGGGACATTCTATGCTACAAGGTGATGCCCTTTGGTCTCATCAATGCCGGGGCGACTTATCAGCGGATGGTGAACCGACTGTTCCAGGACATGCTGGGAAGGAACATGGAGGCCTACGTGGATGATATGCTCGTTAAATCCATCAAAGGCAATCCTCATACCACCGACCTCCGTGAAGCTTTTGAATGCATGAGGAGACACAGCGTTCGCCTGAACCCAGCAAAGTGCGCCTTTGGAGTCAAGTCCGGGAAGTTCCTGGGTTTTATGGTCAGCGAAAGGGGCATTGAAGCAAACCCGGAAAAGCTAAAGGCCATAGAAGAAATGAAGTCACCAACCTGCCATAAGGAAGTCCAATGCCTGAACGGCCGACTAGCTGCTCTTAACCGCTTCCTCTCCAAAGCAAGCGACAAGTCCCTCCCGTTCTTCAAAACCTTGAGGGCCAACCGTAAGTTCGAATGGACGCCAGACTGCGAGGAAGCATTCCAGTCCTTGAAAAGGCATATTCAAACACTCCCAGCTCTGGCAAAACCCGTTCCAGGCGAGCAGCTTTTCCTCTATTTAGGCATTAGCGATGTGGCAGCCAGTGCTGTTTTAATAAGGGAGGAGAATAATGTTCAGAGTCCAGTGTATTTCATTAGCAAAATGTTCAACTCAGCAGAAATAAAATATGTCCAGATTGAGAAGTATCTCTATGCCTTAGTTATTGCTGCTCGGAAGCTGAGACCATACTTTCATGCGCACGACATCACGGTCCTCACCAATCAACCTCTCAAAAACTTCCTGATGAAGCCAGATTCTTCAGGAAGAATGGTCAAGTGGGCGATCGAGCTCAGCGAGTTCAGGATCAAATTTGCGCCAAAAACGGCCATCAAAGGTCAAGCACTAGCTGATTTCATAGTGGAAAGCACGAGTAACGGTCAAGCGGAGGCAGAAAACAGGCCAAGTCAGTCAGCAAACGACAATCAAATCTGGGAACTCTATACGGATGGGTCTTCATCAAAAGAAGGCTCGGGGGCAGGTTTAATTCTTATTCCTCCTGAGGGCGAGCCTCTGAAATACGCGATCGCCTTGACATTCCTGGCAACCAATAACGAAGCAGAATATGAGGCTCTTATCACTGGACTCAGACTGGCAAAAGGAATGGGTATAACAGCGCTTAAAGTAAAAAGTGATTCAGAACTTATTGTCAATCAGGTTAATGGCGCCTACGAGGCAAAGGGAGAAAAGATGAAGAAATATCTCGGCATCGCCAAAAAACTAGTTGTGGAAATCCCAAATTTCGCGATTGAGTTTATTCCTCGCCAAGAAAACCAGATGGCAGATTCTTTGAGTAAGCTAGCCTTCGGAGGGGCGACAATCCAGGATGTGCAATTTCTGGAAAAGGCCCTATGTTCAGTCCTTGAAAACAGAGCAGAGGTCTTCAACATTCAAGAACAGGTCACCTGGATGACCCCGTTCCAGAATTATTTGAAAGAAGGCATCCTCCCAGAGGACGAAGGCGAATCCACTAGGATTAGAAGACTCGCAGCCAGTTATCTAATCATCGATGGAGAACTCTATAGAAGAGGTTATTCGACGCCTTACTTGAGATGTGTTGCTCTACCCGAAACAGAAAAAGTTCTTCGAGAAGCTCATGAAGGGGCAGCGGCATGTCATGAAGGTGCTCGTTCACTAAGCAGGAAAATATTCAGACTGGGATATTACTGGCCGACCTTGGGAAAAGACGCAGCCGAATTAACACAGAAGTGTGAAATTTGCCAGCAGTTTGCACCACGATCGGGTCGACCATCGACATTATTATCCCCAATGGCGGGTGCCTGGCCCTTCGCTCAATGGGGAATCGATATATTGGGTCCTTTTCCCATTAGCACTGGTCAGCGCACTCACATTATAGTGGCGATCGACTACTTCACTAAGTGGGTAGAGGCGAAAGCTCTAGCTTCGACAACGGAATTCCAAGTTATCAAGTTCATGCAGGTCAACATATTCTCCAGGTTTGGTATTCCCAAAATACTCATCAGCGATAATGGTCCGCAATTCGTTGGAAAGGAATTGAAATGGCTCTGTGAAGAGTATCACATCGACCATCGCTTCAGTTCAGTACATCACCCTCAAACGAATGGGCAAGCTGAAGCAGCCAACAAGGTTGTCTTAGCAGGACTCAAGAAAAGGGTTCGAGCATTCAAAGGGAACTGGGCAGACGAACTGGAAAACGTATTATGGGCCAGCAGAACAACGCCTAAGGCGGCCACAGGAGAAACGCCTTTCAGTTTAGTGTACGGATCAGAAGCAGTAGCACCAACTGAATTAGCAGTGCCTACCCACAGAGTCCTACACTTTAACGCGGAGGCAAATGAGATCGAGCGCAGAACTGACCTCGACTTGGCAGAGGAAAAGAGATGGCTCTCGGAAAAAACACAGGCAAAAATGCGCTTGGCGACCGCTCGGTATTTCAACAGAAAAGTTAGCGCTCGCCAATTTTTCGTGGGGGAGATGGTTATGAGAAGGAATGAATTTACAAGGCTGAACAGTAAAAACAAACTTTCAGCCAAATGGGAAGGACCATACAAAGTAGTAGAGATCGCCGCACCAGGATCCTACTATTTGGAAACCACCGAAGGCGAGAGGTTACCTCGTCCATTTAATTCAGAGCATTTAAGAAGATTTTATGCATAGCTTGTAATCAAACGGATTATGTCAATAAAAGAAAGCCATTCCTTCACAAAGCGTGTCCACTCGAAGCAAGCTGAAGTCAAAAAGCCCTGACGCCAAAGTCAGGCCTCAAAAGCCCTAGCAACAAAGCTAGGCCAAAAGCCCTAGCACCAAAGCTAGGCCAAAAAGCCCTGACGCCAAAGTCAGGCCTCAAAAAGCCCTAGCAACAAAGCTAGGCCAAAAGCCCTAGCACCAAAGCTAGGCCAAAAGCCCTGACGCCAAAGTCAGGCCTCAAAAGCCCTAGCAACAAAGCTAGGCCAAAAAGCCCTAACAACAAAGTTAGGCCAAAAGCCCTAGCAACAAAGCTAGGCCAAAAAGCCCTGTCGCCAAAGACAGGCCAAAAGCCCTAACAACAAAGTTAGGCCAAAAGCCCTAGCAACAAAGCTAGGCCAAAAAGCCCTGTCGCCAAAGACAGGCCAAAAGCCCTAACAACAAAGTTAGGCCAAAAAAGCCTTAGTAACAAAACTAGGCCACAAAAGCCCTAACAACAAAGTTAGGCCTCAAAAAACCTGACGCCAAGAGTCAGGCAAAGCCCTGACGCCAAAGTCAGGCCAAAAGACCTAGCAAAATGTTAGGCAAAATGAAAGCCCTGACGCCAAAGTCAGGCCAAAGAAAGTTTAGGCGATCACTATCGATGATAAAGCCTGACAAATTACAAATCCCCTGTTATTAGGCCAACACCTCAAAGGTTTAAACTTCAAAGAAGGTAATATCTCTTTGAACTTAGAAGTTTACGCTTTTAAGTGTCAAAAGTATTATCCTTAGAAAGTTTAACTTATGATGGGTCTACGGCTTTAAGGGTCGACGACATTACAAAGCAAGAAAGTAATTATGAGTAAGATATTGGATAGCTAAATATGTTCGAAGTCGATTAAAGGCTCAAGAATATAAAAGCATTCAATAGAAAAATCCAAGTCTTCGACAAATAATTACAAACCAAAAACAGAAAATACAAAAATGGCTATCTAAAAAAGATAAATACGGTCGCCAAGGAGTTGGGGACTTCAAGCGTCGGAGTTCTCGGGGGCAAGGGTGCTCTGCTCGCCTTCGGGGGCAGAAGTACTGGGCTCGCCTTCAGGAGCAGCCTCGCCAGCAACAGAGGGCGGCGAAGGACGACTCCGCAGGAAGGTCTTCAAAGAGGCGACTTCCCCAAGAGGAAAGTTGGGATCGACCGCCTGGACCTCATCCACCAGGACTTCGAGAAAATCGGCAATCGCCGACCTCATCTCCTTCAGAGCGCAGTCCTCAAACTCCTCAGAGGCTTTGAATGCCTCAACTACGCTCTGGGGCGAAGGGACGGCTTTCAATTGTGCAGTTAACCGATCCCTCTCCTCCTCCAAGGCAATCCCCCGGGCTTCCGCAGCTTCCGTCTGAGCCACCGCAGCTTCTCTCTGGGCGTCAGCAGCGTCCCTTTGCGCCTCGGCAGCGACCCTGCGAGCCTCCGATTCTGCCCCTTGCGCCTGAGCTTCCTTAAGTTCAGCATCTAGGCGAACTCGGACGATCTCTCCCTGATCTAAACACAGGTGAAGAGCGTCAAAGTCCTGAAGAGCGGCAGCGGCTTCAGCCTCCCTCTTCTGGACATCAGCAAGGAGGCGCTGCTCCTTCCTGAGGTATTCCTCTCGGGTATTATCTGCCAAGGCGATCGCTGCATCTGCAGTCGTCTTGATAGTCCCCAATTGCTCAGGAGTGACCCCCGTGCTTCGGTACTGCTCCAGCTCGGCGAGCACACTGGAATACTTGTCGGTGAGCTCCCCGAAGACACGACCAAGAATCACCTCTTCCCGAACGAACTGGCAACAAATATAGAATAAAAGCTGTCAGGACAACAGACAATAAGGGAACGACAAAGAGAGGACTCTACGAAATAAAAGTATGAGATCTTACCAAAGCCACTCGTTCGAAGTGGGACCGAAGGAACCCCTCGATCTGATGAAGTTCCGTGGGAACAATCGAGCGGTCCGCGGGGGGAATTATCCCGTCCAGAAGCCGCATACACATATCCGGGCTGCCCCGGAGGCTCTTCTGGGGAGGATACCCCTTCTTCATAAGGTCCCCACAGGGGACCCAAGTTTCCCGAGAATTCGCTGATTCAAGCGGCTGAAACAAGCCGGCAAGGGAGCAATGCTCATCCACAGGAGCCCTCGATGAGCTGGAAGCAGCATGCCCCTTCTTCTTGGTCCCAGACTCCTTAGGAGGAGCCATGGGCACAGTAAGAACAGGAGGAGCTAAGGTCAAAACCTTCCCCTTGGCGGCAGAAGGACCCTGGGGAGAAGGAGAAGGGGGCACCGCGTCCAGACCCTTCCCTTTATTAGCGGAAGGACCCCCAGGAGGGGGAGGAGAAGGATGTTGGTCGACTTCCGGACATCCCTCACTCCTGACCTTCTTGGAGGGAGGAGGAGCATGATCCCGGACCATGTCGGTTGAGGACTCCTCTGCAAAACAACAAGACAAAATGTCAAAAAACAAAAAACCGCAAAGTATGAAGATATTAAATCTACGAATAACAAAGCAACATACCTGGTTGGCGAGGGTCAGCAGTGGCCGAGGGAAGCACCTCCTCAGACTTCCTCTTGAACGAACGCCTAGAGGGGGGAGGAGGAGAGTTCAGCAATGCCTGGTCGGAGGACAACCCCGCTAATCCCTGGTCATCAAAGAGACCTATCAGTTTCTGGCTCTTGCTTACAACCTTCCCTACAAGTAATAAAGCAAGATAAGAGTTAGAAAATTACCCAATCATTAAAGATTGGCGTGGCTTGATGAATACCCGCCATCTCAAGGGCATTCTCGGTAGTCTCCGCCACTGAGCGGATGGACTTGAACTGAGAAGACCGATGCGACCGGTATAGGTCATCAATAGCGTTTCGATCACTCTCTGATAGCTCCTCGAAGGAAGGAGGGAAATCCTTGTCCGGGATCAACAATTTCCAGGGCACCCCCCCCTTATAAAAGAAGTAACACTTCTTATAATTGGAGTTGGTGGTCCGAAAATCGTCGACCAGGCGGACATGGACGTTCCAAACCCATCCCTGAAGGCCTCCCCACTCTGAAAACTTCGGCCAGCGGGATTGGAAGTGGTGAAGGTGGTTTGCCCCTGCTGCCAGGCGGAAGAAACACCGGAACAGGGCCAGTGAATATACCCATTCCTGGCGTAAGCATAGGAACTTGAAACCGACCCACATCCTGAGGGCATTCGGGACAAGCTGTGTGGGGTGAATCCCGTAAAACTGACACAAGGTCTGTAAATCCTCACAGAGAGGAAAACGCAACCCAGCATCGATCTGAGCCGCATAAATGTAAACCTCTCCATCGTGAGGAAAATGCAGACCTAGGCCAGGATATCTAGGAGCATCCTCCACGCTGAAGCCACCAAGCGCCACCACGGTCTTAAAATAAGCCGGCTTCAATTCATTAGGCTTGACGTCTACTCGAACAAATTCAAATATTGCAATGATAAACATAAAAAGCAAAGAACAGCAGAGGACATTGCCAAAGCAGAGCAATAAAAGGGCGAAAGTTTACCTTTTGGGGAAAAAATAGGCGTGTTCAGCTCGGGCCCGTCCACCACCACAGGAGTGGTTGCAGTCCTGCCCAAATCGGTCTGTTCCTCTACTGAAGGGGGAACGACTTCATCCCTGATGGTCAAAGGGACATCAGCATTTCTGGGCATGTTGGCTTTGTTGGCACCCTTGGGAGCCGTGTGCTTGACTCTCTGATTGCGAGGAGCCATGGAAATGTTGGAAGAAGGCTGAAGAAGGTTGAGAAAAGAAAAGGAAAGGATCGCAATGAAGCTCTGAAAATCCAAGAGAGCGGATAAGCGTAAAAGACAGAATACAGAAAATGACGTTTCCTATAGCAACCAAAAGGGGAGTAACCGCCACGAGCAAATCAAAGCGACGCAGAGGAATAATTGCACCCTTTTAAAAAAAAAACCGAAGCAATGTCAGAATTCCAAGAGACAACGGTTGGCTGGTACAGACAGCTGTCAAGCTACCCTGGGTTTACGGAAAAGTAAATGTCAGGCGTGCCTCAAGTGACCGTTCGATTTCTGGACAACCGTGCAGTTATTAAATGCTAACAAGTCCACTAAGGAGACAAGAGGGTCGCCAACGCACTAATAAAGCTTTAGCAGGAATACCTCGGGTAGATAATGATCGCCTAACTAAGAAAGATAGACTTCCATAAGCCTGAGTCACCTCGAGTGATCGCCAAAAGGGGATAAAAGGAAGGATATTCTTTCGGCTTTGAACAGAGAAGGAATTGCTCGCCAAATGAGCTCGAAGTATCTCAAAGGCACTGAACCATTACCAAAGACGTCACTATCTAAAACCCTACCAGGAAATCAAGCTCGACTGAAGGAACTTCAATCAAGCTTCGGGGGCAAATGTTGGGTATCGATAGTGACGGCCCAGTAAGAAAAGGCCTCGAAGGCCCAATAACTATAGAGGGGGTAAACCCATGACATCCGAACCGGATCGGCCCAAGTACAAGCCAAACTTGGCCCACCATCGAGTAATCCAGAATCGAGCCCAAAGTCTATAGAGACGCCAAAGGCTCTCAGACTGCTCGCCATTCTCTACCAAGTCGCGACCTTCCACTGCTCGACATGGGAGTGCTCGCCCCGAAGAGAGCCTTGCCTCTCTCCTCTGGTCCCACTAAACCGTTAATAACAGAGTGGCCAAGATATCCCGCATATTCCGGTCACATATTCACTAAAGATTAGATTTGGTAACTGCAATATCTCGCAGTAACTGCCATATCCCACGATCCGAATCTTCAGCAACTCAATATACATTAAGATATTCAGTTGCCTTTATACGGTTCTATCTCTCTTACCCTATAAATATCCTTGCTTTACATACGTACTTTACGTTTTGAGTTTTATACACACATATACTCATTTAAGCATCGGAGAGGGACCCAGAGGCACCCCCTCTGTTGCGCTCCCCTACTTGCAGGTTCACCGGAGTTGGAGCTGAAGCGTCATCCCAACCTTGTCTGGTATTCAATTCACTGCCAGATCAGCATTCAGGATTTCACGATCCAACAATGCCCTAGGCGTAAGTCCAACCCGGATCAAAGGTCGACCCTAGCAAAGTCTAATCAAGTCTGGTTCCTTGGATCGTTTTATTCATAAATGAATAAATTATTTTATATAAAAATTACAAAACTTAAGTTTAACTTTGTTGATTTTTTTAGGGTTTAGGGTTTAGTGAGGGCCATGCCCTAGGCCTAAGTCCAACCCGGATCAAAGGTCGACCCTAGCAAAGTCTAATCAAGTCTGGTTCCTTGGATCGTTTTATTCATAAATGAATAAATTATTTTATATAAAAATTACAAAACTTAAGTTTAACTTTGTTGGTTTTTTTAGGGTTATATAAATACAAATTACTTTTGATAAATAAATTATCTAATTATTTTTCATATTTTGTAGATTTTTTTATCTATTTGGTTGAGTTTTTTTATGCTTTTTCTATTAATTTTATTTTTTAAACTTTTCATTTGTCACGTCAGTGCCACATCAACAGTACAGTACTATTCAATTAGTCCAACTTGACTATTAATATTCTTTGAATAAAAAATAATCATATTCGCTAAATATAAGTGTGCATTACACAATATCTATATATAGCTATAGCTATATTAATTTGGTTAGAATGTATATAATTGTGACAAATAAATTTTTTGATACATTTTTTCACTCCTAATGTCATAATGATTAATTTTGATTAGTCCATATAAAACATAAAAATCTCACTCCTAAGTGGCATGCCATATAAATCACTTTAAAATTCTCAAAACCTTCTTATTCACTCTCAAGATAAGTTACAAAATCTTAACATTTTTTGTGTATTTTACATATATATTTATAATTTTATCTTAAATATATTGTATTTAGTGGATTTTATTTAATACTAAAATACATTATATTATATTTGATGGATAACAACAAGTATGAACATATAAATATTTGCAATTAAAACTTAAATGGATTAATTAAGTATAAATTTGGATTATTAAATAATAATTTTATCAAATTTCATATCAACATTATTTAGCATATTATAATTAAAATTGTAATATAAATTTAGAATAATAATAATAATATGAAGATATTTGTTTTTACATTTTTGTATAAGTATATAAAATAATAGATGTCATAAATGATAAAACCATAATAGGTAAGTTAAAAGTATTATATGGACATTAATATATTAAAACAATACGAAAAAAAAAATTCTATTTATAGACTTAATATATTTTTTAAATAGAAAACAAAAAAAAATATTTGTACATATTTTTACTATCATTTTCATTCACATATTAAACAAATAGAAGTGATAAAACCACAAAAATAACTTAACATTATTAACTAAAATTGTCATTATTGTTTTTCAATAATCATTCATGTATTTTTTTTTAATTAATTCTATAAATAAATAGACTTAATATTGATTTTATTTAAAATAATTATAATATTAAAATGAATAAAATAATTTATATTATACACAAATATTAATAGGGTTAATATATTTATAAATATACTTTATTTGTTTATTATATAATATTAAGTTAATTTATTCTTAAATAAAAATATTTTTATAAAATAAAGATCTAATAAATAATAAGTAAATTATACATATATTTTCACATAGCATTTAATATAAAAAATAATTATCGCGCAAATCGCATGTCGGCTTTGTAGTAAGAGTATCATCGATTACATGTTCTTCATCTTCATTGTTTTCTTCATTTATGAAATGATTGAACTTAGAAATTTAATTTCTTAGTGACAATGATGATAAGAAGGAGGAGATACTTTGATGCTTAGCCCATATGTGTTTTGATAGAAGGAGAAGGATGCTTATCCATTTGTGTTTTGTTAGAAGAAGAACATAGAAGGAGATAGAGAAGAAGAAAAAGATGTTGCAAATATGCATAATTGAACACTCCTCCAACTTGTGACTTTGATGCTTAGTCTATATGTGTTTTGTTTCGGCCAATTTCTATAGGATTTAATAAGGCTAATAATATTAGTATTCATTAGATAAAAGTCCATTAAAGTTTGTTTGCATCTAATATGTTGTCTTCAAGGTTAATTTAGAGTGTGTGTTATACCCTCACATGATATAATAAAATTTTAAGATTGAATTTTAAATATAAGATTTTCTTTATAATTGTGTAACTAAACAAATATTTTGTTTAACCCGTCATATTTAAGATATCTTTATCTCATATTCTTAATGTTGTGTTACTAAGTTATTGTTTTGGAAAAGTATGAAATTGCACACCGCATTTTTACCATTTTTTGTAACTGCACCTTTATGTTTTTTGCCGCAATTAATTACACCCATATGTTTCATTTAGTTGGTAATTGCACCAAACGTTAATAATCCCCGTTAAGTGTCACGTGGAGTCGTTTATTTTGAAACGATGCAATGGGAAAAGACTAATTTACCCCTAGGCCAACCCATAACTTTTACATCTTCTTCAGTTTCTTTTCCCAAAAAATGTTCGACCGAAGCAAGTCACTCTTATTCTACCATTTCTTCTTCTCATATTCAAAACCCTAAGTCTGTTTCCTCCTCTCCAAACCCGCCCAGGTTTTCTTCGAACCCGACATGTTCTTCGAACGTGCCGCCCTGTCTTCGGACCAAACATGGACCAAATTTATTTTTGTTCATATGGTAATTATTTTGATTTGTATTTTGTTAGGGTAAATAATGGACAAGAACAGTGGCCAACCAAACTTACAAGTTGACGATTCACTACGACGAGATTTTTTTTTATGGAAATTGGGTTGGGAAGACTGAAGTTACTGATTTAGGGAGGGATGTACTAAGATATGAAACAATAGAAGTGTTCATGGAGTATTATGGCTTAGTCGCAGGGGGTTGTATTTGCTATCTCCCTCCTAATGGTGATGTTAAATCATATTTGGAAGTTCTGAAAAGTAACGAAGACGTTACTGAGATGTTGGCGAGGCAGGATGGAAGTATGGATTTGGCCATGTATGTTTTGGCACTGTTTGATCCCGTTGTATGTGCGAAGGATCCATTTATGGAAGGAATTCACATAAAAGTCATTCAATGGATAGAAGAGGCATTGGAGAGGCAAGTTTCAGTAGACAGGGGAAAGGGGTCAATGCAGCCACCGGTAGAAGAGTACGTCTTATCTTCATCAGAGAAAACTGATTCACTATCGGATGCTATATCCGATCCTAATTGGAAAGCCGGTAAAGATGACGATGATGAAGATGATTTACAGGCAAAAGTTAGGTTTGTGAAGAAGAAAAGTAAACAAAAGGGCCCACATTATCCACCAAGTGCAAGTGTTGGACGTGCCAGATTGAATAAGACCAGTTTTGATGATCTCCTATACGGTGTAAACATTGATGATAGACTGACGAGGCAAGTTCATGTTATAGAACTAGTGGAGCTGGGAGAAGCTGCATGCCGAAGTGACACCCTATCCACTCCAGTGAACACAGAAACAACGAGAAATCAAAGGTCAAAACATGAATTGAAGTTAGGGATGAGGTTTATAGATGGGAAAGCATTTACGAAATACGTCATCGAACATAGTATTGAGGAGGGTTACGAACCCGATTTCAGCAAAAACAAATGTTGACCGTGTAGAAGTTCTTTGCAAGCAAGATTGTGGGTTCGTGGTTGTTGGTACGAAAATGAACAGGGAGAAAACATTTCAAATAAGAAAGTTGGTAGTGGAAAATAAATGTGGACGAGCTTACCACACAAAGAATATCGGTGGGAAGTGGATTGTGGATACTTTTATGGAACTCATTTGCAACGAACCAGGTATAAAGAGTAAGACTATTGCTGATGAGATACAAAAAATGTTCAACTTTGATGTTAAAAGGTGGAATGTATATGAGGGTATCAAGTTGGCTCGGAAAGCCCTTGAAGGAGACCGCATATGGCAATTTGAGAGATTGCATGATTATGTCGGAACTATTATGTTGCACAACCGATGAAGCAATGTTGTGATACAATTAGACCCTATCCCATCTCCACTTCGGCCAAAATTTGAACGTATGTATATTTGCTTAAAGGCATGTGTACATGGGTTTAGAGCAGGATGCAGGCCATTCATAGGCTTGGATGGGTGTCATTTGAAGGGAGTGGATGGTGGTCAACTATTATCTGCAGTATCAAGAGACACAGATAACCGTGTGTTTCCTCTTGCTTACGCATGGGTTGAGGCTGAAACAGGGAGTTCCTGGACTTGGTTTTTTGAATTGTTGAGTCAAGATGTCGTGAACGACAGGAACTGGGTGATCATGTCAGACAGACAGAAGGTTAGTTCATGCACAATCATGCAACCTTATTGAAATATGCATGCATATTTTAAATATAACATGTTTGAATGTTGTTTGTTAGTACACCACTATGAATTCATAGTATTCCATGTCTGTTTACATTTAATAACAGCAGTCAAAGAAATCATGCCTTTTAGTGACCACAGATTTTGTGCTAGGCATATACACCAAAACATGTTGGCCAAAGGTATGAACGATGCGGGTATAAAATCACGTTTTTTGGCTACAACCTCCTCGTACAATTATCACCTGAACAAAGTACACATGGAGTGGTTGAAAGTGCATTTCAACACTGCCTGGGAATACCTCACGGAGATTGACTCAAAGACATGGTGCCCGTATGAGTTTCATCTGGAATCGAAGACTGGTCTTATAGTGAACAATTGTTCAGAAAGTTAGAACAGTAAGATTATTATGGCCCGTGATAAATCCATCATAACACTTATAGAGAGTCTTAAGCGTATGTTAATGACGGATTTCCAAACGTGGAGGCAGGAGACGAATAATCACGAAGGTCTTTTAATGTCTAACATACTAGAGAAGATTAAGAAGAAAGATGCTTCAGACCGTGGAATGCAAGTTCTATACGCGGGTGAAGGAGAATATGAGTTCCGAATTGGAACCACATACCAACACAAGGTAGATTTGAATGTTAAACGGTGTAGTTGTCTAGAATGGGAAGTATCGGGTATTTCATACCCTCATGCAGCTGCATGTTTGATGTGTGGACGGATCTTCGACTTCTCTGCATATGTTGATCCATGTTATCATGTAACCACTATCATAAAGATTTATGCACCAATATACCACCCATTACCTGGTGTGGACGACTGGGTCCGGGTAGAGTCATTGTCTATTGATCCACCGGAGTTTAGGAAGAGAGGTGGAAGACCAAAGAAGAAACGCACTAGGGAAGCTCATGAAGCTAGCAACAAAAGCACGACTAAGTTGACAAAGCATGGGTTAAAACAATTTTGCTCAGCTTGCCATGAAACGGGCCACACACAAAAGAGGTTATCCTAGGTCAAACATTGATGGAACAACAAGTCGTGTAGGATCGAGATGCACAAGTCAGGCGACAGAAGATGTGGCAACGTAACAGTCTCAGGCTACTGCGTCGAAAAGAAAGGTACGTTCGTTTAACGCATTGAAATGACTGCATTTATCGTACATATTATAAACATTTATTTTTTAGGTTTCAAACAAACGAAGGGGACCTATTCGGCGAAAGTTGAACACCGACAAATTAGGAAGTCAATCTCCATTGGATAACACATTTGCAGCAAGTCAGACCCCCAATGGAAGAAACTGTTCAACCAAGTCAGCCACCAATGAATGATGAACAAATGGACGCACCAGAAGAACCGCATGTGGAGCCTCCAAAGAGAACAAGAAGGGCCAAGTTCACAGTGAGAAGAAGCAAACCAAATGTAGATATGGATAACATCGTCAACATTTCTGGTTATGTAGGTTGGACGACCATCTTCGTCGAAGGCGACCCCAGTCAACATAGAGTCAGACGATGATTTTGTGACCGTATGAAAATTGGGTATTTACGATTAATGTAGATATGGACAACATCTTTAACATTTCTGGTTATGTGGGTTGGACGACCAACTTCATCGAAGGCGGCCCCAGTCAACATGGAGTCAGACAATGATTTTGTGAGGGTGAGATCAACTGCCCTAGAGTTATTAAGTTGTCATGCATTAGTGTTATCTCCCCAACCACTTAAAACGGGAAAAACAAGGAAGAAGACTATGGTACACGGTACTCGCACTTCACCCTGCTTTGTGCAAAGATCTACTCAGTGAAAGTACTTTTGTTTGTGTTGTTGCTTTGTCTAGATGGATGTTATCACCGCGATGTTTTGTGGTATGTTAGGTTCGGTGATGTTTTGTGCTGGGATGTTAGGTTCGGTGATGTTTTGTGCTGGGATGGTATGTTCGGTGGCTTTGTTTTGATGGATATTTTGTCTGGTAAACCTTTGTGTAGAACTAGAACATTTATCTAAACAGGTTGGTTTGTGTTGAATAATGTGTGTTTACTTGGATTTTCATTTCACGAAACATGTGGGTGCTTTCACCATTTTCGTCCAAATATAAGGGTGGAAACACTAATACATATTCAAAATTAAAGACATGTAAACTAAATATTATATAAAATTGTGGATCCAGAAAGTAGTCATTCACCAAACATAAAGTACAACTGAATGACAACGTACATAACTTACACACTATACAACAAACGTTTTTACCGTAGCTACATCATCAACATAAGTCCAGCAACAACAAGTAAGAACACAACAATTTGATTGTTCAGTTCGGATTCCTTTGACACAAACTTGGTCATGACTCTCCTTCCATACACACACATCGGTGGATCTGTCCAAGCGAATAAATCATAACCCCTCTTCAGAGAATTTGATGGTTGCATAGTAGTAACAAGAAATTAGGGTTTCAAAAAATTCCTAATTTTTTCTAAGTAGACTAATCGGTCATATCTTCACAATTAACACAATAAATTGGCTTCATTATCTGGTATCTTGGGCATGCAAAGAACAGACGACCGGAATTTTTCATAGTCCAAGCTGTTGTCGCACGAGTTTGTAGACCGCAGTAACACAGGGGTTCTATGGATGTCATGTTCGACTTAGATGTCCAAGGTGAAGAAGATCGAGAATAGCATTCAGAGTACTTACCACTCATGCTATTACGACCTTGGAGCAATCGTCATCACTAAAGGAGGATACGAAGAGCGGGCTTTGGAGCAACAGATGGAGAAACGCAAATGAAATAGGAAGAGATGGAGACTTTATCAACATGAAGAGGCTGAGATATTTTAGATATATAAGTTATGTTTAAAGCACATGAACAGCACGTGAGGGTAATTTAACGGACAACAAACGATAATGGACGGAAAAATCCAATTACCAACAAATAGAAACTTCTGGGGTGTGATAACAAACATCATGGGTCTAATTAGGAATTGTTGCAAACATTCGGGTGCAATTTCATACTTTTCCTTCATTATTTCTGTAAGTAAAGAATGGATAATTTCATTTGAAATCTACACTAAATGTCTTTAGTTCACATTGAGGGAGTTGTTATGATTCCTCACGCTACAGCCGTGCATCACTCTAATTATAGATCTGATATTGACATGAATGCTATTATAAGCCAATAGAGTATAGTGTTATAGGAAGACGAAGAAGAAGATGGAATGCTCCAAATCTGTCATCACCCTTTCCAATATATAAACTTTAACATTTCCAATCAACATCATCCGAACTACCTAACTCCTAGAAGAAAATCTCAACCCCTTAACAGAGACATTCAACGCAAACAAAACATTATCTTACTCATCATTTCAAACACAAACACACCAACGACATCCATCCCAAATCGAAAGACCTCTTAGATTCATGTTTCAGTTGGGTCAAATTTAACATGGTCACTGATACTATCAATCTTATAGCACTGTGTTGGTTCCTCCTACTTCCAGTTACGATCGGAACCTCTACGGCGCCGCCGGACAATTGTAGGCGGACATGCAGCGGCGGCCAATCACTCAAACCCACTACTGTCGATTACCCATTTGGGTCTTCTTCCGGGTGTCCGATCCAACTCTCCTGTGATGGAAACGGTAACTTCTTAGTTGGGGAGTTTCAAGTACTATTCATCAAAGATGGCGTCATAACCATCCCCATCCTCGCAAAGTGTGGTCGCCCTTTCAGCCGAATCGAGCAGCTCTTCCGACCAAATTTTGCCCCAACCTCCAATAATGCAATCTTGCTCCACAACTGTACTCGAGCGTCAAACTGCCGGCTCCCATCCACCATGGAGGTGGATACTCACTTCGAATCTGTCTGCGGCAGTTCTACTACGAGTGATCTGAGCAACACCACGACCAACGCCACGATGAGCTGCTACTCAGAAGACCTCAATAATTCCAACAGCTTCATCAATCTGAAGCAGCTCAAGGCGCTCAAGTGCCAGTACCTTTTGTCATCCATCTCCGCTGAGCCGTCTAATGGCAACGTCTCGGTGGCGCTGGATGTGCAAATGATTCAGCTGGGCTGGTGGCTCAAAGGAGAGTGCAACTGCTCGAAGAACGCCGATTGTACGCAAGTCTTGACACCGCCGTCTGGGCAGAAGGGTTACCGCTGCCGCTGTAGAGATGGATTCGTCGGCGATGGCTTCTTGACGGGTGGCGGTTGTCACAGAGGTTAGTTGAGAATTAAATGCCAAATTTACTTCTTCATTTATCATATCCCATTTTCAGATGCCAACGCTGGCTCTGGCAATTGGCAAATACATGCTAAAAATAAGTAATCGGAAAAGGAGTATTTTTTAAAATACTACCAACTAATGACTGTTTTTATTTTACCTTCCCAAGGAAATGATCAAAATCTTTTTTACCACAATATGAAAGAATAAATATTATTTATTTTTATTATTATTATTTTAAAAAATTATATTTTTTTTTTGACCAAATAAAAAAAATTTATATATATGATGAATAAGAAATGTGACATTACAGTTTTTTATCATATTATATATATTATTCAAATGTTGTGTGGTTTCTTTTGACTCAAAATAGGTTGTTATTTATTTACGTCTAAATGGTGTTTGGTTTTTCCTGATCATACTCTTAATTAGTTTTGATTAGTGGGTGGTGGTGGGGTCCCTAGATTTGTGATCGTTGTTTGACCATTCTTTTATTTTTGGTCGATATTTGTTTGACCATTCTATCCGGTAGCACTGACTACTAACAATTATAATAAGTTAATAACTTCTTTTTTTTTTGTGACCTTCAACACGATTCCTTTTCATTAAGAAAGACAATCCGTTACAAAGAAATATCAAAACTCATCAAAGCACAAAACTCGGATGGGGTCTTTCGACCCAATCCGGAGGACACACCCTACGAGATGCCAAACTGACAATATGGTCTGCACATTGGTTAGATATCCTCGGGATAGCCTCCCACGATACATGACTAATAGACGACACTAAAGACAGAATAACAGTGGATATCGCATGGATCCTCCAAACCGCGTCCTGTCCCCTAATATGGTTGATGACAACCTCCACATCCGACTCGATCACAACGTCTTGCCATCCTTCATGTATAGCAAGCCGTACACCGGCGAGGACCGCTGATGCCTCCGCCTCCACAACCGAGCCCCCCAAAATGGTGCCATGGCTACCACCAACCATGTTTCTGTCGTGGTCCCTCGCAACCACCCCGAGACCCCCAACCCCAGACGCCTCGTTCCATGCCGCATCACAATTTATCTTTACCGTTCCCATCCTAGGCCTCCTCCATCTGGATCGATCCTGTCTCAAGGCCGTACGTAAAGCTGCCTCCTCCTGGGCCCTCAGACGGACCCCCGCGAGCTCCCCCAAGGGTTCTGTTCAAGGCGTCGAACATTCCAACCCTTTGACTCGGGGAAACGGGTTTGAAAAAGAAACACGTCAATGGCGTTGAATTGAAGGTGATAGAAGGACCTAAAGAAAGAAAGAGAGTAGGGTCAACCCTTATTGAAGCAAAGAATTAAGCAAAGAATACTAAATCCTACCCACATACATATGGCGTTTGGGGTTAGTTGAGTAGGAGCGATGACATAATAGCGGCACATCTCTATGAGACATTCACAAAAAGGGAAGCGAAGTCCCGCCTCTATTTGACTCAAATAGATCGTGGCTTCATCTTCACCTGGAAAACAAACTCGATCGTCGCCCATAGACTCAGGATAAGGGAACGGGGTCGATCGGCGTTGCTCATACCCGAGGTTTCTACCCCTACACAAAATTCTCTCGGGTAATGATATTTTGCTTCGGATCAATGGAAGGAAGGAGAAAGTTAAGAGTCTTACTAGGGGTATTGCTTGAAGAGGCCATGACTTTCTTCAACAATCGAACTTCAGATGGCGTTACTCGACAACAGACAATGATGGCGACACTTTAATTAAAAGGCGATGGCTAAGCAATACCAGTTTTCTAGATAGAGAATCTAGAGAGAAGATGGGGCTGAGTGGCTAAAAGTATTCAAAATGAATGGGTCACGCCTTTTTATAGTGGACCCTTGGAGAAACGGTAATCATTGCAACTGAAGACGAAAGGTCACGCCTGGTAGACCGTTGGATTGAAATGGAATTTGAAACGTCATTTCTAGTGAACCGTTAGATCTCAACGGTCACATGGATTGCTAACGTCACGTAACTATTCCATTCAAATTCAAAGAAAGCCAAAACGTCAGACAATGTGGACCATTGGATCTCTGAGGATCACACGGATTGCTGACGTCATGAGGGGCAGATGAACCGATTCATCCTTTCAAAATCAAATTTGAATTTTCCCTCCAATAATTTTTTGAATTCCCGCCTTCCAAAGATTTGAATCATCACCTTATAAAGGCGAAAGGCTCATTGACGCCTATTAAAATTTAAGGCTCATCGACGCCTATTAAAGTTTAAGGCCCATCGACGCCTATTAAAATAAAGAACCCAGTTGAGGCAAATTAAGCCTTATAGAAAGTCGAAACTCATGGAGGATTCTATCCAATCAGGATCAACGCTCCTGTTTGGCTCGGGGGGAAGATGATGGGTTTATAAGGGACGTCTTATTTAATAACCATTTATCACTGACATTTTAAAATAAAATCATAAGATGCTATTCACCAAAGGCGTCGCCCATAGTGCCAGAGAGGCGTCAGCCTATACAAAGGCGTCGTCTTCAGGTGTCAAGATAAGACCGCATTAAATGGGGTTCAGACAATATTAAACGGGGATTAGACATCTCTAATATTTATAGGTAAGATCCTTGTCCCATTTGAATGTCAGTTTAACCTCAGTTAAAAGGCTAACCACATTAAAAAGGTAACACTATTCATTGGGTTAAGTCAATGCTATAAATATGGGCATTCATTGTCATTTATTACATTCATAGCAAGGAGTGAGAGAGAAGCAAGGAGAAAGCCATAGATGATGAATGAAGGAGATACATAGTAGCAGCAGTGGTGTCTTCTGCATCCGATTAAAGCGGAACTATTGGAAGGGAGGGTGGGCGATTATGTCTCTTCTTTTCTTTAATGTTCTATGTTTCCCACTCAGGCCAACGAAGCTTGGACATGCAACTTCTATGGCGTAGCACGATGAAGTGGAAAGCGAGCTAAATGAGGAAGGAACAGAAGCATCGTGGGGAGCTTGGAATGAAGGAGCAGGGGAGCTTCTTAGATTGTTACCGAAGAGCAGGAGGGTAGTTTGGCCCTTATGAAAAGTTAACGAGGGTAAAAGAGTCATTTTGACACCTATTCCGGATTCCTTGCCCGCCCTCCTTAGGAATTCTTTGGTTTTTGCTCGGAATGTCTAAGTCTACCCCGCTCAGAATGTCTAAGCCAAAAAATTTCAATTCCACTAAAAGAACAACTTCTTAAGGAGTTTCGTAAGCCGAATTCCATAAGTTTTCCGCGAAAAGAATGAGTCATTAGGGAAAACTACCAAACAGGTACCCAAATTTGACACTGATTAGCAAGTAGGTACCTGGACTTTTTTTTGTAGCAAATAGGTTGTCTAACTTTCTTAAATAAGCAAATAGGTACCTAATTTTAATTTCCGTTAAAAATAAACGGAAAATATCACGTGAGGAGCACGTGAGGAGCAGTTCAAGAATTGGCAAGTAGGTACCTCAACCAGTTCAAGAACCAGTTCGGTCGAACTACTTTATTATTATTTATTTTTTAAAGTAGGGTTTATATACCAAACAAATGCATGACTCAAGTCCAGACGTTCTCAGTGTATCAAGGAAGCATCGAAGTAGATACACAACAAAGTTGGTTCTAGTATACATGAAGACACTAGTAGATACACATCAAAGTTTATGATGCTAAGGATTGCTAGGAACCAATAGGACTAGTCGAGGTTGTTCTTGTTGAGGTCCAACCCATATAGCCACCCGTTTTTTGCTCGGTGTGATTTTCTCCCGACCGAGCACGTAAACGAAAGTACCCAAACGAAAGCGACAACCACGTAAAAGAAGTCGAGAGCGATCTTATCCTAACCGGGGCCTCCCTATAGAAGAACCTGATCCTCTAGAGTTGGGTGATTCCTATAGGTTGGCCAGTGATTTTTTGATAGGGTCGAGATGGTAATGGACCCGAGCGATGGGTTCAATATGCTTCATTGATGCACCGAGAACGTCTGGAGTTGATCCATGCATCCATGCATGTGTTTGGTATATAAACGCTATTTTTTTTAAAAAAAAAATATAAAGTGGTTCGACCGAACTGGCTCGGAACCGGATTTTGAATCAGTTCAGGTACCTACTTGCTAATTCGTGTAAGTTCAGGTATTTGTTTGCTCCTCATGTGATATTTTCCGTTTATTCTTAACGGAAATTAACGGTAGGTACCTATTTGCTTATTTTAATAAGTTTGGCTACTTCGTTGCTACAAAATAAATCAGGTACCTACTTGTTAATCAGTGTCTTCGGATACCAGATTGGTAGTTTTCCCTAAATATTATTTAATGATATTGAGTTTTGTAACCTCTTTCCCTATCAGCTAATGAACGTGATTAAATTTTGTTATAAATGTTATTAATGATATTGAGTTTTAATTTATACGATATGATTTGAGTTTTTTTAAGTTAAAGTTTCAAATCTTAACTTATAGTGAGCGGAATATGTAATGAATATGTAAGTTAAAACTCAATACTATTTGTATCGTTTGGATCACAACTCAAATATCTACACACTTTATATTTTCTAAGTAGTTACATAATTTAATTTTTATCAAATATTATTTCATAAAAAAATTAACTAATGCCAACACACTGTTTGTTTGCCAGCGTTAGCGGGTTGTTCATTTACGACACAACTCACACTCATACACACTCTTTTAAATAAATTAAGAAATGCTAAGTATCTTCGCTTTGCGAGGAGTAAGTAGTAAATTTAATTTATTCTTCGTAATGAACATTATAAAATTTATTTACTTTAGTCTTTAAATAAATATAGATTACAAAAAAAAATATTTTTTGTACTATTATAGCGTTTAAATTATTTATAATATGCCAAAATTATAAATACATGAAATAAATAGAAATAATTAAGTTTTTTTTTTAACTTATCTTTAGAATGAATGAGAACATTTAGAGGATTCTAAAGTGACTTATATGACATATGTCACTTAGAAGTGAGAATTGAATGTTTGACATTGACCTATTAAAATAGATTAATTTAACATTGGGAGTGAGAAAATATATTAAAAAACTTATTTATCACAATTCTAATTCTAGTTTAATTAATAGATATAGATAAATAGGCAGATATAGATTACAAGGTTAGTGAAAAAAACAATACCAGACTATTATTGATTTAAAGTAAAGTCAAAGTGAAAATTATTATAATCTCCATTTAATATGCATTAATATTATATATATCACATTATTATTTGTCGTTTCATAAAATAAGCATGACATGAAATATATTTAATGGAAATAAAAAATCATTAAAATTAGATAATTAATATATCACTACGGAAGAGGGTTATGTTAGGGGCTGAAAAATCATTGTTAAAAGTTCAATTATCGAGCCGTTAAATTTTGACGTATCGAATAGAATTGAGTCGTCATGTGAAGTGTCGTCATTAATTAGACGACTCAAATACTATGGACCCATGAAAAAGGAACTCAAATAGAATTGAGCCGACGTAATTAAATACGGCTGAAAATAAAAGAGTTGTCAAAAATGCAGAATATTTAATCATAATAATTTTCGCGACTCTTTTTCTAGCCACGAAAAATTAATTTATTAATTATTTTTCGACTCCTTATATTTTTCGCCACTCTTTTTTTAAGCTGCGAAAATTAATTTCTCCTTCTTATCCTCTACATTGATCCATGAATATATTTGGGAGTTCTAATTCGGAAACAACTTTAACAATCACAAATGAAACATTCTTCAAAATTACATATAAGAGCGGAATAACAGATCAGTGTTTGAATTAACAATCAATCAAGGTATACTAAACCTTATATAGAAAACAACACTAGAAAGAAGTTCATGAAAAGTCTACAAAATGACACATTTTTTCAATTCAGGAGATAGAGACGAAATTGATACCTCTTGTGAAGTCGGAGTTTGATAAAGAGTAAGACTATGATCCTGCGAAGCGGAGGAGGCGGAGGATACAAATTGATATCTCTGACTATCGGAGTTCTGAAATCCCATCCAAAACGGATTCCCCAATCATTAAACGATAATCAGAAGATTGAATTCAATAAGAAAGAGTTACCGGGATTCTGTGCCTTACCGTACTTCTAGACATATATGGAGTAGTTGAATCCACTACATAAAAAAATCCCAAAATTAAGAATAAGTGTTTGTTTGAATAGTCAGTTTTGGGGTGAAGAATAATCGAAATGAAGAACAATAGAAATGAAGAACACTTGATATGAAGAACAGTCGAAATTTTTGGATCTCGAGAATAATTAAAGGACCCGCGAAAGAAGGCATAGCGATCGAATAGCAGAGGTGGCGAAAGGAATAACGAAGAAGAAGAACTGTAGAGGCGTTCAAATGGAAAATAGAAGCGAACGGAAGAACTGACATGCGAAGGGACAAACAATAGATGCATCGAAGTAGGATCGACTATGAAACATTGAAGGAGGAACAAAAGAACAAAAGTGTAGAAGGAAGAGGAGAAGACTTTGTGAATGAGAACAGAAAGACTTGCGAAGGGAAAAGAAGAACTATTTTTATTACTCCATTATACAAACGACTCAAAAAAAGAGTCGTGAAAAATAAATATTTATTATTTATTTTTAACGGCTTAAAAAATGAGCCGATAATTTTTTTTTTTTAAATAACAACTGAAATATTTGAGCCGTGAAAATTATTATTTTTTTCTTTTATTTTGTGGTTTGAACATATGAGCTGTGGAAAAGATAAAACAATATTTTTTTTATAGTAAAATTGCAGCCAATTGGAAAGTGAGTCGTTAAATGTAAAGAAATACAACTTCATCTCATTTGAGTTGTGACAACTATAAAAAATAAAATATTCATGACTCAAATATCAAAGAGTCGTTTCATTAAGTCGTTAACCAAGCAGTCTCTCGTAGACTCGTAGTGTATGAAATAAAAACTAAATAATTATAAAGTTAATTGTTTGTTCGATAAAAATTAGGTATTTAGATTGAAAAAATTACCAAATTATTGGTCTATAATTAATGTTACAACTACACATATATATTAATAAACTTAAATATTAATTATTATTATATAGTGATACATTAATAATATTGTGATTATATATATATTGATTAATTGTTAGTATTTTGAATATAAATTTTCGTGGGGCTAAATATTAGAATTTTTAGATTCCTTAATGACTATATCTTTTGAGAAATATTTTAATAATGGTAAAAATTAATAAGTAATATACTTATAATTTTATTCTTTGTGATAAAGAATTTAAAGTTCTTTATCAAATATATATTTATAATAAAAATATACGTTCAATTTAATTATTTTTAATTGTATATGAGTTTACATAGAAAATTAATTTTTTAATAAAATTTATTCTAAAGTGATATATATTAATTGAGTTAGTGAATAATAATGTGTATTGATAATAAAAATGATCTAAATATTTACTAATATAATGTTAATTCATGTTTTCTAACTTATCTTTTATGTTATTTTTTTTGAAAATTGTATATAATATTTATAAAATGTATGATCAATGTATTTAATCTCACATATGATAATATGATAAATCTAACATACATTTATTCTTTCATAAAATAGAATACTCACTTTTCGAATTATAAAAGAAAAGAAGTCAACATTTCTTCTTGGTTTGTTTTGTATTGAATTTGTGAATATGTTTTTTCTCCCCCTCAGACATTTCCACCTGCACCCCTGCAAAGTATTTGTCTGGTCGTTGTGGAGGAAAGACGAGGATCATTGTCCTTGCTGGAGGTACAACGAACGAACGAACAAACAGACAGACAGACCATATATATTATTCATTCAAACTTGTCCCTCCTTACATTCATTCATTCATTCATCCTATTCAATTCCTTTGTTAATTTGTGTCTGTGAAGGTGTGGTCGCCGGAGCTTCTCTAATGATAGGTCTGGGCTTGATTTGTTGTTTCATCCGCCGAAGTTATCGAATGAGATCATGGTATACCAGAAAACAGCGTTTATGCGAAGCCACCAGCATGTGCACCATCCCCATCTATCCTTATAAAGAAATCGAGAGGGCTACAAATCATTTTTCCGACAAGCAAAGACTCGGCACAGGTGCATATGGTACGGTGTATGCAGGCAAATTGCATGGAGAAGATCAATGGGTGGCTATTAAAAAAATTAAACACAGTAGGGACAACCAGGATACTATACAACAGGTAGTGAATGAGATTAGGCTACTGTCATCTGTCAGACACCCCAATCTGGTACGACTCCTTGGTTGCTCTATCGACCAAACAGATGATCAAGTGCTGGTGTATGAGTTCATGCCCAATGGAACACTCTCCCAACACTTATTAGGAGAAAGAGGGCAAGGCCTACCTTGGCCGGTGAGGCTGTCTATTGCAACAGAGACAGCTCAGGCAATAACACACCTCCACTCAGCTGATCCTCCGATCTATCACAGAGACGTGAAGTCGAGCAACATTCTTTTGGACTATGATTTTAAGTCCAAAGTAGCAGATTTTGGTCTCTCCAGGTTAGGAAGGCCTGACAACGTATCCCACATATCCACGGCTCCTCAGGGAACTCCTGGTTATCTTGACCCTCAATACCACCAGAACTTCCATCTCTCAGATAAGAGTGATGTCTACAGTTTCGGAGTGGTTCTGGTGGAGATAATAACATCACTCAAGGTGGTGGACTTCAATCGCCGTCCAAATGAGGTCAATCTAGCTGCCCTAGCGGTTGAAAGGATCGGGCAGGGTCGTCTCAATGAGATTGTTGATCCATCTCTAGACACAAACAAGGATGAGTGGACACGATCTTCCATACAAAAAGTTGCTGAACTAGCATTTCGGTGTCTGGCATTCCATCGGGATTCAAGACCCTTGATGGCAGAGGTTGCAGAAGAGATGCAACAGATTAGACTCAGCAGTTGGTCAAACTCAAACTCTGAAGAAAGTTGTAAGGAGAAGAGACCAGTCTCTGAGGTGGTGCATTCGTATTGCTCTTCTCCTCCATCATCTTCTTGTTCTACTAGCATGAAAGACAAGTTGCTGAGTGGGTCGGAGGAGGAGGAGATACAAACTCGATCCATACGTTGTTTAAACTCTAATGAAAGCATGCTGCTGGTAAAAGAGAATTCAAATCCCTATTCATCACCTGGTTCAAATGAAGACAGCACCACCAACAGCAACAACCTTGGGTCTTCAGTAAACAACGAAGACAAAACGGACGGCGGCGGAATGGGTGTTCAAAAGGAAAATTTTGTTATGAAAACTGTCTTCAAAACAGCAGACAATATTGCCATTTTTGGCAGGGCTGCAGGGAAAGGTTTAAGCTAGTCTCAGGGGAATTTCGAAGATTCAAAAAATTGTACAACACCACGTTTTGATTTGTAGATTTTTTAATATTATTAAACAGACTTATGAGAAGTATCAAATTAAGATAAAGCTTCTCTAATTGTTTTACACAGCAAGCAGAAGCAGTCACCACAAAAAATTTCATCTTTGAGTATGCTAACCTTTTAGCAGCGAGCGAAGTTGTTTTAATAGCCCCGTGGTTAAAGGTCTAACGTCACTATAGATATCATTCAGTGACAAATTTACGTCTAAATATGTTGTTACTGAACACGGAAAACATATCAATCCATCATTAAAAACATCTAATCACTACCGACGAAATTATTCTGTTAGTAAAACATGACCATTCTGTCGGTAAAAATAAAATTCGTCAGCAAAATAATATTTTCGTCGGTAAAGGTATCGTTGGCGAATGTCTGTCGACGACAGTTTACCAACGAAATATGTAACAAAAATTTCGTCGGTAAATACAATCTATTTACCGACGGAATTTTTGTCGTCAAAGATGATTATTTCGTCAACAATTTACGTTTTTGCCGACGAAATCTATTTCATTATCAAAAAAACTCATTTTTTTAATAAAAAAAAAATGCATTAACAAATAGAATAATAATAAAATATTATGTATACAAGAAATATTGGCATTTTTGGCAGGGCTGCAGGGAAGGTTTAAGCTAGTCTCAGGGGAATTTCGAAGATTCAAAAAATTGTACAACACCACGTTTTGATTTGTAGATCTTTTAATATTATTAAACAGACTTATGAAAAGTATCAAATTAAGATAAAGCGTCTCTAATTGTTTTACACAGCAAGCGGAAGCAGTCACCACAAAAAATTTCATCTTTGAGTATGCTAAACTTTTAGCAGCGAGCAAAGTTGTTTTAATAGCCCCGCTAACGCCACTATATAAAGGTCTAACACCACTATAGATATCATTCAGTGACAAATTTACGTCAAAAATACTGTCACTATAGACATGATATTAGTAACAACATAGAAGAATCAATTGTTACTGAACACGGAAAACATATCAATCCATCATTAAAAACATCTAATCACTACCGACGAAATTATTCTGTTAGTAAAAGGTGACCATTCTGTTAGTAAAAATAAAATTCGTCAGCAAAATAATATTTTCGTCGGTAAAAGTATCGTCGGCGAATGTCTGTCGGCAACAGTTTACCGACAAAATATGTCACAAAAGTTTCGTCGGTAAATACAATCTATTTACCGACAGAATTTTTGTCGTCAAAGATAATTATTTCGTCAACAATTTACGTTTTTGCCGACGAAATCTATTTTATCAGCAAAAAAACTCATTTTTTTTAATAAAAAAAAATGCATTAACAAATAGAATAATAATAAAATATTATGTATACAAGAAATATTTAAGTCAACAAGAAATTTAGTTTACAAATAGAGTGACACTAATTTGCAAACTTACAGTGCAACAGTATAATTACCATTCTCTTTTCTATTTCTAACTCTCCATATAATAGTAAAAACAATTAGCAAAAGGACCACCTATATTAATTATGTGTGTAATTTCTATCATTTATATAAAAAAAGAAACTCACAATCGCTTCAAGGACAGAACCCTGCCTATGTGTAAAGGAATTGTCCGACTTAAATTATTATGTCCAATCTCTCTTGGAATATCACCAAAGAAGTTGTTCTTCAGAGTATTCATGATTAGACAAAGTAAATATATAAATATCCTTACAAACATTTCAAGTTAAGTAGCTTTCTCAACACAGAAATGAATATTCCGTATATAGAAAATCCAGTCAAGTTCCTAGAACAAAACAAACAACACACCAAATAATAAATAAAAACCAACCCTTCTAGACTGGATTTCTTATGAAGGACAAGAACTTACAAGATTGTCACTAGACTATCTTCACAGTGAACACCCAACCACCTGCAAGGATCACTATCGTTTGAATTCAGCACATTAAAACTACAAAAATCAACCACTTTATATTGAATCAGTTTTACACCTCTCTTGAAGACATTCTTCTAGTTTTACATTCATCAACCACTTTATATTGAATTTACCGATTATGGGCTATTGTTGTTTGGGTCCTCCAAAGGTGAATCTGTCTCTATACATTCATCATGTCTGTAGTACACACAAACATACATCCATATATACAGTTAGTGCAACGTATAGAACTGCATAACTGCCTAAGCAATGGGAAGAAGAAGAAGATGAAGAAGAAACTAACCTGAGGTCTGTTGTTGGAGTTAAGCATTGAATCTTGAGTTGTAAATCAAACAGATAGACAGAAAGACAAACAAACAGGGTAAAAGATTCAGACCTACCAAGTCATGCATTATCATAAGAAACACGACAATTATGACTCATAGACGATCCCTTTATATATACCAAAAGAAAGCTTAATAATTGTAATTATGGTTAACCAAGTAAAGATTATCACTGCAAAAAAAAACACTACATATAGATTCCGTTATATCCTCCGTCCATTGACACGTACCATTTCTCGTCAATGCTTTGCTTGATTTAGTGATTGCTTTCCCCGTCTGGCAAGAGAAAATTGACACAAACAACCTATCCCATCCTTTAGGAACTTAAAACATGAAGAAAATCAATATTTTTTCTTAATTTCCAGAGTTGAAGAACAAAACTGAAACACAAAAACATGAATGGAAACTGAACCTGGATAGCTTTGATATGATAAAATCTAAAGTCGATATTCTCCCCCACCGCAGCAACAAACACATGCACTAAAAATAGCAACCTAATCCCACAATTTTGCAGCAGCACCCACCCGCAAATTTGACTGTGTGGCTGACGATAACTAAACCGAACCACGAATATGGACAGTAGTGACTAAAATTGGCATGTAATTAAGGAAGAGAACTCACCTTCTCTTCTTAGTTGAGCATCAACCTCAATTAAAGGCCACAAAAGCGACTACCCTCAGTTGTTCTTCGATACAACTGAGAGAAAATCAACGAAGCAGTTGTTTCCTTCTTGTTCTTCAATTTGATAAGAGGTCTCCGTTCCCTCCCCGATTTAAGAGCGCTTATTTCCATCTTCTTCTTCTTCTTTATTCGGGAGCAGGAACATGTCGGAGGGAGGGTTTGCGGAGGGGAAGAGAGGATAGGCGAAGGGAAGCTGCGGGAAATAGTTTTAACAATTCAAATTTCAAATAGTATTATTTCCGACGTAAATTACATACCGTCAGTAAAGATATATTTGTACTGACGATATATTGAGTTTCATCGGTAGAGACCTAATTACCGACGATAACTGCATTTCGTCGGTAAATACATGAGATTGTACCGACGAAGGTTTTGGATTTTTGTCGGTAAAAATATATTTTACCGACAAAACTTGATATTGTCGGTGAAATAATATTTACCGACAACAATTAAATTTTGTTGGTAAATTAAGTCTTACTGACGAAATTATATTTTCGTCGGTAAATGTCGGATTTTTAGTAGTGAATAGTGATAGTTAATAAAGTTGTTAAACACATATTTTATGTGACAACTAGTGTTACTCATTGCTAAATACATTATTATGTAGTGTTTTTTTGAATTAATTCGCATTGCTAAAAACATAATATATTATTCCTAAAAATATCTATATACATCTTAATACACATCCAAACTAAATATTTACAAGACTTAATAAAAGTAAATGCACATATAGGATTTCTGTATAACGAAGTCACACAAGTTCAGATTTTTTTTTCATAAAAGTATCCGACCAAAAGTCCGTACAATTAAAAAAAATTGTCCATTCATAATATGTTTTTTAAGTTCAATTTCTTGGTTTAAACCAAAAACCTAAAAAATACATTCAAAACTAAATTGATTTAATACAGTTTGAACTAATTGAACGACTATCACAAGAAACAAACACTTAGAATACATTTTAGACAAAAATCCAGCATTAAGTGAAACATTCTCATCTATTAGCATCCATGCAACCAATCATGTTGGTGAATTAAACATCCATCATCAGCAACCATCCATGCTGGTGGATTTTTTGAACTCATTATACATGTTTCAAGAAATGTATACATTTCCGGTGATCAATAAAAAAGTGAAGTAAACAAATGACATACATGTAAAATAGTATAATAAAAGTTGTAATCCATTACCTTCAATTTTGTTTATGTTCGAAAGATATTCTTCGATGTCAGATTCCGTAACCAATTTTTTGGGCAAATTAAAGATTCTTCCATAAGTGGACTAGGAGAGCTACGAAAATCATCAAGCACTCGGCCTTCAGATGGAAACTAGAATTACTAACACATCCCTCACCGTCTTAGCAAGACTAGGGAATCACCCTCCATTCAACCGCCACCAACTCAAAATATCAAAATCAGATACAGAATTTTCACAAATTTCAGACAAATATTTTTCCATCTCACCTTTATTTTCCGTTTGAATTCCAGTTTCACTCATAAACTTCATTGTTAGAAAATTTGCAGTATGCATATGACATGATGATTTTAAAGTGGCTGACTCACTTTTATCCTTTTTTGATGGACTGATAAAACTTCCTCATTAGGTAATGTTTTTGACTTAGAAAGGTCTCCTTGGTATTTCTTAATTGTTTTTATCTCCATTTGTCGGACGCCGGATCCGACTTTCCCCCACCATTTTTTGAAGAAAAACAATTCGCTCAAAAAATGTCGGGTCTTGGCGAGCGACGGGTCCGGCCAAGCGGGGTCATCAACCAGATCGAAAAAATGAAAGAGTCGCTACCGATTAATTAAAGGCTAATCGGAATCCTAAAATTTGCCTAGGGTAGATGGAGTTAACATCCTAGGGTTTCGAAAGGTCTACGTCCAGATAATTGAGTCAGGGGTTTTTGATTACGTGTCAAGGGCTCGCGAGTTCATAATCCGCATTTTCGGTACTTTAGTCTGCTTTTGAATTCGTTTTCACCGATTTACTCAAATTACCCGTTTTGATCATGCTTGGCCAAAAAAATTATATGCATTTTCTTTAAATTAAACAAACCATATACAAACAATTTTTTTTTATTTATGAGTTAATTTCAAATAAATAAACAAGAGAGAATAAAGTTAATTGTGCTAGAAAAAAAGAGTGGTTTAACTTTGGAGTCATTTTAAACGTGTCAAAAAAACATGAATGATTTTGAAGATAGTAAGCACGTTTGACCAATTTGTAACACTTTGAGAAGTCATGAGATGTTCAGAAAAGTTTAGGGACCAAAACACAATTATTTAAAAATAATAACTGAACTGAAAATATATTTTTTTAAATTACAGAATTGACCCCAAACTATTCTGGACTTATTTGTAACACTTGGTAAAGTTCCAAAATTACCTGAAAATTATTCTGGACTTATTTGTAACATTTTGAGAAGTTATGGGATGTCCAGAAAGTTTCAGGGAACAAAATGTAATTATTAAAAATTTCGAGCTGAATTGAAAAAATGTTTTTATAAAAATTGCAGAAATGACCCAAAACTTTTCTGATTTGGTTTATAACACTCGATAAAGTCTCAGAATGACCCGAGAGTTCAAGGACCAAGTTGTAATCTTCATCAAATTTTAGAAATGGCCCAAGTCGGTTTTGATTTTTTTTTTTCATATATATATATATATAGTATCACATATACATAATATATATATATTATACATATACATATATAGTATCACTTATATATTATACATATATACATATATACATATAGTATCACATATACATATATATAGTATCAAATATACATAATATATATATATATATAGTATTATATAGATATATAATATATGTATATAAAATCTCAATTTCATTCACATTAGAAAATACAAATAAAATATTGAATATGAAGAAGATATACCTAAAACAATCGGAGTTTAAATACCGTACGAGAAATCTAAACCGATAATTACCGATATTTTTCACTCACTCTCTATTTTTTCCACTCAAATCACTCAATCTCCCTTCTATTATTTGAAATTGAAATGGAGTCTTAGAAATCAGAACAGAGATTTATAAGGTTACAACGGCATGCAGTTGTTGGAGAAGACGAGGAGTCTCATATAGATTAGGGTAGAAGAAGAAGAGTATGAGACATGGATAGAGTAGATGAAGAAAGTTTAAGGAAAGAAAAAACGTCTGAAATAGGCCGATAGGGTTAGGGAGGTCAGGGGAGAAAAAAAACAGAAAGGGATAAGGGAGATGAAGAGTTTGAAGCATAGTTATCAGAATCGGACCATATCGGTGGTTCGATCGGGTTCGACCGGGAACCAGACCTTTGTTCGGTTTGGTTCAGTTAAAAGATCGTTTTACAAATGAACAGTGTTTGAACCTACCGGTTTAAAAAAACAGTCAGTTTCCGGTTCACTTTTTAAATATATTTTTACGGACCAATCGTTTCGGTTTTTTCCTGCACAAACCAATTGGTTTTATATGGAGTGTTAAACCGATCGGTTTTTCTATTAGGCTAAATATCTCGATTGCCCTCAATTCGTGCCCTAGAAACTCCAGTTCGTGTCTTCGTCTCAAGTAGCCGCCCGCAGCACTTCTTATGCACGCTCCAGCCGCAGCAAGCTTCATTTCTTCTTCTTCTGCACGCCGCAGCCAAGCAGGACGCCGCAACCAAGCTTCTTCTTTGCTCTTCCCCAATTCGTATGTGAGTTGTCTTCGTTCTTCACTTCGTCCGTGAGTTGTCTTCTTCAAGGATCAACAATGGATCAACAAATCAGTTTTCTTCTTCAATGGATCAACAATGGATTTCCCATATTTCGTATGTGAGTTGTTTCTGAATTGATTTCCCATATTTCGTATTGACTAACTGAAGGTGTAAGACCTTAAGTCTCGGAAAAGAGATGGAATCATGTAAGTTGAGTTTATTTGCATGAAGTTCAAACCTCACCAAGTTTTCTTAGAAAAAAGAACTCCTTTGGTCTGACACATATGTGAAAGTATAAATTGCGGAAATTGGAGATGAAGACGTAAATATATCTTGAAATCCCTCAATAGGGATGGAAGAATTCTTCAGTTTTGCTACTTGAACAGGTCATTTTAGCTATGTTATGCATGCTTTTGCTGAAGAACTAGAAACATTTCATGCAAATATTGCTTTCATGTTCTATATTAAATCTTACCTCTCTCGGAAACAATTGATCTGCAAATGTAGAAGAGACATTTCTCCCCAGCACAACAACACTGTTGTAAATTCTAATGAATTTGCCTCATCCGCCATGATTCTAATCCCCTGGAATGCCCAACACCTGAATCTGCAGCTACAGCTCCCAAGCATTCATACATTTTTCTTCTTCAGTTGTGCTTTCCACTATTGAACTAAATGCAGTTTTAGAAATGAAATTATCAACCTTTTTGTCTGTGTTGCTGTAGTATTGACAGGGCCAGCCTTCTATGTGTACTTCTTTCCATAATCTATCCACAGCAAAAAACTACATGTGCTGGCCTTTGTTTCCCATTTCAAATGAGCTCATAAGTTCCTTTATGATTTTTCATTGACCCATTTTAAACTATTGTGTGTTGGCTAAGCTAGAACTAGAAGTATCTGGTTGGACATTAATGATTGATTTGTATGAAGATATGTACTGGGTTCCTCACTTGCTGTTGTGTGTTGTCTATAAGCACCTGCAATTCATATGATACTTCTATTAGCTTGCTATTGGCCTTTATGAACCGCACACTGAACCGAGTTGGACCGGGTTGGATTGGCCGAACCGTGAACCAACCCCCTCGCTGGTTCGATGGCCGGTCCGGTTCTGATAACTATGGTATGAAGAGAAGATAGAAGACAAACATTCTTGATATTTGTGTGCACGATTATTATTCATATTAATAAATAATTCATGTATTATATATACTTAATTCAGTTGGACCAGATTTCATGGTTTTTTTAACTCAAAGACCGAACCAGGACGAACCATGTGTTTTTGGTTCAATTTTTTGATCTGGTTCAGGTCGGTTCTTAACATTTTTTCAGACCAACCCGATTTTACTTTCACCCCTACATAAAATTCTCACTTTTGAGTGGTTTTTCATGTAAATCACTTTAAGAACCTTCAAATCTTCTAATTCATTATCCTGATAAGTTATAAAAACTAACCTTAGTAATTTCTTTTTATTTCACATGTATATTTATAATTTTGTCTTAAATATATTGTATATATTGAAATGTATATAATATTATATTTGATCTCAAGTATGAACGTATTAGAATTTACAATTAAAAATTACATAGACTAATTAAGAATATATTTAGTTTATTAACTATTAATTTTATCAAAGTCGCATATTATTATCGTCTATAATTAAAAATTTAATAAAAAAATATAACATGAATATTCATAATATGAAGGTAAATATTTAACATTTTTATATATGTATACTAATAAAAGTCATAAACCATAAAAGTTAAGCTAATATGTATTTTTCAAATAGTTGTTATATATTTATAGACCTAATATATTATTTAAATTAACAAATAAGTAACATTTTGTTTGTAGATATTTTTACTATTACTAAAATAAGGTTAAAAAAATTAATAGATTTAACATTTTTGTAACATTTTACGCTAATGGGAGTCACTAAACCAAAAACACATTAAATTAAAATTAGTAATTATCATTGTATTAATATTTATTCATGTATTTAATTAGTGTTATGAATAAATAGACTTAATCTTACTATTCTATTCTATGATTCTTAATATTGAAACAAATGGAATAATTTGTAATATACAAAACTACGCATATGCTTAATATTATTGATAAATATACTTAGTTTTTTATTATATAATAAAGGAAAAATCTGAAAATTGCCCAACATGTTTGCAGAAAATGGTTTTTCGAGCAACTTGTTTTTGATGATGGTTAATTGTTGAATACGGTTGAAAATGATGGTAATTGGTACCTCCGTTAGTTTTCTGTTCAAAAAATCCGTTAAATATTTTTCATATTTGTAAAATTAATCAAATATTTTTCTAAATGTTACAATTAAACTCTACAAACTTACACTAATGTTTCACACAAGTGCTAACTCGATTCGAGTCACACCGGGGGTCCACTAACCAGGGTCTAAACCCAGACCAGGTCCCCATGGTTGGGCGACCTGGTCTGGATCCGAACCCAGACCAGGTCCCCATGGTTGGGCGACCTGGTCTGGTTCCGAACTCAAACCAAGTCCCCAGGCAGGTGACCTAATCTGGGTTCGGACTGTGACTAGGGTTCCCCGGTGTGGCTCGAATCGAGTCAGGACTTGTTTAAAACATTAGTGTAAGTTTGAAGGGTTTAATTGTAACATTTAGAAAAATATTTTGTTAATTTTGTAAATATGAAAAATATTTAACGGAATTTTTAACAGAAAAGTAACAAAGGTACGAATTACCATCATTTTCAAACATGTTGGACCAAAAACAATCGTTTGGGTTGAAAAATCATTTTCGTCAAACATGTTGTACCATTTTCAGACATTTCCCTATATAATATTAAGTTAATTTTCTTGTTAACTAAAAATAGTTTTGTAAGTTAGAAAAATAGAAATAACATATAATTTATAAATTTATTTAATATATAAAAATATTTATTGCACAAATTGTGTATTAGCTCTTTAGTATATAATTAAAAACAGGCATACGCGTTACTACAGGTTGCGAGTTAAATCACAACTCGCACCCAGCGTGGCGTGTTGAAAGTTGTTTTATTTAACGACACATTGTTTAATTAAAAAATAAATTATGTCTCTATTAAAAAAATTAGAGTAGGTAGATATATTAATTGTTATTCAAATTATGAAAAAATATATATTAAATTTGGAATTACAAATTGACCATACGCTCTGCCCTAGGTTGAGATATGAAAATTGAACTTAAAAAAATCAAACTCAAAACTTATACGTCCAAACTCAACACCGTTTATGAAATTTATGGTGAAATTCATTTATGTACCTACTTTAATTTTTATGAATGTTTTTTATTAGATATATATTTAATTTTTTAACCTAACATCGTTTGCCATATAATTTGATCGGAATGATAAAATGATATAGGTGAAAAAATTAATTATATACAAACTCAAAAACAAATAATAAAAACAAATGACAGTACGTAAATAATTTAATTAAATGGTGTTAACTAGGTATTGAGTTTTGACTTTTTGATTGGTTGTATGATACGTCAGATAAAAAATTATACACACATATATATATATATTTACAAATTTACACATACTTACCATATATATATACATTTATACATGGGAAAAGTCTGAAAATGGTCCATCATGTTTGCACAAAATGTTTTTCGGTGCAACTTGTTTTTTACTGATGGTTAATGGTTCAATACGTTTGAAAATGATGGTAATTGGTACCTTCGTTACTTTTCTATTAAAAAATTCCGTTAAATATTTTTCATATTTGCAAAATTAACCAAATATTTTTATAAATGTTACAATTACACCCTATAAACTTATACTAATGTTTCAAATAAGTCCCGACTCGATTCGAGCCACATCGGGGGTCCCCTAGCCAGAGTCTGAACCCCGACCAATTCGTCAAACCATGGGGACTTGGTCTGGGTTCGAACCCAAACCATAGGACCCCCGGTTGGAGCCCCAATCAGTTTTTTTCTAATATTTTTTTTTAAAATTATATTCACTTTTTAACTAAATTCTACAAAATTCAATGTCTAGTTTGATTTTTCTGTCATCCTCTTCTCCTTTTCAAGCTTTGTGTTTTATAGTTCTCTCCTTCCAAGCCATGCATGTATATAGCATGAATCTATTATGTATATTTGCTTTGCTTTTCTTTGAAGCCACGTGAAATATTCTGGACGTGCATAATAAAGACCATGTCATATATATATATATTTCCTTCTTGCTTTGGTAAACTTTAAATTCGTGCTTTGACTTGACCTTCGTATCACTTGTAAATATATATGAAAAATATATGTAGGTGTCGGTGACTATTCGTACCACTGTTTGTAGAAATCTATATATTCCATGGAAAACTCATTGTCTAATTAATATGGGTGACTGGTGTATATAGACATATATGCTTCCGTTGCCTAATATATAGACATGTGTTTGTACATGCATAAATATTGGTATTGCTACTACCACTATGCTCGTATGCATAAATCGTTGCACAATCCGCCTATACCTTACAGCCGAAGATTGAGCCAATAACAGAGCTGTCTTACAGCCGTGTTCTAGCATGGGCATCCTCCTCCTAGCACTATCGAAACTAGCCTATCTTTGCGACGTCACGATTGAAGAATGGGATCCACCCATTCAAATACATGCCTAGCTTACTAAGATAAATTCCCAAACCATTCACATGAAATCAAACATCTAAGAGAAACAAAACACCATAAGATATTTTGAAGGTTCATTCCTCACGCAAAAGATAAAACAGAATAATAACCACTAAAATAGAGTCTGGTTGGATCATTTGGGACTACTACTTCTACTCACCAGCATCATCAACACCAGCATCATCAGCAACAGCATCATCAGCAACCAAAAAGAATAAGCAGAGTAGAGCAGATACTAATACCAGTTATATCAGCAAGTGATTGATTCACAGATTATGATTCACTCCCTCCCTCACTACTGAGGTCATTCCCAGATTGTGGCAATAAAGATTGAGCCGTCATCGTGGAAACAAAGGTGACGAGTTGTAGTAAGTCACTTCGAATCTTCACAAATTTGAACTTTAATTTGTTCCACTTGTTCTCTATGTCTTGACGTTCCTTTGACGATTCCACATGTACAAGACCCTCAAGAAACAATTGCTCCAAAATGGCCAATGATGCACTAGATTGGTCTTCATCATTTATCATTCTCGTGCCTGCTCCACCAATGCGAGATTTCTGTTTAGAAACAAGAGAGGAAGAAAGACCATCTCCATCACCCCATACAGTGTTAATAAGATGAAACAACTTCTTCTCTTTAGCAGTTCGGAACATGATATTCTTCTTTTTGTGATAATTGTGGAACTTCCTCTTGCAAGATCTGATTTTATTGAAGATTTGCTCTTTGGTGAAGCGAGTATTGAGGAGTCCACCATTTTCTAACAACTCCATAAATGATGGATTCTTTGTGGAGGGAACCAAGCCTGTAGTTACCTTGTAATCGGCCATGATTTGGATGAACACGAGCTCATCTTCCTCGCTCCACACTCTCTCAAAAAGATCTGGCTTACTACAACCACCCAACTTACCTTCAACTTCACCAACAACAACAACAGCAGCAATGCCCTTATCCTTTCTCTTTTGTTCTTCACGCTCAGTCAGTTGAGGTGCATGGGGGGCTTTCTTCTTCTTCTTCTTCTTCTTAGCACGACTAGCACCATCTTCATGTTCATCGTCTCTCTTGGGGAAAGAAGCAGCAGCAGCTTCAGAAAAAGGTTTCTTCTTTGTACTCGTCTCTCCTTCAACAACAACATCTGCCTCTCTCTTTCTCTTGCCTGGAAGAGATCGCTTTTTAGGCTGACCGCCAAGTGCTTCTGCTGCTTGGGGTTTCTTCTTACAGTCACCTTTCCCAACCGGAGCGTCAACTTCCACTTCCTCTTCGTTTCCCTCGGACCCTTCTCTCTCGTTCTTGGAGGAAGCAACCAGAGCTATCTTGCCTTTCTGTCCCCGTTTTTTTGATCTCCCCAGAAACAGACATCTACCCACTGCATTGTCCTTGGCCTTAATTTTTTTGGCCTTTTTATACTTCTCATCTTTCTCTTCCAGGTCCTGATCTTCCTCTTCCAGATCCTGATCTTCCTCTTCCAGGTCCTGAACTTCCTTAGCGGAAGCAACCTCGACTAACTTCTTCTCCGCCGGTGACAGACGCTTCAGAGCAGCAGCTACCGGAGCTTGAGGAGGAGAAAGCGGTTGTAACAGCCGCTTCCGAAAGGTATAAGGAGGAGGAGGTGGTGCCTCCTTTATGAACGTGTGAGACTCTGCCGACGAGTCTCTTGATTCTTGGTCAGACATGGGGGATGATGGTAACCGCTTCCTTGAAGGTTAGGGAGAAGAGAAGAGAAGAGAAGAGACTGGAGAGAAGACAGACTTTTGAACTTCTCTCTTGTTGATGTTACTGCTGCGCTACATTAATATAATTGAGATATTAACTAAATAATATTTCTAAAAATTATCATACTTTGATAATAGGATTGAATCTGAATCGGCACTTGGCCAAAAAAAAAAAAAATCTGAATCGGCACAAAAGGTACCCTTAAAAAAATAAAAAAATAATAAAAAAAAAAAAATAAATAAAAATTGTTTTGTTTCTTAATACGAAGAACCAACTTTTTTTCTGAATTTTGCCACAAACATGCGTATTCAAATCCGCAGGCTTATATCGATTATATTTTACATTCAATTGCCATTTTTCGGGAAAATTATATATTGATTGATTGAATTATAAATTTAGAAGTTTAGTGTATTAATATGAGTTTAGAAATGACAAAAGATTTGATTCAATCTAACATTCTAATAATGCGGTGTGAGACTTTTTTTTTTTTTTTAATTTAGATACTATATTTATTTCTTAATTATAGACAATCTATCTATATATATTTAATTTGATTAAAATGTATGCAATTATGATATATATATATATTATTTTGATTAAAATGTATGCAATTATGACAAATAATTTTTTATTGCATTTTCTTACTTCTAATGTCAAAATAATCTATTTTAACTGGTTCATGTCAAATATAAATTTATCAATTCTAAGTGACATGTCATGTAAGTCACGTTAAAATCGTTCAAGCTTTCTCATTCATTCTCAAAAGAAGTTACATAACTTTAATTAATTCTTTTTATTTCACATGTATATTTATATTTTTTGTAAGTATATTTTATGTAGTAAAATTTGTACAATACTAAAATACATAATCATATATTTTATAAATGTCATGTATGCACATATAAAAAGTTTCTATTATAATTTAAATAGACTAATTAACAAATATTAAATATTTTATTATAAATTCATTTTTAATATAAAATTGAATACATGAACTAATAATAATATCAAGGTAAACTTTAACAATCTACAAAAACTATGTATATAATAACTTTTAATAAGGTATAATATTATTGACTTTAATATAGATATATATAATACACTTATTTCCTTAGTAATAAGTCAATCTAAAATATAAGTATATGTATTAAAATTACAAATTTATACAAATGTTTTCCCTACAGCTTAGTATATAAAAATAATAATATTATAATATATAATATGCTACTAAAATAATTAGATTGATTAAGTTATAAACAATTAATTTGGTTAAAAGTGAGACTTAAAACAAACATATAACTTGGAGCATTTTAAATTAAGTGAGATTTGAAGTGATTACTAGAGTTTTGAGATTAACAAATTAGATAAACTTATTTTTAATAATAGCTTGGAGAAAATATTTCAAAAATCGTACTTATCCAAATTATAATGTATTAAGTCAAATAAATATATAAATAGATAGATAATACATATATAACTTCTTTAAAAAAAATTAGAAGTGTAAAAAATATCATTATAATATGTTAGATTCCAAATATTGAGAGTGAAAAAATGTAATACGTAAATATTAATATAAATGTCATACACCTTATAAATTGAGTTGAAAATTATAATATCATATTAATAGTAGTTGATATTGTTTTAGTATTATATCTTGCTAAATACTTATAATTTATTTAAACAACAATACATACAAATTTTGTACATTCTATGCAATGCGCAGATTTACTAGTATGACAATAAAACACTACTAATTATATTATAGTACTTTTTTTTTTGGTAAATATGGATTAAAATTAAAGAGGTGGCAAAACTTTGCCCAAGTCCAAAACATACAAAACAAAACTAGCTAGCTTTTACAATTCTCGAAAAAGAAAAACCGACCGCGTCTTTACGAATCGCGTTAGTAGTTTCCTTCGGAGGTACAATATGAATTTCGAACACTTGACGCTGTTTAGTCGCCATGTCTGTCATAATATCTGCTACCGCATTTGCTTCTCGGTATATATGTCTGAACTTCATTCTTTCGAACTGCATCATTAGCTTCCTGCAATCCGCAATAATGGGCATTAGCTTTAGATTTGACATATTTTCCTCAGAGATTACCTTATGGGCTGAGAGGACATAGTACTAGAAAACTAATTCGCACTTTGCACAATATAATAATTATTTTAGTTTATAAATTAATAATATTTTTAAATAAATAAATATATATAACATGATTGTTTACACTTTATTAAAATACATTTAATTAATATTAATTCAATTACGCAACATAAAAATTAATTATATTTATGAAAAAAATGTTAAACTTATTTTCATTTTTATAATATTATACAATATAACAATTATTTATATTTTATAAAAATATTTGAAAATAAATAAGTAGATAATAAAAACAAATGTAACCAATTATGAATATGATGGTTAGGGCTGGGCATGAACCGGTTCGGCCCCGAACCGGTTCAGAACCGAACCTTTACCACATTTTAAAATCGGTACGGTTTACCGCTCCAGTTTTTGGTCGCTCCAGATTTTGTCTGATTTACCATACCTGTTCTGAATCGGTTCAAAAACCGGTTCGGCCGAACCTGTTTATACCAAAAAAAAAACGAACCTGTTTATTATAGAAAGTGTGATGCCTGTTTATTATTTAAAAAAAACGTCTCCTCGGAAGCAACACGGAGCTCATTATAGAAAGTGTGATGCCAAATCTTCTCCATGTCATCCCAGTTGCTGACAATACCGTGCTCAATGGGATATTTCAAGGTCAAGATACCTCTTTTTGATTGGGCTTCATCACCAACATAGGCATCTTTCTGCCCCATTCCAACCATGACACCAGTGTGTCTTGGTCTACCAACAATACTTGGAAAAACTGCCCTAGGAGCATCATCACCAGTAAATCCTGCCTAAATGGAAAACAAGAAGATAAATGAGTTAGATATAAATGAGATGAATCAGTGGAAACCTGGATGAATTTGGTGACAAGACACAAATTCCTTATTTGCAGAAGACATTCTGAGTTACCTTCACCATTTCGGTTCCATTATCACATACAAGGGGTTGAATATCCTCAGCATCAGCCATTTTTTTGCTAATCTGCAGTAGTATAAGGTTTAAGATCTTTGAGGATATAAGAAATGAAATACCCTTAACTAAAACAGCATCGCCCACAACTGCTACTGCTCTTCCCTTAACTAAAACAAACTTAACAAAATAATGATATTCATAGCCATCCATAAGCAACTTGCTATTTTGCAATCAGATGAGCAATTTGTGAGGGCTCAAAATAATGATGCAACATATATCTTGGCAATGATGAACTCACCCAAAATTATACTAATTTTTAGAAACGACATCACCTCTACAGCAGCATCCATTACACAGCCTTCATGCTTCTATCCAATTGAGTGTTCTCCATACAAATATTTAAGAAACTGAAACAAAAAGGAATCATCTTTTCACCTTTCACTTACAGACAGAGAAGAAGAAGAACTCAATTATTGGTTAGTGCCCTCCTCCTGCTCCTCCAATTTCTGGATATAAGCTTTCAGCACCATAACCACCTCCCTGGTCGGCGCCTGCAATGTTCCCACCAACCCAATTGCGGAGGTCCTTCGAACACACCACCCGTGAAATCATTGTTCTCCAGCTTCTTCTCCTTCTGGAACTCCCTGTACGTCTTAATGGCCGCTGGGACCTCCTCACTGTGAACGAACAGCCACACGTTCATCCCCTTCATGGACGGCTTCAGCGCCTCCCATTCCGTCCCTTCAATCGCTTGAGAAGTCTGAAGTATGAATGCCTGAGAATAAATTGTTTGAAGACGCGTGAATTAGGTTTAGGTCTGGTTTGAAAGTGAAGAAAAACCGGTTTTGTCTGGTCTGAAAGTGGTCTGGTCTGATTTAGTATTTAGTAGTATTTTAAGGTTAAAACCGGTACAAAAAAAGGTTCGGTTAACCGGTTTTGAACCGGTTTTGAACCGGGTTTCTGTACCTATTCTGAACCGCTCCATATGTTTTCAAAAAATCCATTTGTTTTGTGAACCGGTTCGGCCGAACCGATACAAAACTGGTACGGTTCAGGTACGGTTCAACCGAACCGGTTATTTTTGCCCAGCCCTAATGATGGTAATTAATAATGTTAAAAATCATTTTATGACATCTATTATTTTCATATATATTTAAATAAATACCAACGATTAGAATATATAAATATATATGCGTGTGTGTGTGTATATATGCATATTAGTTATAGTAATTATATTTTTGTTTTTACATTTTGTAATATATGTTGATTCTAATAGACTATAACAATGATATTTTATAAAAATAGTTCTAAGAAAAGTATGAAGAAATTATATTAAAAATATTATTATTTTTCCATACCCTAAGTTTTATGTCATAATTATAAATATCTACATAAAATTAATATGTGATTATTATTTTCATAAAATTGATATATAATATACATAATAATACTTAATTTCATCTTGTAATAAAAACTTTAATTTAGACATCTTCTTGCTCTTCATAAAATATAAAATTTAGTAAATAAAACAATCTTAAAAAAATCATAAATGCACATAGAAAATAAGAAGATGTTAATGGAATTTTGTAACTTATTGGAAGAATGAATGAGAAAGTTTGGAAGATTTTAAACTATATTATATGACATGCCACATATGAGCGAAAATTATATGTTTGACATGGACCAATTAGAAGTTATGAAATTGGCATTAGGAATGAGAAAATGTTTTAAAAAACTTACTTGCAACAAATCTACATAACTTAGTCAAATTAATATATATATATATATAGATTAGATTATTATTATTTTTCAATACCCTATGTTTTATGTCATAATTATAAATATCTACATAAAATTAACATTTGATTATTATTTTCATAAAATTGATATATAATATACATAATAATCCTTAATTTCATCTTAAATTATTTTGTAATAAAACGTTTTAATTTATACATCTTCTTGCTTCTCATAACATATAAAATTTAGTAAATAAAATAAACTTAAGAAAAATCATAAATGCACATACAAAATAAGAAGATATTAATGAAATTTTGTAACTTATTGAGAGAATAATGAAAAAGTTTGGACGATTTTAAACTATGTTACATGGCATGCCACATATGAGTGAGAATTATATGTTTGACATGAACCAAATAGAAGTTATGAAATTGACATTAGGAATGAGAAAATGTCTTAAAAAACTTATTTGTCACAATTTTACATAACTTAGCCAAATTAATATATATATATATATATATAGCGTTGATTTTACGTATCCTAATATATATTACTAGAAAACCGATTAGTTCTTTGCGCAATATAATAATTATTCTAGTTTATAAATTAATAACATTTTTTAATAAATATAAATATATATTTATAACATGATTATTTACAATTTATTAATGAATATATAATTAATATTAATTCAATTAAACCACATAAACATTAATTATATTTATGAAAAAATGTTAAAACTTATTTTAATTATTTTATAATATAATAAATATAACGATTATTTATATTTTATAAAAATATTTGAAAATAAATGAGTAGATAATAAGAAAAATGTCAACTATTATAAATATGATGCAAACTAATTATTTTAAAATTCATTTTATGTCATATATAACTTATATAAATAATTTTTAAAATTTGTAATATATGTTGATTCTAGTATAAAATGACAATGATATTAAAATTATTGTTATAAGTTTTAAATTTTTTAAATTTTATGTTGAATAAATAATTATAAATATCTATATAAAATATATTTTTTCAATCTAATTTCTCAAATTCGGTCATCCCCTACTAAAAAACTCCATAATAGCCCATACTCATCGTTTGATCTTGATTGGACAAAGCTACTGTAGCCATTGCAGATGTCGTGGTGCTCGTGGGAGAAAGGACAGAAGTAACTGCGGAACGTCTTCTCACTTTCTTGGTTGACGCAGAAAAAGATTTCTTTGTTGGTTGAGGAAGAAAAAGATTTTCTATTACTGTTACCTCTTGTACAACACTTTCAAAGTTTCAAGTTCAACCCTCTAAATTCGACGAAATTACAAAGCTCGGGTAACCTTAACAAGGACCACACGTCTCTATCATGGTTACATTAATAGACATATTTACGAGAAACACACATTTTGTTGATCACTTTTTCAAATGGTATTGTTTTGAGTTTTTTAAAAAGTAGCCACTGTTTCAAAAACATTTGTAAAAATAAGTATACTTAATTTATTTTTAGCAAAATGTATATAAACAATACTGTGGGTATCATTTTTTTCAACGTGCGCGACTAGGGATAGCGTTTTTCATAACGCTACTTAGTAACGCTTTTATAAAAAAACGCCACACCTATTGACATTTTTTTTTGATATTGTTGATTAATTTGTTTAATTAATTAATAAAGCTGAAGTATCTAGGCAAAAACTTTGAACTGGCGCGGCCCACGAGTGGTCTGGTCTCCTATCTACTACTACTTTTTACGCTGTTTTCTTCCATTTTTTTACTCACAAAAATATTATAAAATATGCGTGGCCCATGAGTTGGTACTTGGTAGTGTAAGTTTGTAACTATTATAAAATATACTGAATTAAATATTATGTATATATATATACTGAATTTAAAAAACCTGTTTCCCTATAATATTTGACTAAATTACGAGATTTTTTAAGTTTAAATCATAAATTTTTCTTCGTTCACTTTTGATCAAAATTCAAATTTGGCACATCTGTTATCTTTTCCATTCAAATTTAAACGAATAAGTTTTAAAAATTATAAAAATAATAGATTTTTTTTTTTAAAAATGTCACAATTTAATAATTTAAAATGTTACAATTGAGTCCAGATTCAATTGAGTCTCGATTGAGTCCCAATTGAATTGGGGGTTGGTTCAACCCGAATTCAATTAAGGTCCGATTGAGCCGATCAATGGTGCTCGGGTCTGGATCTTGTGGCCTAGACTCGAGCCCAAATTAAATCGGGACTCAATTGTAACATTTAAAAAAGTTTGAAAGAGTTAAATTTGACATTTTTGAAAGTTTTCTGTTATTTTTATAATTTTCAAAATTTATTATGTTAAATTTGGATGAAAAAGTTGACGGGGACAAACTCGAACTTTAGTTAAATATGAAAGAATGAAATTTTACGATTTAAAGTTTACACTGCGCATCAGATTTTTTATAGAAGCATATGAAAAAGGTTATCACCGAACTTTGAAGACTCCTTCAATTTAGGTATAAGTTACTTTGGAGAATATTAATGTCATATATACTTATGATCGTTAGTAATATTTTAGAATTAAATTTGTAATTTAATAATATTTTCGAATTAAAAATTTAAAATTGCATAAAATCTATAATAACACATAAATTGAATAAATTGTCCCTAAATAATTTTTTATAACTAACAATGATCGTTATGTGTACATTTTTTTAGTGTCAACCCATCTCAATGCTAAACGATGCTATTCTTTAAACTAACAAGGTGACTTATTATATCCTCTTCAAGAGATGTGGTTGGAATTAATAAATTTTGAAATTATCGATGGCGAATCACATACCTCTTCTAGATACCACGCTGCGTTTCGGCGGCAATGGAGTGCCAAATCTGATCCATCTTGACGCATAGGGACTGGATCTCTAAATGACAGCTCTCTTAATCGTTTATGGGATAGTAAAGGAGGTTGAAAGGAATGGGGTTCAATCTTCAAACAAAAATACGACATTGATCCCTAAAATTTACGTCGATTTTAAAATTCTTCCTTAAAATTTAAAGTCTCCCCCTAATATTTGGAAATCATGAAAAATCCCCCCCTTAACATATGCATTTTTAGGGGGAATTTTTCATTATTTCCAAACATTATATTATACATTAATTTTTAAGATTTTTTTTTTTAAGATCGAAGTAAACTTTAGGAGAATGTCATATTTTGTGTTAGAATTAGACTCGGTAATTTCGTAATTAATTAGAATGTTATAAATTTATTTCAAGTAGAGGTGGCAATTGTGGACCCGACCCGAAAATGACTCGGAATCAACCCGGGTTCAGGTCAATAAAAAGATGTGATGGGTCATTTTCGGATTGATCCGTCTAACACGCCGCAAGAGGCGGGTTAGGTTCGGGTTGACCCGTCTGACCCGGAATAGACCCGTGAAAAAAAAACTAATCCACTTCCTTGCATCCATGTCTTCTGTAGTCCCAAGCCTGTTCAGTAGCGTCTTTTCCTCCCAAGCAAAGCAGTTTTCGTGACATCGTAGGGCGTACATAGACATGGAAGCCTGAGGATTATAAGCAGCAATGGAGGAAATTAAAACCATTGACGAACCCTTCTGCATGTGTGGTACTGCCTCTTGTATGCACATTTCATTTTACTGTCATATCTCAATCAATCACATTTGTGTGGCTCAATACATGTGTAATAGGGTAGAGTAAACACAAATGATCTTAAAGTTGAAGTGATTGTGGATAGTATTGTTTTTTCATCCAAAATAATTACCTTTAGAAGAAGTATGGCAACTTTGACATTTATTTCCCACAACTTGTCAAGCGCAGATGGACTAGCAGTAGCATTCGATACAACAACATCAAATGAAGCCTCAATTCATCGAATGAAAAGGCTTCAATTCTTTGCTCTCATCTGGAGGGTCTTTTCTATGAGATTCTTCCTCTGCTGAGGATTAGAGACATGCCAAACATGTCAATTCCTTTGCTTCTGAGCTGCTCAACTGCTTCAGTACATATGCATACTGAAGTGATATAATGTCTGCACGAAAGGTGTTCGACGAAATGCCAGAAAGAGATTTCTTGAGAAAAACATTACTTAGAGAGATCTCCAACTGCACCCATTAACTTTTTCCAAACATTTTTTAAGCCCAAAAGTGTATTTTCTAGAGCTGTCAATGGTGCAGTGAAAAAACTCAAAACCATGGTTATAACCGTTATTTTTTTATGTGATTAACCGTACTATTATGGTGCAGTGCAATTATGTTGATGAATTTTCTACCCATTTTGGTTATGAGTATTTTAGTCATACCCATGGTTATAATCATGATAATTATATAAATATAATATAATATTAATATATTAATAAATCATAATAACATAAGTAGAATTTTCACTTTTAAATTTCATGAATCTATAATTCCAAGGCGAGTTGTAATTGAATGATGCAAACGTTAAATGATATTAGTGTTAATTTTGAATAATGTTAATGTTAATATTAATGTTGAATATTTTTATTGATTGTGACATAACTTTATGTATTTATTAATATAACATTTATAATGTCATATTACATTTCACATGTTGGTAATAAATATGGTTATACGGTTAAAACAGATAAAATCGGCAAAGAGTGGCGAACCTGAAGAATATACAAAATCCTAGAACATCGGTTTCAGAAGAAGAAGGAGGAGCAATTGGGGTTCATCGAGACTTGTTCCTTCAATTGGAAGTTTCTCCCCCTTAAATAAAATGTTCAGATTAATTACAACCCTAAAATGAAAACGAGGAAAAACGATGGTTCAATTACACCGAATGAATACAAAACAACGGAGAACTAAAATGACTCAGACCAAAAGAAGACGAACCAGATGAGCAACATTAACAAGTAACGGGCCGTCTAGATGAGCAATGGGCCAACAGATGAGGAGAAGCCCAATAGACACAAACCTTCCAGATTGAACCAAGCCCATCAATACGGTCAATATATCAAATTTCAATACTCCCCCTCAATCTGGAAGAGGTGAAGTGATCTCCCCCTGTCCAGAAAACACATTCTTCATTCCAAGTCTTCCAACCAAGAATTGATGTTGTTGTGTTCCAAGAGGTTTGGTAAATATATCAGCCAACTGGTCACCTGTTCTAACATGCTCAAGCTGCACAACTTTGTCAACCAACCTTTCTATAATATAATGACAATCTATCTCAATGTGTTTGGTTCACTCATGAAAAACAGGATTGTTGGCAATTTGTATAGCAACTTTACTATCACAATATAAAACAGATGGAACATTTTGCTTAAAACCCAATTCTTCCATCAATCCTCTAAGCCATATAATTTCAGATAATGATGCACCCATGCTTCTATATTCAGATTAAGCAGAAGATCTAGAAACAGTGGTTTGTTTCTTAACCTTCCAACTGACCAAAGACTTTCCTATCATGATGCAAAAACCAGTAACTGATTTTCTAGACTTAATGCAACTGGCCCAATCAGAATCACAATAGGCAATAATATCTGGCAACGATTTAGAGGACAAAAGGATACCTTTACCTAGTTCCCTTTTAATATACCCGATTATCCGCATTGCAGCTTCAAGATGTGAATTTTTCGGATTTTGCATGAATTGACTGAGATTATGCACTGCAAATAAAATATCTGGGCGAGTAATGGTTAGGTACAAAAGCTTCCCTATCAGTCTCCTATAAACGGTGACATCATTTAGGGTTTCATCATCAACATTGACATTCAGATGCTTATCATAATCCACACTAGTAAATTTCACATTTTGTTCCATAGGAGTTCTAACTGTCTTAGCACCTGAAAGACCAACATCTGAAGTAAGCTCTAATGCATATTTCCTTTGACAGAACACCAATCCTTCATTAGATCGAGCTATCTCAATACCAAGGAAATATCTCAATTCACCCAAATCCTTCATTTTAAAACATGATTCTAAAACATGCTTCAAATCAGATATCAGAACTTCACTATTACCACAAATGAGCAAATCATCCACATATATCAAAAGAATAACCAACTCAGTTCCAACCCGTTTTGTAAACAAAGAATAATCAAACTTTGACTGATTATATCCATCATCAATAAGAGAATTGGTCAACTTAATATTCCACTGTCGACTAGCCTGTTTTAAACCATATAACGATTTTCACAATTTGCACACAAGATGAGTGCTATTTTTACCAACAAATCCTTCAGGAACATGCATATAAACTTCCTCAAAGTATCCTTGTAAAAAAAGAATTGTACACATCCATTTGATAGAGATGCCAATTATAAACAGAGGCAAGGGCTAGCACAGTTCTAACAGTACTCATTTTAACAACACGAGAAAAAGTGTCAAAATAGTCTATACCATGCTTTTGGCTATACCCCTTAGCTACCAATCTGGCTTTATGCCTATTCAAGGATCCATCAGAGTTAAATTTCAATTTGTTACCCACTTACATCCGATTGCCTTTTTACCTTGGGGAAGAGTGACCAAGTCCCAACACTACAAGAAATTTGGTTTTTTGTGAGGGTCAAATTTCTAAGGGAATTTCAAAAATCCCTGAGAAATTTCACTTTGTAAGGAATTTTCTAAGGGATCTACCCTTAACAAATAAGCTTGCTAGAAAAAAAGCAATTTAAAAGGAAAATCCCTTGCAAAAAGTTTCAACAAAATTTCCTTATAAAATCCCTAGCAAACTTTTAAAAATCAATTCCCTCACAAACTTATTAAGGGAATTTTGTGAGTATTTTCCCTAGTAAATTATAAAGGATATTTTCAAGGGTTTTATTTAGTAAATTTACAAAGGGATTATTAAGGAAAATCACTATAAATAATTTTATAAATATATATATATATATATATTATATATAATATGTATTATAATATATATATATATATATATTATATATAATATGTATTATAATATATATATATATATAAAATGTATTATATTTATAACATGTAACATAATATACACATATATATATACTATTATATGAAACAAGTTTATAGTTTAAACATTCAAAGCCTTAACTAAAGAGATAACAATTAACAACGTATCTAAATAATACATACTTAGTAAAAAATATCTAAATAGAAATTATGCAACAACTTATGTATTTGAACCATTATCCCGTTGAAAGGGATTAAACTCCTGACCTTGTTTTGCAAATTGCTCCATCATGCTTTGCACTAATGCTTGCATTTGGTTGATCTGAGATTGTTGAGCTGAAATTTGTGCTTGTTGTAGTTCCACTACATCTTTAATTGAAAGTATTCTGTTCCCAAATCAGGTTTGGCTTAGAGATTAACAAACTTCATTTTCACTCCTCCAATTTGTACAAGAACATGTTGTGATTGAGTAACTTTCGAAGGTCCACCCATTACATGACTTTTCACCAATATAACAGTGCTAATTTCACCCCCATTACATGACTTTTGACCAATAAAACAATGCTATTTTGTTTGAAAAGTTATAATTAATCTATTTGTAAAAAACTAAGTTGGGATGTGGGTTGTACAGGTTAACACCTACACGGTTTCATATCGTGTATATATAACTAGGTTCTGTTTTCACATATCATGCAGATTGATCTTTATACCGAGAGCTCATACTTGTTACTCACATTTCTAAGGTTATATTGAAGTCGAATGAATTGAACTACATTTACATTTTTCTCCCTTTATTTATGCTGTCATAATTTTCACTTAATTTCCATTGGTCCCAGTCACAATTTTCTAAGCTAAACTAAAATCTAGCATTCTTCTATCAACATAAGCAAAATCTAGCATTCTTCTTACCATAAAGAACAGCTCCGATAAAAGCATCCCCAGCTCCTGTCGTGTCCACTAGTTCAGAAGGTGGTATTGTTTCAGCTGTTCCAAAGTATAATCTGCCCTGCGTTCTCCCTGGTATTCCTCTTTCACTCAAATTCATCACATCCTGGTAACAATAACAACAAAAATAAACACATGACATTCAATTAATATATACATATATATATTCAACTCTGATTCATAGGAAACTCAAACGACTGCATACAGATGGAATGCACATTGGGGCAGACATTTTATCATCCTTCTTTTGTTGCAAGGGCTGCAGCAAGCTATCGATATCAACTTCTTGATAATTGAACAGACATTCAGCCTAACTAAGTTCTTCCTGTCATAAATGAATTCAACACATTGCTACAGACACAATGTTGACTCAAATGTATTTGACTGTAAAACGATTTTACACCCACCATACCAACAACAGACTACATCTATGCTCTTCACAAAAGAAGAAGAAACAAGCAAAAAAATGGTTAGCAATCAAACAGACATTGACCATTAGAAATCCAAAGTCACCAGCATTAATACGTATTACATCAGTGTTGGACACTTCACCTGCTTTAATACGTATTTATTCATTTAAACATTTGAAGGTTTAGTATGAATCAGACAATAATAGTGAGATATACTGAAGAAACACAGGAAATACGATTTAGATTTATCTTTTGTTGTCCATGAATCACTTGAATGCAAGACGGTCCTTCCCCATTTTCAGCACTAAGCCGCAGATTATCCTTTGTTATAAAAAATTAAACTTCTATCGTAAGATTTGGTGTTCATATTTTGTATACTTCGTGTTTAACAGGTTCAGTTGGACCTCACATTTAGAGCTTATCTCTATAACACCAGCAGAGCTTATTACAAGTGTACTTTTTTTAATGGAGCATGTACGTTAGATATTTTATTCCCTTCAGGAAATACTGCAGTTCTAGCCCCTGGGAAGGTATAAACAATCTTTCCCTCATCTAAATTTGTAAATTCATCAAATAAATTCTATTTCTCAATCATAGTAAAAGTCAGCTACCATAAGTCTATTCCTTGAAAAAATTACAGTAAAACTGATGTTGCTCCCAAAGTCACCAGGAATCCAACAAAGCAGATAAGCTAAAGTAGCTGCTAAAGAAATATTGTGTTGGCTCAACAAGCTCCCTTACAAAATTCGTGATAAGACTTACACTACACTAAAGCTACTTCAGCTGCTAAAGAAATATTGTTCAGCAGTCACAACCTAAAGCGAAAATTGCAGAATTGGAGGATTAGACACGATTACTGCAACAAACTCACACGAGAACAGAACATCTCCAGAATTTTCATCTTACCTAATGTTTTTGCTGGTGATTCTCTGAATGCGCAATGAAGGCAGCGAAATATCAGTCGAACCAGATGGAGAATGAAGCGAGTTAAGCTCAGTCCTGCAACGGCGTGTGGAGATACGTCTCAGATGAAGAAGTGAGCTCTGAAGTTTGATCGAGATGAAGAACCGAAGGAAATGCTGTCAATGAACTGAAGGAAATGCTGTCAATGGGTTTGCGCCTTTGCGGTCAAGAATGCTTGGTCTGAACCAGTCAAGAATGCTTGGTCTGAACCGATCAAAAATGCTTGGTCTGAACCGGTCAATGCTTGGGCTAAGGGTTTTCCCTTACAAAACAAATATTTTTTTAAGGAGATATAAATCCCTTGCAAATGAATACATTTTCTGAGGAGCAATAAATTCCTTACAAAATTTAGGATTGAAAAAGGTAATTAGTGATGGATTATCCTTAAAAATATTTGTAAGGAAAATCCGTCACAAAATAGTAAGGAAAATATATTTTGTGAGGAATTTCCCTAATTATTATTCTCCTCACTTAACCCTAACAAATCCATTACAAATAGTTGTCAATTTAAAGGGATTATTTCCCTTGCAAAATTTCCTTCACAAAAACCTGATTTTCATGTAGTGCAAGTTTGAGTTTGCTCAAGAGCTTCTATTTCATCCTCCATCGCTAGAATTCAGGATTCATTCTTGACCGCCTCAGAAAAAATTTTGGGCTCAATAATTCTGGAATTGAGCTCAGATATACCTGATAACTATCAGACAAACCATCATAGCATATAAATCTGCTTATAGAATGCAGACAAGATACATTCGAAACCTGATAATCTTTCATCCATATAGGAGACTTTATAGTTCTACGTGACCTGCTGAAAACAGGCATAGAAGAATCCTGTGTAATAGGGACAATATTGCTATCAGGGTCATTAACTGGCCCATCATGTAGCATGTTTCCATCAGTGTCATGAATGACATCATCATCTGGATTATCTGCACTGATATCCACACTATTCTCCTCAGTTCTTACATCGTGAGGGATGTTAACATCATAGGAGTCCGACTCTGCATGATAATCGAAAAATATGGGCAACTGATCTGATTTGCTATTCTCAAAGGGAGATATTTTTTCAATGAATTGAACATCCCTACTAATGAAATATTTCTTTTCATTCAGATTATACAGTCTATATCCCTTTTGAGACTCTGAGTACCCCACCAAAATGGATGGAATAGCTCTAGAGGCAAATTTGTCAGCCACCTGCATATGTTTCGCATAGCATAGGCACCCAAACACCCGAAGGTGACTAATCACAGGTTTTTTATTGTTCAACATCTCCATAGGAGTTTTCCCATTCAGCACCTTAGATGGCATCAAATTGATCAAGTAGCAAGCAGTTAAGACACAATCCCCCCAAAATTCATTTTTAAGTGCCCTGACCACTTCCAGGAGATGTCGATGCTTTCGCTCAACTCTCCCATTCTGTTGGGGGGGGGGGGGGGGGTATATGGGCAACTGCTTTGGTGAACAATTCCCTTTTCTTGAAAGAATGTCTTAATATTCTCATTGAAAAGTTCCTTACCATTGTCCGTTCTGAAGGCTTTAACTTTCTTACCGAATTGAGTCTCAACCATGATAACAAACTGCTTCAAGACAACAACAACATCGGATTTAAAATGCATTAAGTGAATCCAAGTAACTCTCGAAAAATCATCCACCAATGTACGAAAAAATCTTTTGTTATCATGGATTGAAGTAAGAAAAGAGCCCTAAACATCAACATGAATAAGATCAAATATAATATCTGCTCTTGATACAGAATTAGGAAAAGGTTTTCTGATAATTTTCGCTTTGGGACATATGGAACATTCAGTTATATCAGAAAATTTATTATTTGGTAAATCAATAGAATCCAAGTGCTCCAATGCCTTTAACGAAATATGTTCAAGACGTTTATGCCATAACATAACATTTGAAACAGCAGAAAAAGGATTACATGTGGTATCATTATAGGCTGTTCTAATGAAGTATAAACCCGATTTAAGATCACCAGTCCCCAAGACCCTCCCATTTGAGAGGTCCTGCAGGACAACAAACTTAGGGTAAAAAATCACAGAATAGTTCAGTTATTTAGTAAGCTTATAAACTGATAAAAGAATGTATTTAAATTAAGGTAAATACATAACATTCATCAATTTCTTATCCTCACTAAAGAAAAAATTTCCAATACTCTTGACAGTTGAAAAATCCCCATTGGGCAATTGAACCCTAGTTCCTAGAAGCAACTTATTCTCACATAACCAATCATTTCTGTTGGTCATGTGCTATGTTGCTCCAGTATCTAGAATCCAATAGTCACTATGAGAGGAAATGATGGTGTTTAAAGATATACCTGCTGTATTCACACGGTGATCCTCTATAGGGATAACACCTGCTGGTATTGCAGTGCTGCCAACCTGTCCGACTGTTTGTAATAGTTTCTCAAATTGACCACGTGTGAGAGTAATATTATCTTGTACAGCAGAACTCAAAGAAGGATCATTAGAAAACACTTTTGATAAATCAGAATTGGCATAACTATTTTCAGAAGAGGCAGCATTAGCTTTTGAATTATTGGTTGTTCCTTTCAATAATTCCTTATACTTAAAGCAATTGTCCTTAACATGTCCCTTCTTTTTACAGAAGTCACAGCCTCGGGCAAAACACCGATCAAAAGTATCCCCCTTCTTCTTACAATGAGTGCATTCCAAATTCTGATTTCCTTTAGGTCGATCCATACTAAGAGAAGCATTCACAGATCCAGAACTAACATTCATAGCAGAAGTAATTCCCCTTTTGTGTTTCCTCTTGAATAAGAAGATTATGTGCTTGATTTACAGAAGGGAAAGGATTCCAAAGGAGTAAATGACTTCTAACACCAGAGTAAGTATCATTCAAACCAGCCAAGAATTGAAAAAGACGTTGATTATCTTTGTGCTCAATATGTTTTTTAAAATCCTCACCCTCAATATGAGGTAAGGCACAAGCCGCATCATATTCAGTCCAAAGAAGTCTCAACTTAGTAAAAAAGGTGGAAATAGAATCAAGACCCTGTCGAGTCATGACAATTTCGAAATATAATTGATAGGTCCTTGGACCACTGACCTTATCGAATCTTTCATTACGGTCTTTCCACACAGAAAAAGCATTTTCAGTATACATGTAACCACTAGCAAGATCTTTCCAAATAGAATTCAAAATCCAACCTAAAACAATTGCATTGCATCTATCCCATAAATGATGAAAAATATGATCATATTTCTCACGAATGCAAGTTCCAGTAATAAAACCTAACTTGTTTCTTCCTAACAAGGTGAACCGAATAGCACAGCTCCACATAACATAGTTTTCAGGCCCAGTCAAAGAAACAGAAATCATGCTAATACCGGGATTATCACTAGCATGCAAGAAAAGAGGATGATGAGACCCTACCTAAGCCATGGCCTCATCATCATTCTCATACTGACGAATCTTTTCAACAGGTTTCTCCTCAACCATCAAAAACAACAGAAATAACAGAGATTACCTTCGGACCAAAGAATGGTCAAGAGGAAAAAAAACAAACCGTCAGGCAAAGAACAGGACAAGATTGCAACACAACCTTCACCAAGGAAGATGTCCGGCAAAAAAAGGTTGCAATCACAAGAAACCCTCAGTCCTCAAGAAGCAGGACTGAAGAATCGGAAAAATGAACCGTCGCAACAAGATGATACGATTCTCACATAAATCAACAGCCACAAGAACCAAATCGGGCAAAGAAGAAGATCATAAGCAAGGCTAGAACGCCTTTGGCTCTTATACCAAGATAAAATCGACAAAGAGTGGCTGTTGGGTATCGATATTGACAGCCCAATAAGGAAAAGGCCTCGAAGGCCCATTAACCCTGGAGGGGGTAAACCCAAGATATTCGAACTGGATCAGCTTAAGTACAAGTCAACTTGGCCCACCCTAGAGTGTCCCAAGACCGAGCCCAAAGTTGATATGAACGCCAAAGGCTCCCCAGACTGCTCGCCATCCTTCACCAGGCCGCGACCTCTCAATGCTCGCCATGGGAGTGATCGCCCCGAAGAGAGCATTGCCTCTCTCCTCTGGTCCCACTAACCGTTAATAAGGAAGTGGCCACGATATCCCGCATATCTCGGTCACATATTCACTAAAGATTAGATATGGTAACTGCAATATCTCGCCGTAACTGCCATATCTTATTATCCGAATGTTCAGCAACATAATATTCACTAAGATATACAGTTGCCTTATACATTTTGATCTCTCCTACCCTATAAATACCTTTGCTTTACATACGTTCCTTACGTTTTGAGCTATATACACACACATATACTCATTTAAGCATCAGAGAGGGACCTAGAGACACCCCCTCTGTTGCGCTCCCCTACTTGCAGGTTCACCGGAGTTGAAGCAAAAGCACCTTTCAACCTTTGTCTAGCATTCAATTCACTACCAGATCAGCAACCAGGATTTCACGATCCAACATTTGGCTCCGTCTGTAGGAACGAGTGATACAACCATGAGAACTCGATCCCAAAACAACCGTCAGAACCAGACTCGCGAGCAATCCGCGGATAGCTCTGATTCCGCCGCCGCTTCACCACTTCAACAAGAACCTGCCAGCCAGGCAGGAGCCAATGCCGTCCCCCTGCGTGCGGCCATAGAACATGTCGGTAACTTCAGACCGACCCCGACTACCAACCACATCAAGACTTTAGCTCCTCAGACCGTCCACATCGCCGGGGAAAACATCCAGTTAACCCCGGAGATGATATCATTGCTGGAGGCCATCCTAGGACAGGCCCGCCGTCAAGACCCTGCTCCTCAAGGAAACACTCGCCCTGCTGCCACAAGGCCCTTACCGTCTGAAACCGCGAATCCTGGCGCCACAGCACCCCAGGAAGAGCAGGAGGTGACGTCTGGACAGCAGTCCCTGCCCCCGGCATATACCGATCAACCGACGGCTACATACTCGGCCAATCCTTCCGGTCCTCCTCCATCCGGGACCTCGCCAAAGTACTGCACTGTGGACCAGATGGACGACCTCCTCAACAAACGGCTCCAAGAAAGACGACTGACAGTCGTAGCTCCCTTCAAGGAACAGTCTGCTCACCCCTTTTCCGACGAGCTCGTCGCCATCAAGATCCCTAAAGACGTAGTCGCTCGGGCCATACCGGAGTACAGTGGTGGAGGAGATCCCACCATACACGTCCACACGCACGAGGCTTCTCTCCTGGGGTAAGTCAAATGATCCCAATCACTTGGCTTTGTTATTTCCCTCCACTCTTTCGGGTTCGGCTTCGTCCTGGTTCTTCGGCCTCCTTGCAGGATCTATAGGAACTTGGGCAGAGTTAATGAGCAAATTCCTGGAGATATATATGGGCGAGCGCCAGCTGATGAAAAGCGTGGTCGCCCTGGATGCGGTCAAGCACCAGCCTGGAGAGCCGCTGGCCAATTTTTACGGGCGTTTCCATCAGAACGTCACAGAGATAGATCGCCGAATATCGGATGGGGAAATCATTCGATCATTTTACAGAGGTTTGGATGTGGCCAACAAGGCCTCGAGGAAGCTGCGAAACAGCTACCACGTAAAGGAGATTGAAACGTTGGAGGACGAACACAGAGGCTAACTTCCTGACGACCTCGCTAAGGGTGGTTCCTGAGTCCCGACGCGATGGTAAGAAGGAAGTAAAGAAGGAGAAAAAGGAAGAGACAGCAGGCCCCGAGTTGAGCCTAACCCAGCGCCTCACCATCCAGAGGTCCCTGAGTACTTTACGCCTTTAAATAGGCAGATCTCAGCGGTACTAGTCGAGATGGAGAGGAGATCCTTGGCGAGGCCACCGATGCCTCATCGGGGTGGTCAGCCCATGGGAAAGGACATCGAGAGCTATTGCAGATACCACAAGTGCAAGGGCCACAAGATGGATGACTGCCGCATTCTGAAGTGGGACACAGGGGGGATGCTGAAGGAATTTGTGGCAGGGCGAGACAGAAGTCGAACGCCCCCTAGGAGACATCGTTCGCCAGTTCCTGCCGAATAAACTGATCCATCTGCCAGCAAGAGGAGAGTAAATTTGATTGCGGGAGGATTCGGTGCAGGCGGCGAGGGGTCGCACGCCAGGGAGGTCTATGCCACTCAGATCTCTACAGCAGTTCAGTTGGGAAAGCGACCCCGACCTGAGGAGAACATTGTCATCTCATTCTATGAAGATGATTTGGCACATGTCACAACCCCGCACAACGATGCTTTGGTCATCACGACAGATATTGACGGCTGTGACGTTGCAAGGATTCTGGTCGACGGAGGCAGCTCGACAGACATCCTATTCCTGGACGCTTTTGAGAGGATGGGCAAGTCCAAACGTGACCTGAAGAGGGTCGACTATCCACTAATTAGGTTTGCAGGGAGGACAACTTATCCGCTGGGGGCAATAACCATGCCAGTGATTTTTGGCGAGGGATGGAAGAGCATCAAGGTCTCGGTCACTTTCCTGGTGGTCGATTCACCTACATCCTACAACGCCATCCTAGGGAGGACCACGATCAATCCGAACAAGATTGTGGCCTCCACGGTCCATCAGAAGATGAAGTTCCCCACTCCCAATGGGATTGGAGAAGTGCTCGGCGACCAGCCTTCCTCGCGGCAATGTTATGTGAACTGCCTGCGCAGGAAGAACCAAGGGGAGACCCTCGCCATCGAGACAGAGGCCGACCCTAACGAGGATTTGGCTCGGCCAACACCCATGGAGGAATTGGAAGAGGTCGAGGTCGATGGCCTAGACAAGAAGGTGCGCATTGGGACCATCTTAAAAGAAGATCAGAAGGAGGCCATGACCGCCCTCTTCAGGGAATTTAAAGAGCTCTTCGCCTGGCAGCCAAGTGACATGCCGGGTATTAGCACAGATATCATCTCTCACGAACTCAGGATAGACCCTTCCATCAAACCGATCGCCCAAAAAAGAAGATCGTTCGAGACGGACAAGCGCTTGGCGATCAGACAGGAGGTTGGCAGATTGATTGAGGCTGACTTCGTCAGAGAGGTGAGATTCCAGAGCTGGGTCGCCAACCCAGTTTTGGTCAAGAAATCGAACGGCAAGTGGAGGATGTGCGTCGACTTCCGCGACTTGAACAAGGTTTTCCCTAAGGATTCATATCCCCTTCCCAGGATTGATCAGCTGGTCGATGCTACCTCTGGTCACGAGATGCTGAGCTTCATGGACGCCTATTCAAGCTACAACCAGATCAGAATGCATCCAGACGATGAGGCTCACACCGCTTTCTATGCAGACAGGGACATTCTGTGCTACAAGGTGATGCTCTTTGGTCTCATCAATGCCTGGGCAACTTATCAGCGGATGGTGAACCGCCTGTTCCAGGACATGCTGGGGAGAAACATGGAGGCTTATGTGGACGATATGCTCATCAAAACCATCAAGGGCAATCCACACACAACAGAACTCCGCGAAGCTTTCGAATGCATGAGGAGACACAGCGTTCGCCTGAACCCTGCAAAGTGCGCCTTTGGAGTCAAATCTGGCAAATTTATGGGTTTCATGGTCAGCGAAAGGGGCATCGAAGCAAACCCAGAAAAGCTGAAGGCCATAGAAGAAATGAAGTCACCAACCTGCACAAGGAGGTCCAATGCCTGAATGGACGCCTAGCTGCTCTCAACCGCTTCCTCTTCAAGGCGAGCGACAAGTCCCTCCCATTTTTCAAAACTCTGAGGGCCAACCGCAAGTTCGAGTGGACGCCAGACTGCGAAGAGGCGTTCCAATCCTTGAAGAGGCATATCCAAACACTCCCAGCTCTGGCAAAGCCCATTCCAGGCGAGCAACTCTTCCTTTATTTAGGCCTTAGCGATGTGGCAGCCAGTGCTGTTTTAATAAGGGAAGAAAATAATATTCATAGTCCAGTGTATTTCATTAGGAAAATGTTCAACTCAGCAGAAATAAAATATGTCCAGATTGAGAAGTATCTCTATGCCTTAGTAATTGATGCTCGGAAGCTGAGACCTTACTTTCATGCGCACGACATCACGGTCCTCACCAATCAACCGCTCAAAAACTTCCTGATAAAACCAGATTCTTCAGGAAGAATGGTCAAGCTGGCGATCGAGCTCAGCGAGTTCAAGATCAAATTTGCGCCAAAAATGGCCATCAAAGGTCAAGCACTAGCTGATTTCATTGTGGAAAGCACGAGTAACGGTCAAACAGAAGCTGAAAACAGGCCAAGTCAGTCAGCAGACAACAATCAAATCTGGGAGCTCTATACGGACGGGTCTTCGTCGTCAAGAGAAGGCTCGGGGGCAGGTTTAATTCTTATTCATCCTGAAGGCGAGCCTTTGAAGTACGCGATCGCCCCAACATTTCAGGCGACCAATAATGAAGCAGAATACGAGACCCTTATCACTGGACTCAGACTGGCAAAAGGAATGGGTATATTCGCGTTTAAGGTAAAAAGTGACTCAGAGCTTATTGTTAATCAGGTCAATGACACTTATGAGGCAAGAGGGGAAAAGATGAAAAAGTACCTCAACATCGCCAAGAAACTCGTCGCAGAAATCCCAAATTTTGCGATTGAGTCTATTCCTCTCCAAGAAAACCAAATGGCAGACTCCTTAAGTAAGATGGCATTTGGAGGGACAACAATCCAGGATGTGCAATTTCTGGAAAATGCCCTATGTTCAGTCCTTGAAAGCAGAGCAGAGGTCTTCAACATTCAAGGACAGGTCATATGGATTACTCCGTTTCAGAGTTATTTGAAAGAGGGGATCCTCCCGGACGACGAAGGCGAATCCATGAGGATAAGACGACTCGCGACCAATTATCTAATTATAGATGTCGACTCCTTACTTAAGGTGTGTTGCTCATCCAGAAACAGAAAGGGTTCTTCGAGAAGCTCATGAAGGGGTGGCAGCATGTCATGAAGGTGCTCGATCGTTAACGAGGAAAATCTTCAGATTGGGATACTACTGGCCAACCTTGGGAAAAGATGCGGCTGAATTAACGCAGAAGTGTGAGACTTGCCAACAATTTGCACCACGATCAGGTCGACCACCCACATTATTATCCCCAATGGCGGGTGCCTGGCCTTTAGCTCAATGGGGGATCGATATATTAGGTCCGTTCCCTATTAGCACTGGTCAACGCACTCACATTATAGTGGCGATCGACTACTTCACCAAGTGGATAGAGGCGAAATCTCTAGCTTCTACGACCGAATTTCAAGTCATCAAGTTCCTAAAGATCAACATATTCTCCAGGTTTGGCATTCCTAGAATTCTCATCAGTGATAATGGTCCGCAATTCATTGGAAAGAAGCTCAAATGGCTCTGTGAAGAATATCATGTCGACCATCGTTTCAGTTCGGTGCATCATTCTCAAACGAATGGGCAAGCTGAAGCAGCCAACAAGGTTGTTTTAGCAGGACTCAAGAAAAGGGTTCGAGCATTCAAAGGGAATTAGGCAGAAGAGCTGGAAAACGTATTATGGGCCATCAGAACAACGCCTAAGACGGCCACAGGAGAAACACCTTTTAGTTTAGTGTATGGATCAGAAGCAGTAGCACCCGCAGAAATAGCAGTGCCTACCCATAGAATCCTACATTTTAACGCTGAGGCAAACGAGGTCGAGCGCAGAACTGACCTCGACTTGGCAGAAGAAAAGAGATGGCTATCAGAAAAAACACAAGCAAAGATGCGTTTGGCGACCGCTCGATATTTCAACAGAAAATTCAGCGCTCGCCAATTTTTCGTGGGGGAGATGGTTATGAGAAGGAATGAATTCACAAGGCTGGACAGTCAGAATAAACTTTCAGCCAAGTGGGAAGTACCGTACAAGGTAATAGAGATCGCCGCGCCAGGATCCTACTATTTGGAAACCACCGAAGGCGAAAGGTTACCCCGTCCATTCAATTCTGAGCATTTAAGGAGATTTCATACATAGCTTGTAATCAATCTGTTATGCCAATAAAATCAAGTCATTCCTTCATAAAACATGTTCACTCGAAGCAAATCGAAGAAAAAAGACCTGACGCCAAGAGTCAGGCGAAGACCTGATGACCGAATCAGGCACAAAAGCCCTGTCGCCAAAGACAGGCCAAAAGCCCTAGCAACAAAGTTAGGCCAAAAGCCCTAGCAACAAATTTAGGTCAAAAGCCCTAGCAACAACGTTAGGCCAAAAAGCCCTAGCAACAAAGTTAGGCCAAAAGCCATAGCAACAAAGTTAGGCCAAAAGCCCTGTCGTCAAAGACAAGCCAAAAGCCCTGACGCCAAAGTCAGGCCAAAAAGCCCTATCGCCAAAGATAGGCCAAAAAAGCCCTAACAACAATGTTAGGCCGAAAGCCCTGTCGCCAAAGGTAGGCCAAAAATCCCTGACGCCAAAGTCAGGCCAAAAGACCTAGCAATAGAGTTAGGCAAAATAAAAGACCTGACGCCAAAGTCAGGCAGCAGATCTGTTATCGAAAATAGGCAGGAGTCCTAACGACAAAGATAATCAGCCCATTAAAGGAGTTATTCTCTTATACGATGGAGAAATTTCAGAAGAATTATCGTCTAAGGAGGACAACTCCTTTGCGAAATAAGTTATCAAGAGCGGATAAGGAATTTTAGGCGATCACTATGGATGATGAAGCCTTAAGTTAACAAATTCCTTGCTATTAGGCGAACACCTCGAAGGTTTAAACTTCAAAAAGGTAATATATCTTTGAACTTAGAAGTCTATACTTTTAAGTCTTAGATTAATGTCCTTAGAAAGTTCATACAGACTTATGCTTGGTCCGAGGCTTTAAGAGTCAAGGCCATTATAAAGCAAGGAAAAGTCGAGAGTAATTATGATTAAGATATCGGAAGAATAGCCAACACATTCAAAGTCGAGTAGAGGCTCACGAATATAAAGGCATTCAATATAAAATAACCAAGTCTTGAATCGAATAATAATTACAAAGTAAACTTAAATTACAAAGGAAAAACAACTATCTAAAAACAAAAGAAATATGGTCGACAGAGAGGTGGAGACTTCAAGCTTTCGGGTCTTTGGGGGCAGAAGTGTTTGGCTCACCTTCGGGGGCAGGAGGGCTCGGATCGCCTTCGGGGGCAACCTCTTCAGCCGCAGCTAGGTCAACCTCTTCAGCAGCAGGAGTAGGCTGTGGAAGAGTTCGACTTCGGAGGAAACCCTTAAGGGACTCAACTTACCCAACAGGAAAGTTGGGATCGACCGCCTGGACGTCCTCGACCAAGACGTGGAGGAAGTCAGCGATCTCTGACTTCATCACCGCCAAAGCGCAGTCAACGAAATCCGCAGACTCCTTGAATTCGTTGACAACACTCTGGCGTGAAGGAACAGACTTCAGTTGTTAAGCCAGCTGTTCATTCTCCTTCTTCAAGGCGATACCCCTGGCTTCAGCAGCAGCCCTTTGGGCCTCAGCAGCTTCCCTCTGAGACTCAGCGGAAACCCGTTGAGCTTCCGACTCTGCCCTTTGGGCTCGAGCCTCCTTCAGCTCAGCCTCTAGGCGAGCCCTGATAGCCTCCCCTTCATCTAAGCACCGATGAAGGGCTTCAGAATCCTGAAGGGCGACCGCAGCATCGGCCTCTCTCTGCTTGACATCAGTAAGGAGCCGCTGCTCCTTCCTGAAGTAATCCTCCCGGGCGCCATCCACCAAGGTGACCGGCGCGTCAGCGGTCGACTTGATGGCCTCCATCTGCCCGGGGGTGATCCCCGTACTCCGATACTGCTCCAGCTCAACAAGCAGATCGGAATGCTTGTTGGCGAGCTCTCCGAAGACGCGGCCAATCACCACCTCTTCCCGAACGAGCTGGCAATAAAAGAAGAGTGAAAATTATCAGGATACGAACAAAAAAGGGAATAATGCGGAAAAAAGGGGACAAAGTCTTACCAGAGCGACTCGTTCGTAGTGGGACCGCAGGAACCCCTCGATCTGAGGTAGCTCCATGGGAACTGACGAGCGATCCTTGGGAGGAACTATCCCATCAAGGAGTCGCATGCATAGGTCCGGGCCACCCCGGAGACTCTTCTGGGCAGAGACCCCCTTCTTCGAAAGGTCTCCGCAAGGAAACCATGCCCCCCGAGGGTTCGCAGCCTTGAGTGGTTGGAACATGCTCGCCATAGGGCAATATTCCTCAGCAGGAACCTTCGAGGCGCTGGGGGCGTCAGACCCCTTTTTCTGGGTCCCAGACTTCTTGGGAGGGACCGAGGGCACGAAAGGAGGAAAGAGAGCCAAGGCCAAAGCCTTCCCCTGGCCGGCGGAAGGGCCCTTAGGAGAAGTAGGAAGGGGCACCATGGCCGGAGCCTTCCCCTTGCCGGCAGAAGGACCCTTAGGGGGAGGAGGAGGAGGATGCTGGTCAATAACCGGGTGCTCCTCACTCCTGACCTTCTTGGTAGGAGGAGGAGGAGGGTCCCGGGCCACGTCAGCCGTGGACTTTTCTGCAAAATATCAAGGAAATATGTCAAAATCGTTCAGAAAGCATGAAAATAAGGCAGAGTATGAAAACAATATGGGGCGAGATAACATACCTTGTTGGCGAGGGCCAACAACGGCTAAGGGGAGGGCCTCTTCAGGCTTCCTCTTGGACGAACGCCTAGAGGGGGAGGAGGAGAATTCAGCAGAGCCTGGTCAGCGGACAGCCCCGCCGTTCCCTGGTCATCAAAGAGACCTATGAGTTTTCGGCCCTTGCCTACAACTTTGCCTACAGACAGTAAACAAGAAAGGGTTAGAAAGAGTTACCCAATCATCAAAGATTGGCGTGGCCTGATGAATGCCCGCCATCTCGAGCATATTCTCTGTGGTCTCTGCCACAGAGTGGATGGAGTGGAATGAAGATGATCGATGCAGCCGGAACATGTCATCGATGACGTTCCGGTCGCTCACGGATAGCTCGTCAAACTCGGGAGGGAAGTCCCTATCTGGGGCGGACAACTTCCAAGGCACCCCCCTTGTAAAAGAAGTAGAACTTCTTATAATTAGAGTTGGTGGCTTGGAAGTCATCGACCAACCGGACGTGGACATTCCAATTCCACGATTGAAGGTCTCTCCACTCAGCAAACTTCGGCCACCGAGATTGGAAATGGTGGAGACGGTTCGTCCCAGCCGCCAACCGGAAAAAGCACCGGAACAAGGCCAATGAATACGTCCATTCTTGACGTATGCATAGGAACTTGAATCCAACCCATATCCTAATGGCGTTGGGAACGAGCTGCGTGGGATGTATCATGTAGAACCGGCACAGTGCCTGCAAATCTTCGCAGAGAGGAAAACGCAACCCAACATCGATCTGGGCCGCATAAAGGTAAACCTCTCCGCTACAAGGATAGTGCAGACCTAGGCCTGGATATCTAGGGACATCCCCCGCACAAGGCCACCAAGCACCACCATCGTTTTAAAATAAGCTGGCTTCAACTCGTTGGACTTGACATCTACTCAAAACAGTTCAGATATAGCACAACAAGCATAAAAAACAGGGGATATTCCCAAAACAAAGCAGTGAAATAACAACTTTTTACCTTTCGGAGAGAAGATAGGCGTCTGAAGCTCAAGCCCATCTACCACCACCGGAGTGGCTGCGGACCTACCAAGGTCAGTCTGTCCCCCCGTCGAGGCGGGCACGGCACCATCCCTAATGGTTAGGGGAGCATTGGTGTTCTTAGGCACCTTGGAGGATGAGGAAGGAGCCTTGTTGGCTGTCTGCTTGATCTTTCCAGTCTGACTGCGGGTAGCCATAGAGACAGTTGTAAGAAAGGTTGAAGAAGATTGATGAAAAGAGAGGAAGGGTTTGCAAAGGAAGCTCTGAAAGTCTGAAGGAATGAATATGCGTAAAATACAAAACAAAGAAACTGATGTCTCTTATATACGCCAAAAAGGAGTAACCGCCGTGTACAGAATCAAAACGACGCAGGAGAATAATTCCACCTTTTTGGAAAAACTTGACGCAATGTCAGAATTCTAAGAGACACCTCGGGGAGACAAACTGTCGGCCAGTACAGACAACTGTTAGACTGCCCTTGGGTTACGGAATATTAAATGACAGGCGTGCCTCAAGCGACCGTTCGACTTCCGGATGACTGTGCAGTCATTAAATGCTAAAGTCTACTGAGCAGACAAAGTGATCGTCATCGCACTGGTAGGCTTTATCAGAAATACCTTTGGTAGGTAATGATCGCCTAGCAAAGAAAGATAGACTTTCTCAGGCCTAGGTTACCTCGAGTGATCGCCAAGAGGGGATAAAAAGAAAAATATTCCTTCAGCCTTGGACAATAGAATGACTGCTCGCCAAACGAACATGAAGTGCCCCTCAGGTCATAAACCACTACACGAGACAAGAAAAACCGAATTTAAGGCGTCACTATCTCAAACCCTACTAAAAAATCAAGCTCGACTGAAGAAACTTCAATCAAGCTTCGGGGGCAAATGTTGGGTATCGATATTGACAGCCCAATAAGGAAAAGGCCTCGAAGGCCCAGTAACCCTGGAGGGGGTAAACCCAAGATATTCGAACTGGATCAGCTTAAGTACAAGTCAACTTGGCCCACCCTAGAGTGTCCCAAGACCGAGCCCAAAGTCGATATGAACGCCAAAGGCTCCCCAGACTGCTCGCCATCCTTCACCAGGCCGCGACCTCTAAATGCTCGCCATGGGAGTGATCGCCCCGAAGAGAGCCTTGCCTCTCTCCTCTGGTCCCACTAACCGTTAATAAGGAAGTGGCCACGATATCCCGCGTATCTCGGTCACATATTCACTAAAGATTAGATATGGTAACTGCAATATCTCGCCGTAACTGCCATATCTTATTATCCGAATCTTCAGCAACACAATATTCACTAAGATAAACAGTTGCCTTATACGGTTTGATCTCTCCTACCCTATAAATACCTTTGCTTTACATACATTCCTTACGTTTTGAGCTATATACACACACATATACTCATTTAAGCATCAGAGAGGGACCCAGAGACACCCCCTCTATTGCGCGCCCCTACTTGCAGGTTCACCGGAGTTGAAGCAGAAGCACCTTTCAATCTTTGTCTGGCATTCAATTCACTGCCAGATCAGCAACCAGAATTTCACGATCCAACAACGGTAACACTACACAATTAAGACACGACACGACACGATAATACACTACACGATAATACACGACATACAAGATATGACACGATAAAATATGACACGATAGACACGACACAATAAGAAACGTTTAATGGGTTATTAGGTTAGTGAAAATTATACACGATTAGACATGGTTATACACGGCACGATTAGACACGGTTAGACACAACACAATTAGACATGTTTAGAAACGATTAATTAATTGTGTTTAAACGTGTTTTTGCCTTGTTTTAGCAGATTAGATGTGTTTAGAAACGATTATTAATCATGTCTAAACGTATAAGAGTTGTTATAGATTGCTTAATCGTGTCGTGTCAGAAATTGCCACCCCTAGCTAAAACCATCCCACTAATAATGGAAGAGAGTACCTCTTAGCAAAATTTATTGACTTCTTTAATGAAAAGTTGATCATTCATTATTTAAATGGTTTCATTCATTAGAGGAATTTAATGAATTAGCAACCACACTTTGTGCGAGTGGAAGATAATAGTTTTGTGGTATTCTGTCGCCCATAAGAGGGAACTCATTCTAGTACAAACGGATGAGCGTTCTGGATATACGGAGGCTTGTAGGGGTTCCATTCAATTTGAAAATATAAAATGCATATGTCATATTGCTTAATAAGATGAATAAAAATTACAACGTCAAATTCCTATGAATTATAACGTACGTAGCAATCTAGTACTGCCTTCAGCTCATCTCGATAAAAATCATAGCTTTAACGTCTTCTATTTTGTCGATCTATTTAGAGTCTAGGGTGTATTTTAAGGATGTATTTTTGTATTTCCTTACCAAGTCCTCACCGGTTAATGTGTAGGAAACGCAGTCATATTGTAGATATTAGGTGATACACCTTTGCACAAGCTAATAAAAAACTCAATACAACATAGCTCTAATTGTATTGAACTGTTTACTTTAAATCCTCCAAAAAAGGGAGGTACTGAAGTGCAATTTTATCCTCGGTTGTGTTCGAGATCAAACATGAACCAAGAAGGTGTAAAATAAACATTTTGGCTCTCGGCATGGCGCCTTCTTTCGTCGCGAGGAGCCAGTCCAGGTTAGGGGTGTCTTCTCAAACAGTATCTTCAACCAAGATAAGTGCACGTCGATCTTCGTTATCTCACCCTCCTCACGAGACATGGCTACACCCAGTTTCTGTGGGCATAAGTGAATCACGTTGACTTATTCATTACACAATTTATAGTGATCGATCATGGGTGGTACTCTAAACCGTAGAACCAAAAGGACCTGGACATCCTTCAATATTACGATCATTTCAACTTTAGTGAGATGAAATGTATGTGTTTATGAGCGCCGCCTCTTGACAAAAGCATGCAGTAATCACACATCGAATATCAACAAGGATATATATGAAGCTCATCCATACCTAGCTAAATTGATCGAATGTCAGGTCATCGGATCTACCAACTAGCATTTACCCGCCTGAAAATACTTATTATCTCTACGACAGTTATGACTAGCAGTAGAAGTATTAACCTATAATTTTAATTAAATATATAACAACACCAATTAACAATATAATAATAACAATTAATTCCGTAGAAGTTTAGGGTAACCATATCTGTAGCGACATGATGTGACATAGAGTGTGGTTGACAATACAGCAGAGAAAAATCAAATATTTGTGAACCGAATGATGGTATGGATGAGCTTCTCTGACTACGATGCATTGTTAGTATCTAAACAATTGGTCAATTTCAACACATTAGACATTTCAAATAATAAACGATACTTACTTACACTTCATTCATCAATTAAATCCTCATCCCCTAGTCCCTAACCCCCACCCACACACCTAAAGACCCCCCCACCTATACCCCCCACCCCCACCCGTCAGGTCACACGCAAAAAAAGGGGTCAAACATAACAATTAATCAAATAATTCATTTTAATTCTAATAAAAAAACACAAAAATTGGTCAATTTCAACATATTAGGCATTTTAAATACTAATTAAACCTAAATCTGTTCAATTTAACTATTAACTCAAAACTAAACCCGCTGGTAGACATTACCTTGCCAGTAATCTTGGAAGGGCATAGTGGTGTCAGTCGCCTTCATAGTGGTCGACACACCCGCATCATACAACACCATCATGGGGAGGACCACCATCAATCCTAACAAGATCGTGGCCTCCACAATCCACCAAAAAATGAAGTTCCCTACGTCGAATGGGATCGTAGAAGTCTTAGGCGATCAACCATCCTCTCGCCAGTGCTATGTGAACTGTATTCGCAGGAAGAGCCAAAGAGAGTCCCTCACCATGGAGAAACAGAGGTTGACCCCCGCGAGGATAAATCTCGATCTTCCCCAATGGAAGAGATAACTGAATTCGAAATCAATGGTCCTAATAAGAAGGTTCGCGTTGGAGCCACCTTGAATGAAGACCAAAGGGACGCCTTGACCTCCCTCTCGAAATAATATAAAGTGTTATTATCTTGGAAGTCCAGTGGCATGCCAGACATCAACACCACCATATTTCTCATGAGCTATGGATACACCTTTCAGTCAAGCCCATTGCTCAAAAGAGAAGGTCATTCGAATCAGACAAGCAGTTAGCTCTCCGACATGAAGTGGGAAAACTACTCGAGGCCAAGTTTGTCAGGGAGGTACGATTTTAGAGTTGTGTCGCCAACCCAGTACTGGGAGGCTTTATCAGAAATACCTTTGGTAGGTAATGATCGCCTAGCAAAGAAAGATAGACTTTCTCAGGCCTAGGTTACCTCGAGTGATCGCCAAGAGGGGATAAAAAGAAGAATATTCCTTCAGCCTTGGACAATAGAATGACTGCTCGCCAAACGAACATGAAGTGCCCCTCAGGTCATAAACCACTACACGAGACAAGAAAAACCGAATTTAAGGCGTCACTATCTCAAACCCTACTAAAAAATCAAGCTCGACTGAAGAAACTTCAATCAAGCTTCGGGGGCAAATGTTGGGTATCGATATTGACAGCCCAATAAGGAAAAGGCCTCGAAGGCCCAGTAACTCTGGAGGGGGTAAACCCAAGATATTCGAACTGGATCAGCTTAAGTACAAGTCAACTTGGCCCACCCTAGAGTGTCCCAAGAACGAGCCCAAAGTCGATATGAACGCCAAAGGCTCCCAGACTGCTCGCCATCCTTCACCAGGCCGCGACCTCTAAATGCTCGCCATGGGAGTGATCGCCCCGAAGAGAGCCTTGCCTCTCTCCTCTGGTCCCACTAACCGTTAATAAGGAAGTGGCCACGATATCCCGCGTATCTCGGTCACATATTCACTAAAGATTAGATATGGTAACTGCAATATCTCGCCGTAACTGCCATATCTTATTATCCGAATCTTCAGCAACACAATATTCACTAAGATAAACAGTTGCCTTATACGGTTTGATCTCTCCTACCCTATAAATACCTTTGCTTTACATACATTCCTTACGTTTTGAGCTATATACACACACATATACTCATTTAAGCATCAGAGAGGGACCCAGAGACACCCCCTCTATTGCGCGCCCCTACTTGCAGGTTCACCGGAGTTGAAGCAGAAGCACCTTTCAACCTTTGTCTGGCATTCAATTCACTGCCAGATCAGCAACCAGAATTTCACGATCCAACAACGGTAACACTACACAATTAAGACACGACACGACACGATAATACACTACACGATAATACACGACATACAAGATATGACACGATAAAATATGACACGATAGACACGACACAATAAGAAACGTTTAATGGGTTATTAGGTTAGTGAAAATTATACACGATTAGACATGGTTATACACGGCACGATTAGACACGGTTAGACACAACACAATTAGACATGTTTAGAAACGATTAATTAATTGTGTTTAAACGTGTGTTTGCCTTGTTTTAGCAGATTAGATGTGTTTAGAAACGATTATTAATCATGTCTAAACGTATAAGAGTTGTTATAGATTGCTTAATCGTGTCGTGTCAGAAATTGCCACCCCTAGCTAAAACCATCCCACTAATAATGGAAGAGAGTACCTCTTAGCAAAATTTATTGACTTCTTTAATGAAAAGTTGATCATTCATTATTTAAATGGTTTCATTCATTAGAGGAATTTAATGAATTAGCAACCACACTTTGTGCGAGTGGAAGATAATAGTTTTGTGGTATTCTGTCGCCCATAAGAGGGAACTCATTCTAGTACAAACGGATGAGCGTTCTGGATATACGGAGGCTTGTAGGGGTTCCATTCAATTTGAAAATATAAAATGCATATGTCATATTGCTTAATAAGATGAATAAAAATTACAACGTCAAATTCCTATGAATTATAACGTACGTAGCAATCTAGTACTGCCTTCAGCTCATCTCGATAAAAATCATAGCTTTAACGTCTTCTATTTTGTCGATCTATTTAGAGTCTAGGGTGTATTTTAAGGATGTATTTTTGTATTTCCTTACCAAGTCCTCATCGGTTAATGTGTAGGAAACGCAGTCATATTGTAGATGTTAGGTGATACACCTTTGCACAAGCTAATAAAAAACTCAATACAACATAGCTCTAATTGTATTGAACTGTTTGCTTTAAATCCTCCAAAAAAGGGAGGTACTGAAGTGCAATTTTATCCTCGGTTGTGTTCGAGATCAAACATGAACCAAGAAGGTGTAAAATAAACATTTTGTCTCTCGGCATGGCGCCTTCTTTCGTCGCGAGGAGCCAGTCCAGGTTAGGGGTGTCTTCTCAAACAGTATCTTCAACCAAGATAAGTGCACGTCGATCTTCGTTATCTCACCCTCCTCACGAGACATGGCTACACCCAGTTTCTGTGGGCATAAGTGAATCACGTTGACCTATTCATTACACAATTTATAGTGATCGATCATGGGTGGTACTCTAAACCGTAGAACCAAAAGGACTTGGACATCCTTCAATATTATGATCATTTCAACTTTAGTGAGATGAAATGTATGTGTTTATGAGCGCCGCCTCTTGACAAGAGCATGCAGTAATCACACATCGAATATCAACAAGGATATATATGAAGCTCATCCATACCTAGCTAAATTGATCGAATGTCAGGTTATCGGATCTACCAACTAGCATTTACCCGCCTGAAAATACTTATTATCTCTACGACAGTTATGACTAGCAGTAGCAGTATTAACCTATAATTTTAATTAAATATATAACAACACCAATTAACAATATAGTAATAACAATTAATTCCGTAGAAGTTTAGGGTAACCATATCTGTAGCGACATGATGTGACATATAGTGTGGTTGACAATACAACAGAAAAAGATCAAATATTTGTGAACTGAATGATGGTATGGATGAGCTTCTCTGACTACGATGCATTGTTAGTATCTAAACAATTGGTCAATTTCAACACATTAGACATTTCAAATATTAACTATACTTACTTACACTTCATTCATCAATTAAATCCTCATCCCCTACTCCCTAACCCCCACCCACCCACCTAAAGACCACCCCCCACCTATACACCCCCCCACCCGTCAGGTCACACGCAAAAAAAGGGGTCAAACATAACAATTAATCAAATAATTCATTTTAATTCTAATAAAAAAGCACAAAAATTGGTCAATTTCAACATATTAGGCATTTTAAATACTAATTAAACCTAAATGTGTTCAATTTAACAATTAACTCAAAACTAAACCCGCTGGTAGACATTACCTTGCCAGTAATCTTGGAAGGGCATAGTGGTGTCAGTCGCCTTCATAGTGGTCGACACACCCGCCTCATACAACATCATCATGGGGAGGACCACCATCAATCCTAACAAGATCGTGGCCTCCACAATCCACCAAAAAATGAAGTTCCCTACGTCGAATGGGATCGTAGAAGTCTTAGGCGATCAACCATCCTCTCGCCAGTGCTATGTGAACTCTATTTGCAGGAAGAACCAAAGAGAGTCCCTCACCATGGAGAAACAGAGGTTGACCCCCGCGAGGATAAAGCTCGATCTTCCCCAATGGAAGAGCTATCTGAATTCGAAATCAATGGTCCTAATAAGAAGGTGCGCGTTGGAGCCACCTTGAATGAAGAACAAAGGGACGCCTTGACCTCCCTCTCGAAATAATATAAAGAGTTATTATCTTGGAAGTCCAGTGGCATGCCAGACATCAACACCACCATATTTCTCATGAGCTATGGATACACCTTTTAGTCAAGCCCATTGCTCAAAAGAGAAGGTCATTCGAATCAGACAAGCAGTTAGCTCTCCGACATGAAGTGGGAAGACTACTCGAGGCCAAGTTTTTCAGGGAGGTGCGATTTTAGAGTTGTGTCGCCAACCCAGTGCTGGTCAAGAAGTAAAACGGAAAATGGTGTATGTGTGTAGATTTCTGTAACTTGATCAAGGCCTGCCGAAAAGACTGTTACCGCATGTCGCGTATTGACCAGCTGGTGGATGCAACCACTGGTCACGAAATGCTGAGTTTCATGGATGCCTATTCCGGCTACAACCATTTCTGAATGCAAGCGACATGTCCCTCCCTTTCTTCCAAACTTTCATGGCGAACTGCATGTTTGAGTGGACGTCAGAGTGCGGGCCTATTTTCTAATCTCTCAAGCAACACCTTCAGACACTCCAGGCTTTGGAAAAGCCATTCCCGATGAACCACTTTTTCTTTATGTAAGTGTTACTGAAGTCGGACCCAGTGCAGTCTTAGTCAGATAAGAAGAGAGTAGGCAGAGTCTAGTATATTTTGTAAGCAAGTTATTCAATGCTTCTGAAATTAAATATATTGAGATTGAGAAGTATCTTTATGCCTGGGTTATTGCTGCTCGAAAGTTGAAGTCGTACTTCCACGCCCACTCAATCGTAGTCCTCACCAACAAGCCCCTCAAGCACTTCGTGATGAAACCATACTCTTCGGGAAGGATGGTCAAGTGTGCAATGGAGTTGAGCAAATTCAGAATCAAGTTGGAACCAAAAACGACTATTAAAGGTCAAGCTCTAGCAGAATTTATAATTGAAAGTTCTGGTAACGGTCTTACTGAAGCGGAATAAGAACAACCAAAACTAGAAAAAAATGTTTAGAACTTTATACAGACGGGTCTTCCTCAAGAGAAGACTCAGGATCAAGATTACTATTCATCCATTCTCAAGGCGAGACCCTCAAATATGTGATCTCCCTATATTCAAGGTGACCAATAATGAAGCTAAGTGTGAGGCACTTATAACTGGACTGCGACTCGCTAAGGGAATGGGTATAACCTCACTGGAGGTGAAAAGCGGCTCAGAGCTGAATATCAACCAGATCAATGGAAAATATGAAGCAAATGGGAAAAATGAAGAATGGCCTCCATATTTCCAAAAGGTTATCGCCGAAATACTAACATTCGCGATCGAGTCAATCCCTCACCAAAACAACCAACTAGCAAATTCTATAACCAAGTTGGCGTTTGTGAAAGGTTTCTTAACCCTAACAAAATTTAATAGAATATAGAGAAAGTTGATTGTTTTCTTATTATATCTTGAACAATAGGTACAATGATATATATAGTTAAACCCTACTAGAGATATTAGTAAAAGCCTACTAACAGTTGCCTCTTAAATACCTCAACACCCTCTTAACAGTTGCCCTATGATATCTGGACGAGTATAACAAATGTGTTGCAAGACTCCAACTGTGCTTCTATATAGAGAAGGACCAGACAAAGGAATACCTAATACAGAGGTGGACACTCTGCCTCAACTGTTCATGTACACCCCGACTTTCTTTTTCGAACACAAAACAAATGGATTTCCTCCCACGAACAACCAATGTCTACTTGTAGATCTTCTTTCATCAGCGTCAGCTCCCCAATATGAATTTATAAAACCAACATGATCGAGGTATGAAGATGTTCTGAATATAAATCCATGATCAAGAGACCATTTTAAATACCGCAACACCCTCTTAACAGTTTTCCCAATGAGCCTCTTTAGGTATATGAAGAAACTAACTAAGCCTATTTGTACTATAGCTGATATCTGGACGAGTATAACAAACGTGTTGCAAGGCTCCAACCGTGATTCTGTATAGAGAAGGACCAGACAAAGCCATACCTGATACATAGGTGGATGTAAGGAGAGGAAAGCCAACCGGTGGAGTAGGACACGGTTTACAATTTGACATGTTGACACAAGACAACATGTCACATATGTGAAAGGTTTCTTAAGCATGACATAATTTAATTGAATATAAATAAATTTGCTTGTTTTATTATTATATCTTGAAGAATAGGTACAATGATATATATATATTAGCAAACAACTCATCAACATTGCCATGATTCAAAAGAAGATCATGAGAACCATTAAAACGTGAGATCAAATGGGAGATATTAGAGGATACTTGTGATAGAACAACTTCATATGTCAACTGATGAGTAGAAGTAAGGTAAGACAAGTGAGAAGGCACGCTTGATCCTTCACACATAGCTTCACACAAAGAAGAGACTCCCAATTTTCGACGAAGAGGAATGAAAGTTTTCTCAATTAAATGTTTGGTGAGTGCATCAACAAGTTGTTCTGTACCGGGAACATGATAGAACTGGACCAGTCCCTGTGAAACCTTTTAACGAATAAAGAAAAGATCCCATTCTACATAATCTTAGCATGTTGAACTAGGTTAGCTGCAATAGAGATAATACTAGTATTGTCAATCTAAAGCACATGAATAGATGATAATGATAAACCAAGTTCATTTAGTACAGAAGTTACCCAAATGACATCACACATAGGATTAGTTAATCCACAAAATTCTGCCTCAGTTGTTGTTCTAGATACCACTACTTTCTTTTCCAATCACCAAACAAATAGATTTCCTCCCAAGCAATGTCCACTTGTAGATCTTTAGTCATCAGTGTCAGCTCCCCAATTTTAATATGTAAAACCAACAAGATCAAGGGATGAAGATGGTTTGAATAGAAGCTAACTAAGCCTATTGATACTATATATGATATCTAGACGAGTATAGCAAACGTTTTGCAAGGTTCCAACCGTGCTTCTGTATAGAGAAGGATCACACAAAGGCATACCTGATACAGTGATGGATGTAAGGATAGGAAAACCAACCGGTGGAGTAGGACAAGGTTTACAATTTGACATGACAAATGTGAAAGGTTTCTTAACCCTACCATAATTTAATTGAATATAGAGAAAGTTGCTTGTTTTCTTATTATATCTTGAAGAATAGGTAAAATGATATATATATATATATATATACATAGTAAAACCCTCCTAGAGATATTAGTAAAACCCTAGTGGAGATATTTCCTATTAAGTACCAAACGGTCCTTTGACTAGAAGTAAATTAAATATTGACCACTTGACTTCAATCTAAGCTATATCCTCTAGCATTCTTCAATGCTCTTCACTTTCTTGAGTTTTTCCCATTCTCATTTTGAGTAAAAACAATCTCTTTCCTTTTCTTGTAAAGGAAGATATAGGAGTTTTGATAGTTTAACATACTTTCACAATGAAAACCTTATGACAATATAGCATTGCAAGAATTAAAATTCCAACACATTGAGAACAATCAATTCACATGTTCAAAGTACTCATCATCAACAAACAACTCATCAACATCGTCATCATTCAGAAGAATGTCATGAGAACCATTAGAAAGTGAGATCAATTGGAAGAGAATAAAGGATACTTGTGATAGAACAACTTTAGAGGTCAACTGATGAGTACAAGTAAGGTAAGACAAGTGAGAAGTCACATTTGATCCTTCATAAAGAGCTTCACACAATGAACAGACACCCAAATCTCGACGAAGAGGAATTGAAGTGTTTTCAATTAAAGGTTCGGTGAGTGCAACAACAAGTTGTTCTGTACCAGGAACATAATTGACCTGGACCAGTCCATGTCAAACTTTTTAACGAACAAAGAAAAGATCCAATTCTATGTATTTCATCTTAGCATGTTGAAATAGGTTAGCCGTAATAGAGATAATACTAGTATTGTCACATCAAAGCACAGGAACAGATGATAATGATAAACCAAGTTTAATTAGTACATCACACATAGCATTAGCTAATCCACGAAACTCTACCTCATATGATGATCTAGATACCACGACTTGCTTTTTCGAACACAAAACAAATGGATTTCCCCTCCAAGAATAAGGAATGTCCACTTGTACATCTTTTGTCATCATTGTCAGCTCCCCATTCTGAATCTGTAAAACCCAAAAGATCAAGGGATGATGATGGTTTAACTCTTACACCATGATCAAGAGACCCTTTTAAATACCTCAGCACCCTCTTAACAGTTTCCCAATGAGCCTCTGTAGGTCTATGAAGAAACAAACTTAGCCTATTGATACTATATCTGATATCTGGACTAGTATACAAAAAGTGTTGCAAGCCTCCAACCGTGCTTCTGTATAGAGAAGCATAAAAAAAAGGTATACCTGATCCATAGGTTGATGTAAGGAGAGGAAAACCAACCGGTGGAGTAGGACAAGGTTTACAATTTGACATGTTGACACGAGACAACATGTCACAAATGTGAAAGGTTTCTTAACCCTAACATAATTTAATCGAATATAGAGAAAGTTGCTTGTTTTCTTATTATATCTTGAAGAATAGGTAAAATGATATATATATATATAAATAAATAAATAAATATATATATATGTATAGTAAAACCCTACTAGAGATATTAGTAAAACCCTACTCGAGATATTTCCTATTAGGACCAAACGGTATTTTCATAGAAGTAAATTAAATATTGACCACTTAACTTCAATCTAAGTTAAATCGCCTAACATTCACCAATGCTCTTCAGTTTCCTGAGTTTTTCACATTCTCAATTTGAGTAAAAAAATTCCTCTTTGCTTTTCTTGATGATTTTCCATTTGAGCTTAGACATCCTGTTCATCAAAGTGACAAGAAAAACAAAAACTACAGCATGTATAACACATATAGGTTATACAGTGAGGAATCAAATTAAAAAATTTATAACTTCAACCACATCTCATCATACAACCACAAATCGTTTTTGCATTCAGTGAACAAGTTATGCTCGTACACACATATGAGCCTTTTGTTGTCCAAGTCAAGTGCCAAAATGTTTATTTTCTACACAAAGTTGACAGGTTTGTGCCCAATTTCTTCTTTTGGCTTTCAATATCCACTATGTTTGTATTCCACAACTTTGCTGCCCGAGTCATCATTCTACGTTTTTTTTATGACTTGCTGGGTTTATGCCCAACATCTTCTTTTGGCTTTTGTTATCCAAATGACATCACACAAACCAAATAGATTTCCTCCCAAGAACAAGCAATGGCCAGTTGTAGATCTTTTGTCATCAGTGTCAGCTCCCTAATCTGAATCTGTAAAAGCAACAAGATCAAGGGATGAAGATGGTATGAATATTACACCTTGATGAATAAACCCTTTTAAATATCTGACCACCCTCATAACGGTTGCCCAATGAGCCTCTTTAGGTCTAAAAAGAACCTAATTAAGTCTATTGATGATGTAGCTGATATCTGGACTAGTATAACAAACGTATTGCAAGGCTATAACCATGCTTCCGTATAGAGAAGCATCAGAGAAAGGCATATGCTTCCGTATAGAGAAGCATCAGAGAAAGGCATATGCTTCCGTATAGAGAAGCATAAGAGAAAGGCATACTTGATCCAGTGGTGGATGTAAGGACATGTAAACCAACCGAAGGAGTAGGACAAGGTTTACAATTTGACACGAGACAACATGTCACAGATGTGAAATGTTTCTTAACCCTAACATAATTTAATTGAATATAGGGAAAGTTGCTTGTTTTCTTATTATATCTTAAAAACTAGGTACAATGATATACATATAGTAAAACCCTACTAGAGATATTAGTAAAACTGTACTGGAGATATTTTCTACTAATTACAAAACAGTACTTTCACATGAAGTAAATTAAGTGTGGACCACTTAACTTCAATCTAAACTATATCCTCTAACATTCACCAATGCTCTTTACTTTCTTGAGTTTTTCCCATTCTCAATTTGAGTAGAAAAAATTCTTTTTGCTTTTCTTGATCATTTACCACTTGATCTTAGCAATCCTGTTCATCAAAGTGATAAGAAAAACAGAAACAACACCATGTATAAAACATATGGTTTATACGGCCAGTAATCAACTTAAAATATTTATATTGTCACCACATCTCATCATACAACCACAAATCGTTTCGGCATTCAGTGAACAAGTTATGCTAGTACACGCATATGAGCCTTTTGTTTTTCAAGCCAAGTGCCAACATTGTTATTTTCTACACAAACTTGACCAGGTTTGTGCCCAACTGTGTTTGTATTGCACAACTGTGCTGCCCGAGTCATCATTCAACGTTTTTTTTATGGCTGGCTGGGTTTGTGCCCAACATCTTATTTTGGCTTTTGTTATATGAATACCTGAATTTGTGTATAATCACTTGGCACAATCTGAAAAATAATCAAAGCCATTGTATCATCTGAGTATAACTAATCACAAATGTAAAAGATATGCACTTGTAAAGCAAGATATAGGAGTTTTGAAAGTTTAACATATTTTCACCATGAAAAACTTGTGACAATATAGCATTGCGAGAATAAGAATTTCAGCACATTGAGAACATTCAATTCATATGTTCAAAGTACTCATCATCAGCAAACAACTCATCAACATCGTCATCATTCAGAAGATTATCATGAGAACCATTAGAAAGTGAGATCAATTGGGAGAGATAAAAGGATAATTGTGATAGAAAATCTTTAGAGGTCAACTGATGAGTACAAGTAAGGTAAGACAAGTGAGAAGTCACACTTGATCCTTCATACAGAGCTTCACACAATGAATAGACACCCAACTCTCGACGAAGATGAATTGAAGTGTTCTAAATTAAAGGTTTGGTGAGTGCATCAACAAGTTATTCTGTACCAGAAACATGATTGCCCTGGACCAGTCCATGTGAAATTTTTTAACGAACAAACAAATGTATTTCCCCCCCCCCCCCAAGAACAAGCAATTGTACAACTTTTGTCATCAGTGTCAGCTCCCCAATATGAATCTGTAAAACCAAAAAGATCATGGGATGAAGATGGTCTTAACATTAGGCCATGATCAAGAGACCCTTTTAAATACATCAACACTCTCTTAACAGTTGCCCAGTGAGCCTTTGTAGGTATATGAAGAAACTAATTAAGCCTATTGATACTGTAGCTGATAGCTGGACTAGTATAACAAACGTGTTGTAAAGCTCCAACCGTGCTTCTGTATACATAAGCATCACAAAAAGGCATACATGATCATGTGGTGGATGTAAGGAGAGGTAAACCAACCAGTTGAGTAGGACAAGGTTTACAATTTGACATGTTGACACGAGACAACAGGTCACATATGTGAAAGGTTTCTTAACCCTAACAAGAATATAGGGAAAGTTGCTTGTTTTCTTATTATATCTTAAAAAATAGGTACAATGATGTACATATAGTAAAACCCTACTAGAGATATTAGTAAAACTGTACTGAAGATATTTGATACTAATTACCAAACGGTTCTTTCACTTGAAGTAAATTAAATGTGGACAACTTAACTTCAATCTAAACTATATCCTCTAACATTCACCAATGCTTTCTTGAGTTTTTACCATTCTCAATTTGAGTAAAAAAAAACCTCTTTGCTTTTCTTGATGATTTGCCACTTGAGCTTAAACATCTTGTTCATTAAATTGACAAGAAACACAGAAACAACACCATGTATAACACATATAATTTATACAGTGAGGACTCACGTTAAAACATTTCTAAATTCGCTACATCTCATCATACAACCACAAATCGTTTGGCAATCAGTGAACAAGTCATGCTAGTACACACATATGAGCCTTTTGTTGTTCAAGTCAAGTGCCAACATGGTTGTTTTCTACACAAATTGACTAGGTTTGTGCCCAATTTCTTCTATTGGCTTCTGATATCCACTGTGTTGCCCGAGTCTTAATCCAACTTATTATTCTGATTGGCTGGGTTTGTGCCCAACATCTTCTTATGGATTTTGTTATCCATTATGTTTGTATTGCAAAAATGTGTTGCCCGGGACTTCATTCAACTGTTTTTTTTTATGACGACTGGTTGGGTTTGTTCCCTACATCTTCTTTTGGCACAAGCTGAACAATAATCACTTGGCATAAGCTGAACAATATAAACTGTGTTTGTATTGCACAACTGTGCTACCCCAGTCATCATTCAACGTTTTTTTTATCACTGGCTGGGTTTGTGCCCAACATCTTCTTATGGATTTTGTTATATGAATGCCTGAATTTGTATATTCACTTGGCAGAATCTGAAAAATAATCAAAGCCATTATATCATCTGAGTATAACTAATCACAAATGTAAAAGATATGCACTTGTAAAGCAAGATATAGGAGTTTTGATAGTTTAACATATTTTCACCATGAAAAACTTATGACAATATAGCATTGTGAGAATCAGAATTCCAACACATTGAGAACACTCAATTCATATGTTCAAAGTACTCATCATAAGCAAACAACTCATCAACATCGTCATCATTCAAAAGAATATCATGAGAACCATTAGAAAGTGAGATCAATTGGGAGAGATTAGAGGATACTTTTGATAGAACAACTTCAGAGGTCAACTGATGAGTAGAAGTAAGGTAAGACAAGTGAGAAGTCACGTTTGATGCTTCATACAGAGCTTCACACAATGAATAGACACCCAACGCTCGACGAAGATGAATGCAAGTGTTCTCAAATAAAGGTCTGGTGAGTCATCAACAAATTGTTCTGTACCAGGAACATGATTGACCTGGACCAGTCCATGTGAAACTTTTTAATGAACAAACAAAATATCCAATTCAATATATTTCATCTTAGCATGCTGAAATAGGTTAGCCGTAATAGAGATAATACTATTATTGTCACACCAAAGCACATGAACATATGATAATGATAAACCAAGTTCAGTTAGTACAGAAGTTACCCAAATGATATCACACATAGTATTAGCTAATCCACAAAACTATGCCTTATATGTTGATCTAGACACCACGACTTGCATTTTCGAACACAAACAAATGGATTTCCACCCAAGAACAAGGAATGTCCACTTGTACATCTTTTGTCATCAGTATAAGCTCCCCATTCTAAATCTGTAAAACCAAAAAGATCAAGGGATGAAGATGGTCTGATTATTACGCCATGATCAAGAGATCCTTTTAAATACCTCAACACCCTCTTAACAGTTTCCCAGTGAGCCTCTGTAGGTCTATGAAGAAACTAATTAAGCCTATTGATACTGTAGTTGATATTTGGTTTAGTATAACAAACGTGTTGCATGTCTCCAAACGTGCATCTATATAGAGAAGCATCAGAAAAACTCATACCTGATCTAGAGCTGGATGTAAGGAGAGGAAAACAAACCGGTGGAGTACGACAAGGTTTACAATTTGACTTGTTGACACGAGACTACATGTCACAGATGTAAAAGGTTTCTTAACCCTAACATAATTTTATTGAATATAGAGAAAGTTGCTAGTTTTCTTATGATATCTTGATTAATAGGTACAATGATATATATATATATATAGTAAAACCCTACTAGAGATATTTGTAAAACTGTACTGGAGATATTTTATACTAATTACCAAACGGTCCTTTCACTTGAAGTAAATTAAATATGGACCACTTAATCTCAATCTAAACTATATCCTCTAACATTCACCAATGCTCTTCACTTTATTGAGTTTTTCACATTCTCAATTTGAGTAAAAAAAAAAAAAATCCTTTTTGCTTTTCTTGATGATTTCCCACTTGAGCTTAGACATCCTGTTCATTAAATAGACAAGAAACACGGACACAACACCATGTATAACACATATTGTTTATACACTGAGGACTCACGTTAAAACATTTCTAAATTCGCCACATCTCATCATACAACCACAAATCGTTTCGGCAATCAGTGAATAAGTTATGATAGTACACACATATGAGCCTTTTGTTGTTCAAGTCAAGTGCCAACATGGTTATTTTCTACACAAAGTTGACTAGGTTTGGGCCCAATTTCTTCTTTTGGCTTTGGATATCCACTGTGTTTGTATTCCACAACAGTGCTACCTAAGTCTTAATTCAACTTTATTTTATGACTGGCTGGGTTTGTGCCCAACATCTTCTTGTGGCTTTTGTTATCCACTATGTTTGTATTGCGCAAATGTGCTGCTCGGGTCATCATTCAACTGTTTTTTTGTGACGACTGGTTGGGTTTGTGCCCAACATCCTCTTTTGGCTTTTGTTATATTAATGCCTGAATTTGTGTATAATTACTTGGCACAAGCTGAACAATAATCAAAGCCAATTGTATCATCTGAGTATAACTCATCACTAATGTGAAAGATATGCAATTGTAAAGCAAGATATAGGAGTTTTGATACTTTAACATATTTTCACAATGAAAAACTTATGACAATATATCATTGCGAGAATCTGAATGCCAATACATTTAGAACATTCAATTCAGATGTTCAAAGTACTCATCCTTAGCAAACAACTCATCGAGATCGTCATCATTCAGAAGAATATCATGAGAACGTAACCACTAGAAAGTGAGATCATTTGGGAGAGATCAGAGGATACTTGTGATAGAACAACTTTAGAGGTCAACTGATGAGTACGGGTAAGGTAAGACAAGTGATAAGTCACGCTTGATTCTTCATACTGAGCTTCACATAATGAACAGACACCCAACTCTCAAAGAAGAGGAATGGAAGTGTTCTCAATTAAAGGTTTGGTGAGTGCATCAACAAGTTGTTCTGTACCAGGAACATGATTGACCTGGACCAGTCCATGTGAAACTTTTTAACGAACAAAGAAAAGATCCAATTCTATATATTTCATCTTAGAATGTTGAAATAGGTTAGCCGTAATAGATATAATACTAGTATTGTCACACCAAAGCAGAGGAACAGATGATAGTTATAAACCAAGTTCAGTTAGTACAGAACTTACCCAAATGATATCACACATAACATTAGCTAATCCACAAAGCTCTGCCTCATTTGTTGATCTAGACACCACGACTTGCATTTTCGAACACAAAACAAATGGATTTCCCCCAAGAACAAGCAATGTCCACTTGTACATCTTTTCTTATCAGTGTCAGCTCCCCAATCTGTATTTGTAAAACCAAAAAGATCAAGGGATGAAGATGGTATGATTAATAGGCCATGATCAAAAGACCCTTTTAAATACCTAACACCTTCTTAACAGTTGCCCATTGAGCCTCTATAGGTCTATGAAGAAACTAATTAAGCCTATTGTTACTTTATATGATATCTTGACTAGTATAACAAACGTGTTGCAAGGCTCCAACCGTGCTTCTGTAGAGAAAAGCATCAGACAAAGGCATACATGATCTAGAGGTGTATGTAAGGAGAGGATAACCAACCAGTGGAGTAGGACAAAGTTTACAATTTGACATGTTGACACGAGACAACATGTTACAGATCTGAAAGGCTTCTTAACCCTAACATAATATAATTTAATATAGAGAAAGCTGCTTGTTTTCTTATTGTATCTCGATGAATAGGTACAATGATATATATATAGTAAAACCCTGCTAGAGATATTAGTAAAACTGTACTCGATATAGTTTCTACTAATTACCAAACGGTCCTTTGTCTTGAAGTAAATTAAATACCGACCACTTAACTTCAATCTAAACTATATCATCTAACATTCACCAATGCTCTTCACTTTCTTAAGGTTTTCCCATTCTCAAGTTGAGTAAACACATGAGGGTTTTGTTGTTCAAGTCAAGTGCCAACATGGTTATTTTCTACACAAAGTTTACTCGTTTTTTGCCCAATTTCTTCTTTTGGCTTTCGATATCCACTGTGTTTGTATTCCACAACTGTGTTGACCGAGTCTTAATTCAACCTTTTTTTAATGACTGGCTTGGTTCGTGCCCAACATCTTCTTGTGTATTTTGTTATCGACTATGTTTGTACTGCACAAATGTGCTGCCCGGGTCATCATTCAATTGTTTTTTTATGACGATTGGTTGGGTTTGTGCCCAACATCTTCTTTTGGATTTTGTTATATGAATGCATGAATTTGTGTATAATCACTTGGCACAAGCTGAACAATAATCAAAGGCAATTGTATCATTTGAGTCTAACTAATCACTAATGTGAAAGATATGCACTTGTAAAGCAAGATATAGGAATTTTGATACTTTAACATATTTTCACCATGAAAAACTTATGACAATATAGCATTGCGAGAATCTGAATGCCAACACATTTAGCACATTCAATTCAGATGTTCAAAGTACTCATCCTCAGCAAACAACTCATCAACATCGTCATCATTTAGAAGAATATCATGAGAACATAACCAGCGGTGGATGTAAAGATAGGAAAACCAACCTGTGGAGTAGGACAAGGTTTACAATTTGACATGTTGACACGAGACAACAAGTCACAGATGTGAAAGGTTTCTTAACCCTAACATGATTTAATTGAATATAGAGAAAGTTGCTTGTTTTCTTTTTGTATCTTGAAGAATAGGTACAATGATATATATATATATATATATATATAGTAAAACCCTACTAGAGATATTAGTAAAACCATACTCGAGGTATTTTCTGCTAATTACCAAATGGTCCTTTGGCTTGAAGTAAATTAATTATGGACCACTAAACCTCAATCTAAACTTTATCCTCCAACATTCACCAATGCTCTTCACTTTCTTGAGTTTTTCCCATTCTCAAGTTCATTAAATTAAGAAGAAACACAGACACAACACCATGTATAACACATATTGTTTATACACTGTGGAGTCACGTTAAAACATTTCTAAATTCGCCACACCTCATCATACAACGACAAATCGTTTCGACAATCAGTGAACAAGTTATGATAGTACACACATATGAGGGTTTTGTTGTTCAAGTCAAGTGCCAACATGGTTATTTTCTACACAATGTTGACTCGGTTTTTGCCCAATTTCTTCTTTTGGATTTCTATATCCACTGTGTTTGTATTCCACAACTGTGTTGACCGAGTCTTAATTCAACCTTTTTTTAATGACTGGCTTGGTTCGTGCCCAACATCTTCTTGTGTATTTTGTTATCGACTATGTTTGTACTGCACAAATGTGCTGCCCGAGTCATCATTCAATTGTTTTTTTTATGACGACTAGTTGGGTTTGTGCCCAACATCTTCTTTTGGATTTTGTTATATGAATGCATGAATTTGTGTATAATCACTTGGCACAAGTTGAACAATAATCAAAGCCAATTGTATCATTTGAGTCTAACTAATCACTAATGTGAAAGATATGCACTTGTAAAGCAAGATATAGGAATTTTGATACTTTAACATATTTTCACCATGAAAAACTTATGACAATATAGCATTGCGAGAATCTGAATGCCAACACATTTAGAACATTCAATTCAGATGTTCAAAGTACTCATCCTCAGCAAACAACTCATCAACATCGTCATCATTTAGAAGAATATCATGAGAACATAACCAGCGGTGGATGTAAAGATAGGAAAACCAACCGGTGGAGTAGGACAAGGTTTACAATTTGACATGTTGACACGAGACAACAAGTCACAGATGTGAAAGGTTTCTTAACCCTAACATGATTTAATTGAATATAGAGAAAGTTGCTTGTTTTCTTTTTGTATCTTGAAGAATAGGTACAATGATATATATATGTATATATAGTAAAACCCTACTAGAGATATTAGTAAAACCATACTCGAGGTATTTTCTACTAATTACCAAATGGTCCTTTGGCTTGAAGTAAATTAATTATGGACCACTAAACTTCAATCTAAACTTTATCCTCCAACATTCACCAATGCTCTTCACTTTCTTGAGTTTTTCCCATTCTCAAGTTCATTAAATTAAGAAGAAACACAGACACAACACCATGTATAACACATATTGTTTATACACTGTGGAGTCACGTTAAAACATTTCTAAATTCGCCACACCTCATCATACAACCACAAATCGTTTCGACAATCAGTGAACAAGTTATGATAGTACACACATATGAGGGTTTTGTTGTTCAAGTCAAGTGCCAACATGGTTATTTTCTACACAAAGTTGACTCGGTTTTTGCCCAATTTCTTCTTTTGGATTTCGATATCCACTGTGTTTGTATTCCACAACTGTGTTGACCGAGTCTTAATTCAACCTTTTTTTAATGACTGGCTTGGTTCGTGCCCAACATCTTCTTGTGTATTTTGTTATCGACTATGTTTGTACTGCACAAATGTGCTGCCCGAGTCATCATTCAATTGTTTTTTTTATGACGACTAGTTGGGTTTGTGCCCAACATCTTCTTTTGGATTTTGTTATACTATTGCCTGAATTTGTGTATAATCACTTGGCACAAGCTTAACAATAATCAAATCTATTGTTGTATCATCTAAGTAAAACTAATCACTAATGTGAAAGATATGCACTTGTAAAGCAAGATATAAGAGTTTTGATACTTTAACATATTTTCACCATGAAAAACTTATGACAATATAGCATTGCGAGAATCTGAATGCCAACACATTTAGAACATTCAATTCAGATGTTCAAAGTACTCATCCTCAGCAAACAACTCATCAACATCGTCATCATTTAGAAGAATATCATGAGAACATAACCAGCGGTGGATGTAAAGATAGGAAAACCAACCGGTGGAGTAGGACAAGGTTTACAATTTGACATGTTGACACGAGACAACAAGTCACAGATGTGAAAGGTTTCTTAACCCTAACATGATTTAATTGAATATAGAGAAAGTTGCTTGTTTTCTTTTTGTATCTTGAAGAATAGGTACAATGATATATATATATATATATATAGTAAAACCCTACTAGAGATATTAGTAAAACCATACTCGAGGTATTTTCTGCTAATTACCAAATGGTCCTTTGGCTTGAAGTAAATTAATTATGGACCACTAAACTTCAATCTAAACTTTATCCTCCAACATTCACCAATGCTCTTCACTTTCTTGAGTTTTTCCCATTCTCAAGTTCATTAAATTAAGAAGAAACACAGACACAACACCATGTATAACACATATTGTTTATACACTGTGGAGTCACGTTAAAACATTTCTAAATTCGCCACACCTCATCATACAACCACAAATCGTTTCGACAATCAGTGAACAAGTTATGATAGTACACACATATGAGGGTTTTGTTGTTCAAGTCAAGTGCCAACATGGTTATTTTCTACACAAAGTTGACTCGGTTTTTGCCCAATTTCTTCTTTTGGATTTCGATATCCACTGTGTTTGTATTCCACAACTGTGTTGACCGAGTCTTAATTCAACCTTTTTTTAATGACTGGCTTGGTTCGTGCCCAACATCTTCTTGTGTATTTTGTTATCGACTATGTTTGTACTGCACAAATGTGCTGCCCGGGTCATCATTCAATTGTTTTTTTATGACGATTGGTTGGGTTTGTGCCCAACATCTTCTTTTGGATTTTGTTATATGAATGCATGAATTTGTGTATAATCACTTGGCACAAGCTGAACAATAATCAAAGCCAATTATATCATTTGAGTCTAACTAATCACTAATGTGAAAGATATGCACTTGTAAAGCAAGATATAGGAATTTTGATACTTTAACATATTTTCACCATGAAAAACTTATGACAATATAGCATTGCGAGAATCTGAATGCCAACACATTTAGAACATTCAATTCAGATGTTCAAAGTACTCATCCTCAGCAAACAACTCATCAACATCGTCATCATTTAGAAGAATATCATGAGAACATAACCAGCGGTGGATGTAAAGATAGGAAAACCAACCGGTGGAGTAGGACAAGGTTTACAATTTGACATGTTGACACGAGACAACAAGTCACAGATGTGAAAGGTTTCTTAACCCTAACATGATTTAATTGAATATAGAGAAAGTTGCTTGTTTTCTTTTTGTATCTTGAAGAATAGGTACAATGATATATATATATATATATATAGTAAAACCCTACTAGAGATATTAGTAAAACCATACTCGAGGTATTTTCTGCTAATTACCAAATGGTCCTTTGGCTTGAAGTAAATTAATTATGGACCACTAAACTTCAATCTAAACTTTATCCTCCAACATTCACCAATGCTCTTCACTTTCTTGAGTTTTTCCCATTCTCAAGTTCATTAAATTAAGAAGAAACACAGACACAACACCATGTATAACACATATTGTTTATACACTGTGGAGTCACGTTAAAACATTTCTAAATTCGCCACACCTCATCATACAACCACAAATCGTTTCGACAATCAGTGAACAAGTTATGATAGTACACACATATGAGGGTTTTGTTGTTCAAGTCAAGTGCCAACATGGTTATTTTCTACACAAAGTTGACTCGGTTTTTGCCTAATTTCTTCTTTTGGCTTTCGATATCCACTGTGTTTGTATTCCACAACTGTGTTGACCGAGTCTTAATTCAACCTTTTTTTAATGACTGGCTTGGTTCGTGCCCAACATCTTCTTGTGTATTTTGTTATCGACTATGTTTGTACTGCACAAATGTGCTGCCCGAGTCATCATTCAATTGTTTTTTTTATGACGACTAGTTGGGTTTGTGCCCAACATCTTCTTTTGGATTTTGTTATACTATTGCCTGAATTTGTGTATAATCACTTGGCACAAGCTGAACAATAATCAAATCTATTGTTGTATCATCTAAGTAAAACTAATCACTAATGTGAAAGATATGCACTTGTAAAGCAAGATATAAGAGTTTTGATACCTTAACATATTTTCACCATGAAAAACTTATGACAATATAGCATTGCGAGAATCTGAATGCCAACACATTTAGATCATTCAATTCAGATGTTCAAAGTACTCATCCTCAGCAAACAACTCATCAACATCGTCATCATTTAGAAGAATATCATGAGAACATAACCAGCGGTGGATGTAAAGATAGGAAAAACAACCGGTGGAGTAGGACAAGGTTTACAATTTGACATGTTGACACGAGACAACAAGTCACAGATGTGAAAGGTTTCTTAACCCTAACATGATTTAATTGAATATAGAGAAAGTTGCTTGTTTTCTTTTTGTATCTTGAAGAATAGGTACAATGATATATATATATATATATATAGTAAAACCCTACTAGAGATATTAGTAAAACAATACTCGAGGTATTTTCTGCTAATTACCAAATGGTCCTTTGGCTTGAAGTAAATTAATTATGGACCACTAAACTTCAATCTAAACTTTATCCTCCAACATTCACCAATGCTCTTCACTTTCTTGAGTTTTTCCCATTCTCAAGTTCATTAAATTAAGAAGAAACACAGACACAACACCATGTATAACACATATTGTTTATACACTGTGGAGTCACGTTAAAACATTTCTAAATTCGCCACACCTCATCATACAACCACAAATCGTTTCGACAATCAGTGAACAAGTTATGATAGTACACACATATGAGGGTTTTGTTGTTCAAGTCAAGTGCCAACATGGTTATTTTCTACACAAAGTTTACTCGGTTTTTGCCCAATTTCTTCTTTTGGATTTCGATATCCACTGTGTTTGTATTCCACAACTGTGTTGACCGAGTCTTAATTCAACCTTTTTTTAATGACTGGCTTGGTTCGTGCCCAACATCTTCTTGTGTATTTTGTTATCGACTATGTTTGTACTGCACAAATGTGCTGCCCGAGTCATCATTCAATTGTTTTTTTTATGACGACTAGTTGGGTTTGTGCCCAACATCTTCTTTTGGATTTTGTTATATGAATGCATGAATTTGTGTATAATCACTTGGCACAAGCTGAACAATAATCAAAGCTAATTGTATCATTTGAGTCTAACTAATCACTAATGTGAAAGATATGCACTTGTAAAGCAAGATATAGGAATTTTGATACTTTAACATATTTTCACCATGAAAAACTTATGACAATATAGCATTGCGAGAATCTGAATGCCAACACATTTAGAACATTCAATTCAGATGTTCAAAGTACTCATCCTCAGCAAACAACTCATCAACATCGTCATCATTTAGAAGAATATCATGAGAACATAACCAGCGGTGGATGTAAAGATAGGAAAACCAACCGGTGGAGTAGGACAAGGTTTACAATTTGACATGTTGACACGAGACAACAAGTCACAGATGTGAAAGGTTTCTTAACCCTAACATGATTTAATTGAATATAGAGAAAGTTGCTTGTTTTCTTTTTGTATCTTGAAGAATAGGTACAATGATATATATATATATATATATAGTAAAACCCTACTAGAGATATTAGTAAAACCATACTCGAGGTATTTTCTGCTAATTACCAAATGGTCCTTTGGCTTGAAGTAAATTAATTATGGACCACTAAACTTCAATCTAAACTTTATCCTCCAACATTCACCAATGCTCTTCACTTTCTTGAGTTTTTCCCATTCTCAAGTTCATTAAATTAAGAAGAAACACAGACACAACACCATGTATAACACATATTGTTTATACACTGTGGAGTCACGTTAAAACATTTCTAAATTCGCCACACCTCATCATACAACCACAAATCGTTTCGACAATCAGTGAACAAGTTATGATAGTACACACATATGAGGGTTTTGTTGTTCAAGTCAAGTGCCAACATGGTTATTTTCTACACAAAGTTGACTCGGTTTTTGCCTAATTTCTTCTTTTGGCTTTCGATATCCACTGTGTTTGTATTCCACAACTGTGTTGACCGAGTCTTAATTCAACCTTTTTTTAATGACTGGCTTGGTTCGTGCCCAACATCTTCTTGTGTATTTTGTTATCGACTATGTTTGTACTGCACAAATGTGCTGCCCGAGTCATCATTCAATTGTTTTTTTTATGACGACTAGTTGGGTTTGTGCCCAACATCTTCTTTTGGATTTTGTTATACTATTGCCTGAATTTGTGTATAATCACTTGGCACAAGCTGAACAATAATCAAATCTATTGTTGTATCATCTAAGTAAAACTAATCACTAATGTGAAAGATATGCACTTGTAAAGCAAGATATAAGAGTTTTGATACCTTAACATATTTTCACCATGAAAAACTTATGACAATATAGCATTGCGAGAATCTGAATGCCAACACATTTAGAACATTCAATTCAGATGTTCAAAGTACTCATCCTCAGCAAACAACTCATCAACATCGTCATCATTTAGAAGAATATCATGAGAACATAACCAGCGGTGGATGTAAAGATAGGAAAACCAACCGGTGGAGTAGGACAAGGTTTACAATTTGACATGTTGACACGAGACAACAAGTCACAGATGTGAAAGGTTTCTTAACCCTAACATGATTTAATTGAATATAGAGAAAGTTGCTTGTTTTCTTTTTGTATCTTGAAGAATAGGTACAATGATATATATATATATATATAGTAAAACCCTACTAGAGATATTAGTAAAACCATACTCGAGGTATTTTCTGCTAATTACCAAATGGTCCTTTGGCTTGAAGTAAATTAATTATGGACCACTAAACTTCAATCTAAACTTTATCCTCCAACATTCACCAATGCTCTTCACTTTCTTGAGTTTTTCCCATTCTCAAGTTCATTAAATTAAGAAGAAACACAGACACAACACCATGTATAACACATATTGTTTATACACTGTGGAGTCACGTTAAAACATTTCTAAATTCGCCACACCTCATCATACAACCACAAATCGTTTCGACAATCAGTGAACAAGTTATGATAGTACACACATATGAGGGTTTTGTTGTTCAAGTCAAGTGCCAACATGGTTATTTTCTACACAAAGTTGACTCGGTTTTTGCCCAATTTCTTCTTTTGGATTTCGATATCCACTGTGTTTGTATTCCACAACTGTGTTGACCGAGTCTTAATTCAACCTTTTTTTAATGACTGGCTTGGTTCGTGCCCAACATCTTCTTGTGTATTTTGTTATCGACTATGTTTGTACTGCACAAATGTGCTGCCCGAGTCATCATTCAATTGTTTTTTTTATGACGACTAGTTGGGTTTGTGCCCAACATCTTCTTTTGGATTTTGTTATACTATTGCCTGAATTTGTGTATAATCACTTGGCACAAGCTGAACAATAATCAAATCTATTGTTGTATCATCTAAGTAAAACTAATCACTAATGTGAAAGATATGCACTTGTAAAGCAAGATATAAGAGTTTTGATACCTTAACATATTTTCACCATGAAAAACTTATGACAATATAGCATTGCGAGAATCTGAATGCCAACACATTTAGAACATTCAATTCAGATGTTCAAAGTACTCATCCTCAGCAAACAACTCATCAACATCGTCATCATTTAGAAGAATATCATGAGAACATAACCAGCGGTGGATGTAAAGATAGGAAAAACATCCGGTGGAGTAGGACAAGGTTTACAATTTGACATGTTGACACGAGACAACAAGTCACAGATGTGAAAGGTTTCTTAACCCTAACATGATTTAATTGAATATAGAGAAAGTTGCTTGTTTTCTTTTTGTATCTTGAAGAATAGGTACAATGATATATATATATATATATATAGTAAAACCCTACTAGAGATATTAGTAAAACCATACTCGAGGTATTTTCTGCTAATTACCAAATGGTCCTTTGGCTTGAAGTAAATTAATTATGGACCACTAAACTTCAATCTAAACTTTATCCTCCAACATTCACCAATGCTCTTCACTTTCTTGAGTTTTTCCCATTCTCAAGTTCATTAAATTAAGAAGAAACACAGACACAACACCATGTATAACACATATTGTTTATACACTGTGGAGTCACGTTAAAACATTTCTAAATTCGCCACACCTCATCATACAACCACAAATCGTTTCGACAATCAGTGAACAAGTTATGATAGTACACACATATGAGGGTTTTGTTGTTCAAGTCAAGTGCCAACATGGTTATTTTCTACACAAAGTTGACTCGGTTTTTGCCTAATTTCTTCTTTTGGCTTTCGATATCCACTGTGTTTGTATTCCACAACTGTGTTGACCGAGTCTTAATTCAACCTTTTTTTAATGACTGGCTTGGTTCGTGCCCAACATCTTCTTGTGTATTTTGTTATCGACTATATTTGTACTGCACAAATGTGCTGCCCGAGTCATCATTCAAATGTTTTTTTATGACGACTAGTTGGGTTTGTGCCCAACATCTTCTTTTGGATTTTGTTATACTATTGCCTGAATTTGTGTATAATCACTTGGCACAAGCTGAACAATAATCAAATCTATTGTTGTATCATCTAAGTAAAACTAATCACTAATGTGAAAGATATGCACTTGTAAAGCAAGATATAAGAGTTTTGATACCTTAACATATTTTCACCATGAAAAACTTATGACAATATAGCATTGCGAGAATCTGAATGCCAACACATTTAGAACATTCAATTCAGATGTTCAAAGTACTCATCCTCAGCAAACAACTCATCAACATCGTCATCATTTAGAAGAATATCATGAGAACATAACCAGCGGTGGATGTAAAGATAGGAAAACCAACCGGTGGAGTAGGACAAGGTTTACAATTTGACATGTTGACACGAGACAACAAGTCACAGATGTGAAAGGTTTCTTAACCCTAACATGATTTAATTGAATATAGAGAAAGTTGCTTGTTTTCTTTTTGTATCTTGAAGAATAGGTACAATGATATATATATATATATATAGTAAAACCCTACTAGAGATATTAGTAAAACCATACTCGAGGTATTTTCTGCTAATTACCAAATGGTCCTTTGGCTTGAAGTAAATTAATTATGGACCACTAAACTTCAATCTAAACTTTATCCTCCAACATTCACCAATGCTCTTCACTTTCTTGAGTTTTTCCCATTCTCAAGTTCATTAAATTAAGAAGAAACACAGACACAACACCATGTATAACACATATTGTTTATACACTGTGGAGTCACGTTAAAACATTTCTAAATTCGCCACACCTCATCATACAACCACAAATCGTTTCGACAATCAGTGAACAAGTTATGATAGTACACACATATGAGGGTTTTGTTGTTCAAGTCAAGTGCCAACATGGTTATTTTCTACACAAAGTTGACTCGGTTTTTGCCTAATTTCTTCTTTTGGCTTTCGATATCCACTGTGTTTGTATTCCACAACTGTGTTGACCGAGTCTTAATTCAACCTTTTTTTAATGACTGGCTTGGTTCGTGCCCAACATCTTCTTGTGTATTTTGTTATCGACTATGTTTGTACTGCACAAATGTGCTGCCCGAGTCATCATTCAATTGTTTTTTTTATGACGACTAGTTGGGTTTGTGCCCAACATCTTCTTTTGGATTTTGTTATACTATTGCCTGAATTTGTGTATAATCACTTGGCACAAGCTGAACAATAATCAAATCTATTGTTGTATCATCTAAGTAAAACTAATCACTAATGTGAAAGATATGCACTTGTAAAGCAAGATATAAGAGTTTTGATACCTTAACATATTTTCACCATGAAAAACTTATGACAATATAGCATTGCGAGAATCTGAATGCCAACACATTTAGATCATTCAATTCAGATGTTCAAAGTACTCATCCTCAGCAAACAACTCATCAACATCGTCATCATTTAGAAGAATATCATGAGAACATAACCAGCGGTGGATGTAAAGATAGGAAAAACAACCGGTGGAGTAGGACAAGGTTTACAATTTGACATGTTGACACGAGACAACAAGTCACAGATGTGAAAGGTTTCTTAACCCTAACATGATTTAATTGAATATAGAGAAAGTTGCTTGTTTTCTTTTTGTATCTTGAAGAATAGGTACAATGATATATATATATATATATATAGTAAAACCCTACTAGAGATATTAGTAAAACCATACTCGAGGTATTTTCTGCTAATTACCAAATGGTCCTTTGGCTTGAAGTAAATTAATTATGGACCACTAAACTTCAATCTAAACTTTATCCTCCAACATTCACCAATGCTCTTCACTTTCTTGAGTTTTTCCCATTCTCAAGTTCATTAAATTAAGAAGAAACACAGACACAACACCATGTATAACACATATTGTTTATACACTGTGGAGTCACGTTAAAACATTTCTAAATTCGCCACACCTCATCATACAACCACAAATCGTTTCGACAATCAGTGAACAAGTTATGATAGTACACACATATGAGGGTTTTGTTGTTCAAGTCAAGTGCCAACATGGTTATTTTCTACACAAAGTTGACTCGGTTTTTGCCTAATTTCTTCTTTTGGCTTTCGATATCCACTGTGTTTGTATTCCACAACTGTGTTGACCGAGTCTTAATTCAACCTTTTTTTAATGACTGGCTTGGTTCGTGCCCAACATCTTCTTGTGTATTTTGTTATCGACTATGTTTGTACTGCACAAATGTGCTGCCCGAGTCATCATTCAATTGTTTTTTTTATGACGACTAGTTGGGTTTGTGCCCAACATCTTCTTTTGGATTTTGTTATACTATTGCCTGAATTTGTGTATAATCACTTGGCACAAGCTGAACAATAATCAAATCTATTGTTGTATCATCTAAGTAAAACTAATCACTAATGTGAAAGATATGCACTTGTAAAGCAAGATATAAGAGTTTTGATACCTTAACATATTTTCACCATGAAAAACTTATGACAATATAGCATTGCGAGAATCTGAATGCCAACACATTTAGATCATTCAATTCAGATGTTCAAAGTACTCATCCTCAGCAAACAACTCATCAACATCGTCATCATTTAGAAGAATATCATGAGAACATAACCAGCGGTGGATGTAAAGATAGGAAAAACAACCGGTGGAGTAGGACAAGGTTTACAATTTGACATGTTGACACGAGACAACAAGTCACAGATGTGAAAGGTTTCTTAACCCTAACATGATTTAATTGAATATAGAGAAAGTTGCTTGTTTTCTTTTTGTATCTTGAAGAATAGGTACAATGATATATATATATATATATATAGTAAAACCCTACTAGAGATATTAGTAAAACCATACTCGAGGTATTTTCTGCTAATTACCAAATGGTCCTTTGGCTTGAAGTAAATTAATTATGGACCACTAAACTTCAATCTAAACTTTATCCTCCAACATTCACCAATGCTCTTCACTTTCTTGAGTTTTTCCCATTCTCAAGTTCATTAAATTAAGAAGAAACACAGACACAACACCATGTATAACACATATTGTTTATACACTGTGGAGTCACGTTAAAACATTTCTAAATTCGCCACACCTCATCATACAACCACAAATCGTTTCGACAATCAGTGAACAAGTTATGATAGTACACACATATGAGGGTTTTGTTGTTCAAGTCAAGTGCCAACATGGTTATTTTCTACACAAAGTTTACTCGGTTTTTGCCCAATTTCTTCTTTTGGATTTCGATATCCACTGTGTTTGTATTCCACAACTGTGTTGACCGAGTCTTAATTCAACCTTTTTTTAATGACTGGCTTGGTTCGTGCCCAACATCTTCTTGTGTATTTTGTTATCGACTATGTTTGTACTGCACAAATGTGCTGCCCGAGTCATCATTCAATTGTTTTTTTTATGACGACTAGTTGGGTTTGTGCCCAACATCTTCTTTTGGATTTTGTTATATGAATGCATGAATTTGTGTATAATCACTTGGCACAAGCTGAACAATAATCAAAGCTAATTGTATCATTTGAGTCTAACTAATCACTAATGTGAAAGATATGCACTTGTAAAGCAAGATATAGGAATTTTGATACTTTAACATATTTTCACCATGAAAAACTTATGACAATATAGCATTGCGAGAATCTGAATGCCAACACATTTAGAACATTCAATTCAGATGTTCAAAGTACTCATCCTCAGCAAACAACTCATCAACATCGTCATCATTTAGAAGAATATCATGAGAACATAACCAGCGGTGGATGTAAAGATAGGAAAACCAACCGGTGGAGTAGGACAAGGTTTACAATTTGACATGTTGACACGAGACAACAAGTCACAGATGTGAAAGGTTTCTTAACCCTAACATGATTTAATTGAATATAGAGAAAGTTGCTTGTTTTCTTTTTGTATCTTGAAGAATAGGTACAATGATATATATATATATATATATAGTAAAACCCTACTAGAGATATTAGTAAAACCATACTCGAGGTATTTTCTGCTAATTACCAAATGGTCCTTTGGCTTGAAGTAAATTAATTATGGACCACTAAACTTCAATCTAAACTTTATCCTCCAACATTCACCAATGCTCTTCACTTTCTTGAGTTTTTCCCATTCTCAAGTTCATTAAATTAAGAAGAAACACAGACACAACACCATGTATAACACATATTGTTTATACACTGTGGAGTCACGTTAAAACATTTCTAAATTCGCCACACCTCATCATACAACCACAAATCGTTTCGACAATCAGTGAACAAGTTATGATAGTACACACATATGAGGGTTTTGTTGTTCAAGTCAAGTGCCAACATGGTTATTTTCTACACAAAGTTGACTCGGTTTTTGCCTAATTTCTTCTTTTGGCTTTCGATATCCACTGTGTTTGTATTCCACAACTGTGTTGACCGAGTCTTAATTCAACCTTTTTTTAATGACTGGCTTGGTTCGTGCCCAACATCTTCTTGTGTATTTTGTTATCGACTATGTTTGTACTGCACAAATGTGCTGCCCGAGTCATCATTCAATTGTTTTTTTTATGACGACTAGTTGGGTTTGTGCCCAACATCTTCTTTTGGATTTTGTTATACTATTGCCTGAATTTGTGTATAATCACTTGGCACAAGCTGAACAATAATCAAATCTATTGTTGTATCATCTAAGTAAAACTAATCACTAATGTGAAAGATATGCACTTGTAAAGCAAGATATAAGAGTTTTGATACCTTAACATATTTTCACCATGAAAAACTTATGACAATATAGCATTGCGAGAATCTGAATGCCAACACATTTAGAACATTCAATTCAGATGTTCAAAGTACTCATCCTCAGCAAACAACTCATCAACATCGTCATCATTTAGAAGAATATCATGAGAACATAACCAGCGGTGGATGTAAAGATAGGAAAACCAACCGGTGGAGTAGGACAAGGTTTACAATTTGACATGTTGACACGAGACAACAAGTCACAGATGTGAAAGGTTTCTTAACCCTAACATGATTTAATTGAATATAGAGAAAGTTGCTTGTTTTCTTTTTGTATCTTGAAGAATAGGTACAATGATATATATATATATATATAGTAAAACCCTACTAGAGATATTAGTAAAACCATACTCGAGGTATTTTCTGCTAATTACCAAATGGTCCTTTGGCTTGAAGTAAATTAATTATGGACCACTAAACTTCAATCTAAACTTTATCCTCCAACATTCACCAATGCTCTTCACTTTCTTGAGTTTTTCCCATTCTCAAGTTCATTAAATTAAGAAGAAACACAGACACAACACCATGTATAACACATATTGTTTATACACTGTGGAGTCACGTTAAAACATTTCTAAATTCGCCACACCTCATCATACAACCACAAATCGTTTCGACAATCAGTGAACAAGTTATGATAGTACACACATATGAGGGTTTTGTTGTTCAAGTCAAGTGCCAACATGGTTATTTTCTACACAAAGTTGACTCGGTTTTTGCCTAATTTCTTCTTTTGGCTTTCGATATCCACTGTGTTTGTATTCCACAACTGTGTTGACCGAGTCTTAATTCAACCTTTTTTTAATGACTGGCTTGGTTCGTGCCCAACATCTTCTTGTGTATTTTGTTATCGACTATGTTTGTACTGCACAAATGTGCTGCCCGAGTCATCATTCAATTGTTTTTTTTATGACGACTAGTTGGGTTTGTGCCCAACATCTTCTTTTGGATTTTGTTATACTATTGCCTGAATTTGTGTATAATCACTTGGCACAAGCTGAACAATAATCAAATCTATTGTTGTATCATCTAAGTAAAACTAATCACTAATGTGAAAGATATGCACTTGTAAAGCAAGATATAAGAGTTTTGATACCTTAACATATTTTCACCATGAAAAACTTATGACAATATAGCATTGCGAGAATCTGAATGCCAACACATTTAGAACATTCAATTCAGATGTTCAAAGTACTCATCCTCAGCAAACAACTCATCAACATCGTCATCATTTAGAAGAATATCATGAGAACATAACCAGCGGTGGATGTAAAGATAGGAAAACCAACCGGTGGAGTAGGACAAGGTTTACAATTTGACATGTTGACACGAGACAACAAGTCACAGATGTGAAAGGTTTCTTAACCCTAACATGATTTAATTGAATATAGAGAAAGTTGCTTGTTTTCTTTTTGTATCTTGAAGAATAGGTACAATGATATATATATATATATATATAGTAAAACCCTACTAGAGATATTAGTAAAACCATACTCGAGGTATTTTCTGCTAATTACCAAATGGTCCTTTGGCTTGAAGTAAATTAATTATGGACCACTAAACTTCAATCTAAACTTTATCCTCCAACATTCACCAATGCTCTTCACTTTCTTGAGTTTTTCCCATTCTCAAGTTCATTAAATTAAGAAGAAACACAGACACAACACCATGTATAACACATATTGTTTATACACTGTGGAGTCACGTTAAAACATTTCTAAATTCGCCACACCTCATCATACAACCACAAATCGTTTCGACAATCAGTGAACAAGTTATGATAGTACACACATATGAGGGTTTTGTTGTTCAAGTCAAGTGCCAACATGGTTATTTTCTACACAAAGTTGACTCGGTTTTTGCCTAATTTCTTCTTTTGGCTTTCGATATCCACTGTGTTTGTATTCCACAACTGTGTTGACCGAGTCTTAATTCAACCTTTTTTTAATGACTGGCTTGGTTCGTGCCCAACATCTTCTTGTGTATTTTGTTATCGACTATGTTTGTACTGCACAAATGTGCTGCCCGAGTCATCATTCAATTGTTTTTTTTATGACGACTAGTTGGGTTTGTGCCCAACATCTTCTTTTGGATTTTGTTATACTATTGCCTGAATTTGTGTATAATCACTTGGCACAAGCTGAACAATAATCAAATCTATTGTTGTATCATCTAAGTAAAACTAATCACTAATGTGAAAGATATGCACTTGTAAAGCAAGATATAAGAGTTTTGATACCTTAACATATTTTCACCATGAAAAACTTATGACAATATAGCATTGCGAGAATCTGAATGCCAACACATTTAGAACATTCAATTCAGATGTTCAAAGTACTCATCCTCAGCAAACAACTCATCAACATCGTCATCATTTAGAAGAATATCATGAGAACATAACCAGCGGTGGATGTAAAGATAGGAAAACCAACCGGTGGAGTAGGACAAGGTTTACAATTTGACATGTTGACACGAGACAACAAGTCACAGATGTGAAAGGTTTCTTAACCCTAACATGATTTAATTGAATATAGAGAAAGTTGCTTGTTTTCTTTTTGTATCTTGAAGAATAGGTACAATGATATATATATATATATATAGTAAAACCCTACTAGAGATATTAGTAAAACCATACTCGATGTATTTTCTGCTAATTACCAAATGGTCCTTTGGCTTGAAGTAAATTAATTATGGACCACTAAACTTCAATCTAAACTTTATCCTCCAACATTCACCAATGCTCTTCACTTTCTTGAGTTTTTCCCATTCTCAAGTTCATTAAATTAAGAAGAAACACAGACACAACACCATGTATAACACATATTGTTTATACACTGTGGAGTCACGTTAAAACATTTCTAAATTCGCCACACCTCATCATACAACCACAAATCGTTTCGACAATCAGTGAACAAGTTATGATAGTACACACATATGAGGGTTTTGTTGTTCAAGTCAAGTGCCAACATGGTTATTTTCTACACAAAGTTGACTCGGTTTTTGCCTAATTTCTTCTTTTGGCTTTCGATATCCACTGTGTTTGTATTCCACAACTGTGTTGACCGAGTCTTAATTCAACCTTTTTTTAATGACTGGCTTGGTTCGTGCCCAACATCTTCTTGTGTATTTTGTTATCGACTATGTTTGTACTGCACAAATGTGCTGCCCGAGTCATCATTCAATTGTTTTTTTTATGACGACTAGTTGGGTTTGTGCCCAACATCTTCTTTTGGATTTTGTTATACTATTGCCTGAATTTGTGTATAATCACTTGGCACAAGCTGAACAATAATCAAATCTATTGTTGTATCATCTAAGTAAAACTAATCACTAATGTGAAAGATATGCACTTGTAAAGCAAGATATAAGAGTTTTGATACCTTAACATATTTTCACCATGAAAAACTTATGACAATATAGCATTGCGAGAATCTGAATGCCAACACATTTAGAACATTCAATTCAGATGTTCAAAGTACTCATCCTCAGCAAACAACTCATCAACATCGTCATCATTTAGAAGAATATCATGAGAACATAACCAGCGGTGGATGTAAAGATAGGAAAACCAACCGGTGGAGTAGGACAAGGTTTACAATTTGACATGTTGACACGAGACAACAAGTCACAGATGTGAAAGGTTTCTTAACCCTAACATGATTTAATTGAATATAGAGAAAGTTGCTTGTTTTCTTTTTGTATCTTGAAGAATAGGTACAATGATATATATATATATATATATAGTAAAACCCTACTAGAGATATTAGTAAAACCATACTCGAGGTATTTTCTGCTAATTACCAAATGGTCCTTTGGCTTGAAGTAAATTAATTATGGACCACTAAACTTCAATCTAAACTTTATCCTCCAACATTCACCAATGCTCTTCACTTTCTTGAGTTTTTCCCATTCTCAAGTTCATTAAATTAAGAAGAAACACAGACACAACACCATGTATAACACATATTGTTTATACACTGTGGAGTCACGTTAAAACATTTCTAAATTCGCCACACCTCATCATACAACCACAAATCGTTTCGACAATCAGTGAACAAGTTATGATAGTACACACATATGAGGGTTTTGTTGTTCAAGTCAAGTGCCAACATGGTTATTTTCTACACAAAGTTGACTCGGTTTTTGCCTAATTTCTTCTTTTGGCTTTCGATATCCACTGTGTTTGTATTCCACAACTGTGTTGACCGAGTCTTAATTCAACCTTTTTTTAATGACTGGCTTGGTTCGTGCCCAACATCTTCTTGTGTATTTTGTTATCGACTATGTTTGTACTGCACAAATGTGCTGCCCGAGTCATCATTCAATTGTTTTTTTTATGACGACTAGTTGGGTTTGTGCCCAACATCTTCTTTTGGATTTTGTTATACTATTGCCTGAATTTGTGTATAATCACTTGGCACAAGCTGAACAATAATCAAATCTATTGTTGTATCATCTAAGTAAAACTAATCACTAATGTGAAAGATATGCACTTGTAAAGCAAGATATAAGAGTTTTGATACCTTAACATATTTTCACCATGAAAAACTTATGACAATATAGCATTGCGAGAATCTGAATGCCAACACATTTAGAACATTCAATTCAGATGTTCAAAGTACTCATCCTCAGCAAACAACTCATCAACATCGTCATCATTTAGAAGAATATCATGAGAACATAACCAGCGGTGGATGTAAAGATAGGAAAACCAACCGGTGGAGTAGGACAAGGTTTACAATTTGACATGTTGACACGAGACAACAAGTCACAGATGTGAAAGGTTTCTTAACCCTAACATGATTTAATTGAATATAGAGAAAGTTGCTTGTTTTCTTTTTGTATCTTGAAGAATAGGTACAATGATATATATATATATATATAGTAAAACCCTACTAGAGATATTAGTAAAACCATACTCGAGGTATTTTCTGCTAATTACCAAATGGTCCTTTGGCTTGAAGTAAATTAATTATGGACCACTAAACTTCAATCTAAACTTTATCCTCCAACATTCACCAATGCTCTTCACTTTCTTGAGTTTTTCCCATTCTCAAGTTCATTAAATTAAGAAGAAACACAGACACAACACCATGTATAACACATATTGTTTATACACTGTGGAGTCACGTTAAAACATTTCTAAATTCGCCACACCTCATCATACAACCACAAATCGTTTCGACAATCAGTGAACAAGTTATGATAGTACACACATATGAGGGTTTTGTTGTTCAAGTCAAGTGCCAACATGGTTATTTTCTACACAAAGTTGACTCGGTTTTTGCCCAATTTCTTCTTTTGGATTTCGATATCCACTGTGTTTGTATTCCACAACTGTGTTGACCGAGTCTTAATTCAACCTTTTTTTAATGACTGGCTTGGTTCGTGCCCAACATCTTCTTGTGTATTTTGTTATCGACTATGTTTGTACTGCACAAATGTGCTGCCCGAGTCATCATTCAATTGTTTTTTTTATGACGACTAGTTGGGTTTGTGCCCAACATCTTCTTTTGGATTTTGTTATACTATTGCCTGAATTTGTGTATAATCACTTGGCACAAGCTGAACAATAATCAAATCTATTGTTGTATCATCTAAGTAAAACTAATCACTAATGTGAAAGATATGCACTTGTAAAGCAAGATATAAGAGTTTTGATACCTTAACATATTTTCACCATGAAAAACTTATGACAATATAGCATTGCGAGAATCTGAATGCCAACACATTTAGAACATTCAATTCAGATGTTCAAAGTACTCATCCTCAGCAAACAACTCATCAACATCGTCATCATTTAGAAGAATATCATGAGAACATAACCAGCGGTGGATGTAAAGATAGGAAAAACAACCGGTGGAGTAGGACAAGGTTTACAATTTGACATGTTGACACGAGACAACAAGTCACAGATGTGAAAGGTTTCTTAACCCTAACATGATTTAATTGAATATAGAGAAAGTTGCTTGTTTTCTTTTTGTATCTTGAAGAATAGGTACAATGATATATATATATATATATATAGTAAAACCCTACTAGAGATATTAGTAAAACCATACTCGAGGTATTTTCTGCTAATTACCAAATGGTCCTTTGGCTTGAAGTAAATTAATTATGGACCACTAAACTTCAATCTAAACTTTATCCTCCAACATTCACCAATGCTCTTCACTTTCTTGAGTTTTTCCCATTCTCAAGTTCATTAAATTAAGAAGAAACACAGACACAACACCATGTATAACACATATTGTTTATACACTGTGGAGTCACGTTAAAACATTTCTAAATTCGCCACACCTCATCATACAACCACAAATCGTTTCGACAATCAGTGAACAAGTTATGATAGTACACACATATGAGGGTTTTGTTGTTCAAGTCAAGTGCCAACATGGTTATTTTCTACACAAAGTTGACTCGGTTTTTGCCTAATTTCTTCTTTTGGCTTTCGATATCCACTGTGTTTGTATTCCACAACTGTGTTGACCGAGTCTTAATTCAACCTTTTTTTAATGACTGGCTTGGTTCGTGCCCAACATCTTCTTGTGTATTTTGTTATCGACTATATTTGTACTGCACAAATGTGCTGCCCGAGTCATCATTCAATTGTTTTTTTATGACGACTAGTTGGGTTTGTGCCCAACATCTTCTTTTGGATTTTGTTATACTATTGCCTGAATTTGTGTATAATCACTTGGCACAAGCTGAACAATAATCAAATCTATTGTTGTATCATCTAAGTAAAACTAATCACTAATGTGAAAGATATGCACTTGTAAAGCAAGATATAAGAGTTTTGATACCTTAACATATTTTCACCATGAAAAACTTATGACAATATAGCATTGCGAGAATCTGAATGCCAACACATTTAGAACATTCAATTCAGATGTTCAAAGTACTCATCCTCAGCAAACAACTCATCAACATCGTCATCATTTAGAAGAATATCATGAGAACATAACCAGCGGTGGATGTAAAGATAGGAAAACCAACCGGTGGAGTAAGACAAGGTTTACAATTTGACATGTTGACACGAGACAACAAGTCACAGATGTGAAAGGTTTCTTAACCCTAACATGATTTAATTGAATATAGAGAAAGTTGCTTGTTTTCTTTTTGTATCTTGAAGAATAGGTACAATGATATATATATATATATATAGTAAAACCCTACTAGAGATATTAGTAAAACCATACTCGAGGTATTTTCTGCTAATTACCAAATGGTCCTTTGGCTTGAAGTAAATTAATTATGGACCACTAAACTTCAATCTAAACTTTATCCTCCAACATTCACCAATGCTCTTCACTTTCTTGAGTTTTTCCCATTCTCAAGTTCATTAAATTAAGAAGAAACACAGACACAACACCATGTATAACACATATTGTTTATACACTGTGGAGTCACGTTAAAACATTTCTAAATTCGCCACACCTCATCATACAACCACAAATCGTTTCGACAATCAGTGAACAAGTTATGATAGTACACACATATGAGGGTTTTGTTGTTCAAGTCAAGTGCCAACATGGTTATTTTCTACACAAAGTTGACTCGGTTTTTGCCTAATTTCTTCTTTTGGCTTTCGATATCCACTGTGTTTGTATTCCACAACTGTGTTGACCGAGTCTTAATTCAACCTTTTTTTAATGACTGGCTTGGTTCGTGCCCAACATCTTCTTGTGTATTTTGTTATCGACTATGTTTGTACTGCACAAATGTGCTGCCCGAGTCATCATTCAATTGTTTTTTTTATGACGACTAGTTGGGTTTGTGCCCAACATCTTCTTTTGGATTTTGTTATACTATTGCCTGAATTTGTGTATAATCACTTGGCACAAGATGAACAATAATCAAATCTATTGTTGTATCATCTAAGTAAAACTAATCACTAATGTGAAAGATATGCACTTGTAAAGCAAGATATAAGAGTTTTGATACCTTAACATATTTTCACCATGAAAAACTTATGACAATATAGCATTGCGAGAATCTGAATGCCAACACATTTAGATCATTCAATTCAGATGTTCAAAGTACTCATCCTCAGCAAACAACTCATCAACATCGTCATCATTTAGAAGAATATCATGAGAACATAACCAGCGGTGGATGTAAAGATAGGAAAAACAACCGGTGGAGTAGGACAAGGTTTACAATTTGACATGTTGACACGAGACAACAAGTCACAGATGTGAAAGGTTTCTTAACCCTAACATGATTTAATTGAATATAGAGAAAGTTGCTTGTTTTCTTTTTGTATCTTGAAGAATAGGTACAATGATATATATATATATATATATAGTAAAACCCTACTAGAGATATTAGTAAAACCATACTCGAGGTATTTTCTGCTAATTACCAAATGGTCCTTTGGCTTGAAGTAAATTAATTATGGACCACTAAACTTCAATCTAAACTTTATCCTCCAACATTCACCAATGCTCTTCACTTTCTTGAGTTTTTCCCATTCTCAAGTTCATTAAATTAAGAAGAAACACAGACACAACACCATGTATAACACATATTGTTTATACACTGTGGAGTCACGTTAAAACATTTCTAAATTCGCCACACCTCATCATACAACCACAAATCGTTTCGACAATCAGTGAACAAGTTATGATAGTACACACATATGAGGGTTTTGTTGTTCAAGTCAAGTGCCAACATGGTTATTTTCTACACAAAGTTGACTCGGTTTTTGCCTAATTTCTTCTTTTGGCTTTCGATATCCACTGTGTTTGTATTCCACAACTGTGTTGACCGAGTCTTAATTCAACCTTTTTTTAATGACTGGCTTGGTTCGTGCCCAACATCTTCTTGTGTATTTTGTTATCGACTATGTTTGTACTGCACAAATGTGCTGCCCGAGTCATCATTCAATTGTTTTTTTTATGACGACTAGTTGGGTTTGTGCCCAACATCTTCTTTTGGATTTTGTTATACTATTGCCTGAATTTGTGTATAATCACTTGGCACAAGCTGAACAATAATCAAATCTATTGTTGTATCATCTAAGTAAAACTAATCACTAATGTGAAAGATATGCACTTGTAAAGCAAGATATAAGAGTTTTGATACCTTAACATATTTTCACCATGAAAAACTTATGACAATATAGCATTGCGAGAATCTGAATGCCAACACATTTAGAACATTCAATTCAGATGTTCAAAGTACTCATCCTCAGCAAACAACTCATCAACATCGTCATCATTTAGAAGAATATCATGAGAACATAACCAGCGGTGGATGTAAAGATAGGAAAACCAACCGGTGGAGTAGGACAAGGTTTACAATTTGACATGTTGACACGAGACAACAAGTCACAGATGTGAAAGGTTTCTTAACCCTAACATGATTTAATTGAATATAGAGAAAGTTGCTTGTTTTCTTTTTGTATCTTGAAGAATAGGTACAATGATATATATATATATATATAGTAAAACCCTACTAGAGATATTAGTAAAACCATACTCGAGGTATTTTCTGCTAATTACCAAATGGTCCTTTGGCTTGAAGTAAATTAATTATGGACCACTAAACTTCAATCTAAACTTTATCCTCCAACATTCACCAATGCTCTTCACTTTCTTGAGTTTTTCCCATTCTCAAGTTCATTAAATTAAGAAGAAACACAGACACAACACCATGTATAACACATATTGTTTATACACTGTGGAGTCACGTTAAAACATTTCTAAATTCGCCACACCTCATCATACAACCACAAATCGTTTCGACAATCAGTGAACAAGTTATGATAGTACACACATATGAGGGTTTTGTTGTTCAAGTCAAGTGCCAACATGGTTATTTTCTACACAAAGTTGACTCGGTTTTTGCCCAATTTCTTCTTTTGGATTTCGATATCCACTGTGTTTGTATTCCACAACTGTGTTGACCGAGTCTTAATTCAACCTTTTTTTAATGACTGGCTTGGTTCGTGCCCAACATCTTCTTGTGTATTTTGTTATCGACTATGTTTGTACTGCACAAATGTGCTGCCCGAGTCATCATTCAATTGTTTTTTTTATGACGACTAGTTGGGTTTGTGCCCAACATCTTCTTTTGGATTTTGTTATACTATTGCCTGAATTTGTGTATAATCACTTGGCACAAGCTGAACAATAATCAAATCTATTGTTGTATCATCTAAGTAAAACTAATCACTAATGTGAAAGATATGCACTTGTAAAGCAAGATATAAGAGTTTTGATACCTTAACATATTTTCACCATGAAAAACTTATGACAATATAGCATTGCGAGAATCTGAATGCCAACACATTTAGAACATTCAATTCAGATGTTCAAAGTACTCATCCTCAGCAAACAACTCATCAACATCGTCATCATTTAGAAGAATATCATGAGAACATAACCAGCGGTGGATGTAAAGATAGGAAAAACAACCGGTGGAGTAGGACAAGGTTTACAATTTGACATGTTGACACGAGACAACAAGTCACAGATGTGAAAGGTTTCTTAACCCTAACATGATTTAATTGAATATAGAGAAAGTTGCTTGTTTTCTTTTTGTATCTTGAAGAATAGGTACAATGATATATATATATATATATATAGTAAAACCCTACTAGAGATATTAGTAAAACCATACTCGAGGTATTTTCTGCTAATTACCAAATGGTCCTTTGGCTTGAAGTAAATTAATTATGGACCACTAAACTTCAATCTAAACTTTATCCTCCAACATTCACCAATGCTCTTCACTTTCTTGAGTTTTTCCCATTCTCAAGTTCATTAAATTAAGAAGAAACACAGACACAACACCATGTATAACACATATTGTTTATACACTGTGGAGTCACGTTAAAACATTTCTAAATTCGCCACACCTCATCATACAACCACAAATCGTTTCGACAATCAGTGAACAAGTTATGATAGTACACACATATGAGGGTTTTGTTGTTCAAGTCAAGTGCCAACATGGTTATTTTCTACACAAAGTTGACTCGGTTTTTGCCCAATTTCTTCTTTTGGATTTCGATATCCACTGTGTTTGTATTCCACAACTGTGTTGACCGAGTCTTAATTCAACCTTTTTTTAATGACTGGCTTGGTTCGTGCCCAACATCTTCTTGTGTAATTTGTTATCGACTATGTTTGTACTGCACAAATGTGCTGCCCGAGTCATCATTCAATTGTTTTTTTTATGACGACTAGTTGGGTTTGTGCCCAACATCTTCTTTTGGATTTTGTTATACTATTGCCTGAATTTGTGTATAATCACTTGGCACAAGCTGAACAATAATCAAATCTATTGTTGTATCATCTAAGTAAAACTAATCACTAATGTGAAAGATATGCACTTGTAAAGCAAGATATAAGAGTTTTGATACCTTAACATATTTTCACCATGAAAAACTTATGACAATATAGCATTGCGAGAATCTGAATGCCAACACATTTAGAACATTCAATTCAGATGTTCAAAGTACTCATCCTCAGCAAACAACTCATCAACATCGTCATCATTTAGAAGAATATCATGAGAACATAACCAGCGGTGGATGTAAAGATAGGAAAACCAACCGGTGGAGTAGGACAAGGTTTACAATTTGACATGTTGACACGAGACAACAAGTCACAGATGTGAAAGGTTTCTTAACCCTAACATGATTTAATTGAATATAGAGAAAGTTGCTTGTTTTCTTTTTGTATCTTGAAGAATAGGTACAATGATATATATATATATATATAGTAAAACCCTACTAGAGATATTAGTAAAACCATACTCGAGGTATTTTCTACTAATTACCAAATGGTCCTTTGGCTTGAAGTAAATTAATTATGGACCACTAAACTTCAATCTAAACTTTATCCTCCAACATTCACCAATGCTCTTCACTTTCTTGAGTTTTTCCCATTCTCAAGTTCATTAAATTAAGAAGAAACACAGACACAACACCATGTATAACACATATTGTTTATACACTGTGGAGTCACGTTAAAACATTTCTAAATTCGCCACACCTCATCATACAACCACAAATCGTTTCGACAATCAGTGAACAAGTTATGATAGTACACACATATGAGGGTTTTGTTGTTCAAGTCAAGTGCCAACATGGTTATTTTCTACACAAAGTTGACTCGGTTTTTGCCCAATTTCTTCTTTTGGATTTCGATATCCACTGTGTTTGTATTCCACAACTGTGTTGACCGAGTCTTAATTCAACCTTTTTTTAATGACTGGCTTGGTTCGTGCCCAACATCTTCTTGTGTATTTTGTTATCGACTATGTTTGTACTGCACAAATGTGCTGCCCGAGTCATCATTCAATTGTTTTTTTTATGACGACTAGTTGGGTTTGTGCCCAACATCTTCTTTTGGATTTTGTTATACTATTGCCTGAATTTGTGTATAATCACTTGGCACAAGCTGAACAATAATCAAATCTATTGTTGTATCATCTAAGTAAAACTAATCACTAATGTGAAAGATATGCACTTGTAAAGCAAGATATAAGAGTTTTGATACCTTAACATATTTTCACCATGAAAAACTTATGACAATATAGCATTGCGAGAATCTGAATGCCAACACATTTAGAACATTCAATTCAGATGTTCAAAGTACTCATCCTCAGCAAACAACTCATCAACATCGTCATCATTTAGAAGAATATCATGAGAACATAACCAGCGGTGGATGTAAAGATAGGAAAACCAACCGGTGGAGTAGGACAAGGTTTACAATTTGACATGTTGACACGAGACAACAAGTCACAGATGTGAAAGGTTTCTTAACCCTAACATGATTTAATTGAATATAGAGAAAGTTGCTTGTTTTCTTTTTGTATCTTGAAGAATAGGTACAATGATATATATATATATATATAGTAAAACCCTACTAGAGATATTAGTAAAACCATACTCGAGGTATTTTCTACTAATTACCAAATGGTCCTTTGGCTTGAAGTAAATTAATTATGGACCACTAAACTTCAATCTAAACTTTATCCTCTAACATTCACCAATGCTCTTCACTTTCTTGAGTTTTTCCCATTCTCAAGTTCATTAAATTAAGAAGAAACACAGACACAACACCATGTATAACACATATTGTTTATACACTGTGGAGTCACGTTAAAACATTTCTAAATTCGCCACACCTCATCATACAACCACAAATCGTTTCGACAATTAGTGAACAAGTTATGATAGTACACACATATGAGGGTTTTGTTGTTCAAGTCAAGTGCCAACATGGTTATTTTCTACACAAAGTTGACTCGGTTTTTGCCCAATTTCTTCTTTTGGATTTCGATATCCACTGTGTTTGTATTCCACAACTGTGTTGACCGAGTCTTAATTCAACCTTTTTTTAATGACTGGCTTGGTTCGTGCCCAACATCTTCTTGTGTATTTTGTTATCGACTATGTTTGTACTGCACAAATGTGCTGCCCGAGTCATCATTCAATTGCTTTTTTTATGACGACTAGTTGGGTTTGTGCCCAACATCTTCTTTTGGATTTTGTTATACTATTGCCTGAATTTGTGTATAATCACTTGGCACAAGCTGAACAATAATCAAATCTATTGTTGTATCATCTAAGTAAAACTAATCACTAATGTGAAAGATATGCACTTGTAAAGCAAGATATAAGAGTTTTGATACCTTAACATATTTTCACCATGAAAAACTTATGACAATATAGCATTGCGAGAATCTGAATGCCAACACATTTAGAACATTCAATTCAGATGTTCAAAGTACTCATCCTCAGCAAACAACTCATCAACATCGTCATCATTTAGAAGAATATCATGAGAACATAACCATCGGTGGATGTAAAGATAGGAAAACCAACCGGTGGAGTAGGACAAGGTTTACAATTTGACATGTTGACACGAGACAACAAGTCACAGATGTGAAAGGTTTCTTAACCCTAACATGATTTAATTGAATATAGAGAAAGTTGCTTGTTTTCTTTTTGTATCTTGAAGAATAGGTACAATGATATATATATATATATATATATAGTAAAACCCTACTAGAGATATTAGTAAAACCATACTCGAGGTATTTTCTGCTAATTACCAAATGTTCCTTTGGCTTGAAGTAAATTAATTATGGACCACTAAACTTCAATCTAAACTTTATCCTCCAACATTCACCAATGCTCTTCACTTTCTTGAGTTTTTCCCATTCTCAAGTTCATTAAATTAAGAAGAAACACAGACACAACACCATGTATAACACATATTGTTTATACACTGTGGAGTCACGTTAAAACATTTCTAAATTCGCCACACCTCATCATACAACCACAAATCGTTTCGACAATCAGTGAACAAGTTATGATAGTACACACATATGAGGGTTTTGTTGTTCAAGTCAAGTGCCAACATGGTTATTTTCTACACAAAGTTGACTCGGTTTTTGCCCAATTTCTTCTTTTGGATTTCGATATCCACTGTGTTTGTATTCCACAACTGTGTTGACCGAGTCTTAATTCAACCTTTTTTTAATGACTGGCTTGGTTCGTGCCCAACATCTTCTTGTGTATTTTGTTATCGACTATGTTTGTACTGCACAAATGTGCTGCCCGAGTCATCATTCAATTGTTTTTTTTATGACGACTAGTTGGGTTTGTGCCCAACATCTTCTTTTGGATTTTGTTATATGAATGCATGAATTTGTGTATAATCACTTGGCACAAGCTGAACAATAATCAAAGCCAATTGTATCATTTGAGTCTAACTAATCACTAATGTGAAAGATATGCACTTGTAAAGCAAGATATAAGAGTTTTGATACCTTAACATATTTTCACCATGAAAAACTTATGACAATATAGCATTGCGAGAATCTGAATGCCAACACATTTAGAACATTCAATTCAGATGTTCAAAGTACTCATCCTCAGCAAACAACTCATCAACATCGTCATCATTTAGAAGAATATCATGAGAACATAACCAGCGGTGGATGTAAAGATAGGAAAACCAACCGGTGGAGTAGGACAAGGTTTACAATTTGACATGTTGACACGAGACAACAAGTCACAGATGTGAAAGGTTTCTTAACCCTAACATGATTTAATTGAATATAGAGAAAGTTGCTTGTTTTCTTTTTGTATCTTGAAGAATAGGTACAATGATATATATATATATATATAGTAAAACCCTACTAGAGATATTAGTAAAACCATACTCGAGGTATTTTCTACTAATTACCAAATGGTCCTTTGGCTTGAAGTAAATTAATTATGGACCACTAAACTTCAATCTAAACTTTATCCTCTAACATTCACCAATGCTCTTCACTTTCTTGAGTTTTTCCCATTCTCAAGGTCATTAAATTAAGAAGAAACATAGACACAACACCATGTATAACACATATTGTTTATACACTGTGGAGTCACGTTAAAACATTTCTAAATTCGCCACACCTCATCATACAACCACAAATCGTTTCGACAATCAGTGAACAAGTTATGATAGTACACACATATGAGGGTTTTGTTGTTCAAGTCAAGTGCCAACATGGTTATTTTCTACACAAAGTTGACTCGGTTTTTGCCCAATTTCTTCTTTTGGATTTCGATATCCACTGTGTTTGTATTCCACAACTGTGTTGACCGAGTCTTAATTCAACCTTTTTTTAATGACTGGCTTGGTTCGTGCCCAACATCTTCTTGTGTATTTTGTTATCGACTATGTTTGTACTGCACAAATGTGCTGCCCGAGTCATCATTCAATTGTTTTTTTTATGACGACTAGTTGGGTTTGTGCCCAACATCTTCTTTTGGATTTTGTTATATGAATGCATGAATTTGTGTATAATCACTTGGCACAAGTTGAACAATAATCAAAGCCAATTGTATCATTTGAGTCTAACTAATCACTAATGTGAAAGATATGCACTTGTAAAGCAAGATATAGGAATTTTGATACTTTAACATATTTTCACCATGAAAAACTTATGACAATATAGCATTGTGAGAATCTGAATGCCAACACATTTAGAACATTCAATTCAGATGTTCAAAGTACTCATCCTCAGCAAACAACTCATCAACATCGTCATCATTTAGAAGAATATCATGAGAACATAACCAGCGGTGGATGTAAAGATAGGAAAACCAACCGGTGGAGTAGGACAAGGTTTACAATTTGACATGTTGACACGAGACAACAAGTCACAGATGTGAAAGGTTTCTTAACCCTAACATGATTTAATTGAATATAGAGAAAGTTGCTTGTTTTCTTTTTGTATCTTGAAGAATAGGTACAATGATATATATATATATATATATATATAGTAAAACCCTACTAGAGATATTAGTAAAACCATACTCGAGGTATTTTCTGCTAATTACCAAATGTTCCTTTGGCTTGAAGTAAATTAATTATGGACCACTAAACTTCAATCTAAACTTTATCCTCCAACATTCACCAATGCTCTTCACTTTCTTGAGTTTTTCCCATTCTCAAGTTCATTAAATTAAGAAGAAACACAGACACAACACCATGTATAACACATATTGTTTATACACTGTGGAGTCACGTTAAAACATTTCTAAATTCGCCACACCTCATCATACAACCACAAATCGTTTCGACAATCAGTGAACAAGTTATGATAGTACACACATATGAGGGTTTTGTTGTTCAAGTCAAGTGCCAACATGGTTATTTTCTACACAAAGTTGACTCGGTTTTTGCCCAATTTCTTCTTTTGGATTTCGATATCCACTGTGTTTGTATTCCACAACTGTGTTGACCGAGTCTTAATTCAACCTTTTTTTAATGACTGGCTTGGTTCGTGCCCAACATCTTCTTGTGTATTTTGTTATCGACTATGTTTGTACTGCACAAATGTGCTGCCCGAGTCATCATTCAATTGTTTTTTTTATGACGACTAGTTGGGTTTGTGCCCAACATCTTCTTTTGGATTTTGTTATATGAATGCATGAATTTGTGTATAATCACTTGGCACAAGCTGAACAATAATCAAAGCCAATTGTATCATTTGAGTCTAACTAATCACTAATGTGAAAGATATGCACTTGTAAAGCAAGATATAGGAATTTTGATACTTTAACATATTTTCACCATGAAAAACTTATGACAATATAGCATTGTGAGAATCTGAATGCCAACACATTTAGAACATTCAATTCAGATGTTCAAAGTACTCATCCTCAGCAAACAACTCATCAACATCGTCATCATTTAGAAGAATATCATGAGAACATAACCAGCGGTGGATGTAAAGATAGGAAAACCAACCGGTGGAGTAGGACAAGGTTTACAATTTGACATGTTGACACGAGACAACAAGTCACAGATGTGAAAGGTTTCTTAACCCTAACATGATTTAATTGAATATAGAGAAAGTTGCTTGTTTTCTTTTTGTATCTTGAAGAATAGGTACAATGATATATATATATATATATATATATAGTAAAACCCTACTAGAGATATTAGTAAAACCATACTCGAGGTATTTTCTGCTAATTACCAAATGTTCCTTTGGCTTGAAGTAAATTAATTATGGACCACTAAACTTCAATCTAAACTTTATCCTCCAACATTCACCAATGCTCTTCACTTTCTTGAGTTTTTCCCATTCTCAAGTTCATTAAATTAAGAAGAAACACAGACACAACACCATGTATAACACATATTGTTTATACACTGTGGAGTCACGTTAAAACATTTCTAAATTCGCCACACCTCATCATACAACCACAAATCGTTTCGACAATCAGTGAACAAGTTATGATAGTACACACATATGAGGGTTTTGTTGTTCAAGTCAAGTGCCAACATGGTTATTTTCTACACAAAGTTGACTCGGTTTTTGCCCAATTTCTTCTTTTGGATTTCGATATCCACTGTGTTTGTATTCCACAACTGTGTTGACCGAGTCTTAATTCAACCTTTTTTTAATGACTGGCTTGGTTCGTGCCCAACATCTTCTTGTGTATTTTGTTATCGACTATGTTTGTACTGCACAAATGTGCTACCCGAGTCATCATTCAATTGTTTTTTTTATGACGACTAGTTGGGTTTGTGCCCAACATCTTCTTTTGGATTTTGTTATATGAATGCATGAATTTGTGTATAATCACTTGGCACAAGCTGAACAATAATCAAAGCCAATTGTATCATTTGAGTCTAACTAATCACTAATGTGAAAGATATGCACTTGTAAAGCAAGATATAGGAATTTTGATACTTTAACATATTTTCACCATGAAAAACTTATGACAATATAGCATTGCGAGAATCTGAATGCCAACACATTTAGAACATTCAATTCAGATGTTCAAAGTACTCATCCTCAGCAAACAACTCATCAACATCGTCATCATTTAGAAGAATATCATGAGAACATAACCAGCGGTGGATGTAAAGATAGGAAAACCAACCGGTGGAGTAGGACAAGGTTTACAATTTGACATGTTGACACGAGACAACAAGTCACAGATGTGAAAGGTTTCTTAACCCTAACATGATTTAATTGAATATAGAGAAAGTTGCTTGTTTTCTTTTTGTATCTTGAAGAATAGGTACAATGATATATATATATATATATATATATAGTAAAACCCTACTAGAGATATTAGTAAAACCATACTCGAGGTATTTTCTGCTAATTACCAAATGTTCCTTTGGCTTGAAGTAAATTAATTATGGACCACTAAACTTCAATCTAAACTTTATCCTCCAACATTCACCAATGCTCTTCACTTTCTTGAGTTTTTCCCATTCTCAAGTTCATTAAATTAAGAAGAAACACATACACAACACCATGTATAACACATATTGTTTATACACTGTGGAGTCACGTTAAAACATTTCTAAATTCGCCACACCTCATCATACAACCACAAATCGTTTCGACAATCAGTGAACAAGTTATGATAGTACACACATATGAGGGTTTTGTTGTTCAAGTCAAGTGCCAACATGGTTATTTTCTACACAAAGTTGACTCGGTTTTTGCCCAATTTCTTCTTTTGGATTTCGATATCCACTGTGTTTGTATTCCACAACTGTGTTGACCGAGTCTTAATTCAACCTTTTTTTAATGACTGGCTTGGTTCGTGCCCAACATCTTCTTGTGTATTTTGTTATCGACTATGTTTGTACTGCACAAATGTGCTACCCGAGTCATCATTCAATTGTTTTTTTTATGACGACTAGTTGGGTTTGTGCCCAACATCTTCTTTTGGATTTTGTTATATGAATGCATGAATTTGTGTATAATCACTTGGCACAAGCTGAACAATAATCAAAGCCAATTGTATCATTTGAGTCTAACTAATCACTAATGTGAAAGATATGCACTTGTAAAGCAAGATATAGGAATTTTGATACTTTAACATATTTTCACCATGAAAAACTTATGACAATATAGCATTGCGAGAATCTGAATGCCAACACATTTAGAACATTCAATTCAGATGTTCAAAGTACTCATCCTCAGCAAACAACTCATCAACATCGTCATCATTTAGAAGAATATCATGAGAACATAACCAGCGGTGGATGTAAAGATAGGAAAACCAACCGGTGGAGTAGGACAAGGTTTACAATTTGACATGTTGACACGAGACAACAAGTCACAGATGTGAAAGGTTTCTTAACCCTAACATGATTTAATTGAATATAGAGAAAGTTGCTTGTTTTCTTTTTGTATCTTGAAGAATAGGTACAATGATATATATATATATATATATATAGTAAAACCCTACTAGAGATATTAGTAAAACCATACTCGAGGTATTTTCTGCTAATTACCAAATGTTCCTTTGGCTTGAAGTAAATTAATTATGGACCACTAAACTTCAATCTAAACTTTATCCTCCAACATTCACCAATGCTCTTCACTTTCTTGAGTTTTTCCCATTCTCAAGTTCATTAAATTAAGAAGAAACACAGACACAACACCATGTATAACACATATTGTTTATACACTGTGGAGTCACGTTAAAACATTTCTAAATTCGCCACACCTCATCATACAACCACAAATCGTTTCGACAATCAGTGAACAAGTTATGATAGTACACACATATGAGGGTTTTGTTGTTCAAGTCAAGTGCCAACATGGTTATTTTCTACACAAAGTTGACTCGGTTTTTGCCCAATTTCTTCTTTTGGATTTCGATATCCACTGTGTTTGTATTCCACAACTGTGTTGACCGAGTCTTAATTCAACCTTTTTTTAATGACTGGCTTGGTTCGTGCCCAACATCTTCTTGTGTATTTTGTTATCGACTATGTTTGTACTGCACAAATGTGCTGCCCGAGTCATCATTCAATTGTTTTTTTTATGACGACTAGTTGGGTTTGTGCCCAACATCTTCTTTTGGATTTTGTTATACTATTGCCTGAATTTGTGTATAATCACTTGGCACAAGCTGAACAATAATCAAATCTATTGTTGTATCATCTAAGTAAAACTAATCACTAATGTGAAAGATATGCACTTGTAAAGCAAGATATAGCAGTTTTGATAATTTAACATATTTTCACCATGAAAAACTTATGACAATATAGCATTGCGAGAATCTGAATTCCAACACATTTAGAACATTCAATTCAGATGTTCAAAGTACTCATCCTCAGCAAACAACTCATCAACATCGTCATCATTTAGAAGAATATCATGAGAACATAACCAGCGGTGGATGTAAAGATAGGAAAACCAACCGGTGGAGTACGACAAGGTTTACAATTTGACATGTTGACACGAGACAACAAGTCACAGATGTGAAAGGTTTCTTAACCCTAACATGATTTAATTGAATATAGAGAAAGTTGCTTGTTTTCTTTTTGTATCTTGAAGAATAGGTACAATGATATATATATATATATATAGTAAAACCCTACTAGAGATATTAGTAAAACCATACTCGAGGTATTTTCTACTAATTACCAAATGGTCCTTTGGCTTGAAGTAAATTAATTATGGACCACTAAACTTCAATCTAAACTTTATCCTCTAACATTCACCAATGCTCTTCACTTTCTTGAGTTTTTCCCATTCTCAAGGTCATTAAATTAAGAAGAAACATAGACACAACACCATGTATAACACATATTGTTTATACACTGTGGAGTCACGTTAAAACATTTCTAAATTCGCCACACCTCATCATACAACCACAAATCGTTTCGACAATCAGTGAACAAGTTATGATAGTACACATATATGAGGGTTTTGTTGTTCAAGTCAAGTGCCAACATGGTTATTTTCTACACAAAGTTGACTCGGTTTTTGCCCAATTTCTTCTTTTGGATTTCGATATCCACTGTGTTTGTATTCCACAACTGTGTTGACCGAGTCTTAATTCAACCTTTTTTTAATGACTGGCTTGGTTCGTGCCCAACATCTTCTTGTGTATTTTGTTATCGACTATGTTTGTACTGCACAAATGTGCTGCCCGAGTCATCATTCAATTGTTTTTTTTATGACGACTAGTTGGGTTTGTGCCCAACATCTTCTTTTGGATTTTGTTATATGAATGCATGAATTTTTGTATAATCACTTGGCACAAGCTGAACAATAATCAAAGCCAATTGTATAATTTGAGTCTAACTAATCACTAATGTGAAAGATATGCACTTGTAAAGCAAGATATAGGAATTTTGATACTTTAACATATTTTCACCATGAAAAACTTATGACAATATAGCATTGTGAGAATCTGAATGCCAACACATTTAGAACATTCAATTCAGATGTTCAAAGTACTCATCCTCAGCAAACAACTCATCAACATCGTCATCATTTAGAAGAATATCATGAGAACATAACCAGCGGTGGATGTAAAGATAGGAAAACCAACCGGTGGAGTAGGACAAGGTTTACAATTTGACATGTTGACACGAGACAACAAGTCACAGATGTGAAAGGTTTCTTAACCCTAACATGATTTAATTGAATATAGAGAAAGTTGCTTGTTTTCTTTTTGTATCTTGAAGAATAGGTACAATGATATATATATATATATATATATAGTAAAACCCTACTAGAGATATTAGTAAAACCATACTCGAGGTATTTTCTGCTAATTACCAAATGTTCCTTTGGCTTGAAGTAAATTAATTATGGACCACTAAACTTCAATCTAAACTTTATCCTCCAACATTCACCAATGCTCTTCACTTTCTTGAGTTTTTCCCATTCTCAAGTTCATTAAATTAAGAAGAAACACAGACACAACACCATGTATAACACATATTGTTTATACACTGTGGAGTCACGTTAAAACATTTCTAAATTCGCCACACCTCATCATACAACCACAAATCGTTTCGACAATCAGTGAACAAGTTATGATAGTACACACATATGAGGGTTTTGTTGTTCAAGTCAAGTGCCAACATGGTTATTTTCTACACAAAGTTGACTCGGTTTTTGCCCAATTTCTTCTTTTGGATTTCGATATCCACTGTGTTTGTATTCCACAACTGTGTTGACCGAGTCTTAATTCAACCTTTTTTTAATGACTGGCTTGGTTCGTGCCCAACATCTTCTTGTGTATTTTGTTATCGACTATGTTTGTACTGCACAAATGTGCTGCCCGAGTCATCATTCAATTGTTTTTTTTATGACGACTAGTTGGGTTTGTGCCCAACATCTTCTTTTGGATTTTGTTATATGAATGCATGAATTTGTGTATAATCACTTGGCACAAGCTGAACAATAATCAAAGCCAATTGTATCATTTGAGTCTAACTAATCACTAATGTGGAAGATATGCACTTGTAAAGCAAGATATAGGAATTTTGATACTTTAACATATTTTCACCATGAAAAACTTATGACAATATAGCATTGCGAGAATCTGAATGCCAACACATTTAGAACATTCAATTCAGATGTTCAAAGTACTCATCCTCAGCAAACAACTCATCAACATCGTCATCATTTAGAAGAATATCATGAGAACATAACCAGCGGTGGATGTAAAGATAGGAAAACCAACCGTTGGAGTAGGACAAGGTTTACAATTTGACATGTTGACACGAGACAACAAGTCACAGATGTGAAAGGTTTCTTAACCCTAACATGATTTAATTGAATATAGAGAAAGTTGCTTGTTTTCTTTTTGTATCTTGAAGAATAGGTACAATGATATATATATATATATATATATAGTAAAACCCTACTAGAGATATTAGTAAAACCATACTCGAGGTATTTTCTGCTAATTACCAAATGTTCCTTTGGCTTGAAGTAAATTAATTATGGACCACTAAACTTCAATCTAAACTTTATCCTCCAACATTCACCAATGCTCTTCACTTTCTTGAGTTTTTCCCATTCTCAAGTTCATTAAATTAAGAAGAAACACATACACAACACCATGTATAACACATATTGTTTATACACTGTGGAGTCACGTTAAAACATTTCTAAATTCGCCACACCTCATCATACAACCACAAATCGTTTCGACAATCAGTGAACAAGTTATGATAGTACACACATATGAGGGTTTTGTTGTTCAAGTCAAGTGCCAACATGGTTATTTTCTACACAAAGTTGACTCGGTTTTTGCCCAATTTCTTCTTTTGGATTTCGATATCCACTGTGTTTGTATTCCACAACTGTGTTGACCGAGTCTTAATTCAACCTTTTTTTAATGACTGGCTTGGTTCGTGCCCAACATCTTCTTGTGTATTTTGTTATCGACTATGTTTGTACTGCACAAATGTGCTGCCCGAGTCATCATTCAATTGTTTTTTTTATGACGACTAGTTGGGTTTGTGCCCAACATCTTCTTTTGGATTTTGTTATATGAATGCATGAATTTGTGTATAATCACTTGGCACAAGCTGAACAATAATCAAAGCCAATTGTATCATTTGAGTCTAACTAATCACTAATGTGAAAGATATGCACTTGTAAAGCAAGATATAGGAATTTTGATACTTTAACATATTTTCACCATGAAAAACTTATGACAATATAGCATTGCGAGAATCTGAATGCCAACACATTTAGAACATTCAATTCAGATGTTCAAAGTACTCATCCTCAGCAAACAACTCATCAACATCGTCATCATTTAGAAGAATATCATGAGAACATAACCAGCGGTGGATGTAAAGATAGGAAAACCAACCGGTGGAGTACGACAAGGTTTACAATTTGACATGTTGACACGAGACAACAAGTCACAGATGTGAAAGGTTTCTGAACCCTAACATGATTGAATTGAATATAGAGAAAGTTGCTTGTTTTCTTTTTGTATCTTGAAGAATAGGTACAATGATATATATATATATATATATAGTAAAACCCTACTAGAGATATTAGTAAAACCATACTCGAGGTATTTTCTACTAATTACCAAATGGTCCTTTGGCTTGAAGTAAATTAATTATGGACCACTAAACTTCAATCTAAACTTTATCCTCCAACATTCACCAATGCTCTTCACTTTCTTGAGTTTTTCCCATTCTCAAGTTCATTAAATTAAGAAGAAACACAGACACAACACCATGTATAACACATATTATTTATACACTGTGGAGTCACGTTAAAACATTTCTAAATTCGCCACACCTCATCATACAACCACAAATCGTTTCGACAATCAGTGAACAAGTTATGATAGTACACACATATGAGGGTTTTGTTGTTCAAGTCAAGTGCCAACATGGTTATTTTCTACACAAAGTTTACTCGGTTTTTGCCCAATTTCTTCTTTTGGATTTCGATATCCACTGTGTTTGTATTCCACAACTGTGTTGACCGAGTCTTAATTCAACCTTTTTTAATGACTGGCTTGGTTCGTGCCCAACATCTTCTTGTGTATTTTGTTATCGACTATGTTTGTACTGCACAAATGTGCTGCCCGAGTCATCATTCAATTGTTTTTTTATGACGACTAGTTGGGTTTGTGCCCAACATCTTCTTTTGGATTTTGTTATATGAATGCATGAATTTGTGTATAATCACTTGGCACAAGCTGAACAATAATCAAAGCCAATTGTATCATTTGAGTCTAACTAATCACTAATGTGAAAGATATGCACTTGTAAAGCAAGATATAGGAATTTTGATACTTTAACATATTTTCACCATGAAAAACTTATGACAATATAGCATTGCGAGAATCTGAATGCCAACACATTTAGAACATTCAATTCAGATGTTCAAAGTACTCATCCTCATCAAACAACTCATCAACATCGTCATCATTTAGAAGAATATCATGAGAACATAACCAGCGGTGGATGTAAAGATAGGAAAACCAACCGGTGGAGTAGGACAAGGTTTACAATTTGACATGTTGACACGAGACAACAAGTCACAGATGTGAAAGGTTTCTTAACCCTAACATGATTTAATTGAATATAGAGAAAGTTGCTTGTTTTCATTTTGTATCTTGAAGAATAGGTACAATGATATATATATATATATATATATAGTAAAACCCTACTAGAGATATTAGTAAAACCATACTCGAGGTATTTTCTGCTAATTACCAAATGGTCCTTTGGCTTGAAGTAAATTAATTATGGACCACTAAACTTCAATCTAAACTTTATCCTCCAACATTCACCAATGCTCTTCACTTTCTTGAGTTTTTCCCATTCTCAAGTTCATTAAATTAAGAAGAAACACAGACATAACACCATGTATAACACATATTGTTTATACACTGTGGAGTCACGTTAGAACATTTCTAAATTCGCCACACCTCATCATACAACCACAAATCGTTTCGACAATCAGTGAACAAGTTATGATAGTACACACATATGAGGGTTTTGTTGTTCAAGTCAAGTGCCAACATGGTTATTTTCTACACAAAGTTGACTCGGTTTTTGCCCAATTTCTTCTTTTGGATTTCGATATCCACTGTGTTTGTATTCCACAACTGTGTTGACCGAGTCTTAATTCAACCTTTTTTTAATGACTGGCTTGGTTCGTGCCCAACATCTTCTTGTGTATTTTGTTATCGACTATGTTTGTACTGCACAAATGTGCTGCCCGAGTCATCATTCAATTGTTTTTTTTATGACGACTAGTTGGGTTTGTGCCCAACATCTTCTTTTGGATTTTGTTATACTATTGCCTGAATTTGTGTATAATCACTTGGCACAAGCTGAACAATAATCAAATCTATTGTTGTATCATCTAAGTAAAACTAATCACTAATGTGAAAGATATGCACTTGTAAAGCAAGATATAAGAGTTTTGATACCTTAACATATTTTCACCATGAAAAAGTTATGACAATATAGCATTGCGAGAATCTGAATGCCAACACATTTAGAACATTCAATTCAGATGTTCAAAGTACTCATCCTCAGCAAACAACTCATCAACATCGTCATCATTTAGAAGAATATCATGAGAACATAACCAGCGGTGGATGTAAAGATAGGAAAACCAACCGGTGGAGTAGGACAAGGTTTACAATTTGACATGTTGACACGAGACAACAAGTCACAGATGTGAAAGGTTTCTTAACCCTAACATGATTTAATTGAATATAGAGAAAGTTGCTTGTTTTCTTTTTGTATCTTGAAGAATAGGTACAATGATATATATATATATATATAGTAAAACCCTACTAGAGATATTAGTAAAACCATACTCGAGGTATTTTCTACTAATTACCAAATGGTCCTTTGGCTTGAAGTAAATTAATTATGGACCACTAAACTTCAATCTAAACTTTATCCTCTAACATTCACCAATGCTCTTCACTTTCTTGAGTTTTTCCCATTCCCAAGGTCATTAAATTAAGAAGAAACATAGACACAACACCATGTATAACACATATTGTTTATACACTGTGGAGTCACGTTAAAACATTTCTAAATTCGCCACACCTCATCATACAACCACAAATCGTTTCGACAATCAGTGAACAAGTTATGATAGTACACACATATGAGGGTTTTGTTGTTCAAGTCAAGTGCCAACATGGTTATTTTCTACACAAAGTTGACTCGGTTTTTGCCCAATTTCTTCTTTTGGATTTCGATATCCACTGTGTTTTATTCCACAACTGTGTTGACCGAGTCTTAATTCAACCTTTTTTTAATGACTGGCTTGGTTCGTGCCCAACATCTTCTTGTGTATTTTGTTATCGACTATGTTTGTACTGCACAAATGTGCTGCCCGAGTCATCATTCAATTGTTTTTTTTATGACGACTAGTTGGGTTTGTGCCCAACATCTTCTTTTGGATTTTGTTATATGAATGCATGAATTTGTGTATAATCACTTGGCACAAGCTGAACAATAATCAAAGCCAATTGTATCATTTGAGTCTAACTAATCACTAATGTGAAAGATATGCACTTGTAAAGCAAGATATAGTAATTTTGATACTTTAACATATTTTCACCATGAAAAACTTATGACAATATAGCATTGCGAGAATCTGAATGCCAACACATTTAGAACATTCAATTCAGATGTTCAAAGTACTCATCCTCAGCAAACAACTCATCAACATCGTCATCATTTAGAAGAATATCATGAGAACATAACCAGCGGTGGATGTAAAGATAGGAAAACCAACCGGTGGAGTAGGACAAGGTTTACAATTTGACATGTTGACACGAGACAACAAGTCACAGATGTGAAAGGTTTCTTAACCCTAACATGATTTAATTGAATATAGAGAAAGTTGCTTGTTTTCTTTTTGTATCTTGAAGAATAGGTACAATGATATATATATATATATATAGTAAAACCCTACTAGAGATATTAGTAAAACCATACTCGAGGTATTTTCTACTAATTACCAAATGGTCCTTTGGCTTGAAGTAAATTAATTATGGACCACTAAACTTCAATCTAAACTTTATCCTCCAACATTCACCAATGCTCTTCACTTTATTGAGTTTTTCCCATTCTCAAGTTCATTAAATTAAGAAGAAACACAGACACAACACCATGTATAACACATATTGTTTATACACTGTGGAGTCACGTTAAAACATTTCTAAATTCGCCACACCTCATCATACAACCACAAATCGTTTCGACAATCAGTGAACAAGTTATGATAGTACACACATATGAGGGTTTTGTTGTTCAAGTCAAGTGCCAACATGGTTATTTTCTACACAAAGTTGACTCGGTTTTTGCCCAATTTCTTCTTTTGGATTTCGATATCCACTGTGTTTGTATTCCACAACTGTGTTGACCGAGTCTTAATTCAACCTTTTTTTAATGACTGGCTTGGTTCGTGCCCAACATCTTCTTGTGTATTTTGTTATCGACTATGTTTGTACTGCACAAATGTGCTGCCCGAGTCATCATTCAATTGTTTTTTTTATGACGACTAGTTGGGTTTGTGCCCAACATCTTCTTTTGGATTTTGTTATATGAATGCATGAATTTGTGTATAATCACTTGGCACAAGCTGAACAATAATCAAAGCCAATTGTATCATTTGAGTCTAACTAATCACTAATGTGAAAGATATGCACTTGTAAAGCAAGATATAGGAATTTTGATACTTTAACATATTTTCACCATGAAAAACTTATGACAATATAGCATTGCGAGAATCTGAATGCCAACACATTTAGAACATTCAATTCAGATGTTCAAAGTACTCATCCTCAGCAAACAACTCATCAACATCGTCATCATTTAGAAGAATATCATGAGAACATAACCAGCGGTGGATGTAAAGATAGGAAAACCAACCGGTGGAGTAGGACAAGGTTTACAATTTGACATGTTGACACGAGACAACAAGTCACAGATGTGAAAGGTTTCTTAACCCTAACATGATTTAATTGAATATAGAGAAAGTTGCTTGTTTTCTTTTTGTATCTTGAAGAATAGGTACAATGATATATATATATATATATAGTAAAACCCTACTAGAGATATTAGTAAAACCATACTCGAGGTATTTTCTACTAATTACCAAATGGTCCTTTGGCTTGAAGTAAATTAATTATGGACCACTAAACTTCAATCTAAACTTTATCCTCCAACATTCACCAATGCTCTTCACTTTCTTGAGTTTTTCCCATTCTCAAGGTCATTAAATTAAGAAAAACACAGACACAACACCATGTATAACACATATTGTTTATACACTGTGGAGTCATGTTAAAACATTTCTAAATTCGCCACACCTCATCATACAACCACAAATCGTTTCGACAATCAGTGAACAAGTTATGATAGTACACACATATGAGGGTTTTGTTGTTCAAGTCAAGTGCCAACATGGTTATTTTCTACACAAAGTTGACTCGGTTTTTGCCCAATTTCTTCTTTTGGATTTCGATATCCACTGTGTTTGTATTCCACAACTGTGTTGACCGAGTCTTAATTCAACCTTTTTTTAATGACTGGCTTGGTTCGTGCCCAACATCTTCTTGTGTATTTTGTTATCGACTATGTTTGTACTGCACAAATGTGCTGCCCGAGTCATCATTCAATTGTTTTTTTTATGACGACTAGTTGGGTTTGTGCCCAACATCTTCTTTTGGATTTTGTTATATGAATGCATGAATTTGTGTATAATCACTTGGCACAAGCTGAACAATAATCAAAGCCAATTGTATCATTTGAGTCTAACTAATCACTAATGTGAAAGATATGCACTTGTAAAGCAAGATATAGGAATTTTGATACTTTAACATATTTTCACCATGAAAAACTTATGACAATATAGCATTGCGAGAATCTGAATGCCAACACATTTAGAACATTCAATTCAGATGTTCAAAGTACTCATCCTCAGCAAACAACTCATCAACATCGTCATCATTTAGAAGAATATCATGAGAACATAACCAGCGGTGGATGTAAAGATAGGAAAACCAACCGGTGGAGTAGGACAAGGTTTACAATTTGACATGTTGACACGAGACAACAAGTCACAGATGTGAAAGGTTTCTTAACCCTAACATGATTTAATTCAACCTTTTTTTAATGACTGGCTTGGTTCGTGCCCAACATCTTCTTGTGTATTTTGTTATCGACTATGTTTGTACTGCACAAATGTGCTGCCCGAGTCATCATTCAATTGTTTTTTTTATGACGACTAGTTGGGTTTGTGCCCAGTATCATTTGAGTCTAACTAATCACTAATGTGAAAGATATGCACTTGAAAAGCAAGATATAGGAATTTTGATACTTTAACATATTTTCACCATGAAAAACTTATGACAATATAGCATTGCGAGAATCTGAATGCCAACACATTTAGAACATTCAATTCAGATGTTCAAAGTACTCATCCTCAGCAAACAACTCATCAACATCGTCATCATTTAGAAAAATATCATGAGAACATAACCAGCGGTGGATGTAAAGATAGGAAAACCAACCGGTGGAGTAGGACAAGGTTTACAATTTGACATGTTGACACGAGACAACAAGTCACAGATGTGAAAGGTTTCTTAACCCTAACATGATTTAATTGAATATAGAGAAAGTTGCTTGTTTTCTTTTTGTATCTTGAAGAATAGGTACAATGATATATATATATATATATATATATAGTAAAACCCTACTAGAGATATTAGTAAAACCATACTCGAGGTATTTTCTGCTAATTACCAAATGGTCCTTTGGCTTGAAGTAAATTAATTATGGACCACTAAACTTCAATCTAAACTTTATCCTCCAACATTCACCAATGCTCTTCACTTTCTTGAGTTTTTCCCATTCTCAAGTTCATTAAATTAAGAAGAAACACAGACACAACACCATGTATAACACATATTGTTTATACACTGTGGAGTCACGTTAAAACATTTCTAAATTCGCCACACCTCATCATACAACCACAAATCGTTTCGACAATCAGTGAACAAGTTATGATAGTACACACATATGAGGGTTTTGTTGTTCAAGTCAAGTGCCAACATGGTTATTTTCTACACAAAGTTGACTCGGTTTTTGCCCAATTTCTTCTTTTGGATTTCGATATCCACTGTGTTTGTATTCCACAACTGTGTTGACCGAGTCTTAATTCAACCTTTTTTAATGACTGGCTTGGTTCGTGCCCAACATCTTCTTGTGTATTTTGTTATCGACTATGTTTGTACTGCACAAATGTGTTGCCCGAGTCATCATTCAATTGTTTTTTTTATGACGACTAGTTGGGTTTGTGCCCAACATCTTCTTTTGGATTTTGTTATATGAATGCATGAATTTGTGTATAATCACTTGGCACAAGCTGAACAATAATCAAAGCCAATTGTATCATTTGAGTCTAACTAATCACTAATGTGAAAGATATGCACTTGTAAAGCAAGATATAGGAATTTTGATACTTTAACATATTTTCACCATGAACTGAATGCCAACACATTTAGAACATTCAATTCAGATGTTCAAAGTACTCATCCTCAGCAAACAACTCATCAACATCGTCATCATTTAGAAGAATATCATGAGAACATAACCAGCGGTGGATGTAAAGATAGGAAAACCAACCGGTGGAGTAGGACAAGGTTTACAATTTGACATGTTGACACGAGACAACAAGTCACAGATGTGAAAGGTTTCTTAACCCTAACATGATTTAATTGAATATAGAGAAAGTTGCTTGTTTTCTTTTTGTATCTTGAAGAATAGGTACAATGATATATATATATATATATATAGTAAAACCCTACTAGAGATATTAGTAAAACCATACTCGAGGTATTTTCTGCTAATTACCAAATGGTCCTTTGGCTTGAAGTAAATTAATTATGGACCACTAAACTTCAATCTAAACTTTATCCTCCAACATTCACCAATGCTCTTCACTTTCTTGAGTTTTTCCCATTCTCAAGTTCATTAAATTAAGAAGAAACACAGACACAACACCATGTATAACACATATTGTTTATACACTGTGGAGTCACGTTAAAACATTTCTAAATTCGCCACACCTCATCATACAACCACAAATCGTTTCGACAATCAGTGAACAAGTTATGATAGTACACACATATGAGGGTTTTGTTGTTCAAGTCAAGTGCCAACATGGTTATTTTCTACACAAAGTTGACTCGGTTTTTGCCCAATTTCTTCTTTGGATTTCGATATCCACTGTGTTTGTATTCCACAACTGTGTTGACCGAGTCTTAATTCAACCTTTTTTAATGACTGGCTTGGTTCGTGCCCAACATCTTCTTGTGTATTTTGTTATCCACTATGTTTGTACTGCACAAATGTGTTGCCCGAGTCATCATTCAATTGTTTTTTTTATGACGACTAGTTGGGTTTGTGCCCAACATCTTCTTTTGGATTTTGTTATATGAATGCATGAATTTGTGTATAATCACTTGGCACAAGCTGAACAATAATCAAAGCCAATTGTATCATTTGAGGCTAACTAATCACTAATGTGAAAGATATGCACTTGAAAAGCAAGATATAGGAATTTTGATACTTTAACATATTTTCACCATGAAAAACTTATGACAATATAGCATTGCGAGAATCTGAATGCCAACACATTTAGAACATTCAATTCAGATGTTCAAAGTACTCATCCTCAGCAAACAACTCATCAACATCGTCATCATTTAGAAAAATATCATGAGAACATAACCAGCGGTGGATGTAAAGATAGGAAAACCAACCGGTGGAGTAGGACAAGGTTTACAATTTGACATGTTGACACGAGACAACAAGTCACAGATGTGAAAGGTTTCTTAACCCTAACATGATTTAATTGAATATAGAGAAAGTTGCTTGTTTTCTTTTTGTATCTTGAAGAATAGGTACAATGATATATATATATATATATATATAGTAAAACCCTACTAGAGATATTAGTAAAACCATACTCGAGGTATTTTCTGCTAATTACCAAATGGTCCTTTGGCTTGAAGTAAATTAATTATGGACCACTAAACTTCAATCTAAACTTTATCCTCCAACATTCACCAATGCTCTTCACTTTCTTGAGTTTTTCCCATTCTCAAGTTCATTAAATTAAGAAGAAACACAGACACAACACCATGTATAACACATATTGTTTATACACTGTGGAGTCACGTTAAAACATTTCTAAATTCGCCACACCTCATCATACAACCACAAATCGTTTCGACAATCAGTGAACAAGTTATGATAGTACACACATATGAGGGTTTTGTTGTTCAAGTCAAGTGCCAACATGGTTATTTTCTACACAAAGTTGACTCGGTTTTTGCCCAATTTCTTCTTTTGGATTTCGATATCCACTGTGTTTGTATTCCACAACTATGTTGACCGAGTCTTAATTCAACCTTTTTTAATGACTGGCTTGGTTCGTGCCCAACATCTTCTTGTGTATTTTGTTATCGACTATGTTTGTACTGCACAAATGTGTTGCCCGAGTCATCATTCAATTGTTTTTTTTATGACGACTAGTTGGGTTTGTGCCCAACATCTTCTTTTGGATTTTGTTATATGAATGCATGAATTTGTGTATAATCACTTGGCACAAGCTGAACAATAATCAAAGCCAATTGTATCATTTGAGGCTAACTAATCACTAATGTGAAAGATATGCACTTGTAAAGCAAGATATAGGAATTTTGATACTTTAACATATTTTCACCATGAAAAACTTATGACAATATAGCATTGCGAGAATCTGAATGCCAACACATTTAGAACATTCAATTCAGATGTTCAAAGTACTCATCCTCAGCAAACAACTCATCAACATCGTCATCATTTAGAAGAATATCATGAGAACATAACCAGCGGTGGATGTAAAGATAGGAAAACCAACCGGTGGAGTAGGACAAGGTTTACAATTTGACATGTTGACACGAGACAACAAGTCACAGATGTGAAAGGTTTCTTAACCCTAACATGATTTAATTGAATATAGAGAAAGTTGCTTGTTTTCTTTTTGTATCTTGAAGAATAGGTACAATGATATATATATATATATATATAGTAAAACCCTACTAGAGATATTAGTAAAACCATACTCGAGGTATTTTCTGCTAATTACCAAATGGTCCTTTGGCTTGAAGTAAATTAATTATGGACCACTAAACTTCAATCTAAACTTTATCCTCCAACATTCACCAATGCTCTTCACTTTCTTGAGTTTTTCCCATTCTCAAGTTCATTAAATTAAGAAGAAACACAGACACAACACCATGTATAACACATATTGTTTATACACTGTGGAGTCACGTTAAAACATTTCTAAATTCGCCACACCTCATCATACAACCACAAATCGTTTCGACAATCAGTGAACAAGTTATGATAGTACACACATATGAGGGTTTTGTTGTTCAAGTCAAGTGCCAACATGGTTATTTTCTACACAAAGTTGACTCGGTTTTTGCCCAATTTCTTCTTTGGATTTCGATATCCACTGTGTTTGTATTCCACAACTGTGTTGACCGAGTCTTAATTCAACCTTTTTTAATGACTGGCTTGGTTCGTGCCCAACATCTTCTTGTGTATTTTGTTATCCACTATGTTTGTACTGCACAAATGTGTTGCCCGAGTCATCATTCAATTGTTTTTTTTATGACGACTAGTTGGGTTTGTGCCCAACATCTTCTTTTGGATTTTGTTATATGAATGCATGAATTTGTGTATAATCACTTGGCACAAGCTGAACAATAATCAAAGCCAATTGTATCATTTGAGGCTAACTAATCACTAATGTGAAAGATATGCACTTGAAAAGCAAGATATAGGAATTTTGATACTTTAACATATTTTCACCATGAAAAACTTATGACAATATAGCATTGCGAGAATCTGAATGCCAACACATTTAGAACAATCAATTCAGATGTTCAAAGTACTCATCCTCAGCAAACAACTCATCAACATCGTCATCATTTAGAAAAATATCATGAGAACATAACCAGCGGTGGATGTAAAGATAGGAAAACCAACCGGTGGAGTAGGACAAGGTTTACAATTTGACATGTTGACACGAGACAACAAGTCACAGATGTGAAAGGTTTCTTAACCCTAACATGATTTAATTGAATATAGAGAAAGTTGCTTGTTTTCTTTTTGTATCTTGAAGAATAGGTACAATGATATATATATATATATATATATAGTAAAACCCTACTAGAGATATTAGTAAAACCATACTCGAGGTATTTTCTGCTAATTACCAAATGGTCCTTTGGCTTGAAGTAAATTAATTATGGACCACTAAACTTCAATCTAAACTTTATCCTCCAACATTCACCAATGCTCTTCACTTTCTTGAGTTTTTCCCATTCTCAAGTTCATTAAATTAAGAAGAAACACAGACACAACACCATGTATAACACATATTGTTTATACACTGTGGAGTCACGTTAAAACATTTCTAAATTCGCCACACCTCATCATACAACCACAAATCGTTTCGACAATCAGTGAACAAGTTATGATAGTACACACATATGAGGGTTTTGTTGTTCAAGTCAAGTGCCAACATGGTTATTTTCTACACAAAGTTGACTCGGTTTTTGCCCAATTTCTTCTTTTGGATTTCGATATCCACTGTGTTTGTATTCCACAACTGTGTTGACCGAGTCTTAATTCAACCTTTTTTAATGACTGGCTTGGTTCGTGCCCAACATCTTCTTGTGTATTTTGTTATCGACTATGTTTGTACTGCACAAATGTGTTGCCCGAGTCATCATTCAATTGTTTTTTTTATGACGACTAGTTGGGTTTGTGCCCAACATCTTCTTTTGGATTTTGTTATATGAATGCATGAATTTGTGTATAATCACTTGGCACAAGCTGAACAATAATCAAAGCCAATTGTATCATTTGAGGCTAACTAATCACTAATGTGAAAGATATGCACTTGTAAAGCAAGATATAGGAATTTTGATACTTTAACATATTTTCACCATGAAAAACTTATGACAATATAGCATTGCGAGAATCTGAATGCCAACACATTTAGAACATTCAATTCAGATGTTCAAAGTACTCATCCTCAGCAAACAACTCATCAACATCGTCATCATTTAGAAAAATATCATGAGAACATAACCAGCGGTGGATGTAAAGATAGGAAAACCAACCGGTGGAGTAGGACAAGGTTTACAATTTGACATGTTGACACGAGACAACAAGTCACAGATGTGAAAGGTTTCTTAACCCTAACATGATTTAATTGAATATAGAGAAAGTTGCTTGTTTTCTTTTTGTATCTTGAAGAATAGGTACAATGATATATATATATATATATATATAGTAAAACCCTACTAGAGATATTAGTAAAACCATACTCGAGGTATTTTCTGCTAATTACCAAATGGTCCTTTGGCTTGAAGTAAATTAATTATGGACCACTAAACTTCAATCTAAACTTTATCCTCCAACATTCACCAATGCTCTTCACTTTCTTGAGTTTTTCCCATTCTCAAGTTCATTAAATTAAGAAGAAACACAGACACAACACCATGTATAACACATATTGTTTATACACTGTGGAGTCACGTTAAAACATTTCTAAATTCGCCACACCTCATCATACAACCACAAATCGTTTCGACAATCAGTGAACAAGTTATGATAGTACACACATATGAGGGTTTTGTTGTTCAAGTCAAGTGCCAACATGGTTATTTTCTACACAAAGTTGACTCGGTTTTTGCCCAATTTCTTCTTTTGGATTTCGATATCCACTGTGTTTGTATTCCACAACTGTGTTGACCGAGTCTTAATTCAACCTTTTTTAATGACTGGCTTGGTTCGTGCCCAACATCTTCTTGTGTATTTTGTTATCGACTATGTTTGTACTGCACAAATGTGTTGCCCGAGTCATCATTCAATTGTTTTTTTTATGACGACTAGTTGGGTTTGTGCCCAACATCTTCTTTTGGATTTTGTTATATGAATGCATGAATTTGTGTATAATCACTTGGCACAAGCTGAACAATAATCAAAGCCAATTGTATCATTTGAGGCTAACTAATCACTAATGTGAAAGATATGCACTTGTAAAGCAAGATATAGGAATTTTGATACTTTAACATATTTTCACCATGAAAAACTTATGACAATATAGCATTGCGAGAATCTGAATGCCAACACATTTAGAACATTCAATTCAGATGTTCAAAGTACTCATCCTAACCAAACAACTCATCAACATCGTCATCATTTAGAAGAATATCATGAGAACATAACCAGCGGTGGATGTAAAGATAGGAAAACCAACCGGTGGAGTAGGACAAGGTTTACAATTTGACATGTTGACACGAGACAACAAGTCACAGATGTGAAAGGTTTCTTAACCCTAACATGATTTAATTGAATATAGAGAAAGTTGCTTGTTTTCTTTTTGTATCTTGAAGAATAGGTACAATGATATATATATATATATATATAGTAAAACCCTACTAGAGATATTAGTAAAACCATACTCGAGGTATTTTCTGCTAATTACCAAATGGTCCTTTGGCTTGAAGTAAATTAATTATGGACCACTAAACTTCAATCTAAACTTTATCCTCCAACATTCACCAATGCTCTTCACTTTCTTGAGTTTTTCCCATTCTCAAGTTCATTAAATTAAGAAGAAACACAGACACAACACCATGTATAACACATATTGTTTATACACTGTGGAGTCACGTTAAAACATTTCTAAATTCGCCACACCTCATCATACAACCACAAATCGTTTCGACAATCAGTGAACAAGTTATGATAGTACACACATATGAGGGTTTTGTTGTTCAAGTCAAGTGCCAACATGGTTATTTTCTACACAAAGTTGACTCGGTTTTTGCCCAATTTCTTCTTTGGATTTCGATATCCACTGTGTTTGTATTCCACAACTGTGTTGACCGAGTCTTAATTCAACCTTTTTTTAATGACTGGCTTGGTTCGTGCCCAACATCTTCTTGTGTATTTTGTTATCGACTATGTTTGTACTGCACAAATGTGCTGCCCGAGTCATCATTCAATTGTTTTTTTTATGACGACTAGTTGGGTTGGTGCCCAACATCTTCTTTTGGATTTTGTTATACTATTGCCTGAATTTGTGTATAATCACTTGGCTCAAGCTGAACAATAATCAAATCTATTGTTGTATCATCTAAGTAAAACTAATCACTAATGTGAAAGATATGCACTTGTAAAGCAAGATATAGCAGTTTTGATACTTTAACATATTTTCACCATGAAAAACTTATGACAATATAGCATTGCGAGAATCTGAATGCCAACACATTTAGAACATTCAATTCAGATGATCAAAGTACTCATCCTCAGCAAACAACTCATCAACATCGTCATCATTTAGAAGAATATCATGAGTACATAACCAGCGGTGGATGTAAAGTTAGGAAAACCAACCGGTGGAGTAGGATAAGGTTTACAATTTGACATGTTGACACGAGACAACAAGTCACAGATGTGAAAGGTTTCTTAACCCTAACATGATTTAATTGAATATAGAGAAAGTTGCTTGTTTTCTTTTTGTATCTTGAAGAATAGGTACAATGATATATATGTATATATATAGTAAAACCCTACTAGAGATATTAGTAAAACCATACTCGAGGTATTTTCTACTAATTACCAAATGGTCCTTTGGCTTGAAGTAAATTAATTATGGACCACTAAACTTCAATCTAAACTTTATCCTCTAACATTCACCAATGCTCTTCACTTTCTTGAGTTTTTCCCATTCTCAAGTTCATTAAATTAAGAAGAAACACAGACACAACACCATGTATAACACATATTGTTTATACACTTTGGAGTCACGTTAAAACATTTCTAAATTCGCCACACCTCATCATACAACCACAAATCGTTTCGATAATCAGTGAACAAGTTATGATAGTACACACATATGAGGGTTTTGTTGTTCAAGTCAAGTGCCAATATGGTTATTTTCTACACAAAGTTGACTCGGTTTTTGCCCAATTTCTTCTTTTGGCTTTCGATATCCACTGTGTTTGTATTCCACAACTGTGTTGACCGAGTCTTAATTCAACCTTTTTTTAATGACTGGCTTGGTTCGTGCCCAACATCTTCTTGTGTATTTTGTTATCGACTATGTTTGTACTGCACAAATGTGCTGCCCGGGTCATCATTCAATTGTTTTTTTATGACGATTGGTTGGGTTTGTGCCCAACATCTTCTTTTGGATTTTGTTAAATGAATGCATGAATTTGTGTATAATCACTTGGCACAAGCTGAACAATAATCAAAGCCAATTGTATCATTTGAGTCTAACTAATCACTAATGTGAAAGATATGCACTTGTAAAGCAAGATATAGGAATTTTGATACTTTAACATATTTTCACCATGAAAAACTTATGACAATATAGCATTGCGAGAATCTGAATGCCAACACATTTAGAACATTCAATTAAGATGTTCAAAGTACTCATCCTCAGCAAACAACTCATCAACATCGTCATCATTTAGAAGAATATCATGAGAACATAACCAGCGGTGGATGTAAAGATAGGAAAACCAACCAGTGGAGTAGGACAAGGTTTACAATTTGACATGTTGACACGAGACAACAAGTCACAGATGTGAAAGGTTTCTTAACCCTAACATGATTTAATTGAATATAGAGAAAGTTGCTTGTTTTCTTTTTGTATCTTGAAGAATAGGTACAATGATATATATATATATATATATACTAAAACCCTACTAGAGATATTAGTAAAACCATACTCGAGGTATTTTCTGCTAATTACCAAATGGTCCTTTGGCTTGAAGTAAATTAATTATGGACCACTAAACTTCAATCTAAACTTTATCCTCTAACATTCACCAATGCTCTTCGTTAAAACATTTCTAAATTCGCCACACCTCATCATACAACCACAAATCGTTTCGACAATCAGTGAACAAGTTATGATAGTACACACATATGAGGGTTTTGTTGTTCAAGTCAAGTGCCAACATGGTTATTTTCTACACAAAGTTGACTCAGTTTTTGCCCAATTTCTTCTTTTGGATTTCGATATCCACTGTGTTTGTATTCCACAACTGTGTTGACCGAGTCTTAATTTAACCTTTTTTTAATGACTGGCTTGGTTCGTGCCCAACATCTTCTTGTGTATTTTGTTATCGACTATGTTTGTACTGCATAAATGTGCTGCCCGAGTCATCATTCAATTGTTTTTTTTATGACGACTAGTTGGGTTTGTGCCCAACATCTTCTTTTGGATTTTGTTATATGAATGCATGAATTTGTGTATAATCACTTGGCACAAGCTGAACAATAATCAAAGCCAATTGTATCATTTGAGTCTAACTAATCACTAATGTGAAAGATATGCACTTGTAAAGCAAGATATAGGAATTTTGATACTTTAACATATTTTCACCATGAAAAACTTATGACAATATAGCATTGCGAGAATCTGAATGCCAACACATTTAGAACATTCAATTCAGATGTTCAAAGTACTCATCCTCACCAAACAACTCATCAACATCGTCATCATTTAGAAGAATATCATGAGAACATAACCAGCGGTGGATGTAAAGATAGGAAAACCAACCGGTGGAGTAGGACAAGGTTTACAATTTGACATGTTGACACGAGACAACAAGTCACAGATGTGAAAGGTTTCTTAACCCTAACATGATTTAATTGAATATAGAGAAAGTTGCTTGTTTTCTTTTTGTATCTTGAAGAATAGGTACAATGATATATATGTATATATATAGTAAAACCCTACTAGAGATATTAGTAAAACCATACTCGAGGTATTTTCTACTAATTACCAAATGGTCCTTTGGCTTGAAGTAAATTAATTATGGACCACTAAACTTCAATCTAAACTTTATCCTCTAACATTCACCAATGCTCTTCACTTTCTTGAGTTTTTCCCATTCTCAAGTTCATTAAATTAAGAAGAAACACAGACACAACACCATGTATAACACATATTGTTTATACACTTTGGAGTCACGTTAAAACATTTCTAAATTCGCCACACCTCATCATACAACCACAAATCGTTTCGATAATCAGTGAACAAGTTATGATAGTACACACATATGAGGGTTTTGTTGTTCAAGTCAAGTGCCAATATGGTTATTTTCTACACAAAGTTGACTCGGTTTTTGCCCAATTTCTTCTTTTGGCTTTCGATATCCACTGTGTTTGTATTCCACAACTGTGTTGACCGAGTCTTAATTCAACCTTTTTTTAATGACTGGCTTGGTTCGTGCCCAACATCTTCTTGTGTATTTTGTTATCGACTATGTTTGTACTGCACAAATGTGCTGCCCGGGTCATCATTCAATTGTTTTTTTATGACGATTGGTTGGGTTTGTGCCCAACATCTTCTTTTGGATTTTGTTAAATGAATGCATGAATTTGTGTATAATCACTTGGCACAAGCTGAACAATAATCAAAGCCAATTGTATCATTTGAGTCTAACTAATCACTAATGTGAAAGATATGCACTTGTAAAGCAAGATATAGGAATTTTGATACTTTAACATATTTTCACCATGAAAAACTTATGACAATATAGCATTGCGAGAATCTGAATGCCAACACATTTAGAACATTCAATTAAGATGTTCAAAGTACTCATCCTCAGCAAACAACTCATCAACATCGTCATCATTTAGAAGAATATCATGAGAACATAACCAGCGGTGGATGTAAAGATAGGAAAACCAACCAGTGGAGTAGGACAAGGTTTACAATTTGACATGTTGACACGAGACAACAAGTCACAGATGTGAAAGGTTTCTTAACCCTAACATGATTTAATTGAATATAGAGAAAGTTGCTTGTTTTCTTTTTGTATCTTGAAGAATAGGTACAATGATATATATATATATATATATACTAAAACCCTACTAGAGATATTAGTAAAACCATACTCGAGGTATTTTCTGCTAATTACCAAATGGTCCTTTGGCTTGAAGTAAATTAATTATGGACCACTAAACTTCAATCTAAACTTTATCCTCTAACATTCACCAATGCTCTTCACTTTCTTGAGTTTTTCCCATTCTCAAGTTCATTAAATTAAGAAGAAACACAGACACAACACCATGTATAACACATATTGTTTATACACTGTGGAGTCACGTTAAAACATTTCTAAATTCGCCACACCTCATCATACAACCACAAATCGTTTCGACAATCAGTGAACAAGTTATGATAGTACACACATATGAGGGTTTTGTTGTTCAAGTCAAGTGCCAACATGGTTATTTTCTACACAAAGTTGACTCAGTTTTTGCCCAATTTCTTCTTTTGGATTTCGATATCCACTGTGTTTGTATTCCACAACTGTGTTGACCGAGTCTTAATTTAACCTTTTTTTAATGACTGGCTTGGTTCGTGCCCAACATCTTCTTGTGTATTTTGTTATCGACTATGTTTGTACTGCATAAATGTGCTGCCCGAGTCATCATTCAATTGTTTTTTTTATGACGACTAGTTGGGTTTGTGCCCAACATCTTCTTTTGGATTTTGTTATATGAATGCATGAATTTGTGTATAATCACTTGGCACAAGCTGAACAATAATCAAAGCCAATTGTATCATTTGAGTCTAACTAATCACTAATGTGAAAGATATGCACTTGTAAAGCAAGATATAGGAATTTTGATACTTTAACATATTTTCACCATGAAAAACTTATGACAATATAGCATTGCGAGAATCTGAATGCCAACACATTTAGAACATTCAATTCAGATGTTCAAAGTACTCATCCTCACCAAACAACTCATCAACATCGTCATCATTTAGAAGAATATCATGAGAACATAACCAGCGGTGGATGTAAAGATAGGAAAACCAACCGGTGGAGTAGGACAAGGTTTACAATTTGACATGTTGACACGAGACAACAAGTCACAGATGTGAAAGGTTTCTTAACCCTAACATGATTTAATTGAATATAGAGAAAGTTGCTTGTTTTCTTTTTGTATCTTGAAGAATAGGTACAATGATATATATGTATATATATAGTAAAACCCTACTAGAGATATTAGTAAAACCATACTCGAGGTATTTTCTACTAATTACCAAATGGTCCTTTGGCTTGAAGTAAATTAATTATGGACCACTAAACTTCAATCTAAACTTTATCCTCTAACATTCACCAATGCTCTTCACTTTCTTGAGTTTTTCCCATTCTCAAGTTCATTAAATTAAGAAGAAACACAGACACAACACCATGTATAACACATATTGTTTATACACTTTGGAGTCACGTTAAAACATTTCTAAATTCGCCACACCTCATCATACAACCACAAATCGTTTCGATAATCAGTGAACAAGTTATGATAGTACACACATATGAGGGTTTTGTTGTTCAAGTCAAGTGCCAATATGGTTATTTTCTACACAAAGTTGACTCGGTTTTTGCCCAATTTCTTCTTTTGGCTTTCGATATCCACTGTGTTTGTATTCCACAACTGTGTTGACCGAGTCTTAATTCAACCTTTTTTTAATGACTGGCTTGGTTCGTGCCCAACATCTTCTTGTGTATTTTGTTATCGACTATGTTTGTACTGCACAAATGTGCTGCCCGGGTCATCATTCAATTGTTTTTTTATGACGATTGGTTGGGTTTGTGCCCAACATCTTCTTTTGGATTTTGTTAAATGAATGCATGAATTTGTGTATAATCACTTGGCACAAGCTGAACAATAATCAAAGCCAATTGTATCATTTGAGTCTAACTAATCACTAATGTGAAAGATATGCACTTGTAAAGCAAGATATAGGAATTTTGATACTTTAACATATTTTCACCATGAAAAACTTATGACAATATAGCATTGCGAGAATCTGAATGCCAACACATTTAGAACATTCAATTAAGATGTTCAAAGTACTCATCCTCAGCAAACAACTCATCAACATCGTCATCATTTAGAAGAATATCATGAGAATATAACCAGCGGTGGATGTAAAGATAGGAAAACCAACCAGTGGAGTAGGACAAGGTTTACAATTTGACATGTTGACACGAGACAACAAGTCACAGATGTGAAAGGTTTCTTAACCCTAACATGATTTAATTGAATATAGAGAAAGTTGCTTGTTTTCTTTTTGTATCTTGAAGAATAGGTACAATGATATATATATATATATATATACTAAAACCCTACTAGAGATATTAGTAAAACCATACTCGAGGTATTTTCTGCTAATTACCAAATGGTCCTTTGGCTTGAAGTAAATTAATTATGGACCACTAAACTTCAATCTAAACTTTATCCTCTAACATTCACCAATGCTCTTCACTTTCTTGAGTTTTTCCCATTCTCAAGTTCATTAAATTAAGAAGAAACACAGACACAACACCATGTATAACACATATTGTTTATACACTGTGGAGTCACGTTAAAACATTTCTAAATTCGCCACACCTCATCATACAACCACAAATCGTTTCGACAATCAGTGAACAAGTTATGATAGTACACACATATGAGGGTTTTGTTGTTCAAGTCAAGTGCCAACATGGTTATTTTCTACACAAAGTTGACTCAGTTTTTGCCCAATTTCTTCTTTTGGATTTCGATATCCACTGTGTTTGTATTCCACAACTGTGTTGACCGAGTCTTAATTTAACCTTTTTTTAATGACTGGCTTGGTTCGTGCCCAACATCTTCTTGTGTATTTTGTTATCGACTATGTTTGTACTGCATAAATGTGCTGCCCGAGTCATCATTCAATTGTTTTTTTTATGACGACTAGTTGGGTTTGTGCCCAACATCTTCTTTTGGATTTTGTTATATGAATGCATGAATTTGTGTATAATCACTTGGCACAAGCTGAACAATAATCAAAGCCAATTGTATCATTTGAGTCTAACTAATCACTAATGTGAAAGATATGCACTTGTAAAGCAAGATATAGGAATTTTGATACTTTAACATATTTTCACCATGAAAAACTTATGACAATATAGCATTGCGAGAATCTGAATGCCAACACATTTAGAACATTCAATTCAGATGTTCAAAGTACTCATCCTCACCAAACAACTCATCAACATCGTCATCATTTAGAAGAATATCATGAGAACATAACCAGCGGTGGATGTAAAGATAGGAAAACCAACCGGTGGAGTAGGACAAGGTTTACAATTTGACATGTTGACACGAGACAACAAGTCACAGATGTGAAAGGTTTCTTAACCCTAACATGATTTAATTGAATATAGAGAAAGTTGCTTGTTTTCTTTTTGTATCTTGAAGAATAGGTACAATGATATATATATATATATATATAGTAAAACCCTACTAGAGATATTAGTAAAACCATACTCGAGGTATTTTCTGCTAATTACCAAATGGTCCTTTGGCTTGAAGTAAATTAATTATGGACCACTAAACTTCAATCTAAACTTTATCCTCCAACATTCACCAATGCTCTTCACTTTCTTGAGTTTTTCCCATTCTCAAGTTCATTAAATTAAGAAGAAACACAGACACAACACCATGTATAACACATATTGTTTATACACTGTGGAGTCACGTTAAAACATTTCTAAATTCGCCACACCTCATCATACAACCACAAATCGTTTCGACAATCAGTGAACAAGTTATGATAGTACACACATATGAGGGTTTTGTTGTTCAAGTCAAGTGCCAACATGGTTATTTTCTACACAAAGTTGACTCGGTTTTTGCCCAATTTCTTCTTTGGATTTCGATATCCACTGTGTTTGTATTCCACAACTGTGTTGACCGAGTCTTAATTCAACCTTTTTTTAATGACTGGCTTGGTTCGTGCCCAACATCTTCTTGTGTATTTTGTTATCGACTATGTTTGTACTGCACAAATGTGCTGCCCGAGTCATCATTCAATTGTTTTTTTTATGACGACTAGTTGGGTTTGTGCCCAACATCTTCTTTTGGATTTTGTTATACTATTGCCTGAATTTGTGTATAATCACTTGGCTCAAGCTGAACAATAATCAAATCTATTGTTGTATCATCTAAGTAAAACTAATCACTAATGTGAAAGATATGCACTTGTAAAGCAAGATATAGCAGTTTTGATACTTTAACATATTTTCACCATGAAAAACTTATGACAATATAGCATTGCGAGAATCTGAATGCCAACACATTTAGAACATTCAATTCAGATGATCAAAGTACTCATCCTCAGCAAACAACTCATCAACATCGTCATCATTTAGAAGAATATCATGAGAACATAACCAGCGGTGGATGTAAAGTTAGGAAAACCAACCGGTGGAGTAGGATAAGGTTTACAATTTGACATGTTGACACGAGACAACAAGTCACAGATGTGAAAGGTTTCTTAACCCTAACATGATTTAATTGAATATAGAGAAAGTTGCTTGTTTTCTTTTTTTATCTTGAAGAATAGGTACAATGATATATATGTATATATATAGTAAAACCCTACTAGAGATATTAGTAAAACCATACTCGAGGTATTTTCTACTAATTACCAAATGGTCCTTTGGCTTGAAGTAAATTAATTATGTACCACTAAACTTCAATCTAAACTTTATCCTCTAACATTCACCAATGCTCGTCACTTTCTTGAGTTTTTCCCATTCTCAAGTTCATTAAATTAAGAAGAAACACAGACACAACACCATGTATAACACATATTGTTTATACACTGTGGAGTCACGTTAAAACATTTCTAAATTCGCCACACCCCATCATACAACCACAAATCGTTTCGATAATCAGTGAACAAGTTATGATAGTACACACATATGAGGGTTTTGTTGTTCAAGTCAAGTGCCAATATGGTTATTTTCTACACAAAGTTGACTCGGTTTTTGCCCAATTTCTTCTTTTGGCTTTCGATATCCACTGTGTTTCTATTCCACAACTGTGTTGACCGAGTCTTAATTCAACCTTTTTTTAATGACTGGCTTGGTTCGTGCCCAACATCTTCTTGTGTATTTTGTTATCGACTATGTTTGTACTGCACAAATGTGCTGCCCGGGTCATCATTCAATTGTTTTTTTATGACGATTGGTTGGGTTTGTGCCCAACATCTTCTTTTGGATTTTGTTAAATGAATGCATGAATTTGTGTATAATCACTTGGCACAAGCTGAACAATAATCAAATCCAATTGTATCATTTGAGTCTAACTAATCACTAATGTGAAAGATATGCACTTGTAAAGCAAGATATAGGAATTTTGATACTTTAACATATTTTCACCATGAAAAACTTATGACAATATAGCATTGCGAGAATCTGAATGCCAACACATTTAGAACATTCAATTAAGATGTTCAAAGTACTCATCCTCAGCAAACAACTCATCAACATCGTCATCATTTAGAAGAATATCATGAGAACATAACCAGCGGTGGATGTAAAGATAGGAAAACCAACCAGTGGAGTAGGACAAGGTTTACAATTTGACATGTTGACACGAGACAACAAGTCACAGATGTGAAAGGTTTCTTAACCCTAACATGATTTAATTGAATATAGAGAAAGTTGCTTGTTTTCTTTTTGTATCTTGAAGAATAGGTACAATGATATATATATATATATATATACTAAAACCCTACTAGAGATATTAGTAAAACCATACTCGAGGTATTTTCTGCTAATTACCAAATGGTCCTTTGGCTTGAAGTAAATTAATTATGGACCACTAAACTTCAATCTAAACTTTATCCTCTAACATTCACCAATGCTCTTCACTTTCTTGAGTTTTTCCCATTCTCAAGTTCATTAAATTAAGAAGAAACACAGACACAACACCATGTATAACACATATTGTTTATACACTGTGGAGTCACGTTAAAACATTTCTAAATTCGCCACACCTCATCATACAACCACAAATCGTTTCGACAATCAGTGAACAAGTTATGATAGTACACACATATGAGGGTTTTGTTGTTCAAGTCAAGTGCCAACATGGTTATTTTCTACACAAAGTTGACTCAGTTTTTGCCCAATTTCTTCTTTTGGATTTCGATATCCACTGTGTTTGTATTCCACAACTGTGTTGACCGAGTCTTAATTTAACCTTTTTTTAATGACTGGCTTGGTTCGTGCCCAACATCTTCTTGTGTATTTTGTTATCGACTATGTTTGTACTGCATAAATGTGCTGCCCGAGTCATCATTCAATTGTTTTTTTTATGACGACTAGTTGGGTTTGTGCCCAACATCTTCTTTTGGATTTTGTTATATGAATGCATGAATTTGTGTATAATCACTTGGCACAAGCTGAACAATAATCAAAGCCAATTGTATCATTTGAGTCTAACTAATCACTAATGTGAAAGATATGCACTTGTAAAGCAAGATATAGGAATTTTGATACTTTAACATATTTTCACCATGAAAAACTTATGACAATATAGCATTGCGAGAATCTGAATGCCAACACATTTAGAACATTCAATTCAGATGTTCAAAGTACTCATCCTCACCAAACAACTCATCAACATCGTCATCATTTAGAAGAATATCATGAGAACATAACCAGCGGTGGATGTAAAGATAGGAAAACCAACCGGTGGAGTAGGACAAGGTTTACAATTTGACATGTTGACACGAGACAACAAGTCACAGATGTGAAAGGTTTCTTAACCCTAACATGATTTAATTGAATATAGAGAAAGTTGCTTGTTTTCTTTTTGTATCTTGAAGAATAGGTACAATGATATATATATATATATATATAGTAAAACCCTACTAGAGATATTAGTAAAACCATACTCGAGGTATTTTCTGCTAATTACCAAATGGTCCTTTGGCTTGAAGTAAATTAATTATGGACCACTAAACTTCAATCTAAACTTTATCCTCCAACATTCACCAATGCTCTTCACTTTCTTGAGTTTTTCCCATTCTCAAGTTCATTAAATTAAGAAGAAACACAGACACAACACCATGTATAACACATATTGTTTATACACTGTGGAGTCACGTTAAAACATTTCTAAATTCGCCACACCTCATCATACAACCACAAATCGTTTCGACAATCAGTGAACAAGTTATGATAGTACACACATATGAGGGTTTTGTTGTTCAAGTCAAGTGCCAACATGGTTATTTTCTACACAAAGTTGACTCGGTTTTTGCCCAATTTCTTCTTTGGATTTCGATATCCACTGTGTTTGTATTCCACAACTGTGTTGACCGAGTCTTAATTCAACCTTTTTTTAATGACTGGCTTGGTTCGTGCCCAACATCTTCTTGTGTATTTTGTTATCGACTATGTTTGTACTGCACAAATGTGCTGCCCGAGTCATCATTCAATTGTTTTTTTTATGACGACTAGTTGGGTTTGTGCCCAACATCTTCTTTTGGATTTTGTTATACTATTGCCTGAATTTGTGTATAATCACTTGGCTCAAGCTGAACAATAATCAAAGCCAATTGTATCATTTGAGTCTAACTAATCACTAATGTGAAAGATATGCACTTGTAAAGCAAGATATAGGAATTTTGATACTTTAACATATTTTCACCATGAAAAACTTATGACAATATAGCATTGCGAGAATCTGAATGCCAACACATTTAGAACATTCAATTAAGATGTTCAAAGTACTCATCCTCAGCAAACAACTCATCAACATCGTCATCATTTAGAAGAATATCATGAGAATATAACCAGCGGTGGATGTAAAGATAGGAAAACCAACCAGTGGAGTAGGACAAGGTTTACAATTTGACATGTTGACACGAGACAACAAGTCACAGATGTGAAAGGTTTCTTAACCCTAACATGATTTAATTGAATATAGAGAAAGTTGCTTGTTTTCTTTTTGTATCTTGAAGAATAGGTACAATGATATATATATATATATATATACTAAAACCCTACTAGAGATATTAGTAAAACCATACTCGAGGTATTTTCTGCTAATTACCAAATGGTCCTTTGGCTTGAAGTAAATTAATTATGGACCACTAAACTTCAATCTAAACTTTATCCTCTAACATTCACCAATGCTCTTCACTTTCTTGAGTTTTTCCCATTCTCAAGTTCATTAAATTAAGAAGAAACACAGACACAACACCATGTATAACACATATTGTTTATACACTGTGGAGTCACGTTAAAACATTTCTAAATTCGCCACACCTCATCATACAACCACAAATCGTTTCGACAATCAGTGAACAAGTTATGATAGTACACACATATGAGGGTTTTGTTGTTCAAGTCAAGTGCCAATATGGTTATTTTCTACACAAAGTTGACTCGGTTTTTGCCCAATTTCTTCTTTTGGCTTTCGATATCCACTGTGTTTGTATTCCACAACTGTGTTGACCGAGTCTTAATTCAACCTTTTTTTAATGACTGGCTTGGTTCGTGCCCAACATCTTCTTGTGTATTTTGTTATCGACTATGTTTGTACTGCACAAATGTGCTGCCCGGGTCATCATTCAATTGTTTTTTTATGACGATTGGTTGGGTTTGTGCCCAACATCTTCTTTTGGATTTTGTTAAATGAATGCATGAATTTGTGTATAATCACTTAGCACAAGCTGAACAATAATCAAAGCCAATTGTATCATTTGAGTCTAACTAATCACTAATGTGAAAGATATGCACTTGTAAAGCAAGATATAGGAATTTTGATACTTTAACATATTTTCACCATGAAAAACTTATGACAATATAGCATTGCGAGAATCTGAATGCCAACACATTTAGAACATTCAAATAAGATGTTCAAAGTACTCATCCTCAGCAAACAACTCATCAACATCGTCATCATTTAGAAGAATATCATGAGAACATAACCAGCGGTGGATGTAAAGATAGGAAAACCAACCAGTGGAGTAGGACAAGGTTTACAATTTGACATGTTGACACGAGACAACAAGTCACAGATATGAAAGGTTTCTTAACCCTAACATGATTTAATTGAATATAGAGAAAGTTGCTTGTTTTCTTTTTGTATCTTGAAGAATAGGTACAATGATATATATATATATATATATAGTAAAACCCTACTAGAGATATTAGTAAAACCATACTCGAGGTATTTTCTGCTAATTACCAAATGGTCCTTTGGCTTGAAGTAAATTAATTATGGACCACTAAACTTCAATCTAAACTTTATCCTCTAACATTCACCAATGCTCTTCACTTTCTTGAGTTTTTCCCATTCTCAAGTTCATTAAATTAAGAAGAAACACAGACACAACACCATGTATAACACATATTGTTTATACACTGTGGAGTCACGTTAAAACATTTCTAAATTCGCCACACCTCATCATACAACCACAAATCGTTTCGACAATCAGTGAACAAGTTATGATAGTACACACATATGAGGGTTTTGTTGTTCAAGTCAAGTGCCAATATGGTTATTTTCTACACAAAGTTGACTCGGTTTTTGCCCAATTTCTTCTTTTGGCTTTCGATATCCACTGTGTTTGTATTCCACAACTGTGTTGACCGAGTCTTAATTCAACCTTTTTTTAATGACTGGCTTGGTTCGTGCCCAACATCTTCTTGTGTATTTTGTTATCGACTATGTTTGTACTGCACAAATGTGCTGCCCGGGTCATCATTCAATTGTTTTTTTATGACGATTGGTTGGGTTTGTGCCCAACATCTTCTTTTGGATTTTGTTAAATGAATGCATGAATTTGTGTATAATCACTTAGCACAAGCTGAACAATAATCAAAGCCAATTGTATCATTTGAGTCTAACTAATCACTAATGTGAAAGATATGCACTTGTAAAGCAAGATATAGGAATTTTGATACTTTAACATATTTTCACCATGAAAAACTTATGACAATATAGCATTGCGAGAATCTGAATGCCAACACATTTAGAACATTCAAATAAGATGTTCAAAGTACTCATCCTCAGCAAACAACTCATCAACATCGTCATCATTTAGAAGAATATCATGAGAACATAACCAGCGGTGGATGTAAAGATAGGAAAACCAACCAGTGGAGTAGGACAAGGTTTACAATTTGACATGTTGACACGAGACAACAAGTCACAGATGTGAAAGGTTTCTTAACCCTAACATGATTTAATTGAATATAGAGAAAGTTGCTTGTTTTCTTTTTGTATCTTGAAGAATAGGTACAATGATATATATATATATATATATAGTAAAACCCTACTAGAGATATTAGTAAAACCATACTCGAGGTATTTTCTGCTAATTACCAAATGGTCCTTTGGCTTGAAGTAAATTAATTATGGACCACTAAACTTCAATCTAAACTTTATCCTCTAACATTCACCAATGCTCTTCACTTTCTTGAGTTTTTCCCATTCTCAAGTTCATTAAATTAAGAAGAAACACAGACACAACACCATGTATAACACATATTGTTTATACACTGTGGAGTCACGTTAAAACATTTCTAAATTCGCCACACCTCATCATACAACCACAAATCGTTTCGACAATCAGTGAACAAGTTATGATAGTACACACATATGAGGGTTTTGTTGTTCAAGTCAAGTGCCAACATGGTTATTTTCTACACAAAGTTGACTCAGTTTTTGCCCAATTTCTTCTTTTGGATTTCGATATCCACTGTGTTTGTATTCCACAACTGTGTTGACCGAGTCTTAATTTAACCTTTTTTTAATGACTGGCTTGGTTCGTGCCCAACATCTTCTTGTGTATTTTGTTATCGACTATGTTTGTACTGCACAAATGTGCTGCCCGAGTCATCATTCAATTGTTTTTTTTATGACGACTAGTTGGGTTTGTGCCCAACATCTTCTTTTGGATTTTGTTATACTATTGCCTGAATTTGTGTATAATCACTTGGCACAAGATGAACAATAATCAAATCTATTGTTGTATCATCTAAGTAAAACTAATCACTAATGTGAAAGATATGCACTTGTAAAGCAAGATATAGGAATTTTGATACTTTAACATATTTTCACCATGAAAAACTTATGACAATATAGCATTGCGAGAATATGAATGCCAACACATTTAGAACATTCAATTCAGATGTTCAAAGTACTCATCCTCAGCAAACAACTCATCAACATCGTCATCATTTAGAAGAATATCATGAGAACATAACCTGCGGTGGATGTAAAGATAGGAAAACCAACCAGTGGAGTAGGACAAGGTTTACAATTTGACATGTTGACACGAGACAACAAGTCACAGATGTGAAAGGTTTCTTAACCCTAACATGATTTAATTGAATATAGAGAAAGTTGCTTGTTTTCTTTTTGTATCTTGAAGAATAGGTACAATGATATATATATATATATATATAGTAAAACCCTACTAGAGATATTAGTAAAACCATACTCGAGGTATTTTCTGCTAATTACCAAATGGTCCTTTGGCTTGAAGTAAATTAATTATGGACCACTAAACTTCAATCTAAACTTTATCCTCTAACATTCACCAATGCTCTTCACTTTCTTGAGTTTTTCCCATTCTCAAGTTCATTAAATTAAGAAGAAACACAGACACAACACCATGTATAACACATATTGTTTATACACTGTGGAGTCACGTTAAAACATTTCTAAATTCGCCACACCTCATCATACAACCACAAATCGTTTCGACAATCAGTGAACAAGTTATGATAGTACACACATATGAGGGTTTTGTTGTTCAAGTCAAGTGCCAACATGGTTATTTTCTACACAAAGTTGACTCAGTTTTTGCCCAATTTCTTCTTTTGGATTTCGATATCCACTGTGTTTGTATTCCACAACTGTGTTGACCGAGTCTTAATTTAACCTTTTTTTAATGACTGGCTTGGTTCGTGCCCAACATCTTCTTGTGTATTTTGTTATCGACTATGTTTGTACTGCACAAATGTGCTGCCCGAGTCATCATTCAATTGTTTTTTTTATGACGACTAGTTGGGTTTGTGCCCAACATCTTCTTTTGGATTTTGTTATACTATTGCCTGAATTTGTGTATAATCACTTGGCACAAGATGAACAATAATCAAATCTATTGTTGTATCATCTAAGTAAAACTAATCACTAATGTGAAAGATATGCACTTGTAAAGCAAGATATAGGAATTTTGATACTTTAACATATTTTCACCATGAAAAACTTATGACAATATAGCATTGCGAGAATATGAATGCCAACACATTTAGAACATTCAATTCAGATGTTCAAAGTACTCATCCTCAGCAAACAACTCATCAACATCGTCATCATTTAGAAGAATATCATGAGAACATAACCAGCGGTGGATGTAAAGTTAGGAAAACCAACCGGTGGAGTAGGATAAGGTTTACAATTTGACATGTTGACACGAGACAACAAGTCACAGATTTGAAAGGTTTCTTAACCCTAACATGATTTAATTGAATATAGAGAAAGTTGCTTGTTTTCTTTTTGTATCTTGAAGAATAGGTACAATGATATATATATATATATATAGTAAAACCCTACTAGAGATATTAGTAAAACCATACTCGAGGTATTTTCTACTAATTACCAAATGGTCCTTTGGCTTGAAGTAAATTAATTATGGACCACTAAACTTTATCCTCTAACATTCACCAATGCTCTTCACTTTCTTGAGTTTTTCCCATTCTCAAGTTCATTAAATTAAGAAGAAACACAGACACAACACCATGTATAACACATATTGTTTATACATTGTGGAGTCACGTTAAAACATTTCTAAATTCGCCACACCTCATCATACAACCACAAATCGTTTCGATAATCAGTGAACAAGTTATGATAGTACACACATATGAGGGTTTTGCTGTTCAAGTCAAGTGCCAACATGGTTATTTTCTACACAAAGTTTACTCGGTTTTTGCCCAATTTCTTATTTTGGCTTTCGATATCCACTGTGTTTGTATTCCACAACTGTGTTGACCGAGTCTTAATTCAACCTTTTTTTAATGACTGGCTTGGTTCGTGCCCAACATCTTCTTGTGTATTTTGTTATCGACTATGTTTGTACTGCACAAATGTGCTGCCCGGGTCATCATTCAATTGTTTTTTTATGACGATTGGTTGGGTTTGTGCCCAACATCTTCTTTTGGATTTTGTTAAATGAATGCATGAATTTGTGTATAATCACTTGGCACAAGCTGAACAATAATCAAAGCCAATTGTATCATTTGAGTCTAACTAATCACTAATGTGAAAGATATGCACTTGTAAAGCAAGATATAGGAATTTTGATACTTTAACATATTTTCACCATGAAAAACTTATGACAATATAGCATTGCGAGAATCTGAATGCCAACACATTTAGAACATTCAATTCAGATGTTCAAAGTATTCATCCTCAGCAAACAACTCATCAACATCGTCATCATTTAGAAGAATATCATGAGAACATAACCAGCGGTGGATGTAAAGATAGGAAAATAGGAAAACCAACCAGTGGAGTAGGACAAGGTTTACAATTTGACATGTTGACACGAGACAACAAGTCACAGATGTGAAAGGTTTCTTAACCCTAACATGATTTAATTGAATATAGAGAAAGTTGCTTGTTTTCTTTTTGTATCTTGAAGAATAGGTACAATGATATATATATATATATATATAGTAAAACCCTACTAGAGATATTAGTAAAACCATACTCGAGGTATTTTCTGCTAATTACCAAATGGTCCTTTGGCTTGAAGTAAATTAATTATGGACCACTAAACTTCAATCTAAACTTTATCCTCTAACATTCACCAATGCTCTTCACTTTCTTGAGTTTTTCCCATTCTCAAGTTCATTAAATTAAGAAGAAACACAGACACAACACCATGTATAACACATATTGTTTATACACTGTGGAGTCACGTTAAAACATTTCTAAATTCGCCACACCTCATCATACAACCACAAATCGTTTCGACAATCAGTGAACAAGTTATGATAGTACACACATATGAGGGTTTTGTTGTTCAAGTCAAGTGCCAACATGGTTATTTTCTACACAAAGTTGACTCAGTTTTTGCCCAATTTCTTCTTTTGGATTTCGATATCCACTGTGTTTGTATTCCACAACTGTGTTGACCGAGTCTTAATTCAACCTTTTTTTAATGACTGGCTTGGTTCGTGCCCAACATCTTCTTGTGTATTTTGTTATCGACTATGTTTGTACTGCACAAATGTGCTGCCCGAGTCATCATTCAATTGTTTTTTTTATGACGACTAGTTGGGTTTGTGCCCAACATCTTCTTTTGGATTTTGTTATACTATTGCCTGAATTTGTGTATAATCACTTGGCACAAGCTGAACAATAATCAAATCTATTGTTGTATCATCTAAGTAAAACTAATCACTAATGTGAAAGATATGCACTTGTAAAGCAAGATATAGCAGTTTTGATACTTTAACATATTTTCACCATGAAAAACTTATGACAATATAGCATTGCGAGAATATGAATGCCAACACATTTAGAACATTCAATTCAGATGTTCAAAGTACTCATCCTCAGCAAACAACTCATCAACATCGTCATCATTTAGAAGAATATCATGAGAACATAACCAGCGGTGGATGTAAAGTTAGGAAAACCAACCGGTGGAGTAGGATAAGGTTTACAATTTGACATGTTGACACGAGACAACAAGTCACAGATGTGAAAGGTTTCTTAACCCTAACATGATTTAATTGAATATAGAGAAAGTTGCTTGTTTTCTTTTTGTATCTTGAAAATAGGTACAATGATATATATATATATATATATATATAGTAAAACCCTACTAGAGATATTAGTAAAACCATACTCGAGGTATTTTCTGCTAATTACCAAATGGTCCTTTGGCTTGAAGTAAATTAATTATGGACCACTAAACTTCAATCTAAACTTTATCCTCTAACATTCACCAATGCTCTTCACTTTCTTGAGTGTTTCCCATTCTCAAGTTCATTAAATTAAGAAGAAACACAGACACAGCACCATGTATAACACATATTGTTTATACACTGTGGAGTCACGTTAAAACATTTCTAAATTCGCCACACCTCATCATACAACCACAAATCGTTTCGATAATCAGTGAACAAGTTATGATAGTACACACATATGAGGGTTTTGTTGTTCAAGTCAAGTGCCAACATGGTTATTTTCTACACAAAGTTGACTCGGTTTTTGCCCAATTTCTTCTTTTGGCTTTCGATATCCACTGTGTTTGTATTCCACAACTGTGTTGACCGAGTCTTAATTCAACCTTTTTTTAATGACTGGCTTGGTTCGTGCCCAACATCTTCTTGTGTATTTTGTTATCGACTATGTTTGTACTGCACAAATGTGCTGCCCGGGTCATCATTCAATTGTTTTTTTATGACGATTGGTTGGGTTTGTGCCCAACATCTTCTTTTGGATTTTGTTAAATGAATGCATGAATTTGTGTATAATCACTTGGCACAAGCTGAACAATAATCAAAGCCAATTGTATCATTTGAGTCTAACTAATCACTAATGTGAAAGATATGCACTTGTAAAGCAAGATATAGGAATTTTGATACTTTAACATATTTTCACCATGAAAAACTTATGACAATATAGCATTGCGAGAATCTGAATGCCAACACATTTAGAACATTCAATTCAGATGTTCAAAGTACTCATCCTCAGCAAACAACTCATCAACATCGTCATCATTTAGAAGAATATCATGAGAACATAACCAGCGGTGGATGTAAAGATAGGAAAATAGGAAAACCAACCAGTGGAGTAGGACAAGGTTTACAATTTGACATGTTGACACGAGACAACAAGTCACAGATATGAAAGGTTTCTTAACCCTAACATGATTTAATTGAATATAGAGAAAGTTGCTTGTTTTCTTTTTGTATCTTGAAGAATAGGTACAATGATATATATATATATATATATAGTAAAACCCTACTAGAGATATTAGTAAAACCATACTCGAGGTATTTTCTGCTAATTACCAAATGGTCCTTTGGCTTGAAGTAAATTAATTATGGACCACTAAACTTCAATCTAAACTTTATCCTCTAACATTCACCAATGCTCTTCACTTTCTTGAGTTTTTCCCATTCTCAAGTTCATTAAATTAAGAAGAAACACAGACACAACACCATGTATAACACATATTGTTTATACACTGTGGAGTCACGTTAAAACATTTCTAAATTCGCAACACCTCATCATACAACCACAAATCGTTTCGACAATCAGTGAACAAGTTATGATAGTACACACATATGAGGGTTTTGTTGTTCAAGTCAAGTGCCAACATGGTTATTTTCTACACAAAGTCGATTCAGTTTTTGCCCAATTTCTTCTTTTGGATTTCGATATCCACTGTGTTTGTATTCCACAACTGTGTTGACCGAGTCTTAATTCAACCTTTTTTTAATGACTGGCTTGGTTCGTGCCCAACATCTTCTTGTGTATTTTGTTATCGACTATGTTTGTACTGCACAAATGTGCTGCCCGAGTCATCATTCAATTGTTTTTTTTATGACGACTAGTTGGGTTTGTGCCCAACATCTTCTTTTGGATTTTGTTATACTATTGCCTGAATTTGTGTATAATCACTTGGCACAAGCTGAACAATAATCAAATCTATTGTTGTATCATCTAAGTAAAACTAATCACTAATGTGAAAGATATGCACTTGTAAAGCAAGATATAGCAGTTTTGATACTTTAACATATTTTCACCATGAAAAACATATGACAATATAGCATTGCGAGAATATGAATGCCAACACATTTAGAACATTCAATTCAGATGTTCAAAGTACTCATCCTCAGCAAACAACTCATCAACATCGTCATCATTTAGAAGAATATCATGAGAACATAACCAGCGGTGGATGTAAAGTTAGGAAAACCAACCGGTGGAGTAGGATAAGGTTTACAATTTGACATGTTGACACGAGACAACAAGTCACAGATTTGAAAGGTTTCTTAACCCTAACATGATTTAATTGAATATAGAGAAAGTTGCTTGTTTTCTTTTTGTATCTTGAAGAATAGGTACAATGATATATATATATATATATAGTAAAACCCTACTAGAGATATTAGTAAAACCATACTCGAGGTATTTTCTACTAATTACCAAATGGTCCTTTGGCTTGAAGTAAATTAATTATGGACCACTAAACTTTATCCTCTAACATTCACCAATGCTCTTCACTTTCTTGAGTTTTTCCCATTCTCAAGTTCATTAAATTAAGAAGAAACACAGACACAACACCATGTATAACACATATTGTTTATACACTGTGGAGTCACGTTAAAACATTTCTAAATTCGCCACACCTCATCATACAACCACAAATCGTTTCGATAATCAGTGAACAAGTTATGATAGTACACACATATGAGGGTTTTGTTGTTCAAGTCAAGTGCCAACATGGTTATTTTCTACACAAAGTTGACTCGGTTTTTGCCCAATTTCTTCTTTTGGCTTTCGATATCCACTGTGTTTGTATTCCACAACTGTGTTGACCGAGTCTTAATTCAACCTTTTTTTAATGACTGGCTTGGTTCGTGCCCAACATCTTCTTGTGTATTTTGTTATCGACTATGTTTGTACTGCACAAATGTGCTGTCCGGGTCATCATTCAATTGTTTTTTTATGACGATTGGTTGGGTTTGTGCCCAACATCTTCTTTTGGATTTTGTTAAATGAATGCATGAATTTGTGTATAATCACTTGGCACAAGCTGAACAATAATCAAAGCCAATTGTATCATTTGAGTCTAACTAATCACTAATGTGAAAGATATGCACTTGTAAAGCAAGATATAGGAATTTTGATACTTTAACATATTTTCACCATGAAAAACTTATGACAATATAGAATTGCGAGAATCTGAATGCCAACACATTTAGAACATTCAATTCAGATGTTCAAAGTACTCATCCTCAGCAAACAACTCATCAACATCGTCATCATTTAGAAGAATATCATGAGAACATAACCAGCGGTGGATGTAAAGATAGGAAAACCAACCGGTGGAGTAGGACAAGGTTTACAATTTGACATGTTGACACGAGACAACAAGTCACAGATGTGAAAGGTTTCTTAACCCTAACATGATTTAATTGAATATAGAGAAAGTTGCTTGTTTTCTTTTTGTATCTTGAAGAATAGGTACAATGATATATATATATATATATATAGTAAAACCCTACTAGAGATATTAGTAAAACCATACTCGAGGTATTTTCTGCTAATTACCAAATGGTCCTTTGGCTTGAAGTAAATTAATTATGGACCACTAAACTTCAATCTAAACTTTATCCTCTAACATTCACCAATGCTCTTCACTTTCTTGAGTTTTTCCCATTCTCAAGTTCATTAACTTAAGAAGAAACACAGACACAACACCATGTATAACACATATTGTTTATACACTGTGGAGTCACGTTAAAACATTTCTAAATTCGCCACACCTCATCATACAACCACAAATCGTTTCGACAATCAGTGAACAAGTTATGATAGTACACACATATGAGGGTTTTGTTGTTCAAGTCAAGTGCCAACATGGTTATTTTCTACACAAAGTTAACTCAGTTTTTGCCCAATTTCTTCTTTTGGATTTCGATATCCACTGTGTTTGTATTCCACAACTGTGTTGACTGAGTCTTAATTCAACCTTTTTTTAATGACTGGCTTGGTTCGTGCCCAACATCTTCTTGTGTATTTTGTTATCGACTATGTCTGTACTGCACAAATGTGCTGCCCGAGTCATCATTCAATTGTTTTTTTTATGACGACTAGTTGGGTTTGTGCCCAACATCTTCTTTTGGATTTTGTTATACTATTGCCTGAATTTGTGTATAATCACTTGGCACAAGCTGAACAATAATCAAATCTATTGTTGTATCATCTAAGTAAAACTAATCACTAATGTGAAAGATATGCACTTGTAAAGAAAGATATAGGAGTTTTGATACTTTAACATATTTTCACCATGAAAAACTTATGACAATATAGCATTGCGAGAATCTGAATGCCAACACATTTAGAACATTCAATTCAGATGTTCAAAGTACTCATCCTCAGCAAACAACTCATCAACATCGTCATCATTTAGAAGAATATCATGAGAACATAACCAGCGGTGGATGTAAAGATAGGAAAACCAACCGGTGGAGTAGGATAAGGTTTACAATTTGACATGTTGACACGAGACAACAAGTCACAGATGTGAAAGGTTTCTTAACCCTAACATGATTTAATTGAATATAGAGAAAGTTGGTTGTTTTCTTTTTGTATCTTGAAGAATAGGTACAATGATATATATATATATATATATAGTAAAACCCTACTAGAGATATTAGTAAAACCATACTCGAGGTATTTTCTACTAATTACCAAATGGTCCTTTGGCTTGAAGTAAATTAATTATGGACCACTAAACTTTATCCTCTAACATTCACCAATGCTCTTCACTTTCTTGAGTTTTTCCCATTCTCAAGTTCATTAAATTAAGAAGAAACACAGACACAACACCATGTATAACACATATTGTTTATACACTGTGGAGTCACGTTAAAACATTTCTAAATTCGCCACACCTCATCATACAACCACAAATCGTTTCGATAATCAGTGAACAAGTTATGATAGTACACACATATGAGGGTTTTGTTGTTCAAGTCAAGTGCCAACATGGTTATTTTCTACACAAAGTTGACTCGGTTTTTGCCCAATTTCTTCTTTTGGCTTTCGATATCCACTGTGTTTGTATTCCACAACTGTGTTGACCGAGTCTTAATTCAACCTTTTTTTAATGACTGGCTTGGTTCGTGCCCAACATCTTCTTGTGTATTTTGTTATCGACTATGTTTGTACTGCACAAATGTGCTGCCCGGGTCATCATTCAATTGTTTTTTTATGACGATTGGTTGGGTTTGTGCCCAACATCTTCTTTTGGATTTTGTTAAATGAATGCATGAATTTGTGTATAATCACTTGGCACAAGCTGAACAATAATCAAAGCCAATTGTATCATTTGAGTCTAACTAATCACTAATGTGAAAGATATGCACTTGTAAAGCAAGATATAGGAATTTTGATACTTTAACATATTTTCACCATGAAAAACTTATGACAATATAGAATTGCGAGAATCTGAATGCCAACACATTTAGAACATTCAATTCAGATGTTCAAAGTACTCATCCTCAGCAAACAACTCATCAACATCGTCATCATTTAGAAGAATATCATGAGAACATAACCAGCGGTGGATGTAAAGATAGGAAAACCAACCGGTGGAGTAGGACAAGGTTTACAATTTGACATGTTGACACGAGACAACAAGTCACAGATGTGAAAGGTTTCTTAACCCTAACATGATTTAATTGAATATAGAGAAAGTTGCTTGTTTTCTTTTTGTATCTTGAAGAATAGGTACAATGATATATATATATATATATATATATAGTAAAACCCTACTAGAGATATTAGTAAAACCATACTCGAGGTATTTTCTGCTAATTACCAAATGGTCCTTTGGCTTGAAGTAAATTAATTATGGACCACTAAACTTCAATCTAAACTTTATCCTCTAACATTCACCAATGCTCTTCACTTTCTTGAGTGTTTCCCATTCTCAAGTTCATTAAATTAAGAAGAAACACAGACACAGCACCATGTATAACACATATTGTTTATACACTGTGGAGTCACGTTAAAACATTTCTAAATTCGCCACACCTCATCATACAACCACAAATCATTTCGATAATCAGTGAACAAGTTATGATAGTACACACATATGAGGGTTTTGTTGTTCAAGTCAAGTGCCAACATGGTTATTTTCTACACAAAGTTGACTCGGTTTTTGCCCAATTTCTTCTTTTGGCTTTCGATATCCACTGTGTTTGTATTCCACAACTGTGTTGACCGAGTCTTAATTCAACCTTTTTTTAATGACTGGCTTGGTTCGTGCCCAACATCTTCTTGTGTATTTTGTTATCGACTATGTTTGTACTGCACAAATGTGCTGCCCGGGTCATCATTCAATTGTTTTTTTATGACGATTGGTTGGGTTTGTGCCCAACATCTTCTTTTGGATTTTGTTAAATGAATGCATGAATTTGTGTATAATCACTTGGCACAAGCTGAACAATAATCAAAGCCAATTGTATCATTTGAGTCTAACTAATCACTAATGTGAAAGATATGCACTTGTAAAGCAAGATATAGGAATTTTGATACTTTAACATATTTTCACCATGAAAAACTTATGACAATATAGAATTGCGAGAATCTGAATGCCAACACATTTAGAAAGTTCAATTCAGATGTTCAAAGTACTCATCCTCAGCAAACAACTCATCAACATCGTCATCATTTAGAAGAATATCATGAGAACATAACCAGCGGTGGATGTAAAGATAGGAAAACCAACCGGTGGAGTAGGACAAGGTTTACAATTTGACATGTTGACACGAGACAACAAGTCACAGATGTGAAAGGTTTCTTAACCCTAACATGATTTAATTGAATATAGAGAAAGTTGCTTGTTTTCTTTTTGTATCTTGAAGAATAGGTACAATGATATATATATATATATATATATATAGTAAAACCCTACTAGAGATATTAGTAAAACCATACTCGAGGTATTTTCTGCTAATTACCAAATGGTCCTTTGGCTTGAAGTAAATTAATTATGGACCACTAAACTTCAATCTAAACTTTATCCTCTAACATTCACCAATGCTCTTCACTTTCTTGAGTGTTTCCCATTCTCAAGTTCATTAAATTAAGAAGAAACACAGACACAACACCATGTATAACACATATTGTTTATACACTGTGGAGTCACGTTAAAACATTTCTAAATTCGCCACACCTCATCATACAACCACAAATCGTTTCGATAATCAGTGAACAAGTTATGATAGTACACACATATGAGGGTTTTGTTGTTCAAGTCAAGTGCCAACATGGTTATTTTCTACACAAAGTTGACTCGGTTTTTGCCCAATTTCTTCTTTTGGCTTTCGATATCCACTGTGTTTGTATTCCACAACTGTGTTGACCGAGTCTTAATTCAACCTTTTTTTAATGACTGGCTTGGTTCGTGCCCAACATCTTCTTGTGTATTTTGTTATCGACTATGTTTGTACTGCACAAATGTGCTGCCCGGGTCATCATTCAATTGTTTTTTTATGACGATTGGTTGGGTTTGTGCCCAACATCTTCTTTTGGATTTTGTTAAATGAATGCATGAATTTGTGTATAATCACTTGGCACAAGCTGAACAATAATCAAAGCCAATTGTATCATTTGAGTCTAACTAATCACTAATGTGAAAGATATGCACTTGTAAAGCAAGATATAGGAATTTTGATACTTTAACATATTTTCACCATGAAAAACTTATGACAATATAGAATTGCGAGAATCTGAATGCCAACACATTTAGAACATTCAATTCAGATGTTCAAAGTACTCATCCTCAGCAAACAACTCATCAACATCGTCATCATTTAGAAGAATATCATGAGAACATAACCAGCGGTGGATGTAAAGATAGGAAAACCAACCGGTGGAGTAGGACAAGGTTTACAATTTGACATGTTGACACGAGACAACAAGTCACAGATGTGAAAGGTTTCTTAACCCTAACATGATTTAATTGAATATAGAGAAAGTTGCTTGTTTTCTTTTTGTATCTTGAAGAATAGGTACAATGATATATATATATATATATATATATAGTAAAACCCTACTAGAGATATTAGTAAAACCATACTCGAGGTATTTTCTGCTAATTACCAAATGGTCCTTTGGCTTGAAGTAAATTAATTATGGACCACTAAACTTCAATCTAAACTTTATCCTCTAACATTCACCAATGCTCTTCACTTTCTTGAGTGTTTCCCATTCTCAAGTTCATTAAATTAAGAAGAAACACAGACACAGCACCATGTATAACACATATTGTTTATACACTGTGGAGTCACGTTAAAACATTTCTAAATTCGCCACACCTCATCATACAACCACAAATCATTTCGATAATCAGTGAACAAGTTATGATAGTACACACATATGAGGGTTTTGTTGTTCAAGTCAAGTGCCAACATGGTTATTTTCTACACAAAGTTGACTCGGTTTTTGCCCAATTTCTTCTTTTGGCTTTCGATATCCACTGTGTTTGTATTCCACAACTGTGTTGACCGAGTCTTAATTCAACCTTTTTTTAATGACTGGCTTGGTTCGTGCCCAACATCTTCTTGTGTATTTTGTTATCGACTATGTTTGTACTGCACAAATGTGCTGCCCGGGTCATCATTCAATTGTTTTTTTATGACGATTGGTTGGGTTTGTGCCCAACATCTTCTTTTGGATTTTGTTAAATGAATGCATGAATTTGTGTATAATCACTTGGCACAAGCTGAACAATAATCAAAGCCAATTGTATCATTTGAGTCTAACTAATCACTAATGTGAAAGATATGCACTTGTAAAGCAAGATATAGGAATTTTGATACTTTAACATATTTTCACCATGAAAAACTTATGACAATATAGAATTGCGAGAATCTGAATGCCAACACATTTAGAAAGTTCAATTCAGATGTTCAAAGTACTCATCCTCAGCAAACAACTCATCAACATCGTCATCATTTAGAAGAATATCATGAGAACATAACCAGCGGTGGATGTAAAGATAGGAAAACCAACCGGTGGAGTAGGACAAGGTTTACAATTTGACATGTTGACACGAGACAACAAGTCACAGATGTGAAAGGTTTCTTAACCCTAACATGATTTAATTGAATATAGAGAAAGTTGCTTGTTTTCTTTTTGTATCTTGAAGAATAGGTACAATGATATATATATATATATATATATATAGTAAAACCCTACTAGAGATATTAGTAAAACCATACTCGAGGTATTTTCTGCTAATTACCAAATGGTCCTTTGGCTTGAAGTAAATTAATTATGGACCACTAAACTTCAATCTAAACTTTATCCTCTAACATTCACCAATGCTCTTCACTTTCTTGAGTGTTTCCCATTCTCAAGTTCATTAAATTAAGAAGAAACACAGACACAACACCATGTATAACACATATTGTTTATACACTGTGGAGTCACGTTAAAACATTTCTAAATTCGCCATACCTCATCATACAACCACAAATCGTTTCGACAATCAGTGAACAAGTTATGATAGTACACACATATGAGGGTTTTGTTGTTCAAGTCAAGTGCCAACATGGTTATTTTCTACACAAAGTTGACTCGGTTTTTGCCCAATTTCTTCTTTTGGATTTCGATATCCACTGTGTTTGTATTCCACAACTGTGTTGACCGAGTCTTAATTCAACCTTTTTTTAAGGACTGGCTTGGTTCGTGCCCAACATCTTGTTGTGTATTTTGTTATCGACTATGTTTGTACTGCACAAATGTGCTGCCCGAGTCATCATTCAATTGTTTTTTTTTTATGACGACTAGTTGGGTTTGTGCCCAACATCTTCTTTTGGATTTTGTTATACTATTGCCTGAATTTGTGTATAATCACTTGGCACAAGATGAACAATAATCAAATCTATTGTTGTATCATCTAAGTAAAACTAATCACTAATGTGAAAGATATGCACTTGTAAAGCAAGATATAAGAGTTTTGATACTTTAACATATTTTCACCATGAAAAACTTATGACAATATAGCATTGCGAGAATCTGAATGCCAACACATTTAGAACATTCAATTCAGATGTTCAAAGTACTCATCCTCAGCAAACAACTCATCAACATCGTCATCATTTAGAAGAATATCATGAGAACATAACCAGCGGTGGATGTAAAGATAGGAAAACCAACCGGTGGAGTAGGACAAGGTTTACAATTTGACATGTTGACACGAGACAACAAGTCACAGATGTGAAAGGTTTCTTAACCCTAACATGATTTAATTGAATATAGAGAAAGTTGCTTGTTTTCTTTTTGTATCTTGAAGAATAGGTACAATGATATATATATATATATATAGTAAAACCCTACTAGAGATATTAGTAAAACCATACTCGAGGTATTTTCTACTAATTACCAAATGGTCCTTTGGCTTGAAGTAAATTAATTATGGACCACTAAACTTCAATCTAAACTTTATCCTCTAACATTCACCAATGCTCTTCACTTTCTTGAGTTTTTCCCATTCTCAAGTTCATTAAATTAAGAAGAAACACAGACACAACACCATGTATAACACATATTGTTTATACACTGTGGAGTCACGTTAAAACATTTCTAAATTCGCCACACCTCATCATACAACCACAAATCGTTTCGACAATCAGTGAACAAGTTATGATAGTACACACATATGAGGGTTTTGTTGTTCAAGTCAAGTGCCAACATGGTTATTTTCTACACAAAGTTGACTCGGTTTTTGCCCAATTTCTTCTTTTGGATTTCGATATCCACTGTGTTTGTATTCCACAACTGTGTTGACCGAGTCTTAATTCAACCTTTTTTTAATGACTGGCTTGGTTCGTGCCCAACATCTTCTTGTGTATTTTGTTATCGACTATGTTTGTACTGCACAAATGTGCTGCCCGAGTCATCATTCAATTGTTTTTTTTATGACGACTAGTTGGGTTTGTGCCCAACATCTTCTTTTGGATTTTGTTATATGAATGCATGAATTTGTGTATAATCACTTGGCACAAGCTGAACAATAATCAAAGCCAATTGTATCATTTGAGTCTAACTAATCACTAATGTGAAAGATATGCACTTGTAAAGCAAGATATAGGAATTTTGATACTTTAACATATTTTCACCATGAAAAACTTATGACAATATAGCATTGCGAGAATCTGAATGCCAACACATTTAGAACATTCAATTCAGATGTTCAAAGTACTCATCCTCAGCAAACAACTCATCAACATCGTCATCATTTAGAAGAATATCATGAGAACATAACCAGCGGTGGATGTAAAGATAGGAAAACCAACCGGTGGAGTAGGACAAGGTTTACAATTTGACATGTTGACACGAGACAACAAGTCACAGATGTGAAAGGTTTCTTAACCCTAACATGATTTAATTGAATATAGAGAAAGTTGCTTGTTTTCTTTTTGTATCTTGAAGAATAGGTACAATGATATATATATATATATATAGTAAAACTCTACTAGAGATATTAGTAAAACCATACTCGAGGTATTTTCTACTAATTACCAAATGGTCATTTGGCTTGAAGTAAATTAATTATGGACCACTAAACTTCAATCTAAACTTTATCCTCTAACACTCACCAATGCTCTTCACTTTCTTGAGTTTTTCCCATTCTCAAGTTCATTAAATTAAGAAGAAACACAGACACAACACCATGTATAACACATATTGTTTATACACTGTGGAGTCACGTTAAAACATTTCTAAATTCGCCACACCTCATCATACAACCACAAATCGTTTCGACAATCAGTGAACAAGTTATGATAGTACACACATATGAGGGTTTTGTTGTTCAAGTCAAGTGCCAACATGGTTATTTTCTACACAAAGTTGACTCAGTTTTTGCCCAATTTCTTCTTTTGGATTTCGATATCCACTGTGTTTGTATTCCACAACTGTGTTGACCGAGTCTTAATTCAACCTTTTTTTAATGACTGGCTTGGTTCGTGCCCAACATCTTCTTGTGTATTTTGTTATCGACTATGTTTGTACTGCACAAATGTGCTGCCCGAGTCATCATTCAATTGTTTTTTTTATGACGACTAGTTGGGTTTGTGCCCAACATCTTCTTTTGGATTTTGTTATATGAATACATGAATTTGTGTATAATCACTTGGCACAAGCTGAACAATAATCAAAGCCAATTGTATCATTTGAGTCTAACTAATCACTAATGTGAAAGATATGCACTTGTAAAGCAAGATATAGGAATTTTGATACTTTAACATATTTTCACCATGAAAAACTTATGACGATATAGCATTGCGAGAATCTGAATGCCAACACATTTAGAACATTCAATTCAGATGTTCAAAGTACTCATCCTCAGCAAACAACTCATCAACATCGTCATCATTTAGAAGTATATCATGAGAACATAACCAGCGGTGGATGTAAAGATAGGAAAACCAACCGGTGGAGTAGGACAAGGTTTACAATTTGACATGTTGACACGAGACAACAAATCACAGATGTGAAAGGTTTCTGAACCCTAACATGATTTAATTGAATATAGAGAAAGTTGCTTGTTTTCTTTTTGTATCTTGAAGAATAGGTACAATGATATGTATATATATATATATATAGTAAAACCCTACTAGAGATATTAGTAAAACCATACTCGAGGTATTTTCTACTAATTACCAAATGGTCCTTTGGCTTGAAGTAAATTAATTATGGACCACTAAACTTCAATCTAAACTTTATCCTCCAACATTCACCAATGCTCTTCACTTTCTTGAGTTTTTCCCATTCTCAAGTTCATTAAATTAAGAAGAAACACAGACACAACACCATGTATAACACATATTGTTTATACACTGTGGAGTCACGTTAAAACATTTCTAAATTCGCCACACCTCATCATACAACCACAAATCGTTTCGACAATCAGTGAACAAGTTATGATAGTACACACATATGAGGGTTTTGTTGTTCAAGTCAAGTGCCAACATGGTTATTTTCTACACAAAGTTGACTCGGTTTTTGCCCAATTTCTTATTTTGGATTTCGATATCCACTGTGTTTGTATTCCACAACTGTGTTGACCGAGTCTTAATTCAACCTTTTTTTAATGACTGGCTTGGTTCGTGCCCAACATCTTCTTGTGTATTTTGTTATCGACTATGTTTGTACTGCACAAATGTGCTGCCCGAGTCATCATTCAATTGTTTTTTTTATGACGACTAGTTGGGTTTGTGCCCAACATCTTCTTTTGGATTTTGTTATATGAATACATGAATTTGTGTATAATCACTTGGCACAAGCTGAACAATAATCAAAGCCAATTGTATCATTTGAGTCTAACTAATCACTAATGTGAAAGATATGCACTTGTAAAGCAAGATATAGGAATTTTGATACTTTAACATATTTTCACCATGAAAAACTTATGACGATATAGCATTGCGAGAATCTGAATGCCAACACATTTAGAACATTCAATTCAGATGTTCTAAGTACTCATCCTCAGCAAACAACTCATCAACATCGTCATCATTTAGAAGTATATCATGAGAACATAACCAGCGGTGGATGTAAAGATAGGAAAACCAACCGGTGGAGTAGGACAAGGTTTACAATTTGACATGTTGACACGAGACAACAAATCACAGATGTGAAAGGTTTCTGAACCCTAACATGATTTAATTGAATATAGAGAAAGTTGCTTGTTTTCTTTTTGTATCTTGAAGAATAGGTACAATGATATATATATATATATATATAGTAAAACCCTACTAGAGATATTAGTAAAACCATACTCGAGGTATTTTCTACTAATTACCAAATGGTCCTTTGGCTTGAAGTAAATTAATTATGGACCACTAAACTTCAATCTAAACTTTATCCTCCAACATTCACCAATGCTCTTCACTTTCTTGAGTTTTTCCCATTCTCAAGTTCATTAAATTAAGAAGAAACACAGACACAACACCATGTATAACACATATTGTTTATACACTGTGGAGTCACGTTAAAACATTTCTAAATTCGCCACACCTCATCATACAACCACAAATCGTTTCGACAATCAGTGAACAAGTTATGATAGTACACACATATGAGGGTTTTGTTGTTCAAGTCAAGTGCCAACATGGTTATTTTCTACACAAAGTTGACTCGGTTTTTGCCTAATTTCTTCTTTTGGATTTCGATATCCACTGTGTTTGTATTCCACAACTGTGTTGACCGAGTCTTAATTCAACCTTTTTTTAATGACTGGCTTGGTTCGTGCCCAACATCTTCTTGTGTATTTTGTTATCGACTATGTTTGTACTGCACAAATGTGCTGCCCGAGTCATCATTCAATTGTTTTTTTTATGACGACTAGTTGGGTTTGTGCCCAACATCTTCTTTTGGATTTTGTTATACTATTACCTGAATTTGTGTATAATCACTTGGCACAAGCTGAACAATAATCAAATCTATTGTTGTATCATCTAAGTAAAACTAATCACTAATGTGAAAGATATGCACTTGTAAAGCAAGATATAGCAGTTTTGATACTTTAACATATTTTCACCATGAAAAACTTATGACAATATAGCATTGCGACAATCTGAATGCCAACACATTTAGAACATTCAATTCAGATGTTCAAAGTACTCATCCTCAGCAAACAACTCATCAACATCGTCATCATTTAGAAGAATATCATGAGAACATAACCAGCGGTGGATGTAAAGACAGGAAAACCAACCGGTGGAGTAGGATAAGGTTTACAATTTGACATGTTGACACGAGACAACAAGTCACAGATGTGAAAGGTTTCTTAACCCTAACATGATTTAATTGAATATAGAGAAAGTTGCTTGTTTTCTTTTTGTATCTTGAAGAATAGGTACAATGATATATATATATATATATATAGTAAAACCCTACTAGAGATATTAGTAAAACCATACTCGAGGTATTTTCTACTAATTACCAAATGGTCCTTTGGCTTGAAGTAAATTAATTATGGACCACTAAACTTCAATCTAAACTTTATCCTCTAACATTCACCAATGCTCTTCACTTTCTTGAGTTTTTCCCATTCTCAAGTTCATTAAATTAAGAAGAAACACAGACACAACACCATGTATAACACATATTGTTTATACACTGTGGAGTCACGTTAAAACATTTCTAAATTCGCCACACCTCATCATACAACCACAAATCGTTTCGATAATCAGTGAACAAGTTATGATAGTACACACATATGAGGGTTTTGTTGTTCAAGTCAAGTGCCAACATGGTTATTTTCTACACAAAGTTGACTCGGTTTTTGCCCAATTTCTTCTTTTGGCTTTCGATATCCACTGTGTTTGTATTCCACAACTGTGTTGACCGAGTCTTAATTCAACCTTTTTTTAATGACTGGCTTGGTTCGTGCCCAACATCTTCTTGTGTATTTTGTTATCGACTATGTTTGTACTGCACAAATGTGCTGCCCGGGTCATCATTCAATTGTTTTTTTATGACGATTGGTTGGGTTTGTGCCCAACATCTTCTTTTGGATTTTGTTAAATGAATGCATGAATTTGTGTATAATCACTTGGCACAAGCTGAAAAATAATCAAAGCCAATTGTATCATTTGAGTCTAACTAATCACTAATGTGAAAGATATGCACTTGTAAAGCAAGATATAGGAATTTTGATATTTTAACATAGTTTCACCATGAAAAACTTATGACAATATAGCATTGCGAGAATCTGAATGCCAACACATTTAGAACATTCAATTCAGATGTTCAAAGTACTCATCCTCAGCAAACAACTCATCAACATCGTCATCATTTAGAAGAATATCATGAGAACATAACCAGCGGTGGATGTAAAGATAGGAAAACCAACCAGTGGAGTAGGACAAGGTTTACAATTTGACATGTTGACACGAGACAACAAGTCACAGATGTGAAAGGTTTCTTAACCCTAACATGATTTAATTGAATATAGAGTAAGTTGCTTGTTTTCTTTTTGTATCTTGAAGAATAGGTACAATGATATATATATATATATATATATAGTAAAACCCTACTAGAGATATTAGTAAAACCATACTCGAGGTATTTTCTGCTAATTACCAAATGGTCCTTTGGCTTGAAGTAAATTAATTATGGACCACTAAACTTCAATCTAAACTTTATCCTCTAACATTCACCAATGCTCTTCACTTTCTTGAGTTTTTCCCATTCTCAAGTTCATTAAATTAAGAAGAAACACAGACACAACACCATGTATAACACATATTGTTTATACACTGTGGAGTCACGTTAAAACATTTCTAAATTCGCCACACCTCATCATACAACCACAAATCGTTTCGACAATCAGTGAACAAGTTATGATAGTACACACATATGAGGGTTTTGTTGTTCAAGTCAAGTGCCAACATGGTTATTTTCTACACAAAGTTGACTCGGTTTTTGCCCAATTTCTTCTTTTGGATTTCGATATCCACTGTGTTTGTATTCCACAACTGTGTTGACCGAGTCTTAATTCAACCTTTTTTTAATGACTGGCTTGGTTCGTGCCCAACATCTTCTTGTGTATTTTGTTATCGACTATGTTTGTACTGCACAAATATGCTGCCCGAGTCATCATTCAATTGTTTTTTTTATGACGACTAGTTGGGTTTGTGCCCAACATCTTCTTTTGGATTTTGTTATACTATTGCCTGAATTTGTGTATAATCACTTGGCACAAGCTGAACAATAATCAAATCTATTGTTGTATCATCTAAGTAAAACTAATCACTAATGTGAAAGATATGCACTTGTAAAGCAAGATATAAGAGTTTTGATACTTTAACATATTTTCACCATGAAAACTTATGACAATATAGCATTGCGAGAATCTGAATGCCAACACATTTAGAACATTCAATTCAGATGTTCAAAGTACTCATCCTCAGCAAACAACTCATCAACATCGTCATTATTTAGAAGAATATCATGAGAACATAACCAGCGGTGGATGTAAAGATAGGAAAACCAACCGGTGGAGAAGGACAAGGTTTACAATTTGACATGTTGACACGAGACAACAAGTCACAGATGTGAAAGGTTTCTGAACCCTAACATGATTTAATTGAATATAGAGAAAGTTGCTTGTTTTCTTTTTGTATCTTGAAGAATAGGTACAATGATATATATATATATATATAGTAAAACCCTACTAGAGATATTAGTAAAACCATACTCGAGGTATTTTCTACTAATTACCAAATGGTCCTTTGGCTTGAAGTAAATTAATTATGGACCACTAAACTTCAATCTAAACTTTATCCTCTAACATTCACCAATGCTCTTCACTTTCTTGAGTTTTTCCCATTCTCAAGTTCATTAAATTAAGAAGAAACACAGACACAACACCATGTATAACACATATTGTTTATACACTGTGGAGTCACGTTAAAACATTTCTAAATTCGCCACACCTCATCATACAACCACAAATCGTTTCGACAATCAGTGAACAAGTTATGATAGTACACACATATGAGGGTTTTGTTGTTCAAGTCAAGTGCCAACATGGTTATTTTCTACACAAAGTTGACTCGGTTTTTGCCCAATTTCTTCTTTTGGATTTCGATATCCACTGTGTTTGTATTCCACAACTGTGTTGACCGAGTCTTAATTCAACCTTTTTTTAATGACTGGCTTGGTTCGTGCCCAACATCTTCTTGTGTATTTTGTTATCGACTATGTTTGTACTGCACAAATGTGCTGCCCGAGTCATCATTCAATTGTTTTTTTTATGACGACTAGTTCGGTTTGTGCCCAACATCTTCTTTTGGATTTTGTTATACTATTGCCTGAATTTGTGTATAATCACTTGGCACAAGCTGAACAATAATCAAATCTATTGTTGTATCATCTAAGTAAAACTAATCACTAATGTGAAAGATATGCACTTGTAAAGCAAGATATAAGAGTTTTGATACTTTGACATATTTTCACCATGAAAACTTATGACAATATAGCATTGCGAGAATCTGAATGCCAACACATTTAGAACATTCAATTCAGATGTTCAAAGTACTCATCCTCAGCAAACAACTCATCAACATCGTCATTATTTAGAAGAATATCATGAGAACATAACCAGCGGTGGATGTAAAGATAGGAAAACCAACCGGTGGAGTAGGACAAGGTTTACAATTTGACATGTTGACACGAGACAACAAGTCACAGATGTGAAAGGTTTCTGAACCCTAACATGATTTAATTGAATATAGAGAAAGTTGCTTGTTTTCTTTTTGTATCTTGAAGAATAGGTACAATGATATATATATATATATATAGTAAAACCCTACTAGAGATATTAGTAAAACCATACTCGAGGTATTTTCTACTAATTACCAAATGGTCCTTTGGCTTGAAGTAAATTAATTATGGACCACTAAACTTCAATCTAAACTTTATCCTCTAACATTCACCAATGCTCTTCACTTTCTTGAGTTTTTCCCATTCTCAAGTTCATTAAATTAAGAAGAAACACAGACACAACACCATGTATAACACATATTGTTTATACACTGTGGAGTCACATTAAAACATTTCTAAATTCGCCACACCTCATCATACAACCACAAATCGTTTCGACAATCAGTGAACAAGTTATGATAGTACACACATATGAGGGTTTTGTTGTTCAAGTCAAGTGCCAACATGGTTATTTTCTACACAAAGTTGACTCGGTTTTTGCCCAATTTCTTCTTTTGGATTTCGATATCCACTGTGTTTGTATTCCACAACTGTGTTGACCGAGTCTTAATTCAACCTTTTTTTAATGACTGGCTTGGTTCGTGCCCAACATCTTCTTGTGTATTTTGTTATCGACTATGTTTGTACTGCACAAATGTGCTGCCCGAGTCATCATTCAATTGTTTTTTTTATGACGACTAGTTGGGTTTGTGCCCAACATCTTCTTTTGGATTTTGTTATACTATTGCCTGAATTTGTGTATAACCACTTGGCACAAGCTGAACAATAATCAAATCTATTGTTGTATCATCTAAGTAAAACTAATCACTAATGTGAAAGATATGCACTTGTAAAGAAAGATATAGGAGTTTTGATACTTTAACATATTTTCACCATGAAAAACTTATGACAATATAGCATTGCGAGAATCTGAATGCCAACACATTTAGAACATTCAATTCAGATGTTCAAAGTACTCATCCTCAGCAAACAACTCATCAACATCGTCATCATTTAGAAGAATATCATGAGAACATAACCAGCGGTGGATGTAAAGATAGGAAAACCAACCGGTGGAGTAGGACAAGGTTTACAATTTGACATGTTGACACGAGACAACAAGTCACAGATGTGAAAGGTTTCTTAACCCTAACATGATTTAATTGAATATAGAGAAAGTTGCTTGTTTTCTTTTTGTATCTTGAAGAATAGGTACAATGATATATATATATATATATAGTAAAACCCTACTAGAGATATTAGTAAAACCATACTCGAGGTATTTTCTACTAATTACCAAATGGTCCTTTGGCTTGAAGTAAATTAATTATGGACCACTAAACTTCAATCTAAACTTTATCCTCTAACATTCACCAATGCTCTTCACTTTCTTGAGTTTTTCCCATTCTCAAGTTCATTAAATTAAGAAGAAACACAGACACAACACCATGTATAACACATATTGTTTATACGCTGTGGAGTCACGTTAAAACATTTCTAAATTCGCCACACCTCATCATACAACCACAAATCGTTTCGACAATCAGTGAACAAGTTATGATAGTAATCACATATGAGGGTTTTGTTGTTCAAGTCAAGTGCCAACATGGTTATTTTCTACACAAAGTTGACTCGGTTTTTGCCCAATTTCTTCTTTTGGATTTCGATATCCACTGTGTTTGTATTCCACAACTGTGTTGACCGAGTCTTAATTCAACCTTTTTTTAATGACTGGCTTGGTTCGTGCCCAACATCTTCTTGTGTATTTTGTTATCGACTATGTTTGTACTGCACAAATGTGCTGCCCGAGTCATCATTCAATTGTTTTTTTTATGACGACTAGTTGGGTTTGTGCCCAACATCTTCTTTTGGATTTTGTTATACTATTGCCTGAATTTGTGTATAACCACTTGGCACAAGCTGAACAATAATCAAATCTATTGTTGTATCATCTAAGTAAAACTAATCACTAATGTGAAAGATATGCACTTGTAAAGCAAGATATAGGAGTTTTGATACTTTAACATATTTTCACCATGAAAAACTTATGACAATATAGCATTGCGAGAATCTGAATGCCAACACATTTAGAACATTCAATTCAGATGTTCAAAGTACTCATCCTCAGCAAACAACTCATCAACATCGTCATCATTTAGAAGAATATCATGAGAACATAACCAGCGGTGGATGTAAAGATAGGAAAACCAACCGGTGGAGTAGGACAAGGTTTACAATTTGACATGTTGACACGAGACAACAAGTCACAGATGTGAAAGGTTTCTTAACCCTAACATGATTTAATTGAATATAGAGAAAGTTGCTTGTTTTCTTTTTGTATCTTGAAGAATAGGTACAATGATATATATATATATATATAGTAAAACCCTACTAGAGATATTAGTAAAACCATACTCGAGGTATTTTCTGCTAATTACCAAATGGTCCTTTGGCTTGAAGTAAATTAATTATGGACCACTAAACTTCAATCTAAACTTTATCCTCCAACATTCACCAATGCTCTTCACTTTCTTGAGTTTTTCCCATTCTCAAGTTCATTAAATTAAGAAGAAACACAGACACAACACCATGTATAACACATATTGTTTATACACTGTGGAGTCACATTAAAACATTTCTAAATTCGCCACACCTCATCATACAACCACAAATCGTTTCGACAATCAGTGAACAAGTTATGATAGTACACACATATGAGGGTTTTGTTGTTCAAGTCAAGTGCCAACATGGTTATTTTCTACACAAAGTTGACTCGGTTTTTGCCCAATTTCTTCTTTTGGATTTCGATATCCACTGTGTTTGTATTCCACAACTGTGTTGACCGAGTCTTAATTCAACCTTTTTTTAATGACTGGCTTGGTTCGTGCCCAACATCTTCTTGTGTATTTTGTTATCGACTATGTTTGTACTGCACAAATGTGCTGCCCGAGTCATCATTCAATTGTTTTTTTTATGACGACTAGTTGGGTTTGTGCCCAACATCTTCTTTTGGATTTTGTTATACTATTGCCTGAATTTGTGTATAACCACTTGGCACAAGCTGAACAATAATCAAATCTATTGTTGTATCATCTAAGTAAAACTAATCACTAATGTGAAAGATATGCACTTGTAAAGAAAGATATAGGAGTTTTGATACTTTAACATATTTTCACCATGAAAAACTTATGACAATATAGCATTGCGAGAATCTGAATGCCAACACATTTAGAACATTCAATTCAGATGTTCAAAGTACTCATCCTCAGCAAACAACTCATCAACATCGTCATCATTTAGAAGAATATCATGAGAACATAACCAGCGGTGGATGTAAAGATAGGAAAACCAACCGGTGGAGTAGGACAAGGTTTACAATTTGACATGTTGACACGAGACAACAAGTCACAGATGTGAAAGGTTTCTTAACCCTAACATGATTTAATTGAATATAGAGAAAGTTGCTTGTTTTCTTTTTGTATCTTGAAGAATAGGTACAATGATATATATATATATATATAGTAAAACCCTACTAGAGATATTAGTAAAACCATACTCGAGGTATTTTCTACTAATTACCAAATGGTCCTTTGGCTTGAAGTAAATTAATTATGGACCACTAAACTTCAATCTAAACTTTATCCTCTAACATTCACCAATGCTCTTCACTTTCTTGAGTTTTTCCCATTCTCAAGTTCATTAAATTAAGAAGAAACACAGACACAACACCATGTATAACACATATTGTTTATACGCTGTGGAGTCACGTTAAAACATTTCTAAATTCGCCACACCTCATCATACAACCACAAATCGTTTCGACAATCAGTGAACAAGTTATGATAGTAATCACATATGAGGGTTTTGTTGTTCAAGTCAAGTGCCAACATGGTTATTTTCTACACAAAGTTGACTCGGTTTTTGCCCAATTTCTTCTTTTGGATTTCGATATCCACTGTGTTTGTATTCCACAACTGTGTTGACCGAGTCTTAATTCAACCTTTTTTTAATGACTGGCTTGGTTCGTGCCCAACATCTTCTTGTGTATTTTGTTATCGACTATGTTTGTACTGCACAAATGTGCTGCCCGAGTCATCATTCAATTGTTTTTTTTATGACGACTAGTTGGGTTTGTGCCCAACATCTTCTTTTGGATTTTGTTATACTATTGCCTGAATTTGTGTATAACCACTTGGCACAAGCTGAACAATAATCAAATCTATTGTTGTATCATCTAAGTAAAACTAATCACTAATGTGAAAGATATGCACTTGTAAAGCAAGATATAGGAGTTTTGATACTTTAACATATTTTCACCATGAAAAACTTATGACAATATAGCATTGCGAGAATCTGAATGCCAACACATTTAGAACATTCAATTCAGATGTTCAAAGTACTCATCCTCAGCAAACAACTCATCAACATCGTCATCATTTAGAAGAATATCATGAGAACATAACCAGCGGTGGATGTAAAGATAGGAAAACCAACCGGTGGAGTAGGACAAGGTTTACAATTTGACATGTTGACACGAGACAACAAGTCACAGATGTGAAAGGTTTCTTAACCCTAACATGATTTAATTGAATATAGAGAAAGTTGCTTGTTTTCTTTTTGTATCTTGAAGAATAGGTACAATGATATATATATATATATATAGTAAAACCCTACTAGAGATATTAGTAAAACCATACTCGAGGTATTTTCTACTAATTACCAAATGGTCCTTTGGCTTGAAGTAAATTAATTATGGACCACTAAACTTCAATCTAAACTTTATCCTCTAACATTCACCAATGCTCTTCACTTTCTTGAGTTTTTCCCATTCTCAAGTTCATTAAATTAAGAAGAAACACAGACACAACACCATGTATAACACATATTGTTTATACACTGTGGAGTCACGTTAAAACATTTCTAAATTCGCCACACCTCATCATACAACCACAAATCGTTTCGAAAATCAGTGAACAAGTTATGATAGTACACACATATGAGGGTTTTGTTGTTCAAGTCAAGTGCCAACATGGTTATTTTCTACACAAAGTTGACTCGGTTTTTGCCCAATTTCTTCTTTTGGATTTCGATATCCACTGTGTTTGTATTCCACAACTGTGTTGACCGAGTCTTAATTCAACCTTTTTTTAATGACTGGCTTGGTTCGTGCCCAACATCTTCTTGTGTATTTTGTTATCGACTATGTTTGTACTGCACAAATGTGCTGCCCGAGTCATCATTCAATTGTTTTTTTTATGACGACTAGTTCGGTTTGTGCCCAACATCTTCTTTTGGATTTTGTTATACTATTGCCTGAATTTGTGTATAACCACTTGGCACAAGCTGAACAATAATCAAATCTATTGTTGTATCATCTAAGTAAAACTAATCACTAATGTGAAAGATATGCACTTGTAAAGAAAGATATAGGAGTTTTGATACTTTAACATATTTTCACCATGAAAAACTTATGACAATATAGCATTGCGAGAATCTGAATGCCAACACATTTAGAACATTCAATTCAGATGTTCAAAGTACTCATCCTCAGCAAACAACTCATCAACATCGTCATCATTTAGAAGAATATCATGAGAACATAACCAGCGGTGGATGTAAAGATAGGAAAACCAACCGGTGGAGTAGGACAAGGTTTACAATTTGACATGTTGACACGAGACAACAAGTCACAGATGTGAAAGGTTTCTTAACCCTAACATGATTTAATTGAATATAGAGAAAGTTGCTTGTTTTCTTTTTGTATCTTGAAGAATAGGTACAATGATATATATATATATATATAGTAAAACCCTACTAGAGATATTAGTAAAACCATACTCGAGGTATTTTCTACTAATTACCAAATGGTCCTTTGGCTTGAAGTAAATTAATTATGGACCACTAAACTTCAATCTAAACTTTATCCTCTAACATTCACCAATGCTCTTCACTTTCTTGAGTTTTTCCCATTCTCAAGTTCATTAAATTAAGAAGAAACACAGACACAACACCATGTATAACACATATTGTTTATACGCTGTGGAGTCACGTTAAAACATTTCTAAATTCGCCACACCTCATCATACAACCACAAATCGTTTCGACAATCAGTGAACAAGTTATGATAGTAATCACATATGAGGGTTTTGTTGTTCAAGTCAAGTGCCAACATGGTTATTTTCTACACAAAGTTGACTCGGTTTTTGCCCAATTTCTTCTTTTGGATTTCGATATCCACTGTGTTTGTATTCCACAACTGTGTTGACCGAGTCTTAATTCAACCTTTTTTTAATGACTGGCTTGGTTCGTGCCCAACATCTTCTTGTGTATTTTGTTATCGACTATGTTTGTACTGCACAAATGTGCTGCCCGAGTCATCATTCAATTGTTTTTTTTATGACGACTAGTTGGGTTTGTGCCCAACATCTTCTTTTGGATTTTGTTATACTATTGCCTGAATTTGTGTATAACCACTTGGCACAAGCTGAACAATAATCAAATCTATTGTTGTATCATCTAAGTAAAACTAATCACTAATGTGAAAGATATGCACTTGTAAAGAAAGATATAGGAGTTTTGATACTTTAACATATTTTCACCATGAAAAACTTATGACAATATAGCATTGCGAGAATCTGAATGCCAACACATTTAGAACATTCAATTCAGATGTTCAAAGTACTCATCCTCAGCAAACAACTCATCAACATCGTCATCATTTAGAAGAATATCACGAGAACATAACCAGCGGTGGATGTAAAGATAGGAAAACCAACCGGTGGAGTAGGACAAGGTTTACAATTTGACATGTTGACACGAGACAACAAGTCACAGATGTGAAAGGTTTCTTAACCCTAACATGATTTAATTGAATATAGAGAAAGTTGCTTGTTTTCTTTTTGTATCTTGAAGAATAGGTACAATGATATATATATATATATATAGTAAAACCCTACTAGAGATATTAGTAAAACCATACTCGAGGTATTTTCTACTAATTACCAAATGGTCCTTTGGCTTGAAGTAAATTAATTATGGACCACTAAACTTCAATCTAAACTTTATCCTCTAACATTCACCAATGCTCTTCACTTTCTTGAGTTTTTCCCATTCTCAAGTTCATTAAATTAAGAAGAAACACAGACACAACACCATGTATAACACATATTGTTTATACACTGTGGAGTCACGTTAAAACATTTCTAAATTCGCCACACCTCATCATACAACCACAAATCGTTTCGAAAATCAGTGAACAAGTTATGATAGTACACACATATGAGGGTTTTGTTGTTCAAGTCAAGTGCCAACATGGTTATTTTCTACACAAAGTTGACTCGGTTTTTGCCCAATTTCTTCTTTTGGATTTCGATATCCACTGTGTTTGTATTCCACAACTGTGTTGACCGAGTCTTAATTCAACCTTTTTTTAATGACTGGCTTGGTTCGTGCCCAACATCTTCTTGTGTATTTTGTTATCGACTATGTTTGTACTGCACAAATGTGCTGCCCGAGTCATCATTCAATTGTTTTTTTTATGACGACTAGTTCGGTTTGTGCCCAACATCTTCTTTTGGATTTTGTTATACTATTGCCTGAATTTGTGTATAACCACTTGGCACAAGCTGAACAATAATCAAATCTATTGTTGTATCATCTAAGTAAAACTAATCACTATTGTGAAAGATATGCACTTGTAAAGAAAGATATAGGAGTTTTGATACTTTAACATATTTTCACCATGAAAAACTTATGACAATATAGCATTGCGAGAATCTGAATGCCAACACATTTAGAACATTCAATTCAGATGTTCAAAGTACTCATCCTCAGCAAACAACTCATCAACATCGTCATCATTTAGAAGAATATCATGAGAACATAACCAGCGGTGGATGTAAAGATAGGAAAACCAACCGGTGGAGTAGGACAAGGTTTACAATTTGACATGTTGACACGAGACAACAAGTCACAGATGTGAAAGGTTTCTTAACCCTAACATGATTTAATTGAATATAGAGAAAGTTGCTTGTTTTCTTTTTGTATCTTGAAGAATAGGTACAATGATATATATATATATATATAGTAAAACCCTACTAGAGATATTAGTAAAACCATACTCGAGGTATTTTCTACTAATTACCAAATGGTCCTTTGGCTTGAAGTAAATTAATTATGGACCACTAAACTTCAATCTAAACTTTATCCTCTAACATTCACCAATGCTCTTCACTTTCTTGAGTTTTTCCCATTCTCAAGTTCATTAAATTAAGAAGAAACACAGACACAACACCATGTATAACACATATTGTTTATACGCTGTGGAGTCACGTTAAAACATTTCTAAATTCGCCACACCTCATCATACAACCACAAATCGTTTCGACAATCAGTGAACAAGTTATGATAGTAATCACATATGAGGGTTTTGTTGTTCAAGTCAAGTGCCAACATGGTTATTTTCTACACAAAGTTGACTCGGTTTTTGCCCAATTTCTTCTTTTGGATTTCGATATCCACTGTGTTTGTATTCCACAACTGTGTTGACCGAGTCTTAATTCAACCTTTTTTTAATGACTGGCTTGGTTCGTGCCCAACATCTTCTTGTGTATTTTGTTATCGACTATGTTTGTACTGCACAAATGTGCTGCCCGAGTCATCATTCAATTGTTTTTTTTATGACGACTAGTTGGGTTTGTGCCCAACATCTTCTTTTGGATTTTGTTATACTATTGCCTGAATTTGTGTATAACCACTTGGCACAAGCTGAACAATAATCAAATCTATTGTTGTATCATCTAAGTAAAACTAATCACTAATGTGAAAGATATGCACTTGTAAAGAAAGATATAGGAGTTTTGATACTTTAACATATTTTCACCATGAAAAACTTATGACAATATAGCATTGCGAGAATCTGAATGCCAACACATTTAGAACATTCAATTCAGATGTTCAAAGTACTCATCCTCAGCAAACAACTCATCAACATCGTCATCATTTAGAAGAATATCATGAGAACATAACCAGCGGTGGATGTAAAGATAGGAAAACCAACCGGTGGAGTAGGACAAGGTTTACAATTTGACATGTTGACACGAGACAACAAGTCACAGATGTGAAAGGTTTCTTAACCCTAACATGATTTAATTGAATATAGAGAAAGTTGCTTGTTTTCTTTTTGTATCTTGAAGAATAGGTACAATGATATATATATATATATATAGTAAAACCCTACTAGAGATATTAGTAAAACCATACTCGAGGTATTTTCTACTAATTACCAAATGGTCCTTTGGCTTGAAGTAAATTAATTATGGACCACTAAACTTCAATCTAAACTTTATCCTCTAACATTCACCAATGCTCTTCACTTTCTTGAGTTTTTCCCATTCTCAAGTTCATTAAATTAAGAAGAAACACAGACACAACACCATGTATAACACATATTGTTTATACACTGTGGAGTCACGTTAAAACATTTCTAAATTCGCCACACCTCATCATACAACCACAAATCGTTTCGAAAATCAGTGAACAAGTTATGATAGTACACACATATGAGGGTTTTGTTGTTCAAGTCAAGTGCCAACATGGTTATTTTCTACACAAAGTTGACTCGGTTTTTGCCCAATTTCTTCTTTTGGATTTCGATATCCACTGTGTTTGTATTCCACAACTGTGTTGACCGAGTCTTAATTCAACCTTTTTTTAATGACTGGCTTGGTTCGTGCCCAACATCTTCTTGTGTATTTTGTTATCGACTATGTTTGTACTGCACAAATGTGCTGCCCGAGTCATCATTCAATTGTTTTTTTTATGACGACTAGTTCGGTTTGTGCCCAACATCTTCTTTTGGATTTTGTTATACTATTGCCTGAATTTGTGTATAATCACTTGGCACAAGCTGAACAATAATCAAATCTATTGTTGTATCATCTAAGTAAAACTAATCACTAATGTGAAAGATATGCACTTGTAAAGCAAGATATAAGAGTTTTGATACTTTAACATATTTTCACCATGAAAAACTTATGACAATATAGCATTGCGAGAATCTGAATGCCAACACATTTAGAACATTCAATTCAGATGTTCAAAGTACTCATCCTCAGCAAACAACTCATCAACATCGTCATCATTTAGAAGAATATCATGAGAACATAACCAACGGTGGATGTAAAGATAGGAAAACCAACCGGTGGAGTAGGACAAGGTTTACAATTTGACATGTTGACACGAGACAACAAGTCACAGATGTGAAAGGTTTCTTAACCCTAACATGATTTAATTGAATATAGAGAAAGTTGCTTGTTTTCTTTTTGTATCTTGAAGAATAGGTACAATGATATATATATATATATATAGTAAAACCCTACTAGAGATATTAGTAAAACCATACTCGAGGTATTTTCTACTAATTACCAAATGGTCCTTTGGCTTGAAGTAAATTAATTATGGACCACTAAACTTCAATCTAAACTTTATCCTCTAACATTCACCAATGCTCTTCACTTTCTTGAGTTTTTCCCATTCTCAAGTTCATTAAATTAAGAAGAAACACAGACACAACACCATGTATAACACATATTGTTTATACGCTGTGGAGTCACGTTAAAACATTTCTAAATTCGCCACACCTCATCATACAACCACAAATCGTTTCGACAATCAGTGAACAAGTTATGATAGTAATCACATATGAGGGTTTTGTTGTTCAAGTCAAGTGCCAACATGGTTATTTTCTACACAAAGTTGACTCGGTTTTTGCCCAATTTCTTCTTTTGGCTTTCGATATCCACTGTGTTTGTATTCCACAACTATGTTGACCGAGTCTTAATTCAACCTTTTTTTAATGACTGTCTTGGTTCGTGCCCAACATCTTCTTGTGTATTTTGTTATCGACTATGTTTGTACTGCACAAATGTGCTGCCCGGGTCATCATTCAATTGGTTTTTTTATGACGACTAGTTGGGTTTGTGCCCAACATCTTCTTTTGGATTTTGTTATACTATTGCCTGAATTTGTGTATAATCACTTGGCACAAGCTGAACAATAATCAAAGCCAATTGTATCATTTGAGTCTAACTAATCACTAATGTGAAAGATATGCACTTGTAAAGCAAGATATAGGAATTTTGATACTTTAACATATTTTCACCATGAAAAACTTATGACAATATAGCATTGCGAGAATCTGAATGCCAACACATTTAGAACATTCAATTCAGATGTTCAAAGTACTCATCCTCAGCAAACAACTCATCAACATCGTCATCATTTAGAAGAATATCATGAGAACATAACCAGCGGTGGATGTAAAGATAGGAAAACCAACCGGTGGAGTAGGACAAGGTTTACAATTTGACATGTTGACACGAGACAACAAGTCACAGATGTGAAAGGTTTCTTAACCCTAACATGATTTAATTGAATATAGAGAAAGTTGCTTGTTTTCTTTTTGTATCTTGAAGAATAGGTACAATGATATATATATATATATATATATATATAGTAAAACCCTACTAGAGATATTAGTAAAACCATACTCGAGGTATTTTCTGCTAATTACCAAATGGTCCTTTGGCTTGAAGTAAATTAATTATGGACCACTAAACTTCATTCTAAACTTTATCCTCTAACATTCACCAATGCTCTTCACTTTCTTGAGTTTTTCCCATTCTCAAGTTCATTAAATTAAGAAGAAACACAGACACAACACCATGTATAACACATATTGTTTATACACTGTGGAGTCACGTTAAAACATTTCTAAATTCGCCACACCTCATCATACAACCACAAATCGTTTCGACAATCAGTGAACAAGTTATGATAGTACACACATATGAGGGTTTTGTTGTTCAAGTCAAGTGCCAACATGGTTATTTTCTACACAAAGTTGACTCGGTTTTTGCCCAATTTCTTCTTTTGGATTTCGATATCCACTGTGTTTGTATTCCACAACTGTGTTGACCGAGTCTTAATTCAACCTTTTTTTAATGACTGGCTTGGTTCGTGCCCAACATCTTCTTGTGTATTTTGTTATCGACTATGTTTGTACTGCACAAATGTGCTGCCCGAGTCATCATTCAATTGTTTTTTTTATGACGACTAGTTGGGTTTGTGCCCAACATCTTCTTTTGGATTTTGTTATACTATTGCCTGAATTTGTGTATAATCACTTGGCACAAGCTGAACAATAATCAAATCTATTGTTGTATCATCTAAGTAAAACTAATCACTAATGTGAAAGATATGCACTTGTAAAGCAAGATATAGGAGTTTTGATACTTTAACATATTTTCACCATGAAAAACTTATGACAATATAGCATTGCGAGAATCTGAATGCCAACACATTTAGAACATTCAATTCAGATGTTCAAAGTACTCATCCTCAGCAAACAACTCATCAACATCGTCATCATTTAGAAGAATATCATGAGAACATAACCAGCGGTGGATGTAAAGATAGGAAAACCAACCGGTGGAGTAGGACAAGGTTTACAATTTGACATGTTGACACGAGACAACAAGTCACAGATGTGAAAGGTTTCTTAACCCTAACATGATTTAATTGAATATAGAGAAAGTTGCTTGTTTTCTTTTTGTATCTTGAAGAATAGGTACAATGATATATATATATATATATATAGTAAAACCCTACTAGAGATATTAGTAAAACCATACTCGAGGTATTTTCTGCTAATTACCAAATGGTCCTTTGGCTTGAAGTAAATTAATTATGGACCACTAAACTTCAATCTAAACTTTATCCTCCAACATTCACCAATGCTCTTCACTTTCTTGAGTTTTTCCCATTCTCAAGTTCATTAAATTAAGAAGAAACACAGACACAACACCATGTATAACACATATTGTTTATACACTGTGGAGTCACGTTAAAACATTTCTAAATTCGCCACACCTCATCATACAACCACAAATCGTTTCGACAATCAGTGAACAAGTTATGATAGTACACACATATGAGGGTTTTGTTGTTCAAGTCAAGTGCCAACATGGTTATTTTCTACACAAAGTTGACTCGGTTTTTGCCCAATTTCTTCTTTTGGATTTCGATATCCACTGTGTTTGTATTCCACAACTGTGTTGACCGAGTCTTAATTCAACCTTTTTTTAATGACTGGCTTGGTTCGTGCCCAACATCTTCTTGTGTATTTTGTTATCGACTATGTTTGTACTGCACAAATGTGCTGCCCGAGTCATCATTCAATTGTTTTTTTTATGACGACTAGTTGGGTTTGTGCCCAACATCTTCTTTTGGATTTTGTTATACTATTGCCTGAATTTGTGTATAATCACTTGGCACAAGCTGAACAATAATCAAATCTATTGTTGTATCATCTAAGTAAAACTAATCACTAATGTGAAAGATATGCACTTGTAAAGCAAGATATAGGAGTTTTGATACTTTAACATATTTTCACCATGAAAAACTTATGACAATATAGCATTGCGAGAATCTGAATGCCAACACATTTAGAACATTCAATTCAGATGTTCAAAGTACTCATCCTCAGCAAACAACTCATCAACATCGTCATCATTTAGAAGAATATCATGAGAACATAACCAGCGGTGGATGTAAAGATAGGAAAACCAACCGGTGGAGTAGGACAAGGTTTACAATTTGACATGTTGACACGAGACAACAAGTCACAGATGTGAAAGGTTTCTTAACCCTAACATGATTTAATTGAATATAGAGAAAGTTGCTTGTTTTCTTTTTGTATCTTGAAGAATAGGTACAATGATATATATATATATATATATAGTAAAACCCTACTAGAGATATTAGTAAAACCATACTCGAGGTATTTTCTGCTAATTACCAAATGGTCCTTTGGCTTGAAGTAAATTAATTATGGACCACTAAACTTCAATCTAAACTTTATCCTCCAACATTCACCAATGCTCTTCACTTTCTTGAGTTTTTCCCATTCTCAAGTTCATTAAATTAAGAAGAAACACAGACACAACACCATGTATAACACATATTGTTTATACACTGTGGAGTCACGTTAAAACATTTCTAAATTCGCCACACCTCATCATACAACCACAAATCGTTTCGACAATCAGTGAACAAGTTATGATAGTACACACATATGAGGGTTTTGTTGTTCAAGTCAAGTGCCAACATGGTTATTTTCTACACAAAGTTGACTCGGTTTTTGCCCAATTTCTTCTTTTGGATTTCGATATCCACTGTGTTTGTATTCCACAACTGTGTTGACCGAGTCTTAATTCAACCTTTTTTTAATGACTGGCTTGGTTCGTGCCCAACATCTTCTTGTGTATTTTGTTATCGACTATGTTTGTACTGCACAAATGTGCTGCCCGAGTCATCATTCAATTGTTTTTTTTATGACGACTAGTTGGGTTTGTGCCCAACATCTTCTTTTGGATTTTGTTATACTATTGCCTGAATTTGTGTATAATCACTTGGCACAAGCTGAACAATAATCAAATCTATTGTTGTATCATCTAAGTAAAACTAATCACTAATGTGAAAGATATGCACTTGTAAAGCAAGATATAGGAGTTTTGATACTTTAACATATTTTCACCATGAAAAACTTATGACAATATAGCATTGCGAGAATCTGAATGCCAACACATTTAGAACATTCAATTCAGATGTTCAAAGTACTCATCCTCAGCAAACAACTCATCAACATCGTCATCATTTAGAAGAATATCATGAGAACATAACCAGCGGTGGATGTAAAGATAGGAAAACCAACCGGTGGAGTAGGACAAGGTTTACAATTTGACATGTTGACACGAGACAACAAGTCACAGATGTGAAAGGTTTCTTAACCCTAACATGATTTAATTGAATATAGAGAAAGTTGCTTGTTTTCTTTTTGTATCTTGAAGAATAGGTACAATGATATATATATATATATATATAGTAAAACCCTACTAGAGATATTAGTAAAACCATACTCGAGGAATTTTCTGCTAATTACCAAATGGTCCTTTGGCTTGAAGTAAATTAATTATGGACCACTAAACTTCATTCTAAACTTTATCCTCTAACATTCACCAATGCTCTTCACTTTCTTGAGTTTTTCCCATTCTCAAGTTCATTAAATTAAGAAGAAACACAGACACAACACCATGTATAACACATATTGTTTATACACTGTGGAGCCACGTTAAAACATTTCTAAATTCGCCACACCTCATCATACAACCACAAATCGTTTCGATAATCAGTGAACAAGTTATGATAGTACACACATATGAGGGTTTTGTTGTTCAAGTCAAGTGCCAACATGGTTATTTTCTACACAAAGTTGACTCGGTTTTTGCCCAATTTCTTCTTTTGGATTTCGATATCCACTGTGTTTGTATTCCACAACTGTGTTGACCGAGTCTTAATTCAACCTTTTTTTAATGACTGGCTTGGTTCGTGCCCAACATCTTCTTGTGTATTTTGTTATCGACTATGTTTGTACTGCACAAATGTGCTGCCCGAGTCATCATTCAATTGTTTTTTTTATGACGACTAGTTGGGTTTGTGCCCAACATCTTCTTTTGGATTTTGTTATACTATTGCCTGAATTTGTGTATAATCACTTGGCACAAGCTGAACAATAATCAAATCTATTGTTGTATCATCTAAGTAAAACTAATCACTAATGTGAAAGATATGCACTTGTAAAGCAAGATATAGGAGTTTTGATACTTTAACATATTTTCACCATGAAAAACTTATGACAATATAGCATTGCGAGAATCTGAATGCCAACACATTTAGAACATTCAATTCAGATGTTCAAAGTACTCATCCTCAGCAAACAACTCATCAACATCGTCATCATTTAGAAGAATATCATGAGAACATAACCAGCGGTGGATGTAAAGATAGGAAAACCAACCGGTGGAGTAGGACAAGGTTTACAATTTGACATGTTGACACGAGACAACAAGTCACAGATGTGAAAGGTTTCTTAACCCTAACATGATTTAATTGAATATAGAGAAAGTTGCTTGTTTTCTTTTTGTATCTTGAAGAATAGGTACAATGATATATATATATATATATAGTAAAACCCTACTAGAGATATTAGTAAAACCATACTCGAGGTATTTTCTACTAATTACCAAATGGTCCTTTGGCTTGAAGTAAATTAATTATGGACCACTAAACTTCAATCTAAACTTTATCCTCTAACATTCACCAATGCTCTTCACTTTCTTGAGTTTTTCCCATTCTCAAGTTCATTAAATTAAGAAGAAACACAGACACAACACCATGTATAACACATATTGTTTATACACTGTGGAGTCACGTTAAAACATTTCTAAATTCGCCACACCTCATCATACAACCACAAATGGTTTCGAAAATCAGTGAACAAGTTATGATAGTACACACATATGAGGGTTTTGTTGTTCAAGTCAAGTGCCAACATGGTTATTTTCTACACAAAGTTGACTCGGTTTTTGCCCAATTTCTTCTTTTGGATTTCGATATCCACTGTGTTTGTATTCCACAACTGTGTTGACCGAGTCTTAATTCAACCTTTTTTTAATGACTGGCTTGGTTCGTGCCCAACATCTTCTTGTGTATTTTGTTATCGACTATGTTTGTACTGCACAAATGTGCTGCCCGAGTCATCATTCAATTGTTTTTTTTATGACGACTAGTTGGGTTTGTGCCCAACATCTTCTTTTGGATTTTGTTATACTATTGCCTGAATTTGTGTATAATCACTTGGCACAAGCTGAACAATAATCAAATCTATTGTTGTATCATCTAAGTAAAACTAATCACTAATGTGAAAGATATGCACTTGTAAAGCAAGATATAGGAGTTTTGATACTTTAACATATTTTCACCATGAAAAACTTATGACAATATAGCATTGCGAGAATCTGAATGCCAACACATTTAGAACATTCAATTCAAATGTTCAAAGTACTCATCCTCAGCAAACAACTCATCAACATCGTCATCATTTAGAAGAATATCATGAGAACATAACCAGCGGTGGATGTAAAGATAGGAAAACCAACCGGTGGAGTAGGACAAGGTTTACAATTTGACATGTTGACACGAGACAACAAGTCACAGATGTGAAAGGTTTCTTAACCCTAACATGATTTAATTGAATATAGAGAAAGTTGCTTGTTTTCTTTTTGTATCTTGAAGAATAGGTACAATGATATATATATATATATATATATATAGTAAAACCCTACTAGAGATATTAGTAAAACCATACTCGAGGTATTTTCTGCTAATTACCAAATGGTCCTTTGGCTTGAAGTAAATTAATTATGGACCACTAAACTTCAATCTAAACTTTATCCTCTAACATTCACCAATGCTCTTCACTTTCTTGAGTTTTTCCCATTCTCAAGTTCATTAAATTAAGAAGAAACACAGACACAACACCATGTATAACACATATTGTTTATACACTGTGGAGTCACGTTAAAACATTTCTAAATTCGCCACACCTCATCATACAACCACAAATCGTTTCGACAATCAGTGAACAAGTTATGATAGTACACACATATGAGGGTTTTGTTGTTCAAGTCAAGTGCCAACATGGTTATTTTCTACACAAAGTTGACTCGGTTTTTGCCCAATTTCTTCTTTTGGATTTCGATATCCACTGTGTTTGTATTCCACAACTGTGTTGACCGAGTCTTAATTCAACCTTTTTTTAATGACTGGCTTGGTTCGTGCCCAACATCTTCTTGTGTATTTTGTTATCGACTATGTTTGTACTGCACAAATGTGCTGCCCGAGTCATCATTCAATTGTTTTTTTTATGACGACTAGTTGGGTTTGTGCCCAACATCTTCTTTTGGATTTTGTTATACTATTGCCTGAATTTGTGTATAATCACTTGGCACAAGCTGAACAATAATCAAATCTATTGTTGTATCATCTAAGTAAAACTAATCACTAATGTGAAAGATATGCACTTGTAAAGCAAGATATAGGAGTTTTGATACTTTAACATATTTTCACCATGAAAAACTTATGACAATATAGCATTGCGAGAATCTGAATGCCAACACATTTAGAACATTCAATTCAGATGTTCAAAGTACTCATCCTCAGCAAACAACTCATCAACATCGTCATCATTTAGAAGAATATCATGAGAACATAACCAGCGGTGGATGTAAAGATAGGAAAACCAACCGGTGGAGTAGGACAAGGTTTACAATTTGACATGTTGACACGAGACAACAAGTCACAGATGTGAAAGGTTTCTTAACCCTAACATGATTTAATTGAATATAGAGAAAGTTGCTTGTTTTCTTTTTGTATCTTGAAGAATAGGTACAATGATATATATATATATATATATATAGTAAAACCCTACTAGAGATATTAGTAAAACCATACTCGAGGTATTTTCTGCTAATTACCAAATGGTCCTTTGGCTTGAAGTAAATTAATTATGGACCACTAAACTTCAATCTAAACTTTATCCTCCAACATTCACCAATGCTCTTCACTTTCTTGAGTTTTTCCCATTCTCAAGTTCATTAAATTAAGAAGAAACACAGACACAACACCATGTATAACACATATTGTTTATACACTGTGGAGTCACGTTAAAACATTTCTAAATTCGCCACACCTCATCATACAACCACAAATCGTTTCGACAATCAGTGAACAAGTTATGATAGTACACACATATGAGGGTTTTGTTGTTCAAGTCAAGTGCCAACATGGTTATTTTCTACACAAAGTTGACTCGGTTTTTGCCCAATTTCTTCTTTTGGATTTCGATATCCACTGTGTTTGTATTCCACAACTGTGTTGACCGAGTCTTAATTCAACCTTTTTTTAATGACTGGCTTGGTTCGTGCCCAACATCTTCTTGTGTATTTTGTTATCGACTATGTTTGTACTGCACAAATGTGCTGCCCGAGTCATCATTCAATTGTTTTTTTTATGACGACTAGTTGGGTTTGTGCCCAACATCTTCTTTTGGATTTTGTTATACTATTGCCTGAATTTGTGTATAATCACTTGGCACAAGCTGAACAATAATCAAATCTATTGTTGTATCATCTAAGTAAAACTAATCACTAATGTGAAAGATATGCACTTGTAAAGCAAGATATAGGAGTTTTGATACTTTAACATATTTTCACCATGAAAAACTTATGACAATATAGCATTGCGAGAATCTGAATGCCAACACATTTAGAACATTCAATTCAGATGTTCAAAGTACTCATCCTCAGCAAACAACTCATCAACATCGTCATCATTTAGAAGAATATCATGAGAACATAACCAGCGGTGGATGTAAAGATAGGAAAACCAACCGGTGGAGTAGGACAAGGTTTACAATTTGACATGTTGACACGAGACAACAAGTCACAGATGTGAAAGGTTTCTTAACCCTAACATGATTTAATTGAATATAGAGAAAGTTGCTTGTTTTCTTTTTGTATCTTGAAGAATAGGTACAATGATATATATATATATATATATAGTAAAACCCTACTAGAGATATTAGTAAAACCATACTCGAGGAATTTTCTGCTAATTACCAAATGGTCCTTTGGCTTGAAGTAAATTAATTATGGACCACTAAACTTCATTCTAAACTTTATCCTCTAACATTCACCAATGCTCTTCACTTTCTTGAGTTTTTCCCATTCTCAAGTTCATTAAATTAAGAAGAAACACAGACACAACACCATGTATAACACATATTGTTTATACACTGTGGAGCCACGTTAAAACATTTCTAAATTCGCCACACCTCATCATACAACCACAAATCGTTTCGATAATCAGTGAACAAGTTATGATAGTACACACATATGAGGGTTTTGTTGTTCAAGTCAAGTGCCAACATGGTTATTTTCTACACAAAGTTGACTCGGTTTTTGCCCAATTTCTTCTTTTGGATTTCGATATCCACTGTGTTTGTATTCCACAACTGTGTTGACCGAGTCTTAATTCAACCTTTTTTTAATGACTGGCTTGGTTCGTGCCCAACATCTTCTTGTGTATTTTGTTATCGACTATGTTTGTACTGCACAAATGTGCTGCCCGAGTCATCATTCAATTGTTTTTTTTATGACGACTAGTTGGGTTTGTGCCCAACATCTTCTTTTGGATTTTGTTATACTATTGCCTGAATTTGTGTATAATCACTTGGCACAAGCTTAACAATAATCAAATCTATTGTTGTATCATCTAAGTAAAACTAATCACTAATGTGAAAGATATGCACTTGTAAAGCAAGATATAGGAGTTTTGATACTTTAACATATTTTCACCATGAAAAACTTATGAAAATATAGCATTGCGAGAATCTGAATGCCAACACATTTAGAACATTCAATTCAGATGTTCAAAGTACTCATCCTCAGCAAACAACTCATCAACATCGTCATCATTTAGAAGAATATCATGAGAACATAACCAGCGGTGGATGTAAAGATAGGAAAACCAACCGGTGGAGTAGGACAAGGTTTACAATTTGACATGTTGACACGAGACAACAAGTCACAGATGTGAAAGGTTTCTTAACCCTAACATGATTTAATTGAATATAGAGAAAGTTGCTTGTTTTCTTTTTGTATCTTGAAGAATAGGTACAATGATATATATATATATATATATAGTAAAACCCTACTAGAGATATTAGTAAAACCATACTCGAGGAATTTTCTGCTAATTACCAAATGGTCCTTTGGCTTGAAGTAAATTAATTATGGACCACTAAACTTCATTCTAAACTTTATCCTCTAACATTCACCAATGCTCTTCACTTTCTTGAGTTTTTCCCATTCTCAAGTTCATTAAATTAAGAAGAAACACAGACACAACACCATGTATAACACATATTGTTTATACACTGTGGAGCCACGTTAAAACATTTCTAAATTCGCCACACCTCATCATACAACCACAAATCGTTTCGATAATCAGTGAACAAGTTATGATAGTACACACATATGAGGGTTTTGTTGTTCAAGTCAAGTGCCAACATGGTTATTTTCTACACAAAGTTGACTCGGTTTTTGCCCAATTTCTTCTTTTGGATTTCGATATCCACTGTGTTTGTATTCCACAACTGTGTTGACCGAGTCTTAATTCAACCTTTTTTTAATGACTGGCTTGGTTCGTGCCCAACATCTTCTTGTGTATTTTGTTATCGACTATGTTTGTACTGCACAAATGTGCTGCCCGAGTCATCATTCAATTGTTTTTTTTATGACGACTAGTTGGGTTTGTGCCCAACATCTTCTTTTGGATTTTGTTATACTATTGCCTGAATTTGTGTATAATCACTTGGCACAAGCTTAACAATAATCAAATCTATTGTTGTATCATCTAAGTAAAACTAATCACTAATGTGAAAGATATGCACTTGTAAAGCAAGATATAGGAGTTTTGATACTTTAACATATTTTCACCATGAAAAACTTATGAAAATATAGCATTGCGAGAATCTGAATGCCAACACATTTAGAACATTCAATTCAGATGTTCAAAGTACTCATCCTCAGCAAACAACTCATCAACATCGTCATCATTTAGAAGAATATCATGAGAACATAACCAGCGGTGGATGTAAAGATAGGAAAACCAACCGGTGGAGTAGGACAAGGTTTACAATTTGACATGTTGACACGAGACAACAAGTCACAGATGTGAAAGGTTTCTTAACCCTAACATGATTTAATTGAATATAGAGAAAGTTGCTTGTTTTCTTTTTGTATCTTGAAGAATAGGTACAATGATATATATATATATATATATATAGTAAAACCCTACTAGAGATATTAGTAAAACCATACTCGAGGTATTTTCTGCTAATTACCAAATGGTCCTTTGGCTTGAAGTAAATTAATTATGGACCACTAAACTTCATTCTAAACTTTATCCTCTAACATTCACCAATGCTCTTCACTTTCTTGAGTTTTTCCCATTCTCAAGTTCATTAAATTAAGAAGAAACACAGACACAACACCATGTATAACACATATTGTTTATACACTGTGGAGCCACGTTAAAACATTTCTAAATTCGCCACACCTCATCATACAACCACAAATCGTTTCGATAATCAGTGAACAAGTTATGATAGTACACACATATGAGGGTTTTGTTGTTCAAGTCAAGTGCCAACATGGTTATTTTCTACACAAAGTTGACTCGGTTTTTGCCCAATTTCTTCTTTTGGATTTCGATATCCACTGTGTTTGTATTCCACAACTGTGTTGACCGAGTCTTAATTCAACCTTTTTTTAATGACTGGCTTGGTTCGTGCCCAACATCTTCTTGTGTATTTTGTTATCGACTATGTTTGTACTGCACAAATGTGCTGCCCGAGTCATCATTCAATTGTTTTTTTTATGACGACTAGTTGGGTTTGTGCCCAACATCTTCTTTTGGATTTTGTTATACTATTGCCTGAATTTGTGTATAATCACTTGGCACAAGCTTAACAATAATCAAATCTATTGTTGTATCATCTAAGTAAAACTAATCACTAATGTGAAAGATATGCACTTGTAAAGCAAGATATAGGAGTTTTGATACTTTAACATATTTTCACCATGAAAAACTTATGACAATATAGCATTGCGAGAATCTGAATGCCAACACATTTAGAACATTCAATTCAGATGTTCAAAGTACTCATCCTCAGCAAACAACTCATCAACATCGTCATCATTTAGAAGAATATCATGAGAACATAACCAGCGGTGGATGTAAAGATAGGAAAACCAACCGGTGGAGTAGGACAAGGTTTACAATTTGACATGTTGACACGAGACAACAAGTCACAGATGTGAAAGGTTTCTTAACCCTAACATGATTTAATTGAATATAGAGAAAGTTGCTTGTTTTCTTTTTGTATCTTGAAGAATAGGTACAATGATATATATATATATATATATATAGTAAAACCCTACTAGAGATATTAGTAAAACCATACTCGAGGTATTTTCTGCTAATTACCAAATGGTCCTTTGGCTTGAAGTAAATTAATTATGGACCACTAAACTTCAATCTAAACTTTATCCTCTAACATTCACCAATGCTCTTCACTTTCTTGAGTTTTTCCCATTCTCAAGTTCATTAAATTAAGAAGAAACACAGACACAACACCATGTATAACACATATTGTTTATACACTGTGGAGTCACGTTAAAACATTTCTAAATTCGCCACACCTCATCATACAACCACAAATCGTTTCGATAATCAGTGAACAAGTTATGATAGTACACACATATGAGGGTTTTGTTGTTCAAGTCAAGTGCCAACATGGTTATTTTCTACACAAAGTTGACTCGGTTTTTGCCCAATTTCTTCTTTTGGCTTTCGATATCCACTGTGTTTGTATTCCACAACTGTGTTGACCGAGTCTTAATTCAACCTTTTTTTAATGACTGGCTTGGTTCGTGCCCAACATCTTCTTGTGTATTTTGTTATCGACTATGTTTGTACTGCACAAATGTGCTGCCCGAGTCATCATTCAATTGTTTTTTTTATGACGACTAGTTGGGTTTGTGCCCAACATCTTCTTTTGGATTTTGTTATACTATTGCCTGAATTTGTGTATAATCACTTGGCACAAGCTGAACAATAATCAAATCTATTGTTGTATCATCTAAGTAAAACTAATCACTAATGTGAAAGATATGTACTTGTAAAGCAAGATATCGGAGTTTTGATACTTTAACATATTTTCACCATGAAAAACTTATGACAATATAGCATTGCGAGAATCTAAATGCCAACACATTTAGAACATTCAATTCAGATGTTCAAAGTACTCATCCTCAGCAAACAACTCATCAACATCGTCATCATTTAGAAGAATATCATGAGAACATAACCAACGGTGGATGTAAAGATAGGAAAACCAACCGGTGGAGTAGGACAAGGTTTACAATTTGACATGTTGACACGAGACAACAAGTCACAGATGTGAAAGGTGTCTGAACCCTAACATGATTTAATTGAATATAGAGAAAGTTGCTTGTTTTCTTTTTGTATCTTGAAGAATAGGTACAATGATATATATATATATATATATAGTAAAACCCTACTAGAGATATTAGTAAAACCATACTCGAGGTATTTTCTGCTAATTACCAAATGGTCCTTTGGCTTGAAGTAAATTAATTATGGACCACTAAACTTCAATCTAAACTTTATCCTCTAACATTCACCAATGCTCTTCACTTTCTTGAGTTTTTCCCATTCTCAAGTTCATTAAATTAAGAAGAAACACAGTCACAACACCATGTATAACACATATTGTTTATACACTGTGGAGTCACGTTAAAACATTTCTAAATTCGCCACACCTCATCATACAACCACAAATCGTTTCGATAATCAGTGAACAAGTTATGATAGTACACACATATGAGGGTTTTGTTGTTCAAGTCAAGTGCCAACATGGTTATTTTCTACACAAAGTTGACTCGGTTTTTGCCCAATTTCTTCTTTTGGCTTTCGATATCCACTGTGTTTGTATTCCACAACTGTGTTGACCGAGTCTTAATTCAACCTTTTTTTAATGACTGGCTTGGTTCGTGCCCAACATCTTCTTGTGTATTTTGTTATCGACTATGATTGTACTGCACAAATGTGCTGCCCGAGTCATCATTCAATTGTTTTTTTTATGACGACTAGTTGGGTTTGTGCCCAACATCTTCTTTTGGATTTTGTTATACTATTGCCTGAATTTGTGTATAATCACTTGGCACAAGCTGAACAATAATCAAATCTATTGTTGTATCATCTAAGTAAAACTAATCACTAATGTGAAAGATATGTACTTGTAAAGCAAGATATCGGAGTTTTGATACTTTAACATATTTTCACCATGAAAAACTTATGACAATATAGCATTGCGAGAATCTAAATGCCAACACATTTAGAACATTCAATTCAGATGTTCAAAGTACTCATCCTCAGCAAACAACTCATCAACATCGTCATCATTTAGAAGAATATCATGAGAACATAACCAACGGTGGATGTAAAGATAGGAAAACCAACCGGTGGAGTAGGACAAGGTTTACAATTTGACATGTTGACACGAGACAACAAGTCACAGATGTGAAAGGTTTCTTAACCCTAACATGATTTAATTGAATATAGAGAAAGTTGCTTGTTTTCTTTTTGTATCTTGAAGAATAGGTACAATGATATATATATATATATATATAGTAAACCCCTACTAGAGATATTAGTAAAACCATACTCGAGGTATTTTCTGCTAATTACCAAATGGTCCTTTGGCTTGAAGTAAATTAATTATGGACCACTAAACTTCAATCTAAACTTTATCCTCTAACATTCACCAATGCTCTTCACTTTCTTGAGTTTTTCCCATTCTCAAGTTCATTAAATTAAGAAGAAACACAGACACAACACCATGTATAACACATATTGTTTATACACTGTGGAGTCACGTTAAAACATTTCTAAATTCGCCACACTTCATCATACAACCACAAATCGTTTCGATAATCAGTGAACAAGTTATGATAGTACACACATATGAGGGTTTTGTTGTTCAAGTCAAGTGCCAACATGGTTATTTTCTACACAAAGTTGACTCGGTTTTTGCCCAATTTCTTCTTTTGGCTTTCGATATCCACTGTGTTTGTATTCCACAACTGTGTTGACCGAGTCTTAATTCAACCTTTTTTTAATGACTGGCTTGGTTCGTGCCCAACATCTTCTTGTGTATTTTGTTATCGACTATGTTTGTACTGCACAAATGTGCTGCCCGAGTCATCATTCAATTGTTTTTTTTATGACGACTAGTTGGGTTTGTGCCCAACATCTTCTTTTGGATTTTGTTATACTATTGCCTGAATTTGTGTATAATCACTTGGCACAAGCTGAACAATAATCAAATCTATTGTTGTATCATCTAAGTAAAACTAATCACTAATGTGAAAGATATGCACTTGTAAAGCAAGATATCGGAGTTTTGATACTTTAACATATTTTCACCATGAAAAACTTATGACAATATAGCATTGCGAGAATCTAAATGCCAACACATTTAGAACATTCAATTCAGATGTTCAAAGTACTCATCCTCAGCAAACAACTCATCAACATCGTCATCATTTAGAAGAATATCATGAGAACATAACCAACGGTGGATGTAAAGATAGGAAAACCAACCGGTGGAGTAGGACAAGGTTTACAATTTGACATGTTGACACGAGACAACAAGTCACAGATGTGAAAGGTGTCTGAACCCTAACATGATTTAATTGAATATAGAGAAAGTTGCTTGTTTTCTTTTTGTATCTTGAAGAATAGGTACAATGATATATATATATATATATATAGTAAACCCCTACTAGAGATATTAGTAAAACCATACTCGAGGTATTTTCTGCTAATTACCAAATGGTCCTTTGGCTTGAAGTAAATTAATTATGGACCACTAAACTTCAATCTAAACTTTATCCTCTAACATTCACCAATGCTCTTCACTTTCTTGAGTTTTTCCCATTCTCAAGTTCATTAAATTAAGAAGAAACACAGACACAACACCATGTATAACACATATTGTTTATACACTGTGGAGTCACGTTAAAACATTTCTAAATTCGCCACACCTCATCATACAACCACAAATCGTTTCGATAATCAGTGAACAAGTTATGATAGTACACACATATGAGGGTTTTGTTGTTCAAGTCAAGTGCCAACATGGTTATTTTCTACACAAAGTTGACTCGGTTTTTGCCCAATTTCTTCTTTTGGCTTTCGATATCCACTGTGTTTGTATTCCACAACTGTGTTGACCGAGTCTTAATTCAACCTTTTTTTAATGACTGGCTTGGTTCGTGCCCAACATCTTCTTGTGTATTTTGTTATCGACTATGTTTGTACTGCACAAATGTGCTGCCCGAGTCATCATTCAATTGTTTTTTTTATGACGACTAGTTGGGTTTGTGCCCAACATCTTCTTTTGGATTTTGTTATACTATTGCCTGAATTTGTGTATAATCACTTGGCACAAGCTGAACAATAATCAAATCTATTGTTGTATCATCTAAGTAAAACTAATCACTAATGTGAAAGATATGCACTTGTAAAGCAAGATATCGGAGTTTTGATACTTTAACATATTTTCACCATGAAAAACTTATGACAATATAGCATTGCGAGAATCTAAATGCCAACACATTTAGAACATTCAATTCAGATGTTCAAAGTACTCATCCTCAGCAAACAACTCATCAACATCGTCATCATTTAGAAGAATATCATGAGAACATAACCAACGGTGGATGTAAAGATAGGAAAACCAACCGGTGGAGTAGGACAAGGTTTACAATTTGACATGTTGACACGAGACAACAAGTCACAGATGTGAAAGGTGTCTGAACCCTAACATGATTTAATTGAATATAGAGAAAGTTGCTTGTTTTCTTTTTGTATCTTGAAGAATAGGTACAATGATATATATATATATATATATAGTAAAACCCTACTAGAGATATTAGTAAAACCATACTCGAGGTATTTTCTGCTAATTACCAAATGGTCCTTTGGCTTGAAGTAAATTAATTATGGACCACTAAACTTCAATCTAAACTTTATCCTCTAACATTCACCAATGCTCTTCACTTTCTTGAGTTTTTCCCATTCTCAAGTTCATTAAATTAAGAAGAAACACAGACACAACACCATGTATAACACATATTGTTTATACACTGTGGAGTCACGTTAAAACATTTCTAAATTCGCCACACCTCATCATACAACCACAAATCGTTTCGATAATCAGTGAACAAGTTATGATAGTACACACATATGAGGGTTTTGTTGTTCAAGTCAAGTGCCAACATGGTTATTTTCTACACAAAGTTGACTCGGTTTTTGCCCAATTTCTTCTTTTGGCTTTCGATATCCACTGTGTTTGTATTCCACAACTGTGTTGACCGAGTCTTAATTCAACCTTTTTTTAATGACTGGCTTGGTTCGTGCCCAACATCTTCTTGTGTATTTTGTTATCGACTATGTTTGTACTGCACAAATGTGCTGCCCGAGTCATCATTCAATTGTTTTTTTTATGACGACTAGTTGGGTTTGTGCCCAACATCTTCTTTTGGATTTTGTTATACTATTGCCTGAATTTGTGTATAATCACTTGGCACAAGCTGAACAATAATCAAATCTATTGTTGTATCATCTAAGTAAAACTAATCACTAATGTGAAAGATATGTACTTGTAAAGCAAGATATCGGAGTTTTGATACTTTAACATATTTTCACCATGAAAAACTTATGACAATATAGCATTGCGAGAATCTAAATGCCAACACATTTAGAACATTCAATTCAGATGTTCAAAGTACTCATCCTCAGCAAACAACTCATCAACATCGTCATCATTTAGAAGAATATCATGAGAACATAACCAACGGTGGATGTAAAGATAGGAAAACCAACCGGTGGAGTAGGACAAGGTTTACAATTTGACATGTTGACACGAGACAACAAGTCACAGATGTGAAAGGTGTCTGAACCCTAACATGATTTAATTGAATATAGAGAAAGTTGCTTGTTTTCTTTTTGTATCTTGAAGAATAGGTACAATGATATATATATATATATATAGTAAAACCCTACTAGAGATATTAGTAAAACCATACTCAAGGTATTTTCTACTAATTACCAAATGGTCCTTTGGCTTGAAGTAAATTAATTATGGACCACTAAACTTCAATCTAAACTTTATCCTCTAACATTCACCAATGCTCTTCACTTTCTTGAGTTTTCCCATTCTCAAGTTCATTAAATTAAGAAGAAACACAGACACAACACCATGTATAACACATATTGTTTATACACTGTGGAGTCACGTTAAAACATTTCTAAATTCGCCACACCTCATCATACAACCACAAATCGTTTCGACAATCAGTGAATAAGTTATGATAGTACACACATATGAGGGTTTTGTTGTTCAAGTCAAGTGCCAACATGGTTATTTTCTACACAAAGTTGACTCGGTTTTTGCCCAATTTCTTCTTTTGGATTTCGATATCCACTGTGTTTGTATTCCACAACTGTGTTGACCGAGTCTTAATTCAACCTTTTTTTAATGACTGGCTTGGTTCGTGCCCAACATATTCTTGTGTATTTTGTTATCGACTATGATTGTACTGCACAAATGTGCTGCCCGAGTCATCATTCAATTGTTTTTTTTATGACGACTAGTTGGGTTTGTGCCCAACATCTTCTATTGGATTTTGTTATACTATTGCCTGAATTTGTGTATAATCACTTGGCACAAGCTGAACAATAATCAAATCTATTGTTGTATCATCTAAGTAAAACTAATCACTAATGTGAAAGATATGCACTTGTAAAGCAAGATATAGGAGTTTTGATACTTTAACATATTTTCACCATGAAAAACTTATGACAATATAGCATTGCGAGAATCTGAATGCCAACACATTTAGAACATTCAATTCAGATGTTCAAAGTACTCATCCTCAGCAAACAACTCATCAACATCGTCATCATTTAGAAGAATATCATGAGAACATAACCAACGGTGGATGTAAAGATAGGAAAACCAGCCGGTGGAGTAGGACAAGGTTTACAATTTGACATGTTGACACGAGACAACAAGTCACAGATGTGAAAGGTTTCTTAACCCTAACGTGATTTAATTGAATATAGAAAAAGTTGCTTGTTTTCTTTTTGTATCTTGAAGAATAGGTACAATGATATATATATATATATATAGTAAAACCCTACTAGAGATATTAGTAAAACCATACTCGAGGTATTTTCTGCTAATTACCAAATGGTCCTTTGGCTTGAAGTAAATTAATTATGTACCACTAAACTTCAATCTAAACTTTATCCTCTAGCATTCACCAATGCTCTTCACTTTCTTGAGTTTTTCTCATTCTCAAGTTCATTAAATTAAGAAGAAACACAGACACAACACCATGTATAACACATATTGTTTATACACTGTGGAGTCACGTTAAAACATTTCTAAATTCGACACACCTCATCATACAACCACAAATCGTTTCGACAATCAGTGAACAAGGTATGATAGTACACACATATGAGGGTTTTGTTGTTCAAGTCAAGTGCCAACATGGTTATTTTCTACACAAAGTTGACTCGGTTTTTGCCCAATTTCTTCTTTTGGCTTTCGATATCCACTGTGTTTGTATTCCACAACTGTGTTGACCGAGTCTTAATTCAACCTTTTTTTAATGACTGGCTTGGTTCGTGCCCAACATCTTCTTGTGTATTTTGTTATCGACTATGTTTGTACTGCACAAATGTGCTGCCCGAGTCATCATTCAATTGTTTTTTTTATGACGACTAGTTGGGTTTGTGCCCAACATCTTCTTTTGGATTTTGTTATACTATTGCCTGAATTTGTGTATAATCACTTGGCACAAGCTGAACAATAATCAAATCTATTGTTGTATCATCTAAGTAAAACTAATCACTAATGTGAAAGATATGTACTTGTAAAGCAAGATATCGGAGTTTTGATACTTTAACATATTTTCACCATGAAAAACTTATGACAATATAGCATTGCGAGAATCTAAATGCCAACACATTTAGAACATTCAATTCAGATGTTCAAAGTACTCATCCTCAGCAAACAACTCATCAACATCGTCATCATTTAGAAGAATATCATGAGAACATAACCAACGGTGGATGTAAAGATAGGAAAACCAACCGGTGGAGTAGGACAAGGTTTACAATTTGACATGTTGACACGAGACAACAAGTCACAGATGTGAAAGGTGTCTGAACCCTAACATGATTTAATTGAATATAGAGAAAGTTGCTTGTTTTCTTTTTGTATCTTGAAGAATAGGTACAATGATATATATATATATATATATAGTAAAACCCTACTAGAGATATTAGTAAAACCATACTCGAGGTATTTTCTGCTAATTACCAAATGGTCCTTTGGCTTGAAGTAAATTAATTATGGACCACTAAACTTCAATCTAAACTTTATCCTCTAACATTCACCAATGCTCTTCACTTTCTTGAGTTTTTCCCATTCTCAAGTTCATTAAATTAAGAAGAAACACAGTCACAACACCATGTATAACACATATTGTTTATACACTGTGGAGTCACGTTAAAACATTTCTAAATTCGCCACACCTCATCATACAACCACAAATCGTTTCGATAATCAGTGAACAAGTTATGATAGTACACACATATGAGGGTTTTGTTGTTCAAGTCAAGTGCCAACATGGTTATTTTCTACACAAAGTTGACTCGGTTTTTGCCCAATTTCTTCTTTTGGCTTTCGATATCCACTGTGTTTGTATTCCACAACTGTGTTGACCGAGTCTTAATTCAACCTTTTTTTAATGACTGGCTTGGTTCGTGCCCAACATCTTCTTGTGTATTTTGTTATCGACTATGTTTGTACTGCACAAATGTGCTGCCCGAGTCATCATTCAATTGTTTTTTTTATGACGACTAGTTGGGTTTGTGCCCAACATCTTCTTTTGGATTTTGTTATACTATTGCCTGAATTTGTGTATAATCACTTGGCACAAGCTGAACAATAATCAAATCTATTGTTGTATCATCTAAGTAAAACTAATCACTAATGTGAAAGATATGTACTTGTAAAGCAAGATATCGGAGTTTTGATACTTTAACATATTTTCACCATGAAAAACTTATGACAATATAGCATTGCGAGAATCTAAATGCCAACACATTTAGAACATTCAATTCAGATGTTCAAAGTACTCATCCTCAGCAAACAACTCATCAACATCGTCATCATTTAGAAGAATATCATGAGAACATAACCAACGGTGGATGTAAAGATAGGAAAACCAACCGGTGGAGTAGGACAAGGTTTACAATTTGACATGTTGACACGAGACAACAAGTCACAGATGTGAAAGGTTTCTTAACCCTAACATGATTTAATTGAATATAGAGAAAGTTGCTTGTTTTCTTTTTGTATCTTGAAGAATAGGTACAATGATATATATATATATATATATAGTAAACCCCTACTAGAGATATTAGTAAAACCATACTCAAGGTATTTTCTACTAATTACCAAATGGTCCTTTGGCTTGAAGTAAATTAATTATGGACCACTAAACTTCAATCTAAACTTTATCCTCTAACATTCACCAATGCTCTTCACTTTCTTGAGTTTTCCCATTCTCAAGTTCATTAAATTAAGAAGAAACACAGACACAACACCATGTATAACACATATTGTTTATACACTGTGGAGTCACGTTAAAACATTTCTAAATTCGCCACACCTCATCATACAACCACAAATCGTTTCGACAATCAGTGAATAAGTTATGATAGTACACACATATGAGGGTTTTGTTGTTCAAGTCAAGTGCCAACATGGTTATTTTCTACACAAAGTTGACTCGGTTTTTGCCCAATTTCTTCTTTTGGATTTCGATATCCACTGTGTTTGTATTCCACAACTGTGTTGACCGAGTCTTAATTCAACCTTTTTTTAATGACTGGCTTGGTTCGTGCCCAACATATTCTTGTGTATTTTGTTATCGACTATGTTTGTACTGCACAAATGTGCTGCCCGAGTCATCATTCAATTGTTTTTTTTATGACGACTAGTTGGGTTTGTGCCCAACATCTTCTTTTGGATTTTGTTATACTATTGCCTGAATTTGTGTATAATCACTTGGCACAAGCTGAACAATAATCAAATCTATTGTTGTATCATCTAAGTAAAACTAATCACTAATGTGAAAGATATGCACTTGTAAAGCAAGATATAGGAGTTTTGATACTTTAACATATTTTCACCATGAAAAACTTATGACAATATAGCATTGCGAGAATCTGAATGCCAACACATTTAGAACATTCAATTCAGATGTTCAAAGTACTCATCCTCAGCAAACAACTCATCAACATCGTCATCATTTAGAAGAATATCATGAGAACATAACCAACGGTGGATGTAAAGATAGGAAAACCAGCCGGTGGAGTAGGACAAGGTTTACAATTTGACATGTTGACACGAGACAACAAGTCACAGATGTGAAAGGTTTCTTAACCCTAACGTGATTTAATTGAATATAGAAAAAGTTGCTTGTTTTCTTTTTGTATCTTGAAGAATAGGTACAATGATATATATATATATATATAGTAAAACCCTACTAGAGATATTAGTAAAACCATACTCGAGGTATTTTCTGCTAATTACCAAATGGTCCTTTGGCTTGAAGTAAATTAATTATGTACCACTAAACTTCAATCTAAACTTTATCCTCTAGCATTCACCAATGCTCTTCACTTTCTTGAGTTTTTCTCATTCTCAAGTTCATTAAATTAAGAAGAAACACAGACACAACACCATGTATAACACATATTGTTTATACACTGTGGAGTCACGTTAAAACATTTCTAAATTCGACACACCTCATCATACAACCACAAATCGTTTCGACAATCAGTGAACAAGGTATGATAGTACACACATATGAGGGTTTTGTTGTTCAAGTCAAGTGCCAACATGGTTATTTTCTACACAAAGTTGACTCGGTTTTTGCCCAATTTCTTCTTTTGGCTTTCGATATCCACTGTGTTTGTATTCCACAACTGTGTTGACCGAGTCTTAATTCAACCTTTTTTTAATGACTGGCTTGGTTCGTGCCCAACATCTTCTTGTGTATTTTGTTATCGACTATGTTTGTACTGCACAAATGTGCTGCCCGAGTCATCATTCAATTGTTTTTTTTATGACGACTAGTTGGGTTTGTGCCCAACATCTTCTTTTGGATTTTGTTATACTATTGCCTGAATTTGTGTATAATCACTTGGCACAAGCTGAACAATAATCAAATCTATTGTTGTATCATCTAAGTAAAACTAATCACTAATGTGAAAGATATGTACTTGTAAAGCAAGATATCGGAGTTTTGATACTTTAACATATTTTCACCATGAAAAACTTATGACAATATAGCATTGCGAGAATCTAAATGCCAACACATTTAGAACATTCAATTCAGATGTTCAAAGTACTCATCCTCAGCAAACAACTCATCAACATCGTCATCATTTAGAAGAATATCATGAGAACATAACCAACGGTGGATGTAAAGATAGGAAAACCAACCGGTGGAGTAGGACAAGGTTTACAATTTGACATGTTGACACGAGACAACAAGTCACAGATGTGAAAGGTTTCTTAACCCTAACATGATTTAATTGAATATAGAGAAAGTTGCTTGTTTTCTTTTTGTATCTTGAAGAATAGGTACAATGATATATATATATATATATATAGTAAACCCCTACTAGAGATATTAGTAAAACCATACTCGAGGTATTTTCTGCTAATTACCAAATGGTCCTTTGGCTTGAAGTAAATTAATTATGGACCACTAAACTTCAATCTAAACTTTATCCTCTAACATTCACCAATGCTCTTCACTTTCTTGAGTTTTTCCCATTCTCAAGTTCATTAAATTAAGAAGAAACACAGACACAACACCATGTATAACACATATTGTTTATACACTGTGGAGTCACGTTAAAACATTTCTAAATTCGCCACACCTCATCATACAACCACAAATCGTTTCGATAATCAGTGAACAAGTTATGATAGTACACACATATGAGGGTTTTGTTGTTCAAGTCAAGTGCCAACATGGTTATTTTCTACACAAAGTTGACTCGGTTTTTGCCCAATTTCTTCTTTTGGCTTTCGATATCCACTGTGTTTGTATTCCACAACTGTGTTGACCGAGTCTTAATTCAACCTTTTTTTAATGACTGGCTTGGTTCGTGCCCAACATCTTCTTGTGTATTTTGTTATCGACTATGTTTGTACTGCACAAATGTGCTGCCCGAGTCATCATTCAATTGTTTTTTTTATGACGACTAGTTGGGTTTGTGCCCAACATCTTCTTTTGGATTTTGTTATACTATTGCCTGAATTTGTGTATAATCACTTGGCACAAGCTGAACAATAATCAAATCTATTGTTGTATCATCTAAGTAAAACTAATCACTAATGTGAAAGATATGCACTTGTAAAGCAAGATATCGGAGTTTTGATACTTTAACATATTTTCACCATGAAAAACTTATGACAATATAGCATTGCGAGAATCTAAATGCCAACACATTTAGAACATTCAATTCAGATGTTCAAAGTACTCATCCTCATCAAACAACTCATCAACATCGTCATCATTTAGAAGAATATCATGAGAACATAACCAACGGTGGATGTAAAGATAGGAAAACCAACCGGTGGAGTAGGACAAGGTTTACAATTTGACATGTTGACACGAGACAACAAGTCACAGATGTGAAAGGTGTCTGAACCCTAACATGATTTAATTGAATATAGAGAAAGTTGCTTGTTTTCTTTTTGTATCTTGAAGAATAGGTACAATGATATATATATATATATATATAGTAAAACCCTACTAGAGATATTAGTAAAACCATACTCGAGGTATTTTCTGCTAATTACCAAATGGTCCTTTGGCTTGAAGTAAATTAATTATGGACCACTAAACTTCAATCTAAACTTTATCCTCTAACATTCACCAATGCTCTTCACTTTCTTGAGTTTTTCCCATTCTCAAGTTCATTAAATTAAGAAGAAACACAGACACAACACCATGTATAACACATATTGTTTATACACTGTGGAGTCACGTTAAAACATTTCTAAATTCGCCACACCTCATCATACAACCACAAATCGTTTCGATAATCAGTGAACAAGTTATGATAGTACACACATATGAGGGTTTTGTTGTTCAAGTCAAGTGCCAACATGGTTATTTTCTACACAAAGTTGACTCGGTTTTTGCCCAATTTCTTCTTTTGGCTTTCGATATCCACTGTGTTTGTATTCCACAACTGTGTTGACCGAGTCTTAATTCAACCTTTTTTTAATGACTGGCTTGGTTCGTGCCCAACATCTTCTTGTGTATTTTGTTATCGACTATGTTTGTACTGCACAAATGTGCTGCCCGAGTCATCATTCAATTGTTTTTTTTATGACGACTAGTTGGGTTTGTGCCCAACATCTTCTTTTGGATTTTGTTATACTATTGCCTGAATTTGTGTATAATCACTTGGCACAAGCTGAACAATAATCAAATCTATTGTTGTATCATCTAAGTAAAACTAATCACTAATGTGAAAGATATGTACTTGTAAAGCAAGATATCGGAGTTTTGATACTTTAACATATTTTCACCATGAAAAACTTATGACAATATAGCATTGCGAGAATCTAAATGCCAACACATTTAGAACATTCAATTCAGATGTTCAAAGTACTCATCCTCAGCAAACAACTCATCAACATCGTCATCATTTAGAAGAATATCATGAGAACATAACCAACGGTGGATGTAAAGATAGGAAAACCAACCGGTGGAGTAGGACAAGGTTTACAATTTGACATGTTGACACGAGACAACAAGTCACAGATGTGAAAGGTTTCTTAACCCTAACATGATTTAATTGAATATAGAGAAAGTTGCTTGTTTTCTTTTTGTATCTTGAAGAATAGGTACAATGATATATATATATATATATATAGTAAACCCCTACTAGAGATATTAGTAAAACCATACTCGAGGTATTTTCTGCTAATTACCAAATGGTCCTTTGGCTTGAAGTAAATTAATTATGGACCACTAAACTTCAATCTAAACTTTATCCTCTAACATTCACCAATGCTCTTCACTTTCTTGAGTTTTTCCCATTCTCAAGTTCATTAAATTAAGAAGAAACACAGACACAACACCATGTATAACACATATTGTTTATACACTGTGGAGTCACGTTAAAACATTTCTAAATTCGCCACACCTCATCATACAACCACAAATCGTTTCGATAATCAGTGAACAAGTTATGATAGTACACACATATGAGGGTTTTGTTGTTCAAGTCAAGTGCCAACATGGTTATTTTCTACACAAAGTTGACTCGGTTTTTGCCCAATTTCTTCTTTTGGCTTTCGATATCCACTGTGTTTGTATTCCACAACTGTGTTGACCGAGTCTTAATTCAACCTTTTTTTAATGACTGGCTTGGTTCGTGCCCAACATCTTCTTGTGTATTTTGTTATCGACTATGTTTGTACTGCACAAATGTGCTGCCCGAGTCATCATTCAATTGTTTTTTTTATGACGACTAGTTGGGTTTGTGCCCAACATCTTCTTTTGGATTTTGTTATACTATTGCCTGAATTTGTGTATAATCACTTGGCACAAGCTGAACAATAATCAAATCTATTGTTGTATCATCTAAGTAAAACTAATCACTAATGTGAAAGATATGCACTTGTAAAGCAAGATATCGGAGTTTTGATACTTTAACATATTTTCACCATGAAAAACTTATGACAATATAGCATTGCGAGAATCTAAATGCCAACACATTTAGAACATTCAATTCAGATGTTCAAAGTACTCATCCTCAGCAAACAACTCATCAACATCGTCATCATTTAGAAGAATATCATGAGAACATAACCAACGGTGGATGTAAAGATAGGAAAACCAACCGGTGGAGTAGGACAAGGTTTACAATTTGACATGTTGACACGAGACAACAAGTCACAGATGTGAAAGGTGTCTGAACCCTAACATGATTTAATTGAATATAGAGAAAGTTGCTTGTTTTCTTTTTGTATCTTGAAGAATAGGTACAATGATATATATATATATATATATAGTAAAACCCTACTAGAGATATTAGTAAAACCATACTCGAGGTATTTTCTGCTAATTACCAAATGGTCCTTTGGCTTGAAGTAAATTAATTATGGACCACTAAACTTCAATCTAAACTTTATCCTCTAACATTCACCAATGCTCTTCACTTTCTTGAGTTTTTCCCATTCTCAAGTTCATTAAATTAAGAAGAAACACAGACACAACACCATGTATAACACATATTGTTTATACACTGTGGAGTCACGTTAAAACATTTCTAAATTCGCCACACCTCATCATACAACCACAAATCGTTTCGATAATCAGTGAACAAGTTATGATAGTACACACATATGAGGGTTTTGTTGTTCAAGTCAAGTGCCAACATGGTTATTTTCTACACAAAGTTGACTCGGTTTTTGCCCAATTTCTTCTTTTGGCTTTCGATATCCACTGTGTTTGTATTCCACAACTGTGTTGACCGAGTCTTAATTCAACCTTTTTTTAATGACTGGCTTGGTTCGTGCCCAACATCTTCTTGTGTATTTTGTTATCGACTATGTTTGTACTGCACAAATGTGCTGCCCGAGTCATCATTCAATTGTTTTTTTTATGACGACTAGTTGGGTTTGTGCCCAACATCTTCTTTTGGATTTTGTTATACTATTGCCTGAATTTGTGTATAATCACTTGGCACAAGCTGAACAATAATCAAATCTATTGTTGTATCATCTAAGTAAAACTAATCACTAATGTGAAAGATATGCACTTGTAAAGCAAGATATCGGAGTTTTGATACTTTAACATATTTTCACCATGAAAAACTTATGACAATATAGCATTGCGAGAATCTAAATGCCAACACATTTAGAACATTCAATTCAGATGTTCAAAGTACTCATCCTCAGCAAACAACTCATCAACATCGTCATCATTTAGAAGAATATCATGAGAACATAACCAACGGTGGATGTAAAGATAGGAAAACCAACCGGTGGAGTAGGACAAGGTTTACAATTTGACATGTTGACACGAGACAACAAGTCACAGATGTGAAAGGTGTCTGAACCCTAACATGATTTAATTGAATATAGAGAAAGTTGCTTGTTTTCTTTTTGTATCTTGAAGAATAGGTACAATGATATATATATATATATATATAGTAAAACCCTACTAGAGATATTAGTAAAACCATACTCGAGGTATTTTCTGCTAATTACCAAATGGTCCTTTGGCTTGAAGTAAATTAATTATGGACCACTAAACTTCAATCTAAACTTTATCCTCTAACATTCACCAATGCTCTTCACTTTCTTGAGTTTTTCCCATTCTCAAGTTCATTAAATTAAGAAGAAACACAGACACAACACCATGTATAACACATATTGTTTATACACTGTGGAGTCACGTTAAAACATTTCTAAATTCGCCACACCTCATCATACAACCACAAATCGTTTCGATAATCAGTGAACAAGTTATGATAGTACACACATATGAGGGTTTTGTTGTTCAAGTCAAGTGCCAACATGGTTATTTTCTACACAAAGTTGACTCGGTTTTTGCCCAATTTCTTCTTTTGGCTTTCGATATCCACTGTGTTTGTATTCCACAACTGTGTTGACCGAGTCTTAATTCAACCTTTTTTTAATGACTGGCTTGGTTCGTGCCCAACATCTTCTTGTGTATTTTGTTATCGACTATGTTTGTACTGCACAAATGTGCTGCCCGAGTCATCATTCAATTGTTTTTTTTATGACGACTAGTTGGGTTTGTGCCCAACATCTTCTTTTGGATTTTGTTATACTATTGCCTGAATTTGTGTATAATCACTTGGCACAAGCTGAACAATAATCAAATCTATTGTTGTATCATCTAAGTAAAACTAATCACTAATGTGAAAGATATGCACTTGTAAAGCAAGATATCGGAGTTTTGATACTTTAACATATTTTCACCATGAAAAACTTATGACAATATAGCATTGCGAGAATCTAAATGCCAACACATTTAGAACATTCAATTCAGATGTTCAAAGTACTCATCCTCAGCAAACAACTCATCAACATCGTCATCATTTAGAAGAATATCATGAGAACATAACCAACGGTGGATGTAAAGATAGGAAAACCAGCCGGTGGAGTAGGACAAGGTTTACAATTTGACATGTTGACACGAGACAACAAGTCACAGATGTGAAAGGTTTCTTAACCCTAACGTGATTTAATTGAATATAGAAAAAGTTGCTTGTTTTCTTTTTGTATCTTGAAGAATAGGTACAATGATATATATATATATATATAGTAAAACCCTACTAGAGATATTAGTAAAACCATACTCGAGGTATTTTCTGCTAATTACCAAATGGTCCTTTGGCTTGAAGTAAATTAATTATGTACCACTAAACTTCAATCTAAACTTTATCCTCTAGCATTCACCAATGCTCTTCACTTTCTTGAGTTTTTCTCATTCTCAAGTTCATTAAATTAAGAAGAAACACAGACACAACACCATGTATAACACATATTGTTTATACACTGTGGAGTCACGTTAAAACATTTCTAAATTCGACACACCTCATCATACAACCACAAATCGTTTCGACAATCAGTGAACAAGGTATGATAGTACACACATATGAGGGTTTTGTTGTTCAAGTCAAGTGCCAACATGGTTATTTTCTACACAAAGTTGACTCGGTTTTTGCCCAATTTCTTCTTTTGGCTTTCGATATCCACTGTGTTTGTATTCCACAACTGTGTTGACCGAGTCTTAATTCAACCTTTTTTTAATGACTGGCTTGGTTCGTGCCCAACATCTTCTTGTGTATTTTGTTATCGACTATGTTTGTACTGCACAAATGTGCTGCCCGGGTCATCATTCAATTGTTTTTTTATGACGATTGGTTGGGTTTGTGCCCAACATCTTCTTTTGGATTTTGTTATACGAATGCATGAATTTGTGTATAATCACTTGGCACAAGTTGAACAATAATCAAAGCCAATTGTATCATTTGAGTCTAACTAATCACTAATGTGAAAGATATGCACTTGTAAAGCAAGATATAGGAATTTTGATACTTTAACATATTTTCACCATGAAAAACTTATGACAATATAGCATTGCGAGAATCTGAATGCCAACACATTTAGAACATTCAATTCAGATCTTCAAAGTACTCATCCTCAGCAAACAACTCATCAACATCGTCATCATTTAGAAGAATATCATGAGAACATAACCAGCGGTGGATGTAAAGATAGGAAAACCAACCGGTGGAGTACGACAAGGTTTACAATTTGACATGTTGACACGAGACAACAAGTCACAGATGTGAAAGGTTTCTTAACCCTAACATGATTTAATTGAATATAGAGAAAGTTGCTTGTTTTCTTTTTGTATCTTGAAGAATAGGTACAATGATATATATATATATATATAGTAAAACCCTACTAGAGATATTAGTAAAACCATACTCGAGGTATTTTCTGCTAATTACCAAATGGTCCTTTGGCTTGAAGTAAATTAATTATGGACCACTAAACTTCAATCTAAACTTTATCCTCTAACATTCACCAATGCTCTTCACTTTCTTGAGTTTTTCCCATTCTCAAGTTCATTAAATTAAGAAGAAACACAGACACAACACCATGTATAACACATATTGTTTATACACTGTGGAGTCACGTTAAAACATTTCTAAATTCGACACACCTCATCATACAACCACAAATCGTTTCGACAATCAGTGAACAAGGTATGATAGTACACACATATGAGGGTTTTGTTGTTCAAGTCAAGTGCCAACATGGTTATTTTCTACACAAAGTTGACTCGGTTTTTGCCCAATTTCTTCTTTTGGCTTTCGATATCCACTGTGTTTGTATTCCACAACTGTGTTGACCGAGTCTTAATTCAACCTTTTTTTAATGACTGGCTTGGTTCGTGCCCAACATCTTCTTGTGTATTTTGTTATCGACTATGTTTGTACTGCACAAATGTGCTGCCCGGGTCATCATTCAATTGTTTTTTTATGACGATTGGTTGGGTTTGTGCCCAACATCTTCTTTTGGATTTTGTTATACGAATGCATGAATTTGTGTATAATCACTTGGCACAAGTTGAACAATAATCAAAGCCAATTGTATCATTTGAGTCTAACTAATCACTAATGTGAAAGATATGCACTTGTAAAGCAAGATATAGGAATTTTGATACTTTAACATATTTTCACCATGAAAAACTTATGACAATATAGCATTGCGAGAATCTGAATGCCAACACATTTAGAACATTCAATTGAGATCTTCAAAGTACTCATCCTCAGCAAACAACTCATCAACATCGTCATCATTTAGAAGAATATCATGAGAACATAACCAGCGGTGGATGTAAAGATAGGAAAACCAACCGGTGGAGTACGACAAGGTTTACAATTTGACATGTTGACACGAGACAACAAGTCACAGATGTGAAAGGTTTCTTAACCCTAACATGATTTAATTGAATATAGAGAAAGTTGCTTGTTTTCTTTTTGTATCTTGAAGAATAGGTACAATGATATATATATATATATATAGTAAAACCCTACTAGAGATATTAGTAAAACCATACTCGAGGTATTTTCTGCTAATTACCAAATGGTCCTTTGGCTTGAAGTAAATTAATTATGGACCACTAAACTTCAATCTAAACTTTATCCTCTAACATTCACCAATGCTCTTCACTTTCTTGAGTTTTTCCCATTCTCAAGTTCATTAAATTAAGAAGAAACACAGACACAACACCATGTATAACACATATTGTTTATACACTGTGGAGTCACGTTAAAACATTTCTAAATTCGCCACACCTCATCATACAACCACAAATCGTTTCGACAATCAGTGAACAAGTTATGATAGTACACACATATGAGGGTTTTGTTGTTCAAGTCAAGTGCCAACATGGTTATTTTCTACACAAAGTTGACTCGGTTTTTGCCCAATTTCTTCTTTTGGATTTCGATATCCACTGTGTTTGTATTCCACAACTGTGTTGACCGAGTCTTAATTCAACCTTTTTTTAATGACTGGCTTGGTTCGTGCCCAACATCTTCTTGTGTATTTTGTTATCGACTATGATTGTACTGCACAAATGTGCTGCCCGAGTCATCATTCAATTGTTTTTTTTATGACGACTAGTTGGGTTTGTGCCCAACATCTTCTATTGGATTTTGTTATACTATTGCCTGAATTTGTGTATAATCACTTGGCACAAGCTGAACAATAATCAAATCTATTGTTGTATCATCTAAGTAAAACTAATCACTAATGTGAAAGATATGCACTTGTAAAGCAAGATATAGCAGTTTTGATACTTTAACATATTTTCACCATCAAAAACTTATGACAATATAGCATTGCGAGAATCTGAATGCCAACACATTTAGAACATTCAATTCAGATGTTCAAAGTACTCATCCTCAGCAAACAACTCATCAACATCGTCATCATTTAGAAGAATATCATGAGAACATAACCAGCGGTGGATGTAAAGATAGGAAAACCAACCGGTGGAGTAGGACAAGGTTTACAATTTGACATGTTGACACGAGACAACAAGTCACAGATGTGAAAGGTTTCTTAACCCTAACATGATTTAATTGAATATAGAGAAAGTTGTTTGTTTTCTTTTTGTATCTTGAAGAATAGGTACAATGATATATATATATATATATAGTAAAACCCTACTAGAGATATTAGTAAAACCATACTCGAGGTATTTTCTACTAATTACCAAATGGTCCTTTGGCTTGAAGTAAATTAATTATGGACCACTAAACTTCAATCTAAACTTTATCCTCTAACATTCACCAATGCTCTTCACTTTCTTGAGTTTTTCCCATTCTCAAGTTCATTAAATTAAGAAGAAACACAGACACAACACCATGTATAACACATATTGTTTATACACTGTGGAGTCACGTTAAAACATTTCTAAATTCGCCACACCTCATCATACAACCACAAATCGTTTCGACAATCAGTGAACAAGTTATGATAGTACACACATATGAGGGTTTTGTTGTTCAAGTCAAGTGCCAACATGGTTATTTTCTACACAAAGTTGACTCGGTTTTTGCCCAATTTCTTCTTTTGGATTTCGATATCCACTGTGTTTGTATTCCACAACTGTGTTGACCGAGTCTTAATTCAACCTTTTTTTAATGACTGGCTTGGTTCGTGCCCAACATATTCTTGTGTATTTTGTTATCGACTATGATTGTACTGCACAAATGTGCTGCCCGAGTCATCATTCAATTGTTTTTTTTATGACGACTAGTTGGGTTTGTGCCCAACATCTTCTATTGGATTTTGTTATACTATTGCCTGAATTTGTGTATAATCACTTGGCACAAGCTGAACAATAATCAAATCTATTGTTGTATCATCTAAGTAAAACTAATCACTAATGTGAAAGATATGCACTTGTAAAGCAAGATATAGGAGTTTTGATACTTTAACATATTTTCACCATGAAAAACTTATGACAATATAGCATTGCGAGAATCTGAATGCCAACACATTTAGAACATTCAATTCAGATGTTCAAAGTACTCATCCTCAGCAAACAACTCATCAACATCGTCATCATTTAGAAGAATATCATGAGAACATAACCAGCGGTGGATGTAAAGATAGGAAAACCAACCGGTGGAGTAGGACAAGGTTTACAATTTGACATGTTGACACGAGACAACAAGTCACAGATGTGAAAGGTTTCTTAACCCTAACATGATTTAATTGAATATAGAGAAAGTTGCTTGTTTTCTTTTTGTATCTTGAAGAATAGGTACAATGATATATATATATATATATAGTAAAACCCTACTAGAGATATTAGTAAAACCATACTCGAGGTATTTTCTGCTAATTACCAAATGGTCCTTTGGCTTGAAGTAAATTAATTATGGACCACTAAACTTCAATCTAAACTTTATCCTCTAACATTCACCAATGCTCTTCACTTTCTTGAGTTTTTCCCATTCTCAAGTTCATTAAATTAAGAAGAAACACAGACACAACACCATGTATAACACATATTGTTTATACACTGTGGAGTCACGTTAAAACATTTCTAAATTCGCCACACCTCATCATACAACCACAAATAGTTTCGACAATCAGTGAACAAGTTATGATAGTACACACATATGAGGGTTTTGTTGTTCAAGTCAAGTGCCAACATGGTTATTTTCTACACAAAGTTGACTCGGTTTTTGCCCAATTTCTTCTTTTGGATTTCGATATCCACTGTGTTTGTATTCCACAACTGTGTTGACCGAGTCTTAATTCAACCTTTTTTTAATGACTGGCTTGGTTCGTGCCCAACATCTTCTTGTGTATTTTGTTATCGACTATGATTGTACTGCACAAATGTGCTGCCCGAGTCATCATTCAATTGTTTTTTTTATGACGACTAGTTGGGTTTGTGCCCAACATCTTCTATTGGATTTTGTTATACTATTGCCTGAATTTGTGTATAATCACTTGGCACAAGCTGAACAATAATCAAATCTATTGTTGTATCATCTAAGTAAAACTAATCACTAATGTGAAAGATATGCACTTGTAAAGCAAGATATAGCAGTTTTGATACTTTAACATATTTTCACCATGAAAAACTTATGACAATATAGCATTGCGAGAATCTGAATGCCAACACATTTAGAACATTCAATTCAGATGTTCAAAGTACTCATCCTCAGCAAACAACTAATCAACATCGTCATCATTTAGAAGAATATCATGAGAACATAACCAGCGGTGGATGTAAAGATAGGAAAACCAACCGGTGGAGTAGGACAAGGTTTACAATTTGACATGTTGACACGAGACAACAAGTCACAGATGTGAAAGGTTTCTTAACCCTAACATGATTTAATTGAATATAGAGAAAGTTGTTTGTTTTCTTTTTGTATCTTGAAGAATAGGTACAATGATATATATATATATATATAGTAAAACCCTACTAGAGATATTAGTAAAACCATACTCGAGGTATTTTCTACTAATTACCAAATGGTCCTTTGGCTTGAAGTAAATTAATTATGGACCACTAAACTTCAATCTAAACTTTATCCTCTAACATTCACCAATGCTCTTCACTTTCTTGAGTTTTTCCCATTCTCAAGTTCATTAAATTAAGAAGAAACACAGACACAACACCATGTATAACACATATTGTTTATACACTGTGGAGTCACGTTAAAACATTTCTAAATTCGCCACACCTCATCATACAACCACAAATCGTTTCGACAATCAGTGAACAAGTTATGATAGTACACACATATGAGGGTTTTGTTGTTCAAGTCAAGTGCCAACATGGTTATTTTCTACACAAAGTTGACTCGGTTTTTGCCCAATTTCTTCTTTTGGATTTCGATATCCACTGTGTTTGTATTCCACAACTGTGTTGACCGAGTCTTAATTCAACCTTTTTTTAATGACTGGCTTGGTTCGTGCCCAACATATTCTTGTGTATTTTGTTATCGACTATGATTGTACTGCACAAATGTGCTGCCCGAGTCATCATTCAATTGTTTTTTTTATGACGACTAGTTGGGTTTGTGCCCAACATCTTCTATTGGATTTTGTTATACTATTGCCTGAATTTGTGTATAATCACTTGGCACAAGCTGAACAATAATCAAATCTATTGTTGTATCATCTAAGTAAAACTAATCACTAATGTGAAAGATATGCACTTGTAAAGCAAGATATAGGAGTTTTGATACTTTAACATATTTTCACCATGAAAAACTTATGACAATATAGCATTGCGAGAATCTGAATGCCAACACATTTAGAACATTCAATTCAGATGTTCAAAGTACTCATCCTCAGCAAACAACTAATCAACATCGTCATCATTTAGAAGAATATCATGAGAACATAACCAGCGGTGGATGTAAAGATAGGAAAACCAACCGGTGGAGTAGGACAAGGTTTACAATTTGACATGTTGACACGAGACAACAAGTCACAGATGTGAAAGGTTTCTTAACCCTAACATGATTTAATTGAATATAGAGAAAGTTGCTTGTTTTCTTTTTGTATCTTGAAGAATAGGTACAATGATATATATATATATATATATATATAGTAAAACCCTACTAGAGATATTAGTAAAACCATACTCGAGGTATTTTCTACTAATTACCAAATGGTCCTTTGGCTTGAAGTAAATTAATTATGGACCACTAAACTTCAATCTAAACTTTATCCTCTAACATTCACCAATGCTCTTCACTTTCTTGAGTTTTTCCCATTCTCAAGTTCATTAAATTAAGAAGAAACACAGACACAACACCATGTATAACACATATTGTTTATACACTGTGGAGTCACGTTAAAACATTTCTAAATTCGCCACACCTCATCATACAACCACAAATCGTTTCGACAATCAGTGAACAAGTTATGATAGTACACACATATGAGGGTTTTGTTGTTCAAGTCAAGTGCCAACATGGTTATTTTCTACACAAAGTTGACTCGGTTTTTGCCCAATTTCTTCTTTTGGATTTCGATATCCACTGTGTTTGTATTCCACAACTGTGTTGACCGAGTCTTAATTCAACCTTTTTTTAATGACTGGCTTGGTTCGTGCCCAACATCTTCTTGTGTATTTTGTTATCGACTATGTTTGTACTGCACAAATGTGCTGCCCGAGTCATCATTCAATTGTTTTTTTTATGACGACTAGTTGGGTTTGTGCCCAACATCTTCTTTTGGATTTTGTTATACTATTGCCTGAATTTGTGTATAATCACTTGGCACAAGCTGAACAATAATCAAATCTATTGTTGTATCATCTAAGTAAAACTAATCACTAATGTGAAAGATATGCACTTGTAAAGCAAGATATAGCAGTTTTGATACTTTAACATATTTTCACCATCAAAAACTTATGACAATATAGCATTGCGAGAATCTGAATGCCAACACATTTAGAACATTCAATTCAGATGTTCAAAGTACTCATCCTCAGCAAACAACTCATCAACATCGTCATCATTTAGAAGAATATCATGAGAACATAACCAGCGGTGGATGTAAAGATAGGAAAACCAACCGGTGGAGTAGGATAAGGTTTACAACTTGACATGTTGACACGAGACAACAAGTCACAGATGTGAAAGGTTTCTTAACCCTAACATGATTTAATTGAATATAGAGAAAGTTGCTTGTTTTCTTTTTGTATCTTGAAGAATAGGTACAATGATATATATATATATATATAGTAAAACCCTACTAGAGATATTAGTAAAACCATACTCGAGGTATTTTCTACTAATTACCAAATGGTCCTTTGGCTTGAAGTAAATTAATTATGGACCACTAAACTTTATCCTCTAACATTCACCAATGCTCTTCACTTTCTTGAGTTTTTCCCATTCTCAAGTTCATTAAATTAAGAAGAAACACAGACACAACACCATGTATAACACATATTGTTTATACACTGTGGAGTCACGTTAAAACATTACTAAATTCGCCACACCTCATCATACAACCACAAATCGTTTCGACAATCAGTGAACAAGTTATGATAGTACACACATATGAGGGTTTTGTTGTTCAAGTCAAGTGCCAACATGGTTATTTTCTACACAAAGTTGACTCGGTTTTTGCCCAATTTCTTCTTTTGGCTTTCGATATCCACTGTGTTTGTATTCCACAACTGTGTTGACCGAGTCTTAATTCAACCTTTTTTTAATGACTGGCTTGGTTCGTGCCTAACATCTTCTTGTGTATTTTGTTATCGACTATGTTTGTACTGCACAAATGTGCTGCCCGGGTCATCATTCAATTGTTTTTTTATGACGATTGGTTGGGTTTGTGCCCAACATCTTCTTTTGGATTTTGTTATATGAATGCATGAATTTGTGTATAATCACTTGGCACGAGCTGAACAATAATCAAAGCCAATTGTATCATTTGAGTCTAACTAATCACTAATGTGAAAGATATGCACTTGTAAAGCAAGATATAGGAATTTTGATACTTTAACATATTTTCACTTATGACAATATAGCATTGCGAGAATCTGAGTGCCAACACATTTAGAACATTCAATTCAGATGTTCAAAGTACTCATCCTCAGGAAACAACTCATCAACATCGTCATCATTCAGAAGAATATCATGAGGATACACTTATAAGGGAAAAAAGTGTATATCGTGAGGTTGTAAGTGGAGAAAAACTCGGGCGAATAAAAGGATATGGGCTTGGCGTAATACCGACTATGGTACATAAGTCATACAAAGCTATCAACTGTGAAGAAGAGATAGAAAGACGTGTACAAGCACGCCTACAGATTCAAAGAGAGGGGGACAGGAAAGAAACTGATGATAAATTGAAAGAAACTGATGATAAATTGAAAGAAACTGATGATAAATTGAAGGAACAAGCAGATCAAATGGCTAGTATGAAGGCACAGATGGGGGATATGTACAAACAGTTTCAACAACAATTACAGGTCATGCAAACCATTCATCAAGGTCAGATCGCTAACCTTCAGAGCAATATGAATGGATTTAATTCATTTCAACACTTCATGACAGCTGGTTCCAGCGATTTCACACCAACTATCAATCTTGGGTGTGGTTCCACACTCTTACCAATTGCAAATAAAGTAAGTATATATGTTATATTTATCACTTATATCAATAAAATTATACATAATGTGTTCGACTACTATTTTAGTTCATTTATTAATAGGATATTATTATGTTAACCACACACGCTTGTTTGATGTCTAAATGTGATGCATCTTATATGTAGTACTTTGTTGGGATGCTTTTATAGGATGGTCAGACAACTCAACCAAGTGATCAGTGTGCCGAGCGTACAAGTGAAGATGATGATCCAACAGATGATTGAAGATTGATGTTCGAAATTGTTTCTTTAATGCTTTAGGAATTGAATAACAGATTGTAATACTGATTGTGTTTGGTTTATATTTACAGATTTTGGTTTATAAAATTATTCAGGTTGCAAATTTATGATTAGGGGTATATTAATTTATTCAATTTCTTTATTTTTTAAAAATTCGAATAATTACGGCTGGAAATGGTTGACCGTCAAAAATAAATTAAAATTAAAATATAATCTAATTTTGACAGCTCAAACTAAATGAGCCGTCCCAAATAAACTAATATTATTAATTTAGATGGTTCATTCTTATTGGGTCGTCCTTGAGACGGTTCAATATTATTGAGCCGTCATAAATAAGACGACTCTTATTATGACAGCTCGTTTTTCAGTGAGCCGTCTTTCATTAACGGCTCAACAAATGAGCCGTTATCCATGTATTCTCCCGTAGTGGTCCAAGTTACTGTTGCTGTCAAGTTTAACTAACGGAATGCTAACGTGAAGGAAGATAAAATTAAATAGAAGAAATCGGAAAAAATTAAAAAAAAAAATCAAAAAAATATTTTAAAATTTATATATTAAAAAGAAAATATTTTTCATAAATTTATTTTAAAAAAATCGAAAACTGCAAAAAAAAACACAAAAAAAACTAGGGTTGGACCCCCACCAGGTCGCCTGACCTGGACGACCAGGTCTGGGTCGGACCCATACCTGGGTTCGACCCTGGCTAGTTCAATTAAACCCCAAGGGTCGAACTACCCTTGGGGTCCAATTGATCCAGCCAGGGTCGAACCCAGGGCTGGGTTCAACCCAGACCTAGTGGGGGTCCAACCCAACCCAGGGTTCGACCCTTGGCTGTGTCAATTGGACCCAAGGGTCGAACCCTAGTTTTTAAAAAAAAAGATATTTTGTATTAATATATAAAGTTTAAAATATTTTTGTAATTTTTTATTTATTTTTATTTTTTAAATTACATATTATATATATATATACGTGGCGCTGATGTGGGGTTGACGTGGTGCTGACATGTACCATTTAACAGAAAAATCTAACGGTTGTCTAACGGAATACCATAGGACAACATCATCCAAACATAACGAACCATTTGACCACATCAAAAAACATACGGTACCATCCGATCACATGACCCAAACATATGGTACCATTGGAGCTATTAACCCTATAACAAAAGCCAAAAGAAAATGTTGGGCAAAAACCTAACCAGTCATTATTAAAAAACAGTTGAATGATGACTCGGGCAACACATTTGTGCAATACAAATACAGTGGATATCAAAAGCCAAACGAAGTTGTTGGGCACAAACCCATACAGTCATAAAAAAAAAAGTTGAATGATGTCTCAGGCAGCACAGTTGTGCAATACAAATACAGTGGATATCAAAAGCCAAAAGAAGATATTGGGCACAAACCTAATGCACTTTGTGTAGAAAATAACCATGTTGGCACTTGACTTGAACAAGAAGTGACTCATATGTGTGTACTAGAATAATTTGTTCACTGAATGGGAAACTGATTTGTGGTTGTATGATGAGATGTGGCGAAGTTAGAAATTTTTTAACTTGATTCCTAACCGTATAAACTATATGTGTTAACATGGTGTTGTTTATGTTTTTCTTGTCACTTTGATGAACAAGATTTCTAAGCTGAAGTGGCGATTTATCAAGAAAAGCAAAAAGGATATTGTTTTACTCAAATTGAGAATGGGAACAACTCATGAAAGTGAAGAGCATTGGTGAATGTTAGAGGATATAGTTTAGATTGAAGTTAAGTGGTCCATATTTAATTTACTTCAATTCAAAGGACCGTTTGGTAATTAGTAGAAAATATCTCAAGTAGTCTTTTACTAATATCTCTAACAGGGTTTTATTATATATATATCATTGTACCTATTCTTCAAGATATAATAAGAAAACAAGCAACTTTCTCTATATTCAATTAAATTATGTTAGGGTTAAGAAACCTTTCACATCTTTGACATGTTGTCTCGTGTCAACATGTCAAATTGTAAACCTTGTCCTACTCCACCGGTTGGTTATCCTCTCCTTACATCCACCTCTGGACCAGGCATGCTTTTGTCTGATCCTTCGCTATACAGAAGCACGGTTGGAGCCTTACAACACGTTTGTTATACTCGTCCAGATATCATCTATAGTATCAACAGGCTTAGTCAGTTTCTTCATAGACCTACATAGGCTCATTGGGAAACTGTTAAGAGGGTCTTGAGGTATTTAAAAGCGTATCTTGACCATGGCCTGATATTATACCATCTTTATCCCTTGATCTTGTTTGTTTTACAGATTCAGATTGGGGAGCTAAGAGTGATGACAGAAGATCTACAAGTGGACATTTCTTGTTCTTGGGTGGAAATCCATTTGTTTTGTGTTCGAAAAATAAAGTCGTGGTGTCTAGATCAATAGCTGCGGGCAGAGTTTCATGGATTAGCTAATGCTATGTTTGATGTCATTTGGGTACTAGCTAAACTTGGTTTATCATTATCATTTGTTCCTGTGATTTGCTGTGATAATACTGGCATTATCTCTATTGCGGCTAACCTAGTTCCACATGGTAAGATAAAATATGTAGAATTGGATATTTTCTTTGTTCGTTAAAAAGTTTCACAGGGACTGGTCCATGTCAATCATGTTCCTAGTATAGAACTACTTGTTGATGCACTCTTCGTCTAAAGTTGAGAGTACGTTATTTCTTTGAAGCTCTGTCTGAAGGATCAAGCGTGACTTATCACCTGTCTTACCTTACCTCAACTCATCAGTTGAACTCTGAAGTTGTTATATCACAATTATCCTCTAATATCTCCAAATTGATCTCACTTTCTAATGGTTCTCACGATCTTCTTCTGAATGATGACTATGTTGATGAGTTGTTTGCTGGTGATGAGTACTTTGAACATGTGAATTGAATGTTCTCAATGTGTTGGAATTTAGATTCCTGCAATCCTATATTGTCATAATTTTTTCATGGTGAAAATATGTTAAAGTATGAAAATTCCTATATGTTGCTTTACAAGTGCATATCTTTCACATTAGTGATTAGTTATACTCAGCTGATACAATGACTTTGATTATTGTTCAGCTTCTGGCAAGTGATTATACACAAATTCATGCATTCATATAACAAAAGCCAAAAGAAGATGTTGGGCACAAACCCAACCAATCGTCATAAAAAAAAAAATTGAATGTTGGGCAACACATTTGTGCAGTACAAACATAGTCGATAACAAAATCCACAAGAAGATGTTGGGCACAAACCAAGCTAGTCATTAAAAAAAGGTTGAATTAAGACTCGGGCAGCACAGTTGTGCAATACAAACACAGTGGATATCAAAACCAAAAAGAAGAAATCGGGCACAAACCTAGTCAACTTTGTGCAGAAAATAACCATGTTGGCACTTGACTTGAACAACAAAAGGCTCATATGCGTGACATGTAGTCTTGTGTCAACAAGTCATTATGTGAAGCTCAGTATGAAGAATCAGCGTGACTTCTCCCTTATTTATGACGGCTCAATAATATTGAACCGTCTCAAGGACGACCCAATAAGAATGAACCGTCTAAATTAATAATATTAGTTTATTTGGGACGGCTCATTTAGTTTGAGCCGCCAAAATTAGATTATATTTTAATTTTAATTTATTTTTGACGACTCAACCATTTCCAGCCGTAATTATTCGAATTTTTAAAAAATAAAAAAATTGAATAAATTAATATACCCCTAATCATAAATTTGCAACGTGAATAATTTTATAAACCAGAATCTGTAAACATAAACCAAACACAATCAGTATTACAATCCGTTATTCAATTCCTAAAGCATTAAAGAAACAATTTCGAACATCAATCTTCAATCATCTATTGGATCATCATCTTCACTTCTACGCTCGACAGACTGATCACTTGGTTGAGTTGTCTGACCATCCTATAAAAGCATCCCAACAAAGTACTACATATAAGATGCATCACATTTAGACATCAAACAAGCGTGTGTGGTTAACATAATAATATCCTATTAACAAGTGAACTAAAATAGTAGTGGAACACATTATGTATAATTTTATTGATATAAGTGATAAATATAACATATATACTTACTTTATTTGCAATTGGTAAGAGTGTGGAACCACACCCAAGATTGATAGTTGGTGTGAAATCGCTGGAACCATCTGTAATGAAGTGTTGAAATGAATTAAATCCATTCATATAGCTCTGAAGATTAGCGATCTGACCTTGATGAATGGTTTGCAAGACCTGTAATTGTTGTTTAAACTGTTTGTACATATCCCCCATCTGTGCCTTCATACTAGCCATTTGATCTGCTTGTTCCTTCAATTTATCATCAGTTTCTTTCAATTTATCATCAGTTTCTTTCCTGTCCCCTCTCTTTCAATCTGTAGACGTGCTCGTACACGTCTTTCTATCTCTTCTTCACAGTTGCTAGCTTTCTATGACCTATGTACCATAGTCGGTGTTACGCCAAGACCATATCCTTTTATTCGCTCGAGTTTTTCTCCACTTACAACCTCACGATATACATTGAGAATTGCGATATGCTAATAAGGATTTTCCTTGTTCTTACGACAGACAATTAAGAATGATGTTTAATACATCTTCTACAATTAAAACGTGTATACAAAAGTTAACTTTGAACAAATTTAAGTATTAGCACTATCAAGGCTGGCACTTCATCAACAAATGCACCATTATTCTTACGGACATGGGCATACTCATAAAATTCCAGACTCCCCACAGGTTTTTTACGCTCTTGCTCCTATTAAATTAACACAGTAAAGTAGAATGCAAAGCACTACTAGAAATTATGTTAAACAAGATAAATATGTATTTAAAAGCATTCATACCAATCTATATTTTGCACAAGCAAAACTTTCTGACCCGGTTGTGTGAAAAGATGATTGTTGTGACCGAGCATGTTTCCTATGTTTTGATGAATCCTACTCATAAACAATATAAAAATGAAATAAAAGGAAGTAAGAATCAATAACATTAATTATAAGAAAAAGAAGCATTCTAACCTGCCCTGCTTCAGAAAACCAATGATCTACTAAGTTTCCCATTGCCATTTCTCCACACCATCAACTTCTTTTGCTTTGATTTCTTCTTTGGTAACACCCGACTTAAAGTAAACTTCTTTTAGTGAATTTTTGTGATCCTTCCACTTCTTGGCAATGGATTTCAGTACAAATCTTTCAAATGATCTTCCAATATCATCAGGACAAATGAATTTTGACTGCAAACATATTTGTACAAAAATGTATAGTAAGTTAAACATATAAATAATCAATTCGTTTTAAAAAATAAAGATAACATATCACTTACTTTTGTTAGGGCTAGTAAATTTTGTATGAAGTTATCAGACATATTTTTCCATCCTTTGACATTCACAGGACATATCTGGGATCTTCGAGACACTATACTAAGCCAGTTTCCTAGAACTTTTGCTGATTTTCCATATGGTTGACCAAATTCATTGCACTGAATAACAATTCTTCCGTCTTTTAATTGCCAGACATCTGATGCACGAAGATGACTTTATTTCCAATATCGATTACCAGAATTATCTGCTAGACGAAATTAAAAAATTATAAAACACAAACATATTGATCTTATTATATAACATGAGAGTAAAATACATCACCTAAAATTTCCACATGAGCAATTAATGATACTGACTCGTTCTACTGTGACAACTCTCTACCAAATGGTGAGTTAGATGTTGTTGGTGTGGGACAACTAGAAGAATGATTTCTGCCATCACCCTCATTGTAACTACTGGAACCAGAATGTGTGAATGACATGTCGCTTTACCTGAAATACAATGTATCATTATACATAAATTGAGGATATGATTTAATAATGTGTAAATACCAAAAAGTACTATATATATTGAACATACTGTATGAGGTACAAAATTAGGTGTACAACTCATTCCTCAACACCTTCTCGAATCCAATGATGACTATCGTTAAGCTCGTCAACATCTAAATTCTAATAAGGCATACACTGCATAGAATCATCATCTTAATCACCATCTTCAGTTTTTCCCATATCAAACGTGTCTCTTGGCTTCATCTCCACTACCAAGTGCCAGTCCACATTTTTGGGATCTTGGACATAAAATACTTGCTTAACTTGTGATGAGAACACAAATGGATCATCACACAATCGTTCTCCTATATGTATCAATCTCGAAAAATTAACTAGGATTTTGCCATTTGCATCCTTCTTAAGCCCTCCCGGAGATTTCACATTAACCTAATCACACTGAAATAATATAACTGAATATCGCCCATAATAATCCAGTTCAACAATATCTGATAGTCTTCCATAATAACTTTGTCCATATGCTTCAACCATTATACCACTATTCTGACATTTTCTGCTTTTCTCACGATCTTTTGTGTGGAATACAAATCTGTAGATAAAGAATCCACTAAATTTTCTAACAATGGAATTTGGACCAGTTGCAAGAGCAATTTCTTCTTGTGAACATTTATTAACAATCATGTAAGGTACCTAGATTTTTAGAAATACTATAAGAAGAAATGTATCTAACAAAAAAAAACACTCTACATTTAAATAAGATCAATAAAGAATTAACATAAACCTATCTATTAAGCCAATCTGCAAATTTCTCTATAAACAATTGCCGTCAATGCGTGAAGTTGAAACTAAAGGCTGTTGTTCTCGTTGAACATCAACAAATCTCCTGGAAAGTTCTATTTAATTCAATTGTATCCGAAATATTTTGTTATTATACATAATAATGTGATAAAGAGAAAACTGACCAGCAGTATGGTTCAATTATATCACTATGCAGTAAGACATAACGATGTGCTTGAGCTAGCAACATACGATCAAGCACCGTTGTCTGAGCACTACCGATAAAATAACCACCCGATGAAAACAAATATGTTTCACCTCCAGCATAGGATAAGATCCTTTTGGGTCGGTTAAAGATCGAGTCTAGTTGCCCCATAAACCTGTTGCAAAAGGTCATACATTCTTCAACAATATATCCTTCTGCAAATTATCCCTCTAGTTGAGCTTTATTCCGAACGTAGTTTTTCAAAGTGACCAAAAACCTTAAGAATTCATTAGGGAAAAAAATGTTACATTACTATTACACACATTGGATAAAGAGAGTCAATTGAACTAACTTTTCAATAGGATACATCCACCGGTATTGTACAGGACCACCTAGTTTTACTTCCACTGGTAGATGTATAATTAAATGCATCATCACAGTAAAGAATCCTGGAGAAAAAATCTTCTCTAGATGACACAGAACAACTGTTGCACTACTTTGAAGTTCATCCAAATCCTCGAGATGGAGAGTTTTAGAGAACAATTTCTTAAAATAAAACTGACAATTCATTGAGTGCTAGAACAACATGTTTAGCCAATACACATCTCAATGCAAGAGGTAGAATATCTTGCATTAGCACACGACTGTCATGACTTTTAAGATTGGAAAGCTTCCACTCTTTCAGGTTCACTCCCCTAGATATATTTGAAGCATATCCATCGAACTTTAAGATTTTTCAACAATGTAAGAAACCTAACTTTCTCAGCCAATGTAAAGGTGTAACAAGCATGAGGCAAATAAGGCTTCCCATTAGGACGATCTACATGATGAAGTTCAGGTCTTATACCCAGAGTCTTTAAGTAGTATCTAGCCTTCTCATTATCTTTTGTCTTCCCATCAATATTTAACAATTTACCAATCACGTTATCGCAAACATTTTTTTATATATGCATCACATCCAGATTATGTCGAAGAAGATTATATTTCCAATAAGGCAATTAGAAAAATATTCTCTTCTTCTTCCACAAATACTGTTTTGAGTAGATGTCGAGGCACCTTGTTCAGAGTAATCATCTCTATCCAAAATATCTTCATCCTCATATGTTGTATCAACAAATATGTTGTTACCATCTCTTGATCGATTCTTACTGCCTTTACCATAAGTATTTGTTAACCTCCTCATTTTCTCAAAAACTTGCTCACCAGAAAGAGGTGTTGGTGAAAGTCGCATCTCAGTTGTACCATCAAACTCCGTTTTTTTAAGACGGAATGGATGATCTATGCGTAACCACCGTCGAGGACACATATAACAGTATTTGCCGCTGTTATCCAACCCCAAAGACTCGGTTGAATAAGCACATATAGCACATGCAACTCTACCTTTAGTACTCCAGCCAGACAAATTAGCATATGCAAGAAAATCATTAACAGTCCACATGAGTGATGCACGAAGTGTAAAGTGTTCACCCTTCAACGCATCATATGCCTCAACACCATTCCAAAGTTGTTTTAACTCTTCGATCAGTGGTTTTAGATAAATATCTATATCATTTCTGGGACCTTTTTCACCAGGGATGACCATTGACAGTATAAGAGACGACTTCTTCATGTACGACCATGGGTCCATATTGTAAGGAATTATTAAAACAGGCCATGTACTATAAGTTGCACTCATCGTCCTAAATGGATTAAAACCATCACTAGCTAATCCTAGTCTGACATTTCGTGGGTCAGATGCAAAATTTGGGTAACGCTCATCGAATGACTTCTACGCCAATGCATCAGCGGGATGTCTCAAGACTCCATCCACTGTTCGACCCTTCTTATACCAGCACATTGAAGATGCAACATCCTTTGACATATATATACGTTTGAGTCTTGGAATTAAAGGAAAGTAGCATAATACTTTGTAGTTTTTTTATTTTTTCAGAAGTAGTCTCTTCTATATTATCTTCAGCTATGTCTTTTTTTTTTTCCCACCTGGAAAGACCACAAGTTTGACAACTTGAATGTTCAGCATTTTCACCCCAATACAACGTGCAATCATTTGGGCATGCATGTATCTTATCATACCCAAGACCTAATTCTGTAATCAATTTCTTAGCATCATAATAAGAAACCGGAAAAGTTGCTGAAGGAAATGCAATTCTTAATACTTCAAACAACATATCAACTGATTTCCGAGACCAACCACCAATTGTTTTTATATTCCATATGTGTAAGATGAATGATACCACTGTGAATGATTCACAATTAGGATATAATGGTTTTTCAAATTCACTCGTTAATTTTTAAAGAGGTGAAATTTTTTTAGGGTCAACATTCTGTTGTTCTGATCCTGGAGTGTTATTAGCACCATCAACTGGCATATTATCTTGCACAGTGTTTGACAAACCAGATCCCATGGCAACATGAAATAAATCTCGTAATTCACCTTGTCCATCCAAATCACTGTAAAATTCACTGTTCCTTATATGACTATTCATTTCTTGGTTCATAGTGGGCTGAGTTTGTAGACACGATTCACCATGAAAACACCATATTGAATAGTCAACTAAGAAAACATTCCAAATCAAGTGACTTTCTATTTCTTCTGCCACGTGATATTTTCACCGTTTCTATTAGCAAATTCAATGAAGTTTTTGACACCAGATTGGTACTCTTTGCTAATTCTTGATTTTTTCATCCAATTTTTATCCATGCCGAATTTGGAAGTTCCTAACAAAAACATGTCAAGTAACACACAAAGATTCAGAAGATTGTCTGGAATTTCCATGTAAACTAGTAGATGCAAATATTCATTCACTTCCCTATATGGGTGATTCATTACATGTCATGATGAAGTGTGTATTATAGCATTAGTTGTATAGTAACAGTAAAGCATTTCATAATAACATTTGAGCTTAAATTAAGAATGTATAGCATCATAACTATCTGTCTAGTAATTATGATTTAAATAAGCTTCAATGTCTGCAAAATCTTATTTCAAATTCAACAGGAAATTTCCATAAAAATCTTACAAAACAAACAAACAAACACTTAACCTAAACATGAAAGGATTTTCAGATTATCACTAATTTTACACACCAACATCTGTCACACCAACAAACACACACCAATTTTAACACGAATTGAAGATTGAAGCTTGATGGAAGACATGAATTTAACGCAGCAAACACAAGCAAATACCTAAGACGCAAATTTATCGCAGCAAACACAAGCATTGTCAACACGAGGCAAATTTATAGCAGCAAACACTAGACGCAAATTTAACGCAAGACGCAAATTACCCAAGACACAAGATAGAAATTACCCAAGACGCAATTGATAGAAATTACCCAAGACGCAAATTTAACGCAGCAAACACAAGCATTGTCAACACGAGGCAACAAACCACCCAAAATAATACAACCGAGACTAATTACCTGGAAATCGAAGCTTGAAGGAGAAACTAGGGTTTGCACAATTGATGATTTTTGATGTTTTCTCTGATAAATCGAAGTAGGGGATACATATATAAGAGTCTGTAAGGTCGAATCGTTAAATGAATTGAAATAAAAAAATAAAAAAAAACTTACCGATCTGAAGACTGGCGTGGCGAGGAGCAAGAACTTCGTCAGAAAACCTTGACAGAATGTAGAATGCAGAAGAAGGCTTCGTCAGGTAATACATTTTCAGGGACGGCTCAATCTAATTCGAGTCGTCCTAATTAATTTTCATTTAAATAAATTATTTTTTATTGCCGACTCAGATATATTGGGGCGTCCCATTTATTTTTTATTAAAAAATATTAATTTTAAAGGACAGCTCAATCTAATTCGAGCCGTCCCGATTACTTTTCATTTAAATAAATTAGTTTTTTTAATGACGGCTCAGACATATTGGTCCGTCCAAATTATTTTTTATTAAAAAATATTTATTTTAAAGGACAACTCTATAATATTCGAGCCGTCAAAAATACTTTTAATTTAAAAATAATTGTTTTTTTATGCCGGATCAGTCATATTGGGCTGGCAAAATTAAGTTTTATTAAAAAATATTATTTTTGAATGACGGCTCAATAGTATTCGAGCCGTCAAAAATACTTTACCTTAAAAAAATTGCTTTTTAGTGTCGGATCATCAATATTTGGTCGTCAAAATAATTTTGATTTTAAAAAAATATATTGGGCTGGCTCATCTATATGACGACTCAATAAAATGAGCCGGGAATTCAATAATTGACGGCTCAACTTCCATTGAGCCGTTAATAATTGTAAAAAAAATAATTCACAGATCAATCTTGGTTGAGCTGTTCCATTGAGCCCTTAACTAAAGCTTCTCCCGTAGTGGACTAAATAACAACATTATGAAAACATAAGGTACCAAAAACCAACATAGGGGTACCATCCGAACACATGGCCCAAACATATGATACCAATGGACCTATTAAACCTTTGTTATATGAATGCTTGAACATTTTGTATACTCACATGGCACAAGCTAAACAATAATAAAGCCCATTGTATCATCCGAGTATAACTAATCACAAATGTGAAAGATATGCACTTGTAAAGCAAGATATAGGAGTTTTGATACTTTAACATATTTTCATCATGAAAAACTTATGACAATATAGCATTGCGAGAATCTAAATTCCAACACATTGAGAACATTCATTTCACATGTTCAAAGTACTCATCATCAAGAAACAACTCATCAACATCGTCATCATTCAGAAGAAGATCATGAGAACCATTAGAAAGTGAGATCAGTTGGGAGAGATTAGAGGATACTTGTGATAGAACCACTTCACAGGTCAACTGATGAGTATAAGTAGGGTAAAACAAGTAGGAAGTCACGGTTGATCCTTCAGACAGAGCTTCATACAAAGAACAGACACCCAACTTTCGACGAAGAGGTATGAAAGTGTTCTCAATTAAAGGTTTGGTGAGTGCATCAACAAGTTGTTCTATATGAGGAACATGATTGACATGGACCAGTTCCTTTGAAACTTTGTAACGAACAAAGAAAATATCCAACTCTACATATTTCATCGTAGCATGCTGAACTAGGTTAGCTGCAATAGATATAATACTAGTATTATTACACCAAAGCACAGGAATAGATGATAATGATAAACCAAGTTCAGTTAGTACAGAAGTTACCCAAATGACATCACACTTAGCATTAGCTAATCCACGAAACTCTGCCCGCAGTTGTTTGTCTAGACACCACGACTTGCTTTTTCGAACACAAAAAAATGGATTTGCACCCAAGAACAAGCAATGTCCACATGTATATCTTCTATCATCACTGTCAAGTCCCCAATCTGAATGTGTAAAACCAACAAGATCAATGGATTAAAATAGTCTAATATTAGGCCATGGTCAAGAGACCCTTTTAAATATCTCAACACCCTTTTAATAGTTGCCCAATGAGCCTCTATAGGTCTATGAAGAAACTAATAAGCCTATTTGTAGTATACATGATATCTGGACGAGTATAACAAATGTGTTGCAAGGCTCCAACCGTGCTTCTGTATAGAGAAGGATCCGAAAAAGGCATACCTGATCCAGAGGTGGATGTAAAGATAGGAAAACCAACCGGTGGAGTAGGACAACGTTTACAATTTGACATGTTGACATGACACAACAGGTCACAGATGTGAAAGCTTTCTTAAACCAAACATAATTTAATTGAATATAGAGAAAGTTGCTGGTTTTCTTATTATATCTTGAAAAATAGGTACAATGATATATATATATATATATAATAAAATCCTACTAGAGATATTAGTAAAATCCTACTGGAGATATTTTCTACTAATTACCAAACAGTCATTTGACTTGAAGTAAATTAAATATGGAGCACTTAACTTCAATCTAAACAATATCCTCTAACATTCAACAATGCTCTTCATTTTCTTGAGTTTTTCCCATTCTCAATTTGAGTAAAAACTTTGCCACTTGCCACTTGAGCTTAGACATCCTATTCATCAAAGTGACAAGAAAAACATAAACAACACCATGTATAACACATATAGTTTATACGATCATGAATCAAGTTAAAAAATTTCTAACTTCGCCACATCTCATCATACAACCACAAATCGGTTTCCCATTCAGTGAACAAGTTATGCTAGTACGCACATATGAGCCTTTTCTTGTTCAAGTCAAGTGCCAACATGGTTATTTTCTTCACAAAGTTGACTAGGTTTGTGCCCAATATCTTCTTTTGGCTTTTGATATCCACTGTGTTTGTATTGCACAAATGTGGTGCCTCAATCATGATTCAACTTTTTTTTTATGTCTGTCTAGGTTTGTGCCCAACATCTTCTTTTGGCTTTTGTTATCCACTGTGTTTGTATTGCACAAATGTGCTGCCCGAGTCATCTTTCAAATGGTTTTTTATAATGACTGGTTGGGTTCTTGCCCAACATTTTCTTTTGGCTTTTGTTATATGAATGCTAGAAATTTGTGTATAATAACTTGGCACAAGCTGAACAATAATCAAACCCATTGTATCATCTGAGTATAACTAATCACAAATGTGAAAGATATGCACTTGTAAAGCAAGATATAGGAGTTTTGATACTTTAACATATTTTCACCATGAAAACCTTATGACAATATAGCATTGCAAGAATATGAATTCCAACACATTGAGAAACATTCAATTCAGATGTTCAAAGTACTCATCATCAGCAAACAACTCATCAACATCGCCATCATTCAAAAGAAGGTCATGAGAACCATTAGAAAGTGAGATCAATTGGGAGATATTAGAGGATAGTTGTGATAGACTAACTTTAGAGGTCAACTAATGAGTAGAAGTAAGGTAAGACAAGTGAGAAGTCACGCTTTATTCTTAAAACAGAGCTTCAAAAAAAGAACATACACCCAATCTTCAACGAAGCAGAATGAAAGTGTTCTCAATAAAAGGTTTGGTGAGTGCATCAACCAGTTGTTCTGTATTAGGAACATGAATGACCTGGACCTGTCCCAGTGAAACTTTTTAACGAACAAAGAAAAGATCCAATTCAATATATTATATCTTAGCATGTTGAACTATGTTAGCCGCACTAGAGATAATACTAATAGTTTAGTTAGTACAGAAGTTAGTTCCACCAAAGCACAGGAACAGATCATAAGGATAAACCAAGTTTAATTAGTACAGAAGTTACCCAAATGACATCACACATATCATTCGCTAATCCACGAAACTTTGCCTCAGTGGTTGATCTAGACACCAAAACTTTCTTTTTCAATCACAAAACAAATGGAATTCCTCCCAAGAACGAGCAATGTCCACCTATAGATCTTCTGTCATCAGCTTCAACTCCCCAATCTGAATCAGTAAAACCAACAAGATGAAGGGATGAAGATGGGCTGAATATTACGCCATGATCAAGAGACCCTTTTAAATATCTCAACACCCTCTTAACAGTTTCCCAATGAGCCTCTGTAGTTCTATGAAGAAACTAACTGAGCCTATTGATACTATAGCGGATATCTAGACGAGTATAACATACATGTTGCAAAGCTCCAACCGTGGTCCTGTATAGAGAAGGGTAAAACAAAGGCATACCTGATCCAGAGATGGATGTAAAGAGAGGAAAACCAACCGGTGGAAAAGGACAAGGTTTACATTTTGATATGTTGACACGTAAAGATGGACTTTTGGTTTTTGATATCCACTATGTTTGTATTGCACAATTGTGTTGCCCGAGTCATCATTCAACTTTTTTTTAATGACTGGATGAGTTTGTGCCCAACATCTTCTTTTGGCTTTTGTTATCCACTATGATTATATTGCACAAATGGGTTGCCCGAGTCATCTTTCAACTGTTATTTTTTATAATGACTAGTTGGGTTTGTGCCCAACATCTTCTTTTTGCTTTTGTTATATGAATCCCTGACCTTTGTGTATAATCACTTGGACAAGCTGAACAATAATCAAACCCATTGTATCATCTGAGTATAGCTAATCATAAATTTTAAATATATGCACTTGTAAAGCAATATATAGGAATTTTGATACTTTAACATATTTCCACCATGAAAACCTTATGACAATATAGCATTGCGAAAATCCCAATTCCAACACATTGAGAAAATTCAATTTACATGTTCAAAGTACCCTTTTAAATAATTCAACACCTTCTTAACTTTTTCCCAATGAGCCTTTGTAGGTCTATGAAGAAACTAACTATAGCACCACGATTTGCCTTTTCGAACACAAAACAAATGGATATCCTCCAAAGAACAAGTTAAGTCCTCTTGTAGATCTTCTATTAGCAACGACAGCTCCCCAATCTAAATCTGTAAACCCAACAAGATCAAGGGATAAAGATGGTCTGAACATTAGGCCATGATTAGGATACCCTTTTAAATATATCAATACCTTCTTAACAGTTGCCCAATGAGCCTCTGTAGGTCTATGAAAAAACGAACTAATCCTATTAATTCTATAGCTGATATCTGGTCGAGTATAACAAACGTGTTGCATGGCCCCAACTGTACTCCTGTATAGAGAAGAATCAGACAAAGGCATACATGATCCAGCGGTGGATGTAAAGATAGGAAACCCAACAGGTGGAGTATGATAAGGTTTACAATTTGACATGTTGACACGAGACAACATGTAAGAGATGTGAAAGGTTTCTTAACCCTAACATAATTTATTTGATTATAGAGAAAGTTGCTTGTTTTCTTATTATATCTTGAAGAATAGGTACAATGATATATACATATATATATATAATAAAACCCTACTAGAGATATTAGTAAAACCAGACTGAAGATATTTTCTACTAATTACCAAACAGACCTTTGACTTGAAGTAAATTAAATATTGACCAGTTAACTTCAATCTACACCATATCCTCTAACATTCAACAATGATCTTCACTTTCTTGAGTGTTTCACATTCAAACTTTGCTTTTGATGATTTGCCCTTTGCGCTTATAAATCAGTTTCATCAAAGTGACAAGAAAAACATAAATAACACCATGTATAAAACATATAGTTTATACGGTGAGGAATCAAGTTAAAACATTTCTAAATTCACCACATCTCATCATACAACCACAAATCGTTTCGTCATTCAGTGAACAAGTTATGCTAGTACACACATATGAGCCTTTTCTAGTTCTAGTTAAGTGCCAACATGGTTATTTTCTACAAAACGTTGACTAGGTTTGTGTCCAATTTCTTCTTTTGGTTTTTGATATCCACTGTGTTTGTATTGCACAATTGCGTTGCCCGAGTCATCATTCAACTTTTTTTTAATGACTGGATGGGTTTGTGCCCAACATCTTCTTTTGACTTTTGTTATCCACTATGATTGTATTGCACAAATGGGTTGCCCGAGTCATCTTTCAACTGTTTTTTTTATAATGACTAGTTGGGTTTGTGCCCAACATCTTCTTTTTGCTTTTGTTATATGAATCCCTGACCTTTGTGTATAATCACTTGGACAAGCTGAACAATAATCAAACCCATTGTATCATCTGAGTATGGCTAATCACAAATTTTAAATATATGCACTTGTAAAGCAATATATAGGAATTTTGATACTTTAACATATTTCCACCATGAAAACCTTATGACAATATAGCATTGCGAAAATCCCAATTCCAACACATTGAGAAAATTCAATTTACATGTTCAAAGTACCCTTTTAAATAATTCAACACCTTCTTAACTTTTTCCCAATGAGCCTTTGTAGGTCTATGAAGAAACTAACTATAGCACCACGATTTGCCTTTTCGAACACAAAACAAATGGATTTCCTCCAAAGAACAAGTTAAGTCCTCTTGTAGATCTTCTATTAGCAACGACAGCTCCCCAATCTAAATCTGTAAACCCAACAAGATCAAGGGATAAAGATGGTCTGAACATTAGGCCATGATTAGGATACCCTTTTAAATATATCAACACCTTCTTAACAGTTGCCCAATGAGCCTCTGTAGGTCTATGAAAAAACGAACTAATCCTATTAATTCTATAGCTGATATCTGGTCGAGTATAACAAACGTGTTGCATGGCCCCAACTGTACTCCTGTATAGAGAAGAATCAGACAAAGGCATACATGATCCAGCGGTGGATGTAAAGATAGGAAACCCAACAGGTGGAGTATGATAAGGTTTACAATTTGACATGTTGACACGAGACAACATGTAAGAGATGTGAAAGGTTTCTTAACCCTAACATAATTTATTTGATTATAGAGAAAGTTGCTTGTTTTCTTATTATATCTTGAAGAATAGGTACAATGATATATACATATATATATATAATAAAACCCTACTAGAGATATTAGTAAAACCAGACTGAAGATATTTTCTACTAATTACCAAACAGACCTTTGACTTGAAGTAAATTAAATATTGACCAGTTAACTTCAATCTACACCATATCCTCTAACATTCAACAATGATCTTCACTTTCTTGAGTGTTTCACATTCAAACTTTGCTTTTGATGATTTGCCCTTTGCGCTTATAAATCAGTTTCATCAAAGTGACAAGAAAAACATAAATAACACCATGTATAAAACATATAGTTTATACGGTGAGGAATCAAGTTAAAACATTTCTAAATTCACCACATCTCATCATACAACCACAAATCGTTTCGTCATTCAGTGAACAAGTTATGCTAGTACACACATATGAGCCTTTTCTAGTTCTAGTTAAGTGCCAACATGGTTATTTTCTACAAAACGTTGACTAGGTTTGTGTCCAATTTCTTCTTTTGGTTTTTGATATCCACTGTGTTTGTATTGCACAATTGCGTTGCCCGAGTCATCATTCAACTTTTTTTTAATGACTGGATGGGTTTGTGCCCAACATCTTCTTTTGACTTTTGTTATCCACTATGATTGTATTGCACAAATGGGTTGCCCGAGTCATCTTTCAACTGTTTTTTTTATAATGACTAGTTGGGTTTGTGCCCAACATCTTCTTTTTGCTTTTGTTATATGAATCCCTGACCTTTGTGTATAATCACTTGGACAAGCTGAACAATAATCAAACCCATTGTATCATCTGAGTATGGCTAATCACAAATTTTAAATATATGCACTTGTAAAGCAATATATAGGAATTTTGATACTTTAACATATTTCCACCATGAAAACCTTATGACAATATAGCATTGCGAAAATCCCAATTCCAACACATTGAGAAAATTCAATTTACATGTTCAAAGTACCCTTTTAAATAATTCAACACCTTCTTAACTTTTTCCCAATGAGCCTTTGTAGGTCTATGAAGAAACTAACTATAGCACCACGATTTGCCTTTTCGAACACAAAACAAATGGATTTCCTCCAAAGAACAAGTTAAGTCCTCTTGTAGATCTTCTATTAGCAACGACAGCTCCCCAATCTAAATCTGTAAACCCAACAAGATCAAGGGATAAAGATGGTCTGAACATTAGGCCATGATTAGGATACCCTTTTAAATATATCAACACCTTCTTAACAGTTGCCCAATGAGCCTCTGTAGGTCTATGAAAAAATGAACTAATCCTATTAATTCTATAGCTGATATCTGGTCGAGTATAACAAACGTGTTGCATGGCCCCAACTGTACTCCTGTATAGAGAAGAATCAGACAAAGGCATACATGATCCAGCGGTGGATGTAAAGATAGGAAACCCAACAGGTGGAGTATGATAAGGTTTACAATTTGACATGTTGACACGAGACAACATGTAAGAGATGTGAAAGGTTTCTTAACCCTAACATAATTTATTTGATTATAGAGAAAGTTGCTTGTTTTCTTATTATATCTTGAAGAATAGGTACAATGATATATACATATATATATATAATAAAACCCTACTAGAGATATTAGTAAAACCAGACTGAAGATATTTTCTACTAATTACCAAACAGACCTTTGACTTGAAGTAAATTAAATATTGACCAGTTAACTTCAATCTACACCATATCCTCTAACATTCAACAATGATCTTCACTTTCTTGAGTGTTTCACATTCAAACTTTGCTTTTGATGATTTGCCCTTTGCGCTTATAAATCAGTTTCATCAAAGTGACAAGAAAAACAGAAATAACACCATGTATAAAACATATAGTTTATACGGTGAGGAATCAAGTTAAAACATTTCTAAATTCGCCACATCTCATCATACAACCACAAATCGTTTCGTCATTCAGTGAACAAGTTATGCTAGTACACACATATGAGCCATTTCTAGTTCTAGTTAAGTGCCAACATGGTTATTTTCTACAAAACGTTGACTAGGTTTGTGTCCAATTTCTTCTTTTGGTTTTTGATATCCACTGTGTTTGTATTGCACAATTGCGTTGCCCGAGTCATCATTCAACTTTTTTTTAATGACTGGATGAGTTTGTGCCCAACATCTTCTTTTGACTTTTGTTATCCACTATGATTGTATTGCACAAATGGGTTGCCCGAGTCATCTTTCAACTGTTTTTTTTTATAATGACTAGTTGGGTTTGTGCCCAACATCTTCTTTTTGCTTTTGTTATATGAATCCCTGACCTTTGTGTATAATCACTTGGACAAGCTGAACAATAATCAAACCCATTGTATCATCTGAGTATGGCTAATCACAAATTTTAAATATATGCACTTGTAAAGCAATATATAGGAATTTTGATACTTTAACATGTTTCCACCATGAAAACCTTATGACAATATAGCATTGCGAAAATCCCAATTCCAACACATTGAGAAAATTCAATTTACATGTTCAAAGTACCCTTTTAAATAATTCAACACCTTCTTAACTTTTTCCCAATGAGCCTTTGTAGGTCTATGAAGAAACTAACTATAGCACCACGATTTGCCTTTTCGAACACAAAACAAATGGATTTCCTCCAAAGAACAAGTTAAGTCCTCTTGTAGATCTTCTATTAGCAACGACAGCTCCCCAATCTAAATCTGTAAACCCAACAAGATCAAGGGATAAAGATGGTCTGAACATTAGGCCATGATTAGGATACCCTTTTAAATATATCAACACCTTCTTAACAGTTGCCCAATGAGCCTCTGTAGGTCTATGAAAAAATGAACTAATCCTATTAATTCTATAGCTGATATCTGGTCGAGTATAACAAACGTGTTGCATGGCCCCAACTGTACTCCTGTATAGAGAAGAATCAGACAAAGGCATACATGATCCAGCGGTGGATGTAAAGATAGGAAACCCAACAGGTGGAGTATGATAAGGTTTACAATTTGACATGTTGACACGAGACAACATGTAAGAGATGTGAAAGGTTTCTTAACCCTAACATAATTTATTTGATTATAGAGAAAGTTGCTTGTTTTCTTATTATATCTTGAAGAATAGGTACAATGATATATACATATATATATATAATAAAACCCTACTAGAGATATTAGTAAAACCAGACTGAAGATATTTTCTACTAATTACCAAACAGACCTTTGACTTGAAGTAAATTAAATATTGACCAGTTAACTTCAATCTACACCATATCCTCTAACATTCAACAATGATCTTCACTTTCTTGAGTGTTTCACATTCAAACTTTGCTTTTGATGATTTGCCCTTTGCGCTTATAAATCAGTTTCATCAAAGTGACAAGAAAAACAGAAATAACACCATGTATAAAACATATAGTTTATACGGTGAGGAATCAAGTTAAAACATTTCTAAATTCGCCACATCTCATCATACAACCACAAATCGTTTCGTCATTCAGTGAACAAGTTATGCTAGTACACACATATGAGCCTTTTCTAGTTCTAGTTAAGTGCCAACATGGTTATTTTCTACAAAACGTTGACTAGGTTTGTGTCCAATTTCTTCTTTTGGTTTTTGATATCCACTGTGTTTGTATTGCACAATTGCGTTGCCCGAGTCATCATTCAACTTTTTTTTAATGACTGGATGGGTTTATGCCCAACATCTTCTTTTGACTTTTGTTATCCACTATGATTGTATTGAACAAATGGGTTGCCCGAGTCATCTTTCAACTGTTTTTTTTTATAATGACTAGTTGGGTTTGTGCCCAACATCTTCTTTTTGCTTTTGTTATATGAATCCCTGACCTTTGTGTATAATCACTTGGACAAGCTGAACAATAATCAAACCCATTGTATCATCTGAGTATGGCTAATCAAAAATTTTAAATATATGCACTTGTAAAGCAATATATAGGAATTTTGATACTTTAACATATTTCCACCATGAAAACCTTATGACAATATAGCATTGCGAAAATCCCAATTCCAACACATTGAGAAAATTCAATTTACATGTTCAAAGTACCCTTTTAAATAATTCAACACCTTCTTAACTTTTTCCCAATGAGCCTTTGTAGGTCTATGAAGAAACTAACTATAGCACCACGATTTGCCTTTTCGAACACAAAACAAATGGATTTCCTCCAAAGAACAAGTTAAGTCCTCTTGTAGATCTTCTATTAGCAACGACAGCTCCCCAATCTAAATCTGTAAACCCAACAAGATCAAGGGATAAAGATGGTCTGAACATTAGGCCATGATTAGGATACCCTTTTAAATATATCAACACCTTCTTAACAGTTGCCCAATGAGCCTCTGTAGGTCTATGAAAAAATGAACTAATCCTATTAATTCTATAGCTGATATCTGGTCGAGTATAACAAACGTGTTGCATGGCTCCAACTGTACTCCTGTATAGAGAAGAATCAGACAAAGGCATACATGATCCAGCGGTGGATGTAAAGATAGGAAACCCAACAGGTGGAGTGTGATAAGGTTTACAATTTGACATGTTGACACGAGACAACATGTAAGAGATGTGAAAGGTTTCTTAACCCTAACATAATTTATTTGATTATAGAGAAAGTTGCTTGTTTTCTTATTATATCTTGAAGAATAGGTACAATGATATATACATATATATATATAATAAAACCCTACTAGAGATATTAGTAAAACCAGACTGAAGATATTTTCTACTAATTACCAAACAGACCTTTGACTTGAAGTAAATTAAATATTGACCAGTTAACTTCAATCTACACCATATCCTCTAACATTCAACAATGATCTTCACTTTCTTGAGTGTTTCACATTCAAACTTTGCTTTTGATGATTTGCCCTTTGCGCTTATAAATCAGTTTCATCAAAGTGACAAGAAAAACAGAAATAACACCATGTATAAAACATATAGTTTATACGGTGAGGAATCAAGTTACAACATTTCTAAATTCGCCACATCTCATCATACAACCACAAATCGTTTCGTCATTCAGTGAACAAGTTATGCTAGTACACACAAATGAGCCTTTTCTAGTTCTAGTTAAGTGCCAACATGGTTATTTTCTACAAAACGTTGACTAGGTTTGTGTCCAATTTCTTCTTTTGGTTTTTGATATCCACTGTGTTTGTATTGCACAATTGCGTTGCCCGAGTCATCATTCAACTTTTTTTTAATGACTGGATGGGTTTGTGCCCAACATCTTCTTTTGACTTTTGTTATCCACTATGATTGTATTGCACAAATGGGTTGCCCGAGTCATCTTTCAACTGTTTTTTTTTATAATGACTAGTTGGGTTTGTGCCCAACATCTTCTTTTTGCTTTTGTTATATGAATCCCTGACCTTTGTGTATAATCACTTGGACAAGCTGAACAATAATCAAACCCATTGTATCATCTGAGTATGGCTAATCACAAATTTTAAATATATGCACTTGTAAAGCAATATATAGGAATTTTGATACTTTAACATCTTTCCACCATGAAAACCTTATGACAATATAGCATTGCGAAAATCCCAATTCCAACACATTGAGAAAATTCAATTTACATGTTTCAAAGAACCCTTTTAAATAATTCAACACCTTCTTAACTTTTTCCCAATGAGCCTTTGTAGGTCTATGAAGAAACTAACTATAGCACCACGATTTGCCTTTTCGAACACAAAACAAATGGATTTCCTCCAAAGAACAAGTTAAGTCCTCTTGTAGATCTTCTATTAGCAACGACAGCTCCCCAATCTAAATCTGTAAACCCAACAAGATCAAGGGATAAAGATGGTCTGAACATTAGGCCATGATTAGGATACCCTTTTAAATATATCAACACCTTCTTAACAGTTGCCCAATGAGCCTCTGTAGGTCTATGAAAAAATGAACTAATCCTATTAATTCTATAGCTGATATCTGGTCTAGTATAACAAACGTGTTGCATGGCTCCAACTGTACTCCTGTATAGAGAAGAATCAGACAAAGGCATACATGATCCAGCGGTGGATGTAAAGATAGGAAACCCAACAGGTGGAGTATGATAAGGTTTACAATTTGACATGTTGACACGAGACAACATGTAAGAGATGTGAAAGGTTTCTTAACCCTAACATAATTTATTTGATTATAGAGAAAGTTGCTTGTTTTCTTATTATATCTTGAAGAATAGGTACAATGATATATACATATATATATATAATAAAACCCTACTAGAGATATTAGTAAAACCAGACTGAAGATATTTTCTACTAATTACCAAACAGACCTTTGACTTGAAGTAAATTAAATATTGACCAGTTAACTTCAATCTACACCATATCCTCTAACATTCAACAATGATCTTCACTTTCTTGAGTGTTTCACATTCAAACTTTGCTTTTGATGATTTGCCCTTTGCGCTTATAAATCAGTTTCATCAAAGTGACAAGAAAAACAGAAATAACACCATGTATAAAACATATAGTTTATACGGTGAGGAATCAAGTTAAAACATTTCTAAATTCGCCACATCTCATCATACAACCACAAATCGTTTCGTCATTCAGTGAACAAGTTATGCTAGTACACACAAATGAGCCTTTTCTAGTTCTAGTTAAGTGCCAACATGGTTATTTTCTACAAAACGTTGACTAGGTTTGTGTCCAATTTCTTCTTTTGGTTTTTGATATCCACTGTGTTTGTATTGCACAATTGCGTTGCCCGAGTCATCATTCAACTTTTTTTTAATGACTGGATGGGTTTGTGCCCAACATCTTCTTTTGACTTTTGTTATCCACTATGATTGTATTGCACAAATGGGTTGCCCGAGTCATCTTTCAACTGTTTTTTTTATAATGACTAGTTGGGTTTGTGCCCAACATCTTCTTTTTGCTTTTGTTATATGAATCCCTGACCTTTGTGTATAATCACTTGGACAAGCTGAACAATAATCAAACCCATTGTATCATCTGAGTATGGCTAATCACAAATTTTAAATATATGCACTTGTAAAGCAATATATAGGAATTTTGATACTTTAACATGTTTCCACCATGAAAACCTTATGACAATATAGCATTGCGAAAATCCCAATTCCAACACATTGAGAAAATTCAATTTACATGTTCAAAGTACCCTTTTAAATAATTCAACACCTTCTTAACTTTTTCCCAATGAGCCTTTGTAGGTCTATGAAGAAACTAACTATAGCACCACGATTTGCCTTTTCGAACACAAAACAAATGGATTTCCTCCAAAGAACAAGTTAAGTCCTCTTGTAGATCTTCTATTAGCAACGACAGCTCCCCAATCTAAATCTGTAAACCCAACAAGATCAAGGGATAAAGATGGTCTGAACATTAGGCCATGATTAGGATACCCTTTTAAATATATCAACACCTTCTTAACAGTTTCCCAATGAGCCTCTGTAGGTCTATGAAAAAATGAACTAATCCTATTAATTCTATAGCTGATATCTGGTCGAGTATAACAAACGTGTTGCATGGCTCCAACTGTACTCCTGTATAGAGAAGAATCAGAAAAGGCATATATGATCCAGCGGTGGATGTAAAGATAGGAAACCCAACAGGTGGAGTATGATAAGGTTTACAATTTGACATGTTGACACGAGACAACATGTAAGAGATGTGAAAGGTTTCTTAACCCTAACATAATTTATTTGATTATAGAGAAAGTTGCTTGTTTTCTTATTATATCTTGAAGAATAGGTACAATGATATATACATATATATATATAATAAAACCCTACTAGAGATATTAGTAAAACCAGACTGAAGATATTTTCTACTAATTACCAAACAGACCTTTGACTTGAAGTAAATTAAATATTGACCAGTTAACTTCAATCTACACCATATCCTCTAACATTCAACAATGATCTTCACTTTCTTGAGTGTTTCACATTCAAACTTTGCTTTTGATGATTTGCCCTTTGCGCTTATAAATCAGTTTCATCAAAGTGACAAGAAAAACAGAAATAACACCATGTATAAAACATATAGTTTATACGGTGAGGAATCAAGTTAAAACATTTCTAAATTCGCCACATCTCATCATACAACCACAAATCGTTTCGTCATTCAGTGAACAAGTTATGCTAGTACACACAAATGAGCCTTTTCTAGTTCTAGTTAAGTGCCAACATGGTTATTTTCTACAAAACGTTGACTAGGTTTGTGTCCAATTTCTGCTTTTGGTTTTTGATATCCACTGTGTTTGTATTGCACAATTGCGTTGCCCGAGTCATCATTCAACTTTTTTTTAATGACTGGATGGGTTTGTGCCCAACATCTTCTTTTGACTTTTGTTATCCACTATGATTGTATTGCACAAATGGGTTGCCCGAGTCATCTTTCAACTGTTTTTTTTATAATGACTAGTTGGGTTTGTGCCCAACATCTTCTTTTTGCTTTTGTTATATGAATCCCTGACCTTTGTGTATAATCACTTGGACAAGCTGAACAATAATCAAACCCATTGTATCATCTGAGTATGGCTAATCACAAATTTTAAATATATGCACTTGTAAAGCAATATATAGGAATTTTGATACTTTAACATGTTTCCACCATGAAAACCTTATGACAATATAGCATTGCGAAAATCCCAATTCCAATACATTGAGAAAATTCAATTTACATGTTCAAAGTACCCTTTTAAATAATTCAACACCTTCTTAACTTTTTCCCAATGAGCCTTTGTAGGTCTATGAAGAAACTAACTATAGCACCACGATTTGCCTTTTCGAACACAAAACAAATGGATTTCCTCCAAAGAACAAGTTAAGTCCTCTTGTAGATCTTCTATTAGCAACGACAGCTCCCCAATCTAAATCTGTAAACCCAACAAGATCAAGGGATAAAGATGGTCTGAACATTAGGCCATGATTAGGATACCCTTTTAAATATATCAACACCTTCTTAACAGTTGCCCAATGAGCCTCTGTAGGTCTATGAAAAAATGAACTAATCCTATTAATTCTATAGCTGATATCTGGTCGAGTATAACAAACGTATTGCATGGCTCCAACTGTACTCCTGTATAGAGAAGAATCAGACAAAGGCATACATGATCCAGCGGTGGATGTAAAGATAGGAAACCCAACAGGTGGAGTATGATAAGGTTTACAATTTGACATGTTGACATGAGACAACATGTAAGAGATGTGAACGGTTTCTTAACCCTAACATAATTTATTTGATTATAGAGAAAGTTGCTTGTTTTCTTATTATATCTTGAAGAATAGGTACAATGATATATACATATATATATATAATAAAACCCTACTAGAGATATTAGTAAAACCAGACTGAAGATATTTTCTACTAATTACCAAACAGACCTTTGACTTGAAGTAAATTAAATATTGACCAGTTAACTTCAATCTACACCATATCCTCTAACATTCAACAATGATCTTCACTTTCTTGAGTGTTTCACATTCAAACTTTGCTTTTGATGATTTGCCCTTTGCGCTTATAAATCAGTTTCATCAAAGTGACAAGAAAAACATAAATAACACCATGTATAAAACATATAGTTTATACGGTGAGGAATCAAGTTAAAACATTTCTAAATTCGCCACATCTCATCATACAACCACAAATCGTTTCGTCATTCAGTGAACAAGTTATGCTAGTACACACATATGAGCCTTTTCTAGTTCTAGTTAAGTGCCAACATGGTTATTTTCTACAAAACGTTGACTAGGTTTGTGTCCAATTTCTTCTTTTGGTTTTTGATATCCACTGTGTTTGTATTGCACAATTGCGTTGCCCGAGTCATCATTCAACTTTTTTTTAATGACTGGATGGGTTTGTGCCCAACATCTTCTTTTGACTTTTGTTATCCACTATGATTGTATTGCACAAATGGGTTGCCCGAGTCATCTTTCAACTGTTTTTTTTTATAATGACTAGTTGGGTTTGTGCCCAACATCTTCTTTTTGCTTTTGTTATATGAATCCCTGACCTTTGTGTATAATCACTTGGACAAGCTGAACAATAATCAAACCCATTGTATCGTCTGAGTATGGCTAATCACAAATTTTAAATATATGCACTTGTAAAGCAATATACAGGAATTTTGATACTTTAACATATTTCCACCATGAAAACCTTATGACAATATAGCATTGCGAAAATCCCAATTCCAACACATTGAGAAAATTCAATTTACATGTTCAAAGTACCCTTTTAAATAATTCAACACCTTCTTAACTTTTTCCCAATGAGCCTTTGTAGGTCTATGAAGAAACTAACTATAGCACCACGATTCGCCTTTTCGAACACAAAACAAATGGATTTCCTCCAAAGAACAAGTTAAGTCCTCTTGTAGATCTTCTATTAGCAACGACAGCTCCCCAATTAAATCTGTAAACCCAACAAGATCAATGGATAAAGATGGTTTGAACATTAGGCCAAGATTAGGATACCCTTTTAAATATATCAACACCTTCTTAACAGTTGCCCAATGAGCCTCTGTAGGTCTATAAAAAAATGAACTAATCCTATTAATTCTATAGCTGATATCTGGTCGAGTATAACAAACGTGTTGCATGGCCCCAACTGTACTCCTGTATAGAGAAGAATCAGAAAAAGGCATACATGATCCAGCGGTGGATGTAATGATAGGAAACCCAACAGGTGGAGTATGATAAGGTTTACAATTTGACATGTTGACACGAGACAACATGTAAGAGATGTGAAAGGTTTCTTAACCCTAACATAATTTATTTGATTATAGAGAAAGTTGCTTGTTTTCTTATTATATCTTGAAGAATAGGTACAATGATATATACATATATATATATAATAAAACCCTACTAGAGATATTAGTAAAACCAGACTGAAGATATTTTCTACTAATTACCAAACAGACCTTTGACTTGAAGTAAATTAAATATTGACCAGTTAACTTCAATCTACACCATATCCTCTAACATTCAACAATGATCTTCACTTTCTTGAGTTTTTCACATTCAAACTTTGCTTTTGATGATTTGCCCTTTGCGCTTATAAATCAGTTTCATCAAAGTGACAAGAAAAACATAAATAACACCATGTATAAAACATATAGTTTATACGGTGAGGAATCAAGTTAAAACATTTCTAAATTCGCCACATCTCATCATACAACCACAAATCGTTTCGTCATTCAGTGAACAAGTTATGCTAGTACACACATATGAGCCTTTTCTAGTTCTAGTTAAGTGCCAACATCGTTATTTTCTACAAAACGTTTACTAGGTTTGTGTCCAATTTCTTCTTTTGGTTTTTGATATCCACTGTGTTTGTATTGCACAATTGCGTTGCCCGAGTCATCATTCAACTTTTTTTTAATGACTGGATGGGTTTGTGCCCAACATCTTCTTTTGACTTTTGTTATCCACTATGATTGTATTGCACAAATGGGTTGCCCGAGTCATCTTTCAACTGTTTTTTTTTATAATGACTAGTTGGGTTTGTGCCCAACATCTTCTTTTTGCTTTTGTTATATGAATCCCTGACCTTTGTGTATAATCACTTGGACAAGCTGAACAATAATCAAACCCATTGTATCGTCTGAGTATGGCTAATCACAAATTTTAAATATATGCACTTGTAAAGCAATATACAGGAATTTTGATATTTTAACATATTTCCACCATGAAAACCTTATGACAATATAGCATTGCGAAAATCCCAATTCCAACACATTGAGAAAATTCAATTTACATGTTCAAAGTACCCTTTTAAATAATTCAACACCTTCTTAACTTTTTCCCAATGAGCCTTTGTAGGTCTATGAAGAAACTAACTATAGCACCACGATTCGCCTTTTCGAACACAAAACAAATGGATTTCCTCCAAAGAACAAGTTAAGTCCTCTTGTAGATCTTCTATTAGCAACGACAGCTCCCCAATTAAATCTGTAAACCCAACAAGATCAATGGATAAAGATGGTCTGAACATTAGGCCAAGATTAGGATACCCTTTTAAATATATCAACACCTTCTTAAAAGTTGCCCAATGAGCCTCTGTAGGTCTATGAAAAAATGAACTAATCCTATTAATTCTATAGCTGATATCTGGTCGAGTATAACAAACGTGTTGCATGGCCCCAACTGTACTCCTGTATAGAGAAGAATCAGAAAAAGGCATACATGATCCAGCGGTGGATGTAATGATAGGAAACCCAACAGGTGGAGTATGATAAGGTTTACAATTTGACATGTTGACACGAGACAACATGTAAGAGATGTGAAAGGTTTCTTAACCCTAACATAATTTATTTGATTATAGAGAAAGTTGCTTGTTTTCTTATTATATCTTGAAGAATAGGTACAATGATATATACATATATATATATAATAAAACCCTACTAGAGATATTAGTAAAACCAGACTGAAGATATTTTCTACTAATTACCAAACAGACCTTTGACTTGAAGTAAATTAAATATTGACCAGTTAACTTCAATCTACACCATATCCTCTAACATTCAACAATGATCTTCACTTTCTTGAGTTTTTCACATTCAAACTTTGCTTTTGATGATTTGCCCTTTGCGCTTATAAATCAGTTTCATCAAAGTGACAAGAAAAACATAAATAACACCATGTATAAAACATATAGTTTATACGGTGAGGAATCAAGTTAAAACATTTCTAAATTCGCCACATCTCATCATACAACCACAAATCGTTTCGTCATTCAGTGAACAAGTTATGCTAGTACACACATATGAGCCTTTTCTAGTTCTAGTTAAGTGCCAACATGGTTATTTTCTACAAAACGTTGACTAGGTTTGTGTCCAATTTCTTCTTTTGGTTTTTGATATCCACTGTGTTTGTATTGCACAATTGCGTTGCCCGAGTCATCATTCAACTTTTTTTTAATGACTGGATGGGTTTGTGCCCAACATCTTCTTTTGACTTTTGTTATCCACTATGATTGTATTGCACAAATGGGTTGCCCGAGTCATCTTTCAACTGTTTTTTTTTATAATGACTAGTTGGGTTTGTGCCCAACATCTTCTTTTTGCTTTTGTTATATGAATCCCTGACCTTTGTGTATAATCACTTGGACAAGCTGAACAATAATCAAACCCATTGTATCGTCTGAGTATGGCTAATCACAAATTTTAAATATATGCACTTGTAAAGCAATATACAGGAATTTTGATACTTTAACATATTTCCACCATGAAAACCTTATGACAATATAGCATTGCGAAAATCCCAATTCCAACACATTGAGAAAATTCAATTTACATGTTCAAAGTACCCTTTTAAATAATTCAACACCTTCTTAACTTTTTCCCAATGAGCCTTTGTAGGTCTATGAAGAAACTAACTATAGCACCACGATTCGCCTTTTCGAACACAAAACAAATGGATTTCCTCCAAAGAACAAGTTAAGTCCTCTTGTAGATCTTCTATTAGCAACGACAGCTCCCCAATTAAATCTGTAAACCCAACAAGATCAATGGATAAAGATGGTCTGAACATTAGGCCAAGATTAGGATACCCTTTTAAATATATCAACACCTTCTTAAAAGTTGCCCAATGAGCCTCTGTAGGTCTATGAAAAAATGAACTAATCCTATTAATTCTATAGCTGATATCTGGTCGAGTATAACAAACGTGTTGCATGGCCCCAACTGTACTCCTGTATAGAGAAGAATCAGAAAAAGGCATACATGATCCAGCGGTGGATGTAATGATAGGAAACCCAACAGGTGGAGTATGATAAGGTTTACAATTTGACATGTTGACACGAGACAACATGTAAGAGATGTGAAAGGTTTCTTAACCCTAACATAATTTATTTGATTATAGAGAAAGTTGCTTGTTTTCTTATTATATCTTGAAGAATAGGTACAATGATATATACATATATATATATAATAAAACCCTACTAGAGATATTAGTAAAACCAGACTGAAGATATTTTCTACTAATTACCAAACAGACCTTTGACTTGAAGTAAATTAAATATTGACCAGTTAACTTCAATCTACACCATATCCTCTAACATTCAACAATGATCTTCACTTTCTTGAGTTTTTCACATTCAAACTTTGCTTTTGATGATTTGCCCTTTGCGCTTATAAATCAGTTTCATCAAAGTGACAAGAAAAACATAAATAACACCATGTATAAAACATATAGTTTATACGGTGAGGAATCAAGTTAAAACATTTCTAAATTCGCCACATCTCATCATACAACCACAAATCGTTTCGTCATTCAGTGAACAAGTTATGCTAGTACACACATATGAGCCTTTTCTAGTTCTAGTTAAGTGCCAACATGGTTATTTTCTACAAAACGTTGACTAGGTTTGTGTCCAATTTCTTCTTTTGGTTTTTGATATCCACTGTGTTTGTATTGCACAATTGCGTTGCCCGAGTCATCATTCAACTTTTTTTTAATGACTGGATGGGTTTGTGCCCAACATCTTCTTTTGACTTTTGTTATCCACTATGATTGTATTGCACAAATGGGTTGCCCGAGTCATCTTTCAACTGTTTTTTTTTATAATGACTAGTTGGGTTTGTGCCCAACATCTTCTTTTTGCTTTTGTTATATGAATCCCTGACCTTTGTGTATAATCACTTGGACAAGCTGAACAATAATCAAACCCATTGTATCGTCTGAGTATGGCTAATCACAAATTTTAAATATATGCACTTGTAAAGCAATATACAGGAATTTTGATACTTTAACATATTTCCACCATGAAAACCTTATGACAATATAGCATTGCGAAAATCCCAATTCCAACACATTGAGAAAATTCAATTTACATGTTCAAAGTACCCTTTTAAATAATTCAACACCTTCTTAACTTTTTCCCAATGAGCCTTTGTAGGTCTATGAAGAAACTAACTATAGCACCACGATTCGCCTTTTCGAACACAAAACAAATGGATTTCCTCCAAAGAACAAGTTAAGTCCTCTTGTAGATCTTCTATTAGCAACGACAGCTCCCCAATTAAATCTGTAAACCCAACAAGATCAATGGATAAAGATGGTCTGAACATTAGGCCAAGATTAGGATACCCTTTTAAATATATCAACACCTTCTTAACAGTTGCCCAATGAGCCTCTGTAGGTCTATGAAAAAATGAACTAATCCTATTAATTCTATAGCTGATATCTGGTCGAGTATAACAAACGTGTTGCATGGCCCCAACTGTACTCCTGTATAGAGAAGAATCAGAAAAAGGCATACATGATCCAGCGGTGGATGTAATGATAGGAAACCCAACAGGTGGAGTATGATAAGGTTTACAATTTGACATGTTGACACGAGACAACATGTAAGAGATGTGAAAGGTTTCTTAACCCTAACATAATTTATTTGATTATAGAGAAAGTTGCTTGTTTTCTTATTATATCTTGAAGAATAGGTACAATGATATATACATATATATATATAATAAAACCCTACTAGAGATATTAGTAAAACCAGACTGAAGATATTTTCTACTAATTACCAAACAGACCTTTGACTTGAAGTAAATTAAATATTGACCAGTTAACTTCAATCTACACCATATCCTCTAACATTCAACAATGATCTTCACTTTCTTGAGTTTTTCACATTCAAACTTTGCTTTTGATGATTTGCCCTTTGCGCTTATAAATCAGTTTCATCAAAGTGACAAGAAAAACATAAATAACACCATGTATAAAACATATAGTTTATACGGTGAGGAATCAAGTTAAAACATTTCTAAATTCGCCACATCTCATCATACAACCACAAATCGTTTCGTCATTCAGTGAACAAGTTATGCTAGTACACACATATGAGCCTTTTCTAGTTCTAGTTAAGTGCCAACATGGTTATTTTCTACAAAACGTTGACTAGGTTTGTGTCCAATTTCTTCTTTTGGTTTTTGATATCCACTGTGTTTGTATTGCACAATTGCGTTGCCCGAGTCATCATTCAACTTTTTTTTAATGACTGGATGGGTTTGTGCCCAACATCTTCTTTTGACTTTTGTTATCCACTATGATTGTATTGCACAAATGGGTTGCCCGAGTCATCTTTCAACTGTTTTTTTTTATAATGACTAGTTGGGTTTGTGCCCAACATCTTCTTTTTGCTTTTGTTATATGAATCCCTGACCTTTGTGTATAATCACTTGGACAAGCTGAACAATAATCAAACCCATTGTATCGTCTGAGTATGGCTAATCACAAATTTTAAATATATGCACTTGTAAAGCAATATACAGGAATTTTGATACTTTAACATATTTCCACCATGAAAACCTTATGACAATATAGCATTGCGAAAATCCCAATTCCAACACATTGAGAAAATTCAATTTACATGTTCAAAGTACCCTTTTAAATAATTCAACACCTTCTTAACTTTTTCCCAATGAGCCTTTGTAGGTCTATGAAGAAACTAACTATAGCACCACGATTCGCCTTTTCGAACACAAAACAAATGGATTTCCTCCAAAGAACAAGTTAAGTCCTCTTGTAGATCTTCTATTAGCAACGACAGCTCCCCAATTAAATCTGTAAACCCAACAAGATCAATGGATAAAGATCGTCTGAACATTAGGCCAAGATTAGGATACCCTTTTAAATATATCAACACCTTCTTAACAGTTGCCCAATGAGCCTCTGTAGGTCTATGAAAAAATGAACTAATCCTATTAATTCTATAGCTGATATCTGGTCGAGTATAACAAACGTGTTGCATGGCCCCAACTGTACTCCTGTATAGAGAAGAATCAGAAAAAGGCATACATGATCCAGCGGTGGATGTAATGATAGGAAACCCAACAGGTGGAGTATGATAAGGTTTACAATTTGACATGTTGACACGAGACAACATGTAAGAGATGTGAAAGGTTTCTTAACCCTAACATAATTTATTTGATTATAGAGAAAGTTGCTTGTTTTCTTATTATATCTTGAAGAATAGGTACAATGATATATACATATATATATATAATAAAACCCTACTAGAGATATTAGTAAAACCAGACTGAAGATATTTTCTACTAATTACCAAACAGACCTTTGACTTGAAGTAAATTAAATATTGACCAGTTAACTTCAATCTACACCATATCCTCTAACATTCAACAATGATCTTCACTTTCTTGAGTTTTTCACATTCAAACTTTGCTTTTGATGATTTGCCCTTTGCGCTTATAAATCAGTTTCATCAAAGTGACAAGAAAAACAGAAATAACACCATGTATAAAACATATAGTTTATACGGTGAGGAATCAAGTTTAAACATTTCTAAATTCGCCACATCTCATCATACAACCACAAATCGTTTCGTCATTCAGTGAACAAGTTATGCTAGTACACACATATGAGCCTTTTCTAGTTCTAGTTAAGTGCCAACATGGTTATTTTCTACAAAACGTTGACTAGGTTTGTGTCCAATTTCTTCTTTTGGTTTTTGATATCCACTGTGTTTGTATTGCACAATTGCGTTGCCCGAGTCATCATTCAACTTTTTTTTAATGACTGGATGGGTTTGTGCCCAACATCTTCTTTTGACTTTTGTTATCCACTATGATTGTATTGCACAAATGGGTTGCCCGAGTCATCTTTCAACTGTTTTTTTTTATAATGACTAGTTGGGTTTGTGCCCAACATCTTCTTTTTGCTTTTGTTATATGAATCCCTGACCTTTGTGTATAATCACTTGGACAAGCTGAACAATAATCAAACCCATTGTATCGTCTGAGTATGGCTAATCACAAATTTTAAATATATGCACTTGTAAAGCAATATACAGGAATTTTGATACTTTAACATATTTCCACCATGAAAACCTTATGACAATATAGCATTGCGAAAATCCCAATTCCAACACATTGAGAAAATTCAATTTACATGTTCAAAGTACCCTTTTAAATAATTCAACACCTTCTTAACTTTTTCCCAATGAGCCTTTGTAGGTCTATGAAGAAACTAACTATAACACCACGATTCGCCTTTTCGAACACAAAACAAATGGATTTCCTCCAAAGAACAAGTTAAGTCCTCTTGTAGATCTTCTATTAGCAACGACAGCTCCCCAATTAAATCTGTAAACCCAACAAGATCAATGGATAAAGATGGTCTGAACATTAGGCCAAGATTAGGATACCCTTTTAAATATATCAACACCTTCTTAACAGTTGCCCAATGAGCCTCTGTAGGTCTATGAAAAAATGAACTAATCCTATTAATTCTATAGCTGATATCTGGTCGAGTATAACAAACGTGTTGCATGGCCCCAACTGTACTCCTGTATAGAGAAGAATCAGAAAAAGGCATACATGATCCAGCGGTGGATGTAATGATAGGAAACCCAACAGGTGGAGTATGATAAGGTTTACAATTTGACATGTTGACACGAGACAACATGTAAGAGATGTGAAAGGTTTCTTAACCCTAACATAATTTATTTGATTATAGAGAAAGTTGCTTGTTTTCTTATTATATCTTGAAGAATAGGTACAATGATATATACATATATATATATAATAAAACCCTACTAGAGATATTAGTAAAACCAGACTGAAGATATTTTCTACTAATTACCAAACAGACCTTTGACTTGAAGTAAATTAAATATTGACCAGTTAACTTCAATCTACACCATATCCTCTAACATTCAACAATGATCTTCACTTTCTTGAGTTTTTCACATTCAAACTTTGCTTTTGATGATTTGCCCTTTGCGCTTATAAATCAGTTTCATCAAAGTGACAAGAAAAACATAAATAACACCATGTATAAAACATATAGTTTATACGGTGAGGAATCAAGTTAAAACATTTCTAAATTCGCCACATCTCATCATACAACCACAAATCGTTTCGTCATTCAGTGAACAAGTTATGCTAGTACACACATATGAGCCTTTTCTAGTTCTAGTTAAGTGCCAACATGGTTATTTTCTACAAAACGTTGACTAGGTTTGTGTCCAATTTCTTCTTTTGGTTTTTGATATCCACTGTGTTTGTATTGCACAATTGCGTTGCCCGAGTCATCATTCAACTTTTTTTTAATGACTGGATGGGTTTGTGCCCAACATCTTCTTTTGACTTTTGTTATCCACTATGATTGTATTGCACAAATGGGTTGCCCGAGTCATCTTTCAACTGTTTTTTTTTATAATGACTAGTTGGGTTTGTGCCCAACATCTTCTTTTTGCTTTTGTTATATGAATCCCTGACCTTTGTGTATAATCACTTGGACAAGCTGAACAATAATCAAACCCATTGTATCGTCTGAGTATGGCTAATCACAAATTTTAAATATATGCACTTGTAAAGCAATATACAGGAATTTTGATACTTTAACATATTTCCACCATGAAAACCTTATGACAATATAGCATTGCGAAAATCCCAATTCCAACACATTGAGAAAATTCAATTTACATGTTCAAAGTACCCTTTTAAATAATTCAACACCTTCTTAACTTTTTCCCAATGAGCCTTTGTAGGTCTATGAAGAAACTAACTATAGCACCACGATTCGCCTTTTCGAACACAAAACAAATGGATTTCCTCCAAAGAACAAGTTAAGTCCTCTTGTAGATCTTCTATTAGCAACGACAGCTCCCCAATTAAATCTGTAAACCCAACAAGATCAATGGATAAAGATGGTCTGAACATTAGGCCAAGATTAGGATACCCTTTTAAATATATCAACACCTTCTTAACAGTTGCCCAATGAGCCTCTGTAGGTCTATGAAAAAATGAACTAATCCTATTAATTCTATAGCTGATATCTGGTCGAGTATAACAAACGTGTTGCATGGCCCCAACTGTACTCCTGTATAGAGAAGAATCAGAAAAAGGCATACATGATCCAGCGGTGGATGTAATGATAGGAAACCCAACAGGTGGAGTATGATAAGGTTTACAATTTGACATGTTGACACGAGACAACATGTAAGAGATGTGAAAGGTTTCTTAACCCTAACATAATTTATTTGATTATAGAGAAAGTTGCTTGTTTTCTTATTATATCTTGAAGAATAGGTACAATGATATATACATATATATATATAATAAAACCCTACTAGAGATATTAGTAAAACCAGACTGAAGATATTTTCTACTAATTACCAAACAGACCTTTGACTTGAAGTAAATTAAATATTGACCAGTTAACTTCAATCTACACCATATCCTCTAACATTCAACAATGATCTTCACTTTCTTGAGTTTTTCACATTCAAACTTTGCTTTTGATGATTTGCCCTTTGCGCTTATAAATCAGTTTCATCAAAGTGACAAGAAAAACATAAATAACACCATGTATAAAACATATAGTTTATACGGTGAGGAATCAAGTTAAAACATTTCTAAATTCGCCACATCTCATCATACAACCACAAATCGTTTCGTCATTCAGTGAACAAGTTATGCTAGTACACACATATGAGCCTTTTCTAGTTCTAGTTAAGTGCCAACATGGTTATTTTCTACAAAACGTTGACTAGGTTTGTGTCCAATTTCTTCTTTTGGTTTTTGATATCCACTGTGTTTGTATTGCACAATTGCGTTGCCCGAGTCATCATTCAACTTTTTTTTAATGACTGGATGGGTTTGTGCCCAACATCTTCTTTTGACTTTTGTTATCCACTATGATTGTATTGCACAAATGGGTTGCCCGAGTCATCTTTCAACTGTTTTTTTTTATAATGACTAGTTGGGTTTGTGCCCAACATCTTCTTTTTGCTTTTGTTATATGAATCCCTGACCTTTGTGTATAATCACTTGGACAAGCTGAACAATAATCAAACCCATTGTATCGTCTGAGTATGGCTAATCACAAATTTTAAATATATGCACTTGTAAAGCAATATACAGGAATTTTGATACTTTAACATATTTCCACCATGAAAACCTTATGACAATATAGCATTGCGAAAATCCCAATTCCAACACATTGAGAAAATTCAATTTACATGTTCAAAGTACCCTTTTAAATAATTCAACACCTTCTTAACTTTTTCCCAATGAGCCTTTGTAGGTCTATGAAGAAACTAACTATAGCACCACGATTCGCCTTTTCGAACACAAAACAAATGGATTTCCTCCAAAGAACAAGTTAAGTCCTCTTGTAGATCTTCTATTAGCAACGACAGCTCCCCAATTAAATCTGTAAACCCAACAAGATCAATGGATAAAGATGGTCTGAACATTAGGCCAAGATTAGGATACCCTTTTAAATATATCAACACCTTCTTAACAGTTGCCCAATGAGCCTCTGTAGGTCTATGAAAAAATGAACTAATCCTATTAATTCTATAGCTGATATCTGGTCGAGTATAACAAACGTGTTGCATGGCCCCAACTGTACTCCTGTATAGAGAAGAATCAGAAAAAGGCATACATGATCCAGCGGTGGATGTAATGATAGGAAACCCAACAGGTGGAGTATGATAAGGTTTACAATTTGACATGTTGACACGAGACAACATGTAAGAGATGTGAAAGGTTTCTTAACCCTAACATAATTTATTTGATTATAGAGAAAGTTGCTTGTTTTCTTATTATATCTTGAAGAATAGGTACAATGATATATACATATATATATATAATAAAACCCTACTAGAGATATTAGTAAAACCAGACTGAAGATATTTTCTACTAATTACCAAACAGACCTTTGACTTGAAGTAAATTAAATATTGACCAGTTAACTTCAATCTACACCATATCCTCTAACATTCAACAATGATCTTCACTTTCTTGAGTTTTTCACATTCAAACTTTGCTTTTGATGATTTGCCCTTTGCGCTTATAAATCAGTTTCATCAAAGTGACAAGAAAAACAGAAATAACACCATGTATAAAACATATAGTTTATACGGTGAGGAATCAAGTTTAAACATTTCTAAATTCGCCACATCTCATCATACAACCACAAATCGTTTCGTCATTCAGTGAACAAGTTATGCTAGTACACACATATGAGCCTTTTCTAGTTCTAGTTAAGTGCCAACATGGTTATTTTCTACAAAACGTTGACTAGGTTTGTGTCCAATTTCTTCTTTTGGTTTTTGATATCCACTGTGTTTGTATTGCACAATTGCGTTGCCCGAGTCATCATTCAACTTTTTTTTAATGACTGGATGGGTTTGTGCCCAACATCTTCTTTTGACTTTTGTTATCCACTATGATTGTATTGCACAAATGGGTTGCCCGAGTCATCTTTCAACTGTTTTTTTTTATAATGACTAGTTGGGTTTGTGCCCAACATCTTCTTTTTGCTTTTGTTATATGAATCCCTGACCTTTGTGTATAATCACTTGGACAAGCTGAACAATAATCAAACCCATTGTATCGTCTGAGTATGGCTAATCACAAATTTTAAATATATGCACTTGTAAAGCAATATACAGGAATTTTGATACTTTAACATATTTCCACCATGAAAACCTTATGACAATATAGCATTGCGAAAATCCCAATTCCAACACATTGAGAAAATTCAATTTACATGTTCAAAGTACCCTTTTAAATAATTCAACACCTTCTTAACTTTTTCCCAATGAGCCTTTGTAGGTCTATGAAGAAACTAACTATAGCACCACGATTCGCCTTTTCGAACACAAAACAAATGGATTTCCTCCAAAGAACAAGTTAAGTCCTCTTGTAGATCTTCTATTAGCAACGACAGCTCCCCAATTAAATCTGTAAACCCAACAAGATCAATGGATAAAGATGGTCTGAACATTAGGCCAAGATTAGGATACCCTTTTAAATATATCAACACCTTCTTAACAGTTGCCCAATGAGCCTCTGTAGGTCTATGAAAAAATGAACTAATCCTATTAATTCTATAGCTGATATCTGGTCGAGTATAACAAACGTGTTGCATGGCCCCAACTGTACTCCTGTATAGAGAAGAATCAGAAAAAGGCATACATGATCCAGCGGTGGATGTAATGATAGGAAACCCAACAGGTGGAGTATGATAAGGTTTACAATTTGACATGTTGACACGAGACAACATGTAAGAGATGTGAAAGGTTTCTTAACCCTAACATAATTTATTTGATTATAGAGAAAGTTGCTTGTTTTCTTATTATATCTTGAAGAATAGGTACAATGATATATACATATATATATATAATAAAACCCTACTAGAGATATTAGTAAAACCAGACTGAAGATATTTTCTACTAATTACCAAACAGACCTTTGACTTGAAGTAAATTAAATATTGACCAGTTAACTTCAATCTACACCATATCCTCTAACATTCAACAATGATCTTCACTTTCTTGAGTTTTTCACATTCAAACTTTGCTTTTGATGATTTGCCCTTTGCGCTTATAAATCAGTTTCATCAAAGTGACAAGAAAAACAGAAATAACACCATGTATAAAACATATAGTTTATACGGTGAGGAATCAAGTTTAAACATTTCTAAATTCGCCACATCTCATCATACAACCACAAATCGTTTCGTCATTCAGTGAACAAGTTATGCTAGTACACACATATGAGCCTTTTCTAGTTCTAGTTAAGTGCCAACATGGTTATTTTCTACAAAACGTTGACTAGGTTTGTGTCCAATTTCTTCTTTTGGTTTTTGATATCCACTGTGTTTGTATTGCACAATTGCGTTGCCCGAGTCATCATTCAACTTTTTTTTAATGACTGGATGGGTTTGTGCCCAACATCTTCTTTTGACTTTTGTTATCCACTATGATTGTATTGCACAAATGGGTTGCCCGAGTCATCTTTCAACTGTTTTTTTTTATAATGACTAGTTGGGTTTGTGCCCAACATCTTCTTTTTGCTTTTGTTATATGAATCTCTGACCTTTGTGTATAATCACTTGGACAAGCTGAACAATAATCAAACCCATTGTATCGTCTGAGTATGGCTAATCACAAATTTTAAATATATGCACTTGTAAAGCAATATACAGGAATTTTGATACTTTAACATATTTCCACCATGAAAACCTTATGACAATATAGCATTGCGAAAATCCCAATTCCAACACATTGAGAAAATTCAATTTACATGTTCAAAGTACCCTTTTAAATAATTCAACACCTTCTTAACTTTTGCCCAATGAGCCTTTGTAGGTCTATGAAGAAACTAACTATAGCACCACGATTCGCCTTTTCGAACACAAAACAAATGGATTTCCTCCAAAGAACAAGTTAAGTCCTCTTGTAGATCTTCTATTAGCAACGACAGCTCCCCAATTAAATCTGTAAACCCAACAAGATCAATGGATAAAGATGGTCTGAACATTAGGCCAAGATTAGGATACCCTTTTAAATATATCAACACCTTCTTAACAGTTGCCCAATGAGCCTCTGTAGGTCTATGAAAAAATGAACTAATCCTATTAATTCTATAGCTGATATCTGGTCGAGTATAACAAACGTGTTGCATGGCCCCAACTGTACTCCTGTATAGAGAAGAATCAGAAAAAGGCATACATGATCCAGCGGTGGATGTAATGATAGGAAACCCAACAGGTGGAGTATGATAAGGTTTACAATTTGACATGTTGACACGAGACAACATGTAAGAGATGTGAAAGGTTTCTTAACCCTAACATAATTTATTTGATTATAGAGAAAGTTGCTTGTTTTCTTATTATATCTTGAAGAATAGGTACAATGATATATACATATATATATATAATAAAACCCTACTAGAGATATTAGTAAAACCAGACTGAAGATATTTTCTACTAATTACCAAACAGACCTTTGACTTGAAGTAAATTAAATATTGACCAGTTAACTTCAATCTACACCATATCCTCTAACATTCAACAATGATCTTCACTTTCTTGAGTTTTTCACATTCAAACTTTGCTTTTGATGATTTGCCCTTTGCGCTTATAAATCAGTTTCATCAAAGTGACAAGAAAAACATAAATAACACCATGTATAAAACATATAGTTTATACGGTGAGGAATCAAGTTAAAACATTTCTAAATTCGCCACATCTCATCATACAACCACAAATCGTTTCGTCATTCAGTGAACAAGTTATGCTAGTACACACATATGAGCCTTTTCTAGTTCTAGTTAAGTGCCAACATGGTTATTTTCTACAAAACGTTGACTAGGTTTGTGTCCAATTTCTTCTTTTGGTTTTTGATATCCACTGTGTTTGTATTGCACAATTGCGTTGCCCGAGTCATCATTCAACTTTTTTTTAATGACTGGATGGGTTTGTGCCCAACATCTTCTTTTGACTTTTGTTATCCACTATGATTGTATTGCACAAATGGGTTGCCCGAGTCATCTTTCAACTGTTTTTTTTTTATAATGACTAGTTGGGTTTGTGCCCAATATCTTCATTTTGCTTTTGTTATATGAATCCCTAACCTTTGTGTATAATCACTTGGACAAGCTGAATAATAATCAAACCCATTGTATCATCTGAGTATGGTTAATCACAAATTTTAAATATATGCACTTGTAAAGCAATATACAGGAATTTTGATACTTTAACATATTTCCACCATGAAAACCTTATGACAATATAGCATTGCGAAAATCCCAATTCCAACACATTGAGAAAATTCAATTTACATGTTCAAAGTACCCTTTTAAATAATTCAACACCTTCTTAACTTTTGCCCAATGAGCCTTTGTAGGTCTATGAAGAAACTAACTATAGCACCACGATTCGCCTTTTCGAACACAAAACAAATGGATTTCCTCCAAAGAACAAGTTAAGTCCTCTTGTAGATCTTCTATTAGCAACGACAGCTCCCCAATTAAATCTGTAAACCCACCAAGATCAAGGGATAAAGATGGTCTGAACATTAGGCCAAGATTAGGATACCCTTTTAAATATATCAACACCTTCTTAACAGTTGCCCAATGAGCCTCTGTAGGTCTATGAAAAAATGAACTAATCCTATTAATTCTATAGCTGATATCTGGTCGAGTATAACAAACGTGTTGCATGGCCCCAACTGTACTCCTGTATAGAGAAGAATCAGAAAAAGGCATACATGATCCAGCGGTGGATGTAAAGATAGGAAACCCAACAGGTGGAGTATGATAAGGTTTACAATTTGACATGTTGACACGAGACAACATGTAAGAGATGTGAAAGGTTTCTTAACCCTAACATAATTTATTTGATTATAGAGAAAGTTGCTTGTTTTCTTATTATATCTTGAAGAATAGGTACAATGATATATATATATATATATATAATAAAACCCTACTAGAGATATTAGTAAAACCAGACTAAAGATATTTTCTACTAATTACCAAACAGACCTTTGACTTGAAGTAAATTAAATATTGACCAGTTAACTTCACTACACCATATCCTCTAACATTCAACAATGCTCTTCACTTTCTTGAGTTTTTCACATTCAAAATTTGCTTATGATGATTTGCCCATTGCGCTTAGAAATCCGTTTCATCAAAGTGACAATAAAAACAGAAATAACACCATGTATAAAACATATAGTTTATACGGTGAGGAATCAAGTTAAAACATTTCTAAATTCGCCACATCTCATCATACAACCACAAATCGTTTCGTCATTCAGTGAACAAGTTATGCTAGTACACACATATGAGCCTTTTCTAGTTCAAGCTAAGTGCCACCATGGTTATTTTCTACAAAACGTTGACTAGGTTTGTGTCCAATTTCTTCTTTTGGCTTTTGATATCCACTGTGTTTGTATTGCACAATTGTGTTGCCCGAGTCATCATTCAACTTTTTTTTAATGACTGGATGGGTTTGTGCCCAACATCTTCTTTTGGCTTTTGTTATCCACTACGATTGTATTGCACAAATGGGGTGCCTGAGTCATCTTTCAACTGTTTTTTTTTATAATGACTAGTTGGGTTTGTGCCCAACATCTTCTTTTTGCTTTTGTTATATGAATCCCTCACCTTTGTGTATAATCACTTGGACAAGCTGAACAATAATCAAACCCATTGTATCATCTGAGTGTAGCTAATCACAAATTTTAAATATATGCACTTGTAAAGCAATATACAGGAATTTTGATTCTTTAACATATTTCCACCATGAAAACCTTATGACAATATAGCATTGCGAAAATCCCAATTCCAACACATTGAGAAAATTCAATTTACATGTTCAAAGTACCCTTTTAAATAATTCAACACCTTCTTAACTTTTGCCCAATGAGCCTTTGTAGGTCTATGAAGAAACTAACTATAGCACCACGATTTGCCTTTTCGAACACAAAACAAATGGATTTCCTCCAAAGAACAAGTTAAGTCCTCTTGTAGATCTTCTATTAGCAACGACAGCTCCCTAATCTGAATCTGTAAACCTAACAAGATCAAGGGATAAAGATGGTCTGAACATTAGGCCATGAATAGGATACCCTTTTAAATATATCAACACCTTCTTAACAGATGCCCAATGAGCCTCTGTAGGTCTATGAAAAAATGAACTAATCCTATTAATTCTATAATTGATATCTGGTCGAGTATAACAAACGTGTTGCATGGCTCCAACTGTACTCCTGTATAGAGAAGAATCAGACAAAGGCATACATGATCCAGCGGTGGATGTAATGATAGGAAACCCAACAGGTGGAGTATGATAAGGTTTACAATTTGACATGTTGACACGAGACAACATGTAAGAGATGTGAAAGGTTTCTTAACCCTAACATAATTTATTTGATTATAGAGAAAGTTGCTTGTTTTCTTATTATATCTTGAAGAATAGGTACAATGATATATACATATATATATATATAATAAAACCCTACTAGAGATATTAGTAAAACCAGACTGAAGATATTTTCTACTAATTACCAAACAGACCTTTGACTTGAAGTAAATTAAATATTGACCAGTTAACTTCAATCTACACCATATCCTCTAACATTCAACAATGATCTTCACTTTCTTGAGTGTTTCACATTCAAACTTTGCTTTTGATGATTTGCCCTTTGCGCTTATAAATCAGTTTCATCAAAGTGACAAGAAAAACAGAAATAACACCATGTATAAAACATATAGTTTATACGGTGAGGAATCAAGTTAAAACATTTCTAAATTAGCCACATCTCATCATACAACCACAAATCGTTTCGTCATTCAGTGAACAAGTTATGCTAGTACACACATATGAGCCACTTCTAGTTCTAGTTAAGTGCCAACATGGTTATTTTCTACAAAACGTTGACTAGGTTTGTGTCCAATTTCTTCTTTTGTCTTTTGATATCCACTGTGTTTGTATTGCACAATTGTGTTGCCCGAGTCATCATTCAACTTTTTTTTAATGACTGGATGGGTTTGTGCCCAACATCTTCTTTTGGCTTTTGTTATCCACTATGATTGTATTGCACAAATGGGTTGCCCGAGTCATCTTTCAACTGTTTTTTTTATAATGACAAGTTGGGTTTGTGCCCAACATCTTCTTTTTGCTTTTGTTATATTAATCCCTGACCTTTGTGTATAATCACTTGGACAAGCTGAACAATAATCAAACCCATTGTATCATCTGAGTATGGCTAATCACAAATTTTAAATATATGCACTTGTAAAGCAATATATAGGAATTTTGATACTTTAACATATTTCCACCATGAAAACCTTATGACAATATAGCATTGCGAAAATCCCAATTCCAACACATTGAGAAAATTCAATTTACATGTTCAAAGTAACCTTTTAAATAATTCAACACCTTCTTAACTTTTTCCCAATGAGCCTTTGTAGGTCTATGAAGAAACTAACTATAGCACCACGATTTGCCTTTTCGAACACAAAACAAATGGATTTCCTCCAAAGAACAAGTTAAGTCCTGTTGTAGATCTTCTATTAGCAACGACAGCTCCCCAATCTGAATCTGTAAACCCAACAAGATCAAGGGATAAAGATGGTCTGAACATTAGGCCATGATTAGGATACCCTTTTAAATATATCAACACCTTCTTAACAGTTGCCCAATGAGCCTCAGTAGGTCTATGAAAAAATGAACTAATCCTATTAACTCTATAGCTGATATCTGGTCGAGTATAACAAACGTGTTGCATGGCTCCAACTGTACTCCTGTATAGAGAAGAATCAGACAAAGGCATACATGATCCAGCGATGGATGTAATGATAGGAAACCCAACAGGTAGAGTATGATAAGGTTTACAATTTGACATGTTGACACGAGACAACATGTAAGAGATGTGAAAGGTTTCTTAACCCTAACATAATTTATTTGATTATAGAGAAAGTTGCTTGTTTTCTTATTATATCTTGAAGAATAGGTACAATGATATATACATATATATATATATAATAAAACCCTACTAGAGATATTAGTAAAACCAGACTGAAGATATTTTCTACTAATTACCAAACAGACCTTTGACTTGAAGTAAATTAAATATTGACCAGTTAACTTCAATCTACACCATATCCTCTAACATTCAACAATGCTCTTCACTTTCTTGAGTTTTTCACATTCAAAATTTGCTTTTGATGATTTGCCCTTTGCGCTTAGAAATCAGTTTCATCAAAGTGACAAGAAAAACAGAAATAACACCATGTATAAAACATATAGTTTATACGGTGAGGAATCAAGTTAAAACATTTCTAAATTCGCCACATCTCATCATACAACCACAAATCGTTTCGTCATTCAGTGAACAAGTTATGCTAGTACACACATATGAGCCTTTTCTAGTTCAAGTTAAGTGCCAACATGGTTATTTTCTACAAAACGTAGACTAGGTTTGTGTCCAATTTCTTCTTTTGGCTTTTGATATCCACTGTGTTTGTATTGCACAATTGTGTTGCCCGAGTCATCATTTAACTTTTTTTTAATGACTGGATGGGTTTGTGCCCAACATCTTCTTTTGGCTTTTGTTATCCACTATGATTGTATTGCACAAATGGGTTGCCCGAGTCATCTTTCAACTGTTATTTTTTATAATGACTAGTTGGGTTTGTGCCCAACATCTTCTTTTTGCTTTTGTTATATGAATCCCTGACCTTTGTGTATAATCACTTGGACAAGCTGAACAATAATCAAACCCATTGTATCATCTGAGTGTAGCTAATCACAAATTTTAAATATATGCACTTGTAAAGCAATATACAGGAATTTTGATACTTTAACATATTTCCACCATGAAAACCTTATGACAATATAGCATTGCGAAAATCCCAATTCCAACACATTGAGAAAATTCAATTTACATGTTCAAAGTACCCTTTTAAATAATTCAACACCTTCTTAACTTTTGCCCAATGAGCCTTTGTAGGTCTATGAAGAAACTAACTATAGCACCACGATTTGCCTTTTCGAACACAAAACAAATGGATTTCCTCCAAAGAACAAGTTAAGTCCTCTTGTAGATCTTCTATTAGCAACGACAGCTCCCTAATCTGAATCTGTAAACCCAACAAGATCAAGGGATAGAGATGGTCTGAACATTAGGCCATGAATAGGATACCCTTTTAAATATATCAACACCTTCTTAACAGTTGCCTAATGAGGCTCTGTAGGTCTATGAAAAAATGAACTAATCCTATTAATTCTATAGTTGATATCTGGTCGAGTATAACAAACGTGTTGCATGGCTCCAACTGTACTCCTGTATAGAGAAGAATCAGACAAAGGCATACATGATCCAGCGATGGGTGTAATGATAGGAAACCCAACAGGTAGAGTATGATAAGGTTTACAATTTGACATGTTGACACGAGACAACATGTAAGAGATGTGAAAGGTTTCTTAACCCTAACATAATTTATTTGATTATAGAGAAAGTTGCTTGTTTTCTTATTATATCTTGAAGAATAGGTACAATGATATATACATATATATATATATAATAAAACCCTACTAGAGATATTAGTAAAACCAGACTGAAGATATTTTCTACTAATTACCAAACAGACCTTTGACTTGAAGTAAATTAAATATTGACCAGTTAACTTCAATCTACACCATATCCTCTAACATTCAACAATGCTCTTCACTTTCTTGAGTTTTTCACATTCAAAATTTGCTTTTGATGATTTGCCCTTTGCGCTTAGAAATCAGTTTCATCAAAGTGACAAGAAAAACAGAAATAACACCATGTATAAAACATATAGTTTATACGGTGAGGAATCAAGTTAAAACATTTCTAAATTCGCCACATCTCATCATACAACCACAAATCGTTTCGTCATTCAGTGAACAAGTTATGCTAGTACACACATATGAGCCTTTTCTAGTTCAAGTTAAGTGCCAACATGGTTATTTTCTACAAAACGTAGACTAGGTTTGTGTCCAATTTCTTCTTTTGGCTTTTGATATCCACTGTGTTTGTATTGCACAATTGTGTTGCCCGAGTCATCATTTAACTTTTTTTTAATGACTGGATGGGTTTGTGCCCAACATCTTCTTTTGGCTTTTGTTATCCACTATGATTGTATTGCACAAATGGTTGCCCGAGTCATCTTTCAACTGTTATTTTTTATAATGACTAGTTTGGTTTGTGCCCAACATCTTCTTTTTGCTTTTGTTATATGAATCCCTGACCTTTGTGTATAATCACTTGGACAAGCTTAACAATAATCAAACCCATTGTATCATCTAGTATAGCTAATCACAAATTATTAAATATATGCACTTGTAAAGCAATATATAGGAATTTTGATACTTTAACATATTTCCACCATGAAAACCTTATGACAATATAGCATTGCGAAAATCCCAATTCCAACACATTGAGAAAACTCAATTTACATGTTCAAAGTACCCTTTTAAATAATTCAACACCTTCTTAACTTTTGCCCAATGAGCCTTTGTAGGTCTATGAAGAAACTAACTATAGCACCACGATTTGCCTTTTCGAACACAAAACAAATGGATTTCCTCCAAACAACAAGTTAAGTCCTCTTGTAGATCTTCTATTAGCAACGACAACTCCCTAATCTGAATCTGTAAACCCAACAAGATCAAGGGATAGAGATGGTCTGAACATTAGGCCATGAATAGGATACCCTTTTAAATATATCAACACCTTCTTAACAGTTGCCCAATGAGCCTCTGTCGGTCTATAAAAAAATGAACTAATCCTATTAATTCTATAGTTGATATCTGGTCGAGTATAACAAACGTGTTGCATGGCTCCAACTGTACTCCTGTATAGAGAAGAATCAGACAAAGGCATACATGATCCAGCGATGGATGTAATGATAGGAAACCCAACAGGTAGAGTATGATAAGGTTTACAATTTGACATGTTGACACGAGACAACATGTAAGAGATGTGAAAGGTTTCTTAACCCTAACATAATTTATTTGATTATAGAGAAAGTTGCTTGTTTTCTTATTATATCTTGAAGAATAGGTACAATGATATATACATATATATATATAATAAAACCCTACTAGAGATATTAGTAAAACCAGACTGAAGATATTTTCTACTAATTACCAAACAGACCTTTGACTTGAAGTAAATTAAATATTGACCAGTTAACTTCAATCTACACCATATCCTCTAACATTCAACAATGCTCTTCACTTTCTTGAGTTTTTCACATTCAAAATTTGCTTTTGATGATTTGCCCTTTGCGCTTAGAAATCAGTTTCATCAAAGTGACAAGAAAAACAGAAATAACACCATGTATAAAACATATAGTTTATACGGTGAGGAATCAAGTTAAAACATTTCTAAATTCGACACATCTCATCATACAACCACAAATCGTTTCGTCATTCAGTGAACAAGTTATGCTAGTACACACATATGAGCCTTTTCTAGTTCAAGTTAAGTGCCAACATGGTTATTTTCTACAAAACGTAGACTAGGTTTGTGTCCAATTTCTTCTTTTGGCTTTTGATATCCACTGTGTTTGTATTGCACAATTGTGTTGCCCGAGTCATCATTTAACTTTTTTTTAATGACTGGATGGGTTTGTGCCCAACATCTTCTTTTGGCTTTTGTTATCCACTATGATTGTATTGCACAAATGGGTTGCCCGAGTCATCTTTCAACTGTTTTTTTTTATAATGACTAGTGGGGTTTGTGCCCAACATCTTCTTTTTGCTTTTGTTATATGAATCCCTGACCTTTGTGTATAATCACTTGGACAAGCTGAACAATAATCAAACCCATTGTATCATCTGAGTGTAGCTAATCACAAATTTTAAATATATGCACTTGTAAAGCAATATACAGGAATTTTGATACTTTAACATATTTCCACCATGAAAACCTTATGACAATATAGCATTGCGAAAATCCCAATTCCAACACATTGAGAAAATTCAATTTACATGTTCAAAGTACCCTTTTAAATAATTCAACACCTTCTTAACTTTTGCCCAATGAGCCTTTGTAGGTCTATGAAGAAACTAACTATAGCACCACGATTTGCCTTTTCGAACACAAAACAAATGGATTTCCTCCAAAGAACAAGTTAAGTCCTCTTGTAGATCTTCTATTAGCAACGACAGCTCCCTAATCTGAATCTGTAAACCCAACAAGATCAAGGGATAGAGATGGTCTGAACATTAGGCCATGAATAGGATACCCTTTTAAATATATCAACACCTTCTTAACAGTTGCCTAATGAGCCTCTGTAGGTCTATGAAAAAATGAACTAATCCTATTAATTCTATAGTTGATATCTGGTCGAGTATAACAAACGTGTTGCATGGCTCCAACTGTACTCCTGTATAGAGAAGAATCAGACAAAGGCATACATGATCCAGCGATGGATGTAATGATAGGAAACCCAACAGGTAGAGTATGATAAGGTTTACAATTTGACATGTTGACACGAGACAACATGTAAGGGATGTGAAAGGTTTCTTAACCCTAACATAATTTATTTGATTATAGAGAAAGTTGCTTGTTTTCTTATTATATCTTGAAGAATAGGTACAATGATATATACATATATATGTATAATAAAACCCTACTAGAGATATTAGTAAAACCAGACTGAAGATATTTTCTACTAATTACCAAACAGACCTTTGACTTGAAGTAAATTAAATATTGACCAGTTAACTTCAATCTACACCATATCCTCTAACATTCAACAATGCTCTTCACTTTCTTGAGTTTTTCACATTCAAAATTTGCTTATGATGATTTGCCCTTTGCGCTTAGAAATCAGTTTCATCAAAGTGACAAGAAAAACAGAAATAACACCATGTATAAAACATATAGTTTATACGGTGAGGAATCAAGTTAAAACATTTCTAAATTCGCCACATCTCATCATACAACCACAAATCGTTTCGTCATTCAGTGAACAAGTTATGCTAGTACACACATATGAGCCTTTTCTAGTTCAAGTTAAGTGCCAACATGGTTATTTTCTACAAAACGTAGACTAGGTTTGTGTCCAATTTCTTCTTTTGGCTTTTGATATCCACTGTGTTTGTATTGCACAATTGTGTTGCCCGAGTCATCATTTAACTTTTTTTTAATGACTGGATGGGTTTGTGCCCAACATCTTCTTTTGGCTTTTGTTATCCACTATGATTGTATTGCACAAATGGGTTGCCCGAGTCATCTTTCAACTGTTATTTTTTATAATGACTAGTTGGGTTTGTGCCCAACATCTTCTTTTTGCTTTTGTTATATGAATCCCTGACCTTTGTGTATAATCACTTGGACAAGCTTAACAATAATCAAACCCACTGTATCATCTAGTATAGCTAATCACAAATTATTAAATATATGCACTTGTAAAGCAATATATAGGAATTTTGATACTTTAACATATTTCCACCATGAAAACCTTATGACAATATAGCATTGCGAAAATCCCAATTCCAACACATTGAGAAAATTCAATTTACATGTTCAAAGTACCCTTTTAAATAATTCAACACCTTCTTAACTTTTGCCCAATGAGCCTTTGTAGGTCTATGAAGAAACTAACTATAGCACCACGATTTGCCTTTTTGAACACAAAACAAATGGGTTTCCTCCAAAGAACAAGTTAAGTCCTCTTGTAGATCTTCTATTAGCAACGACAGCTCCCTAATCTGAATCTGTAAACCCAACAAGATCAAGGGATAGAGATGGTCTGAACATTAGGCCATGAATAGGATACCCTTTTAAATATATCAACACCTTCTTAACAGTTGCCCAATGAGCCTCTGTAGGTCTATGAAAAAATGAACTAATCCTATTAATTCTATAGTTGATATCTGGTCGAGTATAACAAACGTGTTGCATGGCTCCAACTGTACTCCTGTATAGAGAAGAATCAGACAAAGGCATACATGATCCAGCGATGGATGTAATGATAGGAAACCCAACAGGTAGAGTATGATAAGGTTTACAATTTGACATGTTGACACGAGACAACATGTAAGAGATGTGAAAGGTTTCTTAACCCTAACATAATTTATTTGATTATAGAGAAAGTTGCTTGTTTTCTTATTATATCTTGAAGAATAGGTACAATGATATATACATATATATATATAATAAAACCCTACTAGAGATATTAGTAAAACCAGACTGAAGATATTTTCTACTAATTACCAAACAGACCTTTGACTTGAAGTAAATTAAATATTGACCAGTTAACTTCAATCTACACCATATCCTCTAACATTCAACAATGCTCTTCACTTTCTTGAGTTTTTCACATTCAAAATTTGCTTTTGATGATTTGCCCTTTGCGCTTAGAAATCAGTTTCATCAAAGTGACAAGAAAAACAGAAATAACACCATGTATAAAACATATAGTTTATACGGTGAGGAATCAAGTTAAAACATTTCTAAATTCGCCACATCTCATCATACAACCACAAATCGTTTCGTCATTCAGTGAACAAGTTATGCTAGTACACACATATGAGCCTTTTCTAGTTCAAGTTAAGTGCCAACATGGTTATTTTCTACAAAACGTAGACTAGGTTTGTGTCCAATTTCTTCTTTTGGCTTTTGATATCCACTGTGTTTGTATTGCACAATTGTGTTGCCCGAGTCATCATTTAACTTTTTTTTAATGACTGGATGGGTTTGTGCCCAACATCTTCTTTTGGCTTTTGTTATCCACTATGATTGTATTGCACAAATGGGTTGCCCGAGTCATCTTTCAACTGTTATTTTTTATAATGACTAGTTGGGTTTGTGCCCAACATCTTCTTTTTGCTTTTGTTATATGAATCCCTGACCTTTGTGTATAATCACTTGGACAAGCTTAACAATAATCAAACCCATTGTATCATCTAGTATAGCTAATCACAAATTATTAAATATATGCACTTGTAAAGCAATATATAGGAATTTTGATACTTTAACATATTTCCACCATGAAAACCTTATGACAATATAGCATTGCGAAAATCCCAATTCCAACACATTGAGAAAATTCAATTTACATGTTCAAAGTACCCTTTTAAATAATTCAACACCTTCTTAACTTTTGCCCAATGAGCCTTTGTAGGTCTATGAAGAAACTAACTATAGCACCACGATTTGCCTTTTTGAACACAAAACAAATGGGTTTCCTCCAAAGAACAAGTTAAGTCCTCTTGTAGATCTTCTATTAGCAACGACAGCTCCCTAATCTGAATCTGTAAACCCAACAAGATCAAGGGATAGAGATGGTCTGAACATTAGGCCATGAATAGGATACCCTTTTAAATATATCAACACCTTCTTAACAGTTGCCCAATGAGCCTCTGTAGGTCTATGAAAAAATGAACTAATCCTATTAATTCTATAGTTGATATCTGGTCGAGTATAACAAACGTGTTGCATGGCTCCAACTGTACTCCTGTATAGAGAAGAATCAGACAAAGGCATACATGATCCAGCGATGGATGTAATGATAGGAAACCCAACAGGTAGAGTATGATAAGGTTTACAATTTGACATGTTGACACGAGACAACATGTAAGAGATGTGAAAGGTTTCTTAACCCTAACATAATTTATTTGATTATAGAGAAAGTTGCTTGTTTTCTTATTATATCTTGAAGAATAGGTACAATGATATATACATATATATATATAATAAAACCCTACTAGAGATATTAGTAAAACCAGACTGAAGATATTTTCTACTAATTACCAAACAGACCTTTGACTTGAAGTAAATTAAATATTGACCAGTTAACTTCAATCTACACCATATCCTCTAACATTCAACAATGCTCTTCACTTTCTTGAGTTTTTCACATTCAAAATTTGCTTTTGATGATTTGCCCTTTGCGCTTAGAAATCAGTTTCATCAAAGTGACAAGAAAAACAGAAATAACACCATGTATAAAACATATAGTTTATACGGTGAGGAATCAAGTTAAAACATTTCTAAATTCGCCACATCTCATCATACAACCACAAATCGTTTCGTCATTCAGTGAACAAGTTATGCTAGTACACACATATGAGCCTTTTCTAGTTCAAGTTAAGTGCCAACATGGTTATTTTCTACAAAACGTAGACTAGGTTTGTGTCCAATTTCTTCTTTTGGCTTTTGATATCCACTGTGTTTGTATTGCACAATTGTGTTGCCCGAGTCATCATTTAACTTTTTTTTAATGACTGGATGGGTTTGTGCCCAACATCTTCTTTTGGCTTTTGTTATCCACTATGATTGTATTGCACAAATGGGTTGCCCGAGTCATCTTTCAACTGTTTTTTTTATAATGACTAGTTGGGTTTGTGCCCAACATCTTCTTTTTGCTTTTGTTATATGAATCCCTGACCTTTGTGTATAATCACTTGGACAAGCTGAACAATAATCAAACCCATTGTATCATCTGAGTGTAGCTAATCACAAATTTTAAATATATGCACTTGTAGAGCAATATACAGGAATTTTGATACTTTAACATATTTCCACCATGAAAACCTTATGACAATATAGCATTGCGAAAATCCCAATTCCAACACATTGAGAAAATTCAATTTACATGTTCAAAGTACCCTTTTAAATAATTCAACACCTTCTTAACTTTTGCCCAATGAGCCTTTGTAGGTCTATGAAGAAACTAACTATAGCACCACGATTTGCCTTTTCGAACACAAAACAAATGGGTTTCCTCCAAAGAACAAGTTAAGTCCTCTTGTAGATCTTCTATTAGCAACGACAGCTCCCTAATCTGAATCTGTAAACCCAACAAGATCAAGGGATATAGATGGTCTGAACATTAGGCCATGAATAGGATACCCTTTTAAATATATCAACACCTTCTTAACAGTTGCCCAATGAGACTCTGTAGGTCTATGAAAAAATGAACTAATCCTATTAATTCTATAGTTGATATCTGGTCGAGTATAACAAACGTGTTGCATGGCTCCAACTGTACTCCTGTATAGAGAAGAATCAGACAAAGGCATACATGATCCAGCGATGGATGTAATGATAGGAAACCCAACAGGTAGAGTATGATAAGGTTTACAATTTGACATGTTGACACGAGACAACATGTAAGAGATGTGAAAGGTTTCTTAACCCTAACATAATTTATTTGATTATAGAGAAAGTTGCTTGTTTTCTTATTATATCTTGAAGAATAGGTACAATGATATATACATATATATATATAATAAAACCCTACTAGAGATATTAGTAAAACCAGACTGAAGATATTTTCTACTAATTACCAAACAGACCTTTGACTTGAAGTAAATTAAATATTGACCAGTTAACTTCAATCTACACCATATCCTCTAACATTCAACAATGCTCTTCACTTTCTTGAGTTTTTCACATTCAAAATTTGCTTTTGATGATTTGCCCTTTGCGCTTAGAAATCAGTTTCATCAAAGTGACAAGAAAAACAGAAATAACACCATGTATAAAACATATAGTTTATACGGTGAGGAATCAAGTTAAAACATTTCTAAATTCGCCACATCTCATCATACAACCACAAATCGTTTCGTCATTCAGTGAACAAGTTATGCTAGTACACACATATGAGCCTTTTCTAGTTCAAGTTAAGTGCCAACATGGTTATTTTCTACAAAACGTAGACTAGGTTTGTGTCCAATTTCTTCTTTTGGCTTTTGATATCCACTGTGTTTGTATTGCACAATTGTGTTGCCCGAGTCATCATTTAACTTTTTTTTAATGACTGGATGGGTTTGTGCCCAACATCTTCTTTTGGCTTTTGTTATCCACTATGATTGTATTGCACAAATGGGTTGCCCGAGTCATCTTTCAACTGTTTTTTTTATAATGACTAGTTGGGTTTGTGCCCAACATCTTCTTTTTGCTTTTGTTATATGAATCCCTGACCTTTGTGTATAATCACTTGGACAAGCTGAACAATAATCAAACCCATTGTATCATCTGAGTGTAGCTAATCACAAATTTTAAATATATGCACTTGTAGAGCAATATACAGGAATTTTGATACTTTAACATATTTCCACCATGAAAACCTTATGACAATATAGCATTGCGAAAATCCCAATTCCAACACATTGAGAAAATTCAATTTACATGTTCAAAGTACCCTTTTAAATAATTCAACACCTTCTTAACTTTTGCCCAATGAGCCTTTGTAGGTCTATGAAGAAACTAACTATAGCACCACGATTTGCCTTTTCGAACACAAAACAAATGGGTTTCCTCCAAAGAACAAGTTAAGTCCTCTTGTAGATCTTCTATTAGCAACGACAGCTCCCTAATCTGAATCTGTAAACCCAACAAGATCAAGGGATATAGATGGTCTGAACATTAGGCCATGAATAGGATACCCTTTTAAATATATCAACACCTTCTTAACAGTTGCCCAATGAGACTCTGTAGGTCTATGAAAAAATGAACTAATCCTATTAATTCTATAGTTGATATCTGGTCGAGTATAACAAACGTGTTGCATGGCTCCAACTGTACTCCTGTATAGAGAAGAATCAGACAAAGGCATACATGATCCAGCGATGGATGTAATGATAGGAAACCCAACAGGTAGAGTATGATAAGGTTTACAATTTGACATGTTGACACGAGACAACATGTAAGAGATGTGAAAGGTTTCTTAACCCTAACATAATTTATTTGATTATAGAGAAAGTTGCTTGTTTTCTTATTATATCTTGAAGAATAGGTACAATGATATATACATATATATATATAATAAAACCCTACTAGAGATATTAGTAAAACCAGACTGAAGATATTTTCTACTAATTACCAAACAGACCTTTGACTTGAAGTAAATTAAATATTGACCAGTTAACTTCAATCTACACCATATCCTCTAACATTCAACAATGCTCTTCACTTTCTTGAGTTTTTCACATTCAAAATTTGCTTTTGATGATTTGCCCTTTGCGCTTAGAAATCAGTTTCATCAAAGTGACAAGAAAAACAGAAATAACACCATGTATAAAACATATAGTTTATACGGTGAGGAATCAAGTTAAAACATTTCTAAATTCGCCACATCTCATCATACAACCACAAATCGTTTCGTCATTCAGTGAACAAGTTATGCTAGTACACACATATGAGCCTTTTCTAGTTCAAGTTAAGTGCCAACATGGTTATTTTCTACAAAACGTAGACTAGGTTTGTGTCCAATTTCTTCTTTTGGCTTTTGATATCCACTGTGTTTGTATTGCACAATTGTGTTGCCCGAGTCATCATTTAACTTTTTTTTAATGACTGGATGGGTTTGTGCCCAACATCTTCTTTTGGCTTTTGTTATCCACTATGATTGTATTGCACAAATGGGTTGCCCGAGTCATCTTTCAACTGTTATTTTTTATAATGACTAGTTGGGTTTGTGCCCAACATCTTCTTTTTGCTTTTGTTATATGAATCCCTGACCTTTGTGTATAATCACTTGGACAAGCTTAACAATAATCAAACCCATTGTATCATCTAGTATAGCTAATCACAAATTATTAAATATATGCACTTGTAAAGCAATATATAGGAATTTTGATACTTTAACATATTTCCACCATGAAAACCTTATGACAATATAGCATTGCGAAAATCCCAATTCCAACACATTGAGAAAATTCAATTTACATGTTCAAAGTACCCTTTTAAATAATTCAACACCTTCTTAACGTTTGCCCAATGAGCCTTTGTAGGTCTATGAAGAAACTAACTATAGCACCACGATTTGCCTTTTCGAACACAAAACAAATGGATTTCCTCCAAAGAACAAGTTAAGTCCTCTTGTAGATCTTCTATTAGCAACGACAGCTGCCCAATCTGAATCTGTAAACCCAACAAGATCAAGGGATAAAGATGGTCTGAACATTAGGCCATGATTAGGATACCCTTTTAAATATATCAACACCTTCTTAACAGTTGCCCAATGAGCCTCTGTAGGTCTATGAAAAAATGAACTAATCCTATTAATTCTATAGCTAATATCTGGTTGAGTATAACAAACGTGTTGCATGGCTCCAACTGTACTCCTGTATAGAGAAGAATCAGACAAAGGCATACATGATCCAGCAGTGGATGTAAAGATAGGAAACCCAGCAGGTGGAGTATGATAAGGTTTACAATTTGACATGTTGACACGAGACAACATGTAAGAGATGTGAAAGGTTTCTTAACCCTAAAATAATTTATTTGATTATAGAGAAAGTTGCTTGTTTTCTTATTATATCTTGAAGAATAGGTACAATGATATATACATATATATATATAATAAAACCCTACTAGAGATATTAGTAAAACCAAACTGAAGATATTTTCTACTAATTACCAAACAGTCCTTTGACTTGAAGTAAATTAAATATTGACCAGTTAACTTCAATCTACACCATATCCTCTAACATTCAACAATGCTCTTCACTTTCTTGAGTTTTTCACATTCAAAATTTGAGTAAAAAAATTCCTCTTTGCTTTTGATGATTTACCCTTTGCGCTTAGAAATCAGTTTCATCAAAGTGACAACAAAAACAGAAATAACACCATGTATAAAACATATAGTTTATACGGTGAGGAATCAAGTTAAAACATTTCTAAATTCGCCACATCTCGTCATACAACCACAAATCGATTCGTCATTCAGTGAACAAGTTATGCTAGTACACACATATGAGCCTTTTCTAGTTCAAGTTAAGTGCCAACATGGTTATTTTCTACAAAACGTAGACTAGGTTTGTGTCCAATTTCTTCTTTTGGCTTTTGATATCCACTGTGTTTGTATTGCACAATTGTGTTGCCCGAGTCATCATTTAACTTTTTTTTAATGACTGGATGGGTTTGTGCCCAACATCTTCTTTTGGCTTTTGTTATCCACTATGATTGTATTGCACAAATGGGTTGCCCGAGTCATCTTTCAACTGTTTTTTTTATAATGACTAGTTGGGTTTGTGCCCAACATCTTCTTTTTGCTTTTGTTATATGAATCCCTGACCTTTGTGTATAATCACTTGGACAAGCTGAACAATAATCAAACCCATTGTATCATCTGAGTGTAGCTAATCACAAATTTTAAATATATGCACTTGTAGAGCAATATACAGGAATTTTGATACTTTAACATATTTCCACCATGAAAACCTTATGACAATATAGCATTGCGAAAATCCCAATTCCAACACATTGAGAAAATTCAATTTACATGTTCAAAGTACCCTTTTAAATAATTCAACACCTTCTTAACTTTTGCCCAATGAGCCTTTGTAGGTCTATGAAGAAACTAACTATAGCACCACGATTTGCCTTTTCGAACACAAAACAAATGGATTTCCTCCAAAGAACAAGTTAAGTCCTCTTGTAGATCTTCTATTAGCAACGACAGCTCCCTAATCTGAATCTGTAAACCCAACAAGATCAAGGGATAGAGATGGTCTGAACATTAGGCCATGAATAGGATACCCTTTTAAATATATCAACACCTTCTTAACAGTTGCCTAATGATCCTCTGTAGGTCTATGAAAAAATGAACTAATCCTATTAATTCTATAGTTGATATCTGGTCGAGTATAACAAACGTGTTGCATGGCTCCAACTGTACTCCTGTATAGAGAAGAATCAGACAAAGGCATACATGATCCAGCGATGGATGTAATGATAGGAAACCCAACAGGTAGAGTATGATAAGGTTTACAATTTGACATGTTGACACGAGACAACATGTAAGGGATGTGAAAGGTTTCTTAACCCTAACATAATTTATTTGATTATAGAGAAAGTTGCTTGTTTTCTTATTATATCTTGAAGAATAGGTACAATGATATATACATATATATGTATAATAAAACCCTACTAGAGATATTAGTAAAACCAGACTGAAGATATTTTCTACTAATTACCAAACAGACCTTTGACTTGAAGTAAATTAAATATTGACCAGTTAACTTCAATCTACACCATATCCTCTAACATTCAACAATGCTCTTCACTTTCTTGAGTTTTTCACATTCAAAATTTGCTTTTGATGATTTGCCCTTTGCGCTTAGAAATCAGTTTCATCAAAGTGACAAGAAAAACAGAAATAACACCATGTATAAAACATATAGTTTATACGGTGAGGAATCAAGTTAAAACATTTCTAAATTCGCCACATCTCATCATACAACCACAAATCGTTTCGTCATTCAGTGAACAAGTTATGCTAGTACACACATATGAGCCTTTTCTAGTTCAAGTTAAGTGCCAACATGGTTATTTTCTACAAAACGTAGACTAGGTTTGTGTCCAATTTCTTCTTTTGGCTTTTGATATCCACTGTGTTTGTATTGCACAATTGTGTTGCCCGAGTCATCATTTAACTTTTTTTTAATGACTGGATGGGTTTGTGCCCAACATCTTCTTTTGGCTTTTGTTATCCACTATGATTGTATTGCACAAATGGGTTGCCCGAGTCATCTTTCAACTGTTATTTTTTATAATGACTAGTTGGGTTTGTGCCCAACATCTTCTTTTTGCTTTTGTTATATGAATCCCTGACCTTTGTGTATAATCACTTGGACAAGCTTAACAATAATCAAACCCATTGTATCATCTAGTATAGCTAATCACAAATTATTAAATATATGCACTTGTAAAGCAATATATAGGAATTTTGATACTTTAACATATTTCCACCATGAAAACCTTATGACAATATAGCATTGCGAAAATCCCAATTCCAACACATTGAGAAAATTCAATTTACATGTTCAAAGTACCCTTTTAAATAATTCAACACCTTCTTAACTTTTGCCCAATGAGCCTTTGTAGGTCTATGAAGAAACTAACTATAGCACCACGATTTGCCTTTTCGAACACAAAACAAATGGGTTTCCTCCAAAGAACAAGTTAAGTCCTCTTGTAGATCTTCTATTAGCAACGACAGCTCCCTAATCTGAATCTGTAAACCCAACAAGATCAAGGGATAGAGATGGTCTGAACATTAGGCCATGAATAGGATACCCTTTTAAATATATCAACACCTTCTTAACAGTTGCCTAATGATCCTCTGTAGGTCTATGAAAAAATGAACTAATCCTATTAATTCTATAGTTGATATCTGGTCGAGTATAACAAACGTGTTGCATGGCTCCAACTGTACTCCTGTATAGAGAAGAATCAGACAAAGGCATACATGATCCAGCGATGGATGTAATGATAGGAAACCCAACAGGTAGAGTATGATAAGGTTTACAATTTGACATGTTGACACGAGACAACATGTAAGGGATGTGAAAGGTTTCTTAACCCTAACATAATTTATTTGATTATAGAGAAAGTTGCTTGTTTTCTTATTATATCTTGAAGAATAGGTACAATGATATATACATATATATGTATAATAAAACCCTACTAGAGATATTAGTAAAACCAGACTGAAGATATTTTCTACTAATTACCAAACAGACCTTTGACTTGAAGTAAATTAAATATTGACCAGTTAACTTCAATCTACACCATATCCTCTAACATTCAACAATGCTCTTCACTTTCTTGAGTTTTTCACATTCAAAATTTGCTTTTGATGATTTGCCCTTTGCGCTTAGAAATCAGTTTCATCAAAGTGACAAGAAAAACAGAAATAACACCATGTATAAAACATATAGTTTATACGGTGAGGAATCAAGTTAAAACATTTCTAAATTCGCCACATCTCATCATACAACCACAAATCGTTTCGTCATTCAGTGAACAAGTTATGCTAGTACACACATATGAGCCTTTTCTAGTTCAAGTTAAGTGCCAACATGGTTATTTTCTACAAAACGTAGACTAGGTTTGTGTCCAATTTCTTCTTTTGGCTTTTGATATCCAATGTGTTTGTATTGCACAATTGTGTTGCCCGAGTCATCATTTAACTTTTTTTTAATGACTGGATGGGTTTGTGCCCAACATCTTCTTTTGGCTTTTGTTATCCACTATGATTGTATTGCACAAATGGGTTGCCCGAGTCATCTTTCAACTGTTATTTTTTATAATGACTAGTTGGGTTTGTGCCCAACATCTTCTTTTTGCTTTTGTTATATGAATCCCTGACCTTTGTGTATAATCACTTGGACAAGCTTAACAATAATCAAACCCATTGTATCATCTAGTATAGCTAATCACAAATTATTAAATATATGCACTTGTAAAGCAATATATAGGAATTTTGATACTTTAACATATTTCCACCATGAAAACCTTATGACAATATAGCATTGCGAAAATCCCAATTCCAACACATTGAGAAAATTCAATTTACATGTTCAAAGTACCCTTTTAAATAATTCAACACCTTCTTAACTTTTGCCCAATGAGCCTTTGTAGGTCTATGAAGAAACTAACTATAGCACCACGATTTGCCTTTTCGAACACAAAACAAATGGGTTTCCTCCAAAGAACAAGTTAAGTCCTCTTGTAGATCTTCTATTAGCAACGACAGCTCCCTAATCTGAATCTGTAAACCCAACAAGATCAAGGGATAGAGATGGTCTGAACATTAGGCCATGAATAGGATACCCTTTTAAATATATCAACACCTTCTTAACAGTTGCCCAATGAGCCTCTGTAGGTCTATGAAAAAATGAACTAATCCTATTAATTCTATAGTTGATATCTGGTCGAGTATAACAAACGTGTTGCATGGCTCCAACTGTACTCCTGTATAGAGAAGAATCAGACAAAGGCATACATGATCCAGCGATGGATGTAATGATAGGAAACCCAACAGGTAGAGTATGATAAGGTTTACAATTTGACATGTTGACACGAGACAACATGTAAGAGATGTGAAAGGTTTCTTAACCCTAACATAATTTATTTGATTATAGAGAAAGTTGCTTGTTTTCTTATTATATCTTGAAGAATAGGTACAATGATATATACATATATATATATAATAAAACCCTACTAGAGATATTAGTAAAACCAGACTGAAGATATTTTCTACTAATTACCAAACAGACCTTTGACTTGAAGTAAATTAAATATTGACCAGTTAACTTCAATCTACACCATATCCTCTAACATTCAACAATGCTCTTCACTTTCTTGAGTTTTTCACATTCAAAATTTGCTTTTGATGATTTGCCCTTTGCGCTTAGAAATCAGTTTCATCAAAGTGACAAGAAAAACAGAAATAACACCATGTATAAAACATATAGTTTATACGGTGAGGAATCAAGTTAAAACATTTCTAAATTCGCCACATCTCATCATACAACCACAAATCGTTTCGTCATTCAGTGAACAAGTTATGCTAGTACACACATATGAGCCTTTTCTAGTTCAAGTTAAGTGCCAACATGGTTATTTTCTACAAAACGTAGACTAGGTTTGTGTCCAATTTCTTCTTTTGGCTTTTGATATCCACTGTGTTTGTATTGCACAATTGTGTTGCCCGAGTCATCATTTAACTTTTTTTTAATGACTGGATGGGTTTGTGCCCAACATCTTCTTTTGGCTTTTGTTATCCACTATGATTGTATTGCACAAATGGGTTGCCCGAGTCATCTTTCAACTGTTATTTTTTATAATGACTAGTTGGGTTTGTGCCCAACATCTTCTTTTTGCTTTTGTTATATGAATCCCTGACCTTTGTGTATAATCACTTGGACAAGCTGAACAATAATCAAACCCATTGTATCATCTGAGTGTAGCTAATCACAAATTTTAAATATATGCACTTGTAGAGCAATATACAGGAATTTTGATACTTTAACATATTTCCACCATGAAAACCTTATGACAATATAGCATTGCGAAAATCCTAATTCCAACACATTGAGAAAATTCAATTTACATGTTCAAAGTACCCTTTTAAATAATTCAACACCTTCTTAACTTTTGCCCAATGAGCCTTTGTAGGTCTATGAAGAAACTAACTATAGCACCACGATTTGCCTTTTCGAACACAAAACAAATGGGTTTCCTCCAAAGAACAAGTTAAGTCCTCTTGTAGATCTTCTATTAGCAACGACAGCTCCCTAATCTGAATCTGTAAACCCAACAAGATCAAGGGATAGAGATGGTCTGAACATTAGGCCATGAATAGGATACCCTTTTAAATATATCAACACCTTCTTAACAGTTGCCCAATGAGCCTCTGTAGGTCTATGAAAAAATGAACTAATCCTATTAATTCTATAGTTGATATCTGGTCGAGTATAACAAACGTGTTGCATGGCTCCAACTGTACTCCTGTATAGAGAAGAATCAGACAAAGGCATACATGATCCAGCGATGGATGTAATGATAGGAAACCCAACAGGTAGAGTATGATAAGGTTTACAATTTGACATGTTGACACGAGACAACATGTAAGAGATGTGAAAGGTTTCTTAACCCTAACATAATTTATTTGATTATAGAGAAAGTTGCTTGTTTTCTTATTATATCTTGAAGAATAGGTACAATGATATATACATATATATATATAATAAAACCCTACTAGAGATATTAGTAAAACCAGACTGAAGATATTTTCTACTAATTACCAAACAGACCTTTGACTTGAAGTAAATTAAATATTGACCAGTTAACTTCAATCTACACCATATCCTCTAACATTCAACAATGCTCTTCACTTTCTTGAGTTTTTCACATTCAAAATTTGCTTTTGATGATTTGCCCTTTGCGCTTAGAAATCAGTTTCATCAAAGTGACAAGAAAAACAGAAATAACACCATGTATAAAACATATAGTTTATACGGTGAGGAATCAAGTTAAAACATTTCTAAATTCGCCACATCTCATCATACAACCACAAATCGTTTCGTCATTCAGTGAACAAGTTATGCTAGTACACACATATGAGCCTTTTCTAGTTCAAGTTAAGTGCCAACATGGTTATTTTCTACAAAACGTAGACTAGGTTTGTGTCCAATTTCTTCTTTTGGCTTTTGATATCCACTGTGTTTGTATTGCACAATTGTGTTGCCCGAGTCATCATTTAACTTTTTTTTAATGACTGGATGGGTTTGTGCCCAACATCTTCTTTTGGCTTTTGTTATCCACTATGATTGTATTGCACAAATGGGTTGCCCGAGTCATCTTTCAACTGTTTTTTTTATAATGACTAGTTGGGTTTGTGCCCAACATCTTCTTTTTGCTTTTGTTATATGAATCCCTGACCTTTGTGTATAATCACTTGGACAAGCTGAACAATAATCAAACCCATTGTATCATCTGAGTGTAGCTAATCACAAATTTTAAATATATGCACTTGTAGAGCAATATACAGGAATTTTGATACTTTAACATATTTCCACCATGAAAACCTTATGACAATATAGCATTGCGAAAATCCCAATTCCAACACATTGAGAAAATTCAATTTACATGTTCAAAGTACCCTTTTAAATAATTCAACACCTTCTTAACTTTTGCCCAATGAGCCTTTGTAGGTCTATGAAGAAACTAACTATAGCACCACGATTTGCCTTTTCGAACACAAAACAAATGGGTTTCCTCCAAAGAACAAGTTAAGTCCTCTTGTAGATCTTCTATTAGCAACGACAGCTCCCTAATCTGAATCTGTAAACCCAACAAGATCAAGGGATAGAGATGGTCTGAACATTAGGCCATGAATAGGATACCCTTTTAAATATATCAACACCTTCTTAACAGTTGCCCAATGAGCCTCTGTAGGTCTATGAAAAAATGAACTAATCCTATTAATTCTATATTTGATATCTGGTCGAGTATAACAAACGTGTTGCATGGCTCCAACTGTACTCCTGTATAGAGAAGAATCAGACAAAGGCATACATGATCCAGCGATGGATGTAATGATAGGAAACCCAACAGGTAGAGTATGATAAGGTTTACAATTTGACATGTTGACACGAGACAACATGTAAGAGATGTGAAAGGTTTCTTAACCCTAACATAATTTATTTGATTATAGAGAAAGTTGCTTGTTTTCTTATTATATCTTGAAGAATAGGTACAATGATATATACATATATATGTATAATAAAACCCTACTAGAGATATTAGTAAAACCAGACTGAAGATATTTTCTACTAATTACCAAACAGACCTTTGACTTGAAGTAAATTAAATATTGACCAGTTAACTTCAATCTACACCATATCCTCTAACATTCAACAATGCTCTTCACTTTCTTGAGTTTTTCACATTCAAAATTTGCTTTTGATGATTTGCCCTTTGCGCTTAGAAATCAGTTTCATCAAAGTGACAAGAAAAACAGAAATAACACCATGTATAAAACATATAGTTTATACGGTGAGGAATCAAGTTAAAACATTTCTAAATTCGCCACATCTCATCATACAACCACAAATCGTTTCGTCATTCAGTGAACAAGTTATGCTAGTACACACATATGAGCCTTTTCTAGTTCAAGTTAAGTGCCAACATGGTTATTTTCTACAAAACGTAGACTAGGTTTGTGTCCAATTTCTTCTTTTGGCTTTTGATATCCACTGTGTTTGTATTGCACAATTGTGTTGCCCGAGTCATCATTTAACTTTTTTTTAATGACTGGATGGGTTTGTGCCCAACATCTTCTTTTGGCTTTTGTTATCCACTATGATTGTATTGCACAAATGGGTTGCCCGAGTCATCTTTCAACTGTTTTTTTTATAATGACTAGTTGGGTTTGTGCCCAACATCTTCTTTTTGCTTTTGTTATATGAATCCCTGACCTTTGTGTATAATCACTTGGACAAGCTGAACAATAATCAAACCCATTGTATCATCTGAGTGTAGCTAATCACAAATTTTAAATATATGCACTTGTAGAGCAATATACAGGAATTTTGATACTTTAACATATTTCCACCATGAAAACCTTATGACAATATAGCATTGCGAAAATCCCAATTCCAACACATTGAGAAAATTCAATTTACATGTTCAAAGTACCCTTTTAAATAATTCAACACCTTCTTAACTTTTGCCCAATGAGCCTTTGTAGGTCTATGAAGAAACTAACTATAGCACCACGATTTGCCTTTTCGAACACAAAACAAATGGGTTTCCTCCAAAGAACAAGTTAAGTCCTCTTGTAGATCTTCTATTAGCAACGACAGCTCCCTAATCTGAATCTGTAAACCCAACAAGATCAAGGGATAGAGATGGTCTGAACATTAGGCCATGAATAGGATACCCTTTTAAATATATCAACACCTTCTTAACAGTTGCCCAATGAGCCTCTGTAGGTCTATGAAAAAATGAACTAATCCTATTAATTCTATATTTGATATCTGGTCGAGTATAACAAACGTGTTGCATGGCTCCAACTGTACTCCTGTATAGAGAAGAATCAGACAAAGGCATACATGATCCAGCGATGGATGTAATGATAGGAAACCCAACAGGTAGAGTATGATAAGGTTTACAATTTGACATGTTGACACGAGACAACATGTAAGAGATGTGAAAGGTTTCTTAACCCTAACATAATTTATTTGATTATAGAGAAAGTTGCTTGTTTTCTTATTATATCTTGAAGAATAGGTACAATGATATATACATATATATGTATAATAAAACCCTACTAGAGATATTAGTAAAACCAGACTGAAGATATTTTCTACTAATTACCAAACAGACCTTTGACTTGAAGTAAATTAAATATTGACCAGTTAACTTCAATCTACACCATATCCTCTAACATTCAACAATGCTCTTCACTTTCTTGAGTTTTTCACATTCAAAATTTGCTTTTGATGATTTGCCCTTTGCGCTTAGAAATCAGTTTCATCAAAGTGACAAGAAAAACAGAAATAACACCATGTATAAAACATATAGTTTATACGGTGAGGAATCAAGTTAAAACATTTCTAAATTCGCCACATCTCATCATACAACCACAAATCGTTTCGTCATTCAGTGAACAAGTTATGCTAGTACACACATATGAGCCTTTTCTAGTTCAAGTTAAGTGCCAACATGGTTATTTTCTACAAAACGTAGACTAGGTTTGTGTCCAATTTCTTCTTTTGGCTTTTGATATCCACTGTGTTTGTATTGCACAATTGTGTTGCCCGAGTCATCATTTAACTTTTTTTTAATGACTGGATGGGTTTGTGCCCAACATCTTCTTTTGGCTTTTGTTATCCACTATGATTGTATTGCACAAATGGGTTGCCCGAGTCATCTTTCAACTGTTTTTTTTATAATGACTAGTTGGGTTTGTGCCCAACATCTTCTTTTTGCTTTTGTTATATGAATCCCTGACCTTTGTGTATAATCACTTGGACAAGCTGAACAATAATCAAACCCATTGTATCATCTGAGTGTAGCTAATCACAAATTTTAAATATATGCACTTGTAGAGCAATATACAGGAATTTTGATACTTTAACATATTTCCACCATGAAAACCTTATGACAATATAGCATTGCGAAAATCCTAATTCCAACACATTGAGAAAATTCAATTTACATGTTCAAAGTACCCTTTTAAATAATTCAACACCTTCTTAACTTTTGCCCAATGAGCCTTTGTAGGTCTATGAAGAAACTAACTATAGCACCACGATTTGCCTTTTCGAACACAAAACAAATGGGTTTCCTCCAAAGAACAAGTTAAGTCCTCTTGTAGATCTTCTATTAGCAACGACAGCTCCCTAATCTGAATCTGTAAACCCAACAAGATCAAGGGATAGAGATGGTCTGAACATTAGGCCATGAATAGGATACCCTTTTAAATATATCAACACCTTCTTAACAGTTGCCCAATGAGCCTCTGTAGGTCTATGAAAAAATGAACTAATCCTATTAATTCTATAGTTGATATCTGGTCGAGTATAACAAACGTGTTGCATGGCTCCAACTGTACTCCTGTATAGAGAAGAATCAGACAAAGGCATACATGATCCAGCGATGGATGTAATGATAGGAAACCCAACAGGTAGAGTATGATAAGGTTTACAATTTGACATGTTGACACGAGACAACATGTAAGAGATGTGAAAGGTTTCTTAACCCTAACATAATTTATTTGATTATAGAGAAAGTTGCTTGTTTTCTTATTATATCTTGAAGAATAGGTACAATGATATATACATATATATATATAATAAAACCCTACTAGAGATATTAGTAAAACCAGACTGAAGATATTTTCTACTAATTACCAAACAGACCTTTGACTTGAAGTAAATTAAATATTGACCAGTTAACTTCAATCTACACCATATCCTCTAACATTCAACAATGCTCTTCACTTTCTTGAGTTTTTCACATTCAAAATTTGCTTTTGATGATTTGCCCTTTGCGCTTAGAAATCAGTTTCATCAAAGTGACAAGAAAAACAGAAATAACACCATGTATAAAACATATAGTTTATACGGTGAGGAATCAAGTTAAAACATTTCTAAATTCGCCACATCTCATCATACAACCACAAATCGTTTCGTCATTCAGTGAACAAGTTATGCTAGTACACACATATGAGCCTTTTCTAGTTCAAGTTAAGTGCCAACATGGTTATTTTCTACAAAACGTAGACTAGGTTTGTGTCCAATTTCTTCTTTTGGCTTTTGATATCCACTGTGTTTGTATTGCACAATTGTGTTGCCCGAGTCATCATTTAACTTTTTTTTAATGACTGGATGGGTTTGTGCCCAACATCTTCTTTTGGCTTTTGTTATCCACTATGATTGTATTGCACAAATGGGTTGCCCGAGTCATCTTTCAACTGTTTTTTTTATAATGACTAGTTGGGTTTGTGCCCAACATCTTCTTTTTGCTTTTGTTATATGAATCCCTGACCTTTGTGTATAATCACTTGGACAAGCTGAACAATAATCAAACCCATTGTATCATCTGAGTGTAGCTAATCACAAATTTTAAATATATGCACTTGTAGAGCAATATACAGGAATTTTGATACTTTAACATATTTCCACCATGAAAACCTTATGACAATATAGCATTGCGAAAATCCCAATTCCAACACATTGAGAAAATTCAATTTACATGTTCAAAGTACCCTTTTAAATAATTCAACACCTTCTTAACTTTTGCCCAATGAGCCTTTGTAGGTCTATGAAGAAACTAACTATAGCACCACGATTTGCCTTTTCGAACACAAAACAAATGGGTTTCCTCCTAAGAACAAGTTAAGTCCTCTTGTAGATCTTCTATTAGCAACGACAGCTCCCTAATCTGAATCTGTAAACCCAACAAGATCAAGGGATAGAGATGGTCTGAACATTAGGCCATGAATAGGATACCCTTTTAAATATATCAACACCTTCTTAACAGTTGCCCAATGAGCCTCTGTAGGTCTATGAAAAAATGAACTAATCCTATTAATTCTATAGTTGATATCTGGTCGAGTATAACAAACGTGTTGCATGGCTCCAACTGTACTCCTGTGTAGAGAAGAATCAGACAAAGGCATACATGATCCAGCGATGGATGTAATGATAGGAAACCCAACAGGTAGAGTATGATAAGGTTTACAATTTGACATGTTGACACGAGACAACATGTAAGAGATGTGAAAGGTTTCTTAACCCTAACATAATTTATTTGATTATAGAGAAAGTTGCTTGTTTTCTTATTATATCTTGAAGAATAGGTACAATGATATATACATATATATGTATAATAAAACCCTACTAGAGATATTAGTAAAACCAGACTGAAGATATTTTCTACTAATTACCAAACAGACCTTTGACTTGAAGTAAATTAAATATTGACCAGTTAACTTCAATCTACACCATATCCTCTAACATTCAACAATGCTCTTCACTTTCTTGAGTTTTTCACATTCAAAATTTGCTTTTGATGATTTGCCCTTTGCGCTTAGAAATCAGTTTCATCAAAGTGACAAGAAAAACAGAAATAACACCATGTATAAAACATATAGTTTATACGGTGAGGAATCAAGTTAAAACATTTCTAAATTCGCCACATCTCATCATACAACCATAAATCGTTTCGTCATTCAGTGAACAAGTTATGCTAGTACACACATATGAGCCTTTTCTAGTTCAAGTTAAGTGCCAACATGGTTATTTTCTACAAAACGTAGACTAGGTTTGTGTCCAATTTCTTCTTTTGGCTTTTGATATCCACTGTGTTTGTATTGCACAATTGTGTTGCCCGAGTCATCATTTAACTTTTTTTTAATGACTGGATGGGTTTGTGCCCAACATCTTCTTTTGGCTTTTGTTATCCACTATGATTGTATTGCACAAATGGGTTGCCCGAGTCATCTTTCAACTGTTTTTTTTTTATAATGACTAGTTGGGTTTGTGCCCAACATCTTCTTTTTGCTTTTGTTATATGAATCCCTGACCTTTGTGTATAATCACTTGGACAAGCTGAACAATAATCAAACCCATTGTATCATCTGAGTGTAGCTAATCACAAATTTTAAATATATGCACTTGTAAAGCAATATACAGGAATTTTGATACTTTAACATATTTCCACCATGAAAACCTTATGACAATATAGCATTGCGAAAATCCCAATTCCAACACATTGAGAAAATTCAATTTACATGTTCAAAGTACCCTTTTAAATAATTCAACACCTTCTTAACTTTTGCCCAATGAGCCTTTGTAGGTCTATGAAGAAACTAACTATAGCACCACGATTTGCCTTTTCGAACACAAAACAAATGGATTTCCTCCAAAGAACAAGTTAAGTCCTCTTGTAGATCTTCTATTAGCAACGACAGCTCCCTAATCTGAATCTGTAAACCCAACAAGATCAAGGGATAGAGATGGTCTGAACATTAGGCCATGAATAGGATACCCTTTTAAATATATCAACACCTTCTTAACAGTTGCCTAATGAGCCTCTGTAGGTCTATGAAAAAATGAACTAATCCTATTAATTCTATAGTTGATATCTGGTCGAGTATAACAAACGTGTTGCATGGCTCCAACTGTACTCCTGTATAGAGAAGAATCAGACAAAGGCATACATGATCCAGCGATGGATGTAATGATAGGAAACCCAACAGGTAGAGTATGATAAGGTTTACAATTTGACATGTTGACACGAGACAACATGTAAGGGATGTGAAAGGTTTCTTAACCCTAACATAATTTATTTGATTATAGAGAAAGTTGCTTGTTTTCTTATTATATCTTGAAGAATAGGTACAATGATATATACATATATATGTATAATAAAACCCTACTAGAGATATTAGTAAAACCAGACTGAAGATATTTTCTACTAATTACCAAACAGACCTTTGACTTGAAGTAAATTAAATATTGACCAGTTAACTTCAATCTACACCATATCCTCTAACATTCAACAATGCTCTTCACTTTCTTGAGTTTTTCACATTCAAAATTTGCTTTTGATGATTTGCCCTTTGCGCTTAGAAATCAGTTTCATCAAAGTGACAAGATAAACAGAAATAACACCATGTATAAAACATATAGTTTATACGGTGAGGAATCAAGTTAAAACATTTCTAAATTCGCCACATCTCATCATACAACCACAAATCGTTTCGTCATTCAGTGAACAAGTTATGCTGTACACACATATGAGCCTTTTCTAGTTCAAGTTAAGTGCCAACATGGTTATTTTCTACAAAACGTAGACTAGGTTTGTGTCCAATTTCTTCTTTTGGCTTTTGATATCCACTGTGTTTGTATTGCACAATTGTGTTGCCCGAGTCATCATTTAACTTTTTTTTAATGACTGGATGGGTTTGTGCCCAACATCTTCTTTTGGCTTTTGTTATCCACTATGATTGTATTGCACAAATGGGTTGCCCGAGTCATCTTTCAACTGTTATTTTTTATAATGACTAGTTGGGTTTGTGCCCAACATCTTCTTTTTGCTTTTGTTATATGAATCCCTGACCTTTGTGTATAATCACTTGGACAAGCTTAACAATAATCAAACCCATTGTATCATCTAGTATAGCTAATCACAAATTATTAAATATATGCACTTGTAAAGCAATATATAGGAATTTTGATACTTTAACATATTTCCACCATGAAAACCTTATGACAATATAGCATTGCGAAAATCCCAATTCCAACACATTGAGAAAATTCAATTTACATGTTCAAAGTACCCTTTTAAATAATTCAACACCTTCTTAACTTTTGCCCAATGAGCCTTTGTAGGTCTATGAAGAAACTAACTATAGCACCACGATTTGCCTTTTCGAACACAAAACAAATGGGTTTCCTCCAAAGAACAAGTTAAGTCCTCTTGTAGATCTTCTATTAGCAACGACAGCTCCCTAATCTGAATCTGTAAACCCAACAAGATCAAGGGATAGAGATGGTCTGAACATTAGGCCATGAATAGGATACCCTTTTAAATATATCAACACCTTCTTAACAGTTGCCCAATGAGCCTCTGTAGGTCTATGAAAAAATGAACTAATCCTATTAATTCTATAGTTGATATCTGGTCGAGTATAACAAACGTGTTGCATGGCTCCAACTGTACTCCTGTATAGAGAAGAATCAGACAAAGGCATACATGATCCAGCGATGGATGTAATGATAGGAAACCCAACAGGTAGAGTATGATAAGGTTTACAATTTGACATGTTGACACGAGACAACATGTAAGAGATGTGAAAGGTTTCTTAACCCTAACATAATTTATTTGATTATAGAGAAAGTTGCTTGTTTTCTTATTATATCTTGAAGAATAGGTACAATGATATATACATATATATATATAATAAAACCCTACTAGAGATATTAGTAAAACCAGACTGAAGATATTTTCTACTAATTACCAAACAGACCTTTGACTTGAAGTAAATTAAATATTGACCAGTTAACTTCAATCTACACCATATCCTCTAACATTCAACAATGCTCTTCACTTTCTTGAGTTTTTCACATTCAAAATTTGCTTTTGATGATTTGCCCTTTGCGCTTAGAAATCAGTTTCATCAAAGTGACAAGAAAAACAGAAATAACACCATGTATAAAACATATAGTTTATACGGTGAGGAATCAAGTTAAAACATTTCTAAATTCGCCACATCTCATCATACAACCACAAATCGTTTCGTCATTCAGTGAACAAGTTATGCTAGTACACACATATGAGCCTTTTCTAGTTCAAGTTAAGTGCCAACATGGTTATTTTCTACAAAACGTAGACTAGGTTTGTGTCCAATTTCTTCTTTTGGCTTTTGATATCCACTGTGTTTGTATTGCTCAATTGTGTTGCCCGAGTCATCATTTAACTTTTTTTTAATGACTGGATGGGTTTGTGCCTAACATCTTCTTTTGGCTTTTGTTATCCACTATGATTGTATTGCACAAATGGGTTGCCCGAGTCATCTTTCAACTGTTTTTTTTATAATGACTAGTTGGGTTTGTGCCCAACATCTTCTTTTTGCTTTTGTTATATGAATCCCTGACCTTTGTGTATAATCACTTGGACAAGCTGAACAATAATCAAACCCATTGTATCATCTGAGTGTAGCTAATCACAAATTTTAAATATATGCACTTGTAGAGCAATATACAGGAATTTTGATACTTTAACATATTTCCACCATGAAAACCTTATGACAATATAGCATTGCGAAAATCCTAATTCCAACACATTGAGAAAATTCAATTTACATGTTCAAAGTACCCTTTTAAATAATTCAACACCTTCTTAACTTTTGCCCAATGAGCCTTTGTAGGTCTATGAAGAAACTAACTATAGCACCACGATTTGCCTTTTCGAACACAAAACAAATAGGTTTCCTCCAAAGAACAAGTTAAGTCCTCTTGTAGATCTTCTATTAGCAACGACAGCTCCTTAATCTGAATCTGTAAACCCAACAAGATCAAGGGATAGAGATGGTCTGAACATTAGGCCATGAATAGGATACCCTTTTAAATATATCAACACCTTCTTAACAGTTGCCCAATGAGCCTCTGTAGGTCTATGAAAAAATGAACTAATCCTATTAATTCTATAGTTGATATCTGGTCGAGTATAACAAACGTGTTGCATGGCTCCAACTGTACTCCTGTATAGAGAAGAATCAGACAAAGGCATACATGATCCAGCGATGGATGTAATGATAGGAAACCCAACAGGTAGAGTATGATAAGGTTTACAATTTGACATGTTGACACGAGACAACATGTAAGAGATGTGAAAGGTTTCTTAACCCTAACATAATTTATTTGATTATAGAGAAAGTTGCTTGTTTTCTTATTATATCTTGAAGAATAGGTACAATGATATATACATATATATATATAATAAAACCCTACTAGAGATATTAGTAAAACCAGACTGAAGATATTTTCTACTAATTACCAAACAGACCTTTGACTTGAAGTAAATTAAATATTGACCAGTTAACTTCAATCTACACCATATCCTCTAACATTCAACAATGCTCTTCACTTTCTTGAGTTTTTCACATTCAAAATTTGCTTTTGATGATTTGCCCTTTGCGCTTAGAAATCAGTTTCATCAAAGTGACAAGAAAAACAGAAATAACACCATGTATAAAACATATAGTTTATACGGTGAGGAATCAAGTTAAAACATTTCTAAATTCGCCACATCTCATCATACAACCACAAATCGTTTCGTCATTCAGTGAACAAGTTATGCTAGTACACACATATGAGCCTTTTCTAGTTCAAGTTAAGTGCCAACATGGTTATTTTCTACAAAACGTAGACTAGGTTTGTGTCCAATTTCTTCTTTTGGCTTTTGATATCCACTGTGTTTGTATTGCACAATTGTGTTGCCCGAGTCATCATTTAACTTTTTTTTAATGACTGGATGGGTTTGTGCCCAACATCTTCTTTTGGCTTTTGTTATCCACTATGATTGTATTGCACAAATGGGTTGCCCGAGTCATCTTTCAACTGTTTTTTTTATAATGACTAGTTGGGTTTGTGCCCAACATCTTCTTTTTGCTTTTGTTATATGAATCCCTGACCTTTGTGTATAATCACTTGGACAAGCTGAACAATAATCAAACCCATTGTATCATCTGAGTGTAGCTAATCACAAATTTTAAATATATGCACTTGTAGAGCAATATACAGGAATTTTGATACTTTAACATATTTCCACCATGAAAACCTTATGACAATATAGCATTGCGAAAATCCCAATTCCAACACATTGAGAAAATTCAATTTACATGTTCAAAGTACCCTTTTAAATAATTCAACACCTTCTTAACTTTTGCCCAATGAGCCTTTGTAGGTCTATGAAGAAACTAACTATAGCACCACGATTTGCCTTTTCGAACACAAAACAAATGGGTTTCCTCCAAAGAACAAGTTAAGTCCTCTTGTAGATCTTCTATTAGCAACGACAGCTCCCTAATCTGAATCTGTAAACCCAACAAGATCAAGGGATAGAGATGGTCTGAACATTAGGCCATGAATAGGATACCCTTTTAAATATATCAACACCTTCTTAACAGTTGCCCAATGAGCCTCTGTAGGTCTATGAAAAAATGAACTAATCCTATTAATTCTATAGCTAATATCTGGTTGAGTATAACAAACGTGTTGCATGGCTCCAACTGTACTCCTGTATAGAGAAGAATCAGACAAAGGCATACATGATCCAGCAGTGGATGTAAAGATAGGAAACCCAGCAGGTGGAGTATGATAAGGTTTACAATTTGACATGTTGACACGAGACAACATGTAAGAGATGTGAAAGGTTTCTTAACCCTAAAATAATTTATTTGATTATAGAGAAAGTTGCTTGTTTTCTTATTATATCTTGAAGAATAGGTACAATGATATATACATATATATATATATAATAAAACCCTACTAGAGATATTAGTAAAACCAAACTGAAGATATTTTCTACTAATTACCAAACAGTCCTTTGACTTGAAGTAAATTAAATATTGACCAGTTAACTTCAATCTACACCATATCCTCTAACATTCAACAATGCTCTTCACTTTCTTGAGTTTTTCACATTCAAAATTTGAGTAAAAAAATTCCTCTTTGCTTTTGATGATTTACCCTTTGCGCTTAGAAATCAGTTTCATCAAAGTGACAACAAAAATAGAAATAACACCATGTATAAAACATATAGTTTATACGGTGAGGAATCAAGTTAAAACATTTCTAAATTCGCCACATCTCGTCATACAACCACAAATCGTTTCGTCATTCAGTGAACAAGTTATGCTAGTACACACATATGAGCCTTTTCTAGTTCAAGTTAAGTGCCAACATGGTTATTTTCTACAAAACGTAGACTAGGTTTGTGTCCAATTTCTTCTTTTGGCTTTTGATATCCACTGTGTTTGTATTGCACAATTGTGTTGCCCGAGTCATCATTTAACTTTTTTTTAATGACTGGATGGGTTTGTGCCCAACATCTTCTTTTGGCTTTTGTTATCCACTATGATTGTATTGCACAAATGGGTTGCCCGAGTCATCTTTCAACTGTTTTTTTTATAATGACTAGTTGGGTTTGTGCCCAACATCTTCTTTTTGCTTTTGTTATATGAATCCCTGACCTTTGTGTATAATCACTTGGACAAGCTGAACAATAATCAAACCCATTGTATCATCTGAGTGTAGCTAATCACAAATTTTAAATATATGCACTTGTAGAGCAATATACAGGAATTTTGATACTTTAACATATTTCCACCATGAAAACCTTATGACAATATAGCATTGCGAAAATCCCAATTCCAACACATTGAGAAAATTCAATTTACATGTTCAAAGTACCCTTTTAAATAATTCAACACCTTCTTAACTTTTGCCCAATGAGCCTTTGTAGGTCTATGAAGAAACTAACTATAGCACCACGATTTGCCTTTTCGAACACAAAACAAATGGATTTCCTCCAAAGAACAAGTTAAGTCCTCTTGTAGATCTTCTATTAGCAACGACAGCTCCCTAATCTGAATCTGTAAACCCAACAAGATCAAGGGATAGAGATGGTCTGAACATTAGGCCATGAATAGGATACCCTTTTAAATATATCAACACCTTCTTAACAGTTGCCCAATGAGCCTCTGTAGGTCTATGAAAAAATGAACTAATCCTATTAATTCTATAGTTGATATCTGGTCGAGTATAACAAACGTGTTGCATGGTTCCAACTGTACTCCTGTATAGAGAAGAATCAGACAAAGGCATACATGATCCAGCGATGGATGTAATGATAGGAAACCCAACAGGTAGAGTATGATAAGGTTTACAATTTGACATGTTGACACGAGACAACATGTAAGAGATGTGAAAGGTTTCTTAACCCTAACATAATTTATTTGATTATAGAGAAAGTTGCTTGTTTTCTTATTATATCTTGAAGAATAGGTACAATGATATATACATATATATATATATAATAAAACCCTACTAGAGATATTAGTAAAACCAAACTGAAGATATTTTCTACTAATTACCAAACAGTCCTTTGACTTGAAGTAAATTAAATATTGACCAGTTAACTTCAATCTACACCATATCCTCTAACATTCAACAATGCTCTTCACTTTCTTGAGTTTTTCACATTCAAAATTTGCTTTTGATGATTTGCCCTTTGCGCTTAGAAATCAGTTTCATCAAAGTGACAAGAAAAACAGAAATAACACCATGTATAAAACATATAGTTTATACGGTGAGGAATCAAGTTAAAACATTTCTAAATTCGCCACATCTCATCATACAACCACAAATCGTTTCGTCATTCAGTGAACAAGTTATGCTAGTACACACATATGAGCCTTTTCTAGTTCAAGTTAAGTGCCAACATGGTTATTTTCTACAAAACGTAGACTAGGTTTGTGTCCAATTTCTTCTTTTGGCTTTTGATATCCACTGTGTTTGTATTGCACAATTGTGTTGCCCGAGTCATCATTTAACTTTTTTTTAATGACTGGATGGGTTTGTGCCCAACATCTTCTTTTGGCTTTTGTTATCCACTATGATTGTATTGCACAAATGGGTTGCCCGAGTCATCTTTCAACTGTTATTTTTTATAATGACTAGTTGGGTTTGTGCCCAACATCTTCTTTTTGCTTTTGTTATATGAATCCCTGATCTTTGTGTATAATCACTTGGACAAGCTTAACAATAATCAAACCCATTGTATCATCTAGTATAGCTAATCACAAATTATTAAATATATGCACTTGTAAAGCAATATATAGGAATTTTGATACTTTAACATATTTCCACCATGAAAACCTTATGACAATATAGCATTGCGAAAATCCCAATTCCAACACATTGAGAAAATTCAATTTACATGTTCAAAGTACCCTTTTAAATAATTCAACACCTTCTTAACTTTTGCCCAATGAGCCTTTGTAGGTCTATGAAGAAACTAACTATAGCACCACGATTTGCCTTTTCGAACACAAAACAAATGGGTTTCCTCCAAAGAACAAGTTAAGTCCTCTTGTAGATCTTCTATTAGCAACGACAGCTCCCTAATCTGAATCTGTAAACCCAACAAGATCAAGGGATAGAGATGGTCTGAACATTAGGCCATGAATAGGATACCCTTTTAAATATATCAACACCTTCTTAACAGTTGCCCAATGAGCCTCTGTAGGTCTATGAAAAAATGAACTAATCCTATTAATTCTATAGCTAATATCTGGTTGAGTATAACAAACGTGTTGCATGGCTCCAACTGTACTCCTGTATAGAGAAGAATCAGACAAAGGCATACATGATCCAGCAGTGGATGTAAAGATAGGAAACCCAGCAGGTGGAGTATGATAAGGTTTACAATTTGACATGTTGACACGAGACAACATGTAAGAGATGTGAAAGGTTTCTTAACCCTAAAATAATTTATTTGATTATAGAGAAAGTTGCTTGTTTTCTTATTATATCTTGAAGAATAGGTACAATGATATATACATATATATATATATAATAAAACCCTACTAGAGATATTAGTAAAACCAAACTGAAGATATTTTCTACTAATTACCAAACAGTCCTTTGACTTGAAGTAAATTAAATATTGACCAGTTAACTTCAATCTACACCATATCCTCTAACATTCAACAATGCTCTTCACTTTCTTGAGTTTTTCACATTCAAAATTTGAGTAAAAAAATTCCTCTTTGCTTTTGATGATTTACCCTTTGCGCTTAGAAATCAGTTTCATCAAAGTGACAACAAAAACAGAAATAACACCATGTATAAAACATATAATTTATACGGTGAGGAATCAAGTTAAAACATTTCTAAATTCGCCACATCTCGTCATACAACCACAAATCGTTTCGTCATTCAGTGAACAAGTTATGCTAGTACACACATATGAGCCTTTTCTAGTTCAAGTTAAGTGCCAACATGGTTATTTTCTACAAAACGTAGACTAGGTTTGTGTCCAATTTCTTCTTTTGGCTTTTGATATCCACTGTGTTTGTATTGCACAATTGTGTTGCCCGAGTCATCATTTAACTTTTTTTTAATGACTGGATGGGTTTGTGCCCAACATCTTCTTTTGGCTTTTGTTATCCACTATGATTGTATTGCACAAATGGGTTGCCCGAGTCATCTTTCAACTGTTTTTTTTATAATGACTAGTTGGGTTTGTGCCCAACATCTTCTTTTTGCTTTTGTTATATGAATCCCTGACCTTTGTGTATAATCACTTGGACAAGCTGAACAATAATCAAACCCATTGTATCATCTGAGTGTAGCTAATCACAAATTTTAAATATATGCACTTGTAGAGCAATATACAGGAATTTTGATACTTTAACATATTTCCACCATGAAAACCTTATGACAATATAGCATTGCGAAAATCCCAATTCCAACACATTGAGAAAATTCAATTTACATGTTCAAAGTACCCTTTTAAATAATTCAACACCTTCTTAACTTTTGCCCAATGAGCCTTTGTAGGTCTATGAAGAAACTAACTATAGCACCACGATTTGCCTTTTCGAACACAAAACAAATGGGTTTCCTCCAAAGAACAAGTTAAGTCCTCTTGTAGATCTTCTATTAGCAACGACAGCTCCCTAATCTGAATCTGTAAACCCAACAAGATCAAGGGATAGAGATGGTCTGAACATTAGGCCATGAATAGGATACCCTTTTAAATATATCAACACCTTCTTAACAGTTGCCCAATGAGCCTCTGTAGGTCTATGAAAAAATGAACTAATCCTATTAATTCTATAGCTAATATCTGGTTGAGTATAACAAACGTGTTGCATGGCTCCAACTGTACTCCTGTATAGAGAAGAATCAGACAAAGGCATACATGATCCAGCAGTGGATGTAAAGATAGGAAACCCAGCAGGTGGAGTATGATAAGGTTTACAATTTGACATGTTGACACGAGACAACATGTAAGAGATGTGAAAGGTTTCTTAACCCTAAAATAATTTATTTGATTATAGAGAAAGTTGCTTGTTTTCTTATTATATCTTGAAGAATAGGTACAATGATATATACATATATATATATATAATAAAACCCTACTAGAGATATTAGTAAAACCAAACTGAAGATATTTTCTACTAATTACCAAACAGTCCTTTGACTTGAAGTAAATTAAATATTGACCAGTTAACTTCAATCTACACCATATCCTCTAACATTCAACAATGCTCTTCACTTTCTTGAGTTTTTCACATTCAAAATTTGAGTAAAAAAATTCCTCTTTGCTTTTGATGATTTACCCTTTGCGCTTAGAAATCAGTTTCATCAAAGTGACAACAAAAACAGAAATAACACCATGTATAAAACATATAATTTATACGGTGAGGAATCAAGTTAAAACATTTCTAAATTCGCCACATCTCGTCATACAACCACAAATCGTTTCGTCATTCAGTGAACAAGTTATGCTAGTACACACATATGAGCCTTTTCTAGTTCAAGTTAAGTGCCAACATGGTTATTTTCTACAAAACGTAGACTAGGTTTGTGTCCAATTTCTTCTTTTGGCTTTTGATATCCACTGTGTTTGTATTGCACAATTGTGTTGCCCGAGTCATCATTTAACTTTTTTTTAATGACTGGATGGGTTTGTGCCCAACATCTTCTTTTGGCTTTTGTTATCCACTATGATTGTATTGCACAAATGGGTTGCCCGAGTCATCTTTCAACTGTTTTTTTTATAATGACTAGTTGGGTTTGTGCCCAACATCTTCTTTTTGCTTTTGTTATATGAATCCCTGACCTTTGTGTATAATCACTTGGACAAGCTGAACAATAATCAAACCCATTGTATCATCTGAGTGTAGCTAATCACAAATTTTAAATATATGCACTTGTAGAGCAATATACAGGAATTTTGATACTTTAACATATTTCCACCATGAAAACCTTATGACAATATAGCATTGCGAAAATCCCAATTCCAACACATTGAGAAAATTCAATTTACATGTTCAAAGTACCCTTTTAAATAATTCAACACCTTCTTAACTTTTGCCCAATGAGCCTTTGTAGGTCTATGAAGAAACTAACTATAGCACCACGATTTGCCTTTTCGAACACAAAACAATTGGATTTCCTCCAAAGAACAAGTTAAGTCCTCTTGTAGATCTTCTATTAGCAACGACAGCTCCCTAATCTGAATCTGTAAACCCAACAAGATCAAGGGATAGAGATGGTCTGAACATTAGGCCATGAATAGGATACCCTTTTAAATATATCAACACCTTCTTAACAGTTGCCCAATGAGCCTCTGTAGGTCTATGAAAAAATGAACTAATCCTATTAATTCTATAGTTGATATCTGGTCGAGTATAACAAACGTGTTGCATGGTTCCAACTGTACTCCTGTATAGAGAAGAATCAGACAAAGGCATACATGATCCAGCGATGGATGTAATGATAGGAAACCCAACAGGTAGAGTATGATAAGGTTTACAATTTGACATGTTGACACGAGACAACATGTAAGAGATGTGAAAGGTTTCTTAACCCTAACATAATTTATTTGATTATAGAGAAAGTTGCTTGTTTTCTTATTATATCTTGAAGAATAGGTACAATGATATATACATATATATATATATAATAAAACCCTACTAGAGATATTAGTAAAACCAAACTGAAGATATTTTCTACTAATTACCAAACAGTCCTTTGACTTGAAGTAAATTAAATATTGACCAGTTAACTTCAATCTACACCATATCCTCTAACATTCAACAATGCTCTTCACTTTCTTGAGTTTTTCACATTCAAAATTTGCTTTTGATGATTTGCCCTTTGCGCTTAGAAATCAGTTTCATCAAAGTGACAAGAAAAACAGAAATAACACCATGTATAAAACATATAGTTTATACGGTGAGGAATCAAGTTAAAACATTTCTAAATTCGCCACATCTCATCATACAACCACAAATCGTTTCGTCATTCAGTGAACAAGTTATGCTAGTACACACATATGAGCCTTTTCTAGTTCAAGTTAAGTGCCAACATGGTTATTTTCTACAAAACGTAGACTAGGTTTGTGTCCAATTTCTTCTTTTGGCTTTTGATATCCACTGTGTTTGTATTGCACAATTGTGTTGCCCGAGTCATCATTTAACTTTTTTTTAATGACTGGATGGGTTTGTGCCCAACATCTTTTTTTGGCTTTTGTTATCCACTATGATTGTATTGCACAAATGGGTTGCCCGAGTCATCTTTCAACTGTTATTTTTTATAATGACTAGTTGGGTTTGTGCCCAACATCTTCTTTTTGCTTTTGTTATATGAATCCCTGACCTTTGTGTATAATCACTTGGACAAGCTTAACAATAATCAAACCCATTGTATCATCTAGTATAGCTAATCACAAATTATTAAATATATGCACTTGTAAAACAATATATAGGAATTTTGATACTTTAACATATTTCCACCATGAAAACCTTATGACAATATAGCATTGCGAAAATCCCAATTCCAACACATTGAGAAAATTCAATTTACATGTTCAAAGTACCCTTTTAAATAATTCAACACCTTCTTAACTTTTGCCCAATGAGCCTTTGTAGGTCTATGAAGAAACTAACTATAGCACCACGATTTGCCTTTTCGAACACAAAACAAATGGATTTCCTCCAAAGAACAAGTTAAGTCCTCTTGTAGATCTTCTATTAGCAACGACAGCTGCCCAATCTGAATCTGTAAACCCAACAAGATCAAGGGATAAAGATGGTCTGAACATTAGGCCATGATTAGGATACCCTTTTAAATATATCAACACCTTCTAACAAACGTGTTGCATGGCTCCAACTGTACTCCTGTATAGAGAAGAATCAGACAAAGGCATACATGATCCAGCAGTGGATGTAAAGATAGGAAACCCAGCAGGTGGAGTATGATAAGGTTTACAATTTGACATGTTGACACGAGACAACATGTAAGAGATGTGAAAGGTTTCTTAACCCTAAAATAATTTATTTGATTATAGAGAAAGTTGCTTGTTTTCTTATTATATCTTGAAGAATAGGTACAATGATATATACATATATATATATATAATAAAACCCTACTAGAGATATTAGTAAAACCAAACTGAAGATATTTTCTACTAATTACCAAACAGTCCTTTGACTTGAAGTAAATTAAATATTGACCAGTTAACTTCAATCTACACCATATCCTCTAACATTCAACAATGCTCTTCACTTTCTTGAGTTTTTCACATTCAAAATTTGAGTAAAAAAATTCCTCTTTGCTTTTGATGATTTACCCTTTGCGCTTAGAAATCAGTTTCATCAAAGTGACAACAAAAACAGAAATAACACCATGTATAAAACATATAGTTTATACAGTGAGGAATCAAGTTAAAACATTTCTAAATTCGCCACATCTCGTCATACAACCACAAATCGTTTCGTCATTCAATGAACAAGTTATGCTAGTACACACATATGAGCCTTTTCTAGTTCAAGTTAAGTCCCAACATGGTTATTTTCTACAAAACGTTGACTAGGTTTGTGTCCAATTTCTTCTTTTGGCTTTTGATATCCACTGTGTTTGTATTGCAGAATTGTTTTGCCTGACTCATCATTCAACTTTTATTTAATGACTGGATGGGTTTGTGCCCAACATCTTCTTTTGGCCTTTGTTATCCACTATGATTGTATTGCACAAATGGGTTGCCCGAGTCATCTTTCAACTGTTTTTTTATAATGACTAGTTGGGTTTGTGCCCAACATCTTCTTTTGGCTTTTGTTATATGAATGCCTGAACTTTTTGTATAATCACTTGGCACAAGCTGAACAATAATCAAACCCATTGTATCATCTGAGTATAACTAATCAGAAATATGGAATATATGCACTTTTAAAGCAAGATATAGGAGTTTTGATACTTTAACATATTTTCACCATGAATTTGAGTATAGCATTGCGAGAATCTGAGTTTGAACACATTGAGAACATTCAATCCACATGTTCAAAGTACTCATCATCAGCAAACAACTCATCAACATCGTCATCATTTAGACAATCATGAGAACCATTAAAGAGTGAGAGCAATTGGGAAAGATTAGAGGATACTTGTGATAGATCAACTATAGAGGTCAACTGATGATTAGAAGTAAGGTAAGATAAGTGAGAAGTCACGCTTTATCATTCAAACAGAGATTCAAAGAAAGAACATACACCCAAATTTCGACGAAGAGGAATGAAAGTGTTCTCAATTAAAGGTTTGGTGAGTGCATCAACAAGTTGTTCTGTACCAAGAACATGATTGACCTAGACCTGTCCCACTGAAACTTTTTAACGAACAAAAAAAGATCCCATTCAACTTATTTCATCTTAGCATGTAGAACTAGGTTAGCCGCAATAGATATATTACTAGTATTGTCACACCAAAGCACATGAACAGACGACAATGATAAATTAAGTTCAGTTAGTACAGAAGTTACCCAAATGACATCACACATAGCATTGGCTAATCCACGAAACTCTGCCTCGTCTATTGAACTAGACACCACGATTTTCCTTTTCGAACACAAAACAAATGGATTTCCTCCAAAGAACAAGCTAAGTCCTCTTGTAGATCTTCTGTTATCAACGGCAGCTCCCCAATCTGAATCTGTAAACCCAACAAGATCCAGGGATAAATATGGTCTGAACATTAGGCCATGATTAGGAGACCCTTTGAAATATATCAACACCCTCTTAATAGTTACCCAATGAAAACTTTATGACAGTATAGCATTACGAGAATATGAATTCCAACACATTGAGAACATTCAATTCACATCTTCAAAGTACTCATCATCAGCAAACAAATCATCAACATCGCCATCATTCAGAATAAGATCATGAGAACCATTAGAAAGTGAGCTCAATTGGGAGAGATTTGAGGATACTTGTGATAGGACAACTTCAGAGGTCAACTAGTGAGTAGAAGTAAGGTAAGACAAGTGAGAAGTCACTGTTGATCCTTCAGACAGAGCTTCACTCAAAGAACAGACACCCAACTTTCGACGAAGAGGAATGAAAGTGTTCTCAATTAAAGGTTGGGTGAGTGCATCAAGAAGCTGTTCTGTACCAGGAACATGATTGAACTTCACCAGTCCATGTGAAACTTTTTAACGAACAAAAAAAAAGAAGAAATTCTACATGCTTTATCTTAGCATATTGAAGTGGGTTAGCCGCAATAGAGATAATACTACTAGTATTGTTTCACCAAAGCACAGGAACATATGATAATAATAAACCAAGTTCAGTTAGTACAGAAGTTACCCAAATGACATTACACATTGCATTAGCTAATCCACGAAACTCTGCCTCAGCTATTGATCTAGGCACCACGACTTGCTTTTTCAAACACAAAACAAATGGATTTCCTCCAAAGAACAAGTACTATCGACTTGTAGATATTCTGTTATCAGCGTCAGCTCCCCAATCTGAATATATAAAACCAACAAGATTAAGGGATGAAGATGGTCTGAATATTAGGCCATGATTAGGAGACCCTTTTAAATATATCAACACCCTCTTAACAGTTGCTCAGTGAGCCTATGTAGGTCTATGAAGAAACTAACTAAGCATATTAATACTATAGCTGATATCTGGACGAGTATAACAAACGTGTTGCAAGTCTTAAACCGTGCTTCTGCATCGAGAAGGATCATACAAAGGCATACATGATACATAGGTGGATGTAAGGAGAGGAAAACCAACCGGTGAAGTATGACAAGATTTACAATTTGATATGTTGACACAAGACAACAGGTCACAGATGTGAAAGGTTTCTTAACTCTAACATAATTTAATTGAATAGAGAGAAAGAAAGTTACTTGTTTTCTTATTATATCTTGAAGAAAAAGTAGAATGATATATATATATAGTAAAACCCTACTAGAGATATTAGTAAAACCCTACTGGAGATATTTTCTACTAATTACCAAACGTTCCTTTAACTTGAAGTAAATTAAATATTTTCTACTAATTACTAAACTCTATCCTCTAACATTCACCAATCCCCTTCAGTTTCTTGAGTTTTTCCCATCCTCAATTTGAATAAAAAAAATCCTCTTTACGTTTCTTGATTATTTGCCACTTGATCTTAGACATCATGTTCATTAAAGTGACAATAAAAACAGAAACAACACCATGTATACCACATATAGTTTATACATTGAGGAATCAAGTTAAAACATTTCTAACTTCAACCACATCTCATCATACAACCACAAATCGTTTATGTATTCAGTAAACAAGTTATGCTAGTACACACATATGAGCCTTTTCTTGTCCAAGTCAAGTGCCAACATGGTTATTCTCTACACAAAGTTGACTCGATTTTTGCCCAATTTCTTCTTTTGGCTTTTGATATCCACTGTGTTTGCATTGCACAACTATGTTGCTTGAGTCATCATTCAACTTTTGTTTTTTGAGTGGTTGGGTTTGTGCCCAACGTCTTCTTTTGGCTTTTGCTATCCACTATGTTTGTATTGCACAAATGTGCTGCCCAAGCCATCATTCAACTTTTTTTTTATGATGACTGGTTGGGTTTGTGCCCAACATCTTCATTTGGCTTTTGTTATATCAATGTGTGAACTTTGTGTATAATTACTTGGCACAATATTAATGCTAATAAAATCCATTGTATCATCTGAATATAACTAATCACAAATGTGATAGATATGCACTTGTAAAGTAAGATATACGAGTTTTGATACTTTAACATATTTTTACCATGAAAAACTTATGACAATATAGCATTGCGAGAATCTTAATTCCAACACATTGAGAACATTCAATTCACATGTTCAAAGTACTCATCATCAGCAAACAACTCATCAACATCGTCATCATTTAGAAAAAGATTATGATATCCATTAGAAAGTGAGATCAATTGGGAGAGATTAGAGGATACTTGTGACAAGTGAGAAAAACTTCACAGGTCAACTAATAAGTAGAAGTCAGGTAAAACAAGTGAGAAGTCACGGTTGATCCTTCAGACAGAGCTTCATGCAAAGAACATACACCCAACTTTCGACGAAGAGGAATGACAGTGTTCTCAATTAAAGGTTTGGTGAGTGCATCAACAAGTTGTTCTGTCCTAGGAACATGATTGACCTTGACCAGTCCCTGTGAAACTTTTTAACGAACAAAGAAAAGAATCAATTCTACGTGCTTCATCTTACCATGTTGAAGTGGGTTAGCCGCAATAGAGATAATACTAGTATTGTTTCACCAAAGCACAAGAACATATGATAATGATAAGCCTAGTTCAGTTAGTAAAGAAGTTACCCAAATGACATCACATATAGCATTAGCTAATCCACGAAACTCTACCTCAGCTGTTGATCTAGACACCATGACTTGCTTTTTCCAACACCCAACAAATGGATTTCCTTCCAAGAATAAGCAATGTCCACTTATAGATCTTCTGTCATCAATGTCAGTTCCCCATTCTGAATATGTAAAACCAACAAGATCAAGGGATGAAGATGGTCTGGATATTAGGCCATGATAAAGAGACCCTTTTATATATCTTAACACCCTCTTAACAATTGCCCAATAATGAGCCTCTATAGGTATATGAAGAAACTGACTAAGCCTATTGATACTATAGATGAAAAAACATGTTGCAAGGCTCCAACCGTGCTTCTGTATAACGAAGGATCAAACAAAGGCATACCTGGTCCAGAGGTGGATATACGGAGAGAAAAAACAACCGGTGGAGTAGGACAAGGTTTACAATTTGACATGTTGACACGAGACAACATGTCAAAGATGTACTTCATCTGTCTTAACACCTTAAAATAAAGTCCGGGCTGTATTTCCAATCCAAGGAAATAGTTGAGTTTCCCCAAATCCTTACAGGAAAAAGGATTATTCAAGCTGCTTATGGTTGATTCGAAGAGATCATCACATGATCCTGTCACAAGTATGTCATCCACATAAACCAAGAGATAAACAAAATTGATTCTCTTAAGGAACAAGCAATTATCAGACTGAGAACTTGAAAAGGAGATATGTGTAATCAAACTTTCTCAAAGTGTAAGCAAACCAAGCTCTTGGGGCTTGTTTTAGTCTCAAACCAAGGTTTCTTAACCCTAACTGAATTTAATTGAATATAGAGAAAGTTGCTTGTTTTCTTATTATATCTTGAAGAATAGGTACAATGATATATATAGTAAAACCGTACTAGAGATATTAGTAAAAGACTACTAGAGATATTAGTAAAACCCTACTGAAGATATTTTCTACTAATTACTAAACGATCTTTTGACTTGATGTAAAATAAATATTGACCACTTAACTTTAATCTAAACTATATCCTCTAACATCTTGGAAGAACAAGAATGCAGGAAGTACACTTCCTCGAGCAAGCATTATCCTTGGTAGTTGAAAACCGAGTAGAAGTCTTCAACACTCAAGAGTAGGACAACTGGATGACTCCGTTCCAGAATGTTTTGAAAGAAGGAACCTTGCCTGAAGACGGCGGTGAGACTACCAAAATAAGACGCATTGCCGCAAACTATCTCCTTATAGACGGGGAACTCTATAGGCGAGGATACTCAACTCACTATTTGAGATGTATTTCCCATCCAAAGACAGAAAGAGTCATGCGTCAAGCTCAAGAAGGGGTCGCCGCATGTGATGAAGGCGCACGCTCATTAGCGCGAAACATCTTCAGACTAGACTATTATTGACCAACTTTGCGCAAAGACGCGGCGGAATTGAGAAAGAAATGCGAAACTTGCCAACAGTCGCACCAAGAACCGGCCAACCACCGACATTGCTCTCTCCAATGGTCACCTGTCACTCCAAATTTTAAAATGTACTAAGTTATTGATAATATCCAAAATATTAAAAAAGTTGGAATATGTACATAATTGATTTAAACTCCAATGCTTTGGATTTGGTATTAACTATGAATTTCAAACAAAGTTGTGTTCAACCTTTTTACCATCGTAATTTTTTGTGAACATTAAAGTTATAATTGAAATTTGGTATCATTATATATTTTCTAATTAAAAAATACTTATAAAACACCTAAATCTGTTTTGTTCAAATAATAATAATATTGTCATGTAAACTAAATTAATTTAAATTTCGCCACGACGAAGAGGAAAAGACTCTATTTATGAATAATGAAATTTTGAAGTATAACAAATTTTATCATTTTGAAAACCCGATAAGGAATTTAGCCTTATTATCATTATTTGAAAAAAAATTGTCTTGTTGCTTGTAAATCTTGTTATTTTTTTAGATTATAACTAAAACTTGTGAAATAATCTTAAAATAATATTGTACTGTTGTTAATTCTTCGTAAGATAATGAAAAGTATTTTGATCTTTTAGCGGACATATGCAAATATGTGAATTTTTGTTGTTGTCACAATGAATGAAAAATTTAATGAAACAACACTTACAGGAATTAAGATATAAATTATTGTTATAAAAAAAAGATATTGAGAATTACAGGAATTAAGATATAAATTATTGTTATAAAAAAAAGATATTGAGAAAACATTTTCAATTACCAATTAAATATTTTTTCTCTAAGATTTTTGTAAAAGCTTTTATCAATGAAGCTAACCTCCCATATTCCATACACGATTATTAAAAAGCTAACCTCCCATATTCCATACACGATTATATTTTGATTTTTTTTTTCCATTAAGTTATACTTGTATTATTTTATATTTTAGGAACTTATTTAGAAGGAAAAAATAATAATTGGCATAGTTAGATACTGTACAGGTATATGAAAAATTAATTTAAGAGTTAAATACCAATTGTTAAATAAACTTTATATTTTTTATTTGGTCAACAAATAAACTTTATATAAGTATATACTTTTCTAGTTAATTATTTTACAGCAAATTATTAACTAAACTTTTTATAGTGTAATTGTTTTAGCTCCATTGCAATTGTGAATTTTAATATAAAATATTTTAAAATAATTATTTATTCGGATTATCTAATAATAATTAACAAACAAATAATATATTAAATAAAAAATAAAATGATGTAATACTATTTATAAATTTTCATCATTAATTCTTCCATATATGTTTTATTTTGCAAAAACTGAATCACCAACAACAATTGTTGGTTGGCCAAAAAAACAAACAGTTATTGGGTATCATTCGAATTCAGAAAGAATTTATGAGTTCATTTCAACAATGATATATGATATATATTCAATAGTTACAAAATTAATGAACATTTTACTCAATAATATTTTAATATTTACACTTCTATTTGATATTTTTTAAAACATATATTAAAATAATATTAAACGACCATTTGCTCAATGTTTTTTACTCTTTATATGCATGTGTCATGAGGAAAAAAAATAGAAATTGTTATTTAACTATTTCGTCTCCATATATTTTTAAGTGTGGTTCACACAAGTGTTTTTAAAATCATGTTGTTTTCAAAATCGATTTGTAAAATTGTGTTGTTCCATATGTTTGAAAAACCAACGTGCAATACTCTATTTTTTCTCTTCAATCAAAAATGAGTCACATAGAGTCGTTTGGGAACATGAATGTTTTGAAGTTTTTTTTTGGCCAAATGACATCTTCATTAAAATTGAACGATGTCCGATTGGTCTAACAATAACAATGAAATTAGCGTAGATGGTGGTTCACATACCCAATTTACCATACACATCTCTCTCTTATATTGCCTAGCAATCCGATCCGCACATCTAATTGCTTTACGACTTACCCAATTCCATGAGATTTCCTCGATCTGTGACGCTACCGCCTTTATCGTGTTTGTGATATTCTCCAGCCGCCAGTCCAGTTCCTTTGCCGAATCATCCAGCTCGAAGTCCGACTCTATGATGACGTCCTTCCAACGGTGTTGAATCGCTAGCACCACGACTTGTAGTATAGTCAGGGCTTCCATATTTATCGACGATGTATCCATCCTTGATGAGTGTCGTCCCTCAATCAGGTTATCAGCTTCGTCTCGCACGATGATTCTGGTCATTCCCTTCCTCGTTGTTGCATCCCATTCTCCATCACAATTGATCTTCATCTTTCCTCCGTCCAGGGGTGCCTAACTCTTGTTTCAGCTTGCATTGGTCCTTTGCGCAGGTGTCATGCGGTTCTTATTAGCCACCTCCCATGTTTCTTGTGCTAGCCTCAAGCCGCGCTCAAGGGTAGGGGTGCAATGTTACTTCTTTTGGTGATACGCCCGACATCGTTCCTTTCATATTTCACACGCCAAAGTTTCTACTCTAGTCTTTAGGAAGGCTCCTCCACCTTGTCCTTCATTAGACTTTTCAATGATCTCAGTCATCCATTCTACCCATGATGGTTTTGAGTTACCATCCCATCGGATACCTACTCCTCCGAACCAGATTGGTCTCACCCAATGGAACTCCATCAAGGTGTGATCGGTCGTTTCCACTTGATCACAGGAATGGCTTGTCGGTGTTGAGCTAACCCCTCGTCTATGCAGATCTTCTTTCACCTGAAAAGAACAGTTGAAACTTCGCCAAATGAAGTGCTTTACCTTCGGGATTGTGGATCCTTTCCAGATGTGTTTCCATGCTTTCGGCCCTATCATGCGTGATGAAGAGGCTCGGATTGCTCCTCTGGTTCTTTGTGTTCCATTAGCCGGCAGTACACAAATTTCGAGTGTGTTGTTACCGATGTGGATGAGGGACACACCACCCCCCGAGTTCGGAGTCTCGGCAGGTAGATTTGATGGCTAGGTGTTCCTCTTCGGTTATATGTTCTCGGATTGCTCCCGTGTCCCATCATCTCCCGTCGTCCACTATGATGTCCGCCACTCTCCGATTCTGGTCCACCGAGGTGGATATCTCGCATGACAACCTGTGTCCATTGATTCCCGGGACCCAGGCATCTTGAAACAGTCGGATAGTCTCTCCATCTCCTACCCTTCATATTCCTTCTTCCTATAGTACTTTCTTCCCTTTGAGTATGCTTGACCAAGCCCATGATGCTCGCCCACCCTTTTTTTCCTGAAAAATATTGGAACTCGGGAAATATATACCTTTGATCATATTTGCCCAATATGCGTCTGGATTGTTATGAAGTCGCCAAGCCGTTTTTGTAAGCATGGCGTCCTTGAAGGGGTTGATATCCCTGAATCCCATCCCCCCTAACGCCTTTGGCTTGGTCATATACTCTCACTTTCTCCAATGAATCGTCCTCTTATCCGTACTTTGGCTCCACCAAAACTTTCTCATCATGACCATCATTTTGCCACACCAAATCTTTGGTAGTTTGAACAGGGCTATTGCATATGTTGGGACAACGGTAATGATCGCCTTGAGCAATATTTCCTGACCCGCGTTACTTAGGTAAAGATTCTTCCATTCATTCATTTTGCTCCAGATTCTGTCCTTCAATATCCTAGTGCCTCTCGTTTTGACCGGACCCACACAATGGGAATACCTAAGTATTTTCCCACCTCACGAGCTTCCTCAATCTCCAGTATTTAGCTCATCAATCTTCTGCTTCCTTGGGATGTCCCGGCGTTATAGTGGATGCTCGATTTCTGGAGATTGACGCTCTGACCTGATGTTCGACTGTATTTCTCCAATATAGATTTGAGTCCATTCGCATTCTATGCGTCCACTTTGATGAATAAAATCGAGTCATCCGCGAATAAGAGGTGGTGGACAATCGAACATGTCCTCCTAATCAGGATTCCCTCAATCTGTTTCTTATCGACCTTGTATAATCTGTCTTGACAGAACGTCATCCACAAATAAGAACAAGTAAGGTGATAGAGGGTCCCCTTGTCGGATACCTCTTGTTGGTGAGAAACATCCCGTCTTCTTTCCATTGATTATGACTCTCTACCTGACTTTTGTGATGCACCCTTTTATCCATCAAAACCATGTTTCCTTGAATCCCATCATCCTCGTGGTGTTGAGGAGGAAACTCCATTCAACCCGGTCATATGCTTTGTTCATACCGATCTTTACCGCGCATTCATCCACCTTTGTCCTTTTGCTTGTCCTTAGATGGTGGAAAGCCTCATGAGCCACTATGATATTATCATGAATTAACCTGCCAGCCACAAATTCCCATTGAAAAGGGGTGTAACAATGGAAGTATGGATTGCAATATATTCGCTAATGTTTTGGACAATACTTTATAAACAAAGTTGCATAGGCTTATGGGGTGAAAATGGGTTGTTTTGCAAGGGTTTTGTACTTTAGGGATTAAAAGTATGTCTGTATCATGAAAGCAAGGGTCGAGTGTACCGTTTAACAAGTAGTTCTTTATCGCATGGATGACATCATCTCCCCCCCCCCCCCAATACTTATGATAGAACAGCCCGGGAAAGCCATCAGGTCTAGGGGCCCTCGCTCCTCCTTGTTGGAACGTCGCTCATTTGATTTCTTCATCAGAGAACTGTTTAAGGAGGGTATGATTCATTGTTCTTGTGACAACTGGGGTCACACACCCTAAAATATGGTTTGAGTTCATTGTGCCCTCTAACTGGAATAGGTTTTTGAAATACCTTTCGCATTCCTGACTAATTTCATTTTTCGACTCTGTCCAGGTCCCATCATTCCTCTGTAGGCTTTTGATTTTGTTTCAACGTCTCCTCTCAATAGTAGATTTGTGGAAGAAAGTAGTGTTTCATCCCCCTCTCATAGGCATCGTATCCTTGCCCTCTGACTCCAGTATGTCTCTTCCCTACTCCAATATTCTGCAAGTTCTTGTTTAAGGGCTTTTTCCTCCATGCGCGAATATGTCATATTTCTCTTTCTTTGTACCTTTTCAATTTGGTTATGGATATGTGCTATTTTTATTCTATTGTGCGAGAAACTTGCTCCATTGTACCAGTTTGGTTCGACACCAATTGATCTTCGTATGGAAGGCGGGTCTCCTATCGTTTGGTGCATTAGGTACCCACGATGGCTTCAATGCTTGTGCACACCCTTCATCCGCCATCTACATGGCCTCGAATCTGAACTCCTTCCTTCCCCTACTATCTCTGTGGTCAAGCATTAGTAATATTGGGCTATGATCTGAGCCTATGGTAGGTTTATGGAAGAGGATTGTATTGGGGTATGTGGTTATCCATTCACCATTTACTATTCCCTGATCTAGGCGTTCTCTTATTCGATCGGTGTAATTTTTATTATTGCACCATGTGTATGGATTCCCTTTAAAGCTGATGTCACTCATTGCTAGTTCTAAGATGAATACATTGAAGGAATCCATTTTCTTTTGGTCCCCCCTCCTTCTCATATGAGTAGCTTATATTGTTAAAGTCCCCTATGCACATCCATGACCCCCTCACTATGCTTCCCATTTGTCTGATTTCATTCCACACTTTCACCCATTCTTCCCAAACCGTATGCCCATACACCCACGTGATCTTGACCTCTCCACTACTCCCCTCAAATCGGACCATGATATCAATGAAGTGGCACTTCTTTGTATGATTTGGATCTGTATCTCCTTCCTCCACCAAAGTGCAAGTCCCCCCGATAGGCCGATAGGTTCCACATAACGCTTATTCTCCATCCTAAGCTTTCTTTTGACCACTTCGCATAGTACCTCTTTGTTTTTTGTTTCCATCGTGAATTTAATTGTTGGTTGGTGCTTCCTTTCGAGCTCGGTTAGATAGGGAACTGCCAGGTCCGATCTCAAACTCTGACAAATCCACACCAGAGCACTCATTGGGCACCCGTGGTTGTAGAGGGACAGACACCATAACCCACTTCTTTGTCTATCACTTGGACCCTTTCCTTTGTCTTTGTCTTCTTGATCACCCGACTCTTTGTACCCTTATCTGGTCATTTTATCTTGCTCAATTTAGGTGGTTTAGTTTTCATCTTTTAGGATCCAGCCTCGCTTGCTTCGTAATCAATTCGGAGGCACCATTTTTTGAAGTTGTCCTCTGTGTCCTCTTTTCCATCCCCTTTCCCTTTAACGACATCGTACGTACTAGGGGGCTCAGGCTCGTAGGGAGGTCTATTGTAGACTCTCGGATTGGGGAGATTTGTTCGGCTGAGAACTCTACATAGTACTCCTTGTAGTTGGCGTTAGTTTTGGTTAGTCGCCTAGGAACAATGTATTGTCTTGTGGGGGTTGGTGTAGGGCTTCCGCTTCTTGGTTCAGTCGCGTGAGTCATGTATTCCACTTGGATCGTGAAGAGGTTGCCCTTCTCCAATTGCATATCCTCGACACTACCCCGAGGCTTCTCCTTCCCAATGGGCTGTGTTCACTGTGATGCGGTTCCATTTGTGTGATTGGGCTCGCATTGCTTTTTGTCGGAACCTTCATTAGTCTTCTATCCTCATCTATTAATACATTTTATCGGTTTGGCTCTTCTAAGACCCATCTCCTTTCTTTATTTTATTTAGTCCACCCTCATTTACTTCGGACTATCCTCCCCGTAAACTGGTGATCTTCCATTTGGTCTCTATTATTGCTGAGCCCCTCCCGATGAGGATCCTCTTCTACCTTTCCCTACATATTCCCAAGTTGTCTCACGGCGACGGGGTCTTTTAGCATGTGTCCAGGGGCCATAGCATGGTTGGGCTAGGTTGTCTTCGTCCATGACCACTGGTTCATTACAAGCCCTTTTTGTATGTCCTAAGCATCCACAACTGAAACAAAATTATGCAAGACGTTCATACTTAACCGTAGCCCAACTTTTCTCACCATTCGATCTTTGATACCAGAAGCCATGCACTAATGGTTTACTACCATCAATCTCTAGCTTAATTTGGATATAGCTACTATCCAATCCTTTCGGCCCCCTAATGTTATCAACGTGGATCTTTCTACCTAGTCTCTTCCCAATAATCTCGGCATTTGACTCATTCAGTTTATCCAATTATAAGTCGTGTATTTGAATCCAGAATTGAATGTTATGAAACTCAACATTCTCTAATCTCATACCTCCCTCCCATTGCTTGATGGACAGGCAGTGCCCCTGTATTGCCCAGGGACTTAAGTTGAGTGCATCTGCCATATCCCTCAGATCATCAAATTTGAACATAGTGACTGCATTGCCCATGTTCGTTTTGCTTACTCCAACATATTGATGTCAAGAACTCTTCAGGACTCCTTACTCTGCTCGCACTTTAGGTCGAGGTATTCATCAGTCGTTCCCTATAGCTTCAAGGTGAGTCTATCGTGGTGTGTTCTATCATCAGTATTGGTCGGCATTTTGAGTGGCTTGCGCCCCTGTATGTCACCCATGCTTAGGACACCTGCAAACAATACACAAAATCGGGATTAGAGGTTAGGGTAATTCAGTAATACAGACATCCTATTGAAATGCTAGAGGGTTGTATGGTTGGTGTAGGGGAGTCGGTTCGTGGTGTAGGGTTAGCTTGGGGTAATGAGAGAACAGTGGATTGCTAGGGGCTTGGTGGGGGTGATCAGCAAGTCTGGCGCAATTAGGGATCTAGGGTTGATCAATTGGCGGCGACTTGGGGATATCTGGATGGGTGAAGTTGGGCGTCGTCTTCTGAGACAGTGAATTGCCGATCTGCGTCCAATTCTGACCGTCATTTTCCCGGCGAAATCGGACGAGGACAGTGCGGATAGAAGCACCGACAAGCCTTGGCAGGAGGGGACTTTCTCTCACTAAAGAGGAGAGAGACTAAAGTTTTATAAGGGATGGAGTTCGGATTTGAAGCTTTATGCATGAAAAAAAAACATTTTAAGTATGAAATTGCAAAAATTAAAAAGAGAAGTGTCGAAGTGGATTGAAGCGATTACAACTCAAAAGAGATACTCTCTCGTTTTATTGTGTGTGATTTTTTTCAATTTTTTTGAGTATGAATATATTTTATTTTAAAAAATAACTGAATTTATGTGTTGAACACATTTACATTGCAACATAAATTTAACGTTATTCAACTCTTTATGACTTTTTGACACTTTATGTATAATTTTATACTTAATCAAACATTGTTTAGGTTATGTATAAACAAGTATATCTTAATAACATGTCTCATCCAAATATAGTATTACTTCGATTTAAGTTTTCAGTGAGCCGCGCGTGGTCTCACTTGCTTCTCTCTATCCGAACGAAAATCACCCAAATCCTAGGGTTTCCGTTCCGTGATAGCGCCATTTCCGTTCTGTTGCAATTCCGTTCTGTTGCAATTTGGTCGATTCCTTGCAGCATTAATTGCGTCTGCATACTGACCAATCAGAGCAAAGGAGAAGAGTTGCCTACTGTTTGGAGAACGTTACAAACCATGCATCCCATGCAAGGAGCTGCAGGGTGAGATACCGAAGGACAAAGAATTTTCTACAGAAGGTCACCGTCTGCCTTTCAACCTGACATCGGAGCCACTGGAACAGATAGCAGCGGAACCCCAAGGGGACACTGAAACCAGCTCGGAGCTACGGTGAGGAGGGCGGAGTTGAGGGAGAGCCACAACCTAAATAGTGAGGGAAAGACTAGTCCGAAAGAGAAGCGACTTCAGTCATGACACGAACCAAAACAGAGCATGGACGAGATTGAAGCTGCCCCTCACCTGAACTGAATCAAGCTCTGTGGAAGGCGAGGGTCTGTGCTGACCGACTGAATCGCACGAGCTAGGCGTGGCTGGGCTGATCGAACACAGAACCGAAGCAAAGACAATTGTTGTATTGACGAACTGTGAGAACCATGCTTAAACATTACACTAACCATCTCTTTTCTTTTCCACTATTTTGTACGAGCTCAACCGAGGTGAAGGCTCGGCGCCCACGAACATGAATTCCAATTCAAATTCTGTTGGCTCGGGTAGAAACGGTAAACCGGTGGTCGACCTAGACTCGAATGAACAAGTGCAAAGTGAGAGTTGGTATGTCGGAAGGATGTTTGCTCAGAAACTGAGCAAGATGAACGCAATCATGGGGATACTTAGGTCGGCATGGGCAAGATATGGGAAAGTCACAATATCGGAACTTGAGACCGGAATCTTGTTATTTGATTTTGAAAGACAAGAAGTTGCCGATCAGATTTTGGACCGTTCGCCATGGGCGGTCAATGGGCACATTCTCAATATAAAGAAATGGGATCCAAGTATGGGAGTTCATGCGATTGAATTCCACAAGGTAACTTTCTGGATACAAGTGCATGACCTAGGGCCTGAAAAATTTAGCCATGCAAATTCTCATAAGATAGGCAATATGATAGGCAAATGCATAGAAATTGAGAAGCATGATGGGAAGATAAATAGAAGCTATATGAGGATCAGAGTAGAATTAGATGGGGATGTGCCTCTGATGTCGGGATTCTGTTGGAAAAGCTCTCAAGGGGTGGAGAGATGGGCATCGATTAAATATGAACGTCTGTCAGATTATTGTTATGGGTGTGGTATTTTGGGCCACACAACTCTATAATGCAGGAAGGTGGTGCAAATGGCGGAGAATGATCCAAGTACCCCTATGTATGGGCCGTGGCTTGTGGGTGTGCGCCCAAATCAAAATGTAGTCAGGCAACATGTAAGGGGAAGAGGAACAGGAACCAGATCGGAATCATGGTACGAGGCGATCTTGGTTCGACATCATGGCCGAGGTAAGAGCAAGAGAGTCGGTCAAGGCCCAAGCTAAGGGGCAAAGTGACAAGAACGATGGGACCAAAGAGAGGAAGGAGAACATGGTCCGGGCTGAAGAGGCAATGGAAACCGAGGATCGTCCGGAAGGGGGAGAACCACCAAACCAACCGAGCAAGCCACATGAACCCGAGCCATACACTATACCAATGTACACAACCCTAACCATCCACATACCCCTAAACCGAACCACCATATAACCTAACCCTAACTCTATTACCCTTCCGCGAAACCAAACCAAAACCATATACATAGATCGACAACAAATACCAAGTCGAACCAACATTGCCAAACCCGAACATAATCGAACCAACCATGCCCTAATACCTCAACCACCAATGATCACATACCTGCCCGACAACCCAACATCCATGGACCTGAACGATACTCCCATGACTCTCCAAACATACATAGTGGAAAACCCACCCGACTCACCACCTGACACACCACCACCGACCATACACCCATCAGACCATAACCCACCTTCCGGACTAAGCCCCTACATGAACAAGATGACACTAAAGTGCAATGGGGAGGACATGGAAGTACAACCGAACACTAAGAGAATCAAGAGGCAAGAGGGGGAAACCGAAGTAGCAAAGGCAACGAAAAGCCCGAGGAGGAAATAAGCAAAGGAAACTCACAAAAAATTAAACGGGGCGAGAGGACGAAGATTACAATGAGAACAATGGAGGAAGAGGGTGACAAAAAGGTGGGTTCTAGTGGCTGTCCCAAAACAGCCACGGGTGCCCAATGAATGTACTATCATGGAATTGTCAGGGTTTGAGGTATGCCCTGACAATTCAACATCTACAAGACCTCAACAAAAGGTATCGCCAGAGCATCATCGTCTTAATGGAAACTAAGAATGGGGATACCTACTGTGAAAGGATACAGAATAGACTGGGGATGGAGAATACATATTATGTTACTCCTATCGGGGTGGCAGGAGGCCTAGCTTTATGGTGGACCTCGGAGACGATGGTGGTAATCACATATGCCGACGAAAACATGATAGATTGTGAGGTGAAGTTTGCTAAGGAGAATGAGATCATGCATGTGACATGGGTGCATGCAAGTACGGAGCCGCATGAACGTACTCAGAACTGGAACCGACTACGAACCATAGGGTTGGGCTGAAGGGGAAAGTGGTTGGTTCTAGGGGATTTCAACATAACCTGTCACCATAGTGAAAAGCAAGGGGGGAGGAAATCCCCAAGGCAAATGGAAGGGTTTAAGCAACTAATTGAGGACATCAATATGGAGGAAATGGGGGTGCATGGGAGCCCGTATACATGGAGTAACAATAGAAGTGGACCGCACCTAATAAGAGAACATTTGGATAGAGCCCTCACGAATGCGGTGTGGACCATGACTACAAACAAGGGAGATGCATCAACAAATTAGCAATCGGATCGGACCACTCACCATTGGTGGTCAAACTCGAACAACCACCCAAAAGGGCAAAGTGGAGATTCCAGTTTGAGGCAACGTGGTTAGAAAACCCGACATGCAAAGATGTGATCAAAAGTGCATGGGTAGGGCCGACTATGCGAGTAGAAACGAAGGGGATAAGGGTCAAATTGAAAAAATGCCACACGCATCTTACGGTTTGGAGCAAAAAAAACTTCAGTCATAACATGGTCGAGATAGAGAATGCAAAGGCTGCATTAAGGAGAGTCACACAAGGGACCATGGATGAGGAGGATACACGGGAGGAGACGAGACTCAATGAAGTACTGAAATCACTATGGTCGAGGGAGGAAACAAATTGGAGACAAAGGTCGAGGATAAAATGGCTCAAGGAGGGAGATCGTAACACTACATTCTTCCACCAAACAACCATTGCGAGGCGAAGGCGGAACAATATATGCCGACTGAGAGGGGCAACCGGGGAATGGATTGAAAATGATGGAGCGATTGCCGAGGAGTTATATAGGTACTATGGGAACATGTTCCAAGCGGAGAGGACCGAACCGGGGGAGGACCTACTTCAATATATTCCGAACCATTTGACAACCGAAATGAATGGGCAATTGACAAGAGAGGTGACGGACATCGAATTAAGGGAGGCAGCGTACCAAATGGGAGGATCACGAGCTCCGGGGTCGGACCGTTTCCCGGGACTCTTCTACCAACAAAATTGGAATATCGTGGGGACGGATGTCATCACCACGGTAAGGGATTTCTTCGAAACAGGTATCATTCCAAACACCCTTAATAATACCGATATTGTTCTCATACAAAAGATCCAAAGTCCGACCACACCTAGTGATTTTCGACCCATAAGTTGTTGTAACTTCATGTACAAGATTATTTCGAAAGTGTTGGTGAATCGCTTAAAAGTACATTTATTGGATCTCATCACGCCTTTCCAGAGTGCATTTGTATCAGGTAGAAGCATGCAAGATAACATCTTGGTCGCGCATGAAGTCATGCACCATCTCAATTCGGACCGAACCGGTGAAAGAACGGAATGTACGCTTAAGATCGACATGCAAAGGACCTACGATAGAGTTGAGTGGAATTCTTGCTTGATACACTTCGAAGGAGGGGTTTTGAGGAAATATGGGCTAGGTGGATGATGGCGTGCATATCAACGACCACCTACTAAGTGGTTGTCAATGGGAGCCGAACCAATACCATTCGACCAACATGAGGTATACGCCAAGGGGACCCTCTTTCACCTTACTTGTTTATATTACTTGCGGATGTGCTCTCTAGGCGGATGATGGGTGCGGCTAGGGACGGGGAGATCGAAGGAATTACACTAAGGAGGCAATGCCCGGGCAAGCGCGACCAACAAACAACAAGTGGAGTCGGAGCTAGGCATCAAGGGCACGAGTGATCCGGGGAAGTACTTGGGTCTTCCCTCGATATGGGGGGCGATCAAAGAAGGAGGCCTTGGGTTTCCTCAAATCCAAGGTAAAAGACAAACTCAATGGATATAGACCGAAAACCCTAAACCAAGCCGGTAAGGAAGTTCTCATCAAGTCGATCATCACCGCCATACCAACATACGTGATGAGTGTGTTCCGATTACCAATAACATGGTGTGTGGAGATAAACACGCTTATTGCGGACTTTTGGTGGGGACAAACCGTGGATGGCAAGAAGACACATTGGAAAAGATGGGAGGTCTTAACAAGGGGGGCAAAGGAGGCGGGGGCCTAGGCTTCCGGGAATTGCAAGCGTTCAATACGGCACTAGTCACGAAGATGGCCCACCGACTAGTAACTGAACCGAACAATTTGTGTGCACAAGTCCTAAAGGGACTCTATTTCCTGAGGGGCATGTTCCTAGAGGCAAAGAAAGGTGGGTGAGCTTCATGGGGGTGGAGTAGTACACTCTACGGCCGCGAAGCACTACTAAGCGAAGGGATATGGATGGTCGGGTCGAGAGAGAACATAAGAGTATTCGAGGATCCATGGATCTACACAAAGGAGACCAAGCGAGTTAGTGTCGATACGAGGGTGGAGAACGAGCGGAACCTCCTTGTTCGGGACATAATCAAACCGAATAGGGAGTGGAATTCCGAACTCATACGAAGCATTGTGCATCATGAGGACGTCGAGCACATCTTACGCATACCAATATCGCGGGACAGAGGGCAAGATCGATACATATGGCCACACACGAGGGATGGAACACCCATGGTCCGATCGGTATACCATAAGATACGGGAGACAACCGGAGGTCACATTGGGCTGAACCACACCGGTACTAGCGAAGCGTGGAAGGGCATGTGGGCTACCAAGGTAGAGAATTTTATGTGGCGTCTTACTACGAATGCACTTGCGGTTAAGGCTAACATGGTTAGAAGGGGCATGAATGTGACTTATGGATGCCAAATATGTGGAGATGTTGAGACACGGGAGCACATGATATTAGGGTGTGAATGGACCGAGAGGGTGTGGCATGAGATATTGGGGCTGCGAGTTAGTCGACCAAACAACATGAGCATGGTCGATTGGCTCGAGGAAAGGAGAACGGAACCTGGGGGACATGGTGTGGCAAACGACAAAAGATGAAGGCTCACGATGATTAAATGTTGGCAAATATGGAAGACTAGATGGAAAGCGGCCGTGCCCAAGGACCGCCATTGCGGAGATCAAGCGAATGTACGAGGACCAAGGCCAATGTGACCGAGCTAGGATGTATGCACACACCGAGGAACTGAATGGAGGGGACCGAGTGGAGACCGCCGCCGGCGAATGTCATAAAAATCAATTGTGACGCATCATGGTGTAAACGCACAAACCGAGCCGAGATAGGGGTGGTGGCACGAGACAACCACGGCAAGGTAGTTGGAGGAGTAAACCGAAGACATCGATACAATGGAGGGAGTAAGACCCGCACTACAAGCGGGATGGACAAGCATAACCGTCTAGGCGAACTCCCAAGTAACCCAGCAACAGATAGTACAAGGACCGACGCGATGGAGGACGACAAACATCGTCAAGAACATCCGAACTCTAGCGAGGCAAGTAGGCCAAGTAGAATGACGAGCGATTCCAAGGACGGCAAATGAATGCGCAAATTGGATAGCAAACCATCACGGCTTGGACCCGACGCAATCGATTGCATCGGATATGATCAAGCCGAATACAACGAGACGACCGACATCGACCATCACGGCTTGGACCCGACCTCCCCCTCACGTTATAAAGATAAATTGCGACGCGGCTTGGAATGGGTCGTCCTCAACCGGTGGCCTAGGCGTTGTCGCGAGGAACAACCTCGGGGTGGTCGTTGGGGGGAAATCGGAGGTTATCATCTCGGGCTCAATTGAGGAGTGTGAGGCAGAAGCATGTCTATTGGCGATAAAGTTGGCTCTGGAGCATAGGTGGCCTCATATCATTGTTGAGACCGACGCCTCTATCATTGTTGATCATGTTCACCAAAGGAACTTCGCTTGGCGAGTTGACACCATTTTGTCTAACGCAATTTCACTATCTTTGTCGATTAGTGAAACGGCGTGGGTGTGGACTCCTCGGTCCGCCAACTCTTGCGCATATTGGGTTGCGAAGAATGTCTTGCTAGGGTTGTGTCCTTCGGATTGGGTGTCTTCACCACCAACCCCGCTTCTTAGATGTATCTTTACGGATAATATTTTGTACTCAGACTCGTTTACTTCCATTGCAATGAATTAGCGTACGGTTTTATTGGCCAAAAAAAAAAATCGAGACAGGGAGTGAGTCTAAACGATTGGGTCGAGAGACCCAACTTCCATTCATATGTTTAGTAGCTAATGATTCTATGTACGAACAACCGTGATCGAGTATCGGCGTTTTATTTCATCAAGTAAAGCGTTAATTTGACCCAAAAAAATATAGTATTAACTAATACGTGTATTTAATAATATATCGAATCAAATGCCCCTAAAATAAAAAAAAATAAAAAAAATTATGTAGAAGATGAAATTATTATAAAATATTGTGGTATTGTTTGAGTATTTTATGTTAAAGTTTAACACGAATGTGGAATATGGAAAGTTGAGCTAGTAATTTATTGAAAAAAACTGTTTATTGAAAAATTGCAGAATCGCACAAAGGTTTATTGAAAAATTGCAGAATCGCACAAAGTTTAGCATGGTATTTAATCACTGATCAGTATTGAGGACCCCACTACCATTGTTTGCTACTGCTACTATCTCATAGTTCGGTGAAGAAATCAAAGCTCCGTTGCCGCCAGCCAAACTAAATGACAGTTGGAAACTCCAAGCATCTTCGGCCGAAGAAACTCCAACCATTTCAATTCTCATTTGTATTTGCCCATGCAATTACTTTGGTTTTGCATCTGCGATCAGCCGACCTCCCATGGCCATGGATTCTACCTCCAATTTCAAGTTCCGAGATCACATTGACATGGACTTCTCCGCGGTTTCCTATACCAGCTCTGACATTTCCTCCACGGATTTCAGTGATCCTGTCTACATCGACGACAACGATGAAGATGACTCCGACCTCCAATCCATGACTGCCAAGGTACGGTGCACATGATCGGTGGTAAAACATATACGCATATTGTTAAACATTGCTGCTCTGTTCAAGCAGGGAATAAAGCATCTATGCTCGGAGCTTCTTGAGCTCAAGGTGACATCCGATGAGGACTTTCAGCGCAACATCTTCCAGAACTATTCAACCTTTGTTAGGTAACGTTTAGGCAAGAGCGGAGTCCCTCTATTCTTATTAAGTCACCTGCTCGATGGTAATGTAGTCCTGTTGATGGTTAGGTACATATAATATTACGATGCAGATTATTCTGCTCACAGATCTCTGACTACAAATTAAGAGAAAAAAATGTAGTTCCTCTTCCTGTCAATTTTTTTATGACTTCTATGTCCTGCGGTAGTGCCATGGGCTTAGAATAGTTTTGTCATGGTGAAAAGCTTTCAGGAAACTGAATTCAGGATGCAGAAACTGAAATTTAAGTTCAGGAATAAACTGCAAAATAACTAAAATCGAGAGAACTTTCCCAACCTTCAAAGTTGATGTAGTTGAAATTTCATCTAATTGGATGCCTGTCTATCTGAATTTTAAGTTTATTTTCAATAGTGTCCGTCTTTTACATAGTTTGCCATATCTACTGTTTGGAGTGTCGTCACAGCACGTTACAAGATTGTTCCACTCCCACTTAAGATGTTAAGGAGAATTTGCGTTGTTTCTTATTTCACTATTCGGTGTGTATGAAGTCCATATGTCTACTTTACTATGATCTGCACCTGTTGCAGCTGGGTCCTCGTGAGCCCACTACAATACTCTCCCTTCCTATTAAGTTATATTGATCCTATTCTCTGCGAAGGTACAATAAGGCATGAAAACAGGTAAAGTTGTTTATGATTGAAATGGCATTTATTTATATGCAGTTGAAGATGTATACTGATATGTGAATATTCTTGCGGTTTTCAACCTGTAATTCACAGAGCCATACTGTTAAACGTATTTACGTTGATGAGATGGTTTTCTTGTACTTCTTTATTGTCCCCATGGAAGAGGCCAGTTTTGAAAACTTACTACATAGTGGACAGCTATTAGGTATAATTTAGTAATTCCTCCATTGAGACTCTTCATGTTTGTACTGAGAAAAGATATTTCAGAGTGTAGAAAGTATCATTACGTGCAAACTAGAATTCAAACTTGTATTGGACTTCTCAGTTATTCTTGTTCCTTAGATCATGCCAAATCATTTTAATTTCATTGTGACTTTCGATTATAAGTAAGATATTGATGCTTATTCTTCTTTCTAATATGTTGGTTTTAACGCTTGTATATACTGTCAACACTTTATCGTTTATGTACAGAGTGCTTGAGGAAGCGGAAGACACAGAAAATGAACTTATGAAGCTCAAGACGCAAGTTTACAATCAGAAAAAATTGGTGAATGAACTTGGTGATGGAGTACTTGCAAAATTATTTGCAGATGATACAATCGAAGTATATACTGAGGAATCTGTCTCAGATGAGCCATATCCACTAAGAAGACTAAAGGATCACATTAATGATGCTTCAGAGAACCTTGACACATTTCTGTCAGAAAACAGAGTTGATGAGGCTCTACATGTTCTAGAAATGGAAGTTAATTGTATTAAGAGGTTGCAGTCAGAAGAAGGTTTTTCAGCGGATCTTTTGGATTTATATAACACTGCAATTTCTAAAAGGAAAATTGCTTTCAGTCTGAAACTCGCGTCAGAAGCTGGGAATCCAAGAACAACTGCGCCAGAACTTCAGAAGGCACTAGTTGGTCTTGTTAAGCTGGGCAATGTCCATCTTGCAATCCAGTTGCTGCTAAAATATTACCATACACGTATTGCAGCTAGATTACATAATTTTCAGGATTCAAAAGCTTTTTCAGGTGCAAATTCTATGAGGGAACTTGCTAGGTTTGTGTTTTCATTGATTTCTCAAGCAGCAAGGAGCTTTCAGGTGCTTCGTGGAGAAAGTTTTTATCTTGCCCAAGAACTTGTTGAATGGGTTTCTCAAGAAATTGAAGCTTTCGCTGCTTGTTTTAATAATTATATCAGGTCAATCTCAGAAATAAGTGGTGGATTGTCCAATGTGGTACAATCGATGAAGTTTGCAATTTCATTTTGCTCCTTATTAAGAAACCAACATTTGGATACTTTCCTGGTCTTGGTAAAGTGCATACGTCCTTGTGTGGTTGAAGTTCTGGACATGCACATTGATCATTTCAAGAAAGTGTTAAGCATATTAACTGAATCTGATACTTGGGTTCTCTGCAAATATCTTGTGTCAGAAATTATGGATGAAAGTATCTTGTCTGAGAATGTTTGTAAAGAGCCTGAGTATTGCTGCCTTACTAGTAGCGGTCGGAAATTATTAACCCTGGTACAGGTATCTTGCTTTTTCTCCTTTAGATGGCTTTTATAAGATTTTATTCATGATCTTATTTTGTTTGACTACATATTTCTCAATATGTACAACTTAATCAGCCTAAGGGTACATGAATAGTTGCTTTACATTTCAAATGCTATGATAGCGTTGAAAACTAAGATAAAATGACTTGACATTGAATTATTGAGTTTCGTATTTATTTATTTAAATTTTGTTCTTGTCTTTTACCTACTATCTTTGGTTACCATTTCTTTTCAGGAAATAGCAGAAGACATGTCTCCCCTAGTAGCCATGGAAATGGAAAATTTGGTGATCAAATGTCTAATAGATCTATTTTTGGAATATGTTTCGACTCTTGAAAAAGTTATATCAATGGAAATAGCTACTATTAACCGAGATAAATATGTTCATGGAATTAGCTCTGAGATACAAATACAGCAGATATCTGTTTTGGCCAATCTGTCCACTTTACAAGGTTTGTTTTCTAGAATTATTAGATGTAGTTTCCATTCGGTGAACCAATATGTAATAGGTGCGGAGCACAAATCGGTGGATAATTTCTCATTCATTCAAGAGAAATCTACTAAGGTTAGAGCCAGCTTCTGTTCACAATTTGCATGTAGAGTAATGTCAACACAGTATGAACAGCAAATTATCCCAGAAGTTAACTGTGGGGATAAGCAAGATTCCAGCATATCTCACGGCATGATGCCCTCCATGCCTTGGCAGGTTCGTGACTTTAATTTCCTTCTGGATTTATCTAATGTTAATATTTTGATACAAAGACCAAATCTAAAATTTTATCTATTGGATTAAACCATTGTCAAATAATAGAAAGTATTAATTGTGTAGTTATTGTTATTTTCTGCTTACCTAATTTAGGTTTTCTCTTTTATTATAAGTATGCACAATGTTGATTAGAGAAATACACAGAATATTATAATATTTCCAGAATACTTTACATAGCTTTAGAGCCATAGAAATTAGGGTCACCGTTCAACCGCCACCGTCAGTCGTTTTTACGAGCTGTTAGTCTCGAAGGAGCATAGCCGAATCAATAAACGTTGGACAGAATCAGTAGTTATTGGATCGAGTTAATAGTTTGGGGTAGAGTTAATAATTGTATAGGAAGCCCGTCATGCATGGTTATTGTCCTCCCCATGTATTTAACCCTTATATGGGCATGGGGGCTACTGAGAAGAATATCAACGAAGAAATAACAAATTATATCATATTCTCTCTCATTTCTGTTCCCACGTACCTCCTTTGTCGATTCTACCATTTCTGTTGCCCCCCTTTTACCGTTGGCCTTGTTAATTGATATCAGAGTCAGACTCCACTACCATTATGTCGCTGGTTGAAAGAGAATCTACCTATTAGGGAAGCTTTCGATCGTCGTTGCATTTAGGCATGGAGGCAGTCAAGGAATCCTGTGTCCAGAAAGACACACGAGTTGACGCCGCGCTGCTGGAGCTCGTAGAGTAGATGACATCAACCAACGTTCGCAGCCAGTCCATGTTCGATATACAAAGATGATGATGGCAAACATGTCGACTCAAATTTCCAACCTAAGGCGAGACTTTGACATTCTTGGACCAGGAGTAGGAGCTCCCATAGATACAACTCCGACATGCTCGGGCATTACCTTTCCACCTCTGACACAGCAGCAACAGCAAATGGAGACTCGCGAGCCGCACCACTCCTACCGTTTCGACCGAATCGATTTCCTACATTTTACTGGAAGCAACATCGTGAGTTGGCTCTCTCAGGTCGAACACTACTTCGAGATTGATCGAACCCCTGATGAGGTGAAACTCAAGGTGTCTTTTATCCATCTTAAAGGGGAAATCAGGGGTACATGAAAATTCAGTCGAAGAAGGGTTACACCTTGTCTTGGACAGAGTACGTAGCAGCTCTCCAAGTTTAATTCGGAGAGGAACTGTTCGGAAACCCCATACTTGAGATAAAAAATTCACATCAGGAAGGATCGTTCTTGGAGTACCAGAACCGATTTGATTCTCTCCTTCATCCCGTTCAGTTTATTGAAGAGGTGAGCGAACGGGCCAGTTCATTGGGGGATTCGAGCTGCAGTTGCAAGGGTTAGTAAGAATGCAGCATCCACGGAATCTCCAGAAGGTATATGCCATGGCGAAGTTACACGACGCCATCATCGAGTCGTAAGTGCGGTCACACCCACATGTGAAGACTACCTTTCCACCGGGTAAGCAATCACCAACTGTTATGAGTACAGTAGGTAGTTATACTGCAATAGAAAACCATGTTGCCATATTTCAGGGTGAGAATGGTTGTGACAAGAATTATACTGATCATAGGGGGACTAGATTGACTAGTATTAAGGAAATGGACACTCGTCGAGCTAACAGTTTGTGTTATTGGTGTCCAAAATTATATATGGTGGGCAATATTTGTAAGGGGAAGAAGATTTTTCTCATTGTAGAGGGTGAAGGTGATATAGCCGAAACAGAGTTGGAACAGGGTTGAGGTACAAAAACTGAGGAGTTACTTGAAATTTCACTTCACGCGATCACGGGCACCCTAGGCAACTCCACCATGAAGGTCGAGGGAGAGGTAACAACAAGAGACTACAGTTGTTGATCGTACTCACCAATTCCTCGACGAATCCATGGCGGGCAAACTCGGTTGCCGAACCGAGCAAGTGGCACCCTTGAAAGTGTTGGTGGCGAATGACAGCGAAATGAGTTCTATCGGGTCTGTAAGAATTTCCAGTGGTGTATGCAAGAAGGACAAACCTTTTTTGCTAACGGTTTTCTCGTGTCATTGAAGAATTATCACATGATTTTGGGGGCGCAATGGCTCGCCACGTTAGACGACATCCTGTGGAACTTCGCCACATTACCATGATGTTTGTTTGGGGAGAGAAATTGTGTTAACTAAAGAGGAGCCGAGGGGGATCGTTGAGATGAATAAGTTGTTGTCAAAGAAAACCAAAGGTGGCCTCTATCCAGTTATGCAGCATGTCCCTTCGGCCTAGCAAGGAAGATCATCCATTTTTGTCATCAGCAAGTGTAGGAGATGGTGAAGGAAATCCCTTCGAGATTAGGGATCGAGTCTTCCTCAAATTGCATTCGTATAGTCAACATTCGATGAAGAAAAGGGGCAACCAGAAATTCCAACCGCGCTATTATGAACCCATTAAGGTGCTGGACAGGATCGACAAGGTGGTGCACAAGCTGGACCTCCCGAGTTCAGTATTGATTCACCCGACTATCCACATCTCACAGCTCAAGCTCCCTCGAGGGAAAGTGAATCACTTTACGCCATTGCCTTCATAATTCAATCAGAACAATCGACGCACACCGCAAGAAATCCTCGACCGGAAGTTGGTTCGTAGAGGGAGTGGAGCCGCTACTAAGTTGCTCATCAAATGTGAAGGGTCCAGTGAAATGAAGCAACGTGGGAGTTTCTGAAAGATGTCAATAAAAAATATTCCGACTTCAACCTTGAGGACAAGGTCGTAGTTTAGGGGGGGTGATGTTACGAGCCGTTAGTCTCGAAGGAGCTGAGCCGAGTCAATAAACGTGGGACCGGGTCAATGGTTATCAGATCGAGTTAATAGTTTTTGATCTGAGTTAATAACTGTATAGGAAACCCATCATGCATGATTATTCGCCTCTCATGTAGTTTATGTAGGTGCTACTAAGAAGAATATCAACGAAGAAATAACAAATTATATCCTCTTCTCTCTTCTTTATGTTCCTTGTCCATTCTCAATTCTACCATTCTTGTTGGCCACCCTTTTACCGTTGGCTTTATCAGTCGCCACCGCCAGTTACCGCTGTCAGCTGCCCTCTATCACCACCAACATCTGTTCACATCGATCTCTCCACCTGTTACAGTCGTCGGTTTGCTCGTCCGTCTTTGTTCCCTCTACTCCTCTATTCGCTCCCGACCTATTCTCGTCCGTTTGTCGTCCACCATCAACTCTGCTCACCATTGTTCGCTCTGCTCCACTGCTCCATTCGTCGTTCATCTGGCGCAGTCCGTTCACCGTTCATCTGCCGTAACCCGTCAGCCACATGCTCTCTACCACAACCGGCAGTCTGTTCCACATATCCGCCCCCTCTTCTCGTCTCAGTTGTTGTTGTTCTCTATCGCCGCCACCGACAATTCAGCGGTCCTCTACGTCGGCGATCGTCCACCACGGCCACCGTCCGTCTGTCTCTGCCGCCGTCGATCTCCAACTCCTGTCTTCTGTCGTCGGCCTCTATTCCTCATCTCACGCCGTTGAGAGGTATTCACTACGATTGGAATTACATATGTAGCTAGGGTTTAATTTAGTTGTTGGATCAGATTTTTTTAGGATCTGGTTTGGTTCGCTAATCAGGCTCACTTACCTGATTCTGTTCGTTGGTTCAATTAAACGGTTCGGTTTGCTGGTTCAGTTCTATTGTTGGTACTATTTTGATCATCAATTTGGTTCACTGTTTTAAACTGACGATCAATGTTGACCCACGAGTTAGCGAACACAGTATTCTGACTCTGAGGGCTACTATTGCCTACCCAGATATGACTTCCAACTGTTTTCTAACCATGTCATTATGAATTGTTGATTCAAGTGCAACTGATCACATGACTGGAGACAAAAATATATTATCAAGATTTACCATTATGTCACAATTACCTGTCTGTATAGCCAATGACTCTACCTGTAATGTATAAGGAATTAGATCCACCCAATTTTCAAAACACTTGCCCTTATCATCTAGTTTATATGTACTTTCTTTTCCTACAAACCTTATGTCTGTGACAAAAATATCTAAACAATTAAATTGCTCAGTTACCTTCACCCCAACTAAATGCACCTTTCAGGAACTGAGGATAAATGAGTTGATTGTCATTGCATATAAGGAACATAGTATATATTACATGGAGAGCTCACCTCAACGAGTGACATATTCGAGCACTAATAGTGCTAAGGAGGTACATTATCAGTTGGATCATCCATCTCTATACGTGCTAAAAAAGCTACGTCATGAATTTTAGTCTATTTCTGAATTAGTCTTTGAGTCATGTATCTAGGGAAAAATCATGTTCGTGCTTCTAGGACCTAGAGTCATCCGTCGGTCTGTCGATCTTTTTGAGTTAGTACACTCAGATGTATGGGTTCTTTGCCCAGTTACATTTATATGTGATTTTCAATATTTTGTTATATCAGGTGTATGGCGTTTTGTTATCCAATCTAGTTAAGAAATCTTTGCATAAATTTCAATGTTCTGTTCTTTTGTGAAAACTCAATTTAACACCACCGTTAAAACTCTTCATAGTAACAATGCCAAAGAATACTTTACAAATGAATTTGTGAATTATCCAACTAATATTGACATTGTACATGAATCTTCATGGGCTTATACACATCAACCAAATGGTGTGGTCGAAATAAAAAATCGTCACATACTTGAGGTGGACATGTCCCTCATCATTTTTGGTATGATGCGGTTCTAACGACATGTTATCTGATTAATCAGATGTCATCATATGTACTAGATGGTGCAATACCCTATAATGTCTTATTTCTGTCTGCACCTTTATTCAATGTTTCCAAAAAAATCTTTGTTTGTGCATGTTATGTGTATGATAATCGACCAAACCATATGAAACTTGATCCCAAGTCACTCCGTTGTATTTTTGTCGATTATTCTGGCACTCAAAAAGGTTATCGATGTTATAGTCTCACTCTTAGGAGATACTTCACTTCATCTGATGTTATCTTTATTGAGCTCGTACCATTGTTTCTCCAATCTGAACCAGTTTTTCTAGTATTCTTCAACCTATCATGACTATTCTGACGTATCCATAAGTTCACATCAACTCTTCTTCAACCCTCGAGACTGGTGGACTACCGATTGATAATGCACCTGTTACGCCTCCTATTACTCAGGTGTATACTCGACGGGATAAACATCTCATTGTTAATACCAACTCTATTCAAACCATGCAGGACCATGAAATTTGTGCATCTCCAGTTACACCCCCATCCACCCACTGAAATCCCACCACACCCTAAAGCAACAACCGATCCTTCTTCAATTCCACCCCCTCAGGTCTTTGATCTTGATCTTCCCATTGCTCTTCATAACGGCTCACATCACTGCCCAAGTACTCTCTATCCCTTAGACAACTTATGCTCTTACACAACTATATCCACAAATCAACGTGCATTTACTTTTAGTCTTGATAGTTACTCCATTCCTAAGAATGTGACAGAAGCTCTACAGAATCGAGCATGATTTTGTGCAATGCAGGAGGAAATGTCAGCGATGCAGAACAATAAAACGTGAAATTTTTGTCCTTTTCCCCTGGTAAAAAGGCGGTCAGTTGCAAATAGGTATTCACAATCAAGGTTCATCCTAATGGGTCACTGCACCGCCTCAAAGCTCGTCTGGTTGCTTGGATACTCTCAATCTTATGGTCTTGCTTATGCTGAGACTTTTTATCATGTCACTAAGACAACATCTGTTCGTGTCTGCCTGTCTCTTGCTGCTATTCACCACTGTCCACTGCACGAGCTAGATGTCAAGAATTCATTTCTCAATGGCATTCTTGAGGAAGAGGTTTACATGACTCAGCCACCTGGATTTGTTGTTTAAGAGGAGACTTCTAAAGTATGTCGCTTGCGAAAATCTCTATATGGTATGAAACAATCCCCTCACGCTTGGTTTGGGTGTCTCTCTCAAGCACTTAGTCAGTTTGACATGACTAGAACTGCTAATGATCATTTAGTCTCTTATAAACACTTAAAAGAGAAGACTGTCATCTTAGTTGCATATGTTGATGATCTGATTATCACTATTGATGATGTTGAGGGGATCTTAGCGTTACATAAGCTTTTAAGCAAACAATTTCAGATTACAGATCTTGGTAAACTCAAGTACTTTCTTGACATTGAGGTATCTTCTAGCAATATCCTTATTTGTCAATGAAAGTATGCTATTGATATGTATTTCGAATGCAGACTACTTGGATGCAAACATGTTTACTCACCCATGGTTCCTGAGACCAAACTCATGACCGATGAGGGAGCACTTCTACATGACCTTGAAAAGTATCAGTGATTAGTCGGGAATCTAAACTATTTAATAGTTACTCGCCCATGCATTGCTTATCCAGTGAGCATAGTGAGTCAATTCATGTCAGTCCCGCACACTACACACTGAGATGCAACAATTCAGATCCTTAGATACCTTAAGGGTTCTCCAAGTAAAGAACTTGTATATTCTAATTAGGAACATAATAAGATCGCAACATTCAGTGATAATGATTGAGCGGGCTGTCCTACTAGTCGAAGGTCCACTATTGGATATTGTGTCATTTTCGGTGGGAATCTTATACCATGGAAGAGTAAGAAACGGGCAAATGTATCTAGATCTAGTGTAGAGTCAAAATATCGTGCAATGGCAAATACAACTTTTGAGCTCGTTTGGACAAAACGTTTACTCAGCGAGTTAGGTATTCACCGTGATGATTTAATGAGACTACATTGTGGCAATCAATCCGCCATGCATATCTACAAGAATCAAGTCTTCCACGAAAGGACTAAGAACATTGAAGTTGATTGTCATCTAATTCGAGATCTTATCATGGGAACACTCTCGTGTCCCCAATGTATTCAACTTATTCACGTTCGGACATATCTTCAACTCGTAGATAGACATATATGCACCAACTTGACGAGGAGTGTCAAATATATAAAGTATTAATTGTGTAGTTATTGTTATTTTCTGCTTACCTAATTTAGGTTTTCTCTTTGATGATAAGTATGTACAATGTTGATTAGAGAAATACTCATAATATTATAATCTTTCCAGAATACTTTACAACCATAATTGGTTTATGTTCAACATTTCTATTTTCGTGTCTTGTTACTTTTGGACAAGTCTTACTGAGCTATATAATCCTGAAACTAATAATCTTGGTATTAATTTCCCTTTTTTAGGATTTAAGGTTCTGGATACTTTTAAAATTAAATGTTTGGTTTGGTAAGGGTTCGACATTTGTTGAAACCTTTTCTCATGTATCGGTTCGTTCCACACTTTGAGACTTGTTAATTATTTCTTTTGTGAGCACAAGTAGCGCCTGCTCCCCCATGAATACCTCTGAGAAAGAATTGTAAGTTATTTGGTGATGTCAGTTGATATTATCTGGTGCAATTATTAGGTGCTCTTCTTGGAACTGAGGAAAATAGAGATACTTGCTGAGCATGTCGAGAGCAGCTGGTTAAAGGAATTGTTGACCGATCTAATAGAGTCTACTTCTGCTGAATGGATTTCAGAGAATAAGATGATACTCAACAATGATGAAGGAATTAACCAGGTGACTCAATTAGTTAACTATCCTAAGTATGTCAGAGTAAAAACAGAGAAGACTTTATTTGTCCGCCCCCCATCCAATTGATGATTCTATCATTTCATACAGTTCATCTTGGACATGTACTTTATTTTGGAGATGGTAAAGCATGGAGGATACTTCTCTAACAAACCCAGTTTACTGGTAAACCGTATGAAGTCTTGTTTTCTCTCTGCTGGGTTTGATCCCGACAGGTAAGTGTTTGTCTCGATTCTTTTTCTTTCCTACGTTGTAAATGGCATGTGGCTTTCTCATGTGTGCTTTTCCCCCCTGTTTTGTGGATGACAGAAGCATAGACAAGGATAAGTGGGCCGCTGCTGCTGCTGCTGAAGCAATTGCAGAGCTACTAGAGATTGAGAAGCAACTAAATATATTCCAAGATGGAGAAAGTTGTATCCAAGTGGAAGCCAATCCGTATGACGTCGAGTCCAAGTACGTTGGTGAGATGGTTTTGGAGCGTTTTATTAGCTTTCCAGGCAATTCGATCAAACCAGAGGAGTCTATGGGAGCCTTTGATGCAGCGCTAGATTCCGTGGATACAGAAATAGATGGGCAAAATAAAGAAATTGACAATCATCATCATCATATAAAAGAAGAAGATGGTCCATTCGAAAGCAAGCTAAGCTCCATAGTTTGAAAATGAAGATACGAGTGATGAGTTAGAAAGTATTAGATCATATCTCCTATAGTTTTCCATATTTTAATATGCATTCCTGAACTATGAGCTGATCTTACTTTTTAGTTGAACCGATAACATCATTTCAATTTGTTGCTTGTTTTCTAAATGAATCTCTTCTAGCTACCTCACTTTTCAAAGTTATAATTTAGTATCGGAGAAATCTTTTTGGTTACTTAATACATGTTTATTTTAATTATTTTACGTAATTTATATAATTTATTATTACAAGTTAGTAATTTTTTTTACCATTAGAAACCAAATGTGAGTAGTAATTGATTGCAACAACAATCACAGGTACGACATTGATTCAAAAGAGAAACAATAAATCTAAGCGTCGTCGTGATCGAACCAAAAGATGTAGTTCCAACCGTATTTAAATAATAAAGTGGGTCGAATAGATTACTCTAGTTAAAGATAGATTACTATAGTTAATGATAGAACTATAGTTAAGTTATTTTTTATATATGGATTTGTAGCTATTTTGGCAAAATAATCAATAATTAATACAAAACCTAAATTCTCTCTATTTCTCCCATAAATTCTGTTTTTCTCCCCTAAAGTAGTCGTCGGTCACTCTTGCTTGGACTCCGAGCTTTGATTGGTTCGCATCATCTGGTATCAGAGCCACCACTACCACCCCGCTGCCTAGCTTCGATCATCCACCAACCACCAATTCGACCGAAACGAGAGTCCAACGCGATAACCACGTCGACGCGATGCTATAGAAGGAGAACCGAGCCTTATCCGAGTAGAGCAAGGCGTTGGTGGACATCATGTCGACCAATGAACGAACGACAACCACTATAGAGAAGCACACAAACTGTTTTGAGGAGCTCTGATTGTAGTCCGATCGACAATCGACTTGTATCGATGAAATTCAATCGATCTTAGCCATTGTCTCTGCGCGTTAAACTAGGAAGATGGTTGATCCCAGTATTCTCAGACCGGGAGTGACGTCAGGACTTCCGTCGACAAGGGAGAGGGAACTGTCAGAGCCTCCGAGCATCAATTCGGCACCGTGAAGCAGAGGTTCGGCCGGGTACCCAAAGGGTTATCCACCTGATCACCTCGTACCCCATTCCGAATTGTATCGAGAACATGTGCACTATCATGTTGGTAGGGTCGATTTCCCTAAAATTGATGGTTCGTATTTACCAGGTTGTATATCTGATTGTGAGCATTACTTTGAATTTGATGAAAAACTGTATGAATCAAAAATGAAAATTGTTATGATTCATTTGGAGTGTGATGTTTTACAGTGGCACCAAGGTATGACTAGGCTATGGAATTTGCAAGGTCGAAGGATCTCGTGGGATGAGTATATTATAGCATTGCAAGCTCGGTTTAGTGAATAGCTATATAGTGATTCGATTTTTGGAGATGAAAAAATTGAAACAAGAGCATTCACTTGTGGATTATTTTAGGAAGTTTGATGCTCTTTTGAACAAGATATGAGTAATTGAAACTATGTCATAAAAAACGTTATTGAGTTTCTTTATAGGTGGGTTGAGCCCAACTTTACAAGGACTCGTTCAGCTCATTTTCCCCGCGAATTAACGTGAAGAAAATGCATTGGCTAAACTCCACAACGATGTTATGATAGCATAATCAAAACCAAAGCTCAATGGAATGGGCACGCTGAACAATTCAGTCACTTATGAATCTAGCCCGAGAAATTATACAACTGGATGGAATCCGCCACCACCGAATAATTCTCAGTCCCCCCCTAATAAGCAAGTTGTCCAGAGCATTTCTAGCAAATAGATGGATACTCGGCAAGCAAAAGGGCTTTGTTATTGGTGTCCGGTGAAATACGTAGCGGGGCACCGTTGTACTAGAGGGAAACAAATGTTCTTGATTGAAGTGGAAGACGGTGAAAATGTAGAAACAGGGAGGCCGAACTCAAGGACGTGGTGATCGCTGAATAGGTCGGGGAGGAAGAGAACTCACAAATCTAGATGCATACTCTTAGTGGGACTATGCCCTACTCGACCATGAAAATTGAAGGGCCTGTTAAGAATAAGCATTTACAAATATTGAATGATTCTGGGAGTACACATAACCTTTTAGACACCGAGATGGGCGAACGGATGGGTTGTCAGACCGAGGAGATTAAATCAATGAAGGTGATCGTGGCCAATGGAAATGTAATGCAGTTGGTCCATGCAAGGGGAGTGGTTTTCAGTGGATGTCTTTCTTATACCATTGGAGAGGTACCATATGGTGCTCATGATTCAATGGCTCGTTACCTTGGGGGATATAAACTGGAATTTCAGCAACCTCACAATGAGTTTAAAGATGACTGGGAAAGACTTCCGGTTAAGTGGGGGAGATGGCAACTCGACTAAATTCGCACCGGACGAGAAAATGAAGAAGTTGCTAACCAAAGAAAGAGAAGTAACTTCGGTTCAGCTCTGCAGCATCTCCATTAGGGCCAAATCGAAGGAACACCCAAAGATTTCCTCGGCTGAAATCGAAGACCGGTCGACGGGCACCAAAGAGTTGAAGATGTTGTTGAACCGTTATGAAACCATTTTTCGGGAGTCGAAGGTATTACCCCCAAGTAGAGAAGTGTGGATCATAAAATACTACTCAAGGAAGTCGGTGCCACCGACAACAAAAAGCCATATCGCTACTTGGATCCTCAAAAGGACGTTATTGAGAAGATGGTGAAACAGATGCTTGAGTCAGGGATAATTCGGCCAAGCTTGAGCTCTTTTTCCTCACCTTAAGAAGAAAGATAATTCGTGGAGGATGTGCGTGGATTATAGGAGGCTGAATGATATAACCGTTAAAGATAAATACCCCATACCATTAGTTGATGAGCTACATAGAGCATCGGTCTTTTCAAAGATCCACTTACATTCAGGATACCACTAAGTCCAAATGATTGAAGGAGACATACACAAAACAGGATTTCGTACTCACGAGGGCCACTATTAGTTTCGTGTAATGCTATTCAGGTTGACCAATGCACTGGCTACGTTTCAAGGGTTAATGAATGCAACGTCCAAACCATATTTGAGGAAGTTTGTGTTGGTTTTGTTTGATGTCATTCTCGTATATAGCAGGAACCTTCAGGAATATGTGAAACATTCGGGAATGGTGTTTGCTACAATGGAGGAGAATTTATCATTTGCAAAGAGATCTAGATGTTGTTTGGGGGGAGCACACATACAGTACCTCGACCGTATCATATCCGTCCAAGGCGTTTTGACCGAATCGAGCAAGATTGGGACCATAAAGAACCAACTGATACCCACATCGGTTAAACCAATACGGGGCTTCCTTGGGTTAACCGAGTACTATCGGAAATTTGTGAAGAACTACAGGTCTATTAGTAAACCTCTTACTGTGATATTAAATAATGATTCCTTTGTTTGGTCTGTCGAAATCGAGTATTCATTTGGAGCACTCAAGGAAGCAATGGTTTCAGCTCTCATATTGGCCCTACCCAATATGTCTGACACATTCGTGGTGGAAACTACATCCAAATATGGAGTAGGGGCAGTTCTTATGCATAATGGGCACCTGATAGCTTATATTAGCAAGGTATTAACTCCAAAACAACAAGTGTTTACGAAAAGGATCTTTTGGCGGTATTATTGGCTATAAAGAAGTAAAACTTCTAACTCATTCATCAACACTTAATCATAAAGACTGATCATCAGAGCTTTAAGTATTTGCTTGAGCAAAATATCTCGACACCGCTACAACATACGTGACTCTCTAAACTATTGGGGTTCGATTATGAGATCTAATACAAGAAAAGGGTTGAGAATAAGGTAATCGACACGTTATCGAAGCTCCTGTGAACCGAACTATTAGTCATCACCATATCCTCCATTTCAACCGACATGTTAGAGCAAGTTAAGAAAAGGTATGAGGGAGGCCTAGACGATTCGACTATCATGAAGCAATTGGAAGGAGGAGTTAGACCTAGCCGGTTTAGTCTTTCTGATGTAACATTGAAGAGGAAAGGCAAAGTTGTGGTGGGAATTGACATGAAGCTTCAACAGGACATTCTTAAGCTATTTCATGAATCGACCATCGGTTCTCATTCCGGGGTCACAGCGACATCACAAAGTATCTTGACTCTACTATATTGGTGGGGAATGAAGGGGTTCGTCAAGAACATCATCCGGAATTGTGAAGTTTGCCAAAGCAATAAGTCCGACAATGCAGCCTCCTCGGGTATAGTGTAGTCACTACCCTTACCACATGCCTCCTTACCAACATTTCTATGGATTTCATCATCGGGCTTCCTAAGTCGAATGGTAAGGAGGTGGTGAACCGAGATGGTGAACCGATGTTTGCAGTCCTATTTCCGATACATGATTGGCGAACGTTTGACAACTTGGTCGGAGTGGCTAGTATTAGCCGAATGGTGGTACATCATGTCTTGGCATTTTTCAATCAAGATGACACTGTTTCAAGCACTTTACAGGTACGCTCCATCACATCACATTCCATATTTTCCAAGGCAATCGAATGATATTTTGGTTGATGCTCTACTAAGTAACCGAGAGGAAACAATCAAGCTCCTCAAGTTCCACCTCACCTGAGCCCAAAATTGTATGAAGCAACTTGCGATAGGAGAAGGCCAGAACACTACTTTGATGTAGATGATTGGGTGTTCAAGAAATTACACGCATACGCCCAACACTCGATATGGAAGAAGGGAGTCACGGAGAAGCTACAATCAAAATGTTTTGGTCATTATCAAGTGATCGAGAAGGTGGGTCCGGTCGCATACAAGCTAGACCTTCCGTACGAAGCTCTAGTCCATGCCACAGTCCATGTGTCCAAATTGGAATGAGCTTATGAAGTTTTGAACGGATCAAACCCTCTTCGAAGGAGTTCACAAGGGCGTCTACGCGAGTCCCAGAGACGATTATGGAAAGGAAGATGGTGAAGCGAGGAAACTGAGCGATCACGAAGATACTTGGAGAATCGCTTGGCAAAACCAAGGAGAATGCCATGTGAGAGTTCCTGGACGACTTTCGCAAGAAGTATCCAGATTTTGACCTTGAAGTCAAAGTTCCTTCTTAGGCGGGGTGTGATGATACGAACCAAAAAAAATAGTTGATTGTATTTAAATAATAATGTGGGTCGATGTAAAATTTCTCTAGTTAAGGATAGATTACTCTAGTTAAGGATAGAAATACAGTTAAGTTATTTTTTATATCTGGGTTTGTACTTTGTAGTTTTTTTGGCAAAATAAATAATATAAAACGTAATTTCTCTCTATTTCTCTCTGAATTTTTTTTTCCTCCCTAAGTAGTTGTCCGTCACTCTTGCTTGGACTTCAAATTTCGACCAGTTCGTGTCACGTTTTCATTATTTTCCTCTTATTATTGACTTTGAGGTTCTCAACATCCTCCTTACATGCCGCTAAAGCTACATCAGTGTACGGGTGCACCGTGCACATGAAACACCACTTCGGATGAATTGTATCTTTAATTATAATTTGTACCTATTTGAGAAAAATATACAGCGGTACATACTAGGCATAAAAATAAATTTTAAAACAATTTACTATACCATTTCAATTTTTTTATTATATACAATATCTAAATTATAATGAAAACATATTAATCTTAAATTTATTTCCCAAAAGAGTTTGAACAACGATTTCCTTTTAATTAACACCAAAGTTGATTGAGACCAACAACCGTAAAATTTTCATCCTAGGTTATCTTGCCTGCATAAATGGGTCACGTTCATGTTTGTGTTGTCGCACATGAACACCTTGTCGATTCCGACCGGGTCGAACTTATATCATGCAATTCAAGTATATAAATTGATGGGATTTATAAGGGACGCCTTATATAATAACCATTTATCACTAACCTTTTAAATAAAATCACAAGATGGTATCCACCATATGGGCGACACCCTAAGTGCCAGAGAGGCGTTACCATACTCAAAGGCGTCGCCTCCGGATGTCAAGATAAGACCGCATTAAATGGGGATTAGACATCTCTGATATTTATGGATAAGACCTTTCTCCCATCCGAATGACACAAATTAACTTCGAGTAAAGATTAACCACGGTAAAAAGGCAACACTATTCACCGGGATAAACCAAGGTTATAAATACAGACATTCATTGTCATTTATTACATTCATAATTTTTACCACACACATATAAAACCTCTCCAAAAGCCTGGACTGACTTAAGCTTCGGAGTGGAGAAAAGCGGGTCAACCCGAGAATGTTCATCTATGCAGGTCCGATCGCTAAGGAGAGCGACGCTTGGGTAAGGCAATAATTCTGAAGATCTAACATCTGGCTTCGTCTGTAGGAATCGTGAGCTAAATATTGCCATGGCTCCCGCCACCACACGAGCAAAGAAAAACCACCAACAACCTGAAGAAGGAAGTTCACTCCACAGTTTTCAGCAGCACCTAATGCCTTCGGCTTTTATGCCACGCCTGGAGTGCAATGTCGGAGCGACGCCCCAATAAGTGGCCATGCGAGAGACCCTCTATCTGTCAGTGCATCAGCAGTAAAGCCTCCAATGGCACCACCACCTTAGCAGGATCAGGCGCCGCCCATACCAGCGCAATCCCATATTGCGTCTTCAGGAAGAAGAGCACCGCCAATGGCGCAGAATGTCCAAGAGATCATTACTCCTACACTCATAGAGGCAATAGATGAGATCTTAAACCAAAGAGAATGTATGGTTGCAGCCCGTGCTGCTCGTCTTAACGGGCGTCATCGCACGGAGGAAGCAACTTCAAGGCCTCAGGTCGTCCCAGTATATGGGCCACCGACTCCGGTGGATTCTTCACCGAGGAGCATTGCTACTTGTAGAACAACTGTAACAATGGCTCCTCCCCCAGGCATACTGACCCTGGAGGAGATTGAAGAGCTTGCTGCTAGGGCTGTGAAGGAGCAGAAGGGCATGGTGATGCCTCAGTTGAGGGACCGAGCGGTGCACCCCTTTACTCCACATATTCTGGCTATAACGTTGCCATCGCATATTCAAAATTCGAGGATCGATTATTACAGAGGGGAAGGTAATCCCGTGGAGCATATTCAGAGGCATGAAGCCTCCCTATTGGGAATAACTAATGATGATAATAATTTTGCACTCCTCTTCCCATCAACCTTGGGTGGCATCGCCTTCCATTGGTTCTTTGGCCTGTCCAAGGCGTCCATAAAATCTCGGGGAGACTTGAAGGAGAAGTTTATCGTCCAATATATGGGTGAAAGACAATTTCTGAAAAGTGTTAGCATGGGGACCACATCAAGCAAAGGAATGAAGAAAGTCTCGGAGATTTCTACACTCGCTTTATTAAAGATTTGGCTAGTATCGATCAGGTTATCACGGGAGGTGACACCATTCGAGCTTTTGTCCGTGTATTGGGTCCCATGGGCTCAACCTTATATGTTAGTTTATGTGTCATACTTGTCAACACTGTGGAGGATATGGCAGCGAGGGTCAAGTCATACATTGACCTCGAGATAGCCAGGGAGGGAAGTAAACCTCTTAAAGATCATAAGAAAGAGGTGCATGAAGGAAAACGGTCGGAGCAACGATCGAAGAGAAGTCACCCTCATGAAGATAAGCGACTCTCTACCATGCAGCCCCCAATTAGAGACGTTTTTGAGGTTCTCACACCCTTAAACCAAGAAATTTCAGTCATCTTAAACGAAATGGAAAAGAAAGATTGGGTGTCACCTCCACTACCTTGGAAAACTGGAGGACCCATGGGCCCCTATCAATAGTAGTATTGTCGGTACCATCGATGCAAGGGACATAGTATCGACGATTGCAAAACCTTGAAGAGGGCCATTGAGGCGCTCATACAAAATGGACTCCTCAAGAATTTCGTGGCAAAGAGAGGTCGAAGTCCTAGTCCTAGAACGGATAGAGGGGCGTCACCTATAAGAGAGAGGGGGCAGGATGGGTCCCGAGATAAAATAGGGCACGTACGTGTGATTAGTGGTGGCTTCGCCTTAGGTGGGGAGACTAGCAGTGCTAGAGAGGTCTATACCACCCAATTGTCTGGCACCTCCAAGTAGGGAAGCACCCCAGATCACAAGATGAAACAAGCATTACTTTCAGGGAAGATGAAATGGATCACGTGGCATGCCCGCATGAGGATGCATTGGTCATCAGAGCTAAAATTGATGGCTACGACGTGGAGAGAGTACTTATTAACTCTGGAAGTTCAACTGATGTTCTCTTCCTCGACGCCCTAAAGAAAATGAGAAGGAGTGAGAAATGCCTAAAAAGGTGAACTTTCCACTTTTAGGCTTCGCCTTAACTCCCACATACCCGATAGGAGCCAATACTTTGCCAGTGTTTTTGGGTGAGGGGTGGAAATCCCTAACAATAGACGTCACCTTTATTGGAGTCGACGCCTCAGCTGCCTACAATGTTATATTGGGACGATCTATGTTGAACCGTCACCGCATGGTCCATTCAACATATCACCAGCTCTTGAAATTCCCAACGCCTCATGGGATAACACTGGTAAAGGGAAACCAGCCTGGGGCACGAACTTGTTATGTTCAATCCACGAGACACCGGGTGTTGAAAAAGGAAACCATGTCCATTCAAGCAGAGGAGGACCCGAGGGAAGAGAAGGTTCGTCCAACATCGGTAGATGGATGGGTAAAGATATGGATAGACTGACCTAATAAGGTCGTCGATATTGGAGAGACGCTCCCCACAGAACAGGCTAGGGATTTGACCCTCCTGTTAATTGAATTTCTAGAGCTCTTCGCGTGGAAACCTAGCGATATTCCAGGTATAAGTGAAAAGGTTATCACCCACGAGCTCAACATAGACACCAACATAAAACCAATCGCTCAGAAGCGGCGACCCGTGGGAGAGGAGAAAGCCATAACCATCCGTCAGGAGGTGGCAAAGTTGATCAATGCTAAATTTGTCAAAGAGATCAGATTTTAGACATGGATCTCTAGAGAGAGAATCTAGAGAGAAGGTATAGCTAAATTGGCTAAAAGTGTTCAGAATGAATGGGTCACCCCTTTTTATAGTGGACCCTTGAAGAAATGGTAATCATTGCAATGGAAGCCGAAAGGTCGTGCATGATGATCGTCGGATTGCAATGGAAGTTGAAACGTCCTGTATGGTGGACCGTTGGATCTCAACGGTCACACGGATTGTTGACGTCATGAAACTGTTCCATTCAAAATCAAAGAAAACCTAAAAGTCGGACAATGAGGACCGTTGGATCTCAAAACCATTCAAAATCAAAGAAAATCAAAACACGGATTGCTAACGTCAGAGGGGGCAGATGAACCGATTCATTCATTCAAATTCGAATTTTCCCGCCTTTGAGTTTCTGAATTACCACCTTCCAAAGATCCTAATCGTCGCCTTATAAAGGCTGTAACGGCTGATCGACGCCTATTAAAATCAGAACCCAGTTGAGATAAATTATAAAGTCCCTATATATAAAGTCGAAGCTCACAGAGGATTCTATCCAATCAGGACCAAAGCTCCTGTTTGGCTCGGGGGCAGATGATGGGGTTTATAAGGAACGCCTTATGTAATAACCATTTATCACTGACCTTTTAAATAAAATCACAAGATGCCATCCATCATATGGGCGACGCCCCAAGCGCCAGAGATGCGTTACCCTACTCAAAGGCGTTGCCTCTGGATGTCAAGATAAGACCACATTAAATAGGGATTAGACATCTCTGATATTTATGGATAAGACCCTTGTCCCATCTGAATGACACAAGTTAACTCCGGTTAAAGATTAACCACGGTTAAAAGGTAACACTATTCATCGGGTTAAACCAAGGTTATAAATATAGACATTCATTGTCATTTATTACATTCAGAATTTTTACCACACACACATAAATGCTCTCCAAAGCCTGGAATGACTTAAGCTTTAGAGTGGAGAAAAACGGGTCAACCCGAGACTGTTCATCTATGCAGGTCCGACCGCTAAGGAGAGCGACGCCTGAATAAGGCAAGGATTCTGAAGATCCAACATAAATAATCGATTAATTTGTTAAGACACTAGAAGCATGAATTTTTCATAATTTTGGACTATATAGTTTGGTAACTACGAAAATATGGGGTCGATTTGATAATTAGTTTCCTTGAAATTAGCAAGAGAACATATGTAAAAAGTAATTGGTGCATTATAGTCTTTTAACAAAAGTTTATCATGAAAGGGACACCAATTCAAACATGAGGAACATGTAGGGCTGTCGAAGGTTAGAGTATGGTACGGGCATGACAAATACCATAACCATACCATATTTTTAAACCACATACCACAAGCATAACCATTACAGGCACAATTTTCAATACCATGACCATTAAAATAATTGTGGTTATTAACCACGGTTTTACACGTATACCCATATCCATTACCACACATGTAATATAATAAAAGGACAAAAATCTGATCTTAAAAAATGCATAAATCTATATTACAAACAATAAAAATATATAACACTAACATCATTCAACATTACCACTAACATCATTCAACATTCATATTATTCAACATTAACATTCACAACACTTAACATTATAACTCAACATTAACATCAGTGAAATTTTAACACCATTCCACACGTCTCAGCAACACCTCTAACAATTAAAACAAACCCAACATTTATTCTTGACTTCGTAATCATGTTTGAATTCCCTACACATATAAAGTAAAGATTAACAAGTCTCCCTCTCTCTATATATATAATCTAAAATTAATCTAGATTACTTGCCGTAATTGTGCTATCAATAATCATCTTCCTCAATACCATCAATTGATTTAACTTTTCTTAACTTCATAGATGCAACAGTAACAAAGATTAAAAAAATATTTTATTAGTACAATTTATGTAATGAAGTGAATTAATCGCTATCACCCCTAAGAATAAAGTTGTTTCTTCCACTTACTTGATTGAGTCTCCTATTCTTTGGAATGGTAGAATAGGACATGTTAATTATGATACCTTGCGAAGGATAATTAAAATGAATCACATGCATACATTGGAAATTGATCTCTAACATAACATAAGTGTAAAATATGTGTTGAGACTAAATTAACCAGATCATCTTTTCATTCAATTGAATGGACTACATAACCTATTGATTTGATACGTAGTGATGTTTGTGACTTCAAGTTTGTCCAATAAGAGTCAGAAATAAGTATAAAATATTGCTATGTATACTTGTTAAAAAAAAGATGAAGCTATAGAAAAGTTCATGTTTTACAAACAAGAAGTTGGGAATCAACTTAACAAGAAAATCAAGGCGTTGTGTGGTGATAGAGGTGGCAAGTATGATGCTTCATTTGGTGAGTTTTGTGCTCAACACGGAATCATACATGAGGTCACTGCGCTTTATCACCCCAATCAAATGAGACAGCGAAAAGGAAAAATCAAACATTGAAAGAGATGATGATTTCAATATTGATAAGTTTTGGGTTACCTCAGAACATGTTGGTGAAAGATAATTTAAGTAGAAATTACCTTTTAAATAAGGTACCCCGAAAAAAAAAACTTTTGAATTATGGAAAGGTAGAAAACCTTCTTTTTATCACCTCTGAGTGTGTGAGTGTCTTGCCAAAGTGATGGTGCCTCTTCCTAAAAAGATTAGGTTTGGACCAAAAACTGTTGATTGCATCTTCATTGAATACTCAAAATAGGAATGCTTATCGGTTTCTTGTGCATGATTTGAAGATTTCAGATATACACAAATATACGATAATGGAATCAAGAATTGCACATTTCTTTGAAAAAGTATTTATGCTAAATCTAGGTAGAATAGCAAGTTCGTCGAAATGAAATTACGGGACTATTGATGATAATGGTTTAAACCTAGAAAATGTTGAGGCTGAAACCGAGGTAGAACCCAGGAAAAGCAAATGAGCTGGGGTAGAAAAATATTTTCGTTCGAATTTTTTAACATATATGCTTGAAGTGGAACCAAGAATCCATAAATTCTTCTGCAGGACCTCTATGGAAAGAGGTAATTAATAGTGAAATTAATTCCATCTTGCAAAATCATACTTGGGAGCTAGTGGATGTTCCTCCTAGATCCAATCCACCAGGCTACAAGTGAATTTTCAAAAGAAAATTGAAAACAGATGGATTGTTTGAGAAGTATAAGGCTAGAGTTATAATTAAGCGTTACATGCAAAGAGAAGGCCTTAATTACTTTGACAGATATTCTCCGGTCACGAGAATAACATCTATAAGGATGATACTCGTAATAGGTGCCACTACAGGGGAGAGAAATGTTAGGGGCTCAATAGGACGACTCAAACACTATTGAGCTGTGAATAATTTATTTATCTGATTATTCACAACTCAAAAATAGTTGAGTCGTCCTATAATTAATTTAGGGTTAATAGGTCCAATAGTACCATAAGTTTGGGTCATGTGATCGGATGGTACCACATATTTTTTGATGTGGTCAAATGGTCCGTTATGTTTGGAGCATGTTGTCCTATGGTACTCTGTTAGTCCACCGTTAATTTTTTATGTTAAATGGTTCATGACAACACCACGTCAGCGCCACATCAGCGCCACGTAGATATATAATATAATATTTAATTTTAAAAATAAAAATAAATAGAATTTTTTTAAAAAATCGGAAAAATTATTAAAAAAATTTAAAACTTTATCTATTAATAAAAAAAATTATAATATTTTTTAAAAAGTCGAAATTTGAAAAATATTTAAAACTTGTTTTTTTCAATTTCCGTTTTTTTTTAAATAAATTTTATTAATAGATAAATTTTTTATATTTTTTTCCCTATTTTTATTAACTTTTCTATTTATTTTTATTTTTCATCTGCCACATCAGCGCCACGTCAGCATTCCGTTAGTTAACCTTTACGACAACAGTAATTTGGACCAAATAACAACATTGACCAAACATATGGTACCATAAAACAACATAGGGGTACCATCCGATCACATGGCTCAAACATATGGTACCATTGAACCTATTAACCCATTAATTTAATGATTCATATCACAGTGTCGCGAATATTATAATTTATTTTCAACTTTTGTCTTGCTTTTTTCGCATCTCAATATTGGATGGGCCGCCATTGTATTTTAAAAAAGGAAATTAAATTATTTTTCACAATTTATTTTTTCGGACGTAAAATATAAAAATAAATTTAAAATTTCGACTTTGCAAATACTCTGACTTTTCAACTCCTATTCTGAACCCTACCTTCACGTGTTTTCTTGATTTTTTTTAGAAAGTATACACTTTCGATTTTTTTGTTTAAAAAGTGTATATATAAAAAAAAAATTAGAAAAGTATGTATACGCGCGTCGCGCCTATTCAATAGGCGCATCCTAGGGATACGCCTATTCCACAGATTTTTTTTTCTGCTCGACCCAAACGGTCTATCAGAAACCACGTTGATTTTAAGTCTGCTTATGGTTTTCCTCCTAAATAGAAATTGAGAGATAGTCTCACGCGTTGCTTTATCTCAGTATTCATAGGTCCCAATTCCTCTACGCTAGTCTCACCCAAACGACCTGATGCTTGTTCATTCTCTAGCAGTGTATTTGAAGAAAATTCTCATTCAGAAACTTGTGAATAAACAACTTTGTTTCAGTGTTTTACCTCGCGGATGTTGTTCAGAACAAGTTGGAAAATTTAGCTCTTGCACCTAAAAACCCCCAAAGAGCTATTTTTCAGCAGTAATTCCTGAAAATGTCAAACTAGCTAGTGTATTTGAAGAAAAGTCTCATTCAGAAACTTGTGAATAAACAGTTTTGTTTCAATGTTTTACCTAGGGATGTTGTTCAGAACAAGTTGGAAAATTTAGGACAGGAAAAAAGTGTTTACCTTCTTATCACTTCCTTTCTTCTTTACTGGAGGAATTTGGTGAGACTAGCGTAGATGAATTTGGACCTATGAATACTGAGATGAAGCAACGCGTGAGACTGTCTCTCAATTTCTATTTAGGAGGAAAACCATAAGCAAGCATAAAATCAACGTGGTTTCTGATAGACCGTTTGGTTCGGTTCGAATGGAAAAAAATAATCTGTGGAATAGGCGCACCCCGGGGTCGCGCGTATACATACTTTTCTAAATATTTTTTTTATATATACACTTTTTCAAATTTTTTTCCGAAAGTGTATACTTTCTAAAAAAAATCCTCAAATCTTTCACCCTCTCTGTAATCTTCTTTGTATCCATCCACAACTTTAACCCTCTAAATCTCTCCTTCCAAATCGGAATCATGAATCCCGAATCAGAACCGGAGTTGCATACCTCACTGCCGCTAGTGCGTTCGTCTGCTTCGATGAAGGGTAAGAACGCCGGCAGCGCGTCCGCCTGCTCCGGTGAAGGGGACGAACTACCATGGTGTGAGACAGAGGTCGTAAGGGAAATTCCCGGCTAAGATCTGGGACCCAACGAAAAACGGAGCAAGAGTTTGGCTTGGGACGTATGAAACTGCGGAGGACGCAACATTAGATTATGATAGAACTGTGTACAGAATGTGTGGGTTCAGGGCGCTGCTAAACTTCCCTCTTAGGATTAACACCGGCGAGCCATCACTTGTTAGGGGTTACCTTGAAGCGGTTGCCGCCACCTTCGGAGACGTATTCGTTGGAGAATGGTTCTGGGAAGAAGAGGAAGAAGAAGAAGAAGGTGATTCAAGGTGGCTAGTCAGTGGAAGAAGAAGATGGTGATTCATACGGAGCAGACAAATGCAAAACTCTAAAATTGTAAATTACGAATATACCCATAACAGTTCTTCTCATTCACACTTCATTTAATTATTTAAAAATAATAATTTAGACAACTCAAAAAATTGTCGAGAATAATAGTAATAACATTATTTTCCGCGTCTCAATAAATGTGTTGCAATTTTTTACGGCTCCATCTCATTTGAGTCGTCGAAATAACACTGACACTTTATATTACAACTCAATCTGATTTGAACCGTCAATATTTAACGACTCATTTATTGAGGCGTTAACAATTACTCTTTTAGCCCTTACCCTAAGTCTCTCCTCTAGTGTGCATTGCGAAATTTAAAAATACATCAAATGGATGTAAAAAAAACTTTCTTAAATGAAGATTTATAGGAAGAAATATACATGCACGCTGCTAGAAATTTCGATTTTGCCGACGATATTTTTTCGTCGGCAAAAGTAAAAATTTCGTCAGTAAAAATCAATTCTGTCGGTAAATATAAAAAATTTCGGTAAACTTTTCGTAAGCAAAAGTCTACCGATGAAATTTTTCATAAATATTTCATCCGTAATTACAATTTATTTTTCGACAGAATATTTGTAAATATTTCATCCGTAAATAATTTTTCATCTATACATGCCTTCGGCTGCACCTTCTATGGTTTATCATCCTCCTTATCATACTCCTACACCAGCTGTATATGGTCAATACCTGTCATCAGTTTCATATGCCTTTTCTTCTATGTTGTCAACCAAATCATCAATTGGTTAGCCCAACATATTGCCCTCGCTGCAAGCAAATCTTGCATGTGTTGCTCTTGTAGTTCATACTGGAGCAAACTAGTACTCTGACTCTGGAGCGACAAACCATCTTACCAATGCTCAACCTATTCAAAAGGTGACATCTCCGTACACAGATCCAGGTAAGGTACTGGTAGGGAATGGTTCATCTTTACGTATTTCTATGATTGGTTCTTCCATGATTCCTACTCGGTCTAAGCATCTTATGTTATATACTGCCAGTGCTACTAAGAATCTCCTATCTGTTTCTCAGTTTGCCAAGGACAATCAAGTCTACTTTGAGTTTCATACGTCACATTATTTGGTTAAAGATTCCATTTCGCACAGAGTGCTTCTTCGCGAATTTGAGTGTGATGACATGTATCAACTTGATCTGTCGACTTTTAGATCTGTCAATACGGTTCAGTTTAGTAGTCCTTCTATTAATAATAATGTTGTACTGTCTGGTCAATTGAATTATACTCTAGATGTTTTTCCAAGTGGGGTTACATCCTCACAAGCTTAAATCAATATAAATATTTTGGTTGATAATGATTGTTTATATGCTGAACCTACAACTAATTCTGATTGTGTGAATGTTGATAGGGATCTGATGAATGATGATCTTTCTTCTTCATTTAAATGTTTTGTTGCATCCTTAAGTCCCAAAGGTTCATCTCAGTTGTGGCACATGAGACTTGGACATCCTTCGAATTCCATTTTGACAAAATTTATGTGTCTTCATGATCTTCCTATTAAACACATTTTCTGTGAATGTTCGGCTTGTGCTATAGGTAAAAGTAAACACCAACCTCATTTGTCTTTTGAAACTCAATATAATGCTCCTCTTGAACTGGTTCAGATTGATGTTTGGGGACCCTCTCCCTACACACCCAGCAATTCTAACTATTATCTTAGTGTGGTTGATGCTTACAGTAGGTTTACGTGGATTTATTTTTTGGCCAAGAAGAGTGATGTTACTCAGGCGTTTCAAGAGTTTCATGTACAGGCCGAGAAACAGCTTGGTTGTTCTCTAAAAGCTGTTCAGTCTGATGGTGGTGGGGAGTTTCAGTTTTTGTCCCCTTATCTTGTTCAACATGGAATTATACATCGTGTAACATGTACCTACACTACTCAACAGAATGGTACGGTGTAACGCAAGCATCGTCATATTGTGGAGCTTGGTATGACTCTTCTTGCTCAGTCGTCTGTTCCCTTTCATTACTGGACATATGCTTTCTTCACGACTGCCTTTCTGATTAACCGTTTACCTTCATCTTCCATTGGTAATCTTTCTCCCCATGAGGTTTTATTTAAAACTAAACTTGATCACTCTTTTCTTCCTGTCTTTGGTTCATTATGTTTTCCTCATCTCAGATCGTTTAAGAATCACAAATTTTCTTTTCGTTCTGACGCTTGTGTTTTTTTGGGATATTTCTCTAAGCATCATGGGTATAAATGTCTCACATCATCTGGTAGGATCTATATCTCTAGAAATGTTGTTTTCTTGAAATGACATTTTCTTTTGTTGAACCTCATGGTGAGTTCTTTGGTTCTCTTTCTCCTAAATCTATTCTAACTTCAAAACCTTTTTTTATTCCTATTGATTCTTTATTTCAGTCTGACGGGTCTTTTGCAGTTTCTCCTGATATTCCAACATCCCATGACTCTGCTCCTTTTCGATCGGTGGTATCCCCATTTTCATATGCTTGTTCTCCACCTCAACCTCATTGTGTGGTCACTTGTTCCTCTGCACCTGCTTCTGTTCGGTATGTTCCTCATCATGACTCTTTAGTCCCTGTATCTCAGTTAGAATCATTACCCTATTCGATACCAAATCCACCTGCATCTGGTTCTTTGTTAAAGGCTCAATCATCTGCTCTTATATTGAGCATTCATCCAATGATGACACGATCCAAGGCATCTTTACAAGCTCTTACGTCTACTTGTGTTTCTACTGAGGATTTATCTTGCAGAGAACCTCTGTCCATTCATGAAGCCTTGCTTTCTCCACAGTGGGTCAATGATGTTCATGATGAGGTGAGTGCCTTGCTAGATAATAAAACTTGGTTTGTGGTTTCTCTGCCTGCTGAAAGGATTCCCATTGGGTGTAAGTGGCTTTTTAAAACTAAAAGACATACAAATGGAAGCATAGCTAGGCACAAGGCTTGGCTAGTTGCTAAAGTTTTTTTTTTCCAGAAGGCTCAATTTGATTTTCAGGATACTTCCAGTCGTGTTGTGAAGGCTACAACTGTTCGGATTGTATTGTCTCTTGCGCTAACTCATAAGTGGTGCTTACGGCAGGTGGACATCAATAATTCATTTCTTTATGGAGATCTGGCCGAGGAGGTTTACATGGTACAACTGCCTGGTTTTGAGCAGCCTTCGTCATCTGGTTCTGCTCTTTTGGTCTACAACTTACAAAAAGCCCCGTATGGTTTGAAGCAGGCTCCGCTTGCCTAGTTTGAAAAATTGAAATCCTATCTTCTTCAGTCTCTTTGCTTTTATGTTTCTACTGCTGATAGTTGTTTGTTCAATAAGAAATCTGATCATGGTTTTGTTTTGTTACTTGTTTTTGTAGATGATATTTTCATCACAGGTTCATCTTCTTCAATGGTTGAAAGCGTTACGGGGAATCTCAATTTTTTTTCTAGGAATGGAAGTTTCCACTGGAGAAGACTATTTGCTTCTTAATCAAAAAAAGTATATTCAGGAGATGATATCTAAGGTTGGTTTTTCTGATGCAAATGTTTTTCTTACTCCTATGACAGGTACGTGCATCACTCGCTCAGGTATGGATCAGTGTACAGAATTGTTTCATGATGAGTCTCTCTATATAAGCACTATAGGTGCATTGCATCATATATGTATCACCAGGCCTGACATTAACTTTGCTGTCAACAAGTTAAGTCAGTATATGCAGGCACCGTATTCTAGTCACTGGTTTGTTGTTATTCATGTCATCCGCTATTTGAAAGGCACACTTGATCATGGTCTGCTGTTTCGCTCAGCTCCATGTTCCTCTACTGATGTGTCACTGGTTTCTTTTGCAGATGCTGATTAGGGAGGTGATGTTCTTGATAGGAAGTCCATTTATGTCCACTATCTTCTTCTCAATGGCAACCCCATCATTTGGAGCTCCAAAATGCAGTCAGTGGTTTCTAGATCCAGTGTTAAAGCCGAATTCCGTGCCATTTCTAATTCTGTGGGTGAAATCCTATGGGTGAAGTCTCTTCTTCTGGAAATAGGTTTGACTTTGCCATCTCTTCCGGTGATATGGAGTGATAATACCAGTGTTGTAGCATTGTCAGAAAATCCGGTTCATCATTCAAAGATGCAACATGTGGAGATTGATATGTTCTTCATCCGAGAAAAATTTCAATCTGGGGAACTCATCGTCAACTTTGTTCCATCAAATGAGAATCTGGTTGATGTGTTAACGAAACCATTAACAGAAAAGACATTTTTGCCATGGAGAAAGAATCCTGGTGTGTTTTCGGTTCAAGAACTTCAGGAGTTGTCTTCACCTCTGCATTGAGCACGTGAATAGGTTCAGGTAACTCTTGTATATCTCTATGACTTGATCTGACCTCTCAGCATCTGGTATCGTTTGTACTCTTAAAAGCGCATTGTTCTATTCCATTGAATGATCATATTCAATCAGATTTAAGGTATCATGATTATGTCAATATGCAGTTAATAGTTCATGATCATTGATGTCATCTAGATGAGCATTATATTTGTTGTCATTACTCAGTTTCCCATAAATCCTCCTTATTATATGCATCGGTGAGTTCCCTTGAATTTTCTTTATCCTGTACTGGTATGTAACTATTTTTCTTTGAGTTTTCTCATCATTTATATTGTCATTTATACATGTTCGTCCTCTTCTCTGCACCTCAAGAAATATCAAGATCCCTGACTTGACATAGGGTACATTTTGATTCCAAAAATAGAGTTACGTGCACAAGAGAACGACAAGATACTTGTGTTCATACTCTTGAGGAAGAAACGATGATGGTTGAAACCATCCAACTGTATTGGTAAGCTAAGAGCTAAAACTCTTCTATAAATGTAAAATAATTGCAGTGAAAAAAAAATATAAAAAGAAGGAAAGAATAAATCAAACTCTCAATCAAATAATTCGGAAAAATGATAGATAAAGCAGAAAAAGAAAGATTGGTGTTAGGTTAGTATGATGATGTAATGAATATCAAAGAAATTTTCAGTTATGTTAAGTACATGTGTGAGATATATTTGATGTGTAATCTAAGATACATCTGCAAGAGTCTTTATAGTGAAAACATTGAGTGAATGATTCATGATGTGTGCTTATGATAATATCATATGTGAAGGTTCTAATATAACTGCATTATGAGTATAAGATTGTGTTTTTTTTAATATGTTTGATATGGATACATTTGTGTGTGTAGAAAAAACTAGTGTGTTGGCTTGAATGATAGATAGCTAGAGGGACTGGTCAGTCAGAGAAGTATCAATGGATTATCGTAACTGAAATCGCTGATTTATGTGTTCAAGCAAGGCAAAGGAGTTCAAGGAGGCATAGGAGTTCAAAGTGTTTTCAAAAGAAAATCAAGTATGGAGAATGTTAGGATATAAGTATATGTATGCAGAAAGTTAAGGATATGTATATATATTTAGTCAAAGTTTAAGGATATATATATATAGAGAGAGAGAGAGAGAGAAAGTTATCAATGGCTAGTTTTAGGATATCTATATATATATGCATTCGGTGTAACAATAGGTTAAGTACAAAATATATATATTTCAGTTTTATCTATTTTTCTTTAAATCTTTGATCTAAAGATCTTGACACTTCGCCCTTGTAGCCGTCCATCTTCGAGGGTCGCACATGGTGTAGAAGATCACCTAAATGGCACGCCTTAACGAGCTTGGCGTGCCCCTAACCGATGGGCTTCGTTCTTGGGGATGAAGCCCACTTGCCAAGGCCCAAAAGGCCAGGATCCTTCAAGAGCGAATTGAATTGCCTCATGGGTTTTGTTCCGGATGGTTTGCTCTAGAATCATCAACTACCTCTTTTCCTGTGATGGAAGGGGGTAAGAGTGGAATGAGAGTGTGTCATCTTGGAAGTGTTGACCTAAGATTTAAAATATCTTTGTCCATATAGTTTTAATGATTAGAAAAGAGTTTATAAAAGTTTTTTTTTTAAAGTGTCACATCGACTCTTGATGTAACAAAACATCTTCTAAGGGTTTTAAAAATGGTTTTGTTTGTTTATATCTATGTAACTCATGTAAGTATCTTATGGTACAAAGCTTGATCAGTCCAAGTAGTTGTTGTCACAGTCCAGACTCCATAGTTTCATAGTCCAGACTCCATAGTCTATCTAGTTGTTGTCACAGTCCAGACTCCGTATGATCTTAGATTACCAATGTATGCGAAGAAATTTACTTTTAAAAAATTTAGTCTCAGATAGAGTTTAGTCCATTGGGTTGAGGAGGTAATTTTTTCGGTATATAATTAACATTACTTCCACAATTTTGGAATGGAAGTAGATATTAAAGCCCTCCTCAAGGTAAGATCTCTAGTGGGATTCGAACTCAGTTCATCAACGAGATCGCAATTCTATTAACTAGTTGGTCCATCCCACCTTGGGTAGCATCTCTAGTGAAAGGCTTAATGTTTGAATTCTAGACTATAAGTTATAACACTTAGAGTTCATTTGAAGATCACCAATAAACATTGGGTCGTCGATTAGGGAAAGAACGAGATGTTTTTCCGGAGAATGGATGGAGATATGGGATTGGTCACTCGAGATTAATGTCTACGTGCGAGAATTCTTGAATGTTATTGTGTATGTTTTTTTTAATGTTTACAGCATACTTACTATTGGTTCTTGGTGTTCTTCTAATCGCTGACTTTTTCTCCTTGACAGGTAAAGTCGTCGAGTTTATTATGTTCTTCAATGACCCGCAATAAGGAAAATTCGAATGTTATCCTTTGTTTCCACTCCAATGACTAAGTCAGTAAGAGGTTGTTTTGAGAGTAGATGTGTTTAAGTCAGAGAATTGATTCCCCGATACAATAAAAGGCGGGTGAGACTGTCTATATAGTAAAAAGTTAGTCACTGTTCATTCACTAAAGGTAGGCGGACAACTTCTCTTTTTGGTTCATTGGCTTCCCCAAGACCTCAGTCTCCTAATGGTCAGATCTAAAGGATAAATGTTTTAAACATTATATGGGTGATAGGCAAATCCTCAAAATTTTTGGATCCATGGATGATATCATGCATTAGGGATAAACAAAAAAGACTGATGGACCAAAAACCCGAGAAACCCGTCCCGAGATTGTCCTGAATAGGTCATCCCAAATTTATGACCGAGTTAAAAATTGGCGGGTCAAAACAGTCCCCAATTTGATTGGAGCTTGGGTTTGGGTCTTGACCCAGACCTAGTCCCCTACATGGGGGGTTAGTCTAGGTCAAGACCCAGACTCGAGCCCCAATCGAACCGGGACTCAATTGTAACATTTGAAATGTTTAAATTGTGATATATTTTCAAGTTTCTGTTATTTTTGCATTTTTCAAAACTTATTTTATTAAATTTGGATGGAAATGCTGACGGTTGGGGCAAACTTGTATTTTAGCCAAATATGAGATAATACAATTTTACGATTTAAATTTGAAGTGGTAAACTCGAAATCTGACCACACATTAAGGGACAATGTAATAGTTTACCCTAAATAATATAATTAATTAAATACACAAGTTTAAACTAAAAAGTTACACTACAAATATAAGTGATAAAATAGGTAATTACCTCCAAAAATTCTATATATATCAATAATACAAATGATACTATTCACATCATAATGCATCTAAACTTGAAAGTTATAACATATAAAACAAACATATCAATAATCACAATTTAAAAAAAAAAAATACTCCAAGTCTTTACAATAATAAAAATATCTTCTTATATATTTATTTAAGAAAAAATAAATATTTATAAAATATAGTATTGAATAAAAAATTTGAATATATATATATATATTTATTTATTTATTTAATTAAATCATCTAAAATGTTGACACATAAAGCGAACAAAGACTCTACATGTCATAATGGAATGACATCATTGGTACACGTCAAATCACTATAAACCTTTTTTTTTCCAATAACTATAAACGTTTGTGACATGGCATTGCCACATAGAGCAATCTAACTTAAAATTGCTCTAAAATATCTGCTTGCATCTCCAAAAGTCTTTCAGTTTTCTCTTTAATATATTTTTTGATATTCAGTGTTGCAAGCAACCCTAAAGCCTATCATTTTCTTCATAGAATGCTCTCACTATCAATACAAACTATGAAGCACATAAATCAATCAAACTTAAAAGCAGTCACCACATCCATTCGTCTCACATTTTCTCTTCTCTGCCTCAGCGCTAGCGTCTGCATGCAGTTTAATACCTCATCTCCTAATGGAAGTCGTCGATGTATTCCTCTACCTCAGATTGATCATATGCCATAATTCGACCGCTCATATCTCCTACTAAATCTTCTCTTCTAATTCTTTCACGAATCTTCAATTTTCCAAACCGGTTCAGAACCGGTTCAGACGAACCTGTTCATACAAAAAAAAAATCAACTGAAATTCCAATTCAGCCAGCAGTCCAACTAAGAGTACAATACAAACATAAATCCAACTGAGGTTCCATACAAACATAAATCCATGACAAACATAATACTTGAAGCTGCCAATTTGACCACCAAATCTAAACTTTGAAGCTGCCAATTTGACCACCAAATCTAGACAATTTGAACGAACCTCAGCAGCCTTGTCAATCAAAGCTTCCACCACTGTGCTGATAATTGGAGGAATTATCCTATTCAAGCTTCCATCCACTGTGATCTTCTGCACGGAGGATCAGTTTCAACCTAGGCACTGTTTGCATTATTAAAGAAAAAGGCAAGAGAATGCAGCTGCTGGTGGACATCTGTCATGGACAAGGTTGACTGCAGAAACACTTTGATAGTAGCTAAAACAACAGCATCATTGGCATGTTGAAGTCTGTCCTCCAGGAGATTCATGATGTCAAATATTTCATTACTGTCAGAAGGTACATACTTAGTAACCAATTCCAGGACAAGACATTGTGCCCACTCATTAAACTCCTTAATCCTGCATACCAAATGGAGAGCCCATTAGAACAACGGAAGCACCCATAACTTAATAGTCAAAGTTCTAGGACCAATAACTAAAGGAAACTACACCCAAAATATTGTGTAACTAAAACTTAAAGCAAATGTCTGTAACAGAGTGAACATAGATCTTTTAGCACATATGTCGTCAGTGGTTTCCTCTAGGTGTTGTATCTTTTCACCCCAAAATCCTCATTTTTGCTAATTGGTATTCTGTAGAACCTGAGAAGATCTTTGCGGTGAAGACCACTGAAGCAGTATTGCCTTTCATTCTCCAATCTTTAGCCACATGTTTTGTTTTGTTTTTTATAATTGTAATTGCACAATGAACTACCCTTAATTAAGAGACCATTGGATGAAATAATACCAAGAAGGCAAGAAAGCTGTACCTATTTTAAAAGAAATATATCATTTGTTTGCTAACCAAAGCTTCTAGCTCCCTGGATGCTTTCTCAGAGTTCCCTGCTTCTAAGCTCCAGATCTCTTGTAAGGCAGATAAACAATTTGCCACAACCTAAGGCATAAGGGTCTTTAGATTAGAAGATAATAATATGCAAAGCAAAACAAGAAATCCCAATCAAGTTGGGGAACGAAGTAATGAAATCATTCAAGATATGAAAAGGATTGCCATGTGGGGGTGAAGGATAAAAATTACAGGTGATTTACCTGGCTATCTGGATCATGAAGCATCGAATGTTGCTCGCCCGTGCCGTGCCGTGCCGCCTGCTGCTGCTCGCCCGCTGCTCGCCTCGCCCCGCCTGCTGGACGCCTGCGTGAAGTTTGAAAGTGAAGTCTGAAGAATGAAATGAAGACCAACGCGATTAGGTTAAGACTTAAGAGAGTCTTTCGGTCTGCCGGTCTGGTCTGTCACTCTGTGGTCTGGTCTGTTAAATATGGTCTAGTCTGATTTAGTAGTATATTTAAGGTTAAAACCAGTACAAAAAGAGTTTCGGTTAACCGGTTTTGAACCGGTTTTTTATACCTCTTATGAACCGCTCCATATTTTTTTCCAAAAAAACGTTTGTTTTGAGAACCGGTACGGTTCAGGTATGGTTCGGCCGAACCGTTTTTTTTTGCCCAGCCCTAGTAGTTACTATTGTTTATCATTTTTTACATTATAAATATTATGTACTTTCAACACTTTCATTTTTTAAATTAATTAGGCTAAACTATAATTATAAATTAGGCTTAAATATATATATTAAATATAATTTATATATCATAAGTATTGTTTATCATTTATTTATTTCAATTATTTTTTAAATGTTGTGTTTTCATTCTTATTTATTTATTTCACTCTTAATTTTTGTGTAATTTTCTAAAGCAAATTGTTAAGTGCAAAACTTGCAATTTACTATTGTACAATTTCTCATTAATTGTTATATAATACATTGCTTTTGTTACCAATCATTGTTTTCTATCCTACACAATTATTATTGTTTCAACGCAAAATATTAAAGAAATTGTACTAATTATTTTATTCAACAATAGGGTAATCGAACAAAAATAAATTGTACCAATTATTTCATATTAAACTTATTATTTATATTACCTCATTTAAAGTTGATACAAATATATCAAATGGTATACGTAACAAAAGAAGTATTAATCCAATTTTATTTGTATCAACTTTTAATAACATGCTAATAATAAATAGGTAATTAAATACAATCATTAATGTTAATTCATATCACATTTATTAATTAAATTTATTTTCCTGAAATTAACCCATACAAAGTACCATTTTTAATAACATTGTATGATATTAATCATGATTATTTTATATTTAATGCAAATATATTTTTGTTTTGCCAACGAAAGATATTTTTCATTAAGTGATTACATCGTGCAAGTTCATAACAATAGAACGATTTTAAGATAATAAAAGAAAACAGTAAGAGAGTGTGAGGGTCGTGAGATCCAATCCTAAATACACACAAGAATTTGTGATCCAATTGTGAGATCCAATCCTAAATACCCAAACAAGAATTTTTTGCGATCCAATTGGCACATCTATTGGCGGGTTGCGGAATATCCTTAATTTGTTTTTAAGACGATAACCGACAAGAGATAAGGTGTTTGATAAGAAAGTGTCGATTCTCCAAAAGTAGTCGGTGCCCCTCAAATGCTTGATCACTAGTCACCCTACCACAGTTCAATTACGCCCCAACCGTTATCCATCGCTAGACGAATGTCCGCAGCCACAGTTGTGCCCTCCTAAGGCTCAGTATCATCTCCTCGAGTATGGCAATTTAGATAGACAATGATCCGTCCATTGTAATCTCACGCAATGAGACCAATGCCAACAGTCTTTGATACCTCGCTCCAAGAAGTAACGTGTTGGATCGTGAAATCCTGGTTGCTGATCTGGCAGTGAATTGAATGGCAGACGACGGTTGAACAATGTTTTTGCCTTAGCTCCAGTGAACCTGCAAGTAGGGGAGCGCAACAGAGGGGGTGTCTCTGGGTCCCTCTCCGATGCTTAACGTAAAGAATGTATGTAAAGCAAAGGTATTTATAGAGTAGGAGAGACCAAACCGTATAAGGTAACTGTATATCTTAGTGAATATTGTGTTGTTGAAGATTTGGATAATAGATTTTGCAGTTACGACGAGATATTGCCGTTACCATATCTAATCCTTAGTGAATATGTGACCGAGATACGCGGGATATCGTGGCCACTTCCTTATTAACGGTTGGTGGGACCAGAGGAGAGAGGTAAGGCTCTCTTCGGTGCGAGCACTCTCATGGCGAGCCAGTAGGAGGTTGCGACTTGGTGAAGGATGGCGACCAACTAGGGAGACTTTGGCGCCCATATCGTCATGGGCTCGATCCTAGGTCAGTCTATGGTGGGCCAGGTTGACTTTGACTTAGGCTGATCCGGTTCGAATATCTTGAGTTTACCCCCTACAGGGTTATTGGGCCTTCGAGGCCTTTCCCTTATTAGGCTGTCACTATCAATACCCAACATTTGCCCCCGAAGCTTGATTGAAGTTCCTTCAGTAGAGCTTGATTTCTTGGTAGGGTTTGAGATAGTGACGCTTTAAATTTGGTTTTCCTTGTCTCTTTTTGTGGTTCATGACCTTATGGACACTTCATGCTCGTTTGGCGAGCAGTCATCCCATTGTCCAAGGCTGAAGGAATATTCTTCTTTTTATTCTTTCTTGGCTATCACTCGAGGCAGTCTAGGCTTGTGAAGGTCTACCTTTCTCCGCTAGGCGATCATTACCTATAAAAGGTATTCCTATTAAAGCCTATCAGTGCGCTGGCGATCACTTTGTCTGTTTGATGGACTTTAGCATTTAATAACTGCACAGTCATCCAGAAGTCGAACAGTCATTTGAAGCACGCCTGTCATTTAATATTCCGTAACCCAAGGGTAGTGTGACAGCTTTCTGCACTGGCCGACCGTTTGTCTCCGTGAGGTGTCTCTTAGAATTCTGACATTGCTTCGATTTTTTCCAAAAAGGTGCAATTATTCTTCTGTGCTGTTTCGATTCTGTCTGTGGCGGTTACTTCTTATTTTGTCTATATAAGGGACAACAGTTCCCTCATTTTGTCCTTTACGTTTCCATTCTTTCAGACTCTAGAGCCTTCTTCGTGTCCTGATATCCTTCTCTGCAAACTCCTCTTTCATTCTTGTCAATCTTCCCAATCCACATCCTAACAGAATCCATGGCCACCCGCAGTCAGTCCGGGAAGAACAAGCATACGGCCAACAAGGTTTGTTCTTCGACCCCTAAGGTGTCGAAGAACACCAATGCCCCCTTGACCATTAGGGACGGCTCTCTGCCAGCCTCGACTGAGAAGTAGGCTGACCTTGGGAGGTCCGCAGCCACGCATGTGGTGGTGGTTGGGCCTGAAGTCCAGACGCCCATCTTTTCTCCAAAAGGTAAATACTCTATTTTATTGCTATGTTCTGAGAGTATCCCCTGTTTTACCTTGTTTTTATACTCGTTGTTTCCATACCTAAACTGTTCGAGTAGATGTCAATCCCAACGAACTAAAGCCGACTTATTTTAAGACGGTGGTGGCGCTTGGTGGTTTTGGTGAAGTGGATGCTCCTAGATATCCAGACCTTGGTCTGCATTATCCACGCAATGGATAGGTTTACATCTATGCGGCCCATATCGATGCTGGGTTGCTTTTTCCTATTTTTGAGGATTTGCAGGCGTTGTGCCGGTTCTACATGATACATCCCACACAGCTCGTACCCAACGCCATTAGGATATGGGATGGATTCAAGTTCCTGTGTATACGTCAAGAATGGACGTATTCACTGGCCTTGTTCCGGTGCTTTTTCCGATTGGTTGCTGGGACGAACCACCTCCACCACTTCCAGTCCCGGTGACCCAAGTTTGTGGAGTAGAGAGGCTAATCATGGAGCTGGAACGTTCACGTCCGGTTGGTCGACGATATCCGGGCCACCAACTCCAACTATAAGAAGTTTTACTTCTTCTACAAGGGGGGCGTGTCTTGGAAGTTGTCTATACCAGATAGGGATTTCCCTCCTGTATTTGACGAGCTATCCGGGAGCGACCGGAACGCCATCGATGACCTGTTTCGTTTGCATCGATCGTCCAGTTTTCACCCCATCCATTCGGTGGCGGAGACCATTGAGAATATACTCGAGATGGCGGGCATTCATGAGGGCACGCCAATTTTTGATGATTGGGTAATTCTTCTAATCTTTTTCTGTTTTATTGGCTGTAGGCAACCGGGGCCGAAAACTCATAGGTCTCTTTGATGACCAGGGAAAGGCGGGGCTGTCCGCGGACCAGGCGTTGCTGAATCCTCCTCCTCCTCCTTCCAGACGTTCCTCTAAGAGGAAGCCCGAAGAGGAACTTCCCTTGGCCACTATTGGCCCTCGCCAACCAGGTACGTTGCCTTTCTATACGCTGTTTTCTGTTTTCACACTTTGCAGTTTGGGGTTTTGACATATCTGCTTATTCCTTTGCAGAGAAGTCCACCGCTGATGTGGCTCGGGACCCTCCTCCTCCTCCTCCTGCCAAGAAGGTCAGGAACGAGGATCACCTGGTTCTCCCTCAGAGTTCTCCTTCTTCTCCTAAGGGATCCACTGCCCCCCCCCCCCCCCCCGGGAGAAGGCTCTGATCGTGGCGGCCCCTTCTCCTTCCGAGTCCTCAGTCTCTATTCCTCCTGGGGATCTGGGAATCAGAAGAAGGGGTCCGATGCCTCCAGCGCCTCCAAGACTCCTCATGAGGAGTATTGCTCCTTGGCAAGCATGTTCCAGCCGCTCAAGGCTGCGAACTCTCGGGGCGTTTTGTTCCCCTGTGGAGAATTCTCGAAGAAGGGGGTCTCTTACAAGAAGAGTCTCTGGGGTAACCCGAATTTATGTATGCGACTCCTTGAGGGGATAATTCCTCCCAGGGATCGCTCCGCGGTTCCCTCGGAGCTGCACCAAGTCGAGGGGTTCATGAGGTCCCATTTTGAACGAGTTGCTCTGGTAAGGCTTCAACTCTTCGTTATGCTTTCACATTGTTCACTCCTTTTCATAGCCTAACAACTTTTTTATTCTTTGTTGCCAGCTTTTTCGAGAAGAGGTGGCGATGGGTCGCATCGTCGGAGAGCTCGCCAACAAGCATTCTGATTTACTTGTTGAGTTGGAGCAGTACCGGAGCACGGGGATCTCCCCAGGGAAGATGGAGGTCATCAAGTCGACCGCTGACGCGACGGTTTCCTTGGTGGAAGGTGCCCGGGAGGACTACTTCATGAAGGAGGAAAGGCTCCTTGCTGATGGGAATAAGAGGGAGGCCGATGCTGCGGTCGCCCTTCAAGAATCTGAATCCCTTCATCAGTGCTTAGATGAAGGGGAGGCTGTCAGGGCTCGCCTATAGGCTGAGCTTAAGGAGGCCCGTTCCCAAAGGGCAGAGTCGGAGGCTCAACCGGTCGCCGCTGAAGCCAGGGGGGTCGCCCTGGAGGATGAGAAGGAACAGTTGGCCACGCAGCTAAAGTTTGTTCCTTCCAACCAAAGTGTGGTCAACGACTTCAAGGCCTCTGAGGAGTTCGTTTACTGTGCTTTGGAGGTGATGAAGTCGGAGATTTCCGACTTCCTCCAAGTCCTGGTCGAGTATGTCTAGGCGGTTGATCCCAACTTCCCTGTTCGGGAAGTTGAGTCTCTTAAGGGTTTCCTCTAGAGTTCCATTCCTCAGCAAACCCCTGCTGCTGTTACTGAAGAGGTCGACCAGCTGCTGCTGTTAAGGAGGTTGCCCCCGAAGGCGAGCCAAGTACTCCTACTCCTGAAGACCCCAAGGCCTGAAGTCTCCACCTCTCCGGCGATCATATACTGCTTTTTACTTCTGTTTTAGATGATAGTTTTTATCCTTCCTTGTAATTATTTTTTGAATTCAGACTCGGTTATTTTTATAATATTGAATGCCTTCTATATTCGCAAGCCCTTATGTTTATTCGACTTTGAATATGTTTGGCGATTCCTCCGAGGTCTTAGTCATAATGACCTTCGACTTTTTCTTCGCTTCATGATTGTCTTGACCCTTAGGGTCTTTGGACTTTTCTTTAGGCAAACAATGAGAAGACTTCATAGAATCCCTCATTTATCTTGCCAAGAATAAACTCCTTAAGGAAAATATCTTAAGACTTAAAAGTATAGACTTCTAGGCTTGAAGATAAATAACCTTAATAAAGTTTAAGCTTTTGGAGTGCTCGCCTCTACAAAAGGAACTTGTTACTTGTAGCTTCACTTTCCATAGTGATCGCTTAAGGCTCCTTGTCCATCTTCGATAATTTTCTTCATGAAGGAGTCGTTACCTTTAGCAGATAACTTCTCCAAAAGTTGTCCAACTTATAAGAACATAGTTTCCTTGATGGATTGCTTATCTTCGTCGTCAAGATTCCTGCCTGATTTTGGTATCAGGTCTTTCTGCCTTACTTTGGCGTCAGGTCTTTTGGCCTGACTTTGGCGTCAGGGCTTTCGTTTTGCCTAACCTTTTGCTAGGTCTTTTTGGCCTGACTTTGGCGTCGGGGCTTGTGGCCTGACTTTGGCGTCAGGGCTTGTGACCTAACTTTGGCGTTAGGGCTTTTTGGCCTGACTTTGGCGTCATGGCTTGTGGCCTAACTTTGGCGTTAGGGCTTTTTGGTCTGACCTTGGCGTCAGGGCTTGTGGCCTAACTTTGGCGTTAGGGCTCTTTGGCCTGACTTTGGCGTCAGGGCTTGTGGCCTAACTTTGGCGTTAGGGCTTTTTGGCCTGACTTTGGCTTCAGGGCTTGTGGCCTAACTTTGGCGTTAGGGCTTTTTGGCCTGACTTTGGCGTCATGGCTTTTGGCTTTTCCTAACTCTTGTTGTTTAGGTCTTTTTGGCCTGACTTTGGCGTCACGGCTTGTGGCCTAACTTTGTTGTTAAATCTTTTGGCCTGACTTTGGCGTTAGGGCTTTTGGCCTAACTTTGTTGTTAGGGCTTTTGGCCTAACTTTGTATGGTCCTTCTCACTTAGCTAAAAGCTTATTCTGACTGTCCAGTCTTGTAAATTCAATCCTTCTCATAACCATCTCCCCCACGAAAAATTGGCGAGCACTGACTTTTCTGTTGAAGTATCGAGCGGTCGCCAGACGCATCTTTGCTTGTGTCTTTTCTGATTGCCACCTCTTTTCCTATGCCAGGTCGAGGTCAGTCATGCGTTCGACTTCGTTTGCCTCAGTGTTGAAGTGTAGGATTCTATGGGTAGGCACTGCTATTTCGGCGGGCGCCACTGCTTCTGATCCATACACTAAACTGAAAGGTGTTTCTCCAGTGTCTGCCTTAGGCATTATTCTGATAGCCCATAATACGTTTTCCAGTTCTTCCGCCCAGTTTCCTTTGAATGCTCGAACCCTTTTCTTGAGTCCTGCTAAAACAACCTTGTTGGCTGTTTCAGCTTGCCCATTCGTTTGAGAATGATGCACTGAACTGAAACGATGGTCGACATGGTATTCTTCATAGAGCCATTTGAGCTCCTTTCCTATGAATTGCGGACCATTATCAATGTTGAGTATTTTAGGAATGCCAAACCTGGAGAATATGTTGACCTTCAGGAACTTGATGACTTGGAATTCCGTTGTAGAAGCCAAAGCTTTCGCCTCTATCCACTTTGTGAAATAGTCGATCACCACTATAATGTGAGTGCGTTGACCAGTGCTAATAGAAAAATGACCCAATATATCCATTCCCCATTGAGCAAAAGGCCAGGCACCTGCCATTGGGGATAATAGTGTTGGCGGTCGACCTGATCGTGGTGCAAATTTTTGGCAAGTCTCACACTTCTTCGTTAAGTCAGACGCATCTTTTCCCAGAGTTGGCCAATAGTATCCCAGCCTGAAGATCTTTCTCGTTAATGATCGAGCACCTTCATGACATGCTGCCACCCCTTCATGAGCTTCTCGAAGAACCCTTTCTGTTTCTGGATGAACAACACACCTTAAGTAAGGAGTCGAGTAGCCTCGCCTGTAGAGTTCTCCATCTATAATCAGGTAACTGGATGAAAGTCGTCTTATTCTCATAGATTCGCCTTCGTTATCTGGAAGAATCTCTTCTTTCAAGTAATTCTGGAACGGAGTCATCCATGTGACCTGTCCTTGAATGTTGAAGACTTTTGCTCTGCTTTCAAGGACTGAATATAAGGCCTTTTCCAGGAATTGTACATCTTGGATTGTCATTCCTCCGAATGCCAGCTTACTTAAGGAGTCTGCCATCTGGTTTTCCTGGCGAGGAATAAACTCAACCGCAAAATTTGGAATTTCTGCGACGAGCTTCTTGGCGATGCTGATGTACTTTTTCATCTTTTCCCCCCTTGCCTCATAAGTGCCATTGACCTGATTGACAATAAGTTCCAAGTCGCTTTTTACCTTCAGTGCAGATATGCACATTCCTTTTGCCAGTCTGAGTCCAGTAATAACAGCCTCGTACTCTGCTTCATTATTGGTCGCCTGAAATGTTAGGGCGATCGCATATTTCAAAGGCTCGCCTTCAGGAGGAATGATAATTAAACCTGCCTCTGAGCCTTCTCTTGATGAAAACCCATCTGTATAAATCTCCCAGACTTGATTGTTGTCTCTTGACTGACTTTGCCTGTTTTCTGCTTCTGTTTGACCGTTACTTGTACTTTCCACAATGAAATCAGCTACTGCTTGACCTTTGATGGCCATTTTCGGCGCAAATTTGATCTTGAACTCGCTGAGCTCGATCGCCCACTTGACCATTCTTCCTGAAGAATCTGGTTTTATCAGGAAGTTTTTGAGAGGTTGATTGGTGAGGACCGTGATGTCGTGTGCGTGAAAATAAGGTCTCAGCTTTCGAGCAGCAATAACTAAGGCATAGAGATACTTCTCAATCTGGACATATTTTATTTATGCTGAGTTAAACATTTTGCTAATAAAGTACACTGGACTCTGAACATTATTTTCCTCCCTTATCAAAACAGCACTGGCTGCCACGTCGCTGATGCCTAGATAAAGGAAGAGCTGCTCGCCTGGAATGGGCTTTGCCAGAGCTGGGAGTGTTTGGATATGCCGCTTCAAGGAATAGAACGCCTCCTCTCAATCTGGCGTCCACTCGAACTTGCGGTTGGCCCTCAGAGTTTTGAAGAATGGGAGGGACCTGTCGCTCGCCTTGAAAAGGAAGCGGTTGAGAGCAGCTAGGCGACCATTTAGGCACTGAACCTCCTTATGGCAGGTCGGCGACTTCATATCTTCTATGGCCTTTAGCTTTTCCGGGTTCGCCTCGATGGCTCGCTCGCTGACCATGAATCCCAGGAATTTGCCAGACTTAACTCCAAAGGTGCACTTTGCAGGGTTCAGGCGAACGCTATGTCTCCTCATGCATTCGAAAGCTTCACGGATTGCCCTTGATGGTTTTGACGAGCATATCGTCCACATAAGCCTCCATGTTTCTCCCCAGCATGTCCTGGAACAGGTGGTTCACCATCCGCTGATAAGTCGCCCCGGTATTGATTAGACCAAAGGGCATCACCTTGTAACAAAGAATGTACCTGTCTGCAAAGAAAGCGGTGTGAACCTCATCATCTCGGTGCATGCGGATCTGGTTGTAGCCTGAATAGGCATCCATGAAGCTTAGCATCTCATGACCAGAGATAGCATCGACCAGCTGATCAATCCTGGGAAGGGGATATGAATCCTTGGGGCAAGCTCTGTTCAGGTCGCGTAAGTCGACGCACATCCTCCACTTGCCGTTTGATTTTCTGACCAAAACTGGGTTGGCGACCCAGCTCTAGAATCTCACCTCTCTGACGAAGTCAGCCTCAATCAGCCTGCCAACCTCCTGTCTGATCGCCAGGTGCTTGTCCATCCTGAACGATCTCCTTTTCTGAGCGATCGTCTTGATAGAAGGGTCTATCCTGAGCTCGTGAGAGATGATGTCTGTACTGATACCTGGCATGTCGCTCGGCTGCCAGGCGAAGAGTTCCTTGAATTCCCTGAGGAGGGCAGTCATGGCCTGCTTCTGATCTTCATTCAAGGTGGTCCCGATGCGTACCTTCTTATCTGGGCCATCGACCTCGACCTCTTCCAATTCCTCCATAGGCACTGGTCGAGCCAAATCCTCGCGAGGGTCGGCCTCTGTCTCGATGGCGAGGTCCTCCCTTTGGTTCTTCCTGCGCAGGCAGTTCACATAGCATTGTTGCAAGGAAGGCTGGTCGCCAAGCACTTCTCCAATCCCGTTGGGCGTGGGGAACTTCATCTTCTGATGGACTGTAGAGGCCACAATCTTATTGGGGTTGATTGTGGTCCTCCCCAGGATGGCGTTGTAGCATGTAGATGAGTCGACCACCAGGAAAGTGACTGGTACCTTGATGCTTTTTCATCCCTCGCCGAGAATCACTGGCATGGTTATGGCCCCCAGTGGATAAGTTGCTCTCCCAGCAAACCCGATCAGTGGAAAGTCGACCCTCTTCAGGTCACGCTTGGATTTGCCCATTTTCTCGAAGGTGTCCAAGAATAGAATATATGTCGAGCTCCCTCCGTCAATCATAATCCTCGCGACGTCACAGCCGTCGATATCAGCCGTGATAACCAGAGCATCATTGTGGGGGGTTATGACATGTGCCAAATCATCTTCGGAGAATGAGATGACAATGTCCTCCTCAGGTCGGGGTCGCTTTCCCAGCTGACTGCAGTAGAGATCTGAGTTGCATAGACTTCTGCACCGAATCCTCCCGCAATCAAATTTCCCCTTCTCATGCTGGCAGATGGATCAGTTTGTTCAGCAGGAGCTGGCGAACGATGTCTTCTAGGTGGCGTTCGATTTCTATCTCATCCTACCACAAACCCCTTCAGCATTTCCCCCTGAATCAGCTTCTCAATGTCCCGCTTCAAAATGCTGCAATCATCAGTCTTGTGGCCTTTGCACTTGTGGTATCTGCAGTAGCTTTCGACATCCTTCCACATGGGCTGACCACCCCTACGAGGCATCGGTGGCCTCACCAAAGATCTCCTCTCCATCTCGACTAGTACCGTTGAGATCTACCTGTTTAAAGGCGTAAAGTACTCAGGGACCTCTGGATTTCTGGGCGCCGGGTTAGGCTCGACCCGGGGCCTGCTGTTTCTCCCCTTCTTTTCCTTCTTTACCTCATTCTTACCATCGCGTCGGGGCTCGGGAACCACCCTTAGCGAGGTCGTCAGGAAGTTAGCCTCGGTGTTCGCCCTCTCGAGGTCTATGAAACCTTTTGCCCTGGACGCCAGCTCCTCCAACGTCTCAATCTCCTTCAGCTTTCTCGAGGTCTTGTTGGCCACATACAATCCTCGATATAAGGCTCGAATGATCTACCCATCCGAGATTCGACGATCTATCTCTGTGACGTTCTGATGAAAACGTCCGTAAAAATTGGCCAGCGACTCTCCAGGTTGTTGCTTGACCGCATCCAGGGCGACTACGCTTTTCATTAGCTGGCGCTCGCCCATGTACCTCTCCAGGAATTTGCTCCTTAACTCTGCCCAAGTTCCTATATATCCTGCAGGGAGGCCGAAGAACCAGGACGAAGCCGAACCCAAAAGAATGGATGGAAATAACAAAGCCAAATGATTGGGAATATTTGACTTACCCAGAAGAGAAGCCTCGTGCTTGTTGACGTGTATGGTGGGATCTACTCCACCACTGTACTCAGGTATAGCCCGAGCGACAATGTCTTTAGGGATTTTGATGGCGACGAGGTCGTCGGAGAAGGGATGAGCAGATTGCTCCTTAAAGGGACCTACGACTGTCAGTCGTCCTTCTTGGAGCCTTTTGTTGATAAGGTCGTCCACCTGGTCTAGGGTGCAATTTTTCGTCGCAGTCCCGTTTGTTGAGGGACCGGAAGGATTGGTGGAGTAGGTAGCTACCAGCTGCTCGGTGGATGCCGGGGGTAGGGACTGGTGCCCTGATGTCATCTCCTGATCCTCCTGGGGAGGTGTGACGCCAGGATTCGCGGTTTCAGTCGGCAAGGGCCCTGTGGCAGCAGGACGAGTGTTTCCTTGGAGAGTAGGGGCTTGATGGCGAGCCTGTCCTAGGATGGACTCCAGCAGTGATATCATCTCCGGGGTTAACTGGATGTTTTCCCCGGCGATGTGGACGGTATGCGGTGCTGGAGTCTCGGTATGGTTGGTAGCTGGGGCCGGTCTGGAATTACCGACATGCTCTCAGGCCGTCCTCAGAGGGACGGCATTGGGGGCTGCCTGGCTGGCAGGCTCTTGCTGAAGCGGTGAAGCGGTGGCGGAATCAGAGCTATCCGAGGATTTCTCGCGAGTCTGGTTCCGACGGTTGTTTTGTGATCGAGTTCTCATGGCTGTATCACTCGATCCAAATGTTGGATCGTGAAATCCTGGTTGCTGATTTGGCAGTGAATTGAATGCCAGACGACGGTTGAACAGTGCTTTTGCCTTTGCTCCGGTGAACCTGTAAGTAGGGGAGCGCAACAAAGGGGGTGTCTCTGGGTCCCTCTCCGATACTTAAATGAGTGTATGTGTGTATATAGCTCAAAACGTAAAGAATGTATGTAAAGCAAATGTATTTATAGAGTAGGAGAGACCAAACCGTATAAGGTAACCGTATATCTTAGTGAATATTGTGCTCTTGAAGATTTGGATAATAGATATTGCAGTTACGGCGAGTTATTGTTGTTACCATATCTAATCCTTAGTGAATATGTGACCGATATACGCGGGATATCGTGGCCACTTCCTTATTAATGGTTGGTGGGACCAGAGGACAGAGGCAAGACTCTCTTCGGGGCGAGCACTCCCATGGCGAGCGGTAGGAGGTTGCGACTTGGTGAAGGATGGCGACCAGCTAGGGAGCCTTTGGCGTCAAAATCGTCCCGGGCTCGATCCTGGGCCACTCTATGGTGGGCCAGGTTGACTTTGACTTAGGCTGATCCGGTTCGAATATCTTGGGTTTACCCCCTCCAGGGTTATTGGGCCTTCGAGGCCTTTCCCTTATTGGGCCGTCACTATCAATACCCAACATTTGCCCCCGAAGCTTGATTGAAGTTCCTTCAGTCGAGCTTGATTTCTTGGTAGGGTTTGAGATACTAACGCTTTAAATTTGGTTTTCCTTGTCTCTTTTTGTGGTTAATGACCTTATGGACTTGAACCATTCAGGTAACCTCAGAGATGATATCCCTCTTGGAAACCATCATAGGACACGCCCACAGACAAGCCCCTGCTGCCATGAAGATCCTAATCCCGCGGGGCCACGGGAAGCAGAAGCTGGAAATCCAGGCACCACTGCCCCTCATGAAGATCAAGAGATGACTTCTGGACATCAGTCCTTACCTCCGGCTTCCACTGAGGCGTCGGCGGTCACTCATTCTGTCAATCCATCGAGTTCTGCACCGACTGGAGGTCCTCAACACCAATTCACTCTTGACCAAGTTGAGGAACTTATCAGTAAGAGACTCAAGGAACAACGTGGAACTATCATGCCTCCCTTCCGTTAGTGATCATCTCATCCTTTCACCACTGACCTTGTAACGATCAAAATTCCAAAGGATGTAGTCGCCAGGGCCATTCCTGAATATAGTAGCGGTGGAGATCCCATAATCCATGTCAACGAGAATGAAGCTTCTCTATTGGGTAAGTCGAATGATGAGAATCACTTAGCCCTATTATTTCCGTCGACCCTTTCGGGTTCGGTGTAGTCCTGGTTCTTCGGCCTCCCTGCAAGATCAATAGAGACCTGGTCTGAGCTAAAGAGCAAATTCCTGGAGCGATATATGGGCGAGCGCCAATTGCTGAAAAGTGTGGTCGTCTTGGACGCCATCAAACAGCATCTAGGAGAAACATTGGCCAACTTCTACGGGCGTTTTCACAAAAACGTTACAGAAATAGATCGACGAGTCACAGATGGGGAGATTATTCGAGCCTTTTATAGAGGACTTGATGTGGCCAACAAAGCCCCAAGAAAACTGCGCAATAGCTACCACGTTCAAGAGATAGAGATGCTGGAGGAGCTAGTAGTGACGTCGAAAGGTTTCATAGACTTATAAAGGGCGAACTCTGAAGCCAATTTAACTCTGAAGCCAATTTCCTAACAACCTCACCAAGGGTGGTTCCAGAGCCCCGATGCGATGGTAAGAAGGAGAAGAATTATGTGTTTTTAACTCTTGTGGGATAAGATTTATGTGTGTTTGGTTAAGGAAGAAAGGAAGAATACATGTACTGATGAAGGATTTAACTGTGGTGAAACATCTTGGTCAATAACACGTCAATTCCTTTTGACAAAATATACTCAAAAAGTCGTTTGATCCTAATGCTCTAGATCCCGAAGCCCCCCCCCCCCCCCCCCACCACCACCACCACCTCACCCACACAAATAATCCATGCTACGTCTTACCCCTTGAGCCTCAAAATCTTATTCTTTCTTCGTTGAGATATAGTTGTGACATGGGAAAAAAAACGTCGAGTTTCTAATGCCACGGGCCAACAATTTAATCTATCCAACAGATTTCTTCTCTCCTCCACAACTCATTCATTTTCACCATCAAGGATCATTCTTACTCAATGCCTCTCGGTCTTTGGCTTTCAATTTTACAAATTTGATCCTTGATTTCCCTAAGTTAAACCAAGTTGTGGCCAAATTTATCCTTACTCCACTTAATTAGCTTTCAGAGAAAGCAATGCATCTTTGACTTCAAGATAAGATCAGGCCAACCACTAGAGTTGGAGTTAAAAGACTCCTTTATAACCTCGACCCACTCCACGCTTTCAAGCCACATTTCCACGAAGTTGAAATGACGTCTCCCTTTCGAGTTTTGGGTGTGTTAGTCTATAAGAACGATAGGAGAGTGATTGGATTCGACAACTATTTTGTTGAAACACTTGGGCTCTTGAAACATATTTGTCCATCCAACGTTTGCAACCACAGGGTCAAGACATTATATGAATCCCATGTCTTCCAATCTACCTATCTATCTATATATTAATTTGGTTAGGTTATGTGAAATTGTGACAAGTAAGTTTTTTAAGACATTTTCTCATTCCTAATGTCATTTTCAGAACATCTAATTGGTCCACGTTAAACATATAATTCTCACTCATATGTGGCATGGCATGGCATTCTCTCAATTAGTTACAAAATTTCATTAATTTCCTTATTATTTTCCATGTGCATTTATGATTTTTCTTAAGTTTATTTTATTTACTAAATTTATATTTTATGAAAAGTAAATAGATGCATATATCAAATATTTTTATCACATGATAATTTCAGATGAAATTTAGGATAATAATGTATATTATATATCAATTGTATGAAAATAATAATCACATGTTAATTTTATGTAGATATTTATAATTATATATATGCAACATAAAATTTAGGTTATGAAAAAAAAAATACTTTTAAGACTATTTTTTATAAAATATCGTTTTTATATTCTAGTAGAATTAACATATATTATAAATTTTAAAAATAAGTTATATAAGTTATAATAACTATAACTAATATATATATATTCCAATAGTTTGTATTTATTTAAAAATATATTTAAATAATACATGTCATAAAATCATTAGTTAGCAACATATTTATAATTGTTAACATTTGTTTTTATTATCTACTCATTTATTTTCAAATATTTGTATAATATATAAATAATCGTTATATTGTATAATATTATAAAAAATAATTTTTGACATTTTTCATAAATATAATTAATTTTTATGTTGTGTAATTGAATTAATATTAATTAATTGTACTTTAATAAACGACAAATAAACATCTTATAAATATATATTTATATTTATTTAAAAAATGTTATTAATTTATCAACTAAAATAATAATTATATTGCTCAAAGCGCGAATCAGTTTTCTAGTATATATTAATCTGGTTATGTCTTATACAATGTTTTTTTTTTGGCCAATAAATCATTTCCTTAATCATAATAAGAGTCCTTACAATCCGTTACACATAAAGATAAAAATGAACTAGGGTGCCTTATAGTCCAATCGCTTGGACAGGATCCCTTTTTAGATTCCGTTGCTACCCAATGGGTGCACTGATTCGCCGTTCGTCTTACAAAGTTCCATTGTACTCGAGGTATCTTCACCACCAACTCAAGGATGTCCGTGATTATGTTCCGTAGCTTCCAATCCTTCCTCGCGTCTCCCCCTTGAAGTATGTTGATTATCTGTTGTGCATCCGATTCAATTATTACCTCGCTCCATTCGTTTTAAATTGCCAGCTCCGTTGCTTGAAGGATCGCCTTAGCTTCAAGCATTTTGGAACTCGTTCCGTAACACGCACTCGTTGCTTGAAGCTTCAAGCTTCAAGCATCACTCCCACTGTGTACATTAGTATGTGACCTTTCGGCCCGACCCTGCAGCCTCAATGTGTCCTCGGCTAAAGCTATAGCCATCGTGATTGTTGCGTCGATTCTCGGTCCCTCTTTCGTATGGACGGCCCGACACCGCTCCTTCCATACCTCCCACGCAACTGTCTCCCCGAGCAATTTTCGCTTCCTTCCCATCTCACCCCCATTCGTGCCCATTTCCTGCAGTATCCTCATACACCCAGACCATTCAGCTCCTCCATCCAGGTCTAGGCGAAACCCCATAGTCCCAAACCATACACGTCGTGCCCATTGGCACCCCAAAACCGCATGGTTGACAGTTTCCAGTTCATCACAAAAATTACATGTCGGGTCTATTTGGATACCCCGTCTAACCAATTCAGCTTTTACAGGCAAGGCATTATGTAAAGCTCTCCATAAGAAATGTTTTACCTTCGGGATTGCCTCGCTTTGCCAAATATCGTGCCACCGCCTCTCGATCGGTCTCGGTTGGCCATCGGTCCCTTGCCTCATCTCCAACTCCCTTAGCTCTCTAAGCCTCCTATAGACTAGCTTTGGTCTAGCCACCCCATCGATGGAGGTCGGCCAAATCAGATGGTCCTCATGTGGTGTATCTACTATATGGATCGCCTGAATCGCCTGCACTTCCAGCTCAGTAAGCTGGTCTTGGATCTCAGTAACGTCCCATCTCCTCCGGTCTCTATCGATCAAAGTACTCACTCTGACCTCCTCACTTCCCAAGCCCACGATTACGTTTCCCACCCGATGGTTTGGTCGGCCTGGTACCCACGGATCCCGCAGAGCACGGATGTGGTCACCCGTTCCCACCTGCCACACCCCTTCCTGCTTGAGGATATCTCTACCCACAACTATACTCGCCCATGCCCAGGAAGGTCGGGCTCCGACTGCTGCCTCCATCAAGTTACCTCTCGGATAATAGAGTCCTTTGAGCACTTTCGCCCACATTGACTCCCCATCGTTTTGTAATCTCCACGCAGTCTTTGTCAGCATAGCTTTATTGAAGTCTATCATGTCTCTAAATCCCATGCCTCCCATCTCTTTGGGATGTGTAAGTTGTCCCCAACGAACCCAGTGCACTTTCCGCATTTCATCACGACCATTCCACCAAAATCGAGCCACCATGCTTGCTATTTCTGCACACCAAGTTTTGGGTAACTTAAAAAGTGACATTACATAGGTTGGGATTGCGGTTATTACCGCCTTTATAAGGACCTCTTTCCCGGCATTATTAAGGAACATGGTCTTCCACCCGTGGAGTTTCTTTACCACTCTCTCCTTGAGGTATCTCATTGCCTCTCGTTTCGATCGTCCCCAGTTTGTTGGGAGTCCCAAGTATCTCCCCGCATTCGTAACAACTTCGACTCCCAATACCTCCGCCACCCGATTCTTCGTTTCATCCTCAACCACCTTTCCAAATTGAATGCATGATTTCTCAAAGTTTATCCTTTTCCCGGATGCCTTACTATACCTCTCGAGTGTATCTTTTAATGCCACTGCGTTTCCCTCTGTTGCCTTCATAAAGAAAATCGAATCATCCGCAAAAAACAGATGGTGTACCTCCGGGCAAGTACGTTTCATTTTGATACCTTGAATGCGTTTGTCTTCCACTTCCCTCATAATCTGACGGGATAGCACATCCGCCACTAGTATAAAGATATACGGAGATAATGGATCTCCTTGCCTGAGCCCCCTCGATGGTCTGAATCGCGCCGTCTTCTTACCATTTATCACCACACTATACTATACTTTTGAGATGCATTCCTCAATCCAATGACACCATTGATCCGAGAACCCCAATCCCTTAAGCGTCTGCATTACAAATTCCCATTCGACTCGATCGTATGCATTACTCATGTCTAGTTTAACCGCACACTCCTCTCTCCCGCTTACTCTGTTTGTCCTCAGGTGGTGGAACACTTCATGAGCGATAAGAATATTATCGTGGATGAACCTGCCTGAGACAAAAGCACTTTGAAAGGGGTTACAAGCTTAGGCAATATCACTTTCAAACGGTTAGACAAAACTTTGGATATTATCTTGTAGTTAAAATTGCATAGGCTTATAGGGCGAAAGTGAGATGTATTAATTGGGTTAGGGATCTTAGGGATTAACACTATATCAGTATAACAGTATCCTAGCAATAATATACCCGATTCGAAAAAGCTACTTACTAATTGGAATACGTCCTCCCCGAGTACATCCCAAAATCGATGATAGAACATACCTGGGAAACCGTCTGGCCCGGGAGCCTTATTGCCACCCAGTTGGAACACTGCTTTCTTTACCTCTTCTCGAGTCACCCTCCTTGTTAAGTTTGTATTATCAGTTCCCGTCACCAAGGTTGGTACGCTTCTCATTTGTTCAGATATGCCATCTGTCCCTTCTGTCTGGAATATATGTATAAAGTAGCTCTCACATTCGCCCATTATGTCCTCCTCGTTCTCCACCCATATCCTGTCCCGTCTCTGCATCCGGCATAGTGCATTTTTCCTTCTTCTCTCGACAGTTGTCTGATGGAAATAAGCCGTATTCCGGTCTCCCCATTTCATCCATTGCACCCGGGATCTTTGCCTCCAATATTCCTCCTCCTTTGCCCAAGTCTCTTCGAGGGCTCGTTTTATCATTCTTTCCTTATCCCTCTTGTATCTCTCATTCGGAAGTCTCTGTAAGATTGCCAACTCCCCATTTAGATCCTCAATCCTCCGCTTGTTATTTGGCACTGCTTGCTTACTCCACCTCTTCAATTCCCCCCGACATTTCCCCAGCCTTCCATGGATCCCGTCCTTGTTGCTATGATTCACTCTTCCTTCCCACACCCCTTTAACCACCTCCCTACATCGAGTGTATTCCATCCATCCCTTCTCGAATCTGAATGGCTTGTTTCCCCTAGGGTTCTTCCTCTCAATTTGTACCATCAATGGGCTATGATCAGAACCGATTTGTAATTTGTGGATCACCATTGCATAGGGGAAAGTCTTTATCCAGTCTGGGTTCACGATCGCCCTATCCAGGCGTTCTTGTATTCGGTTCTCACCCTCCCTATTGTTACACCAGGTAAATTGATTACCCTTATACCCCATGTCAGCCAGGCGAGTTTCTCGCATCATTTCATTAAAAGCATCAATTTTTCGAGGATTTTTCGGTATGCCCCCCTGTTTCTCACCCTCCCTGGATATTTCATTGAAGTCTCCCACGCACATCCAAGGTCCTCTCCGATTCTGAGCCATCCCCCTCAACCTGTCCCATAGTTTCATCCTTTCACCCCATATTGTACTCCCATATATCCAGGTCACATTCACGTCTGTTCCTCCATTAATCTTTGTTATTGTTGTATAAATGAGGTGTTCTGTCTTGGCATGCATCACCACCCTCACCTCCTTCGTCCACCATAACGCCAAACCACCCGAAATGCCAATCGGGTTGACATACTCTCCCCGATCCATTCTTAGCTTCCTCCTAACTCTTTCACAATATTCCTCTGTGTTCTTTGTTTCAATCAAAAATATCATCTCCGGCTTGTTCCTCCTCGTGAGATCGACGAGGTACGGAACTGTTAGGGCCGATCTCAACCCCCGACAGTTCCACACCAAGTAGTTCATTGGGATTGGGTAGCTGTCTCGGGACAGCTACCAGAACCCTTACTATCTACCTTGGCCTTTGTTGATATTATGTTCCTCCTCAAAATGTGTCCTGCCTAGTTGCCCCATCTTGGCCTTCCCCGACCTCTCATTACATTCCTTCCACCCCTACCCTCCTCCTTCCATTCTCTTTGTTTTTTCATGTTCTGTCCTCCCCCTTCCTCCCCATCCGTTTCAGGATCTTCTTGATGTTTTCTCTTAAGATTGATCTTCTTGATCAATGGACTTAGCCCCGTCGGCAAAGTTGGGCCATCTCCACTCGTCGCAGGTGAGTCGGGTGGTTCAACTATGTAGTTCCATTGTTGAACCTGCACCTCGTGAAGTTCCAATTCCATTGGGATTGTTTGCCCAGAATCCCAGCCCCCCACCGGTACAGTCTTAGGTCTTACCTGGATCGAGTCCAGGTCAGCCATCTTACTTACTTCTTTCGCTCCTGTGCTTGCACTCCCCCTAGCCCCCTCTTGGTCTGGATCTAGCCCCAGGGTGAGCTGCAATTTACTCCCCTGCATCGCACTCCCCCTAGCCCCATCTTGGTCGGGACCTGATCCCAAACCAGTCTGCACATTACCCTCCTGCAGAATCTGGGTTTCCTTCCGTGACCCAGTCCCCAGCATTAACGGGTTCCCCTGCTTCATCTGAGTCTCCTTCAGCATCGGACTCCCATTTCGTCCCTGGTACACATGCTGTTCCACCTCGTACCTTGCCATTGCTGGCCTCCAGACGAAACCTCCCGTTCCTAGTTAACCCCCTATATCCTGATCCAGGACATAGCATCTCTGCCTATCCCCTGTCATCTTCCCCTTCCCCTTCCATCCTTGATCTTCCTGCACATTGACTATATGCATCTCCGCATCTCTGTTCTGATCCGAGCCATGTCCCGTCCCTTGCATATATACCACCATCTCATTTCCTCCCTCATGAGTATCCTTCGGTTCATCCCCTTTCCGGGCCTCCCCCTCCCCATTTCCTCCTCCCTTGTGCGCGGACCTCGCTGATGGTGGTGTCTTAGACCCTTCTCTGTCTTGCTTCTCCCTCATAAGGTCCTTCCAACTCCTCTTTACTTCCCCTACCGGAGTACCCGGGCTCTTCCCCACAAACTTGTATTCGTCCCTTCTTCTCTTTGGCCGATCTGTTCTTATCCATGGCCCATACCTAGGTCCTCCTTGTTCCTCCACCGAAACAGCTGTTTCAGTGGTACACACTCTCTCCGTGTGTCCTATCTTCCCGCACCGAAAACAGAACTCCGGGAGGCGCTCATATTTCACGGATGCTCTTCCTAGGCTCCCATTACGCCTTTTGTACCAGAAACCCACTTGTAATGGTTTTGTGCTATCAATTTCCACTTTGATCCTAATGAAATCCCTGTCAAGCCCCATTGGCCCCATCAGGTCATCCACTTCGATCACTGTCCCCAGACTCGCCCCTATGACTTCGGAGTTCTTCTTGCTAAACTTATCCACTTCGAGCCCATGTATTTGAACCCAAAACTGAACCATATGAAATTGCACCTCAGTAATTTGCATTCCTTGTGTCCATTTCTTCAAGGACAAGCAGTTCCCTTGCACTGCCCAAGGACACCAATCAAGGGCATCCCTTAATTCCTCCATCTTTTCAAACGCAAAGAGGATCACCTCCCCTGTCATTTCCTGAAATCGTACCCCTGCATATCGTCACCATGCTTGTTGCAACACACTATGGACCACCATCGACTTAACATGCTTATCATATATAACCCTTCCCACACACAGGTTTCCAGCTGGAGTGTCAACATGTTCCGGTATATCGACAAAGTTCCCCATAATTGTTCTATCATCAGGCATCTTAGATTCATGTACTCGAGAATTCTGATCCATCTAAGCAAGCCCAGCGAATTGAATACAAATATAGCAAGAAACTATAGTACTGAGATAGAGTTACCTCCCTTTGAGTCCCGGATGTGGTGGAATTGGCGTTCGACTCGGTTAGTGGAGGAATTGGCTTCGTCCGAGTCGGGTAATGGTGCTGTGTGTTTTATGAATTTGCTTTGTCTCAGGCCCGATTCCACGTTTCCGGCTCCATCGATTCCATCCTTATCGCTAATCCGTGCCCTTCCCCTGGCCTCACCCACACAAACCCCCAATTTCTGGCTCTCCCCTCACAGATGTTGTTAAACGCTCCCTCACCCCTCACTCCCCTTTCCGCATACGATCGAAACCTTCCTTTGATGCTTCGCTTTTAGACAATTGAACCAAAAACCAGCAGAATCGCTGTGACGATTGGGCGATTAGAATACCCGACAAATCCCTCACCTTGGCTTACCGACAGAAGCCCTAGCGGAGAGAAACCCAGCTGGGAATATAATTTGTTAATTGAGAATCCCTTGTCTTATACAATGTTGACAAGTACTAAATGAGCCAATTATGTTCCAAATTTACTAATTGAGCCAATAATGTTCCAAATTTAATAATTGAGCCAATTATGTTCAAATTGAGTTATATAATTTGTCCACATCAATCTACTTCACTCTTGATAATGTGGCATTGAGATGTAGACAATTTTATGTAATTAGAATTCTTCCGAGCCTTCACAATTTATGTTGAGAATCATTATAATTTTTTATGTTTTTCAAATAGATTTTGATATTTATTTGTTAGATTTTTAATTATATTTGATTACAAACTGTTTTATCATTACATTCTCTAATAACTGCAATCAAATTACAGGCACCCTTGGCCTTACCAACCATCCCTTATCTTCTGCATTACAATTCAACCTTGATAACCATAATCACACTTGAAATCGATCTTATTTCGACTTTCATCTCCACAAATAAATAATATTTTTCGTTCCCCCACAAAATACAAAAGGAATAGAAAACAAATCATGCATTACAATTCGACCTTCATAACCATAATCACACCTCAAATTCGATCTCAATTTGACTTTCATCTCCACAAACAAATAATATTTTTCTGTTTCTCACAAAAATGCAAAAGAAATAGAAAACAAACTATAAGGACAAAGATTAGTATATATATTACAAATCATGAACTTATTCGATTTTAAATTTCCTATCATTTTTGCAATTAGAAAATAAATTGATAATCGTTTTTTAACGAAGTCTCTACGCCCCCTTATGCTCCTCAATGTTGGTTCTACTCCCAAAATGAGTTTGGTGAATGTGATATCCGTTGGCGATAGTCAAGTTGTACGGAGAAAAAAATAAATCAAATTTGCATTAACAAGTTTTTATTCATGGTGTGATCTCATTGTCTTGAGCAACATTCTGTTACATATTCTTTATTATTTTCTGTCGAAAATATTGTATTCATTGCTCATATATGTATTACACAAATATTTTTATGACACACCTCCCTTAAAAATGATAAATTTCTTATATTCATACAACATATTTAATTTGTTTTCTTTTTATTTTTCCTTCTTATTAGTTATCATATTAATAATAATAAATTAATTCTAATCAACCAAAAGATATCATTAAGGCTTAAATATTTGTGATATTTAGCAAGTATATATAATAACAAATTTCCAATTGGTTTTATTTTATTTTACTATACACTTATATTACTTTATTTGAGTGTATTTTAAAAAAATCATTTTTTAATAGAACATGTATTGTGTCATATTATAATATGCATGGTAATATTTTCTTCTCTTTTTTTATTGTCTATAATTTAGAACTTTTTAGTTAAATAACAAATGCACCATAACAATTAAACATAAACATTAATAACAGATAAAAATTATAACATGACACCATTTTCTCTCTTATATGTGTCAAAATAATACAATTTAATTGGTCCATGTCAAATTTTAATAAGTTAAATCTTTGTCATCATCATTTCACATCCATATGGATAGTCTAAAATCAATCCAAAGTTCCTCATTTACTATCACAAACCGTTTCATTTATCAATTTATTCAATTAGACTTCACCCTAAATAGTGTAAAAATGTAAGTTTTAGACCTCGTATAGAAAATTACATTAAAATAAAAATTTATGATAACATATGAAATTAGAAAAAAATACAAAATAATTTTAAATAAACTATATTTCTATCTATATTCATTTGGTTGAATCTTCTAAACTTTCGAAACATAAGAAAATGGAGTGCTTACATGTTATAAAGGGATGATGAAATTGATTCACATAAAATTACTTGAAACTTCTATGACATGATATTGTCACATAGATTAATCTAATGACTTGAAATTGTTCCAAAGCATATGTTTGCATCTTAGAAACTGTTTCAATTCCTCAATACAAGAATGTTGATCTACAGTCGCAGACGAAATTTCTTGTCACTAAATATTATCGCTATATAAAATATTTTGTGTCAACATATAATGTCGTGGTTATACAACTGATTTAGTGTCAAATTATTTGCGCAGCAACAACTCACGTTTTGCATGAATTGTTTTCCGTTGTAGAATAGTCCCGGTTGAAAAAATTCCAATGTTAAGATATCATCGACATTAATACAGGTAATTAGTAACAAACGAAAGTTTTACTGTCAAAACATATATTTAGTGACCAATGAAGTTGTTATAATTATATATAAACAACTTTGGTTACTAGCCGTCATGTTATACTTTAAATACATATTTGCATTTGGAGCATTTGCCGCCATGAACCTAAATCTGAAAGTTACTTTAAATACATATTTGCATTTGGAGCATTTGTTAGGTATTCTCTTCTTCATAAGTTTGATGATCAATGGTTACCTGATTCGTGGTTCGCTTCTGTACGTGGAACGGGCACGGGTACACAATTCGATACTTTTATATATTCGGGCTTCAAGGGGGTAGTTTCATTAGGTGGGGTACTTCAGATCGTAATTCGATTTATGGTGTGTATATGTTTTATATGTACATATTATACAGTATTGTAACGATTATAATCAATAACAATTTAGTAAAGTACAATCCATATATACATATATATATATATATTAATAGGCTTGTTCATTTAAACTGGTTCGACCGAACTGGTCTGGTTTGAACCGGTTCGGCCGAACCGGTTTCAAAACCAAACCAGTTATTTAGACTTCAAGTAGACCAGTTCAAAGTAGTACCAAAAATTCAGTTCAAATCGACTCGTTTATTGATACTGGTTTATACTTAAATTTAAATCAAACCACTTTAAACCTATATAATTTTAGAACCGGTTTGAAGCAAAATAAACCCAACCGACCTGAAATTAAACCAAACCTAGAGTTGTATTCAATAAACCAACCTAGAGATATATATGTTGATGTTGGACAGGATTTTCAGTTGGTAGTGGAACATATTTTCAGTTGGTTCAGTGTTTTTTGTTCCGGTTCAGTGTGTTGGACAAGATTTTCAATCGGTTCAGTTTCGGTTATTTCCTAACCAAAATTGCTATTTAAAGAACCAGACCGAACCGGTTCTGAATCGGTTCGAACCAAACCAGTTTTTTTACTTAAACAAGACCAGTTTTTTTAGAAACAGAAAAAAGTACTGTTTTTTTACAAACTAGAACAGTTCCGTTCTTAACCAGTTTATGAACAAGCCTATATAAGCTAGAATGTATATCAAAATTATTTTTTTTAATGAATTTTATTGGTCCACCTAGATTGTATGTTGCAATTGTCTATGACAATTTTATTAGAACTGGACCGCCGATCGAACCTTGAACCAATAGGAAGTACGATTGATTTTCATAAATACCGAAATGCACATTGAACCCGATTCATTAGGTGTAAACCAGTCTGTTTCAGGTATTTTTCACTAATCTTTTCCTTTGTGACCAACAATCGGTATAAGTGCATAACTAAAAACTCAAAAGTCTGAACTCTGAACTCTCAACTAAATCAATAACCCTAAAACAGACGTCAACCTTCAACGAAATTTTTTTCCAAGCTTCCTTCCTCCTCTGCATCATCCTATTCGTGGTCCACGTCATCGTCGTCCTCGCCCTTGTTGAAAGATCTCTGCGTCGTTCCTCGCGTCAGCTCGTCGCGTCGCCCTTGCTGTGGTCCTCGTCGCCGTCATGCTGGTTTTCCGATCTTGTCGCTGCTTTTCGGTTTGCTAAGCGCTTCGTTTCTGTTGGATCACATAAACTGTATTCTCCTTCCAGGTGTTTACTCTGTTAACCTGCACAAAGGAAAGCCCGGGGGTCCCGTTGTTTCCCCTCCGATGACAAACTGAGTCGGAGGTTAATTTGTAATATGTATGTTTGTATAAAAATGCTCTGGTCTCAGAGAATACTTACCCTCTAATGAAGGTGATACTGAACTATTTATAACATTTCATACCTGTAACCATGATCGAGTCAGAACATACCCTGGTTATCCTAGTTGTCCCTAAGGCGAGCTGACCATAGTTACTTTAAAGAATATTCTCCTATAGTGGCTACTCCACTGTAGACTATCCTTTGGATTTGTTTAATTCTAGGCGTGCTAAAAGCAACCGGCCTAATTCGTAGGAGTGCAGGTGCACCATCTGAGGTGGTCAGTGGAAGCGGTGTCATGCACTAAAACTGAACAATCCCCCTTTTGGCGTCGACCGTAAGGTTTATGTGATCCAACATATTCGCACAGGGCGGCGCCTTTATGATTTATTCGCCAAGGGCGACTCCCATATGTAATTGGGCTTTAGGTAAATGAAGTTCGAAGTACTTATTGAGCCAAATGTTTAAACATAGCCCAATACAATATATATGACCCATCATCTGCCCCCGAAGCCTTAAATGAGCGATGCTCATTTGAGGATTATTAATTTTTCTTACCAGTCGTTTCCTCATTTGAAGTCAATTCATCCTCGGGCGACGCCTATATCATTGGAAGAAATTAATTCTTCATAGGAGTCGCCTAAATCATTCCTTCCTTCGTAACTGCCTTCCACGCGTCCATCATGCACGATCCTACTAAATCCCGCCTTTATCGCAAATTCAAATTTCAAATTTCAAATTTTAAGCGGGATCTTCTAGAAGCTTCGGGAAACGAAGAGCCACTTTCTTATTTGAGGGTAAAATCGTAATTTCATCTTTAATAACCGTTCACCTTTTATGCTTAGAGGAGTATAATTGTAATTTCGATCGCCTTTCATCATTGCTCGGTGTTTTCCCCTCGCCCTTAACGCTCATCATCTCCGCGCCATTCGATCATATAGAAGAATGGCGTCCGACTCTGATATCGGTAATTACATCTTTCTCCCTTCGCCTTTTATTGATCATAAATCCAATATCATTTCTTTCTCCACTTTCGAACAGTCAGTGGTTGAGGCTAGCATGAACGACGCTCATGCCCCCAGGTATCCCATTCCTGACGATGCGGATCCTGAAAACCCTCACCCCATATGTCATCCTAGGGAAGGCGAGGAAATCATTTTCCCCCATCAAATTGAGGAGGGATTAAGATTTCCTTATTGCCATCCCTTAGTCGAACTATGTCGCCATTATGGCATTTCTCTCAGACAACTTTCTCCAAATGGTCTTCGCACCTGGATAGGATTCCGAGTCCTTTCTTTTCGTCGTGGGGGGGAATATTCTTTAAATCTCTTCTGTAGCTTTTATCGGAGGGGAAACAACGGGACACCCCGGGCTTTCCTTTGTAAAAGTCGACGGAGCAAACGTCTGGAAGGAATATACGGCTTATATGATCCAAATGTTGGATCAATATTTTTCCGCTACTCGGCTCCCGGTGCTGCTCCGGCGACCTGCAAGAAGGAAACCCCGAGTTTTGCACGTGGTTTCCCCTCCGACGATCAAGTTAGTCGGATGATCGTTTTTGGAGAGCATAACAACATATATAAAAATTCAGTCCTCTCAAATGAACGGGGTTAGAAGTATATATAGAGATACTTAACCTGAATCAACGGTCAGGTCTTTACCATAATTATCAGAGTTGTCTCTTGGACGATCGAACCATGGTTTCTTTAAGAATATTCGTTTATAGTGGCTACTCCACTGTAGACTGTTCTTTTAGTTTGTTTAATCCTAGGCGTGCTAAAATTAACCGCCCTAATTCGTAGGTGTGCAGGCGTACCAAGTGAGGTAGTCAGTGGATGTGGTGGCACGCACTCATTCTGAGTACTTTATGTTTTTGGCGCATCCTTATTTGGTGCATCCTTAGGCGAGCTGGGAAAAGGCGAGCTGACAAAAGGCGTGCTGACAAAAGGCGAGCTGACAAAAGGCGAGCTGACAAAAGGCGAGTTGACAAAAGTCGAGCTGACTATCCACTAGTAATAGGAATACTGTATTGGTCACAAGAAAGTGGGGTCCCCCTGTCTTGGCCTATGGCGGCATCATGTGGGCCTACACCGAATATCATAATGGTGTTCTTAAGAAGGGAGCATTTGATCCGACAGGAGCGACGCCTGCTGAAGCTTTCAAATCCAAGACACCAACTCCCATGCGAACTCCTCCATTAGAGTCGCAAGAAGTGATCTTGGTCGACAGCCTTCTAGATGTTGAGGATGCCTAGGATTAAACAAATCCAAAGGATTGTCTACAGTGGAGTAGCCACTACAGGATAATATTCTTTAAAGTAACTATGGCCAGCTCGCCTTAGGGACAACTAGGATAACTAGGGTATGTTCTGACTCGACCATGGTTACATGTATGAAATGCTATAAATAGTTCAGCATCACCTTCATTGGAGGGTAAGTATTCTCTGAGACCAGAGCATTTCTATACAAACATACATATTACAAACGACCCTCCGACTCACTTTGTCATCGGAGGGGAAACAACGGGACACCCCGGGCTTTCCTTTGTGCAGGTCAACGGAGCAAACACCTGGAAGGAGAATACGGTTTATGTGATCCAACATATTGGCACAGGGCGGCGCCTTTATGAATTATTTGCCAAGGGCGACACCCATATGTAATTGGGCTTTAGGTAAATGAAGTCCGAAGTACTTATTGGGCCAAATGTTTAAACATAGCCCAGTCCAATATTTGTGACCCATCCTCTGCCCTCGAAGCCTTAAATGAGCAACGCTCATTTGAGGATTATTAACTTTTCTTACCAGTCGTTTCCTCCTTTGAAGTCAATTCATCCTCTATAGGGCGACACCTAAATCATTGGAAGAAATTAATCCTTTATAGGTGTCGCCTAAATCATTCCTTCCTTCGTAACTGCCTTCCACACGTCCATCGTGCACGATGCTACTAAGTCCCGCCTTTATCGCAAATTCAAATTTCAAATTTTAAGCGGGATCTTCTAGAAGATTTGGGAAACGAAGAGCCACTTTCTGATTGGAGGGTAAAATCGTAATTTCATCTTTAATAACTGTTTGCCTTTTATGCTTGGAAGGGTATAAATGTAATTTACCACCCTATGAAACCGTTCGACTTCCCTAGGGATCTATAAATACCCCCACCCCTCCTTTATTTACCACTTTTCCAACTTCTGAGCTTTCTCTCTCTAGGAATTCCTTGGCCTTCTCTCTAGAATTCCGGCCAAACTCCGATCGCCTTTTTTCAAATTTCGATCGCCTTTTATCATTGCTCGGTGTTTTCCCCTCACCCTTAACACTCATCATCTCCGCGCCATTCGATCATACAGAAGAATGGCGTCCAACTTCTCCTTTTATTGATCTTAAACCCAATATCATTTCTTTCTCCACTTTCGAACAATCAGTGGCTGAGGCTGGCATGAGCGACGCTCATGCCATCAGGTATCCCATTCCTGACGATGCGGATCCTGAAAACCCTCACCCCATATGTCATCTTAGGGAAGGCGTGGAAATGATTTTCCCCCATCAAAGTGAGGCAGGATTAAGATTTCCTTATTGCCCTCCCTTAGTCGAACTATGTCGCCATTATGGCATTTCTCCCACCCAACTTTCTCCAAATGGTCTTCGCATCTGGATAGGATTTCGAGTCTTGAGGGCAATCGTTTAGGTGTGCGCCTTTTTACAACTAGATTTACTCCTCCTTTCAAAGATTGGACTTGGGATTCTTCTAGTCCCTTAGTCACGGGTTTTCGAACCCGTAATTCGAATTTGAAGAACGCCTATTTCGTTTTTCAAGGAGACGTTCCCTGGTGTCTGGTGTCGTCCAAGGCCAACAAAGATCCTGTTCCATGCATCGAGGAACTTTCCTCAGCCGATATGAACTCCTTGGCGGCCATCTATTTAGATCATCAAGATGGGCGCGCGCAAATAATCTCCAAATAGATCAGCGAGTGTAACTTAGAGGAAGTTGGCGTGTCCCTTGTTGATCGTCACCTTCTGCCCTTATTTCTGGTAAATAAGCTTTATTTTTATTTTTTCTTGCAGATAAGTATTTTGCTCTATTTTCTCACCTTGTAACGCTTGTTCAGAAAAAGGCGTCGAAGGAGAAGAAGGTCAAGGAGAAGAAGGTGAAGGAACCCAAAGGCGATGCTCGTGAAGGTTCCAGGAAGTGCAATGGCCATCATTCCTCCAAAGGGAAGAAAAAGGCGGAGCCTATGGAGGAATCTCTGGATCCTCTTAAGGCTCCAGCTGAACTCTTCATCGACGCCACCAATGAAGCAGTCGAGGATTTTAAAGGTGTTATTCCTAAGTCTTACTGGGTTAATAACAGCGTCACTATTAATAGGAATAATGTATTGTTCACAAAAAAGTGGGGTCCCCCTGTCTTGGCCTATGGCGGCATCATCTGGGCCTACACCGAATATCATAATGGTGTTCTTAAGAATGGAGCATTTGACCCTTCCTTTGATCCGACAGGAGCGGCGCCTGCTGCAGCTTCCAAACCCAAGACACCAAACCCCATGCGAAATCCTCTATCAGAGTCGCAAGAAGTTATCTTCGTCGACAGCCTTCCGGATGTCAAGGATGCGCCACCTCGTCCCTCTTCCACGTTGGCTCGCCAATACTATGAAGGTCCTCCCCTTTACTGGGGTCGCACCTTTGATCTTAGGCAAGAGCTACTGGCCAATGTAGATTCGCCCAATCCTCAAGCGCCATGGGAGACTTGCACCTAACTGAAGGGAGTACCCCTAGTAGCTGGCCACTCAGCCTAGACCCCAACCTGTGTCTTCACCTTTTATCAGGCGCATGTCCTCCTGCTGACAGGGGGCCCTTGAGCCTAGAAACTGAAGCTGCAGAGGGGTTGGTTCGCCATTCCCTTTCTTTAATACAGAGTCAGGTATACGCCTATCTCTATCTTTTCTTGTTTTAATACTTGTATTTTTTCTAACTTTTATTTTCAATCTTTCAGAATATCCCTGCTGCTCTGTAGATGGGTTCCACCATCCTGGGTTTAACCGAGGAGAGGAAACGCAACATCTCAGTCATTCGCAAGGCTAAAAAAGCGGAGTTTGAGTTGGAGAGGCTGCAACGGCGCCTCGCCATTTCTGAAACAACTCAGAAGGAACTGGAAGCTGACCTTGTCCATAACGAACAACTCGCCACCAAACTGAGAGAAGCTCAGAAAAGAGAGAACGCTCTTAAGGTCTCTCTCCAGAAGTCTAAAAACGAACTCGCCCACTTCAAGACTGAGGCGTCGACTTCCCAGGTGCTAGCCAAGGAAGCCAAAAAATAAACTGAGCAAGCCCTAAAGGATGCATCGCAATCAGCTCAAGAGGTCAAACTCCTGAAAACTGAACTTCCTAAACGATTAGAGGAGGCAGTGGAGTCTTTCCGCACCAGCCCAGAGTTCGCCAAAGCTGTTGTTGAATGGAATCACACTGGAGTAATAATCATCTTCAAGAAGACGGCCAAAGATATTCATAAGGTCGACCCCAACTTTCCTCTGGAAAAGTTGGATTTCCTGATGGGTTATCTCGCCATGAAGGCTCAGGAAGAAGCTGAGGCATTGATGGAATCTGGAGGAGAAGAGTCTGAAGACGAAAGCACTTCTTTTGGAGAATCCGCCCCTGTAGAGGCGCCTCTTGAATCTGTGCCTGCTGAAACAACCTCTGAGGTGCCTGTTAAGACAACTTTTGAAGTGCCTGCTATCGACGCCCTTTCAAGCCAACCAGCCCCAGCCAGCTCATAGACTTTTTCCTTTTTATAATTTTAGTCTTTTTTGGGTTTGTAAGAACTTATGACAACGTCTCGCCGTTGCTATTATGAATTTCCCATTTCCGTATATGCCAACTTCTTCATACTTAGTTTTATTTAGACTAAGTATAAATATTATATTGATTGTTCATAATCTCATCAAACAATTCGCCTTAGTAACCAATACCATTGCCCAACATGTTTTAAACTTAGCCCTATTTTGACTAAGTATGTTTTATCATACTTGTTGTTTTCAATTGTAAACAAACAGGTCGCCTTTAATGAATAAAACCTACGCCTTTAATGAATAAAAATTAAGAATAAAATCACTTCGACATTAATAGTCATTCATACATCCTACGTCACTTGTTTAAGCATAAAATGTTTTCAAATACTCTACATTAAAAGTATTCTTCAATACTTTTCCTTCTTGGTCTTCTAGCACATATGCGTTTCGGTGAAGAATAGCTATGACCTTGTAAGGTCCTTCCCATTTTGGTGACAACTTATTTACTTTATGTTGATGTGAGAATTCAGGTCTTCGCCATACCCTCTCTCCCACAAAAAATTGGCGAGATGAAACTCGTCTATTATAGTATCTCGCTGTAGCTAAACGCATCCGCCCTTGAACTTCTTCTGAGGCCCATCGCTTTTCATCCACCATATCCATTTCCAAACGCATTTGGTCCTCATTATTCAAGGCCTCATAATGCTTTACCTTCTGAGATTCGACTGCTATTTCTGTTGGAGCAACCGCCTCAGACCCATACACCAATCCAAAAGGCGTTTCTCCAGTCGCCTTTTTTGGCGTTGTTCGCAATGCCCATAAGACATTTTCTAATTCTTTTGTCCACTTTCCTCCCAAGGCGTCCAGTCTTTTCTTTCAACCATTCAAAACTGTTTTATTCGCCACCTCCACTTGTCCATTAGCCTGCGCATGTTTAACTGAAGCATGCCTATGGTCAATTTTCAACTCTTTAGAAAACCATTTCAACTATATTCCGGCAAACTGTGGACCATTGTCACTAACCAAAATGCTTGGGATTCCATATCGAGAAACGATTCTCGACTTAATGAACTTGATAACTTGAAACTCGGTAGTTGATGACAACACCTTTGCTTCAATCCACTTTGAGAAATAATCAACCGCCATTATTATATAGGTGCGTTGCTTGGATCTCGGTAAAGGTCCCACCAAGTCGATTCCCCACTGTGCAAATGGCCATACTGCACATACACTAGTAAGGTTTGCTGGTGGACGCACTATTTTCGGACTATACTTTTGGCATGATTCACATTTCATAACCAAAGCAGTCGCCTCTTGATTCATCATAGGCCAATAATATCCTTGGTTTATGATTTTCCTCACGATTGACCTCGCTCCTTCATGACAAGCTGCATATCCTTCATGTACCTCCCTTAAAATGGTAGTTGTTTCTGGATAAGCGACGCATTTGAGATAGGGTGCCGAAAAACCCTTCTTATAAAGTAGATCATCAATTACTCGAAATCTAGGAGCTAATCGAATAATCTTTTTAGAATTAGCTTCGTCCATAGGGAGTTCTCCTGATTCCAAATATGCTCTAATAGGCGTCGCCTAATCCACAGTCACATTTATGTTTGTGCAATGGATATTGACACTCCCATGATTGCTTTCTATGAAATGCACCATTTTGGGCGTCGCTTGACAAACATATTTTCTTAAGGCATCAACTTCTTAATTCGCTTCACGGGGAATAGCTTCTATGTGAAATTGTTTGAATCCTGCTACTAACGCCATAGCCTCTTTCCAATACAACTTCATTCTTTCATCTTTCGCCATATATTCCCCTTTAATTTGGTTTACCACAAATTGTGAATCACAATATACATGTAGAGAAACAACGCCTAACCCCTTAGCCAACCTCAATCCCATAACTAGAGCCTCATACTCCGCCTCATTATTTATAGCCCTGAATGTGAGAACTAGAGCATATCTTAATGGTGTTCCACCGTCTGGTGGCGTTAACACTAGTCCTGCCCCCGAGCCTTCGACTGATGAGGATCCATCCGTATGAAGTATCCAAGGATTTTCTTCTTTTTCTTTAGGCGTCGCTAGCTGAGGACATGTGGCTTCTACAATGAAATCCGCCAATGCTTGGCCTTTGATGGCGTTTCTAGGAGCAAATTTTGATTCGAAATTCGCTTAATTCTCCCTGAAGCGTCTGGTTTTTGCAGGAAATGTTTTAACGGTTGATACTGTTATTTCATGTTCACGAAAATAAGGGCGCAGCTTCCTTGCAGATACTACCAACACATAAAGATACTTCTCAACCTCCAGATAATTCATTTTAGATTTGGCGAGCACTTTGGATAGATAATACACAGGCACTTGGCCTTTTCCTACTTCTTTGACCAACACCGAACTTGCAGCAACTGGTGCGATACTTAAATATAAAGAAAGTGTATCGCCCTTGGAGGTCTTCGCCAATGGTGGAAGTGTCTTAAGATGCTTCTTTAAATCCTGAAAAGCGTGCTCACATTCGGAAGTCTACTCGAATTTCTTATTAACCCTTAACACCTGGAAGAAAGGGAGTGACTTGTTTCCTGCTTTTGCTATAAAGCGGCTTAGCGCCGCTAGCCTTCCATTCAAGCTTTGCACTTCTCTGTGTCAAGTTGGGCTTCTCATATACTCAATTGCTTCCAACCTTTCAGGATTGACCTCTATTCCTCTTTGGCTGACCATGTATCCCAGAAACTTGCCTGACTGAACGCCAAAAGCACATTTTGCTGGGTTCAGATGTACTTGGGGAAGGCACATCCTCTCAAACGTTTTCCTCAAGTCTTCGACATGATTCACACTCTTTATGTATTTCACCAGCATGTCATCCACATAGGCTTCCATGGTGACGCCTATCATTCCAGCAAAAAGCTTGTTATGATCATCCTTTGATAAGTAGCTCCTGCATTTAACAAACCAAAGGGCATCACCGTGTAATGATATATATCACTATCCGCATAAAAAGCTGTATGTTGAGCGTCCCCATCAGCCATTTGTAACTGGTTGTAACCAGAATACACATCCATAAAGCTAAGCAGCTCATGACCCGAAGTGGCGTCGACCAATTGATCTATCCTTGGCAAAGGATAGGAATCTTTTGGACACGCCTTGTTTAAGTCACGACAGTCAATGCACATTCTCCACTTTCCATTATTCTTCTTGACCAACACCGGGTTGGCCACCCAGGTTTGAAACCATATCTCCTTCACAAATTTCTCATCTATCAGCTTTCCCACCTCTTGCCTAATTGTGTTTGCCTTTTCTTCACCAACAGGGCGGCGCTTTTGAGCAATAGTCCTGACCTTCAAATCCAGGTTGAGCTCATGGGAAATAATATCTTTGCTAATGCCTGGTGTTGGATCGTGAAATCCTGAATGTTGATCTGGCAGTGAATTGAATGCCAGACAAGGTTGGGATGACGCTTCAGCTCCAACTCCAGTGAACCTGCAAGTAGGGGAGCGCAACAGAGGGGGTGCCTCTGGGTCCCTCTCCGATGCTTAAATGAGTATATGTGTGTATAAAGCTCAAAACGTCAAGTACGTATGTAAAGCAAGGATATTTATAGGGTAAGAGAGATAGAACCGTATAAAGGCAACTGAATATCTTAATGTATATTAAGTTGCTGAAGATTCGGATCGTGGGATATGGCAGTTACTGCGAGATATTGCAGTTACCAAATCTAATCTTTAGTGAATATGTGACCGAGATATGCGGGATATCTTGGCCACTCTGTTATTAACGGTTTAGTGGGACCAGAGGAGAGAGGCAAGGCTCTCTTCGGGGCGAGCACTCCCATGTCGAGCAGTGGAAGGTCGCGACTTGGTAGAGAATGGCGAGCAGTCTGAGAGCCTTTGGCGTCTCTATAGACTTTGGGCTCGATTCTGGATTACTCGATGGTGGGCCAAGTTTGGCTTGTACTTGGGCCGATACGGTTCGGATGTCATGGGTTTACCCCCTCTATAGTTATTGGGCCTTCGAGGCCTTTTCTTACTGGGCCGTCACTATCGATACCCAACATTTGCCCCCGAAGCTTGATTGAAGTTCCTTCAGTCGAGCTTGATTTCCTGGTAGGGTTTTAGATAGTGACGTCTTTGGTAATGGTTCAGTGCCTTTGAGATACTTCGAGCTCATTTGGCGAGCAATTCCTTCTCTGTTCAAAGCCGAAAGAATATCCTTCCTTTTATTCCCTTTTGGCGATCACTCGAGGTGACTCAGGCTTATGGAAGTCTATCTTTCTTAGTTAGGCGATCATTATCTACCCGAGGTATTTCTGCTAAAGCTTTATTAGTGCGTTGGCGACCACCTTGTCTCCTTAGTGGAATTTTAGCATTTAATAACTGCACGGTTGTCCAGAAATCGAACGGTCACTTGAGGCACGCCTGACATTTACTTTTCCGTAAACCCAGGGTAGCCTGACAGCTGTCTGTACCAGCCAACCGTTGTCTCTTGGAATTCTGACATTGCTTCGGTTTTTTCCAAAAGGGTGCAATTATTCCTCTGCGTCGCTTCGATTTGCTCGTGGCGGTTACTCCCCTTTTGGTCTATATAGGAAACGTCAGTTTCTGTATTCTGTCTTTTACGCTTATCCGCTCTCTTGGATTTTCAGAGCTTCATTGCGATCCTTTCCATTTCTTTTCTCAACCTTCTTCAGCCTTCTTCCAACATTTCCATGGCTCCTCGCAATCAGAGAGTCAAGCACACGGCTCCCAAGGGTGCCAACAAAACCAACATGCCCAGAAATGCTGATGTCCCTTTGACTATCAGGGATGAAGTCGTTCCCCCTTCAGTAGAGGAACAGACCGATTTGGGCAGGACTGCAACCACTCCTGTGGTGGTGGACGGGCCCGAGCTGAACACGCCTATTTTTTCCCCAAAAGGTAAACTTTCGCCCTTTTATTGCTCTGCTTTGGCAATGTCCTCTGCTGTTCTTTGCTTTTTATGTTTATCATTGCAATATTTGAATTTGTTCGAGTAGACGTCAAGCCTAATGAATTGAAGCCGGCTTATTTTAAGACCGTGGTGGCGCTCGGTGGCTTCAGCGTGGAGGATGCTCCTAGATATCCTGGCCTAGGTCTGCATTTTCCTCACGATGGAGAGGTTTACATTTATGCGGCTCAGATCGATGCTGGGTTGCGTTTTCCTCTCTGTGAGGATTTACAGACCTTGTGTCAGTTTTACGGGATTCACCCCACCCAGCTTGTCCCGAATGCCCTCAGGATGTGGGTCGGTTTCAAGTTCCTATGCTTACGCCAGGAATGGGTATATTCACTGGCCCTGTTCCTGTGCTTCTTCCGCCTGGCAGCAGGGGCAAACCACCTTCACCACTTCCAATCCCGCTGGCCGAAGTTTTCAGAGTGGGGAGGCCTTCAGGGATGGGTTTGGAACGTCCATGTCCGCCTAGTCGACGATTTTCGGACCACCAACTCCAATTATAAGAAGTGTTACTTCTTTTATAAGGGGGGGGTGCCCTGGAAATTGTTGATCCCGGACAAGGATTTCCCTCCTTCCTTCGAGGAGCTATCAGAGAGTGAACGAAACGCTATTGATGACCTATACCGGTCGCATCGGTCATCTCAGTTCAAGTCCATCCGCTCAGTGGCGGCGACTACCGAAAATGCCCTTGAGATGGCGGGTATTCATCAAGCCACGCCAATCTTTAATGATTGGGTAATTTTCTAACTCTTATCTTGCTTTATTACTTGTAGGGAAGGTTGTAAGCAAGAGCCAGAAACTGATAGGTCTCTTTGATGACCAGGGATTAGCGGGATTGTCCTCCGACCAGGCATTGCTGAACTTTCCTCCTCCCCCCTCTAGGCGTTCGTTCAAGAGGAAGTCTGAGGAGGTGCTTCCCTCGGCCACTGCTGACCCTCGCCAACCAGGTATGTTGCTTTGTTATTCGTAGATTTAATATCTTCATACTTTGCGGTTTTTTGTTTTTTGACATTTTGTCTTGTTGTTTTGCAGAGGAGTCCTCAACCGACATGGTCCGGGATCATGCTCCTCCTCCCTCCAAGAAGGTCAGGAGTGAGGGATGTCCGGAAGTCGACCAGCATCCTTCTCCTCCTCCTCCTGGGGGTCCTTCCGCTAATAAAGGGAAGGGTCTGGACGCGGTGCCCCCTTCTCCTTCTCCCCAGGGTCCTTCTGCCGCCAAGGGGAAGGTTTTGACCTTAGCTCCTCCTGTTCTTACTGTGCCCATGGCTCCTCCTAAGGAGTCTGGGACCAAGAAGAAGGGGCATGCTGCTTCCAGCTCATCGAGGGCTCCTGTGGATGAGCATTGCTCCCTTGCCGGCTTGTTTCAGCCGCTTGAATCAGCGAATTCTCGGGAAACTTGGGTCCCCTGTGGGGACTTTATGAAGAAGGGGTATCCTCCCCAGAAGAGCCTCCGGGGCAGCCCGGATATGTGTATGCGGCTTCTGGACGGGATAATTCCCCCCGCGGATCGCTCGATTGTTCCCACGGAACTTCATCAGATCGAGGGGTTCCTTCGGTCCCACTTCGAACGAGTGGCTTTGGTAAGATCTCATACTTTTATTTCGTAGAGTCCTCTCTTTGTCGTTCCCTTATTGTCTGTTGTCCTGACAGCTTTTATTCTATATTTGTTGCCAGTTCGTTCGGGAAGAGGTGATTCTTGGTCGTGTCTTCGGGGAGCTCACCGACAAGTATTCCAGTGTACTCGCCGAGCTGGAGCAGTACCGAAGCACGGGGGTCACTCCTGAGCAATTGGGGACTATCAAGACGACTGCAGATGCAGCGATCGCCTTGGCAGATAATACCCGAGAGGAATACCTCAGGAAGGAGCAGCGCCTCCTTGCTGATGTCCAGAAGAGGGAGGCTGAAGCCGCTGCCGCTCTTCAGGACTTTGACGCTCTTCACCTGTGTTTAGATCAGGGAGAGATCGTCCGAGTTCGCCTAGATGCTGAACTTAAGGAAGCTCAGGCGCAAGGGGCAGAATCGGAGGCTCGCAGGGTCGCTGCCGAGGCGCAAAGGGACGCTGCTGACGCCCAGAGAGAAGCTGCGGTGGCTCAGATGGAAGCTGCGGAAGCCCGGGTGATTGCCTTGGAGGAGGAGAGGGATCGGTTAACTGCACAATTGAAAGCCGTCCCTTCGCCCCAGAGCGTAGTTGAGGCATTCAAAGCCTCTGAGGAGTTTGAGGACTGCGCTCTGAAGGAGATGAGGTCGGCGATTGCCGATTTTCTCCAAGTCCTGGTGGATGAGGTCCAGGTGGTCGATCCCAACTTTCCTCTTGGGGAAGTCGCCTCTTTGAAGACCTTCCTGCGGAGTCGTTGCTGGCGAGGCTGCTCCTGAAGGCGAGCCCAGTACTTCTGCCCCCGAAGGCGAGCAGAGCACCCTTGCCCCCGAGAACCCCGACGCTTGAAGTCCCCAACTCCTTGGCGACCGTATTTATCTTTTTTAGATAGCCATTTTTGTATTTTCTGTTTTTGGTTTGTAATTATTTGTCGAAGACTTGGATTTTTCTATTGAATGCTTTTATATTCTTGAGCCTTTAATCGACTTCGAACATATTTAGCTATCCAATATCTTACTCATAATTACTTTCCACTTTTTTCTTGCTTTGTAATGTCGTCGTCCCTTAAAGCCGTAGACCGATCATAAGTTAAACTTTCTAAGGATAATACTTTTGATACTTAAAAGCGTAAACTTCTAAGTTCAAAGAGATATTTACCTTTTTTGAAGTTTAAACCTTTGAGGTGTTGGCCTAATAACAGGGGATTTGGAGTTTGTCAGGTTTTATCATCAATAGTGATCGCCTAAACTTTCTTTGGCCTGACTTTGGCGTCAGGGCTTTTATTTTGCCTAACATTTTGCTAGGTCTTTTGGCCTGACTTTGGCGTCAGGGCTTTGCCTGATTTTTGGCGTCAGGTTTTTTGAGGCCTAACTTTGTTGTTAGGGCTTTTGTGGCCTAGTTTTATTGCTAGGGCTTTTTGGCCTAACTTTGTTGTTAGGGCTTTTGTGGCCTGACTTTGGCGTCAGGGCTTTTGGCCTAACTTTGTTGTTAGGGCTTTTGGCCTAACTTTGTTGTTAGGGCTTTTGTGGCCTAACTTTGTTGCTAGGGCTTTTTGGCCTAACTTTGTTGTTAGGGCTTTTGGCCTAACTTTGTTGTTAGGGCTTTTGTGGCCTGACTTTGGCGTCAGGGCTTTTGGCCTAACTTTGTTGTTAGGGCTTTTGTGGCCTAACTTTGTTGTTAGGGCTTTTGGCCTAACTTTGTTGTTAGGGCTTTTGGCCTAACTTTGTTGTTAGGGCTTTTGTGGCCTGACTTTGGCGTCAGGGCTTTTGGCCTAACTTTGTTGTTAGGGCTTTTGTGGCCTGACTTTGGCGTCAGGGCTTTTGGCCTAACTTTGTTGTTAGGGCTTTTGGCCTAGCTTTGTTGCTAGGGCTTTTGTGGCTTCAGCTTGCTTCGAGTGGACGCGCTTTATGAAGGAATGGCTTTCTTTTATTGACATAATCAGTTTGATTACAAACTATGCATAAAATCTTCTTAAATGCTCAGAATTAAATGGACGGGGTAACCTCTCGCCTTCGATGGTTTCCAAATAGTAGGATCCTGGTGCGGCGATCTCTACTACTTTGTATGGTCCTTCCCATTTGGCTGAAAGTTTGTTTTTACTGTCCATCCTTGTGAATTCATTCCTTCTCATAACCATCTCCCCCACGAAAAAATGGCGAGCGCTAACTTTTCTGTTGAAATACCGAGCGGTCGCCAAGCGCATTTTTGCCTGTGTTTTTTCCGAGAGCCATCTCTTTTCCTCTGCCAAGTCGAGATCAGTTCTGCGTTCGATCTCATTTGCCTCCGTGTTAAAGTGTAGGACTCTGTGGGTAGGCACTGCTAATTCAGCTGGTGCTACTGCTTCTGATCCGTACACTAAACTGAAAGGCGTTTCTCCTGTGGCCGCCTTAGGCGTTGTTCTGATTGCCCATAACACGTTTTCCAGTTCGTCTGCCCAGTTCCCTTTGAATGCTCGAACCCTTTTCTTGAGTCCTGCTAAGACAACCTTGTTGGCTGCTTCAGCTTGCCCATTCGTTTGAGGGTGATGTACTGAACTGAAGCGATGGTCGATATGATACTCTTCACAGAGCCATTTCAACTCCTTTCCAACGAATTGCGGACCATTATCGCTGATGAGTATTTTGGGAATACCAAACTTGGAGAATATGTTGACCTGCATGAACTTGATAACTTGGAATTCCGTTGTCGAAGCTAGAGCTTTCGCCTCTACCCACTTAGTGAAGTAGTCGATCGCCACAATAATGTGAGTACGCTGACCAGTGCTAATGGGAAAAGGACCCAATATATCGATTCCCCATTGAGCGAAGGGCCAGGCACCCGCCATTGGGGATAATAATGTCGATGGTCGACCCGATCGTGGTGCAAACTGCTGGCAAATTTCACACTTCCGTGTTAATTCGGCTGCGTCTTTTCCCAAGGTCGGCCAGTAATATCCCAGTCTGAATATTTTCCTGCTTAGTGAACGAGCACCTTCATGACATGCCGCTGCCCCTCCATGAGCTTCTCGAAGAACTTTTTCTGTTTCGGGTAGAGCAACACATCTCAAGTAAGGCGTCGAATAACCTCTTCTATAGAGTTCTCCATCGATGATTAGATAACTGGCTGCGAGTCTTCTAATCCTAGTGGATTCGCCTTCGTCCTCTGGGAGGATGCCTTCTTTCAAATAATTCTGGAACGGGGTCATCCAGGTGACCTGTTCTTGAATGTTGAAGACCTCCGCTCTGTTTTCAAGGACTGAACATAGGGCCTTTTCCAGAAATTGCACATCCTGGATTGTCGCCCCTCCGAAGGCTAGCTTACTCAAAGAATCTGCCATCTGGTTTTCTTGGCGAGGAATAAACTCAATCGCGAAATTTGGGATTTCCACGACTAGTTTTTTGGCGATGCCGAGATATTTCTTCATCTTTTCTCCCTTTGCCTCGTAGGCGCCATTAACCTGATTGACAATAAGCTCTGAATCACTTTTTACCTTCAGCGCTGTTATACCCATTCCTTTTGCCAGTCTGAGTCCAGTGATAAGAGCCTCATATTCTGCTTCGTTATTGGTCGCCGGGAATGTCAAGGCGATCGCGTATTTCAGACGCTCGCCCTCAGGAGGAATAAGAATTAAACCTGCCCCCGAGCCTTCTTTTGATGAAGACCCATCCGTATAGAGTTCCCAGATTTGATTGTCGTTTGCTGACTGACTTGGCCTGTTTTCTGCCTCCGCTTGACCGTTACTCGTGCTTTCCACTATGAAATCAGCTAGTGCTTGACCTTTGATGGCCGTTTTTGGCGCAAATTTGATCCTGAACTCGCTGAGTTCGATCGCCCACTTGACCATTCTTCCTGAAGAATCTGGCTTCATCAGGAAGTTTTTGAGAGGTTGATTGGTGAGGCCCGTGATGTCGTGCGCATGAAAGTAAGGTCTCAGCTTCCGAGCAGCAATAACTAAGGCATAGAGATACTTCTCAATCTGGACATATTTTATTTCTGCTGAGTTGAACATTTTGCTAATAAAATACACTGGACTCTGAACATTATTCTCCTCCCTTATTAAAACAGCACTGGCTGCCACATCGCTAATGCCTAAATAGAGGAAGAGCTGCTCGCCTGGAACGGGTTTTGCTAGAGCTGGGAGTGTTTGAATATGCCTTTTCAAGGACTGGAATGCTTCCTCGCAGTCTGGCGTCCACTCGAACTTACGGTTGGCCCTCAAGGTTTTGAAGAACGGGAGGGACTTGTCGCTTGCTTTGGAGAGGAAGCGGTTAAGAGCAGCTAGGCGGCCGTTCAGGCATTGGACTTCCTTATGGCAGGTTGGTGACTTCATTTCTTCTATGGCCTTTAGCTTTTCCGGGTTTGCTTCAATGCCCCTTTCGCTGACCATAAAACCCAGGAACTTCCCGGACTTGACTCCAAAGGCGCACTTTGCTGGGTTCAGGCGAACGCTGTGTCTCCTCATGCATTCAAAAGCTTCCCGGAGGTCGGTGGTATGAGGATTGCCTTTGATGGATTTAACGAGCATATCATCCACGTAGGCCTCCATGTTCCTTCCCAGCATGTCCTGGAACAGTCGGTTCACCATCCGCTGATAAGTTGCCCCGGCATTGATGAGACCAAAGGGCATCACCTTGTAGCATAGAATGTCGCTGTCAGCATAGAAAGCAGTGTGGGCCTCGTCGTCTGGATGCATTCTGATCTGGTTGTAGCCTAAATAGGCGTCCATGAAGCTCAGCATCTCATGACCCGAGGTAGCATCGACTAGCTGATCAATTCTTGGAAGGGGATATGAATCTTTGGGGCAAGCCTTGTTTAAGTCGCGGAAGTCGACGCACATCCTCCACTTGCCGTTTGATTTCTTGACCAAAACTGGGTTGGCGACCCAGCTCTGAAATCTTACCTCTCTGACGAAGTCAGCTTCAATCAACCTGCCGACTTCCTGCCTGATCGCCAAACGTTTATCAGTCCCGAACGATCTTCTCTTTTGGGCGATCGGCTTGATGGAGGGGTCTATCCTGAGTTCGTGCGAGATAATATCTGTGCTGATTCCTGGCATGTCGCTCGGCTGCCAGGCAAATAGCTCTTTGAATTCCTTGAGGAGAGCGGTCATGGCCTCCTTCTGATCCTCTTTCAAGGTGGTCCCAATGCGCACCTTTTTGTCCGGACCCTCGATCTCGACCTCCTCCAATTCCTCCATGGGTGCTGGTCGAGCCAAGTCCTCGCGGGGATCGGCCTCTGTCTCGATGGCGAGCGCCTCCCTTTGGTTCTTCCTGCGTAAACAGTTCACATAACATTGCCGCGAGGAAGGCTGATCTCCGAGCACTTCTCCAATCCCGTTCGGAGTAGGGAACTTCATCTTCTGGTGGACAGTGGAGGCCACAATCTTATTTGGGTTGATCGTGGTTCTCCCTATAATGGCGTTGTAGGATGTAGGTGAATCGACCACCAGGAAAGTGACCGACACCTTGATGCTTTTCCACCCCTCGCCAAAAATCACTGGCATGGTTATAGCCCCCAGTGGATAAGTTGTCCTTCCCGCAAATCCGATCAGCGGAAAGTCGACCCTCTTCAGGTCGCGTTTTGATTTGCCCATCTTTTCGAAGGCGTCCAGAAACAGGATGTCTGTCGAGCTGCCTCCGTCGACCAGAATCCTTGCAACATCACAGCCGTCAATATCTGCCGTAATGACCAGAGCATCGTTGTGGGGCGTGGTGACATGTGCCAAATCATCTTCAGAGAATGAGATGACAATGTTTTCTTCAGGTCGGGGCCGCTTCCCCAACTGAACTGCCGTAGAGATCTGAGTGGCGTAGACCTCTCTGGCGTTTGACCTCTCGCCGCCTGCGCCGAATCCTCCTGCAATCAGATTCACTCTCCTCTTGCTTCCAGAAGGCTCAGCTTGATCTGCAGGGGCTGGTGAACGATGTCTCCTGGGGGGCGTTCGACTTCGGTCTCGCCCTGCCACAAATTCCTTCAACATTCCCCCCTGAATCAGCCTCTCTATATCTCGTTTCAGAATCTTGCAATCGTCTGTCTTATGGCCCTTGCACTTGTGGTATCTGCAATAGCTCTCGACATCCTTGCCCATGGGTAACCCACCTCGGCGAGGCATCGGTGGCCTCGCCAAGGATCTCCTCTCCATCTCGACTAGTACCGCTGAGATCTGCCTATTTAAAGGCGTGAAGTACTCAGGGACCTCTGGATGGCGAGGCGCTGGAAGAGACTCGACTCGCGGCTTACTTTCTTTTCCCTTCCTCTCCTTCTTGACCTCCTTCTTACCATCGCGTCGGGGTTCAGGGGTTACCCTTAGCGAGGTCGTCAGGAGGTTAGCCTCGATGTTTGCGCGCTCAAGGTCTATGAAACCTTTTGCTCTGGACGCCAACTCCTCCAATGTCTCTATCTCCTTCACGTGATAGCTGTTTCGCAGCTTTCTCGAGGCCTTGTTGGCCACATCCAGACCTCTGTAGAATGCTCGAATGATTTCCCCATCCAAGATTCGGCGATCTAATTCTGTGACGTTTTGATGAAAACGCCCGTAGAAGTTGGACAGCGACTCTCCAGGCTGCTGTTTGACCGAGTCAAGGGCGACCACACTCTTCAGCAACTGGCGCTCGCCCATGTATCTCTCCAGGAACTTGCTTCTTAACTCTGCCCAAGTTCCGATTGATCCTGCAGGGAGGCCGAAGAACCAGGACGAAGCCGAACCCGAAAGAGTAGATGGAAATAGCAAAGCCAAATGATTGGGATCGTTTGACTTACCCAGAAGGGAGGCCTCATGCTTGTTGACATGTACGGTGGGATCTCCTCCACCGCTATACTCAGGTATGGCCCGAGCAACCACATCCTTCGGGATTTTGATAGCGACGAGCGCGTCGGTGAATGGGTGAGAGGACTGCTCCTTGAAGGGAGCTATGACTGTCAACTGTCTTTCCTGGAGCCTTTTGTTGAGGAGGTCATCAATCTGATCCACAGTGCAGTACATGGGAGAGGCTCCGGGTGGAGGCGGACCGGAAGGATTGGCAGTATATGCGGCTGCTGGCTCCTTGGTGTGCGCTGGAGGTAGGGACTGCTGGCCTGACGTCATCTCCTGATCCTCCTGAGGCGCAGCAGGACTAGGATTGGCCGCTTCTGAAGGTGAAGGCCCTGTGGCAGCAGGGCGGTGATTTTCCTTAGGAGCAGAGGGATTGTTTTCCTGAGGAGCAGGGGCCTGGCGGCGCGCCTGTCCTAGGATGGCTTCCAGCAAGGAGACCATCTCGGGGGTTAAATTAATATCCTGCCCCGCAATGTGGACTGTCTGCGGTGCAGGGGCTCCGTTTTGATCAGCAGCTGGGGTCGGTCTTGAATCACCGACATGTTCTCGGGCTGTCTGCAGAGGAACAGCATTAACTCCTGCTCGGCTGGCAGGTTCCTGTTGAAGCGGTGAAGCGGCGGCGGAATCAGAGCTATCTGAGGATCGCTCCCTAGTCTGATTCCGACGGTTGCTTTGGGATCGAGTTCTCATGGCTGAATTGCTCTCTTCCCACAGACGGCGCCAAATGTTGGATCGTGAAATCCTGAATGCTGATCTGGCAGTGAATTGAATGCCAGACAAGGTTGGGATGACGCTTCAGCTCCAACTCCGGTGAACCTGCAAGTAGGGGAGCGCAACAGAGGGGGTGCCTCTGGGTCCCTCTCCGATGCTTAAATGAGTATATGTGTGTATAAAGCTCAAAACGTCAAGTACGTATGTAAAGCAAGGATATTTATAGGGTAAGAGAGATAGAACCGTATAAAGGCAACTGAATATCTTAATGTATATTGAGTTGCTGAAGATTCGGATCGTGGGATATGGCAGTTACTGCGAGATATTGCAGTTACCAAATCTAATCTTTAGTGAATATGTGACCGAGATATGCGGGATATCTTGGCCACTCTGTTATTAACGGTTTAGTGGGACCAGAGGAGAGAGGCAAGGCTCTCTTCGGGGCGAGCACTCCCATGTCGAGCAGTGGAAGGTCGCGACTTGGTAGAGAATGGCGAGCAGTCTGAGAGCCTTTGGCGTCTCTATAGACTTTGGTCTCGATTCTGGATTACTCGATGGTGGGCCAAGTTTGGCTTGTACTTGGGCCGATCCGGTTCGGATGTCATGGGTTTACCCCCACTATAGTTATTGGGCCTTCGAGGCCTTTTCTTACTGGGCCGTCACTATCGATACCCAACACCTGGCATATCACTCAGTTTCCAAGCGAATAACTCCTTGAACTCTATCAGGAGCATCGAAAGAGTGGTAGCCTCTTCTTCTTTGAGCGTCGCTCCAATTTGTACTTCCTTCCCCATGCCATCCACTTTCAACTTCCTCAATCGTTCAACTGGTTGTGGACGACTCCTCTCTTCCCTGGGATCCTCCTCAGTTTGAATAGTCAAAGATTCCTTCTTCTTGACCTGAACATAACAACTATGCGTTGCTGGTTGATCCCCTTTAACAACTCCTACACCATGTGGCGTGGGAAATTTCAACAATTGGTGATACGTGGAATGTACCATTTTGTTTGGATTCAATGTTGAGCGCCGTAAAATGGCGTTGTAAGATGCAGTCGCATCCACATCAATGAAGGTGACTTCAAAGTTCAATGCTTTCCATCCTTCGCCCAAGCTAACTAGCAAAGTCACAGCCCCTACTAGGTAGGTAGTATGCGAGGCGAATCCCATCAACGGAAATTTACCATTTTCAAGTCCTTTTCCTTCCTTCTCATTCTTTTATAAGCATCCAAACATAGAATATCGGTTGAACTCCGTGAGTCCACCAATACCCTTTTCGTGTTGAACCTGTCGAACCACATTGTAATCACCAAGGCGTCATAATGCGAGGAAGTGACATGTCCCATTTCTTTTTCTGAAAAGGAAATGATCACTTATTCTTCTTCTCTTAGGTGCTTTCCTAGATTGGAGGTACCTGACATTTGAGAGACGTATACCTACCTCGCCGCACATGTTTCTCCTCCTGAGGTGAAAACCTCTACTTATCATATTCAGGTCCTCTTGTTTGCTAGGTCCATCACCAGTTTGAACATTCTTAGGCGATGCCCTCCTTGGACTTCTACTCCTCTGGCGTCGTCCCAAGAAGTTTTTAAGTGTCCCTACAGCGATGATATCGGCAATATTGGTTAGGATTGATTCCCATAACCGTGTCAGGGTTTAGAGGTGGTGGGGTCGTTCCTCAATTCTTATTTTCTATTTCTGTCAAGATAATGGAGATTTCCCTATTTAAGGGAGTGAAGTTCTGAAAAACTTCTCTTTGAGGTCGAGGTCCAAATGGGCAACGCCTATCATCCTGTCGCCTATCGTTCTGTCCTGAGTTTGAGGAGCGCTGCTCCGGTCTTTTCCCTTCCGCATTATCTTTTTTGAACGCCTCCTTGTTGGCCTTCCTTCCTTCCCTTGCAATTTCCAAGTCTATGTAAGACTTGACCCGGTCAGCCATTTCTTCTACAGTGGTGACTGGTATAACACTCAAGCTATCATACAAAGTCAAACCCCTCGGTCCCAATCCTCGAATAAAGGCGCAAATAGTTTCCCTCTCCGTGATGGCTTGATTGATTCCAGCTAGATCTTTATTGAATCTAGAATAGAAGTCGCTCAAACTTTCTCCCCCCTTTTGCCTTATATGATCGAGCGTTCCCAAACCTTTTAGGAGGCGATGCCCTCCCATGTATTGCATGATAAATTTTTCCTTTAACTCCCCCAATGAATTTATTGATGTCTTAGGGAGATTGAAAAACCAATGCGCAGGAACATCCCCTAAGGTAGCAGGAAAGAGCAATGCAAGATGTGTTTCGTCACTTGTCCTCCCCAACAAAGAGTTTTCATGTATTTGTATAGGGAAAACAGGATCACTGTCACCATTATATGTATCTCTTCGAAAAGTTGGTTACACACGAGTCGACAATGCAGCTAACAATAATTCTGGAGTGAATGGATGCGTCGACCTATCTCGTAGGTGAGGCATGTTTTGACCCTTTTGCTCCTTCAATGTTTGAGCAATGAGCTCTTTGACATCCTCCTTGGTCAAACTACCCGGAGCAGGAGCCGTTGTCACACCAATGCCCCCCGTGGCGGCACTTGTAGGAAGACGTAGCTTCATGTGCAAGACGTAGCTTCATGTGTTGCCTGAGCGTTTCCTCTCTGAGCTTCTCGAGAGGCTGCCCTTTTATCCCTTCTGTCCAAAAGCTCGTCGAGAGCCATTATGAACGCTGGTGTCAGTATATCTTTGCTCCTCAGGAACTGCTTGTTCCTCAGAGGTGGACTCTTCTGGAGCTGATTGGGGCGGCACCATTTGAACCGGTATGTATGATGCGTGTCCCAAGTGTTGTTGCAGGTTTTGGAGCGAATCGTCCTCATTGACTTCGCTAATAGTCTTTGCTCGTGTTGCAGGTGGAATCATGGCTGACTTTTGTTCAAAAATTTCTCACAGACGGCGCTAATGTGTTGGATCACATAAACCGTATTCTTCTTCCAGGCGTTTGCTCTGTAGACCTACACAAAGGAAAGCCTGGGGTGTCCCGTTGTTTCCCCTTCGATGACAAAGTGATTCGGAGGTTCGTTTGTAATATGTATGTTTGTATAAAAATCATCTGGTCTCAGAGAATACTTACCCTCTAATGAAGGTGATACTGAACTATTTATAACATTTCATTCCTGTAACCATGGTCGAGTCAGAACATACCCTGGTTATCCTAGCTGTCCCTAAGGCAAGCTGACCATAGTTACTTTAAAGAATATTCTCCTGTAGTGGCTACTCCACTGTAGTTCAACAGAGCAAACGCCTGGAAGGAGAATACGGTTTATGTGATCCAAATGTTGGATCAATATGTTTCCGCTCCTGGTGCTGCTGCGGCGACCTGCAAGAAGGAAACCCCGGGTTTTGCTCGTGGATTCCCCTCCGACGATCAAGTCAGTTGGAGGTTCGTTTTTTGGAGAGCATAACAACATATATCAAAAACCCGTCCTCTCAAATGAAGGGGGTAATATGTATATATAGAGATACTTAACCTGAGTCAATGGTCAGGTCTTTACCATAGTTATCTGAGCTGTCTCTTGGGCGATCGAACCATGGTTACATTAAGAATATTCGTTTATAGTGGCTACTCCACTGTAGACTGTTCTAAAAGGAACAGTCTACAGTGGATTAGGTGTGCAGGCGCACCAAGTTAGGTAGTCAGTGGATGTGGTGGCACGCACTCATTCTGAGTACTTTATGTTTTTGGCGCATCCTTAGGCGAGCCACTGAAAGGCGAGCTAACCAAAGGTGAGCTAACAAAAGGCGAGCTGACAAAAGGCGCTCCCTTGTTTGGTGACGCCTTACATATAATTTGGGGTTTAATATATCTAGTTCAGAGTGTTATTGGGCCAAATGTAAAAATGGGCAAGCCCAATATTCATAACTCATCAACTATCCCCCGAGCCAAGTAGGAGCACGCTCTTGCTTGGTTGAATGTTCTTTGAGGGTGTAGCCTTTGTACCGAAGGAGTCACTTCAGGTGACCATCCTTTGTAGGCTTTTCTTTATTCTTCATGAGGTCACTTGGATGGTGACCATTCATTGGAGGCAGTTCCCATTCGTATAGATTCATATCCCATTCTGATGTCATCATCAATCATGACCGTTGTAATCCAACAGTTAGATTTACTTGACATTTCAACTTCTTTCATTTTACCGTTGGATTCCTTCATTTTGTCTAGCATTGAGCTTTGTGCCATTTTATCTGACATTGAGCTTTGTGTTACTTAGTGCTCCACTTGGATGCAGGCTCCTAAGGGTTGATACCCGAATGATGACATCGTAATATTCAAGGGAAGTCGGGTGACCTCAACGGTCCAGATGTGGCGCGCCATAGTAAGATTCTCGAAGATAGCGCGCCCTTTACAATTGTATGCATGCATGTAGAAAACCACGTGAGGTGGCGCCATACACCATTTGGTGAAGTGGCGCCATGCAATATTGCATGAAATCATGCGAGAGTTCATGAGTTTATTGCCTCAGAGACTTTCACCTTGGAGTGCATGAATGGGCCTTAGCTTAGGCCCAAAATATGTTGAATCCTTCACAAAGAAAGGCATCACCTTTCTTTTATCTTCAACAAGTAGACGTGCTCTTGAACAAACAGGTGCCGAAGCTCTTCCACAAGCAGACGTGCTCCATAGAAGATGGCGCGCCCTTTCAACCTTGAAGATGGTGCGCCAAGGGGAGCTCCACGAGAAGGTGGCTCGCCTATTCCGGGTTGACCTCTTGTAGGTATGGAGCGCCTGGACGAGCTCCATGCGGAAGGTGGCTCTCCTGGTTTTGCAGGTTGGCCTTTTCAAGGAGCTTCGCGTCACCTGAGCTGAAGAACGGCATCATTGGGGCGCGCCAGGTGAGTCTTCATGGACTGAGGTGTATAGGTCGTGCCCATGTCACCACATGTAGTCGGTTCTTATCGAGCCGTCCAATGGTGCTCCGACCGTTAAGGTGTTTACGTCTTATATCCAACAAAACTCAAGGTGGAAACCTTAGTTTGAAGGCGACACTAGCTTTAGGTAAAGGCGTTGCTCAGCTTAGTTCAGAAAGGAGCGAGACTCAGTTGATTCTCCATGAAGCCCAGCTCCTTGTCATTTCGCAAGAGAAGAAACAACCATGTGGCGCCGCTTGTCCTAGTTCAGCTCGAAGAAGTCATCGATAAGCACAACTCCGTTCAGATGAAGGAGGCGCCGCTTATTCCTGTTCCACAATCTCGTTGGACTCGAAACGTCGCTCCGTTCCACTTCAAGGGAAGGAAGTCATCGATCTATTTATACAAATAAGAGTTGCTCTTCCATGAAGGAGAATGCGTCATCCTCTTCCTTGAGTAAACTAGAGGTTTACTTGAGGTTTCCTCAATCTGGAAACAAGAAACGATAAGCTTTCCTCAACATAGATGAAAGCATAGCTTGTTTAACATGCAAGATTCCAAGCTCAGACTGAGGCTATGTTCTTCAACTCAGATAAAGCGCTCAAAGAGAAGCACGACTTTGTTTTTAAACTCAAAGAAGGTGCTCAAAAGGAAACTGCAATAGTAAGCTTTTAGGCGTCGCTTGGTTCTTCAAAATAGAAGAAACGTGCGAGGTTCTTTTTTCTTCAACATGGAGAAAACAGCGTTGCTCCAAGCTCCAAGATGAAGCTCCAAAGACAAGGATGGCGCTGCTCAATTCCCCCCGTTCTTCAGAATCAAGAGGCGTCACTTGTAATATTTCTCTTGAAGATTCCACCCATTGCACTAGTAATTTAATTAGTTGCAGTCGACATATCACGTAGGCCATACAAAGTGCATTCGCTCGAGCGAACCGGGCGAGGCGTTTCCTTCACCACTCGAGCGAGTCGAGTACAGAGTTTATCAGTGAATTACAACAGCGTAGAGCTGCCATCATCAATGCTTGGAAGCTGTCAAGTGCATTATCTGCAGCAAGTGCTGTCTTTCACCATGTTCGTAATTGGGTTCGTGGAACATGCAAGGTTGGCTAGCTAGTCATCTACGTGCATGCATGCATGCATTTCTTTGTATTGCGCGAGATTGTTTATTGTCATCCATTGACAAATTTATAGGGGACATGGGTCTCAATGGGGGTCTGGTTATGGGGTTCAACTCAAGGAATTACAGATTTTCATTAGTAAAATCATTGAGTTCATCTTTCTCCCCACACATCTCTAGATCCTAACACAAAGGCACCAGGACTAGACGAATTTTCGGGATTATTCAATCAGAGGAACTGGAACATAGTTGGCCCAGATGTCTTCATCGCGGTCAAAGCCTTCCTCGAAACAGGTATCTTTCCTACATCCCTAACTCAAACTGATATCCCCTTGTTGCCAAAAGTTTGAAATCTGATACATGCTTTTGAGTTTAAGCCCATAAGTCTATGTAATTTTGTGTATAAGGTGATATCAAAAGTGTTGGTGAATAGATTGAAAGTATATCTATCAGATCTTATCACCCCATTCCAGAGCGCTTTTGTAGAAGGTCGGCTTATACAGGACAACATCATGGTGGCACATGAGGTTTTCCATTATCTGGAAAACAAAGGAAAACCGAATCGGGCGGAATGTGCGCTAAAAGTGGACATGCAGAAAGCATATGATCTGGTAGAATGGGAGTTCTTACTAAAGAGCTTGGATAAAAGGGGTTTGGGCACAAAATGGGTAGGGTGGATGATAGTGTGCATACAAACACCAACATACAGGGTGTTAGTGAATGGGAACCGAACTACTACCATCCAACCGAGGAGGGGAATCAGACAAGGTGATCCGTTATCACCTTACTTGTTCATTCTTTTGGCGGATGTTCTATCACAAATGGTGGAAAGGGACATTCAAGAAGGGAAATTGAGAGGTATCGTATTGGAAAGGGGTTGCCTGGAACTCCACCACTTGTTCTTTGCAGATGACTCGTTTTTCTTTTTTCAAGGAACAACAGGGAATGCAAGACACCTAAAGGACATTATAATGCAGTATTGTAGACCATCGGGCCAAAGAATAAACGAGGCAAAATCCACCCTTAATTTCAATAGGGGAGCCGATTGGTCCATATGTGGGGAAGTTGAGGATGTCTTACAAATACAAAGCACTCACCAACCGAGTAAATACCTAGGCCTACCAGCGGTTTGGGGAAGATCAAAAAAGGAGGCTTTGGGATATCTAAAGGAGAGAATAAAAAATAAGATCGGTGGATGGCGAGTAAAGACCCTTAATGAAGCGGGTAAGGAGGTTCTCATTAAATCCGTGATAACGGCGATACTGGCATATGTGATGCGCCTATTTAAACTTACAAAAACATGGTGTGCGGAGGTAAATGCGATAATAGCGATGTTTTGGTGGGGACAATCGAATGAGGGCCAAAAGATTCATTGGAGAAAGTGGGACGTACTCACAAAGAACAAGCTCAAAGGAGGTTTGGGTTTTACAGAATTGGAAACCTTCAACATGGCTTTAGTTGTTAAGATAGTTGGGAGAATGCAAACCGAACCAAATGCCCTATGGGTACGGGTAATACGTGGGATCTACTATCCAGGAAGAGACATTATAACGGCTAGAAAAGGAGGAAGAGCATCTTGGGGTTGGACAAGTCTCTTGAGCGGGCGAGATAAATTAGTGAGCGAAGGACTATGGAGAATAGGAAACGGGAGGAATATTAGAGCCTTTGGAGCCCCGTGGGTAGACACAATTGAAGGGTACAAGATAGACATCTGATCGGATTACGAGAGAAGCCAGGAGCTTATGGTGGCTGAATTGATTACCGCGAACCGAACCTGGAATGCTGACTTGATCCATGCGATGCTCGAACCGGAAAAAGCAACACAGGTTCTACAGGTCCATATACCACAGATCAGAGGGGAAGATCGCTTGATATGGCCGCATACAAAAGAAAGAACCGTTACGGTTCGGTCGGTTTATAACCGAATGAAGGAGAGGGCCGACGATACCCAAATGAGTTCGGAAAACCAAGGAGCTGCGAACGGAGGAGGATGGCGAGCAATATGAAAGAGTGACACAATTCCAAAAATCAAACATTTCATGTGGAAACTCCAATCGAACTCGTTAGCACTTATGATGAATCTTCGAAGAAGGGGTATGAATGTACCAGTAAGATGTTCAATATGTGGTCTTGATGAGGATAGGGAACATATGATATATAAATGTAGGTGGACGGATGAGGTATGGACCGACATGCTAGGGCTCGATCTGAATCAACAAGGACCACAACGGTTCGAGGATTGGGTAAAGACATGTCAAGTGGGGGGATGACAAGGAGTAACCAAGCCGCGAGGTGGAACCTATGTATGACGATATGTTGGATGATATAGAAGGCAAGATTTCGAGCGGCGATTGAAGGCAAAATGCCGAAGCCAAGGAAAATCATCGAGGAAGCAAGGCGCGCCCTAGTGGAACAATTAACCGGCCCAATAACAAACCATGAAGTACCGAATCAGACAGAAGCCGAAAGGTGGGCAGCTCCAAACCAAGGTGAAATCAAGATGAATTTTGATACGGCTACGTGTCCTAGTTCGAGAAAAGGTGGACTCGGAGTAACTGCAAGAGATGACCGAGGACACGTTTTGGGAGGGGCAAACAGAAATTTAATGGGCTCGGATGCTACAATGATGGAAGCTCAAGCCGTGTTGCTCGGGCTGAGATTGGTAATAGAGAAAGGATGGAACAATGTGGTGGTGGAATCGGACTCGGAGATAGTGATAAACCAATTGAAAGGTAAGTAACATCAATGGTGAATCGAAACAGTGTGCGATAACATCAAAACACTAGAAAGGGGAGTGAATGTGATCACGTGGAGGAAAGTCTGACGTACCGCAAATGAAAGCGCCAATTGGATCGCAAGACAAGCAAAATTAGGAGTGTGTCAAAGTAATTGGGTCGAAAGACCCCACTCTTACTTCGTAGTATTTTGAGTAATGATTGTAATAATGTTGAGAACAATGTTACCCGAGTTTGAAATTGAAGTATTTTATGACCAAAAATAATATATATATATAGAGAGAGAGGACGTTACGTTTGAAGTTGGCAATCTCTGTTGCCGAGAAACGTTGTCCTATTCTAATGGGAAAAGTATGAAAAAGATGTAAGATGTATGACAAAATTGGTAATCGATGTAACTTGTTTTGGGCCACGGGTTTTTGATGTATGATGTTTCATTCTGTTGGTTTTTGAAGAAACGTTAGTTTTTCCGTTAATTTATTCGTTTAAATTTGACACATGCAGCTCACGTGCTAGATAATTTGAACGTTAAAATAACAAAAAATGAAAATACCAAAACTACTCTCTAGTTGTTTTCCCTCCTTTATATTTCCACAACCGAACCGACTCCCTCCAAATAACTGAACCATACCCTCTTCCCCCAAAACCCATCAGCTGCCCCTTACCTTGCAACGCACCAGTTCAGTTTCTGTAAACCGAAGACCTCTCCAACCCCAAATTGAAGACTCTCTAACCCTAATCCCTTGTTGATGCGAAAGACCATCATTGGTTTGGGTTTCTGAGTGAGTCTGCTCTCCTGGTGCACCACGACGAGGAGGAGAGCAGGAACCGTGAACCTTACCTTGATAGGCTAGCTCTGAGGTACAATAACATAACTATTTCCATTTCAACTTCATATAAGCAGCCATGAGAAATTTTTTATATGTATACCAAAAGAGCTGATTTTATTTTATTTGTTTTGTTTTGCAGATACGGTAGAAAGGGAGAGCCATCATGTTGGATTATGTAATATACATGCAATCTATATGGTAAAACATAATCACATATAATTAAGTTACCTCTGGATTGATTGCTTAAGCGGAAGCGGATCTGCCTGAGGTTGGGATCACGGTATGCCGGACGGGAGGACACGCCACGGGTTAACGGGCAGTGACCTAGGTATCCACAGCTATAACACATAAAATGCATATGTATAGGTTTGAAAGATCATGGTGTGGTCAAACCTTGAGAAAGATTACATGGCCAAGGGTGCAGGGCACAAATCCACTGATGTTGTGAGATCCGCGAGTCACTGCAACTCCTAACAGATGCGCAGTACCTTGCTCGTAGTGTCTGCCGGTCGCACGGCTGCCTTCTCGTATGTGATTTAACTGTATAAGGAGAAATCGTTCTCTTTGGTGCTGGCTTGATGAATGAGCGCCCCCCACTTTGTGCGAGTGGGAGATGTTGGATTTAGGTTAATGGGTCGCCCATAAGTGTGAGCCCATTCAGGTAAGCCCGGTATGTGATACTGGCCCTAAACCCTATCCCTCTATATATCTGTATATATATGGGGTGCTCTCCTTAGAATTAAGAGAGAACAGAAACTGATAGCCACCCACAGTTTAGACAGAGATCAGCAGCTGTGGAAACCTAGGTCACTGCCCGTTAACCCGTGGCGTGTCCTCCCGTCCGGCAGACCGTAATCCCAACCTCAGGATTGATTGCCTAACCATCTCTATCTACGGATGAGATGGTTGTGGACCGTCTCTCCAACCTTGAAGAGGGAGTCTTTAGTGAGACATGTGTAGTCTCTAGGACTGTGTAGACTTAGTTGATATACTTCATTGATTTTATTTCCCATACAATGTTCTTTGACTTGAATTATATTTGAGTATGCATGTTTTCGCAGTTTGAGTATTTTGTGTGTTCATTTCTGTGATTGTTTGTTAATATATGTCAAAGTGGATTTGGTCACCCTCTCACACGGGTGATAGCTTCTATGCCTTTGTGGCTGGGTGAGGCTGGTGATAGCTTCTAGGTTTTGGAAGTCCGTCGGGATAACCAGAAAGGACTTTGTGTCCGGAGCTATCTGTTTTCGCACTACGACGGATTATGGTCTGTCAATCCACTCAGGGGTCGGATGGGAGTCTTTGTGACTTTTGGTTCGGGTACTTTGTGTGCCTGATGGACATCTGTACAGCATATGGACATATGCTCCATGGGAGAGGAGATATGCTGTAGCGCGCGTTCCATACCGCGGAGCACCCTAAATCGACCATGGGTATGACCCGAGATGTGATCTTACCTCGGAGTCGTGTGAGACCCAGAGCTCTTTTCGTAAGAGCCACGTACGTACCCTCAGTACTCTGAACAGATACTTGAGGTTCAGTTCAGTGTTTGCTATCTTAGTCCGTTATCGATGGGTGCGCTCACAAGTACCTTGGACCCAGTTCTAGAAAAGCGAGTTGAATTGTCACGATGGTTTCGTGGGAAGGGGATGGTCATTATGGGATCTTCTCGATATTGTGTCCACTAGACGGCCGTCAATCGCGGTATAGGCTGCGGTTGTGGGTACAATGCATATGTATAGGTTTGAAAGATCATTGTGTGGTCAAACCTTGAGAAAGATTACATGGCCAAGGGTGCAGGGCACAAATCCACTGATGGTGTGAGATCCGCGAGTCACTGCAACTCCTAACAGATGCGCAGTACCTTGCTCGTAGTGCCTGCCGGTCGCACGGCTACCTCCTCGTATGTGATTTAACTGTATAAGGAGAAATCGTTCTCTTTGGTGCTGGCTTGATGAATGAGCGCCCCCCACTTTATGCGAGTGGGAGATGTTGGATTTAGGTTAATGGGTCGCCCATAAGTGGGAGCCCATTCAGGTAAGCCCGGTATGTGATACTGGCCCTAAACCCTATCCCTCTATATATCTGTATATATATGGGGTGCTCTCCTTAGAATTAAGGGATAACAGAAACTGATAGCCACCCACAGTTTAGACAGAGGTCAGCAGCTGTGGAAACCTAGGTCACTGCCCGTTAACCCGTGGCGTGTCCTCCCGTCCGGCAGACCGTGATCCCAACCTCAGGCAGATCCGCTTCCGCTAAGGCAATCAATCCAGAGGTAACTTAATTATATGTGATTATGTTTTACCATATATATTGCATGTATATTACATAATCCAACATTGGTATCAGAGCCGTGTTAGGTTGGTTTCCGAATTGTCGAATTTCAGGAAAATCTCCATCGCGGTCAGTTGTGATCGCGACGAGCCCGCCGCCATAGATTCAGCCACTCTGAGGCCGTCATAGGGGCTGCCGGGGCCTTCGTGGCTGCGGCATGGCCAAGGAAGGGTCGCAGCCTCCGTGGCTGCGGCCACCCCAGCCACGGGCCACAGCCTTCGTGGTTGTGGCCCTGCGACTGGATGTCGCGGCCTTTGTGGCCGCGGCACCAGTCGCGGCCTTTGTGGCCGGGGCACCAGTCGCCGAAGGCCAGGGTTCGGTCGGCCAGTGGTGGCCGACCGAAACCCCCACCCGTGGCCAGCCGAAGGCTGGCCACATCCTGGAGGCCAGCCTTCGTGGCTGGCCACACCTAGGTGGCCAGCCTTCGTGGCTAGCCATTTGGCGGCGGCGGCGGCTGCAAAGCTAGGGTTTTCAAAACCCTAGCGTTGCAGTGAGGAAGATGACACTGCTCTGGACCGGTCTGAGTGAACCGGTCCAGACCGGTCTGGATCAATACGGTGGACCAGACCGGTTTTAAACCCCCGGCCCGGTCTGAAAAATTAGACCGGACGGTTCGGTTCGGCCGGTTGACCGAGGTTGACCGACCAGTTCGACCGAGATCGGTTGGCTGAGGCTGACCGGTCCGGTTCAGGCCAGTTTAGATGGCTGAAAGCTGTTTAAGCCGGTCTAAGCTCATTCAGAGGCTTTTGGGCTACCTGAATTGGTCCGAAACGAATTTGGTTCCGATCTTGGATCCTTAGTGGGTCTTAGTGATTTGTAATATCCGGTATTTGTGCCTGGACCATTTCATTAATAATTATTTTGGGCTAATTATATTAAATGTTAGATCAATTAATTAACTAGGTTATGACTTGTTGAGATCCCAGCATACTGTGTGAAAATTGGTCTAACATGTTAATTAATTTTTGTTAGAGTGACTTTGGTTCTCAAAGTTTTGAAATTATAAATTAGCCCCAAATTAATTTATTTTTGAAAGATTTCAATATATATGTGTGTGTATTGAATTGTGTGGTTTGTTGCCTTACTTGCATAGAATAGATTACCTTGGTAGGGAGATCTAGCTTTGGCATAGTCTAGGTAGCAAACCTTTAGGATTGTTTTAGTAGCCTTTCAGAAGTTTGGATAGGTTCGAACTACACTTGGGTATATGTTCTTAAGTGTGAACCGGTCGGTTAGTCTGCGAGGTTCTCTGAATTTCCTTGAAAAATACTAGGACAATCGTCTTATGTTAGAGTTGAACGCTTAGTGCGATATGTTCGACTCCGGTCCTTTGAGGACTGTTTGTATAGACTGTGTTTCGATTGATAGTAGTGACTTTAGGACATGCTTAGAAACGGGGAGTGCTTCTCGGAATAGCTAGGGTTGTCCTCCGAATTTAAGTATGTTCTAGAATCTGTCCTATTAATTTGAGACTTGTCTTTTTACATGCATTAGAACATTGTTCCTTGTGTCTCCATGATCCTAATCAAATTTCCTTTAGTTGGACAAAGGTCTTAGACTTAATGGTGAGCACTATAAAATTCGGAGAAAGCATATAAAATTGGTCCTAAGTAGAAATCCATTAACCCCATCAAGAAGATTATGAAAAGACCCGATTCTGGAATAACGAATCAACAGAAGACTTTCCATTTGAGTGGGAGGTTAATAATGCTGAAACGTGCGCCATGATGCTGAGTACGGTGGATGAGTTTGAGCTTAACACACGGCTAAAGGGCTGTGGGATACTTTGCAGGCTAGAAATGGTTCTATACGACTGCTTAGTTGTGCTCACTCAACATTAAGTTTGATTCATGCATGATGAATCCTCAGCACTCCGCGAGATAGTATCTGAGGCATATGGCCAACATGATTGTGAATCTCAAGGAGAACGGTCAGTCAGTGACTGATGAGCAGCAAATCCAGGTCGTAATCCGCTCTTTGCCTAACTCCTAGAAACAGATGAAAATCTAAACAACTCATTCTAAGGCCCTCAATACCTTTGAACACGCTTGAAGGCACATTGAGTTAAAGAGGACAGACCCAAGGTCGCTGGACCTAAGGTTGAGGTGCGTGTGGCACCATCCTCTGGACCTAAGAAGAGTCGCTGAAGGCGAAGGAGTAATGCACAGCGCGGTGGCGCAAATGCATTGAAGGCAAAGTAGACAAAGACTGAGGTGAACTTAAGGACTCCTCCGAAAACAACACCGCGAAAATGTTTGCGTAAGGCTTAGAAGCCTAAGTACAGGAACTGCTCCAACTGTGGCCAGTGGGTACACTTTGTGAAGGCATGTCCTAAATCGATCTGACCTAGATGTCTTGTTGGCTACTTAGTGAACTTTGTGTTTCTAGTACAGATATGTTGACTGAGTCATGTCCTTTGTGGATTTTGGATTCAGGATCGACAAATCACATAGCCAAGGATCGTGACGTTTTCGTAGAGTACCATAGAGTCCCGCGAGAAATTAGGTGGATTTACATCGGCAACAACTTTCGTGTTGAAGTCGAAGGGATTAGAACTCGTGAGCTGCGCTTGCGCGGCGGTAGAGTTTTAGTCTGATGTCATATCCTCTATGCTCCGCAGATTCGCCGATATGTTATTTCAGTCTTGGGATTAATGAAACTCGGTTTTATATTATCTTTTCATGAATCTTCCGTCCAATTGTTTTTAGGTTCAACTTCGTTTGGCTTTAGTATTATTTCTGGTGGATTTATTGTTTCGGATTTGGATTCAGGCAACAATAATATTTTCATGTTTTTTCTTCTACTCGCGGATATGTTTGCGATGTGAATGAAAGACAAACTAGACTTGACTACAGAGGTCAACATAGAATGCAGCGGCTATTCCAATGGGGTTTGCTGTTCTACATTCCACAAGTGGAGTCGTCTACTTGTGTAAGTTGTCTAGCAGAAAATTCCACCGGAATGCCTTTTGGTTAGGCACCTAGAGCCGAATTTCCCTTGCAATTTATCCATTCTGATGTCTGTGACCCTCTTAGTGCTAGGGTTCGGCACGGAGCGCATAATTTCATTACATTTACAGATGATTACACCCGTTAGATATGAGGGTAAAGGCCCTCCACCCTGATTGTGGAAGAAGAGTACCTTTCAGCAGAATTTAATGGTTTATGTAATGAAAAAGGGATCATTCATCAGTTGACGATCCCCTACACCCCTCAGCAAAATAGTTTTGTAGAGAGGCGCAATAGAACGCTCATTAAAATGATTCGGTCGATATGGTGCAGACTCAATTGCTGTTTTCCTTATGGGGAAACGCTTTGGAGACTGATGCCTACATCCTGAACCATGTGCCGACGAAGACGATTAACTCCACTTCATATGAGTTTTGGACTGGAATAAGTTCTGGACCTTCACCATATGCGCCCATTGGGGTGAGCCGCTAACACTCATGATTTCTCAAATAAGTTTGGGAAAGATTGGACCTAGAGGAAAGAAGAGTATTTTTGGTTACTCTGATACCTCCAAGGGTTATGTGTTTATAGCCGAGCTGGACAATGGGAGTGTTACCGAGATCGAATCACGAGACGTAACATTTTTAGAGAACGAATTTCCTAAGAAGGGAGAGATTGATTTGGATCGATCTCTTTATGAGATGCAAGATCAAGTTGAGCAGATACCTGTTAATTCGAGTGGGAGAGATGAAGTTGCAGAGGATGCATCAGTTCGTCATCTGTCAGATTCACCTCTTCCTGTAGCGAATGAAACAGGTTCTGCTCCTGATGATCTTGTTGACCGTGGGAGCATTAGGGATCTCATTCCCAGTGGGAGCGATCATGGTCGTACCTCTGGTAGTAGTGAGTTGTTAGGCCGTGGGCTAGAACATAAGTTTTCCTCCCGACGATATGCATTCGAAGGTGATGGAGAACTAAACACCCTAATATCTGACGATATGGTTATTGTGCCGTAAAATGTTAGAGAAACTCTCAATGGAACCTTCTAAGAAAAATGGATGAAAGTAATGGAAAATGAGATGAACACTTTGGACTAGATGGAATCTATAAGGAAGAACGGTGTTTGGTCACTGGTCAACCTTCGAGAGGACATAGAGAAATAGAGCTAAATGGGTTCCTAAGATTATGGCTATTGGAGTGAGTCTAGACTTGGAACTGCACTAGATAGACGTTAAGACCGTCTTCCTCAATGGTGAGTTAGAAGAATAGATCTATATGGAGCAGTCTGAATGCTTTGTGCAGAAAGACCATGTGTACTTAGTGTGCAAACTTCACAAATTGATCTATGGTCTGAAACAGTTCGCTATGCAGTGGTACCGCAGAGTTCATGATTTGTTCGTGGAAAATGGATTTCTCTTAATGGATGAGAATCATTGTGTGTACACCAAAAGGGTCTGGACCGAACTTTGTGTTTATGATTCTATATGTAGATGACATACTCATAGTCGTAAATAGCTTGGAGTTCCTCACACAGGTAAGACAATCAGGCCTTTACCTGTGTGAGGAACTCCAAACTATTTACGACTATGAGTATGTCATCTACATATAGAATCATAAACACAAAGTTCGGTCCAGACCCTTTTGGTGTACACACAATGATTCTCATCCATTAAGAGAAATCCATTTTCCACGAACAAATCATGAACTCTGCGGTACCACTGCATAGCGAACTGTTTCAGACCATAGATCAATTTGTGAAGTTTGCACACTAAGTACACATGGTCTTTCTGCATAAAGCATTCAGACTGCTCCATGTAGATCTATTCTTCTAACTCACCATTGAGGAAGACGGTCTTAACGTCTATCTAGTGCAGTTCCAAGTCTAGACTCACTCCAATAGCCATAATCTTAAGAACCCATTTAGCTCTATTTCTCTATTTCTCTATGTCCTCTCGAAGGTTGACCAGTGACAAACACCGTTCTTCCTTATAGACTCCATCTAGTCCAAAGTGTGCATCTCATTTTCCATTACTTTCATCCATTCTTGTTAGAAGGTTCTATTGAGAGTTTCTCTAACATTTTACGGCACAATAACCATATCGTCAGATATTAGGGTGTTCAGTTCTCCATCACCTTCGAACATATATCGTTGGGAGGGAAACTTATGTCTTAGCCCACGGCCTAACAACTCACTACTACCAGAGGTACGACCATGATCGCTCCCACTGGGAATGAGATCCCTAATGCTCCCACTGTCAACAAGATCATCAGGAGCAGAATCTGTTTCATTCGCTTCAGCAGGCGGTGAATCCGGCAAACGACGAACTAATTCATCATCTTCGGTTTCAACTCTCCCACTCGAATTAACAGGTGTCTGCTCAACTTGATCTTGCATATCATATAGAGATCGATCCAAACCAATCTCTCCCTTCTTCAAAAATTCGTTCTCTAAAAACGTCGCGTCTCGTGATTCGAACTCGGAAACACTCCCACTGTTCAGCTCGGCTATAAACACATAACCCTTGGAGGTATCAGAGTAACCAAAAATACTCTTCTTTCCTCTAGGTCCAATCTTTCCCAAACTTATTTGAGAAATCATGAGTGTTAGCGGCTCACCCCAATGGGCGCATATGGTGAAGGTCCAGAACTTATTCCAGTCCAAAATTCATATGAAGTGGAGTTAACCGTTTTCGTAGGCACACGGTTCAGGATGTAGGCAGCAGTTTTCAAAGCATCTCCCCAAAAGGAAATTGGCAATTGAGCCTGCGCCGTCATCGACCGAACCATGTCAAGGAGCGTCCTATTGCGCCTCTCTGCAACACCATTTTGCTGAGGGGTGTAGGGAACCGTCAACTGATGAATGATCCCCTTTTGTGTGCATAGGTCGTTGAATTCCGCTGAAAGGTACTCTCTTCCACGATCAGTGCGGAGGGTCTTAACCTTCCGATCTAACTGATTCTCAACCAAATTCAAAAATGATCTGAAACAACCTATTGCCTCAGATTTATGGGAGATCAAGTAGACGAATCCATAACGAGTATAATCATCCGTAAATGTGATGAAATATCTTGCTCCATGCCGAGCCCTAACACTGAGAGGGCCACAGACGTCAGAATGAATTAATTGCAGTGGATATTCAGCTCTTGGGGCCTTACTAAAAGGCTTTCGGGTGGTCTTTCCTGCTAGACAATTAACACACGTAGACAGCTCCACATGCGGAATGTTGGGCAGCAAGCCCCTTTGGGCCAGTCGCTGCATTCTATGTTGGCCAATATGACCTAATCTAGCGTGCCAATCATTCACATCGCAAACATTTCCACGAGTAGAAGAAAGCATGAAATTATTGTTGCATGAATCGAAATCCAAAACAATAAATCCACCAGAAACTATCCCAAAACCAAATAGAGTTTGACCTAAAGATAATTGGACTGAAAGTTCATGAAAAGACAATGTGAAACCAAGTTTCATTAATCCTAAAACTGAAATAACATTCCGGCGAATCTGCGGAGCATAGAGGACATCATGTAAGACTAGGACTTGTCCACCGCGCAGACGCATCTCAAAAGTTCCAATCCCTTCGACTTCAACACGAGAGTTGTTGCCGACATAAATCCACCTAGTCTCCCGCTAAACTCTCCGGTACTCAACGAAAGCGTCTCGATCCCTGGCTATGTGGTCTGTCGATCCTGAATCCAAAATCCACATAGGACATGATTCAACCAACATAACAGTACTAGAAACACAAAGTTCACTAGAATTGCCAAAGAGATATACCTGTCGCGCTGGTTCAGGACATGCACTCGCAATGTGTCCCTTATGGCCACAGTTGAAGCATTTCCTAGACTCGGGCTTTCTGGCTTTGCGCGGACGTTTCTGCGCTTCTGCTTTCGGAGCATCAGTCTTTATCTTCTTTGCCATTGGTGCACCTGCGACAGCTCGCCGTGCACCACTCCCTCGCTTACGACGGTTCTTCCTAGGTCCAGAGAATGATGCCATATGAACTTCAGCCTTAGGCCCTGTAGCCTTGAGACGTTCCTCTTCCAACTCAATGTGCCTTCGAACATGTTCAAAGGTGTTGAGTCCTTCAGAGTGAGTCATTTGAATCTTCATCTGTTCCCAAGAGTTAGGCAAAGAACGGATCACGTCCTGGATTTGCTGCTCATCGGTCAGGGGCTGACCGGCCTCCTTGAGTTCTGCGATCATGTTAGCCATATGCCTCAAATGCTGTCTCATGGAGTGCTGAGGATTCATCTTGTAAGAATCAAATTTGATGTTGAGCGAACGCAGCTGAGCAGTCGTATAGACACCAAATCTATCCTGCAAAGCATCCCACAGCCCTTTAGCCGTGTCTTCCAGCTCAAATTCACACAGAATATCATCATCCATTGTACTCAGCAATGTAGCGCGCGCCTCAGCGTCCTTGGACTCCCACTCATCATAGAAGGCCTTCTGCTGATTCGTTAATCCAGTCTCGGGTCTTTTCTTGATCTTCTTGATGTGGTCAATCGACCTTTGCTCAATCAGGACCATCTGTATACGCTTACTCCAGATTTTGTAGTTATCACCGTTAAGTCTCAGACATTTGTTAAGTTCAGCAATGATGTTCTTCGTGGCGGCCATTTCACTAATTAAAGGAAATTTGATTAGGATCATGGAGACACAAGGAACAATGTTCTAATGCATGTAAAAAGACAAGTCTCAAATTAATAGGACAAACTCTAAAACATACTTAAATTCGGAGGACAACCCTAGCTATGCCGAGAAGCACTCCCCGTTTCTAAGCATGTCCTAAAGTTACTACTATCAATCGAAACACAGTCTAAACAGTCCTCAAAGGACCGGAGTCGAACAAATCGCACTAAGCATTCAACTCTAACATAAGACGATTGTCCTAGTATTTTTCAAGGAAATTCAGAGAACCTCGCAGACTAACCGACCGGTTCACACTTAAGAACATATCCCCAAGTTTAGTTCGAACTTATCCAAACTTCTGAAAGGCTACTAAAACAATCCTAAAGGTTTGCTACCTAGACTATGCCAAAGCTAGATCTCCCTACCAAGGTAATCTATTCTATGCAAGTAAGGCAACAAACCACACAATTCAATACACACACATATATATTGAAATCTTTCAAAAATAAATTAATTTGGGGCTAATTTATAATTTCAAAACTTTGAGAACCAAAGTCACTCTAACAAAAATTAATTAACATGTTAGACCAATTTTCACACAGTATGCTGGGATCTCAACAAGTCATAACCTAGTTAATTCTACCAGTCATGGAGTCAAGAGCCAACAATATAAAGTAAGGCAAGACTATCTACCCTGCAGAAAACACAAAGTAAACCAGGGAACTCAAGGAACCCACACAGCGTTCTACCTATCCAGTCATGCATCATTAAACAAAATAAGGCTCTCCCAGCAATTAAATTGATCTAACAGTTAATATAATTAGCCCAAAATAATCATTAATGAAATGGTCCAGGCACAAATACCGGATATTACAAATCACTAAGACCCACTAAGGATCCAAGATCGGAACCAAATTCGTTTCGGACCAATTCAGGTAGCCCAAAAGCCACTGAATGAGCACAGACCGGCTTAAACAGCTTTCAGCCATCTAAACCGGCCTGAACCGGACCAGTCAGCCTCAGCCAACCAGTCCTTGCTGAACCGGCCGGTCAACCGCAGTCAACCGGTCCGGACTTAACCGGCCGGCCCAACATCTCAGACCGAACCGGGGTTAAAACCGGTCCGGTCCAACTTATTGAACCAGACCAGCCTGGACCGGTTCACTCAGACCGGTCTGGATCGGTTCACTCAGACCGGTCCAGAACAGTGTCGTCTTCCTTGCAACTGCTAGGGTTTTGAAACCCTAGCAGTGCTGCCGCCGCCGCCATCTTGGCCAGCCACGAAGGCTGGCCACGGGGAGGGGTTTCGGTCGGCCACCACTGGCCGACCGAACCCCGGCCTTTGCCGACTGGTGCCGCGGCCACAAAGGTCGCGGCATCCAGTCGCATGGCTACAGCCACGAAGGCTGTGGCCCGTGGCTGGGGTGGCCGCAGCCACGAAGGCTGTGGCCCGTGGCTGTGGCCGAGCCGCAGCCACTAAGGCTGCGGCTAGTCGGGGCCGAGGTTGCGGTCAGCCTCAGCGTGGCGGCAGCCACGGTGGCTGCGGCCACCAGGGGCTGAGCCGCGGCCACAAAGGCCCCGGCAGCCCCTATGTCGGCCTCGGAGTGGCTGAATCGGTGGCGGCGGGCTCGTCGCGATCACAACTGACCTCGATGGAGATTTTCCTGAAATTCGACAATTCGGAAACCAACCTAACACGGCTCTGATACCAATGTTGGATTATGTAATATACATGCAATCTATATGGTAAAACATAATCACATATAATTAAGTTACCTCTGGATTGATTGCCTAAGCGGAAGCGGATCTGCCTGAGGTTGGGATCACGGTCTGCCAGACGGGAGGACACGCCACGGGTTAACGGGCAGTGACCTAGGTTTCCACAGCTGCTGACCTCTGTCTAAACTGTGGGCGGCTATCAGTTTCTGTTCTCTCTTAAATCTAAGGTGAGCACCCCATATATATACAGATATATAGAGGGATGGGGTTTAGGGCCAGTATCACATACCGGGCTTACCTGAATGGGCTCCCACTTATGGGCGACCCATTAACCTAAATCCAACACATCACAATTAGCTATTGTTGACATCTTTGTCAGTACGGTGGATCCTATGAAAGAACCTCCGCTCGTGACAACCAATACTGTGCTTTCCATACTTTCAGTGGACTAACCAGTTAACAAGGTCTCTTGCTATGTCTCTGATGATGGAGCTGCCATGCTGACTTTCGAAGCTCTATCCGAAACATCAGAATTTGCAAGAAAATGGGTTTGATTCTCTAAAAAGTACAACATTGAGCCCCGGGCACCCGAGTGGTAGTTCTCTCAGAAAATTGATTATTTGAAGGATACAGTCCACCCCTCATTTGTCAAAGATCGTAGAGCCATGAAGGCAAGTGCTCAGGATAAAGCAGGAAATGACATTAATTCTCTGTCTCAACAAACTTTTTGACTATATCCATTTTCATTGTGTTACAGAGAAAATATGAAGAATACAAAGTTCGTATCAATGCACTTGTTGCTAAGGCAACGAAGGTCCCTGATGAAGGATGGATCATGCAAGATGGTACCCCGTGGCCTGGAAACAATACCAGAGATCACCCCGGAACGATCCAGGTAAGTTTAGAGTTAGATTTTTTTTACCACAACATTGGTTAGGAGATTTTCACCTCCTTGTGCACCACGACGAGGACCTCCAAGCCTGGGAGGAGACTGATTGATCACTGTGTCAAGTTCCACCCGCTGGATCACGATCGAGGAGACATGGCGGGTACGGTTTCATTCAGGCTCTATGATGGAGCGGTTGAGGGGATCATGATCGGCCAACGGTGGCATCTAGAGAGCAGAAGCAGATGAACCATCACCGGAGATAGCGACGACAATGGAGGAAGAGCGGAGGTTAGCAAATGGGGACGACAAACGTACGTGAAGGTAGGCAAAGGTGAAGAGTACCAATGAAGTGAAGACGAAGGCAAGGCGAGATCATCCCTTTCTGCGTATCTTGTGGATACCGAAGTTTGGACTGAAATCGGACATGGCCGCCGTGCAGAAGAAAGGAGGAAGACATAGTCATTGGTTTGGGTTTGTGGATAAGAAGACTGTATGCTACAAGGGAGGAAATTAAAGACACCATATAATAGATGAAGAAGTGAGGGACATCTTTGGAATTTCACACATACAAAAAGTCATGTGCAAGACATTTCAGCTGTTACCGGAATTTTTTAACGGTCACAAACAGAATTCATCAAAAACCTACACCACCAAACATACTACATCAAAAACAAACATTGAGCCGCATTTACCACCGAGGGTAAATATGTTACATCTTTTTCATACTTTTCCCTATTCTAATTCTATGGACTTTGTTGTTCCATTCTTTCTCTATCTAAAAGACAAGACAACCTTATTACCTTGGAAAGAAACACATAGTAATGACCAAAATATATCCACAATAATATTATTCATGATAAGCGAATAGACTCAATCAACACTCAAACCCTTAGATCTTTAATTGTAGTTCATTCAATCGAAATTTAATTATAATATATATATATTTGTTAAGTTTAGATAAAAAAAAAATTGACGAAAGAAGAAAATTGTAAATTTATCCAAGCGATAAAGATGATTTTTTTTTCAAAAAATAAACATTAATTTGGTAAACGAATCTAAATACTATGGTGGAAATACATATTTATTCACATAATTAATAATGAGTTGTTATTTATACACTACATGAATTTCTCAATTTGAGTTAATGTGTGATAAAGACATGATAGTTATTAATACATTTGGATAAAAGATTTAACGAAATAATGAAATTGAAAACTCATTTAAACATTATTTTTTTATCATGCGATTTTAAGAAATCTCATCATTATGCATAAAATTAAATACAATGAGCATATAAATAAATTTAGAGAGAGAGAGAGAGAGAGAGATTAATATTCACCCAAAAGCTTAAACTAAAAAGTTATAAATCTTCTGTATTTATATATATTATATACTAACTCCACAATTTGTTTTTTGGTAAATAAATAAGTAATAACAACTGCAACAGTTTAATTTGCACGACTATGGACAACTATTAGTGGTATGTCCAACTCCATCAAATAAAAGAAATTTCAACACATCCGATGAGAGTTTCAAAAGAACTTGGAAAGTGTTTCCGATATAACTGTTTCCTTTGCTATAACATCCACTCTCCATTTGCTTCCCGAAATACATACCGAATTTTGAACTTTTTGAAATTCAAAAGTAATTTTTTACAATCAAGAATTAAATACATAATTGATCTATCAAAGTTTTAATTAAACTCCACAAATCTAATTAATACGTAATAAATATAACGGTAATTGTGAGCCCAACACGGGGATTTTCCTTAGTATATATATATATATATATATTGTGTTCTCTATAGGTATGTCAATGGTTAAGGTATGGTACGGGTATGAGAAATGCCATAACCATACCATATTTTTAAACCACATACCATAACCATAACCATAACCATTATGGGTACAATTTTCAATACCATAACCATAAAAATAATCATGGTTATTAACCATGGCTTTAAAAAAATATAATAAAATGCCGAAAATTTTATTTAAAAAAATATATAAATCTAGGGTTAATAACCAACCAGCTACCCGAACTTTGGGTGTTTGGCAACTGGCTACCTAAACTTTGATTTTTCAAAACGAGCTACCAGAACTTTGGACGGAGGAGCAAGTAACTACCTCTGTCACTATTTCCGTTAATTCATCACGAAATTGACCATGTGCCCATTACGTGGTCTTCATTTGGTAGCAAATGTCCAAATTGGCCCTACAAGACCGTTCCTAATACAGCTCTTTTGTGCCAACGAGATTTCATTTTGTGTTCTTCATTCCTTTTGAAGAAATTAGGGTTCTCATAGTTGGACGACAGTTGCTCGGTTGTGCTGGAGACCAGGTTCGTTCCGGTGGAAAGTCATCCTTTGAAACCGTTGCTGAAGTCCTCAATTCCAGTTGGACATGTCTTCGAGTTCGTCTGCTATTTCCTCAAACGCAGCAGTGAAAGTCTGCAAATGTGGTATGGCTGCGACAATCAAGATGTCTTGGACTTGGGATAACTTCGGAAGACGGTTTTATGGATGCCCTAATTATAATGTAAGTAGTGTTCTTCGTTTAATTAACTTTTTGTTGAAATTTTGGTTGATTAATATTTCAGATTTTTGAAATGCAGAGTAAATTGAAGGGATTGGGGTGTGGTTTCTTCCTTTGGTATGACGTGAATGTTTGTAGTCATTCAAAGAGGGTTTCAAGCAAAATCAAGAAGTTGGTGTTGGAGGTAGAAACAAACTGCATCAAGAAATACCAGCATCAGATTCGAGTGTATCAAGTTGTTATTGTCATTTTGATTGTGTTGTTGTTGTTAAGGTTTTAGTTAGGTGGTTGTCATTCTGTCTTTGCCGAATTGGTGCGTGTAATGTTGTTACGGTTTTAGTAATGCTGTTGTAGGTTGTTATGCTATTGTTGTAATGCTGAATCTTGGTTGTAATGCTGTTTTTTGTTATTTAATGAAGAATTGCAGCTGAATATGGGTAGTACATATTGCTGTTTTTTGCCTCTTATTATGCTGTTTTAACCGATTGTTATGCTGTTTTGAACATATAGCAGAATTTGAACATATTGCAGTTCGAATATTTTTACATGTGCTGTCTTACAGCACCATTTTTTACTGAATTTGAACTAGTTTTAATTTGAACCAGATTTTACAGATTGCATTTTAACTTACAGCACCATTTCAACAGAATATAGCACCATTCTAACATAACCGAGCCTATATAACATATCAAAACGTCTTGGTTCCAGTACTACATATATAACAGCACCAATATAACCGAGCCTAAACATACCAATATAACCGAGCCTAAACATACCAATATAACCGATAAACAAACAAGTACACAAAAGCTGCAAAATTGTGCTGCCCAATTCTGCAGAATTGGTACTGCATTGTGCTGCACTATACAAAATTTGGAACCCAAAAATTAACTAAGTGTTGCACTCCAACTGAATGTCGATCATGGTCGCCATGGTCTTTTGCCTGTTGCCTTTGAAACATCAGGTCTGTCATGATCTCCTGAACGGAGCTGTCGTGCTGCCTTGGACCTTGTCCCCGATGACGGATGACTAGATGATGGTCTTGTGGATCTTGGAGATCGACGTACCTGTGGGTTGACTGCTGGTTGGCTGCTGGTGAGATGTCTGCATTGTTCCATCCCGGCTCCTTGTTGTTGACCTTGTTGGCTTCCCGTAGGAGTCCTGGTAGGAGTCCTTGAAGAGGCCTACACAGAAATAGTGTGAACGGTAAAAATACATATCAGATATGACCTTTTTAACTATATCCTTGAAGACCTTACCTTTTTAACCGGTTTTCTCTTTGAAGGACAACCCCTCTTATTATGACCTTTGCCCGAGCAGAGGGTGCATGTCATGTTAACATCTCTTCGGAGTCTATTAGGGTTAGATTCATGCTCGGATCTCGTTCTCTTCACCTTGGGCCTTCCAGATTGACGCCTCGGGTTGGGAGGGTCAATTGGCAACGATGAGTCATGCTCCCAATTTTATTCACTTGGAACTGGGTAGATTACTCCATCATAAGCCCTCATATATGCTTCCCTTTTGTAACATTCATGAACATACCTATCAAGTGGTAAGTTTTCCTTAAGGATAGCAGCTATTGCATGACCACAAGGAATCCCTATCATGAGCTGAATGAGCTCCACCCACATTGTTGATGCATATAGCCTCCACCCACAATTTTTAGCACTACAATGAGCTGAAATCTTCTTAGATTGGTTGACCTTGTACTTCAGAGCAAAGTTATTATTGATACTATGCTCGACCAAGGCCTCTCTCAATGACTTTGCATTAGCAAACTTCATTCCAAGTGAGAATTCAGGGACAACATAGGTGTTACTGTTATACTCTGGGAATCGTCTTGATAGATCATCTTCATCATCAGATGGTGGTGGTGTAATGATAATGTCTTCTTCACCAATGAGTTCATCGGCTTCCAAATCATACGGTGCAAAAGCCACCTCGACGTGCTCGGAAGGGGGAATTTCTACCCTATCAGAAACTAAGCTAGCTTGTTCCCAGAACTCGGTATCACTGTCATCCCCTTCTACTGACTCTTGAAGGTAATATTCATCACTAACATCTTCCAATTGCTTCTCACAAGGCCTGTCAGTTCCTAACCCACCTATATTAGGCCCGCTAACACATACCTCTGGCCCAGTCTGTTCTGTGACTAAACCATCCAAGGTTGACCCATAAGAAGTTCCTTCATCACCAAAATGCATGGTCAACGAAATGCCTTCATCAACTTGTTCACTCCTATGTAACTGACTAGCTAGGACCCTGTCCAACATCTGAATTTTTAACCAAAAAGAACAGCGATACACAATTCTGCTCACCATCTAACTTATCCACCATTACTTTCAAATCAACATCTGAGGACACCACATGTAATCCAGTAGGAAGTTCATCCTTCGGATGCATACAATGTATCACATCCCAAATTTGATGATAATACTTTTGTACCAAAACCGAGTGTAAATCCTTGAAGCTTAGAGATCTAGAGAATTCCTCATAATCAATCAAGCCTACATATTCCACCTTACCTTCAATTTCAATGAGTCGTCCATGAAAGTGAATCTCGAACAACAAATCATCATGGACTCCTTCGGGACTGAAAAATCTGCAGCATCATTCGGCAAGCATTCGATCATAACAAGAGGGAAACCCTAATATACAATAACGGAACACAAATAGAACAAGATACGTACCCTTCTTTGTCCATCTTCTCTTTCATCTGTCAAGAGAGGACAAAACCCTAGAAATGGAGTCTTCGGGAAGGAACGCAATAGCAGACGAAGGAACTTCGGTGGTCTTGTGATGGACTAACCTGAAACTTGCATGCACCGGCAGAACGAATCAAGTTGACATTACTCGGTTTCTTCAAAAAAACGCTTGATTTTGGTGGAGGAGGAAGATCGGGTGCGTATCAATGGCAGAGGAGGAAGTCTCGGTTCTTACACTCAGCAAGTCTGATTTCTTACAAATGAGGATTTTGGCCCAAGTCTCCTCGGTTTCCTTACTCACTTTGACACGCAAGAATGGATTGAAGGCATAACTGGAATATTGAATAAAAATGCAAACTTTACCGCCAAATGGGCACATGGTCAATTCCGTGATGAATTAACGGAAATAGTGATGGAGGTAGCTACTTGCTCCTCCGTCCAAAGTTCGGGTAGCTCGATTTGAAAAATAAAAGTTTAGGTAGCCAGTTGCCAAACACCCAAAGTTCGGGTAGCTGGTTGGTTATTAACCCATAAATCTATATTGTCAACAATAAAAAAATATAAAACTAACATCATAGTTATTTATTACATGTATGTACATAGAGACATAGAGGTAAACTACGTATCCACTTAAAGGTAAATGTAGACATAGAGACACCATTAATGGCCGGATTATGGTGGAGGAATTCACAAGGAAAGGAGAGTTGGGTGGAAATTATATATGTACGGCCATCTGACTTCTGATACGGATGTGGAATGCTAGGACATATTGTGCAAGCCTGCAAGGGAGAAGTTAAAAATTCTGAAATCAAACCGGCACACCCACAATATGGGCCACGACTTGTCGGGACGAGACCCCGTCAACAAAAAAAGAAGCTCCCAACTAGAAGGGCTAAGCCAAACACAATGAGGAATAAATTGTGTGAACCTGAAAAACAACATCAAACAAATCCACCAGTCCCCAATGAACAACTTGAAACTCACTTGATGGAATAGGACACCGAAATAAATGAAGGAGAACCTATAGACAACATCGCACTCAACACATCAATAACTGTCAACTAGAACCAAACGACCCAAGGCGGAAACCCTAACCTAAACTACATAGTCCTCAACAAACCCCCGACAGAAACCATCCTAACCCACAACCAAAACCCTCCACACCATGAAATCACTAACCAAGAAACTACCAGGCAGAATCGAAAATTATCACCACAAACCATCGTTCACCTTACAGTAGCCAACCCCTGCAGCCCGTTGATACCACATCATAATCTCCCCCACGTCAACCAACACACCGTATTCAGACCGCAGCAACCAAACCTTCTCCACACCTACCCATGTATCATCCAACTACCAGACAACCCACCACCAAAAAATAGCCAAATACCCACCTCCTCCACTCTCCTCATTGAAAATCCCCTGGCTACCCAACCCCACAAAAACAAAAGCCAGATTACGAGACTAAGCCCGATCCTAACAAAAATGTCACTCAAATGACAACTAGAAGATATGGAGGATGAGAGTCATAAAAAAAGACCCAAGAAGGCCATAATACTCGAGGAACCAACGCCTCCATTGGAAAGGAGGAATAATGTCTGCAATCACAAGACATAAAGAATGATAGGGGAAACGTATCAACCTCAAGAAGAACGAAACGAGATGCATGAATGCAAAACCTAACAATGAAATGGGTGGAAACCAGAAAAAAGGTTCTAGTGTCTGCCCCGAAACAACCATACGGGACCAATGAATACAATATGTTGGAATTGTCAGGGTTTAGGGTCCTCCCTAGAAATTTGACACCGCAATGACCTCGTAGGGAGGTATCACTGAAAGATCATACGTTTACTAGAGACAAAAAATGGGGACACTTTTTGTGGCCGAATTTGCAAGCAAGTAGGAATGGACAAGGTATAGTATGTTAGACCCAGAGGTACCTCGGAGGGGGGGTTGTTTCTATGGTCGAAAGATGAAATTAACATTCGTATTCTCAAGGCGAAATAGAATTTGATTGATTGCAAGATTCAACCAAACCAACAAACTACACCGATAATCGTAGCATGGGTCTATGCGGATGGAGATTTTCAACGACTAACTCAAGCCTAGGTCTCGTTGCGGCGGCTTGGCCTAAGCCGCACCGAAACATGGATGTGTCTTGGGGATTTTAATGACATTAGTCATCACCATGAGAAAGAACGAGGTAGGAAGAAATCACAACGTCCAATGAATGAATTCAATGCAATGATAGAAGACATTAGCATGGAAGACTTGGAGGAAAATGTCCAACTCTTCACTTGGTCAAACAACCGAAAAGGGGAAAATAGGTTATATGAACATCTTGATCGAGTGCTAGTGAATTCAAGATGGGCAACACAATACCCCAAACGCATTGCATAAACGAACTAGCGAATGGTCTGATCACGCTCCACTCGTGATACTCACACAAGAAAACAACACCAAAGGGAACAAATTTTTCGATTCGTGAAAATGTGGATGGAGAATCCATAATGTAAAGAGGTAATTTGAAATGCATGGAATAGGATCATTGTCGCAAGCCATCCGCAATGAATAACATCGAAACTGGATAACTGCTGCAAATGTCTAGATTGATGGAGTAAAGAGAAGTTTGAGAATAACATTATCTAGCTACGAAAAATAAAGGAGAGACTACGGTTTATATCACTCGAAACTGCCCAACCACTATAAACCAAATGGAAAAAAAATCATCTAAAAGACAGTATAAAAAAATTGTGGAACCGAGAAGAGATATACTATAAGCAACGGTCTAGGATAAAATGTATAATGAATGAGGATAGTAAAACAACATTTTTCCATCTCAGCACATCATCGAGGAGAGGCGAAACAATATATCACACCTGCTGGGGAGCCAAGGGGAATAGAGAAAAACCGAACCAGACATTACAAAATATCTTAGGGAGCACTTCCGAGCAAAATTTACAACGGACAACCTGAGAAACAACAGTGACATCCTCGAGTGCATCCCAAACTAGATCAACGATTAGATGAACAATGACCTGACCTGCGAAGTATCAAAGGAGGAAGTGTGAACTGAGGTATTCCAGCTAGGTGTAATTCGAGTGCCAGGCCTAGATGGTTTCCCGATGTTGTTTTACCAAAGGAACTGGCAGATTGTAGGATAAGATGTCGTCACCACAGTCAAATCCTTCCTTAGGTCAGGTTCCATAAACCCCAGTTTAAATCATATTGATATTACTCTTATACCCAAAATACCAAACCCCACCCGAGCGTTTGGTTTTAGACCAATTAGCCTCTGCAATTTTGTCTATAAAATCATATCCAAGGTCCTAGTGAATATGTTAAAACCATATCTACCAGACCTCATCACCCCTTTTCCAAATTGGTTTTGTGACAGGACACATGACTCAGGACAACATACTCGTGGCTCATGAGGTATACCACCACCTAAAGAGTAGAACATGATCAAAGAAAACGGAGTGTGCCCTAAAGGTAGACATGCAAAAGTGTGTATGATCAAGTGGAATGGGACTTTCTACCAAAAATCTTGGAGAAGCACGGGTTTGAAGAACAATGGATCAAGTGAATCTGCGCATGCATCACCACAACAACGTATCAAGTGCTAATGAATGGGAAACGAGCGAACATGTTCCGACCCTCCTAAGGGCTCTGACAGGGTGATCCACTCTCGTCATACTTATTCATACTACTTGCAGATATTCTTTCACGGCAGATTGAGTGTACAGTTCAGGAGCGAAGAATAAGTGGAATCACGCTAAAGAGAGGATGACCCGAAATCCACCACTTTTTCTTTGCAGGTTACTCTTTATATTTTCTACAAGGTGCAGTGAAAAATACACGCACACTCAAGATTATAACCATGGACTACAGCATGGCAGCAGGACAATGTATAAATGTCATAAAATCAAATTTCACATTCATAGAAGAATAACTAAGCATAACGAGCACAAACAACCCGGCCAAGTACCTCGGACTACCCTCAGTCTGGGGCCGATAAAAAAAAGGACGCATTAGGGTACTTGAAAACGCGATTCTGAGACAAAATCAATGGATGGAGATCAAAAAACTTAAACCATGTTGGGAAGGAGGTACTGATTAAATCGGTGATCACGACCATACCAACATATTCCATGATTGTATTCAACCTCCCAAAAATATGGAGTTCGGAAATAAATTCCATGATCACTGATTTTTGGTGGGGGAAGATCAGATACGGGAAGGTAAATTCATTGGAGACGATGGGATATACTTACAAAATCCAAAGAAGCGGGAGGCTTAGGATTCTGGGAATTTCAAACTTTCAGTAAGGCCCTCCTTACAAAGATGGTGGATCGAGTGATGAATGAACCAAATGCATTATGGGTCAAAATTTTGAAAGGCGTGTATTTCCCAAATAGTGATTTCCTAACGACAACATAAAGCAATCGCGCCTCATTGGGTTGGTTGAGCATACTTGTCAGCCGAGATACACTTAAAAGCAGAGGCTTATGGAAAATCAAGGATGACTCAACAATATGAGTATATGAGGACTACAACAAAATAGGTTACAAAGTGAAGGTGCACCCGCAAAAAACTCTGAACATGATGGACAGAACAAAGCTCCAGTCTCAGTATATGAGGACACCTAATCACTCCAAGTAGAACGTGGGGCAAAAAATATCTCCAACAATTAGTCTCGACCTCTGATGCGAAACATATTATACGAATCCCCATCCCAAAAGCTGGGGGCCCGGAAAGAATGATATGTACACACACAAAAGACGGAAAGTAGCAGTCTGATCAGCATATCACCAATTAAAGGAAATGACGAAAGAAGCAAGCCCACCTATGACACTCGACGCGACGAGACCTGACACACTATGGAAAAATATATGGAGGGCTAACACAATCCCAAAGGTGAAGAGCTATATGTGGAAGTTGGCATCTAACACCAAATTGGTAAAACTAAACCTCATATGTCGAGGGGTACCGGACATCGTCCTTGCATTTCCGATATGTAGAGAAGAAGAAACATGCGAACATATGACCTATTAATGTGAATGGACTCACACAATTTGGTTCGGTATGATGGGAATTCCTTTCTTTTTCTTTAATATCTCGATTTTCTTTCATTCTGCTAGGGTATTTTGTTTACCGCACCTCTCGGTTCCCTTAATTTTTGCCTAAGTCGCCCTTTCGGGCTTTCAACCTAGCAAATGTTTGATTCATTTCCTTTTGTCAAGATCACCCCTTTAGGTATTTTCAATCATATCCCTCATTCCTAAATTTTATCTAAACCGCCCTTTCAGGTTTTCGATTTAGCGGGAACTTTCTCTCACTTTTGAGGCTCGTTTTCTGGTTGCGAGCTCTTCAAGGATAGTATTTTTTTTTACTGCGATCATATTGATTTGACTGGGGATTTCTTGGTCGTCCATGTCGGTGATGATCATGGCTCCTCCGCTGAAAACATATTTGATGACATAAGACCCTCCATAGTTAGGCACAAACTTGCCCCGAGAGTATGGATTGACTCGAATGATTTTTTTTTAGGACTAGATCACTCGCTTGTAATTTTCTAGAGCACACCTTCTTGTTGAATGCTTGAGTCGTGCATTACTGGTACAATTGCCAGTGGCACATCGCAATAAGCCACCTTTCGTCTATAAGATTCATTTGTTCATCTTTGCATCTCACCCACTCTGCCTCGTTCATATCTTCCCCGTTCATCTCTACCTCGTCTATCTTTGCCTCAGCGAGGATCCTAGCTGACGGGATTTCTACTTTAATTAGCAACAGAGCTTTGGTCCTGTAAACAAGAGAGAATGGAGTTTCCCCTGCATTCTTTAAACCGAAGGGAATAACTTTGTAACAAAATGTGCCATACATCATGACAAATGTGGTTTTGACTTATCCGACTCAAACATCTTGATCTGGTTGTATCCTGAAAACCCGTCCATGAACGAGAACATTGTATGACGTGCGGTGTTGTCAACCAACATGTCAATATGAGGCAGAGTAAAATTATCCGTCAGAATGTCTTTGTTATGATCTCGATAGTCGACATAGACGCAGACACAATCGTCCTTATTGGGTACTAGAACGATGTTTGACACCCATTTAGAATAGTTGCAACCCTCTAGGAATCCAACGTCGATTTGCTTGATGATATCTTCCTTAATCTTAAATATTAGGTCAAGACTTTATCTCCTCAGGTGTTGTCTCTTGGGTCGGAAGTTCTCAGTGTCTAGTGGCAGAATGTGTTCGACGATCGATGAATCATGGCCTGACATGTCAGCATATGAATAGGCAAAGATCCCCTCATACTCATTTAGTAAATCAATTATCTGAGTTCTTTGATCAGAACTCAGACTTGTCCCGATCTTCAATTCGCGTGGTTCCTCGGGAGTACTGATGTTTATGGCCTCAGTGACTTCCGTTGTTAGGTGTTTGTCTCTCTCGTACCTGTCCCAACTTTCATCAATTTCCTTCATGACACCTTCCTCACAGGATCCTTCTTCGTAATGTATAAAGTCGGATTCGGCAAGGGTGTCCCAATACAAGATTGAATCATGCTTCCCTCTATGTTCTCCAGATGTATTGTTCCTAGAGAAGGAAGCATAAGAGGGGGGAGATTAATGTCAGAAGTATGTAGAGAGAGATATACTACTGAGAAAACGATGAATTAAAAAAATTAGGGATTCATTTGATGTGGTCATGACAAATTTTCCCTATTCCAAAAACGTGGGGCTCATAACATGTGCCACACATCCATTTTCAAAAAGTCCTACTCATTATTACTAAGACAAAGCGCATAAGCAGGTAATGTCATCCGGTTTTCATTGTTCTACCCACTAGCGAATGAACAGACGAAAAGGCATGAGGGGAATTTATCGAGCAGCACTCTAATAGTGACACTGATTGAAAACATGCCTGATAAGCCTTCGTGAGCATCAACGTCGTCGGGTCGGGTCACTTATGGTGGGCCAGGGAATAAAACAGCGAGGGGAGGAAACAACAATGTCCCTGAATTTCCGACTAAAGGTTTCCTTCGGGTAGGGGTGACAATTCCTGACATGACACGATTTTACACGATTTTTTACTATAACCATATGCATTTTACACGATAATGACATGATTGATTACTAATCATGTATAAACAACTCTTATACGTTTAGACACGATTAATAACTGTGTCTAAGCACATCTAACATGCAAATACACGTCAAACACATGTTTAAACACGATTAATTAATCGCGTCTAATCGGATCGTGTCCAAACGTGTTTAATCATGTTGTGTCTAACTGTGTCTAATCGTGCCGTGTTCAATCGTGTCGTGTCTGATCCTGTATAATTGTGTCACATTTGTACACAGTTAGGTACTTCTAACCCTAAGTTTAATCCTGCATTCCTTTTCATTTCCCAGACGCATTTATTTTCATTTTTGTCATTTTACTCCTGAAGTTTCTCCCAAACGTATCTAGTGACTCCGGCTTCTCAATATCCACTCCGACCAACAGACGCGTCAGGTAACAAGCGACCAAAACTCTAATTTGTTATCTCAGTAACAAGTGTCATCTTTCGAAGTTATGTTTCAATTCAGTCTGTTTGATTTCAGTCAACAGACTCCGGCCAACACACGCGTCTAGTGCCTGTTTGATTTCAGCCAACAGACTCTAATCAATAACACGTTTTGTTTGATTTCATCTAGGAACTTGTTTCTGTTTGGTTTCGTTCTACTTGTTCTGTTTGATTTCATTTGTGGCCAAGAGATTCTTGTCTGGAACTTGTTTCTTGTTTATGGAATTTTGATTTGTGTTTGATTTCATTTCGAATTATTGTTTGTCTAACCGTGGTTCTAGAACTTCTTTATGTTTGGGTCTCTTTGAAGAGTTCTTGTTTGTTGATTTCTGTTTGTGGAACCTGGTCGTCTAAACTTGCATTGTAGCATACCTTTTAAAGTTAATATTGTTTTGTGAAGAAGTCTACTGTAATACTAAACTTGTTTCTTGTTAATTGCAGAACTAATGGATATTGATTGGAGGTCAATCTAGAAGGGGGTCTTTCGAACTCTATTCCAGTTCCAGATCCAGTGGGCCCAATCTCTTCAGTTGCTTCGGAGTCGACTTTTAGTGGTGGAGGTCGAGTACTTGATCAGTACAGGAGTACATTACGTCCTAAGGTGGTTGAAGCATTGATGTGATGCAGAGATTAGATTTATGAAATATAGGTATAATATAATTCTCTAATATTTTTCTCGTTGGTTATTATAAAAGCTCTAATCTTATTTACCTCAATTGATAGTAGAGAATAGAGAGATTTATATTGATTTTGTAGTTTGCGAGCTCGTGAACCTTGTCAATCATCTCGTTCACGTATTTGTGATCTTATTTTATCATGGATTTCTATATTCGGGCAACTCCAACTGTGGAGTGCTGGATGACCTCGGGTTTGTCAGTTTTATCCTTACCAAAGATGACGCGTGAGACGTCCTAAGGATACAAGATAGATTGAACAGAATTTACATTCTTTTTTAAGAAACAAATGCAATGCAAGTGCAAGAAAGTAAATGTCACTACTAAGGTTCGTATTACATTTACAGAAGTTTGGGAAAATGGAATACAAAATGCTAAATCCTATACATGTCATGATCTAGGGCGGACCAAAACAAAACACAACAAATGGAACAAACCCGAAACTGGTAGAAGGTTCAACGTGGTGTAGAGCTTTTGTTTTAAATGGATGGAATTTCTAGGTCCTATGAAGCGGCGCAACCTTACCCCTGTAAAGGATCACGGAGTCATTCTGATCATCTAGGTCCAAACTGCTCCAGGCGCGTTCCCTTACTAAACTCGCTAAATTCTAAATATGATCCAGGTCCGACCGGGCAAAATGAGAATTTAAATCTTTTTTGAATTATTACAATTACATCGTTTTTCGTTAAAAAAAAATGTAAAACTGCAAGCATGAGCAAACTGTCAAAACAGATAAAGAAAAATATAACATGGCAAAATTATAACCCTCTAAATAGATAAGTCCCCAACAGAGTCACCAAATTGTCGGACGTCGGATCCAACTTTCCCTGATTTTTTTTAAAAAAAGATGTTTATTTGTTCGCTTGAAAATATTGGGTCTTGGCAAGCAGCGGGTCCGATCTTGCGGAGTCATAAACCAGACCGAAAAATGAAAGAGTCGCCACCGATTAATTAGAGGCTAGTCAGAATCCTAAAATTTGCCAAGGGTACATGGTGTTAACATCGTAGGGCTTGGAAAAGTCTACGTTCAGAGAATTGAGTTCGGGAGGTTTGATTACGTCTAAAGAGCTCGTGAGCCCATAATTCTCCCTTTTGGTACTTTAGTTTGCTTTTTTGAATTTATATTTTACCGATTTACCTAAATTGTCCGTTTGATCATACTTGGTCAAAGAGATTACATGCATTTTCTTTAAATTAAATAGACCATATACAACCATTTTTTTTTTACGAGTTAATTTTAAAAAATAAACAAGAGGATAATAAAGCTAATCATGCTTAGAATAGGGAGGGTTTAACTTTGGGGTCATTTTAAAATGTGTCAAACGTATGCGGATGATTTTAAAGATATAAAGCACATTGGACTAAGTTGTAACATTTTGAAAGTTGTAGTGAGTCCAGAAAAGTTTAGAGACCAAAATGCAATTATTAAAAAAAAATAACTAAACTGGAAATATATTTTTTAAAATTACAGAAGTGACCCTAAACTATTCTGGACTTATTTGTAACACTTGGTAAAGTTCAAAAATGACCCAAAAATTATTCTGGACTTATTTGTAACACTTTGAAAAGTTATGGGATGTCTAGAAAGGTCCAGGGACCAAAATGTAATTATTTAAAAATTGGAGCAGAAATCAAAATAAAATTTGCAAATTTGCAAAAAATGACTCAAAATTTTTCTAGTTTGGTTTATAACACTCGGTAAAGTCCCAGAATGATTCGAGAGTCCAAGGACCGAGTTCTAACATTCATCAAAATTTACGACTCACCTAAATTGGTTTTAAAAAAAATTGACTGAAACCCCCATAACTTTTACAAATACAAAAAATGATCCCAAAGTTATACCGAACTTAAAAGTGAGTACGATTCTTATACGAAATATAACTATTAACAAATAATATTGATATGATAAATTTCATTCACATTAGGAAATAAAAATACAATATTGAATACGAGAGAGTTTTTGGCCAAAAAAAATACGAGAGAGTTATACCTAAGTTATCCAGAAGATTAGATACTGACTGAGGAGCCGAGACCGATAATTGTCATTTATTTTACTCTCCAGCCTTTTTCTTCTCTCTCGATTTTTCTAGGCCCGGTTCCTCGCGTAAAGGTATATTGACCTCTAACTAAAATTAGGTGTTTACAACTACATCAAAACAAAAGTTCGTTCATAATTTTTTGGTATCCAACACACTCAATGATGGCCAATTTAGTCGATAGTTATTCAATTGCCTGGATTTCATCTTATGACATCAAGCACGACAATAGATACCGATACAGAGTTATAACTATCAATCAATCAAAGGTATTCAACAAGGTATTGAAAAGATCTAGGTCACTGTTTTGTTGAGCTTACATTCACTAGGATTAACACATACTTCATCAACCGTTGGACGATAAATGAGAACGAACTATTGATGGGAACCGACTTTTTTATGAAGGTAATGGAATTGTTGGTAGCCACTGAAGAAACTTCTATGAGTTCTTAAGCAATGCCTTACACGTACGAAGAAGAATATGGCATAACGACACATGGTGGAAAGAGGTATACAACAATCGTGCGATTGTGGTGAATGGATGTTATTTTGAAGACCATGCAAACACATAGTTTATACAATCCGACATTCACACATGGATCTTAAGTTATTCGTTGATATGCATTTGGGGATTGAAGCTTACAGACATACATATTTCCCTAAACTCCACCCTTTACCGGATGAACATTGGCGGTCTGAATGGGAAAGGCCAGTGGTTAGATGTGATCCACAAAATATTAATATCTAAATATGGAAGCAAGAAGGTCGAAATTCACAACGAGATGGATTCTCGTAGGATGTGAATTCGAAAAATGTGGTCAAACATGCCATAGCAAAATATATTGTAAATACTTATGTAAGTATATATTGAATGATGTAAGCACTTTAGCACATATACTCTCCTTGCATATTTTCACTTAACTGCTCAATACAGTTGGGGTGAGTTGTATTGCGTTATTTGTACTAGTGTAGTGCAAAGTTATGGATAGGGCAAGAGCAAATGTCACTAGATGCGTTGTCTTACTACAAGTATGGGTAACTGTATTCATTATCTATTTGAAATAATATAAACTAATTTTCACTCAAAAATGCTTGTAGCTATAGTAATGGGAGCATTTATATTTTGTTTTGCCAATGATAAAAGAGTACAGTTGTGGTTCCTCCTCATGCAAAGTTAGGAATGCCGTAAGTAGAAATGTACATTTGCAACTACCATTATTATATACTGTTGGATCCTCTGAATCTTTATCCTACACAGGCGTCGCTCATCTCGGGTCGGACCTGCACAGATAGACAGCATCGAATTGAGCCGCTTTATCCACTCTGAAGCTTAAGTCAGTCTGGGCTTTTGATGAGCTTTTATGTGTGTGTGATAAAAATTCTGAATGTAACAAATGACAATGAATGTCTGTATTTATAGCATTGACTTAACCCGATTAATAGTGTTACCTTTTTACCATGGTTAGCCTTTTAACTGAAGTTAAACTGCCATTCGGATGGGACAAGGATCATATCCATAAATATCAGAGATGTTTGATCCCCATTTAATGTTGTATGAACACCATTTAATGCGGTCTTATCTTGACACCTGGAGGCGACGCCTTTGTATAGGGTGACGCCTTCTCTGGCACTAAGGATGACGCCTTTGGTGGATAGCATCTTCTTGATTTTATTTAGAAGGCCAGTGATAAATGGTTATTAAATAACGCGTCCCTTATAAACCCCATCATACATTATAAGGTCTGATGTGTAAAATATTTCAAACTAATTAGGTGGACTTTACCAAAGACAGGCAAGAAATATCCACAATCTCACATGCATCAATTCTACCATGATGAAATGATTGCACGAAAAGGGTTCCAGGTAAATTGGGAATCATCAATGTATATAGTCTTTATTTTGTTTTCATCTTGTTAAATAATATCATTTATACTTTAAATTTATGTTTTCAAATAAATTAGAACCCCCACATCGTTGGTCATCTAGAGAGCGTCCCTCCTATGTATAGGGAGGACGATCATCTATGGTTATCAAAGGTGTCACTGGTCCACTTTAACAACGTTGACTGGCACATAGTTGATTACGTGTTATGCCAATTTGACTTTTTCCCATCCATCCTAGAGTCATTTTGAAGACCTTCAAGATTGGGATAGGCTTCATATACTTTGTTGAGAGAAAAGCACGAGTGAACCGTGAATAATAAGGCATGCCGAGTACATCCAAATGTGGGAACAAAGGGGTTTCCATGTGGTATATGAACCTGATGAACTAGTATCCAGCTCTCAGTATTTGTCGTGTTACTCCAAGATGACAGTAACCCTCATCAGAGATACACTACCAAAAACCGTGGAAACATAAGAATTTGTAGTTTTACCCCTGGTGCAATTTGAACCACATGGGAACCAAACATATGTTGGTTGTGAGTTATATTTTTAACTGTTTAATTTGCTTTAATAATTTTTCTAACATTTATAATTGTTGTGATATCATTCAACTAGATGTGTGGTATCTGTCATATGACCAAGCTTTGCAAGAAGTTATTAAAGAGAGCAATGGGTAAGTCAAAAAATCATGCTCAAGAGCCTCTGCAAGCTTGTCGGCACTCTCACCACGTCACTAGTGAACTACATCAATTTAATCAAGGGAATGACGAAAGCTTGGGTGATTTCTATACGAGGTTTAATAAGGAATTGGGATTGACCAAGTCGTTACGGGTGGCGAGACTATCCGCACTTTTATACGAGATCTAGGACCCAAATAAGTTGCTCTGCATGACAACCTGAGTGTGATCCCAGTCAATACGGTGGAGGAAATGGTGGACAGTGTCAAATCCTACATTGACGTGGAAATTGCCAAACAATGAAGAAAAACAGTTAAGAAAGAATCGAACAGAGAGAGTCAAGAAGGAAATAAGGTGTATCAATGTCATCAGAAGGCAGGAAATGATGACTCGAGGCGTCACCTGATGATCCCGCACGCCAATAGAAAAGTTTACGAGACTTACATGCCACTTACCCAGGAGTGGTGGTAGATGTCAACTTCGTGAAGGAGTAGGAAAGTTGGTAGATGTCAACTTCGTGAAGGAGATCAGGTTCCAGGCGTGGGTAGCGAACCCAGTCAGTCTTAGTGAAGAAGAGTGATGGGAAATGGTGCATGTGCGTAAATTTCAGGAACCTGAACAAGGCGTGTCCCAAGGATTGTTATCCCCTGCCAAGGATTAACTACCTATTGGACCCTACGTCATGCCATGAGTTGCTCACTTTCATGGACGCCTACTCGGGGTATTTATCCAAATTCATATGGTTGAGGGCGACGCCCAACACACAGCTTTCTATAGAGATAGTGACGTCTACTATTACACTGTGATGCCTTTCAGTCTGATCAATGTCGGGGCGACCTACCAGAGGATGGTGAACAAACTCTTTGTCGGAATGATAGGGGACACCATGGAGGCGTACGTGGATGATTGGGTGGAATTAGTAAATAAAGTTAGAATTATTAAGTGAAAGTGTTCCACATTAACATGTACTTGTAGTAGGACATCGCATCCCGTGATATATCTTCTCGTAGGAGTCACACCTTTGCATAAGCCAGCATATAAAAAAACTCAATGAGTGGAGCCCCAACTGTATTGAGTTGTTTGTTGTAAATCCTCCAAAAAATGAAAGTACTCATGTGCGACTTTATCCCCGTTTGTGTTCGAAAATAAACATGCATTGAGAAGGTGTAAAATATACCCTTTGGCTCTTTGCATGACTCCTTCTTCCGTTGCAAGATACTGATCTGGGTCAGTGAGTGTCTTCTCAAACAACTTCTTTAACCAGCATAATTGCACGTCAGTCTCGATTAGCTCGCAGTCCTCACAAGATGGGATTACACCGAGTAGTCATGGGTATAAGTCAACCATGTTAACCTCTTCATCACACAATTTGTAGTTATCGATCATGGGTGGACCATTGGCTCATAAACCTAAGAGAACTTGGATATACCTCAGGGTTACGGTCATTTCACCTTTAACAAGGTAAAATGTATGAGTCTTTAGGCGTTACCTCTCTACAAGAGATGCAGTAATCCCGCATCAATTTTATCTGGAATATATTTGAAGTCCATCTCAACCCAGTTAAATCGATCCAATGTCGGGTCATCGGATCTACCACATAGCATTTACTTGCCCGAAAATACTTATCATCTCTACGACCATGAGCAACACCAACATTAACTTATAATTTTATTTTTAATTAAATATCTTACAATACTAATTAACATAATAATAATAACAATTTATCCACAGAATTTTAGGTTGCCACATCCACAGCAACATGTTATGATATATGGCATGGTTGACCATATAACAAATAAGGATCGGTGAACTCTTTTTATTAACCGAAGGACGGTCTGGATGAGTTTTCCTAACCACGATTGTATGTAGCACGGCAGGACACACGGTGGGAGACACTCAACTGGCACGACAGCAGGCACAGTGGAGGCACGACAACAAGCACGGTGGGCGCACGACAACGTAGCCCCACCGACATCCTAGAGTTGAGAGGTCGTCCCTAGGTTGTTGGTGGGGCTATGTTGATGGGGCCAGTTCAAAGCGATGATTGTTATCAGATGTGGTAGAGGACTATAGAACTCACAAATGACAACAGGAAAGCCCAAACATTACGTAGCGGGATGGACATAGGATCGCCACTACTATCCCATTCCTTTTTTGTGATAAAAATAAGTTATGGTATCGTCCATTCTATGTTAACTTTTTTATATTCTTATGTCCGCACGTGAATATATAGAGAGAGATTCATTCACTATTCACTAAGGGTGCAACCTTAAATATTTTTATTTCCATTATCAAACCCCGAACCTTAACATTTGAGCCAATAGATTGAGTTAAGACCTAAATATTTGGTTCTATTTTTTCTAGGTATAAAGTTTCTAGTTAGCCATAATTACCTAGTGAAAGTTCATTTATTCAAAATAGGTCAAATTTAAGTGTAACACTCATAGTTACCCGGACCGGACAGCGGCCGACCAGGTCCGACCGCAAACCGACATCCTGAAATGCCGAAATGCATGATGGACACGGTTGAACCGGTCGGTTTTTTAAGAATCGGCTGGTTTTTTGAAAACCAATTATTTTTCGGTTCCTTTTTTTTTATTTTTAGTGTTTTTGAATTTTTTTGTCAAACCGACCGATTCTTTTCGATTTTGTCTTCAGTCTTCTTCAGTTCTGTTTAATCCTCAGTTTTCTCCACTTATCAGTTCGGTTCGTCTTCTTCAAAGTCATTCCATTTCCAATTAGGTTTCAACGAAGGCAGGGAGTTGGAAGGTTGGGGGCGGGGTGGAGGTGGGCGGCTGGAGGGGCGGAGCCGGAGGTGAGGGCTGGAAGAGCAAGGGCTAGAGGTAGAACGTAAGTGCCATATTTACAAGATGACAATGTTATAACAAACTCATTTGAAGTCTATCCTGAGTTAATGGGATTTTCGTTTGCAAACAATTATAGCAAGGCCACAAATATGACAATGTTATAACACTCATTTGAAGTCTATCTTGAGTTAATGGCATTTTCGTTTGCAAACAATTACAGCAAGGCCACCAAGTACAGAGAACCACGAAGTGAGGAAGGTGATAATTCATCCCTATAGCATTCTTTTTCCTCTCCTCTGTATTGGTAGCTGGAATTGAGGAGATCATTGATCAATTACTTTGTGAGCCTTTTCTATCCTTTTTTTATTTCTACATGGTGAACCGGGAACCAACCATCTCCCCGGTTCAAAGACCGGTCCGGTCTGATAACACTGGTAACACTCCCTAAAAATTGTGGGAATATAAATTAAGTTATTTCCTTTACGTGGATGTCGAGCTTGCATGATAAGGTAAGAACCTCATGCGACAGACTGACTCGATAAAAATGTGATATGATGCAAGTAAAGATGATACAATGCCTTAGATTACACTGAGCTGAGCTAAACATGAAACGAAACAATAAAAGAAAAACGAAACACGGCCATCAGCAGACTCACTCTTTCAGCCACAGTTTACAAAACCTAACAGATCACCTGCAGGAGCACCAACCCATTTCGCTTAAACTGCAAGCTAGGAAAGATTGTTTAACTGCAAGCGGTCCAATCATGCCACAGCAACATTTTGCTTAAACTTTTTTGTCATCCTTAGCTGGGTATTGGAACCTAAGTTTTAACTTTGTAGGAGAGGAGAACACACAGAGCATAACTTGGACTTGCTCACTTTACCATTGTCGAAATCATGATGTTCCATCAGCCACTGTCAGTCGCTTTTCTCAAGGTTGAGATTGATATTTGGGAGCACTACTCTGTCCCCAGGTGCAGTCTGGTTCTGTTTCTCTTCACTCTTCTTTGAATTCACAAATCGACCTCCACATCCTCTAGCTCTTCTCATAGCATGCAAATGACGTGATTCATGCAAGTATGGCTGCCCATATGGTGTAAACAGTACTCAGTAAAAAGAGGAAAAAGAAAATGAAGCAGAGAGAGAGCATCATATCACATTTCTTTTGGCTACAGTCATCAAGCATATTTTCAGTGAAAGACCAAAGCTAATAAAAAGAATGATACAAGTATACAACTAACCCAAAATGAGTAAGTACATCCAGTTAACAGCAGACATTGTCACAACTGAGACTTGAGAAATAACAGAACTGACAGCCTAAGATGATTTATGTTTTTTATTTTAGAAATAACCTGTACCTAAAAAAGACATCCCAATTTAGTACCTATCAACAAATTATTACTTCCTATATAAGACGATGATAAAACAGCACCAAGGTGGAACGATCGACATGGTGTAGATTAGTCAAGCTGATGATTCTATTTTAAGTTCGGAAGAAACATATACATATCCGAAAGATGTTGTTGCAAACAATTACCTGCAAGAACCTGGAACATACCTTCCTAGATTTAGCAGCTTTCTTTTCCATTTCAGCCCTTGCACGAGATTGCCGGCGTCGCAAGATACCATGATATTGTTTAGCATTCACAAATACAGGTTCCTCAACTGCATCTGAAGGTAGTGGAACTCCAGCCTGTTGCATTCCCATTAATTGAAGATGAACCTGAAGTAACCAATTATTATTCCTAATTAAACCTGAAGGATATCACTGGCGGCTGCTAGTTTATAATTCAGATGGGTGAGTGGACACACCACTGGTTGAGTGCTGCTATAAGATGGTGGAGGAGGAAAATGCTGTGAATCATATGGAGCAAAGATGCTTCTGTAATAAGGATCTGGATACGGGTATACTGGTGGAACCTACACAAACAGAGAGATGAGAAGAAAACACAGCAGATTAATAAATGCAGAGGCAGCAAACAATACGTTTTATTTACTTTCCCTAAGTCAGGACATAAGTATAAAAATGAGAAGAAGTTCATGGAACTCGCACCTAAATATGAATGCAATAGTATCTTCACACTATACATTTTGAACAAAAGCTCCATCTTTTTCACTTTATAAGTGCAACAAGACTTGAGATCTTACAACAGGCATATAAGAAGCAACCTAGCATACTGAACTGAAAACTTTCCATTATGTATACAAGCAATCTATAAAGACGAAAACTAAACAGGGAAATTAAATTTACTGGTCAATATTAAATGCAACCTGAACAATACACAAGTAAATGACGAAATGAAAGAAGAGAGTGTGCCTGTATATAAACAGAAACATAGAACGTAAAAACATAGTTTCTGTCAGCAGATAAATCACCATTGTCATTGCTGATCCAACTGGTGGAGTTGTTGGATACTGGATGTTTGGCCCTGCCATTGCCGGATGAAGCAATCCAGTCACATGTGGAGACTGAACAATTGATTCTGAATGATCTTGCTGTTCATCAGCTTCACTGTTGCCTGTAATAATGATGACCTCGAGTAAGAACCTGATTAATGGTAGCAATTTGAAGCCAATTGATGAAAAACTCTAACCGCTACAGGTAGGTAGTTGTTCTTTATTTTCGCTTATAACTAATGCATCCATATGTGTTCCTTCCTCTGGATTCTTTACAGGTAGGTAGTTGTTATGTTGAACAGTCAGGAGACCTGCTACCTTGAACTTGGAACAACGCCTCCCTGCTTGAGGGATTAAGGTGATTGTGGACTTAGTATTCACTTTCATTTTAGGTAGTCTTAGTTCTCATCTTCTCTAATGGCATGAGCTTGCGTAGGCCCAGGCCAGCAGATCATTAATTATGACATTAATATTAGTGAGCTAGCTTCATGGAGTCTCCATCTCTTCATGTGAACCAATAGTGTTCTTTTCTCCCAAAAGTTTCATTCTTGTCCTTGTGTCTAAGCCATTAATCTGCTGTATTGCTGTTGTAACAATCAACATAGAAATATTATTCCAGACATTTCGTTTCAATCTGGAAGACATATTAATGTTTCTGAAAATCTTAGGATAAAACTTTCATAAAAGATTGTCACTAGGGAAGTGCCAGCTTATTTTGGATTCCCTACAGTCCCTCCCGTTATATGAGTTACCACTACTTGATCACCGAGGTTTTGACCAAAACGGCAAAACCTCTGCAATCCAAAGAGAAAAACCCACTGACGTGGGTGCCATTCACACACCTGACCACCCCACATCAGCAGGATTACGAACGTAATTCAGCCTTCTTCAAGAATAGTGAACTTCTCCCATATCCGTTTTTTAATAGTCAAGCGACAAATACAGAAAAATAATACAACTAGTTTGATTAAACGAAGCGAACCTGAAGGGTCGTGCTCGGAGTAAGTCATAGTTATTTTAGACCTGGTCCTCAGAACTCAGAAAGAAATGCAGCACGGTCCGGTAGCTTAGCTGATCCGTAAAGAGGTGTGAATTATTAATTAGGGCTACACGTAAACAGCTTAAGTCCACATTAAAGTTACTCAAAATATTACAAAGCAAGTTGACTATAAATTAATCAAGTATGTTCTCACTTCAAAGAGAACTGAATCTGCATAGACATGCAGAACAATGTCTTGAAAATGAAATCATGAGCTAAGAAGAAATTACAAGTTGTTCCTTACTCCTCGAAATAAGAACTTCATCTATACCTGTTTTGAGACCTCCATTGTACCTTGTTAGGGTTGTTTATTAGGTGGCCATCTCATTATCACATTGATTGCTCAATTTTCACCTCTTTACGTGCAAAAGTTTCAACCTTTTAAAAGAAAATTGGTTCAAATTCTTTTAAAGGTCCAATCATCGATCTCATTTGTGAATTTAGAAGTAATAGAACATCAAATAGGCTCTGAACTATCTTATCAACAGCAAGGCATATCCAATAAACAAGGTTTAACCAAACCAAGTTTGCATGCAAACAAACAACTCATCAATCAACGGTACAAAACTCCAAACGATGTAAGGATTGTACAATCGCTAAAAGAAACTATCAGGTAGGGTGGGTATCTGAGCAAGAGACACAAAACAAATTGAAAATGCAAGAGAAGCGTTAGAGGACTTACCTCAGCTGCGCTTCGGTTCCCTGGTAATGTAGTTTGTATCCACGGATAATGAATTTTGAAAGGTTAACGAAGTAGTTTCAGCGTTAAGGAAACAGCTACCAGGAAATTGGAAACGGGAGCCCCATCAGAGGATGGACGAGATGCAGTTGCAGAGAGGATTTGAGATGTTTCGTAATTATTTGCGGTGGTCTTGTCTACACTGGATTACTTCACTTCCATCAGAAGAATTATTGATATAAAATATAATTATTAATTATGACATAATAATAAATAATATACAAAACAATCCATGTACGATTGTAGGGAATGATGAAAGAGACTGCAATCTGAACCGTCTGATTTCGGGCAGCTGAGCAAGCTAACCGAGGGCTTATTTTTATTTTTTCAACCAAACCGAGGGCTTATTTAATCCACGAATTTCCTGTGGCCCACGAACTGACCGGAACGGGCACGCGTTCACGCTTGACCAAATCGCTTCATTTTCTTTGCTTGAAAATTTAAAATAACTCGGGCTAAGCAGAAAGACCGATAGACTTGTGACCAGGACTGACTAGAACCTGGATACATTTGAGACCGAGACATAGGTCCAGAAATTTTGGTTTAGTCCGGTTTGGTTCCGTCTAAAGCATAGTTATCAAAACTGGACTGGTCGTCAACCGGTGAGGGAGACGATTTCCGGTTTACCCTGTCCGACCGCAGTCTTTTAATAAAATTTGTGGGGAGCGCAACAGATGGGGTTCATCTTGGTCTCACTCTGATGCTTAAATGAGTATACTTACGTTGTATGAACTCATAATGTATTTAATGTATGTGAAACAGGAGTATTTATAGGGATGAAAGATCAAACCGTTTTTGTAACCGAATCTTTGTGTATATTTGTTGTCGTGGCTATAAGGATAGCGTATATTTTGGTTATCATGTAATATTGCAGTTGCCTTATAGAATCTTTGTAGAATATGTGTATGAGATATACGGGATAATATTATTGTATATTCAGAGTCGGTTATGGGACCAGAGATGAGAGGTCGGACTCTCTTGACGAGCGCTTCCATGACGAGCATCAGGAAGGCTTTGACCATGGTCTTTGCGACCATTTGGAGCTTTGATGATCACTTTAGTTTCGAGTTTGATACTGGACCGCTCTATGGGCTCTAACTTGCCCTAAGTGTGGGTTGGACCAGTCTTGAAATGTTTGGGTCTGCCCCCTCTGATATTACATTGGGTCGAGAAGGCCTTATGGTCTTTGTGTTGTATTGGAATGTCACTATTGATACCCAACATTTTCCTCTGAAGCTTGAGTGAAGAGGCTTCAGTCAAGCTTGACTTGTTCGAAAGGGTTGAGATAGTGACATCTGATTGGGTGTTTGAGGTTGCTTTGTTTAAGCTTTTACCTTACATTGCTCTGTATCATTTGGCGAACAATTTCGATTTCTAGAGTTTTGGAATGCTGATTCTTTACCCTTTTTGTGAACGCTTTCATTTCTAGGGTTTGTGAGTGTTGATTCTCTACTCTTTTGGCGAACGCTATCGTTGCTAGGATTTTAGGAGGGGTTTACCTGTGTACCTTGGTGAACGCTTTCATTCGTAGGGTTTTAGGCATTTAATAAGTACATTGTTTGTGCACGGGGAAGTCGAAAGGACATATGTGCATGCGCGTCTCTTTGACTTCTGTACCGAAAAGACTGGGATGACACCTATTATGTACTGTTCCGCTTTTTTGTCTCCCCGGTGTAACTCTTTGGTTTCTGACATCGCTTCAAGTTCCATCCAAAAGGGGTAATGATTGCCTGGGGTTTCTCTAGGCAACCGTTCAGTTCCCCAACTTTTGGCTATAAAAAGTCTTTCTTTGGCATTTTTCCCATTACGCATTCTCAGGCTTTACTCCCAAGAATTCTCAAGTGTTCTTCATTTTCCTTAGTGCTTCAGTTTTCTATTCAACTTTTTCTTCGACCCTTTTCACCCAAGTTTCCACTTTTAATCATAATGGCAGGAAACCAGAATCAGACCTCCGACAAGGCCTCCTCCTCCAAACCTTCCTTGGCCCATTCTTCGTTCGGGCAGAAGGTTACAACCCCTAGTGTATCGAATGCCCCACTCACCATCAGGGATTCTCATAGGGATTGCCACACTACGGTCTCGGGCCAAAGGGGCCCTGCGCCAAAATTGACTCTTGGGAGCTATACCGCCTTGGCCATTGTGGTTAGGGGTGTCAATCGTGTCGTGTCGTGTCATAATCGTATCGTGTCTAAACATATCTCGTGTCTAAACGGATAAATTTTAAACGTGTCTAAACATGTCTCGTGTCTAAACGTATAAGCCGTTTAATCGTGTCTAAACGTATAGAGTTGTTTAGACACAGGATCAGTTAATGTCAAACTCATATACGCTTTAAAGCAGATATATACACAAATACATATATACACAAATTCAAATATACAAAGTAAGGTCTTAATAGTTCAATATTAAAAATTAAATGAGTATTTTAATATTTTATTATTATTATTATACTTAAATGTGTCTAAACGTGCCACATGTATACACAACACGATTAGACACGAATAGTTAATCGTGTTTAATCGTGTTTATACAGATATCCGCAAATCTGAGTTGTTTAGACACGATTAATAATCGTGTCTAAACGTATAAGAGTTGTTTAGACACGGGATCCATTAAGGTCAAACCCATATACGCTTTAAAGCAGATCGTGTCGTGTCGTTTAATCGTGTCGTGTCAGAAATTGCCAGCCCTATTTGTGGTGGATGTGCCCGAGGCTAACATTCCGCCCTTCTACCCGATAGATAGTTTCCCTCGCTTTTCCATTCTTTTTCCTTTGCATTTTTTAGTCTTGCTCGTGTCTTTGTCAAGGTGCTTAGATATTAAGTCAATGAACTGAGGCCATCTCAGTTTAAAGTCGTAGATGCCCTGGCGGGCTTGAGAGAAGTTTATGCGCATAGGTATTCGGGTATATGACTGCATTATCCAAGGGAATGAGAAGTTTAAGTCTACGCAACCCAGATTGATGTTGGCTTGCGATTTCCTTTGTGTGAGGATTTGAATGAGCTTTGTTGCTGTTACTGGTTAACTCCTACGCAACTGATACCCAACGCCCTTAGGATATGTTTTGGGTTTAAGTTCATGTGCATGCGTCAAGGGTGGATGTATTCACTTTCCTTATTCCGGTGTTTTTACCGATTGGCTGCCTAGGCCAACTTCCTTAATCATTTCCAGAACCGGTAGCCAAAGTTTGAAGAATGGATGATGAAGGCATGTAATTGGAACGTCCATTTTTGGATAGTGGACGACTTTCGTGCCACCAACTCGAATTACAAGAAATTCTACTTCTTTTACAAGGGAGGTGTGCCTTGGGACCTTCACCAACCGGGGCGAGATGTTTCCATGAGGTTTGGCGAGTTGTAAAGGCGTAAGAGGAACGTCATTGATGATTTGTTCCAGCATCACAATCAGTTGTGCTTCTGCTCAGTCTTCCCAAGTTTATCTTAGTCGATGAGATCTGGGAGATGAATCCCAAGTTTCTTCTCCGAGAGGTGTAGTCGCTCCAGGACTTCATGGAGAGCGACAATGTCAAGGATGCCTCTCTTGCGACTGCTATTGGCGAAGAGAAGGTTGCCCCCGGAGCCGAGAAGGAGACTGCAGACCCTGAAGAACCCATGCCTTGATGCTCCAGGCCTCCAGGTGAATGTGTTAATGAAGAGCTTCAAGTCGGGAGTCGGTTATGCCAAGAAGGATTACAACCTCGCAAAGTCGCGTGGCCTCCCTTATGTTTCGCTCATTTTCCTTCTCTTTTGTATTGAACTCCTATTTGTAAATAAGAGTTACATTATTTTCTCTTTTTGAGGAACTTGTAATTATTTTGCTTCGACTCTTGGCTCAATTGTATAATTGATGCCTTTTTATTCTATAAGATTTTGCACCGTTTGACTTTGAATATATTTGGTTGCTTCCGATGTCGAATTGTTTGATAGCTTTAGGAAGTTTTACCGTACTCAATTTCAACTTCACTTTAGCTTTGAGTCGAAACATTATGTCCTTCTAACTTAAGTAAGGCTTCTCTTGAGTAGTTTTTGCCTTCTTATTTTGAAGGATTTTAGACTTGGGTTAACTATCAAATAGGTAGCCGAACTTGACATGGTTTGCCAACTAGGTACCCAATTTTTTTTTGCCTCAAATAGGTTGCCGAACTTTTGGAAATTGGCAAATAGGTTCCTGACGTTAATTTTTCCGTTGGTTTGTGACGGAAACTTGGAAAATAGAATGTAATATGTAGTCGATGGAATAATACATGAAAATAGAATGAAAGAAAATTAAATTATATATATATATATATACCTTTTCCTTAATATGTATAATACGTAAGAAAAATAAATTATAAAAAATAGATTAATTAAACAAAATTATAATTTATTAGAATAAATTATATTATAATTAATTAAATTACAAATATAATTTATTAGAAACATGATTAAATTACATGTGATATGAGTACGGGTGGCAATCGTGTCGTGTCGCGTCTAATCAAATCGTATTATTAATTGTGTCGTGTCTTAACATGTGTCACGTAATAGATAAACACAATACGATGCAACACGATTAAACACAACATGATACGACACGACTAAGAACGACCTGAAACGGATACGGAACAACACGATTAACCATGACACAACAAAAGTGATACGAAAGTCAGTAATTTTTCATACTTATGAAAGTCAGCTCGGGACGGAGTGGCTGCACAGGGTTCAACTCACGAAGTTCATAGCCAACGCAGCTCGGGATGAAGTGGCTGGGCAGGGGAAGCTCACGATCGTAGCAGCTCGGGACAGAGTTGTGGGCTCCTGAAGAACATCACGAAGGAGCTACGCACAAGGGCATTGCTCGGGAGCTGCTGTCACGAAGGGAGCTCCGACGAGATTTGCTGTCACGGGAGCTGCTGTCACGAAGGGAACTTCGACGGGAGATGCTGTGAAGAGAGATGTTGTCATCGGAGTTGCTGTCAAGTTGCTCGAGAGCTGCTTGTGAAAGACATTGGTCGTGAAGGACGTTGGTCGTGAAGGACGTTGGTCATGAAGGACATTGCTCGGAGTTGCTCGTCAAGGACCTTAGTCGGGGCGTTTGAACAAAGGGACGTTGGCGAAAGAACAAAAGGACGTTACGGCAGAACAAAGGGACATTGTGTTGGCTTCACCCGCTAAGAAACTTGCTCGGGACGTTGCTGTGGCTGCAGAGAGTTTATGTGGTTACGGTGGTAGCTGCTAATGTGAGAAGTGTTTCACTCAGTGAAAAGTTGGTAACCCTAAAAGGCTAGAAAGTAAAAAATAGTAGAAAATGAAAAGTGTCGTTGGTTTGGTGGGATTGTAGAGGTTGAAGAGTACAACTCATTCCATGTCGTTGGATTGTTTTCAATACAACAGTGAATAAGTGATATACGTGAAAGAACCATAGCATAGGGATTTATATGTGTATAAACGTGTCACATGTTTACACGACACGATTAGTTAAACGTGTCTCTATTCGTGTCACAAGTATACACGACATGATTAGACATGATTAGATGTGAATAGTCCATCGTGTTTATAAAGATATCTGCAGATATGAGTTATTTAGACACGGTTATTAATTGTGTCTATAATTATAAGTTTTGTTTAGAAACGGGATCCGTTAAAGTCAAACGCATATATGCTTTATAGCAGATCATATCGTGTCATTTAATCATGTCGTGTCATAAATTTTCAGCCCTAGATATGATTACTCTTTTCAATATCACTACTATTACATAATCATTCCTCCGTAGAATGTAGAAATAAAGTACAAGTCTAACATAAACTTGAATATAATTGATGAACTTGAAGTCTAACCCAAGAAATCAGCCATTTCATTTCAAAAAATGGAAGAATCCGAGGTTTCAAAAATACAATCTCTATATAATAAAAGTAAAAGAGGGAGTGGGGGTCGTGAGACTCAATCATCTAGAGGCACACCCATTCTAGCTTGTTTGGCTATCAAGTTCGCACACTCATTTGCTGCTCGCGGGATTGCCTTCCATGTTACTCGTTCGACTCGTCTTGCAGTAATTGAGATGTTCACAAGTAGTGCCCTCAAACACCATTGTAGAGCACCTACCTTGATTTGATTTATGACCACTCTTGAATATGATTCAATCTCTACTGATGTCCACCCATTTCAACTGCTAGCTTCGTTCCTTAGAGGATTGCTGATGCTTCCAGGGTTTTAACATCGTCACTTCGGTATCTTCGGTTCAGCCCACCTACCACTTCACTATTTGAGTCGCGAGCAACTACTCCTCCACCTCCCATACTTATTTGTTTGCACCACAGCGCATCACAATTTATTCGAATAGTTCCTAACGGGGGGTGCACACCATCTTCCTTCTCCTTACGCACCATGTGTGGATGTGTGCGGGCTAGGTAGTTTTGTCAACTCCTCAATCATTACCTTAATTTCTGAGATGATGATCCTGAGTTACGGCATCTTTGATTTGAACATCGTCTTGTATCGTGTCTTCCAAATATACCAACACATCGTCATGCACATGGTCCACCTGGTGTTGTACTTTTTGCTCGTGCTACCAGGTTCAGTCATTCGGTCTACTAGTCATTGTTCGATATATTGCGGGCTTTAGTTTACACCACGAATACCTAGCATCCCAAACCAAATTGCATGTGTCCAGCTATAGCCAAAGATCATATGTTCGCTTGTTTCATCGTCGTCGCATATCAGGTACTCCGGATAGACATTTGGGGAGCTCGCGTCGTATTAGATTGTTCTTCACCGCTATCGCATTGGATGCTAACTTCCACATATAGATTTTGATTTTTAGAATCATATGTGCACTCCATAATGCTCTACATAGGGTCTTAGGTCTGCTTTATTTGGCTTGGGTGGTTTGGATTGAGCCTTTGGCAACCTCTCTCAAGCGGTGGTTGACAGATCTGACTGAGGTAGCTCTATCTTTTGTGTATGGTCAGACCAACTTATCAGGTTCCTCCATCATTGGTATAGGGATTAGGATTCTGGATTCTGTGTCTGAGGTTGTTACCCACTGTCAACTTGGTCCTCCTCCAATCGCTTGTCCGGGCCAATCAGAGTGCTAAGGCGCACGACTGGATTGGTATCCAGTGCAGGTGTCTCCTACGTCCCATAACCTGTTTCAGTGTGGATCCATGGGTCCTTGTGGATTAGGATGCTCGAGCCATCCCCTATTCTCCACATCCCTTCCCTCCTGATGATGTCTCGGCCTGCAAGTAGGCTTGACCATCCCCATGACACACGACTCCCTTTGGTTGCCGAAAGGAATTCACCCATCGGGAAGTAGACGCCTTCAAAATCTTTACCCATAGTGATGTCGCTCTTCCAAAACTATTACAACCATATTTGTTAGAAGGGCCATATTGAAATTATGTAGTTCTCGAAATCCGAGTCCCCCCCTTGCTTCTTTTGACTTTGTCAGAAGATCCCATATTTTCCTATGTATTTTCCTCCCTGTTTCCGACTTTCCCCACCATAAGTACGCTATCATTTCATTTATCTCAGAGCACCACGTTTTGGGTAGACAAAAAACACTCATAGCATATGTTGGTATATCTGTTATAACTGTTTTGATCAATACATTTTTACCTGAATGACTCAAGGTATTCGATCTCCACCCATGAATCTTGTCTTGGATCTCTACTTTTAGGTACCCCAGTGCAGCCTTTTTTGACCGGCCCCACATTGAGGGGAGTCCAAGATACTTTCCTAGGTCGTTCGAGCTTGATATGTGCATCTCCTCCATAATAGTCGAACAAAGGTTTTCATTTGCTCCTCGATTGAACGTTAAAGTCGACTTTGCAGTGTTTGATGCGCTGACATGATGCCCTACAGTAATCCATGATTATGGTTTTTAGTTATTTTGCATTCTACACCATGCCTTGAATGAAAGACTAGGGAGTCATCTGCAAAGAAAATGTGGTGAAGTTCTGAGCATCCTCTTCGTAGCGTTATCCCCGGAAATCTGTGGTTACTAATAGCTTGATCAATCTGTCATGAGAGGATATATGTAAGTAGTATAAAGAGTTACACTGAGAGCGGGTCTCCCTGTCGTAATCCTCGAGTTGGTTGGATCCATGTTGTTCGGTTGCCATTAACTAACACCTTATATGTTGGCGTGATGATGCATGCCCGAATCCACTGGATCCACCTTCCACCAAAGTCGTGCCTCTCTAGGCTCTGAATTAAGAATTCCCATTCCGCTAGGTCATACACCTTCTGCATATCCAATTTAAGAGCACATTATGTTTTCCTTCCGCTGATCCTATGTTGGAGGTAGTGGAATAGCGCATGCGCCACAAGTACATTATCATGAATCATCCGACCTGCCACAAACACACTCTGAAGCGGGATAATTAGACCTAGCAAGTAGGCTTTCAGTCTATTCACCAACACTTTTGATAGTATTTTATAAACGAAGTTGCATAGGCTAATTGGACTAAAATCTTAGGCACTGTTAGGGCTAGGTATTTTGGGCATGAGAGTTATATCAATATGATTTAAAGTGAAGAGTATTATACCTGGCTTAAGAAAGGACTTGACTGCGGTGATAACGTCTGGGCCCACGATGTGCCAGTTCTTTTGGTAAAACAGACCCAAAAAAACATTCGGACCTGCCGCTCTTGACCCGCCCAGCTGAAATGCTGCCGACTTTATCTCCTCGGTCGATACCTCCCTTTCGAGTCAATTATTCATCTAGATTGTGATTTGGCTCGGAATACCTTCAAGCAACCCATTCTTTAGTTTTGGGTGATCCGAAGTAAATGTCATTTCGAAATGCTCTCGAACTTCATCAATAATGCCCCTCTTAGTTTTAATCCATTCACCTCGTTTTCCCATTAGGCGTGGTATGTTATTTCACCTTCTTCTTGTCGACGTTGTGAGGTGGAAATAGATTGATTTTCGATCATCACTCTTTAGCCAATTGATTCTTGATCATTGTTTTCAGTATATCTCCTCACGCATCCATAATTCCTTAATTCGATCTTTGAGTAGTTCCTCTTCCCTTTGCACCATGGGACATGAGTACTTTTGTGAGATTACTCTTAGTTTATACTTTGCTTTTTTCAATTTGACACAGTTGTTCCCAAATTTCTTCATCCTCTAATGGATAAGCTGTCTTCAGCAATTCATCAGCTTTTGTTCGACATCTCGGTTTGTATGACGCCCCCCCTCTCGGTCCATGTTATTTTAATAATCGCTTCACATTCTGGGTTTTCCATCCACATTTCCTCGAACTGAAAGTTCATTCTCCTTGATCGTGGCTCTCCTTATGTGAGTAGGACAATTGGCACGTGGTTCGAGTCAATCGCTAGTTCATTTATGCAGGTGGTGTCTGAGAAATTTAATGCCCAACTCGAGTTAGTGAGAATACAGTCGAATCTTTCATATACCCTTCATCTCCTCTTCTATTATTCGGCCAAGTAAAGGTTTGGCCTTTTGAACCCAAGTCTTCCATTTGTATATCTTCGATCATTAAGTTAAACACACTTATCAATCGTTGTGCTTTCTTTTTCCACTTTTCTTTCCACGATGATGACTAATGTCGTTAAAATCACCAAGGCACATCCATAAGATCGAACGCCCTCCACCAAGATTTTGTAGTGAGTTCCAAAGGAGGTGTTTTTGGTGGACTTGCATAAACCCACGTTACCCACATTAGCCCGGTTTGCTGCTTGATTTGGATATCACAGTCGATTAGATTATGGTTTGCCGCAAGAATTCGAATATCTATCTCGTTTTTCCACCAAAGAGATAAGCCCCCTGACATCCCTTGCGGTTCCACATAGTATGCATTATTCAGTATAACTTGTTCACGTATCCATTCATAGAAAGTACTCTCGTTTTTTTTTTATCTCTGATAGGCGTACAATCTCGGGTTAGTACCCCCAGGCAAGATCTTTGAGTTGTCGAATTGTCAAGAAAGATCTGAGACCCTAAAAATTCTAATAGATTGTATTCATTGACCCAGTGAGGCTGTTCTGGGAGAGCCACCACAATCCATTTCAACATTGTTTTCTCCAAAATTATTCTCGTAGTTCATTTTACAACCTTGTCTTCTCCTTTCACTTATGGATCTACCCGAGTTCATCCTTGGGCTCTTCCTTTTTCGGGTTTGTGTTTTCCTTGGTGGGGGAGTTACCTTTTCTACTTCCACCCTCAGGTTTCTAACTCATTTGTTATTGGGCATAAATTCTTTCGTCTTCTCCAAACGCTACATCAGGGATAGTTTTGTGAGGATCAGACTAAGGCATGATATACGCCTCAGGTTCTCATCGTCGCGTTTCAGGGAAGGCGTGTCGGTAGGGTTTTCAACTTATTTGGTTTCGAGGGATAGAGGGTGGAGGGGAGTTGGGTGATCAGGGGGTAGGTTAGGATGTTGTTAGGTATTTATGGTGTAGGGATGTTGGGAGGGTCAGACAGGGTTGCGAATAGGGGTGTCAAAACGGGTCATGGGTCGTGTCAGCCTAGGGTCGTGTCAGCCTTGGGTTGTGTCAGGGACCCTCTAACCCAAACACGACCCGTGTACTCGTATGAGTCAATTTTTGAAACTCAAACCTGATCCGTGGGTTGTTGGGTCAACACGCGGGTCAGAATGACCCGTCAGGAATAGTAAGGCTTGAGTTAGTCTGACCCATTCGTCCCGTCATTGGTTAAAAAAATAGAAACCAAACTAGGAGTAGAAGTGCACAAATCAAATTTCACTCTATCATAATCCAATTGTTACTAAAAGATATCATAACATTAACATCACTTGGAGGAAATGTGAATTGTTTTTTTTACTGATTACAGAAGATTAAAATAAAGCTAGATATGGAAACTCTGGAAAATCAAATCAAATCAGACCAGAGAAATCAGATTAGTCACCTTTATGACAAAGATTAGATCAACAAAAAGCAAGTCATTAGGATACTTCTTACAAGAAATAGAATCTCAATCTTGGTTCTTCAAAGACGTACACAAAAAAAAAATACATTCTACCATGATGATCGGGGCAACTCATTACAAGTTTGCTTTCTTATTCTTCATTTACTAAACAACTTAAGGAAAAAAATTTACTCTTCTTATAATTGTATAAAATAACACACAAATCAGAAGGAACAGACATGAACAACAACGAACGGAAACTGGTTTTGTTATCTTCTCTTCATTCATATCTACCTCGTTCATCAGCATCTTTACTACTTTTGACATCGAGGGTCTGAGGTTCGGTGCATCTTGGGTGCAGAGGAGCCCGATCTTCAAATACTTGATAGCCTCATCAACATCAAAATCCCCATTCATGGAGATATCAACCAACTCCAGTAGTTCTCCTTGTTCATGGCTTCTCCGTACCTGCACAGATGATGCTGAGTTACTTCACTTACAATATATATATAAGTTTAATTGCAAAATACCTCTGGAAGTTCCCACTTTTGTAATACCCCCTCCACCCCAACTCCTTAATAAGGACTCAATCAAACCCAGATTATAACTTATGTAGCATACATAACCGAAAGAGTTAACACTATATTCCCTTATAGCAAACTGAAGCTCAAAACTCAACGCTGAATAGGTGAGTAAAGAATGTTACAAATAAGACTGAAACATCTACAAAAGAGCTGTTAGCAATAGTAAAATTACTTTGTAAATAAAGCTGTTAGGAATAATAGTCAAATAAAGTTGTTATAAATAATGGAAATAGCTGTTAGATTCAAATGTATAAATAGAATACATGTAAACTAGTCTAGGTAACTTACTCAATACAAACTTTGAAATACAATCCAATACTCAATTTGCAACATGGTATCAGAGCAGGTTCAATGGTTCTAAAGACCAAATCTGTCATAGATCATTGTTGGATCGTGAAATCCTGGATGCTGATCTGGCAGTGAATTGAATGCCAGACAAGGTTGGGATGACGCTTCAGCTCCAACTCCGGTGAACCTGCAAGTAGGGGAGCGCAACAGAGGGGGTGTCTCTGGGTCCCTCTCTGATGCTTAAATGAGTATATGTGTGTATAAAACTCAAAACGTAAAGAACGTATGTAAAGCAAGGGTATTTATAGGGTAAGAGAGATAGAACCGGATAAAGGCAACTGAATATCTTAGTGTATATTGAGTTGCTGAAGATTCGGATCGTGGGGTATGGCAGTTACTGCGAGATATTGCAGTTACCAAATCTAATCTTTAGTGAATATGTGACCGAGATACGCGGGATATCTTGGCCACTCTGTTATTAACGGTTTAGTGGGACCAGAGGAGAGAGGCAGGGCTCTCTTCGGGGCGAGCACTCTCATGGCGAGCAGTGAGAGGTCACGGCCTGGTAAAGAATGGCGAGCACTCATGGTGTCATCAGAGGCTTTGGGCTCGGTTCTGGGCCATTCTATGGAGGCCGGTCCGGTTCGAATGTTATGGGTTTACCCCCTCTATAGTTATTGGGCCTTCGAGGCCTTTTTCCCTACTGGGCTGTCACTATCGATATCCAACATTTGCCCCCGAAGCTTGATTGAAGTCTCTTCAGTCGAGCTTTATTTCCTGGTAGGATTTTAGATAGTGACGTCTTAGATTCAGTTTTCTTCGTTTCTTGTACTGGTTCATGACCTTTGAGGCATTTTGAGCCTGTTTGGCGAGCAGTTTTTTCTTCACTCAAAGCTGAAAAAATATCCTTTCTTTTATTCCCCTTTGGTGATCACTCAAGGTGATCTAGGTTTATGAAAGTCTATCTTTCTTGGCTAGGCGATCACTACCTGCCCGAGGTACTTCTGATAGCGCTTTTTAGTGCGCTGGCGACCCTCTTGTCTCCCTAGTGGACTTGTTAGCATTTAATAACTGCACAGTTTGTCCAGAAATCGAACGGTCACTTGAGGCACGCCTTACATTTACTTTTCCGTAAACCTAGGGTAGTCTGACAGCTGTCTGCACCAGCCACCCGTTTGTCTCCCCGAGGTGTCTCTTGGAATTCTGACATTGCTTCGGTTTTTTCCAAAAAGGTGCAATTATTCTCTGTGTCGCTTCAATTCGTCCGTGGCGGTTACTCCTTTTTGGGCTTATATAAGAAACGTCAGTTTCTCTGTTTTGATCTTTACGCTTATTCACTCTTCCAAATTTCCAGAGCCTCTTTGCGAATCCCTCTCCTTTATCTTTCAATCCTCTTCAGTTATCCTTTCGACCATTTCCATGGCCCCCAGAAGTCAGAGAGTCAAACACATGGCCATCAAGGGTGCTAACAAAGCCAGCGCCCCTCAGAATGTCAGTGTTCTCTTGACCATTAGGGATGAAGCTGTGCCCTCCTCAGCGGGGAAACAGCCTGACGTGGGGAGGTCCGCGGCCACCCCAGTGGTGGTAGATGGGCCTGTGCTTCAAACACCCATATTTTCTCCGAAAGGTAAATCCCTGTTCTTTCGACGCTCTGTTTTGGTGATATCCCCTGCTGTTCTTTGCTTTTTATGTTTATCATTGCAATATTTGAATTTGTTCGAGTAGACGTCAAGCCTAATGAATTGAAGCCGGCTTATTTTAAGACCGTGGTGGCGCTCGGTGGCTTCAGCGTGGAGGATGCTCCTAGGTATCCTGGCTTAGGTCTGCATTTTCCTCACGACGGAGAGGTTTACATTTATGCGGCCCAGATCGATGCTGGGTTGCGTTTTCCTCTCTGTGAGGATTTACAGACCTTGTGTCAGTTTTACGGGATTCACCCCACGCAGCTTGTTCTGAATGCCCTCAGGATGTGGGTCGGTTTCAAGTTCCTGTGCTTACGCCAGGAATGGGTGTATTCACTGGCCTTGTTCCGGTGTTTCTTCCGACTGGCAGCAGGGGCAAACCACCTCCACCACTTCCAATCCCGCTGGCCAAAGTTTTCAGAGTGGAGAGGCCCTCAGGGATGGGTTTGGAACGTCCATGTCCGCCTGGTCGATGATTTCCGGGCCACTAACTCCAACTACAAGAAGTTTTACTTCTTGTACAAGGGGGGTGTACCCTGGAAATTGTTTGCTCCGGACAAGGATTTTCCTCCCTCCTTTGAAGAATTGTCAGGGAGTGACCGAAATGCCATCGACGACCTGTACCGGCTGCATCGGTCATCCCAGTTCAAGTCCATCCGCTCAGTGGCGGAGACTACTGAGAATGCCCTTGAGATGGCGGGCATTCATCAAACCACGCCAATCTTTGATGATTAGGTAATTCTCTAACTCTTATCTTGTCTTATCACTTGTAGGCAAGGTCGTAAGCAAGATCCGAAAACTGATAGGTCTCTTTGATGACCAGGAATCGGCGGGGTTGTCCCCCGACCAGGTGCTGGTGAGCTCTCCTCCTCCCCCCTCTAGGCGATCGTCCAAGAGGAAACCAGAGGAGACCCTTCCTTCGGCCCCTGCTGGACCTTGCCAGCGAAGTATGTTATTTCACATTGCATTATTTCCATATTCCACCTTGTTTCTAAATTCGCTGCGTTTGTTTGACGCGACTTTCTTCTTTTTGTTTCGCAGAAGAGTCCACAGTTGATGTGGTTCGAGACCCTTCTCCTCCACCTGCCAAGAAGGTCAGGAGTGAGGAGCAGCCGGCTGTTGAACAGCATCCTCCTCCTCCTGAGGGTCCTTCCACTGGCAAAGGGAAGGCTCCTGCTTCGGCGGTCATCCCTCCTTTCCCCCAGGGGCCTACGGCTGGCCAGGGGAAGGTTTTATCTTTGGCGCCCCCACCACCTACGGCATCCGCGGTCCCCTCGAAGGAGTCTGGGACCCATAAGAAGGGTTCCGATGCCCCCAGCTCCTCAAGGGTTCCTGGGGAGGAGTATTGCTCCATGGAAAGCTTGTTCCAGCCGCTCAAGGCTGCGAACTCTCGGGGTGCTTGGTTCCCTTGTGGGGACCTTTCGAAGAAGGGGTGCCCTACCCAGAAGAGCCTCCGGGGTAGCCCAGACTTGTGCATACGGCTCCTTGATGGGATAATTCCTCCCAAGGACCGTTCGTCCGTCCCCACGGAGCTTCCTCAGATCGAGGGGTTCCTTCGGTCTCACTACGAACGAGTCGCTCTGGTAAGGCCTCGTTTCTTTTTCCTCTTTCCATAGTCGTTCCCTTTTGTTCGTGTCCTGACAATTCTCATTTTTCTTTTGTTGTCAGCTCGTTCGGGAAGAGGTGATGATCAGCCGTGTCTTCGGCGAGCTCGCCGGCAAGCATTCAGACCTGCTTGTCGAGCTGGAGCAATACCTGAGCACGGGGATCTCCCCTGGGCAGCTGGAGGCTATCAAGACGACTGCTAACGCGGCGATCGCCTTGGTAGACAATGCCCGGTCAGAGTATTTCAGCAAGGAGCAGCGCCTCCTTGCTGATATCAAGCGGAGGAAGGCCGATGTGGCGGCTGCCCTTCAGGATTTTGAAGCCCTTCATCGGTGCCTTAATGAAGGAGAAGCGGTCCGGGCTCGCCTAGAGGCTGAGTTGAAGGAGGTTCGCGCTCAGCTGGCCGAGTCGGACGCTCTTCGGGTCGACGCTGAGGCGCAAAGGGTCGCTGCTGACGCCAGAGGGATGCTGCTGAAGCCAGGGGGATCGCCCTGGAGGAGGAGAAGAACCGGTTGGCTGATCAGTTGAAGGCGGTTCCTTCACCCCAAGCCGTGGTTAAGGAGTTCAAGGTCTCCGAAGACTTTGAGGACCAGGCCTTGAAGGTGATGAAGTCGGCGATTGCCGATTTTCTTCAAGACCTGGTGGAGGAGGTCCAGGCGGTCGACCCCAACTTTCCCCTTGGGGAAGTTGCATTCTTGAAGAGCTTCTTGCGGGGTCGCCCTTCTCGGCCCGCTGTTGCTGAAGAGGCTGCTCCTGGAGGCGAGCCCAGTACTCCTGCCCCCGAAGGCGAGCAGAGCACCCTTGCCCCCGAGGATCCCAAAGCTTGAAGCCTCCAACTCTTTGGCGACCGTATTTATTTTTATCTTTTTTAGATAGATGTCTTTGTGATTTTCGTTTTGGTTTGTAATTACTTTCTTAAGACTTGGGTTTTTGTATTGAATGCCTTTTATATTCATGAGCCTTTTTGAACATGTTTGGCTATTCATCCAATGTCTTAATCATAATTACTCTCCACTTTTTCTTGCTTTGTAATGTCGTCGACCCTTAAAGCCTTAGACCAAGCATAAGTCGAACTTTCTAAGGATAATACTTCTGACACTTAAAAGCATAAACTTCTAAGTTCAAAGAGATATTACATTTTTTGAAGTTTTAACCTTTGAGGTGTTGGCATATTAACAGGGAATTTGTAATTTTTCAGGCTTTATCATCCATAGTGATCGCCTAAAATTTCTTTGGCCTGACTTTGGCGTCAGGGCTTTTATTTTGCCTAACGTTTTGCTAGGTCTTTTGGCCTGACTTTGGCGTCAGGGATTTTTGTTTTGCTTAACTTTATTGCTAGGTCTTTTGGCCTGACTTTGGCGTCAGGGCTTTTTTGTTTTGCCTAACTTTATTGATAGGTCTTTTGGCCTGACTTTAGCGTCAGGGCTTTTGGCCTAGCCTTGTTACTAGGGCTTTTGGCCTAGCTTTGTTGCTAGGGCTTTTGGCCTAACTTTGGCGTCAGGGCTTTTTGGCTTAGCTTTGTTGCTAGGGCTTTTTTGGCCTAGCTTTGTTGCTATGGCTTTTTTGGCCTAACTTTGTTGTTAGGGCTTTTTGGCCTAGTTTTGTTGCTAGGGCTTTTTTGGCCTGACTTTGGCGTCAGGGCTTTTGGCCTATCCTTGGCGATAGAGCTTTTTGGCCTAGCTTTGTTGCTAGGGCTTTTGGCCTGACTTTGGCGTTAGGGCTTTTGGCTTCGGCTTGCTTCGAGTGGACACGCTTTATGAAGGAATGGCTTTCTTTTATTGACATAACAGTTCGATTACAAGCTATGCATAAAATCTTCTTAAATGCTCAGAATTAAATGGACGGGGTAACCTCTCGCCTTCGGTGGTTTCCAAATAGTAGGATCCTGGTGCGGCGATCTCTACTACTTTGTACGGTCCTTCCCATTTGGCTGAAAGTTTGTTTTTACTGTCCAGCCTTGTGAATTCATTCCTTCTCATAACCATCTCCCCCACGAAAAATTGGCGAGCGCTGACTTTTCTGTTGAAATACCGAGCGGTCGCCAAGCGCATCTTTGCCTGTGTCTTTTTCGAGAGCCATCTCTTTTCCTCTGCTAAGTCGAGGTCAGTTCTGCGCTGGATCTCATTTGCCTCTGCGTTAAAGTGTAAGACTCTGTGGGTAGGCACTGCTAATTCGGCTGGTGCTACTGCTTCTGATCCGTACACTAAACTGAAAGGCGTTTCTCCTGTGGCCGCCTTAGGCGTTGTTCTGATTGCCCATAATACGTTTTCCAGTTCATCTGCCCAGTTCCCTTTGAATGCTCGAACCCTTTTCTTGAGTCCTGCTAAGACAACCTTATTGGCTGCTTCAGCTTGTCCATTCGTTTGAGGATGATGTACTGAGCTGAAACGATGGTCCACATGATATTCTTCACAGAGCCATTTCAGCTCCTTTCCAACAAATTGCGGACCATTATCACTGATGAGTACCTTAGGAATGCCAAACCTGGAGAATATGTTGACCTGTAGGAACTTGATGACTTGGAATTCTGTTGTCGAAGCTAGAGCTTTCGCCTCTACCCACTTAGTGAAGTAGTCGATTGCCACTATAATGTGAGTACGCTGACCAGTGCTAATGGGAAAAGGACCCAATATATCGATTCCCCATTGAGCGAAAGGCCAGGCACCCGCCATTGGGGATAATAATGTCGATGGTCGACCCGATCGTGGTGCAAACTGCTGACAAATTTCACACTTCTGTGTTAACTCGGCTGCGTCTTTTCCCAAGGTCGGCCAGTAATATCCCAATCTGAATATTTTCATGCTTAGTGATCGAGCACCTTCATGGCATGCTGCTGCCCCTTCGTGAGCTTCTCGAAGAACCTTTTCCGTTTCAGGAGGAGCAACGCACCTCAAGTAAGGTGTCGAGTAGCCTCTTCTGTAGAGTTCTCCATCGATGATTAGATAGCTTGCTGCGAGTCTTCTAATCCTCGTGGATTCTCCTTCGTCCTCCGGGAGGATTCCTTCTTTTAAATAACTCTGGAACGGGGTCATCCATGTGACTTGTCCTTGGATGTTGAAGACCTCTGCTCTACTTTCCAGGACTGAACATAGAGCTTTCTCCAGAAATTGTACATCCTGGACTGTCGCCCCTCCGAAGGCTAGTTTACTCAAAGAATCTGTCATCTGGTTTTCTTGGCGAGGAATAAACTCAATCGCGAAATTTGGGATTTCCGCGACCAGCTTTTTGGCAATGCCGAGATATTTCTTCATCTTTTCTCCCTTTGCCTCGTAGGTGCCATTAACCTGATTGACAATAAGCTCTAAGTCACTTTTTACCTTAAGCGCAGTTATACCCATTCATTTTGCTAGTCTGAGTCCTGTGATAAGAGCCTCATATTCTGCTTCATTATTGGTCGCTGGAAATGTCAAGGCGATCGCGTACTTCAGAGGCTCGCCCTCAGGAGGAATAAGAATTAAACCTGCCCCCGAGCCTTCTTTTGATGAAGACCCATCCGTATAGAGTTCCCAGATTTGATTGTCGTCTGCTGACTGACTTGGCCTGTTCTCTGCTTCTGTTTGACCGTTACTCGTGCTTTCCACTATGAAATCAGCTAGTGCTTGACCTTTGATGGACATTTTTGGCGCAAATTTGATCTTGAACTCGCTGAGCTCGATCGCCCACTTGACCATTCTTCCTGAAGAATCTGGCTTCATCAGGAAGTTTTTGAGAGGTTGATTGGTGAGGACCGTGATGTCGTGCGCATGAAAGTAAGGTCTCAGCTTCCGAGCAGCAATAACTAAGGCATAGAGATACTTCTCAATCTGGACATATTTTATTTCTGCTGAGTTGAACATTTTGCTAATGAAATACACTGGACTCTGAACATTATTTTCCTCCCTTATTAAGACAGCACTGGCTGCCACATCGCTTATGCCTAGATAAAGGAAAAGCTGCTCGCCTGGAACGGGTTTTGCCAGAGCTGAGAGTGTTTGAATATGCTTCTTCAAGGACTAGAATGCTTCCTCGCAGTCTGGCATCCACTCGAACTTGCAGTTGGCCCTCAAGGTTTTGAAGAACGGGAGGGACCTGTCGCTTGCTTTGGAGCGGAAGCGGTTAAGAGCAGCTAGTCGGCCGTTCAGGCACTGGACTTCCTTGTGGCAGGTTGGCGACTTCATTTCCTCTTTGGCCTTTAGCTTTTCTGGATTTGCTTCAATTCCTCTTTCACTGACCATAAAACTCAAAAATTTACCGGAATTGACCCCGAAGGCGCATTTGGCAGGATTCAGGCGAACACTGTGTCTTCTCATGCATTCGAAAGCTTCGCGGAGGTCCGCCGTGTGAGGATTGCCCTTGATGGTTCTGACGAGCATATCATCCACGTAGGCTTCCATGTTCCTTCCCAGCATGTCCTGGAATAGCCGGTTCACCATCCGTTGATACGTTGCTCCAACATTGATAAGGCCAAAGGGCATCACCTTGTAGCACAGAATGTCCCCATCAGCATAGAAAGCGGTGTGAGCCTCATCGTCGGGATGCATTCTGATCTGGTTGTAGCCTGAGTAGGCGTCCATGAAGCTCAGCATCTCATGACCCGAGGTAGCATCGACCAGCTGATCAATCCTCGGAAGGGGATATGAATCTTTGGGGCAAGCCTTGTTCAAGTCGCGGAAGTCGGCGCACATCCTCCACTTGCCGTTTGATTTCCTGACCAAAACTGGGTTGGCGACCCAGCTCTGGAATCTTACTTCTCCGACGAAGTCAGCTTCAATCAATCTGCCGACTTCCTGCCTGATCGCCAAATGCTTATCCGTCCCGAATGATCTTCTCTTTTGGGCGATCGGCTTGATGGAGGGGTCTATCCTGAGCTCATGGGAGATAATATCTGTGCTGATTCCTGGCATGTCGCTAGGCTGCCAGGCGAAGAGCTCTTTGAATTCCTTGAGGAGGGCGGTCATGGCCTCCTTCTGATCCTCCTTCAAGGTTGTCCCAATGCGCACCTTTTTGTCTTGACCATCGATCTCGACCTCCTCCAATTCCTCCATGGGTGCTGGCCGAGCCAAGTCCTCGCGGGGGTCGGCCTCTGTTTCGATGGCGAGCGCCTCCCTTTGGTTCTTCCTGCGTAAATAGTTCACATAGCATTGCCGCGAGGAAGGCTGATCTCCTAGCACTTCTCCAATCCCGTTCGGAGTAGGGAATTTCATCTTCTGGTGGACAGTGGAGGCCACAATCTTATTTGGGTTGATCGTGGTCCTCCCTATGATGGCATTGTAGGATATAGGTGAATCGACCACCAGGAAAGTGACCAACACCTTGATGCTTTTCCACCCCTCGCCAAAAATCACTGGCATGGTTATAGCCCCCAGTGGATAAGTTGTTCTTCCCGCAAACCCGATCAGCGGAAAGTCGACCCTCTTCAGGTCGCGCTTGGACTTGCCCATCTTCTCAAAGGCGTCCATAAATAGGATGTCTATCGAGCTGCCTCCGTCGACCAGAATCCTTGCAACATCACAGCCGTCATTATCTGTCGTAATGACCAGAGCATCGTTGTGGGGTGTGGTGACCAGAGCATCCTTGAGGAGGGCGGTCATGGCCTCCTTCTGATCCTCCTTCAAGGTTGTCCCAATGCGCACCTTTTTGTCTGGACCATCGATCTCGACCTCCTCCAATTCCTCCATGGGTGCTGGCCGAGCCAAGTCCTCGCGGGGGTCGGCCTCTGTTTCGATGGCGAGCGCCTCCCTTTGGTTCTTCCTGCGTAAACAGTTCACATAGCATTGCCGCGAGGAAGGCTGATCTCCTAGCACTTCTCCAATCCCGTTCGGAGTAGGGAATTTCATCTTCTGGTGGACAGTGGAGGCCACAATCTTATTTGGGTTGATCGTGGTCCTCCCTACGATGGCATTGTAGGATGTAGGTGAATCGACCACCAGGAAAGTGACCGACACCTTGATGCTTTTCCACCCCTCGCCAAAAATCACTGGCATGGTTATAGCCCCCAGTGGATAAGTTGTTCTTCCCGCAAACCCGATCAGCGGAAAGTCGACCCTCTTCAGGTCGCGCTTGGACTTGCCCATCTTCTCAAAGGCGTCCAGAAATAGGATGTCTATCGAGCTGCCTCCGTCGACCAGAATCCTTGCAACATCACAGCCGTCATTATCTGTCGTAATGACCAGAGCATCGTTGTGGGGTGTGGTGACATGTGCCAAATCATCTTCAGAGAATGAGATGACAATGTTTTCTTCCGGTCGGGGCCGTTTCCCCAACTGAACCGCCGTGGAGATCTGAGTGGCGTAGACCTCTCTGGCACTTGACCTCTCGCCGCCTGCACCGAATCCTCCCGCAATCAGATTCACTCTCCTCTTGCTTCCAGAAGGCTCAGCTTGATCCGCAGGGGCTGGCGAACGATGTCTCCTGGGTGGCGTTCGACTTCGGTCTCGCCCTGCTATAAATTCTTTCAACATTCCCCCCTGAATCAGCCTCTCTATGTCCCGCTTCAAAATCTTGCAATCGTCTGTCTTATGGCCCTTGCACTTATGGTATCTGCAGAAGCTCTTGACATCCTTGCCCATGGGCAGCCTACCTCGACGAGGCATCGGTGGTCTCGCCAAGGATCTCCTTTCCATCTCGACTAGTACCGCTGAGATCTGCCTATTTAAAGGCGTAAAGTACTCAGGGACCTCTGGATGGCGAGGCGCTGGAAGAGACTCGACTCGGGGCCTGTTGTCTCTTCCCTTCTTCTCCTTCTTCACCTCCTTCTTACCATCGCGTCGGGGTTCAAGAACCACCCTTAGCGAGGTCGTCAGGAGGTTAGCCTCGATGTTTGCGCGTTCAAGGTCTAAGAAACCTTTTGCTCTGGATGCCAGCTCCTCCAACGTCTCAATCTCCTTCATGTGATAGCTGTTTCGCAGCTTTCTCGAGGCCTTGTTGGCCACATCCAGACCTCTGTAGAAGGCTCGAATGATCTCCCCATCCGAGATTCGGCGATCTAATTCTGTGACGTTCTGATGAATACGCACGTAGAAATTGGACAGCGACTCTCCCGGCTGCTATTTGACTGAGTCAAGGGCGACCACGCTTTTCAACAACTGGCGCTCGCCCATATATCTCTCTAGGAACTTGCTTCTTAACTCTGCCCAAGTTCCGATTGATCCTGCAGGGAGGCCGAAGAACCAGGACGAAGCCGAACCCAAAAGAGTAGATGGAAATAGCAAAGCCAAATGATTGGGATCGTTTGACTTACCCAGAAGGGAGGCCTCATGTTTGTTGACATGTACAGTGGGATCTCCTCCACCGTTATACTCAGGTATGGCCCGAGCAACAACATCCTTCAGGATTTTGATAGCGACGAGCCCGTCGGTGAAAGGATGAGAGGACTGCTCCTTGAAGGGAGCTATGACTGTCAGCTGTCTTTCTTGGAGCCTTTTGTTGAGGAGGTCATCCATATGATCCACAGTGCAGTACATGGGAGAGGTTCTGGGTGGAGGAGGACCGGAAGGATTGGCCGTATATGCGGCTGCTGGCTCCTTGGTGTGTGCCGGAGGTAGGGACTGCTGACCTGACGTCATCTCCTGATCCTCCTTAGGCGCAGCGGGACCAGGATTTGCCTCTTCCGAAGGTGAGGGCCCTGTGGCAGCAGGACGGTGGTTTTCCTTAGGAGCAGAGGGATTGTTTTCTTGAGGAGCAGGGGCTTGGCGGCGCGCCTGTCCTAGGATGGTTTCCAGCAGGGAGACCATCTCGGGGGTTAAATTAATGTCCTGCCCTGCAATGTGGACTGTCTGCGGTGCCGGGGCTCCGTTTTGATCAGCAGTGGGGGTCGGTCTTGAATCACCGACATGTTCTCGAGCTGTCCGCAGAGGAACAATATTAACTCCTGCTCGGCTGGCAGGTTCCTGTTGAAGCGGTGAAGCGGCGGCGGAATCAGAGCTATCTGAGGATCACTCCCTGGTCTAGTTCCGACGGTTGCTTTGGGATCGAGTTCTCATGGCTGAATTGCTCGGTTCCCACAGGCGGCGCCAAATGTTGGATCATGAAATCCTGGATGCTGATGTGGCAGTGAATTGAATGCCAGACAAGGTTGGGATGACGCTTCAGCTCCAACTCCGGTGAACCTGCAAGTAGGGGAGCGCAACAGAGGGGGTGTCTCTGGGTCCCTCTCCAATGCTTAAATGAGTATATGTGTGTATAAAACTCAAAACGTAAAGAACGTATGTAAAGCAATGGTATTTATAGGGTAAGAGAGATAGAACCGTATAAAGGCAACTGAATATCTTAGTGTATATTGAGTTGCTGAAGATTCGGATCGTGGGATATGGCAGTTACTGCGAGATATTGCAGTTACCAAATCTAATCTTTATTGAATATGTGACCGAGATACGCGGGATATCTTGGCCACTATGTTATTAACGGTTTAGTGGGACCAGAGGAGAGAGGCAGGGCTCTCTTTGGGGCGAGCACTCTCATGGCGAGCAGTGCGAGGTCACAGCCTGGTAAAGAATGGCGAGCACTCATGGTGTCCTCAGAGGCTTTGGGCTCGGTTCTGGGCCATTCTATGGAGGCTGGTCCGGTTCGAATGTTATGGGTTTACCCCCTCTATAGTTATTGGGCCTTCGAGGCCTTTTTCCCTACTGGGCTGTCACTATCGATATCCAACAATCATCAGTTACCTTCAGCTTACCAATAAATTCCTGAATCAAGATCATTTGCCATTTCAAACGACGGTAGCTCGATCATTCAAAATTTCAATTTCCAGAATCAAACTCCCAAGCAAAGTCTATCCAACAATTTGCAAATCGACCGCAGGGATCCAAATCTCATGACATGCACAACGGACATCTCAATATACAACAAGATTGCAGGGACAACACCGAGCATCACCCAACTAGGCGAGTCTGAAGCGTTAGCAAAGGGACGACACCGGTCAGAACCCTACGGGTCATCATCTTGGCCAGACAGGTTAGTCGGGTTTCTAAGCTCATGGCACCAGTCAGAATCCTACGGGTCACAAGCCTCAAGCGAGTGGTGGAACAAAGGCCACAAGCGAGAAAACCAAAGGATAGCCTTAGTCGTGGTCAACCAAGAGGTTAACATCACCGGTGGAGAAAGCCAACAGGGAACAAGAAAAGATACTTTCGGAGGAGCGGTCGCGGTGGTAGGCAACGTCGACGCCGTCACCAGCAGCAACAGCATCGATGGAATAAGCTGATGAGAAACCAGAGGAGGAACAGTTGAGGGCAACGACGTCGCTGGCACCAGCAGCGACCGCAAACTCCAGACGACCGAAGCAATTGAAGCAACCAGAGCAATCGAAGCAACCATGAGAGCCTTGACTGTGAGACGAGGAGCTGCTCGGTTGAAGACAGGAAAGATTATTGGACGTGGAACTAAGCGTCATGGATTGTATTACATGGACGAAGTAACTCAACAAGGTACAATGCTAGCTCACGGGTCTGTAAACCAAGAGGCCTGGCTATGGCATTGAAGGTTGGGACATCCGTCCATGAGGTATTTAAACATTTTATTTCCTCAGGTAGTTTCGTCAAATAATTTAAATTGTGAAACATGTGTGTTAGCTAAAAGTCACAGATAAACATTCAAACCTAATAACACAAAAGTAGACTCACCTTTTTCACTCATTCACTCAGATGTTTGGGGCCCAACTCCAATAGTAGGAGGACAAGGTTATCGTTTTTTCCCTATATTTATAGATGATTGCACTCGCATGACATGGATATACTTTCAAAAATAAAAATCTGAGGTCTTTGAAAAATTTACTCATTTTTATGCTATGATTCAAACCCAATTTTAAAAAAATATTCAAATTTTGCGCTCTGACAATGGGGGAGAATTCATTAACACAAACATGAGTCAATTTTTTCACACAAAAGGATTAGTTCATCAAACTACTTGCCCCCATACACCATAACAAAATGGAGTATCTGAAAGGAAAATAGGATCCTCCTAGAAATGACCCGAGCTTTTCTAATTGAATCCAGGGTTCCTAAGTCTTTTTGGCCTGAGGCACTTGCCACAACCACTTATCTCCTAAACCGTCTTCCAACAAAAAATCTCAATTTAAAAACTCATATCCAAGCCCTATCAGAATTTACTAAAATACCATTTGCCCTTACTCTTCACCCAAGGATCTTTGGATGCTCGGTATTTGTTCATATTCCCAAAATAGACCGTAGTAAATTCTACCCTTGTGCTGAAAAAGGTGTCTTTGTGGGTTATGGTGTTAACCAAAAGGACTATCAATGTTATAACCCAAAGAGTCATCACATGTTCACCACCATGAACTGTGATTTTCTTGAGACTGAATACTACTACCATACCCAACCTAGTGGTCAGGGGGAGAAAGAATATACTCGTCAGAGGAGGTCATAATAAACAGACATAGTTCCGAAGAAGAGCCGAAAGATAGAAATGGACATAAGCAATGGAGATAGAAATGGAAGCATTAAAGAAGAGTCACACATGGGAGAAATGTATCCTACCGACGGGGAAAAAACCAGTTGGATGTCGATGGGCATTTACGATCAAATACAAACTAGACGGAACCATCGAAAGATACAAAGATCGGTTGGTAGCAAAGGGATATACTCAAACTTATGGAATTAACTACTCTGAGACATTCTCTCCAGAAGCGAAAATTGACATAATTAGAGTGTTGTTCTCAATAGTTGTGAAAGAATACTAGCCGCTCCACCAGTTTGATGTAAAGAATGTGTTCCTACATGGAGAGTTAGAAGAAGAAGTATACACGGAAGCACCACCTGGATTCACATATGGGTTTCAGTCAAGAGAAGTATGTTGACTGAAGAAGGCACTTTATGGGCTGAAACAATCGCCTCGAGCATGGTTTGGTAGATTCACCTTAGCAATGAAGGGATATGGATACAAACAGAGCAATTCAGACCACACTCTCTTCATCAAACAAAAAGGTAATTTAATAACATACTTGATTATATATGTCGATGATATGATCATTATAGAAAATGATAAATAAGAGGTGTCAATACTAAGGGAAAACTTATTCACTAAATTTGAGATGAAGGGCTTGGGAATACTCAAGTATTTCTTGGGAATAGAAGTACTAAGATCTAAAAAATGTATGTTTTATATTTCAAAGAAAATATATTTTAGATATATTAGTAGAAACAGTGATGATCGATTGTAAACCAGCGGCTACACCAATGATAACAAATCATGGACTTCGGATAGTAGAAGGAGCACAAATGGCAGAGAAAGAGAAATATCAACGAATGGTAGGAAAATTGATATATCTCTCATACACACAACTAGATATCGTGTATACTGTAGGAGTGGTAAGCCAGTTCATGCATAAATCTCAAAAAGAGCATATGAATGTTGTATGGAGAATTATAAAGTACTTGAAGGGGACATCAGGCCATGGGATACTCTTCAAGCCAAACGGACACTTAAAGATACAAGGATACACTGATGCGGATTGGGCAGGAAATTCAACAGATCAAAGATCGACATCAGGGTATTTTACCTTTATCGGAGGAAACCTAGTTACTTGGAAAAGCAAAAAATAGAAAGTTGTGGCACTATCAAGTGCAGAAGCAGAATTCTGAGGAGTGGCCAGAGGATTGACAGAGGTTCTATGGTTACACAAATTGCTAACTGAGATCGGATTTCCTCCATAACAGTCTAGCAAAATTATGTGCAACAATCAAGCCGCAATCAACATTGCACACAACCCGGTACAACATGACCGCACCAAGCATGTAGAAGTGGACCGACATTTCATCAAATAAAAGCTAGAAGCAGGAATTGCGGAGCTACCATATGTACGATCCGAAGATCAGTTAGCAGATATATTAATTAAGGCAGTAAACGGAAAAAATTTCAACAATATACTCATCAAGTTAAATATTGGAAATCCCACTACTTAACTTGAGGGGAAGTGTTAGAAATAAGACTGAAACATCTACAAAAAAGATGTTAGCAATAGTAAAATTACTGTGTAAATAGAGCTGTTAGGAATAATAGTCAAATAGAGTTGTTATAAATAGTAGAAATAGCTGTTAGATTCAAATCTATAAATAGAATACATGTAAACTAGTCTAGGTAACTTACTCAATAAAAACTTTGAAATACAATCCAATACTCAATTTGCAACAAAGAACACATTAACAATCAGAGTTAATACTATATTCCCTTATAGATCAGTAACAACTGTAAGCAAAGAACCTCAAAAACCAGGGGGAAAACGAAATCAGAAACTACAATTTTCAATTGGTCTCAATCATCAGCACAATTCATGTTCGATGATGAAAGTAAACCGAGAAAATTTTGTGAATGATGATTGGAATGAAGCGGTATTGTAGAGAATTAGAAGAGAAATACCTTGGAGGGGAACTCGGTGACGAGACGCTCGCACATGAAGAGAAGTGCCTCGGAGGAGAGGATCAACTGATTTCTTCCTTCTACAGGTTTGAAGGTTCTCTAGGGTTAGAAGCTCAGTCGAAGGTTTGTGTGTTCTTTTCAATGTGAGAATTGACTGCGCCTCACCTCAATAATGGAGAGGTAAGAGGTTGGTAGGGTTCCCTCCTGTTCATTTCGTCACAGCTAAAGCCTTTAATTATTATTACTTAATAATATTCCATGGGTCATGGGGTGACCCATGACCTCTGACCCAAAACTGGCCCATTTTTTCACGGATCATTCATGAGTCGTGTCAAAATGATTCGTGGGGCAAAAAGTCTAACCCAAACACGTTTCGTGCGCGAGTCACCCACGTGTTGGATCAATTTTTGAACCCCTAGTTGCGATGATCCCCGACTTCCAGTATGGATTTTGTGGGGGCATTGGGACTTGAATTTGGGTTGATGTACCATGGATTGTATAGTGTGGTATTTGGTTCGGGGTAGAATTCTGTGGATGTTTATGGTAGTAGGGGGTTATGGCTGTCTCGGGAGGGGGGTTATTTGGGTATATCGTTTGGTTTTGTTTCGGGTTGTGGTGAATAGTGGAAGTAGAGGTGTTGGTCATCACTAGGTTGTTTAACAGGGTACATGGGTTATCTGCTTGATTAGTTTCAGGCGAATTGTGATAAATGGTGTTCAATTCACTAGTTTTCTTCTCTTCATCCACTTGGTCTGCATCGGGGCATTCTGCTCTATTTGGTGGTACATCCTGGTTTCTTTTCCTCGGATAGCGCACTTCATTCATAATGTTGAATCACGTACGACGGGGGTTACGTTCAGCTTGGGGTGTCCTTCTCTTCGTCCCACCATTCATTCGCATGGGATGACTCCTATTTGGTCTTGTCCCAATCAACCAGGGTCCATATAGCGAATGTCCTGATTTTGTTTAAGACATTTGGACTTCGTCCTTACAAGATTGGGTGGTATGGCCAAGTCTCCCACATCAATAACAAAACACAGATAAACGCTCATACTTAATATTCGCCCCGATCTCGTTACCCTGAGAATTCTTCCACCAAAACCCAACCATTAATGGTTTCTCCGTATCCACTGCCACATTTAACCATAGATAACTTTTGCTTAGGTTCTCTACTTCTCTGTTTGGTTCAATGTATTCACCAATGTTATTCCCAATTCTTTGCGCATTCTCGGTACTAAATGTTTTCAGGCCGAGGACATGTATTTGCACCCAAAATTGCATCTTTTTGAATTCAACTGTCATTAGCCCAACACTCGGTTCCCATCTTTGTAAGCTCAACCAATGCCCTTGGATTGACCATGGTGACATATCAAAAATATGGTTTTATCTCTTTCATTCACAAATTCAAACAACATGATGTTGTCTTCCGGTTAAGATAATCTAAATTTCTCATACCTCGCCCAGACCAATTTCAATACACTCTGAATTGCCACCGGTTTAACCTGCTTTTGAGAGATAATCTTCCCCACATGCCTCTCGTTGCTTGTTAGGTGAGGGTTCACTGTCAAGTCCATGATGGTGTTACGATTAGTATGTTGACTGTCAGAGCTTGCACCGGGATTTCTCATGGTGAGCGTGGTCCAGCCGCCGTCACTGCTGTCGTATCCCACCTGCACGAATCAAGTAAAAGAAAAATAGGGTTTCCTATATAATTTACGTTCCTATGCATATGCTTTGTAGAAAAGTTTTTTCGACATTGGTATTTAATCTGCTGGCGCGTCCAAGGCTGAGTTCCACATGGTTGTCGATGGGTTGCCCTTCAATGCTATCGTCTGCAGGAACAACAAGGTGATTTTCTCAGGATTTCGAGGAATTCCATGCAGTACAGCCAAATCTCCCACACGGAAACCCTATGAGAGTGAACTGTCAACTAAAAGTCAACTCACTGATTGTAAATAATATTTTTACTCATGACTTTTCTGAGGTTCTTGTTAGAGGAATCAACATATCTCTAGTTCTTCGAACCAAGTTCAACATGAATTAATTTTACCACCACAACAAATTAATATCACTGTTAGCATAGTTCATTCGAACTCATAATTTCATTTATGGGTTCGGGCGAATCAAGAATTTTTATTTATGGGTTTATGAAGAACCCAAAATTGGTTGCAATAGTGTCACGCTCCAAAATCGACCCTAGAAGTTAGGAATGATGACCGTTATATATTAATAAACTAATAAATAATGAAGTCTAACTTTAATCATAGCATAAGAAACTCTTATACCACAAATAACTTTCGTAAACATGTGTAAGTATAACACATAGATATCTTTTCTTGAAATGAGGTTCCTGTTGCACAATTTGATGAATTGCTTAAATTATGCTTGCTCTTTTATTGTGCACTTGATATCACAACTACCTTGTCCATCTTTTACTTCAAGTGATCCATAAGCGCTAATTCACTATCCTGAAACTATGGAGTGGATTGGGGGAAGGTTGCAGAAACAACCTTTTAAGTAACCCTAACCTTATCCTACTGAATGAAGTATCGTTAAACTATACTTTCAATAAGTAACAGATTAAACAAATTATTTATGCATTCATAAATACGTTGGTTGAATCTGGAATTTAAAAATAGTTCCATCATCGTGTCAAAACTGCATTTAAATCGAGTCTCAAAATGGATTTCAAAACAAGTTCCAAACCTTTAAACTTTTCATTTAACCTTTGGATGACTCAATCCCTATTGCTACATATCTTTAACATGCATTAGTTCCAGCATTCCCCCGCTTGTAAGGTCTCCAGATCACCCACTAGTTCGGTCTGACATATCATTCGTTCTTATGATCCTTCATCGTATCGATATGTTGTTTTGTGTAGTTGACGTTGATCCGAAAACAAAACATATTTATCAAATGCTATAATCGAAACGTTTTCGTATTAACTTACATTTAAACGACTAAAATCGTTGATTTCATTGTAATACTTTCTTATCAAACATATTTAAAAACATCATTATGTTAAACTATCTCATGTCAAATATTATTTACATTCAATGAATGGTATCATTAAATTACTTTAAAATAGTATTATCGAAACACTTTCATATAATAATATAGTATGATGCAGATTTTCGATGCTTGATCCTCTTTTAGAAAAATAAAATATTAAATGCATAAAATATTCTGTGATTGCTCCTAAATAATAGAAATAAGGGTCGGGGTACTTACCTCAAACGCTTACTCGTTATCCTAACCTCTCAACTCATTTCATATTTCACAATGGCAAACTTCATTTAGGTTGAAGCAATGTTCCTATATACCATGAATGTCACATCAGGATCAATATCTATCTATCTATATATATATATATTAATTTGGCTAAATCACATAGAATGTTGACAAATAAGTTTTTTATTGTGTTTTCTCGCTCCTAATGTTAAATTAACATATTCTAATCGGTTCATGACAATCATAAACTTCTCATTCTTGGCATGCCATGTAAATTGTTGGATCGTGAAATCCGAGATGCTGACCTGGCAGTGTATTGAATGCCAGATGAGGGTTGAAAGATGCTTCTGCTTCAACTCCTGTGAACCTGCAAGTAGGGGAGCGCAACAGAGGGGGTGTCTCTGGGTCCCTCTCCGATGCTTAAATGAGTATATGTGTATGTATATCTCAAAAACGTAAGGAACGTATGTAAAGCAAGGGTATTTATAGGGTAGGAGAGATCAAACCGTATAAGGCAGCTGAATATCTTAGTGTATATTGTGTTGCTGAAGATTCAGATCATAGGATATGGCAGTTACTGCGAGATATTGCAGTTACCATATCTAATCTTTAGTGAATATGTGACCGAGATACTCGGGATATCGTGGCCACTTCCTTATTAACGGTTAAGTGGGACCACAGGAGAGAGGCAAGGCTCTCTTCGGGGCGAGCACTCCCTTGGCGAGCAGTGAGAGGTCGCGGCCTGGTGAAGAATGGCGAGCAGTCTGGGAGCCTTTGACATCCCTAAAGACTCTGGGCTCGATTCTGGGCCATTTGATGTTGGGCCAAGCTTACTTGTACTTAAGCCGACCCAGTTTGAATATCTTGGGTTTACCCCCTCTAGAGTTATTGGGCCTTCGAGGCCTTTTCTTTACTGGGCTGTCACTATCGATACCCAACATTTTCCCCCGAAGCTTGATTGAAGTTTCTTCAGTCGAGCTTGATTTCTTGGTAGGGTTTTAGATAGTGACGCCTTAAATTCGGTTTTCTTCGTCTCTTGTAATGGTTCGTGTCCTTTTGGGCACTCCAGGTTTGTTTGGCGAGCAGTCACCCCATTGTTCAAAGCTGGAGGAATGTCCTCCCTTTTATTCCCTCTTGGCGATCACTCGAGGTAACCTAGGCCTGAGAAAGTTTATCTTTCTTTGTTAAGCGGTCCTTACCTACCCAATGTATTTCTGATAAAGCCTATCAGTGTGCTGGCGATCAATTTGTTTGCTCAGTGGACTTTAGCATTTAATGACTGCACAATCATCTGGAAATCAAACGGTCGCTTGGGGCACACCTGTCATTTATTATTCTGTAAACCAAGGGCAATCTGACAGCTGTCTGTACTGGCCGACCGTTTGTCTCCCCGAGGTGTCTCTTGGAATTCTGACATTGCTTCGGTTTTTTCCAAAAAGGTGCAATTATTCTCCTGCGTCGCTTCGATTCGTCCGTGGCGGTTACTCCTTTTTGGCCTATATAAGAGATGTCAGTTTCTTTGTTTTTTTTTTACGCATATTCACTCCTTCAGACTTTCAGAGCTTCTTTTGCGAACCCTTCCTCTTTTTCAATATTCTTCAACCTTTCTCCCAACTGTTTCCATGGCTACCCGCAGTCAGAGGATCAAGCACACAGCCACTAAGGCGCCCAAGAACGCCAATGCGCCCAAGAACGCCAATGCCCCCTTAACCATTAGGGATGGTGCCATGCCCCCCTCAACGGGGGGACAAACTGACCTGGGGAGGTCCGCAGCCACCCCTGTGGTGGTGGATGGGCATGAGCTTCAGACGCCTATCTTCTCTCCGAAAGGTAAACACTTGTTACTTCATTGCTCTGTTTTGATAATATTCCCTGCTTTTCCTTGTTTTTATGCTTGCCATTGCCATATCTGAACTGTTTGAGTAGATGTCAAGCCTAATGAGTTGAAGCCGGCTTACTTTAAGACAATGGTGGTGCTTGGTGGTCTCGGTGTGTAGGATGCTCCTAGATATCGCGGCCTAGGTCTGCATTATCCTCGCGGCGGAGAGGTTTACATCTATGCGGCCCAGATTGATGCTGGGTTGCGTTTTCCTCTTTGCGATGATTTGCAGGCGTTGTGCCAGTTTTATGGAATCCACCCCACGCAACTCGTTCCCAATGCCCTCAGGATGTGAGCCGGTTTCAAGTTCCTGTGTATACGTTAGGAATGGGTGTATTCACTGGCCTTGTTCCAGTGCTTTTTCCCATTGGCAGCTGGGGCGAACCACCTCCATCACTTCCAACCACGCTGGCAGAAGTTTACAGAGTGGAGAGGCCTTCAATCGTGGGATTGGAACGTCCACGTTCGGTTGGTAGACGATTTCCGGGCTACCAACTCCAATTATAAGAAGTTTTACTACTTTTACAAGGGGGTGTATCCTGGAAATTGTTTACCCCGGATAAGGATTTCCCTCCTTCCTTCGAAGAGCTGTTAGGGAGTGATCGGAACGCCATCGACGACCTTTTCCGGTTGCATCGATCGTCCCACTTCCATTCCATCCACTCAGTGGCGGAGACTACTGAGAATATGCTTGAGATGGAGGGCATTCATCAGGCCACGCCAATCTTTGATGATTGGGTAACTTTCTAACCCTTTTCTTGTTTACTGTTTGTAGGCAAGGCCCGAAAACTTATAGGTCTCTTTGATGACCAGGAAAAGGCAGGTCTGTCCACTGACCAGGCATTGCTGAACTCTCCTCCTCCCCCCTCTAGGCGTTCGTCCAAGAGGAAGTCTGAGGAGGCGTTTCCCCTGGCCAATGTTGGCCCTCGCCAATCGGGTATGTTGTCTCGCCATTTGTCGATTTGACGTTTTCATACTTTGCAGTTTTTGGATTCTGACATATTGCCTCGTTGTTTTGCATAGAAGTCCGCGGCTGACGTGGTTCGGGACCCTCCTCCTCCTCCCTCCAAGAAGGTCAGGAGTGAGGAGCACCCGGTTGTCGACCAGCGTCCTCCTCCTCCCCCTCCTAAGGGCCTTTCTGCCAGCAAGGGGAAGGGTCCGGACTTGGCGCCTCCTCCTCCATCTCCTCAGGGTCCTTCTGCCACCAAGGAGAAGGCTTTAGCCTTGGCGCCCCCTCCTCCTACTGTGCCCACGGTCTCTCCCAAGGAGTCTGGGACCCAGCATAAGGGGCCCGACGCCCCCAGCTCCTCGAAGGCTCCTGCGGAGGAGTATTGCTCCATGGCGAGCTTGTTCCAGCCACTCAAGGCTGCGAACCCTCGGGGGGCTTGGTTCCCTTGCGAGGACCTTTCGAATAAGGGCTTCTCCGCCCAGAAGAGCCTCCGGGGTAGCCTGGACATGTGCATGCGGCTCCTCGACGGGATAATTCCCCCCAAGGACCGCTCGATTATTCCCACGGAGCTACCTCAGATCGAGGGGTTCCTGCGGTCCCACTTCGAACGAGTCGCTCTGGTAAGACCTCGTCTCCTTTTTCTTTTTTCCTTGTCGTTCCCTTTTTGTTTGTTGTCCTGACAATTTTCATTCTGTTTTTGTTGCCAGCTCGTTCGGGAAGAGGTGGTGATTGGTCGCGTCTTCGGAGAGCTCGCCGACAAGCATTCTGACCTGCTTGTCGAGCTGGAGCAGTACCAAAGTACGGGGATCACCCCCGGGCAATTGGGGGCCATTAAGTCGACCGTTGACGCGGCGATCGCCTTAGTGGACGGCGCCCGGGAGGAGTACTTCAGGAAGAAGCAGCGTCTCCTTGCTGATGTTAAGAAGAGGGAGGCTGATGCTGCAGTTTTCCTTCAAGAATCTGTGGCTAGATGAAGGAGAAGCGGTCCGGGCTCACTTAGAGGCTGAGTTGAAGGAGGCTCGTGTTAGAGTATTATGTAGTCTAGATTAGTTTTTATCTTTACTTTATCTATATTAGTTAGTTTATCCTTTTAGATTTAGTTTATTATATATATAGTTAGATAGATAGTATAAGTATATACTATCTAAAACTAGCCGTTGGTAACTTCCTATCTATCTATCTATCTATCTATATATATATATATATAATATAAAATATATATATATATAATATATAATATATATATATATATATATATCCTTAAACTTTGACTATATATATATATATATCCTTAACCTTCGGCATAACTATACTTATATCCTAACAGCTCGGGCCCAAATGGCGGAGTCGGACGCTCTTCGGGTCGCCGCTGAGACCCAGAAGGAAGCTGCTGAGGCCCAAAGGGCTATTGCTGAAGCCAGGGGGATCGCCCTGGAGGAGGAGAAGAAACAGCTGGCTGAACAGCTAAAGGCTGTCCCTTCGCCCCAAACCGTGGTCGAGGAATTCAAGGCCTCTGAGAATTTCGAGGACCACGCTTTAAAGGTGATGAAGTCGGCGATTGCCGATTTTCTTCAAGTCCTGGTCGATGATGTCCAGGCGGTCGATCCCAACTTTCCCATTGGGGAAGTTGAATCCCTTAAGAGTTTCTTGAGGAGTTACCTTCCTCGTCCCACTCTTGCTGCTGAAGAGATTGCCCCTGAAGGCGAGTCGAGTACTCCTGCCCCCGAAGGCGTGCAAAACACCCCTGCCCCCGAGGACCTAAAAGCTTGAAGTCTCCACCTCCCTGGCTATCATCTTCCTTATATCTTTCTTGTCCTTCCTTCGTATATTTTTTCTTAGATGCGTTTTGTAATTACTTTTCGATAAAAGACTCGGTTATTATATTGAATGCCTTTTTTATTCATACGCCCTTGGATGACTTTGAATGTGTTGGCTATCTTTCTGATATCTTAATCGCGTAATCGTAATTACTCTTGACTTTCCTTTGACTTATAATGACCCTGACTCTTTAGAGCCTTGGACCTTTCGCCTAGGCTTGTAAGAATAAGTCTCTACGAACTTATCTGTTTCCCTTTGGTAAGTATAAACTTTCTAAGGATTATATTTCAAGACTTAAAAGTATGAACTTCTAAGTTCGAAAGTATATCATCTTCCTCGAAGTTTAAACCTCTGGGGTGTCTGCCTAATAGCTGGGAACTTGTTAAGTTAAGGCTTCATCATCCATAGTGATCGTCTAGGATTCTTCAACCGGATAGAGAATCCATATTGACCCATAGTGATCGCCTAGGATTCCTTATCCACTCTTTAATGGGTTGATAATAGATCTCTTGTCTGACTTTGGCGTCAGGTCTTCTGTTTTTGCCTAACTCTATTGTTAGGACTTTTTGGCCTGACTTTGGTGTCAGGGCTTTCATTTTGCCTAACTTTATTGCTAGGTCTTTTGGCCTGACTTTGGCGTCATGGCTTTTTGGCTTATCTTTAGCGATAGGGCTTTTGGCCTGATTTTGGTGTCAGGGCTTTTGTGGCCTATCTTTGGCGATAGGGCTTTTTGGCCTATCTTTGACGATAGGGCTTTTGACCTGACTTTGGCGTCAGGGCTTTTGGCCTAACTTTGTTGCTAGGGCTTTTGGCCTAACTTTGTTGCTAGGGCTTTTTGGCCTAACTTTGTTGCTAGGGCTTTTTGGCCTAACTTTGTTGCTAGGGCTTTTGGCCTAACTTTATTGCTATGGCTTTTTGGCCTGACTTTGGCGTCAGGGCTTTTGTGCCTGATTCGGTCATCAGGTCTTTTGTGCCTGATTCGGTCATCAGGTCTTCGCCTGACTCTTGGCGTCAGGTCCTTTTTCTTTGATTTGCTTCGAGTGGACATGCTTTATGAAGGAATGGCTTTCTTTTATTAACATAACAGTTTGATTACAAGCTATGTATGAAATCTCCTTAGATGCTCAGAATTGAATGGGCGGGGTAACCTTTCGCCTTCGGTGGTTTCCAAATAGTAGGATCCTGGCGCGGTGATCTCTATTACCTTGTACGGTCCTTCCCATTTGGCTGAAAATTTATTCTGACTGTCCAGCCTTGTGAATTCATTCCTTCTCATAACCATCTCCCCCACGAAAAATTGGCGAGCGCTGACTTTTCTGTTGAAATATCGAGTGGTCGCCAGGCGCATCATTGCTTGTGTTTTTTCTCATAGCCATCTCTTTTCTTCTGCCAAGTCGAGGTCAGTTCTGCGCTCGACCTCGTTTGCCTCAGCGTTAAAATGTAGGATTCTATGGGTAGGCACTGCTATTTCGGCGGTTGCTACTGCTTCTGATCAATACACTAAGCTGAAAGGTGTTTCTCCTGTGGCCGCCTTAGGCGTTGTTCTGATGGCCCATAATACGTTTTCCAGCTCTTCTGCCCAATTCCCTTTGAATGCTCGAACCCTTTTCTTGAGTCCTGCTAAAACAACCTTGTTGGTTGCTTCAGCTTGCCCATTCGTTTGAGGATGATGCACCGAGTTGAAACGATGGTCGACATGATATTCTTCACAGAGACATTTGAGCTCCTTTCCAATGAATTGCGGACCATTATCATTGATGAGTATTTTGGGAATGCCAAACCTGGAGAATATGTTGATCTTTAGGAATTTGATGACCTAAAATTCTGTTGTAGAAGCTAGAGTTTTCGCATCTATCCACTTAGTGAAGTAGTCGATCGCCACTATAATGTGGGTGCGTTGACCAGTGCTAATAGGTAAAGGACCTAATATATCGATCCCCCATTGAGCGAAAGGCCAGGCACCCGCCATTGGGGATAATAATGTTGATGGTCGACCTGATCGTGGTGCAAACTGCTGGCAAGTCTCACACTTCTGCGTTAATTCAGCCGCATCTTTTCCCAAGGTTGGCCAATAGTATCCCAACCTGAAGATTTTCCTTGTCAACGATCGAGCACCTTCGTGACATGCTGCCACCCCTTCATGAGCTTCTCGAAGAACCCTTTCACTTTCTGGATGAGCAACACACCTTAAGTAAGGAGTCGAGTAACCTCTTCTGTAGAGTTCTCCATCTATAATTAGATAACTGGCCGCGAGTCGTCTTATCCTCGTGGATTCGCCTTCATCATCCGGGAGGATCCCTTCTTTCAAATAATTCTGAAATGGAGTCATCCATGTGACCTGTCCTTGAATGTTGAAGACTTCTGCTCTTCTTTCAAGGACTGAACATAGGGCCTTTTCCAGAAATTGCACATCCTGGATTGTTGTCCCTCCAAATCCCAGTTTACTCAAGGAGTCTGCCATCTGGATTTCTTGGCGAGGAATAGACTCAATCGCGAAATTTGGGATTTCCGCGACGAGCTTCTTGGCGATGTTGAGGTATTTTTTCATATTTTCCCCTCTTGCCTCGTAGGTGCCTTTAACCTGATTGACGATAAGATCTGAGTCACTCTTTACCTTAAGCGCAGCTATACCCATTCCTTTTGCTAGTTTGAGTCCAGTGATAAGAGTCTCATACTCTGCTTCATTATTGGTTGCCGAGAATGTTAAGGCGATCGCGTACTTCAAAGGCTCGCCTTCAGGAGGGATAAGAATTAAACCTGCCCCCGAGCCTTCTCGTGACGAAGACCCGTCTGTATAGAGCTCCCAGATTTGATTGTTGTATGTTGACTGACTTGGCATGTTTTCTGCTTCTGTTTGACCGTTACTCGTGCTTTCCACAATGAAATCAGCTAGTGCTTGACCTTTGATGGCCGCTTTTGGCGCAAATTTGATCATGAATTCGCTGAGCTCGATCGCCCACTTGACCATTCTTCCTGAAGAGTCTGGCTTGATCAGGAAGTTTTTGAGTGGTTGATTGGTGAGTACCGTGATGTCGTGCGCATGAAAGTAAGGTCTCAGCTTCCGAGCAGCAATAACTAAGGCATAGAGATACTTCTCAATCTGGACATATTTTATTTCAGCTGAGTTGAACATTTTGCTAATGAAATACACTGGACTCTGAATATTATTTTCCTCCCTTATTAAAACAGCACTGGCTACCACCTCGCCAATGCCTAAATAAAGGAAGAGCTGCTCGCCTAGAACGGGCTTTGCCAGAGCTGGGAGTGTTTGGATATGTTTCTTCAAGGATTGGAACGCTTCATCGCAGTCTGTCGTCCACTCGAACTTGCGGTTGGCCCTCAGAGTTTTAAAAAATGGGAGGGACCTGTCGCTCGCCTTGGAGAGGAAGCGGTTTAGAGCGGCAAGGCGTTCATTCAGGCACTGGACCTCCTTGTGGCAGGTTGGCGACTTCATTTCATCTATGGCCTTCAGGTTTTTTGGGTTTGCTTTGATTCCCCTTTATCTGACCATTAAACCCAGGAACTTGCTAGACTTGACTCCAAAGGCGCACTTTGCAGGGTTCAGGCGAACGCTGTGTCTCCTCATGCATTCCAAAGCTTCGCGGAGGTCTGTTGTGTGTGGATTTCCCTTGATGGTTTTGACGAGCATATCGTCCACATAAGCCTCCATGTTTCTCCCCAGCATGTCTTGGAACAGGCGGTTCACCATCCGCTGATAAGTTGCCCCGACATTGATGAGACCGAAGGGCATCACCTTGTAGCACAGAATATCTCCGTCTGCATAGAAAGCGGTGTGATCCTCATCGTCTGGATGCAATCTGATCTGGTTATAGCCTGAATAGGCGTCCATGAAGCTCAGCATCTCGTGACCAGAGGTAGCATTGACCAACTGATCAATCCTGGACAGGGGATATGAGTCCTTAGAGCAAGCCTTGTTCAAGTCGCGGAAGTCAACGCACATCTTCCACTTGCCGTTCGATTTCTTGACCAAAACTGGGTTGGCGACCCAGCTCTAGAATCTCACCTCTCTGACGAAGTCAGCCCCAATCAATCTGCCGACCTCCTTCCTGATCGCCAAACGCTTGTCCGTCCCGAAAGATCTTCTTTTTTGGGCGATCAGCTTGATGGAAGGGTCTATCTTGAGCTCGTGGGAGATGATATTTGTGTTGATTCCCGGTATATCGCTTGGCTGCCAGGCGAAGAGCTCATTAAATTCCTTGAGGAGGGCGGTCATGGCCTCCTTCTGATCTTCTTTTAAGGTGGTCCCAATGCGCACCTTCTTGTCCGGCCCATCGACCTCGACCTCTTCCAATTCCTCCATGGGTGCTGGCCGAGCCAAATCCTCGCGAGGGTCGGCCTCTGTTTCAATGGCGAGGGCCTCCCTTTGGTTCTTCCTGCGCAGGCAGTTCACATAGCATTTCCGCGAGGAAGGCTGGTCGCCGAGCACTTCTCCGATCCCGTTGGGAGTGGGGAACTTCATCTTCTGATGGACCGTGGAGGCCACAATCTTGTTCGGATTGATCGTGGTCCTCCCTAGGATGGCGTTGTAGAATGTAGGTGAATCGACCACCAGGAAGGTGACCGATGCCTTGATGCTCTTCCATCCCTCGCCAAAAATCACTGGCATGGTTATGGCTCCCAGTGGATAAGTTGTCATTCCCGCAAACCCAATCAGCGGAAAGTCGACCCTCTTCAGGTCACGCTTGGAATTGCCCATCTTCTCAAAAGCGTCCAGAAATAGGATGTCTGTCGAGCTGCCTCCGTCGACCAGAATCCTTGCAACGTCACAGCCGTCAATATCTGCTGTGATAACCAAAGCATCGTTGTTGGGGGTTGTGACATGTGCCAAATCATCTTCAGAGAATGAGATGACAATGTTCTCCATAGGTCGGGGTCGCTTTCCCAACTGAACTGCTGTGGAGATCTGAGTGGCGTAGACCTCCCTGGCGTGCGACCCCTCGCCGCCTGCACCGAATCCTCCTGCAATCAAATTTACTCTTCTTTTTCTGGCAGACGGATCAGTTTGTTCAGCAGGGGCTGGCGAACGATGTCTCCTAGGGGGCGTTCGACTCCTATCTCGCCCTGCCACGAATTCCTTCAGCATTGCCCCCTGAATCAGCTTCTCTATGTCCCGCTTCAGAATGCGGCAGTCATCTGTCTTGTGGCCCTTGCACTTGTGGTATCTACAGTAGCTCTCGATGTCTTTTCCCATGGGCTGACCACCCCGACGAGGCATCGGTGGCCTCGCCAAGGATCTCCTCTCCATCTCGACTAGTACCGCTGAGATCTGCCTATTTAAGGGTGTAAAATACTCAGGGACCTCTGGATGGCGAGGCGCTGGATTAGACTCGACTCGGGGCCTGTTGTCTCTTCCCTTCTTCTCCTTCTTCACCTCCTTCTTACCATCGCGTCGGGGTTCAAGAACCACCCTTAGCGAGGTCGTCACGAAGTTAGCCTCTGTGTTTGCCCTTTCAAGGTCTATGAAACCTTTTGCTCTGGACGCCAACTCCTCCAACGTTTCAATCTCCTTTACATGGTAGCTATTTCGCAGCTTCCTCGAGGCCTTGTTGGTCACATCCAGACCTCTGTAAAATGCTCGAATGATTTCCCCATCCGATATTCAGCGATCTATCTCCGTGACGTTTTGATGGAAACGCCTGTAAAAATTGGCCAGTGATTCTCCAGGTTGTTGCTTGACCGCATCCAGGGCGACCACGCTCTTCATCAGCTGTCGCTCGCTCATCTATCTCTCCATGAACTTGCTCATTAATTCTGCCCAAGTTCCTATAGACCCTGCAGGGAGGCCGAAGAACCAGGACGAAGCGGAACCCAAAAGAGTGGATGGAAATAGTAAAGCCAAGTGATTGGGATCATTTGACTTACCCAGGAGAGAAGCCTCGTGCTTGTTGACGTGTATGGTGGGGTCTCCTCCGCCACTGTACTCAGGTATGGCCCGAGCAACTACGTCTTTGGGGATCTTGATGGCGACGAGCTCGTCGGAAAAGGGGTGAGCAAATTGCTCCTTGAAGGGAGCTACGACTGTCAACCGTCTTTCTTGGAGCCTCTTGTTGAGAAGGTCGTCCATCTGGTCTACAGTGCAATACTTTGGCAAGGTCCCGGATGGAGAAGGACCGGAAGGATTGGCCGAGTACGTAGCCACCGGCTGTTCGGTGTGTGCCGGGGGTAGAGACTGTTGTCCAGACGTCATCTCCTGCTCTTCCTGGGGTGCTGTGGTGCCAGGATTCGCGGTTTCAGACGGTAAGGGCCCTATGGCAGCAGGACGAGTATTTCCTTGGGGAGTAGGGGCTTGACGGCGGGCCTGCCCTAAGATGGCCTCCAGCAATGATATCATCTCCGGGGTTAACTGGATGTTTTCCCCGGCGATGTGGACGGTCTGCGGAGCTGGAGTCTCGACGTGGTTGGTAGCTGGGGTCGGTCTGGAATTACTGACATGCTCTCGGGCCGCCCGCAGGGGAACGGCATTGGCTCCTGCCTGGCTGGCATGTTCTTATTGAAGCAGGGAAGCGGCGGCGGAATCAGAGCTATCTGAGGATCGCTCGCGAGTCTGGTTCCGACGATTGTTTTGGGATCGAGTTCTCATGGCTAAATCGTTCGGTTCCCACAGACGGCGCCAAATGTTGGATCGTGAAATCCGAGATGCTGACCTGGCAGTGTATTGAATGCCAGATGAGGGTTGAAAGATGCTTCTGCTTCAACTCCTGTGAACCTGCAAGTAAGGGAGCGCAACAGAGGGGGTGTCTCTGGGTCCCTCTCCGATGCTTAAATGAGTATATGTGTATGTATATCTCAAAAACGTAAGGAACGTATGTAAAGCAAGTGTATTTATAGGGTAGGAGAGATCAAACCGTATAAGGCAGCTGAATATCTTAGTGTATATTGTGTTGCTGAAGATTCGGATCATAGGATATGGCAGTTAGTGCGAGATATTGCAGTTACCATATCTAATCTTTAGTGAATATGTGATGAGATACGCGGGATATCGTGGCCACTTCCTTATTAACGGTTTAATGGGACCAGAGGAGAGAGGCAAGGCTCTCTTCGGGGCGAGCACTACCTTGGCGAGCAGTGAGAGGTCGCGGCCTGGTGAAGAATGGCGAGCAGTCTGGGAGCCTTTAGCGTCCCTAAAGACTCTGGGCTCGATTCTGGGCCACTTGATGTTGGGCCAAGCTTACTTGTACTTAAGCCGACCCAGTTTGAATATCTTGGGTTTACCCCCTCTAGAGTTATTGGGCCTTCGAGGTCTTTTCTTTACTGGGATGTCACTATCGATACCCAACATAAATCACTTTATAATCCTCCAAAATCTCTCATTTATTCTCAAGATAAGTTACAAAACTCATATCATTTCTCTTTATTTCACATTATAATTATGATTTTTCTTTAAGCATATTTGATGTAGTCAAATTTATATAATAATAAAATACATAATATTATATTTTATGAATATCAAGTATGCACATATTAAAATTTACTCTTACAAATTAAAACATAGATTAATTAAGTATGCATTTCATCTATCACATAATACGCTTATTAAAATGAGACATAAGTGACATATCAACATCACCTACTTCCTTAAGTATATTTTATGTAGTCAAATTTATATAATAATAAAATACATAATATTATATTTTACAAATATCACGTATGCACATATTAAAATTTACATTTATAAATTAAAATATAGATTAATTCACGATACATTTCATCTATCACATAATACTCTTATTAAAATGAGACATAAGTGACATATCAACATCACCTAATTAATTACAATAATATCAAAACAAATTTTAACAATGTCACGAAATTAAATGTTATATATTTATAAACTCAATATAATTTAAAATTAAAAAAAATATAGGCAAAATATAATATGTACATCAAAACATTAGATTTATTATTGTTACAAAAATACTAATATTTTTATATGAACATTGAACACACGTTTCTGCAAATGGAGCATTATTACAATTTTGGGTTCACCTGAATGAGACCTCACAAGTTGCAACACATGTTTCTGTTTACTGCAGAATTTCATATTAGGGAGTCATCTTCGAAAGGTCATAACTTCCTCGATATACATCCGTTTATGGTAATCTTGTTGTTTACAAAAAACCTATAAAACTTACTTTAAATATTTATAGTCGATTCTGGCCGTAACCAATTACGAACATGCAGCAATCCATACTAATTGCAGCAGTCGGCATATTTGAAGAGACAACTTTAAGAGCTCATAACATTCTCTATACAAATCAGTTTTAGGTGATCCATATGTCCATAGAAAGCTTATAGCACATACTTTAATTAAATATGATTAATTTGCACCGAATACAACTACCCATGGTTCGTTTATACATTTAACCAAATCTATCCATAAATATAACAATATGGAATCGTTGATTGACCAACTTCAAGTTGCCATATCTATATCTCTACAAACGTAATTTATGTAATATTGGTGTCTATGGAAATATTATACAACATAATTTAAGACAGAATTACCGATTTAATCATAATATCAATAAAATCAATTTGTCCAGGCTCTTAAACATGGCAGCCTAGTAAATCGACAATATCAATGATTCGTAATATCCCTTCTCCGATTGTCCCAAATTCATATCCATAAAATATTATGGATTAGATGTTGTCTAAATAATTGAAATGTATTGTTTTCCAAAAATGTAATATATTTTCCTTGATTTAGAGTAGTTAGTGATCATTCATACTCTATTGATTTATGAAACATGTTCCACTTATATAACTAACACAAAGAGTTTGGTTCTTACCTTGAAATTGAAGATGATGTACATTAATCTTGTTGTGATTCAAAATACCTCACATCCTTCTTCAATGATTGACTTCATCTCAATTCCTTTAGTTTATATCCATTTTTCTATATTCCTTTAGGTTTCTCTAAATCAAGGGGATAGTGTACCAATGAATGAAATCAATCACCATTTGAATACTTCATTTGTTGGTGACTTGCATTAGTTTGAATCAAGCTAAGGATCTACTCCATTTCTTGTCTTAGTTCATCTACCATAAATATTATTTCAATCTTATTCACTACAAATAGAAGAAAGGTGACCTTATTCTATTTTCATATTCAATCAACAAAAACAAAGTTCAATTAGTCCTTAAATGTTTGTTACGAGAATAATCCTTAGTCTTTAAACTTCACCTTCCCAACTTAATGGATCCTTTTATTTTGGGTTAATTACTTAAATGGTTACTCAGTTTAACCATTGCGCAGAATGGTTACACATGTTTCAAAATGTGACTAATTGGTTTTGTTGCGTGAGTGAATGGTTACACATCTTTTTCCAGTGTGATTAATTACTCTGTCATTAGTCGTTACTCTTTTCCATTAATTAGTTTTTTTAACATATATTTTTATTTATCAAATGACTATTATACCCTCAATGTGTTGTATGATTGTTCTTCGTACTGTTCTTCATCTTCTCCTTCATTATTCTTCATCTTCCATGGCAGAATCAGAAATCACAAAATTGATCCCTACTGATCCTTCTCTCTGTTCTTCTCTTTGTTCGATCCGACTGAAATTAAAGAAATCCATTCTCTATGTTCTTCTCAAGAATCGCCCTAACCTCACCTACATCAAAGTCCCCTTTCAGTTGCAGATCCACCATCTCTGCCACTTCCTCCTCTCCACACCTCGATAGATTCTGGAGAGATTGAATCGTCATCCTAGTTACAAGCTCGAGAAGGATGATCCTAAACCCGTATATATCGTTCTTCTTGGATGCCATCCCTGTTTTTCGGTAATGCGGGTCGGTGTAGCTCGGAGATCTAACCATCTCAAAATTGATCCCGACTGATACTTCTCTAGTTGCCTGTACCGCGAACGTAGGTAGGGAGGTTGTTGTCCATGTCGGAGAATGTAAACCCAATATGAACCTCTTCTTGCATGTGTACGATTCCAATTCTTGACGATAGAGCTGATGGAGTAAATGCAGCGCAGCTGATGGAGATGATGGAGCAAAGAAGAAACTGATAAATCAGATCCAATTATTCTTGCCCTAGCCTAGAAGAAGCTAATGGAGCGGATGCAGCGGTGAAGATTTTTATCCTCCTTCATCAGTGGCATGAACAATAGGGATGGTTTAGGCTCCTTAATAAGTTATGAAAATAGGGGTAATATTGTCATTAATAGTGATTAACGATGATATTTGACAATGTAGCAAAACCAATTAGTCACATTTTGAAACATGTGTAACCATTCTGCACAATGGTCAAACATGTGTAACCATTTAAGTAATTAACCCTTTTATTTTTATACGTCAAGTCCTTACCTTTTCTTCATGTTGCTCTTGAACCCTTCCTGATTGTGGGGTATTACAAAGAGACACTCACCCAAGTTATCCCACTTTCCTAACACATTAGTTGAGGATGTCATATTCATATATGACCTTCAACTCATTATTAATGTATGACAATCAAATTCAAAATACAAGTGAAGTGAGGAGGTGATAATCCATGTGTTATATGCAACCTAAGATAATAGTTAAAATGGAGTGAATATGGATGTCTAAACTAGAAAGTTTCTTAGTTGTGAGATTTATATATCCATCCTCTACACATAATTTTTCTTTCAACTTGTATCCTTGATGACACATCAGTTCCCCTCACGGGATTCTCCATGAATTGGGCAAGTCTCACAAGAATTTGTAGTGTGATTCTAACTTATTAGAACTAACCACTCATTTCAGCGAGGTGCGAAATTTTGTACATGAATAACTAGGACAAAACTCATACACAAATAATTGTACAACAATGGACAAATTTTGGCCATGAAAGATTAACCACACTACGAACATTGCAAGTCGTGTATGTTGATATTATGACAATAGATGTGGAGTAAATGAGGAGCTAAGAGCAATCAATATAGAGAACTTCATTTGATTTCTTAGCTTGCCTTTTTACATAGGTTATAGTAGTATATATATAGGAGTGTTAGGGGCTAACTTGAAATTATCAAGAACATTAGGACTAACCCTAGCATACTCTAAACCATAATGCCTAATATTCCTTTTACAAGATTAACCTCCTAAAGTTTTAAAAATATTAAAATGAATCCTTAAGGTTTTGGACTTGCTGAGCACTAGAGCTGCACTTGTTGATGCACTGTCTGAGCACGCTGAAGGCACTCCAGGTGCACTGTAGATGCACTGGTCATGCAGGAAAGATGCATTGCGGATGGATGTCAAATGGATTGCACTGCAGCTGGACTGGTGAAGCAATGTCTGAGCACTGCGACTGTACTGGAGGTGCATTCGAGCCTAACTGATCGTGTAATGGAGTTGCACTTGGAGAGCACATGTCTGTTCTATAGACCGAGCATATGTCTGCTTGGTTTTGGTGATCGGGATGTTGTTTAGTCGGTTTTGGAACTATGAAGGTTGAGACTCCTCGATTGCTCGATTTTGCGAGATCTTGAGCCTCATGTCTTGAAGCCTTTCCAGACCTAGCATAGAGCAAATGGAATCACAGGTTGGCTCATTATAATCAATATTCTATGCCACCAGATGAGACACAAAGCATGGGTATGTTTCGCTTTTGCAAAACATCGAACACATTAAGTGTTGAATATGAGACGCAGCTAAAAAAAATCAAAGAATCGAATGTATAACGCATCCTTACATAACACAACATCAGTAAATTAAAATATGGGGCAGGGACTGTGACCAGATAGCTAGCGGGAAGGGAAAGTAGTGCAACAGAAAAGACATCATAAATGATAACGGAAGAAACCAACATCCAGTAAGGACAAAACGAACAAACAGAGTGCAAACCAGGAAACGAACGGAGACAGAAATCTGGAGTTGCACAGAAGACGTTCATAAAGCATCAACATTTGTTGAGAGGCTACATTAGCATCTTGAAACAGATAAATTAGGCTCACAAAGGAGCTAAGTCACGAGAAATAGACCAGAGAAATGCAGCATCGAAATTTAGTGCAGAGATTGAAACAGAACGCAAGTTACAGCAAAAGCCAACAACCAGTTGAACATAAAGCTGACCAGCAAGTCACAACAAATCCACTGGACGAGACCCAACAAAAACATAAGCAGAAACAACTTGAAAAAGTTGTCGACTTTGTTTGGAATGCAACAGATTCAAACAAAGAAACTCAAAGGATCAACAAAACAGAAACGCAAAGAACAGATCAGAATCCAAGCGAAATAGAAAGCAACCATTGTAGATATATAATCAGCAACTCATTTCAGAGTATATTTATAAAAACATAACCAGATATGCAACACAAATCGATGCATAGCAAATATATCCAAACAAAAATGGAAAGAACAGAACAACCGAGAACATAAAGCATAGACGAAAACACAGAGCATGCATAATAAAATCAGAACGAAAGAGTTGAAGTCCAATGTAAAGCATCAAGGCAACGAAAGCAAGATTAAAGTCGAGGAAACAACGAAGACTGGATCAAATCAGCATAGAAGGACTGATGTCCAGACCAAACGAGAAACAAAAACACATCACATAAGCTGATTTGAAAAAGAAGCACAGTTAACAAACGAGAAAGTCAACAGTAACGAATGAAATCCAGGAACAATGGCTCTGATACCATGTTGATATGATGACAATAGATGTGGAGTAAATGAGGATGTGGAGTAAATGAGGAGCTAAGAGCAATCAATATAGAGAACTTCATTTGATTTCTTAACTTTCCTTATTACAATATATATATATATATAAGAGTGCTAGGGACTAACTTGAAATTATCAAGAACATTAGGACAAATCCTAGCATACTATAAACCATAATGCCTAATACCATTTTGATATTATGACAATAGATGTGGATTAAATGATGGGCTAAGAGCAATCAATATAGAGAGCTTCATTTGATTTCTTAGTTTGCCTTATTACATAGGTTATAGTAGTATATATATAGGAGTGCTAGGGACTAACTTGAAATTATCAAGAACATTAGGACTAACCCTAGCATACTATAAACCATAATGCCTAATAGTGTATACATATTTTCACTAAGTCCGTTTCGACCTCACTCATCTTTTGCCTATCATTACAATAGCGCATAGGAAAAGAGACTAATTTTTTTCTCTTAAATTTCTCTATAACGAGTAGGAAGTTTATGCACTTATTGATAACAAAGCAGAAGATAAGAATCTAACTCACTGCCGCAGAAAGGCTTAGAGTGAGGATGACGAAGTTGACGAAGAAATTGCAATTATGGGTTCAATCGAACCTAGAAATCGCAAATCTAGGTTCGTTTGGGTTCGACATGAACACATAAATTGCAATTCTGGGTTTAGCATGAATACATAAATTGCAAAGAAGAAAAAATATTTTGTGAGGAGAAGAATGACGTACCTGGTCACAACGACAATCAATCGAGGAGAATACCCACAGTTTCAATGGAATGACGAGAAGAGAATGACTGAGGAGAAGAATGGTTGAGGAGAAGACTCATGGCTTGTTCTTTTCACAAAAAAACTTATGGAATAAGTCTTACGAATTCCGTAAGAAGTTGTTCTTTTCGCGGAATTGAAAAAATCTGGCTTACGGAATCTGAGCCCTCTAGTATTAGACATTCCGTAGAAAAAGGTTGGTTTTCCTAAGCCTTGCGGGCTAGGATTCCGGAATAGGCTTGGAAATGCCTTTTTTACCCTCATTATATTTTGTTAATGCTGAATCTACCCTTCAGTAATTGTGCAACCCAACTCTCGAATCAATCCCAGCTACCCTCTGTGAATCTCCTCTTCCACAAATTGAAGCATCACCCTGCTTGTGCCTATTTCCTCTACGAAGCCTTGTGCCCACAAATCGGTTGATTCTGTGTTCATGAACCCAGAATCGGTTCTCCGTTCTGGGTTGATTCTGGGTTACGATTCCTCTCCATTCGGTTCTCCGTTCTCCGATTCATGTACAATTCCTTCTCCTCTTGGTCATTCTTCTCCTAATTGAATCGATTCAGGTACGATTCTTTTATCCTGTTTCTAGGTTTGATTTGAATCCAGAATCACTTCTATGGATTCTCATGTATAACTGTTTTACGGTGAAATCATCCTTTGTTACTGTGTTGGAAATGAATAGATCAGAATTGATGGAATCTAGTTTTCTAATTTCTATCTTCGTCAAGTGTATAATTTGTTTTTAGAGGCGATATTTAGTGAGATATTTACTCTGTTTATCATGAATTCACAAAATGATTTATGTTTATGCTTTAACAACTATTTTGTATAATATGCTGAATTTCCTTCAATTTCTGAATTATTGTATGTTATGGGAAGTTGTAAGTTTTCAACTGCAATATATGTTGTGTGAATTTCCTTCATGTTGTGTGAATTGAGCAGGTCTAGTAACTCTTCTCATGCGGTAGTCTTTTTGATTAAGATGAACGAGATATTTCCTATTATTAGCTCCACAGTGACGTTGAATTTTGTTAACTTGAAATCCAATTCCAATATTATTATTATTTTTGAAGTTTATGCACCTCTTCTACTAATTCATGCAGAACTGGGGAATGTATAGTATATTATATGCAAGTGATTGAAATGTATATTATATTAGATGTATTAGCACTTGGAAATATGTTTATGAAGAATACTACACTCATACTGCTACCGAAGCAAAAAAGACAAGTTTACCAGATGTGTTGGGAGTTTAACAGACGTGTTGGCAAGTGAATTGATGTTCGGTTCATGTTGTTTGTTCATGCTTGTCTCTAATATTGCAGCCCGTCCCTTGAAAAAATCAGTTTTGATCAGTTGACGTTGTTTAGTGGAGATGTTTAGATGATGAACCCGTTCAATTTGGTCGATTGAAGTTGTTTAGATGATGATGATCAGTTGGAGCTGTTTAGTGAGTCAGTATTACGAAGAAGTTGGGTTCAATATTATGAAGTTGTATAATTTTGGTTTAGGACGTTAATTTATTTTGTATTATGTAAGTATGGTCATTAATAATACTATGGTTCAGGTAAATATATTGTCGATGAGTATTAGTAAGAAGAATGAATTTATATTAAAATTTACATTAATTTAACTATTTAATCTTAATTAATTAATATGATTTTTTGAATATTAATTAAATAAATTATTTTAAAAGTTTTTAAAATAATAATTAATTATATTATATAATAGTATTATTCTTAATTTTTAAAACTAATTAACACAAATTATATGTATGATATACTATCCATACATTAGAAAACTGATTCGCGTTTTGCGCAATATAATAATTATTTTAGTTTATAAATTAATAATATTTTTAAATAAATATAAATATATATTTATAACATGATTATTTACACTTTATTAAAGTACATTTAATTAATATCAATTCAATTACACACCATACAAATTAATTATATTTATGAAAAAATATTAAACTTATTTTTATTTTTATAATATTATACAATATAACAATTATTTATATTTTATAAAAAAATTGAAAATAATTGAGTAGATAATAAAAACAAATGTAACCAATTGTGAATATAATTCTCATTAATAATTTTTTGGTAAGCTTTTATGCTTTTTAACTTGGGGTAATTTTTCTAAGTTCTTATCAAACTTTTGTGAGCTTACTCATCAATTATTTGTTCACACGTCGTCGCTTCTGAGACTGAGGTTGGGGTCAACGATGTCAGGGGTCAAAAAGGAGATTTCTCTCCTTTGGATGTGGCTAAGGAGAGTCGCCTCAAGGATAGGTTCATCGCCCAGACCTAGGACGTCATGACCAAGGTAACCCTGTTCTCCTCTTGGTAAATTGAAGCTTAGGAGGCAGCCAAACATTCCTTGGCAGACACTCTGAGCACTGAAAAGAGAGCAGCGACGAGGACCAAAGAAGCAACTACTCGTAGGGCGAAGTTGGAGGGGGCGCTTAAAGAGAAGGAGATTGCCTAAGTTGAGGCGTCAAGGGACGTCGAGGCTTTTAAGAAGAGTGTCAACTTCGCGAGAGCCGCCGAGAACTACTGTCTTGCCAAACTCATCAAGATCTATGCTGATTTGGTGAAACAAATCAAGTAAGTTCAACCAGAATTACCGATTGACCAGGTTAAGTGGTTGTGTGCCTTCCTCACTTTCCAACAGTGAGAGGAAAAGAATAAGGTGACTCAGAATGCCAAGGGGTCGCAAGAACCAAGTGGTTCCAGCAAATTGTTTGAAGATGAGAACGCCTAGGATCCAGAAGCAGCACCTTAATTCTCATCTTCTTATTTAGGACCACTATAATTTCCAATTTTCTTTCATTTGTACGTTCTCACTGTAGGTATACATTTGTAATTTTTTTTTTAATTTACTTTTCATTTGAGGTATATTTTTGAAAATAAAAATCATTTTTGGATCATGTTCAAAATTTACCGGTCTAATTCAAAGACCAAAACCGACGTAACCCAGAAAACGACAAGGGTTCCTTTGGTCTCTCGGCTAAAGGTACAGTTGTTCTAAAATGCTAACCATTAATTATGGTAAAATACGACATTGATCCCTAAAGTTGGACCCATTTTTCAGTTTTCCCTTATTGTTTAAATTGTAAAACATTTCTCCTAAGGTTTGGTAAAAGTGAGAGTTTCTCCATTTCGTCCAACAACCGTTTAATTCTGAGGAAAACAAAGTCATGTGTCATTCGCGTGATTTTTTAACATTTTGAAAGGATAAAATTGCCCTCCATTTGCTTTATAGTTTATACTTACCTTTGTTCATCAGTTCATCCAACTTTCATAATCAATCCATTCAAACGAACAATAATTAGCAGACGTTGACTCAAATTATAAGAAAATTTAGAAACACAGACGTTAAGTCAAATTATCACCACAGTTGCAGACAAAGTAAATTATTGCCATATATGCTTCATCTCTTAATCGAGATGTTTTTCAAAAAGTATGTTTGTCAGATTTTTTGTTTGAAAAAGTATATATGTAAAAAAAGTATTTAGCAAAATGTGCATCTGCGCAGGTGGAGGTAGCGTTTTTACCATGAGCGTTTTTCGTTGTTTTTTTTTATTTATTTTTTTGAAAAAAAATCATAAAAATCATTAAAAAAATTTAAAAAATTACAGTAAGTAGATATTTGAATTTCGATTCAAATGATGCAAAAAATATTAAGTTTGGACTTACGGATTGACTGTAGGCTCTGCCGTAAGTTGAGATATGAAAATTTGACTTAAAAAAATATAACTCATACCCTGTAAGTCCAAACTGACCACGGTGAACGTCATTTATGTCGTAATTAAAATATCTACCTAGATTAATTTTTTTGATTTTTTTTTGAGTAAGTACATAATTAAATTTCTCACCTAATGCATTTGATTATTTCGGTCAAATTTTAAGACAAACGATGTTAGGTTACAAAATCATTGTATTTCTAATCAAAAAAATTACTCTAGGTAGATAATTGAATTACGACATAAATGACGTTCACCGTGGCCAGTTTGGACTTACAGGGTATGAGTTATATTTTTGTAAGTCAAATTTTCATATCTCAACTTACGGCAGAGCCTACAGTCAATCCGTAAATCCAAATGTAATATTTTTTGCATTATTTGAATCGAAATTCAAATATCTACTTACTGTAATTTTAAAAAAAAAAAATTAAGATTTTTTTAATTTGTTTTCAAAAAAAAAAAAGAAAAACGCTACTAACCTACATGCGCAGATGCACATTTTGCTAAATATTTTTTTTATATATATACTTTTTCAAAAAATAATTTCTGCATACTTTTTGAAAAACATCCTTAATCGAATAAGAAATCTACAGATCTCCAGAAAGTGCAAATAGTTCTAAGGACACTGACAACACTTTTTTTTTTTTTTTGTCGTTGGACACTGACAACACAAGAACACCATCGGGCATCAAATCCTTTCAATATTTTCCAGATCCAAGCACAATCGTGGATTTATCGGAACCCAATAATCACGAAACTGCAAACAGTTCTAAGGACACTAGCGACACAAGAACACCATCGGGCATCAAATTCTTCCAATATTTTCCAGTTCCAAGCACAATCGTGGATTTATCAGAATCCAATAATCACGAATCAACTTTCTCTGAAATCAAAACAAGCGATTATGGTAATTTGACAGTAACACTACTTACTAGGGTCTCTATAGAAGTAAGGGCGGCGACGTTGCCGTAGTTACAACTATCATCTGTCGACCCATGCTTCACGTAATAATCATTGAAGGTGTAGGATGCCATGGTATGGATATTTTCAGAGAAGTAGCACATGACGTCCTGCTGAATCGGGCCACAGCTGGTGCCGCCCTGGCTGCAGGTCTAGTTCATCGCGTCTTGTAGGACCGGATCTTCTGCGAATTGTTGTTCCTTTGTGTAGATTTATTATGAAAGGAGAAAGAAGAAGAAGTTGAAAAAGAGGATTATAAGGATTTGGTGTCAACTGAATCGATGAATTGGAGGAAAGCTTGAGCAGTGGAGGAAAACGGGATGAATTGATGAATGAAGGTAAGTATTTGCATCGGAGGATAATTTTGTCCGGTAAATAACACATCACTTCCAATATTTTGTTCGGCAAAATATCGTCATGGCTCCCGCTAATACACGAGCTAAGAAAGCTCAGCAACCGGAGGAGGGAAGTTCACTCCATGATCTGCAGCAACACCTGACGTCTTCAACTTTCATGTCAAGGTTTCAGAGGAATTCGGGAGCGGCGCTCCCAAGTGCTTCTGCCCCAATAGGAGTCCAGTCTAGAGTACTGCCACCTCAGCAGACTCGAGCGCCGCTCATGACAGCACAGTCTCATATAGCCTCATCCGGAGGAAGAGCACCCTCAGCAGTGCCTGCTGCCCAGGAGATAGTTACTCCCGCGCTTATAGCGGTGATAGACGAGCTTTTGAATCGAAGAGAGCTTATGGTCGCTGCTCGTGCAGCTCGTCTTAACGAGCATCATCGCATGGGTGAGGCGACATCAGAACCCCGAGAGGTTCCTGCAGTAGGACTGCCAGTTATGGCAGATCCTGTGCCCTGAAGCATCGCTACGCCAATACCCTCAGTAATAATGGCTCCTCCTCCGGGTGAAATAACCCTTGATTAGGTGAGGGAGCTTATTGCTGAGGCGAACAAGGAACAGCAAGGCAAAGTAATGCATGAGCTGAGAGATAGGGCATCGCACCCGTTCACGGATGAAATTCTGAATGTAGAAGTACCAAAATCCGTCCAGATCCCCAGGTTCGAGGTTTTTCGAGGGGAGGGTGACCCCGTGGAGCACGTCCAAAGACATGAATCTTCCCTATTGGGAAGATCTAAAAATGTAAAGAATTTTGCCATACGTTTTCCCTCAACATTGAGTGGCGTCGCCTCGCATTGTTTTTTTGGCTTGCCTAAAGCTTCGGTCAGGTCTTGGACGGATTTGAAGGAAAAATTTATCGTCTAGTACATGGGTGGGAGGCAATTGCTGAAAAGCGTTGGTACTTTGGACCATATCCGGCAAGTGGGGGATGAAAGTTTGGGAGATTTCTATAAATGTTTCAACCAGGCTTTGGCTAGTATCGATTAAGTCATCACAGGAGGTGAGACCATTCGCGCTTTCATCAGAGCACTAGGTCCCCGTGGGTCAGCTTTATATGACAGCCTGAGCATCATCCCTGTGCACACCATATCAGATCTGGCGGCGAGAGTCAAGTCATATATTGACATCGAAATAGCTCGAGAAGGAAGGAAACCTCCTAGAGATCATAGAAAGGAGGTACAAGAGGGAAAAATGCCAGAACAACGACCACAAAGAAGCCGTCCCCAAGAGGATAGACGAAGTCATCCCCAAGAGGACAGGCGCCGCCCAAATATCCCGCGTCCACAACGAGAAGTTTTTGAGGCTTTTACGCCCTTAAACCAAGAGATTTATGTAATCCTAAGTGAAATAGAGAAGAAGGATTTGGCGGCGCCATCATTGCATCAAAAACAGGAGGACTTATGGGCCCCTACCATCGAAGTAAGGGGTATGGTACTGATAGCTGCAAGATTTTGAAGAGAGATATCGAGGCGCTCATCCAGAAGGGACTCCTCAAAAATTTCGTGGCAAAAAGGGATCGGAGTCCTAGCCCACGGAGGGAAAGGAGGGTGTCGCCTAAGAGAGAGATGGGAGATGAGGGCTCCAGAGGCAAGCAAGGGCATGTACGAGTGATTAGTGGTGGCTTTGCCTCGGGAGGAGAAACTAGTAACGCCAGACAGGTGTATGCTACTCAGTTGTCTGGAACCTCTAAGGCAGGAAAGCGCCCTAGATCGCCGGAGGAAACTAGTATTACTTTCAGGGAAGATGAGATGGATCATGTGACATGCCCACATGAGGATGCACTGGTCATCAATGCGGAAATTGCTGGATATGATGTAGAACAAGTACCTATCGACTCAGGAAGTTCGACATATATTATTTTTCTTGACGCTTTGAAGAAAATGGGACGGAATGAGAAGGACCTGAAAAAAGTGAACTTCCCACTTTGGGGCTTTACTTCAACCCCCACATATCCTGTAGGAGCCATTACCTTACCAGTATTTTTAGGTGAGGGATGGAAATCCTTGACAGTAGACGTCGCCTTTGTTGTCGTCGACACCCCTACAACCTACAACGTGATATTTGGACGATCTACCTTGAATCCCCATCGAATGGTTCATTCAACTTATCATCAACTCCTGAAGTTTCCAACTCCTCATGTGATAAGAGTGGTAAAAGGCAATCAGCCTGGGGCAAGAAATTGCTATGTACAATCCACCAGGCACCGAATGTTGAAGGGAAAGGAGACCTATTCCATCCAAGCAGAGGAGGATTTAAGGGAAGGGAATGTTTGTCCAATACCAGTAGAAGGACTGGTAAAGATATGGATCGATGGCCCTGAAAAGGTCGTCCAAATTGGAGCGACGCTTCTAGAAGAGCAGGCTACGGCTTTAACCCTCCTGCTAATTGAATTTCGAGAACTCTTTGCTTGGAAACCGAGTGATATGTTGGGTATAAGTGAGGAGATTATTACTCACGAGCTCAATATAGACACAAGTATCAAACCAATTGCTCAGAAGCGACGACCCATGAGGGAGGAAAAGGCCATAGCCATTCGACAAGAAGTGGAGAGTTTAATTGAAGCTAAATTTATGAAGGAAATTAGATTCCATACATGGGTCGCAAACCCTGTATTGGTAAAGAAAAGCACGGGCAAATGGAGAATGTGTGTCGACTTCAGGGACCTGAACAAAGCATGCCCTAAAGATTCATATCCCTTACCACGAATTGACCAACTGGTCGACGCCACGTCAGGGCATGAGTTACTGAGTTTCATGGATGCTTATTTTGGATATAACCAGATTAAGATGTCAGCAAGCGACGCTCATCACACATCTTTTTATGCAGATAGTGATATATATCACTATATTGTCATGCCTTTTGGGCTTATCAACGCTGGCGCCACCTACCAAAGGATGGTCAACAAGCTTTTTGCAGGCATGATAGGGGTGAGCATGAAAGCTTATGTCGATGATATGTTGGTAAAATCTATCAAGAGCGTCGATCATACAGAGGACCTCAGGAAAACTTTCGAAGTTATGAGGCTTCATCAAGTGCGATTAAACCCCGCCAAATGTGCATTTGGGGTCCAATCTGGAAAGTTCTTGGGGTACATGGTGAGCCAAAATGGAATTGAAGTAAATCCCGAGAAGCTGAGCGCCATTGAAGGCATGAAAAGTCCCACTTGTCACAAGGAGGTACAAAGTCTAAATGGAAGGTTGGTGGCGCTAAGTCGTTTTTTATCCAAAGCTGGGGACAGATCCCTACTCTTCTTCCAAGTATTAAGCGCCAACAAAAAGTTTGAATGGACATCAGCATGCGAAGAGGCATTTCAACAGCTGAAGAAGCATCTTCGAACCTTACCTCCACTAACTAAGCCAGAAAGGGGCGACGCTTTAGTTCTTTACTTAAGTGTCAGTCCAGTGGCTGTAACCTCTGTACTTGTAAAGAACATAGAATCTGGCCAGGTGCAAGTTTACTATGTATCTAAAGTCCTTTCAAAGGCAGAAATAAACTATTTAGAAGTTGAGAAGTATCTCTTTGCGTTGGTAGTTTCTGCTAGAAAGCTTCGCCCCTACTTCCATGAGTATGAATTCACTGTACTAACTAATCAACCACTAAAACATTTTCTCCAAAAACCAAATGCGTCTGGAAGGATGATAAAGTGGGCGATAGAGTTAAGTGAATTTCGAATCCAAATTGCTCCGAGAACATCCATCAAAGGTCAAGCTTTAGCAGACTTCATAGTCGAGTCCACACATGGTCAAGATGAGGCGCCGCCTTCAACAAACATCTTGCCTCCAATCATTATAGAAGAAACATTTCTTGTATGGAAGTTGTACACAGATGGATCTTCATCCGTTGAAGGCTCAGGAGTCGGATTGGTGCTAACTCCACCAGATGGAGGGGAATCTTTAAGATGCGCCCTAGTTCTAACCTTTAAGGACACCAACAACGAATCTGAGTATGAGGCGTTTATTGCGGGTCTAAGGATAGATACGGGTATATGCATCAAAGCCATAAAGGTATACTGCGATTCCCAGTTGATGGTTAATCAAGTCAAAGGGGAATATGCAGCCAAAAGGAAGATGATGAAAAAGTAATACTGACTGAAGGCTTCGCCCATTTTGAGATTAACGCCATTCCAAGACAAGAAAATGAATAAGCAGATGCTCTGAGCAAATATGCCTGGCAGCAAACACCTTTGAGGGTGCATTTTGTTGAAACTGTTATGACTCGAGGAACCTATGAATGTTTTAACATTTATAGTATTAATAGATGGGCGACGCCCATAAAGGCATATTTGGAATTAGGGATCGAACCTTCAGAAGAAGCTGAGCTTAAAAGAATGAAGCGTATAACGCCAAGCTATACCTAGATTGATGGAATCCTTTACAAAAAGGGATTTTCTACGCCATTCTTAAGATGTGTCGCCCAACCTGAAGCTACTACCATACTTAGAGAATTCCATGAAGGATATGCTGCTTGCCATGAAGGGGCTAAGTCCATTATTCGAAAATCCTTGAATCAAGGGTATTATTGGCCGACAATGGCAAAGGAAGCAGAATAAATGGTGAGAAAGTGTGAATCATGTCAAAAGTACACTCCAAGAATTGGGCGTCCACCATCTGAATTGGTACCTATGCGCGTCGCTTGGGCATTCGTGCAATGGGGAACCAATTTGGTGGGTCCATTCCCTAAGTCTAAACAGAAGTGCTATATTATAGTAGCAGTGGATTACTTTTCAAAGTGGGTAGAGGCTAAAGCTCTGGCGTCGACTACGGAATTCCAAGTAGTAAAATTCTTGAAATCCAGAATTATTTCTAGATATGGAATTCCGAGTATTCTTGTCAGTGATAATGGTCCCAGTTTATTGGAAGGGAGCTAAAATGCTTTTGTGAAGAATTGCACATTGAACATCTCCATGCCTCGGTAAGGCATGCGCAGACAAATGGGCAAGTAGAAGCGGCAAACAAAGTTATTCTCAATGGTTTGAAAAAGCGCATTGACGCTTTGAAAGGAAAATGGACCGATGAACTGGATAATGTTCTATGGTCCATTAGGACAACACCAAAAACATCCACGGGTGAAACACCCTTTTGTATTGGTGTATGGTTCGGAAGCTGTGGCCCCTACTGAAATAGCGGTAGCATCGCATAGAGTAGCACATTTTGAGGTGACGCCTAATGATGAACAGAGGCGTGTCGACCTTGACTTGGTGGAAGCTAAAAGATGGATATCCGATGAAACTCAAGGAAGAATGAGATTGGCCACTGCTAGATATTATAATAGGCGAGTGTTCTCTCGCCAATTTTTCGTGGGGGAGATGGTATGGAGAAGAAATGAATTCTCACACCTGGATAGGTTGAATAAACTATCCCCAAAATAGGAAGGGCCTAATAAGGTCGTCGCTATTCCCCACCCCAACGCCTATGTCTTGGAGGATGAGGAAGGAAGAAAGCTAAGGAATACTTTCAATGCGAAGCATTTGAAAAAATTTCATGCTTAGATTATAATTTACAATGCCATTGTATATATATCAAGTATTTGAATATTACTAATGAGTATTGCAAGTTCTAGAAGTCATTGATTCAATGTTCGAATAAGAGAGTCGACACCTTGATAAACATGCATGGACTTCATTATCTTAAAAAGATAATTTACAAGATAAAATGTTCAAGTGCTAAGAAAAAAAAAACGAAGATTACAAAGATCTAGAAAATAATAAAGGTCTTCAGGTTGTTTTGGGAGGAGTGAGTTTGGAGGAAGGGCCCTTGGAAGGAACACTGCTAGACTCTGGCATTGCCCTCTTCTGTCCTGCCTTAGCTGGGAGTGGAGTGTTGCTGGTCTCAGGCGCCGCAATGTTTTTTTTAGCAGACTTAGCCTTTGAAGCAGCAGCTTCAACTTCCATGTTCTACTGCTGCATCCGCAAGAAAGCTTGAAAGCCTTTTACCTGCTCTAGAGGGAAGTCTGGCTGAATCTCATGAATCTGGGCGACTAATCTTCCATATGTCCGGATGATCTTGTCGACCAGGTGCCTCTCAGCAGCTTCCTGAAAGGCGGCAGTCTGCTTGAAAGACGTCACCGCCTCCACCTTATCAGTCTCTAATTGAAGGAGCGCCGCCTCTTTCTCCTTATGAATAACTTGAAGTTGGAGAAAAGATGCATCTTTCTCCTTCTGGGCAGTATCAGCCTGTAGGAGCGTCGCCTCCTTCTCCTTTGTTACAGAGGACATCTCCTTTGTTATAGAAGACAAGTTCTTCTCAGCCCGACGAGCATTCTCCCTATTCTGGCTGGAGACCTACTCACACTCTGCAAGCTGCTGGGCAAATTTGTTAGCCTTGTCCACAACAAATTGAGCCTTCTCAATGGCTCCATCCTTCAGCTCGAGCTCTTCATCCAGGCGTCGACGGAGAAAGGCATTATCCTCTTCCAGCTTAGCCTTCTCCTTCATCCAGTCAGCCTTCTCATTTTCCAGATGAGCAGCCTTGGAAGCCCTTAGTGCATGGTCCTCCATAACATCACATTTGTGGGCCAAGTGCACTGCTAAGGCGCCGACCTCAGTTTCTGTAGCCAAAAGTTGTAGACAAAAAAGGGTTAGACGAATAAAAGGGGGAAATAATAAAATGTGAGTAAAATTAAACCTACAGAGGCGACTGAGGTGAGGTGGTTCTTACAAGCCCCTTCGACCCATTGAGGATCGAAGTGGAGCTGGCGACGATCTCCAGGAAGGACTGACCCACTCACAATATGAAGATCCAGGTCAGAGTGAATAAGTGTTCCTTCAGGAAGCTTCACTTGAAAGGAGGTTCCCTCGGGAATACTGGCCCCTTGCAGGCGACGCCATGGTTCCCAGTTCATTAGGCGATTCTCATAAACAGGTGTCTCGTAGAGGTGCCGCCTCAAATCAAATCCAGTGCCTTCAAGAGGACCCAGAGGATTAATTGATGCAGCAGACGGAGACACCTGAGGCGTCGCTGGTCTGACAGATGGTTGGGTAGATGGCCTAAGAGATGGTTGGGCAGATGGCCTAGGAGACACTTGGGTATGCGACGCCTGGGGCATGGTGGGTGTCATTGGAGAAGGGGACCTAAAAGGCGGGGCTTGTATGAGGGGTGAGGGATCAAGTGTTGAAGTAGAAACACCTCACTCTCTGGCGACGCTTCCGAGTTTCCTAAATCAACAATTAATTAGCCAAAACCTTTACAAAACAGGGTACAATTCTCTTAAAATAAAGAATACATGTTGGCAGTGTTGTTTCTTCTGTACTCTCATCCAACACTATAGTGTTGGAAGGATCATCAGGGTTGGTCTTATCCTTCTTCGAGCGTCGCTTCGGAGCCATGGATTTGGCCTTGTGTTACTTTTTGGCTGGTTCCTCCTCCTCTTGAATTGGTGGAAGGACCCCAGTCGACGCCTGGACATAGCATCCAGAAGGTTGAAATAATTAATCAAATTCATCATCATCTGCAAAGAAAAAGGAAAAGGATTAAAGAAATACCCAATCAATCTCCGGATGAAAAGTCGATGACTTTATTGTAGCACTAGCAAGCATCGCCTATGTTGTATCCTTGGATATAAAGGAGAGCTGTCCTTTGGAATGTGCTATGTATATGAGGTTGAGGGTATCGATATCCTCCTCATAATATTCAGTAAAGGAGGGTAAAGGGTCTGTTCGAGGATTTCTCAAAGCCCACGCGACGCCTCCAAAGAAGAATAAATATTTTGCTTTCCAATTTGAGCTAGTGGATTTAAAACCACTAACCAAGGGTTTTTTGGCATTCCAGAACCAAGGGTTTTGGCCTAGGCGTCACACATTCCAGCCTTTCGACTCGGGAAAACGAGTTTGGAAAAGAAAAACGCCAAAGGCGTTGAATTGAAGACGATAGAAGGATCAGAATAAAGACAAGGAGTAAGGCCAGTTATTTTCAAAGCATAGAATACTAAATCCTACCCACATGCGTATGGCGTTAGGGGTCAATTGGGTAGGGGTGATGCCATAATAGCGGCACAGTTCTACTAAAGAATCACAGAAAGGGAAATGAAGCCCCGCCTCTATTTGACTCAAATAGATCGTGGCTTCGTCTTCCCCTGGAAAGCATACCCGATCGTCGCCCATGGACTCAGGGTCAGGGAATCGGGGTCGATCCTCATTACTCATACCCGAGGTTTCGACTGCCGAGGCGAAGTTCTCTCAGGTAAGAAGCTTTTGTTTAGGGTCGATAGCAGGAAGGGGAAAATTAAGAGTCTTACTGGGGATGTTGCTAGAAGACGCCATGACTTTCTTCAACAACTGGACTTTTGATGGCGTTACTCGACAACGGGCAATGATGGCGACGCTCCTCTTAAAAGGCGATGAATATCAGTTTTTAGAGATAGAAACTAGAGAGAAGGCAGAGCAAAAGATTCGAAAGTGTTCAAAATGAATGGACCACTCCTTTTTATAGTGGACCCATGAAGAAATTGACAATCATTGCAATGGAATTCGAAATGTCACCCATAAATGACCATTGGATTAAAACGGAATTTGAAACGTTGCTTTCTGATGGACCGTTAGATCTCAATGGTCACATGGATTGCTGACGTCATCACACTGTTACATTCAAATTCAAACAAAACCAAAATATCAAGCAATGTGGACCGTTGGATCATCAGAAATCACACGGATTGCTGACGTCATGGGGGGAAGATGAAACGATTTCTTTCTTTGAAAGAATTCAAATTTGAATTTTACCGCCAGGAAATTTTAGAAATTTCCGCCATTAAAGGCTCATCGACGCCTAGAAAATTCCAGGTGTATTAAACACCTAGGAAAATTAAAATCTCATCGACGCCTAGAAAATTTCAGGTGTATTAACACATAGGAAAGTTAAAAGCTCATCGACGCCTAGAAAATTCCAGGTGTATTAACACCTAGGAAAATTAAAGGCTCATCGACGCCTACAAAATGACAGGTGTATTAACACCTAGGAAAATTAAAGGCTCATCGATGCCTACAAAATGACAGGTGTATTAACACCTAGGAAAATTAAAGGCTCATCGACGCCTATGAAATTTACAAGTGTTACTTAGTAAATTTCATGGCAAAGCGACGCCTATTAAAACAAGAACCCAGTTGAGGCAAATTAAGACTTATAGAAAGTCGAAACTCATAGAGAGATTCTATCCAATCAGGACTAATACTCCTGTTTGGCTCGAGGGGCATATGATGGGGTTTATAAGGGACACCTTATTTTAATAAACCATTAATCACTGACCTAAATAAAATCAATAAGATTTATATAAACCATTTATGTAAGGCGTCACCCCTATGAATGTGCGAGAGGCATCAACCTATAAAAGGCGTGTCAGGATAAATCCGCATTAATTGGGATCAGACATCGTTAAATGAGATCCATCATAGGAACATATGACTATCTACCTGCGAATAAACAACCATCAACTGCAAGTGCTGTTTCGTCCTTGAATGGCAAAAACATGTATGAAGTGTTGAATTTATAGTATTATCCACTCTTTTTATTGACTGATGCATACATACGTACGATCTTGATGAATCTTGCATTACATCTCCTGGAGTTTGATACTTCCTTATTGGCTCATGGAGTCCGATACTTCCTTATTACGATCTTGATGAATCTTGCATTGTTTCCTCCTAGAGTCCGATACTTCCTTATTGGCTCTGCTAGCAGCGCGAGCTTGTCTTGGCATAGCTGAAGGGGTTGCTCTTCCTTGCATGAACAAGATGGTAGCAAGGTATCTCCCTCTACAAAGCTATTGATGAGAAACTTTGGCTGTTTTCCAATTCTTAAACTGTCAATTATGGAGTTTCACATTCTTTTATAAACTGAAACCTGAAGAGTTTCAACCTTCTTATAGATGGTTCCCTGCGACAGAACGTTCCAGAGCAGTGTCAATCGCAATGGCTGGCTTCACCCTTGGAAATGCAGTAGGACTCACACTAACTCCAATTTTGATGTCTCAAGGTGGTGGTATATTTGGACCATTTGTAATATTTGGACTGTCTGGATTCCTGTGGCTCCTTGTATGGGTATCTGCAGTATCAAATAGTCCCGATAGGCATTCTCAGATATCAAAACGTGAACTGAAATACATATTAAGTGGGCAGACAAATTCATATTAAGTGGGAAGACGTTGGGTGTGTGGAAATGAGAACCAATTGACTTTGACAATTAATTAAAAAGGCTGGGGGTATTTTAAGTATATTAGGTCAGATTTATGGCACATGGACAACACATGCCATTTATTTAACGGTTACTGTCTGAATTGGATGGAAAAGCTCAATTACAAACAAGTGTAAACATACGAGTGTAAGAACAAACATCATGAGTGCAGTTACCAATTGTAGCAAACATCCGGTGCAATTTCATACTTTTCCCTTTATTTTATTACCCCGTTAATTATTAAGGATAAGTACTCACTAGTTGCTTCGACCTTGAGAAAGGCATGTTCGATATCGGAAACCCCACCCAGCTTCCATCTCCCCTGAGATTCTCTCATCCTGCTCTCACCTTGCTACTCTGATCATACTCGCCGATCAATTCTGCTCAGGATACATCGCTGCAGCTCAGTCGCCATTGGTTTCTGTAGAGGACGCTGCACTACAGCCCGATTAGAACTTAAAGTTGCACGATCTGGTAAATCTTTCTCTCCCAGCTCAATTGATCTCCTCACCATCTTTAGTTTGGCGGTTAGATCAGATATCGAGAAATCGTAATACGTAGATAAAACTGATGTCGGTTTTCTGTAAGCAGTGCTACTCTTCTGCTTTTACTTTTGGATTTGATGTGGTGTACTAGTCGAAGATTGAAGATTATAATTTTCTTAGATTTAGGAATCCATCGATGGAATATATTTTTTGATTTCATCTTCAAACCTATCTATCCATCCATCTATCTATCACTAGATAGCTAGCTAGATTTCTATCTATCCATCCATCCATCCATCCATCCATCCATCCATCTATCTATATTTCTATCTAGATTTGCCTATCTTTCTACGCTATAACCAAATAAATTTGTTGTCATTTTATTAAGAAAATTTGGTTATAAGCCATAAACTTAATCATCTTCTAAAGTGGGGGAAAATTACTTGTATTAACGCCGATCATCTTTTTAGGGTTTCTCAACAGTTAAGATCAATGGACTTTATTTTTTTGCCATTAATATGGTTCGGACATCTACTTTAGTTCATGTACATTACTCCTTGTGCTCTGTTGAAACACGTTTCCACTTCCACATAATCGTCTCCTTTTTCTGAATGAGAGTTGATTACCCTACTAGGTAAACACATACCAGTCTCAGCATGCTGTCCTTATAAAAATCCGTAGCTCTGTTCTATCATTTCCACCTGTGCATATTACCTTTATTTAGGTGATGCTTTCACAAAACACAGTTTAAAGTGTTCTTTTTTAACTGTCTTTACTCCCTTCGTGTGAAGGAGGTGAAATAAGATTGTCAACTTTGTTTTTGAATAGTAAATATAAAATATTGCTAAGTTTATTCATGTCTGGTTTCTTAAAAGCGTCAAATATTTCATGAACTAGACTTCTCAAAAATCTTGCTTTGTAGTTTCTAAAACATGTGATAATGGCAAAATTAAACTTGGTTGAAGTTTTATCCCAACCATAACCCATAAATACTTCATAGATTTAATTCTTCGTAGACTTAAATCTATCATTCCTTTAATTCCTTAATTCAGGGATCTGTCATAAGTCATCCACCTTGTATTGGTGTTTTATGCTGGGTATGGATCCATTCATACTGTTTCTATCTGTGCTTTTATTGGTGGTCGAAGGATTGTCGTTGTTCTTACAAGTGACCTTAATGGCAAAGTTTCTACACTTTCCCTTCTTAGTTTTGAGTAAGCTGTAAGTGAGTTAAGACCATTCTACAATAGATGTATATATATATTAGTAGAATGCGTGGATATATAGAGAAAGTTAGTTTTCTTAAGGTTTAGAGCTTAATATGTATATATACCTCCATGAATGAAAAAATATGTAGAGTTTTACCGTCTGAAATTAAAATTGTATCATAGCCCTAGATTTGAATGAAAGTTTTAAAATGAGAGAGGGAGATTCGCTGGTAATTGTTAGAGTGATCAATTTTTCTCACCGATATCTTAGATAAGTGGGCTCAGTGTTTTTGGTTGGCAACTGTTCTTCGACGTCCCAACGAATGGCTTCACGCGCAATCGTCCCGACTCTCGACTTTCTTCATGCGCCGACTTGTTGAGGCGTGTCTCCACTGTGCGTGTCTCAACGTTTGACGTACGACATCTAGGGGGTGAAAAAAATCCTGTCCCGGTCAGTCTGGTTCAGTCCTATGCTCTAGACTAATTTTTTTGGTCTTTTCATGTTGGTCTCGAAATCGAATCCAAGATCGTTAAAACCATTTGATATGGCATGGTTTTTCCAATTTGGATCAAACAAAAAACTTTTTAGGCTTATTTGTATTTTATTTTTTCTAAAATAATTATTTTTACTTTTCTATCATTATTTTTTTTCATCTCTTTATAAAATATATGTATTATCAAGTAAAAGTTTGTTAAATCAATCCGATTTTGTTCTAAATCGAAATGGGCCAATTGAACCTTCCTTTCTAAAACTAATTTGAAATTGAAATAATTATACTATTCAATACAAAATTTACTGTCATGATATACAATTAGATAAATTTATATCATAAAATAGTATGAAATATAATTTAATAATTTGTTGAAGACAGATAAATTTTGTTCAATTTATATAATTAGTTTTTACCTAGCATTATTTTGTTGTAGTAAAAGAAGGTAAATTGTTCCCTTAAAAGTATCGCATTCATAACGATAAATCATTAAAAAGTACTTAATGGTCTGGTTCAATCTCATTGTCTTTAACGACCTAAATTTGAAATTAGGACTAAGACCGACAATACCAATAAGTTAAGACTGAAAAAATCAGTAAGCCAAGACCATTGGTTTTGGTCTATGAATGGTTCAGTCTTTTTGGTCTGGTCGCGATCAGACACGGTCTGGGCACAATCTTAATGGTCTACTTACTCAACCTTTTTTAACGGTCTCTTGAGTTATAAAAACAAAGTAAGAGAAAGACGATAAAACTCAAGATGTTATAAATAGAATAAGGGTTATGGGTCGATCTACAACCCTTAAGGAAAGTAATGGGTTTCTCCGTAGTCTCTTCAGATGATTGAGTTGGATGTGAATCAACATGATCGTTAGATGTTTGGGGCTCGGGCGAATACGAAACCTCTAACTCAACATGAGAAGAAGCTAATTATGGACTTTGCATTAAAATTGGAGGTGGACTATGATTTGGTAATGATAACACTTCTACTGTAGTCGACTCGGCGGATGGGGAGAATTATATGTTCTCCTCAAAGAACATGACATTAAATAAATGTATAATATCGATTTATGACCGTAGAATAACATCATTCCTTTCTACAATCTAGAGTATGCAAGATACTTAATATCTCGTGCAGAAAGATTTTTGAGTCCTAGAACAAAATCATGAACACAACAAGTACATCCAATTATATTAGGGTAACAATAATTTTTTAGAACACAAAATAGAGTTTGAAACTTAATTACCTAGAGGAAGAAAACATTTCGTGTATCAAATGCAAATTGTTAAAACATCACCCAAATGATGAATTAACACATTTGTATGAAGTAACAATTTGCGAGTAGTATCAAGAAGATGCTTGCTCTTTCGTTTAGTAATATCATTTTTGCCAGACTGTATGATAATATGTTGATTGATGTAGTAGCATAACTTGTTAATTTAGAAATGATATAAATGTTCCTTAGAAATATTCTCGTGCATTATGACTGCCACTTTTTTGTTGATATTTTAGCCAAATTGAGTCTGAATTTCAGCATAGGACTGAAACAAAAAGAAAAAAGTTACAACATTTTTTTTTGAGATTTGTCTTTCCCAAGCATTAGTTACCAATTATATTTCCCCCTGTTTTTTTGTTTTCCCTTCACATGTTTCTCTCTCTTCTCTCAGTTGATTAGATATGGAGAAGTACGAACTCGTGAAGGATATAGGATCCGGAAATTTTGGCGTGGCAAGGCTTATGAGGAACAAGGAGACTAAAGAACTTGTTGCAATGAAGTACATCGAACGTGGCCACAAGGTACTTCATTAATCTCTCTTACATCAAAACTGATAGTTAAGCTAGTACTTACAGGAAATGAAGCGTAAAACTGGTGTTGTACCCCTTTGCTGAATGAGCCGGAGAAATGGTGTGTCTGCCTTTGGGAAATTTGTGGCTGAACTGTAGAAAATTGGGAAAAATGGGGTAATTGCGTTTGTGACGTTTGTGGTTTTGGGTATTGTCCTGTCCTCATATGAACCTTTGTTCATTGTTAGATGCATTGGGATAAAAGTTCATTTTTTAAAGTGTTTAAAGTTAAGTTTAATTTTTTAAGTGCCTCAAAGACCTTGCTTCATTTGTTGTCTCAAAGACCTTGCTTCAAAGACCCTTCTCTTAGATGATATGGAAATGTATATGAGTTGTCTTGGTGTTTTAATAGGGTCCCATCTTATTCTATTTTTTCAATGGTATTGTCTTTTTTGTTATCTTACTTTTGCTGCAGATTGATGAAAATGTGGCTAGGGAGATTATCAATCACAAATCGCTCCGTCACCCCAATATCATTCGCTTTAAGGAGGCACGTGAAGTTCAATTTGAAATTTTCTATGTATGTATGATTCTGGTGCTCTAGTTTGATGGTCCTAACATCACAGGTCCTTTTGACTCCAACACATCTCGCTATTGTCATGGAATATGCAGCAGGAGGGGAGCTGTTCGAGAGAATCTGCAACGCAGGCAGATTCAGCGAAGATGAGGTTTGCTTGAGTGCTTATTTAGTTTAAGATGATGTGACAAAGTTTAGATTTAGTTTTTCCTAAAAATGCTCGATGGATTTGTTTAAGAAAGGCAGAGACAGTTTGCATTTCTTCTATAATAAATGTTTCAATCTTGCTTTCCAAATATATCAGCCTGTAAAACGTGATGTGTATTCTGTTAAGATTTGTTTGGCTTTATTTTTTATTTGGTGATTGTATAGGCTAGATATTTCTTCCAGCAACTCATTTCAGGAGTCAGCTTCTGCCATTCCTGTGTAAGCAGAAAGCCTTCCATGTCAGCGTATTGTTTTCCTGCTATATGTTCCGATTGACATTTTATTTATTTGATTCGTTGTAGCAAATATGCCATAGAGATTTGAAGTTGGAAAACACCTTATTGGATGGAAGCCCTGCACCCCGTTTAAAAATTTGCGATTTTGGTTACTCGAAGGTAAATGGCTATAGGTTTTTGTATTTTCTGGTGTATTTCAGTCATCTTTGCACTGGGATTGCATCTTTTTGTGCTTTCAACTGATCTATCACAAGTCCAAAATAAGATCTCAACGTACCGTACACTTTTTGGATTTCTTCTGCCTTTTTAGTCATCGCTCCTGCATTCAAGACCCAAGTCCACCGTTGGGACTCCTGCATACATTGCACCAGAGGTTCTCTCACGAAGAGAATATGATGGCAAGGTACATTTTTATTGTGAGGGCATTGTGTGGATGGAGAATGTGTCCATAACTAACATGTTTCAGTTTAATACTGTTGACTTTTGTAATATCTTATTTTCCAGTTCCAGGCTGATGTCATTCTTGGCAATGACATAATTACAAATGATTTGTGAAACTCTAAAATTTTCACCTGTTCTTGCTCTTACCATGGGTTTACTGTTTAGGAGCCATCAGCACTGGTGCATATCTTGCCTTTTCTGAATGAGTGATGTTTCCTGAATACTTCTTTTTTGCATTTCCTGTTCATTTTGTGCTTTAAATCCTTGAGAACTCTAACTTATCCACACAATTGCTAACATTGGTCACACTGGAAATAAAAATGTGGGATGTAATTGGGAGACTTGAATGCTTCAAGCATCTGAATATAAAATATTACACTAAATTTTGTGTAAAATTAGTTTGTTTCTTTGTTGTTTCAGTTGGCAGATGTATGGTCTTGTGGAGTGACTCTCTATGTGATGTTGGTTGGAGCATATCCTTTTGAGGACCCTGAAGACCCAAAGAATTTCAGGAAAACTATCAGTGTATGTTGTTTCTCTTGGTTAGATCTATATCAATGTATTATTGTTTTTGTAGTATGTGGTGATCTTTTCTGAAACAACCTTGTCGTTTTGCAGCGGATAATGGCTGTGCAGTACAAAATCCCAGATTACGTCCACATATCCCAAGATTGTCGTCAACTGCTTGCTCGTATATTTGTTGGAAATCCATCCCGGGTATGTTAAGCTACTACTCATCGCTGCTATTATTTGCACAATGGAACATTTGAAAGATGAATAACTGTTGAAATGTAAGAATGAATAGAGTCTGTTGTCAATCTCTGGTGTCTTACATGCTTTGTGATGTGTCCACCAATGATGATCCTCATATTGTGTTGATTTAACATTATATACATGGTGATCTAATAATATGTAGCATTTTATTGAAGAGGGTGACCATTAAGGAAATCAAAAGTCACCCTTGGTTCTTGAAGAACTTACCAAGGGAGTTAACAGAAGCAGTTCAAGCTCTATACTACAGGAAAGATAGTTCCGGAGTGGTGAACCTTCAGAGTGATGAAGAAATCATGAAAATAGTTGAGGAGGCTAAGATGCCGCCTCCAGCATCACGGTCCGTTGGAGGCTTTGGTTGGGGAGGAGAAGAGGATGATGACTCCAAGGAAGAGGAGGATGTAGAAGAAGAAGTAGTAGAGGAAGAGGAAGAGGAAGATGAGTATGAGAAGAGTGTGAAGCAGGCCCAAGCAAGTGGGGAGTTTCATGTCAGCTGATGAGACTCTTCGTCCATCCCCTGCCCTTTGGTAGAAAAGGTGAGGAAGGATTTGCCGCGGGCATTGTGTTACGCAGCAAAATATGGTAAAGCGAGTTTATTTCTTTGTCCCCTCGGAAGTCAGTAGTTAAAAAGAAACAATTTTAGTGTGTAAATCCAAATGTTAAATAGGGAGGGTCATGCCTTATCTATTTACTCTTGTGGATTGAGTCTCTCTTTGATCAATGTGGTCCTTCCCCTTCTAGTTGGTGGTGTGGTGTAAAGCAAGTTTGTAACTAATAGATCATGTCATGTCCCGACCTAAGAACTCGGTTTGGTTTGTGTATTAGTATATGTGTGTTCATGGTTGGTACCTATGGGGGGCCGTTCCAACTTGCATCATCATTTTCATTTGTTGCTAAAGATCTTTGGGTTCAACAGTCCAGTCCCTGCACCGAAACTGAATGCTCGTTCTGCGGTTTTGCTGATCCTTATCAAATTCAGACCTAGCAATTAGTTTGCATCTCCGTCCCTCAAACTTAGGGTATGTATTATGACCGGAAAAACTAAGTTCATGTCTAGCTCAAACTGCTGTGAAATTCTTAGGTCTACCTTAAATTAGATCTAGCAGACTCTAACGTGGTGATTAGGCGAGGTGTTCAAATTCCAAAACTCTCATTTGTATACTCTGATTGCTAGACAGTCGATTTCAGGGGCACCTAGTGTGCCCCCCCACCTGGATCATGGCGCTGCCTGGCGAGCCTGACAGAGCATGCAAGATGTATAGATGAGCTCCCAAGGTTCAATACTTAGGTCGATGCCTTAACATGACTAGCAAATCCTTAGAATATTTCTACCATCCTTCATAACAAGGCACATTACAAAGTCGACCTTATCTATCTCGCGAGCCTGATAGAACATGCAGGAGGTATAGACGAGCTCCCAAGGTTCAATACTTAGGTCGATGCCTTAACATGACTAGCAAATCCTTAGAATATTTCTACCACCCTTCATAACAAGGTGCACTACAAAGTGTCGACCTTGTCTAGAGATAGTGACTCACCATTTGGTTAAAACACTTAAAGAATGATACATTGCTAAGTGGACACTCATCCCTTTTAGAAGGGACAACTGGATTTAACACCTCATCACATAAGGACAAATACCCTAAACCTTAAATGAACAAGTTAATATGGTAAGATCATTCATCATTCACGAGAAACAAGATAAGGTTTATCTATATAATCAATAATGGTTAATAATTCAACTTTGATACGTGATCGGTTGGTATCTTAAATGTTTTTGCATTATCGGTTGTACCCTTATATTTGTGAATGTTACTGTCGTCATTTAGTCTATTCATTAGTCCTACGTTACTTTTTTTCTCTGGTAAATGGTCACGTGATTTGCGCATGCCGTGACAACGTCAACTCCACGTCATCGCCACATAATGAAACATAGATATATCATATTTAATTTAAACATAATTTATATTGTAAAAAAAAAATATTAATATTTTTCAAATTGCAAAATCATATTATAAAATAAAAATAATTAACTAAAATTTGAATATTAAGTAAAAAATATAAACATATACGAAACCATGATTTTTGTTTATAAAAAAATTATAAAAGAATGTTAGAATATAAAACTTGTTTTTTTTAGAAAAGTGAAAAATAGGAAAAACACGGTTTTTTTTTGAATTACATCTATTTTTTGTTTATTTTTCATATATATACTTAATTACTTATAATTCCAGTTTTTAATTTTTTTTTAAATATTTCTTATATTTTTATGGATTTTCCCTATTTATTTTACTTCATTTTTTTGTTTCCATTCGCCACGCTAGTGTCACATCACTATTCTGTTAATTAAACTTAATGATAAACAATAATTTGGACTAACAACATTCTGAAACATGAGATGTCATTAAACAACAAAGAGGGACCAATCGTTCACATAGGTTAAACATGTGAGACCATTGAAACTATTAATCATTCTATATATTCATCAATTCCAAGGATCCACTCTTTTACTCTAATGATTACATTTCACATTCCATATTCATTAAAGAATCAAAGCGCGAGCTATTGGAACAACTCCGACGTATTACGTTTCCACCTTCAGTATCTTCATCCAACATTCGACGTCATATGTGGGAACCTAATCGAAAATCCACGCAAACTTGTGACACGGTCAACCAAGGCAACAAGTGATGAGGAAGGTTCCTCAATCGATTTTGAACCTTGTTCCTCTTTACATCCAGCCACCTGGGGCATGCCCGAGGCACCCCTGCACCAAGCAAGCCCCAATATCTCCCCCGTGGTCAATTCTCTCCTCCCCCCAAACGAAAAAACAATAGATAAATGTGGTCATGAGCCCTATCAATTTATGACTGCCTCCGCACAATATTCCTCGTAGCCACCTGTAACCTTATTTCCTCGATTAGGGAGTCTCAACCATGTTACTACTGAGATGCTCATCGCCCTAGAGATGATCCTGTAGTAGGTCAGACGATAAACATCGACATATCAAGGGACCTCCCTAAAACCCAAATTATCTTCCAAGGAGAAATCCTGAGGGGTGCTACCCCCAATCCCTCGTGCCGAGCTAGAGGCGTCCTCAAGCATTCGAAAAACTCACCCAGCTTCACATCTTTCTACAAACTCGACTTTTCAGAAGTGATGGTGCCACAAGAAGCGATCATCATATTTGTTTCTATGAATGTTCGACCCTGGTCTTCGTAGGGAACTTGTTGGAATTTGACATATGAACAAAATTATGAAATCGCCTAAATACACATATTTAGATTACCTCTTGGAGCGATTGCCCTTTGCGGAAGCGGATCTGCTTGAGGTTGGGATCACGGTCTGCCGGACCAGAGGACACGCCACGGTTTAACATGCTATGCCCTATAATACCACAACTACTGAACTCTGTCTAACCTGTAGGGTGACTATCTTTTGTTCACTTCTTCAGCTAGTTTTTCCTAGCCCTGATCACCCCTATATATACTTATATATAGAGGTATATGTTTTAAGTCCAGACACGCAACTGGACTTATGTGAATGGACTCCCACTTCTGGGCATCCTAAAACCAACATCTCACACTCACACAAAGTGGGGGCGCTCATTCATCATGCCAGCACCAAAAGAACAAATCCCATTATACAGTAAAGTCACAAACGAGGAAGCAGCTGTGCGACCGACAGGCACAACGAGCAAAGTGCTACGCACTGGTTAAGAATACGTAGCAACCCGCGGATTCCACACCAGCACTAGAAGTCATGTAATATTTCTCTAGGGCTGACCACCAAAGGATCTTTAAACCTATATATGTATTGTGCCCACAACCGCAGCCTATGCCGCAGTTGATGTCCATCTAGTGGACAAAATATCGAGAAGATTCCATAATGACCATCCTCATCCTATAAAACCATAATCACAATCCAACTCGCTTTTCTAGAACCGGGACTCGACCCATCGAGCACATACTAAGATAGCAAACACTGAACTGAACATCAAGCCTCTACCTAGAGTAATGAGGGTACATTCGTGGCTCCTACACAAAGAGCTCTGGGTCTCACACGACTCTGAGTTAAGATCATATCTCGGGTCAAACCCATGGTCATTTTGGGTGCGCCGAGGTATGGAACGCGCACTACAACATATCTCCTCTCCCATGGAGCATATGTCCAAATGGTGTACATATGTCCATCAGGCACAGAAAGTACCCAAACCAAAAATCAAAAAGACTCCCATCTGACCCCTGAGTAGATTGATAGACTATATTATGTCGTAGTGCGAAATTAGATAGTTCTAGACACAAAGTCCTTTACGGTCATCCTGACAAATTCCAGAACTAGAAACTATCACCAGCCTCACCTAGTCACAAAGGCACATAAGCTATCACCCGTGTGAGAGGGTGATCCAATACACTTTGACATATTTCAACAAACAATCACAAAAATGAACACATAAAATACTCAAAATGCGAAAACATGCATACTCAAACTTATTATCTTGTGTCTCACCATGTCTCTAGCATAGTTATATTTGATATCAATGTGTTTCGACTTGTTATGGTACTTGGGATCCTTTGTCGGAGTAAACTAGGATCAGATCAACTAGACTCCTACACCTCAGCAATCCATCCAGGAGTCTCTTCATTCACACTGCCTCTTGAGCAGCTGATGCAACAACCACAAGTTCGGTTTTCATGGTGGACAACACGGTGCATGACTGTTTATTGCTCATCCATGAAATTTCTCCATTGGAAAGTACAAACGCAAAGCCCGAGGTGGATTTCCTTTCATCCAGGTCACCATTATAATCTGCATCGCTGTACACTATTATTAGGAGATTCTATGGTCTCCGCAAGTTTCCTCTATAGCACAAGGCATAACGAAGCCCTTAAGATATCACATGATCCTCTTTACTGCCAGTCAATGTTTCAATCAGGGGTCAGCTTGGTACCAACATACCATGCCGACTCCATGACAGATATCAGGCCAAGTAAACACCATTGCATACATCAGGCTTACGACTGCGCTCAGATACAGAATATGTTCCGTCTGGTCCTTTTCCTCTTTAGTCTTTTGACACATTTCCATGTTAACAGGTTGGCCAATGTGAGCTGGAGTATCAGTTGGTTTGCAGTTATTCATGTTGAACCTTTCCAACACTTTATTTATGTAACTCTCCTGCGAAAGCCACAACTGCCTCCTACGGAGATCCCTCGAGATCTGAATCCCAAGAATATATACCACCACACCCATATCCTTCATCTTGAATAGAGAGGATAACCATGCCTTGGTCTGTGTGAGAAAATCTAAGCTATTTCTGGCTATGAGTATGTCATCCACGTATAGAGTCATAAACACAAAGTCCGGTACATATCTTTTGGTGTACATGCAATGATCCTCATCTAGCATGAGAAATCAATTTTCCACAACCATGTCATGAAATTTGTGGTACCACTGCCTAGATGACTGTTTCAAACCATATATCGATTTATGTAGCTTGCATACTAAGTGCTCATCACCTTTCTGCACAAAACATTCATGTTGTTCCATGTAGATTTCTTCTTCTAACTCACCATTGACGAAGGCGGTCTTAACGTCCATTTGATGCAGTTACAGATCTAGAGTCGCCATAATAGCCAGAATCAAGCGAATTGTGGTCATTCGAACAGTCAGTGATAAGATCTCCTTAAAGTCCACTTCCTCCTTCTGTGTATAAAATTTCGCGACTAGTCGAACATTTTAACGCTCAACTGTTCCAACGACCTTAATCTTTGTTTTCAGAACCCATATAGATTCTATTGCTCTGCATCCTCTTAGAAAGTCGACCAATGTCCAAACACCGTTCTTCCTCATAGATTTCATCTCGTCCTCCATCGCTTTCATCCATTCTTCTTGGAAGGGTCCATTTAGAGCTTCTCTGACGTTTTTCAGCTCAAAAGTTGTCTCATTAGATAATAGGATGTAAAGTTCTCTATCACCTTCAAATGCATATCATCGGGAGGGAAACTTACCTCTTAGCCCATGGCCTAACATCTCACTACTACCAAGGGTATGATCATGATCACTCCCATTGGGAATGAGACCCCCAATGCTCCCTCTGTCAACAAGATCATCAGGAGTGGAATATGTTTCATTCGCTTCACAGGAGGTGAATCTGGTAGATGCCGAACCGATTCATCCTCTGCGACTTCAACTCTCCCCTGAATTAACAGGTATCTTCTCAACTTGATCTTGCATCTCATATAGAGAGTGGACCAAACCAATCTCTCCCTTCTTCGAAATGTTGTTCTCTAAAAACGTTGCATCTCGTGATTCGAACTCGGAAACAATCCCACTGTTCTACTAAGCTATAAACACCTATACCTTTTAGGTTTTAGATCAACCAACAAAGATACTCTTCTTTTCTCTAGGTCCAATCTTCACAAACTTGTTCGAGGAATCATGGGTGTAAACGACGCACCCCCATGGGCACATACGGCTAAGGTCCACACTTATTCCAGTCCAAAGCTCGTATGGAGTGGAGTCAATCATATTCTTCGGCACATGGTTCAGTATGTAGGCAATACTCTTCAAAGTGTCTCCCCAAAAGGAAATCAGCAATTGAGTCCGCGTCATCATCGACCGAACCATTTCAAGGAGCGTTCTATTGCGTCTCTCTGCAACACCGTTTTGCTGAGGGGTGTAGGGAACCGTTAACTGCTGAATGATCCCATTTTGGGTGCATAGATCGTTGAATTTGACTGGAAGGTACTCTCTTCCACGATCAATGCGGAGTGTCTTAACCTCCCGATCTAAGTGATTCTCAACCAAATTCAAAAATGATCTGAAGTAACCTACTACTTCAGATTTATGGGAGATCAAGTAGACAAATCCATAACGGGTATAACCATTTGTAAATGTGATGAAATATCTTGCTCCATGCCGAGCCCTAACACTAAGAGGGCAACATACGTCTGAATGAACTAATTGCAAAGGATATTTAGCTTTAGGGGCCTTTTCAAAAGGGTTTCGGATGGTCTTTCCTGCTAGACAATTACCACACGTAGACAACTCCACATGAAGAATGTTGGGCAGAAAGCCCCGTTGGGGCAGCCACTGCATTCTTTGTTGGCCAAATGTATCGTTACAGTGGGAGTGTGTACAATATTCTTAATCCTACTGGTAGCCTATTGTGACTCCTTATACTTCAACCTTTTAAGGCAAAATGAAGGATAAGATAAATAAAATTTCATACGTAAATGGGTCAAATGGATCCTAGAATTCATTACTCATCATCAGAATTGTGTCTCGATTGATTACGAATAACAGTTTCATATAAACCCAGAAAGGTAGATCTTGAATATAAATGTTGCTCAAGAAGTATTGAAGTATAAATCAAGGTACTTCTCAACATTGAGTATGAGAATGCAACTTTAGGACTTAGTGGTCCCTTAGAACTCTTAGTTTTATCGTGAGACAATATTATAAATGTTAAAGTTGATTAGTTCATGTTAAATAGCATAATCACTATGGATTAAATACCTGCAAGATCCTTCAACAAAGACAGTCACATATTATGGGTTGGGTAGGTACAAAGCTCACCAATGAAGGATAAGACTTAATTGATGTTTAAAGGGCAAACAGTAATATATTCTTGGAATTGAGATTCCAAGAGAGATCACTTGAAAAATTGGGTTCTTAAGTGATAATTTTAGTATTACCCGTTTAAAACTCTTGTATCTAAAAATTCATGACGTAATGCGCCAAATGTCTTAAAGACGAGCTAAGTTGGAAGTTGTATGCATGTTGTGACGTGCCCTAGACCAACTACTAAATCGAGTATATGACTCAATTGATTTGATGCTTAAGGATCACATAGTAAATTGTTGTTGAAGCATTGTGTATATGCATGTGATAACATGTTGTAAAGTTGTTCCTAGTGGGAGTTAAGACTTTCTGGGATATCTTTCTTTCTAGAGATGGCCATCTGATAAGATGAGTGAGAAACAAGTGAGAAATTCAATTTAGGTGATTGAATCTAAGCAAGTGGCTCTCGCACCAACAACTGAATTTAGTTTGGTCTAACAGGTTTTTACAGTATTACAGATGATATACATTATTGATCCAGTGTTTGTCTACTGGTGATTGTATTTTCAATATCTTTCGAAAAAGATCTTATTTATGATAAGAACATTTAAAAGACCAACATTACTAAGCATAAGGCTTGGTGACATGCAAAAAAGTGAATGTGAATTGGTAGTCAACAAAAGATGGATAAACGGATAAGCCCGTGAAGACCCTTCTGTAAGGATGTATTCATCTGATTTTTGTCTTAATGAAGCAAATGGTAACGACCATTGCATATACTAATGAGATTGATCACATCACAATGTTCATTTTGATCAAAGAGTTTAATTTGGATACATACATATTCATTAAGATTGCTCTGTGCATTCTTGATTGATTTTTAAATGTATGCCGAGTAAACTTAAGGTTAACTCACTCACACGAGTAACCGCCTCCTCGTCTTTGTGGTGTCGCTTTTATGTAACGAGTGGTGTTGAGACAGGATTTCGAGTTGAAAATCGTCAAACTGATGATTTGAGACATAACTACTTGAATTCATAAGTCACCCGTTGAGATGAAGCCATCATTAGAATTTGTTTTATGGCCATTGATATGATGTCATGGGAAATTTTAATGGAATTTATTTATGTAGTTTACTTTGCAGTAAGATGGAAGTTAATGTACTCTGGTTTAGATGCATGTAGTATCTAGACACACATCCGCACACCACTGTCTTTATGACAAATGACATACACTCCATGTGAAAAATAAAAAGGTGTTGCAACATGCATTTCATACTACGTGTGCTATTAATCGACCACGGGTTTACGCAAGCACGATCTTAGCTTGTTGAAGTGTGAGACCCAAGGATCCTTAACAGGTTCAAAATTGTGTGCCCTCAAAACTCCGATCAGAGACTTGAGACCTAACATGATGTTCACTAGCTTAGCATCTTACCCGATGGTCATGTACATAGATTCGGCCGAGCGGGACATGTCTAGAAAAGCGAGTCGGGTTAATGTTTGAAGAATCTTGAGAAGAGTGGGATTTTCAACAGAATCTCTTTTAAGAATTATGTTCACGGTGCGCACCAATCATGATTTAGTTTCGTGATTGTGAATATAATGTATGATTAATGAGGTCTTTAAAGATACAGAAATGAGGTTTGACGATGTAGGGTACAAGCATACTTTCTTATTGCAAGTTATTCTCAATGAGAAGTTGTATACTCCTAATAGATATACAACAACTAGCTCTCACGAAGTATGTCGGTCACGCGGTGGAGCCCTGTATGAAAGACAAACGAGATGTAAAGAGTATGTCTCTTTACAGACTGAGTGCACACATACGTGTGAGTGGGAGATGTAGTAAAATGCAACCATAAGGGGTGCTCATGTAGATTACAGAAACTTCGGGGGACCAAAGTGGACTATTACGAAACATCGTAACTGCCCCCGGGTCTATAAATTGATCCCTAGGGGTGCTGCCCAAAACACTCTCCAATACACATCTACACACTCTCGTATACACTTTCACAGATGCTCTCCAATTCGTCCTAGGGAATCCACTATGGAAACTAGAGTCCGTTTATGTGACGTTCCTCTAGACCGATATCGTCGCAGTGAGTCCGAACGACCGACGATCTTGCACGCTTCCGCTACCACACGTTTATATGCCGATCGATGTAAGTATAGTTCTAGTATTACATTGTTTGTCTTAATAACGTGGTATTTCCCGTGTATGTGAATCTCGAAATTGAACACATTGTAAGTCTATACCTAAACCTAGACGCTCATTCAAACTTAAATTGTACTATTATAAAAATTTGACACCACTAAACCTTGTACTCTAAGACACTAATACACCTATTGACTTAGACACAAACAAGTGTCACTATTGATGATATTTTTATTTAAAAAATGTGTTTTACAACATTTTGTTGACAAAACTTTAAAACCATAAAGTTAAGGGTTAATATACTCAATGGTTACTTATCTTTGCTTATGTAACTAATTGGTTACAACTTGTGCACAATGGTCACATATGTTTGGCCATGTGACTATTTGGTCATTTTTATTATTCGCCGTTTATTTTCTCCATTAATTGACTATTCTAGCAGTTGAAATGACTAAATTAACCTTAAAACCCTTATCGTTCAAAGATTTTGTGGAGATGTATCACCTTAAGCCCAACAGTAACTGTAATGCCTTAACCCCAACAACAACTATAATGCCTTAACTCCATCAGCAACTGTCACCCCAAAGGACTCTGACCAAGTAAATTACAGTACTGGATAGCTACTTATTGACTCAATTTGTCTCAATGGGTAAAGGACAACACTTCACAGTAAGGACTCTGGTCAAGCTTGTTGTACCACAAGACACATGCCATGAGCTTTTGTACTTCCCTCATATGGATGGCTGCAGAAGGAGAAATATTTGTTCTTGCGTATTTGAGAGTCTCTTCTCTGCTTTCATTCTGCACTATTTTCACAAACTGTAATTGATGGAGCTTTAGATGGAGATTTAACCCGTTTGTGTTGAGTTCAACAAATTTTACAGTTGCCGTTTTTGAACATCAAACCTAGAAATGAATTTGGATTCGAAGATGGAAAAACAAAGATAATGAAATAAAGCATCGGAGATGAAGAGTCAAAGAAAATGAAAAATCGAACCCATATTTTGGCTAACCCTTTCACTACTCTCTCCACAGGTGTTCTCCAATCAACCTTGGAATCAATCGGGAATTCAAGCATCTTTATCAATCTGAGTAGAGATGGGGACACGATGTTGAGAAGTAGAGTCTGCTGCTCTAGGTCCCTTTAGAGGAATCAGTCGGTTACAAAGGAATAGAAAAACAGAGAAGAGTGTGTTTCTTCCCAACTTGAACTGCTGTTCGTCTCACTTGTATTCAACTATTTTAAAAAACTTAAATAATGCTTTTACACTATACAGATAGGGGTCCTCCACTAACTCCACTACTGCATTAACTAACAACCTATCCTTAAATTACGCCACTAATAACACACCACTACTACTGAACTTTGACCCCAAAAAAACAGTAGACAAATTTTAAAAAAAAAACTTATCAACTCATTAACAGAACAGACGACACAACCAACTAACCAAAAAACTAACTTCTAAACATAGTATGTTTCCTAACATTCCCCCCCTTTAAACTGAATATTACTGCAGAATATCAGCTTAATATATCTTCACATAATCCAAGCTTGTTCCTCAAGTACTTAATTGAGGAAAACTTTAGAGCTTTTGTAAACATGTCTGCCACTTGTTTTTCACTTTTGCAAAATACTAAATTGATTTCTTCGTCTTTGCACATATCTATTAAGAATAACTGTTTTACATCTATGTGCTTGCTTTGACTATGTAGGACAGGAATCCTTGATAATTTTATTGCAGAATTATTGTCACAGTAGACAACAGTGGTTTTCCTTTGTGTTGCTCTTAACTCATTCAGCAATCTTCTCATCCATAATGCATGACACACACAACTTGTAGCACCTATGTATGCATGACACACACAACTATAGATTGCTTTCTGGAGGACCATAAGGATGTAGTTCCACTTAACTCAAAGATATATCCCGATGTACACTACAAGAATCTGTTGCAACAGCAACGAAACTTCCGTGTTGACGCTAACAGTTGTAGTTAAATATATGTATATTGTGTCGACAGTTTTTGCTGTCGTTATTATTACTTATTAGCCACAATATGTTTTCCATGGTTATAAGATACATTTAGTGTTAATTTTTGCTGTCGCTTTATATTTTACATGGATGAATGTGTAATGTCGACCAACACTAGATGTTAAATAACTCCATCAGTAGCAGGTGAATTTTTCATTGAAAATGTACATATTCAAATGCGAAACGTTCTGTCGTAAATATAGTGATATCAGCAACGGTTGTTTGTCGTAACGAATCAATTTTTGTCGTCGTTAAAACATAAGTACCGGGAAAATGTAAGAATAGGTTTAAGTGTCAATATATTGTCGACATTAGTATAGTCATTCAACAACAGATTTAATTGTTGTTGCAAAATAGTTTATTTAGTGACGACTATTGTTGTTGTTAAAAAATCAAATTTTCAAAAAACATCCCCGCTCTGATTTAAAAATTCAAATTTTTTTCATTCAACAACTTATTTACACGTTTTACAGAACAGCTTCCTCTTATCTTCCCTTCCTTCCTTTCACCTTCTCTTCATTCAAAACGTTTTCCAAAGGATTGAAGCTCACCATCCCTTCCTTTCACCCTCTCGGCGAGTTGAAGCTTGACCTCGAGCTGGAGGCGAGTTGAAGCTCGACCGACCTGTCATGGATGAAGTGTTGGAGCTGCTCAAAGTTCCATGGATGAAGGCTTGCTGGAGCTGGAGAAGGCGAGCTGGAGAAGTCGAGCTGGACCTATAGAAGGCGAGCTGGAGCTCGAGAAGTTCTGGTTCTCCGATGCCTTCACCATGGATGAAGCCATAGATGATGAAGTGACGATATATGGATGAAGAAGCCATGGATGAAGAAGGAAGAATCCATGGATGAAGAAGGATGAAAAATCCATGGATGAACACAAATAATTTAAAATCGGACAAAACAATCGCAGAAAAAAATTGACCAACAACAACCTGAGTCCGCTCTAACATCGGAAAAGTGTTGCCGTCGTTCATCTGTGTTTAACAACAACCTGATTCCGCTGTAAAGTTGACGTTGGGCGCCACATGCTAACAGCGGCAAGCCTTTTACAATGGAAAAGTGTCGACGTATAGACCTTTAACGACGGGGGCTACCGCGACGAAGATTTTGTCGTTGTTCAGACTTAACAACGGTATTTATGCAGTTAGCAACGCATTTTTGCCGATGTGTATGCTCGAGTTTCTTGTAGTGGTACTCTTTCGTTCATCTCTATCTCCTGCATAATCACTGTCACTATATGCAATCAAATCTTGGTTGAAATTGCTTTTATACTATAGTCCATAGTCTTTTGTACCTTGCAGATACCTAAAAACTCTTTTTGCAGCCAGTAAATGAGATTCATAGGGGGATTCCATATACCTACTGATTAGACTGACAACATACTGAATATCTGATCTTGTGGTTGTTAAATACATCAAACTCCCTATGATTTGTCTATAGAGAGTCTTATCTACTTCCTTTCCTTCCCCTTGTTTCATTAATCTATTTCCTACTTCAACAGGTGTATATGCAGCATTGCAATGCTCTAACTTGAAGCATTTTAACACATCTCTCACATATTTTGTTTCGACACACGAAAATTCCTTTTCTAGTTTGTTTGGTCTCCAAACCCAAAATAATAGTGCACACTCCCCAGATCAGTCATTTTGAATTTTGTCAGCATACAATTTATGAACTCTTGAAACATATTTGGGGAGTTTCCCGTGTAGATCAAGTCATCAACATAGATACAAATGAAGAGAAAAATTCCAGGTTTTCCTGATTTTATAAAGAATGTATGTTCATAGGGACACTTTTCTAAACCTATTTTTAACAAATAAGTTCTAATCTGTTATACCAAGCTCTTGGAGCTTGGTACATACAGATTAAAAACTGTATGGATTAAACTAAAGTTTAATCCATGCAAGGCTTTTATGAGTTTGTATACCTTCTGTTCTTTCCCTTTGATTTCAAAACCCTGTAGTTGTTCTACATATACTTCATCTTATAATCTTCCATATAGGAAAGCTGATTTGACATCAGGCTGATAAATTTCCCATCCATTTCGAGCTGTTAAGGCTAAGATCAACCTAATGCTATCCATCCTAGCTGCAAGTGCAAACACTTTAGTATAATCTACACCATACTCCTGTTTATACCCTTTCTCAACCAACCTAGCCTTATGTTTATCCACTTCACCATTTTGTTTCAGTTTTGTTTTATAGACCCATTTTACACGTATAGTCTTATGCCCTTTAGGTAAGTCTACTAGCTTCCATGTTTAGTTTTCTTCAATTGATTCTATCTCCTGTTTCATAGCTTCTCTCCATTTCATATCCTTAGAGGAAATAGTAAAATATACTGGGTCACAGTCTATAAACAAAAAGAAATGACTAGCGTAATCTCTATCAAATTGATAATAGCTAACCTCATAATCTTCTAACCAAGATGGCTTTCTTGTTTGCCTCTTTTTCTGTCGCTGGCAGTTTGAGCTTGCTTCATCATGTGCTTTATCTTCTACTGCAATTGAAGATTCACATGATTCAACATGACGTAGATGCTCAACTTCGGTTTCATGACCCTCTTGGCTTTCTTTTTCATCAAAAATCTGTTTGGGTGATGTGTCCTCTTTCCAAATCCAACTCTTCCATTCATCAAACATTACATCTCTTGATGTGATCCCTTTTTGTGTAATTGGATTATACAGTTTGTATGCTTTTGATTTTTCACTCATCCTCAGAACTATGCATTTTTCACTCCTATCGTCTAACTTACTCCTGAACTTTGATGGAACATGAGTGAAAGCAATACATCCAAACACACGAAAGTAATCTACTCAGGGTTTCTTACCAGACCAGGCTTCTTCTGGTGTCTTGTTTCTAACTGCATATGTGGGGCATCTATTTAGGATATCGAATCTCCACAGAACTGCTTCAGGCTAGAACTGTTTTGGTACAACTCTTGATGTAAGAATGCTCCGGACCATGTTAAGAACGGTCATGTTCTTTCTCCCGGCTACTCCATTCTGCTGTGAAGAGTATAGAGCTATCTTTTCTCTACAAATCCCATGGTGTTGACAAAATTGTTCAAATTTTGTTGAGCAGTACTCTCCTCCCCTATCTGATCTAAGTAGCCTCATGTATTTCTCTGTTTCTTTTTCAGTTAAGGCTTTGAATCTTTGAAAATGATTCAGTGCCTCTAATTTTTCCTGTATCAAATACACCTAGCCTTTTCTTGTAAAATCATCAACAAATCTTATAAAGTACCTTTTTCCACCGTTTGATGTTGGATTTAGGGGTCCACATACGTTTGTATGAACCAACTCCAGTGGCTCCCTTGCTTTCCAAGCTTTTTCTTTTGGAAAGCTCTTTCGTGACTGTTTGCTAACAACACATAATTCACATACCTGATTTGGATAGTCGATGTGATGTAATCCGATCACCATGTCATTTCGGTTCAGTGTTTTTAATCCACCAAAGTTGATATGACTGAATCATAAATGCCACAACCAAGCTTTACTCTCTGTTTCGTTACTATTACCTTCCTCAGTTGAAGGATTAACTTGTATTTCATCTATTTTAACAGGGAATAGCATATTTGAATTCATTTTGATGCTGAGAATTGATCCCTTCTTATCATTGTAGACTTCGCATACTACATCCTCTATTGATATCATGTAGCCACTTTCTTGTAATTGGCTCACACAGAGAAGGTTAGTTTTTAAAGCAGGTATATACAGTACATCATCTATGCTTTCCACAAAACCATTTCTCAAGTTTAGTTTAATAGTGTCATTTCCTTTTACTTGAACTGAGGAGTTATCACCAAATGATAAAAATGATTTATATAATTCATCAAGATGAGAGATAGAGGTCTTACATCCACACATGTGGTTGCTGCATCCAGTGTTTATGAACCACACATTGTCTTTTGAATTTTTTTCAAATTCGTGGGCCATCAACAATACTTCTCCTTCAGTTTTCTCAACAAAGTTGGATTGTTCCAGCTTGTTTTCATTCGGTAGCCTGGTTCAGCAATCAGCTTTATAGTGCCCAAACTTGTGGCACCGAAAGCATTCCACGTTTGGTTTGTGCATGTTCCCTCCTCGACCTCTTCTTGTGAAGTTTCCTTCTCTTCCCCTGTTATTGAAATAACTACACCTGTTTTCATTGCTCGCGGCCCTTGGCTAATGGCCTCCTTCACTGTGCTGGCCTCTTTCGAAATTTCCACGTCATTTTCCTTTATTGAAGTTTCCTCGCCATCTGTTGTTTGATGACTGAGATTACACAACTCATGTGGTTACTGTTAGGGCTTGTTCTTCAATGGATGAAGTGTGGTTCATCTTTTGTTCATGAACTATTAATGATCTTTGTAGCTCATTGAGGTTCAGCTTCTCCATGTCATTCGATACCTCAATTGCACACACTACATAATCAAACTTCGGGCTCAAGGAGTGGAAAATCTTTTCAACTACTGAAGTGTCGTTCATGGTTTGACCATGAAACCTCATTTTATTGCATATCTCCATTATCCGAGAACAATATGTAATCACCTTCTGACCATCCTATATTTGGAGCAGCTCATATTCTCTCCTCAGGGCCTGCAACTTGGCACGCTTCACCCGTGCTGATCCATAGTACTTTTTACTCATCGAGTCCCAAATATCCTTAGACGAGTATTTGCAAAGAATCATCTCAAGTAGTTATTTGTCTTGAGGTCAATAAATTTCCTTGCGGCATAGTCTCCCCTGTCTTCTTTCCCAACTCCATTTTCGACAACATCCTAATACTCCTTGGATCGTTAGAAATTCTCCATCAAAGTGCTCCAATAGTCATAGTTCCCATCGAAGCGGGGAATTACTGGAGCAACATGGGTTGAACTTTCTCCCATTTGTTCTTGACGTTCGATTCCTTAACCTTCAGCTCGGATACCACTGTTGAGAAATAGAGTTTGTTGCTCTAGGTCCCTTTAGTATGTTTCCTAACACACGCCTCCAGCAGATTCAAGCAATGAAGAGAAGATCAGGGAACCTTTTGAAGACAAGATTATGGAGCAATCAATAGAGTTGATTATAGGGACTTATCCTCGAATCATCAGGATAAAGGCTGGAAGTGGGCGAAAATTGAACATGCTAAGAAAAGGTAGGTACAAAGGCACCTCCTATGATCGACATCAGGATGATCTAGGTCAGAAAGAAGAACCCAACCTGACTATCTCTGATTTAAAGAAGATTGCGGCAGGGGACCAACAAACTCTGAAAATATGGGAGGTTCTAGTGAAAGGTGAGTTATACCCCCAATTTAAATGTCAATGTCTATATATAATCATAGTACATGGGATGTTTCCAGTTCTGTGATGAATCAGGTTCATTTAATAAACAATTTTGTTATGGAAATAGTCAACATGAGCGCCCTTGTGTGGAACGTGAGAGGTTTTGGTAACACGACTGCGGTCATTGTGGTGATTAAGCTTGTCAAAACTCATACCCCACCAATCCTCATCCTTTTTGACACCAGACTTAGTGGCAACTGTATGCCTGTCCAAGCGGGGAAACTGTCGTATAACCAGTTCATCGGAGTGAATGTTAAAGGGTTCAGGGGTGGAATCCTTCTTTTGTGGAACGACTTTGAGATTTCCATCTCGGAGATTGCCTCCACTGAGCAGGAACTCCATGTTAATATCTAGGTGTTTCCTTCTCCTTTCTTATGGTGTTTGACTGTTGTTTATGCTAGTCTAGTGATGAATTATAGATTGTTGCCCTGGGATAATTTAAAAACTGTTGCTACTTCTATTTCGTGCTCATGGTTATGAATAGATGACTTTACTGATGTGGCTAACATTGCTGAGAAATTAGGTGGTAATGGTATTTGAATGAATCGTGTAACGCACTTTAATGATATGCTTAGTGTTTGTAACCTCTTAGATCTAGGTTTTAGAGGACTCAGGTTTACTTGGACTAATCTTTGGAGTTCTGGTAGATTGATCCAACAGAGGTTAGATAGAATGATTTCAAGTATTAATTGGAAACTCTATTTTCCTAATGTTGTGGTCATTCACCTCACTAGAACCCACTCTGATCATTGCCCACTTCTGCTGCAAAGTCGTGGAGTGACTAGGAATATTTTTTTTTTTTTACCAATTTAACCCTAATTTAATAATTAATTAGCAAACTAACCCTTGCATTTTCAAATGTACGAAAGTAGGACAGAATGCTGACGGGGTTAACATTTTTATTTTGAAAAGTAAAAAACTCTTGATGCGTCAGCGTTTTGGGGGGAAACCCCTAAACGCTGATCGCATCAGCATTTAGGGGGTTCAAATGTTTCCGATGATGTTAGAAGTGAGCTCTCATTTGTTTTGAATATCAATCACGTTGACAAATTTGGGTCATATCTGGGCTTTCCTCTTGATTTGGCCAAATCTAAAGTTAATTCTTTAAACTTTATCTGTGATAAAGTAAGGAACAAATTTATAGGATGGAGGTCAAACGTGTTAAATATGGTCGGTAGAGTTACCCTTGTGAAGTCTGTTATGGATATGATCCCATCCTATTATATGGAGTGTACCATGTTTCCTATTACTGTGTGCAATGATCTTGACAGGATAAATAGAAACTTTGTTTGGGGATCAAATGACCAAAAAAGGACAATTCACCTTGTCAGTTGGGAAGAGATTATAAAAAGCCAAGAAAATTGGGGGACTCGGTCTACAAACAGCAGTCCTGCGGAACAAACTTATGTTGGGTAGTCTTGCTTGTAGAATACAAAAGGATACAACGCCCTGGGCTTCCCTGATCAAAAACATATATTGTAGGAAGAAAACAACCTCCTGGTCCATTTCAAACAAGACTCCAGATAATTGGAAAGCAATCAACGAAGGTAAGAAAACCCTAAAACTTGGATATGCATGGGTGGTGGCAAATGGTTGAAAAATTAACTTCTGGCATGATATTTGGGTTGGAGATAAACCTTTACGTTAGTATATAGAGGGACCCCTCAAGGTTGAGGAGGAAAATCTTATGGTTGAAGATATTTTCACCAATGCAGTGTGGAACTTGGAAGGGATTTCCTTTGAAAGTCCAAACATCATCTTCAATCTTCATCCAAGTATCCCGGGGGACTTAACCAATGAGTCCACAAATAGAGAAGTTTGGAATTATAATACCTCGAGTCATTATACTAATGCCTTAGCCTATTCACTTCTGGCGAACCACATGCTGGATTCTCAAGACCATGGCAAGTGGGATTGGGTGTGGAAAATTCAGACAATTCCAAAAATCAAGTACTTCATTTGGTTTAAACTTAAAAATAGACTTGCCACTTGCAAACTTTTGAACCACATAGGATGCAATTTGAGACCCATTTGTAGAATTTGTCAGTTGAATGATGAGCACATAAATCACATATTGTCAAGGGGGGGGGGGGGGGACCAACAAAGTCTTTTTGGTACAATGCAAACATCCCAACAAAAATGATAAGTATTTATCAACTTCCTTTAAATGATTCGATCAAATATGTCTGCCAGGTGACGGGGTGTACCATCTCTGGAATTGAGTGGTGGCATTTCTTCCCCTATACAATTTGGAACAATTGGATAAATATAAACTCTCATATTTTTAGGGAAAAAGCTCCAACAAGTTCTGCGTTTGATCTTGCTCTATCACATGCTAAGTTTTTTCAAGCTTCGACCCTAACAAATGAAAGCTCTATGAACTTTATTACGGTGGAGATTAAATGGTTGCCACAGGAGCAGGGATGGATCAAAGTCAATACGGATGGGACTGCCAAGGGAAACTCAGAAATAGCAGGAGCGATAGGGTTATCAAAGGCAGTATGGATCAGTGGGTATGGGGTTTCTCAAGATATCTAGGAACTTCCAATAGTCTTGCCGAAGAATGTTGGACCATTCGTTAGGGCCTATTCATGGCAAAACAATTGGGTTTCAACTCAGTTTATCTAGAAACAGGTGACCTTTCGGCCCACAAGCTTATCTCTTATAACAATATTACTAATCTGAAACTAATGTCCATTATTTTGGATTGCAAGAAACTCATGCTACAGTTTGAACAGATAAAGTTTAGACACATATTTCGGGAAGCAAATGTGGTTGCTGACATTTTGGCGGGAATGGAGATCGATCAACAACAAACATTTTTAGCCCACACTACCATTATGAGGGAAGCTAGACAAGTGGTCTCAAAAGATGTTTCATGATGCTCTCATTCGAGAGTTGTAAAAGTCAGTTAATCTCATATTAATGTTTTGGTTGTGGTGCGATCATGTTCGCTAACGAGTATTGTTTTTCTCTTTTTTTACCAAATAAAGATAATAATGTTCTCTCCTAGCTTTGGATAAATATATCGAAAAATAAGTTTTTATTTCCTTGAATAACAATACTGATCCTTATCTAATTAAAGCACCTAAGATAAGATAATGTCTAAATTAAGATACTGTTCTGTTATTTATCCTTTTCCATTTCTCTCCCAATTTGCTAATTTTTCCAAAATTTTGTTTCTTTGCTGTCTTCGTTTTCTCAAAAATGGCAGATTCTCGTTGTTCTCCCAAAGGCTCTTCATCGCATGGTTTCTCCAAAAGCCATGGTAGTCATAGTAAAACATTGAATATTCTTGATATCTCTAAAGCGTATAAGTTCTTCACATCCAAGTTGTATAATTCCGATCATAAAAGTTCTAATTCAAACAAATGTCAAGCCAATCAAGGGAAGTTGGACGCCAATACTGATCCTCATAAGGTATGCAATTCTATTTGAACAAACATACAAGAGCATGAATGTAGCAAAGATTGATAGATAGTTGCATTATGGAATATAGGGATAAAAGTTTTAGTGTCACTAAAAAATTATGTTTATACAGATAGGTATTTTAGAAAAAAAAAATTGACATTTAGGTATATGAGATTTTCAAAATGTTAATCCCTCTTCCGAACGGTCAATTTTGCACAAAATGTAAAAATGAGTGACATTAAGCTATATGTATTTTGTCTTATTGTTAAAATACGTACATGTTTATTCTCTTATGGTTGCAAATCGGTATATATAATTTCTGTTAATGTTTAAATGTGATATTTGCACTTTGTATTAATTTTTCACATTATGTCTAAATCTAACATATCAGCACTTTTAGAATCCGACGTACCAAAAAGTGATATATATATATATATTTATAAAACATGATTTTTTGAAGTATTTATAACACTTTTCTCCCTAAAATATATTGTCACTGACTCTACAGGATTCCTCCTCCCGAAAGAAGAATGCAGAAAGGATTTCAAGAAGTGACGATGCTACCACCTCATCGTGTACCGTATCGTCTTCTCCTCCACATGACAACGCCGAGGATAGTTTTTTCCTTCTCCGCCGCCCATCATTCCTCTCTAAAAGCTCTAGTAAGCGAATTGACCCAACTGAGTCTTCCGATTTATCTCGAACCAGAAGCCAAAGGAGTAAAACACCAACATTCTCCTCGTTCACTAGGAGCTCTAGTCGTTGCCGGACACGCTCAAAGAGCACTACTCGGAGGAGTAGCTCCATAATGGAGGGAGACATGCATATCCTTGGGTTGGAGTTCAAGAGGAATATGAGCTATGGAAATGGTTCTGAACTGAATACCCCAGTTAAGATGTCAAGAAGCATGAGTGGGAATCAAGGGTCAACCCCAATCGTGTTTTCACAATCAGCGGCCAGAAGGAAACCACAACCGATGGAGAAGAAACTGGACTGCACACTGGAGGAATTACTTTGTGGGTGCATTAAGACGGTTGTGATATCAAGAGATGTACTCTCTAGTTTCGGGTATGTCTAATTCAAAAACATTTGTATGCTATTCTTCATGATGACTGTGTTAATTAACAATGTTTTGTTTGATCAGAATTGTTGAAAAAGAGGAGGAAACACTAAGAATCCATGTGAAACCTGGTTGGAGGAAAGGGACTAAGATCACGTTTGAAGGGAAGGGTGACGAGAAGCCTGGTTACCTCCCTGCTGACATAGTTTTCGTGGTTGATGAAGTTCGGCACCCTCTTTTCAAGAGAAAGGAAGATGATCTGGAGATTGCTGTGGAGATTCCATTAGTGCAGGCATTAACAGGAGGAATGCTTTACGTTCCTCTTCTTGGTGGGGATAGAATGCCACTAATGATAGAGGAGATCGTTTATCCAGGGTATGAAAAGGTGATACCGGCGCAAGGGATGCCCTACTTCCATGAGGAAGACAAGAAAGGGGACCTTAGGATCACATTTGTTGTTGTATTTCCTAAACAATTAAACGATCATCAACGTCTTCAGATTGGTAGCATACTTGACGATTTGACGTCACATTGACCATATACTTGCGTTATTTGTATTCATATATCGCATTTCTCTTCGTATTACTAATAATGTGTATTCCATGCATGAAAAGACGATGCATTTTGACTTGATTATATTAGATTTACATAATGAAGTAACTTCCATGAAAGATACAATCCACTTGTAGGAACGAATCCAAATCAATCTCTTCGCCAAGATGGTCAAGTGCAAAAGACTTTCTATGTTCCAATAAATCACAATCTCAATAATCGTTTTCAAGGTACACACCCGGTCTCAAGTTATTCATCTTTAGATGAAATTTATACTAATTTCACTTGTTCTCAACAGATTTCAAAAACTCCGTCCTACAAACACGAATTGTGGATAAAAAAATCTTCAGTTATGATAAATAATAAAGTTAGGTTGACATCAGCTAGATAGGCTATCAGATACTAAACTCGAGTAAACCAAGCTAATCAACTTTCATGGGTTAGGTTGACCATTCTAAAAAAAATCTAACATGTAAATACATGTATACACACACATATACAACAAGTATAAAAAAGGACCAAAGTTTCCACATATTACATGTTGGAATGAGGTTCGTATGGGTCAGAAAAACTCGACAGGAGTGTCAAGAAATGTGCTAAATTCGCTTGAGCAAACTCACCGGGCGACCAAATTAGGAGCTCCTTGATCTGCAAAAAGGGAAGTTGGAGGTTGTTCATCTGAATCCCTCTCCTATGCTTAAGTCACTATAGAGTTTTAATGTACGTAATTCAGAATTAAGTCCTTTGTAAAGAGAGTACCAATGTATGTAAAACTCATATGGTATTTGTCTTCCTATTACTTGATACTTAAGATTAAGTGCCTAAGATTTTCATCGAGGATCCTAACTAAGTTTACTAATATCTTTAACTTTTGTTACGAGGTAAGATTTAGCATAATTGTCGGATCTGATCGCAGGATCGATTCTAGGCAAGCATCATCGTATTAGAGGAGGGTCCTAGAAACTTTGGATATTCTCAAGTCTTTATTTGGCAAGGGAAATCATGGGGTGCTCATCTCCTCTTTAGGCAGTTAGGCTGATCCTTAATAATCGCGCATGCTCTAATTTTCCTTATCTAGGGTAAGGATAAAGTACTCCCCACGTTAGAGGGAAGTGCTCACTCTTGTAGGCCTTGCCGTTTTGTCTGTTCAGGGCAAGCTTGAGGCGTTTGCCTTAAGAGATGTGGATAACTAGATCTCATCACGTGCGAGTCGCATTACTTATCTTCCCTCGAGATGGTCAGACCAGGTGTCATTTGTGGGGTTTTTCTCTTGTGTCAAGGTAAAGTCGACGCCTTGGCCCAATATTTCCCTTCTAAGCTACTTTCAGTCCTGTATGATTTTGAGTGGGTTGAGGCGACGAGTTTTGTTAAGGAGTTGCACGCAAGTGCTATGATTTTTATTTCCTTCATTTGTGTGAGGGCGTGTGGTTTCATTTCTGGTGTCCTTTTTTCTTTCCTAGAGGTTTTCTTGGAGAGGTGACTCTTTGTATGTCGTCGTCTCTGTATTTTTTTCGGAAAAAGATCATCATTTCTCCTCAGTCAATTGTCATTATTTCTTTCCGGATTAGCTTTGATGTTCCTAGCATTTTCCTCAAACACTTTCAATGCCTTTTTCAATTACTCATACAAGATCCAAATTTTGCAACCTGGCATGGTTGAGAATAGGCATGCTGCTATTTCTAGAAGTTCCTCTCAGGGTGCGATCTTTATTCCCCGAGTATTTTTCCTCGTGGTAAGTCTATGATTCCTGTTGTTTTGATTTGCCCATTTTAGTTATAGTCTGCACTTTTGGAAGATTTCAGTTTCATTATTACCCCTTCCCCTTCTCCCTCCTTCACTCTTTAGATGTCAAGGCGAATAATTTGAAGTCTCCGCAGTTCAAAGTCGTCGTGATCATTGGTGGTTTTGAAGGATCCTTGGCCCTAAGGTATTCAGATCTAGGGCTGCACTTTCCAAAGGATGGGGAGACCTATATTTTTATGCACAAATAGATGTGGGACTGTAGTTTCCCATCTGTGGAGATTTAGAGGAGTTGTGCAGGTACTACCAAGGTGGCACTTCGAGGGTGGGACTGTGGTTTCCCATCATGTGGGAGTGGCACTTCGAGGGTGGAATTAAACCATTGACTTCTATATGGTAGATGACTTCCGCTCCACCAATAGTACTTATAGGAAACATTTTTTCTCTTACATAGGTGGGGTATCTTGGGTTCTCTAACCTTAAAAGATACTACCTCTAGCTTTGGCAAGCTTTCTAGGAGCGATAGGAAGTTATTGATGTTTTTTTTGTTATCATCGGATGCTTGATTTTAAGTTATTCTATTCGACCGAGGAGACGTCGGAGTCCAACTATCTACTGGTTGGCATTTTGATCACTCGTTCCCTTCCCTTAACTGACTAGGTAAATTTCTTACTTCTTTTCTCTTCTTATTCCTTTTAAATGTCCTCGAGGTTCTAAGATTTTTGGCATTTTTTCGAAGCAGCCTAAAAGCAGAGGTTATCTTTGGTAGAGGGGTTCTTCAATATGCCTTCTCCTCTTATTCGTCGGTCCGAGAAGAGCAAGGTGTTGAACATGTGCTAAACACCAACAAGTGTTAGACATGTGCAGCATGGTGAACAAAACTGAATGTGGAGCATGTGGATCAAAGACAACAGTTAGTGCTTCACATACTTGGAATAATATGGGACATTTGTAATAGAATAATAATATTAATGTATTATAAGTATCAATGTAGTATAGTTGTAGAATTAGATTTGTAAGTTACGGCATAGAGCATATTGCTCCTGTTTGAATATATGATTTTGTACTCTTAAACTCAACATGGTATCAGAGCAAGTTCGAGATTAGGGTTACATGTTCATCATCCAGTCGACTCGTCAGCTCGCCCCGAGCTTCCAGTCGAGCTTCCATCCCAGCTCGCCCAATAAGTGCTCCAACTCCGTTGCACCAGTCTGACCGCTCCGTTGCACTCTCAGTTCGGTACAGCCGAAGCTCCACAGCTCCGCCATCTCCGTGGCACCATCTCAGTTGCACCAGCGCTTCGTCCTGTCCGCTGCCCAGTCCAGTCCGAAGCTAGTCTCAGTCCAGTCCATACCGCAGTCATCCACATCACAGCTCCAGCTCGACCAGTCACACCGGTGTAGCTTCGCACAACAGCTCCGCACTACAGCACCGCCCAGTCACACCAGCTCCATTTCATCAGTTCGTTCGCCAAGCTCCTTGAATACCTACCAGCTCAGCTCACGTCCTGAAGAAGTGGACAGCTTCCTTGAAGAAAGTTCCAGTGGACAGCTTCCTGTCCAGCACGCGTTCCTTGAAGACGTTGCTTTATTGGGTGAAGAAGACATCACGTGGAGGACAACAGCTCTCCTTCAGCACAGCTTTCTTAATTGGTTGGTTTAATTTGGTTCGGTTTAGTAAACTGGTTCAGTAGTCTGGTTCTATAGTCCAGTTCAGTAGTCCGGTTCAGTCATTCTAGTTTGGTTCACTAGTCCGTTTTTTTTGTTGATTCAGTTTACTACATCAACTTGTGGCTAGGCATGGATCGGAGGAACATGAGATACAGCCATTGTGGAAACTCTCGTCACAGTCGGGACGAATGTTTCGAACTCAAAGGATTTCCCGAAGGGTGGAAGAGTCAACGACTAGACCGTGTTGATCGTGGACTCGGTGCCATGAACGCAACCACAACACCAATCGACACCGCAAACCAAGTAGGAACGATTGAAAACAGTAAATGGCTCTTTGATTGTGGGGCCACAGACAATATGAGTTTTGACAAAGCAAATTTTATAAGTCAGTCGGCACCAGAAGAGAAATGATCCAGACATCAAATGGAGACTTAATGCCGGTTCAGGGAACCGAAACCATTGATATTTCTCCAACAATTCAATTGCAGAATTGTCTTTATGTGCCTAGCTTAGCGTGCAAGTTACTCTCTATAAGTCATGTAACAAGAGAGCTAAATTGTATGGTACTAATGTATCCCAATTTTTGTTTACTACAGGATATTCAGTCGGGGGAAGTTATTGGGCGAGGAATTGAACGTCCAGGCCTGTATTATGGGGATGAAGTGACTCAACACAGAACTGCAATGCTTGCTCACAGAACAGTCACCAGACAACAATGGTTGTGGCATCGACGGTTGGGTCATCCATCTGCCGGGTACCTTCATAAATTATTCCCTAATATATTTTCGTCAAATAGCAAACTTGTGTGTGAAACCTGTATTCTTGCTAAAAGTCATAGACAATCATATCCAATGTCTGAATCTAGAGTCAAGTCTGTGTTTTCCTTAATTCACTCTGATGTTTGGGGACCAGCTCCAAATAATGGTACATGTATGTCGAACACTGGCTTTAGGTATTTTGTACTTTTTATCGATGATTATTCACGCATGACCTGGGTATACTTCCTTAAGCATAAATCTGAAGTCTTCAATAAGTTTGTAGAATTTACCAATCTAGTTCAGGCCCAGTTTAGTAAACAAATTCAGGTACTCCATTCTGACAATGGCGGAGAATTCGTAAATTCCTCACTTCAACAGTTTCTTAAAGCCAAAGGCATCATACACCAAACCACTTGTCCACATATTCCTCAACAGAATGGGGTAGCAGTAAGAAAAAATTGTCATCTTTTGGAAATGACAAGGGCATTAATGCTGGAGTCAAATATTCCAAACTCATTTTGGCCAGAAGTTGTGGCAACGTCAGTCTATCTTCTTAATCGTCTACCAACTCAGGCGATCCATCTCCAAACACCACTTCAAGTTTTATCCAGTCATACAAGTGTTCCAACAGCCTTAACACTCCAACCACATATCTTTGGGTGCTTTGTCTTTGTACACATTCCCAAATCGGATCGGTCTAAGTTCGATCCCTGTTCTGTCAAATGTGTATTCGTAGGGTATGGGATTCACCAGAAAGGCTACCGCTGCTATAATCCTAAAAACAATCGCATGTATATTATGATGGATTGTACTTTTTTAGAAACAGAATTCTATTACCCATCCCAATCTCCTGTCCAGGGGGAGAATAATGAGCATAGTCCATTAGATTGGATGATCCTAACCACTTTGACCACTCCAGTGTTGTCTGAGATAGTCCCAAAAGAGCAAGTTGGTGAAACCACCGAGACGTCGACTCCCATCATACAGGTCTCAGATGCTTCAACCCCGTCAACCCCGACTAATATCCCTGAGGTTAGTAATTCCACTACTGTAACTCCATGTAATGATACTCCTAATGTTGTGGAAGAATCACCAGTACCGGAGAGATATGTACTTCCAGCCAGGAGAAATAGGGGTGCTCCTTCTATACGATATGAACTAGAGTATAGCCCAAAAGCAAGCCGATATCTGATAGCAAACCTAGCCAGGGGGAGCTTGTCACCAGTGGAGCGTGCTTTTTCTGTTGTAATATATTCTCAGGATATACCAAGTACGGTGGAATCAGCATTCAAACATCCAGAATGGAGGCGTGCGATGCAAGTAGAAATGGAGGCCTTAGAGAAGAACCAGACATGGGAGAAGTGTGATCTCCCATATGGGAAAAAGGCGGTTCGATGCAGATGGGTGTTCACCGTAAAACATAAGGCGGATGGAACAATTGAGAGGTACAATGCACGACTCGTGGAGAAAGGGTATACTCAAACCTATGGTATTTATTATTCTGAGACTTTCTCTCCTGTGGCTAGAATTGACACTATAAGAGTCTTGTTTTCTATAGCGGCTAATCAAAATTGGCCACTACATCAGTTTGATGTAAAAAATGCATTCTTACATGGTGATCTAGAGGAAGAAGTCTATATGGAACCACCACCACGGTTCATGACAGGGTTCCAAGGATCAGCCGTGTGCAAACTGAAGAAAGCTCTATATGGTCTCAAACAATCACCCTGGGCATGGTTTGGGAGGTTTACTGTAGCGATGAGGAAATATGGCTATAAACATAGCAATGTTGATCATACCTTGTTTTTCAAGAAGAGAAGGAGTCAAGTAACCTGTTTAATTATATATGTTGATGATATGATTATTACAGGTGATGATACAGAAGAAATAATCCTACTCATGAAAAATCTCTTTCAGGAGTTTGAGATGAAAGACTTGGGTGAACTCAAGTACTTCTTAGGGATTGAAGTCCTATGGTCTAAAACAGGTATTTTCATATCACAGAGAAAATACATTTTATACTTACTAGTGGAAACAGGATTGATGAACTTCAAGCCAGCAGAACACCAATCATACCAAACCATGGACTTCGAATAGTGGAAGGAGATGAACCGACAGATCAAGCCCAATTTCAACACTTAGTAGGGAAATTGATCTACCTATCACACACCCGACCAGATATTGCATATGCAGTAGGTGTGTTAAGTCAGTTCATGCATAAGCCACAGGCAGATCACATGGAAGATGCAGTCAGAGTTCTTTGCTACTTAAAGGGTTCACCAGAAAGTGGAGTATTGTTCCAGAAGAATGATCACCTTAAAGTAGAAGTATACACATATGCGGATTGGGCAGGGAATCCGATAGACCGAAGATCAACTTCAGGTTACTTTGCCAGGGTTGGAGGAAACTTGGTAACATGGAAGAGTAAAAAGCAGAAGGTGGAGACACTTTCAAGTGCTAAGGCAGAGTTCAGAGGCATCACTCGAGGTCAAACATAAGTTTTATGGCTATACAAGTTGTTAGATGAGATTGGTTTTCCTATCCGGGAACCATGTAAGATACTATGTGATAATCGTGCAGCTATAAGTATTTCTGAGAATCCAGTTCAACATGATCTGACCAAACATGTTGAAATTAATCGACATTTTATAAAAGAGATACTGGAAGATGGAACGATCATAATTCCATTTGTACGCTCGGAAGATCAACTCGCAGATATACTTACTAAGGCAGTAAATGGGACAAGCTTCAGAAGAGTTTTGTACAAGCTAAACATTGGATATCCCACTATTCAGCTTGCGAGGGAGTGTTGAACATGTGCTAAACACCAACAAGTGTTAGACATGTGCAGCATGGTGAACAAAACTGAATGTGGAGCATGTGGATCAAAGACAACAGTTAGTGCTTCACATACTTGGAATAATATGGGACATTTGTAATAGAATAACAATATTAATGTATTATAAGCATCAATGTAGTGTAGTTGTAGAATTAGATTTGTAAGTTACGGCATAGAGCATATTGCTCCTGTTTGAATATATGATTTGGTACTCTTAAACTCAACACAAGGATGGGGTGGCTTCTACCCTCGAGTCTTCTCATCCCAAGAAGAAGGTTAGGGCCATTTCTGTTGTTGGAGATGTGCCTTTTGCGGAGTTGACCAACTCCACGAGGTCGTTAAAAGGAAGGTAAAACACTCTCATATCATGTTGTTGTGCTGCTTCCGGAGGAAGTAGTCAAGATTCTCATGAGGTTTAGTCGTCGATCTGAGGTCAAGAAGTTCGCTCAAGCTAGTATGTCCTTCCATAGGTAATATTTTTGGTTGATGAACTGATAAGCCCACCCCAGGACAACGAATCCCCAGGGTATTTGGACGCTTTTCTCCTCCCTATGGAATACCAGGATTTAAGACAAGATAATTTTGGAGGATAACCCCAACCTATGTATGCATTTGCTAAACGTGGTTATCCCTTCACAGAATAGGTTGGAGACATCTGTGGAGATCGACGTTGTCGAAGAGTTTGTAAGGTCGCACTTCACACAACTTGACTTGGTAGGTCGTTTATCTCATAATCATGTCCTTTTATTGTGAATTTGCTATTTTTTTTCTTGCATAACTTGTTCACAAGGGCAAAGTCATTGTATGCATGGTGGATCATATGGCCCACGCGTAGTGTGATTTGACCCTTGAGTTGGAGGCTTACAAGGGTTTCAAGTTTTCTTTCATACGTTAGTGAATTGGGGACCCGCGTAGGAGAGCTAAAGGATTGGGAGAACCATCTTCATTAGGAGGTGTCCTTGAGAGACAAGATATTAACAGTTACAATGAGGTGATGGAAAAGGTCATCTAGGATTGCATCAATACTGAGGTGGAGATGATTAGGCTTTCCTTCGCGCAGATTGTCTTGCAGTTGCGAAGTATTTTCTACCGCCTGAGAAGCCTCAATTCGAGTATAGGCTAGGGGTTGTCCCGAGTCAGGAAGTGGTGGTCGAATTCTACAAACATTCTAAGACTTCGTTGATGTTAGCTTGGAAGTAATGAAGTTTGAGATTGTTACCCTCCTTTAGGTGATAGTCGATGACTTCGAAGCAGTCGACCCCAAATTTCTCCTAGGCGAAGTGAAGTCTCTCCGGAATTTCATGGATTGTGCCTATATCTTCCCGTCCGCTCCCAAATTTGGGTGGGTGAAGAGCTTTCTTATAAAATTTATATGTGATGGGTTATGAACATTGGGCTTGGCTATTTTTACATTTGGCCCAATAACACTCTAAATTGGATTTATTGAGCCCAATTATATTAGGGTGTCGCCCTTGATAAAGGATACGCAATTATATTTGAGGCGTCGCCCTATAAGGATGCGCCAAAGACATAAAATACTCAGAATAAGTGTGTGCCACCACATCCACTAACTACCTTAGTTGGTGCGCCTGCACACCTATAGATTAGGCTGATTGCTTTTAGCACGCCTAGGATTAAACAAACTAAAAGGACAATCTGCAGTGGGATTGCCACTACAAAAGAATATTCCTAAAGTAACCACGGTGCTCGCCTAAGAGACAGCTCTGATAACTATGGTACAGGTATGGAATGTTATAAATACTTCATTATCATCCTCAGTCAAGGGTAAGGTTTTTTGATATTCCCACATTTATACAATCTGAGTACTCAAATACAACGAACCTCCGACTAACTTTGTCATCGGAGGGGAAACAATGGGAATACTTTGGGCTTTCCTTTGTGCAGGTTAAAGGAGTGAACGCTAGGAAGAATAATACGGTTTATGTGATCCAACACATTGGCGCCGTCTGTGGGAACCTTTTGAACAAAATTCAGTCATGGTTCCACCTCTAACATGAGCAAAGACTATTCGGGAAATTAACGACAACGATTCGCTCCAAAACCTTCAACAACACTTGGGACATACATCGTACATACCATTCCATATGGTGCCGCCCCGGCAATCTGTTCCGGAAGTACCTGTCCCTGAGACACCTCCGGCTCCTGAAGAGCAATGATATGGCCCTGATACGCTTAGACCCTCATAGTCTTGCATTAATTCTTCTGCTGACAAGGCGCCGCCTAGAGCAGAGGTAGCTCCTGAAATTGTATTAAAAGTAGCATTTATAACGTCCCTTGACGAGCTCATGGATAGGAGATAGCAGAGAGCTACCACTCGAGCATCCCAACGGATAAACGCCCAAGCAGCCCAAGAAGTCACCTCCCGGCCTCGAGATTTGCCAAGGAACCAGCAAGAAGCTCATTTCCCTACAAGTGCCGCCACGATAGACACAGGTCGGAGAATGGATCTTCCCCTGACATAATGACCAGGGAGGAAATTAAAGACCTTGTCGCTCAACACTGAAGGAGCAAAAGGGCAGAACCATGCCACATCTTCTAGATAGGCGTCGCATCCCTTCGCTCCAGAAATCCTATCGGCCACAGTGTCAACCCATGTACAAACACCTCGAATTGATTACTATCGAGGTGAAGGCGATCTGGTTGAGCATATTTAGAGGCACGAAGCCTCCTTGTTGGGACAAACAAATGAGGATAATCGTTTTGCACTCCTTTTTCCCGCTACTTTAGGAGGCGTCGCATCGCATTGGTTTTTCAGTCTCCCTAAAGCATCAGTAAGATCATGGGGGACTTAAAGGAAAAGTTTATAATATAGTATATGGGAGAACGCCAACTCCTAAAAAGTGTGGGAACTCTGGATCGCTTAAGGCAAAAAGGTGATGAAAGCTTGGGTGACTTCGACACTAAGTTCAATAAAGAGTTGGTCGGGATTGATCAGGCCATCACTGAAGGGGAGACCATCCGCGCTTTTATACATGGATTGGGACCAAGGGGTTCAACTTTGTATGATAGTTCGAGTGTCATACCTGTCAACACAGTGCAAGAAATGGCGGCGCGAGTCAAATCTTACATATACTTGAAAATTGCAAGAGAAGTAAGAAAGGCGAATAAGGAAGTATTTAAAAAAGATACTTCGGAGGGAAAGAGACTAGAACAACGTCCTTCTAAATCTGGACATGAATATAAGCATCGCCAATTCATGACTCGCCCCAAAGAGAAGTCTTTGAAAGTTTCACACCCTTGAACAGGGAAATTTCTATCGTTTTGACGGAAATTGAAAAGAAGAACTGGGTGACGCCGCCACCACAGCGAAAGCCCGATACAATCATGGGAAGTAATCCCAAACAATATTTTCGATACCATCGCTATAAGGGGCATCATACAGATGACTGTCATATCCTGAAAAGGGATATTGAAAGGCCGATCCAACAAGGGCATCTGAAAAATTTTGTGGCCCAACGCCAGAGGAGTAGAAGTCCAAGGAGGATCATCATGGTGTAGGAGTGGTTAAAGGAGATCAACCATCGACACGTAGTTTCTATGTCCAAGCAACGCGATGCCATATAAAAAGGAAATAATCTTTAATGATTCAAACTGAGGAGGATCCCAGATAGGAGAAGAGTCGGCCCTAGTCGGTTGATGGTTTGAATAAGGTGTAGGTTGATGCTCCAGGAAAAGAGGTATAGATTAGCATCACTTCAAGAAGAAGAAGCTACAGCTCTATCAATGTTTTTGGTAGAGTTCAAAGAATTGTTCGCATGGAAACCCAGCGACATGCCAGGCATTAGCAAGGCTGTGATCTCCCATGAGCTCAACCTGGACCTGAATGTTAGACCCATTGCTCAAAAGGGACGCCTGGTAGGTGAAGAGAAGGCGATCCCCATTAGGCAATAAGTGGAGAAGTTGGTGGAGGCGAGATTTGTGAAGGAAATCAAGTTACAAACCTGGGTAGCAAATCCGGTATTAGTCAAGGAGAATAATGGGAAGTGGAGGATGTGCATTGATTATCGTGATTTAGATAAGGCATGTCCAAAAGATTCATATCCTTTTCCAGGAATAGATCAATTAGTCGACGCCAGTTCAAGTCATGAACACCTTAGCTTTATGGATGCGTATTCTGGTTATAACCAGATACAGATGGTTGAGGGTGATGCTCAACATACATCCTTTTATGTTGACAATGATATTTATCACTATACGGTGATGCCTTTTAGTTTGATAAATGCAGGAGCTACTTATCAAAAGATGGTGAATAAACATTTTTTGGAATGATAGTGTCACCATGGAAGCATATGTGGATGACATGTTAGTAAAGTCCATAAAAAGTGTTGATCATGTTGAAGACCTGAAGAAAACCTACGCCTTCACCAAGTGCGTATAAGCCTAGCAAAATGTGCTTTTGTCATTCAGTCAGACAGGTTTCTGGAATAGAAGTCAACCCTGAGAAGTTGGAAGCAATTGAGGTTATGAGGAACCCCACCTTCCACAAAGAAGTACAGAGCTTGAACGGAAAGTTAGCGGCGCTAAGCCGTTTCCTAGCAAAGGCGGGGGATAAATAGCTACATTTCTTCCAGGTGTTGAGAGCCAACAAGAAGTTCGAATGGACTTCTGAATGCGGGAATGATTTTCAAGACTTGAACAAACATCTCAAGACTCTCCCACCACTAGCAAAACCATCCAAAGGCGACTCACTGTCTTTATATTTAAGTATCACTCCAGTTGCTGTAAGTTCGGTGTTGGTAAAAGAAGTAGGCAGGGGCCAAGTGCCTGTGTATTATGTATCCAAAGTGCTCGCCAAATATAAAATGAATTATCTAGAGGTTCAGAAGTATCTTTATGCGTTGGTAGTATCTGCTAGGAAGCTACGCCCATACTTTCATGAACATGAAATTACTGTTTTAACAAACCAACCGTTAAAATACTTATTGCAAAAGCCAGGCGCCTCGGGGAGGATGGTTAAATGGGCCATTGAATTGAGCGAGTTTTGAATTAAATTTGCTCCTAAGAATGCAATCATAGGGCAGGCCTTAGCGGATTTCATTGTAGAATCCACATGTCCTCAGCCAGCAACGCCTAAAGAAGAGGAAAAATAAGAAAATCCTTGGATACTTCATACTGATGGTTCTTCATCAGTCGAAGGCTCAGGGGCATGATTAGATTTGACCCCATCTGATGGTGGAACACCGTTGCGATACGCCTTGGTGCTCACCTTTAAGGCGACCAATAATGAGGCGGAATATGAAGCGCTTGTTACTGGTTTGCGATTGGCTAAAGGTTTAGGCGTTACTTCTCTCCATATATATTGTGATTCGCAATTGGTGGTAAACCAAATTAAAGGCGAGTATATGGTGAAAGGAGAAAAAATGAAGTTGTACTCGAAAGGTGCTATGGCATTAGTAGAAGGGTTTAAAAAATTTCAGATTGAGGTTATCTCACGAGAAGTGAATCATGAAGTTGATGCCTTAAGCAAATATGCTTGGCAGGCGACGCCCACACAAGTACATTTCATAGAAATCAATCGTGGGGACACGAATATGATATGCGTAAATGTTAATGTAGCGGTGGTTTGGGCGACGCCTATTCGAGTATATTTAGAAACATGACAGCTCCCTTCGGATGATGTCAATGCCAAGAAAATTATTCGATTATCTCCTACCTTTAGAATAATTGATGGACTGCTTTATAAGAAAGGTTTTTTCTACACCCTATCTTAGATGTGTCGCTCACCTAGAAACGACTACCATTCTGAGAGAAGTACATGAAGGGTATGTAGCTTGTCATGAAGGCGCGAGGTCAATTGTGAGAAAAATATTTAACCAAGGATATTATTGTCCTACAATGAACCAAGAGGCGACAACTTTGGTTATGAAATGTGAATCATGTCAAACGTATAGTCCGAAAATAGTGCTTCTCCCAGCAAATCTTACTAGTATAAGTGCGGCGTGGCCATTTGCTCAATGGGGAATTGACTTGGTAGGTCTTTTGCCAAGGTCTAAGCAACGCACCTATATAATAGTGGCGGTCGATTATTTTTCGAAATGGATTGAGGCAAAGGCATTAGCGTCGACTACCGAGTTTCAGGGCATCAAATTCATTAAGTCGAGAATTGTTTCTCAATATGGAATCCCAAGCGTTCTAGTCCGTGACAATGGTCCATAGTTCACCGGAAAGGAATATAAATGGTTTTGTTAAGAGTTGAAAATTGACCAAAGGCATGCTTCAGTTAAACATGCGCATGCCAATGGACAAGTGGATGCGGCGAATAAACCAGTGTTGAATGGTTTAAAGAAAAGACTTGACGCCTTGGGAGGAATATGGACAGAAGAATTGGAAAATGTCTTATGGGCGTTGCGGACAACCCCAAAGAAGGCAACTGGAGAAACACCTTTTAGATTGGTGTATGGTTCTGAAGTTGTGGCTGCAACAGAGATAGCAGTCGAGTCCCACAGGGTAAAGCATCATGACGCCTTGAGTAATGATGATCAAAGGCATCTGGAATTGGATATGGTTGATGAAAAGCGATGAGTCTCTGAAGAAATTCAAGGGCGGATGCGTTTGGCTATGGCAAGATACTATAATAGGCGAGTAGCATCTCGCCAATTTTTTGTGGGGGAGAGGGTATGGAGAAGACATGAATTCTCGCATCACGATAGAGTAAATAAATTGTCTCCCAAATTGGAAGGACCTTACAAGGTCATCGCCATTTCTCACCCAAATGTGTATGTCTTGGAGGATCAGGAAGGGAAAGTCTTGAAGAATACTTTTAATGCAGAGCATTTGAAAAAAATGTATGATTGAAAGATGGCGTATGGTACATGACTATGTATTAGAATGTCGAATGTGTTGTAATTGGAAGAATTATAAATCAATACTTATTGGCGAATGCTTGAGTTTGATTAATTGAGTAATATGTTTAAAGTTTGTTTAGGCGATGGCGTTTATTCAAATATTTATGGCGACTTGTTTGTTTACGATTACGATCAAGAAGTATGATATCCATACTTAGTCAAAATAAGGCTAAATTGGAAAGATTTAAATAAAGCGACAAGGATGAATAAGAAAATAAGCGAATGCAAAATTATAAAGATACGATGGATAAAAGCGTTGCAATTAGTCTTTACAAATCCAAAAAAGACTAAGGAAATGAAAAATGTAAAAGGAAAAGGCTAATAGAAATATTCATGAAGTGGATGGTGGCGGATCCTTGGGAGGAGAAAACAATAAAGGCGAATCGCTTGAAGGAGCGTCGGATGCGGATGTTACTTCAAGAGTTGGCACAACAGGTTCTGTGTCAAGGGGCGTTACCTGAATCGAGGTGGATTCTTCAGAGGAAACACTCTCATCTTCAGATTCCTCCTCTTCAGCCTTCTTCGACACTCCAGCTTCCTCCCTAGCTTTAAGAGCGAGGTAGCCCTTAAGAAAATCCAGCTTCCAGAGAGAAGTTGGCGTCGGCCTTGTGAATATTTTTGGCCGCCTTCTTGAAGATGGTTATAACTCCTATGCGATTCCATTCTGCGGTAGCTTGTGCGAAGTGTTTACTGCTGCGAAAGGTTTCTACTGCATCTGAGGCGCTTTCCTCTAATCACTTAGGGAGTTCAGTTTTTAAGAGTTCGGCATCCTTCGTTGCATGCACCGCCTCCTTCAACGCCTGCTTAGACTCTTTCATCGCTTGCTCAGTCTCTTTCTTTCCCTACTCCTCCTCCTTGTTGGCCTCTTTTTCCATTTGTTGGGAAGTCGATGCCTCACCTTTTAGATGAGCGTTCTCCCTTTGGAGCTTTTGTAAGGTCACAGATAAGGTGGTTTCTCTTTTTTGTGCCTCCCTTAAGTTGGCAGCAAGTTGTTCGTTTTGGACAATTTCAGCCTCCAGCTCTTTTTGTGCCGCCTCTGAAATGGTGAGGCGACGACGAGTTCGTTTTAGCTCAAACTCTGCAGTCTCAACCTGGCGGATGTTAGAGATGTCGCGTTTTCTCTCCTCCGCCAAGCCCAAGAGGGTGGCACCCATCTTCAGCTGAACAAGAAGAACCTGAAAGATTTCAACTTCAAAAAGTTAGAAAAAATGAAAGTGTACAAATTCATAAGGAAAGAAAGAAGGAAAGGGCGTGTACCTGTCTCATCATCAAAAAGAGGGACTCGCAAACCAATCTCTCTACAGTTTCTTCCTCCAAACTTAAAGGCCCCCTATCGGCAGGGGGCATGTGCCTGAAAGCAAATAAAGACCCAGGTTGGGGTATTTGCAGGAGTTCCCAGCTACTAAGGGAACTTCCCTTAGTTTGCCCAAGGCTCCCATGGTTGTTGGGGGTTGGGGCGCCTGCATTCTCTAGTAGGTCTCGCCTCAGGTCAAAATGAGGACCTGTGTAAGGTGGAGTACCTTCATACCGTTGGTGTGCCAATATTGGAGGAGAAGTATGTGCCACTCTAGGAGGAGAAGGTGGTGCGTCATCAGGATCAAGAAGACTGTCAACTAAGATCGCCTCTTGGGGCCCGGTAGTAGGAGTCTAGGTGGGAGTTGGTGTTTTGGATTTTGAAGCTTCGGTAGGCGTCGTTCCTTTCGGATAAAAGGAAGGGTCAAATGCTCCATTCTTTAGGACGCCATTATGATATTCGGTGTAGGTCCACATGATGCCGAAATAGGCCAAGACAGGGGACCCCACTTTTTAGTGAATAAAACGTTATTCCTATTACTAATGACATTGTTACTAATCCAATAGGATTTACGGATCGCACCTTTTATTTGTACCGTCATTTGTAGCGTCACTGAAAAGTTCGGCTGGAGCCTTAAGAGGGTCAAGCGGTTCCTTCATAGGTGACGCTCTACATAGGACTCGCCAGCTTCCTCTAAATCAGACTCACTGGTCTCTTTGGAGATTATATCCGCGCGCCCCTCCTGATGATCTAGGTAGATTGTCGCCAAGGCATCCATGTATGTCGAGGACAGTTCCTCGACGATGGGGCAGGGATCTTTGCTCGCCTTCGACGATTCTAGACACCAGGGAACGCCTCCTTGGAAAAAGAAGTAGGCGCTCTTCCATTTTGATTTTCGGGTTCGAATAACACGTGGCTAAGGTACGAGTGGAATCCCAGGTCCAATCTTTTAACGGATGAACCACTCGAGTAGTAAAAAGGTGCACGCCCAAAGGATTTGCATCCAGGCGATAAAACATCGAAAAACATTTAAGGAATAGGCCCATCCGCGACGAAAGCACAGAATTCGGAAGCCCACTCAAGTACAAAGGGCATTTGGAGAAAGTTAGGTGGGAGAAATGTCATAATGGTGACACAGTTCGACTAAAGGAGAACAATAAGGAAACCTTAGCCCCACATCAATTTGAAGCAGAAATATGATTTCCTCGCCTTCTTTAGGCTGACTTGCGGGGTGAGGGTTCTCAGGATCCGCATCATCAAGATTGGGATACCTGGGGGCATGAGCGTCGCTCATACCAGCCTTAGCCACTGATTTTTCGAAAATAGAAATTGAAAGAGTATTGGGTTTAAGCTCAAGAAAAGGCGTAGGGAGAAATATTTGATTACCAAGGTCAGAGTCGGAAGTCATTCTTCTTTAGGAGTGAATGGTGCGAAGATGATGGGTGTTGAGAGCGAGGGGAAAACATCGATCAATGATGAATGGCAATCAAACTTTGGCCGGAATTTTAGAGAGAAGACGGAGAATTCTAGAGAGAGAAAGCTCCGAAAATTGGAATAAGAAGTCAAAGTGGTAAATGAATGAAGAAGAGGGTACTTATAGAACCCCCTAGGGTAGTCAAACGGTTACATAGGTGGGGAAATTTCGATTTTACCCCCTTAGAAGGAAGAGTCTTTTCGGTTCCCGAAGCTTCTAGAAGATCCCCGCCTAAAAATTCAAATTTGAAATTCAAATTTATAATAATGGCGGGACAAAGGAAAATCATGCATGAATGACACGTGGAAAGGCGGGTTGGTTACAGTCGATTGCATGATTTAGGCGACGCCTTTGTAAGAATGACTTGCAAAAGATGAAGCCTACGAATTAATAAATGGCATCGCTCTATGGAAGATGAATTATCAATGAAGGGAGAATCAACTTTTTAAGAAGATTATAATCCTCAAATGAGCATCGCTCATCTAAGGCTTCGGGGGAAGATGATGGGTTATGAACATTGGGCTTGACTATTTTAACAGTTGGCTCAATAACACTCTGAATTGGTTTATTAAGCCCAATTCTATTTGGGCATCACTCTTGACTAAGGATGCGCAATTATATTTGAGGCGTCGCTTATAAGGATGCGCCAAAGACATAAAATACTCAGAATAAGTGTGTGTCACCACATCCACTGACTCCCTCAGTTGGTGCGCCTACACAACTATGGATTAGGTCGGTTGCTTTTAGCACGCCTAGGATTAAACAAACTAAAAGGACAGACTACAGTGAGATAACCACTACAAACGAATATTCCTAAAGTAACCACGGTTTGCTCGCCTAAGAGACAGCTCTGATAACTATGGTAAGATTTGACCCTACTATGGTACAGGTATGGAATGTTATAAATACCTTATTATCATCTTTAGTCATGGGTTAGATTTTCTGATATCCCAAGACTTATACAATCTGAGTACTCAAATACAACGAACCTACAACTAACTTTGTCATCAGATGAGAAACAACATAAACACCCTGGGCTTTCCTTTGTGCTGGTTAAAGGAGCAAACGCTAACGCTATGAAGAAAAATCTGGCTTATGTAATCCAATAATATGGAGTACCTCATAGGTGTCGCTTCATTCTCCACCAGCCACCTGCTATGACGTCGACCACTTCTTACATTGCTTGTGAAGGCTCAACTTGGATTCTCCCAAGTGAATATACCAAACCCTCTTTAGGGAAACCAACATTGATGTCCACCAAGTTCTTTAGGTTGCTCTCGTGAGATGAGGTCCTCAATAGTTGCAAATGTGACATTCTTCGATTTGACATGTGGTAGCAATAATATATACCTATATATATCTATCTATATTAATTTGGTTTGAATGAATACAATTATGACAAATAATATTTTTAATACATTTTATTACTCCTAATGTTAAATTCATAACTTGTTATTGGTTCATGTCAAACATATAATTTTCATGCATATGTGGCATGGCATGTAACTCACTTTAAAATCTTCCAAACATTCTCATTCATTCTTCACATAAGTTACAACAATTCAATAATTTCTCCATCTTTCACATGTGCATTTATTATTTTGTATTCAAATAATAAATTTTATAATAGGGTAAAATACAACATTGCCCCCTAAAGTTTACGCCGATTTTAAAATTCTCCATTAAAGTTTAAATTTCCCCCTAATGTTTGGAAATGATTCTCCTTGTCAGATGCTCTTTCAGGGGGATTTTTCATCATTTCTAAACATTATGGGGGACTTTAAACTTTAAGGGAGAATTTTAAAATCGGCGTAAACTTTAGGGGACAATGTCGTATTTAACCCTGTATAATATTATGTTTCATATAAATCAAGTAAGTGCACATATGAAATTTTGTTATTAAGTTTTATTTCTAAGACTAAATTATAATTAATTTTACGTAATTATATGTATTACATATATTTGTTTTTCTAAATTAATAGTTGCATGTCTAACATTATGTACCCTATTATAATTATTAGGGGTGAGCGGTTTCGGGTACCCTGTAAATTCAGGGGTTCCCGGAACCTACCCAGTATGTAACAGAGTATTTAAATTTGGAACAGAAACCTACCTGTTTAATTTTGGAACTGAAACCTATCCGGAACCTGTTTGTACAAACGGTTTCGGGTACCGTGTTAGGAACCTGTTTCTTTTTCTTTCTTTTTTTACCAAAAACAAATCTGGTTCCGGTTCGGTTCCTGTTATTGAGGATGTTACATTCTTCAATATTGTCGTTTCATTTACATTTACACAAATCTCATCAAAGATCACAACATTTATTACAATCATCAACACCTGCGCATGAAGGTTCATTAGGGTGCTCTCGTTCTATTTCTTTAGCTTTTTAAAATAATATATTAAGTTATGTTTGTATATGCATATATAATTTATTAAGTTATGGTTGTGTACATAATTTTCAAATATTTTTAACTAACAAAACAAATATAAAAAAATAAGAAATAATTAACTATTACTAAATAAAATGTTTATAAATAACTTTTTTTATAGTGCTATTACTAAATGAATTTAACATATATGTAATGAATATACTATAAATATTAAACGTTATACAAAAAAGTAAATTGAATAATATTATGTTAATAACAAAAATAAAAATATTTTCATTTTGTAAGTTGAGTTGATCATATTAATATAATAATATAATTTAAAAGTAATTTGATTTATTTTGGTTAATTACTATAGTAATTTAAATTTTATATTAAATTATATTTATATAATGGTAACTCAAATATATTTTTTATATTTTGCGCAAAGTACAAAGTAGTTTTCTTGTAGTTGTTTATGTTTTGACAAAGTGTGTCTTGCTTCCTTCTTTGTGGATGGAGAGTTTTTTTACAAAAAGTAATTATAATAAAAAAATAGTTAGAAAATAAGTATACAAAACATATTTTGAAATATGAGCATACACGTTACTTGAGGGTGCGACGCACCCAGGGGTGGTGCCATATACATGTTTCGACGACTTGATCTTTAATTAAAAAATAAATTATGTATCTATTAAAAAATTATAGTAAGTGGATATTTTAATTGCGATTACAATTATGCAAAACAATATTAAATTTGGACTTGCGGATTGACTATACGCTCTATCATAAGTTGAGATATGAAAATTTGACTTAAACAAAATATAACTCAGGTCTTCTAAGTCCAAACTCAACACGGTTAAGAACATTTATGATAAAGTTCAATTATCTACTCACTCTAATTTGTTTTTGAATTTTTTAAAAATTTATTCTATAATTTGTACGGAATGATAAAAATGATTAGGTGAAAATTTTAATTATATACTCACTCAAACAATTATATATAAAATTATGTATATATATATATAATTAAAAAAATCCAAAACAATAGAGTAGGTAGATAATTGAATTTCATCATAAATGTCATTAACAGTGTTGAGTTTGGATTTACATAGTCTGAACTCTATTTTTTCAAGTCAAAAAATTATTTTCATCTTACGACAGAGCGTACAGTCAATCCATAAGTTCATATTTAATATTTTTTGCGTAATTTGAATGATAATGAAAATATCTACTAAGTATACTTTTTTTTAATAGATACATAATTTAATTTTTAATTAAACGTCGAGTTGTTGGAAAAAAAAAAAGGATACATGTATATAGGTCTACCGTGGGTAGGGGTATGCTCAAATTTTAAAAATATTTTTTTTATATATTTATTCTTCAATTGTTTTTTATTATAATAACGTTTTGAAAAAATTCGTGGAGGCCCGGATGGGGTGTCGCTCTTTTCATTTTGACTAAAACAGTTGATATCTCACTTTTAATGGGCCTTGTATACTTGTTTGAGGAAGTTATGTTGACTCAATATTACAACCCTAAACCTTCTTCTTTTCCGTCTCTTTTTTACTTCATTTTGTACTAGAATGTGGTAATCTCTTTCTAAATGAGCATATATTTTTCTTTTCCAAGCAGTAATAAAAAATGGATATAGAGAGTTTCACTTTCATCTATATAATTTCTAAATCACTCAACTAGGAAGTAACCATGGAATAGTCTTCTTGCTTTAATTTTGATAGTTTTCCCAACCTTTTCTCATAAGCTTCCAAAAGCTCCAACCTGAGAGATGAATCACATTAAATGCTTCAGTCATATGAAAAAGTTTCTTCAATATGTCAGCCTTACTTACCAATATGCCAGGCTCTGAAATGGTGCATACTTTCCATAGATCTTCTCCATTGATGCTTGGTTGCATTTTGTTATTCCATGTGTCTTTTGTACAAAACAAAAGAAGTGAGAATAATATATATATATATATATATACATATTGATGGTTGAATATACATAGCTGGCTACCTCTCTTATATGACGTTTGGTCTCTGTATCGATTGGAATATATTGATAAAATCCAATGCACATCATAATGCTTGCACATGTGAAAGGCCCCACTCCTTTTATTTTCATCAATCTTTTTCTCAGTTTGTTTTCATCCTCTAATGTGTTGAGTTTCACACTTCCGTTACAAACCTTTTTTGCCAAATCGATGATCAGTTCCGCTCTATATCCCAGTTTACAATGACTATTCAATAATTCTATGTCAACTCCTGCTAGTTCGCTAGGGCTGGGAAAGTCACAAACAGATGACACTCTTCTTCTCTTTCCCTTTCCATGAGAAGCAGCATCAGGATGAAACTCACAGAGGGATCGACACATAGCGAGGGTCCTACTCCACCTTATTATATAGATATAGATACATACATACAGAGTATTTATTACATATATACGATAATATATATATAAATAACACACTTACGTGCAGTTGCATAAGAGCATGGATTTGACCACATCTTCGAACAACGTGGGGGAACGAAATATTCTACCAAAATAGACGTGTTTTGCATGGGGATGCAACGCATGGAATTCTAATAAACTTTTCTCATCACTCGGGGATATTCTCAGCATTCGACCAACTTGCTTCTGCATTATTATGGTAATAATCAAACACATGGAAAATCACGGATACCAAACTACATATATATTTACTGTCTAAACTAAAATTTGATCCTTACCCGTATAGCTTGTTGATCCATTTTTGTGAGAGACTGGATATGATGAATACGAATTGATAGAGAAGTTGAGTTTTGTGTATGAGAGATTGATGCCATCACAGATGTTATCGAGTCAGCAAGTCTAAGAGGACGAGTAAAAGTGTTTGTAGAGGGATTCCAATGGTTGGGCGACATCATAAAGTAGCCATGGTTGCAGATGGCACGCTCAAGGTGGAAGCTGGAAACACAATCTCCAAGAGATAAACTTAATTCAAAAAAATCCATACACTCAACAGGAGATAGAGACTAAACTATACCTTACAGTCTATTTATAGTGACTGTGTGAGTAGAATATTTTCATGTATATATATATATATATATATACATGAAAATATTCTACTTATATATATATACGGTCTTTAAATGATATAATATTCTATGTATAAATTATAAGAGGAAAATTCATTGACCTCATTCCAACTTCGGAACTTCTGCTATAAATTTGAAAGATTCAAAAGGATAATACACTAAATATGTGATTACGAAATAAAGAATATATATGACTTACTATAAAGATTGTACGTCATTTACTTTCCAATAATGTAAATGCATGGATGTTATAATATACACTGTAATTATAGCAATATACATATTCCATCAATACTAGTTGCTGTATTCATGTGCAGCGTGCCATTAGAAATAATGAAAAATCGAATGAACTCATTAGAAATATATATATATGGTTTGTAACTACCAATATTGATCCTAACATTTATTGGAAAATTGGGCTTTTTGGTAGATTTAGTGAATTTGGGGTCAAGTGAGTAAAATACAAAAAGTTAAAAAAAAAAACTAAAAAAAACTCAAATAGTTGTGAATGAGAAATGACAAACTTGTATGCACAACGAAATTCAAAGAATAAAATGGTTTTCTCTCTTTACTGATCAAAGAAAACACATTGAAAGAAGATTACTAAGCTGACTACAAGAGCTGCTGCAGCAACAACACGTTTCTATCATGTTTTCTATCTTTACCTCACATGGGTGAAAAATAAGAAGACACGCGAGGATTTTTGAAGCCTCCAGAAAACGTTGTTCATCAGAACCTGCAAATTCAGTGATTCGAAAAAAAAATAAGTTAAGTTGAATCGAGAGATTGTTGTTTCATAATGATCAAAGAAGATTGAAGAGGAGAAGAACGGAGTATACTTAGCATGACAACACTGCTTCCTTCCCACATCAATCCTTCCTTCAAATTATCAAATTCTTCATTCGGCATGATTGCTTTTCCCTTGTAATAAAATGACTGTTTGAACCAACAAAAGCTCGAGCTCAACTACATATCATAGACAACTTAACAAACTGACCTAATAGCTCAAATCAGTGAGGACATCGGAACCTAATAAAATCATAAAAACTGCACCCAGCATAGTAATATTTATCAAATACCAAAAAATATGAATTTGATTCAAGCTCCTTACTTGCATGGCCTGAAGAAACTCTTGTTCAAGTTCATCAATCGACTTCTTCTCTAACTTGCCTATGCTACAGTAAGGCAGAATGTTACTATCTGTTTCTTCTTATCCTACCTTGACTGACAGCACGAAATGAACGAGTCATAACCACACAAAACGCATTCGAAATGCAATCCCAAATTCCTACGTACCTTTATTTCATGAGTTCACTAACAAATTCTTCAGTTCTGCAATTTCAAGTTTTCCATTCTGCAACTGGATTTCACTTCTTCATGAATTAGTCCTTATTTACTGAAATTCAACAACTTATACTTCGAAATGATGAGAAGCTCGCTAATTACTGCAGTAAAAGTTCCAATCGACATCAATCAATAGCTTGGATGACTGGGAGAGACACTGAACTTGCTGATCAGCGGTGGTTTTGAGCGGAAGCAGAAGCGTTATTCCGCTACGAACCCGTACTTGATTTCTTCCATTGAAGGACCTAACCTTAGATGGAGAGACCAGTTGCTGTTACGAGTCATTAATGGGTCGGGTCTAAGGCTTACAGTGCGTTTGTTTGACCGAATTCGGAATACGAAATACGGAATAGGAATTGGGAATAAGGAATAGGAGTTAAGAATATGAAGTTGTTTTTTTGGTGGAATTGAATAGAACGGAATAAGAAATTCTGTTGTTTCTTTGGTGGAATTGTGTACGGAAAAGGAATGGAATGTGGTAAAATGACATATTTGCCCCTCTTTGTATATGTATAGTATATAATAAAAATAATTTTTATTAATTAATTATAAAACTTTAAAATATTAAAAACGTTTATTAAAAAAAAAAAAAATTTAAAAACGATTTTTTTTTTAAATTTTTTTAAAAAGACCAATTTATTAATTCTATTTAAAAAAAATAAAGAATGTAAACATGACCACATACATAATACATCTTACATACATAATACAAAATGTTGTTAGTCACCACATACATTATACAGAACGTGGGTTTGTCCTTAATCAGTTTAGTAAATCATTATATAAACATTGTTAAATTGAATTGTTTTATTATTTTGATTTAATTTTAAATACTAATTTTGATTTTGATTTTGGTATTTTTTTTGAATTTTCAGTTTAAATAAAAAAAACACTCAAAAATCTATAGTACAAATTAGGGGTGATAAAAAACACAGTTGTCGATATGTTCGAGTGGTTAAGGAGACAGACTTGAAATCTGTTTGGCTCCGCCCGCGCAGGTTCGAACCCTGCTGTCGACGTTTGCAGAAGCTGTCAATCAGAATCAGCTGATGGCACGCTCATAAATTCTTCAAAATGGCGAGGGCAATTTGGTCTTTTGGCAGCTGATTCCGGATTCCGACCCGTGTGGGCTTAGGAAATCCGAGGTTTTTACCCGGATTCCCTAAGCCCGGACCGCCCGGAATCCATTTTCAAGGAATGGCCAATTCCACCAAAAGACCATGGGCTTACGGAATTCGTAAGCCCAAATCTGTGGCCATTCCTTGAAACGAACGGGCCATTAGTATTGAATAAGAGTCATTGGGCTGAGTATTTTGGGTATTATTAGAATCAGTTTAGAACCCCCATCCTTGTCTCTGCCACGTATTTTCCTTATAGGTGCGTGAGTAGATTGAACGGGGGCATTCAGACAAGAAATAACAAACTGTTTCCTATCTCTCTGTTTGGTTACTTCTTCTACAATCTTCTAATTCCGTTTGGCCAGATTCCGTTGGCCGTAATAGTGGTATCAGAGGCGGCAGCCACCACCATCCGTCATCTGTTGAAGGAGGACCTACCTAGTAGGGAAGTCTTCGATCGGACTGTTCAGGTATGGAAGAAGCTAAAGAATCGCGTGCCCAGAAAGATGCCAGAGTTGATGCCACGGTGCAGGAACTAGTGGAGCAGATGACGGCAACAAACATTCGCAACCAATCGATGTTCGATGATATCCGAGCGATGATGACGGATATGTCTGCTCAGCTATCGGCACAGATTGCATACCTAAAACGGGATTCAGGCATTTTGGGTCCAAGGGGAAGAGCTCCGAGAACCACACTTCAATTGAACACAGGTGCGGCACTTCCAACCCAGGCACAGTATCAACAACAGACGGAGCATCGAGATCCTCATCAAGCGTATCGATTCGGCAGAATTGATTTTCCTAGATTTGCTGGAACAAACACTGCTAGCTGGTTGTATCAAGTGGAGCATTACTTCGAAATAGACAAAACACCCGAGGAAGCAAAGCTGAAAGTGCCCATAATCCATCTCGAAGGGAGGCACTGCAGTGGCACTAGGGGTATATGAAGATTCAGGCGAAACAAGGTCAAATCTTGTCTTGGGAGGAGTATGTCACAGATTGCAGTCTAGGTTCGGGGAAGAATTATTCGAAGACCCCATCTTGGAGATGAAGAACCTCCATCAGGAAGGCACGTTCGTGGAATACCAATGCAGATTTGACGCCCTTCTCCATCGAATCCAGGTAATAGAGGAAGTGAGCAAAAGAGAGGCATTTAGTCAATTCATCGGTGGACTGGAGTTGCAGATGCAAGGAACAGTCCGAATGCAGCATCCACAGACCCTGCAGGAAGCATATGCAATGACAAAGTTGCATGATGCCATCATCCAGTCGCAAGGAAGATCACACCACCACATGAGGTCGTCTTTTCCACCGGGTAAGCAATCTCCGACCTCTATGGGAACCATAGGTAACAATGTCATAGATAATCATGTTGCCTTATATAAGAATAAGAGTGCTGGAAATTATTTTAGAACTGTTGCCAATTCTGCTGGAAATTATGTTGTTGGTAATGATGCTGAAATTTACAATAGAAATGTTGGTAATTACAATAGTGGAAATGCTAGAAATCAGACAGTTAAGAAGTATGAAAACTGGGGAACCAAGCTCACTAGTAACAAAGAGATGAAGGCTAGGCGAGCAAAAGGGTTGTGCTACTGGTGTCCAGAGAAGTACACGGTTGGGAATAGGTGTAAAGGGAAGCAGATTTTTCTCATTGAGATAGGAGAAGAGGATCTGAATGAAACTGAGCTAGTACAAGGGCAAGTAGCTGATGTTGAGCCTGAAGAATTACCTGAGATTTCTCTGCATGCATCACGGGTACCTTAGGCAATTCTACCATGAAGGTCGAGGGAGAAGTAAATCAAAAAAGGCTTCAAGTGCTAATTGATTCGAGTAGCACCCACAATTTCCTGGATGAGGTCATGGCCGACAAATTGGGATGTCAAACCAAACAGGTAGCACCACTTAAAGTATTAGTGGCAAACGACAGTGAAATGAAATGCAATCGGATCTGCAGGGATTTCACTTGGTGTATGCAAGGACATCAGTTTTTAGTTAGTGTGTTCCTAGTGTCGTTGGAAAATTATCATATGGTGTTAAGGGGTCCAATGGATGACCACCGTAGACGATATATTGTGGAATTTTGGGAAGCTCACGATGAAGTTTGTGAGCGGAGATAAATTGTGTGAGCTCAAGGGACATAGAGGAGGTTCGATACACTTGAGTAGCTCGAATAAGATGAGTAAGCTGCTATCCAATAAAACAGAGCTCGCTTCAATCCAATTATGTTGTTTGTCCCTTATACCGAATAAGGAGGACCACCCATTCGTATTGGTGATGAGTATCAGTGAGGATGAAAAGGAATGCAAGGAGTTGATAGATCTCTTAACATGTTATGAAGACGTGTTTAAAGAGCCAAAGGGGTTGCCTCCGACTAGCACCGTGGACTATCGGATACCATTGAAAGATGGAAGTAACACCGTGAGTTTGAGGCCTTACCGACACCCAGCTCCTCAAAAATATGTGATAGAGAGGATGGTGCGTGAAATGCTAGAGTGTCATTATACGACCGAGTTCAAGCCCATTCTTGTCCCCGATTATATTAGTAAGGAAGAAGGACCAAACATGGCGGATGTGCATAGATTACAGACATCTTAATGATATAACAATAAAGGACAAGTTCCTGATACCATTGGTGGATGAGTTACACGGGGCGTCAATTTTTTCAAAAATCGACTTGAGATCAGTATACCATCAAATAAGGATGGATTTAGAGGATATACATAAGACTGCTTTTAAAACGCACGAAGGCCACTACGAGTTCCTGGTAATGTCGTTCGGCTTGACCAATGCCCCGCCCACTTTTCAAGGCCTTATGAACTCGATCTTCAAGCAACACCTCCGAAAGTTTGTGCTTGTCTTCTTCGATGACATTCTGGTCTATAGTAGTCGAAATCTGGAGACGGTCTTACGAATCTTACGTGATAATACCTTGTTCGCCAAGCAGTCGAAATGCAGTTTCGGTGGGAAGCAGGTAGAGTATCTCGGCCATATTATAACGAGTTCAGGGGTATCAACCGACCCTACCAAGGTCGAGGCCATCAAAAATTGGCCAATACCGAACACCCTCCAACAACTTAGAGGGTTTCTTGGATTGACGGGGTATTATAGAAAATTTGTGAAATGATACAGCTCAATAAGCCGACCCCTAACCGAACTTCTTAAGAAGGAGGTTTTCCAATGGACTAGTGAAACTACCGAAACATTTGATCAGTTAAACGAAAGAATGATTACAACTCCGGTTTTGGCACTTCCTAATATGGGAGAGAGGTTTGTGGTAGAGACCGATGCGTCGAACACGGGAAATGGGGCAGTACTCATGCAGGGAGGACATCCCATTGCGTTTATAAGTAATGGTTTATCTCCACGACAACAAACGCTTTCAGCATATGAGAAAGAGTTGTTAGCGATCTTGTTAGCAATAAAGAAATGTCATTTCTACTTGATTGACCGGCACTTCGTGATCAAGACAGACAATAGAAGTTTAAAGTTTCTATTGGAACAACGTTTAACGATGTCATTGCAGCATACGTGGTTGGAAAAACTTCTAGGATATGATTATGAGATTGCTTACAAGAAGGAAGTGGAGAACAGAGCGGCTGATGCCTTATCACGGGGCCAAGGTTCGAAATTGTTGACTATCACACTATCCTCAGTGTCATCAGATTTATTACAACACATTAAAGATAGTTGGACACAGGATAAGGAATGTTCGGAAATGATTGACTCGTTGAAACAAGGGCGAGTGTCGACTAAATTCAGTTGGGACAGAAATTTGATTAGACGAAAGGGCCGATTAGTGGTGGGCAAGGATGAGCAGATTCAAAGGACTATTCTCTCGATATTCCACGAATCACCGATGAGGGGACATTCGGGTGTAACTGCAACATTGCAACGTATCACAACTCTCCTATATTGGAAGGGACTCAAACGTTATGTGCGAGAATTCGTCCGGAATTGCGAGACATGTCAACGACACAAGTATAATAGATCAGCATCACCGGAACTATTCCATCCATTACCAGTACCACAAGCCTTACTTACGGACATCTCAATGGATTTCATCAGAGGGTTGCCAAAATCTAATGGTAAGGAGGTAATATTGGTCGTGATACATTGATAGTCGAAGTATGGTCATTTTGTGGCCCTAGCTCATCCATACACAGCACCGATGGTGGCACAAGTGTTCGTAGACGAAGTGTATAGACTCCACGGGTTGCCAATAACGTAGTCAGTGACCGAGATCCTATATTCATTAGCACCTTTTGGAAAGAGTTGTTTGGTAGGTTGGGTAGATCCTTGTGCATGTCGTCTTCGTACCACCCGCAGACGAATGGCCAAACTGAGGTAGTTAATCGTTGCCTTGAAACCTATTTACGCTGCATGGCAGGGGAGAAACAAGGATCTTGGGATAAGTGGTTACCATTGGCATAGTGGTACAACACCACCTATTACTCGACCATCAAAACGACACCCTTCGAGGTGTTGTATGGGTATCAACCACCATGACACATACCATACTTTACAAAGGACTCGAGCATTGAGTTGGTGGACCTCATCCTAAGGGAAAGGGAGGAAAGTATTACTTTACTTAAGTTTCACTTGGAAAGGGCGAGAAACCGAATGAGTCAAGTGGCGAATCGGAAGAGATCTGAACGGAATTTTGAGATTGGAGATCGGGTCTTTCTCAAGTTGCATCCTTATAGTCAACATTCAATGAGGAAAGGGAGGAATCAGAAGTTGCAACCCATGTATTATGGGCCTTTCAAGGTGCTGGACAGGATCAGCAAAGTTCCCTACAAATTGGACCTTCCGAGTTCGGCATTAATTCACCAAACGATACATGTGTCACAACTCAAACTTGCTAGGGGTAAGGGAGCCAAGTCATACCATTGTCCTCCGAAGTCAATCGAATCGTAGCATACCACAGGCAATCCTTGATCGAAAGATAGTTCGTCGGGGAAATGTAGTCGCTACCAAGGTGCTCATCAAATGGGAAAGACGGGAGGATAAGGAAGCAACATGGGAGTTCCTGGAGGATATCAAGCGGAAATACCCCGACTTCAACCTTGAGAACAATGACGTAGTTTGAGGGGGGCGTTGTTACAAGCCGTTATTAATGGGTCGGGTCTAAGGCTTAGTATTGAATAAGAGTCATTGGGTTGGGTAGTTTTGAGTATTATTAGAATAAGTTTAGAAGCCCCATCCGAGTTGTCTTTGCCACGTATTTTTCTTATAGGTGCGTGAGTAGATTGAAGGGGGGCATTCAGACAAGAAATAACAAACTGTTTCCTCTCTCTCTCATTCTGTTCGGTGACTTCTTCTACAATCTTCTAATTCTGTTTGGCCAGATTCCGTTGGTCGTAACAGTTGCAAAGACGAAGAGCGAAATTGAGGGTTTCCGATGGTGCAGACCGAAGAGGCGATTGCACGTCACAGTGACCCCTAACTTGCTCGCCATCAAGATCGAGCTCGATACTGCTTGATCACGGCCTCTGGTGAAAGAGGAGCTGGGAGGATCTCGATGCTGCTTGATCTCATTTTCAGTACGTGAAACCAAAATTATCAGAACCGGACATTCGGACCAACCGGGCACCGAATCCCTGTCTGATTTGGTTTAATCAAAAGACTGGACCCGGTTGAACTAGTATAAACCGACCGACTTTTAAAATCCGGCCGGTTTCCGGTTCTATCATTTTGGGTGTTTTTATTTTTTAGACAAACGATTTTCTTAAGTTTAAATCGATTTCTTTTAAACCGACCAATCAGCTCAATTTCTTTTCTTCAATTAGGTTTTAAGATTTGGCCATTTCATTTCACATTCACGCTTTCAGCCGTCCGCAGCCAAGTTCCAGACTTCCGCAACCAAGTTCCAGACTTCCAATTCAAGGGTCAGTTATCTATCAGCCGATTCTCCACTGAATAAGCAGATGAGACAACTAAATGCCATAAATATTCATTTTGCAGTACATTTTTATCATTTTTACATCCTAAAATTAACTATGAGCTAACATAATGAAAAACCTTCCGTTCAATGAACTAAGAATTGGAAGATGTAAACATCTATGATTACCTTATAGCAACAATTGATGAATAGAAAACAAGAAAGTAGAGGTATACTTTTCATGATAACTTGTTCAACGTCAGGGAAAGCGATGATCCCTTTTCACCCAAATATTTAGCAAGTTCTCTGCATGAAGGAATTTTTTAGCGCAAATCATTGAGCAATTCATTCGATTCATAAACTGGCAAATTCCCCCAAAGTGAAATTGTAGCCTAATTACGAGCTAAACGAAAGGAACAATTTTTTTGAGTAATTCATCAATCACCTTGAAGGCAAAGAGAATATGGACGAAAAAATAATGAGTATTTCATCAACCACCTGTGAGTCACAGCAGCTGTCGGACGTCGGATCCGACTTTCCCCGACCCGTTTGAAAAATATTTTAAAATTTCCGTTTTTGAAAATGCCGGGTCTTGGCGAGCGAAGGGTCCGGTCGAGCGGGGTCATCAACCGGACCGAAAAAAATTTGAAAGAGTCGCCACCGATTAATTGAAGGCTAATCGGAATCCTTAAATTGCCTAGGGTACATGGAGTTAACATCCTAGGGCTTAAAAAGGTCTACGTCCAGAGAATCGAGTTCGGGGGTTTGATTACGTCTTAAAAGCTCGCGAGCTCATAATCCGCCCTTTCGGTACTTTTAATTTGCTTTTGAAATTTTTTTTCAATTTTGCCCGAATTGCCCGTTTTAATCATGCTTGGCCCAAAAAAAACTACATGCATTTTCTTTAAATTAAACAAACCATGTACAAACAATTTTTTTTTTTTATTTCAAATAAACAAGAGAGAACTAAAGTTAATCGTGCTCGAAAGAAAAATCTTTTAACTCTTGAGCCATTTTAAACGTGTCAAAACATGCACGAATGATTTTTTTTAAGGTATTAAGCTCTTTGGACTAATTTGTCCCATTTTGAGAAGTTATAGGATGTCCAAAAAAATATAGGGACCAAAATGCAATTTATAAAAATTTGAGCTGAATTGGACAAATATTTTCGAAAATTGCAGAAATGACCCTAAACTATTCTGGAATTATTTGTAACACTTGGTAAAGTTCTAAAATAACCCGAAAATTATTCTAGACTTATTTGTAACATTTTTAAAAGTCATGGAATGTCCAGAAAAATTTAGGAATCAAAAAATGTAATTTTTTAAAATATTATAATTAAACTGAAAATATTTTTTTAAAATTAGAGAATTGACCCTAAACTATTCTAGATTTATTTGTAACACTTGATAAAATTCCAAAAATAACCCAAAAATTATTCTAGACTTATTTGTAACATTTTTAGAAATCATGGAATGTCTAGAAAAGTTTAGAAATCAAAATGTATTTTTTTTTTGAATTAAGAAAAAACAATTTGCACAAATGGCCCAAAACTTTTCCGGTTTGGTTTATAACACTCGATAACGTCCCAGAAATGACCCGAGAGTCCAAGGACCGAGTTATAACCTTCATCAAAGTTTGGAAATGACCTAAGTCAATTTTGAAATTTTTTTTTTACATATACATATATTATACATAATATATATATATAATATTACATAGACATAATATAAATAGATATTATACATATAGATAAATAGATAACATAAACATAATATATTATACATATAGATATAGATATATATAGTAATACATAAACATAATATAAATATATATTATACATATAGATATATAGATATATAGATATAGTAATACATAAACATAATATAAATATATATTATACATATAGATATATAGAGAGTAATACATAAACATAATATAAATATATATTATACATATAGACATATATATAGTAATACATAAACATAATATAAATATATAATATACACATATATATATATATATTAACAAGTATATTATACATAAATAGATAATATATGTATATAAACTCTCAATTTTATTTCACATTTAGAAATTACAAAATATGATATTGAAGATGAGAGAAATATACCTAACTCATTGGAGGTTTAAAATACCGTACGAGGAACCGAGTCCGATAATTATCGGTATTTTTCACTCTTTTTTTTTCTATTTCTTTTTCTCTCTATTTTTTCTCTCATTCTTTCTTTCTTTGAAGCTCTTCCCCGTAGCCTCCCCTTGAAGCCTCATAGCATTCCTTGTATTTATAGAACAAATTGCATATTATTTAATTAATTAATAAAACTTTTTTTTTTTTAATAATAATAAAAAAAACGTTTTTTTTTTTAATAATAAAAAAATAAAATCGGTGGAAAAGAGGCAATTTTCCACCGTTGAATTTTTTATTATTTTTTTTAAAATTTTTTATTATTTAAATTTTTTTTTTTTTTTTTTTTTTTTTTTAGTTTTCAAATATATATATATATATGTATATATATACTATATATATTTTTCAAATCTCGATTCCTCGCATACGGTATCTTGATCCCGAGCCAAAATCAGGTGTTTACAGTTGCCCCTCTTTGGACACGCATTCATGGAAGTGATCTCATGAGTGTGTGTCCAAAGACAAACAACTGATTTTGGCTTCTCATTATTCATTATTTACATAGTAGACAAACATTATTACGCAACTTTCGGAAGCTAGACAACTATAGGTCCCGATCGTTGACGATGATTTGTGGAGACTGAGCGTCTAAACGCTCATCAACTTATGATTCCAAGACGTTGGACACATACAGGTCTTGGTCGTCGAGGATGACTTGCGGATGTTAAACACCTAAAGACTCCGATCGTCGGTCGGCTTGTGACTCGTTGGGGATGACTTGCGGAGGCTGAACACCTAAAGGCTCCGCTTGTCGGCTTGTGACTCCCAGAAGCTGGATAACTACAGGTTCTGGTCATCGAGGATGACTTGCGGAGGCTGAAACTAAAGGCTCCACTCGTTGGCTTTTTTTTTTTTTTAATTCCCAGAAGCTGGATAGCTACAGGTTCTGGTCGTCGATGATGACTTACGAAGCTTGAAACCTAAAAACTCCGCTCGTTTTTTTTTTTTGTTTTTTTTTTTTCAGAAGCTGGATAACTACAGGTCCTGGTTGTCAAGATGACTTGCGAAGGCTGAACACCTAAAGGCTCCGCTCGTCGTTTTTTTTTTTTTTCCCCCAGAAGCTGGATAACTACAGGTCCTGGTTGTCAATGAGACTTGCGAAGGCTGAACACCTAAATGCTTCGCTCGTTTTTTTTTTTTTTTTTTTTTTTGTGACTCCAAGAAGCTGGATAACTACAGGTCTTGGTCGTCGATGATTTTTTTTTTTTCAAAAGCTTTGTTGAGGGTGACTTACGGGGGTTGAGCACCTCAAGGCCCCGTTCGTCGGCTTGTAACTTTCAGAAGCTGGACATCTACATGTTCTGATCGTTGGGGATGACTTGCGGAGGTTGAGCACCTAAAGGCTCCGCTCATCGTTTTTTTCTCCCAGAAGCTGGATAACTACAGGTCCTGGTCGTCGATGATGACTCACGGAGGTTGAGCATCTCAAAGCCCCGTTCGTCGGCTTGAAACTTTCAGAAGCTGGACATCTACATGTTCTGATCGTTGATGATGACTCGCGGAGGTTGAGCATCTCAAGGCTCCGCTCATCGTTTTTTTTTCCTCCCAGAAGCTGGATAACTACAGGTCCTGGTCGTCGATGATGACTCACGGAGGTTGAGCATCTCAAAGCCCCGTTCGTCGGCTTGTAACTTTCAGAAGCTGGACATCTACAGGTTCTGATCGTTGATGATGACTCACAGAGGTTGAGCATCTCAAGGCCCCGTTCGTCGGCTTGTAACTTTCAGAAGCTGGACATCTACAGGTTCTGATCGTTGGAGATGACTTGCGGAGGTTGAGCACCTAAAGACTCCGCTTGTAATTCACTTTGGAGGTAAAAACCCTTCTCGAGATGTCTGACTGCTTGTGCGGACTTCTCAGACTGTTTTCTCATTAATCGACTTTGGATTCCTCTTTGATGGAGTTCCCTAAAGCTATTCATGCTATGTTCACAAGGTGTATCCATGCAAGTTGTCGAGGCAGCTCAAATTAATGCAGATCACAATTTCTTTTTATTGCTACTGTGGGAAACATTGTCGTCCACTTTTGAGCTTTTTTTTTTTTCTTTTTTTATCTCTTGATTTTCTTTCCTTTTGTTACGGTTTTTTTTTTTTTTTTTTTTTTACCGCACCTCTCGATTCTCTTAATTTTTGCCTAGGTCGCCCTTTTGGGTTTTCAACCTAGCCGAGATTTGATTCCTTTCCTTTTGCCATGATCGCCCTTTTTAGGGATTTTTAATCATGCCCCTCTTCCCTAAATTTTGCCTAAACCGCCCTTTCAGGTTTTCGATTTAGCGGGAATTTCTCTCATTTTTTTGGAGGCTCACTTTCTGATTACGAGTTTTTTTCCCTGCATCCACATTGATTGGATTGGGGAGATCTCTGTTGTCCATGTCAGTGATGACATGGCTCCCCCACTGAAAATCTCTTGATGACATAAATCCCTTCAAATTTAGGTACAAACTTGCCCCGGGAGTCTTGATTGACTTGAAGGATATATTTTTTTTATCTCTCGTTTTTCAATCATTTTGCTACGGTATTTTTTTTTTACCGCACCTCTGGGTTCCCTTCATTTTTGCTTAGGTGTGCCTTTCGGGTTTCCAACCTAGCAGGGATTTGATTCCTCTTCTTTTTCCATGATTGTCCTTTTGAGGATTTTCAATCATGCTCCTCTTTCCTAAATTTTGCCTAAACCGCCTTTTTGGGTTTTCGATTTAGCGGGAATTTTCTCACTTTTGAAGGCTCGCTTTCTGGTTACGAGTTTTTTTCTTCATCCACATTAATTGGATCGTGGAGTTCTTGCTCGTCCTTGTCAGTGATAATCATGGCTCTTCCGCTAAAAATCTTTTTGACGACATAATCCCCTTCATATTTAGGCATAAACTTGCCCCGAGAGTCTTGATTGACTTGAAGTTTTTTTTTTATTTTTTATCTCTCGCTTTTCTATCATTTTGCTACGGTATTTTTTTTACCGCACCTCTCAGTTCCCTTATTTTTTGCCTAGGTCGCCCTTTGGGGTTTTCAACCTAGCAGGGATTTGATTCCTCTCCTTTTGCCATGATTGTCCTTTTGGGGATTTTCAAGCATGCCCCTCTTCCCTAAATTTTGCCTAAACCGCCCTTTCGGGTTTTCGATTTAGCGGAATTTTCTCTCACTTTTGGAGGTTCGCTTTATGGTTACGAACTCCTTAAGGATAGTATGTTCTGACTTCGTCCATTTTGATTGGACTGGAGAGTTCTTGATTGTCCATGCCGGTGACGATCATGGCTCCTCTGCTGAAAGTCTCTTTGGGGATATAAGACCCTTCATATTTAGGCACAAAGTTGACCCTTCTAAGAATTCTTTTCCTGAGAATTAGATTGTCTGCTTGTAATCCTCTTGGACTGACTTTCCTGTTAAATGCACGAGCCATGTGTTGCTGGTACAAATGCCTGTGGCACTGCGCGATGAGCCGCCTTTTGTCATGAGGTTCAATTGCACGTATCTGCATTTCGCCTACTCTGACTCGTCCTTCTCTGCCTCGGCGAGGATCCTAGCTGACGGGAATTCTACTTCAATTGGTAACACGGCTTCGATCCCGTAAACAAGGGAGAATGGGGTTGCCCCTGTTGGTGCTTGTATTGAGGTCATGTATGTCATAAGTGCCCAAAGCAGCTTATCATGCCAGTCCTTTAATTGTTGCTTCCACTGCGTCATTCATTTGTGGATGATATGGAGATGCATTTTTATACTTCACCACAACTCATCGACCAATTTAGATTTTTGGCATTGCCGGTGATGATTGACTTTGGCATCCCATGACACACGATGATGTCTTTGCTGATGAAAAATTCAATGGCATTTGTCGTTATTGACGCCAGGGTAATAACCTCTACTCCTGGTGAAGTAATCGACTGTAATCAATATGAATCGATGACCGTGGGATGCCTTTGGGAAAATCATGTTGATTACATCGATGCCCCACATTTTGAAAGCCCGTGGGGAATTTCTGGAATAGAGCTCGTGCAGTGACGCGTGGATTTGGTCCGCGTACACTTAACAGATGTGATATTGCTGGGCATGTTTTATACAGTCAGCCGTCATGGTGAACCCAAGGTACCCAAATCTTGCACGTTCATGTGTGGCCGCAACAACCTTCATGAATTTCTTCCATTAGATGTTCAGCTTCTTTAGCATTCACGCATCTCAAATGGGTATAGTCGGGCCACTGGGAAATTAATTGCAAGTCATTCCTCACATGACCATTCGGACATTTTCTTGTGGCGTTCTCTGGGAACTCCGTACGCCAGATATCTTTTTTTTTTATATCAGTGAGTCATGGTTGACTGTATGATTCTTCGATTGTACAACAATAGGCTGAAACTTCTTTGATTTTGATCTCCATTGGCAGTTTTTGGTTTCCCGGAGAAATTTTACTCATGGGTGCGAGCGTTGCCAATTTTGTTTGAACGCAAAGACGCAAATAAGAACACAAGGTGATTGTTGGTCTCTTCTTCGCAGTTTTCATCCCCGTGGTGATGACGTTGCTGGCGTCATTGTTGTTGTCCCTCCATGGGTTTCTCCACCCTTCAGGGAATCCGATCAGTTGGAAGTACTTCGCCTTGCTGTGATGAACTTTCCGTAGTGGCTACATTTCAAGCCTTTCCGACCGACGCTGCCAACAATGGCATCTCTCTGCATCGACCACGACGTCTCCCCTGTTGTGAACAACGACGAGCGTCAACAATGGCATCTCCTATGCAGGAGTCAACAACGGCATCTGTCCCGTGTCAACAATGGTGACTCTTATGCATGAGTCAACAACGGCGTCTTCCCCGTGTCAACAATGGCGACTCTTCTGCAGGGGTCAACAACGGCGTCTGTCCCGTGTCAACAATGACATCTTGATGGTGTCTTCCCCGTGTTAACAATGACGTCTTTTCATCTCTATTTAAGTCGCTTATGCTTTAGCTCGATCAAACGAAAGGGAGTTGTTTTTCTCATCTCCTTTACTTTGTAAAACCACCTTCCCTTTTCCGGTGGTCGAATGTGGTCTGGTGGCGTGGGTCAGTTTGACTATGAGTGCCACTTCCTCTGTACGAGGTGTAACATAGAAGACAAACTCAATTCTGACGATGAGAACCTCGGCGTCCCTCCTTGCTGTGGTACCCATTACTTGTCTCCGATCCTTTTCTTGATCGGATAGTTGCATAAGCCGATTTTACCTCAGGTAATGGGTTTTCTCGTAGTAAATCATCTTTTTCTTGATTATACTCATCACTCACTGCATTCAGAAATTGATACAATTTGGTATCTGCTTGATTTTATGTTCCAAATTGCAATGTCATCTGGGTCAACGGATCCTTCTCTGTAATGTATAGAGTCAGATTCGGCAAGGGTGCCCCACTAACGAGTGGACGATCAAAAATGTATGAGGGAGCTTCATCGAGCAGAGCTCCAATGGTGATACCAGTTGAAAATAAGTCTGAGAATCCCTCGTGAGCATACTTGTGGTGGGCCTGGAAATGAACGACGAGGAAAGGACACAACAATGTCTCTGAACTTTCGGTTAAATATTTCCTCCAGACGACTTCATAATCTTTGAAATTAGGACGAAAACCTGATCCTAAAAGTGTATTTGTCCTTCCAGATGTAGGAAGGTCATATGTGGGAGGTGGAGCTTGGTCAGGATGGCCATATGTGGGAGGTGGAGCTTGGTCAGGAATGCAAAAGTATCTGACATGGATTAATGAGGTGCCACAACAGTAGTGTTGCTCGGGAAGACGAGGTAGGGGATAATGTGGTAGTCATGTCTGCCTGGAATTCAAAAGAGCAAAATCTGCTCGGCCTAGGAGGTCATGCCAACGATTGACTGCACTGTGCGGGAACTCATGGTGTGCATGGTTGGCTTTAGCTTGATGAATTTCTCCTCGTGTTTTTGAGGTGCTGGAGTCATCGAATGTCGCATGGATTTCCGGAAACCTAAATCCAAAATACCATAGTAAGAAGGATGAATACACAATTGATCATGCATGATTGATTTCAAAAATTCTGCATGTTCCGTTCATTCCATTCGTAGACTTTGATTGCATGTATGGCAAAAATACTTTATAAGGATTTGGCCAATCGATGTCTAGTTCTTAAGACGTTTCACACAACGATGTAGCTCATTGAGTGCATTTGTTGCTTGTTCCTTGGTTCGAACGAAGGTCGAGGACATGTATTTTGAAAATCTTTTTATTTGCCTCGTTCTTCGTATGAACTGTTCAAGGGTGTCATTCAACTTAGCAACGTTGCCCCCACATTTTTCCAAAGTGCCCCAACATTGCTAGAATGACGGTGGTTGTTGGAGTCTATCCCTGATTATCTCATTCGGGTTGAAAGACGGACTTGCTGGTGTCGAATGGAACTTGTGAACGTATTACGTTGTTGTTAATCACGCAGACACGTTTTTCCATATTTCATAATTCAGACAAGTCGTTGAGAATCCAATTGACTTTGTAGTTTACGAGCTCGTGAACCTCGTCAATCTTCTTGTTCACGTATTTCTGATTCTCTTTTGTCATGACTTTCCATATTCGGGCAATTTCGACCGTAGAGTTGTATGACCTTAATGTGAGGGCAATGATTTTTTTTTTCATCCTTACCAAAGATGGTGCGTGAAACGTCTTAAGGATACAAGATTGAATGAACGGAACTTACATTATTATTATTTTTTTTTTTGAAAAATGCAATGCAAGTGCGAGAATTTAACTTCATTAGTAAGACTCGTATTACATTTACAACAGTCTGGAATATATAATACAAAAGGCCCAATCCTATACATGTCATGATCTAAGGCCAAAACAAAACACATTTACATCAATGGGCCAAACTTCTTCATGGGTTGTGTGGGCCAATCTCGTATCCAAATACATGGGCCGAATTCTCATTTACATTAGTTGAGCCCAAAAATGAAAGTACACACAAAACTGGTAAAGACTAAACACGGTGTGGCGCTTTTGTTCTAAATGGATGGAATTTCTAGGTCCTCTGAACCAGCGGAACCTCACCCCCTAAAGAGGATCACGGGCCCATTCCGATCATCGAGTTGAGTTGTTTGGGTGCGTGCCGGCGGTCCAAACCGCTCCGGGCGCATTCCCCTACTAAACTCCCTAAGCTCTTAATGTGCTCCAGGTCCGAGCGGGTAATGGTAACCAGTGTGGTGTGTGCAAAACAAGAATTAAATTTTTTTTTTTTTTGACTTAGTACAATTACATCGCCTTTTGGACAAAATTTGAAACTGCAAGCATGAGCAAACGGTCAAAATGGATATGGCAAAATATAATATGGCAAAGCAAACATGACAAAGCCTAAACCCTCTAAAAGAGGTCCCCAGCGGAGTCGCCAAATTGTCGGACGTCAGATCCGACTTTCCCGACCCATTTTTAAAAATATTTTTTAATTTTCGTTTTTGAAAATGCCGGGTCTTGGCGAGCGAAGGGTCCGGTCGAGTGGGGTCATCAACCGGACCGAAAAATTTGAAAGAGTCGCCACCGATTAATTGAAGGCTAATCGGAATCCTAAAATTGCCTAGGGTACATGGAGTTAACATCCTAGGGCTTAAAAAGGTCTACGTCCAGAGAATCGAGTTCGGGGGTTTGATTACGTCTTAAAAGCTCGCGAGCTTATAATTCGCCATTTTCGGTACTTTAATTTGCTTTTGAATTTTTTTCAATTTTGCTCGAATTGCCCGTTTTAATCATGCTTGGCCAAAAAAAAAAAAAACTACATGCATTTTCTTTAAATTAAACAAACCATGTACAAACAAATTTTTTTTTTAATAAACAAGAGAGAACTAAAGTTAGTTGTACTAAAAAAAAATAGTTTAACTCTCGAGCCATTTTAAACGTGTCAAAACATGCACGAATGATTTTTGAAGATTTTAAGCTCGTTGGACTAATTTGTCCCATTTTGATAAGTTAAAGGATGTCCAAAAAAATCTAGGGACCAAAATGAAATTTATTAAAATTTGGGCTGAATTGAACAAATATTTTCGAAAATTGCAGAAATGACCCTAAACTATTCTGGACTTATTTATAACACTTGGTAAAGTTCTAAAATAACCCGAAAATTATTCTATACTTATTTGTAACATTTTGAAAAGTCATGGAATGTCCAGAAAAGTTTAGGAATAAAAATTGTAATTTTCGAAAAAAAATATAACTTAACTGAAAATATTTTTTTAAAATTACAGAATTGACCCTAAACTATTTTAGATTTATTTGTAATACTTGGTAAAATTCTAAAAAATAACCCGAAAATTATTCTAGACTTATTTGTAACATTTTTAGAAATCATGGAATGTCTAGAAAAGTTTAGAAATCCAATTGTATTTTTTTTTAAGAGCTGAATTAAGAAAAACAATTTGCACAAATGACCCAAAACTTTTCCGGTTTGGTTTATAACACTCGATAACGTCCCAGAAATGACCCGAGAGTCCAAGGACCGAGTTGTAACCTTCATCAAAGTTTAGGAATGACCTAAGTCAATTTTGAAATTTTTTTTTACATATACATAATATATATATATAGTATTACATATACATAATATAAATAGATATTATACATATAGATAAATAGATAACATAAACATAATATAAATATATATTATACATATAGATATATATAGTAATACATAAACATAATATAAATATATATTATACACATAGATATATATATAGTAATACATAAACATAATATAAATATATGTTATACACATAGATATATATATAGTAATACATAAACATAATATAAATATATATTATACATATAGATATAATAATATTACATAAACATAATATAAATATATATTATACATATATATATATATATAGTAATACATAAACATAATATAAATATATAATATACACATATATATATATATATATATTAACAAGTATATTATACATAAATAGATAATATATGTATATAAACTCTCAATTTTATTTCACATTTGGAAAATACAAAATATGATATTGAAGATGAGAGAAATATACCTAACTCATGGGAGGATAAAACACCGTACGAGAAATTGAGACCGATAATTATCGATATTTTTTTTTCACTCTTTTTCTATTTTTTTTTTCACTCTCTATTTTTTTTTTCTCAATCTTCCTTCTTCTTTCTCTCCCCTTTCTCACGACACTCCCTTCCAATCCATTCACCACTCCCTTCTATTTATACACAAAATAAGTAGATATTATTTTGATTTTTTTATTACTTTTTGATTTTTTATTATTTCTTTTTTTTTCAGATATTCAGATATTTATTTTTCGGATCTTTCAGATATTTTTTTAGATATTTTAAAAAAAAATTTATTTATTTTTTTTTTAAAAATTGTTTTATATCGATTCTTCGCGTACGGTATTTTGATCCCGAGCCAAAATCAGGTGTTTACAGCAGCGTGGAATTTTTGATGGATCCATTGAGGTGGACATGCAACTCAATCTTCGACATGGAGACCCACCACTCCCCATTGGTTTCTCTCGTCCCCATTGTTTCTTCCTCCGTAGCCCTCTATGAATCTTGAGCCTTTGACCCTTCTTGTCTTGGCCCTGCGCCTGTTTGTCGTGGCCTTTGTGGCCGCGACTCCAGTCATCTGAGGGAGGGAAGGGGCAGAGGGAGGTCGTCAAGTGGTGGTCGATCCCCCTGTACAACCTTTGTGGTTGGCCACTTCCAGTCAGCGACTGCGGTGCTCCTAGTGTTTTGCAAACCCTAGCAATTGCAATCTTCGGGGGAAGAAGATGACTTCTCACTACGGGAGAGGGGCAAAATAGCGGCTAAACATCACGGCTCAATGTGTATTGAGCCGTGATAAATGAAATTAAATTCAATATCATGACTCAAATGATAATGAGCTGTTATTACGTTATTTTAACGGCTCAATACACTGAGCTGTTACCTTTATCACGGCTCAAATTGGGGTTGAGCCGTGATAATACGTATTTATTTTTTTATTCGGTTTATTTATCACAGCTCAAATTGGGCTTGAGCCGTGATAATACTTAATTTTTTTTATTCTTCCCATTTATCACGGCTCAAATTGGGATTGAGCCGTGTTAAAAACATTATTGTCACTTTACCACTGCCCAATGCTTCCCATGCCTCTCACTGCCCAATGCCCACTGCTGCCCAATGCCCACCGCTCAACATTGTTTATTTCTCCCACTGCCCAATGCCCACTTCTGATCCATCCATCCATCGACGATCGCGAAGATCCTCGATCTTTTAGCTGCCCTTATTGCCCTAGAAAATTTTCTTCCTTGCAGGCAGTTGGAGGACACCAAAGCGCTCACAAAAGAGAACGCTACTTAGCTGCTAAGGGCATTTTCAGCAACCCCCAGAAGACGAAACAACATGTTATTTCTGCAGCAAACCCTCCCATGGCCATGGTAGTAGCCCCCGCCACGCCCCTCTTCACCCCCTTCTCCTCCCTGAGATTTTTCACAGAGATGTGCTTCCACTGAGGCCTCCTGTGCCAAAAAAAAACAAGGAGAAGAAGGTTCCAGGAGAACCAAAGAAGAAGAAGGGGCTGTGCCTTTGCGGAATGTATCTTCCTGTCGGAAGCGACAGCTTCTCCGACCATGAAACAACTGAGTAGAAGGAAGATGATAGGGACGACGGGGACGATAGTGATTGTATCTCAACTGCGAATACTGCAGATCTGTTGAATCTGGACTTAGAGTTGAGGATTTGAGACATACACACAACAGGTTGACAGAAAAGTGATAGTGCATATTTTATTTAGTGTCTTTAATGTTGAAAGGTATGGTCTTAATTGATTATCTCCTTTTTTTTCCTTTCTTTTTCTATAGTAATAATTAAGGTTAGTGTGGTATTTGAAATTTATCGCAATAGTTGGTTTAAGGATAAACATATATATTATAATAGTACTTAATCTTGTATACAGGATGAGCACCAAGGAGGTCGACCGAGCAGATGCTCAATGTCCAGAATAAGAACTCCTTCGTCTAGTGGATTCCGTGAGTGGATTCTCAAAAGAAGATGCAATTATTATTATTTTTTAAACAAACACATATTTTGGACGGCTCAATCAAAACGAGCCCTTAAAATAAAAAAAATATAATTATTTATCACGGCTCAATCCAAAAGCGCCGCCATAATTATTTTGGCGGCACTTTTTGCTTTTGGGCCGAGAATTATCACGGCTCATTTTATAGAGTCGTGATAATTGTCCTGACACATTGTATCACGGCTCAACTGAAGTGAGCCGTGATAAATTAACGGTTGAATATTTCAGCCGTTAAAAATATCATTTTTAGCCGGTATTGATCATTCATCCTGTAGTGTCTGGACCGGTCCAAATCGATCTGGACTCAAAAGTTGGATCAGACTGATTCTAATATGTCGGATTATCATGTTTCAGTTAGGGAATAGATCTAATATGTATGAAACCTGTTTTGTTGTACTTTGTTAAGGTTGGATTATTCCATGTATGGAAAACCTTTTTCTAGTACTTTATTAATGTCACAGTTATTATGTTTGAACATATATGAATTCTATCATTTAGGTAACCTTTTTATAACAAAATAAGAAAATATATGTAACCGTTTAATAAGAGTTATCTTAACGTAATATTTCAATTAATAACTTGTTGGCAAACATAGGTCACCCCATACACACACACACACACACGAGAATGTTGTTCATACATTAATTTCACTTAAATGTCATACTAAAACTAACTAAGACGAGCTACTTATTCCTCATTACACTTAGAAGAAAGACAATAAAAAAACAATTGTCAATGCAACAAATAATTTCTAATTTGGTCGACATTCGGGAGAGAATAAGCATTCACAAAAGTCAATTGTTCTTTCAATTGTGTCTCTTTTTGCTGAAATAGCAACAATGCGTTCCTGCCATATGGGCACATTGTTGGATCTTCCTAATCAAAGAAACCACATTCGGGATTCTGTACGGACTGTTCATAACCATAACTAAGTAGTTAGAATGCAGCAAAATTAGGGTTCAAAATAGGCTTAATAATTGAAGAAATCGAATTGGTGTTACCAATAATAAAATTATCTCAAAATTGGGATAACTGTGGAACCACCAAAAACAATTCTTCCAGGTATCAGTTGATTTCACGAAGCAGACAAGCACGTAGTAGCATCATATCTCCTTGAGACTCCATGGGATGGGTTAAGGTAAGAGCTTGAGCGAGAACGAACATGACGAGACTTGAGTGTCGTCAATTGTCAGCCGTACTATGAGCAATTTCGTAGTCAATCTTCATGGCGCGTGACGTGACCCTTGATCTTCGACTGCAGCTCACTCAATCGTTGGTTTGTCTTCTTTTCGCTTCTTTTCTTTCGTTTCCTCTTATTTTGGTTCTTTCTGCACTTTAAATTGTAAACACCGTGTAAGTAAATGGAGAAGAACATATTAGGTTTTTCATGTCTGAAGAAATTGAATCTTTGAGTCATATTTTGAAACTTAAGTAAATTTTATGCTCAAGTTTCAACTATTCAGTCATATGTGTCAATATAAGTTACTATTGAGATAATTAACCCTACATTATGTTAACAGCGATAAAAATTATCACTATATAGTGCTATCAATATCATTATATGTTGTTACTAAACATATGTATTTAGTGACAATAGGTCCACCATTAAAAACACTTGATAATGTCACATAATTTTGTAGCTAAAAACACGTATTTAGTGACAACTTATCCATCATTAAAAACATTTGATAATGTTAGTTAATGTCACTATTAAAAACATGTTTTTTGTGGCAGTAGTTGCTATACAATGCTAAATATAAACTTTTTGGGATGGTTTTTAATTAATTATCATGTTCCTTATATAAAGTATGAACTACAAAACTGATTTTAAAAAGCATAATATATTATTCATCAAAATATCTATATACATCTTAATACACATACAAATAAAAAAAAAACTTACAATAAATTATAAGAGTCAATAAGTATAATTCATCGTAACAAGAACTCTTGATTACGGTTATCAAATGACTTGAACTCTGCCAATTAACAAAGTACTCTTCTTTCCTGATATTTGGAGAACGAAACTTAGTATGTTAGTTCAGTATTTTTCTTATTCTACAATTGCAAAACCAACATGAATACCATAATAGTTCTGTCATTCCAGTGCTAGCTACTTTAAGAAAGGACCGAACCAGTTAATGTAATACCATTATTAAAATCATCTCTGCAGGTACATGGGTATAAACTTAAACTAAATGTGTAGTGACTATGGTGTTAATCAGTGTACCTCAAAGGCTGCAAAGCGAATTGATGTCAATCTACTCATGTTCCCGGATGTAGGTTTATATAAACCCTTACAAAGGAGGACCAGTGGAATTAGGAAAAAGTCATCATTAGGTACTAGGAATTAGGTAAATTAAGAAAATAAAATAACCATCAATATAGGAGGTTAATTTGTTGCAAAGAGGATGCAGGAGACAACTCATTAAGCGCTGATTTTCATTCACGAAACATCTGGTGATCTTGCTCCTCCTGACAAACAATACTCAGACAAACAGTGTACCATGATGTTTTCTTTGAATGGAAGTTTGCATATGAAATGTTATTGCTGGCTAATATTTGTTTTGTCTAGCAACTTGTCTTCTCCATTGCCATATAGGCACCTGTAAAACCAAACAGGAAGAACTAATCATCCTTAATAAAGAAATCGTGTTTTATTTTTTTAATAAATAGAAACAGTAAATAAAATGATGAATAAAAACAGTATACAAAATGCTTAAAGCAGGGAAGCCGCCATAATCTCCAGGTTCTTTGATGTCCTTCACAGCACAACTATTAGAGCAGATGCATCTACGTTCGATGAGGAACAACTTAGACTGTGACTGGCAACAACCTTTCTTAATCGGATTTGGATGCTCTCAGTTTCACACTTCGATCGAAGAATTTAATTCTGGAATTGATCAGTAAATGAAATTCTGTCACTGCTTTCAAAACTTTTAATAAACAAATAAACAATATGAGAAGGTCACAAGAACCGAAGAAAGTGAGGTTCCAAGCACCCCAGGTAAGAAATAATAATAAGAAAAAACAACAAAATAGAGATTATCTTAACATAAAATAGGCAAATAGCACGGAGGTTTGGGCAATTTTACAGTGAAAACTCAACAACAACAAAAATAGATACATGGCTGAGTTTAAACCCTAAGATTCGAATAGCATGGAATTGCTTAGACGTTGAAGATTCTCAAATTACCTCCATGAACAATAGAAACTTGTAAACGAGCTAGAAATTAAACAAAAATAAATAAATAAATAAACACCTAGATCAACAAGACATCGTTAAGGAAGCATACATTCAATGGAAGACTCAACAAGATAAATAAATAAATAAATAAATTAACACCTAGATCAACAAGACATCGGTAAGGAAGCCTACATTCAATGAAAGAAGCTTTAGAAGCATACACTCAACAATACATCGTTAAGGAAGACTCATTCAATGGGAATCAAGATCAATTTAAAAGAAAAATCTCTTTTATCCATGTGGTTCTTAATTCGACGAGTCTCGAAGATGTTACAATCTGACGAGATTAATTATCCAAGTGTTATTTATTTCTAGTCATTGTTCTTCGTTTGTGAAAGTGTGTTTTCCACAAATAATAAGCTTCATTTATGTGTTGGACGTTTTAGTTAATAGGTCTTTATTTAGGTTATCTTATTTAGGTCATTTAAGGGTTTAATGGATGGAAAAATACAAAATATCTCTAGCTAAGTCCATTAGGGTTTCTTTTAATTAATTGCAGGGTATCATTAGGGTTAGTTTGGTGTCTCTTAATAACGACCTAACAGATTAGCCGAATGTTTTAGATCGAATTGACAAAAATACTTTGTGAGGGATTTTCTTCTCTTGATTCTTTGAGAACTATCAAACATATTAGATTTATCTGTGGTGTCCAAAACTGACTTATCAATTAAGTTTTTCATCTTTGGTTGTGGTGTCTTCACACCATCCATCCTTTTCCTGAAGGAAAATATAGTATGCATCATCTTGCTAGGGTTTTCGTCTCTTAATCGAGGAGAATCATATCAACCCACTTTATGATTCTTCCCAAGGAATTGGGATTTTGTAGGAAATGCTTATGGGGTTCGTTGGTTAACACCGTGATTTTGTGAGTGTGAAAGTAAGGTCATAGTTTTTGGATCAAGATGATAAGGCGTAAATATGTTTCTCCATATTCATGTATATCTTTTCAACAACGACTATAGTTAGCTCATTTAGTACTCCGAAAATTTGCAGTTATTTTATGTTTTAACTAATATTGCACTGACTGCAACAAGACTGACACTAATGTACATGAAGAATGGTTCGTTTGTTGTAGGTTTGGCTAGATTGGGGAGAGACTACATGTGTTGTTTGATTATCTATAAGGCGTCCTCACATTTCCTGGTCCGCTAGAACTTTTGTTGTCCCTTAACAGTAGAGAACGGATGGTATCGATAAATCACCTTTGAAAGGAAGATACTTAACACGACCATGCGACCATTCATATTTTTGACCTCTTTATGTAGATGTGTGATTTGATTCCTTCAATTGCCTTGAGTTTTTCTGGGTTAGGCACGATTCCATGTTCACTTACAATGAATCGTAGGAATTTCCCTGATTTGACACCAAAGGCGCACTTTGTCAGATTGAGATAGACATTGTGCTTTTTATTGAACTCGAAGGCTTCCCTTAGGTCAGCTGTATGGAGGTCTCCTTTAGACTAATTTTACCAGCACGTAATCTATGTATGCCTCCATTTTCCTGCTTAGCAGCTCCTTGAATAATTTATTAACCATTCTTTGGTAGGTTGCCACTGCATCGATGAGTATGCGCAGAAAGCTGTGTGAATTTAATCACCCAAGTGCATTCTGATTTGATTGTATCCTAAGTAGGCATCCATGAAACTCAGACTCAGTGTCTCATCTTTGGGGCATGATTTGTTCAGATATTTTAAACTCACACACATTCTCCAATTGTCGTTCACTTTCTTTACCAGGAACGGATTGGCGACCGATGTTTGAAAGCACCTCTCTGAGGAATCCCGCTTCTAGCAGTCCACGCATGTAATATAATAAAAGACCGGAAATTTTATTTTAAAATATACACAAATCTATATTGTCAACAATAAAAATATATAAAACTAGCATCGTGAGTATTTATTACATGTGTACAGTAACTTCCATTATTTAGTATATATTAGTTTGTTAATAATAAATAACTATTATAGTTATATAATAATCATGGTTATAACCATGAGTATAACTCAAATACTATAACCATAACCATTATGCGTAGAAAATTCATCACTATAACTGTACCGCACCATAATGGTACGGTTAACCATATTAAACAGTTACAGTTATAATCATGGTTATGTGTTTTTCACCGTACCATTGTCGGCCCTATTCGGGTGCAAAAAGGACTGAACGTTTCAAACGATAGGAAATGGTGAAAAACAAAAACGGCGAAACCCATTCCAAAGGCAAGAAATATGAAAGGTCTCAGTAAAGTTTCCCAAAAGTAATGATGAGTTTTTCTAGAAAAGTATGAAAAGAAATTCTGGAATATGAAGGATCACCTACGCTGAGAGAGAAAGATGAATGATTGACTCATTGGCAAATAATTAACCTGTAATTGACACTTGGCACGATGACAATGTGCACACGCATGCCTAGGGAAAGGAATTGACGCTTAAATCTCTATTAATAAGCCAGGTAAACGAATAGACACTAAAATTAGTGATGACAAACACACCACGATAGGCACCTATTCCCCACTATATAAGAGGAACCCAACTGCAAACATGGAACATCACGACTCTCCTTATCTTAACTCACTATGAATTTTGAAGGTGAACCAGTTTGTAAGAGTTCCAAGGAACATAGCCTAAAACGAGACCCCTTTTAGCCCTTGTTTGAGACAGGTTTGACTCAGAGAGTGATCCTAGACCAGGCTCAGTCCTTGCACCACTTAACACCTAACGGGAGACACTCTCAAGGAGGACCAATCCAAGAATTTTTTCCACGTGAAAGGAACAACAAAGGTTACACAAAACAATTACGAATTTTGACACAAAAAACAACCTAGAAAACAGTCAAAAAAGGACTCATTAAAAGGGCAAAGTTATAGGGTAAAACTAGAAAAATCCAAAGGAAGGAAAAAAAAGGAACATATGGATGATCATAGGGGATCCCCTAGAGACAGTCAAAGATCACAAGGAAAGTTCACCATGATTATGACCTATAGTGACTGGATAGAGGAACATCAGAAGCTCGCCAAATAAAACTTAAAGATACGCAAGACAGGTTTATCGGTTATTTTACAAAATTTGAAGACACTCAGTACATAACCAAACAAAAAGAGTATGGGTGATGGTCACATTCCTATATGCATCGGTGTTTATACATAGGGTTAGGTGCGCTTACCATTGACTCTGAATCCTTCAGGAGCATTGTACCATGTTGCGCCATCCCAGTTAGATGACACCATGGAAAACTCTATTTGCCTTTAAGAAGCCCATCCAGTAGGAAAGTGAGACACTGAGATCACCGCGCAAAAAGTCGCTACCTCAACCCATTTTACAACAAGCTCAACTGAAACTTCTTTTACCCAAACTTCAGGGGCAAATGTTGGCCCAAACGTTGACTTTATCTAGAAATAAAAGAGAATTTGCTCTGACACTGGAACCGATCATCCTCAGCGGAAGGCAACCCACATTACATACATGTGACAAGATCGAATCATCCTCAACCATTAAGGAGATGGCTTCATGCTTAAACTGGTATACAAAGGTAAGGCCTACGAGATGAGATCTGTGCATATATGGCGAAGTCTTCCAGTTGGATGCTTAAGGGAACCCGAACTCCAACAAGGGGAGTTACATACTGAATCATCAAGGTCAACTTGAATGCCTAAGGATGAAACGATCACACCATGCTCGCCCTCACCAAACTGGATTCAAAGATAGCCTAAGTCCCTAGGATACACCTCCATCAAAACGATCTCGCCTAAACTCGATTATGTGACCAAATCTGGCAATTACACTGAATCTTAATGCATGAAATATGAATATAGATATCATTTAACTACCCTAAAATTCTTGACGCAATCTCAGGCATAAAATCTTAACTTACAGGAATAGTTGAAAAGATACAAAACCAATGGACACTTGGTCCAATGGTATCGCCCTTGCTTGGATGCAAGAAGTCCTGAGATCGCTTCTCGGCATGTTTCAAGATTAATTCTTGGATGACTAAAAACATAAATACCCCGTTACTCCTCTCTTTATAGCTCAATTGGGATCTATCATATATGAATCCCCTATATTCAGTTAAGCATCGGAGAAGAACCTAGAAAAACACATTTGTTGTCACTTTTGATCTTTCTCCACGGCGCCAATGTTGGATTCTGATCTTTCTCCACGACGCTCGGGTGCTGCTCTGGCGACCTGCAAGAAGGAAACCCCGGGTTTTTCCCGTGGTTTCCCCTCCAACGATAAAGTTAGTCGGAGGTTCGTTTTCGGATATCATGGAGAGCTCTCAAATCAGTCCCCTTCAAATGAAGGGAGTAGTAACTATATAGAGAAATATTTAACCTTAGTACATGGTCAGGCGTTTTACCTTGGTCAGACCTTTGTGAGACTAACAACACTAACCATGGTAAACTTTTATCTTGCATTGTGCTTTGTGCTTTGTGTTTGCCTTGTGCTTTGTGCTTGCCTTGTGCTTTGTGTTATCTCGTGTCTTGTGACATCTTGTGTCTTGTGCTGCATGGAGCCTTGTGCGACTTAGTGCTCCACTTGGAGGCATGCTCCTGATACGTTATGATCTTTATGATCTTCCTTGGCACGCCATTCAGTACTCTTCTTACGTAGCAATAGTTTATGATCTTCCTTGGCGCGCCATTCAGTACTCTTCTTACGTAGCAATAGTCTGCGCCATGCAGTACTCTTCTTACGTAGCAATGAGTCTTGGGCTTTTAGATTTGGGCCCATTATGGAGATAAGCATATTCTTCAACAAACGTACACATATTCATGGAGACATGCAGACTTTGTTCTTCGACAGGCATACTCTGACCGTGGTGCGCCTTAGGAGGTGGGGCGACGTGATTGCCTCGCCCTTGCGGGGCTCGGTCTAGGTCGGTGACGCCAGGTCCAGGAGGGTGGCTCGCCTAGAGGCTGGTCATTGGCGGACCTCTCGCAGGAAGGTGCGCCTGGAGCTCGTCCCATGCTGAGGCTTGCAAGGCGGCGCCACCTTGGAGCTTGGCGACCGTGGCTGAAGCTTGTGGGGCGCGCCATGGACGAGACTCTCCCATGGTCTCGACCTCCTGGAGATGGGGCGGCGCGCCATTGCTCCTGGCATTGTGCTTCACGTGGCTGAGCTGGGCGCCTTGGCCCGAGGCTGGTGCCACTGTGAGGGCTTTCCTGGTGTCTCCTTGCAGGTGGCGCGCCAGGCCGACGTCGCAGAGGACGGCGAGCTCCTTCACCTTCTTGATCAGTCTGTTACGGTGCTTGGTGAAGGTGACCTGCCTGCTTCTTGACCGTCTCGCATGCTACATGAAGGTTATGATATCCTGATATCCAACATTACCCCCCCAAGCCTAATAGGAGTGTTACTCATTTTAGGTTTATGCATATCTCGGATGAGAGCGTCACCTGTTGCTTTTGGTATCTTGGTGAGGCATATTGTTTTGCCTTTCTTGGGTGACCCGGCGAGGCGTTTGTCTTCGACATGTAGAAGCGACCCGGGCGAGGCGTTTTGCCTTCGCGGGGCGAGCGTGACTCGAGTGACCCGGGCGAGGCGTTTGGCCTTCGCCGTGTAGAGGTGACCCGTTTCTCCATTGTGGCTTATATCTTATCATCTTTATGATCTCCCTTGGCGCGCCATATTTATGTACGCATGCATGCATGCAAGGGAGGGTAAGGCCACGTAGGTACGCATGTAATTGGAGTTCCTTGCCCTTAGTTAGGCTTTGGGCTTTGTATTTGGGCCCAAGAGTGGAGTTACTCCTTCGTTCTCATGCAGGTGACGTTCTTTGTCTTCCATCGCCATGAAGGAATCCAAGAGAGCTTCGACCGAAGCTTGGGAAGTAGAGTCATCGAGGTTGCCTCGCCCTTGTGGGGGCTCGAGCCAGGTTGGACTTGCCTGGGGTCTTCCTGCAGGTGGCGCGCCTGGCGTCTTCGTGTAGGTGGCGCGAGGTAGGGCTCACCTGGTGCTTCATTGCCCGTGGCGCGCCTGGAGCTTGAAGGAGCTTGGCGTCCGTGGACGAAGCTTGTGAGGCATGCCATGGTTGAGCTCGGGTCCGTACGAAGATTGTGTGGCGCGCCTGGCGTCTGGGGCCGATGTATTGGCGTACCTGGGTGAGCCTCGTGGGAAGGTGGCTCGCCTGGTTTTACTGGACGGGAGCTCCACAGAAGATGGCTGCGCCTGGAGGTGTCTCACCTTTGCAGACCCGAGCTGGGGGAGCGGCGCCACCTGAGCTTGGTGCTCAGCGTTGGCAGCTTTAAAATGGATCAACCGCCACCTTCTCTGGTATGAAGCTCGCATCAAGCCCCGGACATGTTTCATCGAGCCGGTTCTCGTCACCAAGGCGTACTTTGACTATTGACGCTTCGTTCAAGGTCGAGCCGTCCCATGGTGCTCCGACCGTTAGGGTGTTTGAAACCTGATATCCAACATCACCCCCGAGCCTAATAGGAGTGTTACTCCTCTTAGGTTTATGCACCTCTCGAATGAAGACGTCATCTTTTATGACTGACTGTTGGAGCTCGGCCAGGTAGGTGCGCCCCGAAGGAGGTAGTTTAAGTACGTATGCATGCATGCAGTACACCATATGCATTGGGCCTTAGATTTGGCCCAAGATGGAGATTTTATGAAGGTGTCATCTTCTCCAAACACACATATTCAACACGCACACTTCATTCTTCTGGCGCGCCATTGTTGCATGTACGCATGGGGAGGAAAAGATGACGCAGAAGCTTTGGGCCTTAGCTTGGGCCCAAGATGGAGATTCAAATGAAGTGGTGTGGCGCTCATCTTCTTCGACAATTTTCCATCATCTTCAACAACAGATGCAACTCTTCGAGAGAGAACAACTCTTATTCATCAACGTTGCTTTCGCCTAACTCAGTGACTCCAGCAAGGTGACTGCGCCAGGTGGACTCATGAAGCTGGCGCGCCCATCGAGCCATGGAGCTGGCGCGTCTGGCTGATCGAGACGTGATCGAGTCCATGCGAAGGTGACGCACCTAATGGCCCTCCAAGACGTCGTCGACTTAATGAGGCGCTACTTTCTCCCTCGAGTCGCTATAAGGCGAGCCATCGAGTCAGTTTTGGCACCTATCGTCTGGGGAAGATGGCGCGAGGTAGGGCGCGCCTGGTATTTCATCGCCCATGGCGCACCTGTTGGCCTTGAAGGGGTGGCGCCACGTTAAATCCATGCATGCATGAGTCGTCACGGCATGCGCTGCATGTGGCCGAGCTGGAAGGTGACCGAGGCTGTGGCGCCATGTGGAGGAGCTCCATTACCAGGTGGCTCGCCATTTCAATCTCGAGCAACGACCCTTGATCTCAAGGTTGTTGTCTTCGGCCATTTCAAAGGTGACGGGTTTTATTAATGGTGGCTCTTGGTGAGCAAGTGTGCATGAGTCGAGCGAGTGTGTCTCGAGCGACCCGGGCGAGGCGTTTCGCCTTCGCGGGGTGAGCGACCCGGGCGAGGCGTTTCGCCTTCGCGGGGTGAGCGACCCGGGCGAGGCGTTTCGCCTTCGCGGGGTGAGCGACCCGGGCGAGGCGTTTCGCCTTCGCGGGGTGAGCGACCCGGGCGAGGCGTTTTCCATCGCGGGGTGAGCGACCCAGGCGAGGTGTTTCGCCTTCGCAGGGTAGAAGCGACCCGGGCAAGGCGTTTCGCCTTCACGGGGTGAGCGACCTGGGCAAGACGTTTTGCCATCGCAGGGTAGAAGCGACCCGGGCGAGGCGTTTCGCCTTCGCAGGGTGAGCGACCCGGGCGAGGCGTTTGCCATCGCGGGGTAAGCGACCCAGGCGAGGCGTTTTGCCTTCGCGGGGTAAGAGCAACCCGAGCAAGGCGTTTTGCCTTCGCGGGGTGAGAGCGACCCGCTCGTTGATTCCTCCTTAGTCTTTATGCCAAGGGGGAGAGCCATTGTCGTCTCAATTTTGGGAGCGATCTAACCGAGAGCAAGAGAGAGAGCCGAGGAGAGAGCGTTTCGCTCGAGTATTAAATTGTCGCATGACTTTTTGTCACGTCTCCACAGACGACGCCAATGTTGGATTCTTATCTTTCTCTACAGCGCTTCGGTGCTGCTCCGGCAACCTGCAAGAAGGAAACTTTTATCTTGCATTGTGCTTTGTGTTTGCCTTGTGCTTTGTGCTTGCCTTGTGCTTTGTGTTATCTCGTGTCTTGTGACATCTTGTGTCTTGTGCTGCATGGAGCCTTGTGCGACTTAGTGCTCCACTTGGAGGCATGCTCCTGATACGTTATGATCTTTATGATCTTCCTTGGCACGCCATTCAGTACTCTTCTTACGTAGCAATAGTTTATGATCTTCCTTGGCACACCATTCAGTGCTCTTCTTACGTAGCAATAGTCTGCGCCATGCAGTACTCTTCTTACGTAGCAATGAGTCTTGGGCTTTTAGATTTGGGCCCATTATGGAGATAAGCATATTCTTCAACAAACGTACACATATTCATGGAGACATGCAGACTTTGTTCTTCGACAGGCATACTCTGACCGTGGTGCGCCTTAGGAGGTGGGGCGACGTGATTGCCTCGCCCTTGCGGGGCTCGGTCTAGGTCGGTGACGCCAGGTCCAGGAGGGTAGCTCGCCTAGAGGCTGGTCATTGGCGGACCTCTCGCAGGAAGGTGCGCCTGGAGCTTGTCCCATGCTGGGGCTTGCAATGCGGCGCCACCGTGGAGCTTGGCGACCGTGGCTGAAGCTTGTGGGGGGCGCCATGGACGAGGCTCTCCCATGGTCTCGACCTCCTGGAGATGGGGCGGCGCGCCATTGCTCCTGGCATTGTGCTTCACGTGGCCGAGCTGGGCGCCTTGGCCCGAGGCTGGTGCAACCGTGAGGGCTTGCCTGGTGTCTCCTTGCAGGTGGCGCGCCAGGCCGACGTCGCAGAGGACGGCAAGCTCCTTCACCTTCTTGCTCAGTCTATTATGGTGCTTGGTGAAGGTGAACTGCCTGCTGCTTGACCGTCTCGCATGCTGCATGAAGGTTATGATATCCTGATATCCAACAGTACCAAACCTTTGTTTCACATCATCAGAGGTTACAATACTATTCAATGGTTTTTCTTACTCATGTGTCATAGAATAAAATTCTTTTTCGAGTTGTCCTATAAGGCGATTGACTACCTTGGAAGCTCAAAGAACAAGTACGAAGTAGTAATACCCATCAAACATCAAAGTAGTCATGATTAATTAGGTTAAATTCATCACATGTCATGCAAATTAATGATGATGCAGCTAACTAATGTGCCTTAGGAGAATCGATCCTAGTCATTGTTGGGACAGCAATTTCCAGTTGTTGACTGGACGTTGAGTAAGCGTTGACTGGATGCCAACTAAACGGTGATCACGAACCTCGTCGGAGTTCTGATGAACCTGCAAGAAGGGGAGCGCAACAGAGGGGGTTCCTCTAGTTCTCCCTTTAATGCTTAAACGAGTATACTGTTGTTGTATGAACTAAGAATATATTTAATGTATTTAACGTAGTAGTATTTATAGGGATGAAAAACCAACACGTTTTAGGCAACCAGATCTTTGTGTATATTTGCCGTTGTGACTATAAGGATAGTGTATATTACAATTATCATTTAATATTGTAGTTACCTTATAAAATCTTTGTAGATTATATGTCTGAGATATGCGGAACAATATTGTCGTATATTTAGAGTCGGTTGTGGGACCAGAGATGAGAGGTTGGGCTCTCTTGGTGAACACTCCTAGGGCGATCACCTAGGAGGCGTTAACTGTGATCTTGGTGACCATTGCATGCATTGGCAACCGCTTTAATTCTAGGTTTGATACTGGTCCGCTTGTGGGTTCCAGCTTTCTCGGAGTGTGGGCCAACCCAGTTTTGAAATATTTGAGTATGACTCCCTTTGAGATTATATTGGGCCAAGAAGGCCTTGTGGGCTTTGTTCCATATTGAGTCATCACTATCGATACCCAACATTTGCCTCTGATGCTTGGATGAAGAGGCTTCAATCAAGCTTGACCTATTAGGAAGGGTTACCATATTGACATTTGGTTGGGTATTTGATGATGCTTTGCTTAAGTTTTACCCTACATAGTTCCGCAACCTTTGGTGAATAGTTTCAGTTCTTAGGATTTCAGAACGCATATTCTTTACCCTTTTGGCGAATGCTTTCATTGTCAGGGTTTGGGAATGTTGATTCTCTATCCTTTGGCGAACACTCCCGTTGTTAGGGTTTAAGAGACATTTGCCTATGTACCTCGGCGAACCTGTCGTTCATACGATTTAGGCATTTAATAAGTACGTTGAATAGGGACATGGAAGTCAAATGGACGTCTGTGCATGAACGTCTCTTCAACTTCCGTACTGGAATGACTAGGCTGACGCCTATTCCATATTGTTCTTCCCCTATCTCCCCAATGCAACCCTCCATCTTCTTACATCGCTTTAAATACCGTCCAAAAGGGGAAATTATTGAGTGGGGTTTCTGCAGGCAATCGTTCGGTTTCCCTGACTTTTGGTCATAAAAAGCTTTCCTTTACCATTTTGCCAATTACACGTTCTGAGCTTTTACTCTCCAGAATTTCCAAGTGTTCTTCATTATCCTTAGTGTTTCAGTCTTCCTTGTTCATACTTCCCTTTCAGCATTTTTCACCCAAGTTCCAACCTTTTTCAATAGGGTAAATGGTCAAAGTGCCCCCTAAAGTTTGGCCGAAATTTAAGAATCCCCCTTAAAGTTTAAAGTGCCACTTAATGTTTGAAAATGATGAAAAATCCCCCTTGTCAGATGCTCATTTAGGAGGAATTTTTCATCATTTCTTAACATTAGGGAGGATTTTAAACTTTAAGGAGGATTCTTAAATTTCGGTCAAACTTTAGGGGGCACTTTGACCATTAACCCTTTTCAATACTAATGGCAGGAAATAAGAATCACACTTCTAGCAAGTCTTCTTCTTCCAAACCTTCCCCTGCCCATTCCTCTTCCGGGCAGAAGGTGACAGCCCCTAGGTCTTCAAATGCCCCTTACCATAAAGGGAGGGATTCACACACCTCAGCAATGGGCCAGAGGGGCTCAGTTTCAAAATCGACCCCTGGGAGTCACACTACCACGTCCATTGTGGTGGATGTGCCCGAGGCAAACATTCCATCCTTTTCACTGATAGGTAGCTTTTTCTAATTTTTCTCTTTTTTTTTCGTGTGGCGTGGTTTTCCCTTTATATCTTTTAGTCTTGCTCTTGCCTTTGTCATGGTGCTTAGATATTAAGGTTAATGAATTGAGGTCGGCTCAGTTTAAGCTCGTAGTTGCCCAGGCAGGCTTGAGAGAAATTGATGCACCTAGGTATCCGGGTCAAGGGCTGCATTACCCGAAGGAACGAGAGGTTTACATTTACGCGACCCATATCGACGTTGGGTTGCGGTTTCCTTTGTGTGAGGACCTGAAGAATCTTTGTTTATATTACGGGATAGATCCTACACAACTAGTACCCAATGCCCTCATGATGTGGCTTGAGTTTACAATCGTGTGCATACGTCAAGGGTGGATTTATTCACTCTCATTGTTCCGAGTTTTTTTTATCGTTTGTCTGCTTGGGCCAAATTTCTTCACCACTTCCAGACCCGGTCGCCAAAGTCTGAAGAGTGTAAGGCCAAGGCGTGGAACTGGAATGTTCATTTCTGGATTGTGGAAGACTTCCGGACCACTAACTCAAATTATAAGAAGTTCTACTTCTTTTATAAGGGTGGTGTTCCTTGGTACGTCCATCAGCCAGGGCGAGATCTTCCCCTGAGCTTTGGAAAGCTATCAGGGTGTGATAAGAATACCATCGACGATGTATTCCAACGCCATAAGCAGTGGGCTTTTGTTCGGTCCGCTCTGTGCCGGAGACTTTAGAGTCCATGCTTCAACTGGCGGGCATTCAACGGTCCTCGTGAGTTTCTATTGACTGGGTTATTTTCTAACTCTTCGCTTTTTTACTTTTTGTTGTAGACACCCAAGGACCTAAACTCCTTAGAATATTTTCCAAGTAGGCTAAGACAGGGTTGTCCATGGCTCAAGTCACCTTGAGTCCTACTACTACTACTGCAAGGTGTGCGACCAAGCGCAACATGAGGAAGAACATTTTGTGACCACCTCTGGCGATCGCCTGAGAGGTATTTTAGGTTTTCACTTATGCTTTTTTTTTTACATGTCATGTGCCAGGATTGATGTCTTCTTTACTTGTTTTCAGGGAAGGCCGCATCCACTGCTACTTTCGCCCATTCAAAGAAGGTGAGGGGTCCAGTTGAGGACCAGAGTTCCGCTACTAGGGGCTCATCCGTCCCGTGGAGAGAGGCTCTTGCTCCTCCCGAGCCGTCGGTTGCCCCTGTGGGCGACCGTGCTACCCTCAACCCTTCGAGAGCGGCTAGGGCGCAGAAAAGGGTTTCGGCCCAGGGCTCGACAATGGCCACCACTTCTAAGTCTCCCTTCACCGAAGAGTACTATTCGCCAGTTTCTGTGGCTGACCTGAGGGGTCTTTGGGCCCCTTGTCTTTCCCTCTGGGAAACTAAGATATTTTATAAGACGGTACCCAAACCTATTCATACACCTTTTAAACGGAATCATCCCTTCTCAGGATCGGGGGGAGATACCTTCAGATCGGAATGACAATGAAGTCGTGATGAGTATGCATTACGAGTGTCTGACCCTAGTACGTTTAACCCTGCTACTTATGAAATTTTTTCTTTATTGCTGCCTTTTTGGTCCCTTGAATCTGTTAACTTTGTCCCCTTTTTTTTCTTTGTCATCTCGTCCGCGAGGAGACAGCGATTGGGTGGATAGTTTGGGAGTTCAATGATAAGCATGTTGACATGCGTATTGAGTTGGCGCAGTTCAGGAGTTTGGGGTTCAACCCCGCTGATGTCGAGGAGCTAAGACAGAAGGCCAAACCCTTGACCGAGCTAGTGGAGCAGGCTCGGCGGGAGTTCGGGGAGAATGAGAAGGATTTACTCTGCCCCGTCAAGATAAGGTAGGATCAGGTCAGGCTCGCCAAGGAGGACATACTCCTGGTTGAAGGTCGAGCCAAGGAGTTTGATCAGTACTCCACTCAGCTGGAGGCGGAGGTCACTTTACATCAAGGCGAGATAGAGGAGGCTCGAGCTCAGAGGGATGCCTTCGGGTATGAGAAGAAGAAGCTCGAGCAAAGGCTTAAGGTTGTCCCGTCCCCTCAGAGCATGGTCGATTTCTTAAAGAAGTCCGTTGAGTTCACCGACAGCGCTTTGGAGGTGATGAAGGCTAAGGTGGTTGCCTACCTCCAAGTCTTGGTCGACGAGATCTGGGAGATGGATCCTACATTCCCACTCCGATGAGATCCGCGGAGCATACGATGAATTATCAAGAGCGAGGCGAACATGGATCAAATATATTCCTGCAGAGTTAAGTTATATCCGAGTTCATAGTTGTGTTCGAATTTTCGTCGAAGACCGAGTTCAGGTATTGTTCAGTTCAGTTAAAGGAAACACCATGTTAGTTTCGCCTTAAGGACACTGTTTTATCATGGGAGGTAATCATTCTAATTTTCCTCTTATACGAATCATTTACGGTGAGGGGGGCGAAATTGCCTTAAGGAGACCGTTTTGATACGGGACTCAATATTTTTCAATAAAATCCATTTTCTAGGGGCAATTACGTCATTTCGTCAATTTGCATGTTATTCAATAATTTTATGCATTAGTGATCCGAAAAGATATTATTAAATTAAAAAATTTAATTCTCCTATATTACTAACATCGCCATTCTCCCCATCTAAGTACAGAAAAATAAGAATTGGGCAAAGTGTCAAAAAGGATTGGTTGACGTATGAATCAACATCCTCCCCATCTAAGAAAAATAAATCAAGACTTAGACAAATGGTCGAAAAAGGATTGGTCGACGTATGACTCATGGTCTTATCCATCGTAGCACGGTACTTGAAAAATCACATTTTGACAAATAGATACCTAAAAAAACTTACTTTTAGTTACACTACAAGAATGTTGCTCTACAGTGACGGTCTAAAGTCGTTGCTAGGTGGACTTTTGCCGCTACAAATCCTTGCGTCAACGAAATGTTCGTGCCAATAGGCCTTGTGGCTAAAGGTTTTCACGACAACAATATGCCACGACTAAAGGCATGTCGTTGCTGGAATGAACAATTGCTCTTACCTTTAGCATCAACACATTGTCGATGTTGTCTATGTGTAATTACCGTCAGCCTATTTTAGCTGCTAAACAATGTATATTGTTTTGAAAGAGTGTGTTAGTAACTTGGTTACATCTGTGACAACTAACTGTTGATACCATTTAAGTGTATATTGCATCACCCTTCAATTGATGCAATAAATGTTAATCAACGACTAATGTTGATTAACACCGATTATATTTAATTCGCATCGAGTTGTTTTTAATGCTAAAATACCATTTTTCCCATCAATCCTTATTTTGCTACTTAAAATTGGTTATAATTAACTCCCACATGTGCAATAATACTTGTCGCAAACAAAGCATTTTCATTTCATATATCGATGCATATGATTATATAGTCAATTGTTACAGTCTTATTTGTTTACCAATATATCAACCAAATACAACACTAAAACCAATCATAATATATATAAAACCACATCTAAAGTTCCATATGTACCACTTTTATCTCCATCCAGCTAACAATTAGGGGTGGCAATCGTGTCGTGTTGTGTCATAATCGTGTCGTGTCATAATCGTGTCGTGTCTAAATATGTCTCGTGTCTAAACGGATAAATTTTAAACGTGTCTAAACATGTCTCGTGTCTAAACGTATAAGTCGTTTATCGTGTCTAAACGTATAGAGTTGTTTAGACACGGGTTCCATTAATCTCAAACCTATATACGCTTTAAATCATATATATACACAAATTCATATATATACAAATCCAAATATACAAAGTAAGGTCTTCATAGTTCAATATTACAAAGTAAGTGAGTATTTTAATATTTTATTATTATTATTATACTTAAATGTGTCTAAACGTGTCACATGTATACACAATACGATTATACACAAATAGTTAATCGTGTTTAATCGTGTTTATACAGCTATCCGCAGATCTGAGTTGTTTAGACACGATTAATAATCGTGTCTAAACGTATAAGAGTTGTTTAGACACGGGATCCATTAAGGTCAAACTCATATACGCTTTAAAGCAGATCGTGTCGTGTCGTTTAATCGTGTCGTTTCAGAAATTGCCAGCCCTACTAACAATGCTTGTATGTGTTACATCATATAACCTTTTTTATATGAAGACCCGAAGGAGGCAGACAACGTTCATTCATTAGGCAAGCATATATAAAATGATAAAAATATATACATTGACTTAAAAGTATCTTAACTACTTTCGTGTTTAACCTGCTTCATAAGCCATATATGGATGTAGTTATAACTTGTCATCAAATAATGTTAGTGAAATTGAACAAAAATAGAAAGTAAAATGGTGGAGTAACAAAAGATAGGTAGAACCAGTACTTGAAGATCCCTTTGCTAAGCTAGCAATTTCATTTCAACCGACTTATATTTTTGAAACCCGTAAGAATAGCGTATGATGAGATTTTAAAAATGTTCCTCACAAGTAGTTTAACATGTTAATATAACAAACTAATGGTTGATATAATCCCTGATTTGTACTTTTACGATACTGCAATCAAAATCCTAGCTAGTTCACTTTCCACATCAATTAAAATCAAGTTAATAGAGTATTTAAATACTAAAAAAAAAAAATCTTAGGCAATGCATCTACAAATGGTATATACTAAGTAAGGCTACATAAGATAATAAAATTAATTAGACACATGTTTTGCAAGTAGTGTTCTTAGAAAAGAAGATGATGACCCTTGAAGCGTCAAAATAAGTACAAAACATTTTATATGACAGATATATCAAATCTATCATGTATAATAATACTTCACATTCTGAACACCAAGACATCATAAATGCTATTTGCCGAATGTTATCTTGTTTCCCTCAAAGAAAAAAAATATAATCAACGTTAACTTAAGTCGCCAGCTTGCCTCTCGAGAATTAACAGTATCTGTGTTGCTACGAAAATTATTTAAATACTCATGCATTGTAATCTTAGATCTTTCTGAAATGGAGTTTTGTCTTCCTACAGCTGGCTATATAACAAAACAATCAACTAGAATGAACACCTCTAGGAGAGAGGAACACATACCTTAATGATAACCAAAGTTTTGCTCCCCAACCTTAATTTTGTCTTACTGGGTTGGCTTATTTTCGGTGTTGTTACTTTACTGTCTGATAAACTGGACTTAGCTTGGTATTAATCAAGCTCCTGAACCATTTTCTTAACAGTGTAGTAAGAGCCACCCACTTCCTTTAAAGTAGTGTGCCTGAGCGGCTAGGGTGAGGTCGATCAGTGGTGGCCGACCCACCCCCAACCTTCGCGGTTGGCCACCCTCTGGGGGCTGCGGCTTCTAGGGTTTGCGAAACCTTAGTAGCTACACAATTCTTCTCGAAGAAGAAGATGACACTGCTGGATCGGTCTAAGTGAACCAATCCAACCCGATCTTGTCTGAAAAGTTGGACTTGAACGGTTCACTTCGGATCGGTTGGCAGAGGATGACCGGTCTAGTTCAATTTTCTTTGAATGGCTAAATGTTGTTCAAATTGGAATGGGCTAATTCGAAGGCCTTTGGCCGCCCGAATTGGTCCGAAACGATTTTGGTGACGATCCTGGATCCTCCCGAATGTTGGTTTTAGGATAATGGATCGCCCATAAATGGGAGCTCATTCACATAATTCCAGTTGTGTGTCTGACCTTAAAACATAGCCCTCTATATAGCATTATATATAGGGGTGCTCATGGTTAGGAAGAACCTGAAGTAGACAAAACACAGTTAGTAGTTATAGGTATTATAGATCATTGTCCGTCAAACTGTTATGGTATTATAGGTTATTGCCCGTCAAACCGTTACGTGTACTCCCGTCCGACAGACCGTGATCTTAATCTCAGACAGATCCGTTTCTGCTTCCGTTAAGGCAATCATTCAAGGAGATAACTAAAATATGGGTTATGTTGTGCCCTAATCGATTGTATTTTTCGTATATTCCAACACAACTAAAAACCACAAGAAACAAGCATAGAGACAATCTCCATGTTAGGCAACATCTCGTTGTAAGATAGATAAAGTTTTCGCAATTGCCCCAAGTGCTGCCCCAATGTAGCAAGCAACCCAGGTTACCTCTATACAACATCGCAGTTTCATCAGAGAAAGCTCTTGGAGATGGTCGCTCATGGCGATGGCGAAAGTTATGAGGCCATCTCCGGTGACTAGGCAACAACTCTGAAGTTTGATACTTGACAGTGTCCTGAAATTCAACGTTAGGGAAAACTAATGATAGTTTTTGAAATCTAGAGGTAAGCGAAGATCGATTCCTTTGGTTTTGACAGGCAGCAGGTTATGAATTGGCGAAGACCGTCTCTGCTGCCACCATCGTAGACTATTAGAGATGCCAGTGACTTACAATGCTTAGTAAGTTTGAGGAGGACGCCGTCGACTATGGCTCGACAGGTTCGAAGCTCTACCTCACGGAGGCTATGTAAGGACGATGTGTACGATGAGTACGAGTTGTCGTCTCTGAGGCCCTCGCAACTCTTCAATAAGAACTTTTTTAGGGTTTTGCAGCTCTTCCAGATGTTAGATATTTTAGTGTAATTGGATTGACTAGTTGACCAATAGGATCATAGTATCTCATTAAACAAGTTAGGATGGTGCAGAGTGCACGCTTGTTTAAGTATATTATGATTCACTGTATCGGAGATTCATCAGTTGCTTAGAGACGGGGCAATGGAAGTCAAAGGGGGCAACGCCCCCTTTGCAGAGGTTTAGGGGTAGCGCCCTTGCGCTGGGTCCCAGGGGCATGAGCCCCTGGTGGGGTTCAAGGGGCAGAGCCCATGACTGGGGAATTTTATTATTATTCATAAAGTCACTATTCTAAAAATTCATTGTAAATTTGAATTTTTGGAACTAATGACTTAATATTTTAACATCAAAATTCCCGATTTTTGGACACTTGCTTTAGAGCCAAGTATTAGGCCGAATCATTGCAATTACTTCGGCTCCAAGTCATCATCCTAAGGTGTCCCTTTGGTTTTGGAGCCAAATTTTGAATCTAAGAGACATGTTGCAGCCAAAATGGTACTTTGATTGGCCAAAGGGTGTAGTGTCTCTTCCAAAGGACATAGTGTCTCTTCCAAAGGGTGTGGTGTCTCTTCCAAAGGGTGTGGTAAACACTATGAAATTGGGCATAGGGGAGGTCCGAAAATTTCATCTCAAACATTCACAATCCTTCTCAAGTTGTAGTTCAGTATTCTGATTTTATACGATTGAAAGTTTGGGTGCCTCCAAATTGTTTCAATCTGAAAGTGTCGTCACGACTTCAGAATAATCCAAGCAACCATTCGAAAGTTCAACAACACCAGAGACTCACATTATGTCCATGGAGAGGTTTGAGAGCAAAGTAAAGGCCTTAGCGAGCAAATTTGCTCAAAATATTATGTTTTTTTTAACAAAAATAAAATTGGTTCAAAATATCAAACTTATTAATAAAGTTTTTTTTAACAAATATAAAATAAAAAAATAGAGAATTAGATTTGTAAAGAAAAAAACATGTTAATAATTATTTTTTTAGAAAAGAAATAAGTGATAAGTTAAGCTAAAATAAAATTGTATTATTTTAAAATCTCAATTTGCTTACTTATCAGCATATTATGTCTGTTAGTCAAATTAATATAGATATAGATATAGATATAGATAGATAGATAAATTAAAAACCATGTAAATATATAGTATATATTATTTTGTATATTGTATATTGATTATCATATATATTGCTTGTATATTATTTTATAGTGTATAACTTTGGTATATATTTTAATATTGTATATAAAAAGCGAAACTAATAGCTGAAGATCCAATTTTGAGTGAAATTAAGCAACATTCTCACTGCGAAATTGAGCAACATTCGAGGCAAGACAAGGTGAGGCGAGGCCGAGCGCCCTAGAGAGAAAATCATTCTCACTTTAATAACGGAAAAATGCATTTGAACAGTGATGACAAATATTATAACAACTACGACATAACGCTGACACTGTTAATCATGTTATTACATTAACAAATAGAGATGTTAAACATTGATTTTACCATTCTAACTTTTATAACGGAACAATAATATTGAACAATGATGACAAATACAGTAACAACTACGTCATTACGTTGGCACTATTAATCATGATACTGCATCCACATATTGAGACACTAAACAATGGTTTTTTCAATAACGTCGTATTATATAATTGATTGTATATATTACTATTAGAAAGGTATTCAACACATGAATTTATTCAAGTTTACAAGATTGTTGCGGCAAAAGTACACGCTAAACACAATATTGGTAACTAAATACAGTATGTTGTTGCAAAATATAATGCCGCAACTAAATAACTTTTTTACTGTCAAAACCTTAGTGACAACAACTTATTTTCGTCGGTGTTGATGAATATTCTTGTAGTGTTACCTCAGATTTCAAAATTGTTGTTTCGTTTGTGAATTTTTGTGCCCCACTACTCATGTTTGAAGTCCATTAAAATTCTTACGAGAATTGACGAAGCAACACTTTTATAATCTAAGACCTATCAATCACAAAATAATGTAAGATGACTATTTGTAGAAATATGATTTATCAAGTACCTATAAGTTAAACAAAAATTGAAGTATTTATTTGCAAAAATGTTTTTTAAGTATTTAATTTAATTTCCACGGCTCAATAAATGAGCCGTGGAAAATATTAAAAATTTAATATTTTGTAGTTTTAGCGGCTCAAAATAAGTGTCGTTATTAATTTAATTTCGCGTCTCCCTAGAATTTGAATCGCCTTATTTATGGCGACATTTCACGTGGCAGCTCAATCCTATTTGAGTCATCAATATTTAACGGTTCAATTATTGAGCATTCAACAATTAATATTTTAGTCGCTAACATAAATCTCTCACGTAGTGGTTAATTAGTAAAGAGCATCAATAAATAAACATAAGATGTTTAATACAATATTATGAGAGTGGAATTTAGAGCATTCCAAAACTTGGAGACTCGATCTTTCTTTTAGTTGTTGAATCTCTCTTTGATTGATGAATGTGTGAAGACAATGTTATAAAGCATCAATACTCATTCACCCATAACTAGACTAGATGAATCAATATTTTTACATTACATAACTTAACTGCCAACAAGAGTTTGATTCTTTTTATGAACTTAATGCTGATAAATCTACGAATCTATAATAACGGTGTGTTCCGAGGTGTGAAGTGTGAGAGAAGGATTTCATAATTGGGGTTTTGAATAAAAGATCATCGATAAATAAACATGAGATGTTTGATACAATAATATGTGAGGTTTTTGAATAACTATATTTCAAGTATACAAGAAATTAATTGAAATTAGTAGTGTAATGGTAAATGTTTTAACTAGTATATAAGATGCGTGAAGTTCAAAATTTGTTAGAAGCATAATTTTTTCACAAAAAGTATTATCTGTATAAAGCTGTTTTTTTATTTATTATCCTTCTCCTCCCCCTCCCTTCTTTCGTTGTTCGTTCCATGATTTCGGTTACAAATTCTTACTCCTCCTCTAACAAACACCTCTGCACACGAATCGTCACTCCTCCCCATCACTTTTCCTCTTACGAACACATCCGACTACGACCACAAATCCTAAATCCTCCCCCGTTACCCTTCTCATCCACCGACCACGAATCCTTACTACTCCCCCATCACACCCATCTGACCTCTCACTCTTTTTTGGTTTTGAAAACCATCTTATAAGAAAAAATTCTCTCTATTTTCTCCTTTAGAACTAGCTTCACTTTATAATTCGGGTTTTAAAATAATTAGACTGTCGGTCGGTTTATGATCCGACCGGATCCGCGGCCGGTCCAGTTCGGTCTGATACTGGATAAGTCAACCGGACGGAAGGGTTAAATTACAAAAGCCCGCCACTCAACTCGAGACCGCTTCTTTTCGAACTTCGTCTCTCTACTATCTCTGCTCTTATCTACCGCTTCCCTACCACTCAGTGTACCGAATGTTTCAGATTTAGAAGTGTAAGTTTTGCCCTAATACGATTTTAGTCTTTCCAGTTTCCACCTACATGAATCATTATCAGGGCCAGGCACTCCAAGCTTATCGCATCCTGCATCTTGTGTTTTTCAGTTCAATTTTGGGATTTTCTGAATTCATGATTCGTACCTCGCCAACGAATTCACTTCATAGTTCAGAGCGTTGATACATAGATGGGAAATTTCTTTTGTTTATAGCGAATAATTATGCTTGTTGATGGCGAAGGCACAACCAACCAAAACAAGGTATAGCAGCACTCTCGTCTTTACCATTTTCTGCAATTTTATTTTTTCGTGTGGGTCTTGCTAATATGCAATTTACTTATTGCAGCGAAATAGCTTTGGGTAAGCTTCCCAAAGTGAATTGGTCGCAGCACGCTCATGCTCTTGAAAATTTTTCTAGTCAAGCGAAATTTCTGGGCTCAAATTTCGTCTACTCCTTGCCGAATCAGAAGCCACCTACTATAGGATCCATGAATTCTCGGTAAATTATTAACTTTTTATTTTCTGCAGGAAAGGCATGTTATGCACCTTTAGAATTAGCTCAGTTGTCATTGGTACTTGATATCCTTACTGTAGTCGTCCTTTGAACTTTAAAAGCATATACTTGAGACTTGAGTTGATAAGAAAGTTATTTGCATTTGTCATATTGTCACATAACTTGTTATGTGTCAACTATATTTCCAAGATTCATCCTTGCAGATACTATAGTTTAGTTGCCTTTGGTCTAATATATTCTTAATGGATGATTTTCTTTGCTCGTCCTTCTATTCCCTAAATTTCATTTTATTGTAATCATTATTGGCAACTACTTGCAGTGATTGTTCGTATTGCTTTTTTGATTATTTTCTTCAGATTGATTGCTGGTCAACCACATATATTGAGGAGATGGCAAGGGGCCCAACTTGAAAAGGTAAATTTGTTAATCAAAAATTGAGAAATACAAATTAATCTCTTGTTCGGAAGATAAGGATATAAAGGAATTCTGGTGGTTCTTATATTAGCAATTATGCTGGCAACCTGTTTGATCATTTTATAGTGCTGCAATGAGAGCGTGTCTTCTTTCAAATACTTCACTTCACTAATGGAATAGTTATACTGACCCTATCTTTAGAACTTGCAATATTCATTAGTCTATATTTTAGGACGTCTGACTTAGTGATCTGGTCTTTTCGGAGACATTCCTTTTCCTATTGCAGTATCACACACACCAAAAAAACATCGAAAGATAATTGCTATTTCCAGTCATGCATGAGGCATATCTATTCTACGTATCTAATTATTTCTAGACAATTATGTGCAAGTGTCCTCAGTTACTACCTGACATTTACTTTGTCAGGCATGGTGTGCTCTTTCAAATCTTCGGATATCTTCCAAGACGTACATAAAGCCTGGGAAGGCTTTGCCTATAAAAGGAGATAATTGCCTTGTCTCAAATAGCATTACCCGGTCAAACTTCAGAAGTATGTCCAATGCTAAAATATATTCTGAGCCTATACAGGTAGATAAAACCAAACATGGCACCAATACCGAGATGAATGATCGTAGCGGCAAGGATGAGTCTTTTACCGTCATTGGTGGTGCAGTTGCTGAAGGTGGAAATCCCTCATGTGGTCATTCTGCATTTGGAAGTCATGTTAACAGAACTCCTATGCAAGTTTCTAATGACTCATTCAGAAGCCACAGTGCAAATAATAACCAAGTTAAACCTTCAGCAGAAATTTTGGCTGAAGAGCTAGATGATGAAGACATCCTTGAGGTGATTCCATTTGGCTATTCGATCGATGATCTGAAATGAAGATTCCATGGACTAAGATCATTTGGTCATTTTCCATAAGCCTTTTATTCGTGATGGATATAGTATTTTATTCATATCCATTGTCTCAGTTTATCTTTTTAATAATTGTGCTTTAGGGTATCGATGTCGACCAAATAGTCATGGAGCACTACCAGTCTTCATCTACACCAAAATCATCACTTCCTAAGATTCAGTCAGTAACTCCATCTGTTAACAAGGGTAATTCTCTAGCACAAGAGAAGGACCCCTTGCCAGTGGAGTTGTCCACGAATTGTAGCCATGGGATGAAGGTATGTGAATCATTTTTCCACCTACCTAATTATCAAGTCTTAGAAGTGAACCTTAAATACCTGATATTGTGAATAAAAACAGTTAGGCCTTTGCCCAGAAGCTGCCATCCATTTGCAGGAGATGAAGGACATGTTAATTGCGATATCAAATGAACTTCTTGATAATGCTGCTGAATTGGTTCCAGAACGGGTAGAGAATCTTCAGCAAGATAGGTATCCCCTTCGCAGCCCTTTTCTCTCTTTTGTCTTTTATCCGTTCTCACAAATTAACTATGATTGTTTATTGTTCATTGAAGAAGCACACTCGCATTACATGTTTCTATGGCTAGAACTTCGAAGCGACTGATAGATTGCTATTTGCCGGCCATCCTCATTCTTTCTCTCTTATGTGTTCATAGGCAGAGACTCAATAAGCAAATCCAGCGGCTTGACACATATCTTCGCACTTGTACAATGAATGAAGAAAGGAAAAGTTCACAGCTTTTCACATCCACTGCAACTCCAAATTCTTTTCAGTATGAGACACCCAAAGCATTTGGAAACCGAGTAGCACCTTTCCAACTCGATCCCTGTGTTCCACATTTCAATGATGCTGGTGGATATGATTGGAGAAGTACACCTCTTGTTTCTTTTCCAGCACATACGTTTAGTGCTCCAACTCCGGTCGATAGAGGATCATTCATCCCAAAATTATCTGAAGTTAACTACATCGAAGGATCCGTTGACAAGAACTGGAGTAGCAGAAACTTTTCATGGACAAAGAAGCTGGAGGTATGATATCAAACAGTCTTTATTAGCTGTATTATTTGTAGATCTTTCTTTGTTGTTTATTCGGTTTTAACTTCAGGATAATAATAAGAAGGTGTTTGGGAATCATTCATTCCGCCCTAACCAAATGGAGATTATTAATGCAACAATGAGCGGGCATGATGTTTTTGTTTTAATGCCTACTGGAGGAGGCAAGAGCCTTACATATCAGGTAGTGGAACTTCTGAATTGAATATCAACACTATTGACTATTGAGATTTAGAGTTTGAAGTTAGTGGATTGTTGTACGGGTTGTAGGCCCTGAATTGGGAGAAATGAACGTGACTTATTTTAATTATATTTTCATACAGCTCCCAGCTCTTATATGCCCCGGAGTGACACTTGTAATTTCCCCCTTAGTTTCACTTATCCAAGACCAGATTATGCATCTGCTGCAGGTAAAAATTTCCAGTCTGTATGTGTACTATTCAGAGAATATAATAATATAAATTGCAGCCCATATGTGGTTTTGCTCATTATGTATTTTGTTCCTTTCGTGTTGTCTGTTTTAACCTCTTAACATATTAGCTTCTAAATTCTTGTGCTAAAGGCAAACATACCGTCAACTTACCTAAGTGCAAGTATGGAATGGAGTGAACAACAAGATATTCTGCGAGAGTTGAGTTCTGATTATTGCAAATTTAAGTTGTTGTATGTCACACCGGAGAAGGTTGCTAAGTAAGTGGTTCCTACTGTCAAGAAATATAACTGTTTCATAGTTCTGTGAAATTCAGAAATAGTAAGACTTGATACTTCCTGAGCATCTTGAAGAAGAAACCCTTGTGGTTGCAATTAAAGCCAACTCAGAATCTCTTTCTATTGCAGACTTTTTGGTCAACCAATGTCTCTTTACACACTTTTTATTATTTATGAAAGGCTTGTGAAATTACTTTTTCACGTCAAGAATTTAACATTCACTAGCAGAATGCAGTTTCTTCTCGGTCCTACACTAAATAGAAAAAACTAAAACTATATTGGTACTGTATGAAAACCTTCTACATATTCATTAGTACAAACAAAGCTGTAAACTATTAGATTTTCAAACCTTTTGAGACAGTCTAAGACAGATTTACTACATTTTTTCTGAAATGATTCTGATTTACTGCTGGAATTGGTCCAATTATCCAACTTGGTAAAATTGGTTGTTTGTATCCACTATCCACTTTGGGTGGGGTACATGATAATGTACAGAATGAGAATGTTGTCAAAGATTCACAAACCAAAATTACTATTAGTGCAGTCTATTTCAGCCAAGGATTGAAAGTCTGATTCCACTAAGTATTTTTTTTGTCTGAATTTCCAGAAGCGATGTCTTACTGCGGCACTTGGAAAGCTTACATGCACGTGATTTGCTTGCGAGGATTGTCATTGATGAAGCTCACTGTGTCAGCCAGTGGGGACACGATTTTAGACCTGATTATCAGGTTAGTTGTAAAACTTGTTTTGATTAATAAATACAATGGACTCTAAATCTTTTTTGATTCTAAGCTAATCCAAAAAAAATCCAGAGTCTAGGCATTCTAAAACAGAGATTCCCCACAACACCTGTGTTGGCTTTAACTGCTACTGCAACAGCTAGCGTGAAAGAAGATGTTGTAAGAGCGCTTGGTCTTGCTAACTGTGTTGTGTTCCGCCAAAGTTTTAATCGTCCAAATTTATGGTGAGTGTTAAACGAACTGAAGATAACTGTATCTATGTTGGGGTGATAGCTAACTGTAGAAAAATTACACGTTTTGTAGGTACTCTACAGTCCCAAAAACAAAAAAGTGTTTGGAGGACATTGACAAGTTCATTAAAGAAAACCACTTCGATGAATGTGGAATTATATATTGTTTGTCAAGGATGGACTGTGAAAAAGTTGCTGGAAAACTGCAGGTTTGTTAGATTATAATCAACTGCTACTGGCAATAAGTGTATATAAATTAATATGTATCTTGTGGGTCAAAGGATCAAACATTTTATTTTCAATGCTTTTCTGTAAGGATTTATCTTAGAAGTTATAAAAACTGGGAACTCTTAAAATACCTATAAAAGATACACTAGGCAGTTTGTGGACGGTGCACTGAAGATAGTCTGCTTTTATTGCTCAGGAATATGGACATAAAACTGCGTTTTACCATGGTAGCATGGATCCTAGTCAACGAGCATATGTTCAAAGGCAGTGGAGCAAAGATGAAATAAACATAATTTGTGCAACTGTTGCCTTTGGAATGGGTATTTTGATTGTTGCTATAATATCCAATTAATTATACCAGCGTTTTGAAGTAAGTATAAACTGATATTTGCCTTTCAGGTATCAACAAACCTGACGTCCGCTTTGTAATTCATCATTCTCTGCCAAAGTCAATTGAAGGATACCATCAAGTACTTTATCTTATCAAAGCTTTCTAAGGAAATAATTGATAGTAGAAAGGTTGTTTATTTAGTGGTTGTTCTGCATATATGTTGGCTTTAACTATGTTATGCTTCCTTAGGAATGTGGCCGTGCTGGTCGAGATGGGCAGCGTTCGTCTTGTGTTTTATACTATAATTATGCTGACTATGTAAGTATGGTGGCAGCGATTATATTTCTTATTTGATTCATTAGTTAGTATAAAGTGGGTCTTTTTTACCTTTCCGGTTCCTGGTTGACCAATTCTGGGTTGTAATAAGTTAGTTATATACTTCCATATCTTTCACTTGTGCAGATAAGGATTAAGCATATGATTAGCCAAGGGTCAATAGAGCAAACTCCCTTCACATCTGGTTATAACCGCACAACTTCATCAAATTCAGGAAGGATACTAGAAACGAATACAGACAACCTTCTGCGAATGGTACTTAATTTGAGAGTGCTGCTGTTTTTTAATCAGTCAACTACTGCTGCAACATGAACTAAAATGACATCTTAACTATTGCAGGTTAGTTATTGTGAAAATGATGTCGACTGTCGACGTCTTCTGCAACTAGTTCATTTTGGTGAAAAGTTTGATTCTAAGAATTGTCAAAAGACATGTGATAATTGTTTAAGAGCTCAAGGTTTTATTGACAAGGACGTCACTGAGTCTGCTAATCAATTGGTCTGAATGAAAGTACACTTTACTATTATTTTATTTCATTTGATTAGAAGTTTATTTTTCACTATTTTCTGTCTGTTCCAAGAATTTACTCCTAAATTAATGCATTTCATTATGTAGATTGAATTGGTGAAATCAACAGGTCAACAATTCTCACTAGCTCATATTTTAGAAGTTTACAGAGGTTCTCAAAGCCAACAGGTATGTAAAATCTTAAATAACAGCAATGTTCAGTCCAGTTTGATTGTTGAAATGACGTTTGCTGAAATGTACGATCAACTTTTAACGTTGTTATATTAAATTAGGTCAAGAAATACAGACATGAAACTCTCAGATTGCACGGAGCTGGAAAACATTTATTGAAGGGTGAAGCATCACGCATTATAAGACACCTTGTTACTGAAGATCTGCTTGTGGAGGAGGTTAAGAAAAGTGATCTCTACGGATCTGTGTCATCAGTTTTGAAGGTCTGCTTCCTTATCTCTGTTCTATGCTCCATTTTGTACGGTGTTAATTCCAGTGCAATGCCCCTGATTTCTGTGTATTGTTCATTCTAGCAGTTTTTACTGAGGATTAAGTTTGTAAAATTCATTTTATTTTTCAGGTGAATGAATCCAAGGCGAACAATATCTGTGTTGGCAGTCGGACAGTAAAACTGAGGTTTGGTGTTTTGTTTTTGAAAATGAGTTCTACTTATGCAATGAAACTATGTAGACCTCCCGTATTGGTTTCAAATTCCAAACTAGGTATCTGATTTTGGGTACCATTACAATGTTTGTTCTGGGTTAAATAGTTGCTGCTTAAATGATAATGTTGTGACAAACTGCATATCCAGCTTTTTATTGAATGTTACCATTCAATGTATCTTTGTCCATGTATTGCGTTGTTTGAAGACGGTAAACTCCATGTTCTCTTTGTCAATATATATGTGATCAGTGTTTCACTTCTATTAATGTGTACATATTTATCAGGTTTCCTTCCTCTTCAAAACCATCATCTAAGTCGAGGAAGTCAGAAGCTACTCCAGCTAAGGGAGTGTTAGCAAGTGCAGCCAAGCTGTGTCCACCACAGATTGATAATTCTGGTCGACATACATCTGAACAAGACTTGGTATGTTTGTAGGCAATGCGTGCATGCACAATCTGACGGTGAATATTCCAAGTCTAATCTTCTTTCTTCATTCTTTGGTTCAGAATCTGTCAGCTAAGTTATACAGTTCCTTGCGCATGCTTCGAACTGTCCTCGTGAAAGAAGCTGGAGAAGGGGTGATGGCATACCATATATTCGGGTGGGCAACTCTTCTCCTACGACATTTTCCACTTCAATATTTCAAGAAGATGAATCTATCTATCTGAAAAAAAGCTAAAAGCAATATATTTTTTTTTTTGTTGTGTGTGGGATGTTGTTCTACTTGGAACAGCAATGCGACATTGCAGCATATTAGTAAAAGAATTCCAAGGACAAAGGAAGAACTCCTTGAGATCAATGGCATTGGCAAGTAAGTTATTTCGTCTTTCATTCTCATAATTTGTATCAGAACAAATGCTAGACTTAGGATTGAACTTGTAGGGCCAAGGTAAGCAAATATGGAGATCGTCTGCTTGAAACCATTGAGTCGGCCATTAAGGAGTACTACAATAGTAGCAGCAATAAGAAGAGCAGTAGTAGCACTGACAAATCAGATTCATCCAAGAGAAGAAGAGAAGGTGCAGCTGCAGATGTTGGCACATGTTTGGATTTTCAAGAAGATGATTTGACCGTGTTGGGTCAGCAATCCAAGAAACGAGCCACGGTGAGGGAGCCTGACTACCACCACAATGACTACATAGATGATTTAGATGCTGTTGCTTTTGACAGCGATTTCGAAATGGATGCCCCAACAACTTTGAAGGCCAACATCAACAATAGCGGAGGACGGGTGTTGCCTTACTGGGCATAATATTTGCTAACTCATTATCTAGCTAGGTTAGTAAACTACTGAAATAGTATCCCGCATCTCAAATTATTTCCCAACTAACTTTGTAAAACCATATCTCAGCACATGGATGGAGTTGGGGTCAAGTACATCGTATGCATGTCTAAATACAAAGCTGATGAAGTTCAGCATCGCCCAGTCTAAACTGCAAAAGGAAGATTTTAGGGATTTTTTTTTCCAAAATATACCAAATTTAAAAATCAATTACCAAAAAAATCAATTTTCAAACTAAACTATACTAACCTGCAAATGACAATAGCAGGTAGGATATATTTCAATATTATCAACGATTGGCAGTTGCGGGCTGAGTTTTTCACCCTACAACAGTCACAGGTAAGTATATATATATACATGCAATTTTTTTTATATTTTAGACTGTCAGTCAAGGTATAAGAGTAGTTGCGTCTACCTGTGACTAACAGTCACGGGTGGATGCAACTAATCTTTCAACCAGTAACTACTAGTCACGGGTAAAAAATGTATAAATGTGTTACACATTTCTATCTTCCCTCCATCGTCATTTCCATTCCACTGAGCCTTCACTCAAACGATCCTAGACCAACTTAAGGTAAAAAAGAACCACTGTCCAAACAACACAACAAGACTTACCGACTATAAGGAGATACTATAATTATTGGGAGTGTCATTGTTTACTTATCATCACATTCCCATGATGATCCACCACCACCAACCTTATGTTGATCAACTATGATGATCTGCCACCAACAACCTTATGTCGAGATACTATAGTTATTGAGAGTGTCCCACAAACAGAAATAATTGTTATATGGAGACACTATAGTTAGTAGTATCTCTTTGTTAACAGTTATGCAATCTTCTATGTTGACGTACAATAAACCATTGGAGAAGAATTTATGAGTTATATGGGGATAGAATAATTGATAGCATTCTCTTTATTCTTATTGAATTCCAAAAAAATCACCACACTCCGTGCCTCATCAATGCCACCTTTTTGCTACCAAACCGGGATACTATAAGAATTGAAAAACGAATTTCGGAATCTACTACGTATATGACGATACTATAATTATTGGGAGTCTCACTGTCAGAATGTAATATCGTTTTTTTATTGGTTATAATTATAATTTGTTTATTTATTGAAAACATTTTTTTTTTTTCATTTTTTGGAAATATTCTGAAACATTAATATATTTCAATTTAGATTCAATAATTCCAGCACGAAGCCATGGAGGGACTGACACTATGTGGTCTATGTATGCTTGTCTTTGAAGATTTCAAAAAGGGTATCCTACATAAAAGAAGAAAAGTCCTCTCTTACAGAGTAGAAAAAAGACAAACCACATTTACTGGTTGTGGAAGATTTACAGAGATCTACAGTCTAGGGAGAAGGAAGATGCGGTGCCGAGACTGTTAAACATAGAAATGAGTCAATATAGGCGTGCTATTACTTAGTCAATAAAGGATGGAACAAATATGTGTCAGTAAAGGAAGGAAGAAATATGTAAGGAGCAACCATTTTCTAATATAGATCGACCACACGAAGATCTATATATATGTTTGTAATCAGTAAGACTATATGTACAAGATGAATAAAAGAGCAACATGGTATCAGAGCATGGTTTATGATTCTCGAACTCAAACCACGTCCCTGTTTCTGATTCAACATTGAACTCAAACCACGCTTAAGCAACCGCAGAAGACCAACAACAAGCATGGATCTTGAAGCTTCAAACAACATGTGCGCCTCCAAGATCCGGTCTTCTCAGCAATCGTCGTTGTACTTGGTCAATGAAGGCTCCTTCGAATTTGAATTCTCAGCGCATTTCGACCTAGGTCCGTCGAATCCATCGTCGTCGTACTTGGCCCATGAATGATCCTTTGAATTTGACTTCTCCGCGCGTTTCGACCTAGGTCTGTTGAGTCCATCCCTGAGATCAGCCGACGAGCTGTTCCTGAACGGCAAGATTCATCCGATGAAGCTCTCCCCGCTCCCCGATCTGAACGCCGACAACCCTAACTCAAAATCGGAGATCAAATCTTTGTCCTCTGAGGAGAAACCCGACGCCGACAATAGCACACCATCGGTCTCAGTTTTGCCGTCGAGGTCTTCATCGGTCTTAGCATCCGCAACCGTGGGAAGGGATGGTGGAAATTCTTCCATCGGTAACCCTAATAACTCATCCTGCCTTGTGTTTGATGGAAATGCGGGAAATGTTCGGACAGAAGGAAGCAACTGGGCCAAGTCTCCACTAAACTTGAAGATTGGGCCGAGAAGTGTAGCCACCCAGAATCGGAGGGCTCATGAAAAAAATGTCCCAGATTAATTCAATTCAGTCCCTAAACATGTAACACGGGCCTATTCAGTCCATCATAAAGGTGGATTTTAAAATAAACGGTGGATTTTTGACTACGGTGCCACAAACACTATAACGTATGATGCATGTGATCTTGTGAAGTCCCCGATTGAGTGTATTAATACTGCAAATGGGGGAAAGGCTTAGGTGATATTAATGGGAACAGTAGAAATCTCCCTAACCCTGAAGATATCAAATTGTCTTTTAGTTCCGACACTCTCAAATAAACTATTATACGTGTCTCATATTACCAAGGAGATGAATTGTACTACGGTGATGAATCCAAATTTTTACATATTGCAGGATATCCGCACGTGGACGATTATTGGGCATGTCACTGAACGCGATGGCCTATGCTAAGTGGATGAGGTGTCTCAACAAGGTTCGATGTTGCTTGCTCACGGAACTACAGAACTAGAAGCTTGGCTATGGCATAGGAGATTGGGTCATCCATCCCCGTGTTATCTAAAACTCTAGGCAATCTTCTAGGCCAAATAATACTCGTATGAATTATATATTTTCCTTAGTACATTCTGATGTGTGGGTTCCAACGCCTATATCCGGGGGTCAAGGGTTTAGATATTTCGTATTGTTCGTTGATGATTGTACACCCATGACGTGAGTGTATTTTTAAAACATAAATCCGAAGTGTTTGATAAATTCAGTCACTTCTTTCGCATGATAATTCAAGTCCTTCAGACTGATAAAGGGGGGGGGGGGGGGGAATTATCAATCAACATATGAAAATTTTCTTTTCAGAAAAATGAATTATTCATCAGACTTCAGGGCCACACACTCCAGAACAAAATGGCGTGGCAGAAAAGAAAAATCACATACTCCTCGAAATAACAAGATCCCTACTTATTGAGTCCAAAGTACCCAAGTCTTTTTGACTTGAAGCTGTTGCCACATCTACATATATTCTAAATCGCCTCCCCACAAAAATACTAAAACTCAAAATACCCATTCACTCTCTCTCTGAAATTACTAAAGTACCCCCAACACTTAGTCTAGCTCCTCGTGTCTTTGGGTGCTCCGTGTTCGTACACATACCATAAACTGACAACACCAAATTTGATCCGTGTGCCGTCAAGTGTGTGTTTGTAGGATATGGAGAAAGTAAAAAAAGTGTATCAGTGTAATAATCCTAAACTTCATCACATGTTCACCACTATGAACTGTGATTTTCTCGAAACAGAGTATTATCATCACCGATCCAGTGTTCAAGAGGGGAGTCCTACCATAGATCCATTGGATTGGGTATGTAGTTCAAGCCTATTTTATGATGGTTCAATAGAGCTGGTTAGACGAACCACCGAGCCAACATCTGACACAACAGTATCAACCAGCGAAATAAGAGTCACAACTAATACTCCCTCGTTTGAGGTATCCGAGGTAAGCCCATATGAACCTCAAAATGTTGATATAGTTGAAACTGTTGATGTTGAGGACTCAGGAGAACATGAGGAGGCAATGACTGAAAAGTATAGATTACCTCCAAGAGAGAATCGAGGCCGACCACCTAAGAGGTAAACACCAGAGAATGACATAAACAAATGGACATACCCCTTGACCAAAGTGGTAAGGGGGAGACTAAGCAAGGAAGCGAAAACATTTATTATGTCGGTTTATTCCGAGAAAATACCAAGAAGTGTGGAAGAAGCTCAACAATCCAAGAATTGGCAACGAGCTATGGATATTGAAATGGAGGCATGGGAAAAGAATGAGACATGAGAGATTTGCAGATTACCTATTGGAAAACCAGTAGGCTGCAGGTGAGGCTATATTATCAAGCACAAGCATGATGACTCCATTGATAGATACAAAGCAAGTCTGGTGGTGAAAGGATACACCCAGGCGTACAACATTGACTATTCCAAGACATTCCCGCCCGTAGCTAAGATAGACACAATCAGAGTATAACTGTATGTAGCTGCAAATAAAGGCTGACCACTTCACAAGTTCGATGCCAATAATGCATTTCTTCATGGAGATCTTAAGTAAGAAGTGTGCATGGAGGTACCACCAGGATACATAAATGAAGTTCATGAAGGAAAGGCATGTCGATTGAAGAAGTCACTCTATGGTCTGAAACAATCTCCTCGAGCAGGGTTTGGGAGGTTTACTATTGTCATGAACAAATATGGGTATAAGAAAAGCAACTCAGACCACACCTTATTCCTTAAAAGACAGGAGCCCTAATATCATGTTTGATCATTTATGTCGATAACATGATCATCACATGAAATGATCTAGAAGAGATACACATTTTTACGAGACACTTATTTGAAGAATTCGAAATGAAGGTTCGCGGGAATTTAAAATACTTCATAGGTATCGAGGTGTTAAGGTCAAGAGAAGGGATCTATATCAATGTTATCAGAACCGAACCGGATCGACCGGGAACCGGACCCCTATCCAATTTGGTTCAGCTAAAAAACCGAATTGCATAGTAACAGTGTTTAAACCGGGCAAATTTTCAAAAAATGGTAGCTTTTTTTAAAACCGACTGGTTTCCGGTTTTAGTTTTTTTTTGGGGGTGGGTTTAAAGTTTTGGGTGGTTTTCTTTGGTGTAAACCGACTTCTTCGGTTCGAACGAGCAACTTCAACCGGTCAGTCTTCAAGTCTAGGTTTTAATTCCAATTCATTTCGTCCATTTCAAGATTTCAAACCTAGTGTGTTTGGTTTTGAGACTATTGTGTTATGTATGTTCAAAGTTTGAGATAATTATGTTGTGTTATATTGTGTTTGAGAGTAATGTGTATGTTTAAGATTATGTAGTTTGTGTGTGTTTGAGATTATGTAGCTTACATTTTTTAGATTTTTTTTTTTTTAAATAATGAACAGTGAACCGCACATTGAACCAGTTCTGACGGACCGAACCGGAAACTGGATCCCTCACCGGTTCGAGGGTCGGTCCAGTTCTGATAACACTGATCTTTATATCTCAGAGGAAGTATATTTTGGATGTCTTGACGCAAACAGGAATGTTGGAGTGCAAGCCGACTGAAATTACAATAGTAGTGAATCATGGCTTAGGAATATCAGAAAGAGCGAGACTAGCAGATAAAGAAAGATATCAAAGGCTAGTGGGAAAACTTATATATTTGTCACATACTCGACCAGACATAGCCTATGCGGTAGGAGTAGTAATCCAATTTATGACCTCAAGTTGATCATATAAAAGCAGTCGTAAGGATTATAAGGTATTTGAAGGGCACCTCAGGACATGGAGTTCTATTCAAAAGAAATGGTCATATGGAAATACAAGGGTACACAGACGCTGATTGGGCACGCAACCCAGTTGATCGAAGATCCAGATTCAGGTATTTCACCCTTATTGGTGGCAATCTGGTTACGTGGAAAAGTAAGAAACAGAAAGTGGTAGCTTTGTCTAGTGCAGAGGTGGAACTTCGCGGGATAGAACGAGGATTATCAGAAACACTATGGCTCGGGAAGTTAATGATAGCGATTGGGTTTCCACCATCAGAAGCATGTGAGCTATTATGTGATAATAAAACGACGATCTGTATTTCAGAGAATCCAATTCAACATGATCAAACCAAGCAGCACATTGAAGTGGACATACATTTCATAAAAGAAAACCTCGAGTCCGGGATCACCAAATTGCCGTTCGTTCACTCTGAGGATCAGCTGACAGATATCCTTACCAAGGCGGTAAATGGGAAGGTATTCTAAAAGGTTTTGTGCACGGTGAATATTGGAGACCCCACCTATTCTACTTGAGGAGGAGTGTTAAACATAGTAATTAGTCAATATAGGCGTGCTATTACTTAGTCAGTAAAGGAAGGAAGAAATATGTGTCAATAAAGGAGGGAAGAAATATGTGTCAATAAAAGAGGGAAGAAATATGTGTCAATAAATGAGGGAAGAAATATGTAAGGAGCAACCATTTTCTAATATAGATCGACCACACAAAGATCTATATATAAGTTTGTAATCAGTAAGACTATATGTACAAGATGAATAAAAGAGAAATTCAACAGAGTCCTCTGTCTCATCCGTAATCTCAAGGTCCGCCCTCTCCTCCTCCTATTTCGATGACGAAGAAGAATATACCTCTAATAATGACGACGAAGAACCAAACTTCTCCTCCAATGAAGAATCCTCCTCCTCCGGCGAAGAACCGACCTCCTTCGATGAATAACCGACCTCCTTCGACGAAGAACCGATCTCCTCCTTCATCGAAGAACTGACCTCCTCCGACGAAGAACCGACCTCCTCCAACGACGAAGAACCAACTTCCTCTTCTGACGAAGAATCAACCTCCTCCTCCGACGAAGAACCAACTCTTCCCAGCAATGAGTCTAAGAACTTCTTCTATGTTTTTCCTTATATCACATTGAACTAGAGAACTGAAAAGTCGATCGGTTTTCATTCGGTTCGTGTAAAATCGTCCAGTTTTTACTCAATGAATACGGATCTTATGCATTTCAGTCTTTTAAAGTAACCGGATCGTCCGTATGGTCGATTCACAGTCTGATTGGTTCAAACAAACGAGAAACCCTAGCAGATAACACTTAGCAAATCATTTAGTACAATTGTTTCATTTGCCCTCCTATTATTGCTAATTTATACATTAGTATAAACTAGAAAAATACATCAAGGTCCTTAACAATTAAACATAAAAACTGATCAAATAACAAAATAACCTTTACAAATAATAACACATTAGACCCAATGTTTTAATTAGAAACAGATGCATCCAATCGAATATCAGCTTGTTCTTTCTTCACTCCCCCTCAAGCTGATATTCCCAAACAGAACCTTCAGACTGAGGTTGCTCACCTAGTACCAATGCTGCTGACTTGCCAAAGGTCTTGTGAACATATCAGCTACTTGATCCTGAGACTTTACTTGTTGAAGCTGCACCAAACCAAAACACACTTTCTCTCTAACAAAATGATTGTCTCTTTCAATATGTTTTGTTCTTTCATGAAAAATTGGATTAGTTGGAATCTGAACAGCAACTTTGTTATCACAGTAAAGTAAAGTAGGACCAACAAAATCAATATTTAATTCATACAATAAACCTTTTAACCAGACTAACTCAGATATAACAACACCCTTAGTTTTATATTCGGCTTCGACAGAAGACCTAGAGATAGTATTATGCTTTTTTACTTTCCAAGACACCAACGATTCACCAAGCTTAACAGAAAAACCAGAAACAGATCTCCTAGTTTCCGAATACCCAGCCCAATCGGAGTCACAGAAAACAGTAAGTTTAAAAGAATTGTTTCCATGTAAGAAAACACCAAGACTAGTCTGAGCTTTCAAATAGTGAATAACTCTAAAAGCAGCATTCAAGTGAGATTTGTTTGGTGTTTGCATAAACTGACTAAGGTGTTGAACTGAAAAAGCTATATCTGGCCTGGTAATAGTGAAAAAGTTTGCCTATTATTCTTTTGTAAAACGTTGCATCAGATAACAAAGAATCATCATTCTTTATACTACAAGACTCATCATATGCAACAAAAGTAAGACAGTGATTTACCTCCATAGGGGTTTTATTAGGTTTAGCACCTAACAAGCAAAACCCGGAGATAAGATCGAGAGCATACTTAGGTTTAACACGATTCCTTATGAACTTCTCAATATTTCAAGACCAAGAAAATACCTTAGTTCACCGAGATACTTCAATATGAAGTTCTGTTCAAGAATAGACTTAAGCTCATCAATCAGAACTCGACCGCTTCCTGTTATAATCAAGTCATCCACATATACTAACAAGATAACAATGTCATCACAAACGTTTCTCGAAAACATCAAATAATCGAAATTAATTTGAGCATATCCATGATCAACAAGAGCATCACAAAGTTTAATATTCCACTGTCTAAGGGTCTGCTTAAGTCCATACAAGGCTTTTTGTAATCGGCAAGCCATTCCAGACTCCCCCTGAGTACAAAATCCTTGTGGAACTTCCATATAAATCTCCTCATTCAAATCACCTTGCAAGAAAGAATTGTACACATCCATTTGAAATAAAGACAATGTTTTGCAGAGGCAATAGTGAGCAAGGTTCTAACTGTAACCATTTTAGCAACCGGAGAAAACGTTTCTCCAAAATCTATGCCCTCTGCAGACTATACCCTTTTGCAACCAAGCGGACTTTGTACCTTTCAATAGACCCATCAGATTTATACTTAATTTTATACACCCATTTGCAACCAACTAAATTCTTATTTTGCAGGTAAAGGAATGATAAACCATGTATTATTGTTTTCAAGAGCAGTGATATCATCTTTCATTTTATTTACCGAAACTGATGCATCAAAATTTTTAAATTCACTGGATAAGTGCGAATAAGACAGATAATTTGATATTGGATGAGCAGTCGAACACTTTCTTACGACATTACCAGTCATATCGAATTCATGGTGCCATGAAAGAGTTCTACTAGCACGCGAAGATCTTCTGAGTCAATAACTGGTCTGTCCACATCATTACCTGAAGATACACTCGCGGGCAAAGTTTCCACTTCATTGGCATTATTATTATTCCCTTCATACTCATCAGAAATATCAGGTAATGGACCATATAATGCATCAGAACCAGCATAAGGGAATATTCTTGGTTCATCATCATCTGCGTTTTTTTATAAAATCTTGTACCCAAATTCAAGAGTTTATACCCTTTCTTAGTCATACAATATCCCATGAACACAACGTGTATAGATCTAGAGCTTAACTTATCAAAATTATTCAGCACTTTTGCAAAACAAAGGCATCTAAACAATTTTAAGTGTTTTACAAAAGGGATCTTTCGAGTCAATTTCTCATACGGGGACATACCATTCAACACAGGTGTAGGAGAAGATTAATCAGATAACACAGCCAGAATACATTCTCCCCAATAGTAAAAAGGAACATTACTTTCAAATTTCAGAGCTTTAGATACCTCTAAAAGATGCGTATGTTTTCTCTCAACTAGGCCATTCCGTTGAGGTGTATATGGACATGAACTTTCATGGATAATCCTTTTTTCTTTCATTAAATTGGCATAGTTTTCATTAAAGAATTCTCTACCATTATCAGTTCTTATCCTCTTAACAGTCCGATTAAATTGATTTTCAACATACACAAAAACTGTCTCATACACAGATAACATCAGATTTCAGACCTAGCAGATATGTCCAAGTGTTCCTAGAAAAGTCATCAACAATCGTCAAAAAGTACCTTTTATTATCATGGGTATTTACAGTATAGGGTCCCTATACATCCATATGAATCATATCAAACAAACTAGTAGAAACAGACAAACCTTTCGGTAAAGGCAGCCTAGTTTGTTTGGCTAAGGGACAAACAGAACAATCAGACACACATTTACTATTAGAGGAAAAAGAATTCTAGGCAAAATTTTACAGAAAACATTTAGAGGAGCATGACCGAACCGCCTATGCCAGACTAGGGGAGCAGTATATGGTTTGGAAGAGGCATGTAAGCTATAGCTAGGCTTAAAGCAGGATCCAAACAAATACAACCCAATTGCTTCCTTACCAATCCCCAATACCGCTCCACTGTAAAGATCCTGAATAACCACGTGATCAGAAAAAAAAAGAAGACAAAACATGATAATTCTTTTGTAAGCTTGGCAACTGACATGAGATTATATTTGAAATCTGGTAAGTATAAACATCAGATAAAATTTTCTTATCACACACTTTAAAATCACCAATAACCTTCACAAAAGAACAGTCACCATTAGGTAAATGAACATTAGATCTCTTATTAACTAAATTTATCAGCCAGTCATTCCTGCAACTCATATGACTAGTTGCACCAGTGTCTAAAATGCACAAGTCATTGCAAACACTGCCATACTCATAATAAGGGTTACATGCAGTGTTTGCTTTTGCCTAAGACCAGGAGTCCTTTTTCAGCAACTGAGCAATCTGCTCTAGGTCCTTCTTTATCAACATCCTAGGCGTGGTTTCTCCTGAGATAGAAGTAGAAGTTTCCGAGGAAACACTTGAAGGCGTAGATGTTCCCGAGGATACAAATTTATCAATAACATTGTTAGATCTTGTTCCAACCAAGGGATATCCTTTCCTCTTAAAACAGTGATCATAATCATGTCCCTTAGCCTTACAATAATCACAAGTAAGATTCCAGTTCCTCTTATTTGGTGGTTTACCCTGACTCGAACTGGACGAGAAGGCACCTGACCATCAACAGAAGACACTGAAAAACTACTTGAAATACCTCATTGATTTTGCTCCTGAATCAAGACTGCGTAATCTTGATTCACAGAAGGCATAGGCTCACGCATAACCAGGTTAGACCTTACAGTTGAATAAGATTCATTTAGACCATTCAAGCACTTAAACAATTTCAGGTTATTTGCATGATCTATATGTTTCTGAAAAAGGTCACAAATGCACAACGGAAGGCAAGTAATTGCAGAAAACTCTTCCCACATCATTCTCAGTCTAGTATAATAAACCGCGACATAGTGAGTACCTTGTTGAAATAGGGAAATTTCCCTATGTAACTGAAAGATCCTAGACCCGTTAATCTTGTTGAATCTTTCCCTAAGATCAGACCACACAAGAAAAGCATTGGTGGAGTATAAAATGGTGTTCATCAATTCTCAAGATACCGAGTTCATTTTCCAAGTGAATAGAACCGCATTACACTAATCCCATAGATTATGTAATGAACGGTCAAAGGATTCCCTTTTGCATGAACTATCTACAAATCCTATTTTGTTTTTCCCCACAAGAGAGATATACATGGCACGACTCCAGAACGCATAGTTATCAGATCTAATTAACTGAACCGAGATAAGAGACACACCTGTTGTATCTGAAGCATGCAAGTAGACAGGATGGTTCAAATCAACAGTTACCGAATTCGCACAAACATCGGTTATTTGAGTTGTTTCCCCTTTGAGATCATCATGAGTAGGATCCATCAGACCAGATGGGATAACATAACTTAGAGATGACACCGGAACCGTGAGGCCACACCGGAACCAAGGGATCTCTCAAGAACCGAAAAGAATTTAACAGAACCAAGAAATCTTACCAGAACCAAGGAGTCTTATCAAGAAGGAAGAATCATGGCAGATAAAGAAACCAAAAGACTTCTCCGAAACCAAGGGGTCTTACAGGAAACGAAGAGTCACACATGAATTGAAAAGCAAACTCGTCTGATAATCAAGACGATTGCTCTGATACCATGAAGAAATTAGGGCTAGGAAACCAAAACAACAAAGAAACGAGAAACCCTAGTAGAAAACACTTAGCAAATGATTTAGGAGAATTGCTTAATCTGCCCTCCTATCATTGCCAATTTGTACATTATTTTACACTAGAAAAATACATAAAGGTCCTTAACAATTAAACATAAAAACTGAGCAAATAACAAAATAACCCTTACAAATAATAACACATTAGACCCAATGTTTTAATATAGAAACACAAGCATCCAATTGAATATCAACTTGGAATTTCTTCATGGATGATATCAGGCCACTGACATCGACAACATAGACAAAGGCTATTAATAAGGTTCTATTACTATCATAAAGGTCAACATTTGGCCCCACTCACATTCGGGTCAACCCACTATTAACTCGGTGTACCGATATTTGAAAGATTCTATTGCCACTCTGACACCTACAAGGGATCCTCAGTCGAACTTGGAGCTACGAAAGAACATTTGGTGAATGAAGACATTCCCGAATATTCTCTCGTTTGTGTGGAAATTATGCTCAAATGCTATTGTTGTTCGGGATAACCTCTAGGATCGTGGTACGCAACTCGATATGACTTGCGTTCTACGCGGTAATATAATGATGGCAATGCACATGGTAACAACTTGTGACTGGATAAGAGTGGTGTGTTTAAGAACTATGAATGTGCAGTCTGATAGAGCCAATCAACTCCTCAGGAGTGACTCATGCAATTTGGCATGCCACTTCAACTCTTAAAATAAAAATGGAAGGAGATCTAGGTGCAATGTCGAATCGTGTGTTGGTATATATGACAAGAAAGGTGCAAGAATGTGTTTCAGAATGGGCAGCTGAACCCACGAGGAGTCACCAGGGCCATCAAGAAGGTTATACAATTCAAAGACTATAACAATTACCCCTTATAAGTTTTTTTTGGCATATATTAATTTTCAAAAATAAAATAAATTAATGTATAATTTCTTAAAATACTTTTTTTTTTAATTTAATACTAAATTAATTTAATGTCAGTAAAGTTCATGAATTTAGTACAATAAAATCATTTCTAATCATTTTTATTATGTTACTTAAAAATTTATTAGTGTATTGATTTATTTGATATAATTATGTAGACATTAAAACTAGTTAAAATATAATAATTTATATCTAAACAATGCACTTCAAATTACTAAAAGAATCAATAACTTTATATTTCCTTTTATTTATTGAAATAAATAATGAAATTAATTTTTTAATTTTAAATATCATTATAAAAATAAGTTAAATATTTTTTTATATACTAAGGGAATTCAGGTCGAGTTATTTTAGTTCTACTATCACCTTCTTCCTTGAAACTGAAGCATATATACTGCCTTTTCATATTTACATTGAGGTTGAAATAAGAAATTCTCATACACTATCATCTTATTCAGGTACTTCAATCCATTGTACATGATATAACTAATTATTCTCTATATTATCCGTAGAGAGAGATTTTAACCTTTCCATAAACATTAGGTCGTGTTTTTAAGCTTACAGTATTTTTTGGCAGTGTAAGATGTAAAACAATGCAGCCATACGGGGTGCTTGTGTAAATCACAGAAAATTCAGGGACCAAAGTGGAATGTTACGAAACTTCGTAACTACTCCCGGTTCTATAAATAGACGGGTCTACCCAAAAATAGACTTCTACATACTAATGCACTCTCACACTCTATATACAATATGGATGCTCTCTAGTTCGTCTTAGGGAATCCAATGTGAAAACTCGAAGAATGCTTCGTTCATGTGACGTCCATCTCGACCGGTATCATCGCCGTGACTCCAAACCGTTGACGATCCCACACGCTTCTACTACCGCACATCGATATACCAACTGATGTAAGTATAGTTCTGGTATTACATTGTTTGTCTTACTAACGTGTTATTTCTCGTGCAGGTGAATCTTGTGTTATTTGTCGTAGGTTCGGTCTTAGGCATCAGCTTGATGACTATTTCTTTCCCCACCGATGAGCGTACGTTGCTCGATGATTATTCGTCATACTGACCGCGAACACTACGAAAATCTAACGTGGGCTGCTCGATACTTCAAATGATTCAATCTTGGGCGTTCAGTGGAAACTACAAAATTTCTATGCTTCAGTATATACTGTGGTGGTCAAGATGTATGGCTTGAGTGACCAGAATATTTATCCCTACCTTCCTGCCGTGTTCAAGCAAGAAGAAAGACACCGTACACACATCACTTGGCAGTGGCCTGAGTGACCTAAGCATGTACACTTCCCATATTTCAAACTGTCATGACCTCCACATGTGGCAGTGGCCACTAACCAATGTGCATGCGTAGTCTCGATGGAAGTGGCCACTGTAAACATGAGAGTCGTTTGTGTGGCCTTCATGGGCCTCTGTGAGAATCACCCTTTATGTGAGAAAATTTGTTCAACGAAAATATTTCACTTTTAGTGCACTATTATCTGTTATGACATGAGTTGTCGAAAGCGGGGATGCAAGTTCTTTGGTTCTTTTGCTGGTAACCTCTAGTTTGTGGCTTTCTGAAGAGTGGTGAGCGAAAGAGAAAGTTGGAGTGGAAGATCGATATGATTTCAGGAGGGTCTTCTCATCCTTGTTGAGGATTTTTCCGACGAGGAACTTGATCAGAGGTCTAACGCAAGTGACTACCCATGTTGTCCTTCATGCGTCGATGAATCCATCGTGATGTCCTCTACACTTGCTTCTCGACCATCCTTAACCAACAAGTTGGAAAATTATTAAGGAGCTAACCTTCATTAAGATGGGTTACGTCAGAAATGGGTTTTCGACGATGGTTTTCGGCTAAGTCGTCGGTGATATGTTCTCGGTGGCGATTGCAAGACGGTTTCTATTGAAGTAACCGGTGATTGGTTCTCTAGCGGTTACTCCCGAAGTCGAAAGTGGTCCATTTGAGGGTGGTGGATTTTTAAAAAGGTGGCCATAGTGAAGGGAAGAAATCGTCAGGGGAAGTTTGGAGGCTGAAGAAGAGGAAACCGTTGAGAGTGAGAAGGGAAGTTTGGAGAACACTACAAGAAATTTGCTCTACAACGATGGTAAATCATCGTTGCCGGAAGCACTGTTGGCGCTGCTAAAACTCCGTGTCGATGCTAAGAGCGTGCCAATAGGCCTCGTGGCTAAATGTATCCATGACGACAATATGCCGACTCTAAAGATTTGCAGGTAATGCCGATTTAGGGTTTCTACATATGTCAGATGTAGAATGAGGGTATTAGTATCAGAGTATTGTTGTCCCTATTTGTTGTATATTGCATCACATTCCGTTGAGGCAATATACGTTATTCAACTACAACATTTCCTTGAAAGTAATTACACTTACTTAGCGATGCATGAATTTTGATGGACAAAAAGTTAGACCATGTCATAAGTAATCTGTCGATGCACGTACAACATTAATAAATATTACACTGTTCATCATAGTTGATGCTAATATGGATTTTCAACTACTGTGAAAGTTGTTGCTATAGAAAGTGTTTTGTAGCTGCGGAGTTGTCATGGTTAAATTGTATATGAAGCATCAATTACGGATACAAGTACAGTCCGTCGTAAATGGTTCGTTTTGATGCAAATGCTAATGTTTTACTCTTTTCGAATTGTTAATCATCGTATGCTCGTAGCCAAGCATACCCAAACAGAGAATACATAAACATCTACATATGTAGAACCATTTCCAACACATTCGAATTTATAGTCAAGCATTTCAAACAAATGTATGGCGACAGTTGCAAAACACAAAACAAAGATGACATGTTCACATTTACATCAGGTCCAAAATATCCATTTACAACCAGTTCCAAATGAAAAAAAAAACTGAGAAGCCACAACACCTAGTCTACCACCATTGGGCATAACTACTAAGCAGGAGTACTTACCACATCTCTCCACAATTCATGCATTTGGATCTGCAAACATAGAAATCACAGCAATCGTGGTAGCATCATATTATAGAATATACCCTACAATGACTAAATAGGTGTACACAATGCAATTAAACCATTACTATACGCACCGTTGGCAAACATTGCACTTTTCATGACAGCAATATCACGTTGAAATGCTTCAATGTTAGCCTCAAACTCCTTGAGTTGTTCACGGAGTTACTCACAATCGGCTGCGTTTTGCAAACAGTGTGATAAGAAAATAAGGAAGCAATCAGATACAATCTACTAGGTGTGACTATCGCAAAGGCATTACTACTTACCATTATTGATTTGGTTTTAGCATCCAGTGGCTGCCCTTTCTTGTCCACATGGTTCTTCTTGAACGTATGATACTCCCTGGGATGTTTCCCTTTGTTCTTCTGAATCTGCAAAGGGTATCAGATACTTGTTCAAGTGTAGCCAACTCTTTTATTAAAGATAACAATTCAATGTTAGGATTACCTCTTCCTGCTCTCTCCTCGCAAAGGATGAAGTGCCAGCGGTGTGCCTCGTGCCTTGGTGAGCTTTGTTACAATCGCTCTTTAATTTCAAACAATAGCTTACAACCAGTTTACATTTAAAAAATGCAGCACTCATTAACTGTACAAAAAAATACAGTTGCGATAGGGAGTAAGGCACAAACCTTAAACTCGTCAGAGCTGAACCAGTTAACAAGCCACACCCAATCCTCTTTCACCACATTCGTACGAATGTTTTGTAACATTTCTTCATTCGTAAGGTACTTGGCAAAGTACCTTCTCTTGAGATTCGCCCTGTAGTTGATGTACTTATATTTAAGAGTACAGATGATCAGTTGCTTCAGGTTTTCATCATCTGGTAGCACAAACTTCTCCTGCAATGTTGAAAAATATGAAAATGTTAGGCTCAGATTTACAACATTTATAGAGGTGCAATATCTAAGTACAGTTTCAATTTGAACGATACTGTGTAAGGATTGTCAACAACTGAGAGTTACCCCAACCAGCATGAACATCTTAACCTCGTAGTCTATGGGAGACTTTGGAATCTCCTTCCAGTCTTTAACCATTAGAGGTGCATTCGTTCGTTTGCGGACGATGCAACCACACCAACTTGCAAACACCGAAGCATGGTTACTGCAGACTCTACCTCGAGAGTTAAACTTCAGAACCTCTTTTTCGTTGATGCCATTTCGAGACAACCTTATGCAATGAGTTCGCCCTCTACGTAGTCTGTCCACTGGTGGCCTTAACTCTTCCTCTTGCGCAGCTGACACGTAAAGCAGGTATCAATTAGAAAACCCAGTTGGAGAAAAGCAAGCTGTATGGGACAAATTAGAAGTTACCTATTTGTATACCTGCTGGTTCCTCCACATAGGGGTCCTCCAGCTGGATTTCCTCTTTAATAGACACTTCCAAAGGAGGTTTGACAGGCGGAGGGAGGGATTGCAGGGATGTTCTCCACGTACGTATCCCCTAAAAGTAATGTTTCATACAAGTTACCGAGCACCTAAAACAAAGCAAATACCTAACGAGACAACCTAAAAGCAACTAAAAGGCGTAGTTACCTTTGAAGCTACGGTACTTCTTTCGACCATTCTCTGAGTACCCACCATACTGAGTAGATATTGTTAAACACGTAGCATAGCGTGAAGTCAAACACGTTTCTGGTGTAAATTTTCCATCTTAATGTGTTGTTGCAACAATTATCCAAGTCGGGTTCTCAAACTAAGCACCCGAGTGTTGAACATTCAGTGTGTTTGCGCATAAACGAATAACAACGACATGCATGACACTACGACTGCTTAGGGAGTTGTTAATCGACCATGGATCATCGATAAAGGTGAGGCTTCACTTGCAAGTTTTGTTTTTTAAAACGAAAAATCATACGGAAAATGTCCGCAAATAGACGAGATACATGGGGAAAGGAGATAAAACATGTAAGTGAGCACCATTGACGAACAAAGGGTTTGCTGAACCATACCTTGCCGAGAACAAAATCCTCAAGGAGGAAGTTAGAACCATACCTTGATGAACCCGAACGCACACCAACATAACTGTTTTTGTCGCTGAGAGAAGATCGTAGAGGAGCACTGGTTGGAGGGAAAACTTGCAGAGTGTGAAGAAGAAGAACAAATGAGGGAAAATCGATGTAACCCTTCAATTTCGTCCTCATCCGTAGCAGCTGTTCCACAAAGGCCAAACCCTGCAAATTGGCCCGGTAACACCAATTGGCCCGGTAGGAAGAATTCGATGAAAATTACCCGTGTATTAAAGGTCTGTTCCAAATAAATTAAGGCCATCAATTTCGGTCTTTATAACAAAACCTGATCCGTTTGGATTGTTTATCTGATTTTGGTTTTTCCGATTTTCGTTCGGTGTAGACCATTTGGACCGTTAGGCATAATTATTTTTTATATTTTTCTATTATGCATGATATCGCTCTACAAGAGTACCTTTTACGAACCGTACCGTTATCGATAAGATTCACAAACCAAACTGGTTTTTAGTGAAAATATGGAGCGAATCTAATGAACCACAATTGATCAAATTGGTTATGGTAAACCGTACCATTTGTTGAACCGATTTTCAGTAATCTAAATGAGTAAATTCCTGAGCAAATACTAAATTTTATAATATTATAATTTATAAAAATGTATACAAATTTAATATCGACTTATACAAATTTTACTTACTTTTATGAAAAATATACTTATTCTTTATATTTAATAATGACATAATTTGTATAGATTTTAGATTAATTTGTATAAATTTGTATATACTTATCTTAATTATAGCACAATATTTATAAATGATGTTTAAAATCAAGACCTAATTATCCTTATGTATGCAATTTAAATAATATTCATTTTATGTTTGAAATACAACTTTTTTATGTGTCATGTTCATTGATGTGTCAAAGTGTTACCATATGTGAAAGTGTAACTATGTGTCAAAGTGTTACTACTATGTGTCAAAGTGTTACTATGTGTCAAAGTGTTGCCATGTGTCAAAATGTTACTAAAATCATGTTTATGACACATAAAACCATGTGTCAGAGTGCAGCCCGACCTTATCCAAATGTCGTACCAACTCTATATACAACTCGTACTAACTGTACATACAACTCGACACATAGCTACTGCAGTTATGCTAATCGACCTCTATATACAACTCGACACAACCTGATATACAACTCGCCCTCTATCTGCAGTTCGGCTAATGTATCATCTGCAGTAATTCTGTTTTTGTGCTTGACAACTCTGTTAGTATGATAATAGAGAACAAGATCCCTACTGTAAGTACAAGAGAACAAGATCCCTGCTTGACAACTCTGTTTCTTATGCAGCTTCCAGTGCAGCTTCCAAGTGCAGCTTTGTTGCAAGTGCAGCTTTCTTGTGCAGCTTCCACTGTTTGTTCCAAGTGCAGCTTCCACTGTTTGTTCCAAGTGAAGCTTTGTTGCAGCTTTGATGCCCAAGTAGAAGACCTTTGTTGCAAGTCACATTTATCATTTTCCATTTGTTTTGCATCTTTTCTCAATTTCGGAGAAATAAGGTCGAGCCTTGGGCTTTAGAGTTCGATACTTGGATTTAGGAAGGAAATGTTTACTGGACTATACCTTCATAGATTGTTGCTGATTATGATGATTTTGTGGACAAGATTCTAAGAAGCAAACCAAATAGGGCTCAAATTATTACCTTTTTTTTTTTGTATGATCAAACCAAGATGATATGATTCTATAATTTCTGTATGATCTTTGTCACATCCGCATAGTTTGATTTCCATTTCCATGTCAATAATATTTTTCATTTCTGTATTTTCATATCAAATAACGCACGGTCGGTTTCTTCAGCTTGATAAGAAAATCATCTTGTAGATGGTAGTAACCAAGCAAGTGCATGATCAGAACTGAAGTAGAAGCCCCGTCCTATTCTTCCTCACTCGCTTTTTCCACTTAAAGGACCGATTCTGTCAAACACATAGCCGAATATTGGCAAACACACAGCAGCTTTGCCAAGGCCAATTTCAGCAACCAACCGATTTGCAGCAAAGTCACAGTAAACACACTCTGCTGTCATGGACCGATTCCAAAGGGAATTTGCAGCAAACACAGCAGAATTCCAACTATTTCTAGCAGAATTCCACCGATCCAAACAGAAGCACACATCAACTTACGATGCAACACACAACAATGTATTTGCAGCACACAACAACTTACGATGCAACACACAGCAACTTACAGTATTTGCAGCACACAACAATGTATAAACAGCAACACACAACAACGTATAAACAACAGCACACATGGATGTATCAATGAATGAATTTCGATATTCCAAACAAACTTCAATAAAACCACCTCAATTCGGACAAAGCAAACACTTCAGTCAATAAAACCAGCTCAATTCCTCTACCAAACAAAATGACAATTCAATGAATCTTATGTTACATCAATGACAAAATGAAAATCCTCACTAGAGAGTAACACTCATCTATTGAACAATTACCTCAACAAACATAGAAACAGACAAAGCCTAGGTGAACACCAACTTATGATGCATAATCATCGTCATCCTCATCCATTATTCCCTCAAGTCCGTCCTTGTCATCGAACAAATCGTCCTCAAATTCTGTATCTGTGTCACTGGTTGTTCCATCATCCATGTCCACCTTCTCTAGCTTAAGAACTTCTAATTCGTCAAGGCCTTTAATTGCTTCTGGCAAGACTTGTGTCATCATTTCCGGCATGGCATCCTCATCAGATATTTCGAGAGCCTCAATGTCAATTCTACACCAATCAACCACATCATCGACATGAACTACATTGGGTACATCAACAACCAGTGCTGATGTTTCCTGATACGGCTCCACTGACTCCCCACTAATTTGACCCCCAAGCACAAATCATTTTTTGGACTCTGCCCTCAATACAGTGGTCCAATCAGGGTCAATGTTCTTAGGTGAGTAGAAAACTTGTGTGGCGTGATCTACAAGTACGAATGACTCATCTATCGATAAATAATTTTTGGTATTAACACACACAAATCCATACTCATCAATTTTCATCCCATTGAAGGATGAAAGTACGTTGTACCAATCACATTTGAACAACTCAACCGATAGGTGACCAAGGTACTGTAGCTCAACCACCTCCCTCAACACTCTGTAATAATCAATTGCACCTTCAATGAGGTTGTTATCGGATGTACTTGCATAGCACGTTGTGTCAGCTTTGCACAAGACACCGCTGTTGTCAAAACTCCTCATTAGAGACCGCTCTTTGGTGTGGAAGATGAACCCATTTTCTTTATAACCATTATATGTCTTAACTCCATATAATGGTCCTCGTGCCAAAGCCTTTAGTTGACGACCTATGTCATCCTCAACAAATCCATCTATTCGACCAACCTGGGAATGCAAATAATTCCACCGTCATTAAAAGCCACACATGGATATTCCTAATTCCTAACATCGATGTTCCGCCTACTTACCTGTGCGCCTAGTAGTTGCCTCTTGTGTTCACTAAGTACATGGACAAGACAACCAATCGAAGTGTTAGATGTAATGCAGTTAAAATTTTACGAATAGACATCACAATAAAGGTGAATGCAATACTCGATGAATGACTTCACTTATTCAGAATGATTAAGCACGTACAAGTTACACTGTTCCCATTCCGTGTTTGACAGTTCACGAACTATTGCACGACCTATTGGAACTCCTACTGGCTGGAAGATCGATAACCCATATGCCGCCCTTGGAGTTACCTCAGTTACTATAATTGACTCATGTCGTGTAATTTGGTCGAAATGTCATGGAGATATCTAGAACAAAATGTCAAACACTCCAGAGCAATATAACCCTCCGCTATTGACCTTCCAGACAATTACGATTACGCACAAACGACTTCATTATCCCTATTATCATACGATAAGAACATGTTATTAGTGAGACACCGCCTATTCAAAGGTATACTTCATAAACGAGCGTTGAAACTTACCTTTCGATTGAATACATCCAACGATATTGCACTGACCCAACTAGTTTTTCTTCCTCTGCTAGAGGAGTGATAAGATGGACTGTAATATTGAAGAACCTTGGTGGGAAGATTCTCTATAGATTGCACATTGTCATGGGTAATTGCGACTCTACCTTCAACAAATCCGACATGTACAACTCCTTAGAGCATAGAATTCTGAATGTGTTAGTTATGTCTATCACAGCTTTGCATACATTTTTGGGGAGTAATCCTTTAATAGCAACATATAGGATACGTTGCATGAGAACATGGTAGTCATGAATTTTCAACCCAATCAACTTTCTGTCTTTCATCTTAACACAACGTAAAATGTTGGATAAATAACCGCTAGGAGGTATCAAGTTCTTAGGGAACTCATAGAGCGTAATCTTCTGTTAATTTGAAAGGGAAAAGCAAGATGGTGGTAATACCAGTTTTATCTTTAGGAATTCACATATAAATGAGTGTTTTTGTTAAATTAGAGTACGCTTCAACATTTGTAGTTACACCAACATTGACCAAATGTTTTACAAAATTCAGTAGCTTCCGCTCCAAAAGCTCTCTTGCATTCGTTAATGCAGTTAACCTTGTAACATTCAGGAAGGGTCCTTACTGGATATGGTTTCGTGCATACCTGACCTTCAGCGTATACTAGTACAAGAACATGACCTTTGGGAAGAAGAAATATTAATATTCAAAACTGAATAGAAACAACTTCCAATAATTGTGTAAAAAAAGGCAAGAAAAAAGAATTTCTTTATTCGAAATCATAAAGTGACATTCGATACAAATTTAAAAATTGATAGATGTCATATTAAACTAAACGAAAGATACAAAATAGATTGAAACATAGAAATATTAATGGTTGTTATCTCACAGTAATTTATAAATCAAATGAGTGAGAAAATTACTATCTTAGTCTCATTTATTATTGATACCGAATTTTTAAGTATACATTTGTAATCTTGCATTGAATTTAATAAACCTGACGAGAATAAACTTAATGCATTATTTAGCCTATTTCTTTATGGAAAACAATTCATTATTTAAAACACCTTTAAAATCTATATGCGCAAAAATATTTGATTGATTGATCCGCCACTTTAGTGAAACTTTTGTGCAACGTGATCATTGAGTTAATAGGAATATCAAAAGTCTCACATTTACTCACTTGGTAAAGAAAAGATCTCATTGCAGAAATATAGTTAGTATTAGATCACGTATTCAGAAAGTTTGAAGTACCTATAGTGAGTAGAGTAAGGAAGAAGATGTTAATGTATGAGAGCTTCATTCTTCAACCTTCAATGTAATTTTTTTCGGATAAGTATTTTTCAAATACAAAATTCTACGTAGTATAGCTAAATGCGAAATATATCTTATTCCTTAAATAAAAGACAAAAGTATTTGTTACCTAACTCCATTCCATATATGGCACAAACAAAACACGCAGGGAGTAAAAAAAGTAATAATATACGTGTTCTACAAACTTTTAACTATAAAATCCTTATTTAAGAGTAACTTATTTCAAATTTTGTTAGAAAAAACAAAAGATGAAGATTTAAAAGAAAAGGGAAAATTTAGGCAAACGAAAATTAAAAATGAGTACTTAGTAAATAATTTATCTTTGATTTTAGAACTTTTAAAATATAGTGAATATTCAATGAGTCTGGCCTTAAGGAGAAATGGAACACTATTCTGAACTCAAAGTTCATATCGAAGTGCAACAAAGAAAGAGAGTTAGGTTTCTAACGATTGTGTCTTTTAACCTGAAATTACTAGTCAATGAACAAAATATATCAAATACGGGAGAACTTTAAAAAAATGTTTTCATACTTTACATTTTAAATTGAAGAAAAAAAAAACATTTATTAGTTAATTTGTTGCCCAGCCAAGTCCTAAGGAACAGGAGTAAATCTAATAAGAAAAATATTTCAATGCTAACAATGTATTGAATAAGGTCTTAAGTAGAGTCTAAAATGGCAAGAAACTACTTTGGCTTGTTCTTAATACTCAAAATAGTTATTATTGATTTAAATTATGCTCTAATTGGTGAGTAAATCAATTGAATAAAGCTACGTACTTCTCGTGCTATGCGATTGTGGTCGGGTCATCTAAAGCTTGTCTATTTTGGTTTGACTCCCATTAATGTGGGAATACCCATCAATGATAAAATTTGGAATATATATGATAAAGAGAGACTTTTATAAAAATTAGTGTAGAACGGAAGACGACGTAAACCTCTCGGGATCTGTTGGATCGTGAAATCCTGAATGCTGATCTGGCAGTGAATTGAATGCCAGACAAGGTTGGGATGACGCTTCAGCTCCAACTCCGGTGAACCTGCAAGTAGGGGAGCGCAACAGAGGGGGTGCCTCTGGGTCCCTCTCCGATGCTTAAATGAGTATATGTGTGTATAAAACTCAAAACGTAAAGTACGTATGTAAAGCAAGGATATTTATAGGGTAAGAGAGATAGAACCGTATAAAGGCAACTGAATATCTTAATGTATATTGAGTTGCTGAAGATTCGGATCGTGGGATATGGCAGTTACTGCGAGATATTGCAGTTACCAAATCTAATCTTTAGTGAATATGTGACCGGAATATGCGGGATATCTTGGCCACTCTGTTATTAACGGTTTAGTGGGACCAGAGGAGAGAGGCAAGGCTCTCTTCGGGGCGAGCACTCCCATGTCGAGCAGTGGAAGGTCGCGACTTGGTAGAGAATGGCGAGCAGTCTGAGAGCCTTTGGCGTCTCTATAGACTTTGGGCTCGATTCTGGATTACTCGATGGTGGGCCAAGTTTGGCTTGTACTTGGGCCGATCCGGTTCGGATGTCATGGGTTTACCCCCTCTATAGTTATTGGGCCTTCGAGGCCTTTTCTTACTGGGCCGTCACTATCGATACCCAACATTTGCCCCCGAAGCTTGATTGAAGTTCCTTCAGTCGAGCTTGATTTCCTGGTAGGGTTTTAGATAGTGACGTCTTTGGTAATGGTTCAGTGCCTTTGAGATACTTCGAGCTCATTTGGCGAGCAATTCCTTCTCTGTTCAAAGCCGAAAGAATATCCTTCCTTTTATCCCCTTTTGGCGATCACTCGAGGTGACTCAGGCTTATGGAAGTCTATCTTTCTTAGTTAGGCGATCATTATCTACCCGAGGTATTCCTGCTAAAGCTTTATTAGTGCGTTGGCGACCCTCTTGTCTCCTTAGTGGACTTGTTAGCATTTAATAACTGCACGGTTGTCCAGAAATCGAACGGTCACTTGAGGCACGCCTGACATTTACTTTTCCGTAAACCCAGGGTAGCTTGACAGCTGTCTGTACCAGCCAACCGTTGTCTCTTGGAATTCTGACATTGCTTCGGTTTTTTTTTTAAAAGGGTGCAATTATTCCTCTGCGTCGCTTTGATTTGCTCGTGGCGGTTACTCCCCTTTTGGTTGCTATAGGAAACGTCATTTTCTGTATTCTGTCTTTTACGCTTATCCGCTCTCTTGGATTTTCAGAGCTTCATTGCGATCCTTTCCTTTTCTTTTCTCAACCTTCTTCAGCCTTCTTCCAACATTTCCATGGCTCCTCGCAATCAGAGAGTCAAGCACACGGCTCCCAAGGGTGCCAACAAAGCCAACATGCCCAGAAATGCTGATGTCCCTTTGACCATCAGGGATGAAGTCGTTCCCCCTTCAGTAGAGGAACAGACCGATTTGGGCAGGACTGCAACCACTCCTGTGGTGGTGGACGGGCCCGAGCTGAACACGCCTATTTTTTCCCCAAAAGGTAAACTTTCGCCCTTTTATTGCTCTGCTTTGGCAATGTCCTCTGCTGTTCTTTGCTTTTTATGTTTATCATTGCAATATTTGAATTTGTTCGAGTAGACGTCAAGCCTAATGAATTGAAGCCGGCTTATTTTAAGACCGTGGTGGCGCTTGGTGGCTTCAGCGTGGAGGATGCTCCTAGATATCCTGGCCTAGGTCTGCATTTTCCTCACGATGGAGAGGTTTACATTTATGCGGCTCAGATCGATGCTGGGTTGCGTTTTCCTCTCTGTGAGGATTTACAGACCTTGTGTCAGTTTTACGGGATTCACCCCACACAGCTTGTCCCGAATGCCCTCAGGATGTGGGTCGGTTTCAAGTTCCTATGCTTACGCCAGGAATGGGTATATTCACTGGCCCTGTTCCGGTGTTTCTTCCGCCTGGCAGCAGGGGCAAACCACCTTCACCACTTCCAATCCCGCTGGCCGAAGTTTTCAGAGTGGGGAGGCCTTCAGGGATGGGTTTGGAACGTCCATGTCCGCCTGGTCGACGATTTTCGGACCACCAACTCCAATTATAAGAAGTGTTACTTCTTTTATAAGGGGGGGGTGCCCTGGAAATTGTTGATCCCGGACAAGGATTTCCCTCATTCCTTCGAGGAGCTATCAGAGAGTGATCGAAACGCTATTGATGACCTATACCGGTCGCATCGGTCTTCTCAGTTCAAGTCCATCCGCTCAGTGGCGGAGACTACCGAGAATGCCCTTGAGATGGCGGGTATTCATCAAGCCACGCCAATCTTTAATGATTGGGTAATTTTCTAACTCTTATCTTGCTTTATTACTTGTAGGGAAGGTTGTAAGCAAGAGCCAGAAACTGATAGGTCTCTTTGATGACCAGGGATTAGCGGGGTTGTCCTCCGACCAGGCATTGCTGAACTCTCCTCCTCCCCCCTCTAGGCGTTCGTTCAAGAGGAAGTCTGAGGAGGTGCTTCCCTCGGCCACTGCTGACCCTCGCCAACCAGGTATGTTGCTTTGTTATTCGTAGATTTAATATCTTCATACTTTGCGGTTTTTTGTTTTTTGACATTTTGTCTTGTTGTTTTGCAGAGGAGTCCTCAACCGACATGGTCCGGGATCATGCTCCTCCTCCCTCCAAGAAGGTCAGGAGTGAGGGATGTCCGGAAGTCGACCAACATCCTTCTCCTCCCCCTCCTGGGGGTCCTTCCGCTAATAAAGGGAAGGGTCTGGACGCGGTGCCCCCTTCTCCTTCTCCCCAGGGTCCTTCTGCCGCCAAGGGGAAGGTTTTGACCTTAGCTCCTCCTGTTCTTACTGTGCCCATGGCTCCTCCTAAGGAGTCTGGGACCAAGAAGAAGGGGCATGCTGCTTCCAGCTCATCGAGGGCTCCTGTGGATGAGCATTGCTCCCTTGCCGGCTTGTTTCAGCCGCTTGAATCAGCGAATTCTCGGGAAACTTGGGTCCCCTGTGGGGACCTTATGAAGAAGGGGTATCCTCCCCAGAAGAGCCTCCGGGGCAGCCCGGATATGTGTATGCGGCTTCTGGACGGGATAATTCCCCCCGCGGACCGCTCGATTGTTCCCACGGAACTTCATCAGATCGAGGGGTTCCTTCGGTCCCACTTCGAACGAGTGGCTTTGGTAAGATCTCATACTTTTATTTCGTAGAGTCCTCTCTTTGTCGTTCCCTTATTGTCTGTTGTCCTGACAGCTTTTATTCTATATTTGTTGCCAGTTCGTTCGGGAAGAGGTGATTCTTGGTCGTGTCTTCGGGGAGCTCACCGACAAGTATTCCAGTGTGCTCGCCGAGCTGGAGCAGTACCGAAGCACGGGGGTCACTCCTGAGCAATTGGGGACTATCAAGACGACTGCAGATGCAGCGATCGCCTTGGCAGATAATACCCGAGAGGAATACCTCAGGAAGGAGCAGCGCCTCCTTGCTGATGTCCAGAAGAGGGAGGCTGAAGCCGCTGCCGCTCTTCAGGACTTTGACGCTCTTCACCTGTGTTTAGATCAGGGAGAGATCGTCCGAGTTCGCCTAGATGCTGAACTTAAGGAAGCTCAGGCGCAAGGGGCAGAATCGGAGGCTCGCAGGGTCGCTGCCGAGGCGCAAAGGGACGCTGCTGACGCCCAGAGAGAAGCTGCGGTGGCTCAGACGGAAGCTGCGGAAGCCCGGGGGATTGCCTTGGAGGAGGAGAGGGATCGGTTAACTGCACAATTGAAAGCCGTCCCTTCGCCCCAGAGCGTAGTTGAGGCATTCAAAGCCTCTGAGGAGTTTGAGGACTGCGCTCTGAAGGAGATGAGGTCGGCGATTGCCGATTTTCTCGAAGTCCTGGTGGATGAGGTCCAGGCGGTCGATCCCAACTTTCCTCTTGGGGAAGTCGCCTCTTTGAAGACCTTCCTGCGGAGTCGTCCTTCGCCGCCCTCTGTTGCTGGCGAGGCTGCTCCTGAAGGCGAGCCCAGTACTTCTGCCCCCGAAGGCGAGCAGAGCACCCTTGCCCCCGAGAACTCCGACGCTTGAAGTCCCCAACTCCTTGGCGACCGTATTTATCTTTTTTAGATAGCCATTTTTGTATTTTCTGTTTTTGGTTTGTAATTATTTGTCGAAGACTTGGATTTTTCTATTGAATGCTTTTATATTCTTGAGCCTTTAATCGACTTCGAACATATTTAGCTATCCAATATCTTACTCATAATTACTTTCTTGCTTTGTAATGTCGTCGACCCTTAAAGCCGTAGACCCATCATAAGTTAAACTTTCTAAGGATAATACTTTTGACACTTAAAAGCGTAAACTTCTAAGTTCAAAGAGATATTACCTTCTTTGAAGTTTAAACCTTTGAGGTGTTGGCCTAATAACAGGGGATTTGTAATTTGTCAGGCTTTATCATCGATAGTGATCGCCTAAACTTTCTTTGGCCTGACTTTGGCGTCAGGGCTTTCATTTTGCCTAACATTTTGCTAGGTCTTTTGGCCTGACTTTGGCGTCAGGGCTTTGCCTGACTCTTGGCGTCAGGTTTTTTGAGGCCTAACTTTGTTGTTAGGGCTTTTGTGGCCTAGTTTTGTTACTAAGGCTTTTTTGGCCTAACTTTGTTGTTAGGGCTTTTGGCCTGTCTTTGGCGACAGGGCTTTTTGGCCTAGCTTTGTTGCTAGGGCTTTTGGCCTAACTTTGTTGTTAGGGCTTTTGGCCTGTCTTTGGCGACAGGGCTTTTTGGCCTAGCTTTGTTGCTAGGGCTTTTGGCCTAACTTTGTTGTTAGGGCTTTTTGGCCTAGCTTTGTTGCTAGGGCTTTTGAGGCCTGACTTTGGCGTCAGGGCTTTTGGCCTAGCTTTGGTGCTAGGGCTTTTGGCCTAGCTTTGTTGCTAGGGCTTTTTGAGGCCTGACTTTGGCGTCAGGGCTTTTTGGCCTAGCTTTGGTGCTAGGGCTTTTGGCCTAGCTTTGTTGCTAGGGCTTTTGAGGCCTGACTTTGGCGTCAGGGCTTTTTGACTTCAGCTTGCTTCGAGTGGACACGCTTTGTGAAGGAATGGCTTTCTTTTATTGACATAATCCGTTTGATTACAAGCTATGCATAAAATCTTCTTAAATGCTCTGAATTAAATGGACGAGGTAACCTCTCGCCTTCGGTGGTTTCCAAATAGTAGGATCCTGGTGCGGCGATCTCTACTACTTTGTATGGTCCTTCCCATTTGGCTGAAAGTTTGTTTTTACTGTCCAGCCTTGTAAATTCATTCCTTCTCATAACCATCTCCCCCACGAAAAATTGGCGAGCGCTAACTTTTCTGTTGAAATACCGAGCGGTCGCCAAGCGCATTTTTGCCTGTGTTTTTTCCGAGAGCCATCTCTTTTCCTCTGCCAAGTCGAGGTCAGTTCTGCGCTCGATCTCATTTGCCTCCGCGTTAAAGTGTAGGACTCTGTGGGTAGGCACTGCTAATTCAGTTGGTGCTACTGCTTCTGATCCGTACACTAAACTGAAAGGCGTTTCTCCTGTGGCCGCCTTAGGCGTTGTTCTGCTGGCCCATAATACGTTTTCCAGTTCGTCTGCCCAGTTCCCTTTGAATGCTCGAACCCTTTTCTTGAGTCCTGCTAAGACAACCTTGTTGGCTGCTTCAGCTTGCCCATTCGTTTGAGGGTGATGTACTGAACTGAAGCGATGGTCGATGTGATACTCTTCACAGAGCCATTTCAATTCCTTTCCAACGAATTGCGGACCATTATCGCTGATGAGTATTTTGGGAATACCAAACCTGGAGAATATGTTGACCTGCATGAACTTGATAACTTGGAATTCCGTTGTCGAAGCTAGAGCTTTCGCCTCTACCCACTTAGTGAAGTAGTCGATCGCCACTATAATGTGAGTGCGCTGACCAGTGCTAATGGGAAAAGGACCCAATATATCGATTCCCCATTGAGCGAAGGGCCAGGCACCCGCCATTGGGGATAATAATGTCGATGGTCGACCCGATCGTGGTGCAAACTGCTGGCAAATTTCACACTTCTGTGTTAATTCGGCTGCGTCTTTTCCCAAGGTCGGCCAGTAATATCCCAGTCTGAATATTTTCCTGCTTAGTGAACGAGCACCTTCATGACATGCCGCTGCCCCTTCATGAGCTTCTCGAAGAACTTTTTCTGTTTCGGGTAGAGCAACACATCTCAAGTAAGGCGTCGAATAACCTCTTCTATAGAGTTCTCCATCGATGATTAGATAACTGGCTGCGAGTCTTCTAATCCTAGTGGATTCGCCTTCGTCCTCTGGGAGGATGCCTTCTTTCAAATAATTCTGGAACGGGGTCATCCAGGTGACCTGTTCTTGAATGTTGAAGACCTCTGCTCTGTTTTCAAGGACTGAACATAGGGCCTTTTCCAGAAATTGCACATCCTGGATTGTCGCCCCTCCGAAGGCTAGCTTACTCAAAGAATCTGCCATCTGGTTTTCTTGGCGAGGAATAAACTCAATCGCGAAATTTGGGATTTCCACAACTAGTTTTTTGGCGATGCCGAGATATTTCTTCATCTTTTCTCCCTTTGCCTCGTAGGCGCCATTAACCTGATTGACAATAAGTTCTGAATCACTTTTTACTTTAAGCGCTGTTATACCCATTCCTTTTGCCAGTCTGAGTCCAGTGATAAGAGCCTCATATTCTGCTTCGTTATTGGTTGCCAGGAATGTCAAGGCGATCGCGTATTTCAGAGGCTCGCCCTCAGGAGGAATAAGAATTAAACCTGCCCCCGAGCCTTCTTTTGATGAAGACCCATCCGTATAGAGTTCCCAGATTTGATTGTCGTTTGCTGACTGACTTGGCCTGTTTTCTGCCTCCGCTTGACCGTTACTCGTGCTTTCCACTATGAAATCAGCTAGTGCTTGACCTTTGATGGCCGTTTTTGGCGCAAATTTGATCCTGAACTCGCTGAGCTCGATCGCCCACTTGACCATTCTTCCTGAAGAATCTGGCTTCATCAGGAAGTTTTTGAGAGGTTGATTGGTGAGGACCGTGATGTCGTGCGCATGAAAGTATGGTCTCAGCTTCCGAGCAGCAATAACTAAGGCATAGAGATACTTCTCAATCTGGACATATTTTATTTCTGCTGAGTTGAACATTTTGCTAATGAAATACACTGGACTCTGAACATTATTCTCCTCCCTTATTAAAACAGCACTGGCTGCCACATCGCTAATGCCTAAATAGAGGAAAAGCTGCTCGCCTGGAACGGGTTTTGCCAGAGCTGGGAGTGTTTGAATATGCCTTTTCAAGGACTGGAATGCTTCCTCGCAGTCTGGCGTCCATTCGAACTTACGGTTGGCCCTCAAGGTTTTGAAGAACGGGAGGGACTTGTCGCTTGCTTTGGAGAGGAAGCGGTTAAGAGCAGCTAGTCGGCCGTTCAGGCATTGGACTTCCTTATGGCAGGTTGGTGACTTCATTTCTTCTATGGCCTTTAGCTTTTCCGGGTTTGCTTCAATGCCCCTTTCGCTGACCATAAAACCCAGGAACTTCCCGGACTTGACTCCAAAGGCGCACTTTGCTGGGTTCAGGCGAACGCTGTGTCTCCTCATGCATTCAAAAGCTTCCCGGAGGTCGGTGGTATGAGGATTGCCTTTGATGGATTTAACGAGCATATCATCCACGTAGGCCTCCATGTTCCTTCCCAGCATGTCCTGGAACAGTCGGTTCACCATCCGCTGATAAGTCGCCCCGGCATTGATGAGACCAAAGGGCATCACCTTGTAGCATAGAATGTCCCCGTCAGCATAGAAAGCAGTGTGGGCCTCGTCGTCTGGATGCATTCTGATCTGGTTGTAGCCTGAATAGGCGTCCATGAAGCTCAGCATCTCATGACCCGAGGTAGCATCGACTAGCTGATCAATTCTTGGAAGGGGATATGAATCTTTGGGGCAAGCCTTGTTTAAGTCGCGGAAGTCGACGCACATCCTCCACTTGCCATTAGATTTCCTGACCAAAACTGGGTTGGCTACCCAGCTCTGGAATCTTACCTCTCTGACGAAGTCAGCTTCAATCAACCTGCCGACTTCCTGCCTGATCGCCAAACGTTTATCAGTCCCGAACGATCTTCTCTTTTGGGCGATCGGCTTGATGGAGGGGTCTATCCTGAGCTCATGCGAGATAATATCTGTGCTGATTCCTGGCATGTCGCTCGGCTGCCAGGCAAAGAGCTCTTTGAATTCCTTGAGGAGAGCGGTCATGGCCTCCTTCTGATCCTCTTTCAAGGTGGTCCCAATGCGCACCTTTTTGTCCGGACCATCGATCTCGACCTCCTCCAATTCCTCCATGGGTGCTGGTCGAGCCAAGTCCTCGCGGGGATCGGCCTCTGTCTCGATGGCGAGCGCCTCCCTTTGGTTCTTCCTGCGTAAACAGTTCACATAACATTGCCGCGAGGAAGGCTGATCTCCGAGCACTTCTCCAATCCCGTTCGGAGTAGGGAACTTCATCTTCTGGTGGACAGTGGAGGCCACAATCTTATTTGGGTTGATCGTGGTTCTCCCTATAATGGCGTTGTAGGATGTAGGTGAATCGACCACCAGGAAAGTGACCGACACCTTGATGCTTTTCCACCCCTCGCCAAAAATCACTGGCATGGTTATAGCCCCCAGTGGATAAGTTGTCCTTCCCGCAAATCCGATCAGCGGAAAGTCGACCCTCTTCAGGTCGCGTTTTGATTTGCCCATCTTTTCGAAGGCGTCCAGAAACAGGATGTCTGTCGAGCTGCCTCCGTCGACCAGAATCCTTGCAACATCACAGCCGTCAATATCTGCCGTAATGACCAGAGCATCGTTGTGGGGCGTGGTGACATGTGTCAAATCATCTTCAGAGAATGAGATGACAATGTTTTCTTCAGGTCGGGGTCGCTTCCCCAACTGAACTGCCGTAGAGATCTGAGTGGCGTAGACCTCTCTGGAGTTTGACCTCTCGCCGCCTGCGCCGAATCCTCCCGCAATCAGATTCACTCTCCTCTTGCTTCCAGAAGGCTCAGCTTGATCCGCAGGGGCTGGTGAACGATGTCTCCTGGGGGGCGTTCGACTTCGGTCTCGCCCTGCCACAAATTCCTTCAACATTCCCCCCTGAATCAGCCTCTCTATATCTCGTTTCAGAATCTTGCAATCGTCTGTCTTATGGCCCTTGCACTTGTGGTATCTGCAATAGCTCTCGACATCCTTGCCCATGGGTAACCCACCTCGGCGAGGCATCGGTGGCCTCGCCAAGGATCTCCTCTCCATCTCGACTAGTACCGCTGAGATCTGCCTATTTAAAGGCGTGAAGTACTCAGGGACCTCTGGATGGCGAGGCGCTGGAAGAGACTCGACTCGCGGCTTACTTTCTTTTCCCTTTTTCTCCTTCTTGACCTCCTTCTTACCATCGCGTCGGGGTTCAGGGGTTACCCTTAGCGAGGTCGTCAGGAGGTTAGCCTCGATGTTTGCGCGCTCAAGGTCTATGAAACCTTTCGCTCTGGATGCCAACTCCTCCAATGTCTCTATCTCCTTTACGTGATAGCTGTTTCGCAGCTTTCTCGAGGCCTTGTTGGCCACATCCAGACCTCTGTAGAATGCTCGAATGATCTCCCCATCCGAGATTCGGCGATCTAATTCTGTGACATTTTGATGAAAACGCCCGTAGAAGTTGGACAGCGACTCTCCAGGCTGCTGTTTGACCGAGTCAAGGGCGACCACGCTCTTCAGCAACTGGCGCTCGCCCATGTATCTCTCCAGGAACTTGCTTCTTAACTCTGCCCAAGTTCCGATTGATCCTGCAGGGAGGCCGAAGAACCAGGACGAAGCCGAACCCGAAAGAGTAGATGGAAATAGCAAAGCCAAATGATTGGGATCGTTTGACTTACCCAGAAGGGAGGCCTCATGCTTGTTGACATGTACGGTGGGATCTCCTCCACCGCTATACTCAGGTATGGCCCGAGCAACCACATCCTTCGGGATTTTGATAGCGACGAGCGCGTCGGTGAATGGATGAGAGGACTGCTCCTTGAAGGGAGCTATGACTGTCAACTGTCTTTCCTGGAGCCTTTTGTTGAGGAGGTCATCCATCTGCTCCACAGTGCAGTACATGGGAGAGGCTCCGGGTGGAGGCGGACCGGAAGGATTGGCAGTATATGCGGCTGCTGGCTCCTTGGTGTGCGCTGGAGGTAGGGACTGCTGACCTGACGTCATCTCCTGATCCTCCTGATGCGCAGCAGGACTAGGATTGGCCGCTTCTGAAGGTGAAGGCCCTGTGGCAGCAGGGCGGTGATTTTCCTTAGGAGCAGAGGGATTGTTTTCCTGAGGAGCAGGGGCCTGGCGGCGCGCCTGTCCTAGGATGGCTTCCAGCAAGGAGACCATCTCGGGGGTTAAATTAATATTCTGCCCCGCAATGTGGACTGTCTGCGGTGCAGGGGCTCCGTTTTGATCAGCAGCTGGGGTCGGTCTTGAATCACCGACATGTTCTCGGGCTGTCCGCAGAGGAACAGCATTAACTCCTGCTCGGCTGGCAGGTTCCTGTTGAAGCGGTGAAGCGGCGGCGGAATCAGAGCTATCTGAGGATCGCTCCCTAGTCTGATTCCGACGGTTGCTTTGGGATCGAGTTCTCATGGCTTAATTGCTCGTTTCCCACAGACGGCGCCAAATGTTGGATCGTGAAATCCTGAATGCTGATCTGGCAGTGAATTGAATGCCAGACAAGGTTGGGATGACGCTTCAGCTCCAACTCCGGTGAACCTGCAAGTAGGGGAGCGCAACAGAGGGGGTGCCTCTGGGTCCCTCTCCGATGCTTAAATGAGTATATGTGTGTATAAAACTCAAAACGTAAAGTACGTATGTAAAGCAAGGATATTTATAGGGTAAGAGAGATAGAACCGTATAAAGGCAACTGAATATCTTAATGTATATTGAGTTGCTGAAGATTCGGATCGTGGGATATGGCAGTTACTGCGAGATATTGCAGTTACCAAATCTAATCTTTAGTGAATATGTGACCGGAATATGCGGGATATCTTGGCCACTCTGTTATTAACGGTTTAGTGGGACCAGAGGAGAGAGGCAAGGCTCTCTTCGGGGCGAGCACTCCCATGTCGAGCAGTGGAAGGTCGCGACTTGGTAGAGAATGGCGAGCAGTCTGAGAGCCTTTGGCGTCTCTATAGACTTTGGGCTCGATTCTGGATTACTCGATGGTGGGCCAAGTTTGGCTTGTACTTGGGCCGATCCGGTTCGGATGTCATGGGTTTACCCCCTCTATAGTTATTGGGCCTTCGAGGCCTTTTCTTACTGGGCCGTCACTATCGATACCCAACAGGATCTATACATGAGTATCCTGATTGATTCATATACATAGTATTAAGGATTTTAGTGTTTCTTTAATGTTTTATTTAACCTTTTGATTTAAAAAAATAAGTCCAAAATACTTATGCTCTAATCGTGGAGTAAAACTTACTTGTCACAATTCTACATAATTTAGCCAAATTAATATAGATAGATAGATAGATACTACTTTTAATATTAATTATAGTTAATTAATGACCGTCCCTTTCTAGCTTATAAAGTTTCAACTTAATTGAATTAACCTCACCCCCGTTGTATTTAATCGGGTGGTCGTGCCAATGTTTCCTCGTAAAACTTGATTATGCCACACTATGTTTTCTACAAGAAGTATTGTACATTTAGAAGTACATTATATATCAATTTAAATATGTTTATTACGTTATAATTGGGCGTTGTAACTTACTAATATAATCTTTAGGAATTCACATATAAATGAGTGTTTTTGTTAAATTAGAGTACGCTTCAACATTTGTAGTTACACCAACATTGACCAAATGTTTTACAAAATCCAGTAGCTTCCGCTCCAAAAGCTCTCTTGCATTCGTTAATGCAGTTAACCTTGTAACATTCAGGAAGGGTCCTTACTGGATATGGTTTCGTGCATACCTGACCTTCAGCGTATACTAGTACAAGAACATGACCTTTGGGAAAAAGAAATATTAATATTCAAAACTGAATAGAAACAACTTCCAATAATTGTGTAAAAAAAGGCAAGAAAAAAGAATTTCTTTATTCGAAATCATAAAGTGACATTCGATACAAATTTAAAAATTGATAGATGTCATATTAAACTAAACGAAAGACACAAAATAGATTGAAACATAGAAATATTAATGGTTGTTATCTCACAGTAATATATAAATCAAATGAGTGAGTCAGTTACTATCTTAGTCTCATTTATTATTGATACCGAATTTTTAAGTATACATTTGTAATCTTGCATTGAATTTAATAAACCTGACGAGAATAAACTTAATGCATTATTTAGCCTATTTCTTTATGGAAAACAATTCATTATTTAAAACACCTTTAAAATCTATATGCGCAAAAATATTTGATTGATTGATCCGCCACTTTAGTGAAACTTTTGTGCAACGTGATCATTGAGTTAATAGGAATATCAAAAGTCTCACATTTACTCACTTGGTAAAGAAAAGATCTCATTGCAGAAATATAGTTAGTATTAGATCACGTATTCAGAAAGTTTGAAGTACCTATAGTGAGTAGAGTAAGGAAGAAGATGTTAATGTATGAGAGCTTCATTCTTCAACCTTCAATGTAATTTTTTTCGGATAAGTATTTTTCAAATACAAAATTCTACGTAGTATAGCTAAATGCGAAATATATCTTATTCCTTAAATAAAAGACAAAAGTATTTGTTACCTAACTCCATTCCATATATGGCACAAACAAAACACGCAGGGAGTAAAAAAAGTATTAATATACGTGTTCTACAATCGTTTAACTATAAAATCCTTATTTAAGAGTAACTTATTTCAAATTTTGTTAGAAAAAACAAAAGATGAAGCTTTAAAAGAAAAGGGAAAATTTAGGCAAACGAAAATTAAAAATGAGTACTTAGTAAATAATTTATCTTTGATTTTAGAACTTTTAAAATATAGTGAATATTCAATGAGTCTGGCCTTAAGGAAATGGAACACTATTTTGAACTCAAAGTTCATATCGAAGTGCAACAAAGAAAAAGAGTTAAGTTTCTAACGATTGTGTCTTTTAACCTGAAATTACTAGTCAATGAACAAAATATATCAAATACGGGAGAACTTTAAAAAAATGTTTTCATACTTTACATTTTAAATTGAAGAAAAAAAAAACATTTATTAGTTAATTTGTTGCCCAGCCAAGTCCTAAGGAACAGGAGTAAATCTAATAAGAAAAATATTTCAATGCTAACAATGTATTGAATAAGGTCTTAAGTAGAGTCTAAAATGGCAAGAAACTACTTTGGCTTGTTCTTAATACTCAAAATAGTTATTATTGATTTAAATTATGCTCTAATTGGTGAGTAAATCAATTGAATAAAGCTACGTACTTCTCGTGCTATGCGATTGTGGTCGGGTCATCTAAAGCTTGTCTATTTTGGTTTGACTCCCATTAATGTGGGAATACCCATCAATGATAAAATTTGGAATATATATGATAAAGAGAGACTTTTATAAAAATTAGTGTAGAACGGAAGACGACGTAAACCTCTCGGGATCTATACATGAGTATCCTGATTGATTCATATACATAGTATTAAGGATTTTAGTGTTTCTTTAATGTTTTATTTAACCTTTTGATTTAAAAAAATAAGTCCAAAATACTTATGCTCTAATCGTGGAGTAAAACTTACTTGTCACAATTCTACATAATTTAGCCAAATTAATATAGATAGATAGATAGATAGATAGATACTACTTTTAATATTAATTATAGTTAATTAATGACCGTCCCTTTCTAGCTTATAAAGTTTCAACTTAATTGAATTAACCTCACCCCCGTTGTATTTAATCGGGTGGTCGTGCCAATGTTTCCTCGTAAAACTTGATTATGCCACACTATGTTTTCTACAAGAAGTATTGTACATTTAGAAGTACATTATATATCAATTTAAATATGTTTATTACGTTATAATTGGGCGTTGTAACTTACTAATATAATCTTTAGGAATTCACATATAAATGAGTGTTTTTGTTAAATTAGAGTACGCTTCAACATTTGTAGTTACACCAACATTGACCAAATGTTTTACAAAATCCAGTAGCTTCCGCTCCAAAAGCTCTCTTGCATTCGTTAATGCAGTTAACCTTGTAACATTCAGGAAGGGTCCTTACTGGATATGGTTTCGTGCATACCTGACCTTCAGCGTATACTAGTACAAGAACATGACCTTTGGGAAAAAGAAATATTAATATTCAAAACTGAATAGAAACAACTTCCAATAATTGTGTAAAAAAAGGCAAGAAAAAAGAATTTCTTTATTCGAAATCATAAAGTGACATTCGATACAAATTTAAAAATTGATAGATGTCATATTAAACTAAACGAAAGACACAAAATAGATTGAAACATAGAAATATTAATGGTTGTTATCTCACAGTAATATATAAATCAAATGAGTGAGTCAGTTACTATCTTAGTCTCATTTATTGTCGATACCGAATTTTTAAGTATACATTTGTAATCTTGCATTGAATTTAATAAACCTGACGAGAATAAACTTAATTCATTATTTAGCCTATTTCTTTATGGAAAACAATTCATTATTTAAAACACCTTTAAAATCTATATGCGCAAAAATATTTGATTGATTGATCCGCCACTTTAGTGAAACTTTTGTGCAACGTGATCATTGAGTTAATAGGAATATCAAAAGTCTCACATTTACTCACTTGGTAAAGAAAAGATCTCATTGCAGAAATATAGTTAGTATTAGATCACGTATTCAGAAAGTTTGAAGTACCTATAGTGAGTAGACTAAGGAAGAAGATGTTAATGTATGAGAGCTTCATTCTTCAACCTTCAATGTAATTTTTTTCGGATAAGTATTTTTCAAATACAAAATTCTACGTAGTATAGCTAAATGCGAAATATATCTTATTCCTTAAATAAAAGACAAAAGTATTTGTTACCTAACTCCATTCCATCTATGGCACAAACAAAACACGCAGGGAGTAAAAAAAGTAATAATATACGTGTTCTACAAACTTTTAACTATAAAATCCTTATTTAAGAGTAACTTATTTCAAATTTTGTTAGAAAAAACAAAAGATGAAGCTTTAAAAGAAAAGGGAAAATTTAGGCAAACGAAAATTAAAAATGAGTACTTAGTAAATAATTTATCTTTGATTTTAGAACTTTTAAAATATAGTGAATATTCAATGAGTCTAGCCTTAAGGAGAAATGGAACACTATTCTGAACTCAAAGTTCATATCGAAGTGCAACAAAGAAAAAGAGTTAAGTTTCTAACGATTGTGTCTTTTAACCTGAAATTACTAGTCAATGAACAAAATATATCAAATACGGGAGAACTTTAAAAAAATGTTTTCATACTTTACATTTTAAATTGAAGAAAAAAAAAACATTTATTAGTTAATTTGTTGCCCAGCCAAGTCCTAAGGAACAGGAGTAAATCTAATAAGAAAAATATTTCAATGCTAACAATGTATTGAATAAGGTCTTAAGTAGAGTCTAAAATGGCAAGAAACTACTTTGGCTTGTTCTTAATACTCAAAATAGTTATTATTGATTTAAATTATGCTCTAATTGGTGAGTAAATCAATTGAATAAAGCTACGTACTTCTCGTGCTATGCGATTGTGGTCGGGTCATCTAAAGCTTGTCTATTTTGGTTTGACTCCCATTAATGTGGGAATACCCATCAATGATAAAATTTGGAATATATATGATAAAGAGAGACTTTTATAAAAATTAGTGTAGAACGGAAGACGACGTAAACCTCTCGGGATCTATACATGAGTATCCTGATTGATTCATATACATAGTATTAAGGATTTTAGTGTTTCTTTAATGTTTTATTTAACCTTTTGATTTAAAAAAATAAGTCCAAAATACTTATGCTCTAATCGTGGAGTAAAACTTACTTGTCACAATTCTACATAATTTAGCCAAATTAATATAGATAGATAGATAGATAGATAGATACTACTTTTAATATTAATTATAGTTAATTAATGACCGTCCCTTTCTAGCTTATAAAGTTTCAACTTAATTGAATTAACCTCACCCCCGTTGTATTTAATCGGGTGGTCGTGCCAATGTTTCCTCGTAAAACTTGATTATGCCACACTATGTTTTCTACAAGAAGTATTGTACATTTAGAAGTACATTATATATCAATTTAAATATGTTTATTACGTTATAATTGGGCGTTGTAACTTACTAATATAATCTTTAGGAATTCACATATAAATGAGTGTTTTTGTTAAATTAGAGTACGCTTCAACATTTGTAGTTACACCAACATTGACCAAATGTTTTACAAAATCCAGTAGCTTCCGCTCCAAAAGCTCTCTTGCATTCGTTAATGCAGTTAACCTTGTAACATTCAGGAAGGGTCCTTACTGGATATGGTTTCGTGCATACCTGACCTTCAGCGTATACTAGTACAAGAACATGACCTTTGGGAAAAAGAAATATTAATATTCAAAACTGAATAGAAACAACTTCCAATAATTGTGTAAAAAAAGGCAAGAAAAAAGAATTTCTTTATTCGAAATCATAAAGTGACATTCGATACAAATTTAAAAATTGATAGATGTCATATTAAACTAAACGAAAGACACAAAATAGATTGAAACATAGAAATATTAATGGTTGTTATCTCACAGTAATATATAAATCAAATGAGTGAGTCAGTTACTATCTTAGTCTCATTTATTGTTGATACCGAATTTTTAAGTATACATTTGTAATCTTGCATTGAATTTAATAAACCTGACGAGAATAAACTTAATTCATTATTTAGCCTATTTCTTTATGGAAAACAATTCATTATTTAAAACACCTTTAAAATCTATATGCGCAAAAATATTTGATTGATTGATCCGCCACTTTAGTGAAACTTTTGTGCAACGTGATCATTGAGTTAATAGGAATATCAAAAGTCTCACATTTACTCACTTGGTAAAGAAAAGATCTCATTGCAGAAATATAGTTAGTATTAGATCACGTATTCAGAAAGTTTGAAGTACCTATAGTGAGTAGACTAAGGAAGAAGATGTTAATGTATGAGAGCTTCATTCTTCAACCTTCAATGTAATTTTTTTCGGATAAGTATTTTTCAAATACAAAATTCTACGCAGTATAGCTAAATGCGAAATATATCTTATTCCTTAAATAAAAGACAAAAGTATTTGTTACCTAACTCCATTCCATATATGGCACAAACAAAACACGCAGGGAGTAAAAAAAGTATTAATATACGTGTTCTACAATCGTTTAACTATAAAATCCTTATTTAAGAGTAACTTATTTCAAATTTTGTTAGAAAAAACAAAAGATGAAGCTTTAAAAGAAAAGGGAAAATTTAGGCAAACGAAAATTAAAAATGAGTACTTAGTAAATAATTTATCTTTGATTTTAGAACTTTTAAAATATAGTGAATATTCAATGAGTCTGGCCTTAAGGAAATGGAACACTATTCTGAACTCAAAGTTCATATCGAAGTGCAACAAAGAAAAAGAGTTAAGTTTCTAACGATTGTGTCTTTTAACCTGAAATTACTAGTCAATGAACAAAATATATCAAATACGGGAGAACTTTAAAAAAATGTTTTCATACTTTACATTTTAAATTGAAGAAAAAAAAAAACATTTATTAGTTAATTTGTTGCCCAGCCAAGTCCTCAGGAACAGGAGTAAATCTAATAAGAAAAATATTTCAATGCTAACAATGTATTGAATAAGGTCTTAAGTAGAGTCTAAAATGGCAAGAAACTACTTTGGCTTGTTCTTAATACTCAAAATAGTTATTATTGATTTAAATTATGCTCTAATTGGTGAGTAAATCAATTGAATAAAGCTACGTACTTCTCGTGCTATGCGATTGTGGTCGGGTCATCTAAAGCTTGTCTATTTTGGTTTGACTCCCATTAATGTGGGAATACCCATCAATGATAAAATTTGGAATATATATGATAAAGAGAGACTTTTATAAAAATTAGTGTAGAACGGAAGAGGACGTAAACCTCTCGGGATCTATACATGAGTATCCTGATTGATTCATATACATAGTATTAAGGATTTTAGTGTTTCTTTAATGTTTTATTTAACCTTTTGATTTAAAAAAATAAGTCCAAAATACTTATGCTCTAATCGTGGAGTAAAACTTACTTGTCACAATTCTACATAATTTAGCCAAATTAATATAGATAGATAGATAGATAGATAGATACTACTTTTAATATTAATTATAGTTAATTAATGACCGTCCCTTTCTAGCTTATAAAGTTTCAACTTAATTGAATTAACCTCACCCCCGTTGTATTTAATCGGGTGGTCGTGCCAATGTTTCCTCGTAAAACTTGATTATGCCACACTATGTTTTCTACAAGAAGTATTGTACATTTAGAAGTACATTATATATCAATTTAAATATGTTTATTACGTTATAATTGGGCGTTGTAACTTACTAATATAATCTTTAGGAATTCACATATAAATGAGTGTTTTTGTTAAATTAGAGTACGCTTCAACATTTGTAGTTACACCAACATTGACCAAATGTTTTACAAAATCCAGTAGCTTCCGCTCCAAAAGCTCTCTTGCATTCGTTAATGCAGTTAACCTTGTAACATTCAGGAAGGGTCCTTACTGGATATGGTTTCGTGCATACCTGACCTTCAGCGTATACTAGTACAAGAACATGACCTTTGGGAAAAAGAAATATTAATATTCAAAACTGAATAGAAACAACTTCCAATAATTGTGTAAAAAAAGGCAAGAAAAAAGAATTTCTTTATTCGAAATCATAAAGTGACATTCGATACAAATTTAAAAATTGATAGATGTCATATTAAACTAAACGAAAGACACAAAATAGATTGAAACATAGAAATATTAATGGTTGTTATCTCACAGTAATATATAAATCAAATGAGTGAGTCAGTTACTATCTTAGTCTCATTTATTGTTGATACCGAATTTTTAAGTATACATTTGTAATCTTGCATTGAATTTAATAAACCTGACGAGAATAAACTTAATTCATTATTTAGCCTATTTCTTTATGGAAAACAATTCATTATTTAAAACACCTTTAAAATCTATATGCGCAAAAATATTTGATTGATTGATCCGCCACTTTAGTGAAACTTTTGTGCAACGTGATCATTGAGTTAATAGGAATATCAAAAGTCTCACATTTACTCACTTGGTAAAGAAAAGATCTCATTGCAGAAATATAGTTAGTATTAGATCACGTATTCAGAAAGTTTGAAGTACCTATAGTGAGTAGACTAAGGAAGAAGATGTTAATGTATGAGAGCTTCATTCTTCAACCTTCAATGTAATTTTTTTCGGATAAGTATTTTTCAAATACAAAATTCTACGTAGTATAGCTAAATGCGAAATATATCTTATTCCTTAAATAAAAGACAAAAGTATTTGTTACCTAACTCCATTCCATCTATGGCACAAACAAAACACGCAGGGAGTAAAAAAAGTAATAATATACGTGTTCTACAAACTTTTAACTATAAAATCCTTATTTAAGAGTAACTTATTTCAAATTTTGTTAGAAAAAACAAAAGATGAAGCTTTAAAAGAAAAGGGAAAATTTAGGCAAACGAAAATTAAAAATGAGTACTTAGTAAATAATTTATCTTTGATTTTAGAACTTTTAAAATATAGTGAATATTCAATGAGTCTAGCCTTAAGGAGAAATGGAACACTATTCTGAACTCAAAGTTCATATCGAAGTGCAACAAAGAAAAAGAGTTAAGTTTCTAACGATTGTGTCTTTTAACCTGAAATTACTAGTCAATGAACAAAATATATCAAATACGGGAGAACTTTAAAAAAATGTTTTCATACTTTACATTTTAAATTGAAGAAAAAAAAAACATTTATTAGTTAATTTGTTGCCCAGCCAAGTCCTCAGGAACAGGAGTAAATCTAATAAGAAAAATATTTCAATGCTAACAATGTATTGAATAAGGTCTTAAGTAGAGTCTAAAATGGCAAGAAACTACTTTGGCTTGTTCTTAATACTCAAAATAGTTATTATTGATTTAAATTATGCTCTAATTGGTGAGTAAATCAATTGAATAAAGCTACGTACTTCTCGTGCTATGCGATTGTGGTCGGGTCATCTAAAGCTTGTCTATTTTGGTTTGACTCCCATTAATGTGGGAATACCCATCAATGATAAAATTTGGAATATATATGATAAAGAGAGACTTTTATAAAAATTAGTGTAGAACGGAAGACGACGTAAACCTCTCGGGATCTATACATGAGTATCCTGATTGATTCATATACATAGTATTAAGGATTTTAGTGTTTCTTTAATGTTTTATTTAACCTTTTGATTTAAAAAAATAAGTCCAAAATACTTATGCTCTAATCGTGGAGTAAAACTTACTTGTCACAATTCTACATAATTTAGCCAAATTAATATAGATAGATAGATAGATAGATAGATAGATACTACTTTTAATATTAATTATAGTTAATTAATGACCGTCCCTTTCTAGCTTATAAAGTTTCAACTTAATTGAATTAACCTCACCCCCGTTGTATTTAATCGGGTGGTCGTGCCAATGTTTCCTCGTAAAACTTGATTATGCCACACTATGTTTTCTACAAGAAGTATTGTACATTTAGAAGTACATTATATATCAATTTAAATATGTTTATTACGTTATAATTGGGCGTTGTAACTTACTAATATAATCTTTAGGAATTCACATATAAATGAGTGTTTTTGTTAAATTAGAGTACGCTTCAACATTTGTAGTTACACCAACATTGACCAAATGTTTTACAAAATCCAGTAGCTTCCGCTCCAAAAGCTCTCTTGCATTCGTTAATGCAGTTAACCTTGTAACATTCAGGAAGGGTCCTTACTGGATATGGTTTCGTGCATACCTGACCTTCAGCGTATACTAGTACAAGAACATGACCTTTGGGAAAAAGAAATATTAATATTCAAAACTGAATAGAAACAACTTCCAATAATTGTGTAAAAAAAGGCAAGAAAAAAGAATTTCTTTATTCGAAATCATAAAGTGACATTCGATACAAATTTAAAAATTGATAGATGTCATATTAAACTAAACGAAAGACACAAAATAGATTGAAACATAGAAATATTAATGGTTGTTATCTCACAGTAATATATACATCAAATGAGTGAGTCAGTTACTATCTTAGTCTCATTTATTGTTGATACCGAATTTTTAAGTATACATTTGTAATCTTGCATTGAATTTAATAAACCTGACGAGAATAAACTTAATTCATTATTTAGCCTATTTCTTTATGGAAAACAATTCATTATTTAAAACACCTTTAAAATCTATATGCGCAAAAATATTTGATTGATTGATCCGCCACTTTAGTGAAACTTTTGTGCAACGTGATCATTGAGTTAATAGGAATATCAAAAGTCTCACATTTACTCACTTGGTAAAGAAAAGATCTCATTGCAGAAATATAGTTAGTATTAGATCACGTATTCAGAAAGTTTGAAGTACCTATAGTGAGTAGACTAAGGAAGAAGATGTTAATGTATGAGAGCTTCATTCTTCAACCTTCAATGTAATTTTTTTCGGATAAGTATTTTTCAAATACAAAATTCTACGTAGTATAGCTAAATGCGAAATATATCTTATTCCTTAAATAAAAGACAAAAGTATTTGTTACCTAACTCCATTCCATCTATGGCACAAACAAAACACGCAGGGAGTAAAAAAAGTAATAATATACGTGTTCTACAAACTTTTAACTATAAAATCCTTATTTAAGAGTAACTTATTTCAAATTTTGTTAGAAAAAACAAAAGATGAAGCTTTAAAAGAAAAGGGAAAATTTAGGCAAACGAAAATTAAAAATGAGTACTTAGTAAATAATTTATCTTTGATTTTAGAACTTTTAAAATATAGTGAATATTCAATGAGTCTAGCCTTAAGGAGAAATGGAACACTATTCTGAACTCAAAGTTCATATCGAAGTGCAACAAAGAAAAAGAGTTAAGTTTCTAACGATTGTGTCTTTTAACCTGAAATTACTAGTCAATGAACAAAATATATCAAATACGGGAGAACTTTAAAAAAATGTTTTCATACTTTACATTTTAAATTGAAGAAAAAAAAAACATTTATTAGTTAATTTGTTGCCCAGCCAAGTCCTCAGGAACAGGAGTAAATCTAATAAGAAAAATATTTCAATGCTAACAATGTATTGAATAAGGTCTTAAGTAGAGTCTAAAATGGCAAGAAACTACTTTGGCTTGTTCTTAATACTCAAAATAGTTATTATTGATTTAAATTATGCTCTAATTGGTGAGTAAATCAATTGAATAAAGCTACGTACTTCTCGTGCTATGCGATTGTGGTCGGGTCATCTAAAGCTTGTCTATTTTGGTTTGACTCCCATTAATGTGGGAATACCCATCAATGATAAAATTTGGAATATATATGATAAAGAGAGACTTTTATAAAAATTAGTGTAGAACGGAAGACGACGTAAACCTCTCGGGATCTATACATGAGTATCCTGATTGATTCATATACATAGTATTAAGGATTTTAGTGTTTCTTTAATGTTTTATTTAACCTTTTGATTTAAAAAAATAAGTCCAAAATACTTATGCTCTAATCGTGGAGTAAAACTTACTTGTCACAATTCTACATAATTTAGCCAAATTAATATAGATAGATAGATAGATAGATAGATAGATACTACTTTTAATATTAATTATAGTTAATTAATGACCGTCCCTTTCTAGCTTATAAAGTTTCAACTTAATTGAATTAACCTCACCCCCGTTGTATTTAATCGGGTGGTCGTGCCAATGTTTCCTCGTAAAACTTGATTATGCCACACTATGTTTTCTACAAGAAGTATTGTACATTTAGAAGTACATTATATATCAATTTAAATATGTTTATTACGTTATAATTGGGCGTTGTAACTTACTAATATAATCTTTAGGAATTCACATATAAATGAGTGTTTTTGTTAAATTAGAGTACGCTTCAACATTTGTAGTTACACCAACATTGACCAAATGTTTTACAAAATCCAGTAGCTTCCGCTCCAAAAGCTCTCTTGCATTCGTTAATGCAGTTAACCTTGTAACATTCAGGAAGGGTCCTTACTGGATATGGTTTCGTGCATACCTGACCTTCAGCGTATACTAGTACAAGAACATGACCTTTGGGAAAAAGAAATATTAATATTCAAAACTGAATAGAAACAACTTCCAATAATTGTGTAAAAAAAGGCAAGAAAAAAGAATTTCTTTATTCGAAATCATAAAGTGACATTCGATACAAATTTAAAAATTGATAGATGTCATATTAAACTAAACGAAAGACACAAAATAGATTGAAACATAGAAATATTAATGGTTGTTATCTCACAGTAATATATAAATCAAATGAGTGAGTCAGTTACTATCTTAGTCTCATTTATTGTTGATACCGAATTTTTAAGTATACATTTGTAATCTTGCATTGAATTTAATAAACCTGACGAGAATAAACTTAATGCATTATTTAGCCTATTTCTTTATGGAAAACAATTCATTATTTAAAACACCTTTAAAATCTATATGCGCAAAAATATTTGATTGATTGATCCGCCACTTTAGTGAAACTTTTGTGCAACGTGATCATTGAGTTAATAGGAATATCAAAAGTCTCACATTTACTCACTTGGTAAAGAAAAGATCTCATTGCAGAAATATAGTTAGTATTAGATCACGTATTCAGAAAGTTTGAAGTACCTATAGTGAGTAGACTAAGGAAGAAGATGTTAATGTATGAGAGCTTCATTCTTCAACCTTCAATGTAATTTTTTTCGGATAAGTATTTTTCAAATACAAAATTCTACGTAGTATAGCTAAATGCGAAATATATCTTATTCCTTAAATAAAAGACAAAAGTATTTGTTACCTAACTCCATTCCATCTATGGCACAAACAAAACACGCAGGGAGTAAAAAAAGTAATAATATACGTGTTCTACAAACTTTTAACTATAAAATCCTTATTTAAGAGTAACTTATTTCAAATTTTGTTAGAAAAAACAAAAGATGAAGCTTTAAAAGAAAAGGGAAAATTTAGGCAAACGAAAATTAAAAATGAGTACTTAGTAAATAATTTATCTTTGATTTTAGAACTTTTAAAATATAGTGAATATTCAATGAGTCTGGCCTTAAGGAAATGGAACACTATTTTGAACTCAAAGTTCATATCGAAGTGCAACAAAGAAAAAGAGTTAAGTTTCTAACGATTGTGTCTTTTAACCTGAAATTACTAGTCAATGAACAAAATATATCAAATACGGGAGAACTTTAAAAAAATGTTTTCATACTTTACATTTTAAATTGAAGAAAAAAAAACATTTATTAGTTAATTTGTTGCCCAGCCAAGTCCTCAGGAACAGGAGTAAATCTAATAAGAAAAATATTTCAATTCTAACAATGTATTGAATAAGGTCTTAAGTAGAGTCTAAAATGGCAAGAAACTACTTTGGCTTGTTCTTAATACTCAAAATAGTTATTATTGATTTAAATTATGCTCTAATTGGTGAGTAAATCAATTGAACAAAGCTACGTACTTCTCGTGCTATGCGATTGTGGTCGGGTCATCTAAAGCTTGTCTATTTTGGTTTGACTCCCATTACTGTGGGAATACCCATCAATGATAAAATTTGGAATATATATGATAAAGAGAGACTTTTATAAAAATTAGTGTAGAACGGAAGACGACGTAAACCTCTCGGGATCTATACATGAGTATCCTGATTGATTCATATACATAGTATTAAGGATTTTAGTGTTTCTTTAATGTTTTATTTAACCTTTTGATTTAAAAAAATAAGTCCAAAATACTTATGCTCTAATCGTGGAGTAAAACTTACTTGTCACAATTCTACATAATTTAGCCAAATTAATATAGATAGATAGATACTACTTTTAATATTAATTATAGTTAATTAATGACCGTCCCTTTCTAGCTTATAAAGTTTCAACTTAATTGAATTAACCTCACCCCCGTTGTATTTAATCGGGTGGTCGTGCCAATGTTTCCTCGTAAAACTTGATTATGCCACACTATGTTTTCTACAAGAAGTATTGTACATTTAGAAGTACATTATATATCAATTTAAATATGTTTATTACGTTATAATTGGTCGTTGTAACTTACTAATATAATCTTTAGGAATTCACATATAAATGAGTGCTTTTGTTAAATTAGAGTACGCTTCAACATTTGTAGTTACACCAACATTGACCAAATGTTTTACAAAATCCAGTAGCTTCCGCTCCAAAAGCTCTTTTGCATTCGTTAATGCAGTTAACCTTGTAACATTCAGGAAGGGTCCTTACTGGATATGGTTTCTTGCATACCTTACCTTCAGCGTATACTAGTACAAGAACATGACCTTTGGGAAGAAGAAATATTAATATTCAAAACTGAATAGAAACAACTTCCAATAATTGTGTAAGAAAAGGCAAGAAAAAAGAATTTCTTTATTCGAAATCATAAAGTGACATTCGATACAAATTTAAAAATTGATAGATGTCATATTAAACTAAACGAAAGACACAAAATAGATTGAAACATAGAAATATTAATGGTTGTTATCTCACAGTAATATATAAATCAAATGAGTGAGTCAGTTACTATCTTAGTCTCATTTATTATTGATACCGAATTTTTAAGTATACATTTGTAATCTTGCATTGAATTTAATAAACCTGACGAGAATAAACTTAATGCATTATTTAGCCTATTTCTTTATGGAAAACAATTCATTATTTAAAACACCTTTAAAATCTATATGCGCAAAAATATTTGATTGATTGATCCGCCACTTTAGTGAAACTTTTGTGCAACGTGATCATTGAGTTAATAGGAATATCAAAAGTCTCACATTTACTCACTTGGTAAAGAAAAGACCTCATTGCAGAAATATAGTTAGTATTAGATCACGTATTCAGAAAGTTTGAAGTACCTATAGTGAGTAGAGTAAGGAAGAAGATGTTAATGTATGAGAGCTTCATTCTTCAACCTTCAATGTAATTTTTTTCGGATAAGTATTTTTCAAATATAAAATTCTACGTAGTATAGCTAAATGCGAAATATATCTTATTCCTTAGATAAAAGACAAAAGTATTTGTTACCTAACTCCATTCCATATATGGCACAAACAAAACACGCAGGGAGTAAAAAAAGTAATAATATACGTGTTCTACAATCTTTTAACTATAAAATCCTTATTTAAGAGTAACTTATTTCAAATTTTGTTAGAAAAAACAAAAGATGAAGCTTTAAAAGAAAAGGGAAAATTTAGGCAAACGAAAATTAAAAATGAGTACTTAGTAAATAATTTATCTTTGATTTTAGAACTTTTAAAATATAGTGAATATTCAATGAGTCTGGCCTTAAGGAAATGGAACACTATTTTGAACTCAAAGTTCATATCGAAGTGCAACAAAGAAAAAGAGTTAAGTTTCTAACGATTGTGTCTTTTAACCTGAAATTACTAGTCAATGAACAAAATATATCAAATACGGGAGAACTTTAAAAAAATGTTTTCATAATTTACATTTTAAATTGAAGAAAAAAAAACATTTATTAGTTAATTTGTTGCCCAGCCAAGTCCTCAGGAACAGGAGTAAATCTAATAAGAAAAATATTTCAATTCTAACAATGTATTGAATAAGGTCTTAAGTAGAGTCTAAAATGGCAAGAAACTACTTTGGCTTGTTCTTAATACTCAAAATAGTTATTATTGATTTAAATTATGCTCTAATTGGTGAGTAAATCAATTGAACAAAGCTACGTACTTCTCGTGCTATGCGATTGTGGTCGGGTCATCTAAAGCTTGTCTATTTTGGTTTGACTCCCATTACTGTGGGAATACCCATCAATGATAAAATTTGGAATATATATGATAAAGAGAGACTTTTATAAAAATTAGTGTAGAACGGAAGACGACGTAAACCTCTCGGGATCTATACATGAGTATCCTGATTGATTCATATACATAGTATTAAGGATTTTAGTGTTTCTTTAATGTTTTATTTAACCTTTTGATTTAAAAAAATAAGTCCAAAATACTTATGCTCTAATCGTGGAGTAAAACTTACTTGTCACAATTCTACATAATTTAGCCAAATTAATATAGATAGATAGATACTACTTTTAATATTAATTATAGTTAATTAATGACCGTCCCTTTCTAGCTTATGAAGTTTCAACTTAATTGAATTAACCTCACCCCCGTTGTATTTAATCGGGTGGTCGTGCCAATGTTTCCTCGTAAAACTTGATTATGCCACACTATGTTTTCTACAAGAAGTATTGTACATTTAGAAGTACATTATATATCAATTTAAATATGTTTATTACGTTATAATTGGTCGTTGTAACTTACTAATATAATCTTTAGGAATTCACATATAAATGAGTGCTTTTGTTAAATTAGAGTACGCTTCAACATTTGTAGTTACACCAACATTGACCAAATGTTTTACAAAATCCAGTAGCTTCCGCTCCAAAAGCTCTTTTGCATTCGTTAATGCAGTTAACCTTGTAACATTCAGGAAGGGTCCTTACTGGATATGGTTTCTTGCATACCTGACCTTCAGCGTATACTAGTACAAGAACATGACCTTTGGGAAGAAGAAATATTAATATTCAAAACTGAATAGAAACAACTTCCAATAATTGTGTAAGAAAAGGCAAGAAAAAAGAATTTCTTTATTCGAAATCATAAAGTGACATTCGATACAAATTTAAAAATTGATAGATGTCATATTAAACTAAACGAAAGACACAAAATAGATTGAAACATAGAAATATTAATGGTTGTTATCTCACAGTAATATATAAATCAAATGAGTGAGTCAGTTACTATCTTAGTCTCATTTATTATTGATACCGAATTTTTAAGTATACATTTGTAATCTTGCATTGAATTTAATAAACCTGACGAGAATAAACTTAATGCATTATTTAGCCTATTTCTTTATGGAAAACAATTCATTATTTAAAACACCTTTAAAATCTATATGCGCAAAAATATTTGATTGATTGATCCGCCACTTTAGTGAAACTTTTGTGCAACGTGATCATTGAGTTAATAGGAATATCAAAAGTCTCACATTTACTCACTTGGTAAAGAAAAGACCTCATTGCAGAAATATAGTTGGTATTAGATCACGTATTCAGAAAGTTTGAAGTACCTATAGTGAGTAGAGTAAGGAAGAAGATGTTAATGTATGAGAGCTTCATTCTTCAACCTTCAATGTAATTTTTTTCGGATAAGTATTTTTCAAATATAAAATTCTACGTAGTATAGCTAAATGCGAAATATATCTTATTCCTTAGATAAAAGACAAAAGTATTTGTTACCTAACTCCATTCCATATATGGCACAAACAAAACACGCAGGGAGTAAAAAAAGTAATAATATACGTGTTCTACAATCTTTTAACTATAAAATCCTTATTTAAGAGTAACTTATTTCAAATTTTGTTAGAAAAAACAAAAGATGAAGCTTTAAAAGAAAAGGGAAAATTTAGGCAAACGGAAATTAAAAATGAGTACTTAGTAAATAATTTATCTTTGATTTTAGAACTTTTAAAATATAGTGAATATTCAATGAGTCTGGCCTTAAGGAAATGGAACACTATTTTGAACTCAAAGTTCATATCGAAGTGCAACAAAGAAAAAGAGTTAAGTTTCTAACGATTGTGTCTTTTAACCTGAAATTACTAGTCAATGAACAAAATATATCAAATACGGGAGAACTTTAAAAAAATGTTTTCATACTTTACATTTTAAATTGAAGAAAAAAAAACATTTATTAGTTAATTTGTTGCCCAGCCAAGTCCTCAGGAACAGGAGTAAATCTAATAAGAAAAATATTTCAATTCTAACAATGTATTGAATAAGGTCTTAAGTAGAGTCTAAAATGGCAAGAAACTACTTTGGCTTGTTCTTAATACTCAAAATAGTTATTATTGATTTAAATTATGCTCTAATTGGTGAGTAAATCAATTGAACAAAGCTACGTACTTCTCGTGCTATGCGATTGTGGTCGGGTCATCTAAAGCTTGTCTATTTTGGTTTGACTCCCATTACTGTGGGAATACCCATCAATGATAAAATTTGGAATATATATGATAAAGAGAGACTTTTATAAAAATTAGTGTAGAACGGAAGACGACGTAAACCTCTCGGGATCTATACATGAGTATCCTGATTGATTCATATACATAGTATTAAGGATTTTAGTGTTTCTTTAACGTTTTATTTAACCTTTTGATTTAAAAAAATAAGTCCAAAATACTTATGCTCTAATCGTGGAGTAAAACTTACTTGTCACAATTCTACATAATTTAGCCAAATTAATATAGATAGATAGATAGATAGATAGATAGATACTACTTTTAATATTAATTATAGTTAATTAATGACCGTCCCTTTCTAGCTTATAAAGTTTCAACTTAATTGAATTAACCTCACCCCCGTTGTATTTAATCGGGTGGTCGTGCCAATGTTTCCTCGTAAAACTTGATTATGCCACACTATGTTTTCTACAAGAAGTATTGTACATTTAGAAGTACATTATATATCAATTTAAATATGTTTATTACGTTATAATTGGTCGTTGTAACTTACTAATATAATCTTTAGGAATTCACATATAAATGAGTGCTTTTGTTAAATTAGAGTACGCTTCAACATTTGTAGTTACACCAACATTGACCAAATGTTTTACAAAATCCAGTAGCTTCCGCTCCAAAAGCTCTTTTGCATTCGTTAATGCAGTTAACCTTGTAACATTCAGGAAGGGTCCTTACTGGATATGGTTTCTTGCATACCTGACCTTCAGCGTATACTAGTACAAGAACATGACCTTTGGGAAGAAGAAATATTAATATTCAAAACTGAATAGAAACAACTTCCAATAATTGTGTAAGAAAAGGCAAGAAAAAAGAATTTCTTTATTCGAAATCATAAAGTGACATTCGATACAAATTTAAAAATTGATAGATGTCATATTAAACTAAACGAAAGACACAAAATAGATTGAAACATAGAAATATTAATGGTTGTTATCTCACAGTAATATATAAATCAAATGAGTGAGTCAGTTACTATCTTAGTCTCATTTATTATTGATACCGAATTTTTAAGTATACATTTGTAATCTTGCATTGAATTTAATAAACCTGACGAGAATAAACTTAATGCATTATTTAGCCTATTTCTTTATGGAAAACAATTCATTATTTAAAACACCTTTAAAATCTATATGCGCAAAAATATTTGATTGATTGATCCGCCACTTTAGTGAAACTTTTGTGCAACGTGATCATTGAGTTAATAGGAATATCAAAAGTCTCACATTTACTCACTTGGTAAAGAAAAGACCTCATTGCAGAAATATAGTTAGTATTAGATCACGTATTCAGAAAGTTTGAAGTACCTATAGTGAGTAGAGTAAGGAAGAAGATGTTAATGTATGAGAGCTTCATTCTTCAACCTTCAATGTAATTTTTTTCGGATAAGTATTTTTCAAATATAAAATTCTACGTAGTATAGCTAAATGCGAAATATATCTTATTCCTTAGATAAAAGACAAAAGTATTTGTTACCTAACTCCATTCCATATATGGCACAAACAAAACACGCAGGGAGTAAAAAAAGTAATAATATACGTGTTCTACAATCTTTTAACTATAAAATCCTTATTTAAGAGTAACTTATTTCAAATTTTGTTAGAAAAAACAAAAGATGAAGCTTTAAAAGAAAAGGGAAAATTTAGGCAAACGAAAATTAAAAATGAGTACTTAGTAAATAATTTATCTTTGATTTTAGAACTTTTAAAATATAGTGAATATTCAATGAGTCTGGCCTTAAGGAAATGGAACACTATTTTGAACTCAAAGTTCATATCGAAGTGCAACAAAGAAAAAGAGTTAAGTTTCTAACGATTGTGTCTTTTAACCTGAAATTACTAGTCAATGAACAAAATATATCAAATACGGGAGAACTTTAAAAAAATGTTTTCATACTTTACATTTTAAATTGAAGAAAAAAAAACATTTATTAGTTAATTTGTTGCCCAGCCAAGTCCTCAGGAACAGGAGTAAATCTAATAAGAAAAATATTTCAATTCTAACAATGTATTGAATAAGGTCTTAAGTAGAGTCTAAAATGGCAAGAAACTACTTTGGCTTGTTCTTAATACTCAAAATAGTTATTATTGATTTAAATTATGCTCTAATTGGTGAGTAAATCAATTGAACAAAGCTACGTACTTCTCGTGCTATGCGATTGTGGTCGGGTCATCTAAAGCTTGTCTATTTTGGTTTGACTCCCATTACTGTGGGAATACCCATCAATGATAAAATTTGGAATATATATGATAAAGAGAGACTTTTATAAAAATTAGTGTAGAACGGAAGACGACGTAAACCTCTCGGGATCTATACATGAGTATCCTGATTGATTCATATACATAGTATTAAGGATTTTAGTGTTTCTTTAACGTTTTATTTAACCTTTTGATTTAAAAAAATAAGTCCAAAATACTTATGCTCTAATCGTGGAGTAAAACTTACTTGTCACAATTCTACATAATTTAGCCAAATTAATATAGATAGATAGATAGATAGATAGATAGATACTACTTTTAATATTAATTATAGTTAATTAATGACCGTCCCTTTCTAGCTTATAAAGTTTCAACTTAATTGAATTAACCTCACCCCCGTTGTATTTAATCGGGTGGTCGTGCCAATGTTTCCTCGTAAAACTTGATTATGCCACACTATGTTTTCTACAAGAAGTATTGTACATTTAGAAGTACATTATATATCAATTTAAATATGTTTATTACGTTATAATTGGTCGTTGTAACTTACTAATATAATCTTTAGGAATTCACATATAAATGAGTGCTTTTGTTAAATTAGAGTACGCTTCAACATTTGTAGTTACACCAACATTGACCAAATGTTTTACAAAATCCAGTAGCTTCCGCTCCAAAAGCTCTTTTGCATTCGTTAATGCAGTTAACCTTGTAACATTCAGGAAGGGTCCTTACTGGATATGGTTTCTTGCATACCTTACCTTCAGCGTATACTAGTACAAGAACATGACCTTTGGGAAGAAGAAATATTAATATTCAAAACTGAATAGAAACAACTTCCAATAATTGTGTAAGAAAAGGCAAGAAAAAAGAATTTCTTTATTCGAAATCATAAAGTGACATTCGATACAAATTTAAAAATTGATAGATGTCATATTAAACTAAACGAAAGACACAAAATAGATTGAAACATAGAAATATTAATGGTTGTTATCTCACAGTAATATATAAATCAAATGAGTGAGTCAGTTACTATCTTAGTCTCATTTATTATTGATACCGAATTTTTAAGTATACATTTGTAATCTTGCATTGAATTTAATAAACCTGACGAGAATAAACTTAATGCATTATTTAGCCTATTTCTTTATGGAAAACAATTCATTATTTAAAACACCTTTAAAATCTATATGCGCAAAAATATTTGATTGATTGATCCGCCACTTTAGTGAAACTTTTGTGCAACGTGATCATTGAGTTAATAGGAATATCAAAAGTCTCACATTTACTCACTTGGTAAAGAAAAGACCTCATTGCAGAAATATAGTTAGTATTAGATCACGTATTCAGAAAGTTTGAAGTACCTATAGTGAGTAGAGTAAGGAAGAAGATGTTAATGTATGAGAGCTTCATTCTTCAACCTTCAATGTAATTTTTTTCGGATAAGTATTTTTCAAATATAAAATTCTACGTAGTATAGCTAAATGCGAAATATATCTTATTCCTTAGATAAAAGACAAAAGTATTTGTTACCTAACTCCATTCCATATATGGCACAAACAAAACACGCAGGGAGTAAAAAAAGTAATAATATACGTGTTCTACAATCTTTTAACTATAAAATCCTTATTTAAGAGTAACTTATTTCAAATTTTGTTAGAAAAAACAAAAGATGAAGCTTTAAAAGAAAAGGGAAAATTTAGGCAAACGAAAATTAAAAATGAGTACTTAGTAAATAATTTATCTTTGATTTTAGAACTTTTAAAATATAGTGAATATTCAATGAGTCTGGCCTTAAGGAAATGGAACACTATTTTGAACTCAAAGTTCATATCGAAGTGCAACAAAGAAAAAGAGTTAAGTTTCTAACGATTGTGTCTTTTAACCTGAAATTACTAGTCAATGAACAAAATATATCAAATACGGGAGAACTTTAAAAAAATGTTTTCATACTTTACATTTTAAATTGAAGAAAAAAAAACATTTATTAGTTAATTTGTTGCCCAGCCAAGTCCTCAGGAACAGGAGTAAATCTAATAAGAAAAATATTTCAATTCTAACAATGTATTGAATAAGGTCTTAAGTAGAGTCTAAAATGGCAAGAAACTACTTTGGCTTGTTCTTAATACTCAAAATAGTTATTATTGATTTAAATTATGCTCTAATTGGTGAGTAAATCAATTGAACAAAGCTACGTACTTCTCGTGCTATGCGATTGTGGTCGGGTCATCTAAAGCTTGTCTATTTTGGTTTGACTCCCATTACTGTGGGAATACCCATCAATGATAAAATTTGGAATATATATGATAAAGAGAGACTTTTATAAAAATTAGTGTAGAACGGAAGACGACGTAAACCTCTCGGGATCTATACATGAGTATCCTGATTGATTCATATACATAGTATTAAGGATTTTAGTGTTTCTTTAACGTTTTATTTAACCTTTTGATTTAAAAAAATAAGTCCAAAATACTTATGCTCTAATCGTGGAGTAAAACTTACTTGTCACAATTCTACATAATTTAGCCAAATTAATATAGATAGATAGATAGATAGATAGATAGATACTACTTTTAATATTAATTATAGTTAATTAATGACCGTCCCTTTCTAGCTTATAAAGTTTCAACTTAATTGAATTAACCTCACCCCCGTTGTATTTAATCGGGTGGTCGTGCCAATGTTTCCTCGTAAAACTTGATTATGCCACACTATGTTTTCTACAAGAAGTATTGTACATTTAGAAGTACATTATATATCAATTTAAATATGTTTATTACGTTATAATTGGTCGTTGTAACTTACTAATATAATCTTTAGGAATTCACATATAAATGAGTGCTTTTGTTAAATTAGAGTACGCTTCAACATTTGTAGTTACACCAACATTGACCAAATGTTTTACAAAATCCAGTAGCTTCCGCTCCAAAAGCTCTTTTGCATTCGTTAATGCAGTTAACCTTGTAACATTCAGGAAGGGTCCTTACTGGATATGGTTTCTTGCATACCTTACCTTCAGCGTATACTAGTACAAGAACATGACCTTTGGGAAGAAGAAATATTAATATTCAAAACTGAATAGAAACAACTTCCAATAATTGTGTAAGAAAAGGCAAGAAAAAAGAATTTCTTTATTCGAAATCATAAAGTGACATTCGATACAAATTTAAAAATTGATAGATGTCATATTAAACTAAACGAAAGACACAAAATAGATTGAAACATAGAAATATTAATGGTTGTTATCTCACAGTAATATATAAATCAAATGAGTGAGTCAGTTACTATCTTAGTCTCATTTATTATTGATACCGAATTTTTAAGTATACATTTGTAATCTTGCATTGAATTTAATAAACCTGACGAGAATAAACTTAATGCATTATTTAGCCTATTTCTTTATGGAAAACAATTCATTATTTAAAACACCTTTAAAATCTATATGCGCAAAAATATTTGATTGATTGATCCGCCACTTTAGTGAAACTTTTGTGCAACGTGATCATTGAGTTAATAGGAATATCAAAAGTCTCACATTTACTCACTTGGTAAAGAAAAGACCTCATTGCAGAAATATAGTTAGTATTAGATCACGTATTCAGAAAGTTTGAAGTACCTATAGTGAGTAGAGTAAGGAAGAAGATGTTAATGTATGAGAGCTTCATTCTTCAACCTTCAATGTAATTTTTTTCGGATAAGTATTTTTCAAATATAAAATTCTACGTAGTATAGCTAAATGCGAAATATATCTTATTCCTTAGATAAAAGACAAAAGTATTTGTTACCTAACTCCATTCCATATATGGCACAAACAAAACACGCAGGGAGTAAAAAAAGTAATAATATACGTGTTCTACAATCTTTTAACTATAAAATCCTTATTTAAGAGTAACTTATTTCAAATTTTGTTAGAAAAAACAAAAGATGAAGCTTTAAAAGAAAAGGGAAAATTTAGGCAAACGAAAATTAAAAATGAGTACTTAGTAAATAATTTATCTTTGATTTTAGAACTTTTAAAATATAGTGAATATTCAATGAGTCTGGCCTTAAGGAAATGGAACACTATTTTGAACTCAAAGTTCATATCGAAGTGCAACAAAGAAAAAGAGTTAAGTTTCTAACGATTGTGTCTTTTAACCTGAAATTACTAGTCAATGAACAAAATATATCAAATACGGGAGAACTTTAAAAAAATGTTTTCATAATTTACATTTTAAATTGAAGAAAAAAAAACATTTATTAGTTAATTTGTTGCCCAGCCAAGTCCTCAGGAACAGGAGTAAATCTAATAAGAAAAATATTTCAATTCTAACAATGTATTGAATAAGGTCTTAAGTAGAGTCTAAAATGGCAAGAAACTACTTTGGCTTGTTCTTAATACTCAAAATAGTTATTATTGATTTAAATTATGCTCTAATTGGTGAGTAAATCAATTGAACAAAGCTACGTACTTCTCGTGCTATGCGATTGTGGTCGGGTCATCTAAAGCTTGTCTATTTTGGTTTGACTCCCATTACTGTGGGAATACCCATCAATGATAAAATTTGGAATATATATGATAAAGAGAGACTTTTATAAAAATTAGTGTAGAACGGAAGACGACGTAAACCTCTCGGGATCTATACATGAGTATCCTGATTGATTCATATACATAGTATTAAGGATTTTAGTGTTTCTTTAACGTTTTATTTAACCTTTTGATTTAAAAAAATAAGTCCAAAATACTTATGCTCTAATCGTGGAGTAAAACTTACTTGTCACAATTCTACATAATTTAGCCAAATTAATATAGATAGATAGATAGATAGATAGATAGATACTACTTTTAATATTAATTATAGTTAATTAATGACCGTCCCTTTCTAGCTTATAAAGTTTCAACTTAATTGAATTAACCTCACCCCCGTTGTATTTAATCGGGTGGTCGTGCCAATGTTTCCTCGTAAAACTTGATTATGCCACACTATGTTTTCTACAAGAAGTATTGTACATTTAGAAGTACATTATATATCAATTTAAATATGTTTATTACGTTATAATTGGTCGTTGTAACTTACTAATATAATCTTTAGGAATTCACATATAAATGAGTGCTTTTGTTAAATTAGAGTACGCTTCAACATTTGTAGTTACACCAACATTGACCAAATGTTTTACAAAATCCAGTAGCTTCCGCTCCAAAAGCTCTTTTGCATTCGTTAATGCAGTTAACCTTGTAACATTCAGGAAGGGTCCTTACTGGATATGGTTTCTTGCATACCTTACCTTCAGCGTATACTAGTACAAGAACATGACCTTTGGGAAGAAGAAATATTAATATTCAAAACTGAATAGAAACAACTTCCAATAATTGTGTAAGAAAAGGCAAGAAAAAAGAATTTCTTTATTCGAAATCATAAAGTGACATTCGATACAAATTTAAAAATTGATAGATGTCATATTAAACTAAACGAAAGACACAAAATAGATTGAAACATAGAAATATTAATGGTTGTTATCTCACAGTAATATATAAATCAAATGAGTGAGTCAGTTACTATCTTAGTCTCATTTATTATTGATACCGAATTTTTAAGTATACATTTGTAATCTTGCATTGAATTTAATAAACCTGACGAGAATAAACTTAATGCATTATTTAGCCTATTTCTTTATGGAAAACAATTCATTATTTAAAACACCTTTAAAATCTATATGCGCAAAAATATTTGATTGATTGATCCGCCACTTTAGTGAAACTTTTGTGCAACGTGATCATTGAGTTAATAGGAATATCAAAAGTCTCACATTTACTCACTTGGTAAAGAAAAGACCTCATTGCAGAAATATAGTTAGTATTAGATCACGTATTCAGAAAGTTTGAAGTACCTATAGTGAGTAGAGTAAGGAAGAAGATGTTAATGTATGAGAGCTTCATTCTTCAACCTTCAATGTAATTTTTTTCGGATAAGTATTTTTCAAATATAAAATTCTACGTAGTATAGCTAAATGCGAAATATATCTTATTCCTTAGATAAAAGACAAAAGTATTTGTTACCTAACTCCATTCCATATATGGCACAAACAAAACACGCAGGGAGTAAAAAAAGTAATAATATACGTGTTCTACAATCTTTTAACTATAAAATCCTTATTTAAGAGTAACTTATTTCAAATTTTGTTAGAAAAAACAAAAGATGAAGCTTTAAAAGAAAAGGGAAAATTTAGGCAAACGAAAATTAAAAATGAGTACTTAGTAAATAATTTATCTTTGATTTTAGAACTTTTAAAATATAGTGAATATTCAATGAGTCTGGCCTTAAGGAAATGGAACACTATTTTGAACTCAAAGTTCATATCGAAGTGCAACAAAGAAAAAGAGTTAAGTTTCTAACGATTGTGTCTTTTAACCTGAAATTACTAGTCAATGAACAAAATATATCAAATACGGGAGAACTTTAAAAAAATGTTTTCATACTTTACATTTTAAATTGAAGAAAAAAAAACATTTATTAGTTAATTTGTTGCCCAGCCAAGTCCTCAGGAACAGGAGTAAATCTAATAAGAAAAATATTTCAATTCTAACAATGTATTGAATAAGGTCTTAAGTAGAGTCTAAAATGGCAAGAAACTACTTTGGCTTGTTCTTAATACTCAAAATAGTTATTATTGATTTAAATTATGCTCTAATTGGTGAGTAAATCAATTGAACAAAGCTACGTACTTCTCGTGCTATGCGATTGTGGTCGGGTCATCTAAAGCTTGTCTATTTTGGTTTGACTCCCATTACTGTGGGAATACCCATCAATGATAAAATTTGGAATATATATGATAAAGAGAGACTTTTATAAAAATTAGTGTAGAACGGAAGACGACGTAAACCTCTCGGGATCTATACATGAGTATCCTGATTGATTCATATACATAGTATTAAGGATTTTAGTGTTTCTTTAACGTTTTATTTAACCTTTTGATTTAAAAAAATAAGTCCAAAATACTTATGCTCTAATCGTGGAGTAAAACTTACTTGTCACAATTCTACATAATTTAGCCAAATTAATATAGATAGATAGATAGATAGATAGATAGATACTACTTTTAATATTAATTATAGTTAATTAATGACCGTCCCTTTCTAGCTTATAAAGTTTCAACTTAATTGAATTAACCTCACCCCCGTTGTATTTAATCGGGTGGTCGTGCCAATGTTTCCTCGTAAAACTTGATTATGCCACACTATGTTTTCTACAAGAAGTATTGTACATTTAGAAGTACATTATATATCAATTTAAATATGTTTATTACGTTATAATTGGTCGTTGTAACTTACTAATATAATCTTTAGGAATTCACATATAAATGAGTGCTTTTGTTAAATTAGAGTACGCTTCAACATTTGTAGTTACACCAACATTGACCAAATGTTTTACAAAATCCAGTAGCTTCCGCTCCAAAAGCTCTTTTGCATTCGTTAATGCAGTTAACCTTGTAACATTCAGGAAGGGTCCTTACTGGATATGGTTTCTTGCATACCTGACCTTCAGCGTATACTAGTACAAGAACATGACCTTTGGGAAGAAGAAATATTAATATTCAAAACTGAATAGAAACAACTTCCAATAATTGTGTAAGAAAAGGCAAGAAAAAAGAATTTCTTTATTCGAAATCATAAAGTGACATTCGATACAAATTTAAAAATTGATAGATGTCATATTAAACTAAACGAAAGACACAAAATAGATTGAAACATAGAAATATTAATGGTTGTTATCTCACAGTAATATATAAATCAAATGAGTGAGTCAGTTACTATCTTAGTCTCATTTATTATTGATACCGAATTTTTAAGTATACATTTGTAATCTTGCATTGAATTTAATAAACCTGACGAGAATAAACTTAATGCATTATTTAGCCTATTTCTTTATGGAAAACAATTCATTATTTAAAACACCTTTAAAATCTATATGCGCAAAAATATTTGATTGATTGATCCGCCACTTTAGTGAAACTTTTGTGCAACGTGATCATTGAGTTAATAGGAATATCAAAAGTCTCACATTTACTCACTTGGTAAAGAAAAGACCTCATTGCAGAAATATAGTTAGTATTAGATCACGTATTCAGAAAGTTTGAAGTACCTATAGTGAGTAGAGTAAGGAAGAAGATGTTAATGTATGAGAGCTTCATTCTTCAACCTTCAATGTAATTTTTTTCGGATAAGTATTTTTCAAATATAAAATTCTACGTAGTATAGCTAAATGCGAAATATATCTTATTCCTTAGATAAAAGACAAAAGTATTTGTTACCTAACTCCATTCCATATATGGCACAAACAAAACACGCAGGGAGTAAAAAAAGTAATAATATACGTGTTCTACAATCTTTTAACTATAAAATCCTTATTTAAGAGTAACTTATTTCAAATTTTGTTAGAAAAAACAAAAGATGAAGCTTTAAAAGAAAAGGGAAAATTTAGGCAAACGAAAATTAAAAATGAGTACTTAGTAAATAATTTATCTTTGATTTTAGAACTTTTAAAATATAGTGAATATTCAATGAGTCTGGCCTTAAGGAAATGGAACACTATTTTGAACTCAAAGTTCATATCGAAGTGCAACAAAGAAAAAGAGTTAAGTTTCTAACGATTGTGTCTTTTAACCTGAAATTACTAGTCAATGAACAAAATATATCAAATACGGGAGAACTTTAAAAAAATGTTTTCATACTTTACATTTTAAATTGAAGAAAAAAAACATTTATTAGTTAATTTGTTGCCCAGCCAAGTCCTCAGGAACATGAGTAAATCTAATAAGAAAAATATTTCAATTCTAACAATGTATTGAATAAGGTCTTAAGTAGAGTCTAAAATGGCAAGAAACTACTTTGGCTTGTTCTTAATACTCAAAATAGTTATTATTGATTTAAATTATGCTCTAATTGGTGAGTAAATCAATTGAACAAAGCTACGTACTTCTCGTGCTATGCGATTGTGGTCGGGTCATCTAAAGCTTGTCTATTTTGGTTTGACTCCCATTACTGTGGGAATACCCATCAATGATAAAATTTGGAATATATATGATAAAGAGAGACTTTTATAAAAATTAGTGTAGAACGGAAGACGACGTAAACCTCTCGGGATCTATACATGAGTATCCTGATTGATTCATATACATAGTATTAAGGATTTTAGTGTTTCTTTAACGTTTTATTTAACCTTTTGATTTAAAAAAATAAGTCCAAAATACTTATGCTCTAATCGTGGAGTAAAACTTACTTGTCACAATTCTACATAATTTAGCCAAATTAATATAGATAGATAGATAGATAGATAGATAGATACTACTTTTAATATTAATTATAGTTAATTAATGACCGTCCCTTTCTAGCTTATAAAGTTTCAACTTAATTGAATTAACCTCACCCCCGTTGTATTTAATCGGGTGGTCGTGCCAATGTTTCCTCGTAAAACTTGATTATGCCACACTATGTTTTCTACAAGAAGTATTGTACATTTAGAAGTACATTATATATCAATTTAAATATGTTTATTACGTTATAATTGGTCGTTGTAACTTACTAATATAATCTTTAGGAATTCACATATAAATGAGTGCTTTTGTTAAATTAGAGTACGCTTCAACATTTGTAGTTACACCAACATTGACCAAATGTTTTACAAAATCCAGTAGCTTCCGCTCCAAAAGCTCTTTTGCATTCGTTAATGCAGTTAACCTTGTAACATTCAGGAAGGGTCCTTACTGGATATGGTTTCTTGCATACCTGACCTTCAGCGTATACTAGTACAAGAACATGACCTTTGGGAAGAAGAAATATTAATATTCAAAACTGAATAGAAACAACTTCCAATAATTGTGTAAGAAAAGGCAAGAAAAAAGAATTTCTTTATTCGAAATCATAAAGTGACATTCGATACAAATTTAAAAATTGATAGATGTCATATTAAACTAAACGAAAGACACAAAATAGATTGAAACATAGAAATATTAATGGTTGTTATCTCACAGTAATATATAAATCAAATGAGTGAGTCAGTTACTATCTTAGTCTCATTTATTATTGATACCGAATTTTTAAGTATACATTTGTAATCTTGCATTGAATTTAATAAACCTGACGAGAATAAACTTAATGCATTATTTAGCCTATTTCTTTATGGAAAACAATTCATTATTTAAAACACCTTTAAAATCTATATGCGCAAAAATATTTGATTGATTGATCCGCCACTTTAGTGAAACTTTTGTGCAACGTGATCATTGAGTTAATAGGAATATCAAAAGTCTCACATTTACTCACTTGGTAAAGAAAAGACCTCATTGCAGAAATATAGTTAGTATTAGATCACGTATTCAGAAAGTTTGAAGTACCTATAGTGAGTAGAGTAAGGAAGAAGATGTTAATGTATGAGAGCTTCATTCTTCAACCTTCAATGTAATTTTTTTCGGATAAGTATTTTTCAAATATAAAATTCTACGTAGTATAGCTAAATGCGAAATATATCTTATTCCTTAGATAAAAGACAAAAGTATTTGTTACCTAACTCCATTCCATATATGGCACAAACAAAACACGCAGGGAGTAAAAAAAGTAATAATATACGTGTTCTACAATCTTTTAACTATAAAATCCTTATTTAAGAGTAACTTATTTCAAATTTTGTTAGAAAAAACAAAAGATGAAGCTTTAAAAGAAAAGGGAAAATTTAGGCAAACGAAAATTAAAAATGAGTACTTAGTAAATAATTTATCTTTGATTTTAGAACTTTTAAAATATAGTGAATATTCAATGAGTCTGGCCTTAAGGAAATGGAACACTATTTTGAACTCAAAGTTCATATCGAAGTGCAACAAAGAAAAAGAGTTAAGTTTCTAACGATTGTGTCTTTTAACCTGAAATTACTAGTCAATGAACAAAATATATCAAATACGGGAGAACTTTAAAAAAATGTTTTCATACTTTACATTTTAAATTGAAGAAAAAAAACATTTATTAGTTAATTTGTTGCCCAGCCAAGTCCTCAGGAACATGAGTAAATCTAATAAGAAAAATATTTCAATTCTAACAATGTATTGAATAAGGTCTTAAGTAGAGTCTAAAATGGCAAGAAACTACTTTGGCTTGTTCTTAATACTCAAAATAGTTATTATTGATTTAAATTATGCTCTAATTGGTGAGTAAATCAATTGAACAAAGCTACGTACTTCTCGTGCTATGCGATTGTGGTCGGGTCATCTAAAGCTTGTCTATTTTGGTTTGACTCCCATTACTGTGGGAATACCCATCAATGATAAAATTTGGAATATATATGATAAAGAGAGACTTTTATAAAAATTAGTGTAGAACGGAAGACGACGTAAACCTCTCGGGATCTATACATGAGTATCCTGATTGATTCATATACATAGTATTAAGGATTTTAGTGTTTCTTTAACGTTTTATTTAACCTTTTGATTTAAAAAAATAAGTCCAAAATACTTATGCTCTAATCGTGGAGTAAAACTTACTTGTCACAATTCTACATAATTTAGCCAAATTAATATAGATAGATAGATAGATAGATAGATAGATACTACTTTTAATATTAATTATAGTTAATTAATGACCGTCCCTTTCTAGCTTATAAAGTTTCAACTTAATTGAATTAACCTCACCCCCGTTGTATTTAATCGGGTGGTCGTGCCAATGTTTCCTCGTAAAACTTGATTATGCCACACTATGTTTTCTACAAGAAGTATTGTACATTTAGAAGTACATTATATATCAATTTAAATATGTTTATTACGTTATAATTGGTCGTTGTAACTTACTAATATAATCTTTAGGAATTCACATATAAATGAGTGCTTTTGTTAAATTAGAGTACGCTTCAACATTTGTAGTTACACCAACATTGACCAAATGTTTTACAAAATCCAGTAGCTTCCGCTCCAAAAGCTCTTTTGCATTCGTTAATGCAGTTAACCTTGTAACATTCAGGAAGGGTCCTTACTGGATATGGTTTCTTGCATACCTGACCTTCAGCGTATACTAGTACAAGAACATGACCTTTGGGAAGAAGAAATATTAATATTCAAAACTGAATAGAAACAACTTCCAATAATTGTGTAAGAAAAGGCAAGAAAAAAGAATTTCTTTATTCGAAATCATAAAGTGACATTCGATACAAATTTAAAAATTGATAGATGTCATATTAAACTAAACGAAAGACACAAAATAGATTGAAACATAGAAATATTAATGGTTGTTATCTCACAGTAATATATAAATCAAATGAGTGAGTCAGTTACTATCTTAGTCTCATTTATTATTGATACCGAATTTTTAAGTATACATTTGTAATCTTGCATTGAATTTAATAAACCTGACGAGAATAAACTTAATGCATTATTTAGCCTATTTCTTTATGGAAAACAATTCATTATTTAAAACACCTTTAAAATCTATATGCGCAAAAATATTTGATTGATTGATCCGCCACTTTAGTGAAACTTTTGTGCAACGTGATCATTGAGTTAATAGGAATATCAAAAGTCTCACATTTACTCACTTGGTAAAGAAAAGACCTCATTGCAGAAATATAGTTAGTATTAGATCACGTATTCAGAAAGTTTGAAGTACCTATAGTGAGTAGAGTAAGGAAGAAGATGTTAATGTATGAGAGCTTCATTCTTCAACCTTCAATGTAATTTTTTTCGGATAAGTATTTTTCAAATATAAAATTCTACGTAGTATAGCTAAATGCGAAATATATCTTATTCCTTAGATAAAAGACAAAAGTATTTGTTACCTAACTCCATTCCATATATGGCACAAACAAAACACGCAGGGAGTAAAAAAAGTAATAATATACGTGTTCTACAATCTTTTAACTATAAAATCCTTATTTAAGAGTAACTTATTTCAAATTTTGTTAGAAAAAACAAAAGATGAAGCTTTAAAAGAAAAGGGAAAATTTAGGCAAACGAAAATTAAAAATTAGTACTTAGTAAATAATTTATCTTTGATTTTAGAACTTTTAAAATATAGTGAATATTCAATGAGTCTGGCCTTAAGGAAATGGAACACTATTTTGAACTCAAAGTTCATATCGAAGTGCAACAAAGAAAAAGAGTTAAGTTTCTAACGATTGTGTCTTTTAACCTGAAATTACTAGTCAATGAACAAAATATATCAAATACGGGAGAACTTTAAAAAAATGTTTTCATACTTTACATTTTAAATTGAAGAAAAAAAAACATTTATTAGTTAATTTGTTGCCCAGCCAAGTCCTCAGGAACAGGAGTAAATCTAATAAGAAAAATATTTCAATTCTAACAATGTATTGAATAAGGTCTTAAGTAGAGTCTAAAATGGCAAGAAACTACTTTGGCTTGTTCTTAATACTCAAAATAGTTATTATTGATTTAAATTATGCTCTAATTGGTGAGTAAATCAATTGAACAAAGCTACGTACTTCTCGTGCTATGCGATTGTGGTCGGGTCATCTAAAGCTTGTCTATTTTGGTTTGACTCCCATTACTGTGGGAATACCCATCAATGATAAAATTTGGAATATATATGATAAAGAGAGACTTTTATAAAAATTAGTGTAGAACGGAAGACGACGTAAACCTCTCGGGATCTATACATGAGTATCCTGATTGATTCATATACATAGTATTAAGGATTTTAGTGTTTCTTTAACGTTTTATTTAACCTTTTGATTTAAAAAAATAAGTCCAAAATACTTATGCTCTAATCGTGGAGTAAAACTTACTTGTCACAATTCTACATAATTTAGCCAAATTAATATAGATAGATAGATAGATAGATAGATAGATACTACTTTTAATATTAATTATAGTTAATTAATGACCGTCCCTTTCTAGCTTATAAAGTTTCAACTTAATTGAATTAACCTCACCCCCGTTGTATTTAATCGGGTGGTCGTGCCAATGTTTCCTCGTAAAACTTGATTATGCCACACTATGTTTTCTACAAGAAGTATTGTACATTTAGAAGTACATTATATATCAATTTAAATATGTTTATTACGTTATAATTGGTCGTTGTAACTTACTAATATAATCTTTAGGAATTCACATATAAATGAGTGCTTTTGTTAAATTAGAGTACGCTTCAACATTTGTAGTTACACCAACATTGACCAAATGTTTTACAAAATCCAGTAGCTTCCGCTCCAAAAGCTCTTTTGCATTCGTTAATGCAGTTAACCTTGTAACATTCAGGAAGGGTCCTTACTGGATATGGTTTCTTGCATACCTGACCTTCAGCGTATACTAGTACAAGAACATGACCTTTGGGAAGAAGAAATATTAATATTCAAAACTGAATAGAAACAACTTCCAATAATTGTGTAAGAAAAGGCAAGAAAAAAGAATTTCTTTATTCGAAATCATAAAGTGACATTCGATACAAATTTAAAAATTGATAGATGTCATATTAAACTAAACGAAAGACACAAAATAGATTGAAACATAGAAATATTAATGGTTGTTATCTCACAGTAATATATAAATCAAATGAGTGAGTCAGTTACTATCTTAGTCTCATTTATTATTGATACCGAATTTTTAAGTATACATTTGTAATCTTGCATTGAATTTAATAAACCTGACGAGAATAAACTTAATGCATTATTTAGCCTATTTCTTTATGGAAAACAATTCATTATTTAAAACACCTTTAAAATCTATATGCGCAAAAATATTTGATTGATTGATCCGCCACTTTAGTGAAACTTTTGTGCAACGTGATCATTGAGTTAATAGGAATATCAAAAGTCTCACATTTACTCACTTGGTAAAGAAAAGACCTCATTGCAGAAATATAGTTAGTATTAGATCACGTATTCAGAAAGTTTGAAGTACCTATAGTGAGTAGAGTAAGGAAGAAGATGTTAATGTATGAGAGCTTCATTCTTCAACCTTCAATGTAATTTTTTTCGGATAAGTATTTTTCAAATATAAAATTCTACGTAGTATAGCTAAATGCGAAATATATCTTATTCCTTAGATAAAAGACAAAAGTATTTGTTACCTAACTCCATTCCATATATGGCACAAACAAAACACGCAGGGAGTAAAAAAAGTAATAATATACGTGTTCTACAATCTTTTAACTATAAAATCCTTATTTAAGAGTAACTTATTTCAAATTTTGTTAGAAAAAACAAAAGATGAAGCTTTAAAAGAAAAGGGAAAATTTAGGCAAACGAAAATTAAAAATGAGTACTTAGTAAATAATTTATCTTTGATTTTAGAACTTTTAAAATATAGTGAATATTCAATGAGTCTGGCCTTAAGGAAATGGAACACTATTTTGAACTCAAAGTTCATATCGAAGTGCAACAAAGAAAAAGAGTTAAGTTTCTAACGATTGTGTCTTTTAACCTGAAATTACTAGTCAATGAACAAAATATATCAAATACGGGAGAACTTTAAAAAAATGTTTTCATACTTTACATTTTAAATTGAAGAAAAAAAACATTTATTAGTTAATTTGTTGCCCAGCCAAGTCCTCAGGAACATGAGTAAATCTAATAAGAAAAATATTTCAATTCTAACAATGTATTGAATAAGGTCTTAAGTAGAGTCTAAAATGGCAAGAAACTACTTTGGCTTGTTCTTAATACTCAAAATAGTTATTATTGATTTAAATTATGCTCTAATTGGTGAGTAAATCAATTGAACAAAGCTACGTACTTCTCGTGCTATGCGATTGTGGTCGGGTCATCTAAAGCTTGTCTATTTTGGTTTGACTCCCATTACTGTGGGAATACCCATCAATGATAAAATTTGGAATATATATGATAAAGAGAGACTTTTATAAAAATTAGTGTAGAACGGAAGACGACGTAAACCTCTCGGGATCTATACATGAGTATCCTGATTGATTCATATACATAGTATTAAGGATTTTAGTGTTTCTTTAACGTTTTATTTAACCTTTTGATTTAAAAAAATAAGTCCAAAATACTTATGCTCTAATCGTGGAGTAAAACTTACTTGTCACAATTCTACATAATTTAGCCAAATTAATATAGATAGATAGATAGATAGATAGATACTACTTTTAATATTAATTATAGTTAATTAATGACCGTCCCTTTCTAGCTTATAAAGTTTCAACTTAATTGAATTAACCTCACCCCCGTTGTATTTAATCGGGTGGTCGTGCCAATGTTTCCTCGTAAAACTTGATTATGCCACACTATGTTTTCTACAAGAAGTATTGTACATTTAGAAGTACATTATATATCAATTTAAATATGTTTATTACGTTATAATTGGTCGTTGTAACTTACTAATATAATCTTTAGGAATTCACATATAAATGAGTGCTTTTGTTAAATTAGAGTACGCTTCAACATTTGTAGTTACACCAACATTGACCAAATGTTTTACAAAATCCAGTAGCTTCCGCTCCAAAAGCTCTTTTGCATTCGTTAATGCAGTTAACCTTGTAACATTCAGGAAGGGTCCTTACTGGATATGGTTTCTTGCATACTTGACCTTCAGCGTATACTAGTACAAGAACATGACCTTTGGGAAGAAGAAATATTAATATTCAAAACTGAATAGAAACAACTTCCAATAATTGTGTAAGAAAAGGCAAGAAAAAAGAATTTCTTTATTCGAAATCATAAAGTGACATTCGATACAAATTTAAAAATTGATAGATGTCATATTAAACTAAACGAAAGACACAAAATAGATTGAAACATAGAAATATTAATGGTTGTTATCTCACAGTAATATATAAATCAAATGAGTGAGTCAGTTACTATCTTAGTCTCATTTATTATTGATACCGAATTTTTAAGTATACATTTGTAATCTTGCATTGAATTTAATAAACCTGACGAGAATAAACTTAATGCATTATTTAGCCTATTTCTTTATGGAAAACAATTCATTATTTAAAACACCTTTAAAATCTATATGCGCAAAAATATTTGATTGATTGATCCGCCACTTTAGTGAAACTTTTGTGCAACGTGATCATTGAGTTAATAGGAATATCAAAAGTCTCACATTTACTCACTTGGTAAAGAAAAGACCTCATTGCAGAAATATAGTTAGTATTAGATCACGTATTCAGAAAGTTTGAAGTACCTATAGTGAGTAGAGTAAGGAAGAAGATGTTAATGTATGAGAGCTTCATTCTTCAACCTTCAATGTAATTTTTTTCGGATAAGTATTTTTCAAATATAAAATTCTACGTAGTATAGCTAAATGCGAAATATATCTTATTCCTTAGATAAAAGACAAAAGTATTTGTTACCTAACTCCATTCCATATATGGCACAAACAAAACACGCAGGGAGTAAAAAAAGTAATAATATACGTGTTCTACAATCTTTTAACTATAAAATCCTTATTTAAGAGTAACTTATTTCAAATTTTGTTAGAAAAAACAAAAGATGAAGCTTTAAAAGAAAAGGGAAAATTTAGGCAAACGAAAATTAAAAATTAGTACTTAGTAAATAATTTATCTTTGATTTTAGAACTTTTAAAATATAGTGAATATTCAATGAGTCTGGCCTTAAGGAAATGGAACACTATTTTGAACTCAAAGTTCATATCGAAGTGCAACAAAGAAAAAGAGTTAAGTTTCTAACGATTGTGTCTTTTAACCTGAAATTACTAGTCAATGAACAAAATATATCAAATACGGGAGAACTTTAAAAAAATGTTTTCATACTTTACATTTTAAATTGAAGAAAAAAAAACATTTATTAGTTAATTTGTTGCCCAGCCAAGTCCTCAGGAACAGGAGTAAATCTAATAAGAAAAATATTTCAATTCTAACAATGTATTGAATAAGGTCTTAAGTAGAGTCTAAAATGGCAAGAAACTACTTTGGCTTGTTCTTAATACTCAAAATAGTTATTATTGATTTAAATTATGCTCTAATTGGTGAGTAAATCAATTGAACAAAGCTACGTACTTCTCGTGCTATGCGATTGTGGTCGGGTCATCTAAAGCTTGTCTATTTTGGTTTGACTCCCATTACTGTGGGAATACCCATCAATGATAAAATTTGGAATATATATGATAAAGAGAGACTTTTATAAAAATTAGTGTAGAACGGAAGACGACGTAAACCTCTCGGGATCTATACATGAGTATCCTGATTGATTCATATACATAGTATTAAGGATTTTAGTGTTTCTTTAACGTTTTATTTAACCTTTTGATTTAAAAAAATAAGTCCAAAATACTTATGCTCTAATCGTGGAGTAAAACTTACTTGTCACAATTCTACATAATTTAGCCAAATTAATATAGATAGATAGATAGATAGATAGATAGATACTACTTTTAATATTAATTATAGTTAATTAATGACCGTCCCTTTCTAGCTTATAAAGTTTCAACTTAATTGAATTAACCTCACCCCCGTTGTATTTAATCGGGTGGTCGTGCCAATGTTTCCTCGTAAAACTTGATTATGCCACACTATGTTTTCTACAAGAAGTATTGTACATTTAGAAGTACATTATATATCAATTTAAATATGTTTATTACGTTATAATTGGTCGTTGTAACTTACTAATATAATCTTTAGGAATTCACATATAAATGAGTGCTTTTGTTAAATTAGAGTACGCTTCAACATTTGTAGTTACACCAACATTGACCAAATGTTTTACAAAATCCAGTAGCTTCCGCTCCAAAAGCTCTTTTGCATTCGTTAATGCAGTTAACCTTGTAACATTCAGGAAGGGTCCTTACTGGATATGGTTTCTTGCATACCTGACCTTCAGCGTATACTAGTACAAGAACATGACCTTTGGGAAGAAGAAATATTAATATTCAAAACTGAATAGAAACAACTTCCAATAATTGTGTAAGAAAAGGCAAGAAAAAAGAATTTCTTTATTCGAAATCATAAAGTGACATTCGATACAAATTTAAAAATTGATAGATGTCATATTAAACTAAACGAAAGACACAAAATAGATTGAAACATAGAAATATTAATGGTTGTTATCTCACAGTAATATATAAATCAAATGAGTGAGTCAGTTACTATCTTAGTCTCATTTATTATTGATACCGAATTTTTAAGTATACATTTGTAATCTTGCATTGAATTTAATAAACCTGACGAGAATAAACTTAATGCATTATTTAGCCTATTTCTTTATGGAAAACAATTCATTATTTAAAACACCTTTAAAATCTATATGCGCAAAAATATTTGATTGATTGATCCGCCACTTTAGTGAAACTTTTGTGCAACGTGATCATTGAGTTAATAGGAATATCAAAAGTCTCACATTTACTCACTTGGTAAAGAAAAGACCTCATTGCAGAAATATAGTTAGTATTAGATCACGTATTCAGAAAGTTTGAAGTACCTATAGTGAGTAGAGTAAGGAAGAAGATGTTAATGTATGAGAGCTTCATTCTTCAACCTTCAATGTAATTTTTTTCGGATAAGTATTTTTCAAATATAAAATTCTACGTAGTATAGCTAAATGCGAAATATATCTTATTCCTTAGATAAAAGACAAAAGTATTTGTTACCTAACTCCATTCCATATATGGCACAAACAAAACACGCAGGGAGTAAAAAAAGTAATAATATACGTGTTCTACAATCTTTTAACTATAAAATCCTTATTTAAGAGTAACTTATTTCAAATTTTGTTAGAAAAAACAAAAGATGAAGCTTTAAAAGAAAAGGGAAAATTTAGGCAAACGAAAATTAAAAATGAGTACTTAGTAAATAATTTATCTTTGATTTTAGAACTTTTAAAATATAGTGAATATTCAATGAGTCTGGCCTTAAGGAAATGGAACACTATTTTGAACTCAAAGTTCATATCGAAGTGCAACAAAGAAAAAGAGTTAAGTTTCTAACGATTGTGTCTTTTAACCTGAAATTACTAGTCAATGAACAAAATATATCAAATACGGGAGAACTTTAAAAAAATGTTTTCATACTTTACATTTTAAATTGAAGAAAAAAAAACATTTATTAGTTAATTTGTTGCCCAGCCAAGTCCTCAGGAACAGGAGTAAATCTAATAAGAAAAATATTTCAATTCTAACAATGTATTGAATAAGGTCTTAAGTAGAGTCTAAAATGGCAAGAAACTACTTTGGCTTGTTCTTAATACTCAAAATAGTTATTATTGATTTAAATTATGCTCTAATTGGTGAGTAAATCAATTGAACAAAGCTACGTACTTCTCGTGCTATGCGATTGTGGTCGGGTCATCTAAAGCTTGTCTATTTTGGTTTGACTCCCATTACTGTGGGAATACCCATCAATGATAAAATTTGGAATATATATGATAAAGAGAGACTTTTATAAAAATTAGTGTAGAACGGAAGACGACGTAAACCTCTCGGGATCTATACATGAGTATCCTGATTGATTCATATACATAGTATTAAGGATTTTAGTGTTTCTTTAACGTTTTATTTAACCTTTTGATTTAAAAAAATAAGTCCAAAATACTTATGCTCTAATCGTGGAGTAAAACTTACTTGTCACAATTCTACATAATTTAGCCAAATTAATATAGATAGATAGATAGATAGATAGATAGATACTACTTTTAATATTAATTATAGTTAATTAATGACCGTCCCTTTCTAGCTTATAAAGTTTCAACTTAATTGAATTAACCTCACCCCCGTTGTATTTAATCGGGTGGTCGTGCCAATGTTTCCTCGTAAAACTTGATTATGCCACACTATGTTTTCTACAAGAAGTATTGTACATTTAGAAGTACATTATATATCAATTTAAATATGTTTATTACGTTATAATTGGTCGTTGTAACTTACTAATATAATCTTTAGGAATTCACATATAAATGAGTGCTTTTGTTAAATTAGAGTACGCTTCAACATTTGTAGTTACACCAACATTGACCAAATGTTTTACAAAATCCAGTAGCTTCCGCTCCAAAAGCTCTTTTGCATTCGTTAATGCAGTTAACCTTGTAACATTCAGGAAGGGTCCTTACTGGATATGGTTTCTTGCATACCTGACCTTCAACGTATACTAGTATAAGAACATGACCTTTGGGAAGAAGAAATATTAATATTCAAAACTGAATAGAAACAACTTCCAATAATTGTGTAAGAAAAGGCAAGAAAAAAGAATTTCTTTATTCGAAATCATAAAGTGACATTCGATACAAATTTAAAAATTGATAGATGTCATATTAAACTAAACGAAAGACACAAAATAGATTGAAACATAGAAATATTAATGGTTGTTATCTCACAGTAATATATAAATCAAATGAGTGAGTCAGTTACTATCTTAGTCTCATTTATTATTGATACCGAATTTTTAAGTATACATTTGTAATCTTGCATTGAATTTAATAAACCTGACGAGAATAAACTTAATGCATTATTTAGCCTATTTCTTTATGGAAAACAATTCATTATTTAAAACACCTTTAAAATCTATATGCGCAAAAATATTTGATTGATTGATCCGCCACTTTAGTGAAACTTTTGTGCAACGTGATCATTGAGTTAATAGGAATATCAAAAGTCTCACATTTACTCACTTGGTAAAGAAAAGACCTCATTGCAGAAATATAGTTAGTATTAGATCACGTATTCAGAAAGTTTGAAGTACCTATAGTGAGTAGAGTAAGGAAGAAGATGTTAATGTATGAGAGCTTCATTCTTCAACCTTCAATGTAATTTTTTTCGGATAAGTATTTTTCAAATATAAAATTCTACGTAGTATAGCTAAATGCGAAATATATCTTATTCCTTAGATAAAAGACAAAAGTATTTGTTACCTAACTCCATTCCATATATGGCACAAACAAAACACGCAGGGAGTAAAAAAAGTAATAATATACGTGTTCTACAATCTTTTAACTATAAAATCCTTATTTAAGAGTAACTTATTTCAAATTTTGTTAGAAAAAACAAAAGATGAAGCTTTAAAAGAAAAGGGAAAATTTAGGCAAACGAAAATTAAAAATGAGTACTTAGTAAATAATTTATCTTTGATTTTAGAACTTTTAAAATATAGTGAATATTCAATGAGTCTGGCCTTAAGGAAATGGAACACTATTTTGAACTCAAAGTTCATATCGAAGTGCAACAAAGAAAAAGAGTTAAGTTTCTAACGATTGTGTCTTTTAACCTGAAATTACTAGTCAATGAACAAAATATATCAAATACGGGAGAACTTTAAAAAAATGTTTTCATACTTTACATTTTAAATTGAAGAAAAAAAAACATTTATTAGTTAATTTGTTGCCCAGCCAAGTCCTCAGGAACATGAGTAAATCTAATAAGAAAAATATTTCAATTCTAACAATGTATTGAATAAGGTCTTAAGTAGAGTCTAAAATGGCAAGAAACTACTTTGGCTTGTTCTTAATACTCAAAATAGTTATTATTGATTTAAATTATGCTCTAATTGGTGAGTAAATCAATTGAACAAAGCTACGTACTTCTCGTGCTATGCGATTGTGGTCGGGTCATCTAAAGCTTGTCTATTTTGGTTTGACTCCCATTACTGTGGGAATACCCATCAATGATAAAATTTGGAATATATATGATAAAGAGAGACTTTTATAAAAATTAGTGTAGAACGGAAGACGACGTAAACCTCTCGGGATCTATACATGAGTATCCTGATTGATTCATATACATAGTATTAAGGATTTTAGTGTTTCTTTAATGTTTTATTTAACCTTTTGATTTAAAAAAATAAGTCCAAAATACTTATGCTCTAATCGTGGAGTAAAACTTACTTGTCACAATTCTACATAATTTAGCCAAATTAATATAGATAGATAGATACTACTTTTAATATTAATTATGGTTAATTAATGACCGTCCCTTTCTAGCTTATAAAGTTTCAACTTAATTGAATTAACCTCACCCCCGTTGTATTTAATCGGGTGGTCGTGCCAATGTTTCCTCGTAAAACTTGATTATGCCACACTATGTTTTCTACAAGAAGTATTGTACATTTAGAAGTACATTATATATCAATTTAAATATGTTTATTACGTTATAATTGGTCGTTGTAACTTACTAATATAATCTTTAGGAATTCACATATAAATGAGTGCTTTTGTTAAATTAGAGTACGCTTCAACATTTGTAGTTACACCAACATTGACCAAATGTTTTACAAAATCCAGTAGCTTCCGCTCCAAAAGCTCTTTTGCATTCGTTAATGCAGTTAACCTTGTAACATTCAGGAAGGGTCCTTACTGGATATGGTTTCTTGCATACCTGACCTTCAGCGTATACTAGTACAAGAACATGACCTTTGGGAAGAAGAAATATTAATATTCAAAACTGAATAGAAACAACTTCCAATAATTGTGTAAGAAAAGGCAAGAAAAAAGAATTTCTTTATTCGAAATCATAAAGTGACATTCGATACAAATTTAAAAATTGATAGATGTCATATTAAACTAAACGAAAGACACAAAATAGATTGAAACATAGAAATATTAATGGTTGTTATCTCACAGTAATTTATAAATCAAATGAGTGAGTCAATTACTATCTTAGTCTCATTTATTATTGATACCGAATTTTTAAGTATACATTTGTAATCTTGCATTGAATTTAATAAACCTGAGGCATTAACGAAAAAATAATATTCTCCGAGAGAGACGCTAGTGTCACATCTTAAAAAATTTGATATCTCGTATCGTGATCCTCATCCTTAAGAGATGTCACTATTGAGTTCGACCAATTTTTCTAGGGCAAAGTCTGAAAAATGGACATGATGTTTGACAAAAATGGTTTTTGGTTCCACATGTTTTTTGACGATGGTTTTTGGTATAACATGTTTCAAATTGATGGTAATTGGACCATCCGTCCACCTGCCGTTTGATTGTCCCGTTAAGTAGTCACGTGCATGTCACGTGATATTCAATTTTCCTTATTTTTTTAAACAAAAAATAATAAAAGACAATAATAACCTCTTCCCCACCATTTCCTATGTTTCCTTACCTTCAGTAAGTTCAGTCAGCCCTTCTCTTTTGACATAGATGAGCCAACCTCCGACCTCACTGAACAAGAACTTGCTGCCCACAAACAAGCCCTCGAGATAATTGAAAGTTACCACTTTTCCTTCGTGGCTCTGGACAGCCTTGTGGAGCTGCTCCATCTAGAGCTCTGAGTGAGTTAACAATCAATCCTAAAAGCTCCTCAGACTGCTCTGGCCACTTGGTCTTAATTCAGAGAAGACACAGATTAAATAAAAAAAGAAAATGAAAAATCAGGAACATAAAACCTTTTGAGTTGTAGACTAAAGATGCTACCTTGGTACGGAGGCAAATATTCTCTAAACATCCAGCAGGAGTTTCAGGTGGACATATAGGCTTTTCAGGAATGGCTTTCCCTTGGAAAACAATGCCATTCTGTGAGCTCTGAGCAGCAGAAACACTATCACTCCCATCGAGACTAGAATCTAGTCTCTCATCTGAGATGTGTGTGGCTTCTACTGCTCTATCATCTCTATCTGATTCAGGTGGAAGAAGCAGGAGCTTCACTTTTGCTGGGTCATCAAGATAAACACGAAGGCCGGTAAGGAAACCAGCAATTGCACCAGCAAACACCGGATTCCGGAACCTTCTTCCTCGAATTGCTGATCACCATCACCTTAAACAACCGTGATCGGATTGGTCTCCTTTGGCAGTGCGTCTACGAACACATCGCCAAGATCGTCCAGTCAATCTCGATCCCATGCGCCTTGGTTGAAAAAGCAGTCTTCAGCCTCCTCCGAATCTGCCAACGCCTCCTTCCCTACAAAGAAACCCTCTCTGATGAACTGTTGAAGTCACTGCAGCTAGTGTTGAAGCTCGATGCGAGGGTCGGCGTCGCTGACACATACTGCGAGCAAATCACCCTTGTCTGCCTAGTGAAATCGAGCGCAACCCACATAAAGTCCCAACGGGATGGCGAGCCATCGTGTCTCTCCTCTCCATCACAGCCCGCCATGTAGAAGCTTCTGAACCAGGCTTTGACACTCTCTTCTTCATCATGTCTGACGGGGCCCACCTGCTTCCAGTGAACTATCTCCTATGCGTGGACGCATCAAGAGTCAAGACAGTTTAATTGGGACAAGGGCATGAAGGGAAAGATTTGAGCACGTGAGAGCACGTGAGTAGATAATGTTTAATTGGAACGGAAATTAAACTGAGGGACCAAAAACAATTATTTCTAAACATGTTGTACCAGTTACAATCTGTTGGGTTGGAAAACCATTTTTGTCAAACATCATGTCCGTTTTTCAGACTTTTCCCAATTTTTCTATTAAAATTAGATGAGCCAGACATATTGGTATCTGTTGGATCCTGTAAAACTTCTTCAGCTACAGGCATCGCTCCTCTCGGGTCGACCTGCGTAGAATTGACAACTTCGGGTTGACCCGTTTATTCCACTCCAAAGCTTAAGTCAGTTCTAAGACTTTTGAGAGCTTTTATGTTGATGTGGTGAAAATCAGAATGTAATAAATGATAATGAATGCTTGCTATTTATAGGCTTCACTTAACCTGATGAACAGTGCTTCCTTCTTACCCTGGTTAATCAGTTTAACTGAGGTCAAACTGAACTTCTGATGGGACAGGAGTCCTTATTCCTTCAATATCGGAGATATTTAATCCCATTTAATGCTGTCAGACCTTCAATTAATGCGTCCTTATCCAGACTTAGCCTAGGCGACGCCTTAGGTATTAAGAGGCGACGCCTTACATGATTGTGTTGTATAAATCAATAAGATTATGTTTTAGATAAGTGATATCAGGGTTTAAATTAATAAGGCGTCCCTTATAAACCCCATCATCTGCCCCCCAAGCCAAGCAGGAGTATCAGTCCTGGTTGGATAGAATCTCACTGAGTGCGACTTTATGGAAGTCTTAATTTGCCTCAATTGGATTCATTTTTCAAGGCGTCGCTCATCTATGATATTTCATAGACGTCGATGAGCCTTTAATTTTCCCAGGTTGACACCTGGAATTTTATAGGCGTCGATGAGCCTCAGGAGTCGATGAGCCTTTAATTTTCCCAGGTGTTGATACACCTGGAGTTTTCTAGGCGTCGATGAGCCTTTAATTTACCCAGGTATTGATACCTGGAGTTTTTTAGGCGTCGATGAGCCTCAGGCGTCGATGAGCCTTTAATTTACCCAGGTGTTGATACCTGGAGTTTTTTAGGCGTCGATGAGCCTCAGGCATCGATGAGCCTTTAATTTTCCCAGGTGTTGATACACCTGGACTTTTTTAGGCGTCGATGAGCCTCAAGCGTCGATGAGCCTTTAATTTTCCCAGGTGTTGATACACCTGGAGTTTTTTAGGCGTCGATGAGCCTCAGGCGTCGATGAGCCTTTAATTTTCTCAGGTGTTGATACACCTGGAGTTTTTTAGGCGTCGATGAGCCTCAGGCGTCGATAAGCCTTTAATGGCGGGAATTCCATAATGTTTTGGCGGTAAAATTCAAAATTGAATTCGTTTCAAAAATGAAAACCGTTTCCTTGGCTTTGGCTATCCGTGTGATCTCTACTGATCCAACGGTCCACATTGTGTGCTACTTTTGGTTTTGTTTGAATTTGAATGAAACAGTGTGATGCCGTTAGCAATCCTAGTGACCGTTGCAATCCAACGGTCAGTCAAAAAGCAGCGTTTCGAAGTTTGTTTCAATCCAACGGTCACTTGGGAGTGACGTTTCGGATGGGTCCACTATAAAAAGAAGTGGTCCATTCATTTCAAACACTTTCGAATATTTTGCTCTGCCTTCTCTCTAGTTTCTCTCTCTAGAATCAGAGTCATCGCCTTTTTCTCTAGAAGCGTCGCCCAACCACAGAAGTAATAAAAGTCGTCATGGCGTCTTCCAGCAACACTTCTCGTAAGAATCTTAACTTTCCTCTTCCTGCAATTGATCCTAAACCAAACATCCTTACCCGAGAAAACTTCGTTTTAGCCGTAGAAACTTCGGGTATGTGTAATGAGGACCAACCTCGATTCCCATACTATGAGTCCATGGGCAAAGACAGGGTATGTTTTCCTAGGGATGATGAAGCCACAATTTATTTGGCCCAAATCGAGGCTGGGCTTCGCTTCCCTTTTTGCGACGCCCTAATAGAACTTTGTCGTTATTACGGCATTACCCCTACCCAATTGACGCCTAACGCCATACGTATGTGGTTAGGATTTACAATTCTTTGCTTCGAAAATAACTGGCCTTATTCCTTGTCCTTATTTCGATCCTTCTATCGCCTTCAATTCAACGCCTGTTGCGTTTTTCTTTTTCAAACACGCTTTCCTAAGTCGAAAGGCTGGAATGTGCGACGCCTTGGCCAAAATCCTTGGTTCTGGGATGCTAAAAAAAACCTTGGTTAGTGGCTTTAAGTCCACCAATTCAAACTGGAAAACAAAATATTTCTTTTTCTTTGGACGCGTCGCCTGGGCTCTTAGAAACCCTCGAACTGATCCTTTACCCTCCTTCACCGAATACTCCGAGGAAGACCTAGATACCCTTAACCTTATATATGAAGCCCATTCCCAAGGGCAACTCTCTTTTATATCCAAGGATACTACAGAGGCAATGCTTGCTAGTGCCGCCATAAAGTCGTCGACTTTTCAGTCAGAGATTGATTGGGTATTTTTCTGACCCTTCTCTTTTTTCTATTTGCAGATGTTGATTTTGATTATTTATTTCAACCTTCTGGATGCTATGACCAGGCGGCGACTGGAGTTCTTCCTCCCATTCAAGAAGAGGAGGAACCATCCAAGAAAAAGCACAAGGCAAAGTCCACGGCGCCTAAGCGACGCTCCAAAAGGGACAGAACCAACCAGGCTGATCCTTCCAACACTATAGTGTTGGATGAGAGCATTGAAGAGACAGCGCCGCCAACACGTATTCTTTATTTCGATAAGATTTACGCTGTTTTGTAAAGGCTTAGGCTGATTTATTTTTTATTTAGGCTCTGGAGCGTCGCTAAGAGATGGGGTATTTTCAACTTCCACCCTTGATCCTTCCCCCATCAGGCAAGCTCCGCCTCGGTCTCCTTCTCCAGCGACACCCACCATGCCCCGAGCGTCGACGCCCGGTATGTCTCCAAGGCCATCTGTTCAACCACATGTCCGCCCGTCGACGCCCAATATGTCTCCGCCTGCCTCAATGACTCCTTTGGGTCCTGTTGAAGGCCCTGGGTTTGATTTAAGGCGGCACCTCTATGAGACACCCGTTCCAGAGAACCGACTGATGAATTGGGAACCCTGGCGCCGCTTGCAAGGGATGAATATCCCAGAAGGAACCTCACTTCAGGCGAAGCTTTCTGAAGGAACCCTCGCCAATTCTGACCTAGCTCTTCATCTTGTGAGTGGGTCAGTTCTTCCTGGTGATCGTTGCCAGCTTCACTTCGATCCTCAATGGGTCGAAGGAGCTGTTAAAAACCACCTCACCTCCGTCGCCTCTGTAAGTCTAATTTGTACTTATTTTTATTATTTCCTTCTTTCGCTTGTCTAATCCTTTTGTTTACAGCTTTTGGCCACAGAAACTCAAGTCGGCGCCTTAGCAGTGCAGTTGGCCCACAAATGCGCGGCTATGGAAGACCATGCCGCAAGGGCGGCCAAGGCTGCTTATCTTGCAAAGGAGAAGGCTGATTGGATGAAGGAGAAGGCGAAGCTCGAAGAGGATATAGTCCTCCTTTGTCGACGCCTTGGCGAAGAGGTTGAGTTGAAGGATGGTGCCATTGAGAAGGCTCAGTTCGCTGTGGAAAAATCCAACAAGTTTGCCCAGCAACTTGCAGAGTGTGAACAGACTTCCAACCAGAAGAGGGAGAACGCTCGCCGGGCTGAGAAGAACTTGTCTACTGCGACCAAGGAGAAGGAGGCGGCGCTCCTTCAAGCTGAAACTCTCCAGAAGGAGAAAGAGGCAGCCTTTGGCCAACTTCAAGCAGTTCAAAAGGAAAAGGAGGCGGCGCTCGTTCAACTTGAGACTGCTAAAGTGGAGGCGGTGACCTCCTTCAAGAAGACTGCTGCCTTCGAGGAAGCTGCAGAGAGGCATCTGCTCAACAAGATCATCCGTGTATACGGAAATTTAGTTGCCCAGACCCGCGAAGTTCAGGCTGACTTCCCCGTGGAGCGAGTACAAGGCTTTAAAGCCTTCTTGCAGATGCAGCAGCAGAACAAGTAAGCTGAAGCTGCTGCCAAAGCTTCTGGAGCGTCGCCATCCACCACTCCAAAGGCTGGGCAGAAGCGAGCGGCGCCAGAGACGAGCACTGAGGCTCCTTCGAAGACCCCTCCTTCCAAGGGCAATTAGAATATTTTATTGCTTTCTAGGTTTTGGTTTTTGTAGTTTTAACGCTTGAACATTTTCCATTGTAAATTATCTTTTTCGGATAATTAAGGCATGTTTATCAAGGCGTCGACCTTCTTGTTTGAATTTTTGAATCGATGACTTCCAAAACTTGCAATACTCATTAGTAATAATCCAATATAGTTACAATAGCATTGTACATTATAACTTAAGCGTAGAATTTTTTCAAATGCTCCGCATTGAAAGTATTCCTTAGCTTTCTTCCTTCCTCATCCTCCAAGACATAGGCGTTGGGGTGGGGAACAGCGACGACCTTATATGGTCCTTCCCATTTAGGGGAGAGTTTATTTAGCCTATCCAGGTGTGAGAATTCATTTCTTCTCCACACCATCTCTCCCACGAAAAATTGGCGAGAGAAGACTCGTCGATTATAGTATCTAGCAGTGGCTAGCCTCATTCGTCCTTGAGTTTCGTCAAAGATCCATCTTTTAGTCTCCACCAAGTCAAGGTCGATACGCCTTTGTTCCTCATTATGCGTCGCTTCATAATGGATCACTCGGTGTGATGATACTGCTATTTCAGTAGGAGCCACCGCTTCCGAACCATACACCAATCCAAAGGGTGTTTCACCCGTCGATGTTTTTGGTGTTGTTCTGATGGACCAGAGAACATTATCCAATTCATCAGTCCATCTTCCTTTCAAGGCGTCTATGCGTTTTTTCAAACCATTGATGATGACCTTGTTTGCTGCTTCCACTTGACCATTTGTCTGTGCATGTCTTACTGAGGCATGGCGATGGTCAATGTGTAATTCTTCACAAAAGCATTTTAGCTCCTTTCCCGCAAACTGAGGAACATTATCACTGATAAGAATGCTCGGAATTCCGTATCTAGAAATAATTCTGGATTTTAGGAATTTTATCACTTGGAATTCTGTAGACGACGCCAGAGCTTTGGCCTCTACCCATTTTGAAAAGTAATCCACTGCCACTATAATATAGCACTTCTGTTTAGATTTGGGGAATGGACCCATCAAATCAATTCCCCATTGCACGAATGGCCAAGCGACGCGCATAGGTATCAATTCTGATGAGGGACGCCCTATCCTTGGAGTGTACTTTTGGCACGACTCACATTTTCTCACCATTTCGTCTACTTCCTTTACCATTGTCGGCCAATAAAACCCCTGATTCAAAGCTTTCCGAACAATGGATTTAGCTCCTTCATGGCAAGCAGCATATCCTTCATGTAGTTCTCTGAGTATAGTAGTAGCTTCAGGTGGATCGACGCATCTTAAGAAAGGAGTAGAAAATCCCTTTTTGTAAATGACTCCCTCAATCAGGGTATAGCTTGGGGCTATACGTTTCATCCTTTTCAACTCTGCCCCTTCTGCAGGCTCAATTCCTGATTCCAAGTAGGCCTTTATAGGCGTCGCCCATGTGTCAATGCTATGAATGTGAAGACATTCATAGGTTCTTTGAGATGAAACAGTTTCGACAAAATGTACTTTTACAGGCGTTGCCTGCCAGGCATATTTGCTCAAAGCGTCTGCTTCTTCATTTTCCTCTCTTGGAATGGCGTTAATCTCGAATTGGTCGAAGCCTTCAATCAAAATTTTGGCTTCACTTAGATATTTTTTCATCATTTTTCCTTTTGCTGCATATTCCCCCTTTACTTGGTTAACCACCAATTGGGAATCACAGTATACTTTGATAGCCTTGATGCCTATACCTCTAGCTATTCGTAGACCTGCAATCAATGCTTCATATTCGGATTCGTTGGTGGTGGCCTTAAAGGTTAGAACCAAGTCATATTTCAGAGATTCCCCCCCATCTGGTGGAGTGAGTACCAAGCCAGCTCCTGAACCTTCAATGGATGACGATCCATCTGTATATAACTTCCATTCAAGCGAGGATTCTTCCTTATCGAGTTGGGGTGTGAGCGGCGCCTCTACCTGGCTATGGGTAGACTCGACTATGAAGTCAGCCAGAGCTTGACCTTTTATGGCGGTTTTAGGAGCAAATTGGATTCGAAATTCACTTAACTCTATCGCCCACTTTATCATCCTTCCAGACGCATCTGGTTTTTGAAGGAAATGTTTTAGTGGTTGATTAGTTAATACAGTGATTTCATACTCGTGGAAGTAGGGGCGTAGTTTCCTAGCTGAAACTACCAACGCAAAGAGATACTTCTCAACTTCTACATAGTTTATTTCTGCCTTTGAAAGGACTTTAGATATAAAGTAAACTGGCACCTGGCCAGATTCTACGTTCTTTACAAGTACAGAGCTTACAGCCACTGGACTGACACTTAAGTATAGAACTAAAGCGTCGCCCCTTTCTGGCTTAGCCAATGGCGGTAAGGTTCGAAGATGCTTCTTCAGCTCTTGAAGCGCCTCTTCGCAAGCTGATGTCCACTCGAAAGTTTTTGTTGGCCCGTAATACTTCGATGAAGGGTAGGGATCTATCCCCAGCTTTAGATAAAAATCTGCTCAGCGCCGCCAACCTTCCGTTCAGACTTTGTACTTCCTTGTGACATGTGGGACTTTTCATGCCCTCAATAGCGCTTAGCTTTTCGGGATTTACTTCGATCCCCCTTTTGCTCACCATGTATCCGAAAAACTTTCCAGATTGGACTCCGAATGCACATTTGGCGGGGTTTAACCGTACTTGATGAAGCCTCATAACTTCGAAAGTTTTCCTGAGGTCTTCTGTATGATCGACGCCTTTGATGGACTTCACCAGCATATCATCGACATAAGCCTCCATGTTTACACCTATCATGCCTGCAAAGAGCCTGTTGACCATCCTTTGGTAGGTGGCCCCAGCATTGATGAGTCCGAAAGGCATGACAGTATAGTGATATATATCACTATCTGCATAAAAAGCTGTATGATGAGCGTCGCAGGCTGCCATTTTGATTTGGTTGTACCCTGAATAGGCATCCATAAAGCTCAATAACTCATGCCCTAAGGTGGCGTCGACCAGCTGGTCAATTCGTGGCAAAGGATATGAATCTTTAGGGCATGATTTTTTTAAATCCCTAAAGTCGACACACATTCTCCATTTGCCCGTAGCCTTCTTTACCAACACAGGGTTTGCGACCCATGCTTGGAATCTGATCTCCTTAACGAATCAAGCTTCAATCAACTTTGCCACTTCTTGTCGAATGGCAATGGACTTTTCTTCTCCCACCGGTCGTCGCTTCTGAGCGATAGGTTTGATACTGGTATCAATGTTGAGCTCGTGAGTAATTATTTCTTCGCTTATACCCGGCATGTCACTCGGTTTCCAAGCAAAGAGATCTCGAAATTCAATGAGTAGAAGAGTCAAAGCCGTAGCCTGCTCTTCTGGAAGCGTCGCCCCGATTTGGACAACCTTTTCAGGACCGTCTATCGATATCTTTACCAGTTCCTCTACTGGTGTTGGACGAACCTTCCCTTCTCTCAGATCCTCCTCTACCTTGATAGATAGGGCTTCCTTCCCTTTTAATACTCGATGCCTGGTGGATTGTACATAGCAATTCCTTGCCCCCGGCTGATTGCCTTTTACCACTCCTATTCCATGAGGCGTTGGAAATTTTAGGAGTTGATGATAAGTTGAATGAACCATACGATGTGGATTCAATGTGGACCGTCCCAAAATTACGTTGTAGGCAGTAGGGGCGTCGACCACGACAAAAGTATCATCTATTGTCAAAGATTTCCATCCCTCCCCCAAAAATACCGGTAAGGTGATGGCTCCTACCGGGTAGGTTGGAGTTGAAGTAAAGCCTAAAAGTGGGAAGTTCACTTTTTTCAGGTCTTTTTCATTCCGTCCCATTTTCTTTAATGCCTCGAGAAAAAGGACATCCGTTGAACTTCCCGAGTCAATAAGTACTCGCTCTACATCATATCCAGCAATCTCCGCAGTGATGACTAATGCGTCCTCATGAGGGCATGTCACGTGATTCATCTCATCCTCCCTGAAAGTAATATCAGTTTCTTCCGGTGATCTAGGACGTTTTCCTGCATTAGAGGTCCCAGACAACTGAGTAGCGTATACCTCCCTGGCACTACTAGTTTCTCCTCCCGAGGCAAACCCGCCACTGATCACTTGTGCATGCCCATGCTTACCCCTTGAATCTTCATCTCCTCCTTCCCTCTTGGGTGACACCCTCTTGTCCCTTCGTGGGCTGGGACTACGATCCCTCTTTGCCACGAAGTTTTTGAGGAGACCCTTTTGAATGAGCGTCTCAATATCTCTCTTCAAGATCTTGCAACTATCAGTGCTATGCCCCTTACTTCGATGATATCGACAGTACTGCTCGTGATAAGGGCCCATAGGTCCTCTAGACCTGCGGGGTAATGGTGGCGACGCCAAATCCTTATTTTCCATTTCGTTGAGGATTACAGAAATGTCCTGGTTTAAGGGCGTGAAAGCCTCGAAAACTTCTCGTGGTGGTCGCGGGATATTGGGGGGTCGCCTGTCCTCTTGGGGATGACTTCGCCTATCGTCCTGGGGACGACGTTTTTGCGATTTTTGCTCTGGCCTTTTTCCCTCTTGTATCTCCTTTCGAAGATCCTTAGAATATTTTCTTCCTTCGCGGGCTATTTCAAGGTCAATATATGACTTGACCCTTGCCGCTAGGTCAGATATAGTGTGAACGGGAATGACGCTCAAACTATCATGCAAAGCTGATCCCCTCTGCCCCAGTGCTCTAACAAAAGCTCGAATGGTCTCACCTCCTGTGATAACCTGGTCGATACTGGCTAGAGCCTGATTGAAGCGTTTATAAAAATCCCCCAAACTTTCATCTCCTGCTTGTCGAATGTGGTCCAAAGTACCCACACTTTTCAGCAATTGCCTTCCACCCATGTACTGGATGATAAACTTTTCCTTCAAGTCCGTCCAGGACGTAACTGAAGCCTTGGGCAATCCAAAACACCAGTGAGAGGCGGCGCCGCTCAAGGTTGAAGGAAAGAGTATTGCGCAATGTTTTTCATTCTCTGACCTTCCCAATAGGGAAGATTCATGAGTTTGGACATGCTCCACAGGGTCACCCTCCCCCTATACACATCAATCCTCGGGATCGGGACGGATGGTATTTCTACGTCCAAGATTTCATTTGTAAAAGGGTGTGATGCCCTATCTCTTGCTTCCAGCATGACTTTACCCGTATCTTCCTTTTTTGAATCAACAATAAGCTCCATCACTTTATCCAGGGTTACCTCAGTTTGTGGAGGAGCCATTACTACTGGGGTTGGCGTTGCATCAACGCTTCTGGGCGAAGGATCCACCTTAATAGGTAGTCCTACTATGGGAACCTCCCGAGGTTCAGAGGTCGCCTCATCCGCGCGGTGGTGCTCGTTAAGACGAGCTGCACGAGCGACAACCATGAGTTCTCTTCGATTTAGAAGGTCGTCTATCGCAGCTATAAGTGCTGGCGTAACGACTTCTTGGACAGTGGGGACTGCTGAAGGTGCTCTTCCTCCAGATGAGGCTATATGGGACTGCGCGGGTAGGAGCGGCGCTCGAGTCTGTGAATGCGACAGTACTCTAGCTGGAGCTCCTATTGGGGCTGAAGCACTTGGATGCGACGCCCCTGGATTGACCCGAAGCCTCGGCATAAAAGCGGAAGGCGTCAGGTGTTGTTGAAGATTGTGGAGGGAACTTCCTTCCTCCGGTTGCTGCGTTTGCTTAGCTTGTGTATTGGTAGGAGCCATGGCAATATTTTGCTCAAGGTTTCCCACAGACGGCGCTAGATGTTGGATCCTGTAAAACTTCTTCAGCTACAGGCGTCGCTCCTCTCGGGTCGACCTGCGTAGAATTGACAACTTCGGGTTGACCCGTTTATTCCACTCCGAAGCTTAAGTCAGTTCTAAGACTTTTGAGAGCTTTTATGTAGATGTGGTGAAAATCAGAATGTAATAAATGATAATGAATGCTTGCTATTTATAGGCTTCACTTAACCTGATGAACAGTGCTTCCTTCTTACCCTGGTTAATCAGTTTAACTGAAGTCAAATTGACCTTCTGATGGGACAGGAATCCTTATTCCTTAAATATCGGAGATATTTCATCCCATTCAATGCTGTCAGACCTTCAATTAATGCGTCCTTATCCAGACTTAGCCTAGGCGATGCCTTATGTATTAAGAGGCGACGCCTTACATGAATGGGTTGTATAAATCAATAAGATTATGTTTTAGGTCAGTGATATAAGGGTTTTAATTAATAAGGCGTCCCTTATAAACCCCATCAGTATCAATTGAAACATGATACGTATTTCATGGGCTTGTTTAATTAAGAGTTGTTGTCATTTTTCTAATGATAGTCAAGGCATACTGAAAATTAATTGACGTACTTTAACGAGATGAGTACCCTAACAATTATTTCGTTCGGATGGAGGGGATATTTGTGTTTGTATATGTATACGCAGTGTGAGTGTGGGTTATCAAGAACTGTTGGTTGTGGCCCAGCCCTTGGACCGGTCTCATTCAACCTGGGCCGGTTTAGGATTAAACCGACCAAATTTTCTTATGAATGGTAAATGAGGAAGGAAGTAATATATTAGGAAATATGATTGTTCGTATAATATATTAGGAAATATTACTGTTGATATAATATATCAGGAAATATTTTCTTAATATTCTTCACAATATTGTAAAATATACGTGGAATATTGTTACTATCTTTTTTATATCAAGAGAATATTATTAATATATTTCATAATAAAATTGTTGGATCGTGAAATCCTGAATGCTGATCTGGCAGTGAATTGAATGCCAGACAAGGTTGGGATGACGCTTCAGCTCCAACTCCGGTGAACCTGCAAGTAAGGGAGCGCAACAGAGGGGGTGCCTCTGGGTCCCTCTCCGATGCTTAAATGAGTATATGTGTGTATATAGCTCAAAACGTATTGAATGTATGTAAAGCAAAGGTATTTATAGAGTAGGAGATACCAAACCGTATAAGGTAACTGTATATCTTCGTGAATATTGTGTTGTTGAAGATTTAGATAGTAGATATTGCGGTTACGGCGAGATATTGCAGTTACCGTATCTAATCTTTAGTGAATATATGCCCGAGATATGCGGGATATCGTGGCTATATCCTTATTAACGGTTGGTGGGACCAGAGGAGAGAGGCAAGGCTCTCTTCAAGGCGAGCACTCCTGTGGCTGCGACCTTGATTGTTGGCGAGCACTCCCTGGGCACTCCCTTGGCGAGCAGTGGGAGGCTTTGGCCTTGGCCAATGGCGACCTGAAGTGGCACTTTGGCGTCCACTTTAGTTTGGATTCGATACTGGACCACTTTATGAGGGCCAGAGTAACCTTACTGTGGGTTGGCCTTGTTTAAATGGTATGGGTTGCATCCCCTGCAAATTTATTGGGCCTTCGAGGCCTTTCCCATATTGGGTCGTCACTATCAATACCCAACATTTGCCCCCGAAGCTTGAGTGAAGTTTCTTCGGTCGAGCTTGATTCTGTGATAGGGTTTAAGATAGTGACTTTTGGACTGGATTTTTTGCTTTCCTTATCTGCTATTTGTGCCTTTTGATGCTCTGTATCCTTTGGCGAACGATTTTGGTTGCGTAGAGTTTTTCGGAATGTGTGATACCTTACCCTATTAGGCGAACGCTTTGGGTTTCCAAGGTTTATGGATGCTCATTCTTCACTCTTTGGGCGAACACTATCGTTGCGAGGGTGTTAGGAGAGGTCTGGTATAGCTTTTGGCAATCACCTTTTTTGTGTAAGATTTCGAACATTTTAATGAATGGACAGTTAGCGAAAGTCGAGAGGACTTTTTAGGCATGTCTGTCTCTTTGTCTTCCGTAACCAGTGGGCAGACTCATAGGTTTTTCGTGTCGTTCCAACCTTTTGTCTCCCCGATGTAACCCTTGTTATTCTGACTTTACTTCAATTTTACCCAAAAGGGTGTAATCATTATCTGAGCCGTTTCTTACATGCCCGTTCGGTTTCCTTCGTTTTGGCTAAAAAGGCTGAACTTTAGCATTTAGTCTTTTATGCACTCAATTCATTTGCATTCCAGAGTTCATATCTTCTTTCAGCCCTCTGTTTCAATTTTTCCTTTCTCTCTTTTTATCCTCGAAAAAGCTTTCTCAGCCAGAACGGGATACTCCTTCGAGCTTTGGAGAGATGTTGGGGAGTGATCGGAACATCATTGATGACTTCTTCCGACATCATATGCAACCAAACTTCTGTTCAATCCGCTCAGGGGCGGAAACTTCAGAGTCGATGCTTGGGCTAGCGGGCATTCATCAGTTCGTACAACTGACGCTCAAGGTCGGGGTTCATCATTCCGCGCCAGTCTTTATTGATTGGATAAATTTCTGATCCATCAGTCTGGGACCTAAATTCATTGACCGCACTTGAGGACCTAAATTCATCAGTCTATTTTCCAAGCGGGCTAAGACGAGGTTGTTAGCTGCCTAGGCGTCTATGAGTTTCGGATCAGGGATGTCGACCAGTACTCTGTTTGGCTAGAGGCAGAGAATGGTGACCTCAGGGCTCAACTGAAAGAGTCCTGGGTGCAGAGGGATGCCTCGATGGCTGAGCAGGAGCATCTTTCCTTAAATCTTAAGGTTGTCCCATCCCCCCTTAGCGTGGTCGAGGACTTTAAGAAGTCCGAGGAGTTCTCTGACTGCGCCTTGGAGGTGATAAAGGCCGAGGCTGCTGCCTAACTCCAGATCTTGGTCGACGAGATTCAAGGGATTGATCCCAAGTTTCCTCTCTAGGAGGTGAAGTCTCTTCAGGACTTCATTGAGAGCGGCTACACCAAGGAAGCTTCTTGGCGATGAGGCTGCCCCCGGGGCCGAGAAGGAGACTGCATCCCCTGATGAACCCAAACCTTGAGGTCTCAGGCCTTCAGGCGACCGAGTCGATACCGAGTTTCAGGTCAAGGGAGCATGTTCATCCTCCTGCTTTTTGCTCATCCTTCTTTTTATCGATAATCACTTTTACTTCCCTTTGTTTTTGGGATAGTTGTAATTATTCTTTTGATTTCAGACTCGGATATTATTATAATGAACGCCTATAATTTCGTAAGCCTTTACTCTTTTTCGACTTCGAATGTGTTTGGTCGTTCTTCCGATATCTTTTCGTTCGAACGCTTTAGGAAGTTTTACCATATTTGTTTTCAACTTCTCTTTAGCTTATGTAGGAGAGTCTCGCCAAATAGGATCTTGGACCCTCCATTCCGTTCACCCAAGTTTCTTAAGGGAACTGTTACTCGAAGGTCATACCTTTAAGGAAACTATCATCTTTTGTAGATGTGTTCGCTTTGTTAAGGTTTTAGACCTTTGGAGTGTTCGTCTAATCACGGGGAACTGTTACCCGAGGCTCATTCATCTTTTAGTAAGTCGTCGCCCTAGGTTCATTCGCCCACTTTCTTGTGTTTGTTTCGCAAAGGAACGGTTACCTTTGATATGGATTCATTCGCTTTGGATGTTACTTCTCAATTTTTGCCCAACTTATAAGAGAACGGACTCCTTGACGGATTGCTCGCCTTTTGCGCTAGGACTTCTGTCTGATTTCTATATTTATTTGCCTAACTTTTTCCTTAGGTCTTTTCGCCTGATTTTGATAACAGGTCTTGTGCCTGACTTTGGCATCAGGTCTTTCGCCTAACTTTGGTGCTAGGTCTTTCACCTGATTCAGTCATCAGGTCTTTCGGGTCTTTTGGTTTGCCTAACTTTGGCGTTAGGTCTTTTTGCCTAACTTTGGCGTTAGGTCTTTCGCCCAATTTTGATATCGGGTTTCTTTGTTTCGTAAGCCTTGGTTTTTGTTTGACTTTGAGTATACTTGGTTGTTCTTCTGATGTCTATCTTGCTTGAAAGCTTTAGGAAGTTTTACCATACTTGTTTTCAACTTCGCTTCATCTTTTGTAGAATAGTCTCGCCTTTTTGTTTTCATTCAAAGGGTCTTAGACCTTTCTTTGGAGGAAACGTTACCCTTTAGAGGTTCTTTTCGCTCTTTTAGGTTTCGGGGGAAGGACTGTGGCCTTTTATCGGCTCGTCCGTTCCTTTCGCCATGTTTCTTAAGGAAACTGTTACCCAAGGATTATGCCTTTAAGGAAACTGTCATCCTTTATGGATTCGTTCGCCTTTTAGGATTTTGGTCCTTAGATTCGTTCGCCTAGTTGTAGGAAACTGTTATCTAAGATTTGCACGCCTTTTAGGAAGCTGTTACCTCAGATTCGTTCGCCCTTTTTAGGGAACTGTTGCCCAAGATTCGCTCGCCTTTTTAGGAAGCTGGAAAGCTTTACGAAGTTTTACCATACTTGTTTTCAACTTCGCTTTTCAAAGGAACAGTTACCTTTAGATTCGCTCGCTCTCTTAAGCTTTTCTTTGGAGAGATTGTTACCTTATTGGTTCGTCTGCTCCGTTGTGCCCAATTTGTAAGGGAACTGTTACCCTTGATGTGGGTTCGTTTGCCTTTTAGTGTAGGTCTTTGTTCTTCCCAGTTGGACAGTTGTAGAGATTTGGGTAGCATAGACTTCTTTTGCATTGGACCCCTCGCCTCCGGCACCAAACCTTACAGCAATCAGGTTTATCACCCTCCTGCTCTGGGATGGGCCAAATTGCTCGGGCGGAGCTGGAGAGTGGTTTCTACGTGGGGGCATTCGACTTCTGGTGACAATGCTTTTTAACCTTGGCGTCAGGGCTTTTGATCTAACTTTGGCGTTAGGGCTTTTTGGCCTGACTTTGCCTAATTCTATTGTTAGGACTTTTGGCCTGACTTTGGCGTCATGGCTTTTATTTTGCCTAACTTTATTGCTAGGTCTTTTGGCCTGACTTTGGCGTCAGGGCTTTTGTGGCCTATCTTTGGTGATAGGGCTTTTTGGCATAACTTTGTTGCTAGGGCTTTTGTGGCCTATCTTTGGTGATAGGGCTTTTGGCCTAACTTTGTTGCTAGGGTTTTTGTGGCCTAACTTTGTTGCTAGGGCTTTTGTGGCCTATCTTTGGTGATAGGGCTTTTGGCCTAACTTTGTTGTTAGGGCTTTTGGCCTGTCTTTGGCGACAGGGCTTTTGTGGCCTAACTTTGTTGTTAGGGCTTTTGGCCTGACTTTGGCGTCAGGGCTTTTGTGGCCTATCTTTGGTGATAGGGCTTTTGGCCTGTCTTTTGCGACAGGGCTTTTGTGGCCTAATCTTTGTTGTTAGGGCTTTTGGCCTGACTTTGGCGTCAGGGCTTTTGTGGCCTAACTTTGTTGTTAGGGCTTTTGGCCTGTCTTTTGCGACAGGGCTTTTGTGGCCTATCTTTGGTGATAGGGCTTTTGTGACCTAACTTTGTTGTTAGGGCTTTTGTGGCCTAACTTTGTTGTTAGGGCTTTTGGCCTGTCTTTGGCGACAGGGCTTTTGTGGCCTATCTTTGCTGATAGGGCTTTTGGCCTGACTTTGTCGACAGGGCTTTTGTGGCCTATCTTTGGTGATAAGCTCCTCAACTTGGTCAAGAGTGAATTGGGGCTGCTGTCCTCCATTCGGTGCAGAACTTGATGGATTGACAGAGTGAGTGACCGTCGGCGTCTCAGTGGAGGCCGGAGGTAAGGATTGGTGTCCAAAGGTCATCTCTTGATCTTCTTGAGGGGTTGTGGTGCTAGGATTTCCAGTTTCTGATTCCGGTGGCCCCGTAGGACGAGGATCTTCATGAGGAGCAGGGGTTTTTATGCGGGCCTGTCCTATGATGGTTTCCAAGAGGGATATCATCTATGCGGTTACCTGAATGGTTTCCCAAGCCACTTGGATGGTTTGTCGATCTGGAATCTCTGCGACGTTTGGAACGGGGGTCGTTCTCGAATTGCCAATGTATTCACGTGCCGGTCTCGGAGGGACAGCATCACAAACTGCTTGGCTTGCAGGTTCTTGGTGGAGTGGCGAAGCGGCAGCGGAATTAGAGCTATCCGAGGATTGTTCGTTAGCTTCTTTCCGATAATTGCAGTTAGAGCGAGTATGTATGACTGTTTTGCTCGTTTTCCCACAGACGGCGCCAAATGTTGGATCGTGAAATCCTGAATGCTGATCTGGCAGTGAATTGAATGCCAGACAAGGTTGGGATGACGCTTCAGCTCCAACTCCGGTGAACCTGCAAGTAAGGGAGCGCAACAGAGGGGGTGCCTCTGGGTCCCTCTCCGATGCTTAAATGAGTATATGTGTGTATATAGCTCAAAACGTATTGAATGTATGTAAAGCAAAGGTATTTATAGAGTAGGAGATACCAAACCGTATAAGGTAACTGTATATCTTCGTGAATATTGTGTTGTTGAAGATTTAGATAGTAGATATTGCGGTTACGGCGAGATATTGCAGTTACCGTATCTAATCTTTAGTGAATATATGCCCGAGATATGCGGGATATCGTGGCTATATCCTTATTAACGGTTGGTGGGACCAGAGGAGAGAGGCAAGGCTCTCTTCAAGGCGAGCACTCCTGTGGCTGCGACCTTGATTGTTGGCGAGCACTCCCTGGGCACTCCCTTGGCGAGCAGTGGGAGGCTTTGGCCTTGGCCAATGGCGACCTGAAGTGGCACTTTGGCGTCCACTTTAGTTTGGATTCGATACTGGACCACTTTATGAGGGCCAGAGTAACCTTACTGTGGGTTGGCCTTGTTTAAATGGTATGGGTTGCATCCCCTGCAAATTTATTGGGCCTTCGAGGCCTTTCCCATATTGGGTCGTCACTATCAATACCCAACAAAAATATTTCCTAATAATATATTTCCTAAATATATATTTTCTAATGGAGTGTTTCCTATTGTAATATAGTTGTTGGTATTTTTTATTTCAAGGAGTACCATAAACCCTATAAATAGGGTTGGTTCTTCTCAATTAAAAAAAAAAATCTCATACACTTCCGAAAATTACCAACAGATATATTGCTCAAGTGTTAAGTCAGATCCAAGTTTCCAGTTGTGTTCGAATTTCCGTCGAAGTCCGAGTTCAGGTATTGTTCAGTTCGGTTAAGGGAAACACCGTGTTTGTTTCGCCTTGACGACACTGTTTTATCATGGGAGGTAATCGTCCTAATTTTCCTCTTACACGAACCATGTACGGTGAGGGGGAGAAATTGCCTTAAGGAGACCGTTTTGATACGGGACTCAGTAATTTTCTGCAAAATCCAATTTTTGGTCAATTTCGTCATTTCGTCAATTTGCATGTCATTCAATAATTTCATGTAATTTTAATTTCGAAAATTATTATTTAATTCTCCTAAATATTACAAACAATCTCAAGGCAATATCCTGTGTTTTAGTAATTTCAGGAGACAAAGAACCGACTCAGTTCATTAATTTGTGTAATATGAAATAATAATTTTCGATAAAATAATTCAGCTTTTTCTGTTTCAGAATTATGGATGCAATCAACAATGAGTTTGATATCAGTGTTGGAACAATGGCTCAGACTGAAGTCCCTAATGCGTCGTCGAACGCACACGTCGTTACGCCGACTGGGGGATAACCATGACTCGTCTGGCTGGACTTGTGCATGCTCAGAAGCCCAAGAAATTTGACGGCTCAAACTTAAAGAGGTGGCAGGAGAAGATGAAATTCTATCTGACTATGCTAAGCTTGGCTCGATTCCTGACTGAAGAACCACCAACTCAAAGCGAGGATGATGATAATCAAGGGTTCTTCTTAGCTCTAGAAGCTTGGAATCACTCAGATTATTTATGTAGACATTATGTAATGAACTGTTTGTCTGATTCATTGTATGATGTATATAGTAAAACAAAGTTCGCTAGAGAGTTGTGGCATGCCTTGGAACAAAAATATGAGTCTGAGTATGCCGGGAAAAAGAAATTCCTAGTTAGTCGCCTGTTTGACTATAAGATGGTAGATAACAAACCATGTATGGAACATGTGATAGATCTACAGCTCCTCCTCCAGAGTATCCATGCCGAAAAAATGGAACTCGCAGAGTCGTTTCAAGTAGCCGTCATAATTGAGAAATTACCCCAGCGTGGAATATCTTCAAGGGCTACCTGAAGCACAAGCGGAAGGAGATGACCATGGTCGAGCTGCTCGAAAGGATCAATGTGCAAGAGCAGTACATGAATGCTGCACGAGGAATTCCAATCGGCCCCATGAACACGATGGCCTCCGCCAAGGCAAATGTGGTGGAGCATGGGCAGAGCAGACATGCTGTCAAAGGCAACTAGAAGAAGCAAAAAGGATTCATTCTAGGCCCTAAGGGGGGGGGTCTCGAAGAAGTCGGGATCCAAACCACAAGGATTTATTGGTGTCTGTTATAACTGTGGTAAAACTAGCCATAAATCTAATGCTTGCAGGTTTCCTAAGAAAAAGGAGACCAACATGGTCCAGGAAATCACTGAAGACCTTGACGACATCAACTTGTCTGCGGTGGTGTCTGAGGTGAGCATGGCTAATTCCAACCCCTGGGAGTGGTGGGTTGACACAGGTGCCACCAAGCATGTCTGTTCGGACAAATGAATATTCTTCAATTTTGAAGAAGTTGATTCTTGGGAGAGCTTGTACATGGACAATTCCGCCTCATCCGAGGTCAAGGGCAAAGGAAGCGTCATTTTGAAGATGACTTCCAGGAAAGAGCTGACATTGAAGAATATGCTGTATGTTCCAGACATTCGCAGGAACCTGGTGTCAGGATCTCTCCTCAACAAGCATGGCTTTCGTCTTGTATTTGAGTCAGATAAATTTGTACTCACAAAAATTGGGATGTATGTGGGTAAGGGTTATGAATGTGGGGGGATGTTCAAACTCAATGTAATGGCTATTAAGCCTAAGACAAACAAGAATAAAATTGTTTCTTTCGCTTACGTGATTGAGTCTCCTAATCTTTGGCATGGTAGATTAAGACATGTTAATTATGATACCTTGCGAAGGTTAATTAATATGAATCACATCCCTACACTTCAAATTGATCTCAAACAGAAGTGTGAAATATGTGTTGAGCCAAAATTAACCAGGCCATCCTTTCATTCAGTTGAAAGGAATACAAAACCTCTTGATTTAATACATAGCGACGTTTGTGATTTAAAGTTTGTCCAAACGACAGGCGGAAATAAGTACTTTATCCCTTTTGTGGATGATAGTACAAAATATTGCTATGTATACTTGTTGAAGAGTAAAATGAAGCTATAGAAAAGTTCATGCTTTATAAACAATAAGTTGAAAATCAACTTAACAAGAAAATCAAGATGTTGCGTAGTGATAGATGTTGGGTATCGATAGTGACAGCCCATTAAGGAAAAGGCCTCGAAGGCTCAATAACTATAGAGGGGGTAAACCCGTAACATTCGAACCGGACCGGCCTCCATAGAATGACCCAGAACCGAGCCCAAGGACTCTGAGAACGCCTTGAGTGCTCGCCATTCTTCATTAAGGCCGCGACATCTCACTGCTCGCCATGAGAGTGCTCGCCCCGAAGAGAGCCTTGCCTCTCTCCTCTGGTCCCACAAAACCGTTAATAAGGAGGTGGCCATGATATCCCGCGTATCTCGGTCACATATTCACTAAAGATTAGATTTGGTAACTGCCATATCCCACGATTCGAATCTTCAGCAACACAATATACACTAAGATATTCAGCTGCCTTATACGGTTCTATCTCTCTTACCCTATAAATACCCTTGCTTTATATACGTTCTTTACGTTTTGAGTTTTATACACACATATACTCATTTAAGCATCGGAGAGGGACCCAGAGACACCCCCTCTGTTGCGCTCCCCTACTTGCAGGTTCACCAGAGTTGGAGCTGAAGCGTCATCCCAACCTTGTCTGGCATTCAATTCACTGCCAGATCAGCATCCAGGATTTCACGATCCAACATTTGGCGCTGTATGTGGGAACGAGCAATTCAGCCATGAGAACTCGATCCCAAAGCAACCGTCGGAACCAGACTAGGGAGCGATCCTCAGATAGCTCTGATTCCGCCGCCGCTTCACCGCTTCAACAGGAACCTGCCAGCCGAGCAGGAGCAGGAGTTAATGTTGTTCCTCTGCGGACAGCTCGAGAACATGTCGGTGATTCCAGACCGACCCCCGCTGCTGATCAAAACGGAGCCCCGGCACCGCAGACAGTCCACATTGCGGGGCAGGATATTAATTTAACCCCCGAGATGGTCTCCCTGTTGGATGCCATCCTAGGACAGGCGCGCCGCCAAGCCCCTGCTCCTCAAGAAAACAATCCATCTGCTCCTATGGAAAACCACCGCCCTGCTGCCACAGGGCCCTCACCTTCGAAAGCGGCAAATCCTGGCCTCAGGAAGATCAGGAGATGACGTTAGGTCAGCAGTCCCTACCTCCGGCACACACCAAGGAGCCAGCAGCCGCTTGTACGGCCAATCCTTCCGGTCCTCCTCCACCCGGAACCTCTCCCATGTACTCCACTATGGATCAGATGGATGACCTCCTCAACAAAAGGCTCCAGGAAAGACAGTTGACAGTCATAGCTCCCTTCAAGGAGCAGTCCTCTCAACCTTTTACCGACGGGCTCGTCGCTATCAAAATCCTGAAGGATGTGGTTGCTCGGGCCATACCTGAGTATAGCGGTGGAGGAGATCTCACCGTACATGTCAACAAACATGAGGCCTCCCTTCTGGGTAAGTCAAACGATCCCAATCATTTGGCTTTTCTATTTCCATCTACTCTTTCGGGTTCGGCTTCGTCCTGGTTCTTCGGCCTCCCTGCAGGATCAATCGGAACTTGGGCAGAGTTAAGAAGCAAGTTCCTGGAGAGATATATGGACGAGCGCCAGTTGCTGAAGAGCGTGGTCGCCCTTGACTCAGTCAAACAGCAGCCGGGAGAGTCGCTGTCCAACTTCTACGGGAGTTTTCATCAGAACGTCACAGAATTAGATCGCCGAATCTCGGATGGGGAGATCATTCGAGCCTTCTACAGGGGTCTGGATGTGGCCAACAAAGCCTCGAGAAAGCTGCGAAACAGCTATCACGTGAAGGAGATTGAGACGTTGGAGGAGCTGGCATCCAGAGCAAAAGGTTTCATAGACCTTGAACGCGCAAACATCGAGGCTAACCTCCTGACGACCTCGCTAAGGGTGACCCATGAACCCCGACGCGATGGTAAGAATGAGGTAAAGAAGGAGAAGAAGGGAAAAGAAAGCAAGCCCCGAGTCGAGTCTCTTCCAGCGCCTCGCCATCCAGACGTCCCTGAGTACTTCACGCAGATACCATAAGTGCAAAGGCCATAACACAGACGATTGCAAGATTTTGAAGCTGGACATAGAGAGGCTGATTCAGGGGGGAATGTTGAAAGAATTTGTAGCAGGGCGAGACCGAAGTCAAACGCCCCCAGGAGGCATCGTTCGCCAGCCCCTGCAGATCAAGCTGAGCCTTCTGGAAGCAAGAGGAGAGTGAATCTGATTGCGGGAGGATTCAGTGCAGGCGGCGAGAGGTCAAGCGCCAGAGAGGTCTATGCCACTCAGATCTCTACAGCAGTTCAGTTGGGAAAGCGGCCCCGACCTGAAGAGAACATTGTCATCTCATTCTCTGAAGATGATTTTGCACATGTCACCATACCCCACAACGATGCTCTGGTCATTACGGCAGATATTGACGGCTGTGATGTTGCAAGGATTCTAGTCGACGGAGGCAGCTCGATAGACATCCTATTTCTGGACGCCTTTGAGAAGATGGGCAAGTCCAAGCGCGACCTGAAGAGGGTCGACTTTCCGCTGATCGGGTTTGCGGGAAGTACAACTTATCCACTCGGGGCTATAACCATGCCAGTGATTTTTGGCGAGGGGTGGAAAAGCATCAAGGTGTCGGTCACTTTCCTGGTGGTCGATTCACCTACATCCTACAACGCCATCATAGGGAGGACCACGATCAACCCAAATAAGATTGTGGCATCCACTGTCCACCAGAAGATGAAGTTCCCTACTCCGAACGGGATTGGAGAAGTGCTAGGAGATCAGCCTTCCTCGCGGCAATGCTATGTGAACTGTTTACGCAGGAAGAACCAAAGGGAGGCGCTCGCCATCGAAACAGAGGCCGACCCCCGCGAGGACTTGGCTCGGCCAGCACCCATGGAGGAATTGGAGGAGATCGAGATCGATGGTCCAGACAAAAAGGTGTGCATTGGGACCACCTTGAAGGAGGATCAGAAGGAGGCCATGACCGCCCTCCTCAAGGAATTCAAAGAGCTCTTCGCCTGGCAGCCGAGCGACATGCCATGAATCAGCACAGATATTATCTCCCATGAGCTCAGGATAGACCCCTCCATCAAGCCGATCGCCCAAAATAGAAGATCATTCGGGACGGATAAGCGTTTGGCGATCAGGCAGGAAGTCGGCAGATTGATTGAAGCTGACTTCGTCAGAGTAGTAAGATTCCAGAGCTGGGTCGCCAACACAGTTTTGGTCAGGAAATCAAACGGCAAGTGGAGGATGTGCGTCGACTTCCGCGACTTGAACAAGGCTTGCCCCAAAGATTCATATCCCCTTCCGAGGATTGATCAGCTGGTCGATGCTACCTCAGGTCATGAGATGCTGAGCTTCATGGACGCCTACTCAGGCTACAACCAGATCAGAATGCATCTCGACGATGAGGCTCACACCGCTTTCTATGCTGATGGGGACATTCTGTGCTACAAGGTGATGCCCTTTGGCCTTATCAATGCTGGGGCAACGTATCAACGGATGGTGAACCGGCTATTCCAGGACATGCTGGGAAGGAACATGGAGGCCTATGTGGATGATATGCTCGTCAAAACCATTAAGGGAAATTCTCACACGGCAGACCTCCGCGAAGCTTTCGAATGCATGAGAAGACACAGTGTTCGCCTGAATCCTGCCAAATGCGCCTTCGGGGTCAAGTCCGGTAAATTTCTGGGTTTTATGGTCAGTAATAGAGGAATCGAAGCAAACCCAGAAAAATTAAAGGCCATAGAGGAAATGAAGTCGCCAACCTGCCACAAGGAAGTCCAGTGCCTGAACGGCCGACTAGCTGCTCTTAACCGCTTCCTCTCCAAAGCAAGCGACAGGTCCCTCCCGTTCTTCAAAATCTTGAGGGCCAACCGCAAGTTCGAGTGGACGCCAGACTGCGAGGAAGCATTCCAGTCCTTGAAGAGGCATATTCAAACACTCCCAGCTCTGGCAAAACCCGTTCCAAGCGAGCAGCTTTTCCTTTATCTAGGCATTAGCGATGTGGCAGCCAGTGCTGTCTTAATAAGGGAGGAAAATAATGTTCAAAGTCCAGTGTATTTCATTAGCAAAATGTTCAACTCAGCAGAAATAAAATATGTCCAGATTGAGAAGTATCTCTATGCCTTAGTTATTGCTGCTCGGAAGCTGAGGCCTTACTTTCATGCGCACGACATCACAGTCCTCACCAATCAACCTCTCAAAAACTTCCTGATGAAGCCAGATTCTTCAGGAAAAATGGTCAAGTGGGCGATCGAGCTCAGCGAGTTCAAGATCAAATTTGCGCCAAAAACGGCCATCAAAGGTCAAGCACTAGCTGATTTCATAGTGGAAAGCACTAGTAACGGTCAAACAGAAGCAGAGAACAGGCCAAGTCAGTCAACAGACGACAATCAAATCTGGGAACTCTATACGGATGGGTCTTCATCAAAAGAAGGCTCGGGGGCAGGTTTAATTCTTATTCCTCCTGAGGGCGAGCCTCTGAAGTACGCGATCGCCTTGACATTCCCGGCGACCAATAATGAAGCAGAATATGAGGCTCTTATCACTGGACTCAGACTAGCAAAAGGAATGGGTATAACTGCGCTTAAGGTAAAAAGTGACTCAGAGCTTATTGTCAATCAGGTTAATGGCGCCTACGAGACAAAGGGAGAAAAGATGAAGAAATATCTCGGCATTGCCAAAAAGCTGGTCGCGGAAATCCCAAATTTCGCGATTGAGTTTATTCCTCGCCAAGAAAACCAGATGGCAGATTCTTTGATTAAACTAGCCTTCGGAGGGGCGACAGTCCAGCAGTCCTGGAAAGCAGAGCATAGGTCTTCAACATCCAAGGACAAGTCACATGGATGACCCCGTTCCAGAGTTATTTAAAAGAAGGAATCCTCCCGGAGGACGAAGGAGAATCCACGAGGATTAGAAGACTCGCAGCAAGTTATCTAATCATCGATGGAGAACTCTACAGAAGAGGCTACTCGACACCTTACTTGAGGTGTGTTGCTCATCCTGAAACGGAAAAGGTTCTTCGAGAAGCTCACGAAGGGGCAGCAGTATGCCATGAAGGTGCTCGATCACTAAGCAGAAAAATATTCAGATTGGGATATTACTGGCCGACCTTGGGAAAAAATGCAGCCGAGATAACACAGAAGTGTGAGATTTGCCAGCAGTTTGCACCACGATCGGGTCGACCATCGACATTATTATCCCCAATGGCAGGTGCCTGGCCTTTGGCTCAATGGGGAATCGATATATTGGGTCCTTTTCCCATTAGCACTGGCCAGCGTACTCACATTATAGTGGCAATCGACTACTTCACTAAGTGGGTAGAGGCGAAAGCTCTAGCTTCGACAACAGAATTCCAAGTCATCAAGTTCCTGCAGGTCAACATATTCTCCAGGTTTGGCATTCCAAAGGTACTCATCAGTGATAATGGTCCACAATTTGTTGGAAAGGAGCTGAAATGGCTCTGTGAAGAATATCATGTGGACCATCGTTTCAGCTCAGTACATCATCCTCAAACGAATGGGCAGGCTGAAGCAGCCAACAAGGTTGTTTTAGCAGGACTCAAGAAAAGGGTTCGAGCATTCAAAGGGAATTGGGTAGACGAACTGGAAAACGTATTATGGGCAATCAGAACAACGCCTAAGGCGGCCACAGGAGAAACGCCTTTCAGTTTAGTGTACGGATCAGAAGCGGTAGCACCAGCCGAATTAGCAGTGCCTACCCACAGAGTCTTACACTTTAACGCGGAGGCAAATGAGATCGAGCGCAGAACTGACCTCGACTTAGCAGAGGAAAAGAGATGGCCTCGGAAAAGACACAGGCAAAGATGCGCTTGGCGACCGCTCGGTATTTCAACAGAAAAGTCAGCGCTCGCCAATTTTTCGTGGGGGAGATGGTTATGAGAAGAAATGAATTCACAAGGCTGGACAGTAAAAACAAACTTTCAGCCAAATGGGAAGGACCGTACAAAGTAGTAGAGATCGCCGCACCAGGATCCTACTATTTGGAAACCACCGAAGGCGAGAGGTTACCCCGTCCATTTAATTCTGAGCATTTAAGAAGATTTTATGCATAGTTTGTAATCAAACTGTTATGTCAATAAAAGAAAACCATTCCTTCATAAAGCGTGTCCACTAGAAGCAAGCCGAAGCCAAAAGCGCTGACGCCAATGTCAGGCCAAAAAGCCCTAGCAACAAAGCTAGGCCAAAAGCCCTGACACCAATGTCAGGCCAAAAAGCCCTGGCGCCAATGTCAGGCCAAAAAGCCCTAGCAACAAAGCTAGGCCAAAAGCCCTGACGCCAATGTCAGGCCAAAAAGCCCTAGCAACAAAGCTAGGCCAAAAGCCTTGACGCCAATGTCAGGCCAAAAAGCCCTAACAACAAAGTTAGGCCAAAAGCCCTGACGCCAAAGTCAGGCCAAAAGCCCTAGCAACAAAGCTAGGCCAAAAGCCCTAGCAACAAAGCTAGGCCAAAATCCCTAACAACAAAGTTAGGCCAAAAGCCCTGACGCCAAAGTCAGGCCAAAAGCCCTAGCAACAAAGCTAGGCAAAAAGCCCTGGCGACAAAGTCAGGCCAAAAGACCTAGCAATAAAGTTATACAAAACAAAAAGCCCTAAGAACAAGGCTAGGCCAAAAGCCCTGGCGACAAAGTCAGGCCAAAGAAAGTTTAGGCGATCACTATCGATGATAAAGCCTGAAAAATTACAAATCCCCTGTTATTATGCCAACACCTCAAAGGTTTAAACTTCAAAGAAGGTAATATCTCTTTGAACTTAGAAGTTTACGCTTTTAAGTGTCAAAAGTATTATCCTTAGAAAGTTTGACTTATGATTGGTCTAAGGCTTTTAGGGTCGACGACATTACAAAGCAAGAAAAAGCGGAAAGTAATTATGATTAAGATATTGGATAGCCAAATATGTTCGAAGTCGATTAAAGGCTCAAGAATATAAAGGCATTCAATAGATAAACCCAAGTCTTAGATAAATAATTACAAACCAAAAACAAAAATTACAAAGAAAAACAGAGGATATTGCCAAAACAGAGCAGTAAAAGGGCGAAAGTTTACCTTTTGGGGAAAAAACAGGTGTGTCTAGCTCAGGCCCGTCCACAACTACAGGAGTGGTTGCAGACCTTCCCAGATCAGCTTGTTCCTCCACTGAGGGGGGCACGACGGCATCCCTGATGGTCAAGGGGGGCATTGGCGTTCCTAGGAGCGTTGGCTTTGTTAGCACCCTTGGGGGCCATATGCTTGACTCTCTGACTTCGGGGAGCCATAGAAATAAATGAAGAAGGCTGAAGAAGGTTGAAAAAGAAAATAGAAAGGTTCGCAACGAAGCTCTGGAAATCTGAGGGAGTGGATGAACGTAAAAAACAAAATAGAGAAACTGACGTTTCTTATATAGACCAAGAAGGGAGTAACCGACAAGAACAAACCGAAGCGACACAGAGGAATAATTGCACCTTTTTGGAAAAAGCCAAAGCAATGTCAGAATTCCAAGAGACACCTTGGGGAGACAGACGGTTGGCTGGTACAGACAGCTGTCAGACTACCCTAGGTTTACGGATAAGTAAATGTCAGGCGTGCCTCAAGTGACCGTTCGATTTCTGGACAACTGTGCGGTTATTAAATGCTAAAAGTCCACTAAGGAGACAAGGTGGTCGCCAGCGCACTAAGAGACTTTACCAAAAATGCCTCAGGCGAGTAGTGATCGCCCAAATAAAGAAAAATAGACTTTCATGAACCTAGATTACCTCGAGTGATCGCCAAAGGGGAATAAAAGAAAGGATATTTTTTCAGCTTTGAACGAAGAAAAAACCGCTCGCCAAACGAGCTCAAAATGCCTCAAAGGTCATGAACCAATACAAGAAACGAGGAAAATCGAATCTGAGACGTCACTATCTAAAACCCTACCAGGGAATAAAGCTCGCCTAAAGAAACTTCAATCAAGCTTCGGGGGCAAATGTTGGGTATCGATAGTGACAGACCATTAAGGAAAAGGCCCAATAACTATAGAGGGGGTAAACCCGTAACATTCGAACCGCACCGGCCTCCATAGAATGACCCAGAACCCAGCCCAAGGACTCTGAGAACGCCTTGAGTGCTCGCCATTCTTCATTAAGGCCGCGACATCTCACTGCTCGCCATGAGAGTGCTCGCCCCGAAGAGAGCCTTGCCTCTCTCCTCTGGTCCCACAAAACCGTTAATAAGGAGGTGGCCATGATATCCCGCGTATCTCGGTCACATATTCACTAAAGATTAGATTTGGTAACTGCCATATCCCACGATCCGAATCTTCAACAACACAATATACACTAAGATATTCAGCTGCCTTATACGGTTCTATCTCTCTTACCCTATAAATACCCTTGCTTTATATACGTTCTTTACGTTTTGAGTTTTATACACACATATACTCATTTAAGCATCGGAGAGGGACCCAACGACACCCCCTCTGTTGCGCTCCCCTACTTGCAGGTTCACCGGAGTTAGAGCTGAAGCGTCATCCCAACCTTGTCTGGCATTCAATTCACTGCCAGATCAGCATCCAGGATTTCACGATCCAACAATAGAGGTGGTGGGTATGATGTTCCATTTGGTGAGTTTTGTGCTCAACACGGAATCATACATGAGGTCACCGCTCCTTATTCACACCAATCAAACGGGGTGGCGGAAAGGAAAAATCGAACATTGAAAGAGATGATGAATTCAATGTTGATAAGTTCTGGGTTACCTCAGAACATGTGGGGGAAGCTATTTTAAGTAGCAATTACCTTTTAAATAAGTTACCCCGAAATAAAGAAGATAAAAAACCTTTCGAATTATGGAAAGGTAGAAGACCTTCTTCAATCACCTCTGAGTGTGGGGGTGTCTTGCTAAAGTGATGGTGCCTCCTACTAAAAGGTTAGGATTGGACCAAAAACTGTTGATTGCATCTTCATAGGATATGCTCAAAATAGTAATGCTTATCAGTTTCTTGTGCATGATTCGAAGATTTCGGATATACATAACGATACGATAATGGAATCAAGAAACGCATATTTCTTTGAAGAAGTATTTCCGGCTAAATCTAGGGGGAATGCAAGTTCGTCGAAACGAACTTATGAGACTATAGAAAACAATGGTCTAGACCTAGGAAATGTTGAGGTAGAACCTAAGAAAAGTAAACGAGTTCGGGTAGAAAAATCTTTTGGTCCAAATTTTTTCACCTATATGCTTGAAGCAGAACCTCAAACATTTCAAGAAGCGGTAAATTCTTCAGAAGGACCTCTATGCAAAGAGGCAATCAATAGTGAAATTGAGTCCAACTTGCAAAATCACACGTGGGAACTAGTGGATCTTCCTCCTGGATCCAAGCCACTAGGTTACAAGTGGATTTTCAAAAGGAAAATAAAAACAGATGGATCAATTGATAAATATAAGGCTATACTTGTAATTAAGGGTTACAAGCAGAGAGAAGGTCTTGATTATTTTGACACATATTCTCTAGTGATGAGAATAACTTCCATAAGAATGATACTCGCAATAGCGACATTGCGAAATTTGGAAATACATCAAATGGATGTGAAAACAGCTTTCTTAAATGGAGATTTAGAGGAAGAAATCTACATGGAACAACCTGAGGGTTTTGTTGTGCCAGGGCAAGAAACGAAAATCTGTAAACTTGTGAAATCACTGTACGGTCTGAAACAGGCACCGAAACAGTGGCATCATAAATTTGACAATGTAATCCTAGAAAAAGGATTTAAAATAAATGAATGTGACAAATGCATCTACGTGAAAGATACAAATGAAGGTTATGTAATTTTGTGTCTTTATGTTGATGACATGCTTATCGTTGGAAGTAACGATAGGTTGATTCAACCCACGAAGGATATGTTGAATTCGAGATTTGACATGAAAGACATGGGCCTTGCTGATGAATTCTTGGAATTAAAATTAATCGGACATCAGAAGGAATTGCTCTAAGTCAATCTCATTATATTGATAAGATATTAGAGAAATTCAACAAGGATGACAAAAAGGAGGTCTGCACTCCAATAGATCCAAATAAGTATTTCTCAAGAAATACAGGAGAAAGCGTCCTTCAAGTTGAGTACGCTAGGGTTATTGGTAGTGTCATGTACTTGATGATGTGTACTAGACCTAATATATCACACGTTGTTGGCGTGTTTAGTAGATATACGAGTAATCCAAGTACTGATCATTGGGATGGAATCATAAGATTACTTAGGTACTTGAGATATACTCGTAGTTATGGGCTGCATTATACAAGATATCCAACGGTTATAGAAGGATATACTGATGCTAATTGGATATCAGCATCAAGAGACTCGAACTCCACAAGTGGATTCGTGTTTACCCTAGGGGGTGCAGCCATATCGTGGAAATCCTCTAAGCAAACAGTTATAGCCAGATCCAGCATGGAATCTGAGTTTATAGCACTTGATAAATGTGCTAAAGAAGCTGAATGGCTACGCCATTTTCTTGAGGATATTCCTAGGTGGCCAAGACCAGTGTTTGAAATAAGCATATATTGCGATAGTCAATCTGCAATTGGCAGGGCACAAAGTCATATGTATAATGGTAAGTCTAGACATATTCGTCGTAGACATAATTCCATTAGACAAATGCTCTCGACAGGAATTATCACAATTGATTATGTCAAATCGAAGGATAATATAGCGGATCCGTTAACCAAAGGGTTAAATAAAGAACAAGTTGGCCAATCATCGAGAGGAATGGGACTAAAGCCCGTGCAGTAAACACTTTTGAGAAGGAAAACCCAACCTAGTTGACTGGAGATCCCAAGATCTGGGTTCAAAGGGACAACCTATTCACAAGAGTGAGGTTAGATCACTGTGGGGGATTTTAACCGCGAGTCCATTCCTATGATGAGAAACAGTGACGACAGTGGATGAGGTTAAGCAAGTGCTTTTAATGATTCAGAAATATAGAGTGTTGGAGTAACACTTGAGATGATGAATCATCTATGCAAGTGAGAAGAGGGGCCGCTTCGAAAGGAATTGTTGAGGGCACAATTCATAGAAACGCTTACAGAACCAGGCAATGCCCATGGCCAGAACGGGCATGAATGCGTGAACTGAACAATACTACGGAGATACCTGTGTGAGTTATATTATCATTTACACCAACGGCAGACAGTTCAAGGACATCGCGTCTACTGACTCGCCAGTAAAGTCAATGTAATTTCACGAGAAAATGTTCAAAGGGTAACACCTACCTATCCTATGTAGGTGTCGACCGTTGAACTCCTATTCCGAGTCTAGATCGTCTAGGAATTCTCTCATTTCTCCATTCATGTGAGGGATTGTTGGTTGTGGCCCAGCCCTTGGACCGGTCTGATTCAATCTGGGCCGGTTTAGGATTAAACCGACCCAATTTTCTTATGAATGGTAAATGAAGAAGGAAGTAATATATTAGGAAATATGAATGTTGGTATAATATATTAGGAAATATTACTGTTGATATAATATATCAGAAAATATTTTCTTAATATTCTTCACAATATTGCAAAATAAACGTGGAATATTGTTACTATATTTTTATATCAAGTGAATATTATTAATATATTTCCTAATAATATATTTTGTAATGATATATTTCATAATGATATATTTCCTAATAATATATTTCCTAAATATATATTTTCTAATGGAGTGTTTTCTATTGTAATATAGTTGTTGGTATTTTTGATTTCAAGGAGTACCATAAACACTACAAATAGGGTTGGTTATTCTCAATTAAAAATAAATCTCATACACTCACGAAAATTACCAACAGATATATTGCTCAAGAGTTAAGTCAGATCCGAGTTTCCAGTTGTGTTCGAATTTCCGTCAAAGTACGAGTTCAAGTATTGTTCAGTTCGGTTAAGGGAAACACCGTCTTTGTTTCGCCTTGACGACACGGTTTTATCCTGGGAGGTAATCATCCTAATTTTCCTCTTACACGAACCATTTACGGTGAGGGGGGCGAAATTGCTTTAAGGAGACCGTTTTGATACGGGACTAAGTAATTTTCTGCAAAATCCAATTTTTTGGGCAATTTCGTCAATTTGCATGTCATTCAATAATTTCATGTAATTTTAATTTCGAAAATTATTATTTAATTCTCCTAAATATTACTAACAAGAACGACATTGGGGGGCATAAAGCTGATTGATCACCCTCGAAAAGGTGTATGTCACACGTGTCAATTCTGTTGGGGGCTTTATAAAACAATTCCTATCGGAGTTGGTGTTCTCTAACTACAAAAGAATAAAGATAAATATTATTGCGGACTCTTAGTGATTAGACATTGTAGTTATAAATTTACCACATGTGTGAGCAGGTGGTGTTACCCAACTTTTAAGAACTTAAGTGTTTATTCAGTTTGAGAGTTTAAGGTTATGTGGTAACGGTGCTACACGGAGTGGTTCCAGTAGGGAGAGTGGAGTTAAATACATATATTGACAAATACGTTTCGTGAAAGGATAAGTGTTTGAGGTAGATTACTGAGTTGAATTACTATAAGAGCAAAGAAAGGTTTGTAAGCAATTATGCAATGTGGTAAGTCTCTGTGGTCGAGGGAGTAGTTCCCATGAAAAACTTAGACGTAAAGCCATTGGATAATCAAAAGTAACTCAAACACATAACAATGGATAGTGTGGTTAAACTTCTTTGTACAAGAAGGAATAAAGATTTCACTAAGGTGGCAAAGGGATTAATGTAATGAGGACGATGTGTCACATGGGTGGAGGAATATGACACAATTCAAAAATTTCATCCATCGCATTGTGACATTCATGAGGGGTATTAATCTAACAACCCAAGTTCGAGCGACTGTCTTCACTGGTCTAATTCAGCTTGATTGAGCCTGTTTTTCTCACTTCGGGCCAAAGAATGAGGAACTCCTGTTAGACTTTAGTAGTACATCTCTGCTAATATGAATCCTAAATCACTTATTTATATATGATGTTAAACAGAGTATCACAATCTACCCTTATTAAAGCGTGTGACATCCTTGTCGTGGTGGGACACGACAGCCTGACTTCCAGAGGTTCGTCTCGGCATAGAGACTCTTTGGTCATGCACCAGGATGGAAGCATTCCTGATAGTAAGAGGGGCATTGTAAACCCTAGCAACAACTTTCTACCCAGAAGAAGAATGCGCACGGGAAGGTTTGGAAGACGAACCCTTCCTAGAAGATTGATTCTTGTTACCAGACATGGTTGTAAAAGGAAGATTTTTACCGTGAGTAAAAGGTCTGGAAGAAAAATCTTGAACAGAGAATTAAGGCACAGAAATGAGCACTTGAACTCTGAGAATAAGAAAGCTTGAAACCGTAAAGGTCTAAGTGCCAAAATTTAGCCAAAATTGGGGACACCGAACAGTTATGTTCTGAAAAAATTAGGAAATAATTACGCACCTTTGGGGTAAAATCGAAGCAATGTCAGAACCCAAAGGGTTACATCGGGGAGACAAAGGGTTCAAACGGTACAAAAAACTGTCATTCTACTCCCTATTACGGAAGTCAAAGAGATGGGCATGCATCAAACATCCTCTCGACTTCTCATCAGACAGTATATCCATTAAATGCTAAAAATCTTACAAATAAAGGTGATCGCCGAAAGCCTCTTCTAAGACCCTAGCCACGATAGCGTTCACCCAAAGATTGATGAATGAGCATTCATAAACCCTAGCAACACAAAGCGTTCGCCTAATAGGGTAAGAGATAAACATTCCAAAAACTCTAGCAACCAAAGGTGTTCACCAACGAATACGGAGCATCGGAAGACCCAAATAGCAGTCAAGAACATCAAGGGTCAAACCAATAAGTCACTATCTCAAACCGTCTACCACAAAATCAAGCTCAACCAAAGAAACTTCACTCAAGCTTCGGGGAAAATGTTGGGTATCGATAGTGACAACCCAATATGGGTAAGGCCTCAAAGACCCAAAAAATTTTCAGAGGGGTAAAACCCATATCATTCAGAACTGGGTCGGCCAAAAATAAGGGTAAACTGACACCCATAAAGCGGTCCAGCACCAAACCCAGAACTAAAGTGGACGACAAAGCCCTATTACAGGTCGTCATCAGCCAAGGCCAAAGACTCCTACTGCTTGCCATGGGAGCGCTCGCCAAGAGAGTCAAACCTCTCAACTCTAGTCCCACAACCGACACCAAATATATAGCCATGATATCCCGCGTATATCGGGCACATATTCTACATTGATCATATAAGGTAACTGCAATATTACGTGACAACCGTAATATCTATTATCCTTATCTCCAAGAGCACAATATTCACAAAGATATTCAGTTGCTTAAAACGGTTTGGTCTAACAATGGATGGTGTGGTTAAACTTCTCTGTACAAGAAGGAATAAAGATTTCACTAAGGTGGCAAAGGGATTAATGTAATGAGGACGACGTGTCAGATGGGTGGAGGAATATGTCACAATTCAAAAATTTCCATCCATCACATTGTGACATTCATGAGGGGTATTAATGTAACACCCCAAGTCCGAGGGACTGTCCTCACCAGTCCAACTCAGCTTGATTGAGCCCGTTTTTTCACTTGGGCCCAAAAAAGGAGGAATTTATGTTAGACTTTAGTAGTACATCTGTGCTTATATGAATCGTGAATCACTTATTTCTATCCAATGTTGAACAGAGTATCACAATCTACCCTTCTTAAAGCGTGTGACGTCCTCGTCGTAGCCCAGTCCAAAATCTTTTCTCCCGGTAGGTGACTTAGTCTTGCAAGTCTTATACTTTTCAGATATCCTTCAGGACTTGGCCTATTATCCTGTTGGCACGGGATCCCAAATCACTTCTCTCTATCCAATACAGGACAGGATATCACAACTAATTATTGAATTTGTTTTTTTTTAGCATTAGCGAATAGGTCACAACATCATCCGTTAAGACGTGACACGTCCTATGGAACCTTGCTTGCTAGTTTGGAAGATGACGACGCTGATGGCGAGGACAAGTCAAATACTAGTTAACGTGCTTTAATGAATTGGACACGGTAATGATGATCCTTTACGAATGGATGAAAATGTCTTTATTCGCATATAGAGTGCAAGTGTGAATTATCTAGATTGACCTTGACATAAAGACAGGTGGATCGAAGCCTTAAAGAGATGGACGTCATGGAACAATTGTATTGGACGCTTTATACAATGTTATACTTTATATATCTGTTAAGATATGATGAACGGCAGAAAGCCCACGTAGATATCCTATAAACCAAAGTTATATCAGGATGCTGCTACACAAGAACATCTGGACAATCAATTATGAAGAGCTTATCATTGTCCCGGATAACTTCAACGCAGTCAATCTCTGCACCTTCATCATTTGTTATCATTACTTTTGTTGCATCGATCCCAAACCTCTGACCTGTTATGTTAAGAGGATCAACAAAGTTCAAACTCTTCTTTAATTTCTCAAAGAAAGGTAAAGATTGAAGTGAAGTGGTTTCAATCTCAATGATATCTCACTAGGCACATCATCAGGTGTAAGTACATGTAAGCTTACTAACACAAGACCCAGTTGTACCTGCTATATTCCTGAGCTCATCCATTGAATCTGGCATCTTGATGAGCCTCCCAGCATCCATGTTGCAATTTTCTCTCCTTGAAAGTGGATTGCGTCTGTATATGCTGACTCTCTGATGACCCCCCATTGCTACTACACTCTTACCACACTCTGGCCCTCCTTCATGCTTCTTTATCGCCATTTCGTGTGCTGTGTTTTCCTGCACCGCAATGCGGTGTCCAATTTCCCTCCTTTCTAGCATTGCCTTTAGAGCTTCTGGAGAAAAGTTGTGCAAGTCTGTTTCAGCAACATTAGCTCCATTCATCACAAGTAAATTAACCATGTTCACATGATTCTCCGCCATGGCTATCTGGAGAGCGGTTGATCCATTCCTATCCTTTGAATCAACATTCAATCCATGTTTCAAGAGCTCCTTCATGATGGTGAGATGGTTTCTTTTCGCAGCAGTACATAACAGATTGCCAGCAGTTGAAGGGTCAGAGGTAGCAGCACAGTGGTAGAGGATACGAAATATGGACTCGTGTTTTGATGATATAGCATGCCACAATGCTGTGTCGCCATTCAAATCTACCGTGCATGGATGCTATTTTTATTAAAGTATACCAACAATAGAGATGGAAGTGAAACAGCACATCAATTACTAATTACCCCGTAAATGTATGTTGCAACCATGCCTAAGAAGTACCCAAATGCATTCTTCGTGTCCCAGCGATGCCGCTATATGCTGACAGCATTAATCCAAAGAACATCCATCAGATTCTAGTTATTCACTGTTCCAAAAATGCTTTATACTATTCAAGTGTACACAAAAAAAATGCAACTACACATATACATACCAGAGGAGTCTGTCCATTGGAATCTCCAATATCAGGATCCAACCTTGCCCTGAGAAGTTCATCGAGAAAAGCAGCATTACCCGTGCCGGCCACAGTCAGCAAGTTGAAAGCCATGTTTGGGTCGTCTTGGTCTTCTCCACCTTCAACCAGCAAATCTCTAATTCTCAGATCCTTCACTTTTTTGTGATGCTGCGTTAATTAAAGCCAACAGTGATCAGTTGCTACTACAAATGAAATTCTTATTGCCTGCAACATGCATGACATTGTCGTATCCTATTCAATCACCTGAAGGAAGTTCTTGAGAATGGTTACATTGTCCTCTTGCTTACTTTGCATTGCTTCAATGAGAGCACTTGTTTTGAGCCTCAACAGCTGTGAAAGAGTCTTGGTTCGATACGCGAAGTGTTGAGGGCGGCAACAGAGAGCACCCACTTCTCCAAACATATCCCCTGAATGCAAAGTCCCAATCACTTTCTCTCCCTCTGTCTCGCAGTTGATTATTTCGACTTCTCCTGAAACGATGATATAAACATCATCGGGTGCTTCATTCTGCATTATAACATCCTCCCTCGGGGGTAAATACTCGGCCTTCATCTTTGACACCTATTTAATTCAATTATAGAGAGAGGTCTCATCAGATGAGTAGGGGCTTATTGATTCAGTTGGTGAATTGCTCAAAAGCTGAAATCTAAATATCAGTGAGTCGCAGTTTAAGATATTGAAATTACAGCGGCAGCATTGATTGATAACATACGGCTGCAGCAGTGTGATTAGCTACTACAGCTCGGGCAGAAGATGTGATTTTGTTTCTGGAGATGAAATGAACTTCATAATAATTACAGAGGAGCTAACATTCTATCAAAATACCAGAAGCAGGACGATTTCTCCGGAGATTCCATTGAACAGATAGACCTTCTCCACTGTTGGCAGAAACAGATGCTGACAAATACTCTTGCAGATTGATTTAGGCAACTGCTCAATCAACTGGTGCTGATTCAAGCTTTCCGCTTTGAATCTCAAACACATGTAAGCAAGAATCTGTTCCTTCAATCTAGGAGGAAGGCGATTGCGGCACACAAAGTTGGATGCTGCCTCGATACTGTTTCTCTGCCACATAATGAATCGGTAGGAATGAATTGCTTCATCATGGAATTGATCTGACACAAGATGGAGAGAGACTTACGAACTCCATGGTGCGGCGAGTGCCTTCGACGACGAGATTGGTCATGTTCCCGATAAGGTATGCGGTAAGTCCGAGGTTGAAGAGCATGTAAAAGATGATGAAGATCATCTCCATGGTGTTGACGGCGTGGAGGTCTCCGTAGCCGACGGTGGTCATGGTTGTAATGGACCAGTAGAGAGCGGAGATATATCGTATCCAGAGGCTGGTCTCTCTGAAATTTGGGATGACGGTGCCGATCCATGTCTTGCCTTGATGAGGGTAACGGTCCGCGAGCAGATAGTAGAAACAACCCGCACAGTGCACCAGGAATAGTGTTACCTGCCATTGCCGCCATAGAACTGAAAGTTAATCTCTGTCCGTTTGTCACATAACTAAATCAGACTCACATTTGACCACTTCTCTCTAAACTTCATCACCATCATTCTATCTAATTAACGATTGACACGTTCGATTGAATCCAACATGGTACTGCTGTTAATGATTAGAACAATATATATATATATATATATATATATATGTGTATATATATGGCATGGCATGCTCAGAATTAGCAATAATTGTAGAAGGGATTACTTACAGCTAAGAGTCTGGCACATCTGACCCAAAAATAGCTGAACCGGATGTCCTTCTCAAGCCTGCATTATATGGAGAAACAAGGAAATAGATACTTCAACAGGAATTAATTAAAATAAAGTTAGATTATAACTTCACGTGTTTGGACAACTAAATCAAGACGTAACCCTTAAGAAAAGCACACATAATCTTTCGAGTATGAAGGTGGGGATGTATCCATAATAGAGTCTTTGATCTCATGTTGATCTCATGTTACTAATTAATTAAATTGGGATCTCCGTGATAAAGGATTCCAAGTATCATAACAAGTCAAAACACACAGATATCAAATACAACAACGTTAGAGATATCACATGGTGATGAGTTTGTAGTATTTTGAAGAGTGAGAATTTAGTGAGACACTTGAGGATTGTAGGACAATATAGAATTAGTTGATGACATAACTTGATGTACTCCATTGATTATATTTTCCCTAAACAATGTTTATTAACTTGAATTATATTTGTGTATTCATGTTTTCATAGTTTGGACATCTCATGTATTCTTAGGTTGATTTATTGTTAATATATATCAATATTTGATCACCCTTTCAAACGGGTGATGACTTTAATGTCTTTGTGGTTGTGAGGCGAGTGGCAATGGTTTCAAATTCTAGAAATCCATATTGATAATTGAAAGGATTAAATGTCATGATACACACTACAACATGGGTGTGATACCATGCACTACACAAATCGTGATCTGTCAATCCACTTAGTTTACATTATGTTCGGTACTTTGTGTGCCTAATAGACATATCATCTGCATATATGCTATGTGGAAAAGGAGATATGTAGTAATGTACATCCCATATTGCGCATATCAAACAAAACCTTGGGTAAAGACCCGAGACGTATAAAGACACGACCGTACCCTCACTACTCTGAATAGAGACTTGAAACTTTGTTCAATGTTTACTATCTTAATTCGTTCTCGAAGGGTTACGTTAGATAATGTTCAGGTTTTGGTTCTAGAAAAGCAAGTTGGATCGGGTTGATGGTATCATGTGACGAAATTGGTCATTATGGATTTTTTTTTTTAAATTGTGTCCACTAGGTGGTCATTATGGATTATGGATTGCGAATAAGGATGCAATATATACAAAAGTCTGAAAGATCATTCTGTAGTCAAGCTTGGAGAGGATGATTACATGACCAAGGATGCAAGACACATTTTCACTATTCGTGTGAGATCCACACGTCGCCGCAACTCCTAACAAATCAGCAACACTTTGTTCATTGTGTCTGCAGGTCACACAACTATTGACTTGTATGAGATTTTAACTATATAAGCGGAATTTGTTCTCCTAGTGTTGACTTTATTAATGAGATCTCTCACTTTGTGTGAGTGGGAGATGTACGTTCTCTGATAATGACTCGCCTATTAGTGAGATCTCTTTCTAATAAACTCAATAGTAATAAACTAACCTAAAACCATTCCTTTTATATGTTATATATAGGCATGCTTGTAGCAGAAAACATGAACGAATAGGTGCTCCTCATAATAGAATAGTCACCCTAAAATTTAGACATTTGTCAGTAGTTGTGAAAACTTAAATTATTGTTTGTCAGTCTGTGACATGTCCTTTAACTAATAGACTGTGATTTCACCTTAGGAAGATTAGCTTTCGGTGAGTCAGTCATTAGACGAGGTAAGCATAAACTATGTGATTATTTTGTACCGTGATTATTTTGTACCTTAGACGATTGCATGTAATACAAGTGATTGTCTAGAAGAAGAGAAAGTTTAATTAAGGTTGAGTGTAGAATCTTCATTTACTAATTTAGAATTATATATATATATATATATATATACATCTTTTAATCAAGTGATAGAAAACACTGTGAATTGACGAACTGACTTCAAGAGTTCTGAAATATAAGTAATTATTTAACAAATATTATATGTAATTAATTATATAGATATAGTTTTTTAAGAGATCTACATACGTACATTATATATGTACGTATCGTATACCAGTGAATATGAGTAACCAACCTGGTGAAGAACTGTTTGACTCTTCGGAGCCTCCAAAACCTGAGAATTTCAAGGAGGTTGTAAGAGAGTCCGGCTCTCTCTTTGCCCGTGATGATGTAACCAACCGTCGGAAATGGTATTGTCGATGCGACGTCCATTAAGAACCACGTTGACAAGTATCTACAGATGGATAGATATCAAATGTATTAATTTCAATACGTAAATTTACTAGCTCAAATCAAACAAATTCTAAATAGAGTGAAAGAATAATATTCATTAGGGGAGAATTTAGGAAATTGAATATTTATGTAGGTTAGATAGGGGTGGCAATTTGTGTGTGTGTTTAATCGTGTCGTGTGTAAACAAATAAATCTTAAATGTGGATCCTGTTTAAACAGATAGGACCTTCAACATATCACACTCGAAAATACGGTAAGACGCGATTAACTTTTTGAACATAGAAAAAATTCAAATATACACAACACAGATCGTGTCATATGCCAAGATATGATACGAAATAAATAATACAATATGAAATTCACAAATTCTATAATTTAATTTTACAATCAAGTATTAAAATACATAAGTTGTTAAAAAAATAAGTACAAAAATACATTTAAATATTAAATAAATATACTTAATCGTGTATTTGCAAGTTAAATACGTTTAGACACGGTTATTAATCGTGTCTAAACGGATAAAAGTTGTTTAGATATGGAATGTGTTTAATGCAAATCATTATCGTTTAAAATGCAAATCGTTTAATTTTGTCGTGTCAGAAATTGTCACTCTAATGTTAGAATAGTTATTATGCATTTGTTTTATTCACTTCATATATTTACTTTCATATGAAATAAAAAACAATTATAAGTATCATATATATATTAATCATTGCTTTTTTAGAAGAAAAAAAAAGTAAAGCCTATTTGAAACCAATTATCAAAGTAATCAGTTTTTAAAATGATTTATCAAAGTATATCAACTTATTTCTATGAGTCGCAAGTAAGATTTATTTAGATTTATTTTCAATCTTGTTCGCAACTGGCAATCGAGGAAAGGAAACTTTACTCATATCATATACTTGTCAGGGTGGAACTTCTATTTAGTTCCTCCCATTACTATCAGTCGCAGGTAGGGGATTAAAATTGCAGAACAGATTATTGGCCCCTCAGCCTTAGACATGCCTCTCACGTATCGTCGTTCGTGTATGTTGTCATGCCGTCGTCCGTGCATGCTATCCTGCCGAATCTAAGTTTTTTTTTTGCAAATTGTTAAATTCTGTGTAATTAGTATTTTGAACACCTAAATATTGAAAATTGATCAATTTTGTTGTGTTTGGTTGAATTAAAGTGCATTTATTTGATTAATGGTGAAATCCTAATTTTGTGAATTTGGGGACAATTGTTAAATTGAGTGTAATTAGATATAATTAGTATTATAATGCCCAATGTTGGAAATTGATCAACAGGTGGGGAGCTGATAAGGAAACACAAACATATATCCTTAAATTAATATTGTAGAGTACAATATTTTATATTTCACATTCTAAATAGGTAGCTAAAACAGAAGATACAAAAAAAAACAATTTAACACCCCCACAACCATCAGTTGTGTTGAGATGAAATGAAGGCACTTAATGATGCCCATGTACATTATATTTCATAAGGATAAAAGTCATATAGATACCTCAAAAGTCACATTTTTACAAATATGTACATGAGAAAGAATTTGTTACTTTTCGAGTTTCTCAAAAGTAATAAATGTATATACTTTAATTGAGTACGTGAAAGTAACAAAATAAACAAATAACAATTCAATATATACAAAGTAAATATATTTGATTGCTATAGTAAAACAACTTAGAGATGCATGAAAGCAACAGTAAAATAAAGTAGAGTTACTTTAATGGAACAAAATACTACATCTGTGATGGGCACATGACCGAAATATTAAAGTAGATACATTTATGATTTTTGAGTTACCCGAAAATAACAATTTTTTTAAGGTACCTATTTGTAAAAATGTGACTTAAGAGGTACCTAAATGGATTTTATCACTATTTCATATGAATTTTGACGTAGTTAGATTTATTCCATCTTATTAAGGAGTATAACATACATTTTATTATTTCATATAGATTGGAACCCCTGCAACTCTCACATTACCTAGAACCTTTCATTCGTTTGTATGGAATCAGGTTGGCTAAGCGTGCTCCAGATGTCACAGATGCACTTCAACAATGTTGAGTGACACATGTTGAACCGCGTGTATCGTCAATTCAACTTCCAACAGCTTATCCCAGATCCAATTGAAGACTATCAAGAAAGGGATAGGTTGCATAAACTTCAGTAGGATGAGCCGTCGCATGTCCCGTATATCACCAAGCATGCTCAATACATACAGTCATGGGCGAAAAGGGTCGACTTTCGAGACTGGATTCTAATGGAGTACCTACCTCTGACTACATGGAGTGGTGCCATAAGCGTACGTTGGTGATGATTTATCTACGAGACCCCATCTTCCCTCACGAACCTAGAAGAAAAAGCGTCGATCATACCCCCAGTTTAGTTTTAACCACATGGAAAACCAATCCATGTTAACTGTAGGTTACATTTTTAATTGTTTAATTTCCATAATTAATTTGTTCTTACATTGATTTGATTCTACAGATGTAGGGGTGGTGTCATGTGAACAAACTGGCCAAAACGTGGTTAAAGAGAGTAACAGTTCAGTCGAAGAAACATGCAGAGAAGTTGATCCAGACTTGTTGTTACAGTCACGAACTCACTGGTGAACTTGATCAACTCATGGCACAACTAGTGCGTCGTGTTTCAAGGAGGATCAACCCGATTGAAAATTTGACATAATCGTTCTTCAACTACTAGTAACTCATCTTAATCAAGTACAGGAACAGGTAGTTAAAGCATCGAGAGCTTGAAAAATAAGGAAAGTTCAGGGGCAAATGGGGGTCAAGATGACGACTGTTTGAGTTAGATGGTGTAATTAAAAAATATCATGTTAACATTGGATAGTATTATGTGTACCTACCTGCGCACCACAGTGGAAGTTGATGCTACAAAACCCCTACTTTCAGGCTTCTGGTGCACTAATATGGAAGGAGTGAAAAAATAGGTGAACATAAACTATGAGAGATTATCTGACTTTAGCTTCAGATGTGGATGCCTTAGATGGCGTAAGCTTAAACTATGTGTTTATACTATGCCCTAGATGACTGCATGTCTTTATTTTCAACATTGGTATCAGAGTCTCGTAGGTTGATTTCGATTTGTCAAACTGCATTAGTATCCCCTCCCGCACACAGTTATGACTGTGATGAAGCCACCAGACGCTGACGGTAGTCGACGCCATGACCCTAAATATGTAACCTTTCTGATTGCGGCCCACGCGTAGTGGTTGTAACCTTCGTGGTTATACCCCAGTTCGTGGTAGATCACAGACATTGTGACTGCAACTCCAACCATGTCCGATAAGGGACAGAGGGGTGACGATGGCTAGGATTTTCAAAACTCTACTTGCAGCCCAAAGGAAAAAAAAAACATTGTTCTTGATCAACCCTAAACAGTAACGTGGTTCAGGCGGTTAGGTCCAATCAGGCCGATTTTTGTTTGGACTTTTGAGGCGGTTCAATCGAGTCTTGTCTTAGTGGGCGATTTAATACTTTACAGACGACTAAGGTTGTTTGGACCGGTCTGGACTAATTAAGAAGGTTGAGGCTAACTAGATAAATCCCGAAACAAACTTGGTTATGAACCTCGACTCTTAGTGGGCTCTATTAGTTTTTATTATCGAGTAATTGTACATTAACCATTTAGTTAATGTTTTGGGATAATTAAATTAATTGTTGGACCAATCTAAATTCTTGTAAATGATTTATGTTTATGAAGCATGATTAGATACATAAATCGATATGGGTAGGTTCCCTGAGACTCGAGATTACTTTATGTTATTTGCACTGTATTGTAGTTAGTTTTGTATTACTTTAATTGGTTGAATTTGGAGTCCATCACTATTAACATGACTAGGTTGTATGTGCTCAATGATATCCCATCATACTATGTAAATTGGTCCTCCAAGTTAATCTTTTGTGAATTTGGTCCCTATTTTTTTGGAAAATAATAAAATTGACCCTAAACTATTTATAGAAGTTGAAACAACACATATGAATTGTATTTTCTTACCTTGCTTGCATATATTAGACTACCAGGATTGGAAGATCTAGTTTTTTCATAGCCTAGGTAGCAAACCGTAGAATTATCCAAATAGACTTTCAAAAGTTAGAATGAGGTTGAACTGCATCTAGAAAAATGTTCTTGCATGCAAATCAGTTGATTGGTCTGTGAGGTTCTCCAAATAATCATGACTAGTACGACAATTGTTTCATGTAAGAGTTGAATGATGTGAATAAGTTAAACATTGCTTGATTCTGGCCAGGTAAGGACTGTATTTTTTGTTGATAGTAGTAATTTTTGCATGCTTAGATATGTGTTGTGCTTTCCAGCACAACTGCATTATCCTCTACATATAAGTATGTTCTCGAGTATGTCCTAGTTAATTTAAAACTTCGTTGGTACATGCATTAGAACACTGTTCCGTGTATCCGTCTCATGTTGATAGAATGAATTTATATTTGTTTAAAGGATCATGGTCGCCACTAAGAACATTATTTTTGAGTTGAAAAAAAGACTGAAATTTAACTGTGAACCTGGTTGGGAAATATTTGTTCAAACACATCAAGAAAATTATGAAAATACTCAACTCCAGTCTAACAAATCAATAGAAGACATTACATGACAAGTGAGATGTCAAGGATGATAAGGCATGCACTACATTGTCGTGTATGGTAAATGATGACTTTCTTTGTGAGTTTGAGTTGTAAGACACAGATAAAGAGCCACTAAGAATGTTATTGTTGAGTTGAACAAAATATTGAGCATAACGGTGATGACTATAAAAGTGTGTGCAAATGAACCTGGTTGGGCAGAATTCGTTCAAATACATCAAGAAAATCATGAAAATATTCAGCTCTAGGGTAATGAATTAATACAAGGCATTACATGACAAGTGGGATGTCAAGGATGCTAAGGTGTGTGCTACATTGTCGACTATGGTAGATGATGGCATTCTGTGTGAGTTCAGAAAACTGATGATAGACATTTTATTTCAAACCCTATAAGACAATTTAAGGAGTTAGAACTAATATATACATATATTTACAAATACATGGTTCAAAATTGTTGTGCTTTCAATACCTTTGAACATGTACGAAGGCACATTTGGAAGAGGATAGCCTAAGGCTACTACGCCGAAGGCTGAGGTGCAAATGGTGTCAGCTTCTGGACCTAAGAAAAGTTGCCACAAGCGAGGGAGAGAGTGAACAATGGGATGGTATAGATGCATCTGAGATGAAAAACGTGAAGACTGAAGTGAAGATGAGGTCTCTTCCAAAAGGAGCAATGTGAAAACGTACGCGCAAGGCAAACAAGTTTGATTTCGTAAAATGATTCAACTGTGGCCAGAATAGCCAATTTGTGAATAATTGAGATTCGTCATGTATGTTCTGGAGGCTATCCTAGTGAACGTTTTGTTTTTAGTGCAGTCATGTTCATTCAGTGATTTCATATGTGAATTTTATATTCGAGATGGACAAACAATATAGTGAGAGATTGAGACGTTTTCATTAAGTATTGAAGAGTCTCACGTGAAACCAGATGGATTTATATAGGCAAAAACTTTCGTGTTTCTTGTTGATTTATTATTTTGGATTTATGAGATAATCATTTTGTGCTTTCATTTACTCGTGATTGTGTATGCAAAGTGAATGGATGACACACTAGACTAGGTCACATAAGACATCATAAAATGCATTGATTGTTCCATATCCCTCAACAAAACAATGTTGTAAAGAGGCATAATAGAATGCTCATTGATATGGTTTGGTCAATGATGACACGCACTCAGCTACGAATTTCCTTTTAAGGAGACGCTCTGAAGACTATCGTCTACATCCTGAATTGAGTGACGACAACAAATGATTATCACCACTTTGTATGAGCTTTGAAGTTCAAACCTTGGCCATCCGCGCCCATGGGGGTGCTCTACTTACACTCATAATTCCTCAAACAAGTTCAGAAAGATTGAACCTAGAGGGAATAAGATAAAAAATTCTCTGCCAATGACATGCGATTGAAGATGATGGTTAAGTGAACACTCTACTATCTTAAGAAACTATTGTGTCGAAAAATGTCAGAGAATCTCTTGAAGGACCCTTCCAGGTAGAATCAATGAAAGCAATGAAGGACGAGATAAAGTTTATGATGAAGAATGATGTTTGGACATTGATCGACCTCCCGATAGGATGCAGGGCACATTTTCCCTATTGTTGTGAGATCCACGAGTTGCAGAGACTCCTAATAGATACGCAACACTTTGTTCATTCTGTTGACCTCCCGACTATTGATAATATTTTATTTTGGTGTTGTCTTTATGAATGGACATCTACTTTCTTCAAGTGAGAGATGTTGACTTTTTATGCATTGAGTCGCTCATTTGTAGGAACCCATTTGTAGATCTACCTCATTCGCTGTTAAAACTTAGGTAACTGCGTGTCAACTCATAATGTGTCTTCTAACCGACATACCATGACTCCACCTCAAGCAAATTCATTTCCGCTTAGTGAGTCGTTAGATGAGCCTAAACTATATGTTTATTGTACCATAGACGACTACAATTTTTTATTTTTAACACTTTAAAAAAAAATAACATAATCAAATATCTATAACGAACCTGGTGGCAATCTTTGTTGAGTCGCGTACGAGAAGATGGGAGGTCCGATCGATATATGCGAGGAAAAAAGTGATTACGATATCGATAGCAAAGAAGATATCGACGATGTTATCAACAATGTAGAGCTCCTTATAGATTGGGGATGAGTTCATGAATGCCATCTCAAATGGAAGCACCCACAATGAGTAAGCTACCAGCGTCACCATTACAAACTCCCAGAACCTGTGCGCCGTGCGGATACATACATATGTTTCATTTAGAAGCTTCAATCAGAGAAAGAGATAAACAACATACATACATATATATATATATAGAAATCGAAGAGAGAGAGAGAAGTACCTGTATCTTGAATCCATGGGGGAGATAATCCATCCTCTGGACTGGGCTTGAAGCTGACTATTGGTGGAGATACCCAGAGGTGGAAGTATGACCTTTGATAGGTTTTTCAAGTTTAAATGATACGATTCCTTCTCCTCCTCCTCCTCCTTATCTTCTCCTCCTCCTTCGTCATGTCGAGGTTGTTGTTGTTTTGAGTTTCTGCAGACATTCTTGTTGTACATGCTCTCCATGTTAGAGGCGGTGATGGAAGCAGAGTCACAACAAGGATGATGATGATGGATAGGGAGGATTGGAGGCGTATTGAATGTCAGATCCATTGAAGATGAAGGACTAAGTAATTGGGATGGGATGGTAGTGGTGGTGGTATTGGAGGGTTGTCCTTGTCGTTCTTTGTGTATATTGTTCTTTTTCTCACTCTACAGTATTTTCGTGAATTTTCCAGGGAAAGTGGAAGGCAAGTAATGAAAGACGCATGCAGCTAGCTGATGCTGTCCCACTGAAATTGCTGTTTTCTTGATTGAGAAGACAGATAGACGACCAACAGGTTTGGGTGCCATCTATCACTTGAAGAACCTTAGCAGACGCAGACATCATAGAGAGACAGACAACAAGTTGAGGAAACCAATTCAACTTCATTTCATTATAATAGTAACGGGAATTACTTGGCTAAAATTTTCATCTCTTTACTTTTGAAAACAACAAATCGAATCGTTTTCTAAAATAAGTTAGTATTTTATTCCAAAAAAATAACTAATAATTTATTTAACGCCATAAAATTCAAGTATAATTTCGTATTAACTTATGATTATGATCTGCACTTCATTTGGCGTTTGAAGCAGCTGATACAGAGACTGTACCCAGACATGCATATGGGAATACGCGGCATGAAATCAGAGGGCCGATATGATTCTCTCCCATATATATATATTTGATTTAATAATATATTGGTGTGTGAACAGAACAGACGGACCACAGTATAGAAGAATAAGTAGTTTACAGAAGCACCTTTTATATGTGGTCTAAGAGATGGGTAGAAGAGTGTAGAGAGCATCTGATGTCATGTGGTAGGATCCATTTTGGGACCCACCCAATTTTGGAAGTTTCGATAGACATTTCTATAGTGACCAACTAAAGTAGTGCATGCCAAGCAGCAGTACACAATATTAAGAGAGGCAGTGCAGTATTTTCGGATTCCGTTTGATTTTGTCTGAAGCGTATCCACGTATCGGATGATGGATTTGTTTGATGCGATGTGTCCCCCATTGATTCCGGTTGATGCCATATAATTAGACCTGTCAATTCCCGACCCGTGCAGTGCGCTGGGTCGACCCGAATCCGACCCGGCGTACTGCACAGGGCAGGTTTTCTAGCCCGATCTGGCGGGTTAGTGGGTCGACCCGCCTGACCCGCCAATAACAATCTTCATTCTTCAACATATTTGCAAATTGCAATTGCAATTTGACACGGTTTCTATGCAAATCCAGTGCTTTTCTTGTTGCTAAACGAATCTTCCTTTAGACGCAATATCCTTGCACCGTTTTGGCAAACTTATATGATGATGTCTCTTGATGTCCTATAACTGATATATCTTATATTTCTTCAAAAAATTGATATGAGGTTCTCCTTCACAAAATGAGCTAGAAACGACAACCCGTTATTTCTGGTCGGGTTCGGGTCATACGGGTCAACCCGGACCCGACCCGCAGTAAGTGGCGGGCCAGACGGGTCAACCCGAAAATGACCCACCGTGCCTATTTTGTGACCCGAACACAGGTGAATTTCAGGTCATTTTCGGGTCGGGTCATATTTTGAGGGGTCTACATATAATACAAGTGGAGTGAGACACTTTTTTAAAAAAATTTAACCCTAATTTAATAATTAATTACTAAAATAACTCTTCGATTTTCAAATTTTCTAAAATAACTCTAAGCGTTAATCCCATTCACGTTTATAGCTATGTAAATGTGAATGGCATTCGCGTTTACAGCAAATAGATGTAAACACGAATGTCGTTCGCTTTTAGGGATGTAAATACAAACCACAATTATTTCCCCCTGGACTTCAGTTTCTCTTCGGCCAACAGCTAGCCAGGCAGCATTCTCTCGTCGCCCTGCCGCTACCATCATCGTCGCCACCCCACCTCCATCGTTCCCGCCAACAGCTTCGTCACCACCACACCCTGCCGTTGTCGCACCCCAACTGGTCCAGTGCAATCCCACACCTATGTAATCCAAAACCTTATTTATTTATTTTTTTTGGGGGGGGGGGGGGGGTAAATTGTTGAATTAGAAAAAATTAGATATAATTAGTATTTAGAATGCGTAATTAGTAGTTAGAATGCTAAATATAATGAAATTGATGAGTAATAATTAGTTTCATGGTTTTTTAGTTTTGGATATAATACTATTTTGAAATTAATAAAATTGTTATTCTATTAGGTGTTACAATTACTCAATTCAGATGGTGGTTATAATTTGTCGATATGGTGGTGGAATCACTAACATTAAAGGCATTATCAGTTATGTTGAAGGCAGTTCTGCCATGTCGTACCCCTCTAAAAGTATATCCTTACCTCACTTGAAGGAATTTGTTAACATAGCTTCTAAGTTTGTTGGATGTAATGATTGTCAACTTCACTCGAAGTTGGATAACAGTGTTTTTCCAATAAACAATGTCGCTGCATTAAAAGACATTTTTGAAATGTGCGAGAATAGCATGGACTACATCGCACAAAAAGTTTGATCGGTTCTTTGCCAAATTCAGTACCCTAAACAATGGTCAGATCAAAGGGTGGCTCAATGACTGTGCTCACTTTATAGAAATTGGATTCACCTATAGAAATTGGAGGCGGTACTGCAATATGGTGGAAAGAAGATGTTCAAGTTATATGTTAAAGATGAAGTATATAATATGCATATTACTTGGGTGTATGGAGAACCAAATTTTAGCAATCGTATCTGTTGGATTTAGGTTAATGGGTCGCCCATAAGTGGGAGCCCATTCAGGTAAGCCTGATATGTGATACTGACCCTAAACCCTATCCCTATATATATCTATATATATATGGGGTGCTCTCCTTACAATTAAGACAGAACAGAACTTGATAGCCACCCACAGTTTAGACAGAGGTCAGTAGCTGTGGAAACCTAGGTCACTGCCCGTGGCGTGTCCTCCCGTCCGGCAGACCGTGATCCCAATCTCAGGCAGATCCGCTTCCGCTAAGGCAATCAATCCGGAGGTAACTTAATTATATGTGATTATGTTTTACCATATAGATTGCATGTATATTACATAATCCAACATTGGTATCAGAGCCGTGTTAGGTTGGTTTCCGAATTGTCGAATTTCAGGAAAATCCCCACCGCGGTCAGTTGTGATCGCGACGAGCCCGCCGCCACAGATTCAGCCACTCCGAGGCCGACATAGGGGCTGCCGGGGCCTTCGTGGCCGCGGCTTAGCCCTTGGTGGCCGCAGCCACCGTGGCGGCCGGCACGCCGAGGCTGCCACCACGCCGAGGCTGCCACCACGCCGAGGCTGCCGCCACGCCGAGGCTGACCGCAGCCTCGGCCCCGACTAGCTGCAGCCTTCGTGGCTGCGGCACAGCCAAGGAAGGGCCGCAGCCTCTGTGGCCGCGGCCACCTCAGGCAAGGGCCACAACCTTCGTGGTTGTGGCCCTGCGACTTGATGTCGCGACCTTTGTGGCCGCGACACTAGTCGCCGAAGGCCTGGGGTTCGGTCGGCCAGTGGTGGCCGACCGACCCCCTCCCCCGTGGCCAGTCTTCGTGGCTGGCCACATCCAGCTGGCCAGCCTTCGTGTCTGGCTAAGATGGCGGCGGCGGCAGCACTGCTAGGGTTTCAAAACCCTAGTAGTTGCAAGGAAGACGACACTGTTCTGGACCGGCCTGAGTGAACCGGTCCAGACCAATCTGGTTCAATACGTTGGACCGGCCGGTTCAGTCCGGACAGGTTGACTGAGGTTGACCGGCCGGTTCGTCCAGGACCGGTTGGCTGAGACTGACCGGTCCAGCCTGGTCCGGTTCATGTAGGTTTAGATGGCTGAGAGCTGTTTAAGTCGGTCTGAGCTCATTCAGAGGCTTTTGGGCTACCTGAATTGGTCCGAAACGAATTTGGTTCCGATCTTGGATCCTTAGTGGGTCTTAGTGGTTTGTAATATCCGGTATTTGTGCCTGTACCATTTCATTAATAATTATTATGGGCCAATTAAATTAACTGTTAGATCAATTTAATTGCTGGGAGAGCCTTATATTGTTTAATGATGCATGACTGGAGAGGTAGAACGCTGTGTGGGTTCCTTGAGTTCCCTGGTTTACTTTGTGTTTTCTGGAGGGTAGATAGTCTTGCCTTATTTATATTGTTGGCTCTTGACTGGTAGAATTGACTAGGTTATGACATGTTGAGATCCCAGCATACTGTGTGAAAATTGGTCTAACATGTTGATTAATTTTTGTTAGAGTGACTTTGGTCCTCAAAGTTTTGGAAATTATAAATTAGCCCCAAATTAATTTATTTTTGAAAGATTTCAATATATATGTGTGTGTATTGAATTGTGTGGTTTGTTACCTTACTTGCATAGGATAGATTACCTTGGTATGGAGATCTAGCTTTGGCATAGTCTAGGTAGCAAACCTTTAGGATTGTTTTAGTAGCCTTTCAGAAGTTTGGATAAGTTTGAACTACACTTGGGGATATGTTCTTAAGTGTGAACCGGTCGGTTAGTCTGCGAGGTTCTCTGAATTTCCTTGAAAAATACTAGGACAATCGTCTTATGTTAGAGTTGAACGCTTAGTGCGATATGTTCAACTCCGGTCCTTTGAGGACTGTTTGTATAGACTGTGTTTCAATTGATAGTAGTGACTTTAGGACATGCTTAGAAACGGGGAGTGCTTCTCGGCATAGCTAGGGTTATCCTCCGAATTTAAGTATGTTCTAGAATCTGTCCTGTTAATTTGAGACTTGTCTTCTTACATGCATTAGAACATTGTTCCTTGTGTCTCCATGATCCTAATCAAATTTCCTTTAGTTAGTGAAATGGCCGCCACGAAGAACATCATCGATGAGCTGAACAAAGGTCTAAGACTTAATGGTGATAACTACAAAATCTGGAGTAAGCGTATACAGATGGTCCTGATTGAGCAAAGGTCGATTGACCACATCAAGAAGATCAAGAAAAGATCCGATACTGGATTAACGAATGAGCAGAAGGCCTTCTATGATGAGTGGGAGGCCAAGGACGCTGAGGCGCGCGCTACATTGCTGAGTACAATGGATGATGATATTCTGTGTGAATTTGAGCTGGAAGACACGGCTAAAGGGCTGTGGGATGCTTTGCAGGATAGATTTGGTGTCTATACGACTGCTTAGCTGCGTTCACTCAACATCAAATTTGATTCTTACAAGATGAATCCTCAGCACTCCATGAGACAGCATCTGAGGCACATGGCTAACATGATCGCAGAACTCAAGGAGGCCGGTCAGCGCCTGACCGATGAGCAGCAAATCCAGGCCGTGATCCGTTCTTTGCCTAACTCCTAGGAACATATGAAGATTCAAATGACTCACTCTGAAGGACTCAACACCTTTGAGCACGTTCGAAGGAACATTGAGCTGGAAGAGGAACGTCTCAAGGCTACAGGGCCTAAGGCTGAAGTTCATATGGCATCATTCTCTGGACCTATGAAGAATCGTCGTAAGCGAGGAAGTGGTGCACGGCGAGCTGTCGCAGGTGCACCAATGGAAAAGAAGATAAAGACTGATGCTCCGAAAGCAGAAGCGCAGAAGCGTCCGCGCAAAGCCAGGAAGCCTGAGTCTAGGAAATGCTTCAACTGTGGCCATAAGGGACACATTGCGAGTGCATGTCCTGAACCAGTGCGACATGTATATCTCTTTGGCAATTCTAGAGAACTTTGTGTTTCTAGTACTGTTATGTTGGTTGAATCATGTCCTATGTGGATTTTGGATTCAGGATCGACAGACCACATAGCCAGGTATCGAGACGCTTTCGTCGAGTACCGGAGAGTTCCGCGGGAGACTAGGTGGATTTATGTCGGCAACAACTCTCGTGTTGAAGTCGAAGGGATTGGAACTTGTGAGCTGCGTCTGCGCGGTGGACAAGTCCTAGTCATACATGATGTCCTTTATGCTCCGCAGATTCGCCGGAATGTTATTTCAGTTTTAGGATTAATGAAACTTGGTTTCACATTGTCTTTTCATGAAATTTCAGTCCAATTATCTCTAGGTCAAACTCTATTTGGTTTTGGGATAGTTTCTGGTGGATTTATTGTTTTGGATTTGGATTCATGCAACAATAATTTCATGCTTTCTTCTACTCGTGGAAATGTTTGCGATGTGAATGATTGGCACGCTAGATTAGGTCATATTGGTCAACATAGAATGCAGCGGCTGGCCCAAAGGGGCTTGCTGCCCAACATTCCGCATGTGGAGTTTTTGCCCAGGATTGATCAATTGGTCGACGCCACTTCGGGCCATGAACTTCTCAGTTTTATGGATGCTTACTCTAGGTATAACTATACATAGATAGGCGATGATGACACTCAGTATACAACCTTTTATGCCGACAGTGCTATTTATCATTACACATCATGACGTTTGGGTTGATAAATGCGGGTGCTACCTATCAAAGGATGGTCAACAAGCTCTTTTCAAGAATGATAGGTGACACCATGGAAGCACATATGGATGACATGTTGGTGAAATCGGTAAAAGGTGTCGACCATCTTGAAGACTTAAGGAAAGCTTTCGAAAGGATGCGCCTTTATAAAGTGCATCTGAATCCAGCAAAGTGCGCATTTGGCGTTCAGTCGGGGAAGTTTCAGGGATATATGGTTAGCCAAAGAGGGATAGAAGTCAACCTTGAGAAATTGGAGGCGATTGAAGCAATAAAAAGTCCTATTCGCCACAAGGGAGTGCAGAGTTTGAATGGAAGGCTACTGGCGCTAAGTTGTTTCTTGGCAAAGGCGGGGGACAAATCCTTACCATTTTTCCAGGTGTTGAGAGCCAACAAGAAATTCGAATGGACGCTTGAGTGGGAGAAGGCATTCCGGGACCTGAAGCAGCATCTCAGAACACTCCCAAGGGTGACTCCTTATCTTTGTATTGAAGTATCAACCCAGTCGTTGTTAGCTCGGTTTTGGTTAAGGAAATAGGCAAGGGCCAAGTGACACTGTATTATGTATCGAAAGTTCTCGCCAAATCTGAAACAAATTACCAGAAGATTGAAAAGTATCTTTATGCGTTGGTAATATCGACTAGGAAGCAACGCCCCTACTTTCATGAACATGAAATCACTGTTTTAACAAACCAACTGCTAAAGCACTTCTTGCAAAAACCAGACACCTGGGGGAGAATGATGAAGTGGGCCATTGAATTAAGCGAGTTTCGCGCGCCCCTAAGACGACGATTATAAGTGGATTTCACTGTTGAATCAACGTGTCTATAAGTGGCGACGCCCATAGGAAAATAACACGAAGAGGAGCCTTAGACGCTTCATACATATGGATCATCATCAGTCGAAGGCTCGGGGGGCAGGTTTAATATTGACTCCATCTGATGGCGGCACCCCATTGTGATACACTCTCGTGCTCACATTTAAGGCGACCAACAATGAGGTAGAGTATGAAGCACTCATCACTGGCTTACGATTGGCTAAAGGCGAGTATGCAGCGAAAGGAGAAAAGATGAAAATGTATTGGAAATATGCTAAGTCATTAGCAGAAGGATTCAAGAAGTTCCAGATAGAGGCCATCTCTCGAGAATCAAATCAGGAAGCAAACGCCTTAAGCAAATACGCTTGGCAGACGACGCCCCTGCAGGTGCATTTTATAGAAACCCTTACTGAAGAGGTGAACATGACACCTATAAGACTGTGCGGCACCTATAAGAGTTTACTTGGAATCTGGGGAGCTTCCTCAAGATGAAGTCGAAGCCAAGAAAATAGTGCGCTTAGCACCAAGTTTTAAGATTATCGATGGAATGCTCTACAAGTGGGTTCTCTACGCCTTACCTTAGATGCGTCGCTCACCCAGAGATGACCACCATCTTGAGGGAAATGCATGAAAGATACGCGGCCTGTCACGAAGGAGCTAGGTAAATTATGCGAAAGGTTTTGAATCAAGGTATTATTGTCCTACAATGAATCAAGAGGCGACGAATTTGGTCATGACGTATGAATCATGCGAAAAATATAGCCCGAAGATAGTGCGTCTCCACGTTGAGGTCACTACTATTGGCATCACGTGGCCATTTGCACAATGGGGGTTGATTTGGTAGGTCTCTTACCAAGGTCTAGGCAACACACTTTTATCATAATGACGATCGACTATTTTTCAAAATGGATTGAAGAAAAGACGTTGGCGTCCACTACAGAATTTCAATTCATTAAGTTTCTTAAGTCGAGGGTAATTTCAATATACGGGATCCCAATCGTTCTGATCAGTGACAATGGTTCACAATTCACCGGGAAGAAATTTAAATGATTTTGCGCGGAGTTAAAAATTGAGCACCGACATGCTTCAGTTAAGCATGCGCAGGCTAATGGACAAGTGGAAATGGCGAATAAGACAGTGTTGAATGGTTTTAAAAAAGGACTGGACGCCTTGGGAGGAAAGTGGACAGAAGAATTGGAGAATGTGTTATGGGCGTTGCGAACAACCCCCAAGAGGGCGTCTGGGCAAACGCCTTTTGGATTGGTGTATGGTTCTGAGGCGGTGACCCAAACAGAAATAGCGGTGGAATCCCATATGGTGAAACATTTTGATGCCCTGGAAAATGCTTAAGTTTGATTAGGCGTGACAAAGGCGATTCGTAAAAATGTGAAAGAGTGACATTCATAAATAGCGTTGCTATCATGCAAACAATTAAGAGAATTAGCATAAATGAGCGAATGGATAAACTTCGTGAAATAAAAGGTACTCAAAATATAGTCGCCAAAGGCGCCGCAATGGATCGAATTTTTACAAAAATAGCTGAGAAAAGACTATTGAAGCGTGGAGATGTTGTGATCCCTCTCCTCCGCCAACCCCATGATTTTGGCGCCCATTTTTCAGCTACGGGGGAATAATGTGAAGGAAAAATTTAAAAGTTTTAAAAACAATTCTAAGTCTAAAACGTTCCTAAGGGAAGAAAGAAGAAGAACGGTAAGGGCGGATACTTGGCTCATCATCACTGAGAGGGATTGTCAGTAGAGCATCATGCTCTAAAGTCAGAGGCCCCCTGTCGGTTGGGGGGTACGCCACAGTTATCAAATGAAGACCCCGGTTAGGGTTTTAACTGGAGTTCCCCGTTACCAAGGGAACCTTCCTTACTTTTGAGCAAGGTTCCCACGGAGGGTATCAATTCGTGGCGCCTACATTCTCCAGCAGGTCTTGCCTTAGGTCATAGTAAGGCCCCATTTAAGGGGGAGGGTGTTCATATCTAGTGCGCGCTAGGGCTGGAAGAGGGGTGTTTGCCACTTTAGGCATAGAGGGAAGTGTCTCATTGGCGTCTTGGTGATCATCCAGCAAGATCACCTCTTGAGACTGCGTCGACTTGGACCCAGTATCTGTTAGGATGTATGAATGAGATGGATGAAATACATGAAGACTTGGCAAAGGATAGAATCAATTTTAGTACAATCTGCAGCAACACTCTCATTCATACTTCGGATTGTAGTAGAAGACTCATCACGGTGCTTAAGATTGTTCAAGAGTATACTAGTTCATTCACGAAGACTCTAGAATATACTGCAGTAGTTTTGATTAGTACATGTTAAGATTTGTATAAAAGGATTCCTAGTGATTGTAATAAGTACCTTTTGATCATCATAATATGGATTTACTTTTATGTTCTATCTTTACTATGTTTTCAAGTTAGTTAACTATGTTAAACCAAACTGATTCCTTGCTCTACAAGTTTTCTTCTTCTCTATCTTCTTTGTACTTAGTTCATTGACATGGTATCAAAGCTCAGTCATCCTCACACTGCTCAACTATGAAGAAAGCAATCAGAGTCTCTGCTGAAGAAATTCTTTTGTTCGTTAGTCTGGTAATTTGTTTCAGATTATTCAGCATTCAGAGTCTCTGCTGAAGAAATTGTTTTGTTCTCTGTTTTTTATGCATCTATCAATCAAACCAAGCCATGGATGAATCAATGGCTGCCTTGTTTAACAAACGAGTGTGTCATCTCACCGGAGAGGACAACTTCCAATCATGGAAGCAGCTGGTCCTTCTGGCAGTTCATGGTTTAAATTTGGAAAGATATTTGTTCGCCACATTTCAGATACCTCAAATGATCGATGATGGAGAAGGTAACAAGGTTCTCAATCCAGAATTTACAAAGTTCACACAACTGGATAGCTCTCTTGCATCAATTGCGTCCTTCATTAGTAAATGCCTTGTTGGATGTATGTCGGCTTCGGTAATCTGGAACAAATTACATCAGCACTTCTCATCTTCCTTAACAACCAGGATAATGGGCCTTTATGATAGGTTGAAGGTCAGGAAATACTTTACTCAAGTGGTATGTGATAGCGTGGCTGGTTGCAGACATCCTATAGAAGATATGTAACAGATATCCATCATCCTCAACGGTGTTAAGGGACAATATCACAACGTTGTGTCTGTGATTCATGCTAGCAGGAACCCCTATGATCTAGCCTTTATTAGTTCTGTTATATTAGATGCTAAAGCTAGACAAAACGATCTGCTATTTGATACAAATCTGTCAGCCACAAACATTCTTGCAAATGTTATTAAAACTGCTTCTAGTGAGATTCAACCAACACATCTAAGCACCTTAGATTTGGGACATACACATTCTTGTGAAACAGGGCCGCAACATCAACAACTTACACCGGAGTTTCAGGCGAAAACGACTAATTCAAATGGATATGGTCGAGGAAAAGGAGGAGGAAGAGGTTATGGTAGCAATAAGAACAAGCCACAATGTCAGTTATGTGGTAAGTTCGGTCATCTTGTGAATAGATATTTTCAACGTTTTAATGTTCACTTTCAAGGACTGACTGCTCAACCAATGGAGATGAGAGCAAACTTTGCCTCTGCAAATTGGAATAACGCTGATAACATCCAGCACATGGGACACTCTGCTGTTCAACCTCACTATGTTCAAGTTGTCCCACAACAGACTTCGATACTTTCTCCTTTATCAACTTCTGTGTTTCCTCTAGCATTTAATTCTTACATCTCCAATCATGTTCCCTACTATATTCCAGCATTCATGCCTCCAACTGTACCTCAACTTCAACCATCACATATTACTCCTGCAGTTGATACCTCCTGGCAGCCCAATTAGGCCAATTTAGTGATTGCTCTGTCGAATCAGGGTGATAAAGCCTGGTATCCAGCTTCAGGAGCAACAAATCATTTTGCTCATGGAGCACCAACAGGTACACACACTCAACCTTATTTTGGATTGGGAAAAGTTCACGTTGCTAATGGCACTTATTGAAATACATCGCATAGGTACTTCGGTTCTTAATAGTGCTACTAAACCGATTATTTTTCATAATATGTTATACATACCTCAAGTTACTAAGAATATTGTGTCTGTATCTCAGTTCACTAAGGATAATGAGTTTTGTTTTTTGAATTTCACCCTACTTGCAATCTGGTTCGCGATACTATCACAAAAAAGGTGATGCTGACTCGTGCGGAATGTGGAGGTCTCTACAAGTTAGACTTTACTAGGATGAGTCTCAGGAATAATGGTAGGAATAATCAATGTAATAATCCGTCTTATCATGATATTCATAGGATCAAAGTGTGTTTCTCATGTCAGTTAAAGTTCTCTTCTGATGTGTTACATCAAAGGATTGGACATCCATCTGAAAAAACACTTGAGTTGATAGTAAAACAGACATCCTTGAATGTTTCAACTGCTATATCTCATTGTGGTGCTTGTTCTGTGAGTAAAAGTTGTAAACTTCCATTCAAAAAATCTGAAATTGCATACAATTGCCCGCTAGAATTAGTGGAAATGAATCTTTGGGGTCCTGCTCCTATGACTTCTAATAACTGCAGATACTATCTTAGTATAGTGGATGTTTACTCTAGATATTCTTGGATATATTTTCTTCGACAGAAAAGTGATGTTGCTCAGGTTTTTCTTCAATTTCATAAGGCTACAGAGAATCAGGTTGGATATTCATTAAAAGCCATACTGACATATTGGGGAGGGGTGTTCAAAGCTCTAGCTCCTTATTTGGCTCAGTTTGGCATTGCTCTCTCCTGATCGTAACAAGGGTCATGATTCTACATCTGTTGTTGTTGATACTTCAGTGTCTCATGCTTCTGATGCGTTTCCTACTGTTTTAGCTATACCTACTAATGTTTTGCATAATAAAGATGAACCTGGTCCTGTTTTTGGTACCACTCGTTATATGACTCATGGTTCTACACTCACTATGGTAAATGATCAACCTATGAGGTCAGAAAATTATATTCCTTCCCTTTCCCCTCATGTTAAGTCTGCTGGTAGAGGTACTTAATTAGTTACTTGTTATCCATCTGATCCAACTGGTGTCAGGTATTCTCTTAGCAATTCAAGTCTTGTTCCTGTTATGTCTTCACCTGATATTACTAATGTTTCTACAGTTTTAGAAGTTGGCACTACTTTGTTAGGAAATCTATCCACTGATACTAATGTTCACTCTATGATGACGCAATCCAAATCTAAACTTCTGTCTAACTCACTTATGCAGTCTCGTCCACATGATCCTTCTATTTCAGTTCATCCAATGCAGACTCGTTCAGTGTCATAATCTGGGAGAACATTGGAAGCTCTCACAGTCTCATTACCCTCCTCAGTTGACTTGATGAACACTGAACCGAAAGATATTTACAGTGCAATGCAATCTTCACACTGGGCATGTGATGTTAAGGAAGAATTGAATTCTTTAGCAATCAATAACAGTTGGTGTTTGACTTCTCTTCTAGGTGGAAGGATTCCGGTAGGATGAAATGGTTGTTCAAGATTAAAAGGAATTCTGATGGCTCAATTGTTCGGTATAAGGCCAGGCTTGTTTCCAATGACTTTTCCCAAAAGCATGGGTTTGATTTTCAGGATACTTTTAGTCCGGTTGTTAAAGGTGCAACTGTTCGAATTATACTTACATTAGCTCTAACACATAAATGGTTACTTTGACAGGTGGACGTTAACAATGCGTTTCTTCATGGTGAACTTCATGAAGATGTATACATGACGCAGCCCCATGGTTTTGAACAGCACAATCAAAATGGCCAGCTTCTAGTATGCAAGCTTAATAAAGCTCTCTATGATCTCAAACAAGCTCCTCGAGCCTGGTTTGAGCGTTTAAATTTTTGTTCTTATCAACACTTTTCAATTTCAAGTTTCCATAGCTGATTTGTGTGTGTTTATGAAGAAAACTATTCAATGTAATGTGTTTCATCTTGTCTATGTCAACGACAATTTTATAACTGACAGTGACTCATCTAGAATTGAAAGTACTATTTCTCAGTTAAATGATGAGTTCAAGTTGAAAGATTTTGGATTGTTAAACTACTTTCTTGGCATGGATGTGCATATTGGGGAAGACTGCTTACTACTTGGTCAGAAGAAGTACATTTCCGAACTTCTGGTCAAGACAGGACTATCCAAGGCTGCTCCTTTACCTACGCCTATGTCTGGATTTTTTTTGCAGAAAGTTGTGTCTAAAGCAGAGTCTCCACTTGCAGATGTGAATCTTTATAGGAGAACGATTGGTGATTTCCAGCATGTGTGTATTACACGTCCAGATATTCACTTTGCCGTCAACAAACTCAGTCAGTGTATGCAACAACCGCATCAGTATCATTGGAAAGCTGTCATTCGAGTTCTTAGGTATCTCAAAGATACAATTAATCATGGGTTGTTGTTCAGGTCTTCTCCTGTGTCATCCTCTGAGGTAAGTTTAGTTTCATTTGCTGATGCTGATTGGGGGAGTGACACTATAGATAGAAAATCAGTTTCAGGACATTATCTACTTCTTAACAATAATCCCATTGTCTAGAGTTCTAAAAATCAATCTGTTATTTCCAGATCAACTTCTGAAGCAGAGTATAGAGTTGTAGCTAATGCAGTTTGTGAAGTGTTGTAGTATGTTTCGTTATTAACTGAATTTGATGTGCGTTTATCTAACATGCCTATTGTTTGGTGTGATAATACAGGCGCAGCAGCATTGACCGAAAATCCAATGCATCACTCTAAAATGAAGCATGTGGAGCTTGATCTGTTTTTTGTTAGAAAGAATGTCCAAAATGGACAGGTTATAGTCAATTTCGTCCCTGCTACAGAACTGGTAGCAGACATATTAGCTAAACCTCTAACAGAAAAAAGCCTTTGTTCAGTTTCAAAATAAACTTGGAGTGATGTATTTTGTGAATGCTCAGTCCGTTGATGATTTTGAGATTAGATCAAGTGAGTGTGGGGATAACTCTGAAGAAGATGAGTAGTTGCTGCGGTTATATTGAATTGATTGTGTCTGTTGTCTAGTCTTACTATGTGTTTTGTTCTTCTTCTATTTGTTCATCTTATCAATCCTAGATGAGGTTTTATTTTTATCTCCTCTTCTCAGTTATCTGTCTTTGAGTTTATCATGTTGTGTACATTCTCTTTAACATATAAGTTGTATTTGTGCTAGCTCTGTTTATTAGTTTTTTTTTTCATTTGGCATGCCTTCTGTTTGTCTAGTTACGTTTTATGTTTAGATCTATGGATTATGCTTCTGAGTTATATATGCCTAACTCAGCTCGTTCAACCTACATGATGAATTTGGTTGAGGTAGCATGTACTGTTCAGATATCACTAATTGATGCTTCAATTCCCTGTGCATTTCGGTCCTCCCCATTTCTCTGTTGTTGGCATAAGGTGAAACTTAGAGTCCAAAAATAGTTTGGAAAGAGGCAATGACAAGATACTCTTGTTATAACTTAAGGAGGGTAAGATGGAAGCTCAAACCTCCTAGTTTCACTGGTAAGATAGAGGCTCAAACCTCTCTGTCAGCTGGAAAAAATTGAATGAAGAAAAGTAAAGTGAATATGAATAGAGGAAATGGAAAGGAGGATATGAAGTATAAGGTGTGTGTATCTGTAGGTATTCTGAACAGAGGTAGTTGTCTCATCTGAATAAAGTGGTATAGGTAGTCAAGTTGATTCAGGTAATACAGGTCCGAATTAGAATCTGCATGATCTTGTTGTGAAATTATAATTGCGACATCATGAACATGTTAGAATGAAGAATGTATATGGATTTATTTTGGACAATAGAAAAACAGAGACATCATGAATATAAGGTTATGAGCTGATACATTGTTCACAAGCGTGGTAACATCAAGTGGAGACTCAGATTTTCAAGAAGAAAAATAAAATCTTAATGCAGGAATGTTGGGATGTATGACTGTGATGGGTGCAATACATGAAGACTTGGCAAAGGATAGAATCAAGTTCAATAAAATCTGCAGCAACACTCTCATTCATACTTCGGATTGTAGTAGAAGACTCATCAAGGTGCTTAATATTGTTCAAGAGTATACGGTTCATTCATGAAGACTCTAGAATATTCTGGAGTAGTCTTGATTAGTACATGTTCAGATTTGTATAAAAGAATTCCTGGTGATTGTAATTAGTACATGTTGATCATCGTAATACAGATTTAGTTTGTTGTTCTATCTTTACTATGTTTTTAAGTTAGTTACAATTCTGTTAAACCAAACAAATTCCTTGCTCTCAAGTTTTCTTATTCTGTATCTTCTTTGTCCTCAGTTCATTGACAGTAGCAGGAGTCCGATTTGGAGCTGATGTCTTAGGCCTCAAAGCTTCGACATGCGTCGCATCTGTCAGATCAAAGGAAGAGTCAAATGCTCTCTTTTTTAGAACGCCATTTTGATATTCAGTGTAGGCCCACATGATGCAGCCATAGGCAGAGGGACCCCATTTCTAGTGAATAGCACACTATTCCGATGACTAGTAACGCTGTCATTAACCCAGTAGGATTTAGGAACCGCACCTTTGAAGGCGACGACAGTCATTGGTGGCGTCGCTTAAAAATTTGGTCGGGGACTTGAGGGGATCAAGCGAATCCTCCATGAGTTTTGCCTTCTTTTGCCCCGTTGAAAATTGGTGGCTCTTGCGCTTCTTTGAGCCTTCTGGAGGGTCGCCCTTTTTTTCCCTTTACTCAATCTTCTCCTTAGGCACCTTTTTCTGTGGAGCGTCTAAGTCGTGTGAAATTAGGGAAAAATCCCTGACTGCAAAAGTAAAAGAACGGGTTATTACCAAAGTTAATGGAAGGAGGTGACACTCTACTAAGGAAACGTCATCTTGCTCTAAGTCAGACTCACTAGTCTGATTTGAAATAATCTGAGTGCGCCCCGATTGATGATCCAAGTATATGGCCGTCAAGGTGTCCATGTCAGTCGAAGGCAACTCCTCAACGCCTGGGCAAGGATCTTTGCTCGCCTTCACCGACCCAAGACACCAGGGAACACCTCATTGGAAAAAGAAATATGCGCTCTTCCAGTTCCAGTTCCTTGTTCGGAAACCCGTAACTAGTAGGCCAGTGCAATTCCAACACCAATCTTTGAAAGGCGGCCCCTCCCGGGTGGTAAAAGGCGCACCCCGAGATGGTTCGCATCAAGATGGAAACAACAACAAAAAAATGTTTAAGGAATACAGCCATCCACGACGGTGGTACAGGACTCTAAAGCCCACCCAGGTGCGAAGAGCGTTTGGTGAAAGCTGGGTGGAAGAAATGCGATAATGGCAACACAATTCGACTGAGGGCGAACAATAGGGGAACCTCAAACCCGTATCAATTTGAAGCGGGAATATGGTATCTTCGCCCGCCTTGGGTTGACAAACGAAATTAGGATTTTCAGGACCCGCCTCATCAGGGAGGGGAAATCTGGGGCATGAGCGTCGTTCATCCCAGCCTCACCCACCGCTTTTTCAAAAACGGTTGGGGAGATGTTGTTTGGCTTAAGATCAAGAAAAGCTAAGTTATAGGGAGAAAAATGTGATCACCCATATCATAGTCGTAGTCGGAGCCCGTCTTTCGAAATGAGCACATTGAACGGATGGCATGAAGATGGTGGGCGTTGGTTGAGGGCTAGAGAAAAACACTGAGCAATGATGACCAATGATTAGAAAATCGTTTGGAAAAGACTAAGAAGGAAACGCAAATGCAAAGGGCGATCGGAAATGGAAAAGGGTGACCGGAGCTTGGCCAAAATTGTAGAGAGAAACTAGAGGTTTTAGAGAGATAAATCTATGAAAAGCGAAGGGGTTTGGGGGGTATCTACAGACCCTTACCCATAGGTCAGTTGAAGGGTCGCTTAGGGTAGCCCTAGGTGTCCAAAATGATGAATTTTCCCCTGATGGTGAAGAGTTCCTCTGCCCCTGAAGCTTCTAGGAGGTCCCGCCAAAATATTTGAAATTCAAAAAATGCAATCATGGTAGTCTCAGTGGCGAACCGTGCATGAAAGACATGTGGAAGGGAAAGCAGGGCAATCTCATGGGCGTCGCTCCATAAGGATACGCACTAGTAGCGAGACTCGTTAACAACTGAGAAAGGCGTTGCTCTATACTCTAAATGATCAACTTTTTGAAGAAAATTAATAATCCTTGATTGAGCGCCGCTCAATCAGGGCTTCGAGGGCAGATGATGGGTTATCACGTTGGACCCGGGTATTTTTATATCTGGCTCAACCCGATTGGGTTTGGACTTGCAAGCCCAAAGGCGTCACTTTTGTGCTTGTCACTTTGGCGTCGCTTCTTAGGAGGTACGTATGATGGCGTCGCCTATAGAGCATACGCCAAACGCCATCGCTTCCCTCCTGAGCCCATACATGAAGAACGATAATTAAATGAATGTCATAGCACCTAATGACTGTTGGATCGTGAAATCCTGGTTGTTGATCTGGCAGTGAATTAAATGCCAAACAAAGGTTGAAAGACGCTTCTGCTTCAACTCCGGTGAACCTGCAAGTAGGGGAGCGCAACAAAGGGGGTGTCTCTAGGTCCCTCTTCGATGCTTAAATGAGTATATGTGTGTGTATATAGCTCAAAACGTAAGAAACGTATGTAAAGTAAAGGTATTTATAGGGTAGGAGAGATCAAACCGTATAAGGCAACTGAATATCTTAGTGCATATTGTGTTGCTGAAGATTCAGATCATAAGATATAGCAGTTACTGCGAGATATTGCAGTTACCATATCTAATCTTTAGTGCATATGTGACCGAGATACGCGGGATATCGTGGCCACTTCCTTATTAACGGTTAGTGGGACCAGAGGAGAGAAGCCAGGCTCTCTTCGGGGCTAGCACTCCCATCGCGAGCATTGAGAGGTCGCGGCTTGGTGAAGGATGGTGAGCAGTCAGGGGAGCCTTTGGCGTTCATATCGACTTTGGGCTCGCTCTTGGGCCACTCTATGGTGGGCCAAGCTGACCTGTACTTAAGCTGATCCAGTTCGAATATCTTGGGTTCACCCCCTCCAGGGTTACTGGGCCCTCGAGACCTTTTCCTTATTGGGTTATCAATATTGATACCCAACATTTGCCCCCGAAGCTTGATTGAAGTTTCTTCAGTCGAGCTTGATTTCTTAGTAGGGTTTGAGATAGTGACGGCTTAAATTCGGCTTTCCTTGTCTCTTGTAGTGGTTCATGACGTTAGGGTCACTTCAGGTTTGTTTGGAGAGCAGTCAACCTATTGTCCAAGGATGAAGGAATATTCATCTTTTTATTCCCTTTTGGCGATCACTCGAGGTGACCTAGGCCTAGAAAGTTTATCTTTCTTTACTAGGCGATTATTACCTACGAAAGGTATTTCTGACGAAGCCTATTAGTGCGCTGGCGATCACTTTGTCTGCTCAGTGGACTTTAGCATTTAATGACTGCACAGTCACCTAGAAGTCGAACGGTTGCTTGAGGCACGCCTGTCATTTAATATTCCGTAACCCAAGGGCAGTCTGACAGCTGTCTGTACTGGCCGACCGTTTGTCTCCCCGAGGTGTCTCTTAGAATTCTAACATTGCTTCGATTTTTTCCAAAAAGGTGCAATTATTCCTCTGCGTCGTTTCGATTCTGTTCGTGGTGGTTACTCCTTTTTGGCCTATATAAGAGACATCTGTTTCTTTATTTTGTCTTTTACACATTCATTCCTTCAGACCTCCAGAACTTCGTTTGCAAACTCTTCCTCTCTTTCAATCTTCTTCAACCTTTCTTCCAACCGTTCCCATGGCTACTCGCAGTCAGACTGGAAAGATCAAGCATACAGCCAACAAGGCTCCTTCCTCCTCCTCCAAGGTGCCTAAGAACACCAATGCCCCCTAACCATTAGGGATGGTGCCGTGCCTGCGTCAACGGGGGGACAAACTGGCCTGGGGAGGTCCGCAGTCACTCCTGTGGTGGTAGATGGGCCTGAGCTTCAGACGCCTATCTTCTCTCCGAAAGGTAAACATTTGTTACTTTATTGCTCTGTTTTGGGAATATCCCCTGCTTTTCCTTGTTTTTTATGCTTGTTGTGCTATATTTGAATTGTTTTGAGTAGATGTCAAGCCCAACGAGTGGTCTTGGTGCGGGGGATGTCCCTAGATACCTGGGCACAGGTCTGCATTATCCTGGCAGCGGAGAGGTCTACCTTTATGCGGCCCAGATCGATGATGGGTTGCGTTTTCCTTTCTGCGAGGATTTGCAGGCACTGTGCCAGTTCTACATGATACATCCCACGCAGCTCGTTCCCAATGCCATTAGGATATGGGCTGGATTCAAGTTCCTATGCATACGTCAAGAATGGACGTATTCATTGGCCTTGTTCCGGTGCTTTTTCCGATTGGCGGCTGGGACGACCCATCTCCACCATTTCCAGTCCCGGTGGCCGAAGTTTGCTGAGTGGAGAGGCCTTCAATCGTGGAATTGGAATGTCCACATCCGGTTGGTCGATGACTTCCGAGCCACCAACTCCAACTATAAGAAGTTCTACTTCTTTTACAAGGGGGGATGCCTTGGAAGTTGTCCACCCCAGATAGGGACTTCCCTCCCGAGTTTGACGAGCTATCCGGGAGCGACCGGAACGCCATCGATGACCTGTTCCAGATACATCGATCATCTTCATTCCACTCCATCCACTCCGTGGCAGAGACCACAGAGAATATGCTCGAGATGGCGGGCATTCATCAGGCCACGCCAATCCTTGATGATTGGGTAACTCTTTCTAACCCTTTCTTGTTTACTGTTTGTAGGCAAAGTTGTACGCAAGGGCCGAAAAATCATAGGTCTCTTTGATGACCAGGGAACAGCGGGTCTGTCCGCTGACCAGGCTCTGCTAAATTATCCTCCTCCCCCCTCTAGGCGTTCGTCCAAGAGGAAGCCTAAAGAAGCCCTCCCCTTGGCCACTGTTGGCCCTCGCCAACAAGGTATGTTGTTTCGCCCCATATTGTTTCCATACTCTACCTTATTTCCAAGCTTTTTGAACTTGTCTAACATATTTCCTTAATGTTTTACAGAAAATTTCACGGCTGACGTGGCCCAGGACCCTCCTCCTCCTCCTACCAAGAAGGTCAGGAGTGAGGAACACCCGGTTATTGACCAACATCCTCCTCCTCCTCCCCCTAAGGCTCCTTCCGCCGGCAAGGTGAAGGCTCCGGCCTTGGCGCCCATTGCTCCTTCTCCTAAGGGCCCTTCCGCCGGCCAGGGGAAGGCTTTAGCCTTGGCGCCCCCTCCTTCTTCTGTGCCCTCGGTCCCTTCCAAGGAGTCTGGGACCCAGAAGAAGGGGCCCGACGCCCCCAGCGCCTCGAAGGTTCCTGCGGAGGAATATTGCCCCATGGTGAGCATGTTCCAAGCCACTCAAGGCTGCGAACCCTCGGGGGGCATGGTTTCCTTGTGGATACCTCTCGAAGAAAGGGGTCTCTGCCCAGAAGAGTCTCCGGGGTAGCCCGGACTTGTGCATGTGACTCCTTGACGGGATAATTCCCCCCAAGGACCGCTCGCCCATTCCCACGGAGCTACCTTAGATCGAGGGGTTCCTGCGGTCCCACTACGAACGAGTCGCTCTGGTAAGACCTCGTCCCCCTTTTTCTTTTTCTTTTTCCGCATTGTTCCCTTTTTGTTCGTATCCTGACAATTTTCACTCTTCTTTTATTGCCAGCTCATTTGGGAAGAGGTGGTGATTGGCCGCGTCTTCGGAGAGCTCACCGACAAGCATTCCGACCTGCTTGTCGAGCTGAAGCAGTATCGAAGTACGAGGATCACCCCCGGGCAGATGGAGGCCATCAAGTAGACCGCTGACGCGGCGATCTCCTTGGTGGATGGCGCCCGGGAGGAGTACTTCAGGAAGGAGCAGCGTCTCCTTGCTGATGTCAAGCAGAGGGAGGCCGATGCTGCGGCCGCCCTTCAGGATTCTGAAGCCCTTCATCGGTGCTTAGATGAAGTGGAGGCTGTCAGGGCTTGCCTAGAGGCTGAGCTGAAGGAGGCCCGAGCCCAAGGGGCGGAGTCGGAAGCTCAACAGGTCGCCGCTGAGGCGCAAAGGGCTGCTGCTGAAGCAGGGGGGTCGCCCTGGAAAAGGAGAAGGAACAGCTGGCTGAATAGCTGAAGTCTATTCCTTCACCCCAGAGTGTCGTTAACGAATTCAAGGAATCTGAGGATTTCGTTGACTGCGCTTTGGTGGTGATGAAGTCAGAGATTGCTGACTTCCTCCCCGTCTTGGTCGAGGACGTCCAGGCGGTCAATCCCAACTTTCCTGTAGGGGAAGTTGAGTCCCTTAAGGGTTTCTTCCGAAGTCGAACCCTTCCGCAGCCTACTCCTGCTGCTGAAGAGGTTGACCCAGCTGCGGCTGAAGAGGTTGCCCCCGAAGGCGAGCCTAGCCTTCCTGCCCCCGTAGGCGAGCCAAACGCTTCTGCCCCCAAGGACCCGAAAGCTTGAAGTCTCCACCTCTCCGTCGACCATATTTCTTTTTCTTTTTAGATAGTTGTTTTTCCTTTGTAATTTAAGTTTACTTTGTAATTATTTATTCGATTCAAGACTCGGTTATTTTATATTGAATGCTTTTATATTCGTGAGCCTCTACTCGACTTTGAATGTGTTGGCTATTCATCCGACACTACAAGAAAATAGCACTATAGGCTCGGCGTATAATCGTTGCTAAGTTGGGTTTTGCCGCTGCTAAGAGGACTTGCCGATGCTAAGAGTCGTACCTGAAAGCCCTGATGCTAAAGGTATCCGCACGGACAAAATGCTGATGCTAAATGTCTGTCGCTGCTGGAATGAACAGTTGGTCATACCTTTAGCATCAATATATTGCCAATGGTGTTCATACGTAATTAGCGTCGACACTGTATAGATGCTATATATGTGTTTCAGATACAGTATTCACTGATGGTAAAATTGATGTATCGGCTACAACATATATCTGTTGCTGTTTCTTTGTTATTGTGTCTACGTTATGTTGATACAGTTGGTTATATTAACGTCTAAAATATTTAGAAACTAATTATACATAAATAGCGTTACATAAATTGCGATTTTTGGTTGGTGTTGAGGTTATTGTCTACGTGTAGCCGCAGTAATTTTCGTTGCCTACTTGACTACTTTTGTTGCAGTTAAAAGGTAATTGCATCGGTTTGTTTCTGACTGTATTTGGCGTATGTATTGATAATCAAATTTTCGATGCTAATACAACTAGACCAGTTTCAGAATAAAATTTTCGCATTTTTACCACCTAGACATTATATATACTGCATACCATCCAGAAACAACCATTCATACATTTCCATATACAAAGTGTGCAACCTTAGCATAAACAGAGCACATAGGTTACAGACAATAAGTTTCCGCATGTACATGTTGTCCAAAAGGACCAAAACACAGAACAAACAAAGACAAACTACTGCATGGGTTCTAGCATTACAAACTACTCCAAAATATGTTCCAGCAAGACAGATACGATACTAGGCCTAACCCAACTAGACATCGAAACAAGCAAGTGAAAACTGATTACCTAAAGCAAGTGTTGCGTCAACAGTCAATAATTTCAATCTGCAAGCACACCAATAGGTTGAATTAGAATAACATCACATTAACATGCCAAAAGAAAAGAGTACCATCACTCAAACAGAGACTTGTTGATTGTACCTTATGCATCTAGATCATCGAGCAATTGGCCATTGGCTTGCAGTGCCCTTCGCATGAAGGCCATATCTCTTTGGACGGCGTTCATGTTTTCTTGGAACTTAAGTAGAGTTAATGCCGCTTCCTCTGCCTTCCTTGAAGTCTCGTCCGCCTTCCATGAGCTCTCCTCCGCTAACCTCTTCATTTCTGCAATTTCAGCTCTAGCTAGAGCCACTTCTTCCCTCGCTTTCTTCAACTGCTAACTCTCCATCATCCGTGCAATTTTGGATACACGAGATCGGCGACGTTCAGGCTTACAAATTTCTTCATAAAGTGCATCCTTGTCAACGGGAACGTCCTCTTCCGCTTGCAGTTCAGCAACCCTTAGTTCAACTTCAGCCAACAAACCAGTACAATCCAATCTCATGTGTTAGGTGTGAAACATTATAAAAATTAAGAAGGAAGAGGATGTGTTATCGCTTACCAGGATTGCTTGACTTTTGGGATCTCGAGGAACCCCCTTCGGGTCTTCCGAAACATGTGGTATTCACCCGGATGCACCCCATTATTTTTCAGAATCTGCATTTTTAAAAACATGCAGTGTAACTGAGTGGTTACTAGATTCAGCAGAGTGTGGGTGTAGGGGTTCATTACCTCTTCCTGTTCCGTCTTGGCAAAGCTGCATGTCCCCGCAGTGTGCATGATGACTTGGTGAGCTTTGTTTGCTTTGTTACGCTCACTCCTCACCTTCAATTCAAGTATGAGGACACAAACAGTCATATGGTTAATAATATATAAAAACTTTCTATAAACTACAGTAGAGCATAAAAGAACAAGATTAACATAGTTTAACCACCTTAAACTCCTCTGAACTGAACCAGTTCACTAGCCACGCCCAATCTTCCTTCACCATGTCCGGGGGTATGTTCTGTATCCTTTCTTCATCGGTAACGTATTTGTCATAATACCTTCTTTTCAGGTTTGCGGTGTAATGCCTATACTTCTCTCTCAGACAGCATACAATCAGTTGCTTCAAGTTCTCATCTTAAGGGATAACAAACATATAAGCATTAGCATTTTGGCAAACATACACATGGCGCATTCGTTTGTGTACTTACTCCAACGAGCATTAGCATTTTTTCCTCGTAGTGGATGGGTTCCTTTGGGATGTCCTTCCAGTCTTTCACCATCAATGGTGCATTCGTTCTTTTACGTACGGTGAACCCACACCATGAGGCAAACACCGATGCATTCTTCGAGCAGACCTTGCCCAAAGCATTAAGCTGTAACTCTTCTTTTTCATTTACTCCATTTCTGGATAGCTTAATACACCTGGTCCGCCCCCTCCGAAGCTTCTCCGTTGGTGGCCTTACACATTCCTCCTGCACACGTACACCTTAATCTTCCAGCCTTACACCTTCATCTTGCACTTCTAAACCATCTGTACTTAATATCAAATACACGACCATATTAAGTAGAGGATTAAATAACTTCCAATAGGTATTGGCTGTTTTGGTTTACACAAAGACTTACCCTGTTTGGTCGCAGGCTCAGTAACCACTGGAGTAACATGTTGTGTTTCATGTGGTTGAGTTTCTTCAACTGGGGGTCCAAAGTGATCGGTGTTGTAGGGTTCTGCACCGTGCAGTCCACAACTGATGAACCTGAAAGTGTAAAGGTAAAAAAATTCGTTAAACTATATGGGTACAGTCAACAACTGATGAACCACAAAAGATGTTACGGAAGTAAACCTACTTGCTCCTACGCGGGACAGTTTCCGGGGTGACTTCCGAGTTGTTTTGGTCTTAATTGGGAGGGGGTTCTACGTTTGTACTATTGAGCCTAATTCTTCTAGTTCCCACCATCCTGACGAATGTGTTCAACACAATTAACCAAACATATTATTTTGAGAACAGATAAAAAAAACAGAACAAGACATGCATCTTCCAGAACAAAACGGTTTGACATTGTAAAGAAGCAATTTTTATGTGTGTATCGTGGAGTCAAATGTTAGTAAAAAACAGCAGATTTACACACAAGAACAGATTTACACATAGGAACAGCACACGGTTAAAAAAATATAAGAAACAACTGAGCAAAATAATACAGGAAAGACTGAAGAACAGCACAGAGGTTTCATTTCAGAACAAACGACTGAGCGAATGTCAAACGCGTGAGCGAAACCACTGGAAATACTGAAGAGCAATACCCGTGACTCAAGAAAGAACAAACGACTGAGCGATGCCGAGGGAAAGACTGAAGAACAGCACATAGACCAAAAACAAGAAGAAACGACTGAATCCAGAGGTTATCTTCAACAGCAGGTAAGCAGATCGAAGTGCAAGAAAAGAAATCGTACCTTGTTTGCTAGATCAGCAGAATCTGTCTTGATCAACCGTGGCTTTGAGACAAGTTGGAGGAGAGGAAGAGAGGATGTTTCTTCGGATGGAGATGGAGAAACAGAAGAAACCGAGGGAAAGAGAAGGAAGGCACGGTAAATTGGAGAAGAAAATGAAAATCTGCAAAATTGGTGGGACCAAGAGTCATGTCAGCACACATTACAAATGGCATTTGCTTCGAAGAGGGGTTATGTGTCGATGCAGAAGGCAACACAACCGGGTGGGCTTCAACGGATTTGCAAGCTTGGGCTTCAGTCCGAATTCCTGCTGGGCTTCGGTCCAATTGTTGGAGGCTTTAATATTAAACATATGAATGAACAAGTTCAGCCCTCATGCAATAATTTGTCAATAATTTAATTTTTCAAATTATTTAAGAATCAAGTATGGGTCGTGTTTTAGTTAGAGTTTTTGACGTTTGGATTATTTGGGTCGTAGGTTGGGCTCTTAATTTATACCACATATATAATTAAAAGAATAATTCGAGAGTTTAATGGACAAACTGATGAACCTGGTTCAGTATATTGCGGTGAGTATGTATATTTTTTAGGAAACTTTATATTCGTCATGTACATGAGACTGTCAAAGCACTACACTAATACTGAGTAAGTAGCATTTAATTAGTTTTCCAAACATTTAGTCAAGTCTTCTGCTGAGAATCCTAGGAATGTCGTAGGAGGAACCTAAAAACATAAATCATATGAACGCAAACCCATAACCATAATTCATATGTCATACGTCCATAATACATATGTCAATTATATTAGTGTGTATAATGGTTTATAGTTTGTAATGGTTTATAGTTGGTAATGGTACGGAACTTGTATATACTGTGTATAATAAAAACTTGTACATATAATACAAACTTGTACATATAATAGAAACTTGTATATACAAAATATACAAACTAGCTAGTAATGTTGTATATACAAACTTGCACGTAAGTGTATATATTGTATATACAAACTTGGATATGGTGTGTATATACAAACTTGGATATGGTGTGTATATACAAACTTGTATTATATGTACATGCAAACTTATAATACAAACTTGTATATATTGTATATACAAACATAAGATACAAACTTGTACATACATTGCAGTATTATATGTAGTTATGTTGTTTTTCTAATACATCAGTAGCATACAGTCATATTCCCCAAGAAATTATCTTATTTATTAATAACGTTAAGTTACAACCCGCTATTAACTAGATATCTGACCTGCAAATTACGCCCATTATCCATAGGTAGTATATTTTATTTTTTTATATACTCATTCTATTAAGTGTGTAAAATGCATATAACTAATTTTAGGGAAATAATACATAATCATTCTATTAAGTGTATATAATGCATTGTATTAATTTTATGAAAACAATATAGGGCATAATGTAATGACAAACCGTAAACCATAATTGATCCTTCTGCCCTTCATGTCGTTTGTCTCACCCACGGATTTTGAACTTCCTGTGATTTCCCGTTTTCTCCAATGAGGAATTTCCGGTTTGCGGTCTGGGTTCATTGTGTAGGAGGCCATAGCGAGACTGAGCAAGGGACTGGGTTCCGTGTTCGATTTTTGGTAAGCAGATGGTTCGATTTATGTTGTCTAACTATTGAACTGTGTTCGGTTGCATTGATATGTTAATTAAGCAGTCATCTGTTCGATTTCTGAGCAAGCTTAAATATGGTTCTGCCATTACTATGTCTTCTGTTGGATGTGTCATGCGTAAGGAAGATGCAGATGTATATGCATATGACAACAGCAATTTCCTGAAATGTACACCAATGCTGTCTCATCTGATGTTTAAAATATAGTTGGCTCAGAATTGCACAGAATTGAATGTCTTCAATGTACACAGAATTGAATATCTTCAATGTACACAGAATTGAATATCTTCAATGTACACAGAATTTATCGAATGAAAGGTAGAATCCTGATTTATGAACATAGTTCCCTGTCCCTGTCCTATTTAAAATCAACTGTAATGTTATGCATGTGAACATAGTAGTCAACTTTGGCTTGAAAACAGGAATGGATACCCAAAGAAGAGAACAAGCATATTTAGGAGGTATGTCCATTCCCATTATGTATACTCTATTATATATAGGAGAACAAGCATATTGCAGCATATTTAGGAGAACAAGCATCATGTTGCAAACAGATTTAGTCTCATATTTGTCATACTTATGCCTATGAACATGACTGCTTTCTGAATATTGCTGGATGTTCCAATCTTATTTGGAGTCGATGAGTAGCAAGGATTAGCAGCAGTACAACACCAGTTTCACAGCACATTTGCAGTCGATGAGCAGCAGTTTTATTGACAACACTTGTATATGTCGAAATTATATTGTATATACATTGAAACATCAATTTACAGCAATGTACAACTTACCTCTCAGATTTTCTTATCAAGTACAAACAGAATTTCAGTATACATGTACAAACAGATTAATATACATGTACAATCAGATTAATATACAAACATATTGCATTACAGAACAAACAGATTGCATTTTCAACACTTGTATACATGTACAAACATATTAATATACATAACCAACAGAATTGCAGTATTTCAGTACAAACAGACAGCACATCAGTAATTGCATTACAAAACAAACAGACATCCTCTTAATGTACAAACAGCAGTGCTTCAAACAGAACAAACATCAGCACAGCGAGTAGTAATGGTCTTCAAACAGCAGTATAACAAACAGAACAAATGAGAACAGGATGACAGTATGACAGTATGAACAGGATAACAGTATGACAGCAAGTATAACACATACATTATTTAACAGCACAGAACAACTTAACAGACAACACAGCACTATTATTTAACAAACAGAACAAATGTAAACAGTACAGAACAAATGTCAACAAACAGAACAAATGTATAACAGAATTGCATTACAGTACAGACACACTGTAACCCTCAGTACAAACCGAACATACAAATTACATTTGTAGGTGTTTAACCTAAAGTCTTTGTCAGTCCTCTCCCGGATCATCATTGAATGAAGACCCTGAGTCTTGCTCGGAGTCATACAAGTCTTCCTCCAATTCTGAGTCGGTCCCACCAGATGAAGAATAATCACTATCTTCCATGCCAACAGATGTTGTGTCCTCTTCTTCAAGAATGTTTGGTCCATCGTGACTGTCATTGTTTCGCATGACATCAGTAACGACACCAGTTTCTACCTCTACTGCATCAATGTCATTCCTACACCAATCGATCTCCTCGTCGACCTGATCGGCATGCGGGACATTAGCAACCACTGCAACAGAGGGTTCCTGGTACGGCTCAACAGATTCTCCAGACATTTTTCCGCCAAGGACAAACCGCCTTTTGGCCTCTGCAGTCAACACAGTGCTCCAATCTTTATTATTATTGTCAGTCAAGTAGAAAACCTGTGTTGCTTGGGATGCCAGTACATATGGTTCATCCGTTGCTAAGTAGTTTGTTGTGTTAACACAAATCAACCTGTACTCATCCACTTTCACGCCATTGGATGATGATAGTACGTTGTACCAGTCACATTTAACAGAACAATGCTGAGATCTCCAAGATATTGAAGCTCCGCTACTTCCCTTAAAACTCTGTAATAATCAATCGCCCCTTCAAGGGGGTTGTTGTCGGAGGAGCTAGCATAGCACGTTGTATCAGCTTTGCATAAGACACCACTGTTGTCAAAGTTCCTCATCTTTGATCGCTCCTTGGTGTGGAAAATGAACCCATTAGATTTATATCCAGTATATGTCTTCACACCATATAAAGGACCCCGACACAATACCTTAAGTTGATGAAATTTTTCATCCTCAAGGGGACCAGACATTCGATTAACCTGATGCAAGAAGCAATTAAATGTACACATCAATACTGTTTTCATGAGTCGTAACACAGGGTTAAGGATTTCATACCTTTCCTTCTAACCACTAGTTGAATGTTCTATTGTGCAACACATCGATGTCCCGTCTATTAACCCTAGCTCCAATGAGCTGCCGCTTGTGTTCCCTTTTTTAAAATACATCCAAATGGAACGAGTTAGACATAAATTAGTTCAAATGGAATGAGTTATGAACCAAATAATACATTGAAACACTTACTCAATGAAGGGCTTTACGTCTTCACATTGATTGATGACGTAGCGCTGACACTGTCCCCATTCTTCGTTGGTCAGTTCGCGAACTACTGCACGACCAATGCGTGCTCCAGCCGGACGAAAGATGCATAACCCACTTATCGTCAACCTAAGAAGCTGATCTTGAGGAAAAACCGGACTGTGTCTGCTAAATTTAGTATCAATGTCATGTAAATATCTGGAACAAAATGTCAAACACTCTAGCCCAATATAACCCTCAGCTATTGAGCCCTCCGACCGACTTCTGTTGCGAACGAATGACTTCATTATCCCCATTATCCTATCACAGTAGTATTATCATCAGCTACTAAACCCATATTAAAACTCATTTAAGAACTCGGTACAGTAGTACTGACCTTTCAATTGAATACATCCATCGATATTGAACTGGCCCTGCTACTCTTGCCTCCTCTGCAAGGTGAGTTATCAAATGTACGGTGATGTTGAAGAATGACGGTGGAAAGATTCTCTCTAGGTTGCACATTGTGGTTAGTAACTGCGTCTCCATTTTCATTAGATCTGCCATGTGCAACTCCTTGGAGGATAGCACTCTGAGGGTGTTGCTCATGTCTATAAGTGCCTTGCATACATTCTTGGGCAGTAATCCCTTAATTGCAACACTCAGTATGCGTTGCATTAGAACATGGTAGTCATGACTTTTCAGACCGATCAATTTCCTGTCTTTCAACTTTACACAACGAGATATGTTTGACGAATAACCACTTGGCAATCGCAAATTTTTTAGGAACTCACATAGCTTCATCTTCTGTTGTTTCGATAGGGTGTAGTAGGCAGGCGGTAACACCAACTTCGGTCCCCTTCGGACGGGATGCAACGATGTTCTTATGCCTAACACCTGAAAGTCCAGTCTGGCATTGACATTGTCATTTGTTTTTCCAGAAACACCTAGTAACATTCCAATCAGGTTATCACACACGTTTTTTTCAATGTGCATAACATCCAAGTTATGAGGCACCAAAAGTTCTCCCCAGTATGGTAAGCGGAAGAATATGCTCTTCTTTTTCCAATTTCCAGTGACTGGGTCTACTCCTACTTTTGTGGGGGGCTGCGTTTTACCAAAGGTAATTGGTTCAAGACACTCTAACTGTTTCAACACTTCATCCCCGGAACGTCTTTGTGGGGCACTCCTTAACTCTACAGTTCCATCAAAAGCGCTTTTGTTTCTCCTCCATGGGTGATCGGCCGGTAGGAATCTTCTATGGCCCATAAAGGAACTTTTCCTCCCATGCTTTAATCTGCAGTAATGTGTGTCCATTTGACATACTGGACATGCCAAGTTACCATAAGTAGCCCAACCAGACAAGTTTGCATAAGCGGGGAGATCATTTATTGTCCAAAGTACAACAACGTGCATTTGGAAGTTCTCTTTACGGTGTGCATCATATGTTAATGCACCATTCAACGATAACTCGTTGAGCTCATCTATCAATGGCTGCAGATACACGTCAATATCATTTGTTGGGGCTTTTGGAACGGGAATCAACATGGACAATATGTAATTGGTATCTTGCAGGCAGGTCTCTGGTGGCACGTTGTATGGAATCAACACAACCGGCCACATGCTATATGGGTGACTCTTGTCACTGTAAGGATCGAACCCATCTGTAGCTAATCCAAGACGAACGTTGCGTGGCTCTGCCCCAAACGCAGGATTCACGTTGTCAAGTTTTCTCCATGCCTCTGTATCCGCAGGATGTCGTAGTACTCCATCTTTTATTCGGTCTGTAGAGTGCCAGGTCATAGATCCTGCTATTTTAGGATACATGAATAGTCTTTGCAGCCTAGACGTTAGTGGAAAGTATCGGAGTACTTTAACGGGAAGTTTTCCACCCTTTTTCTTAGACTTTTCCGGACTGTTCATTCCTCCTGTACTTTCATGACCTTGAAACCATCGTGACTCACCACATATTGGACACGCATCAAGATTGACGTATTCATTTCTAAATAGAATACAGTCATTTACACAAGCATGGATCTTCTGATAGTCCAAACCTAATCCGGATATAAATTTCTTTGCCTCATAGTACGACTTAGGTACTGTATTCTCAGGTGGAAGTACTTTAATCAGCATACGAAGCAACTCATCTGCGAACTTGTTAGAAACCTTCTAAAGAGCCTTTAGATGCAGGAGTTCCACTAAGAATGACATCTTGCTGTAGGATACACACCCTGGGTATAATCCTTTCTCACAATCTTCTAAAAGCTTATAAAATGTCCTAGCCTCTGCATTGGGTTCCTCACCTTCATCACGACTAATACCACCCAATCCATCAGTTATCATATCTTCCATTTCTTCACGAGACATGGTAGTCCTTTTGTTATGAATGCTTTCTTCGAATTCTTCTCCATGGTCCACCTATGTAGTGTAACTTTGTAGTATTCCATATCTTTCCAGATGCCACTTCACCGTACTTCTGTCCAACAAAGACATACGAACACAATTATGGCATGGACAGTAGATTCTCCCATCCCATGACGCACGCGAATAGGCAAAGTCCAAGAAAGAGGTAACACCGACCTTATATTCCTGACTTTGTCGATGTTTGGTCATCCAACTTTTATCCATCCTTAATGATCCGTTGTTTAGAAATGAGAAAATATTAAAACCAATATCACAACGTATCATGTAAGTAGACACTACTGATTTCCACCCACCAAGTGTTTTACAACTGATTTGTCTAGAAACGGGAATTCTCAATTCTGTTACAAAACTAAGATCCTGCTATTCAGAGTCATTGTAATCCAAGCAGTTGTTAACTGCTGTATAATTATGTTGATAGAAGCTTTACCCGAACCCATGATAATTAACCAACTTTATTCAACGACAGATTCAGATAATTCAGTTACTTAACCAAAAAATCAAACACACGATTTGTAGTGAAATTAAACGCAACAGAAATTGGGAGAAACAGACACATTTTGTTATGTCTACACAGAGTCACTCAATTCGTTAACTGATTACACAAGCTGCTCTTTACTTGATATACACAGAATGAAATACATTCCTGACAGTAGCTGGGTGAATTTCATTGTCTTAGATCAAACAATTAGACGCCGTCAATTCATAATTTAAGGAGGAAACAATACCTTTTTGTAATGCTGCAGGAGAAAGGATAACGATGCAGGGAAGTTAAGTGAAGGTGGTCTCGGGTTGAAGGTTGGGAAGGTTGCGTAGTTCGGTTGTGAGGTGAAGTGAATGCTGTCGTAAATAAGGTATGCTAAGCAGCTTCGATCGATTTGTCCCGGTGTAATTAAGGTAAGATTGTTTATGGAATCTCTTTGAAGTGAAGGTGTCGGGTTGATTCAGAAGTCTGGGCTAAGGAAACGGCTACGTAGGTCAACTGCTGGTCCAAGACGAACTGTTCTGTTAATTGGACAGGTTGCTATCCGAATTCGTAACGGCTAACTAAGTTTTAACTACGCAATTACTGCGATGCTGTTAACATATATATTGCATCAACAAGTATTGAGAGTAAAACAATGCATTAGACACAACATTAATACATGATGTTGTTGATGTATATTAACCTCAGAAACGTATTTGTCAAGAATTTTTTGGGAACTGACACAAATAGTCGCGGCAAAAGTACACACTAAAGCAGTGTTTAAGCTACGACAAAATGTCCGACTCTAAACCAACTCTATTCCCTCGAAAAATAGTGTTAACATAAAACATGCTTATTAACAACGACTACCTAGCGACAACACAATATTTTTCGTCGCTGTTGAGGCAGATTCTTGTAGTGCGATATCTTAATCGTAATTACTCTTGACTTTTCTTTGCTTTATAATGGCTTCGACTCTTAAAGCCTCGGACCAAGCATAAGTCTATATGAACTTTCTAAGGACAATACTCTAATACTTAAAAGTATAGACTTCTAAGTTCAAAGAGATATTACCTTTTTGAAGTTTAAACCTTTGAGGTGTTCGCCTAATAGCAAGGAATTTGTTAACTTAAGGCTTCATCATCCATAGTGATCGCCTAAAATTCCTTCTACGCTCTTGATAACTTATTTCGCAAAGGAGTTGTCATCCACCACCGATAATTCTTCTGAAATCTGTCCATTATATAAGAGGATAACTCCTTTAATGGGTTGATTATCTTTGTCGTTAGGACTCCTGCCTGATTTCGATAACAGGTCTGCTGCCTGACTTTGGCGTCAGGTCTTTTATTTTGCCTAACTCTATTGCTAGGTCTTTTGGCCTGACTTTGGCGTCAGGGCTTTTGGCCTATCTTTGGCGATAGGGCTTTTTGGTCTGACTTTGGCGTCAGGGCTTTTGCCCTGACTTTGGCGTCAGGGCTTTTGGCCTGTCTTTGGCGACAGGGTTTTTGGCCTATCTTTGGCGATAGGGCTTTTTGGCCTGACTTTGGCGGCAGGGCTTTTTGGCCTAACTTTGTTGCTAGGGATTTTGGCCTAACTTTGTTGCTAGGGCTTTTGGCCTAACTTTTTTGCTAGGGCTTTTGGCCTATCTTTGGCGATAGGGCTTTTGTTCCTGATTCGGTCATCAGGTCTTCGCCTGACTCTTGGCGTCAGGTCTTTTTTCTTCGATTTGCTTCGAGTGGACATGCTTTATGAAGGAATTACTTTCTTTTATTAACATAACAGTTTGATTACAAGCTATGTATGAAATCTCCTTAAATGCTCAGAATTGAATGGACGGGGTAACCTTTCGCCTTCGGTGGTTTCCAAATAGTAGGATCCTGGCGCGACGATCTCTATTACCTTGTACGTTCCTTCCCACTTGGCTGAAAGTTTATTCTGACTGTCCAACCTTGTGAATTCATTCATTCTCATAACCATCTCCCCCACGAAAAATTGGCGAGCGCTGACTTTTCTGTTGAAATATCAAGCGGTCGCCAAACGCATCTTTGCTTGTGTTTTTTCTGATAGCCATCTCTTTTCTTCTGCCAAGTCGAGGTCAGTTCGGTGCTTGACCTCGTTTGCCTCAGCGTTAAAATGTAGGATTCTATGGGTAGGCATTGCTATTTCGGCGGGTGCTACTGCTTCTGATCCATACACTAAACTGAAAGGTGTTTTTCCTGTGGCCGCCTTAGGCGTTGTTCTGATGACCCATAATACGTTTTCCAGCTCTTCTGCCAAATTCCTTTTGAATGCTCGAACCCTTTTCTTGGGTCCTGCTAAAACAACCTTGTTGGCTGCTTCAGCTTGCCCATTCGTTTGAGAATGATGCACCGAACTGAAACGATGGTCGACATGATATTCTTCACAGAGCCATTTGAGCTCCTTTCCAATGAATTGCGGACCATTATCACTAATGAGTATTCTAGGAATGCCAAACCTAGAGAATATGTTGATCTTTAGGAACTTTGATGACTTGAAATTCTGTCGTAGAAGCTAAAGCTTTCGCCTCTATCCACTTGGTGAAGTAGTTGATCGCCACTATAATGTGAGTGCGTTGACCAGTGCTAATAGGGAACAGACTTGATATATCGATCCCCCATTGAGCGAAAGGCCAGGCACCCGCCATTGGGGATAATAGTGTGGGTGGTCGACCATCGTGGTGCAAATTGCTGGCAAGTCTCACACTTCTGCGTTAATTCAGCCGCATCTTTTCCCAAGGTTGGCCAATAGTATCCCAACCTGAAGATTTTCCTCGTTAACAATCGAGCACCTTCATGACATGCTGCCACCCCTTCATGAGCTTCTCGAAGAACCCTTTCTGTTTCTGGATGAGAAACACACCTTAAGTAAGGAGTCGAGTAACCTCTTCTGTAGAGTTCTCCATCTATAATTAGATAACTGGCCGCGAGTCGTCTTATCCTCGTGGATTCGCATTCGTCATCCGGGAGGATCCCCTTTTTCAAATAATTCTGAAACGGAGTCATCCATGAATGTTGAAGACCTCTGCTCTGCTTTCAAGGACTGAACATAGGGCCTTTTCCAGAAATTGCACATCCTGGATTGTTGTCCCTCCAAATGCTAGCTTACTTAAGGAGTCTGCCATCTGGTTTTCTTGGCGAGGAATAGACTCAATCGCAAAATTTGGGATTTCTGCGACGAGCTTCTTGGCGATGATGAGGTACTTTTTCATCTTTTCCTCTCTTGTCTCATAAGTGCCATTGACCTGATTAACAATAAGCTCCGAGCCACTTTTTACCTAAGCACGGATATACCCATTCCTTTTGCTAATCTGAGTCCAGTGATAAGAGCCTCGTATTCTGCTTCATTATTGGCGCCTGAAATGTTAGGGCGATCGAATACTTTGAAATCTCGCCTTCAGGAGAAATAAGAATTAAACCTGCCCCCGAGCCTTCTCTTGACGAAGACCCGTCCGTATAGAGCTCCCAGATTTGATTGTTGTCTGCTGACTGACTTGGCCTGTTTTCTGCTTCTGCTTGACCGTTACTCGTGCTTTCCACAATGAAATCAGCTAGTGCTTGACCTTTGATGGCCGTTTTTGGCGCAAATTTGATCTTGAATTCGCTGAGCTCGATCGCCCACTTAACCATTCTTCCTAAAGAATCTGGTTTGATCAGGAAGTTTTTGACTGGTTGATTGGTGAAGACCGTGATGTCGTGCGCATGAAAGTAAGGTATCAGCTTCCGAGCAGCAATAACTAAGGCATAGAGATACTTCTCAATCTGGACATATTTTATTTCTGCTGAGTTGAACATTTTGCTAATGAAATACACTGGACTCTGAATATTATTTTCTTCCCTTATTAAAACAGCACTGGCTGCCACATCGCTAATGCCTAAATAAAGGAAGACCCATCGCCTGGAACGGGCTTTGCCAGAGCTGGGAGTGTTTGGATATGCCTCTTCAAGGATTGGAACGCCTCCTCGTAGTCTGGCGTCCACTCGAACTTGCGGTTGGCCCTCAGGGTTTTGAAAAATGGGAGGGACCTGTCGCTCGCTTTGGAGAGGAAGCGGTTGAGAGCAGCTAGGCGTCCATTCAGGCATTGGACCTCCTTGTGGCAGGTTGGCGACTTCATCTCTTCTATGGCCTTCAGCTTTTCTGGGTTGGCTTCGATGCCCCTTTCGCTGACCATGAAACCCAGAAATTTGCCAGAATTGACTCCAAAGGCGCACTTTGCAGGGTTCAGGCGAACGCTGTGTCTCCTCATGCATTCGAAAGCTTCGCGGAGGTCTATTGTGTGTGGATTTCCCTTGATGGTTTTGACGAGCATATCGTCCACATAAGCCTCCATGTTTCTCCCCAGCATGTCCTGAAACAGACGGTTCACCATCCGCTGATACGTTGCCCCGACATTGATGAGACCAAAGGGCATCACCTTGTAGCACAGAATGTCCCCGTCTGCATAGAAAGTGGTGTGAGACTCATCGTCTGGATGCATTCTGATCTGGTTGTAGCCTAAACAGGCGTCCATGAATCTTAGCATCTCGTGACCAGAGGTAGCATCGACCAGCTGATCAATCATGGGAAGGAGATATGAATCCTTAGGGCAAGCCTTGTTCAAGTCGCGGAAGTCGACGCACATCCTCCACTTGCCGTTCGATTTCTTGACCAAAACTAGGTTGGCGACCCAGCTCTGGAATCTCACCTCTCGGACGAAGTCAGCCTCAATCAATCTGCCCACCTCCTTTCTGATCGCCAAGCGCTTGTCCGTCCCGAACGATCGTCTTTTTTGGGCGATCGGCTTGATGGAAGGGTCTATCTTGAGCTCGTGAGAGATGATATCTGTGCTAATTCCCGGCATGTCGCTCGGCTGCCAAGCGAAGAGCTCTTTAAATTTCTTGAGGAAGGCGGTCATGGCCTCCTTCTGATCTTCTTTTAAGGTGGTCACAATGCGCACCTTCATATCTGGGCCATCGACCTCGACCTCTTCCAATACCTCCATGGGTGCTGGCCGAGCCAAATCCTCGCGAGGGTCGGCCTCTGTTTCGATGGCGAGGGCCTCCCTTTGGTTCTTCCTGCGCAAACAGTTCACATAGCATTGTCTCGAGGAAGGTTGGTCGTCGAGCACTTCTCCAATCCCGTTGGGAGTGGGGAACTTCATCTTCTGATGGACCGTGGAGGCCACAATCTTGTTCGGATTGATCGTGGTTCTCCCTAGGATGGCGTTATAGGAGGTAGGTAAATCGACCACCAGGAAAGTGACCGAGACCTTGATGCTCTTCCATCCCTCACCAAAAATTAATGGCATGGTTATGGCCCCCAGTGGATAAGTTGTCCTTCCCGCAAACCCAATCAGCGGAAAGTCAGACCTATTTAGGTCACGCTTGGACTTGCCCATCTTCTCGAAAGCGTCCAGGAATAGGATGTCTGTCGAGATGCCTCCGTCGACCAGAATCCTTGCAATGTCACAGCCGTCAATATCTGCTGTGATGACCAAAGCATCGTTGTGGGGGGTTGTGACATGTGCCAAATCATCTTCAGAGAATGAGATGACAATGTTCTCCTCAGGTCGGGGTCGCTTTCCCAACTGAACTGCTGTAGAGATCCGAGTGGCATAGACCTCCCTGGCGTGCGACCCCTCGCCGCCTGCACCGAATCCTCCCGCAATCAAATTTACTCTCCTCTTGCTGGCAGATGGATCAGTTTGTTCGGCAGGAACAGGCGAACGATGTCTCCTAGGGGGCGTTCGACTTCTGTCTCGCCCTTCCACAAATTCCTTCAGCATACCCCCCTGAATCAGCTTCTCTATGTCCCGCTTCAGAATGCAGCAGTTATCCGTCTTGTGACCCTTGCACTTGTGGTATCTGCAATAGCTCTCGACGTCCTTTCCCATGGGCTGACCACCCCGACGAGGCATCGGTGGCCTCGCCAAGGATCTCCTCTCCATCTCGACTAGTACCGCTGAGATCTTCCTATTCAAAGGCGTAAAATACTCAGGGACCTCTGGATGGCGAGGCGCTGGATTAGGCTCAACTCGGGGCCTGCTGTCTATTCCTTTTTTCTCCTTCTTTACTTCCTTCTTACCATCGCGTCGGGGCTCAGAAACTACCCTTAGCGAGGTCGTCAGGAACTACCCTTTCAAGGTCTATGAAACCTTTTGCTCTGGACGCCAACTCCTCCAACGTTTCGATCTCCTTTACGTGGTAGCTGTTTCAGGACGAAGCCGAACCCGAAAGAGTGGATGGAAATAGCAAAGCTAAGTGATTGGGATCATTTGACTTACCCAGCAGAGAAGCCTCGTGCTTGTTGACGCGTATGGTGGGATCTCCTCCACCACTGTACTCTGGTATGGCCCGAGCGACTACGTCTTTAGGGATCTTGATGGCGATGAGCTCGTCGGAAAATGGGTGAGCAGATTGCTCCTTGAAGGTAGCTACGACTGTCAATCGTCTTTCCTGGAGCCTTTTGTTGAGGAGGTCGTCCATCTGCTCCACCATGCAGTACTTTGGTGAGGTCCCGGATGGAGGAGGACGGGAAGGGTTGGCGGTGTACGTAGCCGCTGGCTCCTTGGTGTATGCCGGAGGTATGGACTGTTGTCCTGATGTCATCTCCTGATCCTCCTGAGGCGCGGTTGTGCCAGGATTCGCTGTTTCAGACGGCAAGGGCCCTGTGACAGCAGGGCGATCGTTATTGGTGTATCTTGCCCATCAAGACAAAGCTGAAGGATCACATTCGGTCATAGCATTAGATTAAGGATTCAGTTGTAATTTATGATTAGGGACTTAAGAGCAATTTCGGATAAGTTGTTTTCTCTTTATATGCTAAGTGTCTGAACAGTGTAAGGTATCGTGATTTGGTTGATGAAATCAGAACTCTTCCCTTCTTCTTCATGCTTGACCTAATTTCTCCATTTCTTCTCCATGCTTCGTTTGATCTTTGATCCATAAACGCAAACATGGTATCAGAGTTGCTCTTGCTCCTTAGCAAGCTGGGCTCGTTTGATTAATCATTCTCATGCTTGTTCTTCCGCTGTTCTTGTTCCTGTGTTGCTTCGGTTGAAATCAATCAATGATTTCCAGCCATGTTTTTTACTTTGATTTGTCTATATCCTGCTCTATGCTATGATTCTCCTCACTTCACTGATGTTGCGATCCTTCATTCCCTCTATCATGAAGTGAGAAGCTGCGGCTGTTATGTGTGCCCTCCTTGTGCTTGATAAAATACCTAGTTGTTCCTTTATTGTGTTCATCTTTACTTATGTTATTCATGCTATTCTGATGTGCTGCTTATCTACTTTATCTTAAGCTATTGGTATTGCACCTGGTGTTTCTTTGTTCCTGTTTCTGTTCGGCTGATTCCTTATTTCTGTTATCTCGGTTCTGCTTGTCCTTTATTTCTGGTATTGCACCTTGTTTGTTCCTTCGTTTCTGCTGCTAAGATGGATGACTCCTCACCTGTGTTTTCAAGTAAGAAAATCTCGTTGCTTATCGGTGACGAGAACTTCCAATCTTGGAAGCAGCAAGTCTTGCTCACGGTGAGGGGCTTCAATCTTGAAGCTCATCTCTTTGGTACCATTGTTGTACCACAGTTTATTGTGGATGCAGCTGGTAACAATGTAGAGAATCCTGAATATCCTAAGTTCATTCAACGTGATAGTTCTTTAGCTTCTTGGCTTTTAGCTTCAATATCTCCTTCTGTTAATCGTTGTCTTCTAGGGTGTATGACTGCTTGTGCCATATGGAAAAAACTTCATCAAGTTTTTTCTTCATCATCAACCACACGAATTATGAGCTTGTATGATCGGCTCAAGAATCGCAAGCTACCACATCAGCCCATGCGTGACTATCTCACGGATATACAAACAACGTGTGATAGTCTCGCTGGCTGTGGTCATCCCATTGAGGAGATTCAGCACATCTCCATCATTTTAAACGGTGTGAAGGGTCAATTTGACCATGTTGCTGCTGTCATACATGCCAGTAGAAACCCTTATGACATTACCTCGGTTTGCTCGGTGCTATTGGATGCTGAAACTAGACAAAGAGACCTCCTATTTGATATACCCCCTGCTGCTAATCTTGTTGCTCGTTCTATGATTCCCACAGCTGCTACTCCTACCCCTGATCCTACTCGGGACCATGATGGCTCTGTCAACCCAACCTTGATAACTCAGCCTGCAGACCCGGGTCCACAAAATTCAGCTGCTAGACCGGGACAATCTGGTCCTCCTCAACAGCTCACTCCCTCTCCACCTTACATGGGTCGGGGTAGGGGTCGTGGTCGCAACTCTGGGGGAAACAAACCTCAGTGCCAACTATGCGGTAAGATCGGTCACCTTGTTCACCGTTGCTTTCAACACTTTAATATGAACTTTATGGGGGTGACTGATCCGAATGGTGGGGGTTCGGGGGGCTTTAATGCTAATATGTGTACTAACAACTGGTTTGAGCAAAGCAATGCAATATCACCCAGTGTGACCCCTAATGCTCCGGTTACACATATGCATCCCTTTCATGTCACTTCGCCCTACTCTGCCTCAGCCTACACATATACAGCCTCCACACCCGTCCCACAGCATCTTGCACCCCTTGGTGCTGCACCTCCGATGGCTGCCCTTACTGGATATCCCAACACACCCATGCAGCCTTACCATCATTTACCCTTTGGTGCTGTGACTACTCCAGTTGGTCACCCGGGTTACCCTGCAACTGGTCCTGCTCCTCTACCGATCCAGATTTCGACTCCTTCTGCAACCCAGGTAGCTGCTCAGCCAATGACTTGGTACCCGGACTCGGGTGCCACAAATCACCTAACGTACACAGCCTCCTCTTCGAACAATATCCCATACCATGGTCCAGGTAAGATAACTGTTGGTAATGGCGCTTCCCTCTCTATTTCTGGTATTACTAATTCAGCTATTCATACTTCCAATAGATCCTTGCTACTTAACAATGTCTTATATGCTCCTAAGGTCACTAAAAATCTGGTTTTCGTTTCGCAGTTCACCAAGGATAATCAGGTATACTTCGAATTTCACCCCTCTCGGTGTGTTATTCGGGATGCCACAACCCATCAGGTGCTTCTGTGTGGAGATGAGCGTGATGGTCTCTACAGCATTGATTTAGCCAAGTTAGAAAGATTTCTTCCTTCAGTGTCTAGTGTCAATAATTGTTCTAGGATAGGTTCTGATAGTTATTGCCTTACTTCTCAGAGTAAGTTAGAGTCCAATGTGTGGCATATGAGGTTGGGTCACCCGTCCTCACAACTTTTGTCGCATATCTTACGAATTAATAAAATGGCAGTTTCTAATTCCAATCATGATTGTGTTGCATGTGCAATAGGTAAAAGTAAAAAATTGCCTTTTCATTCTTCGAATTCTGTCTATGCTTCGCCCCTTGAACTTGTAGAGGTGGACCTTTGGGGTCTGGCCCCCTACATATCCAATGGTAATCGATATTACATGAGCATCGTCGATGTTCATAGTCGATACACATGGATCTACTTTCTTAAGACCAAGAGTGAGGCCACTCACTCGTTTGTTCAATTCCATAGAGCTGCGGAAAAGCAGCTTGGCTGCACCCTCAAGGCTGTCCAAACAGATGGAGGGGCTGAATTTAAGCCCCTCTCATCATATCTTCAGCAGCTCGGTATCCTTCATAGGATCACCTGCCCACACACCTCCGAGCAAAATGGTATTGTCGAGAGGAAACACAGGCATATTGTGGAACTTGGACTTACGTTAATGTCTCAAGCTTCCATGCCTCTTCACTATTGGAGTGATGCCTTTATTACTGCAGTTTTTCTGTTAAACAGATTGCCTACTCGTGTGTTAGATAATGTCTCAGCCCATGAATGTCTTTTCAAATCGGCACCTGATTATTGGTTTTTACGTGTGTTCGGTTGCCTTTGCTTTCCACATCTTCGTGCCTATAACTCACATAAGCTTGATTTTAGATCTGTTCCTTGTGTGTTTCTTGGATATTGTTCGTCCTATCACGGGTATAGGTGTTTAGATGCGTCTGGCCGTGTCTATATTTCTAGACATGTCACCTTCCATGAATCTGTTTTCCCGTTTGCAGATAAGTCTGGTCAATTCCTTAACTCAGTTGCAGTTAAAAACACGGTAACATCTACTCCTTTTTTCCTTCCTTTTGACTCCTCTTTCTTGCATGATCCAGGATATACAGCACCCACACCTCAGGATTCTCAACATGAGTCGGGTCCAGCTCAGAACTCGCTGTCCCTGTCCTTACCACCTGGTGATCAGGATCACATTCCCCCAGCCACCTCGCCTGGTTCAGCATCAGCTGGGGGCTTTCCATCAGTTCAAGATGCACCTATCACCAGGCCCACTGTCTCGTCTCCTACATCAGGGTCATCCGGAGTACCTCTGGTCCAGTCCGTGTCACATAGACCAGGTATGTCTCCTACAGCTCCTTCTATAAGATATGTTCCAGGTTCTTGCTCGGAATCAGATCATGCAACTGTCTTGGTGCCCCTCCGTGTTGGCACTGATCAGGTATCATCCTTACCCTCCTCTCCTCAATCTCAATTAAGTCATCCTGTTTTACCTTGTGCAAATCCACCTTCTACCATTAGGTACATCCCATCTAGTACCAATGACTCTGCTCTTATTCCCCTACATAAACCTGCAGCTCCATCAACCCACCCCATGCAGACTTGGTCCAAATCCAAGAACACCCAAGCTCTTACAGCCTGCTCCTCTTCAACCCCCCTGATCCCATCATCGAACCCTCTAACATTCATGAGGCCATGGCCCACTCCAGCTGGGCAGCTGCGGTAAGATCTGAATTAGATGCCCTTACCTCTAACAATACCTGGTCCCTAGTTCCCTTATCCCCGGGTAGACACCCAATCAGTTGTAAGTGGCTTTTTAAAGTTAAAAAGAAGGTTGATGGCTCGGTAGACCGTCTCAAGGCCAGACTTGTGGCTCGCGGTTTTTCCCAAAAACCGGGCTTCGACTTCCAAGACACATTTAGCCCGGTTGTTAAGCCACAAACCATGCGCATTGTCCTCACCATTGCCTTAACACATCACTGGACCCTTAGGCAAATAGACATCAACAATGCATTCCTTCATGGGGAATTGCTTGAGGATGTCTATATGACCCAACCTCCGGGGTTTCATATCTCTGGTTCTGATGGTATGGCTCTGGTGTGTCAACTCCATAAGGCCATCTATGGCCTCAAACAGGCACCAAGGGCCTGGTTTGAACGGTTAAAGTTCTTCTTAATTCAGTCTCTGTCTTTTTCAGTTTCTAATTCTGATAGCTGTCTTTTCATTAAGTTCACTAATGTAGGCTCTGTTCTTCTCCTTGTTTACGTAGATGACATAGTGATCACAGGAAGCTTAGATGCGATTATCACTGAGGTAATACAGCAACTCAATAATGAGTTTCAGCTCAAGGACCTAGGGGTCTTAAATCACTTTCTTGGAATGGAGGTGCAACCCACCAAAGACTCCCTTCTTCTCAGTCAAAGGAAATACATCACGGAGCTCCTCGGCAAAACTGGCTTATCCAACACCGAGCCTCTCCCAACTCCGATGACAGGTAAGTGCATGACCAAAACAGGTATGATTCTCGACCAAGAACACTTTTCTGATGGTCTTCTTTATAGAAGCACAATTGGGGCACTGCAACACATTTGCATTACTCGCCCTGATATACACTTTGCAGTCAATAGACTTAGTCAATATATGCAAAATCCGCACTTATCTCATTGGAAAGCTGTAATTTGGATTCTTAGATACCTGAAGGGTTCTCTTAATCATGGCTTAATGTTTAAAGTTGATAATGTTGTTTCGAGTAATGATGCTGTTTTAATGTCGTATTCGGATGCAGACTGGGGTGGTGATGCATCCGATCGTAGGTCCATCTCCGGACTACCTACTCCTCAATGGGAACCCCGTGGTCTGGAGCTCGAAGAAACAACCTGTGGTGGCCAGTTGTCCTACTCTTGAATATTGAAGACTTCTGCTCGGTTGTCGAGGACCGAGTATAGGGCTAGTTCCAAAAATTGCACATCCTGTATTTTTGTTCCTCTGAACGCCAGTTTGCTCAGAGAGTCAGCTAGCTGGTTATCTTGGCGATGACTGGACTCAATCACGAAAGTCAGGATTTCGGTGATGAGGTTTTTAGCAATTTCGAGGTACTTTTTCATCTTTTCCCCCTTTGCCTCATAAGTTCCATTGATCTTGTTGACGATTAGCTCTGAATCGCTTTTTTCTTTGAGTGACGTCATGCCCATTCCTTTAGCGAGTCGTAGTCCAGTGATAAGAGTTTCATATTCGGCCTCATTGTTGGTCCCCTTAAAAGTAAGGTTGATCGCATATTTTAGGGGCTCGCCCTCAGGAGGGATAATAATTAATCCTGCCCCCGAGCCTTCTCTTGAAAAGGATCCATCAGTACAGTGTTCTCAGCCTTTGCTTGTATCTTCTGACTGACTTTGATAGTTTTCTGCTTCTGCTAGACCATTGCCGGTACTTTCCACTATGAATTCTGCCAATGCTTGACCTTTGATGGCCGTTTTCGGCGCAAATTTGATCTTGAATTCACTCAACTCAACTGCCCATTTAACCATCCTTCTTGAAGAGTCTGTCTTCAGCAGGAAGTGATTGAGAGTTTGGTTGGTGAGGACTGTAATGGCGTGAGCGTGAAAGTACGGTCTTAACTTTCGAGCAGCAATAACTAAGGCATAGAGATACTTTTCAATGTCGATATATTTTATTTCAGCCGAAATAAACAATTTCTTTACAAAGTATACTAGACTCTGCTTATTTTCCTCTTCTCTTATTAAAATGGCACTGGCTGCAACCTCACTAATACTTATATAAAGAAAGAGATGTTCGTCAGGAATGGGCTTCGCCAAAGCTGGGAGTGTCCGCACATGCTGCTTTAGTGACTGAATGGTTTCCCCAGCCACTTGAATGGTCGGTCAAGCTGCAAGAGGGATATCATCTTCGCGGTTACCTGAATGGTGTCCCCAGCCACTTGAACGGTCGGTCAAGCTTGAATCTCTGCGGCGTTTAGAACAGGGGCCGGTCTAGAATTGCCTACATGCTCGTGTGTCGGCATCGGAGGGACGGCCTCAGAGACTGCTTGGCTAGCATGTTCTTGGTGGAGCGGCGAAGCGGCGACGGATTCCGAGCTATTTGAGGATTGCTCTTTAGCTTGCTTCCGACGATTGCGGTTAGAGCGAGTCTGCATGACTGTTTTGCTCGTATTCCCAAAGACGACGCCAAATGTTGGGTCTAAGATTCCCAGGTGCTGACTTGGAAGTGAATTGAATGCCAAAAGGTTGATGATCACGCACTTTCGCCTGAGCTCCGACGAACCTGCAAGAAGGGGATCGCAACAGAGGGGGTGCCTTTGGGTCCCACCCCGATGCTTAAATGAGTATACTGTGTTTATGAACTCAGAAACGTAATGAACGTATTTAAAGAAAGAGTATTTATAAAGTTGGGAGAGCAAAATGTTATATGCAGCTGAATATCTTTGTAAATATTGTGCTGGTGAAGATTAGGATAGCAGATTTTACGGTTATGGCGTAATATTACAGTTACCTTATATAATCTTTATAGAATATGTGCCCGATATACGCAGGATATCGTGGCCATATATTTGATGTCGGTTGGTGGGACCAGAGTTGATAGGTTTGACTCTCTTGGCGAGCGCTCCCATGGCGAGTAGGAGGAGACTTTGGCATTGGCCGATGGCGACCTGAAATAGAGATTTGGTGTCCACTTTAGTTTGGGTTTGGTACTAGACCGCTTTACGAGTGTGAGCTTATCCTTACTATAGGTTGTCCTGGTTCTAAATGATATGAGTTTTACCCCCTGCAAAGTTATTGGGTCTTCGAGGCATTTCCCATATTGGGTTGTCACTATCAATACTCAACAGTACTCAAGTGGCATGAATTAGTGCTAACTCAAGTAAAATATTTCATACTATTTTTGAGCTAATAAAGAATCTAATGATTCAATTTCAGTCCAATTGGAAGTTACATGGTTCACAACTTGTGATGCCTAAATAGGATAAGGTCGGGACAACTTTATGAACATATCGATCGTAGAAATAAATATCTATGCACCTTAGAAAGCTTAATTAAATTAGAGGTATCCAAATCTTAAAGAATCAAATGAAGACAAAAGAATAATGGTTCCGTGATTGGGACATAATTTTAGATTGGAGCATAGAGATACTTTTCAATGTCGATATATTTTATTTCAGCCGAAATAAACAATTTCTTTACAAAGTATACTAGACTCTGCTTATTTTCCTCTTCTCTTATTAAAATGGCACTGGCTGCAACCTCGCTAATACTTATATAAAGAAAGAGATGTTCGTCAGGAATGGGCTTCGCCAAAGCTGGGAGTGTCCGCACGTGCTGCTTTAGTGACTGAATGGTTTCCCCAGCCACTTGAACAGTCGGTCAAGCTGGAATCTCTGCGGCGTTTGGAACAGGGGCCGGTCTATAATTGCCTACATGCTCGTGTGTCGGCGTCGGAGGGACGGCCTCAGAGACTGCTTGGCTAGCATGTTCTTGGTGGAGCGGCGAAGCGGCGACGGATTCCGAGCTATTTGAGGATTGCTCTTTAGCTTGCTTCCGACGATTGCGGTTAGAGCGAGTCTGCATGACTGTTTTGCTCGTATTCCCAAAGACGACGCCAAATGTTGGGTCTAAGATTCCCAGGTGCTGACTTGGAAGTGAATTGAATGCCAAAAGGTTGATGATCACGCTCTTTCGCCTGAGCTCCGACGAACCTGCAAGAAGGAGATTGCAACTGAGGGGGTGCCTCTTGGTCCCACTCCGATGCTTAAATGAGTATACTGTGTTTATGAACTCAGAAACGTAATGAACGTATTTAAAGCAAGAGTATTTATAAAGTTGGGAGATCAAAATGTTATATGCAGCTGAATAACTTTGTAAATATCGTGATGGTGAAGATTAGGATAGCAGATATTACGGTTATGGCGTAATATTGCAGTTACCTTATGTAATCTTTATAGAATATGTGCCCGATATACGCAGGATATCGTGGCCATATATTTGATGTCGGTTTGTGGGACCAGGGTTGAGAGGTTTGACTCTCTTGGCAAGCGCTCCCATGGCGAGTAGGAGGAGACTTTGGCATTGGTCGATGGCGACCTGAAATAGAGATTTGGCGTCCACTTTAGTTTGGGTTTGGTACTGAACCGCTTTATGAGTGTGAGCTTACCCTTACTATAGGTCGTCCTGGTTCTGAATGATATGAGTTTTACCCCCTGCAAAGTTATTGGGTCTTCGAGGCATTTCCCATATTGGGCCGTCACTATCAATACTCAACAGTACTCAAGTCGCATGAATTATTGCTGACTCAAGTAAAATATTTCAGACTATTTTTGAGCTAATGAAGAATCTAATGATTCAATTTCAGTCCAATTGGAAGTTAGATGGTTCTCAACTTGTGATATGCCTAAATAGGATAAGGTCGGGACAACTTTATGAACATATCAATCGTAGAAATAAATATCTATGCACCTTAGAAAGCTTAATTAAATTAGAGGTATCCAAATCTTAAAGAATCAAATGAAGACAAAAGAATAATGGTTCCGTGATTGGGACATAATTTAGATTTTAGGTTTAGCTTGATGCGACATATTCTCACCATTTGTTTTTAGTATTATAATTACAGATTCATAATTTTTCTATAATTCTTTGACTTAGAAAATATTTTTTTGAAGTTAAAATAAATATGAAGAACTTTATGATAATATTCAATATTATAATTTTGTAGTTTATTTAGATCAATGTAACCAATAAATAATAGGAAATATATGCTACAAGGCCTGCATGCCCATATGCATTATGCTCGAATTAAGTCTAGCGAAATTTATTATTCGGTAGGTCATGTTACATAAAATTCACGAAAGGACTACACATAATCTTAGAGGAATTCATTAAGAATAAACATACGAGATTAATATGTTCTTGTAGGTCTGCATACTCACCTAGAAGTTGGGGTCATCAAATTTGGTTTGTTGAGTTGATGTGGAATATATGTTTTCCTTTCGGTATAATGGATTAAGTCGAATGGCATTTTAGAGTCTATGTCCACTACAATAAATATGGTTTACAACAATCATTTATTTTTTGTCACTAAATAATTAGTTCTACCACAAATATGGTTCTCATTAATAAAAATATATTAATGCGATAAATATATCATCACTTAAAGATATTTTTATTAGTAGTTATTTTCACTAAAAAAATAATATTATTTAGTGATAAAAATATATTATCTCTAAACCAATTCTTTTAATGATAATTAAAATTACCGCTGCAAAATATGTTATTTAACATCAAAATAATAATGAGTGTTTCTAAAGAAATTTTTTAATTATATTTATGTTCACCACTAAAATATGTTATTTAGTAATAAAGTATAGTTACCGCTACTAATATCGTGAAACCAGATCAAACCCATTCCATTCATATGGGTTAAACCAATGATTGTTGGGTGCTACCCTTCATCTCTCGAGCGGCCCGACTACAAATTGACTGACCCGAAGGATACCCAAGCGGTGCCCTTGAAACGTATAAGGACAGCACTATGTGCGCGTATATGTCACTGAGCCAACAAATCCCGGGAACACGAAGACAGGGTGACGTTCATGCACTCACTTAGGACGCCCCGACCCTTGCGTTGCACCGTCCATCACCTCAGGCAACTGTCGAAGGGGTGCGCCACAAATTGACACACCCCATACTCCCAACCTAGGCCCCTCTTATATGGGACAAGAAGGCAACATGTACATAAGGTGTCAATGGGACAAATGAGTACCTTCAACATACAATACGATGCCCCTCTGACCTATTATAGTCATTTATGGGATGCCAAGGACAAGCCTAACACAAGAACAACTTGATATAAGCACCTGATATTCGGCTCATTAATGAGCACTCAACCATGATCATCTTCTCATATGACACCTAGGATAATCAGGATAAGGTCTGACCTGGCTCCCAGGTAAGGGGTTATAAATACTCCGACCAACCTCATACCTGATTTCTTAATAACACATTCAATACTCTCTCTAGCATATTTTATTCTCTTGCATTTACTCTACCAACGAACCTTCGAATGACTTAATCATCGGAAGGGAAACAATGGGAAAACCTCGAGCTTTCCTTCCGTGGAGGTCATCGGAGCAGCAAGAGGACCGACCTGGGACGCACCGAACTTAATCCTACTGAAACTCGTGATCCAACAATGATGAGGCTGAATTTTCATTCTGCATTATTTGTATCTTCTCTATTTTTCTATCTTAAAAGGAAGAGTCTCTTGCCAGAGTACCAAGTCATTTTCCATCTGCCTCTATCTCCGTTCAGTTCGAGTGGGAGCATCAGAAGCTACTTTGTATACACCTTCATTTCATCTTCAATCAAATTCAAAATCGCGAGATCTTACGAGACTTCACCAAATCGGTTCTCACCATGTCAATCAGAGCAGTATTGATGGAGGTTCGACCAAACCGTAAGCTCCATTTGGAAACGAGTCACAAGACATGCTGACTAGTCTGCAAGGAGCTCCACCAAACTAACTCGCTTCAACTTCTTTAGTCATCCGCATGAAATTCCTCTATCGTCATTATCCTCTACATGGGTGGTAGATCTCTCTCTATTCATCATCTTCTTCTTCTTCTACGTGGAATTCCTCTGTTGTCTTTATCCTCCGTAATTCTTATTCCGGCTCTACAAAAAACTATTTCTATCTCATGACATTTCCATTTTTATCTGTTGGTTTTGTTCTGACTCAAGTAATACTCATCCTTTCCTTTTTTGTTTTCTTTAATATTAGAGAATACTATATATGCAATCTCTTTAATACTACGCTTATTTAGATTATCTTTGTGACCTTCTGTAGAAGCGAAATGGACTTGTTTGAAATCAGATGAGAGGACACACACAGTTTGATGGGTAATGACGTATAACAGTATAAGACCACAACTATTAATCTCTCTCTGAACTGTAGGGCGACAGAGTTTCTCTATCCTGGAGAATAGAAATTCTAATATTATCAAGTTTTGTAACCTTCTACACCCCTATATAGTCTCATACATAGAGGAAATAATTGAGTCAGTATCTAATACTGAACTTATTATAATGAGTTCCCACTAACGGGTGACTCAAACTCAAAAAACTATATCTCTCACGCGCACAAAGTGTGACGACGCACAGTAACTATTCCTCGCTGAACTCTTTAAATGGCACCCGTAAAGGCGGATGAAAGGTCTACAACCTCGTATAAACCCTTTGTGCATCGCCTTGAATGAGACATAAAATTGTTGAAAATTTGATGTTAAACTTGTCTCAATCTGATCAACAGTAATCACAGTTGTGGACCCAGGATTGAACTTTCGTAATGCCTTGGCATAGTCTCGAAGCCTCTCAAATTTCTTGGCTGACACTCCATGTAACTTCTCCATACCATACTTGTAAGCCTTTAAGTCGACCACATAATCCTCACTAACAATCCTAACTAAATCATTATGAATGTCCATAAAGGGGGGGGGGAAATAGTATTTATATCTCATAACCACTTGAATATTGCTAAACCAGTGTTAAATGGTTCAACAAGTCTGAGAATCGAAATAGGATAAGCCACCTAGGTCTAAGGTATTTCTAACCAATGTATATCTTTTCCCATCGACTGAATCGAATCTACCCCCGTAAAATGTGTGTAGTGTGTAAACGACACAACATAACAATTGAACTCATGATTTTTTTAATTCAACAAAAAAGGTTCATTTCAATCAGTTAGGATTCCAGCCGAACCAAACACAAGAGAAAGTCAAATTATATCTACTTAAAACCAACCTGGTTGGGCAATCTACAAAAAGGGAAGGAGTAGTAGAAGGATCGAATCGACATCATCCGCAAAGTTCGAGAAATCCATAGTCGTCTGCTTTGACTGCGTCTGAACATCAGGTGCGAAGAAACCTCAGGCTCTGTAAAGAAACAGCAAACTCATACATTATGAACAACATGAATGTGAAGAAGAGTCTCAAAATTCAGGGGGAATTGATTCGCAATATCGGCTAAACACTTCAAAAACGAAATTTTAACAAAACTTGTACGATTTCGGTCTTCACGGAGTCGTAAAGAGTACCCATAGTACGGAAATCCTTTGCAAACTAAGACGTTAAAATCAACGAACGGTTCCAAAGAAATGGATGGTTAAGAGATTTTCGTGTGTATGCGTTTCAGTAGGAGGGAAACTGATCATGCCAAGGGAAGATGAAGATGTTGGCATGGAGGGTAATTTCATCAGGTCAAATTGTTAATAAACCACGTGAGCCACACATGACGTCAATTCTGTCCGAAATAAACGTCCAACTCACGGTAAGGGGGGGATTTTTCATCGGGTTCAAATATTAAGACTAAATTTTAAACTTTAAGGGGAAATGTTAAATCAGCGTAAATTTTAGGGGCAATGTCGTATTTTACCCTTTTATTAAATTGAACTAATTAATAAAATTAATTAGTTAATTAAATTTTTAATATAATGAAAGAATTAGCTTTTTTTGTAATTTTGAAAAGATAAATGGTTAAATGTATCATTTCATGTTATCTCATTATTTCTCATCCATACGTATTCACTATTTATACATAATATTTCCTATTTTTAGGGGAAAAGTATGAAATTGCACCTGGATCTTTACCTTTTATTGTAATTTGACCCATTTGTTTTTTGACGCAACTAAGTCCACCCGGATGCTTCATTTTGTTGGTAATTACACCAAACATTAATTATATTTGATAAGTGTCACGTGGAAGTCATGTGCAGACGTTTATTTCAAAACGATGCAATGTAAAAATACATTTTTACCCCTTTGGCTATCTCATCATCTTATATCTGATTCGGTCTCTTTGGCGGGTTTTCAAGAAGGGGGATCGATCCAGACATGGTGTGATGACGCATGGGTGTGGGTTCTCTCCAGAAAGCCTCTCTTCGCCACCGATTTGGAAATGAATAAGGAAGAGACCAAGATGCTCGGGTCCAATAGTAAAGGGAGCTTGCACCATGTCTTCTACACAGTCAGGACTGAGCTCCGGCCGCTCGTCAGCTCCGACCATGTCGGCCTCCCTCAGAATTCTTGCTACGATCCTATTAGTTACCCCAACAACTACGGTGCCAGAAAGACGCACCACAACTATTGACGACCCAAGAATGTTACAAGATTTCCAAGTCATTTGCCAAATGTTCGATGAAATGCCTATAAAAGAAAGCAACAGTTTCCAAGTCTGGGTTGTTGGATATCGATAGTGACAGCCCAGTAGGGAAAAAGGCCTTGAAGACCCAATAACTATAGAGGGGGTAAACCCATAACATTCGAACCGGACCGGCCTCCATAGAATGGCCCAGAACCAAGCCCAAAGCCTCTGAGGACACCATGAGTGCTCGCCATTCTTTACCAGGCCGTGACCTCTCACTGCTCGCCATGAGAGTGCTCGCCCCGAAAAGATACCTGCCTCTCTCCTCTGGTCCCACTAAACCGTTAATAACAGAGTGGCCAGGATATCCCGCGTATCTCGGTCGCATATTCACTAAAGATTAAGATTTGGTAACTGCAATATCTCGCAGTAACTGTCATATCCCACGATCCGAATCTTCAGCAACTCAATATACACTAAGATATTCAGTTGCCTTTATACGGTTCTATCTCTCTTACCCTATAAATACCCTTGCTTTACATACGTTCTTTACGTTTTGAGTTTTATACATGCTCATTTAAGCATCGGAGAGGGACCCAGAGACACCCCCTCTGTTGCGCTCCCCTACTTGCAGGTTCACCGGAGTTGGAGCTGAAGCGTCATCCCAACCTTGTCTGGCATTCAATTCACTGCCAGATCAGCATCTAGGATTTCACGATCCAACATTTGGCGCCGTCTGTGGGAACGAACAATTCAGCCATGAGAACTCGATCCCAAAGCAACCGTCGGAACCAGACCAGGGAGCGATCCTCAGATAGCTTTGATTCCTCCGCCGCTTCACCGCTTCAACAGGAACCTGCCAGCTGAGCAGGAGTTAATGCTGTTCCTCTGCGGACAGCTCGAGAGCATGTCGGTGATTCCAGACCGACCCCCGCTGCTGATCAAAACGGAGCCCCGGCACCACAGACAGTCCACATTGCGGGGCAGGATATTAATTTAACCCCTGAGATGGTCTCCCTGCTGGAAGCCATCCTAGGACAGGCGCGCCGCCAAGCCCCTGCTCCTCAAGAAAACAATCCCTCTGCTCCTAAGGAAAACCACTGACCTGCTGCCACAGGGTCCTCACCTTTGGAAGCAGCAAATCCTGGTCCCACTGCGCCTCAAGAGGATCAGGAGATGACGTCAGGTCAGCAGTCCCTACCTCCGGCACACACCAAGGAGCCAGCAGCCGCTTGTACGGCCAATCCTTCCGGTCCTCCTCCACCTGGAACCTCTCCCATGTACTGCACTGTGGATCAGATGGATGACCTCCTCAACAAAAGGCTCCAGGAAATACATTTGACAGTCATAGCTCCCTTCAAGGAGCAGTCCTCTCATCCTTTCACCGACGGGCTCGTCGCTATCAAAATCCCGAAGGATGTGGTTGCTCGGGCCATACCTGAGTATAGCGGTGGAGGAGATCCCACCGTACATGTCAAAAAACATGAGGCCTCCCTTCTGGGTAAGTCAAACGATCCCAATCATTTGGCTTTGCTATTTCCATCTACTCTTTCGGGTTCGGCTTCGTCCTGGTTCTTCGGCCTCCCTGCAGGATCAATCGGAACTTGGGCAGAGTTAAGAAGCAAGTTCCTGGAGATATATATGGGCGAGCGCCAGTTGTTGAAGAGCGTGGTCGCCCTTGACTCAGTCAAACAGCAGCCGGGAGAGTCACTGTCCAATTTCTACGGGCATTTTCATCAGAACGTCACAGAATTAGATCGCCGAATCTCGGATGGGGAGATCATTCGAGCCTTCTACAGAGGTATGGATGTGGCCAACAAGGCCTCGAGAAAGCTGCGAAATAGCTATCACGTGAAGGAGATTGAGACGTTGGAGGAGCTGGCATCCAGAGCAAAAGGTTTCATAGACCTTGAACGCGCAAACATCGAGGCTAACCTCCTGACGGCCTCGCTAAGGGTGACCCATGAACCCCGACGCGATGGTAAGAAGGAGGTAAACAAGGAGAAGAAGGTAAAGGAAAGCAAGCCCCGAGTCGAGTCTCTTCCAGCGCCTCGCCATCCAGAGGTCCCGGAGTACTTCACGCCTTTAAATAGGCAGATCTCAGCGGTACTAGTCGAGATGGAGAGGAGATCCTTGGCGAGGCCACCGATGCCTCGTCGAGGTGGGCTGCCCATGGGCAAGGATGTCGAGAGCTACTGCAGATACCACAAGTGCAAGGGCCACAAGACAGATGACTGCAAAATTTTGAAGCGGGACATAGAGAGGCTGATTCAGGGGGGAATGTTGAAAGAATTTGTAGCAGGGCGAGACCGAAGTCGAACGCCCCCAGGAGACATCGTTCGCCAGCCCCTGCGGATCAAGCTGAGCCTTCTGGAAGCAAGAGGAGAGTGAATCTGATTGCGGGAGGATTCGGTGCAGGCGGCGAGAGGTCAAGTGCCAGAGAGGTCTACGCCACTCAGATCTCTACGGCGGTTCAGTTGGGGAAGCGGCCCCGACCGGAAGAGAACATTGTCATCTCATTCTCTGAAGATGATTTGGCACATGTCACCACACCCCACAACGATGCTCTGGTCATTACGGCAGATATTGACGGCTGTGATGTTGCAAGGATTCTGGTCGACGGGGGCAGCTCGACAGACATCCTATTTCTGGACGCCTTTGAGAAGATGGGCAAGTCCAAGCGCGACCTGAAGAGGGTCGACTTTCCGCTGATCGGGTTTGCGGGAAGAACAACTTATCCACTGCGGTCTATAACCATGCCAGTGATTTTTGGCGAGGGGTGGAAAAGCATCAAGGTGTCGGTCACTTTCCTGGTGGTCGATTCACCTACATCCTACAATGCCATCATAGGGAGGACCACGATCAACCCAAATAAGATTGTGGCCTCCACTGTCCACCAGAAGATGAAGTTCCCTACTCCTAACGGGATTGGAGAAGTGCTAGGAGATCAGCCTTCCTCGCGGCAATGCTATGTGAACTGTTTACGCAGGAAGAACCAGAGGGAGGCGCTCGCCATCGAAACAGAGGCCGACCCCCGCGAGGACTTGGCTCGGCCAGCACCCATGGAGGAGTTGGAGGAGGGCGAGATCGATGGTCCAAACAAAAAGGTGTGCATTGGGACCACCTTGAAGGAGGATCAGAAGGAGGCCATGACTGCCCTCCTCAAGGAATTCAAAGAGCTCTTCGCCTGGCAGCCGAGCGACATGCCAGGAATCAGCACAGATATTATCTCCCATAAGCTCAGAATAGACCCCTCCATCAAGCCGATCGCCCAAAAGAGAAGATCATTCGGGACGGATAAGCGTTTGGCGATCAGGCAGGAAGTCGGCAGATTGATTGAAGCTGACTTCGTCAGAGAAGTAAGATTCCAGAGCTGGGTCGCCAACCCAGTTTTGGTCAGGAAATCAAACGGCAAGTGTAGGATGTGCGTCGACTTCCGCGACTTGAACAAGGCTTGCCCCAAAGATTCATATCCCCTTCCGAGGATTGATCAGCTGGTCGATGCTACCTCGGGTCATGAGATGCTGAGCTTCATGGACGCCTACTCAGGCTACAACCAGATCAGAATGCATCCCGACGATGAGGCTCACACCGCTTTCTATGCTGATGGGGACATTCTGTGCTACAAGGTGATGCCCTTTGGCCTTATCAATGCTGGGGCAACGTATCAACGGATGGTGAACCGACTATTCCAGGACATGCTGGGAAGGAACATGGAGGCCTACGTGGATGATATGCTCGTCAAAACCATTAAGGGCAATCCTCACACGGCATACCTCCGCGAAGCTTTCGAATGCATGAGAAGACACAGTGTTCGCCTGAATCCTGCCAAATGCGCATTCGGGGTCAAGTCCGGTAAATTTCTGGGTTTTATGGTCAGTGAAAGAGGAATCGAAACAAATCCAGAAAAGCTAAAGGCCATAGAGGAAATGAAGTCGCCAACCTGCCACAAGGAAGTCCAGTGCCTGAACGGCCGACTAGCTTCTCTTAACCGCTTCCTCTCCAAGGCAAGCGACAGGTCCCTCCCGTTCTTCAAAACCTTGAGGGCCAACCGCAAGTTCGAGTGGATGCCAGACTGCGAGGAAGCATTCCAGTCCTTGAAGAGGCATATTCAAAAACTCCCAGCTCTGGCAAAACCCGTTCCAGGCGAGCAGCTTTTCCTTTATCTAGGCATTAGCGATGTGGTAGCCAGTGCTGTCTTAATAAGGGAGGAAAATAATGTTCAGAGTCCAGTGTATTTCATTAGCAAAATGTTCAACTCAGCAGAAATAAAATATGTCCAGATTGAGAAGTATCTCTATGCCTTAGTTATTGCTGCTCGGAAGCTGAGACCTTACTTTCATGCGCATGACATCACGGTCCTCACCAATCAACCTCTCAAAAACTTCCTGATGAAGCCAGATTCTTCAGGAAGAATGGTCAAGTAGGCGATCGAGCTCAGCGAGTTCAAGATCAAATTTGCGCCAAAAACGGCCATCAAAGGTCAAGCACTAGCTGATTTCATAGTGGAAAGCACGAGTAACGGTCAAACAGAAGCAGAGAACAGGCCAAGTCAGTCAGCAGACGACAATCAAATCTGGGAACTCTATACGGATGGGTCTTCATCAAAAGAAGGCTCGGGGGCAGGTTTAATTCTTATTCCTCCTGAGGGCGAGCCTCTGAAGTACACGATCGCCTTGACATTCCCGACGACCAATAATGAAGCAGAATATGAGGCTCTTATCACTGGACTCAGATTAGCAAAAGGAATGGGTATAACTGCGCTTAAGGTAAAAAGTGACTCAGAGCTTATTGCCAATCAGGTTAATGGCGCCTACGAGGCAAAGGGAGAAAAGATGAAGAAATATCTCGGCATTGCAAAAAGGCTGGTCGCGGAAATCCCAAATTTCGCGATTGAGTTTATTCCTCGCCAAGAAAACCAGATGGCAGATTCGTTGAGTAAACTAGCCTTCGGAGGGGCGACAGTCCAGGATGTACAATTTCTGGAGAAAGCTCTATGTTCAGTCCTGGAAAGCAGAGCAGAAGTCTTCAACATCCAAGGACAAGTCACATGGATGACCCCGTTCCATAATTATTTAAAAGAAGAAATCCTCCCGGAGGACGAAGGTGAATCCACGAGGATTAGAAGACTAGCAGCAAGTTATCTAATCATCGATGGAGAACTCTACAGAAGAGGCTACTCGACACCTTACCTGAGGTGTGTTGCTCATCCTGAAACAGAAAAGGTTCTTCGAGAAGCTCACGAAGGGGCAGCAGCATGTCATGAAGGTGCTCGATCGCTAAGCAGGAAAATATTCAGATTGGGATATTACTGGCCGACCTTGGGAAAAGACGCAGCCGAGTTAACACAGAAGTGTGAAATTTGCCAGCAGTTTGCACCACGATCGGGTCGACCATCGACATTATTATCCCCAATGGCGGGTGCCTGGCCTTTCGCTCAATGGGGAATCAATATATTGGGTCCTTTTCCCATTAGCACTGGTCAGCGTACTCACATTATAGTGGCAATCGACTACTTCACTAAGTGGGTTGAGGCGAAAGCTCTAGCTTCGACAACAGAATTCCAAGTCATCAAGTTCCTGCAGGTCAACATATTCTCCAGGTTTGGCATTCCTAAGGTACTCATCAGTGATAACGGTCCGCAATTTGTTGGAAAGGAGCTGAAATGGCTCTGTGAAGAATATCATGTGGACCATCGTTTCAGCTCAGTACATCATCCTCAAACGAATGGGCAGGCTGAAGCAGCCAACAAGGTTGTCTTAGCAGGACTCAAGAAAAGGGTTCGAGCATTCAAAGGGAATTGGGCAGACGAACTGGAAAACGTATTATGGGCAATCAGAACAACGCCTAAGGCAGCCACAGGAGAAACACCTTTCAGTTTAGTGTACGGATAAGAAGCGGTAGCACCAGCCGAATTAGCAGTGCCTACCCACAGAGTCTTACACTTTGACGCGGAGGCAAATGAGATCGAGCGCAGAACTGACCTCGACTTAGCAGAGGAAAAGATATGGCTCTCGGAAAAGACACAGACAAAGATGCGCTTGGCGACCGCTCGGTATTTCAACAGAAAAGTCAGCGCTCGCCAATTTTTCGTGGGGGAGATGGTTATGAGAAGGAATGAATTCACAAGGCTGGACAGTAAAAACAAACTTTCAGCCAAATGGGAAGGACCGTACAAAGTAGTAGAGATCGCCGCACCAGGATCCTACTATTTGGAAACCACTGAAGGCGAGAGGTTACCCCGTCCATTTAATTCTGAGCATTTAAGAAGATTTTATGCATACCTTGTAATCAAACTGTTATGTCAATAAAAGAAAGTCATTCCTTCATAAAGCGTGTCCACTCGAAGCAAGCTGAAGCCAAAAGCCCTAGCAACAGAGCTAGGCCAAAAAGCCCTATCGCCAAGGATAGGCCAAAATCCCTGACGCCAAAGTCAGGACAAAAAGCCCTAGCAACAAAGCTAGGCCAAAAAGCCATATCGCCAATGATAGGCCAAAAGCCGTATCGCCAAGGATATTCCAAAAGCCCTAGCAACAAAGCTAGGCCAAAAGCCCTAGCAACAAAGCTAGGCCAAAAGCCCTAGCAACAAAGTTAGGCCAAAAGTTCTGATGCCAAAGTCAGGCCAAAAAGCCCTATCGCCAAGGATAGGCCAAAAGCCCTGACGCCAAAGTCAGGCCAAAAAGCCCTAGCAACAAAGCTAGGCCAAAAGCCCTGACGCCAAAGTCAGGCCAAAAGTTCTGACGCCAAAGTCAGGCCAAAAGCCCTAACAACAAAGTTAGGCCAAAAGCCCTGACGACAAAGTCAAGCCAAAAGACCTAGCAAAATGTTAGGCAAAATAAAAGCCCTGACGCCAAAGTCAGGCCAAAGAAAGTTTAGGCGATCACTATTGATGATAAAGCCTGAAAAATTACAAACCCCCTGTTATTATGCCAACACCTCAAAGGTTTAAACTTCAAAGGTAATATCTCTTTGAACTTAGAAATTTACGCTTTTAAGTGTCGAAAGTATTATCCTTAGAAAGTTTGACTTATGATTGGTCTAAGGCTTTAAGGGTCGACGACATTACAAAGCAAGAAAAAGCGGAAAGTAATTATAATTAAGATATTGGATAGCCAAATATGTTCGAAGTCGATTAAAGGCTCAAGAATATAAAGGCATTCAATAGAAAAATCCAAGTCTTAAATAAATAATTACAAACCAAAAACAGAAAATACAAAAATAGCTATCTAAAAAAGATAAATACGGTCGCCAAGGAGTTGGGGACTTCAAGCTTTGGGGTTCTCGGGGGCAAGGGTGCTCTGCTCGCCTTCGGGGGCAGAAGTACTGGGCTCGCCTTCAGGAGCAGCCTCTCCAGCAACAGAGGGCTGCGAAGGGCGACTCCGCAGGAAGGTCTTCAAGGATGCAACTTCCCCAAGAGGAAAGTTGGGATCGACCGCCTGGACCTCCTCCAACAGTTCTTGGAGAAAATCGGCGATGGTCGACTTCATCACCTTCAAGGCCTGGTCTTCAAAGTCCTCGGAGGCCTTGAACTCCTCAACCACGGCTTGGGGTGAAGGAACCGCCTTCAGCTGATCAGCCAGCCGGTTCTTCTCCTCCTCTAGGGCGACCCCCCTAACTTCGGCAGCATCCCTCTGGGCCTCCGCGGCAACCCTAAGAGCGTCCGACTTGACCACCTAGGCACGAGCTTCCTTCAACTCTGCCTCCAGGCGAGCACGGACCGCCTCCCCTTCATCAAGGCACCGATGAAGGGCCTCAGCTTCTTGAAGGAAGGCTGCAGCATCAGCCTCCCTCTTCTTGACATCAGCAAGGAGGCGATGCTCCTTCCTGAAGTACTCCTCCCGGGCGCCGTCCACCAAGGTGATCGCCATATCAGCGGTCTTCTTGATGGCCTCCAACTGCCCATGCTTCGGTATTGCTCCAGCTCGACAAGCAGATCAGAGTGCTTGTCGGCGAGCTCGCCAAAAACGCGGCCGAGGATCACCTCTTCCCGAACGAGCTGACAACAAAAACACAAGGAAAAATGTCAAGTCATCAAAATAAAAAGGAATGACAAGGAATAAATAATGGAAAGAAGGCGAGATCATACCAGGGCAACTCGTTCGAAGTGGGTCCGTAAGAACCCCTCGATCTGAGGAAGCTTCGTAGGGACAATTGAACGGTCCTTGGGGGGAATTATCCCATCAAGGAGCCGCATGCACATATCCGGGCTACCCCGTAGGCTCTTCTGGGCGGGGTACCCCTTCTTGGCAAGGTCCCCACAAGGGACCCAAGGCCTCCGAGAGTCCACAGCCTTAAAAGGCTGGAACAAGCTCGCCATGGAGCAGTACTCCTCGGCGGGAGCCCTCGAGGAGCTGGAAGCAGCAGGCCCCTTCTTCTGGGCCCCAGACTCATTAGGAGGAGCCGTGGGCACTGAAGGGGCGGGAGGCGCCAAAGACAAGGCCTTCTCCTTAATGGCGGAAGGGCCCTGAGGAGAGGGAGAAGGAGGCGCCGTGTCCAAACCCTTACCTTTGCTGGCAGAAGGGCCCTTAGGAGGGGGAGGAGGAGGATGCTGGTCGACCTCAGGGTGCTCCTCAATCCTGACCTTCTTAGAAGGAGGAGGAGGAGGGTCCCGGGCCACGTCAGCCAAGGACTCCTCTGCAAAAAAACAAGACAATAAATCAGAAGTCAAAAAACCGAAGAATGTGAAAATATGAAATTCACAAAAGGCGAGGTAATATACCTGGTTGGCGAGAGCCAGTAGTAGCCGAAGGAAGCATCTCCTCGGGCTTCCTCTTGGACGAACGCCTAGAGGGAGGAGGGGGAGAGCTTAGCAGTGCCTGGTCGGAGGACAATCCCGCCGATCCCTGGTCATTAAAGAGACCTATCAGTTTTCGGCTCTTGCTTACGACCCTGCCTACAAGTAATAAAACAAGATAAGAGTTAGAAAATTACCCAATCATCAAAGATTGGCGTGGCTTGATGAATGCCCGCCATCTCAAGGGCATTCTCGGTAGTCTCCGCCACTGAGCGGATGGACTTGAACTGAGATGACTGATGCAGCAGGTACAGATCGTCGATGGCATTCCGATCACTTCCTGACAATTTTTCAAAGGAGGGAGGAAAATCCTTGTCTGGAGCAAACAATTTCCATGGTACACCCCCCTTGTACAAGAAGTAAAACTTCTTGTAGTTGGAGTTAGTGGCCCGGAAATCATCGACCAGGAGGACATGGACGTTCCAAGCCCATCCTTGAGGGCCTCCCCACTCTGAAAACTTCGGCCAGCGGGATTGGAAGTGGTGGAAGTAGTTGGCCCCTGCTGCTAGTCGGAAGAAACACCGGAACATGGCCAGTGAATACACCCATTCCTGGCGTATGCACAGGAACTTGAAACCGACCCACATCCTGAGGGCATTTGGAACAAGCTGCGTGGGGTGAATCCCGTAAAACTGACATAAGGTCTGTAAATCCTCACAGAGAGGAAAACGCAACCCAACATCGATCTGGGCCGCATAAATGTAAACCTCTCCATCGTGAGGAAAATGCAGACCTAAGCCAGGATACCTAGGAGCATCCTCCGCACTGAAGCCACCAAGCGCCACCATGGTCTTAAAGTAAGCTGGCTTCAATTCGTTAGGCTTGACATCTACTCAGAACGGTTCAAGTATGGCACAGCAAGTATAAAAAACAAAGGAAAACAGAGGATATTGCCAAAACAGAGCAGTAAAAGGGCGAAAGTTTACCTTTAGGGGAAAAAATAGGCGTGTTCAGCTCAGGACCGTCCACCACTACGGGAGCGGTTGCAAACCTTCCCAGATCAGTCGGTTCCCCCACTGAGGGGGGCACGGTGGCATCCCGGATGGTCAAGGGGGCATTGGCATTCCTAGGAGCGTTGGCTTTGCTAGTGCCCTTGGAGGCCATATGCTTGACTCTCTGACTTCGGGGAGCCATGGAAATGGATGAAGAAGGCTGAAGAACGTTGAAAGAGAAAGAAGAAAGGTTCGCAACGAAGCTCTGGAAATCTGAGGGAGTGGATGAACGTAAAAACAAAATGTAGAAACTGACGTTTCTTATATAGACCAAGAAGGGAGTAACCGCCACGAGCAAATCGAAGCGACACAGAGGAATAATTGCACCTTTTTGGAAAAAAACGAAGCAATGTCAGAATTCCAAGAGACACCTTGGGGAGACAGACGGTTGGCTCACATGGACAGCTGTTAGACTACCCTAGGTTTACGGAAAAGTAAATGTCAGGCGTGCCGCAAGTGACCGTTCGATTTCTGGACAACTGTGCAGTTATTAAATGCTAAAAGTCCACTAAGGAGACAAGGTGGTCGCCAGCGCACTAAGAGACTTTACCAGAAATGCCTCAGGAGAGTAGTGATCGCCCAAATCGAGAAAAATAGACTTTCATGAACCTAGATTACCTCGAGTGATCGCCAAAGGGGAATAAAAGAAAGGATATTTTTTCAGCTTTTGAGCGAAGAAAAAACTGCTCGCCAAACAGGCTCAAAATGCCTCAAAGGTCATGAACCAGTACAAGAAACGAAGAAAACCGAATCTAAGACGTCACTATCAAAAATCCTACCAGGAAATAAAGCTCGACTGAAGAGACTTCAATCAAGCTTCGGGGGCAAATGTTGGATATCGATAGTGACAGCCCAGTAGGGAAAAAGGCCTCGAAGGCCCAATAACTATAGAGGGGGTAAACCCATAACATTCGAACCGGACCGGCCTCCATAGAATGGCCCAGAACCGAGCCCAAAGCCTCTGAGGACACCATGAGTGCTCGCCATTCTTTACCAGGCCGTGACCTCTCACTGCTCGCCATGAGAGTGCTCGCCCCGAAGAGAGACCTGCCTCTCTCCTCTGGTCCCACTAAACCGTTAATAACAGAGTGGCCAGGATATCCCGCGTATCTCGGTCACATATTCACTAAAGATTAAGATTTGGTAACTGCCATATCCCACGATCCGAATCTTCAGCAACTCAATATACACTAAGATATTCAGTTGCCTTTATACGGTTCTATCTCTCTTACCCTATAAATACCCTTGCTTTACATACATTCTTTACGTTTTGAGTTTTATACACACATATACTCATTTAAGCATCGGAGAGGGACCCAGAGACACCCCCTCTGTTGCACTCCCCTACTTGCAGGTTCACCGGAGTTGGAGCTGAAGCGTCATCCCAACCTTGTCTGGCATTCAATTCACTGCCAGATCAGCATCCAGGATTTCACGATCCAACATGGGTCTACCATGCTTAATCTGGAAGGGGAGCTAGAATAAGAAAGCTCTAAACTTTACTGCACAAGATCGATCCAAGATCAATGACAGGAAGGAAGAAAGCTTTTTGTCTGAATTTATATATTTGGTCATTCTTCTTCTTTGATTCTTTATTTGTAATGTTTCCATAATACAATCATGAGTCAAAAGTAAGATTGTTCAGTCATCTCAAAAATCTAGTTCTTTAATAGAGTAAGTGTGACTCCTTTCTGGGATTAAAAATCCGAACCATCTAGAGGAACAAGAACATATATACAAAGAACTATATTTTTTATCCATTATGTAATGTCTATTTGGTCTAGTGTCCTATATCGTATCTTGCAACTACTGTTGTCTCAATTCATTCGTATTGTTTGGGCATTGAAGCAAGAATAAATGGATCACTAGAACCAAATTCATAATTTACAAGCCTAAAATTTTGTTTGATTCTAGATACAAAAATCACATTGAGCCCAAGTCATCCAAACAATGTAAGAAGCATCAAACAAAACGAAAGTGATAAGCACACCGGGCTCCACCTAAGAAACCCTTTCTTTGGGTTCATCTTCCTCCATGAAAACAACGGATTCAGTTTCCCTTGCCTCCATTGACAACAAAACGATAGGGGAGTGAGTTAGAAAGAGGGATAGTGTGATGGTGTTGATGGAAGACAAGCGTGTGGAGATGGTGGATCGATCATTTGCTGTGCACTACTACCACCTGTTCGACCCAGACAAAGTTTATTTGTCGTTGCTCTACCACCCAACCTCCATGCTAACCTTTGAAAGTCGGAAATTTGTTGGGATTGATGATATCTCAGATAAGCTGAGTCAACTCCCTTTCCATCAGTCTCAACACCTCATCAGCACCATCAACAGATAATCATCTTCTCCCGATGGCGTCGGCATCATCGTGTTTGTCAGTGGAAGTTTGCAATTGCCCTAAGAGGATCATCTTCTCATATTTTTCCAGGTGATTTATTTTTCTGGAGATTATTATTTGTTGATCATTAATTAATCCTTTGTTGTAACCCCTTCAGTCTCGTATCCATTTCCTTACCCCCAAATATTTGGGGTGGAAAGAGCGTTTCCTGCGCTTCTGTAAAAATTGTGGAATCAAGCCGAATCAGAAGTTGTTTCTGAATCTGCATTGTTTTGGTTATTGCTTGATTTTGAACATGTTTTGCAATTCGTGTATGTCCCTGAAGCCTTCAAAGCCATGTCTTTGATTTGTCAAACACAAAAAATTACATCTTACACCTCTTAGATCTTCAATCAGTGCTAGAAATGTTTGCTCAAATTGAATAAGCGACAGGGGTCTTAGCAACAACATCTTTTTCAGGAAAGGTATTTTCGGTATATAAATTTATGATTAAATCACATGAACGACACGTGATGTCTATTTAACAGACAACAAATGACAATGGACAGAAAAATCAAATTACTAAGGTGGTGTTTGATTGGATGTATTATTTAATACACGTATTAGGTAATACATGTATTAGGTAGTTATGTACCTATTGTATGTGTAAAATCCGTGACCTTCCGCACATGTGGTGTCACTCTCCTCTCTGTCCGAAACAACGCCCCCCCAAAAAAAAAATCCTAGGGTTTCCATTTCGTGACAGACATTAATCCCGTTCTGAAATTTTGGACGGATCCGTTTGAGCATTAATTGTTGCTGCCAATTGACCAATCACACGCAAGGTGGAAGATTCTTCACTGCTGCAGGACGGGACAAGCCATGCACACCATGCATACAACTGCAACGAGTAGAGCTTGAAGACAGAGCCTTTGTTGACAAAACGAAGTTCTGTCTTCAACCTGCAAACGAAGCCACTGGAACAAACACCACCTGAGACTCACGGCGGAATCGACAACACCTCGGATTCACGACGAGTAGGAGCTGAGTGAGGGAGAGCCACTGACCTATTTAGTGAGGGAGTAACCTGACCACAGAGATCGGGAGATGCACCGGAAGCGACCTTAATTGAAACAAAGCATGGCCGAAGCTGAGGGTGCCCCCATCTGAACTGAGATTACCTTTGAAACAAGATTACCCTGTGTGTTTTCCCTATATTCACTGTTTTGTAGGTGTGGTCTACTGCAGTGACGAATCGACCCCCACACAATGCAACACAATTCCAATTTCATTGGCTCGAATAGAACAGGAAAGTCGGTGGTCAACTTGGACTCGAATGAACAAGTGCAAAGCGAAGCATGGTATGTTGGAAAGATTGTGGCCCAGAAACTGGGCAAAATGAATGTGATCATGGGGGTACTTAGGTCGGCTTGGGCACGTTATGGCACAGTAACAATATCGGAGTTGGAAGCGGGAATTCTGCTGTTCCATTTTGACAAACAAGAGGTGGCCGATCAGATTCTGGATAGATCACCATGGGCGGTCAACGGTCACATCTTAAACATCAAAAGATGGGACCCGAGCATGGGAGTGAATGACATAGAATTCCACAAGGTACCATTCTGGGTACAAGTGCATGACCTAGGGCCTGAGAAATTCAGTGATGCCAATGCTCGTAAGATAGGCAATATAATAGGTGAATAAATAGAGATTGAGAAGCATGATAGAAGTATAACTAGAAGCTATATGAGAATCTGAGTTGAAGTGAATGGGAAGATTCTACTGATGGAGGGGTTTTGGTGGAAGAATTCATAAGGGGATGAAAGGTGGGCATCGATCAAATATGAAAAACTATCAGATTATTGTTATGGGTGTGGCGTGTTAGGCCACACAACTCAAGCATGCACAAAGGATGTCCAAATGGGAGAACAAGACCAAACCATCCCAATGTATGGTCCGTGACTCGTGGGAACACGCGCAAAACAAACCCAGACTACACAACAGGTAGGAGGAGAAGAGGGACAAATACCAAACCAGAATCAGGGTCCGAGGAGATCATGGTTCGATATAAACGTTGAGGTGCGAACAAGAGACTCATCCAAGTCACAGAACAAAGATGAAAACCGGCCTAAGGAAGGGACCAAGGGAGAGAAAGAGGACATAGACCGGGACTGAGAAGCAATGGACACTGATATCGATCCGGCATAGGGGGAACCATCCACCAAACCAGCCCAACCACAGAAACCCAAGACCGAACCACCACTCATGTCGACAGCCATCACCCTCCACATACCACAATGCCGAGCCACCCCAACCCCACATACAAACCCTACACCATTGCCATAGAACCGAACCGATACAAGCCAACCAGACCGGACCACACTACAAAACCTAACCATACCATAACAAGATAACCCAACCCGAGCCAGACCAATCCACCAAGCATCCACCACAAAACCAACTTCTCATCACATACCTTCCGGACAACCTAACACCCATGGACCTAACCGACATTCCCATAACCCTACAAACATACATAGTCGAAAACCCACCAGACTCATCACTCGATACACCACCACCAATCGCCCACCCCCCGAACTATAACTCCCCTTCCGGATTGAGCCTGTACTTGAATAAGGTGACTCTAAAGTGTACCAGGGAAGAGATGGAAGAACAACTGGGGACAAAAAGAACAAAGAGGCAAGAGGGGGAGGCCGAAAACACAATGACAAAGACTAGGAAGAGCCCGAGGAGGAAGCGAAGTATGAGTACCTCACACACAAAAAAAGGGTCGAGAGGAGCAAGAACAAACCGAACACTAAGGAGGAAACTGAGGAACTGAACAAGGGTTGTGGTGGCTGTCCCGAAACAGCCACGGGTGACCAATGAATGTACTAGCATGGAACTGTCAGGGTCTGGGGTCTAACTTCATAGTTCAACACCTACAAAACCTCAATAAAAGGTATCGCCCAAGAATTATGTTCTTAATGGAGACAAAGAATGGGGATACATACTGTGACATGATAAGGAAAATAATGGGGATGGATAACACGTATTATGTAAGCCCGGGTGGGGTAAAAGGTCGACTCTATGGTGGACATCGGAGACTAGGGTGGGAATTACATATGTCGATGCCAACATGATAGATTGTGAGGTAAAGTTTGCAAACCAAGCTGAAAGTATGAAGGTGACATGGATCCATGCGAGCACGGAACCGCAAGAACGCACCCAACACTGGAATATTCTACGTACCTTAGGAGCAGGCCGAAATGGGAGTTGGATGGTACTCGGGGATTTCAACACGATTTGCTACCAACATGAAAAGCAAGGGGGTAGAAGGAAGTCGCAAAGGCAAATGAATGAGTTCAAACAAATAATCGAGGACATCAACATGGAGGATATGAGGGCGCATGGGAGCCCGTATACATGGTGCAATAATAGAAGTGGATCACAACGAATAAGCGAACGCCTCGATAGAGCGCTCACAAATGAGGTGCGGATCATGAATTATCAACAAGGGAAATGCATCAATGAATTAGACATTGGAACGAATCACTCACCAATGGTGATCCAACTCAAATACTCGCCCAAACGGGCTAAGAGAAGATTCAAATTTGAGGCAATGTGGCTAGAGCACCCAACATGCAAGGAGGTGATCACAAGGGCATGGAGAGGATTGCATGTAAGGAGAGAGGCGCAAGGGGTCCAAGTAAAATCGAGCAAGTGCCGAAAACAGCTCATGGTGTGGAGCAAGTCACAATTCAGAAACAACATGACCGAGGTGGCAAACATTAAGGCCGCCCTAAGGAGAGTAGCCCTAGGGGGAATGGATGAGGAGGTGATCCGGGAGGAGAATAGTCTTAAAGCAAAACTGAAAGCGATTTGGTCAAGAGAGGAAACATATTGGAGACAAAGGTCGATGGTCAAATGGCTCAAAGAGGGGGATCGTAACACCACGTTCTTTCACCAAATGACCATTGCAAGGAGACGACGCAATCACGTATGCCGACTGAGGCGGGATGGGGAATGGATTAAGAATGATGGTGTAATTGCCGACGAGCTATATAGGTACTATGGGAGCATGTTTAAGTTCGAGAGGACCTAACCGGGTGAGGACCTCCTAACATATATACTGAACCAAGTGACAGCCGAAATGAATGGGCGGTTGACACAAGAGGTAACAGATCTGGAGATCAGGGCGACAATGTACCAAATGGGAGGATCACGAGCGCCAGGTATGAACAGCTTTCTGGGTCTCTTCTACCAACAGAATTGGAATATTGTGGGGACGGATGTCATCACTGCGGTCAAGGCATTCTTCAAAACAGGTATAATCCAAAACACCCTAAATAATAGTGATATCCTGCTCATACCAAAGGTTGAGAATCTGAATACACCTAGTAACTTTCGGCCCATAAGTTGGTGAATCGTTTGAAAGTATAAGATTATTTCGAAAGTGTTGGTGAATCGTTTGAAAGTATATTTATCATATCTCATCACTCCTTTCCAGAGTGCATTTGTATCAGGTAGAAACATTCAGGATAACATCATGGTGGCACGAAGTTTTCCATCACCTGCAATCGGGTCGAACGGGGAGCAAGACTGAATGTGCCCTCAAGATCGACATGCAAAAGGCTTACGACAAAGTCGAATAAGACTTCTTATTGGATACACTTAGACGAAGGGTTTTTGCGAAAAAATGGGTGAGATGGATTAAGGCGTGCGTCTCGACAACCACATACTAGGTGGTTGTCAATGGGCATCGAACGGACACAATTCGACCAACACGAGGTATACGCCAAGGAGACACCCTATCACCTTACCTGTTGATATTATTAGAGGATGTACTATCTGTTGGGTATTGATAGTGACGACCCAATATGGGAAAGGCCTCGAAGGCCCAATAAATTTGCAGGGGGTGCAACCCATACCATTTAAACAAGGCCAACCCACAGTAAGGTTACTTTGGCCCTCATAAAGTGGTCCAGTATCGAATCCAAACTAAAGTGGACGCCAAAGTGCCACTTCAGGTCGCCATTGGCCAAGGCCAAAGCCTCCCACTGCTCGCCATGGGAGTGCTCGCCAAGGGAGTGCCCAGGAAGTGCTCGCCAACAATCAAGGTCGCAGCCATAAGAGTGCTCGCCATCAAGAGAGCATTGCCTCTCTCCTCTGGTCCCACCAACCGTTAACAAGGATATAGCCACGATATCCCGCATATCTCGGGCACATATTCACTAAAGATTAGATACGGTAACTGCAATATCTCGCCGTAACCGCAATATCTACTATCTAAATCTTCAACAACACAATATTCACGAAGATATACAGTTACCTTATACGGTTTGGTATCTCCTACTCTATAAATACCTTTGCTTTACATACATTCAATACGTTTTGAGCTATATACACACATATACTCATTTAAGCATCGGAGAGGGACCCAGAGGCACCCCCTCTGTTGCGATCCCCTTCTTGCAGGTTCATCGGAGCTCAGGCGAAAGCGCGCAATCACCATCTCCTTGGCATTCAATTCATTGCCAGATCAGCATTCAGGAAATCACGATCCAACATTTGGCGCCGTCTGTGGGAAAACGAGCAAAACAGTCATACATACTCGCTCTAACCGCAATCATCGGAAAGAAGCTAACGAACAATCCTCGGATAGCTCTAATTCCGCTGCCGCTTCGCCACTCCACCAAGAACCTGCAAGCCAAGCAGTCTGTGATGCCGTCCCTCCGAGACCGGCACGTGAACACATTGGCAATTCGAGAACGACCCCTGTTCCAAACGTCGCAGAGATTCCAGATCGACAAACCATCCAAGTGGCTTGGGAAACCATTCAGGTAACCGCAGAGATGATATCCCTCTTGGAAACCATCATAGGACAGGCCCGCAGAAAACCCCCTGCTCCTCATGAAGATCCTCGTCCTACGGGGCCACCGGAATCAGAAACTGGAAATCCTGGCACCACAGCCCCTCAAGAAGATCAAGAGATGACCTTTGGACACCAATCCTTACCTCCGGCCTCCACTGAGACGCCGGCGGTCACTCACTCTGTCAATCCATCAAGTTCTGCACCGACTGGAGGACAACAACACCAATTCACTCTTGACCAAGTTGAGGAGCTTATCACTAAGAGACTCAAAGAACAACGCGAAACCGTCATGACTCCCTTTAAGGAACGATCAGCTCATATCTTCACCACTGACCTGGTCGTCATCAAGACCCAAAAGGATGTCGTCGCCAGGGCCATCCCCGAGTATAGTGGTGGAAGCGCCCCCATTATACATGTTAATAAGCATGAAGCCTCTCTGTTGGGTAAGTCGACTGATCCGAATCACTTAGCCCTGTTATTTCTGTCGACCCTTTTGGGTTCGGCGTCGTCTTGGTTCTTTGGTGTCCCTGCAGGATCAAGAAGGGTCGAGAAAAGCCTAGATCGGAAAACCCAGGACCAAGACATCCAGAGGTCCCCGAGTATTTCACGCCTTTAAACAGGCAGATCTCGGCGGTACTAGTCGAGATGGAAAGGTCTCTGGCAAGGCCACCGAGACCCCGCAAGAGTGGTCAGCCCATGGGGAATGACACCGAGAGCTATTGCAGATAGCACAAGCGCGACATCGAAAAGCTGATAAAGATAGGAATGTTGAAGGAATGAATTCACAAGGCTGGACAGTCAGAATAAACTTTCAGCTAAGTGGGAAGGACCATACAAGCAAGTGATTCCTTCATAAACATGTTCACTCGAAGCAAATCGAAGAAAAAAAAAAAAAAAAAAAAAGCCCTGACGCCAAAGTCAGGCCAAAAGCCCTATCACCAAAGATAGGCCACAAAAGCCCTAACAACAAAGTTAGGCCACAAAAGCCCTATCACCAAAGATAGGCCACAAAAGCCCTAGCAACAAAGCTAGGCCAAAAAGCCCGGACGCCAAAGTCAGGCCAAAAGCCCTATCACCAAAGATAGGCCACAAAAGCCCTAACAACAAAGTTAGGCCACAAAAGCCCTATCACCAAAGATAGGCCACAAAAGCCCTAGCAACAAAGCTAGGCCAAAAAGCCCTGACGCCAAAGTCAGGCCAAAAGCCCTATCACCAAAGATAGGCCACAAAAGCCCTAGCAACAAAGCTAGGCCAAAAAGCCCTGTCGCCAAAGACAGGCCAAAAGCCCTAACAACAAAGTTAGGCCACAAAAGCCCTATCACCAAAGATAGGCCACAAAAGCCCTAACAACAAAGTTAGGCCACAAAAGCCCTATCACCAAAGATAGGCCACAAAAGCCCTAGCAACAAAGCTAGGCCAAAAAGCCCTGACGCCAAAGTCAGGCCAAAAGCCCTATCACCAAAGATAGGCCACAAAAGCCCTAACAACAAAGTTAGGCCACAAAAGCCCTATCACCAAAGATAGGCCACAAAAGCCCTAGCAACAAAGCTAGGCCAAAAAGCCCTGACGCCAAAGTCAGGCCAAAAGCCCTATCACCAAAGATAGGCCACAAAAGCCCTAGCAACAAAGCTAGGCCAAAAAGCCCTGACGCCAAAGTCAGGCCAAAAGCCCTATCACCAAAGATAGGCCACAAAAGCCCTAGCAACAAAGCTAGGCCAAAAAGCCCTGTCGCCAAAGACAGGCCAAAAGCCCTAGCAACAAAACTAGGCCACAAAAGCCCTAACAATAAAGTTAGGCCTCAAAAGACCTGACGCCAAGAGTCAGGCAAAAACCTGATAACCGAATCAGGCACAAAAAGCCGTGACGCCAAAAGTCAGGCCAAAAGACCTAGCAATAAAGCTAGGCAAAACAAAAAATCCCTGACGCCAAAGTCAGGCCAAAAGTCCTAGCAATAAAGTTAGGCAAGATGAGAAGCAGACGCCAAAACCAAACAAAGGGATCTGCTAACAAAGAATTTTAGGCGATCACTATGGATGACAAAGCCTTAGGATGACCTCGAAGGTCTAAACTTCAAAGAAGGTAATATCTCTTTGAACTTAGAAGTTTATGCTTTTAAGTATCAGAAGTATTTTCCTTAGAAGGATCGACTTATGCTTGGTCTAAGACTTCAAGAGTCGAAGACATTACAAGTCAAAAGGAAGTCGAAGAGTAATTATGATTAAGACGTTGGATAAATAGCCAAGCATGTTCAAAGTCGAATAAAAGGCTTATGAATATAAAGGCATTCAATAAAAGAAGCCAAGTCTTAAATCAAATAAATAATTACAAGGAAAACAAAAAATTACAAAGAAAAACAGCTATCCAAAAGGTAAATATTGTCAATAAAAGAGATGGAGACTTCAGGCTTGGGGATCCTCGGGGGCAGAGGCACTGGCTCGCCTTCAGGGGCAGGGACGATTTGCTCGCCTTCGGGGGCAGGAAGGCTTGGTCCGCCTTCGGGAACAACCTCTTCAGCCATAGCTGGAATAACCCCTTCAGCAACAAGGGTAGACTGAGAGTTACGACTCCGGAGGAAGCTCCTCAAGGACCCAACTTCCTCAAGGGGAAAATTGGGATCGACCGCCCGGACATCATCCACCAGGACTTGGAGAAAATCGGCGATCGCCGACTTCATCATCTTCAGAGCGCAGTCTTCAAAATCCTAAAAGGCGAACGAATCCATAAAGGATGACAGTTCCCCAAAAAGGGAGAACGAATCCGAGGTAACAGCTTCTTAAAAGGCGAGCAAATGTTAGATAACAGTTTCCTACGACTAGGCGAACGAATCTAAGGACCAAAATCCTAAAAGGCGAACGAATCCATAAAGGATGACAGTTTCCTTAAAGGCATAATCCTTGGGTAACAGTTTCCTTAAGAAACATGGCGAAAGGAACGGACGAGCCGATAAGAGGCCACGGTCCTTCCCCCGAAACCTAAAGGAGCGAAAAGAACCTCTAAAGGGTAACGTTTCCTCCAAAGAAAGGTCCAAGACCCTTTGAATGAAAACAAAAAGGCGAGACTATTCTACAAAAGCTGAAGCGAAGTTGAAAACAAGTATGGTAAAACTTCCTAAAGCTTTAAAGCAAGATAGACATCGGAAGAACAACCAAGTATACTCGAAGTCAAACAAAAACCAAGGCTTACGAAACAAAAAGACCCGATACCAAAATTGGGCGAAAGACCTAACGCCAAAGTTAGGCAAAAAGACCTAACGCCAAAGTTAGGCAAACCAAAAGATCCGAAAGACCTGATGACTGAATCAGGTGAAAGACCTAGCACCAAAGTTAGGCGAAAGACCTGATGCCAAAGTCAGGCACAAGACCTGTTATCAAAATCAGGCGAAAAGACCTAAGGAAAAAGTTAGGCAAATAAGGCCTAAATATAAAAATCAGACATAAGTCCTAGCGCAAAAGGCGAGCAATCCGTCAAGGAGTCCGTTCTCTTATAAGTTGGGCAAAAATTGAGAAGTAACATCCAAAGCGAATGAATCCATATCAAAGGTAACAGTTCCTTTGCGAAACAAACACAAGAAAGTGGGCGAATGAACCTAGGGCGACCACTTACTAAAAGATGAATGAGCCTCGGGTAACAGTTCCCCGTGATTAGACGAACACTCCAAAGGTCTAAAACCTTAACAAAGCGAACACATCTACAAAAGATGATAGTTTCCTTAAAGGTATGATCTTCGAGTAACAGTTCCCTTAAAAAACTTTGGTGAAGGGAATGGATGGTCCAAGATCCTATATGGCGAGACTCTCCTACATAAGCTAAAGAGAAGTTGAAAACAAATATTGTAAAACTTCCTAAAGCGTTCGAACGAAAAGATATCGGAAGAACGACCAAACACATTCGAAGTCGAAAAAGAGTAAAGGCTTACGAAATTAAAGGCGTTCATTATAATAATATCCGAGTCTGAAATCAAAGAATAATTACAACTATCCCAAAAACAAAGGGAAGTAAAAGTGATTATCGATAAAAAGAAGGATGAGCAAAAAGCAGGAGGATGAACAGGCTCCCTTGACCTGAAACTCTGCATCGACTCGGTCGCCTGAAGGCCTGAGACCTCAAGGTCTGGGTTCATCAGGGGATGCAGTCTCCTTCTCGGCCTCGGGGGCAGCCTCATCGCCAAGGAGCTTCCTTGGTGTAGCCGCTCTCAATGAAGTCCTGAAGAGACCTCACCTCCCATAGAGGAAACTTGGGATCAATCCCTTGAATCTCGTCGACCAAGATCTGGAGGTAGGAAGCAGCCTCGGCCTTTATCACCTCCAAGGCGCAGACAGAGAACTCCTCGGACTTCTTAAAGTCCACGCTAAGGGGGGATGGGACAGCCTTACGATTTAAGGAAGGATGCTCCTGCTCAGCCATCGAGGCAGCCCTCTGCACCCAGGACTCTTTCAATTGAGCCCTGAGGTCACCATTCTCTGCCTCTAGCCAAACAGAGTACTGGTCGACATCCTCGATCCGAAACTCATAGACGCCTAGGCAGCTAAACAACCTCGTCTTAGCCCGCTTGGAAAATAGACTGAAGAATTTAGGTCCTCAAGTGCGGTCAATGAATTTAGGTTCCAGACTGATGGGTCAGAAATTTATCCAATCAATAAAGACTGGCGTGGAATGACGAACCCCGACCTTGAGCGTCAGTTGTACGAACTGATGAATGCCCGCTAACCCAAGCATCGACTCTGAAGTTTCCGCCCCTGAGCGGATTGAACAGAAGTTTGGTTGCCTATGATGTCAGAAGAAGTCACCAATGATGTTCCGATCACTCCCCGACAGCTCTCCAAAGCTCGAAGGAGTATCCCGTTCTGGCTGAGAAAGCTTTTTCGAGGATAAAAAGAGAGAAATGAAAAATTGAAACAGAAGGCTGAAAGAAGATATGAACTCTGGAATGCAAATGAATTGAGTGCGTAAAAGACTAAATGCTAAAAGTTCGGCCTTTTTAGCCAAAACGAAGGAAACCGAACGGGCATGTGAGAAACGGCTCAGATAATGATTACACCATTTTGGGTAAAACCGAAGTAATGTCAGAATTCCAAGGGTTACATCGGGGAGACAAAAGGTTGGAACGATACGAAAAACCTGTGAGTCTGCCCACTGGTTACGGAAGACAAAGAGACAGACATGCCTCAAAAGTCCTCTCGACTTCCGCTAACTGTCCATTCATTAAAATGTTCGAAGTCTTACACAAAAAAGGTGATTGCCAAAAGCTATACCAGACCTCTCCTAACACCCTCGCAACGATAGTGTTCGCCCAAAGAGTGAAGAATGAGCATCCATAAACCCTGGAAACCCAAAGCGTTCGCCTAATGGGGTAAGGTATCACACATTCCGAAAAACTCTACGCAACCAAAATCGTTCGCCAAAGGATACAGAGCATCAAAAGGCACAAATAGCATATAAGGAAAGCAAAAAATCCAGTCAAAGTCACTATCTTAAACCCTATCACAGAATCAAGCTCGACCGAAGAAACTTCACTCAAGCTTCGGGGGCAAATGTTGGGTATTGATAGTGACGACCCAATATGGGAAAGGCCTCGAAGGCCCAATAAATTTGCAGGGGGTGCAACCCATACCATTTAAACAAGGCCAACCCACAGTAAGGTTACTTTGGCCCTCATAAAGTGGTCCAGTATCGAATCCAAACTAAAGTGGACGCCAAAGTGCCACTTCAGGTCGCCATTGGCCAAGGCCAAAGCCTCCCACTGCTCGCCATGGGAGTGCTCGCCAAGGGAGTGCCCAGGAAGTGCTCGCCAACAATCAAGGTCGCAGCCATAAGAGTGCTCGCCATCAAGAGAGCATTGCCTCTCTCCTCTGGTCCCACCAACCGTTAACAAGGATATAGCCACGATATCCCGCATATCTCGGGCACATATTCACTAAAGATTAGATACGGTAACTGCAATATCTCGCCGTAACCGCAATATCTACTATCTAAATCTTCAACAACACAATATTCACGAAGATATACAGTTACCTTATACGGTTTGGTATCTCCTACTCTATAAATACCTTTGCTTTACATACATTCAATACGTTTTGAGCTATATACACACATATACTCATTTAAGCATCGGAGAGGGACCCAGAGGCACCCCCTCTGTTGCGATCCCCTTCTTGCAGGTTCATCGGAGCTCAGGCGAAAGCGCGCAATCACCATCTCCTTGGCATTCAATTCATTGCCAGATCAGCATTCAGGAAATCACGATCCAACACTATCCAGGCGCATGTTGGGCGCGGCTAGGGACAGGGAGATTGAAGGAATCACACTTAGAAGAGAGTGCCCGGAATTGCATCATCTGTTTTTTGCGGATGACTCCCTTTTTTTCATAAGGGGAACAACAGAAAATACCAAGCAACTGAGGAAGATTGTGGATCACTACTACGAGGTATCGGGATAGAGAATAAATAGGGAGAAATCAGACCTATATTTCAACAAAGGGGCAAACAGCACTGAACGACAACAAGTAGAGGGGACGCTCAATATAAGAGGCACAAATGATCCGGGGAAGTACTTGGGACTGCCCTCGATATGGGGACGCTCGAAGAAGGAGACCTTGGGTTTCCTCAAAACCAAGGTCAAGGACAAACTCAATGGGTACCGACCGAAAACATTGAACCAAGTGGGAAAGGATGTCCTCATTAAGGCGATCATCACGGCCATACCAACATATATAATGAGTGTTTTCCGACTACCAAAAACATGGTGTTCGGAAATAAACGCACTCATTGCGGACTTTTGGTGGGGTCAACCCGTGGATGGAAAGAAAACGCATTGGAGACGATGGGATGCCCTACCAAGTGCAAAGGAGGCAGGGGGCTTAGGGTTCCGGTAACTACAAGCTTTCAATACGGCGCTACTCACGAATATGGCTCACCGTATCATGACCGAACCGAGCAACCTTTGTGCGCAGGTCCTCTAAAAGGGCTATACTTCCCGAGGTGTGGTTTCCTAGAGGCGAAAAAAGGAGGCCGAGCGTCATGGGGTTGGAGTAGCGTACTACAAGGCCGAGAGGTTTTGGTAAATGAAGGAGTTTGGTTGGTAGGTTCGGGAGAGGACATCTGTGTGTTCGATGACCCATTGATCTATACCAAGGTAACAAAGCGGGTGAACACTGAAACACGGGTGGAGAACGGAGGAAACCTACGCGTGAGTAACCTCATCCAACCTACGTATGGGATGCCGACCTTGTACGAGGCATTGTGAACCACGAGGATGCCGAGCATATACTACGCATACCCTTACCGCATGAAGGGGAAGAGACCGATACATATGGCCCCACACGAGGGATGGTTCACATATGGTCTGATCAGTGTACCACAAGATCCGCGAGACAAGTGACCGAGCCACAGACTAGAGCCGAACCGCAAGGGCTGAAGCGTGGAAGGGTTTATGGTTATCTAAGGTAATGCCTAACGTAAAAAACTTCATTTGGCGTCTATCTTCCAATGCATTAGCCGTCAAAGTAAACATGGTTAGATGGGGGATAAATGTTAGCTATGGATGCCCTATATGTGGAGAAGTCGAAACTAGGGAGCACATGATACTTAGGTGTGCATGGACCGAACAAGTATGGCATGGGATACTAGGGCTACGAGTAAGCCGACCAAACAACATGAGCATGGTCGATTGGCTCGAGGAAAGAAAAACAGAACAAAGAGGACGAGGTGTGGCAAACGACAAGCGATGGATACTCACGATGATTACATGTTGGCAAATATGGAAGACGAGGTGCAAGGCGGCGTTCGAGGCTAAGCAACCATGCCCGAGAGTTGTCATCGAGGAGATCAAGCGAGTATATACCGACCGACCTAGTCAAGCTGAGACCACCGAAGAACCACAACTAGGTGACCGAACCGAACAAGAATGGAGACCACCGCCAACGAGCACAATAAAGATCAATTGCGATGCATAATGGTGTTAACGATCAAACCGAGCAGGTATAGGAGTGGTCGCGCGGGACAAGTACAGAAAGGTGGTTGTTGGAGGTCTAAACCAAAGACACTGGAGCGACAACATCGAGTTAATGCAGGCCATGGCAATCCAGGAGGGTGTAAGATTAGCGATACAATCGGGATGGCCAAACATCATCATCGAGACGAATTCACAAATAATACACCAACAAATTGTGCATGGACCGACGCAGTGGAGGACAACAAACATCATCACGAACATCCGAGCACTAGCGAGGCAACTTGAGCGAGTGCAATGGCGAGCTATTCGAAGGACGACAAATGAGTGTGCGAATTGGATAGCAAAGCAAGCAAGGCAGGGGGTGAGTTTAAATGATTGGGTCGAGAGACCCCAACTTCCTTTTACATGTTTAGTAGCGATTGATTGTATGTACGAACAACCGTGATCCGCGATCACGACATTTTATTTCATCAAGTAAAGCGTTAATTTGACAAAACAAAAGGTAATACACGTATTAGTTAATACTATGTTTGGATGATACATGTATTAAGTTATACTTATACATGCATAACCTAAGACAGTGTTTGATTTAGTATAAAATTATGTGTAAAGTGGCTTAAACACACTTCAAATTATTTTGCAATGTAATAAGTTATACACATGAATTGATTTACTTTTTTAAAATAAAATATATTCATATTAAAAAAATGGAAAACAATTCACGAACACACACAAAAATAAAAAATAGTATCCCTTTTGAGTCGTAACCGCTTTAATCCACTTTGGCTCTTCTCTTATAATCGTTGTAATTTCATCCTTAAAATGTTACTGCTATGCATAAAGCTTCAAAACCTTCATGTTCTCAAGCAACTTCGTGTGATTGATTTCTCATTGAATAGAAAAAATAGAGCATTACATTGGTTTAACAAATATGTGGAACGACATGATTTTACAAATCGAATTTGGGATCAACATGATTTAAAAACATATGTGGAACCACACTTAGCAAAATATTGAGATGAAATTGTTAAATAACCACTTCTAAGTTTTTTTTCATGAAACATGCACATAAAGAGTAATAAAAACATAGCAAATGATATATATTTGTTTAATATTATTTTTAATATTATTTTTGATATTATTTTTGATATTATTTTTAATATTATTTTTAATATATTTTTTAAAAATAATATCAAATAGACGAGTAAGTATTAAAATATTGTTGAGTAAATTATTAATTAATTTTTTTAACTATTTTTTTGAAATGCTGGCTATATGTCATATATTATCATCAAAATGAAGTAATAAATTGTTTCTGAATTCGAATGGCACCCAACAACTGTTTTGTGTTTGAGTAAGTGATTCATTTTTTGTAAAATAAAACATATATGGAAGAATTAATTATGAAGATTTATAAATAGTATTACATAAATTTATTTTTCATTTAACATATTACATTTTTTATTAATTATTATTAGATAATCCGAGTAAATAATAATTTTAAAATATTTATATTAAAATTCAAAAAGTTTTATATAAACTGAAAACTGACATGATAAACTATTATTACATAGGGTTAATAGACTAAGAGTAATTAAGTAAATTTTTACTATGTATTAAATAATACCATGGTTAGATAATGTATTAGTTGATACACAATTAACACTATAATTATGTATTAGCTAATACATAGGTATTAGTTAATACATACCGTTATTTCTAATCAAACATTGTATTAATTAATACATGTATTAGTTAATACTAATATGTTGGAATATGTACGAAACATGTAATCGTTTAGGGCACAAAATTAAACACATATTTAAGTTACCTCCTTGAATGATCGACTTAGCGGAATCGAAAGCGGATCTGCCTGAGGTTGGGATCACGGTCTGCCGGACGAGAGGTCACGCCACGGGTTAACGGGCAGTGACCTAGGTTTCCACAACTACTTACCTTAGTCTAAACTGTAGGGCGACAGGGCATCATTGTCATCAGTTTTTCCAACCCTGAGGATCCATATAGAGAGAGAGGGAATGGTTTGGGTCAGTATCAAATACTGGGCTTAATAGAATGGGCTCGCACTAATGAGCGACCCAATCTCCCAAAACCAACATAATACATGGTTAATACCTCAATCAAACACCACCTAACATAATGAAAATATGGGTGCGATAACAAACATTATGAGTGCAATTATTCACATATGCAAACATTCGGGTGTATTTTAATATTTCACCCTAATTTTAGAGAGCTACCAAGACGGTATGACAAAAACAAAACAAAAAAACTACCAATACGGAAACGAACCTTAAATATAATTTTACCAAAAGAATTACCTTAAATATAAATAAGAGAATTTTTACGGGAGCGTATTTTTATTTTCCTTCCTAAGACATTAAACCGGATATTGGCTTCCAATTTGGGTTCAGGATCCGGTTCAAATTTTGCTCTTATGCAGTCTGCAGCCAGACGGCACAATCTGTTGCAGGTCCTTGCTCGTGCTTTCCCTCTTTATGAATCAATGAGGTTCCGTGTCGTTTACCACTCAACTTAGCGATCGAGCCTGCACTACGCCGCTTAAGGCTTGATTAGGTCTTGAATGCCACATAGAACAGAACCCTAGCTTTTCTGCTCCTCTTTATTGCAAAGGCGAAGGAGAAATTGTAGAAACGAAAAGATTTGTATCAGCGAGAGCAAGGGAGAGATATGGACACTCACTATGCCCACAATATATTCGAAAGGCGACCGATTTTCAAAGCAAAGACACCCGCCGTTAAATGGTTCCGCGAGTGGTAATACCTTTTTGGCTCAACTCTAGGGTTTCAATTCGTTATTCTTTCTCTGCTATTTGTGTAGATTTTTTCTGCTGTTAATCGCTTTGGTTTTTTGAATTGTTGTTTTAGGGTGCCTCAAGATGTTGTAGCAACTGGTGGGAAATGCTCCCTTTTAAAATGGGTTACTGGTGAGATTTTGCTGAGTCTCTTCGTTTCCTATTGCTTTCCTTAAATTAAAGCTGTGTTTTTTTTTACCGGAACTACTTTTATTTTCCATGAACATATCATAGTTTAAAATTTATTTCCAGTTGATAATTTGGATTCTCTAATTATCTGGTTAGTAGGCTAAGTTACATGTACCCACCACTTTTCCTATCTTATTCGTGCCTTTGAGTAAGGTAGGTTTTGTTATTTTTGTTCATGGGGATTTTGACAATGTTCAGAAATCGTTTTTGCATCCTCTATGCAGAGGAAGGATTGAAATCCTTGAGAGAGAGAGAGAATGAGTCGAAGGAGCCTGAACCAGAACCCGAACCAACTACAGAAGTTCTTTTCCTATGCAGCTATGATGGATGTGGAAAGACTTTCATTGATGCTGGTGCTTTGCGGAAGCATTCTCATATCCATGGTGAAAGACAGTATCTATGTCACTATGAGGGATGTGGAAAGGTACTTTTGTCTTTGCTTCAATGTTTTTCCATCTGTTTTCCTGTCAAGGCCCATGATCTTATAACTATGCAGAGCTGCACTATTCTAAAAACCATAAGTTCACTGTCTTAGACCAGAAATATGTAGAAATTCTGTGGCTTCTGAGTTCATCTGATTTCATGCAATCTGAAAAAGCTCCACTCAAAACAATGCACAGCCTTATCTATTTAGAGCTTGAGAAAATAAAGTAGATTTTACTAGAATTAAATAAGATAAGGTAGCTGTTCTCTTTTGATAGATGGCTCAGGCTTCCTTCTGAAATACAAAACAGTAGAAGCAAAACTAGTGACCAGAAGGGATTAGAAACTGAAGAAACAGCATGAGAAGTAACAATAAATACATTCGTTTTGCATGTCAAAAGAAGACAACTTGCAGTAGAACCATATAACCACTTAATTCATATTTTACAAAGCAATTTTTGTACGTTAGATCCGGATTCTTATGTAGACATAAAATCTAAAGTCTCTTATCTTTAAAATCAAGATTAAAAAAATAGCTACAGGTTCATGAAATATTTTCCATTAATTAAAATCGGGCACGTGTTACTTGGTATAATTCTGAGTTTTCCCATGGTGTTAACTTGAGGCTTCCAGAAAAGATATTCTATTTACGTTGTTTTCATTTATATCAGTTGATTTATTTGTGTGTTGTTTTATATAAGTGTAAGAAGAGTAATTTTGGTACACTCTTTGTCAGTCCTGTGATGCTTTCCCATGCTAAATATTCATAACTTTTTGTATGATTTGCTGTCCTAGTTTCTGAGTGAAACTATGATCTTGTTTGTTTTGCAGAAGTTTTTGGACAGTTCAAAGTTGAAAAGGCATTTTCTAATTCATACAGGAGAGAGAGATTTTGTATGCCCTCATGAAGGGTGTGGTAAGGTGGGTGAACTATCTGACCTTGGAAATCATGTTTGTTGGTAGTGGCACATGGGTTTTTCCTCTAGGTGTTGTCTCTACACTTGCATCGTTACTTAAGATTTATGCTTCTAATATTGGTTTCTCTTCTCTGCACGTTGATCTTGAAACTTACAGGCATTTTCCCTTGATTTCAACCTGAAGTCGCACATGAAAACGCATTCCCAAGAAAATTACCATATCTGCCCATACCCCGACTGTGGAAAGAGATACGCTCATGAGTACAAGCTGAAGAACCATGTTGCTTCTCAACATGAAAAGGTTTTTTTCCCCCTTTTCCAATCACTCTTTTTCGTTATTAATTAATGATGATGAGTCTGAACTGATAAGATGAAATGGAATTATTAGGATCATCTATTTTTAGCATCACAGCTTAGAACACACCCACCAAACATGCAAGTTGAAATGCAAGGTTAATTGTGTTATTTCAAGATAACCTTTACATACCAAAATGTTTAATGATTTATAGTTACAGAATCCAGCAGCAGTTGAGATCCAGAAATACATCCCACCTCCAGAGAAGCCAGCAAAAGCATCAAAACCTTCTAGTGGTGGTGCATATGGCTCAGCATCATCAGACCGCCCTTATGTATGCCCTTACGAAGCCTGTGAGAAGGCTTACATCCACGAATACAAGCTGAAACTCCATTTGAGGAGAGAGCATCCGGGGCACATGGCTGAAGAAAACATGGTGGAGAATGCTATGAACAATGCTGGTGACAATGAGATGGATGAAGGAAGTGACCAAGAAACTTTTGGCGGGAAGCAACGGGGAAATGGGAAAAGCTCAAAATCCAACAACAGCAGGACCAGACCAAATGTGAGGATGCCTCCTTCAAAGGTTGTGAAGCGGAAGGGGTCAAGCCCGAATCCCGTCACTTTGAATGTCGTTAAGAAGCCCTGGCCAGTTAAAGAAGAAACATACGAAGAAGATGAAGAAGACAGTGAAGAAACAGAGGAGGATAGAGAAAACATTGAGGATGGGTGGAGATACGCAGAGAACAACGATGACGATGATGAAGAGACGGAGTATGAGGACTAGGACGGAAGGAAGGAAGTGCTTTTGCTATCGTCAGTTTAATGTACAAATAATATTTTGTGGCTTCGTCCAAACATGGAAAATGATTATTTTTTATACGTACTTTAGTACTCTAATTCACTAATTATTTTACACCGAAATAATATGAAATCTTCTCTCCAACGACGCCGAAACCTTAGACGCCTGGGGGAGACTCCCCCTTCCGTTGCGTCGGAAGCCTTCTTCCCGGTCTGGGGATTCCAAAAGCAAATCCCAAGCCACATTCCCGTTGTCCAGCTGTAGCAACCAGAGTACATCTTCTGGGCGGACATTATCACGAAACCTTAAACCTCATTTATTTTGGTCTCTATTTCTCAAATTTCTAACATTATCGTACGACAACAGTGAACACACTTGTGCCTTTGTTTCAATCATGGAAACCCGTCCCATTGTCGGTGCATCGAAGCTAGCCAGGAAGCTCGTCTTCAGCCTGACTGTGGAGACAGAGCGGCCCCTTCGTGAGAAGTACGTCGGTTCAGACGTATCACAAAAACAGATCAAGAACGTGGTCATACACAATGTCTTGAAGGTGGCGTGGACTAAATATGAATATGTTAGTATCACCAACTTGAAGGAGAGACGGATTCTAATCCAATTTGAGGCAAAGGAGGAGAAAGTTGCAATTGTGGATCAACTACCATGGTCCATTCAAGGACACTGCCTAAACATAAAGAAATGAGAACAAAGTCTGAGTCTGGATGATATAAATTTTGAGCGGATGCAGTTTTGGATTCAAGTAGATGGATTAGAACTCTAGGTTTGCTAATGCGCGCCATATAGGTGAAGAGATCGGAAAGTGTTATTGATGATGGAGACTTTTCCGTCCACCACTGTTGATGATGGAGACATTCGGGCCACCACCACTTGTTGAAGTGGACCACTCACTGAAGTGGACCACTCACTGAAGTGGACCACTCACTGAAGTGGAGCACTTCTGAAGTGGAACACTTGATGGTTGACAAGTCAACTTCTGTGGCTATATAAGAACCAACAATCTGTGAAGAAAAATATAACAGACTTGAATTACGAATTTGAGAGAAGAGTTGGTTGTTGGTTTCTTGAGTGTGGGAGAAAGTAGTGTTTGTTGTGAGCTAGAAATACGAGTGAGTGTTTCAGAGTGCTATACATTGTAACACTATTTGTCATAGTGAAGTGTGGGTGTGAGACGTGGACGTAGCCAAATTGGTGAACCACGTAAATCTTTGTGTCGTTTTGCATTTCTCTTAATACATCGAGCCCCAAGATCCTGCAAAGTGGAAATTAGCCGCAGCTAATATCCCAACAATTGGTATCAGAGCCTTCAGTTGGTGAATCAAAGGCAATGAAATCATCCTATCTGTTCGAGTGAGAGCAATGGCGCTAGAGAAGGAGTCAAAAATTTCTCACTTCGATGGCACAAATTTTGGATTCTGGAAGATGCAAATTGAGGACAGCATGTACCAGAAGGATCTTTATTTGCCTCTGGGTAAGAAACCAGATGAAATGAAAGATGTCGACTGGGTGGTACTGGATCGAAAAGCTCTCAGGCACATAAGACTATCACTGTCGAAATCAGTGGCCTACAGCATCAAGAATGAGAAGACGACTGCATCTCTCATAGCAGCCCTCTCCAGTATGTATGAACAGCCTTCTGCAGCAAACAAGATTCATTTGATAAAGAAGCTGTTCAATATGACGATGTCAGAAGGAACATCATTCAGAGATCATCTCAGCAAGTTCAAAGAAGTGACAGAAGAGCTAGAAGCAGTGGGCATGGTGTTCAGTGAAGAAATACGTGCCTATCTAATTCTTGGGCAGTTGCCTAATAGTTGGAAAGGCATAGTAACTGCAATCAGCGGAACTGCAGGTAAAAAAAAAACTCTGAAGTTTGATGATGTGATCATCATCATTATGATTGAAGAAATTCGAAACGAAGTCGAATGCCACTTCTAGCTCTGGGTCAGTTTTGAACGTAGAGAGCAAAGGTAGGGATTCAAAGCAGAATGGAGGGGGCAAGTCCAAGTCCAAGGGTGGGAGGCCAAAATTTCAGAATCCTAAAAATTCCAACAATCAGAACCAGAAGGTGATCGAGTGTTGGAACTGCGGGAAGCTCGGGCACTACAAGAACCAGTGTAGATCCCCGAAGAAGGAGAAGGAAGGCAAGCAGGAAGCAAACATCGCTGCAGAAGAGGCAGGTGATGTTTTGGTATGCTCTTTGGAGAGCAAGTCTGAGTCATGGGTGCTTGACTCGGGAGCTTCCTTTCATGCGACCTCCAACAGAGAACTCTTAATGAGTTATACACCAGGTAATCTTGGCAAAGTTTATCTTGGTGATGATCAACCTTGTGATGTGGTTGGCAGGCGTGATGTACAGATCAGGATGAATGGATCTGTGTGGAAGTTAAGGGATGTGGGACACATTCCTGACTTACGAAAGAATTTGATTTCGGTGGGGCAGGTCTCAGTAGAAGGTTGTATAACAACCTTCAATAGCGATTCTTGGAAGGTTTCTAAAGGTGCTATGACAGTTACTCGTGGCCAGAAGAGTGGAACGCTCTATATGACAACTAACACTGGTGGGTCAATTGCAGTTGCAGACAGCAAAGATGATCCAAATCTTTGGCACCAGAGACTTGGTCACATGAGTGACAAGGGTTTCAAGATGCTGCATTCCAAGGGAAGAATACCAGACTTGAAGTCAGTTAACACTGACTTGTGTGAAAGCTGCATCTTTGGGAAGCAGAAGAGAGGGAGCTTCATGAAGAGTGGTAGAGCAGCAAAGCAGGAAAAGCTTGAGCTAGTTCACACAGATGTTTGGGGTCCAACCACTGTCTCATCCATTGGCGAAAAGTCATATTTTGTGACTTTCATTGACGAACATTCCAGTAAGGTATGAGTTTATTTCTTGAGACATAAATCTGAGGTATTTGAAATGTTCAAGATATGGAAAGCCATTGTAGAAAATGAGACAGGTTTAAAGATCAAAACTTTGCGATCCGACAACGGTGGTGAGTATGATGATATGGAGTTCATGAAGTTCTGTTTTGAGAGTGGCATCAAACTAGCAAGGACCGTGCCAGGAACACCACAGCAGAATGGTGTAGCAGAACGAATGAACCGGACATTGACTGAGAGAGCCAGAAGCATGCGAATACATGCAGGACTGCCCAAGCAGTTCTGGGCAGAGGCAGTCAATACATCAGCATACTTGATCAATCGTGGACCATCGGTTCCGCTAGAGTTCGGAATAGCACAGAGCGATCCTATGTACGTTGATCCAGATGATATCTCAGACAGGAGTATAGTGCAGCAAGCAGTGGAAAGTCCTCAGCCAGAGGAACAGACACCGCAGAGCAGCACACAACAGACTGATCAACCACAGTCTCCATCTTCTTCATCTCCAGTATTGAGGAGATCTTCACGGCCTACTATACCAATTAGAAGGTACATGAATTATTTGCTGCTTATTGATGCAGGAGAACCTGAATGCTATGAGGAAGCATGTCAAGGAGAGTTCTCTAGCAAGTGGGAGCATGCAATGAAAGAAGAGATGGATTCCCTTATCTCTAACCATACATGGGAGCTAGCTGAGTTACCCATTGGAAAGAAGGCGTTACACAACAAATGGGTGTATCGAGTGAAGGAGGAACATGATGGTTCCAAAAGGTACAAGGCGAGACTTGTAGCCAAGGGCTTTCAACAGAAAGCAGGTATCGATTACACCGACATTTTTTCCCCGGTTGTAAAACTGACGACCATTCGGTCAGTTTTAAGTATTGTTGCAGCAGAAGATTTGCAACTTGAGCAGTTAGATCTCAAAACTGCTTTCCTCCATGGTGATCTCGAGGAAGAGATATACATGGAGCAACCGGAGGGTTTCTCAGAGAATGGCAAGGAGAAACTTGTTTGTAAACTGCGAAAGAGCTTATATGGGTTGAAACAAGCTCCAAGGCAGTGGTACAAAAAGTTCGATGGTTTTATACAAACAAATGGCTATTTTAGATGCAATGCTGACCATTGTTGCTACTTCAAAAGGTTTGAGTCAAGCTATATTATTTTGCTGCTTTATGTCGATGACATGTTAGTGGCAGGCTCAGATATAGGTGAAATCAAACGATTGAAGAAGCAATTGTCCAGTGAGTTCGAGATGAAGGATTTGAGTCCAGCAAAGCAGATTCTTGGGATGAGAATCAACAGAGACGAGTCAAATGGTACTTTGGAGTTATCTCAGGCGGAGTACATTGGGCGTGTTCTCAGACGACTCAGCATGTATGATGCTAAGGCGGTCAACACACCATTGGCTAGTCATTTCCGACTATCCAAGGAGAAGTCACCCAAGACAGAAGAAGAAAGGAACTTCATGGCTATGGTTCCATATGCCTCAGCCATTGGAAGTCTCATGTATGCTATGGTTTGCACAAGGTCGGATGTTGCTCATGCAGTGGGAGCGGTGAGTAGGTTCATGACCAATCCTGGAAGGCAACACTGGGAGGCGGTCAAGTGGATACTCAGGTATCTTAAAGGCACTACTGATAGCTTTCTATGTTTCAGGAGAAACGAGTTGAGACTACAAGGCTTTGTAGACTCGTATTTTGCTGGTGAGGTAGACAACAGGAGGAGTACTACCGGCTATGTATTCATAGTGGGAACAACTGCAGTCAGTTGGATATCGCAGCTACAAAAGATAGTGGCGTTATCAACCACAGAGGCAGAATACATAGCAATCACTGAGGCAAGCAAGGAGATGATATGGTTACAAGGTTTGTTAGCAGAATTGGGTTTAAGACAGGTAAAGAATGTTTTGCATAGTGATAGTCAAAGTGCGATACATTTGGCAAAGAACTCTGCATTTCATTCGAGGACCAAGCATATTGGACTTCGTTATCACTTCATCAGGTCTCTACTAAAGGATAGAGTTTTAACACTCGATAAGATCCAAGGAAGCAAAAACTCAGCTGACATGTTAACCAAGTCAGTACCCACAGAGAAACTGAAGTTGTGCGCAGCTTCAGTTGGTCTTCAACAATAGAAGACTGGTAAGCCTCACACCCATATTTCACTCATAGTTACAGGTGGAGTCAAAGTCTCCAAGTGGGAGATTGTTGATGATGGGGACTTTTCTGGCCACCACTGTTGATGATGGAGACATTCGGGCCACCACCACTTGCTGAAGTGGACCACTCACTGAAGTGGAGCACTTGCTGAAGTGGAGCACTTCTGGTGCTGAAGTGGAGCACTTCTGGTGGAGCACTTGTTGGTGCTGAAGTGGAGCACTTCTGCTGAAGTGGAGCACTTGATGGTTGAAAAGTCAACTTCTGTGGCTATATAAGAACCAACAATCTGTGAAGAAAAATATAACAGACTTGAATTACGAATTTGAGAGAAGAGTTGGTTGTTGGTTTCTTGAGTGTGGGAGAAAGTAGTGTTTGTTGTGAGCCAGAAATACGAGTGAGTGTTTCAGAGTACTATACATTGTAACACTATTTGTCATAGTGAAGTGTGGGTGTGAGCCGTGGACGTAGCCAAATTGGTGAACCACGTAAATCTTTGTGTCGTTTTGCATTTCTCTTAATACATCGAGCCCCAAGATCCTGCAAGGTGGAAATTAGCCGCAACTAATATCCCAACAAGTGTATCGAGGTAGAAGAACTCAATGATCAAATTAAGTGTCTTTATGCGCATAAAGGTGGAGAAAGATGTGAGTCAACCCCTAATAGTAGGTTTCTGGTGAAAAACTTCGAGAGGGGAAGCTATGACTGTGCAAGATTGTGACATGCGTCCTATCAATGCAACCTCGACACTATAATGTCGGAAGCGTAGCAAGGAGTCCCGGAGAACATGGGTGGTAGGATCTTGCCCAAGAACCACAATAAAATCGGCCAAACTAGATTGAGGAAATCACAAACCCCTCAAGATCAGCCTCTCGGAGAACTTGGCGGGACATAATGAAAGAAGTAAGAGAGCCAAAGGTTCAGAAGAATAATCATCATGAGAACCACTGCCAACCAAAACCGTCAAGCAGCTCCCCTCAGACCCCATCGTCTCCACCCAACCACCACCCGACAACAACCAACTCCCCGATCAGACCCCACCTAAGCCCCCACATGCCCCTGACTTTCATTTTCCCCCGATAAATAATAGCTCCCAAATACCATCCATCCCCACCCCCAAAAAAAATCCTACACTACTTACATGCCTCGTACTCTACCCACAAACCCCCCGACATACTCAATTACTTACAACCCTGGCCCCATAATCATAGAGGACTCTAGCAACAATCATTCATGCATGAATGTCATCCCCAATGCAAAATCCACCCACCTTGAGAACCAACCCACAATCTCCCCAAACTTCCAAAAACTATTGCTATATACCCCTACAGACCAAAAAACCCAAATCCATATTGCAATAGCCCCCTTGGACAAATTCGCCCCCCATCTTAGTTCGACCTCAACTTATTCATCAACAAAATGTCTCTCAAGCGTCACATGGAAGAGGAGGATAATAGCTACCCAAGAAAGAAAAGGAAAAAAGGAAACTGACCATACTAGCTTGGAAAAGGGGAAAATGAGCTCAAAACATACAAGGACTCATGAAGGAACAAGGAAAGGAATAATAACAAGAGGTAATAGAAGATGGGAACAACCTGGACCATTCCCTCCAACTGAACAAACCAGTGAAGAACTGAACCATAAGGGCTCTGGTGGTTGTCCCGCAACAGCCCACGGGACCAATGAGTCTACTCATCTGAAATTGTCAGACTTTGGGATCTTCCTTGACAATCCATAACCTAAAAAATCTCCTCAAACAACATCAACCATCAGTCACCTTCCTGATGGAAACAAAAAAAAACTCCTATGCCTTTTGTGAACAAATAAAAAGGTCTGTCGGCATGGGAATAGCTATTACATTACTCCCAGTGGATGAGCAGGGGGCTTGGTTATCTAGTGGAAAGATGAAATTACATTATCTATCCTCTCTTAACATAATTGACTGCAAGATTGAAGGGGGATTCAACACATAGACCAAGGTTACAATGGTGTACTCGGACCCGGATGAACGAAATAGAAGCTGAAACTGGGATACAATGAGAGAGTTGGGACACGGTAAGAGAGGTCCCTGGAGTTACATTGGTGACTTTAACGATATTCAGGGTCAACATGAGAAGGTAGTATGACTACCAAAGGACCAAAGAAAGATCGATAAATTCAATGGTCTTATCAACGACCTATGTCTCATTGAATTGGGTTTTAAGGGCCCCAATACATATGGTGCAATAACCGACAAGAACAAGCCAAGGTCCGTGAGCGGATCGACCGAGATGTTGGCAATGCCGAATTGGTCACAACCTATCCCACCTCCCAACTCATGGTTGACCCGACAATAAGTTCATACCACAATCCAATCATCCTCAAAGTATGGTATAACGATGAGAATGGAAAGAGGAGATTCGAGTTTGAAGAAATGTGGTTGGAAAACCAAGGATACAAAGAAGTAGTTTAACATGCATGGCAAACGAACGATAGCCTCCTAGGTAGACTTGGGCGCATCATGATCTGGCAGAATGAACCAAGGAGGAATTCAGAAACAACCAGACCAAAATATGAGAAATTAAGGACAGGATTCGCAAAGCGCAGACCACCCCTAATCCAAATGTTGAGGACGAAGATGAGAACACCCTCGAAAAATCCTTAGAGTTGTTGAGAAAAGAAGAAATATATTGGCACCAAAGGTCTCGAGTTAAGTGATTAAACCATGGCGACAAAAATTCGAAATTTTTCCACATGACCACATTAAGCAGACGCCGACATGGCAAAATCTTTAACATCAATGGGTCGAACTAAAATAGGGTCACAAATGAAAGGGAGATCTGATCCGTGTTATCAAATTTCTACTCAAAGCTCTACACCACGGAAAGAAGACGAGATTGGGGCCATATGCTCAATTGCATTCCTAACCAGATTACAGACGAGATGAACCAGAATTTAACAAGGATGGTAATAGATGAGGAAGTGAAACAAGTTGCATTTCAAATGGGTGTATCTTGGGCGCCAGGGTTGGACGAATTTCTTGGCTTATTCTATCACCGGTTATGGGAAGAATTAATAATCGAATCCACAAATTGAATTTTGCATTCGATTTGTGAAGAAAAAGAACTTGAAGATGGACATGAAGAACATGAGGAAAATATGGAGAATGATAAAATTATCATTTTAGTGAACATTTAATCACATTTGTCAAACATAAGTAATTAAATAGCACAAGTTGAAATCAAATAATCATATGTTCAAACATAAGTGATCATTTAGTCATGCAAAAAAATATGAATAACCAAATAGTCACATTGGTTAAACATATGTGACAAATGAGTTAATTAACCTTTGCAATTATTCAATCATTTTAGTATAAAATTATGTAAACATTATTCAATCGGGCTGTTTTGTTATTTAATATAGTTTTGAATGTGTAGTTTTAAATTTTTTGGGTTATACAGAAAAAAATGGTTTGAAATCTGTACTATAAACAGATAGTTTACTTACTTTTCTTATACGATATGTTGGTTGGATATTTTTTTATGAAAAAAAAAAGAACTAAATTATAAATATCAAACAGTATGATCAAACCGATTTCACCCTAATGCATATCCAATTTTGAATGTTTCTATGCTGTCAAGTTAAGCCTAACTCATTTTTGCAAGCTTCTTATAGGTAGTGTACTTCCACTGTTCATTTAGGCATCCGCATGGTCTCTCTTCAATACCTTTTTCACAACTGTTTTCTTTATCTTATTATATTAATTACTACTATTATTTAATGCACAGTAATCCTAAAAACAATTATGAAATTTACATGTAAATGAAATGAAAACATTTACATTTTGTCCACTCACTCCTCTTGGCTGAAATAAATAATAATCCGTGTTGACGAGATCCTTTGATTTTTTTTCCAACAAAATACAGCACATTTGAAAATAAAATAAATAGTTTCCAAACCTATACCAAGGATATGATGTATTTTTAATTGTATCCGCAATTGGCATTTGCGAGTGAAATATTCATTAAATTTCACCTGCGACTAGTAGTCATATGTAGGGCTTAGTATTTAATAAACTATGCAAACCCGTGATTATTAGGCAGGTAAGATGTATTTTTAATCCTATATGCAATTAGGGATAACAATTTCTTATACGACATGATTAAACGATATGTATCGATATATATTTTACACGATAATGATCTGTATTAAATACATCATGTATCTAAACAACTCTTATCTGTTTGACACAATTAATAATTGTGTTTTCTTTTTGGCCAATTAATTAATAATCGTGTCTAAACACATCTAACTTGCAAATACACGATTAAACTCGATTAAGTATATTGATCTAATATTTAGATTTATTTTTGAACTTATTTTGTAATCACTTATGGATTTTAAAACTTGTTTATCAAATTAAATTATAGAACTTGTGAATTTCATATTGTATTATTTCTTTTGCGTCATTTCCTGTCATGTGACACGATTTGTGATAGGTCATGGTCTTTGGACTTCAGCACTTTTGGGTCAGGCCCATAACTGGATCGGACCCAAGGATTAGGCCGACCCAGACCCAAACATTCACTAGCGACGCCTTTGAAGGAACAGAGGAACGACACTCATGGATACCTATGAGGTCGCTCTGGGATGAAACTCCTGCCACTGTCAGCTCCCTCTAAAACGAGGTGTACGTACTGGCATGCTATTAACGAAACACCCCGTGTAATGCGCGCCTAAAAGACGATTTCCATGAAGCACTCACTTACTCACCGTACGGAAAGACAAGATCGGCTTAGGTGGAGGGATTTCGGGAGCTCCCTATCCCGGATATCCTGGAACGAAATGACATGTCTGACTCCTGTCACACAACTGACAAGTAACCACGGTTGGCTCGCCGGAAATTCAGGAGCAACTATTGTAAGAACTTGACCATGCTCAAGTTCTCAAGGTACCTCTATATATACCACCTACCTTTCAACTTAAGAAAAAATTCTCTCGAAGTTACATTCAACACACTCAACTACATTTCCCCTTCATTTATCACCGGACTCCGATTGACTTTACCATCGAAAGGGAAATAATGGGAACACACCGGGATTTCTTTCCCTGCAGGTCTTCGGAGCCCCCATGAAAGCTTGAAGAGGACGAATCAAGGATAAAGTTACAAACCGAGATCCAACATTGCGCCGTTTGTGGTAACCTGAGTAAAACCAGTCATGGCTCCCCCCAACACCAGAGCAAAGAATCACTGGGAAAATACGGAGAATGACCCGCTCCACAACCTTCAACAAAAATTGGGACAATCAACATTTCTACCCCAACCTAATATACTTCAGGATGGGTAGACTTCTGGTTTACCCCCTCATGGCGCATCCAGGCAACCCATTGTACCGGAACAAGAAGCCCCCAGGCCAGCACACTTTTAGATCACCTCCTCTGAGAGGGCGCTAGCGAGGGTGGAAGTGTCACCAAAAGTAATCCTAACGCCCGTTTTCATTGTCGCACTAGACGAACTTCTCGACAGAAGAGAATAGAGAGTTGTCGCTCGAGCTGCTCGCCATGCAGAGGCAGTTAGGGCACAAGAGGCCACTTTTAGACCGCACCTCCAAGTACCACTTCCAGCGCAACAACCTACTCCTCCCATGAGCGTCGCTACAAGCAATTGAAGAACTGGTCTCACAGAAGATGAAGGAACAGAAGGGTAGGGTTATGCCATGTCTTCATGACAGAGCGTCACATTCCTTCGCCCCAGAAATACTGGGAGTCACTGTACCGCCCCACGTGCACTCACCCAAGATCGATTATTATAAAGGTGAAGGAGATCCAGTTGAACACATCAGGAGGCACGAAGCCTCCCTCATAGGGCGAACAAATTATGACAATCATTTCGCTCTGCTCTTCCCAGCGACCTTAGGAGGCGTCACTTCACATTGATTTTTGGGACTCCCCAAGGCTTCCATCACATCTTGGGGCGATCTACATGAGAAATTTACCGTCCAGTACATGGGCGGACGACAACTCCTCAAGAGCGTTGGAACATTGGATAACATCAAACAAGGAAATGACAAGAGCCTAGGCGATTTCTATACAGGTTCAACAAGGAATTGGTTGGGATTGACCAAGTCATCACGGGTGGCGAGACCATTCGCGCCTTTGTGAGCGTTCTTGGACTTAAGGGATCTGCTCTATACGACAGTCTGAGCGTGATTCCAATGAACACGGTGGAGCAAACGTCTGCCAGAGTCAAATCCTACATCGACCTAGAAATTGCCAAGGAATGGAGAAACACAGTTTGAAAAGAATCGGTAAAAGAGGCTCATTAAGGGAAAACATTGGATCAGCGTCATGAAATGATGACTAGAAACGTTGCCCGTTGATCCCGCCTGCTAATAGAGAAGTCTACAAGACTTACACGCCCCTGACCTAGGATGTATCAGTTATTCTGGCAAAATGGGAAAGACTGACGTGGCGACGCCACCAACTCTACGGAACAACAACGCACAATTGGGAAGCTACCAAAAGGCTTACTTTCTCTATCATCGTTGCAAGGTACACACTACTGATAACTGCAGGATCTTGAAGAGAGACATTGAGAACCTGATACAGAAGGGTTTTCTCAAAAGCTTTGTAGCGCGCTGGGAAAGAAGTAGGAGTCCTCGTCGTGAATGGAATGCGTCGCCTAGAAGGGCACCAGAGTCGAGCATAACCAAAAGAGGAAATGTGAATGTAATCAGTGGTGGGTTCGCCGTTGGAGGAGAGACGAGCGACGCTTGAGAGGTGTACAATTCACAAATCTCAGGAACAACTTTGGTCGGGAAGCGCCCTAGAGAAGAAGATGATGTGGTAATCTCCTTTTCTGAGGTGGAAATGGGGCATATGACCTGTCCCCACGAAGACGCCCTTGTCGTAATAGCTGAGATTGACGAATATGATGTCAAACAGGTATTAGTCGACTCGGGAAGCTCAACGAATAGATTCTTTCTCGACGCCTTGAAAAAGATGGGGCGCTCGGAGAAGGAATTCAAGAAGGTTAACTTTCCTCTGATGGGGTTCTCTTAACAGGGAACTTACCCGATAAGGGCGATCACCTTACTTATGTGGTTGGGTGAGGGATGGAAGGTGATCACTATAAGTGTCACATTCATCGTGGTAGATGCCCCAGCCTCGTACAACGCTATATTATAGTGCTCCACTTTGAACTCAAACTAGATGGTGCACTCCACATTCCACCAGTTGTTGAAGTTCCCAACTCCCCATGGGATAGAGGTAGTGAAAGGAGATCAGCCCGTGGAGCGCACCTGGTACGTTCACTCAGTGTGTCGCCACGTACTAAAACGCAAAGAGAAAGAAGCTCTGGCGATCCAAATGGAGGAGGACCCTCGGGAGGAGATGAGTCACCCCCAGCCAGTGGAAGGGCTAAAAAACGTGGTAGGAGACTCTTGTTCTTTGGCATTCATTGTCACCTTTATCAAGTGTACGCAGACCAAATCCACGCGCCACCACACGAGCTCTATTCCCATGACTTCCCCATGGTCTTTCTCAATGTGGGGCATCGATGTCATCAGTATGATCTCTCCAAATGCGTCCAATGGTGATCAATTCATATTGGTGGCGATCGATTATTTCACCAAGTGGGTAGAGGTTATCACCCTGGCGTCAGTAACGGCAAAGGCGGTAGAGCATTTCATTAGGCAGGATATCATCGCGCATTGTGAGGTGTCGAAGTCAATCATCACAGATAATGCCAAAAATCTTAATAATAAATTGTGATGGGTTGAGTGACCAATTTAAGATCAAGCATAGAAATTCGTCTCCATATCGCCCACAAATGAATGGCGCAGTGGAAGCAGCAAATAAGAATATCAAGATGATCATAGAGAAAATGATTGTCAATTATAAAATTGGCAAGACAAACTTCCTTGGGCACTCATGGCATACATGACCTCAATATGGACCTCAATAGGTGCAACCCCATTCTCCCTTGTTTACGGGACTGAAGTCGTGTTGCCGAATGAAAGGACGAGTCAGAATGGGCAAGATGCAGATACGAGAAATTAAACGTCATAGATGAAAGGAAACTCATCGCGCTATGCCACATGCAATTGTACCAGCAACACATGGCTCGTGCATTTAAAAGGAAGGTACATCCAAGAGAATTACAAGCAGACGATCAAGTTCTCAGAAAAATCATTCGAGTCAATCCAGACTCTTGGGGTAAGTTTGTGCCTAAATATGAAGGGTCTTATGTCGTCATAGAGGTTTTCATTGCAGGAGACATGATCATCACCGATATGGACGACCAAGAACTCCCCAGTCCAATCAATATGGATGTAGTCAGAAAATACTATCCTTAATTAGTTCGTAACCAGAAAGCGAACCTCCAAAATTGAGAGAACGTTTTCACTAAATCGAAAGCCCGAAAGGGCGGTTTAGAAAAAATATAGGGAAGAGGAGCGTGATTGAAAATCCCCAAAAGGACAATCATGGAAAAAGGAGAGGAATCAAATCTCTGCTCTGTTGAAAACCCGAAAGGGGACCTAGGCAAAAATTAAGGGAACCGAGGGGTACAGTAAAAACAATACTGTAGCAAAAGGAAAGAAAAACGAGAGATAAAAAAATATCATTGACGACCAAGACCTGTAGTTATCCAGCTTCTGGGAGTCACAAGCCGACGAACGGAGCCTTTAGGTGTTCAGCCTCCGCAAGTCATCCTCGACGACTAGGACGTGCAGTTATCCAACTTCTGGGAGTCACATGCCGACGAGCGGAGCCTTTAGGTGTTCAGCCTCCGCAAGTCATCCTCGACGAATAGGACCTGTAGTTATTCAAATTTTGGGAATTAAAAAAATGACAAGCGGAGCCTTTAGGTGTTCATCCTTCGCAAGTCGTCCTCGACGACCAGGACCTGTAGGTATCCAACTTCTAGGAATTCAAAAAAAAAAAAAGACAAGGTGAGCCTTTAGGTGTTCAGCCTTTGCAAGTCATCCTAGACGACCAGGACTTGTAGTTATCCAGCTTCTGGGAATCCAAAAAAAAACGACGAGCGGAGCCTTTAGGTGTTCAGCCTCCACAAGTCATCCCCAACGAGTCACAAGCCGACAAGCGGAGACTTTAGGTGTTCAGCCTCCGCAAGTCATCCTCGACGACCAGGACCTGTAGTTACCCAGCTTCTAGGAGTCACAAGCCGATAAACTGAGCATTTAGTTGTTCAAACTCCGCAAGTCATCCCCAACGAGTCACAAGCCGATGAACGGAACCTTTAGGTGTTCCGCCTCTGCAAGTTATCCTCGAGCACCAGGACCTGTAGGTGTCTAGATTCTGGAAGTCACAAGCTGATGAACATTTAGGCGCTCAGTCTCCGCAAATCATCGTCAACAATCGGGACATGTAGATGTCCAACTTCCGAAAGTTGCGCGATAATGGTTGTCTACTATGTAAATAATGAAGCGAGAGAAGCCAAAATCAACTGTTTGTCTTTGAACACACACTCATGAGATCACTTCCATGAGTGTGTGTTCAAAGAGGGGAAACTGTAAACATCTAATTTTGGCTCGGGGTCAAAATACCGTACGCTGGGAATCAAGCCGAGAGAAATCGAGATTGAAAAAAAAAATACATAGTATATATATGAAAACTAAAAAAAAAATAAAAAGAATTCAAACGTGGAACATGGTCATGTTTCCTCTTTTCCACTGTTTTTTTTAATTATTAAAAAAATAAGTAGTAAATAAGTAGTAAATTGTTCTATAAATGGGGGAGGATGGTGACCTACGATGAGGAAATGAAGGGAGAAGAGATTTGAGAGAATAGAAGAGAAATAGTGAAAAAAAAATATAAAACAATATCGGTAATTATTGATCTCGATTTTTTCGTACTCTATTTAAGCTTCGAACTATTTAGGTATCTCTCTCTCGTATTTAATATTGTATTTGTATTTCCTAATATTATTGATATTTATGTTATAAAAAAAAGTTTATATACATATATTATATATTTATGTATAATATACTTGTTAATATGGCATACTATATATATATATATATATATTATGTATATGAGATACTATATGTATATCAGTATATGTATAATATATGCATCTGTGAAAACAATATTTTCAAAAATGACTTAGGTCATTCCCAAACTTTGATGAAAGTTACAACTCGATCCTTGGACTCTCGGGTCATTTTGGGACTTTACCGAGTGTAATAAACCAAATCAGAAACATTTTGGGTAATTTGTACAACTTTTTGAAATAATTTTTAAAATGAGCTCGAATGTTTTTTAAAAAAATTGACATTTTGTTCCCAGAACCTTTCTGGACATCCATCACTTTTCAAAACGTTACAAATAAGTCTAGAATATTCAGGTTATTTTGGGAACTTTACCAAATATTACAAATAAGTCTAGAATAGTTTAGCGTCAATTCTGTAATTTTTTAAAATATTTTCAGTTTAGTTATAAATTTTCAAAAAATTACATTTTTGATTCATAAATTTTTCTGGAGATTCCTTAATTTCTCAAAGTGTTACAAATAAATCCAGAATAATTTTTGGGTTATTTGGAACTTTACCAAGTGTTACAAATAAGTCTAGAATAGTTTAGGGCCCATTCTGTCATGTTAAAAAAAATATATCCAATTGGTGTCGACTCTTTCATTTTTTGGTCTGGTTGATAACCCCGCTCGACTAGTACCGTCGCTCGCCAATACTCGACATTTTCGAGCGAAACAAAATAAAAATATTTTCTAAAAGGGTCGGGGAAAGTCAGATTCGACGTCTGACACCTCCACTCTGGCCTCGTACTCCAGAAAAAACTGCATGAAGGGAAGTGTCGCCAGGGGAATGTTGACGTCAACATTCAGAATATCCTTGCGAATATCTCTAAACGCATTGGCCAAGGCCTCTCGGCTCCACAGCGCCACCTGCTTCTCAAAGGCCTCGCTATCTTTGAACTCCTCCACGGCGTTGGGGAAGTTCTTCCTTGATGAGTGAGACCTCATTCTCAGCCTTGATGGCGCGCTCCTAAAGCCTAGTAGACTGACCCTTCGCTAAGTCAAGTTGTTGGCGGAGAACCGCAACCTGAGCGGATAGCTCTGTTACCTTCACCTGCGCCTGCTAAAGTTGTTGGGCATGATGCAACACCTCTAGCTCCAGCTCATCTCTGGTAGCTCTCTCAAACGACATATGACGTTCTACGCCCTCTAGTTGATGCTCAAGCTCATAAACTCGCATGAGCTCACCAGTAGTCGCCTCTCTATCCTTAGAAAGCTCCACAATGGCGATGCCCATTTGGAGTTGCAGGGGGAGCAGCTGAAAACCAACTGTTAGTCACAAACACTTAGAAAAAATCTAGAAGACTTGAAGAAAAGAAAGATACCATGGAGTAGAGGGTAAGGCCTTGGTGCACTACATCAAGAGCACCGCCACTCTTGTCAATGGGCGCCCTGTCCGCAGGAGGACATGCGCCGACCAGAATATGAAGACCCAGGTTTGGGTCCAACAAAGTGTTCCCTTTCACCAAGGAAACATCCTGGAGACGCTCACAAGGAACCCAATGCATTCGGGCAGGAGCGTTAGAGGCGACCCACTCTGGAGCGTTGTCTACCTTCAGGTCCCAGTGTAGGTCAAATATCAGACCAATATATGGAGCATATCGCCCCGCTTCTTCATCCTCCAGGAGCATAGGTGTCTCCTGGACAGTAATAACAGGTGGTGGTGTTGCCTTAGTCATTACTTACTATAAATGTTTGGTTGATTCTGTTTTTGTGTTGTAGAATTACCACAGGATAACTGTGCGAAGACGTTCTGCAGCAATTTCATTTTAGTTCACTTCGTTTTTAACACCATATGGATAAGATTTGGATGAACAAACATCGTCATACGGCAAATTATAAGGATGGTGTTAATTCGTTTCTCAATTTTGCATTTGAACGATCATCTTGGGAAGGGAGGATTTACTGTCCTTGTTTAAATTATAACAATTGTTTGTTAATGTCAAGAATAAGTGTGAAGTTTCATTTGGAGATATATGGAATAGTTCCCACGTATACTACTTGGGTTGATCACGGCAAAAAGTACAAAAATGTGAGGTCTTCTATGGGTAGTATTCATCATGAGTACACTTGTATTGTATGAGCTCAGAATGTAACTAATGTATGTAAAGCAAGAGTATTTATAGGGATGGAAGAATAAACCGTTTTTGGTAACCGAATATTTGTATATATTTGTCGTTATGGCTATAAGTGTTGGTCGACCTAGTCTTGAAACGTTTGGGTCCACCCCCTCTGCAATGATATTGGGTCGAGAAGGCCTAGTAGGCTTTATGCCATATTAGGTTGTCACTATCGATACCCAACATTTGCCTCTGAAGCTCGAGTGAAGAAGTTTCAGGCGAGCTTGACCTGTTAACAAGGGTTAAGATAGTGACTTCTGATTGGGTATTTGATGCTTTATTCAAGCTTTGTACCCTGCAATGCTCCGTATCCTTTGGCGAACAGTTTCGGTTTTTGAAATTTTGGAATGTTTATTCTTTACCCTTTTGGTGAACGCTTTTGTTGCCAGGGTTTATGAATGTTGATTCTCTACTCTTTTGGCGAACACTACCATTGTTAGGGTTTTAGGAGAGGTTTATCTGTGTACCTTGGTGAACACTCTTATTCTTAGGGTTTTAGGCATTTAATAAATTCGTTGTTTGTGGACGAGGAAGTGCAAAGGATGTCTGTGTATGCGCGTTTCTTTAACTACTGTACTAGAGGGATAGGCTGACACCTTTTCGTACTGTTCTACCCCTATGTATCCCCAATGCAACTCCTCGGTTCCTGACATTGCTTCGAATTCTATCTAAAAATGGGTAATCATTGACTGGGTTTTCTGCACACAAGCATTTGGCTTCCCCATTTTTTGCTATAAAAAACTTTCCTTTGTCACTTTGCACTTTACACGTTCTGAGCTTTCACCTTGCATTGAAGTGTTCTTTTGCTTCCTTAGCGTTCCCATCTCCTCTATTCAAATTTCCTTTTTTCATCCAAAAGTTAATCTTTCTCCTTGATCATGGATGACAACAAGACTTCCGACAAGGCTTTATCTCCAAGACCTTTTTCAGACTATTCCTCATATGGGCAGAAGGCTACAACCCTTAAGGCATCCAAAGCCCCACTCACCATCAGGGATTCTCATACTCTGGTCTCGGACCAGAGGACACCTGTGCCAAAACCGACTCCCGGAAGCCATACCGCCATAACCATTGTGGTGGATGTGTTGAGGCCAACGTTCCGGCGTTTTCCCCGACTTGTAGTTTTCCTTACTTTTTCCCTTTTTCTTTAGCGACGTAGTTTTTCCTTTCGTATTGTTAGTCTTACTCTTGCCTTTGTCGTGGCACTTAGATAATAAGGTTAATAAATTAAGACCAACTCAGTTTAAATTCATAGTTGCCTTGGCAGGCCTAAGAGAAATTAATGCGCCCAGGTATTCGGGCATATGGCTGCATTATCCAAAGGAAGGAGAGGTCAATGTGTACGCAGCTCATATTGATGCTGGGTTGCGATTTCATTTATGTGAAGATATGAAGGAGCTTTGTTGCTACTACGGGATAAGCCCTACGCAACTGGTACCCAACGCCCTCAGGATGTGGGCCGGGTTTAATTAAATTCATTTGCATGTGTCAAGAATGGAGGTATTCACTTTCCATGGTCCGGTGTTTTTACCGGTTGGCTGCTGGTGTCAACAGTCTTCATCATTTCCAAATCCCGTGGTCAAAATTTGAAGAGTGGAGGTATAGGGCATGGAATTTGAACGTCCATTTCCGAATAGTGGACGACTTCCGGGCCACTAACTCAAATTATAAGAAGTTCTACTCTTACAAGGGTGGTGTGCCTTGGGATCTTCATCAGTCGGAGCGAGATCTTCCCCCGAGCTTTGGCGAGTTGTCAGGGCGTGATCGGAACACCATTGATGATTTATTCCAGCGTCACAAGCATTTGGGCTTCTTTTCAGTTTGCTCGGTCGCGGAGACTTTAGATTCCATGCTTTAACTGACGGGCATTCAACAGTACTCTCCAGTCTCAATTGTCTGGGTAATTTTCTAACTCTTTCGCTTTTGCTTTGTGTGTTGTAGGCACCTGGGAACGTAAACTACTTCGCATATTTTCAAAACATCTTAAGACAGGGTTGTCTGAGACCCATGTCACCTTGACTCCTCCACACCCTCTTGCAAGGGGCGCGACCAAGCGCATACCCAAGGATGAACATTCTGGGACCACCTCTGTCGATCGCCCAAGAGGTATTTTAGGTTTTGACTTTTGTTTTCGTTATCTTCCTTGACTTGTCATGTGCCAAGATGACTGATATATTCTTTATTTATTTTCAGGGAAGGCCCCGACCACTGCCGTTGTTTCCCCTTCCATGAAGGCGAGGAGTCCCACTAAGGACCGGAGTTCCGCTGTTGGGGGCTCATTTGCTCCCCGAAGTGAGGCTCCTACCCCCGAGCAAGTTATTGCCCCCGTGGGCGACTGTGCTGCCCCTAACCCTTCAAGAGTGGCTGGGGCTCGAAAGAGGGTCCCGACCCGGGGCTCGGCCATGGCCACCACCTCCAAGTCTCCCTTCACCGAGAAGTACTGCTCGCTGGTATCTCTTCACCAGTCGCCCAAGGTGGCGGATCCAAGGGGTTTGTGGGACCCTTGCCTTTCTCTCTAGGAGACAGGGATTTCAGATAAAATGGTGTTGGAGGGAAACCTGGACCTCTGCATGCACCTTTTGAATGGGGTCCTTCCCTTTCGGGATTGGGGGAGATCCCATCTAAGTTGAATGACGTGGAGGTCGTGATGAGGATGCACTTCGAGCGTCTGGCCCTGATAATCTCTTATCCCCGCTCCTTTATGGACTATTCCTTTCTTCTTGTTGCTCTTTTGACTCCTTAAATCTTCTAACTTTGGTCCTGTTTCCTTTTGTCATCTCATCCGTGAAGAGACGATGAAGCAGTAAGAAGTTTGGGGAGTCGTCAAGGAGCTGAGGTTGAGGGCCAGAAGCCTCAACCAAGCAGGTGGAGTAGGCTCGTCGGGAGTCCGAGGAGAGGGAGAGGGAGATGCTGGCCTCCATCAAGATAAATGAGGATCAAGTCAAGCTTGTTGAGGAGGGTAGACTCCGGGCTGAGGATCGAGCCAAGGAGGCTGACAATACTCCATTCAGCTAGAAGGGAAATCACTCGCCATCAAGGTGGGCTAAGGAAGGCTCGAGCTCATAGGGACGCGTTCAGGGCCAAGAAGGAGCAGATCGAGCTAAGGCTCAAGGTCGTCCCATCCCCCCAGTGTGTTGTCGAGGACTTTAAGAAGTCTGATGAGTTCACCGACTGCACCTTGGATGTGATGAAGGCTGAGGTGACTGCCTATCTCCAGGTCGTGGTCGATGAGATCCCGGAGACGGATCCCACGTTTCCTCTCCATGAGGTAAATTCGCTCTAGGACATCTTGGAGAATGTCTATGCAAAGAATGTCCCTCCTGCGGCGGCTGTTGGCGAGGAGAATGTTGCCCACGGAGCCGAGAAACAAACTGCAGCCCCTAGAGAGCCTAAGCCTTGATGCTCTAAACTTCCAGGTGACTGAGTTAATGTAGAGCTTCAAGTCGGGAGACTACTATGCCAAAAAGAATTACAACCTCGTAAAGTCACCTGGTCTCCCTTATGCTTTTGCTTATCTTCCTTCTCTTTTATATTGCACCCCTATTTGTAAATAAGAGTTGCTTTGTTTCTCCTTTTTCTCGGAATTTGTAATTATTTCTCTTTAACTCTTGGCTCAGATATATAATTGATGCATTTTTATTCTATAAGCCTTTGTACTGTTTGACTTTGAATATATTTTGTTGTTTCCGATGTCGAATTGTTTGGTATCTTTAGGAAGTTTTACCATTCCCGTTTTCAACTTCACTTTAGCTTTAGTCGTAATTTGACCTTCTTCTAACTTGATTAAATGGGGTTTCTCTTTAGGTAGTCTTTGCCTTCGCAGTTTGAAGGGTCTTAGACTTAGAAGGAATGTTACCTTTGAGGGTTGTTTCGCTGCTTAAGGCTATTGAGGAGGGATTGTTGCTTGTTTAGCTCATCCATTCCTTTCGCCAAATTTGTTTAGGGAACTGTTACCTAACAATTAGTTTTGCCTTTAAGGGAACAGTTATCTTTACGAGATTTGTTCGCCTTTGGGGAACTGTTGTCCTTAGATTCGTTCACCTTCGAGGGAACTGTTACCTTAGATTCAGTCGCCTTTAAGGGAGATGTTATCTTAGATTCGTTCGCCCCTTAGATTTTAAGAGGAAATGTTACCTTTGAAGGTTCTTTCGCTCTGTTAAGCCTTTCCTTGGAGGGAATGTTACTTTAAATAGTTCGCCCGCTCTTTTCTGCCTAGTTTAAGGGACCGGTTACCCTTCTGTGGGTTTGTTCACCTTCTTCGTTAAGTCATTATACTTAGATAGACTGTTATTTTGATAGTTCGTCTGTGCCTTTTTCCTATTTTGGGGGGAACTGTTACCTTGTTGGTTTGTTCACCCCTCTTTTTAGGTCTTTTTGAGAGAGGAACTGTTACCTTTGAAGGTTCGTTTGCAATCCTCCTTTTGCCTAACTAAGGAGACTGTTACCTTTGTCGGGCGTCGGATCCGACTTTCCCTGACCCATTTTGGAAAACATTTTTCTTGTTTTGTTTCGCTCGAAAATGTCGGAACTTGGCGAACGACGGGTCCGGTCGAGGGGGGTCATCAACCGGACCAAAATATGTGAAAGAGTCGCCACCGATTAATTAAAGGCTAATAGGAATCCTAAAATTGCCTAGGGTACATGGTGTTAACATCCTAGGGCTTGGAAAGGTCTACGTCCAGAGAATCGAGTTCGGGGGTTTGATTACGTCTTAAGGGCTCGCGAGCCTATAATCCGCCCTTTCGGTACTTTAGTTTGCTTTTGAATTTATATTTTTTTTCAACTTGCCCGATTTACCCAATTTGATCATGTTTGGCTAAAAAGATGACATGCATTTTTTTAATTAACAATATACAAGCATTTTTTTAGGTAATTTAAAATAAATAAACAAGAGAGAATAAACTTAATTGTGCTAAAAAAAGAGTGGTTTAACTTTGGGGTCATTTTAAGTCGTGTCAAACGTATAAAAATGATTGTAAAATACGAAGCAAATATTTGACTAATTTGTGATACCTTGAGAAGTAATGGGATATCCAGAAAAGTTTAGGGACCAAGATGCAATTATTTAAAATTTCGAGCTAATTTGGAAAAATCTTTTGAAAATTGCACAAATGACCCAAAACGTTTCTGGTTTGGTTTATAACACTCGGTAAAGTCCCAAAATGACCCTAGAGTCCAAGGACTGAGTTGTAACCTTCATCAAAGTTTGGGAATGACTTAATTCATTTTCGAATATATTATTATTTGTTTACCGAACCCCCCATACCTTTCACAAATATATCTAAAAATGACCCCAAAGTTATACCAAACTTATAACCGAGTACGATTCTTATACGAAATACAACTATTAACACATAAAATCGATGAAACAAACTTCATTCACATTAAGAAATACAAATATCGAGCACGATAGGAGATATACCTAAGTTATTTGAGTTTAGATACCTCACGAGGAACCAAGACCGATATTCGCCGATTTTTCTTCGCTCAATTTCTATCTATTTTTTTTCACTCACTATCACTCAAATCCTCACTTTGAATTTTTTTCTCTCTCTTTTCTTCTATTCTCTTTTCCTTTCTTTCCTTTGTTTTTCTTTCTATTTCTTTGAACAAGCTTAAGGCAAGCTTATTCCAAACTATCCTTTGGTTTCTTCTTTTCCCCTTCAACCGTAGCTATCCCTTGCTTTTGTAGAGTTTTTTCCCTCCAAATAGATGATAAACATGGACAATACATGGTGGATGGCAAATGTGATAGCAATTCACTACAAGAATCTGTTGCAACAACAACGAAACTTCCGTGTTGACGCTAACAGTTGTAGTTAAATATATGTATATTGTGTCGATAGTTTTTGTTGTCGTTATTATTACTTATTAGGCACAATATGTTTACCATGGTTATAAGGTACATTTAGTGTTAAATTTTGCCGTCACCTTATTTTTTACACTGATGAATGTGTAATGTCGACCAACATTTGATGTTAAATCACTCCATTAGTAGCAGATGACTTTTCCATTGTAAATGTACATATTTAAATACGAAAAGTTTTGTCGTAAATATAATTATAACATCAACAGATATATGTCGTAACTAATAAATTTTGTCGTCGTTAAAACATAAGTACCGAGAATTTATTGTCAACATGATATAATAGGTTTGCGTGTCAATATACTATCGACATTAGTACAGTCATTCAACAACAGATTCAATTATTGCTGTAAAATAGTTTATATAGTGACGACTATTGTTGTTGCCGTGAATTTGTTTTCAAAAAAATTCAAAAAAATTCCCGCTCTTAACTTCCCTCGCCCTCACAGTGTCAGTTTGCTTTACTTCACAGCCCCACTTCATTTTATTTTCATTTCACTTCACCCCACCCTCACCCTCACCCTTACCCTCACCCTCACCCTCTCCCTCTCATATTATTCTCGTCGACATCTCCCTCTCATCGGAGCTGGAACCGAAGCTCGCCTGGTCTCGTCTAGAACCGAGCTGGAACGGAGCTGCAGGTCTCGTATCGTCTGGAACCGAGCTGGAACAGAGCTGGTCTCGTGTGGAACCGAGATAGTCTCGTCTCGTCGGAGTATGGATGAAGATGAAGCTCGACTAGTCTCGTTCGCTGGAACCGAAGACGCCATGGATGAAGATGAAGCTCGGCTGGTCTCGTCTGGAGCTCGTCTCGTTCGCTGGAATCGAAGACGCCATGGATGAAGACGAAGCTCGGATGGTCTCGTCTGGAGCTCGTCTCGTTCGCTGGAACCGAAGACGCCATGGATGAACCTCAAACTGGTGAATGATGTTGAAGACAGCATGCAGGAACCTACGTAGAGAAGAAACCATGGATGAACACAAATAACTTAAAATCGCAGAAAAAAATCGCAGAAAAAAATCGCAGAAAAAAATCGACCAAAAAATCGACCAAAAAATCGGTCAAAAAATCGACAAACAATTGACAACACTAAGAGTAATATATAACATCGGTAAAGTGTTGTCGTCGTTCATCTGTGTTTAACAACAACCTGATTCCGCTGTAAAATTGACGTGGGGAGCCACATGCTAACAGCGGCAAACCTTTTACAAAGGTAAATTGTCGACGTATAGACCTTTAACAACGGGGGCTACCGTGACGAAGATTTCGTCGTTGTTACGACTTAACAATGGTATTTATGCAGTTAGCAACGCATTTTTGCCGATGTGTATGCTCGAGTTTCTTGTAGTGATTGTGCAAAGGTGATTGGCAATTGGGAGGTGATTGGCAATTAGGAGGAGTTTTGATGATAATTGGAGAGAATTTGGCTAAGGATGAGCAAAGGTGATCAAGTGGTCAAATGGTGATGGCAATTAGGAGACTTTTGGTGCCAATTGGGAGAAATTGGGAGTGATTTGGACGAAAATGGTGGGAATTTGGACGAAAATGGATGCAATGGTGGATGTTTGGCCAAAAATGTGTGGCATGGGTTTAGGGATTTATGGCTTGGGGTTTTTGGTTTGGGGTTTATAGTTTAAGGTTTGGGGTTTGGGGTTTGGGGTTTAAGGTTTAGGGTTTAGGGTATGGGATTTTAGGGTTTAGGGTATGGGATTTTAGGGTTTAGGGTTTAAGGTTTAGGGTTTAGAGTTTGAGATCTAAGGGTTAGGGTTTAGGGTTTAAGATTTAAGGGTTTGGGGGTTTAGGGTTTAGGGTTTTAGGGTTTGGGTTTTAAGGTTTAGGCTTTAGGGTTTGGGGTTTAAAGTTGGGTTAATTACTTAATTGGTTACACATGTTTTACCATTGTGCAGAATGGTTACACATGTTTCAAAATGTGATTAATTGGTTTTGCTATGTGACTAATTGGTTACACATGTTTTTCCAAATGTGATTAATTGATCATTCCGTTACTAAACCGTTAATTAATTTTTAAACATATTATTGAATTGTGAAATGACTATTATGCCCCTAGAATCATCTTCAAGAACACAACATAATCTTCAAGAACAAGAATCAAAGAACCTAGAATATCTGATTTCTAGGTTCTTCAGATTCTGGGTTCTTCGATTCTTGTTCTTGAAGATGATGATGTGTTCTTGAAGATGATTCTAGGGGTAATTACGTCATTTTACGTATCTAAATAGTGACTTAACTGTGATTTCTAACGGTGAACAGTAAAAAAACCAATTAGTCACATTTCAAAACCAATTAATCACATTTTGAAACATATGTAACCATTCTGCACAATGGTGAAACATGTGTAACCAATTAAGTAATTAACCCTTTAAAGTTTAGGGTTTAGGGTTTGGGGTTTTAGGGTTTGGGGTTTAAGGTTTAGGGTTTAGAGTTTGGGATTTAAGGTTTAGTGTTTAGGGTTTGGGATCTTAGGGTTTGGGGTTTGGGGTTTGGGGTTTAGGGTTTTAGGGTTTAGGGTATATGATTTATTTTATATTTGTTTTTTTCTTCGTCTCGGTTCCTCGCGTACGGTATTTTGACCCCGAGCCAAAACCATGTGTTTACAGTTGCCCCTCTTTGAACACACACTCATGGAAGTGATCTCATGAGTGTGTGTTCAAAGACAAACAACTGATTTTGGCTCCTCTTTATTCATTATTTACATAGTAGACAAACATCATCAAGCAACTTTCGAAAGCTAGACACCTGTAGGACCCGATCGTTGACGATGATTTACGGAGACTGAGCGCCTAAACACTCATAAGCTTGTGACTACCAGAGGCTGGACACCTACATGTCCTGGTCGTCGAGGATGACTTGCGGAGGTTGAACACCTAAAGGCTCCGTTTGTCGGCTTGTGACTCGTTGGGGATGACTTGCGGAGGTTGAACACCTAAAGACTCCGATCATCGTCTTTTGACTTGTTGGGGATGACTTGCGGAGGCTGAACACCTACAGGCTCCGCTCGTCTTTTTCTTTTTGCGACTTCACTATGGATGACTTGCGTAGGGTGAACACCTAAAGGCTCCGCTCGTCTTTTTCTTTTTGCGACTTCACTGTGGATGACTTGCGTAGGGTGAACACCTAAAGGCTCCGCTCGTCGTTTTTTTTTCCGACTTCACTAGGGATGACTTGCGGAGGCTGAACACCTAAAGGCTCCGCTCGTCGGGGTTTTTTCAGAAGTTGGATAACTACAGGTCCTGGTCATCGAGGATGACTTGCAAAGGCTGAACACCTAAAGGCTCCGCTCGTCAGTATTTTTTTTTTATTCCCAGAAGCTGGATAACTACAGGTCTTGGTCGTCGAGGATGACTTGCGAAGGTTCAACACCTAAAGGCTCCGCTCATCATTTTTTTAATTCCCAGAAGCTGGATAACTACAGGTCCTGGTCGTCGACGATGACTTGCGAAGGCTGAATAACTACAGGCTCCGCTCATCGTTTTTTTTTTTGCCATCAACAAGGTGGAAGTTGAGGATTTTTCTGGTCAGAAGCATCGTTGAGGATGATTTGCTGGGGTTGAGCACCCCAAGGCCCCGTTCGTCGGCTTATAACTTTCAGAAGCTGGACATCTACAAGTTCTGATCGTTGGAGATGACTTGCGGGGAGGCTGAGCACCTGAAGGCCCTGTTTTTCGGCTTGTGACTCCCAGAAGCTAGATAAGTACAGGTCCTGGTCGTCGAGAATGACTTGCGGAGGTTGAACACCTAAAGACTCCGCTCATCAGCTTGTAATTTACTTTGGAGGTAAAAACCCTTCTCGAGATGTCTGACTGCTTGTGCGGACTTCTCAGATTGTTTTCTCATTAATCGACTTTGGAGTCCTTCTTGATGGAGTTCCCTCAAGCCATTCATGTTATGTTCACAAAGTGTATCCATGCAAGTTGTCGAGGAAGCTCAAATTAATGTCGATCACAACTTATTTTTATTGCTGCTGTGGGAATCACTATCATTCACTTTTGAGCATTTTTTTTATCTCTTGATTTTCTTTCCTTTTGCTACAGTAATTTTTTCTTTTTACCGCACCTCTCAGTTCCCTTATTATTTGCCTAGGTCGCCCTTTTGGATTTTCCACCTAGCAGAGATTTGATTCCTTTCCTTTTGTCATGATCGCCCTTTTTAGGGATTTTTAATCATGCCTCTCTTCCCTAAATTTTGCCTAAACCGCCCTTTCCGGTTTTCGATTTAGCGGGAATTTCTCTAATTTTTGGAGGCTCGCTTTCTGATTACAAGTTTTTTTTACTGCATCAACATTGATTGGATTGGGGAGTTCTCTGTTGTCCATGTCAGTTGATGATCATGGCTCCCCCGCTGAAAATCTCTTTGATGACATAAATCCCTTCATATTTAGGTACAAACTTGCCTCGAGAGTCTGGATTGACTTGAATGAGTTTTTTTCTTCTGAGAATTAGATTGTCTGCTTGCAATTCTCTCGGGCCCGTCTTCCTGTTAAATGCACGAGACATACGTTTCTGGTACAATTGCCCGTGGCACAGAGCGATGAACCACTTTTCTTCTATAAGGTTCAATTGCTCGTATTTGCATCTCGCCCACTCTAGCTCGTCCATTTCTGCCTTAGTGAGGATCCTAGCTAACGAGTTTTTTACTTTAATTGACAACACGATTTTGGTCCCATTAACAAGGGAAAATGGGGTTGCTTCTGTTGAGGTCCATTTTGAGGTCATGTATGCCATGAGTGCCCCAAAGCAGCTTATCATGTCAGCCCTTTAATTGATGATTCCACTGCGCCATTCATTTATGGGCTATATGGAGATGAATTTTTATGCTTGATCACAACCCATCAACCAATTTAGATTTCTGGCATTGCCGGTGATGATTGATTTTGGCATCCCATGACGCACGATGATGTCCTGGCTGATGAAAAATTCAATGGTCTTTGCCGGGTTATTGATGCCACGGTGATAGCCTTTACCCACTTGGTGAAATAATCGATCGCCGCTAATATGAATTGATGACCATTGGGCGCCTTTGGGAGAAATCATGTTGACTACATCGATGCCCCATTTTGAGAAAGGTCATGGGGAAGCCATGGGACAGAGCTCTTGGCACGTGGATTTGGTCTGCGTACTCTTGATAGAGGTGACACTGTTGGACGTATCTCACACAGTCGTCCAAAAGTATCCAAGTCTCGCATGCTCATGTGTGGTCTGCAACAACCTTCATGAATTTCTTTCATTAGACGCTCAGTTTTTTAAACATACATGCATCTCAAACGGGTATCATCGAATGATCATTTGTATAGAGTCGAATCCGGAAAGGGTTTCCCACTAGCGAGTGGACAGACAAAAAGGTCTAAGGGGGCTTCATCGAGCAAAGCTCCAATTGTGATATCGGTTGAAAATAAGCATGACAAGCCCTCGTGAGCATCAATGTCATCGAGTTGGATCACTTGTGGTGGACTTGGGAATTAAACGGCGAGGGCAGGACACAACAATGTCCTTGAACTTTCGGCTAAATGTTTCCTCTGGGAGACTTCATAATATTTGACATTAGCACGAAAACCCAGTCCTGAAAGTGTCTTTGTCCTTCCGGGTGTGGGAAGGTCATATGTGGGAGGTGGACCTTGGTCAGGGTGGCCATATGTGGGAGGTGGAGCTTGGTCAGGATGGAAAAAGTGTCTGACATGGATTGATGAGGTGCCACAATAGTAGTGTTTCTCGGGAAGACGAGGTCGGGGATACTGTGGTAGTCACGCCTGTCTGGAGCTCAGAGGAGACAAAATTCGCTCAACCTAGGAGGTCATGCCAACAATTGACTGCACTGTGCAGGAACTCATGGTGTGTATGGTATGTTCTAGTTGGATGATTCTTTCCTCGTGTTTTTGAAGTGCTGGATTCGAAGAACGCATCTTGGTCCTCATGTCGTGGAATGTCAGATGGATTCCCGAAAACCTAAATTCAAAATACCATAGTAAGAAGGATGAATACACAATTTATCATGCATGATTGATTTTGAAAATTCTATGTTCCATTCATTCCATTCGTAGACTTTGATTGCATGTATGGCAAAAGTTTTTTTCAAAAATACTTTTAAAGGTTTTGACCAATCGAAGTCTAACCTTTAAGACGTTTCACACGACGGAGCAACTCGTTGAGTGCATTTGTTGATTGATCCTTGGTTCGAGAGGACATGTATTTTAAAATCTTTTTATTTGCCTCGTTCTTCGAATGAACTGTTCAAGGGTGTCATTCAACTTAGCTACGTTGCCCCCAAATTTTTCCAAAGTGCTCCCACATTGCTAGAATGGCGGTGGTTGTTCGGATCTATCCCTAATTATCTCATCCGAGTTGAAAGACGGACTTGATAGTGTTGAATGGAACTTGTGAACGTATTCCGTTGTTGTTAATCACGCAGACGCATTTTCCATATTCCATAATTAAGACAAGGCGTTAAGGAGAATCCAATTGACTTTGTAGTTTACGAGCTCGTGAACCTCGTCAATCTTCCAATTCATGTATTTCTGATTCCCTTTTGTCATTGTTTTCCATATTTGGGCAATTTTGACCGTAGGGGGCTGTATGACCTTAATGTGAGGGCAATAATTTTTTTTCATCCTTACCAAAGATGGTACGTGAAACATCTTAAGGATACAAGATTGAAAGAACGAAACTTATTTTTTTTTTTTGAAAAATGCAATGCAAGTGCAAGATTGTAAACTTCATTAGTAAGACTTGTATTACATTTACAACAGTCTGGAATATATAATACAAAAGGCCCAATCCTATACATGTCATGATCTATGGCCAAAACAACACATTTACATCAATGGGCCAAACTTCTTCATGGGCCAAACATCTTTTATAGAGTTGTTGGGTTGATTTCTAATTCTCAAATGTTGCGCTGAATCTTGTTCATGAATTGTGGGCCAATCTCGTATCCAAATACTTGGGTCGAATTCTCATTTACATCAGTTGAGCCCAAAAATGGAAATACACACAAAACTGGTAAAGGTTAAACACGGTGTGGAGCTTTTGTTCTAAACGGATGGAATTTCTAGGTCCTCTGAACCAGCGGAACCTCACCCTCTAAAGAGGATCACGGGCCCATTCCGATCATCGAGTTGAGTTGTTTGGGTGCGTTTCGGCGGTCCAAACCGCTCCGAACGCATTCCCCTACTAAACTCCCTAAGCTCTTAATGAGCTCCATGTCCGAGCGGGGAATGGTAACCAGCTTGGTGTGTGCAAAACAAGAATTTAACCATTTGTTTTTTGAATTATTACAATTACATTGCCTTTTGGACAAAAGTTGAAACTGCAAGCATGAGCAAACAGTCAAAATTGATAAGGAAAAATATAATATGGCAAAGCAAACATGACAAAGCCTAAACCCTCTAAAAGAGATCCCCAACGAAGTCGTCAAATTGTCGGACGTCGGATCTGACTTTCCCTGACCCGTTTTGGAAAACATTTTTCTTTTTTTGTTTCGCTCGATAATGTCGAGACTTGGCGAGCGACGGTTCCAGTCGAGCGGGGTCATCAACTGGACCGAAAAATGTGAAAGAGTCACCACCGATTAATTAAAGGCTAATCGGAATCCTAAAATTGCTTAGGGTACATGGTGTTAACATCCTAGGGCTTGGAAAGGTCTACGTCCAGAGAATCGAGTTCGGGGGTTTGATTACGTCTTAAGGGATCGCGAGCCTATAATCCGCCCTTTTGATACTTTAGTTTGCTTTTGAATTTATATGTTTTTTCACCTTGCCTGATTTACCCAAATTGTCCAATTTGATCATGTTTGGCTAAAAAGATGACATGCATTTTTTAATTAACAATATACAAGTATTTTTTTTTTCAGTTAATTTAAAATAAATAAACAAGAGATAATAAACTTAATTGTGCTAAAAATGGAGTGGTTTACCTTTGGGGTCATTTTAAGTCGTGTCAAACGTGTACAAATGATTTTGAAAATACGAAGCATATATTTAACTAATTTGTGACACCTTGAGAAGTAATGGGATGTCCAGAAACGTTTAGGGACCAAGATGCAATTATTTAAAATTTCGAGCTGATTTGGAAAATTCTTTTGAAAATTGCACAAATGATCCAAAACTTTTCTGGTTTGGTTTATAACACTCGGTAAAGTCCCAAAATGACCTTAGAGTCCAAGGACCAAGTTGTAACCTTCACCAAAGTTTGGGAATGACTTAATTCATTTTCGAAATTTATTTTTTTTACCGAAACAACCCCAAATAACTTTCACAAATATCTAAAAATGACCCCAAAGTTATACCAAACTTATAACCGAGTACAATTTTTATACGAAATACAACTATTAACACATAAAATCGATGAAACAAATTTCATTCACATTAAGAAATACAAATATCGAGCACGAGAGGAGATATACCTAAGTTATTTGAAATTTAGATACCTCACGAGGAACCGAGACCGATATTCGCCTATTTTTCTTCACTCAATTTCTATCTCTTTTTTTCACTCAAATCCTCACTTTGAATTTTTTTTCTCTCTTTTCTTTTGTTCTCTTTTCCTTTCTTTCCTTTGTTTTTCTTTCTATTTCATTGAACAAGCTTAAGGCAAGCTTATTCCAAACTATCCTTTGGTTTCTTCTTTTCCCCTTCAACCGTAGATATCCCTTGCTTTTGTAGAGTTTTTTCCCTCCAAATAGATGATAACCATGGACAATACATGGTGGATGGCAAAGGTGATAGCAATTGGGCAAAGGTGATTGGAAATTGGGAGGTGATTGGCAATTATGAGGAGTTTTGATGATAATTGGAGAGAATTTGGCTAAGGATGAGCACAAAGGTGATCAAGTGGTCAAATGGTGATGGCAATTAGGAGACTTTTAGTGCCAATTGGGATAAATTGGGAGTGATTTGGGGCATGGTGGGAATTTGGACGAAAATGGATGCAATGGTGGGTGTTTGGCCAAAAATGGGTGCCATGGGTTTAGGGATTTATGGTTTGGGGTTTATAGTTTGGGGTTTAAGGTTTGGGGTTTAAGGTTTAGGGTGTAGGGTGTAGGATTTTAGGGTTTGGGGTTTAAAGTTTAGGGTTTAGAGTTTGCGATTTAAGGGTTAGGGTTTGAGATTTTAGGGTTTGGGGTGTAGGGTTTAGGGTTTTAAGGTTTAGGATTTAGGGTTTGTGGTTTAAAGTTTAAGGTTTAGGGTTTAGGGTTTGGGGCTTTAGGGTTTAGAGTTTGGGATTTAAGGTTTAGTGTTTAGTGTTTGGGATTTTAGGGTTTGGGGTTTAGGGTTTAGGGTTTTAGGATTTGGGTTGTAGGGTATATGATTTATTTTCTTTTTGCTTTTTAGGGTTTTAGGGTTTGGGTTCGCGTACGGTATTTTGACTCCGAGCCAAAATCACGTGTTTACAACCTTGTTGGTTCATCTGCCTATTTACTTTAGGTCTTATTATTTTTAGAGGGACTGTTACCTTGCTGGTTGGGATGCCCTTGAGGCTTCGTTTGTTGTCGTTCGAGTGGTTATGTTGTTGAAGAATGAATATTTTTCTTTATTAACATACTTTGATTATAAGCTATGCATAAAACCTTCGTAAATGTTCGAAATTAAAAGGACAAGCTAATCTTGTACCCTCCATATTTTCCAAGTAATATGCCCCTGGAGCGACAATTTCTACTACCTAGTTGGAGCCTTCCCACTTGGTTGAGAGTTTGTTGTGTTGGTCTAGATTTGTGAATTCATTCCTTCTCATAACCGTCTCCCACACGAAAAAATTGGTGAGCGCTGATTTTTCTGTTAAAGTACCGAGCAGTCGCTAGCCTTATTCTTGCTTGTGCTATATCTAATTGCCTTCACTTTTCTTCAACTAGATCGAGGTCTTCAAGTCACTCGAGGTCATTAGCTTCGGTATTGAAGTGTAGGATCCTATGGGTATACATAACTATTTTGACGGGAGCCATACACTAAACGGAATGGTGTCTCCGCCGTTGTTTTTTAGGGTGTCATTCTGATAGCCCACAACACGTTGTCACTCTCGTCTACACAATTTTCCTTAAAGATTTGAACTCTCTTTTTGAGACTTGCCAGGACTATTTTGTTGGTTATTTCGACCTATCCATTGGTTTGAGGGTGATGCACTAATCTGAATCTATGATCAATGATGTATTCTTCGCACATTCATTTAAGCTCTTTTCCCACGAATTGTGGCCCGTTGACCTTCAAAAATTTGATCACTTGAAATTCGGTCGTAGAGGACAATGCTTTCGCCTATATCCACTTGGAGAAATAGTTGATCGCCATGATAATGTGGGTTCTTTGCCCAGTACCTATGGGAAATGGCCCAAGAATATTGACTCCCTATTGAACAAAGGGTCAGGCGCCCACCATAGGGGAGTGTAACGTGAGTGGTCGACCGGTTCTTGGTGCGAATTATTGACATGTTTCACACTTCTTTATTAGTTAGGTTGCATCCTTGCTTAAAGTTGGCCAGTAGTAGCCTAATCGAAAAATTTTATGCGTCAATGAGCATGCACTTTCATGCCATGCGACAACTCCTTCGTGAGCTACAAGCAGGACCCTTTCTGTCTCTGGAAAAGATATTCATCTTAAATAGGAGTTTGAGAATCCTCGTCTGTATAGTTCCCCATCTATAAGGTTTCTCTAGTTTAGTTTCGATGTGGTCATTTCTGGTACTTTACACTATGAAGTATGCCAAAGGTTGCCCTTTAATAGTTGTTTTTGTAGAAAACTTAATTATGAATTCGCTTTGCTCAATCGCCCATTTGACAATCCTGCCTGTAGAATCTGTCTTCAAGAGGAAATGCTTGATGGGCTTGTTAGTGGGGACTGTAATTGAATGGGCGTGGAAGTACAATCACAAATTACGCGACACAATAATCAATGAATAAATATACTTTTCAATCTCAATATATTTCATTTCAGTTGCGTTGAAAAGTTTGCTTACAAAATAGACTAGACTATGTTTACCCTCCTCTTCTATGACTAACACTGCACTGGATGTAACATCACTAACACTTACATAAAGAAAAAGTGGTTCATCAAGAACGGGCTTGGCCAGAGCCGGGAGCATCTGCAAGTGCTGCTTGAGTGATTGAAAAGCGGCTTCGCACTCCGGCGTCCACTCGAACTTGCGGTTGGCCATGAGAATTTTGAAGAGGGGAAGTAACATGTTGCTCGCCTTGGATAGGAAGCGGTTCAATGCTTCCAGGCAACCATTTAGACTCTGGACTTTCTTGTGGCAAGTTGGGGACTTCATTTTTTCGATGGCCTTGACTTTTTCGAGGTTTGCCTCAATTCCTCTTTCGCTGACCTTGAAACCCAAGAATTTGTTTGACTTCACTCCAAAGACGCATTTTGTTGGGTTTATACGAACACTGTGCATTCGCATGCATTCAAAAGCTTCCTGAAAGTCTGTTGTGTAAGGGCTCCCCTTAACTGGAATTTACGAGCATATCGTTCACATAGGCTTCCATGTTTCGCCTTAGCATCTCTTTGAACAGCCAGTTCACCATGCGCTGATAAGTTGCCCCTACATTGATTAGTCTTAAAGACATTACTTTATAGCAAATGATATCACTGTATGCATAAAATGTTGTGTGAGATTCATCATCGAGGTGCATTCGGATCTCATTGTAACTGGAATATGCGTCCATGAAGCTTAGCATTTCATGACTAGAGGTTGCATCCACCAACTAATCAATTCGCAACAGAGGGTAGGAATCTTTACGACACGCCTTGTTCAATTCTCGAAAGTCCACACACATACGATGTCGGACGTCGGATCCGACTTTCCCCGACCCTTTTTAAAAATATTTTTTTCGCTCGAAAATGTCGGGTCTTAGCGAGCGACAGGTCCGATCGAGCGGGGTCACCAAACAGACAGAAAAAATGAAAGAGTCGTCACCGATTAATTAAAGTCTAATCGGAATCCTAGAATTGCCTAGGGTACATGGAGCTAACATCCTAGGACTTGGAAACATTTACGTCCAGAGAATTGAGTTCGGGGGTTTGATAACATCTTAAGGGCTCGCGAGCCCATAATCCGTCCTTTCGGTACTTTAGTTTGCTTTTGGATTTTTTCTTTTTTACCGAATTGCCCGTTTTGATCATGCTTGGCCCAAAATATTACATGCGCTTATTTTAATTAAAGAAAACATGTACAAACATTTTTTTTATTATGAGTTAATTTCAAATAAATAAACAAGAGAGAATAAAGTTAATCGTGCTCGAATAAAAAAATGACTTAACTTTTTAGCCATTCTAAACGTGTCAAAACATGCACGAATGATTTTGAAGATATTAAGTGTGTTGGACTAATTTGTCACATTTTGAGAAGTTATAGGATGTCCAAAAAACAAATCTAGGAACCAAAATGCAATTTATTAAAATTACACAATTGACCCTAAACTATTATGGATTTATTTGTAACACTTGGTAAATTTACAAAATAACCCGAAAATTATTCTAGACTTATTTGTAACATTTTGAGATGTCATGGAATGTCCAAAATAATTTAGAAATCAAAATGTATTTTTTTTAAAACGAGCTAAATTTAAAAAAAATGCACAATTGACCCAAAACGTTTATGGTTTGGTTTATAACACTCGATAAAATCCCAGAATGACTCGAGAGTCCAAGGACCGAGTTATAACCTTCATCAAAGTTTGGGACTGATCTAACTCATTTTTGAAAATATTATTTTCCGCATATACATATACATATAATACCACATATATATTATACATATATATACATAGTATCACATATACATAATATAGATATATTATACATATAGATATAATATCACATATATATTATACACACATAGATATAGTATTACATAGATATATAATATATGTATATAAAACCTCAATTTCATTTCACATTAGAAAATACAAATATGATATTGAATATGAGAGAAATATACCTAATTCATTCGGAGTTTAATACCGTACGAGGAACTGAGACCGACAATCACCAATATTTTTTTTACTCACTTTTGTTCTTCTTTTTTTCCACTCAATCACTATTCTATTCTATTTTATCCTTACTCTCCCTCATCATGCCGTAAGCTACGACCCTTCCTTCCCATTCTTCAAGTCTTGCCTTCAATTTATAGAACTTGATTTCTTATTTTATTAATTGTTTTTTTATAATAAATAAAAGAAAACCCAACTTGTATTAACGAAGAACATGACCATGTGACCATGTTCTTCTTTCGGCCATATGTATATAATTTGTTTTTTCATATATAAATATTTCTATCTCCATTTTTCTCGGTTCGGTTCCTCGCATCCGGTATTTTGGCCCTGAGCCAAAATCAGGTGTTTACAGTAGCCCCTTTTTGAACACGCGCTCATGGAAGTGATCTCATGAGTGTGTGTTCAAATAAAAACAACTGATTTTGGCTCCCTTTATTCATTATCAACATTATCGTGTAACTTTCGGAAGTTAAACATCTATAAGTCTCGATTGTTGACGATGATTTGCGGAGACTTAGCGCCTAAACGCTCATCAACTTGTCACTCCTAGAAGTTGGACACCTACAAGTCCTGGTCGTCGAGGATGACTTGCGGAGGCTGAGCACCTAAAGGCTTCGCTCGTCGGCTTGTGACTCGTTGGGGATGACTTGCGGAGGCTGAACACCTAAAGGCTCCGATCGTCATTGTTTTTAATTCTCAGACGTTGGATAACTACAGGTCATGGTCGTCGAGGATGATTTGCAAAGGCTGGACACCTAAAGGCTCCGCCCGTCATTTTTTTTTATTCTCAGAAGCTGGATATCTACATGTCCTGGTCGTCGAGGATGACTTGCGAAGGCTGAACACCTAAAGGCTCTACTCGTCGGATTTTTTTATTCCCATAAGCTGGATAACTACAGGTACTGGTCGTCGAGGATGGCTTGCGGAGGCCGAACACCTAAAGGCTCCACTTATCCGCTTGTAACTTTCAGAAGCTGGACATCTACAGGTTCTTATATTTGGGGATGACTTGCGGAGATTGAGCAACTAAACGTTTCGTTCGTCAGTTTGTAACTCTCGGAAGTTGGACATCTACAAGTCCCGATTGTTGATGATGACTCGTGGAGGTTGAGCACCTCAAGACTCCGCTCATTAGCTTGTAATTCACTTTGGAGGTAAAAATCCTTCTCGAGATGTCTGCCAACTTGCGCGGAATTCTCGACATGTTTTCTCATTAATCGATTTTGGAGTCCTTCTTAATGGAGTGCCCTAAAGTCATTCATGGTATGTGCACAAGGTGTATCCATTCGGGTTTTCAACCTAGCAGGGATTTGATTTCTCTCATTTTGGCATGATTGTCCTTTTGGGGATTTTCAATCATGCCCATCTTTCCTAAATTTTGCCTAAACTGCCCTTTCGGGTTTTCGATTTAGCGGGAATTTTCTCTCACTTTTGGAGGTTCGCTTTCTGGTTACGAGCACTTTAAATTTTTTTTACTGCGTCCATATTGATTGGACTGGCGAGTTCTTTGTTGTCCATGTCAGTGATGATCATGACTCCTTTGCTGAAAATTTCTTTGATGACATAAAACCCTTCATATTTAGGCATAAACTTGCTCTGAAAGTCTGAATTGACTTGAAGGATTTTTTTATATGATAATTAGATTGCCTGCTTGCAATTCTCTTGGGCTCATCTTCCTGTTAAATGCACGAGCCACTCTGACTGATCCATTTCTGCCTCGATGAGGATCCTGGCTGACGGGAATTCTAATTCAATTGGTAACACGACTTCGATCCCGTAAATAAAGGAGAATGGGGTTACCCCTATTGGTGCATGTATTGAGGTCATGTATGCCACGGGTTCCCAAACCAGCTTATCATGTCAGTCCTTTAATTGCTGCTTCCACTACGCCATTCATTTGTGGGCGATATGGAGATGAATGTTTATGCTTGATCACAAACCATCGACCAATTTAGATTTCTAGTTGTCGTTGATGATTAACTTAGGCATCACATGACACACGATGATGTCCACGCTGATGAAAAATTCAATGGCCTCTGCCATTATTGACGTCAGGGTAATAACCTCTATCTCCTGGTGAAGTAATCAATTGCAATCAATATGAATCGATGACCGTTGGACGCCATTGGGAAAATCATTTTGATTACATCGATGCCCCACATTGATAAAGACCATAGGGAAGTCATGGGATAGAGCTCATGCAGTGGTGCGTGGATTTGGTCCGCGTACACTTGACAGATGTGATATTGTTCGACATGTTCTATACAGTCAACCATCATGGTGAACCAGAAGTACCCAAGTCTCGCACGTTCATGTGTGGGCCTCAATAACCTTCATGAATTTCTTCCATTAGATGCTCAACTTTTTTAGCATTCACGCATCTCAAATGGGTATAGTCGGGCCACTGGGAAATTAATTGCATGTCATTCAATCGCATGACCATTAAGTCATTTTCTTGAGGCATTCTCTGGGAACTCCGTATACCATGTATATTTTTATATCAGTGAGTCATGGTTGACCGTTTGATTCTTCGATTGTACAACAATAGGCTGAAACATCTTTGATTTTGATATGCATTGGCAGTTTTTGATTTCCCATAGTAATTTGACTCATGGGTGCGAGTGTTGCTAATTTTGTGTATGCAAGTAAGCGAATAAGAACACAAGATGATCGTTGGTATGCTTCTCTTCTTCGCAGCTTTCATCCCCATGGTGACGACGTTGCTGGCGTCGATGATGTTGTCCTTCCATGAGTTTCTCCACCCTTCGGGGAATTCAATCAGTTGGAAGTACGCCGCCTTGTTGTGACAAAAATTTTCATAGTGGCTACATTTCATGCCTTTCCAATCGACGCCACCTACAATGGCGTATCTCTGCCACGACAACAACGTCTCCCATGTTGTCAACATGGCGTCTTCCCACGTCAACATTAGTGTCTCCTCTGCAGGAGTCAACAACGACTTCTGCCCCGTGTTAACAATGGCGACTCTTATGCAGGAGTCAACAACGACTTCTGCCTCGTGTTAACAATGGCGACTCTTATGCAAGAGTCAACAACGACGTCTGTCCTGTGTCAACAATGGCGACTCTTATGCAGGAGTCAACAACGGCGTTTGTCCTATGTCAACAATGGCGACTCTTCTTCAGGAGTCAACAATGGCGTCGCTTCATCTCTATTTAAGACGTCTCTGCTTCAGCTCGATCAAATGATAGGGAGTTGTTGTTCTCATCTCCTTTACTTTGTAAAACAGTTTTCCCTCTTCTAGTGGCCGAATGTGGTCTGGTGGCGTGGGTCAATTTGACTATGACTGCCACTTCCTCTGAGCGAGGTGTAACATAGAAGACGAACTCAATTCTGGTGATGAGAACCTTGACATCCCTCCTTGTTGCGGTACCGATTACTTATATCTGGTCCCTTCCTTGATCATATAGTTGCATCAGTCGATTCTACCTCAGGTAACGGGTTTTTGTCAGAGTAAAACTCGTTTTACGTGATCATACTCCCCACTCACTGCATTCAAGAATTGATACAATTTGGTATCTGCTTGATTTTGTGTTCCAAATTGCAATTTCGTTTGAGCCAAAACATCCTTCGTCGTAATATATAATGTCAGATTCGGCAAGGGTGCCCCCATTAACGAGTGGACGGACCAAAAGGAATGAGGGAGCTTCATCGAGAAGAGCTCCAATGGTGATACCGGTTGAAAATAAGCCCGACAAACCCTTGTGAGCATCAACGTCATATATATATATATATATAATATACATATAGATATAATATCACATAGATATTATACACACATAGATATAGTATTACATAGATATATAATATATGTATATAAAACCTCAATTTCATTTCACATTAGAAAATACAAATATGATATAGGGCTAGGCAAAAATAACCGGTTCGGTCGAACCGTACCGAACCGGTTCACAAAACAAACGTTTTTTTAAAAAAAAATATGGAGTGGTTTAGAATAGGTACAGAAAACCGGTCAAAACCGGTTAACCGGACTTTTTTGTATCGATTTTAACATTAAAATACTACTAAATACTAAACCAGACCAGACCACTTCAGACCAGACAAAACTCACAAAACCGGTTTTTCTTCACTTTAGACCAGACCTAATTGTACACCTCTTCAATAATTCAGTCTCATTCTCACGCAGTCTTCATTCTCACGCAGTCTTCATTCTTCAATATCTCACGCTCGCTCGTCGGCCGTCGCTCGTCTTCGCCTGTCGTCGCTCGCCGCTCGTCGATCGTCTGTCGCCTCTCGCCGCTCGTCGCTCGCCTCCAGACTAGGTCGTCGCTGACTCGCTAGCCTCGCCTCCAGGTTCATCTTCTTGATGGTTCGATTGGACCAGAACCTTCTTGATGGCGATGAATGGAAAAGTTCCTTAGATATGAATGAAGAGGCAAAAAGCCAAATTTTGTTACAGTTGATTAAAAATTCAATTTTGACCATTGTTCATTTAGAGTTTAATTCGAGACAATCTGGCCATTATATATAGAAATTGGTTTCTACAGACCTTATATTTTTCGTTCCTCTCCAACGACGCTGCGTCCTGTATTGCGGTATCCGAGCGCATGATCGCGCTTGGAACGCTTGACGGAACAATCCACATCCTCGATTTTTTGGGCAATCAGGTGAGATTCCGATTTGGGTATCTTGATTTGAGATCCTAGCTGTTTTTTGGGGACGATTTGGTTGCAGATGAAGGCCATTGGATCTGGATCATACTTGTGCATTTGTGGTGTGCTGCAATTGGGGATTGATTGTGATCGATTTGAGATGAAAGATTCAGCTTCTAAAAACATACCCTGGAATAGAAGCTGACCAATAACTCATTGTTTGAGATTAATGATTCAAGACTCAAGCATACTCACTGTGACCTACTAGGCGGTCATTGTCACGTCCACTATCTCAATCACCGATTCATCCTATTGATTGACCTGCCAGTTCATAAGTTTTTGATGAACTATTGAATTATCGTTGTTTCTATTGAACAGGTTAAAGAATTCTCAGCTCACACAGCCACAGTCAATGATCTTAGCTTTGACACTGAAGGGGAGTATATAGCAAGTTGTTCGGATGATGGGTCTGTAGTGATAAACAACCTTTTTCTGTTGCTCATTTGCTCTTGCAATTAGTTTTTTCCAAAAAAAAGACATGCCGCAACTTTCATTTTCAGGATGATTCACTGCTGGTTATTGGTTGGGGGACATCAGTGAAGATTGCGTCCATTAGAACCAATAGATCTAAAGGAACCAATGGGACTTATGCACAGATACCTATCTCCAGCATGAACCAGGTGGATATTGTGGCATCGTTTCAAACAAGCTATTACATTTCGGGAATTGCTCCATTTGGTGACACTTTGGTTATTCTCGCATATATTCCTGGACAAGAAGATGGAGAGAAGGATTTTAACAGTAGTGTTCCATCTAGGCAGGTATTAAAAACTTTAACAGTGATGTGTGCCAGGACATCTTTAGTAAAAGAGATAACAGTGTCCTCTTCGGGACGGGGGCCTCCCCTCGCCACCGGCTCCGAATCCTCCAACGGTCAGGTTGATGACCATTTTCCTTTGTGAATGATCAGATTGTTGTTGAGGTACGGGTGAGCGAGCTCATGGTGGGGGTGTTCGACTTTGCTCTCTTCCTGCCACGAATTCCTTCAGCATGCCTCTTTGTGTTAGTTTTTCGATGTCACACTTGAGTATTTGGCAATCATTGGTCTTGTGGCCCTTCACTTTATGATATTGACAGTAGCTTTCAACATCCTTCCCCATAGGTTGGCCATTCTTTCGAGGCATCGACGGTCGGGCCAAGGACCTTATTTCCATCTCTACTATTATCGTCGAGATCTACCTGTTAAGTGGCGTGAAATGCTCGGGGGCCTTTCTATGACTTGGCCTATAGGCTTCAGATTTAGGTTTTTCACGTTCTCGCCTTTCCTTCTTTTCCTTCTTTCCATCGCGTTGGGGCTCTGGATTAGCCCTTAGCGAGGTTGATGCAAGGAATTCCACTTTGGCATTTGCCATTTCTAGGTCTATGAAACCTTTGGCTCGGACTATCATCTCTTCCAGTGTTTCTATCTACTGCACATGGTAGTTGTTTCGCAGTTTTCGAGCGGCTTTGTTCGCCAGATTAAATCCTCGATAAAAAGCTCGAACGATCTTTCCATCAGTGACCCGACGATTAATCTCCGTGACATTTTTATGGAAACGCCCGTAGAAGTCGGCTACGATTTCTATTGGTTGTTGCTTGACAGCATATAAGGTGACTACGCTCTTCAACAATTGACATTCACCCATATAGCGCTCTAGGAACTTGCTTTTCAATTTGGCCATGCCCATATTGATCCTGCAGTAAGGCCAAAAGAACCACGAAGAGGCTCAATATGAAAGGGTTGACGATAATAAGAGGGAAAAGTGATTATCGTCATCTGACTTACCTAGGAGAGAGGCCTCGTACGTGTTGACATGGATAATGGGATCTCCTCCGCTGCTATATTCAGGGATGGGCTTGGACACCACATCTTTTGGGATGAGTACAACTATGAGGGTGGCTGTGAACAGATAAGAGGATTGTTCCCTGAAGGGGCTATGGTGGCTCCGTGCTATTCCTTCAACTTCTTGTTTATCATCTCCTCAACTTGGCCCAGAGTGAATAAGGGTTCCTATTCTCTAATCGGTGAGGCACTTGACAGGTTCACAGAAAGAGTGGTTGTTGCTGCTGGCGCTACATGAGAGGTCGGAGGCATGGCTTGATTATTCGAAGTCATCTCTTGGTCTTCTTGAGGATTAGTGGTGCAAGAATTTTCGGTTTCTACTTCCAGTGGCACATGAGGGTGAGAATCTTCATGACCGATAGATATCTGCCTTCGGGATTGCCCTATGATGGTCTCTAGGAGCGACAACATCTCCGCGGTGGCTGGGATGGTCTCCCCCGCTACCTATACCGAGGGAACGGCGGGCCAGACTGGAAAGTTAAAGGAAGGAGGGATCAGTGCAACTCCTGAGGTGACTACGTGTTCCTCCGCTGGTCTTGATGGAACAGCATTAGGTACCGTCGCGCGGGCAGTTTCTTATAGGTGGAGCGGCAAAGCGGCGGATTCAGAACTGTTTGGGACTGTTCGTTCACCTTCTGCTTGTTACGAGTGCGAGTAGAGCTAGTCTGCATGACTGTTTTCTCGTTTCCCACAGACGATGTCACATGTTGGGACAAGAATTCCTGAGTGCTGACTGGACGCTAAGTAAGTGTTGATTGGATGCCAACTGGATGGTGGTCACGAAGTTTCGTTGGATTTCCGATGAACCTGTAAGAAGAGGATCGCAACAGAGGGGATTCCTCTAGGTCCCACTCAGATGCTTAAAAGAGTACACTTGTATTGTATGAGCTCAGAATGTAATTAATGTGTGTAAAACATGAATATTTCTAGGCATGGAAGACCAAACCATTTTTTATAATTGAATATTTGTATATATTTGTCGTTATGGCTATAAGGATAACATATATTATAGTTATCTCGTAATATTGTAGTTGCCTTATAGAATCTATGTAGAATATGTGCATGAGATATGCTGGGAAATATTGTTGTATATTCGGAGTCGGTTGTGGGACCAGGAATGAGAGGTTAGACTCTCTTGGCGAGAGTTCCCATGGCGAGCGCTGCTATGGCGAACACAGTGGGAGTTTTTGATCGTGGTCTTGGCGACCACTAGAGACTTTGGCCATCACTTTAGTTCTGGGGTTGATACTGGACCGCTCTATGTGTTCCAGCTTACTCTAAGTGTGGGCTGACCTAGTCTTGAAACGTTTGGGTCTGCCCCCTCTACAATGATATTGGGTCGAGAAGACCTAGTGAGTTTTATGCCATATTGGGTTGTCACTATCGATACCCAACACTTACTACCCTAGATCTGTCTCTGGCAAGACTTTCTCTGATTATTGGGCAGGAGAAGAGTTCACTCAAGAGCGACCACGGACACTCTTGGAGTAGACCATGCCTAGTGGAGGCGTTGGGAACTTCCGTGGGCGACCACGACCTCTCTTCAAAGGTTCAAGTGGCGGAGTAGTTAATCCTTGCAGGTTCATGCTTGAATCCATGGTTTAATCTAAAATGACAGCGCGTGAATCCTTGAGATGTTATCACCAATTTCATGAATGTTTTGCTCCCTTTCGATTTCTTCTCAAATCTTTTCCTGAATAATCATCAGTGTTGATTAATGGTTATGCTGCATTTATAATGTCTTGCATTACTTACACACAAGAGAATATAGAGTTAGACGAATTAATCCGTCAATCCATTAGATTAAGTTTGGTTCACCATTTATGATTTGTACGGGTCGACAATGAGACAATCCGAATTCGGAAGGTTAACATAGTTAGACGAATTAACCGGTCAATCCATTAGATTAAGTTTGGTTCAACATTTATGATCCGCGCAGGTCGACAATGAGACAATCCGAATTAAGCAGCTTAACAGGTATACAAGCCTTGGATGTCCTAAGAGTAGTCACGTGGAGGTAGGGGTGGCAATCGTGCCGTGTCGTGTCTAAACAGATCAATCTTAAACGTGTCTAAACGTATAAGTCGTTAATCGTTTCTAAACGTATAAAGTTGTTTAGACGCAGGATTCGTTAAGCATTTATAGAAATTACCTTATTCGGAAAATGGTTAATTACAAAAAAGTATTACTCAAATTTTGGTTATTGTATTGAATATTGAACCTTAAATTATAAATAATAATAAATTAAAAAGTTCTAACTAAAATTTGAGTATTTTGTAATAATCAATTCTAATTAGAACTCATGAGTCTGGTTAATGGGTCACTTACTCTATTAGAAGAAATTTAAGCCTAACCAAATTCATAGAAGTAACCGTGTACACGATTAAACACACATAGTACACGAGTAGACACAACACGATTAGACATGATTAATTAATCGTGTCTAAACGTGTGTTTGTCGTGTATTTACATGTTAGATATGTTATACACACTTAGTAATCGTGTCATGTCTAAACGTGTAAATTGTAGATTGTTTGCAGGTCGTTTAATCGTGTCGTGTCAGAAATTGTGACCCCTAATTGGAGGTCAACCTGATGACACAAGGTCGGAACCCCGGGTGAGCGAACTCATCGGAAAGGGTGGGCGTTGGAATGAACAAGCTGTACGGGCAGAGGTGGACCATGGGGACGCCGAGCTCATCATCAACATGCCACTACTGCGAGACTGGAGGGAGGACGAGTTCATATGGCCACACGATAAGGACGGGAAACCACAAGCCCACTCAATCTACCACCGCCTCTAAGAGCTGCAGTTGGGTGAGACCAATCACGGGGGCAAGGACAACTAGCACCAGACCCTGTGGAAGGCCATATGGGGGCGAGCATCATCCCGAAGGCCAATAACTATGTCAAGAGGCTCGTGTCAAACACATTGGCTGTGAAGATGAACCTGGTTCGGCGAGGTATGCAGGTTGATCCGAGGTGTCCAATATGTGGAATCGCCGAAACATCGGAACATATGTTGCTTGGATGCAGGTGGACTAAACCGTTGTGGGCTGAGTTGCTGGGCATCAGAATGGGCGGAGTGGAGCCAGTGGACATCACACGCTAGATGACCGAATGGTGTCGGTCGGGGACTGAACATACACAACACCGAGCGAGGGCATGGGAGACCTGCCTGATCACGGCGTGGTTCATATGGAAAGCTAGATGCAAGGCTGAGTTCGAGGGAGTCCATCCGGACCTAGGTAGAGGTTTGGTCGAGATCAGGCGAGCGATGGATGAGCAAATCCGAAGGGACCAAAACTAGCAAACAACCTAGCCAAGAGCAATGCAGAGATGGACAAGGCCAAACCCGGGAACGATCACGATCAACTGCGATGCATCGTGGTGTGCCCGAACCAATATGGGAGGACTCAGGGTGATAGCGCGTGATGAGCATGGCACGATCATGGGAGGACTAAATAGGCAAACTCGAAGCGACAATATCACGTCACTTGAAGCACAAGCAACACACGAAGGGATACGTCTAGCTCAAGAGAAGTCATGGAGTAACATCGCCATTGAATCAGACTCACAAGTAGTAATCAAACAAATCCGAGAGGGGGCAACCGAGTGGCGCCTATCGATGATCATACTGAACATCCGAGCTCTAGCAAGCGAGATAGATCTAGTGCAATGACGAGCAATTCCAAGGTCATCAAATGAATGTGCGAATTGGATAGCGAAGCAAATACGTATGGGAGTGCAACTTAATGATTGGCTCTCCTGACTCCCACTTCCTTTTATTTATTTATTTGCGAATGATTCTAACTTTAAACTCCCGTGATTTTATGTCACGCAGTTTTATTTCATAAAATGAAACAAAAGAGTATTTTGGAAAAATAAAATAAAATTGGAGGTTAGCAGCTTCCCATACTAACGTTTTATGCTTATACTTTATACTAAAAAGCGAATGCAGGCATTTGTTTTGACGTCTGGCTGGCTATTCGTTTCCCAAACTTCTCTCTGCTTCTGTGGTTGCTGCCCGCGGCGGCGGCGGTTACCGACTTCATACTTTCTCTCTCAACATCCGTGTCGCCAGCCATGTCAATGTCGTTGCTTCCCTCATTTTCCCAGCAATATCTTTGCCCCTCGTCTTCATCTATAAATCCTCCCCGTCTCACCTGGAAAAATTGTATGACCCGTTGTCCTCCTCCCACGCCTCTTCTTAACTTCTCCGTGAAGCCCTCAAAAACAGTGATTTGCCTCTCGGCTCTCCAATCCCAAGTGGCCGTCGGCAATGGCAAGCCTGACACCAATATTTCGGATAGGACAGAGATTCGGCTGGGCTTGCCCAGTAAAGGTCGCATGGCAGACGACACAATTGCTCTACTCAAGGTAATTCCCTTTTATTTTTTTGTCCAAAGGTAACCCCCTTTTCAAATTATCAATTCCTTAAAGTTTCAATGTTCGTTGTGTGGCGCGAGGCAAGTAGATTGGATGGTTGGTGTTTTTTTTGCAGTCTGATAGAGTTCTGACATTGTCCATTGTGGTATTTCAAAGGATTGCCAATTGTCCGTCAAGCAGGTCAATCCAAGGCAGTATGTCGCGCAAATTCCTCAGGTTCGGACTCTCATACATTGCACCTTTTGCGTCTTGTTTGAACCTCCGAGTCTTTTTAGCCGCAGTCGCATAATTTACCTACCTTTTCTGAATCCTAAGCTGGATTAATTGGAACACACATATGTGAACTTACCTTTAATTCGTTGAACTGTTCTAAGAGGGGTCACGGTAGCTGCAAGAGGGGTTTCTCTTGATAGGCAATATCCGTCACATTATTAAAGCACGAGTCACTATGGTAATTAGGGAACCTGTTGGGGTTTCAATGTAAGAAGCTTGATTCATCTTGACATGTCACTGATTAGAAGTGAGACATACAGTAGAAGGTTGTTATTGGTTTAATTTAGAAAGAAGTGTTATGTGTTTGGACTTTGGAACACATGCAGAGAGACGATTTTACAATTTAGGAAGATTTATTTTACTTGGCGATATGTCCAGAACTTTGCTTCACTGAAGGGTTTTGAAGTGTTGTCCTTAAAGTAGTTAGTGACTAGTGATGGATGTATTGCCTTTTACGGACTGAAAGGGATTGGGAACTGGAATCGATCGCTAGTGTCCGATGGAGTTGAACTGTTGAAACCCATATAAGTATGTTATTCTATCCTTATCCGAAGTTGTTCCTTCATTGTCTGGCTGGGTAGTAGTAACCGAAAGAGCACTGATGTTACTAGTTGAAGATGGTGGGGGATGTATGAATACATTTGGACTTTTATCTGACAGTTGAAACTCCAAAGTTGTGTCCCAGAAATTGATTTTCCAGATTAATAACTGAAAGACAATTTTTGAATGATACCGGAGCTAATTTGTATGCGAAGCACTTGAAACTTGTAGAAGGCCTTCTCATGTTGATTCACTAGAGATTACTTAACTGTCTCGTCTAAATCATTAGAAACAAAGAAAAGTACACATTCTTGCATATAAACCTTGGAATGAGTCATAAACTGGATAAATAAGAACATGCAGGTTATAGAGGCTTAAGCTTGAGGTTGTGCGTAGGTGTTGTTACTGAAAGAAAAACAAAATCTCTTGATAATTGAAGAAATCAGTAGTTCATTTTCCTAGATGCTTATCTTACTAATCGTTCAAACCTCTATTGAACCCTTCAGGGATGAAGAAGCTGTTGGTTCTTCTTAGTCTTTGAATTTATCTGAAAGAGTGTAACGTTGTATAACTCTTCTGGATATCTGTGTTGCTGCCAACATGTGTAAATAATGTTCATATAAAAAAGTCCCCTTTTTGACTCGCAAGATATACAAGTCTTGTGCAATTAAGAGAAGTTCATATTATCCCAATTCTAATAGAGATTTGAAAATACACGATGCTATCTCTAACTATATATTTCCATTCATGTCCATGATTTTAAGATAGTAGAGTTCTTTAAACCTCATATACTGATTACTGTGTACATGGAAGACACTGTGAATAATATTTGACTTCATGTCTGTAGTTGACAGATATCCAGTTTGTACTCTAGTCATTTATCATCTCTAGTGACATATTTTTCTTTGTTTTCAGCTTTCTAACTTGGAAGTATGGTTTCAGCGGCCAAAAGACATAGTTAAAAAAATATTGTCAGGAGATTTGGACCTTGGTTTTGCGGGATTGGACACAGTCAGCGAATATGGACAGGTATGCAATTAAGTAACTGACCTATATCTGTCTGCCCCCATTAAACGAAAGTTCTTCCTTCAAAATGCGACTATCATAAAACTAGATATATTGTAGGAACAGGATGTGAAGTTTAAGGACAGCTAATTGATAATATCAAGCAATTTAACTAGACGCATTAAAACCCTGTTTGGCTGAACGTGAATAAATCCTCGACTTATGACATTTCATTCAGTTCAATATTGTTAAAAGTGTTAGGCGCACCTAGGCGCAAATGTCAAACATTTTCTCAATTTTGAGGCGCATAAAAATGCTAGCCTCGCAAAAGACACTAGCCTCATTAAATTAGATGAACCTGAATCATTATATACTATTAAAGATGACAATAAGATCTTTTGGAAATACAATTTATAATGTTTTAATGAAAATTCTAATCATACAGAAAAGAAAAATTCAACAAACATATTTGTTAGTTTTTCATTTAACTTACTAGCATAAAGTAAAAACGGCTAATTATCTAAGTCAACTAATCATCGGCATAAAAATACTAAGTATTGTTAGAAATATCTAGAGTTAAGGACAAGTATCTAAGATTAGAAGTATTTAGAATTATGTGAATTATATAATAATGTATCGAGCTAGTAGAGTGACTAGAACTGAGTGTTCCTTAGAATCTAAAATGTACCATTCTTGTATATATGCTCCTCTTATTTCTCAAATATGTAAGAAGGAAAATTTAGTCTAAAAAATATGTATGAAAGAAAATTAGCCTCTCAAACATGAATAATTATCTTCTTCATCCCGGTGTTTAAAAAGGTGTTCGCCTTAGCTCAATGAGGCGCGTGCCTCATTCGCCACTTTACTTGTAAAATATATATTTGCATAAGTCATGTTCAAGACCTTATATACCACACTATACTAAAAAAATGGTGCATACAAGGGATAGCACTGCTAGTTTTGCAAGGCATTGCATGCTTCGGGAGAGCAATGTATTGAAATTTGTACTTTTTTCAAGTTGGAGATACAACATACTCTTTGCGCTATCAGACTTAACCATATATCTGGTATATGTAGACGTAAAGTATTCAATATTTAAGGAAATCTATGTTGCAAGTCAGTCCTTGAGGTGAATCAACAAATTAAGGAGAATCATGATTTTGTTTAGTTGCTCTTCAAATTTTAGAGCAATGATTAAATTGTGGCAGGATCAGTTCATCCCCTTATTCTTGAGGTGTTTAACAAAGTATTAGGATCTGGAAATCCATTCATAGTTCTGAAATATGCATTGCAACTGTCGGTAGTTGTTATAAATGGTATTTGTAGTGGATGTTGTCTTCATCTTTACGTATACACGTTTTACATATTAGGTACGCCTCATTCAATAAGGTTGGTGCCTTTAATATGCTATTTGACATTTGCTTCTTGGTGTGTCTCAAACTTTTACAAGCATTTCTTCATCCTCATTATCTGATTTGGTTTGAATATAAGCTGATGTTGAATTCAATAGCTAATACTTGATCTAGTTCTCTGAATTGATCATGGTGAATCTGAAGTTTATTTTGTGAAAAATGAGAGAAGTTTACCTATAAATAAAGAGGAATAGAAAAAATTTCATAAATTTTTGAAATTTTAACAAAAAGGTTATCAATTGGAAATCAATTTAGAACTGGATGATGAAGAAACCATGATCATGTCTATGTAAACCAACCTTCGAAACTTTGTTAGTTAGAGTTACTCTGTATGCTCAATGATTGTTAAATCTGGTCATTCAAGGAGGTTTGTTAAATAAGTCTCAATCCATGTGAGTTTAAAAAATGTATGTGTCATGCCATAATCAAAGAGCCCTCACAGTGTAGGAAGTTGTTACATCCAACTTTGAAGATGATCTGACATCGGTGAATTTGTTGAAAAATAAGCGCTATATACACTAGTTGGTTACCTTCTCTTATCGCCATTGTTTTAGGATGGAAAAAACACCATATATGCTAGTTGATTACCTTCTCTTATCATCAATTGTTTTAGGCTGGAATCCTATTTGAATAAGTGGTTGTTTTTGTTTGTCTATAAGTTTGATTCGGATCAATGTAGATTTTAACAACCCTATATTATAAGGTGTATATGAAGGGGTCCATAACAGTTTCTTAGGATCATTATTTACATCTTAAGGTGCTTTCTACTGGTTGTAGAACTGTATATATACTTTAAGGGAGTGTTTGATTCGATATATTAACTAATACATGTATTAACTAAGTATTAAAATATAATGTATTAAGATCTCTTAATACATGTATTAATTTATACATTGTTTGGATGATACATGTATTACGATATATTTATATATACATAACCTAAAACAATATTTAATTCGGTATAAAATTATATGTAAAGTGACAAAAATACATAAATACCTTATTTTGCAATGTAAATATGTTGTATACACATGAGTTGATTTATTTTAAAAATAAATTATAACAATGTCCTAAAATTGAATAAATAATAAATATACAATATTTTATTTCGTTCCTAAAGAAATTAATGAAAAACTATTAGATTTTTTCCTAATATTAATCTATAACAAAATTGTAAAGAATAAATAAAGTATGCAAAACAATTAATTCAAATAGTAATTAACATGAAGCACATCAAATTATGATATAAAAAATAATATTCAATATATATATATATATGAAAGATCTTAATGTAAAAACTAATTCAACGAATAATTAAGTGATTATAAACGTTAAACACATTTATTGGCAAGCTAAAAAAGTATATATGGATAGGTTAAATAAATACAATTTGTGTGTAAAAATATTATTATCACCTTGTATAACAACCATTTTAATACTAGAGAATCCAACAGATTATACTATTTAATGGATATTAATGAATTATTTTATTAAAAATATTATATTATTTTAATATTTGTAAATATATTTATTTACTTTTGTGTATTCTATATTTTAAAAAATGAGTATTATAGTTTAAAAAAACTATTTTATTTGAGAATTTGATTTACGAAAATATGAACATAAATACGTAGATTTGTTCAATAATTTGTACCGTTAATATCTATGTGCTAGTTAATATTAAGGGTAGTTCAGTAAATATTTACTATGTATTAATTAGTATCATGGTTAGAAGTATTATTAGTTAATACTCAATTAATAACATAATTGTGTATTAACTAGGGAAAAACATAAAACACCACCCAGATGTTTGCCACAAGATTGGTAATTGCACTTATAATATTTGTCTTAACACTCATATGTTTCCATTTGTTGGCAAGTGCACTTTTCCGTCACTTGTCGTTGGTTTCCCGTCAAATAAAAATCACGTGCAATGCATGTGATGTAATTGTAAATTTATATACCAAAAATACCTCTAGCTGCTTGTGAACATTGATTCCAGCAACGAGAGAGCCCTTGCTTCGAAAGTGTGCACATTAACCTCAAGTGGCAGCAACTTCATGGAACAACACTAGTACTTCTGCTATACATATGACCTAACAGTTTCAAAAGGTTGTTGCTCGGTGTGTGCTAAAGTTTGTCATCGGGGTCATCGTGTTGTGTTTTCTCGCTCCAGTTGATTTTTCTGTGATTGTGGATCTGGTGGTGTTAGAATCAGCAATTGTCAGTGCTTGAAACCTCGAAAATTCACTGGAAGCTAGCAGTAGCGAGCATGTTAGTCGTTCTAGTAATTTGATAACCTTGCTCATCTGGCTTGCGTCCCCTGTCGAAATCCCAACCATGGTAACCTTTGGAAGAATAGGATTGGACAAGATTTCTAATCTGTGTAATTAAACCGACATAAATAAGAAGGCATTAGCCGTATGCAGATGATTTGTAATGGGGCAACATTCTAGAGTGAAAAAATTGTACAAACTGAGAACCTTAGTGAAAAAACAATACAACTTTTCCATTTCAGAAAACCGTCCATCATCCAACCCAATCATTTCTTTACTAAGAGCAATCATTTCTATGTAGCTCCATGTTCACACTTTTGTAGAATTTTCCAATAAAAAAAATGATGCTTCCTCATAGAGTTTGTCACAACGATTCACATGTTGCAGAACTGTTCTTTCAGGGTTTACAATTAAAGAGTTGTTGAAAAACAAATACCTTGTTGGAGATCCTTCAGAGTAGATGGTATCATGTTTATGTACCCATGGATGATCAGACCACACTCCATTTTGGAACCCTGACTTTTCTTCATCTTAGTTATTTTTCAACTCATGTTCTGTGGTCAATCCTTCAAAGCCAGATGATGATGCATAATCGACTAGGGAGTATGTGGTTAATTTTGAAACTCTCTATCTATTTGTGTACAGATGAACATTCACCCTCTTATGCATCATCCTTTCCTTAACCATGTTCATCCCTGAAGCCGAGCTCCCACTCTGGGTCATTTGCTACAGGAAAGAGTTGGCATTGACGTTTCTTTAGCTTACTACATCAACAAGGAGCTTGTTATCACCAAGGAACTTCTTCAAAAGCTTATAGGGATGTGAAGAGGGGGTAGAAACGGAAAAATGAAACATTAACAGGTAAAATTAATGAAAGGTGCAATTATAAAACAAAATAAAACATTTAGGTGGATTTATTTGCGGCAAAAAACATCTGGGTGCAGTTACATAAAAACAAAACATCCGGGTGGTTTTTCATAGTTTTCCCTACTAACTAATACATAGGTACTAGTTAATACAAGTCATGATTCTAACCAAACACCGATATTAGTTAATACTAATACATGGTTAATACTTAAATCAAACACCCCCTAAGTGGTTTCATCAATAATAATTTCCGGTTAAATGGATGGTATCTTCAATCAATGCTTCTTGCTTCCCCATCTCCGTTGACTATCATCTAGGAAAGTTTTTATCCTATTGTAGGCATGCCAAAGTACTATTTTTGTTGTTTCATGAAATTATAAGTTGTTCAACTTCAACACACCTTTCTTTTCTTTTCAGGCTAATGAAGACCTTATCATCGTTCATGATGACCTTGAATATGGAGATTGCCATTTATCCATTGCAGTAAGCAACTTTAAGCTCGGGATACATCGTAACTGCTTACCACATTTTCTATTACATCATCATGAAGGATAACCCCATCTACTTAATTCTTGGCAATAGATTCCCAAGTATGGTATATTCGAGAATATAAATTCAGTGAAGGATCTAGCACAAATGCCTCAATGGACTGAAGAGAGACCTCTAAGAGTTGCTACTGGCTTTACTTATGTATGAGTACAAACTCGTGCAGTTTATTTTGGTCCATTGTGTTTATTCTTTAGGGGATCCCAATGGTAAATGTCTATTTTGTGCTCTTGTTAGCTGGGTCCTAAATTTATGAGAGAAAATGGTCTGAAGCATGTGACATTTTCAATTGCTGATGGGGCTTTGGAGGCAGCTCCCGCGGTAATAATTACTTCCTCCATGGCAGAATTTTCTATGTTATATTAAATTTTTGGCTATGGACTAGTTGTTGTGCCCTCTTCTTTAATTATATGAAAGGCCGCTGATTGATCTCTTCTACCAACAGATGGGAATAGCTGATGCGATTCTAGATCTTGTGAGTAGCGGAACAACTCTAAGAGAGAACAACCTGAAGGAAATTGAAGGGGGTATTGTACTCGAAAGTCAAGTAAGCCAATCTCATTCGTGTTGCTTCTATGTTTGAGTGGACTGATTTGAATCAAACTCCTCCTGTTTGTGGTGTTGTTTTCAGGGTGTTCTTGTTGCTAGCAGGAAGTCCTTAATCCATCGAAAAGGTGTACTTGACATAACCCATGAAATTCTTGAACGATTAGAGGCTCACCTGAGGGCAGTTGGTCAGTTCACGGTATGAGTTTGTTAATTCCTTATTCATCATCCTGTGAAGTGATTCATGATTGTTGTCAGTTATGTATTACTTGGTTGTCAACCAAGATCGATCTATGCTTGTTGTTTGTAGGTTACAGCCAACATGAGGGGAAGTAGTGCAGAGGAAGTTGCTGAACGAGTATTGAGTCAGCCATCACTTTCTGGTTTGCAGGTGAGGATTAGCATTCATTTCTTCCAGGTTTGGTTTGATTGCAGAGATGGATTAATGAATTCATGATGTTTTATATATATTGATTGATGATAGGGTCCTACTGTAAGTCCGGTGTTTTGCAAGCGTGAGGGGAAAGTAGTTGCAGATTACTATGCAATCGTCATCTGTGTCCCCAAGAAGTCACTCTATAAGTCTGTTCAGCAGTTGAGAGCGGTATGTAATTACCTTACCAACACTGTGTGCTTGTCTCCTCCTCTTCCTCCTCAAAAACAAAGTGTTTTGTTGGTTGGTTTCAGATTGGTGGGAGTGGAGTGCTAATTTCTCCATTGACTTACATCTTCGACGAAGAAACTCCAAGATGGAAGGAGCTTCTAGCAAAACTCGGAATCTGAGACTCTCTTTTCCCTTCAATCCCCAGCTGGTTGGTTGGTTGGTTGGTTGGTTGGTTGGTTGGAATGCTTCTCTACTTTTGGTTTCATTTGCTTTTTATGACAACTATCTATCTATCTATATAATTATAATACACTCCTCTCTTCAAACACCTTTTAGTAGGCCGCTGGAAACAGACTAAAAAACATTTATATAGTTGTAAAATCGACTTATTTTATGAATTAAAAAAGATCATTTATATATAATTAATACAGAAGTGAAAGCTAATATTATACTATTATTTGTATAATGACAAAATAAGTGAAGTTACTATAAATATTTTTTTACTAAAATTTTAATAAAGTAAAGAGGTATACCACACCTGGTGATGAAAGTTATTTGGGATAATGGACAGATCATTTCTAGAGTATGGAGTCGAACAGTACTTATTCGAACAGGTGATGTGGGGATACGCGGAAATTGGGAAAGTGCGGGCATAAACTGAGGCAGTGGGACAAACTCAACGCGGTCAATAATCGGAAGCTGATAAACAAAATACAGGACCAATTGAACAACATCCAACAAAAGCCGAATGATGCATTTAGTCGAGACATTGAGAGAAATCTAAAAAAACAACTGGAAGATACATGGGCTAGAAAGGGGGAGTATTGGCGACAACGATCACGAATCTAATAGCTAAGAACAGGGAACAGGCACACGACGTACTTTCACCAAGCAACGGTGGAGAGAAGAAGAAGAAACACAATACATCATATGCAAAGAATGGATGAGATATGGATAGAAAACGAAACTGATATTATGACAGAGTGTGAAGACTATCGAAATGTGTTTCAGACCGAAGGATGCGTGGGGGTCAATGAACAGGTGCAATGTGTATCAAAGATGGTGGGGGAGAAGTGAATGTCGGGCTCACAAAGATGGTAGAAATAGAGGAGGTAAAGAAGGCGGTCTTCCAATATTAGGACGGAACAAGGCCCCGGGCCCAGACGGATTACCTGGATTGTTCTATCATCTCTACTGGGACATACTAAGGGACGACGTCCTCCATTCAGTAAAACGTTTCTTTGAAACAGCTACTCTATCCCCAGGTTATTCTTACACTGATATAATATTAATTCCTAAGATTCCTAACCCCATGCATACATCACACTTTAGACCTATCAGTTTGTGCAACTTCAATTACAAAATCATTTCCAAAATCCTAGCTAACCGCCTAAAACTAATTCTGTCTAATATTATTACACATTTCCAAAGTGCTTTAGTCTCAGTCAGGTTCATACACAATAACATCCATATCGCACATGAGGTATTCCACCATCCGAGGACAAACAACACGGGCGGAAGGGAAGAGTACGTGGTAAAACTAGATATGAGCAAGGCGTATGACCGGATAGAATGACAATTCCTACTAAAGACATTGAAAGAAATGGGCTTTTCAGGAACATGGTGTCGCTGGATAGAGGAGTGCATAACGAAGGTACAGTACAATGTGGTAGTAAGTGGTCAGAAAACACTGAGGTTCAGGCCTACACGAGGAATAAGGCAAGGAGACCCCTTATCTCCCTACTTATTCATACTCGTGGCGGATGTACTATCACGACAGATTATCCGAGATGTGGAAGATAAGAGACTGGAGGGGATCCAAATGAATCAAACATGCCCGGAAATACACCATCTGTTCTTCGCGGATGATTCGATCTTCTTCATGAAGGCCAATGAGGGGAACACTCGGGTACTAAAGCAAACGATTGAGAAGTATAGTAAAGCATCTGGTCAAAAGATCAATATGTGTAAGTCATGCATTCAATTTGGGAAAACAACACGTGAAGAGACTAAGTGCAAAATTGCGGATATCTTGGGCATAGCAGGGGTTGCGGATGCTGGAAAGTACCTGGGCATCCCGACCAACTAGGGGAGATCCAAACGGGAAGCAGTGAGGTATATCAAGGAAAGGATCATAAATAAGATACATGGGTGGAAAACCATGTTTCTAAACAACGCCGGAAAGGAAACACTAATCAAAGCGGTAATAACCGCGATTCCGACATATGTAATGGCATTATTCCAGCTCCCTAAAACGTGGTGTGACAATATAATGAAGATGATAGCACAGTTTTGGTGGAACGGGAGAGACGACAAAAGGAAAATACATTGGGTACGATGGAATCGGTTAACTCTAACAAAGGATATGGGGGTATGGGCTTCAGGGATATGCGAGACTGCAACAAGGCAATGCTCACAAAAACAGCATGGAGACTACATAATGATGAAGGCTCGGCATGGGCGAAGGTGCTGAAAGGATTGTACTATCCAAGGGGGACTCTTATGGAGGCTAAGAAGGGTGCTAGACCCTCGTGGGCCTGGGCAAGTACCCTGACAGAAAGAGACGTCCTGCAGCAACAAGGAGTGTGGCAAGTGTGCACGGGGTAAAAGATTAGAGCCTTCACTGATGCGTGGATACCCGGAATACTGAGCCACTGACTCGGTATTGAGGGAAGAAAGCATAAGGGTGGACCAATTGATCAAGCCAGGAAGGAGGAGATGGAATCTGACAAGACTCCAAATCAATACAACGGATGTAGAGAAGAGTGCCATAACAGTGATCCACCTTAGCCAAACACCAGGGGAGGACAAGCTGATTTGGCCGACAACAACAGACGCAGTGGCCAGGCCGAAGCTAATCTATCGCAGATTCAGGCAGCTGTCATAAACCAATGACAACCCAGAGACCGAGAGTGTTGATACCACAACAGGAAAGAAATGGTCGAACCAATGGAAAAGCGAGGTGATCCTTAAGGTGAAGAACTTCCTGTGCTGAGCATCACAAATGGCCCTACTGGTAAAGACTGAGCTGGTAAGGCGAGGGATCCAAACACCTCAAACATGCCCTTTCTGTAATGAAATATAAACAGTAAGCCATGCGGTTTTGAATTGTGAATGGGCAGGAAGAGTATGGTTTGGAGGAAAGGGGATAAGGACAAATACGGGTAATAGGGTTCAATGGGAAGAATGGTTAAAAACAATGCAAGAACTAGTCCGAACAGGTGGGGACACAGGAAGTGCATCACGGGGGAGATGATGGCTTGGGAGGTCTGGAAAGAACGATGTCGATCAATACATCAAGGAGAAGCCCCGAGGCCAGACACTGTCATCAAAACAACTACATCACTAGTTGAGGAAACATGGTGCAACAGAGTGCAAGCCGAGACAGAAGCAAACCATCGAGGAATGCACAGTGAGCAGCACTGGAGAAAGCCGATGCAAGGAACCGTGAAGGTGAGCTGTGATGCAGCATGGGAGCCAAGTACAAATAGAGTAGGCACGGGCGTGGTGGCACAGGACTGGAATGGAACCATAGTTGCTGGAAGAAACTCGATGTCCAGCAGTGTCAACATCAAGAACTTAGAAGCGAGGGCGATCCTACAAGATACTGAACTGGCGATTCAACAAGGGTGGAACGAGGTAATAATTGAGTCTGACACACAATATGTCATTAAAATTCTTCATGGAAAGGAGCCAAATGTGGATTCAGAATATGTGTCCTATGTGCCTAGTACTATCTTGTCCCTTACAAGGTACCTAGGTCAGAGGCGTTTGGAGAGCAGATTAGGGTGAGCCTATCAAAGGTGAGTCAAGACGAAAGCGGGGCATGTGAAAGAAAGCCAAAGGTGTCGCTATGTCTCTACGCACAATGGTGACGCGTTCACCTGAAGGTGAACTGACACCCCTAATACCTGGATCAGGCCGGTTTATTTCTGGGTCTCCCGAGCTCTGAGTGATACTACCCAACATCTTGCCCCCGAAGCCTAGGGTGAGCGACGCTCATCCTAGGTTTATCAGACGTCTCTCCGGCGACGCTCTGTTTTTCAAACAGGGGTGCCTGATTCATGTGGTCTTTCCATTGTTCGTCCATGGTGAGCCTATCGAGACGCCTTTACTGTTTCAATATGACGCGTCTCTTTAAGGCGACGCCTTTTCTTTCTCTGTTGCACATCCATCCCTTCAGCAATCTGACCCAAGCAAGCATGCCAGACATAATGATTACAGTTTTTGAAAAGGTGAATGATGATACTCTAGACTCGATGGGAGCGTCACACTCTGCCCCTTCTAGCCTCGATAGGAGCGTCACAGTTGCAGATTCTAACTTAGGGCTCCATCTGCTTACGGGTGCTTGTCCCCTGCTGATAGGGAGTCTTTGTCCTTGGAAGAGGGTACCCTGAACAACCTGGTGCGTCGCTGGCTCTCACTCTTCTCCCAGGTATTTCAATGTTCTTTTGATCTTAATTTTCAAACGCGTAGTTTCCTCTCTAACACTTAGTTTTTATTTCAGATGCTTCCTTTACAACTCATGATGGGCAAAGCCATTGTGAGTTTGTCAAAGGAAAGGGCGGCGACTGCTTCTCAGCTGAAGAAAATGCAAGAGCTCGAACGCAAGCTAGAGAGGGTCGAGCGGCACCTTGAATGGAGAGGGTTACTATGGATGAACTCGAAGTGAAGGTGGCACAAAAAGGGCTACAGCTGTAAGAGTCCCAAGTGCAAGTTAACTCACTTCGCAAACAATTGGACTTGTTAAAGGATCAATCCACCAACTTAGAGGCGCGCGCAGTGAAGGCGGAAGAGTAAGCGACGCTCCTAAAGCAGGAGATGCCTAAACGTCTTGAGGAGAGCGCTGCTGAAGTTGTTTAGAATTATCAACAGATCGAGGCGTTCGATATGGCAGCGACACTCGCATGTCGCTCTACGCTCTTAACAGTTTTTAAGGAAATGTCTAGTGACATTCACAACATCGATGCCAACTTTCCTCTCGAAAAACGTCCCTGCATGAAGCACTTTCTGGAGCTCCATGCTAGGGAAAAGGAGAATGAAGACTCTTGGAGTGAGAGTGTGTCTTTAGAGGTGTCTCCTGCTTCATCTTCTAAGGGCGCACCTGAAAGAGAGATGCCTGAACATCCTGAAGAAGAGCAACCTCCTCTTCCTTTTGGTGAGCCACCTCGCCAACCTTCTCCTTCGAGAGGTAGCAACCCACTCGAGGACAAAGACCACGCCCCCAAGACGGACAAAGTCCCTGCTTCAGTATCTTATGTTTTTACTTAGGTGTTTTTCCCTTGTATATATTTTGGCTTGTTATCCTCTTTGAGGAAATTTTGTAATGGTGATGCTTTTAATATTAACATATTTCGGCATCCTTATCTTTTACTTAGTCCTTATTTTGTCAAGAACAACTCCACTATTAATAACGATGTTTGTTTTTATACTCAAGCTTCGGTCCTTGAATATTTTGAAACTGAGAAGGCGACGCTCAACACCTTTACTGCTTGATTGTCTTGTATCTTTCGGTCACCCTTTTAATAATGAATAAATTCAAACTTAAGTGGTTTGCCATTAAGTCATCCAATATGTGTGAGTAACGCCTTTGATATGTATTAAACATTCCTCCAAAAATTTCTAAGTATGTAAATTTTCTAAGTTTGGTACAAAGAGATGCTTTAATGCTCCTCATTGAACGTATTCTTCAGTCTCTTTCCTTGTTCGTCTTTGAGAATATAAGCGTTTGGCTGGGGAATAGTGGTGACCTTATAAGATCCTTCCCATTTTGGAGACAACTTGTTTGTCTTGTCTCTTGATGCACGAACTCATTTACTCTCTATACTATTTCCCCATGAAAAACTAGCAAGATGATACTCACCTGTTGTAATATCGGGTTGTGGCGAGACACATTTTTCTTTGTATTTGTTCAGACACCCATCTTTTCTCATCCACCAGGTCCAATTCGAGGCGTCGTTGCTCATCATTAGTCGTCGCTTCGAAGTGTTTGACTCTGTTATACACCACTACTATTTCTATCGTGGCTACTGCTTCTGATCCATACACCAATCCAAAAGGCGTCTCTCTAGTTACCACCTTAGGTGTAGTTCGTAATGCCCAAAGTACATTCTCCAATTCGTCGGTCCATTTTCCTTGCAGGGCGTTCAATCTTTTCTTCAATCCATTTATGATAGTCTTATTCGTTGCCTCTACCTGCCCATTTACCTTCACATGCTTGAGTGAGGCGTGCCTATGTTCAATCTTCAATTCGTCACAAACCATCTTAATTTTTTCCAGCAAATTGGGGGTCATTGTCACTGACCAAGACACTTGGGATTCCATATCTTGAAATAATTCTTAATTTGAGGAATTTAATCACTTCAAATTTAGTAGTGGATGTCAATGCGTTATCCTCAATCCATTTCGAGAAATAGTCAATGTGCCACTATAATATAGGAGTGTTGCTTGGACTTCAACAATGGTCCCACAAGATCGATTCCTTATTGTGTGAAGGGTCAGGAGACGCCTATGCTTGTCCATTTTGTTGGGGCGCGTGCCATTTTTTTACTGTACTTTTGACATGACTCGCATTTTAATACCATGTCGTGGCTTATTTGCTCATGCTAGAGCAGTAATACCCCTAGTTGAGGATTTTCCGAACAATGGACCTTGCCCCTTCGTGATAATAGGCATTGTATCCTTCATGAACTTCTTTCAATATGGTGGTTGTTTTAGTGTGGGCAACGCATCTAAGAAAATGTGTGTAAAACCCCTTCTTATATAGCGTTCCCTCGATTATCTTGTAATTTGAAGCCACCCTTTTGAAATATTTTGCCTCGACTTTTTCCTTTGGTAGTTCTCCTGACTCTAAATAAACTCATGTAGGCGTCGCCTAATCGACCATTTTTTTATCAATGTTTGCACATTCTTGGTCAGTCTTCTCACTAATATTTTCCACCAAATGCACTTGTAGGGGCGGCGCCTGCCAAGCATACTTGGTCAAGCCGTCCACCTCTTGATTGAACTCTTTCGGTACAACCTCTATCTCGAAGCTTTTGAACCCTTCTGATAACGTCTTCGCTGCTTTCAGGCACATCTTCATTTTATCTCCTTTTGCAGTATATTCCCTCTTGACCTGGTTCACAACCAACTACGAATCACAATAAACTCGCAGGGAAGTAATGTAATCCCTTTTGCGAGACTTAGTTCGGTGATCAATGCTTCATATTTTGCTTCGTTGTTAGTTGCTTTGAACGTCAGTACCAAAGCGTATCTCAAAGGAGTGTCGACATCTAGTGGGGTTAAAACATATCCTACCCCCGCCTGAGCCATCAATTGATGAAGATCCATCTGTGTGGAGAGTCCATGACTTTTCAGTTTCCTTTATTTTAGGTGGCGCCTCTGCTGCACAAGTTGATTCCACGTTGAAGTTTGCAAAGGCTTGCCCATTTATTGTGGTTCTTGGAGCGAACCTTATTCAAAATTCACTTAGTTCGATCGCTCATTTGATCATCTTTCCTGATGCGCCGGGTGTTTGCAGGAAGTTTTTTAATGGTTGATTTGTTAAGACTGTGATTTCATGTTCATGAAAGTAAGGGCGGAGCTTCCTGGTTGAAATTACCAACACATAAAAGTACTTCATAACTTCTAGGTAATTCATTTCAGACTTGCTGAGAACCTTGGATACATAATACACGTGTACTTGGCCCTTGGCTAACGCCTTCACTAAGACTGAACTTACAGCTACATGACTGATACTCAAGTAAAGGGAAAGAGCATCACCCTTTGATGGCTTGGCTAGTGGGGGGAAGTGTCTTGAGTGTTGCTTTAGGTCTTAAAACACCTTTTCACATTCAGGAGTCCATTTGAACTTCTTGTTAGCCCTTAGAACTTGGAAGAATGGAAGTGATTTGTCTCCAGATTTTGCCGAGAAGCGGCTAAACGCCGCTAGCCTTCCATTCAAACACTGAAGTTCCTTGTGGAAGGTAGGGCTTTTCATCCCTTCGATCGCTTCCAATTTTTCAAGTTTAACTTCGATCCCTCTTTGGCTGATCATGTATCCCAAAAACTTTCATGATTGAACACCAAAAGCACATTTTGCGGGATTAAAGCGCACTTGATAGAGGCGCATGCGCTCAAACGTTTTCCCCACATCTATGCACTTTCCCACAGAGTTCCCTATGTGCATAGCATTCTCCTCATTCAACATATCCAGGCTTAGCCCATATATTTGTATCCAAATTTGCATCTTATCAAATTCTATCTATTCAACACATGTATTTGAGTTGTATTCCTTTAAATTCAAACAATGGCCCTGAACCTAGGGGTGGCAACCGTGTCGTGTCTAATTGTGTCGTGTCATTAATCATGCCGTGTCTAAACATGTCTCGTTTATAAACGGATAAGTCTTAAACGTTTCTCAAAACTTCAAACACAAACACAAACACAACACGATTATTAATTGTGTCTAATTGTATAAGAGTTGTTTAGACACGGGATCCGTTAGGGTCAAACCCATAAACACTTTAAAGTAGGTATAAACAAAAATCCATATATACAAAATAAGGTCTTCAAAGTTCAATATTAAAAAGTAAGTGGGTATTTCAATATTTTATTATTATTATACTTAAATGTGTCTAAACGTGTCACATGTATACACAACACGATTAGTTAATCGTGTTTATACAGATATCTACATATATGAGGTGTTTAGACACGATTATTAATCGTGTCTAAACGTATAAGAGTTGTTTAGACATGTGATTCGTTAAGGTCAAACCCATATATTCTATAAAGCAGATTGTGTCGTGTCGTTTAATCGTGTCGTGTCAGAAATTGTCAGCCCTACTTGAACCGACCATGGCGACTGATCCAATACCTAATTTTTATCCCTCACCGTCTTAAACTCAAAGTTCATCGTGTTATTATCAACTTTCGTCATCTTTACTGATCCAAATCTGACTCACGCAACCTTGAGTACATTGTAAACCACAGAGTTTCTGATGTTTTTTTGGGAGATTATTCTACTAACGATTCTAGATCGAACTTCTCAAGGGGGGGCGGGACAAGGGTTAGTCTGGGTATCTGGAGAAACCCTCCTTCATCGGAGCTGGAACGCGCGACTATGACACCTCTTGCCCAAACGCCTTCACAGGTGTCGTCCCTAACCTGAAACAACAGTGAAAGAGAACAAAGAAAGATATGCAAATTTGAAGAACAAAAGGAAAAAAAAATAGGGTTTTTGAACAGTAAAAACCTCAATGGACGTGGATTCTGACTGATTGTTGCATGGGAAGTCTCTCCCCGCAAATGATTAAGGATCTGCAGAAGGTTGACTCCAGAGTGTGTCAGACAAGCTTCTTCATCTGGATCGAAAGGGACAAAACCCTAGCGGCAGAATCTCTCACATTGTGAAACCCTAGAGAGAGAAGAGAGGAGCGCGTGAGACGTACGCGTGGAGAGAGTTGGGTTAACAATTGGATATGTTATGCTAATTCAAGTTCTCTGTGTTGTTTGTTCTGCTAATGAACTAAAATATTAGTTAGTCATTCAATTAAATAAATCTAAAATATTAGCTAGTCATTCACTTAAATAAATTTATCGCTTTGGCTTCTTCTATTATTATCTTTGTTGCCAAGTATTAATCCATAAACCATTGTGGAGACTCAAATTGTACAACTTCAAAGACTACGTATTTTAATATTTTTATTTAAAGGATAAATTAAATAAAAAAACTCTAATTAATTAATATTTTTTTGTTTATTTCATATTTTAAATAAAATTATTATATTACCTATTAATTTTCTAGTTTTTTTTATAGGATTTTTCTAGTTTTTTTTTAATAAATAATATAGTGTTTTAAAACATGAACCAATCATGTGCTGCCAGGTTATTTTCCATCCAAATTTAACAGAAAATTAGGTTGAGGTAACATTTTACCCTAACTTTTGAAGTATAAGTAGTAAAATTTAAAAAACTAAAATTCAGGTAAACTATAGTAAAATATATAAAGTTTATATAACAATTATAGAGGTGAAAGGAAAAACTGGTGAGTCTGAAAAATCGGTCTGAACACACACAAAAACGGACCTAAATGATACGAGTAGGTTTTTAGGATCATATTTTTTTTTTACTTTAGTTTGAAAATTTAGTACGTTTCGATCTTGTATTTAAAATACCGCTAGGATCAGTCCAACTGTTAATACATTTATAGTTATATATATTATATTAATTAATAGTATTTAATACGATTAATCAATTAATATTAATTTAGTTGTTCAATGGGTCTTTTAAATCTTCAATTTTTAGTAAATGATGATGTAAAATGATTAAATTGAGTTATTTTGTTATTTAATGAGGTTATGAAAACATTTTTCATTTTAAACCAAAACATCGATTTGAAAATCTTTAATTTAAACGGAAAATTTATTTTTCATGTATATTTTTGTGGAGAAAATCCAATCAAATAATATATACCCGACCCAAATAGTAAAGAATCGGGTCTGGTCCACCCTAGCAATTTGGTTATTAACCTAATTTGAAGCCCATTCATTCGTTTTTTCTTTCTAGTACAGTACTATGCAAGTTTAGTAGTGTGGTCTCATTCCAGTAAGCTTCCTACATTGCTAGTTTCCACCGTCGGTCTTTCTAAACCCTACTAAAACCTCCTCCGACTCTGCGTCCTCCGATTTGCTCCTCCCCGTCCTAAAGAAGAGAAATGGGAGCGGCGGAGCGAAAGAACAAAACGAAGAAGAAGGCTAATAAGTTGAAAGCTGATGAGGACATCAAGGAGAAACCAGAGGTCGCTGAAGTTCCTCTATTAAGTTTAGAAGATGGTGGGAACTCCTCACCTTATGATTCAGAGGCCGACTCCGACTCCTATTCTGAGGTACTTCTTCCATTGATGATTCGCAACTCTGTGTTTATTTGAAGGGGTAGAATAAGGAAGAAGCTTTGGGTTTTTCCTTTTTAGCATGTATATATATATAGCGAAACTTGTTTACTGCATTACTAGATTGTATAATATGTATGTTTGGCTTGGAAAGCTCTGACTATTAGGTTTAACTATCTGTTGGATTTGATATCATTTAAACTGTTTTCAAACCTCAGAAAGAACTTAATGAGGACGGGGAATCAGAGGATAATGGTTCGCCAGTGGACTCAGAACCTGAGCCAAGTCACTCCTTGGATGATGAGGTACTGACTGCAGACTTGCTTCCTTTTATTTCGTATCTTCCTATGTTTATTCTAAGAAACAGAATTCACAACTTAAATTTAGCGCTAACTCCAGCAGAATATTGTAGCTTTGTGTCTAATCATGTAGGAAATTTATGACTTTGCTGTATGGATTGGTGTTCAAGTAATTTATAATGTTCTGTATCGTACTAAAAGCAAAATCTAACAAATTTCCTTCTAATTCGTTTATTATTTCGTTGTGATTGTTTGTCTTTCCAAACAAATTAGACGTTAGAAATAAATGTAACGGGATACCTTTGGCAGGGTGATATTAAAGTATCCAGCAGTGTTGGCTTAAGTGGTGATCCTAGAAATACAGATGAGCGTGGAAGCACGGAAGGAGACCATGGAGTGGAGGAGAGTGATTCTTCTGAAGATGAGGTCTATATTTTCCTTTATTCTATTAGATTACATGACATTTGTATCATAGATTCTCGTGCGTACTATGGGGTTTGTTATTCATATCCTCTTCTTTCATCAGATTGCACCTCGGAACACGATTGGAGATGTTCCGCTTGAGTGGTACAAGGATGAGGAACACATTGGCTATGACATTTCTGGGAAAAAGCTAAAAAAGAAAGAGAGACAAGACAAACTGGACGCGTTTCTCGCAAGTGCTGATGACTCAAAGAATTGGTCAGTGTATTGGAATTAATACTCTTTCAAAAATCATACTTCCATATGCCTAATTCACTTGCAGTTATATTCTTTCATCTAGTCCTGGTTCAATGGTTGAGATTATAATATTCAATTCCCTTTTTAGTATACAGTTAACTGATTGATATTATGTATTTCCTCTGCTAGATTCTGTGGATTGCTTTAGTGTTAATAAGGTCTGCATCTGTTTTACTTTAACTTTACTGTAACCAATTGTTGTACATTAGGGATTGTTGTAGGCAAGTGTATGCAATTAATGATGTCTACTAACTTAGTAACTCCTATCATTCAAAAATTGACAAGTAGAAGTATATGCAATTGAATAACATTTGGATATAGTAATCTCTCTAGTCTGTATGAGGTTTCTGCCTTTGTATATATTGGTTCACTTATATCCACCTTTGTTGGCTCATATTCTTCTCTTTGAAAGTTGAATGATATAAACCACTAAAATAATTATGATCAAACTATTATCATCTTGATTTTGAAAATTTTCTCTTGCAGGCGTAAGATTTATGATGAGTATAACGACGAGGAAGTGGAATTGACAAAAGAAGAGACAAAACTCATACGTAGGTTGTTGAAAGGAGAGGCACCCCATGCTGAATTTGATCCTTATGCGGTTAGTTTTGTAGTAAGGATGCCATTATCATTGTTAATGATTGTCCTGCGCTTGCTAACATTGACATCTTTCAAGTACAGCCATATGTTGATTGGTTTAAGTGGGATGATGCTATACATCCCCTGTCAAATGCACCAGAACCGAAAAGACGATTCACTCCTTCAAAGTGGGAAGCTAAAAAGGTTAGTCATTTGTTTCTTTAGGAATATTCATTGAGGTTACAACTTGATAGCACTCCTCTTAACGACATTGTCTCCATAAATGTATACTTAACCCCTTTCATTGGTCGCCAAGGACTTGTAGTCGCTAATATATTGTGCAACACAAGTAACCTATCACATGGAAATAATAGTGTACTTTATAATTTTCACAACTTACTAGTGATGAAAAACTTTAGAAAAAATGTGGGAATAGCTTCACCCCGGTTTGGCTATGACTATCTGTTCACATTTACAAACTACCTTCCCTAGCCATGCCTTTACTATGGGCATTAACTATGATCTGTCCTATCAGTGTTTGGGAAATTTGAGAATTATTGTTGCTGGACTGTCTTGACATCATGGTCTAATTATAACATTACCATGTAAACGGATGATTATACCTCGTATTTCTCTTTTATATAAATGAGGTTTCATCCTAAAACGAATTGGGGATAGGATGAGTAATCCTATTTATATAGTGCTCAAATACAACCACACCAACTGTTGTGGTATTACCTCATATGGGTACTTCAACACTCCCCCGCACTGTGAGGGTTCTTTGGTTAAGGCACGTACAATTCAAATTTAGACTGTTGGGCCTTTTTCTATTTAACAAACCTCCACTCACGTCAAGGACTGACTCGAACAAATTTGGTACGTGGAGTTATTGAGACATAACCCAACCCAACACCGTCAATTGGTAGAATTGAGCTCTGATACCATGTTAAAGACTATATAAGTCCAAGCCAAACCCAATGGACAAACAAATAACAACCATTTATACAAATGATTTTCCATCCTAAAACCAATTTTTAATTGGAGATAACCCATTTGTTTATATGTTGCTCAATCACAACCACACCAACTGGTGTGGTATTACCTTATAGTGGATACTTCAACAATTATTGCTTTAAAATTAAGGTTTTAAGAGGCGCTAAGGCGAGATGCACAAGGGGGTCTGCGCCCCGACTGCAGACCCTCCAGTGAAGTGCCCGACTCGTTGTGCCTCAATTTAAGGCGCATGGCGCGCGCCTCGGTCGCTTCATTCACTGGTGCACATGATTCAATCATAATACTGGTCCCGAGAATGCTGTAGCGGATCAAGAACTGACAAGTTCTCCATGCCATAAAAACTTATGCCTACAAGGGAATTTCGGCTAGGAAGAAAAGATTAAAGAAACTCTTAATAATATAATCCATTCTCAATTTTTGTTAAACTTTTAGCAGTATATATAGATCAGTATATATATATATCACGATAAATAATATTATCATCCTAATTGGTGTACTTTGTGTGTCAGTGAAAATGATGGAATATGGAAAATTTGATACATATTTTTCTGGTAACTTGGCCTTCCATTTAGTACATAATTTAGCTTTAGCCAAATCATCAATCACTGCAAATCAAGAGGTTTGGTTTAATTTATTATTTTCCAATCTTACTTTGCAACTTGAATTTGCATTGAATCTGTATAGATCTTACTTCACATGTTTATAGGATAAGATGACTTATTGTGTTACGAATTGATAAACTCGCCACTTGCATCAAGTGAAAAAGAGTTATACTAGCAGGCAATAAGTACTAATGGTCTATCAGTCAAAGGCTTTGACTATACGAGCCATTATCATTTCCTTTGTCATTTGACATGTTTCCCCAATGCACATTCTCTCAAAAATAAGAGTTTCAAGTTGTAATTGCTGAAAATCATTTTGTACTGAAGGACATATGTCAGTGATTTTTCCGCTTTATGAAATGGATACAACCAATTGCAGGTTCTGTATGTACTACATAACATTTAGACAAATCCTTCAAAGGATCAACACTTTGTAATTATATACCAATGTACTATATATCAGGTGCACCTTAATTGGTGAGGCGAGCGCCTTTTGTGTGTCACAAAATTGAGGCAGTATTTGGCCTTTGCGCCTCAAACTTTTAAAAATACTGCTTAATATATATTTGAAAGTTTCAATCATGGAAGGAAAGAGAAGCTTTTTATCATGTACAAGTTTAACTGTGCCATGTTTATTTTCTTAGTGTACCATTTTTTATTTGGTAGGTAGGAATTTGAGGTTCTTACAACTAGTATTTGCTAGTTGTTAGTTGTGTATGAGGAAGAACTGTTTCCTCTAGTCAATTTCTTTTATCCTTCTGTTGCATGGGGGTGGTTAGGGGAGAGACACCACCTTATACTTTTATTGAAATCACCTGTTGTCTGTACCTGATGGCAAGAATCACCTCGACTCTAATTTTATATTTAGGAGCACAGCATGAAGCTCTGGTCTTTGTAAATGTATTATTTAGCGCTGCTACCCTATCTACTGCCATGTCTATACTGTTGCTTGAATTGTTCATAGACATGATTTGTATACACCTCATTGAATCATCTTTGAAAAATTTGCAGGTTGCAAAGCTTGTTAGAGCCATTAGAGAGGGTCGAATAAAGTTTGATGAGCCAAAAGAAGAACCTGCTTTCTATCACTTGTGGGGTGACGAGTCTGGCCCTGTGGACAAGACTTCACATTTAGCCTACATTCCAGCTCCTAAGCCAAAGTTGCCAGGTTTTTCTTCTTTCTTTCCTGCAGTATGGTGCTAGTCCCATTCTTTTTTGTTAAGCTTAAACTATATATTGAATCTCTTTTTTGTCATCTCTTTATCAGGACATGAAGAATCATATAATCCTTCTTTGGAATTTATACCAACTCAAGAAGAGATCATTTCTTATCAACTTTTGTATGAGGAAGACCGCCCGAAGTTCATCCCAAGGAGGTGAATCACTTTTCTTTGTTTCTCAGAGTAACAAAGGGTTTCTATGATGAATGAGTCTAAGTTACTTGCAGCATTGCTTCAGTCATCTTGCTTATGTTGTTTATTTCCTTAGGTATATGTCCTTGAGGAGCATACCGTCATATGAAAATTCTGTGAAGGAATCTTTCGAAAGATGTCTGGATCTATATTTGTGCCCTAGAATCCGGAAAAAACGTGTAAGCATAATATTTTGTTTCATCTATTGCTTGTTACACATTGTTTATCGGTGAATTGATGATTTGAGGTCATATATGTATACGAAAGAGAAGTTGATACTTGTCAATGTATCATTTCAGCTCAATATTGATCCAGAGTCTTTGAAGCCAAAGCTACCTAGTCGAAGGGATCTAAAACCTTATCCTTCTAAGTTTTATCTTGAGTATACAGGCCATCATGGTGCAGTCACGTCCATTTCAGTTGAATCTTCGGGCCAGTGGTTAGCCTCAGGTCTGTAGTCTTTTTAGACCATACACAATTTTCATGTTCATGAAACTAGTTAGATCATTGAGAAACTTATTGTATGCTCTAATTTCTCATGTCTTGTGAAGGCTCTGCTGATGGCACTGTACGGATTTGGGAGGTTGCAACTGGTAGGACCCTTAAAGTTTGGGAAATTGGTGAAGCTGTGCAATACGTTGCATGGAATCCTCTTCCTGAACTTCCTATGTTGGCAATTGTAGCGTAAGTACTAGAGACTTGGAGGCTGTTAATTGTAGTTTCAGGTTTATCTTGTATTGTCTATTCTCAGATCAGGTTCATGATGATTTTAATTGAGAGACTGGATTATAGTGCACTTCAGCTTTTCTCCGGATTAAAAAAAAAATAATCACTTGTCTATTTCAGACCTAACAAGGATTTGATCTTTGGGGCCTAGTTTTAGCCATGAGTAACAAACTTTTCAATTCCTGCATGTTAGTTTTTGTACTCACTTTTAACTCTTCACTTTTAACTCTATTTCAGGGGGCAAGATGTTGTTATACTAAATACTGGACTAGGGAGTGAAGAGGATCAACAAAAGGTCACTGAACTCTTCCATGTTGGTTTATCTGCCCAAGCAAATGAGACAGGTAATGTCTGTAGATGCTTAATGCAACTCCTTAAATTCGACATGGTGGAGTGCTAAAAATGCCATTTCTATAGGTGATAAAATCTCAAGCGTGACCTGGATCCAAGAGGATGGGGATAAGTTCGAGGGAGTGAGGCTAAGACACTTCAAGGTAGTCTACTGCTTTTTCAAGTTGATGGATGCTTAAAGTTGGTTAGCTATCTCTTTACTGTTCCTTTGGAATAGCTTGATGGTTTGCTGTCGGTTAATTGCAGAAAGTTGTATCAGCTGAGTGGCATCGTAAAGGAGATTACTTGTCAACAGTGATGCCTGCAGATATCCTTTAATTGCTCATCTTGTTGTATTTACCCACTACACATTTTCTCTGTTACATATGTGCATGATGGATTGACTAAATCAAAGTAAACTCTAAAAAGAATAAATGGTAGAAAAAAAGTTTTTCGTCAATTCAAGAGGGTTGTGAAAGCTCTTGCCTCTTGAAAATTGAGTGTTTTTTCCTCGAGCTGACTTGTATTTTTCAAGCAACTTAGTTAAGATTGACTTACATCAAGCTTTGCAACGATCAGAGTCTGCTGCCATGGATCTGGGTTGATTGCTGATTTACAATGTGTGAATATACAGACTTTCCTTTTGAGTGGAGGTATCTCAAAAAAGTGGAAAATTCTAAATTTGTCTGATTACGAATTGAGCAACCAACTGCATGCATTTGATTTGCTGAAAATTCAGTATGTTGGCTATTTTCTGAAATTTTCCTTGACATGATATTACGTGAATCAAGATCAATAATGATACATCTGCTTTCCAAGAGACACTCACAAAAGATTCCATTCAAGTTGCATGGAATTCCAGTTTCATCGGTCTTTCATCCTACCCGTTCCATTTTCTTTGTTGCGACCAAGAAAAACATTCGAGTGTATGATCTTGTTAAGCAAAAGATCATGAAAAAGCTGGAGACTGGATTTCGTGAAGTTTCTTCAGTTGCAATTCATCCTTCTGGTATGATCTACTCATTTTTCTTCTTCTTTTCAGGTCGTGTTACTTCAACATGTGCGAATTGATGTATTCTGTATTATCGGTAGTCTACAAATTTTGGTTGAATCCAACTGATTCTCTGGAGCTTCTTCTCCTTGCAGGAGACAATGTAATTGTGGGAAGCAGAGAGGGAAAACTATGCTGGTTTGATATGGACCTTTCATCAAAACCATACAAAAAGTTAACGTATGTCTATCATTATTGATTCTATATTCTGCTTGTAGTTGCAGTTATGCTCTGAACTGGCATAAGTTGATTTCAATGCAATGCTTCATATGCAGATGTCATAAAAGTGATATTACGAATGTAGCATTCCATCGTTCGTACCCACTTTTTGCATCCTGTTCTGATGATGGGACAGCTTATGTGTTTCATGGAATGGTTTACTCAGATCTAAATCAGAATCCTCTGATTGTTCCTTTGGAGATTCTTCGAGGGCATTCAAGCACCAATGGAAGAGGTAAGCAGCTGCTGCACCTTTCTCAAGCATTTTATCATTTGGGTCTTTTATTCCATCTCCTCTCCCTTGAGATGCAAGTGGATTTTCTGTGTGGGAAGGGAGAGATGTTCATGAGAAATACTACCCTCTACCTGCTGCGTCCTTGTACTGCAGAAGGGGGGGCATGGTAACAAAATAAAATTGGAAAACTTCTCTAGTTCAATGAGTGAATCTATTTGTAGTAAGTTTTTATGTAAGGTGACCAACTAACACCATGTAAGGTAAATAGCCCTTCTAATCCATCACTTACCTTGATTAAAATTGGATATGATACACAAACCTATTATTATTAATAAATACTCATGGAATATAAAAACTGATGATTTTATGGATTTTTTTCTTCTCATTTCATTGTTTGCAGGTGTGATGGACTGCAAATTCCATCCGAGACAGCCATGGTTATTCACAGCTGGTTCAGACTCTGTGATAAAGCTTTATTGTCACTAGCTAGCGAAGGAGTTGGATTTTTTTTCATAGGTATGTATAACCTTGTATTCGTAGAAAGAAGAAACCCTATATTGCGGTTGAGCTGGTTCTTCATGCTTAGGTTGGTTGTTAATTGTTATGATCATTTTTGTTAAGTGGGGAGTCCACTGTTGCAGTGATGAACTTTTTGTTATGTCATTATATTTGGTGTTTTTTTTCTTCTTTTAAATGAATGAATGATACGACGGAAGCAGCCTAGCTAGGTGCTGAGTGTAGTTAGTATTATGTCTTCTAACACAATAAGAGGGTCTGTGTAACACTTCTAAAAGTCGTATCTTGTTGGTTAGGTAACGTTCAGCAAGCTATTGGTGGACAAGTGAAGTGAGTTGTAGCGTTATGTTGGTGTTAAGAAAGGTTGCGAGGGTTTGTAGCGGATGAAACGTGTATGAATATCATCCAAGTGAAATGTTAAAGAAGTTGTGTAATTAGTATCGAAAAGTGTCAAGAAGATACTAAGGTAGTGCAGTTTGAGTGTTGGAGCTGAATGACAAACGAAGCTTGAACGCAAAGTGTGATGTTCTTAAAATAAAAATATATCCATATTTTAAATATATATTAAGTATATATAGGCTAAATTTGTGGGTTTAGAGATGTATATAAATATATCTGAAAAAGTATGAAAATAGTTCAATATTTCTGCAGACAACTTTCGTTGTATCATGTTTTTTTTCTTCAAAGTGGTGGCTGCATTATTATGTTAAAAAATTATGATAAATACACCTCCAGTCAACCATAAAATCTCTATAAAATATTTTTTAATTTATAAATTAATTGAATATTTTTTCAAATGTTACAACGAAATTTTGCTAACTTATACTAATGTTACAATTGATTCCCGATTCGATCAAGACTCAATTGAAGTTCTAATTGCCTAAGCTCATTCTTTCCCTATGTCAACTGGTTTGGTCCTCACTATGTCCGGCAATGATGCGAGTATACCAAAAAATATAATTGCATCATTCTTTTTTTTAAAGTAACATATCATAACCAAAACGAGTACAGTTTTTAATTTCATAACCGTATTAAAGTACGTTGATTTCAACACATTCGATATTAATACAAGTTTGAGATACATATTGAATTTTATTTACATGATAAGTTATATATATGTGTGATTAAGGTCATAACCATGGTGGGTCAAATATCATAGTCATGGTCATTACGAGCAGAAAATTCATTACAATCACACCACACCATAATGTGGTGACTAACCATACTTGGGTACCAACCCTGACTAGGTCGCCCAAGGGTTGGGACATGGTGTGGGTGGAGACCCAAGCCTAGGGACCCCGATTGGAGCTCTTGAAGCGTGAATCAGTTAGGCTTAGTTCGACCCCAACTGATTGGGGCTTTAACGGAGCCACAATCATGGCCCTTCTAATCTGAGTCCCCACCGACTCATGCCCAAGACCCTTTAGTTGTGTCTTAATTAAGTTTCGATTGAGTAAAAACTCAATTGTAACATTAGTATAAGTTATTTGGATTTAGTTATGACATTTGGAAAAGTATTTGATTATTTTATAATTTTGAAAAGTATTTAATGCGTTTTTTTAAATGGAAATGTGTATTTAGCATAATTTTCAAACATATTAAACCAATTTAAGATCTTTCTTAATATATATAATTTCATAAACACACAAACACACACACATACCCTTAGCTTTGAAAAAATAGAGTTTTTAAGTGAGGGTCTAATCCGACTTCTATTTTTGATTGATTAATAAAGACAAATGCCCCACATTTATCTTCTAGTTTTTCTGATCTTCTTTGTGTTTATTATTCTGTGGTGTTTAAGTTTGCAATTAATTCAAAAGACTCGATCACGTCTTTTATCTGAGCTGGTGGTTGGTCATGCAATCACGTCACCAGGGTGCTGAAGACGACAAAAAAGAGGCGATGATTTTGATCGTGTGACAATTGTATGAAAGTTTAGTTCATGGAGATGTACCAAAATTTAGTGAAAGTGGCATCAAAGACAAGTGGTGCGTGGTTCCTTGATAAGGACTTTATCATGTGTATAAAATATGGTATGGAAGATTGAATCACGAAGCTAAAGTGATTCCTTAGTGAAGACGCTGGCGTGGAGACTGAACATGTGATAACCTTGCTTGAGTTGGTTGTTGTGAGATGGCAATTGAAGATTCAGGGGAAGGATTGCAGATGTACATACATGAGCGATAGATCATGAAAGTCGAATCCAAGGCGTGGAGACGTTTGTTGAGTATACTTGTGAGGATTTTCATAGGATAAAAAAAAATTTGAATTGCAGGTCGAGTAATGCTTCATCGGTGCAAGTTCACGAACCCAAACCCTTCATAGGTGTGCTAGATACAAAGTCTCTTGAGTAGTAATTCTATTTGAATTTTAGCTTTAGTTACTCCCATGATTTGATAGACGTTGACGGTAATTCGAAGAACCATTAAGAAATTGTTCCTAGTTGTGTCGCGCATAACAACACCATGTGCCTATTGACGTGCCAGTCTGGGTCGCCTACTCCATTATATTCTGGAATCACTCTTGTCACTACATCCTTAGGGATTTTAATCAAGACCAAGTAGGGATGAACTGATGGGACGCCTTATCTCTTAGGATGGTCATTACTTACCCTTCACTCCTTCAACTTTTTGTTGATTAATTCTTCAACGTGACCAATGCAAAGAAATGCCATGTTGATGTTACAGAGATGGTTGTGAAGGACCTATACTTGCCTCTGTCGTGGGTTCTGCTGGATGCGGATGATAGATCCCCGGTTAGTGTCGGAGTTGCTTGGTGGTGAGGGGTCGTGGATGGGCCCTGTGGCAGCATGACTTAGGATGGGGGCGTGTTCAAAAGTTTCTTGAGGTTCCTCCCTCACCTGTTTTCCCTTGTTGAGCGTTGTGTGAGTTTGCATGGTTTTTTATTTGTTTCCCACAGACGACACCAAATATGGTACACACTACCTAAATTTGACGTGAACTCGTCGGGAGTTGATTCAGATTGACGTTGATTGATCTTAGCCATTGCCAGTTGATCCAAGCACCTGTTAAAAGGGGACACGTAGGGGTTTTCACTTCCGGGTCTTTGTCCCATGATTAAAATCGAGCCTTTTACTTACAACCTTTTTGTTTGCAAGAATTCTTAGGGAATAGGAAATACGAATTCCATATTCCTATGTTTGTTTTGCGGAATTGGAATCTTACGGAATCCGAAATTCCTAAAGAGCTAGTTATTCTTGGCTAAGGGTTGAATTGCTATTTCGGGTAAGACCAAAATAAGGAATAGTGATCGAAATGACCAAAATACCTTCAAATATTTCCTAGTAATTATAAAAATCGAGTTTACTAAAGTTTTTAATAAAATGCGTAATTAAGTTTTTATGATTATTTGTAGTATAATTAAATTAATTTAAATTATTTATTTATATTATATTATAATTTCATTAAATTAATATATTTTTAATTAATTAAAATATTTTAAAGTTTTTAATAAAATGCATTTTTAATTTAATTAAGGGCTAAGTATCAAATAGGCACCTGAACTTTACATAGTTTGGCAGGTAACGTACCTCACGTGCTAGTCACGTGATTTTTCCATCAATAATAAACGAAAAATAAGACGGAGGTCTTTATTTAGTTATATAAAAAAGTTAGGCAACCTATTTGCGACAAAAACGTTTAGGTACCTACCTGCCAAACCATGTTAAATGCAGGTACCTGTTTGATAATTAACCCTTTAATTAATCTTAATTTAAGCATCCCAAATTAATTAATATAATAAGATAATTGTATTATATATTATACATATCGAAACAAATGGTATATACGTCATTTCACATTATTCCATTCAATTTTCATACACTGTTCCACCAACCAAACATTGGAATTCTATATTTCATTTTGTTTCATTAATTAACCAAACAATATTATGTTATTATATCATATTCCTTATTCCATAATTATATATTTTTTATTGGTAAAAATATGAAAATACACTCGGATGTTTGTATCTGTTGGTAATTGCACCAATAATATTTGTTATAACATCCATATGTTTCATTGTGTTAGTAATTGGATTTTTTTTGTTCATTGTCGGTTGTTGTCCGTTAAATACAAATCATGTGCCGAAAATATCCCTAACCTATTATGTTGAACTCCCCCATCGTTCATTTATCTTCATTCTCTTCGTCTTTTAGCTCGTCTTCGTCCTCCCCCTACCGAAGGGAGAATTGGATAGAAGAGAGTGGGTCATATTGGAATCCATTTGCACCTCTAAATCAAGAATCACGCTGCCATGGAAGAACATGGGATCACCTACTTTACCCGCTCGACCCAACGTTTGGAGCTTTGCTACTGCAGTTCAGCATCCGGGGCAACCTCAGTCACTGTTTTTTCAGCACCAATAGTAGCAGGCCATGGGTGAGGCATCTGCCGACAGGGTCGGGAACTACCTCCTTAGTCACCTAAACTTGCTCGCCTCATTGTCGGCGCGTAAACACTTGATTTTGGCTCACGGTCAAAATAATGTACGCGAGGATCCGAGCCAAGAACAATCGAGAGAAAGAAAAAAACTAAACTAAACCCAAAATCAAACCCTAAACCTTAAACCCCAAACCCTAAACCTTAAACCCTAAACCCCAAACCCCAAACCCCAAACCCTAAACCTTAAACACCAAATCCTTAATCCTAAATCTTAACCTTAAACCCAAAACCCTAAAACTTAAACCCTAAACCCTAAACCCTAAACCCTAAACCTTAACCTTAAACCCCAAACCATAAAAAAACATAAACCCTAAACCAAACCTAAACCCCTAAACCCCTAAACCCCTAAACTCTAAACCCTAAACCCCTAAACCCCTAACTCCCTAACCCAAGACCAAGCACCACCAATTTCCCCTAAAGTCCTCCTAATTGTCATCACCTTTGCCCACTTGATCACTTTTGCTCATCTACCATCATCTTTTGACCAAATCCTCATCAATGATACCAAAAGTCCTCCCAATTGCCAATCACCTTTGCCCAATTGCTATCACATATGCCCTCCACTATATATTGACCATGCTTTATCATCTACTTGGACAAAAATAACATTGGGGAAAACTCTATACAGGAGGAGAAATCTTCGACAATTGAGGGAGGGGAAGGCATTGTCGTAAGCTACGACAATAGAAGAAGAGAAAGAAAAAAGAAAGAAAGAAAAGAAAAAAGAGAAGAACAAAATCAGAGAGGGAAGCCACGACATAGATGGAATGAAAGGGAGATTGAGTGACTAAGTAAATTTTTGAGAGAAATTAAGCCACGACATTATCGGTCTCGGTTCCTCGTACGGTATCTAAACTTTTGATAACTTATGTATATCCCTTTCATATTCAATATTGTATTTGTATGTCCTAGTGTGAATAAAGTTTGTTTTATCGATATGACGTGTTAATAGTTATATTTCGTATAAGAATCGTACTCAATTTTAAGTTTCGTATGACTTTGGGTCATTTTAGTAATTTGTGAGAGTTATGGGGTTGTTTCAGTAAAAAAAATCGAAATGACTTAGGTCATTCCCAAACTTTGATGAAGGTTATAGCTCGGTCCTTGGACTCTCGGGTAATTTTTGTGACTTTATCGAAAGGGCGGATTATGAACTTGCGAGCTCCTAAGATGTAATCAAACTCCCAAACTCAATTCTATGGACGTAGACCTTTCCAAGCCCTAGGATGTCAACTCCATGTACCCTAGGCAAATTTTAGTATTTCGATTATCCTTTAATTAATCGGTGGTGAGTCTCTTCATTTTTCGATTCGGTTGATGACCCCGCTCGACCGGACCCGTCGCTCGCCAAGACCCAACATTTTCGATCTAAACAAAATAAAAATATTTTTCAAAAGGGTTGGGGAAAGTCAGATCCGACGTCCAACAATTTGGCGACTCTACTAGGGATTTATCTGTTTAGAGGGTTAGGCGTTGTCATGTTTGTTTTACCATATTATATTTTGCCTTATCCGTTTTGACCATTTTCTCATGCTTGCAGTTTTAATTTCTGCTCGAAAAGCGATGTAAATGTAATAATTCAAAAATGATTTAAATTCCCGTTTTGCACACACCACGTTGGTTACCACTACCCTATCGGACCTGGAACACATTAAGAGCTTAGGGAGCTTAGTAAAGGAATGCGCTGAGAGCGGTTTGGACCGCCGACACACACCCAAACAACTCAACTCAATGATTGGAATAGGCCTGTGATCCTCTATAGGGGGTGAGGTTCGTCCGGTTTAGAGGACCTAGAAATTCCATCCCTCGACATGAAGTCCGCGCAAGCAGTCAGATACCTCGACATGAATTTTAAACTCTAAAGGAAATTACAAGCCGGCGAGCGGAGCCTTTACGTGTTCAGCCTCCGCAAGTCATTCTCGACGACCAGGACGTGTAGTTATCTAGCTTCCGGGAGTCACAAGCCAACGAGTGGAGACTTTAGGTGTTCAGCCTTCACAAGTAATCCTCGACGACGAGGACCTGTAGTTATCCAGATTCTGGGAGTCACAAGTCGACGAACGAGGCGTTGAGGTACTCAACCCCCATAACTCATCCTCAGCGATGCTTCTGGCCAAAAAAATCCTCAACTTCTAGCTCCTTGTTACCAAAACAAAATCATCGACAACCAGGACCTGTAGACGTCCAGCTTATGGGAGTCACAAGATGATGAGCGTTTAGACTATCAGTCTCTGCAAATCATCATCAACAATTAGGACTTGTAGATGTTCAACTTCCGAAAGTTGCACGATGACGTTTGTCTACTATGTAAATAATGAATCGAGAGGAGACAAAATCAGTTGTTTGTCTTTGAACACACACTCATGAGATCACTTCCAAGAGCGCGTGTTCAAAGAGGGGCAATTGTAAACACCTGATTTTGGCTCAGGGTCAAAATATCGTACGCCAGGTTCCGAGCCGAAAAAAATCGAGACAAAAAAAACTAACCCCCAAACCCAAAATATTAAACCCTATCTCTCGTAGAATGAACCACCGTTTAAAAGAAAGAGCCTAAATACTTACATGAATTGCGCTTCATAATTCTTTGACGAATAGTTGAGGATTGTTTGGTGATTGGAGGAGCTGGTTTATTAATGGTGGGAAAGAACTGGAAGTAGTCCTCTGAATTATGCTGGAAACTACGGGTTTTATCGGAGTCGAAGAAGAATATTTATTCACGATGATCGATTTTACAAGTTCTTGCTCTGCTATGGTGGTTTCTTTCTTCTCGATTTCAACCCCAAATTCTTCATCCAATTTCTCTTCATCTTCGTATTCAGAGCACTCTTCATCATCTTCTCCTTCATTTTCATCATCGAGTGCCTTGGCGTCATGAGATTTATCAATTTTCTCATAAGTTTTGATCTCCCGATCCATATTTGACGAGATTAGTTCATCTTTCTCCTCTTTGTCTTCTTTGTCGCAGATGATGTCACCTCATTTTGAGGGGCAGGAATGTATTTTGATTTGCAAACAATTCGAAATTAACCCTCCCACGTGACTTTCAAGTGACACTTAACGGAATGTGCAATTACAAACAAAATGAAACATATGGGTGCACTTAGTTGCAGCAAAAAACATTCGGTGCAGTTATATAAAAATGTAAACATCAGAGTGTATTTTCATACTTTTCCCCTTTTTATTATGTATTAGAACAATCAAACACGGTGTTTAGAGAGTGATCCAAAGAACCGCCAAGCAATGTGTGGATTGGATTGCAAAACAATCACTTGCGGGGATAAGTTCACCAGATTGGGTTAACCGACCTCGTCCTCGCTTTCTATTCTTATCGATAAGTATTCTTATCAATAAGGATCATGTGATGTATTTTAACTCTAGAATTTAGAACTGAATAAAATTTCTCTTTGATTGGGAAAAAAACTAAATATATTTCTCATTCCCTTTTTTCCTTACCATATTAGATATGTCGGTTGAAGTTAGAGGGTGGGAAAACGGGTCACGGATCGACTCATGAGTCTTGTCGGCCTTGGGTTGTGTCAGGGACCCCTGACCCAAACTTGACTTGTGTAATAATATGGGTCAATTTTTCAAACTCAAACTTGACTCGCGGGTTGGTGGGTCAGCCCGCGGGTCAGTATGACCCGTTAGAAATGAAAGGGTTGGGTCAAACTGATCCATTGGACCCCTATGACCAGCGGGTTAGTCTGCCCCGTTCGACCCATGCATACCAAACTACCTGTTATTTTAATATAATATAAAAATGCAACGGGTCACGGGTTGACCCGTGGGTCAAATCTTCATACCCAAACCTGACCCGTGATATCACAGGTCATCTACGGGATGGGTCTAAATGACCCATGGGTCAAAAATCCTGACCTAAACACGACCCGTGGACGGGTCACCCACGGGTTGGGTCAGGTTTTGTCACCCCTAGTTGATGTCCTATCCAACACATAAATCTACAACTTCAACTTAATAGAAAGATCGGGACAATTATTGTCAGCCTCCAAGTCATTTTTTTTTTAATTACTACAAATTGTTTTTATAAAAAAAAATGCATGCTTGATCTGTGTGAAGTAACATTTGTCGAACTATTCTTTTGTCAGATGTATATAAGAGGATATTTTAAATGAAATATTTCTAAGTTGTAACTAGCTAATTAATGCTACGTAGAAATTTTGATTCGTTAGAAAGAGGAGCTACACATTTAAAATGTTAGATTAAAGTTTAAAAGTTTTAATATGGAATAAAAAATAGGTTGTGATCTAATAGATATATATTTATATTATCTTTTGTTTTATATTAATAAAGTTCTATTCGTTCTATATTCTATTCATTTATCTGCCATATTTAATCATTTTGTGATGAAGATAATAATTCTTTTAAAAAACAAATCTGTTGTATTTTATTTATAAGAAGATTATTCTTTATATCATGGAATGAATCCATAAGCTTTTATTATCTTACAAAACTATGCCCAAACCCAAATATTAATGAATGCTTTAAAATATTATTCAAGGCACAACCATATGGTACCGCGTACCAATTCACCTATTCCAACCTTGTACCCTACCTTGCGCTGATAGAGGCGATAAAGGAAAATGAGTGGGTGGACTTCCAAGCAATACAAAAGGAGTATATATTAATTAAAGTGTTAAATACCAAATCACTAACACATGTTTTACAAAAAAAACTAACTCAATTTTTATTTTTCAACAAAATTTAGCTCAACTTTGGACTAACGTGAAAATAGTTAATTCCGTTCAATTTATCGTAAATTGTGGATGGAAAACACCATGTGTTGGTCACGTCCAAATAAATACCTCCGTTTAGCTCTCTCAGGTACTTTCCTTCGCCTTCTCCGCCATCAAATACATCTGATACAACCAATATTTTGCCACGTCGAAATCAGGCGAGTCACGCCAGTGGCTCGGGCTCGACGGCCTCATCCTCGCCCTTGTCGCAGTTCTATTCTTAGTATTATCCACCGGTTCCGTAGATACAAACTCCGACAACCTCCTACAAACCAACCCTTCTCGCCGGATTATCATTCGAAGACTGGAACTTTTATCGTCAATCCCATCGGCGTTGCTGGTCTTTCTTTTCGGCCTTTTCATTTGCTTCATCCGCGACCCAACAATCTTCAAATTGCTGAAATTCGGACCATCGAAGCTCCATGTCCTTCACATCACCTAGGAGGACTGAAAAATAAGATTCTTAAGAGCAGCGATCCCGCAGATCCCTCTCTCGATCCTCAACTCTGTTATCGCCGTCTATAAGCTCTCCACGTACCTTTTCCTCGATAGACCAGAACTTTCTGCAACCTCTATCTCGATCTGTTTCATAGCGATGAACTTCATCGGGTGCTAGTTCGGAGCCATTTCGGTCTGCCACGAAGCCGACGACATTGTCGGACAATACCGTTTTGGTGGACGGAGCGGAGGTACATGGTGGTTTCCGTCATGTGACCGATACATGGTGTTTTCCGTCCACAATTGACGATAAATTGGACGGAGATAGCTATTTGCACCTCAGTCCAAAGTTGAGGTAACCATTTTTGAAAATTCAAACTTGAGGTAGCTATTTGTAAAACAGTCAAAGTTCGGGTAGCTATTTGGTATTTAACTCTTAATTAAATGAGAATATCATTCAAATGGAAGTGCATCATCTATATGCAATTTCAATCAAGAACATAAGTATCAAATTTTGTATAACCTAAATATAAATACCATTTGAATTTGCCTTTTTTTTGTGTCCATCCATTAACCATAGTTATCAAAACTGGACTGCCGGACCGGACCGCGAAACAATACTCTAAACGGTTTGGTTCAACAAAAAGACCGAAATGCATGGTGGACCCGATTGAACTGGTGTGAACCGACCGACTTTTGATGAACCGATCGGTTTTTTGAACACTGACCAGTTTCCGGTTCTTTTTTTCCAGTCGTTCTTCTTCCAGCTAACGCCAAAGAATCTCGAGTACAAGCTCGACGCCATCTGGCAGATCATTATCTTCTTCGACATCTGCATATCCGTATTAAACAATGGCTTCTTCTACGTTAGATTCGAAGAAATTTCCTCAAGACCCATCAATTTCGCTATTATCCCTGGACCTTTGGCTATGCTATTCTCCAAATTTTGATCCATCTTCTCATTGGAACTTGATGAAGAATTGTTAGAGCTCGTAGAGGGAATGTCGAGTTTTCAGTCAAATTGACTGAAATGCCTCTTCCCTCCATAATTACCAACTCTTAGGAGGTTCTGCTTCTCAAAGCTGCCTTTGATAATCTCCTTCAACTCCTCAATCTGTTCCTTTGATGCCTCCTTGTAGTTCCAGAAAAACCTACCTTCTTGTCTCCTATTGTGGTTACCTTTCTCTTGTTTTTTCTTCAGCTTAGCAATATACGTCGAAGTTGTCTGCAACGTCCCCAACATCATCAGCGAGTCCTGAAGATACAGAGCGACTTTCAACAAATCCTTGGCTAAATCCTTTGGATGCCCGTCAACCGTAAGATTCTTTGACCACGACTCGATCATATGATTTTTTTCCGGTCGTTCTTCTACTAAGATCGACACTATCTTCGCCCAGCAGCCAGCAAGCTCCCGTCGCTGGTCCCCGCTGTCAGCAAGTTCTGCACCATAAGTGATGAAATCTCCGGTAGCGTTTGCTTGCAAGCTGGGGGCGGGAGTTGTTGGACGACGGGTGAAGGTAGGAACATGAGGTGTTAGCGGCGAGAGTTGAAGGTGAAGGGTTTGAAGGTTGAATTTTTTAGAAGGTGGAGCAGATAATAAGAAGTAGTGAATTGTACGTTCGAACCTGGTTGAACCTGATCGAACCATTTGAACCGGGAACCGCCCCCTTACCGGTTCGAAGGTCGGTCCGATTCTGATAACTATGGCTCTAACAGTACAAATAAAACTGAGTCATACAAATCTAATGTGTATCCTTGGATTTTTAACAAATAGAGAACATATTATATTCTAAGTATTCTAATATAATATAATATATTTATTTGTCTTATATATCTCATAAAGACATGTTTGGAAACGTCATGGCTTATTGTAGGAAATTGGCACCCTTATGGGGTGCTAAGTGCAAACTATAAAAAGATCGTGAACTAAAGTGTAAAGTTACAAAGTAATGTAACTTCCTTTTGACATATAAATGGACCTTTTGTCTACACATGATGTGGAACAAGATACAATCCCAAAAAACCCTAATAGTTGCTCTATCCGATCTTTGGGTGTTCCTCAATGGAAACGTAAGTTGTGCTCCGATCACGTGACATATTCTTCCGATCGGAATCCCCCGCCGTGGCTCTGAATCGCTGGCGATCACGCACACTTTTGTCATTGTACGCCGAACGATGTAAATATAATTTCGTATAATGTTGTTTGACCTACTAACGATCTATTTCTCGTGCATGTATCTCGAATTCCAACCTGGGTATCAAAGCCATAAGTCTGGTCTCTGACATCGTCTTTGTGACGATCATTTCTGCCTATCGATTAGTGTTGGTCGCTCACTTTTCCTCTTTGAGTTGCAGTGACACGGAGCTCAACCTACGGAAATTTTTTCAGGGAATAATTTTTTTTTTTTGTGTGTAGTAGCCTTCATTCTCCATGCTTGGCCGAAAAGTCTCCATGATGAGGTGCCTACCAATGCTCCATTACATTCGTCCTTGCATGAAAATGGTTCGGCCTTAAGGTGATGTCACTTTGTGGCCTTTGGTGAAGCAGTGTCCATTCTGTGCCACTTCCATGTGTTTTGTCTGTCTTCCCAAAGTGTTATGTACTGTAGCCTTTATAGCTCATCAAAATAACAGCAAGTTACTCTTACATGTGCATGTGGTACCATGGCATTTCAAAATTTGTTTTCGTTGGAAAAACAGTTTTTTTTTTCGGTCCAATCTTGTGTGACTAAGCGGCTTGCTTATGTCATTTCATACGTAACGTGTCACTGTGGCATTTTTCCATTAGAAATATGAGCACTAACCTTCTATGCGTAAATGAGTGCTTACACATGGTCTTCTTGTAAGAAGAGTATCCTCCTCCTTGCAATTGTACAATAAATTTACGGGGGAAAAAATTGTTACGACCGTGATCTTTTCATTCGGCAAACCGGATGGTATTAACGGAGGCATCCGTCACGGTTACTGGTGATAACTCGCCAGCGACGATTACTCAGGAAGGTGATTACCGAGTAGTGAGAAAATGGTTCATGTTGGTTGACGGGTTTAGGGATGGACTTGGTTCGGTGTTTCTAAGGCGGTCCTCTGGTTGTTCCGGTGATCTGCATGAAAGATAAACCCGGGGTATTTCCGTTCTTTCACTTTCGACGCTCAAGTCAATTGGAGGTTTGTTGATATGAGAAGAGTAAAGGTAGGTGTGATTATTGAATACTTAATTGAATGTAAGTGAAGAGGGTGGTATGGGTATTTATAAACCCTTACCTCAGACCTGGGTTAGGTCAGGTCTTACCATGGTCAGTCCAGATTGTGTCAGGCGTTGTGAATAACCACAAAGGCTCAATAACTCCCCTTAGTACCTCGTAGTAGTCAATTTCTCCTAAAATAGGATTGTTATTAAAATACCATTGTTCTCAAAATTCCTCATCATAGACATATCCCTGTCGTGGAAAGTAACACCATTAGAATAAAATCCAGAATAACATTGTACACCATATAAAGGACATTGAGACAATGACTTCCATCGACACATTTTTTAAGAAGGGATCATGTTTGTAATTAGACCCACCTAATTCAGTCCAAATATAACTTTGGAATGTCAACATGCTCTTAGACAATTTAGCATATCAACTATGGAAACAATTCAATAAATATGTAACCTACCCACCCTTCAAACCATCATGTAAACTTTATGTTGTGCATCAAATCCATGTTCCTCCTTGATATCATTGCCTCTAGGATTTGTCATTTATGTTCTCCGCAAATAACACCTTTCAAAGTTAGTTTCCCGAAAATAGATAATCATAAACATATAGACGTACTTTATGATGGGTTTAACTTCTTCACATTAGCTCAGTACATATCGATGACATTGTTGCCACTCAGTATCCGTCAATTCATGCACAAATGTACCTCCTAATGGTTTTCCTGCTACATAGAATATTGTCAATCACTCATTGATCCCAGCTGGACTATTATGCATAACAGAGCTTATATGTCGAGTGAACTTTGTTTCTACTTCGTGTATATATCTCGAACAAAAGGTGAGACACTCTAATGTAATATCGCCTTCAGCTATAGAACCTTCAGGGCGAATTTTGTTCCGTACAAATGATTTCACTATCCCCTATCCTAATACAAGTGAATGCAAAATATGTAAATCAACAATCAATTAATAGTTACCTCTGTACTTAACACAACAATATATGCAAAATCATATAGCTTCATACCGTTCAATGGAATACATCCAACGATATTGAACATGGCCAACTATTGAAGCAGGAAGAAGGAAAAATTCTTTCTAGATTACACAGTTGAGGTTCTTTCTACTCCAAATCAATAAAGTTCAATTCCTTAGAGCATAATACTTTCAATGTGTTGGACAATTCAATAAACACTTTGCACATATATGAAGGCAATCATTGAACTCGTCTATTAAAGGTTGCAATTATACATCAATATCATTGGTTGGAGCTTTGGGTCCAAGGATTAAAATTGACAGTAAATAGTTTGTATCTTTCAAACATATCTCAAGTGACACATTATATGGAATAAGCACTACCGACCACATACTGCATGGGTGAGTAAAAGGGTAAGGATTCATTTTCAAGACCAAGGATACTGTGACCGAGGAAAGCCAATATTCCTCCTGGTTAACTGAAGCAGAGGAGGAGTGATAAGAAGAAGAGAGCAACGTTGGCTAAGCAAGTTGCCGCTCGTAAGGCTAAAATATAGGTACTACTCCAAGAGAGGGATCTTCAAAGGCTCAAGTGGAGGAGGTCGTTGAGGCTTATAAGAAGAGCGTTAGTTCATGAAGGTCACCGAAAACCAATGCCTTCCAATGATCATTAAAGTCTACAGTGATTTGGTGATACAACTCAAGAAGTTCATCCAGACTTTTTCGGTTGACCAGGTTAAAGGAATTTGTGTCCGCCTCTCATTCCAAAGGAAGGAAGTGAAGAAGGCTCAAAAGGTGTCACAAGAGATTGAGTTGTTGCGCCAATCTACAGAGGATCCAACTGATTCTAGTGAGTCACTTAAGGATATAAATGAGTCTCAAGATCTTGTTTATCATGAGGCCATGCCTGGGGATACATGTATAGTTTTCTTTTGCTTATTTTGTATGTAATATCCATAATTTTGCAATGAAATTTAGATTATTCTTACTATGCGATTTTTCCTTCAAGGAACCATTAAGCACTAAGACATGGACCTTAATCATGATTATGTTTTAATTAAGGTTTGATTTATCAAGTAATTAATAAAGCAACATCCTTACATTTGTGCTTAAATATTTCAACCACCATAAAATTTATCACAGGGGTGCATATATGTGTCAAAACATGCAGTCGTGGGTGTCGTCCATTTACACTAGAGTTTGTAAAAATTCCTTAAGAGGATAATTTTATCAACCATTAAATAGTTGATAGTCGAGACCTAATTAGATAGGATGAACCAAAGCTCATGGAAAAAGTAGGTATTACCCTTGATCCATTCATTTGGCGATATACAAGATGGTGTCACCTTTTGATTAAGCATATATTTTTATAAAAAGTATTCTTCAACTTCTTTCAATTCATATCTTCTAGAACATATGTTTTGAGATACACGATGGTGTATGGTTCTTCACATTTGAGGGATAGTTTGTTGATTTTGTCCAAGTGTGAGAATTTGTTTACTCTCCACACCATCTCTCCCACAAAAAAACCGTCTATTGTAGTATCTCGCGATGGTGGGACACATTTTTCCTTGACTTTCTTTTGACGCTCACGTTTTCCATAAGTTAGGTATAGTTTAATTCATCCTTGTTCATCATTTGGCGTTGCTTGAAAGTAATGCACTCAGTGAGAGGTGACAACAATCTCGGTCTGAGGGACAACCTCATAGTTATACATCAAGCCAATTGGTGTTTCCCCGGTTGCATTTATAGTTAAGTTCGAATGGCCCAAAGCACATTTTCTAGTTATTCAACCCAATTTCCTAGCTCCTAAACCGTTGAGACTTTTCTTCAAACCATCCATTTTTTATCTTGTTGGCAGACTCAACTTCTGCATTTGTCTGACCATGTCTCACGGAAGCGAAGTGATGCACAATTATTAGTTCTTCGTAGAACCATTTGATCTATTGTTTGTGAAACTAAGTCATGGAGCCGTCATTAGAATTTGAAAGTCTTACATATAGTCATATCTCTTTAGCGAGACTTGTGAAATATCATGGGATAGAGTGATAGTAGTGTCTCAAAGAAGACAACATTAATAGTAAAGAGACCAAACATTTGAAGATGAGGAATACCAAGAGAGAATATACATTGAAGAGGATGATATGGTAAAGTTTGGTTTTCCCAGATCTTATGGTGCACCTATGCCAGTTCAATTTCAAAGATGTTAGACGAATTGTACAACAAGAAGAATGAGTCTTGAGAACGTTTATTGGAGACCGATATGGATGATGCAAAATATGTTGTGTCTTAATATTCACAACTCTCTTTGAGAAGGAATAAGCTATATTCAAAGATTAATTAGTTCACCCGGATAAGTTTATTTCAGAGTCGTAGATAAAACACCACATTATTCAGGATAATGGTACGTACGACTTGGTATGTCTCCCAACTGCAAAGAAAAATGTCGGTTGTAGGTGGGTATTTACCATTAAGGTTGGCATGGATAGTCACATTGATCATCTCAACACAGGCCTTGTTAACAAAGGATATACTCAAGTTTATGGTGATACCTTTTCTCAAGTAGCTAAGCTTCTCTATGCACGTCTTGTTTACATCAAAGATTTATAAAATCTTAAATATTTCATTGGGATTGAAGTTTCTCAATCAATGGATTGAATTATCTTGATCTCATCCTTATCAAAGCTGTCACTTTAATGTTAAGAATTGTTTATTATAATTTCAAATCATTATGTAGGTTGAAACTCAACGTTGTTTGTTAGGTAGAATTCTAATTTATTTATCTATTAAATGTAATTTATTTGGAGATTTATGCGGGCACAATTATATCACTGCCCATATTTCCAAATGATATTAAAACTACTAGTGTAAATTTTTCTCTTAACGATAATCAAACTAAAGACCACACTGTCACAACACAACGTTCTACCACTTTACCACTAGTACCAAATAGTATTTACATACTTAAATCATACTTATTTCACATACTTCTAAGTGAAAAAAAAAATGGGCAAAATTTTGTTCTAGCTAAGAATTAAAGTCGTGGGGTTATAGCAACACAATGTTTTACCACTAAATCAATGATAACAAATAGTTTCTTTACGTACTTACTTTACACTTCATGTTATTTGGGGTATCTTAAACCCTCTAATTTTAAAACATTTTTTTGATAATTTCCAAATAAATAAAAAAATTATGTATTTGGTCACTTATGTTTGACCAATGTTAGCTTTTAGTAATTTATCTTTATTGACATTATTAAAGGATCACTTATGTTTAAGGATGTTACTATTTGGATCATACTTGTGCTATTTAGTAACTTATATTTTACCAATGTTATGAAATAAACACTAAATGATGATTTTTTACCGTAAAAATATAAGAAGAAAAATTGCAGTTTTATTATTTCATCTCATAAAGAAGTCATTGTAACCAAAAAGTAACATTGTCAAACTTAAGTGACCAAACAAGTAATTAACCCCCAACCCCCCAACAAAACAATTATAATTTTAGATAATCCAATTAAAATTCTAACTATGGTAAACTACCTCAACAGTTACTTATGTTTGGCCTATGTGATTAAATGGTTACTCATCTTTTTTTGTGTAACTCAACCGTTACTTAAGTTGTCTTATGTGACTGAACGGTTATTCCGTGAAGTTTCCGTCCAATATTATCATCTGACTGTCACGAGGAAATCACATGACTTAATTTGAACAAATTTAACTTATATGAAAGGATAATTATACCCTTTTGTCACCATTTCCCTCCTTGCCACCCTCCAACTTCCGCCACTGCACCCCTTGATTAATTGATTCCGCGTATCTTCTTTCTCGTCGTGGTTCATTCTTCCACTCAAAGAGCAGTGATGGGAAATCTTAGCGCGTTTTAACCAATAATTGGAGGATTCTACTTTGTTGGTTCTACTTAACGCATTGTTTCTGATTGTGGAATATCACTTGACCTTCAGTTTCACATTTTTTTTGAACCAAAATGGTTCTGATTTTGAGTGCAGTAGAATCAGGTATTCATTTCTTTAAGTGGAAACTATTTTTTTGGCCAATTAGTGAAAACTGTAATTGTGTCGAATTTTGCCAATTAGTAAATAATGTAATTGTAATTGAAAGGACAAAGGAACATCTATTTTGTCTCTTCCTCCATAAATTAGGTGAAGAACAAATTCATAATTGGACTTCATAATTGATTTGTTGGCTACATTTTCATTTTCAAAGCAAAGGTTGGTGCTCTTGTTCAAATTGCAGGTCCAAGGTTTTCTACTTTTATTGGTTTATTCTATACAAATGAATCTGGTGAGAGGTTTTCTACAGATATGCATGATGGTGCTGCTGCAGCATATATACTTTTCTTTGGAAAATATGGAAGGATGTTGCTGCAGATATTTGGTGATATATGGAAAATATGGAAGCATAAATACATGCTTGTGTTGTTTTTGTATTTGCTGGATTCGTATCTGTAAATTTTGGAAATGAAGGTGATGTACTGACAGCTCTCATGTCTCTTTGGTCCATTTGGTATCTTATTATAACTTGGTTTCTTGCTTTTGACAACTCTATTCAGGTTCTGAATCTACTAAATCATGTCGATACATTTGTGATTCATTCATTGTGCAAGAAAAAATGCAAGCATACTTTGAATGGCATCATCAGTAAATGGACTTGTCATTATGTACCAATGAATTCGTATCGACCCCACAGAACATGTAGAAATAATAAACTAGCTAAGAAATATATTGCCACTCAGTATAAACTATAGAAGTATGATTTTTTGTAATTCTCATCCGTAATTCTTGTTGTAGCTGTACAAAAACTATTTGTATCTCATGACATTTCCAATTTTATTTGCTAGTTTCGTTTTGCCTCAGGTAATACTCATGTCTTTGCTTGCTGGAGCTCTCTTTGGTGTATTTAAAGGTGTAGCTCTCATGTAAAAAAGTAACCATTCATCTACAACATGAAAAGTTGTGAACAAAAATACATTTGTGATTCATTCATTCTTCACATGGGATATGAAGAACCAAAGAACAAGAATGTGAAAAAATACATTTCCTAAACAACTAGATTCTTCTCTTTGTTGCAAACTATTATCAACAAGAATGTCATTATTCATCATTTTCGAATTAAGTAACAGTTAGATAACAAAATACTCAAACTAAAATAACCTTTTAATAACATTTAAGTTAACATAAAACTTTATTTAACAACTTCCCCACAAACATAAGTCATCCCTTTCGCAAACGACACAATGTTCTTCATACTTTAGTTACAGACAAATGACATACTAAGTAGCTACATACTCGACCTAATTCTTCACTATTCAACTTCCAACAAAAAGAACAATAACAATTACAAATGCAACAACTAACTTCCGATTAGTTCGAAAAGGGTTCGAAATACGAGATTCTGCAATTACCTAAGCTCGAGTTTTTGCATACGAGATTCTGCAACAACAAACATAAATTAGGGTTCGAAAAGGATAAATAATTGAAGCAAAACGAATCAGGGTTACCAATTAGGATTACCCACTACGAAATTACCTCAAATTGAGCAGATTTGTCCTCAGTCTTCATGCTCCATGCTGCGTGGGGCTACTCCAAGCTGTTCTTTCTTTTGTTGTTGTGCGGGTTCTTCGTTCTTCTTCCGTAGTTTCATGGGTTCTTCACTCTTTCTTTTGGAGGTTGAGAAGGTGGATGTAAATAGAGAAGGAGAGACGTAGTTTGGGAACTTCAGCTTCGCAAAAGGTCACGTGAACAACACAAGCTCAAGTTTAACGGAGATAATTAACGGAACTTATGAACCTGAACCGTTCAGTCACATTCTGAAACATGAGTAACGGTTGGGCTCAGGTTTGAACCGTTCAGTCACATCTACCAACATAAGTAACGGTTCAGGTAATTAACCCTTCTAACTAAACAAACAGTGTTGAACTTTTACTTATATTATTCTCTTTGTTATCAGTTATGCAGTCATCCAAGTCGAGTTAAGAAATCACGAAGATGTCTTTAGACCATATGTGTGTGTGTCTATGTGTGTGTGGAGATACTATAAACATTTAGCGTCAAATTCCTGAATCTACTATATTAAAATATCACAGTGGTTTGAATTATATTGATCTCATTCTTATAAAAGATGACAGATTAATGTTAGAAGTTTTTGGACTAATTTTTATCGAAAATTCATATCGCTGTGTAAGTCAAAATTTAATGTTGATTGCTTGTTTAGAATTCTAATTTATTTATCTATTAAATATATTTTTTAAATTTTTTTGGAGATGCTAAAAAAATAATATTTCTAAATTAGAGGGTTTAAGGTACCTTGAATATTCTTTTGGACAAATATTATAAGTACGTGAAGAAAATATATGGTATTAGTGCTAAAGCACTGTGTTGTTAAAGCATGATCACCAGTTCTATTCATGGTTGGAAAACAAATATCACTTGGGGAGTTGCTGCAATAAGTATAATTTAAGTATGTAAAATAATATCTTTTACAAGTGATCTAGAGGTAAAAAAAACTTTGTTGTTACAATGAGGTCCTGAGTTTGAATCTCAAATATCGGAAAAAATAAATTTTTAACTGGCGTGATTGCATAACCAAGAACAAACCCGAACATAACACGAACACAGACCAAGTATATCACCTAAAAACTCTACCTTTTTTTTCCAAAGAAAGGGATATATATATACCTAAGCTTATCTCTAACTATATATATCTTTGAATATTAAATTACATTATAGTATAGTATATTATATTATAAATTCAGCCTAAATATACTGAACATATATTTAGGTTAAGTTTATATAATCAAAACTCTTTAAAATACATTCAATTTTCAAGGACATCACATTTTACAGGGAGGCTTCGTACATGTGCATGAATTGGGTTGCACATGGTCATTCACCTCCAACACCCGGGTTGCGCTACCTTAACGCCTTTTTGTCATTTCACGACACTAATATGGTAGTTCATTAACACTTCATTTGACTGACATTCCCGAACACGTCTCATCTGCTCCAACGCCTCACGAAACGCTTCCCGAACACCAACACAACGCTACGATTCACTCTACTTGTCCACCAATTGCTTGCTAAACATTAGCCAACACGGAAATCATAGCAAATTCATGCTTCCAACAAGGCATGACTTTTAGTGGTATTACAAACCTTCTCCACCAGTCACAGTCAACGCCTTTGTTGACATAGATCCAAGGTATTCCTACTCTTGAGACCCATATTCCCAATGTAAGAGAGACTTGATTCATACTGTTTTACACTTCAATTTGTTGGGTGGAGGAGCATCACGACCACTCCATAGTTGAACAAGGTTTTGAAAGTTTTCACTATGTGGAATAATTCAACTACTTGTCGAGCTAAGCACATCCATAGCGCAGTTATGAACGCTACACTTCAAAAAACAATCAAATACTTTGCACAGACAAAACATAAGACTCACTTGCAAAGGTCGCAGAAGTTTCGCAACTCCGCTCCTTGTTGTCTTATTTTGCTGGCATACTACTCTACCTATCCGTTGAATATTTTCTGTTACACTCGAGACAAGGGTCTTCACATCAGCTACCACACTACTATTTTGTTGGCCAATCACGCTGGTCTTCATTTCACTTCATGGAAGCTTCATCAGTGGTTCATAGTTGGTTACTCCTTCAGTCGAAGATTCACTCGAACACTTCTAATCTCATCTACACTTTTCAACAACTCTGACCACTAGAAAGTTAAACTCACATTTCCTTTTCTTTACATAAGGAGCATAAGATCACAATCGAAACGCTTGTCGAAGCCACACATCATATTCCACTCATATGTTGCGCATTGATGACCAGTACCGCTTCTCCGTAGATGTCTTGGCATTCTAACTCGGAGCTACACACACACTCGCTACTTTCCCGACTTGAGGTACACGTAGAAGTCTATGATTGTTGGAATTGTACAATTCACTTGGATGTTCCCTTCATGGTAATCCACATACGCGCTCATGGATTCATCACGTTTCGGCTGAAACAACACTTCAATACCAGATTCCACCTGAGGTAGTTGAATCTTCATTGCCTCCTTCGAGAACACTTTGTTAGGGGCCTTTACTTTAATTCTGATTTTCGGCATGAGCTTGCACTCGTTGTCGATTGTCTTCTTGAATGGTAGTCCACTGCGTAACACGTCCGCAATCACTTCACTCACCTCTTCCACTTCCCGAATAGAGCACAAGTATGGAGGAACTTCACTTTTGAGCCCATGAATCGGTTGTATGGCAGACCTGAACTTACTTGACTAGTGTTTTTGGAACTTCACAGTGTTTTTTACAACACAAGGCGTTGTTGTTGCCTTGGCTACCTACCACCATCGCTCCTAATAATTTCATGAGTGTTATTCTGGTTTACATATCATCTTTTTCATCTGACATTTCAGTGATTCTTCTTGCAAAATCGAGCTTCTTCTTCCTAGGGCACTCACGAGACTTATGAGGATCATTGTAGATTAAGCACCCGAGATGGGTCTTCAGACCTTTCTTCTGCCGTCTTTTTCCATTGTCCAATTGATCCTACTTAGGTTGGTACCTTAATTTTTATTTCCTTCAGTGTCTTCAGTTGTATTTCCCTTTTCGCTACGTTGCAACTCGCGAAGTTTGATCAATCCTTTCGCTAGAATCACTTCACTCTTCAAGTCCTTTCCTCCATGACGTTGCAGTTTCATATGAGTCTAACTTTGCAATCCTCTCATGAAGTAAAATAGATTATTATTCTCCTCTATGTTTGGAATGTTCGTCATGATGGCAGTAAATAAGCATATGTAATCATGCACTGCTCTTGGCTGCCTGAGGTTGTGGAGTTGCTCCTGCGTCGTCAACTTTTCCCATGTCTACAAATCTTCCTACTTCGCAGCTTCGCACGTGGCGTCGTCACTCCACCATCATCCTAGCATATCACCTTCAAAGTACATCATCGCCACAAAGACTTGTTTGCCCTTGGGGATATCAATTGCATCAAAATATTTCTCGGCTCCCAAAGGTACTCTTTAAGAGACTTAGAATCCCACACACCTACGATTGGTATTAGTTTGTGAACTTTCACCGATGATGCATCACTCGACATGTTATTCAAATCATGTGTAAATGCTCATAGGTATACTCAGCAAACATCACAATGTCTTGGATCCTACTGTCATGATCTATACTCATACATCTGCATCTGCAACCTTTCCCTTTAAGTCTCTCAATTAATTCAGCATAGCCACCAACTCCTCGTTGAGGCTGCTTACTCACTCGACCAAGATCTTCATAGGATTGGTGTCCACATCGACATCCTCATAAGGAAACACTTTATCTTGACGATTGGATCTTCTAACACCATATTTGATCTTCACACGAGTAGCTCCTTATCAAGGAACCACACTTAACTAAACTCTGATACCACTTCCACGAAGTTTTGGTACATTTCCAATAACTTGATTCTTATACCACTTCCACGGAGCTTTAGTACAATTTCATATCTGTTATGATACTACTTCCACAAAGTTTTAGTACACCTTCACAAACTCAGTTTTGATACCACTTGCACATGGTCAAAACTATGACATTTTTTTCATCTTCAACATTTGCTGGCGTAATTGCATTACCAACCACCGGATCGGACAGAGCATGATGCAACTGAGAGTCTTTCGAATAACAATTGTGAACAAAAACACTTCAGGATCACAAACACAAGGGTGGGGTTATTGCAATTGGACACTTTTTTTTTTGCCAAATGCAATTGGACATTCACTTGGACATTCCTATCATTCACTCTGTGGTAACCCACATGCACACGCATGAATTCATCACGCTTCAGCTGAAACATCATTTCAATACTATATGGCACTTGGGACAGTTGAATCTCCATTTAGTATTGCACTTCACTTAGCTCAATTGGCTAATTTGGGAACACTTTGTAAGGGGCCTTTGCGGATATTCCAAATTCTGTCATGAGCTCACACTCGTTGTTGATTCTAAAAACTAGTATTATCATAACCAGATCAAACCGGCGATCGGACCCGATTAAACCGTGAAGTGGTCATAGTGACGGTCCGGTTTTTCTAAAAGACCGAAATGCAAGGAAATTCGGTTCAAAAGTTGAAAAGCGAGTGTTTTTCAACGAACCCGGTAGTTTTTGAAAAATCGGTCGGTTCTCTGGTCTAAAAGAGATAGAGAGAGGTAGGTGATTCCTTTCTACCACTGATGTGTGTCCGTCCGTATACACATTTTATCATAATCATCTCCTATCTACATTTTTATTATATATCTATATTTATCTATCTATCTATCTATATATATATCCTTAAAAGCTCAGCAAAGACCAAAAATGGTATGTAGTACAATCTGTCCCCTAGTCCACATGAAAGAAAAGACAAAAAGGAGAGTGCATGTACAGGTTACCTTAAAAAGGAACGAACAACTGGAGGTGGGTGCAGATAGAGGTGGGATAAGATGGAGTTAAGGGACGAGGTGGGAACTGGAGGTGGTGGTGGACAACTGAAGAGGCTGGGGGAGGTGGGCGGGTGGTGAAGCGGGTGGTGGCGGTGGAAGGTGTAGAGGTTGCGGTGGACGACAGAATGTATTGGGGATGAAGACTTTCGGACCACCACCACCACTCATCAGAGTGGGCAAGCCACTAAACAAGTGGAGAAGCCACTCATCAGTGGGTAAGCTAATCATCATCAGTGGGCAAGGCACTAAGCAGAGTGGTCAACCAAGCCACTCAACGTTGTTATCTTGACATCTATCTATAAGCAGCCAACAATGTCTGAAGGAAAATTACTACAGACTTGAACCACGAATTGAGAGAGTAAGAATCGGTTGTTGGTGTCTTGAGCGTGGGAGAAAATAGTATTGTATTGTGAGCCAAAAATACGGAGTGTGTATTTTAGAGTGCGATACAATTTGTAACACTATTTGTCTATAGTGAAAGTGTGGGTGTGAGCCGTGGACGTAGCCAAATTGGTGAACCACGTAAATTTTTGTGTCGTTTTTGCATTTCTCTTAATCCATCGAGTCCCAAGATCCTGCAAGGTGGGAATTAGCAGCGGCTAATATCCCAACAATTGGTATCAGAGCCTTCGGTTGGCGAATCAAAGGCAAGGAAGACGTTTACGAAAATTATTCTGCGAAATAATTTTCGTATTCATCCTATCTGTTCGAGTGGGAGCAATGGTGTTAGAGAAAGATTCCAAAATTTCTCATTTTGATGGCACAAATTTTGGATTCTGGAATATGCAAATAGAAGACAAGTAAGCCTCACACCCAGTTCACTTATGGATACAGGTGGAGTTAGAGTCTTCAAGTGGGAGATTGTTAAGGATGAATACTTTCTGGCCACCACAACCACTCATCAGAGTGGGCAAGTCACTCAACAAGTGGAGAAGCAACTCATCAGAGTGGAGAAGTCACTGATCAGTGGGTAAGTCATTCATCATCAGTGGGCAAGGCACTAACCTGAGTAGGGAAGACACTCAGCAAAGTCGTCAACCAAGCCACTCAAGGTTGTCATCTTGACATCTATAAGAAGCCAACAACGTCTGAAGAAAAATTACTACAGACTTGAACCACGAATTGAGAGAGTAAGAATCGGTTGTTGGTGTCTTGAGCATGTGAGAAAATAGTGTTGTATTGTGAGCCAAAAATACGGAGTGAGTATTTTAGAGTGCGATACAATTTGTAACACTATTTGTCTATAGTGAAAGTGTGGGTGTGAGCCGTGGACGTAGCCAAATTGGTGAACTATGTAAATTCTTGTGTCGTGTTGCATTTCTCTTAATTCATCGAGTCCCAAGATCCTGCAAGATGGAAATTAGCAGCGGCTAATATCCCAACAGAATGGGGGAAGGAGGAGGGGTTGGCTGGAAGGTGAGGAGATGGGGTAGAGGTGGGCGGGTGGAGGAGCGAGTGGAGGAGCGGGTGCTGGCGGTGGAGGGTCTGGAAGTAGCGGTGGGCGGCGGAATGTGGAGAGGAAGGAGGTGTTTGGAATGTGAGAAGGTGGGGTTGCGCAAGGCCCTGCTATGCAAGAGAAGAGGGCAAATTGTCGAAGAAGTAGTATGAACCAGTTGGTTCATTTGACGGACTGCGGTCGGACCGAACGAAGTGTGAACCGGTATATATAGTATTAATAATTACCGATATTTAGTATTATTATTATTGAATGAATATGTACTAGTGCTATCAGAACTGGCCAGAACATGCGACCAGACTTCTCTAAAGAAAACAAATTGTACCGTGAACTCATTTCAATGAGTTGAACCGATCAATTTTCTTATTCACCAGTTTAACTTTTAAAAAAACAAAAATAATAATGATTAAACTTTGTTACTCTTCTCTCAAACCTAATTCAGTTGAAGTTGTGCATCTCTGCCTCTCAAACCTCTCTATATTATGCAATTGACCAGCAAAATGAAAGTGTTGTACGTAGACAATATATATGATTCCTAGAGTATTGTTCGGTGGTAAAAGGTGACACCGCGATGCTGGGAGCTCTGGGAGAATGGCCCTGCCGACTCTTCCATTCCACTTATATTGAAACCGATACTGATAAAATCAGAACGGGGCGATTCTAAACAACCGTTTCACGGAGCAGAAATCTGGAAAATATGGAATCAACACTTGGGGTTCATCGAAGTTGATTCCTTCATTTGGCAACTTCTCCCCCTTAAATACCTAAAACTATAAGTCTGATACAATGAATGGAATTAAACGAAGAGAAAACGGAAAGACAACAAACCAGAAAACGGAGTCAAGATCGCAGTAAAATGAGAACTGCCTAAACCCTAGATGCGGATGAATAATACAGAGGAAATGAACAGACAGGGCAAATGAAGAGACGCAGAAGCTTCTGGAATAAGGCTGACGCGGCTGCTGGCTGGGCTTGGACAACTAAAGATGCTGGGCTGTACGAATGGGCCAGCAGATGAAAAATGGGCCAATAAATGAAATAAACTCAATAAGATGGAAGCCTGCATCTATGGATAACTCTGCATTTTAACACTCCCCCTCAGGCTGACATCTCCCCCTGTCTTCCAAATATATTCCACATACCAAGCTTGTCAGATAGATGATTGTGTTGTTGGCTCCCCAATGCTTTTGTGAGTATATCAACCAGTTGATTACCTGTCTTAATATGCCTCAACTCCAAAATATTATCCAACAGTTTTTTCTCTAATATAGTGACAATCAATCTCAATATGTTTAGTTTTTTCATGGAAAACAGGTTTGTTGGCAATTTGTATAGCAACTTGTTGTCACAATGTAAAACATATGGTTTTGTTTGCTTAAAACCCAAATCATTCAACAAATTCCTAAGCCAAACAATTTCCGACAGAGTAGAACCCATGCTTCTGTATTCAGATTCAGCAGAAGATCTAGACACAGTGTTTTGCTTTTTAACTTTCCAAGAAATCAAGGATTCCCCAAGAAATATACAGAAACCAGTGACAGGTCTTCTAGTTTCAACACAACCGGCCCAATCAGAATCACAATACCCGATTAGGTTGGGTTCAGAATTACTAGATAACAGAATTACCTTACTTGGTTCCTGCTTCACATACCTTATTATTCGAAGGGCTGCATTTAAATGAGATTCCTTTGGATCCTGCATATACTGACTCAAATTCTGCACAGCAAAGGTTATATCTGGACGGGTAATACTCAAATATAACAGTTTTCCTATCAGTCTCCTATATAGGCTGACATCATCTAGGCCCTTATCATCCTCATTAACATTCAAATGTTTATCATAACTTCTGCTAGTCAACCTTAAATTTTGCTCCATGGGGTTTTTAGCAATTTTGGCTCCTGATAGCCCAACATCATAAATCAATTACAAAGCATACTTTCTTTGCGACAGAACCAAACCCTTTCCAGATCTAGCAATCTCAATCCCCAAAAAATACTTCAATTCCCCTAAATCTTTCATCTTAAAATTCAACTCCAACACATGCTTTAAATCATCAACCAATCTAGAACAATTTCTAGATATAAGCAGATCATCAACATATATCAACAGCACAACAATATCAGCACCATCATGCTTGGTAAACAGAGAATAGTCAAGTTTGGATTGAACATACCCAGCTTTAATAAGAGATTCACACAATTTCAAATTCCATTGTCTAATAGCTTGTTTTAAACCATAAAGCGACTTTTTTAATTTGCAAACCAAGCCAGATTTTTTACTATTAAAACCATCAGGAACATGCATGTAAACCTCTTCATCAAGATCACCCTGTAAGAAAGCATTATGCACATCCATTTGATATAGGGGCCAATTACGAATAGCAGCTAAACTTAGAACAGTCCGCACGGTATTCATTTTAACAACAGGGGAAAAGGTCTCAAAATAATCAATTCCCAATTTCTGATTATAGCCTTTGGCCGCCAACCTGGCCTTATATCTGGCTAAACTACCATCAGACTTATACTTCAGTTTATAAACCCACTTACTTCCAATAATAGATTTACCTTTTGGGATTGGAACCAAATCCCATGTCCCATTCTCCTCAAGAGATTTTATTTCATCTTGCATAGCCTCAATCCAAGACTCATTTTTTATCGCCTCACTGAAGGTTTCTGGTTCAACCAACTTAGAAATCGAGGTCAAATAGCACTGATATTGACTTGATAATCCATCATAAGATATATCATTTTCAATTGAATGAGGACAAGAAACATTTGACACCTAATAGTCCTTCATCCAAATAGGCGGTCTGATGGTTCTTCCAGATTTGCTCACCAGAGGTTGACCAGATTCTTCAGTGAGTGGAACGATTCCATCAGAGTCAGCATCTGAGCCATCATGTGGTTCAGTTCCATCAGGATCATGCTGAACTTCATCATCTGGATTACCTGCATCATAATCTCCAACATTCTCCTCAGTATCCCCAACCATGGGAATACCATCATCGGAGTTATCATAATGCTCCAAGAATATGGGCTGCTGATCAAGTTTACCATTCTCAAAAGGAAATACACTCTCATTAAACCGAACATCTCTACTTATAAAGAATTTTTTTTCAACTAAATCATAGAGCTTATATCCCTTTTGAGTCTCAGAGTATCCCATTAACACAGAAGGGATGGCTCTGGAAGCCAACTTGTCTGTAACCAACATATTCTTGGCATAACACAAACAGCCAAAAACCCTAAGGTGACTGAATGCAGGGTTTTTTTCATGTAGCATTTCTAAGGGAGATTTCCCTTTTAACAACTTGGATGGCATACGATTAATGAGGTAACAAGCTGTAAGGATGCAATCCCCCAAAATATTGTTTGGGATTGATCCTTGCAGTTTCAAAGCTCTAGCCACCTCCAAGAGGTGTCTATGCTTTCTTTCGGCCTTGCCATTTTGCTGAGGGGTATAAGGGCAACTACTTTGATGAATAATCCCCTTATCATGCAACATGCTATTTATCCTCTCATTAAAAAACTCTCTACCATTATCAGTCCTAAAACACTTGATTCTTTTTTTGAATTGAGTCTCTATCATAGCAATAAATCCTCTAAGCACAAGAAACACATCAGATTTGAATTGCATTAAGTGGATCCAAGTCACTCTAGAAAAATCATCCACCAATGTAAAAAAAAAAACGCTTATTATCATGAGTAGGACTATGATAGGGACCCCAAACATCAGCATGCACAAGATCAAATATAGCATCAGACTTAGTGTTGGAAACAGGGAAAGGAGATCTAACAATCTTAGCCTTCGGAAAAATAGCACAATCATGAGTATTCAATTCATCACACTTTACAAGATTTAAACCATCAACATGTTCTAAAGCCTTCAAAGAGGCATGCCCAAATCGCAAATGCCACAATTTTGCATCACTTACAACAGAACTATTCACAACAGATCCAACAGAAGTCGCAGGCAATTGAATGAAGTACAGTCCAAATCTTTCCTCACCAGTCCCCAAGACCTTCCCATTTGAAAGGTCCTGCAGGATTGCGAGGTCAGAGTAGAAAATCGTAGAACATCTTAAATCATTTACTAGCTTGGAAACTGAGAGAAGATTATATCTGAAATCCGGTATGTATAAAACATTCTGCAATTTTCTTTTTGGTCCAATAAAAATGCTCCCAATTTGTTTAACCTTTGAATAACCACCATTAGGTAACTGAACTTTGATATCAGGAGCATCCTTAACATCACATAACCAATCATTTCTGTTGGTCATGTGATTGGTTGCTCCTGTATCAAGGATCCAGTTATCCTTTTCATATAAGGAGATTTAATTAAGAGATATACCAGCCGTGTTTGCATGCGGGTCAGAAGGTGTGGTTGCACTTGCTCCAGCTGCAATGCCTCCTACACCTTTAAAGGTTTGCAAAAACCTTTCGAATTGATCACGGGAAAAGGTGATGCCACCCTGTACTCCACCACTCAGATCAACATCATTAGTAGAGTTTAACGCAACAGAATCAATGTCACTACTCCTAATGGAGGTAACATTGACTTTAGAATTTAAGCCTTTTTGTTTCAGTTGTTCCATGTACTTGAAGCAATTATCTTTGGCATGACCTTTTTTCTTACAAAAGTCACACCCTTTTGACAAATATCTGTCCACAGTATGACCCCGTTTCTTGCAAAATGTGCATTCTAATTTTGGATTTCCTTTCGGTTTATCCAAACTTAGACACATTTCCAGAACTGGGATTGTACGAAGCATTCAGAGTACAAGAAACACCCCTTTGAGTCTCCTCTTGTGTTAATAAATTCTATGCTTGATTCACAGAAGGCAAAGGAGACCAAAGTAACAAATGACTTCTAACATTGGCATAATTTTCATTTAAACCAGTCAAGAATTGAAAGAGTCTTTGGTTTTCTTTGTGCTCAATATGCTTTTTAAAATCACCACCTTCTATAAAAGGAAGAGCACAAGCAGTATCGTATTCAGCCCAAAGATCTTTCAATCTAGAAAAAAATGTTGATATAGAATCCAAACCTTGTCTACACATGATAATCTCTAGATGCAACTGATATGCTCTAGGACCACTTACTTTATGAAACCTTTCTTTAAGTTCTTTCCAAACGAGAAATGCATTTTCAGTATACATCATCCCGCTGGAAAGATCCTTAGAGATAGAGTTTGTAAGCCATCCTATGACTACAGCATTACATCTATCCCATAAATGGTGCAAAGCAGAATCAAAATCATCACGCATGCAAGTTCCATCAATAAATCCCAATTTATTCCTTCCTAACAGCATGAATCTAATAGCTCTACTCCACATGGAATAATTTTCAGCACCAGTCAGGGTAACAGATATCATGTTAACACCAGGATTATCACTAGCATGCAGAAACAGAGGATGATGAAAATCAATAGATGTCAATATATCATGCTCATCAAGATTAACCTTTCTTTTTCCTTCATTGACAGGTTTTTCTTCGGCCATGACGAAAAACAGAACAAGGAAAAGACAGTATATATGCAATAACAAAAAGGATCACGGTATTGATACCAACAAGTACAATATTAACAGCAATCTTACAACAGAATATTAACAGGATATCTGCAATAAAACTGAGAATATCAAGATCAACAAAGAATCTAAAATATATCCAGATCTGGACCACAATATCATACAATCAGAATAGACCACAGATCCGAGATGAATATTTCAACCAACGAAGAAAAAAATGCATATATGTTGCCAAATGACAGAAATAACAAAAACAGTTAGCCTAAAAAAACGACTAACATATACAACAGAATCAACAGAGAGACGAATCCAAGAAGAACTTGGACAAGAACACCTGAATCGGAGAAATCGGTCGTTCCTTCAGCCTTTCATCTCTGATACCATGATAAAATCAGAACGGGGCGATTCTAAACAACCGTTTCACATAGCAGAAATCTGGAAAATATGGAATCAACACTTGGGGTTCATCGAAGTTGATTCCTTCATTTGGCAACTTCTCCCCCTTAAATACCTAAAACTATAAGTCTGATACAATGAATGGAATTAAACGAAGAGAAAACGGAAAGACAACAAACCAGAAAACGGAGTCAAGATCGCAGTAAAATGAGAATTGCCTAAACCCTAGATGCGGATGAATAATACAGAGGAAATGAACAGACAGAGCAAATGAAGAGACGCGGAAGCTTCTGGAATAAGGCTGACGCGGCTGCTGGCTGGGCTTGGACAACTGAAGATGCTGGGCTGCACGAATGGGCCAGCAGATGAAAAATGGGCCAATAAATGAAATAAACCCAATAAGATGGAAGCCTGCATCTATGGATAACTCTGCATTTTAACAGATACATAATTATTTTCGTATCAAAAGAGTAGAGATCGATACCACCAAACTAATCTCGCCGTTTGCGTTTTTTTCCAGACAGGATTAGGCTTAACGGATTAACGGGCATACCCGCAAATAGATAGGACGTCTCATACATGAGTACTACAAGCAAAATATAATTTTTTTTCCCCAAAATTTCGCTTGAATCATACTCTGGTATGCTACAATACCATTTCTTTTATGTACTCATCCTTTACTTATTGCATCCATCTTTTACTTATTGCATCCATTGTTAGATGATTGTAGTAAGCAAATGTTTATTTAGTATTACAGTTTAGTAAATTTCGTTTGTTTAATTAGAATTCTAATTTAATTATCTATCTACTATATTTTGTTGATTTGTTTGTAGAGATGGTTGGAAAATAAATGTGTTCTAAATTTAATTTTATAGGCCACTAAAATACTTATCTCGAAAATATATTTATTTTTCCAACCATCTCCATAAAAAAATCAAGAACTAATAATAAATAAATAATTAAATTAGAACTCTAACTCTAACTATGACATTAAATTTCATCTTTCTCGACTATAAAATTCGGTCAAAGTTGTATTGATAATTTATTTACAAATTTACCAACTTTACTTTTAAATGATTGAGTTGGCCAAAAAATAAAACTTTTAAATGATTGTATTAATCATCTTATATTTATAACTTATTGTAATTTAGTAATTAACTTTTACTCAATGCAGTTCATTTAATTAGAGTTCTAATTAGTTACTTACATACTCAACTGAAGTAATAAATAAAGATGAGATGCATAATACAATTATCTAAAACTTGATCAATAGGTAAATTATAAGTACGTAACTAAATAATTGATATCTAAATCTTTGAACACTGTATTGGTACATCGTTGGCAGGTACGACCATTAAGCCTAAATCTGCGTCCCCTCCTTCTCGGATACTCTCTGAGTCTTAGAAATACAAAAATACTAGGATTAGTTTGGTAAAATATGGATCAAGATCTACATGTTATTTAGAAAAACATAAAAGTCAAGTTGAAAATAATAATTATTATGTTAAAGTAACAGATATCTTTAATATTAAATGAATTTAAAACCAATATATAATCGTGTTGCATCTAAAAATAGCATATATATTAAATTATTGCATACAAGCGAATCGTTTCAGTAATAAAATAATTACTTTCCGTCACATCTAGTTTTGGGGACATAAGAACCGTCGTGGAATGTAGTTGACCAGATTTTAGCAAAGTTTGGCGACGAATACGAATCAGCAGATTTTATTTTACTCAACCCCGATTTGAATTAATATTGTATATATTTTTTCTGTGTCCCTCTCCCCATATTTATTATATTGTTATTGTCAGAATGAGATGCAACAGCTAGCTAGTAGCCTAGTAACAAGCTAAGCTGATTTTGGTGGGACCAGATTCCTTACTTGGATACAAGAAGCAGTGTCGTTGTCACGGAACACGTTTCCTTATTCTTTTCCTGAAAACAAACATAAGCACCTGAAATGCAATGCACTATTAAGATTCTCTTTTTTGAAGACCAGAAACCTTAAATAAGAAAGGAAAGACAAGGCACTAACCTCCTTGAGATGAACAAGAATCAATACACAGGTTTTTCTTCTTCAAGTAAAAGATGGATGATAGACTTGATAACCTCATGATTGGAACTTGTAGTCTGAAAAAAAAAATTGATGAATAAAGACATACTCTAATTGAAAAAACTCACTCCAACTCCATTAGTAAGAACAAGAAAGTACCTCTGGATTACGGATGAGGAGTTCTAAAACACAAACAAGAGTTGATCTTAATTCCTTGAATAACACGGCAGTCTGTGCGGGTGCTGTCAACTTCAGCCATCCATCGATTAGGATAACACCTGTCTGAAATTCACAAAACAAAATTCAGACAACAGATACAAGAAGAAGAAAAATGCAGTGAAGTCAGAGAGAAGTGACCATTTTACCTGATGCTGAATTTCAATGGATCCTCCAAAGAGTAAGATCGAATAAGGAGAAACAATGGTGGTGTCGCGGAGAAATACCCTATTGGTCTCCACCTGAACACAATGATTGACTGGTCCATGAGAAAACAACAACATATCTGAATACAATAATCCTACCCCAGGTATGTAGACCTACCTACCTTTTCAAGGAACACGAGGAATGGGTACTGAAATGATTTCGAGTCACTGTTAACAGATGTTTTATGGATATAAACTTCTCTTCTTCCGTCATACCAACATGGACCACCCTTTCTTAAAGCAGTAGACTGCTTAAGGCTGTGGAGAGCTGACCCACCGATTCCCTGCTCTGTTGCTGCTACATTGGGATACAAACCTGCACACAGAACCGCCTGCCACCAACCCCAACAACACAAATCAATATCATGCTAATAGGCAGACGCCACACTAGCTAGGATAGGATTCTACTAAATGATATAATATTCCACCTCACCTTCACCACAGGAGTATGACCCGAGTTTATGTTGTAGGGCTGAGATGCATCAGAGAGACATATTTCAAGATTGTCTTTCAGTTTAAGTCCTGTCTGAGACATGAATGATTTTAAGGTATTATAGCTGCTTTATGGGTTAAAAAATAAACGGACAGCACAATTTCGCCAAATATAACAATTTCAGACGAGCAATTCAAACAGCCAAGTTCATTTGCAAAGCTCAAGTACTTAGAATAGTTGTTCTCACTTAGTTCAAGTCCAACCATTGCAAGCATTCATGTACGCAAATGAATGGTACATTCATAACGACAAGCTGGTTGTCGGAGAGCGTAAATAAAAGGAATGTTAATGAAAATATGAATTATTATATGAGATACTACAAAGTTTGGCCATCAAGTTGACTAGACCAAGTATAGCAATCAAGGTGCTTGAGAAATGAGGCCACATGCTTCTTGAAGAGGTACAAAAGATTTACTTATCAATAAGAAAACATATTCAATCGTACAGAGATTGTAATTACAAGATGCATACCTGGGAACTCTTTGGAAGACTAATCAGTCCAATGTCTGCTAGCAACATTGCGAACTGTATCCTCATGTCTCTAGAATGTCAATACTTACAAGTTAGAAAATGAATGCAGATGAAAGAATTACTAACACAATATATCGAAAAAGACCCCTAGCCCTTGACTATGAGGCAGGCAGTAACCGATCAATACTAACAAACACTAGTTATTTTTTTCTCACTGCATCATAACAAACTAGCACCTTCAATAAGTCAATCACTAATATGCACGACCATGTAAAAAATGCCAACAAATAAACCAGAATTTCTTATGTCTTTTTTTCCAGAGTTTTTTATGCTTTATTACAAAGATAATTGTATTTGGCTGAGAGCTCCCTCCATCAATTGAAAGTAGTTTTCTTCTCTTCCTGTGATATTTTTTCTCAGACGAATTACAAGACTGAGAAAATAGTAGCAACCTTTTGGTGCATTTTAATAATATCTATCCTTTAATATTAATAAAAAAAAAACTGCCAATTGAACCAGCATGAAATTTTGACTGTTACTGAGCACAATTTTCATGCAAACATACCACCCACCAGTTGAACCTAAACTAGTTGAACATTAATATTTTTTGAGTTGAGATGAGATGTGTTTAAAAACATACTGAAGGTCACTCACAAGTTTGAACTTATTGGAAAGTTAACTAAGGTGTGTCTTATTCCTAACACCGGTGATGTTCATAAACATAAATTTAAAAGGCCAACGGTGGGAATTGGCCTAAGAATCTACGTATCCGAGAGAAAGGAAGAGAGAAAACATAATAGAGAGAGTGTGCGGCATCGGGTAATGAAAACGATCAACCAGCACGTGGATCGGTGGTCCCGAAAAATAGAATTCATGAGCCCTTGGAAGGTCGCCAGAGCGTTTGTGAGACCGATAGGCATCACGAGGAACTCGTAGTGCCTCTCATGTGTTCGGAATGTCGTCTTGAATGTGTCCGCTACATCCATCAGGATTTGATGGTACCCGGATCTCAGATCGATTTTCGAAAGAAAAAAAAACACTACATGTAGCTCGTCTAACAACTCGTCCACTAACGGAATCGAGAACTTGTCATTAATAGTAATATCATTAAGCCGACGATAGTCGACACACATCTGTCACAATTGATCCTTTTTCCGCACTAAGATGACCGGAGACGAGAAGGGACTCGAATTCGGTCGTATCACACCACTCGCCAACATTTCTTTTATCATCTTCTCTATCACATCCTTTTGAGGTGTCAGATACCGGTAAGTCTCGATCTCACTGTCGTACTACCTTCTTTGAGGGGATACGATGATCTACCGCTCGAGTAGGTGGCAGCCCCTGTGGTTCTCGAAAAACATCCTAGAATCGCTCCAGCAACTCTGTCAATTCTTCACTATTTTGCTCTCCTCGTTCCAATGCTGGACGTGAATAGGAACGAGTAGCCATCCGAGTTCGGTCGAAGGGACAAACTACATAGTTGAATGGAAGCTACATCGACCCTCTTATCAAGCAGTTTGTCCATTTTTCCGTGTTGCTCATGTGCACCGATCCTCCTCGGTTCCCCTTCAGTTCGCACAACTCATCCCCACGCACAAACTTCATGGTAAGCTTACCGAAATTCCACAGAATATCATCGAATGTGGCGAGTCATTTTCTCCCAAAACCATATGGTAATTCTCCAAGGGAACGAGGAACACGTTGGCCTTTCCAAATGCACATCAAGAGCGTAGGCTTGGAGTACCATTTTCAGATCCTTAATAGGAGCCTACAGCTTTGGAAATGAGAAAGTACCCATATCTTGACTCTTCTGTTACAGAGAATGCGAATCAAGTCTCTATGCAACATTGTATAACCGCCAAATGTCATTGCTTACCCACTCCACTTTTTTCCATAAGGACATTTTAAAAGCTCTGAAATTCATTAAGATATGTAGAATCAACTGACTGCCACAGCAATCCAAAACAGCTCTCATTGTCTTGATCTTCAGGAACTTCTCAAACTGTCTTTCCAAGATGGTCAGCGAAGCCTTGGTCTAAGAACCAAGGTGTTCTTAGGAGGTTGATCATGCCAAATAATATCTCCACTGAGCTTCTTTGGGGTGATAATTAACAGGCACAAAAGAGTTTTGAATTTCGACCGAACCGCTAGAAGCCCAGAAGCTACATTGAGAGGAATTCCAAAATGAAGACCTAAAAGTATTGCGATACTGGCAGTGGAGTCAGACGACACAGGTGAAGCAGAAGAACTAAGTGCGGATGAAAATGGGGACCAGGAAGGTGGGAATTAATTGTATGGCGGATTCCGGCTACAGATACTGGGAGAGGGCCAGCTGGCTTCTGAGGCTAATGGTGATGATGATTTGCTGATATTACCGAACTTGGCACAAATGGGTCTCTTCAAACGAAAAAAGTAAGGAAGACTGGTCTGTTTGCTGGACCAGATGGCAAACGGAAATTAGAGCATTGATTCTGAATACCGACTTGAGATTTAAGTCCGTTGCATTCCAATAAAGTGGGCTTATATGGAGAATGTATGTATATGCAAGAGAGACTCATGAACCTAATGGTTGGTTTCCTAGATCTGTATAGGTAAGTAAATTAAATGATTCTTCTTAAATAGGTGCTTCTAACAGTAACAATATCAGAAAAGATACCAGTTATTTAGGCAGACCGGCCATGTCACAAAGCAATCTGAATATTACAGATAGAACTACCACTGCAATTTGCAGTGACAATTTACCGTTGCCATTGGAGAATGGTAAGTAAGGATATCGACAACGAAAGGGTCAAGCTTCAGTATTGTTTGTCTGTCTACTAACGGAGCTTTAAATAACCACTAGGGTGTGAGTTTGGGGGGGATTAATAAGTTTGGACAAAAAGCTTAAAGTGATCATGGTGAAACGAACTGGTCTTACAACCTAGCCTAATATCTTTTGACTGGTAAATACTTTCAACCTACTGCTCTGACATGTTAAGGTGACCCTTCAAACCCATCTCCCTGCTATAAACAAACAATTGAACAGGTAGAAGAGCATTGATTATCATGGTTCCATAAAGGAATTAACACTATATTTCAAGACATTCAAAAATGACCTTTTGTAAACTTGCTTTCCGCTAATCATGCATGCATGCAATATAAAGGATGGGTAGTGCGAAACTTAGAACTAAGACAAGGACAAGAAACTCACTTTATCATGTACATAACCGGGCTGCTCAAAAAGTATGAATTACAGAAGTTCTGAGCAGCTTTGACTCCTTTCTGCAAGATTTGAATGGTGATTTCTGCCGTTAAATAATTGTTACTGATTGAACATGATGAGTTCAATGGAGCGATCAGATTTCTTTCACTAAGAAAATTGTCTGGCATGTATAAGAGCAGGGTTGAATCATTCATGCCCATGGCGCTAATATGATTTGTTTGGCAAATTGCACCTCATATATACATTGATATTCTAAGCTTCTGAAACACTGACACAAATGTTTTTGTCATCTCATTAACTTCTGTTAGCCTGTTAGGACATAAAATTACAATGACAACTCATAGATTGGCAACAATGAAACATCCATGAGACTGAGAAGCAGAGCAATAACATCAAAAGAATAATGACAAGCACTTTGATTTTTTTATTTATATAAGAAGAACGAAAGTAAACATCAACTTACCTCCTGGAGTATATTCACCCATTTCTTGTATGCAACCATCAGAACCAAATGGTCTGACTGTACCGGACCATCAGTTTGAGTGCCTGCGCCTTCAGTGAGCAATGCTATTTTCGCTCTTTCAACATTTTGCTTCTGAACAAAGAAACATCACCTTCATCAGATTGTTTTAGTTTTTTTTTTTCAATTATTGAGGATAGAATTGTCAATTAACTGGAGGAAGAAACCTCATCCTTTGGGTACAAAAATGGAGACTTGTAGCTCAAGAAAGCAGCTACAGAGAGAATTGGTGATAGGCATCCAAAAATTGCACCAAATAGCATCATCTGCATTCAAAGAAAGTATTTATTCAAAATGATCAATACCTATTTGGTAACTTACGTTGATCAATATTACTGATTGGTTCAAACTTGTGTTATTTGATCACTTATCACAGATTAGATGGAATATCATAGAATGTATCCACATCTCTAAACAGACAGCTTGATCACCGATACCTGAAAGACCACTAAATCTAAGTTTGAACGGCATTTGCTGTTTTTTTGTTTCCTTTTTCTCAGAATCTTTGTTGAATCTAACCTATTTTTTAGGGTTGTTTGGCTTTATCATATGAGTCATAAATTCCACATAGAGGGTCTTTTCGAATTGACCAAGGTGACTTTTGGTGCTAACGAAATAGCAAAATCATTTAATCAGTTGTTGCACTAGAATGACAAGTGCCTTGAGTAATGATGTGCTTCGAGCAAGCTCTGTCAAGAGATATGGAAGGAATAAGGGGAAAGCCGATGTAAAGGCAAAATCTTCATTCTCTGATTCATTGTTGAAATAGGAAGACAACAGGTGCTACTTAAGTGATCAATTGACGGAACAATAGATGGTCAATTGGCGAAGTGACCAATTAGTCACTATGAAACGTAAGTAACCATTTAACAACGTGAAAAATGATAAGGAACCAAAAAGTAACATGGATCAAAAATACGTGATTAAATAGGTAATTAACCCTAAATTCTAAGGGTTAACGTTACAACTACAGTACTTTAGAAATTGATAAATTTTAGGTTCCTATCTACCTTATTAGTAGGCCAACCAGCAAATTTTGGATTGATACTACTCACCTTTCCTATAAGAACATCAACTGGAAGTTTTGATAAATGGTGTCCAAGAGGCGTCAACTCTTCATTACCTTCCAAGGCACCCACCTACAAGATAAGAATAGTTGTATTAGTAGAGATAACATTCAAAAATAAATAGACGATAGCAGTTGATTAAAATAATGCCTAACTAGAAAAGTTGACTATTGGATATATTTTTATCCATAACACAAGTCACTACGGATAGCGTTGAGCATTTCATTTTTAAACAAACATAAGATATATCTCTGTGACCACTCAGAACTTGTGTTTATCAGAAAACTGGTAACAATTGTTGAAAGATTCATTCCTCCCAGTAACATATTACCCCATGAACCAATCAATAATACGAAATAAAAATAAACCCATCATAATATTAAAAATGCGTTTTTAATGTAAATTGACTGCAGATAGACAAAGGTATATTCACAAACATAGCCTTATGTATAGTATCCACGAGTACCAACTGACTGCCTTATATGTCATTCCAAAAGCATGAACTAATGCAATCATTACGTATATGCTCACATTTTTCAATTTACATTTCAAGTGTCAAACTCGTTAATTTCCCTCACATGCAGCAGGGATTTGGACTGTCAATACCAAATTATTCACATGCACTTGGCTAATTTTAATAGCTGTCCATGACATGGGATGCAGACTAGTACACTTCCGAAATTTTTGCCTAATTTACATAATTCATTTATATATAATAATAATAATAATAAAATACTTGATTTAAAAGGAATCTGGTGGGTTCCAATCTTGGGAATGGGATATGGCCCCAAGCATTGAAGTAGTCGAGATCCTTTTATACTTTTATGACACGTTAATTACTTTTAAAGTGACATGAGACTAGGGAGATGGTCTTAAAAGAAAGAAATGGATCAACCCCAGAAGTTTAAAAATAATAGGCGCTCATACTTGGATGTGGAAATCTTACTTGTACACCTATGAATATCAAACATCACAATCCTAAAACGACCTAAGATCACTCATTAATATGGTCTTTACTAAATTTTTAATTACGATTACAGAAAGTACATTTTGAAAAGTAAGTCTTATAATTTCGAAACAGAGCAAATACCACTATCTTAACAAAATTCCAATCTTAAACTTCCGTAACAGTAAAAATTTCCAGTCCTAGAGGCACTCTTTCAGAAATACTAATTACCGGAATAACCATGCCAATTGCCAAACCGTTGGTCAAGTGAACTAACTAGCTCCATTGTTAATATTGTTCTAACACAGCTCTAACCAGTTCAATCATGATGTGTTTAGCCAAGAAGGTAATGACGAAATAATGAGGACAGGGTGATGGAGCTACCATAATTCAAAGACGGAACTGGCAGAAACTGTAAGTTACCTCATATAACAATGAAACTGCTGAGTTCATTGCCTCTTCAGTAGGAGGTTCTAGAGCCTGGAAATACATTCACACATGTTTGGTTATAAGGAAAATAATATTAAGTCAAATGCCATGAATCGTGAAGAGATGATCACCTTTAACAAAAAGGGCTTGATATATCCCAGAGAAAGCATCTTAATTTGCAAGCACAACTCTATAAGTGGCATTCGGAGCATCTCAGGCGCCTTATAAGCAAGAGAAAAGGTTGATCCACAATCAACTAGTTAGGAAGATTAAGCAATAACTAATACATTTGCAAAAAACATAACAAAGGAAAATACAAGAACAAAGAAGTTACGAGGATTAACCACCTGAAAAGGGCGCATAAGATTTTCAAATCTGTGCTGTGTATACAAACAAAAGCATATCCCAGGCTTTACACGCCCTGCTCTTCCTCGCCGTTGCTTTGCGTTGGCTTGGGATATCCAATCTTCCACCATGGTGGTTAGTTTCTGACGAAGAAAATAGAAAAATAATAACACATTATATCAAACTGTTGATGAAGAAAGCAAATAATAATAACATATTATATTAGACTGTTATTACATATTTCACAACATTCAATGCTATGGTACTGAGAAATCTAGTTCTTACTACATAATAAGATCAGGGCTTACAAAAAGAATCTCAAAACAAAGAATCCCAGCAAGCACGAAATATCGGAGGTCTATACCAGGTTTAGAACATTATGTCTTTCATTCGATCTTGGATTGCTTACAATACTAACAAACAAAATACCAATGAACTACACCATAGAGAAGAAACAAGTAAAAGACTTTTGACAAAAATAAACATATTCGGAAAAGGAAAATTGACCTTCCGAGGGTTAAACCGGTTCTCCTTGTGCTTCCCACAATCAATAACATAGACCACATCATCTATCGTTATGCTGGTCTCTGCAATATTTGTAGCTATAATAACCTAAAAAGGAAAGGAAGGTGAAAAGAGATTAGTTTCCATATACACTAAGATGATGGAAAGATTACAAGGAACACAATGTAGACTAAATACACAGGAAATATTGGACATAAAATGTAAAGCTGTGTACCAAAACCCATTTAGAAACAACTTTTCACATTTATTTTTCATCACTAGAGATAAAAATCTCTTCATGTTGGTTGTAAGCAAATACGTACCATTATTGTAATTACATTAACTAAGATACTGATCGCAATTCATCGAAAAGAAATGATACTGATCCCAACCTTCCGTACACCAGCAGGAGATCTTAGAAAAACCTTCCTTTGGTCATTTGGTGCTATAGACGAATGCAAGGGAAGGACCCAATCAGAAGATTGCCCTCCAAACTGATAAGAAGCAGATAGCTTATCAAGTAACGAATGAATTTCATACACTCCCTGCAAAGTAGAAACTATGTTAACTTAACACAACCAAATATTTGGGTTCATTAAAATAAATCAAATGACTTACAGGCAGAAAAATGAGAATAGCTCCTTCACCACATGTTTCATCGATATAGCAGACCAAATCTTCAAGAAGATCATAATCAATGACATCCTCATTTAATCTTCTCTGTTAATAAACAAGCCAAATTGTAACATGTGAAAGGAAAATAGAACCATACAATTCTAAAATTTCTATGAAAATATTTACCAAATTTTCTCGGGTTCGTTCACTATATGATTGGTAACAACTTGCCACATAGTGTGGATTCACATTTTCTTCTGAAAGCAAATATTCGTCGCCCCATTGAGATAATACAAGATTTTTCTTCCCTCTGTGGTTGTCCACAGAGCCTCTCTGAAACAATCCCAAAACAAAATGAATGCTTGTCAAGGGTAATCAAAATAATCTGATAAGAAAATGAAACCTTTCAATACTTTTAGACATAATGCAAAACCAAAAATTCTAAAAAACAGCAAATTGGGGCATTTCAGGCTTGTTAGAGAATATACTTATTCCCATGTATGATGTATGGTGACGACCATATATCACACTTACCTTAGTAAGAGTGATTGGTGTGAATATAAAAGATTAATCTACAAACATGAAATTTAAGGAGAAAAGTAGAAAAGCTTGGCTAAGAGATGATGCCCGCTTATTCTTACAAAATAAAAAATCTATTGACGGATCAATTGTTGGCATGATTAATCACTGTGAATTTGTTTAAGAGTTGATAGAGTACCTTAAATTCTTATACTCTGGGAAAAATAATATACCTCGAATTTATAACATGTGTAAAGCCTTCTACCGCCATACACAAAAAGAGTCAAAATACCTCAATGTGTACTTCATGGAGTGCAAGAAGATTTATGAGGAATTAAATACGTTTATGTCATTCAGTGAAGACATCAAGGTACAACAACAACAAAGAGAACAAATGGCGATAAAGAGTTTTTTAGCAGGATTGCCAGCTGAATATGAGACTGCTAAGTCTCAAATCCTATCGAGTGTTGAGATCACGTCAATGCAAGAAGCTTTGAATAGGGTACTTCGTACTGAGACAATCTCGACTTCTCCGCAGAACAATGCTTTCGTTGTCAAGGAAAAGTGAAATTATGTTGGAAAGAACATGGGAGACGTAGGAAATAATATATCAAATAACCGCCATAATAACCCACAAGTTGATATATAAGGTGGGATTGTCTGCTACTACTGTCATGAACCAAGTCATACAAAAAAGTTTGGTAGGAAGCTACAAAGTTGCTACTAACATGCTTCAATTGTTGTAGTTGCTACTACTAGTATAACGTCACAACCTTCTAAGAGGACCCTTACTATTTCGGCAGATGAACTTGATTTGCTCTCCCGTTATAGGGAATCCAAAAAAGACCCCACTCCGATGACTACTCTTGTTGAGTCAGGTAATACCTGTCTTATTTCCTCAACAAATAAATGGGTTATTGATTCGGGTGTCACAGATCACATGCCAGACAATTCCCATTTATTTCCAGTTTTCGTTCTCACAAAGGGTCATCCCCAGTAACCATAGCTGATGGACCCTCCTATAATGTCATTGGGTCTGGAAATGTTAAACCAATTCAATCAATCACCCTATCATCTATGTTGAGTCTACCAAGTCTTGCCTTTAACCTCGTGTCGGTCAGCAAACTTACCAAAGACTTGGATTGTTATATCTAATTCTTTCCCGATCATTGTGTATTCCAGGATCTTTTGACGAAACGGATTATTGGTAAAGGACGTGTCTGATGGCCTCTACACTCTGGATGTGAACGTACCAAGACCTGTTGCATGCACCAGCATTCACTCTCCGTTTGATATGCATTGTCGATTGGGTCATCCTCCGTTACCTGTTTTGAAGCAGTTGTGTCCTCAATTTTGAAATTTACCTTCAATAAATTGTGTAGAATTTTCAAAACTCCATGGGCATGCATAAGAGAAATGATATCCCTACTCGGACCAAAACATAACGTTTACTTGTTCAAATAACAATTAAGGTAAAGCAGGGTCAGGAACAACGAATCTCTTTATGATAAAAAGATCCATTTTGCAAATTCGTTATTACGGGTAGTTTTTACAAAAGATCGGACTAATGACGCATACAATACTTGAATTCTCGGTGCAGAAGTTACATAGTTGGTTCTCATCCTTTAGAGACTGCGAGTGTAATAGGAGCATCCGTCGACAAAAGGATCACCCTAAGATGATCATCACGTGGCTATTAATAACGAAATTTACCTTCAACAAATTGTGAGTCGTGTCAATTTGCAAAACGTCGTAGTTCATTGAGTCCAAGAATTAATACGTGGAGTCTTTATTTCAATTAGTTCATTTAGACATTTGGGAACCTTCCCCAAACGTGTCTCAAACTAAGTTTAGATATTGTTACTTTGGTGAATGATTTTTCTCGCAAGACTTTGATTTATTTTATGAAGAGTCGTTCAGAACTATTTTCTCATTTCCATGCATTCTACGCTGAAATTAAAACTCAATTCGATGTTTCTATACTTGTTCTATGAAGTGATAACGCGAAAGAATATATGTCAGAAGTATTCCGCTCTTACTTGACACAATATGGTATCATCCACCAGTCTTCTTATGTTGACACACCTGCTCAAAATGGAGTGGTCGAGCATAAAAATAGGCATTTACTTAAAACGGGCTCGTGCCTTTCTGTTCCAAATGAAGGTTCGTAGAAAGTTCTAGGTTGACGTTGTTTCCACAACTTGTTTTCTAATAAATAGGATGTTGTCGCCTATATTAAAAGGTGATATCTCATACAATGTTCTCTGTCTGAACAAACTCTATTTCCAATAGAGCCTAGAATCTTTGGGTGTACCTTTTATGTCCGGAATGTTCGTCCTTCTGTAACCAAATTGGATCCTAAAGCTTTTGGGGGTGTCTTTTTGGGTTACTCTCGCGTTCAAAAGGGATATCGTTGTTACTCTCCTGACTTGGAGAGATATTTGGTGTCAATCGATGTGTTTTCTGAGTGCACACCTTTCTTTTCGAGTTCTATCATTCCGCCTTCTCAGGGGAAGGAGGATGCGTGGTTACACTATACTATCACACATTTCATTGATGCACAGGAGAATAATCCTACCCCGGTTGATTCTGAAAGTGTACCTCCTCCTCCACCTCTGCCACCTGTTTTCCATGTTTATTAAAGGAGGCGAAAGCCAATTGATATATGTCTTGCACCAGTGCCGTCATTGGATCCTCCAGAGAACGAATCTCCTCTATCGCCCTCTGCAGATCCTCCCATTGATTATTATCTTCCAATTGCCCTTCGTAAAGGTAAACGCCAATGTACCCTTCCCCAGTCGTCTTATCCTATTGTGAATTATATCTCGTATGATCATTTGCCCCCTTCTACTCGCTCCTTGATTGCATCGCTGGATTTTGTGTCTATACCCGACTCTATTTCGGTGGCTTTGGGACACCCTGGTTGATTGAAGAAATGGTTGCTTTAGATAATAATCACACTTGGGCTTTGGTGGACTTACCTGAAGGTAAAAGAGCAATAGGGAGTAATTGGGTCTTTACTGTTAAGTATAATCATGATGGCTCCATTGCTCGTCTAAAAATCAAACTCGTTGCGAAGGGATATGCTCAGACGTATGGTGTGGATTACTCTGACACCTTTCCCCCTGTAGCAAAACTCATTTTCGTTCGTCTGTTCATTTTTTTGGCTGAAACTAGAAACTGGTTGTTACACCAGTTGGATATCAAAAATGTTTTCTTCATGGTGATTTGTAGGAAGAAGTGTACATGGAGCAACCACCAGGGTTTATTGCTCCGCGGGAAAATGGGAAAGTATGTCATCTGATGAAATTAATGTATGGGTTGAAACAAAGACCTCGTGCTTGGTTTGGGAAATTTAACGAAATAGCTTTGGAGTTTGGGTTGAAGAAAAGCAAATGTGATCACTCTGTATCTTTTAAACAATCAACAACAGGCATTATTCTTCTTGTCGTGTACGTTAATGAAATTGTTATTACAGGTGAAGATCACGCTGGTATCACAAGTCTTAAATCGTTCTTCTATATGAGATTCAATACAAAGAATTTAGGTCAATTAAAGTACTTCTTGGGTGTGGAAGTAACAAAAAGTAAGAAAGGGATTCTTATGTCACAAAGAAAGTATGTGATTTACTTAAAGAAACTGGGAAGTTGAGAGGCAAGCCATCTAGCACTCTGATGACTCCAAATACGTACATTTCAAATGATGATGGTAATTTGTTTGATGATACTGAAAGGTATAGAAAACTTGTGGGAAAGTTGAACTATCTTACAGTCACTCGTCCTGATATTGCATATGCGGTAAGTGTCGTGAGTCAGTTTATGTGTACACCTACAATTAGTCATGGGCAGCTTTAGAACAAATCCTCTGTTACTTGAAGGGAGCTCCAGGGTTAGGTATATTGTACCGGGATAACGGACATACTCGAACTGAGTGCTTTGCAGATGCAGACTGGGCAAAGTTTAAGATCGATAGAAGGTCTACTACAAATTTCTGCATCTTTGTTGGAGGAAACCTAGTCTCTTGGCGAAGTAAGAAACAGAATATAGTATCTCGGTCTAGTGTTGAGGTTGAGTACCGAGCTATAGCACAATCTACAAGTGAAGTTTGTAGATATATCATCTGTTGACTGAGGTTGGATTGCAACCCATAAAGACTGCTAAGTTCAGGTGTGATAATCAAGCAGTCCTTCATATTGCTTCAAATCCAGTATGAAGAAATTCAAGTTATGCGTGAAAAAATTTAAGCGAACTTGATCTCAACTGGATATGTCAAGACCAGTGATCAATTGGCTGACTTGATTACAAAAGCATTAAGTGGCCCTCGAGTTAAACACCTCTGTAACAAGTTGGACATGATTAATATCTATACTCCAACTTGAGGGGGAGTGTTAGAGAATATATTTATTCTCATGTATGGTGATTACCATATATCACACTTACCTTAGTAAGAGTGCTTGGTGTGAATATAAAAGATAAATTTGCAAGCATGAAATTTAAGGAGTATTCAGGTAATTCCTGCTACAAGGCTAAATGAAATGAACAATCATTTAGCAACTGCTTAAAGAATAATTCACCTACGTATATTCATCGCACTAAGATCACCAAGTTCAAGAAACTTCAAAATAAGGGCAGTCTACAAATGTAAAAAGAACCATACATGATTCTGCAACTCACCTTCCCCTTGTAGGATGTTTCGTATCCTAGGGAAACTGGAGAATCTGAAGCTATACGATACTCGAGTTTTTCATATATATCCTCAAGAAAGTACGCTTTCACAGGATGTGTCCTGCCTTCTGCACTAATAACAGGGCAGTTACTGAAGTACCTTGAGAACAAATCTGAATCAACTGTTGCAGACCTAAAAAATTGAAAAGCAAAACTTAAGGAGACTGGCAATAACTTTAAATTTTAAAATTCAGAAACAGAGAAATCCTTCTGCCATCCAACAAAAGAGGCCAACTTACATTAGAACAACTTTAAGTTTTTTTCCGCCATCGGTTGACTGCTTCTGCTTCTCAAGGAGATTCTTCAAGATAATAAGCAGAAAATCACCCTGTATAAATAAGAATGAAGTTATTTGTTGCCACTACGCTCTTCAGCTGTTGCATTTTCAAGCAGACAAGCATTGATCTAAGTCACTCACCAGTAGTGACCGCTCATGTACTTCATCAACAATTACATGTGTAACATCAATCAAGTTGTTATCCCCCTATAATGTGGAGTCGACAAAGCCGCAGTTAGTTTCAGATGATCAACACAGTTTATTGAATCATTTACTACTTATGCCAAGAGTGTGCTAATTTTAAGCCATTGAACACAAAAGGCGTACAGGAAACTGTTATGCACAAAACAAAAAATCAAGCATAAATTATATGATAATTTAGTCTCTCTCAGTAAATTTACATAGGCTGGTTATGGTAGAGAAACTCATACACTGAATTTTCTCAAAAGGATGCCGGTCGTGCAGAAAAGAAGCTTTGTCTTTTCATTCCTGGGAAACACAAAGAAATATAGGAGGGATATCATCAATGACTTATACAAAAACTCTTATCAATATATACGTTCTAAATAACATTTTGCAGTATCCATAATAGCTACAGATCATGATCAATAATTTTTCTGTGCTATCTAACTATATTTAACCAACAATATATACGTTCTATAGAATATCTCTCAGTACCCATAATAACTACAGCACATGATCATCAAATTTCTGGTACTATCAAACACTAAATCTAACCAAATATAGGGTAGCTTCTTCAAACACTACATTTACAAAAGGGATAGTAAGCAAACTGCATCCTTACATACATTTACAAAAGGGATAGTAAGCAAACTCCATCCTTGACAAACTGTAAAAAAACATACTACACATTTTCTTTTTACAAGTAGCAAACTGAACAAGCCAATTTGCAAAAAACATTCTCCCTCATTTTTTCTATTAAACTTGATGGAATTTTTGTTAAAAGAACAGAAATACCCTTAAAAGAAAAAAAGACAGATCATTTTCAATTCTTCATATTCGTATTTTCTTAATTGAACTTAGGGTTTATTCATTGTGTTAATAGATTTGACTCTTTCGGTCTGTAAAAGTAAGGTTATTTCTGTCCTTTTTGACAAAATCCGTCAAACTGAATAGAAAAAAGTAGCAAAGTATGATGTTCACAAATGGGCTTAGGTGCAGTTAGTTTTTTTTGTCAAGAAAAAAACAGTATGTTCTTTTACAAAAAGGCATACTTCATTCTTTATACTGTATTCACTATCTATTATAAGTGAGGTGTGCTGGCTTAGTGGAAGCAAACTCCCCAAGACTCACATCGCAAAAGAAATGAAATTGGTGAGGTCTCACAGATCCATATATCTAGTTTTCCAGATAAACTTTTATTCAACCATACAATCTCGTCTTAACATGGTGGCATGAATGTCTCATCAATATTTATCATTCCTAACTGTTAAAATCCGCATTGGGTTGAGTCAAACCTAACATGCAAACAAAGAACAACCATTTATATAAACCACACCAATCGGTGTGGTTTTAAACCTAACAGTGGGTTCCTCACCTACTGTTAGGGCTCTTTGATTAAGACACTGGCATTTCAAATCCTGATGGGTTGGGAATTTTTATTTATTTAACTTAAATAAATTTCACGCTCAGGCCCGACACGGACAAATCTGGTATGTGGAGTTAATAAGACACAACACAGCACAAGTTACCCAACAATTAGAACGGGGCTCGGATACCATCTTATATTCCACATTAGGCCGAGTCAAACGCAATATACAAACAAAGAGCAATCATTTATACGAGTGGAGTTCCATCCTAAAACGAATTGGTAATAGGAGAAGATAGTCTATTTGTTTATATGGTACTCAAGCTCAACCACACCATTCGATGTGGTATTAAACCTCAAAGTGGGTTCATCAACACTAACCATTAAAATCTTTCCAAGACATGTCTACTAACTGGGGAAGGAAAAAAACAGCACTTGATGGACAGAGTACCTAGCACTATCCAGACGGACTTGATAACCCACTAGAGAGCCCTGAGAACCCGGCGAACTCTCAGCGCGCTCCTCAGCAACCCTTTCAGCCACTGAAATGGCCTACAATTAGGCACCAAACAACACATTATAATTTTCACAATAGCTCCAAAAGCATCCAATAATGTAAATACAAGTCCCATAAAACAGAAAGTGCATGTCTATGATGGTAAAAATACATATCTGGAAGAAGCTTATGTAAAATTCAATTATTTATTAGTAGGAATGGGTAGTAAAGATCACCGTGAATGTGAAGGTCCCTGTACAAAACTTTAATCCATGTCTACTTTCATAATTGCCTATTCATAATAATTGCAAGTAGCAACCTCATATATGCTTATTAAGATGGTGCATGTTTGCCTAGTGCACATACTGCTAGGAATAAGGTGCATCACACCCTACTACCTGGTACTGATTGATCGAACAACTTTACAAAAATGGTAAACATAATCGACTTTGCACCCAAAGTGGCTTATTTAGATGCCTCAGTCTGCTTTAAATTACTTAGTTAAGTCTGTTGGATATTCTGTACTCTGGGGCTTAGGCAGTTACTTGCAACCTTATCTGGCCATATTGTCTTTCTGAGAGATCAGCATGGACAATCCTCATACAATCAGTTTTGGTAAGACAACCTACTAGTCCTTCATAGTCAAACAATTCAATCGTTCGCGAAAGAATTGCACATGGAGAAATATAGTGAGGGTGAACAGGGTTTGATAGCCACCAAGCATATTTGTATAGGAGAGCAGTTAGCTGAATATTAGCTAAAGCTCTAACTGGAATGCATATGGACCACCGGGCACCAAGTATGTTTACTTCCATCAGTAACAAGTTGGTTCACATGCCTATGGTCCATCTAGATAGGGGTGTTCTACTCGTTTCATGTCTTGTGATCTGTGTTCATATATATAATGCCTAGCCAAATAGAAGGTAAGGCTTTTCAAGTTTCAATTCTGTTGTTTCACCTCCTTCACAACAACTTTTAAAGAATGCAGAACTTACAGCAATTCTCCTTGGTTGGGTGCATATAATATTACAATAGCCACCAGACCCAGATTCAATCATGTCATCCAATATAAACTGAGGAACCTACAAAAAAGCAATACAGGAAATATATGTCAGTTGAATTTCAATGGTAAGTTAAATGCATAAGGTCAACTAGATAGCCAACATCCACATGAAGGATCCGCATACATCAAGAGAAGCTGATAAGTAGACATATTCTAGACTGTACCTGAGTTGTCTTTCCAGAACCAGTCTCTCCACAAACAACAATTACATCATGTTCCTTCAGACTATTCAGAACCATATTCTTCAAACCAGCAATAGGAAGTGTAGATCTAGCTTTCAACATATCCTGTAGTAAATTAACGGTATTTAGGTAAGTTATATTATATATGAACTTATGTTTGACATATTATATATGATTTTAACCAATCAATATCCTAGAGTTATGTCAAGGTCACACATGTCACTGAGCCACACATTCTGTACCATTTTATACGTCTAAAGACTCTAAACTCAAATAACAACCGCTTAATAAAAAATAGTGTAGCCCCGGAACTGCCAGAAGCACAATGCTACATAGATCAGCAAGTATTTCCTCTCCTTAAAATATGGGTGAATCATGAAACTCAACAATATTCCTTATTAGACAAAAGTCAATCCTAAACATACACCATTCAGTTAGATCAACTTGATATTAAGTGAAAGCAAAGAAAGGTAAACAAATGCATCTTTTGTGGGTGCATCATATAAATCAGGGAAAGGCACTGATAACCTTGTACTTTGGGGTTTCTTTTCGTTTCAGTTGGTCCTGTCTCATGTATGAACTCTCTGCATTTTTAAAATGATCTATTCCTGCACAGTGGAAGTAATGCAATTACATAGTAATATAGTATATCTAACTAAGGGTTCATACTTAGCAAGAGGGTATTTATGGAAATTACATACTATTTTGATTGCAGACATGAAAAATATATTTGTCATGTCTATCAAGATTAAAAACAAATTATAATAATAAATAATAGTAGTACCAGATAGTTAAATAAATAAATAGGTTCTGCAGACTCTTTGGAAAACATGTAAGATCGATCTTTCAGCTTTATATGTTCAATTACGTCCTATTTTGATTGCTGGCATGCAAAATCTAATTTAACATATGCATCATGTTTAACAAGTTTTTTTTTTTTTTTTAAATATATATATATATATAGTTAAATAAATAAGTTCTGCAGACTCTTTGGCGTAACATGTCAGATCAATCTTGCAACTCTATATATACTAAATTGCTTTCTAGGGTACTAGAACAAAATATTATGCACAAAAATCTAAAACGAGTCCAGAGTTCCATTTAATTATTACTATTAAATAAAGCTCCCAGAGTAAAATCTCACCTGTCAATAAGAGTTAACTTTATAACATCCTAATATATAAGAGAACGTACTTTTCACTTTGGCTTCCATGGGAACACTGGAAGCAACACGCTCTGCAGTAGGTGGCTTTTGAGAATCTTTGGGAATTGATCTATCTGTGACATCTCCAGCAGAAGATTTCAACAAAGTGTTGACAAAATTGAACCTTCGGTCTTCCTCGCTGTCTTCAATTCTCGTTTGTTCATCTGCATCATTTTAACCTTCTGTTCATAAATCAAATCCATAACCAAATATTGGTTGATGGCTTTCATGCTCTATGTAGATTAGGACTTTCTTAATGAATATATATATATATATATATATGTGTGTGTGTGTATATATATGTGTGTATATGTATGGAAACTGTGAAAATGTAGCAGTCTTCCATGATGTTCAACCTTCCATCCATTGCACAACAAGTGATGCATAAGGCTCTGTAATTGTTAGATGAACTGGAAGATCGGCAAACAGGTGATAGAGAGCATATGCTGCCACTCTATTTTGTGCATCCTGCAGTTAAATGTTTTCAAAATTAGAACCTAAACTCTGTTTTATTTGCAGATCAAATGTATTTATTACCAACCTACAAACAAAAATGTAATTTAAAACACTGTCCAGAATTTTTGAAAATTTGGAAAAAGATTTGTGTTTCACATCCTTTTACTCAATACCCATTTACTGAATCAAGAGAGCAATGCAAAGATTATGAACGACTGACAAAGAATGAGGGAATGAACGGACCAACTTCACAGACATGCTAGCCACACAAATACCGAAAAATAGAGGAGATAGATGCTTAAGCATTCTTCCAAAATGTTGAATTCCCATTGTAAGTGGAATCCCACATCGGTGGGCTTAGTAACAAGTAGGCACAATATATACAATTTGGTTATCTCCTCCTATTACCAATTAATTTTAGGATGGAACCCAAATTATATAAAGTGGTTGCCCTTGCGCTTGTCTATTGGGTTTGACTCGGACTGATGTAGAATTTAACATGGTATCAGAGTCTAGTTTCTGATGGTTCCGATAGACGTGTGGGGTGGTTTCCCGATGTGGGTTTGTTGTTTCCCGTTAACTCCACGTATCAGAGTCTGGATCAGGACTGGACATAAGAGGGATTAAAAATTAAGTCTCAACGCGTCTGGATTAAAAATACCGTTGTCGTGCCTTATAATGAAAAATAGCTCTTACCTTGATGAGGAGCGTTGAATTCCCACTGTAAGTGGAATCCCACATCGGTGGGCTTAGTAACAATTAGGCACCATATATACAATTTGGTTACTTCCTTCTATTACCAATTGATGTAGGATGGAACTCAAGTTGAATAAAGTGGTTGCCCTTGGGTTTGGTTCGGCCCGATGTAGAATTTAACAAAAATAAAAGGATTCAAGGATCGAAATGCACCTCAGCAGACCCAGAAATATCTCCCTCGTCAGAAAGCTGAAGGGTAACCAAGCCACCAGGTTTTCTGCTTTTGCCTCGCCCACTGGCCTTACGAACTACACTTACTGAATATGAAAGCTTGTTCTCCTTACTAATAACTTTATCAAATTTTGGTGCTTCCCACCCTGAGCGTTGGCAGAATTGATGCAAAACAGCTTTGGGCATTTTTGGTGAGTCTCCCTGCAAAAAAATCATCCATGTCATAAAGAGCTGCTATTGCATCGTGAAAGATAGAGGAGTTCCAATATAAAGTCTACTATAATGTGCATAGAGGTTTAATGCATGGAAGTATTCATCAACATATGAGGATGAGAAAGGACCAATAGTTGACACCAACATAACATTAAAATTAGTTAACCAACCTCGGCAGCAGCAAAAGCAAAGTCAAGCAGAAACAGTATTAACAAAGAGAAACCCACTGCTAAGGCGAGTTGCGATCCCCAGAGGCGAACCCTTGGGGAGGGCTTTAACTTAAACACTCCCGATCCCGAAATTGTGGAAGTAATCTTATATACCAAAAAAAAAGAGGAGGGAGAGGGAGAAATCATCAGTAGCTTTACTTAATTGCAAATATCTAGCCTGACATATTGAACAATTAAATAATTTCAGGCAATTAGACTACTACCCATGTACTAAAATTTTGACCACTCATATCCGTCTTAACTGTTACTAGTTGTTACCCCTGGCTTAAATTTAACCATAAGAACTGAAGATGACATACATATGTGGAAGAGTGCCTTGACATATACTCCAAAGGCAAGTCATAATGCAAACTTCATTAATCTGCAAAATCCCACTAAATGTTTATGCACAACACACCTAACACCATACCTTTTTCCAGAAACCTTCCAAATTTTCCTCACTGCCAAGTGCTCTTATCTTTCCTTTCTTCTGAAGCTTCAATATTTCAGGAGAGAGAACTTCAGTTTCAATGCCATCTTCAGCAAATAGACTACCAACTTCAACCTCGTTTACTTTATTTACTGAGGCACTTTCACAACATGTTTGAGAGAGAGGCATGGACTGTTGCTTTAATTCTTCATTACTTTGATACTCCATATCATTTCTATCAGTTGTTGCGCACACTTGTATGTCAGAGGCACAATCTTGGCCATCACCTAATGCCGCTGCTGTATGCTCAACTAGCATGGGAGATGTCATATCTTCAGGTTCTTTGTTGACACATTTTTTAGCAAAGTTGTGCTCCAAAATGTCATCAGATATTCCTGCTCATGATGACAGACAGAACCACAGAAACTTTTAGTTTATTATTTAAATTCCTTCATATGTACTATGCAAAGACTAAAGTTCTTTGTTGACACATTTTTTAGCAAAGTTGTGCTCCAAAATGTCATCAGATATTCCTGCTCATGATGACAGACAGAACCACAGAAACTTTTAGTTTATTATTTAAATTCCTTCATATGTACTATGCAAAGACTAAACATAAACCTAGAGCCGACAATTCTTGCTTGAGTTTCCGAATACAAAGGCCTGCTTGTTCCTGTCTTTTCCTATCCCCCTCTTCTTTGGCTTTTGCAGCATAATGTCGTGCATCCTGATACTCTTTAGCAATAACATCAAATGATCGAGGTTCAAGTGCCTATGAGTTGCAAACAATGAATTTCAGAGCCAGAAATAGGAAATTAGACCATAACCCAGAAGTACCAAAGAAACTAAGTCATTTTTCGTCTACGTTTTAACCAACTATGGCTTTCACTTTGCAATAATATTATCAGATATATAAACGTAATAGAAAAGGGAAAACATCAATGCATGAAGAAAGTGATCCATCCCCCTATAAGTATCCCATCTCATTAAAAATCCACAATCTGGAATTACCTTACCTCTACCAAAGTAACCAAACTCAATAGCAAGTATTTGAAGTAGTTCGACTGTAACCGTCTTTAGCATTTTAGAACAGTGGCTATTATTATGATCGGAATCAGGGCTTATTATTGATGCATCACTTTCTTGGTGTTTACTGATTAAAGGAAAAAAAAAAGTAAAGGGGAAAAAAGTGCACAAGATAATATTGGAACCAAGGAAACATGTTGTATGAAGTAAACGTAAATACAGGTACCTTCTGCGGAGAATCCTCATAAAGTAAACCGTCTTCCCATGACCCAGAGTCATCCTTGAAAAGAATTTAAAGGCAAAAAATGTTATAGGAGACATTGTACAAACATGGAACTGATCTTACTGTCATTGATAACAAGGAAAATAAAGCAGAAGGCATCTAACTGTCTGCATTCAATTTACAGACCTCTTCCTGCTGCTCCATATATCTCCTAATCCATTCTGCCTGTGATTGTTGATCCGATTTTCTGGCTACGTCCATTGCATCGTCATAAGCACTTTTACTCTTGACCCTAATAGAATATTGACCATCATCTTCATTTGTTATAGAAGATAAATCCTCTGCAGGTGTCCAATCTTCACGGGCGGCAACAAGGACATTAACAGAACCACCTAAGACTCAAATGGCATTAAATTTGAATCCTGATCACGATGAGCTTTAGCATTGGCTAGGACTCAATCAAAAGTAAGATATTTCTACCGGTATCAGCGAGTGATGTAATCCCGGAAGAGAACTTCAATGGAAGTTCATTTCCTGGCAAATTCAAACATAACCAATCCAGTGCAGCATCAAATGTAGCAACATCCTGAACCAGAAAGAATGAAAAGAATAAAGTCTACCAGCCAATATCAGTGAATATTTCCATTGTAATAGACACTGATGTTAGAAGTTTGAAGAAGCACTGACTAGAATAGAGAGGTAACTTTGAGTAGAAAAATAGCTTTTCTATGCGAGATTGAATTGTGTTAGCAAGAAGTGCGAAAAATACATATGAAAAACCTTAAGCGCTGACAGAGCCTGCTCAATTTGATCATTCGAGAAGCCCTCGCAGGAGAGCTTTTCGTAAATAGTTCTGAGCCGTTTTGTCTTCTGCCCCACCGACAAGGAATCATCAGGGGTGGCTGGAGACTCGGTCCGGGCCGAGTTTCCGATCAAGAGACGTCGGAGACGGTTCTCGTTCTCCACTGATAATTGAAGTTTCGGGCCAGAGGAAGAGGCCGAGGGCTTGGCGGCATTGGACTTTGGTTGTTTCTGCTGGTGCCGTTTCTTTGGAGCCATTAATGGGTACACTACTACCAGATAATAATTTTAGACAGAAAAATAAATGGATGGAGAACCGGGAGGCAGTGATCGGAGGTCGGAGGACTGAATTGAATTGGAGGGAGAGTATATGATCCGTCAGACTAGTAGGACGACACGGGTGTTCTTTTCCGTGCCCACAGCCCCACACAATGCTAAATTTTAGGTTTTGCCTCTTAATAGTTGAACTGGAGGGAGAGTATATGATCCGTCAGACTACTAGGACGACACGGGTGTTTTTGTTTCCTGCCCACAGCCCCACACAATGCTAAATTTTAGGTTTTGCCTCTTAATAGAGTTTTTTTAAAATTTAGGCATTTGAAAAGAAAAAAAATTAGAAAAGTAAGTATATAAAAAAAATTCAAAAAATAAGGTATACACGCATTCCGGTAACGCACATTGGCAATACGTGCACCCTAGGGTAGCGTGTATTGAATTTTGGCAATACACGCTACTCACAGTGTCGTGTATTCATACACGCCTAGGCTAGGCTTTCCTTTTTTTAATTTTTTGTTCGATAACGACGACTCGATGTTTAATTAAAAATAAAAGTATGTATCTATTAAAAAAAATAAAACAATTATAGTAAGTAGATATTTTAATTGTGATTCAAATGATGCAAAAAAATATTAAATTTGGATTTACGGATTGACTGTACGCGGGTAAGTTGAAATATAAAAATTTGACTTAAAAAATTATAACTCAGATCATGTAAGTCCAAACTCAGCACAGTTAATGTCATTTATATCGTAATTCAATTATCTACCTATGGTAATTTTTTTATTAGAAATAAAGTGATTTTTTAACCTAACGTTGTTTGTTTTATAATTTGACTAAAATAATTAAATGTATTAGGTGAGAAATTAAATTATGTACTTACTCAAAAAAATTACAATGCGTAGATAATTTAATTACGACATAAATGATGTTAACCGTGGTGAGTTTGGACTTAAATTATCTGTTTAAGTCACTATTTAGATTTGTTTTTGTATCGTATGTAGAGTTTTTTACGTATCATATTATACGGTTAGTCTAAAAGTAAAAAATTAACGCATAGTTAGCATCATTTAATTCGTAATTAAACATTGAGTCGTCGTTATCAAACAAAAAAGGGAAAGTCTAGCCCAGGCGTGTATGAATATTGAATACACACAACTTGGAGTGGCGTGTATTCAATACACGCCAATGTGGGTAGCGTGTATTGCCAAAATGCAATACACACTACCCTAGGGTGCACGTATTGTCAATACGCGCTACCCGGGGTGCGCGTATACCCATTTTTCAAAATGTTTTTTTTTATATACTTACTTTTCTTTAAAAAAATCCAAATGTTTACTTTTTTAAAAAAAAAGAAACTCCTTTTAATAGGAAAGAAGAAAAAAATGTGCACCAACTTATTTTACTAATGTTTGGACACAATTTGATTCTCTGTATGTTTCTTTTTGAAAAAATCATTTCTTAGTAACTATCTGTCGAGTTTTGTCTCTTCTGTCAGATTTTTCATCTAAACTTAATACAATATGTTTTGAAAATTGTAAAAAAAAAAAAACATAATGCTTTTAAACAAAAGCATAATGCTTTTACAACATCGAAACCTTGCATTTTAGTAAACAAGGACTAATTGTGTTTACTATGCTAATAATATGAGAAACTAAAGCTTCAGAAAGCTTAATAATCCATTGTGTTTACTATGCTAATATTATGAGAAACTATAGCTTTTGAAAGCTTAATAATCCATTTTTTTAGAAGTTTACTTCAAATTATATCAGGATTTAAATAAATGACAAACTATAGAAGTCTCCCTTGTTTACTAAAATTAGGGCTCAGAATTCGTGTGGGTCATGTCGTGACAGACTCATATTGTGTTATAGTGGATCAGTTCAAACATGGCACAATATGCATGTGTGCCATATTATTTTAACACAAACATGACACGAGAAAAAAAACACGACATAACACGGAATGAAACTTAGAACAAACAATCTGATTTAAATTGAACGAAAAACTCATATAACATTACTTGCAACAAAAATTTAAGACTATTTCAACATAAAGTAATCCAAAAAATATCAGTTTTAACCGCATTAAAAATGTAATAACATACAAGTCTAAATAGAAAATTATTCGATAAATCACAAAGTTAATTTTTTGCATAATATTCTAATTGTTGAATAAGACTCCATCTCACGCAAACTTCAGTTTTATGAAAGAATGACAAAAACAATTGTTAAATCTTAAAGATCATCTATATCTATCTATATATTAATTTGGATAAATTATTTAGAATTGTGACAAGTAAACTTTTTAAGATATTTTCTCATTTCTAATGTCAATTTCATAACTTCTAATTGGTCCATGTCAAACATACAATTCTCACTCATATATGGCATGTCATGTAACTTAGTTTAAAATCTTTCATACTCTCTCATTAATTTTCCCAATAAGTTACAAAATATCAATAATATCTTCTTATTTTTTATGTGCATTTATGATTTCTTCTTAAGTTTATTTTATTTTCTAAATTTTATATTTTATGTAAAGCAAGAAGATGTATACATTATATCTTTATATTACAAGATAATTTAAGATGAAATTAAGGATTATTATGTATATTATATATCAATTTTATGAAAATAATAAGCACATGTTAATTCTATGTAGATATTTATAATTATGACATAAAATTTAGGGCATGAAAAAATAATAATAATATTTTTCATATAATTTCTTCATACTTTTCTTAGAAATATTTTTATAAAATACCATTATTGTTATATTCTATTAGAATCAACATATATTGCAAAATTTAAAACTAATTTATAATTACTATAACTAACTGCATGATTTTACAAATCAATTTTGAGAACAACATGACATGTAAAACCACACTTATCAAAATATAAAAACGAAACAGTTAAATAACCACTTTTAAGTTTTTTTTTCCTCATGACACATGCACATAAACAGACAAAAAATAGAGTAAATTATATATTTTTATTTAATGTTATTTTTAAATCTATTTTTTAAAACAATATCAAATAGACGAGTAAGTATTAAAATATTATTGAGTAAATATTTCATTAACTTTTTAACTATTCTTTTAAAATACTAGTTATATTTCATATATCAGTATCGAAATAAACTCATAAATTGTTTCTAAATTCGAATGGTATCCAACAACTGTTATTGTGTTTGAATTATTGATTCATTTTTTTAAATAAAATATATATGGAATAATTAATAATGAAAATTTATAAATAGTATTACATCATTTTATTTTTCATTTAATATATTACTTTTTTTTTTATTAATTATTATTATATAATTTGAGTAAATATTAATTTTAAAATATTTTATATTAAAATTCACAAAGTTTGATATAAACTAAAAACTAACATGATCAACTATTCTTAGCTAGTATTAATAGACTTAGGGTAGTTAAGTAAATTTTTACTATGTATTAAATAATATCATGGTTAGATTATGTATTAGTTAATACTCAATTAATACTATAATTGTGTATTAGCTAATAAATATGTATTAGCTAATACATATGTATTAGTTAATACATACAATTATTTCTAATCAAACATTGTACTAATTAATACATGTATTAATTAATACTAATACATGGTTAATACCTCAATCAAACACCATCTATGCTCTAGTTTACCTCATGCAAATGTTTATGTTTTGTTTTGTCCTTTTCTGTTATTCCATTTTATTATGGAGTATAGAGAAAACTTCTTTCATGCAAAATTCCTTTCTAAGAAAGTAAATTAGAACAAATTTCATTTAAAAACTCACCAACGGTATCATTTTTAAACTTTATTTATTTCATAGTAAAAACTCACCAATGATAGTAAATAAACTCAAGTATTCTTTCAGAAATTATCAACAATTAACAATTGTATCCCAAACATCCACATGTAACAACACAAAAGAACATGAGGTTGTACTATTACTACTAGGCATAGTTATCAGAACCGGACCGGACCGACGGTCCGACCGGAAATCGGACCCCTGTCCGGTTTGGTTCAGTTAAAAGACTATTTTACAAATGAACAATGTTTGAACCGGGTTGAACTGGGTGTTTTTTAGAAAATCGATCGGTTGTTTAAAAACTGGACGGTTTCCGGTTAACGTTTTAGCTGATTTTTTTTTGGGGGGGTCAATTTTTTTCAGCCGTTTTGTTTTTTTGGGGTTTCCGGTTTTTGGTTATGCACAAACCAATCGGCTTAACCCAATTGGTTAAACCGGTTCACTACTATTGTGTATTGTGTTTGAGAATTGAGAGTAATGTGTGTTTGATATTGAAACTATGTAGTTTGTGTGTGTGTGAGACTATGTAGTTTGAGGTAATTATGTTTGTGTTTGAGACTATGTATGTATTTTAAGTTTTCAATTTTCCCCCCTTGCGAACAGTGAACCGCACACTGAACCGGGTTGAACCGTGAACCGGCCCCCTCGCCGGTTCAATGGCTGGTCCGATTCTGATAACTATGCTACTAGGAAAAGACAATCTAGTTTGTTTTTCCTAAGGATAGACAACATAATTAAAACCACACTTATTATCATTATTTATTTTTAACGAAGAAAATCTACCCACAAATGTAAAAGTGCAGGACTTAGACATTTATGCCAAAGTAATGGATTAATGGAGGGGTCATATGAGGTTTCGAGATTAAGTTCACAAAAGGCATTGCTTTTGATCTGAAATGGTACAAACCACTAACCTCATTTTCAATCCCCAACATTGATCCATCTCAAAGATCGTGCATTATGACAAGTTTTTGATAAAAACTTTGGTCACTTATGTTTGGTCATGCCTCCTATGTGTTCTGCACGTGATAATATTAGAACATGAAGTACCTAAAATGTCATTGCCCGCTTTATTGCACAAGTTGTCTTCAATTGAACAACATAAAAGAGAAATTGCAGGGTGGAAAGTCACAGTGCATCCAAGATCACAATGAATTCAAGACCAAGGAATGTCCAATATGAAGATTCAGAATGAAACAGAGAATTTTGTGGGTGTCAATCGATGAGACCAAAGTTGTTTTGGTTGTTCTCGCTCAAACTCGTCTCATGTAGTGTCAAGGACTATATGGTGTTATTACAGTTTGATTTGCTTCGTTAAATCAATGGGTACCTAGAATTTTTTTCTCTACAAGGTTCCATGACGACTCTAATTTTGAGGTAATTTTACAATTTTTAAGCATCTGGTCCAATTTTGAAGAGGAAACAAGCTTCTTGTACAGTCACCAAATTATTTTTTCATGATAAAATGTTTCGTAAAACAGTGAGTTCTGCTTTTATATGTTTCACTTATTTATCAATGAATGAACTTTTTATTGATGTATTACTGTTTGATGTGTCCATGATTGATCGAAATAGAAATAGGAACTCTTATAAGTTTGTATATCTTACTGAACAAGTATTTACAAAGTAATTATATATACGCCCCAATGATCGGAATATGTGCATTTGTAGGTATAGGAAATTAACACCCATATGGGGTGCTGAATACAAGTCATAAATGTATCGGGGACTAAAACGTAAATACTTGAAATAAGTAACTACCCTAAGGATCTATAAGTAGACCCATTTGGCTGTGTTTTTAGAACACTCTCCAAGAATCCTACTTCCACAATATTGTTATTGTCTTAGGCAATCTCCTGTGAAAATATAAGGAGCGATCCGTTTAATGAAGTTTCCTTCCGACCAGTACTCCCTACCGTGATTCCGAACCGCCGACGATCATTCCGCTTCCGATTCCACACGCCTTCGAACGAGCAATGTAAGTGTCGTTGTAGTATTGTAATATGTTGTCTATCTAACGTGTGTATTTCCCATGCATGTGTATAGAAATCCAACAATGGTATCAGAGCCAAAGGTTCGGTTTCCGATTCGTCGTCTTCGTGACGATAATGCCGTGACGATTTTCGTATCGTTTCTCGGTCGTTCCAACGAAGTTGTCCTTCAGTGTCTTCGTGACAAACTCATTCCACGAAACTATGTAGTCCCCAACGAAGCATGCATTTGCATGGTATTTGATGTTTCAAACCGTTTCAAACAAGGTTGTCTTCGTGACGATAGAAAGGAATGCTGTTTCAAACCGTTTAAAACAAGGTTGTCTTCGTGACGATAGAAAGGAATGCTGTTTCAAACCGTTTCATACAATGTTGTCTTCGTGACGATAGAACCGTAGCAAACATCCCAAGGAATGCTGTTTCAAACCGTTTCAAACAAGGTTGTCTTCGTGACGATAGAACCGTAGCAAACATCCCAACGAATGTTGTGGCAAACCGTTGCAAACGAAGTGGGTTGTCTTCTCTACATAGTGGGTTGTCTTCGCCGGAGATAGGTGTTCCAACGGTTACTAGGAAGTTGAAGATGGTTACTTTAAAAAAAAAAATTTGAAACGGTTAGATAAGGAAGTTACGTGGTTTGTTAATGGAGAAAATGAGTAAAAGCTTCGTGGGAAGGGAGGTTGGCTTCGTGGAGAAGATGAGTGTAATTGGAGAGAGAATGTCCTTTATTTTCGTTTTTTATTTTAAAAAAAAATAATTGTTTTTTTTAGGAACCGGTCTGGAAACTGGTCCAAACCGATCTGGGCATTTGTCCAGACCGGTTTGGATTTAATTACCAGACCGGACTGGGCAGAGGCCTATCAGCTGGGCCCTGCCCAGTCAACGGCTGGGTTTCAGCCCAGTCAAAAGCTGGGCAGTCCCAGCCGACTGGGCCCTGGCCCAGTCAAACACTGGGTCGCGGCCCAGTCAAACACTGGGTCGCGGCCCAGTAGTTGGCTGTGGCCAAATGGATCGGGTCATGACCCGATCCATGAAAAAAATATTTTTTTGGGGGCCCTTAATTTTTAAAAATGTTCAATTAGGTCCTCAATCTTTATTTAGAGATAAAATAATTTTATTTTATTTCAAAACGATTTTGTTTTGTCTTAAATGCAATTAATGGGTACTTATATTTGTTAGTATCATGTATAGGATATCTTTTTGGATAAGTTTTTTTTAATTGCATGATGACTCCTATAGTTTAATTTGTTTGAACTATATGCGAATTAGTTTCTCTAAAGTCTTAAGGGATTCAATTGTGATTTTCTTGAGTTTAAATTGAGTAAAAATTCTGTCTAGAAAGACCGAGCTAGAAGTGGAAACTTGACACCGTGCCTCTTCATCCCTGGCCTGGGAACCTACGGTTTCTGTCTAAGAAAGGGGAGAGTTTGGGCCCGTCATGCAAACCCTTCGGTCCACCTGGGAATTTTTACTCTAAACGTAACTTTAAGAGAATATTACATTTTGGTCCCTATAGTCTTCTAAAATGAGAATTTGGTATGAGTGAGTCTTGTCCAATTCTCTAAGGGGTACCTTGTATTTTTTTTTTTTTTGTTATTAGGTACTAAGCATGTTATATCATACATGTTGATTTATTATGTATGAATTCTCTTCATAATCATGATAAGATAGTTTTCTTTGTCATACATGTTGATTTATTTATTTTTGTATCCATGTATAAGTAAGTGTAATTATCATAACAAGCATGATATGTTTTATTTGTTATAATCAATCTAAGAATCGTTTGATATTCGTATTTCTTACATGATTCATTTTTTTTCATGCTTGTATCTATTCCCTAGAATCATAATTTTGCCTAATGTGATTAAAATACTTAACTTATTTATCGAATGAATTAATCATCATGTAGCATGAACTTTAAGACGATGATTGGAAACATAGTGACCTTTTGACTCTGGGTCATGCTTATGTGATTAATTTATTCGGTCAATAGGTTGAGTGGGAGCATGTGTATCTTGAACATTTTATCTTGCATGTTATTATGATGATCCTGAAATAAATGTTATTCTTTTGCATGAAGAATGGCAACTTCTAGCAAGAATGTTATAGCCGAGCTCAATAAAGGATTGAAGCTAAATGGTGATAACTATGACGTTTGGAGTCTGAAAATCCAATACGTACTCGAGGTTGAAGAGGCTCTGGAAGCACTTACTAATGTCATGAACGAACCCGATGCTGGGAATTCGGCCGAGCATCGACGTGAACTTGCATCCTATACAAACTGGAAGAAGAAAGATGGTCTAGCTCGTCTCACTTTGTTGAGCGCTCTGGAGGATGATATTTTAAAGGAATTCAAAAACTATCAGAGGGCTAAGGACCTCTGGGATGCACTAAGGGAAAGGTTTGCTACCTACTCCACTGCAAGAATAAGATCTTTAACTGTTAAGTTTGATTCCTATAAAAAAACGTCATGAGCACTCTATGAAAACGCATCTTCGGCAAATGGCCAATATGATTGTTGAGTTATGTGATGCCGGTCATGTGTTGACTGACGAGCAACAAGTCCAGGCAGTGATCCGTTCTCTTCCAAGTTCTTGGGATCTGATGAAGACTACCTTAACCCACAATACTCAAATCTGCACTCTGGAAGAAGTCCGGAGGCATCTTGAGTTAGAAGAGGAACGCCTTCAAGCAACTAAGTCTTTGTCTGAGTTGCACATTTCATCATCTTCCAAACCTAAAAATAGGTTCAAGAGGAAGAGACATGATCAGGTCCAAGGGAAGGCTGACCCAAGTAAGAAACCTAAGGCTGCTTGGCAGCCCAAGCAGAAAAAGAAAGTTCGTGTGCAGCTGAAAAGGGTCAATGTTTTAACTGTGGCAACAAAGGACACTTTGCAAAAGATTGCACTCAGCCCAAGCGTCAGGTATGTTTTGACACTTATACTAGTGACATTCACGTCTCTAGTTCGGGTTTTTTAGCTGAATCTAATCCTTTGTGGATCATTGACTCAGGATCGACCGACCACATAGCTTGGGATAGGAACGCTTATGTAGATTTCCATCGACTTTCACATGGAGCAAAATGGGTTTATGTCGGAAACAACTCACGAGTTGCGGTCGTAGGAATCGGGACATGCAAGTTAGTCATGCGTGATGGTCTATCTCTACTACTATACGACGTCCTTTACGCTCCACAAATTCGACGGAATGTTGTGTCGTTTTCTGCTTTAATGTTATTAGGTTACAATTTAAATTTTCATGACAATGCTTTTGAGTTGACCAAGGGGTCGACTCTGTATGGACAAGGCTTTATTTCTGGTGGTTTTGTTGTATTAGACTTGGATACTTACGAAAATTCCAGTTTTTCGTTACTTACTTATTCTCGCAATTATGATAGCGATATAAAAGTATGACATGCTAGGTTGGGCCATATTGGCCAACAAAGAATGCAACGACTAGCAAAAACTGGTATGTTGCAAGGCATTCAAGATGTGGAATTGTCTACTTGTGAATGTTGTCTAGCAGGTAAATCCGTGCGAAAGCCTTTTGGTAAGGCAACCAGAGCTGACTTTCCTCTTCAATTGGTTCATTCTGACATTTGTGGGCCTATGAATATACGAGCTAGGCACGAGGCTTTCTACTTCATTACGTTTATAGATGATTACACTAGTTTTGGTCATGTCTATTTGATTGCACACAAATCTGATGCGTTACAATGCTTCATGAGCTATATGAGCTTAGTGGAAAATCAATTAGATCGAAAGATTAAGTGTCTTCGGACCGACCGAGGTCGTGAATATCTTTCAACCCAATTTCAGGCGATATGTAATGAAAAAGGTATCATTCATCAGTTGACGAATCCTTATACTCCGCAACAAAACGGTGTAGCGGAGAGACGTAATAGAACGTTACTTGAGATGGTTCGGTCAATGATGGCACAAGCTAACTTGCCAATTCAATTTTGGGGGGATGCCTTATTGACTGCAACTTATGTTCTCAACCGCGTACCTACGAAAGCAGTGGTGACCACTCCTTATGAGTTGTGGACTGGACGATGTCCGAATCTACACAACTTAAAACCATGGGGATGTACGGCCTATACCCACGATCTTTCACATAAATATGGCAAGTTAGGCCCGAGAGGTAAAAAGAGTGTGTTTGTTCCCTACTCTGAAACTTCTAAAGGTTACGTATTTATAGGTCAACATGACACTGGGATTGTTACTGAATTCGAATCCCGAAATGTCACATTTATCGAGGATGAGTTCCCGAGAAAGGGTGAGATAGGTCAAGACTTATCTCTTTATGAATCTACAGATCTAGACCAACCAAGCTCACCTCATTCGAGTGGGAGGAATAAAGGAGATAATGAAATAGTTCATCATCTACAACGATCTCCTTCACCGATTGTTACGAATAGAAGTGAGTTTGGCGCTCCAAGTGGGAATGAAGAAATGGGACTTAATCTAAGTGGGAGTATTAATATGAGATTAAACGAGCCTCAGTCAGGACGAGGATCTCGTAAAAAGATTCTGCGCCGACGATTTGAGATTCCGCGAACTCTTTACAATGCTCTTACAAGAAGAAAATGAGCCATAAACCATAAGTGAGGCTCTTTCTAGCCCTTCTCGTAATGAATGGACAAAAGCAATGGATGAGGAAATAGAGTCGATGGAGGCCAACAATGTTTGGAAATTAGTTGACCTTCCTAAAGGACGTAAAGCTATAGGGGCCAAATGGGTCCTCAAAATAAAGCACAAAGCTGATGGCACAATCGAGCGATATAAGGCCCGATTAGTAGCTAAAGGTTATACGCAACAACATGGGATAGATTATGTTGAGACATTTTCTCCTGCTGTGCGTTTATCCTCTATTCGGTTAATACTGGCTATAGTAGCTAACCAAGACCTTGAATTACATCAAATGGATGTTAAAACTGCTTTTCTAAATGGGGATTTAGAGGAAGAAATTTACATGGAGCAACCCGAGTGCTTCATAGTAAAGGGTCACTAACACAAGGTTTGTAGACTCCTAAAGTCTATTTATGGACTAAAGCAATCTTCAAGGCAGTGGTACAAACGTTTCCATGATGTGGTTGTAAATAATGGTTTTGTCATGATGAATGATGACCATTGCGTTTATACCAAAAGGTCTAAAAGAAAATTTGTGTTTATGACATTATATGTTGATGACATATTAATAGCTGGGAATGATATGGAGTATGTTAACGAGGTTAAGACCTGGTTATCATCTCAATTTGAGATGAAAGACATGGGTAATGCCACATACATTCTTGGGATAAAGATCTCGAGAGATCGTTCAAGAAGGTTATTGTACCTTTCACAAGAAAATTACATCAACAAAGTTCTTGAGCGATTTGGTATGCATGCATGTAAGCCTAGTGTGACTCCTATCAGTAAGGGACATGCCCTAAGTAATAAAATGTGTCCAAAGACTCCTGAAGAAAGAGAAAGAATGACTCGAGTACCGTACCGTAATGCAATTGGAAGTCTAATGTATGCAATGATGTGCACTAGACCAGATATTTGCCAAGCTGTAGGATTGGTTAGTCGATACCAATCTGATCCAGGTCCGGCACATTGGCAAGCGGTAAAGAGGATCATGAGATATCTAAAAGGAACTGCTGATTATGCACTTTGTTACCGAGGTGGTGAAAGTCTCCGTTTAGAAGGATATAGTGATGCCGACTATGGAGGAGATCTCGATGAACGCAAATCCACCTCCGGTTATGCGTTCTTGATGTGAAACGGTGCTATCTCTTGGAGTAGCAAGAAGCAGTCTTGTGTATCGCTCTCCACCATGGAAGCTGAATATGTGGCCCTCGCAACAGCAACTCAAGAGTCTGTTTGGTTGAAAAGGTTCCTTGAACATCTGATAGATATTGGGGAGAAGAGTGAGCCAATATTGATTCACTGTGACAGTCAGGCATTTCTTCCACCAAGGATCCTAAATTCCACAACAAAACTAAACACATTGAAGTCAAGTATAACTATGCGAGGGACATGGTTGCATGCAAGATGAAAAATGTGAAGTATTTGCCCACAAAGGATATGGTAGCTGACCCATTGACGAAGCCTTTGAATAGGGATGCCTTTATTAGACATGCAAAGTCTTTAGGGCTACATAAATTTTGAAATACTTCATGTAATAATATTTTTCCCTTGTAATGTTCAATTCAAATCAATAAAGTTTGATTAATACACATGTTTTATCATGATTGCTTCGTGCATTCATAATTTATGTTTTAATGTATGTCAAGTAAACCAAAAGGTTATCTCTCTCACACGAGTAACCGCCTCAACGTCTTAGTTAGGGGTGAAACCGGACCGGTCAGACCGGTTTTTATACGATTCGGTCGGGGTCCTATATTTTCGGACCGGATTTTCTTCAAAAAAAAGTCCGACCAAAAGTCTGTATAAGGAAAAATAAACCGTCCATTCGGATTTCGGATTTTCGGACCGGATTTTCGGTTTAAACCGAAAAAATAAATACTAAGTGTTTTTAACATCAATCCAGCTAGGTAAAACATTCTAATCTATTAGCATTATCTTGTACAGATGATGCTCCTGCAGGTGTCTGCCATAATCTGGAACAAATAGGAAAAATAAAAAGAGAGTGAATATTTAGTATAACAAAATTATGAGTAACAGAATACTGATTTAAAAACCAGATCTTTGAGTTTTAGAACTAAATTATACCTGAGCACTGATCTGAAATCGGTAGACCGAAGACTAAGTGGAGTCGTGGAGAGAATTTGAAACTGAAGTGGAGTCTCAGAAATTAGAACGACATTTATAAGGTTACAATAGTACCGTTGGAGAATAACAAGAAGAATCCTCTCAGACAGAAATGGATGGGTGTGACTGTAGTCTGTGCGGCGTGCAGGAGCCTCAACGAAGAACGATCGTGTTGAAGCTTGAATAATGAAGACTTAAAGAAATCGGAGAAGAAGACATAAAGAAATCGGAGAAGAAGACATAAAATGGATGGGATGGGGGAGATAAAGTTGCTGCTTTTGAACAAATTGTCGACATTGATTCATTGAAAGTTGCAAAAGACAAATAAAGCAACTTGGTGGAGTACACAGCAGTACAACTGTCTTGGATTCGTCCGACTCCACACCAATGACATTGGTACAATGCTTCATATAAATATATTATTTAATAATTATTAATATATTATATTAAACAATATGTACAAAGCTGGCAACTTTCATTATAGTGCATGCCATGATGCCATCGACCCAACATTAATTATTGGCAAAACAAAAACCCAACATTAATTAATATATTATATATAGTTAATTCGGTCGGACCGGACCCCATGGTTTTTCAAATTCAAAGACCGAACCAGACCGAAAATCCGAAACAAAGAAAATAAACCGACCGTGAACCGAACCAAATGTTTTCGGAACGTTTTTTTTGGTTCGGTTCGGACCGGTTCTTACCGGTTTAACGGACCAACCGGATTTTAGTTTCACCCCTAGTCTTAGTGACATTGTGTCTATGAGACATTTAGAGATGAGACAGGATTTCGAGTCAAAAATCATCAAATGGATGATTTGAGAGCTAACTACTCGAATTCACAAGTCGCCCATTGACATGAGGCCTTCAATATAATTTTTTTCTTTGGTCATTGATACGATGTCATCGGTAATTTTAAATAGAATTTATTCCAAAAATAAAGGTTTACTTTTTAGCGGGATGGGAGTTAGTGTACTCTGGTTTAGAAGCATTCGATATATGAACACACATCCTCGCAACACCGTCTTTATGACATAAGACATACACTCCATGTGAAAAGGAGAAGGGTGTTGTGACACGCATTTCATACTGCGTGTGCTATTAATCGACCACGGGTTTACACAAGCACGATCTCAGCCTGATGTAGTGTGAGACCCAAAGATCCTTAACAGGTTCAAAATTGTGTGCCCTCATGACTCCGATCAGATACTTGAGACCTAACACGATGTTCGCTAACTTAGCGTGTTACCCGATGGTCATGAACATAGATTCGGTCGAGAGGGACATATCTAGAAAAGCGAGTCGGGTTAGTGTTTGAAGGATCGTGAGAAGAGGAAGATTGTCAACGAAACTTTTTTGTGTTCACCGGTGCACCAGTCATGATTTAGTGTCATGATTGTGAATACAAGGTATATCTAATGAGATCCTTAAAGATACCAAAATGAGGTTCGACGATCTAGGGCACAAGCATACTATTACTATAAGTTATTTGCAATGAGATGTTGCATACTCCTAACAGATATACAACAACTAGCTCTCACAAAGTATGTCGGTCGCACGGGGGAGGCCTTGTATGAAAGACAAGTCGAAGTGTAAGGAATATGTCTCTTTACACACATAAGCACCCAAATTATGTGTGAGTGGGAGATGTAGGAAATTAACACCCATATGGGGTGCTGAATACAAGTCATAAATGTATCGGGGACTAAAACGTAAATACTTGAAATAAGTAACTACCCTAAGGATCTATAAGTAGACCCATTTGGCTGTGTTTTTAGAACACTCTCCAAGAATCCTACTTCCACAATATTGTTATTGTCTTAGGCAATCTCCTGTGAAAATATAAGGAGCGATCCGTTTAGTGACGTTTCCTTCCGATCGGTACTCCCTACCGTGATTCCGAACCGCCGACGATCATTCCGTTTCCGATTCCACACGCCTTCGAACGAGCAATGTAAGTGTCGTTGTAGTATTGTAATATGTTGTCTATCTAACGTGTGTATTTCCCATGCATGTGTATAGAAATCCAACAGTAGGTGAAATTGAAAAGTGAAAAGAAAAATATCTCCTTTGATTGATTAGATGGATATGTTCATGGGTTGTAGGGAAATGTAACGTGTATGTTAGAATGTACAAACATGCAATTGTTTAGGGAATAACATAAAATATATTCACGTTACCTCCTTTGAACGATTGACTTAGCGGAAGCGAAAACGGATCTGCCTGAGGTTGATATCACAGTTTGCCGGATGGGAGGACACACCACTAGCTAACGGGCAGTGACCTAGATTTCCATAGATACTTATCTCAGTCTAAACTATAGGGCAACATAATTTCTCTATTATGAGCGAGACTGAGAATAGAGTGAAGCTCATCATCATGTTTTCGAACCCTTATAGCATCCCTATACATAGATGGAATGGTCTGGATCAATATCCAATACAAAGCTTATTAGAATGAGTGACCTAATCCCCCAAAACCAACATCTCCTACACGCACAAAGTGGGTGACGCTTATTCATTAAGCCAGCACCAGGAGAACGAATTCCCCTTATACAGTAAAGTCGCATACAGGGTAGCAGCCGTGCGATCGACATGCACAACGAGCAAGGTGTGTTGCGGATCTGTTAGCAGTTGCAGCGACTCGCGGATCTCACACTAGCAATGGAAATGTAACATGCATCCTTGGTCATGTAATCTTTCTCCAGAACTGATCACACAAGGATCCTTCATACTTATATATGTATTGCGCCCACAACTGCAGCCGACACTGCGGTTGGTGTCCACCTAGTGGACACAATATCGAGAAGAACCCATAATAACCATCTTCTTCCCACGAAACCATCAACACAATTTAACTCCCTTTTCTAGAACCGGGACCAAGGTACTTGTGAACACACCCATCGAGCACGGACTAAGATAGCAAACATTGAACTGAACCTCAAGTCTCTGTTCAAAGTAATGAGTGTACGTATGCGACTCTTTCACAACGAGCTATGGGTCTCACACGACTTTGAGTTAAGATCTCATCTCGGATCATACCCATGGTCGTTTTAGGTGCGTCGCGGTATGGAACACGCGCTACAGCATATCTCCTTTCTCATGGATCATATGTCCAAACGTTGCATAGATGTCCATAAGGCACACAAAGTACCCAAACCAAAAGTCACAAAGACTCTCATCTGACCCCTGAGTGGATTAACAAACCAAAATCTATCGTAACTAAAAACTATCACCAACCTCACCTAGCCACAAAGGCATAGAAGCTATCACCCGTGTGAGAGGGTGATGTAATCCACTTTGACATATTTCAACAAACAATCACATTAAGAACACACAAAACACTCAAACTGTGAAAACATGCATACTCAAGTATAATTCAAGTTAAAGAACATTGTATGAGAAATAAAATCAATGAAGTACATCAACTAAGTGTAAACAGTCCTAGAGACTACACATGCCTCACTAAAGACTCCATCTTCAAGGTTGGATAGACGGTCCACGACCACCTCATCCGTAGACAAGTACTTCAAACTCATCACCTTGTGTCTAACCACTTCTCTAACATCGTTTTGCTTGATATCTATTTGCTATGATACTTGTGTTTATTTGTCACAAAGATTGTGGCTCCAACGACTCAGCAATGAATCTGGAAGTCTCTTCAGACATACAACCTACTGACTTGCACACATAAGAGACATAAATTCGGCATCCATGGTGATCAACACAATGAACGAATGCTTCTTTCTCATCCACGATATGGCACCATCGAAAAGCATAACATCAAGTTCGAGGTAGGTTTTCTCTCATTAAAGTCACCACCATAGTCCGCATCGTTATGCCCAGTCATTCAGAGATTCGCGGACATTCGACAAGTCACTTCGGTAGCGCAAGGCATAACGAAATCCTTAAGATATCACATGATCCTATTTAGTGTATGCGAGTTCTTCAATCTTGGTTTAGCTTGGTACCGACATACCATGCCGATTGTGTGATAGAGTATTAGTCGATTACACACCATTGCGTACATCAAGCTTCTGACTGCACTTAGCTACATAATTTGTTTTATCTAGTCCATTTCATTTGTAGTCTTCAAACATATATACATATTGAGAGATTGACGAACGTAAGTTGGAGTTTCAATTGGTTTGCAGTTACTCATGTTGAACATTTCCAACACTTTGTTTATGTAGCTCTCCTGTGAAATCCACAACGGCCTCCTACGGATGTGCACCACTTCACCCATGTCCTTCATCCCAAACAGAGAAGACAATCATGTCTTTACCCGTGTGTGGAACTCCAAGCTATTTACGGCTATAAGTATGTCATCTACATAGGGGTGAGCAAAAAATACTGGTTGGACCGAGACCGGACCGAGACCGATCCGAGACCGGCCCGACTAAGACCGAGATCAACTAGGACCGAGACCGAGCGAGCGGGTTTTTTCCTCTAAAGTCGGGTTCGGGATTTTTCCCGAAATTCTCGATTATGACCGGACCGGACCGAGTTGCCTAAAAACCTAATACATAATACTATATATACTATACAAGTATAATAGTATACAACAACTCACAAAGTCTCCATGTGTGTTTGGATTGTATGTTCTATATTTATAATGTGTGTTTGGATTGTATGTTTGATACTTAATTTATTGTGTTTGTATGTTTTAAATTTGGTGAAAATTCGGACAATTTTTTTTTTTATTTGGATTGAAAATTTCGGTAATGGACCGAGACCGGCCCGAGTCAAGCAAGACCGACTCGGGCGGGCTTTTTATACTGAAGTCGGTCTCAGTCTCGGTTCTCCAAAGGTGAAAACCGAAATTTCGGGCTCGGGCTCGGTCTTTCCTAAAAAACCGGCCCGGCCCGCCCAAGCTCACCCCTACATCTACATATAGAGCCATAAACACAAAGTTCGATCCAAACCTTTTGGTGTACACGCAATGATTCTCATCCATCAAGAGAAATCCATTTTCCACGACAAAAATCATGAACTCTGCGGTACCACTTCCTAGATGATTGTTTAAGACTATAGATCAATTTATGAAACTTGCACACTAAGTACTCATGGTCTTTCTACACAAAGCATTCAGACTGATCTATATAGATCTCTTCTTCTAACTCACCATTGAGGAAGACGATCTTAACGTCTATTTAGTTCACTTCTAGGTATAGACCCACTCCAATATCCAGAATCAAACGAATTGTGATGCTCAACTTTTCATCAGTCCTGAGCTTGATCTTAAGATCCCATTTAGCTCTATTGATTTGTGTCATCTTGAAGGTCGATGTGTGTCCAAACACCGTTCTTCCTTATGGATTTCATCTCGTCCATAATCTTCATCTCATCTTCCATTACTTTCATCCATTCTTCTTAGAAGGGTCTAATGAGAGTTTCTCTAACGTTTTACGTCACAATAACCATATCGTCAGGTATTAGGGTGTTTAGTTCTCCATCACCTTCGAATGCATATCATTGGGAGAAAAACTTATGTGCTAGCCCATGGCCTAATAACTCACTACTACTAGGGGTATAACCATGATTACTCCCACTGAGAATGAGATCCCTAATGCTTCGTCTGTCAACAAGATCATCAGGAGTGGAATTTGTTCCATTAGCTCCAGCAGGCGGTGAATCTGACGGACGACGAACTGATTCATCATCTGCGACTTCAACTCTCTCACTCGAATTAACATGTGTATGCTCTACTTGATCTTGCATCTCATATAAAGATCAATCTCCCCCTTCTTAAGAAATTCGTTCTCTTAAAACATCGCGTCTTGTGATTCGATCTCGGTAACACTCCCAATGTCCTACTCGACTATAAATACATGCCTCTTGGAGGTATCAAAGTAACCAACAAAGATACTCTATTTCCTCTAGGTCTAATCTTACCAAAGTTATTTGAGAAATCATGTGTGTAAGTGGTGCACCCCTATGGGCGCATATGATTAAGGTTCAGAACTTGTTTTATTCCAAAGCTCATATGGAGAGGAGTTAACCGTCTTCGTCGACACATGGTTTAGGATGTAGGCAGCAATCTTCAAGGCGTCTCCCTAGAAGGAAACCAACATTTGAGTTTGTGCCATATCAACTGAACTATTTTAAGGAATGTTCTATTGCGCCTCTCTACAACACCATTTTGCTGAGAGGTGTAGGGTATCGTCAACTGATGAATGCTTCCATTTTCATTACATAAACCGTTAAATTCCACTGAAATGTACTCTTCTTCCACAATCAAGGTGGAGGGATTTTACCCTCCTATCTAACAGATGTAATCATCTATAAATGTAATGAAATTTCGCACCCCGTGTTGAAGCCTAGCACTAAGAGGGTCACAGACGTTAGAATGGACTAATTGCAAGGGAAAATCAGCTCTAGGTGCCTAACAACCAAAAAAGGCTTTCGGGTGGTATTTTCTGCTAGACATCTTACACAATTAGACGACTCCCCATGTGGAATGTTGGGTAGCAAGCCTCGTTGGACATGCCGCTGCATTCTATGTTGACCTTTATAGTATAATCTAGCTTATCTTTCATTCACATCGCAAACATATCCGCGAGTAGAAGAAAATATGAAATTATTATTGTTGCATGAACTTGAATCTGGAATAATAAATCCACAAGAAACAATAATAAAGACAAACAAAGTTGAATCTAAAGACAATTGGACGGAAGATTCATGAAAAGATAATCTAAAACTGAGTTTCATTAATCTTAAGACTGAAATAACATTTAGGCGAATCTACGGAGCATAGAGGATATGAATTTGGACTAAAACTCGACCACTGCACAAGCGCAACTCACAAGTTCCTATCCCTTCAATACTAGAGTTGTCATCGATGTAAATCCACCTAATTTTACGCAGGACTCTATTGTACTTTACGAAAACGTCACGATCCATCGCTACGTGATTTATCAATCCTGAATCTAAAATTCACAAAGAACATAACTTAGTCAACATATATGTACTAGAAACACAAAATTCACTAGAGTACCCAACAAGACATTCATGTCAGATTGATTCAGGGTATGCCTTCACAAAGTGTACCCACTGGCCACAGTTGGAGCATTTCATGTACTTAGGCTTCTCGGCCCTACGCGAATATTTCCGCGGTGTTGTTTTTGGAGGATTCCTTGGGTTCACCTCAGTCTTTGTCTATGTTGCCTTCAGTGCATTTGCGCCATCGCGTTGTGCATTAGTCCTTCACCTTCGACGACGCTTTTAGGTCCAGAGAATGACGTCACACGCACCTCAACCTTAGGCCCAACGACCTTGGATGTATACAATTCACCTTAATGTGCATTCAAACTTGTTCAAAGGTATTGAGACCCTTAGAATGGCTTATTTGGATTTTCATATGTTCCAAGAGTTAGGCAAAAAGCAGATTATGATTTGGATTTGCTGTTCATCGGTCACTTATTGACCATTCTCCTTGAGTTTCACGATCATGTTGGCCATATGCTTCAGATGCTATCTCGCGGAGTGTTGAGGATTCATCATGTTTAAATCAAACTTGATGTTGACTGAGCACAACTGAGCAGTCGAATAGAACCAAATCTATTCTGCAAAGCATAACACAACCCTTTAGCCGTGTTTTTAGCTCAAACTCATAAAGGATGTCGTCATCCACCGTACACAACATCATGGCGCATGTATCAGCATCATTAACCTACCACTCAAATGGAAAGCCTTATGCTAATTCGTCCTTCCAAATTTGGATCTTTTCATAATCTTCTTGATTTGATAAATGGACTTCTACTCAATCAGGACCATCTTTATACATTTCGTTTGGATTTTATAGTTTACATCGTTAAGTCTAAGACCTTTGTCCAATTAAGAGATGATGTTATTCGTGATGGCCTAATTTCTCTAACGAAAGGAAATTCTAATAGGATCATGAAGACACAAGGAACAATGTTCTATTGCATGTGAAAGAAAAGTCTCAGATCGATAGGACAAACTTGAGAACATACTTAAACCCGGAGGACAACCTTAGCTATGCCGAGAAGCACTCCCCATTTCCAAGCATGCCCTAAAGTCAAAACTATTAATCGAAACACAGCCTTTAACGGACCGTAGTCAAACAGATTGCACTAAACCAAAGTGTTTGACTCTTACACAACACAATCATCCTAGCCTTATTCGAGGAAATTTGGAGAACTTCGCAGACTAACCGACCGATTCACAGTTATAAACATTTCCCTATTCACAGAAGACTCTCGTGGATAAGCAACGTTTCACGACCATCACCATGCAACACATCATCAATATATTCTTCATATAATGTAGCATCACTACTCTCTACGGCTTCCTCAACCCTAGGCTCCTCAATCATCAAGTTTTTACCCTTTTGACTAGCACGTTTCCTACAATTTGTAGCTCGGTGTCCCAGCTTTCCACAACGAAAACAACGAATGGTAGGGTTAGGATTTACCAATGACGATTGCGGGGAAGGTTGTTGAGGCGCTATCGAGTGACTCCCACCATCAATTCGGGTAACATGTTTGCGTTGTTGCTGCCATTCGACTGGAAGAACGTGTTGATAAGCCTTTGAGACAATCCACAACGAGTGGAGGCTGAGTACATCCTGAAAGGACTGTCGTAATCCACCCACGTACCTTGCTACCATGTGATCCTCCATCTCCTAAAGATCATTCCAGAAGATTAATTGATAGAACTCTTCGGTGTAGTCGTCGACGGACCGTGCACCTTGCCTCAAGGCGTGCATCCTTTGGAACAAGGTTTGTGTGTACCCGAATGTTAGGAAAGGATCCCGCATCTTTTTCTTCATCTTCTCCCAATCGGTTATCTTCGATTTGCCTTGTCGATCGTGGGATCGGCGCAGCTGTTCTCACCACGCTGAAGCGCTCCCCTTGAGTTTAATGGCGATCACCTTCACTTTGACGCGATCAGGGACGTCCTTGTATTCAAACACGCGTTCCACTTCGTTGATCCAATCCACGAAGCTTTTGCCATGCAATCTGTCGGCGAACTCGAGAAGATCGATCTGGATGCCCAGGTCTCCTTGACGATCCTCCTAACCACAACGGTTCGTGAACCTCGTATGGAAATGATATGGATTCTTGAACGATGAGGAATTCGATTCATGTTCAGAAGAGACGTGTTCCTCAGTCTCTTGCGCCTCTAGTCGCTGAGTTAACTCAACTATTTGCCTATGTTATTCTTCAATTGTTGCGTCACGGTGCAGGACTTCCTCAGTCGGAACCTATCCACGTCGATCACGACCTTGACCACCATTCATAGCTCTGATACCAACTGACATAGTCTTTGAAAATTGAGTTGATTTCCAAAGTGAAGAAGGATTAGTGGTGGTGATAGATTGAAGGACAATCACAAAGCTTTCTCCAATGGAGTTTCTGAAAATTCTGATTATGTAAAAAAAAAATTGCCCCTAACGAAAAATAAGAAAAAACAACCCTCCTCAAATAAGAAGAAAGACAAGGACAACTGAAACTGAAAACAATCACAAGAAAAACTGAAAATAGCAAAGTAAATAACATAGTAAACTGCAAATACTTCTTCAATTCTGTTCCTTGCGGTGATCCACTGACTCGTGATATCGTAAAGCTAACAATGTGGCATCGGACAGCTTCGCATCGTCATCTAGGTCGGATCCCGGTGCATCAGTTGCTCATTCATGAGAAAGAGGGGTTGAATAAATCTCATAATCTACTGTGATGAGGGAGTAGAGAGAAGAGGGTCCAACTTCTTTGAATATGTTTTGGTTTTGTTGAAGTAAACATTAACCATGTATTAGTATTAATTAATACATGTATTAATTAATACAATGTTTGATTAGAAATAATTGTATGTATTAGCTAATACACAATTATAGTGTTAATTGAGTATTAATTAATACATAATCTAACCATAGTATTATTTAATACATAGTAAAAATTTACTTACCTACACTAAGTATATTAATCCTAGCTAAGAATAGTTTATCATGTTAGTTTTTAGTGTTTATCCAACTTTGTGAATTTTAATATAAAATATTTTAAAATTATTATTTACTCAGATTATATAATAATAATAATTAATAATATATTAAATGAAAATAAAATGATGTAATACTATTTATAAATTTTTCATTATTAATTATTCCATGTATATTTTATTTTAAAAAACTCAATCACTAAGTCAAACACATAATAGTTGTTGAGTACCATTCGAATTCATAAACAATTTATACTTTGGTAAGTGTGGTTTCACATGTCATGTTATTCTCAAAATCGATTTGTAAAATCATGTTATTTTTCTAAAATAATTTTGTATGTAAAATCTTGTAGTTCTACATGTTTGTAAAATCAGTGCAATGATATATTTTTTCTCATTAATCAAAAATCAATCACACAGAGTTGCTTGAGAGCATGAAAGTTTTGAAGTTTTATGCGTGAGAGTAACATTTTAAGAATGAAATTGCAAAAAGTAGAAGAAAAGAATCGAAGTGGATTGAATCAGTCATGACTCAAAGGGGATACTATTTGTTTTTCTTTTATTCGTGATTCCCCCCCCCCCCCCCCCCACACACACAATTTTTTTTTTAAATTCATGTGTTCAATTTATTTACATTGCAAAATAAATTTAAGAGTGTTTAAGTCTTTTTGTCACTTTACGTATAATTCTATATCGAATAAAACACTGTCTTAAGTTATATATGTATAAGTATATCTTAATACATGTCTCATTCAAACATAGTATTAAGTAATACGTGTATTACCTAATACATGTATTAACTAATACGTGTATTAACTAATACATCCAATCAAACACCACCTAAAGGATCTAAGGGTTTATGTTGCTCTAATATATTAGTTGTCTATGTTTTTAGTATGCTCGGTAAGCACAAGGAACTTTATTTGTTTTTTTCTATCCTTTACATTTTTATTACCATAAGTTGAATAATGAGATGCATAGACCAATTCGAAAAAAAATCTTATTGGTATGAACAAGCATTAAGTGAAATTAATATTTTATACTTTTAAAGTTTTTCTTATGTTCTCATTAAGTCCACACAATTAACTAGTAAAATTCAATAATGCAACTTCCCAAAATGTAGACCATTCTGAATTAAAAAAGTCTAATATATAGTGAGTAATTAAAGCCAAAGCAATGTAGTGTGTCCACAAAGACTACAATAAAGCAACCACTAAACCATGAATATAAATTTGGAAAAAAAAAAACCATGAATATAATTAAGGTTTAATAACCAAATAACAAACTGAACTTTGACGAAAAACAAAACCGCAAACTGAATTTTTTTGTTGACAAACAACAAACCAAACTTTTGGAATTGAGCAATCAACAAATCTACCTCAAATTTTCATTATGTTTGAATGAATTTTTTAATGTTTGAGAGAGTTATTAAGTCGTAATAATCTTTCCTTAAAATACTTCAACTGATGTTGACTTAATAACTTCTTCAAACATTGAAAAATTCATTCAAACATAATGAAAATTTGAGTTAGGTTTGTTGATTGCTCTGTTAGGATCGATTCTCTACAAACACTCAATCGGATGAAGAAAACACTAAGGATTGAGAAGAAAACCCTCAGTTTTCAGAGAGGAAATGAATAGTAGAGGAAGACAAATTTTTCGTGGTAACACACAATTGGGTAACCTCCACGCGGTTTGGCTTTTGTATTAATGATGGTTACTGTTGCATTCATACCAATCAGACTCCAATACCTAACATGCTCAATTCCAAAAGTTTGGTTTGTTGTTTGTCAACAAAAAAAGTTTGGTTTGTTGTTTGGTTTTTCCTCAAAGTTCGGTTTGTGTTTTGGTTATTAATCCTATAATTAAATAAGCAAGTAGAGAAGCTATACGAAATCACAATTTTTCAAACACGAAAGAACCGATTCCCAATATAATAGTCAATAATCCTTAGCAGGGATCGTCATCCATGGTGGTGTAGAAGGAACTCTAGTCCCAAATCTATGTGGAACCCTAGATAGAGAAAGGAAAAGAGGTTTAAACAACACCCACCCTTTATCACTGTTTGGGGGTAGGTCGTATATTTAGAGAGTTCTAATAGGCCGAGTCAACTAATCTAAGAATATGCAGGACTTATTGGACTTATTCTGCCCGAAAAATTTACCTTCTTCCAATGAGGTTTCCATATGCTGATGCTATAAGCAGGGATCTAAACTTCCTATACAACTTTTCCATAGTGGGGTTTGGGGACGTTTCCTGATGTAAAAAGGCATAACAAATTGATAAATTAAGAACACAGAAATTTAGCTAAAAATGACTAAGAAATATCATTAACTCAAACAGATTTCAAAATTATCACCAATATTCGGAATTTTTTTTGTGAAGGAATGAAACCTGAACATCTGCAGATTCAACGATTGAGGCGATTTCAAACCATATTCCAGAAGAAAATCTCCTTAGATTCACCAACCAAAGGAAGATTTTGACATAACGTGTTCCATGGATGAGGGAGATCAGAATTTCGATCATTAGATAATCACAGAGAAAGTGAAAAGAGAGGGAAGTTACAAAGTTGAAGAATTAAGAAGAAGAATAACACTAGAAATGTGACAAAAATGGGAGAAAGTTGATAGAAGAGTAGAACATTGTTGGGTCTGAATTTTCCGAATGCTGACTTGACAGTGATTTGAATGTCAATTGGTTGATGACCGCAAGCCTTCGCTGGAGCTCCGATGAACCTGCAAGAAGGGGAGCGCAACAGAGGGGGTGCCTCTAGGTCCCACTCCGATACTTAAATGAGTATACTGTGTGTATGAACTCAAAACGTAATGTAACGTATGTAAATCAAGAGTATTTATATGGATGGGAGATCAAACCGTTTTAGGCAACTGAATATCTTTGTGAATATTGTGCCATTGGAGATAAAGATAGCAGATATTACGGTTATCACGTAATATTCCAGTTACCTTATATGATCTTTGTAGAATATGTGCCTGTTATACGCGAGATATCGTGACTATATATTCAGTGTCGGTTGTGGGACTAGAGTTGAGAGGTTTGACTCTCTTGGCGAGTGCTCCCATGACGAGCAGTAGGAGACTTTGGCCTTGGCTGATACTGACCTGTAATAGGGCTTTGGCGTCCACTTTAGTTTTGGATTTCTTGTCGGACCGCTCTATGGGTGTCAGCTTACCCGTACTGTGGGTCAACCCAGTTCTAAATGATTTTGGTTTTTACCCCTATGAAGAGTTATGGGGCCTTTGAGGCCTTACCTGTATTGGACTGTCACTATGAAGGCCTTACCCGACCCGCCTGACTCGGAGCACTGTACGGGTCGACCCGAACCCGACCCGCTGTACTGCACGGATCAGGTTTTCCAACCCGGACCCGACCTGGCGGGTTGGCGGGTCGACCCGCCTGACCCGCCACATGATTGTTGTTTGTTGTTACTTCTTACTTCTCACTTCCCACGGAAACCAGCATGTAAACCTTACAAATGCATCCACAGTCCACACTCCACATTCACAAATCACATTCCAGTTACGACTACTTTACAATCTCCATTATTATCTAAGAACAATGATAGGTCATGATCCAACGGTTGAGATCATTTTCAGGGAATCCATGCATTAATTAATGAGGGTTCATTTCTTCTATTATGACTTTCTTCTATTAAATAATGAGGGTCCATCGTCCATGCATTAATTAATGAATTGTGTTTGCCTTTTTTAACTACAGACCACCCCATCTCTTTGAATCCACAACATATAGAGTTATAAACCTTACAAATACACAAAATTTGGCTAGAGTTTTGAACTCAGCACTCAACAGATTTCTTTGCGTTTATTTAGTTTATTTTTTGACGGGTTGGGTTCGGGTCATACATGTCAACCCGAACCCGACCCGTCCCCTATGACGGGTCAACTCGAAAATGACCCGCGACACATTTTTTGTGACCCGAACCCGACCCGAACCCGGGTTGATTCCGGGTCATTTTCGGGTCGGGTCATATTTTGACATGTCTACTTCTTGGTTGAACCTTTGATGTCCTTGACTGCTATTTGTGCCTTTCGATTCTCCGTATCCTTTGGCGAACAGGTTTGGTTGCTAGAGTTTTTGGAATGTTGATCTCTTACCCTATTAGGCGAACACTTTGGGTTGCCAAGGTTTATGGATGCTCATTCATCACTCTTTGGGTGAACTCTACCGTTGCTAGGGTCTTAGGAGGGGATTGTTATAGCTTTTGGCGATCACCTTTATTTGTAAGTTTTTGAGCATTTAATGGATGCACTGTTTGTCGAGAAGTTGAGGGGAATTTGATGCATGCCCGTCTCTTTGACTTTCGTAAATAGGAGCAGACTGACAGTTTTTGTACCCTTTCGACCCTTTGTCTCCCCGATGTAACCCTTTGAATTATGACATTGCTTCGATTTTACCCCAGAGTTCAAGTACTCCTTTCTATGCCTTTATTCTCTGTTCGATCTTTCTCTTTCATGCCTTTTACTGACAGTAAAAATCTTCGTTTTACTATCATGGCTGGCAACAAGAATAATTCTTCTGGCAAGGGTTCTTCTTCCAAACTTTCTCATGCCCATTCCACTTCTGGGCATAATGTTACATCTAGGGTTTCCAATGTCCCTCTCACTATCAGGGATGCTTCCACCCGGTGCAAGACCAAAGAGCCTCTGTGCCGAAACCGACCTCTGGAAGTCAGGTCGTCGCACCGATTGTAGTGGACGTGCCCGAGACCAACGTTCCGACTTTTTCTCTGATACGAAGTCTTTTTCCCTTTCTACTTCTTTTTAGGCGGTAAATTTTCATATTTTTTGTTATTTTAGTATTGTTATTGCCATGCCATGATGTTTTTCTTAGATATCAAGCCCAATGAGTCTTTAATATGGCACGTATTGTCTCTAGGACTGTGTAGACTTAGTTGAGGAACTTGATTGATTTTATTTCCCATAAAATGTTCTTTAACTTGAATTATTTTTTAGTATGCATGTTTTCACAGTTTTAGTGTTTTGTGTGTTCATTTATGTGTTTGTTTATCAAAATATGTCATAGTGGATCGGAGCACTCTCTCACACGGGTGATAGCTTCTATGCCTTTGTGACTAGGTTAAACTGGTGATAGTCTCTGGTTCTGTAAGTTCGTCGGGATGACCGAAAAGTACTTTTGTGTCTGAAACTATCTGATTTCGTACTACAACGGATTGTGGTCTCTCGATCCACTTTGGGGTTAGATGGGAATCTTTGTGACCCTTGGTCCGGGTACTTCGTGTGCCTGATGGATATCTGTACAACATATAGACATAAGCTCCATGTAAGAGGAGATATGTTGTAACACGTGTTCCAAATCGCAACACACCCAAAACCGACCATGGTTTTGGCCCGAGATGTGATATTAGCTCAGAGTCGTGTGAGACATAGAGTTCTTTGTGTGGGAGCCACATTTGTACCCTATTTACTCCAAATAGAGGCTTGAGGTTCTATCTAGTGTTTGCTATCTTAGTCTGTGTTCGAAGGGCTTTCGACATATTCCGCCCGGGTGTCGGTTCTAGAAAAGTGAGTTGGATCGTCTTGATGGTTTCGTGAGATGGGGATGGTCTTTATGGGATCTTCAGGATATTGCGTTCACTAGTTGGCCATCAATTGCGGCGTCGGCTGTAGTGGTGGACACAATGCATAGATAGATCTGAAAGATCATTTTGTGGTCAGACCTGGAGAAAGATTACATGACCAATGGTGGATGACACATTTCCACTGCTGGTGTGGGATCCATGAGTCGATGAGTATACTTAACAGGTGAGTAGCACTTTGCTCATTGTACATGTTGGTCGTACGTCTGCCTCCTCTTATGAGAAATTAATGTATAAAGGGGTTTCGTTCTCCTAGAGCTGGCATGATGAATGATCGCCCCCCATTTTGTGTGAATGAGAGATGTTGGGTTTAGGATAATGGGTCATCCATAAGTGGTAGGTCATTCAGATTAGCCTAGTTGTATGTCTGACCATCAAACATTCCCTATATATATCATTATATGTCGGGGTGCTGAGGGTTGGAAAAACCTGACCATACTATACTAGATTCTCACTCTCGCCCAGAGCTGCGAAACCATGCCACCCTACAGTGTAGACATAGGTCAATAGTTGTGGTATTATAAGTCATTATTGCCCATCAAAATGTGGCGTGTCCTCCCGTCGGGCAGACCGTGATCCCAACCTCAAGTAGATCCGTTTCCGCTTCCACAAAGGGCAATCGCTCCAAGAGGTGATCTAAATATGTGTATTTAGGCGATTGCAAGTTTTGTTTGTAATACAACAAATTTTTATTTTATTTTCATATTTCTTTCTCACGGCTTCTTTCAGTCCAACTAATATTCTATTAGTCATATTTAGCGAAAATAACGAACAAAACTCTACATAACACACAGGATACAAATATAATATGATTTACCACCAATTCAAGCAAACATAGTGATGCACCTCGGAACTTGACGACCACACACACCGTTAAGGAATATGTAATTAGGTTATGCCCTTGCATGTTTTCATATACCTACCCCCGTCGGGTATCATAAATTACAAAATAAGGATGTATTTTTTTTTTATAAAAAAAACATGTGAACCTCTAAAGCTTTAAGAAGTTATACTATAAATTAAATCTTTGTAGAATATATATGAATTATATAGTTCAAGTAGAAAATACTACATCGTATAATTGTCATTACGAGTTTTCACATTATTAGTAAAATTTGAAATACATACTTACATGCAAATGAGTAAATATTTGTCCAACAAATAGGTACTTCATTTCTTAACTTACAGATACCTAATATTTGTTTATTGTTGCAGTATCTTTTAGATATGTGTATTAAACATTTCTCTTTTTATTTTTACAAAGTAACATTTGGGTGTGTCGCATACTTCTTTCTACGCAGACACTGATATATATCACTATACGGTGATGCCCTTTGAGCATCAATGCTGACAACAACTATCAAAGGAAGATTAACAAATTGTTTGCTGATATGATAAAGGATACAATTGAGGCATATTTTGACGACATGTTGGTGAAATCCAACATAGAAGTCGACCACCAAAGAGATCTGGAACGAGCCTTCGCGAGAATGAGATTTCACAACGTCCGACTCAACCCCTCCAAGTGTGCCTTTGTCGTCAAATTGGGAAAATTTTTGTGCTTCATAGTAAGCCAAAGAGGGATTGAAATCAACCCAGAAAAGCTCAACACCTTCAAAAAGATGAGGTCACCGACTTGTCACAAGGAGGTGCAGTGTTTAAACGGATGCCTAGCCGCCCTTGGAAGGTTCTTGTCAAAAACACAAGAGAAGTCGTTTGTTTTTTGCAAATGCTCTGAGCAAACAAGAAGTTTGAATGAACGCCCAAATGCAAAATGACTTTCTAACTTCTGAAGAACCATTTGAAGGCCTTGCCACCTTTCACACATCCTCTAAGCAACAATGCTTTATATTTTTATTCATGTAAGCTCTATGCTAGTAAAAGAAAAGGCTAATGGCCTAGTCTCGACCTACTATGTAAGCAAGCTGCTCTCTAGGGTTGAAATAAATTATCTGAAAATTGAGAAGTATCTTTATGCGTTGGTTTGTCTCGCCCACGAAGCTTCATCCCTACTTCCATGCGTACAACATTACATTTATCACCAACCAACCCCTTAAATAGTTCATGTACAAACCCGACGCTTCTGGTAGAATGATTAAATAGACTGTTGAGCTAAGTAAATTCAGGATCAAATTTGCCCCTCGCACAACCAATAAGTTCCAAAGCACAACGATGGATGGCAAGCGCTGACACTCGAATCCATGATCCTGCTGAGACTTAGAGGCACATAACTACTGCCTCATGAGTTGAAGCCATGATTAACACACATATGCTAGCGATGGCTTGGATGTGGCTGTTAGAAAAGGAAATGCACAATTAAGAAAGTAGAATATGTGTAATATACATGTAATATATAGTTTCCAAATACCTGTATTTCCTAGTTCAGTTGTTTCCTAGATAGGCCATAGTAATCTGTGTATTAGAGCAGCTGAATATAATAAAACAAATACGAGTTTAACAGTAGAATTCCCGAATCCCTCTGGACACTGTTTAACATGGTATCAGAGCCATAATCTTCGATCAGAACAAACAGATCGACGAAATTCTTGGCTTCATCATTTACAGTCGGAACTATGTCAGGCTCGGAAGACGGCAACGTCCACACCAACGAACCCGCTTCAACCGATGCATCGTTGGCGGCTCAATTGGCGACACTACTGCCACACCTGCCACATTCAACCAGTAACACACAGAAATCAGTCCCATCAATTAGCATGAGCATCAAATTAAACGAGCAGAATTAATCCCTGTGGTCCCGACTGATTCGCCTGAAGGTCGGGGGCCAAGGGAAGCTCCATCACCTCACCGGAATACCAGCTCCCCAGGGATTGAAGAACCAGAATTACCTCAATGGGAACATGACGACCTTATTATGTGCTCATGGCTTCTCGATAATATGGAACCCGAATTGGTCAATCAATACGCCGAGTTTCCAACCGCAAAAGACCTGTGGAAGGGACTATACACAACATATAACAAGGGAAAAGACGGAATTCAACTTTTCGACCTAATAGTTCAGGCAAACAACATCAAGCAAGGATCCGAATCCTTGGAGTTAGTCTACAGCAATCTACGAAGGCTGTGGTGGGACATCGAGCTTAGGGACCCGAATCCGATGAAATGTCCGGAGGACATCGGAATCTGGAACACGAAAAGGGCGGAAAATAAGCTATACCAATTCCTCAATGCCATAAGCGAGGAGTTCGATCAAGAGAAGAGAGACATCCTACGGCAAAATCCCTTATCTGAAGTGGAATCGACATATGCGACCATTCGGTCGGAACGGGACAGGAGGATAGTCATGGGCATGGGACGAAGGTAGATTGAGTCCTCCAGCACCGGAATCGGGGCTGGATTCAAAGTCGTGCATCGGCCAGACACAGGGGAGGCCACACCGAGATTCCGCATCAGCCAGACACAGGGGAGCCACACACCGATCTACACCTCCAAGCCTCACCAAACAACTGGAAGGGGGAAGCCGACTTGTGGAGGCGGTGGCGTCGATCGGAAGTCCATGCGGTGCAACCACTGCGGCAAATTCCGACACAGCAAGGAGGAATGTTTCCAGATAATCGGGTTCCTAGAGAGTTGGAAAAGCCAGCGACGAGAGAACCACGACGCCGGCAACCTCGTCTCGGCGGCGAAAGACCAAGAAATGGAGGAGGGCACCGTGGAGAAGGGAGTTGCAGTGGAGAACTCTCAGCAACAGACGAGAGTGGAGGCTACTGTGTTCCAACGGGATGAGGTAGCTTACCTAAACCGAGGTAAAAGGGTTGGAAGGAAATTACCCTTCTACCCTCGAACTTGTACAGATTTATGTATTACTCCCTCACGTTTTCAGCTTGACGAATTTGACCCTGAAGTTTGTGAAATTCACCAAGTCAGTACAGTAGTTTCGCAATGTGATAAATCAGGACTTGCAATAGCAGCTCAGACATTGGGATCAGAAAAAATCAGAGATGGATAATTAACTGTGGAGCCACTGACACTATGTCCTTCGACAAAAGGGATTTCATCAGTCAATCAGTACCAGAAAAGAAGATGATACAGACGGCTAATGGAGAATTATCACCAGTTCATGGAGCTGGCACTATTTCTCTATCCCCGACGTTAAATTTGGAAAATTGTCTTTATGTGCCTAGTCTGACATGCAAATTACTTCAATTAGCCATGTTACAAGAGAGTTGAATTGCATGGTACTTATATATCCGAATTTTTGCCTCTTACAGGATATTCAGTCGGGGAAAGTTATTGGACGTGGTGTTGAACATCGAGGCTTGTACTATGTGGATGAAGTGACTCAACACGGAACTGCAACGCTTGCTCACGGGACAGTCTACCGGCAATAGTGGTTGTGGCATCGACGGTTGAAACATCCATCTACTGGTATCTTCACAAATTATTTCCTAGTTTGTTTCCATCAAATAAAGACATTGCTTGTGAGACCTGTATACTTGCTAAGAGTCATAGAAAGTCCTATTCACAGTCTGATTCTAGGGCTAAGGCTATGTTTTCCTTAATTCACTCTGACGTTTGGGGCCCTGCTCCGACTAATGGTATTTGCATGTCTAATAATGGATTCAAGTACTTTGTTCTATTTATCGATGATTATTCTCGTATGACTTGGGTCTATTTTCTAAAAACCAAATCAGAAGTCTCCACTAAGTTTGTTGAATTCTATAACTTAGTTCAAACCCAGTTCAATACTCAGATTCAAGTTCTCCGCTCTGATAATGGAGGAGAATGTGTGAACTCCGTACTCAAACTATTCTTTCAGGACAAAGGCATCATTCACCAGACTTCCTGTCCGCACACACCACAGCAAAATGGGGTGGCGGAGAGAAAAAAACTGTCATATTCTAGAAACGAGAGCGATGATGCTGGAATCCTGTGTCCCAACTTCATTCTGACCTGAAGCAGTTGCCACATTAATCTATCTTCTCAATCGTTTACCTACCAAGGTAATAGATTTTCAAACGCCCCTGAAAATTTTATCCAATTACATGAGTGTTCCCACAGCCTTGACACTCCAGCCTCGAATCTTTGGGTGTTCTGTCTTTGTACACATCCCCAAATCAGAAAGATCTAAGTTTGATCCATGCTCTGTCAAGTGTGTCTTCGTGGGATATGGGATACATCAAAAAGGCTACCGGTGCTACAATCCGCAAACCCATCGTATGTATGTCACGATGGACTGTCATTTCCTAGAAACCGAATTCTATTATACAACCAAATCTTCTGTCCAGGGGGAGAATCATAGTAGCCCATTAGATTGGTTGTGCACAATGACCACTCCACTGTTTCCGGAGATAGTCCCAAAAGAGAAAGTAGGCGGAACCACCGAGATGCTGACTCCCATCGTACAAGCATCTGGTGACTCAACCCCACATTCCCCGACTAATATTCCTGAGGTTAGTCCCCCTGTACCAACTCCTGTTTTTGGTAGCTACTCTAATGATATTAGCCCATGAGCAGAAACAGTGCAGGAAAGATATGTGCTACCCGCCAGAAGTACCAGAGGTGTTCCCCCCGTTCGATATGAACCCGAGTATACACCTAAGGCAAGTCGATATCCAGTAGCACATCTAGCCAGGGGGAGTCTATCACCAAGTGCTCAAGCTTTTGCCACAGCCATATATACCCAGGAGACCCCCAAGACGGTAGAAGAAGCACTCAAGAGTTCCGAATGGAGACATGCAATGACAGTTGAAATGGAGGCCCTGGAAAAGAATCACACGTGGGGCAAGTGTTTGCTTCCTCAAGGAAAAAGAGCAGTGGGGTGCAAATGAGTATTTACAGTAAAACATCGGGCGGATGGATCGGTTGAGGTATACAAGGCAAGGTTGGTGGCCAAGGGATATACTCAAATCTACGTCATCGACTATTCTGAGACGTTCTCTCCAGTCGCCAAAATTGACACTATCAGAGTCCTTTTTTCGAAAGTTGTCAATCGTGATTGGCCACTCCATCAATTTGACGTTAAGAATGCCTTCTTACATGGAGACTTGGAAGAAGAAGTCTACATGGAACCACCACCGGGCTTCACATCAGGATTCAAGAAGTCAGATGTATGCAAGTTGAGAAAAGCTTTGTATGGTTTAAAACAGTCTCCTAGGGTGTGGTTTGGAAGGTTTACAGTCGCCATGAAGAAATATGGATATCAACAGAGCAACTCAGATCATACCCTGTTTCTGAAACGACAACAGGGTCTGGTAACATGCCTAATAATCTATGTTGATGATATGATTATTACAGGAGATGATGCTGAAGAGATGTACAGCTCAAGCAGAACCTGTTCAAGGAGTTCGAGATGAAGGACCTAGAAGAACTTAAATATTTCTTGGGGATTGAAGTACTACACTCAAATATAGGTATTTTGATCTCTCAAAGAAAGTATATCTTAGACTTGCTAGTCGAAACAAGATTACTGGATTGTAGACCAGCAGATACTCCTATGATGGTCAATCATGGGCTTAAGATAGTAGAAGGCGGAGAACCAGCAGACTGTACTCAGTATCAACATCTGGTGGGAAAGCTCATCTACCTGGCTCACACAAGACCAGATATTGCATATGCTATGAGTGTGTTAAGCCAATTCATGCACAAGCCACAAGTGAGTCATATGGAGGGTGCTCTAAGAGTTCTTCAATATCTAAAAGGGACTCCAGGAGTAGGAATTTTATTGAAGAAGAACGGGAATCTTGACATAGAGATGTACATAGATGCAGACTGGGTAGGAAATCCAACAGATAGGAGGTCTACTTCAGGTTACTTCGCCTTGGTTGGGGGTAACTTAGTCACCTGGAAGAGCAAGAAGCAGAAGGTGGTGGCACTCTCAAGTGCTGAGGCAGAATTCAGGGGGATAGCTCGAGGTCTCACTGAAATGTTATGGTTACAAAAGTTGTTGACAGAGATTGGGTTTCCCACGATCAAACCGGGTAAACTAATGTGTGACAACCGTGCAGCCATTAGTATCCCAGAAAACCCAGTCCAACATGATCGCACTAAACATGTTGAGGTCGACATACATTTTATAAAAGAAAAGCTGGAAAATGGGGTCATCACTCTTCCTTTCATAAGATCTGAAGACCAACTGGCGGACATCCTTACTAAGGCCGTAAATGGAAGAATCTTCAAGAACGTTTTGTGCAAGTTAAATATTGGCGACCCCACTATTCAACTTGAGGGGGAGTGTTAGAAAAGGAAATGCACAATTAGGAAAGTAGAATATGTGTAATATATAGTTTCCAAATACCTGTATTTCCTAGTTCGGTTGTTTCCTAGATAGGCTATAGTAATCTATATATTAGAGCAAGTGAATATAATAAAACACATACGAGTTTAACAGTAGAATTTCCGAATCCCTTTAGACCCTGTTTAACAGTGGCGACGTTGTGTGTATATATAGGTGATTCCCAATGGATCCCTCTGACCAGGGGACGCAAATGACAAAATGCATTTAATGAACGAAATCAGTACAACTGGTAATAATATGACTATATGTGACTGTGTTAAAATAAAAAACAACCATGGTTCATCATATTAGACAATATTAGACAGAGGTACACCCGACCATGGTACCCAACTCTTTGAGCTATAAATACTCCATACGGACCATACCTACTACAAAGAAAAGGTAATCAATCTATTTAATACACACATTTACTCTCTCACCTACTCCCATTGACTTTATCAACATAGGGAAAAATCATGGGTAAAACCTGAATTCTCTTCTTGTAGGTTGCGGAGCATACGAGGAAAGACCCGAGTCGCAAGGATACAACAAACATTAAATTCAGATTTTTTTAATTCCCCTGAAACGTTTTTTTGCCAAATTTACACTTGCTTTATTATCACTAGAAATTAAGCTCAGATTTGTAAAAAGCTAACATCGTGAATGAGTACATCCAGAAGAAAGGCTGATGTGTAAACCCAATTATCAATACATGCATTTGTGTTTCTGAATTGAATATTAGCTCAATTACCCTCCAACTTACATTTCTTAAATTACTAGCCGCATGGAGGATGCTAAGAATGATTGTGTCAGTTCTCCAATTCGTGGAAGACCTAATGCGCATATTTAGTTGGTTTATTATCACTTTCAAAACTGGTTCCAATATCACATTTGTTCATCAATTTTCTATCACATCAACTCCTTTGCCCTTGGGATGTTGATGAGTTGGCCGGTTCAATCTCCTGCTACCATTTCCAGACTTCCACTATTAGTGGCCTCATCCTCGATACATCACAATTGAATTTCATGATTCATTCTTCTGGTTGTTCCCATCTTATCAGTGACCTGATTCTTTTATTCAAATGATAACACTTCACATCTCATTGTTTACTGAAAAAAATCTCATTGTTTGACTCGTTCAATTGTAGCTCCTAATTATGGATGATTTTAATTCACTAAATTTTTTGTCATGCTTAGTTTTTTTGTTTTCCAACTTTTTGTCATGCTTAGCTGATGAATTATTTTTATAAGCGTTGACGTGGATTCACCCTGTGTACGATGGGCTGATACGAACACGGTACGAAAATGTATGGGTTCGTGTTAATAAATTTCTTGTCGTGTTCGAATTTAATCTCGTTAACACGACACGGCACGTATAATATATATATTAGCTAGAGAGATATTATTTATTATATATATATATATATATATGTATTAATGAGTTGTTTTTTTGCACATTTCAATTAATTCAATCAACTGTGTATACTTTATAGTCTAATGACTACTTTATAGTCACTTTATCATTTATCTATTTTTTTTTGGTAGAATAATTTATCATTTATCTCATCGATTCTCCAATCTCGGTTCGACATGTTATCTTCTCCGTTTCTCCATGCTCTGCACCTTTTCTCCATCATAAATCCACCATACCAGACTTTTCGTTTTCTTCCATCCTTACCGTTTATGAATTAATTCCAAATTTTTTCTCTTATAATTTCTGTAGGTTATCGTGGACAGAGACAAACACCAATTTCTTCTCAATGTTTTCTAAGTTTTCTTTCTCCACTCATTCAGATTATCTTCAATTCATTCATCATTCATCACATAGTTCAGTAAGTATACACTGGCATACTCAATTTTATCATTTTTGTTTTTCAATTACAGGTAGAATTTTTATCAATTTTATCACATAGTTCTGTAAGTCTAAATTTTTTCAATTGATGCTTTATGTCGTTCATATCCATTTACTCGTTATTATCATAGATGAATATCATAGATGAATATCATACATGACTTGTTGTATTTTGCATGCAGTATATGGAAAATGAAATTAAAAAAATGGCACACCACAAGTTTCTTGTGATAGTGATAGGACGAATGTTCCAAAAATTGCTGAGGAAAAAGAAAAAAGTTCTAAAATTATTGAATTTGAAAGTTCTTAGTGCAAGCAGTTCAATACTAAACACGCATCTCAGTCAGAAACGAAAGTGAAAGGTAAATCTGTCGTTTGGAAGCAATTTACAAAGCTTTCTTTGAGCAATGATAAGGTACAGAGGTGTAAATGTGATTTTTGTGGTAGGATATATCAGTGTGGTAGTAAAAATGAAACTGGTGCTCTATTGCGACATATGCAAAATTGCTTTAGAAATATACTTAGATGTTGCTCAATTAATTTTATCTTCAGATAAAGGAAGAATGACTTTATCTAGAAGTGCATATGATCCTGAAAAGTTTAGAGAATTGGTTGCTACAATTGTTACTATTCATAATTTGCCTTTTAATTTTGTTGAGTATGAAGGTATTAAGGCTATTTTTAGATACCTTCGTGTTGATGTTGAAACTATAAGTAGAAATACAGCAAAAGCAGGCATTCTAAAGATATATTAGTATCATAAAGTAAGAGTTAAAACTCTCATAAGTATGGCTCTTGGCAGAATTAGTTTGACATCAGAATTATGGACTTCTATTAAAATTGATGGTTATATATCTCTTAGTGCTCATTTTATTGATAAGGATTGGAACTTGCAGAAATATCTATTAAACTACTCGGACATGCACATACATGTAATTTATTAGCTGAAAAAAGTACACTATTTTGGTTGATTGGGGAATACATGATAAAGTGACATCTTTGAGTTTGGATAATGCCTCTATGAATGATGTGTGTGTTGAGCAATTGAAGAAAAATTAAACTATAGAGGTTCACTACATGAGAAAAATTGCTAGGCGAATGGTAAGTAAGTTTGAAAAGTATTGGTCAACATTTAACACTACATTGGCTATAGCTGCAGTCTTGGACCCTCGTCATAAGATAAGTGCTCTAGAGTTTGGTTATTTCTTAATTCATGGCAATGATGGACCTAAGTATGTGATGGATGTTCGTCAGAAATTAAATGCTCTCTTTAATGAATATGCTATTAGTGTATCTTCTCAATCTGGTCATAAAAATATAGAATTTCCTTCTACACGTGAAAATGATTAAGGTGGTATAACTTCCATTGAAGATGAGTTGTACAAGGTAAATAGTTCAGTTTCTTATATTGTTTTAAGTTTTATAATTATACTATATAATTTGTATTAGCTATCACATTCAATTTCTTATGTTCACTCTATTCATTTAGGACTAATGAACGTGTTAGGTTCAATGTCACGAAAAAGTCAGAGCTTGAGAAGGAATGAACCTTTATACATACTCCAGTATTGACGCACCCATGGATCTCGTTTTCCCATTTTGGCTTCTTTGGCTCGTGACCTATTGTGTATTCCGATAATTACTGTTGCATTAGAATATGCATTCAGTGCGTGTGGTCGTATTATCGATGAATATCGCAGTTCCCTTAAGCCCGATGTTGGAGAAGCTTTAATTTGTGCTAAGCATTGGATTTATGGTGAGAAAGGTAGTATTTATCATTATGTTTTGCTAATTTATATATTCACTGTATTGGATGTTGTAGCTTGTGCACAATTAGTTATGCTCGAAAAGGAACTTTTAGATGCTGCTCCATAATCAACTGATGAAGTGTCTTCTATACATAATCAAAATATTGTTTAGGTAGTGATTTTCTCTTACTTATTATGTAATCAAATCATTAATATAATGATATTTAAGATCTAATAATGTTGTCATTTTTTCTGAAAACTGCAGTATGCTTGGAATGGAGTCTTATTCAACAATTAGGATATTATGCAAAAATTAACTTTATGCTTTATCGTATAATTTTTCTATTAAGATTTGTATGTAATTACATTTTTAGTGTGAACTGTTACTTTTTGGATTAAACACTTGATGTTGAAAGTCTTGATTGCCAACCCTATGTGTACCTCTAGAAACCCTAAATTCATCCAAAACTTCTACTCAATTCTCAGGGTATGTTACAAATTCTTTCTCACTTCCTCATTAATTGCATTTATTTTGTATCAAAATAATATATTTATTGTCATAGATAAGTATTTTAGATTTTGTATAATTTTATAACTAAATCAACCTTTAGTTAATTAAATTTTCATTAATAAAATAAATAATATATATATATATATATATATATATATATATATTTAAAAGTATTTCATTCTCATTAACATGTCAATATAAAAGTTTAAATGTATAATTAAAATAAAACTATTAAAATTATTGATAAATATTTTATAGATAAATACCCGCAAATACTCATGTATAGAATGGACTCATAAATCATTACCAGCTTAGTTATAAAAATATTGTAAACTTAGTTTTTTAAAAATTATTTGCATGTTTACTTACAAATTTATTTGAATAAGTTTCACACAATACAGTATGAATAATAACTTAAAATTAAAACATTACAACAAAAATATTAAATTATCAACTTATCGCCCAATATGCTAATCAGATATATAACTTGCATCTCTATTTAGTTATTATAAATATGCGGTTCATCTTCGCATACATATTATTCCTCTCATTTATTTGCACTCATATTAAATATATCGAGTCATACACTTAGTTTTTGTCGCTGTGTGTCCCCTTGACGTTGTGGACTTTGCTCTTGATGTTGGAAGAAGGCTTTCGAGAGAGAGAAACGTGAACCCCAGGATTCTGGTGTGTGCATTGAGCATTGAAGAGAATGGAATTGTTCACTCCTTGGACATTGCTATTCATGAATGCAGTCATTGGAATGGAGGCAGAAGAAGAGTTTGATTTTTCCTTGCTCGACATACTGTATTGTCCGATCCCAGCTTCCTTGCCACTTGAAGAACTCTCACGTTCATTCTCACTCATCACTAATTTATTGTTATGGCGACTAACTGATTTACCAGAAGCTGGACGAGGAGGAGGAGAGCGTACAAGCTCCATGATGGCGCCTCGGTTTTCCCCTGCAATTGTTATGACCTTCATGCCCACTTCCTGATCAGACTCTAGCTTCTTCTTATTGTTCAGTTTTGGGGATTGTTTGTTAATTGTTGTAATCCTTTTTTCAGCTTCGCCCTCTTTATAATTATCCGGATGAGGATGAGCAGCAGTGGCCGCACCATTTGTGCGCCTCGCTGCAGCATTATTATTGACCAGATGCTGGAGGGAACTGGTTTGTCTGGCAGATGCAGGGTAAGTGGCAGGTGTGGTGGCAGGAATGGTCTCTTCTTTGACCAGCACAGCCTTCTGCTCAGCTTCTGGAGGAATCATCCTGGGTTCATTGTTCATGGGACTAATTTGAGGTGGAGGCAACAATAGAGGGGACGGTGGTGGTGCCATGGAAGACTTTGGCTTATAAGGGGATTGAGGAGGAATAGGAGGAGGGGTTGGTATTGACGACGTACCAGTCCTATCCATTATTTTAGTCTCTTGATCTGCAACAGCTGGAAGCGTCAGTTTTTGTGAAGGAACAGGCAGAGGTGGCAACAGTGGCGTAGGAGCAGATGTACTACTACTCTCTATGAAATTAGAACCTTCTGTAGAGGTCGTTGTCTGGGGAACGCCGGTTGGCAGACGAGGAACTCCGGGGCTCATGACAGGTTTTGGCGACCTGGCTGCAACAACTGGGGATCTTGGGTCCGCTGGAGGAGGTGTATTAGTAGTTGAATCCTTAGGTATGTCAGCTTTAGCAGATGTTGGAGAAGCTGGTGGCTTCTTTGGTGATGGTGGAGGTGCTGACGTTGTTGTTGATGGTGGTGGTACGGCTGGAGGTCTAGGGTCTGCAGGTCGAACCATGGAAGCTAGACGGAACCATGGACGAGTCGGGGGTGGTTGTGGGCCGGACATCCTGGCTATAAACGTTGTACTCGATATAGAATAGGGAAGAGAAAGAAGTGTTAATTCTACTGAATATATATAGGAAGGAGGAGGATCGGAGTACCTGCTCTCTTCATCTTCTTAATATATATATACAATATGCATGAATAAAGAGAAGAGAAGGGGATGAAGCACTGTTGAGACAGACAAGGTATCCGATTCTGCATGGTTTTGCGGTATCTCCACTCGACCAAGATTAGTATCAAACTTTCTTTTTTCCTTGTCTCTCGCATACGTGTTCCTTTTCCTGCTGGGGCTTGCCCATACGAATACGTGTTCCTTTTCCTGCTGGTTATTTTTCTAGGCACGGTACTTAGTATAGGTTGGAATCGGAACAAACTAAAGAAATAGAGAAAACATAACACAAGAAAACTGTTAATTGTAATGTAATTCTGTATATGTTGTATAGAGAGAGATATATCTCAATTTATAGGTTCAGATTAAAGCCTAAAAGGAAAGAAACCTAAAATGGAGATCAACAATGAATATATACAAATCTATAACGGTCAAATTCTAATGTTAACATCCCCTCAAACTTAACTATAGTTGGCAAATTGAATGACACTATAGTTGGCACACTCAGGAGCTGCCAGGGCCTCCGTGGCCGCAGCTCAGCCCCTTGCTGGCCGCAACCAGTGTGGCTGCGGCTCAGTCCCTACTCGTCGCAGCCTTCATGGCTGCAACTCGGGGGAGGAAGCAGACCGCACCCTTCGTGGTTGTGGCCCTGCGACTGGTTGCCGAGGCCTCCTTTATGGCCACAACTTCAGTCGCTTGAGGCGGAAATGAGGTTGGGTGAGGGTGACTAGTGATGGTCGATCCCCTCCCCCCCGTGGCTGCGGGGGTGGGGCTGCTAGGGTTTTCTAAAACCCTAGCAGCAACACAACTCCACCGTGTAAGAAAACACTACTGGATCGGTCTAAGTGAACCAGTCCAACCCAGTCTGGTTTAAGAAGTTGGACCGACTAGACCAATTCAGTCTAGTCCGTTTTGGATGGCTGAATGCTGTTTAAACCAGTCTGAACTAATTCGGAGGCTCTGGGCCTCTCGAAGTGGTCCGAAACGAATTTGGTGTCAATCCTGAATCCTCAGTGGGTCCTAGTGGTTTGTTATATCTGGTAATTGTGCTTGTACCCTTTCATTAATAATTCTTTTGGGCTAATTAAATTAACAGTTAGATTAATTTAATTGCTGGGAGAGTCTTATGTTCTTTAATGATGCATGACTGAATAGGTAGAACACTGTGTGAGTTCCTTGAGATCCCTGGGTTACTTTGTGTTTTATGCAGGATACATAGTCTTGCTTTACTTCATATGCTTGACTCTTGACTCCATGACTGGTAGAATTGACTAGGTTATGACTTGTTGAGATCCCAGCACACTGTGTGAAAATTTGTCTAACATGTTAATTACTGTTGTTTGTTGAGACTTTTGTCCCTGAATTTAGTTTGTTGAGACTTTAGTCCCTGAATTTTTGTTTGTTGAGGCTTTGGTCTCCAAATTTTTATTCATGTTGATTTTAGTCCCCACACTTTTGGTTAGGGTGACTTTGGTCCTCAAAGTTTTGAAAAATATAAATTAGCCCCAAATTAATTTATTTTTGAAAGGTATCAATATATATATGCGTGTATGTATTGACATGTATGGTTTGTTTCTTTGCTTGCATGTATTAGATTACCTAGATAGGTAGATCTAGTTTTCGCTTAGCATAGATAGCAAACCTTTAGGATTGTCCTTAGTAACCTTTTGGAAGTTTGGATAAGTACGAACTACACCTAGAAAAATGTTCCAAAGTGTGAACTAGTCGATTAGTTTGCGAGGTTCTCTGAATTTCCTTGAATAATGCTAGGACGATTGTTTTCTAAGAGTCGAACACTTTGGTTTAGTGCGATCTGTTCGACTCCGGTCTGTTAAAAACTGTTGGTATACACTGTGTTTCGATTGATAGTAGTGACTTTAGGGCATGCTTAGAAATGGAGAGTGCTTCTCGGCATAACTAGGGTTGTCCCCCGGGTTTAGGTATGTTCTCAAGTCTATCCCATCAGACTGAGACTTGTCTTTTACATGCAATAGAACATTGTTCATTGTGTCTCCATGATCCTATTTAAATTTCCTTTAGTTAGTGAAATATGGTCGCCACAAAGAACATCATCGCTGAGCTGGACAAATATCTTAAACTTAACGGTGATAACTACAAAATCTGGAGTAAGCGTATACATATGGTCCTGATTGAGCAACTTTCGATTGACCACATCAACAAGATCAAGAAAAGACCCAACACTAGATTACCGAATCAGCAGAAGGCCTTCTATGATGAGTTGGAGACCAAGGATGCTGAGGCGCGCGCTACATTGCTGAGTACAATGGATGATGACATTCTGTGTGAATTTGAGCTGGAAGACACGACTAAAGGGCTATGGGATGCTTTGCAGGATAGATTTGGTGTCTATAAAACTACGCAACTGCGTTCGCTTAACATCAAATTTGATTCTTACAAAATGAATCCTCAGCACTCCATGAGACAACATCAGAGGCACATTCTTACGTGATTGCAGAACTCAAGGAGGCATGTCCGTTGTTTGCCTAACTCCTGGGAATAGCTGAAGATTCAAATGACCCACTCTGAAGGGCTCAACACCTTTGAACACGTTCGAAGATACATTGAGCTGGAAGAGGAACGTATCAAGGCTACATGGCCTAATACTGAGGTTCATATGGCGTCATTCTCTAGACTGAAGAATAATCACCTTAAGCGAGGGAGTGGTGCACGACGCGTATTTGCAGGTGCACTAATGGCAAAGAATATAAAGACTGATGATCCTCCGAAAGCAGCGGCGCAGAAGCGTCCGCGTAGAGCCAACAAGCCTGAGTCTAGGAAATGCTTCAACTATGGCCAAAAGGGACACATTGCGAATGCATGACATGACTCGTTGGTAGGGTACCTCTCGAGACATGTATATCTTGTTGGCAATTCTAGTGAAATTTGTGTTTCTAGTACTGTTATGTTGGTTGAATCATGTCCTATGTGGATTTTGGATTCAGGATCGACAGACCACATAGCCAAGGATCGAGACGCTTCGTCGAGTACTAGAGAGTTTCGCGGAAGAGTAGGTGGATTTATGTCGACAACAACTATCATGTTGAAGTCGAAGGGATTGGAACTTGTGAGTTCGTCTGCGCGATGGTCAAGTCCTAGTCTTACATGATGTCCTCTATGCTCCGCAGATTCTTCAGAATGTTATTCCAGTCTTAGGATTAATGAAACTCGATTTTAAATTATATTTTCAAGAACTTTCCGTCCAATTATCTTTAGGATCAACTCTATTTGGTTTTGAGATAGTTTCTGGTTAATTTATTGTTTTGGATTTGGATTCATGCAGCAATAATAATTTCATGCTTTCTTCTACTCTTGAAAATGTTTGCGATGTGAATGATTGGCACGCTAGATTAGATCATATTGGCTAAAAACGAATGCAGCAGCTGGCCCAATGGGGCTTGCTGCCCAACATTCCGCATGTGGAGTTGTCTACGTGTGTTAATGAGAATTGTCTAGCAGAAAAGGCCACACAAAAGCCTTTTGGTAAGGCCCCAAGAGCTGAATATCCTTTGCAATTAATTCATTCTAATGTTTGTGTCCCCTCTTAGTGTTAGGGCTCGACATGCAGCAAGATAATTCATCACATTTATAGATGATTATACCCGTTATGGATTCGTCTACTTGATCTCTCATAAATATGAGACAATAGGTTGCTTCCGTTTTTTTTTGGAATTTGGCTGAGAATCAGTTAGATCGGAAGGTTAAGACCCTCCGCACTGATCGTGGAAGAGAGTACCTTTTAGTGTAATTCAACGATCTATGCACCCTAAAGGGGATCATTCATCAGTTGACGGTTTCATACACCCCTAAGCAAAATGGTGTTACAGATAGGCGCAATAGAGACTCCTTGACATGGTTCGGTCAATGATGACGCAGACTCAATTGCCAATTTCCTTTTGGGGAGACGCTTTGAAAACTGCTGCCTATATCCTGAACCATATGAAGATGGTTGACTCCAATCCATATGAGCTTTGGACTGGAAGAAGTTTGGACCTTAGCCGTATACACTCATGGGGGTGCGCCGCTTACACGCATGATTCCTCGAACAAGTTTGGGAAGATTGGACTTAGAGGAAAGAAGAGAATCTTTGTTAGTTACTTTGAAATCTCCAAGGGATATGTGTTTATAGCTAAGCGGACAATGGGATTGTTTCCGAGTTCGAATCATGAGACGCGACGTTTTTAGAGAACGAAATTCCGAAGAAAGAAGAGATTGGTTTGATTGATCTCTATATGAGATGCAAGATCAAGTTGAGAAGATACCTGTTAATTCGAGTGGGAGAGTTGAAGTCGCAGAGGATGAATCAGTTCGTCTTCTGCCAGATGCACCTCCTACTTGAGCGAATGAAACAGATTCCGCTCCTGATGATCTTGTTGACAGTGGGAGCATTAAGGATGTCATTCCTAGTGGGAGCGATCATGGTCTTACCCCTGGTAGTAGTAAGTTGTTAGGCCGTGGGCTATGAGATAAGTTTCCCTCCCGACGATATATGTTTGAAGGTGATGGAGAACTGAACACCCTAATATTTGACGAGACAGCTTTCAAGCGAAAAATCGTTAGAGAAGCTCTCAATGGACTCTTTAAGGAAGAATGGATGAAAAGCAATGGAGGACGAAATGAAATCTATGGGGAAGAACGATGTTTTGACACTAGTCAACCTTCCGAGAGGACGCAGAGCAATATGAGCCAAATGGGTTCTCAAAACAAAGCTCAATGCCGATGGAATTGTTGAGCATCTCAAAGCTCGACTCGTTGCGAAAGGTTATACAAAACAGGAGCGAGTGGACGTTTATGATACCTTCTCACCGATAGTGTGAATGGCCACGATTCAATTGATTCTGGATATTGCAGCGAGTTTAGATCTGAAACTGCATCACATGGACGTTAAGGCCACCTTCATCAATGGCGAGTTAGACGAGGAGATCTATATGGAGCAACCTGAATGCTTTGTGCAGAAAGCTCTTGAGCACTTAGTGTGGAAACCCCACAAATCGATCTATGGTCCGAAATAGTCTTCTAGGAAGTAGTACCGCAAATTTCATGATTTGGTCGTGGAAAATGGTTATCTCATGTTGGATGAGGACCATTGTGTGTACACCAAAAGATCTGGACCTGACTTTGTGTTTACTCTATATGTGGATGACATACTCATAGCCGGGAATAGTTTGGAGTTTCTCACACAGGTTAACGCCTGGTAGTCCTCTCTATTCGAGATGAAGGACATGGGTGAGGCGACATATATTATTGGGATACAAATCTCGGGAAATCGTTGTAAGAAGCAGTTGTGTCTTTCACAGAAGAGCTACATAAACAAAGTGTTGGAAAAGTTCAACATGAGTAACTGCAAATCAATTGAAACTCCATCTTCCATTGTGGAACCTCTCAACATGGATATGCATCTGAAGACTAAGGAAGAAATGGAAAAGATGAAACATATTCCATATCTAAGCGCACCCGGTAGCTTGATGTACGCAATGGTGTGTACTCAGTCAGACATCGGTCACACAGTCGACATGGTATGTAGGTACTAAGATGACCCTAGATTAAAGCATTGACAGACAGTAAAGAGGATCACGTGATATCTTAAGGGCACCATCAATCATGCCCTGTGCTTTGGAGGAGACTTACGGAGGTCAGTGGATCTCTGGATAATTGGGTACAACGACGCAGACCACGGTGGTGACTTGGATGAGAGAAAATCCACTTTGGGTTTTGTGTTCCTGCTCTCCAATGGAGCAATATCATGGATGAGTAAGAAGTAGTCTTGTACCGCATTGTCTAATATGGAATCCGAATTTTTGGCTATTGCAACGACCACTCAAGAGGCTGTGTGGCTGAGCGGCTCATGGATCGATTGTTGAGTCATAGGAGTCCAGTTGAGTCGATCCTGGTTTACTCCGACAATTAGGTCGCGATCTCCCCTACAAAGGATCCAAAGTACCACAATAGGTCAAAGAACATTGATATCAAGTACAATTATGCTAGAGACATGGTGAGACACAAGATGATAAGTTTGGAGTATTTGTCTACAGAAGAAATGGTTACGGACCCTTTCACCAAACCCTTGAAAAGGGAGTAATTTGCGAGACATGTGAAGTCTCTAGGACTATGTAGACCTAGTTGATATACTTCATTAATTATAATTCCCCAAACAATGTTCTTTGACTTGAATTATATTTGAGTATGCATGTTTTCACAGTTTTAGTATTTTGTGTGTTCATTTCTGTGATTGTTTGTTAATATATGTCAAAGTGGATTTGGTCACCTTATCCCACGGGTGATAGCTTCTATGCCTTTATGATTGGGTGTGGTTGGTGATAACTTCGAGTTTTTGGAAGTCCGTCGGGATGACCATAAATGACTTTGTGTCCGAAGCTATATGTTTTCGCACTAAAAACGACTATGGTTAGAATATCCACTAAAAGGGTCGGATGGGACTCTTTGTGACTTTTGGTTCGGGTACTCTATGTGCCTGATGGAAATCTGTACATCATTTGGACATATTTTCCATGGGAAAGGGGTATGACCTGAGACGTGATCTTAACTCGGAGTCGTGTGAGATCCAGAGCTCTTCACGTAAGATCCACGAATGTACCTTCACTACTCTGAGCAGAGACTTGAGGTTCAATTCAATGTTTGCTATCTTAGTCCATGCTTGATGGGTGTGCTCACAAGTACCTTGGACCCGGTTCTAAAAAAGCGAGTTGGATTGTGCTGATGGTTTTGTGAAAATGAGATGGTCATTATGGGATCTTCTTACTATTGTGTCCACTAGACGACCATCAACTGTGACATAGGCTGCGGTTGTGGGCACAATGCAGATCTACATGTTTGAAAGATCATTGTGTGGTCAAACCTTGAGAAAGATTACATGGTCAAGGGTGCACAACACAAATCCACTGATGGTGTGTGATCCACAAGTCACTACAACTCCTAACAGATGCATAGTACCTTGCTGGTAGTGCTTGCCGGTCGCAAAGCTGCCTCTTCGTATGTGACTTAACTATATAAGGAGAATTCGTTCTCTTAGGTGCTGGCTAGATGAATGAGCGCCCCCACTTTGTGCGAGTGGCAGATGTTGGATTTAGGATAATTGGTCGCCCATAAGTGGGAGCCCATTCAGGTAAGCCAAGTATAGGATACTGGCCCTAAATCGTTTCCCTCCATATAATCTATATATAAGGGGTGCTCTCCCTCAGATGAGGTAGATAGTGAGAGAGAAAGATAGCCACCCACAGTTAAGACAGAGGTCAACAGTTGTGGAAACTTAGGCCACTGGCCGTTAACCCATGGCGTGTCCTCCCGTTCGGCAGACCATGATCCCAACCTCAAACAGATCCGCTTTCGCTAAGGCAATCGCTCCAGAGGTAACTTAATTATATGTGATTATGATGTGCCCTACTGATTGCATGTGTATTACATAATCCAACAGGTAGAAGTCTCGGATAATTGGATACCGATGTCGGTTAACAACCATCGAAGCCAAACAATTCTACTAATGTATCAACCAAAATTTTTGATACTCAGCCTCTGTACTGGAGTGTGAAACGATTACTTGCTTCTTACTTTTCCATGATGAAACAAGACAATCTCCGAGAAAGAAACAATTTATGGTAATTGAACGACTTTTTGTTGGGTCACTTGCCTAGTCACCATCACTAATTGCATACAATTGAAGATTTGACTTAGCTGAAAAATGTTCACTACAAGAAACTCGAGCTTTAACGTCGGTAAAAAATCATTGCTAAAGGCATAAATACCGTTGTTAACTTTTAACGACGACGATATCTTCCTAACGGTAGCCCCCGTTGTTAAAGGTTTATCCTATGACAATTTGTCGTTGTCAAAGGCCTGACGCTGTTAGAATGAGACTCCCCACTTCTCTTTTACAGCAGTATCAAACTGTTGTTAAACACAGTTCAAAGGTGAGAACACCTTGTCGATATTATATCTCACTCTTAGTGATGAAAACTTTTTGTCTTTAAAGTAGTGTTTTAGACACAAGTTTGTGTTTCTGCCTTTGATAAGAAACAATTTTCATTAACTGTGTTGTCAAAAATGTAAATCTGCTATATGATGACAACTGTGACAATTCCTATGATATTAAACTCCACGACTTTTGTAGTCAATTCCATTAATTTCTATATGATATGAACTACACAATACATTTTAAAAAACATAATATATTATTTATCAAAGTATATATATATATCTTAATAAACATTCAAACTACAAACTTACAATTAATTTGAATGTAAATACATAGTTTCTACATGAGATGTAGACCCAAAACTAATATGCTTTTATACTTGAGATGGTCGTGAATTCAGAATGCTGGAACTACAAACTTCATCTTTGTCTCTAGTTCAAGATACCGTACAAGCTCCAACAATATCATGCGATGATATAGAAAGGAAACACAATAAATACAATAACAAAATAAAAAAACACAATAATCTCATATAGGTAACTATGATGACATAATTTATTACCTTTTGAGAGCACCAATAAACCAAATAAAATATTAATGACCCTGAAGATGAGGTGAGACAAGTATGGCTAGTACATACCTTTTAAGAGAGCGAAAACCACAATTTCAAAGAACATAGAACCTACCAAAGAGAACAATATCAACACCTGCAGGACAAGTGAAAAATGAGATTTTACAAGATGCACTGATGACAAATTATTGTATTTTGAACTGCTCCAAAAAACCTTAGGATCATTTAACAAAGTATATACAAAACAAAACAATTATATCAGCATAACAAAAGGAAACAGTTGAAGATTTTTACATCTAATTCAAATACGATATCGATTAACATATCTTTTTCGACTATACCATCTAAATATTTTAAAATCTCATCAGGTAAATGGAAATAAAAAGGTCATCGTCCAATATATTCATTTTAATCATCGTCCAACAAATAAGTTTTTGGTGAATCGCAGATCTCGAAGTCGAAAAGAAATCAAACAAGAAGTCGAAGGCAAACATATCTCGAAGTAGGAATAAGCAAGAGTCGGAGTCGTAACAAGCAGAAGTCGAAATCAAACAGACCAGAGATAGAAAAACAACAAACGAAGACGGAGTCTGTTTACCTGACGCGTCTGTTAGTCGGCGTCGGAGTAGGAGAACCACGGAGTCGCCACTCGTCGGGGGAGGAAGAAGCTTCGATTTCGATAGCGGCCGAGCGGGAGGACTTACGGAAATGAAAAGGAGAGAGTGGGATAATTTGGATTAAATCTTTTTTTTTTCCGATTTTTTTTTTGTTAAATCTTTTCATTCAAAGTTAATAAAATATATTTAGAAAATATTACAATTCAACTTTTCAAACCTTTATATCTATATCTATATATTAATTTGGTTAAATCACATAAAATGTTGACAAATAAGTTTTTGTTATATTTTCTCACTCCTAATGTTAAATTAACATCTTCTAATTGATCTATGTCAATATAAAATTCTCATTCTTAGGTGGCATGCCATGTAAATCACTTTAAAAGTCTTTCATTCATTCTCGAAATAAGTTACAAAACTCATATCATTTCTCTTTATTTCATGTTATAATTATGATTTTTTTTTCTTAATTATAATAATACTAAAGTTGTTTATATATAATTTACAACAACTACATTAGACATTAAATATACGTTTTGACAGTAAATTTTTTGTCTGTTACTAATTACTGTATTAATGACGATGCTCTCTTGGTGCTAGAATGTTTTCGAGGTAAACTATTCGACAATGGAAAAATCCACAGAAAACATGATATTCTTATTACGATAAATTATGTGACACTAAATGAGTTGTATAAAGTCAGTAGTTACGACAAATAGTCGTTGGTCTTGTAGCTATATTGACGAAAAAATGTTCCTCATTTGAATATGTACATTAACAACATAAAAGTCATCTTCTACTGATGGAGTCATTTAATCTCAACAGTAGGTTGACATTACACATTTATCCATGTAAAAAATAAAGTGACGACAAAAATTAACACTAAAAGTAGCTTATAAAGGTGGAAAACATATTATGCCTAATAAGTAATAATAACGACAACAAAAAGTGCTGACACAATATACAAAGATTCAACTACAATTCTTAGCGTCAAAATGAAAGCTCCGTCACTGTTGCACAAGATTATTGTAGTGATAAACCATTAAATATGGTTCCTTTTATGTAACTAAATATGTGTAAAATTGTTGTGAAGTGTGTGGATCATGAATCATACATATATTGACTTGTTACATGAACAACATAAGTACTGTCACGATAGGTAATAGTGAGATAGACTAATTCGCCTGCCAAACTATGACAAAGAGTTGTATTATCTAGCAATTTTCCTTCTTCTGAATTAAGCCTTTCGTGACATGGTCAATGAGTGGGAACAATTTTACCATCAGTAAAACATGCACGAGAAAGCAAATCGGAAGCGTACTTAGCTTGAGAAAGATACTACTCATCTTCCACGGAAGTTACCTCAAGTCCGAGAAAATAATTGAGATTACCTAAGTCTTTCATTTCAAATTGATCATGTTAATATAACTTTAAATTTGAAATTCCCGCATTATCATCGCGATATATTATCATGTCATCAACATGTAGTAGTAAGAGAAAAATGATTCCACAATAGGTTTTACGAACAAATAATGCAGAGTCATGGGAACTTGTAATGAAACCAAACTTTATAATAGTTGAGCTAAACTTTGCGAACGGGGCTCATGATTCTTGCTTCAATCCTTATAAGGCACATTTCAAGCGACAAACTTTTTCATTTGGAGTGGAATATCCAGGAGGAGGACACATATATATTACTTCTGATAGATTCCTATTCAAGTATGCATTTTTTTACATCCATATGAAATTATCTTCAATGTCTAGCCGCAGCAACAACTAACAAGATACGAACTGAAGTGATTCGAGCAACTAGTGCAAAGGTATCCTCATAGTCGATGCCATATTCTTGATTAAAGTCTCCCGCAACTAGTTGAACTATGTATCTTTATATAGACCCATCTGATTGAGTTTTTATCTTGTAGATCCATTTGTTCCCAACTATTGATTTACCTGGGGCATGAACTATCTCCCAAGTTTGATTATTTTCTAGAGTCTGCAATTCATCATTCATCGTTTGTTGCCACTTAGGGTTAGATGAAGCTTCTTGATAAGAAATAGGTTCATACAACGTGGCAAGAGCATGCTAATAATGAAAATCTTGCAAATCTTTAAGAGGTTCTCTTACACTGGTCGATCGACGAGGCATAGATGGAGTTATGATCGAGTTATCCTCTTGAGAATGATTATGATTCTCATTCGAGTGTCCTATGACAATTAAAGGCAAAGGAAAAATATCTACAAATAAATCATTAGAACTAGATGCATAATGAATACTGTCATTAACCAAGCTGGAGAATATTCGATGTCCCAAAGGATGACATGATGAGAGACTCGAATTCGTTGACAGACATGGTCATAACAGTTATAACCTTTTGTCCAATGCCATAACCAAGAAAACAACACAAACGAAATCTCGTTTGAAGCTTGTTACATTCATGTGCTTGAAGAAGAACAAAACAAGCACAACCAAGCATGCAAAACATATCATATTTAGGATGTTTTCCATATAATCGTTCATATGGTGAAACATTTTCTACTACCTCTGATGGTAGGCAATTTATTGTGTGCAATGTAGTGCGAGTAGCTTCACTCCAAAAGGATTCAGGCAAAGATGCATCTAGGAGTAAGGCACGCACTATGTTCAGAATTAGACCAAATGTTTGGCTCGGTCATTTTGTTGAGATGTACCTAGACAAGACCTATGAATCATAGTCCCATGGAGTTGCAATGTTCTTAAAAATTCTGAATCATTATAGTCAGCTACATTATCACATCGAAACATTTTAATACGTTTGGAAAATTGAGTGTAAATCATGCTAGAAAAATGAATATGTAATTGAGGTAATTTAGATCGATTTTTCAAGATATATAACCAAGTAAAGAGAGAATAATCATCAATAAAAATCACAAAATATTGACCACCACCTTTCGTTGAGTGTGGCGCTGGTCCTCATACGTCAGAATGAGTTAATTCAAAAGGTGCGGAAGCAGTTCAATTACTATTATTAAAAGGTAAAGCTTTTTGTTATCCTAATTGACATGACACACTATCAAGTTTACCATGTATAATAAATCCTAGATAATCATTGTTAAGAAGGTAATCGAGTTTTAAAGATGAAATATCATATAATCAAGTGTTCCATAAGCGTAAGAAAATCGAAGATGCAACAACTTCTGATGAGGGAACATGTAAAAAATTGAACTGAAGTAAATGTCCTATCTTAACCCCGGTCCCAATTAATTGTCTCATTTGAGGATCCTGAACATCACAACCATGATTAGAAAAGTTCAATTCAAACCCCATATCACAAAGTTGACCAACATATAATAAATTCAAGGATATTAAGGGAACTAAATAAGTATTTGGCATATGTATAAAATGTCAAAATATTTTCTATATGAGTAGCTTGCATATAAGAGTCATTTGCAGTGCGAATGTTAGGTGATGATTTGATATTATTTATGTTTGTATATAAAGATGAATCAAATGGCATATGATTACCACATTCAAAACAAATATGCCAAGATTTGTTATATAAATATGTTGACATTGCAGAAATGCTAGATCCATTGTTTTGCGAGCAACTAGTTGGCGAAGGCCTCAAGTTCTGCTGTTCTTAGAGTTAATTTGTGTGTTCATTCATTTTCTTCAAGTTCAGCTGCACGAATTCTCGCAAGGGATCGACAATATGAAATTTTATGTCCTTTAGCAAAACAAAAATTACAGCTTCTTGAGAAACCTAATGAGCGGCGACTGCAATTCCTAGGACTTGAGTGAATGTACTTTGATTTCCCGGTATATGCTTTTGTGATGGGGTGGCCAAGACGATCTCATTGTTGCTATTTATGGGTGATTTAAGACATTGTTGCTCAGAGACAACATTATCTATGGATGGTAATGGCGACCTATGAAGTAATGATGCTCGAGTAGACTTAAAATCATCACGTAACACCATAAGAAATTGAGTCCAACATAAATTGTCACGATAATTGAGGAATAACTGAGTATCATCATCACACTGAAATTTTGATTGTAAGACAGTCAATTGGTCCCATAAGAAACTCAATTTCGAATAAAAACCACTGACTAATTGGCCAGGCAGACTCTTGATGAAGAGAAAAAACTTCTTTAGTTAGTTGATACCGTTGCGTAAAATCTCCGGTTGAACATCTTTTCTGAAAGAAATCACATGCATCTTTTGCTAATTCAACTCGGTCATACAACATACTAATTGATGTATTAGTAAACCAGGCGATGATTCGATGATTTGCAACATTCCAATTCTCAAGACGTTCAACATAGGTTTCATCCCTTTCTTTATCATCTTTAACATGTTTCTTTTTATCATCTGCAATATATCTCCAAAGTAGGGGTGAAGCCGGACCGGTCAACCCGGTTTTTTACTATTTTGATCGGGTACCTATATTTTCGGCCAAATTTTCTTTAAAAAAAATGCCCGACCAAAATACCGTATATGGGAAAATAATTTTTTCATTCGGATTTTCGAACCAGATTTTTTATTTAAACCGAAAAAACAAAAATAAATACACATTCAAAGCCAAAAACAATATTCAAAATCAAATTAAACAACAAAATAACTCCATTTAATAATGTTTACATAATTTTCTTCTAAACCGACTAAAGAACTAGAATAACTATTAAAGAAGAAAATTGTTATTTATATTCATTTTTTTTCGGCCAACATTATTTATATTCATTGATTTACTATATTAATTAATATAATATATAAAAGTATATATGTATTAATGGTCGAATCAGACTCCACGGTCTTTTAGATTTATAGACCGAACGTTCTAAAAAACCGTTATAAGGGGAACCATCTGATCATAAACCGAACCATTCATTTTTGGACTGGTTTTTTCGGTCCGATCCGATTCAGTTTTCGCCGGATTTTCGGACTACCCAATATTTGCTTCAACCCTTACTCCAAAGCATTCGACCGTTAGGAAAACTATGCATAACGTGTGCCTAATGGTTATAATTAGTTGGACCACTTAGGATGATTTGAATTGGTTGTGAAATATCATTAACTGTTTTGTTGTCCATGAAAAGTAAGACTCCTTGAATAAAATAAGAAAGTTGAATGCAAACAAAGAAAACCAAGTATACAGGTGACCAGTTCAATAGAGTTGTCCAGTTCAGTAGAGTTGTCTGGTTCAATAGATATCTATCAAGGAATAATTCATGGGGAAAAGTTTGTTAGACAATGGAGACTTTTGGGCCACCACTACCACTCAACAAGTGGCCAAGGCACTAACGATAATGGCCAAGCCACTCACCAGTGTGAGCAAGCCACTCACCAAACTGGGCAAGACACTCAGGAAAGTGGCCAAGCCAGTTAAGATTGTCATCCTTTTGACATCTATAAGAATCCAACAATGTTGAAGCACAAGAAGAGAGAAGAGTAAGAAACGGTTGTTGGAGTGTTGAGTTTGTGGGAGAAAAATAGTATTGTGTATGTGAGCCAAACATATACGGAGTAAGTATTTTTAGAGTGTGAGTGATACATTGTATGTTGGTGTGATACACAATTTGTAACACTATTTGTCTATTGTAAAAGTGTGGGTGTGAGTCGTGGACGTAGCCAAATTGGTGAACCACTTAAATCCTTATGTCGTGTGCATTTGTCTTGATCCATTGAATCCCAAGATCTTGCAAGGCCAAAATTAACAGCGTATAATATACCGACAATTGGTATAAGAGCCTTAGGTTGGCGAATCAAAGGCACGGAAGACGTTTACGAAAATTATTTTGCGAAATAATTTTTTGTATTCATCCTATCTATTCGAGTGGGAGTAATGGCACTAGAGAAAGAGTCCAAAATTTCTCATTTTGATGGTACAAATTTTGGATTCTGGAAAATGCAAATAGAAGACAGCTTGTACCAGAAGGATCTTTATTTACCTTTGGGTGACAAACCAGATGAAATGAAAGATTCAGAGTGGGAGCTGCTGGATCAGAACCATACGACTATCACTGTCAAAATCAGTGGCCTACAACATAAAAAATGAAAAGACATTGCGTCTCTCATGGCGGCCCTCTCCAGTGTGTACGACCAACCTTCTGCAGCAAATAAGATTCATATGATAAAGAAGTTGGTCAACATGGCGATGTCAGAAAGAACACAATTCAGAGAGCATTTCAGCGAGTTCAAAGGAGTGACAGACCAACTAGAAGCAGTGGCCATGTCTTTCACTGAAGAAATATGTGCATGTCTAATTCTTGGGCAGTTGCCTAATAGTTGGAAAGGCACAATCACCGATTTTGTAGGAAATAGAAAACTGAAGTTCAATGATGTGGTCAACATCATTATGACTGAAGAAATTCGTAATCGGTCAAATGGTGCTTCTAGCTCAGGATCAGCTTTGAATGTAGAGAGCAGAGGCAAAGATTCAAACAAGAATGGATGACGAAATAACTTTTAATCCAAGAATGGTAGGTCACAATCTCAAAATCCATAACATTCCATAAAATTAGAACCGGAAGGTGATCGAATGTTGGAACTGCGGAAACATCGGGCACTACAAGAATCAGTGTAGATCCCCGAAGAATGTGAAAGAAGGAAAGCCAGAAGCAAACATCGCAGCAGAAGAGGTAGACGATGCTTTGATATGCTCTTTGCAGAGCAAGTCAGAGACATGGGTGCTAGACTCCGGAGCTTCCTTTCATGCGACCTCCAATAAAGAACACTTAGTGAGTTATTCACCAGGTAACCTTGGGAAGGTATATCTTGGTGATGATCAACCTTGCGATGTGGTTGGCAAGGGTAATGTACAATCCAAGTTGAATGGATCTGTGTGGAAGTTAAGGGATGTGAGACACATCCTTGACTTGAGTAAGAATTTAATCTCAGTGGGCCAACTAGCAATGGAACGTTATGTCACAATCTTCAATGGAAATACTTGGAAGGTTTCGAAAGGTGCAATGGCAATCGCTTGTGGACAGAAGAGTGGTACACTCTATAAGATGACGAAAACTGGTGGGTCAATTACAGTTGTAGACAACAAAGATGATCCAAGTCTATGGCACCAGTGACATGGTCACATGAGTCACAAGGGTCTCAAGATCATGCATTCCAAGGGAAGAATACCAGACGTATAGTCAGTAGACACTGCCTTGTGTGAAAGCTGCATCTTTGGGAAGCAGAAGAGAGTTAGCTTCATAAGGAGTGGCAGAACATCAAAGAACGAAAAGCTTTAGCTAGTTCACACAGATGTGTGGGGCCCAACTAATGTCTCATCCATTATCAGGAAGTAATATTTCGTGACTTTCATTGACGACCATTCCAGAAAGGTATGGGTTTATTCCTTGAGATAGAAATCATAAGCATTTGAAATGTTCAAGATGTGGAAAGCCATGGTAGAAAATGAGTCAGGTCTAAAGATCAAGACATTGAGATCCGACAATGGTGGCGAGTATGATGACATGGAGTTTAAGAAGTTCTGCTATGAGAATGAATCAGACTAACAAGGAATGTGCCAGGGACACCACAACAGAATGATGTAGCAGAACGGATGAACCGAACATTGACTGAGAGAGCCAGAAGCATGCGTATACATGTAGGACTAGCCAAGCAGTTCTAGGCAGAGACAGTCAATACAACAGCATACTTGATCAACCAAGGGCCATCAGTACCGCTAGAGTATGGAATACCAGAAGAGGTATGAAGCGAATAAGAGGTAAACCTTTCTCATTTGAAAGTTTTGGGTTGTGTATCATATGTGCATATTAGTGATCAGGCTAGGGGAACGCTTGGCCCAAAGTCACTAAAATGCACCTTCATCGGATATGGTGGAGATGAGCTTGGATACAAGTTATGAGATGACCAGACCAAGAAGGTGATCAAAAGTCGAGACTTGATATTCAATGAAAAGGTGATGTACAACCTAGTAGTGCAACACAAGGCGATCCTATGTACGTTGATCTAGATGATGTCCCAGAGAGATGTATAGTACAACAGGCAGATGAGAGTCCTTAGTCAGAGGAACATACATCGCAGAGCAGCACACAACAGACTGATCCACCACAGTCTCCATCTTCATCTCTTTTATTAAGTAGATCTTCACGACTTCCTATACCAAATAGAAGGTACATAAATTATTTTCTGCTTACTGATGCAGGAGAACCTGAATGCTATGATGAAGCATGTCAAGGGGAAGATTCTAGCAAGTGGGAGCATGCAATGAAAGAAGAGATGGAGTCCCTTATCTCCAACAAGACGTGGGAGCTAGCTGAGTTACCCGTGGGAAAAAAGGTATTACACAAAAAATGGGTGTATCGAGTCAAGGCGGTACATGATGATTCCAAAAGGTACAAGGCAAGACTTTTAGCCAAAGGATTTCGGGAGAAGGAAAGTATCAATTACACCGACATATTTTCACCGGTTGTGAAACTGGCGACCATTCTGTCAGTTTTAAGTATTTTTGCAGCAAAAGACTTGCAACTTAGCAGTTAGATGTAAAAACTGCTTTCCTCCATGGTGATCTTGAGGAGGAGATAGACATGGAGCAGCCATAGGGTTTATTAGAAAGTGGCCAGTAGAAAATCGTGTGTAAATTGCAGAAGAGCTTATATGGACTGAAACAGGATCCAAGGCAGTGGTACAAAAAGTTTGATGGGTTTATGCAAACGAATGGCTATTTTAGATGCAATGTTGACCATTGTTGCTACTTCAAAAGGTTTGAGTCAAACTATATTATTTTGCTACTTTATGCCGATGACATGTTAGTGGCAGGTTTATATATGAGTGAAATCAAGCAGTTGACGAAGCAATTATCGAGTGAGTTCAAGATGAAGGACTTGTGTGTAGCAAAGAAGATTATTGGGATGAGAATCAATAGAGACAAGTCAAATGGTACTTTGGAGCTATCTCAAGCGGAGTACATTGAGCGTGTTCTCATACGGTTCGGCATGTGTAATGCTAAAGCAATCAACACACCATTGACTATTCATTTTCGACTATCCAAGGAGAAGTCACCCAAGATGGAAGAATAAAGGAACTTAATGGCTAAGTTTCTATATGCCTCAGCCATTGGAAATCTCATGTATGTCATTGTTTGCAAAAGACCAGATATTGCTCATGCAGTGGGAGTTGTAAGCAGGTTCATGAGTTAACCTGGATAGAAACACTGGAAAACAGTCAAGTGGATACTAAGGTATCTAAGAGGCACTACCGATAGATGCATGTGTTTTAGAAGAAACAAGTTGAGACTACAAGGGTTTGTAGACTCAGATTTTGCTGGTGAGGTAGACAACAAGAGGAGTACTACCGATTATGTATTGAGAGTGGGGACTACTACAGTCAATTGGATTTCACAGATATAGAAGATAATAGCTTTATCTACCACAGAGGCGGAATACGTAGCAGCTACTGAGGTAAGCAAAGATATGATCTTGTTACAGGGATTGTTAACATAATTGGGTCTAAGATAGATGAAGAATGTTTTGCAATGTGACAGTCAGAGTGCAGTATGTATCAGAACTATCAAGTATTTGAGGTCGGGGTTGACTTTTAGTACTCATTCCATCCTCAAACAGATAGCCGGTGGGATTAGATAATTCAATTTCCCAAAAATGTATTAGATTTTGTGTGTTGCTTTCACGGTTGCATGGATAACCTGTTATGCTGGTTCAACTAGTATCAAGATGATATCATTCAAAGTTTTATATGGTCTAAAGCTTTACGGAAATTAACAAAAAAATGTATTTGAAATAAGATTGGTCGTTCGATAAATCTTTTGTTTGCATCAAAGAAAAGAATGACCAAATTTTTAGAATGTCGTGTTATTCCATATGTGAAGAGTTCATGGGACCATCACAGCAAAAGGGAAGCAACTTGGGATCTTGAGAAGACATGTGGTGGGAATACCATCCAACATTTTAAAAACTCAGGCAATGTTTAAATTTCGAGGACGAAATTTTCTTAAGGGGATAGATTGTAACACCCACAATAATTCTTTAGGACCAAACCCTCCAAGTAAGAATTTTAGGAGCAAATGACACTTAATGGTCAAGTTTAAGGATACAACTAATGTTTTCTAATGAAACACATATTTTTCCACGTGCATATCTTCACCAACTGAAAACATCAAAGATCATGATTTGGAAGAGATAGTCTATTTAGTTCTGCAACTTAAGGTTGATGGCATTCTATTTTCGAAACCCTAGCAAAGCCTAGAGGGCTTGGGACAAACAAGAGAAGTCTATAGAGGGAAATCGACGAAAATTCAACTCCAATTGAACGACTATGGAAACGAATGAATTGAGCGTCCACAAGCTACTAACATATGCACATCTAAAGACTAAGGTAAGACATCAAATATATGCTTAGTTCTTCCTCCATAAATGAATAATTTTAAAGAGAGAAAGTTTCAAGGATCATTAATGGTGGATTTCAATATGATAGTTTTTATTCTTGTTTCTGGTCATAGTTAAGTTCTAGGGGTTCTAAGTAACCTAACCCAAGTGACGGAACTGAATTTGGTTGAGCCATTTGTTAGATATCAAGTATGAAAATTCGGAACACATTGTAAACCTATACTTTGAATCCCCAAATGTTACATTTTTATTGGTTATTTCACAAAACGAAATTAGCGACCTTGTAGTTTATTGTAAGGGGTTTCCAAAGACACCCAAAACGAAGCTCAGGCAAGAGAGAATGAAATTTTCAAAGTCGACTCTATAATCTGTAAAATCTTTTCCTAGGTTGAAGACGAAGTTTACCACGCCCGAGCAACTTTAACCGGTGTGTGTGGCTCACCCCAATATCAAAATGCGATTCTGTTTTCGGTGGTTCACTCCTAACTCAACCCTCTACCTACCATAATGTTTGGAAAAATTTCTTAGATGGATGAAAAATCAGTGAATAATGGGATATTGGGGGTTGTCTCGTTTTGCGTGTCATAAGCAGAATAGTAAATGTGGAACATGAATTGGAAACTAAGGGGATGCTGGTCCTGAATAAATGAGTGGGATGTTATTGGATATCATGGGTCAAATGGAAAACTTATACTCTCGTTCGTGTTGATATTTGGGATTTCGAATTGACGGAGTTATTGTATTAGAATTGGGGTCAATTAACGTAAGTAGTTTAAGCTTATTTCTAGTTTAAAAATAAAATTAGATCAAGTGTTTGAAGTGCTTGTATGAAGTCTGCTTTTGATATGTTGTCCAATTTTGTAAATATATTTTCGTGAGCTACCTCATATAAGATGTTAGTTGAAAATAGGTTAGTGAAATTTATTTTTGAAAGTTCGACCTCCGTTTTTGATTATGTGCTCGTAAGTCTACTACAGTATGAAACCCTTACGAGGGTCGACTGGCGGATCGATACAAACAAATCATGATCACCATGGCGGCTCCATCAGATATATATGGGCTCTGCATCCTTCCAATGGGGGTTAAACATTGGAGTCTTCATGCGGCACAATAGGCGCAAAGCAACCCCTATTTCCGATCCGTTATAAAATTTGACAAATTCAAACCTCAATTTCCTTTTAGTTCAATATTTTGATAAGTTCGAAATCTACATTTTGGTTAAACTTGGACTCCGAATTATTCATTAATTTTAGTACGTATACATCATGTCATTTTGGCAAACTATGTTTTGTGAATCTTTTGAACTCTGCATTGTCTAAATGTTTATTGCAAACCTTAGGTTTATATTGGTTGCAAAATGTGTTTTCTAAGAACTTGATCCGGTAGGGATAAGTTAAGACTACTTGCTATGTTGCTACCTAATAACCTTACCCCCATTCAACTCCGCAATTTGAGTAGAAGATTATTTGTGTTAGATTTTTGATATTTGAGGATGTTGTATGCTAGAAGGTATTCAAGTGCGCAACAGAAACATGAAATAAGAAGCTATTAGATTTCGTAAGTGTTGGGTATCGATAGTGACAGCCCAGTAAGAAAAGGCCTCGAAGGCCCAATAACTATAGAGGGGGTAAACCCATGACATCCGAACCGGATCGGCCCAAGTACAAGCCAAACTTGGCCCACCATCGAGTAATCCAGAATCGAGCCCAAAGTCTATAGGGACGCCAAAGGCTCTCGGACTGCTCGCCATTCTCTACCAGGTCGCGACCTTCCACTGCTCGACATGGGAGTGCTCGCCCCGAAGAGCGCCTTGCCTCTCTCCTCTGGTCCCACAAAACCGTTCTCCTCGCCCCGAAGGCACCCCCTCTGTTGCGCTCCCCTACTTGCAGGTTCACCGGAGTTGGAGCTGAAGCGTCATCCCAACCTTGTCTGGCAGTCAATTCACTGCCAGATCAGCATTCAGGATTTCACGATCCAACATTTGGCGCCGTCTGTGGGAACGAGCAATTCAGCCATGAGAACTCGATCCCAAAGCAACAGTCGGAATCAGACTAGGGAGCGATCCTCAGATAGCTCTGATTCCGCCGCCGCTTCACCGCTTCAACAAGAACCTGCCAGCCGAGCAGGAGTTAATGCTGTTCCTCTGCGAACAGCCCGAGAACATGTCGGTGATTCAAGACCGACCCCAGCTGCTGATCAAAACGGAGCCCCTGCTCCGCAGACAGTCCACATTGCGGGGCAGGATATTAATTTAACCCCCGAGATGGTCTCCCTGCTGGAAGCCATCCTAGGACAGGCGCGCCGCCAAGCCCCTGCTCCTCAGGAAAACAATCCCTCTGCTCCTAAGGAAAACCACTGCCCTGCTGCCACCGGGCCTTCGCCTTCAGAAGCGGCCAATCCTGGTCCTGCTGCGCCTCAGGAGGATCAGGAGATGACGTCAGGTCAGCAGTCCCTACCTCCAGCACACACCAAGGAGCCAGCAGCCGCATATACTGCCAATCCTTCTGGTCCGCCTCCACCCGGAGCCTCTCCCATGTACTGCACTGTGGATCAGATGGATGACCTCCTCAACAAAAGGCTCCAGGAAAGACAGTTGACAGTCATAGCTCCCTTCAAGGAGCAGTCCTCTCATCCTTTCACCGACGCGCTCGTCGCTATCAAAATCCCGAAGGATGTGGTTGCTCGGGCCATACCTGAGTATAGCGGTGGAGGAGATCCCACCGTACATGTCAACAAGCATGAGGCCTCCCTTCTGGGTAAGTCAAACGATCCCAATCATTTGGCTTTGCTATTTCCATCTACTCTTTCGGGTTCGGCTTCGTCCTGGTTCTTCGGCCTCCCTGCAGGATCAATCGGAACTTGGGCAGAGTTGTGAAGCAAGTTCCTGGAGAGATATATGGGCGAGCGCCAGTTGCTGAAGAGCGTGGTCGCCCTTGACTCGGTCAAACAGCAGCCTGGAGAGTCGCTGTCCAACTTCTACGGGCGTTTTCATCAAAACGTCACAGAATTAGATCGCTGAATCTCGGATGGGGAGATCATTCGAGCATTCTACAGAGGTCTGGATGTGGCCAACAAGGCCTCGCGAAAGATGCGAAACAGCTACCATGTGAAGGAGATAGAGACATTGGAGGAGTTGGCGTCCAGGGCAAAAGGTTTCATAGACCTTGAACGCGCAAACATCGAGGCTAACCTCCTGACGACCTCGCTAAGGGTAACCCATGAACCCCGACGCGATGGTAAGAAGGAGGTAAAGAAGGAGAAGAAGGGAAAAGAAAGTGAGCCCCGAGTCGAGTCTCTTCAAGCGCCTCGCCATCCAGAGGTCCCTGAGTACTTCACGCCTTTAAATAGGCAGATCTCAGCGGTACTAGTCGAGATGGAGAGGAGATCCTTGGCGAGGCCACCGATGCCTCGTCGAGGTGGGTTACCCATGGGCAAGGATGTCGAGAGCTATTGCAGATACCATAAGTGCAAGGGCCATAAGACAGACGATTGCAAGATTCTGAAGCGAGATATAGAGAGGCTGACTCAGGGGGGAATGTTGAATGAGTTTGTGGCATGGCGAGACCGAAGTCGAACGCCTCCCAGGAGGCATCGTTCACCAGCCCCTGCAGATCAAGCTGAGCCTTCTGGAAGCAAGAGGAGAGTGAATATGATTGCGGGAGGATTCGGCGCAGGCGGCGAGAGGTCAAGCGCCAGAAAGGTCTACGCCACTCAGATCTCTACGGCAGTTCAGTTGGGGAAGCGGCCCCGACCTGAAGAAAACATTGTCATCTCATTCTCTAAAGATGATTTGGCACATGTCACCACGCCCCACAATGATGCTCTGGTCATTACGGCAGATATTGACGGCTGTGATGTTGCAAGGATTCTGGTCGACGGAGGCAGCTCGACAGACATCTTGTTTCTGGACGCCTTTGAAAAGATGGGCAAATCCAAACGCGACCTGAAGAGGGCCGACTTTCCGCTGATCGGATTCGCGGGAAGAACAACTTACCCACTGGGGGCTATAACCATGCCAGTGATTTTTGGCGAGGGGTGGAAAAGCATCAAGGTGTCGGTCACTTTCCTGGTGGTCGATTCACCTACATCCTACAACGCCATCATAGGGAGGACCACGATCAACCCAAATAAGATTGTGGCCTCCACTGTCCACCAGAAGATGAAGTTCCCCACTCCGAACGGGATTGGAGAAGTGCTAGGAGATCAGCCTTCCTCGCGGCAATGCTATGTGAACTGTTTACGCAGGAAGAACCAAAGGGAGGCGCTCGCCATCGAGACAGAGGCCGATCCCCGCGAGGACTTGGCTCGACCAGCACCCATGGAGGAATTGGAGGAGGTTGAGATCGATGGTCCAGACAAAAAGGTGCGCATTGGGACCACCTTGAAAGAGGATCAGAAGGAGGCCATGACCGCCCTCCTCAAGGAATTCAAAGAGCTCTTCGCCTGGCAGCCGAGCGACATGCCAGGAATCAGCACAGATATTATCTCTCATGAGCTCAGGATAGACCCCTCCATCGAGCCGATCGCCCAAAAGAGAAGATCATTCGGGACTGATAAGCGTTTGGCGATCAGGCAGGAAGTCGGCAGGTTGATTGAAGCTGACTTCGTCAGAGAAGTAAGATTCCAGAGCTGGGTCGCCAACCCAGTTTTGGTCAAGAAATCAAACGGCAAGTGGAGGATGTGCGTCGACTTCCGCGACTTAAACAAGGCTTGACCCAAAGATTCATATCCCCTTCCGAGAATTGATCAGCTGGTCGATGCTACCTCGGGTCACGAGATGCTGAGCTTCATGGACGCCTATTCAGGCTACAACCAGATCAGAATGCATCCAGATGACGAGGCGCACACTGCTTTCTATGCTGACGGTGACATTCTATGCTACAAGGTGATGCCCTTTGGTCTCATCAATGCCGGGGCAACTTATCAGCGGATGGTGAACCGACTGTTCCAGGACATACTGGGAAGGAACATGGAGGCCTACGTAGATGATATGCTCGTTAAATCCATCAAAGGAAATCCTCATACCACCGACCTCCTTGAAGCTTTTGAATGCATGAGGAGACACAGCGTTCGTCTGAACCCAGCAAAGTGCGCCTTTGGAGTCAAGTCCGGGAAGTTCCTGGGTTTTATGGTCAGCGAAAGGGGCATTGAAGCAAACCCGGAAAAGCTAAAGGCCATAGAAGAAATGAAGTCGCCAACCTGTCATAACGAAGTCCAGTGCCTGAACGGCCGACTAGCTGCTCTTAACCGCTTCCTTTCCAAAGAAAGCGACAGGTCCCTCCCGTTCTTCAAAACCTTGAGGGCCAACCGCAAGTTCGAGTGGACGCCAGACTACGAGGAAGCATTCCAATCCTTGAAAAGGCATATTCAAACACTCCCAGCTCTGGCAAAACCCGTTCCAGGCGAGCAGCTTTTCCTCTATTTAGGCATTAGCGATGTGGCAGCCAGTGCTGTCTTAATAAGGGAGGAGAATAATGTTCAGAGTCCAGTGTATTTTATTAGCAAAATGTTCAACTCAGCAGAAATAAAATATGTCCAGATTGAGAAGTATCTCTATGCCTTAGTTTTTGCTGCTCGGAAGCTGAGACCTTACTTTCATGCGCACGACATCACGGTCCTCACCAATCAACCTCTCAAAAACTTCCTGATGAAGCCAGACTCTTCAGGAAGAATGGTCAAGTGGGCGATCGAGCTCAGCGAGTTCAGGATCAAATTTGCGCCAAAAACGGCCATCAAAGGTCAAGCACTAGCTGATTTCATAGTGGAGAGCACGAGTAACGGTCAAGCGGAGGCAGAAAACAGGCCAAGTCAGTCAGCAAACGACAATCAAATCTGGGAACTCTATACGGATGGGTCTTCATCAAAAGAAGGCTCGGGGGCAGGTTTAATTCTTATTCCTCCTGAGGGCGAGCCTCTGAAATACGCGATCGCCTTGACACTCCCGGCGACCAATAACGAAGCAGAATACGAGGCTCTTATCACTGGACTCAGACTAGCAAAAGGAATGGGTATAGCTGCGCTTAAAGTAAAAAGCGACTCAGAGCTCATTGGCAATCAGGTTAATGGTGCATACGAGGCAAAGGGAGAAAAGATAAAGAAATATCTCGGCATTGCCAAAAAGATGGTCGCAGAAATCCCATATTTCGCGATTGAATTCATTCCTCGCCAAGAAAACCAGATGGTAGATTCTTTAAGTAAGCTAGCCTTCGGAGGGGCGACAATCCAGGATGTGCAATTTCTGGAAAAGGCCCTATGTTCAGTCCTTGAAAACAGAGCGGAGGTCTTCAACATTCAAGAACAGGTCACCTGGATGACCCCGTTCCAGAATTATTTGAAAGAAGGCATCCTCCCAGAGGACGAAGGCGAATCCACTAGGATTAGAAGACTCGCAGCCAGTTATCTAATCATCGATGGAGAACTCTACAGAAGAGGTTATTCGACGCCTTACTTGAGATGTGTTTCTCTGCCCGAAACAGAAAAAGTTCTTCGAGAAGCTCATGAAGGGGCAGCAGCATGTCATGAAGGCGCTCGATCGCTAAGCAGGAAAATATTCAGATTGGGATATTACTGGCCGACCTTGGGAAAAGACGCAGCCGAATTAACACAGAAGTGTGAAATTTGCCAGCAGTTTGCACCACGATCGGGTCGACCATCGACATTATTATCCCCAATGGCAGGTGCCTGGCCCTTCGCTCAATGGGGAATCGATATATTGGGTCCTTTTCCCATTAGCACTGGTCAGCGTACTCACATTATAGTGGCAATCGACTACTTCACTAAGTGGGTAGAGGCGAAAGCTCTAGCTTCGACAACGGAATTCCAAGTTATCAAGTTCCTGCAGGTCAACATATTCTCCAGGTTTGGTATTCCTAAAATACTCATCAGCGATAATGGTCCGCAATTTGTTGGAAAGGAGTTGAAATGGCTCTGTGAAGAGTATCATATCGACCATCGCTTCAGTTCAGTACATCACCCTCAAACGAATGGGTAAGCTGAAGCAGCCAACAAGGTTGTCTGAGCAGGACTCAAGAAAAGGGTTCGAGCATTCAAGGGGAACTGGGCAGACGAACTGGAAAACGTATTATGGGCAATCAGAACAACGCCTAAGGCGGCCACAGGAGAAACGCCTTTCAGTTTAGTGTACGGATCAGAAGCAGTAGCACCTGCTGAATTAGCGGTGCCTACCCACAGAGTCCTACACTTTAACGCGGAGGCAAATGAGATCGAGCGCAGAACTGACCTCGACTTAGCAGAGGAAAAGAGATGGCTCTCGGAAAAAACTCAGGCAAAGATGCGCTTGGCGACCGCTCGGTATTTCAACAGAAAAGTTAGCGCTCGCCAATTTTTCGTGGGGGAGATGGTTTTGAGAAGGAATGAATTTACAAGGCTGGACAGTAAAAACAAACTTTCAGCCAAATGGGAAGGACCATACAAAGTAGTAGAGATCGCCGCACCAGGATCCTACTATTTGGAAACCACCGAAGGCGAGAGGTTACCCCGTCCATTTAATTCTGAGCATTTAAGAAGATTTTATGCATAGCTTGTAATCAAACTGATTATGTCAATAAAAGAAAGCCATTCCTTCACAAAGTGTGTCCACTCGAAGCAAGCTGAAGCCAAAAAGCCCTGACGCCAAAGTCAGGCCTCAAAAGCCCTGACGCCAAAGTCAGGCCAAAAAGCTCTAGCAACAAAGCTAGGCCAAAAGCCCTAACAACAAAGTTAGGCCAAAAGCCCTGATGCCAAAGTCAGGCCAAAAAGCCCTAGCAACAAAGCTAGGCCAAAAGCCCTAGCAACAAAGCTAGGCCAAAAGCCCTGACGCCAAAGTCAGGCCAAAAAAGCCCTAGCAACAAAGCTAGGCCAAAAGCCCTGACACCAAAGTCAGGCCAAAAAAGCCCTAGAAACAAAGCTATGCCAAAAGCCCTGACACCAAAGTCAGGCCAAAAAAGCCCTAGCAACAAAGCTAGGCCAAAAGCCCTAACAACAAAGTTAGGCCAAAAAGCCCTAGCAACAAAGCTAGGCCAAAAAAGCCCTATTAACAAAGCTAGGCCAAAAAGCCCTAGCAAGAAAGCTAGGCCAAAAATCTCTGTCGCCAAAGACAGGCCAAAAGCCCTAACAACAAAGTTAGGCCAAAAAAGCCCTAGTAACAAAACTAGGCCACAAAAGCCCTAACAACAAAGTTAGGCCTCAAAAAACCTGACGCCAAGAGTCAGGCAAAGCCCTGACGCCAAAGCCAGGCCAAAAGACCTAGCAATAAAGCTAGGCAAAACAAAAAAGCCCTGACGCCAAAGTCAGGCCAAAAGCCCTGGCGACAAAGCCATGCCAAAAGACCTAGCAAAATGTTTGGCAAAATAGAAGCCCTGATGCCAAAGTCAGGCCAAAGAAAGTTTTGGCGATCACTATCGATGATAAAGCCTGACAAATTACAAATCCCCTGTTATTATGCCAACACCTCAAAGGTTTAAACTTCAAAAAAGCTAATATCTCTTTGAACTTAGAAGTTTACGCTTTTAAGTGTCAAAAGTGTTATCCTTGGAAAGTTTAACTTATGATTGGTCTAAGGCTTTAAGGGTCGACGACATTACAAAGCAAGAAAAAGCGGAAAGTAATTATGATTAAGATATTGGATAGCTAAATGTGTTCGAAGTCGATTAAAGGCTCAAGAACATAAAGGCATTCAATAGAAAAACCCAAGTCTTCAATAAATAATTACAAACCAAAAACGGAGAATACAAAAATAGCTGTCTAAAAAGATAAATACGGCCGCCAAGGAGTTGGGGACTTCAAGCTTTGGGGTTCTCGGGGGCAAGGGCGCTCTGCTCGCCTTCGGGGGCAGAAGTACTGGGCTCGCCTTCAGGAGGAGCCTCTCCAACAATAGAGGGCTGCGAAGGGCGACTTCGCAGGAAGGTCTTCAAGGAGGCAACTTCCCCAAGAGGAAAGTTGGGATCGACCGCCTGGACCTCCTCCACCAGTTCTTGGAGAAAATCGGCGATGGTCGACTTCATCACCTTCAAGGCCTGGTCCTCAAAGTCCTCGGAGGCCTTGAACTCCTCAACCACGGCTTGGGGGTGAAGGAACCGCCTTCAGCTGATCAGCCAGCCGGTTCTTCTCCTCCTCCAGGGCAATCCCCCGGGCTTCCGCAGCTTCCCTCCGTGCCTCCGCAGCTTCCATCTGAGCCACCGCAGCTTCCCTCTGGGCGTCAGCAGCGGCCCTGTGCGCCTCGGTAGCGACCCTGCGAGCCTCCGATTCTGCCCCTTGCGCCTGAGCTTCCCTAAGTTCAGCATCTAGGCGAACTCGGACGATCTCTCCCTGATCTAAACACAGGTGAAGAGCGTCAAAGTCCTGAAGAGCGGCAGCGGCTTCAGCCTCCCTCTTCTGGACATCAGCAAGGAGGCGCTGCTCCTTCTTGAGGTATTCCTCTCGGGTATCATTTGCCAAGGCGATCGCTGCATCTGCAGTCGTCTTGATAGTCCCCAATTGCTCAGGAGTGACCCCCGTGCTTCAGTACTGCTCCAGCTCGGCGAGCACACTGGAGTACTTATCGGCGAGCTCCCCGAAGACACGGCCAAGAATCACCTCTTCCCGAATGAACTGGCAACAAATATAGAATAAAGGCTGTCAGGACAACAAACAATAAGGGAACGACAAAGAGAGGACTCTACGAAATAAAAATATGAGATCTTACCAAAGCCACTCGTTCGAAGTGGGACCGAAGGAACCCCTCGATCTGATGAAGTTCCGTGGGAACAATCGAGCGGTCCGTGGGGGGAATTATCCCGTCCAGAAGCCGCATACACATATCCGGGCTACCCCGGAGGCTCTTCTGGGGAGGGTACCCCTTCTTCATAAGGTCCCCACAAGGGACCCAAGTCTCCCGAGAATTCGCTGATTCAAGCGGCTGAAACAAGCTGGCAAGGGAGCAATGCTCCTCCACAGGAGCCCTCGATGAGCTGGAAGCAGCATTCAATTCACTGCCAGATCAGCATTCAGGATTTCACGATCCAACAGTAAGTCTCATGATTCTTTATGTGACAGCATGGTTCGTATTAGAGTTATGTTTTAATAACAGATTTTGGGTTTCGTTACTTAACGGTTTATTACTAATAAATAACATCCATCACCCCTAGCTTCTTGGATGGATTTTAGGGTGTTACAGACTTATTTATTTTAGCAACTTAGTAATATATATATATATATATAATTAAATGGTTCAATATGATACAACTCTCATGTAGCTCAATAGTTATTCATCATATTATATTTTTTACTTATACTTTACCAATGAAATTCTTTCATAAGGAGTTCCACTTAAAGTTTACCGAAAACATATAGTTTTCTTCGGTAATTATATCTTTTGTGTCGACAAAATGTTTTTTTCATCGGTAAACTTATTTTGATTCTTCACATGGGGAGATAGTTGCAGCAAATTGTGTTTCAGTACAAGTTGCGGTCCTACTGTGTTGTAAAGCAAATTTCAGAATAAGGTTAGTGGCGACAAATGGTTAACTGTGACAACTAAAATTTGAAATTGTTTATATATAATTTACAATAATAGATTAAACACAAAACAGAAGTTTTTACAGTAAAAGTTTTGTCTATCACTAATTATTTGGTGACTTGACACTGAATATTTTTCGAGCTGAACTATTCTACGACGGAAAAAATTCACACAAAACATGAGTTTAGTTGCAGCAAGTTATTAAACACTAAATCAGTTGTGTAACCAGGACATTAAATGTCGACACATAATATCTTATGGGGTTAATATATTCAATGGTTACACACCTTTACCCAATGTGAATATTTAGTTATACATATTTTTTTGTGTAACTAAATGGTTACATATGTTTCAGCATGTGACTATTTGGTTACAACTTGTGCTATTTAGTTACTTATGTTTGACAAATGTAATTAAATGATCACTAAAATGACAATATTGTCCTTCATCTTATCTTTATCATGCTTCATTAAATGTCACTGTAGAAGGAAGAAGATTAGATGTAATGTCAAATGGAATGACTGTGGAGGATTGATCACCTTTTATCGAAACCGCCGAGCGAGCAGAAATAGGTTAGGTTATAAACCACGGACGAGCAGAATTCAGAGCGAGTGAGCAGAATTCGGAGCGAGCGAGCAGAATTTAGGAAGACTACATATTATTACATCCACGGAACAACCACGAATGAGCAGAAAACAAATCACAGTCACGTCCGAGCGAGCAGAAAATTTAGAACAATTGAGCAGAATTAGGTTAAGGGCTTGCGCAGAAAATTCAAGTCAACAGAAACAACAATACTTTATTTATTAGATGGGCTGAAGACCTGTAATGGGTTTGAGCATAATTAATTACTGCAGAACAGATGCGTAGGTAATGTGTTTGATTAGATGGGCCTCAAAGTCTTTGCTGTCAAACGGTCTTTGGGAAAAAAATAATACAATTACGATATTTCTAGGTAGCCGAAGAAGTAGGAAGGAGTTAATATTTGTTAGTGTTTTCCCTTACATTATTTTTTTGTTTTTGTTTTAAGGAGATATAAATCCCTTGCAAATGAATATATTTTATGAGGAGCAATAAATCTCTTACAAAATTTAGGATTGAAAAAGGTAATTAGTAAGGGATTATCCTTAAAACTATTTATAAGGAAAATCTGTCACAAAATATCTTCATTATTCCTATAAAATCTTTTCCTTACAAATCTGTAAGTAATGTAGTAAGGAAAATATATTTTGTGAGGAATTTCCCTAATTATTATTCTCCTAACTTAACCCTAACAAATCCCTTACAGATAGTTGTAAATTTAAAGGGATTATTTCCCTTGCAAAATTTCCTTCATAAAATACTGATTTTCATGTAGTGCATATTCATCTTCAAGTACATCTTCAAGCTCTTCATGTTTATCTTCAAGTTCATCTTATTCTTTGGAAATCGAAACCAAAAATTCAGTATGAGTTCGTTTGAAGATGAAGTAGAAGATTTCACAGAAGATTTTTGGATTTCAAAGAAGAAAAAAAGATTTCGAATAAGAAAAAGATTTTGAAGACAGTTACTATGAATGAACAAATGAAATAAGATGAAGAACAAATAAAGATATGTCAAAATGTTATTTTTGTCTTTTTATTTTATAAAAAAATCATTATAACTAAATAGTCACATGTCCAGAGAATAGAGATACATAACCATTCTGCACAAAAAATAACGAATTAGTCACGTGGAGAAAAATACGTAACCAAATAGTATATTAAAACTATCTTATGTAGTGATAGTATTTACTAACGAATTTGGTACGCAATTGTAGAACAACATATATTCTTGTAGTGTTGTCGATGTTCATGAAGAGGACCAATCCTTATCTCATGGTTTCCACGTACGGAGATCAAAGTTGAGCTCGAGAACGATGAGCGCGACAGTGAAGTCTGTCACGATGCAATCACTTGGTTTTGTTCATAGATAATCAGTCTGTAATTAATACAAATTTATTTGCGTCCCAATTGCAATTATTACAAAATAAATCCCAAGGTTTCCAATCCTAAATAATAAAGTATACTGAAACAGAAAATAAAGTAACGAATAAACTTTAATTAATAAAACAAACAACTAATTTTTTTTCAAAAAGTAACTACTATGCAAAACAAATTTGAAAAAGTAAGTATAGAAAAAATATATTTGGAAATATGTATATAATCGCTATTGTGAAATCACTGTTTAGATTTTTACGTATCGTATGTAGAGTTTTTTACGTATCGTATTATATAGTGAGTCTAAAAGTAAACAATTAACGCCTAGTTAGCGTCATTTAATTCGTAATTAAATTATCTACGCACTGTAATGTTTTTAATTTTTTTTTGAGTAAGTACATAATAAAATTTCTCACCTGATGCATTTAATTATTTCAGTCAAATTATAAGACAACTGATGTTAGGTTAAAAACTCATTGTATTTCTAATTAAAAAATATTACCCTAGGTAGATAATTGAATTAGGACATAAATGATGTTCACCGTGGTGAGTTTGGACTTACAGTGTTTGAGTTATAGTTTTTTAACTCAAATTTTCATATCTCAACCTACGACAGACTGTACAGTCAATCCGTAAGTCCAAAATTAATTTGTTTGCATCATTTGAATCGCAATTAAAATATCTACTTATTACAAAAAAAAATATTTAAAAATAGACATAATTTAGTTTTTAATTAAATATCGAGTCGTCCAAAAAACGTGAAAAAACAAACAAAAACAAATAACGTCACTCAAAGGTAGCGTTTTAACAAAACAAAACGCTACATTTGAGTGATGTTTTGGTAAAAACGCTACCTACGTACCGAATTGTAAAAACAAATATCATGTGCTACTCACAATAACACTTATATATATATTTTTAAATATATTTTTTTCTGTACTTTTACTTTTTCTAAACAAATTTGCACGGTATTTACTTTTTAAAAAGATCAACTATGGCCCTACTCTTTCAGATTTTGTTTGACGTTTAATACTTATATATATATTTACACAAAAAAATCTATACTAGATATGCTCCTTTTATGTCCACCTTCCAAACATATGAAGTCACTAATAAATATTCTGTAAATGAATAAATTCTCCAATGTTCCACGTTATCCTTGAGTGCCGTTTAGTCCATTTATATTTTTGTTTCCTAATATTTCATTTGGACCGTCAAGTTCCACCGAGACACAGCGAGAACACTTTGTCTATCACTTTGCTTGGCACTGAGGAGATGGTATCCATGAATGCTCATCTTTCTATATTCCTTTAATTTCCTTCTTCTTCTTTCGTTCATAAAATATTATGATTTTGATTTTTCTTTAGCATATAGAGCACTTGCAATAATAGTTGTCATCTTGCGTTTGCGTGTTCTTGATGGAAATTAATGTACAAAACATGCAATCGATTAAGGTACAACATAACACATAATTAAGTTACCTCCCTCAACGATTGCCTTAGCGGAAGCGGATCTGCATGAGGTTGGGATCACGGTCTGTCGGACGGGAGGACACGCCACGGTTTGACGGGCAATGACCTATAATACCACAGCTACTGACCTCTGTCTAAACTGTAGGGCGGCTAACTATTTAGCATCGACATCTGACATCAGGTTTTCCAAACCCTGAGCACCCCTATATATACTGATATATAGAGGGATAGGTTTTAAGGCCAGATACACAACTGGGCTTACGGTCTGTCTGAGGTTGGGATCACGGTCTGTCGGACGGGAGGATACGCCACGGTTTGACGGGCGGATCTGCCTGAGGTTGGGATCACGGTCTGTCGGACGGGAGGACACGCCACGGTTTGACGGGCAATGACCTATAATACCACAGCTACTGACCTCTGTCTAAACTGTAGGGCGGCTAACTATTTAGCATCGACATCTGACATCAGGTTTTCCAAACCCTGAGCACCCCTATATATACTGATATATAGAGGGATATGTTTTAAGGCCAGATACACAACTGGGCTTATGTAAATGGGCTCCCACTTATGGGCGACCCATTATCCTAAAACCAACATCTCCCACTCGCACAAAGTGGGGGGCGCTCATTCATTAAGCCAGTACCAAGAGAACGAATCTCATTATACAGTAAAGTCACATACGAGGAGGCAGTGCGACCGACAGACACAACGAGCAAAGTGCTACGCTTCGGTTAAGAATACGTAGCAACCCGCGGATCCCACACCAGCAGTGGAAATGTGCCCTGCACCCTTGGTCATGTAATCTTTCTCCATGTCTGACCACACAAGGATCTTTCAGACCTATATATGTATTGCGCCTATAACCGCAGCCGGTGCCGCGGTTGGTGGCCACCTAGTGGACACAATATCGAGAAGATCCCATAATGACCATCCTCTTCCCACAAAACCATCGGCACAATTCAACTCGCTTTTCTAGAACCGGGACCCGGGCGGAATACATCGAAGGCCCATCGAGCACGGACTAATATAGCAAACACTGAACTGAACCTCAAGTCTCTGTTCAGAGTACTGAGGGTACGTACGCGGCTCTTACACAAAGAGCTCTGGGTCTCACACGACTCCGAGTTAAGATCACATCTCGGGTCAAACCCATGGTCGTATTTGGGTGCGCCGCGGTATGGAACGCGCGCTACAGCATATCTCCTCTCCCATGGAGCATATGTCCATATGCTGTACAGATGTTCATCAGGCACACAAAGTACCCGAACCAAAAGTCACAAAGACTCCCATCCAATCCCTGAGTGGATTGACAGACCATAATCCGTCGTAGTGCGAAATCAGATAGTTCCGGACACAAAGTCCTTTCCGGTCAACCCAACAGACTTCCAGAACTAGAAACTATCACCAGCCTCACCTAGCCACAAAGGCATAGAAGCTATCACTCGTGTGAGAGGGCGATCTAATCCACTTTGACATATGTCAATAAACAATCACAGTAAGAACACACAAAACACTCAAACTGTGAAAACATGCATACTCAAATATAATTCAAGTTAAAGAACATTGTATGGGAAATAAAAGCAATGAAGTACATCAACTAAGTCTACACAGTCCTAGAGACTACACATGCCTCACTAAAGACTACCTCTTCAAGGTCGGAGAGACGGTCCACAACCATCTCATCCGTAGACAAGTACTTCAAACTCATCACCTTGTGTCTAACCACGTCTCTAACATAGTTTTGCTTGATATCTACTTGCTATGACTTGTTATGATACTTGAGTTTCTATATCACGGAGATTGCGACTCCAATGACTCAGCAATCAATCCGGAAGTCTATTCAGCCATACAACCAACTGAGTGGTCCACACAAGACCCACAAATTTGGATTCAATGGCGATTAACACAATGCGCGGTGGATTTTCTATCATTAAAGTCACCATCATAGTCCGCATCGTTATACCCAGTCATCCAGAGATTCTCGGATCTCTAGCAAGTCTCTAGCACAAAGCATGACGATGCCCTTAAGATATCACATGATCCTATTTACTGCCTACCATTTCTTCAATTTGGGTTCAGCTTGGTACCTATATACCATGCCTACTACATGACAAATATCAGGCCAAGTACACACTATTGCGCACATCAGGCTTCCGACTGCACTTAGCTACATAATTTATTTATCTGGTCCATATATCCATTTTGAGAGGTTGATCAATGTAAACTAGAGTTTCAATTGGTTCACAGTTACTCATGTTGAACATTTTCAACACTTTGTTTATGTAGCTTTCCTGTGAAAGACACAACTGCCTCCTACGGCGATCTCTCGAGATCTAAATCCTGAGGATGTGTGCCGCTTCACCCATGTCCTTCATCCCAAACAGAGAAGATAATCAGACCTTTATCAGTGTGAGGAACTCCAAGCTATTTACAGCTATAAGTATGTCATCTACATATAGAATCATAAACACAAAGTTCGGTCTAGACAATTTTGGTGTACACGCAATGATTCTCATTCTTCAAGAGAAATCCATTTTCCACGAACAAATCATGAAATCTGCGATACCACTGCATAGCGAACTGTTTCAGACCATAGATCAATTTGTGAAGTTTGCACACTAAGTGCTCATGGTCTTTCTGCACAAAGCATTCAGACTGCTCCATATAGATCTCTTCTTCTAACTCACCATTGAGGAAGATGGTCTTAACATCTATCTAGTGCAGTTCCAAATCTAGACTCACTCCAATAGCCATAATCTTAAGAACCCATTTAGCTCTATTGCTCTATGTACTCTTGAAGGTCGACCAGTGTCCAAACACCGTTCTTCCTTATAGATTCCATCTAGTCCAAAGTGTTCATCTCATCTTCCATTACTTTCATCCATTCTTATTAGAAGGTTCCATTGAGAGTTTCTCTAACGTTTTACGGCACAATAACCATATCGTCAGATATTAGGGTGTTTAGTTCTAGCCCACGGCCTAACAACTCACTACTACCACGGTATGACCATGATCACTCCCACTGAGAATGAGATCCCTAATGCTCCCACTGTCAACAACATCATTAGGAGCGGAATCTGTTTCATTCGCTTCAGCAGGCGATGAATCCGGCAGACGATGAACTGATTCATCATCTGCGGTTTCAACTCTCCCACTCGAATTAACAGGTGTCTGCTCAACTTGATCTTGAATCTCATATAGAGATCGATCCAAATCAATCTCCCCTTTCTTAGGAATTTCGTTCTCTACAAATGTTACGTCTTGTGATTCGATCTTGGTAACACTCCCACTGTCCTGCTCGGCTATAAACACATAACCTTTGGAGGTATCAGAGTAACCAAAAATACTCTTCTTTCCTCTAGGTCCAATCTTTCCCAAACTTATTTGAGAAATCATGAGTGTAAGCGGCACACCCCTATGGGCGCATATGGTGAAGGTCCAGAACTTATTCCAGTCCAAAACTCATATGAAGTGGAGTTAACCGTCTTCGTCGGAACATGGTTTAGGATGTAGGCAGCGGTCTCCAAAGTGTTTCCCCATAAGGAAATCAGCAATTGAGTATGCGCCATATCGACCGAACCATTTTAAGGAGTGTTTTGTTGCGCCTCTCTGCAAAACTATTTTGCTGAGGGGTGTAGGGGATCGCCAACTGATGAATGATCCCTTTTCATTACATAAACCGTTAAATTCCGCTGAAAGGTACTCTTCTTCCACAATCAGGGTGGAGGGCATTTACCCTCCTATCTAACAGGTGTAATCATCTATAAATGTAATGAAAATTAGCGCTCTGTGCCGAACCCTAGCACTAAGAGGGTCACAAACATCATCAGAATGGATGAATTATAAGGGAAATTCAGCTCTACGTGCCTAACCAAATGGCATTCCGGTGGAATTTTCTGTTAGACAACTTACACAAGTAGACGGCTCCACTTGTGGAATGTATGACAGCAAACCCCAATGGGCTAGCCGCTGCATTCTATGTTGACCTCTATAGTCGAGTTTAGTTTGTCTTTCATTCACATCGCAAACATATCCACGAGTAGAAGAAAAAAAAACATGAAATTATTATTGTTGCCTGAATCCAAATCCGAAACAATAAATCCACCAGAAATAATACTAAAGCCAAACGAAGTTGAACCTAAAAACAATTGGACGGAAGATTCGTGAAAAGATAATATAAAACCGAGTTTCATTAATCCTAAGACTGAAATAACATATCGGCGAATCTGCGGAGCGTAGATGATATGACATCAGACTAAAACTCTACCGCCGCGCAAGCGCAGCTCACGAGTTCTAATCCCTTCGACTTCAACACAAAAGTTATTGTCGATGTAAATCCACCTAATTTCACGCGGGACTCTGGCACTCTACGAAAACGTTACGATCCTTGGCGATGTGATTTGTTGATCCTGAATCCAAAATCCACAAAGGACATGACTCAGTCAACATATCTGTACTAGAAACACAAAGTTCACTAATAGCCAATAAGACATTTAGGTCGGATCGATTCAGGACATGCCTTCACAAAGTGTACCCACTGGCCACAGTTGGAGCATTTCCTGTATTTAGGCTTCTCGGCCTTATGCGAACATTTTCGCGGTGTTGTTTTGAGAGGAGTCCTTGGGTTCACCACAGTCTTTGTCTACTTTGCTTTCAATGCATTTGCGCCATCGCGTTGTGCATTACTCCTTCGCCTTCAGCGACTCTTCTTAGGTCTAGAGGATGGCGTCACACACACCTCAACCTTTGGTCCAGCGACCTTGGGTTTGTCCTCTTCAACTCAATGTGCCTTCGAACATGTTCAAAGGTATTGAGGGCCTTGGAATGAGTTACTTAGATTTTCATCTGTTTCTAGGAGTTAGGCAAATAGCGGATTACGACCTGGATTTGCTGCTCATCGGTCACTGACTGACCGTTCTCCTTGAGTTTCACAATCATGTTGGCCATATGCCTCAGATACTATCTCGCGGAGTGCTGAGGATTCATCATGTATGAATCAAACTTAAGGTTGAGTGAGCACAACTAAGCAGTCGTATAGAACCATTTCTAGCCTGCAAAGTATCCCACAAACCTTTAGCCGTGTGTTAAGCTCAAACTCATCCACCGTACTCAGCATCATGGCGCACGTCTCAGCATCATTAACCTCCCACTCAAATGGAAAGCCTTCTACTGATTCGTTATTCCAGAATTGGGTCTTTTCATAATCATCTTGATGGGGTTAATGGATTTCTACTTAGGACCATTTTTATATGCTTTCTCCGAATTTTATAGTGCTCACCATTAAGTCTAAGACCTTTGTCCAACTAAGCGATGATGTTCTACATGGCAGACTAATTTCTCTAACTAAAGGAAATTCTAATAGGATCATGGAGACACAAGGAACAATGTTCTATTGCATGTAAAAGACAAGTCTCAGACCGATAGGACAAACTTGAGAACATACTTAAACCTGGGGGACAGCCCTAGCTATGCCGAGAAGCACTCCCCATCTCTAAGCATGCCCTAAAGTCACTACTATCAATCGAAACACAGTCTATACCAACAGTCCTCAAAGGACCGGAGTCGAACATATCACACTAAACCAAAGTGTTCGACTCTTACACAAAACAATTGTCCTAGAATTATTCAAGGAAATTCGGAGAACCTCGCAGACTAACCGACCGGTTCACACTCAGGAACATTTTCCTAGGTGTAGTTCGTACTCATCCAAACTTCCGAAAGGATACTAAGGATAATCCTAAAAGTTTGCTACCTAGACTATGCCAGAACTAGATCTCCCTACCAAGGTAATCTATCCTATGCAAGTAAGGTAACAAACCACACAATTCAATACACATATATATATATATATTGATACCTTTCAAAATTAATTTGGGGCTAATTTGTAATTTTCAAAACTTTGAGGACTAAAGTCACCCTAACCAAAAGTTTGGGGATCAAAATCACCATGAATAAAAATTTGGAGACCAAAGTCTCAACAAATAAAAATCCAGGGACTAAAGTCTCAATAAATAAAAGTAATTAATATGTTAGACCAATTTTCACATACTATACTGAGATCTCAACAATCATAACCTAGTCAATTCTACCAGTCATGGAGTCAGGAGCCAATCAAATAAAGTAAGGCAAAACTATCTACCCTGCAGAAAACACAAAGTAAACCAGGGAACTCAAGGAACCCACACAGCGTTCTACCTATCCAGTCATGCAACATAAAGCAATATAATGCTCTCCCAGCAATTTAAATTGGTCTAACAATTAATTAAATTAGCCAAAATATTATTTATGAAAGGGTCCAGACACATTTACCGGACAAAAACAAACCACTAGGACCCACAGAGGATCCAGGATCGGCACCAAATTTGTTTCAAGCCAATTCAGGTGGGCCGGGGTCTCCAAGTTAGCTTAGACCGGTCTGAATAGCACTGAGCCATCCAATCCGGTCAGCCTTAGCCAACCATTCTGGTCCGGTCAGCCGCAGCCAGCCGAACCGACCCGGTCCGTCAGCGAACCGGCTTAAAATGACCTGGTCCAACTTATCAGACCACTAGGCTTAAAACGGCTCGGTCCGGTCGTTGAAGGAGATGGCACGCTGCTAGGGTTTTAAACCCTAGCAGCAGCAACCTTCTTGTGTGGCCAGCCGCGAAGGCTGGCCACGGGGTAGGGTCGACCACCATTGGCCGACCCTCCCCTGGCGCCTCCAGCGGCTAGCCGCAGCCACAAAGGTTGTGGCCCCGCCGCCTGTGCTTGGCCGCAGCCATGGCTGCGGCCAGCAGAGGCCAAGCCGCAGCCACTGAGGCTGCGGCCGACCTGGAGACGCGGTCGCAGCCACTGAGGCTGCGGCCGACCTGGAGACGCGGCCGCAGCCACTGAGTCTACGGCCGACCTGGAGACGCGGCCGCAACCACTGAGTCTACGGCCGACCTGGAGACACGGCCGCAGCCACGAAAGCTGCGGCCTGGGCCGAACGCGGCCGCAGCCACGGTAGCTATGGCCGACCTGAGCGTGGCCAATAGGGGCTGAGCTGCGGCCACGAAGGCTGCTGCCGCCCCTATTTCGGCCTCGATGCAGCTGAGCTGCGGCCACGAAGGCCGCGACCGCTCCTATTTTGGCCTCGATGGGGCTGCTTTTCCCGATTTCGATCCCGTCGCGGTCACGATGACGTCGTGGGGATTTTCCTCTTTGAATCCGACAATTTGGAAATCAACCTACTATGAATGTTGGAAATTAATGTACAAAACATGCAATCGATTAAGGTACAACATAACACATAATTAAGTTACCTCCCTGAACGATTGCCTTAGCGGAAGCGGAAGCGGATCTGCCTGAGGTTGGGATCACGGTCTGTCGGTTTGACGGGCAATGACCTATAATACCACAGCTACTGACCTCTTTCTAAACTGTAGGGCGGCTAACTATTTAGCATCGACATCTGACATCAGGTTTTCCAAACCCTGAGCACCCCTATATATACTGATATATAGAGGGATAGGTTTTAAGGCTAGATACACAACTGGGCTTATGTAAATGGGCTCCCACTTATGGGCGATCCATTATCCTAAAACCAACAGTTCTTATTTAGAGTTATGCCAACTTCAAGTATCTAGTAATTTTTAAATAAAAAAAGTATTGTTACATTGATCACCACTATTCTAGTCTCATGTCAACTTCTATTTTCCTACGTTGATAATGCATATTTGTTATACACTATATATATAAAAGAGAATTTGCGCTTGGTTTAATTAAATATTGTTATTTTTTGAATTAAATCTAGACCCCAATTTTTCTCTCGTGAGGTGAAGTCTTTCCAAGATTTTATTGAGAGTCAAGGAACCTCCTCCTACAGCAGTTTGCGAGGAGAAGGCTGCCCCCGAGCCGAGAAGACGACTGCAACCCCCGAAGAGCCCATGACTTGATGCTCCAAGCCTCCAAGTGACTGAGTTGATGCTGAACCTTAAGTCGAAGGAGCCTGCAATGCTAAGAAGGATTATAACCTTGCAAAGTTACCGACTTCCTTATACTTTTGCTCTTCCTCCTCTTATGTATTGCCCCTCCCCTTAATGAGAGTTAGATTGTTTTTTCTTTCTTCAGGTACCTTGTAATTATTTTTTCTTTCGACTGTTGACTCAAATATAAATATAATGGATGTCTTTTTCATTCTATAAGTGTTTGCTCTGTTTGACTTTGAATGTACCTGACCATTTCCGATGTCGAACTTGCTTAAAAGCTTTAGGAAGTTTTACCATAATTTTTTTAACTTCGCTTTAGTCTTTGTCGAATAGTCTTGCCTTCTCATTTGAAGAGTCTTGAAATTTAGGAGGAAATGTTACCTTTAGAGGTTCTTTCGCTCATTTAGGCTTTTGAGGAAGGATTGTTGCCCTTTTTAGCTCGTCCGTTCGTTTCGCCAAATTTCTTTAGGGAACTGTTACCCAAGGACTAATCTTGCCTTTAAGGGAACTGTTATTCTTAATGGATTCGTTCTCCTTTTAGGGTACTTGATCCTTGGATTTGTTCGTCTTTTGGGGGAACTGTTACCTTAGATTCACTCGCCTTTAAAGGAGCTATTACTTAAGATTCGTTCGCCCCTTTGTTTTTCAGGTGAATTGTTACCTTAGAAGATTCGTTCGCTCTTTCAAGCTTTTCAAAGGAACTGTTACCTTAGGGGGCTTCGTTCACTCTCTTAAGTTTTTGTTTGGAGAGACTGTTACTTTGACAGTTCGTCCGCTCCATTTTGCCTAACTTAAGGGAACTGTTACCCTTGATGTGGGTTCGTTCGCCTTTTGCCTTAGGTCTTTTTGGAGAGACTGTTACATTTTAGTTCGTCTGTTCCTTTTGTCTAGTTTGGGGGAAAATATTACCTTGCTGGTTCGTTTGCCCCTCCTTGGGTCTTTTGGGCAGAGGAACTGTTATCCGTAGTGGATTCGTTCGCAGTCCTCTATTTTCCTAACTAATTGGTCAACCTCATCCTTGCTTGTGATTCGTCTTGTTACCTTCGTTTTTCTTCAACGAGATCGAGATTTGTGAGTCGCTCGAGGTTATTAGCTTCAGAATTAAAGTGTGGAATCCTATGGGTGGGTACCGCTATTTCAGATGGTGTCACAGCTTCGGATCCGTACACCAAACTAAATGGCGTTTCCTTTGTTGATGTTTTGGGTGTCCTTCTGATAGCCCACAACACGTTGTCCGACTCATCTACCCAATTTCCTTTTAAGGCATGAACCCTTTTCTTGAGTCCTGCCACGACTACCTTGTTGGCTACTTCAGCCTATCTGTTGTTTGGGGATGATGCACCAAGCTAGATATGTGATCAATAAGGTACTCTTCGTAGTGCCACTTGAGTTCTTTTCCCAGGATGTCGATTCCTCATTGGGCGAACGGTCAGGCGCCCGACATTAAAGAGAGAAATATGTGTTGTCGACCGGTTTTTTGTGCAAATTGTTGACAAGTTTCACATTTCTTTGTTAATTATGATGTGTCTTCGCTCAAAGTTGGCCAATAATAGCCTAGTGTAAAGATCTTTCGCGTTAATGAGCGGGCACCTTCATGGCATGCGGCGACCCCTTCATAAGCTTCAAGCAGGACTCTTTCTGTATCGGGATGGGAAATACATCTCAAATAGGGAGTGGAGTATCCTCGTCTATAGAGTTCCCCATATTTGGGAACATAGTTTGTGGCTATGCGACTTATCTTGGTAGTCTCGCCTTCGTCTTCTGGCAGGGTCCCCTCTTTTAAAGAGTTATGGAACAAAGTCATCTAGTTATCCTGCTCTTGAATATTGAAGACTTCAACTCGGTTGTCAAGGACCGAGCATAGTGCTTGTTCGAGTAAGTGTACTTACTTCATTCTTGTTCCTCGAAACGCCAACTTACTTAGAGAATCTGCTAGATGGTTGTCTTGGCGAGGGATCGACTCGATCGCGAAAGTTGGTATTTTGGCGATAAGTCATTTGGTAATATTGATGCACTTATTTATTTTTTCCCCCTCTTCACCTCATAGTATCCATTGATCTGATTGACAATCAGTTATGGATCGTTTTTTACCTTCAAGAAGGTGGTCAAGTAGGTCGTACTCCAGTTATATGTGCTTCATACTCAACTTCATTATTGGAAGACTAATTGCGTCCCCGGGGCTTCTCTTGAGGAAGATCCATCGGCATAGAGTTCCCAACCTTTTTTCTTCTACCTTGGGTTGTTCTTGTTTCGCTCCTGTAAGACTGTTAATGGTACTTTCCACTATAAAGTTTGTCAGAGCTTGACCTTTAATAGTCATTTTCGGCCCGAACTTGATTCTGAATTCGCTAAACTCAATCGCGCACTTGACCATCCTTCCTAAAGACTATGGCTTCATCAGGAAGTGTTTGAGGGGCTTGTTGGTGATAACTATGATTGAATGGGCGTGGAAGTACGGTCTCAACTTTCGAACAGCAATAACCAAGGCTTAAAAGTACTTCTCAATCTCAATATGTTTTATTTAAGCAGATTTGAATAATTTGCTTACAAAATAGATTAGACTCTATCTACCCTCCTTTTCTCTCACTAATATTGCAATGGGTGTTGCGACTTCGCTAACATTTATATAAAGAAAAAGTGGTTCATCGGGAGTGAGTTTTGCCAAAGTCGAGAGTGTCTGCAGGTTTTGCTTGAACGATTGAAAAGAAACTTCACACTCCGGCGTCCACTCAAACTTGTGGTTGGCCCTAAGAGTTCGAAAGAACGGGACGTACATGTCGCTCGCCTTGGAGAGAAATTGATTAAGTGCAACCAGACGACCGTTTAGACTCTAGACTTCCTTGTGGCAAGTCGGGGACTTCATCTTTTCTATGGCCTTTACTTTTTCATGGTTCGCCTCTATTCCTCTTTCACTGACCATGAAACCCAAGAATTTGCTTGACTTTACTCCAAAGGCACACTTTGTTGGGTTTAGGCAAACATTGTGCCTCCGCATGCATTCGAATTTTTTTCGAAGGTCTTTTGTGTGAGGGCTCCCCTTGATGAAATTTACTAGGATATCGTCCGTGTAGGTTTCCATGTTTCGCCCCAGCATCTCTTTGAACAGTCGATTCACTATTCGCTTAGAGGTTTCCCCCGCGTTGATTAATCTGAAGGGCATCACCTTAGAGCAAAGGATATCGTCGTCAACGTAAAATGCTAAGCGGGCTTCATCATCTGGGTGCATTCGGATCTGGCTGTAGACTGACTAGGCGTCAATGAAACTAAAAATCTCGTGACCAGAGGTTGCATCCACCAGCTGGTCAATACGCGGCAGAGGATAAGAACCTTTCAGACATGCCTTGTTCAGGTCACGGAAATCTACACAGATACGTCATTTTCCATTCGACTTCTTGACCAGTATTGGGTTTACGACCGAGCTCTGAAAGTGTACCTCCGTGACAAACTTGGTTTCAAGATGTCTCCCAACTTCCTTCCTGATCACTAAGTGGTTGTCCGAACGACCTTCTCTTTTGAACAATGGGTTTGACCGAAAGGTATATCCGCATCTCATGAGAGATTATGTTGGTGTTGATATATGGAATGTGTTGGATCGTGCAATCCTGGATGCTGATCTGGCAGTGAATTGAATGCTAGACAAGGTTGGGAAGATGCTTCTGCTCCAACTCCGGTGAACCTGCAGGTAGGGGAGCGCAACAGAGGGGGTGTCTCTGGGTCCCTCTCCGATACTTAAATGAGAATATGCGTGTATAAAAACTGAAAACGTAAAGAACGTATGTAAAGCAAGGGTATTTATAGGGTAAGAGAGATAGAACCGTATAAGGCAGTTGAATATCTTAGTGTATATTGTGTTGCTGAAGATTCGGATCGTGGGATATGGCAGTTACTGCGAGATATTGCAGTTACCAAATCTAATCTTTAGTGAATATGTGACCGAGATACGCGGGATATCATGGCCACTTCCTTATTAACGGTTCTGCGGGACCAGAGGAGAGAGGCAAGGCTCTCTTCGAGGCGAGCACTCTTATGGCGAGCAGTGAGATGTCACGGCCTTAGTGAAGAATGGCGAGCACTCAGGGCGCTCTCAGAGTCCTTGGGCTCGGTTCTGGGCCATTCTCTAGAGGCCGGTCCGGTTCAAATGTCATGGGTTTACCCCCTCTATAGTTATTGGGCCTTCGAGGCCTTTTCCTTACTGGGCTGTCACTATCGATACCCAACATTTGCCCCCGAAGCTTGATTGAAGTTTCTTCAGTCGAGCTTTATTTACTGGTAGGGTTTTAGATAGTGACGTCTCAGATTCAGTTTTCTTCGTTTCTTGTACTGGTTCATGACCTTTGAGGCATTTTGAGCTCGTTTGGCGAGCAGTTTTTTCTTCGTTCAAAGCTGAAAAAATATCCTTCCTTTTATTCCCATTGGGCGATCACTCGAGGTAATCTAGGTTCATGAAAGTCTATTTTTCTTGGTTGGGCGATCACTACTCGCCTGAGGTATTCTGGTAAGGTCTCTTAGTGCGCTGGCGACCACCTTGTCTCCTTAGTGGACTTTTAGCATTTAATAACTGCACAGTTGTCCAAAAATCGAACGGTCACTTAAGGCACGCCTGACATTTACTTTTCCGTAAACCTAGGGTAGTCTGACAGCTGTCTGTACCAGCCAACCGTCTGTCTCCCCAAGGTGTCTCTTGGAATTCCGACATTGCTTTGGCTTTTTCCAAAAATGTGCAATTATTCCTCTGTGTCGCTTCGATTTGCTCGTGTCGGTTACTCCCTTCTTGGTCTATATAAGAAACGTCAGTTTCTATATTTTGTTTTTTACGTTTATCCACTCCCTCAGATTTCCAGAGCTTCGTTGCGAACCTTTCTTCTTTCTTTTTCAACCTTCTTCAGCCTACTTCATTCATTTCCATGGCTCCCCGAAGTCAGAGAGTCAATCATATGGCCCCCAAGGGTGCTAACAAAGCCAACGCTCCTAGGAACACCAATGCCCCCTTGACCATTAGGGATGACACCGTGCCTCCCTCAGTGGGGGAACAGGCTGATCTGGGAAGGTCTGCAACTACTCCTGTAGTGGTGGACAGGCCTGAGCTAGACACACCTGCTTTTTCCCCAAAAGGTAAACTTTCGCCTTTTTACTGCTCTGTTTTGGCAATATCCTCTGTTTTCCTTTGTTTTTTATACTTGCTGTGCTATACTTGAACCGTTCTGAGTAGATGTCAAGCCTAATGAATTGAAGCCGTCTTACTTTAAGACCATGGTGGCGCTTGGCGGCTTCAGTGTGGAGGATGCTCCTAGGTATCCTGGCTTAGGTCTACACTTCCCTCACGACGGAGAGGTTTACATTTATGCGGCCCAGATCGATGCTGGGTTGCGTTTTCCTCTCTGTGAGGATTTGCAAACATGTACCAGTTTTACGGGATTTATCCCACGTAGCTTGTTCCTAACGCCCTCAGGATGTGGGTCAGTTTCAAATTTATGTGCATACGCCAGGAATGGGCGTATTCACTGGTTTTGTTCCGGTGTTTTTTCCGACTGGCAGCTGGGGCGAACCATCTCCATCACTTCCAATCACATTGGCCGAAGTTTGCAGAGTGGGGAGGCTCTCAAGCATGGAGTTGGAATGCTCATGTCCGTCTGGTTGATGATTTCCGGGCCACCAACTCAAACTATAAGAAGTTTTACTTCTTTTACAAGGGGGGGGGTGCCCTGGAAATTGTTTACCCCGGACAAGGATTTTCCTCCTTCTTTCGAAGAGCTGTCAGGGAGTGATCGGAACGCCATCGACGACCTTTATCGGTTGCATCGATCGTCCCAATTCAAGTCCATTCGCTCGGTGGCGGAAACTACTGAGAACATGCTCGAGATGGAAGGCATTCATCAGGCCACACCAATCTTTGATGATTGGGTAACTTTCTAACCTTTTTTTTTTGTTTTGTCGCTTGTAGGCAAGGTCGTGAGCAAGAGCCAAAAACTGATAGGTCTCTTTGATGACCAGGGCTCGGCGGGATTGTCCTCCGACCAAGCGCTGCTGAACGCTCCTCCTCCTCCCTCTAGGCATTCGTCCAAGAGGAAGTCTGAGGAAGTGCTTCCCTAGGCCACTGCTGGCCCTTTCCAACTAGGTATGTCGCCTCGCCAATTGTAGATTTAACATTTTCATACTTTACAGTTTTTTGGTTTTTGATATTTCGTCTTGTTGTTTTGCAGGGGAGTCCTCGGCTGACGTGGCCCGGGATCCTCCTCCTCCTTCCAAGAAGGTCAGGATTAAGGAATGCCCAGAAGTCAACCAGCATGATCCTCCTCCCCATCCTAAGGGCCCTTCTGCCAGTAAGGGGAAGGGTCTGGATGTGGTGCCTCCTGCTCCTTCTCCCCAGGGCCCTTCTGCCACCAAGGAGAAGGTTTTGGCCTTAGCGCCTCCCGCTCCTACTGTGCCCACGGCTCCCCTTAAGGAGTCTGGGAACCGAAAGAGGGGGCCCGACGCTTCCAGCTCTTCAAGGGCTCCTGCGGAGGAGTATTGCTCCCTGGCAAGCCTGTTCCAGCCACTTAAAGCAGCGGATTCTCGGGAACCTTGGGTCCCTTGCGGGGACCTTACGAAGAAGGGGTACCCTCCCCAGAAGAGCCTCCGGGGTAGCCCGGATATGTGTATGCGGCTTCTGGACGGGATAATTCCCCCTACACACCGCTCGATTGTTCCCACAGAGCTTCATCAGATCGAGGGGTTCCTTCGGTCCCACTTTGAACGAGTAGCTCTGGTAGGATTTCGTTTCTTATTTCGTAGAGTCTTTTCTTTGTAGTTCCCTTTTCGTTTATTGTGCTGACAACTTTCATTCTATCTTTGTTGCCAGTTCGTTCGGGAAGAAGTGATTCTTGGCCGTGTCTTCGGGGAGCTTGCCGACAAGCATTCCAACATGCTTGTTGAGCTGGAGCAGTACCGAAGTACGGGTGTCACTCCTGGGCAATTAAGGACCATCAAGACGACTGCGAATGCAGCGATCGCCTTGGCGGACGATACGCGGGAGGAGTACTTCAGGAAGGAGCAGCGCCTCCTTGCTGACGTCAAGAAGAGGGAGGCTGACGCCGCTGCTGCTCTTCAGGACTTTGACGCCTTTCACCTGTGTTTAGATCAGGGGGAGATCGTCCGAGTTCGCCTAGAGGCTGAGCGAAAGGAAGCTCAAGCACAAGGGGCAGAATCGGAAGCTCGCACGGTCGCTGCCGAGGCGCAAAGGGTCGCTGCTGATGCCCAGAGGGAAGCTGCGGAGGCCCAAAGGGCTGCTGCCGAAGCTAGGGGGATCGCCCTGGACGAGGAGAGGGATCGGCTAACTGCACAGTTGAAAGCCGTCCCTTCGCCCCAGAGCGTAGTCGAGGCATTCAAGGCCTCCGAGGATTTTGAAGATTGCGCTCTGAAGGTGATGAAGTCGGTGATTGCCGATTTCCTCCAAGTCCTGGTGGATGATGTCCAGGCGGTCGATCCCAACTTTCCCATTGGGGAAGTTGAGTCTTTGAAGGTCTTCCTCCGAAGTCGTACCCTTCAGCCTACCGCCGTTGCCGAAGAGGTTGTTCCAGTTACGGCTGAAGAGGTTGCCCCCGAAGGCGAGCCAAACCTTCCTGCCCCCGAAGGCGAGCAGAGCGCCTCTGCCCCTGAAGGCGAACAAAGCGCCTCTGCCCCCGAGGATCCCAAAGCTTGAAGTCTCCACCTCCTTTATCGACAATGTTTGCCTTTTAGATAGCTGTTTTTCTTTGTAATTTTGTTTTTGGTTTGTAATTATTTATTTAAGACTTGGGTTTTTCTATTGAATGTCTTTTATATTCATGAGCCTTTTTGAACATGTTTGGCTATTCTTCCAATGTCTTAATCATAATTACTCTCCGCTTTTTCTTGCTTTGTAATGTCGTCGACCCTTAAAGCCTTAGACCAATCATAAGTCAAACTTTCTAAGGATAATACTTCTGACACTTAAAAGCATAAACTTCTAAGTTCAAAGAGATATTACCTTCTTTGAAGTTTAAACCTTTGAGGTGTTGGCCTAATAACAGGGGATTTGTAATTTTTCAGGCTTTATCATCGATAGTGATCGCCTAAACTTTCTTTGGCCTGACTTTGGCATCAGGGCTTTTATTTTGCCTAACGTTTTGCTAGGTCTTTCGGCCTGACTTTGGCGTCAGGGCTTTTTTGTTTTGCCTAACTTTATTGCTAGGTCTTTTGGCCTAACTTTGTTGTTAGGGCTTTTTGGCCTAGCTCTGTTGCTAGGGCTTTTGGCCTAGCTTTGTTGCTAGGGCTTTTTGGCCTGACTTTGGCGTCAGGGCTTTTGGCCTATCTTTGGCGATAGGGCTTTTGGCCTAGCTTTGTTGCTAGGGCTTTTGGCCTAGCTTTGTTGCTAGGGCTTTTGGTCTAACTTTGTTGTTAGAGCTTTTTGGCCTAGCTTTGTTGCTAGGGCTTCTGGCCTAACTTTGTTGTTAGGGCTTTTTGGCCTAGTTTTGTTGCTAGGGATTTTGGCTTCGGCTTGCTTCGAGTGGACACGCTTTATGAAGGAATGGCTTTCTTTTATTGACATAACAGTTTGATTACAAGCTATGCATAAAATCTTCTTAAATGCTCAGAATTAAATGGACGGGGTAACCTCTCGCCTTCGGTGGTTTCCAAATAGTAGGATCATGGTGCGGCGATCTCTACTACTTTGTACGGTCCTTCCCATTTGTACGATCCTGGTTCCCCTTGTGAATTCATTCCTTCTCATAACCATCTCCCCCACGAAAAATTGGCGAGCGCTGACTTTTCTGTTGAAATACCGAGCGGTCGCCAAGCGCATCTTTGCCTGTGTCTTTTCCGAGAGCCATCTCTTTTACTCTGCTAAGTCGAGGTCAGTTCTGCGCTCGATCTCATTTGCCTCCGCGTTAAAGTGTAAGACTCTGTGGGTAGGCACTGCTAATTCGGCTGGTGCTACTGCTTCTGATCCGTACACTAAACTGAAAGGCGTTTCTCCTGTGGCCGCCTTAGGCGTTGTTCTGATTGCCCATAATACGTTTTCCAGTTCATCTGCCCAGTTCCCTTTGAATGCTCGAACCCTTTTCTTGAGTCCTGCTAAGACAACCTTGTTGGCTGCTTCAGCTTGCCCATTCGTTTGAGGATGATGTACTGAGCTGAAACGATGATCCACATGATATTCTTCACAGAGCCATTTCAGCTCCTTTCCAACAAATTGTGGACCATTATCACTGATGAGTACCTTAGGAATGCCAAACCTGGAGAATATGTTGACCTGCAGGAACTTGATGACCTGGAATTCTGTTGTCGAAGCTAGAGCTTTCGCCTCTACCCACTTAGTGAAGTAGTCGATTGCCACTATAATGTGAGTACGCTGACCAGTGCTAATGGGAAAAGGACCCAATATATCGATTCCCCATTGAGCGAAAGGCCAGGCACCCGCCATTGGGGATAATAATGTCGATGGTCGACCCGATCGTGGTGCAAACTGCTGGCAAATCTCACACTTCTGTGTTAGCTCGGCTGCATCTTTTCCCAAGGTCGGCCAGTAATATCCCAATCTGAATATTTTCCTGGTTAGTGATCGAGCACCTTCATGACATGCTGCTGCCCCTTCGTGAGCTTCTCGAAGAACCTTTTCTATTTCAGGATGAGCAACACACCTCAAGTAAGGCGTCGAATAGCCTCTTCTGTAGAGTTCTCCATCGATGATTAGATAACTGGCTGCGAGTCTTCTAATCCTCGTGGATTCGCCTTCGTCCTCCGGGAGGATTCCTTCTTTTAAATAACTCTGGAACGGTGTCATCCATGTGACTTGTCCTTGGATGTTGAAGACCTCTGCTCTGCTTTCCAGGACTGAACGTAGAGCTTTTTCCAGAAATTGTACATCCTGGACTGTCGCCATTCTGAAGGCTAGTTTACTCAAAGAATCTGGCATCTGGTTTTTTTGGCGAGGAATAAACTCAATCGCGAAATTTCGGATTTCCGCGACCAGCTTTTTGGCGATGCCGAGATATTTCTTCATCTTTTCTCCCTTTGCCTCGTAGGCGCCATTAATCTGATTGACAATAAGCTCTGAGTCACTTTTTACCTTAAGCGCAGTTATACCCATTCCTTTTGCTAGTCTGAGTCCAATGATAAGAGCCTCATATTCTGCTTCATTATTGGTCGCCGGAAATGTCAAGGCGATTGCGTACTTCAGAGGCTCGCCCTCAGGAGAAATAAGAATTAAACCTGCCCCCGAGCCTTCCTTTGATGAAGACCCATCCGTATAGAGTTCCCAGATTTGATTGTCGTCTGCTGACTGATTTGGCATGTTTTCTGCTTCTGTTTGACCGTTACTCGTGCTTTCCACTATGAAATCAGCTAGTGCTTGACCTTTAATGGCCGTTTTTGGCGCAAATTTGATCTTGAACTCGTTGAGCTCGATCGCCCACTTGACCATTCTTCCTGAAGAATCTGGCTTCATCAGGAAGTTTTTGAGAGGTTGATTGGTGAGGACCGTGATGTCGTGCGCATGAAAGTAAGGTCTCAGCTTCCGAGCAGCAATAACTAAGGCATAGAGATACTTCTCAATCTGGACATATTTTATTTCTGCTGAGTTGAACATTATGCTAATAAAATACACTGGACTCTGAACATTATTCTCCTCCCTTATTAAGACAGCACTGGCTGCCACATTGCTAATGCCTAGATAAAGGAAAAGTTGCTCGTCTGGAACGGGTGTGCCAGAGCTGGGAGTGTTTGGATATGCCTCTTCAAGGACTGGAATGCTTCCTCGCAGTCTGGCGTCCACTCGAACTTGCGGTTGGCCCTCAAGGTTTTGAAGAACGGGAGGGACCTGTCGCTTTCTTTGGAGAGGAAGCGGTTGAGAGCAGCTAGTCGTCCATTCAGGCACTGGACTTCCTTGTGGCAGGTTGGCGACTTCATTTCCTCTATGGCCTTTAGCTTTTCTGGATTTGCTTCGATTCCTCTTTCACTGACCATAAAACCCATAAATTTACCGGACTTGACCCCGTAGGCGCATTTGGCAGGATTCAGGCGAACACTGTGTCTTCTCATGCATTCGAAAGCTTCGCGGAGGTCCGCCGTGTGAGGATTGCCCTTGATGGTTTTGACGAGCATATCATCCACGTAGGCCTCCATGTTCCTTCCCAGCATGTCCTGGAACAGTCGGTTCACCATCCGTTGATAAGTTGTCCCGGCATTGATAAGGCCAAAGGGCATCACCTTGTAGCACAGAATGTCCCCATCAGCATAAAAAGCGGTGTGAGCCTCATCGTCGGGATGCATTCTGATCTGGTTGTAGCCTAAGTAGGCGTCCATGAAGCTCAGCATCTCATGACCCGAGGTAGCATCGACCAGCTAATCAATCCTCGGAAGGGTATATGAATCTTTGGGGCAAGCCTTGTTCAAGTCGCGGAAGTCGACGCACATCCTCCACTTGCCATTTGATTTCCTGACCAAAACTGGGTTGGCGACCCAGCTCTGGAATCTTACTTCTCTGACGAAGTCAGCTTCAATCAACCTGCCGACTTCCTGCCTGATCGCCAAACGCTTATCCGTCCCGAATGATCTTCTCTTTTGGGCGATCGGCTTGATGGAGGGGTCTATCCTGAGCTCATGGGAGATGATATCTGTGCTGATTCCTGGCATGTCGCTCGGCTGCCAGGCGAAGAGCTCTTTAAATTCCTTGAGGAGGGCGGTCATGGCCTCTTTCTGATCATCTTTCAAGGTGGTCCCAATGCGCACCTTTTTGCCTGGACCATCGATCTCGACCTCCTCCAATTCCTCCATGGGTACTGGTCGAGCCAAGTCCTCGCGGGGGTCGGCCTCTGTTTCGATGGCGAGCGCCTCCCTTTGGTTCTTCCTGCGTAAACAGTTCACATAGCATTGCCGCGAGGAAGGCTGATCTCCTAGCACTTCTCCAATCCCGTTAGGAGTAGGGAACTTCATCTTCTGGTGGACAATGGAGGCCACAATCTTATTTGGGTTGATCGTGGTCCTCCCTATGATGGAGTTGTAGGATGTAGGTGAATCGACTACCAGGAAAGTGACCGACACCTTGATGTTTTTCCACCCCTCGCCAAAAATCACTGGCATGGTTATAGCCCCCAGTGGATAAGGTGTTCTTCCCGCAAACCCGATCAGCGGAAAGTCGACCCTCTTCAGGTCGCGTTTGGACTTGCCCATCTTCTCAAAGGCGTCCAGAAATAGGATGTCTGTCGAGCTGCCTCCGTCGACCAGAATCCTTGCAACATCACAGTCGTCAATATCTGCCGTAATGACCAGAGCATCGTTGTGGGGCGTGGTGACATATGCCAAATCATCTTCAGAGAATGAGATGACAATGTTCTCTTCAGGTCGGGGCCGTTTCCCCAACTGAACTGCTGTAGAGATCTGAGTGGCGTAGACCTCTCTGGTGCTTGACCTCTCGCCGCCTGCACTGAATCCTCCTGCAATCAGATTCACTCTCCTCTTGCTTCCAGAAAGCTCAGCTTATTCTGCAGGGGCTGGCGAACGATGCCTCCTGGAGGGCGTTCGACTTCGGTCTCGCCCTGACACAAATTCTTTCAACATTCCCCCCTAACTTCGGTCTCTCATTCTTTACCTCCTTCTTACCATCGCGTCGGGGTTCATGGGTTACCCTTAACGAGGTCGTCAGGAGGTTAGCCTCGATGTTTGCGCGCTCAAGGTCTATGAAACCTTTTGCTCTGGATGCCAGCTCCTCCAACGTCTCAATCTCCTTCACGTGATAGCTGTTTCGCAGCTTTCTCGAGGCCTTGTTGGCCACATCCAGACCTCTGTAGAAGGCTCGAATGATCTCCCCATCCGAGATTCGGCGATCTAATTCTGTGACGTTCTGATGAAAACGCCCGTAGAAATTGGACGGCGACTCTCCCGGATGCTGTTTGACTGATTCAAGGGCGACCACGCTCTTCAGCAATTGGCGCTCGCCCATATATCTCTCCAGGAACTTGCTTCTTAACTCTGCCCAAGTTCCGATTGATCCTGCAGGGAGGCCGAAGAACCAGGACGAAGTCGAACCCGAAAGAGTAGATGGAAATAGCAAAGCCAAGTGATTGGGATCGTTTAACTTACCCAGAAGGGAGGCCTCATGTTTGTTGACATGTACGGTGGGATCTCCTCCACCGCTATACTCAGGTATGGCCCGAGCAACCACATCCTCCGGGATTTTGATAGCGACGAGCCCGTCGGTAAAAGGATGAGAGGACTGCTCCTTGAAGGGAGCTACGACTGTCAACTGTCTTTCCTGGAGCCTTTTGTTGAGGAGGTCATCCATCTGATCCACAGTGCAGTACATGGGAGAGGTTCTGGGTAGATGAGGACCGGAAGGATTGGCAGTATATGCGGCTGCTGGCTCCTTGGTGTGTGCCGGAGGTAGGGACTGCTGACCTGACGTCATCTCCTGATCCTCCTGAGGCGCAGTGGGACCAGGATTTGCCGCTTCCGAAGGTGAGGGCCCTGTGGCAGCAGGGCAGTGGTTTTCCTTAGGAGCATAGGGATTGTTTTCTTGAGGAGCAGGGACTTGGCGGCGCACCTGTCCTAGGATGGCTTCCAGCAGGGAGACCATCTCGGGGGTTAAATTAATATCCTGCCCCGCAATGTGGACTGTCTGCGGTGTCGGGGCTCCGTTTTGATCAGTAGCGGGGGTCGGTCTTGAATCACCGACATGTTCTCGAGCTGTCCGCAGAGGAACAACATTAACTCATGCTCGGCTGGCAGGTTCCTGTTGAAGCGGTGAAGCGGCGGCGGAATCAGAGTTATCTGAGGATCGCTCCCTAGTCTGGTTCCGACGGTTGCTTTGGGATCGAGTTCTCATGGCTGAATTGCTCGTTTCCCACAGACGGCGCCAAATGTTGGATCGTGAAATTCTGGATGCTGATCTGGCAGTGAATTGAATGCCAGACAAGGTTGGGAAGATGCTTCTGCTCCAACTCCGGTGAACCTGCAGGTAGGGGAGCGCAACAGAGGGGGTGTCTCTGGGTCCCTCTCCGATGCTTAAATGAGTATATGCATGTATAAAAACTCAAAACGTAAAGAACGTATGTAAAGCAAGGGTATTTATAGGGTAAGAGAGATAGAACCGTATAAGGAAGCTAAATATCTTAGTGTATATTGTGTTGCTGAAGATTCGGATCATGGGATATGGCAGTTACTGTGAGATATTGCAGTTACCAAATCTAATCTTTAGTGAATATGTGACCGAGATACGCGGGATATCATGGCCACTTCCTTATTAACGGTTCTGCGGGACCAGAGGAGAGAGGCAAGGCTCTCTTCGGGGCGGGCACTCTCATGGCGAGCAGTGAGATGTCGCGGCCTTAGTGAAGAATGGCGAGCACTCAGGGCGCTCTCAGAGTCCTTGGGCTCGGTTCTGGGCCATTCTCTGGAGGTCGGTCCGGTTCAAATGTCATGGGTTTACCCCCTCTATAGTTATTGGGCCTTCGAGGCCTTTTCCTTACTGGGCTGTCACTATCAATACCCAACAGAATGTAATTGCCCTGCCAAGTAAATAATTCTTTAAATTCTTTCAGTAGGGAGGTGAATGCGTCCCTTTGTTCTTCATTTAAGGTGACCTTCTTAACTGGACCATCGATCTCGACTTAAGTTAGTTCTTCCATTGGGGCAGGTCGAATTTTATCCTCACGAGGGTAAACCTCTATTTCGATGGCGAGAGACTCCCTTTGGTTCTTCCCACGGAGGCAGTTCACATAGCATTGACGTGAGGATTGCTAATTGCCTAGAACTTCTCCAATCCAATTCGGTGTGGGGAACTTCATGTTTTGGTGGACTGTGGAGGCCACAATCTTGTTAGGATTGATGGTGGTCCTCCCAAGGTTGACATTGTATGAGGCGGGTGCGTCGACCACTATGAATGTGACCGACACTTTTATGATTTTCCATCCTTCGCCCAAGATTACCGGCAGGGTAGTGGCTCCCAATGGGGTATGTCGAACTTCCTCCATCGATCATAATTATTTTCATGTCACATTCAGCGACATCATCCATGATGACTAACGCGTCATTGTGCGGGGTCAATACATGTGTTAGGTTTTCTTTAAAAAAGGAGATAACGATGTCCTCTTCGGAACGGGGTCTCTTTCCCAGCTGCGCAACTGTAGATACCCTTTTGCAAGTTGTATACGTCTCTTGAGCCTCCGCCTCCAACCCCTCCAGCAATTAGGTTGATGACCATTTTGGCTTGGGAAGGAACAAATCGTTATTGAGGAACATGCGAGCGGGTTCTACGTGGGGGCGATCAACTCCGATCTCTTCCCGACACGAAATATTTGAACATGCCTTTCTGGATTAACTTCTCGATGTCTCCCTTGAGTATGCGACAATCATCGGTCTTGTGGCCCATCGCTTTATGATAGCGACAATAGCTTCCAATATATTTTTCCATGGGTTGAGCATTCTTTCGAGGCATTGGTGGTTTAGCCAAGGACCTCATTTCTATCTCTACCAGTATAGCCAAGATCTGCCTATTGAGCGGCATGAAATACTCGAGAACTTCTCGATTACTTGGCCTGGGGGCTTTGGATCTAGGCTTCTCACTTTCCTGTTTGTAGTTATTTTCCTTTTTACCATCGCGTCGGGACTCTAGAATAGACATTGGCGAAGTTTATGCAAGAAATTCAACTTTAGTGTTCGCCCTTTCTAGGTCTATGAAACCTTTGACCCTGACTGTCAGCTCTTCTAGTGTCTCTATCTCTTAAACATGGTAGCTGTTGCACAGTTTTCTGGAGTCTTTGTTTGCCAAATTCAACCTTCTATAAAAGCTCGAACGATCTCTCCATCCGTAACTCGGCGATCAATCTGCGTGACGTTCTTATGGAAACACTCGTAGAAGTCGGTTAGGGTTTCTTCTGGTTGTTGCTTGACAACATCTAAGGTAACCATGCTCTTCAGCAATTGGTGTTCGTCCATATAATGCTCTAGGAATTTAGTTTTCAGTGCTGACCATGACCCTATTGATCCTACAGGGAGACCAAATAACCACGACGATGTTGAACACGAAAGGGTTGACAGAAATAACAGGGCTAAATAAATATAATCATCTGACTTACCCAGGAGAGAGGTTTCATGTCTGTTGACGTGGATTACGAGATCTCTTCCGCTGCTATATTCGAGAATGGGCATGACCACCACATCCTTTGGGATTCGCATCGCTATGAGGGCAGTTGTGAACAGATGGGAGGATCGTTCTCTAAAGGAGGTCATGACGGCTCCACGTTGTTCCTTTAATTTCTTGTTTATTTGATCCTCAACTTGGCCAAGGGTGAATAGGGGTTGTTGTTCTCCAGTCAGTGAAAAACTCAACGGGTTGACAGAGAGGGTGGATGTCGGCGCTACAGCACAGGTCAGAGGCATATATTGATTTACTGAGATCCTCTCTTGGTCTTCTTGAGGAGCAGTGGTACGAGGATTTCCGGTTTCGGCTTCCGGTGGTCCCGTGGGGCGAGGATCTTCATGACGAGCGGAGGTCTGCCTTCGGGATTTCCCTATGATAGTTTCTACGAGAGATAGCATCTCTGCAGTCACCTAGATGGTTTCTCCGGCAACATAGACAATTGCACAAAATGGCGTGTGAATCATATTTCACAAAGATAGTGTTGTGAGTATGTGTTTGTCCAAATACCGCGTGTATCTAAACTGGGAAAAAGATGAAAAAGATGTAACATGTTTGTCATCGGTGGTAAATGCGGCCCAATGTGTTTTTTTGATGTAGTGTGTTTGGTGGTGTAGGTTTTTGATGAATTCTGTTTGTGTCCGTTAAAAAATTCCGTTAACAGCATCCAGGTCTTGCATGTGACGTTTTGTGTGTGTGAAATTCCAAAGATGTTCCTGACTTCTTCACCTATTATATGCAGTCTTTCTCCTCCATTGAAGCATACGGTTTCTTCTCCAAGAATCTTCTCCAAGGTGTTCGTCGATTCCCGAAGTCTTCGGCCCGTCATTGAAGAAACAGGTAACCTCAAAGGAGTTGTGTGATATGCTCAAAGTCAATGGTCAAGACTTGTCGGGATCAGAACTTGATCTGCGAGATAGATGGTAAATTCTACACATTTGAAAGAGTAATCTAGGATAACCTAGCACTTTTTCTACCAAATTGAATTGCAATAGTTTATATCCTATGCATAGTATTCGTATTTGTGTACTTAAGGTGATGATTGTATCTCTATATCTATGATCTTGTCCAGCACTGATGGGATGCTATTTGGAGCGCTAAAAAGCTGCCCAGTTTGTTCCAGTTCTCTTAGGTATTCTATAGGCATGTACCGATGCCAAAGATATCAGTCGGCATGGAGTAAGTGCAGTTATTCAACTCAGGAGCCAGTACATGTTAAAGGAAAGTGGGAAGTTCCTGAAGGAACAGAAACAGATATCTTAACCAGGTGCCATACTTAGTCATGAATCATGACTTTCTTTCGGGGCACACAAACCTTTCATTTAGACTAATTATATTTTTCTTTGGTTCAGTGGTTCAAATCACAAAAGGTTCAAAAACCCGTACGGGTTCTTCCACCACCATCCGAAAATGTCTCTACTAGAAGTCAAGTTGGTAGTAGCCATTCTCAATCTTCCAAAAGTGAAAGCTTGGACAATCTGAAAGTTACTTTTGCTGGGTTCACAAAAGAGACCAAGGTATGTTTTTGTATCATTTAAGAGAGAGGAACTATTTCTTATTTATTGACTCTTGGGGCCGAAACTCATCAATCATTTTTGGTGCATTATCTATTTTCCACAGAATGATTGGAAAGGAAAAACTGAACAAGTAGGTGGGGTAGTTCATCCTAAGGTTAAAAAAGGTAAATATTTTGTTGTTGGTTGAGTTTGCAATTGTTGCATGTATGTTGACTATCCGCGCCCCATTGTTGTCTTTGTATTATCTCCATCATCTGTGTTTGGTCTTTTGTAGAGGCTTGCTTAGTTGTTAATCAAGAGTTGGACGATGAAGGTGCTGAGGTGAAGAAAGCTAGGTAGGCTACTGCTTTTGGCATTTTTTTAAAACACATTTATCACTATTTAAGTCCCCCTTAATATTTTGACTAAGTATTTCATTTACAGGAGGATGAAAATCCCTATTGTGAGAGAGGCTTATTTAGTCGGATGTTTTAAGAAACATGAGAAGCTTCCCTTTGAGCTATACGAAGTCAAAACAATTGGCAGTCCCTCAGGTGTCGTCACTGTCAAAGTGAAAGGCAGAAGTTCTGTGCATGAATCTTCAGGCTTGCATGATTCTGGTCATATCATTGAGGATGGGAAAAGCATCTATAACACAACATTAAGTAAGTCTGACTTATCAACTGGTGTAAACATGTCAGCACTTTGAAATCTGTTCGACTTATATTTTTATTTTATTTTTGGAGATATCCATTCCCATCGTCTATTCATTCTTAATGGATCTCGTTGTTTCGGTTTTCCATTTCTAGTTACTATATCCTACAAGTGATTCAAGATGATAAGAACTCAGACTGTTATCTTTTCCGAAAATGGGGTCGAGTGGGGAATGAGGAAATTAGAGGTAACAAGTTGGAAGAGTTGTCAAAATCAGATGCAATCCATGAATTCAAGAGATTGTTCCTTGAGAAGACTAGAAATCCTTGAGAGGCATGAGAATCAAAGCACTATTTTGAGAAGAAACCTGTCTGCTTCTACCCACTGGATATTGTACTTCCACTGCCTCCTACATTCTTCTCAAAGGAAAAAAAAATTGTATCTAGATTTTTCCCCTTGTTCTAAAAAATAAAATAGTATTGGTATATGTAGGATTAAGGTGCCTACAAACAGGTGAAAAAGAGAAGTTCAAATGTCATGCAAAGTAAACTTACTCCATCACTAAGAGAACTAATGGAAATGTTGTTCGACGTGGAAACATATAGGTAATTAATCACTTGAATGTAGAAGAGAAACTGAAATGGTGCAAGTAAAGGCAGCTGATGGGGTTTTGGGAAAGAAAGACCGGTTCGATTATTTGGAGGGAGCCGGTTCGGTTGTGGAAGTATAAACGAGGGAAAACATATAGAGGGTAGTTTTGGTATTTGTGTTTTTTGTCCTTTTAATGTTCAAATTCTCTATCACGCGAGCTACACGTGTTTAATTTTAACGGATAAATTAACGGAAAAATTAACGTTTCTTCAAAAACCAACAGAATGAAACATCGTACATTAAAAACCCGTGTCCCCAAACAAGTTACATCGATTACCAATTTTGTCAAACATCTTACATTTTTTTCATACTTTTCCCATCTAAACTTGATTCCATTAACTTCAACCTCACTAAAAAAAATCAAACTACATGGAAATAAATTCCATTAAATTACTGATGACCTCGTGTCAATGGGCGACTTTTAAATTGAGCAGTTAACTTCCATTCACCAATTGTTTTTATAGCTAAAAATCCAGTCTAATCTCCATTCGTCTCATATACGTAACGTAACAATGAATAGGGACAATTACTTGTGTGAGAGGGTTAACCTTAAGTTTACCTAAACAGTTTACCTTTTCAAAAATAAAAATAGTGAATGCACTAAACAATCAATATAAACACGTGTGCATTCAAATAAAACCAATTGATAAAAAATGAACATTATGTTGTGATCAAACACATTGGTATATGCAATTTTCAATACCATTTACTCCATTCGGATCAAATGTCTGGTGAATGCGCATCCAGACAAAAGTGTTTTCACGTATTCATTCGTTTACCCATATATACCGACTATTAATTTATATTAACCGTCTTGCATGTTACCACACCTTGAAACATCAATTATGTCTCACCCTTCGTTGATGAACTTTGTAGCTTCCCAACACTAATTACGTCGCAAGATCTTGTGTAAGATAGAGAATCTTTCACCCTTCATTTTTACGTTGGAAGTTCTTGTGGATATTTCACTAACAAAATTAGTTCACATCGACTAAAGCATCAAACATGCACTAATCATGTTTAATATCTATAATATTGTGTCAATGAAAAATAATATTAATGGGCCACTAAATTCCAAAAGATGCATTCTACTCTAATAAATAGCGAAACACTTCACTTCAATATTTGTAAGGATAAATTTATATACAAGATTTGTGTAGATGGTTCATACGAGTGTTGTTCACAATCATGTGAGATATATATCTCAAGATGAGTAATGACCTCAAGGATCCAATTGGTAAAAAACGAGGTATAAAAAACGACAATAGACTTTTGTTGGGATTAAGCACGTTCTAAACAATCTCACTAACAATACATATTTCCGATCACTCATATCGATTAACAACATGAACATCTTGCACCCACTTGAACCTAAGACTTTGATCAACATTATTTTCATTCATAATTAAAGATGATGAAGGTGAGTGTGATGAGAAGCTTTTGACCAAATTCATATTCATTCGCAACTGATGATCAAGAAGGTGTGCGTGATGAGAAACTAGTACATCATTCGCGTTAGTTCTCCCACTAAAATAAAGTTATTTTGGTGCACCGTAAATCAGGAACTCTAAAATTTATTTTAACCCACGTTTTATTTACCCTTATAAGTATTACTATTTCACTTTGACATCTCTCATTTGAGGAACAATTTTACTCCAACAATCTGATCTCTTTAGGTCCATCAGTTATATGAAGGGGTGATCAATTAGTATTTTATGCACTCAATAAATTTTATGTGCAATTGTCGCGATACATGGAGGGTGCCATTAATGGAATGACCTGGACATTACCTTGGGCAGTGTGTAATTGAACAGTGTTGTCACTTACTCACGATTTTTTTTTTTAATTAAGCATTTTGCTTTTTTTTTTATTTAAAAAAATAAGTATACAAATTATTTTTAGAAAAATAGGTATACATACATCGTTTTAGTTGGAAAACCATTTTTCGTCAAACATGTTGCACCATTTTCAGACTCTAGGAAATTGGCACCCATATGGGGTGTTAAGTGCAAGCCGTAAAAAGATTGGGGACTAAAGTGTAAAGTTATAAATATTGTAACTTCCCCGGGTACTCAAGTGAGACATCGAGAAGTTAATCCAGAAAGGCATGTTCAAAGAGTTCGTGTCGGGAAGAGAGCGGAGTTGATCGCCCCCACGTAGAACCCACTCACATGTTCTTCAATAACAATTTGTTCCTTCCCAAAGCAAAAGGGTCATCAACTTGATTGCTGGAGGCTAGGGGAGCCATGCAAGAGACATATACGACTTGCAAAAGGGTATCTACAGTTGCGCAGCTGGGAAAGAGACCCCGTTCCGAAGAGGACATCGTTAACTCCTTTTCTAAAGAAGACCTAACACATGTATTGACCCCGCATAATGACACGTTAGTCATCATGGATGATGTCGCTAGATGTGACATGAAAAGAATTATGATCGATGGAGGAAGTTCGACAAATATTCTGTTTCTAGATGCTTTTGAAAAGATGGGCAAGACTAAAAGAGAGATGAATCGAGTTGACTTTGCATTCATCGAATTTGTTGGAAGGATGACATACCCATTGGCAGTCATTACCCTGCCGGTAATCTTGGGCGAAGGATGGAAAATCATAAAAGTGTCGGTCGCATTCATAGTGGTCGACGCACCCGCCTCATACAATGCCTTCCTTAGGATGACCACCATCAATCCTAACAAGATCGTGGCCTCCACAGTCCACCAAAATATGAAGTTCCCCATACCGAATTGGATTGGAGAAGTTCTAGGCAATTAGCAATCCTCACATCAATGCTATGTGAACTTCCTCCGTGGGAAGAACCAAAGGGAGTCTCTCGCCATCAAGACAGGGGTTTACCCTCGTGAGGTTAAAGTTCGACCTGCCCCAATGGAAGAGCTAACTTAAGTCGAGATCGATGGTCCAGTTAAGAAGGTCACCTTAAATGAAGAACAAAGCGACGCATTCACCTCCCTACTGAAAGAATTTAAATAATTATTTACTTGGAAGGCCAATTAAATTCCATATATCAACACCAACATAATCTCTCATGAGATGCGGATATACCCTTCGGTCAAACCCATTGCTCAAAAGAAAAGGCCGTTCGTACAACCACTTAGCGATCAGGAAGGAAGTTGGGAGACATCTTGAAACCAAGTTTTTCATGGAGGTACACTTTCAGAGCTTGGTCGTCAACCCAATACTGGTCAAGAAGTCGAATGGAAAATGGCGTATGTGTGTAGATTTCTGTGACTTGAACAAGGCCTGTCTGAAAGGTTCTTACCCCCTGCCACGTATTGACCAGCTGGTGGATGCAACCTCTGGTCATGATATTCCGAGTTTCATTGACGCCTATTCATTCTACATCCAGATCCGAATGCACCCAAATGATGAAGCCTCGTAGCATTCTACGTTGACGACGATATCATTTGCTCTAAGGTCATGCCCTTCAGATTAATCAACGCGGGAGAAACCGCTAAGCGAATAGTGAATCGACTGTTCAAAGAGATGCTGGGGCGAAACATGGAAACCTACACGGACGATATCCTGGTAAATTCCATCAAGGGGAGCCCTCACACAAAAGACCTTCGAAAAACATTCGAATGCATGCGAAGGCACAATGTTCGCCTAAACCCAACAAAGTGTGCCTTTGGAGTAAAGGCAGGCAAATTCTTGGGTTTCATGGTCAACGAAAGAGGAATCGGGGAAAACCATGAAAAAGTCAAGGCTATAGAAAAGATGAAGTCCTCGACTTGCCACAAGGAAGTCTAGAGTCTAAACGGTCGTCCGGTTGCGCTTAATCAATTTCTCTCCAAGGCGAGCGACATGTACCTCCCATTCTTTCGAACTTTTAGGGCCAACCACAAGTTTGAGTGGACGCCGGAGTGTGAAGTTTCTTTTCAGTCGCTCAAGCAAAACTTGCAGACACTCTCGACTTTGGCAAAACTCACTCTCGATGAACCACTTTTTCTTTATATAAATGTTAGCGAAGTCACAACACCCATTGCAGTACGAGTGAGAGAATAGGAGGGTAGACAAAGTCCAATCTATTTTGTAAGCACATTATTCAATCCTGCTTAAATAAAACATATTGAGATTGAGAAGTATTTTTATGCCTTGGTTATTGCTGTTCGAAAGTTGAGACCGTACTTCCAAGCGCATTCAATCATAGTCCTCACCAACAAGCCCCTCAAACACTTCATGATGAAGCCATAGTCTTCAGGAAGGATGGTCAAGTGCGCGATTGAGTTTAGCGAATTCAGAATCAAGTTCGGTCCGAAAATGACTATTAAAGGTCAAGCTCTGGGAAACTTTATAGTGGAAAGTACCAGTAATGGTCTTAGTGGAGCGAAATAAAAACAACCCAAGGTAGAAGAAAAAAGGTTGGGAACTCTATGCCGATGGATCTTCTTCAAGAAAAGCCTCGGGGACGGGATTAGTCTTCCAATAATGAAGTTGAGTATGAAGCACATATAACTGGACTGCGGCCCACTTGACCATCCTTCCTGAAGGTAAAAAACGACTCAGAACTGATTGTCAATCAGATCAATGGAAACTATGAGGTGAAAAGGGGGGAAAATAAAGAAGCGCATCAATATTACCAAATGACTTATCGCCAAAATACCAACTTTCGCGATCGAGCCGATCCCTCGCCAAGACAACCAGCTAGCAGATTCTCTAAGCAAGCTTGCGTTTCGACGAACAAGAATGAAGGAAGTACACTTCCTCGAGTGAGAAAATGTTTTCCAAACCTCCTAAATGCTGGAGTGACTCCTTTTTCACTGCAGTTTTCTTGATAAACAGGCTTCCATCCAAGGTACTAAACAATCTGTCTCCTCATGAGAAAATGTTTTCCAAACCTCCTAATTATGGGTTCTTGAGAGTGTTTGGATGTCTCTGCTTTCCATTCAATAAACACAAGATGGATTTCAGGTCTGTTCCATGGGTGTTTATTGGGTATTGTGCAAATCAACATGGATATAGATGTCTTGATGATTCAGGTCAGGTATATATGTCTAGACATGTTCGGTTTAATGAGGTTGTGTTTCCTTTTACAGATCGTTCAGGTTCGTTTATGCAGTCTGGAGCTGTTAAGAATACTGCAACCACCTCACCATTCTTTCTACCTTTCAATTATTCTCTTTGTAGTCCTGAAGATGTGAATAGTAATGCAGATCCTTTCAGAGATGTGCCTTATAAACCTAATGTGTCTCCTCTGGTGTCTATTCCATCAGGTTTAAGTTAAACATGATATCTGGACCTGTTAAACCGTTTAACAGTTCCAGATATCATGTCTTCTGATGATTCTCTACCTGAGAATGTAGTGTCTTCTCATGAAGAACCTTTGTTCAATCAATTAGTTGTGATGCCAGCCTCTTATATTGCCTCAGAATTGATAAGACCTTCTACAGTCAGGTATGTTTTAAGGTACTCTATTATAGTTCCCGCTTCTTCTGAATCTGAAATGGTTGATCGGATTAATGTTTTATCTTCTTCTAATAACTTGTCTGATAATGGGAATATTGTCTCTCCTCATACTAATAAGCATTCTATGAAAACCAGATCAAAGACAAGGAATTTAGCTGCTTTGACTACTTCTATTATTGATCCTTCCAAATTTGATCAAACTGAACCATCTAATATACATGTAGCCATGAAGTGTCCAGTGTGGGCGTCTGCAGTACAGGGTGAACTTCAAGCCTTGGTAAACAACAATACTTGGAATCTTGTTCATTTACCAGGTGGAAGGCTGCCTATAGGTTGAAAATGGCTATTCAAGATAAAACGAAGTTCAGATAGTTTTATTGCAAGATATAAGGCCAGGTTAGTAACTAAGGTTTTTTCTCAAAAACCTGGTTTCGATTTCCAAGACACATTTAGTCCACTGGTTAAAGCCCCAAGAGTTCATATTATAATTACTTTAGCATTGACACACAAATGGAAGTTAAGACAGGTTGATGTTAACAACACATTCTTACATGGGGAATTATCTAAAGATGTTTATATGATTCAGCCTCCCGGGTTTGAAAAAAAGGATGCTCAAGGTAATACTATGGTATGCAAGCTTAACAAGGCGCTATATGGTTTAAAACAAGCATCTCGTGCTTGATTTGAAAGACTTATATGTTTTTTACTTTCTTCTCTTCAGTTTTCTGTCTCTCTTGCTGACAGTTGTTTGTTTGTAAAGAAAAGTGCTTCAGGTACTGTTTTTCTCTTAGTATATGTAGATGATATCGTAATAACAGGTAGGGATATGGCTAATATTGATTATGTAGTGTCTGATATCAATAAAGAATTTAAATTGAAAGATCTGGGTTCATTAAACTACTTCTGGGTATGGATGTTCAGGTTACTGATTACTGCTTGTTTCTAGGACAACGAAAGTGTATCATGGAGTTGATTAATAAAACAGGGTTGACAGATGCAGCTCCTCTTCCCACGCCGATGTTTGGAAATTTCTTGAATAAGGTTGCAGAGATCACTGATGAAGCTCCTTTAGTTGATGATCATTTGTATAGAAGCGTTGTGGGTGCATTGCAGCATGCCTGTGTAACCAGACCCGATATTCACTTTGTCGTGAACAAGCTGAGTCAGTATATGCAACAACCTTTAGTTTGTCATTGGAAGGATGTTCTTCGTGTGCTCAGGTATCTAAAAGGTACTATAGATCATGGTCTTGTATTTAGAGCCAGTTCAGTTGCTTCGTCTGATGTTACTCTAGTCTCATATGTTGATGCTGACTGGGGAAGTGACCTAGTTGATCGTAAGTCAGTCTCTGGACATTACCTTTTGCTGAATGGGAATCCCATTGTGTGGAGCTCCAAGAAGCAGCCTGTTATCTCTCGATCATCAGCTGAAGCTGAGTATAGAGCCATAGCCAATGTTGTTTGTGAGGTAATGTGGGTTACTTCTCTTCTGTCTGAACTCAATGTTAAACTTACATATGTTCCTATAGTGTGGAGTGACAATACAGGGGTAGTAGCTCTAACCGAAAATCCAATTCATCACTCGAAGATGAAGCATGTCGAGATTGACCTGTTCTTCGTGAGGGAAAAAGTGCAAAATGGACAGGTTCTGGTAAATTTTGTCCCAGCTTCAGAGCAATTGGTAGACATTCTTACAAAACCTATTACTGAAAAGTAGTTTGTTCCGTTTAGAAGGAAACTTGTAGTTTTATATTTTCAAGAACTAACAGATTCCGTTAGTCTTGCAGATAAGGTGGATGCTGATCAGGAAAACTTAAAGTGTTGTCTTTGGTTTTTCTCTGTCCAATGTTTGGTTTTTGGGTTGTTTTAGCTTTTGAGTGTCTCATTCTTCTTAAGTTGTTGATTTTCTGCTCTTACTCTGTTTGATTACACTGAGTTATCTGGTCATCTTCTGTTCCTGTTATATCTGTCTGATTGTGTTCTGGTTTTTTTTCTGTCTACTTTATGGTCATGCATACATGGTCTACTCTTAGTAACTCTTGTGGTGATTTCTCACTGAATGGTTCAGTTGCTTTTGTTTCCTATCATGATTAGGTCTCTTTTTCAGATTGAGTGTGTTCACTCATCATATTCATATGTAGATGTATATCGACATTTAACTTATACTATATCATGCTGTGATGAGTTCTTTCCTTTGTGTGATATGTCTATCAGATAGTCTTCCTCAATTGATCATAAACTGACATAAGGTGAAGTTTGAATCCAAAAATAACTCTCCTCAGAGAAAACATTCAAGAAACTTTGAGGAGTTGTTTGAGGATGAAAAGATGGAGGCAAATGGAAACCTCTCAGCTTCATTGGTAAGATAGAGGCAAGTGGATACCTCTCTGTCAATAAAAAAAAGAGAAGAGAAGAAGAAGAAGAAGAGAAAAGAAAGAGAGAAGAAAAAACAGAAGAGAACGATATGTGATACTTGCAGAAAAGAATCATCAGAGAAACAAAATGATGATTGTAGATCTATGGAAGACTGTGTTGATGAGATAAATCAACAAGTGGATAGATCTTTTTGCAAGTTGTGTTGTGGAAGTTTCTGTGTTGATATCTAATTGAGTTGTTGAGTTCATTCTCACTTGTCTGATGAAAGAGATGTTTATCATGTGTGTGAATCAGTTCTGTTGAATCTATGAAAGTGTGCTAATAATTTTCACAAGAGTTTTGAGTGTATGCAGGTGTATGATGATTATAGATGAAGATTGGGAAAAAGTATGAACATAAGATTGCAGGGCAGAAGTTTTTCAGTCTGAATGACTCGTGAAATCAAAATTTGAGGAAAGAATAAAATCAATCTTCTTAAGGGAATGTTAGGATGTATGAGTCTAGTGATTACTTGCTATGCAAGGTAATGTGTCGTAAGGTGTAAGGTTGGTCTAGAAGAGTTTAGAAGTGTTGGGATGTAGGAGTCTAGTGATTACTTGCTATTCAAGAAGTTGTTAGTTTTGATTGATTACCTATCCTAGATCTTGTATAAATAGAGGAAGGAGGTCTGATCTCAACTTAACTTGAATGAAAAGCTTGAAAGCTAAGATTCAGTTATTTCTGTTATTTCTTCATTACTTCAACACCAAGGTATCTTTCTTATGTCAAACTCACCTCGTTCAAGCTCAATTCACTGAAACAAACTAGACAAAAGGAGCAGACGAACTAAAATGTATCAGTCTCTCCAAAAAGACCTAAGGCAAAAGGTGAACGAACCCACATCATGGGTAACAGTTCCCTTAAGTTAGGCAAAATGGAGCGGATGAACTGTCAAAGTAACAGTCTCTCCAAATAAAATCTTAAAAGAGTGAACGAAAGCCCCTAAGGTAACAGTTCCTCTGAAAAACTTGAAAGAGCAAACGAATCTTCTAAGGTAACAATTCATCTGAGAAACAAAGGGGTGAACGAATCTTAGGTAATAGATCCTTTAAAGGCGAGTGAATCTAAGGTAACAGTTCCCCAAAAAGATAAACAAATGCAAGGATCAAGTACCCTAACAGGCGAACGAATCCATTAAGGATAACAGTTCCCTTAAAGGCAAGATTATTCCTTGGGTAACAGTTCCCTAAAGAAATTTGGTGAAACTAACGGACTAGCTAAAAAGGGCAACAATCCTTCAACAAAAGCCTAAATGAGCGAAAAAACCTCTAAAGGTAACATTTCCTCCTAAAGTTCAAGACCCTTCAAATGAGAAGGCAAGACTATTCGACAAAGACTAAAGCGAAGTTAAAAAAATATGGTAAAACTTCCTATAGCTTTTAAGCAAGTTCGACATCGAAAATGGCCAAGTACATTCAAAGTCAAACAGAGCAAACACTTATAGAATGAAAAAGACATCCATTATATTTATATTTGAGTCAACAATCGAAAGAAAAAATAATTACAAGGTTCCTGAAGAAAGAAAAAACAATCTAACTCTCATTAAGGGGAGGTGCAATACATAAGAGGAAAGAGGAGGAAGAGAAAAAGTATATAGCTCTGAATCTGTCGCCGCTTCGCCGCTCCCCCAAGAGCCTGTTAGCCAAGCAGTCCCATTTGCCGTCCCTCCGAGACCGACACGCGAGCACATTGGCAATTCAAGACCGGACCCTGTTCCAAACGCCGCAGAGATTCCAGCTAGACCAACCGTTCAAGTGGCTGGGGTAACCATTCAGGTAACCGCGAATATAATATCCCTCTTGAAAACCATCATAGGACAGGCCCGCAGACAAGCCCCTGCTCCTCATGAAAATCCTCATCCCGCGGGGCCACGGGAAACAAAAGCTGGAAATCCGGGCACCACTGGCCCTCAAGAAGATCACGAGATGACTTTTGGACATTAGTCCATACCTCTGGCCTCCACCGAGACGCCGACGGCCACTCACTTCGTCAATCCATCGAGTACTACACCAACTGAAGGACAGCAACCCAAATTCACTCTTGACCAAGTTGAGGAGCTTATTAGTAAGAGACTCAAGGAACAACGCGAAACCGTCATGCTTCCCTTCCGGGAGTGATCATCTCATCCCTTCACCCCTGACCTTGTTACGGTCAAAATTCCAAAGGATATAGTCGCAAGGTCCATTCCTGAATACAGCGGTGGAGAAGATCCCATAATCCATGTCAACAAGCATGAACCTTCTCTGTTGGGTAAGTCGAATAATGAGAATCACTTAGCCCTATTATTTCCGTCGACCATTTCGGGTTCGGTGTCGTCTTGGTTCTTCGGCCTCCCTGCGAGCTAAAGAGCAAATTTCTGGAGCGATATATGGGCGAGCGCCAATTGTTAAAAAGCGTGGTCGCCTTGGACGTCGTTAGACAACATCCAGGAGAAACATTGGCCAACTTCTACGGGCGTTTTCACAAAAACGTTACAAAAATATATCATTGAGTCACAGATGGGGAGATTATTCAAGCCTTTTATAGAGGACTTGATCTGACCAACGAATCCTCAAGAAAATTGTGCAACATCTACCACGTTCAAGAGATAGAAACGCTGGAGGAGCTAGCAGTAAGGGCGAAAGATTCCATAGACCTGGAGAGGGTAAACTCTGAAGCCAATCTCCTGACAACCTTGCCAAGGGTGGTTCCAGAGCCCCGACGCGATGGTACGAAGGAGAAGAAGGATAAGAGGGGTTAAGAAAAGCCCAGATCAGAAACCCACGGACTAAGACATCATGAGGTCCCCGAGTATTTCACGCCTTTAAACATGCATCTCTCGGCGGTACTAGTCGAGATGGAAAGAAGGTCTCTGGCAAGGCCACCAATGCCCCGGAAAAGTACTTAGACAATGGGAAAGGACACAAAGAGCTATTGTCGATATCATAAGGCCAAGGGCCACAAGACCGATGATTGTCGTATCCTCAAGCGCGACATTGAGAAGTTGATCCAAAGAGGCATTCTAAAAGAATATGTGGCCGGACGAGATAGAAGTCAAACGCCCCTACGCAGAGCCCACGCGCTAGTTCCGCCAAAACAATCTGGCCAATTCCAGAGCAGACGGGTGATAAACCAAATTGATGGAGGGTTTGGTGCCGGAGGCGAGGTGTCCAATGCGAGAGAAGTTTATGCCGCCCAAATTTCTACAGCTGTCCAACTGGGCAAGAGACCTCAGCCGGAAGAGAATTTCATCATCTCATTCTCCGAGGAAGACATGACACACATCACCACTCCGCACAATGATGCTCTAGTCATCACGGCTGAAGTGTATGGATGCGATATGAAAAGGATTCTGATCGACAGAGGATGTTCGTTCGACAGACATCATATTCCTGGACGCCTTCAAACAAATGGGCAAATCCAAGCAAGACCTCAAGCGAGTCGACTTTCCCCTCATCGGTTTCGCTGGGAGAACAACTTATCCGCTGGGAGCCATAACCGTGCCGGTAATTTTGGGCGAAGGATGGAAAAGCATAAAGCTAGCGGTCACCTTTTTAGTGGTCGACACCCCTACCTCATACAACGCCATCCCGGGGAGGACCACCATCAATCCTCATAAGATCGTGGCCTTCACAGTTTACCAGAAAATGAAGTTCCCCACACTGAATGGGATCGGAGAAGTTTTGGGCGACCAACCATCTTCACGACAATGTTATTTGAACTACCTTCGCAGGAAGAACCAAAGGGAAACCCTCGCCATCGAGACAGAGGTTGACCAGCGTGAGGACCAAGCTCGGCCATCCCCAATGGAGGAGTTAGCATAGGTCGAAATCGATGGTCCAGAAAAGAAGGTGTGCATTGGGACCGCCTTGAACGACGATCAGCGAAACGCCCTACCTTCCCTCTTAAAAGAATACAAGGAACTCTTCGCATGGAAGACCAGTGACATACCTGGCATCAACACCGACGTAATCTCCCACGCGCTAAGGATAGATCCTTCGATCAAGCCGATTGCTCAGAAGAGAAGGTTATTCAGATCCGACAAGCGCTTGGCGATCACGCAAGAAATATGCAGACTGCTTGAAGCCAATTTTGTAAGGGAGATGCGATTTCAAAGTTGGGTCAACCCAGTGCTCGTGAAGAAATCAAACGGCAAGTGGAGAATGTGCGTCGACTTCCGCGACCTGAACAAAGCTTGCCCAAAGGATTCGTACCCCCTTCCTCGAATTGATCAGCTGGTAGATGCAACCTCTGGTCACGAAATACTGAGCTTTACGGATGCCTATTCAGGTTATAACTAGATCTAAATGCACCCGGCCGATGAAGCCCACACAACCTTCTATGTAGAAGGAGATATACTTTTCAACAAAGTGATGCCCTTCAGTCTAATCAATGCGGGGGCAACCTATCAACGAGTGGTAAACCGACTGTTCCAAGAAATGCTGGGGCGTAATATAGAGGCCTATGTGGACGACATGCTCGTCAAGACAATCAAGAGAAGCCCTCATACTGAAGACCTTTGGGAAGCATTTGAATGCATGAGGAGGCACATCGTTCGCCTAAACCCAGCAAAATGCGCCTTTGGAGTAAGATCAGGCAAATTCCTGGGATTCATGGTAAGTGAACGTGGAATAGAGGCGAACCCTGAAAAACACAAAGCCATTGAGGAAATGTCCCCAACTTTCCACAAGGAGGTACAATGTCTCAATGGTCGCCTGGCCGCACTTAATCGCTTTCTCTCAGGAGCGAGCGACAGGTCTCTCCCGTTCTTCAAGACTCTCAAGGAAAACCGCAAGTTCGAGTGGACAATGAAGTGCGAGGATGTCTTTCAATCATTAAAGCAGCACCTGGAGGCACTCCCAGCTTTGGTGAAGCCCATTACCGGCGAACAACGTTTTCTATATATAGGTATTAGCGAGGTTGCAGCCAATGCCGTTTTAATAAGAGAAGAGGAAAATAAGCAGATTCTAGTGTACTTTGTTAGCAAGTTGTTTAATTCGGCTGAAATAAAATATATCGAGATTGAGTAGTATCTCTATGCCTTAGTTATTGCTGCTTGAAAGTTAATACCGTACTTTCACGCTCACGCCATTACAGTCTTCACCAACCAGACTCTTAAACACTTCATGCTGAAGCCATACTCTTCAGGAAGAATGGTTAAATGGTAAGTCGAGTTGAGCGAATTCAAGATCAAATTTGACACGAAAACGGCCATCAAAGGTCAAGTATTGGTAGATTTCATAGTGGAAAGTACCGGCAATGGTCTAGCAGAAGTAGATAACCGGCAAAGTCAGTCAAAAGATACAAGCAAAGCCTAGGAAATCTATACTGATGGATTCTCTTCAAGAGAAGGCTCGGGGCAGGATTAATTCTCAACCCCCTGAATTTGAAGCTCTTATCACTGGACTGCGACTCGCTAAAGGAATGGGCATAACGTCACTCAAAGCAAAAAGTGATTTAGAGCTAATCGTCAATCAGATCAATGGCACTTATCAAGCAAAGGTGGAAAAGATGAAAAATACCTCAAAATTGCTAAAAAAAAACTCATCGCCGAAATCCCAACTTTCGCGATTGAGTTTATTCGTAGCCAAGACAACCAGCTAGTTGAATCTTTGAGCAAATTGGCGTTCAGAGGAACAAGAGTACATGATGTGCAATTTTTGGAACAATACCTATACTCGGTCATCGACAACCGAGCAGAAGTCTTCAACATTCAAGAGCAGGATAACTGGATGACCCCATTCTAGAACTTCTTAAAAGAAGGAATACTGCGAGAAGACGAAGGCGAGTCCACTAAAATAAGTCGTCTAGATGCAAGCTATCTTCTCATAGATGGAGAGCTATATAGGCGAGGATATTCCACTCCTTATCTAGGGTGCATCTCTCATCCCGACACAGAAAGAGTTCTCCGCGGAGCTCACTAAGGAGTCGTCACATGCCACGAAGGTGTACGCTCATTAACGCGCAAAATCTTCAGATTAGGCTATTATTGGCCAACCTTGAGCAAAGATGCGGCAAAATTAATGAAAAAGTGCCCGACTTGTAAATAGTTCGCACCACGATCAGGTCAACCATCGACGTTGCTATCCCCAATGGCGGGCGCTTGGCATTTCGCCCAATGGGGAATAGACATTTTGGGTCCCTTTCTCGTCAGCACTGGACAACGCACCCATATTATTATGGTGATCGACTACTTTACCAAGTGGATAGAGGCGAAAGCATTGGCCTCCACGACCGAATTTCAAGTGATCAAGTTCTTGAAAATCCACATATTTTCGCGGTTCGGCGTCCCCAAAATACTCATATGCGATAATGGTCCACAATTCGTAGGAAAAGAACTCAAATGGCTTTGCGAAGAATACTATATGGATCACAGATTCAGCTCGGTACACTATCCTTAAACAAATGGGCAAGCCGAAGCAGACAACAAAGTTGCCCTAGCAGGACTCAAAAAGCGAGTTCAAGCCTTCAAAGGAAACTAGACAGAAGACCTGGATAATGTACTGTGGGTTGTTCGAACGACATCCAAAACAACAACAGGGGAAACGCCATTCAGTTTAGGGAAAACGACTTGATATCAAAATCGTGCGAACGACCTCATATAAAAATTGGGCAAAAGACTTGATATCAAAATCGGGCGAAAGACCTGATATCAAAATTGGCCAAAAGACCTGATATCAAAATTGGGCAAAAGACCTGAGATAAAAGGTGAACGAACCCTCAAGGTAAGCATTCTCTTATAAGTTTGGCAAAAAAATAAGACCTGATATATAAAGCGAACAAACCCATGTTAAGGGTAACAGTTCCTTTACAAGTCGGGCACAAGAAGGTGAGCAATCAAATTGAAGGTGACCACTTCCTAAAAGGCGAGTGAGTCTGGGGCAACAGTTCCCTACACTTAGCCGAACGCTCCAAAGGACTAAAACCCTAAAAGGTGAACGAAGCCATAAAGGATGATAGTTTCCTTAAAGGTATGATCCTTGAGCAACATTTCCCTTAAGAGATTTTGGTGAAGGGAATGGAGGGGTCTATAAAGAACCACCATCATTCCTTCTAAACCTAAGAAATGGTCCAAGATCGTATATGGCAAGACTATCATACATACGCTAAAGAGAAGTTGAAAACAAGTATGGTAAAACTTCCTATAGCATTCAAACGGCAAAGACAACGGAAGAACGACCAAACACATTCAAAGTCAAACAAGAGTAAAGGCTTATCAATATAACAACGTTCATTATTATTAAAATAGTAACTGAGTCTGATATAAAAAGATAATTACAAACTTTCCCAAAAACTCGGTCGCCTGGGTAGCTCGAGACCTCAAGTTCTGGGTTTGTTGGGGGCTGCAACTTCCTTCTCGGCCCCGGGGGCAACCTCCTCGCCAACAGCAGCAGGAGCCTCCTTGGTGTAGACGCTCTCAATGAAGTTCTGGAGAGACTTCACCTCCCGGAGAAGAAACTTGGGGTCAATCCCCTGAATCTCATTTTACCAGGACCTGGAGGTAGGCAGCCACCTCGGCCTTCATCACCTCCAAGGCGCAGTGTCAGAACTCCACAGACTTCTTAAAGTCCTCGACCACGCTAAGGGGGGATGGGACAGCCTTCAGCTGTAAAGCAAGATGCTTCAGTTGAGCCCTAAGGTCAGCATTCTCCGCCTCCAGACGAGAGGAGTACAGGTTGACATCCTTGATCCGGAGCTCGACCATTATCCGCTTGTCCTCAACGAGAGTCATATGTTCCTCCCTCTCCTTGAGGGTGTCGAGCATCTTCCTCTCCTTCTCGAAGTACTCCCGGCGAGCATGTACCACCAAATTGGTGGTCGCCTCGGCTCCAGCTCTAGAGTACTCCCGACGAGCATGTTCCACCAAATTGGTGGTCGCCTCTTCTTCAGGCCCTCCATCTACTCAGGAGTAAACCCCAAGCTCTGGAACTGCTCCAGCTCGATAAGCAAGTCAACTTGCTTATCGGCGAGCTCCCCCACGATCCGAACGATCGCCATCTCCTCGCGGATGAGCTGACAACAGGAAAATAGGGAATAAAAGTTCAATCAGATAAAGGAGCGGTAAAAGAACGACTCAAGAGTAAAGTTAAAGAATGAATTAAAGAGGAAGGACTTACCAACACAACTCGCTCGAAATGCGACCTCATAATAACCTCGATCTCGTTAAGGTCAGAAGGAACCTCCCCCCGTTCCTGAAGGGGAAGGATCCCATCAAGCAAACGAATGTAGAGGTCTGGGTTACCCCGCAGCATCGACTTGTCTGAAATCTCCACTTTCCGAAGGTGGTGCCAAGGGGCTCAGAGACCCATTGGGTCCACCATCTTCGGCGGCTGGAATAAGCCTACCAATTAGCAATACTCCCTGACGAAAGGAGTCTTGGAAGTGCCCGTCGCGGCACCAAGGGTCTGAACCCTCTTCCGAGCCCCAGCACCCTTTGGAGGGGTTGGGAGCAGCAGCATCGGAGGCAGGCGGGGCGACCACTCCAGTGGCAGGGGCCTTGCCCCGAGAAACAACAGATCCTCCTGAGGAAGTTGGGCACTCCTAGCCCTCTTAGCAGCAGCAGGAGTCGGAGCCGCCTCAGCCGCAGCATTCCCTGAAAACAGGCAACAAATGTACTAAACCAAAGGCTGAAGCAGAAAAAGTAAAGTCAAAAGGCAATCTGACACATACCCCTTTGGCGATCGCCAGAAACGTTGTTCCTCCTTAGGCTTACGCTTGGTCGTGCACTTAGAAGGAGGAGGAAGTGAATTCAGAGACGCCTGGGCAGCAGACAACTCCGCCTTAGCCTGCTTGGAAAACAGACTGATGAGTTTAGGTCCTCAAGTGCCTACAACCAACAAAGAAAAAGAGTAAAAAATTTACCCAATCAATAGAGACTGGCGTGGACTGATGAATGCCCCCCGGCCCAAGCATCGACTCTGAAGTTTTCGCCACCGAGCGGATTGAATAGAAGTTCAGTTGCCTATGGAATCAGATGAAGTCATCAATGGCGTTCTGATCACTCCCCGACAGCTCTCCAAAGCTCGGAGGAGTATCCCGTTCCGGCTGACAAAGTTCCCAGGGCACACCACCCTTGTAAAATAAGTAATACTTCTTAGAGTTGGAGTTGGTGGCTTGAAAATCATCCACCAGGCGAAAATGAACATTCCAGTTCCAAGCCTGACTCCTTCACTCCTCGAACTTCGGCCAACGGGTTTGAAAATGGTGAAGGTGGTTCGCCCCAGCAGCCAACCAGTAAAAGCACCGAAACAGGGCCAGTGAATACGTCCATCCTTGACGTAAACACATGAACTTGAACTCAATCCACATTCTGAGGGCATTGGGCACCAGTTGTGTAGGGTCTACCCCATAGTAGCATAAGAGCTCCTTTAAATCATCGCAGAGAGGAAAACGCAACCCAACATCGATTTGAGCCACATAAATGTAAACCTCTCATTCGCGAGGATAATGTTGACGTAGGCCCGGGTACCTAGGGGCATCGACTTCTCCTAAACCAGTCAAGGCAACCACCGCCTTGAACTGAGCTAGCTTCAACTCATTAGGCTTGATATCTACTCAAAACACCAAGGCATGACAAGAACAATACTAAAATAATAAAAAGGAGAAAGCTTTACCGCCTAAAAAGAAGCAAAAGAAATACATAGAAAATTACATGTCAGAGAGAAGACGAGGACATTCGTGTCAGGCACATCCACCACCACCGGTGCGGCGACCGATTGCCTAGAAATCGGTTTTGGTGCAGGAACTCTCTAGCTCTGCGTCGGGGAGGAGGCATCCCTAATATATAAGGGAGCATTTGCAGCCATGGGCGCAACTTTCTGCCCAAAAGAAGGTTGGGCGGAAGAAGGTTTGTTGGATGATCCCTTTCCAGATGATTGACTCTTGGAAGCCATGGTAAAAGAAAAAGTTTTTTTTAGAATGAAAAGAGAGAAAGGGAAAGTTGAAACAAAGGGTTGAAGGAGATCTAAACTCTGGAATGCAAATGACTTGAGTGCGTAAATGACAAAATGCCAAATTTCGGCTTTTTATAGCCAAAATGGAGGAAACCGAACGGGTACGTCTGAAACGACTCAGATAATTATTACACCATTTTGGGTAAAATCGAAGCGATGTCAGAATTCCAAGGGTCGCATCGGGGAGACAAACGGTTGAAACGGTACGAAAAACTGTCAGCCTACCTCAAATGTCCGTTCAACTTCTTGATAACAGTCCATTCATTAAATGCTCAAGGCCTTACACAAAAAAGGTGATCGCCAAAAGATATACTAGGCCTCTCTTGAAACCCTCTCGACGGTAGTGATCGCCTAAAGAGTAATGAATGAGCATCGATAAACCCTGACAACCCAGAGCATTCACATAAGAGGGTAAGATATCAAACATTTCACAAACTCTAAGCGACCAAAAAATCGCTCGCCAAAAGATACGGAACATCAAAAGGCACAAATAGTAGATAAGGACAAGCAAAGGATCGAGTCAAAAAGTCACTATCTCAAACCCTGTCACAGAATCAAGTTCGACAGAAGAAACTTCACTCAAGCTTCGGGGGCAAATGTTCGTTATTGATAGTGACGACCCAATATGGAAAAGGTCTCGAAGGCCCAATAACTTTGCAGGGGGGTAAAACCCATATCATTCAGAACTGGGCCGACCCACAGTAAGGGTAATCTGACACTCACAAAGCGATCCAATATCAAACCCAAACTAAAGGGGACACCAAAGCTCTATTTCAGGTCGCCATCGGCCAAGGCAAAAGCCTCCTACTGCTTGTCATGAGAACGCTCGCAAAGAGAGTCAAACCTCTCAACTCTAGTCCTAGAAATCGACATCAAGTATATGACCACGATATCCTGTGTATATCAGCACATATTCTATAAAGATTACATAAGTTAACTGCAATATTACGGCGTAACCGTAATATCTGCTATCCTAATCTTCACTGGCACAATATTTACAACAATATTCAGTTGTCTATAACGATATGATCTCCCAAATCTATAAATACTCTTGCCTTACATACGTTCATTACGTTTTGAGTTCATACACACAACATACTCATTTAAGTATTGGAGTGGGATCCAGCTGCATCCCCTCTGTTGCGCTCCCCTTCTTGCAGGTTCATCGTAGCTCAGGCGAAAACGCGTGATCATCAACTATTTGTCATTCAATTAACTGTCAAGTCAGCACCTGAGATTCTCAAACCCAACAGTTAATATCTAATCATCCTTAATTACAAAATAATACAATATAGAAATTAATTATATGTATGAGAAAATATTAAATTATATATTTTTATAACAGTGATTGCCCCCCTTGTGTTAAAAAGAAATGTTCGGCTTTTGCGAAATAGTAATTTATTAATATAATTAATTTAAAATAAATGAGTCAATACTAAAAATAATATAAAACTACTAATATGACTTAGTAATTTTAAAATAATTTTTAGGACATCTATTATTTTTATATAATAAAACTAAATATTAGCCAAATATATTTATTTTATTAATAATAGTTTGGCACATAACAAGATAAGTTAACTATAATTCACAAATATCAAAATTAAAATTACGAAGAAAAAATGTTATATTTTTTCAAAACTTTAAAAAAAACATTTGAAAAAGGAAATTAGTCAAAATGTTTTCGATAGACTTTTTCATGAACCTGTTCGACCCCGAACCAGTTCCGAACTGAACTAGAATTGTTTAAAGCAAATTAATATTTTTTTTGGCTCACTAAAAGAACCGGTCTATTTAATACATAAAAAACTTGTTTGGTTAGAACCGGTTAGAACTAGTGTGGTTTGTTTTTTCAAAAAAAATCAAGTCTCATTTCAGGTGCAGTAAAAAAATAGATCCGGTTTGATCTAAAAAGAGAATCAAAGCAATAAATAGATGCTCTTGAACATTGAACTACGCAAAATACACAAAAAATACTATTTTTAATATACAATCAATTAACTTAGGCCGACTTTGTTTGTTTTGTTTTGGCCGATTAAAAAATTGTATACGTTTAATCTGGTTAGATTTGATTTTTTAGTATAAACTAATACAAAAAATAAGTTGATTCGAACCGATTCAAACTGAATTAAATCTACTATTTTGAACTGAATTTCTTTAACCTTAAAAAACTTATTTTATTTTGGAACAAGTTATTTGAACTTTTTCAAACCAAACCAGAACCAGATTCAGTTTGACTGAACTAGTTTTTTTGAACAACCTTAGTTTTCGACAACATAGTAAGTAATATTTTTGTCTAAGATATTTACATTTATTTATTTTATTTTTCATAATTTAAATTTAATTTGTGAATTATAAAGTTTTTTCATTTGATTTTATCTAAAATTTTAATTCATGACCAAATTTTGAGTGTTTTTTTTTCTCAAAATTTTTAAAGTTTTTTCTTGTTTGGAAAATGGGATGAAAGTTTTGATGAAACTAACAAATTACAGAAATAAGATTTAATAATTTATTGCGAAAGAAAGAGAGTTTATTTTCAGTCAGCGGTATTTAAGCCCAGAAGATACGGTGCCGTCGTAACTATGCCCTGTCAAACTGAGCAAGATAAATCTAAAAACCCTCCCTCGTCTTCTTCTTCTTCTTCTTCTTCTCTGTAAGCGCGGTACTCCCCCGCTCGACTCTGCCACTCCTCCCACATTCCATCTATGGAGGTGGTCAGGTCTCTACATACTCATATCCTGTTTCAGTTTACTCCGGAATCAGCCATCTTTACTGGGACTTGCCATAATAATAGTTCATTCAAATTCCGAATATCAAGCTCCAATTGCTGCTACTGCCGAAGGAGTCATCTCAAGGTTTCATCACATTTCGTTGGGAAGGCTACTACACGTCCCAACTATTTGAGGAAAAAGCTAATAGCCAAGGACCCTTTACTGCTGCTGCGTTCTAATTTTGAATCATCTTCACCCATAAAAGGTGAGTCCTCCCAACCTCGTGATAATTATGATGACGAGGAAGCCACTGCTTTGGCAGTAAATGAGTTGAAACAGACACCGCTAGCACCGGCGGTGGGTGGGGGTGAATTGGGAGAAAAATTGGGGAGCTGGGTAGATCAGTATAATAAGGACGTCCAGTTGTGGGGTTTAGGGTCGGGCACCATTTTCACTGTCCTTGTAGACTCCAATGGAAATGTTAAACAAGTTGAGATTAACGAGGATGAAATACATAACAGAAATCCTCATGCTTCTCCTTTAGATAGTGAAGCCTTCGCAGCACCAGCCTCAAACACAAATAATAAGGTACTCCTTGCACATAATTTAGCTAGGGAGATGGAGTTGGGGAACTATTCTGTGATTCCAAGGAACAGTTCGGTTGCTAAGTTTATTCTCTCTGGGACGCTTCAAGAATCATCATCATCATCGCGTTTTATGCACTCAATCAGAGATATCCATTTGATTCCTCCAAAACTAAATATCTGGTTTGGTGGTGGGGTGATGGTCGCCTTATTCGGGTTTGTTCTGGTATGGGCAATTACCAACAAGAGAAGGGAGGTGCAAGAAACAACCCAGTTGGAGAAGGAAATGATAAGGAGAAAGATGAAATCGAGGAAAGAGAAAGAGATGTCTGTGAAGTTCCAGGTAGAAGTTGATGAAACTTCTTTCGATGAGGAGGAGCAGGATTTAGATGTCTCCAGGAGACCAAAACTGAATAAGCACAAAGTTTTGGATATCATAAGGCGAACCAAGTCTTCAGGCAGTGCTTCAGTATTGCAACATCACTCTAGCTCTAATCAAACTGCTGTTCACATAACTCCCCAGGAAATTGGAGAAATCTGGGGCACTGAGACAACTGAACCTGCTACTATTATAATGGAAGGTGATGAAGGAGAAGAGTGTCTCTCCTCGAGAAACAATGCCTTTCCTAGAAATGGAGGAAATGAACCAATTAATGGAACTACTACTACTGCTATTACTTCTACTAGTACTGCTCATGTGAACCACCAATTAGTGCCCAAGGTGTCTGATTCTGCAGATAGCAAGATCGAAGGATCATCATCTAGTGCTTCAAACCTTAAGGTATCTGATAATATGCACCAGCTCTCTGAACAGGATATATGCAAGAGCAGGATATTGCGTGGAACTGCCCCATTTATTACAAATACTGCATGCGATGCGGCAACTCCAACTCCAGTTGGAAGAAAACTAAGAAAGATCATAAGGTCAGTAGAAGAAGCAAGAAAGTACCTCTCTAATAGGAGGTCATGCAACACTGACCTGCAAAGTCTTTCCTCTTTGTTAGAAAATGGTGACAGTGCAGAAGAAATCAGAAGAAACATTAATCATATGGCCAATGATTTAGTTCCATCTGATTCATTGGTGGAAGATACTGGAGGTTTGGCGACTGTTCAGATGTCAGAAACTGCCTCAACAATAGAAGCGGCACAACCTCCAAAAATTGATGGCGTCTTGGATGATGAAGAATCATCATCTGGAAAGACTGAGAACTGGATACAAACAAATTTTGGTGAGGTTGAACCTGTAGCTGGAAAGATTGCAGCTGGATTCAGGGACAATTACATAGCAGCAAAAGAGAAAGTAGTTAATAAAAATTCTTCAAGTGTAGTAGCCACGGAGATGAGACAGCTTCAGTTTCCTGAAGATGGGAGTGAATTTGATTGGATGAAAGATGATAAACTTCGAGAGATTGTTTTTCAAGTTCGAGAAAATGAGTTGATGGGAAGGGATCCTTTTTATTCAATGGACGCTGAAGATAAATGTGCTTTCTTCGAGGGTCTTGAGAAGAAAGTAGTTCAGGAGAATGAAAAGCTGCTGCCCCTGCACGAATACCTACATTCAAATATTGATAACCTTGATTATGGAGCAGGTAGCGTATTAATTTCAACAACCGAAACTATTTGTTTGTTTGATCTTTTCCGCCTCTGAATTTATACTCGCAAGCTATACTAGAACTTTTTTTTCTCATGCCATTTCTTTTGGATTCTATCAGTTGCTGTTGCCTACTTGTGTTGGGCTATCTTTAAGAACTTTTTATTTATATGACAGTTCCTTAATTGTTTTTTCTATAAATAGATGGTATCAGTGTATATGATCCTCCGGAAAAGTTTGTCCCTCGCTGGAAAGGGAGCACAATAAAGAAGGATCCACCTTTCATAAGGAGCTATAGGGAAGCATTCCTTGATAAAAAAGCTGCATACCCAGTTGAGAAAGATGATGACCAAACTAAGAGTATGGTCCAGGAATCTTCTTCAGCAGAAATCAAATTAAAGAATTCCAGCGTTAAGGATTTTGAAAAATCGAAGATAGTAATAGAAAGCAGTGATGGGTCTATTAAGGCTGGCAAAAAGTCTGGGAAGGAGTACTGGCAACATACAAAGAAATGGTCACGTGGATTTTTGGAGTCTTACAATGCAGAGACTGACCCAGAAGTTAAGTCTGCGATGAAGGAGATGGGGAAGGATCTGGACCGATGGATTACTGACAAGGAAATAGAGGAGGCAGCTGATCTAATAAACAAACTACCTGCAAGAAAGAAGAACTTCATCGAAAAGAAGCTTGACAAGGTAAGAAGAGAATTGGAGTTGTTTGGACCCCAAGCAGTGGTGAGCAAATATAGGGAGTATGCTGAAGGTGAACAAGAAGATTACTTGTGGTGGTTGGATCTTCCACATGTTCTGGTGAGTATACGTTAATGCACTCTCCTCTGCTAAATAAGAATTCCTTGCAATCTGAATTGAGGAGAATGTGACACTACCTGCTAAAAAATTACACATCAATTGAGAAGTAGGTATTAAATGAGATAGTATTTTGATTTGCCACTCTCACATCACTCGAGAGATTTGATCTCTGCCTAAATTCAATTGCTGTCTTGGATAATAATAGTTGGCATAATAACATATTCATGAGTAGTGAATTTATCCACTAAATCAACTGATGGGATGGGATTGATGGGTGGTGCATGTTTGATTTACATAAGAGAACCTATGGTATGGATGGGGTTGTCAGTAGCAGAAACAAGCAGTAACTTGATATATTTCAATTACAAAGTGATGGAACGCCACCTTGGTGGGCAATTAAAGTATGAGTTAATTGTGTTTGTATGCAGTGCATCGAGCTGTACATTACTGAAGATGGGGAGCAGAAAGTAGGGTTTTATTCTGTGGTGATGGCACCGGATCTTGATCTGGATCCGAAGCCACGCCATGTGATTGCCTTTGAAGATCCCCACGACTGTAAAAACCTCTGTTATATCATTCAGGCTCACATGGAGATGCTTGGGATTGGTCATGCTTTTGTAGTTCCTCGCCCTCCGAAGGTAAATTATATCATTCAGGGGTGCTTAGTTTTGCTAATTTAATTAAGTATTCAAGTGCTTTGTGGGAAATTATTTTGCAGGATGCTTATCGAGAAGCAAAAGTAAATGGGTTTGGGGTAACAGTGATAAGAAAGGGGGAAGTGAAGCTTAATATTGATAAGACACTGGAGGAGGTGGAAGAGGAGATAACTGAAGTTGGAAGCAAAGTGTACCAAGATAAGATCATCCAGGAAAGTTCTGCGGATATTAGTGGATTGATGAAGGGTGTCTTCGGTTTCAGTGGAAAACCCCCCACTCCCACCAAAAGGAGGTTGGTTGCTAGCTTGCTTAGATCTTTGTTTTGCTTGCTTGGATCTTTGTTTCACTTGCTTTTGTCATGCCAGTTTGTTGTGACCTACTTAAGTTGTGGAAGAGGAGTTGATGTCATTTTGAATGGGGGCCTATTATCACATCTATTTTGCTATTGCAGGAGGTCAAGACAAAAAAAGTTAAAGAAGCCTTCCAAGAAATCAAGGTAACGGAGTTGCACTGCGCTGATTCAACGCGTTCCAGACCACACCACACCAACATAAATGGCAAAACAAATCCACTTGTCAACCTGATGGGATCAACTTACACCTTGCCGGTGCAATGCGATGGCACAGGTCGTTTATTCATTTGCAACCCAACACATCAATACAATGTAAGATCTATTATTTTGTTATCTTATAAAAAAAACACTAATACATATATACTGAAACCAAAGTTAAAGGGTCCTAAAACAAGCTAACATATGAACCGGGGATGACAAAAGGCCACCTACAAACAAAGATTGTCAAAGCCGCAACCACCGCCCAGGTGAGGCAAAATAATTTTATTTTGTGATTATCACCCGTAAGAATAACAATAATTAAAAAAGAAACGGATTCCGAAATACATGTTACTTACGCATTTAATATATATAGATATAGATATATTATTTGTATGTACCATCAGCAGGCGGTCATCCATCTATCCATCTCCTTGTCGTAAAGTATTCTATTGAAGAGAAAGAGAGCAACAGTAGTCCCTTTCTTTTCTAGAGACAGAGATAGTTGGCAGGGCGGGTTCAAATCTGGTCAAGACGGCAATCCATTACTTGAGATAAAGCTTCGAGAAACGCATCTTCACTTGTGTAAGGGAGCACACCGTCTTGTGCTTCCTCGACAATCTCCTCAATCATGGATTTCTTAATTAAAGTCTGTCTGCACATGATGTTTCCAATCATAAATGGGGTGAACCCTCTCTCCACTGCTCCTTTCTTCAGCAGCATCGTAGATATTCGGAGCACGCGGGCCGCTCTTGCTGGCAGATCCCATCCATGGTACTTCAGCAGTGCTATATCTTCTTCCGCATTCATCGTTTTGATGTACTCAATTGTCTCCCTTGAATAAGGTTGCTGAGCTTGTGGCCAGTACAACCAATCAAATGTGCAATCTTCAAACTGCAACACCAATACAAAGTCAGTCCGCAAGGTACAGTAATCAAACAGAATGCCAGCAGCAGCATTATTACTAATACAGCACAAAATATATTTGGTGCAAAGAACGAAAGTACCAACCAGTTATTAAAATACACTAAAACTGAGTAGAGCAGAAGAGTCACTCACGCTTTCAGGCAAGCAGTACCCATGATCAATTGGGATAAGCATTTGGCCTCCTTTACTCAACAATATATTTCCAGCATGCCGATCGGCATTTGCCAATCTTATATCCAAAACAGATATCCTGTGCACTTCATCCACAGGGAATGCCCCAGGACCCAAGTCTTCACAGCTTCCCTCGTTCTTCATGAACATCTGCAGCGATCCAATCTTGACATCCACCACACCCTTTTTTGCATGGTTGAATCCTGGGTGCAAGCACTTGATCAGCACAGTTGGAGCAACTCCAGCAAATCCCTTACCGTCACCAAATAATGATCGCCGCCCTTCCTTAGGGTGATCCAAAAGATATGCTGCAACCTCCCTGAATGCTCCTTCTCCCACCACCGTACCCTTCTTCAGTCCTTCCCCATCTGCAGATATGGGTAGACCATGGGGGCTGTTTACAGCCATAGGCTCCTCATCAATAGGCTTGAAAACAGAAATACAGTTCCCATATGCATCTTGCATGAGATACACACCTCCAGTACCCTCTGCAGATCGAATTGGCTGATATCCACATTCGAATCCCTCAAGGGTTGAGTCCATCAAATCCCACAGGATAGAGGACACTTCAACTTTTGGATTTACAATGATGGGCTCAAGCCGGAATCCTCTCTCTGGAGGCATGCCATGGAGGTTTTCTCTTTCTCCGACAAATTCTGTGCAATTCTCCTCCTCAACATCACATTGTCTTGCATTTTGCTGTTCCACATCGTTACTTATCCCCCCATTACTCAACTCTGATGATGCCACAATAGACAACTCAAAATTCTTCTCCACTGGCGTTGCCCTAACTTTGGCAGATTTTCGAACTAATAAGTGTAATACAGCACCGTTTTCATTGGAGATATCATCAATGAGTCGCTGGTCTTCAAGCGTCTCCCCATTACACACAACTTCCTCAACATCAGATAAATCTCTGGCATTCTTAGCAACCTGTCGCTTCACATAGCCAACATCCCTGCTTCTTTCCACGTGGAAAGTGAAATCTTTCCCAGTGACAGTCCTCACATTGATCACTTGAAGATCTGACAGCCTAAGGACAAGATGCAACAGATTTCCATCTGCAACACCATAATCTCTAACAAGAGAATTGTTGCGAGAGAGCTCACGTCCACCACACACCAACTTTTGTTTTTTCACAACAAATCCTTTAAAGGACTGAATCCTTAGTTTCAGAGACTCGATAGAGTCAGACCCTAATACGCGCATCGGCATCATGGAACCAGAACACGCGACATACACTAAAATCGACTCATCAGGGGGAAGGCAAGACTGATGCTGGACGAAGTTGGGGGATACGATTGAATCTTGGCAGAACAAAGAAATAGCAACACCAGCAGACGACATTTTTCTTTTGTTCGGTTTTGACTAACGATATGAACAGAAAGTGTTGAGCTTTCAATCCAATCGAAAGCTGAAGCCACTGGAGGCGAGGAAGTCTGCTTAAATCACTACTACAACTGGCCCATGATTTTGCTAGCCTCACCCACCCTGTGGATGGATGGATTAAAAGAGTTTTCTAATCCGATTCCGATGGAATAGGAACGGAAGCTAATAATACAATCTAAAGAAAGAGCAAGCCTCACAAAATCATCAATTGATTCCTGATCCTAGTGGAGAGGATCCTTACCAATGAGGGAGCGGCACCGAAACAAGGAAGGTACTGAATTGAAAAAGAAACCTTAATTAGGAGGAGCGGAAGCGATCTTCAACCAGGGCAGGGTAATAGGGAAGGCTACAAATTCATTCAGGGAGGAAGGGAGAGGGAAGGAGGGAGGGAGGAAGCAGAAAGCGTCTATCTTCAACAATCTTCGGTTTTGGCTGGTGGAGGAAGACGGAACGGAGAAGAAGAAGATTCAATGAAGAAAGACAGAAAGCGTGTGCGTGGGTGCTACTTCCATCCTAATGGAAAATGTCAAACCTTTTCATTTGGGGACGATTGACCGTCCTTTCCCGAGTTGTTTTTGTCATGACAATTTAATGTAAATATTTAAAAATATTTTATATTGATAAAACTTAAAAGTACTTTAAAAAAATAAGTAAGAATACAACCTAAAGGGTCATTTTTTTCTTTTTAACTAAATAAAAATCTGAAAAATGTAAAATTAAGTAAGCATAATTTTAAGTTCTCTTATAAACAAACATAAAATTAGAAAAAACAATTCTACTGAAAAACAATGTCATCCATAGATAATGTTAGGGATAAATAAAATACGTAGTTAATAACAAAACAATTTGTTCAGTATGTACTAGATACGCTTATTAAATATATTGTAGTTAGTTCTTGATCTAATTATATATATTGTCCACCTCTAACATTTCTTGTTATATTTAGACATTTTTTATGAACAATGCATTTATTTTAAACTTTATTTAAAACTAAATAGCGACATTTTTTATGAACAATACATCTAAGAAATTATTTCATCGAATGAGTTTGTTGTTTCGGCAAACAAGGTATGTTGTTTCGCCCCGTATCGTTTCCATACTCTGCCTTATTTCCAAGCTTTCTGAACTTGTTTAACATACATTTTCCTTTTGGTTTTGCAGAAAAGTCCACGGCTGACGTGGCCCGAGACACTCCTCCTCCTCCTGCCAAGAAGGTCAGAAGTGAGGAGCATCCGGCTGTTTAACAGCATCATCATCCTCCTCCCCCTAAGGGTCCTTCCGCCGGTAAGGGGAAGGATCCGGCCTTGGCGCCCATTCCTCCTTCTCCTCAGGGCCCTACGGACGGCCAGGGGAAGGCTTTAGCCTTGGCGCCCCCTCCTCCTACTATGCCCTCGGTCCCTCCCAATGAGTTTGGGACTCAGAAGAAGGGGCCCGACGCCCCCAGCTCCTCGAAGGTTCCTGCGGAGGAGTATTGCTCCATGGCGAGCCTGTTCCAGCCACTCAAGGCTGCGAACCCTCGGGGGGCCTGGTTCCCTTGCGGAGACCTTGCGAAGAAGGCGGTCTCTGCCCAGAAGAGCCTCTGGGGTAGCCCGGACATGTGCATGCGGCTCCTTGACGGGATAATTCCCCCAAGGACCGCTCGCCCATTCCCACGGAGCTACCTCAGATCGAGGGATTCCTGCGGTCCCACTACGAACGAGTCGCTCTGGTAAGTCTACGTCTCCTTTTTCCTTCTTCATCATTTTTTATCGTTCCCTTTTTGTTCGTATCCTGACAATTTTCATTCTTCCTTTGTTGCCAACTCGTTCGGGAAGAGGTGGTGATTGGCCGCGTCTTCGGAGAACTCGCCGACAAGCATTCTGACCTGCTTGTCGAGCTGGAGCAGTACCGAAGTACGGGGATCACCCCCGGGCAATTGGGGGCCATCAAGTCGACTGCTGACGCGGCGATCTCCTTGGTGGATGGCGCCCGGGAGGATTACTTCAGGAAGGAGCAGCGTCTCCTTGCTGATGTCAAGAAGAGGGAGGCTGACGCTGCGGCCGCCCTTCAGGATTCTGAAGCCCTTCATAGGTGCTTAGATTAAGGGGAGGCTGTTAGGGCTCGCTTGGAGGCGGAGCTGAAGGAAGGCCGAGCCCAAATGGCTGATTTGGAGGCTCGCCGGGTCGCTGCTGAGGCAAAGGGGGAAGCTGTTGAAGCCAGGGGGATCGCCCTGGAGAAAGAGAAGGAACAGCTGGCTGAACAGTTGAAGTCTGTTCCTTCACCCCAAAGCGTTGTCAACGAATTCAAGGAATCCGAGGATTTCGTTGACTGTGCCTTGGCGGTGATGAAGTCGGAGATTGCTGACTTCCTTCCTCCACGTCTTGGTTGAAGACGTCCTGGTGGTCGACCCTAACTTTCCTGTTAGGGAAGTTTCGTCCCTTAAGGGTTTCCTCCAGAGTTCCCTTCCCCAGCCGACCCATGCTGTTGAAGAGGTCGACCCAGCTGCGGCTGTTGAGGAGGTTGCCCCCGAAGGCGAGCTGAGCACCTTTGCCCCCGAAGTCGAGCCAAGTACTCCTGCCCTTGAAGACCCCAATGCCTGAAACTGACCCTCTCCAGCGATCATCCTCCTTAGATTTTTCTTATCTTTCCTTTGTATATATATATATTTTTAGATGTGTTTTGTAATTACTTTTTGATTAAAGACTCGGTTATTATATTGAATGCCTTTTTATTCTTAAGCCCTTGGATGACTTTGAATGTGTTGACTATCTTTCCGATATCTTAATCGCGTAATCATAATTACCCTTAACTTTCCTTAGCTTTATAATGGCCCTGACTCTTAGAGCCCTGGACCTTTCGCCTAGGCTTGTAAGGATAAGTCTCTACGAGCTTATCTGTTTCCCTTGTTAAGTATAAACTTTCTATGGGTAATATCTCAAGACTTAAAAGTATGGACTTCTAAGTTCAAAAGTATATCACCTTTCTTGAAGTTTAAACCTTTGGGGTGTTTGCGTACTATCCAGGAACTTGTTAAGTTAAGGCTTCATCATCCCTGGTGATCGCCTATAATCCTTCCACCGGGTAAAGAATCCATAGTGATCCATAATGATCGCCTAGGATTCTTTATCCCCTCTTTAACGGGTTGATAACAGATCTCTTGTCTGACTTTGGCGTCAGGTCTTCCGTTTTTGCCTAACTCTGTTGTTAGGACTTTTGGCCTGACTTTGGCGTCAGGGCTTTCATTTTGCCTAACTTTATTGCTAGGTCTTTTGGCCTGACTTTGGCGTCAGGGCTATTATTTTGCCTAACTTTATTGCTAGGTCTTTTGGCCTGACTTTGGCGTCAGGGCTTTTTGGCCTAGCTTTGTTGCTAGGGCTTTTTTGTGGCCTAACTTTGTTGTTAGGGCTTTTGGCCTAGTTTTGTTGCTAGGGCTTTTTTGTGGCCTAACTTTGTTGTTAGGGCTTTTGGCCTAGTTCTGTTGCTAGGGCTTTTGGCCTATCTTTGGCGACAGGGATTTTTGGCCTATCTTTGGCGACAGGACTTTTTGGCCTATCTTTGGCGACAGGGCTTTTTGTGCCTGATTCGATCATCAGGTCTTCGCCTGACTCTTGGCGTCAGGTCTTTTTTCTTCGATTTGCTTCGAGTGGACATGCTTTATGAAGGAATGGCTTTCTAAGGAATGGATTTCTTTTATTAACATAACAATTTGATTACAAGCTATGTATGAAATCTCCTTAGATGCTCAGAATTGAATGGACGGGGTATCCTTTCGCCTTCGGTGGTTTCCAAATAGTAGGATCCTAGTGCGGCGATCTCTATTACCTTGTACGGTCCTTCCCACTTGGCTGAAAGTTTATTCTGACTGTCCAACCTTGTGAATTCATTCCTTCTCATAACCATCTCCCCCACGAAAAATTGGCGAGCGCTGACTTTTCTGTTGAAATATCGAGCGGTCGCCAGACTCATCTTTGCTTGTATTTTTTCTGATAGCCATCTCTTTTCTTCTGCCAAGTCGAGGTCAGTTCTGCGCTCGACCTCGTTTGCCTCAGCGTTAAAATGTAGAATTCTATGGGTAGGCACTGCTATTTCGGCGGGTGCTACTGCTTCTGATCCATACACTAAGCTGAAAGGTGTTTCTCTTGTGGCCGCCTTAGGCGTTGTTCCGATGGCCCATAATACGTTTTCCAGCTCTTCTGCCCAATTCCCTTTGAATGCTTGAACCCTTTTCTTGAGTCCTGCTAAAACAACCTTGTTGGCTGCTTCAGCTTGCCCATTCGTTTGAGGATGATGCACTGAACTGAAACGATGGTCGACATGATATTCTTCACAGATGAATTGCGGACCATTATCACTGATAAGTATTCGAGGAATGTCAAACCTGGAGAATATGTTGATCTTTAGGAACTTGATGACTTGAAATTCTGTCGTAGAAGCCAGAGTTTTTGCCTCTATCCACTTGGTGAAGTAGTCGATTGCCACTATAATGTGAGTGCGTTGACCAGTGCTAATAGGGAACATGCCTAATATGTCGATCCCCCATTGAGCGAAAGGCCAGGCACCCGCCATTGGAGATAATAGGGTGGGAGGTCGACCAGATCGTGGTGCAAATTGCTGGCAAGTCTCACACTTCTGCGTTAATTCAGCCGCATCTTTTCCAAAGGTTGGCTAATAGTATCCTAACTTGAAGATTTTCCTCGTTAACGATCGAGCACCTTCATGACATGCTGCCACCCCTTCATGAGCTTCTCGTAGAACCCTTTCTGTTTCTGGATGAGCAACACACCTTAAGTAAGGAGTCGAGTAACCTCTTCTGTAGAGTTCTCCATCTATTATTAGATAACTGGCCGCGAGTCGTCTTATCCTCGTGGATTCGCCTTCATCATCCGTGAGGATCCCCTCTTTCAAATAACTCTGAAACGGATTCATCCATGTGACCTGTCCTTGAATGTTGAAGACTTTTGCTCTGCTTTCAAGGACTGAACATAGGGCCTTTTCCAGAAATTGCACATCCTGGATTGTTGTCCCTTCAAATGCCAGTTTACTCAAGGAGTCTGCCATCTGGTTTTCTTGGCGAGGAATAGACTCAATCGCGAAATTTGGGATTTCCGCGACGAGCTTCTTGGCGATGCTAAGATACTTTTTCATCTTTTCCCCTCTTGCCTCGTAAGTGTCATTAACCTGATTGACAATAATCTCCGAGTCACTCTTTACCTTAAGCGCAGCTATACCCATTCCTTTGGCTAGTCTGAGTCTAGTGATAAGAGCCTCATACTCTGCTTCATTATTGGTTGTCGGGAATGTTAGGGCGATCGCGTACTTCAAAGGTTCGCCTTCAGGAGGAATAAGAATTAAACCTGCCCCCGACCCTTCTCGTGACGAAGACCCGTCCGTATAGAGCTCCCAGATTTGATTGTTGTCTGTTGACTGACTTGGCCTGTTTTCCGCTTCAGTTTGACCGTTACTCGTGCTTTCCACGATGAAATCAGCTAGTGCTTGACCTTTGATGACCGTTTTTGGCGCAAATTTGATCTTGAATTCGCTGAGCTCGATCGCCCACTTGACCATTCTTCCTGAAGAGTCTGGCTTGATCAGGAAGTTTTTGAGTGGTTGATTGGTGAGGACCGTGATGTCGTGCGCATGAAAGTAAGGTCTCAGCTTCCGAGCAGCAATAACTAAGGCATAAAGATACTTCTCAATCTGGACATATTTTATTTCAGCTGAGTTGAACATTTTGCTAATGAAATACACTGGACTCTGAATATTATTTTCATCCCTTATTAAAACAGCACTGGCTTCCACCTCACTAATGCCTAAATAAAGGAAGAGCTGCTCGCCTGGAACGGGCTTTTCCATAGCTGGGAGTGTTTGGATATGTCTCTTCAAGGATTGGAACGCCTCCTCACAGTCTGGCGTCCACTCGAACTTGCGGTTGACCCTCAGTGTTTTGAAAAATGGGAGGGACCTGTCGCTCGCCTTGGAGAGGAAGCGGTTTAGAGCATCTAGGCGTCCATTCAGGCATTGGACCTCCTTGTGGAAGGTTTGCGACTTCATCTCTTCTATGGCCTTCAGCTTTTCTGGGTTTGCTTCGATTCCCCTTTCGTTGACCATGAAACCCAGGAACTTGCCAGACTTGACTCCAAAGGCGCACTTTGCAGGGTTCAGGCGAACGATGTGTCTCCTCATGCATTCGAAAGCTTCGCGGAGGTATGTTGTGTGTGGATTGCCCTTGATGGTTTTGACGAGCATATCGTCCACATAAGCCTCCATGTTTCTCCCCAGCATGTCCTGGAACAGGCGGTTCACCATCCGCTGATAAGTTGCCCCGGCATTGATGAGACCAAAGGGCATCACCTTGTAGCACAGAATGTCCCCGTCTACATAGAAAGCGGTGTGAGCCTCATCGTCTGGATGCATTCTGATCTGGTTGTAGCCTGAATAGGCGTCCATGAAGCTCAGCATCTCGTGACCAGAGGTAGCATCGACCAGCTGATCAATCTTGGGCAGGGGATATGAATCCTTAGGGCAAGCTTTGTTCAAGTCGCGGAAGTCGACGCACATCCTCCACTTGCCGTTCGATTTCTTGACCAAAACCGGGTTGGCGACCCAGCCCTGGAATCTCACCTCTCTGACGAAGTCAGCCTCAATCAATCTGCCAACCTCCTGTCTGATCGCCAAGCGCTTGTCTGTCCCAAACGACTTTCTTTTTTGGGCGATCGTCTTGATGGAAGTATCTATCCTGAGCTCGTGGGAGATGATATATGTGCTGATTCCCGGCATGTCGCTCGGCAGCCAGGCGAAGAGCTCCTTAAATTCCTTGAGGAGGGCGGTCATGGCCTCCTTCTGATCCTCTTTTAAGGTGGTCCCAATGCGCACCTTATTGTCTGGACCATCGACCTCGACCTCTTCTAACTCCTCTATGGGCGCTGGCCGAGCCAAATCCTCGCGAGATTCAGCCTCTGTTTCAATGGCGAGGGTCTCCCTTTGGTTCTTCCTGCGCAGGCAGTTCACGTAGCATTGCCGCGAGGAAGGATGGTCGCCGAGTACTTCTCCAATCCCGTTGGGAGTGGGGAATTTCATCTTCTGATGGACCGTCGAGGCCACAATCTTGTTCGGATTGATCGTGGTCCTCCCTAGGATGGCATTGTAGGATATAGGTGAATCAACCACCAGGAAAGTGACCGAGACCTTGATGCTCTTCCATCCCTCGCCAAAAATCACTGGCATGGTTATGGCCCCAGTGGATATGTTGTCCTTCCCGCAAACCCGATCAGTGGAAAGTCGACCCTCGTTAGGTCACGCTTGGATTTGCCCATCCTCTTAAAAGCGTCCAGAAATAGGATGTCTGTCGAGCTGCCTCCGTCGACCAGAATCCTTGCAACGTTACAGCCGTCAATATCTGCTGTGATAACCAAAGCATCGTTGTGGGGGGTTGTGACATGTGTCAAATCATCTTCAGAGAATGAGATGACAATGTTCTCCTCAGGTCGGGGTCGCTTTCCCAACTGAACTGCTGTGGAGATCTGAGTGGCGTAGACCTCCCTGGCGTGCGACACTTCGCCGCCTGCACCGAATCCTCCTGCAATCAAATTTACTCTTCTCTTGCTGGCAGACGGATTAGTTTGTTCAGCAGGGGCTGGCGAACAATGTCTCCTAGGGGGCGTTCGACTCCTGTCTCGCCCTGCCACGAATTCCTTCAGCATTCCCCCTGAATCGGCTTCTCTATGTCCCGCTTCAGAATGCGGCAGTCATCCGTCTTGTGGCCCTTGCACTTGTGGTATCTGCAATAGCTCTCGACGTCCTTTCCTATGAGCTGACCACCCCGACGAGGCATCGGTGGCCTCGCCAAGGATCTCCTCTCCATCTCGACTAGTACCGCTGAGATCTGCCTATTTAAAGGCGTAAAATACTCAGGGACCTCTGGATGGCAAGGCGCTGGATTAGGCTCAAGTCAGGGCCTGCCGTCTCTCCCTTTCTTCTCCTTCTTTACCTCCTTCTTACCATCGCGTCGGGGCTCAGGGACTACCCTTAGCGAGGTCGTCAGGAAGTTAGCCTCTGTATTCGCCCTTTCAAGGTCTATGAAACCTTTTGCTCTGGACGCTAACTCTTCCAATGTCTCGATCTCCTTCACGTGGTAGCTGTTTCGCAGCTTCCTCAAGGCCTTGTTGGCCACATCCAAACCTCTGTAAAATGCTCGAATGATTTCCCCATCCGAGATTCGACGATCTATCTTCGTGACGTTCTGATGGAAACACCCGTAATAATTAGCCAGCAACTCTCCAGGCTGCTGCTTGACCGCATCCAGGGCGACTACGCTCTTCATCAGCTGGCGCTCACCCATGTATCTCTCCAGGAACTTGCTCCTTAATTCTGCTCAAGTTCCTATAGACCCTGCAGGGAGGCCGAAGAACCAGGACGCCGAACCCGAAAGAGTGGATGGAAATAGTAAAGCCAAGTGATTGGGATCATTTGACTTACCCAGGAGAGAAGCCTCGTGCTTGTTGACGTGTATGGTGGGATCTCCTCTGCCACTGTACTCAGGTATGGCCCGAGCAACTACGTCTTTAGGGATTTTGATGGCGACAAGCTCGTCGGAAAATGGATGAGCAGATTGCTCCTTGAAGGGAGCTACGACTGTCAGTCGTCTTTCTTGGAGCCTTTTGTTGAGGAGATCGTCCATCTGGTCCACAGTGCAGTACCTGGGCGAGGTCCCTGATGGAGGAGGACCGGAAGGGTTGGCAGTGTACGTAGCCGCCGACTCCTTGGTGTATGACGGAGGTATGGATTGTTGTCCTGATGTCATCTCCTGATCCTCCGGAGGCGCGGTTGTACCAGGATTTGCTGTTTCAGACGGTGGGGGGCCTGCGGCAGCAGGGCGATCATTTTCCTGAGGAGCAGATGCTTGACGGCGAACCTGTCCTAGGATGGCCTCCAACAGTGAAATCATCTCTAGGGTTAACTGAATGTCTTCCCCAGCAATGTGGACAGACTGCGGTGCTGGAGCTCAGTTGTGGTTGGCTGCTGGGGGCGGTCTGGAATTCCCGACGTGTTCTCTGACCGTCCTCAGAGGAATGGCATTGGGAGATGCCTGGCTGGCAGGCTCTTGTTTAAGCGGTGAAGCGGCGGCGGGATCAGAGCTATCTGAGGATCGCTCGCGAGTCTGGTTCCGACGGTTGTTTTGGGATCGAGTTCTCATGGCTGAATCGCTCGTTTCCCACAGACGGCGCCAAATGTTGGATCGTGAAATCCAGGATGCTGACCTAGCAGTGAATTGAATGCCATATGAGGGTTGAAAGATGCTTCTGCTTCAACTCCGGTGAACCTGCAAGTAGGGGAGCGCAACAGAGGGGGTGTCTCTGGGTCCCTCTCCGATGCTTAAATGAGTATATGTGTGTGTATATCTCAAAACGTCAGGAACGTATGTAAAGCAAAGGTATTTATAGGGTAAGAGAGATCAAACCGTATGAGGCAACTGAATATCTTAGTGTATATTATGTTGCTGAAGATTCGGATCATGAGATATGGCGGTTACTGTGAGATATTGCAGTTACCATATCTAATCTTTAGTGAATATGTGACCGAGATACGCGGGATATCATGGCCATTTCCTTATTAACGGTTAATGGGACCAGAGGAGAGAGACAAGGCTCACTCTTATGGCGAGCCGTAAGGGGTCGCAGCCTGGTGAAAGGATGGCGAGCAGTCAGAGGAGCCTTTGGCGTTCATATCGACTTTGGGCTCGATCTTGGGCCACTCTATGGTGGGCCAAGCTGACTTGTACTTAAGCTGATCCAATTCGAGTATCTTGGGTTTACCCCCTCCAAGGTTATTGGGCCTTCGAGGTCTTTTCCTTATTGGGCTGTCACTATTGATACCCAACAAATTTTCCCCGGGATCCTGAAATAGCCACATGTACTAAATGCTCTGTCGAAACTAGAGAACTTACACCTAATAGCCTCGACAAATGATGGAAGAGACGAGATTCAACATTTTTGAACCATGAAACACTCAGTTATAGTTGTAACCAACCCGCTATTAAAGATATAGCAGACCTAAAAATGATTTGGACATACTTATACTCTCGTAGGGTCCAGGTTGACGTAATAAAGGGCGTAACTCAAGTTTAGCTTGACCCACCCAACCCGTGGAAACGGATCAGATTCAAATCATAAAGTTCCACCCGAACAAACGTGTTGACCCGTAAAAAATGATTTTTTTATATATTTTATTTGCAATGGTAGTCTACTAGTATTAGGGAAGGGCATGCTCCCACTAACACAGGTTAAACATCCTCTATCATGAAAATTTATATTAAATGACAATCACATTTGGTTGGTGTCCACCAATTTATATGGTTTTCACCTCTATCTATTGAAATAATTGTTTTAGGTACCTAAAGTTCTTGAAGATTCATTTTAGTTTTCAATGTTAAAACTAGTTTCTAACCCCTATTTTAAAACTAATTACCAAAGTAACCTAAGTATTTTTAAAATTCCCAAACCTACTGCATCCATGAATTTCGTTCACGGTTATGAGGGTGGGTTAAAAGAAGCATTAACTTCCCACCCCCACACACCAAACACACGCACACACAAAAAGAACATCATAAGCCTCCCTCCTCAACAACAACCTTCTTGTCGCTTGAACGCTGCCATCCGACGCCAGCTCCTACGACACCTCCTACCAATTCCTCAAATAACTTGAAGTCCATTCCCGCCACAATTGCCGCCAACCCCATCATCCTTCTACGTCAAAACCCCACAATCAGACTCCTCCTCTTCCGCCAACCAACCACGTCGTCACTGTTGTTGGGTCTGAATTTCCCAAGTACTGACTGGATGATGATTTGACAGTGATATGGATGTCAATTGGTTGATTACCGCACGCTTTCGTCGGAGCTCCGATTGACCTGCAAGAAGGGAAGCGAAACAGAGGGGGTTCCTCTAGGTCCCACTCTAAGGCTTAAATGAGTATACTATGTGTATGAACTCAAAACGTAATGTAACGAATATAAAGCAAGAGTCTTTATAGGGATGGAAGGCCAGACCGTTTTAGGCAACCAAATATATCTGTAAATATTGTGCCATTATAGATAAGGATAACAGATATTACAGTTATCACGTAATATTGCAGTTGCCTTATGTAATCTTTGTAGAATATGTGCGTGCCTGACATAGGCGGGACATCGTAGATGTATATTCGATGTCGGTTGTGGGACCAGAATTAAGAGGTTTGACTCTCTTGGTGAGTGCTCCCATGTCGAGCAGTATGAGGCTTTGGTCTTGGCTGACGGCGACCTGTAGGGACTTTGACGTCCACTTTAGTTTTGGGTTTGGTGCTGAACCGCTTTGTGGGTGCCAATTCACCCTTAATGTGAGCCAGCCCAGTTCTGAATGATTTGAGTTTTACCCCTCTGAAAAGTTATTGGGCCTTTGAGGCATTACCTGTATTGGGTCGTCACTATCGATACCCAACATTTGCCCCCAAAGTTTGAGTGAAGTTTCTTCGATCGAGCTTGATCTTGTGATAGAGGGTTTGAGAGCTTGATCTTGTGATAGATGATTTGAGATAGTGACTTCTTGATTGGACATTTGATGTCTTTGACTGTTATTTGTGTCTTTTGATGCTTTGTATCCTTTGGTGAACGGTTTACTCTTGTGAACGGTTTACTTCTTGATTGTGTCTTTGATGCTTTGTATCCTTTGTATCCTCTGTCCAAGCTTTTTCTCTCAAACGTTTTACTCACGGTAAAAATATTCCTTTTTACGATCATGGTTGGCAACAAGAATCAAACTTCTGGCAATGGTTCATCTTCGAAACCTTACCCTGCTCATTCTACTTCTGAGCAGAAATCTGCAGCTAGGGTTTCCAATGCCGCTCTTTCCATCAGAGATGCTTACACCCCGGTGCAGGACCAAAGAGTCCATGTGTCGAAACCAACCTCTAGAAGTCAGGTCGTCACACCGATCGTGGTGGACGTTCTTGAGACCAATGTTCCGGTTTTTTCTCTGACAGGTAGTCTTTTGTCATTTATGCTTCTTTTTAGGTGGTAAAACTCCCTTTTTTTTGTTATTTTAGTTTTGTTCATGCCATGTCATAATGTATTTCTCAGATATATATGCTTTAATATATTAAGCCGAATGAGTTGAGTCCAGCTCAGTTCAAGCCCGTGGTCGCGTTGGTGGGTTTAAAAGAAGCAGGCACACCTAGGTATTCGGGTCTAGGGTTGCATTACTGCGCGAAGGAGTGATTTACGTTTATGTGGCCCAGATTGATGCTGGGTTGCATTTTCCTCTTTGCGACAACCTGAAGACTCTTTATTGCTAATACGAGATAGGTCCCACGCAACTGGTACCCAACGCCATCCAAATGTGGGTTGGGTTCAAATTTATGTGCTTACGTCAAGGATGGACGTATTCAATTTCCCTATTCCGATGTTTCTATCGGTTGGATGCTGGGGCTAACCACCTTCATCACTTCCAAAATCGATGCCCGAAGTTTGAGGAATGGAGGGGCCATGCATGGAACTGAAATGTTCACTTTCGACTAGTGGACGACTTCTGGGCTACCAACTCCAACTACAAGAAGTATTATTTCTTCTGTATGGGAGGTGTGCCTTGGGAGCTTTCTCAGCCGGAGAGGGATGTTCTTCCAAGCTTTGGTGAGCTGTCGAGAAGTGACTGAAATGTCATTGATGAATTTTTCCGACGTCATAAGCAATCAGACTTCTGTTTGGTCCGCTCGGTCACGGAGACTTCAGAGTACATGCTTAGGATGACATGCATTCAGCAGTCCACGCTAGTCTCTATTGATTGGGTAAATTTCTGACCCTTTTCTTTTTCTGGCCTTGTATTGTAGGCACTCGGGGACCTAACTTTCTCAGTCTCTTTTCCAAGCAGGCTAAGGTAGGCTTGTCTGCTGCCCAGGTGACTTTGAGTTCACTTCCTCCTCCTTCTAGGCGCGCGACCAAGTGTAGGCCTGAGGAGGAACATTCTGGGGATCTTCTGCTCCCCGGAGCGAGGCTCCTGCCCTTGTGCAGGTTGATGCTCCTGCTTTCGATCGTGCTGCTCTCAACCCCTCCAGGGGAGCTGGGACTCGACGGGCACCTCGAAGACTTCCTTTTCTGGGGAGTACTGTTCTTTGGTGGCTCTCTTTTAGGAATCCAGACATCCTTATAGAATCGAGTCGACTGTCCATCTACAATAATCCAGACACCCTCACACATTACTATTTCCCGACCAACAATCAAACTTGACAATATCCCAGAGTCTCGTCCTCCCTTAGCAGCTTCAAAGAAATCCCCATTGCTAAAATAAATTCCTATCAGAATACGCACTCATAGAGCATTCAGTTCAACTATAATTCTTAAAGTCATCTTGGAGAGGAGAGCTAGGTTAAATCTTTGTAGTTCTTTAAACCCTAGTCCTCCCTCCATTTTCGGCTTTGCACTACAAGAATTTGTTGCATGAGCGACGGTTCTTTCATGTTGACGCTAACAGTTGTAGTTAAAATTATGGATATGGTGTGAGAATTGTTTGATGTTGTTATTATTACGTATTAGGCACAATGTGTTTTCCATCAGTATAGGTTACATTTATCGTTATCTTTTTCCATCACTAAGCGTTTAACATGAATGAAACTGTTAATCTGAAGAGAAAATAAGTATTAAACAATGGAATTTGTTGTCGCTGATGTAGCTACAACCGTAACGGTCGTGTTTGGTTAAACAATGGAATTTGTTGTCGCTGATGTAGCTACAACCGCAACAGATTCAATTATTTTGGTAAAATAATTTTTTTAGTTGCGACTATTGTTGATGCCAATAATGCACAAACAACTATGACATATTGTCAACTAACAGTAGTCGTTGTCGTCACTAAACTGATAGAACCGCCACTAAACCAAATTGAACCACAATTTAATTAAAAAAAAATATACCTAACTATCTCACTTGCTTATGTGGTTTAACTCACGCAGAGCAGCTGTTTCAGGAGCAGGAAGAGGCGAATGGTGGGAGGCACTCGCAAGCCCTAGCATATTTGTGGGAGGCACATAGCCGCGGAGCAGCAGGAGGCGAGTGGTGAGGAACGTGAAGCTGACGAGGCCGAGGAAGACGGCGGATGGAGGCTGCGCGACGGGAGCTGAAACGAAGGCTACGCGACGGGATCAACGCGGAACAGAGGAGAGGTGGACGGGGCGAACTGAAGAACGACGACAATCACTACCGGTGCATCTGAGCAAGGTCATCAGGTCGCACGGTAACAGTGGAGTCGTTCGCGCCAAGTCAATGGTTGTGGAGTATTCCTCCCAAGTCAATGGTATTAAGCCACTCTGCTGCTTTATGAGATATTGATCTGTAGTTTATTCCCTGATTGTGGAGTATTCATGGGTGTAATTGTTGATTATATGACAGGGAGCTACGGTTAGGGTTTTTATGCATCCAAGCAACATATGAGCAGGAGGTACTGTGTCTCTTCTAGCACTTTTTACTATTTTTTTAGATCCTGAATTGTTGATTTGCGGCATTTTATTGAATAAAAGTAATGCGTCTGATTGATGTTTCTGACGCAATTGGTTATAGTTTCTATCACAGCGAGTTTGTAAACTGATGGAATTTGAATCGAATTGTAAAAAAAATGTATAAGAATGTGTACTGTGATTTATTAAGTGGTATTCATCAAGAATTTACCCTTAACAAAGAGAAACCACGTAAGAACCACCAAAGATAAGACTAAAAGGTGAACTTTGACAATGCTTTTCACTTAAGTATGTAGTGATTTGAGAGCATGGTAACTAGGCATATAACTAAGCTGAGACCCATAGTTGATATCATACTTGACTAGTCATTCCTACTGTCAACATACCCATAGTTGTGATTGCAGATGAATCATATTTCCTAAAAAAGTCCCAATTTTTGAATCGACAATTCAGAGTTCTTGCTGCAGTTGTATCTACTAAGGCCTATCTCCTTTTCTTATAAACAAACCCTTTTTGTTTATGCAAGTAATGTTTTCTCTTTTTATCGAAACTTAAATGATTATAAACCTGAAGTTGTAGACTTTTAGGGTTTAGATTTAATTATCAAAAGCAATTAAGTTTAGCATTTGAAGCTGATAACGAAGGCAATCTGGGTTGTATGTTATTTAATCAGTTTCTCACTTTGTAGCAACCTCAATATGTTGTCCTGCTCAGTGGAACTCCTTCTTTATCAAGACCAATCGAGCTTTACAAACAGGTGATTTCAATTTACTAACCAATTTGGACGTTATGATTCTTGTTAATACTAAGTAAATAATATTCTTGAGCAGTGGGTCATATCCATGTAAGCTAGATAGACTCAGATTCTACTGTCATTTTCAATTTCCTTGTAGAAAAGAATGCGTTCGTCGATGATGGTAGTTTAAATTATATATATATTACACAATATATACCAACATCATAATAAAAGTTTCAGTGGTCGAAGCTTTTGCTTCTCAGAATCTTTCTACTACTCTTTGTCTCTGCAGCTAGCAGAGAGAGCTGTATATGTATATACATTTATCTATATAGGAACACACAAAGACAACATTATGATGTCAACCTTTTTTTTTGGAAAAGAATAATGCTCTTCTAATGAGAGACCAGACCAGGCGAGCGTGGATGGATGAAACTGTGTTGTGCTTTGTTTTCTTTCTGGAATTTGTCGGCTTATCTGAATTATGTCTTGAACGAGAACCATATATCACTGTCTCCCAAATTTACTTTTAACCGTGAAAAAGATTTTTTTTTCTGATGCTGAAAAGCAAGCACAGATATATGCATGTTTAATTCAACAAATTTGTCTGATGAAAGCAACTGTTATGATTCGTATACTAAGAAAGATGTTTTTGGTGAACTCCCAGTAAAACGTAGACAACAGGTAAATACTGATTTTCCTATAGTATTCTGATTATTTCTAGGTAAATACTGATTTTCCTTAATTGCTGTTTAATTCAAGGTGCTCCTTCATTACAACTCATATACATTGATATTTATAGTACTCTTGTACCTATTTCACCGCTTTAGCCTAATTGTTCTCATTCAGGCAAATTGAAAGATCAACTGGTCTTCTTAATTGTTTAAATTTATACTAAGCTTTCGTTCTCTGATATTCCAGACTGGCCCATATACTACAGGTCCCATTCAAGGTTATGTAGTGGGGTTTTTGAGAGACAACAAGTCACATGTTTATCCTCTCCAAGTTGAGGCACCTGAAACTACTGATATAGTATCCCACGTGGACATGATGGAGTTATCATGGGATAATCATATGACGGAAGTATGTTACTTTCATAATTTGGAGTTATCATGGGACAATCATATGATTTGTTCTTTTACATTCAAAATTATTATAAGTTTGTAGTTTGGATGTTTATTAAGATGTATATATATACTTGGATAAATAATATATTATATTTTTTACTCTATATTGTGTAGTTCATATCATGTAGCAATAAGTAAATAATTAATAAAAACACATCACAAAAGTTTGACATTAACAATGATTAGTGGTTGTTGACACAAAAAGTCTGTATTTAGCAGCGACATAAACTGATATTAGTGGTTGTTATCACTAAAAACATGTATTTACAACAAGTAAATGGACGTTGTTTCGAATAAAAGACAACCCTTCAAAGTCATGGATAAAAATGCAATTCAATGATGACACATTTTCATCAGTAAAACCCATCTATAACATCGTGTTCGTCGCCTTTTTAGTGTGTTTAACAACATACTTTGGCTGTAAAGTCATTTTGGGAGATGTCATCTTAGCAGCGGCAGCAACTTAACAACGGTCAATTGTCGGTGGGTAAACGATTTAGCGACGAAGGCTACCCTGACAAAGACTTCGTTGCTGCTAAGTGATAGCAGCACCATTTAATCGATTTACAGTGACTTTATGCCAACGTTAATGCACGAGTTTCTTGTAGTGTTGTTAGAACATCTCATCTTCTCAAGTGAATCATTTTCCCCATTTGAGAGTGTCTCCACTAGAAATCCGTCACTATAGCATTAATCTCACAACACCATGTGGTTGGTCACTTTAGGATGCTCATGTCATATGTCGAAATAGCTTGGACCACTGCCTTTATGAGAATTTATTTCCCTGCATTATTAAAATTGTTTTCTTTCCATCTTTGTAGCTTGTCGTGGATGTGTTTCTTAAAAAAACTGAGGGCTTCTCTCTTGACCTACCCTACATTGAAGGAAGACCAAGGTATTTTTCAAGGTTATGGACGTTATGAATGCCCATAGCTTGTTCGAAATTCCTCCTTTCTTTCTCCTGGACATTCAGACTCAGGAAGAGGCTCGATTTGCCCAGATTCACGCCTTGACCAATAGCGCAACAATATTCATCGATCATTGATTGGAGGGCCTGCATATTCATTTGTGTACCCTTCAAGAAGAACATGGATTTGTCTGCAAAAAAATTAAGTGGTGAAGGACAGGACACTCCCTCTTCATGCGAATGCCAATAAGCTTTTTCTGTGTAACCGCATCCTCAATCTGTCTAAGTAGAACGTCAATCATGAGAATGAATAATTATGGGGAGATGGGATCACCTTACTGCAAGCATCGTGTAAGTCTAATCGGTTTAGTGTGCTTCCCATTAACGAGGACCATATAGGACACCGTCGATATGCATTCTTTAAACTAACTGATGCACATTGGGTTGAAACCTTTATGTGGTAGTACCTCGAGGAGAAAGTCCCATTCCATCCGATCGTGTGTCTTCTACATATCCAGCTTTAGCGCACATTCAACTCTCTTTCCTTTATTCCGGTTACGCAACTGGTGGAGAACTTCATGAGAAATCACAATTATCTTGAATCATTCGTCCTGCCACAAAAGCACTTTGGTACTACATAATAATTTATGGCAAATAAGGCTTAAATCTATTAGCAAGCACCTTGGAAATAATTTTATAGCTGAAATTGCAAAGACTTATTGACCGAAATTTGCTTGGACAAGTAGAATTTGCTACTTTAGTTGACGGTCTTAGGGAGCTTATCGTTGCTAAAGAAGGATTTGACCGCAGTGATCACACTTGTACCATCATATCCCATAGACGGTGGTAGAATATACCAGGAAATTTGTCCGAACATGGCGTACGAGAACCTCCCATTTGGAACACAACACGCTTCACTTCCTCATCCATTACTATGCTAGTTAGGTTGCAGTTCATCTTCTCATTGATCTGGTTAAGCACACAATTCAACAAATCTCCCCAATCTCGCCTTCTTTTCGTGGTGAAAAGGTTCGAGTAGAATTTTGACAACACAACTCGAATCTCCCCTTTGTTTGTTACCCAGTTTCCATTCGGCCCTTTTAACATGAGGATCTTGTTATGTCCGCGTCTACTTAGAGTGGTTAGGTGGAAGCATTTTGAGTTTCTATCACCATGGTTTAACCATTTTACCTGAGATCTCTAGTGCTCGTAAATTTTCTCTCTTTTTCACTGTTCTTCCAATGCTTTTTTTTTTTTTTTTTTAATATTTCTCTTGTGCTCGGATCTTTGACTTGGAGAGGTTTGCAATCTGTGAATTATTTCCTTGATTTCTTGGATCTTGGTTTGATTATTTCCAAACTTCTCCTTACTCCATCTAGTAAGCTCACGGTTGCACCACCCAAATCTTCCTGGGAAACTATCGTTCGTTCTCTATACGTTCTGGAATATTTCTTCGCACAGTCTATTTTCTAACCACATCTATTCAAATCTGAATCTCCTTATACCTTTCGTGTCATTGTGGCATAGCTCAAGAATAATCGGATTGTGGCCCGATCCGATGGTCGAATCTACCATGAGCTGGGAAGTGGGATATGTTGTAATCCATTCGGCATTAGTGATTGCATGATCGAGCCGCTTATGGATCCTTGCTTGACCTTGTTGATTATTGCACCAAGTGAATTTGGGACCCTTAAAGCCCAAGTCAATAAGGAATAGGTCGTAGATGAGAGCATTGAATGTGTTGATCAATTGTTGCTCTCTTAGGGTTGTAAGAGAATATTCCTGTGAAGGGATCGTCGAACGCCGTCTCCAACATCACATATTGATTGAAACCCTACGAAGAGAGACAACACCTGCGTGAGAAAGAAAACACGAGAAGAGAGGATGTCGTCGCTATAATGATGGAAGGAAATTCATGTAGGAGCAGACCGAAAGAGTTTACGTGCAAGTTTTGGAATGTTGGCGCCATCTTTATCATTGCTGGAAACCCTACAGAACACCTGTGCGAAACAAAGTAGAGTGGAGATAAGTGTTTGACGCATCACGACTGGAGAATCATCAGTTGTGATTGATCTGTAAGTGTGTTGCTTAAAGTATGTAACCCTATTTATTTTAACTTGTGTCCGCAAGAGGACGCGATCGCCATGAGAACTTCTGGGCTACAGAAACGTGAACACCACCATCTCCAACGTACAGAAGACACCCAGGAAAACTATGTTGGACCTGGAATCGAACCTGAGCTCGATAAGGAATGACTAATATGTGGGAACGATCATTGCGTAGAAGCAAGTTAAGACCGCAACAATAATTAATTTGTTGCAAATAGTAAAGGAAGGATTCAGTGCCGGAAGAATTACGGTGTTGATGTTTGAATTTGAGGATGAGAAAAAACGAAAATAGGTATTTGACATGTCCCCATGGTGAGGACACTACCTGGGCACTAAAAGGTGGGCATCAAGTGTAGGACTGAGAAAGGTTGAGTTTCGCATGGTCCAATTCTGGGTTCAAATCCATGACCTAGGCTTGGAGATGTTCAATGCTACAAATGCAAAGAAGATACGGAATAAGATTGACAAATTCATTGAAACTGAAACTGAACTAGAAAAAGCCACAAACTGCTATCTGAGAATGAAGTTGAAGTAGATGTATGTTAATCATTATTGTATGGTTTCTGGTGGAAAAATTCAAAAGGTAAAGAAAACGGGGGATCAATAAAATATGAGAGGCTATCAGATTTTTGTTATGGATGCGGTAAGCTTAGACATACAATACAAGTATGCTAACGAGAGGTCCAAATGTCGGAGGAGAAATCGAGACACCCGATGTATGGTCCATGGTTGAATTGGAAAAGACCGCGGCGACTCATGTGAGGAGGATTAATGGTCCGTTCTTCTGCAAGAATGGCCAAGGATTGGGGCTTACGGATTCCGTAAGCCCATGTTCGTTTCATGGAATTGGTCATTCCATGCATATGTATTCCAGGCGGTGCGGGCTTAGGTATTCCGGGTCAAAACCTCGGAATTCCTAAGCCCAGACGGGTTGGAATCCGGATTTCAGAACTGAATGACCATTCTGCCCTCGACTGTTTGGCGAAATCCCGAGCGTGCCCCTCTGCCCTAACGCAGGACTGGTGACCGAATGACCGTTTCTGAACTGCGATTCTTCTGCGATTGTCTTCAATACTGGAGTCGCCGGATTCCGCCGTCTCGTCGATGGCATCGACACATCCAAGGACACGCCGGACCACCGCCAGAGACTGTACGTCTGTTCTCGCTTTCTCTGCTGTTGGATTTTGGATTTGAATGAATCGCTTTGAGTGAAGATAATTCTAAAACGGTTTGAGTCTCGATTGCAAGCACAATTCCAGGCAGAGAATACTCCAGCTGGTGACGGACACCTCTGCAAAGCTCAAGTTTTTGAGCGAATTGGATCATGATCTCGGTGTCAATGTATGATACTTTCACACATTTCTGCTTCTTGATTTTATTAGTCAACTGTTTGAACCGTAGCCAAAGCTTGATTAAGTTTCTACAAGGACACATTCTGCTGCTAGCCAGCTTGATGTGTAGAAAGTTCATTGTGGTTCTACATTTTGTAAAGTTGGCCTCTGTGACTTTTGGTTGTCTAGATTATTATGGTCTGATGTCAAGGTTGGTCATAGCAGTCAACTGATGGTGTGGTTGCTTTTAACTGTAATGCTGCTTCCGCCGGTAATTTATTCATTGATGCCCATTAACCAAGACCCTTATGGCGTCTAGATTATACAATTTCTTCTCTGCATCCTGTGAGAATTATGGCGTTTTCCTTATGATCATTGATGGACGACTAATTCATGATCATTATAATTGAAGGTGGATCTGATCTATGCATATATCCATCTTTTGGTGGTTTCGTAGCCAGGTAAGAAAATTGAAGATGCCAAGCTTGCGAGGGATTTCCAAAGTACACTACAAGAATTTCAGAAAGTTCAACACCTTGCTGCAGAGAGATAATCTGCTTATGCACCATCTGCCCCTCCATCTTCCTCAGTATTAATGTACTCAATTATTTCACTTAAAGTTTCTGATTATCGTCAATGCTGCCTGTTTTGATAATCTTTTTATCATCTTACGGTCTATATTTTCGTGCATGAAGATCTGATTCTGCTGAGCCAGTGACATCTAAAAAGGATCCAGAGTACCAACCCTTCCTCATGGACCAAAGGAGGTAAGTTTTTTTGCGTGACGATCTTTTTCAAGATCATATTTTTCAACTTTGAAATTATTTGTAAACAGAAATGGTCAGCTGGGGAAGTTGTCAATTTGAGGAAGTTTAGGTTGGTAATCTTCATTCTCTTCTTAAGTGACAAACAGGTCGAGAATCTTTAGTTGTGATCAGACAAATATTCTAAAATAGCGGTCTTAAAAGCAGAAAATGGTATATGAAGTGTATAGTATATACTACATCAGATAGGTTGATTCTGTATTTTTGCTTTTGATAGTAAAAAATATTAAAACAGCTTTGGTTAAGTACAGATCTCTGTTTGTGATTTCAGGCAAGAGCTTGTTCTACTGGATAATGAAATATCTTTCAATGAGGCTATGATTGAGGAAAGAGAACAAGGTCTAAGAGAAGTTCAGGAGCAGATTAACCAAACAAGTGAAATTCAGGGATCTTGCTGTTTTAGTCCATGATCAGGGAATTGTCATTGGTAAGATTCCTAAGAAACATATTTCAATCAGTTGTTCATCTTGTGGTTGCGGGCAATTAAGCTGTAGATTTATCATAGTTTTATCGGATCGACATATATGTATAATTTTGATTAAGGACAAACCCACGTTTTGTATAATGTATGTGGTGACTAACAACATTTTGTATTATGTATGTGGTTATTGTTGCTAGGTTTCAAGCAAATGACTTAACACTTATTCGGACCGACTATTGTCGTACGTTCATGAAACGTTATAGTGAGAATATTATCTTTATCGATATGGCTAATCATGTTAATGTTATGTAATCAATTGATTGTTTAACAAATTTTACATTCTTTATTTTTTTAAAATAAAATTAATAAATTGATATATTTAAAATAAATAAATAAATAAAAATTTCGTTTTTTAAATTTTAAATAAACCTTTTTATTATATATAAGTTTTATAATTAGTTAATACAAATTATTTTTATTATATACTATACATATACAAAGAGGGGCAAATATGTCATTTTACCACATTCCATTCCTTTTCCGTATACAATTCAACCAAAGAAACAACAGATTTCCTTATTCAATTCTATTCCATTCCACCAAATAAACAACTTCGTATTCTTAACTTCTATTCCTTATTCCCAATTCCTATTCCTTATTCCGAATTCCGTAAAAGAAATGCCCCGTAAAAGAGGGATAGGAATGAAGACTAAATCAAAAAAGTCCTGCATGGAGGAAGTCTTGGTTCAAGATCATGAATGAAGCAACAATGAGGAGGAAGCAAAATGATCCAGACCATGAAGGAGAAGGGGATATTGGGGAGGCAACTCGACAAGGAAAGGCACCAGAGGAATCACCTGCAAATGAGGATAAAGGAAGAGTTTATGTGAAGAGCAGCCGCATGGGAGTTGAAACCGAATGCATTCAGGTGGAGTTTGCTGACTCAGTGATCCAGAGCCATATAAAGTACCCTATGATATCGACCAGTGAAGAGGTAATGAGACAGCGAGGTACTCTCCCTCCCACCCACAATTCCATCATGAAGTAAACCCGCTTATGCTCCTATCAATCACCATAAAACAAACCCTCATCCAAAACCCTACATTCCAAGGTCATAACCTTAGGAGCAACCACCACGATCCCCGAATGGAAACCTTGCAGCCAAGCTTTACTAAACTCATACACAAAGCAACCACCATCCAAGAAGTACATGAATACCAAGCAATAAAGAACATAATCTTGCCCTCTAGCAGCATCCAAGCCTATACCTATACCATAGAAGAGTCGAATGAATCACCTAACCGAATACCAAGCTCAGAATCAATCTTACAACTCACTGGCCTTAGACCAATACTTAGAAGGATGTCCCTGAAAATACAATGTGAGGAGGAAAATGAAGACCATGGTACAGGGAAAAGAATGAGTCTGGAAATTTGCAAAAGCCGAACAAACTCCGGAGGGTGGATTCGTGCAAGTGAGTAGAGAAAAAGGTACGCTTCAAAGGAGGGCACACAAACAAAAAGCCGAGAGCACAAGAAGGAGACAAAATAGAGCAAGGTGATGAAACAAATAATATTGAAACGGTTGTCGTAGCTATCTCGAAATAGCCACACAGGGGCAATGAGTATAATTTGTTGGAATTGTTAGGGTATGGGGTCTTCCCTGACAATTTGTCATCTGAAGGACCTCAACAGAATGTATTAGCCAGAGATAATATGCTTAATGGAAACAAATAATGGGGATACATTCTGCGAAAGGATTCGATAGCAGGTGGGAACGGGAAATGCATACTCTGTATACCCGAGGGGTATATCAGGAGGACTAGCACTCTGGTGGAGGGATGATGTACGTGTAACTGTAAGAACAACAACCCATAATATCATTGATTGTGAAGTGTGGATGAGTAGCCAACCCAACCCAATCTTAATGACTTGGGTGTATGCGGACGCGAACCCACAAAAGAGAAGACGAAACTGGAATGAGCTTCGGGATATTGGTAGGGGCAACGGGAGGCATGGGCGTATATAGGGTATTTCAATGCTATAAGCCATCACCGTGAGAAGGAACGGGATTGACGAAAATCACAACGACAAATGGATAAATTCAATGCAATGATAGAGGTCATACAGAAGGAGGACTTGGGGGCAAAGGGATCGAGATTTATGTAGTCCAACAACTGAAGGTATAAGGAAAGGGTATTTGAACGTATAAATCGAGTCCTTATTAACTCAACATGGGCAGCACTAAACTCAATGTATAATGCACAAATTACCTTGCAATTGGATCGGATCACATACCAATAATCTTACACCAAGCGTAAGGAGGGCAAATAAGGAAAAGACAATTCAGATTCAAAGAAATGTGGTTGGATATAGGAGAAGCACGATGGACATATGCTTGATATTGGAGAGCTGTCGTAGGAGTCTACTTCGGTGGATGAAGAAAAAGTTTGGGAATACTAAAGTCAAGCTAAAGAAGACAAAAGAAAAACTCTGACGGATAATGCAAAGCCGACTAACTCTGCGAAGTTAAATGGAGGAGTCTGCCCTTAAAGATTGAATAAAAGAGCTACACAACCAAGAAGAGTTATACAATAAGCTAATGCAATTTCATAGATAAGATTGTTTCAAAGGTCTTGGTGAATAGGGTTAAATGGATAACAAAAGGTGATCGAAACTCAACCTTTTTCTACTTTACTACCAATGTTAGAAGAAAAAGGAATCGAATTACTAGGATCGAAAACAACCGAGGGGAGTGGAAAGATACAAAAAGAGGAATCAAATATGAGATAAGTGAGCACTTTCGATCAGTCTTTAGAGCAGAGGGCGAGGACTTGGTTGATATAGAGATACTGGGAGTTATTCTGAGATAGATCACTGCGGAGATAAACATTGATATGGTGAGGGAAGTAACAGATGGGGAGATTGGCGATGGCATTCTAACTGGGAGGGGCAAGAGCACCGGGTCCAGATGGTTTTACGAGTTTATTCTACCAAAAGAGTTGGTAAACCGTAGGTCCAAATGTAATCACGGTAGTTAAGTATTTTCTCAAGTCAAGTGTTTTTCCCTCCAATATAAATCAAACAAATGTATCCCTAATTCCCAAAATACAAAGCCCAACCAGAGCGAGTGATTTTAGACCAATAAGCTAATGCAATTTCATAGATAAAATTGTTTCAAAGGTCTTGGTGAATAGGTTAAAACCCTCTTTATCGGATATTGTCACCCTTTATCAAAGTAAATTTGTGGTAGGTCATGCAATACATGATAACATCTTAATAGCACATAAGGTGTTCCACCACATGCAGACACGAAGGGAAACCAGGATGGTTGGGCGTGCACTAAAGATGGACATGCAAAATGCGTATGATCGAGTGGAATGAAAATTCCTATTGAGGAGTCTTGAGAAGAGGGGCTTCAGAGAAAAATGGATTGGATGGATGCGGCAGTGTATCATAATTATGTCTTACCCAGTCCTGATAAACGGGCAGAGATCAGATACCATTTGACCTTCAAAGGGTTTAAGGCAAGGTGGCCCACTCTCACCATACTTATTCATCCTCCTTGTGGATGTGCTATCAAGACAATTCGAAGAGGCTATCCGAACGAATAGATTGTGTGGCTTCATCCTAAAAAGAGGAGGTCCAAAGTTGCACTACCTATTTTTTGCAAATAACACACTGTTTTTTTCTGAAGGGGACGGTGGAGAATCCCAGATAATTGAAGGAGATCATAACTAAATATTGCAAGGCGTCTGGATGACAAATAAATAATGCAAAATTAAACCTAGTTTTCACCAAAGGGGCGGAAGAAACGAATTGCAAAGCCATCGAGGAGGAGCTGCAGATATAGGGCGTAACGGATCCATGGAGATACCTAGGGCTCCCATCAATGTGGGGTCGATCTACATCCAGAAAGATTCAAGGATGGAGGTCCAAAACACTTAACCAAGTAGGAAAGGAAGTGCTCATTATGACGGTAATCGCAACAATACCGTCCTATGTGATGAATATTTTCAAGCTTCCCAAGACATGGTGCTCGGAGATAAATAATATGATAGCGGATTTCTGGTTGAGAATGTCGTATGAAAGGAAAAATATCCATTGGAGAATATGGGGCATGTTAGCAAGGTCGAAATCTATGCATGGTTTAGGGTTTCATGAGTTGGAAACTTTCAGCAAGGTGTTACTCACGAAGAGGGATGCAAGAATCCTTAATGAACTAGAAGCTCTATCGATCCAAACTATCAAGAGGTTGTATTTCCTCAACAGTGACTTATGTTCGGCCAAGAAGGTGGGAAAGGCGTCATGGGTCTGGGCAAGCATAATTCACTGTCGGGGAGTACTGTATAAAAAGGGGGGTGGCATATTTGGGATCGTGTAGATGTGCAAATATTTAAAGACACATGGGTAGTCACCAAACAAGGATACAAAATGGAGTGGCCAAGCGATGGAGGGCAAACACCGGACTTGAGGGTCCAAGAGTTGATCGGACAAAACCAAGAGTGGGATGAAAATTTAGTTCGACGTAGCTTCAATGACATGGACCCAAGTTTCATCCTTAACATGCCTCTAATGGACGCACCAAGCAAGGACCGGATGATATGGACACACATCAACAATGGACGGGTCACGGTGAAGTCGGTATACCATCGATTAAAGGAACAAGGGGGAGCTATGGCGCATGGCTCGAGTACAAACTACAATGAGTGGAAGACGATATGGAAGGTAAACACGGTCCCCAAAATTTTAAAATTTTATGTGGCGGTTACTCACAAATACGGTTGCTGTCAACAAGAACATAAGGAGAAAGGGGTGGTCGTGGAGGAGGGCTGACCTATATGTGGACCAGAGGAGACATGAGAACATATGATCAATGGTGTGGTTCAGCATCTTGGGTATTCGGAAAACAGGGACAAACCGATCCTCTCAATAAATGGATAACTAATAGAATGACAGAAGGCGGATCAACTGGAAGATCACGAGAATAAAGGAAAAGCATGTGCGTGTTGACTTGTTGGAATATTTGGAAGGCTCAATGTAAAGCAATGTTCGAGTAGAGGAGACCGAATATGACGGAGACAATGCTCGTCCTAAAGGGGGCACACTTAGAGCTCCTAAAGGCTGGACCAATAAGGAGAACAAAATTACGAGAACGACATGCTATGAGGTGGACATCACCGAATGAAAGAGTAATCCGCTTAAATTGTGATGCATCGTGGTTCAACCAAACAAGACATGGAGGTATTAGAGTGGTGGCTCGGAATGCGGCAGGGCAGCTTGTGGGAGGGTTGAATCATATGACCTGGAGTGACAATGTTGAAAGCCTTGAAGCTCAAACGATCTTGGAAGGAGTTAGGTTGGCAATCGAAAGAGAATGACAAAATATTAAAGTAGAAACGAACTCCCTAAATGTGTTCAAACAAATCAAGGTAGGGATTATTTCTTGGAGTTGGACGTCTTATGCAAAAACATCAATGCATTGGCACGACAACTTCGATGTGTCAGATGGAAGGCAATCCCGCGTTAAGCAAACGAGAGCACCAATTAGATAACAAACATGCTAGAATGGGATTGTGTCGTTAAAGTCACCTATACATGTCCAAGGTCCCCTCCTGCCGTGACCCAACTCCCTCAGACCATCCCAGTTCCTATTTTGGTTGTGCTCATTCTGGTCTCTGTATACCATAGTAATTTTCGTTGATGTGCCGGACCCATTCCCTTCAATTCGGCAATCCACCATGCTTGGTGATGTTGAGATGATGTTTAATATGATTTCTTCCTTCCAGAATATCGCTATCCCACCTCCTCGTCCACGGGAAGTAATACAGAAGCTTTTCTCCATTCCAGATGACCATATTTATTCGCAAAACACATCAGAAATTTTTGTTTCCATCAAGAAGGTGACACGTGGTTGATGCCTTTTAAGGAGATCTTTGTGGTTATGGATTGTCAGGGAAAATTCGAGACCCTGACAATTCTAACTAAGTAGACTCATTGGTCATGCGTGGCTGTTTCAGGACAGTCACCAGAGCTTTTTTGGTTCGGTTCTTCTCTAGATTATGATGTTGAGGGAATCAGTCCAGCCTGTCCCTACCTCTTCTACCTCTTGTAATTATTCATTTTCTTGTACTTGCACGATTCCTTATCTGCTTTGTGCTCATCTTACTCTTTACCGGGCTAGTACTGTCATTCTCCAACTTGCCCTTTTTCCTTCGGTAATTCCCCTTCTCATATTCCATGTAACGTTTAAGGGACATCTTGTTGATGATAGGGCTAAGGCCAGTCTGGGTTGATATGGTTAAGTCATAGGGCGATGGTGATCTGGTTCACGGGGGTCTATCTGCCGTATAAAGAGGTAGGCAAATCTTCTATGTACTGGAAGTTTGGGTGGTTTGGTTAGTTTGGGGGTTCGGTATTAATTTTTGGGTTGTATGAGAGATTGTGGGAAGGTCTTCCATATGAGAGGAATTTGGAATAGAAATGGTGCTCAAATTGGATAGTTTGCTCTTGGTATCTTCTAATATGGTGGGATTGGGTATGTGGGTGATTATTGTGGTTAAGAATGTAATGGGAGATGGTTCGACCTGAGTGGATATGTATGCATTAGTGGGTTGAATGGGGTTGTGAGGGGTGTTTACCAATTCGGTATGTGGAGGGTTAGGTTTAAGGGAAGGTACATGACAGGGTGGCAAGTGGTGTGGGTGAGGTTTAGGGGTGGGTTAGATAGGGTATTCGTGTCAGAGAGGAGTGACGGGGGGATCTGGGTGGGTTCGATTGATGGTTGTGTTCATTGTGATTGTTTTCCAACTCCTTCAGGATACTTGCTTCTTGCATAATATCCCACTATGTCCTTCTTCCAGCAGAGTTTGAGGTGTTTTGTGATTTCCCTCCACCTATTTTGGTCGATGTTATTGTAGCTCGTGGACGGGATTCGACCACCCATGGTCCATACATCGGAGTATCTGGTTTCACTTCTGACATCACAGTATATTGTCTTCAATGATAGGGCATGTCTCCTAGTTTACCACAATCATAGCACATGTTAGATAGGTGTTCATATTTCACGTCCGCCCAACATTTCTCTCCTTTTGAATTCTTCCACCAGAAACCAGCTATCAGGGTCTGACTAGCATCAATCTCCACTTTTATACACAGGAAACTAAACTTGATTTGATATGTGGATTCTTCTATTTCAATACACTTTCCAATCCCTTCACCAATCTGACACGCATTTGCAGAGTTTAAGACTCTGAGTTCTAGGCTATGTACTTGAACCCAAAACGGAATCCGTTCAAAATCTATATCGTTTAGGCTCAGAGTATATTCCCATTATTTTTATATTGAGACAGTGTCCTTGAATGGACCATGGTAGTTGATCTAGAATAGTTGTTTTCTCTTCCTCATTCTCAAATTCTATTAGAAGCACATTGTCCTTCAAATTTGTTATGCTCACGGATTCATACTTCGCCCATGTCACCTTCAGGGTGTTATGAATAACCACATTCTTTACCGTTTTCTGATATATAACTGGTCTGACATATTTCTCACGCACAAGACACTCCTTTTCCGCGGTAAGGTTGAAGACGAGCTTCCTAGCTGTCTTCTGCGCACCAGCAATGGGATTAGTCTCCATGATTGGAGACGACATGCACAACATCGTAAGAAATCTTGATAGATTCTTCTTCTTCTCTCCACTTGTATAAATACACGTAGATAGGTGTAATGGGTTTGATTGTGTTTTGATTAATAATAACACCGTGGGTGATATGCTGGCAAAGTCCATGGATTATGAATTTGTAGATGCTGATGAATTCCATCCACTCTCCATCAATTGTCAAAGATGGGTGGATGGAATATAATTAGTATTGTGTTGTTATGGTGATAGGGGCAGAAAAGATGAAGAGCGGGATGGGGCTGACGGAGGAAGATCGGATGTCGTGGCTAGAAACACAACATGATGATGTTTTAAGAAAGCATTCAGCGAGGTACTAGTGTGATCCTCAGCTGCTCTGGTCTGCGGAAGAGATACAGGGAAATTCTAAGAGCTGTTGCAGATTGTGATTATGATGATGGAAATTATAAGGACTTTGGAGGTGGTACAGGGAGTATGAAGAAGAAGCATAGTTCGGTGGTGAAGTTTGTGTTGCTGGATGCAGACCCAAACGTTCTTGCTGCTCGGCTTGAGGCTAGAGCTTCTCAAGGGAAGCACTTAATGTCTCCTTCACTTTTGCAATCGCAGCTCGATCTGCTTGAGATTGATGATGGTGAAGAACAAGAAGGCAACATTTTCAAGGTTGATGCTACTACCTTCACTCCTCAGGAAATTGTCGCTCAAATTCAATCCTTCTTAACCGATTCCCAGTCCCAACCCCAACCATGATCTTATTTACATGCTTACTTTATGTTATGTTCCTTACTTAATTATTATTGTTGTGAAACAAACTCATGATAAACCACCCATAAACATCTTCCATATATTTTTATGACCATATATTTTTCTTTTCAGGTAAATATAAATTTAATGAATCGTGAAAAAAATAAAGGGTTAATAGCTCCAATGGTACCATACGTTTTAGCCATGTGATCGGATGGTACCGTATGTTTTTTTATGTAGTCAAATGGTTCGTTATGTTTGGACGATGTTGTCCTATGGTATTCCGTTAGATTTTTATGTTAAATGGTACATGTCAGCACCACGTCAGCGCCACATCAGCGCCACGTATATATAACATAATATGTCATTTAAAAAATAAAAAAAAATTATGAAAAGAAATCGAAAAAATATAAAAACAATTATAAAAATATTTTAAAGTTTATATATTAATACAATTTTTTTTTCATAAATTTATTTTAAAAAACAATCGAAAACTGGCAAAAAAAAAACAAATAGGGTTCGACCCTTGGTTGGGTCCAATTGACCCATCCAAGGGTCGAACCTTGGGCTGGGTTGGACCCCCACCAGGTCGCCTGACCTGTTCGACCCTTGGTTGGGTCAATTGGACCCCAATGGTCGAACCTTAGTTTTTTTGTTTTTTTTTGCAGTTTTCGATTTTGTTTTTAAATAATTTTTATTAATATATAAAATTTTAAAATATTTTTTTGAATTTTGTTATAATTGTTTCGTATTTTTTCTCTATTTTAATTTTCCTATTTAGTTTTATTTTTCATCTGTCACTTCAGCGCCACGTCAGCCTTCCGTTAGTTAAACTTGATGGCAACAGTAACTTGGACTAAATAACAACATTATGAAAACATAAGGTACCAAAAAACAACATAGGGGTACCATCCGATCACATGGCCCAAACATATGGTACCATTGGACCTAATAAATTTAGATTATAATGGATATTAATTAAACTATTTACTAAAAAATAAGTAAAGAGATTTACATTTAAAATTAATTAAATAAATTATTTAAAAAGTTTATTTTTTTATTTATATTTAATTTATTATTATTATTAATTTTTTAAATTAATTAATACAAATTATACGCATTATATACTATACATATACAATGAGGGGCAAATATGTCGTTTTATCACATTCCATTTTCTTTCCATATACAATTCCATCAAAGAAATAACATAATTCCTTATTCCATTCTATTCCATTCCACCGAAAAAACTTCATATTTTTACCTCCTATTCATTATTCCTTATTCCTATTCCTTATTCTGTATTCCTTATTCTGAATTCCGTGAAAGAAACGCCCCGTAAGTGTGTGCCAGAACACCCATTGACTACCCTAGTCTGTGCGCATGCACGCCTACAGATGAGACTGACTGGTTTTAATACGCCTATTATTAAATAAACTAAAAGAATAGTCTACAGTGAAATAGCCCTTTTATAAACAAATATTCCTAAAGTAACCATGGTTCGCTCGCCCGAGAAACAACACTGATTACTATGGTAGGGTCTGACCTTGCTATGGTCCATGTATGGAAGGTTATAAATACTCCTTCATCATCCTCATTCAAAAAACAAATTATGATCTCACACACCTACCATACATTTTAATTGCTCAGATCAAACGAACTTCCGACTAACTTTGTCATCGGTGGGAAACAATGGGAACACACCGGGCTTTTGTTTTGTGCAGGTTCAAGGAGCGGATACAAGGAAGAAGATAAGAAGTTCTCGTTTATGTTATTCAGCACATTGGCGCCGTTCAAAGACTATTAGCGTTCTTGAAGAGAATTTGCTCCAAAACCTTCAACACCATCTAGGAAAATCAGCGTTCATACCGGTCTAGATGGTCCATCCTTGTCAACCTGTCCTGGAAGAACTTGTCCCGGAAACACCTCCTGTTCCTGAAGAGCAAAGGTCTAAGTCTGAAACGCCAAGATGATTTACATCCAAGCGATAAAAACAGCGAAAAATGTTTAAAGAATATGTTCATCCGTGACGGAAGCACAAGATTCGGAAACCTACCCAAGTGCGAAGGGCATTTGGAGAAAGTTGGGTGGGATAAATGTCATAATAGAGACATAACTCAGATAAGGGAGAGAAATAACGAAACCTTAGCCCGACATCAATTTGAAGTAGGAACATGATTTCCCGACATCATTAGGGATGGGATACCTGGGGGTATGAGCGTCGCTCATCCCCGCCTCACCCACCGTTTTTTAAAAACTGAAAGAGAAAGAGTATTAGGTTTAAGATCAAGAAAAGGCGAAGGGAGAAATATGTGATTACCAACGTCGGAGTTAGAAGTCATTCTTCGATAGGAGCGAATGGCGCGAAGGTGATGGGTGTTGAGAGGGATAGGAAAACACCGAGCAGAGCTTGGCCGGAATTATAGAGAGAAGGCAGAGGTTTTTAGAGAGAGAAAACTCTGAAAATTAGAGAGATAAGTAAAACTGGTAAATGAAAGAAGTTGGGGGTAGTTATACAACTCCCCTAGAGCAGGCGAACGGTCACCTAGGTAGGAGAAATTACAATTTTACCCCTAAAAATAAGAGTCTCCTCGGTTTTCGAAGCTTCTAGAAGATCCCGCCTAAAAAATTGAATTTGGAATTCAAATTTGTAAGTATGGCGTGTTAGAGGCGAACTGTGCATGAAAGACACGTGGAAATAAAAATTTGTTAAAAATGATTATAGGATTCAGGCGACGCCTTTGGAAAGCACATATGATTATAAGCATTGTGAACATGCGTCAGTCGATTGAAGATAAAAGTGACTTTCGCCAAAAATTATAATCCTCAAATGAGCGTCGCTCATTTAAGGCTTTGGGGGCAGATGATGGGTTATGAACTTTGGGCTTGGCTATTTTTACATATAGCCCAAGAACATTCCAAACTGGATTTATAAGCCCAATTGTGTTTAGGCATCGCTCTTTGTATAATTGATGAGGTAAGGGTGTCACCCCATGAGGATGCGCCAGAAGACATAAAATACTCAGAATAAGTGTGTGCCAGAACAACCACTGACTACCCTAGTATGCGTGCATGCACGCCTACAGATTACCGGTTGTTTTTAACACGCTTATGATTAAATAAACTAAAAGAACAGTCAATAGTAGAATAGCCCTTTTATAAACAAATATTCATAAGGAGTGGATACTGGGAAGAAGGTATGAATTTCCGGTTTATGTGATCCAACAAATCTGAATCCTAACAATGTTTCAGGGTTTAACTTATTTTCAGCTACAGGTTGAAGATCAACTAAGGTAGCTTGGTTACTACCTGGTAAGGAAACTATCAAGCGGATGAAACGTCAATTGAAAATTGAATTTCCCCAGTACTGACAAGCTGTACAGTAGCAGTAACAAAGAATTACACAAATCAAGAGCCATAAATCCAATTTGACAACAATCATTGTGAAAATCAAATGAAGATTTTGAATTTGAGGCCCCACCTGGAATATTTGAATAGACCAAGAGAAGTACTGGCATATGTTCTCCAGAGGGTTGATGGTCAAAGTGCCCCCTAAAGTTTGGCAGAAATTTAAGAATCCTCCTTAAAGTTTAAAATTCCCCCTAATGTTAAGAAATGATGAAAAATTCCCCCTAAAAGAGCATCTGACAAGGGGAGATTTTTCATCATTTTCAAACATTAAGGGGCACTTTAAACTTTAAGGGGGATTCTTAAATTTCGGCCAAACTTTAGGGGGCACTTTGACCATTTACCCTTCTCTAGAATAGTGGTGCTGATCTCTGGGAAGCTCACCGAGCTGAGACTCAGCAAAACTCCCTGCGGAAAACCATCCAAAACCCTAAATTGTGTCACAGAAACGGTCAGTCGATTTTTCAAAAAACAAAAACAGACACCGGTCGGTTCACAACGGTCCAACTGGATCAACCATGCATATCAGTCTTTTGATTGAACCGAATCGAACAAGAGTCCGATTTCAGATCAGATCGACGATCCGGTTTTGATACCTATGTTTCACACACTTACATCGACTATTTCAAAAATATTAATGGAACCATGTGAAAAGAAATGCATATCACTGCACAAATTGGATTGTAATGCAATATGTAGAAAATAATATCTATCTTTTAAAAATCCGGTGTTAAGGTCAAACCATTTTAATTAATGTAGTTTATAAAAATAATTTGGCAAAATAATTTATGTCTATATTACTACTAATTTACCTATATTATTAAGGATAATTATGTTGGATCACAAATTGTCACTTTGTCCTCGGATCGTCCTTCTCGAGCGTTCGTTGGGCGCTCTGAAGACCTTCTCAAGCGTTCGTTGGGCGTTCCCGTAGTTTCTCCTCCGATGGTAAAGCTAGGCGGAGTTCAGTGATAAAGGAGAGAAATTGCTAGTTGAGAGCGTAGTAAATGCAAGTGAAGAGAATTAAATGCAAGTTGAATGATGGGTGGTATTTATAGAAGTACCTTGGGAACTTGAGCATGGTTAAGGTCTTACAATGGTGGCTCCTGAATTTCCAGCGAGCCAACCATGGTCAGTATGGTGATGATGATGATTGAGTGATGGGACTCAAATCTGTCTTTAAATTCCAGGATATTTGGGATAGGGAGCACCCTACACTGATAAACTACTCTTTGATATCCCAAAATCCTTCCACCTAACCAGATCTTGCCCCCTGCCCCCATACAACGAGTAGGTGAGGGTTTTGTGGAGACCAACTAAGTGGCTCATCCAATTGAGCAAGCCAGTAAGAGTGTTTCCTCCATGGGCGAGATGATGATGGCGAGAGGTTCATTGTTATAGCGTCATTCCCGTGATACAACGTCATTCCCTTTCTTACCCTTCGAAGGCATCGAGAGTGAATAGTTTAGGCATGGGCCGACCTAATCTTTTGGCATGATCAATCTTTGGGCCTGGCCCAAACGTGTTGAAGCCCAAAAGAACAAGACCCATCATCTGCCCCCGAAGCCCAGGATGAGTGTCGTTGATGGCGCTTCTTACTTGGTTTATTAGTGTTCTATCTGATAGAGCACGCATTTTATCCGATAGAGCATGGTCCAGGTGTTTCTTCCTTTTCGGCCTATAGGAGCGATTCTTGTTGAAGTGCTATGTCGTCAATGGCGCGCCATTGACCCTCAGCGTTGCATGGAGCCATTTTTAGAAATTCAAATTTAGAAATTTGAATTTCAAAAGAAGAGCAGGAGATTCAGGGAGACACGCGTAATTAGTGGCACATCAGAAACTCTTGGGCTTCACTAAGGGTTTCAGACCATAATTACCCGCTAGGAGTAGCCTATAGGGGTGAGCTTTCACCTTCCCCTACGGAGCTCTATAAATTGGCTCCTGCTCATCCTTTATTTTTTACTTTTACCCCTGTCGTCAATTTTTCTTTATGCCTTCTCTCTGCAATTTCAGCCAGCTCGTGTCTTCTTCTCCGATCGCCCTCAAACTAGCTTGTTGCTCCACCTTTGAGCCAAGCCTCTACCCCAGACGCCGGCGCTTCACCACTACAATGGCTGGAAGCGATGCGACAGGAGGTGAGGCAATTGTTTTCTTCCCCTGGTTTTACTAACCTAAAGCGAAATATATTTCTCATTCCATTTTCAATAAAGCAGTAGAGGAAGTGTGTCTAAGCGACGCTTTGTCTTCGTGCTTTCCTATTCCTGATGAGTCAAGTGCGGAAAATTGTCATCCTATTTCCCTTCCAGGTCTGAGCGAGGAAACCATTTATCACCTGCAAATTGATGCATGTTTGAGGTTTCCTCTATGCCCGGATTTAGCAGTAGCGTGCCGATATTATGGCGTTTCCCCTACCTAGTTTTCTATCAATTCCATTCGCACCTGGGTAAGGTTTAGAGTGTTGTCTGTAAAGAGGGATTGGACGTATTCCTTGGTTTTATTTCGCCATTTCTATAGGATAGATTCAAATCGATTTGGTGTGTATAGTTTTTCCAGTCACTTCCTTGACAATAAAGATCAGGTGTGGCATTCAGAGTTGCCCTTAGTCACGTGCTTTAGGACAAGGAACTCCAATTGGAAGACTTCATCCTTCATCTTCCAAGGGGGTGTTCTATGGTGCATAGTCTCTAAAACGTCATGTGACCCTCTTCCTTCTCTGGAGGAGTTGTCACCCTCCGATTTGGAGTCGCTTCACATGGTGTACTCAAATCACCAAGATGGGTGCGCCACGTGGATATCAAAGGAGACCACTGAAGAGGATTTGTTCATCGCAGGCATCTCCCTAGTACAACGTTGCCCTTCCTCTTCACGGGTAATGACTATTTCCTTTCCTTTTTGCAAACAAACATACGGATCCTAAAACATTTAGCCCTGAGACTCGAAAGGCGGTCGAGATTTTCAGATATGTGGTTCCCTTCTCTCGTTATTGTAACAATTCAGTCTTATGTAGAAGAGTTAATATTCTTCATACAAATAAGTGGGACGCCCCCGTTGTGATGGAAAACACAATGTCATGGACTTACACTAAGTTTGTTGATGGTTCTTCCCGACCTAAGAGCGTCAAGGACAATGGGTTAGCTTACTTGGGGAAGCCCTACATCACTCCCTAAAAGAAGAAGAAGCCAAAGACTCTTGCTAGGGAGTCTACCTTTGCTGGTGTCAAGGTGACGCCATCGTCTCCTGAAGACAGGGTGCTTATTGACAAAAGTGGTGCCTCCATAGACGAGCGTCAAGGTATTACCCTCTACTCCTAGGTATCATCTCTTTTCTGTAAGTCTCCCAAATATTTTCTAAGCATTTGTGACTAACACTTAGCTTTCAGATGCTCCCCTTGCAACTCCAAACGGGCACCACTCTTGTGGAGCTTTCTGAATAGAAGGAGGCGACTGCCGCTGAGCTCAAGCGAGTTCAAGAGCTTGAGCATCAGTTGGAGCGAGTAGAGCGTCGCCTAGAATTTAAAAGAGCTGTCAGGGACGAACTGGAGTTGGAGGCATCACACCGATCCCAATAGCTTCAGGAGGCGCAGGCGATGGTGACTGAAGCGGCCACTCAAGTTGAGGTTCTCCGCAAACAACTTGAGTTGCTGAAATGTCAGTACGCCAAGTTTGAGGAGCGCACTGTGACGGCTGAGGAGCGTGCCACCAAGGCTGAAGAGGAGGTTTCACTCCTTAAGGAAGAGCTTCCCCAACATCTATATGACGGAGTGAAGGACTTTCAAAACAGCGAGACCTTTGAAAAGATGGCGGCACTATGAAGCCAGGAGGCCTTGGTTGCAGCATTTAGAGGTTTGTCTAAGGACATTCTGAATATCGAAGTCAAGTCTCCCCTTGCAACACTTCCCTCCATGCAGGAGTTCCTGGCGTATGATGCCATATTAGAGGAAGCAAGGAAAGTGGATGAAGAGTATGATTACTGGAATGACAGCGAATCCCTAAACCCTATCTTCTTCATCGTCCTAAGCGCGCCCCAACAGATAAATCTGCCTTGCCTGAGGAAAAGATATCCCAGGAGCCGCCCCTGCTTGTAGAAGAAGCGCCTCGCCAACCTTCTCTTCCAAAAGAAGACCCTCCTATCAATGACTTTGCATAGTCTTAGGATTGTACTTAGTCATCTTTCTCATTTCATTTGTAGTTTCGTTTTTGTTAAGTCCTCCAAGCGAGGAATTTTTTTAATCAGGCTTTTTAATGGTTTGGTATATATCCAGCGTTTCAATTTCCTGATGCCTTTTCTTCAAATTTGGCTAAGTGTTTCAGACGCCTTAGCCCCTTGCATGTTCTGATTTCGACTAAGTGTTTGAAATGCCTTAATCTTGTGTATGCTTCAATATTGACTAAGTCCTTCAAGCGCCTTAAACTCTTGCGTGCTTTAATTTTGACTAAGTGTTTCAAACGTCATAGACTTTTACATGCTTTAGCATCGACTAAGTGTTTGAAATGCCTTAATAGATTTCTAAATTCGACTAAAATCGTATATATTCTTTGTCTTAGCTTTGTTCACCTTTGATAATTATGTTTGAATGTAAGTCACTCTTAAATTGCTAGAATGAGGAAACACCATTTTGTAAGTATGGCGAACAAAACTTCATAAATTTCGCTGCGTACAAATTACACGATTAGATAGTGGCGCCTAAGCATAAAATTTCTTCAAATGCTCAGCATTGAAGATGTTCTTCAACTTCTTTCCTTTTTCCTCATCTAGCACGTATGCGTTTGCATAGGGAATAACGACAACCTTGTATGGTCCTTCCCACTTTGGTAATAACTTGTTTCTTGTCATGATGAGCAAATTCGTTTCTTCTCTACACTTTCTCCCCACCCCCACCCCCCTGCGGAAAATTGGCGAGCGGGGACTCATCCATTATAATATCGTGTGGTGGCGAGGCACATCCTTTCTTGAACTTGTTCAGATGCCCATCTATTTTCATCCGCCAAATCCAGTTCAAAATGTGTTTGGTACTCATTAGTCGCCACGTTAAAGTGTTTTACTCTGTGAGATGCGCATGTTATTTCCGTTGGGCCGGCCGCTTTAGAACCGTACACCAACTTAAAGGGTGTCTGCCCCGTCGCTTGTTTGGTGTTGTCCGAAGAGCCCAAAGAACATTTTCCAGTTCCTCGGTCCATTTTCCATGAAAGGCATCCAACCTCCTCTTTAATCCATTCAGAAATGTTTTGTTGGCTTCTTCAACCTGCCTATTCGCTTGTGCATGTTTGATGGAGGCGTGCCTATGTTCAGTTTTTAGCTCTTCACAAAACCACTTCAACTCTTTGCTAGAGAATTGAGGATCATTGTCACTCACAACGATATATGGGATAGGGAGCTCCCTACAGGGATAGAGTACTCATTGATATCCCCAAATCCTTCCACCTAACCAAATCTTGCCCCGTCCCTACCGTACAACGAGTAGGTGAGGGCTTTGTGGATACCAGTTAAGTGGCGCATCCAATAGTCCAAGCCAATAAGAGTGTTTCCTCCTAGGGAGATTTGATGATGGTGATACATTCATTGTTATTGCGTCCTTCCCATGATACAACGTCTCTCCCTTGCTTACCCTTCGAAGGTGTCGCGGGTGAATGGTTTTGGCATGGGTCAGCCTAATCCTTGGGGTGATCAATCCTTGGGCCTGACCCAAAAGTGTTGAGCACCTATCATGGTGCTTATTACTTGTTTTATGGGTGTACTATCCGATAGAGCACATTTTTTATCCGATAGAGCACGCTTTTTATCCGATAGAGCACGGTCCAAGCGTTTCTTTCTTTTTGGCATGTAGGAGCGATTCTTGTTGAAGTGGTGTGTCGTCAATGGCGCTCCATTGACCCTCAATGTTGCATGGATCCATTTTTAGAAATTCAAATTAAGAAATTTGAATTTGAAAAGAAGAGTCGGAGATTCGTAGAGACACACGTCATTAGTGGCGTGTCAGAAACCCTTGGGATTTCTTAGGAGTTTCATGCCATAATTTCCCGCTAGGGGTAGCCTATAGGGGTGACATATCACCTCCCCCTACGGAGCTCTATAAATTGGCTCCTCCTCCTTCATTTTTTCACTTTTACCCCTTTCATCATTTTTTCTCTCTGCCTTCTCTCTAGAATTTCAGCCAGTTTGTGTCTTCTTCTTCGATCGCCCTAAGTCTCTCATCGCCCCAAAATAGCTCGCTGCTCCACCTTTGAGCCAAGCCTCTACCCCATACGTCAACGCTTCACCACTACAATGGTTGGAAGCAACACGACAAGAGGTGAGGCAAATGTTTTCTTCCCCCTGGTTTTACTGACCCAGAGCAAATTTTCATTTCTCATTCTATTTTCAATAAAGCGGTAGAGGAAGCGTGTCTAAGCGACACTTTCTCTCCACACTTTCCTATTATGGATGAGTCATGTCCGGAAAATTCTCATGCTATTTCTCTTCCAGGTCAGAGCGAGAAAACCATTTATCACTTGCAAATTGATGCAACTTTGAGGTTTCATCTATGACCGGATTTGGCAGTAGCGTGCCGATATTATGACATCTCCCCTACCCAGTTTTCTCCTAATTCCCTTTGCGCCTGGGTAGGGTTTAGAATTTTGTGTGAAAATAGGGATTGGATGTATTCCTTGGTTTCATTTCGCCATTTCTATAGGATAGATTCAAATCGTTTTGGTGTGTATAGTTTTGTCAGTCACTTCCCTGACAACAAAGATCAGGTGAGGCGTTCGGAGTTGCCCTTAGTCACGTGCTTTAGGACAACGAACTCCAATTGGAAGAGTTCCTACTTCTTCTTCCAAGGGGGCGTTCCGAGGTGCATAGTCTCTAAAGCCCCGCGTGACACTCTTCCTCCTCTGGAAGAGTTGTCAGCCTCCGATGTGGAGTCGCTCCACATGGTGTACTCAAATCACCAAGATGGGTGTTCCACATGGATATCAAATGAGAGTACTGAAGAGGATTTGTTCATCGCGAGCATCTCCCCAGTACAACGTCGCCCTTCCTCTTCACGGGTAATGATTACTTCCTTTCCTTTTTGCAAACAACGATGTTTCACGCGCGGCTTACGCGTTTCCGTTCCGTTTGCTCAAAAAAATAAGGGTAAGACCCCCGAGCGACGCTGCAGAAGGCTCGAAGAATAGAAAAAGACATCATTCCCCGAGACGCAGGGAGTAGAAATCGTCACGCCCTGAGAACAAGATGGATACTTTAACAGCAGATCCTGAAACTCATTGATATCTCGAAATCCTTCTACCTAACCAGATCTTGCCCCCTCCCCTCGTACAATGAGTAGGTTAGGGTTTTGTGGAGACCAGCTAATCGGCGCATCCAATAGGGAAAGCTAGTAAGAGTGTTTCCTCCTAGGGCGAGATGATGATGGTGAGAGGTTCACTACTATAGCGTCGTTCCCGTGATACATCGTCGCTCCCTTGCTTACCCTTCGGAGGCGTTAGGCCTGGGTCAGCCTAATCCTCGGGCGGCCAAATCCTTGGGCCTGACCCAAAAGTGTTGAAGCTGAAAAGACCAAGACCCATCAAATTACTTTAGTAACAATTTATTTTTAATGAGTTTCAATTATAATATTCAATTTTTTAAATATTTGAAAGTGTGCTATGTATATCTATATTATTTATAAAGTACGAAATGCTTTTTATAACTGCAACCTGCAAAATTACACGAATATTTCTTAATAATTTAATCTTATCATTACTACTTTAGTAATTTACATATTCTCTTTTCAGCATTTCTTGAATGCAATTTACAAAACCCCTTTAAAAAAGTCTCCACCAATATTTCATACTCAAGGACATTGAGCATTACAACAACACATTTTATCACTTGATCAATAGTACTCAAATATTTTTACACATTTTAGTTATATTTATTACTCTAACTAATCAAGTGAAAATCTTTTGTCCCAATCAAAATTTAAATTTATGACTATTCTATTGTTCATCTTATGAAATTTTATTAATTAATTACATTTAATTTTCAATTGTTATGTTAATTTTATGTAACTTTAGTATTGTATATAATCATCAACATAAGTCATCTACAAGTTAAGTGGTTGATCATATAACATATTGAATTATTTTATTACTAATATTAATTCAACACTTTGACAAAGCTATTTTAATTTGATAGTAAAATATATCTGTCAGTTTTTTTAGAAATTGTTTATCCAAAGTTATTGATGTTATTGCTGAAAACTAATATTAGATGACCAAAAAAATAATATGAATATTTTACTACTAAATTAAAATAAGCTCGGTGATCTTATGGATTGATCATCTACGTATTACTGAAATCTAACAATAAATATTATAAGTTCTTTAACAATTTAATTTTCTAAGTGTATGAAAAAACATACACGCATGTTTGATTGTGTAGCGAGGAGAATTAAATACTTGATTAAAAATATTTATTGATATATAAAACTACACTTAAATTACGTTAGATAATAAAACTAATAATTTCTCATTCTCAAATAAATATATGATACAAAAAAATGACTTTACCCAATTGTTATGATTAATTCATTTGTAGCCTTATTAAAAAATTAGATTAATTGTTTTAGGATTTAGTATTAATTAGTGTGTATGTGCATTCTTTCATGGATATCAAGAACTTAATAAACTAATTTTTCAGAGTTTATTAGTTATTATCGTTTCAAAACTTAATGATTCTTTAGGGTCGGTCAAATTTAGAGTGTAAGAGTATTTCATTATTTAACACTAAAACACGATGGTTAATAAATCTATATAATACACATTACTAGAATATGCACATCAATACTCAAATAAAAAAAACTCGTATAGTTTTTAAATATATCTGAAATTAAAATCTAAATAATACTTAAATCAACGTAATTTTAAAAAAATCAAAGTAAAAAATTATGAATATGTTAATCAAATATTTAATTTAATTTTTAAAAAATATCACTGAAATAGTTGTGTTTTTATAAACATAGTAGTGAGCGTGTTAAGATATCTTAAGTGTATACTGAATGCATTCCCTCACAAGTTCGAATTCATGAGACAGTTGGTTAAAGTGTACGTCTGAAATTTATATGCTATTAGAGTGCCTAGGTTCCAAACTTAAAAAAAAAAAAATTAGTTTGAAAGATGTTTTGTTACCTAGATCAAAAAACTCTTAAAATACTGATAACGTAGTTCTGCCTTATAATTTCCTATATTTGTATTTCTTAATTTAAATTAATTTTTTCATTGACTATTAATATTATTTTATATTACTATATATAATCATATTGTCTTATATATAATCATATTGTCCTTTAAGAGTCTATTCGCACTCAATGAATAATTATTACATTTATTTGATAGATTTTTAATAACCTCTAATTATATTACTTGTCATTTGTTTACTAATATTTTATTACTTTTTTTTTTATGATCTATACAAAAGTTTCACTAGAATAAAACTAAGTAGAATTAGAATAATATATACATATATATATATATATATATATATATATATTAGTAAAACAAAAATAAAATCTTGATTTGATAATGTTTGTATAATCAATCAAATCACAATTGTTGGGTATCGATAGTGACAGACCAATATGGGATAAGGTCTATCAGGCCTCCAAGGCCCAATAATATTTCAGAGGGGTGAAACCCAAATCATTCAAGACTGGACCGACTCACACTAAGAGTAAGCTGGAACCCATAGAGTGGTCCAGTGCCAAACCCGGAACTAAAATGGTCACCAAAGTCCCTACTAGTCGTCATAGACCAAGACTAAAGCCTCCCACTGCTCGCTATGGGAGCGTTTGCCGAGAGAGTCAAACCAATAAACTCTGGTCCCACAACCAACACCGAATATACAACCATGATGTCCTGCATATCTCAGGCACATATTCTACAAAGATCACATAAGGCAACTGCAATATTATGTCATAACCGTAATATCTGCTATCTTTATCTCTAACGGCACAATATTCACAAAGATATTCAGTTGCCTAAAACAGTTTGGTATTTCATCCCTATAAATACTCTCGATTTACATAGTTACATTATGTTTTGAGTTCATACACACAGTATACTCATTTAAGCATCGGAGTGGGAACTAGAGGAACCCCCTCTGTTGCACTCCCCTTCTTACAGGTTCATCGGAAATCTGGTGAAAGATTACGGTCATCAACCAATTGGCATCCAAATAACTGTCAAATCAGCATTCAGTCAGCATCCGGGAAATCCAAACCCAACATTTGGCGCCGTATGTGGGAAATGAGCAAACAGTCATGCCGACTCGCTCTAACTATCATCGTCGTACCTTGTCCCGCAGGGCCACCAGAAGTAGAAACTGGAAATTCGCGTGCCACAGCTCCTCTAGAAGACCAAGAGATGACCTCTGGATATCAGTCCATGTCTCCGACCTTCAACGAAGCGCCGACAGTCGCCCACTCTGTCAATCTGTCAAGTGCTTCATCGACCGGAGAACAGCAGACTTAATTCACTCTTGGCCAAGTTGAGGACCTCCTCAATAAAAAGAAAAAGGAACAACGCGGAGCCGTCATGATCCCATTTCGAGAACGATCCTCCCATCCATTTAGCGCTGCCGTTATAGCTGTCAGAATACCAAAGGATGTGGTGGCAAGACCCATATCTAAATATAGTGGCGGAGGAGATCCTGTGATCCACATCAGCAGGCACAAAGCCTCTATTTTAGGTAAGTCGGATGATGATAACCACTTAACTCTGCTATTTCCGTCAACCCTCTCGAGTTCGGTGTCGTCTTGGTTCTTCGGCCTCCCTGTAGGTCCAATAAGAAGATGGTCTAAATTAAAGAACAAGTTCCTGGAGAGATACATGGCTGAAGAGTGTGGTCGCCTTAGATGTTGTCAAACAACAACCACGAGAGACCTTAAGCGATTTCTATGGGCGTTTTCATAAGAACGTCACAGAGACCGATCGTTGATTCATGGATGGAGAGATCGTTCGAGCTTTTTACATAGGGCTGGATGTGGCTAACAAAGCCTTGAGAAAATTGCGCAACAGCTACCATGTTCAAGAAATCTCTACAGTGGAGGAGTTGGCAGTAACGACCAAAGGTTTCATAGACCTGGAAATGACAAACTCTCAAGTTAATCTCTTGGTATCAACCTCGCCAAGGGCTATTGCAGAGCCCCGACGTGATGGAAAAAATGAAAGGAAGGACAGGCGAGACTGGGAGAAGCCTTGATCCGAAGACCCCAGGTCAAGCCATCGAGAGATTGTCGAGTATTTTATGCCTTTAAACAAGCAGATCTCAGTGATATTAGTCGAGATGGAAAGAATGTCCGTAGTAAAGCAACCAATGCCCCAGAAGAATGCTCAACCCATGGGCAAAGAAATAGAGAGCTACTGTCGCTATCATAAATCAAAGGGCCATAAGACTGATGATTGTCTCATTATTAAGTGCGACATCGAGAAAATAATCTAGAGAGACATATTGAAGGAGTTTGTGGCAGGAAGAAAGCGCAGTCGAATGCCTCCACGAAGAACTCGCTCGCCTGTTGCTCAAGAATAATCTAGTTGATCCGAGGGCAAAAGGGTAATAAACCTAATTGCAGGAGGGTTTGGAGCCAGAGGCGAGGGGTCCCATGCAAGAGATGTATACGCAACACAAATCTCCACAGTTGCACAACTGGGACAGCTGCCCTGTCCCGATGAGGACATCATCATCCCATTTTTTGAAGAAGACGAGGCACATGTCACAACTCCGCACAATGATGCGTTAGTCATTACAGATGACGTCGCTAAATGCAATATGAAAATAATTTTGATCGATGGAGGAAGTTCGACAAAAATTCTATTTCTAGATACTTTTGAAAAAACGGGCAAGTCCAAAAGAAACCTTAAGCGAGTCGACTTTCCACTCATCGGATTTGATTGGAGAACAACATATCTGATGGGACCCATTACCTTTCCCGTAATCTAGGGTGAAAGATGGAGGAGCATAGAGGCGTCGGTTGCCTTCATAGTGGTTGACGCACCCGCCTCATATAACGCCATCCTGAGGAGGACCGCCATCAACCCAAATAAGATTGTGGCCTCCACAATCCACCAGAAAATGAATGTCCCCACACCGAATGGGATCGGAGAAGTTCTAGGCGACCAACCGTCCTCACACCAATGCTATGTGAACTGCATTCGCAGGAAGAACCAAACGGAGTCTCTCGCTATCGAGACAGAGGTTGACCCTCGTGAGGACAAAAACCCCAATGGAAGAAGTAACATAAGTCAAAATAGATGGTCTAGAAAAGAAGGTGCGCAATGGAACCACCTTGAACGAAGACCAAAGAGATGCCTTGACCTCCCTATTGAAAGACTATAAAGAATTGTTCGCCTGGAAGCCTAGTGGCATGGCAAACATCATCACCGACATAATCTCCCACGAATTGTTGATAGAACCTTCGATCAAGCCCATTGCTCAAAAACGAAGGTCATTCGGATCAGACAAGCGTTAGCAAGAGGTAGGAAGACTACTTGAAGCCCATCATGAAGAGGTAGGAAGACTACTTGAAGCCAAATTTGTCAGAGAGGTACGCTTTCAAACTTGGGTCGCTAAGCCAGTGCTGGTCAAGAAGTCGAATGGAAAATGGATAATGTGCGTTGATTTCCGTGACTTGAACAAGGCATGCCCAAAAGATGTGTATCCCTTGTCGCGAATTAACCAGTTGGTGGATGCAACCTCTGTTCACGAGATGCTGAGCTTCATGGACGTCTATTCAGGCTACAACCATATCTGAATGCACCCGGTCGAGGAAACCCACACAACATTCTACACCGACGACGATATCCTTTGCTATAAGGTGATGCCCTTTAGCTTTATAAATGCGGGGGCAACCTATCAACGAATGGTTAATCTACTGTTCCAATAGATTTTGGGACAAAATATGGAAGCATATGTGAACAACATGCTCGTCAAGTCAATCAAGGGAAGCTCTCACACAGAAGACCTTTGAGAAGCATTCGAATGCATGCTTAGGCACAGTGTTCGCCTGAACTCAACAAAATGTGCCTTTGGAGTGAAATCTGGCAATTTTTTGTGCTTGATGGCCAGTGAAAGAGGCATTGAACCAAACCCCGAAAAACTTAAGGCTATAGAAGAAATGAAGTCCCCGACTTGCCACAAGGAAGTCCAGAGTCTGAACGGTCGACTGGACGCGTTTAATCGTTTCCTCTCAAGGGTGAGCGACAGGTCCTTCCCGTTCTTCCAAACTCTCACGGTAAATTGAAAGTTCAAGTGGACGCCAGAGTGTGAAGTTGTCTTTCAGTCACTCAAGCAGCACCTACAGAAACTCTCTGCTTTGGAAAAACCCATTCGCAATGAGTCGTTTTTTTCTCTATATAAGTATTAGTGAAGTCCTAGCTAGTGCAATTTTAGTAAAAGAAGAGGAGGGTAAAGAGAGCCCAGATTATTTTGTAAGCAAGTTATTCAATTATGCTGAAATAAAATATATCGAGATTGAGAAGTATCTCTACGCCTTGGTTATTGCTGCTCGAAAGTTGAGACCGTACTTCCACACTCATACAATAACAATCCTCACCAACAAACCCCTCAAGCACTTCCTAATGAAGCTAGACTTTTCAGGAAGGATGGTCAAGTGGGTGATTGAGTTGAGGGAATTCAAAATCAAATTCACGCCGAAAACGACTATTAAATGTTAAGCCCTGACAGACTTTATAGTGAAAAGTGCTAGCAATGGTCTTACCAAAGTTGAAAAAGAACAAGAACACCAAAGGGTCGAGGGAAAAACTATAAACTCTATACCGATGGATCTTCTTCAGAAGAAGGCTCGGGGCAGGACTAGTCCCCATCCCTCCATAGGGAGACCCCCCCCCTAAAATATGCGATCACCCTTACATTCAAGGCGACCAATAACGAAGACGAATATGAAGCGCTTATCATTGGACTGGGACTTGCTAAGGGAATGGATATAACGTCACTAAAGGCAAAAAGTGATTCAGGGTTAATTGTTAACCAAATCAATGGCACCTATGAAGAAAAGGGTAAAAATTGAAAAAGTACACCGGCATTGCCAAAAAACTCATCGACGAAATTCCGAATTTCGCAATCGAGTCAATTCCTTACCAAGACAACTAGCTAACAGACTCTTTGAGAAAGCTGGCGTTAGGAGGAACAAAAAAGCAGGAAATACACTTCCTGGAACAAGCAATATACCCGGTCCTCGAAAACCGAGTTGAAGTCTTCAATATTCAAGAGCAGGATAACTGAATGACTCTATTCCAGAACTTTCTGAAAAAAGGAACACTGCCATAAGGCGAAGGTGAGACTACAAAAATAAGTCGCCTGGCCGCAAACTATCTTCTCATAGATGGAGAACTCTATAAGCGAGGATACTCAACTCCCTATCTGAGAGGCATTTCCCATCCTGACACAGAAAGAGTTATGTACGAAACTCATGAAGGAGTTGTCGTATGCCATGCAGGTGCACGCTCATTAACGCGCAAAATTTTCAGATTAGGCTATTACTAGCCAACCTTGAGCAAAGACATAGCAAAATTAAGGGTTAATTACCCCAACCGTTACTTATGTTTGGCCTATGTGATTAAAAGGTTACTCATCTTTTTTTGTGTAGCTGAAACGTTACTTAAGTTTGAACATGTGACTGAAAGGTTACTCTATGAAGTTTCTGTCACATATTTCCGTTAAACTGTCACGTGCAAGTCACGTGACCTAATTTAAAGACGATTCTCCCCCCCCCCCCCCCCTTTATGTTTATGGATTATGATGTAGTAACGGTTAGGTAACAAAATGTCCAAACTAAAGTAACCGTTTAATAACATTTAGAAAAAGATAAAATGTCACTTAACAACTTCTCCACAAACATAAGCCACCACATTTGCAACCATTTTATTTTCTTCTTGAATATGTGATTCTGTTTAGTGAAAATCTAGCTAAATAAACATCAAGTAGCATCAAATGAATTCATAATACATACAGCAATTTTATAGACAATGAAAACAGAGATTCTGATGATCGTCCTCACTCTTCTTCTTCATAGATAATTCATGCTTGCTTTTCTTCTTCATCGTCCTCAGTCTTCTTCTTCTTCTTCTGAGACAGTAAATTGTCCAGTTGAACATCCGATTCCGACGTCACGTTTACATCAAATGCAACCTTCTTTTCTACGAACTCATCTTCTGTCTTCTCTTCTCTGACCACACTGAAACATATGAAAACATGTCTCATATAACTCATAACTCAAGGGAGTAACAAACACGCACACTATCTAACAGTAAATCAGTCAGTCAAGCAGACAGCAAGGAAGTAAACGTAATTTTGTCGGGAATCACTTCTGCCAATTCCATTTCTGCGAAAACAGATAGAGCAGATTTACCTAGTCCATGCTGGGCGAGTCCAGTGATCATGGAATTGAATAAGTGAATAGACTTAATTTAGTTGGGATTCCATTAAAGATATCTAAAGCAGTTTCGATGCTTCCACACTTGGCATACATATCTAAAGCAGCTGTTGCTAGAATAGAATCATCATGACTAAATAAATTACTACTCAAGCATTGGCGGTAAATCCGCTTGCCAAGAGTAAGAGCACCTAGCCCAGCACATGCAGAAATAACACTAACCACAGTAACCTTATCGGGATATACCTATGCAGCTTCTTCCATCTCCATGTAAAGTGCCACTGCCTCATCACATTTTGATGCTTGAGAATAACCTGTTATCATAGCTGTCCATAAAATCATTGAAATTTATCAATGCCATGCTATAGAAGAAGACAGAATGAAATTTTTCATTTGTCAAGGTCTATCCTAAATGGTATTGCCCTATCTTCAGCTAGGGTCGAACAATCAAATTCAAAGAAGACAATTATAGTTCTATTGAGCTTTGTGCAGATGCACACTATAAAGGAGAATGCTAGACCAAACAACATCCTACTCTAAACATGTTCAGTTGGCTTGTACAATGTAGACGGATAAATATTCAGATCAGTTACCCTCGGAAAAAACAGAACACTCATCAGTAGACCGTATTAGTGGCGAAATTAGGAAGAGAATTGCGATTTGGAAATCGCAGGGAATCCAATACAAGAAGACTAAAGAAATATGGTAAAACTAAATTTAATTTTCATAAAGAAGAGTAAGAGCATCCAATACACTCTCATCTCAATTCTGCCAATTGGCAATCCCAAGAAAGAAGAGACAAATTCTATGCAATCATGAAAACAACAAACACCGACATCCAAAACTAGATGGGCAATGATCAATTTTGGAGCTTTTTCACTGAATTTGATGGAGCTGTATCACCACTTCAATTCAGCACTATCTACAGCACAATCAACGAAATTGGACCCGACCCACTAATCTGAGATGAAGCTCAGCATATACAAGTGAAAGAAAACGAGGCATCCACGCAGCACCGCTCGCATCGACATTCAGAGCAATGGAAGATTGGTAGCAAGAAGTAACGGTAGATGGAAAGGCAGGTACCTGGACGAGGAAGGCGAGGATTTAGGAGAGTGGAAGAGCTTGTCCAGCCACTGCCATTTCCTGTCCATACGAGGCAGACGCCATTTCCGTTCCAGCTTTCTCCAGACCTAAGAACAACCGCTCTTAAGTAGACAAGCTCTGTTAAGGGTAGTTTCGGAACTTCAAATTACAACTACATCACGTGACAAGCACATGTGACTACTTAACGGTAAGAAATAACGATAGTTAGGTGATAGTAACGGTTCAGTCACATGTGTCAACATAAGTAACGGTTGAGCTCAAGTTTGAACGGTTCAGTCACATTGTCAAACATAAGTAACAGTTCAGGTAATTAACCCCCAAATTAATAAAGAAGTGCACAACTTGTCAACAGTTTGCACCAAGATTCGGTCGACCACCGACATTGCTATCCCCAATGGCGGGCGCCTGGCCTTTCGTCCAATGGGGAATAGACATCTTGAGACACTTTCCCATAAGCACTGGGCAAAGAGCCCACATTATCGTGGTGATCGACTATTTTTTCAAGTGGATAGAGGCGAAAATATTAGCCTCTACAACTGAATTTTAAGTGATCAAATATTTAAAGGTCAACATAATTTCGCGATTTGGCGTCCCCAAGATACTCATAAGCGATAATGGACCGCAATTCGTGGGAAAATAACTCGAATGCCTTAGTGAATAATACCATATTGATCACAGATTCAGCTCAGTACATCATCCCTAAACCAACGGACTGGTTGAAGCACCCAACAAAGTTGTCCTGGCAGGACTCAAGAAGAGAGTTCAAGCCGTAAAAGGAAACTAGGTAGATGAGCTGGACAACGTGTTGTGGGCCATCAGAACGACACCCAAAATAGCAACAGGGGAAACGTCATTTAGTCTGGTGTACGGATCTGAAGCAGTGGCACACACCGAAAGAGCGGTGCCTGCCCATAGGATCCTACACTTTGATGTTGAAGCTAATTATATCGACCGATGTACAAACCTCGGTCTTACTGAAGAAAAGTGAAGGCAATCAGACAATGCACAAGCTAAAATACGACAGGCGACTGCTCAGTACTTCAACAGAAAAGTCAGTGATCGCCAATTTTTCGTGGGGCAGATAGTTATGTGAAGGAATGAGTTCACAAACTTGGACAGACACAACAAACTCTCAACTAAATGGGAAGGACCATACAAAGTAGTAGAGATTGCCGCACCAGGGTCCTACTACTTGGAAAACATTGAGGGTATAAAGCTACATCGTCCTTTCAATTCTGAACATTTAAGGAGGTTTTATGCATAGCTTGTAATCAAAATGTTATGTCAATAAAACAAACCATTCCTTCATATAAAGCATAGTCACTCGAACCAAAACGAAAGTTCCAAAGAATGGACGAACCATCGAAAGATAGGACCTAACGCATACAGGTAGACGAACCAACAAAGGTGACAGTCTCCTCAGTTAAGCAAAAAGAGAATTGTGAATGAACCTCAGAAGGTAACAGTTCCTCTCCCACGAATACCTAAAACGAGGGGCGAACGAATCGTTAAGGTAAAAGTTCCCCCCAAACTAGGCAAAATAAAGACCTAATCTAGAAGGTGGGCGAACCACCAAGGTAACAGATCCCTTAAATCCAGGCAAAGCAAAGACCTAAACTAAAAGGTGGACGAATCATCAAGGTTACAATTCCCTAAAAGTTAGGCAAAAGACCTAACGCGGAAGACGAATGAACCCACATTAAGGGTAACAGTTCACTAAAGTTAGGCAAAATAAAGACCTGATACAAAAGGCGAAGAGCCCATCTCAAAGATAACAGTTCTCTTACAAAAAGTGAACCCACAATGGAGCATACAAACCGACAAGGTAACAGTCTCTCCAAATAAAAGTTTAAGAGAGTGAACAAATCTTAGGCAACAACTTCCTAAGAGGTGAGCGAATATAATGTAACAGTTCCTCTGAAAAGCGAAGTGGGCGAACTAATCTTAGGTAACAGTTTCCCAAAAAGGGCGAACGAATCCAAGGTAACAGCTTCATAAAAGTTGAGTGAATCATAGGTAAGAGTTCTCCACAATTAAGCGAACGAATCCAAGGAACAAAAGCCTAAAAGCCGAATGAATCCATGAAGGATAACAGTTTCCTTAAAGGCATAATCCTTAGGTAAAAATTCTCTTAAGAAACTTGGTGAAAGGAACGGACGAGCCAACAAGGAAATAGTCCTTCCTCAGAAGTGAAAAGAAACTCTAAAAGGTAACGTTTCCTCCTAAAACGTTCAAGACCCTTTGAATAAAAAGGTGAGACTATTCTACAAAAGCTAAAGCGAAGTTGAAAATAAGTATGGTAAAACTTCCTAAAGCTTTCAAGCAAGATCGACATCGGAAGAACAACCAAATATACTCGAAGTCAAACAAAGAAAAGGCTTACAAAACAAGAAGGTGCCCATCATGTTCAAGAAAAATATTTGAGTCAACGATCAAGATATAATTACAACGTTCTTGAAATAAAAGGAAAATAAACAAATTCTCATTAATAAATGGGGGACAACATTTCAACATACAAAAGGAGGAGGAGCAAAATCATAAGGAGGTCACGTGACTTTGCGAGGTTGTAATCCTTCTTTGCACAACAAGCTCATTCAACTTGAAGCTCTGCATTAACTTGGTCACCTGGGGGTCTAGATCATCAAAGCCTTGGCTAATCAGGGGCTGCAGTGTCCTTCCCGGACCCGGGGAAAACTCCTCGCCAACAGCAACAGGAGGAGCTTCCTTGGTGTAGCAGCTCTCAATGAAGTCCTGAAGAGACTTTACCTCCCGGGGAGGAGACTTGGGGTCTATCCCCTAGATCTCGTCGACCAAGACCTTGAGATAGACAGTCACCTCAAACTACATCATCTCCAAGGCGCAGTCGGAAAACTCCTCAGACTTCTTAAAGTCCTCGACCACGCTCTGGGGGGATGGTGCAGCCTTTAACTTTAGTTGCTCCTTCTCAGCCCTAAAGGCATCCCTCTGAGCCCAAGCATCCCTCAACTCGCCCTGATGACGACTGGTCTCCGCCTCCAACTGAGCGGAGTACTTGTCAACCTCCTTGGTCTGCAGCTGAGCCTGAAGTTTGCCGTCATCGTCGAGGGCCACCTAATCCTCCCTCATCTTGATCGAGGCGAGCATCTCCTTATCCCTCTCTACAGACTCCCGATGAGCCTACTCCACTAGCTGAGTGGACGCCTCAGCCATCATCTTCCGCTCATCCACCTCTTCGAGAGTATACCCCAAATCCGAAACTGCTCCAGCTCCCCTACAATCCGCTCGATTGCTGTTTACTAGAGGACGAGTTGACAGTAGGAAAAAGGGGTCAAGTTAACAGAGATCAAGTAATTAAAATAGAGCGAGCAATGGATAGAATAAAGGGAAGTCTATACAGGAGCAAGGATGAGAAAGAATTTACTAGGGCAAGACGCTCAAAATGCGTCCTCATCACGACCTCGATGTCGTTCAAAAGAGATCCCCCCCCCCCCCCCCCCCGTTACTGAGGAGCAAGGATCCCATTCATAAGATGCATGCAAAGGTCTAGGTTACCCCGTATCATCGTTTTTTTTCATAAATCTCCACCTTTCAGAGATTAGGGAAAGGGGCCCAGAGACCCCTCGGATCAGCCCCCTTTGGCGGCTAGTAAAGAGCCACCAAGGACAGTACTCCCCAGAAAATGGAGTACTCGAAGAAGTGCATGTTGTGGTGCCAAGGGTCAGGACCCTCTTCCAAGCCCTAACTCCCTGGAGGGGTTGGGAGCTGCATGATCGGCTGAAGAAGCATCAACCTGCCCGGGGGAAGGAGCCTTGCTCCGGGGAACGCTCATCACCATAACTCCTCGCCCTCGGCTGTGACATTCTCTAAAAACACGCAAAGAAAGGAATCAAATCTAAAGGAAAGTCAAAAAGGGGCAAGGGATATATCCTAAAAAGTACCTCTTGGGCGATCGCCGAAGCCAACCCCAGAATGTTCATCATCAGGCATACACTTAGAAGGAGGAGGAGGTGGACTCAAGGTCGCCTGGGCAGCAGACAACTTTGTCGTATCCTTCTTGGAAAATGGAATGATAAATTTAGGTCCTTGAGTGACTACAACACAATAACCAGAAAAGGAAAAGGGTCTGAAAATTGCCCAGTCAATAGAGACTGGCGCAGACTGTTGAAAGCCTGACAGCCTAAGCATGGACTTTGAACTCTCCGCGACTGAGCGGACCGAACAGAAGTTAGACTACTTGTGACATTTGAACAAGTCATCAATGATGTTCTGGTCACTCCCCGATAGCTTGCCAAAGCTCATAGAAATATCCCGCTCTGAATGATAAAGATCCCAAGGCACACCACCCTTACAGAATAAACAATACTTCTTGTAGTTTGAGTTGGTGGCCCGGAAGTCGTCCACCAGTCAAAAGTGAACATTCCAGTTCCATGCTTGGCTCTTCCATTCCTCAAACTTCGGCCAACGAGTTTGGAAGTGATGAAGGTGGTTAGTCCCGACAGCCAACCGATAGAAACATCAGAAGAGAGAAAGTGAATATGTCCATCCCTGACGTAAAAACATGAACTTAAGCCCAACCCACATCCGGATGACGTTGGGTACCAGTTGCGTGGGACCTATCCCGTAATAGCAACATAGAGCATTCAAGTCGTCACAAAGAGGAAAACGCAACCCACCATCAATCTGGTCTGCATAGACGTAAACCTCTCCTTCATACGGGTAATGCATACCTAGGCTCGGATACCTAGGAGCATCTGATTCTCCTAAACCTGTCAAGGCGACCACAACCTTGAACTGAGTCAGCCTCAATCAACTCATTGCGCTTAATATCTAAGAAAAACATCATTTCAAGGCAATAACAAGACTAAAATAGAAAAAATGAGGAAACTTTATCGCTTAAAGGAAAAAAGAAAAGACAAAAACCAATCTATTGGAGAAACGGTCGAGACATTGGTCTCAGCACGTCCACCACAATCGGTGCAACGTCCTAGCTCCTGGAGGTTGGTTTTGGCACAGAGGCTCTTTGGTCCTGCACCGGGGTAGAAGCATCCCTGATGGAAAGAGGGGCATTGGAAACCCTAGCAGCAACCTTCTGCCCAGACGTAGAATGGGCTGGAGAAGATTTAAAGGATAAACCCTTGCCGGAAGTTTGATTCTGATTGCCAGACATGATCCTAAAAGGGAATTTTTTACCGTGAGCAAAAAGGATTAAGAGAAAAGCTTGAACAGAGGAATAAGGCACAGAAAATGGGCACTTGAACTCTAAAAATAAGAAAACTTGGACGAGTAAAGTGCTAAGTGACAAAGGTTGGCTTTTTATAGCCAAATCTGGGGAAACCAAACGGTTAACTTCGGGAAAAAAAAATCAGAGAATGATTACACCTCTTTGGGGATAAAATCGAAGCAATGTCAGAACCTAAAGGGTTACATCGGGGAGACAAATGGTAGAAACAGTACGGAAAGCTTACAGCGTACCCCCTATTATTGTAGTCAAAGAGACGCGCATGCATTAGACGTCCTTTAGACCTCTCGCCAAACAGTGCATTCATTAAATGCTCAAAACCCTACAAACAAAGGTGCTCGCCAAAGAGCTCAAACAAGAATCTTCTAAGACATTAGCAACGGTAGTGTTCTCCAAAAGAGTAGTGAATGATTATTCATAAACCCTAGCAACCCAAAGTGTTTCCCTAAGAGGGTCAAGGATAAACATTCCCAAAATTCTAGAAACCAAAATCGTTCGCCAAAGGAAACAGAGCATCAAAAGGCACAAAGATCAAGCAAGACATCAAATGCAATCAAGAAGTCACTATCTCAAACCCTTCCTCACAAGATCAAGCACGACCGAAGAAACTTCACACAAGCTTTGGGGGCAAATGTTGGGTATTGATAGTGACAGTGCAATATTGGATAAGGTTCATCAGGCCTCCAAGGCCCAATAACATATCAGAGGGGTAAAACCCAAATCATTCAAGACTGGGCCGACCTACACTAAGGGTAAGATGGAACTCATAAAGCGATTCAGTGCCAAACCCGGAACTAAAGTGGTCGACAAAGTCCCCACTGGTCGCCATAGACAAATACCAAAGCTTCCCACTGCTCGTCATGGGAGCGTTCGCCAAGAGAGTCAATCCTCTAAACTCCGGTCCCACAACTGACACCGTATATATAGTCATGTCTCGCATATCTCGAGCACATATTCTACAAAGATAACGTAAGGCAACTGCAATAGTACGTGATAATCGTAATATCTGTTATCGTTATCTGCAAACGGCACAATATTTACATATATATTCGGTTACCAAAACGGTTTGGTCTTCCATCCCTATAAATACTCATGCTTTACATATGTTACATTACGTTTTGAGTTCATATACACAGTATACTCATCTAAGCATCGGAATGGGGCCTAGAGGAACCCATTATGTTGCGCTCCCTTTCTTGCAAGTTCATCGGATCTCCGGCGAAAGCTTCCGATCATCAACCAATTGGCATCCAAATCACTGCCAAATCAGCATCCAGGAAATCCAGACCCAACAACAATAACAAACAATTTATATATATATATATATATACACATTATATTTAAATTCTACTAATTCTAAATATCTAAATAAAATTTGAATTATATTCTATTTCTAAATTAATGAAATGATGAATAAATGATTAATTCGAATTCTAGAATAACTTGAATCAATATATATGTCATTTACAATAGTAAATAAATTATTGTACTTTCATAACATGTGGATATATGTCTTATGTATACACAATTAATTAAATATTTTAAGGAAAAGTTTTTTAATTCCCTAAAGTGTATTTCTCTCATGATTATACTAGACTACGACAAGCGCTATGTGCGGACACGTTGCCGTTATTAGTCGTGAGTGAGGTGTTACGAAGTCATAATTGTCCTGACTCATAATATAATACAAGAATAGTACGAGAATTAAAAATTTGACTAAATTATTATTGATGTAAAACTAAACTTAATTGCTCGAGCAATTGAGATTCACTTTAGAGTAAATTTTAGTTCATTATCTTATGCAAATTCAGTTTAGTTTTACATCAATAATAATTTAGTAAAATGTTTAATTCTTGTATTATCCTATCAGTCACAGCCACCGACGACAACATACACACATGTAGCGTGTGTCGTGATCTAGTATTATGAAAGACATTTGTATTGATCAATTATATAATCCAATATTTTTTCAATGGTTGTCGTCTTCCATACTAACATCAACTTATTTTCCATAGATATATGCATCATATATAACATCATTATCATTATGTTTGGAAACCATTTTATGAATGTTTCAAATTTAGTAAAATTATGCAATTAGTGTGATTTGTATAAAAATGATCACCTACTTATAAATACATTTTTATTTTAGATAAAAACATATATATTAAGGTAAAGAGATTTGACTAATAGATGACCTACAAAAGAACATTAAATAAATATTATCTTAATTGATTTCAAAAGTAACTTCAAAATATGTCATTATTATTCTGTTGTTGAGTGAATGTGAAAATTCTGGATGGACAAATGGTTTGGATCGTCTAACCTTAGATCTCTAATCCATGGCCTACTTCGTCCGGAGGAGGAAAAAGTGAAAGTTAAAGATATTCTTCTTCGGAATTGGGGATGGGATTTGTTGGATTCTGAAAATCTTCCTTCTACACAGACGTCGCTCTTGTCGGTTCGGACTTGCACAGAATTGACAATTTCGGGTTGACCCGCTTATTCCACTCCGAAGCTTAAGTCAGTCTGAGGCTTTGAAGAGTTTTTATGTGGATGTGTTAAAAATCAGAATGTAATAAATGATAATGAATACTGGTATTTATAGGCTTTGATTAACCTGATGAATAGTGTTACCTTTTTACCATGGTTAACCTTTTAACTGAGGTCAAACTAACTTTTGGATGGGACATGGATCATTATCCTCAAATATCAGAGATGTCTGATCCTATTTAATGTTGTATGATCCCCATTTAATGCGGTCTTATCCTGACACGTGGAGGCGATGCCTCTTGCATATTCATAGGGGCGACGCCTTACATAAATGGTTTATATAAATCTTATTGATTTTATTTAGGTCAGTGATTAATGGTTTATTAAAATAAGGTGTCCCTTATATACCCCATCGGGATTTTTCTCGAATCTCATTCTGTATCCATGATCCTATTCTTGGGAGTATAAGAGCACACCGAAAAGCATTTTTGGGACATTTTTTAGGGTCAGTTGGATAGGAAAATCCCATCTGTTGTCATGGTCCATAAAAGCTTAAAACAGAGAATTGCCAATGTTAAAGATACCGTGGGGGAGGAGTGGGAGTGGGTGTGGAAGTGCGACACACTCCCTAAAATCAAATACTTTATCTAGCTCTGTAAACATGATCAAATCCCCTCAGCTAACATACTCCACTCAAGAGGTATAAATATCAGTCTGATTTGCAAAATATGTGATCTATATGTGGAAAATACCTTCCACATCCTTCGGGATTATGATACTGCAATGAAAACGTGGAACGAGATTCACATTCCTCTCGATATGGTTAATTTCAATCGGGACTCACTTTCTAGTTGGCTTAACGTGAATTGTAAAACCTCGTTTAGACACTCCACTGGTATCAAGTGGCGCATCATTTTTACCTCGGCCATCTGAATCATTTGGAAAAATAGAAACTCCATTATTTTGAGAATAAAGTAGTTGGTCAAAATATTTCGGTACCAATCATTTCGCAGGCAAAGGATATTGCAACCCACAACTCAAAGATTGTCGAAAGATTCCATATATACACTATTAGAGTTGGATGGTCTCCCCCAACCTGTGGGTGGACAGAACTGAATACAGATGGTTCAGTTATAGGCAGTCCAGGGATGACGGGTTCTACAGGAGTTCTTCACAACCATTTGGGTGGTTGGGAGGCCAGTTTCCCAAGATGTGTTGGGATTGCGAACAACCTTGTTGCTGAACTTTCGGGAATAAGAGATCAACTAGTTTTGGCCAGGAATAGAGGAACGTGAAAGAAGTCATCACTTTGATTGTAGAAGATAATGAGGAGGAAAGACAACTAATGTTGATTATCTGAATTGTAGGAAATTGCTTTCGAAGTTCAGAAGATACAAAATTTGTCATGTATTTCAAGAAGTAAATGGAGTTGCAGATTTTCTGAATAAAGAGACGCTCTCTTTGGAGGATAATTTTGTAACCTTAGAAGTACCGCCTAGAAGCTTAATACCCTCTCTTCTTTTTGATTTGCTTCGTCTAACCAAGACTAGGCTAGGTGTAAAATAGTTACTATGTAATCCTTTCAAAACTTTCAAAAAAAAAACATAAGTAAATATCTAAGTTTTAAAAACAATTCTCTTTTAAAATGTAATTAACAAACTTTACCTCAACTTAACTATGTCGTATGGATTCATAAATAAAATTAAAATTTGAGTTTTTTTAAATAACTTAGATTTAACCGATCATAATTTTTCTATACAATTTGCTCAAGCGTCAAAAACTTTTTGGGTAATGTTTTATGCTCTTTCTCGCTCAAACAAATTTTAAAAATATTATCTTACAAAAAGTTTTAATCTTATATTATTTTCATAGTTGATATAATCATACTTTTTTAATACATCACACACAAATAATGATGGGACCTACCCATATTCACATATGAGGTAATACCAATATGGAAAAAATAATATGTATTTTTTTTTAGGGTTAATTACCTCAATAGTTACTTATGACACATATAACTGAACATTTGAAATTTGAGTTGAACAGTCACTTATATTTCATAATTTGACTAAACGGTTACAAAAAAAACTATGAGATAAAATTACTAAACTACCATTCTTCATCTTCTTTATTTGATATTCTTATCTTTTTTCCTTGATCTTCTTCTTCTTAATCTTTGTCAATAACAAAATATAAATGTCAAACTAATGAGCTTGAATGTTGAAGCCAAAATCGAATACCAAACCCATAAATAACTGGTTTCTGAATTTACCGAATCAAAAATTTATGATTTCTTGGTTTACCAAACCAAAAATCACTTATTTCTGAATTTACCGAACCAAGAAATCAACAATTTCTGGTTCGGTAAACCCCCAAAATTGCTAATTTTTGGATATTGTGACTTAGGAATCATTGATTTCTGGGTTTACCAAACCAGAGATCATTTATTTCTGGATTACAGAACCCAAAAATCAGTAATTTATTGTTCGATAAACCCAAAAATTACTGATTTCTAGGTTTTGTGACTTAGAAATGAGCAATTTCTAGGTTTACCGAACCAGAAATTGCTGATTTCAGGTAGGGGTGATCATGGGAGGGGCCGATCAATCTCGGAGGCAAGACCAAGACCAAAATGTTGGTCTTGCCTTATGGAGGACCGAGACCGAAACCGACTTTGGCCAAAAAAGTCCGCTCGAATCGGTCTCGCTTGACTCGGGCCGGTCTCGATCTTGTGCCGAATTTTTTGATCCAAAAAAAAAACTGAATCTACTTTAAAAAAAATAGAGAGCAACCTGAGAGATGGAAATTGATGAGCAGACAATAGCAGATGAGCAGCCTTAGGAATGGAAGACGACACAAGACATGAATGGAAGTGTAAAGCGTAAACTAAATTAGAAGTTATAATTTACCATTCATCTTCCACCAGCGGAAGAGTCGACCCTGAGTTGGTGAGTCGTCGCAGCGGGAGAGCTACAAATTACCCTTCATCTTCCACCACATCTTCCTCAAAGCAGCACTTGGAGATATTCGTTGATGATCAAAGCTCGCCTGCTTCTTCTTCAGCTCAGAGTAAACCCCAATATGAAGTTTTACCTCTGGAGACGAAGAGATTGGAGGAGAATGTCAAAGTGGGATTTTCATAGAAGTCGGAGATTGAGGAGACTGAAGCTTTATCTCTACAGTTTGGGATTTTCATAAAATTCGGATCAGGTCGGTCCTAGTCGGGCTTTTGGGGAAAAATCCTGAGACCGAGACCGACCTTGAAGGAAAAAACACGATCGCTCTGTCTCGGTCTTAGTCGGTTTTGGTCCTAGTCGGGTCGGTCTTGTCGGGAATTCAGTTCAACTAGTCTTTTTTTATCACCGCTAATTTCAGTGTGACAGAACCCCAAACCCAGCAATTTCTGAATATACCGATCCAGAGATTGTTGATTTCTAGGTCATAGAATCCAGAAATTAGTGATTTTTGGGTCGGTAAATCCAAAAATCACTTGGTAAACTTGTAATGAGAAAGGGAAGGAAAATTTTATGTATGAATTTGCCTAAATTTGTGATTGAAACCAGATTTTTTATTTGAATTAAGAAAGAAGAACTTGAAGAACATGACTATGAACAAGAAGAACAAGAAGATAAGGGCAAAGGTAAAATTGTCATTTTAGTTACCATTTAATTACATCAATATAACATAAGTGACGAAATAACATAATGTTTAACCAAAAAGTTACAATATGAAACGTAAATGATTGTTTAGTTACATAACACAAACATAAATAACGGTTCAGATAGTTTAACTTTATATATATAGATAGATAGATGGATATTTGAATTTTTTATTCATTAATTTGACCATATATTTGTCAAATTGTGGTTGGACCATAGTTTATTGGATTGTTACAGCTGTTTTTTTTTGTATTTGTATTTTTCGATTAATAAATAAATATGGGTATTCACTATTCACACTGTTATATATATATATATTATAATGGAGCTTAGTCTTGTGAGCGCGGCCCCACCAGCCTTAGGAAAGAGAGGAGGCACTAACTCTCAAGTCTTCCTCATCTCAAGATTCTCAGCCTGGCCTTTTTCGTCATCATTTCATCATCATAACATCATTATTATTAATATTATTTTTTAAAGGTGGGGGATTGCTGTACAACCAACAAGCACAACGCTTGAGAGAGTCAACACTAGAAGGTTCATCGAACTGACATTTTGCATGATTTATCTATCTAACGGAAAAGGCTTGGGGATATGTACACAGCTTATATCAACCTTTTGAACATAATAATACAAAATTAATATTTGCATAGTATTCAATTCTCGACATATTCATAACAAAAATTCATTAAAAATACAATTTGTTATGGGAATAACAAATTGTATCGTATCTATAAATATAGTTTTGAAATTAAAGAATACCTTCATCATATTTTCCCTATTCGTCAATCATGTCGTTATGGGAATAAGGGTTGTAATTCCATTCAGTAAAGAGAATGGAGTAATTTATTTGATTGCAAAGTTTCAAGAAATGTAAAGGAAAATGAAATAGAGAAAGATCAAATTCTTGTTTGGATTGAAAGAGAAACAATTAGAAGAGGATGGAAGGAAGTTATTATCGTTGGTACAAGTGTGTCTATTCAACCAAAATGATAACAGAGACCAGTAGGAGCCAATTTTGTGAGACAAATTGCACATCTTATTCAAGTATTTTTTAAAATATTCTTCACCTTAAAAAAATCAATGAAATAAAAAATAAAAGATAATTATAGAAAAGACAAGACAAGACAAGAAATATAGGTAATTAGTATCGATAAGTTAACCGTCAATTATATCAAAATGGGTCATACGAGTATGAGTACAATATATATTGCAGTTATATTGGAGATGATGATATAATATATTTAGTTAATATATTTTTATTAGTTGTGAATATATAATTATAATATATATACTTATATGTATATGCAAAAGAATATTTATAGATGTAATTATTATATGTTCATTTGTGGATAAATCTAATATTTAAAGATAATCATGTAAAAGATAAAACATTAATTTCTAAGTAAGTGTTAAGCGATACGAATGAAGTGATTTGAGTATTTCATGTGGTTAATTATATCTTAGGAGAGCAACGAAATATGTTATGAAAACTGTTTGTAAAATTTATGATGTTTTCCTATGAATAAGATTAAATTAATCCGATCATATAGTTTTATATTTTAATTTCTTCTATTTTTTATTTATTTTACGGGTTTAAATTTAATGTGAATGGTTATTGACGTGAGTAGTGATCATTTCCAATACTTGGGTTAGTCAAACGGATGACCTAACCATAGAATCATACAAGATACGTGCATTGCATTATTCAGAAGACAAAAAGGATAAATAAATATAATGCGTAAGCCCGACGTTGGAACTGACGTCATCATACACGATGTGCTCGTGTGCTTATTGTTGTCGACGAGTCTAGAAGAGACTTGTTTTTTTTTTGGCCGAATAGAAGAGACTTGTTTATTTCTACAAACCAAACATTTTATCACAAACAATAATTCACACTTTATATACAGTAGACAAGTGTATTTAAATAATTAATATATAGATATAGATTTAGACTCGCTCTGCTAAAAATAATATATATAATAAATAATTATAAAAAATAGATAACTAAAAGGATTACTTTAAATTTAATAACATATATTTAGAAAAATAAATATCTCTAGTTAAAAATTATCAAATGGTTATAATTATATGATGTTAACTAAAGCACTTCAAATCTTCAACTTTTTAAATTAGGTACATACATTTATTGTTATTGTATATTTATTACAAATGTGATAAATTTATTTATTAATTTTGATAAAAAAAACTATTACTAAGATATTTGATTTATAAGTGATTGATATTTTAAAATTAACTACTACTTATTTTATAACTATTACTTTATCTATTGCCTTAATCTCACAAATGTTGACTATTTGTATATATATAATATCGTATATGTGCATATCTTGTAATTCTACCCAAAATTTTCTGCATATAGTACCTTATAATTCTTTTTTTTTTTGGCCGAAAGATAAGCTACTTCGTACCTTATAATGCTATTGCTTATGATTTGGATAATCTATAAGAATTTATCTTCTACATGTAATTATACTTGATACATTTTTTCACATTTATAATTTCTTTTCCAACTATAACAATTATGTGTGCACATAAATTTTTTTCATAAAAATATATTTTATGGCCTTCTAAATATTATTATAAAAATTTCTAATTAATAGCCTTTAAAAATATATTGCACAAATCTAGTTTGGGTCATAAATAAAATTCAATATAAACAAATGTCATATTAATATGCTATTATTTTATTCAATATACTTGTTCTATTTTTGTCCAAAAACATAATAATGTACATATGATATTCTTTAACTAAATTAAAGTTAAAATGAAATTCGACAATCTTAATATACATTAATTAAGATAAGAAAAGTGCAAGAGAAAGTAACTGTTTTTTGGTAGATTATTCTTGATCAGAATAGTATTAATTAAAAAAAGCACCGACAAATGAAATTGTTATCTAGAAGTAATGAGAATGCTATATATCTACGTATCTATATTTATGTACGTGATAATCTTATCGAAAAAATGTCATTGACATCGACCTATTGAATTATCCAATTTTATCATGTAACGGATCTGTTTAATAACTTGTCAAATATAAATAATCTAACTAACATAGTATATATAATTTATGTAAAGTAAAGTTAGATTTTTGATCTAATCCATGAAGTGTATAAATCGATTGATATGTATTGTGTTGATAATTTGTGGTATATATAGTCATAAAATAATGAATAGTCATGAAGAGTGTATACTCTCACCAATACAGCTATGGAATTAAATAAATTCATCCTTGAAAATATATCCGTACGTTAAGCCAACATTAATGATTCTTATATAATAATATCATCCTATCATTAACCATTGTAATATAATATAGTTTAACGTTTTATTTTTTAACTAAAGATTTTAAATTCGAACACTAAAAATAAAAAAATAATATTCATGATCTCGGTAATATCTTCCTCCATATAAAATAAAGCAAAATACCATCCTATCCAAAGATGTAGAATTGATATTTTTATGCATGCAGTTACTATTTCTTTTTAGTTGGAATTTGTAAATTAATATATTTATTTCATTAAATTCAATAAGATATTTGTTTCTCTCTTTACCTGCCCCCTCCTCCCCCATTCCAACCATGCGAATATATATAGAAGGCTTGGATGGCTTGCAATTTCTCATCCTCATCATCAAGCCATAATAGTTCCTGAAAGAAAACAGAGGAAAAGAAAAAGAGAATCCAACCACCGACGAACATCGCAAAGATGGAGCAGCTGTATTCGTCGTTGTCCACACCGCCCCACATCGCCATACTTCCCACCCCTGGTATGGGTCACCTCATCCCCCTCATTGAGTTGGCAAAGCGCCTCCACCAACGACATGCTTTCACATTCACCTTCATCATCCCAACCGACGGGTCTCCCATGAAAGCACAGAGATCCGTCCTCCAATCTCTACCAACTCCCTCCATCTCCTCCGTATTCCTCCCTCAGGTCACTTTCGATGATCTAGATAAGGACAGCACTAAGATCGAGACCATCATTTCCCTCACCGTTGTGCGTTCCCTACCCTACATTCGGGATGCCATCTCCGACTTAGCCAAGTCAAAGCGTCTCGTGGCCCTCGTCGTTGACCTTTTTGGCACCGATGGGTTCGATGTGGCCAGAGAGTTCCAATTAGCACCTTACATTTTCTTCCCATCTACCGCCACTTGTCTGTCCCTCATCTTCTATCTCCCATCGCTCGACAGGGAGGTCAAGTCCGAGTTCCGGGACATGCCTGACCTCGTAAGGATCCCCGGTGCTCTTCCGCTTCCCGGCTCGGAGCTTTTAGACCCGGTTCAGGACCGGACCAACGACGCATACAGGTGGGTGCTGCACCACGCGAAACGCTACCATCTTGCCGATGGTATTCTCGTAAATAGCTTCATGGAGTTGGAAACCGGGCCTATAAGGGCACTGCTAGAGCCGCAGCAGATGAGCAAGGCCGACCCATATGGCGAGAATCATAATCGCCCGCCCGTATACCCGGTTGGGCCTCTCATCAAGATGATCGACGATTCCGACTCCAAGTCCTCTGATTCGTCGGGATGCCTGACCTGGCTGGACAGTCAGCCACGTGGCTCAGTTCTCTACGTGTCCTTCGGTAGCGGTGGGACTCTATCGTCTACCCAAGTGACTGAGCTAGCCTTGGGTTTGGAGATGAGCGAGCAGCGATTCCTATGGGTGGTGAGGAGCCCCAACGATAAAGCATCCAATGCCACCTATTTTAGTGTCCACACCCAGAAGGATGATCCCTTGGAGTTTTTACCTCGTGGGTTCCTTGATAGGACCAAGGATCGAGGCATGGTTGTCCCCTTGTGGTGTCCTCAGGCTCAGGTCTTGTCTCACGAGGCCACCGGAGGTTTTCTCACTCACTGTGGATGGAACTCAACCCTTGAGAGCGTTGTGAATGGGGTACCACTCATCGCCTGGCCGCTTTACGCAGAACAGAAGACCAATGCATTCATGTTAACCCACGATGTGAAGATAGCTTTGAGATTAAAACCAGAATCGGGATCAGAAGGCATCATCTCCAGGGATCAGATATCCGATGCGGTTAAGGGACTCCTTGAAGGGGAGGAAGGGAAGAACATTCGAAACCGTATCAAACATCTCAAGGAGGCAGCGGCAGCCGCCATTCAAACCGACGGCGGTTCGTCCATCCAAGCGCTGGATGAGGTTGCCTTAAAGTGGAAGAACCATGGCACAAACTCGAATCATCCATAATTCATTTTAATTATCTAAATGCTTTCCTTTCTCTTTCGAACTCATCATCTTCTTCTTTTTCTCTCTATAAATTTTCTTATGTGTATGTTTGTATATAGTTGGTATTATAAAAAAATAAAGAATCATTTTTACTACTATGAAGTATGAACCACTAAATCCAAATAAAATGAATATTTTATATCGTCTAGTATATAATAAGTACTGAAGTGTGGCGAACTTTTCATCCTCATCTTTTCTGGTTAACTATTATTATCAATTTATCATCATGAATCTCCTCCGACACTTTTTTGTTGATTTCTCGGTATAATAATAACATTTATAATGTTTAATCTATCTTCTTCGCTCGCTCTGTCGAGATTTAATTGGTTCATGATTGGACTAAAAGCAGAGATGTCCACAGGGCTTATATTGCTCTAATGACTGAATATAATAACTCTGGGTGGTATCAGGCGGACTGAACTAGAGATGAACAATAACTGCAAGAATACCACCTCCTCTCCCACCTAGGTTAGGCGTGAGATTCCCAATTAGCCATAGCCATCAATTGGCTTGTTTCCTAGCAATCAATTGCTACAGTCTAAATCCAGAAGACATGTACAATCCAAGCGGAATCCCTCATCAATTAGACCGGTAGCCAGCACGAGGAGGATTCCTTCTGCAGAAGAAAGCAGAAGGGGCTTTAATAAACTCATGGAAGATATCTGAGTGGAGTACATGAGCTCGAAGGGGCAACTTCACACATGGTGCAATAATAGGAGCAGAACCGACCGAATAAGCCAAAGACTCGATAGAGCCCTACTAAATGCAAGGTGGGCTGAAATATACCAAAGGAGCTGATGCATAAACGAGCTCGCCCTAGGATCGGACCACTCCCCATTGATTATCCAAATATCGGCCCCAAAACGGAGGAGCAAGAGATGGTTCAAATTTGAGGAGATGTGGCTCGAAGACGCGACTTGTAAGGAGGTGATAAGAGAGGCATGGCAAGGGACCACATCGACCCGCAAAGGCCAAGGAGCTGTTCCCAAACTGCCTAGATGCCGAAAGATGTTGACACAATTGAACAAATTGCATTTTGGAAACAATGCAAAAATGTTGGCCGAAATGAAAGCAAAGTTGAGGAGATGTGCCAAGCCTAACATGAGTCAAGCCGAAGTCGAGCGACAACTAAAAACCCAAATCAAAGACCTATGGAAGAGGGATGAAATGTATCAGAGACAACAATCACGGGTCAAATGGCTCATGGAGGGAGATCGGAACACCACTTTCTTCCACCTAACCACCACATCAAGAAGGCGAAGGAACAACATATGTAGGCTTCTTAGGAGGGATGGAAGATGGATCACAAACGAAACAGGAGTCGCAATGGAATTGAGGAGATACTTCGGTGAAATCTTCCGATCAGAACTTCCACAACCGAATGCATCGATCCTCGAATGCGTCCCGACCCAAATAACACCAGAGATGAACAATAAGTTGACATGCACGGTTACAGATGCTGAGATCCGAAGGGCTACATATCAAATGGCTGGGTCGAGCTCCGGGTCCGGATGGCTTCCCGGGTTTGTTTTACCAAAGGAGCTGGCAAACTGTGGGACCAGATGTCATCAACATAGTCAAAGCATTCTTCAGATCAGGTAAACTCCTATCCCCCATCAACCTAACAGATCTCATATTAATTCCAAAAGTTTCAAACTCAACCATGCCCATGGATTTCAGACCAATAAGCTGTTGCAATTTCCTATATAAGATTATCTCAAAAGTTATGGTAAATAGACTAAAAACCTATTTACCAGAACTTATCACCCCCTATCAGAGTGTGTTTGTGGCAGGTCGGGCAATACATGATAAAATTCTAGTAGCCCATGAGGTGCTCCACTACCTCAAGTTAAAACGCACAACAAATAAGGTCGAATGTGCCTTCAAGGTGGATATGCAAAAAGCGTACGATCGGGTGGAATGGGAGTTCTTACTGGCAAGCCTGAAAAAGAGGGGTTTCGATGACAAATGAATTGAATGGATGAGGGAATGCATAACAACAATGACATACCGAGTGGTAGTCAATGGGGAGAGATCGACCACACTATACCCATCGAGAGGAATCCACCAAGGTGACACACTATCATCTTACTTGTTCATACTCTTAGCTGATGTCCTCTCGAGGAAAATCGAATAGGAAGCGCGGGAGGGAACGTTGGTCGGGAAAACACTCGGACGGAGATGCCCCGAGCTACACCACATGCTCTTTGTGAATGACTCAGTGTTTTTCCTAAAAGGTACGACGACAAATGCTCACAGACTGAAAACAATACTTGAGGAATACTGTCAGGCATCAAGGCAACGCATCAATGAAGCAAAATCTACCCTATATTTCAACAGAGGAGCGGACCTGGAAAAGAAAAGAGAAGTGGAAGAAACCCTAAGAATCAAGAGCACGAGGGACCCAAGGAAATACTTAGGAATGCCAACAATATGGGGTCGATCACAGAAGGAGGCAATGTGATACCTCAAAAACAAAATTCGAGAGAAACTAGCAGGATGGAGACCAAAGGCACTGAATCAGGCGGGGACGGAGGTGTTGATAAAAGTAGTGATCACAACCATACCCACACACGTGATGGGCATCTTATACCTACCAAAGACATGGTGCTCAACGATCAACTCCATGATAGCTAGTTTCTGGTGGGGCACCACATCGGATAGGAGGAGGACACATTGGAAGAGATGGGAGATAATGACCACATCTAAAACCGTGGGAGGCTTAGGCTTCTAAGATCTCCAAACGTTCAACAAAGCACTTCTCGCAAAGATGGCAGCACGGGTACTCAAAGAACCGTATTTATGGGTGCGAATACTAAAAGGATTGTACTTCCCAAATGGTGACTTCCCAGAGGCCCGAAAGGGAGGAAGAGCCTCGTGGGGATGAAGTAGCCTATTAGAGGGTCGGGATGTGCTAAAATGAGAGGGGTTATGGACAATCGGAATGGGCGAAGGGATCCGGTTATACTCGGATCCGTGGGTGTATACGAAGCCAAGGTTTCGAATAGAGGGGAGACCACCCTATGATACAAGGTCAGAACCCCGTGTGAGCGAACTCATCGGAGAGGGTGGGTGATGGAATGAACAAGCAGTACGGGCAGAGGTGGAGTCTGGGGACGCCGAGCTCATCATCAACATGCTACTACCGCGGGATCGGAGGGAGGATGAGTTCATATGGCCACATGAAAAGGACGAGAAACCACGAGCCCGCTCAATCTACCATTGCCTACGAGAGTTGCAGTCAGGCAAACCTAGTCACAGTGGCAGGGACACCCAACACCAGATCCTGTGGAAGGCCATATGGGGGGCGAGCATCATCCCGAAGGCCAACAACTACGTCTGGAGGCTCATGTGGAAAACGCAGTGGCCGTAAATATGAACCTGGTTCAGCGGGGCATGCAGGTTGATCTGAGGTGTCCAATCAGTGGAATCGCACAAACAACAAAGCATATGGTGCTTGGATGCAGGTGCACTGAACCGTTGTGGGCTGAGTTGCTGGGCATCAGAATGGGCGGAGCGCAACCAGTGGACATCACATGTTGGATGAACGAACGTTGTCGGGTGGGGACTGGTCAGACACAACATCGAACGAGGGCATGGGAGACCTGCATGATCACAATGTGGTTCATAAGGAAAGCTAGATGCAAGACTGAGTTTGAGGGAGTCCATTCGGACCCAGCTAGCGTTCTAGTGGAGATCAGGTGAGCGATGGATGAGCAGAGACGAAAGGACCAAAAACAGCAGACCTCTCAGCCGAGAGCAGTACAGAGATGGACAAGGCCAAATCCGGGAACGATCACGATCAACTGCGACGCATCGTGGTGTGCCCGAACCAACATGGGAGGACTCAGGGTGATAGCGCGTGATAAGTAGGGCATGGTCATGGTAGGAATAAATAGGCGAACCCGAAGCGACACTATCACGTCACTAGAAGCACAAGCAATACACGAAGGGATACACCTAGCTCAAGAGAAGTCATGGAGTAACATCACCATCGAATCAGACTCACAAGTGGTAATCAAACAAATCCGAGAGGGGGCAACTGAATGGCGCCTATCGACGATCATACCGAACATCCGAGCTTTAGCAAGCGAGATCGATCAAGTGCAATGGCGAGCAATTCCAAGGTCATCAAATGAATGCGTGAATTGGATAGCGAAGCAAGGACGTATGGGAGTGCGACTTAATGATTGGGTCTCGCGACACCCACTTCCTTTTATATGTTTATTAGCGAATGATTGTAACTTTGAACTCCCGTGACACTATGTCACGACGTCTTATTTCATCAAATGAAACAAGTATTTTGGCCAAAAAAAATAAATAGAGTTGAATCATTTTTTTTTAAACCGATAATAATTACATAAAAATAACAAAACTTAGGAACAATAAGTCTACTTTTGGCACATTCGAATATGTCTGCTTTAATAAGCAACAAAATTTCTCACGGAAAATCAGAAAGAATCACAAAACGTTCTTCAAGTCTGACTAATGCCTTGACGAGTTGATCTGCTACCACATTTGCTTCCCGATAGATGTGTCTGAATTTAAATCTTCGAAACCTAAATAACAACTTTTTGCAACCGGAAACTAGCATCATTAGAGGTATATTATTATCAACTTCTTATACTATCATACATATTGTCTTCTTTGCACCAGATTCCACATAAATGTCGTTTATCCCCATGTTTTTTTTTTGCCAAAGCTAGGTCATCTCTAATTCTCCATAGCTCCGCCACCAGGCTGTTCAATGTTCCAAACTTTCTTTATAAACCTTTTAGCCATCCTCTAAGGTGATTTTGTATGACCATTGCACATCGTGGTGGTCCCGGACATCCATTTGCTGACCCATCAGTATTTAATTTTGTCTACCCCCATTTCGGTGCCTGCCATCTAACTTCCACTAGTATACGAATGGGTTTTGTCGGGCTTCTTACAAACATAGTAGCCACATTTTTAGCTTGCAAAAAGATTAGTTCCACAATATTTGTATGCAAGGTTTTATGGTTAAACAGAACAGAGTTCCTGTTCTTCTAGATATACTAGATCGCCGCAAAAAACACAAAACGCCACTGAGTTCCGTTTGCATGAACACTTATGTTTTTACAATTAGACTTTAGCCAAATTGATCCTAGTACCCTGTGAAAATTAATGTCAACCGAGGTACCTATATTAAACAAGATTCGTGTAGCGACCACACAATCTCTTAGAACATGCATCTTGTTTTCCTTCGCAGTACCACAGTTTTTGCAAATCGGACTAATGTTCATGCCCCTTTTGTGTAACAACAAAGTAGTAGGGATATGATTATGGTGGCAAAGCACAAAAAGAATTGGACCAGAGGTATGTAGTCGCTTTTCCAGGATCCAATTCCAAATTTCTGGGATGGACGCAATTTGGTTGTAACGTTTTCCTTAATACTCAATTAGACTAAAGTAACAGTGGGAATACCTTTTGGGGATACCATCCATATTTTGCTATCTTGCTGACAAGACCAGATTCTTCTCGGGGTAGCAGTAATGAGATTCTTGATGCTCTCAGGAATGTGAAATGAAATTTGGGAGGCATACCAATCTCCATTTTCTTTAATAATATCACTTAGTTTAATTAGATCCTCATCAAAATAAAGAGGTCCTTGGATGAGGGAACACAAAGTAAAGTTGCCTAACCACTTATCTGACCACGTATTTATCCTTGAACACTCACCAATGATCCAACCCTCCCCATCCTTTAGAGTTTTGAGGCCTTGAGTAAGGGCTTTCCAGGTAGTGGATCCGCCCTTACAGTCATCTCTAGAGGGATTCATGTAATTGTTTTTCAAAATCATGGCTCAAGGGTCGCTCGACTTATCCAATCTCCACACAAAGTTAGATAACATCGTTTGATTTCTTTCCCTTGAGATAGGGATACCCAAACCCCCTTTATCTTTGGGCAGAGTATCCACATTTCATTTCAGGTTGTGTAATTTTGTTATGACATCTGTAGATCCCCAAAGAAAAGTTATGTTAATTTTGTCCAACTCTCTGCAGGTAGTCATATGAAGGGAAGTGCATTGCATAAAGTAGCAAGGGATCGTGGTCATGATAGAGTTGAATAAAATATACCTGTCGACCATAGAAAGTAAGTTTGCCCTCCATCCGACAAGCTTAGTGTAAACACCTGATTTTAGTTAGGGTTGAAAAATACCGTACGCGAGGAACCGAGCCAAGAACACTACAAGAAACTCGAGCATACACATCGGAAAAAATGCGTTGCTAACTGCATAAATACCGTTGTTAAGTCAGGACAGCGACAAAATCTCCGTCGCGGTAGACCCCGTCGTTAAAGGTCTATACGTCGACAATTTTCCGTTGTAAAAGGATTGCCGCTGTTAGCATGTACAACTTTACAGCGGAATCAGGTTGTTGTTAAACACAGATGAACGACGACAACACTTTTCCGATGTTAGAGCGGACTCAGGTTGTTGTTGGTCGATTTTTTTTCTGCGATTTTGTTGTCCGATTTTAAATTATTTGTGTTCATCCATGGCTTCTTCATCCTTCTTCATCCATGGCTTCTTCCTCCTTCTTCATCCATGGCTTCTTCATCCATATATCGTCACTTCATCATCTATGGCTTCATCCATGGCCGATTGTTTCAAGACACTTCATCAATGGTGAAGGCATCAGAGAACCAGCATTTCTCGAGCTCCAGCTCGCCTTCTACATGTGCTCGACTTCTCCAGCTCCAACTCGACTTCTCCAGCTCCAAGTCGCCTTCTCCATCTCCAGATCCAGCATGCCTTCATCCATGGAACTTTGAGCATCTCCAACACTTCATCCATGACAGATCGGTCGAGCAGCTCCATGACACTTCATCCTTTGGAAAACGTTTTGAATGAAGGGAAGGAAGGGAAGGTGAAGGGAAGATGAAGGGAAGGTGAAGGGAAGGTGAAGGGAAGGAAGGGAAGGAAGGGAAGATAAGAGAAGGTTCTGTAAAACGTGTAAAAATAAGTTGTTGAATGAAAAAAATTTGAATTTTCAAATCAGAGCGGGAAAAAAATTTGAAAATTTGATTTTTCAACAACAACAATAGTCGTCACTAAATAAACTATTTGACAACAACGATTAAATCTGTTGTTGAATGACTATACTAATGTCGACCATATATTGAAACGCAAATCTATTCTTACATTTTCCCGGTACTTATGTTTTAACGACAACAAAAATTGATTAGTTACGGCAAACAACCGTTGCTTATATCACTATATTTACGACAGAACGTTTCGCATTTGAATATGTACATTTGCAATGAAAAATTCACCTGCTACTGATGGAGTTATTTAACATCAAGTGTTGGTCGACATTACACATTCATCCATGTAAAATATAAGGTGACGACAAAATTTAACACTAAATGTACCTTATAACAATGGTAAACATATTGTGCCTAATAAGTAAAAATAACGACAACAAAAACTGTCGACACAATATACATATATTTAACTACAACTGTTAGCGTCAACACGGAAGTTTCGTTGCTGTTGCAACAGATTCTTGTAGTGGAAAAATCGATATATAAAAAAACAAAAAAATTAAAATATTATTATTGGAAAATAAAAAAAAAATCTTAGGTTTACTAAAAGGGGAAATTTTATTTTATTTAGTTTTATTAATAATAATAACTAAGTTATATAACAGGGAGAATAATAGTGAAAGGGAGAAGAGATAACAAATAATTCAAAGTGAGATATTGAGTGAAAAATATAGAAAGAGTGACGAATTCTGTATCTGAGATTCGTTTGACAAAGGATCAACTCGAAAAGCTTATTCGCCTTGTACCTGCTGATGACACACCTATTTATGGAGAATTTCGTGCAAATATGGTTGGTAAGTGTTGGATCGTGAAATCCTGAATGCTGATCTGGCAGTGAATTGAATGTCAGACAAGGTTAGGAGGACGCTTCAGCTCCGACTCCAGTGAACCTGCAAGTAGGGGAGCGCAACAGAGGGGGTGCCTCTGGGTCCCTCTCCGATGCTTAAATGAGTATGTGTGTGTATAAAACTCAAAAACGTAAAGAACGTATGTAAAGCAAGGGTATTTATAGGGTAAGAGAGATAAAACCGTATATGGCAGCTGAATATCTTACTGTATATTGTATTGCCGAAGATTCGGATCGTCAGTTACTGCGAGATATTGCAGTTACCAAATCTAATCCTTAGTGAATATGCGACCGATATATGCGGGATATCGTGGCCACTTCCTTATTAACGGTTTTGTGGGACCAGAGGAGAGAGGCAATGCTCTATTCGGGGCGAGCACTCCCATGTCGAGCAGTGGAAGGTCGCGACCTGGTAGAGAATGACGAGCAGTTCGAGAGCCTTTGGCGTCCCTATAGACTTTGGGCTCGATTCTGGATTACTCGATGGTGGGCCAAGTTTGGCTTGTACTTGGGCCGATCCGGTTCGGATGTTATGGGTTTACCCCCTCTATAGTTATTGGGCCTTCGAGGCCTTTTCTTACTGGGCTGTCACTATCGATACCCAACATTTGCCCCCGAAGCTTGATTGAAGTTCCTTCAGTCGAGCTTGATTTCCTGGTAGAGTTTTAGATAGTGACGTCTCTGGTAATGGTTCAGTACCTTTGAGACACTTCGAGCTCATTTGGCGAGCAGTTTCTTCTCTGTTCAAAGCTGAAAGAATATCCTTCCTTTTATTCCCTTTTGGCGATCACTCGAGGTGACCTAGGCTTATGGAGGTCTACCTTTCTTAGTTAGGCGATCATTACCTACCCGAGGTATTTCTGCTAAAGCCTTATTAGTGCGTTGGCGACCACCTTGTCTCCTTAGTGGACTTTTAGCATTTAATAACTGCACAGTTGTCCAGAAATCGAACGGTCACTTGAGGCACGCCTGACATTTAATTTTACGTAAACCTAGGGTAGTCTGACAGCTGTCCATGTCAGCCAACCGTCTGTCTCCCCAAGGTGTCTCTTGGAATTCTGACATTGCTTCGGTTTTTTCCAAAAAGGTGCCATCATTCCTCTGTGTCGCTTCGATTTGCTTGTGGCGGTTACTCCCTTCTTGGTCTATATAAGAAACGTCAGTTTCTACATTTTGTTTTTTACGCTTATCCACTCCCTCAGATTTCCAGAACTTCGCTGCGAACCTTTCTTCTTTCTTTTCCAACCTTCTTCAGCCTTCTTCATCCATTTCCATGGCTCCCCGAAGTCAGAGAGTCAAGCATATGGCCTCTAAGGGCACTAGCAAAGCCAACGCTCCTAGGAATGCCAATGCTCCCTTGACCATCCGGGATGCCGCCATGCCCCCCCTCAGTGGGGGAACCGACTGATCTGGGAAGGTCCGCAACCGCTCCCGTAGTGGTGGACGGGCCTGAGCTGAACACGCCTATTTTTTCCCCAAAAGGTAAACTTTCGCCCTTTTATTGCTCTGTTTTGGCAATATCCTCTGTTTTCCTTTGTTTTTATACTTGCTGTGCCATACTTGAACCATTCTGAGTAGATATCAAGCCTAACGAACTGAAGCCGGCTTACTTTAAGACCATGGTGGCGCTTGGTGGCTTCAGTGCGGAGGATGCTCCTAGGTACCCTGGCTTAGGTCTGCATTTTCCTCACGATGGAGAGGTTTACATTTATGCGGCCCAGATCGATGCTGGGTTGCGTCTTCCTCTCTGTGAGGATTTACAGACCTTATGTCAGTTTTACGGGATTCATCCCACGCAGCTTGTTCCGAATGCCCTCAGGATGTGGGTCGGTTTCAAGTTCCTGTGCATACGCCAGGAATGGGTGTATTCACTGGCCCTGTTCCGGTGTTTCTTTCGACTGGCAGCAGGGGCCAACTACCTCCACCACTTCCAATCCCGCTGGCCGAAGTTTTCAGAGTGGGGAGGCCCTCAAGGATGGGCTTGGAACGTCCATGTCCGCCTGGTCGATGATTTCCAGGCCACTAACTCCAATTACAAGAAGTTTTACTTCTTGTACAAGGGGGGTGTACCCTGGAAATTGTTTGCTCCTGACAAGGATTTTCCTCCCTCCTTTGAAGAATTGTCCGGGAGTGATCGGAATGCCATCGACGATCTGTACCGGCTACATCGGTCATCTCAGTTCAAGTCCATCCGCTCAGTGGTGGAGACTACCGAGAATGCCCTTGAGATGGCGGGCATTCATCAAGCCACGCCAATCTTTGATGATTGGGTAATTTTCTAACTCTTATTTTGTTTTATTACTTGTAGGCAAGGTCGTAAGCAAGAGCCAAAAACTGATAGGTCTCTTTGATGACCAGGGATCGGCGGGATTGTCCTCCGACCAGGCGCTGCTAAGCTCTCCCCCTCCTCCCTCTAGGCGTTCGTCCAAGAGGAAGCCCGAGGAAATGCTTCCTTCGGCCACTACTGCCCCTCGCCAACCAGGTATATTACCTTGCCTTTTGTGGATTTAATGTTTTTACATTCTGCGGTTCTTTGACTTCTGACTTATTGTCTTGTTGTTTTGCAGAGGAGTACTTGGCGGACGTGGCCCGGGACCCTCCTCCTTCTAAGAAGGTCAGGAGTGAGGAGCACCCTGAGGTCGACCAACATCCTCCTCCTCCCCCTCCTAAGGGCCCTTCTGCCAGCAATGGGAAGGGTTTGGACATGGCGCCTCCTTCTCCCTCTCTTCAGGGCCCTTCCGCCACTAAGGAGAAGGCCTTGTCTTTGGCGCCTCCCGCCTCTTCAGTGCCCACGGCTCCTCCTAAGGAGTCTGGGGCCCAGAAGAAGGGGCCTGCTGCTTCCAGCTCCTCGAGGGCTCCCGTCGAGGAGTACTGCTCTATGGCGAGCTTGTTCCAGCCTTTTAAGGCTGGGGACTCTCGGAGGCCTTGGGTCCCTTGTGGGGACCTTGCCAAGAAGGGGTACCCCGCCCAGAAGAGCCTACGGGGTAGCCCGGATATGTGCATGCGGCTCCTTGATGGGATAATTCCCCCCAATGACCGTTCGATTGTCCCTACGGAGCTTCCTCAGATCGAGGGGTTCTTACGGACCCACTTCGAACGAGTTGCCCTGGTATGATCTCGCCTTCTTTCCATTATTTCTTCCTTGTCATTCCTTTTTATTTTGATGACTTGACATTTTTCCTTGTGCTTTTGTTGTCAGCTCGTTCGGGAAGAGGTGATCCTCGGCCGCGTTTTCGGTGAGCTTGCCGACAAGCACTCTGATCTGCTTGTCGAGCTGGAGCAATACCGAAGCACAGGGGTCACACCCGGGCAGTTGGAGGCCATCAAGAAGACCGCTGACATGGCGATCACCTTGGTGGACGGCGCCCGGGAGGAGTATTTCAGGAAGGAGCAGCGCCTCCTTGCTGATGTCAAGAAGAGGGAGGCTGATGCTGCAGCCTTCCTTCATGAAGCTGAGGCCCTTCATCGGTGCCTTGATGAAGGGGAGGCGGTCCGTGCTCGCCTGGAGGCCGAGTTGAAGGAAGCTCGTGCCCAGGTGGTCGAGTCGGACGCTCTTAGGGTTGCCGCGGAGGCCCAGAGGGATGCTGCCGAAGCTAGGGGGTCGCCCTAGAGGAAGAGAAGAACCGGCTGACTGATCAGCTGAAGGCGGTTCCTTCACCCCAAGCCGTGGTTGAGGAGTTCAAGGCCTCCGAGGACTTTGAAGACCAGGCCTTGAAGGTGATGAAGTCGACCATCGCCAATTTTATCCAAGAACTGGTGGAGGAGGTCCAGGCGGTCGATCCCAACTTTCCTCTTGGGGAAGTTGCCTCCTTGAAGACCTTCCTGCGGAGTCGCCCTTCGCAGCCCTCTGTTGCTGGAGAGGCTGCTCCTGAAGGCGAGCCCAGTACTTCTGCCCCCGAAGGCGAGCAAAGCGCCCTTGCCCCCGAGAACCCCAAAGCTTGAAGTCCCCAACTCCTTGGCGGCCGTATTTATCTTTTTAGATAGCTATTTTTGTATTTTCCGTTTTTGGTTTGTAATTATTTATTGAAGACTTGGGTTTTTCTATTGAATGCCTTTATGTTCTTGAGCCTTTAATCGACTTCGAACACATTTAGCTATCCAATATCTTAATCATAATTACTTTCCGCTTTATCTTGCTTTGTAATGTCGTCGACCCTTAAAGCCTTAGACCAATCATAAGTTAAACTTTCTAAGGATAACACTTTTGACACTTAAAAGCGTAAACTTCTAAGTTCAAAGAGATATTACCTTCTTTGAAGTTTAAACCTTTGAGGTGTTGGCATAATAACAGGGGATTTGTAATTTGTCAGGCTTTATCATCGATAGTGATCGCCTAAACTTTCTTTGGCCTGACTTTGGCGTCAGGGCTTTTATTTTGCCTAACATTTTGCTAGGTCTTTTGGCCTGGCTTTGTCGCCAGGGCTTTTGGCCTGACTTTTGGCATCAGGGCTTTGCCTGACTCTTGGCGTCAGGTTTTTTGAGGCCTAACTTTGTTGTTAGGGCTTTTGTGGCCTAGTTTTGTTACTAGGGCTTTTTTGGCCTAACTTTGTTGTTAGGGCTTTTGGCCTGTCTTTGGCGACAGGGCTTTTTGGCTTAGCTTTGTTGCTAGGGCTTTTGGCCTAGCTTTGTTGCTAGGGCTTTTTGTGTCTGATTCGGTTATCAGGTTTCTGCCTAACTCTTGGCGTCAGGTCTTTTGAGGCCTAACTTTGTTGTTAGGGCTTTTGTGGCCTAGTTTTGTTACTAGGGCTTTTTTGGCCTAACTTTGTTGTTAGGGCTTTTTGCCTGTCTTTGGCGACAGGGCTTTTTGGCCTAGCTTTGTTGCTAGGGCTTTTGGCCTAACTTTGTTGTTAGGGTTTTTGGCCTAACTTTGTTGTTAGGGCTTTTTGGCCTGATTCTGGCGTCAGGGCTTTTGGCCTAACTTTGTTGTTAGGGCTTTTTGGCCTGACTTTGGCGTCAGGGCTTTTGAGGCCTGACTTTGGCGTCAGGGCTTTTTGGCTTCGGCTTTCTTCGAGTGGACACGCTTTATGAAGGAATGACTTTCTTTTATTGACATAATCGGTTTGATTACAAGCTATGCATAAAATCTTCTTAAATGCTCAGAATTAAATGGACGGGGTAACCTCTCGCCTTCGATGGTTTCCAAATAGTAGGATCCTGGTGCGGCGATCTCTACTACTTTGTATGGTCCTTCCCATTTGGCTGAAAGTTTGTTTTTACTGTCCAGCCTTGTGAATTCATTCCTTCTCATAACCATCTCCCCCACGAAAAATTGGCGAGCGCTGACCTTTCTGTTGAAATACCGAGCGGTCGCCAAACGCATCTTTGCCTGTGTCTTTTCCGAGAGCCATCTCTTTTCCTCTGCTAAGTCGAGGTCAGTTCTGCGCTCGATCTCATTTGCCTCCGCGTTAAAGTGTAGGACTCTGTGGGTAGGCACTGCTAATTCAGCTGGTGCTACTGCTTCTGATCCGTACACTAAACTAAAAGGCGTTTCTCCTGTGGCCGCCTTAGGCGTTGTTCTGATTGCCCATAATACGTTTTCCAGTTCGTCTGCCCAATTCTCCTTAATGCTCGAACCCTTTTCTTGAGTCCTGCTAAGACAACCTTGTTGGCTGCTTCAGCTTGCCCATTCATTTGAGGACGATGTACTGAACTGAAACGATGATCGATATGATACTCTTCACAGAGCCATTTCAACTCCTTTCCAACGAATTGCGGACAGTTATCGCTGATGAGTATTTTGGGAATACCAAACCTGGAGAATATGTTGCCCTGCAGGAACTTGATAACTTGGAATTCCGTTGTTGAAGCTAGAGCTTTCGCCTCTACCCACTTAGTGAAGTAGTCGATTGCCACTATAATGTGAGTACGCTGACCAGTGCTAATGGGAAAAGGACCCAATATATCGATTCCCCATTGAGCGAAGGGCCAGGCACCCGCCATTGGGGATAATAATGTCGATGGTCGACCCGATCGTGGTGCAAAATGCTGGCAAATTTCATACTTCTGTGTTAATTCAGCTGCGTCTTTTCCCAAGGTCGGCCAGTAATATCCCAATCTGAATATTTTTCTGCTTAGCGATCGAGCGCCTTCATGACATGCTGCTGCCCCTTCATGAGCTTCTCGAAGAACCTTTTCTGTTTCGGGCAGAGCAACACATCTCAAGTAAGGCGTCGAATAACCTCTTCTGTAGAGTTCTCCATCGATGATTAGATAACTGGCTGCGAGTCTTCTAATCCTAGTGGATTCGCCTTCGTCTTCTGGGAGGATGCCTTCTTTTAAATAATTCTGGAACGGGGTCATCCAGGTGACCTGTTCTTGAATGTTGAAGACCTCCGCTCTGTTTTCGAAGACTGAACATAGGGCCTTTTCCAGAAATTGCACATCCTGGATTGTCGCCCCTCCGAAGGCTATCTTACTTAAAGAATCCGCCATCTGGTTTTCTTGGCGAGGAATGAATTCAATCGCAAAATTTGGGATTTCTGCGACCAGCTTTTTGGCAATGCCGAGATATTTCTTCATCTTTTCTCCCTTTGCCTCGTATGCGCCATTAACCTGATTGACAATGAGCTCTGAGTCGCTTTTTACTTTAAGCGCAGCTATACCCATTCCTTTTGCTAGTCTGAGTCTAGTGATAAGAGCCTCGTATTCTGCTTCGTTATTGGTCGTCGGGAATGTCAAGGCGATCGCGTATTTCAGAGGCTCGCCCTCAGGAGGAATAAGAATTAAACCTGCCCCCGAGCCTTCTTTTGATGAAGACCCATCCGTATAGAGTTCCCAGATTTGATTGTCGTTTGCTGACTGACTTGGCCTGTTTTCTGCCTCCGCTTGATCGTTACTCGTGCTTTCCACTATGAAATCAGCTAGTGCTTGACATTTGATGGCCGTTTTTGGCGTAAATTTGATCCTGAACTCGCTGAGCTCGATCGCCCACTTGACCATTCTTCCTGAAGAATCTGGCTTCATCAGGAAGATTTTGAGAGGTTGATTGGTGAGGACCGTGATGTCGTGCGCATGAAAGTAAGGTCTCAGCTTCCGAGTAGCAATAACTAAGGCATAGAGATACTTCTCAATCTGGACATATTTTATTTATGCTGAGTTGAACATTTTGCTAATAAAATACACTGGACTCTGAACATTATTCTTTTCCCTTATTAAGACAGCACTGGCTGCCACATCGCTAATGCCTAAATAGAGGAAAAGCTGCTCGCCTGGAACGGGTTTTGCCAGAGCTGGGAGTGTTTGAATATGCCTTTTCAAGGACTGGAATGCTTCCTCGCAGTCTGGCATCCACTCGAACTTGCGGTTGGCCCTCAAGGTTTTGAAGAACGGGAGGGACCTGTCGCTTGCTTTGGAAAGGAAGCGGTTAAGAGCAGCTAGTCGGCCGTTCAGGCACTGGACTTCGTTATGGCAGGTTGGCGACTTCATTTCTTATATGGCCTTTAGCTTTTCCGGGTTTGCTTCAATGCCCCTTTCGCTGACCATAAAACCCAGGAACTTCCCGGACTTGACTCCAGAGGCGCACTTTGCTGGGTTTAGGCGAACGTTGTGTCTCCTCATGCATTCAAAAGCTTCACGGAGGTCGGTGGTATGAGGATTGCCTTTGATGGATTTGACGAGCATATCATATACGTAGGCCTCCATGTTCCTTCCCAGCATGTCCTGGAACAGTCGGTTCACCATCCGCTGATAAGTTTCCCCGGCATTGATGAGACCAAAGGGCATCACCTTGTAGCATAGAATGTCGCCGTCAGCATAGAAAGCAGTGTGGGCCTCGTCATCTGGATGCATTCTGATCTGGTTGTAGCCTGAATAAGCGTCCATGAAGCTCAGCATCTCGTGACCCGAGGTAGCATCGACCAGTTGATCAATTCTCGGAAGGGGATATGAATCTTTGGGGCAAGCCTTGTTTAAGTCGCGGAAGTCGACGCACATCCTCCACTTGCCGTTTGATTTCTTGACCAAAACTGGGTTGGCGACTCAGCTCTGGAATCTTACTTCTCTGACGAAGTCAGCTTCAATCAACTTGCCGACTTCCTTCCTGATCGCCAAACGCTTATCAGTCCCGAATGATCTTCTCTTTTGGGCGATCGGCTTGATGGAGGGGTCTATCCTGAGCTCATGAGAGATAATATCTGTGCTGATTCCTGGCATGTCGCTCGGCTGCCAGGCGAAGAGCTCTTTGAATTCCTTGAGGAGGGCGGTCATGGCCTCCTTCTGATCCTCTTTCAAGGTGGTCCCAATGCGCACCTTTTTGTCTGGACCATCGATCTCGACCTCCTCCAATTCTTCCATGGGTGCTGGCCGAGCCAAGTCCTCGCGGGGATCGGCCTCTGTCTCGATGGCGAGAGCCTCCCTTTGGTTCTTCCTGCGCAGGCAGTTCACATAACATTGTTGCGAGGACGGCTGATCTCCGAGCACTTCTCCAAACCCATTGGGAGTGGGGAACTTCATCTTCTGGTGGACAGTGGAGGCCACAATCTTATTTGGGTTGATCGTGGTTCTCCCTATGATGGCGTTGTAGGATGTAGGTGAATCGACCACCAGGAAAGTGACTGACACCTTAATGCTCTTCCACCCCTCGCCAAATATTACTGGCATGGTTATAGCCCCCGCAAACCCGATCAGCGGAAAGTCGACCCTCTTCAGGTCGCGTTTGGATTTACCCATCTTTTCAAAGGCGTCCAGAAACAGGATGTCGGTCGAGCTGCCTCCGTCGACCAGAATCCTTGCAACATCACAGCCGTCAATATCTGCCGTAATGACCAGAGCATCGTTGTGGGGCGTGGTGACATGTGCCAAATCATCTTCAGAGAATGAGATGACAATGTTTTCTTCAGGTCGGGGCCGCTTCCTCAACTGAACTGCCGTAGAGATCTGAGTGGCGTAGACCTCTCTGGCGTTTAACCTCTCGCCGCCTGCGCCGAATCCTCCCGCAATCAGATTCACTCTCCTCTTGCTTCCAGAAGGCTCAGCTTGATCTGCAGGGGCTGGTGAACGATGTCTCCTGGGGGGCATTCGACTTCGATCTCGCCCTGCCACAAATTCCTTCAACATTCCCCCCTGAATCAGCCTCTCTATATCTCGCTTCAGAATCTTGCAATCGTCTGTCTTATGGCCCTTGCACTTATGGTATCTGCAATAGCTCTCGACATCCTTGCCCATGGGTAACCCACCTCGGCGAGGCATCGGTGGCCTCGCCAAGGATATCCTCTCCATCTCGACTAGTACCGCTGAGATCTGCCTATTTAAAGGCGTGAAGTACTCAGGGACCTCTGGATGGCGAGGCGCTGGAAGAGACTCGACTCGGGGCTTACTTTATTTTACCTTCTTCTCCTTCTTTACCTCCTTCTTACCATCGCATCGGGGTTCATGGGTTATCCTTAGCGAGGTCGTCAGGAGGTTAGCCTCGATGTTTGCGCGTTCAAGGTCTATGAAACCTTTTGCCCTAGACGCCAACTCCTCCAATGTATCTATCTCCTTCACATGGTAGCTGTTTCGCAGCTTTCGCGAGGCCTTGTTGGCCACATCCAGACCTCTGTAGAATGCTCGAATGATATCCCCATCCGAGATTCGGCGATCTAATTCTGTGACGTTTTGATGAAAACGCCCGTAGAAGTTGGACAGCGACTCTCCAGGCTGCTGTTTGACCAAGTCAAGGGCGACCACGCTCTTCAGCAACTGGCGCTCGCCCATATATCTCTCCAGGAACTTGCTTCTCAACTCTGCCCAAGTTCTGATTGATTCTGCAGGGAGGCCGAAGAACCAGGACGAAGTCGAGCCCGAAAGAGTAGATGGAAATAGCAAAGCCAAATGATTGGGATCGTTTGACTTACCCAGAAAGGAGGCCTCATGCTTGTTGACATGTACGGTGGGATCTCCTCCACCGCTATACTCAGGTATGGCCCGAGCAACCACATCCTTCTGGATTTTGATAGCGACGAGCGCGTCGGTGAAAGGATGAGAGGACTGCTCCTTGAAGGGAGCTATGACTGTCAACTGTCTTTCCTGGAGCCTTTTGTTGAGGAGGTCATCCATCTGATCCACAGTGCAGTACATGGGATAGGCTCCGGGTGGAGGCGGACCGGAAGGATTGGCAGTATATGCGTCTGCTGGCTCCTTGGTGTGTGCTGGAGGTAGGGACTGCTGACCTGACGTCATCTCCTGATCCTCCTGAGGCGCAGCAGGACCGGGATTGGCCGCTTCTGAAGGTGAAGGCCCTGTGGCAGCAGGGCGGTGGTTTTCCTTAGGAGCAGAGGGATTGTTTTCCTGAGGAGCAGGGGCTTGGCGGCGCGCCTGTCCTAGGATGGCTTCCAGCAAGGAGACCATCTCGGGGGTTAAATTAATATCCTGCCCCGCAATGTGGACTGGCTGCGGTGCAGGGGCTCCGTTTTGATCAGCAGCTGTGGTCGGTCTTGAATCACCGACATGTTCTCGAGCTGTCCGCAGAGGAACATCATTAACTCCTGCTCGGCTGGCAGGTTCTTGTTGAAGCGGTGAAGCGGCGGCGGAATCAGAGCTATCTGAGGATCGCTCCCTAGTCTGATTTCAACGGTTGCTTTGGGATCGAGTTCTCATGGCTAAATTGCTCGTTCCCACAGACGGCGCCAAATGTTGGATCGTGAAAACCTGAATGCTGATCTGGCAGTGAATTGAATGTCAGACAAGGTTGGGATGACGCTTCAGCTCCGACTCCAGTGAACCTGCAAGTAGGGGAGCGCAACAGAAGGGGTGCCTCTGGGTCCCTCTCCGATGCTTAAATGAGTATGTGTGTGTATAAAGCACAAAAACGTAAAGAACGTATGTAAAGCAAGGGTATTTATAGGGTAAGAGAGATAGAACCGTATATGGCAGCTGAATATCTTAGTGTATATTGTATTGCCGAAGATTCGGATCGTCAGTTACTGCGAGATATTGCAGTTACCAAATCTAATCCTTAGTGACTATGCGACCGAGATATGCGGGATATCGTGGCCACTTCCTTATTAACGGTTTTGTGGGACCAGTGGAGAGAGGCAAGGCTCTCTTCGGGGCGAGCACTCCCATGTCGAGCAGTGGAAGGTCGCGACCTGGTAGAGAATGGCGAGCAGTCCGAGAGCCTTTGGCGTCCCTATAGACTTTGGGCTCGATTCTGGATTACTCGATGGTGGGCCAAGTTTGGCTTGTACTTGGGCCGATCCGGTTCAGATGTTATGGGTTTACCCCCTCTATAGTTATTGGGCCTTCGAGGCCTTTTCTTACTAGGCTATCACTATCGATACCCAACAGTAAGTATGGCATTTGTCTTTGTAATTTTGCTGTTGATACTGGCTAGATTTTAGACTGGGGTGCCTCTGATCATATGACTTGTCGGTTACAATGGTTGATTAATGTTCGAAAAATTGACACTGGTATGAATGATGTGAAGTTTTCAGATGGTGCATGTGTGAAAATTACACATATTGGAGATTGCAGATTGAATACTGGTCAGGTTCTTCATAGGGCTCTTTATGTACCAAATTTCCTGTTTAACCGCATCTCTGTGTCTAAGTTGTGTAAGGATTTGAGATGTACTGTCAGTTTTTCTTCTAATAAGATCTAAATTCAGAACCAATTACATGGTACTATGATGAAGATTGGAATTGAACATAATGGCCATTTTGCAGCCAAACATGAAGATGCAGAAGGGGGGGGGGGGGGCAGAAGATATCAAATAAAGCTATAGTTATGCCAAATACTAAAGTTTGGCATTTTAGATTAGGGCATTTTCCTTATGATAGACAACGTAAAATGGATTTGGGTTGCGTGTTTAATACACATGATCATTGTTCGATCTGTCCAGTTGCTAAACAAGCTCGTTTACAGTTTTCTAAGTCTATGTCTATTGCACGAACTTGTTTTGATCTAATACATATGGACCTGTGGGGATCGTACCATGTTCCTACACCAGAGGGACATAGATACTTCTTGACGATAGTTGATGATTTCAGTAGATCAACATGGTTTTATTTTGCGATTAAAGAGTGACACATTCCTTCTTATTCGTGATTTCTTTCCTTGATTGAAAATCAATTTGACAGAAAGATCAAAGTTGTTCGCAGCGACAATGGAACATAAAGGTGTGATACATCAAAGAAGTTGCACACACACACCACAACAAAATGGAGTCGTCGAACGGAAACACCGACACCTCATCAATGTTGCTCGTGCATTACGGGGCATTGTATGCTTATAGCAGCTTACCTCATCAATGTTGCTCGCCTTTTGAATTACTTCACAGGAGGAAGCCACCTTTCAATCATTTGGGTGTTTTTGGATGTTTAGCAGATGAATTTGTTGTAGGGATATATGACAAGTTCGAATATCGAGCTATACCTTCTATATTTCTCGGTTATTCCTCTACGCATAAAGGATACATGCTTCTCAATTTGCAAACAAGTGGAATTTATGTGAGCAGGGATGTTGTTTTCCATGAGGATCATTTCACATTCTCTAAATCAACCTTCTCAGAAGACTATTCCTCTTGTACATCGCCTGATATTAATACAGAGTATTGGGATTCTTCGGGTTATGAAGTGCCTCAGTTAGTTACCACATCATCATCATCGGAGGATTCAATTGTTCATGATTCTGTAGGTGTAAATTATGTTGCGCAGGAATCTGCAAATAATAATGTTGCAGGTGATCATACTGAACCACGACGTTCGTCCAGAATTTTGAGACCTCTCATATAGTTGAGGGATTATGTTAAAGATCGTGGTGTGTCGTTTCCTATTGCAAATTCATCTCCTATGATAATTTATCATCCATGTATCAAGCTTTCCTCAGAACCATCTCTAAGCTTAAATAACTTGTCACCTACAAAGAATCTATTCATGATCCTCGATGAATTGAAGCCATGAGTGCAGAAATGCAAGCCTTGGAGGAAAATAAGACATGGGAAGTGGTTGAGTTACCTTCTGTCAAGCAAACTATAGGAAGAAAATGGGTATACAGGATAAAATACAATGTCGATGGATCGATCGAGTGATTTAAAGCTCGATTAGGGGCTAAGGGATATACCCAAATGGAAGATGTGGACTACATAGAGACTTTTTCGGCGGATGTGAAAATGGTAACAGTTCGGATAATCCTTGATTTGGCTTCTTCATATGACTGACCACTTCTACAAATGGATGTATATAATGCATTTCTACAAGGGGATTTGGAGGAGGAAGTATATATGGAAGTGCCATAAGGTTTCACACCACGTACACTCTGTTCAGTATAGTTGAATAAACAAGTTTGCAGGTTGCGAAAGTTTCTCTATTGACTCAAACATGCTTCTCGACAATGGAATAAGAAGCTTACTGATGCTTCTCTCTATGGACTCAAACAGGCTCCATTTGATCATTATATATTTACTCGATGGAAGGGGGAAGATAGTGATGATGTTTGTATATGTTGATGGCATCTTGATCACTAGATCCAATAATGAGTTGATAAAAGAATTGAAAGAGGTATTATGTGCTAATTTCAAGATCAAAGATTTGGAAAGACTGCATTTTTTCCTTGGTATAGAGATCACACGATCCTATAATGGAATCATAATGACTCAATGTAAATACGCCTTGGAACTCATTTGGGAATTGTTGGGTATCGATAGTGACAGCCCAGTAAGAAAAGGCCTCGAAGGCCCAATAACTATAGAGGGGGTAAACCCATGACATCCGAACCGGATCGGCCCGAGTACAAGCCAAACTTGGCCCACCATCGAGTAATCCAGAATCGAGCCCAAAGTCTATAGGGACGCCAAAGGCTCTCGGACTGCTCGCCATTCTCTACCAGGTCGCGACCTTCCACTGCTCGACATGGGAGTGCTCGCCCCGAAGAGAGCCTTGCCTCTCTCCTCTGGTCCCACAAAACCGTTAATAAGGAAGTGACCACGATATCCCGCATATCTCGGTCGCATATTCACTAAGGATTAGATTTGGTAACTGCAATATCTCGCAGTAACTGACGATCCGAATCTTCGGCAACACAATATACACTAAGATATTCAGCTGCCATATACGGTTCTATCTCTCTTACCCTATAAATACCCTTGCTTTACATACGTTCTTTAAGGTTTTGAGTTTTATACACATACATACTCATTTAAGCATCGGAGAGGGACCCAGAGGCACCCCCTCTGTTGCGCTCCCCTACTTGCAGGTTCACTGGAGTCGGAGCTGAAGCGTCATCCCAACCTTGTCTGACATTCAATTCACTGCCAGATCAGCATTCAGGTTTTTACGATCCAACATTTGGCGCCGTCTGTGGGAACGAGCAATTTAGCCATGAGAACTCGATCCCAAAGCAACCGTCGGAATCAGACTAGGGAGCGATCCTCAGATAGCTCTGATTCCGCCGCCGCTTCACCGCTTCAACAAGAACCTGCCAGCCGAGCAGGAGTTAATGCTGTTCCTCTGCGGACAGCTAGAGAACATGTCGGTGATTCAAGACCGACCCCAGCTGCTGATCAAAACGGAGCCCCTGCACCGCAGACAGTCCACATTGCGGGGCAGGATATTAATTTAACCCCCGAGATGGTCTCCTTGCTGGAAGCCATCCTAGGACAGGCGCGCCGCCAAGCCCCTGCTCCTCAGGAAAACAATCCCTCTGCTCCTAAGGAAAACCACCGCCCTGCTGCCACAGGGCCTTCACCTCCAAGAAAGACAGTTGACAGTCATAGCTCTCTTCAAGGAGAAGTCCTCTCATCCTTTCACCGACGCGCTCGTCGCTATCAAAATCCCGAAGGATGTGGTTGCTCGGGCCATACCTGAGTATAGCGGTGGAGGAGATCCCACCGTACATGTCAACAAGCATGAGGCCTCCCTTCTGGGTAAGTCAAACGATCCCAATCATTTGGCTTTGCTATTTCCATCTACTCTTTCGGGTTCGGCTTCGTCCTGGTTCTTCGGCCTCCCTGCAGGATCAATCGGAACTTGGGCAGAGTTGAGAAGCAAATTCCTGGAGAAATATATGGGCGAGCGCCAGTTTCTGAAGAGCATTGTCGCCCTTGACTCGGTCAAACAGCAGCCTGCAGAGTCGCTGTATAACTTCTACGGGCGTTTTCATCAAAACGTCACAGAATTAGATCGCCGAATCTCGGATGGGGAGATCATTCGAGCATTCTACAGAGGTCTGGATGTGGCCAACAAGGCCTCGCGAAAGCTGCGAAACAGCTACCATGTGAAGGAGATAGAGACATTGGAGGAGTTGGCGTCCAGGGCAAAAGGTTTCATAGACCTTGAACGCGCAAACATCGAGGCTAACCTCCTGACGACCTCGCTAAGGATAACCCATGAACCCCGACGCGATGGTAAGAAGGAGGTAAAGAAGGAGAAGAAGGTAAAATAAAGTAAGCCCCGAGTCGAGTCTCTTCCAGCGCCTCGCCATCCAGAGGTCCCTGAGTACTTCACGCCTTTAAATAGGCAGATCTCAGCGGTACTAGTCGAGATGGAGAGGAGATCCTTGGCGAGGCCACCGATGCCTCGTCGAGGTGGGCTACCCATGGTCAAGGATGTCGAGAGCTATTGCAGATACCATAAGTGCAAGGGCCATAAGACAGACGATTGCAAGATTCTGAAGCGAGATATAGAGAGGCTGATTCAGGGGGGAATGTTGAAGGAATTTGTGGCAGGGCGAGATCGAAGTAGAACGCCCCCCAGGAGACATCTTTCACCAGCCCCTGCAGATCAAGCTGAGCCTTCTGGAAGCAAGAGGAGAGTGAATCTGATTGCGGGAGGATTCGGCGCAGGCGGCGAGAGGTCAAACGCCAGAGAGGTCTACGCCACTCAGATCTCTACGGCAGTTCAGTTGGGGAAGCGGCCCCGACCTGAAGAAAACATTGTCATCTCATTCTCTGAAGATGATTTGGCACATGTCACCACGCCCCACAACGATGCTCTGGTCATTACGGCAGATATTGACGGCTGTGATGTTGCAAGGATTATGGTCGACGGAGGCAGCTCGACAGACATCTTGTTTCTGGACGCCTTTGAAAAGATGGGCAAATCCAAACGCGACCTGAAGAGGGTCGACTTTCCGCTGATCGGATTTGCGGGAAGAACAACTTACCCATTGGGGGCTATAACCATGCTAGTGATTTTTGGCGAGGGGAGGAAAAGCATCAAGGTGTCGGTAACTTTCCTGGTGGTCGATTCACCTACATCCTACAACGCCATCATAGGGAGGACCACGATCAACCCAAATAAGATTGTGGCATCCAATGTCCACCAAAAGATGAAGTTCCCCACTCCGAACGGGATTGGAGAAGTGCTAGGAGATCAGCCTTCCTCGCGGCAATGCTATGTGAACTGTTTACGCAGGAAGAACCAAAGGGAGGCGCTCGCCATCGAGACAGAGGCCGATCCCCGCGAGGACTTGGCTCGGCCAGCACCCATGGAGGAATTGGAGGAGGTCGAGATCGATGGTACAGACAAAAAGGTGCGCATTGGGACCACCTTGAAAGAGGATCAGAAGGAGGCCATGACCGCCCTCCTCAAGGAATTCAAAGAGCTCTTCGCCTGGCAGCCGAGCGACATGCCAGGAATCAGCACAGATATTATCTCTCATGAGCTCAGGATAGACCCCTCCATCAAGCCGATCGCCCAAAAGAGAAGATCATTCGGGACTGATAAGCGTTTGGCGATCAGGCAGGAGGTCGGCAGGTTGATTGAAGCTGACTTCGTCAGAGAAGTAAGATTCCAGAGCTGGGTCGCCAACCCAGTTTTGGTCAAGAAATCTAACGACAAGTGGAGGATGTGCATCGACTTCCGCGACTTAAACAAGGCTTGCCCCAAAGATTCATATCCCCTTCCGAGAATTGATCAGCTGGTCGATGCTACCTCGGGTCATGAGATGCTGAGCTTCATGTACGCCTATTCAGGCTACAACCAGATTAGAATGCATCCAGAAGACGAGGCCCACACTGCTTTCTATGCTGACGGGGACATTCTATGCTACAAGGTGATGCCCTTTGGTCTTATCAATGCCAGGGCAACTTATCAGCGGATGGTGAACCGACTGTTCCAGGACATGTTGGGAAGGAACATGGAGGCCTACGTAGATGATATGCTCGTCAAATCCATCAAAGGCAATCCTCATACCACCGACCTCCGTGAAGCTTTTGAATGCATGAGGAGACACAACGTTCGCCTGAACCCGGCAAAATGCGCCTTCGGAGTCAAGTCCGGGAAGTTCCTGGGTTTTATGGTCAGCGAAAGGGGCATTGAAGCAAACCCGGAAAAGCTAAAGTCCATAGAAGAAATGAAATCGCCAACCTGCCATAAGGATGTCCAATGCCTGAACGGCCGACTAGCCGCTCTTAACCGCTTCCTCTACAAAGCAAGCGACAGGTCCCTCCCGTTCTTCAAAACCTTGAGGGCCAACCGCAAGTTCGAGTGGACGCCAGACTGCGAGGAAGCATTCCAGTCCTTGAAAAGTCATATTCAAACACTCCCAGCTCTGGCAAAACCCGTTCTAGGCGAGCAGCTTTTCCTCTATTTAGGCATTAGCGATGTGGCAGCCAGTGCTGTCTTAATAAGGGAGGAGAATAATGTTCAGAGTCCAGTGTATTTTATTAGCAAAATGTTCAACTCAGCAGAAATAAAATATGTCCAGATTGAGAAGTATCTCTATGCCTTAGTTATTGCTGCTCGGAAGCTGAGACCTTACTTTCATGCGCACGACATCACGGTCCTCACCAATCAACCTCTCAAAAACTTCCTGATGAAGCCAGATTCTTCAGGAAGAATGGTCAAGTGGGCGATCGAGCTCAGCGAGTTCAGGATCAAATTTGCGCCAAAAACGGCCATCAAAGGTCAAGCACTAGCTGATTTCATAGTGGAAAGCACGAGTAACGGTCAAGCGGAGGCAGAAAACATGCCAAGTCAGTCAGCAAACGACAATCAAATCTCGGAACTCTATACGGATGGGTCTTCATCAAAAGAATGCTCGGGGGCAGGTTTAATTCTTATTCCTCCTGAGGGCGAGCCTCTGAAATACGCGATCGCCTTGACATTCCCGGCGACCAATAACGAAGCAGAATATGAGGCTCTTATCACTGGACTCAGACTAGCAAAAGGAATGGGTATAGCTGCGCTTAAAGTAAGAAGCGACTCAGAGCTCATTGTCAATCAGGTTAATGGCGCATACGAGGCAAAGGGAGAAAAGAAGAAGAAATATCTCGGCATTGCCAAAAAGCTGGTCGCAGAAATCCCAAATTTCGCGATTGAATTCATTCCTCGCCAAGAAAACCAGATGGCAGACTCTTTGAGTAAACTAGCCTTCGGAGGGGCGACAATCCAGGATGTACAATTTATGGAGAAAGCTCTATGTTCAGTCTTGGAAAGCATAGCAGAGGTCTTCAACATCCAAGGACAAGTCACATGGATGACCCCGTTCCAGAGTTATTTAAAAGAAGGAATCCTCCCGGAGGATGAAGGAGAATCCACGAGGATTAGAAGGCTCGCAGCAAGCTATCTAATCATCGATGGAGAACTCTACAGAAGAGGCTACTCGACGCCTTACTTGAGGTGTGTCGCTCATCCTGAAACGGAAAAAGTTCTTCGAGAAGCTCATGAAGGGGCAGCAGCATGTCATGAAGGCGCTCGATCGCTAAGCAGGAAAATATTCAGATTGGGATATTACTGGCCGACCTTGGGAAAAGACGCAGCCGAATTAACACAGAAGTGTGAAATTTGCCAGCAGTTTGCACCACGATCGGGTCGACCATCGACATTATTATCCCCAATGGCAGGTGCCTGGCCCTTCGCTCAATGGGACATCGATATATTGGGTCCTTTTCCCATTAGCATTGGTCAGCGTACTCACATCATAGTGGTAATCAACTACTTCACTAAGTGGGTAGAGGCGAAAGCTCTAGCTTCAACAACGGAATTCCAAGTTATCAAGTTCCTGCAGGTCAACATATTCTCCAGATTTGGTATTCCCAAAATACTCATCAGCGATAACGGTCCGCAATTCGTTGGAAAGGAGTTGAAATGGCTCTGTGAAGAGTATCATATCGATCATCGTTTCAGTTCAGTACATCACCCTCAAACGAATGGGCAAGCTGAAGCAGCCAACAAGGTTGTCTTAGCAAGACTCAAGAAAAGGGTTCGAGCATTCAAGGGGAATTGGACAGACGAACTGGAAAACGTATTATGGGCAATCAGAACAACGCCTAAGGCGGCCACAGGAGAAACGCCTTTCAGTTTAGTGTACGGATCAGAAGCAGTAGCACCAACTGAATTAGCAGTGCCTACCCACAGAGTCCTACACTTTAACGCGGAGGCAAATGAGATCGAGCGCAGAACTGACCTCGACTTAGCAGAGGAAAAGAGATGGCTCTCGGAAAAGACACAGGCAAAGATGCGTTTGGTGACCGCTCGGTATTTCAACAGAAAGGTCAGCGCTCGCCAATTTTTCGTGGGGGAGATGGTTATGAGAAGGAATGAATTCACAAGGCTGGACAGTAAAAACAAACTTTCAGCCAAATGGGAAGGACCATACAAAGTAGTAGAGATCGCCGCACCAGGATCCTACTATTTGGAAACCATCGAAGGCGAGAGGTTACCCCGTCCATTTAATTATGAGCATTTAAGAAGATTTTATGCATAGCTTGTAATCAAACCGATTATGTCAATAAAAGAGAGCCATTCCTTCATAAAGCGTGTCCACTCGAAGCAAGCCGAAGCCAAAAAGCCCTGACGCCAAAGTCAGGCCAAAAAGCCCTAGCAACAATACTAGGCCAAAAGCCCTGACGCCAAAGTCAGGCCTCAAAAGCCCTGACGCCAAAGTCAGGCCAAAAAGCCCTGACGCCAAAGTCAGGCCAAAAAGCCCTAGCAACAATACTAGGCCAAAAAGCCCTAACAACAAAGTTAGGCCAAAAGCCCTAGCAACAAAGCTAGGCCAAAAAGCCCTGTCGCCAAAGACAGGCCAAAAGCCCTAGCAACAAAGCTAGGCCAAAAAGCTCTGTCGCCAAAGACAGGCCAAAAGCCCTAACAACAAAGTTAGGCCAAAAAAGCCCTAGTAACAAAACTAGGCCACAAAAGCCCTAACAACAAAGTTAGGCCTCAAAAAACCTGACGCCAAGAGTCAAGAAAAGCCCTGACGCCAAAGTCAGGCCAAAAGCCCTGACGACAAAGCCAGGCCAAAAGACCTAGCAACATCTCAAAGGTTTAAACTTCAAAGAAGGTAATATCTCTTTGAACTTAGAAGTTTACGCTTTTAAGTGTCAAAAGTGTTATCCTTAGAAAGTTTAACTTATGATTAGTCTAAGGCTTTAAGGGTCGACGACATTACAAAGCAAGAAAAAACGGAAAGTAATTATGATTAAAATATTGGATAGCTAAATGTGTTCGAAGTCAATTAAAGGCTCAAGAACATAAAGGCATTCAATAGAAAAACCCAAGTCTTCAATAAATAATTACAAACCAAAAACGGAAAATACAAAAATAGCTATCTAAAAAGATAAATACGTCCGCCAAGAAGTTGGGAACTTCAAGCTTTGGGGTTCTCGGGGGCAAGGGCGCTCTGCTCGCCTTCGGGGGCAGAAGTACTGGGCTCGCCTTCAGGAGCAGCCTCTCCAGCAACAGAGGGCTGCGAAGGGCGACTCCGCAGGAAGGTCTTCAAGGAGGCAACTTCCCCAAGAGGAAAGTTGGGATCGACCGCCTGGACCTCCTCCACCAGTTCTTGGAGAAAATCGGCGATGGTCGACTTCATCACCTTCAAGGCCTGGTCTTCAAAGTCCTCGTAGGCCTTGAACTCCTCAACCACGGCTTGGGGTGAAGGAACCGCCTTCAGCTGATCAGCCAGCCGGTTCTTCTCCTCCTCTAGGGCGACCCCCCTAGCTTCCGGAGCTTCCCTCCGAGCCTCCGCAGCTTCCATCTGAGCCACCACAGCTTCCCTCTGGGCGTCAGCAGCGGCCCTTTGCGCCTCGGCAGCAACCCTGCGAGCCTCTGATTCTGCCCCTTGCGCCTGAGCTTCCTTAAGTTCAGCATCTAGGCGAACTCAGACGATCTTTCCCTGATCTAAACACAGGTGAAGAGCGTCAAAGTCCTGAAGAGCGGCAGCGGCTTCAGCCTTCCTCTTCTGGACATCAGCAAGGAGGCGCTGCTCCTTCCTGAGGTATTCCTCTCGGGTATCATTTGCCAAGGCGATCGCTGCATCCGCAGTTGTCTTGATAGTCCCCAATTGCTCAGGAGTGACCCTCATGCTTCGGTACTGCTCCAGCTCGACGAGCACACTGGAATACTTGTCGGCGAGCTCCCCGAAGACACGACCAAGAATCACCTCTTCCCGAACGAACTAGTAGCAAATATAGAATAAAGGCTGTCAGGACAACGAACAATAAGGGAACGACAAAGAGAGGACTCTACGAAATAAAAATATGAGATCTTACCAAAGCCACTCGTTCAAAGTGGGACCGAAGGAACCCCTCGATCTGATGAAGTTCCGTGGGAACAATCGAGCAGTCCGTGGGGGGAATTATCCCGTCCAGAAGCCGCATACACATATCCGGGCTACCCCGGAGGCTCTTCTGGGGAGGGTACCCCTTCTTCATAAGGTCCCCACAAGGGACCTAAGTCTCCCGAGAATTCGCTGATTCAAGCGGCTGTAACAAGCTGGCAAGGGAACAATGCTCCTCCACAGGAGCCCTCGATGAGCTAGAAGCAGCATGCCCCTTCTTCTTGGTCCCAGACTCCTTAGGAGGAACCGTGGGCACAGTAGGAACAGGAGGTACTAAGGTCAAAACCTTCCCCTTGGCGGCAGAAGGGCCCTGGGGAAAGGGAGAAGGGGGCACCACGTCCAGACCCTTCCCTTTATTAGCGGAAGGGGACATTCCTCACTCCTGACCTTCTTGGAGGGAGGAGGATGATGATCAAGGGCCATGTCGGTCGAGGACTCCTCTGCAAAACAACAAGACAAAATGTCAAAAACAAAAAACCGCAAAGTATGAAGACGTTAAATCTACGAATAACAAAGCAACATACCTGGTTGGCGAGGGTCAGCAGTGGCCGAGGGAAGCACCTCCTCAGACTTCCTCTTGGACGAACGCATAGAGGGGGGAGGAGGAGAGTTCAGCAATGCCTGGTCGGAGGACAGTCCCGTCGATTCCTGGTCATCAAAGAGACCTATCAGTTTTTGGCTCTTGCTTACGACCTTGCCTACAAGTAATAAAACAAGATAAGAGTTAGAAAATTACCCAATCATCAAAGATTGGCGTGGCTTGATGAATGCCTGCCATCTCAAGCATGTTTTCAGTAGTTTCAACCACTGAGCGAATGGACTTGAATTGGGACGACCGATGCGACCGGTATAGGTCATCGATGGCGTTCCGATCACTCTCTGATAGCTCCTCGAAAGAAGGAGGAAAATCCTTTTCCGGGATCAACAATTTCCAGGGCACCCCCCCCTTATAGAAGAAGTAACACTTCTTATAATTGGAGTTGGTGGTCCGAAAATCGTCGACCAGGTGGACATGGACGTTCCAAACCCATCCCTGAGGGCCTCCCCACTCTGAAAACTTCGGCCAGCGGGATTGGAAGTGGTGAAGGTGGTTTGCCCCTGCTGCCAGTCGGAAGAAGCACCGGAACAGGGCCAGTGAATACACCCATTCCTGGCGTAAGCACAGGAACTTGAAACCGACCCACATCCTGAGGGAATTCGGGACAAGCTGTGTGGGGTGAATCCCGTAAAACTGACACAAGGTCTGTAAATCCTCACAGAGAGGAAAACGCAACCCAGCATCGATATGGGCCGCATAAATGTAAACCTCTCCGTCGTGAGGAAAATGCAGACCTAAGCCAGGATACCTAGGAGCATCCTCCACGCTGAAGCCACCGAGCGCCACCACGGTCTTAAAATAAGCCGGCTTCAATTCATTAGGCTTGACGTCTACTCGAACAAATTCAAATATTGCAATGATAAACATAAAAAGCAAAGAACAGCAGAGGATATTGCCAAAGCAGAGCAGTAAAAGGGCGAAGGTTTACCTTTCGGAGAAAAGATGGGCGTGTTCAGCTCGGGCCCGTCCACCACCACAGGAGTGGTTGCAGTCCTGCCCAAATCGGTATGTTCCTCCACTGAGGGGGGCACGACCTCATCCCTGATGGTCAAAGGGACATCAGCATTTCTGGGAGTGTTGGCTTTGTTGGCGCCCTTGGGAGCCATGTGCTTGACTCTCTGACTGCGGGGAGCCATGGAAATATTGGAAGAAGGCTGAAGAAGGTTGAGAAAAGAAATGGAAAGGATCGCAATGAAGCTCTGAAAATCCAAGAGAGTGGATAAGCGTAAAGGACAGAATACAGAAACTGACGTTTCCTATATAGACCAAAAGGGGAGTAACCGCCACGAGCAAATCGAAGCGACGCAGAGGAATAATTCCAAGAGACAAACGGTTGGCTGGTATAGACAGCTGTCAAACTACCCTGAGTTTACGGAAAAGTAAAGGACAGGCGTGCCTCAAGTGACCGTTCGATTTCTGGACAACTGTGCAGTTATTAAATGCTAAAAGTCCACTAAGGAGACAAGATGGTCGCCTACGCACTAATAAGGCTTTAGCAGAAATACCTTGGGTAGGTAATGATCGCCTAACTAAGAAAGATAGACTTCCATAAGCCTAGGTCACCTCGAGTGATCGCCAAAAGGGAATAAAAGGAAGGATACTCTTTCAGCTTTGAACAGAGAAGAAACTGCTCGCCAAATGAGCTCGAAGTGTCTCAAAGGTACTAAACCATTACCAGAGACGTCACTATCTAAAACCCTACCAGGCAATCAAGCTCGACTGAAGGAACGTCAATCAAGCTTCTGGGCCAAATGTTGGGTATCGATAGTGACAGCCCAGTAAGAAAAGGCCTCGAAGGCCCAATAACTATAGAGGGGGTAAACCCATGACATCCGAACCAGATCGGCCCGAGTACAAACCAAACTTGGCCCACCATCGAGTAATCCAGAATCGAGCCCAAAGTCTATAGGGACGCCAAAGGCTCTCGGACTGCTCGCCATTCTCTACCAGGTCGCGACCTTCCACTGCTCGACATGGGAGTGCTCGCCCCGAAGAGAGCCTTGCCTCTCTCCTCTGGTCCCACAAAACCGTTAATAAGGAAGTGACCACGATATCTCGCATATCTCGGTCGCATATTCACTAAGGATTAGATTTGGTAACTGCAATATCTCGCAGTAACTGACGATCCGAATCTTCGGCAACACAATATACACTAAGATATTCAGCTGCCATATACGGTTCTATCTCTCTTACCCTATAAATACCCTTGCTTTACATACGTTCTTTACGTTTTTGAGTTTTATACACACACATACTCATTTAAGCATCGGAGAGGGACCCAGAGGCACCCCCTCTGTTGCGCTCCCCTACTTGCAGGTTCACCGGAGTCGGAGCTGAAGCGTCATCCCAACCTTGTCTGGCATTCAATTCACTGCCAGATCAGCATTCAGGATTTCACGATCCAACAGGAATCTAGCTTAAGTGTAACAAAACCTACATTAACCCCTTTGGAAGAGAATGTGAAGATCACCTCTGCAGAATACGATTCCATGTTCGACTTGAATAATGAAGATGAACCTCTTAAAGATCAAGACAACTATAGGCGGTTGATAGGACACTTACTTTATTTGGCCATGACAAGGCCAAATATATCGTTTGATGTTCAACGACTTAGTCAGTTTATGCACAACACGAAGACTTCTCATTATGCAACAACTCTAAGAGTGGTTCGTTATGTTAAGAACATACCACAAGTACTCCAACAATAGTAATCAACATCCTTTCCCTTCGACAGACAACAACCACTTCAGCTTCAATCTTTGCATGCATTTCTCGGAATTTTATTACGGATCTCCTTCCGTAAATGCACATTGGAGGTTGACACCACTCAAAAAAAGTACATCTGTTACACTATAATCAAGTTATTTCACTGGTTTAGCATGAGTAGTGAGCCCCTTGCATGTGAGCAGTTATTTTGCAGATATTTTGGAACCTCTTTTCATTGAACGTAGGTCACACCCGTTGCACATGAGAAGTTAACAACAATTTTTTACGGAACATAACATACTTCATCTAAAACCTACAACAACAAACATGTTTCAAAAAAAACAAACAAGGTCTACACATTTACAACAATAAGCAAACATATTACATCTTTTTCAAACTTTTCCCCTAGAAAATTTTGGTATGTTGATCCGCATAACGGATGGATAAGAGTCACTAGGATTTTGGTTCAAATATTTTACGTTCCTGATGGACATCCGTCCAACATTAGGACATATGCACCATGGGGAGGGAGACATGTTGTAACACGCGTTTCGTACTACACATACCCAATACAACCACGAGTAAGGACCCGAGATATGATCTTAATTTAGAGTCGTTTGAAACCTGTTGGATCGTGAAATTCTGAATGCTGATCTGGCAGTGAATTGAATGCCAGACAAGGTTGGGATGACGCTTCAGCTCCGACTCCGGTGAACCTGCAAGTAGGGGAGCGCAACAGAGGGGGTGCCTCTGGGTCCCTCTCCGATGCTTAAATGAGTATGTGTGTGTATAAAACTCAAAAACGTAAAGAACGTATGTAAAGCAAGGGTATTTATAGGGTAAGAGAGATAGAACCGTATATGGCAGCTGAATATCTTAGTGTATATTGTGTTGCCGAAGATTCGGATCGTCAGTTACTGCGAGATATTGCAGTTACCAAATCTATTCCTTAGTGAATATGCGACCGAGATATGCGGGATATCGTGGTTACTTCCTTATTAACGGTTTTGTGGGACCACAGGAGAGAGGCAAGGCTCTCTTCGGGGCGAGCACTCCCATGTCGAGCAGTGGAAGGTCGCGACCTGGTAGAGAATGACGAGCAGTCCGAGAGCCTTTGGTGTCCCTATAGACTTTGGGCTCGATTCTGGATTACTCGATGGTGGGCCAAGTTTGGTTTGTACTCGGGCCGATCCGGTTCAGATGTCATGGGTTTACCCCCTCTATAGTTATTGGGCCTTCGAGGCCTTTTCTTACTGGGCTGTCACTATCGATACCCAACATTTGCCCCCGAAGCTTGATTGACGTTCCTTCAGTCGAGCTTGATTGCCTGGTAGGGTTTTAGATAGTGACGTCTCTGGTAATGGTTTAGTACCTTTGAGACACTTCGAGCTCATTTGGCGAGCAGTTTCTTCTCTGTTCAAAGCTGAAAGAGTATCCTTCCTTTTATTCCCTTTTGGCGATCACTCGAGGTGACCTAGGCTTATGGAAGTCTATCTTTCTTAGTTAGGCGATCATTACCTACCCAAGGTATTTCTGCTAAAGCCTTATTAGTGCGTAGGCGACCATCTTGTCTCCTTAGTGGACTTTTAGCATTTAATAACTGCACAGTTGTCCAGAAATCGAACGGTCACTTGAGGCACGCCTGTCCTTTACTTTTCCGTAAACTCAGGGTAGTTTGACAGCTGTCTGTACCAGCCAACCGTTTGTCTCTTGGAATTCTGACATTGCTTCGGTTTTCTCCAAAAGGGTGCAATTATTCATCTGCGTCGCTTCGATTTGCTCGTGGCGGTTACTCCCCTTTTGGTCTATATAGGAAACGTCAGTTTATGTATTCTGTCCTTTACGCTTATCCACTCTCTTGGATTTTCAGAGCTTCATTGCGATCCTTTCCATTTCTTTTCTCAACCTTCTTCAGCCTTCTTCCAATATTTCCATGGCTCCCCGCAGTCAGAGAGTCAAGCACATGGCTCCCAAGGGCGCCAACAAAGCTAACACTCCCAGAAATGCTGATGTCCCTTTGACCATCAGGGATGAGGTCGTGCCCCCCTCAGTGGAGGAACATACCGATTTGGGCAGGACTGCAACCACTCCTGTGGTGGTGGACGGGCCCGAGCTGAACACGCCCATCTTTTCTCCGAAAGGTAAACCTTCGCCCTTTTACTGCTCTGCTTTGGCAATATCGTCTGCTGTTCTTTGCTTTTTATGTTTATCATTGCAATATTTGAATTTTTTCGAGTAGACGTCAAGCCTAATGAATTGAAGCCGGCTTATTTTAAGACCGTGGTGGCGATCGGTGGCTTCAGCGTGGAGGATGCTCCTAGGTATCCTGGCTTAGGTCTGCATTTTCCTCACGACAGAGAGGTTTACATTTATGCGGCCCAGATCGATGCTGGGTTGCGTTTTCCTCTCTGTGAGGATTTACAGACCTTGTGTCAGTTTTACGGGATTCACCCCACACAGCTTGTCCCGAATTCCCTCAGGATGTGGGTCGGTTTCAAGTTCCTGTGCTTACGCCAGGAATGGGTGTATTCACTGGCCCTGTTCCGGTGCTTCTTCCGACTGGCAGCAGGGGCAAACCACCTTCACCACTTCCAATCCCGCTGGCCGAAGTTTTCAGAGTGGGGCGGCCCTCAGGGATGGGTTTGGAACGTCCATGTCCGCCTGGTCGACGATTTTCGGACCACCAACTCCAATTATAAGAAGTGTTACTTCTTCTATAAGGGGTGTGTGCCCTGGAAATTGTTGATCCCGGACAAGGATTTCCCTCCTTCTTTCGAGGAGCTATCAGAGAGTGATCGGAACGCCATCGATGACCTATACCGGTCGCATCGATCGTCCCAATTCAAGTCCATTCGCTCAGTGGTTGAAACTACTGAAAACATGCTTGAGATGGCAGGCATTCATCAAGCCACGCCAATCTTTGATGATTGGGTAATTTTCTAACTCTTATGTTGTTTTATTACTTGTAGGCAAGGTCGTAAGCAAGAGCCAAAAACTGATAGGTCTCTTTGATGACCAGGAATCGACGGGACTGTCCTCCGACCAGGCATTGCTGAACTCTCCTCCTCCCCCCTCTAGGCGTTCGTCCAAGAGGAAGTCTGAGGAGGTGCTTCCCTCGGCCACTGCTGACCCTCGCCAACCAGGTATGTTGCTTTGTTATTCGTAGATTTAACGTCTTCATACTTTGCGGTTTTTTGTTTTTGACATTTTGTCTTGTTGTTTTGCAGAGGAGTCCTCGACCAACATGGCCCGGGATCATCATCGTCCTCCCTCCAAGAAGGTCAGGAGTGAGGAATGTCCAGAAGTCGACCAGCATCCTCCTCCTCCCCCTCCTGGGGGCCCTTCCGCTAATAAAGGGAAGGGTCTGGACGTGGTGCCCCCTTCTCCCTTTCCCCAGGGCCCTTCTGCCGCCAAGGGGAAGGTTTTGACCTTAGCACCTCCTGTTCCTACTGTGCCCACAGTTCCTCCTAAGGAGTCTGGGACCAAAAAGAAGGGGCATGCTGCTTCTAGCTCATCGTGGGCTCCTGTGGAGGAGCATTGTTCCCTTGCCAGCTTGTTTCAGCCGCTTGAATCAGCGAATTCTCGGGAGACTTGGGTCCCTTGTGGGGACCTTATGAAGAAGAGTTACCCTCCCCAGAAGAGCCTTCGGGGTAGCCCGGATATGTGTATGCGGCTTCTGGACGGGATAATTCCCCCCACGGACCGCTCGATTGTTCCCACGGAACTTCATCAGATCGAGGGGTTCCTTCGGTCCCACTTTGAACGAGTGGCTTTGGTAAGATCTCATATTTTTATTTCGTAGAGTCCTCTCTTTGTCGTTCCCTTATTGTTCGTTGTCCTGACAGCCTTTATTCTATATTTGCTACTAGTTCGTTCGGGAAGAGGTGATTCTTGGTCGTGTCTTCGGGGAGCTCGCCGACAAGTATTTCAGTGTGCTCGTCGAGCTGGAGCAGTACCGAAGCACGGGGGTCACTCCTGAGCAATTGGGGACTATCAAGACAACTGCGGATGCAGCGATCGCCTTGGAAAATGATACCCGAGAGGAATACCTCAGGAAGGAGCAGCGCCTCCTTGCTGATGTCCAGAAGAGGAAGGCTGAAGCCGCTGCCGCTCTTCAGGACTTTGACGCTCTTCACCTGTGTTTAGATCAGGGAGAGATCGTCTGAGTTCGCCTAGATGCTGAACTTAAGGAAGCTCAGTCGCAAGGGGCAGAATCGGAGGCTCGCAGGGTTGCTGCCGAGGCGCAAAGGGCCGCTGCTGACGCCCAGAGGGAAGCTGTGGTGGCTCAGATGGAAGCTGCGGAGGCTCGGAGGGAAGCTGCGGAAGCTAGGGGGGTCGCCCTAGAGGAGGAGAAGAACTGGCTGGCTGATCAGCTGAAGGCGGTTCCTTCACCCCAAGCCGTGGTTGAGGAGTTCAAGGCCTCCGAGGACTTTGAAGACTAGGCCTTGAAGGTGATGAAGTCGACCATCGCCGATTTTCTCCAAGAACTGGTGGAGGAGGTCCAGGCGGTCGATCCCAACTTTCCTCTTGGGGAAGTTGCCTCCTTGAAGACCTTCCTGCGGAGTCGCCCTTCGCAGCCCTCTGTTGCTGGAGAGGCTGCTCCTGAAGGCGAGCCCAGTACTTCTGCCCCCGAAGGCGAGCAAAGCGCCCTTGCCCCCAAGAACCCCAAAGCTTGAAGTTCCCAACTCCTTGGCGGCCGTATTTATCTTTTTAGATAGCTATTTTTGTATTTTCCGTTTTTGGTTTGTAATTATTTATTGAAGACTTGGGTTTTTCTATTGAATGCCTTTATGTTCTTGAGCCTTTAATTGACTTCGAACACATTTAGCTATCCAATATTTTAATGTCGTCGACCCTTAAAGCCTTAGACTAATCATAAGTTAAACTTTCTAAGGATAACACTTTTGACACTTAAAAGCGTAAACTTCTAAGTTCAAAGAGATATTACCTTCTTTGAAGTTTAAACCTTTGAGATGTTGTCATAATAACAGGGGATTTGTAATTTGTCAGGCTTTGTCATCGATAGTGATCGCCTAAACTTTCTTTGGCCTGACTTTGGCGTCAGGGCTTTTATTTTGCCTAACATTTTGCTAGGTCTTTTGGCCTGGCTTTGTCGCCAGGGCTTTTGGCCTGACTTTGGCGTCAGGGCTTTGCCTGACTCTTGGCGTCAGATTTTTTGAGGCCTAACTTTGTTGTTAGGGCTTTTGTGGCCTAGTTTTGTTACTAGGGCTTTTTTGGCCTAACTTTGTTGTTAGGGCTTTTGGCCTGTCTTTGGCGACAGGACTTTTTGGCCTAGCTTTGTTGCTAGGGCTTTTGGCCTGTCTTTGGCGACAGGGCTTTTTGGCCTAGCTTTGTTGCTAGGGCTTTTGGCCTAACTTTGTTGTTAGGGCTTTTTGGCCTGACTCTGGCGTCAGGGCTTTTGGCCTAGTATTGTTGCTAGGGCTTTTTGGCCTGACTTTGGTGTCAGGGCTTTTTGGCCTGACTTTGGCGTCAGGGCTTTTGAGGCCTGACTTTGGCGTCAGGGCTTTTGGCCTAGTATTGTTGCTAGGGCTTTTTGGCATGACTTTGGCGTCAGGGCTTTTTGGCCTGACTTTGGCGTCAGGGCTTTTTGGCCTGACTTTGGCGTCAGGGCTTTTGAGGCCTGACTTTGGCGTCAGGGCTTTTTGGCTTCGGCTTGCTTCGAGTGGACACGCTTTATGAAAGAATGACTCTCTTTTATTGACATAATCGGTTTGATTACAAGCTATGCATAAAATCTTCTTAAATGCTCAGAATTAAATGGACGGGGTAACCTCTCGCCTTCGATGGTTTCCAAATAGTAGGATCCTGGTGCGGCGATCTCTACTACTTTGTATGGTCCTTCCCATTTGGCTGAAAGTTTGTTTTTACTATCCAGCCTTGTGAATTCATTCCTTCTCATAACCATCTCCCCCACGAAAAATTGGCGAGCGCTGACCTTTCTGTTGAAATACCGAGCGGTCGCCAAACGCATCTTTGCCTGTGTCTTTTCCGAGAGCCATCTCTTTTCCACTGCTAAGTCGAGGTCAGTTCTGCGCTCGATCTCATTTGCCTCCGCGTTAAAGTGTAGGACTCTGTGGGTAGGCACTGCTAATTCAGCTGGTGCTACTGCTTCTGATCCGTACACTAAACTGAAAGGCGTTTCTCCTATGGCCGCCTTAGGCGTTGTTCTGATTGCCCATAATACGTTTTCCAGTTCGTCTGCCCAATTCCCTTGAATGCTCGAACCCTTTTCTTGAGTCCTGCTAAGACAACCTTGTTGGCTGCTTCAGCTTGCCCATTCATTTGAGGGTGATGTACTGAACTGAAACGATGATCGATATGATACTCTTCACAGAGCCATTTCAACTCCTTTCCAACGAATTGCGGACCGTTATCTCTGATGAGTATTTTGGGAATACCAAATCTGGAGAATATGTTGACCTGCAGGAACTTGATAACTTGGAATTCCGTTGTTGAAGCTAGAGCTTTCGCCTCTACCCACTTAGTGAAGTAGTCGATTTCCACTATGATGTGAGTACGCTGACCAGTGCTAATGGGAAAAGGACCCAATATATCGATTCCCCATTGAGCGAAGGGCCAGGCACCTGCCATTGGGGATAATAATGTCGATGGTCGACCCGATCGTGGTGCAAACTGCTGGCAAATTTCACACTTCTGTGTTAATTCGGCTGCGTCTTTTCCCAAGGTCGGCCAGTAATATCCCAATCTGAATATTTTCCTGCTTAACGATCGAGCACCTTCATGACATGCTGCTGCCCCTTCATGAGCTTCTCGAAGAACTTTTTCCGTTTCAGGATGAGCGACACACCTCAAGTAAGGCGTCGAGTAGCCTCTTCTGTAGAATTCTCCATCGATGATTAGATAGCTTGCTGCGAGCCTTCTAATCCTCGTGGATTCTCCTTCATCCTCCGGGAGGATTCCTTCTTTTAAATAACTCTGGAACGGGGTCATCCATGTGACTTGTCCTTGGATGTTGAAGACCTCTGCTATGCTTTCCAAGACTGAACATAGAGCTTTCTCCAGAAATTGTACATCCTGGACTGTCGCCCCTCCGAAGGCTAGTTTACTCAAAGAGTCTGCCATCTGGTTTTCTTGGCGAGGAATGAATTCAATCGCGAAATTTGGGATTTCTGCGACCAGCTTTTTGGCAATGCCGAGATATTTCTTCTTCTTTGCCTCGTATGCGCCATTAACCTGATTGGCAATGAGCTCTGAGTCGCTTCTTACTTTAAGCGCAGCTATACCCATTCCTTTTGCTAGTCTGAGTCCAGTGATAAGAGCCTCATATTCTGCTTCGTTATTGGTCGCCGGGAATGTCAAGGCGATCGCGTATTTCAGAGGCTCGCCCTCAGGAGGAATAAGAATTAAACCTGCCCCCGAGCCTTCTTTTGATGAAGACCCATCCGTATAGAGTTCCGAGATTTGATTGTCGTTTGCTGACTGACTTGGCATGTTTTCTGCCTCTGCTTGACCGTTACTCGTGCTTTCCACTATGAAATCAGCTAGTGCTTGACCTTTGATGGCCGTTTTTGGCGCAAATTTGATCCTGAACTCGCTGAGCTCGATCGCCCACTTGACCATTCTTCCTGAAGAATCTGGCTTCATCAGGAAGTTTTTGAGAGGTTGATTGGTGAGGACCGTGATGTCGTGCGCATGAAAGTAAGGTCTCAGCTTCCGAGCAGCAATAACTAAGGCATAGAGATACTTCTCAATCTGGACATATTTTATTTCTGCTGAGTTGAACATTTTGCTAATAAAATACACTGGACTCTGAACATTATTCTCCTCCCTTATTAAGACAGCACTGGCTGCCACATCGCTAATGCCTAAATAGAGGAAAAGCTGCTCGCCTAGAACGGGTTTTGCCAGAGCTGGGAGTGTTTGAATATGCCTTTTCAAGGACTGGAATGCTTCCTCGCAGTCTGGCGTCCACTCGAACTTGCGGTTGGCCCTCAAGGTTTTGAAGAACGGGAGGGACCTGTCGCTTGCTTTGTAGAGGAAGCGGTTAAGAGCGGCTAGTCGGCCGTTCAGGCATTGGACATCCTTATGGCAGGTTGGCGACTTCATTTCTTCTATGGCCTTTAGCTTTTCCGGGTTTGCTTCAATGCCCCTTTCGCTGACCATAAAACCCAGGAACTTTCCGGACTTGACTGCAAAGGCGCATTTTGCCGGGTTCAGGCGAACGCTGTGTCTCCTCATGCATTCAAAAGCTTCACGGAGGTCGGTGGTATGAGGATTGCCTTTGATGGATTTGATGAGCATATCATCTACGTAGGCCTCCATGTTCCTTCCCAGCATGTCCTGGAACAGTCGGTTCACCATCCGCTGATAAGTTTCCCCGGCATTGATGAGACCAAAGGGCATCACCTTGTAGCATAGAATGTCCCCGTCAGCATAGAAAGAAGTGTGGGCCTCGTCTTCTGGATGCATTCTGATCTGGTTGTAGCCTGAATAGGCGTTCATGAAGCTCAGCATCTCATGACCCGAGGTAGCATCGACCAGCTGATCAATTCTCGGAAGGGGATATGAATCTTTGGGGCAAGCCTTGTTTAAGTCGCGGAAGTCGACGCACATCCTCCACTTGCCGTTAGATTTCCTGACCAAAACTGGGTTGGCGACCCAGCTCTGGAATCTTACTTCTCTGACGAAGTCAGCTTCAATCAACCTGCCGACTTCCTGCCTGATCGCCAAACGCTTATCAGTCCTGAATGATCTTCTCTTTTGGGTGATCGGCTTGATGGAGGGGTCTATCCTGAGCTCATGAGAGATAATATCTGTGCTGATTCCTGGCATGTCGCTCGGCTGCCAGGCGAAGAGCTCTTTGAATTCCTTGAGGAGGGCGGTCATGGCCTCCTTCTGATCCTCTTTCAAGGTGGTCCCAATGCGCACCTTTTTGTCTGGACCATCGATCTCGACCTCCTCCAATTCCTCCATGGGTGCTGGCCGAGCCAAGTCCTCGCGGGGATCGGCCTCTGTCTCGATGGCGAGCGCCTCCCTTTCGTTCTTCCTGCGTAAACAGTTCACATAGCATTGCCGCGAGGAAGGCTGATCTCCTAGCACTTCTCCAATCGCGTTCGGAGTGGGGAACTTCATCTTCTGGTGGACAGTGGAGGCCACAATCTTATTTGGGTTGATCGTGGTCCTTCCTATGATGGCGTTGTAGGATGTAGGTGAATCGATCACCAGGAAAGTGACCGACATCTTGATGCTTTTCCACCCCTCGCCAAAAATCACTGGCATGGTTATAGCCCCCAGTGGGTAAGTTGTTCTTCCCGCAAATCCGATCAGCGGAAAGTCGACCCTCTTCAGGCCGCGTTTGGATTTGCCCATCTTTTCAAAGGCGTCCAGAAACAAGATGTCTGTCGAGCTGCCTCCGTCGACCAGAATCCTTGCAACATCACAGCCGTCAATATCTGTCGTAATGACCAGAGCATCGTTGTGGGGCGTGGTGACATGTGCCAAATCATCTTCTGAGAATGAGATGACAATGTTTTCTTCAGGTCGGGGCCGCTTCCTCAACTGAACTGCCGTAGAGATCTGAGTGGCGTAGACCTCTCTGGCGTTTGACCTCTCGCCGCCTGCGCCGAATCCTCCCGCAATCAGATTCACTCTCCTCTTGCTTCCAGAAGGCTCAGCTTGATCTGCAGGGGCTGGTGAACGATGTCTCCTGGGGGGCGTTCGACTTCGATCTCGCCCTGCCACAAATTCCTTCAACATTCCCCCCTGAATCAGCCTCTCTATATCTCGCTTCAGAATCTTGCAATCGTCTGTCTTATGGCCCTTGCACTTATGGTATCTGCAATAGCTCTCGACATCCTTGCCCATGGGTAACCCACCTCGGCGAGGCATCGGTGGCCTCGCCAAGGATATCCTCTCCATCTCGACTAGTACCGCTGAGATCTGCCTATTTAAAGGCGTGAAGTACTCAGGGACCTCTGGATGGCGAGGCGCTGGAAGAGACTCGACTCGGGGCTTACTTTCTTTTCCCTTCTTCTCCTTCTTTACCTCCTTCTTACCATCGCATCGGGGTTCATGGGTTATCCTTAGCGAGGTCGTCAGGAGGTTAGCCTCGATGTTTGCGCGTTCAAGGTCTATGAAACCTTTTGCCCTAGACGCCAACTCCTCCAATGTCTCTATCTCCTTCACATGGTAGCTGTTTCGCAGCTTTCGCGAGGCCTTGTTGGCCACATCCAGACCTCTGTAGAATTCTCGAATGATATCCCCATCCGAGATTCGGCGATCTAATTCTGTGACGTTTTGATGAAAACGCCCGTAGAAGTTGGACAGCGACTCTCCAGGCTGCTGTTTGACCAAGTCAAGGGCGACCACGCTCTTCAGCAACTGGCGCTCGCCCATATATCTCTCCAGGAACTTGCTTCTCAACTCTGCCCAAGTTCCGATTGATCCTACAGGGAGGCCGAAGAACCAGGACGAAGCCGAACCCGAAAGAGTAGATGGAAATAGCAAAGCCAAATGATTGGGATCGTTTGACTTACCCAGAAGGGAGACCTCATGCTTGTTGACATGTACGGTGGGATCTACTCCACCGCTATACTCAGGTATGGCCCGAGCAACCACATCCTTCAGGATTTTGATAGCGACGAGCGCGTCGGTGAAAGGATGAGAGGACTGCTCCTTGAAGGGAGCTATGACTGTCAACTGTCTTTCCTGGAGCCTTTTGTTGAGGAGGTCATCCATCTGATCCACAGTGCAGTACATGGGAGAGGCTCCGGGTGGAGGCGGACCGGAAGGATTGGCAGTATATGCGTCTGCTGGCTCCTTGGTGTGTGCTGGAGGTAGGGACTGCTGACCTGACGTCATCTCCTGATCCTCCTGAGGCGCAGCAGGACCGGGATTGGCCGCTTCTGAAGGTGAAGGCCCTGTGGCAGCAGGGCGGTGGTTTTCCTTAGGAGCAGAGGGATTGTTTTCCTGAGGAGCAGGGGCTTGGCGGCGCGCCTGTCCTAGGATGGCTTCCAGCAAGGAGACCATCTCAGGGGTTAAATTAATATCCTGCCCCGCAATGTGGACTGTCTGCGGTGCAGGGGCTCCGTTTTAATTAGCAGCTGGGGTCGGTCTTGAATCACCGACATGTTCTCGAGCTGTCCGCAGAGGAACAGCATTAACTCCTGCTCGGCTGGCAGGTTCTTGTTGAAGCGGTGAAGCGGCGGCGGAATCAGAGCTATTTGAGGATCGCTCCCTAGTCTGATTCCGATGGTTGCTTTGGGATCGAGTTCTCATGGCTAAATTGCTCGCTTCCCACAGACGGCGCCAAATGTTGGATCGTGAAATCCTGAATGCTGATCTGGCAGTGAATTGAATGCCAGACAAGGTTGGGATGACGCTTCAGCTCCGACTCCGGTGAACCTGCAAGTAGGGGAGCGCAACAGAGGGGGTGCCTCTGGGTCCCTCTCCGATGCTTAAATGAGTATGTGTGTGTATAAAACTCAAAAACGTAAAGAACGTATGTAAAGCAAGGGTATTTATAGGGTAAGAGAGATAGAACCGTATATGGCAGCTGAATATCTTAGTGTATATTGTGTTGCCGAAGATTCAGATCGTTAGTTACTGCGAGATATTGCAGTTACCAAATCTAATCCTTAGTGAATATGCGACCGAGATATGCGGGATATCGTGGTCACTTCCTTATTAACGGTTTTGTGGGACCAGAGGAGAGAGGCAAGGCTCTCTTCGGGGCGAGCACTCCCATGTCAAGCAGTGGAAGGTCGCGACCTGGTAGAGAATGGCGAGCAGTCCGAGAGCCTTTGGCGTCCCTATAGACTTTGGGATCGATTCTGGATTACTCGATGGTGGGCCAAGTTTGGCTTGTACTCGGGCCGATCCGGTTCAGATGTCATGGGTTTACCCCCTCTATAGTTATTGGGCCTTCGAGGCCTTTTCTTACTGGGCTGTCACTATCGATACCCAACAAAACCCAGATCTATGTGTAGAGCAGTGAGAGCAGACTCACTACTAAGTTGAATAGAGATTAGAGGTTCAATTCATTGTTTGTTATCTTAATCTGTTCTTGAAGGGCTACGTTAGATCGTGTTGATGGTATCGTGGGGAAAAGGAAGGTTATTGTGGGATCTTCTCGAAATTGTGTCCACTAACCTTATCATTAGCTGCGGTTGTGGATGCAATATGTACATATGTATGAAAGATCATTATGTAGTCAGAATTGGAGAGAATTACATGGTCAAGGGTGCAAGGTACATTTCCACTGTCGGTATGAGATTAGTGAGTCACTTCAACTCCTAACAGATGCAGAACCCTTTGCTCGTTATGTCTGTTGGCCGCACGATTATACTCGTATGAAATTTATACTATATAAGATGAATGTTTTCTCTTGGTATTGAATTTATGAATGAGCACCCTGTGTCCCTCACACTCACACTTCATATAAGTGAGAGATTTTGGTTTTATTGTATTGGGTCGCCCATTAATGAAACTAAGTGCAGTAGTAATGAACTAGCCCAAAGCCATTCTCTTATATATATGGTTATATATAGGTATGCTCACAATAGAAACTGTACATTCTCCATAATAAAGTAATCCTAATCACTCTCTTTAAATGGATGTCAATAATTGTAGAAACCTAGGTCTATCGTTTGTTAACTCGTAATATTTCCTCCGACTGACATGCAATGATTCCACCTCGGGCGTTTGTTAACGGTAGAAATCTGTCTCCACTACGTCAATTTAGGTTATTATCCAACAAAAAGTTGCCTAGACGACTGCATGTTATTATCCAACAAATAGTATGTTGAATCTGGAAATTTTCATAATTAGAAGTTGTCATCATAATTATAAATTTTATGTTTATATACATAATATTATAATGAAATTGTGTATGATAGTTTTACAATATTATAATAAAATTGTGTATAAATATTGAAGTATGAATTACGATAGGCGAGTAAAATATTTGGTAAAATGAATCTATTTTGATGGAATAAATTATTTTATTTTCTAATATATATATATATATACATAAAAAATCATTATTTTTCTACTAAATTTAGACTCAACTTGATCAATCATGAGTTGAGTTGAGTTGGTATCACGGAATCGCTATTGAAATGAGTACGTTTATATTAATGCATAAGTGAAATAATAATACAAACATTTTTTATTGGTTAAATGTGAGATTTTTTCAAAATTACTTTAACCATATATAATGGAAATATGATAAGATTTTAATTTATATTTATCTATGTGTTTGGTGTCATTAGTAGAGTCATGACAACTTAATTCCTCTTTGAGGTAATATGTGAAGACTTCATTTCCCATCAAAAGTATTACAACAACTCATGTGGAATTACAAAAATGAATAGAAACATAATGAGATGTGTTGGGATAAAAATTCTCGGGTGTTGACCGGATGTTGACCAGGCACTCACTAGGTTGTGACTGAACAGTTCGCAAGAAGGGGAGCGCAACAGAAAGGTTCCTTTGGGTCCCACTTTAAATGAGTATACTTATAATGTATGAACTCTCAATTGTGGCATTGACGAATGTAAAACAAAAGTATTTATAGATGTATGAGATCAAGCCGTTATAGGCAACCAAATCTTTGCGTATATTTTCTTGGGTATTGATAGTGACGGCCTAATAAGGAAAATGCATCGAAGGCCCAATAACCATGGAGGGGGTAAACCCAAGATATTCGAACCGGACCAGCCTAAGTCAAAGTCAATATGGCCCACCATAGAGTGGCCCAGGATCGAGCCCAGGACGATTTGGACGCCAAAGGCTCCCAAGCTGGTCGTCATTCTTCACCAAGTCACGACCTCCTACTGCTCGCCATGGGAGTACTCGCCCCGAAGAGAGCCTTGTCTCTCTCCTCTAGTACCACCAACCGTTAATAAGGAAGTTGCCACGATATCCCACGTATCTCGGACACATATTCACTAAGGATTAGATATGGTAACTGCAATATCTCGCCGTAACTGCATTATCTACTATCCAAATCTTCAACAACACAATATTCACTAAGATATACGGTTACCTTATACAGTTTGGTCTCTCCTACTCTATAAATACATTTTCTTTACATACATTCATGACGTTTTGAGCTATATACACACACATATACTCATTTAAGTATCGGAGAGGGACCTAGAGACACTCCTTCTGTTGAGATCCCCTACTTGCAGGTTCACCGGAGCTAAGGCGAAAGCATTGTTCAACCGTCATCTGGCATTCAATTCATTGCCAGATCAACAACCAGGAGTTTACGATCCAACATTTGGCGCCGTCTGTGGGAATCGAGTAATACAGCCATGAGAACTCGATCACAAAACAACGGTCGGAACCAGACTCACGAGCAATCCTCGGACAGCTCTGATTCCGCCGCCGCTTCACCGCTCCAGCAAGAGCCTGCCAGCCAGGCAGTACCCGATGCCCGAGAACATGTTGGTAATTCTAGACCGACCCCTACTTCCAACCATACCGAGACTCCAGCACCGCAAACCGTCCACATCGCTGGGGAAAATATCCAGTTAACCCCGGAGATGATATCATTGCTGGAAGCCATCCTAGGACAGGCTCGTCGACAAGCTCCTGCTCCCCGAGGAAACACTCGCCCCGCTGCCACAGGGCCCTTACCGACTGAAACCGCGAATCCCGGCACCACAGCTCCCAGGAGGATCAGGAGATGACATCGGGGCACCAGTCACTACCCCCGGCATCCACCGAACCACCGGCGGCTACCTACTCCACCAATCCTTCTGGTCCCTTGCCGAACGGGACTTCGCCAAACAATTGCACCCTGGACTAGGTGGACGACCTCATCAATAAAAGGCTCCAGGAAAGGTGACTAACAGTCGCATCTCCCTTCAAGGAGCGATCTGCTCATCCCTTCTCCGACGACCTCGTCGCTATCAAAATCCCGAAAGACGTAGTCGCACGGGATATACCTAAATACAATGGTGGAAGAGATCCCACCATACATGTCAACAAGCATGAGGCCTCTCTTCTGGGTAAGTCAAATGATCCCAATCACTTGGCTCTATTATTTCCATCCACTCTTTCGGGTTCGGCTTCGTCCTGGTTCTTCGGCCTCCCTGCAGGATCTATAGGAGCAAATTCCTGGAGAGGTACATGGGCGAGCGGTCAAGCAGCAGCCTAGAGAGTCACTAACAGATTTTTATGGACGTTTTCATCAAAACGTCACGGAGATAGATCGTCGAATCTCAGATGGGGAAATCATTCGAGCCTTCTATCGAGGATTGGATGTGGCCAACAAGGCCTCGAGAAATCTGTGCAATAGTTATCATGTGAAGGAGATTGAGACGTTGGAGGAACTGGCGTCCAGGGTGAAAGGTTTCATAGACCTTGAGAGAGCGAACGCCGAGGCTAACTTCCTGACGACCTCGCTAAGGGTGGTTCCCGAGCCCCGACGCAATGGTAAGATGGAGGTGAAGAAGGAGAAAAAGGGAAGAGACAGTAGGCCTCGGATCGAGCCCAATCCAGTGCCCAGAAATCCAGAGGTCCCTAAGTATTTTACGCCTCTAACAGGCAGATCTCAGCAGTACTAGTCGAGATGGAGAAGAGATCTTTGGTGAGGCCACTAATGCCTCGGAGGGGTGGTCAGCCCATGGGGAAGGATGTCGAGAGTTACTGCAGATACCACAAGTGTAAGGGCCACAAGACTGATGATTGCCGCATCTTGAAGCTGGACATCGAGAAGCTGATTCAGGGGGAATGTTGAAGGAATTTGTGGCAGGGCGAGATAAAAGTCGAACGCCACCCAGGAGACATCATTCGTCGGCTCCTGCTGAATAAACTAATCCATCTCAGAGCAAGAGAAGGGTCACACGCAAGGGAAGTCTATACGACTCAGATTTCTACAGTGGTCCAACTGGGAAAGCGACCCCGACCTGAGGAGGACATTGTCATCTCATTCTCCGAAGATGATTTGTCACATGTCACCCCCATAATGATTCTCTGATTATCATGGTTGATATCGATGACTGTGACGTAATGAGGATTCTGATCGACGGAGAGGCCTTGAAGTCATTGACCACACTTTGGGGGGAAGGAACAGACTTCAACTGCTCAGCCAACTGTCCTTTCTCCTCCTCCAGGGCAATCCCCCTGGCTTCAGCAGCAACCTTTTGGGCCTCAGCAGCGTCCCTTTGGGACTCAGCGGCGACCCATTGAGCTTCTGCTTCTGCCCTTTGGGCTCGAGCCTCCTTAAGCTCAGCCTCCAGGCGAGCCCTAATAGACTCCCCTTCATCTAATCACCGATGAAGGGCTTCAGACTCTTGAAGGGCGACTGCTGCATCGGCTTCCCTCCTCTTCACATCAGCAAGGAGCCTTTCCTCCTTCCTGAAGTACTCTTTCCGGGCACCCTTCACTAGGGAAACTGCTGCGTCGGCAGTCGACTTTATGGCCTTCATCTGCTCTGGGGAGAACCCCATGCTCCGGTACTGCTCCAAATCAACAAGCAGGTCAGTCTGCTTGTTGGCGAGCTCTCCGACGATTCGACCAACCGCCACCTCTTCTCGAACGAGCTGGCAACAAAGAGTAAAAACGTTGTTAGGCTATGAAAAAGAGCAAGTAATATGAAAACATAGCGAAGAGTTGAAGTCTTACCAGAGCAAGTCGTTCGAAATGGGTCCTCATGAACCCCTCGACGTGGTGCAACTCCGAGGGAACCACAGAGCGATCCCTGGGAGGAATTATCCCCTCATGGAGTTGCATGCATAAATCCGGGTTGCCCCAGAGAATCTTCTTGTCGGAGACCCTCGTCTTCAATAAGTCTCTGTTGGTGAACCAAACGCCCCGAGAATTCGCAGCCTTGGGCGGCTGGAACATGCTCGCCAAGGAGCAGTACTCCTCGGGAGGAGTCTTCGAAGCGCTGGAGGATAACTCTTGGGAAGAACCGGGCGGTCCTCACCCCTGACCTTCTTGGTAGGGGAAGGAGGAGGGTCCCGAGCCACGTCAGCGGTGGGCTTCTCTGCAAAAGAATAAGCAGATATGTCAAACCCAGCGAACAGGAAGGTAACGTACCTGGTTGGTGAGGGCCAACAATGGCGAGGGGAGGTTCCTCCTCGGGCTTCCTCTTAGAGGAACGCCGGGAAGGAGGAGGAGGATGATTCATCGACGCTTGGTCGGCGGACAGCCCCGCCTTTTCCTGGTCATCAAAGAGACCTATGAGTTTTCGGCCCTTGCCTACAACCTTGCCTACAACCAATAAACAGAAAAAGGGTTAGAAACATTACCCAATCATCAAAAAGTGGCGTAGCTTGACGAATGCCCGCCATCTCGAGCATATTTTCAGTGGTCTCCGCCACAAAGTGGATGGGATGAAAATGGGACGATCGATGCAACCGAAAAAGGTCATCGATGGCATTCTGGTCACTCCCGGACAACTCGTCGAAGGCAGGAGGGAAATCCTTATCCGGCGTAAACAATTTCCAGGACACCCCCCTTATAGAAGAAGTAAAACTTCTTATAATTGGAGTTGGTGGCCCGGAAATCGTCGACCAACCGGACATGAACGTTCCAACTCCATAACTGGCCTCTCCATTCCGCGAACTTCGGCCACCGGGACTGGAAGTGGTGGAGGTGGTTCGCCCCAACAGCCAATCGGAAAAAGCACCGAAACAAGGCCAGTGAATACGTCCATTCTTGACGTATACACGGGAACTTGAATTCGGCCCATATCCTAATGGCGTTGGGTACGAGCTGAGTGGGATGTATCCCGTAAAACCGGCACAACGCCTGCAAATCCTCACAGAGAGGAAAACGCAACCCAGCATCGATATGGGCCGCATAAATGTAGACCTCTCCATTGCGAGGGTAATGCAGACCCAAGCCTGGGTATCTATGGGCATCCAGTTCACCAAAACCATCGAGCGCCACCACCGTCTTAAAATAAGACGGCTTCAGTTCGTTGGGCTTGGCATTTACTCGAGCAGTTCAGATATGGCAAGAACAAGTATGAAAATAAGGAAAATAGGGGATACTCTTAGAACAGAGCAATAAAACAGAGTATTTACCTTTTGGAGAAAAGATGGGCGTGTGGATTTCCGGCCCATCCACCACCACAGGCGTGGCTGCGGACCTTCCAAGGTCAGTCTGCCTCTCAGTCGAGGGCTGGTGTAGAGCCGTCCCTAATGGTCATGGGGGCATTGGTGTTCTTCGGCACCTTAGGGGCCAAAGAAGAGGTCATGTTGGCCGTCTGCTTGGTCTTTCTGGTTTGGTTGCGGGTGGCCATAGATTTTGATAGGATATGAATTTGGAAGAATAGACAGAAAGAAGGAGAAGATTGTAGAAGATGAAATCGGAAAACAGAGGATGCTCTAAAGTCTGAAGGAATGAAAGCGTAAAAAACAAAATAAGGGAACTGCTGTCCCTTATATAGACAAAAAAAGAGTAACCTCCACAAACAGAATCGAAACAACACCGAAGAATAATTGCACATTTTTGAAAAAAATCGAAGCAATGTCAGAATTCTAAGAGACACCTTAGGGAGACAAACGGTCGGCCAGTGCAGAAAGTTGTCAGACTACCCTTGGGTTACAGAATATTAAATGACAGGCGTGCTTCAAGTGACCGTTCGACTTCTGGATGACTGTGCAATTATTAAATGCTAAAGTCCATCAAACAGACAAAGTGATCACCAGCGCACTACTAGGCCTTTTTAGGAAATCCTTTTTATTGGTAATGATCGCCTAACAGAGATAGGTACACCTTCACAAGCCTAGACTGTCTCGAGTGATCGCCAAGATAGAATAAAACGGTGAATATTCCTTCAACCATGGGATGACTGATCGCCAAACAAGCATGAAGTGTCCATAAAGTCATGAACCACAAAAAGAGACAAGGAAAACCAAATCTAAAGTGTCACTATCTCAAACTCTACCAAGGAATCAAGCTCGACTGAAGAAACTTCAATAAAGCTTTGGGGGCAAATGTTGGGTATTGATAGTGACTGCCCAATAAGGAAAAGGCCTCGAAGGCCTAATAACCCTAGAGGGGGTAAACCTAAGATATTCGAATCTGACCAACCTAAGTCAAAGTCAATCTGGCCCACCATAGAGTGGCCCAGGATCGAGCCCAGGACGATATGGATGCCAAAGGCTCCCTAGCTGGTCACCATTCTTCACCAAGTCACGACCTCCTACTGCTCGCCATGTGAGTGCTTGCCCCGAAGAGAGCCTTGCCTCTCTCCTCTGGTCCCACCAACCGTTAATAAGGAAGTGGCCACGATATCCCGCGTATCTCAGACACATATTCACTAAGGATTAGATATGGTAACTGCAATATCTCGCCGTAACTGCATTATCTACTATATAAATCTTCAACAACACAATATTCACTAAGATAAATGGTTACCTTATACGGTTTGGTCTCTCCTACTCTATAAATACCTTTGCTTTACATACATTCATGACGTTTTGAGCTATATACACACACATATACTCATTTAAGCATCGGAGAGGGACCTAGAGACACCCCCTCTGTTGCGATCCCCTACTTGCAGGTTCACCAGAGCTAAGGCGAAAGCATTGTTCAACCGTCATCTGGCATTCAATTCATTGCAAGATCAGCAACCAGGAGTTTACGATCCAACATATTTGTTGTGGTGGCTTTAAGGATAACGTATATTACGGTTATGACGTAATATTGCAGTTACCATGTATGATATTTGCAAAATATGTGCGCGAGATATGTAGAGAGATATTGTCGTATATTTGGAGTCGGTTAAGGTACTATATATGGGAGGTTAAGTCCTTTGGCGAGCGCTCTTAGGGTGATTGCCTAAGAGGCATTGACTGAGGTCTAGGCGACCATTGGAGGCTTTGGCGACCACTTGGTCTCCGCGTTGATACTGGACCGCTTTATGAGTTCAAGGTGTCCAGGAGCATGGGCCGGCTCAGTCTTAAAATGTTTGAACGGAACCCTTTCTGATATTGTTATTGGCCCGAGAATGCCTTATAGGCTTGGTGTCGTATTGATCTGTCACTATCGATACCTAACATTTTCCCTTGAAGCTCGGGTATAGAAGCTTCAGTCGCGTTTGACTTGTTAGAAAGGGTTGAGGTAGTGACAGTTAATCAGGTATTTCATGATGCTTCGTTTGAGCTTCACCCTATGTTCATCCATACCTTTTGGTGAACGCTCTCGGTTCTTAGGGTTTAGGGACACTGAACTTTACCCGTTGGCGAACGCTTTCGTTGCTAGGGTTTAGGAATGTAAGCCTTTACCCTTTGGCGAACACTGTGGTTCGTAGGGTTTAGGAGAATGCTCGTCCTACTTTGGAGAACGCTGTGGTCTGTAAGGTTTAAGCGTTTGATGACGTTCTGACTGGGAATGTGGAAGTTGAACGGACGTTTATGCATGCGCGTCATTTCGACTTCTGTACTAGGGGGCATAGCCTACTCATATGTTTATATTCCGTACTGTTCCTGCCCCTTTATCTCCCCGGTGTAACTCTTTGTCTTCTGGCGTCGCTTCGAATTCTTCACAAAAGGGGTAATCATTCTCTGAAATTTTCTTCACGCAACCATTCGACTTCCAAATCTTTGGAAATAAAAAGTATTCCTTTGGCATTTTGCACATTACACATTATGAGCTTTCTCTCTAGAATTTTTGAGCATTCATAACTCTTCTCCGACACTTCCGCCTTCCTTGTTCAAACTTCTTTTTCCCATCCAAAACTCATTTTTCTAGTGATAATGGTTGGACACAAGAACCAAGCTTCCGGAAAGGCTTCCTCTTCTAAACTCTCTTTACCCAATCCTCTTCCGGGTAGAGGTTGGTGGCTACAAGGGCTTCCAATGCCTCTTTGACCATCAGGGACTCTCCTCGGGGTTCCAATACCCCGACGTCGGGCTAGAGGGCCCTGTGCCAAAATCAACTCCTGGGAGCAACACCACCACAACCATTGTGTTGAACACTGCTGAGGCCAACGTTCCGGCCTTGTCCATCACAGATAGTTTTCTTATTCATTCTAGCCTTTGTCATGCTGCTTAGATATTAAGGCTAATGAACTAAGACCGACTCAGTTTAAGGTTGTGGTCGTCCAAGCGGGCCTAGGGGAAATTGATGCTCCAAGTATTTAGGTTTAGGGTTACATTATCCACGGGAAGGCGAGGTATACATTTACGCGTCCCAGATCGATGTTGGGTTACGGTTTCCTACGCAACTCGTGCCCAATGCCCTCTGGATGTGGGTAGGGTTTAAAACTGTGTGTGTGCGTCAAGGCTGGACGTATTCACTTTCTCTGTTTATTTGCTTCTTTTATTTGGTTGCAGGGGCCAACTTCCTTCATCACTTATTTGCGCGGTGGCCAACATTTCGAGAATGACAGGGCAAGGCATGGAACTGGAACGTTCAATTTCTCCTAGTGGATGAATTCGTGGCTACCAACTCAAATTATAAGAAGTTTTACTTCTTTTACAAGAAAGGCGTTTCTTAGGATCTCCATCAGCCGGGGCGAGACCTGCGCTCGAACTTTAGCGAGCTGTCGGGGAATGATAGGAACATCATTGATGATATGTTCCAGCGTCACCTGTAGCTTGAGGTGGCAATTTTGAACCTGGCCAGAAAATGACTCAGAATCGATCCGGGTTTGGGTCGTGTTCGGGTCAATAAAAAAGTTTGGTGGGTCATTTTCGGGTGACCCGTCTGACCCACCACAAGAGACTGGTCGGGTCTGGGTTGACCCGTCATCGACCCGTGAAAAAAAACACTAAATACTCTAGTTCCAACTCTTTTACCTAGTTTCGTTTTAAGACATGAAATATTTTTTTGAGGCATGCCAGGACTACTTTGTTGGGTGTTTCGACCTGTCCGTTAGTTTGGGAGTAATGCACCAAGCTGAATCTATGGTGAATTTTGTATTCTTCACAAATCCATTTGAGTTATTTTCCCACGAATTGTGATACATTGTCACTTATGAATACTTTGGGGACACCATGCCGCGAGATAATGATTTCTTTTTGGCTAATTAAAGGAATGGGATAGTTGTGGTGATAAGTTCCACTCTGTTACATAATGTTCAGGCTTTCGTCCCACAGTACTCAAACTTCGACTAGGAAACCAGCCCATGCAATGACCCCGTCAACATAGCCCCACCAGCAGACTAGGATTGAGAGGTCATCCTGTTAGGCCCAAGTCGTAATCCTTTCACTTTTTTCTAGGGAGATTCGAAGTCGTGACCACAGAGCCAAACCATTTGGGAGTCAGCGCTCTCAACCACTAAACCACATTGTCAGTGGTGTGAATTTATTATGACTTTGAAGAACTTGATTACTTCAAATTCGGTTGTAAAGGTCAATGCTTTCTCCTTTATCCACTTAGATAAATAGTCAATCGCCACGATGATATGGGTTCTTTGTCCAGTGCTTATCAGAAACGTTTTGAGAATGTAGACACCCCGTTGGGCAAAGGGCCAGGCGCCTACCAAAGGGGAAAGCAAAGTGGGTGGTCTACAAGTTCTTAGCGCGAACTGTTGGAACGTTTCACACTTCTTGGTCAATTCAGATGCGTCTTTTCTCAAGGTTGGCCAGTAGCATCCTAATATGAAGATTTTCCGCACTAATGAGCGTGCACCTTCATGGAATACGACAACTCGTTCACGCATAACCCTTTCTGTTTCTGGAAAATTGATGCACCGTAGATACGAGGTTGAGAATCCTCGCATGTATAATCTGCCCTCTTGCTAGCAATGCGACTTATCTTGCTAGCCTTGCCTTTGTCTTAGGGCAGGATCCCTCTTTTCAAAAGGGTATAGAGTGGAGTCGTTCAGTTGTCCTGCGCCTGTATATTGAAGGTTTCTTCTCCTTTTTCAAGTACCGAGTACAATGCTCGTTTTAGAAAGTGTACTTCTCGTATTTTTGTCTCTCCGAACGCTAGCTTGCTCAATGAATCTGTCATCTGGTTTTCGTTGCGAGGGATGGACTCGATCACAAAATTTGGGATCTCAACGATAACTCCTTTTGCAATGCTGAGGTAATTCTTCATTTTCCCCCATGGCTTCGTAATTTCCATTGATCTGATTCACGATTAGTCCAGTGTCGCTTTTTACCTTCAATGAGGTTATACCCATTCCCTTGGCGAGTCGCAAACTAGTTATTAGTGCTTCATATTCTGCTTCATTACTGGTCGCCTTAAATGTGAGGGCAATGGCATATTTGTGGGGCGCGAGATGAGAAGTGACAAGGACTAAGCATGCCATGAGCCTTCTTTGGAAGCAGATCCGTCAGTGTAGAGTTCCAGTTTTTCTCTTCTGCCTTTGGCTGTTTTTTTCGGTTTCAGGGCAACCATTTCTGGTACTTTCCGGTACTCGATTGCCTACTTGACCATCTTGCCTTAAGAATCTGACTTCATAAGGAAGTGTTTGAAGTGTTTGCTGGTGATGACTGATATTTTATGGGTGCGGAAGTACAGTCGCAACTTACGCACGAATATAACCAAGGCATAAAGATACTTTCAATCTCTATGTAATTCATTTCAGTTGTGTTGAAACGTTCACTTACAAAATAGTCTAACCTCTGTTTACCCCCTCTTTCTCATTAACGTTGCACTGGTTGCTACCTTACTGATACTTTCATAAAGGAAAAGCCGTTCATTGGGAACGAATTTGGCTAGAGTCAGGAACGTCTGCAGGTGCTATTTCAGCGATTGAAAAGTGGCCTCACACTCCGGCATCCGCTCAAACTTGCGGTTGGCTCTAAGAGTTTGGAAGAAAGGAAGTGACATGTCACTCACCTTTGATAGAAAACGGTTTAATGCGTCCAGGCGACCATTCAGACTCTGGATGTCCTTGTGGAAAATCGGGGACTTCATCTCTTCTATGGACTTGATCTCTTCAATGGACGTTCACCTCAATTCCTCTTTCGCTGACCATTATAGCACACGAATTTGCCTGACATTACTCTAAAGTCGCATTTCGTGAGGTTCAGGCGGACATTGTGCATTCGCATGCATTCAAAAGCTTACCGAAGGTCTATTGTGTGAGGGCTTCCCTTGAGGGATTCTACGAGCATGCCATCCATGTAAGCCTCTATATTTTACCCCCAACATTTCTTTGAACAAGCAGTTCACCATGCACTGATAGGTTGTCCTTGAATTGAGTAATCCAAATGGCATCACCGTCTATGTAGAATGTTGTATGAGCTTCATCATCCGGGTGCTTTTGAATCTGGTTGTAGACGGAATATGCACCCGTGAAGATTAGAATTGAGTGGCCAAAGGTTTCATCACCAACTGAACGATTCGCGACAGAGGGTAAAAGTCTTTAGAGCAATCCTTGTTGAAGTCTCGAAATCCACGCACACACGTCACCAATACGAACTTGGGATCGAGCAGTCCTTCGACTTCCTATCTGATCTCCAAGCGTTTGTCAGATCCGAACGACCTCCTCTTTTGATCTATGGGCTTGACAGAGTGGTGTATTCGCAGCTCATGTGAGATAATGTTTGTAATGATTCCTGTCATGTCGTTGGGTTTCCAGGCGAACAACTCCTTGTATTCTTTTAGGAGGCAGGTCAAGGTGTCCCTCTGTTCTTGTGTCAAGGTGGTCCCGATGCGCACCTTATTGTTTTGGACGTCTATCTTGACCCCGGTTAGATGTTCTTCTGGAGCAGGTCCAACTTTATTCTCACGTGGATAAACCTTTGTCTCAATGGGGAGAGACTCTCTTTGGTTTTTCCTGTGAAAACAGTTTACATAACACTGTCGTGAAGACGGTTAATCGCCCAAGACTTCTCAAATCCCATTCGGCATGCGAAACGTCATCTTTTAGCGGACTGTGGAGGCCACAATCTTGTTATGATTGATGATGGTCCTCCCTAGGATGGCATTTTATGAAGCGTGAGCATCCACCACTATGAAGACGACGAACAACTCTATGCTTTTCCATCCTTTACTCAAGATTACCGACAGGGTAATGGCTCCCAGTGGGTATGTTGTTCTACTAACGAAGTTGAAGAATGGTAAGTCAACTCGTTTTACGTCTCTTTTGGACCTTCCCAGTTTCTCGAAGGCATCTAGGAACAGGATGTCCGCTGAGCTACCTCCGTCGATCATAATTCTCTTCATGTCACACATGCGACCTTCAGCAGTAATGACTAACGCGTCGTTGTGCGGGGTTGTGACATGTGATGGGGCATCCTCGGTAAAAAAATATGACAATGTCCTGTTTAGGGAGGCCAAAGAATGCCGAAGAGGACGAACCCGAGAGGGTGGACGTAAATAATAGGGCTAAGTGATTATCATCATCTCACTTACCGAGGAGGAAGGCCTCGTGCCTGTTTACGTGGATGATGGGATATCCTCTGCTACTGTACTCAGGTATGGGTCTGACTACCATATGTTTCAGGATACACACAGCTATGAGGGCCACCGTGAAAGTATGAGAGGATCGTTCCCCGAAAGGTGTCATCGCAGCCCCTCTTTGTTCTTTCAACTTTTGTTTATTAGCTCTTCAACTTGACCCATAGTAAATAAGGGTTGTTGACAACTCTTGCAGGAGAAGCCGGAGGCATGGCTTGATTTACGGAAGTCACCTCTTGCTCCTCTTGAGGATTGATGGAACGGGGGTTGTCGGTTGCTACTTCCAGTGGCCCTTGAGGGTGAGAGTCTTCATAGGGGGCAGAGGCCTGCCTATCTTTGGGCTTGCCCTAAGATTGCTTTCAGAAGTGACAGTATCTCCATGGCGACCGAGATAGACTCCTCAACTACTTGTACCGAGGCGACGGAACACTGGGCTAGAATGCTGGTTGAACGACGAACCGGGATTAGACGGGAGGTGTCGACGTATTCTTACGCAGGAACCTGTTTGTTATGGTTAGGAACTGCCGCACAGGCAACTTCTTGCAGGTAGAGCGATGAGGCGACAGATTTGGAACTGTCGTGGTACATCTTGTTCATAACCTGTTTGTTACGGTTGCGAGTAGAGCGAGTCTGCATGACTATTTGCTCCATTCCCAAAGACGTCACCAAATGTTGGGACAATAATTTCGGGGTGCTGACTGGATATTGATCATGCACTGTCTGGACGTTGATTGGGTGGTGACTGAGCACTTCGCTTGAGCTCCGATGAACCTGCAAGAATGGGACCGCAACAGTGGCGGTTCCTCTCGGTCCCACTATGATGCTTAAATGACTATATATTTAACGTATGAACTCTCAATTGTGTCATTGATGTATGTACAGAGGGAGTGTTTATAGAGGTAAGAGATCAAACTGTTATAGGTAACTGAATCTGTGTGTATATTTGTCGTTGTGGCTTTAAGGATATCGTATACTACATTTATGGCGTAATATTGCAATTACCATGTTTGATCTTTGCGGAATATGTGCCCGAGATATGCGGGGAGATATTGTCGTATATTTGGAGTCGCTTAAGGAACCAGAGATGGGAGGTTAAGTCCTTTTGCGAGCGCTCTCACGACGATCGCGTAAGAAGCATTGACTTAAGGTCTAGGCGACCATTGGAGGCTTTGGCGGCCATTTTGTCCCCGGGTTGATGCTGGACCGCTTTATGGATTTCAGTTTTCCAGGAGAGTGGTCTGGCCCATTCATAAAATATTTGAACGTACCCCCTCTGAGATTGTTATTGGGTCGAGAATGCCTTGTGGGCTTGGTGTCGTATTGGGTTGTCACTATCGATACCCAACAAGATGGACAAACGAATGAATATGGAGATATAAGTTTCACATTTAGCAAATAATTTAGAAAAGATAGTTATGAGCATCATTTTATAAACTATTATCTATTTTCCTAAATAGAAAGATATATAGTCATTACTATTTTGAGTCAAAAATTTAATTAATAGTAAATTCATGTAGTAAATATATAGTCATTATATTTATAAATTCTTATCATTTGAACAGAGATTTGAACAAATTAAGACCTTAGTTTAAGAGTATGGTTAATAACCAAATCGTTACCCCAACTTTGGGCATTTAACAAATTGCTACCTAAACTTTTATTTTTCAAAATTTCTTACCTGTACTTTCCGACTTGAGGCAAATTGCTACCTCTGTTAAATATCGACGGAAAATGACGTGGCAACGCATGATTGGTCCATAATATAGAAAACTAAATAGTTGTTTAACAATACAAAAAAAAAAATTATTTAAAAATCTAGAAATTAATAGAAAAAACTAGATTTTTTAATACAATTTTTTATTGAAAACTATGAACAACATTATTTTAAAAAAAAAAAAAAAATTCATATTTTTAATAAACATATTATGTTTAAAACTCTTATTTTCCTATTAATTTTCTAGTTTTGTTTAGAATTTTTTTATTTTCTAGTATTTTCAAAAACATAATATAGTTTTTAATTTTGTGGACCAATCATGTGCTGACATGTCATTTTTCGTCCATATTTGACAGAACCTTTAACGGAGGTAGTAATTTTCCCCATGTGTTAAAGTTTAGGTAGCAGTTTTTGAAAAATTAAAAAAGTTCAGTTAGTGATTTGTAAAGTGTCCAAAGTTGGGCTACCAATTTGGTTATTAACCCTTAAGAGTAATTAGGATAATATTGTACAATTAATGAGTAGATATAATACCATTTTATTCATAATTATGTTAATTCTCAACTAACTACATTTTCTAAAAATATTAAACAACATCATTTTAGTGAAATAATTATAATTTGTATTTTATTTTTTATAACACTAAAAAGAAATATGAGTTATGTATGAATATACTTTTTAAATAAAATGTATATCTTATATTTACGATTTTCACAAGTTTTAACTGTGTGGGCAATTTAATTAGTTACAACATATTTAAAAAATGTAGGGTAATTACCTGAGCAGTCAGTTATATTGGCACATGTAACTGAACAGTTGAAACTTGTATTGAACAGTTACATATGTTTCAAAATGTGACTGAACGATTATAAAAACAATTATGCGAAAACAATTACTAAAATACCTTTCCACTATTATTCATGTTCATGGTAACGTTCTTCATCTTCAACCTCTTCTTCCTCAATTCAAATCCGAAATTTAATTTCGAACTTAGATTTACGCAAGTCTGAGTTAGAGTCAGCCATAGAAACGCGGATCTGGGCTCGATTCAAACCCATATATGCATTTCTGGGTTAGATTTGAATCTAGATCCGCGTTTGTTGGTCAGATTCGAACCTAGATCTGCACAAATCTGAGTTTGAAATCATATTTTGAACATGAAGAACACAAGGTAAATAGAAAGGTAAAATCATCATTTGTGAGACCATTTAATTACATTTGTCAAACATATGTGACTAAATATAAAATGTTTAACCAAAAAGTCACAATGACATATAAAATTCCCTACACCCTGCAATGATAACATCATCGCTAATAACTTAATATAAAAATAAAACATAGTTTTTTTATTTGTAAATAATCTTAATTTTTATTCTTACTTTTTTTTATGAGATATTAATTTTAAAATGAATATTATTTAAATTGATTTATAATTTTGTACAACCTTTCATTTAAATTAGGGGTTGATACTAAATGTACAAATAGGAAACATTATTATACTTTGATGGAACTTAATTATTACACCAAACACCTCATAAAATCTTTGTATTACAATTTTATTTTAAATTGGATAAACTAACTTAAAGAGTAAAAACTATTTAAACTAAAACAATAATAATTTATGATATCAACTATGTAAATTAGAAAGAAAACAAATACCCCAATATTTCTCTTATGTTGGTTAATACCAACATAAGAGAAATATTGGGGTATTTTTCTCTTATGTCACTAAATAGTCTCTTAAAAAACATTATATAGCAAAACGGTCACTTAAGTTTCATAAATATGATTTTTTTATTAAATTTGTCATATTTAGTTACTTATATTTCACAAATATGATTAAATTATCACTAAAATAATAATTTTACTTTTCTCCTTAAAAAGAATTTACTTCCTTTGTTTTTCATGGTTTTCATATTCATGTTCAAAATATAATTTTAAACTTAGATTTGGGCAAATTTGGGGTTTGAAATTAGATTTCGGGTTCGAATCAAGAAAAAAAAGTTTAAGAAAATGAACATGATTAAAATAACAGAAAATGATAATTTAATTTTTTTTTGGTCAAAAATGTAGTTTAATAAAAAACAATTGTAATCGTTAGTCAAATTTTAAAACACAAATAATTGTTCACCACAAGTTTTAATAGTTCAGTCACATGTATCAAAATAAATAACGGTTGAAATAATTTTACCCAAAAAATATGTATAGATTGTTGAGTTATTTTTTAAGAATAATTTTATAGTAAATATACTTAAGATAACAATGGTATTTCATCTTATAAAATTATATTTATATCACGCAAAGGGCGAGTCAAATTTCTCGTTATAACTTATATGTCTTATCTAAGCAAAGCACCTAGAAGGAGGCTATTCTTCACAAAAGCATTTAGTAAAACATTATCTGCCCGCCTGGTCAAACGTTTGATGGATTATTATTAATATTTGCACAAAAGGCCGAGTTAGCGAAGATATGAATAAGTTAACCCATTTTAATATGATGTATCAGTTTAACATTTCATCTAAAAATTGAGATCTCGAATTCAAACTCTGAAAATGAAAAAAAAATATTCATAACCATCTTACCCCTTACGGGTGGATAAAAATTATTCTAGATGTGGATCAAGCATCACAAAAGTAATATGGGTACCATTAGGATACTCCATGAGGAAAAACATATATGAATAAGTTAGTGTTACCTGCTTGTGGTGATGTACACAAAGCAGAGAAAATGGAGTATGTTGTAACAGCTAGACAGTGTTGAGAAGCAATGTATTGTCTAGAAAAAAAAAATCCTCTAAATGGTGTGTGGGTGAGGAAAACTCAAAATACAGATTGTGTTCAACTCAACAAATACAACCCCTACTGTTGCATCGCTGTCATGCAATTGATGTGGTTATCCCCGATAATAGGGGTGGTAGGGAAGATGAGGAGGAGGAGGAGAAGATGAACTAGTAGTATAAGAGAGAGCTTGTGAAGTTTCCAAAGAATCCGAAGAGGCAAAAGGAGAGAAACTTCTGATGGAAGAAAGACAATGAAAAATTGAAGGAATGTATCTGAAAGCCAGGGTTGCCTGCATTAAATAGCAGTACAAGTTTGTGAAATTACACCGAGGTACAAAAGAATGCCCGAAAACTAAATTACCCTTACAAAATAAACTAAGTCATCAATTGATACTAATATACAAAAAATCCCTAATATTTATGGGTTCATCTTGTATTTTAACACTCCCCTTAAAGCTGACAACCCAAAAAATATGTCTATCATACCCAATTTGTCTAATAAATAATAGTGTTGAGTCTTTTCTAGAGCCTTCGTGAATATATGTGTCAGTTGCTCCCCTGATGTCACATATTCCGTCAATTTCTATGTGTTTAGTACGTTCATGATACATAGGATTAACAACAATTTGTATTGCAGTCTTATTACCACAATATAATTTCTATCAAACCTTTCAACTAAATAATTTCTGATACGATTGATCCCATACTACAGTATTCTGCCTCAGCCAATGATCGAGAAACGGTTGCATGTTTCTTGACCTTCCACGAAACTAATGAGTTCCCAAATTTCACACAATATCTTGATATTGACCTTCTAGCTTCCAAACAACTTCCCCAATCAGAAACACAAAATGCAACTAACTTTGTGTCAGGGTCTGAACTCAATAAGATACTCTATCCTGGCTGGTTTTTAATATACCGAATTATTCTATGCATTACAAACAAATGAGATTTCTTTGGATTTTGCATGTATTGACTTAAATGTTGGACTGAAAAACTGATGTATGGCCTAATAGTAGTTAAAGATAACAACTTACCTACCACTTTCCTATATAACGTGGTATCACATATAAGGGTATCATCAGAATTCAGTCCAAAATTATCATCAAAATTCTGTTCCATAGGAATTTTATTGGGTTTGTCTCTTAACAATCCAACTTCAGAAAGAAATTCAAGTGAGTAATTCCTTTAACACAAAAAGAGAACTTTTTTAGACCTAGCAATTTAATTTTATATACCAAGAGAATATTTTAAATCGCCCAAATCTTTCATTCTAAAGTTGTTTTGTAAAGTTGCTTAAGTGACTCACTATTTCCAGTAAGGGAAAAGTCTGAAAATGGTCCAACATGTTTGCACAAAATGGTTTTTCATCCAACATGTTTTTTGTGATGCTTAATGGTTCAATATATTTGAAAATGATTAAAAACTTCCGTTAAATATTTTTCATATTTTCAAAATTAACCAAATATTTTCCTAAATGTTACAACTAAACCAAACAAACTTACACTAATGTTACAAACAAGTTCCAACTCGATTCGAGCCACACTGGGGTCTCTTAGCCAGGGTCCAAACCCACACCAAGTCACCCCACCCTGGGGACCTGGTCTAGGCTCGGACCCAAACCATAGAACCCCCGATTAGGGCTTGCGCAACCTAGTCTGGGTTCGTACCTAGACCATAGGACCCCCGACTAAGGGCTCAACTGGAGCCCCAATCAGTTTGGACCGAACGATTGGGGCTCTAATTGAGCCCCAATCAGAGGTTGTATGCTCGATCTGAATCGATACCAGATCCCCATAATTTGGAGACCTGTCTGGGTTCGGACCCAGACCATAGGACCCCTATTGGGGATCAATTGGAGCCCCAATCGATTTGGACCGAACTTGACCAATTGAGCCCCAATTAAAGGTCCTATGGTTTGGGTACGAACCCATACCAAGTCCCCATGGTTGAGTGACCTAGTCTGTCTTTTGACGCAAACCATAGGACCCACGATCGGGGCTTAATTGGAGACCCTATAGGTTTGGACCAAACCTGGTTGGGTTGGGTTCAAACGACCAGGGCTCAAATCTTGCGCAATCTGGATCCTATGGTCTGGCTCTGAATCCAAACCAGGTCCGCATGGTTGGGAGACCTGGTCTGGGTTCAGACCCAGACCATTGGACCCCCGATTGGGGCTCAATTGTAGCCCCAATCATTTAAACTGAACCCAGTCAGGTTTGGTCCATACCGATTGGGGCTCGTATGGTCTGGGTCGGAACCTAGACGAGGTCACTCAGCCATTGGGACATGGTTTGGGTTTGGACCCAGACCATAAGACCCCCGATTGGGGCTCAATTGGAGCCCCAATAGTTTGAACCGAACTCAACCACGTTCGATCCAAAATGATTGTGGCTTACATTGAGCCCCAATCGGGGGTCGTATGGTTTGGGTCCGAACCCAGACCAAGTATTGTCAAGAGTTTCAGAACAAACTGATAAGAAAAGAGAATAAAAGAAATCTTACACAAGAAGTAATCGACTAATTCTTCATTTCAAGGTAGGTAATTATGTTACATCCTTCTCTATTTATAGGACAGTAGAAGATAGAATTTACAAGCAAGTCCTCCTCATATTTACATATTCATCCTAAATCTATATGATATTGTACATATATCCTAACATTCCCCAACCAATATCCAACTTCTTCTTGCTAAATCTTGAGATATCTTCGATATGAGTATTGAAACTTTCTTATGTTTTTAAGTGATTCTGAGTTTATTCTGACTTCAGTGTCATACTTGCTGCTTGTTGAAGAAAATTCATCAGCTACTAGTGATTGGCTCTATGATTGATACACATAACACCTTATCTGATTATTCTTCATATACAACATAACCTCGACATATTTCTTCTATTGACAATTCACATTATTCAACTGTAGATATCTACACAACCTAAATCATATACATATAGATCATCCTTAGCACATATGAGACACAAAGACTTCTTTCTCAGTTCATATAACACAACTATTAAAGACTCATCCAACTGAAATAGCACACACAACCACATAATGAGTCTTAAAACTAGAGTAAGCACGCATACAAAAGAAACTTATTGAAAATCACTGCTATTACAATCAATCTTTCTTCTGTTTTTTTTTTTTAATTTTCCTTTGATCTTTTGATATTTGTTTTTCACTGATTGACAGAAGGGTTTGAGCCCTTATCTTACCAACAATAACTGAAGGGTTTTTGTCCTGATCTTTTCTTCCTCAAGAGACATTCCATAGTGACTTTAACGATGACCTCTGTTTTTGGAATTAAGTCATGTTTTATGCCTATAATATCAGATTATTACATAGTTTCATAATGAATTTTCAACTATGGCAACTTATAAAACAAAGAAGTTAGAACTCATAATTACTCTAGCTTCAGAAGCAGGTTGATCATACGAAGACATGGAACTATCCCTGTCCAACTCAAGAACTGAAAATACTCCTAGCTTCCTCTTACAAGGAACAAAGAGTTTTCCAGTTAGAGGTTTGGTGAGAATATCTGCAATTTGCTCACTTGATAGAACAAAATTGATCAAAACAGGTATAGAGTGCACCTTTTCTCTCACAAAAAACATATCAATTTCTAGATGTTTCATTTTAGAATGTTGAATAGGATTTTCTGAAATGGCAACAACACTATCAGTCCAAACAGTTGAAACCGAGGAAAGTTGAAGTCCCATTTCTGTAATGAGAGTTTTCACCCAAATGATCTCACAAACAACAATGGTAATTGCTCTAAATTCAGCCTCAACACTTGATCTTGCCACAACATATTGCTTTATAGAAATCCAAATGATCGGATTACCATTTAAAATAAGATAATGTCTAGATATCAATTTCCTATTTTTAATGTCACTACCCCAGTCTGCATCACAATATGATGTGAAAGAAATCTATTTGATATGAAACGAATTATAACAAAACAAAAGACCATGATCAATGGTACCCTTCAAATATCTAACAATATGCAAAACAACCTTCCAATTACTAAGAGAATGAGGTTGTATATACTGACTAAGCTTATTCGTGGAAAAATTGATGTATGGTCGAGTGGCACAAACGTGTTGCAAAGCTCCAATTGTACTTCTATACAGTATTACATCATCAAACAGTTCATCACAAGTTATAATCCATTTTTTGGACATACATGTACCTGTCATGGGAGTAGCAAACACAGATGCTTCATTAAGATCCAACTTGTTTATAAGCTCTTGAACATACTTCTTCTGGTTGAGCAACAGAAAGTCATCAGTAGCTGCAACTTCCATTCCCAAAAATAGCTCAGACTACCTAGATCTTTAAGTTTGAAGTCATTATTAATAGCATGAATTACTTCAGCAATTGCAGAAGAGGATGGACCGGTTACCACAATGTCGTCTACATATACTAACAAAAACACAGAAGACAAATCTGTTTGTTTAATGAAAAGACAACTGTCAGCCACAAAAGCTTTAAACTGCAAAGAAGTTATAAGAAAATTCTTGAGTTTCTCAAACCAAGCACGAGGTTCTTGGTTTAGACCATAGAGAGCCTTTGTAAATTTACATACAAGAGACTTTTCCGAGGTTGATATTTGTTCAAAACCAGGAGGTTGGACCATATACACCTCTTCAATTAGATCACCATTAAGAAACGCATTATTAATATCAATTTGATGCAAATTACACTTGTTAGATAAAGCAAGAGATAATACCACACGAACAGTATATGATTTAACTACTGGACTGAAAATTTCATGAAAATCAAAGCCAGGCTTTTTAGAGAAACCTTTAGTAACTAACCTTACTTTATAACAAGCAATGGAGCCATTTGCTTTCTACTTTATTTTGAATATCCATTTTCATCCAATAGGAATCCTCCGAGCAGGCAGTTCAACAACACACCAAGTGTTGTTGATTTGTAGATCTGGGTATTTTTCTTCTACAGCAACTTTCCAATGAGGTGTGAAGATCCTGATAAATGAATTTTGGTTCTTCATGAATAAGAGCATCCGGAGTATCTACAGAGGTAAGGAGATCCTGAATAGAGGAGTTCTGACTAGCTCGGGTTTTGGCTCTGATCTACATAGAATGAAGATTCTGAGTTGAAGCAGGTAAAGTAGAAACTGTGGAGGTGGGAACTGAGGAATTATGAGTAGGACCTATGGGAACAAGCTTTTATTTTTCCAATCTATAAGAAATGATGGGAGGAGATAAAGAAATAGGGGAGGAGATATGAATATCCTGCAGAGAGTTGTCATTTGGTGCAGAACCTGAAAATTGTTCTCGACCAGAATTCTGAGAACTAGAAATAACATTGGAAGATACTTGTAGATTGACAGAATTAGGGAATATAGAAGGATGATTGGTGGATAGTTGAGGATGTGATAATATAGGATATGAAGAAGATGATTGTCGAATAACAGACGGAGGTGTGATATCCTGAAATGATGCATGTCCAGGCCCGTAATTCACAACCTGATCATTAAAAGAAGAAAAATGAGAATCACACAATAAAAAGAATGGCAAGGAAATAAAAAATTTAGTGGGTGAGGATGTAGTGAAGAAGCTACCTTTAATATCAGTAAATTGAAATGTCTGTTCATGAAACACAACATTTCAAGTTGTATAAACTCGGCTTGAGGCAGACTAACACTTATACCCATGATATTTAGAACAATATCCTAAGAATACACATGGTTCTGATCTAAAGGCAAGTTTATTTTTATTGTATGGTCTTAGGTGTGGAAAACACAAGCATCCGAAAACTCTTAGGAAGGAATAGACAGGAGCAGATCGAAACAATTTTTCATGAGGATAAATTTTTGATAAACTATACAAAGGAATCGTGTTTATTAAAAATGAGGCAGTGAAAAAAGCATCTGACCAGTAGTGTAGATGTACTGATGCTTGAGCTAACAGAGCCAGTCCTAGTCCGACAATATGTCGATGCTTGCGTTCCACTATCCCATTTTGCTCTGATGAATATGGAAATGTGATTCGATGAGCTACACCAAGATGAGACAGATAAGTAGACAAGAAATGAAATTCTCCACCACCATTAGATTGGACAGCCTTCAGAGAATGACCAAGCTGCTTTTCAGCTAGCTTGTGAAAATCAACAAAACACTTAGCAGCATCAGGTCTATTTTGAAGAAATAAATCCAGTTGTATCTATTGAAAGCATCTACTATACTAAATTAGTAACGATTTCCATTCGAGGTACATGCTGATGGTCCCCAAAGATCCACGTGTACAAGCTCTAGAGGATGAGTATACACAGTAGAGGGTGAATGAAAAGGTTGTTTCTTGCTTTTACCAACTACACAGACTTCTCATTGAGTATATGAGTGAGTTGTAAGAGGATTGCGAAGTCTTAAAAAAATAACAATAACTTTATTAGATGGGTGACCAGGGCGGATATGTCAGAAACGAGAAGACTTCTCAGTTTCTAACACAGATAAGAAACATTCTAGATCATTGTTATCAACATGACCAGATGATATAATGCTGGCATTTTTATCAGTGGAGTCAATCTAAATAGAAATGTTATTACTCCCATCATTATAATCAGCATTATGACTAAATGAATAATCATAGGACACAGCAGGAGAAACCATAGTAACATTCTGTTTATTTTCTGATTCAGAAACTATAGAGTTAACAACTGCATCAGACATTTTACAATTACCATTATCGTTTTTTGAAAAAGCAGGTAGTGTAAAATTTTTTTTTTTAGAAAAGTAAGTATAGAGGAAAAATATTTCGAAATCAGGGTATACGCGCTACCGTGGGTAGGGCCTTTTCCAATTTTTTTTTATTTTGATGTTTCGATGTTTACTTAAAGATAAAACAATGTATTCATTACAAATTTTAAAATTACGATTCAAATGATGCAAAAAATATTAAATTTAGATTTACGGATTGACCGTACGGTCTGTGATAAGTTGAGATATGAAAATTTGACTTAACCAATTATAACTCAGAGCATGCAAGTGCAAACTCACCACAGTTAACGTCATTTATGTTGTAATTCAAGTTGAGGTAATTTTTTTTATTACAAATACAGTTATTTTTTAACCTAACATCGTTTGTTTTAGAATTTGACTGAAATAATTAAATGCATTAGGTGAGAAAATTTAATTACACACTTATTCAAAACAATAAAAAAAAATTACAGTGCGTAGATAATTTAATTTTGAATTAAATGACGCTAACTATGCGTTAATGTTTTACTTTTAGACTGAATACGTAAAAAACTCTAAACGATACAAAACAATCTAAATAGTGATTTAAACAGTGATTTCGCTATTTAAATAGTGAAATCACTGTTTAAATCACTATTTCAATTGTTTTGTATCGTATGTAGAGTTTTTTATGTATCGTATTATATGGTAAGTTTAAAAGTAAAACATTAACGCATAGTTAGCGTCAATTAATTCATAATTAAATTATCTACACACTGTAATATTTTTGAGTAAGTACATAATTAAAATTCTCACGTAATGCATTTAATTATTTCGGTTAAATTATAAAACAAACGATGTTAGGTTAAAAAATCACTGTATTTCTAATCAAACAAATTACCCTAGGTAGATAGTTGCATTACGACATAAATAACGCTAACCGTAGTGAGTTTGGACTTACATGGTCTGAGTTATAATTGTTTAAGTCAAATTTTATATCTCAACTTACGGCAGGCCGTACAGTCAATCCGTAAATCCAAATTTAATATTTTTTGCATCATTTGAATTGCAATTAAAATATCTACTTACTATAATTGTTTTACGATTTTTAATAGATACATAATTTTATTTTTAATTAAACATCGAAACATCAAAATATTTATAAAAAAAAAAGATAGAAATTTGGAATAGCCGCCAACTTGAGTTGCGCCTATTCCAAAGGTGCTACCCTGGGTAGAGCCTATTGAAAAAAATGCGCTATCCACGGTAGCGCGTGTACCCAGATTTCGAAATATTTTTCCTATGTACTTACTTTTCTAAAACAATATTACAATACCTACTTTTTCAAAAAAAACTCTTACCATCATCAGAATTTTCAGGAACAAAATTTTTATTCATGCTACTTCTAATAGGTAAACTAGGATTAACAAATGGGTTAATTACTTAATTTGTTACACATGTTTCACCATTGTGCAGAATGGGTACACATGTTTCAAAATGTGATTAATTGGTTTTGTTATGTGACTAATTGGTTACACATGTTTTTCCCAATGTGATTAATTGATTATTCCGTTAGTAAACCCTTAATTAATATTTTTGAATTATCCAATGACTATTATGCCCTTAGTGGTATAATACCCTTACTAAAGAAACTAGTAGTTGCTCAGACCGGAACCAGAGCTGAGAAGATCAGGTTCGACCGACTTCGCCTTCTCTGGTAACCACGCCTCTTTTGTTTACGCTTGCTGCTGGTTGAATTAGGGTTTGAATTTGGTATGCTTCTTCATTTACTACTCTAAGAAGCGCATATATGGGTTCGTGATGAACCCAGAATTGCGTTTCTAGGTCCATCATGAACCCAGAATCACGATTAAGAACAACTCTGTGGATTAAGAATCGTGATTCTGGATTAATTTATGAAGAACCCAGCTCGGTGGATGAAAATGGTAATTACGTCATTTTATGTAACTAAATAGTGACTTAACTATGATTTTTGACGATGAACAGTAGAAAAAACAATTAGTCACATATCAAAACCAATTAATCACATTTTGAAACATGTGTAACCATTCTGAACAATGGTCAAACATGTGTAACCAATTAAGTAATTAACCCTTAACAAATTGATATCGATTGAGGTTAGACAAATCAAGTCTACATAAACAAGAACTTTCAAAACCACGAAGAAGAACATTATGGGACTGTGATTCTTGAACCGAACAATGAGAAGCGTGAAACTTGAAGTATACGTTGTTATCCCTGGAGAACTGAGAAACAACCAACAGATTTTAGTAACAGAAGGCGTGTATAACATATTATGAAGAAGTAATTGTTGAGATCCATCATTAACACTATGAGTATCAGCAGGTACAATAGCAGAAATGTTAATAATGGAACCATTACCAACTGTGACTTTACCTTGACCATTAGAAGGAGTACAAGCATTGAAAGATGATTTTGAGGCATTTGTCAATTGATTCGTTGCACCTGAATCAACGAACCAACTCGAGTCATGTTGAGTACTAGGTGCAGCCGAAACTGTGTGAGTTTGAGGATTGCTACAGACAGATTTAGTGTCCATGTTATGACTGTTTCCATGAAATAAACTAACGACAGATGGTGCAGATGGTGAAGCAGGTATAAAAGAAAAGAAGAAGCATGTAGGTAAGGAGCAGATGGTAATTGATAGACAGAAGGATAAGATAAATGAGTTGGATTGTATGAAGCCATTGAGGAACATGATGTACAACATAGACTTGAGGATTAAAACCTTGAGGTTGAGAAGGCTGAGATGCATACGGGTTTTGAGCGACATATGGAGTAGAGGACATCAATTGAGATTGACCAGAGTTATTGATTGAATGAGTTCCATGAACTGAGGAAGTTTCACCTGCATCTTCCCATTGTGTAGAGCATAGATTCACATTTGGAGCGGTTGAACTTCCATGACCAGTCACGCCAGTGAAGTTAACATTAAATCGATGATAACATATGTGAACAAGATGTCCTAACTTCCCACCTAGATGGCATTGTGGTCTATTATTCCCATAGACACGACCACGTCCACTCCCTCTTCCTAGACTGGAGTAACTATTGTTCTGAGTGGGAAAATTATTAGAGAAAACTAGGTTGGAAGAAGACCAACAGATCCGGACTGTGAACCTGAAGTTCCAGCAATTGATGAATCTGTACTTCTAGAGACATTGGTTTTTCCAGCAGAATTGAAATTAACAACCACATTTGCAGTGACATTCGTATTAAACAGCAAGTCTATTTGCCTAGTTTCTACATCATGCAATACTGAACTAACCGAAGCCAAATCATATGGATTTCTGCTAGCATGAATTACTAAGACCACATTATCTAACTGGCCTTTTACTCCATTAAGAATCATGGAAATCTCTTGCATTTCCTCAATTGGATGGCCGCAACTAGCAAGACTATCACATGCAGATTGAATTGCAGTTAAGTAGTCTCACATGCTTTGATGAGGTAGTTTTCTAACATTTAGTTTATCATAAAAATGCATGATTCGAGTTGTGGATGAAGATGAGAAGTCCCTATGAAGTTTCTGCCATATAACGATTGCAGACATGCAACCAATGAGACCTCTGCTCACTTGAGAAGAGACTTATGCCAACATCCAAGAGACTAAACAAACTTGTGATACTCTGGATTCATTTCCATCGACACCTTGAATGCGAGGAATGGTCGTGTTGCCGTAGAGATGTGCCTCAAGATTGTAACCTCAAACTGCTAAAAGCACTTGTTGGTGCCACGATTGAAAGTTTTCTTCACCTTCCAATTGCGACATTTTCTTGATGAATAAAGATGCGGAAATATTTTCCATCGATTATCATATAAAATACAAATCGCAGCAAACAGAGTTAATCGTTCCGAGCAGAATTGCAGAATCGTAGAACCTCTGATACCATGTCAAAAGTTTCAGAACAAACTGAGAAGAAAAGATAATAAAAGAAAGCTTACACAAGAAGTAATCGATTAATTCTTCATTTCATCAGTAACAACAAGAGCTCAAGATGGATTTTCGCTCAATAATGTAACCAGAGCAGCTCTCCAGAAAATAAGCTGACCAATAATGAGAAAAGTCTAAAAAATGCAGAATCTGGGGATTAATTAGCCAGTGCTGTGGATTTCCGAGCTAAATTGCAGAATCTGTCTCAAAACAGAAGCTGAAGATTCCTACAAAGCGTGTGGAAGCATAGCATATGTTTGCAGTATCACTTTTGATAACTCTGTTACTCCATCCTATTTAGCAATCTCATTTGGCCATATAAGGGATATGCTTTCTAGAGCCTTAACAGCTCTCTGCTGCAACATGGGCATGCCCGAAGTAAGAACCTGAATAAGAGGACCGCTTATCTGAGTTGTAATAACTGAATCCTTTTGAAATCGCTCTTCTAAGAGGAGATGAGAGAGGAGCTCAGCTGCAAGTTGTTGCAGATATGGTATAGGGGAATTAAGTAAAGGGATGAGAGGCTCAATTGCTTGGTGAGGAGTCAACGCTAGGTTAACTCTGCACTGTGGATGTTCCAAAATGTTGACCAGAACCTGTAGCATGTTGTGTTGACTTTCAGGTCCAAATTATGATCTTGGCAACAGATGGAAAAGGATCTCCACAAGTTTGGCAGCGGATGGGCCCTTGGAAATGGTAGTGTTGTTGGTCAATATCCAAAGCAAATCTGCAAATGCAGCACATAGAAAATCGGGGGCCTCCTGGAGGATATTGAGTATGCTTTCGATGACTCCTGCTTTCACCATCTCTATCTTACACGCAAGTCATTCTTTCGCCACAATATCCCTGTTGTACAGGGATGACTCTCATTGTGGCATTTGCTCTCACAATATCTCTCTTGAAATAAAATTGGAAGGAGCAGTGAACTTGTCTATATGCTGCTATCCTCCTTGTAATCAACATGCACAGTTTACCATCATTATCACATTAATGAATGTTAATTATCATTATCAAACAACTAATCAGTGTTGAGAACGAATCTGAATACCTGAGCATATTGTATGGAATAATTTTAGATTATGTGAGTAATGTTGGATCTTGATTTCCTGAATGCTAACTTGGCAGCGAATTAAATGCCCAAGGATGGTTGAATGATGCTCTCACCTTAGCTCCGGTGAACCTGCAGGAAGAGGATCGCAACAGAGGGGGTGTCTCTGGGTCCCTCTCCGATGCTTAAATGAGTATATGTGTATGTATAGCTCAAAACGTAATGAATGTATGTAAAGCAAAGGTATTTATAGAGTAGGAGAGACCAAACCGTAGAAGGCAACTGTATATCTTTGTGAATATTGTGCTGTTGAAAATTTGGATAGTAGATATTGCGGTTACGGCGAGATATTGCAGTTACCATATCTAATCTTTAGTGAATATGTGCCCAAGATATGCGAGATATCGTGGCCATATCTTTATTAACGGTTGGTGGGACCAGAGGAGAGAGGCAATGCTCTCTTCAGGGCGAGCACTCCTATGGCGAATAGTAGGAGTTCGCGACTTGGTGATGAATGGCGACTAGCTATGGAACCTTTGGCGTCCATATCAACTTGGGCTCGATCTTGGGCCACTCTATTGCGGGACAGATTGACTTTAGCATAGGCCGGTCCAGTTCGAATAACCTGGGTTTACCCCCATCATGGTTATTGGGCCTTCGATGCCTTTTTCTTATTGGGCTGTCACTATCAATACCCAACATTTGCCCCCGAAGCTTGAGTGGAGTTTATTTAGTCGAGCTTGATTCCTTGGTAGGGTTTGAGATAGTGACACTTGGATTTGGTATTCTTTGTCCTTTTCTGTGGTTCATACCTTTATGCACACTTTATGCTTGTTTGGCGATCAGTCGTTCGGTTGTTCATGGCTGAAGGAATATTCAATATTTTATTCCTTCTTGGCGATCACTCTAGGCAGTCTAGGCTTATGGAGGTTTATCCTTTGCTATTGGGCGATCATTGCCTTTGAAAAGGATTTCCCAAAAAGGCCTATTAGTGTGCTGGCGATCACTTTGTCTGCCTAATGGACTTTAGCATTTAATAATTGCACAGTCATCCAGAAGTCGAACGGTCGTTTGAAGCACGCTTGTCATTTAATATTCCGTAACCCAAGGGTAGTCTGACAGTTTTCTGCACTGGCCGACCGTTTGTCTCCCCGAGGTGTCTCTTCAAATTCTGACATTGCTTCGATTTTTACCCAAAAGGTGCAATCATTCTCTGCGTCGTTTCGATTCTGTCAGTGGCGGTTACTCCTTTTTTGTCTATATAAGGGACAACAGTTCCACTCTTTTGTCTTTTACTCTTCCATTCCCTCAGATTCTAGAGAATCCTCTCTGTTTTCCGATTTCAATTTCTGCAACCTTCTTCTTCTCCTTGTCGATTTTCAAACCTTTCACCCTAAGAACATCCATGGCCACACGTAATCAATCGAATGGAAAAACAAAAATGACTGCCAACATGTCTTCTTCTTTGGCTCCTAAGGTGCCGAAAAATGCAAATGCCCCCTGTTAATCAGGGACGGTTCTACACCAGCCTCGGCTGAGAGGCACCCTGATGATGGAAGGTCCGCAGCCACGCCTGTGGTGGTGGATGGGCCAGAAACCAACACGCCTAACCTTTCTTCGAAAGGTAAATATTTTATTTGTTGTTTTGTCTAAGAGTATCCCCTGTTTTTCCTGTTTTCATATTGTTCTTGTCATATCTGAATTTCTAAGTAGATGTCAAGCCCAATGAACTGAAGCCGGCTCATTTTAAGATGGTAGTCTCCATCGGTGGTTTCAGTGAAGTGGATTCCCCCAGGTACCCGGGCCTGGGACTGCACTATCCTCGCAGCGGAGAGGTTTACATTTATGCGGCCCAGGTTGATGTTGAGTTGCGTTTTCCTCTCTGCGAGGATTTGCAGGAGTTGTTCCAGTATTACGGGATACATCCTACTCAACTCTTACCCAACGCCATTAGGATGTGGGTCGAATTCAAGTTCCTGTGCATACGTCAAGAATGGACGTATTCACTGGTCTTGTTCCGATGATTCTTCCGATTGGCCGTCGGAGTGAAACATCTCCATCACTTCCAGTCTCGCTGGCCAAAATTTGAAGAATGGAGAGGCCAGGCGTGGAGCTGGAATGTCCATGTCCGGTTGGTCAACGACTTCCGTGCCACCAACTCCAACTACAAGAAGTTCTACTTCTTCTACAAGGGGGCGTGTCCTGGGAGTTGTCTCAGACGGAAAGGGATATTCCCCCTGCCTTTGGTGAGCTATCAAGGAGCGACCGGAACGCCATCAATGACTTTTTCTGATTGCATAGATCATCCAGTTTTCACCCCATCCACTCAGTGACGGAGACCACTGAGTATATGCTCGAGATGGCGGGCATTCATCAAGCCACGCCACTTCTTGTTGATTGGGTAATTCTTCTAATCTTTTTTCTTTTTATTGGTTGTAGGCAACCGGGGCCGAAAACTCATGGGTCTCTTTGATGACCAGGGTAAGGCGGGGTTGTCCTCGGACTAGGCGTCGCTGAACCCTCCTCCTCCTCCTCCTCCTTCTAGGCGTTCCTCCAAGAGGAAGCCTGATGAGGAACGTCCCACGACCACAATTGACCCTCGCCAACCAGGTGCATTGCTTTCTTACTCGTACCTTTTTTATTTCCACGCCTTGAGTTTCTGGATTTTGATGTATTTGCTTACTTTTTGCAAAGAAGCCCGCTACTGACGTGGCTCGGGACCCCCTCCTCCTCCTGCCAAGAAGGTCAGGAGCTCAGAGGAGGAGCGCCCTGCTCTTCCCAAGAGTCCTCTGGCTCCTAAGGGTCGTGTTGTCCCCAAGGAGAAGGCTCTGGCCGTGGTCCCGGTGACCCTACTCCTCCTGAGCCCTCAGCCTCTATTCCTCCCAAGGAATCTGAGGGCCCGATGCCCCCAGTTCTTCGAAGAATCCCCCTGGGGAGTACTGCCCCTTGGTGGGCTTGTTCCAGGCGCCAAAAGCTGCCAATTACCGGGGCGTCTGGATCCCCAACGGGGACTTCTCGAAGACGGGGATCTCCGACAAGAAGTCCCTCCGGGGGAACCCAGATTTATGCATGCGACTCCTGGAGTGGATAATTCCTCCCATGGATCGTTCTGAGGTTCCCTCGGAGTTACCCCTCATTGAGAGGATGAGGAGGACGCACTTCAAATGAGTCGCCCTGGTAAGACTTTAAACCTTGGTTGTGGTTTTGTATTACTTGTATTTTTCATAGACTAACATCATCATTTCCCCTTGATCTCTTTGTTGCTAGCTCGTTCGAGAAGAGGTGGCGATCGGTCGGGTAGTCGGGGAGCTCGTCGATAAGCAGACTGACCTGCTTATCGAGCTGGAGCAATATCGGAGCCTGGGGTTCTCTCCTGGGCAGATGGATGCCATGAAGTCGACTGCCGACTCGGCAGTTTTCCTGGTGGAAAGTGCTCGAGAGGAGTACTTCAAGAAGGAGGCGGGACTCCTCGCCAATGTCAAGAAGAGAGAGGCTGATGCAACGGTCGCCTTCCAGGAGTCTGAAGCCCTTCATCGGCACTTAGCTGACGTTGAGGCTGCTAAGGCTCGCCTAGAGGCTGAGCTTAAAGAGACCCAAACCCAAAGGGAAGAGGCAGAGGCTCAGAAGGTGGATGCCGAAGCTCAACGGGTTGCTGCTGAGACTCAAAGGGAAGCTGCTAAGGCTCAGAAGGTTGCTGCTGAGGCCAGGGGGAACGCCCTGGAGGAGGAGAAGGAACAGCTGGCTGTACAGCTAAAGTCTGTTCCATCCCCCCAAAGCGTGGTCAATGACTTCAAGAAATCCGAGAAGTTCGTCGATTGTGCTTTGGAGGTGATGAAGTCAGGAATTGCTGACTATCTCCAAGTCATGGTCGAGGACATCCAGGCTATTGACCCCAACTTCCCTCTTCGGGAAGTTGAGACCCTTAAGCCTTTCCTCCGGAGTTCCCCCGCTGTTGCTGAAGAGGTCGACCTGGCTGCTGCTATTGAGGAAGTCGACCCTGCTGCTACTGTCGAGGTGGTTGCCCCCGAAGGCGAGAAGAACGTCCCCGCCCATGAAGACTCCAAGGCCTAAAGCTTCCACCCTTCTGGCGATCCTCTTCTAGATTTTAGATAATTGTTTCCTTATCTTATTTTGTATTTTGGGTTGGTTTGTAATTATTTTATGATTGAAGACTCGGTTATTTTTTATTGAATGCCTTTATATTCATAAGCCTTTATACTTACTCGGCTTTGAATGTGTTGGCAATTCCTTCGATATCTTAATCATAATTACCCTCGACTTTTCTTCGCTCTATAATGGTCTCGACTCTTACAGCCTTGGACCTTTCTTTTAGGCTTGAAAGGATAAGTCTCTATCGACTTATATATTCTCCTTGTTAAGTATAAATTTCTTAAGGACAACATCTTAAGACTTAAAAGCATAAACTTCTAAGCTTAAAGATATATTACCTTTTTGAAGTTTAAACTTTTGGGGGTGTTCGCCTAATAGCAAGGAACTTGTTACTTAAGGCTTAATCATCCATAGTGATCGCTTAAGATTCCTTGCCCCTCTTCTATAATTCGCTTCATAAAGGAATTTTTATCCTTAGTAGATAACTTCTCCAAAATTTGTCCAATTTATAAGAGGACAGCTTCCTTGATGGATTGATTATCTTCGTCAATAGGACTCCTGACTAATTTTTGTAACAGGTCTTTTGATTTGCCTAACCTTGTTGCTAGGTCTTTCGCCTGACTTTGGCGTCAGGTCTTTTGTTTTGCCTAACCTTGTTGCTAGGTCTTTCGCCTGAATTTGGCATCAGGTCTTTTGTTTTGCCTAACCTTGTTGCTAGGTCTTTCGCCTGACTTTGGCGTCAGGTCTTTTGCTCAATTTTGATATCAGGTCTTTATTGTTGCCTAACTTTGGGATTAGGTCTTTCGCCTGACTTTGGCGTCAGGTCTTTTGCCCAATTTTGATATCAGGTCTTTATTGTTGCCTAACTTTGGCGTTAGGTCTTTCGCCTGACTTTGGCGTCAGGTATTTTGCCCAATTTTGATATCAGGTCTTTATTGTTGCCTAACTTTGGCATTAGGTCTTTCGCCTGACTTTGGCGTCAGGTCTTTGTTGTCTGATTCGGTCATCAGGTCTTTTGCCTGACTTATGGCGTCATGTCTTTTTTCTTCAGTGCCTGATTCGGTCACCAGGTCTTTCGTCTGAATTTTGGCGTTAAGTCTTTTTTTCTTCAATGCCTGATTCGGTCATCAGGTCTTTCGTATGACTTTTGGCGTCAGGTCTTTTTTCTTCGATTTGATTCGGGTAGTCATGTTTTATGAAGGAATGACTTTTTTTATTGACATAAAACTTTGATTACAAGCTATGTATAAAATCTCCTTAAATGTTCAGAATTAAATGGACGGGGTAACCTTTCACCTTCGGTGGTTTCCAAATAGTAAGATCCTGGGGCGGCGATCTCTACTACCTTGTATGGTCCTTCCCACTTAGCTGAAAGTTTATTTTGGTTGTCCAGTCTTGTAAATTCATTCCTTCTCATAACCATCTCCCCCACAAAAAATTGGCGAGCGCTGACTTTTCTGTTGAAATATCGAGCGGTCGCCAGTCGCATCTTGGCTTGTGTTCTTTCTGATTGCCACCTCTTTTCTTCTGCCAAGTCGAGTTCAGTCCTGCGCTCAATTTCGTTTGCCTCGGTGTCAAAGTGTACGATTCTGTGGGTAGGCACCGCTATTTCGGCGGGTGCTACTGCTTCTGATCCGTACACTAAACTGAAGGGTGTTTCTCCAGTGGCTGCCTTAGGCGTTGTTCGGATAGCCCATAGTACTTTTTCCAGCTCCTCTGCCCAATTTCCTTTGAATGCTCGAACCCTTTTCTTGAGTCCTGCTAAAACAACTTTGTTGGCTGCTTCAGCTTGCCCATTCGTTTGAGGATGATGCACTGAGTTGAACCGATGGTCGATATGGTATTCTTCGCAGAGCCATTTGAGTGATTTTCCTACGAATTGTGGACCATTATCACTAATAAGTATCTTGGGAATGCCAAACCTGGAAAATATGTTAATCTTCAAGAACTTGATCACTTGAAATTCCGTTGTAGAAGCCAAAGCTTTCGCCTCTATCCACTTAGTGAAGTAGTCGATCGCTACTATGATGTGAGTGCGCTGACCAGTTCTAATAGGAAAAGGACCCAATATATCCATCCCTCATTGAGCAAAAGGCCAGGCCCCTGCCATTGGGGACAACAGTGTTGGCAGTCGACCTGATTGTGGTGCAAATTGTTGGCAAGTCTCGCACCTTTGCGTTAATTCACCGCATCTTTTCCCAAGGTTGGCCGGTAGTATCTCAGCCTGATGATCTTTCTTGTCAATGATCGCGCACCTTCGTGGCATGCTGCCACTCCTTCATGAGCTTCTCGAAGAACTCTTTCTATTTCTGGATGAGCAACACACCTTAGGTAAGGAGTCGAGTAGCCTCGCCTGTAGAGTTCTCCGTCTGAAATCAAGTAACTGGCTGAAAGTCGTCTTATCCTCGTAGATTCGCCTTCGTCTTCTGGGAGAATTCCCTCTTTTAAGAAATTTTGGAACGGAGTTATCCATGTGACCTGCCCCTGGATATTGAAGACTTCTGCTCTATTGTCGAGAACTGAACATACTGCTTTTTCCAGGAACAGCACGTCTTGAATTCTGGTTCCTCCAAACGCCAGCTTACTTAAAGAGTCTAGCATCTGGTTCTCTTGGAGAGGAATAGACTCGATCGCAAAGTTTGAAATTTCTGCGATGAGTTTTTTGGCGATGTCGACGTACTTTTTCATCTTTTCCCCCTTGCCTCGTAAGTGTCATTGACCTGATTAACAATAAGTTCAGAGTCGCTTTTTACTTTGAGTGCCGATATACCCATTCATTTTGCCAGTCTGAGTCCAGTAATAAGAGCCTCGTATTCTGCTTCATTATTGGTCGCCTGAAACGTTAGGGCGATAGCATACTTCAAAGGCTCGCCCTCAGTAGGAATGAGAATTAAACCTGCCCCCGAGCCTTCTCTTGATGAAGATACATCTGTATAAAGCTCCCAGATTTGACTCTTGTCTGCTGATGAACTTGGTATGTTATCTGCTTCTGTTAGACCATTACTTGTGCTTTCCACGATGAAATCAGCTAGTGCTTGACCTTTGATGGTCGTTTTTGGCGCAAATTTGATCTTGAACTTGCTGAGCTCGATCGCCCACTTGACCATTCTTCTTGAAGAATCTGGTTTCAGCAGGAAGTTTTTGCTAGGCTGATTGATGAGGAATGTAAGTGCGCGTGAAAATAAGGTCTCAGCTTTCGAGCAGCAATAACTAAGGCATAGAGATACTTCTCAATCTTGACATATTTTATTTCTGCAGAATTAAACATCTTGCTAACAAAATACACTGGACTCTGGTCATTATCTTCTTCCCTTATTAAAACGGCACTGGCTGCCACATCACTGATGCTCAGGTAAAGGAAGAGCTGCTCGCCTGGAATGGGTTTTGCCAGAGCTGGGAGTGTTTGGATGTGCTGCTTCAAGGATTGGAACGCCTCCTCGCAGTCTTGCGTCCACTCGAACTTGCGGTTGGCCCTTAGTGTTTTGAAGAACGGGAGGGACCTGTCGCTCGCCCTGGAGAGGAAGCGATTGAGAGCAGCTAGGCGCCCATTCAGGCATTGGACCTCCTTGTGGCATGTTGGCAACTTCATCTCTTCTATAGCCTTGAGCTTTTTCGGGTTCGCCTCAATACCCTGTTCACTGACCATGAATCCCAGGAATTTACCAGATTTGACTCCAAAGGCGCACTTTGCCGGGTTCAGGCGAACGTTGTGCCTCCTCATGCACTCGAAAGCTTCGCGAAGGTCTGCTGTGTGAGGACTGCCCTTGATTGTTTTGACGAGCATGTTGTCCACATAAGCCTCCATATTTCCCCCCCCCCCCCCAGCATGTCTTGGAACAGGCGGTTCACCATCCGTTGATAGGTCGCCCCGGCATTGATTAGACCGAAGGGCATCACTTTGTAGCAAAGAATATCCCCGTATGCATAGAAATCGGTATGGGCCTCATCATCTGGATGCATCCGGATCTGGTTGTAGCCTGAATAGGCGTCCATAAAGCTCAACATCTCGTGACCAGAGGTTGCATCGACCAACTGATCAATCCTGGGAAGAGGGTAGGAATCCTTGGGGCAAGCTCTGTTCAGGTCGCGGAAGTCAACGCACATCCTCCACTTGCCGTTTGATTTCTTGACCAAAACTGGGTTGGCGACCAAGCTCTGGAATCTCACCTCTCTGAAAAAATCGGCTTCAATCAGCCTGCCAACTTCCTGTCTGGTCGTCAGGCGCTTGTCTGTCCCGAACGATCTTATTTTCTGAGCGATCGGCTTGATGGAAAGGTCTATTCTGAGCTCATGAGAGATGATGTATGTACTGATACCTGGCATGTTGCTTGGCTTCCAGGCAAAGAGCTCCTTGAATTCCCTGAGGAGGGCAGTCATGGCCTGCTTCTGGTTATTGTTCAAGGTGGTCCCGATACGCACCTTCTTATCAGAGCCATCAACCTCAACTTCTTCCAACTCTTCCATAGGCGTTGGTCGAGCCAAATCCTCACGAGGGTCAACCTCTGTTTCGATGGCGAGGGCTTCCCTTTGATTCTTCCGGCGCAGGCAGTTCACATAGCATTGTCGCGAGGAAGGCTGATCGCCAAGTACTTCTCCAATCCCGTTGGGTGTGGGGAACTTCATTTTCTGAGCTCATTAGCCTGGTTCCGGCGATTGCTTTTGGATCGAGTTTGCATGGCTGTATTACTCGTTCCCACAGACGGCGTCAAATGTTGGATCTTGATTTCCTGAATGCTGACTTGGCAGCGAATTAAATGCCCAAGGATGGTTGAATGATGCTCTTACCTTAGCTCCAGCGAACCTGCAGGAAAGGGATCGCAACAGAGGGGGTGTCTCTGGGTCCCTCTCCGATGCTTAAATGATATATGTATGTGTATAGCTCAAAACGTAATGAATGTATGTAAAGCAAAGGTATTTATAGAGTAGGAGAGACCAAACCGTAGAAGGCAACTGTATATCTTTGTGAATATTGTGTTGTTGAAGATTTGGATAGTAGATATTACGGTTACGGCGAGATATTGCAGTTACCATATCTAATCTTTAGTGAATATGTGCCTGAGATATGCGGGATATCGTGGCCATATCTTTATTAACGGTCGGTGGGACCAGAGAAGAGATGCAAGGCTCTCTTCAAGGCGAGCACTCCTATGGCGAGCAGTAGGAGTTCGCGACTTGGTGATGAATGGCGACCAGCTATGGAACCTTTGGCGTCCATATCAACTTGGGCTCGATCTTGGGCCACTCTATTGCGGGCCAGATTGACTTTAGCATAGGTCGGTCCTGTTCGAATAACCTGGGTTTACCCCCTCCATGGTTATTGGGCCTTCGAGGCCTTTTCCTTATTGGGATGTCACTATCAATACCCAACAAGTAAGGACTTCAATAGCTTCAGACTCCATGATTCTGATTCTGATCTTTCCATCAAGACTGGCAAGAACAGATAGTAGTCATATATCCAAGTTAGCACATTCTACTACTACAGTGACTCCTGTATCTAATTCACTTTTCCTGGTTTCTGAAAATAAAGGAAAAATCAACATTGATCAACATTTAGTCACGAGCTTGCACTGATGTACGGAAGAGAGGGGTGAGAGGACCACAATGGCATCAGAAGGAGGGACGACAAATGCGAAAGATTGTCGCTTTGGCGGATCGGATCGGCAGGATCATCAGGGACGTCCATTTCACGAGGTAGAGATCTGCGTAGATGTCATCTTCGTCTTCGATGAGGAACATGGAGGTGAAGGGGTAGTAGACCCTGGGGTATTTTTGGAGGAAGTAGAAAAATCAAATAGAGACCAACACTTGTTGAAGAAAAATGAGCTGGGGTATTTTTGGTATATCCATTTATATTTAAGGCACATGATGTAATTTATCGGACAACAAACGATAATGGACGGAAAAGTCTACGTACCAACAAACTGAACATACTGGTGTGATAACAAACATCATGGGTCCAATTACCAATTTATGCAAACATTCGGGTGCAATTTCAAACTTTTCCCTAATTCTTTTACATCCTTATCTATTTATAGGACAGTAGAATACATAATTTACAAGAAAGTCCTCCTCATATGTACATATTCATCCTCAATCTATACGATATTATACATATATCCTAACAGGTATCTCCACCAAGGGGACCTCGTATAGATTCAAATCCATACCATAGGACCCCAGATTAGGGCTCAATTGGAGCCCCAATTGTTTGAACTGGCGCAAGTAAGGTTCAGTCCAAACCAATTGGGGCTCCAATTTAGCCCCAATCAGGGGTCTTATAGTCTAGGTCCAAACCCATACCAGGTCCCCCATGGTTGAGAGACCTAGTCTGGGTTCAGACCCAAACCATAAGACCTCCGATCGGTTTGGACTGAACCTGGCTGGGTTCGATTTGGAATGAACCTGGCTGGGTTCAATTTGGACTGAACCTGACTGGGTTCCAATTGACCCCAATCGGGGGTCCTATGGTCTCTGTAGGGACCTAGACCATAGGACCCCTGATTGCGGCCCAATTTGAGCCCCAATCGGTTTGAACTGAACCTGGGGTTGGGTTATGTTCAAATGATTGGGGCTCCAATTAAGATCCGGTCTAGATTCGGACGCAGACCATAGAAGCCCTAATCGGTTTGGACCGAACTTGACTGGTTCGGTTCAAACGATTGGGGCTCCAATTGAGCCGCAATCGGGGGTCCTATGGTCTGGGTCCGAACCCAAACCAGGTCCTGATGGTTGGGATACCTGGTCTGGGTCTGAACCCATACCAGGTCCCCATGATTGAGAGACCTGATATAGGTTTGGACCCAAACCATAGGACCCTCGATTGAGGCTCAGCGTGAGCCTCAATCGGTTTGGACCCAACCTGGCTGGGTTCGGTTCAAGCGGTTACGACTCCAATTAAGCCACAATCGTGGGTCCTATGGTATGGGTCTAAGACCAGCCTAGGTCTTCCAACCATGGGTACTTTGTCTGGGTTCGGACCAAGACCATAGCACCCACCGATTGGGGCTCAATTTGAGCCTAAATCGGTTTAGACCAAACCTGGTTGGGTTCGGTAAAGACGATTGGGGACCCAATCGGTGATCCTACGGTCAGGGTTCGAACCTAAACCAGGTCCCCATGGTTGAGAGACTTGGCCTGGGTTCAAACCCAAACCATAGGAGCCCTAATCGGGTTGGACCGAACCTGACTTTGTTAGGTTCAAACGATTGGGGCTCCAATTGAGCCGCAATCGGGAGTCCTATAATCTTGGGCAAAACCCAAACCTGGTCCCCATGGTTGGGTAACATCGTCTGGCTTCAGACCCAGACAATTGAACCCCCGATTGGGGCTCAATTTAGGCATCAACCGGTTTGGACCGAACATGGCTGGGTTCGGTTCAAACGATTAGGGCTCCAATTGAGCCCCAATAGGGGGTCCAATGGTATGGGCCCAGACCAGTTCCCCATGGTTAAGGGACCCGATCTGGGTTTCAAACCCAAAACATAGAAGTCCCTATCGGTTTGGACTGAACCTGACTAGGCTCGGTTCTAACGATTGGGGCTCAATTGAGTCGTAATTGGGGTCCTTTGGTTTGGGTCCAAACCCGAACCAGGTTCCCATGGTTGGTAGACCTAGTTTGGGTTCATACCTAGACATAGGACCCTCGATTGAGGCTCTATTGGGTCTTTAATTGGTTTGGACCGAACCTGACTAGGTTCAGTTCAAATGATTGACTCTCCAATTCAGCCGCAATCGGGGGTCCTATGGTTTGGGTTCGAACCCAAACCAGGTCCCCAAAGTTGGGTGACCTAGTCTAGGTTTGGACCCAAACAATTGGAACACAGATTTGGGCTCAATTGTGGCCCCAATCGATTTGAAGCGAAGGTGGCTGAGATATGTTCAGGCGATTGGGGCTCCAATTGAGCCTCAATCAGGGGTCCTATAGTTTGGTTCCGAACCCATACCAGTTCCCCATGCTTGAGCGACCTAGTCTGGGTTTGTACCCATTCCATATGCCCCTCGATTAGGGCTCAATTGGAGCCCCAATCGATTTGGACCGAACCTGACTCAATTTGGACCAAACATGACTGGGTTCGATTCAAACAATTAGGGTCCAATTGAGCCCGAATCGAGTGTCCAGTGGTTTGGAATGAAGTCATACCAGGTCCCCATGGTTGAGAAACCTGGTCTGGGTTCGGACTCATACCATAGGACCCTCGATTGGGGCTCAATTAGAGCCTCATCAGTTTGGACTGAACGTGACTAGGTTCGGTTCAAACAATTGGGGATCTAAATTGAGCCCTAATCGGGGGTCCTATGGTCTGGGTCCGAGACCAGTTCAGGCCTTCCAACCATCGGGACTTTTTCTGGGTTCGGACCAAGACCATAGGACCCTGAGCCCTAATCGGTTTGGACTGAAGCTGGTTGGGTTCAGTTTAAACAATTGGGGGTCATATTGAGCCCCAATTGGGGGTCCTATGATCTGGGTCTGAATCCAGGCCAGGTCCCCATGGTTGGGCGACCTGGTTTGGATTCAGACCCAGAGAATTGGACCTCGGATTTGGGCTCAATTGGGGCTCTAATTGGTTTCGACAGAACCTGGTTGGGTTCAGTTCAAACAATTGGGGCTCCAAACCCAAACCAGGTCCCCGTGGTTGGGTCACCTGCTCTTGGTTCGGACCCAAACCATAGGACCCCCTATTGGGGCTCAATTGGAACCATAATTGGTTTGGACAAAACCTGACTGGGTTCGGTTCAAACGATTGGGGCTCCAGTCGTGGGTCCTATAGTCTGGTTCCGAACCCATACCAATTCCCCATGGTTGAGCGACCTGGTTTAGGTTCAGAACCATACCTTAGAACCCCCGATTGAGGCTCAATTGGAGCCCCAATCGGTTTGAACCGAACCTGTCTGGGTTCGGTTCAAATGATTAGGGCTCCAATTGAGCTCCAATCGGGTTCTTATGATCTAGGTACGAACCCATACCAGTTCCCCATGCTTGAGCGACCTGGTCTAGGTTCGGATCCAGACCATAGGAACCCCGATTGGGACTTATTAGGTATTATGGTCTAGAGTATGCTAGGGTTAGTCCAAATGTCTTGTATATTTTCATATTAATCCATAGCTACTCCTATATATAAATAGTTATTCTATGTAATTCAATCAAGCTAAGGACTGCAAATGAATTTCTATATTATAATTGCCCTTAGTTCCTCATTTACTCCTCATCTATAGTAAGAATACCAACATGGTATCAGAGCCTCCTTTCTTGGGTGCCATTCACGCATCTGCTGTTTGTTTTTCGTTTTTCCTCTAAGCTGCTCAAAAACAGATTTCTCGTCTATGTTTCATTGTCTTTCGCTGCTATTATTTTCTTTATTATCTGCTCTTCTATTGTTGAAGCTTCGTATATTTGCTATTTTTCTTGTTCGTAAAGCTAGGACTCTCTTCTCACTATGCAGATTTGGTTTCTGCTGAAACAGTTTCTCAAGCCCTGTTTTACTGCTTCCATTATTGAAGCTTTGTTATGTTGGTTCTTGTTGGGTTCATTTCATTTGATATTGTTATTCTTTTGCTGCTTTGTTCTTCAAATCCTTGTTGTGTGAATCACAGTTTCAGAACGTGTCAGATCATCTGCTCGTTGTGCAGTTCTGGTCTCGACTATTGCTTGCATGAGAACTCTATTTTTCTCATCCCATGCTGCCACTATGTTTTCATTGACTCAGCTCCTTTGTGAGTCTGGATTATCTGTATCTTTATGATATTTTAGCCTCTCAACAAACATTGATGCTTTCTATACGTCATATGTGCAACTCCAGATTTTTGTCTTCGTTCGTTTCCTGTTTTGCACTCTATTTTTCCTGGTTGCTGGTTGTGTTGTTGCTTGCATTATGTTTCTTCCTCTGCGACTAAATCTTGGTATCTTTCGTTCTCATGAATGTTTTCAGTTTACTGATGCGCTGGTAGTTTTGTTGTTGATTGGTGTTCGTTTCTGCTGGTATTAAGCTACTCAAAACCATTTCGTTCGCGAACGTGTTCGATGATTTGTCAAGCTGAAAAATGCAGATGTTGAGTTACTCTATTGCTGATTTAGATGCTGAAATAATGCTCGAATCTTATCTGAACATACACTGAGCAGACTTATGCTCAGTTTGTTCATGAAGTTCGATGCCAGCAAATGAGGTTGCATTGCTGTGATGTCTGTTTTTTTTTTTTTAACTCAAATTAAGATGAAAAGCCGAGTTTTATGTTTCTCTAGCCAAATGAAAAGGCTAAGTTCATTTAGTTTCTGTTTGGAATCCAGCAAGCAATGTTGAATTTTATCAGTCGATTCAACGTCATGTTCGATTCAGCCATGCCTTAGTTCTTCCACCGTGCAAACCACAGCACGCACAACCAGTTCAACTCCAGTTCTTCTGAAGTGCAGACGCAGTGCAGCCATAGTTCACTTCAACTCATCACCATGACAACTTCTATGCACGCCCAGTGCACCTGCACTGCTTCCATCAGTGCAGTCGCAGTGATCATTCAGTGGTCAGACATAGTGCATCAACCAGCGCATCCGTTGTGCCTTAGCAAATGCATCTCTAACGCCTCAAAAGTTCAAATGTTTATGGGTCCTTTTTGATGTGCTTAAAACTTTAGGAGGTTAATTTAGTCAGAGGAATATTAGGTATCATGGTCTAGAGTATGCTAGGGTTAGTCCAAATGTCTTGGATATTTTCAAATTAACTCCTAGCTACTCCTATATATAGATAGTTATTCTAGGTAATTCAATCAAGCTAAGGATTGAAAACTTAGTTCTCTATAGACCATAATACATAATAGGGCTAAATTGCAGCCCCAATCGGTTTGGACTGAACCTGGTTGGGTTCAGTTCAAATGATTGGTGCTCAATTGGAGCCCCAATCGGTTTGGACCAAACCTAGTTGGGTTCGGCTCAAATGATTGGGTCTCCGATTGAGCCCCAAACAGGGGTCCCATGGTCTGGGCCCGAGACCAAACCAGGTCTCCCAACCATGATGACCTAGTCTGGTCTCGGACCTAGACCATAGGACCCCCAATTGGGTTCGGTCCAAACTGATTGGGGCTCCAATTAAGCCCCAATTGGGGGTTCTATGGTCTGGGTCTGAACCAGGCCAGGTTCCCATGGTTGGGAAACCTGGTCTTGGTTTGGACCCTGGCTATAGGACCCTTGGTGTGGCTCGAATCGAGTCGGGACTTGTTTGTAACATTAATGTAAGTTTGTAGGGTTTACTTGTAACTTTTAGAAAAATATTTTGTTAATTTTGCAAATATAAAAACTATTTAACGGAATTTTTTAAGAGAAAGGTAACGGATGTACTAATTACCATCATTTTCAAACATGTTGGACCAAAAACAATCGTTTGGGTTGGAAAACCATTTTCATCAAATATGTTGCACCATTTTCAGACTTTTCCCTTCCAGTAATCACAAGATAATCAACATATATCAATAATGCAACAATCTGAGAGTCTTGCTTCTTTGTAAAAAGAGAATAACCATATAAACTTTATTTATACTCATTTTTAATTAAGGCATCCATAAGTTTAACATTCCATTACCTCGGGTCTTGTTTCAAACCATAAAGGGATTTTCACAAGCAACAAACAAGTCACAAGATAATCAACATATATCAATAATGCAACAATCTGAGAGTCTTGCTTCTTTGTAAAAAGAGAATAACCATATAAACTTTATTTATACTCATTTTTAATTAAGGCATCCATAAGTTTAACATTCCATTGCCTCGGGTCTTGTTTCAAACCATAAAGGGATTTTCACAAGCAACAAACAAGTTTACCATACTCCCCCTATTTGTGAAAACCCAGAAGAATATGCATAAAAATCTCTTCGTTAAGGTAACCTTGTAAAAAACCATTAAATACATCCATTTGGTATAATGACCAATTACATTTTGCTGTAATAGATAACAAGGTTCAGACAGTATCCATTTTTATCACAGGAGGAAAAGTATCAGTATAATTGATTCCTTGTTGTTGGTTAAAATCTTTTGCTACAAGATGAGCCATACATCGTTCTATAGATCCATCCGAATCATTTTTACTTTTATAAACTCATTTACAACCAATCGCATGTTTACCGGATGGAAGAGAAACTAACGTCCAAGTTTTATTTTCTTCAAAGGCCTTAATTTCAGAGGGTGCCCTAGTTGGTCGGGCTGACCTTCTTGGCTCATCATTAGGCACTGGTGATATGTTTTGGTCACCCGAAGATGCGTGAACACCATCATTAGAACTTGTAGCATCCACGGGATCAGCTAGGTCATCCTTAGTCTCGGGTGACTGAAAATAGTCGAACACATCATTGACTGAGTCAATCTGTTCATTGACGAACAACTGGTAATTATTTGCATTTGAGTTTTTGAAGGGAAATACATCCTCTAAAAACATGACATCTCTACTTACAAAGAACAATTTAATATGCAAATTCAACAACCTATAATCCTTTTTTATCAGAGAATAACCCATCATAACACATGGAACTACGCGTGAAGCAACTTTGTACGTATTAGGCATTATCTTAGCAAAGCAAAGAGATCCAAATACGTGAAGATGACTTCAATTCATTTTTTACCAAGCAATTTTTCATGTGGAGACAATCCTTTTAACACGGGTCTGGGCATCAGGTTAATTAAATAGCAAGCAGTCAAAATACAATAACCCCAAAACCTAGTAGGAATGTTAGCTTAAATTTTAAGAGCTCTAGCTACTTCAAAAAGGTGTTTATGTTTCCGCTTCACTACTCCATTTTGTTAATGAGTATATGGGCAGCTACTCTCATGAACAATTCCTTGATTTTAAAAAGGAAAAAACATTGTTCATTGAAAAATTCTCGTCCATTATCGTTTTTTACCCATTTCACATATGTGTAAACTGATTCTTAACTAGTATAAAAAAAATGCTTAATAACAACTATCACATCATATTTAAAGCTAAGTAAGTCCAAGTTGTTCTAGAAAAATCATCAACTATAGTAAGAAATTGTCGTTTATTATCATAGGTACGCCTATGGTACGGACCTGAAACATCCAAGTGTATCTGTTCAAAATCAAAAAATGTGTTATAGGTACTATTAGCAGGTAAAGACATCTTATGTTGTTTCGCTAAAGGGCAGATCTGACAATCAATCACACATTTATTCTGAAATGAAACTGTTTTAAGAAAATCTATTTTGCTTATAGTCTGAATTGATGCATGTCCTAATCGCCTATGCCATAATATGGAGTGAGGGTGGATGCTAGAGTGAGCTTGTAAGGCGGTGGATGGGCTAGAAGGCTTGAAAATGTACAAACCTAGGCTTCTCTATCAATCCCCAAGACCAATCCACTGTAAAGATCCTGCATAATTGTAAACTTAGGAAAAAGATGTAATTGAACGGGATAAATCTTTAGTCAACTTTGTTGATGTATCAGGTTATGTTTAAATTCTCGTAGATAAACAACATTAGTTAATTTCTTTGAATTCCCAAAAACGAAGTCTCCAGTTTTAAGTACATTCGAACAAGATCCATTAGGTGATTGGACACTAGAACCACTGTGTTTTAAAGAGGTTAAGCAGTCTGATCTACAAGTTATGTGATCAGTGGCTCCAGAGTCCAATATCCAGATATTATTACTAAAAATATATAGTTTTGAGTTAACAATACTTGCTGCATTTGTCCTACTTGTAGAGGACTCTAGTTGCTCCTGATACCTGCTCAGCATCACATCTGTGTGATCTGTTCTAGATTCTCGGTGGTGATCATGGCAGGTTCAGTGTGTAGCATCTCAATTGGAGGTCTACATCCAATGTCAACAAACTCTGGTGTAGAGAAAATGGAGGAAGGATGACCTGGTCGGAGGGCATTATTGGCATGGGGTCTTTTGCCTAAATCATGATTATTTCTTCTCTAACCAGGGGGGATAACCAATCTTTTTAAAACATCGTGTCACATGATGACCTTTAATTTTACAATATTCACAAAACAAGTTTTTCTTGGAGGGTATATACTGTTTAGCCAAATTAGCCATTGAGATCTCAGTGATTCCCCTCTGGTGTTCTTCTTGTACAATTACAGAATAGGTCTGCTTAAGGTTTGACAACGTCTCTCTCATCAACAGGTTAAATCTCACAGCTGAATAGGATTCATTCAATCCATTCAGAAATTGGAAAAGTTTGAGGTTGGACGCATGCTTAATGTGTTTCTGGAACTGCTCACAGGTCGGAAGGGAGCATATGACATCAAACTTGTCCCACATGAGACAGAGTCTAGAAAAATATTCAGAAATGGTGTCGGTTCCTTGTTGCACAACGGAAATATCATGGTGCAACTGAAATATCCTAGACCCATTTATTTTGTTAAAACGTTCCCTTAAATCCATCCAAACTTGAAAGGCACTAGTGGAATAGACAATTCCAGACATCAGGTCACGTGAAACAGAGTTCATAATTTAGGAGAACACTAGGGCATTACATTTATCCAAAATTTGGTGCATGACAGGGTCATAGTTTTCCTTAAGGCAAGTTTCATCTATGAAACCTAGTTTGTTTTTCGCCATTAGGGATATGTACATAACTCGGCTCCAAAAGGGATATGTTAACTTTTCTGAAATGAATGACAGACCAAGGGTATCAAATTATGTAAATAGAGAGGATGGTTGAGATTAATCATTGGGGCAGTCAGAGTCGCCATGGTCTGAAAACTGGTGGCTCCAACTTTATCATCAGTAGTACTAGAGGATGATGAGGTCATTGTATATGGGTATCAAACAAGTTTAGGTAATCAAGAAACAAACAACAATAGGAAGTTCCAAAACAGTAATCAAGAATACAAGATCACTTGTTAAAAAAGGCAGCAGTCAATCATACAAAGAAGACATGATATGCATGTTAAATATTGATTACCACATCACGGATATTCAGACACGGCCAACAGACAACATGATTTGCCTTTAGAACAACGTGTATGATCCAACGATTATCAATAAGGCTCAAACAAGAAACGGGTAAATCATAATATCTTCCACATAATATAAGATCCATGAATACAATCAAAGAAACTACACATAGGTTTCAAAATATATATATATAGGGTTAATAGTCAAAGTGCCCCCTAATGTTTGGGCGAAATTTAGGATTGCCCCTTCAAGTCTAAAATTTTAAATATTAGTCCTAAAGTTTGGACGATTTCAAAAATTGCCCCTTTTCGTCCTCTATCCGTTAATTTGGAACGGAAAACGGTCATGTGCCTAGCACATGACTTCACATAAATATTAAAGACCAAAATGCCCTCCTTCTATAACTAGACACGTCACGTTTTTCCTTTAAATAACAACACATATGAATAAATAATTATTTTATTCAATTAAAATACATAATAAATAATTATTTTATTCAATTAAACTGCAGCTTCGACTTCAACCGCAGCAGCAACATGGAAGGTAGAAGAATGAACAGCCAGCCACAGCTGGTCCTGGTAGTCCGTTCCCTCTTGTCTGGCTCAGGTGATGATGACCCATCCCTCCGTCCCTCCGGTAGCGTCGGAGGCGTAGCTGTTGAAGCTCTGGTCGACAACATTGCTCTCAGTACCGTAGCTGTCGAACTTGTCGTCGGAATCCCTGCTGTACCGCCGGAAAGTGTCGACGACGACGTTAAGGAGATGCTTCTGTGAAGATGAAGAGCCATGCCACGTTAAGGAGATGCTTCTGTGATGATGTTGTAAATACTGATACACTCCTTTCCGTACCACCATTAACCTTCACTCTTTACTGCATTACTTGGTTTCTTCTTAATTTCTTAGTCAAAGCTTCAACATGCAGTTGAAGACGACCCTTCTTCTTGCGGTCGCCGTTTCCTCTCTATCCCTCCTAATGTCAGCGTCAGATCTAGCCGTCGACCGCTCAGCATTGCTGGCACTCCGCTCCGCCGTAGCCGGACGCACTCTCCTCTGGACAGTTAGCGAGGTGAGTCCGTGCAAGTGGGCAGGGGTGCAGTGTGAGTTCGGTCGTGCCACGTCGCTTCGTCTTCCCGGTGCGTCGCTCGTCGGCGTAATTCCTGGCGGCGCGTTCGACAACCTCACGAGCCTCCGAACTCTCTCTCTTCGCCTCAATTACCTCGCCGGACCCCTACCTGATTTCTCACACTGCATTAAGCTCCGGAGCCTCTATTTGCACGGCAACCGCTTCTCCGGTGGCATCCCTCCCTCGCTGTTCAACCTCCACGGCCTCTTGCGGCTGAACCTGGCGTCGAACAATCTCACGGGCGCCGTACCAGACGGTTTCAACAGAAATAAGAAGCTGTCTGGTTTAGCTGTTGCTGGAATCGCAGTCGATTCAGCCACACGATCTGCAGAGAAATTCGTGTCTTTGATGGTGCATTTCGTTGAACAGAGTACGAAGAAGAAGAAGACTTGGTCAGAGATTATATATGAAATGTTCTTACCTGGGCTGGAGTTGTAATGGAAGGAGATAATGCTGCAGAGAAAAACAGGAAAAAGATCAGTTTATTGCTACTTATAGAAGTACAACAATATAGTTTGGTATGTTTCATTTCAAATCGTTTCAAGATCGGTCCTCAGTTTGGTAATCACAGAGCTCTGGATGGAGTGAGTTTCTTCTTGACGATGTGGGAGATGACATGAAGGAGGATAAGATCAAGGTTGATCAGTCAGCGTCCATGGAGGTGGTTGAGAAGATGAAGGGTCTTGAAAATGAACTGCATTTGAAGGAATTTCAAGGTTTGGCTAAGACGCCAGTGGAGGGTTCGTTTGTGGAAGCGATGCTGAAGAGAGACAGAGAGATGTATTTCATGGAGTTTTGAGGTGGTTCGATTGAACGTGAAGAACAGTCTGGAAGGCTGGAAGGCTGAAGGTGCCTCACGATGTCAGCTTGAAGAAGGGCTTTCAGGCTCAGGAATGAGGGCATTTTTGTCTTTAAAATTTCTGTGAAGTCACGTGCCAAGCACATGGTCGTTTTCCGTCCCAAATTAACAGACAGATGATGGAAAGGGGCGATTTTTGAAATCGTCCAAACTTTAGGACTAATATTTAAAATTTTAGACTTTAAGGGGCAATCCTAAATGTTGGGTATCGATAGTGACGGCCCAGTAAGAAAAGGCCTCGAAGGCCCAATAACTATAGAGGGGGTAAACCCATGACATCCGAACCGGATCGGCCCAAGTACAAGCCAAACTTGGCCCACCATCGAGTAATCCAGAATCGAGCCCAAAGTCTATAGAGACGCCAAAGGCTCTCAGACTGCTCGCCATTCTCTACCAAGTCGCGACCTTCCACTGCTCGACATGGGAGTGCTCGCCCCGAAGAGAGCCTTGCCTCTCTCCTCTGGTCCCACTAAACCGTTAATAACAGAGTGGCCAAGATATCCCGCATATCCCGGTCACATATTCACTAAAGATTAGATTTGGTAACTGCAATATCTCGCAGTAACTGCCATATCCCACGATCCGAATCTTCAGCAACTCAATATACATTAAGATATTCAGTTGCCTTTATACGGTTCTATCTCTCTTACCCTATAAATATCCTTGCTTTACATACGTACTTTACGTTTTGAGTTTTATACACACATATACTCATTTAAGCATCGGAGAGGGACCCAGAGGCACCCCCTCTGTTGCGCTCCCCTACTTGCAGGTTCACCGGAGTTGGAGCTGAAGCGTCATCCCAACCTTGTCTGGTATTCAATTCACTGCCAGATCAGCATTCAGGATTTCACGATCCAACATTTGGCGCCGTCTGTGGGAAACGAGCAATTAAGCCATGAGAACTCGATCCCAAAGCAACCGTCGGAATCAGACTAGGGAGCGATCCTCAGATAGCTCTGATTCCGCCGCCGCTTCACCACTTCAACAGGAACCTGCCAGCCGAGCAGGAGTTAATGCTGTTCCTCTGTGGACAGCCCGAGAACATGTCGGTGATTCAAGACCGACCCCAGCTGCTGATCAAAACGGAGCCCCTGCGCCGCAGACAGTCCACATTGCGGGGCAGAATATTAATTTAACCCCCGAGATGGTCTCCTTGCTGGAAGCCATCCTAGGACAGGCACGCCGCCAGGCCCCTGCTCCTCAGGAAAACAATCCCTCTGCTCCTAAGGAAAATCACCGCCCTGCTGCCACAGGGCCTTCACCTTCAGAAGCGGCCAATCCTAGTCCTGCTGCGCATCAGGAGGATCAGGAGATGACGTCAGGTCAGCAGTCCCTACCTCCAGCGCACACCAAGGAGCCAGCAGCCGCATATACTGCCAATCCTTCCGGTCCGCCTCCACCCGGAGCCTCTCCCATGTACTGCACTGTGGAGCAGATGGATGACCTCCTCAACAAAAGGCTCCAGGAAAGACAGTTGACAGTCATAGCTCCCTTCAAGGAGCAGTCCTCTCATCCATTCACCGACGCGCTCGTCGCTATCAAAATCCCGAAGGATGTGGTTGCTCGGGCCATACCTGAGTATAGCGGTGGAGGAGATCCCACCGTACATGTCAACAAGCATGAGGCCTCCCTTCTGGGTAAGTCAAACGATCCCAATCATTTGGCTTTGCTATTTCCATCTACTCTTTCGGGTTCGGCTTCGTCCTGGTTCTTCGGCCTCCCTGCAGGATCAATCGGAACTTGGGCAGAGTTAAGAAGCAAGTTCCTGGAGAGATACATGGGCGAGCGCCAGTTGCTGAAGAGCGTGGTCGCCCTTGACTCGGTCAAACAGCAGCCTGGAGAGTCGCTGTCCAACTTCTACGGGCGTTTTCATCAAAACGTCACAGAATTAGATCGCCGAATCTCGGATGGGGAGATCATTCGAGCATTCTACAGAGGTCTGGATGTGGCCAACAAGGCCTCGAGAAAGCTGCGAAACAGCTATCACGTAAAGGAGATAGAGACATTGGAGGAGTTGGCATCCAGAGCGAAAGGTTTCATAGACCTTGAGCGCGCAAACATCGAGGCTAACCTCCTGACGACCTCGCTAAGGGTAACCCCTGAACCCCGACGCGATGGTAAGAAGGAGGTCAAGAAGGAGAAAAAGGGAAAAGAAAGTAAGCCGCGAGTCGAGTCTCTTCCAGCGCCTCGCCATCCAGAGGTCCCTGAGTACTTCACGCCTTTAAATAGGCAGATCTCAGCGGTACTAGTCGAGATGGAGAGGAGATCCTTGGCGAGGCCACCGATGCCTCGCCGAGGTGGGTTACCCATGGGCAAGGATGTCGAGAGCTATTGCAGATACCACAAGTGCAAGGGCCATAAGACAGACGATTGCAAGATTCTGAAACGAGATATAGAGAGGCTGATTCAGGGGGGAATGTTGAAGGAATTTGTGGCAGGGCGAGACCGAAGTCGAACGCCCCCCAGGAGACATCGTTCACCAGCCCCTGCAGATCAAGCTGAGCCTTCTGGAAGCAAGAGGAGAGTGAATCTGATTGCAGGAGGATTCGGCGCAGGCGGCGAGAGGTCAAACTCCAGAGAGGTCTACGCCACTCAGATCTCTACGGCAGTTCAGTTGGGGAAGCGACCCCGACCTGAAGAAAACATTGTCATCTCATTCTCTGAAGATGATTTGACACATGTCACCACGCCCCACAACGATGCTCTGGTCATTACGGCAGATATTGACGGCTGTGATGTTGCAAGGATTCTGGTCGACGGAGGCAGCTCGACAGACATCCTGTTTCTGGACGCCTTCGAAAAGATGGGCAAATCAAAACGCGACCTGAAGAGGGTCGACTTTCCGCTGATCGGATTTGCGGGAAGGACAACTTATCCACTGGGGGCTATAACCATGCCAGTGATTTTTGGCGAGGGGTGGAAAAGCATCAAGGTGTCGGTCACTTTCCTGGTGGTCGATTCACCTACATCCTACAACGCCATTATAGGGAGAACCACGATCAACCCAAATAAGATTGTGGCCTCCACTGTCCACCAGAAGATGAAGTTCCCTACTCCGAACGGGATTGGAGAAGTGCTCGGAGATCAGCCTTCCTCGCGGCAATGTTATGTGAACTGTTTACGCAGGAAGAACCAAAGGGAGGCGCTCGCCATCGAGACAGAGGCCGATCCCCGCGAGGACTTGGCTCGACCAGCACCCATGGAGGAATTGGAGGAGGTCGAGATCGATGGTCCGGACAAAAAGGTGCGCATTGGGACCACCTTGAAAGAGGATCAGAAGGAGGCCATGACCGCTCTCCTCAAGGAATTCAAAGAGCTCTTTGCCTGGCAGCCGAGCGACATGCCAGGAATCAGCACAGATATTATCTCGCATGAGCTCAGGATAGACCCCTCCATCAAGCCGATCGCCCAAAAGAGAAGATCGTTCGGGACTGATAAACGTTTGGCGATCAGGCAGGAAGTCGGCAGGTTGATTGAAGCTGACTTCGTCAGAGAGGTAAGATTCCAGAGCTGGGTAGCCAACCCAGTTTTGGTCAGGAAATCTAATGGCAAGTGGAGGATGTGCGTCGACTTCCGCGACTTAAACAAGGCTTGCCCCAAAGATTCATATCCCCTTCCAAGAATTGATCAGCTAGTCGATGCTACCTCGGGTCATGAGATGCTGAGCTTCATGGACGCCTATTCAGGCTACAACCAGATCAGAATGCATCCAGACGACGAGGCCCACACTGCTTTCTATGCTGACGGGGACATTCTATGCTACAAGGTGATGCCCTTTGGTCTCATCAATGCCGGGGCAACTTATCAGCGGATGGTGAACCGACTGTTCCAGGACATGCTGGGAAGGAACATGGAGGCCTACGTGGATGATATGCTCGTTAAATCCATCAAAGGCAATCCTCATACCACCGACCTCCGTGAAGCTTTTGAATGCATGAGGAGACACAGCGTTCGCCTGAACCCAGCAAAGTGCGCCTTTGGAGTCAAGTCCGGGAAGTTCCTGGGTTTTATGGTCAGCGAAAGGGGCATTGAAGCAAACCCGGAAAAGCTAAAGGCCATAGAAGAAATGAAGTCACCAACCTGCCATAAGGAAGTCCAATGCCTGAACGGCCGACTAGCTGCTCTTAACCGCTTCCTCTCCAAAGCAAGCGACAAGTCCCTCCCGTTCTTCAAAACCTTGAGGGCCAACCGTAAGTTCGAATGGACGCCAGACTGCGAGGAAGCATTCCAGTCCTTGAAAAGGCATATTCAAACACTCCCAGCTCTGGCAAAACCCGTTCCAGGCGAGCAGCTTTTCCTCTATTTAGGCATTAGCGATGTGGCAGCCAGTGCTGTTTTAATAAGGGAGGAGAATAATGTTCAGAGTCCAGTGTATTTCATTAGCAAAATGTTCAACTCAGCAGAAATAAAATATGTCCAGATTGAGAAGTATCTCTATGCCTTAGTTATTGCTGCTCGGAAGCTGAGACCATACTTTCATGCGCACGACATCACGGTCCTCACCAATCAACCTCTCAAAAACTTCCTGATGAAGCCAGATTCTTCAGGAAGAATGGTCAAGTGGGCGATCGAGCTCAGCGAGTTCAGGATCAAATTTGCGCCAAAAACGGCCATCAAAGGTCAAGCACTAGCTGATTTCATAGTGGAAAGCACGAGTAACGGTCAAGCGGAGGCAGAAAACAGGCCAAGTCAGTCAGCAAACGACAATCAAATCTGGGAACTCTATACGGATGGGTCTTCATCAAAAGAAGGCTCGGGGGCAGGTTTAATTCTTATTCCTCCTGAGGGCGAGCCTCTGAAATACGCGATCGCCTTGACATTCCCGGCGACCAATAACGAAGCAGAATATGAGGCTCTTATCACTGGACTCAGACTGGCAAAAGGAATGGGTATAACAGCGCTTAAAGTAAAAAGTGATTCAGAACTTATTGTCAATCAGGTTAATGGCGCCTACGAGGCAAAGGGAGAAAAGATGAAGAAATATCTCGGCATCGCCAAAAAACTAGTTGTGGAAATCCCAAATTTCGCGATTGAGTTTATTCCTCGCCAAGAAAACCAGATGGCAGATTCTTTGAGTAAGCTAGCCTTCGGAGGGGCGACAATCCAGGATGTGCAATTTCTGGAAAAGGCCCTATGTTCAGTCCTTGAAAACAGAGCGGAGGTCTTCAACATTCAAGAACAGGTCACCTGGATGACCCCGTTCCAGAATTATTTGAAAGAAGGCATCCTCCCAGAGGACGAAGGCGAATCCACTAGGATTAGAAGACTCGCAGCCAGTTATCTAATCATCGATGGAGAACTCTATAGAAGAGGTTATTCGACGCCTTACTTGAGATGTGTTGCTCTACCCGAAACAGAAAAAGTTCTTCGAGAAGCTCATGAAGGGGCAGCGGCATGTCATGAAGGTGCTCGTTCACTAAGCAGGAAAATATTCAGACTGGGATATTACTGGCCGACCTTGGGAAAAGACGCAGCCGAATTAACACAGAAGTGTGAAATTTGCCAGCAGTTTGCACCACGATCGGGTCGACCATCGACATTATTATCCCCAATGGCGGGTGCCTGGCCCTTCGCTCAATGGGGAATCGATATATTGGGTCCTTTTCCCATTAGCACTGGTCAGCGTACTCACATTATAGTGGCGATCGACTACTTCACTAAGTGGGTAGAGGCGAAAGCTCTAGCTTCGACAACGGAATTCCAAGTTATCAAGTTCATGCAGGTCAACATATTCTCCAGGTTTGGTATTCCCAAAATACTCATCAGCGATAATGGTCCGCAATTCGTTGGAAAGGAATTGAAATGGCTCTGTGAAGAGTATCACATCGACCATCGCTTCAGTTCAGTACATCACCCTCAAACGAATGGGCAAGCTGAAGCAGCCAACAAGGTTGTCTTAGCAGGACTCAAGAAAAGGGTTCGAGCATTCAAAGGGAACTGGGCAGACGAACTGGAAAACGTATTATGGGCCAGCAGAACAACGCCTAAGGCGGCCACAGGAGAAACGCCTTTCAGTTTAGTGTACGGATCAGAAGCAGTAGCACCAACTGAATTAGCAGTGCCTACCCACAGAGTCCTACACTTTAACGCGGAGGCAAATGAGATCGAGCGCAGAACTGACCTCGACTTGGCAGAGGAAAAGAGATGGCTCTCGGAAAAAACACAGGCAAAAATGCGCTTGGCGACCGCTCGGTATTTCAACAGAAAAGTTAGCGCTCGCCAATTTTTCGTGGGGGAGATGGTTATGAGAAGGAATGAATTTACAAGGCTGGACAGTAAAAACAAACTTTCAGCCAAATGGGAAGGACCATACAAAGTAGTAGAGATCGCCGCACCAGGATCCTACTATTTGGAAACCACCGAAGGCGAGAGGTTACCTCGTCCATTTAATTCAGAGCATTTAAGAAGATTTTATGCATAGCTTGTAATCAAACGGATTATGTCAATAAAAGAAAGCCATTCCTTCACAAAGCGTGTCCACTCGAAGCAAGCTGAAGTCAAAAAGCCCTGACGCCAAAGTCAGGCCTCAAAAGCCCTAGCAACAAAGCTAGGCCAAAAGCCCTAGCACCAAAGCTAGGCCAAAAAGCCCTGACGCCAAAGTCAGGCCTCAAAAAGCCCTAGCAACAAAGCTAGGCCAAAAGCCCTAGCACCAAAGCTAGGCCAAAAGCCCTGACGCCAAAGTCAGGCCTCAAAAGCCCTAGCAACAAAGCTAGGCCAAAAGCCCTAGCACCAAAGCTAGGCCAAAAAGCCCTGACGCCAAAGTCAGGCCTCAAAAAGCCCTAGCAACAAAGCTAGGCCAAAAGCCCTAGCACCAAAGCTAGGCCAAAAGCCCTGACGCCAAAGTCAGGCCTCAAAAGCCCTAGCAACAAAGCTAGGCCAAAAGCCCTAGCAACAAAGCTAGGCCAAAAAGCCCTAACAACAAAGTTAGGCCAAAAGCCCTAGCAACAAAGCTAGGCCAAAAAGCCCTGTCGCCAAAGACAGGCCAAAAGCCCTAACAACAAAGTTAGGCCAAAAGCCCTAGCAACAAAGCTAGGCCAAAAAGCCCTGTCGCCAAAGACAGGCCAAAAGCCCTAACAACAAAGTTAGGCCAAAAAAGCCTTAGTAACAAAACTAGGCCACAAAAGCCCTAACAACAAAGTTAGGCCTCAAAAAACCTGACGCCAAGAGTCAGGCAAAGCCCTGACGCCAAAGTCAGGCCAAAAGACCTAGCAAAATGTTAGGCAAAATGAAAGCCCTGACGCCAAAGTCAGGCCAAAGAAAGTTTAGGCGATTACTATCGATGATAAAGCCTGACAAATTACAAATCCCTTGTTATTAGGCCAACACCTCAAAGGTTTAAACTTCAAAGAAGGTAATATCTCTTTGAACTTAGAAGTTTACGCTTTTAAGTGTCAAAAGTATTATCCTTAGAAAGTTTAACTTATGATGGGTCTACGGCTTTAAGGGTCGACGACATTACAAAGCAAGAAAGTAATTATGAGTAAGATATTGGATAGCTAAATATGTTCGAAGTCGATTAAAGGCTCAAGAATATAAAAGCATTCAATAGAAAAATCCAAGTCTTCGACAAATAATTACAAACCAAAAACAGAAAATACAAAAATGGCTATCTAAAAAAGATAAATACGGTCGCCAAGGAGTTGGGGACTTCAAGCGTCGGAGTTCTCGGGGGCAAGGGTGCTCTGCTCGCCTTCGGGGGCAGAAGTACTGGGCTCGCCTTCAGGAGCAGCCTCGCCAGCAACAGAGGGCGGCGAAGGACGACTCCGCAGGAAGGTCTTCAAAGAGGCGACTTCCCCAAGAGGAAAGTTGGGATCGACCGCCTGGACCTCATCCACCAGGACTTCGAGAAAATCGGCAATCGCCGACCTCATCTCCTTCAGAGCGCAGTCCTCAAACTCCTCAGAGGCTTTGAATGCCTCAACTACGCTCTGGGGCGAAGGGACGGCTTTCAATTGTGCAGTTAACCGATCCCTCTCCTCCTCCAAGGCAATCCCCCGGGCTTCCGCAGCTTCCGTCTGAGCCACCGCAGCTTCTCTCTGGGCGTCAGCAGCGTCCCTTTGCGCCTCGGCAGCGACCCTGCGAGCCTCCGATTCTGCCCCTTGCGCCTGAGCTTCCTTAAGTTCAGCATCTAGGCGAACTCGGACGATCTCTCCCTGATCTAAACACAGGTGAAGAGCGTCAAAGTCCTGAAGAGCGGCAGCGGCTTCAGCCTCCCTCTTCTGGACATCAGCAAGGAGGCGCTGCTCCTTCCTGAGGTATTCCTCTCGGGTATTATCTGCCAAGGCGATCGCTGCATCTGCAGTCGTCTTGATAGTCCCCAATTGCTCAGGAGTGACCCCCGTGCTTCGGTACTGCTCCAGCTCGGCGAGCACACTGGAATACTTGTCGGTGAGCTCCCCGAAGACACGACCAAGAATCACCTCTTCCCGAACGAACTGGCAACAAATATAGAATAAAAGCTGTCAGGACAACAGACAATAAGGGAACGACAAAGAGAGGACTCTACGAAATAAAAGTATGAGATCTTACCAAAGCCACTCGTTCGAAGTGGGACCGAAGGAACCCCTCGATCTGATGAAGTTCCGTGGGAACAATCGAGCGGTCCGCGGGGGGAATTATCCCGTCCAGAAGCCGCATACACATATCCGGGCTGCCCCGGAGGCTCTTCTGGGGAGGATACCCCTTCTTCATAAGGTCCCCACAGGGGACCCAAGTTTCCCGAGAATTCGCTGATTCAAGCGGCTGAAACAAGCCGGCAAGGGAGCAATGCTCATCCACAGGAGCCCTCGATGAGCTGGAAGCAGCATGCCCCTTCTTCTTGGTCCCAGACTCCTTAGGAGGAGCCATGGGCACAGTAAGAACAGGAGGAGCTAAGGTCAAAACCTTCCCCTTGGCGGCAGAAGGACCCTGGGGAGAAGGAGAAGGGGGCACCGCGTCCAGACCCTTCCCTTTATTAGCGGAAGGACCCCCAGGAGGGGGAGGAGAAGGATGTTGGTCGACTTCCGGACATCCCTCACTCCTGACCTTCTTGGAGGGAGGAGGAGCATGATCCCGGACCATGTCGGTTGAGGACTCCTCTGCAAAACAACAAGACAAAATGTCAAAAAACAAAAAACCGCAAAGTATGAAGATATTAAATCTACGAATAACAAAGCAACATACCTGGTTGGCGAGGGTCAGCAGTGGCCGAGGGAAGCACCTCCTCAGACTTCCTCTTGAACGAACGCCTAGAGGGGGGAGGAGGAGAGTTCAGCAATGCCTGGTCGGAGGACAACCCCGCTAATCCCTGGTCATCAAAGAGACCTATCAGTTTCTGGCTCTTGCTTACAACCTTCCCTACAAGTAATAAAGCAAGATAAGAGTTAGAAAATTACCCAATCATTAAAGATTGGCGTGGCTTGATGAATACCCGCCATCTCAAGGGCATTCTCGGTAGTCTCCGCCACTGAGCGGATGGACTTGAACTGAGAAGACCGATGCGACCGGTATAGGTCATCAATAGCGTTTCGATCACTCTCTGATAGCTCCTCGAAGGAAGGAGGGAAATCCTTGTCCGGGATCAACAATTTCCAGGGCACCCCCCCCTTATAAAAGAAGTAACACTTCTTATAATTGGAGTTGGTGGTCCGAAAATCGTCGACCAGGCGGACATGGACGTTCCAAACCCATCCCTGAAGGCCTCCCCACTCTGAAAACTTCGGCCAGCGGGATTGGAAGTGGTGAAGGTGGTTTGCCCCTGCTGCCAGGCGGAAGAAACACCGGAACAGGGCCAGTGAATATACCCATTCCTGGCGTAAGCATAGGAACTTGAAACCGACCCACATCCTGAGGGCATTCGGGACAAGCTGTGTGGGGTGAATCCCGTAAAACTGACACAAGGTCTGTAAATCCTCACAGAGAGGAAAACGCAACCCAGCATCGATCTGAGCCGCATAAATGTAAACCTCTCCATCGTGAGGAAAATGCAGACCTAGGCCAGGATATCTAGGAGCATCCTCCACGCTGAAGCCACCAAGCGCCACCATGGTCTTAAAGTAAGCCGGCTTCAGTTCGTTAGGCTTGATATCTACTCAGAATGATTCAAGTATGGCACAGCAAGTATAAAAACAAAGGAAAACAGAGGATATTGCCAAAATAGAGCAATAAAAGGGCGAAAGTTTACCTTTTGGGGAAAAAATAGGCGTGTTCAGCTCAGGGCCATCTACCACCACTGGGGTGGCCGCAGACCTTCCCACGTCAGGCTGTTTCCCCGCTGAGGAGGGCACAACTTCATCCCTAATGGTCAAGGGAACACCGACATTCTGAGGGGCGCTGGCTTTGTTAGCACCCTTGATGGCCATGTGTTTTATTCGCTGACTTCTGGGGGCCATGGAAATGGTCGAAATGAGAACTGAAGAGGATTGAAAGAGAAAGGGAAGGTTTGCAGCGAAGTTCTGAAAATCTAAAGGAGTGGATAAGCGTAAAAAACAAAATGCAGAAACTGACGTTTCCTATATAGACCAAAAGGGGAGTAACCGCCACGAGCAAATCGAAGCGACGCAGAGGAATAATTGCACCCTTTTGGAAAAAACCGAAGCAATGTCAGAATTCCAAGAGACAACGGTTGGCTGGTACAGACAGCTGTCAAGCTACCCTGGGTTTACGGAAAAGTAAATGTCAGGCGTGCCTCAAGTGACCGTTCGATTTCTGGACAACCGTGCAGTTATTAAATGCTAAAATTCCACTAAGGAGACAAGGTGGTCGCCAACGCACTAATAAAGCTTTAGCAGAAATACCTCGGGTAGATAATGATCGCCTAACTAAGAAAGATAGACTTCCATAAGCCTGAGTCACCTCGAGTGATCGCCAAAAGGGAATAAAAGGAAGGATATTCTTTCGGCTTTGAACAGAGAAGGAATCGCTCGCCAAATGAGCTCGAAGTGTCTCAAAGGCACTGAACCATTACCAAAGACGTCACTATCTAAAACCCTACCAGGAAATCAAGCTCGACTGAAGGAACTTCAATCAAGCTTCGGGGGCAAATGTTGGGTATCGATAGTGACGGCCCAGTAAGAAAAGGCCTCGAAGGCCCAATAACTATAGAGGGGGTAAACCCATGACATCCGAACCGGATCGGCCCAAGTACAAGCCAAACTTGGCCCACCATCGAGTAATCCAGAATCGAGCCCAAAGTCTATAGAGACGCCAAAGGCTCTCAGACTGCTCGCCATTCTCTACCAAGTCGCGACCTTCCACTGCTCGACATGGGAGTGCTCGCCCCGAAGAGAGCCTTGCCTCTCTCCTCTGGTCCCACTAAACCGTTAATAACAGAGTGGCCAAGATATCCCGCATATCCCGGTCACATATTCACTAAAGATTAGATTTGGTAACTGCAATATCTCGCAGTAACTGCCATATCCCACGATCCGAATCTTCAGCAACTCAATATACATTAAGATATTCAGTTGCCTTTATACGGTTCTATCTCTCTTACCCTATAAATATCCTTGCTTTACATACGTACTTTACGTTTTGAGTTTTATACACACATATACTCATTTAAGCATCGGAGAGGGACCCAGAGGCACCCCCTCTGTTGCGCTCCCCTACTTGCAGGTTCACCGGAGTTGGAGCTGAAGCGTCATCCCAACCTTGTCTGGTATTCAATTCACTGCCAGATCAGCATTCAGGATTTCACGATCCAACACTAAATTTCGCCCAAACATTAGGGGGCACTTTGACTATTAACCCATATATATATATAGCAAAAAGTCACAAAACCTCAAATCTGTAAGTGTAAACAAGAAAAATCCACATGCGTTTCAAAGGAAAGCGAGATACAACATAATCGGCTTCATGCAAGTACGAATCCTTAAGTAAAAGTCCAAACAGAAGTTGTTCATGAACATATCTTTACAAGAATAGGAAGGATTCAAACAAACATTGAAAGAAAATATGTAATCTATACAAAAAAAAAAGGAATGAAAGACATGTTCGGATCATGATACTATATGTTGATGAAGACGAAGCATTTTCCAGGATCGGAAGAGGTGCGTCAAAGCACACAAAGCTCTGATACCATGTGAAGTTTTCAGAGAATCCGAAGAGGCAAAAGGAGAGAAACTATTGACATGCAATGAAGGTCTCTGCAAGGTTCTTAACAGGTCATTTCATTCGAAAGTGAAGATTGGGAATGAAGAATTCATCTCAGACAAAGGAAGAGGCAGTGTTGCAATAGAGTGCAATTCATGTATGAAATTGATTGATGAGGTCCTGTTTGTGCCTGAAATTGATCAAAATATACTGAGTGTTAGTCAATTACTTGAGAAGAATTTCAGGTTGCTCTTTGAGTATAGGAAACGTTTGATCGTTAATCCAAATGGTCAAGAGCTTTTTCGAATTAAGTTGCAAGGAAAAATCTTTTAATTGAATCCTCTTGAGATACTTGTCCCAGTCAAGTAAACTGAAGGAATGCATATGATAGCTAGGATTGCTTGCTTTAAATATCAGTACAAGTTTGCAAAATTACACCGAGGTCCAAAAGAATGCCCGAAAACTAAATTACCCATACAAAATAAACTAAGTCCTGAACTGATACTAATATACAAAAAAGTCCCTAAGATTTATGGAATCAGCTTGTATTTTAACAGAACCCACCACCACTTCACTCACTCATATATATAGATAGATTGATAGAATCCTACGACAAAGCCTAAGCTCATTACCACCTCATACAACAAAACACTCATTAATTCAAAGTCTAAACAACAACATTACCATCAAGAATAACTAACGGCTCCAAGTTGTATATCGTCATGCAAATCCCCTGGGCGTTTTCATACCAAACCCGTGCTTCACCTTCTCGACACTGTTCAGCAACAACAAATTATAGATCAATAAAAGAACTTACTGCTCTCTCAACCCTATGAATCCTATACGGATAAGACATCATATGGCATGCTCTCAAACTCATTTATTTTGATTTAATTTTATACATATATTAAAATATTTTATTTTGTAAAAAGGGGAAAATGCATGCAGCATTTATGCATAGATTCTCAGACTAGGGAGAGGAAGAATTTAGAGTTGAAACTTACGTAGGAGCAAGTCTTCCAAGGCAGTCCAACTCTTCACCAGTATCTTCATCAAGAACTCTTCCAGAGATCTCAATAATGTAGGATCTATCTCGATCCGTGGGTAAACCTCGAGCTGCAAGTAATTCCAAATCTTGTTTATGGAGTTCTCTTCCATTCACAAATACACCGCTATCTCCACCCCCACATTTCTCCGGCATTGGATAGTTAAATTCCTCAATATAGGGCTGTAATGTAGCGTATGTTTATAAACAATTTATTTTCCCATTAGAACTGAAAAGCTCAAACAACGAAAAAAAAAAAAAAATATAACCCAAAATCGAACAACTTTGCCCATTATATTACCGGAATTATGCCAAGACAAGGTCCGCCCATAATACCCCAGAATCCAGCTCTCGAATCGTACCTGCAGTGGCAAGGTACATCAGCAAGAAGCATTCATCCTATTCAAATATATAGCGAACAACCCAAACATTCAGATTGTTCAAAGTTCATTGCCTTTTGTTGTTCATATACAAATATATGTATATATTGACATGCATGGACAAAGATGTTCTGAAGTAAAGGCAAAGCATCAGAAGATACTCATGCGAAATTACCAGTAATTTCCAGGTTGAATTTTCCCAGCTAACTTTTCAGCTTTCTTAACTAAACGGGCTGACAAAGGGTATCCGTTTACCGATACAACTGTCTTGCGTCCATTCCCAGCACTTTGATTATTTCTGGACAAGTCCTTGAAGCTCTTCTTAATGAAATTAGTAAGAAATGATTCACCACCTCTCTGGCTTTGGAGTCTCGCCTGCTCATCATCTCTGCTTGAATCTTGGGACCCTCCATTATCATTATTGGAATAATCGTTATATGAAACTTCTAACTCAGTGGCTAAAGATGCCTCATTTAGGGAATTCTGCCTCAAGGCTGTGGTTGTCTTGCTCACTATTACGACATTCTCCTTGTCGGAGCGGCTGCTTATGTTTCCCTTGCCAAAACGGTGAGTATTACTGGAGGTGGAGTAATCCAAATGTTGCTGGAGCAGGGAAGCAGGAGGAGGTGGTGGAGATGCTGCCGCTTCTCTGGTTGGAGCAGCACCGAAACCATCTTCAGGACTATTAATTTCATCATGGCTAATTCTTGGGGATGAGGTAGGAAGGCTTTCCGTCTCCTGGGAGTTCGTTAAGCTCAATGTACGACTTGCTGATGGTTTAACCGACTTTCTATCCATTGTCGTTGCATGAAACTCATACCCTGAGTTATCAAAGTCATCAGAGGAGAAATTAGCAGTAGCCCTGTTAAGGCGATCACTCACACCGACCAAAACTGGAAAAATAATTTTCCTGTCCACGACACTGAAGTATATGATGTTAGAACAGGCCCCACATCGCAGTTTTTGTTGATTTCCTGGCAGACGCATGACCTTCTTAGGCAATTGCAGCAATTCAACGCAATTGGGGCATGCTAATATTGGGGCACCACCAGCAATGGGGCGATGATAGCGGTGCCCTCTGGTGGGCAGAGACGTCTTTCGGAAGGCCAACTGAAGAAAATCTGCTGCTCTTTCACAAGAGTTCAAGTCACTCCACCTACTATTGTAACGATGCGGATGCTCTTTAGAACTGAATGGATGAAAGACTGAAAGGGAATCATGGTGCAGATCACGCGAACCAAATGAGGATGCAGATTGATGGTACAAAACTCGGTTATTTTCTTTCTTGCAAAAAGCGGAAGACGGGAACAGCTCACGGTGTTTATTGTAGCAGTGAAAGCAGCCACAAGAGGATTGTTGCAAAGCAGGCTCAAATGCATCCGAACTATTCATAAACTTGCCATGTCCAGAATAATAATGATGGGATGGCGGGAGATGGTATGGTGGAGGTAAAATGCTGCTTGGATTATGCATTGATGATGGATAAGAGACTCGGGGAATATCTTGTCTATCATTATAGAGAAGCATCTCAGGGCACTGGTTTAAATAATGACCATTTTGGTCATGACCAAAAAGCTGTGTGGAGGCTCTAGTTGAAGAACTCATAGGAGGACACCAGGTACTCGGTCCTCCTCCATAAGTGTCGGAGCTCAGTGTTCTCCTAATAACAGGAGGAGGAACCTTTTCTTTGGGTTCAGCAGCAGCACCCATATTGCAAGACGAACGGCTAAGTTGATCCTTTAGCTCATCCAGCTTCCTAAGCAGTTCAGCTCGATCATTCTCAAGGCATTGGACTCGTGTATCTCTTACCATAGTATCAAGTTTCTGAAAGAGTACTTCACGATTGCATAAATGAGAACTAGAAGAAGGTCCTTCATCATCAGGGTACTTTGAGAATGAAAACCTCATATTAGGATTAGGGGCATTTATCTTCTCCATTACCTGTTCAACTCGAGAACTGAAACCATCTCCATTTTGCCCATCTGTTTGTTTTTCAAACAAGTCCAAATCATGTCCATTCTTATGAACTATGCCATTTGTATCACTACCTCCTCGTCCTCCTACTGACTCAGTCACAACATTCTTAGGAGGATAGCCCTTTCCATTCTGTTCTGTAACATTTCCATTTTGCATCAGAAAACCATCATTTGGGTTGCCCTTGGCTTCTGAGGCGTCATCTGACTCAAACATGCCAAGCTTTTCAGACACGTTCTGAACTTTTTCTTCTTGTAAACTCTGAACAGCAGCAGCAAGTTGAATATTTGCTGCAAGGCAGAGGAAGATAACATGTATTTATTGCAAGTGAATGAAGTTTGATAATTCGAGTACACAATTATACAGCTTTAAGGAATTTTGATACGGTGACAGGGTATTAAATCAATCAAGGACACACATCGATCAAACTTTTATAATAGCTATGTTTTAACAACTTTACAGAACATGGGCATTAGCTGCTAAACCTAATGCCCTCTCTGAGTTTTGAAGGATCACTACTCTCGTTTCATAAAAACAGAGTCTTGGATATGAAGTTTCTATTATTAATACATGGGAAATCAATGACGAAGCAAAAAATCGAACCGATTGCCTGCCGAATCATTTGTGACAGGAAAATGACAAATGCAAGGTGTAGACTCTAAACTTACCTAATCAAAGATGTATGAGACTGGGAATTGCATCACTGAAGAAGAGAGAGCGGAGAAAATTAATACCTCGAAGAACAGTGCCACAACCACCACACTGGTAAATAGAGTATTCGGGGAGCTCCGGAAGCAGATTTTCGCATTTTGGGCACCGCACCAGCCTCACTTTACCATTGTCCGCCATAAGCAAGGACAAACTGTGAGTGTGTGTCTGTGTGTGTGTGTGTGTGTGTGTGAGAGAGAGAGAGAGAGAGAGAGAGAGAGAGAGAGAGAGAGAGAAGAATGGATTGCAGCAGCAGCAAAGCAACGCGAAGATCAAATAAAAGAAGAGCAGATTACCCGTTCCTCAGAAAATAATACTGAAGAAGTTTTCGTGAGTGTGATTGAAGACAAGACTGAGAAAGGCCATGACTGAGGTAAAGAGGAAGTTTTCGACCAAAAAAGAAAAGGTAAAGAGGAAGTGGAAGAGTAAACTATACTATCTTTATTGCCAAAGTATTTTATTTTTTTTTCAAGTATGTTAAAATCTAATTATCTTCCCTCCTACCGATAGCTTGATCAATTTAATCGGTTCGGATGAACTGGTCTGATTTTGGTTTGGTTCGAACTGGTTCAGTCGAACTAGTTCTAAAATCAAATAAGTTTTTTAGGCTTCAAATAGACCAGTTAAAATAGTACCAAAAATCAAGTTTGAATCGGTTTGAATCAACTCGTTTTTTTATACTGGTTTATACTTAAATTTAAATCAAACCACTTTAAACCTATATAATTTTAAAACCGGTTTGAAGCAAAATTAAACTAAACTGGTCTGAAATTGTGGAACTGATTTTCAATCGGTTTAGTATTTTTTTTCAATTGGTTCAATGTATTTTTCAGTCGGTTCAGTATTTTTTCAGTCGATTAAGTGTGTTTTTCAGTTGGTTCAGTATTTTTTAAGTCGGTTCAGTGTGTTGGATAGGATTTTCAGTCGGCTTAGTTTCGGTTTGAAATGGATTACTTCCGAACCAAAATTGTTATTAAAAAAACTAGACTAGAATAGTTTGAAGCGGTTCTGAATCGGTTCGAACCAAACCACTTCTTTTTTCCACAAACCATACCAATTTTTTTAGGAACATGAAAAAGTATTAGTTTTTTACAAACCAGACGAGTTCATTTATGAACCGATTCGACCCCGAACTGGTTCATGAACAAGTCTACCTAACGAGTAGAAGCTAAATAATCACATTAAACTTAAATAGTTCACTTAAGTGTTTTGACTGATGTTATTAAATGTAATAAAATATTTAAAAGTATTATTTCATGCATCATTAATTTATAAAAAGTTGTTAAATGCAACAACCTTTAAATATATATCCATTTTTATCATTAAATATATCAAAATGACAATTGTGTTCTCTTAGTTTTCTTCATATTATTTTCAACGTTATATCCAACTCCAAAATGCAAATTTGGGTTTCAACTTCAACACAAATATGTATTTAGGGATTGAATTCAAAATTAAATATGCATTTTTTGTTCGAATTCAATCCCAAACTGCATACTTAGGTTGAATTAAACCCAAAAATGCATATTTGGGTTCAACTTCAACCAAAATATTCACTTTGAGGGTGAATTCTAACCAAAATATGCATTTGGAGTTGGATTCGAACTCAAATCTGCACATTGGAATTGGATTTAATGTTGAAGATTAGCAAGAGGGTAAGATCGTCATTTTGACATATTTAACGGCGTGGATAATTCTCTGGTTGGTGCATTTAACAACATGTCCAAATGTATGGGTTCACCCACATCAACTGGCATGAGGCCTCTTTATTAGGGAAGTCTATCAATGACAATCACCTCGCTTTATTATTTCGTTCAACATTTTTAGGCACGACATCCTCATGGTTCTTTGGTTTTCCAACGTCATCCATCTGGTCGTGGGAAAATCTCAGAATGCACTTTCTGAAGCGCTATATTGGTGAGTGATTACCCTAGACAAGGTAAAAGAACATCCCGACGAATCACTAGCCTACTTTTACAAAAGGTTCCATAAAAACGTCAGTGATATCAATCATCAGCTACCAAACATAGAGATAGTCTTAGCCTTTTACATAGGCATGGACATGACGAGAAAGGCATCCAAGAAACTCCATAAAACCTATTATATAGTGAAGATAAAAACTCTGGAGGAGAGAAAAACCTCTAGGGAAGTCTTGGACTTTTACACCCCTCTAAATATGAAAAACTCGATCATCCTAGTCAAAATGGAAAAGCAGGACTTGACTTGTTAGGGTGTGTAGCCTAATTAATATGTAATGTTAATTTATGTATTAATGTTCACGTGTCTCGTTGTTCAACCATAGTTTAGGTTGCACTGTAGCTATGAATGGTGCCTAACAAGACAATGGACTGGACGGTGAACATGGCGGCTGAACGACGGTCAACACGGGCAGCTGGGGGGGCGGCTGACTAGAAAATGTGTTGTGCAAGAAAACGTGTTCGAGTTTTGCACTTAGTCATAGTTTTGTATATATATACTTCTACATCCATGTATTCTAAACAACATTGCAAGAGAGTTAAACAATCATTAATACACTGAAACCGCCGTGGAGGTTACCTCGAAGAGGTGTTACCACACGTAAAATCTCTCTAAATTCTTGTTCGTCTTCATCAGTTTTTGTGTGTGTTGCGAAGTCGATCCTAACAATTGGTATCAGAGTTAAGGAGATTCAACACGACCACTGAAGATGGAGAGTTCGAAGCTTGGAATCGATAAATTTGATGGATCATATTTCGGTTTCTGGAAGATGCAGATCGAAGACTGTCTATACCAGAAAGATCTTCACGTACCCTTACTCTGGGTGAAATGGATGATCAGTGGAAGCTGGAAGATCGACAGAGCCTAGGTTGATCCGGTTGACTTTGTCGAAAAACGTGGCGTTCACAATCGTCAAGGAGAATAAGACGACTGATATGTTGAAGGCGCTATCAAATATGTATGAATAGCCATCTGCGATGAACAAGGTATATTTGATGCGTAGATTGTTCAATTTACAGATGTGTGAGAATGAATGTGTTGCTGATCATATAAATGAGTTTAATATGATTGTTAGTCAACTAAGTTATGTGGAGATTCATTTTGAAGATGAAATCAAATCCTTGATTTTGATGTCATCTCTACCTAAGTCATGGGATATTGTCGTTGCTGCAATTAGCATCTCTCATGGTTCTGAGAAACTGAAATTCGATGAAATCTTAGATATTGTTTTTAGTGAAAGTATTCGCAAGCGAGAAGTGGGAGATTCATCGGGTAGTACTCTCAGCGTTGACCAGAGGGGGGAAAAGCAACTCGAAGGGCCAAAATCCACATGGCCGATCAAAATCAAAGAATCGAGGAAAATCTCCTAACAAAGCCAACGTGATTTGTTGGAATTGTGGAGATAAAGGGTACTATCAGACAACCTGCAAGAAACCAAAGAAGAAGCATAATCAGAAATCCGAAGATGATTCTGCTTCTATATATTCAGCAGAAGACACTGGGATGCAATAATCCTTAGTGTGGACAACCCGGTTGAATCCTGAATTTTGGATTTTGGTACACCCTTTAATTCGTCTCCAAGCAAGAAATTGTTTCAAAATTTCAAATCCAGAAATTTTGGAAAGGTATACCTTGTTGACAACAAATCTTTGGAGATGGAAGGAAATGGGGATGTATGTATAAAAGACCCCAAAGGGAAATCAGTGAACATTGGAGGATGTCATATATATTCCTGGACTCAAGAAGAATCGGATCTCTGTTGGTCAGTTGGATAGAACAAGCTACGAAGCAGAGTTTGGTAATGGTTCGTGGAATATTGTAAAGGAATCTATGATTGTAGCTCGTGGCACAAAATCGGGAACCTTATACACCATTGCAGGGTGTATAAACATGGTTGTTGTCGATGAGGGTGCTTCTGGTTCGTGTCAGTGGCATAACAGACTTGAACACATGAGTGCAAAGGGAATTAAGCTGCTGGTTGCAAAAGGAGCTTTAGAGGGTCTAAAGTCTGTTGATATAGGTCTTTGTGAGAGTTGTGTTATGGGAAAATAGAAGCGAGTTAGCTTCACAAAGACTTCGAGAGAGACGAAGAAAGTGGGGGTTGGAAATGGTTCATACAGATGTTTGGGGATCATCTCCAGTTTCATCAGTTTGAGGATTCAGGTTCTATGTCACCTTCATTGACGATTTCAGCAGGAAGGTATGAGTTTACTTCTTGAAGCACAAGTCAGATGTGTTTGCAACATTTAAGAGGTGGAAAGCTGAAGTTGAGAATCAGACTGGATTGAAGATCAAATGTATGAGGTTTGGTAATGGAGGAGAGAACGACAAGTCATAATTCAAAGCGTTTTCTGCTGCTGAGGGAATCAGAATGATGAGGACAGTTCTCGAAAAGGCAAGGCAGAATGGAGTTGCTGAGAGGAACATAATATTGAATGAGCGTGCGAGGAGCATGAGGTTGCACTGTGGTTTGCCCAAGGCGTTCTGGGCAGACGCGGTGAGCACAGTTGTATACTTGATCAACAGGGGACCATCAACTCCATTGGGGTTAAAGATTTCAGAGGAGGTGTGGACATGAAAAGATCTCAAGTACTCACACTTGCAATGGATAAAAGTTGATGGAAAGTGATCCTTGAATCTGATTCCCAGAAGATAATGAAGGTATGAAGTAGTTTGCTCAAAGATAACAACAAGGGCAAATACTTTCGATTCGATACATTGATCAATCATTAGACGCACAACAAATGAACACGCTAATTGGATTGCGAAACAGTCAAGATTGAGAGTGCGTTTACAAGATTGGGTGTCACAACCCTACTCCCACTTATTTTCATCTTAAGTAGTGATTATAATGGTGCGTATGAGAACGGTTTTGAAGTATGAATGAATTACTAGTGTTGAACAAAAAAAAAGATATATACTTTTCTAAATATTTTTTTAAGATGTGTACTTTTTGAAAAAATCCCAAATATAGATCTTTTTTTTTGGGCCAAATAACAATTCATTCATATTAATTCGAAGTAACGATCGAGTCCGAATACAAAATACAATCCGCAATAATACATCTAGAGAGGGGGTTGGTGGTAAAGACACTCAGTCCGGTGGACACAACCCCGCATACAGATTCTTGGCAATCCAGTCCGCACATTCGTTTGCGGACCGTGGAATATGAGCCCACGTCACCTCCCTAAAGAAAGACGATAGAGAGATAACGTTAGACAAAATTGGCTCAATCCTCCAAGAGAAATCCTTCCGTAGAAGGTGGTTCACAACGCCCAAAGCATCTGATTCTATGTTGACACTCGGCCACCCCTTCTCGATAGCTAGCCGGACCGCACCGAGTACCGCTTCGGCTTCAAGCTCCTCCGCCGAGCCACCTATTCTCATCTCGGCAATGCCACCGCACACCGTTCCTGAGCTCTCCCTCGCAATTATACCTATTCCCCCGCGGTTCGATGATCTCGACCATGACGCATCACAATTGAGTTTCATCGTGTCCACGGGAGGTCTCGTCCATGCCGTGACAATCCGGGGAGACGGATGAGCGAGGCCAACTGGCGGAAGCATCTCACGGCAAAGACGTTGAACCTCCATCATCATCGAGCCTACGAAGGGTAGCCTCCCCTAAAAAACGAATCTGCATCTAGATTTCCATATTACCCAACAAACGAGCATGAGCCTCGGCCATACCCTACACCTCGACGAAGCCCCCTTGCCCGCCCATATTAGCCAGCTGTCCATCGAATGCAGTCCCAAGTTGATGGCTGAAGTGCTAATGTGATTACGCCATACCTGCCTCGCCCAAGGGCAACCGAAGAAGACGTGTTCCCTCGACTCCTCAACGTGGCATGTATGGCACAAAGCTTGGATATGCATGCCCCTGGCCGAGAGGGACACTCTTGTAGGGAGGGTGTTGGAGGCGAGCTTCCACATGAAAGACTTGACCTTTGGTCAAGCACTCGATTTCCAAATAGCCGGCCACACCTGTGGGAGATCAATGGGTGGAGAACGATTGAGGTTTACCTCATTCACGGCATGACCCTCGTGAAGACAGTGATATGCCGAACGGACCGAGATGACCCCATCCCGCGTGAGAGGCCACCTAAGAGAGTCAGATGGTTGGGATATCGGAATAGTGATGTTGATAACCGCATGTACGTCGTCCGAGTGAACCGCTTCGTGAATCCGCTGAACATCCCATTCTGGGCCCTGCCGAAGCCACGAATCAACCGTTAAGGTGCTGTCCTGGATGGTGTCATGTCTCGGGCGAACCCTGTGTCCTGGCAAAGAGGCGCCCCATGGGTCTTGGAAAGGCCGTATAGATTGACCATTCCCAAGAGCCCATATGGCCCTCTCCTTGATGACCGCCCTGCCCTCCAAAAGGCTCGACCATGCCCAAGATGGGCGACTTCCCGCCTGTGCCTGCATGAAGGATGAATTACGGAAATACAAACCCTTAAGGAGGCGAACCCATAGTGCATCCGGTTCTGACAATATCCGCGAGGCCATGTTTGCAAGAATGGCCTTCTGCATATCTCATCGAGAGAAAGTGGGAGGTGGCCGAAAAGAGCAATATAAGATCGATAGCTTCAATTCACTTATGGAGGACCTTTGCATGGAAGACTTGGGCTTCAAAGGACAGATGTTCACGTGGACCAATAATCGAAGGGGAGTCGACCGGGTTCGAGAGAGACTTGACAGAACCATCATCAACCATGTGTGGGCAACCAGATTTCCCACGGCTCAGTGCACTCATGAGATCATCATTGGCTCCGACCACACACCCATATCTCTTCACCTATCATTCACCGACCGGAGGGGCCCTAAACCTTTCTTCTTTGAGGAGATGTGGTTCGAGAAGGAGGAGTGTCACAACGTTATAAGGCAGGCGTGACAGGTCGGTGGGGCAGCTTCGGCTACATCGGACATTAGCACGAAATTGGCGAGATGCAGCTCGGACTTAACTAAGTGGAGCGCTAAGGAATTCAAGCACAACTTGGGTGAGATTAGAAAGGTTAAGCAACAAATCTGTTTGCTCCCCACAAGACAACGCACCACTGACATTGAAGGGGAGGAGAGAGCCCTCAAATCCCGGCTTCACGCACTTTGGAAGCGGGAGGAGATTTACTAGGCACAAAGGTCGAGGGTTAGATGGCTCACAGCGGGGGATAGGAATACCAAGTTCTTCCATCAGACTACGCTATCTCGAAGGCGGAGAAACAAAATTATTCGCCTTAGGGATAGTGACGGGGTTTGGGTCGAGGGGGAACGTAATGTTGAAGCTGAATTATACGCCTTCTATGACAATCTATTTACTTCGGGTCGTCACGGACGTGATGAGAGGGATTCCTTTGGGCAAATTCTGGGATGTGTGGGGGAACACGTCACGATGGAGATGAATGACAATTTAATCGGCATGCCAACGGGGGAGGAAATCCGTAGAGCCTGTTTTCAGATGGGGGGTCGAAGGCTCCGGGTCCGGACGAGTTCTCAGGCACGTTCTTTCAAAGGAGTTAGGGCACTATCGGCCCAGACTTGATCACATCGGTTAAAGCATTCTTCGAGACAGGTATCATGCCCTCTTTTCTTAACTCCACCGATATCACCCTTATCCCTAAATTGCTTAATCCGTTATGTGCTTCTGACTATCGTCCTATTAGTTTTTGCAACTTTGGTTACAAAATTATCTCAAAGGTCCTGGCAAATAGGCTTAAAACCTATTTGCTGGGACTTGTCATGCCGTAGCAAAGTGCTTTCGTTTCAGGGAGACGAATACATGACAGCATCATAGTCGCACACGAGTTGTTTCACTTCCTCAAGACAAGTGGTAGACATCTGGGATCGAGGGGAAGAACAGAATGCGCGCTAAAGATAGATATGCAGAAGTGGTTTATAAAATGTCATTATCCAGGGAATAAGCTAAAAGGATGATATGTTAATTGCCCCATTAATTTTTTATATTATATTTGTTTTTCGTAAATATTTTTTTATATTATATAATTTTAACTTTAGTAGTGCATACTTTCTATTTACATTTTATTTTATTTTAAAAAAATTGTTAAATGCATTTAAATCTTTATTTAGTCTTTAGTGAATATATATTAGGGGTGATCAAAAACGACTGTAGGACCGAATTTCCGACAAGACCGGCCTGAGACCGACCCGACTAGGACCGAGACCGACTGGGACAGAGACCGAACGGGCGGTTTTTTTTCTTCAAGGTCGGTCTAGCTCGGTCTCAGGCTTTTTTCCCGAAAGCCCGTTTAGGACCGGCCCAGACCGAATGTATGTGTATTTGAGATTTTCATAATACCACACCGAAAATAAAGTGGATTTTGGAGGTTTTCTATCTCTATAAAATGTGTATCTTGATAAGTTTACTAAAAAATATAGAGAGTTCATAGTGTTTATTTGAGAGGTGAACTATTCCTTCGCCTTTTACTAAAGAATACCGTGAACTCATAGTTTTTTTGTTTTTTTTGTAGACTCGGTCCAAGATCGAGACCGGCCCGAGTCAAGAAAGACCGACTCGGATGGACTTTTTTGGCCGAGGTCGGTCTCGGTCCTCCATAAGGCAAGACCGAAATTTCGGTCTCGGTCTTGCTTTCAGGACCGGACCGGACCGCCCATGATCAACCCTAATATATATATTTTTGTTATGAATTCATATTCGACTTTATTCATTAAATTTCAGTGGAGTCTTTTCTTTCTTTTTTATTTATTTTTGTTATGCTTTAGTCTACTTTTTTTTTTTAAATGTGACTTAACTAAAGTATAGCATCTAAGCCCACTAAGTAATAAAAGGAAAATAAAGTGAGCTTCCGGCCGTTGTCGAAAGAAGCATAAGAAGTTGTTTGGCAGTTTGACTGCTACACTTTTTCCTTTTCCTTTCCTTTTAATGAAGCGGTTGATTGAAGAGAAATTAAGTTACAAAAATAGAATTACGATAGGAAGAGAAAGGAGGGACGAAGGCACGAAGCCATGATTCAGAGTGGGGGCAAACCGAGAATAAAGAATTATTTACTTAGTTACTTAAAATTATTTAAATAAAAATAATATACTAATCTAATAATATTATTTACTCTAATATAATAAATAATTAATGTAATTAGCTACTTAGCCCAAAAAATTTAACTCATTAACTCTTTAATTAGGATAATCCATTAACATTTGTATAGAAGGCTCACCCTTTGGTCCATGGTCCATGACCTTACCGTCTCAAGAAGCAGTAAAAGAGATGGTGAAAACATATTATATATAGTTGGCAAGTTTATAGTTTAAGTTTGGTAGCTCATTATTCACCCCAATAAATTGAAGAAGAGAAGCATGATAAATTCTCAACACTCCAGCCCAATAAATTGAAGAAGAGAAGCATGATAAATTCTCAACACTCCTTCTTCTTCTACCTTCATGTTCAGACATATTACAGAACTGCAGAGGGACGAAGTTGTTTAGGTACGAAGCTGTTCAGATCCAGAGGGGGCAATTGCCATTAAATCGAAGGTATATACTACTGCCATTAAAAGTCAAGGGGGCAATTGCCCCTGAACCCTGAACAACTTCGTCCCTGGAGAAAAAACGTAGCAATATTTACTTACAGAATACGTAAGAGAAAATATAAGAATTTGTTTTAAAAAATAAATATATATTTTTTATTAAAGAAAAGTAATAACATATGTATTCCGTGAAATTATTTTTATTCAATTTGCTAGTGGGATATTTTTTGTTTTTTCGACGAAATAATATTATATTTAAAATAAATTATATATATACTAAAAATTAAAATAAAGTGAGTATATATTTAAATAAAAATGCATATTTACTTTTTTATTTATTTTCACAAAATATCTTGGACAGTCTCGCCAGAAAAACGAATTTATTAATTATTCTAATTTCATAAATAATTTTCACTCGCTACTTATTACTATTGGTTAAATTGTCTTTTTACATAACTCGAATTCCAAATATTTAATTAGGAAATAAATAATTAAATTAATATATTATATTGTGAATTGTTTTATTTGATCTTCAGAGTTTTTTTTCTGTAGGTATTATTACATATAGATTCAGATTGAGGAAAGAAAGAAATCTCAATAATAAACAAATACGATATATTTTATTTAAATCATCCGAATCTTACAAAAAGGAATAATTATAGTGTGGAACAGAACAAAAGTTTGAAAAATGTGAGTTTTGAGTCTTTTGACTCAACTGACATCACTGAACCTGTCAGAAGAGAGTGGGGCCAAGGTTGAAGAATTTTGTAACTGGGAGGGAGTCATAGTTTGGGCCCACACACATAATTAAAACCCGAAAGACCAACAATGGTGGCGACTGACCCTTCTACCTTCTTTAACTTACTATTTATTATAGACAGTTATTTCGAGAATTTTTTCAAAAAGTCTGTAGATTAGAATTTTTTTTAAAAAAAGTGGATATCGTCCTAAAATATTTAGAAAAATATTAATAGGTAGGCGCTATTCTGGGTAGCGCCTATACACCAATTATTTGTTTATTACCGTCAATTATTATAGAATTTGTAACAGTAATTTACAATTATTATCTGTATTCGATAAATCTGTGCCGAGACACTGTTGGCTCATCTCCTTGCAGTCTTCTTCCAAGCAGCTTTCATTCCTCATCTCTCCCACCACACGAAGGTATGTTATTTATTTTTGTATATTGCATAATATTAATTTTTGAAAAATTTGTAAGAGTTATATTTACATAAATATCATATCTGATAAGAATTTTTATAATACTAATTTTTTAGGATCAAGCATGACAGAAATTGGTATAATTTGCTTATATGACAGCGAAATAGTGTCTGAGAATGGTAGTGAGATTTATGTTGGTGGTACATCCAGTATTACTACAGCTACCTTGGATATTTCTCTTTGTAGACTAAAGGAAATTATATGTATGGAGTGCGGTTGGCCGGATGTTGAAGTCATGTCCATAAGCATTTCATATAAATTTACAGATACTGATGGACTTTGCAAGTTTGTGCGTATCCGATCGGATTCAGCATTGTCTTTGGCTTTAGAAAAAATCTGTCAATCCAAATAAAAAATAAAATCAACATGTATGCTAAGGGATGCAACTCTCCACCTTGCACTTCACCCTAGAGCACAGGACTACCAACGTGAAGGTGCTCCCACGACCATAACTGTAGTGTACAAAAATTAATAAAATTGTAGAATCAATTCTAAATATTCATACAAAACTATCATATGGAATACCTGTAGTAGGATGGCACAACCTGAGAATGTTGCAGCGTTAAGCTCAGATGTCTCACACAATCCCCGATATGTAGCAACCCAAACAACTGAACCCCAACTATAATGAGCTGCTCTTTGTAAATCCCTCAGCAGTGGTAAGTAGATTAATGACACCTTGTCTTTCTTTGTCGTTGTAAACAACACACCACCGAGTATCATGAGGATAAATGTCCTCGCTTGTTGTTCGACGGTAAGATGAGGATGAAAAAGATATTGTCGTAACGTAGTCAACTTAACAAAATCTTTACGACCTTGTAAGTTCAGACCTAATAATTCCAAACCCGCAACATCCATATCTTCCTCAACTGCATAATCATCTGTTACTGCTTCTCCGTGTATACGAAATCCAAGTATCATGGCTACGTCCTCTAGAGTGATCGTCATCTCTCCATGTCTGAGATGAAAGGTGTGTGTCTCTGGCCGCCAACGCTTGGACAATAACGTCAGTAACTTATGATCCAATTTGGGATGTGACATAATAACCACATCCCATAAACCAACTGCTTACACAATCGCTTTAGCATTTTCTGAAATTAGATTTTCTTCCAGTTTTAAACATCGAAGCGTGATCTGTTGGTTAGCACTAAGATCCGACGAACGATGTTGGTCTTGTCCCCAAAGGACCGATGGATCCAAAGGACTAACATTTATCACATTTGGACCACGCGACTGATTTGTCATAACTACGCGCGACTGCATGATAACTGTATAATTAAACAGTATAAATTTTTAATTTATAACAATTTATATTTTTGTCACAATTTTTTACTAATCATTATCTAATAATTCAAATATATATAATTAATTTATAATAATATATTTAATTAGCACACTAATTACTAATATGTTTAATTTAATATGGCTAATTAGCATAACAATAAATATTAATCATCATATATTTATAAAAAAAATATATATTTATTAAAATAAAAATTAATAATAGTAAATAAATAAATTACTGATTTCCTCGGTCTCTGGCTGCGGTGGTGGCTGGGTGGTGGCGGGCTGGAGGCAGCTAAGCGGCAGGATGCGGCTGGGCAGCACGAGTTGAGGCAAGGCAGCGGGAGCTGGAGGCTTGGGCAGTGGGAGGGCATCTGGGAAGCGGGAGGGCGTCTGGGCAGCGGGAGGCTGGAGGCGCTGGAGGCTAGGCAGTGGGAGCTAGAGGCGTCTGGAGCTGGAGGATGGAGGCGAGGTGCTGGAGCTGTCGGCGAGGGAATGTGAGAGCTGCTGAGGGGAGATAGGGTTATTTATAACGAAACCCTATCTCCTAGGCGCGTCCCCAGGAAGTGCCTATTCAATAGGCGCGACCCCGGTACCCCGCGCCTATACTTATATTTCTAAAAACATTTTTTCAATATTTACTTTTTCAAAATTTTTTTCTAATATAAACATTTTTTGAAAAAAATTCTAATTTCGAAGAAAAAACGCTGAATAGATATTCGTCAGACTCAACCGTTTCTTATAATAATAATTATAATAAATCTGATGGGTATAAGAGCATCACCTCTATAAATCCGATGAAGAGGTTAACTTCTCCTATAAATACTTATCATTCACTCCTTTTTAAGTATGTATTGATATTTTCACTCACTATTTACTGCTCTTAAAACACTTAGATTAACTTAAGCATCAAAATAAAAACAAACGAGACCACCGAAAGCTTTCCTTTGTGCAGGTCTCGTGAGAAGTTAAGACCCAACATCTCGCGCCGTCTGTGTGAACTTGAGCTAATATTATAGACATGTCTCCTGCCAATACAAACTACAAAGAGACTGTTGAAGGAGACTCGCTTTATTGTCTTTAGTAGCACCTTCAACCTTCCACCTTCTTGCCACCGTGGGACCTTGAGCATGAAACGTCGCTCCCTAGCGCCACAACTCTTTTAGGTGGACAACCAAGGCTTCAACCTACTACACTAGCACCTATCAAAAGAGCCTCGGACTTGAGTAAATAGCACCTCGCCCGACACAGTCGCATATCGCGTCTTCCGGACGAGCGCCCCCCCACAAGGGACATTACCCCTAAAGTGATTCTCACTCCAACCTTCATCGTAGCACTAGACAAGCTGCTGGATAGAAGAGAGCTTCGAGCGTCTACTCGCACTGCTCGTCCAGTTGAGCTGTATCAGACGGAAGAGACAACTTCGAGGCCTCAACTAGTGCCCTTATATATACATTCGCCGCTTCAATCGTTCCCCATCCCAGCGAGGGTCACCACCCAAGTCACTGACATGACAATGGATTCACCTCCGAGCATGATGAACCGGGAGGATATTGAGGAGTTTGTCGCCAAAACCGTCAAGGAGCAAAAGGGAAGGGTAATGCCTTGCCTCAGGGACAAGGCGTCACATCCATGGATTGTTATAGGGGTGAGGGTGACCCATTGAATCATATTCAGAGGCACAAGTCCTCCATCTTAGGAAAGACCAACGACGAGAGGTGTCAATTCCAGTGGTTAGGTCAACCGCGAGTCGTGTCATCCATGGGTCATGTCAAGATTTGCTAAACCCAAACATGACCCATCCGTTTTCACGGGTCAATTCTTGTGACTCAAACAGGACCTACATATCAACCCTCGCAATCAAAAAATTACATTGCAAATTTATGGGTCAACCCACAACCCGTGCGACCCGCATGACCCGCACGACCTTCTAGGTTTACGGTTATAATATCTTTATTATAATATTTAATAATATATTATAAATTATTCAATGGGTCAATGGGTTGACCCTTGGGTCGAAGGTATATTATAAATTATTCAACGGGTCAATGGGTTGACCCGGTGGTCAAAGGTTACAATCTAAACACAATCTGTTTATTAGACGGGGCAGACTGGTCTTGTCAAAATGACCTCTTGGGTAAAAAAAAATGCAAACCCAAACACTACCCGTGGACGGTTCAATCGCGGGTCATCCACGAGTCATGTCCAAAATTAACACATTTACCAACGACGATAATCATTTCGCGTTTCTCTTTCAGTCAACCCTAGGAGGCGTCGCCTCGCATTGGTTCGTTGGTCTCTTTAAAGTTTCAGTCAAAACATCGGGGGACCTTAAGGACAACTTTATTGTGCAGTACATGGGCAGACGATAACTCCTAAAGAGGGCACGTTGGACCACATCAGACAAAGGAGTAACGTGATTAGGAAACTTTTATACGCGCTTTAACAAAGATCTGATGAGCATTGACCAGGTTATTACAGGCGGAGAGACCATCTACGCCTTTGTTAAAGTGTTACGACCGAGAGGCTCCGCCTTATATGACAACTTAAGCGTCATACCCGTCACCGTGGTCGAAGAGATTGCGGTGAGAGTCAAGTCATATATTGAGTTAGAGATAGCGAATGAGGGCAGGAAGCAAAAAGGAGATCCACGAGGGGAAAAAGGCGGAGCAACGCCTGCACAAGAACCACCAAGAAGATAAGTTCCGTCCCTTGGTGTCACGCCCTAGTATGGAGGTCTATGAAACCTACACCCTTTTAAACCAGAATATTTCAGTCATCATGAATGAAATGGAGAAAAGGGAATGGGTGTCACCCCCAACTCCATGGAAGAACGGGGCACCCATGGGTCGGACCACGAGCAGTACTGCTGATATCACCGCTGAAAAACAACAACACTGACGAATTTAAGATCCTCAAGAGAAATATCAAAGCCCTGATCCAGAATGGACTTCTGAAAAATTTCGTGGCCAGGAGAAGGCATAGACCAAGTCCCAATCGCAGAATCGCAGGGCTTCGCCTGGGAGAGAAAGGGGCCAGGACACCCGTGGGGGAAGAAAAGGCTCTCGCCATATGGCAAGAAGTAAAGAAGTTGGTCGACCCCCACTTTGTGAAGGAGATCATATTTCAGACTTGGGTGGCAAACCCAGTGCTCGTAAAGAAAAACAATGGCAAATGGAGAATGTGCGTCGAGTTCCGAGATTTAAACACGGCTTGCCCCAAATATTCGTATCCCCTTCCCAGGATTAACCAGCTCGTCGACGCCACCTTAAGACATAATCTTTTAAGTTTCATGGATGCATACTCAGGGTACAACCAGATAAAAATGGCTGAGGTCGACACCAGTCACACCGCCTTCTACGCGGATAGTGACGTTTACCACTACACTGTCATGTCTTGTAGATTGATCAATGCTGGTGCCACTTATCAGCGAATGGTAAACAAGCTTTTCACAGGCATGATAGGCGTCACTATGGAAGCCTATGTGAATGTCATGCTAGTCAAGTTTATCAAAGGAGTCAACCACACAGATGGACGGAGGAAAACTTTTGAGAGGATGTGACTCCATCACGTGCACCTAAATCCAACTAAATGTGTGTTTGGCGTCCAATCCGGTAAATATTTGGGAAATATGGTCACTCAGTGGGAGATCGAGTTCAACCCAAAAACATTCGACGCCATTGAAGGGGTGAACAACCCAACTTGTCACAAGAAGATGTAGAGCCTAAACGGTCGGCTGGCGGCTCTCAGTCGATTCCTCGCCAAGTCTAGAGATAAGTTGTTGCCTTTCTTTGAAGTTCTAAGGGCCTACATGAATTTTATGTGGGCCCTAGAGTGTGAAAATTCATTTCAAGACCTCAAGAAACACCTATGAACGCTCTCACCACTACCCCAGCCAGCAAAAGGCGATGCCTTTTCCTCTACCTTAGCATTAGTCTTGTGGTCGTAAGCTCGGTTTTAGTGAAAAATGTGGATAAGGGCCAAGTGTCGGTCTGCTATGTATCAAAACTCCTATCCAAGGATGAAATGAATTATAAGGAAGTTGAGAAGTATCTTTATGAGTTGGTGGTCTCAGTCATGAAGCTTCAACCCTATTTCCACGAACATGAAATCATCGTACTAATTCATCAACCACTAGAACATTTCCTTCAACAGCCCAATGCCACAGGGAGATTGATAAAGGGAGCTGTTGGGTATCAATAGTGACAGCCAATACGGATAAGGCCAAGAAGACCCAATTATTTTACAAGGGATAGAACCCACATCCTTCAGAACTGGGACGACCCACAGTAAGGGTAAACTGACACTCATAAATCGGTCTAGTACCAAACCCAAAGCTAAAGTGGATGCCAAAGTCCTATTTTAGGCCGCCCTCGTCCAAGGCAAAATCCTCCTACTGCTCGCCATAAGAGCACTCGCCAAGAGAGTCAAATTTCTCAAATTCTGGTCCCACAAACTAACACCGAATATATAGCCACGATATCCCGCGTATATCTGACACATATTCTATAAAGATTACATAAGGTAGTATTACGCAATAACCATAATATATGCTATCCTAATTTTTACCGACACAATATTCACAAAATATTCAGCTGCCTTTAACGGTTTGATCTTCCAACTCTATAAATACTCTTGCTTTACATACGTTCATTATGTTTGGAGAGGATACACACAGTATACTCATTTAAGCATTGGAGTGGGACCTGGAGGTACCCCCTCTGTTGTGATCCCCTTCTTGCATGTTCATCGGAGCTCAAGCAAAAGCGTGCGATCATCAATCCTTTGGCATTCACTCACTACCAAGTCAGCACCTAGGAAATTCAGACCCAACATTTGTCGCCGTCTATGGGAATACGAGCAAATAGTCATGCAAACTCGCTCTAACCGCAATCATCGGAAACAAGCTAATGATCAATCCTCAGATAGCTCAGAATCCGGCGCCGCTTCGCCGCTCCACCACTCCACCAAGAACCTGTTAGCCAAGCAATTCCTAATGCCGTCCCTCTGAGGCCGGCACGCGAGTATGTTAGCAATTCTAGACCGGCCCCTATTCCAAACACCGTCGAGATTCCAGTTCGACCGACCGTTCAAGTGGCTGGGGAAACCATTCAGGTAACCGCACAGATGCTATCCCTATTGGAAACCATCATAGGACAGGCTCGCAGACAAGCCCCTGCTCCTCATGAAGATCCTCGTCCCGCGGGGCCACGGGAAGTAGAAACTGGAAATCCAGGCGCCGCTGCTCCTCAAGAAGACTAAGAGATAACTTCAGGACCTCAGACCCTGCCTTCGGATTCCACCGAAACGCCGACGGACACTCACTGTCAACCTATCGAGTACCTCACCGACTGGAGAACAGCAACCCCAATTCACTCTTGACCTAGTTGAGGAGCTTATCAATAAGAGAATCAAGGAACATCGCAGAAATGTCATGACTCCCTTCCGAGAGCGATCATCTCATCCGTTCACCGCCAACCTTATAACGGTTAGAATACAAAATGATGTAGTTGCGAGGGCCATCCCTGAATACAGTGGCGGAGGAGATCCTGTGATCCACGTCAATAAGCATGAAGCTTCTTTGTTGGGTAAGTCGAATGATGAAAATCACTTAGACCTATTATTTCCGTCAACCCTTTCGGGTTCGGCGTCGTCCTGGTTCTTCGGCCTCCCTGCAGGATCGATAGGGTCATGGTCCGAGTTAAAGAGGAAATTTCTGGAATGGTTTATGGGTGAGCGTCAATTATTAAAGAGCGTGGTCGCCTTGGACATCGTCAAACAGCATCCAGGAGAGTCATTGACCGACTTTTACGGGCGTTTTCACAAAAACGTTAGAGAAAAACACGGCGGTATAACCAAGAAGAAGGGTCGCGAAAAGCACAGATCAGAAACCTCTCGACCAAGTCATCGAGAGGTCCTCAAGTATTTCACACCTTTAAACATGCAGATCTTGGCGGTACTAGTCGAGATGGAAATAAGGTCCCTGGCAAGGCCACCTATACCCCCAAAGAATGCTCAGCCAATGGGAAAAGACAGAGAGAGCTATTGTCGATATCATAAGGCTAAGGGCAAAAAGACCGATGATTGCCATATTCTTAAACGCGACATCGAGAAAATAATCCAGAGAGACATGCTGAAAAAATTTGGAGCCGTAACCCTACCAGTAATTTTGGGCGAAGGATGGAAAAAGCATAAAGGTGTCGGTCGCCGTTTTAGTGGTCGACGCTCCTACCTCATATAACACCATCCTGGGGAGGATCACCATCAATCCTCATAAAATCGTGGCCTCCATTGTCCACAAAAAAATGAAGTTCCTCACGCCGAATGGGATTAGAGAAGTTCTAGGTGACCAACCGTCCTCACAACAATGCTATGTGAACTGCCTTCGCAAGAAGAACCCAAGGGAAACCCTGACCACCGAGACAGAGGCTGACCTGCTTGAGGACAAAGCTCGGCCAACCCCAATGGAAGAATTGACAGAGGTCGAAATTGATGGTTTAGAAAAGAAGGTGCGCATCGGGACCACCTTGAACGACGACCAACAGGACGCCTTGACCTCCCTATTGAAAGAATACACTAAACTATTCGCCTGGAAGGCCAGTGACATGCCAGGCATTAACATCGACATAATATCCCACGAGCGGATAGATCTTTCGATGAAGCCTATCACTCAAAAGAGAAGGTCGTCATTCAGATCAGACAAGTGCTTGGCGATCACGCAAGAAGTAGGCAGACTACTTGAAGCCAACTTTGTTAGGGAGGTACGTTTCCAAAGCTCGGTCTCCAATCCAGTGCTCGCAAAGAAATCGAATGACAAGTTGAGAATGTGCGTTGACTTCCACGACCAGAACAAAGCCCACCCCAAATAGTCGTACCCCCTTTCTCGAATTGATCAACTGGTAGATGCATCCTCTGGTCACGAGATGTTGAGCTTCATGGACGCATATTCAGGCTACAACCAGATCCGAATGCACCCAGCCGATGAATCCCATACAACCTTCTATGCGGACGGGGATATACTTTGCTATAAGGTGAGGCCCTTCAGTTTGATAAATGCGAGGGAAACCTATCAATGAATGATAAATGCGGGTCCAAGAAATGATGGTGCGCAACATGGAGGCCTATGTGGACGACATGCTCGTCAAAACAGTCAAGGGAAGCCCTCATACAGAAGACCTTCGAGAAGCATTCAAATGCATGAGAAGGCACAACGTTTGCCTAAACCCAGCAAAATGCGTCTTTGGGGTAATATCAGGCAAATGCCTGGGATTCATGGTCAGCGAGTGCGGAATAGAGGCGAACTCTGAAAAGATCAAATCCATTGAATAAATGAAGTCCCCAACTTGCCACAAGGAAGTCCAGAGGCTGAATGGTCGCCTGGCCACACTCAATCGCTTCCTCTCAAGGGCGAGCGATAGGTCCCTCCCGTTCTTCAAAACTCTCAGGGCAAACCGCAAGTTCGAGTGGACGCCAGAGTGCGAGTCTGCCTTTCAATCACTTATGCAGCACTTGGAGACACTCCCGGCTTTGGCAAAGCCCATTCCCGACAAACAACTACTTCTTTATATAAGTATTAGTGAGATTGTAGCGAGTGCAGTTTTACTTAAGAGAAGAGGAAAATATGTAGAGTCCAGTATACTTTGTAAGCAAATTGTTTAATTCAGCCGAAATAAAATATACTGAGATTGAAAAGTATCTCTATGCCTTAGTTATTGCTTCTCGCAAGTTAAGACCGTACTTCCACGCTCATGCCATTACAGTCCTCTCAAATACTTCGTGCTAAAGCCAGACTCTTCAGGAACGATGGTTAAGTGGGCAATTGAGCTGAGCGAATTCAAGATCAAATTTGCGCCTAAAACGGCCATGGTCAAGCATTGGCAGATTTCATAGTGGAAATTACTGACAATGGTCTAGCAAAAGAAGAAAAATGGCAAAGACAGCCAGAAGACACACACAAAGGCTGTGTACTTTATACTGATGGATCCTCTTTAAAAGAAGGCTCGGGGATAGGATTAATTCTCATCCCCCATGATGGCGAGCCCCTAAAATATGTGATCGCCCTTACTTTTAAGGCGATCAATAATGAGGCTGAATATGAAGCACTTTATCACTGGACTGCAACTCACTAAGGGAATGGTCATAACATCACTCAAAGCAAAAAGCGATTCAGAGCTAATTGTCAACCAAATCAATGGCACTTATGAAGCAAAGGGAAAAAAAAATGAAAAAGTACCTTGACATGGCTAAAAAACTCATCGCCGAAATTCCGACTTTCGCGATTGAGTCCATTCCTCGCCAAGACAACCAGCTAGCTGACTCTCTACGCAAACTGGCGTTTGGAGGAACAAAGATACAAGATGTGCAATTCCTGGAACAAGCCTTATACTCGGTCTTTGACAACCGAGCAGAAGTCTTCAATATTCAAGAGCAGGATAACTGGATGACCCTATTCCAGAACTTTCTAAAAGAAGGAATACTGCCATAAGACGAAGGCGAGGCCACGAAAATAAGTCGCCTAGCCACAAATTATCTTCTCATAGATCGAGAACTCTATAGGCGAGGATACTCAACTCCTTATCTGAAGTGCATCTCTTATCCCGAGATAGAAAGAGTTCTCTGTGAAGCTCACGAAAGAGTCGCTGCATGCCATGAAGGTGCGCGCTCACTGACACGCAAATTCTTCAGACTAGGCTATTACAGGCAAACCTTGAGCAAGAACACGGCAGAATTAACAAAAAAGTGTGCGACTTGTCAACAGTTCGCACGACGATCGGGTCGACCATCGACGTTGCTATCCCCAATTGAGGGCGCATGACCTTTCGACCAATGGGGAATACACATTTTGGGACCCTTTCCCATAAGCACTGGACAAAGAACCCACATTATCGTGGCGATCGACTTCTTTTCCAAGTGGAAAGAGGTGAAAGCATTGGCATCCACGACTGAATTTCAAGTGATCAAGTTCTTGAAAATCCACATATTTTCGCAATTCGGCGTCCCCAAAATACTCATAAGTGAAAATGGTCCACAATTCGTGGGAAAAGAGCTCAAATGGCTATGCGAAGAATACCATATCGATCATAGATTCAGCTCGGTACACCATCCTCAAACGAATGGGCAGATCAAAGCAGCCAACAAAGTTGTCCTGCCAGGACTCAAAAAGAAAATTCAAGTCGTCAAAGGAAACTTAGCAGAAGAGTTGGATAATGTACTGTGGGCTGTCCTAACGACACCCAAAATAGCAACGGGAGAAATGCCATACAGTCTGGTGTACGGATCCGAGGCGCTAGCACCCGCCGAAATAGTGGTGCCTACCCATAGGATCCTACACTTTAATGCTAAAGCGAATGAAATCGAGTGTCGTACAGACCTCGATCTTGCAGAAGAAAAGTGATGGCAATCAGACAATGCACAAGCTAAAATGGTACTCGCAACCGCTCGATACTTCAACAGAAAAGTCAGTGCTCGCCAATTTTTCGTGGGGGAGATGGTTATGCGAAGGAATGAGTTCACAAACTTGGACAAACAAAACAAACTCTCAGCTAAATTCGAAGGTCCATATAGAGTAATTGAGATCGCCGGATCAGGGTCCTACAACTTGGAAACTGCAGAAGGTGTAAGGCTACCTCGTCCATTCAACTCCGAACATTTACGGAGGTTTTATGCATAACTTGTAATCAAAATGTTATGTCAATAAAACAAATCATTCCTTCATATAAAACATAGACACTCGAACCAAAACAAAAAGTCCCAAAGAATGGGCAAGCTATCAAAAGAAAAGACCTAATATAAAAGGCGAACGAACCTAAAAGGTAACAGTTCCCTTACAAGTTGGGCAAAAACTAAGACCTGATATAAAAGGCGAACGAACTGAAAAGGTAACAGTTCCCTTACAAGTTGGGCAAAAACTAAGACCTGATATAAAAGGCGAACGAACTGAAAAGGTAACAGTTCCCTTACAAGTTGGGAAAAAACTAAGACCTGATATAAAAGGCGAACGAACCGCAAAGGTAACAGTTCCCTTACAAGTTGGGAAAAAACTAAGTCCTGATATAAAAAACGAACGAACCCACAACAAGGGTAACAATTCCTTTAAAAGTCGGGCACAACAAAGTGGGCGAACGAACCTAAGGTAACAACTTCTACAAAGGTGAGCAAACCTTTAGTAACAATTCCCCACGTATAGGCGAACAAAACGAAGGACTCAAAAAATAAAAGGCGAACGGATCCATAAAGGATGACGGTTTTCTTAAAGGCATGATCCTTGGGTAACAATTCCCTTAAGAAATTTGGCGAAAAGAAAGGATGGGCTGATAAAGGGTCACGATCCTTCCTTCGAAGCCTAAAGGAGTGAATAGAACCTGTTAGAAGGTAATGTTTCCTCCAAAGAAAGGTCTAAGACCCTCTATGGAGAGACTATCCTACATAGGCTAAAGTGAAGTTGAAAACAAATATGGTAAAACTTCCTAAAGCATTCAAACGAAAATACATCGGAAAATCGACAAAATACATTTGACGTCAAACAAGAATAACGACTTTCGAAATAAAATTTGTTCATTATAATTAAAAGGGTTAAATACCAAGTAGTTACCTAAACTTTGGACGTTTTGCAATGAGCTACCCGAACTGTGAAAATTCAAAACGGGATACCTCAACTTTGAAGAAGGTTCAAATAGCTTTCTCCGTCCAATTTTACGTCAACTGTTGTCGAAAAGTCGTTGGAAAGTCGTCGGAAATTCGTTAGAAATTGGATGGAGGTAGCTATTTGCACATTCTTTAAAGTTAAGGTAGCCCGTTTTGAATTTTCAAAGTTCGGGTAGCTCGTTACAAAACGTCCAAAGTTCAGGTAACTACTTGGTATTTAACCCTAATTTAAATTATATCCAAATATGAAGTTAAAGAGTAATTACAAGATTCCTAAAAACAAAAGGAAACCGAAAGTGATTGTCATCGATAAGAGAGAATAAAAGGAAAAGCAAAAAGCATGAGGAGGTCAAATGGGCTCCTTCGACTTGAAGCTCTGCATTGACTTGGTCGCCAAGGGGCCTCAGACCTCAAGATCTAGGTTCATCAGGGGCTGCAGTCTTCCTCTCGGCCCCGGGGGCAGCCTCCTCGCCGACAGCAGCAAGAGGAGCTTCCTTGGTGTAACCGCTCTCGATGAAGTCCTGAAGAGACTTTACCTACCGGAGAGGAAATTTGGGATCAATCCCATGAATCTCAGCGACTAAGACCTGGAGATAGGAAGCCACATCAACCTTCATCACCTCCAAGGCGCAGTTGGAAAACTTCTCGGACTTCTTAAAGTCCTCAACCACGCCCTGGGGAGGATGGGAAAGCCTTCAACTTCAAGGTGAGCTGCTCCTTCTCAGCCACAGAGGCATCCCTCTGAGCCCATGACTCATTCAGCGCGACCTTGAGGTCAACATTCCCCGCCTCCAGCCGAGCGGAGTACTTGTCGGCCTCCTTGGTCCGGATCTCAACCCTTAGACGTTTGTCATCGGCGAGAGCCACCTGACCCTCCCTCACCTTGGCGGTGGCGAGCAGTCCCCTCTCCTTATCCTCATACTCCCACCGAGCATGTTCCACCAGCTCTGTGGCCGCCTCCGCCCTCCTCTTCAAATCCTCCATCTCGTCAAGAGTGTAGCCCAAACTCCGGAACTGCTCTAAATCGATACGCAAATCAACTTTCTTATCAGTGAGCTCCCCTCACAGAGGAGTTGACGACAGGGAAAAAGGAAAAAGTAAAAAAGGATTAAGGAGCGATAAAAGAGCGAGCAATGAAAGGGAAGTTTTGTAAAGGAATAAAAGAAGTGGGAAAAGCTTACCAAGGCGAGACGCTACTGTGGGAAAGTGCGACCTCATAACGACCTCGATGTCGTTCAAATCGGAAGGGACCTCCATCTGTTCTTGAGGTGGAAGGATCCCGTTCAGCAGATGCATGCAAAGGTCTAGGTTACCCCGCAACATGGTCTTGACCGAAATCTCCACCTTCTGGAGATTGTGACATGGAAACCAAAGACCCCTCGGGCCCGCTACCTTCGGTGGCTGGAATAAGCCCACCAAAGAGCTGTACTACCCGGTGAATGGAGTCTTGGAAGTTCCCGTCGCGACACCTTGGGTCTGGACTCTCTTCCGAGCCTTATCTCCCATGGAGGGGTTTGGAGCAGCATGATCGGAGGCAGGGGAAGCAACCACCCCAGTGGCAGAGGCCTTGTCCCGGGAAGCAGAATATCCCCGGTGGAAGCTGGGCGCTCCTGGCCAGAACTCCTTGCCCTCTTGGCAGAAGCATGAGCAAGAGCAGGAGTCGCCTCAGTTGTGACATTCTCTGCAAACAAGCAAAAACAGTTTTTTAAAACCAAAGGCTGGAGAATAAAAAGAAAAACAGAGGGCATAGTACGAGACATACCTCTTGGGCGATCGCCAGAGGCGACCCCATGTTGTTCCTCCTCAGGCCTACGCTTGGACGCGCGACTGGAAGGAGGATGAGGTGGACTCAAAGAAGACTTGGTCGCTGATAGCCCCGCCTTAGCCTGCTTGAAAAATAGACTGAGAAGTTTTGGTCCCCGAGTGCCTACAACGGAAAACCAACAAAGAAAAAGGGTAAGAAAATTACCCAATCAATAGAGACTAGCGCGGACTGATGAATGCGCGCCAGCTTAAGCATCGACTCTGAAGTTTCCGCCACTGAGCATAACAGACAGAACTCCGGTTGCCTATGGCGTCGGAAAAAGTCGTCTCTGGTGTTCTTATCACTCCCCGACAGCTCGCCAAAGTTTTTTTTTTTTTTTTTGGGGGGGGGGGGATATCCTGTTCCAGCTGGAAAAGCTTCCAAGACACACTACCCTTGCAAAAGAAGTAGTACTTCTTGTAGTTGGAGTTGGTAGCCCAGAAGTCATCCACCAGGTGAAAATGGACGTTCTAGTTCCACGCGTGACCCCTCCATTCCTCGAACTTGGGCCAGCGGGTTTAGAAATAATGAAGGTGATGAAGGTGGCCAACCGATAAAAACACCGGAACAGGGCCAGTGAATACGCCTATCCTTGACGTAAACACATGAATTTGAACCCAACCCACATCTGAATGACGTTGTGCACCAGTTGCGTAGAGCCTACCCCATAGTAGCAACAGAGTCCCTTCAGATCACCGTAGAGAGGAAAACGGAACCCAACATCAATCTGGACTGCATAGACACCCCCTAGCAGACCTAAACCTGGATACCTAGGTGCATCTGCTTCTCCTAAACTGGTCAAAGCGACCACCACCTTGAACTAAGCTGGCCCCAACTCATTCGGCTTACTCTGGTCCCACAAACCAACACCGAATATATAGCCACGATATCCCGCGTATATCTGACACATATTCTATAAAGATTACATAAGGTAGTATTACGCCATAACCATAATATCTGCTATCCTAATCTTTACCGATACAATATTCACAAAGATATTCAGCAGCCTATAACAGTTTGATCTTCCAACTCTATAATACTCTTGCTTTACATACGTTCATTATGTTTGGAGAGGATACACACAGTATACTCATTTAAGCATTGGAGTGGGACTTGGAGGTACCCCCTCTGTTGTGATCCCCTTCTTGCAGGTTCATCGGAGCTCAGGCGAAAGCGTGCGATCATCAATCCTTTGACATTCAGTTCACTGCCAAGTCAACACTTGGAAAATTCAGACCCAACAGGAGCCATCGAGTTAAGTGAATTCCAAATTAAATTTGCTCCAAAGACGACCATAAGAGGAAAAGCACTAACCGATTTTATAGTAGAATCTACCTATCCTATCTTTTCGTCGCCATCCAGAGCAGAAACGCCCTTGTTAAAAGAGGCGCCGCAAATACCTTCTTAGAAATTACACTTGGACGAATTCTCATGTGCTAAAAGCTCAGGGGTAGGATTGATACTTACGCCTTCAGGCGAGGGAGAATCTTTGAGATACGTATTGGTCTTAATGTTTAGAGTGAAAAACAACGAAGCATATTATGAAACATTGATAGAAGGACCCAGGATAGCCAAAGGAGTGGACGTCGCCTCTCTTAAAGTCTATTGTGACTCTCAACTTGTAGTGAACCAAATAAAAGGGGAATATGTTGCAAAAGGCGAGCAAATGAAAAAATATTTCAAGGAAGCAAAGGCTCTGGCCAGAGGCTTCGCCCATTTTGAAATTAATGCCATTCCTAGGGATGATAACGCATAATCCGATGCTCTGAGTAAATATGCATGGCCGGCAACGCCACTACATATACATTTCATTGAGTGTGTCACTCGTCCTCGATGATATGAGTACTTTAATGTGCGTAGCACAACTGACTAGGCCACGCCTATCATGAAATTCCTGGAAACAGGCACTGAACCTCACGACGAAGCTGAATGCAAAAGGATGATGCGTCTGTCCTCAAGTTACACTCTCATCGATGGAATTCTCTACAAAAAAGGATTCTCAGCACCATTTCTTAGATGCGTCGTTCTTCCCGAAATAACAACTGTCGTAAGAGAACTGCATGAAGTCTACACCACTTGTCCTGAAGGGGCAAAGTTGATTGTCCGAAAATCTTTGAACCTGGGGTATTACTGCCCTACCATGAGAGCCAATAGGGAGCAAAGCTGGTACATAAATGTGAATCATACCAGAAATACACACCAAGAATCGTGCGTCCACCTTCAGTAATGATCCCTATATGCGCCGCCTGACCTTTTGTGCAATAGGGCATCAACTTGGTAGGACCATTTCCCAAGTCAAAACAAAAGAGTTGTGTTATCATCGCCATTGACTACTTCTCAAAGTGGATCAAAGCAAAGCCTCTTGCGTCAATACTGAGTTCAAAGTAATCAAATTCTTAAAATCCAGAATCATATCTCGATATGGAATTTCGAATGTCCTAATCAATAACAGTAGCGCTCAATTCGCTAGAAAGATACTTAGATGATTTTGTGAGAAATTAAAGATCGAGCATTACCACGCTTCAGTAAAACATGCTCAGACAAATGGGAAAGTAGATGCGGTGAGTAAAATCACACCCTCAAAGTAAAGTGAACGGAAGAGTTGGATAACGTTCCGTTGGTCGTACGAACGACGCCAAAAAGGCTATCAACGAAACCCTATTTGGACTAGTGTATGGTTTTGAAGTCATCACCCCAACAGAGATCGCGGTTGCCTCCCATTGAGTCAAGCACTTTGAAGCTATTCCCAATGACATACAGAGGCGATGGGCATCAGATGAAATCCAAGGCAATATGTGACTTGCCACCGCCAGATACTATAATAGGGGTGTATCCTCTTGCCAAATTTATGTGGGGAAAATAGTATGGAGAAGGAATGAGTTTTTGCACTTGGACAAAATGAGCAAATTATCTCTAAAATGGGAAGGTCCATACAAGGACGTCGTCATTCCTCATCCCAACACCTACGTTTTAGAAGATGAAGAGGGAAACAAGTTGAAGAACAACTTCAATGATGAGCACTTAAAGAAATTCTTTGTATATTCCATATATGGGCCACACCATTTGAAGCAAACCTGTTTATAACTTAATGGTACAAAAACTTAAGTTTTCAAGGTTTAAGGATTATAAAGCGTCCCCATTGCAAATGATTATAAAGTTAAGAGTTGAAAAAACTTCTAAGTATAAATTCTCAAGGTTCGATGCTCATTATGCGCTGCCATGGTACAAGGTTATACCCTCAAGAATTAATGATAAGCGTCGCCACGAGAAAAATTGCAATGAAAAATTTCTAAGTATGAGTTTCATAATTTCGAATGATACAAGTCTATGCTTCATCAATTAGATCGTTTCATTAAAAACGCAAAGTTAATTAAATTAAATTTGCCAAAGTTTTTACATACAAAGAGGTAATTACATATCCCTAAAAGCTCTCTAAAATCTAAGGGGGGGGGGGGGAAAAAGGTGTCGTATTATCGCCATTCCCTAAGGAGCTGTTGGATCACATACACCGTATTCCCTTCTCAGAAACTCGCTCTGTATACCTGCACAAAGGAAAGCCCGGGATGTCCCGTTGTTTCCCCTCCGATGATTAAGTAAGTCGGAGGTTGTTTGTAATATGTGAATGTAAGGTTTCTGTAACAGAGAATACTTAACCTGTAATGAGGATAGTGATGAGCTATTTATAACATTTCATACCTGGAACCATGGTTTGGTCAGGGTTTACCTTAGTCATCCTAGCTGTCCTCAGAAGCACTAACCACAGTTACTTTACTGCATATTCGTTTTTAGTGGCTACTCTATTGTAGACCATCCTTTGTATTTGTTTAATCCTAGGCATGCTAAAAGCAGCCGGCCTAAGTCATAGGTGTGCAGGCGCACCATCTAAGGTGGACAGTGAATGCATTGTCATCCACTGAAACTGGCCTAAAATGCCTTCTGGCGAATCCCATTTAGGCGACGCCTAAATGGGTATGTCTTCAAGGGCGACGCCTCTGTCTATGCTAACATAGGCGACGCCTGTATCCAGTTGGGCCCTAAAGAGGTGAAGTCCAAAATGCTTATTTGGGCCAAATGTTAATTTCAGCCCAGTACAATATTTATAACCCATCATCTGCCCCCGAAGTCTTAAATGAGCGACGCTCATTTGAGAATTTAAATTCTTTTTGAAAGTCGTTTTCTTGATTTCTTTTTATGTTTAGGCGACGCCAATTTGCTTAGGATACGATTCTTCTATTTAGGCGTCGCCTGTAACCATACTTATTGTAACCGTCGTCCACGTGTCTATCATGTACAGGGCGACTTTTCCGTTTCAATTCAAATTTCAAATTTTGAATTTTGGCGGGATCTTCTAGAAGCCTCGGGAAACGCTGTGACCGTTTCTGATTGGAGGGGTAAAATGGTCATTTCCACTTTAGTAACCGCTCGCCTTTGTAATTCATAGGGGTATTTCCGTAAATTCCTCGCCTACGAAACGGTTCGCCTCCTTCAAACCTCTATAAATACACCCACCCCTCCTTCATTTAATACTTTTACTCCCCTTGAGCTTTCTCTCTCTAAAAAAATCCTCTGCCTTCTCTCTAGAATTCCGGCCAAACTCCGGTCAATTCTCCGATCGCCTTTTCCTTCTCAAACGCCTTCGCCCTTTCATCATTGCTCGGTGCTTTCCCCTCGCTCTAAACGCCCATCATCTCCGCGTCATTCGGTCTTATAGAAGAATGGCGTCTGATTCCGATATAGGTAACCATATTTTCCTTCCTTCGCCTTTCTCCGACCTTAAACCTAATCTTCTCACCCCCCATTCTTTCGAACAAGTGGTGGTTGAGGCGGGCTTGAGCGACGCCCAAGCCCCCAGGTATCCCATCCCAGATGATGCGGATCCTAAAAACCCTCACCCCATATGTCATCCCAAGGAAGGCGAGGAGATTATTTTCCCTCATCAAATCGCCGCGGGATTGAGATTTCCCTACTGTCCTCCTCTAGTAGAGTTGTGTCGCCATAATGGCATTTCTCCCACCCAACTTTCTCCCAACGCCCTTCATACCTGGATAGGTTTTAGGGTTCTTTGCTTTAGTAGAGGGTGGGAGTATTCTTTGAACATCTTTCGTAGCTTTTATAGATTAGAACAAAATCGATATGGCGTTCGCCTTTTCACAACTAGGGCGACGCTCCCTGTCAAAGAGTGGGATTGGGACTTTTCTCGTCCCTTAGTCACGGGTTACAAATCCCGTAATAGCAATTGGAAGAACGCCTACTTCTGTTTTCAAGGAGGCGTTCCCTGGTGTATGGTGACGACCAAAGGTGGCAGGGATCTAGCTCCAGGCGTCGAGGATTTTACCTCCGCCGAAATGGACGCCATGACAGCCATCTACTTGGATCATCAAGGACGCGCGCAGATAATCTCCAAATAGATCTATGAGTCTGACTTAGAAGATGCTGGCGTCTCCATTGTAGATCGGCACCTTCTGCCTTTCTTTCCGGTAAATAACTTTCCTTTCTTTTTCTTATTGCAGATAGGGATTTTTCCATGTTTTCTCACCTTGTAACGCCTGTCCAGAAAAAGGCGCCCAATGATAAGAAAACCAAGGAGAAAAAGGCCAAGGAGCCTAAAGGCGACGCCCCGGAGGGTTCCAAAAAACGCAAAGGGCACCACTCCTCCAAGGGCAAGAAAAAGGCGAAGCCTATGGAGGATTCCTTGGATCCTCTCAAAGCTCCAGCAGAGCTCTTCAGCGACGACACAAACGATGTCGTCGAAGCCTTTAAAGGTGCGGTTCCTAAATATCACTGGGTAAATAACAGCGTTACTAGTAATAGGAATAATATTTTGTTCACAAAAAAGTGGGGTCCTCCAGTCTTAGCCTATGGTGGCATCATGTGGACCTACACCGATTATCATTCGGGTGTTGTTAAGAAGGGACCATTTGACCCTTCCTTTGATCCGACAGGGGCGACGCCTACTGCTCCTTCAGTACAGAAGACACCAACCCCCCCACGCCATGTACCTTCCTCTTCAAAGGAAGTAATCCTGGTGGACACTTCTCCTGGTGACGACTCTTTGCCGTCACCTCCTCTTTCTCCTCTAGTTCGCCGTTGCCCAGACGACCTTCCGCAATTCAAGGGGCCCGCTTTTGACATCAGGCGAGAATTGCTGGATCAGGCTACCATTCCTAATCCAAAAGCACCATGGGTCCCCTGTACAAAGCTCCAGGAGACCTCCTTGATGGCGAGTCATTCTACCATCGACCCTAATCTCATCCTTCACCTCCTCTCAGGTTCTTGCCCCCCTGCTGATAGAGGGCCTTTGAACCTGGAAACTGAAGCCATAGAGGGTTTGGTTCGCCATTCCCTCTCTTTAATACAGAGTCAGGTAAACGCTTTTTCCCTTATTGCTTTTACTTTCATACTTGTATTTTTTCTAACTTTTACTTGTTTATTCTTCAGATCATTCCTGCTGCTCTGAAGATGGGCGCCACTCTTATGGGCCTAACTGAAGAAAGAGAGAGCAACCAATCCCTCCTTCGCCAAGCTGAGAAGGAGAAATTTGAGGTGGAGAAGCTGCAGCATCGCCTCGCCGTTTCTGAAGCAGCTCGAAAGGAGATGGAGGCTGACCTTGTCAATAAGGAACAGCTCGCCACTCAATTGAGGGATGCGCAAAATAGGGAGAACGCCCTGAAGGTTTCCCTCAACAAGATCCAAAAGGAGATGGCGCTTTTCAAGAAAGACAAGGACAACGCCTTTAAAGAAGCAGAGAACGCCAAGAGGGAAGCCGAGCAGGCTATTAAAGAGGCGTCTCAATCCACTTAGGAGGTGGAACACCTCAAGGCTGAACTGCCCAAACGCCTGGAGGAAGTTGTGGAGTCATTACGCACAAGTCCAGACTTCGCCAAGGCTGCTATCGAGTGGAACCGCACTGGCGTTTTAGCCATCTTTAAGAAGGCTGAAAAGGACATCCAGAAGGTGGATCCCAACTTTCCTTTGGATAAGTTGGAGTTTCTATCTAGGTACCTCGCCATGAAGGCTCAAGAAGAAGCTGAGGCGTTGGCCGAAAGTGATGAAGAGTCTGGCGATGACAGCTCCTCTTCTGGTGATTCTTCTCCAACAGAGCCGCCTCCTGAACCAGTGCCTGCTGAGACAAATTCAGAGACGCATGCTCCTGGCACTTCTCCTAAGACAACACCTCCAACTCTTCCTTAGTTTTATTTTCTTTTTTAACTCGCCTTTTATTTTTTGTAAAGACTGTTTTGCAACGCTTCGCCGTTGCTATTATGAATCCTTTATTTCCATATGCAATGTGTGTGTTTTTCCATACTTAGATTTATTTCATACTTAGTTTTATTTTTATCCTACTTGTTAAAATAACAAGTCTTATCTCATTTATCAAAACTTAAGCAAACGCCAATAAGCTTTTGTTTGAATGTCATCACCACTAGGTTCTATCCTTATCGATTAAGACATCGCCTTTGATCAACAACTTAATCAATAACTTGAGATAACCATTTCCAGTGGTCGCCATTTAATCAACTTGATTAACAACTTAATTGAATGTTTAAGTAATTGTCACCAAATTGAATATTAAGCAATCGCCATTAAACCAGATTTTAAATCATCACCATTTCATCCAATGTTTAAGCAATCGCCATTTCATCAAAGGTTAAGCAATCGCCATTTCATCAAAGGTTAAGCAATCGCCATTTCATCAAATGTTAAGCAATCTCCATTACATATAACACCCTTTGATTTCAACAATACTTCATACATCGCCTTCGACATTTAAGTATAATTTTTTTTCAAATGCTATAAACACCTTCACCATTAGGCATAAAATTTCTTCAAATGCTCAGCATTAAAAGTATTCTTCAACACTTTTCCTTCTAAATCTTCTAACACATATGCGTTTGGGTGAGGAATGACGATGACTTTGTAGGGTCCTTCCCATTTGGGTGACAGCTTGTTTACTCTATCCTGGTGTGAGAATTCGTGCCTACGCCATACCCTCTCCCCCACAAAAAATTGGTGAGATGGTACTTTCCTGTTGTAGTATCTCGCCGTAGCCAATCGCATACGCCCCTGAATTTCTTCTGAAGCCCATCGCTTTTCATCCACCATGTCCAATTCCAAATGCCTTTGATCCTCATTGTCCAGAGTGTCATAATGGCTTACCCTGTGCGACTCGACTGCTATTTCTGTTGGAGCAACCGCCTCTGACCCATAAACTAATCCAAATGGAGTCTCTCCCATAAGACGTTTGGGTGACAGCTTGTTTACTCTATCTTTGGTGTTGTTCTCAACGCCCATAAGACGTTTTCTAATTCTTCTATCCATTTTCATCCCAAGGTGTCTAGTCTTTTCTTCAAACCATTCAAGACTGTTTTGTTCGCTGCCTCCACCTGTCCATTGGCCTGCGCATGTTTTACTGAAGCATGCCTATGGTCAATTTTTAGCTCTTCACAAAACCACTTCAATTCCTTTCCAGCAAATTGTGGGCCATTGTCACTGACCAACACACTTGGGATTCCATATCGAGAAACAATTCTCGATTTATTAAATTTGATGACTTGAAATTCAGTGGTTGATGCCAACGCCTTTGCTTCAATCAATTTTGAAAAATAATCGATTGCGACTATTATATAGGTGCGTTGCTTGGATTTTGGTAATGGTCCTACCAAGTCGATTCCCCACTGTGCAAACGGCCATGCTGCACATATACTTGTAAGGTTTGCTGGTGGACGAACTATCTTCGAACTATACTTCTGGCATGATTCACATTTCATAACCAAAGCAGTCGCCTCTTGATTCATTGTAGGCCAATAATAACCTTGATTCAGAATCTTCCTCACAATTGACCTTGCACCTTCATGACAGGCCGCATATCCTTCATGGACTTCTCTTAAGATGGTAACCGTTTCAGGGTGAGCGACGCATCTGAGATAAGGCGTGGGAGAAACCCTTCTTATACATTAGACCATCAATTATTCGAAAGCTTGGTGCTAATCGAACAATCTTTTTGGACTGAGCTTCATCAGTAGGGAGTACTACTAATTCTAAATAAGCTCGAATAGGCGTCGCCCAATCAACTGTGACACTTATGTTAGCACAATAAAAGTTAACACATCCTCCATGGTTGGTTTCTATAAAATGGGCCTGTCTGGGCGTCGCCTGCCAAGCATATTTGCTCAAGGCATCTGCTTCTTGATTCGCTTCTCGGGGAATAGCCTCAATCTGAAATTTATTGAATCCTGCTACCAACGCCGTAGCCTCTTTCCAATATAATTTCATTTTCTCTCCTTTAGCCGTATATTCCCCTTTGATTTGATTGACCACCAATTGTGCATCACAATACACATGCAAAGAGGTGACGCCCAATCCTTTTGCCAATCGTAATCCTGTAACCAACACCTCATACTCAGCCTCATTATTCGTAGCCTTGAAAGTGAGGACCAGGGCATATCTTAGTGGTGTTCCTCCATCTGGTGGTGTTAACACTAATCCTGACCCCGAGCCATCGACTGATGAAGATCCATCAGTATGAAGTATCCAAGGATTCTCTTCTTTTTCTTTTTCTTTAGGCGTCGCCGGTTGAGGACATGTGGATTCCACAATGAAATCTGCCAATGCCTGACCTTTAATGGCGTTTCTAGGGGCGAATTTGATTCTAAACTCGCTTAATTCGATAGCCCATTTGACCATTCTTCCTGAAGCATCTGGTTTTTGCAGGAAATGTTTTAACGGTTGATTTGTTAAAACTGTAATTTCATGTTCATGGAAATAAGGGCGTAGCTTCCATGCTGATACTACCAACGCATAAAGGTACTTCTCAACCTCCAAGTAGTTTATTTCAGATTTGGCAAGTACTTTCGATACATAATACACTGGCACCTGGCGTTTTCCTACTTCTTTGACCAATACCGAACTTACAGCAACTGGGGTGATACTTAAATATAAGGAAAGGGCGTCGCCTTTGGAAGGCTTTGCCAAAGGTGGAAGTGTCTTGAGATGCTTCTTCAGGTCCTGGAAAGCCTGCTCACATTCACCAGTCCATTCGAATTTTTTGTTGGCCCTCAGCACCTGGAAAAAAGGGAGTGATTTGTCGCCTGCTTTTGCCAGAAAACGGCTGAGCGCCGCCAATCTTCCATTCAGGCTCTGCACTTCCTTGTGGCAAGTTGGACTCCTCATGGCTTCAATGGCTTCCAGCTTCTCAGGATTGACCTCTATTCCCCTTTGGCTCACCATGTATCCCAGAAATTTTCCCGAGTGAACGCCAAAAGCACATTTTGCTGGGTTCAGGCGAACTTGGTGAAGGCGCATCCTTTCAAATATTTTCCTCAAGTTCTCAACATGATCCGAGCTCTTTATGGATTTCACTAGCATGTCATCAACATATGCTTCCATGGTGACGCCTATCATGCCATCAAAAAGCTTGTTGATCATCCTCTGATAAGTGGCTCCTGCATTCAACAAACCAAAAGGCATCACCGTGTAATGATATATGTCGCTATCTGCATAAAAAGCTGTATGTTGAGCGTCGCCATCCGCCAATTGTATCTGGTTATAACCAGAATATGCATCCATAAAGCTAAGCAGCTCATGTCCAGAAGTGGCGTCGACCAATTGATCGATCCTGGGTAAAGGATAAGAATACTTTGGACATGCTTTGTTCAAGTCGCGATAGTCAATACACATCCTTCACTTCCCATTGCTTTTCTTGACCAACACAGGGTTAGCAACCCAAGTCTGGAATCTAATTTCCTTCACAAATTTGGCCTCAATGAGCTTTCCTACCTCTTGCTTGATAGCAATCGCCTTTTCCTCACCTACAGGGCGTCGCTTCTGGGCAATAGGTCGCACCTTCAGGTCTAAATTGAGCTCATGGGCAATGACATCCTTGCTGATGCCTGGTATGTCGCTTGGTTTCCACGCGAATAATTCCTTGAACTCAACAAGGAGCATCGAAAGAGCAGAAGCTTCCTTTTCTCCGAGCGTCGCTCCAATTGATACTTCCTTCCCTTTACCATCAATCTCCACCTTCTTCAACCCTTCCACGGGCTGAGGATGACTCCTTTCCTCCCTGGGATCTTCTTCTGCCTGAATTGCCAAGGATTCCTTTTTCTTGAAGTGGCGACGCGTCGCCTGGACATAGCAGCTTCGTGCTGCTGGTTGATCTCCCCTAACAACCCCTACACCATGGGGTGTAGGGAACTTCAACAACTGATGATACGTGGAATGTACCATTTTGTTTGGGTTCAATGTTGAGCGTCCCAAAATGGCGTTATAAGATGCCGGAGCGTCCACCACAAAAAAAGTGATGTCAAAGTTCAAAGCTTTCCATCCTTCGCCCAAGCTTACTGGCAAAGTCACTGCTCCTACCGGGTAGGTGGTGTGCGAGGCGAAGCCCATCAAAGGAAAATTGACATTCTTCAGATCCTTCTCCTTTCTTCCCATTCGCTTGTATGCATTCAGGAATAAGATATCAGCTCAACTCCCCGAGTCCACCAATATCCTCTTCATGTTGAATTGGTCGACGTCCATTGTAATCACCAAGGCATCATCATGAGGAGAAGTGACATGCCCCATTTCTTTTTCTGAAAAGGAAATGATCACCTCCTCTTCTTCTCTCGGGCATTTTCCTAGCTTGTCGGTTCCCGACATTTGGGAAGCATATCCCTCCCTTGCTGAACAGGTTTCTCCACCTGAAGTAAAACCTCCACTAATCATGTTCAGGTCCTCCACCTTGTTGCTAGGTCCTGCCCCATTTTGCATATTCCTAGGCGACGCCATCTTCCTCGGACTCCTACTCCTTTGGCGTCGGGCCAAGAAGTTCTTTAAGTGCCCCTGCTGGATCAACCTTTCTATATCTTTTTTCAAAATATAGCAGTCATCCGTATGGTGGCCCTTACATCAGTGGTATCTGCAATATTGGTTAGGATTATTTTCCATAACCGTGTCTGGCTTCCTTGGTGGGGGAGGCGTCGCCCAATTCTTCTTCTCCATCTCTGTTAAGACTATGGAAATTTCCCTATTTAGGGGGGTGTAGCTTTGGAAAGTTTCTCTAGCAGGCCTTGGTCCGAAAGAGCGACGCTTATCATCATGCTTTCGATCGTCATGCTTTGAGGAGCGTTGTTCGGGTCTTTTTCCTTCTGCTTGCTCCTTTCTGGACGCCTCTTTGTGGACCTTTCTTCCTTCTCGTGCAATCTCCAAGTCTATGTAAGACTTGACTCTGTCTGCCATCTCCTCCACGGTGTTGACTGGTATGACGCTCAAACTGTCGTACAAAGTCGATCCCTTTGGGCCCAAACCTCTTATGAAGGCCCGGATGGTCTCCCCTTGTGTGATGGTTTGATCAATTCCAGCCAATTCCCTGTTGAATCGAGAATAGAAGTCGCTCAAACTTTCCTGATCCCTTTGCCTAATATGGTCGAGCGTTCCCACACTTTTTAGTAGGCGACGCCCTCCCATGTATTGTACGATGAACTTGTCCTTCAGCTCTGTCCATGACTTTACTAATGCCTTGGGTAGGTTGAAAAACCAATGTGCAGGTACATCGCCCAAGGTAGCTGGAAAGAGCAACGCCAAATGAGTTTCCTCGCTTGTTCTTCCCAACAAAGAATTTTCATGCCTTTGTATGTGGAAGACGGGATCAGTATCTCCATTGTACGTATCTATACGAAAAGTCGGCTGCACCTGTGCTGGTAGTGCTACTGACAATATCTCTGGGGCGAACGGATGCGTCGACCTATCTCGAAGGTGAGGCATGGTTCGATTCTTTTGCTCTTTTAGCATTTCACTACGATTTCTTTGACCCTATCTTCACTTAACATCCTTGGAGCAGGCGCCACAGGTACAATAGCCCCTACTGCGCCCAAGCTCGCCACGGGAAACGCCTCAGGTGGTGGATTTGCTGGTGCGCCTTCTGGCCTTGATGTGGCTTCATGCGCCGCCTGAGCGCTTGCCCTTTGAGCTGCCCGAGCAGCTGTCCTTTGATCCCTTCTGTCCAAGAGCTTATCAAGAGCCATCATGAACGTTGGTGTCAGGATGAATTCTGTATTTATGTCCACTCGTCGAGGCGGCGCTCTGGCGAACGACGAGTCTATGCGAGACTCCGCTGCCCGAGGTATGTCGTTGTCGTACCTCTGCTCTTCAGGAGGAACCTCTTCCTCATGAATATTTTCTTGTTGCACAGACCTAGGCCGCACCGTTTGTATCGGTATGTAGGAGGTCTGTCCCAAATGTTGCTGCAGGTTTTGGAGCGAGTCCTCATCATTCACTTCACGAATGGTCTTTGCTCGTGTTGCAGGTGGAGCCATGGCTGATTTTTGCTCAATGGTTCCCACAGATGGCGCCAATGTGTTGGATCACGCACACCGTATTCCCTTCTTAGATACTCGCTCCGTATACCTGCACAAAGGAAAGCTCGGGATGTCCCGTTGTTTCCCCTCCAATGATTAAGTAAGTCAGAGGTTGTTTGTAATATGTGAATGTAAGGTTTCTGTAACAGAGAATACTTAACCTGTAATGAGGATAGTGATGAGCTATTTATAACATTTCATACCTGGAACCATGGTTTGGTCAGGGTTTACCTTAGTCATCCTAGCTGTCCTCAGAAGCACTGACCACAGTTACTTTACTGCATATTCGTTTTTAGTGGCTACTCTATTGTAGACCATCCTTTGTATTTGTTTAATCATAGGCGTGCTAAAAGCAGCCGACCTAAGTCATAGGTGTGCAGGCGCACCATCTAAGGTGGACAGTGAATGCATTGTCATCCACTGAAACTGGCCTAAAATGCCTTCTGGCGAATCCCATTTAGGCGACGCCTAAATGGGTATGTCTTCAAGGGCGACGCCTCTGTCTATGCTGACATAGGCGACGCCTGTATCCAGTTGGGCCCTAAAGAGGTGAAGTCCAAAATGCTTATTTGGGCCAAATGTTAATTTCAGCCCAGTCCAATATTTATAACCCATCAGGAGCCATTGGAACCGCTGGCTCTGACACCTCCTCTGCTTTAAATTCGTCGTCTGCGCCTCCTCCGCTCAACCCCTAGCATTTAGGATCTCATCCCAACCTCTCGCCTTTGGAAGTTGAGGAAGGCTCAAAGACCATTCACTTAATCCACCTAGAACTTTGGTTGAATCTCGCGACTTTGCATGACCAAGTCACCATAGATTTTGATCATCTTGTCCATGCAGTGCTTCTCATCAATCCGAGCTAATTCAATAGTCTTCTTATAAGCATCCACCCCATCGGACGCCTAAGACTTTGTCATGTCCCTCTCCTTTAGCGTCGCCTCCTTCTCTCGGAGTGCAACATCCTTCTCATTGGTGAGGGTCACTACTCTCTTCTTAGTGTCACAAGCGTCCTCCCAGGAACGCTTTGTCGCCTCTTCAGTCTCCGTCAATTGAGGGAGAATTTGGCAGCCTTCTCCGTTGCAAATAAGGCCTTGGAAATGGCCCCATTCTTAAGGCAACGCTCTTCGGACAAATCTTCCATGAGAATACTAATTTCCTTATCAAGGTAAGCCGTCCAAGACTTCTTTGAGGCCTCCTCTGAAGCGACGACATGAACACGAGTTTAAGAAAAGATGTAGAAAAAATTATAAGTATCAAAATATCAAAGAAGGAAAAAGTGTCGAGTGTCAAAATTTACAGAAGCCAAGGAGGTCAGGTGGCGTTTAACCGCCCTCTCGACCCATTGAGGCTCATAACAGAGATGTTGACGCTCTTCGGGAGGAACGATGCCACTAAGAAGCTGGATGGAAAGTTCGGTGTGTCAAAGGTTGACACCCTCCACCAATTTGAAACCCTTCAGGCGACGACATGTCTGTCAAGGTTATAGTCGGTTTTCTCTTATGTGAACCTCATACAGGTGCTGCTTAAAGTTGAAACTTGGTCCCTAATAAGATCCCAAGGATCCCTCCACCGGAATCGCTGGCGACGACGACCAACACGGGTAGGCTGTGCGAACTAGCAACGCTTCAATCAGAAAGTTTGAATCTTCAGGAGAAAAGACACCCTGGAGGTTTCCTGGTGTCTGTGGGCTCCTCCGGCGTCGATCCTCACTTAATACGAGTGTCGATCCTCACTTAAAGTTGGAGGTATGTACTGCTTCATCGCTAAAATAGAAGAAATGTGACAAAAAACTGTATCATCCTTATAAAGGGAATAAGGAATTGCACCTTTATACGCCACCATCACGACGTTGGTTTCACCTTCCAAAAATGTGGGGCTTACAATGAACGGATCCATTGGCTGTGGTTTATCTTTCTTGGAGAAATGCTTTTTCTTGCGTTTCTTGTTTTGAGGTTCCTCCTCATCTATGGGAATAAGCCTAGTCGACGCCTAAATAATTTCAGCGTCAATCTCAAACAAATAATCAAAACCTACAAAAGGAAAAAAATAGTAAGAAAATTACCCAATCAATTGGCGGCGAGGGATCTGATGATCTAAGGGTGACACTCATAGCGACGCCTTTGAAGTATTCTTCATTATATAATGTCCAGGTCCTTGGTGTGATCTAAGTAGATCAAATTTAACGTCTTTCGGTCCTGTTCAGAGTACTCTGGAAAAGAGAGAGCATGGTCTGTTCGGGGCATCCTCAAAGGCTAGACGACACCACCCTTAAAGAAACAAAATACTTGCTCTTCCAGTTGGATTTAGTGGATATAAACCCACTCACCAACGAATGCCTCGAATTCCAGGACCAATTGTCCAAGATGAGGCATTGAGCGTTCCCGTCTTTAAACTCGGGAAAACGTGTTTGAAAATGAAAAATATGAAAAGTGTTCCACTGGAGACGGAAAAATGTACGAAAAAGGGTGAGGCAATACACAGAGACCCTGTTGAAACACTAGACTTTAAAACGAACCCACATGCGTATGGGATTGGACGAGGGTTGTATGGGGGTGACGCCATAGTAACCGCATATCTACACGAGGGAATCAGAGTAAAGGAAGTGAAGTCCTGCATCTATCTGGGTTAGAGAGATGGTTCGTTCGTCTTCCTCTAGGTAACAGATGGGATGGTCGTCACTCGATGACTCAAGTATGGGGTATCAAGGACGTTCGACGTCACTCATCCCGGACGACTCAACACCCCTGACACAGTTCTCTAGGGTGAGGAGTTTGATTTGGGATCTATGGAGGGAATAGGGACATTAAAAGCATCACCGTAAGGGGCGCCGCTCAAAGAGGTCGTCTTTATTTTCTTGAATAAGCGTTAGACCTTTGACGCAGTAAGGTAACACCAGGCAATTGTACTCGAAGGGAGCGACCCTCAAAAGGTTTTAGAGAGAGACAACTTTAGAGATAGGGAAGATCACAAAGGAACAAAAGTCCTGAAAAAAGGAATGGGCAAACCTATTTATATTGGGTTCAAAATCCCCAACGATCATTTTCTAAAAAAACTGAAACTTCAAGTCATCTGGACCTTTGGATTACAACGATCAAAAAGAGTTGTTGATGTCACATGTGGCAGGTGAAACGTTATGACCTCTTTCAAATCTTCCCACTTAAAATTTAAAATCTTGCCTCTACATATTATGAATTTTCCCGTCGGAAATTTTGAATTCCTCACCTAGGAGATAGAATTCAAAATCTAAGAAGGAGTGTCGTAAACAACGAAATTCGACGCTCATAAGTGAAAATTACTCAGGAATATGAACTCCATTCGCTTCAGGAGTCGACGCTCATACATGCGAACTACCCAACTAGGAGTACACTCTTGCTTGGCTCAAGGGGCAGATGATGGGTTCAAGAGCGTCGCCTCTATACGATAACGACGCTTTGCCTGTTGCGAAGGAAGTTCTCCTTCATCATGAATGAAACACTCCCCAATCATAAACATAGGTTTCACTTGTATTTCCTCAAACAGATGCATCGTTCGGAATCCCGAGGGAGGCTTGGTCCAGAGCGACACTAGAATCGACTGTAATAACATGACTGGGAAGGTGTTGCCTCCTACAGGGCTTGCCTCGATAACGTAGGTGTCACCCCTTCTTTTCTGGCATGACAATACTGTTACCCCCAAACTCGATGATTTGATATCTTATCCCTTCTGAATGATGGAGAGTAACCACACTAAAGAGTTGCCTAACCATGATGAAAAGTCAACCCGATCAACGAGTTAACTTTCCCTATAAGTACTTAGCATTCACGGCTCTTTCAGCATGCATTGGTATTTTTGCCCACTATTTACCACTCTTTAAAATGCTTGGACTAACTTAAGCATAGGAGAGGAACACAAATGGGAACAGATGGGGCTTTCATTTGTGCAGGTCTCGGAGCATTCAAGAGCAACACTTTGAAGTAGTGAGAAGTCAAGACCCAAAAAAATCAATTCAAATTCGTGTCAAATTGCATGAACTGCGATTTGATCGTAAAATCAGATCACGTTCTCACGAACTAGAAGAAAAGAAAACTTCTTAATTTGTGATGGAGAAGGGAGTTGATCAACGGAAGAAGAAAAGGATGACAACACTGAATTGGTTTATACATTGTGAGCGACGATGTGGGATATTTGTTAATTGAGGTTAGGGACAATTATTCATATTGGGTTGTGTTTAATTGTGTTGCATATTTAGGAAATGTCTGAAATGTGTCTTAGGAGATCTAAAAAAATACAATAATGAATCCTCACTGCTAGTTCCCAAGACCTTCCCATTTGAAAGGTCCTGCAGGATGCCAAATTTAGGATAACATGTTGCAGAACAGTTTAATTTCTTAGTAAGTTTTGAATTTGACAACAAGTTATGCCTAAAATTCTGACACGTTCTACAATTCCCTATCGGGTAAAAAATCCAGATTTCCAACACTATCCACCTTTGTATATCTCCATTAGGAAGGTGAACCTTAGTTCGAGTAGTAACTTTCTCCCCGCATAATCAATCATGTCTGTTGTTCATGTGGTTTGTTGCTTTGGTATCTAAAATCCAACTATTATGATCATATAAAAAAGTTGAGCTAGAGGCTATACCAACAGTGTTCACACGATTATCAATAGGGGTGGTAGCACCTGCTGCAGTGGTATAGTGCTGCCTGCCTATACTTGAAACAATTATCTCTTGCATAACCCTTTTTCTTACAAAAATCACAGTCTCTTGCATAACATCTCTCTATACTATGCCCTTCTTATGACAATGAGAACATTCCAAGTTCTTTTTCCTTTATGGTCTATCAACATTAAGGGACACATTAGCAGAAGTGGAACCAACAGAAGCATTCATTACTGATGTGATTCCCCTCTGACTTTCTTCTTTAATCAGCAAATTATAAAGGGAAAAGTCTGAAAAACGTCCATCATGTTTGATGAAAATGGTTTTTCAATCCTCACGATTGTTTTAGGTACATCATGTTTGAAAACGATTGTTTTCGGTACCTCTGTCTAACTGTCGTTCAGTTTGTACGTTAAATTATCACGTGATTGGTCACGTGACCAACCCTGAAAAAGTTATAACTTGTAATTCCTTTGCTGCCCTTCCCTCTTCCTCTGCTTACTTATTCCTCTGCAAGATTACATGATCTTTCGCCTGATATGGCCTCCAATCCCTCGAGTCTTGCCAATCATCGGTCATCTCCATCTCCTTGCCCCGATCCCTCACTAAGCTCTTCAGAGTATCTCTCTTCGTTACGGACCCTTGATTCATATCTTCCTCGGCTCTGTCCCTTGCGTGGTACTATGCCTCAGATAGCCTCGCACCGAATGTCAGGAAGCGTATTGAATCTTTCAGAGAGATACAGGTTTATCCACACATTTCAATTTTGTGACAACCGTGCTTTTGTTTTGGCCCGCGTGGAGTTTATTTTAGTTCTTTCTTATTCATCTCCTTCACATTTCATGTTCTTTTAAATCTAACATGGTATCAGAGCCTTCTTTCCAAGGACTGAATCATTCATGTTGCTGATCTGTGATTTGCTGATACAATGGGTCTTCAACAATGCTGAATTAATTGTGCTGAAATCCCGATTTGGTATCGTGAAGATGTGTGATCAAATTGAGTTTGCACAACCAAGTTTTTTTGATGATTTACAATGGATTCAATAGAAGATTGGAACGCTGGAATTCAGATTTTAGATTAGTTTGTTAGCTACTACGGCATGACCACGATGAGATGACCGAGATGGCACCGCGATGGCATGACCGCGATGGCACCGCGATGGCATGACCGCGATGGCACCGCGATGGCATGACCGAGTTTTTTTCTTTTTTCTTTTTCGTTTTCATCTGGATTTTAGCTTGAAAAACTTGTACTCGAATGTGTAGTATCTCACCAATGATGCAGATGTGCGAGCTCAATTCGATTGGGGATTTGATCGAGATTGGATTTGGGATCCGACACAAGCGAAGAAGCACTGGAAATTTTGGGACCAATTCAGCAAATTTCAAGAAAAACAAAGAACATGGGTGAATGTTAGAGTATTATGTAGTCTAGATTAGTCTTTATCTTTAGTTTATCTATATTAGTTAGTTTATCCTTTTAGATTTAGTTTATTATATATATAGTTAGATAGAATGAGTATCTTTATAGATAGAATAAATATATATAGATAGTTATCTCTATACTTATATATATCTAGCTCACTATGTACTAAATAACAAGTTTCTCAATAATGGAGTCAGGTGTTTCTCTTATTCATCTCATTCACGTCTTCATATTCTATTAATCCTAACATGGTATCAGAGCCTTCTTTCCAAGGACCAAATCATTCATGCTGTTGATTTGTGATTTGCTGATGCAATGTCTATTCAACAATGCTGAATTAATTGTGTTGAAATCCTGATTTGGTATCGTGAAGATGTGTGATCAAATTGAGTTTGCACAACCAAGTTTTTTGATGATTTACAATGGATTCAATAGAAGATTTGAATGCTGGAATTCAGATTAGTTTGTTAGCTACTACGGCATGACCACGACGAGATGACCGAGATGGCATGACCGATTTTTTTTTTTTTTTTTCGGTTTCATCTGGATTATAGCTTGAAAAACTTGTATTCGAATGTGTAGTATCTCACCAATGATGTAGATGTGCGAGCTCAATTCGATTGGGGATTTGATCGAGATTGGATTTGGGATCCGACACAAGCGAAGAAGCATTGGCAATTTTGGGACCAATTCAGCAAATTTCAAGAAACACAAAGAACATGGGTGAATGTTAGAGTATTATATAGTCTAGATTAGTCTTTATCTTTAGTTTATCTATATTAGTTAGTTTATCCTTTTAGATTTAGTTTATTATATATATAGTTAGATTTATAGTATGAGTATCTTTATAGATAGAATAAATATATATAGATAGTCATCTCTATACTATATATATCTAGTTCTCTATGTACTAAATAACAAGTTTCTGAATAATGGAGTCAGATGTTTCTCTTATTCATCTCCTTCACGTCTCCATGTTCTATTAAATCTAGCAATAGAGAATGGTTGTTTACAATGTATATTTATATATATGCATAGAATGTTAGCTCTACAATTATTTTATTCATTTATTGGTTCTAGCTAATCTGGTTCTCACATTGCATGTCTCATTACTGTATAAGATTATTTAGCTAACATTGATTTGAACGGGTTTCATTTTATTTTTTGAACTATAAATATCTGCATCTCAAATTACCGCCTTAATATCTCAAAGCTTATGCATCACATATTGCATTTTTTAAACATCAAAAGAATAAATAGTTTTTCGATTGACCTCCTGCTATTCTACATATTGCTCCTAGATTATGTGTAGTGGGACTATCAACTGCTTTCCTTCAGCTTCTTCAAAGTTCAAACACAATAATTCCGTTTTTTCCCTCCACTTTTTACTTTTTATTTATTAGATGAGCTCAAACTGTTACATCTATTTGTCTGACTGATCTTAGAGCTACTTAATTATTTAGTGCTAGGCGACTGCTCATCAACTTTTAATATGCTTAATGCTTCATTCTTCTGGTATGGTAATATATGAAGTAATATTCTTTTATGCCTTGTTGTTTGAAATGCAGAGCGAGCATGATGGATGAGCTAGAGGCAAAGTTTTTTGAGGAAAGGGCAGCTCTTGAAGCCACTCTACATCAAGGTGCTCTAAGTATTAAGTTTATGTTCATACAATTGTAACTCCATTGTCAATCCATAATACATACCATGCTCGTTAATGATTACTGCTCATCTGGAAATGGTTACATAGATTCGAGATTGTGAATGGTGTTGTTGAAGTTGAAGGAGTTTCAAAAGAGGCAGAAACAAGTAAGGATTTAGAAAGGCAAAATGCTGGCATGTTTTATTTTACCTTGTCAGTCCTCACTGAAAATGTTTTTTATTTGCAGAGAAAGGAGTGCCCAGCTTTTGGCTTAACGCCATGAAGAATAACGAAGTGCTTGCTGAGGAGGTCAGTTCGATCTGGTGAAAGCTTACATATGTTTTCAGTTCGATCTGGCATTTCAATGCCAAGGGAGGAAATCCTGTTCAATCCATCGGGCTTCGAGTGGCAGAAGAGCTAGGAATCGTGGTGGGATGAGGAACAGGAGCATCTCAAGTACACTGAACTTTTGGAGAAGAAGGGTATTATTGTCTTTTATTAATTGTTGTTTAATTAAATAAGAAAAATTGAAGATCACGTGACAAACACGTGACTACTTAACGGGACAATTGAACAGAAGGTCCAATTACCATCAATTTGCAACATGTTAAACCAAAAATCATTGTCAAAAAACAAGTTGTACCAAAAACCATTTTCGTAAAACATGATGACGATATAAACCTGATTCACATATGGTAAGGGATTCCAGAGAAGCAGGTAATTTCTCACCCCCCGAATAATTCTCATTTAAACCCATCAGAAACTGAAAAACCCTTTGATTCTTATGTTCAATGTGTTTTTTAAAATCATTTCCCTCTATATGAGGCAAATAACAAGTATCGTCATATTCAACCCAAAACCATCTCAATTTTGTAAAAAATGTGGATATCGAATCTACACCCTGGCGAGCCATTATGATCTTCATATGTAGTTGATAGGTTCTATGTCCACTAACTTTGTCAAACCTCTTCTTAAGGTCGTTCCAGACAAAAAAAGGCATCCTCACAATACATATATCCACTTTCAAGTTCCTTTGAAATAGAGTTAATGATCCAACCTAGAACTACTGCATTGCATCTATCCCACAAAAACAGACTCATAATTTTTTTTTCATGCATGTTCCAGTGATGAATCCTAGTTTATTTATGCCTAATAGAGTAAATCTGATAGCCATATTCAACATGACATAGTTTTCAAGATTAGTTAATGTGACAGAAATCATATTTACACCATGATGATCAATTGCATGTAAGTAAATACGGTAATGTGAATCTACCATGACCAAGGCATCATGGTTAGCCTCATTGGTGCCAATCTTACCTGCCTCCATGATGGTGCGAATCTACCACCATGTAAAATGTAATGGAACATTATAAATGTTATCTTAATAAATACATAAAGTTATGTCACAAGCAACAAAAATATTGAACATTAATATCATTCAACGTTAGCATAATTCAAACTTAACACTAATACAATTTAACATTTATATAATTCAATTACAGTTCGCTATGGAATTATAGGTTCGTGAAATCTAAAAGTAGAAATCCTACTTCTGTTATTAGTCTTTATTAATATTAAATTCTTATTATATTTGTATAATAACCATGGTTATAACTATGGGTATGACTAAAATACCATAACCATTATGGGTAGAAAATTCATCACCATAACCGCACCGCACCATAATAGTACGATTAACCATATAAAAAAATAACGGTTATAACCATACTTATGAGTTTTTCACCGCACCATTGTCGACCCTAGTTGAAACAAAAGAGGGAGAATATGATTTTGGAAGAATCTGCGGACCTTTAGAGAGCGCAACGTTTTTTCTTTGAATTAGGTTTACTTTTGTTTTTTTTCATAATTAATGGTGGTTCGACCGTTTTAGTTGTGGTTTAGCCATATTAGTTATGAAAATACAACATTTTTACTAAATAATTTATTTTGATAGCAAAAATAATTACCATTAATTATTTTTTTCATCAACATTTATTTTTCTGATGCTAAATACAAAATTTTGAAGCAATAATACTTTTTATCACTACAAGAGTATTTTAGGGATAATATTATTATCGCTAAATTATATTGATTCTCTCTCTCTCTCTCTCTCTATATATATATATATATACCCATATTTGATGTTGTAGAAACATTAATTTAGTAACCAATTTAAGACAACAAATTAAAGTTAGTTGTTGTAGAGCAGTTTTTTGTAATGACATGCATTTCAAATTGCAATATATATATATATATATATACCCATATTTGATGTTGTAGAAACATTAATTTAGTAACCAATTTAAGACAACAAATTAAAGTTAGTTGTTGTAGAGCAGTTTTTTGTAATGACATGCATTTCAAATTGCAATTTCTTTAACCATAAACCTAATGAACATATATAGTTGCAATTTCGTTGTGGATTGTGTTATGAAATCTTATTGCTTTAAACTCGAAGGAAAAAAATCATACCCTAAATTGACATACTAACTAAAGGTGCTTCTCAAACAGTTGGGTATTGATAGTGACAGCCCAATAAGGAAAAGGCCTCAAAGGCCCAATAACCCTGAAGGGGGTAAACCCAAGATATTCGAACCGGATCAGCCTAAGTCAAAATCAACCTGGCCCACCATAGAGTGGCCCAGGACGATATGGACGCCAAATGCTCCCTAGCTGGTCGCCATTCTTCACCAAGTCACGACCTCCTACTGCTCGCCATGGGAGTATTCGCCCCGAAGAGTTCCTTGCCTCTATCCTCTGGTCCCACCAACCGTTAATAAGGAAGTGGCCACGATATCCCGCGTATCTCAGTCACATATTCACTAAGGATTAGATATGGTAACTGCAATATCTCTCCGTAACTGCAATATCTATTATCCAAATCTTCAACAACACAATATTCACTAAGATATACGGTTACCTTATACGGTTTGGTCTCTCCTAGTCTATAAATACCTTTGCTTTACATACATTCATTACGTTTTTAGCTATATACACACATATACTCATTTAAGCATCGGAGAGGGACCCAGAGACACCCCCTCTGTTGCGATCCCCTACTTGCAGGTTCACCGGAGCTAAGGCGAAAGCACTGTCCAACAATCATCTGGCATTCAATTCACTTCCAGATCAGCAACCAAGATTTCACTATCCAACATTTGGCGCCGTCTGTGGGAATCGAGTGATACAACCATGAGAACTCGATCACAAAACAACCGCTGGAACCAGACTCGCGAGCAATCCTCGGACAGCTCTGATTCCGCCGCCGCTTCGCCGGTCCAGCAAAAGCCTACCAGTCAGGCAGACCCCAATGCCGTTCCTCTGAGGACGGCCCGAGAACATGTCGGTAATTCCAGATCGATCCCTGCTCCCAACCATACCGAGACTCCAGTACCGCAAACCGTCCACATCGCCGGGAAAAACATCCAGTTAACCCCGGAGATGATATCACTGCTGGAAGCCAACCTAGGACAGACTCACCGTCAAGCTCCTGCTCCCCAAGGGAAACGCTCGCCCTGCTTCCACAGGGCCCATACCGACTGAAACCGCGAATCCTAGCACCACAGCTCCCCAGGAGGATCAGGAGATGACATCAGGGCACCAGTCCCTACCCCCGGCATCCACCGAGCAGTCGGCGGCTACCTACTCCACCAATCCTTCCAGTCCCTCGCCAAAAAATTGCACCCTGGACCAGGTGGACGACCTTATCAATAAAAGGCTCCAGGAAAGGAGACTGACAATCGTAGCTCCCTTCAAGGAGCGATTTGCTCATCCCTTCTCCGACGACCTTGTCGCCATCAAAATCTCGAAAGACGTAATCGCTCGGGCTATACCTGAGTACAGTGGTGGAGGAGATCCCACCATACATGTCAACAAGCACGAGGCCTCTCTTCTGGGTACGTCAAATGATCCCAATCACTTGGCTTTGTTATTTCCATATACTCTTTCGGGTTCGGCTTCGTCCTGGTTATTCGGCCTCCCTGCAGGATCTATAGGAACTTGGGCAGAGTTAAGGAGCAAATTCCTGGAGAGGTACATGGGCGAGCGCCAGCTAATGAAAAGCGTGGTCGCCCTGGATGCGGTCAAGCAACAGCCTAGAGAGTCGCTGGACAATTTTTATGGACGTTTTCATCAGAACGTCACGGAGATAGATCGTCGAATCTTAGATGGGGAGATCATTCGAGCCTTCTATCGAGGATTGGATGTAGCCAACAAGGCCTCGAGAAAGCTGCGCAACATCTATCATATGAAGGAGATCGAGACGTTGGAGGAACTGACGTCCAGGGCAAAAGGTTTTATAGACCTTGAGAGAGCGAACACTGAGGCTAACTTTCTCACGACCTCGCTAAGGGTGGTTCCCGAGCCCCGACGCGATGGTAAGAAGGAGGTAAAGAAGGAAAAGAAGGGAAGAGACAGCAGGCCCCGGGTCGAGCCTAACCCGGCGCCCAGAAATCCAGAGGTCCTTGAGTACTTTACGCCTTTAAACAGGCAGATCTCAGTGGTACTAGTCGAGATGGAGAGGACATCTTTGGCGAGGCTACCGATGCCTCGTAGGGGAGGTCAGCCCATGGGGAAGGATGTCGAGAGTTACTGCAGATACCACAAGTGCAAGGGCCACAAGACTGATGATTGCCGCATTTTGAAGTGGGACATCGAGAAGCTGATTCAGGGGGGATGCTGAAGGAATTTGTGGCGGGACGAGATAGAAGTCGAACGCCACCTAGGAGACATCGTTCGCCAGCTCCTGCTGAACAAACTGATCCATCTGCAAGCAAGAGGAGAGTAAATTTGATTGCGGGAGGATTCGGTGCAAGCGGCGAGGGGTCGCACGCTAGGGAGGTCTATGCCACTCAGATCTCTACAGCAGTTCAGTTGGGAAAGCGACCCCGACATGAGGAGAACATTGTCATCTCATTCTCCGAAGATGATTTGGCACATGTCACAACCCCCCACAATGATGCTCTGGTTATCACGACTGATATCGACGGCTGTGACGTTATGAGGATTCTGATTGATGGAGGGAGTTCGACAAATATTCTATTCTTGGATGCCTTCGAGAAAATTGGCAAATCCAAGCGTGACCTGAAGAGGGTCTACTTTCCACTGATCGGGTTTGCTGGGAGAACAACTTATCCACTGGGGGAAATAACCATGCCACTGATTTTGGGAGAGGGATGGAAAAGCATCAAGGTACCAGTCACTTTCCTGGTGGTCGACTCACCTACATCTTACAACGCCATCCTGGGGAGGACCACAATCAACCCCAACAAGATTGTGGCCTCCACAGTTTATCAGAAGATGAATTTCCCCACACCCAACGGGATTGGAGAAGTACTCGGCGACCAGCCTTCCTCACAACAATGCTATGGGAACTGCCTGCGCAGGAAGAACCAAAGGGAGGCCCTCGCCATCTAGACAGAGGCCGACCCTCGCGAGAATTTGGCTCGACCAGCGCCTATGGAAGAATTGGAAGAGGTCGAGGTCGATGTCCCAGATAAGAAGGTGCGCATTGGGACCACCTTTAATGAAGATCTAAAGCAGGCCATGACCGCCCTCCTTAGGGAATTCAAGGAGCTCTTCGCCTGGAAGCCGAGCGACATGCCAAGTATCAGTATAGACATCATCTCTCACGAGCTCAGGATAGACCCTTCTATCAAGCCGATCACTCAGAAAAGAAGATCGTTCGGGACAGACAAGCGCCTGGCGATCAAACAGGAGGCTGGCATGCTGATTGAGGTTGACTTCGTCAGAGAGGTGAGATTCCAGAGCTGGGTCGCCAACCCAGTTTTGGTCAGTACAGAGCAATAAAACATAGTATTTACCTTTTGGAGAAAAGATGAACGTCTGGATTCTAGGCCCATCCACCACCACAGGCGTGGCTGCGGACCTCCCAAGGTCAGTCCGGCTCTCAATCGAGGCTGGTAGAGAGCCGTCCCTAATGGTCAGGGGGACATTGGTGTTCTTCGTCACCTTAGGGGTCGAATAAGAAGCCTTGTTTTCCGTTTGCTTGTTCTTTTCGAATTGACTGCGGGTGGCCATAGATTTTGCTAGGATGTGAATTGGGAGGATTGACAAGAAGAAAGAAGAAGTTTGTAGAAAAGGATATCAGAAAACAGAGAAGGCTCTAAAGTGTGAAGGAATGAAACGTAAAAGACAATATAAGGGAGCTGCTGTCCCTTATATAGACAAAATAAGAAGTAACCGCCACAGACAGAATCGAAACGACACAGAAGAATAATTGTACCTTTTTGGAAAAAATCGAAACAATGTCAGAATTCTAAGAGACACCTCGGGGAGACAAATGGTCGGCCAGTGCAGAAAGTTGTCAGACTACCCTTGGGTTACGTAATATTAAATGACAGACGTGCTTCAAATGACTATTCGACTTCTGGATGACTGTGCAGTTATTAAATGCTAAAGTCCATCAAACAGACAAATTGATCGCCAGCGCACTATTAGGCTTTATTAGGAAATCCCTTTTATAGGTAATGATCGCCTAGCAGAGAAAAGTAGACCTTCACAAGCCTAGACTGCCTCGAGTGATCGCCCAAAAGGAATAAAAAGGAGAATATTCCTTCACCCTTGGACAATGCGATGACTGATCGCCAAACAAGCATCAAGTGTCCCTAAGGTCATGAACCATAAAAAGAGACAAGGAAAACCAAATCTAAAGTGTCACTATCTCAAACCCTACCAAGAAATCAAGCTCGACTGAACGAACTTCAATCAAGCTTCGGGGCAAATGTTGGGCATTGATAGTGACAGCCCAATAAGGAAAAGGCCTCGATGGCCCAATAACCCTGGAGGGGGTAAACCCAAGATATTCTAACCGGATCAACCTAAGTCAAAATCAGCATAGCCCACCATAGAGTGGCCCAGGATCGAGCCCAGGACGATATGGACGCCAAAGGCTCCCTAGCTGGTCGCCATTCTTCACCAAGTCACGACCTCCTACTGCTCGCCATGGGAGTATTCGCCCCGAAGAGTTCCTTGCCTCTATCCTCTGGTCCCACCAACCGTTAATAAGGAAGTGGCCACGATATCCCGCGAATCTCGATCACATATTCACTAAGGATTAGATATGGTAACTGCAATATCTCGCCGTAACTGCAATATCTATTATCCAAATCTTCAACAACACAATATTCACTAAGATATACGGTTACCTTATACGGTTTGGTCTCACCTACACTATAAATACCTTTGCTTTACATACATTCATTACGTTTTGAGCTATATACATACATATACTCATTTAAGCATCGGAAAGGGACCCAGAGACACCCCCTCTGTTGCGATCCCCTACTTGCAGGTTCACCGGAGCTAAGGCGAAAGCACTGTTCGACCGTCATCTGACATTCAATTCACTGCCAGATCAGCAACCAGGATTTCACGATCCAACACAAACCATCTACTTATCCTCCTCGATCACTACTTGAAAAAAGTATTAAATCAAAGTCTTCACATTTGTTGAACTTTACACCAAATTTAACATCCCTTAATGTATTTTAATACTCTATTTGTTGTATTTAGATGCACCTCACTTGCACATTACTGTATGATTTCGATGTTCGTAGATACATTAGACAAGACATCCTATAAAAAATATTAAGTGTTCTTCGACTTTGTTTAAGACATTTTATTTGCTGAGCTTTCTTTATGATTCATTGGAGTATTCATCTTCTTGCATTGGTTCATCTGAAAATTATTAAGAAGTTTTGTGACATATTTGTTTTACTGATGAAGTTTTCTTCCTTTACTTTTTGACTTCCATGCCTACAAAAATTCACCAAATTGAGATTTGCCAACTTCATGATGAAACAATAAACTAGTAAAAACTAAAGTTTCATTAATTGTTTTACTATTGGAAGGTCACATAATAAAAAGTTCCAGGTATGCCTAACATATGACAATTACTATACAAGGAATGTTAGAAACATAGCAAATGCATAAAGTTACATAAGAAACATAGTAACAATATCCTAGGTAATATTGTGAAGAATATTAAGGGAATATTTCCTAATACCCCCTCAATCTGAATCCAGTGCAATGACTGAGAGATTGTTATGCATGAGCTTGTGGTGAATGACGGTTAGTCCTTTGGTCAAGACAACGATAATTTGATATTTCGTGGGAAGGTAACGAACATTAAGCGTCTCGAGGCAACATGTTCCTGAACAAAATGAACATCCAACTCGATATTCTTGGTGCGAGCATGAAATACCAGATTTAGGGAAAGGAATGTGACAGATTACAGTGTGTGGGATTCCTTTTTTACTTAGCCGACAACAACTCCACCGCCTGCTAGACCCTCTCCTCCATGACCAACACATGCTTTAAAGGTTGGTACTACCTCTTTTGTCTCCAAACAAGCAAAGAAGTGTGAATCATTTATGAGCTCTACCTTTGAGTATCCAAAGTCAGACCTTGAGAGCACGTCTAATGCAATAAATGAGTTTCAAGATTACGTTCCTATGGGCAATGGTGTTTCTAGTGAATAAATAGGTTTCAACTCTGATGTTGTTGCGACTATGGATCTATGAACGAGGCTATGGATAGGATTGAGGATAAATTTAGTCATGCAAAGGGGGTAAGAGAGGGGGAGAGTACTCGGGCTGCTAAAACTAGAGAATCTGTGCAGCTGAAGAAGGATGATAATTTGTTAGATGCTGAGGAAAGGGTTCTTGGGGAAAAAGAGGAGCATCTCCGGAGGGAAAGGGAAGATGAAGAAAGGGAACATAGGAGGATTTAGAAAGAGAGGGAAAGGGAGCAGGGGAGACTTGATAGGGAGATGGAGAGAGGAAGAGAACAAAGGGAAAAGGTTAAACAAGTTATTGAAAGGGCTACTAGGGAAGCACAGGAAAGAGCAACAACTCAGGCTCGAGAAAACTGTGAAAGAGTTGTTGCTAATAAAGTAAATACTAAAGCTCGAGGACGCGCAAAAAGGAATGCAGTGCTGCGAGTACAAGCTGGAGCCTGTGAGAGGGCAACAACTGATGCCAACGAAAGAGCAGCTGAAGCAAGGGACAGAGAAGCGAAGATGTGAGAGAAATAATCTGATGAAGCTAGGGAGAAGGAAACTCGAGAACTATTAGGATCAAATGGTAATCTGTGAGTCTTTTCTAAATCACAAGACACACAATTATTGAGTTTAGAATGCGGAAGATTTATTGACTTACGGAAGTGATCAAATGCACGAAGGTGAGGAAGGAGGGTTCAAACCTGGACTGGGTACGATTGGGGTTGAAATAAGAGCAGGGACCGATGAAAATCTAGAATTGTCCCGCTCTGATACCATGATGAAACAATAAACTAGTAAAAAATAAAGTTTCATTGAATTCATTACTATTGGGAGGTTACACAATATAAAGCTCTAGTGAGGCCTAACATATGGCAATTACTATACAAGGAATGTTAGAAACATGGCAAATGCATAAAGTTGCATTAGAAACATAGTAACAATATCCTAGGTAATATTGAGAATATTATGGGAATATTTCTTAATACTTCAAAAGCTTGCCTAATCTCCACCTTGAACTCCTCTATTGTTCTTTTGGTAAAGTTCAAAAAAAAAATTGTTCTTTTGCTCTCCGTCATCATTAGCTCGTCCACATAAGGCAAAATTGAGATTCAACAAGTGATCACTGATGTTTCTACACCTAGCCCTCAGATCTTACTTCAAACCTTAGAGAGTCTTTTAACACATAAACTTTGTTCAATTCCTCTTTCACTGTTCCATGAAGATTCTCTCTTGTAATGTGGCGTTGTGGAAATCTAATTTGACGTTTATTTGAAGAATTTTCTAGGGTTGTTGAGTCGAGATAACTGTGAACAATCTTATTTTCATATGAATATACCCCATATATTTAAGCATAACCTTCAACAACGAGACTTTCCTTGAGTTTGTTGATTGAGGAATCTACAATTAACTTGGTTATGAACACCCACTTATGACTAATTACATTTTTGTGTATGGATCTGATAGCAACTAAAACTAGTGATAAACTTTGATACCACTTATAGATTACAAACTAAGACTCTTCTATATATAAATATAGTCTACAAAGTGATAAGTAAATATTCTAAAAGATAATAAAAAGTTTAATCTAATACTTACATCTATAATATAGATTAAACATTATCTCTAACATAGAAGTTTTTGTTTTTGGCCAACAACATAGAAGGTTAGACATACATTTATTTATCTCAACTTGATGCTTGTTTGAGGTTTCCTTTCTACTCTGATTCGAAGGAAATGTGTCAATTTTACCACCTCAACCCCGTGTAACTATCCTCCAATGCCACGTGATCATACATAGTTTTTTGATGGTTTGTTCTCTTCACGGGTGAGAGTATTTGCTAACCCTTTTTTAGTATTTTTTTCTGCATCTGAAACGGTTAACATGCCTTTCATTACTTCCAGGCGAGGCGACATTGCTTTAAGTAATGACAAGCGCGGGTGTGGTGAGACTAGAACACAACCATCAAGTTGATTGATGGTGTTCGGTTGACCAACGAGAATTACTTCTTATTTTAAGGAGTATCATAACCTTTGTGCCCTCTTAGTAAGAATGTTCCTCCGAGATTCAATGAGCTCTCTGCTGAGAAGTTTGTTCATGTTATCTACGACAATATTAAGTTGTCATCCTTCAATCATTTTTACTCGGGTGAATGAAGCTATTGAGTTGACACTCGAGCTGTTTGGTATACAACGTCATGCCTTTGGTCCAATCGATTAGGTAATTTCTTAGTTCTTATTTACTTTTCTTTTTATTTTTAGGTGTTTGTTGATCCTTTATCAGTTCGATGTTTTGTTCTCGTGTCCGGGAATGTATGTTTGGTGAAAAGGATTTTCTTCGTCTTCCTTCTTAACACGTCGACCGAAGAGAAAGGAGATTGTCTTAGGAACTCTCCCTCACAGCGTCTTTGTTAACTCTAAGGGTAATGGTACCCTTTTTTGTTGTAACTCGAAGGATCTTTGTCCACCGCTTATGGGCTTTGGTTTTGTTATAGGTGGTGCTGGCGAGTGGAACTCTTATCTAGGAAGGTTGCCTATTGGGAAAAGGCAGAATAATCTTGCATACAAGGGCAAGATTAAAGCCTTGGCTTCCCCATTTGCTTCTACATACTCCTCGTTTTATGCTCCACGTCCTCGCGGGTGAGGCCCATCAACTGTACTGCTTGCGGAATGTCTTGCAAAATCTCTATTATAGGGCATGATTGTGTTGGGGCAGTATGTATGAGGATGTGGCTCACCTCTTCCATAGGTACCTGCTGGGGCTCTTTATGGTTGCATGGGCCCTACACGATTTAATGGGAGTCCCTTCCCTAGGGAGGAGGATGTTGCTTCGACTGTTGAAAATGTTGTTTGCCACATCCAAGGTAGACTTGTTCATGAACTGGTTTGGGGGTCGAACCGGTTCCGAATTAAACTGGTTTAGTTTGTAAAAAACCAGTATTTTTTCCGTTTCTAAAAAACTGGTCTGGTTTATGGAAAATGAACTGGTCTGGTTTGAACCGATTCTGAATCGGTTTACACTGTTCTGGTCTGGTATTTTAATAACAATTTTGGTTCGGAAATAATCCAGTTCAAAATGAAACTAAACCGGCTGAAAATCATGTCCAACACACTGAATCGACAGAAAAAATACTGAACCAACTGAAAAACACACTGAACCGACTGAAAAAACACAGAACCGACTGAAAAATACACTGAACCGACTGAAAAACACACTAAACTGATTGAAAACCTGTTCCACAACCGACTGAAATCCTTTTAAACATCAACATACGAGAGTCCAATACATCGCTAGGTTTGGTTTATTGGAGATCTCTAGGTTTGGTTTAATTTCAGACCGGTTTAGTTGATTTTGCTTCAAAGCGGTTCTAAAATTATATAGGTTTAAAGAGGTTTGATTTAAGTTTAAGTATAAACCAGTATCAAAAAACGAGTCGAGTCGAACCGATTTGGTCTGGATTTTTGGTACTATTTTGAACTAGTCTATTTGAAGCCTAAAAACACTGGTTTGGTTTTGGAACTAGTTAGGCCAAATCGGTTCGAACCAAACCAGTTCCAGACCAGACCAGTTCATCCGAACCAGTTAATTTGAACAAGCCTAATCCAAGGTCACTTTCACAATCTAGTGAACGTAACCACTCTCTCATTTTAATCATTTCATTATGTTGTATTTGCCTTTGGGGGCCTCCAATTTTCAATTCCATTTATTAACAACTAGTTGAGAAGGGGGGCATGTGTGACTTGGTGGATGACCTTGCCCGTGCTTGCCAGAAAACTTTGGCAGATGGTACTAGTTTAAAGGAAAGGGTGATGGACATTGGATCACTTGGACAAGGTCAACGAAACTCCGATGTTCAGTGGATCAACTGGAGCGATCGAACGTTGACTATGCGCGAGTTATGGAATAGGTAAATCAACTGCTTCAGAAGTCGAGATCTTTTACGGCACTAGGAGGACCGGGCGCAGAAGGCGGTGGAGATAGTCACAATGATGAGTCTAAGTCCTGATCTAACTTTGAGATTGATCAGTTCTGGGATGAGTGTTTCGCTTCGCTGTCCATGCGGGAGCAACAAAAGACTAATATAGTCGTGTTTGAGGTGTGTTTGCACTCCGTCAAGGCTCCATTCAAGGTGACATTATCCTACGATCAGTTTATAGGGGACTACAAAGTGTTAGATAAGTTTTGAGAGACGCTCTTGAGGTCATGCTAACGGAGGTCTTTTTTTTCCTCCAAGACTTGACCAAGAATATCCTAGAGGTCGACCTCTAGTTTTCTTTTGATCGTGTGGAGTCCCTTCGTGCCTTTCTGCTGACGGATTTCGTGGAACCATACTCGGTGGTAAAGAGGTCTCTTTTTCCATCGAGCGACTGAAGTTCTCCTGATGTAGCTGAGAAAGCAACCATTAAGGATGACAGGCCTCCTATATACTAAAAGTTTCCTGCTTTTCAAATTATATAGGCGGTATGTAACCCATTTCCCTAGTTATTTTTGTAGCCCGTTTTATGAGGTTTTTATAACACTTTCATTGGATGAATACTTCCTTTGAGTGTCTTCATTTCGATTTGCATGTTATTTGATAGCATTGTTGGGCCTACGTGCCGAATTAACCTCGAAATAAGAGAAAATCCACAAACGACACCGGTGTTGACTTCCCTCGAGGGAAAATAAGTCATGCAGATCGCACGTGATGAGATCGAGTCATCCCCATCCTCTAAGAAAAACGTCTCAAGCTCCTCTCAAACAGACAGAAAGACAAGCCTAGTAAAGTTAGCACCTTTCTCTAATGAGGCGAGTACTTTGTATCACCCCCAATAAAGAAACCAGTGTGCATGACTGACAAGGGTCAACCTAACTACCTTAAGTTGAGGCAAGCCCCTTCTGCTCTTACTCGACAAGCAAAGACCTAAGAAAATATCTACGTCTCCAAGACCCTTATTCGTAATGACGATGCTCGCCTAGACTCGATCCTGACACCAAATATGGTTATTACACTAAATCTTAACACACAACAAAAGTTAAAGATATCAGTAAATCTCAGACACTAAATCTTAACCACTAGGTAATATGCAGTTAAATACCATCCCAGGTATATCTAAATCATCAAAACAGCAAGACAGAATCCTGAATTACATACACTTTAGCCATATATTCAAATAATTATCGTATAGAGATCCGAAGGAACAACCACCATCGTCCCATTCTCTTAGGTCAAGGAGCTTCCGATTCGATCGTCCGACGAATCCACGTAGGAGAATTTGGCACACTTCCCAAAATACTTTACAAGTTTTATCAAACCAGATCAACTTCGTCTCAACATTGGCGCCATTTGGGTGAACTTAAACAAAAAATCGTGAAGTTTGCAGACTCATCAAGACACAGATCGAGAAGAATCCATGACAAGTGAAATTGTAAAATTAATAGTTGGGGGCTTCACATCAAGCGAGGAACACAACGAGACCTACTAGGTATATGCCACCCAATTATCCACCATTGCACGAACAAGAAAAATAACACCTCTCTAGGAAAATATTATCATCCACCTTTAAGACCAAGATTTGGCTCGCGTGGTGGAACCTCACAACGATGCTCTGATCATAACCGCCAAAATCAAAAGAGCCGACTTAAAGCGAGTACTGGTGGACTGAGGTAGTTCGTCATATATCCTATTCCCAAAATAACTGAAAAGCTAAGAAGGATGAAAGATGATATGAGAAAGATGATCTGAGAAAGGTAGAACCTCATCTCTTCCGACCTGTTAAACAAATAAATCTCTAGTAGGAGTAATCAACGTCCCTATGGTCTTGCGGGAAGGATGGAAGATCATCGATATTCAAGTCCTTTACCATCGCCTCCATGATGCATTAGAAATTGAAAATTTCCTACCCCTGATAGGATATGCAAAGTATATGGCAACTGATTCATGTTTAGAAAGTGCTACACAAGTAATCTCCACCGACGGAAATAAAGGGAAACCCTCACCATTGAGAAAGAGATAGACCCAGGGGAGGATAAACTCCATACCTCACAAGTAAAGAAATTTATTGAGGTAAAAATTGAGAGTCAAAGGACGAGAATTCGATTAGGGGACATTGTTATAGAAACAAAAACTGACCTTGACAAATTTACTGATTGAGTATAAGGAACTATTTAGATGGATCCCTAGCGAAATTAAAGTAATAAACACGTATATAATTTTCCACAACTTAAAAATTGACCCTACAATAAGGTCGAGCGTGCAAAAAAGGAGACCACTCGGTGAGGAGAAGGGGTTGGCAATTCGTCAAGAAGTCGATGTAACCTCCAACCATGAGATGCTGAGCTTCATGGATGCCTACTCCGGATATAACCAAATCAAAATGCATCCACGCAATGAAGTGCACACGACTTGCTATGTGAACATTGACGTCTTATGCTATAACGTCATGCCCTTCGAACTCATGAATGAAGGGGCAACGTACTAAAGATTGAATAATAAATTATTTAAGGAAATGTTAGGCAGGAATATGGAGGTGCATATGGATGACATGCTGGTAAAGTCAGTGAAAGGTGATCTCCATACATCTAACCTCAGAGAATCCTTCAAGTGCATGAGGAAGCAGAACGTCCTTCACAATCTGACAAAGTGTGCCTTTGAGATCAAATTAAGGAAATTCGTAGGATTCATGGTAAGCGAATGAGGAATTGAGACTAACCCAAAAATAATCAAGGTGTTCGAAGAAATGAAAGAACTCGCCTTTCATAAATAGGTTCACACTCTAAATGGTCTAGCGGTCGCCATAAGTTGCTAACTTATAAAGAGGAACGATCGATCACTGCCATTTTTTTAATGTTAAGGGCCATAGTGGACTACATAATGTGAAAAGGCTTTTCGAGTAATCAACAACAACATGCTATCCTCAGACTAGTCAAATCTTGCAAAACAAACCACTTTCCTAGACACCGGTGTGAGTCTCGTGGCGGTGAACGCAATATTGGTCAAAGAAAATAACAATTCACATTTATTGGTGTACTAAGTTGATAACCTGCTAGCTATCACTCTAGCAAGATATCTAGAGATTAAGAAACACCTCTACGCCTTTATCGTCGGAGCACGAAAACTGCAACCTTGCTTCTACGCTCACTCGAACATGGTACTAACCAATTAACCCCTTATACACTTCCTACAAAAGCCTAACTCCTCGCGATAAATGGCAAATTAGGCGATCGAGCTTAATCCCGCAAAGACATAGGAAAAAAAACTAAGTCTTTACGATCCTCCTCCACAATGATGATTCTCGCTTAGACTCAATCCCGAGACCAAATCTGGTAGTTACACATCTTAGCGCATAATAGCAGTTATATATATCAGTACACATGGCCAAGAACCTCGGTAAAATCTCACAAACTAAATCTTAACTACTAGGTAATAGGATCACTACAAGAATGTTGAGCTTTAACTACGACAAAATATCGCCACTAAAGGAGCATATGCCGTCACAAACCTTTAACATCGAGCTAAGTGTCAGCGGGGTAGGTCCAGTGGATGTTGTTTCCTATTGAAAATTATACATTATACATTATGAACAACAACGTGTAGCTTGTTGTATCATCTAATTATGAAAGACTATTTCAACGTGCTGCAAATACGATGTTTAAATGGCTGTTTTCATTTGCATCAATAAGACCATCCATAGTAATAATCAACAACAACACAGTTAAGCAAAAGGCATTCACATTCATATATAGGCCAAACACAGTATACGAACTGAACAAAAGACACCATAGCTTCAATGCCACAAAAGGGACCATAAACAAAAGCATACCAACTGATCAGTTCTAGCAAAATACAGTTTCTTAACATAAAAGAAAATGGGAAACATAACTAGACATAAACAAATAGGTTGTTCCCCTACCTTAACCAACATAATCAAGACTTTAAATATTTGGATCTACAATAATAGAAAACCCATAGTTAAAGTACCTAATGGTTTGATCATACATTTGTATTATATTTTTTACCTTGGGTTTTCGAATCATCCGGGAAATGTCTATTTGCATGCATAACCCATCTCATCATCGCCATATCCCTTTGAAATGGGATCATAGTTTCTTGAAACTCAGTCAATTTAGTAATTACTTCCCCCATCTTGTGAACACTCTCCTCAGTGAAGGCACAAAGTTGCAGTGTTTCCTCTTCTACTCTAGCAACTTCTTCTCTCGCCTTCTTCAATTTCTCACTCTCCAACATTCGATAAATTTTAGTCATACAAACTTTGTGCTTTTTAAGTTGTCGAACTCACTCATATAGAGCATCCTTGTCAACTGGTTCATCCCCTTCAACTACCAGTTGAGAAACCATGTCTTCCACGTGATCATGTGATCAACAGAATATATTACAATGTCAGTACCTCATCCACCAACTAATGCATGGTAAAGAAAAAAAATATTCTTAACATTATAGATTTGTACTACTGATCAATGGGTAGCCCACACTTATCTAAGTGGTTTTAAGAAACATGTGATATCTCCATGATGTTGTTCATTGTTCTTCTTACACTATGGAAAAACAGAAAATATATTGTTAGATTTGTATCAAACACTCATTAAGTGAATAGGATTGATGGAGTTAATTTGGTTACCTCCTCATGTTCGGGCTTAGCTAACTAGAACTTCCAGTTGTATGGCGCATTACTTTTTGAGCTCTATTTCTTTTGTTACGTTCGCTCAAAAAGATATAACATACAAGGTAGTACACTGTTTTCCATGGTAACATACGGCATTTAAAAATTTGGAATTATAAACTACAAAAATAGGATTGCACTAGCTTAAAATACTCAGAGTTGAACAAATTGTAGGGAATAAGAACTACTGGTCACACACTATATGGGTGACTTTTATCACTAAAAGGGTCAAAACGATTAATACTTAAGCCAAGTATGACATTTTGTGTTTTTTCCATATAAGAATGTTGAACAACATCCGGTTTTTGCAATGTGTTAAAGTCAGTTAGATGCCATAGGATGCCGTCTTTGATTTGTCTTTCATCATGCCACCTCATAGTTGATGGAGCATTAGCTAGCATGAAGTAACTTTGAAGCTTTAAAGTTAGTGGGAAATAACTTAGTACTTTGATGGGAATCTTTTGTCGCTTTATAGTAGGTATCCTCAACGTAGTATCTAGGTGAAATCCATCCGAATTACGCACATTTAGGAATAACATCAACATTATTGTACTCTTTCCTAAATAAGATACAATCGTTTATATAAGCATGTATCTTCTGATAGTTTAATCACAAGTGAGAAATAAATTTGTTGGCGTCATAGTAAGACTGATGCACTGTTCTATGTGGGGGAAGTACCTTATGCATCATCCTTAGTAATTCATTAGCAAACTTGTTAGAAACCTTATAAAGCACCTTTAGATGCAACAATTCTACTAAAATTACATCTTCGTATAATATACACAACCCAAATATAAGCTCTTCTCACAATCTTCTTTCAATCGATTCAAAAAAATGCCCCAACATTGGGTTCCTCAGTATATCCCAACTATCACCACCAAAAACATCATTTACCATGTTCTCCATGTCATGAACACTCACTACAAGAATGTACACCTACATCCGTGGACCAAATTTTGTTGCCATTAAAAATTAACACTAAATAAGTTATTTTGTGTCAGAACTAGATACAAGGGCTCTACTGGTCAATCTTGAGGCAAATGTAATCGATAATTTTTGTCCTTGTATTTTAATTGAAGTTACATATCTGATTGGATTGTTTTGTGTTATTAGGTTTGATCAAATTCCTGTTGATGCGTAACTGGTCTAGCTACTTGCTAATTAAAGTTGTGTTAGATATTATGGTAAGATTATTATGTGTATAACTTGCATATAGAAAAAAAGAGTTGCAGTAACATTTTAAGACTATTACACTTATTTTTTTCTACAAAACTAAATTAAAAATGGATAAGAGTTGGATGAACAAATATCACCAAATATTGGAGTATAAGGAATGTGTCAGTGCATTTCCTGATTTTGCTATTGCTTGATCATCTTGGGAAGGGAAAATTGATAGTCCATATTTATACTGTAATGCGTGTCTGTTAATCTCAATAACAAATGTGAAGTTACATCTAGAGAGATATGGAATGATTCCAGCTTACACTACATGGGTTGATTACGGTTAGGAACACGAACATGTGAGGTCAATTAAAGGTAGTAGTCACTACAAATATTCTCATCTTTAGCGCTAGTCAAAAGTTGTCACTAAATGGTCATTTGTCGTTGTTAACTTTTAGTAGTGACCAAAGTATTGTCCTTGTAGGCCCTGTGGCGAAAGGTTATACCTACGACAATTTAGCGCCACTAAAATTACCAAGTCAACATCTCTTTTGCGTTTATTAAGTCTGGTGTTGTTCATGTGTAATTTGCGTCAACAATATTTTGTTGCTATAGTACATATACTTTGTCAAGGCATCATTCATGCTCAATGATTCTTTCTGTGACAGAGTCACGCTGATCTGGTATAGACGATTCAACATCTGAAAGTGTTGCTGATAAAAATTACGTTTCTCGGACAAGCCTTGTCACAATTCATATAAATGATCATTTATCCTTGTTGTTGCTAATAATTTATTTTGGAGTCTGATAAATCAACGTCGCTGCAAATTGATCCAGTGGAACTTTTTTTGGTTACAGATTTTTTCTGATGTTAACTATCTTATATTTTAACTGTGGCTTATTTTTTTGTTGTCAATAAATTGGTCTGATAGCACTAAATGTAGACAACATTACTCTTTATTCCCCACTTATGTCGTAGAAAATTAGACATTTGTTACAACGACATATAGTGCTGGCTATGCCGATTCTGTATAACCAATACGTATTTGTAGCAGTATACGACCCGAGAAATATATAACCAAGAATGACAAATAATTAGTAGATAATTCTGATGGATGGGTGCAATGCCTACATAAAAGGAACCACATATTTCAAACAATACCATAAGCCTAGCATTCCTCTAAAGGCATCATATATACTAAACCATGTTCAAATAGTACTTATAAACTACAAAGTAGGCATACACATCACCAAAAATTTCACAAAAATTTTCATTAGACACATCTTTTCCCCAAGTCAAAATCTTCTGCATAGCGTCTTCAAGCATTTGGATCTACCAAATATTATCACGCATTATCAAGTATTAAAGTACCTCACAACATATATGTAATTAAAGAATTCTTATGTGTCTTTCGTGGAGTTTACCTTGTGTTTTAGAATCATCCACAAAATGGTCATCTGCTTGCATAACTCTGCGCATTATAGTCATATCCCTCTGAAATGACAACATACTCTTTTGAAATTTGGTTAGTTGTCTAGTCGATTCCTCTACTTTTCGAGCACTCTTCTAAGCGGTCCATTTAAGCTCCGATGTTTGAGCTCTTGCTTGGTTCAATTACACACTCTCAATAATTCTTGCTACCAAATATACACGAACTCTATGCTTCTCAAGCATTTGAACTTCCTCATACAAAGAATCTTTGTTGATTGGACGATCCTCTTCACCTTCAACTTGAGCAGCTTATTCCTCAACTTGCTCATAACAACGACAGGACATATCAAAATCTATGTGATTAATAATGTAATTATAAGAGTTAATAAAAACAACATGCTTACCATTATGTACTTCGATTTCTCATTGGGTTGACCATGCTTGTCCATATTATATTTAAGAAATATATGATACTCACTCGAATGCACTCCATTTTTTCTCTATTAATTAAAAATCAACTAGCATGATGCTACATGTTTAACATGTATTCATAATTTCATACCATGTGTGTGGATTACCTCATCCAGTTTTCGCTTGGCAAAGCTAACACTCCCAACTGTATGGTGTACAATTTGGTGTGCCTCTGTTTCTTTTATTTTAATAGTACTACGAAAATCATCATAATTTACACAATATACATTCAACTCTTCTGAGTTGATCCAATTCAGAAGACATACAAGCCTTATTTGAGGACATCTGGAGGAACATGCAACAATCTTTCTTCATTCGTACCATACATAACAAAATACTAACGGAAAAGATTACCCGATGTTGGATATCAGGCGTCAACGCCCTAAGAGGACAAGTGACGCCCAAATGCCATTTGTCGGAGCACCTTTTGTCAGCTCGCCTTTCAGCGACTCGTCTTTGGTTGACTCACCTTTGAGCGGCTCGCCTTTGAGCGGAACGCCTAAAATCAACTAGGGGTAGATGATGGGTTATGAGTATTGGGCTTGACTATTTTTATAGTTGGCCCAATAACACTCTGAACTGGATTTATTAAAGCCCAATTATATTTGGGTGTCGCCCTTGACTAAGGATGCGCAATTATATGTAAGAATGCACCCTATAAGGATGCGCGAAAAACTAAGGATGCGCCAAAGACTAAAGATGCACCAAAGACATAAACTACTCAGAATGAGTACGTGCCACCACATCCACTGACTACCTCAGTTGGTGCGCCTGCACACCTACGAATTAGGCCTATTGCTTTTAGCACACCTAGGATTCAACAAATTAAAAGGATAGTCTACAGTGGGATAGCCACTACAAACGAATATTCCTAAAGTAACCACGGTTCGCTCGCCTAAGAGACAACTCTGGTAACTATGGTAAGATTTGACCCTACTGTGGTACAGGTATGGAATGTTATAAATACCTCACTTCTACTTCATTTAAAGGGGACAAATTTTTGAGACATGCCTCTCCATGCTCTAAAAAAAAAACGAAATTCTAACTAATTTGATCGTCAAAGGGGAAACCACGGGCAAAACTCGAGGTTTCCTTCTTGTAGGTCGCCGGAGCAACACCGGGAGTCGAGGAGCGGAAAACGCGTGATCCAACACCCGATAATTCATGTACTTCTCTCTCAATACATAGATGATCAATTGCTTCAGGTTATCTTCATTCGGAACAACATACTTCTCCTACAACAAACAATAGTTAATATGTTTCAGGTTGAAATATAATGACATCAACTGTTTGTCCAATTTATAAAGAAGGTTTTCATTTTATAATACTTACATAAGAAACACCCAACATCTTCTGCTCGCAGTACTAGAATATGTTGCATCAACGACGGTTCTTTCATGTTGACGCTAACAACTGTAGTTAAAATTATGGATATGGTGTCAGAATATTTTGGTGTTGTTATTATTACGTATTAGGAACAATGTGTTTTCCATCAGTATAGGTTAGATTTACTGTTACCTTTTTCCATCACTAAGCGTTTAACATGAATGAAAGTGTTACAACAATCAAATTTGGATATTAAAAGAGTCCATTAGTTGCAGCTAGTTAATCTGAAGACAAAATAAGTATTAAACAATGGAATTTGTTGTCGCTGATGTAGCTACAATCACAATAGATTCAATTATTTTGGTAAAATAATTTCTTTAGTGGTGACCATTGTTGATCCCAATAATGCACAAACAACTATGAAATATTGTCAATCAACATTAGTCGTTGTTGTCGCTAAATGTTAAGAACCCCTACTAAACCGATAGAACCGCCACTAAACCGAATTGAACCACAATTTAATAAAAAAAAAACATTAACCTAACTATCTCACATGCTTATGTGGTTTAACTCACACGGAGCAGTTGTTTTAAAACAATTAAAATGAGGCGCAGCAAGAGCAGTAGAAGGCGAATGGTGGGAGGCTCTCGCAAGCCCTAGCATATTTGTGGGAGGCACACAGACGCTGAGCAGAAGGAGGCAAATGGTGAGGGACGTGAAGCTGACGAGGCCGAGAAAAACCGCGGACGGAGGCTGTGCGACGGGAGTTGAAACGGAGGCTACGTGACGGGATCGACGCAAAATAGAGGAGAGGTGGACGGGGCGAACTGGGGTTGAACTGAAGACGACTTGGAAGGGGCGAATTTCTTTCTTTTTCCATAAAATCTATTCACCATATTGTGATTCTAGTTTATACATTGTCTTGAGTGATCTTACATACTAAGTTAATCAGGTTGTGCATGAAGGTCGTCTTTCTTGGGAATACAACACCAGTTTCAAGGCGTGAAGTTCTATCTTCTGATTTTTGTAAGTAGGCGATCCTCTGATTGGATACCTTAGCATCTATTGATTGGATAATGTGTTCCCTTCCAGGTAAAACCAGGTGGAAGAATTCCAGACAGGGGAAAAAAATTACTCTTCATGCCAATAATTCCAAAGATCTTAGCCGGGATGTGATTAAGGTTTAATATCTATACTAGGAGTTTTTTGTACTGTTTACACTTCCAAATTTTCCTAGATTGAGTATAGGGCAGTCATCTTAAGAAGAAACACGGAACTAATTGCTAGATTTTCTACACTGCTTCATGCTACTTTGGATCGGTAGATTAGGTGTTTATGACCAGACCATGATTTGGTAATGTGTTGTATCATGATACTCTTGAAAATCAGATCTTTATGAGCCATTTCCTAGTTGAACTGTCAAAGCATGGACAGTTTGCCAGTTGGACTCTTAGGATATGGACAGTTTGCTAGATTTGTTTTTTAAACGCTAATTGGGTATCATGTGAAGTACACATGCACTTTTTCGTTTAGAATTAACTGAGAACTGAGGGAGTTATTAAATTCTAAGCTTGTTTTAGCCCAAATATTAAATTATTAAAAAAAAAAATAGTCCAGTCTGCAAACTGCTCGTGTCAACAAGTTGCTATTCAACTCATTATTTTCCTTCATTTCAACATGGTAATTTTCCACCAGAGGTCCAGAACTTACTCTACATGATGTCCATTTTTTAAACAGTTGTATATGTAAAGAGGAGCCATGTTTTCTATTTTCATATGCGAAGCAGTTTGTTTGGAGCATATCAAGCTTTTATAGTTTACTTGCTGAGTCCATTTCGTGAGAACTGTTAATTTTACACTTAGACCCACTGCTTTATGTAGGTGGAGTTGTATGAAAGTCATATTTTGTGGTATGGTTGGCTTTTAGCTTATGTATTATTCTAAGTTTTATTTATGATTAAAATGGTGATCTAATAGGCAAATCTGTTGATATATTTGTATGAGAACTTTAGTATTGGTGTCTTTTTCCAGCAGTTTGCTAATGTATGTACCTGGTTCACCGCTTTAGCCTAATTGTTCTGATTCTACAAAATTGAAAGATCCATTGGTCTCCTTAATTTTTAAATTTCTAATAAGCTTTCGTTCTTTGATATTACAGACTGGCGCAAATACTATAGGTCTCATTCAAGGATATGCAATGCGGTTTTTGAGAGACTACAAGTCACATGTTTATCCTCTCCAAGTTGAGGCACTTGAAACTACTAATATATTATCCCACGTGGACATGATGGAGTTATCATGGGACAATCATCTTACGGAAGTAGGTTACTTTTATAATTTGGCGCTTGATCTCCCCTAGTCTTAAGAATTATGAATTATGACTTGTTCTTTTACATTCAAAATTATTGTAAGTTTCTAGTTTGGATGTTTATTAAGATGTATATATATATTTGGATAAATAATATATTATATTTGTTACTCTGTATTGTGAAGTTCACATCATATAGCAATAACTAGATAATTAATAAAAACATATCACAAAAGTTTGTCATTAACAATGATTAGTGGTTGTTGACACCAAAAAGTATGTATTTAGCAGCGACATACACTGATATTACTGGTTGTTATCACTAAAAAAATGTATTTACAACAAGTAAATGGAAGTTGTTTCGAATAAAAGACAACCCCTCAAATTCACGGCTAAAAATACAACTCAACGATGAAACATTTTCATCAGTAAAGCCCATCTATAACATCGCAAATGTGTTCGTCGCCTTTTTATTGTGTTTAACAACAACCTTTCTTGGCTGTAAAGTCATTTTGGGAGATGTCATCTTAGCAGTGGCAGACCACTTGGAAACAGTCAATTTTCATAGGTAAACGATTTAGCAGCTACCCTGACAAAGATTTCGTTGCTGCTAGCTGCTAGCCAAGCCATTTATGCATTTGACAATGATTTTATGCTGACGCTAATGCACGAGTTTCTTGTAGTGTCGTAGTACATTGGTTATTTGGGTATGTCCTGTCATTCATTCACCTGCAATGGGAAATTTTTCCTTTTCAAGAAAGTACAGACACATCAAGCAGCAAAAGTGGACGCATTCTTGCTACATACTCTATAGTTAGCATTGAACTCTAGAGCTTCCATTTCAATGATGCAATTACATGATAATTATATACATCGGGTACACCCACGACGTGACTTCGTGCTTGTTGTAGTTATATTTTCAGTTTTTATGGAAAATACACAGACCGTGTCATAAACTTCAACTTAACTAACATATATTACTCAATAATTAACCGGGTCATAATTATTGCTTGTTCTGTTGCTGCAGCTTGTTGCCTGCCGGATGATTTTGTCATCTCTGTAATACTGTATAGTCAGAACAAAGGAAAATAATTGAACATAATACTAGTACAATATGCATTTGAGGAAACTGTTTTAACTCATGATGGGAAGGTTGACGAGCTTGTTTGTTGGGAGATTCGATGTGTCAAATCTTGTTTGAAGGATGTTCCTCCTCATCTTAATTATCTTTCCACTTCATCCTGTGATATTTAACAGATAATATGTAGCGTGAGTTGTTTGAAAGCACAAACACAGGTTGAACATGCATTGTGCACCAATTGTAAAACCCAAAAAATGGAAAATTGGGCAGAGTAGAAGAATACATACACGGATGGAAGATTGTCCAACATAAAAATTGTATCTTTCGACCCTTATATGCATGAGATTCATTAGTCGAAGACATGCAAGACTGAAAAATTTTAAACACAACAACATCGAATTTGAAACAGATCACACTTCCTCAAGAATGTCATTTGAAGAACATATGCGGTTCAACCAAAACTATACTACCCTAAACATAGATCGTTTTAACAGCAAGATGCTTTATAAATCCCAACGTATAACACATACAAAGATGATAAAGGATGTATGACACCGAAAGAGGGAAAAACAACATGCATCTAGTTTGAAAGTAGTTTTGTTGTGATGAGACAACTAAGTTAAAGTCTTCAATTTACCTTCTGCGACAAGAGAACTTGGAAGAGAATGCTCTGGATAGAGATGGAGAAACTGAGATAAAGTTTTCTAAGTTACCTTTAACTTCAAGAGAACTTGGAAGAAAATTCTCTGAGTCGTAGTATCTCAGCCAAATTTAGTAAATGTTGGGTTACATCTTTGTTATACACCATATATCATCGAAGAAAACCAAAATATGGTGACGCAATAATGGCTTCAATGTGATATTCATTAAAGCTTGAAATGTAGTTAGGGAATTGATCAAGTTGAACAACATGACAAGGAATTCTAAGTGTCCTTAGACTTGGTGCGTGTGGAGCGCAATCTTGTAAACATCTGTAGCATGCACCCGAAATAGATCATAGACCAAACACAAATCGATCTTAGAAAAAAACATTGTGGAACCACTCAATTCGTCCAACAAATCTATAACTAGAGGAATGGGAAATATGTGTAGAAAATAGGTCAAACGAAGAAACACAGAAGACGAAAACCCTAGAAAATGGAGAGCATACTTGGGGATCATCAGAAGTCATTCCTTCATTTGGGACTACTTCACCCTTAAATAATAAAACCTATCAAAAACTAATTGTTCAATACATCCTCATATAATAATAATTGCAAAACTAACCCTAAACAATACAAAGAAATAAACGGAACGAAGAATTAACAAAGGCATTGCATATCTATGGAGCTTGGGCTTAGACCGAAGAAGTTTGGGCTTAGACTTGGACCATAAATGAAATGAAGAATACAACCCCATAGAGAATACAATACAAACTATTAGACCCGATTCAATAACCAATACAACATGCATATCCAATACTTCAACACTCCCCCTCAGGCTGTACTTTCTTCTCAGCTTCTCTTGTACACAATTATAACAGCTCCCCATGTCTTCCAGACACGTTTTTCATACCAAGTTTGCATTTTTCTCTAATGTAGTTACAATCTATCTCTATATGCTTTGTCCTTTCATGAAAAACAGGGTTATTTACTATTTGAATCACTGCTTTGTTATCACAATGCAATATCACAGGTTTAACTTGTTATGATCCTAGTTCCCTTAACAGATTTCTAAGTCAAATAATCTCAGACAAAGCTGAACCCATGCTTCTGTATTCTGACTCAGTCGAAGATCTACAGACAATGCTCTGTTTATTAACCTTCCATGAAATAAGAGACTTACCCAACATTATGCAAAAATAGTAACAGACTTCCTAGTATCTATACACCCGGTCCAATCAGAATCACAGAAACTGACAAGATCTGGAACTGGATCAGAAGATAAAAGAATACCCTACCTGGTTCACGTTTCACATACCTTATTATTCTTAAGGCTGCCTCTAAATGCGAATCCTTAGGATCCTGCATGTACTGTCTTAAGTTATAAACAGCAAAAGAAATATTTTGTCTCGTAATTGTTAAATACAAAAACTTCCCTATCAGCCGTTCATATAGACTTACATCATTTAGGGGTTTATCATCTTGGTTTAGCTTCAGGTGCTTATCATATTCATGACTAGTCAATTCCAGATTTGATTCCATCGACGTTTTACTCACTTTCGCACCTGAAAGCCCAACCTCATATATCAATTCTAATGCATACTTTCTTTGCGACAATACCAAACCTTTATCTGACCTGGCAACTTCTATACCTAAGAAGTATTTTAAATTTCCTAAATCTTCATCTTAAAGCTAGATTCTAAAACACATTACAATTCAGTTATCAATTCAGCACTATTCCCAGAGATAAGCAGGTCATCTACATATATAAGAAGAAGAACAATCTAATTACCTGCACACTTGGTGAAGAGCGAATAATTCAACTTGGACTAGTTATAACCTGCCTTAACTAACACATCACATAGCTTTAAGTTCCATTGCATATCTGCCTGCTTAAGACCATATAGAGACTTTCTTAACCTGCATACTAAGTCAGTCTTGCTATTATCAAAGCCGTTAGAAATTCGCATATAAACTTCTTCATCCAAATCACCTTGTAAAAAGGCATTATGGACATCCGTTTGATAAAGAAACCAACAATGAATAGAGACTAGGGCTAACACTGTTCGGACAATATTCATTTTTGCAACTAGTAAGAAAGTCTCAAAGTAGTCTATACCGTGTTTTTTATTATAGCCCTTAGCCACTAATATGGCTTTGTATCTACTCAAACTTCTATCAGATTTAAATTTGAGTTTGTAAAACCATTTACATCCTATAACAGATTTACTTGTCGGCATTGGTACTAGATCCCATGTGTGATTTTCCTCCAAGGAATTCATTTCTTCATGCATTGCCTCAACCCATAACATGTTTTTCACAGCTTCACGAAAGGTTTCTGGTTCAACCAGATTTGATATAGATGATATATAGCACTGATATTTGTCGGGCAATCCATCAAATGATACATAACTCTTAATACAATGCACATTCAAAACATCGGACATTGATAGTACTTCATCCATATCGGGGGTCTAATTTCCCTTCCAGACCTACTCAATGTGGATCTAGGAGGAATATCAGAAGGAGGATTACTCCATTCATCAAAGTCAACGATGGACTCATCATTTGAAGGGATCCCATCTGAGTCATGTTGGGTCTCATCCTGTGGATTTTCTTCATCATTTTCATCCTCGGTTGCTACAATCTTTTAGTTGCTAACATCATTGGAATCATCAATATGTGGGTCAAAGAATATGGGTAAATGCTCAAGTCTACTAGACCCAAAAGAGAATATTCTCTCATTAAAAATAACATATCTACTAACAAAAGAACGTTATTTAGCCAAATCGTAGAGCTTATACCCCTTTTGGGTCTCAGAGTATCCCATCAAGACTGAAGGGATAGCTCTGGAAGTCAACTTGTTAGTCACCATCATATTCTTGGCTTAAACCAAGCAACCAAACACCCTAAGGTGGTTTATACTGGGTTTCTTCCCATTCAGCATCTCAAAAGGAGATTTACCCCCTAATAATATAGAAGGCATACGATTAATCAAATGGCAAGCTATGAGGATAATGTCCCCACATAACATGTTCGGGACTGATCCTTGCAGCTTTAGGGCCGTTGCTATTTCCACAAGGTGCCTATGCTTCCTTTCGGCCTTACCATTATGTTGTGGTGTGTAAGGGCAAGAACTTTGATGATTGATGCCCTTATCACACAACAACCTTTTCATATGCTCATTAAAAACTCTCTTTCATTGTCCGTTCTAAAACATCTTATCCTCTTGCCAAACTGATTTTCTATCATTGCAATATAATTCTTCATAACAATATAAGCATCCGATTTAAATTGCATAAGGTCGACACATGTTGTTCTAGAAAAATCGTCCACCAATGTTAAAAAATAGAGATTGTTATCGTGTGTGGGGAAATGATAAGGTCCCCACACATGTGCATGCACAAGATCAAACATAGCACATGTTCTCGAACTTGAACTAGGAAAGGGACTTCTAACAATTCTCTCTTTGGGACAAATAGGACAATTGTTCACATCAACACATTTACCTTTATTTACATCCAAAGACTCAACATGTTCTACAACCTTAAGTGATGCATGTCCAAAACGCTTGTGCGACAACATTGCATTATTCACAACAAAATCTGTTACAAGAGAGCTAACTGATCTGCAAGGTAAGCTTATGAAATAGAGTTCTGCCCTTGCCTCACCAATCCCCAAGACCTTCCCATTTGAGAGGTACTGTAGGATAGCAAAGTTAGGGTAAAAATATGCAGAGCAGTTTAGATCACTTGCAAGTTTATACACTGAAAGCATGTTGTATTTAAAATCAGGTATGTATAAAACATCACATAATTTCTTGTCTTAATCCAACAAAATATCTCCAACACAATGCACATCAGAAGACCCCCCCCCCCCCCCCATTTGGTAGTTGAACCTTGGTTCCGAGAAATGCCCTAGACCCACACAACCAATCATTTTTGTTGGTCATGTGGTCGGTTGCTCCCGTATCCAAGATCTGGTGACTTTTCTCGTAAGAATAAATCGAGTTTAAGGATATACCAGTCGGGTTTGCATGTGAATCTTGGAGGGCAGTAGAACTTGCTCCTGCTGCATGCACCTCCTACCGATTGAATGAACTTTTCGAACTGATCCCATGTAAAAGTGATCCCACCTTGAACACAACTTCTCAAAAAATAATCATTAGAACTATTAAGGGTATTAGAGTCACTGTCACCAATCCTTTCTCACTGCCCCTAACATTGTTCCCCTTATTTTTCAAAAAATCTTTGTATTTAAAACAGATATCATTTGCATGTCCGTTTTTTTATAGAAGTCACATCCCCTGGTATAACAACGATCAATAGTGTGCCCACGCTTATGGCAATGGGTACATTCCAAATTCTGGTTTCCTTTCAGTTTTTTCAGATTCAAATAAACATTACCAGACTTAGTGTTCAAGGCAGCATTCATAGTAGAGGTAATATCTCTCTGCCTCTCTTCATGCATTAGCAGGTTATACGCTTGGTTCACAGTGGGTAAAGGGGACCATAGAAGCAAGTGACTTCTCATATTGGAATAATTTTCATTAAATTCCATCAAAAATTGAAACAACCTTTGATTCTCCTTATGTTCTATATATCTCTTAAAATGATCATGGTCAATGTGAGGAAGAGCACATGCAGAATCATATTCAGCACAAAGAACACAAAATTTAGAAGAAAAAAAAAACAGAAATCGAATCAAGTCCTTGACGAGTAATAACAATTTCCATATGTACTTGATATGTTCTATATTCAGCACAAAGAACACAAAATTTAGAAGAAACAAAAAAACAGAAATCGAATCAAGTCCTTGACGAGTAATAACAATTTCCATATGTACTTGATATGTTCTAGGGCCACTGACTTTATCAAATCTTTCCTTAAGGTCTTTCCATATGAGATATGCATCCTCGGTATACATCATTCCATTTGAAACATCTTTAGAAATGGAATTTGTAATTCAACCTAACACAACATAATTACATCTATCCCACAAATGATGGAACACATGATCATATTTTCACGCAAGCATGTACCATTGATAAATCCAAGTTTGTTCCTTCCTAAGAGTGTAAAACCAGTTGCTCTACTCCACATAGCATAATATTCAGGACCAGTTAAAACAACGGAGATCATATGTGTTTCTGGATTATCACTTGCATGCAAATAGAGGGGGTGATGAAAATCAACAGAAGCCATAACATCATAATCTACCTCATCGGTGGCATACTTCCTTGCCTCCTGATGAGGTTTTTCTTCAGACATATCAAAACAAAAGGCACATAATACTACAACAAAATCTGGATATGCAAGGCCACAAGTGAAGGAAGCCAAAAGTAGAGCATGTAAATCATTCAAAAACAACAAGTCGAGGGTAAATCACACAAACAAGGCATTCAATCTCAACGAACAAGCCGAGGGTAAAAAAAACTATTAACAATATTCTTCAAGATTGAAGAGTATGAAGTCGAGGGTAAAACCAAATCCGATTAAGATTGAGGAGTATCAAGAATCTCATCAACAATCACAACAAAGGCGAATAAGTTTGCCAAGAATATGATAATAAGGGTGAAGAAAGCCAAGGAAACAAACAGAGGTAACAAATAGTAAATGATCAATATCAGAGAATACCAAAGGTTGCGATCGATAAATAATCGCAGCCAACCTTTCCAGGTACCGGCAAGAAGATCAAGAGATACCAAGTATATCAACCGTCGCGGCCACGACAAACAATTTTCGATAAGGAAACCGAAAGATTATTTTCAATCCCAGCATTGAAGGATGAAGGAAAAACTAGAACAACCAGGATCAAAATTCTTAGAGGTTAGTTGCACCTCATACGATCTGATATCATGTAGAAAATAGGGCAAACGAAGAAACAGAGAAGACGTAAACACTAGAAAATGGAGAGCAGACTTGGGGATCATCAGAAGTCGTTCCTTCATCTGGGACTTCTTCACCCTTAAATAATAAAACCTATCAAAAACTAATTGTTCAATACATCCTCGAATAATAATAATTACAAAACTAACTCTAAACAATACAAAGAAATAAACAAAATGAAGAATCAACAAAGGCACTGCATATCTATGAAGCTTGGGCTTAAACCGAAGAAGCTTGGGCTTAAACCGAAGAAGCTTGGGCTTGGACTTGGACTATAAACGAAACGAATAATACAGACCAATAGAGAAAATAATACAAACCATTAGACCCAATCCAATAATCAATACATCCTACATATCCAATACTTCAACAATACGTTCTTTACTGTGATATGATTCAAGCTCCGATAATCGATATACCAATAACCATCTTTATTTTTTAACTAAGACCATTGGTGAAGCAACAAAGCTGCGACTACACTGAACCAATCCAGTATCCAAGAGCTCATGCGATCTTCTCAACAATGTCCTTTTGAGTGGCTCGATAACGGTATAGTTTTTTCTCCACTAGAAGGGTTCCTTCACATGGCTAGAGGTGTCAATTCTTGCTGAACTGGCGGGTTCGGGTCGGGTAAACCCAACTCGCAGGTACATGAGATTTGACATGAATCTGACTCATGGACCCTCACAGGTCATGTATGGTGGCTAGATCCGATGAATTAACTTGTATGACCCTAAACATTAAAAAAATATATATATATATAAAGTATGACAAATATTAAAACAAAATTATAAATTACAATTAAATACTCAACCATCACCCTTAATTTGAACAATAACATCCAAAACGAATTTTAATAACTTTATATTTTTTATGATAAACAAAATATATATAACCCTATTATCTAAATAAATAAAGTTGAAAATATCTAGCTCGACTAATATTATTCCATGACCCGACCCAACCCAAATTGGAGTTTGTTCATGAATTCATAGATCTAGACACGACATAATTTTATGATCACAATCACGAATAGGGGTCAACGAATCTGGGATGCAAAACACATTAGAAAAATCAACTAAATGTTGAGGAATACCACTATCAAATTTGGCACATACCAAATTTGGTGTAAATGGAAAGTCATCCTTTGGTACTAGATGAATGCTACACAACTAAGTCGACGCTATATGATCGAAATGTTGCAATAAGTTATCATCATATCCATAGAATGCAAAGTCACACTATAAGAACATGTACCATTTAACTTGCACTCCTTTCGGTCAATAGTAAACCGCATTGTGAGCTTTCGAGAATTTCAAATAATATCATCCAATGGGAAGAGACATTGGATACCTAAATCCATATCATAATTCTTTAGCGAAATTACAAACATATTCGTGGTAAACCACATCCTTTGCATCATCAACTGGAACCCTCGAAACATCTTAATACATCTTAGTACCAGAATATACTGGTGAGCTGCTCCACCGCTCGTGTCTGCTCAGGAATTTACTCATTTAGATTACTGAAAATCGGTTCAAAAACTGGTACGGTTTACCATAAACGATTTGTTATTTTGTGGTCCATTAGCCAAATATAAATTTTAAAAAAAAAACAATTTTGACGGCTCAAACCCAAATGAGCCGTGAAAAATGAATTAATTGCTTTTTAATTCATATTTTCACGGCTCGTTTCATATGAGCCGTGAAAAAAATTGTTTTTATAATAAAAACAATAATAATTTATATTATGATCCTAATCATACAACAATAACCTGAATAGTTTACATACCAAAATCAAACTTTTTGCATACAATACATTACATATCTGTAAGTTCGCTTCATTAGCATATATAATATATTATAATAATTCTTCATTCACAATGTCTTGACTAAAACGATTCATTTTCTTGACTTCCACTAGCAGATTGTTTACTACTAGATGCTGATGATTGATGAGTTGCCTGATCATTCTATAAAAACATCCAAATTTCAAATTATAATATACTCAACAATTTAGCAAATTAACTTATTAAAGTAAACCTTAATTCACATGCAAAACTAAAATATCCAAAACACTAAAAACACCATTAAAAGTAATACTTACTTGATTTTCGACTGGTAAATGTGAGGAACCCAAACCAAGGTTGGTAAAAGGGGTATACTGACTAGAATGATGACTTACATGACCATCCTATATAAACATTCAAACATTAAAGTATAATATGCAACATTTAAACATTAAACTAACTGAAATTATAAGATGCAAACTAAACCTCAATTCTCAGGCAAAACTAAAATATCCAAAACACTAAAAACACTGTGAAAAGTAATACTTACTTGATTTTCGACTGGTAAATGTGAGGAACCCAAACCAAGGTTGGTAAAAGGGGTGTACTCACTAGAATGATAATTTGTATGGTCATCCTATATAAACAATCAAAAATTAAAGTATAAGATGCAACATTTAAACATTAAATTAACTGAAATTATAAGATGCACAACAATTATTTTGCATGACTAAAGCATCCAAAACACTAAAACACAATAATAATAGATTTGAACTACTATCCATCAAACAGTAATGCATAAAATGATATCATTGCAAAATGTAAATTATATACTTACTTGATTTCCAGTTGGTAAATGACAGGACCCCAAACCAAAGTTGTTAAAAGGGGGGGGCATCTGTAGAACCTCCTGTCATGTCTTTGAAGAGAATTATATTCGTGCATATTATTTTGCATGACCTGAAATTGCATCTGGAATTGTTTATATATCTCCCTTATCTGTGTCTACATTTTAGCTTCTTGTTGTTTCCATTTCGCATCATAATCTGCCTCGAGTTCTCGTATACGTCTCTCTACATCATTCAAGCTATATTAATTCATTCGGACTTGGGAAGATGAATTCATTCAATTAATTGAAGAAAACAGAAGAACCTACCTGGAGCTAGAGCGGGCCGACGGGAACGAATGAGACGGGTTGCTGCTGGAGAGAAGTGTTGCAGAATGAAGTGTAGAGAATAGAGAATGAATGTGTTCTGTTCGAAGGAGTATTTCAGTAATACATTCACGGCTGGAATCAACTGGAGACGTGATAAATATTTTTTTTTCTTATTTATCACGGTTCAACCCCAAAGAGACGTGATAAATGTTATTCTTTTTTAAAAAATACTGATTTATCACGGCTCAACGGAAATGAGCCGTGATAAAAAAAAATTAATAAAAATAACGTCACAATACTTTTTTTTAAAACCAAATACCCATTTAATAATTTTTTTTAACCAAATATATATTTGTTTTTTTTGGTCCATTTAATAAAAATAACGTCGTGACGATGTTTTTTTTTTTAATACCCATTTATTCTGCCCATTTATCAAGGCGTGATAAAAATACCATAAAAAAATAACGGCGTGATAAAACAAATACACATTTATTCTGCCCATAAAAATAACGTCGTTATAATACTTTTTTTTTATTCTGCTCATTTATCACAGCTCAAATTGGGGTTGAGCCGTGATAATACTTATTTTTTTTTCTTTTGCCTATTTATCATAGCTCAACCCCAATTTGAGTCGTGATAAATGGGCATAAAAAAAAATAAAGTATTATCACGGCTCAACCTCAATTTGAGCAATGATAAAGGTAACGGCTCAGTGGATTGAGCCGTAAAAAAAACATAATAACGACCCCAAATCACTTGAGCCGTGATATTGAGTCGTGATGTTTAGTCGTTATATCCATCCTCTCCCGTAGTGCTTCCAAATGGATTATTAGGTAACGCATTTTCACTATTTCTAGAGTTTCGTCCATAGCAAGGAAATGCTCACACTGCTTGCCCTCCTTGCCTAAACAAAAAGAAAGTTCCCTCAGTCCTAAAGATGGAGAAAGTAGAACCTCGATGATCGTCCGTCGATAAATACCGCCATCAACGACGGCAATCCCGCAAAGAACCTGATCTCGCTACAACACAACCGCATACATAATCGGTTGTATATCATGGAACGGCTTATATGGTGGTGTTCATTGGCTCCCTCTAAAGTTTGTTGATTTTTCTCATGGTACTTAAGTGTTTTTCCACCTTGGTTGCTTCTTGAATCCAAGTTAAGCTCATGGCAGATCAGTGGAAGAGAGTTAAGTGATGATGTCGAGGAAGTTGTCGCTCTGATACCAATGTCAAGTGAAAGAACGGGGAAGAGATGAATAGAAGAAGAATAGAAGGAGAGAGTGTAACTCAGTCGTTGGATGTATTGCTCATGCTGACTCCGCCCTTTTAAATGGATGGAGTACCGTTATTTAGTTACAAATGATTCACAACCCAGTTCCTCATATTCACACATTACACCCTTGACCAATGATATGAGAATGACAATTGAAGTTGCATTAGAATTAATATTAGAACTGATACAGTATTAGAAAATAATGTAGTAAATTATTAAAATGACATTCAAAACAACTAATTTTATTAAGAGATAGGGTTAATAGTTTCAATAGTCTCCTATGTTTGATCTATGTGATTGGATCGTACCGTAACAACTTTTGTGTTGTCGAATTTTCCATTATGTTTGCAAATGATGTATTTTGGTCTCTCTATTGTCTTCTATTTCCTTTTTCAATTAAAGGTAATGTGATTTGCACATGACTTGCCAAATTATGTCATTACCCCAAAGATGTATAATATAATATTTGATTTATAAAAAAAAAATCCAAAACAATCCTCAATATTAAAAAAAAACAAATAATAATAAAATAGCTTATAAAAAAGAAAAAACATATAATTAAGAAGAAAAAATGAAAATGAAAAAACATCGTTTTTTATTTAAAAAAATCTGAAAATTAAGATATAAAACTTATGATTTATAAATATATCTAAAACAAAAACTGGAAAAAAAAAGTGAGACACCACCCAAAACCTTTTTCTATTACGTCAGTGTCACGTTACTATTTGTTAGTCAAATTTGACAAACAGTAATAATTTGGACCAAAGAACAACATTCTAAAGCACGAGTGATTATTAACTAATATAACTTAACACATGGGTAAAACATGTGGGACTATTGAACTATTAACCTTTAAATACATAGAAACTACAAACAGTAAGATTTTTGTTTTCAAAACCGTTTTTTATGTTTTGTCTCAATCGTTCCATATTTTCTTTAAATTAATTTTTTCTTTATGAACGATTTGATCGAACTGGTTCAAAATTGTACGGTTCAAATGAATTAGATTTTCATGCTCACTTCTAAATGTTTTTAGTGGCAGTGTGATACAAATTGTTGATTTTATATTTAAATATTGGGTTAACTACCTTTATAGTTACTTATATTTGCACACTGTTACTTTTATTTTATTTATGTTTTTTAACGTTATTAAATTATTACTTATGTTTATGTTTAAAGAAGTGACTATTTAGTCATTCTTTCAATCCGTCATTTGTATTTTCTGTTAAATTGTCACATAGACAAAATATTAGAGTATAGGGTTAATAATATGATTATTAGGGTTTAGGGTTAATAATATGACTATTTAATGATTATGTTAGTCATTAATATTTTCTGTCAAATTATCACACGAACAATCCATTAATTTAATATTAATGAATGAATAACTACCCCCCATTGCTCCTCTACTTTCTCTTCAAACAACTTGTTCTCCTCTCCCTCAAACAGCCTCCTCCCCTTCTCAATCAAGTTCGCTGCGTTAAAGTTGGAACTATATGTACCTACACCACCAAGAATCTTACAAACAGAAACCCGATCGACATTCCTTCCAGACGAGAATTATGAATTGTTCTAAAACAGATAGTCATTTCTTCTCATTATAATATAATAGATCAAGCATTAGGGTGTTAGCTAGTCATGTTAAGTTGAGCTACAACCCAAATTATCAATTACGACATGGTTGTTCAATTTGAATTTTATGAACAGTATCTGCTTGAGATTACATTACAATCCATACTTCTTACTGAGAATCTACTGTAACTCAGAGAAGGAACAAGCGAATGGTGACAGAGACTGCAGTTTGACTGATTATATACATCACTAAAATTCTAAAACCAAATAACAGTTCTACTTTTGTCTTCTTCGCAATTCATAAGCTATTGAACTAAAAGCTCACCAAAATAATACCGTTGAGGACGTTTGCTAGATTATCTGAACCAATTGGAAGACAATGACTTGCTTGCTTGTCCATCACAGCTGATCTTTGCATGCAACAGATTTTGTACAGATAACCTTCTCCATAAGTTTTTCACGAATGAAATGACAATCAATTTTGATATGCTTAGTACGTTTATGAAACGTATGATTCTTAGCAATTTGAATTGTTTTCTTATTCTCACAGCACAATGAAGTGGGATGTTGCAAATCAAATTTGATTTCTTTGAGGAGCCCTCGTAACCAGAACACCTCTAATACAACCATGCACATACTCCTATATTCGGCCTCTGCGCTAGACTTTGAAATCGTTGTCTGTTTCTTAGAGAGCCCTCGTAAGCATAATGTCAGTTACTATCGCAGTAAGCCTTCATTTCATTAATATTGTTGTCTACGAGGAAAAACAATCCTCAATCTGGATTCCTCTTTACATATCTAACAACTCTTAAAGCTCCAGTGAATTGAAAACGTTTTGGAGCATGAACAAATTGCTCAAGTTCTATACTACGAACGCAATATTTGGTCTTGTCATTGTTAAATACAACAAACGACCCACGATCCTTCTATATTGTTCTATATCCTAAAGAAAACATAATCTTCTGAATTCTATTCAACCTGATTGTCCAACGAATGAGTTGTTAACTTGAGCTTTTGCTCCATTGGAGTTGGAGCAGATCGTGATTAATTAAGACAAGCATCTACAAATAATTCAATCACATACTTCCTCTTATTCAATATAATTCCATCTGCACTTCTCATAACTTCCAAACCCAAGAAACACCTTCGTGTCCCTAAGTCCTTTAGTTGAAATTGCATATGCAAAACATATTTCAATTGTTTATTAACCTTTCATCTTATCTAGTAATCACCATATCATCAACATATACTAACATGTGGATCTGGGCATCTTCTTCAAATTTCCTGAAGAGAGAATGATCAAACTTGATTTGATTGTACCCATGAGACAGTACAAAATCTATCAATTTGATAGTTCATTTTCTAAACGCTTGCTTCAGACCATGAAGGGACTTCTTCAATCTTCATACTTTACGAATATGGTTGTTTGAATCCTCTGTAAAACCTTGGAGAATGCCCATGTATACCTCCTCTTGTAAATTCCCTTGCAAGAAAACGTTGTTCACACCTAATTGATATAAGGGCCATTGTTTAACAATTTTTATACTTAACATAGTTCAGGCCATAGAGGGACTTCTTCAATTTTACACTTTACGAATATGGTTGTCTGAATCCTCTGTAAAACCTTAGGGAATGACCATGTATACCTCGTCTTGTAAATACCCTTGCAAGAAATCGGTGTTCACATCTAATTGATATAAGGGTCATCATATAACCAACATGGTTCGAACTGTTACCATTTTTACTACAAGTGAAAAAGTTTCCTTGAAATCAATCCCTTCTGATTATACTCGTTTGCAACTAATTGAGCCTTATAACGCTCAATTGTCCCATTTGATGTGTATTTTATTATGCAACCCCATTTGCAGCCAATTGGTTTCTTTCCAATTGGTAATGAAACTATTTCCCAAGTGTAATTGTCTTCGAGGGATTTAATTTCTTCTTTCAATGCATTCATTTACTCCTTATGCTTCGAAGCCTCAACAAATGAATATGGTTCAGTAGTTTTGTCAATAGAAACAACAAAACATAATTAAGAGTGTGCTATGTTTCCATAATCCACATAAATGTAGCTTAGAATATAGTCTTTATCTCATTGTGAGGGTATGTATGTCTCAGGTTGAATGTCTTGAAGGTGCCTGTAATTCATCAGGTAATGGACTACAAATCTCAACACTCTCAGATAAGGGATTGGAAGTTTGGGCATTATTTTCTTAATCAACTGGAAATTCAGTAAAAAAGACATAGTCTCTCTTTTAATGTATAAAAATGTCATTACCAGAGTAATCTCTAGGTGGAGTGAATATATGTAATGGTTTATCTTTCAACAGAGAAAAGGGAAAGACATTTGCATGGAATATCACATCTCTGCTAACAAATAGAGTACTCTTATGGAGTTTACTAACAAATATCCCTTATGAGTAGGTGAATATCCCATCATAGCTGCAGGAATTGACTGTGGTTTCATTTTATCTACTCTTGAAAATCTTTAGCAAAACACAAACACTCAAATTCCCGAATGTGATTGAGATCAACTGATGTCCCATTCAAGATTTAATAAGTTATACTGCTTCCTATCACTGAAGATTGTATTATGTTGATAATATTATAGGCATTTAAGATGAAAAGAGACTAAAATTTATTAGGAATCAAAGCTTGATTCTTCAAAGTGTATGTAACCTCCAACAAGTGTCTGTGTTTATGTTCCACTACTCCATTTTGTTGTGGAGTTTCGTGGATGCATAATCCCAAGAGTATCAAACAATTCCTTACATGGCTTATTACAAAATTCACTGTTGTTATCGCTGCAAAAAAATTGATCATACTGTCAAATTGAGTTCGAACCAAGTTAATGAAATGCTTGAGATGAAGAACCGCTCAATCCATACTTCTAAGTAAGAATATCCAAGTTGCTCTGCTATAATCATCCACAACTAATGAAACAATATGAAATCATCATGTGTAGTAACTCTGTATGGACCCATTACGGCTGACAATCTCTGACATGACACGATAAAATGACATGACACGATATGCTTTAAAGTGTATATGAGTTTGAGCTTAACAGATTCTGTGTCTAAACAACTCATATACGTTTAGATACGATTAGTAATCATGTCTAAACACATCTGATCTATAGATATCTGTATAAATACGATTAATTAATCGTGTCGTGTATACCTGTGACACGTTTAGACACACGAATAACTAATCGTTTTGTGTAAAAAAGTGATATGTTTACAACACGTGTATTCTTATGGCTCTTGTTCTTCAACGTGTTGCCCTTTAGTCACCGTTGGATTATATAATTTGTATTCAATCTAAAGGTGATGGATTAATCTTGTGAGAAAATATCACGCGTTTTGTCACCTCACTTCACTTTCTCTTTTGTTAGAAGAAAATATGTTGGATTATCAAACACTCTCTCTCGTCACTTCACTTCCTCTCCTGTTCACACTCACTTCCCTTTACCTTCTTGTTCACTTCACTTCCACTTCTTATTCACTTCCTCTATTGTTCTTTTCCTCTACAAGCCAGCAGCTTCAGCTTCCCATCTTCACAATCTACAGAATGAGGTGCGTGGACGATGTAGGAAAACAGAATACACAAAGTATGGATTCTTGTACAAACTCTCCTTGTTTTACTCTCCTTGTTTTAGGGTACTTGTTTTAGGGATCATGCTTCCTTATATCAAGGTCTTGTATCTAGGCACTATGTCTTCTAATATATCTATATAAACTAGATGTAACCTACAAAGAAATATAGGAGAATATGTGAGTTATATCTACAAACATGTGTATTAAGTTCAATATGGTATCAAAACTGAGTTTTTTGATCAATTAGGATTGAATACCTCCATCCGTCATCATCTACCGTACCTACCTGGACGGGTCATGTCAGGATCTTATGGGAGCATTAACTCAGGCCAAGAACCAGCCACAACAAATTCGTTGGTGGCTCAACTGGCGACTCAACAGGCTCAATTCGCGACCATCCTGCGGAACCTACCACAACCGGTAAGCCTCAGTGAGAAATTGGGATACAACAATTACTCACTTTGGGCTCGACTGATGCGAATGGCCATCGAAGTCAGGGACAAATTGAGTCAAATAACCGGGATCCCAGTTGCGCCTGCGAGAGGAACAGAATAGCATACACAATTGGAGCAAACCGATCTTATTGTGTGTTCTTGGATGTTAGACAACATGGAACGGGAACTCATAGCGAATTAGTGTGAGTGTTCCACAACCAAGGACATGTGGAATGTACTCATAGGAATGTACAGCAAGAAACAGGACGGTTTACAAATTTACGACCTCACAGTAAAAGCGAATAACATGAAGAGAGGATCCAACAACGTGGAACTATATTTCAGTAACCTTCAACGAATTTGGAGGGAAATTGAAATACGACAACCAAATCCTATGGAGCATCCGAAAGATATCGAGACAATCAACGTAATCAAATCGGAATCGAAGTTGTACCAGTTTGTTGTAGGTGTAGGAGACAAATTCGACTCTGAAAAGAGGGACTTACTGAAGAGTAGCCTGAAACTTACACCAGAAGAAGCTTACGCAGCAATTTGGACCGAGATGGATTAGAGGTGTGTCGTGCGGAGTTCAAACACAAGTGGAGAGGGGTCATGGCCATCATCGGCCTTAGCATGAGGAATCGGAGCGGGATTGGCGGTGAAGCCTCCAGGTGGACCACCGGTGACTGCGGACGACTATATAACTGAAGTCGGACAGGGTCTGGCTGCCACCAAATCACACTCAGATTCCGGGAGGTGTGTCATCATCACGTGGCAGCAACAGCGGAGGATACCGTAGAAAATTGAAGTGCTCACACTGCGGCAAACCTCGCCACAATAAGAAGGAATGCTATCAACTGGTCGGTTACCCGGAAGGATGGTGGTTCGGTCGAAGAACGGAACCGAGAGAGGAGATCAAGTCATCAAAGGTGGATGGAACCTGGAGCAGGGGAGTTGGATTAAGAGCGAAAGCTTCTTCACGTGTAGAAGAAATAAAAGATGCGGGGAATATGACTATGAGGTATTAGGGTATTTTCAAAAACTCCTAATTTCCATTGTAGTCCCAATTTTTCCAGCAGATGTTTCAAAGGTCCCGAAAGTTTTGACATTACTTCAAGTAAGTCCAGAATAAACATAGTCGGTGTACTAGGAGAAAATAGTACAAAATGGCTCCTAGATTCGGGAACTATGGACACAATGACATTTGATAAGAGTGACTTGGTGGGAAGGACCAATCCTACTCGAACATCTATTCAAAGCACGAACGGTGAATTATCAGCAGTTTGTGGAGCGGGGTCGATAGAAATCTCATCATCACTTAAACTGAATAATTCTCTTTATGTCCGTGGACCTATAAGTCATGTGACTAAGGAGTTGAACTACATGGTATTGATGTATCCGGGTTTCTGTTTATTACATGATATTCAATCGGGGAAGACGATTGGGCGTGGTACTGAGCGTGGAGGGTTGTACTATGTCGACGAGGTGGCTCAACACGGAACTGCAGCACTGGCTCACGAGACTGTTGACAAAAAATAATGGTTGTGACACCGACGGTTGGGACATCCATCGTTAGGGTATCTCCGGATGCTATTCCCTACATTATTTCCCCAGCAGAATATTATCGTGTGAAACATGTATTTTGTCCAAAAGTCATAGACAATCATATCAACTCTCTAAGACTAAAGTAGATTCAGTTTTTTCCTTAGTCCATTCAGATGTGTGGGGACCTGCCCCAATTTCCGGGTCTTGCATAAATAGTACTGCCTTTAAGTATTCTGTGCTAATTATAGATGATTACCCTAGAATGACTTGGGTTTATTTTCTTAAAAATAAATCTGAAATGGCCGCCAAATTCGTTGCTTTCTATGAAATGATCTAAACATAGTTCCACACTCATATAAAAATCCTATGGTATGACAATGGAGGCGAATTTGTCAATTCCTCTATGCAAAATTTATTTAGGGAACGAGGTATGATTCACCAAACATCGTGTCCACATACTCTATAACAAAATGGAGTTGCAGAACGAAAAAATAGGATTATTCTCGAAATGACTCATGTCATTTTGATTGAGTCACATGTTCCTACTTACTTTTGGCATGAAGCCGTAGCAACTTTCATATACCTACTAAATCGCCTGCCCACTAAATCCATCGGTCTTAGAACACCTCTTCATGAACTCTCACAACATGTTAGTGTTCCCTCAACATTAACACTTCCACCTCGTATTTTTGGGTGCTTCGTCTATGTTCATGTACCAAAATCTGACTGTTCTAAACTCGATCCATGTGCGGTCAAGTGTGTCTTCGTAGGATACAAAATTCATCAAAAAGGCTATCGTTGTTATCATCCATCCACACATCGTTTATATAAAACGATGGATTGTAACTTTCTCAAAACAGAATCAGTCAGACCCACTAAGTTGGGTGTCAAGTGTGGCAACGTCTGAAACGGTCCCAACAAAGTTAGTAGGCGGAACCACCTAGCAGGCACTAGGTATCACACCCACCCCCGACTAATACTCCTGTGGTAAGTACCCAAATCTCAGAAAATGATTAAACTAGTTATTCTAATAAAAATGGTACAGAAGATATGTATTACCACCAAGATCCACTCGGGGAGTACCACCAACCCGGTTTGAACCAGAGTATGTGCCAATGAAAACAAGATACCTAGTCACTAATCTGGCAAAAGGGAATATGTCACAAGCTGCTCAAGTGTTCTCCACAGCGATTTATTCAGTATATCTACCAAGGCACGTGTTAGGGATTATGGTTTAGATAAATCATGATTTAGTTCAAATGTTTAGGATAATTAGATTCAAGTCCACATGTTTAGGACTTTTGCATCCAAATCCCTAGATTCACCTATAAATAGACCACTACCCCTATTGTATACTTAAGCTTAATGAATACAAGATGAAGTCCTTTCTAATTGTAGCATTAAGCTCCTCATTCTCTTCTCATATGTGTCTAATTTCCTACGATGGTATCAAAGCTCCAACTTTCCAAAGGGCAGAAACTATCTTCAGCTTCTGTTCTCCTGTTATTAGTGTGTGTTTTCATCGTCTTTTCAATTCAGTCATCCATTTGTTGCCAATCATATCATCCAGCATTCGGTGCTTTATCAACTATCAGAATCGTTGCCACCTCAAGCAAGATTCGATGACCAGCAGCTTCACTCTGACCAGCAGCTTGCTTCACTTCATTCGGTGCAAATTACTTCCAGCTCATGCTTCTACCGAATCTACACTTCTTGTTGTCAATTCGTTGACCATATTTCCACGGAATCAATTCATTTCAGCATCGGTTTGATTCTGCAGCTTCAAATACATCAATTCTCCACAGATCAATTCGATTATGCAGTTGTTCTTCTGATCGCACTGAATCTGATCCGATTAGTGTGCTCCTTTCTTCAATCACATGATGCTCATCCTGCAGAAGATCAACTCATCTTCAATTCTTCAGATCGAAGCCGCATCAAAGCCTCAGATTCTTCAGCATGAAGTTGCCTCTGCTGTTCCTCTGTTTCGGTCACAGCTCTGCACTGATGCATCTGCAATTCTGCCATCCATGCGACTCTTCTCCAGCTGCATGCGATTCTTCTCCAGCTCCTGTTGGATCTATCCACATGATCAGACCTGTGATAATGTAGTAGAAGCTCTACCGTAAGTTCTCTGACTCGCGACCTCTGTTTTCTGCATCTTGGCCTCTGTTTTCTTCGATGATGCTTGCTGTGATTACTGCTTGCTGCGATTCTTCTGCTTCTTTTCGAATCATATGATCAGTCTTGTTCTCACCTGAGATCAGATATGTATTCGAATCTGATCAGACCTGGATTAGACTCTGTTTTGCTCATGGTGAGATGATGAAGTGTTGCTGAACTGAGCTGTTCGGTGTGGTGAACTGAACTGTTTGGTGGGATTATTACAGCTTCATTTTGACTAATTTCTTACATATCATGTTGATTATTCGTTGTTGATCTCCTCCTCATGTTGCTGGTCTGATTTTACACATATGGATGTTGATTTGTCCCCTGTTTGAGGCTGGTGTTTAAGCTGGTATACTAAACTGAATGTGATGTTGATGTTGATGTTGATGTTGATCTGACAATGCTTTGGCCTCTTATGTTCTCCTTTCTGCTACATAGAGCTCCTAGTGTAATCTACAGCGTTGCACTCTTATTCCTCTTCTTTGATTTGGTGATTGCATCCTTGATGATTACATATTGAGCTACATGTGTTTACAAACACGTTTTCAGCTTTTCTTTGTGTTTTGCTGCGTGCCTTTCAATCACGTTTACTGCATCACGAGGTTGCTTCATCTGATTTAACATTTCTTCTGAATGTTTCATGCTTGGCCAAGCTGAAACAGATTAGTAACATCACTCAAGCAACCAGCCAATTCAATCCATATGCAGTGCCTACACAGTGCTTTCCTAGTGCATCTGTAGTGCTCCTCTAGTGCAGCCCAGTCCTCAAGCAATAGAGCAGACCTATGCTCATTGAAATCAGCTCGATTAGCTCAAATCACTTATGTAAAGGCAGCAAGAAACAAGTCCACAAGTTGAGGATGGCAACAAGATCACGATAGTTGAAGATTACAAGGAAAGAAGCAATCAACATGGATAAATGTTAGGGGTTGATGATGATGATGAGATGTTGATGATCTTCATTTTCTGTTTTTTTGTTTGTTTAGGGTCTTGATTTACATTAGGAAGTGGATCTTCAAAGGGGAATGTTAGGGATTATGGTTTAGATAAATCATGATTTAGTTCAAATGTTTAGGATAATTAGATTCAAGTCCACATGTTTAGGACTTTTGCATTCAAATCCCTAGATTCACCTATAAATAGACCACTACCCCTATTGTATATTTAAGCTTAATGAATAAAAGATGAAGTTCTTTCTAATTGTGGCATTAAGCTCCTCATTCTCTCCTCATATGTGTCTAATTTCCTAAGAGCACGTTCATGAGGCCTAAAACAAGGAAGAATGACACCTAGCAATGAGCGTAGAAATGGAAGCACTGGAGAAGAATGAAACATGGGAGAAATGTATACTCCTACCCGAGAATAAGTCGGTTGGATGCAAGTGGGTATTCACGATAAAACACAAGGCATATAGGTCGATCTAGAGATATAAAGCGAGACCAGTAGCCAAAGGGTATACTCAGACCTATGGAATTGACTACTCAGAGACATTCTCGCCAACAACAAAGATTGATACTATCAGGGTGTTGTTTTCCATAGCAGCAAATAGGGATTCGATGTTGCACCAATTTGATGTGAAGAATGCCTTCCTCCATGGAGAACATATAGAAGAAGTATACATGGAAGCACCTCCGAGCATGCCAGAAAAAATTGAAACGGGGGAAGTATGTCGATTAAAAAAGGCATTGTATGGGTTGAAACAATCTCTTAGAGCTTGGTTCGACAGGTTCACCACGGTAATGAAGAAGTACGACTACACGCAGAGCAATGTCGATCATACATCGTTCCTAAAGAAGAAGGACGTGAAGGGAACCTGCTGGATCATTTATGTTGATGATATGATAATCAAAGGTGATGATGCGGAGGAGATACATCAACTAAGAAAAAAAATCAAGAATTTGATATGAAAGACTTGGGCAATCTCAAGTAGTTTTTGGGAATTGAAGTACTTCGGTCAAAAAGGGGTATTTTTATCTCTCAAAGAAAGTATATCCTAGATCTACTAGTGGAGACGGGAATGACATATTGTAAATCTGTTGATACTCCAATTATCATAAATCACATATTAACAATCAGCAAAGAAGCAAGACTAGCAGATCAAGGACGATATCAACACCTAGTGGGGAAGTTGATTTATCTGGCACACACTCGTCCTGATGTGGCTTATTCAGTAGGGATTCTTAGTCAATTCATGCACCAACCCCAAGAGGATCATGTGAGTTATATCTACAAACCTGTGTATTAAGTTCAATAGACGAGGTGCGTGGACGATCTGCAACTTTTGTATTCACAATTTGCAGAATGCGTGCATGGATGAGTTGTCTTCGCGATCTGTCCACGATTTGGACAAGCGGAAGCGTGCATGGACGGTGGACCATCTGGACGAGGTGTACGAGCTGGACGAACGGGCGTGTCCGAGTTGGAACTGGAATGAACGAACAGCAGTGGACGAGCTGGAATGAACGACCATGCATGCGTGCGTGCGAGGTGTACGAGATGGAACGAACGAGTGTGTGTGCTATAGAGTAAATATTTATGGCATTTTGTTTGTTGTATTTCTGGATTGTGATGTTATTATTATGGAAGTACCTTATTAGTAATCAGTTTGAACTTTGAAGATCTTAGCTTGTATGTACGAATCCGTGTTTTGAATTTCGTGTTTAATTGTATTGTGTAATCGTGTTTAATCGTATCATTATTATCAGTTTTGGGTCGTGTTTAATCGTGGTGTATCGTACCGTTTCTATCAGTTACGTGTCGTGTTGTGTCGTATAAGCCTACATGTTTTTTTTCCTTCAAAACAGTTAACTGTGTCCCGTTTCGTGTCCCGTGTGATCTGCTAGTTAATCTTGTCGTATTCGTGTCTGAAGTTTTGAGACACGTTTAAGACTTATTCATTTAGACACGACACATGTTTAGACACGACACGATTAAGAACACGATACAATTAGACGCGACACGATTGTTAGACCCCAAATGTACTAATTCAAATACCCCGTGAGTATGAGTTGTACTTATTGGGAAGAGCAAACGTACTTGACGAGCAAGAGGATATACTTGACATTTCAAAATACAAAACTTAGACTTGGAATCAAAAGTAAACATGTTTTTCAAATTGTGGACAGACATATGACCCAATCATCTGTGTCATAGACTTAAGGTTGAAACATCAACTCAGAAACATATTGGTCATCCTTTGTGTAAATATACAACCCATCATGAAGTACAACATAATGTAGACATCAAGATCTCTGCATATTCTAGATGTTGACATTAAGTTGAACTTGAAATCAGGGGCATATAATATTTTTGTGAGGGTGATATTTGGATCCAATACACATGAACCAATATGTGAAACAGGTGAAGTATGTCCATCAGGAAGATTAACGATTTTCCCAATCACATTAACTTTCAAAATCATAAGCCACACCCTATTACATGTCATATGATGAGAAGCATCGCTATCTATAATCCAACTTATATTAGAAGATGATTCAGCAAGGTCACAAGAAAATATACATGTCATATTCACAAGTACATCAGTTTCAATATCCTTTCGATAATTCACCAAAAACTGCATCATGTACTTCATTTCATCAGTAGTAAAAGGAGAACAAGTTTTAGATATAGTTGATCCAAAACTCATGTTTTGCTGAGTTAGAGTAGCTTCAGTTACAAAATCCACTTGATTTGCAGACCATTTCTTCTTAACATGATCTGGAACACCATGTTTCTTCCAACACTTATCATCTTTATGACCTTTTTTGCCATAGAAGTGGCATGTAATGTCCTTGAGTTGACCTTTCTTAAAACTGCTCCCAGTACCAGAGTTTGATGCATACATAATATTATAAGTGGTGTTATCATTTCCAGAACTACTAGTGGCATATAATCCAGTGGTTTTATCCATCAAACAATCGGAGAATGATCCAACTACTATGCGTTGGCTTTCCTTTTGCACAAACAGTTAATTTAATTATCCCAAAAATGTTAATGAAAGGGTTCAAGCACGAGTACTAGCCTATAATAAACCACCAGAACTCACAAAGATTCCATGATCAATACCAAGTTCGTTTCAGGCCAAATTAGGCGGTCAAAGACCTCTGAATCAACTTAGACCGATTTAGACAGCACTTAGCCATCTGAATCAGATCGGTCAACCTCTACCAATTTGTCCTGACTGAACCATCCTGGTCGAACTAAATCAACCAGATCTGGTTGCCTTAGCGGAATCAGTTCTATCTGTGGTTAGGATGTGGTATGCCGAACGGGAGGACATGTCATAGGTTAACAGACAGTGACTTAAGTTTTCACAACTATTTAGTTCAGTCTAAACTGTAGGGCGACAAGGTTTGACCTAGGTTTCCATGCTATTTAGGCAAAGTTTCTATGATATGGGCGAGAGTGAGAATCGTCTAGTTTTCCAATCATGAGCACCCCTATACATAATAGTCATACATAGAGAGAATGGTTTGGACCAATTTTTAATATTGAGCTTATTAGAATCGACTTCCACTAATGGGCGACTCAATCTCAAAAACCAACATGAGTTATATATCCAACTAGCATTATCTTTGTAATCTCGGCTAACAACATCTGCGCTTTAACTGGATTTAAAGTTTGGATTCAGTCTTTCACCTTATCTTACCTTAACTATCCAAATCAATAACCTTCGGTTTGTTTGTTTGTTTGTTTACCTAGACAAACACATTCAACTAATTTTACAGGAAAAATAGATGTTACTCTCGAACTGTCAAAATTATGTTGCTATCTACACAAACGAACTACATTTATACACCAATTTGTGCACCAACATAGAGTAAGCTAGTAAGATTTATTCAGAACATTCAGCTAACGAAGATCACCCATTTTAATTCCACTATGACATACATACATACGTAGATACTACATCAAGAGAAACATGACTTTTTTCTTCTTAACAAGGAGCAATGTACACCACCCTCAACCAGCAAATACATACACTAACAGAAGAAGATTATGATGACATCCTCATCCAGACGCAAGTGAACAACTGAAATTAAGTTTAGGCTTTCAATCTCGGTGTTTTAGGTTTTGCAAAAAATGCAGACAGCATGCTTCTGCTACGAGCTGGAGCTCGAATGATTGCCATGTTGTTGAGGTTGCGGTTATCAAATGACCCGAATGCCGTCATTGATTTTGAACCATCCACTGGATCCTGCAATAAAATAGTCATTCTTTGTTTCAGAGCATCTACTAAACTACCAAATTATGTATTTACTATGATGTATTCATGTTTAATATTACTATTAGGATTAAATATCAAACTACTAGTTCAACTTGTACTCCTATGTGCATATCAATAACTAGGAAAATTGTTAGTTGAGAACTTTCAGGTTAGTGAAGTTTTCTAGCTTCATGAAATTTAATTTTTATTGTTACGGATTTTTTTATAAAAAAATTCTAGAAAACAAATTGTAATATGATGATAAAATGATCTCAAATTTTATGTAAAATCACATAAAAAATTGAATATTATGAACTTGAAAATAAAATATGTTATAATAAAATTAAGGTAAACTAACTATAAACCACAAATATCAATAGTAAAATTCTGAAAATGTTTATATAATTTTAACAATATTAAGTATGATATTTTTTAGAAATCTTAAAAAACATGAAATAAACATGGAAAGGAGTAGAGATGGTTCAGGCAAGAATCATAGTGAGCTATCCGTAGGTCCGAGTTTGTCTAATATATATATATATTAGTTTAAATTTTGTGTTGTACTCGTATTTATTTTATTCTTTATAATATGTTATATTTAAATTCAATTTGTGAATTATAATAATTTTATTTAACTTTATATAAAATTTAAAGTTGTTTTATCATTATAGAAAAATTTAGAATGTCTTTTGCAGTTTGTTAGGGTTTTTATGTTTAAGTTGACATAAGAAATTAATGAAGCTAACTAAGCAAATTGCTCTATCCTAAAAGTTCAATGAGCATAAAAAATGTTTAGTTAGCAATTTGCACCTAAACTATAAGTTTAGCTAACAATTTGCACCTAAATTAGCAAGTTGATACTTAACCCTTACTATTATTATTCAATTTTTTTTGTCTCATGCAAAACGACATGGTCATAATAAATAACTGCAAAAGAATGAATCGTATATTGTCTTGTCAAATCAATACCATTCACTCATATTATGTCATGTTGAGTTGTGCCAAAGTGACAATTCCTAGTCTCAGCCAGGTAAAGCACAGAACAGGGATTTGGAGAGCAATTTAACACTTCACTTTTCTATGCATATGCACATAAAAAAGAAGGGCGTATACTTTGAAATGACATAATTTAAAGTATAGTGATTATTGACCTTACCCTACGGGAAGCCCCATGCAGAATTGCTGAGGAACCAGAAGAGGAAATTCCACTTCGTAATTGGGGAGGCACCACCAGGGAACTTGAATGGTTACTGTCTTCATCGTCTGCACAGTTGATAAATGTAAAAGGAAGGGTTTACTACTACTAATGCTTAAAAATATGTGTAGGAGGGGGGAAGCGAATAACAGATAAACATACTGAGCAGCTGAAAGACTTGCATCTTGCCAGAAGCTTCAGGGCTGCACATGAGATGAATCAAACTTCAGAAGAGAAATCCACGCAACACTTTTTTCTGCACTAGCATTTACAAGAACTTGTGTCTTTACCTGGTCAAAGTATGTCGACTTCCTTTCATTGAAGACTTTGTCTCTGATGCTAAATGCCAGGAAAGAGTCTTCGCAGATGGGGCGCCTATTCGCAAATTAATTATTTTTTATTAAAAAAGAAAGGCTCATATTATCTAATAAGCAGATTTTCATACTCTGCTTTTTTCTTTTTTTGTTTAAACATGAGTAGATGTAACAATGCAGAACTTACATTGTAGATGTGCTATAAATTTCATAAGATTCAGATTTCTCTGCTGTGTTTCAGATCTTAATTTGAAAAATATGACAACAAGTCAAAAGAGAATCTCCTACCTGATGGCTGAAGACGAGATCTAGCTTGAAGCTTTTGCCTGGCATCTGTCTGAATCTGAGGACTAAAGTGTACCTTCTTGCTGACAGAATCTAGTTTCAGTAGAGGAACAAAACAATTAGACAACAGGAATAAAACAAAGGGAAGAAACAGAAACTAGCTTCTTCTATTATCTAACAGTAAAAACAATGTGGTGAGAACCGTTACTTGGTAGAATGTAATGCTTGTGATGTCGAGGAATGATTGGCATGAGTTGCTGCTGCCTGAAGCCTTCATTGTCCGTATATATTTGGCAGGTAAGGAATTGCTGCATATAAAAAACAAGTATGTTATATCGATATAGAGCGGTAATAAGGTAATGGTGGACTGATTCATAACAAAGTAGTTACCTGAGTAATACTGGCGACTTTGAGCTCCATCACTGTCACGTCCAGAGATTGTTGTTCAATAAGGTCAGTTAACTTGTATGCCACAGTGCCAAGGTGATCAATAGCATTAACCAGGGATCGTACTGTATAATCTTTTAAGTTGTCTAGTACCCTTGTAACAGAAATGAAAGTTGATTACAAAGACAATCCAGACGAAAGAGACGACACTTTTTGACATGCTGAGTATGTTCAGTCTAAAGCATGTTCTCTTGCAATCTTGAACAAGAACTTGAAGTTTCAACTTAAGTTCAACACATTTATCTTAAGTTTCAACCTCAAATCAAAAAGTCCTAAAAACTAGATAATCTTCTGTAAGGATGGTGGTAACAAACGAAGCCAATGAAGCTAAGAAGAAACAGGAAGGAATTATCAGAAATCCAGAATGATATTGTGGATAATTTCAACGTTGCATCACTATCAAGCGCACATCTTCTCATTGGTAACAGAGACAGTTCAAGTAGGCTGTATTCAGAACGAGAGGTCTCTGGATTTTTCTTTTTGTACGAAAAGTGAAGACAGAGTTGCAATGGGATGTACTAGAATCATAAATCTAGCCATGCATGCAGAATACCACTTTTTAAATTGAAGATACGCTTTAAGACAATGAAACTGTAGAAGTATAAAAGGACAAGTATCTGTAGTGCTTACATAGAAAGTTAGAGGGCTATATTGATATTATCGGGAGTTAGGCCATTACAGGGTTTTTATCATATTAGTTGCAGCTGCCTGATATTCTGGGTTTCCTCTCCTATAAATACCTACAATTTTATTGAGTTCAATACACAATGTAGAGTAATTAATGAAATTCAGTTTGCTAGAATGCTGTCTTGTAGTTTCTTACATAAACAACAGTCAAGAACAGTTCAGAAGCTACTGCAACCTACTAAAGTGTTGGGGAATCATAAAACTATAGTTGACAGATTTCCCATGTAGTAGTTGCTGAAATAAATTTTTTGCTTTTTGTATAATTGGATGGCTAATGCGTGCCAAAATAAGCAGTCTCCAGCTAATGCAATTGCTGGAATAGTTGTGTTCCTGACCCACTTATTATAGTTGTAAAGTAGTCATAAGATGGCTGACGTCTACCACTCAATCAACAATAATGGCATTACTCAACAATTTAAAGATCCTCAGGAGCTTACATCTGCTTCTGCTCACTGTGAAAATACGACTTCTCACAATACTCGGCGGCGGAGTACAGCTGAGGCCTCAAATTCTTCAGCTCCTGCAAGAACAACAAACATTAAAATTACATCCACTTTACATAGCATCAACAAAGTTGAAAAGTCAACCCCCTATTAAAATATCCACTTCCAGCAAATTGGAATCACAAGATATGAAGAGATTAATACAAGCAATTAAAGCTCCAGATCTAATCGTACATCTCTAACAAATTCGATCCTTTTCGAGAATAGAAACTGAACCTGCAGAGCTTTGACGAAGCTCTTGCTCCGCTCCATGGATGCCTCGTCGAACGTCATGGCGCGATTCTCTATCCTTGGCTGCTCCATCTCCGCAAACAACGGCTTGACCAGAACCTATTGAATGCAGCGACAATAGAGATAAACACGAACCACAGCAAGGAAAATAGAGGGTGGGTAGCTAAGCGAAGTAGAGAAGGAATCTTGAGAGAGAGGGAGGAGTGAGGAAGAAGCAAACATAGAAGTGCGGTTTAGAGTAAATGTAAGGGGAAAATGACAGACTATTAATATTCTGTCGACGTAGTAGACTAGTAGTTGCTGTTGCTCTGGGAAGACGAAAACAGCGGCAAATTTAATTCTCACTTCCGAGGGGAGTTGAAAAGACTGATTTCTCCTCAATGCAGTGAACAAGTCTTTCAAACCTCAGTCAACCCTCTTGGGCCTCTTCTCTTCAGTCGAAGGGTATTTCAGGAATAGCGCGCCTCTTGTCTGAATTTATTGTTATTACTTAATATCTGATAGTACAAATAATAATAAAGATAAAATACAAGTTACATGATGATAAATAAAATATCTTTTAAGGCAGTGTTGTTGTTGCATCATTTCTGAAATGATGATAATGATATCCATCCTAACGCAAGATCCTTTAAATGATGTATAATTTTTTTAAAAAGTAACTATAATTCAAAAAATAGTTTAAAACATAAGTATAAAATAAAATATTTAGGAAAATAGGAATATGTGATATTCTTGGATGTGGGTTGAGAAACAATCCGCACCTGAGGGTAGGGTAGTCTATTGTACAAGTTTGGTGTTTTTATCAACATAATAATAAAAATTAAACTATATATTTATTTAAAAAAATTAGAGTGAGTGTATATTTAAATTGCAATTTAAATTATGCAAAAAAAAAATATTAAATTTGGCATTATGATATGCTATGCTTTAAGTTAATATATGAAAATTTTAATTAAAAAAATATCTAACACATACCCCCACAAGTCCAAATTCAACACCGTTAATGACATTTATGGCGAAATTCAGTTATCTACTACCTACTATATTTTTTTATTAGATATATAATTTGTTTTTTAACATAACATCGTTTTTCCTATAATTTGAGTGGAATGATAAAATGAATTAGGTGAAAATTTTAATTACATACTTACTTAAAAAAATTACAATATGTAAATAATTTAATTATAACATAAATGACGATAGTTAACAAAAATTGACGGAGAGTCCAGGTATGTAAGTGTCCCCTAATGCCCAACCATATGTAAACTAAATACCAAAATAAGCAACTGACTTGAGATGGTAAAAAAAATAGTACATTTTAAAATTTAAGATTTAGGTGCCTATGAATCAAAATATAAATGCACTTCTTTTTTTTACCATATAAAAATTAAATTCAAGTACACTATAAGAATTTTGCTTTACACCCGCGGATCAAATTCGTTGTCACTAAATACTATCACTACAAAATATATTTTGTGTTGACATATAATACCGTAATTATACAACTGATTTAGTATCTAATAATTTAGGGAAAAGTATGAAATTGCACCCCGGATGTTTGCAACAATTGGTAATTGGACCCATGGTGTTTGTTATCACACCCGGATGTTTCTGTTTGTTGGTAATTGGACTTTTCCGTCCATTGTCGTTGGTTGTCCGTTAAATTACCCTCACGTGTTGTTCATGTGCTTTAAACATAATCTGATATACCTAAAATACCTCAGCATCTTCATGTTGATAAAGTCTCCTTATCTTCCCAATTTCATTTGCTTTCTCCATTTGCTGCTCCAAGGCCCGCGAAGACGATTGCTCCAAGGTAAAGACGATTGCTCCAAGGTCGTAACAACATGGGTGGTAAGTACTCTGAATGTTCTTCTCGTTCTTCTTCACCTTAGGCATCTAAACCGAACATGACATCCATGGGATACGTCGAAATCAGAACATGACATCCATGGGCACATTACCAGTTCTACAAATCATAAATTAATGGGATACACCGAAATCAAAGCTACGGAACGAAATAGACACTACGGAACATAACGAAATCAGCAATGGAAGCACATACAATGGGCATACGGACAAGGAATCGACGGTCGAACCGAACAGAATGAACTGTAGAACAGGCCTTACCAAAATGTACTTTGATTCTATGTTATCGACGCAGAAGACACCAGAACAGAATGGACGTCGGCAATTGCACCACGGGTTCGAAGAACAGACTGGGCACGTTCGGAGAACAGGTGTGGTTTGAAGAAATCAGGCGGGTTTGGAGAGGAGAAGAAGAAAGTTATGGTTTTGAAGAGGAGAAGAATAAATGGTAGAAGAGGAGTGATGGGATTCGGTCGGCCATTTTGGGGGAAAGAAACTGAAGAAGACGTATAAAGGCGATGGATGGCCTCAGGGGTAAATTAGTAATTTCACATTGCATCGTTTAAAAATAAATGACTCCACGTGACTTCCAAGTGACACTTAACGAGGATTATTAACGTTTGGTGCAATTACCAACGAAATGAAACATACGGGTGTAATTAATTGCGGCAAAAAACATATAGGTCCAGTTACAAAAAATGGAAAACATCCTGGTGCAATTTCATACTTTTCCCAATAATTTACTATACCTAAAATTCCTGGTTTATGTGAATTTTTCGTGGTAGAAATATCGAACCCGACCCAGAATTGACCCCGCTTCGGGTCGGGTTCTAGAAAAAAAGTGTTACGGGTCATTTTCGAGTTGACCCGTCTGATCTGTCGTAAAAGACAGATCGGGTCTGGTTGGGTTGATTGACCAGGACCCGACCCGTGAAAAAAACTAAAGGTAAAGTCCTACTCTGTACTCTCTGTGAAAGCTTGATGTTTGAAGAAGAACAAGAATTGCATCTCGCCTCGATCCTTCTTGAAAAGAAGAAGAATTGTGTGCGTCTGTGCGTCGTTGTCCAGGTCCAGTATGCAATGTTTACTGTTAAATTTTAATATCGGGGCCGAGCCACACCCAAATAGGAACCACAATATTTCTGATACCATGTTAAATTTTAATATCGGGGTTGAGCCACACCCAAATAGCAACCACAATATACAACTCGGGTTCCATTCTAAAACCAATTGGTGATATGAGGAGTTAGCCTTATTGTATATATGGTGCCAAAATTATTTGAATACCATTGATGTGGTATTTCTATTTGTCACAGTGGGCTTACTTCAACACTCCCCCGCATTGTGACAACTCGTATTTTTAAAGGCACGACACCGACGCATTTTAATCCAGGCGGGTTAGGACTAAAAAATTCCCCTCTCACGTCTAGGCCCGACCCCAACTCTGATGCGTGGAGTAAACGGGACCCAACAAACCCACAACGGGAAACAACCCAACACTGTCAAACGGAATCGGACTTTGATACCATGTTAAATTTTAATATCGGGGTCGAGCCACACCCAAATAGCAACCACAATATCTTTGATACCATGTTAAATTTTAATATCGGGACCGAGACACACCCAAATAACAACCACAATATAAAACTCGAGTTTCATCCTAAAATCAAAAATCAATTGGTGATATGGTGCCCAAATTATTTGAATACGACGTGGTATTTATATTTGTATCAGTGGGCTTACTTCAACATTTACATTTGAAGACAAGCAAAATCTTTTCAGTTTACAGCTGATTGAGGGATGATTGATATCATTTTCAAAACTAAATCTAGGGCTGACAATGGTGCGGTGAAAAACCCATAACCACGGTTATAACCATTACTGTTTAATATGGTTAACCGTACCATTATGGTGCGGTGCGGTTATGGTGATGAATTCTCTACCCATAATGGTTATGGTTATTGTTATGGTATTTGAGTTATACCCATGGTTATAACCATGGTTATTTTATAAATATAATAATTATTTATTATTAATAAACTAATATATATGTATATTATACTAAAGTAAAGAAGCTGTCGTTTGTCGAAAACAAAATAGATAAAGCTATCAAAGGAAAAGATAAAGTTAGCTTTTATAAATATATTATTATACTAAATAATGAATTAAATATTGAATTATTGAACAATGTACATAATGGCTTATATCAGACATTCAGACCACTGAGTTGCTTTAGTCTAGTTCATCACTTATATCAGACAACTGAAGTGACTTCAGTTCTTTCTCAACTCTCACGAATCATGTACTACTTCTCCCTCCAATCTCTTTTCTTTCTCTTGGTTTCGATTTGTATGGTTGTGTCAAGACACATAGCTCTGTGATTTAAACATTGTGTTTATATCTATCTACTGCAGTTTCAGTCTGTGATTTAAACATTAATTTTATTCCTTGTAATATATATGTTGAGTATGCAGATCTGGACGTTTTTTTTTACTGATTTTGTACATCGTTGCATTTAGATTCATGGTTAAGAAGTTATGTTGACTTCCTGAGTCTATGATTTCTCTGAAATAGCAGGTTTTCTTGCATTTCTGTTCATTTTTTCACTGGTAGATGTTTTCACTGTGAGATTTACTTCCTAGACCGTGACATCCTTGATAGATGTTTTAATTTTGACTGTAATGTAGATGCATGGTTTCGTATCTATTAGTTTTGAAGATGTGGTTTGAAGTCTGTTTTAAGTTGAGATAGATATTATATTTGATATGTTTCATAAATATTCTAATGTTGCTCTATGCTTCTTAGGATTTTCATTTCTAATGTCGAATCAAATTGACCATGCGAATGCAGAGGTTTGAAGAAGCTGCTCGGCAGTTGTAAATCAATTGCCTAAGAAAGCTAGTTCTTGACTGCAAGACTAGGTGGAACTCGACTTACTTAATGTTATGTGTTGCACTAGAGTATAAAGAGACATTCAACCGCTTGAAACAAAGAGAACCACAATATAAATCTTTGCCATCTGAAGATGATTGGGAGTTTGCTAGAGAAATCAGGGATAAGTTTCAAGTATTTCATTCTGTGACAGAGTTGTTTTCAGGAACATCATATCCCACTGCAAACTTATTTTTTGTGTATGTATGCAAAATCAAGATTGCATTGAAAGAGTGGCGCCATGACCAAAAGCAAATCATTAGATCGATGGCGGATAGTATGTTGAGTAAGTTTTCTTCATATTGGGATAACATTCATGGATTGATGGCTGTTTCATCTATTTTGGATCCTAGATTCAAGATGATGTTGGTTGAATTCTATTTTCCCAAAATTTATGTTGAAGATGTTGATAAGGAGATCGCAAAGGTTCAGACTTATTGCGTCAAATTGGTGCAACAATATTCATCTAAGGTAAACCGCGATAAGGAAAGAAGTTCGTCTACAACAAGTTCAAGGTTTAATGCTAGTACAGTGGATAAAGACGACACTTTTTCAGAGTTTGACAATTATGTCGCAAACAAAAGGCGGAAGCTAATTGATCAAGCAAAGGGGGAGTTAGATACCTACCTAAATGCAGATGTCCATCCAAGGAGTAATGACTTTGATTTGTTAGGATGGTGGAGAATTGAGGGAGTAAAGTACCGAACTTTGCAAATGATTGCGCGGGATTTTCTCGCAATTCCAGTCTCAACTGTGGCGTTAGAATCAACATTTTCAACAAGTGGTAGGTGGGTAAGTAAACACCGGAGCTCCTTAACTGCAAATACTGTGGAAGCACTAATGTGCACCCAGGATTGGATGTGGATGGACGCTCAAAAAGGTAGTAAAATGTTTATTTCTTGCTTAATTCACTTCATTACATAATTTGTACTAATACACTATTTTTCTTTGTTATAGTTGCATCTATGAAGATAAGAAAAGTGAAATCAATTGATGATATTGAGGAAGATGATGATTTATAGAAACAAATATGACAAGTGTGAAATGGTTAAGGGTGTTGAATCATTACTCGTTATGGGTGTTTGTTGAATTTTAATGTTAATTCAGTGGTGTGAATGTTAATGTTGAATCATATGAATGTTGAATGATGTTAGTGTTAATGTTGAAGGATGTTAGTGCTATATATTTTTATTGTTGGTAATATAGATAGATATATTTTTTAAAATTAAATTTTCGGGTTTTTATTATATTACATGTGGAATAAATATGGTTATACGGTTAAAATCATGGTTAATAACCACAGTTATTTTGATAGTTATGGTATTGAATATTATACCCATAATGGTTATGATTATGGTTATGGTATGTGGTTTAAAAATATGATATGGTTATGATATTTGACATACGCTGACCATACCCTAACCATTGCCGCCCTAACTAAATCCTCACATCACTAGCTTTGCTTTTGCTTCTCACTGTCCATTGTTTTGTTTTTTCTGTGGCTCCCGTTCCTCTTCAGAGTATCAATCCGTTGAGGGACGGAGCCGTAATCGGTTGAATTATTCGGTGAAGAATTGATTTGGTGGAGTTTGTTGAGTTGACAGGCGATATCCGAACAAAGACTTGCATTGGTGAGTTAGAGGGTTGATGATCCGTCCCTCTTGAGCTGAATCACTACTGCTGGAATCATTGTGGAGTGAATACCCGAAATTATGTATTGAAGATTAGTTTAAGAAGAGATTTTGATGTTATTTCGATTGATATCTCTAATTTCCTGATGTTATTATGACTGTCATGAGCCCTGAGTCTTGACGCATAGAGTGACTTTGAGTAGACTGATTGATATTGGAGGATTTTGTGGGGGTATGGAAAACAGAGTAGAGATTTCGCTGAATGCTCCGGAACCATTATCTATGGCCCATTGGCCCAAGTGATTGAAGATAAAATTTATGTTGCAGTAGGAAAGGAGGTCAAGGACGCCAGGATAACTCTTATATGGGTTGTTCAAAACTCAGGAGGCAAGAAAATATGCATCATCTACGTTCTTGTTCCTGCCCAGAAAATCCCAGTGTGTAAGTTGATCAGGAACTTGAGTTCATCAATTAAATCTTCTAACCTTTCTGATTAATATTTGTAGTCAATTTTGTATTTCCTGCTACTTATATTGGTTAAATTGAATCAGGTGATATTATAGTGGTTTTTCAGTTATTTGTTTATATCTTCACGATCATCTGTTCTTAATTCTAGGACTACAATTATTTTCTGAGCATTTTGTTGGGCTTAATGCATATCTAATGGTGGTGCCATTTTGAAAGAACAGTATTGGGTTTGACAAAATGAGGAAAACATTTTGATTATCCAAGTTGGAATCTTGGTAACAGTGTGTTTGGTCATGTAAAGATGGAGTCAGAAGTAGTTTGGTGTTGGAATAAGCATGTTGCAATTTTATCTAAAGCAGGAGGGTCACGCGGGTCGACACGCCGAACCGCCAAGTTGGGTCTGGATCGTAAAAGTTGACCTGCACATCTCGGCGGGGCGGGTCCGTGTTGATCCGTGCATTTCATTGGGTTGGATTTGGGTTGATCCGTTGAGGATTGCGGATCAGGTCGAGTTGACCCGAATTCGACTCACTAAAGAGGTTCTCCACACCGAGGGTGTCAAGTTTGGCTCCATACCTAACGAAAGGCAATCAATCGTTCGGGTAGGACCTTCCACTCCAATTCATCGTGACTTTCGTCTTCAGATAGTGTTTTTTTTAATAAAAATGTTTGGTTGAACTGGTTCTAAATCAGTTCATAAAAGGTACGGTAAATAAATGAAAATATGGAGCGGTTCAGACGAAGGGATCGAATCGTATCTTTACCACATTTTATGTAATGTACGGTTTTGAACCGGTTCGACCCTGAACCGATTCATGCCCATCCCTACCCAAACACATCAGACACTTGAAGACGACGACGAAGATCTCGACTTCCCCAATTTGAAGACCTAACTTCATTTAGGTTCAGTTCATAGTTTGCCCCGATTCAAAGACCTCGAGGCCTGTGACATACTTCTCCGACAAAGGATTGTCTTTTTGGCCTCTGAGGTAAATCTCTTGTGTGTGTTGCAGAGACCGGTAAAGAAGAAGGGGTACCCTCTGCAAACACCAAGCTACTCATGAAGCCGTCTTATGTCGTTTGCCTAATTACTTCTTTGTTGTTTGAATTTTCTACTTGGACTTAATTGAATTATGTGTTGAAGAGACACAATTATATTCTAGGATTTTTAAAATCAATCTTGTAATCCATACTTTATATCAGGAACATAATAGTTAATTAAAAAACACAACAAAGAATTGTAGTCGCTGCCACAAAAACATATATGTTTTTAGCAACGACATTAATTGATATTATCAAATGTTTTTAATGATGGTCATGTTGTCACTAGATACGTGTGTTTAGCAATAACATTATCTAACATTATCAAGTATTTTTAATAGTGGACATGTTGTCACTAAATACAAATGTTTAATAACCACATATAATGATGTTGATAGCATTATATAGTGATAATTTTTATTATTATTAATATAGTGTATATAGTAGTGACAATTATTGTCACTAATGACGTCGACCTATTAGTGGCGCCAATTTACCGTCAGAGGGGTCTTTAGTCACATGACCTATCCCAACGAGACTTAACTCACAACTAAAGGTTAGTGATGGCAAATGGGCATTTGATGACGACTTTTTACCGCGATTGTAGTTATACATTCTTGTAGGATATTTAGAGTAAGCAAATAATTTAATTACATCTCTAACATTGCAAACATTATTGAGTTTCGACTTCTGGAATGAGCACACACGGGTCAAAGTTTTAAGCCAAATGTTTGAACGAGATTCGATCAACTTGGATCGACGTGTGTGGTGATCTCGAAAGAAAAACTCAAAAATCAACGTTGTTTGCATTTTCAGAATCATATTTCAATAATGTACATATTATAATTTTTGCCCATATGGTGAAATAATAATACATTTATAATTTTTGGACTATTAAGTACCATAAACCCTAATCTTAGATATATACTAGTTTTTTACTATTTCAAAAAAGTTGAAACGTTTAGAGTACTTAGTGTTGGATCACGTACACCGTATTCTCCTTCCAGATGTTCGCTCCGTATACCTGCACAAAGGAAAGCCCGGGATGTCCCGTTGTTTCCCCTCCGATGATGTAGTAAGTCGGAGGTTGTTTGTAATATGTGAATGTAAGGTTTCTGTATCAGATAATACTTAACCTGTAATGAAGGTAGTGATGAGCTATTTATAACATTTCATACCTGGAACCATGGTTTGGTCAGAGTTTACCTTAGTCATCCTATCTGTTCTCAGATGCATTGACCATAGTTACTTTACTGAATATTCGTTTTTAGTGGCTACTCTACTGTAAACCATCCTTTGTATTTGTTTAATCTTAGGCGTGCTAAAAGCAGCCGACCTAAGTCATAGGTGTGCAGGCGCACCATCTAAGGTGGCCAGTGAATGCAGTGTCATCCACTGAAACTGTCATAAAGTCTCTTCTGGCGCATCCCATTTAGGCGACGCCTTTATGGGTATGTCCTTGATGGCGACGCCTCTGGTCCTTCTGATATAGGCGACGCCTTTAGCAAATTGGGCCCTGAATAGATAAAGTCCAAAATGCTTATTGGGCCAAATGTTGATTATAGCCCAGTCCAATTTTTGTAACCCATCATCTGCCCCCGAAGTCTTAAATGAGCGACGCTCATTTGAGAATTTAAGATCTTTCTGAAAGTCGTTTTCTCAATCTATTTTTATATTTAGGCGACGCCCAATTTCTTTAGAGGAATACCCTTCTATTCAGGCGTCGCCTGTCTTTGTATCTTTGTAACCGTCATCCACGTGTCCCTCAAGCACAGGGCGACTTTTCCGTTTTATTTCAAATTTCAAAATTTGAATTTGGGCGGGACCTTCTAGAAGCCTCGAGAAATGGAGTGACCATTTCTGATTGTGGGGTAAAGTGGTCATTTCCACTTTAGTAACCGCTCGCCTTTTGAATTCATAGGGCTACGAAACGGTTCGCCTTCCTCAGACCTCTATAAATACCCCCACCCCTCCTTCATTTAATACTTTTACTCCTCTTGAGCTTTCTCTCTCTAAAAATCCTCTGCCTTCTCTCTAGAATTCCAGCCAAACTCCGGTCAATTCTCCGATCGCCTCTTTCTTTTTCAAACGCCTTCGCCTTCCCAATTTCCAGAACGCCTTCGCCTTTTTCATCATAGCTCGGTGCTTTCCCCTCGCTCTAAACACCCATCACATTCGCGTCATTCGGTCTTATAGAAGAATGACGTCTGACTCTGACATAGGTAACCATATCTTTCTCCCTTCGCCTTTCTTAGATCTTAAACCTAACCTTCTCACTCCCCATTCTTTCAAACAATCAGTAGCTGAGGCGGGCTTGAGCGATTCTCAAGCTCCCAGGTATCCCATCCCTGACGATGCGGATCCTGAAAACCCTCACCCTATTTGTCATCCTAGGGAAGGCGAGGAGATCATTTTCCCTCATCAAATCGCCGCAGGATTAAGATTTCCCTACTGTCCTCCCTTAGTAGAGTTGTGTCGCCATTATGGCATTTCTCCTACCCAACTTTCTCCCAATGCCCTTTATACCTGGATAGACTTTAGGGTTCTTTGTTTTCGTAGAGGGTGGGAATACTTCTTAAGCGTTTTTCGTAGCTTTTATAGATTAGAAAAGAATCGTTATGGCGTTCGCCTTTTTACAACGAGGGCGACCTCCCCCTTTAAGGATTGGACTTGGGATTTTTTTTGTCCCTTAGTCACGGGTTTCAAGTCCCGTAATAGCAATTGGAAGAACGCCTATTTTTGTTTCCAAGGAGGCGTTCCCTGGTGTCTGGTGACGACCAAAGGTGGCAAGGATATAGCTCCAGGTGTCGATGATTTTTCCTCCGCCGAAATGGACGCCTTGACAGCCATCTATTTAGATCATAAAGGAGGGCGCGCGTAGATAATCTCCAAAGAGATCTGTGAGTCCGACTTAGAAGATGCTGGCGTCTCCATTGTAGATCGTCACCTTCTGCCTTTATTTCCAGTAAATAACTCTCCTTTCATTTTTCTTCTTGCAGATAGGGATTTTGCAATGTTTTCTCACCTTGTAACGCCTCTTCAGAAAAAGGCGCCCAAGGAGAAGAAGACCAAAGAGAAGAAGGCCAAGGAGCCTAAAGGCGACGCTCCCGAGGGCTCCAAAAAACGCAACGGACACCATTCCTCCAAGGGCAAGAAAAAGGTGAAGCCTATGGAGGACTCCTTGGACCCTCTTAAAACTCCAGCCGAGCTTTTTAGCGACGACACTAGATGCCATCGAGGCTTTTAAAGGTGCGATCCCTAAATCTTACTGGGTTAATAACATCGTCACTAGTAATAGGAATAACGTTTTATTCACAAAAAAGTGGGGTCCTCTAGTCTTAGCCTATGGTGGCATCATGTAGACCTACACCGAATATCATTCGGGCGTCCTTAAGAAGGGACCATTTGACCCTTCCTTTGATCCGACAGGAGCGACACCTGCTGGGCCTTCAATACAGAAGACGCCAACTCCCACTCGCCATATCCCTTCCTCCTCCCAGGAGGTAATTCTGGTCAACCCTTCTCCTGGTGACAACGCCTTGCCATCACCTCCTCCTTCTCCAACAGATCGCCAACGCCATGACGACCCTCTTCAATTCAAGGGGCCCGCTTTTGACTTAAGGCGGGAGCTGCTAGACAAGGTTACATTGCAAAATCCACAGGCGCCATGGGTTCCTTGTACGACTCTCAAGGAAACTTCCTTGATGGCGGGTCATTCCACCATTGACCCCAACCTCACCCTTCACCTCCTTTCAGGTTCTTGCCCCCTGCTGATAGAGGGCCTTTGAACTTGGAAACCGAAGCCATAGAGGGTTTGGTTCGCCATTCCCTCTCTTTAATACAGAGTCAGGTATGCGCCTTTTTTCCTTACAACTTTTCTTTCATACTTGTATTTTTTCTAACTTTTTCCTTGTTCATTCCTCATATCATTCCTGCTGCTCTGAAGATGGGCGCCACCCTCCTGGGCTTAACTGATGAGAGGGAGCGCAACCAATCCATCCTTCGCCAAGCTGAGAAGGAGAAATTTGAATTGGAGAAGCTGCAGCGATGCCTCGCCATTTCTGAAGCAGCTCAAAAGGATATGGAGGCTGACCTTGTCAATAAGGAACAGCTCGCCACTCAATTGAGGGATGCTTAGAATAGGGAGAACGGCTTGAAGATTTCTCTCAACAAGACTCAGAAGGATCTGGCACTTGTCAAGAAGGATAAGGAGAACGCCAAGAGAGAAGCTGAGCAAGCCCTTAAAGAGGCGGAGAACGCCAAGAGGGAAGCTGAGCAGGCTCTTAAAGAGGCGTCTCAATCTACTCAGGAGGTGGAACACCTCAAAGCTGAACTGCCCAAACGCCTGGAGGAAGCTGTGGAGTCCTTCCGCTCAAGTCCAGACTTCACCAAAGCTGCCATCGAGTGGAACCGTACTGGCGTTTTGGCCATCTTCAAAAAGGCTGTCAAAGATATCCAGAAGGTGGACCCCAAATTTCCTTTGGATAAGTTGGATTTTTTATCTGGGTACCTCGCCATGAAGGCTCAAGAAGAAGCTGAGGCATTGGCAGAGGGTGATGAAGAGTCTGGTGATGACAGCACCTCTTCTGGTGATTCCACTCCTATAGAGCCGCCTCCTGAATCAGTGCCTGCTGAGACAAATTCAGAGACGCTTGCAACTGGCACATCTCCTAAGCAAAGACCTCCAACTCTTTCTTAATTTTGTTTTCTTTTTACTTCGCCTTTTTTGTAAAGACTGTTTTGCAACGCCTCGCCGTTGCTATTATGAATCGTTTATTTCCATATGTTATGTGTATGTTTTTCCATACTTAGCTTTATTTCACACTTAGTTTTATTTTTATCGTACTTGTTAAAATAACAAGTATTATCTCATTATCAAAACTTAAGCAAACGCCAATAAGCTTTGTTTGAATATCACCCATTGGTTCTATCATTATTGATTAAGTCATCACCCTTAATCTTAAAATAACCATTTCCAGTAATCGCCATTTAATCAACTTATTCAGCAACTAAATTGAATGTTAAGTAATCGCCACAAAATTGAATGTTAAGCAATCACCATTTAATCATAGGTTAAGCAATCGCCATTAAATCAGATTTTAAGCAATCACAATTTCATCAAAGGTTAAACAATCGCCATTAAATCAGATTTTAAGCAATCACCATTTCATCAACGGTTAAGCAATCACCATTAAATAAGATTTTAAGCAATCGCCATTACTCATAACACACTTTGATTTCAACAATACTTCATACATCGCCTTCGACATTAAGCATAAAATTCTTTCAAATGCTCAACATTAAAAGTATTCTTCAACACTTTTCCTTCTAGATCTTCTAACACATATGCGTTTGGGTGAGGAATGGCAATGACTTTGTAGGGTCCTTCCCATTTGGGTGATAGCTTGTTTACTCTATCCTGATGTGAGAATTCATGCCTACGCCATACCCTCCCCCCCACAAAAAATTGGCGAGATGATACTTTCCTGTTGTAGTATCTCGCTGTAGCCAATCGCATACGCCCCTGGATTTCTTCTGAAGCCCATCGCTTTTCATCAACCATATCCAATTCCAAACGTCTTTGATCCTCATTGTCCAGAGTGTGATAATGTCTTACCCTGTGTGACTCGACTGCTATTTCTGTTGGAGCAACCGCCTCAGACCCATAAACTAATCCAAATGGCGTCTCTCCAGTTGCCTTTTTTGGTGTTGTTTTCAATGCCCATAAGACGTTTTCTAATTCTTCTGTCCACTGTCCTCCCAAGGTGTCTAGTCTTTTCTTCAAACCATTCAAGACTGTTTTGTTCGCAGCCTCCACCTGTCCATTGACTTGCGCATGTTTTACTGAAGCATGCCTATGGTCAATTTTGAATTCTTCACAAAACCACTTCAATTCTTTTCCAGCAAATTGTGGATCATTGTCACTGACCAACACACTTGGGATTCCATATCGGGAAACAATTCTCGATTTGATAAATTTGATAACTTGAAATTCAGTGGTTGATGACAACGTCTTTGCTTCAATCCACTTCGAAAAATAGTCGATTGCGACTAATATATAGGTGCGTTGCTTGGATTTTGGTAATGGTCCTACCAAGTCTATTCCCCACTGTACAAACGGCCATGCTCCACATATACTAGTAAGGTTTGCTGGTGGACGCACTATCTTTAGACTATACTTTTAACATGATTCACATTTCATAACTAAAGCAGTCGCCTCTTGATTCATTGTAGGCCAGTAATATCCTTGATTCAGAATTTTCCTCACAATTGACCTCGCACCTTCATGACAGGCCGCATATCCTTCATGGACTTCTCTTAAAATGGTAACAGTTTCTGGATGAGCGACGCATCTGAGATATGGCGTGGAGAAACCCTTCTTATACATTAAACCATCAATTATTCGAAAGCTAGGTTCCAATCGAATAATCTTTTTGGAATGAGCTTCATCAGTAGGGAGTACTCCTGATTCTAAATAAGCTCGGATAAGCGTCACTCAATCAACTGTAACATTTATGTTGGCACAATAAAGGCTAACACATCCTCCATGGTTGGTTTTTATAAAATGCACCTGTTTGGGCGTCACCTGCCATGCGTATTTGCTCAAGGCATCTGCTTCTTGATTCGCTTCTCGGGGAATAGCCTCAATCTGAAATTTATTGAATCCTGCTACCAACGCCATAGCCTCCTTCCAATACAATTTCATTTTCTCCCCTTTAGTCGTATATTCCCCATTGATTTGATTGACCACCAATTGTGAATCACAGTATACATGTAAAGAGGCGACGCCTAATCCTTTAGCCAATCGTAATCCTATAACCAACGCCTCATATTCAGCCTCATTATTCGTAGCCTTGAAAGTGAGGACTAGGGCATATCTTAATGGTGTTCCTCCATCTGGTGGTGTCAACACTAATCCTGCCCCCGAGCCATTGACTGATGAGGATCCATCACTATGAAGTATCCAAGGATTTTCTTCTTTTTCTTTTTCTTTAGGCGTCGCCGGTTGAGGACATGTGGATTCCACAATGAAATCTGCCAATGCCTGACCTTTAATGGCGTTTCTAGGAGCAAATTTAATTCTAAATTCGCTTAATTCGATAGCCCATTTGACCATTCTTCCTGAAGCATCTGGTTTTTGTAGGAAATGTTTTAACGGTTGATTTGTTAAAACTGTAATTTCATGTTCATGGAAATAAGGGCGTAGCTTCCTTGCTGATACTACCAACGCATAAAGGTACTTCTCAACCTCCAAGTAGTTTATTTCAGATTTGGCAAGCACTTTTGATACATAATACACTGGCACCTGACCTTTTCCTACTTCTTTGACCAACACTGAACTTACAACAACTGGTGTGATACTTAAATATAAGGAAAGAGCGTCGCCTTTGGAGGGCTTCGCCAAAGGTGGAAGTGTCTTGAGATGCTTCTTCAGATCCTGAAAAGCCTGCTCACACTCGAGAGTCCATTCAAATTTCTTGTTAGCCGCCCTCAACACCTGGAAAAAAAGGGAGTGACTTGTCGCCTGCTTTTGCTAGAAACCGGCTGAGTGCCGCCAATCTTCCATTCAAGCTCTGCACCTCCTTGTGACAAGTTGGACTTCTCATGGCTTCAATGGCTTCCAGCTTCTCAGGATTGACCTCTATTCATCTTTGGCTCACCATGTATCCCAGAAATTTTCCCGAATGAACTCCAAAAGCGCATTTTGCTGGGTTCAGGCGAACTTGGTGAAGGCGCATCCTTTCAAATGTTTTCCTCAAGTCTTCAACATGATCAGCACTATTTATGGATTTTACCAGCATATCATCGACATAAGCTTTCATGGTGACGACTATCATTCCATCAAAAAGTTTGTTGATCATTCTTTGATAAGTGGCTCATGCATTCAATAAACCAAAAGGCATCACCGTGTAATGATATATGTCACTATCTGCATAAAAAGCCGTGTGCTGGGCGTTGCCATCCGCCATTTGTATCTGGTTATAACCAGAGTAAGCATCCATAAAGTTGAGCAGTTCATGTCCAGAAGTGGCGTCGACCAATTGATCTATCCTAGGCAAAGGATAAGAATCCTTTGAGCACGCCTTATTCAAATCACGATAATCAATACACATCCTCCACTTTCCATTGCTCTTCTTGACCAACACAGGGTTGGCCACCCAGGTTTGAAACCTGATCTCCTTCACAAATTTAGCCTCTATGAGCTTTCCCACCTCTTGCTTGATAGCAATCGCCTTTTCTTCACCGACAGGGCATCGCTTCTGGGCAATAGGTCTGACCTTCAAATCCAAGTTGAGTTCATGGGCAATGATATCCTTGCTAATGCCTGGCATGTCACTTGGTTTCCAGTCGAATAATTCTTTGAACTCAATGAGTAGCATCGAAAGAGCAGACGCTTCTTCTTCTCCAAGCGTCGCTCCAATTTGTACTACTTTCCCCTCGCCATCAATCTGCACCTTCTTCAACCCCTCAACAGGTTGAGGAAGACTTCTTTCTTCCCTGGGCTCCTCTTCTGTCCGAATCGCTAAGGATTCCTTTTTATTGATATGGCGACGCGTGGCCTGGACATAACAGCTTCGTGCCGCCGGTTGATATCCCTTAACAATACCTACACCATGGGGTGTAGGAAACTTCAACAGCTGATGATACGTGGAATGTACCATTTTGTTCGGGTTCAACGTTGAACGCCCCAAAATGGCGTTGTAAGATGCAGGTGCATCCACCACAATGAAAGTGATGTCGAAGCTTAATGCTTTCCATCCTTCGCCCAGACTGACTAGCAAGGTTATTGCTCCCACTGGATAGGTGGTGTGTGAGGCGAAGCCCATCAGAGGAAAATTGACCTTCTTCAGATCTTTTTCTTTCCTTCCCATTCGCTTGTATGCATCTAGAAATAGGATAACAGCTGAACTCCCCGAGTCCACCAATATCCTCTTCATGTTGAACATGTCGACGCTCATTGTGATCACCAAGGCGTCATCATGAGGAGAAGTGACATGCCCCATTTCTTTTTCTGAAAAGGAAATGATCACTTCCTCTTCTTCTCTCGGGCGTTTTCCTAGCTTATCGGTTCCGGACATTTGGGAAGCGTATCCCTCCCTTGATGAACATGTCTCTCCTCCTGAGGTGAAACCTCCACTGATCATGTTCAGATCCTCCATCTTGTTGCTAGGTCCTGCCCCATTTTGTATATTTTTAGGCGACGCCATCTTCCTCGGACTCCTACTCCTTTGGCGTCGGGCCAAACAGTTTTTTAAGTGCCCTTGCTGGATCAACCTTTCTATATCTTTTTTCAAGATATAGAAGTCATCCGTATGGTGGCCCTTACATCGGTGGTATTTGCAGTATTGGTTAGGATTATTTCCCATAACCGTATCTGGCTTTCTTGGTGGTGGAGGCGTCGCCCAATTCTTCTTCTCCATTTCTGTTAGGACGATGGAAATTTCCCTATTTAGGGGGGTGTAACTCTGGAAAGTTTCTCTATGAGGTCTTGGCCCAAAAGAGCGACGCTTATCCTCGTGCCTACGATCATCTTGTGCTTGCTTCGAGGAGCGTTGCTCTGGCCTTTTTCCTTCTGCTTTCTCCTTTTTGAATGCCTCCTTGCCGACCTTCCTTCCTTCTCGTGCAATTTCCAAGTCTATGTAAGACTTGACTCTGTCTGCCATTTCCTCGACGGTGTTGACTGGTATGACGCTTAAACTGTCATATAAAGTCGAACCCTTTGGACCCAATCCTCTTATGAAGGCTCGAATGGTTTCCCCTTGTGTGATAGTTTGGTCAATTCCCGCTAATTCCCTGTTGAATCGAGAATAAAAGTCGCTCAGACTTTCCTGATCCCTCTGCTTAATATGGTCGAGCGTGCCGACACTTTTTAGTAGGCGACGCCCTCCCATGTATTGCACGATGAACTTATCCTTCAACTCTGTCCATGACTTTATTGATGCCTTGGGGAGATTGAAAAACCAATGCGCAGGAACGTCGCCCAAGGTAGCTGGAAAGAGCAACGCCAAATGCGACTCCTCACTTGTTCTTCCCAACAAAGAATTTTCATGCCTTTGTATGTGGAAGACTGGATAAGTATCTCCATTGTATGTATCTATATGAAAAGTCGGTTGCACTTGGGCTTGTCGTGCCACTGACAATATCTCCGGGATGAACGAATGCGTCGACTTGTCCCGAAGGTGAGGCATGGTTTGATTCTTTTGCTCTTTTAGCGTTTCGGTGATGAGTTCTTTAACCCTTTATTCGCTTAACATTCTGGGAGCAGGCACTGTTGTTACAATAGCGCCTGGCGCGACCATGCTTGCTGCAGGAAACGACTCTGGTGGATTTCCTTGCGCGTCTCTTGGTCTTGACGTGGCTTCATGTGCTGCTTGAGCGCTCGCTCTTTGGGCTGCCCGAGCAGCTGTTCTTTGGTCCCTTCTGTCCAAGAGCTCGTCGAGAGCCATCATGAACGCTGGTGTCAAAATGAACTCTGTGGCCACCTCCACTCGTCGAGGCGGCGCCCTCACAACCAACGAATCTATGCGAGATTGTGCGGCCCTGGGTATGTCATTGTCATATCTTTGCTCTTCAGGAGGGGTCTGCTCTTCATGAACACCCTCTTGTTGAATCGATCTAGGCCGCACCGTTTGTACCGGTATGTAGGACGTCTGTCCCAAATACTACTGCAGGTTTTGGAGCGAATCCTCATCATTCACTTCACGAATGGTTTTTGCTCAGGTGGAGCCATGACTGATTTTTGCTCAATGGTTCCCACAGACGGCGCCAATGTGTTGGATCACGTACACCATATTCTCCTTCCAGATGTTCGCTCCGTATACCTGCACAAAGGAAAGCTCGGGATGTCCCGTTGTTTCCCCTCCGATGATGAAGTAAGTCGGAGGTTGTTTGTAATATGTGAATGTAAGGTTTCTGTATCAGAGAATACTTAACCTGTAATGAAGGTAGTAATGATCTATTTATAACATTTCATACCTGGAACCATGGTTTGGTCAGAGTTTACCTTAGTCATCCTATCTGTTCTCAGATGCATTGACCATAGTTACTTTACTAAATATTCGTTTTTAGTGGCTACTCTACTGTAGACCATCCTTTGTATTTGTTTAATCCTAGGCGTGCTAAAAGCAGACGGCCTAAGTCATAGGTGTGCAGGCGCACCATCTAAGGTGGCCAGTGAATGCAGTGTCATCCACTGAAACTGTCATAAAGTCTCTTCTGGCGCATCCCATTTAGGCGACGCCTTTATGGGTATGTCCTTGATGGCGACGCCTCTGGTCCTTCTGATATAGGCGACACCTTTAGCAAATTGGGCCCTGAAGAGATAAAGTCCAAAATGCTTATTGGGCCAAATGTTGATTATAGCCCAGTCCAATATTTGTAACCCATCACTTAGGTAATTGAATTTCGACCTTAACAATGCAACGTTTCGACATACACTGGTCAAAGTTAGGTCACAATTTTTTACCATAAATTTATCAACTTTAACTAATTAAGTAAAATAATAAATTTATCAAAATCTGAGAGGAGATTCGTAGGATTTAACCGAGAATTTTGGTCAACCCGCCTCACAAATTAGATTCTAATGTAAAGTTATTTTCTAACTTTGTAATTCTATATTGATTTTTCTAAGGGTAAAATACGATATTGTCCCCTAAAGTTTACTCCATTTTTAAGTTTCCTCCTTAATGTTTAAAATTTTAAAATTTGTTCATAATGTTTGGACTGAATGAAAAATACCTCATTTCCGTCCAAAATCCGTTTATTTGTGACAGAAGTTTACTCATATGCTTGGCACGTGAGTTTTCTACATTTTGAATGGATAAAATTGTCTTTCATCTTCACTGTTCTATTCATCTTGGACGAGATGAGGAAGAAGTATGGAAGAGGGGAAGGTCACCACCGATGAAGGATTGAACGAGAAAGAGGAAGGTAGGATCCTTGAAGCTCAACGAATAGACATATTTTACTTATATCCAAATAAAAAAAAAGTTGGATTTTCTCTCATTTAGAGAGTTGTACTTGGAGGCTCTCTTTTAGACCCATCCAGAAGAGAAGACACGCTGAGAAACAACTATAAAAGAAAACCGCTATGAAATTCATCTGGCAACCATTACCAAAATCATACACGGCCGGCCCATTATCCATGTCAACTAGCATGCATTACTGATCCCATCCTTTTATCAAATCTGGCAGTGATTCACTAACTGAATTGTTCTATTCTGAAATAGGATACGACTGGACACCCTTTTCTAAACATAAAACCATAGAGCAATAATACTGAACAAAGCATATATGCAAGATTCATCTATTCCAGATTATAAAATCCAAGAACAATGCCAAAAAAAGACAATACTAATTAGACAAGGCAAGAAATTGGAAACATAAGTTCTTGTGACTTTCCTTTTGCTTTAAGAACAAGTATCTGTTATCCTAATCCTTTTAAAGTTATACATATCCTGGATGGATTCTCCATCAAAACTACTTCCTCTTGTTTCTAAAAAGCAGATCTTGTCTCCTGTATATATAAATAAAAGCAATCGCACATGTCATGTAAACAGACAACAGTGCCCAGGGAAATGGAGGATCCTTGAAAGAGATATCTGCCCAAGGAAAAAGCAATTCTTGGGATGCTGGAAAAATCCACATGTGTGCTGCTTTCTCGTGGATGTTGGACGTGGCAGAAGGAGCGATTGTTGCAGAGTTTCCGCCGACGGAGAGCATCCAACATTTTTATTATCATTTCACCAAATGGCCACAATTGAGAGATGGCCTAAGATTCGAGAAATAGTGTCGATTTGAAGGTAAAGTTGCTGAAGAATGAAAAAGATGAGATTATGAAATCGCTGAGGTTTGCGATTCGAGGGGTTTCGTTGAAAGATGATGGGTTTAAGGCAACCATGGATAAGCTTAAGGAGTTTACAATTGAGGGCAATTTCATCAAGAATTTTTTTAATAACGCATGTGAGCGACACATGACGTCAATTCCGTCCAAAATAAACGGGCATTTGATGGTAAGAGGGAATATTTCATCGAGTCCAAACATTGGGACTAAAATTTAAAATTTTAAACTTTAAGGGGGAATTTTTAGGGGGTAATGCCTCATTTTACCCTTTTTCTAATTATCTTGGTCAAAGTGATAACACACAGTTATTAACTCTTGAAGGCGCAACAATTGGTATCAAAATCTCATTTGTTTGTTGAGATTGCTAACATGTTTAACATTGAGAATTTGATGGTATGGACAACTTTAATATGTGGCAACTAAGGATGGTGGTGTTATAACTCGACAATGAATAGAGGCAGCTCTAAATGGGATATAAAAGAAGCATGCAACCATGGACTAAAAATAGAAGCAACAAAGAAATTGAAAGAACATGCCAATAGGGATGAAGGCACGAAGGGATGATGGGACAATTTATCCCTCTCAATTTTTGATATTGTGTGAATTTGACCTTAAAAATGCAATCGTTTTTAATATAGTCCTTTACAGACGTATTTTTGCCCCACTATTTTTTTTTCAAGTTCAATTGTTGTCCTTTACTTTTTTGCCCCCACTCAAGTAATTTTCTAGTTTCATCCTTGTATGACGATTGTCCATTTATTCGTACTAAACAAAGTTTTGTGAGTAGTTCTCCGAAAAGGCTACAAAAAAATTGTGGAGTAAGTTGTAATATGAGGAAATCTTTCACTAATTAGTTATTTTCAAGAAAATGATAGTATATGATTAAGAAGTACTCCTCTTAATAGACACATCAATTGATTTAACTCAAGTATTATCATTGTACATGTTGGGTTTGAATCTCCCAGGTGCTAACTTGGCACCGATTAAATTCCAAAGGATGAATGAATATTGCTCTCGCCTTAGCGCCGATGAACCTGCAAGAAGGGGATCGCAACAGAGGGGGTGTCTCTGGGTCCCTCTCCGATGCTTAAATGAGTATACTGTGTGTATGAACTCAAAACGTAATGAACGTATTGAAAAGCAGAGGTATTTATAGAGTGAAGAGACCAAACCGTTATAGGCAACAAAATATCTTGGTGAATATTGTGCCGGTGAAGATTAGGATAGCAGATATTACGGTTATGGCGTAATATTGCAGTTAGCGTATGTAATCTTTAGAGAATATGTTTATGATATATGCGGGATATCGTGACCATATCTTTAGTGACAGTTGGTGGGACTAGAGAGGAGAGGTTAGACTCTCTTGGTGAGCACTCCTATGGTCGAGCAGTAGGAGGTTGTGACCTTTTGGCGACCTGTGGTGGAGCTTTGGCGTCCACTTTGGCTTGGGTTTGATGCTGGACCACTTTATGAGGGTCATATTAACCTTAATGTGGGTCGAACCGGTCTGAATGATATGGGTTTTACCCCCTGCAAAGCTATTGGGCCTCTGAGGCCTTTCCGTTATTGGGCTGTCACTATCAATACCCAACATTTGCCCCCGAAGATTGAGTGATGTTTCTTCGATCAAGCTTGATTTTGTGATAGACTTTGAGATAGTGACACTTGGATTTGATCTTTTCTGTCCTTATATGCTATTTGTGCCTTTTTAAATACTCTGTATCCTTTGGCGAGCGGTTGTTTGGTCGCCTAGAGTTTATGGAATATTCGATCCTTTATTCCTTTTGGCGAACACTTGGGGTTGCCAGGGTTTATGAATGCTTATTCACTAATCTCTGGCGAACGCTACCTTCAAAAGGGTTTTCGGAAAGACTTAGAAGGGTCTTTGGAGATCACCTTTTCTGTATATGGTCTTGAACATTTAATGAATGCATTGTTACCTATAAGTTGATCACACAATTGAGGCATGTCTGTCTTGTATTCTTATGTAACCCTAGGGTAGGCTGACAGTTTTTGTACCGTTCCAACCGTTTGTCTCCCCGAGGTGTCTCTTAGAATTCTGACATTGCTTCTATTTTTACCCAAAAGGGTGTAATCATTTTCTAAACCATTTCGATCGTGTCTGTTCGGTTACCTCTATTTTGTCTATATAAGGAACAGAACCTCTGCCCTTTTGTATTTTACGTGTTCTAGTCATTTGCCTTCCAGAGAATTCCTTGCTTCTCAGTGCACCATTTTCGACTTTCCCTTTATCCCTCTTTAATTTCAAAGGACTTTCCTATATTTCCATGGCTTCCAAGAACCAATCTGTAGGAAAAGGGAAAGGTGGCAACCCACAAGTCTTATTCCAATCAACCTTCTTCTGATCAGAAGGTTTCTACTAAGGCTACCAATGCCCCTTTGACCATCAGTGATGGTTCTTCGCCGACACCGAGCTAGAGGAACTCTGCCCCCAAGTCGGTTTCTAGGCAATCGACCGCCACACCGGTGTTGGTGGACGGGCCAAACACCAATGTTCCCGCCTTCTCCCCGACAGGTAAATTTCAATGTTGTACTTTTGCTTCTTTTTAGGTAATGCTTCCTGCTTTTTATTATTTTGTATTGTTCTTGTCATACCCTGGTGTTCTGAGTAGATATCAAGCCCAATGAACTAAAGCCGGCTCAGTTCAAGGAAGTGGTCGCCGTAACTAGCTTGAGGGAAGCGGATGCCCCCAGATACTCGGGCTTAGGATTGCACTATCCACGCGATGGAGAGGTTTACGTTTATGCGGCCCAGATCAATGCTGGGTTGCGTTTTCCTCTTTGCGTGGATTTGCAGGAGCTTTGCTGGTATTACGGGATAGGCCCAATGCAGCTAGTACCCAACGCCATCAGGATGTGGGTTGGGTTCAAATTCATGTGCTTACGTGAATAGTGGACGTATTCACTGGCTCTATTTCAATGCTTCTATCAATTGGTCGCCGGGGCGAATCATCTCCACCACTTCCAGACTCGGTGGCCCAATTTTGAGGAATGGAGGGGCCAAGCTTGGAACTGGAACATTCATTTCCGCCTGGTGGACGACTTCCGTGCTACCAACTCCAACTACAAGAAGTTTTACTTCTTTTGCAAGGCTAGTGTATAATGGGAGTTATTTCAGCCGAAAAGGGATACTCCTCCTAGCTTTGGAGAGCTGACCGAGAGTGATCGGAACACCATCGATGACTTCTTCCGGCTGCATCGACAATCGAACTTCTATTCAATCCGCTCAGTGGCGGAAACTTCAGAGTCGATGCTCGAGTTGGCGGGCATTCATCAGGCCTCGCCACTTGGTAAATTCCTGACTCTTTTCCTTTGTTGGTTGTAGGCATTCGAGGCTTCAAACTCATTGGTATGTTTTCCAAGCAGGCTAAGGCGGGGCTGTCTCCAGACCAAGTGTCGCTGAGCCTTCCACCTCCTCCTTCCAGGCGTTCATTTAAGCGCAAGCCTGAGGATGAACGACCTTCGACTACTTCTGGTGATCGCCAGCAAGGTATGCAACTGGCCTTTAACTTTTCCTTCCTCTACTTTAGTCTTAAGTTTCTAATACATTTGCTAACCTTTTACAGGGAAGACCACTGCTGATGTGGCTCTAAATCCTACTCCCGCCAAGAAGGCTAGGAGTTCGAGCGAGGAACACCCTGCTCCCTCAGAGGTCCTGCTGCCCCCAAGGAAAAGGATGTCGTGGTCGCAGAGGTCGCCACGCCTGCCTCCGATAAGGATGCTCCCAATTCTCCTACAGAGACTGTGGCTCGGATGAGGGTGCAGACCCTTGGCGTCGCCACGGGCTCCTCGAAGACTTGTTTCGGGGAGTGTTGCCCCTGGTGGGCTTATTCCAGCTGCCAAAGGCGGCGAACCCCAAGGGCGTCTGGGCCCTTTGGGGGAATCTCCAGTAGGTGGAGATTTCCGACCAGATGACACTCAGGGGTAACCTGGATCTATGCATTCATCTCCTCGAGGGGATTGTTCCTCCTCGGGACATGGCTCTGATCCCTTCCGAGACGCTCAGCATCGAAGGGGTCATGAGGACGCACTTCGAGCAGATTGCCTTGGTAAGTTCTTCTTTCTTTATTTATCATCAAATAAACTTTTGACCTTTATTTGATCTGATTGTACTTTGCCTCTTTTTTCCTGTTGTCAGCTCGTCCAGGAGGAGTTGGCGATCGGTCGGATCGTAGGGGAGCTCGTCGATAAGCAGACTGACCTGCTTATCGAGTTGGATCAGTACCGGAGTTTGGGGTTCTCCCCTGATCAGATGGAGGGTCTGAAGGATAAGGTCGAGTCGTCCGCTTCCTTGGTGGAGCATGCTCGTGAGGAGTACTTCGAGAAGGAGCAGAGACTCCTCGCCGCCATGAAGGAGAAGGAGGATGAGGTGGCTCTCGCTAATGACAGGCGTACGAGCACCGAGCTTCAACTTAAGGCGGCCGACCAGTACTTCGCTGAGGTGGAGGCGACGAATACTCGCCTGAAGGCTCAGTTGAAGGAGCAACTTGCTCTACAGCTGAAGTCTGTCCCTTCCCCCCAAAGCGTGGTCGAGGACTTTAAAAATTCTGATGAGTTTACCGACTGCGCTTTGGAGGTGATGAAGGTCGAGGTGGCTGCCTACCTTCAAATCCTGGTCGACGAGATTTAGGGGATTCACCCTAAATTTCTTCTCTGGGAGGTAAAGTCACTTCAGGCTTTCATCGAGAGCGACTACTCCAAGGAGGCTCCTGTTGCTGTTGTCGAGGAGGTTGCCCCCGAAGTCGAAAAGGAAGCCGCTGTCCTTGAAGAGCCCAAATCCTGAAGTCTCGCACTCCCCCGATGATCATACTTTTATTTTTCCTTTTGATGATAATCACTTTTGTTTTCCCGTGTTTTTTGGGAAAGTTTGTAATTATCTATTGATATCAGACTCAGTTTATTCTTATTGATAATATAAAGTGCCTTTTTATCCATAAGCCTTTACATTTTGCTTGACTTTGAATATGTTTGGCTTTCTTCCGATGTCCTTATCATATATTAGTTTTTACTTTCTCTTCGCTTTGGGACGATCTCGCCACATAGGGTCTTGGACCTTTCCTTAGGCTTGGAAGGAATAATGATAAGCCTTTTTAGATTTATCTACTCCCCTCGCTGAGTTATCTTTTCAAGTAGCTGTTACTCGAGGATTATGCCTTTAAGGAAAACTATCATCTTTTGTAGATGTGTCGCATTGTTTAAGGTTTTAACCCTTTGGAGTGTTCGCCTAATCATGGGGAACTTGTTACTCAAGGCTTCTTCATCTTTTAGTAAATGATTGCCTTAGTTTCGTTCGCCCACTTTCTTGTGTTTGTTTTGCAAAGGAACTGTTACCTTTGATATGGATTCGTTCGCTTTGGATGTCATGCCTTAAATTTTGCCCAACTTATAAGGGAACAGCTTGATGGATCGCTCACCTTTTGCATTAGGACTTCTGCCTGATTTTAATATCAGGTCTTTTTGCCTAACTTTTACCTTAGTTTTTTTTGCCTGATTTTGATATCAGGTCTTGTACCTAACCTTGGCGTTAGGTCTTTTGACCAATTTGAATATCGGGTCTTGTGCCTAACTTTGGTGCTAGGTCTTTCGACCAATTTGAATATTAGGTGTTGTGTCTAACTTTGGCTTTGTTTTTTTCGACAAATTTGAATATCAGGTCTTGTGCCTAACTTTGGCGTTAGGTCTTTCACCCAATTTGAATATCAGGTCTTGTGCCTAACTTTGGCGCTAGGTCTTTCACCCAATTTGAATATCAGGTCTTTCGCCCGATTTTGATATCGGGTCTTTTGCCTAACCTCGGTGTCAGGTCTTTCGCCTAAATTTGACTTTAGGTCTTTCGCCTGATTTTGATATCGGGTCTTTTGCCTAACCTTGGTGTCACGTCTTTCGCCTAAATTTGACTTTAGGTCTTTCGTCCAATTATGATATAGTGTCTTTTCTCCTTCGTTTTGGTTCGAGTGGCCATGCTTTCTGAAGGAATGATTTGCTTTATTGACATAACATTTTGATTATAAGCTATGCATAAAACCTCCTTAAATGTTCGTAATTGAATGGACGAGGCAGCCTTACACCTTCTGTGGTTTCCAAGTAGTAAGATCTTGGGGCAGCAATCTCTACTACTTTGTATGGAAGCTTGTTCTGGCTGTCTAAACTTAGCTGAAAGCTTGTTCTGGCTGTCTAATCTTGTGAATTCATTCTTTCAAATAACCATCTCCCCCACGAAAAATTGGCGAGCGCTGACTCTTTTGTTGAAATATTGGGCGGTCGCCAGTTGCATTTTAGCTTGGTCTTTGTCGGATTGCCATCGCTTTTCTTCTGCAAGATTGAGGTTTGTTCTGCTCTCGATTTCGTTTGCTTCAGTGTTGAAGTGTAGGATTCTGTGGGTAGGCACCGCTATTTCAGCGGGTGCTACTGCTTCTGATCCGTACACTAAAGTGAATGGTGTTTCCCCTGTGGCAGTTTTGGGTGTTATTCGAATAGCCCATAATACATTTTCTAGCTCTTCTTCCCAGTTTCCTTTGAAGGCTTGAACTCGCTTTTTGAGCCCTGCCATGACAACTTTATTGGCTGCTTCAGCTTGCCCATTTGTTTGAGGATGATGCACTGAGCTGAATCTGTGATCGATATGGTATTCTTCATAGAACACTTAAGTTCTTTGCCTACGAATTGTGGACCATTATCACTTATGAGTATCTTGGGAACGCCAAACCGCGGAAATATGTTGACTTTCAAGAACTTGATAACTTGGAATTCAGTCGTAGAGGCCAAAGCTTTCGCCTCTATCCACTTGGTGAAGTAGCCGATCACCACTATGATGTGGGTTCTTTGCCCAATGTTGATGGGAAAGGGACCCAAGATGTCTATTCCCCATTGAGAAAAAGTCCAGGCGCCCGCTATTAGGGATAGCAGTGTTGGTGGTCGAGCGGATCGTGGCGCGAACTGTTGACAAATTGCGCATTTCTTTGTCAATTCCGTCGCATCTTTACTCAAGGTTGGCCAATAGTAGCTTAATCTGAATATTTTGCACGTCAATGAGCGTGCACCTTCATGGCATTCAACAACTCCTTCATGAGCTTCACGGAGAACTCTTTCTGTCTCGGGATGAGAGATGCACCTTAAATAGGGAGTTGAATATCCTCGCCTATAGAGTTCTCCATCTATAAGAACATAGCTTGCTGAGTGACAACTTATTTTCGTGGACTCGCCCTCGTCTTCTAGGAGTATTCCTTCTTTTAAGAAATTCTAGAATGGAGTCATCCATGTTACCTGCCCTTGAATGTTGAAGACTTCTGCTAGATTGTCGAGAACAGAATATAGAGCTTGCTCCAGAAATTGCACATCCTGAATTCTTGTTCCTCCGAAAGCCATCTTGCTTAGATTGTCTGCCAGCTGGTTTTCTTGGCGAGGAGTAGACTCAATCGCGAAAGTTGGGATTTCGGCGATGAGTTTCTTAGCTATCTCGAGGTATTTTTCATATTTTCCCCCTTTGCTTCGTAAGTGCCGTTAACTTGATTGATAATTAGCTCTGAATCGCTTTTTGCCTTGAGCGATGTTATTCCCATTCCTTTAGCTAGTGGGAGTCCAGTGATAAGAGCTTCATATTCAGCCTCGTTGTTGGTCGCCTTAAAAGTAAGGGCGATCGCATACTTTAAAGGCTCGCCTTCAGGGGGATGAGAATTAATCCTGCCTCGAGCCTTCTCTTGAAGAAGATCCATCTATATAGAGTTCCCAGCCTTGACTTGTATCTGCTGATGAACTTGGCCGATTTTCCGATTCTGTTAGATCATTGCATGCGCTTTCCACTATAAAATCTGCCAATGCTTGACCTTTGATGGCCGTTTTCGGCGCAAATTTGATCTTTAATTCGCTCACCTCGATCGCACATTTGACCATTCTTCCTGAAGAGTCTGGCTTCAGCAGGAAGTGTTTGAGAGGCTGGTGTGTGAGGACTGTAATGACGTGCGCGTGGAAGTATGTTCTTAACTTTCGAGCAACAATAATTAAGGCATAAAGATACTTCTCAATATGGACATATTTTATTTCAGCTGAATTAAACATCTTGCTAACAAAATACACTGGACTCTGCACATTTTCCTCTTCTCTTATTAATACGACACTGACTGCGACCTCACTAATGCTTAGATAAAGAAAGAGCTACTTGCCAAGAATAAGTTTCGCCAGAGCCGGGAGTGTTAGAAGGTGCTTCTTTAAGGATTGGAAGGCAGCCTCGCACTCCGTCGTCCACTCGAACTTGCGGTTGGCCGTAAGAGTCTTGAAGATCGGAAGTGACATGTTGCTCGCCCTAGAAAGGAAGCGATTGAGTGCGGTCAGACGTCCATTCAGACATTCGTCCTCCTTGTGGCAAGTTTGTGACTTCATCTCCTCAATAACTTTAAGTTTTTCCGGGTTCGCCTCAATTCCGCGCTCGTTTACCATAAATCCCAGAAATTTGCCCGACTTGACTCTGAAGGCACACTTTGCTGGGTTTAGGCGAACACTGTGCCTCCTCATGCACTCGAATGCTTCTCGAAGGTCTTCTATGTGAGGACTCCTTTTTATTGTTTTGACGAGCATGTCGTCCACACAAGCCTCCATATTACGCCTCAGCATGTCCTGAAACAGTCGGTTTACCATTCGCTTATATGTTCCCCCCGCATTGATTAGACCAAAGGGCATCACTTTGTAGCAAGTTTATCTCTGTCTGCATAGAAGGTTGTGGGGGATTCATAGACTGGGTGCATCCAGATCTGATTGTAGCCTGAATAGGCATCCATAAATCTCAGCATTTCATGACCAGAGGTTGTGTCGACGAGCCGATCAATTCGAAGAAGGGAATATGAATCTTTCGGGCGAGCTCTGTTCAGGTCGCAAAGGTCGACGCACATTCTTCACTTGCCGTTTGATTTTTTAACGAGAACTGGGTTGGAGACCCAACTCTGAAATCTCACCTCCCTTACAAAGTCGGCTTCGATCAACCTGCATACTTCCTGCCTGATCGCCAAACGCTGTCTGATCTGAATGACCTTCTTTTCTGAGCAATCGAATTTATCGAGGGATGTATCCTTAGCTCATCAGAAATTATATCGGTGCTGATGACAGGCATGTCGTTGGGCTTCCATGCGAAAAGTTCCATGAATTCCTCTAGGAGGGAAGTCAGGGCGTTTCTCTGGTCGTCGTTCAAGGTGGTCCCAATGCGCACCTTCTTTTCTAGACCATTGATTTCGACCTATGCTAACTCCTCCATTGATTTTGGTCGAGCCTGGTCCTCACGTGGGTCAACCTCTGTCTCGATGGCGAGGGTTTCCCTTTGGATCTTCCTGCGAAGCCAGTTCACAGCATTGTCGTGAGGAGGGTTGGTCGCCAAGAACTTCTCCAATCCCATTTAGTGTGGGGAACTTCATCTTTTGGTGGACTGTGGAGGCCACAATCTTATGAGGATTGACTGTGGTCCTCCCCAGGATGGCATTGTATGATGTAGGCGAGTCGACCACTATGAAGGTAACCGACACCTTTATGCTCTTCCATCCTTCGCCCAGAATTACTGGCAGGGTTATGGCTCCCAGCGGATAAGTTGTTCTCCCAGCAAAACCGATGAGGGAAAATCGACTCGCTTAAGGTCACACTTGGATTTGACCATCTTCTCAAAGGCGTCCAAAAATAGGATATCTATCGAGCTGACTCCGTCGATCAAAATTTTCTTCATATCGCAACCGTCGACTTCAGCTGTGATAACCAGCTCATCATTATGGGGGGGGGGGGGGGGGGTGACATGTGCCAGGTCATCCACGGAGAATTAGATGACAATAACTTCTTTGAGTCGAGGTCGCTTTCCCAGCTGGACAGTTGTAGAAATTTGAGTTGAATAGACCTCCCTTGCATGCGACCCTTCACGTCTGGCACCAAACCCTCCAGCAATCAGGTTAATCACCCTCCTGCTCTGGAATGGGCCAGATTGCTCAGGCGGAGCTGGCGAGTGGTTACTACGTGGCGGCGTTCTACTTTTGTCTCTTCCGTCCACAAACTCCTTCAACATGCTCTGTATCAGCTTTTCGATGTCGCGCTTGAGGACGCGACAATCATCGGTTTTATGGCCCTTGCACTTGTGATATCTGCAGTAGTTTTCAGTGTTTTTCCTCATAGGTTGAGCACTCTTGCGGGGCATTGGTGGCCTTTCCAGAGACGTTCTTTCCATCTCGACTAGTACCGCCGAGATCTGCCTGTTTAAAGGCGTGAAATACTCGGGGACCTCTGAATGTCTAGGTCCTGAGTTTTCTGTTATGGGCTTAATGTCTCGACTCTTCTTGTCCTTCCTACCATTGCGTCGGGGTTCAGGAACCACCCTTAGCAAGGTTGTCAGGAAATTGGCTTCGGTATTCGCCCTCTCAAGGTCTATAAAACCTTTCGCCCTTACTGTCATCTCTTCCATCGTTTCTATTTCCTGCACGTGGTAGCTGTTGCGCGGTTTCCTCGAGGCTTTGTTGGTCACATCGAGTCCTAGGTAAAAAGCTCGAATTATCTCCCCATCTGTGACTCGACGATCTATTTCCGTGACGTTCTTATGAAAAACGCCCATAGAAGTCAGCCAATGAATCTCCTCGTTGTTGCTTGACTGTGTCCAAGGTGACCACACTTTTTAGCAGTTGGGGCTCCCCCATATATTACTCCAAGAATTTACTTTTGAGCTCAGATCAGGTCCCTATCGATCCTGCAGGGAGGCCGAAGAACCAGGACAACGCCGAACCCGAAAGGGTCGACGGAAATAACAGGGCTAAGTGATTCTGATCGGTCAACTTACCCAACAGAGAGACTTCATGTTTGTTGACATGTATTATAGGATCACCTCCACCACTGTATTCAGGGATGGCCCTGGCGACGACATCCTTCGGGATCTTGATCGTGACTAGGTCGGTGGTGAAGGGATGAGTTGATTGCTCTCGGAAGGGAGGCATGACGGTCCCACACTGTTCCTTGAGCCTTTTACTGATAAGCTCCTCAACTTGGTCAAGAGTGCATTGGTTCTGCTGTCCTCCATTCGGTATGGCACTTGATGGATTGATAGAGTAGGTAGCCGCCGACGCCTCAGTGGAAGCCGGAGGTAAGGACTGGTGTCCCGAAGTCATCTCTTGATCTTCTTGAGGGGCTGTGGTCCCAGATTTCCAGTTTCTGCTTCTCTTGGCCCTGAGGGACGAGGATTTTCCTGAGGAGCATGGTCTTGTCTGCGAGCTTGTCCTAAGATGGTCTCCAAGAGTGATATCATCTATGGGGTTAACTGAATGTTTTCCCCAGCCACATGGACGGTTTGCGGTGCTGGAGTCTCCGCGGCGTTTGGAACAGGGTCCGGTCTGGAATTGCCAACATGTTTGCGTGTCGGCCTCGGGGGGACGGCATTAGGGACTGCTTGGTTAGCAGGTTCTTGGGGGAGCGGCGAAGTGGCGGCGGAATCAGAGCTGTCTGAGGATTGCTCATTGGCCTGGTTCTGGCGATTGCTTTTGGATCGAGTTTGCATGACTGTTTTACTTGATTCCCACATACGGTGCCAAATGTTCGGTTTGAATCTCCCAGGTGCTGACTTGGTAGTAGATTAAATGTCAAAGGATGAATGAATATTGCTCTCGCCTTAGCTCCGATGAACCTGCAAGAAGGGGATCGCAACAGAGGGGGTGTCTCTGGGTCCCTCTCTGATGCTTAAATGAGTATACTATGTGTATGAACTCAAAACGTAATGAATGTATTAAAAAGCAGAGGTATTTATAGAGTGAAGAGACCAAACCGTTATAGGCAACATAATATGTTGGTGAATATTGTGTCGGTGAAGATTTGGATAGCAGATATTACGGTTATGGCGTAATATTGCAGTTACCGTATGTAATATTTAGAGAATATGTGTCCGATATACGCGGGATATCGTGGTCATATCTTTAGTGACGGTTGGTGGGACCAGAGAGGAGAGGTTAGACTCTCTTGACGAGCACTCCTATGGTCGATCAGTAGGAGGCTGTGACCTTGGTTATTTGGCATCCACTTTGGCTTGGATTTGATATTGGACCACTTTATGAGGGCCAGATTAACCTTAATGTAGGTCGACCCGGTCTGAATGATATGAGTTTTACCCCCTGCAAAGATATTGGGTCTCTAAAGGTAAGTCGCGGATCTTTGTCACTATACAATTGCACTATCAACCAATTACGTTGTCACTAAACACGTGTTAAGTGACAAAAAGTTCACCATTAAAAACACTTGATTATATCAGTTTTTGTCATTGTTGAACACATGCTTTCTATGACGACACTACTCATTGATAAATACAAATATTTGTGGTGTGTTTTTATTAATTATCCCATTTCTATTGTAAGATATGTACACATCCAAACAAAAAAATATTTATGTATATTGTAATATACATCCAACACAAAATAATTACAATAAATAATTAAAGTGAATACATAATATTCTAAATCAAATCAAAACCTAAAATCATATCACTATATTTCTTCTGAATTCTCGAAACTCTAGGACTAGCATGCTCTCTTGTTTCTTCTTTTGATTTACTATGGTTTTCTTCATTTGAAGACATTCACTCTACTTTGGCATCGGTATCCAAGCCCAAGGTGTCGACGTTAGCAGATAATAACAAAGAACAGCCATATTTGCAAAGAATAGATAAACATATATTCTAGAGAGATCACCACAGTGTATGGAGCAAATAAACAAACCTTTAGATCAAGAGAAACTGCCCAAACGCGGAATTCAGAAATGACCTGCACCAGAGAAATAAACTCAGTAAACAACATTCTCAGTATTACTTTAAAATTTTATTAGTAGAAGAACTGTAGTAAAGGAAATGGTAAGCGTGGCCAAAAAATAAAAGGAAATGGTAAGGAAAGTCAATTATATATTGTCGTGCAGACTGACACCAACACTTAAACGCTGCAAAAGAGTTAAGAGAAACAACAAACATCATAAATATCTACAGCTACATGAATTGTCGAAGAATATAACAACAATTTACATCTCCTAGTCCTTTTTAAAGAAAACATTGACCCAGGTACTCGGCAACCAATGCTATAATTTACTAGATTTTTATTACCAAGCATTTATGCCTTCTAAGTATAGTTGTTAAGATCATGCATCCCTCAATATGGAGGAAGGACGTATTCAATAAACCCCCAAAAGTAAAGCCTTAGCATTCAAGATTTTAGGAATATGAAAAAAGATGATTTTTATATTAGTAAAAAAGCTTGAAAGATGAATGCAACTCAAATAATGCTAACCTACTTAGGAACTCATCTCCATGCCATATTAACAGAAAAAGCTTCAATTGTGTTACTCAAGTCTCAAACTGAAAAGGAGAGTTTTATCTTTCATGTAAAAGCACGAAAAACTAATTAACAAGTTCCAAAGAACAGTTTACGGGGAAAACAATCACAATAACATGAGGATCCAACTTTTCTATTTGAAAAATTTCCTTCCAATGCACGAATTGCATCATCAACATCCCTGCTGCCATCAAACTCGATGAATGCACTAACCTAGTAGCATTCGAGCAACCGAGACGATAGACAGTTAATACGAGAAATACCCACTTTTACAAGTATATATTGACTTCTAGTTCATCAGGAAGACTGTCAGTAATCGAAAGTAACTGCAAATAAATCAACCCTGTTTCATTACCTACTTAGTGCATCAAAGACTGGGAATGTGTATTCAAGGTCCTTACACTTTTGGAACCAAATGTCCAATATACACTCAAGTCATAACAATACTACCAGCTTCAACCTATTCCCCTACGTACAAATCAAATTTTCAAATCAATCTTCATAATCGAACAACGAACAAAAACTGCAGTAGAATGAAAATAGCATATGAAGAATAGAGAGTATAGCATGCTGAGCACATAAACATACGAACTTCATTTTAAATAAAGCAAAGCAAGTAAATGATTAGAGGAGATGATTACAGCATGCAACATAGTTTGAAATTTGAAGGCAAACAACCATATGACGAATGATAATCATTACACCGATGCACTATGAAGAAGATGACAAGGAGAAAAACAGAACATAGGAAAATATCAGTGGTTTTTTATTTCATAAACTAAGAATTCAGTACATAGTGACAACTGCTATTTCGTTAACGTTCCTAAAAATGCATTCTGGAAGATTTATTCTAGAAGAGCTATGTGGAATCCTCTACTTACTCTCCAAACTTCTTGGTTGCAGCAGCAGCAGCACAACACTAAAGTTGATGAACAGCAGCAACACAACAAAGTTGATAGGCCTCCTTAGATGGATCAGCAGTAACTTTTTCCATGGATGCTAATGAAGATGGGTTGGAATGGTTTGCAACAATTGCCCTCCTCTTGGAAACCTTGTCTTCAAGGTAAAAGCACGGGTATCTGTTGCTGAAATCACTAACAGACTCCCAAGTAGCATATGCTGGAGACGAGCCTTACAGTGGACAAGGACTAGCAGAATGCGGTGGTTACGAGGCATGAATGTGAGGGTTTCCAAGATGGCAAGAGGCATAACTACATGTGGTTCATCCACTGAAGGTGGTAGAGGGATGTGTTGTGGTTGATCACCATAGGCCTGTTTGGGCAGAGAGACATAAAAAAATTGGTTGAATGTGTGTAGATGGTGGAAGATCCAAGTGGTAAGCGACTGGTCCGACACGCTGAAGATTCAGGAAGGGATCGAAATAGCGCGACAGAAGCTTGTGAACATTGGGAGCCTTAAAGGACGCGCTCTTGTACGGGTGTAACTTCAGCTAAATTCGATCGCCAACTTCGAAGTTGCGTTCTGTGCGGTTCTTATTAGCTTGTTGCTTCATATGATTCCGAGCACGATCCAAAAGAAACTTAAGTGCTTGAATCACAACATCTCTGTTACATAGGAACAAGTTGGGTGTGGGAACTAGTGAGTCACGGGAAATGTACAGAATATAGAGCGGAGCTGGATATCCCTAGAGAGCCTCGAACGGGGTGGTTTTTATGGTCGAAAGGAGAGTGGTATTATACCACCATTTGGCGAGAGGGAGCCAGTCAATCCACTTTGCTAGTATTTTTACTAGTCATGCATCAGAGATAAGTTTCGAGGCAATGGTTGACGACCTCCGTTTGACCGTCAATTTGCGAAGGATAACTTCAGGTTCACTCCTTGGTATGAGAAAGGTGTCGCCAAAGGTGCTGATGAAGACAGGATCACAATCACTCACAATGGAGTGCGGGAGTCCATGCAAACGGTAAATGTTGTCCAAAAATGCCTGACCAACAGTAATGATAGAAGATGGGTGACTCAACCCGACAAAGTGTGCGTACTTGGTTAAACGATCCACCGCGAACACGATTACTTCCTTTCCTTTTGCCTTAGGTAAGTCAATGATAAAATCCATGGACAAGTCTGTAAAGATGCCCGTCAGTGTTGGTAAGGGTTCGATTATCCCCGGGCTAGCAATGTTCTCTTATTTGTTTGCTTGACATGTGTGGCATTGGTGAATGAATTGACGAATATACTTCTTATCTTCCTTCCAGTACAATATGGCTAGGACACGCTGAGTGGTTGCGTATGTACTAGAATGGCCCCCAACTGCTGAAGCATGAAGCAACTCCAAGAGTTCAGTCTGTAACTCTTTATCCAGGCCGATAACCAACTTTCCTTTCCTCTACAACAGGTGATCCTTCCACAAAAATGAAGGGGATCTCGAACCATATTGATTTTGTCGAAGGTGTCGTGAGTGATCAACATCAAGCAACCAACCGACTCAGATACGTGCTAACAGGGCAGGCGACATGAAGGACACAGTGATAGAGTTCACAGAGACTTCAGGAAGACGAAGTCGTGATACAAATCCGAGGAGCTTAATGAGACACGTGTGTTGGAGTGGAGTCGTGATACATTGCTCGAGCACATATTTTAAACTTTGTTGATCCGTGCAGAGCCAATGATCTATCAAATAGTAGTGCCATTTTTTTACTGCAAATAAAATGGCCAACAACTCGTTCTCGTAGACTGACAACATTTGATATCGCGGTGCAAGCGTTTGACTAATAAATGCAGTAGGGTGGCTTTGATGCATGAGCATCACAGCAATGCCAAATGCGAATGCGTTAGTCTTAATCTCGAAGGTTTTGTTGAAGTCCGGCAGGGCTAGAACCAGAGCTGACTGAAGAGCTAACCCGAGCCGTTCAAAAGCTTCGTCGGATGATGGTGACTTAGAAAAACTGTTACATTTGAGCATGAAGGTCAGCGGCTTGCTAATAGAGCCATAGTTGCGGATAAATCTGCGATAATAGCCTGCCAAATCGATAAACCCATATAGTTGCTTCAAGGTTGTTGGTTTCAGCCAAGTGATGATAGCCTCGATCTTGGATGGGACGGTGGATATCCTATTGCCGGAGATACACTACAAGAATCTGTTGCAACAGCAACGAAACTTCCGTGTTGACGCTAACAGTTGTAGTTAAATATATGTATATTGTGTCGACAGTTTTTGTTGTCGTTATTATTACTTATTAGGCACAATATGTTTACCATTGTTATAAGGTACATTTAGTGTTAAATTTTGCCGTCACCTTATTTTTTACACTGATGAATGTGTAATGTCGGCCAACATTTGATGTTAAATCACTCCATTAGTAGCAGATGACTTTTCCGTTGTAAATGTACGTATTTAAATACGAAACGTTTTGTCGTAAATATAATTATAACAGCAACAGATATATGTCGTAACTAATAAATTTTGTCGTCGTTAAAACATAAGTACCGAGAATATATTGTCAACATGATATAATAGGTTTGCGTGTCAATATACTGTCGACATTAGTATAGTCATTCAACAACATATTCAATTATTGCTGTAAAATAGTTTATATAGTGACGACTATTGTTTTTGCCATGAATTTGTTTTCAAAAAAAATCAAACAATTTCCCGCTCTTAACTTCCCTCGCCCTCACAGTGCCAGTTTGCTTTACTTCACAGCCCCACTTCATTTTATTTTCATTTCACTTCACCCCACCCTCACCCTCACCCTCTCCCTCTCATATTCTCCCTCTCATCGGAGCTGGAACCGAAGCTCGCCTGGTCTCGTCTAGAACCGAGCTGGAACTGAGCTGCAGGTCTCGTATCATCTGGAACCGAGCTGGAACTGAGTTGGTCTCGTGTGGAACCGAGATAGTCTCGTCTCGTCACGTCGGAGCATGGATGAAGACGAAGCTCGACTAGTCTCGTTCGCTGGAACCGAAGACGCCATTGATGAAGATGAAGCTCGTCTGGTCTCGTCTGGAGCTTGTCTCGTTCGCTGGAATCGAAGACGCCATGGATGAAGACGAAGCTCGGATGGTCTCGTCTGGAGCTCGTCTCATTCGCTGGAACCGAAGACGCCATGGATGAAGACAAATAACTTAAAATCGGCCAAAAAATCGCAGAAAAAAATCGAAAAACAATTGACAACACTAAGAGTAATCTATAACATCGGTAAAGTGTTGTCGTCGTTCATCTGTGTTTAACAACAACCTAATTTTGCTGTAAAGTTGACGTGGGGAGCCACATGCTAACAGCGGCAAACCTTTTACAACGGCAAATTGTCGACGTATAGACCTTTAACAACGGGGTCTACCGTGACGAAGATTTCGTCGCTTTTACGACTTAACAACGGTATTTATGCAGTTAGCAACACATTTTTGCCGATGTGTATGGTCGAGTTTCTTGTAGTATTTATACTCAACCTTCGAACCTACAAACGAGCATTTGGATTTCTTCGCAAATAATTGATGATCACGCATTAACTATGGTGCGAGGCATAGATGCTCGAAGTGTTGCGAAATCGATGAGCTATAAACCAATATGTCATAAAAAAGACCAATATAAACTTGCGGAGGAATGACTTGAACATGACATTGATTAGTTTCTGAAATGTTGCAGGTGCATTCGTTAGGCCTAACGGCATGACGAGAAATTCGTAGAGCCCTTCCTGCGTCTGAAAGACAGTTTTGTGCACATCGAAATCCCGCATCCAAATTTGGTGGTACCCCGATCGTAAGTCGAGTTTAGAGAAAACCATTGCACCATGGAGCTCGTCGAGGAGTTCTTCGACTAACGAAATGGGAAACTTGTTCTTGATCGTAGAAGCATTGAGTTTTCGGTAGTCGACGCTAGGGCTGGCAATTTCACTCACGACACGATAACACGATACGAACACGCACGAAAAAGTCGTGTTCGTGTTTGCCTTTGATGGTACGATAACACGATAACACGAACACGATAACACGATTGTTTTTTCGTGTCGTGTTAGTGTTTAGGTCTCAAAACACGATAACACGATAACACGATTGTTTGCCTTTGAGGGGATGTTTTTATGTTATTTAGGTTGTGTTATCGTGCGAACGTGAACCGTGTTAACGTGTTATTTTCGTGAAAACGTGAAATCGTGTTATTGTGTTACCGTGTTATTTTCGTGTTACCGTGTTATTTTCATGAAAACGTGAAATCGTGTTATTGTGTTACCGTGTTATTTTCGTGTTACCGTGTTATTTTCGTGAAAACGTGAAATTGTGTTACCGTGTTATTTTCGTGTTACCGTGTTATTTTCGTGAAAACGTGAAATCGTGTTATCGTGTTACGACTTTCCACGAATATTTTCGTGTTATCGTGTTCGTGTCGTGTTGAGACAATAAATTTCGTGTCGTGTTCGTGTCGTGTGTCCGTGACACGATTACATTTTCGTGTGTTTCGTGTTGAACTTTCGTGCGTTTCGTGTCGTGTCCTGGTGCACGATAGCACGCACGCACGCACGAATTGACAGCCCTAGTCGACGCGCATACGCCACGAACCATTCTTCCTTTTTACCATGATAACTGGAGCAGAAAATGCACTCTTACTAGGTTGACTGACCTCGTTCTGCAGCAACTCAGTGACCAGTTCCTCCAAGATAGTTTTCTCACGTGCGGATAACGATACAGTCGATATGAAACTGGGATCGACCCATGCAAGAGATCAATTGTATGGTTGAAGGCGCACTGCGGTGGAAGTGTGGAAGGCAGGGCAAAAACATCTTCAAATTAATCTAGCAAGGAAGTCACAACATCAACCTGGTCAGCCATTATGTGGAGCGGTGGGGAAAAAGGTGTTGTGTCCACACTTATGCTGCAAAGGTAGATTGAAGCAAGGGTATTACGTTAACGCAAGAGTTTATCCAAGCGAACAACATCAAATAGATTGTTGGAGTTGATTCTCTTCCCTTTGATCCTGCGCAAAGCCTCCCCGTTGAAGTTCATGTATAACTCGTTGATGTTCATGATGACATCTCCGAACTGTGCTAGCTAGTGAGCTCCCAAAATCAAATCATATTTCTCAAGGGAAACAGCAAAACATCAGCACTATAGGGCGTCCCTTGTATAGTCCATGTATAGTTTCAAACAGAAAGATGACAACACATTATATTACCATTGGCCACAGTAACATTGAAAGGTTCCAATTCTATGCAAGAGCAGCCTAAACGATCAGCCATAGTCGAATCCAGGAAATTGTGAGTATTACCTGAATGCACCAAGATATGTAGTTGACGTTGGGCCACGAATTCATCCACCTTGAGAGTCGAGGTGCCCATAGAGCCAGAAATGACGTGCAATGAAATCTGTGGTTTCTCAGCCAAGTGAAGTTCGTCCTCAGGGTGGCATTGTGTATCTGCATCTATATCTTCCAATTTCACCATAAAAAAGTGACGTTTCTTGCAAGTATGAATGAGAGCATATTTGTTATCATAACCAAAGAAAAGTCCCTTTGTTCGTTTGTCTGGTACTTCAGCTCGAGACAGGATACAAATGTTACGTGGCTTATTAAACTTTCCCTGTGTTGGTGCAGACTCTGTGGGGAACGAAGGCCTGGGTGGCGACAATGGTGGATGAGGTCTCTACTGAAATAGAGGAGGAAGATCCTACCAAACCTGCAATGTGACTTCCTAATTTAGCTAGGTAAAACGCATCGTACAACATCCTTGGTTGAATCATACGGATGGGTCCTTTGAGTTCCGGTTTCAAACCACTCACAAATAAACTATGAACTTGTCTTTCCGGTTTCAAACCACTCACAAGTTGCATTCTATGGAATAGGGACGTGAATTTTTGATAGTATGCAGTGATTGTACCTACTTGCTTCAGTTTTTTAAGTTCGAGGACCGGATCGTCAAATGGGCCATCACTGAAACGAGAGCGTACCGACGAAGTGTAATTGTCACATGTAAATGTGGAATCTTGGAGATCCTGCATTTGCATAAAAGATTGATGTCATAACAAAGCCTCTCCTTCCACATGGATCGTCACGAGATCGAGTTTGACCTTTTCTAGTACCGATCAACTTTAAAAAAATGCTTGCAGCGATATATCCACCCAAAATCGTCCTCACCATTGAATTTTGGAAAATCGATTCTACCGGAAAGAAAATAATGGTTGGTTGAAACGTCGCCTTGCTCCGTCGGAAAAAAATGTGCATTCAACCTAAGATTTGTCGTCGTCCGACTCATTTAAGATACCCTTCGTCGTATATAATCGAAATGATTGAGAATGTCATGCATAGTATCCTTGATTTCTTCCATTGTGGTCGAGTAGTCATCGACGGTTTGTCAAAGTTTTGTTAAAGATAGCTCGGTTGTTTGCCACTTTCTTTCCGCCATGCTTGAAGAAGGTGACGAGAAGAAAAAAAAGGAAGAATTTTAGGGTTTATGAGCAGACTACAAGGAAGAGATGATGGGGAGACTCTGATACCAAATGGTTCACTATGAAGAAGATGACAACGACAAGAATGGAACGTAGGAAAATCTAAGTGGTTGTTATTTCATAAACTAAGAATTCAATACATTGTGACAACTGCTATATATCCAATGTTCCTAGCATACACAATCTAGAAGATTTATTCTAGAATAGCTATGTGACATCCTTTACTTATTCTTCAAGGTTCTTGGTTGCAGCAGCAACACAACAATAAAGTTGATGGGACAACATCACAACAGTGCTTGTCTGCGTGTTGATGGCAAGGGCCGCCTCCTTCTCCTTCCTCTTTACGAAGACGAGGAGACTCTCCTCCTTCCGGAAATACTCCTCTCGTGCATGTTCCACCAAGAAAACAGCTGAGTTGGCCGTATTCTTCAAGCCTTCCATCTCGTCGGGGGAGAACCCCAGACTTCTATACTGCTCCAGCTCGATAAGCAAGTCAGTCTGCTTATCGGCGAGCTCCCCGATGACCCGACCGATCACCAGCTCCTCTAAAACGAGCTGACAATAGGGAAAAAGGGGCAAAGCACTGTTAGTCTAAGGAAAATTAAACAGATGATTTGAAGATACACAAAGATGAGAAATCTTACCAGGGCGATCCGTTCGAAATGCGACCTCATCATCACCTCGACGGCGGGCAGTTCTGAGGGAACCAAGGCCAGGTCCTTGGGAGGAACAATCCCCTCGAGGAGATGCATGCATACGTCTGGGTTACCCCTGAGAGTCTTCTGGTCATAAATCTCCACCTTTTGGAGATTTCCACAAGGGACCCAGACGCCCCTAGAGTTCGTAGCCTTGGGAGGCTAGAACAAGCCCACTAGGGGGCAGTACTCCCTAGAGGAAGCCTTCGAGGGGCCTTGGGTGGCTGGCCCCTTCTTCCGAGCCTCAGTCTCCTTAAGAGGAATGGGGGCAGGACGATCGGAAGGAGGAGGGGTCGTCGCGACCACAACCAGCGCCTTCTCTTTGGGGGCATCAGGACCCTTAGGAGGAGCTGGACGATCCTCACCCGAACTCCTACCCTTCTTAGCAGGAGTAGGGTTAGGAACCACATCAGTTGTGGTCTTCTCTGCAAACGATTAACAAAGGCAATAGAAACCAAAAATAAAGGCAGAGGAAAAAGAAATAAGTGAGACAGTTATATACCTGGCTGGCGAGAACCAAGAGTGATTGGGGGGCGATCCTCCTCAGGCTTTCGTTTGGAGGAATGTCTGGCAGGAGGAGGGGGAAGGCTCAGCTGTAAACACCTGATTTTGGCTCGGGGTCAAAATACCGTACGCGAGGAATCGAGCCAAGAGAAATCAATATAAAAATAATAATTAAAAAAATTAAAAAAGAATATCTACAAATATTTTGTATAAAAAGGGAAGTGTCGTAGGTTGATAGGAAAATGGAATATGTGAAGAAAATAAATAGAAAAAGAGTGGAAACAAATATCGATAATTATCAGTCTCGGTTCCTCGTACGGTATTAAACCTCCAATGAGTTAGGTATATTTCTCTCATATTCAATATCATATTTGTATTTTCTAAATGTGAAATAAAATTGAGAGTTTATATACATATATTATATATTTATGTATAATATACTTGTTAATATATATATTTATATTATGTTTATGTAATACTATATATATCTATATGTATAATATATATTTATATTATGTTTATGTATTACTATATATATCTATATGTATAATATATATTTATATTATGTTTATGTACTACTATTATATATATATGTATAGTATATATTTATATTATGTTTATCTATTACTATATATATCTATGTGTATAATATATATTTATATTATGTTTATGTTATCAATTTATCTATATGTATAATATATATTTATATTATGTCTATGTAATACTATATATATATATATTATGTATATGTATATTATGTATATGAAAAAAATAATATTTTCAAAAATGACTTAGGTCATTCCCAAACTTTGATGAAGGTTATAACTCGGTCCTTGGACTCTTGGGTCATTCTAGGACTTTATCGAGTGTTATAAACCAAACCGGAAAAGTTTTGGGTCATTTGTGCAAATTTGAAGTTTTTTTATTATTCAGCTCGTTTTTTAAAAAAATACATTATTATTTCTAAACTTTTCTAGACATTCCATGATTTCTCAAAATGTTACAAATAAGTCTAGAATAATTTTTGGGTTATTTTTGGAATTTTACCAAGTGTTACAAATAAATCTAGAATAGTTTAGGGCCAATTCTGTAATTAAAAAAAAATAAGTTCAGTTATAATATTTTCAAAAATTACATTTTTGATTCCTAAATTTTTCTAGACATTCCATGACTTCTCCAAATGTTACAAATAAGTCTAGAATAAATTTTGGGTTATTTTTGGAACTTTAGCAAATGTTACAAATAAGTCCAGAATAGTTTAGGGCTAATTCTCCCACTTTTTAAAATATATTCCCAATTCAGCTAGAATTTTCAAATAATTTCGTTTTGGTCCCTAAACTTTTTTGGTCATCTCGTGACTTGTCAAAGTATTACAAATTGGTCCAACGTGCTTAATATTTTCAAAATCATTCATGTATTTTTCACACGTTTAAAATGGCTCTAAAGTCAAATCACTCATTTTTCGAGCATGATTAATATTTCTCTCTTGTTTATCTATTTGAAAATTTTAAAAAAAAATTGTACATGGTTTGTTTAATTTAAAGAAAATGCATGTAGTTTTTTTAGGTCAAGCATGATCAAAATGAGCAATTCAGATAAAATTAAAAAAAAATCAAAATCAAAACTAAAGTACCGAAAATGGGGGATTATGAGCTCGCGAGCTTTTAAAACGTAATCAAACCCCCGAACTTGATTCTCTGGACGTAGATCTTTCTAAGCGCTAGAATGTTAACTCCATGTAACCTATGCAAAATTTTAGGATTCCGATTAGCCTTTAATTAATCGGTAGCGACTCTTTCAATTTTTTCGGTCCGGTTGATGACCCCACTCGACCGGACCCGTGGCTCGCCAAGACCCGACATTTTCAAAAACGAAAATTATAAAATATTTTTCAAACGGGTCGGGGAAAGTCGGATCCGACGTCTGACAATTTGGCGACTCTGCTGGGGATCTCTTTTAGAGGGTTTAGGCTTTGTCATATTATATTTTGCCTTATCCGTTTTGACTGTTTGCTCATGCTTACAGTTTCAAATTTTTGTCCAAAAGGCGACTAATTGTAATAAGTAAAAAAAAATGTAAATTGTTGTTTTGCACACACCACGCTGGTTATCATTACCCGCTCGGACCTGGAGCACATTAAGAGCTTAGGGAGTTTAGTAGGGGAATGCGCCCGTAGTGGTTTGGACCGCCGGCACGCACCCAAACAACTCAACTCGATGATCGGAATGAACCCGTGATCCTCTTTAGGGGGTGAGGTTCCGCTGGTTCAGAGGACCTAGAAATTCCATCCATTTAGAACAAAAGCTCCACACCGTGTTTAGTCTTTACCAGTTTTTTGTGTATTTCCATTTTTGGGCCCAACTGATGTAAACGAGAATTCAGCCCAAGCATTTGGATACGAGATGGGCCCACAGACCATGAAGAAATTTGGCCCATGAAGAAGTTTGGCCCATTGATGTAAATGTGTTTTGTTTTGGCCCTAGATCATGACATGTGTAGGATTGGGTTTTTGTATTATATATTCCAGACTATTTTAAATGTAATACGAGTCTTACTAATGAAGTTAAATTCTCGCACTTATATTGCATTTTTCAAAAAAAAAAATTGTAAGTTCTGTTCATTCAATTTTGAATCCTTAAGAGGTTTCACGCACCATCTTTGGTAAGGATGAAAAAAAAATCATTGCCCTCACATTAAGGCCATACAGCCCCATACGGTCGAAATTTTCCGAATATGGAAAGTCATGACAAAAAGGGAATCAGAAATACATGAACAAGAAGATTTAACTACGTAGTCAATTGGATTCTCCTTAACGCCTTGTCTGAATTTTGGAATATGGAAAACGTGTCTGCGTGATTAAACAATAACGGAATACGTTCACAAGTTCCATTCGACACCTGCAAATCCGTATTTCGACCTAAAGGAGATCATCGGGGATAAACTTGAACAACCACCGTTATTCTAGCAATGTGGGAGCACCTTGGAAAAATGTGGGGGCAACGTAGCTAAGTTGAATGACACCCTTGAACAATACGAAGAACGAGACAAATAAAAAGATTTTCAAAATACAAATTCTTGACCTTCATTTGAACCAAGGAACAATCAACAAATGCACTCAACGAGTTGCGCCATCGTGTGTAACGTCTTAAGGACTAGACTTCAATTGGTCAAAACCTTTAAAAGTATTTTTGAAAAAAACTTTTGCATACATGCAATCAAAGTCTACGAATGGAATGAATGGAACATAGAATTTTCAAAATCAATCATGCATGATCAATTGTGTATTCATCCTTCTTACTACAGTATTTTGAATTTAGGTTTTCGGAAACCCATGCGACATTCCACGACTCCAGCACCTCAAAAGCATGAAAGAATCATCCAACTAGAACAGACCATGCACGCCATGAGTTCCTGCATAGTGCAGTCAATCATTGGCATGACCTCCTAGGTCGAGCGAATTTTGGCTCTTCTGAGCTCCAGACAGGCGTGACTACCACAGTATCCCCGACCTCGTCTTCCCTTAGAAGCACTATTGTTGTGGCACCTCATCAATCCATGTCAGACACTTTTGCCATCCTGACCAAGCTCCACCTCCCACATATGGCCACCCTGACCAAGGTCCACCTCCCACATATGACCTTCCCACACCCGGAAGGATAAAGACACTTTTAGGACTGGGTTTTCGTCCTAATGTCAAATATTATGAAGTCGCCCAGAGGAAATGTTTAGCCGAAAGTTCAGGGACATTGTAGTTTCCTCCCTTCGCCGTTTCATTCCCAGGCCCACCACAAGTGATCCAACTCGATGACAGTGATGCTCATGAGGGCTTGTCAGGCTTATTTTCAACCGATATCACAATTGGAGCTTTGCTCGATGAAGCCCCCTTAGACCTTTTTGTCCGTCCACTCGCTAGTGGGAAACCCTTGCCGAATTCGACTCTATACAAATGATCATTCGATGAAACCCGTTTGAGATGCATGAATGTTGACAAAACTGAGCGTCTCATGGAAGAAATTCATGAAGGTTGTTGCGGACCACACATGAGCGTGCGAGACTTGGATACTTTTGGCTGACTGTGTGAGATACGTCCAACAATGTCACATATATCAAGAGTACGCAGACCAAATCCATATGCCACTTCACGAGCTCTGTCCCATGACTGTCCCATGACATTTCTCAAAATGGGGCATCGATGTAGTCAACATGATTTCTCCCAAAGGCGCCCAATGGTCATCAATTCATATTAGCGACAATCGATTATTTCACCAAGTGGGTAAAGGCTATCACCCTGGCATCAATAACGACAAAGACCATTGAATCTTTCATCAGTCAGGACATCATCGTGCGTCATGGGATGCCAAAATCAATCATCACCGGCAATGCCAGAAATCTAAATTGGTCGATGGGTTGTGATCAAGCATAAATATTCATCTCCATATCACCCATAAATGAATGGTGCAGTGGAAGCAACAATTAAAGGGCTAGAACGATAGCCTTTGGGGCACTCAGGGCATATAAGACCTCAAAAAGGCACCAACAGGGGCAACCCCATTCTCCATTGTTTACGGGATCGAAGCCGTGTTGTCAATTGAAGTAGAATTATCGTCAGCTAGGATCGCCGCCGAGGCAGAGAAGGACGAGTCAGAGTATGCGAAATGCAGATACGTGCAATTGAACCTCATGACAAAAGGCGGCTCATCGCGCAGTACCACAGGCATTTGTACCAGCAACGCATGACTCGTGCATTTAACAGGAAAGTACGTCCAAGAGAATTGCAAGCAGGCGATCTAGTTCTCAGAAAAATCCTGCGATTCAATCCAGACTCTCGGGGCAAGTTTATACCTAAATATGAAGGGATTTATGTCATCAAATAGATTTTCAGCGGGGGAGCCATGATCATCACTGACATGGACAACAGATAACTCCCCAATCCAATCAATGTGGATGCAAAAAAAAACTCATAATCATAAAGCGAGCCTCCAAAAATGAGAGAAATTCCCACTAAATCGAAAACCCGAAAGGGCAATTTAGGCAAAATTTAGGGATGAGGGGCATGATTAAAAATCCCTAAAAAGGGCGATCATGGCAAAAGGAAAGGAATCAAATCCCTCCTAGGTTGAAAACCCAAAAGGGCGACCTAGGCAAAAAATTAAGGGAATCGAGAGGTGCGGTAAAAAAATACCGTAGCAAAAGGAAAGAAGATCAAGAGATAAAAAAAATTAAAAAAAAATGCTCAAAAGTGGACGACAGTGTTTCCCACAGTAGCAATAAAAATAAGTTGTGATTGGCATTAATTTGAGCCACCTCGACAACTTGCATGGATACACATTGTGAACGTAGCATGAATGGCTTTAGGGAACTCCATCAAGAAGGACTCCAAAGTCGATTAATAAGAAAAAAGTCTGAGAAGTCCGCACAATCAGTCAGACATCTCGATAAGGTTTTTTACCTCCAAAGTGAATTACAAGTTGATAAGCGTAGTTTTTAGGTTTTCAACCTCCGCAAGTCATTCTCGACGACCAGGATCTGTAGTTATCCAGCTTATGGGAGACACAAGCCGACAAGCGGAGTCTTTAAGTGCTCAGCCTCCGCAAGTCATCCCCAACGATCAGAACCTGTATATGTATAACTTCTGAAAGTTACAAGCCGACAAGCGGAGCTTTTAGGTGTTCAGCCTCCGCAAGTCATCCCCAACGATCAGAACCTGTAGATGTCCAACTTTTGAAAGTTACAGGCCGACGAACGGGGCTTTGAGGTGCTCAACCCCCGCAAATCATCATCAAAGATGCTTCTGGCCAGAAAATTCCTCAACTTCCAGCTCGTTGATGGCAAAAAAAAAACGACGAGCGGAGCCTTTAGGTGTTCAACCTTCGCAAGTCATCATTGACGACCAGGGCCTGTAGTTATCCAGTTTCTGGGGGGAAATAACGACGAGCAGAGCCTTTAGGTGTTTAGCCTTCTCAAGTCATCCTCGACGATCAGGACCTGTAGTTATCCAGCTTCTGGGAATCACAAAGCCGACAAGCGGAGCCTTTAGGTGTTCAACCTCCGCAAGTCATCCTTGACGACCAGGACCTGTAGTTATCCAGCTTCTGAAGAAAAAAAAACGAACGGAGTCTTTAGGTGTTCAGCCTCCGCAAGTCATCCTCGACGAACATGACCTGTAGTTATCCAGCTTCTGGGAGTCACAAGCCGACAAGTGGAGTCTTTAAGTGCTTAGCCTCCGCAAGTCAACCCCAACGATCGGAACTGTAGATGCTTCTGAAAGTTACAAGCCGACAAGCGGAGCCTTTAGGTGTCCAACCTCCGCAAGTCATCCTCGATGACCAGAACCTGTAGTTATCCAGCTTCTAGGAGTCACAGGCCGACAAGCGGAGCCTTTAGGTGTTCAACCTCTGCAAGTCATCCTGCCGACAAGCGGAGCCTTTAGGTGTTCAGCCTTCACAAGTCATCCTTGATGACCAGAACCTTTAGTTATCCAGCTTCTAGGAGTCACAAGCCGACAAGCGGAGCCTTTAGGTGTTCAGCCTCCGCAAGTCATCCTCGATGACCAGGACCTGTAGTTATCCAGCTTCTGGGAGTCACATGCCGATAAGCGGAGCCTTTAGGTGTTCAGCCTCCGCAAGTCATCCTCGATGACCAGAACCTGTAGTTATCCAGCTTTTGGGAGTCACAAGCCGACAAGCGGAGCCTTTAGGTCTTCAACCTCCGCAAGTCATCCTCGATGACCAGGACCTGTAGTTATTCATCTTCTGGGAGTCACATGCCGATAAGCGGAGCCTTTAGGTGTTCAGCCTCCGCAAGCCATCCTCAATGAGTCACAAGCCGACGAGCGGAGCCTTTAGGTTTTCAAACTCCGCAAGTCATCCTCGACAACCAGGACATGTAGGTGTCCAACGTCTATGGTTGATGAAAGTTTAGACGCTCAGTCTCCACAAATCATCGTCAACGATCGGGACCTATAGGTGTCTAGCTTCCGAAAGTTGCGTGATGATGTTTGTCTATTATGTAAATAATGAATAAAGAGGAGCCAAAATCAGTTGTTTGTCTTTGAACATACACTCATGAGATCACTTCCATGAGCGTGTGTCCAAAGAGGGGCAACTGTAATCACCTGATTTTGGGTCGGGGTCAAAATACCGTACGCGAGGAATCGAGCCAAGAGAAATCGGTATAAAAAAAAATTAAAAAAATATATCTAAAAATATCTACAAATATTTTGTATAAAAAGGGAAGTGTCGTAGGTTGATGGGAAAATGGAAGATGTGAAGAAAAAAACTAGAAAAAGAGTGGAAACAAATATCGATAATTATCGGTCTCGGTTCCTCGTACGGTATTAAACCTCCAATGAGTTAGGTATATTTCTCTCATATTCAATATCATATTTGTATTTTCTAAATGTGAAATAAAATTGAGAGTTATATACATATATTATATATTTATGTATAATATACTTGTTAATATATATATATATATGTATAATATATATTTATATTATGTTTATGTAATACTATATATATCTATATCTATATGTATAATATATATTTATATTATGTTTATGTATTACTATATGTATAATATATATGGGAAAAATATGAAAAGGGTACAACACGTTTGACGAAAATGGTGTTCCAACTCAAACGATTGTTTTTGGTACAACATGTTTGAAAATGATGGTAATTGGTACCTCCGTTACTTTATGTTAAAAAATTCCGTTGAATATTTTTCATATTTGCAAAATTAACCAAATATTTTTATAAATGTTACAATTACACCCTACAAACTAATGTTTCAAACAAGTGCCGACTCGATTCGAGCCACACCGGGGGTCCCCTAGCCAGGGTCTGAACCCCGACCAGGTCACCCAACCCAATCGGGGGTCCTATGGCATGGATCCGAACCCAGACCATGTACCCATGGTTGGGTGACCTGGTCTGGGTGCAAACCCAGACCATAGAACCCCCGATTGGGGCTCAATTGGAGCCCCAATCATTTGAACCGAACCCAGCCAGGTTCGGTCCAAACCGATTGGGGCTCCAATTGAGCCCTAATCGGGGGTCCTATGGCCTGGGTCCGAACCCTAACCATGTACCCATGGTTGGGAGACCTGGTATGGGTTTGGACCCAGGCCATAGGACCCCAGATTGGGGCTCAATTGGAGCCCCAATCATTTGAACCGAATCTAGTCAAGTTCGGTCCAAACCGATTGAGACTTCAATTGAGCCCCAATCGGGGGTCCTATGGCCTGGGTCCAAACCCATACCATGTACCCATGTTTGGGAGACCTGGTCTCGGTTCAGACCCAGACCATAGCACCCTCGATTGGGGCTCGAGTGGGTGACCTGGTCGGGGTTCAGACACTGGCTAGGGGACCCTCGGTGTGGCTCGAATCGAGTCGGGACTTGTTTGAAACATTAGTGTAAGTTTGTAGGGTGTAATTTTAACATTTAGAAAAATATTTGGATAATTTTGTAAATATGAAAAATATTTAACGGAATTTTTAACAGAAAAGTAACGGAGGTACCAATTACCATCATTTTCAAACGTATTGAACCATTAACCATCACAAAAAAACAAGTTGCACCGAAAACCATTTTGTGCAAACATGATGGACTATTTTCATACTTTTCCCAATATATATTTATATTATGTTTATGTAATACTATTATATCTATATGTATAATATATATTTATATTATGTTTATGTTATCAATTTATCTATATGTATAATATATATTTATATTATGTCTATGTAATACTATATATATATATATATATATATATATATATATATATATATTATGTATATGTATAATATATGTATATGAAAAAAACAATATTTTCAAAAATGACTTAGGTCATTCCCAAACTTTGATGAAGGTTATAACTCGGTCCTTGGACTCTCGGGTCATTCTAGGACTTTATCGAGTGTTATAAACAAAATCGGAAAAGTTTTGGGTCATTTGTGCAAATTTGAAGTTTTTTTATTATTCAGCTCGTTTTTTCAAAAAAAATTACATTTTTATTTCTAAACTTTTCTAGACATTCCATGATTTCTCAAAATGTTACAAATAAGTCTAGAATATGTTTTGGGTTATTTTTGGAATTTTACCAAGTGTTACAAATAAATCTAGAATAGTTTAGGGCCAATTCTATAATTAAAAAAAAAATTCAGTTCAGTTATAATATTTTCAAAAATTATATTTTTGATTCCTAAATTTTTCTAGACATTCCATGACTTATCCAAATGTTACAAATAAGTCTAGAATAAATTTTGGGTTATTTTTGGAACTTTACCAAATGTTACAAATAAGTCCAGAATAGTTTAGGGCTAATTCTGTCACTTTTTAAAATATATTTCCGATTCAGCTAGAATTTTCAAATAATTGCGTTTTGGTCCCTAAACTTTTTTGGTCATCTCGTGACTTGTCAAAGTATTACAAATTGGTCAAACGTGCTTAATATTTTCAAAATCATTCATGTATTTTTGACACGTTTAAAATGGCTCTAAAGTTAAATCACTCATTTTTCGAGCATGATTAATTTTCTCTCTCTTGTTTATCTATTTGAAAATTATAAAAAAAAAAAAAATTGTACATGGTTTGTTTAATTTAAAGAAAATGCATGTAGTTTTTTTAGGCCAAGAATGATCAAAATGAGCAATTCGGATAAAATAAAAAAAAAAATCAAAATCAAAACTAAAGTATCGAAATGGCGGATTATGAGCTCGTGAGCTTTTAAGACGTAATCAAACCCTCGAACTTGATTCTCTGGACGTAGACCTTTCTAAGCCCTAGAATGCTAACTCCATGTACCCTAGGCAAAATTTTAGGATCCCGATTAGCCTTTAATTAATCGGTGGCGACTCTTTCAATTTTTTCGGTCCGGTTGATGACCCCACTTGACCGGACCCGTCGCTCGCCAAGACCCGACATTTTCAAAAACGAAATTTTAAATTATTTTTCAAACGGGTCGGGGAAAGTCGGATCCGACGTCCGACATCAGCGATGCCTGGTCCGAAGACATCCTCGCCTTACCCTGATCATTAAAAAGATAAATGAGTTTGTGGCTCCGAGCACCTACAATCAAAAGAAGAAAAGGTTAGAAGATTACCCAGTCAATAGAAATTTGCGAGGCCTGGTGGATGCCCGCCATCTCGAGCATCAACTCGGTGGTTTCAGCCACTAAACGGATCGGGCAGAAATTCGATTGTTTATGCAATCGAAAGAAATTGTCGATGGCGTTCCGGTCGCTCCCTGACAATTCGCCAAAGACGGGGGGAGTATCCCTTTCCGGTTGAGACAACTCCCAGGTCATGTTCCCTTTACAGAAAAAGTAAAACTTCTTATAGTTAGAGTTGGTGGCACGAAAGTCATCCACCAACTGAAAATGGACGTTCCATTTCCACGCCTGGCTTCGCCATTTTTCTAATATAGGCCATCGGGTTTGGAAATGATGGAGGTGGTTTGCTCTGGCGGCCACTCGGAAAAACCATCAGAACAAGGCCAGTGAATACGTCCATTCTTGACGTAGATACATGAACTTGAATCTGACCCACATCCTAATGGCGTTGGGTACTAGATGTGTGGGACCTATACCGTAATAGCAGCATAGTTCCTGCAAATCCTTGCAGAGAGGAAAACGCAACCCAGCATCGATCGGGGCCGCATAGACGTAAACCTCTCTGTCGCGAGGATAATGCAACCCTAAGCCTGGATACCTAGGGGCATCAGTTTTACTCAGGTCACCTATGGCGACCACCATCTTGAATTGATCCGGCTTCAACTCGTTGGGCTTGATATCTTCTTAGAAAATCAGGATACGACAAGAACAATATGAAAACAAGAAAAAACAGGAGCCATTATCAGAAAAGTAGCGAACAGAGAACATTGGTGTTTACCTTTTGGATAAAAAAAGGGCACGTTGGTGTCTGGTCCGTCCACCACCACAGATGTGGCCGCCGATCGACCAGGAATCTGCTCAGAAGCAGAATTCCTTTGGCTAGAAGCCAAAGAGGAACCGTCCCTGATTTTCAGGGGAGCATTGGCGGCCTTCGCGGGCACCTTTGGGTTTGAAGAAGAGGGCATGTTGGCTGTTGCCTTGGTCTTGCCTGCGGACTGATTCTTGGAAGCCATTGATGCCTGTTTGAAGTTTCAGAAATTGAAAGAGAGAAAGAAGAGGTTTGAAAAACAGAGTGCTGGGAAAAGCAGGAAATCACAGAACTCTCTAGAATTTGGATGACTGGAACGCGTAAAAGACAAAGGAGTAGAGGTTATGTTCCTTATATAGACAAAATAGGAGTAACCGCCACAGATAGAATCAAAACGACTCAGAGAATGATTGCACCTTTGGGGTAAAAATTGAAGCAGTGTCAGAATTCTAAGAGACACCTCGGGGAGACAAACGGTCGGCTAGTACAGAAACTGTCAGACTACCCTTGGGTTACGGAAGAATAAATGACAAGCGTGCCTCAAATATCTGTTCGACTTCTGGATGACTGTGCAGTCATTAAATGCTAAAGTCTACTATACAGATAAAGTGATCGCCAGCGCGTTGCTAAACCCTTTTGGAAAACCCTTTCAAATACAGTGCTCGCCAAATAGTGAAGGATAAACATCCATAAACCCAGGCAGCTTCGAGTGCTCGCCAAAAAGGAATAAAGGATCGAATATTCCATAAATTTTAGGCAACCAAACGATGGATCGCCAAAGAAGCATAAAGTGTTCAGAAGGGTACAAATAGCAGAAAAGGACAAAGAAGATCCAATTCAAGTGTCACTATCTCAAACTCTATCAAAGAATCAAGCTCGACTGAAGAAACTTCACTCAAGCTTCGGGGGCAAATGTTGGGTATTGATAGTGACAGCCCAATAAGGAAAATGCCTCAGAGGCCCAATAACTATGAAGGGGGTGAAACCCAGGTCATTCAAACCGGACCGACCCATGTTAAGGTCGATATGACCCTCGTAAAGTGGCCCAGTATCGAGCCCAAGCTAAAGTGGACGCAAAAGGCTCCATCACTGGTCGCCATTAACCCCAAGTCGCGAACTCCTACTGCTCGCCATAGGAGTACTCGCCCCAAAGAGAGCCCTACCCCTCTTCTCATGTCCCACCAACCGTCACTAAAGATATGACCACGATATCCCGCATATCTCGGGCACATATTCTCTAAAGATTACATATGGTAACTGCAATATCACACCATAACCGTAATATCTGCTATCCTAATCTTCACCAACACAATATTCATTGTTGAACACAATGGTAGAAGTTATTTTTATATTAATGTTTTTTTTCGTAATTAATGGTTCTCTAATAGGGCCGGCAATGGTGCGGTGAAAAAACCATAACCATGGTTATAACTGGTACTGTTTAATATGGTTAACTGTACCATTACGGTGCAGTGCGGTTATGGTGATGAATTTTCTACCCATAATGGTTATGGTTATGGTATTTGAGTTATACCCATGGTTATTATATAAATACAATATTTATGTATTATTAATAAACTAATTTATATAATATACTAAATATAAATTATATAATTGAAAATTTGAAATTGTTCAAGATTGAAGGCGCCAAAGTCCAACAATGGTAATATAGATTGATGTATTTTTTAAAATAAAATTTTCGATCTTTTATTATATTACACGTGTGGAATGAATATGGGTATACGGGTAAAATCATGGTTAATAACCACGGTTATTTTAATGGTTATGGTATTGAAAATTATACTCATAATGGTTATGGTTATGGTAAGTAGTTTAAAAATATGGTATGGTTATGGTATTTGTCATACCCTGATCATACCCTAACCATTGACAGCCCTATTATCTAACCTTTTAGTGGCAAATATAGTTGTCAATGGACTCTTTAACAACAACTATTTTATTACTGCTAAATCACTTGTTTTGGAGTGACAATATTGTTTATCATTAAAATAGTTTTTAAAAGACAACATATTGTTATTGCTAAATCATATATATATTTTTACGGAAGAAGTAGTTGAAACTAAAGAGGTATTACAATGATGATATATCTGTCGAATTTGTATATACCTAATAGTGACAACCATATTTGTTAATGTAGAAACATATCTCTAGTGACAACCAAAAAAGGTTGGCTGTTGTAAGGGAAATTTCTTATAGTGAAGGGTGAGTTTTTTTTTTAATTATATAACTAAGGAAGATACAACATGGGTAAGCGAGTATATTCACACCCTAGTCCAAAACATAGGATGAAATTAACTGACTTTTACAACTCTCGAATGAGAGCACCCAGTAGCATCTTTGAAAATCTCATGTCTAGCTTCCCGTGGATGGATATCGTGGCCCATGAAAGTCTGGCTTTGTTCGATCCCCATTCCAGCAAAAGTATATATTAACGCATTTGGTTCTCGATAAATGTGTGAACTTCATTCGTTTGAATTGAACATGAGTTTCTAGCAATCCAAAATAAAAGAGCATTAGTTTTAAATTTGTTAGATTGGTACATAGATAAACTTATGGATCGAGGGTGCATCTGCTTCTAGATGAACTGAGTTGAATTGTAGTTTTTTTATACCAATATTAGGCCATCTCTGATGGGCGGACATTCTGCAGTAACACAATTGAAGATTTCCAGTTTTCCTCCTGAATCTTGCAACCCATTCACACATAGTATCTCTGATGACCCTAACCATTGCCCCTCTTCCTAGGTTTTAATTAAAAGCACCATAAGTATTAACTTTAATCCAACATGTCTCTAGAGGAAGCCATTTGACCTCGATCGAGGTTAAAGACACTGTGCTCTCATTTGAAAGGATTGAAGCTTCGTAAAATCTAGCCTGAGATAGAGCAAGATCAAACACAAAGTTAGTTAAAGCATTATTTAACGAATGAAGGAGTTAAGAAAAAGTTGTGGGCTCACATCCACGCAAAGTGTGGTTGACGTTCTCAACATTAATGTGACAAATTCTACATATGGGGCTTAAGTTATAGCGTCTATAGTTCAAAAGTTTTCAAGTGACTAATCTATTTTTAAGATAGAACCAAATGAAATACTGATTTTTTTGGAATAGTAGGGATTTTCCACAACCCATCCCAATTGTCATGGTCACGGGTATTCAACTTGTGATTCTCCAGGTAGGAATGTGCACGGGAGGGATTGGAATATTGTCCCGAAGAAGAGAAATTTCAAACTTTTGTACTTGTAGATTCATTTGTGACATCCCGTGGATGCTCAAAAGGATATCCAAAATGTTCTTTTGAAAATATCACCCACCATCATATTTTTTGCCTCTTGCTTGAGGAGTCCCAATATATATGAACGCATTGGTTTATCTCTCATCCAAGTATCGTGCCAGAAATTAATGTCTCTACTATTTGCAACAACCCAACTAGAGCAACCTTTCAGGTGTATTCACACCTTCGTGAACTGCTTTCCAATTAATTGGAGTGTCCTTTCTTAAAATCTCATTTCAATTTATAGTAAGTCTTTTCGAGATCTACTTTTATGACCATACAACTCTTTTTGCCATTTTTATGCTTAGAAAAATTAAGTACCTCATGAAGGAGCACAATAGTGTTTGATCCCGTTCTGTCTAAGACAAAATTAGTTTGAAAAAGGTAAAGTGATGTTTTTCAAAAACATATTTTTTCGGTGGAGTATTCTAGGGGGCCATCTAGAGGGCAGAATATTTGACATGCTTATTCCACATTTATAATAATTTTTAGTCACATCAGAATTAATCCTTAGATACAGCTGCTAACTTTGATTATTTTTCAGAAATTGAATCCAAAACTACGAGACAAAGTGCTATTCCGTTACTTTATATTCTTGAAATAGTTAGAAGGTTTGATTTTTGAGAGTGAGGTGAGAGAAAGAATTAAATCATCTTACTGACTTCAACACGAATGGTCAGCTAGGGGTAAATCATCTTCAGGATCAATAGAGGGTGCATGGGTCTTAATGAACGAATTGAGAGACTGGATAAAATGTTACCAGAGGCGGATTAGTATCACTAATAGCATTGTCGCCAAATTATGGGCTATCCGGGATAGTGTGGCGATTAACATAGGGTTGCAAGCATCTTACTGGCTAAAAGAAAAAAAAAAAAAGAGAATTACATCACATTGTCAACTTAACGTGCTTTTATTTAACTTCTGAGAAACGCCTCTCGCCTTGCCTTTTTCAGATCTACCATCACCTTGTTCTTCTTATTCTTCTTGTTATTTCTATAGAATCCTACCGTTTATCCGTCGATTTCAAGTCTCGATCCGTCCACCTTCCTTCGTGTGCGCGCCTATTTCTGTATAGAGTCTCTTCTCTTGTTTGCCGAACGATGCTGAATCCCGTTGCAAATTGGAGAGAGAATCTACAGAAAATCGCCCTGGGCGTGCACGAAGATGATGATGAGCTCGAGATCTATGGTCAAGCCAATGGAGAAGATTCGTCGTTCTCTGATCGGAGAAATTCACACAGCCTCGCTCCTTCGACGCCCGTTTCTCCAACTCAAACCACGACTGGACTCAGTTCTGCTTACAATCTGGAGGTATGTGTCTCCATTGAATCCACAGTTCCCTTCTATCAGTGATTAAGAGTTCGCTGTAAAGTTTGCCGACTTATATTCTGTCATGTTATTGTTTGATTATAAATATATTTCTGTTCTAGAGAAAAACCACAAGCCCGTTACATGTATTGTATTGCATTCCACTCAGTACAAGCCAACCAAGGCTCAACCCACAACGAAATTTTGATTAGTTGTCAATCAGCTATTTTTCTTTTGAGCCCTATGTTGTTTGATTATTGAGTTAAGTATTAAATTGCTCCATAAACTTTAAGAGTCTGGATAACTGAACTTTTTATTGAACAAATTATTAGTTGACTTTATATAAAGTTACAATGTATTAGATCCGTCTAATTTAGCGTTAAGCTGTGACCTGAGATGGATTTTATTTAGGATTAATTACTTAAATACTAGCTAAACTTTAAGTATTTTGTCAAATTGCTAACTAAAGTACTAAACTTTTGTTTGAAACCGAATTTATGTAAAATTATAGTCCTATTTCCATCTAAATGATCGAGACATGCAAGTTTTTCCAAAGTTCAACTATCTAAGTGCAAATTGTCACCAAATTATAATTTACAATTTAGTAGCTGACACATGATAAATACGTGCATGTTTCCGTCAATATTTAAAAGCAAACTAGATGGATATAGCGAATTGTAATTTTTTATAAACTCATCTAACAATTTATTCAAAAAAAGGGTGAGCTAGCAAATGGTTTAAACCCTTAAAATTCAACTAGTAAATAGGTAATTAATCCTTAATTATTTTTAGTTTCTACTATATTATAATTGTTTTTAGGATTTGTTTTTCGTTGTTAACCTATGTAAAGTACTTGATTTGGTTTTCATCTGAATGCACTTTTTTTAATGATTTTTTCATAATTTTTAGGGTGAAGTATGTAATTGTAAGCTGAACTTTGACATCCAGACAATTTGCTAGCTTTTTTTGTTCTTTTATGAAATTGCTAGCTTACTTTACTCAAAGTTGTAATTTGCTACGAATTTACAGTTAAATTATGAAGTAAACTTACGTGTTACTTGTTATTTTACTCAATTTGTTTTTTGCAATTGTTAGCTGAAATTTGGAGAAAATTGCAATTTAATTGTTGAATTTCGCAAAAACATGCATTTTGCTAGCTAAACTTTGAGAAAATTTACAATTTAGTTGTTGACATGTGACTGACACAAACATGTCTCCGTCACCATTTAACAATAAATTAGACGTAGCTAGCAAATTGTATCCTTTCGTAAAGTCAACTAGCAATTTGTTCAAAAATAAAAATTCAACTAATAAATTGTATAAACACTATTTTTTTATCCGGAGTTGTATGTGTAATATTACCCATCATGTTAAAATATGCTTAAACATTTGGAATTTTGCTTCATATATTATGTTTGTTTGTCATGGTAATGGACATGATATGTGGTCCTTGCAGATTGAGCCATACAAAGCCGAAATAAAGAGGCTTCAGGATTCAGAAGCAGAAATAAAAGCACTATCAGTAAATTATGCAGCATTATTAAAACAGAAAGAGGTATTTCAAATTTCTTAGACGTTCATTCTTTGGCAGAATGTCTTATTTGCTCGTATATGCAATCATGTAGGTGTATCCTTGCATTATGAGTAAGTTGACAAAAGATATGGTATCACAGCTAGGATGCTTCTTTGACTAAAAAATCATATATAATGATTTGTTTACTATTTATGTATGCCGTTCCCTTAGTGAAATGTAGAAATTAGTATACTGTCTACAGATTTGCAGCATTTTAGATGTTTTCCTTTTTTAACTGACTGTTATATCCATAGGACCAAATCTCTAGATTAAACAAGGAGAATGAGGCGATGAAACAAAACCTGGATTCTACAACTTCAGCTCTGAATGGGTTCAAAGAGAATCTCAGAGCATCGACAAACACTTCAAATGCGCTGAAAGTAGGTGATAATAGTTGAGTTTGTTTTCCTGAGTTATCCGTTTTTTCTTCTCGTGATATATTCAAGGTTACTTGAATGGCTCAAGTAACAATGTGACTTTATTTATATAATTTTTTCACTATGATTCTTAAGGGATTTCAAGGTACTTATTACTTGTAATGTTAATCATTTTAGTTGCGCTCTCACTGACATTGGTTAATGGATCTAGGAAAATGGTGATCAATCACCCAACCGTCAGCTCAAAATTGCAAGTCAATTGAAAAATCGTTCTTCTGGTAGTTATAATGGTGTTGTCTCCAAGCAGGATATCATAACCAGTGGAACTAGGGAGACTGCTCATTTGCATATTCAAGAGAAGGAGAAGGTTCTTATTAATTTCCTCCTATTATTCTCTGATTGTTTGTTGGAACAAGATAATTTCTGTGAGCGCATCATTTTTTTCATTTTCAGATATTTTAGTTTAAAATATTCTTTGAAATTATCAACCTAACAAAAAGGCATTAATGCATTCTAGGAGTTTGCAGACTTACTAGAGGAAAAGAACCGGTCTCTTGCAGCACAGCAAGCTAAACATGATATACAAATAAGAGAACTCAAGATGGAACTTGAGAGGGAGCGGAGGAAGATAGTTTCTATCCAGTCTACACTGCAAGGTTGGGTTGAGCTTGGAATACTTATCTAACGTTGTATATCTCAAGATCTGTACTGATACAGTTTTCTGATCTCTAGAGGAGCAGAAATTAAATGGGACTTTACAGGATCAGCTTAAATCACTTCAAGCAGTGAAAGACAAAGTGAGTGTACAAATTTACGCTTCAGTTGGTAGTTTTTTAATCTTATAATTCAATTTTCCGTTATACTTCATCTGGATGCTATGAAATATGAGTGCTGTTAGTGCAAAAGAATAGTGAATTCAGTGCTGCTATCTTTTATTTTCTCATTGTTTTAATTTATTAATTCAGTTGGATGTTTCTGGTTAATTCTTTGTGTCGAAACTAACTCCATTGGCAGAAGTCAGTGGAGATTATTCAAATGCGGAAATATCTGGATGAAAAAACATCTGAAATCGTACTGTTGAAAGAGCATAGAGCTGATGGTGAAACTGATAGCGGGAGGTTGAAAAGAGCATTTGACAATCTGGAAAAGGAAAACAGCATCCTTAAGGTCTGTGATTCTTGTGGCAGTCAAGTTTCTCTCTAGAATAGTATATATACCTCATGCTGTTCTGCCTTTCTAACTATAAAAGATTTGACAATTGTAGACCGAGAAAAGTGAGCTCCAGACTGCCTTAAGGAAGAAGGGAGACATTTCATCTGACAATGGATCCTCAAGTAATCTTAACCAGGTGATTGTTCTGCTGGAGATTTTATCTCTTTTACTTTCTAATTGCTTCCATTCAAGTGATGCTAATTTAGTTAGGTTGAATGACTTTAGCATATGCCTTGTTCTATGTATCTGAGTATCATTAAATACATTTCCACTCAGGAGCTAGGATTATTTGGAACTTCTCCTGGGCGAGAGGAATCACAATCTATGATTAAGTTGGAGAAATCTTTGGAGGAAACACGCAGAGAAAGAGATAAAGCCAAGAAAGAACTGAACCGTCTCAAACAACACTTGCTTGATAAGGTAACTGCTCATATGTAATTGTTTGTATCACATGAGCATCATCACCACCATGCATGATCCACGAAATAAAGAGAAACCTAATCCTTAATTTGTCATTCTCGTTTATCAGTCCAATATGTGTCAATCAAAGGTACAGCTGGAACTAAAGATTTATAATATTCTAATACTTTCTAGGAATCTGAAGAATCAGAAAAGATGGATCAAGACAGCAAAATCATTGAAGACCTCCGAGAAAATAATGACCACCTTAAAACCAAGATCTTACACTTGGAGAAATCCCTGAAGCAGGCTATAGCAGTCAAGGATGAAGTAAGGATGAGTAATAACAGTGAGATTCAGAAGTGCAATGAGACTATTAGCGATCTGAACAGGAAACTTGCTAGTTGTGTGAATACGATAGAAGCCAAAAATGTGGAACTCCGAAATCTTCAAACTGCTCTGGGTCAATATTATGCTGAAATTGAAGCCAAGGTAAGATGCACCACTATCTTGGCTGAAGGTAGAGAGAGTTCTGCTAGAAGAATATTGCGATGTATTTATTGATCCTATTCTATTTATGTTAAGGAACGTCTGGAAAGAGATTTAACTTTGGCCAGAGAGGAGTTGTCCAAATTTTCGGACCTTCTAAAGGTATGTGTTCCATCTACATTTGTAGTTTTGGCCTCACTCCAGTTTGAAATTGAACTACATATTGCTACAAAGTGGTGTATGCTGAACTTATCTGGGTAAATGTTTCTATGTTAGGATAAGAGACCAAATTGAAGGGCAGTTCTCCAGTCTAATGATAGATAGTTATAAATCTCAATTAATCGTTGATAATGTTTTTTTTGTCCAAATAATTTAATAGGACAGTTCAATCAAAGTGACGCCTGTAAAGTTGTTATATTGCTATTTACCTTTTATTACTTACTAGGGTGCAGATAAGCAGGAAGAATCATTCAAAAAGGAGAAGGAAGAAACTTTGGCTAAACTATCTCAGTCTGAGAACGAATTAGCAGAAGCAAATAAGAGAGTAAATAAGCTTGAAGAGGACAATTCAAAACTGCGACGTGCTCTTGAGCAGAGTATGACCAGACTCAACAGAATGTCCATGGATTCTGACTTCCTTGTTGACAGGTATGCACGCTGGCACTCTTTTTATTGAATTTATTTTCATCTATGAAATGAGGAGTTTCAAATGTGCTGTTTCCTTAATATTTGGGCTTTTGTTGATTCAAGGGTTCATTTCAAGTAACTTATGTCATCGATAAAGACACTTCATGCATGTAAGAACTGCTTGTAGGGTTAAAGAGGTTCACATTCTCCATTGTTTTCTTCTTTTTACAACATGTACTAAACTAAACACAAGTGCAGCCATAATTTGATCATTTTCACGTGTTGGACAAGATTGTTGAATAGAACATGTGTTAGGTGTGAATATGATAGTGACTTCTCTTCTAACAGAAGGGATCTTTCAGCTGCTACTTTCATGAGGGCCGATATGTTTATTTTCTCTGCTTCTTTATATAGTTTAGAATTCATAACTAAAATTGAAATCTTTTTACAGACGAATTGTGATCAAGTTATTGGTGACATATTTCCAAAGAAATCACAGCAAGGAGGTATATTTTCTATCCATTTAGGTTTCCTCTACTCAGTTATGTATCTAATTCCCAGCACTCACTATTTTTGGGTTTACTTATCAGGTTTTGGACCTGATGGTGCGGATGTTAGGGTTTTCGGATGAGGAAAAACAAAGGATTGGGGTTGCACAACAAGGCGCAGGAGGGAAAGGTGTTGTCAAGGGTTTTTTAGGTTTCCCAGGTCGTCTCGTTGGTGGTATTATGGCTGGAGGCTCTGGTGAACAGCCCGTTCATGCTAATAGTATATCATCAGAAAACCAGGTATTGATGTGACAATTTTGTTTTCAACGGGTTCGGTTCTTAGTAGTTAGACTGAAGTTGTCATGTTTGGTTTTAGTCAATTGCAGATCTTTGGGTGGACTTTCTTCTCCAAGAGACGGATGATCCTGTTATTGATACAACAAGAAGTAGTAATGGAAATGCCTCAAATTCAGTAGCAGCATACTCTCCGTTCAATCATAGAACAAGCAGCAGCAATGCTCCCAGTTTTTCGAGACATAGTTTGTCGGTGAACCACGATCCTAATCTACCAATTTTGCAAGGTAACAGTCGCCTTTATGAACCGTATAGTTCCGAGTTCTCTACTGTGCCACTTTCTTCCTCTGATACTACTAGCACAACCTGGATTGAAAGACCTCCACCTCCACCTAGGTACTAAGACACAGTTATATCCTACATGTGTTGGCATTGTAATTATTATTCTGGGTCCTTCTAGGTTGCCATATTCTTTTGTTTGTTGTAGTGTAATGGGTAAAATTGAATTGACAGCGGCGTCTGCTGTGTGTGGAACTGGATAATATTTCATGCTTTTGTTCTCGTGGATCATAGTACCCACCCATTACGGAAAATACCATATCATATGTTTTCTTTTGCTTCCTTGTGTATAACGTCTTTGGTGTTCAATTACAAGAAGTTTTGTTTAAAATATTTTTATATTTTGGATTAAATTCCAATAGATGTATCCACCATGCATGTCACATTTACATAGTAAAATTTACTCACATAATAAATTTGGGATAACATTTAGGTAGTTATCAGACTTATCACTTTTGACGTACTTGATACATCCAATCAAATCAACAGCAGATTCTAAATAAGCAACTTCCGCTAATAATTTTTATCTATTTATTAGAAGTACCAAGTACTATATATATATATATATATATAGTAAAAAAAATACCATAGATAAAACGTCTAATTACAAGTTCAACACAATACGTTGAGTTCAACTTTTAGTCTGACCATACGTTTGGGTAAAAAAAATAATATCTCAAATTTCATAAGAAAATAGTAAGTCAGAAAGTTGAAACTCTAACACATTTTATGATATTAATTTTGGTTTTGGTTATCACGTCACCCATAAATGGGAGACTATTATAACAAAAACAGTATTGTGATACTGATCCAAACCCATTCATTGCATTTATGACAATATATAGGAGTGCTCATGTAGAAATTTGACGTTTTCTCATAAGAGAGTATCTCATAATAACTTAGCCACCATACATTTAATACAAAGGTAAGTAACTGTGAAAACTTAAGTTACTGTCTGTTAACCTGTAACGTGTTCTTCGACTAACAGTCCATGATCTCAACCTCATACATATTCGCTTCCACTTCCGCCAAGTCAGTTGTTAGGGAAGTTAACTTAAATATGTGTATTTAGGTTGTGCTCTAACTGACTGCATATATTATATTCTAGCATTGACATCAAAGCCTACATATGTTAATTTTTGAATTGTCGAATCCCGTCAAAATCCACATCGCAGTCAATCGTGACCGCGATGACTTTCATGGTTTCATACGACACCCTCACCTTGCAGCCATCGTGGTTGCTGCACCACGAAGTGAGACACAGGGCAATTGGGGTCACAAAGTCTGCGAATCAACCTCTAGTGTTTGTAACCTTTGTGGTTGTAGCACTAACCTCCCTCGGTGTTTGCAACCTTCGTGGATGTGGCCCAGGTGGTGGGGTGGGGGCAGAGGCTGGGGTGGGTGGGGGAGGTGGCAGGGTCGCAGCCTTCGTGGCCGCGACCATGACTAGGAGAGCTGCAACCACCGTAGATGTAGGCTAGCTCAGGCAGGGTCACAACCTTTATGACTTCAACTTCAGTTGCCTAGGGTCCAGGGTGGCCAACCCTCTCTCTCTCTTTCTCTTTGTTGTTGGCCACCACATGATGTTTGTTAGGTTTCCCAAAAGCTAGCAATAACCAATTTGGAAAAGACAAGGTCCAAACCATTTTTGTGTGAATCAATCTTGTCTAGGCGGGCTTGCTTGGTGGAGGTCAATCAAACCCTGTTTGGTTGAAACCGACCAGTCCGATTCGGTTTGAACCATTTGGCAAAGGCTAACAGGACCAGTTAAAACCAATTTGTATGACCGAGTCTATCCGAACCGGTGTAGGCTGATTCTGAAGGCCAAAGCTGACTGGATTGATTCCGAAACAAAGTTGATTCTTATCCTCATCCCTGTGAAAGTTCTAATCGTTTTTTATTATCAGATAATTGGGTTTGAACCTTTTTATTAATAGTTTTTGGGCTAATTAAATTATTTGTTGAGCAATTTAAATTCCGAGAGAGCTTTTTATTTATTTATTTATATAGCATGACTGAATATATATATATTGATTGCTATTTGTGGGTTACTTGTGATTTCTGGATTAATTAATATTTACTACATGACTGATAGTTTTGTCTTACTTTAAATGATTGACTATTGACTCTATTACTGTTAGATATGACTAGTTTGTGCTAGAGGTGAGCAGAAAATACCAGTGATTAGGTACACCCAAAAAATAGCTCGCTCCAAGTCAAAACAGTCAATTTTTTTTTTAAATCTCAAACTCAGGTTCATACTCTTTCCCAACGTTTTGAATCCACCCACACACTCTATATCCTTGAGATCACCATATCATGTAGATTCAACAGATTAGACCACATTTTCCCATCCATTGCTCTAACATGATTCTTAAGAATTTCCTAGAACTCGGGAATCACACTAATGATCTTATTTTCATCAAACACTATTTTAAAGGGTTAATTACCAAAAACAAACCCAACTTTGGTCGAAAACCAAACAACAAACTAATTTTGTTTTTGGATCAAAAGACAAACTGAAGTTCAATAATTGAGCCATCAGGAAACCTAGCTCAAATCTCCGTTAATTATGGACAGAATTTTGAATAGTAAACAAAGTTATGGAGTATATTACCGTTATACCCTTCACAACTCAAGTCTCCGGCGGTAGAGTTTCTCAACCAACAACCTTTCCTCGTTTCAACCCCTCAACTGAACCCTAACTCTTCGATGGTTGGTCTTGGCGGGAGCGACCTATAGATGACCATGATTTCGTTCACCGCTTCCAGCATGACTGGTGAAGGAGGGTCCTTTTGCCTCTGCCTTTCGGCCATTGAGGAGAAAGGAGAGAGATGAACTGTTAGAAGGAAGTTGAAAGGGTATAACAACAATCTACTCCGTAACTCCGTTTACTGTTCAAAATTTCGTCCATAATTAATGTAGATTTGAGCTAGGTTTCCTGATTGCTCAATTATTGAACTTCAGTTTGTCTTTTGCACCAAAACAAAGTTTAGTTTGTTGTTTGGTTTTCGACCAAAGTTGAGTTTGTTTTTTGGTAATTAACCCTATTTTATATTATACACGTTGTCATGCATGCTCAAATATTTTTTCATCCACGCCATCCATCCACATGCTCAAGTTGAAATTGACATGGATTCATATCAACCACATCATAGTACAACTCATTAATAGGTGCTTCTAAATAGAATTTTTACCTTACACTGATGTGTGATTCCATGTTAAACCTCGCTTTTAATCCAACCAATAGTGTAAGTCTATAGAACCCTTTAAAATTCAACAACTCCCTTGACATATTTCTGGTCACCATCTATAATAACATCAAATCAATAATCATTTAACTTGCATATTGCCCTAAAACGTTGATAGTGTGGCATGCCCCGTTTCCAAATTATCCATTTGAAACCGAAATCTATCTGGAACTAATACTTAGAATAGGTTTTGGGTAACAATTTTAATAATAGGGTACATTCCATGATGTTTTTAAGAATCTGTATTTTTGGTTCCGGTTTCGGTCCAGGTAACAGGGTACCCTGAACTACCCTAAACCGATTATATATATATATATATATATAAGAATGAGTAGTTGTCGTTCTATTATAATTTTTAAGTTTATAACCATCAATTTGTTGTTGCTTTACATAGTACAAACTGACATAGTTCATTTTTTCAGTTTTCTCTTGCAGTTCTCTTCTCTTGCACGACACACACAATCTTGATTCTTTTACGTAGATAATTGTATGATTTTGTGAAAAAAAATATGATTAATGGATGATTGTATGATCCTTTTGTATGATTATTGTAATTTCGTATTTGTTTTGGGTAGAATCAGTTTCAAACCGGTTAGTATAAAGAGATTTTAGATAATTTATTTTGAAACAGGTTCCTAATAGGATATCTGGAACCGTTGGTATAAACAAGTTCTAGGTAGGTTCGGATTTCAAGCGCAACAATGTAGGTTCTGGTTCCAAAATTCAATACCCTGTTTGCAACATAGTAGGTTCCAGAAACCCCTAAAATTACAGGATATCCAGAACCGCTCACCATAAGTTCCTCCTCTAGGAATCTGGCGGAGTCTGTAGTGTACAGTGGAATCTTTGCTTTTGAAGGAAATGATTATATACTTAATACTCCAAATGATAGCGGAGCATGCATACTGTCGTCCTCTTCCAGTAATCATGATCTGATGGACTGACTATGTAGTTAGTGCATACTTAACCTTGAGTTTATCTACCAACGATGATAGTGCTGAAACAAAGATAGTGCGTTGTCAGGGGCAGGGGTATATATGATGATTGACATTCACTGTTTTCACCCACCGTCACGACATTTGTCATCCCTACCATGACATTTGTCATCCCTAAGGATTCTGAACATAGGTCTCATACCCACATCATATATCTTCATAAAATGTAAACAAATACTATAACCAAGAACTTAATAATAACAACAATGTCTTTGAAATATAATTTATAGTGTGAAAAGATATATTTAAGAATGAACATAGTGACAAAATTAGGGCTGGAAGGTGAAAACGACAAAGCACGTAAAAACCCTAGCCTACATCATTTAGGAGAATAGTTTCATTTGCCTTTCTATCATTGTCAAGTCATACAACAACCACAATTGACAAATTACAAATTAGTCTTAACAAATAATCCTCTAATTAAAACTGATTAATACAAAACTAACCCCTCAACAAATAATAACATAACATAATAACAATCTAATACATACTCATGTATATCCACATAGATGTCAGCTTGCCCTTTCTTCACTTCCCCTCAAGTCGATGTCTCCAAACATGTGCTTCAAGCCCAGTTTACTCACCAAGTACCGATGTTGTTGACTAGCAAAGGGCTTCGTAAACAAGTCAGCCACATGATCCTGAGACTTGACCTGCGACATCTGCATTAAACTAGAACATACCTTTTCTAGAACAAAGTGACAGTCTATTTCAACGTGTTTTGTTATTTCATGAAAAATTGAATTAGTTGCAATCTAAACAACAACTTTATTATCACAGGTAAAACAGGACCTTCTGACTCAATATTAAACTCACTTAATAGCCCTTTTAACCAGACTATTTCGGACACAGCAACACCCATACTTCTATATTCGACTTCGGCAGAGGACCTAGAGACAATGTTCTATTTTTTTACTACACAAAAGACTCATCAAGTCAGAATTTGATCTCCTAGTTTCCGAACACCCAGCCCAATCGGGATCACAGAAAACAGTGAGTTTAAAAGAATTGTTTTTAGGTAAGAAAACACCAAGACCAAGTTGAACCATCAAATAGCGTATAACTCTAAAACAACATTCAAATGAGATTTTTTTGGTGTTTGCATAAACTGACTAAGGTGTTTAACTGTAAAGGCTATATCTGGCCTGGTAACAGTTAGATGCAGAAGTTTGCCTATTGTTCTTCTATAAAACGTTGCATTAGATAATAAAGAATCTTCATTCTTTATATTACACGACTTATCATATGCAACGGAAGTAAGGCAGTGATTTACCTCCATAGGGGTTTTATTAGGTTTAGCACCTAACAATCCAACCTTAGAGATAAAATCGAGAGCATACTTACGCGGATTCAAAACAATACCTTCTGAACTTCTCAGTATCTCAAGTCCGAGAAAGTACCTTAGTTCACCAAAAGATCTTTCATTCTTAAATTCTGCTCATCAACCAGAATTTGGTTGCTTCCTATTATAATCAAGTCATCCAGTACAAGATAACAATGTTAGCACAAACTTTTGTTGAAAACGTCGAATAATCAAACTTACTTTGAACATATCCATGATAAACAAGAGCATCACAAAGCTTAATATTCCACTGTCTAGGGGCTTGTTTAAGTCCATACAAGGATTTTTGTAATCGACAAGTCATTCCAGACTCCCCATGAGTACAAAATCCTTGTGGGATTTCTATATAAATTTCCTCATTCAAATCACCTTGCAAGAAGATGTTATACACATCAATTTAAAACAAAGGCCAATTTTTAGTCGAGGCAATAGTCAACAAGGTTCTAACTGTAACCATTTTAGCAACCGGGGAAAACGTTTCTCCAAAATCTATGCCCTCTTGCTGACTATACCCTTTTGCAACCAAGTAGGCTTTGTATCTTTCTATAGACCCATTAGATTTATACTTAACTTTATATACCCACTTGCAACCAACTATATTCTTATTGGCAGGTAAAGGAACAATATACCATGAATTATTGTTTTCAAGAGAAGTGATCTCCTCTTTCATCACATTTACCCAGTTCTGGTCTTTGACTGCTTCATGATAAAATATGGGTTCTGTGACTTGAGAAAGTGAAACATCAAAGTCGTTAAAATGACTGGATAAATCTGAATAAGAGAGATATTTTGATATAGGATGAGCAGTCGAACAATTGTTTACCACATTCCCAGCCATATCAAATTCATGATGCCATGAAGGAGCTCTAGTAACACGTGAAGACCTTCTCGGTTCAGTAGCAATTCTGTCAACATCATTACGTGAAGATACATTCACGGGTAAAATTTCCACTTCATTGGTATAATTATTAAATTCATATTCATCTGAGGAAGAACCAGATAATAGGTCATATAATGCATCAGACACATCAGTAAACACTCTTGGTTCATCATCATCATTTGCATTTTTAAAAGGAATATTTCCTCACGAAATATAACATCACGACCGACAAAGAAAGTTCTCATTTCCAAATTCAGGAGTTTGTAACCCTTATTATTCAGACAATTTCCCATAAACACAGCAGGTATAAACCTAGAACTGAACTTATCGAAATTTTTCAGCACTTTCACAAAGAGAGGCAACCAAACACTTTCAAGTGTTTCACAAAAGGAATCTTTCCAGTCATTTTTTTTATACAGTGGCATACCATCCAAAACAGGAGTAGGAAGAAGACTAATCTGATAGCAAGCAACCAAAATACATTCTCCCCAATAAGAAACATGAACATTACTTTCAAATTTCAGTCCTCTAGTCACCTCTAATAGGTGCATATGTTTCCTCTCAACTAGGTCGTTTTGTTGTGGTGCATATGTACATGTACTTTCATGGATAAATGCCTTTTCTTTCATTAAATTGGCACAATTTTCATTAAAAATTTCTATGTCGTTACCTGTTCTCACCCTTTTAACAGTCCGATTAAATTGATTTTCAACATACACAAGAAAATGCCGCATAACACAGATAACATCAGGTTTCAGACCTATCAGGTATGTCCATGTATTCCTAGAAAAGTCATCAACAATCATCAAAAAATACCATTTATTGTCATGGATACTTACACTATAGGGTCCCCATACATTCATATGTAACAAATCAAACAAAGCAGTAGAAACACTCAGACTTTTCAGAAAAGGGTGCCTAGTTTTCTTTGCGAAAGGACAAACTTAACAATCAGACACACCTTTACAATTAGAGGAAATAGAATTTACAGGGAGAATTTTACAGAAAACATTCAGAGGAGCATGACTGAACCGCCTATGCCATACAAGAGGAGCAGTACATGGTTTAGAGGTAAATACAGAACATCAAGCAATATTTTCTTATCAAAGACTTTAAAATCACCAACAACTTTCACAACAGAACAGTCACCATTCAGCAAATGAACTATAGATTTCTTATTAGTTAAATTTATTAACCAATCATTCCTACAACTCATATGATTAGTTGCACCAGTGTCTAAAATCCACAAATCATTGCAAACACTACCACACATATAGTAAGAGTTACATGCAGTGTTTGCTTTTGCCTCAAACTAGGAGTCACTTTTGAGCAACTGTGCAATTTGCTCTAGGTTCTCCTTTGTCAGCATACTAGGTATGGCTTCTTCTGAAACAAGAGTAGAAGTTCCCGAGGGAACACTCAAAGGCGTAGATGTTCCTGACGATACAGAATTCTCAACAACATTGTTAGATATTGTTCTAAGTTTCCAACCCGGGGGGGGGGGGGGGGGGGGTATCCTTTCCTCTTAAAACAATGATCGTAATCATGACCCTTTGGCTTACAATACTCACTTGTGATATTCCAATTTCCCTATTGGGCGGCTTATCCTAACTCGAACTAGATGAGAAGGAAGCCAAACCATCAACACAAGACACGAAAAACTACTTGAAATACCTCTTTGATTTTGTTTCCTAAACCAAGAATGAGTAAGCTTGATTCAGAGAAACTAGGAGCTCTCATATAACCAAATTGGACCTCACATTGGAATAAGACTCATTTAGGACATTCAAAAACTGAAACAGTTTCAGGTTATTCGCATGATCTATGTGTTTCTGAAAAAATCACAATTACACGAAGGAAGACAAGTTATTGCAGCAAACTCTTCCCACATCATCATCAGTCTAGTAAAGTAAATAACCACTGAGTCACTCCCTTGTTGAACTAAGGAAATTTCTCTATGTAACCGGAAGATCCTAGACCCGTTAATATTGTTGAGCCTTTCCCTAAGATCAGACCACACAAGAAAAGCATGGGTGGAGTACAAAATGGTGTTCATTAATTCCAAGGATACCGAGTTCATTATCCACGCGAATACTATCGCATTACACCGATCCCATAGATTATGTAACGAAGGTTCAAAGGATTATTTCTTGCATGAACCATCTACAAATCCTATCTTTTTTTTTTTACCACAAGAGAAATATACATGGCACAACTCCATAACGCATAGTTATCACATCCACTTAATTGAACCGAGATCAGAGACACACCTGTTGTATCTGAAGCATGCAATTGGAGAAGATGGTTCGAATCAACAGTTACCGAAGTTGCACGGGCATCAGTTGTCTCAGTAGTTTACCCTTTGAAATCATCACCAGAGGAATCCATCATAACAAAGGGGATGAAGCAGATAACGGGGCCAAGAGATTTTAGCGGAACCGAGAGGTCACATCGGACCCCAGGGATCTCTCAAGAAATAAAGGATCGACACAGATAAAGAAGCCACAAGACTTCCCCGAAACTAAGAGGTCACACGAGAACTGAAGAGTCTCACAAGAAACGAACGGTCACATAGAAATCGAAGAACCAAATCATTTGATCATCAAGACGATGACTCTGAAACCATGACGAAATTAGGTCTGGAAGTTGAAAATGGCAAAGAACGTAAAAACCCTAGCAGAAAACATTTAGCAAATCATTTAGGAGAATTGCTTCATCTGCCCTCCTATCATTGCCAATTTATACGACAACCACAATTGACAAATTACAAAGTAATCCTTAACAAATAATCCTCTAAATCTGATTAATACAAAACTAACTCCTCAACAAATAATAACAAGAATCTAATACATAATCATGTATATCCACAGAGATGTCAGCTTGCCCTTTCTTCACATAACACTCCTCTTTAAGGGAGCTAAGCTAAAATGTTAATATATATATATATATATATATAGAGAGAGAGAGAGAGAGAGAGAGAGAGAGACTATAATACTATATAGAAATGTACTAATATATACTATGTATAGACCAATATAAAATATAATACGAATATATATATTAAAAGATATATCTCTTTTAAATACATGTTTTAATTTTATTTGAGCTTGAGCTTCCTAAAATCGAATATTTTAAATTTGGGCTTGTATATTCATTCATTAGAAGGCAACTTTATCAAACAAATCTAGAAACAAGAGTTGAAAGGACGAGTATGATAACCGTTTTGAGTTCCTTTTCTTGGAGTCGCTTGCAGGAACACCTCGTACTGATTTTTCGACCTAAGGCATTTGTATTCTCCTAGAGCGATTTTAGGGACAAATCCATTAAACATTACATCCGTGAGAGAACTATTGAACAATGCATGATACTGAATGGCGTGACACAATGAAGTGATGAAACCATAGGGAGGTACTATAACCACTTCCACAAAAACTTGACAGATATTGACGAATTAATATCTGATGGGGGAGGTGTTTCATGCCTTCATATAAAGCCTTGTCGCTCGTGGTGCTGCCATGGGTGATACCTTAATGTGATACTAATGTGTTATACGAACGAGTCGGTGGAGAGAGTAAAGTCTTATATTGACTTGTATATATTAAAGGTTAATCATAACACTTCAAAGGAGACTAAAATGTTCATATTCAACGTCAGTCAAAAGTTGTCACAAAATGACCATTTGTTGCTGCTAAACTTTTAACAGCGACCAAAGTCTTGTCTCATTAGGTCCCATGGCTAAAGGTCTGTTGTCACTTTAGACGTCATTCAGTAACAAATTCATGTCAAGAATACCGTCACTATAGACATTACATTAACAACAACATACATTGTCACTGCATTGAGGAATGAACAAATAAATATGTTGTTACTAAACACAAGCTTTTAAGGGCTAAATATAACAATTCATCATTAAAAATACCTAATAGTGATTGTTAATAAAGTTGTTAAACACATATTTTATGTGACAACTAGTGTTACTCATTGCTAAATACATTCCTTTGTGTTTTTTTAATTAATTGTCATTGCTAAAAAAATAATTTATTATTCCTGAAAATATTTACATACATCTTAATTCAGATCCAAACTATATATTTACAAGTCTTAATAAAAGTAAATACACATAGATGATCTCTTTCTAAAAGACAGTCACACAACTCTTAAGATTTTTCTCTTACAAGTACACAATACAAAAATTATTTTACTTTCTTTTTCTAAGCAAAGGGTATCTTCTCAAGTAGAACTAAGCCTATAATTTGAAAAAAAGAAGGTAGTGGAGCTTCATCCTTGGTGAGTTTTATGTATACTTCTGCCACAATCTCTTGTAAGTTTTATGAGTCCGTGACACAAAAATTTGTATCTGAAAAAATATGATTTCGAAAAGAAAAAATGTCACACACCAAAATCCGCCCTGGAAATTATGGGTGATGGACATTGTTTAGTAATATTAAACTAGTAAATAACGAAACCCAAAAATCCTTTTTTGAAACATAACTCTGATAGCAATCCTGTTTTCACATAAAAAATATTGATACTTACATAATCGAATAACTTAGGGAAAAGTATGAAAAACATATAAGATGTTTGCTCCCGGTGGTAAAAGCGGTCTCATATTTGTTTTTGATATAATATGTTTGGTGGTGTAGGTTTTTTATGAATTCCGTTTGTGTCCGTTAAAAAATTCCGTTAACACCTGAAATACATTGCACGTGACTTTTTGTCGGTGTGAAATTCTAAAAATGTCTCTCACTTCTTCACTGCTATTATATGCAGTCTTTCCTCCGTTGAAGCATACTGTATTCTTCTCCCAGAGTTCTCCAATAAGTGTTTGGAGATAAGGAGTGACGTTGAAGCCAAGGAGCAGAAATTTGCATATCAATGGACCATAAAGCATAGGCAGCTTTCAAGGTTAGTGGACCAACTTGAGCGCGATCCTAACAGCCAATAAGTAGATTCTGCTCTTATATAAATCTGTTGATAGATTGTGTTCCTGTAATGCATGTTCTGAAATTTTAAATATAGATATTATCTCTATCTATGACTTGACCCTTCATTTTTAGTTCACAAACAAATAAAAATCTCAATTTTTTTGACATCTGCACTTTAGCTCTGCTGTTTCTCAATCAATTAGAAGCCATTAATGGAGTTGTGGTAAAGATGTTGCATGCTTTGTTCTTGTCTATGGAAACCCACAGTGTTTCTCACCTCTAATAGTTTGCCTTTGTAGTGAAAAAGTGAAAAACTTAACAATATTTTGCTTTCTCTTAGTTTCCTGAAACAGATATTCCACTTTCTCACTAAGTTTCATTGTTTCTAGTTTCAGAGCCATAGAAATCACCAAGCTATCATTGTGTTTTACATCTCCATCTTTCCCTTGTCAAAAATGAAGCGACAAAACATATCCTCAAAAAGAAAAGACAAAAATAATGACTTGCCTACCGTCCACATCAACTCCTCCAAAAGATCATCAAACATCAGCTCATCCAAAAGATGTTCAAACACCGACTCAAATGGAGATTCATCCACCCGTCCTCTTCTCTAGCTCTCTGCGAACAACGTAGTCAAATGTTGGATCATGATTGAGCTTTAACGCTGTTGTCTGACCCTTTTAAAGCCCACCAATCCGCTTTCCTGAAAACGAATCTTGAACTTCACAAGAGTGAAATCGATGATAGCATGAGTGGGACCACGACGATCACGGTCCTCGTTGTGGGGGACAAGCTGTTTGTTGCAAATGTGGGCGATTCTCGAGCAGTTATTGCAGTTAAAGCAGGAAACAAGGTGCTAGCTGAGAACTTATCCTCCGATCAGACCCCATTTAGGAACGATGAGTATGAGAGGGTGAAGCTTTGCGGTGCTAGAGTCTTGAGTTTTGATCAGGTGGGAAGGTCTCAAAGATCCAAATATATAATCTTGGGGCGATATTGAAGAGAGTGAAGGAAGTGACCCTCCAAGATTGTGGGTGCAGAATGGAATGTTCCCTAGAACAGCATTTACAAGGAGTATCGGAGATAGCGTTGCTGAGAAGATTGGTGTGGTTGCAAATCTTGAGATATCACTAGTGCAGCTTACACCTGGCCATTTGTTCTTCGTTATTGCAAGTGATGGGGTGTTTGAATTCCTCTCAAGCCAAGCTGTGGTCGATAATATGGTAGTTCTCTAGACTAATTAGAAAATGATGAGCTTCTACTTTCCTGTTTATAGTCCTGTTCTTTTTCTCCCTTTTTCCTGTTTCGGTTCCGCAAGGTCTCCGATTAAGGTCTTCGGTTCCGCACCAAGGTCTCCGATTAGGGTCTCCGATTCCGCAGCAAGGTCTCCGATTAGGGTTCTCCACTCTTCAGTTTCGAGAAGGAGTGCAAGTGAAGTGATGAGTCGCAAGGCAAGGTACAACTGCTGGATTTTTGAGGAATAGAGAGCGGTTCGATTATTGGAGGGAGCCGGTTCGGATGTTGGAGTATATATTGGAGGGAAAACAACTAGAGGGCAGTTTTGGTATTTTTATTTTCTGTTATTTTAATGTCCAAATGATTTAGCACGTGAGCTGCACGTGTCCAATTTAAACGGATAAATTGACGGAAAAACTAATGTTTCTTCAAAAACCAACAGAATGAAACATCGTACATCAAAAACCCGCGGCGCAAAACAAGTTACATCGATTACCAATTTTGTCAAACATCTTACATCTTTTTCATACTTTTCTCAATAACTTATTATCCATTTTTTTTGCACACTCTTTACCTCCTAGAATCCAACATCCTCATTTATCAAACGTCCAACACAAATCAACTTCTCCTGAAACTGCGGAGTGGAATAGAGGTAATTTGTTGTGGAGAAATTTAGTAAGCAGTCTTAACTTATCCATACTGGATCAAGCTCTTAGAAAACACATTTTGTAAACAATATATACTTAAGGCTTGCAATAAATATTTAGACAATGCAAAAGTTCAAAAGATTCATGAAATAGAGTTTGGTAAAATTACATGATGCAAACTTACTAAAATTAATAAACAATTCAGAGTAAGAGGTTAATCAAAATGTAGGTTTCGAACTTATCAAAATTCGCTGGCAAAAAAAAAACTTATCAAAATTTAGAACTGAACAGAAACGGAGGTTAGAACTTGTCGAATTTTAGAATGGATAAAAAACAAAGGTTGCTCTAGTCTTTGTACCACGCCTACTGTGTTGTAGGAAGGCTCCAATGTTTAACCCCCATTGGAAGGATGCAGAGCTCAGGTATATCCACTGGGGAAGTCAGAGTGATCATTATATTTACATATCGATACATCAGTGGACACTTGTAAGTGTTTCAGACCATAGTAGACTTACAAACACAAAATCGGAAATGAAGTCTAACGTTTAACGTCGCAAACGGCCTCGTGTCTCAACATCAATCCTAAATGGCATCACGTCTCAAAATCAGTCATCTTAGAAAAACTCCCAAAATTTACCATAGGTAGAGGATTGAGTTACGAGTCTAACATCACAAACGGCGTTGCGTCTCAACATTGGAGTGACTCACACACGATAGTCAAAGTTTCCGGGCATGGTCAACTTCGTATTCAACCTAGGGACGGATTCTGCAAATTACAGAGCCGACTTTAAGATTTTCGTTCTCTCTTGTCCGAGCTCGTTTTGGGTGTTTTTTTGTGTAGGTGGAAAGCCCTTACAATGAACTACAAGTTCAATGATCCTGTTTTGTGAAAGAACTAATAAAAATATAACTTTTGGGGCCTCAAAGGAAGAAGTTGGAAGAAAAAGCAAACGAGTTAACAAAAGACTATAAGTTGTACAATCCAAAGAATCAGAAGTTGATTGTTAGTTGTGATGTTACTTTGAAGAAAATGGAGTTTGGGATTGGTCTAAAGAAGAAAATTTTTCATTGCATGTTATAGTGTTCATAAACAATGAAGTTCAACCAAACGATTTGGTTAATGAGCAGTTTCCTCCTCCAATTTCAAAAACTTTGCCTAATGTTATTCCAGAAACTTCATCGCCTATTGTACGTGGGCATCCAAAATGAGAACGACGTCCACCTTCGTATTTGAAAAATTATGAACTTGGTGATCCAGATAGTGATGCTGTTTGCTTGAAGATATATGGATTAAGGCAGTGGATGATGAGATCTATGCTATTAAAATGATACATGGAAGCTAACGAAGAAAAAAATAAACCCATTGGAGTTAAATGGGTGTACAAGACAAAGTACAAGCCCAACAGTGAAGTCGAACTATATAAAGTGAGTCTCGTTGCAAAAGGATACAAGCAGGAGCCAAGTATTGATTATTTTGAAGTGTTTGCTCCAGTGCGTATGATTATATCACTTGTTGCTCAAAGTCATTGGAAGATACACCAAAAGGATGTCAAGTCAGAATTTTTAAACGGTGTGCTTTAAAAAGTACATATTGATTAACCATCGCGTTATGCAAAAGATGGTGAAGAAAATAAAGTTTATCGGTTGAATAAGATTGTATATAGGCTTAAACAAGATTTAAGGGTGTGGTATACTCGTATTGACACGTAATTCCCCCATTTTACTCCCGCTTCTCCTTCCCGTTAGCCGCAGACCGCACCCACTTGTTCGCTGCCAAAACCATAGTTGAAGTTTCTCTATGCAAAATCTATTCTTTCTCCATCTCGATGTCTCTGTGAATCCTTCCGTTGGAACTTTGGGCAGGGAAGCAAGGTCCTTTGACGACTCCCTCTGTGAATTCCTATGTTAATCCCTCCGTTTGGTGACTCCGGCTTCTCAATCTCCACCTCGACTCCGACTCCGACCAACAGATGAAAATACAATTTTGCGGTAAAACAAATTTTTACCGACGAAAAAATTATTTGGACGCTAAAAATAAATTTTACCGGCGAAAATAAATATTTTGTCGGTAAATATAATAAAATTTTCGATGAAAATGTATTTTTGTCGGTACAATACAAAGGAACAAACGGTAAAACTTATTTTTGCCGACGAAGACAATTATTTTATTGGTAAATATAATAAGTCTACCGACGAAAATCCATTTATCTCGTTAAATATAATAAATTTACCGACGAAAATTCATTTCTGTCGGTACAATACAAAATAAATCAAATTCAAATTTGGTGTTACGCTTTTCCTTTCCATTCCCACATTTTACTCCTGCTTCTCACTCACGTCAGCCGCAGACCGCAACCACTTGTTCGCTGCCCAAACCATAAGTGAAGTTTCTCTCTGTAAAATTTATTTATTCTCTCGTTTTTCGTCTCGATGTCTCTGTGAATCCCTCTGTTGGAACTTTGGGCAGGGAAGCAAGGCCCTTTGACGACTCCCTCTGTAAATCCCTCATTGAATTCCTCTGTTTGGGGACTCTAGCTTCTCAATCTCCACTTCGACTCCGACTTCGACTCCATCCAACAGACGCGTCAGGTAACAAGCAACCAAAACCATAATTTGTTTGTGGAACTTGTTTCTGTTTGACTCCGACCCAAACTTGATTTCGTTCTACTTGTTTCTTGTTTGTGGAATTTCGTTTGATTTCGTTGATGAGGTGTCTGCTTCAGTTCGTAGGTTTCAGGGATAGGCTTTGGGCTGATGACTTGTTCTTCTGCCACTGCATAATCTGTGTTTGTTTACTCAGGGTCATTTTGGAATGTTCTTCACTGTGAAAGGCGGTTTTTCATTAGGAGCTCATTTAGGACCAGGAAGAGGTTGGTCACAATTTTATGCGTGTACATATTTGTCCACTCAGTCGTAGTAGAGTTCCTGTTAAATTGCTTACTTTTAGAACTCACTGACTCTATATGAGCTAATTTCAAGCTTTATTCAAGTTTACCATTAAAGCATAGTCTTCATGCACATTTGCTAGTTGATGGTCTGAGGGCATTTAGGAAAGGGTCTCCTAATAAGAATTCTATGGTTGGATTTGGCTCAATTGCTGCATTTTTCATTAGTGCGGTAATACATTTTTTTTAAAAAAAATGAATGGCATTACTCGTGGTACATTTTCCTGAATGATTGCTTACTTATCTGTTTTGTGAACCTTTCAACAGTGGCCTTAGTAAGTGTATACTCGTATTGACACGTAATTCTGCGATCCTAGCTTTAGTAAGTATCTATATGAGCAATACCCTCTATATTAGGACAAATAGGAGGGAGACATAGTCATGGTTTGTTTCTATGCGGATGACCTAATCTGCACTAAATAGTTCAAATCTATTGTCAGGATTCAGGGAGGATATGATTGTCCATTTTGAGATGACAGATATGGGGCTCATGTTCTACTTTCTCAACATAGAGGTACAACAAAATGAAGAGGAAATATTTCTTTCACATAAGAAGAAATTAGACAAAGAGGTTTTGAAGAAGTTCAAGATGGAAGTCTACAAACTGATGTTAACACCAGTAGAGGAAAGTCTCAAACTTGAGAGAGATGGTATCAGTGATTTGGTTGATGCAATCAACTTCAGGAGACTAGTTGGATGTTTGAGCTACTTCACAACTACTCGACCTGATATTGTTTATGGAGTTGGTCTCATAAGTCGATTTATGGATTCTCTGACAGTTTCATTGGCAAGTTGCGAAACAAATTTTGAGATATATCATAAGGACACTAGACGATGGCATAATATATTCAAGCGCTAAGAAGATGGAACTGGTTCTCTATACGGATAGTGATTAGGCCAGGGATACTGAAGAAAGGAAGAGTAGTTTATATATATATACAATCTTGGTACATGATCATTTTTTTGGTCCTCGAAGCAGAGTACATTGCAGTTCCAGGTTGTGCAACTCAAGCAGTTTAGCCTCAGAGAAGGCTCAACAATTTGCAGCACCGACAAAGTTGTCCAACGACAAACAATTGTTATAATAAATCAGCAATTGTCTTGACAAATGATCCAATTTTCCGTGGTTACAGTAAGCATATCGACATCAAACATCACATTCGAGACTTGGTGAAAGAGAAGGAGATAGTGCTGAAGTATTATGCATCCGCGGATTCAGTTGCAAATATTTTCACAAATATGCTTAAGACAAATATATTCCTAAAATTAAAGAAAATGCTCGAAATGGATAAACTAAAAAGTTAAGGGAGAATGTTAAAAATTAAGGTTGTTTTATTAAATAATAGTAAACCTCTCCCATGAAGATAAGCTGAAGTGATGTCTCCATTACTTATTAGGTAGTTTAGTATGTTTGCCGCCTCCATAAAAAATATAGGGAAAAGTATGAAATTGCACCCGGATGTTTGCAGCTTTTTGTCATTGGACCTATATGTTTTTTGCCGCAATTATTTACACCCGTATGTTACATTTTGTTGGTCATTGCACCCAACGTTAAAAAATCCTGTTAAGTGTCACGTGAAGGGCATGTGTCGTCGTTAAATTTGAACTGATGCCATGTTAAATGACCAATTTACCCCTAAGGCAAACCATTACCTTTGAGCGTGTGGGCGTGTGAAAGTGGAACCTAATTTTCTGGCCTCTGCGTGTTAAAGTGGAACCTAATCTCTAACTTATGCTTAGTTTTCCAAACCTCTGCGTGTATTCTGGTTTTTTATATGTTGTCTCTGTTCTCCTAAGTTTAATGAACCTTATTTTCCGTTGCTTCTCATAGGAACAACAGCTGACGATCTCTGTCCTCTATTCGATAAGTACGGCAAGGTCGTGGACGTTTTCATACCTAGGGATCGAAGGTTAGCTGGATTATCACTTGCTTAGAGCTGGTTTCTGTGCTTATCCTGAAATGCAGAAAGGTTTTGGTAGGAATGTGTCATTTGTGGAGTTGGCATGGAGGAGTTAATTTAGACAGACCTAAGTTCATAAATCACCTGTTGAGACGAGGCTCTGCTATAGTCTTAACATGTATTTTTACTTTTGCACTGGACAGGAAAGGGCGTCAAAATCATGTATTTTTGTTCTTTTAGAATCAGTTATACGTCTAATTATTTGGAGATAGTACTTAGTAGACTTTTAAATGAATGAGGAATACACTGCCCAAGTTGTTTGGTTGTAGTATATATCAGTTTCATCTATTATTATTTTATGTACGACATTTATTTGCCCAGGTCTCTTAACTGACATTTCATATGCTTGTGCTTAGGTCTGGTGAATCTCGTGGTTTTGCATTTGTCCGATATAAGTATGCTGATGAGGCATGGAAGGCTGTGGAAAAGCTCGATAGTATGATTATTTTCTACTTTACTTTTCTTTAATGTTTATATTGTTTCCTGTGTTATTCATGACCTGTGACTTCTCCATGCTACACAATCATTGTTTGCTAAGGAATATTAGTATTATTGTTTTGCTTGCTAGTGCGATTGCACATAACATTTTTTTTTCTTTTATGAAATTGATTATGATGTTTACCAATTCTTTTATAGGAAGGGTTGTTGACGGTCGAGAGATTACGGTGCAGTTTGCATCCTTACAGGATGAGGTATCCTCACTACAGGTACTTTTTCTTGCTTGTACCAGCATGTTATACATAATGACTCCATGTTAACTTTGATTATTTTTACTCAGAAAAAGGAAAAATTGGATGCTGCTGAGCAGGTAGGAAAGACTCATGCACGAGCTGGGGAATTGGAGAAACAGGTTAAAAGTTGAACAATGATTGGCCAAAAATTAAAATCTTCATTAGAAATGTGCTGAGGATTATTAACTTGTCTCTGTAACTCATCACGAGTGCAGATTGAGAAGCTTCAACAGGATTTGAAATCTCATGAGAGGGAGAAGGTAACTCTCCAGTCACATGTAAATAAGGCCGAAAAGAGTATACAGGACCTGAACTCAAAGTTAGGCTTGAACACTTAATTAAAAAGGCTGGGGTATTTTAAGTATATCAGGTTAGGTTTATGGCACATGGACAGCACATGTCATTTATTTAACGGTTACTGTTTGAATTGGATGGAAAAACTCAATTACAAACAAACAGAAACATACGGGTGTAAGAACAAACATCATGGGTGCAATTACCAATTGTTGCAAACATCCGGGTGCAATTTCATACTTTTCCCAAAAATATATATATAGAACATACACAACAGATATAGAACAATACACAACAAATATAGAACAATTGATACATTAAGAGATACACTCTGCGACTGATTATTAGCTTCAACAAGTTAATGAAGTTTTGGTCTGTGTAAATTAAATCTCCATCAATAAAAATAGTTTGTGTGCTTCAGGTATAGGGATCATTTTTCTTCGTGTCAATCGAAATTATGGCCAATATACAGGCTATTGTGTGTTCTTTTTAATAAGAAAAGCACACACTACACGATTGCGTTCATTCACTCCATAGCATATCTACATTGGACTACAACTTGTAAAACATTTGCTTTCATATACACCAAGTTCCTCCTTCAATAGCACGATCAAATCTTCAAAGAAAAGACTGAAACATTTGCGTGCTCTCCTACCTACTAAAGAGAGTAGTCTCCTCTCCACCCTAGCCTAACCTAGTTAACACTAACTAGAAACCAAGACAATACTGCTTACATATACAGTTAGCACTCAAAACTCTATTCAACATAGTTCACCAGTTTACAATGTCCGTGTCCAACCAACCAACCAACCAACCAACAATAGCTGAAGATGAGAAGCTGCTTCTGTGAGGACAGACCACACAACTACACAAGGGAGGGACAGTGACTTTGTTGGATCACCAGTAAAACAACAAACAGGGATGATTCCTATAGGAATAATGTAAACACTCAAATGTTTGTGTGTTCATGGCCAAAAAAAAAATGTTTGTGTGTTGTAAAAACAATGGATATGTTGAAGGAACTTAATTGTATTCATTGAAGCTTTTTGGTTAAATAGAGATCAAGAGAGAACTGAATTAACAACAACTCCAAATCAAGTGATTATGAAATCTAACTGAATTTGAAATAACAAAAACTAAATCTAAAATAACATAAAGAAAATATTGAAATAACATAAGGAAAATATTGCAGGACAACTAAGCAACTAATTTAACATTCCTCCTTGCTTTTGTTGGACTGCAAATACCAATTTTTTCACTTAGTGCCTTGAACTTCTCAACTGGAAGTCCCTTGGTGAATATATCAGCTAATTGATCTTCAGACTTGCAATAAGTGAGTTGAACTTCTTCATTTTGTTGAACCTCTTGAACAACGAAGAGTTTGATGTTGAAGTGTTTGGTTTTCCCATGAAAAATAGGATTTCTTGATATTGAATTATTATAAAGTGGTGGTAACACATAATCTCTTCCCATATGAGAATATGTGTCATGCATAGACCTCTATCTTTCATGTGTTATTTTCTTGGACAAAATATATGCCCACCGACTCCTCCAAAGGAAGGGCATGCAATAAGATGCTTTTCCATGTATCCTTGCAAGATCTTGAGCAAATGGGAGGTTCTCTGTGGGTGCGATGCTAATTTTACTTGCAGACATCAATGACTCTAAAATCTTATTCTCAGACGCTTTTGCTGAGACAAGTAAGCAATCACCACTACGTCTTGCTTTAGCCCGTAAATGGGGCATTACATCTCCGAGTGATCCACTAGGGGAGCTTGCAAGACAAACCTGTAAATCTATGCCAAAGTACCCAGCCTCAAACCATCCAATTATATCACTACTTGAAAATGGGCCTTGAATTAAGCCATGCATGTCTTTGTAATAAAGGAACAACTTCTTTGGATGGGTATGGAGGTGTTGCATTCTTGCTGCTTCTAGCAGGTCATAGGAAAGCACCCTTGATAATTCTTTGTTTTTCAACTCCATCATTCGTGGGAGGTAGCAATGACCTAATCTTTTGTGCTAAATTTTAGTCATGTTTGCGCATGCAAAATAGACTGAATGCTCCTCCTGTGCATGATCATATGAGAAGCTTTTGCTCCTTATTTTTGTTCGGATAACCTCCTTACCATAAGCATCAAACACTTGACAATGATTCCTTACAAAAGTGACTGTGAGACCTTTTTGTACTAGTTGCCCAATATTCAGTAAGTTTTGATCAATCTCAGGAACATAAAGCACATCTGAGATGGTTTTGGTACATATCCTTGTTGTGATTGCCACTATCCCACTGCCTTTAGCTTCAAGATATCTGCCATCTCCAATTCTTACCTTGGTGGCTCTAGAGGAATCCAAATTCTTGAACAATATACCATCAAACGTCATGTGATTAGTGCAACCACTATCAATCAACCAATTTTATGAGGTTGTATTGACAGAGGAACACTGTGCCACAAAGATTTGATCATCGTCTTCTTCTTCGTGATCGACAACCTGAACTTCTTGCTTAATATGAAATAACATAAACTAAATCTAAATTAACAGAAAGAAAATATTAAAATAACAGAAAAAATAATATTGAAAAATATTGGAGGACAACTAAGCAAGAAATTTAACATTGAGAACATAAACTAAAACGGCATTCTAGGGCATAGACATAACGAATAGAAAGCAACAAACTATTATTAAATGCGGCAACCAGGGCATTATCCATGTGCAGAATATACTCTTTCTATCATAGGCCACTAGATATCAAAGACAAGAAAAATATCACTAATCACCTACGTCTAATGTCATGATAAAAATCTAGGCCATAGACATAACGAATAGAAAGCAAAAACCTATATTGGCCAAAAAAAAGAAGAAGGCAAAAACCTATTATTAAATGCGGCAACCAGGGCATTATCCATGTGCATAATATACTCTTTCTATCATAGACAACTAGATATTCTTTTTGGCCATATAGACAACTAGATATCAAAGACAAGAAAAATATCACTAATCACCTACGTCTAATGTCATGATAAAAAATTAAAAACTATCGACAAAAGACAAGAAAAAGTACCTCTAGCACTCTGGTGGTGGCGGCTCTCGTGATCAATTACATGACCTTTTTTTTTTTGCCAACATCAATTACATGACTCTTGAGCAGGTATTTTGGCATACTACTGCTATAACTAGAGGTGATCAAATTACTCATTTGGACCCGGAACCTACTCGGAACCGATACTTCGGGTAGATTCCGGGAAAAAATTTTGAGAACCTATTTATTCGGTTCTGATTCCAGTTCTCCTATTTGGGTACCCTAAAATAATCGGAACCGGAATCAGTTATATATATAACTAAAGCCTAAAGCTAAAGGAAGGGAACGGATAGTACTTTCCATTTGCCAAGAAGGCAAGAACTGCAGCCTCAGATCTCAGTGCCTCAGACTTCAACTCTCGCCTCTCTTCACAGTTCACACGACAATCACCATCATCTGTCGGTGTCTTCCACAACGGCAGCCTCCCCGACGGTACCCTCTCCGACGATAACCAAGTGACGACAACTCCTTCCACTCCTTCAACCAAGTGACAACAATTCCTTCCACTCCATACTGCAGACTCCTCCACTACTTCACCCTAGACGACAGACTTCCACTCCGGCGGCACGAGCGACTTCCACTCCACTCCAGCAGCACGAGCGACTTCCACTCCATTCCGGCGGACGACGAACGAAGCGACCTCCACCGTATGTGTATACTTTCTTATTGTAGCTCAATCGATTCAATTGATGCCAATTAGTATGAATTTTGGTGCCGATTCAATTGATGCGCTGGATATCCTTCATGAACGATGCATGGTAGTGTGCACAGAGAACAATCTTTTGTTACTTCGAAACCGAACCGTAACGGGAACTTTTTGGGAAAAAAAAGTTCCTAATAGGGTACCCGGAACCGTTTGTACAAATAGGTTCAGGGTAGGTTTCGATTCCAAAATCAAACGGGTAGGTTCCAGTTCCAAATTTAGATACCCGGTTGGGTAGGTTCCGAGAACCCCTAAATATACAGGGTACTTGGAACTACTCAATCATTGCTATAATAATTACTTGGAGCAACCATGCTACTATGCATGTGAATGTCATCATTATAAATACTAATAATGATAAAGAAATATGTCACACTAAGTCGAAAAAATATCCATGTTTAGTAAAGAGAACTTGTGATCAAAATTAGCTGGGAAAAGAGAGGATATCAGACCTTCATTTTCTTCTGATACATTCAGACGTTTGAATTGTATCCTAAGGAAGAATAAATTACATTAGCGACAGTGTTTCCAAGATTTGGTGACGCGTCTGGCCTAGCTGCGAAGCTTGGTTTATATAAAGTAGATGCCGACTGAATCGACATGTTCATCTGAGGGGTAGCTGTAACTGCAAAACGATGCATATCATCAGAAATTATTTTAAAAGTACCACTAAGCGACGGACAAATAATGGGTAAGACTTTATAAGCAACCTTTTGGGGCTTTCTGTATATAATGAAGGATGTGCTGCTTTTCTCTTTGGTCGTGGAGGTGGTACATGCTCACTTGTTCCACTCTTTCGTACTTTTAAAAAGTACATCTGCGCATGGCTGCGGATCTGTAAATGGTAAGTGTACAGATTCTTGATTCCCAGTAAGATATACAACAGTAAAAGACTGATTGTCAGAAATTTATCTCCATAAGGACCTGCGATTGTATCATGTCCCTCCTTTTTATAAAATGTTGTGAGGTTTTCCAGTTGAAGGTAGTCTATCTGATCTAATAGTATGTAGATTACATGAAAACCAGATATAAAAGCACAACTCGCAAGCACCTCAATAACTGTTTTTGAACCAACAAAACCCTCAAATCTTCTTCAGTCACGTATAGAAGTATATCTAGAATAATATCTTTAAGTTTATCTTTAGTGATTGATATCTCTGAGTTATCTATAATAGATTAGAAGTTAGTTAGACTTATTTATATATACAGGAGTTGTATCTTGCTGCAAAACACAAGAGAATAAAGATTTAATTCTACAAACTTCTTCTTTACATATCTTCCATTCAATATGATATCAGAGTCAGTGCTAACGTCTTCTTCTTCGTTTGGAAGATTCATCTCCTTCATCTGGTCTTTATCTCCTTCGGTTGGCATTCTTCTGCTGGTTATGTGATATCAATAACTTGACGTCGTTCCTCACCTTCTGAAGAGTCTACGAGTGAAGCACGAGCTAATATGGAAAGTAACTTCTATTCTAACAGTTTTTATCGTGAGTGGATTATTGACACTGGTGCCAAAAATCACATGACACATGACGATCAAGATTTCTTTGATTTGAAGTCGAACACATCACTTCATAAATATGTTACACTTCCTAATGGACAAAAATCTAAAGTAACTCGTATTAGAGATCTTCAATTAGACACATGAAAGATATTGAAGAACGTGTTGTTTGTTCCTGATTTGCAATACAATTTAATTTGTGTATCACGATTGACCGATAATTTGGAATGCTCAATACGTTTCTTCTCTGATTCATTTATGATTCAGGACCTCAAAACTAGGACAACAATGAGGATTGGTAGGAAAGTCAATGGTCTTTACATTCTACAACAAGAAAGACAAAAGAAGGAGATTTCATCCATATCACTTCAGAGTAGAAGCGTATTAGCAACTCTATGACACATGAGGCTTGGTCATATACCGTATAGTCAACAACTTCGCATGAGAATTGCTAATCTTGATAAAGTAGTGTATGATTCTCAAGTACAAAATTGTGTTGTTTATTCGTTAGTAAGACAACCACGTTTGTCGTTTACTGATAGTTCATCTCATTCGAGTGGATCATTCGATCTTATTCATATTGATTTGTGGGGTCCGTATAAAACATCAACGATGAATGGATGCAAGTATTTCTTAACAATTTTGGATGACTAGAGCAGAAGTACATGGATTTATCTAATGGATCGCAAATCAAAGGTTGTTATCCTCCTAAAGAGTTTTCTGCGAATGATTCTTAATCAATATGGAAAGATGGTCAAGATAGTTAGAAGTAACAATGGTGGTGAATTTTTAAACAAAGTCAGCAAAGAATTATTTAATCGAATCGGCATAATCCATTAAACAAGTTGTTCATATTCACCAAAGAAAAATGGAAGGGTGGAGATAAAGCACCGACACTTACTTAACGTGTGTCTCTCATTGAAGTTTCAAGCCTCCATTCCCTCGAAATATTGGGGATATTGCGTACTCAGTGCTTGTTACCTAATCAATCTAGTTACCTCAAGAGTACTACATGGATTATCTCAATATGAAGCCCTACATGGAAAACCACCGAATCTTGATCATCTACGCAAATCATGGTCAGATGCAAGACAAATTTACTGCAAGATCACGCCCAACTGTCTTCATGGGATACTCCAACACTTAGAAAGGGTATTTATTGTTATCCTTGCGTGACTCTGTGTTCTTCGTTAGTCTAGATGTAGTGTTCAATGAATAAGTTTTTCCTTTCTCCATGAAGGAATCATCATTCTCCATGATGATACAAATTTCATGGGAAGCTCATCTCATCTTAATAAATTGCAACCCCACCAACCACGACGGCCCATGACAAAGAAACCATTATGAGACCAACCGACCCTGAAGAGTATTTGGTCGAGACAACCCGACAGCATGAAGAGGATACTCATTATCGGACGTCGGATCCGACTTTCCCCGACCCCTTTTGAAAAATAAAACTATTTTTGTTTCGCTCGAAAGTGTCGGGTCTTGGTGAGCGACGGGTCCGATCAAGTGGGGTCATCAACCAGACCGAAAAATGAAAGAGTCGCCACCGATTAATTAAAGGCTAATTGAAATCCTAAAATTTGCCTAAGGTACATGGTGTTAACATCCTAGGGCTTTTAAAGGTCTACGTCCATAGAATTGAGTTCGGGGGTTTGATTACGTCTTAAGAGCTCGCGAGCCCATAATCCGCTCTTTCGGTACTTTAGTTTGCTTTTGAATTTGTTTTTACCAATTTATTTGAATTACCCGTTTTGACCATGCTTGGCCAAAATGATTACATGCACATTTTTTAATTAACAATATACAAACATTTTTTTATTTTTGAATTAATTTCAAATAAATAAACAAGAGATAATAAAGTTAATTGTGCTTGAAAAAGAGTGATTTAACTTTGGGGTCATTTTAAGACGTGTCAAACGTATACAAATAATTTTGAAAAATATGAAGCACATTGGACTAATTTGTGCACCTTGATAAGTAATGGGATGTACAAAAAGGTTTAGGGATTAAGATGCAATTATATAAAATTTCGAGTTGATTTGGAAAAATCTTTTAAAAATGGCAAAAATGACTCAAAACTTTTCTGGTTTGGTTTATAACACTTAGTAAAGTCCCAAAATGACCCGAGAGTCGAAGGACCGAGTTCTAACCTTAATCAAAGTTTGGGAATGACCTGCGTAATTTTCGAAAATATTATGTTTTTGACCGAAACAACCCTCATAACTTTCACAAATGTCTAAAATGACCCCAAAGTTATACCGAACTTCAAATTGAATACGATTCTTATATGAAATATAAATATTACCACTTCATATCGATAAAACGAACTTTATTCACATTAGGACATACAAATATCAAGTACGAGAGAAGATATACCTATAATCGGAGTTTATATACATCACGAGCAACCGAGACCGATAATCGTCAATTTGTTTACACTCAATTTCTATTTATTTTTTTACTCACTATCACTCAAATCCTCACTTTGAATTATTTTTTCTCTCTTTTTTTTTTTTTTTTTTTTTTTTAGTTTCTTCCCTTGGAGTAGTAGCTTACGACCTTGCTTGTCTTTGAGCTTCCTTCAGCTTTTTCTTCCCCTTTGAATTGTAGTGGCTTACTTGATTTTGTAGAGTTTTCCTCCTCCAAGTAGGTGATAAAGCATGGATAATACATAGTGGATGGCAAATGTGATAGCAATTGGGCAAAGGTGATTGACAATTGGGAGGACTTTGGGTGTCATTACGAGGATTTGGTCAAACGATGATGGTAGGTGAGCAAAAGTGATCAAATGGGCAAATGGGATGGCAATTGGGAACACTTTGGGGGCAATTGGTGGGGATTGGTCATGGTTTAGGGGTTTAGGGGATTAGGGTTTAGGGTTTGGGGTTTAAGGTTTGGTTTACGGTTTAGGGTTTAGGGTTTTTTATGGTTTAGAGTTTATGTTTAAGGTTTAGGGTTTAGGGTTTGGGGTTTAAGGTTTGGGGTAAAAGGTTAAGGTTTAGGGTTTAGTTTTTTTTTTAGGGTTTGGGGTTTAATGTTTGGGTTTTGGGGTGTAAGGTTTAGGGTTTAGGAGTTAGGTTCAATTTTCTCGGCTCAGTTCCTCGCGTACGGTATTTTGATCCCGAGCCAAAATTAGATGTTTACACTCATCTCCCACGACGTTCTGTATGTACCACCAGACCTCCAGCATGGCTAGATGACTATGTTCCAATGCAGTTTTTTCCCAATACACAAATACTTGGGATATGACTAGATTTCTTCGTCACTCTACTGCTTCCTCAGCAGCACATCTAAGATTCATCAACCAACCTTAACCAAGGATAAAAATTGGGAAGATGTTGTTCAAACCGAGTTGCAAGCCCTCAAGGAGAATGATACTTGGGATATTGTTGAGTTACCTAAAGGAAAAGGAGCAATTAGATGCAAATGGATCTTCAAAATCAATATAACTCTGACGGCTACTTAGAACGCTACAAGGCACGCCTAGTGGCATAAGGATACACTCAAGAAGTTGGGATTGATTTCATGGAAACTTATTCGCCCGTCGCCAAAATGAGTACGGTCAAAGTCATTCTGACACTCACTGCTGCTCAAGGTTGTAAAATTCGACAGATGGATGTAAATAATGTGTTTCTTCAAGGTGATCTCGAAGAAGATGTATATATGCAGTCCCCTCTTGGATTAAACATTGAACATTCCCCAGGTACGAAGCTTGTGTGTCATCTTTGTAAGTCTCTCTATGGATTGAAACAACCATCACGACAATGAAACATCAAGCTAACTCAAGTTTTCGTGAATAATGGCTACGGGCAAAGTCAACCGGATTATTCATTGTTCACTAAACTTGAGAAAAATGAACGAGTTTATCTTCTAGTGTATATGGATGACATTTTAATCGCTGACTCGAATCCAACCATGATTCAAGAACTACAACACATTTTAGATAACAACATTAAGCTCAAGGATTTGGGGAACCTGAGGTATTTTATGGGATTAGAAGTTCCACGATCCAAGGAAGAAATCGTTCTTAATCAACGTCGATATGCATTGGAATTGATTGGTGATACTGGACTCAGTGCTGCAAAACCATCAAAGACTCCAATGGAATACAATCTCAAGCTCACTACTGCAAAGTATGACAAAACTTTCGGCCTAAACACTGAAGGCACGCCCTTGTCAAGATTGTGAACTATATCATTAACTTATCAAAAGATTTATTTACCTCACAATGAAACGTGCAAACATTGCATACTCCGTACAACATTTGAGTCAGTTTGTTCATGATCCGAAACAATATCACTACAATGTTGCAATGCGCGTGATACGCTACATTAAAGGCAGTCCAGGACAGGGACTATTTTTCCTTTCGGAATAATCTTCATTTAACTATCCACTGTGATTCTGACTGGGCAAATTGTGTTTTTACACGCTGATCGATCAGAGCTTATTGTGTCCAAATAGGTGATGCTACAACACTCCAAGTGCCGAAGCTGAATACTAGAGCTTAAGGATGGCAGTATCAGAGGCAATATGGTTAAAGGGATTAATGAAGGAACTTGGGATTGATCATACCACTCCTATACAAATATATTGCGACAACACTTCAGCGATTCAAATTGCTAAGAACCCTATGTTCCACGAACGCACCAAACATATTGAGAATTATTGTCATTTTATTCGATACAAGATCAAGGATGGGACAACATCTACTCATCACATTTCAAGCAAAGAACAAATGGTCGATTTACTTACTAAAGCCCTTGGCCGTGAGCAACATCACTACTTGCTAAAGAAATTTGTCATGAAGAACATATTTACAGCAACAACGAATCAGAACAATCAACCAACCAGAAGGAAAAGAACATGGGAGTATATAAAAGTATATCTAGAATACTACTTTTAAGTTTATGTTTAGTGATTGATATCTAGAAGTATTTAAAAGTACATCATGAAAAATTGATGATTCTTGCAAGTTTTGAATCATAAATCTCTTACATACTAGCTAAAAGTTTTACCACTACACTATTAGTTTCAATTATTTTTTTATATACTTTAAATATAATTATTGAAACAACTCTCATATTATTGTATTAAACAACCCATATTTATTTATTGATGTTCTTTAGTAATTAACTTTTATTCAATGTCATTTATTTAATTATAATTATAATTTAATTATGTATATATGGTATTAATTTTTTGAAATGATTAAAAATAAGTAATATTCTAAATTTAGTATTTATAGGCTACCAGAATACTCATTTTGAAAATATATTTTTTCAACAATCTCTAAAAAAACACAAAGACTATAGTATATAGATAATTAAATCATAACTCTAACGACACATACAATGGTAAGTTTCAATTTTCCCAACAACCATAAAATTTGGTCAAAGGTAGCAAAATTTTCAAAAATTAGCAACACTACTTTGCCCTAATTTTATGATTGATGTGAAAATTAAAACTTAACAATATATGTGTCGTTAGAGTTCTAATTTAATTATCTGCATACTATAAGTTTATAGTCTTTCTAATATTTTTAGAGATGGTTGAAAAAAATATTTTCAAAATGAGTATTCTGGTAGCCTATAAATTCTAAATTTAGAATATTACTTATTTCCCAACCATTTCAAAAAATCTAATACCATATATACATAAATAAATTAAAAATATATTTAAACAAACAACGTTGAACAAATGTTAATTACTAAAGAGGATCAATAAATAAACATGAGATATTTAATAAAATAATATGAGAGTTGTTTCAATAATTATATTGTAAGTATATATTACTAAAGAGCATCAATAAATTAACATGATATCATAGTCATTTTATGCTTGATTCGTGTTGTCCGCTTGTTCATCCTTATTAGACGACACGGTTTCTACCATGATCGCGTTGAACGCAACTAGTTCACTAGTTACATCGTGGGAGCGACAACAAACCTTAATAATCGCGTCTACATACTTGTTCAATTTCCTAAAGATTCTATTGAATAATTGTTTTTACAGTATTGAGTAACATGACTCTAACCTTTCATTCGTATCATAGAAAAGGAATTAATTACAGTTGACGTTGATATATTTATATATAAAAAAATAACTTACCATCAACATAGTTTGGTTGTCATGTAGTTCGAAGTGCATAGTCGGTGTCACTTCATCATTTGCGTCCTCTGGTACCGGTGATCTAGTATCTCTAATTAGTGCAACTGTCATCTTTGAGTACCACGCCAAGTACTTCCATCTAGATATGTGTATGTCCGGTTCCTGAACTAGTTCTAGGACATGGTTGTTCTACAATTGGATATGTACATCGTGCTTCGTGTCCCAGGGATCACATTTACTGTTATCCCATCATACTTTGTGCAACTTATCCAAATCTCGTTCATCATCAAATGCTTTGAGGATAGCTTGAATTTTCACATCACACGATCTACCAAGTGCCACTCAATATCGGTAAATGAATGAGTGACATCTTAGTCAAGCATACTTGCTCGTCGTCCATACACATTTTTTTTTTTTGGCCAATAAACATCATTCATTAAACATCGTCCGAAACCGGGTTCGAGTACAAAATAACATCCGCAATAATAAAACGACATAAAGGGGTTGGGGGTGAAGACACCCAATCCAAAGGACACAACCCCGCTAATACATTCTTTGCCAACCAATCCGCACAAGAGTTTGCGGATCGGGGAACATGTTCCCAAGCAATCTCCCCAACCAACCGAGATAGGTTCATCGCATTTGACAAAAACGGAACCATCCTCCATGAGAATTCCTTCCCTCGGAGATGGTTGATGACGTTCAATGAATCCGTTTCAATGATTACCCGAGGCCAACCTTTGTCGATTGCGAGTTGTACCCCGTGAAGAACCGCCAAAGCTTCAATCTCGTCCACCGTTCCGACTAGTTGGGTTCCGGTAGATCCCCCACTAACCGCCCCCTTGTCGTCCCGCGCAATAACCCCGAAGGCTCCTTTCATAGAGTGATTCGACCACGCCCCGTCACAATTTATCTTGATGACTCCCCGAGGTGGCCCAAGCCAAGCTTGGATTTGCTTGTCGGTTCTTACCATGTGTTTTGCCGATCCCAACTCCTCAATGGTTCGGCTGATCTCCATGTGAATCGCGGTAGTGCACGGTTGAGAATTATCGAACACGAGCTTGCATCTCGCCTTCCAAATGACCCACGCCACCACCATAATTTTTCTCCATCCGCGTGCCCTAAGGGATCCCCTCGGTCCTGAAAAGTTAGAGACCATACCTAGCCATTCGTCGACCGACCGCGCACCCACATCGGCATCCGGTTGAGTCAGATAAGGAGCCCACACCTGTTTCACCCATGGGCATCCGAACAACATGTGTTCTCTAGTATCGCTAACCAAGCAATCCGAGCAAAGTCCGTCAATGTTCACACCTCGTCGTGCAATAGTCGCCTTCGTCGGAATGATATCATGAGCAAGCTTCCAAACAAATGCCTTGATCTTAGGCCAAACATTTTCCGTCCACACCGCCTTCCATACAAAGGTGCTTACTCTCGGTTGTATCGTGATAGGGGCATTAACCGTTCGACGCCGAGCCTGAGAGGTATGGAGTACATGGTACGCCGACTTGACTGAAATTGTACCCGACTTCGTGTGTGGCCATCGTAAAGTGTCCTTGGTCTCCCCGATCGGTATAGGTACCTGCAGAACCGCTTGGACATCGTCCGGGTGCACCACGTCCCTGATTAAAGTTTCGTTCCACCCCCGGACATCTTGATCAAACCATGAGACTACCCTTTGTTGGGGTAGCTGACCGTCGGACACGGCTGGTCTGATCCTAAGATCAGTACGGTTTGTTACGCACGGGTCGTTAAACGGGCGGATGGATCGTCCATCCCCGAGTATCCACACCCCTTCGTCTCTGATTACATCCCGACCCTCTAGGAGGCTCGACCAAGCCCACGAGGCCCTCCCACCCGCCGAGGCCTGCATGAAAGATTCATTCGGGAAATAGAGTCCCTTGAGAAACCTTACCCACAGAGCGTCCGGTTCGCGCAAAATCCGGGCAGCCTTGTTTGCAAGGATAGCACGGTTAAAGTTGTTCATGTCTCTGAAACCGTATCCACCCACTGACTTCGACATCGCCATGGAGCCCCAATTCTTCCAATGCATTTTCCTGTTGCCCTCCATTGACCCCCACCAAAATCGGGCAATGAGGCTATCAACCTCATTACACCAAGTGGTCGGGATCCTGAAAATATGCATTACATACGTTGGGATAGCATTGAGGACAGATTTGATGAGTACCTCCTTTCCCGCGTGGTTAAGCATTTTGTTCCGCCAACAAAGGATCTTATCACGAACCCGCTCCTTAAGATAGTTTAGAGCCTCCCTCTTTGATCTTCCCCAAATGGTTGGGAGGCCCAAATAGAAACCCGGGTTACTCGAATGTGTTACCCCAAATAGATCAGATATGCTCCTTTTATACGCATCTTGAGCTCCTGAGTTGAAATAAAGTGTTGACTTGGAGAAATTGATTTTCTGTCCTGATGCCGAGCAATAGGCACCTAAAGTATCCTTAAGGTTCGTTGCCTGTGCCAACGAGCCTTTGAGGAAGAGGATGGAGTCGTCCGCGAAAAAGAGGTGTTGGATCTCTGGACAATGCCTCTTCGGGCGGATACCTCTGAATGCACCCTTTTTGACCTGGTCGTCAAGTAATCTAGACAGGACATCAGCGACTAAAATGAAAAGATAAGGTGAAAGAGGGTCACCCTGTCTTAGTCCCCTCGAGGGACGAATGGTGTCCGATCGGTTACCGTTGACCAGAACCTTATATGTCACTGTTGACACGCATGCCTTGATCCAATCTATCCATTTGTCATTGAATCCCCTTTGTCTCAAGCTCATAAGAAGGAAATCCCATTCCACGCGGTCATAGGCCTTCTGCATGTCTATTTTAAGCGCACATTCCGATCTCCCTGACGGCGTTCTTGGCTTGCCTCTTGTCTTAAGATAGTGGAACATCTCATGCGCGATAATAACACTGTCCTGAATGCGTCTCCCTGAAACAAACGCACTTTGGAACGGGGTGACCAGTTCTGGCAAATAGGTTTTCAACTTATTCGCCAGAACCTTAGAGATAACTTTATAGCCAAAATTGCACAAACTAATAGGCCTAAAATCTGAAGCACAGACGGGGCTAGCAATTTTTGGGATCAAGGTAATATGTGTATGGTTAAGAAATGAAGGCATTATACCTGTCGCAAGGAAGGCGATAACCGAAGTGAGCAAATCCGTTCCGACCGTAGCCCAACTCTTATGGTAGAACGTCCCCGAGAAACCATCCGGACCCGGAGCTTTAGAACCACCCATCTGAAAACACGCCCTCTTAACCTCATCATACGTTGCTAAAGCCGTGAGAGCCTCATTCATATCCGATGTGACCGAATTGGGGACACACCTAAGAATCTGCCCAAAATCTGATGTCGGCCGAGATCCCCCCCTATCCGATTCGAATAAGGTCGAGAAGAAACCATAAAGCTCATCCTTTACCTTCTTGTCCCCCTCGGTCCAATTCCCATTCACATCCTTAAGGCGCGTAATTTTATTCCGTCTTCTTCTAGCGAGAGTGGTTTGGTGAAAAAACTTGGTGTTCCTATCCCCGTGACCCAACCACTTAATGCGCGATCTTTGCTTCCAATAAATTTCCTCCCGCTTCCAAAGCGCATGAAGCTTAGACTTTAGGGCCCTTTCGACGTCCACCACCGAACTAGTGTTTTGCGCGTTCGATACATTTCGAATTTGTGTCTTAACCTTTGCAATCTCCACAAGGTTGTGCTTGAACTCCTTTGAGCTCCAATCGGTCAAGGCCACTCTACACCGGTCCAGTTTCAACTTAATCTCATGGCCATGGACCACCGGACCTCCTCTATACCAAGCCGAGTTGATGATGTCAATGCACTCTTCCTTCTCCAACCACATGTCTTCAAACCGAAACTGTCTTTTTCCTTTTGTCTCGTCGGTCCGAAGTTGTATGGATATTGGAATGTGATCGGAGCCGACCATGAGACCATGTGAGCATTGTGCCGATGGAAAAAGAGTAAGCCATTCCGGGTTAGCAACCGCCCTATCCAGCCTCTCCCTTATCCTATCTCCCGCTCTCCGATTGTTGCTCCAAGTGAACATGGATCCGTTGTAGCCCATGTCTTCAAGGTTTAGATCGTCTAGGAGATTAGTGAAACCGTCAATTTTATTTTGGTCCTTCGGTCCCCCTCCCTCCTTTCCCTTTGGTTGGAGATATCATTGAAATCTCCTATGCAGACCCATGGATCCCGCCTATTAAGCCCCAAACATCGCAAGGCTGCCCAATTCTGTGACCTTCTCGCAAAAACCGAGTCACCATAGACCCAGGTGACCCTTTTCATACCTCTGAATTCACAGCTCGTAACAGTCGTGTCAAAGAAGTTCTTATCGCTCGAAATGACTTTGAGGTTTACCTCTTTTGTCCACCAAAGAGCTAAACCCCCACTCGCACCGATCGGCTGCACGTACGCAGCAGATTCCATACCAATTTCCCGTCTCACCCTTTCGCAGTGGGCCTCATTCTTCTTCGTCTCCATGAGTAAGACAATAGCCGGATGAGAGCCCCTCACCAGGTCTTTTAGATGTCGAATTGTCAAGGGAGACCCTAACCCTTGACAATTCCAACTGATGTAAATCATTTTGACCCAGTGGCTGTCGATTGACAGCCACCGGACAACTTAGCCTTCTCCGATTGCCTCGTCCTCCTCCCCTCTGGTTTACCTTCCACAATGTTTTCAGACCCGTTGTTCGTGTCTTGGATGAACCCCCCACCCCTCCCGATGTGAAGCAGATCATACCTGTTGTACCCATAGCTGAGGGGCCACTCTGTGTCTTCCTGCGTTTCATTTGCCCCTCCTTCTGGTCAGTCTGTCCCCTTCTCTTGTGTTCTGGGGGTTTAGAGATAGCCCCCAGCCAGTGAGAGCTTGTCCATGCTGTGTCAGTTCCCTTTTTCGGGTCATTCTGCCCAGGTGAGGCCATCGGTGCAATCTCCTTCCCAGTAGTCATCCGATCTATCTGAAGTCTGTCCCTAACCAGGTCATTCATGTCTTGATCATCCATGTCCGATTCCTTATTGACCACATCAGACACAACTCCCCCAAGCCCTGACTGCACAACCTCCAAGTCTCCATACATGACAGCATTTTTGTCAAAAATGCTTGTGCCTTGCGAGTCCTCATCGTGTATTGGAGTTAAGGGAGTAGCCGTGGCAAGGATTCGATCGATCTCCTGTATAGGCAGCTCCCCTTCCTCGGCCATGTCCTTAATGTAGGTCCCCTGTCTTCCACCTATAGTAGACACATTATTCCCAGTCTGCATAACTGGTGTTGTAGCTATGCACTTGTTATGTTTCGAAGACTCAGCCTCCTCGTGAACCTGCCTCGCAGTGGTTTGCTTGTTCATCACGGAAGGGGCATTGTTTGAGCTGTAGCTGGACACATGACTCCTCTGATCAGCCCAAGCTCTCCAACCCGACCTCCCATTCTGCATCCTGGCATTAGGCATCCCTCTAAATCCAGATTCTTGCTGGAGCTTCGGACCCTGCTGTTGCATGAGCTGAGTCCAAGACTGAAACCGTGGATCTCTGGAGGTGGCCTGCCGTGCACCACCCCCCACACAGACCCAACGATTGTTCGTCTTGGACCGATCACAAATGGTCCAAGGACCATACAGGGGTGACCCATCAGAAGTGTCCATAATAACAGGTTCCGAGCAAGACTTAGAAGAGTGTCCAATTCGACCACAACCGTAGCAAAGTTCCGTGAGCCTCTCGTATTTCACCGCTGCCCACTGCTCGTTTCCACTCGAGTCGATCCATTTAAACCGAGGCATGAGAGGAGCAGCAATGTTCAGGTCCACCAACACTCTAAGGAAAGTTCTGTGTTTCAACATTCTGTCGTCCTCTGTCTTGAGACAAACTCCAATGCTATTTCCAATACTCTGTGCGTTAGGAGTGTTCATCATTTCCAAGCTTAGGCCATGGATTTGCACCCAAACCTGTAATTTTGAGAAGTCCACATCTGTAACAGCTCTGTTCACAGGGCATGACCTGATGTTGAGGCAATGGCCGTGGATTGACCACGGCGAGAGGTCCATGATCTGTTCTTTGTCCTTTAAGGAGGCAAAGTCGAAAGCTAAGGTCGAGTCGTTCATTTCAGCAATACTGACAGTACCAAAACGAGCCCAGGCATCCTTAAGAACGTTCATAACAACATTATTCTTCACATGTCTATCGGATAGCAGCATACCTAAGGCCCTAATCTCAGGTGTGTCATTCAAACCCAGCTTATCAGAAGCCACCAAGTTCAGGAGAGACATAGCCGGGTCCGATTCACCAAAAGAGTTGGGCGCAGCCATACCGGACGAGCTCACAACAGTCTCGACCACCTGCAGACAAGAGAAAGACGCGAAGAAAGGGAGGAACAGGTAAGGTTTATAACTCACAGGAGATGCCAGGGCAGTGTCCGATTGGCGATCGCGTGAAGATTGACCCGATCGCAGGACACTTTGGGATGCAGTCGTCTGGCAATAGGATAACAGAAATCGAAGCGATGAATTCCAGAATTGATCGCGCGAAAGATAAGACAGGCTAGCTGAACTCGATCCGGAGCTGGAGGTTGCTTTGGAACCAGGAACGGATTCAGGCGCTAGGTTTCAGGGGGACTCCCAGCTGGGAGAAGCGCGTCCATGTACGCGCGCATATATCATTCTCTTGTCGTTCTGGTGTTTACAAGTTCCAGGAAAATTACAATATTATATTTAAATAGAAGTTAATTATAAATTACTACGGTGAATACCTGAAACTCTCCCAAAGGCCACAAACTCATCTCAGTAAAACTGTTGAGCGTTGGGTTTATGATTTTTCTTATATGTCTTACATGGAGTCTAACACATCCTTATTGGAGCTTGACCATGCATGATCCCATTTAACTTTATCAATGGGTGACACATTGATAAATGCTCACATGACCACACCTATCACATTTAATCATAAAGAATTAGTTTCGTAATTTGAAGAATCCTTTTTTAGTACAATGGTATATGATCAATGAGTTGTACTTGTATTAGTATGGTGCATCTTGTGGCGTTCGGTTTGTTCCTGTCTACAACTTTGCACAAGTCATTATATAAGTAGCTCAATACAGTTGACACATAGTTGTATTGAGTAAATTGTTGTAGGTACTCCAAAAGTGGAAGGTATTTCAAGCTTACTTTGTTTCCACTAGGGGTGAACAAAAAAGATTGATGAAACGAAAAAAAATCGTTCTGAGATCGTCCTTAACTTTTGACTGAGTCAACACAGACAATTTTTTATCTCAAACTTGGCTCGGGGTTGGATCTTTACCCGAAAGATCGAATAATACGGTCCAGACCGAGTATAGGTTAGAATTAACATTTATTGTATTTTTTAATTAGTATATTGTGTGTTTAGGGTCTTGTTTGGAATTTAAACTTTTTTATATTGGATATTTGGTATTATATTTGTATTTTGTTTTATATTGGATACTTGGTATAACGTTTGCATTGTGTTTTGTATTTAAAAGTTTTGGATATTTTGTTTCTCAGTTTTTTAGAGTAAAAGTCGGTCCAAGACTGAGACCGGTCCGAGTCAAGCAAGACCGACTCGGGCGGGTTTTTAAGATGAACTAGGTCTCGATCCTCCAAGCATGAGCCCCGAAATTTTGGGCTCCGGCTTTTGGGGGAAAAAACTTTCCTGCCCGTCCTTAGCTCACCCCTAGTTTTCACTAGTGCTAAGGAATAAAAATGCACCTAGCATGTGCAAAATGTATCCATGAGCTCTCATAAGAACTTCTTCCTTAGTCGGCATTCTTCGTCATCTTGTTTCCTTTCAAAGAACTTCCTCAACCAAGATATGGAGACCTCTGTCATACTAATCTCATGTATCTCACGGTCTGGTATGTTCCTCAATAAGTTAAGGCAGGAATCAGACAAATTTATACATTCCTCTACAAGGTTGTATGTATATGTGATCCACTTACCCGTAACCTTACTATAAGTTGTGTTGGGTATTGATAGTGACAGCCCAATAAGGAAAAGGCCTCGAAGGCCCAATAACCATGGAGGCGGTAAACCCAAGTTATTCGAACTGGACCGGCCTATACTAAAGTCAATCTGGGCCGCAATAGAGTGACCCAAGATCGAGCCCAAGTTGATATGAACGCCAAAGGTTCCATAGGTGGTCGTCATTCATCACCAAGTCGCGAACTCCTACTGCTCGCCACAGGAGTGCTCGCCCTGAAGAGAGCCTTGCCTCTCTCGTCTGGTCCCACCAACCGTTAATAAAGATATGGCCATGATATCCCGCATATCTCAGGCACATATTCACTAAAGATTAGATATGGTAACTGCAATATATCGCCGTAACCGCAATATCTACTATCCAAATATTCAACATCTCAATATTCACAAAGATATACAGTTGCCTTCCCCCTAAGGGCAGCACCCAATGTCGTCCCCCTAAGGGCGGCCCGAGAACATGTCGGTAATTCCAGACCGACTCCTGCTCCCAACCATACCGAGACTCCAGCACCGCAAACCGTCCACATCGCCGGGGAAAACATCCAGTTAAATTCGGAGATGATATCATTGTTGGAGGCGATCCTAGGGCAGGCTCGCCGACAAGCCCCTACTCCTCAAGAAAACACTCGCCCTGCTGCCACGGGGCCCCTGCCGACTGAAACTCTGAATTCGGGCACCACAGCTCCCCTGGAGGATCAGGAGATGACATCGAGACACCAGTCCCTACCCCCGGCGTCCACCGAACTGTCGGTGGTTACTTATTCCACCAATCTGTCTGGTCCCATGCCAAATGGTGCTTCACCAAAACAATGCACCTTGGACCAGGTGGACGAGCTTATCAACAGAAGGCTCCAAGAAAGGCAACCGACAGTCCCAGCTCCTTTCAGGGAGCGATCTGCTCATCCCTTCGTCGACGATCTCGTCGCCATCAAAATCCCGAAAGACGTCGTCCTGAATGCAGTGTAGGAGGAGATCCCACTATATATGTCAGCAAGCATGAGGCCTCTCTTTTGGGTAAGTCAAATGATCCAAATCACTTGGCTTTATTATTTCTGTCGACCCTATCGGGTTCGGCGTCGTCCGGGTTCGGGTTCGACGTCGTCCTGGTCACTGGCTGATTTCTATGGACATTTCCACCAAAACGTCACGGAGATATATCGCCGAGTCTCGGACGGGGAGATCATCTGAGCCTTTTATCGAGGACTGGACGTGGACAACAAAGCCTCGAGAAAACTGCGCAACAATTATCATGTGTAGGAAATTGAGACGTTGGAGGAACTGGCAGCTAGGGCGAAAGGTTTCATAGACCTTGAGAGAGCGAACGTCGAGGCTAACTTGCTGACGACCTCGCTAAGGGTGGTTCCTGAGCCCCGACGCGATGGTAAGAATGCGGTTAAGAAGGAGAAGAAGGGATGAGACAGCAGGCCTCGAACAGAACCGAACCGAGGGCCCAGAAATCCAGAGGTCCCTGAGTATTTTACGCTTCTAAACTGGCAGATCTCGGCGGTACTAGTCGAGATGGATAGAAGATCTCTGGCAAGGCCACCAAGGCCTCAAAGGGGTGGCCAGCCCATGGGGAAGGATATAGAGAGCTATTGCAGATACCACAAGTGCAAGGGCCACAAGACTGATGATTGCCGCATTTTGAAGCGGGATATCGAGAAGCTGATTCAGAGGGGGATGCTGAAAGAATTTGTGGCGGGGCGAGATATGAGTCGAACGCTACCGAGGAGAAACCGCTCGCCAGCTCCAACTGAGCAAGCTGGTCCATCCCAGAGCAGGAGGGTGGTTAATCTGACTGCTAGAGGATTCAGCGCTGGAGGCGAGGGATTACATGCAAAGGTGGTCTATGCGACTCAGATTTCTACAGCGGTCCAGCTGGGAAAGCGACATCGACCTGAAAAAGACATTGTCATCTCGTTCTCTGAAGATGATTTGGCACATGTCACCACTCCCCATAATGATGTTCTGGTTATCACAGCTGATATCGACGTATGTGACGTGAAGAGGATTCTGATAGATGGAGGGAGCTCGACAGACATCTTGTTCCTGGACGCCTTTGAGAAGATGGGCAAGTCCAAGCGTGACCTGAAAAGGGTCGACTTTCCGTTGATCGGGTTTGCTGGGAGGACGACTTATCCGTTGGGGGAAATAACCTTGCCTGTGATCCTGGGCGAAGGATGGAAGAGCATCAAGGTGGCGGTCACCTTCCTGGTGGTCGACTCGCCTACATCATACAACGCCATCCTGGGGAGGACCACAATCAACCCCAACAAGATTGTGGCCTCCACAGTCCATCAGAAAATGAAGTTCCCCACACCCAACGGGATTGGAGAAGTACTTGGCGATCAGCCTTCCTCGCGGCAATACTATGTGAACTGCCTGCGTAGGAAGAATCAAAGGGAAGCCCTCGCCATCGAAACAGAAGCTGACCCTCATGAGGATTTGACTCGACCAGCGCCTATGGAAGAGTTGGAATAAGTTGAGGTTGATGACTCGACCACCTTGAACAATGACCAGAAGTAGGCCATGACTGCCCTCCTCAGGGAATTCAAGGATCTCTTTGCCTGGAAGCCGAGCGGCATGCCAGGTATCATTACAGACATCATCTTTCATGAGCTCAGGATAGACCCTTCCATCAAGCCGATCGCTCAGAAAAGAAGATCGTTCGGGACAGATAAGCGCCTAGCGATTAGACAGGAAGTTGGCAGGCTGATTGAAGCCGATTTTGTCAGAGAGGTGAGATTCCAGAGCTGGGTCGCCAACCCAGTTTTGGTCAAGAAATCAAATGGCAAGTGGATGATGTGCGTTGACTTTCGCGACCTGAACAGAACTTGCCCCAAGGATTCCTACCCTCTTCCCAGGATTGATCAGTTGGTCGATGTTGGATCGTGATTTCCTGAATGCTGATCTGGCAATGAATTGAATGCCAAGGAGATGGTGATTGCGCGCTTTCGCCTGAGCTCCGATGAACCTGCAAGAAGGGGATCGCAACAGAGGGGGTGCCTCTGGGTCCCTCTCCGATGCTTAAATGAGTATATGTGTGTATATAGCTCAAAACGTATTGAATGTATGTAAAGCAAAGGTATTTATAGAGTAGGAGATACCAAACCGTATAAGGTAACTGTATATCTTCGCGAATATTGTGTTGTTGAAGATTTAGATAGTAGATATTGCGGTTACGGCGAGATATTGCAGTTACCGTATCTAATCTTTAGTGAATATGTGCCCGAGATATGCGGGATATCGTGGCTATATCCTTGTTAACGGTTGGTGGGACCAGAGGAGAGAGGCAAGGCTCTCTTGATGGCGAGCACTCCTATGGCTGCGACCTTGATTGTTGGCGAGCACTTCCTGGGCACTCCCTTAGCGAGCACTCCCATGGCGAGCAGTGGGAGGCTTTGGCCTTGGCCAATGGCGACCTGAAGTGGCACTTTGGCGTCCACTTTAGTTTGGATTCGATACTGGACCACTTTATGAGGGCCAGAGTAACCTTACTGTGGGTTGGCCTTGTTTAAATGGTATGGGTTGCACCCCCTGCAAATTTATTGGGCCTTCGAGGCCTTTCCCATATTGGGTCGTCACTATCAATACCCAACATTTGCCCCCGAAGCTTGAGTGAAGTTTCTTCGGTTGAGCTTGATTCTGTGATAGGGTTTAAGATAGTGACTTTTGGACTGGATTTTTTGCTTTCCTTATATGCTATTTGTGCCTTTTGATGCTCTGTATCCTTTGGCGAACGACTTTGGTTGCGTAGAGTTTTTCGGAATGTGTGATACCTTACCCCATTAGGCGAACGCTTTGGGTTTCCAGGGTTTATGGATGCTCATTCTTCACTCTTTGGGCGAACACTATCGTTGCGAGGGTGTTAGGAGAGGTCTGGTATAGCTTTTGGCAATTACCTTTTTTGTGTAAGACTTCGAACATTTTAATGAATGGACAGTTAGCGGAAGTCGAGAGGACTTTTGAGGCATGTCTGTCTCTTTGTCTTCCGTAACCAGTGGGCAGACTCACAGGTTTTTCGTGTCGTTCCAACCTTTTGTCTCCCCGATGTAACCCTTGGAATTCTGACATTACTTCGGTTTTACCCAAAAGGGTGTAATCATTATCCGAGCCGTTTCTCACATGCCCGTTCGGTTTCCTTCGTTTTGGCTAAAAAGGCCGAACTTTAGCATTTAGTCTTTTACGCACTCAATTCATTTGTATTCCAGAGTTCATATCTTCTTTCAGCCTTCTGTTTCAATTTTTCATTTCTCTCTTTTTATCCTCGAAAAAGCTTTCTCAGCCAGAACGGGATACTCCTTCGAGCTTTGGAGAGCTGTCGGGGAGTGATCGGAACATCCTTGATGACTTCTTCTGACATCATAGGCAACCAAACTTCTGTTCAATCCGCTCAGGGGCGGAAACTTCAGAGTCGATGCTTGGGTTAGCGGGCATTCATCAGTTCGTACAACTGACGCTCAAGGTCGGGGTTCGTCATTCCACGCCAGTCTTTATTGATTGGGTAAATTTCTGACCCATCAGTCTGGGACCTAAATTCATTGACCGCACTTGAGGACCTAAATTCTTCAGTCTATTTTCCAAGCGGGCTAAGACGAGGTTGTTTAGCTGCCTAGGCGTCTATGAGTTTCGGATCAAGGATGTCGACCAGTACTCTGTTTGGCTAGAGGCAGAGAATGGTGACCTCAGGGCTCAATTGAAAGAGTCCTGGGTGCAGAGGGATGCCTCGATGGCTGAGCAGGAGCATCCTTCCTTAAATCGTAAGGCTGTCCCATCCCCCCTTAGCGTGGACTTTAAGAAGTCCGAGGAGTTCTCTGTCTGCGCCTTGGAGGTGATAAAGGCCGAGGCTGCTTCCTACCTCCAGATTTTGGTCGACGAGATTCAAGGGATTGATCCCAAGTTTCCTCTCTGGGAGGTGAGGTCTCTTCAGGACTTCATTGAGAGCGGGTACACCAAGGAAGCTCCTTGGCGATGAGGCTGCCCCCGAGGCCGAGAAGGAGACTGCATCCCCTGATGAACCCAGACCTTGAGGTCTCAGGCCTTCAGGCGACCGAGTCGATGCAGAGTTTCAGGTCAAGGGAGCCTGTTCATCCTCCTGCTTTTTGCTCATCCTTCTTTTTATCGATAATCACTTTTACTTCCCTTTGTTTTTGGGATAGTTGTAATTATTCTTTTGATTTCAGACTCGGATATTATTATAATGAACGCCTTTAATTTCGTAAGCCTTTACTCTTTTTCGACTTCGAATGTGTTTGGTCGTTCTTCCGATATCTTTTCGTTCGAACGCTTTAGGAAGTTTTACCATATTTGTTTTCAACTTCTCTTTAGCTTATGTAGGAGAGTCTCGCCATATAGGATCTTGGACCAACCATTCCCTTCACCAAAGTTTTTTAAGGGAACTGTTACTCGAAGATCATACCTTTAAGGAAACTATCATCTTTTGTAGATGTGTTCGCTTTGTTAAGGTTTTAGACCTTTGGAGTGTTCGTCTAATCACGGGGAACTGTTACCCGAGGCTCATTCATCTTTTAGTAAGTGGTCGCCCTAGGTTCATTCGCCCACTTTCTTTGTGTTTGTTTCGCAAAGGAACTGTTACCCTTGATATGGATTCATTCGCTTTGGATGTTACTTCTCAATTTTTGCCCAACTTATAAGAGAACGGACTCCTTGACGGATTGCTCGCCTTTTGCGCTAGGACTTATGTCTGATTTTTATATTTAGGCCTTATTTGCCTAACTTTTTCCTTAGGTCTTTTCGCCTGATTTTGATAACAGGTCTTGTGCCTGACTTTGGCATCAGGTCTTTCGCCTAACTTTGGTGCTAGGTCTTTCACCTGATTCAGTCATCAGGTCTTTCGGATCTTTTGGTTTGCCTAACTTTGGCGTTAGGTCTTTTTGCCTAACTTTGGCGTTAGGTCTTTCGCCCAATTTTGATATCGGGTCTTTTTGTTTCGTAAGCCTTGGTTTTTGTTTGACTTCGAGTATACTTGGTTGTTCTTCCGATGTCTATCTTGCTTTAAAGCTTTAGGAAGTTTTACCATACTTGTTTTCAACTTCGCTTCAGCTTTTGTAGAATAGTCTCGCCTTTTTGTTTTCATTCAAAGGGTCTTGGACCTTTCTTTGGAGGAAACGTTACCCTTTAGAGGTTCTTTTCGCTCCTTTAGGTTTCGGGGGAAGGACCGTGGCCTCTTATCGGCTCGTCCGTTCCTTTCGCCATGTTTCTTAAGGAAACTGTTACCCAAGGATTATGCCTTTAAGGAAACTGTCATCCTTTATGGATTCGTTCGCCTTTTAGGATTTTGGTCCTTAGATTCGTTCGCCTAGTCGTAGGAAACTGTTATCTAAGATTTGCTCGCCTTTTAAGAAGCTGTTACCTCGGATTCGTTCTCCCTTTTTGGGGAACTGTTACCCAAGATTCGCTTGCCTTTTTAGGAAGCTGGAAAGCTTTAGGAAGTTTTACCATACTTGTTTTCAACTTCGCTTCAGCTTTTGTAGAATAGTCTCGCCTTTTTGTTTTCATTCAAAGGGTCTTGGACCTTTCTTTGGAGGAAACGTTACCCTTTAGAGGTTCTTTTCGCTCCTTTAGGTTTCGGGGGAAGGACCGTGGCCTCTTATCGGCTCGTCCGTTCCTTTCGCCATGTTTCTTAAGGAAACTGTTACCCAAGGATTATGCCTTTAAGGAAACTGTCATCCTTTATGGATTCGTTCGCCTTTTAGGATTTTGAAGACTGCGCTCTGAAGATGATAAAGTCGGCGATCGCCGATTTTCTCCAAGTCCTGGTGGATGATGTCCGGGCGGTCGATCCCAATTTTCCCCTTGAGGAAGTTGGGTCCTTGAGGAGCTTCCTCCGGAGTCGTAACTCTCGGTCTACCCTTGTTGCTGAAGGGGTTATTCCAGCTATGGCTGAAGAGGTTGTTCCCGAAGGCGGACCAAGCCTTCCTGCCCCCGAAGGCGAGCAAATCGTCCCTGCCCCTGAAGGCGAGCCAGTGTCTCTGCCCCCGAGGATCCCCAAGCCTGAAGTCTCCATCTCTTTTATTAACAATATTTGCCTTTTATTTGATTTAAGACTTGGCTTCTTTTATTGAATGCCTTTATATTCATAAGCCTTTTATTCGACTTTGAACATGCTTGGCTATTTATCCAACGTCTTAATCATAATTACTCTTCGACTTCCTTTTGACTTGTAATGTCTTCGACTCTTGAAGTTTTAGACCAAGCATAAGTCGATCCTTCTAAGGAAAATACTTCTGATACTTAAAAGCATAAACTTCTAAGTTCAAAGAGATATTACCCTCTTTGAAGTTTAGACCTTCGAGGTCATCCTAAGGCTTTGTCATCCATAGTGATCGCCTAAAATTCTTTGTTAGCAGATCCCTTTGTTTAGTTTTGGCGTCTGCTTCTCATCTTGCCTAACTTTATTGCTAGGTCTTTTGGCCTGACTTTGGCGTCAGGGATTTTTTGTTTTGCCTAGCTTTATTGCTAGGTCTTTTGGCCTGACTTTTGGCGTCAGGGCTTTTTGTGCCTGATTCGGTTATCAGGTTTTTGCCTGACTCTTGGCGTCAGGTCTTTTGAGGTCTAACTTTATTGTTAGGGCTTTTGTGGCCTAGTTTTGTTGCTAGGGCTTTTGGCCTGTCTTTGGCGACAGGGCTTTTTGGCCTAGCTTTGTTGCTAGGGCTTTTGTGGCATAGTTTTGTTGCTAGGGCTTTTGGGGCCTAACTTTGTTGTTAGGGCTTTTTTTTTGTGGCCTATCTTTGGTGATAGGGCTTTTGGCCTGACTTTGGCGTCAGGGCTTTTGTGGCCTAACTTTGTTGTTAGGGCTTTTGGCCTGTCTTTGGCGACAGGGCTTTTTGGCCTAGCTTTGTTGCTAGGGCTTTTGTGGCCTATCTTTGGTGATAGGGCTTTTGGGGCCTAACTTTGTTGTTAGGGCTTTTTTGTGGCCTATCTTTGGTGATAGGGCTTTTGGCCTGACTTTGGCGTCAGGGCTTTTGTGGCCTAACTTTGTTGTTAGGGCTTTTGGCCTGTCTTTGGCGACAGGGCTTTTTGGCCTAGCTTTGTTGCTAGGGCTTTTGTGGCCTATCTTTGGTGATAGGGCTTTTGGCCTGTCTTTGGCGACAGGGCTTTTGTGGCCTAACTTTGTTGTTAGGGCTTTTGGCCTGACTTTGGCGTCAGGGCTTTTGTGGCCTAACTTTGTTGTTAGGGCTTTTGTGGCCTAACTTTGTTGTTAGGGCTTTTGTGGCCTATCTTTGGTGATAGGGCTTTTGTGGCCTAACTTTGTTGTTAGGGCTTTTTTGTGGCCTATCTTTGGTGATAGGGCTTTTGGCCTGACTTTGGCGTCAGGGCTTTTTTCTTCGATTTGCTTCGAGTGAACATGTTTATGAAGGAATCACTTGCTTGTATGGTCCTTCCCACTTAGCTGAAAGTTTATTCTGACTGTCCAGCCTTGTGAATTCATTCCTTCAACATTCCTATCTTTATCAGCTTTTCGATGTCGCGCTTGTGCTGTCTGCAATAGCTCTCGGTGTCATTCCCCATGGGCTGACCACTCTTGCGGGGTCTCGGTGGCCTTTCCAGAGACCTTTCCATCTCGACTAGTACCGCCGAGATCTGCCTGTTTAAAGGCGTGAAATACTCGGGGACCTCTGGATGTCTTGGTCCTGGGTTTTCCGATCTAGGCTTTTCTCGACCCTTCTTACCCTTCTTGATCCTGCAGAGACACCAAAGAACCAAGACGGCGCCGAACCCAAAAGGGTCGACAGAAATAATAGGGCTAAGTGATTCGGATCAGTCGACTTACCCAACAGAGAGGCTTCATGCTTATTAACATGTATAATGGGGGCGCCTCCACCTCTATACTCGGGGATGGCCCTGACGACGACATCCTTTGGGGTCTTGACGCGTTGTTCTTTGAGTCTCTTAGTGATAAGCTCCTCAACTTGGTCAAGAGTGAATTGGGGTTGCTGTCCTCCAGTCGGTGCAGAACTTGATGGACTGACAGAGCGAGTGACCGCCGGCGTCTCAGTGGAGGCCGGAGGTAAGGATTGGTGTCCAAAAGTCCTCTCTTGATCTTCTTGAGGGGCTGTGGTGCCAGGATTTCCAGTTTCTGATTCCGGTGGCCCCGCAGGACGAGGATCCTCATGAGGAGCAGGGGGTTTTCTGCGGGCCTGTCCTATGATGGTTTCCAAGAGGGATATCATCTCTGCGGTTACCTGAATGGTTTCCCAAGCCACTTGGATGGTTTGTCGATCTGGAATCTCTGCGACGTTTGGAACAGGGGTCGTTCTCGAATTGCCAATGTGTTCACGTGCCGGTCTCGGAGGGACGGCATCACAGACTGCTTGGCTAGCAGGTTCTTGGTGGAGTGCGAAGCGGCAGCGGAATTAGAGCTATCCGAGGATTGTTCGTTAGCTTCTTTCCGATGATTGCGGTTAGAGCGAGTATGTATGACTGTTTTGCTCGTTTTCCCACAGACGGCGCCAAATGTTGGATCGTGATTTCCTGAATGCTGATCTGGCAATGAATTGAATGCCAAGGAGATGGTGATTGCGCGCTTTCGCCTGAGCTCCGATGAACCTGCAAGAAGGGGATCGCAACAGAGGGGGTGCCTCTGGGTCCCTCTCCGATGCTTAAATGAGTATATGTGTGTATATAGCTCAAAACGTATTGAATGTATGTAAAGCAAAGGTATTTATAGAGTAGGAGATACCAAACCGTATAAGGTAACTGTATATCTTCGCGAATATTGTGTTGTTGAAGATTTAGATAGTAGATATTGCGGTTACGGCGAGATATTGCAGTTACCGTATCTAATCTTTAGTGAATATGTGCCCGAGATATGCGGGATATCGTGGCTATATCCTTGTTAACGGTTGGTGGGACCAGAGGAGAGAGGCAAGGCTCTCTTGATGGCGAGCACTCCTATGGCTGCGACCTTGATTGTTGGCGAGCACTTCCTGGGCACTCCCTTAGCGAGCACTCCCATGGCGAGCAGTGGGAGGCTTTGGCCTTGGCCAATGGCGACCTGAAGTGGCACTTTGGCGTCCACTTTAGTTTGGATTCGATACTGGACCACTTTATGAGGGCCAGAGTAACCTTACTGTGGGTTGGCCTTGTTTAAATGGTATGGGTTGCACCCCCTGCAAATTTATTGGGCCTTCGAGGCCTTTCCCATATTGGGTCGTCACTATCAATACCCAACAGTCGATGCAACCTCTGGTCACGAGATGTTGAGCTTTATGGACGCCTATTCAGGCTACAATCAGATCCGGATGCATACTGATGATGAGGCCCATACCACTTTCTATGTTGACGGGGACATTCTTTGCTACAAAGTGATGCCCTTCGGTCTAATCAATGCCGGGGCGTCCTATCAGCGGATGGTGAACCGCCTGTTCCAAGACATGCTGGGGAGAAACATGGAGGCTTATGTGGACGACATGCTCGTCAAAACAATCAAGGGCAGTACTCATACAGCAGACCTTCGCAAAGCTTTCGAGTGCATGAGGAGACACAGCGTTCGCTTGAACCCGGCAAAGTGCGCCTTTGGAGTCAAATCTGGTAAATTCCTAGGATTCATGGTCAGTGAACGGGGTATTGAGGCGAACCCGGAAAAGCTCAAGGCTATAGAAGAGATGAAGTCGCCAACATGCCACAAGGAGGTCCCATGCCTGAATGGTCGCCTAGCTGCTCTCAATCGCTTCCTCTCCAGGGCGAACGACAGGTCCCTCCCGTTCTTCAAAACTCTAAGGGCAAACCGCAAGTTCGAGTGGACGCCAGACTACGAGAAGGCGTTCTAATCCTTGAAGAAGCACATCCAAACACTCCCAACTCTGGCAAAACCCATTCCAGGCGAGCAGCTCTTCCTTTACCTGAGCATCAGTGATGTGGCGGCCAGTGTCCTTTTAATAAGGGAAGAACATAATGTCCAGAGTCCAGTGTATTTTGTTAGCAAGATGTTTAATTCTGCAGAAATAAAATATGTCCAGATTGAGAAGTATCTTTATGCCTTAGTTATTGCTGCTCGAAAGTTGAGACCTTATTTTCACGCGCACAACATTACAGTCCTCACCAATCAGCCTCTCAAAAACTTCCTGCTGAAACCAGATTCTTCAGGAAGAATGGTCAAGTGGGTGATCGAGGTCAGCGAGTTCAAGATATAATTTGCGCCAAAATTGGCCATCAAAGGTCAAGCACTAGCTGATTTCATCGTGGAAAGCACAAGTAATGGTCTAACAGAAGCAGATAAGAGGCCAAGTTCATCAGCAGACAACAGTCAAATTTGGGAGCTTTATACAGATGGATCTTCATCAAGAGAAGGCTCGGGGGCAGGTTTAATTCTCATTCCTCCTGAGGGCGAGGCTTTGAAGTATGCGATCGCCCTAATATTTCAGGCGACCAATAATGAAGCAGAATACGAGGCTCTTATTACTGGACTCAGACTGACAAAAGGAATGGGTATATCGGCACTCAAGGTAAAAAATGACTCTGAACTTATTGTTAATCAGGTCAATGACACTTACGAGGCAAGGGGAAAAGATGAAGAAGTACCTCGACATTGCCAAGAAACACGTCGTAGAAATTCCAAACTTTGCGATCGAGTCTATTCCTCGCCAAGAGAACCAGATGGCACACTCTTTAAGTAAGCTGGCGTTTGGAGGAACCAGAATTCAAGACGTGCAGTTCCTGGAAAAAGCACTATGTTGGTCACATGGATGACTCCGTTCCAGAATTTCTTAAAAGGGGGAATTCTCCCAGAAGACGAAGGCGAATCTACGAGGATAAGACGACTTTCAGTCAGTTACTTGATTATAGTCGGAGAACTCTATAGGCGAGGCTACTCGACTCATTACCTAAGGTGTGTTGCTCATCCAAAAACAGAAAGAGTTCTTCGAGAAGCTCATGAAGTAGTGGCAGCATACCATGAAGGTGCGCGATCATTGACAAGAAATATCTTCAAGCTGGGATACTACTGGCCAACCTTGGGAAAACGATGAGGCTGAATTAACGCAAAGGTGCGAGACTTGCCAACAATTTGCACCACAATCAGGGCGACCGCCAACACTGTTGTCGCCAATGGTAGGTGCCTGGCCTTTTGCTCAATGGGGGATGGATATATTGGGTCCTTTTCCTATTAGTACTGGTCAGCGCACTCACATCACAGTGGCGATCGACTACTTAACCAAGTGGATAGAGGCGAAAGCTTTGGCTTCTACAACGGAGTTTCAAGTGATCAAGTTCCTGAAGATCAACATATTTTCCAGGTTTGGCATTCCAAAGATACTTATTAGTGATAATGGTCCACAATTCGTAGGAAAATAAATCAAGTGGCTCTGCGAAGAATACCATATCGACCATCGGTTCAGCTCAGTGCATCATCCTCAAACGAATGGGAAAGCTGAAGCAGCCAACAAAGTTGTTTTAGTAGGGCTTAAGAAGAGGGTTCGAGCATTCAAAGGAAATTGGGCAGAGGAGCTGGAAAACGTATTATGGGCTATCCGACCAACGCCTAAGGCAGCCACTGGAGAAACACCCTTCAGTTTAGTATACGGATCAGAAGCAGTAGCTCCCGCCGAAATAGCGGTGCCTACCCACAGAATCCTATACTATGACACTGAGGCAAACGAAATCGAGCGCAGGACTGACCTCGACTTGGCAGAAGAAAAGAGGTGGCAATCAGAATGAACACAAGGCAAGATGCGACTGGCGAGCACTAGATATTTCAACAGAAAAGTCAGCACTCGCCAATTTTTCGTGGGGAGATGGTTATGAGAAAGAATGAATTTACTAGACTGAACAGCCAAAATAAACTTTCAGCTAAGTGGGAAGGACCATACAAGGTAGTAGCGATCGCCGCCCCAGGATCTTACTAATTGGAAACCACCGAAAGTGAAAGGTTACCCCGTCCATTTAATTCTGAACATTTAAGGAGATTTTATACATAGCTTGTAATCAAAGTTTTATGTCAATAAAAACAAGTCATTCCTTCATAAAGCATGACTAGCTGAATCAAATCGAAGAAAATATACCTGACGCCAAAAGTCAGGCGAAAGACCTGATGACCGAATCAGGCATTGAAGAAAAAAGACATGACGCCAAAAGTCAGGCGAAAGACCTGGTGACCGAATCAGGCACTGAAGAAAAAAGACCTAACGCCAAAAGTCAGGCAAAAGACCTGATGACTTAATCAGGCAACAAAGTCCTGACACCAAAGTCAGGCGAAAGACCTCACGCCAAAGTTAGGCAACAAAAAAGACCTGATATCAAAATTGGGCAAAAGACCTGACGCCAAAGTCAGGCGAAAGACCTAACGCCAAAGTTAGGTAACAAAAAAGACCTGATATCAAAATTGGGCAAAAGACCTGACGCCAAAGTCAGGCGAAAGACCTAATGCCAAAGTTAGGCAACAATAAATACCTAATATCAAAATTGGGCAAAAGACCTGATGCAAAAGTCAGGTGAAAGACCTAGCAACAAGGTTATGCAAAAACAAAAGACCTGACGCCAAAGTTAGGCGAAAGACCTAGCAACAAGGTTAGGCAAAACAAAAGACCTGACGTCAAAGTCAGGCGAAAGACCTAGCAACAAGGTTAGGCAAATCAAAATTCATGTTACCAAAATCAGGCAGGAGTCCTAATGACAAAGATAATCAATCCATCAAAGAAGCTGTCCTCTTATATGTTGGACAAATTTTGGAGAAGTTATCTACTAAGGATAACAATTCCTTTATGAAGTTAATTATAGAAGAGGGGCAAGGAATCTTAAGCGATCACTATGGATGATGAAGCCTTAAGTAACAAGTTCCTTGCTATTATGCGAACACCCCCAAAGGTTTAAACTTCAAAAATGTAATATATCTTTAAGCTTAGAAGTTTATGCTTTTAAGTCTTAAGATGTTGTCCTTAACAAATTTATATTTAACAAGGAGAATAGATAAGTCTATATAGACTTATCCTTTCAAGCCTAAAATAAAGGTCCAAGGCTTTAAGAGTCGAGACCATTATAGAGCGAAGAAAAGTCGAGGGTAATTATGATTAAGATATCGGAGGAATCGCCAACACATTCAAAGTCGAGTAAATATAAAGGCTTATGAATATAAAGGCATTCAATAAAAAAAATAACTGAGTCTTCAATCATAAAATAATTACAACCCAACCCAAAATACAAAATAATATAAGGAAACAATTATCTAAAATCTAGAAGAGGATCGCCGGAAGGGTGGAAGCTTTAGGCCTTGGAGTCTTCAGGGACGGGGACACTCTGCTCGCCTTTAGGGGAAACCACCTCGACGGTAGCAGTAGGGTCGACTTCCTCAACAGCAACAGCCAGGTCGACCTCTTCAGTAGCAGCGGGGGTCTCCTGGGAAGGAAACTCCGGAAGAAAAGCTTAAGGGCCTCAACTTCCCGAAGAGGGAAGTTGGGGTCAACAGCCTGGATGTCCTCGACCAGGACTTGGAGATAGTCAGCAATTTCTGACTTCATCACCTCCAAAGCACAATCGACGAACTCCTCGGATTTCTTGAAGTCGTCGACCACGCTTTGAGGGGATGGAATAGACTTTAGCTATACAGCCAGCTGTTCCTTCTCCTCCTCCAGGGCGTTCCCCTGGCCTCAGCAGCAACCTTCTGAGCCTCAGCAGCTTCCCTCTAAGTCTCAGCAGCAACCCGTTGAGCTTCGGCATCCGCCTTCTGAGCCTCTGCTTATGCCCGTTGGGTTTGGGCCTCTTTAAGCTCAGCCTCCAAGCGAGCCTTAGCAGCCTCAACCTCGGCTAAGTGTCGATGAAGGGCCTCAGACTCCTGGAGGGCGACCGCTGCATCAACCTCCCTCTTCTTGACATTGGCGAGGAGTCTCTCCTCCTTCCTGAAGTACTCCTCTCGAGCACTTTCCACCTGGAAAACTGCCGAGTCGGCAATCGACTTCATGGCCTCCATCTGCCCAGGAAAGAACCCCAGGCTCTGATATTGCTCCAGCTCGATAAGCAAGTCAGACTGCTTATCGGCGAGCTCCCCGACGCCCCGACCGATCGCCACCTCTTCTCGAACGAGCTGGCAACAAAGGGAACAAGGGGCAATGATGCTGTTAGTATACGAAAAATACAAGTAATACAAAACCACAACAAAGGTTTAAAGTCTTACCAGGGCGACTCGTTCTAAGTGCGTCCTCATCATCATCTCGATGAGGGGCAACTCCGAGGGAACTTCGGAACGATCCCTGGGAGGAATTATCCCCTCTAAGAGTCGCATACATAAATCTGGGTTCCCCCGGAGGGACCTCTTATCGGAGACCCCCGTCTTCGAGAAGTCCCCGTTGGGGATCCAGACGCCCCGGGAATTGGCAGCTTTTGGCGCCTGGAACAAGCCCACTAAGGGGGAGTCTTCGAAGATCCGAGGGCATCAGGCCCCTTCTTCTAGGCCTCCTATTCCTGGGGAGGAATAGAGGCTGAGGGCTAGGGAGGAGTAGGGGTCGCCGAGACCACGGCCAGAGCCTTCTCCTTGGGGGCAACAGGACCCTTAGGAGCCAGGGGACTCTTGGGAAGAGCAGGGCGCTCCTCGCCTGAGCTCCTGACCTTCTTGGCAGGAGAAGGAGGGGGTCCCGAGCCATGTCAGCAGCGGGCTTCTCTGCAAAAAGTAAGCAAATACATCAAAATCCAGAAACTCAAGGCGTGGTACGAGTAAGAATGCAATGTACCTGGTTGGCGAAGGCCAACGGTGGCCGTGGGACGTTCCTCCTCAGGTTTCCTCTTGGAGGAACGCCTAGAAGGAGGAGGAGGAGGGTTCAGCGACGCCTGGTCTGAGGACAGCCCCGCCTTCCCTGTTCATCAAAGAGACCCATGAGTTTTCGGCCCCGGTTGCCTACAACCAATAAAAAGAAAAAAGATTAGAAGAATTACCCAATCAACAAGAAGTGGCGTGGCTTGATGAATGCCCGCCATCTCGAGCATATTCTCAGTGGTATCCGTCACTGAGTGGATGGGGTGAAAACTGGATGGTCTATGCAACCGGAACAACTCATCGATGGTGTTCCGGTCGCTCCCTGATAGCTCGCCAAAGGCAGGGGGAATATCCCTTTCCGGCTGAGACAACTCCCAGAACACGCCCCCCTTGTAGAAGAAGTAGAACTTCTTGTAGTTGGAGTTGGTGGCATGGAAATCGTCGACCAACCGGACATGGACATTCCAGCTCCACGCTTGACCTCTCCATTCTTCAAATTTTGGCCAGCGAGACTGGAAGTGATGGAAATGATTCGCTCTGACGGACAATCGGAAGAAGCATCGGAACAAGGCCAGTGAATACGTCCATTCTTGACGTATGCATAGGAACTTGAATCCGACCCACATCCTAATGCTGTTGGGTACGAGCTGAGTAGGATGTATCCCGTAATACCGGCACAGCTCCTACAAATCCTCGCAGAGAGGAAAACGCAACCCAACATCAACCTGGGCCGCATAAATGTAAACCTCTCCGCCACGAGGATAATGCAGTCCCAAGCTCGGGTACCTGCTGGAGGCATCCACTTCACTGAAACCACCGATGAAGACTACCATATTAAAATGAGCCGGCTTCAGTTTGTTGGGCTTGACATCTTCTTAGAAATTCAGATATGGCAAGAACAATATGAAAACAAGAAAAACAGGGGATACTCTTAGACAAAGCAACAAACAAAATATTTACCTTTCGGAGAAAAGATGGGCGTGTTGGTTTCTGGCCCATCCACCACCACAGACGTGGCTGCGGACCTTCCAACATCAGGGTGCCTCTCAGCCGAGGCTGGTGTAGAACTATCCCTGATTAACAGGGGCATTTGCATTTTTTGGCACCTTAGGGGCCGAAGAAGAAGACTTGTTGGCAGTCATTTTTGTTTTGCCAGTCGATTGATTACGGGTGGCCATGGATGTTCTTAGGGTGAAAGGTTTGAAAATCGACAAGGAAAAGAAGAAGGTTGCAGAAATTGAAATCGGAAAACAGAGAGAATTCTCTAGAATCTGGGGGAATGGAAGCGTAAAAGACAAAAGAGTGGAACTGCTGTCCCTTATATAGGCAAAAAAGGAGTAACCGCCATTGACAGAATCGAAACGACGCAGAGAATGATTGCACCTATTGGGTAAAAACCGAAGCAATGTCAGAAATTTAAGAGACACCTCGAGGAGACAAACGGTCGGCCAGTGCAGAAATCTGTCAGACTACCCTTGGGTTACGGAATATTAAATGGAAGGCGTGCTTCAAACGACCGTTCGACTTCTGGATGACTGTGCAATTATTAAATGCTAAAGTCCATTAGGCATACAAAGTGATCGCCATCGCACCAATAGGCCTTTTCGGGAAATCCTTTTCAAAGGCAATGATCGCCCAATAGCAAAGGATAAACCTCCATAAGCCTAGACTGCCTAGAGTTATCACCAAGAAGGAATAAAATATTGAATATTCCTTCATCCATGAACAACCGAACGACTGATCGCCAAACAAGCATAAAGTGTTCATAAAGTTATAAACCACAGAAAAAGACAAAGAAGACCAAATCCAAGTGTCACTATCTCAAACCCTACCAAGGAATCAAGCTCGACTGAAGAAACTTCACTCAAGCTTCGGGGGCAAATGTTGGGTATTGATAGTGACATCCCAATAAGGAAAAGACCTCGAAGGCCCAATAACCATGGAAGGGGTAAACCCATGTTATTCGAACTGGACCGGCCTATGCTAAAGTCAATCTGACCCGCAATAGAGTGGCCCAAGATCGAGCCCAAGTTGATATGGACGTCAAAGGTTCCATAGCTGGTCGTCATTCATCACCAAGTCGCGAACTCCTACTGCTCGCCACAGGAGTGCTCGCCCTGAAAAGAGCATTGCCTCTCTCCTCTGGTCCCACCAACCGTTAATAAAGATATGGCCACGATATCCCGCATATCTCGGGCACATATTCACTAAAGATTAGATATGGTAACTGTAATATCTCGCCGTAACCACAATATCTACTATCCAAATCTTCAACAACACAATATTCACAAAGATATACAGTTGCCTTGTACAGTTTGGTCTCTCCTACTCTATAAATACCTTTGCTTTACAAACATTCATTACGTTTTGAGATATACACACACATATACTCATTTAAGCATCGGAGAGGGACCCAGAGACACCTCCTCTGTTGCGATCCCCTTCCTGCAGGTTCATTGGAGCTAAGGCGAGAGCATCATTCAACTATCCTTGGGTATTTAATTCGCTGTCAAGTCAGCATTCAGGAAATCAAGATCCAACAAGTTGCACATCATGCAGCGTAATAGTCATTTCATCCTACCGTAGGTGAAATGTGTAAGTTTGTGGTCGCAACATTTCAATGAGTGGGTGAAGTAACCCAGTATTAATGATGATGCTAGAAATATCATTCGCTCATCCAAAATCTGCTAAATCCATGTACCTCTGTGTGCGTGAATCTAGGGTCAACACTTATCGGCCTTCCAATACTTATCAATTTTTCCCCTAGTTGTAACCTACAATATTAATGACTATTACAGTATAGAAAAAAGTATTAAAATTTTCCAACATAAGTCGTAACACATTAGTAAAATTACAGTATCGTTTGTGGTATGTTGGGACATATAATGTTGTTAAGCATACAACCATGATAAATCTTGTGAATCCTGCGCCTAAAACATCGTACCTTTCCTCGAGTTGCCCTATTCACGATCCATTATCTGAAAATCAAAGAAAGGGATAATGATTAATTACGAACATTGGTTACTTTTTGTAAGATCTCTGATTGTGACCAGTATGATTATATTTACCTCATTTCTTCTGTTTATAAACATTTCTATAATCCATTTCGTTGCGAATCCTTTTCTTCTTTCGACAATGTTTAGATATTATCATACTGGGATCACATCTAACAATAGAACCATTCCACTGATCCACTATTCTTCATCCGGTAAATGGTGGAAAATTTGGACAAGTTGGTCTATCTATATGCTTCGAGACCAAATAAGGATCCTTGTATTGGTTCCAACTTTTGCTAAGTACACGTAGAGCGGTTATTGCATATGGACACGACCTATGAAATAGTGTTTACTCTCTACACTTGCATGACATTTGTAACAAAATTACTGTATAGCTTATCCCCCACGTGACCAACTCCGTACTCCTACCCATAAGAGGAGGCCGTAGACTCAAATGTACGAGACGTGTCCTCTATGGAAGCCAACAACTCTTGTATTTTTGGAAACAATTCGTGGTCCATCGAACTTGCTCGCTCATCTCTCGCACGACGGTCAATAAGTAACCATTTAACCTTGTGAATGTTATTTCAACAATTGGGATCACCTGTAATGAGCTCACTTCTTTTAAAACTTTGTTAAATCTTCATATTTATTGGTCGCCATTACGCCATACTTGTGCCCCATATTGTACGATTGCGGCCATAAGTTGAAGTCACCACAGTCTAACAATCAACAAGTTAAATGGCCATTGTTTAATGATAAAGATGCTAAAGAAGCTATCAAAAAATTTATGGGATGTACTCCATTCCATTTCAAATAATTGTTTCCTAATATTTTGATCCTTGAAGCTACTGTTAAAGTTGCTCGCTATATGTCAGGCACAGTACCTATGAACATCCCATGAATCTGAAAATACTTTGGCGACCGCTACTTTAATCCCATTATACTAATTGTAGAGTATACATACTTTTCATTGACCCCTCGTGACGTAGTGACGCAGACACTCTAAAAACAACATTCATTTGTCTGCACTCTCGGAATCAGTGAAAGCACAACACAACAAGAATATTTGATTTTCATCATCGATGGAAACAATAGTTGGCATGTATAATTTTCTTACAAATGGGTTGGTCAATACTGGTTAACGGATTAACGGTTCAAATAGCCAAACCACTTCCCGCATACAATCACCCGATTAAGCAGGTGCTCCATTCTGCTCATAGTCGAACATTGTCTTCAGGTCCGGCAATTTCTGACACGGTTAAACAATATCTAAAGATCTGCATATATGCGTATATGCGTTTAACCTTAACACATCTGCTACAACTCCTATACATTTACACACGACTAATAATTGTATTGAGACACTTTTGATATGCAAATATATACATAAACATGACTAAGTATATGTATCTAATATTTGAACGTATTTTGTATGTTTTTTTGAATCCTTTGTCAAATTTAAAATTAATTATAAAATTAAATTTTGGATTTCGTGTCGTGTCGTGTGACATGACTTGTGTCATGTATACATGATGTTTTTGCTTCAAAACTTTAATCGTGTGTGTCGTGTGCGGTCTATTTAATAATCATGTCATGTTCGTATTTTGAGTTTGGAGACACGTTTAAGACCTATCAATTTACACACGACACAATTAGTAAGACAACACAATTAGGCACGATACAAATTTTCACCTCTAATAACTCTATCAACGGATTTAGTGTTCTCAGCCTCATCTTCCCTAAATGATGAAAATTCATCATGAGTAGGGATTAGGGCGAGATCCTCTCTTTCAATATCATTTCCATCAGATAAACTGTCACCAACTTCTTAAGCTACTTGAGTCATAATATGTTCATCGGGTTCACTGCGTTCCCTCACTAAGTGAATAGGGATCATCGGAAGGACTCTGGTAGTCACATAGATATTCATACTGCCCTCGCACATATCAAAAATCTCTTCCAATTCAACTTAATTGTGTATTGGGATAACAACGTTATCCAACTTTCAATCAAGTTGAAAATCAATTTCTGCACTACAAGAATGTTGGTCTACAACTGCAGACTAAATTTCTTGTCACTAAATACTATCGTTAGATAAAGTATTTTGTGTCGACATTTAGTATCGTAGTTATACAACTGATTTAATGTCAAATAATTTATCGCAACTAAAACTCATGTTTTGTGTGGACTTTTTCCATTGTAGAATAGTTTAACTTGAAAAAAATCAGTGTCAAGACAACATCGACATTAATACACACAATCCGTAACAGACGGAAATTTTACTATAAAAACGTCTATTTAGTGTCTAATGTAGTTGTTATAAATTATGTATAAACAACTTCGGTTTCTATCTGTCACCGTTATGAATTTGTCGTCACTAATTTAAATTTGAAATAATTTAAATTTGAAAGTTACTTTGAAAGTTCACCGCTGATGTAGCTACAACCACAACGGTCGCGTTTGGTAAAATAACGGAATCTGTTGTCGCTGATGTAGCTACAACCACAACAGATTCAATTATTTTGGTAAAATAATTTCTTTAGTGGTGACTATTGTTGATGTCAATAATGCACAAACAACTATGATAGATTGTCAACTAACATTAGTCGTTGTCGTCACAAAATGTTAAGAACTCTCACTAAACCGATAGAACCGCCACTAAACCGAATTGAACCACAATTTAATGTTTTTTTTAAAAAATATTGAACTATATCACATGCTTATGTGGTTTAACTCAGGCGTTGCAGCTGTTTGACGAGCAGAGGAGGCGAATGGTGGGAGGCACAGGCGGAGCATATTTATGACCTAGCATTTATGTTAGCCTTCTCCAGAGCCACCCTCTGCTTCTCGACACTTCAACTTCAGTCCTCTCCTTGACTCCTATCTTCCTCTCTTCTCTGTCTCTATCCATTTGTCGTCTCGCCTCCGTTCGTTTGTCGTCTCGCCACCGTCCGTGGTGTGACTCTTGCCTCCGTCTGTATCAGGTAAATTTATTCTGATTGTTCTTGATTCAGTGACTGTACTTTGTCGTCCATTTAGGTCACGATTGTTCTTGATTTAGGTCACGAATGGTAAGTGTTCACGATTGTTCCGATTTGTAGTTCACGGTTGTTCACGAACTTGAGTTATGATGTCTCCAAAGCTCTAGTTTATGTGAATTTTAAGGAATCATTTATATGATTTTGATAAGATGCAGGTATTTTGCTCTGGCACAATTTTATATATTAATATGGCATATTTGCAGAAAGACGATGCTGCAGCAGACAATCATTCTCAAGAATTTGCAAGCCAAGATCCACCAGTCAAGGTACGGGTAGCAAACTAGATTAACTATATCTATTCACAGATGTTCTATTAATTGTGTGCTTCTGATTACATTTCTTCTCGAATTGATTTTCCATAGGTTGTGGTGCGGGTTCGACCCTCAAGCAATCAAGGAACTGGACGAAAACGGATTCTAAAGGGGATTGGTGAAGATTCATTATCAGTTGGGGATCGCAAATTTACCTTTAACTCCGTACTTGATTCAACCTCAAATCAGGTTTGAAGTCTCTGAACTGCTTACTGGATATTTAGACGCAAATAAACAATATATCTAGATAGTTGTCGATCAAGTAGGGAGACTATGAGTCCCACAATATCCTGACACAAAGCTTTCCTGGATTTGTTCGGGTTTCCTAGAAACAATGAACAAAAATTAAGACTTTATTTGGACTTTGAACTGTGTAGAAAACAAAAAGGCAACGGAATTATGATGTGTTTTGGTATTTATGAAATATTCTGTCAGAAAGAACATACTATATTATGTGCTTGATGATATTATATATTACAGTGGTATTTTTCTAATCGATGTACTCTGTTTATGTAAATGAAACAGGAAGACATATTTGAAGAGGTTGGTGTTCCTCTGGTTAAAAATGCATTAGCCGGATACAACAGCACCATCTTATCATATGGACAGGTATTGACCGCCCCGTTTTCTTCATTTTGTACAGTTGTGCATCAGTTGTTCACGAATCCGATTTGTACAACAGCACCATCTTATCATGGTTGTTCACAACCGCCCCGTGATGATTGTGTAGTTCTGTTTGTAATGAATAGTAATAGTAGCTTGTAGTTCAGTAGTTCTATTTGTAATGAATAATAATAGTAATGAATAATAATAGTAGCTTGTAATACACATAATAATAATCCAAGCTGACTTAATTATAAGGAAGACCAAGACCCCCCCCCCCCCCAAAAAAAAAAATACAAATACAAATGGTATTCGAGAGTGATGAGTAGTTCATCTCTCCAGCTACGCATAAAGTATCTGAGCATTGCAACTTTGTATTTGTTCACTGATTTGTGATACAAATTGCTGTTTGTATTTGTTCAAATATTGCAGTATTTGTTCAGCTGATTATGTTCTAATCATTGTTTTATATATAGATTGTTGTTGTTTCTAATATGGCAAATGTTGCTTCTAAACCATTCGAGAAGCCTAATGCCTCATTGCAGATTGACACGAATGTGGGTTATTTTTAAAATGGTTATCCATCCACTCCATACTCTTATGCAGGTGAGCTTTTAATTTGGTATGAACATATTGATGAAGATTTACTTGTTCTTTGGTCATTTGTGTTTGTCTAATCTACTGTCTGATGGGTTAATTTTTAGGGTATGGAGAGAACAATGAATGGATCAACTATCCGAGATTTGACACAATAGCTTATGCAAATGTAAGATTTTGCATTTTATGGAACTTCAAAGATTAGGGGAAGCACATCGCTTTGCTGCAAATACATAGTTGAACATGTGAATATCAAGCACATCGGTTTGCTACAAGTTTGCTTTTAATTTCGGAAATGCATGAACTGACTAACCTATATGCTTAAGTAGTTTATGTTTTATTTGTATGTGGGAAAGCATCATCTTATAACTGATGATGCAATTCCATGATCATCGGTGCAAAAAGATGATAACTCTTTGTTTCACACACTAGTGTGTTTGAGATTATTGTGTTTCATGATTTTGTTATTGTGTTTCCTTTCTATATGTAGGGGATCGTGAACTAGAGACGAGGATGAAGTTCGTAGTTCCGGCATTTCAGATTCACAACCATCTCAAAGTATAAAAGCATATTAGTTTTAGGTCTTCATCCAATTTAGAAAATTATGTATTTACATTCAAATTTATTGTAAGTTTGTAGTTTGGATGTTTATTAAGATGTATATATATACTTTGATAAATAATATATTATGTTTTAAAAAATATATTGTGTAGTTCATATCATATAACAATAACTAGATAATTAATAAAAACACACCATAAAAGTTTGTTTTTAACAATGATTAACTGTTGTGGACGCAAAAAGTCCGTGTTTAGCAGTGACAAACTGATATGTTCAAGTGTGGACTTGTTATCACTAAATACATGTGTTTAGCAGCAACATTACCTGACAGTGTAAACTACTTTTAATGGTGGATCTGTAGTCACTAAATACACATATTTAGTAACAATATATTATGATGTTAATAGAACTATATAGTAACAAATTTTACCGTTGTTAATGAAGTGTAAATAGTGACGACAATCATTGTCACTGAATGTGGTCGACCTATAGTGGCGGCAAGGCTTTAGTGATGGCAGCCCTTTTAGTGACGGCGTTTTACCGTCGGAGTGACCTTTAGCCACGGGACCTATCCTGACGAGATTTAGCCCGCTGCTAAAGGTTAGTGACGGCAAATACTCCTTTAGAAGCTATTTAATGCCGATGTTATAGAGAAACATTCTACTAGTGCTGCACCACCATACCCATAAGTTGAGCTAATATTTTTCTTTAAGTGGGTTAGGGTTATATCTTTAGAGGTGCGGGTTATGATGGAATCACCTTCGACATTACTAACAACGCATTGAATTTTGGTGATTCTATCAAGCAAATCAATCTCTATAGAGTAATACTAATACATAATTGAACATACTAATTTTATTAAATTCATAATAACATAGCATTGTGCTTATAAATCATCAATTTATTTTTATTAGACATTTTAACTACTAATGTGGTTGAAGTTTACTCATTTGAACATTTAACCCCAAAATAAAAAATTAAGATTTTACACTTAAACCCATAATAATCAACAAAATTCATTACAAATCATCAATTTCATTAGATAAGGTATTCTAACTAATAATTTGGTCTAACTTCACTCAATTGAATAATTTACCTCAAAATTGAAAATTAGGGTTTCACAATTACACAATGTAACTAAGCAACTCATAACTCTTAATCAGTTTTAACTTATTAGACATTCTAACTGCTTATTTGAACTAATTATAATCAATTGGCAAATTTACCCTAAAAAATAAAATTAGAGTTCCACAATTAACAAGCTAGCACATAATTATAAACAAAATTTAGGATAAATCATCACTTTCAACATATTAGGCGATCTAAGTAGTAAATGTACCTACGTTTTGTCAATCAAACAATTTATCCTAAAATTGAAAGTTAGAGTTTTACTTATCTAGTGATGGCTGACGACGGCGACATTGTCGGGGAGAGCTGATGGAGGTGTGTTGTCGGTGGCTGGTAGAGGTGGCCGATGTTGGATTGGATAATTACGGACGGGGAGGTTTACATAGCTCAGTTTTTTGGACAACCTATAGGCTTACATTTGACTGGGAAATTGCTCGATTCTTTTATTGGACAATCGAATAAAATCACAACACGCGACACACAAAGGTAATATTAATCCTAGGACTTGAATAGTCATTAGGAGGACTTTTTTTTTTGGCCACCCCATTAGGAGGACTCACTACCTTTACTCTTAATTAAACCTGTATAATATCCAATTGGTCTAACAACAAGAAGAAAAATAGAAAATATGGTGGTTCACATATCCAATTTACCAAACACATCTCTCTCTTAGATTGTCTAGCAATTCAATTCGCACATCTATTCGCTTTCCGACTTACCCAATTCCATGAGATCTCCTCGACTAGTGATGCTATCACCTTTATTTTCCAGCCTCCAATCTTTCTCCTGTGACGATCCATCTAATTGGTTGATTAGTTGCTCAGAATCAGACTCGAAAATGACCTCCCATCCTTGGTTAGTCGCTAACTCCACCGCTTGTAGTATCGTACGGGCTTCCATGTTTATTGTCGATGTATCCCTTGTCGATGAATATCGCCCATCGAACACTACTCCCGCTTCGTCCCGTGCTATCACTATGGTTCCCCCCTTCCCGTTCATCATATCCCACGCGTCATCACAATTGATCTTAATCGTACCTCGTTCCGTTAGTTTCCATTTCTGGTCGCGGCTTTCGGTGGTCCTCCTCCTTGGCTCCATTCGGTTCCTCTCGCTTGTGTGCCATGTTTCCCGAGCTAGTCTTAGCCCACGCTCGAGGGTGATGTTCGTTTGTGGTTGTTCGTTGTGGTGGTGCGCCCGACAATTTTCCTTCCATATCTCTCACGCTATTGTCTCTACTTTGGTCTTTAGGATCGCTTCTTCGCCATGTCTTATGTTCGCCACTTCGATTATCTCTTTCATCCACTCCATCCACGATTGTTTAGAGGTACCTTCCCATCGGACCCCTACTCCACCGAACCATATGGGACGCACCCATCGGCATTCCATTAGCACGTGTTTGACTGTCTCCACTTGATCGCAGAAGGGACAGTTCGGTGTCGAGCTGACCCCCCCCCCCCCTTCGATACAACTCCTCCGTCACCTGCAAAGCACGGTTGCAGATCCTCCAAATGAAATGTTTTAACTTCGGGATTGTTGGTCCTTTTCAAACCTGTTGCCATGCTGTCGTGCCGAAAGTTTGTGACGAAGAGGCGTGGTTTGTTTTCTCCGGTTCTTTACGCTCCATTAGTCGCCGATACACTAATTTTGGGTGTGATGTTCCCGATCTCGAGGATGGCCATACCAGCCTATCCGGGTTCGGTCTCTTGTCAAATGTATGGCTTGGATGATGTGATTTTCTTCATCGGTTATGTGGCTCCGAAGTCTCCCTGTATCCCATCTCCTACCTTCGTCACGCATTATTTCCGCCACCCGCGTATTGTTTTCCTCAGTTTGTGGTGTTCCACATGAGAGCGTATGTCCATTGATTCCCGGGATCCAAGCATCTTGAAACAATTGTATGGTTTCTCCATTAACTAACCTTCATATGCCTTCTTCTTGTAATATATTTCTTCCTTCGAGTATGCTTGACCAAGCCCATGATGCCTGTCCTCCCTTTTTTGCCTGAAATAGGTTGGAGATGGGGAAGTAGATACCTTTTATTACCTTACCCCAATATGCCTCTGGGTTATTATGGAGTCGTCAAGCAGTTTTGGTGAGCATGGCTTCATTGAAGGTCTTGATGTCCCTGAATCTCATTCCCTCTTTCTCCTTTGGCTTAGTCATGTTCTCCCACTTTCTCCAATGGATCATTCTTTTGTCCATGCTTTGACTCCACCAAAACCGTGTCATCATGGCCATCATTTATCTACACCAAGTTTTTGGTAGTTTGAAGAGGGCCATTGTGTATGTTGGGATGGCGGTGATGACCGGCTTGAGCAAAGTTTTCTTCCCCGCAATTCTTAGGTATATGTTCTTCCATCCGTTCATTTTACTCCAGATTCTATCCTTCAAGTATACTAGTGCCTCCCTCTTTGATCGACCTCATACCATAGGAATCCTGAGGTATTTCCCCGCGTTTTGTGCTTCCTCAATTCCCAGTATTTGGCTCATCATTCTCCTACAACCTTGTGACGTTCCAGAGCTGTAGTGGATGCTCGATTTTTGGAGGTTGGCATTTTTCCCTGACGTTTGACTATATTCCTCCTGTTTTGATTTGAGCCCATTCGCATTTCGTGCGTCCACTTTGATGAAGAAAATCTAATCATCCGCGAATAGGAGGTGGTGGACAATCAGAAATGTCCTCCTAATCCGGATTCCTTCAATCTGTCCCCTATCAACTGCAGGTATAATCTGTCTTGACAAGACATCAGCCACAAATAACAACAAGTAAGGAGATAGGGGGTCCCCCTGTCTGATACCTCGTGTGGGTGAGAAGATTTCCGTCTTCTTTCCATTAATTATGACTCGGTATCGCACGTTTGTTATGCATCCTTCCATCCATCAAACCCAAGTTTCTTCAAACCCCATCCTTCTCATAGTGTTGAGTAGGAAGCTTCATTCCACTCGGTCATAGGTCTTGTTCATGTCCATCTTGACTGCACATTCCTCCACTTGTTCCCGCTTGCTTTTTCTCAAATGGTGGAATACATCGTGAGACACTATGATATTATCGTGTATGAACATGCCTGCCACAAACGCCCCTTGGAAAGGGGTGATTAGTAATGGTAATATGGATTGCAATCGATTAGCTAATGTTTTGGACAACACTTTATAAACGAAGTTGCACAGGCTAATAGGTCGAAAATGAGTTGTTTTAAAGGGATTTTGCACTTTGGGGATTAACACTATATTTGTATCATGAAATCAAGGGTCGAGTGTACCGTTTGCCAAGTAGTTATTTATATCATGAATGACATCATGTCCCACAACCTCCCAATACTTATGATAGAACAACCCGGGGAACCCATCTGGATCTGGGGCCCTCGCCCCTCCTAGTTGGAATGTCGATTGCTTGATTTCTTCGTCAGTGTACGGTTTGAGGAGATTCTGGTTCATTGCCCTTGTAACTACCCGGTTCACGATCCCAGTATATTCTCTGAATTTGTCGTGCCCTCTGATTAAAACAGGATTTTGAAGTACCTTTCACATTCCTGATTTATCTCTTGTTCTGATTCTGTCCATGTTCCATCCTCTCGCTGTAGGCTTTTGATCTTATTCCTACTTCTTCGCTCAATAGTAGATTTGTGGAAGAAGGTAGTGTTTCTGTCTCCCTTTCCCAACCATCGAATCCTCGCTCTTTGGCTCCAGTAAATCTCTTCCCTTTTCCAATATTCTGATAGTTCTTGTTCGAGAGTTTTCTCCCTTTCACTTGCATATGCCGAGTTACTCTTCTTTTGAACCCTTTCGATTTGGCTCTAGATTTCTGCTATTTTCACTTTGTTGTTTTGGAAATTCGCCTTACTCTATTAAACCAGTTTGGTTTGACACCTTCTTATTTTTGTATGGAAGGCGGGTCTGCGAATGTTTGTTGTGTTGGCAGCCCACGATGTTTTGATTGTCTGCTCGCAACCTTCTTCCGCCATCCATATAGCCTCAAATCTGAACTCCTTCATTCCCCTTCTGTCCTGGTGATCAATCATTACTATCATTGGGATGTGATCTGATCCTATGACCGGTTTGTGGAAGAGGACGGTGTTCGGATATGTGCTTAGCCATTCTCCATTCACTATCCCCCTGTCTAACCGTTCTCTTATCCGCTCGGGCTCATCTCTGTTGTTGTACCACGTGTAGGGGTTGCCTTTGAAGCCTACGTCACACAATGATAGATTTGAGATTAGTGAGTTAAAAGCATCCATTTTCTTTTGGTCTTTAGGCCTCCCACCTTCCATTTGTATTAATAACTGATGTCGTTGAAATCTCCAATGCACATCCACGGTCCCCTTCTATTTCGTGCCATTTGTCGAATCGCATTCCACACTTTCAGTCTCTCTTCCCAAACCAGGTGTCCATACACCCACATGATCTTTACTTCGTCACTATCCCCGTCAAACCGAACTGTTGTGTCTATGAAGTGGGGGTTCTTTTGTAGGATTTGAATATTTACCTCCTTCCTCCATCATAATGTAAGCCCCCCGATATGCTTATGGGTCCACATAGCACCTATTCTCCATAATTAGCTTTTGTCTCACTCCTTCCTATACTCCTTCTTTGTTTTTTGTTTTCATCATAAATATTATTCTTGGTTGATGCTTCCTTCCGAGATCGGTTAGATGGGGAACTGTAAGGTTCGATCTCAAACTCTGACAATTCCACACCAGAACACTCATTGGGCACCCGTGGCTGTGTTGGGACAGCCACCAGAACCCATTTTTTCATCCTTGGATTGGACTCTCTCATTGGTCTTGGTCTTCCTTATCACCCGGTTTTTGATTACCCTCTTCGTCCGTGCCCTTTTCGTCTCTTTGCTCGGTTCTAACCCCATCTTTTCCTTTCCATCCTCTCGTACTTTATACTCAATTCGGAGGCATTGCTTTTTGTAATTTTCCCCTCCATCCTCCTCCCCGGTCTCCTGAGTTTCCACCTCCTTCTGTTTCAATGTCATCCTTCAAACTAGAGGGCTAAGACCCGTAGGGGGATATTGGTGAGTCTTGGTTGGATGAGCTGTGTTCGGCTGGGAACTCCACATAGTACTTTTTCCTGTCGGGGCTTGATCTAGTTAGTCTTCTAGGGACGTACAGTATATCTCCTTGTGGGGGGGGGGGGGGGGGGGGGGGATCTGGGACTTCCCCTTTTTGGCGATTTGGGTGCAGTCATGTAGTCCACTTGTACTGTGTATAAATATCCCTCCTCCAGGTGCATTCTCCCCCCCCCCCCCCCCAAATCCGATTGTTGTATCTTCCCTTTGGGGATTTTAATGTCGTATGTCAGCCCCATTGTTACTGCTTCGGCTGCCTTATGTGTGAGTGTGGTTTGAACCTGAAAGTCAGCTCCAGTGTTGTTGTTGTATGTCAGTCCCATTGTCACATTGGTGTATGTCAGAATCTTCATGAGTTTCCAATAATCTTCTCCTATCTCTTTACCCCAGATCGGCTCCCCTGTGTTCAGGCTCATATCTTTGGACCTATGCACCTCCTTCTCATATCCCTGACTGCCCTCTTCTTATGTTTTTGTTCGTTTGGGGGTTGTACAGTGTTGTCGATTTCCCCCCGAGGATGATCCTCCTCGGCCTTTGCCTACCTCGGCCCATGTTGTCTCTCGGTGTCGGGGTCTTTCTGCTTGTGTACAAGGTCCATAGCATGGTTGGACAGAGTTATCTTCGTCCATGACTACCGGTTCGTTGCACACCATTTTTGTGTGTCTGAGGCACCCACAACTGAAACAGAATTCTGCAAGTCTCTCATATTTAATCGATGCCCAACTCTTCTCTCCATTCGTTCTTTGGTACCAGAATTCGGGCAATAGAGGTTTACTTCCATCAATCTCCAACTTAATTCTAATATAGCTCCTAAAAATTCTCTCGGCCCCTTAATATTATCAACATGAATTTTTCTGCCTATGCTCTTTCCAATGATCGTAGCATTCTATTCATTCAATTTATCCAATTATATACCATGTATTTGAATCCAGAATTAAATATAATGAAATGCAAAATCTTCTAAACGCATACCTCTCTCCCATTGTTTGATGGATATGCAGTGGTCCTGGATTGCCCAAGGGCTGAAGTAGAGTGCATCGGTCATGTCCCTGGGATAATCGAATTCAAACATCGTGACTGCATTTTCCATGTCCGTGATGCTCACCCCTGCATACCAGTGATAAGCAATCTTGAGAACTCCTTGGACCGCCACTGGTTTGACAATCCAATCGCTTAGCATCTTTTCCACACACCGAAGCCCGACATGATCTTCGGTCGTCCCCTGCAGATTGAGCGTGATTCTGCTTCGGTTTGTTCTTATCATCTGTATTGGTTGTGTTGTTGAGTGACTTGCGCCTTTGGATGTCACCCATGCTTAGGAAACCTGCAAACAAAGAACACAGAAGATCGGAAGCAAAAATTGGGCATAAACTCTAGATTATTCATTCTGGGTTGGGGGTCAGTTCTGTTGGGAGGGTCGGTTCTGGGTTGGCGGTTGTGGTATGGAGGTGTGGACTGGGTATGGGTTGGTGGGGATTGAGGTCGGTGGGGATTGGTGTTGGCCTGGGTATGGATTAGTATGGGACTGATGTGGGTGGGATTTAGGTTGCAGTGGGTCGGCTCCGTAGAGGGGTAGTCTATGACGGGGTTGTTGTGGGTTTGTCGATTGGTGATATGGGGTATCAGACTGCGACCTATTCCAAAGGTTTCCTCCCAGGCGGATGAAACGGGGCCGGGTGCAGAGCCGGTTTGTGTTGGGAATTAGGGCGCGATTGGCGGCTCCACTGGACGACAATAAAATTGGGTATGCGATGTGTTTGTCGAAGAGGAAATGGATTGTCTGACTCCGACGAACTACTCCCGGAATGATGAACGGGGACGATGCGGATCTCCCACCGACGAGCCCTAGCGAAAAAGTGACGTTCTCTCACTACAGGAGATAGAATTTTATTTTGGAATAAAGTATTGTTTGATTGTAAAAATTATTCGAAATATGAATTTCAAATTTACTAAGAATAATCATTTCTTAGCATCCCCTTGGAATTTGTTTTTGGCCAAATTTGCAATTCATTAGATAGAATAAAATGTCGTGACATGTCATCACGGTTGTTCAGGATTACAATCATTCCCTAATAAAAAAAAATTAAAAGGGGGTGGGGGTCGTTCGACCCAGTCATTGAATCTCACTCCCATTCGGGTTTGCTTTGCTATCCAGTTCGCACACTCGTTTGCTGTCCGTATCCATCTCATTTGTGTCGCCAACCGAAGCCCCTCCAAGATTGATATTGCTTACATCATCTCCACGTTATCGCCTCGCAATGTTCGGTTCATGCCTCCCTTGAGTGTCCCATCGGCATCCCTTACCACCCGCTGCATCACAGTTTATCTTCATGGTGTCTCCCATCGGCTTCTCCCATTTCTGGTTCAGTCTGGCTGGTTCCAAGGCCGGTTCCTTCATTCGATAAGATTTCGTCGTATGCTTCTCGAATGGCCCTGATCGTCTCCCATGGGTTCAGTAGTTTAGCCTCAAAAACTGCCCTACATCGCATCTTCCATATTTGCCAACATGTAAGGATGCATTTTGTCCATTGAGCTTCCCGTGTTGGCCCTTGCACGTCCAGTTCCCGCGCCTCGCCTCCAACCACTCTGTCCACCTGAATGCCTAGCACCTCAAACCAGACTGGTACGGTCCACCTGCACTCAAAAATCATGTGTTCACGTGTTTCCATTCCTCGACATACTGGGTAGCTTGGTGGGACTTGCATTCCGCGTCTTACTAGATTATGTACCGCGATCGCATTCGATACTAGGCGCCACATGAAGTTCTTCACCTTAGGTGTTGTGGTCGTCGCCAATATGCCCTACCATATCGGCCTATCTCGGCTCTGGTCCTCCTCGGTATGTTTCCCCTCCAGCTCTCGCAGTCTATGATAGACGAACCGCGGTTGTGGTGCTCCATCGTTCGTGTGTGGCCATATGTACCGGTCTACCCCTCCTTCGCATGGGATCGGCATATTGAGAATGTGATTGGCATCATGTGGTGTTACCTTAGCTTGCACCAGCTCTTCATTCCAACTTCTGTTCGGTTTGATAAGATCACTCACCATTGTGGTTCGGCCTGTGGGTTCACCTTGTTCGGACGACACCTTAAAGCCGACCTTTGGAAACACCCACGGATCGTTGTAGACATCAATTGTTTCCCCCGTGCCTAGTGACCACAAACCCTCCCGTTTTAGGACATCTCTCACGTGTATTAGGCTACTCCATCCCCACAATGCCCGGCCTCCCTTCGTCACCTCTAGGAAACTATCATGCAGGAAGTATAAACCCTTCATGAGCTTTGCACATAGTGTATTCGGTTCATTCAGGAACTTCCCCGCCATTTTTGTGAGCAAAGCTGTGTTGAAGGCTTGAAGTTCCCTAAATCCAAGTCCCCGGGATTGTTTGGACTTGGTTAGGACCTCCCATCTCCGCCAATGTGTCGTCCTACCTTCGATCGTTGCTCCCCACCAAAAATGTTATAATTGAGTTTATGTCCGAGCGCTATGTCTTGGGTAGTTGGAAGACACTCATAACGTATGTCGGTATAGCCGTAATTACTGCCTTTATCGGTACCTCCTTCCCCGCTTGGTTTAATGTCTTTGGTCTCCACCCGATTAGTTTGTCCTTCACCTTATTCCTTAGGAAGCCCATCGCCTCCTTCTTCGATATTCTCCAAGTGGATGGTAACCCTAGGTATTTGCCCAGGTCATTTGCGCTCCTTACATCTAAAACCTCCTCCACTGCCTTTCTTTCGTTCGGTCCACTCCTTTGTTGAAGAACAGTGTTGATTTTGCTGTATTGATACATTGTATGAATGCCTTACAATATGTGTCCAAAATACCCCTTACGTGTCGTGTATTCTCGGTTGTCCCATGCATGAATAGGATGGAGTCAACTGCAAAGAATAAGTGATGTGTCTCGGGACAGTTCATCTTCATCACTATTCCTCGTAGCCGCTTCTCTCCTACTTCCATCTCAATGGTCCTTGACAGCACATCCGCAAGCAATATAAACAGATATGGTGATAAGGGGTCTCCTTGACGTATACCCCTCGTTGGTCTAATCATCGTTGATCATTCTCCATTAACCACCACCTTATAAGACTTAGTGGTTATGCATGCTCTGACCCTAAACCCTTATCGTTGGTCTTCCTTCATATTTTTCATCCAAGTTTGATATAATATATTTTGAAAAATGCAAAAAAAAAAAAAATATATTTGTAAGAATATCACAATTTAACCCTTCAAATATTTTTGTATTTACAATTAAGTACTCTCTGGATTGGGGTTAAACTGGACTCTAATTCGACGGTTTGAATCTTGACCTAAACCAACCCCTACCCATAGGCCCCTTTGCTTGAGACTCAATTATAACATAGAAGAAGTTTTGAAAAAATAAATTGTGACATTTTTATATGAATTCTGTTGTTTTTTAAGTTTGCTAAACATATTCTATTAAGTTTAAATGGTAAATCTGGCTGATGACCAAACATGAAGAAACAAATTATTTAAAACAAAATATAAGAAGAAAACTTAATTTGGGCCAAAACATTAGGAGTATAATTGTATCTTACTCTCTTTTAATTTAATACCTACTTTTTTCTAGATTAATTTAATCTAAAAATATATTTTTTAATTTATTCATTTAAACAATTTATTATAAAACTAGAAATCTGTTTCACGCTTGCGCGTGATAGGTGTTTTTTTTAAATATAATTACATATAACTAAAATATATATAAATGTTTAATAAAAACATATTAATAAAAAATGATGATTGTATATCAGTTATTTAATATATTATAGATTCTTATTAAATAAAATTTATTAATTCATGAATTAAGTTAAATCTATAACATTTAAATATAAAGTTCCATAAAACTTAAGTATTAAAAAAATATATTAGCATTTGTTTTTTGTTAATGTGTTAAATTTTAGATTGCATAAATAATTATAATTAGGTATTTATTTTAAACATAATTTTAGAAATATTTTGCTATAAGATATCACCCTTAATTAATCTAAAATTTAAATTGCAATAACTGGACTTGTATTTATTATACAAATCATTTTATTATTAAATATAAAGAATAAGTATATTTTTCATAAAAGTAAGTAAAATTTGTATAAGTTGATAATAAATATAAATATTATAATTATTGACATGCTGCTAATTAATACTTTTAATTTACATTTTTTCACATAGTTATAATGCTGAAAGTATTGGTGAAATATGTTTATTTTACTAATAGTAGTTGTCACTTGCATTCAATATTTATCTATTTCATAAAATAAGTCGTGTATATATAAAAAACAATAAGCTCTACAAAACTAAAAAGAATATTAATATACTATAATGATAATATTAGTATTTTTTTCTTCATGTATTAAATTGTATATTGTCTTGCATAATTATAATAAAGTACGTAATATTAGATATTGAACTATTAATTTATAAAAAAAGGATATATAATACAAAACAATATTTATGATTTATTTTGAGCAAATAATTTTAATATGTGCACTTAATTTATTTTTACAAAGTATAATATTATAAAGTTTAGTATGTTAATAAAATAATAATAAAATCACATGTGAAGTAAGGTGATATTATGTCTAAATAAAAGCTCTACATGACTATATTTATTTTAAGAAACTATACTCATTATATTAATATATTTTTTTATGTGTTAAAATTTATATTGCATGCATAATTATAATTGGGTACATAATATTAGACATGCAACTATTAAGTTTTTAAAAATTATATGTAATACATAAAATTAATTATAATTTAGTCTTAGAAATAAAATTTAAGAACAAAATTTAATATGTCAACTTACTTGATTTTTATAAAGTATAATATTATAAAATTTAAACTTACTTGATTTTTATAAACTATAATATTATAAATTTAGTATTTGAATAAATTATTAATAAAAATAATAAATGCACATGTGAAAGAGGGGTATATTATTGAATTTCTGTAACTTATGTGGAGAATAAATGAGAATGCTTGAAGGATTTTAAAGTGGTGGCATGCCACATAAGAATGAAAATTGTATGTTTGACATGGACCAATAAGAATTGATTAATTTGACATTAGGAGTAAGAAAATACATGAAAAAACTTACTTGTCACAATTGCATATAATTTAGTCAAATTAATATATACTAGATATCTGATTTGCGCTTTGCGCAGTAAATTAAATATATTATTTTTTATTTAGCTTACGTTATATTTTATTATAACAAAATATTTAATCTAAACAATGCATAAAATAATTATATATATATAATTAGTTATGAAATATCCAATATAGAATTTTTAAGTATAATTTGTTTTATAATAATAAAGATAAAATTGTATCATCATCATGATTAGTATGTTGAGTTTGAAACTTTTAGCACTATTAATTTATTTACGGAGAGAAATTATTGAAAAATTATCTATTAAATAATATATTATTATTTTAAAGGTAATTGGAGTTATTTAAAATTAAAATTTCATACACACACAGATATATAAGATAATAAATATTTATCATAATATATTAACAAATAAAAAGATTATACATTAATATATTTTTATCAATATCTGTATTTATTAATTATAACATTATGTGTTACTTTAAAATATTTTTTGGCATAATAGTAATTTATTTTTTTTACATGTTACTTTTCTGTTTGAAATGTTAGATGTTATTTAGTTTTTTTGTTTTCTTTCTAAAACTTAATGTTTTATTATGTTTTTATGGTTAAGTTCACCATAATTTGTGATATAGTTAAACTTTTGCATATATATAATTAAATATATTGTAATTTTGTATGGAAAACTATATATATATATATATATCATTATGCATTTATTTATAAAAGGTTCTCCAATTATTTAAATTTAAAGTATATATATATATATATTAAAAAATCTAATAAAGATTAATAATATGAAGTTAATGCATGCTCATCAACTTAGTTTTATGTTATTTATTATTATTGTGTGTTTGTCACAAATATTAAATTGAATATGCGTGTTTTAATAATTGTAACAATTTTACTTATATAGTAACTATTACATGTATTGTATACCAAGTATGAACACATAAAAAAGATGTATCTTTTAAAAATTATTTATGATAATTATAATTTTAGTTCATATGATAAATTTTAAACATATTTATAATTGTATTTTTTAATTTATTATTTTTAATTAGAAATTTAATATATTAAAATTAATAAAATCCTAATGAATCATTTTTTAATTACAACTTTAAAACCTACAAATATAGATTTGTGAATAAAACGTACTAAAAATCCATAATTATCTATAGATATTTTTAATAAACAAATGTAGAAAATTAAGCTTGAAAACAAATAAAAATTATTGAATAATTGGTTTGTAATAAATATGATAAAATGAAACGGTTTTTAAGGTTCAATGTGGTGCTTTTGAGCAATTTGAAAATGTCCACATGTACAAAAATATGATGTCACATATGTAATTGTAACATACAATCTAGGTGGACCAATAGAATTTATTAGAAAATTTCATTTTGCTTACTTGTCAATATTATATACATCTTAGTCAAATTAATATATACTAGAAAACTGATTCGCGCTTTGCGCAATATAATAATTATTTTAATTTATAAATTAATAATATTTTTTTTTAAAATAAATATAAATATATATGTATAACATGATTATTTACACTTTATTAAAGTACATTTAATTAATATTAATTCAATTACACAACATAAAAATTAACTATATTTATGAAAAAATGTCATATTTTTATTTTAATAATATTATACAATATAACAATTTTATATTTTATATAACTATTTGAAAATAGAGTAGATAATAAAAATAAATTTAACCAATTATGAATATGATGTTGATTAATGATTTTAAAATTCATTTTATGACATATTATTAGTTATAGTAAATTATATAAATTATTTTTAAATTTTGTAATATATGTTGATTCTAATAGAATATAACAATGATATTTTATTAAAATAGTTCTAAGAAAATTATGAAGAAATAAATATTATAATTTTTTCATACCTTAAATTTTATGTCATAATGATAAATATCTACATAAAAGTAACATGTGATTATTATTTTCATAAAATTGATATATAATATACATAATAATCCTTAATTTCATCTTAAATTATCTTATAATAAAAAGATTTAATTTATACATCTTATTGTTTTTCTTAAAATATAAAATTTAGTAAATAAAATAAACTTAAGAAAAATCATAAATGCACATAAAAAATAAGAAAATATTAATGAAATTTTGTAACTTATTGTGAGAATGATCGAGAAATTTTGAAAGATTTTAAACTAAGTTACATGACATGCCACATATGAGTGAAAATTATATGTTTGACATGGACCAATTAGAAGTTATGAAATTGACATTAGGAATGAGAAAATGTGTTAAAAAGCTTACTTATCAAAATTTTACATAACTTAGCCAAATTAATATAGATATAGATTGCTAATGAATTCTATTTATAATTTAATGTAATGTACTCTAATAAATTATATTTTAATTTATAATATTTTCTTCTAAAATTTAGTTTATCGTAAATATTATATATATTATTGAAGCTCAATATATATATATATAAATGACCGTATTTTATTTAATTTTAATATACCATTTACAAATTCGTAAATGGTATATGAAAATTAAATAAAATAAGATTTTGCTGCCTCATCTCGATGTCATACAGTATAGAAAGTATTCGACACGTGGCTTCTCTTGTTTCTGACTCTTCAGGCCACAAATAATGATTAATTAATTGATTTAGATGACAAGAAGGCTTCTTCGTCACGCATTTCATCAAAACTTAGTAAAGAACATTTTAAAACAAATGTCTGCAGACTCGTCGATTCCCAGAGATATTGAAAATATAAGTCTGGACTGAAGGCAAGCAAGATTTGAACACAACACAAATTCACCAACATTGATTCATCCACTGTGCCAGATTCCAACCAATGAAAGCAGAAAGCATTTCAGAATAAATGACGCAAACTGAAACTCAAACCTAGAAAAACAGAGCAAGTACTGCTCCATATGTCAGACACAGCAGAGTGGGGGTGGGGCGGCGTTAGAGACTCTCTTTTATATATTCAACTATAAGCACGTATTATGTATGACACATATATACACATACACACAATCTCTCCCTGCTTCCAAATCATATATAAAAGACACCCAGCAGCAACAAAAGACAGCAGTAACTTCTAGCTATTCTACAAAAATTTGCTACCAAACCACTTGAACAACACTGCTATAACGAAACAAAAACCCATATCTAGACGCCAAGACGCAACAACTGCCTCCAGACAGGCCCCTTGATTATTATCTCCAGCCGTAGAAAATATGCACATCAAAACCCTTCACACCACCAACCAACCCTCTTGGGTAACACCACTACTTAAGTGATAATATACTGGATAGATCTTACTCATCACATTGATATGACACGGTTAGACAAAGAAAAGATCTAAAGGTCAGAAAAACCTTCTCCTGAAATTTCTTGTAGTGGCTTGGTATGAACGCATGAGGAGACCAACTCCTATACCAACCCCAAGGCACATACCGAGGCCGATGCCTACACCAACCCTTACTCCAGCATTAAACCAAGTAAGTTCACCATCTTCACCATTATTGTACATCTCATCAGGATAGAAATTCCGTCCAAACTTCCCATGGGAAACACAGTCATAGCATTCTGCCTCTGTGATCTGTGGAATCAGTCCAGTTCAATGATAAGTAACAAGAGATCATACACATGCAATTGCAAGGAGATGTAAGTTCGATAATAAAAACAAATGTGCACAAGTAATTGATGTGAACTGAAAACAAGCACAAAACGAATAATAAAATTGTCATATGTCCAGGATGGAATGAAGCAAGCAAATAAGTCAAATATATTTTCCAAAGTACAATAGTTTTCATTCAAGACTAAGCTTGACAAAAAGGTTTCATTCAAGACTAAGCTTGAAAAAAGGCCATACAGAAGGATCCTTCAGCATAACAGAAAAGGTATTGTTGCATACAATATATGTAAATCATTTCAAGTAATTAAACCAATGTAAATCAATGTACATGCGAAGTTTATAATATAGACATGACGGTTGAGAACTAATCTTGTACAGGCAGTCAATAGTTTGTACAATCTGCAGCAACCTACACAGAAAATATAAGTCATAAAAAAGCCAAAAGGTTACCTGTGAGCTTCGGCAGGAAAACAAATCAGTGCCAATCTTCTGTCCCTTACCAATCTCCTCATCCTCAGGTATTGCATCCAACATATTTTGTTTCGACACCTTCCTTCTTGGACTCAGCTGTATTGTCCTTGTGAGTATCAAGGGCACCCCTGCATAGCAACCCGCTATGTAGACCTCAATAGAGGGTGATGACACCCCAAGCTTTGGCTGAAAGAAGGCGGAAGAATCTGCAGAATCCATTAGATTCGCCATATAACAATCAATGGACCACCCAGTTCCGCTGCCCAAATCATTATCCAAACCAACGACCCCGTTAGCCAAATTGTCGTCCATACGCTCCAGGGATCCACATAGAATCACGTCCTCCTTCTCCAAAACCTCAAATTCAACCCTGCCGGTGATGCGGACGCTGTCGGTGCTGACGTAAGTGACCTCCAGAGAATTCTTGTCCAAACGGTCGCGCTTCAAAGTGACATTCGCTGGGTTCAAATCAGGCACACGGAGGCCATTGATTTCGAGTGCAACGCCGTGCTCGCTGCGAAGATGCCGCAGCGTGAGATGGTCGGGGACGGCCTCGGTGACGCAGGGAGAGATACGGACGTAGAAGAGGCGAATCTCGAAATGCATTGAGTGATTGAATGAGGGTCGGAAGGAATTGGAGATTTTGGAGATCGCCATAGTTATTGGAGAAATGGATGGTTCGTCAAGAGAAACTTAGACGATTCGAGGTGCGGAAACCAGAGCTCCTCCAAGATGAGAGAGATTTCATGGAAGGACTTGTGGTGCTGGGGGAGGAGAGAAAGAATGGAGTTCCTAGGGTTTGAAAATTGGTGGAAGGGAAAAGGCGAGCTGTTGTAGTCTTGCGGGAAATAGATATTTTCCTTGGAAGCTTCCAACTTCTGCGTGGCACCCGAAAGTTGGTCTTCATAAGGCCCAATGGAGTAGCAGTATTTGGGCTTCAAATGAGAGGTAAATGTTTCGAAACTTAATTGGTCTAATATAAATTGAATACTCACTTATGGGATAATAGGTCTAATAGTATCCTATGTTTGGATCATGTGATCGGATGGTACCTTTATGTTGTTTCTTGGTACCTTCTGTTTTCATAATGTTGTTATTTAGTTCAAATTACTGTTGCCGTCAAGTTTAACTAACGGAATACTGATGTCGCGCTAATGTGGCGCTGATGTGGCGGATGAAAAATTAAAATAAATAGGAAATATAGGGAAATAATTATAAAAAATTTCAAAAAAAATATTTTAAAACTTTATATATTAATAAAAATATTTTTTATAAAAATCAAAAACCAAAAAAAAAACTAGGGTTCGACCATTGGGGTCCAATTGATCCAGACAAGGGTCGAACCCTGGGCTGGGTTGGACCCCCACCAGGTCGCCTAACCTGGGCGAACCCAGGGCTGGGCTAGCTTTTTTTTTTCGGTTTTGATTTTTTTTTAAATAATCTTTATGAATATATAAAGTTTAAAATATTTTTTAAAACTTTTTTGTAATTTTTCCGATTTGTTTTTCATATTTTTTCCCTAATTTTTTTTAATTTTAAAATTAAATATTATATTATATATCTACGTGGCACTCATGTGGCGCTGACGTGGTGCTGATATGGACCATTTAACAGAAAAATCTAACGGTTGACTAACAGAATACCATAGGACAACATCCTCCAAGCATAACAGACCATTTGACCACATCAAATATCATACGGTACCATCCGATCGCATGACCCAAACATATGGTACCATTAAAACTATTAACCACTGACTTATTAATCAAACTTTAACTACGATTCGTAAAATATATAAGTAATTAGAACACTAAATTTATATTTTGTTATTTCTTTATATAAAATTTGTGAAATACAAAATTAAAATTCTAAAAAGTATCGGAATAGTTATTCTTTAGTTTTTAGTATGGTTGAGCAAAAAAGACTAGTTGGACCAAAATTCCAACAAAACCAGTCCGAGACCAGCCCGACTAGGACTGAGACCAAGCGGGCAGAATTTTTTCTGAAGATCGGACTCGAACTCAGGTTTTTTCACCCGAATCCTGAATGGACCGGCCCAACTCGACTATCGTATAGAATGAGTTGATATAATTACCCCAAGATCATCCCACATGCATGGGCTTTAGGCATTCCACATGTCTGGAACGGAGTGAAGTTCTAATGCGACTGGTCTGTCCCACAGGAAGCTTTGAATTGTTTCTTAGGGTTCCGTAATTAGCATTTCGCAGGGTATTTCTCATGAAGAGTAGATAGTGTGGCTTGAAGGAGGAGATTGTGAGCATGGGTCTGGTCATTTGGACTCTTCATGCACCCAAGATCGTCTCGGTCGTTCTCCGGTGCAAGGAACATGGTGAGGGGCAAACAACCAGTGAGGGGGGAGACCATGAACCACAATGGATTGGGCTCATGGCTTCAGCAACGACATCACATATGGAAACTAACGAATTCCTACCCTTGCTTACTGATAATTCCTGCCATTTGCATCGATTATTGGATTCAACACTTCTCTGTCTATGTGACAATTCAATTGTTTTTTTTGCTTCTCTGTGATGCTCGATTGAAATCAAGCCCCGTATTTTGCTTCTCTGTGCTAATTCAGTTCAAGACCGATACCGGCCTGAGTCAAGCAAGACTGACTCGAGCGGGCTTTTTTCCCCAAAATTAGTCTAGGACCTCCAAAAGTGAGGACCGAAATTTCGGGCTCGGGCTCGATCTTGCCAATGTGATTGACCCGTCCCGCCCGAGCTCACCCCTAGTTTTTGAACAAAATGAATATTTCGAAACTTCCCAAAATAAGGAATAGAACCATGACCTAAATTATTTTAATTAATTACAAAATACATAAACCTAAATATATTCCCATAATTAATTTAATTAATGTTTTTTTTATTTAATTATTCTAAATCCATTTTTAAATTAAATGAATTTGTAATTTATTCTAAAGTTTCCAATATATTATTTTTATGATTCATTTGATAATTTAAATTAATTTATTTTAATTATTTAATATAATATACTTTTATTTTAATTATTTTTATAATTTTCCAATAAAACATATTTTTTATTTAATTTAATTATTTTTTTTAATATCATAAATTACTTTATTCTAAGTTTAATAACCAAACTACTACCCCAACTTTGAGAACTTTACAAATTGTTACCTGAACTTTGTTTTTTCAAATAAAGTTGAAAAAATAAAGTTCAGTTACCAATTTGTAAAGTGTCCAAAGTTAAGGTAACCATTTGGTTATTAACCCTCTTCTAAAGTATATAATAAATTTATTTTTAATTAAAATTAAATAATCTAATTTTCACATTTTAATTAGCTTAGGTATTAGACATATTGAAGTAAATGATTTATATGTTATTTGACTTAATTTCAATTCATTAACATATATCATTATATCAATCTAACATTGGATTTATTTCATTTTAAACTATCAATTAAACAACTTAACATTCTCATTCCTTATTCTCTATTCTTTATTTTGTATTCCTAAGCCATCTAAATATGTCGTAAGTTATACATAATTATTTGAATTCTTTTTAAATTAGTACTAAAAAGGCTAAATACCAAGCTGATAATATTTTTTTATATATAAAATTGATATTAATCCACAAATTGATATTAAAAAAAAAAGAGTAAGTAATTGTGAATCTTGATCGTGAATTTGTCTTTTTGTTGACTTTTCTCATTAGGAACTTACTTGTGAATCTCGTTCGCGGGTATATGTTGTTGACTAAGTTCTACTCGTGAACCAGTTAAGCTCTACATTCACGTTTACGTCTCTAAAAAATAAAAATGAATCTACTGAGAATTGAATATGAGTGCCACTGTAAGTCTGTAACAAATGAGTGTGTAGCCACTAAAATTCTAGTGTCATATGTTTTTTATGTACTTAGTATTTACACATTACACCAAGGTTTAGATATGAATGTATTAAACATCTCATTTTTATTTATTGTTGTAATTTAATAATAAAATTTTGTCAAACTACACCATAATGTTTGACCACTTTTTACGAACATTGATCGTATTTTATGTTTGATTGAAAAGTCAAAACTCAACATTGTTCATTGTTTTAGACTTTTACATATTATCTACGTACCATTTTTTAAAAAAAAACTGGAGATAATTGAAAAATAAGTATGTTTAAAAAAAATCATTTATACATACCACTGAAAATCTGAAATACTCATTTTCATATGCTTAATACAAGCGTCTAAAAAATGATGCAATGAGTAAATAAATATTAAGTATGTAAAAAAACATATGGTAGACCATATTGTTGTTACTGTGAACAAATTCAAATTCCTATTGATAAAAATAAAACTTTTGTAGAGACGTATTAGCGACGGTTAGGGCTGGGCATGAATCGGTTCGACCTCAAACCGGTTCAGAACCGAACTTTTACCACATTTTAAAACTCGTACGGTTTACCGCTCCAGTTTTTGGCCGCTTCAGATTTTAGCTGATTTACCGTACCTGTTCTGAACCGGTTCAAAAACCGATTCAGAACCGGTTCGGCCGAACCACTTCATAAAAAAACAAAAAAAAACTGAGGTTCCAATTCAACAAGCACTAAGCAGCATCCAATGCCAATATCCATGAGGACCATGACCATAACCAATTCCAATGGTCTAATAATACAAACATAAATCCATGACAAACATAATACTACACTTAACACTAGTTAACAGTCTAACCATAAATCCATAATGGCTCCTGAGATTCAAGCTTCCTAACCACCCTCAATAACATGTCCAAACACAACATGGTGATTGTCCAACCATGGAGTCTGCAAGTATCAGCAAAAAAACAGAGTCAACTTTGGAACACCAAAACAAAACAATCTTGGATTTTGGAATAAATACTTGTTTGCAGATATGATGTGAATTCAACACAATATTGATGATAAGGTTTGTAGTAGAGAAAAAAGTGTGGAAGCATTCATGGCATGTAAGTACAGAATAATAATTGTTCTAAAATAGGCAAGAACCTTAAATTGAAGTTTCATTGTCACGGCAGACCCCCCACTCCCTTACAACTATTTAGTCAGCTCCCTTACAACTACCACTTGCATCAGTCATCTTACTGCTTGTGGTGCTAAGCTTTCCACTGCTTTGCCTGCTTACAGAAGAGCTTGAATTCGCCCACAATCGTGGGGGCACTAGGAGCAGTGAATGAACTGCCTTTGGAACTATACCGGTATGTTTCATTCATGTTAACACATTGGTGAGAATCAATGTCAACTGGAGGAATGGGTTCTGGGATTTGACTGAAACGGCTATCAGAACCATTGTTTTTCTAAAATGCAGTCTGCTGCATTGCTAAAGCTATGTGGTCGCGTGAAAATAAAATATCTCCTTAGGACACTGACTTTACTAACATCAGGCAAAGGTAAATAGCCTGCCCTTTGGTCCCTACTATTGGGAGGAGTTCTATGACGTTGCTTCCTATTATTTGTGCTGTCTTGATCATTAACTTCTTTATCTTGTTTATATGGAGAGAGTTTCCTCATATGCTCTAGTTTCGGTAAAGGACTAACACTTCTATGAGAAGCTGTGATATGATTAGGTGAAAGAGCATTACCATCGTCTCTTCTCTACTTGTAAGGTGATTTACTACATGACCTACTTAACAGAAATTAATCTATCAGAGAGTGGCCAAAAAAGAAATCTATCAGAGGTTCTTCAAGACTCAATTTACACGTATATTTAAAGGTTAATCTAACACGGTTGCTAATCTAACAGATTTTATTTTGGACTCAACTGTAAAGTGTAAACTATAAACTCTTGAATGATTTATCTTTAAATTTCCTGGAGGACTATGAACTATATATAAGCTAGCTCCATTATGCAAATCTGCATTTTCCAATTAACAACTCTATCCATGCGTGACTTAATTGTTTATTCTTCTTCTTCCTCTGTTGCCAAATCCAAAGACAACAGATTCTTCACCTCCTCTAGATATAAAAAGGAAGAGGAGTTTGATCTCTTTGTGTGTTTCACTGGGAAGACTCGTGGTGGATTCACGAGTCACATTGTCAAAGAATTAAATCAGGATGGTCTTAGGGTTTTCAACGACGAAGAAGACGAACCTGGTCTAGGACTAGTCGAGTAGTCGGACGAAGAAGACTGGAGGCGAGGCGAGGCAAGGTTGGAGGCGAGGCGCGAGGCGGGAGCGTCCGAGCGGCGAGCGTGATTGGAGTGGATGCCAATTAGGTCGGAAGAATGAGAATGACTGAGCTAGTGGACTGAACTAGTGAACTGATTACTGAAGATGTGAATGTCTGGTCTGAAAGTGAAGAAAAACCGGTTTTGTCTGGTCTGGTTTGAAAGTAGTCTGGTCTATTTAGTATTTAGTAGTATTTTAAATTTAAAACCGGTACAAAAAAGGTCCGGTTAACTGGTTTTGAACCAGTTTTCTGTACCTATTCTGAACCGCTCCATATTTTTTTTTTAAAAAAAAACGTTTGTTTTGTGAACCGGTACAGTTCGGCCGAACCGGTTATTTTTGCCCAGCCCTAGCGATGGTAAGACTTAACTGGCATGTAGCCATGTAAAAAATGTCAACACACGAACGAGGTTCACGAGAACAATACTTGTTTTTTCTAAACGAAAAGTCAACAAAAAAGTCAATTTTGTGAACTTTGTTCGCGGGTAGTATTAGTTTTGTATTTAAAATTTCAAATCGTGCTAGTTTGAGAAGAAAAAAACAATAATTTAGTTGAATACTATTTGAACAATTTGCTAACTAAATTAAGGACACTTTACAAATTGCTACATGAACTTTACTTTTTCAAAAACTGCTACCTAAACTTTGACACTTAAGACAAATTACTACCTCAGTTAACATATCTATTAAATATGGCTGGAAAATGACATGGCAACATATAATTGGTTCTTGATTTAAAAAACTAAACAATTTTTTAAAAATACTAAAAAATCTATTATTTTTTATAAAAAAGTATGGAAAATTAATAGGGAAAATATGATTTTTTAATATAATAATTTTATTAAAAAATTGAAATAAAATAATAATAATAAATAATTAGTTTTTTATTTATTTTGTTTCATGTTTTAAATAAAAGTATTATATTAAAAAAATTTATTTTCTCTATTAATTTTCCAAATGTTTTTAAAACTTTTCAATTTTTTGTGGTAGTTTAAAAATTATTTAGTTTTTTAAATCAGGGACCCAATCATATGTTGTCACGTCATTTTCTGTCCATATTTAACGGAAAAGTTAACTGAGGTGACAATTTCCTCCAACTCCGAAAGTATAGGTACACAAAATTTGAGAAAGCAGAATTCAAGTAGCAGTTTGTAAAGTGGTCAAAATTGGGGTAATAATTTGGTTATTAACCCTGATGTTTTATCTTGTCGCCCATAAGCGAAAGCTCAATATTCAAGATCATGAAATATATTTAGTCCATAAATCATTTTTCTTTTATGTATTCTACATACGTGATATGAGCATAATTGTATTTATTTGTTATAATTTATAGATTACAAATTCGGTTATATATAAATAAAATTAGTTTCTGATTATGTTATAATAATGAATGGAAGGAGAGATTTTAAGGAAATGTATATCATTCCATTTAGTAGTTTAAACTTAATTTTAGATAAGATGTCTTTGTTACGATCTTCTATATATTTAAGATTTGTAATTGATTAAAGCAAACTTTGGTCTCAAATGAATTTTCAAAGGTTGTTTTTCCTCATTCTCAAACTTATCAGGTCTTTAATGTGACATTCAATCTTAGACTTATCAAACGGATTTTCATATTTGTTTGCGGCATCCTCTATTGAACTTATCAGGATTGCTCTTATGACGTCAAATCACCAACTTATCATACCGGTAGCAATTCATGTTTGTGGTGTCCTCTGTTGAGTCAAACATTACATTCCTTGTGATGTTCAATCACTTATTTATCATTTGAATATTGATCATTCTTTGTGGTGTCTTCGTGTTATAATCCAGCTTCTAATTTTAGATTTTCTACCCTATATTTGTTAATTAATTGGCCTATAATCTAGTTTTCTTTGTTATTACTGAAAAAAAAGGTAGATAAGCATGAAAAAAGTATTTTGATTTTTCTTTCATTACTTCTCAGATGTCTAGTTTGTAGATCTTGTAATTCATATGAAGAAGAAAAAATCGAGAGTGTGAATGCAAGAAGAAAAGAGAAAAAGAAAATAAAGTTTTTCTTTTATGTGTGTCTCCACAACATGTCTTGTAGAAAAATTAATTATTCAAGTTGTCATGATGATTGTAAGACCCTAACATTTCATATTATTTGACAAACCTAGTTTTAACACATGGTGCAAAGAATCGAGAATGAATCTTTTGGAAATAAAGAGGAATGATATATGCATAAATGTGCTTATTTATTATAATTTATAGCTTATATATTTGGTTACATATAGATAAATTTAATCCTTATTTAATTTCCTATAATATTATAATACAGAAAAAGAAAAATGAAATTTTAGTGAAATAAGATTTTATCTTTTAGGTTTAGTTTAGGTAAGTTGTCTTTCTTAGAACTTTACGTAGGTAGAATTTTTCTATGTTCAGAATAATCAAATAAAGTAGATGTTGGTCTCGAATGAAGTTCTAAAGAGAGTTTTGCTCCTTCATAAACTTATCAAGACTTTACTTGTGATGCTCAATTTTCAACTAATCAAACGTATATCCATCCCCATTTGTGGCAGGCTCTATGCAACTTGTCATGAATTTCTTTGTGGCATTCAATCACCAACTTATCATAGGGGTATCGATCCCTGCTTGTGTCATACTCTATGGAATTTATCAAGACTTTTCTTGTGGCATTTAATTACCAATTTATCAAATGGATATCCATCCTCATTTCTAGTGTCTTCACGTGATCCCGAAGCTGAACCAAAAATGGTCCAACGACAACAACTTCTAGGGTTTTCATCTCACTTCGACGACTCATATTTATAACTCATGGTTATAATAAGTATTGATTCAATATATTCCTATCAACCATATTGTCACATATAGATCCATGAAGCTGCAATAATTGTGCAACCACAACCTTTTTAGATGTGGTCGCAACTGTTGCGACAACACGACAACTACCTTCTTGGATATGGTCGAAATTGTTGTGGCGACCCCTGGAAGTTGTGCATACACAATTTTCATGGAGGTGACCACAAGTGCTTCTACGATCCCCAAGCATCTGCGACATGCAACCTTGCATGAGGCCACAACCAGTCATGTAGTAACCCAACAAGGGGAGGGGGATCTATCTCAGTGACACCAACCCCGATAGACACTTATACGACCCCTCACAGTCACGACTAACACTTCGTGTGGGAAACAACTAGTCGTGGTTGTTGCCCAACAGTTGGGGAACGTTCTTGGGGATATAGAGGCGATAGTGGAGAGAGGGGTCAACCAACCCTAGACGATCCTTAAAAATATGGCGAACACAACAAACGATTAGCGACTAGGGTTGAGAAAATTCCAACTGCCCTCAATTTACTAGGCTTGGGCTGACGGACCTAGCAGAATTGAGTCGGTTCAGTTTTCCAGGTTGCATCAACTTCATTTTAGGGGGTTGTGTTGGGAAATTGGACGCTGCTAATTTTCGCATTGCAGGACCTTGGGATTCAATGACTCAAGAGAAATGCACACGACGCAAAGATTTACGTGCTTCACCAAGTTGGCTACGTCCACGACTCACACCCACACTTTCATTATAGACAAATAGTGTATCACTCAAACATACACTATGTATCGCTCGCACTCTAAAATACTCACTCCGTATTTTTGGCTCACATACACAACACTATTTTTCTCCTACAAACTCAACACTCCAAGAACCCTTTCTTACTCTTCGGTCTTTCTTGTGCTTATTATGTCCTTCAACATTGTTGGCTTCTTATAGACCAGAAAAGATAGAAAATCTTCAGTGGCTTGGCCACTTTGCTGAATGCCTTTCCCACTCTGGTTAGTGGCTTGCTGACTTTCTTGAGTGGCTTGATGACTTCAGTGAGTGGCTTGCCCATTTTAGTGAGTGGCTTGCCCACTTCAGATGAGTGGTGGTGGTGGCCCAAAAGTCTCCATTCTCAACAAACTGGTGTAAGGCTCTCCTGTCTTCTATTCTTGGAGACCCACTAAAGTTGATCACAACTTCAGTTTCTCTGTAATGACTGACTTGCTTAACATATCAGTTGGGTTCTTGCTACTCTGGATCTTCTCAAGTGTTAAAACTTCATCCTCTAGTAGAGATCTGACGAAGTGATAATGAAGGTCGATATGCTTGGTCCTTGAATGAAATGCGGAATTGTTTGCCAGATGTATAGCACTCTGACTATCACTGTGAAAAACATTCTTCATATGTCTTAGACCCAATTCTACTAACAATCTCTATAACCAGATCATCTCTTTGCTTGCCTCAGTAACTGCTACGTATTCCGCCTCTTTGGTGGATAACGCTACTATCTTCTGTATCTCTGAAATCCAACTTACTACAGTAGTCCCTACTGTGAATACATAACTGGTAGTACTCCTCCTGTTGTCTACCTCACCAGCAAAATCCGAGTCTACAAAGCCTTGTAGTCTTAACTCGTTTCTTCTAAAACACAGGCATCTATCGGTAGTGCATCTTAGATACCTTTGATTCACTTGACTGCTTCCCAGTGTTACTTTCCAGGATTAGTCATGAACTTTGTCACAGCTCCCACTGTATGAGCAATATCTGGTCTTGTGTAAACCATGACATACATGAGACTTCCAACGGTTGAGGCATATGGAACCTTAGCCATGAAGTGCCTTTCAACTCCTGTCTTGGTTGATTACTCCTTGGATAGTCGAAAATAACTAGCCAATGGTTTGTTGACTGCTTTAGCATCACACATGCCGAACCTTTTGAGAACACGCCTAATGTACTCCGCCTGAGATAGCTCCAAAGTATCTTTTGACTTGTCTCTACTGATTCTCATCCCAATAATCTGCTTTGTTGCACCCAAGTCCTTCGTGTTGAACTCACTCGACAATTGCTTCTTCAATTGCTTGATTTCACCCATATCTAAACCTGCCACTAATATGTCATCGACATAAAGTAGCAAAATAATATAGTTGGACTCAAACATGTCATCAACTAGCTCCCATGTTTTGTTGAAGATAAAGAACTTCATCTCTTCTTTCATTGGATGTTCTCACTTGCTAGAATCTTCCACTTGACATGATTCATCATAGCATTCAGGTTCTCTTGCATTAGTAAACATCAAATAATTCATGTACCTTCTATTTGGTATAAGAGGCCGTGAAGATCTCCTTAATACATGAGATGAAGATGGAGTATGTTGTGTGCTGCTCTGTGATGTTTGTTCCTCTGACTGAGGACCCTCATCTGTTTGCTGCACTATACTTCTGTCTGAGACCTCATCGAGATCAACGTACATAGGGTCGCCATGTGTTGCACTACTAGGTTATAGTGCATTTCTATGCTTGTACATAACCTTTTCATTGAATATCACATCTCGACTTCTGATCACCTTCTTGGTCTGGTCATCCCAAATGTTTTATCCAATCTCATCTCCACCATATCTGATGAAGGTGCATTTGAGTGACTATGAGTTAAGCTTTCCCCTAGCCTGATCACTAATATGCACATATGATACACAACCAAAAAACTTTCAAATGAGAAAGTTTTACCCCTTTTCCACTCCATACCTCTTCTGGTATTTCGTTCTCTAGCGGTATATATGGTCCTCAGTTTCTCAATAAAGTTGTTATATTGACTGTCTCTGCCTAGACCTACTTGGGCAGTCCTGCATGTATACGCATGCTTCTGGCTCTCTCAGTCAATGTTTGGTTCATCCGTTCTGTTACGCCATTCTGTTGTGGTGTCCCTGACACAATCCTTGCTAGTCTAATGCCATTTTCATAACCGAGCTTCTTGAACTCCATGTCATCATACTCGCCACCATTGTCGGATCTCAATGTCTTGATCTTTAGACCTGTCTCATTTTCTACCATGGTTTTCCACATCTTGAAAATTTCAAATACTTATGATTTGTGTCTCAAGAAATAAACCCATACCTTTCTGGAATGGCCGCCAATAAAAGTAACGAAATATGACTTCCCGCCAATTGATGAGATAGTAGTTGTGCCCCAAACATCCGCGTGAACTAGCTCAAGCTTTTCTTGCTTTGATGATCTGCTACTCTATACGAAGCTAACTCTATTTTGCTTCCCAAAGATGCAGCTTTCACGCAAGTCAGTGTCAACTGACTGTAGGCCTGGTATTTTCCCCTTAGAATTCATGATCTTGAGACCCTTGTAAGTCATGTGACCAAGTCTCTGGTGCCATAGATTTGAATCATCTTTGCTGTGTGCAAATGTAATTGACCCACTCTTCTGGCCACTAGAGACTGTCATTGCACCTTTAGAAACTTTCCAAGTATCGCCACTGAAGGTTGTGACATAACCTTCTGTTGCTAGTTGACCCACCGAGATCAAATTCTTCCTCAAGTCAGGAATGTGTCTCGCATCCCTTAACTTCCACACAGATGCATCTAACTTGATTTGTACATCACCCTTGCCAACCACATCGCAAGGTTGATCATCACCAAAATATACCTAACCAAGGTTACCTGACGAATGACTCAATAAGAGTTCTTTGTTGGAGGTCGCATGAAAGGAAGCTCCGGAGTCTAGCACCCATGACTCCAACTTGATCTCCAAAGAGCATATCAAAGCATCGCTTGCCTCTTCCGCTACGATGTTTGCTCTGTCTTTTCTGCTTTCTCTTTCTTCGAGGATCTACACTGATTCTTGGAGTGCCCGATCATTCGGCAGTTCCAACATTCGATCACCTTCTAGTTCTAATTTTGATTGTTGGAATTTTTAGGCTTTTGAAATTGTGACCTCCAATTTTTGGATTTGGACTTATTGTGCCCTCCATTCTTGTTTGAATCTCTGCATATACTCTCTACATTCAAAGCTGACCCTGAACTAGAAGCGCCATTTGACCGATTTCGAATTTCTTCAATCATAATGATGTTGACACATCATCAAACTTCAACTTTCTCTTTCGTGTAGATCCAGTGATTGCAGTGATTGTGTCTTTCCAAATATTAGGCAACTACCCAAGAAATAAACAGGCAGGTATCTCTTCAGTAAAATACATGTCCACTGCTTCTAGTTGGTTTGTCACTTCTTTGAACTCGCTGAAATGCTCTCTGAATTGTGTTTCTTCTAACATTGTCATGGTGAACAACTTCTTTATCAGATGAATTTTATTTGCTGCAGAAAGCTATTCATACAGACGGGAGAGGGCTACCATGAGAGATGCGATTGTATTTTCATTTTTGATGTTGTAGGCTACTGATTTTTACAGTGATAACTGTATGGTTCCTAGAACTTTCCGATCCAGCAACTCCCACTCCGAATATTTCATTTCCTCTGGTTTGTCACCCAAAGGTAAATAAAGATGCTTCTAGTACAAGTTGTCTTCTATTTGCATTTTCCAGAATCCAAATTTTGTGCCATCAAAATGAGAAATTTTGGACTATTTCTCTAACGCCATTGCTCCCACTCGAATAGATAGGATGAATACATAACTTATTTCGCAGAATAATTTTCGTAAACGTCTTCCATGCCTTTGATTCGCCAACCGAGAGCTCTGACACCAATTGTTGGGAAATGGGACACTGCTAATTTTCACCTTGCATGACCCTGGGATTCAATGTCTCAAGAGAAATGCACACTACACAAGGATTTATGTGGTTCACCAAGTTGGCTACGTCTACGGCTGGCACCCACACTTTCACTATAGACAAATAATGTTACAAATAGTGTATCACTCAAACATACACTATGTATCGATCGCACTCTAAAATACTCACTCCGTATTTTTGGCTCACATACACAACACTATTTTTATCCACAGACTCAACACTCCAACAACCGTTTCTTTCCTTGAACATTGTTGGCTTCTTATAGACCAGAAAATATGAAAATTTTCAGTGGCTTGACAACTTTGCTGAGTGTCTTGCCCACTTTCGTGAGTGGCTTGACCACTTTAGTGAGTGGTTTGCCCAATTCAAATGAGTGGTGTTGGTGACCCGAAAGTCTCCATTCTCAACAGGTTGAGGCAAACTAATTCGTTTCGCTTGCCTGAGGCTTACTAGATTGATTAAGATCAGTTCGGAAGGTTGAGGCGTGTTGAACCGAACTAATTGAATTTGGTTATGATCTTTGGTCTTGTATTAATTTTACGTATTTTAACCATTGGGCTTAAATCTTTTATAAATAATTTTGGCCAATTAAATTACTTATACGGTCAGTGTAACTAATGTGTTAGTCATATTATATATATATATATATATATTACCGTTGATCCATGATTGCTATATCTATATGCAATTCATTGAGATCCCTTAACTATAGTGTTATTTCCAACTTAGTAATTCTTTAATTTCTATTATTTAACTGTTGGTTCATGAATGATTTATTAGTGTCTGTTCACTGAGATTCCTAAATTACTTTGTGTTATTTACAAGTCAGTCCGTCTTTAATTTTAATTGATTGATTATGGATTCATGACTGATATATCACTATGTAGATTTATTGAGATTTCTTGTATACTTTGTGTTATTTGCAAAATGATCCTTCAAGTTATGTTTGTACGGTGACTTAAGTCCTTAGGTATTTTGATCGTACTGATTTTGGTTCATAAGCTTTTGTTTATTAAGAGTTTAGTCCCTAAAATTTTATTTATTGAGATTTTAGTCGTCAAAGTTTTATTCGTTGAGACTTTAATCCTCAAATCACTACGAGAGAGTTAGCAGTTAACGAATGGAAAAAACATTTTAAACGGCTCATTAATTGAGCCGTTAATTTTTTCATGGCTCAACAGAAATTGAGTCGCTATAGGAAGTGTCAGAGGAATTATCACGACTCAATATATATACATCCGTGAAAATTAGCGTCTCAAATGAAAAGTGCCGCCAAAATAATTATGACGACACTTTTAGCGAGCCGCCAAAAAGATTTATTTTTTTGTAATCCTTATTTTTCGCGGCTCATATAAAGAGCCGCAAAAAATAAAAGGATTTAATTTTCGCGGCTCAATAAAACGAGCCGCGAAAATTGTTTTTTTTTTTAAAAATAATTTATACTATAATTATAATCATACAACCTTAATAATTTACATTCCAAAATCTGATTTTTTTCATACAATACATTACATATATATAAGTTGGCTTCATTAATTCAAAAACATAATATGTTATAATAGTTGTTCATTCCTAAAACACTGGAAAAAAACAATCTCTAACATCATCAGCTAAGGCGGTTCATTTGATTGATCGTTATCTTGACTTCCATATTCAGCAGATTGTTCACTACCAAATGTTGCAGATTGATGATTTATCTGACCATCCTATAAAAACATCCAAAAATTAAAGTATAAGATGCAACACTTAAACATTAAACTAAATTAAATTATAAGATGCCCAACAATTAAGCAAATTAACCTATTAAAATGACCGATCTTTCTTTATCCATATCTTCTCTCTCCTTCCTAGTGAGAGAAATTTCAATCCGTAAATCCGATTTTGGGCGAAAAATCAGAAAGCAACAGGAGAACAGGACAAGGTCACATCACAGACTCAATCCAGCTGCAACCAATGCACATTGATTGCTCAGAAGCCATGCAAGCAATGAGAATGCCATCTCCATGCAAGCCCTAGAGTCCCGGACGGAAAACTTCGAAGCTCTGAAACCCTAGCGGACGAAGCCGGGAATGTTTTTCGATCGGAGGCAGCACCGGGGCAAGGGAAGGGAGGGAGGGCATACCAACCAAGTCAAGACTGACCACGACCAAGAAATTGACGTCGACCAACCGGGAAGCGACCAGCTACAGAACGGCCCGCCAACAACAGCGGATTGAACTGCAAAACCGTGTTGTTGAGGGGGAGGGCAATCACCTAGATCTTAGTCCAACCACAATTGACGAGCTAGTTGAAGCCCATCCGGAAACACCCAGCTACAGAAGACCCGTTGCTTGCTGCAAGAGTCCCAACCTTCACCGTAGCTAAACAACCCTGTTTTTTTTCTGTCTGTTTTGTAGGTTGGCAAGACTCCTCTGATGGCAACTGAAACACAGGCATGATGAGCAATCATAGTGGCAATTCAACTGATAAAATTGTCGTCGAACCCCCGAGACTACTCTGGAATTGCCGTCGAACCCCCGATTGGAGAGGAGTGACCGCTATGTGGGAATGATAATATCCCAAAAATCAATCAAGTCAGGCGCAATTCATAATGTGATGAAACTGGCATGGGAGAGGTACGAATCAGTAGTTATATCTGATGCTTCGGATAGGGTAGTCATGTTTGAATTTGAGATTGAGGAGGATAGGAAGAAGATTTTCGATATGTCACCGTGGTCGGTATAGAGACACTACGCGAGTATGAAAAAATGGAGTCCGACAGTAGGACTAGCGCTTGTAGATTTCAAAAAGGTGCAATTCTGGGTCCACGTGCATGACTTAGGGTTAAACAAATACAGTGTGGATAATGCAAAGATTATAGGAGAAAATATAGGCAATTTCATAGAAGTGGAGGAGGAAATGGACAGTGCCCAAAAGGCATGTATGTGTATAAAAGTAGAAGTGAATGTGGATGACCCGTTGATGGCAGGATTTTGGTGGACAAATTCAAAGGGGGGAACTGTGCGTGTCCATTAAGTACAAGAGATTATCTAATTTTTGTTATGGGTGTGGAAAGCTGGGACATACTACTCAAGTATGTAGAGATGAGGTTGTGATGTCAGAAGCAAAAAAAGGGCTCCCGATGTATGGACACTGGATGGTTGGACAAAGGCCAAAAATGAGGAAAGAAGGTAGGATGGGAGGGGGAGCGAGTGGACAAAGCGGCACCCGAAAGTCCTAGTTCAACATAATGAATAAGGCAAAAGACCTCGAGAGAGAAAAGGCGAGCCCGGACAAAGGGGCAAAACATGATCGGGTGGATGACCCAATAGAACAAGAGGAGAACAACAATGAATGTCAGGATCTGAACGGGGTGGATCATCCAGTGTCACTACCAACATCATACCATACCAAGCCATGACAACCACACCTATCATGACCGAACCCATAAGTGAACCATACCATGAACCATCCAAGCAAAAACCTAAACCCACAATCAACCAGAACAATCCCCAATACGATACACCAATGCTGCAGTCCCAACCCAAGTCGAGACACAATGCCGACCCAAGACCACCTCCACAGTTGCTCCAAGCGACAAGCCACACTCCCTACCTAGGGAGGAACAAACCGATACTCCCACACCATGGCAAGGAGGAAGCGACCGAGAAACAAAGGCACCATACCAACAACCAATTACCGACCTTAACACACTCAATCATAATCCAAATGCCTGACAACTTCGCTTACCAACCTGAGCAAATGGACACAGTCGAAACAATGAGCTACATAGTGGAGACTCCGCCTGAGTCACCAGAAGCTAGCAGTGAGCACAAAAAGAAGGAGAGGGAGAGAGGCCTAAGTCCATATATGAACAAAATGAACCTGAAAAGGAACTGGGAGGAGAGGAGGAAGAAGGCATCTCAAAAAGGGCACGATAGACCGATGGGGAACCGACCAAACAAAAAAGTGTGGAAACAAAACAAGGAAGGGGAAGAATGAAAATCATGGTAAAACATACACAGGAGAGAAAGAGAAGGGCGTATGTGCGACGAGAAGGAGAGCAAACTACCGAAGGCAATACACACAAATGCCGAAGTGAAAAGTGAAAGAATGGATTCTGGTGTCTGTCCCCAAATAGCTACACATAATCAATGAGTACAATCGTTTGGAACTGTCGGGGTTTAGGGTCTTCCTTAACAGTTCGACATTTGAAAGACCTCAATAGAAAGTATCACTCGGAGATAATATTTCTTTTGCAGACAAAGAATGGTGATGCTTTCCGCGAGCGGATACAGGAGCAAATAGGATTAGAGAAGACATATTATGTGACACTCAGAGGAATGGTGGGAGGATTAGCATTATGGTAGGGAGAAAGTGTTAACATGCAGATTTTGAAGGCAATCCCATACATGATAGACACGAGGGTGCCGACCAAACGGGAATCCGATCATTTATAACATGGGTACATGTTGACACGGATGAAGATGGGAGACACCGAATGTGGGAGGAGATAAGACAGATGGGGAGTGGTCGCAATGGGGCATGGTGTTGTCAAGGTGACTTTAATGAGATTATGCATCAACACGAGAAGGAAAGTGGACGTTTGAAATCACAAAGGCAACTTGACGCCTTTAATCGGTTTGTTGAGGACATAAGGATGGAGGACATGGGAGGAAAAGAGCAGGGATACACCTGGTGTAATAATCAAAGGGGGCCGGAACGGGTATATGAGAGGTTGGATAGGGTTCTTATCAACTCAAGGTGGGCATCTCATTTCCCGGACGCCGAATGTGTAAATGAAGTGGCACTAGGATCAGACCATACGCCAATGGTCATATCCAAATGGAGGGAACCATATAGAGGTCAAAAGAGTTTCCACTTTGAATAAATGTGGCTCGAAAACCCAGAATGCAAGGAAGTCATCCGATTGGCGTGAAGGGAGGACTATGATACCCAGTCGAACCGAACCATACTATGGTCGAGACTAGGGAAGTGTAGGAGGCAGCTCATTGAGTGGAGTAAGAGAAGGTTCTGGAACAATATGGCCAAACTGGGAAGGGCAAAACAAAGGCTCCAAGAGATTGGGAGGAGACAATCAAACATAATGACACATGAGGAGGAAATCGATCTCAAAAAACAGATAAACGAGCTTTGGAAACGAGAGGAGTTATACTGGAAACATAGATCGACTGCTATGTATATTTGATGAAAAACAAAGATGAAGCTATAGAGAACTTTATTCTCCATAATCAAGAAGTTGAAAATCAACAAAAAGATTAAGGTGCTAAGAAGTGATAGGGGTGGAGAATATGATGCTCCATTTCAAGAATTATGAGTGAATCATGGAATCATTCATGAATTCACATAACCTTATTCGCCACAATCAAATGGAGTTGCAGAAAGTAAAAACCGAATATTGAAAGAGATGATGAATTCAATGTTATTAAGTTCTGGGTTACCCCAGAATATGTGGGGAGAAGCTATATTGAGTAGCAACTACCTTTTAAATAAGGTACCCCGAAAAAAGGAAAATAAAACTCCTTATGAGTTATGGAAAGGTAGAACACCTTCATTTCATCATCTTCGAGTATGGGTATGCCTTGCTAAGGTGGCAGTACCTCCACCTAAAAAATTAAGGATAGGGCTAAAATCCGTTGATTGTATATTCATAGGATATGCCAAGAACAGTAATGCATATCGCTTTCTGGTATATGATTCTAAGATTCCAGATATTCATAAGAATACTATAATGGAATCAAGGAATGTATCGTTCTTTGAATATGTATTTCCTGCAAAGCTCAGGGAGGAAGCAAGTTCTTCGAAAGGAGCTTATGAGGATATAAAAAATGATACCCACGAAGAAAAAATGTTGAGGTTGAGCTTCGGAAGAGCAAACGAATGAGAATTGAAAAATCTTTTGGCCCAGATTTTGTATCATATATGTTAGAAGTTGAGCCTCAAACTTTTCTAGAAGCCGTAAGTTCTCCAGAAGGTCCTCTTTGGAAAGAGGCGATTCAAAATGAGATCGAATCCATTCTGCAAAACCACACTTGGGAGCTAGTGGATCTAACACATGGATGCAAACCACTAGGCTACAAGTGGATTTTCAAAAGGAAAATGAAAGCAGATGGAACGATAGATAAATATAAGGCCAGACTTGTAATCAAAGGCTTTAAACAAAAAGAAGGCCTAGATTACTTTGATACTTATTCTCCGGTAACGAGAATAAAATCCATTAGGTTGATTCTTGCTATTGCAGCATTGAGAAATAGAAATCCATCAAATGGATGTAAAGTCTGCTTTCCTCAATGGATATTTAAAAGAATAAAGGGTTAAATACCAAATAGCTACCCGAACTTTGAACGTTTAATAAATAGCTACCCGAACTTTGAATTTTCAATAACGACTACCTAACCTTTGGACGAGGTGCAAATAGCTACCTCAACTTTGACACATGGGGCAAATCGCTACCTCCGTTAAATTTTCTGTTAAATATGGACGGAAAATGACGTGGCAGCATATGATTGGTCCATAATTTTAAAAACTATATTATTTTTTTAAAATACTAAAAAAATAGAAAAATTATTTAAAAACTTGGGAAAATTAATAGGAAAAATAAGAGTTTGTAATATAATTTTTGTATTGATAAATATGAAACAAAATTAAAAAAACTAATCATTTATTTTTATTTATATTTAATAATTTTAATAAAAAAATCATATTTAAAACTCTTATTTTTTCTATTAATTTTCCAGATTTTTAAAGAATTTTTCTGATTGTTTTAGTATTTTAAAATAATAATATAGTTTTTAAAATTATGGACCAATCATGTGTTGCCACGTCATTTTCCGTTCATATTTAACGGAAAATTTAACGAAGTTAGATATTTGCCTATATGTCAAAGTTTAGGTAGTCATTTTTGAAAATTCAAAATTCGGGTAACTAGTTGTAAAACGTCCAAAGTTCGGGTAGCTATTTGTTATTTAACCCAAGAATAAATCTACATGGAACAACCTGAGGGTTTTACTACTCTAGGACAAGAGAGGAAAGTATGTAAGTTGGTTAAGTCATTGTATGGCTTAAAACAAGCCCCTAAACAATGGCATAAAAAATTTGACAATTTCATGCTTGAGAAGGGGTTCAAAATAAATGAATGTGATAAATGTATCTATGTAAAAGATACAAAAGATGGGTATGTCATGCTATGTATTTATGTTGATGATATGCTTATAGTTGGGAGCAATGATAACATGATCACATCAACGAAAGATATGCTGAACTCAAAGTTTGACATGAAATATATGGGTCACGCTCATGTTGTTCTTTGAATCAAAATAACAAAAACGTCATATGGAATCATCTTAAGTCAAACTCATTATATCGATAAGATATTAACAAAGTTCAATTAAGATGATGTGAAAATGGTTGGTACTCCTATAGAAGGCAAACCATTTTCTAAAAACACTGGAGACAGTGTTTCTCAATTGGCATACTCCAGGATTGTATATTCATAGGATATGCCAAGAACAGTAATGCATATCGCTTTCTTGTATATGATTCTAGGATTCCAGTTATTCATAAGAATACTATAATGGAATCAAGGAATGTATCGTTCTTTGAATATGTATTTCCTTCAAAGCTCAGGGAGGAAGCAAGTTCTTCGAAAGGAGCTTATGAGGATATAAAATATCATAGCCAGGAAGAAGAAAATGTTGAGGTTGAGCTTTGAAAGAGCAAACTGATGAGAATTGAAAAATCTTTTGGCCCAGATTTTGTATCATATATGTTAGAAGTTGAGCCTCAAACTTTTCTAGAAGCCGTAAGTTCTCCAGAAGGTCCTCTTTGGAAAGAGGCGATTCAAAATGAGATCGAATCCATTCTGCAAAACCACACTTGGGAGCTAGTGGATCTAACACATGGATGCAAACCACTAGGCTACAAGTGGATTTTCAAAAGGAAAATGAAAGCAGATGGAACAATAGATAAATATAAGGCCAGACTTGTAGTCAAAGGCTTTAAACAAAAAGAAGGCCTAGATTATTTTGATACTTATTCTCCGGTAACGAGAATAACATCCATTAGGTTGATTCTTGCTATTGCAGCATTGAGAAATCTAGAAATCCATCAAATGGATGTAAAGGAAGGCCTAGATTACTTTGATACTTATTCTCCGTTAACGAGAATAACATCCATTAGGTTGATTCTTGCTATTGCAGCATTGAGAAATCTAGAAATCCATCAAATGGATGTAAAGACTGCTTTCCTCAATGGAGATTTAAAAGAAGAAATCTACATGGACAACCTGAGGGTTTTACTACTCCAGGACAAGAGAGGAAAGTATGTAAGTTGGTTAAGTCATTGTATGGCTTAAAACAAGCCCCTAAACAATGGCATAAAAAATTTGACAATTTCATGCTTGAGAAGGGGTTCAAAATAAATGAATGTGATAAATGTATCTATGTAAAAGATACAAAAGATGGGTATGTCATGCTATGTCTTTATGTTGATGATATGCTTATAATTGGGAGCAATGATAAAATAATCAAATCAACGAAAGATATGTTGAACTCAAAGTTTGACATGAAAGATATGGGTTTCGCTGATGTGATTCTTGGAATCAAAATAACAAAAACGTCAAACGGAATCATCTTAAGTCAAACTCATTATATCGATGAGATATTAGAAAAGTTCAATAAAGGTGATGTGAAAATGGTTGGTACTTTTATAGAGGGCAAACCATTTTATAAAAACACTAGGGATAGTGTTTCTCAATTGGCATACTCCAGGATTATTGGAAGTGTAATGTACTTGATGAGTTCTACATAACCAGATATAGCCTACACTGTGGGGGTATTGAGTAGATTCACAAGTAATCCAAGTGTACACCATTGGAGAGGAATTACCAGGTTGCTAAGGTATTTTAGATATACCTGTAACTATGGATTGCATTACATGAGATTCCCATGTAATAGAAGGATACTCAGATGCAAATTGGATAACCGATTCAGGAGACTCAAAATCCATGAGTGGATTTGCCTTCATTTGGGTAGTGCCCCTATCTCTTGGAAATCCTCTAAACAAACCATTATAGCCAGATCAACCATTTAGTTTGAGTTCATAGCTCTAGACAAATGTGGAGAAGAGGCTGAATGGCTACGACAATTTTTATAGTATATCCCTAGATGGCCAAATCATGTATCCGCTATAAGTATACATTGTGATAGCCAATCTACGATTGGTAGGGCACAAAGTGAAATGTATAATGGTATGTCTATACATATACGTCGAAGACATGATACCATACGACAATTGCTCGGGACTGGCGTTATTACTGTCGACTATGTAAGGTCGAATGATAATATAACAGATCCATTGACCAATGGGTTAACAAAAGATCAAGTTGTAAAATCAACAAGAGGAATGAGATTAAAGCCCATGGAATGAAAGACTATTGTGAAGGATAAACCAAACCTAGTTGAATGGAGATCCCCGGATCTAGGTTCAAAGGGACAACCTAATCACAATAGTAATAGAAATCACTGTAGGGAAAACAATTATACCCTAAAAACCATTCCTATGATGAGAAACAGTGATGGAGAAATTAAGGATAAGCTTAAGATTTTAATGATTTCTAGATTTCGGAAGTCCGAATTAGTAATGGCGTTACTCATGAAATCACCTATGCAAGTGAGAAGAGGGGCTGCTTCAAGGGGAACTATGGGGGCATGGTTCTTAGCAACACTTGCAGAACCAGACATTGTGATCCATGGCCAGAACGGACACAGAAAGTTTGAACTGTACCATGATAAGAAGATACTTGTGTGAATTGTGTGTAAAACTATTACACCTACGACAGACAGTTCAAGGACATCGCGTCTACTGACTAGTTAGTAAAAGTTACATAATCTTTGTTATCGAGTCAATACAAATATCTTCCATGTGGGGGATTGTTGGAATATTGGGCTTGATTAAGGGGATTTTTAGCAATTTGGTCAAGTTTTGGGCTTTGGACTCAAATTTAGCAAAATCAATGTGGAATGGAAGAAAAGTGTATCTCTCTTGTGAAAATAAGTCCCACACTGAGCGGATTCATGCTTGGAGAAGCATATATATGATTATTCACTTATCAAGTGTGTAAGTAATCAAGTCAAGAGGCTCTCTCTTGAGCGCAGGGGGGCTGCAAATCACGGATTTGGTTAGCACTTCGAACCATTTGGCTTATGTGTGTGCCCGCGACATGCGTATACGATTGTCGGACCAGAAAGCTTGCCTAGCGCGAGCCAGTTTTTGCTAAACCGGATTTTGTTTTTGTCCAGATTCAATGTCATTTTTGGTATAAATACATTGAACCGCTGTAATTAATTAATTAGTTACAGTTTGTATTAATTATCGTAATTAATCACAATTGAATTAATGCTAAGCCTCCTAATTCAGCCTATAAAAACCCTCTCCCATTCTGTCATTTGACACACCAACATCTCTACAAGCTCGAAATGTTTTGAAGTGTTCTTCGTGTTCATCCTCCTCCTTTGTTCTTCGCGTTGATGATTTGCAAAGTTCTTTTAGGCAGTCGTGCTCGGCCTTTCTAGTTATTTTATTTGTTTCAAGCCGTTGTGTTCGGTATTGAAAATCGTTGTGTTCGACTGATTTCCAAAGGAAATCGAAATTGGTTCAGTTCGGCCGGTCACTACTAAGTGCTAAGTAAAAATCACTATCGTCGTTGAATCCTGGGAGGTAATAGCTCAAGACATACCCTTGCACAAACCTTTCACGGTTGGGGAGGACTAAATTACCTTAAGGAAACCGTGCTTATCACGGGCCTCGACTTGTTATCGTCATCTTTCAATGGCTATAAATTTATTTATCAAATTACAATTTAGTCCTTCAACTTTTGATTAATACATATTGGTCCTTCATATAATTATTATTCCTAACATTAGTCTCACGCGTTGTCATGTTTGTTGAGCCGATTTTTTGGTGGTATTTCACATTTTAGATTTTATGAAACTTGGTAATATGTTATCTTTTCATGAATGTCCATTCAGTTGACTTTGGATCAACTTTATTTGGCTTTTTTTAAATTGTTTCAAGTGGATTTATTATCTTAAATTTGGTTCATAGGACAGTAATATCATGTTTTATCCACTCATAATTTTGTTTGTGGTGAGAACGTTGCAAATTGTGTAAATCGTCTAGCACATTATTATGTTACATTTATATATGATTACACATGGTATAGATTCATTTACTTGATATTCCATAACTTGAAGGCACTAAGTTTCTTCCAAAAATTTGTGAATTTGGTTAAGAACCTATTAAAACGGAGATCCTCGCCAAAATTTAACGGTGTATGTAATGGATACGTATTTACTCATCAGTTGATTATTCCCTCTACTCCACAACACAATAGTTTTGTCAAGAGACGCAATAAAACGCTATTGGATATGGTTCAGTCGATGATGGCGTATCCACATATGTCAATCTTCGTATGGGATGGCACACTGCAAACAACTGCCTACATCCTAAACCAAGTGACAATGAACTTTGGATCGAACAAAGTCTAGACCTTAGTCCAATGATGGCGTATACACATGACTCATTAAGGAAAGTTGGTACATAGGGAAAATAAGAGCATATTTGTTGAATACTCTGAAACTTTCAATTGTTATATGTTTATTGGCAAGCAACATAGTAAGAGTGTGGCTTAATTCGACTCACGAAATACGATGTTATTAAAGAACTAAATTGAAGGGAGAGATTTGTACCGAACGGTCCCTGTATGGGAGGGATGATCAAACCGCAAACACTTGCCTATTCGAGTGGGAGAGATGACACTACATATGATGATACAGTTCTTCATATGACATATTATTCCTACTTATGAAATACACAAGGTCTTTCCATGATGATTTTGTTCACAGTGAGAGCAACGTAGATCTTATTTCAAGTGGAATCGATTATGGTCTTATTCCAAGTAGGGTTAATGACTCCTTTGGTACCATATGTTTGACTCATGTTATCGGTTAGTACCCCTATGTTCTTTCTTGGTACTTTATGTTTCAGAATGTTGTTCTTTAGTCCAAATTATTATTGACTGTCAAGTTTGACTAACAGAATAGTAACGTGGCAGATGAAAAGTAAAAATAAAAAAGTAGAGGAAAATTAAAATAAATAAATAAAATTAGGAAAAAGTTAAAATAATATTTTAAAACTTTATATTTTAATAAAAAAAATTGTTTATATATATATATATATATATACATTTGAAAACAAAAACTTACTAAATTTTAAATACAAAAAATTTAAATAAATTCTAAAATATAAAACTTATTGTGTATAAAATTATCTTTAAATAAAAATCGAAAAGAAAAAAAACTAGTCAAGGATCCTCGGGGTCCAATTGACCAAGCCAGCGGGTCGAACCCAGGGGTGGGTCTGACGACTCTGGCTCATACATGATCACCTCCACTACCCTTGGCCAGGGTCCAACGTAGTCCAATGTTCGACCCTAGGCTGGGTCAAATGAACCCAAGGGTCGTTGGCTAATTTTATTTTTCTTTCTATTTTTCATTTTTTAAAATAACATAATTTAGAATTTAGAATTTAATTTTCTGATTTTTTAATATAAAATCATATTTTTTATTTACATTTATTCTTCTTAATTTGTTTAATTTCCAAATAATTGTTATTTTTTTATAAATTATTTTCTATTTATTTTCTATTTTGTTTATTTTTTATTTAAATTAAATATTATATTACATATCTACATGGCAATGACGTGGTGGTGACATTGACTATTTAATAGAAAAATATATCGAAAGACTAACGGATAGACTAAAGGACAACATTCTTAAACATTGTGTACCATACATTAACCTAAAAATTCTTAAAGTACCATCTGATAACATATGTCATACATAAGGTACTATTGGAACCATTAACCCTTCCTAGTAATAGTGGGAAAATGACAATGATCCTAAGTTGAGCGAGCTATTAGGCATGGGCTAAGAAAGAAATTCATTTCTATGACTATCGTTTTCAGAAAGGGATAGTGAACTCTTAACTTTACAATCCAATAAGGTAGGCAAACCGAAAATGCCAACTTTGTTATAGAAAGTCCTTTTTATACTGAATGGATGCAAGCAGTGGTCGACGACATGAAGTCTATGAGGGAGGACATTGTTTGGCCTCTCAAATGGATGTGTTATAAGAGACAAATGAGTTATTTAAAAGAAACTAGCTTAAGGTTGATGACATCATTGAGCGAAGGGTTATACACAACTGAAAAAACTGAAACTAATAGTTGATTGACTTTGATTCACTAAATTCAACTTATCTGTCTAAATAGACAAAGTCTCTCTCTGGTTTCGATGCCTAAGGTCGTTTACATAGTATCACCTCAAAGTGGGATTATCGCCCATGAGTTCTCCAATCCCGTGAGGAGTTGCGAGTTTCATATTCTAATGGCATGTAAAGGCGATGATTTGTTGAGTTTTAGAATTGTGCGGACAAGAATGGTGTTGTATGAGTTTGAAGCGTCAACTACTATGAAGACAACAATTGTTATAAGAACCTTCCACCCTATGCTTAATACCACGAGGAGGTTGGTCACCCACAAGGTGTAGGAGGTCTTTCCTGCAGATCCTATCAGCGGGGAGTACACATTCTTCAATTTTTGCTTCGTTTTCCCCATAATCAATAAAGCATGTAGGAAGACTGCATACGCCAAGCTTCTAGAGTTAAATAGAATTATCTTCATATCGAAGTCATTGATCTCAACAGTGATGACTAACGCATCGTTGTAAGGGCTGGCGACGTGTTGAGTTTCCTCATCGGTGAAAGAGACGACGACACTTTGTCGTCGATCTCAATCGCTTCCCAAGCACAAACTCTGTTGATATCTAAGTGGCATACACGTCCCTATCGCAGCCTGATTCTCCTACTGAGGCGAAGTCTCTACTAATCTCGTTTATTGTGCCCATTTTTCGTAAGGGACATCCCTTGATGGTGGAGGGAGTAACACCACACCCTCCTTTCTCCTTTGTCGATTGTGCGAGTTCTTTTCTTTTGAGATCATAAAATTCTTCAATAGGTCTTGCTAGATCAATACCTCTATATCCGTTTTTAAGGACATGGCAGTCGTTAGCATGATGTCCCTTCGTTTGATGATATCGGCAGTACTGATCGACATTCACCTCCACAGTGGAACCATTTTGTATAGGCATGGAAGGTGTTGGATCGTGAACTCCTGGTTGCTGATCTGGCAGTAAATTGAATGTCAGATGACGGTTGAACAATGCTTTCGCCTTAGCTCCGGTGAACCTGCAAGTAGGGGATCTCAACAGAGGGGGTGTCTCTGGGTCCCTCTCAGATGCTTAAATGAGTATATGTGTGTATATAGCTCAAAACGTAATGAATGTATGTAAAGCAAAGGTATTTATAGAGTAGGAGATACCAAACCGTATAAGGTAACCGTATATCTTAGTGAATATTGTGCTGTTGAAGATTTGGATAATAGATATTGCAGTTACGACGAGATATTGCAGTTACCATATCTAATCCTTAGTGAATATGTGTCCGAGATACGCGGGATATCGTGACCACTTCCTTATTAACGGTTGGTGGGACCAGAGGAGAGAGGCAAGGCTCTCTTCGGGGCAAGCACTCCCATGGCGAGCAGTAGGAGGTCGTGACTTGGTGAAGAATGACGACCAGCTAGGGAGCCTTTGGCGTCCATATCGTCCTAGGCTCGATCCTGGGCCACTCTATGGTGGGCCAGGTTGACTTTGACTTAGGCTGATCCGGTTCGAATATCTTGGGTTTACCCCCTCCAGGGTTATTGGGCCTTCGAGGCCTTTTCCTTATTGGTCGTCACTATCAATACCCAACATCTGCCCCCGAAGCTTGATTGAAGTTCCTTCAGTCGAGCTTGATTTCTTGGTAGGGTTTGAGATAGTGACACTTTAGATTTGGTTTTCCTTGTCTCTTTTTGTGGTTCATGACCTTAGGGACACTTCATGCTTGTTTGGCGATCAGTCATCCCATTGTCCAAGGCTGAAGGCATATTCTCCTTTTTATTCCTTCTTGGCGATCACTCGAGGCAGTCTAGGCTTGCGAAGGTCTACCTTTCTTTGCTAGGCGATCATTACCTATAAAAGGGATTCTCTAATAAAGCCTATTAGTGCGTTGGCGATCACTTTGTCTGTTTGATGGACTTTAGTATTTAATAACTGCACAGTCATCCAGAAGTCGAATAGTCATTTGAAGCACGCCTGTCATTTAATATTCTGTAACCCAAAGGTAGTCTGACAGCTTTCTGCACTAGCCGACCGTTTGTCTCCTCGAGGTGTCTCTTAGAATTCTGACATTGTTTCGAATTTTTCCAAAAATGTGCAATTATTCTTCTATGTCGTTTCGATTCTGTCTGTGGCGGTTACTTCTTATTTTGTCTATATAAGGGACAGTTGTTCCCTCATTTTGTCTTTTACGTTTTCATTCCTTCAGACTCTAGAGCCTTCTCTGTTTTCTGATATACTTCTCTGCAAACTTCTCCTTTCTTCTTGTCAATCCTCCCAATTCACATCCTAGCAAAATCCATGGTCACCCGCAGTCAATCCGGAAAGATCAAGAAAATGGCAAACAAGGCCTCTTCTTCGACCCCTAAGGTGCCGAAAAACACCAATGCCCCCTGACCATTAGGGACGGCTCTATACCAGCCTCGACTGAGAGGCAGACTGACCTTGGAAGGTCTGCAGCCACGCCTGTGGTGGTGGATGGGCCTGAAATCCACACGCCCATCTTATCTCCAAAAGGTAAATACTCTGTTTTATTGCTCTGTTCGAGAGTATCCCCTGTTTTCCTTATTTTTATACTTGTTCTTGCCATATCTGAACTGGTCGAGTAGATGTCAAGCCCAACGAACTGAAATCGGCTTATTTTAAGACGGTGGTTGAGCTTGGTGGTTTGGGTGAGGTGGATGCTCGTAGACACCCAGGCATGGGTCTGCATTATCCTCGCAATGGAGAAGTTTACATTTATGCGGCCCAGATCGATGCTGGGTTGCGTTTTCCTCTCTGTGAGGATCTGCAGGCGTTGTGCCGGTTTTACATGATACATCCCACTCAGCTCATACCCAACGCCATTAGGATATGGGCTGGATTCAATTTCCTGTGTATACGTCAAGAATGGACGTATTCATTGGCCTTATTCCTGTGCTTTTTCCGATTGGCTGCTGGGATGAACCACCTCCACCACTTTCTATCCCGGTGGCCGAAGTTCGCGGAGTGGAGAGGCCAGTGATGGAGTTGGAACGTTCATGTCCGGTTGGTCGACGATTTCCGGGCCACTAACTCCAACTATAAGAAGTTTTACTTCTTGTACAAGGGGGCGTGTCTTGGAAGTTGTCTATACCAGATACGGATTTCCATCCTGCATTCGACGAGCTATCTGGGAGCGATCGGAATGCCATCGATGACTTGTTCTGTTTGCATCGATCATCCAGTTTTCACCCCATCCATTCGGTGGCGGACACCACTGAAAATATGCTCGAGATGGCGGGCATTCATCAGGCCACGCCACTTTTTGATGATTGGGTAATTCTTCTAATCTTTTTCTGTTTTATTGGTTGTAGGCAACCAGGGTTGAAAACTCCTAGGTCTCTTTGATGACCAGGGAAAGGCGGGGTTGTCCGCGGACCAGGCGTCGCTGAATCTTCCTCCTCCTCCTTCTAGGTGTTCCTCTAAGAGGAAGCCCGAAGAGGAACTTCCCCTGGCTACTGTTGGCCCTCGCCAACCAGGTACATTGCCTTGCTATACGCTGATTTCTGTTTCCACACTTTGAAGTTTTGGGTTTTGACATATCTGCTTATTCCTTTGCAGAGAAGCCCACACTTTGAAGTTTTGGCGGCCTTCTCCTTCCGAGTCCTCAGTCCCTATTCCTCCCAATGTATCTGGGAATCATAAGAAGGAGTCTGATGCCCCCAGCACTTCGTAGACTCCTCCCGAGGAGTACTGCTCCTTGGCGAGCATGTTCCAGCCGCCCAAGGCTGCGAATTCTCGGGGCGTCTGGTTCCCCTGTGGAGACTTCTCGAAGACGGGGGTCTCTAACAAGAAGATTCTCCGGGGCAACCCGAATTTATGTATGCGACTCCTTGAGGGGATAATTTCTCCCAGGGATCGCTCCGCGGTTCCCTCAGAGGTGCACCATGTCGAGGGGGTCATGGGGAACCATTTCGAACGACTTTCTCTGGTAAGGCTTCAACTCTTCGCTATGCTTTCACATTGCTTACTCTTTTTCATAGCCTAACAACTTTTTAACTCTTTGTTTCCAGCTCGTTCGAGAAGAGGTGGCGGTTGGTCGAATCGTCGGAGAGCTCGCCAATAAGTAGACTGGCCTACTTGTTGAGTTGGAGCAATACCGGAGCACGGGGTTCTCCCTAGGGCAGATGGAGGCCATCAAGTCGACTGCTGATGCGGCAGTTTCCTTGGTGGAAGGTGCCCGGGAAGAGTACTTCAGGAAGGAGGAAAGGCTCCTTGCTGATGTGAAGAGGAGGGAAGCCGATGCAGCGGTCACCCTTCAAGAGTCTGAAGCCCTTCATCGGTGCTTAGATGAAAGGGAGACTGTCGGGGCTCGCCTAGAGACTGAGCTTAAGGAGGCCCGAGCCCAAAGGGCAGAGGCAGAGGCTCAACGGGTCGCCGATGAGTCCCAGAGGGATGCTGCTGAAGCCAGGGGGATCGCCTTGGAGGAGGAGAAGGAACAGCTAACTGCGCAGCTGAAGTCTATTCCTTCCCCCCCAGCTGAGTCCCAAAGGGATGCTGCTGAAGCCAGGGGGATCGCCTTGGTGACAGGGCTTTTGGCCTGTCTTTGGCGACAGGGCTTTTGGCCTGACTTTGGCGTTAGGGCTTTTGGCCTAACTTTGTTGTTAGGGGTTTTTCTTCGATTTGATTCGAGTGGTCACGCTTTATGAAGGAATGACTTGCTTTTATTGACATAACATTTTGATTTACAAGCTATGTATGAAATCTCCTTAAATGTTCAGAATTGAATGGACGAGGTAACCTTTCTCCTTCAGTGGTTTCTAAATAGTAAGATCCTGGGGCAGCGATCTCTACTACCTTGTATGGTCCGTCCCACTTAGCCAAAAGCTTATTCTGACTGTCCAGTCTTATAAATTCGTTCCTTCTCATAACCATCTCCCTCACGAAAAATTGGCGAGCGCTGACTTTTCCGTTGAAGTATCGAGCGGTCGCTAGACGCATCTTTGCTTGTGTTTTTTCTGATTGCCACCTCTTTTCCTCTGCCAGGTCGAGGTCAGTCCTGCGTTCGACTTCGTTTGCCTCTGTGTTAAAGTGTAGGATTCTATGGGTAGGCACTACTATTTCGGCGGGCGCCACTGCTTCTGATCCATACACTAAACTTAAGGGTGTTTCTCCAGTGGCTGACTTAGGCGTTGTTCTGATAGCCCATAAAACGTTTTCCAGTTCTTCTGCCCAATTTCCTTTGAATGCTCGAACCCTTTTCTTGAGTCCTGCCAAAACAACATTGTTGGCTGCATCAGCTTGCCCATTCGTTTGAGGATGATGCACTGAGCTGAAACGATGGTCTACATGGTATTCTTCACAGAGACATTGAGCTCATTTCCTATGAATTGCGTACCATTATCACTGATGAGTATTTTAGGGATGCCAAACCTGGAAAATATGTTGATCTTCAGGAACTTGATGACTTGAAATTCCGTTGTAGAAGCCAAAGCTTTCGCCTCTATCCACTTTGTGAAGTAATCGATCGCCACTATGATGTGAGTGCGTTGACCAGTGCTAATGGGAAAAGGACCCAGTATGTCCATCCCCCATTAATGGGAAAAGGCCAGGCACCTGCCATTGGGGACAATAGTGTTGGCGGTCGACCTGATCGTGGTGCAAATTGCTGGCAAGTCTCGCACTTCTGCGTTAATTCAGCCGCATCTTTTCCCAAAGTTGGCCAATAGTATCCCAGCCTGAAGATCTTTCTTGTTAATGATCGAGCACCTTCATGATATGCTGCCACCCCTTCATAAGCTTCTCGAAGAACCCTTTCTGTTTCTGGATGAGCAACACACCTTAAGTAAGGAGTCGAGTAGCCTCGCCTGTAGAGTTCTCCATCTATAATTAGGTAACTGGCTGAAAGTCGTCTAATCCTCGTAGATTCGCCTTCGTCTTCTGGGAGGATCCCCTCTTTTAAGTAATTCTGGAACAGAGTCATCCATGTGACCTGTCCTTGAATGTTGAAGACTTCTGCTCTGCTATCAAGAACTGAACATAAGGCCTTTTCCAGGAATTGAACATCACGAATTTTCGTTCCTCCAAATGCCAGCTTACTTAAGGAGTCTGCCATCTGGTTCTCCTGGCGAGGAATAGACTCGATCGCAAAATTTGGAATTTCTGCGACGAGCTTCTTGGCGATGCTGAGGTACTTTTTCATCTTTTCCCCCTTGCTTCATAAGTGCGATTGACCTGATTGACAATAAGTTCCGAGTCGCTTTTTACCTTAAGCGCAGATATGCCCATTCCTTTTGCCAGTCTGAGTCCAGTAATAAGAGTCTCGTACTCTGCTTCATTATTGGTCGCCTGAAATGTTAGGGCAATCGCATACTTCAAAGGCTCACCTTGAGGAGGAATGAGAATTAAACCTGCCACCGAGCCTTCGAAGACCCATCTGTATAAAGCTCCAAGACTTGATTGTTGTCTGTTGACTGACTTGGCCTGTTATCTGCTTCTGTTTGACCATTACTTGTTCTTTCCACAATTAAATCAGCTAGTGCTTGACCTTTGATGGCCGTTTTTGGCGCAAATTTGATCTTGAACTCGCTGAGCTCGATCGCCTACTTGACCATTCTTCCTGAAGAATCTGGTTTCATCAGGAAGTTTTTGAGAGGTTGATTGGTGAGGACCGTGATGTCGTGTGCGTGAAATTAAGGTCTCAGCTTTCGAGCAGCAATAACTAAGGCATAGAGATATTTCTCAATCTGGACATATTTTATTTCTGCCGAATTAAACATTTTGCTAATAAAATACACTGGACTGTGAACATTATTTTTCTCCCTTATCAAAACAACACTGGCTGCCACGTCGCTGATGCTTAGATAAAGGAAGAGATTCTCGCCTGGAATGGGATTTGCCAGAGCTGGGACTGTGTGGATGTGCTGCTTCAAGGATTGGAACACCTCTTCACAGTCTGGCGTCCACTCGAACTTGCGGTTGGCCCTCATAGTTTTGAAGAACGGGAGGGACCTGTCGCTCGCCTTGAAGAGGAAGCGATTGAGAGCAGCTAGGCGACCATTTAGGCACTGAACCTCCTTATGGAAGGTTGGCGACTTCATCTCTTCTATGTCCTTTAGCTTTTCTGGGTTCGCCTCGATACCTCGTTCGCTGACCATGAATCCCAGGAATTTACCCGACTTGACCCCGAAGGCGCACTTTGCAGGGTTTAGGCGAACGCTATGTGTCCTCATACATGCGAAAGCTTCACGAAGGTCTGTTGTGTGCGGATTTCCCTTGATGGTTTTGACGAGCATGTCGTCCACATAAGCCTCAATGTTTCTCCCCAGTATATCTTGGAACAGGCGGTTCACCATCCGCTGATAAGTCGCCCCGGCGTTGATTAGACCGAAGGGCATCACCTTGTAACAAAGAATGTCCCTGTCTGCATAAAAAGCGGTATGAGCCTCATCATCTGGGTGCATGCGTATCTGGTTGTAGCCTTAATAGGCATCCATGAAGCTCAGCATCTCGTGACTAGAGGTAGCATCGACCAACTGATCAATCCTGGGAAGGGGATAGGAATCCTTGGGGCAAGCTCTGTTCAGATCGCGGAATTCGACGCACATCCTCCACTTGCCGTTTGATTTCTTGACCAAAACTGGGTTGGCGACCCAACTCTGGAATCTCACCTCTCTGACGAAGTCAGCTTCAATCAGCTTGCCAACCTCCTGTCTGATCGCCAGGCGTTTGTCTGTCCCGAACGATCTTATTTTCTGAGCGATCGGCTTGATAGAAGGGTCTATCCTGAACTCGTGAGAGATAATGTCTGTACTGATACCTGGCATGTCACTCGGCTTCTAGGCGAAGAGCTCCTTGAATTCCCTGAGGAGGGCAGGCATGACCTGCTTCTGATCTTCATTCAAGGTGGTCCCAATGCGCACCTTCTTATTGGGGCCATCAACCTCGACTTCTTCCAATTCCTCCATAGGCGCTGGTCGAGCCAAATCCTCGCGAGGGTCGGCCTCTGTCTCGATGGCGAGGGCCTCCCTTTGGTTCTTCCTGCGCAGGCAGTTCACATAGCATTGTCACGAGGAAGGCTGGTCGCCGAGTACTTCTCCAATCCCGTTGGGTGTGGGGAACTTCATCTTCTGATGGACTGTGGAGGCCACAATCTTGTTGGGGTTGATTGTGGTCCTCCCCAGGATGGCGTTGTAAGATGTAGGTGAGTCGACCACCAGGAAAGTGACCGGTACCTTGATGCTTTTCCATCCCTTGCCCAAAATCACTGTCATGGTTATTGCCCCCAGTGGATAAGTTGTTCTCCCAGCAAACCCGATCAGTGGAAAGTCGGCCCTCTTCAGGTCACGCTTGGATTTGCCCATTTTCTCGAAGGCGTCCAGGAATAGAATATCTGTCGAGCTCCCTCCGTCAATCAGAATCCTCATAATGTCACAGCCGTCGATATTAGCCGTGATAACCAGAGCATCATTATGGGGGGTTGTGACATGTGCCAAATCATCTTCGGATAATGAGATGACAATGTCCTCCTCAGGTCGGGGTCGGTTTCCCAGCTGGACCGCTGTAGAAATCTGATTCGCGAAGACTTCCCTTGCGTGTGACCCCTCGCCTCCTGCGCCAAATCCTCCCGCAATCAAATTTACCCTTCTCTTGCTCTGAGATGGATCAACTTGTTCAGCAGGAGCCGTCGAACGATGTCTACTAGGTGGCGTTCGACTTATATCTCGTCCTGCCACAAACTCCTTCAGCATTCCCCCTGAATCAGCTTCTCAATGCTTCAAAATGCGGCAATTGTTAGTCTTGTGGCCCTTGCACTTGTGGTATCTGCAGTAACTCTCGACATCCTTCCCCATGGGCTGGCCACCCCTACGAGGCATCGGTGGCCTTGCCAAATATCTCCTCTCCATCTCGACTAGTACCGCTGAGATCTGCCTGTTTAAAGGCGTAAAGTACTCAAGCACCTCTGGATTTCTGGGTGCTGGATTAGGCTCGACCCGGGGCCTACTGTCTCTTCCCTTTTTCTCCTTCTTTACCTCTTTCTTACCATCGCGTCAGGGCTCGGGAATCACCCTTAGCGAGGTCATCAGGAAGTTAGCATCGGCGTTCGCTCTCTCAAGGTCTATAAAACCTTTCGCCCTGGACGCCAGTTCCTCCAACGTCTCAATCTCCTTCACATGATAGCTGTTGCGCAGCTTTCTCGAGGCCTTGTTGGCCACATCCAATCCACGATAGAAGGCTCGAATGATCTCTCCATCTGAAATTCGACGATCTATCTCCGTGACGTTTTGATGAAAACATCCATAAAAATTGGCCAGCGACTCTCCAGGCTGCTGTTTGACCGCATCCAGAGCGACCACGCTTTTCATTAGATGACGCTCGCCCATGTACCTCTCCAGGAATTTGCTTCTTAACTCTGCCCAAGTTCCTATAGATCCTGCATGGAGGCCGAAAAACCAGGACGAAGCCGAACCCGAAAGAGTGGATGGAAATAATAAAGCCAAGTGATTGGGATCATTTGACTTACCCAGAAGAGAGGCCTCGTGCTTGTTGACGTGTATAGTGGGATCTCCTCCACCACTGATTTTGATGGCGACGAGGTCGTCGGAGAAGGGATGAGCGGATCGCTCCTTGAAGGGAGCTGCGACTGTCAATCGCCTTTCCTGGAGCCTTTTATTGATGAGGTCGTCCACCTGGTTCAAGGTACAATTCTTTGGCAAAGTCCCGTTTGGCGAGGGACCGGAAGGATTGGTAGAGTAGGTAGCCACCACCGGTTCGGTGGATGTCGGGGGTAGAGACTGGTGCCCCGATGTCATCTCCTGATCCTCCTGAGGAACTGTGGTGCCAGGATTCGCGGTTTCAGTCGGTAAGGGCCCTGTGGCAGCAGGGCGAGTGTTTCCTTGGGGGCAAAAGCTTGTCGACAAGCCTGTCCTAGGATGGCCTCCAGCAATGATATCATCTCCGGGGTTAACTGGATGTTTTCCCCAGCGATGTGGACGGTTTGCGGTGCTGGAGTCTCGGTATGGTTGGGAGCAGGGGTCGGTTTGGAATTACCGACATGTTCTCGGGTCGTCCTTAGAAGAACGACATTGGGGGCTGCCTGGCTGGCAGGCTCTTGCTGGAGCAGCGAAGCGGCGGCAGAATCAGAACTGTCCGAGGATTGCTTGCGAGTCTGGTTCCGGCGGTTGTTTTGTGATCGAGTTCTCATGGTTGTATCACTCGATTCCCACAGACGGCGCCAAATGTTGGATCGTGAACTCCTGGTTGCTGATCTGGCAGTGAATTGAATGCCAGATGACGGTTGGACAATGCTTTTGCCTTAGCTCTGGTGAACCTGCAAGTAGGGGATCGCAACAGAGGGGGTGTCTCTGGGTCCCTCTCCGATGCTTAAATGAGTATATGTGTGTACATAGCTCAAAACGCAATGAATGTATGTAAAGCAAAGGTATTTATAAAGTAGGAGAGACCAAACCGTATAAGGTAACCGTATATCTTAGTGAATATTGTGCTGTTGAAGATTTGGATAATAGATATTGCAGTTACGGCGAGATATTGCAGTTACCATATCTAATCCTTAGTGAATATGTGTCCGAGATACGCGGGATATCGTGGCGACTTCCTTATTAATGGTTGGTGGGACCAGAGGAGAGATGCAAGACTCTCTTCGGGGCGATCACTCCCATGGTGAGCAGTAGAAGGTCGTGACTTGGTGAAGAATGGCGACCAGCTAGGAAGCCTTTGGCGTCCATATCGTCCTGGGCTCGATCCTGGGCCACTCTATGGTGGGTCAGGTTGACTTTGACTTAGGCTGATCCGGTTCGAATATCTTGGGTTTACCCCTCCAGGGTTATTGGGCCTTCGAGGCCTTTTCCTTATTGGGCCTTCGAGACCTTTTCCTTATTGGGCCGTCACTATCAATACCCAACAGAAGGCTTTTCCAAGCGACTACACTTCATCTCCTTCAGCACTACAAAGATTTCTCTTGTCATACAAGTGAAGCTTTCATACACCTATCTTCCATGGTGTGACTTATGTTCATTCCCCTGGAGCTTTCTGTCGAACACTGCTCTGGTCTCTTGCCTTCACATACTTCTTCGGCATCGTCACCTCTTTAGGTGGGTCTTTACTTTCCTTAAACCATTTCAGGTTGATGTAGGCCTTTACCCATTTGGCCAGATCTTTCGGGTTGTACATGGGGATGCACTTACATTGTCCTACATGGCGTAGAATTTTGTTGATAAGACTCTAACGAACGTTCAGACAACCTTTCCTTTCAAGATAACCTGGTCAATATCTGCCAAGTTTCTATTGAAGCGCCTATAGTAGCTCGCTAGAGTTTTGTTGCTTCCTTACCTGACGTTGTCAAAGGAGACAACGGTTTTTAGGATTTGGTGTTCACTCATGTAGTGCTGGATGAACTTCAACTTAAGATCTGACCAAGAGGTCATCAAAGACTTTGGAAGACCGAATAACTAGTAAGAGGTGTTCCCTGTAATCGTTGCTCGGAACAGGATAGCAAAATTTTTACTGTCACTTTTCCTGCCAAGGAGCGAGGATTCATGGTTTTTTATGTTCTAGATACGATCACCTTTACTCTTGTTATCAGGCATGGTTTGTGTCGTCAGATTTTGAGGGACGATGATACGAAAATTAATCCTTTGAATTTCACAAATTAAATAAGATGTATTATTGTTTTTTTGCATTTTGGGTGGCCGCTAAATCTTATAAATAGAGAGTGCAAGTGATACCAGCGGTACTGATCGACACTCACCCCATAGGGTGTCATTCTTCTTAGGCATAGAAGACGTCGCCAAGCGACAACGCTCCATCTCCTTCAGCAGTATGGAGATTTGTCTTGTCATGGGAGTGAAGCTCTCATACACCTCTCTTCTGGAGCATCACCAATATTTTTATCGCCTAGAGCATTTTGTCGGAAACTGCTCTGGCATCTTCCCTTCTCATACTTCCTTCTTTGTCACATCCTTTAGTCGATGTCCACTCTCCTTCGTCTGTTCCAAGTCGATGTAGGCCTTTACCGATTCGGCCAACTCTTTCGAGTTGTAGATGGGGATGCAAGTACGATGTCATTAATGTCAGAGCCTTTTAATCACAAGCCTCTAACGAACGCGTAGATTACCAGGTTGATATCCTCTAAGTTCTTATTAAAACGACTAAAAGAACTCGCTATAACTTTTTCACTGCTCTGCCTGACGTCGTCCAGGGAGACAACATTTTTTAGGTGTTGACGTTCACTCATGTAATGTTGGATGAACATCATCTTGAGATCCGATTAGGAGGTTATCTAAACCTTCGGAAGGCTTAAAAGCCCGTAAGAGGCGTTCCTCGTAAGCGTAGCTGGGTACACAATCGTGAAATGATTATCGTTGTTTGTCTTGCCCCAGAGGGAGGATTCATGATTTTGTATGTGTTGGATGTGGTCACCTCACCTTTGTATTCGCGCGCAGCTCGTGTCGTCACATCTTAAGGGATGATGATATTGAAATTAATCCTTTCAAAATTGCAAATTAAACCAGATTTATTATTTCATTTTATTACACTATTGGTGGTTGTTAAACATTATAAATAGAAAGTGTATTCTTCATTTTTTATAACACACCAAAAAATCATCCAATATAAAAGATTAGCCTGTTATCAATTCTAGGCTCGAATCTAATCTCTTTATTTTTGGATTTGTGGCATAACTTTTGTCAACGTGTTTTGTTTGTCCGTAAGAGTGTAAGTATTATTCAATTTGTTAGAGAAAAATAAAACCTCTATCGACACACATATCTATATTTGATGTTCAAATCATGTAGTTTTTCTATATTGTTATTTTATAGAAAATTCTATATTAAGACTAGGGATGGGCATGAACCGGTTCGGGTATGAACTGGTTCGGGGTCGAACCGGTTCGGAACCGAACATTTACCACTTTTTAAAACAGGTACGGTTTACCGCTCCAGTTTTTTGCCACTCCAGATTTGGGTCAATTTACCATATCTGTTCTGATCCGGTTCGGCCGAACCACTTATGGAATTTTCTTGTAGAATGATTCTGTCTGTTCTACAACCGGTTGTAGAAACTAGAATGATTCCAGCAAGTGAAGTCATTTCCCTCAACCTCTCATCAGGATCTTCCAATGGAATAAAAGGCAAGAGTCTCTTCCGCTTCTTTTGAAACACTGGTGGCCCCGATCGCCTCCTTCGCTTTCTAGAATCTGGAGATCACAAATACAACAAAAATGAGGAAGGGATTTACAGCATATGTTCAGGAGCCCTGCCTCCTCCTTGCTTTGTCCACTACACTTGGGGCAGAGCCACGATCCGATAGGAACCCTGACAACAATCGGCCTCAGGCATATCATGTGGAATCCTTTATCACATTTATCACAAAGCAGAAGCTCGTCATCACGATCACCAGAGCCGCACTGCTCACACCTCAATTCACTGTAATCTTCTCGTTCTACCACAGCATACTTGGCAGCAGCCAGAATCTCGGAAATTGACTTGTATTTCTTACAGTGATGTGAAGATGACAGCTGCTGGCCCATTATCATCGTCTTCACAACATCCAACATCATTCTCATTCAATCTTAAACATACTCAATTTATCATAATTATTGTCAAGTCTCTACATTCTATGATAAAAATGTAATCTTTATGCAGCAGCATAGTATGGTTTTCTGTATATACATTACTGAAGCCTCAAAATTTCATTTTCCAATCAAGATTTTGCATTGTTTACTTTATAGCTCACAAACCAATAATTTCAACATTTGTAATCACAAACTACCTCTGAAACCTCATCAAAAAATTGAATTTGAAAGCATTCCCTTAAAAGCATTATCTTGGAATACCTCGGATGTCGCTAGTTGCAGTGTCATTGTTATGATCAGTCAAAACCCATCACCTGAAGATTAAAAAGAAAAAAAAACAAAGCACAAAATCACAACAAGGAACGCCTTGAATTCGAATTTCCAGAAAGAAATGGAAGAAATGAGAGGACCCTCCTCTGCATGGACCCTCATCGATCTGCTAATCAGGTCACCTCCATCGCACTGCTGAATCCCTGTTATCGGTACGCCATTAGTGTGAAGCCAAATTGATGATTAAGTTTAGTTCAGACTTCAGTCACTCGGTCTGGTCTGGTCTGTTACATATGGTCTGGTCTGGTTTAGTAGTATATTTAAGGTTAAAATCGGTATAAAAAGTGGTTCGATTAACCGGTTTTAAACCGGTTTTCTGTACCTATTCTGAACTGTTCCATATTTTTCTCAAAAAATCATTTGCTTTGTGAATCGGTTCGGCCGAACCGGTACGGTTCAGGTACGGTTCGGTACGGTTCAGCCGAACCGGTTTTTATGCCCAACCCTAATTAAGACCATCTATTTGTTTTTAAAATAAATTTAATACAAGAAATGAAAAAGAAAACTAATGAAACGTATTAAAAAATGAAATTTTAAACTTCTTATTTTTGTATGAAAATAATAACTTTTTTTAAAAAATGTATATATTAAATGATTTTATGTACAATGTATTTTATATTTCTCTATTTGTTAGTAAATATATATTTTTGTGATCTAAACTATAAAGAATTAATAAATTTGTAAAAAATAAGAGTAATGGTATTTTCGTTTTAAGTAAATCTATAGAATTTCTCTTATATATATTAAAAAAGTATGAAAACTTCACCTATTACTTTCTAAAAATACAATTTAAGACTGTTTCCATTAACCTTAAATCATATCTTATTTTGCTGTAAATATATTAAAAAACATAAACTAAATAAGATTCAAAATATTTTTTATATAGAAAAATAAAATATCAAAAGGAAATACTGCTTTCTTTATTTTTATCAGTGTATAGAGAATTTTATTTTAAAAAAAACAATATTTCATATTTATTGGTATCTAATTATCTCAGTTTATTTAAGTTTAGACTAAAAAAAAACAATATATTTGTAATTATTTATATCTATATTATTAAGGTAGAAGCGGTATTTGTAAGCGTCGCCTGCAAAATTACATAAATACACCTAAATAATTTAATTAGTTTATATTTATCATGACTATTTTGTTCATTTACATGTCTTCTCGAAAGTTTATTAAAAAATTATATGTACGAAGACTCGAACATATGACTTCATAACTAAAAGATATACATATTGACTAGTTACACACGTATGTAACATTACAAATTTTAAATGATGATAGTTATATTTTTCTCTATCTCTATCCCTCTCTTCTTTCTCATGCACCAATTTTATTTATATTATTAAGACAGAAGTGGTTTTTGTAACTGCTTTCTGCAAAATTACACAAATACCCCTAAATCATTTAATTGATTTAATTTTAGCATGATTATTTCAGTCATTTAAACGTCTTCTCGAAAGTTTATAAAAAACATTATTTGCACGAAGACTCGAACATATGACCTTATAACTAAAAGACATATGTATTAACCACCTACACACGTATGCAACAATACAATTTTTACAAGATGATAATTATATTATTCTCAATCACTAGGCCTCTCTCCTTTCTCATGCACCCATTTTTTTATATCTATATTATTAAGGCAAAATGGATTTTTGTAATCGTCGCTTGCAAAATTATACGAATACCCCTAAATAATTTAATTAGTTTATATTTATCATGACTATTTTGGTCATTTAAAAGTTTTCTCGAAATATGCACGAAGACTCAAACATATGAGCTTATAACTAAAAGACATGTGTCTTAACCAGTTACATACATATGTAACATTACAAACTTTACAAGTTGATAATTATAGTTTTCTCTATCACTATCTTTATCTTCTTTCTCATGCACCAAATCTTTTTATATCTAAATTATTATGTCAAAAGTATTTTTTGTAACCGTCGCCTGCAAAATTACAAAATACCCCTAAATAATTTAATTGGTTTATATTTTTCACGACTATTTTGGTCATTTAAATATTGTCTTGAAATTTTATAAAAAACAAAATATTTGCACGAAAACTTGAACATATGATCTTATAACTAAGACATACGTATTAACCAACTACACAGGTATGTAATATTATAAAGTTTACAGGATAATAATTATATTTTTCTCTATCACTATCCCACCCTCCTTTTCCATACACCCATTTTTTATATCTATATTATTAAGGCAGAAGTGGTTTTTGTAACTGTCGCCTGCAAAATTATACAAATACCCCTAAATAATTTAATTAATTTATATTTATCATGACTATTTTGGTCATTCAAATGTTTCCTCGAAAGTTTATAAAAAAACTATTTGCACAAAGACTCGAACATATGAGTTTCTAACTAAAAGACAAATGTATTAGCTAGCTACACATGTATGTAACATTACAATATGATAATTATATAATTTTTTCTATCACTATCCCTCTTTCTTTTCTTATGCATCAATTTTTTATATTTATATTACTAAGGTAGAAGTGTTTTTGTAACCGTCTCCTGCAAAATTACACAAATATCACTAAATAATTTAATTAGTTTATATTTATCATGATTATTTTGGTAATTTAAATATCTTCTCAAAAGTTTATAAAAAAACTATTTGCACGAAGACTTGAACATATGAGCTTATAACTAACATACATACGTATTAACCAACTACATACATATGTAACATTACAAACTTTACAAGTTGATAATTATAGTTTTCTCTATCACTATCCTTATCTTCTTTCTCATGCACCAAATCTTTTTATATCTATATTATTATGGCAAAAGTATTTTTTGTAACTGTCGACTGCAAAATTACAAAAATACCCCTAAATAATTTAATTAGTTTATATTTTTCACGACTATTTTGGTCATTTAAATATTGTCTTGAAATTTTATAAAAAACAAAATATTTGCACGAAAACTTGAACATATGATCTTATAACTAAGACATACGTATTAACAAACTACACACGTATGTAATATTATAAAGCTTACAGGATAATAATTATATTTGTCTCTATCACTATCCAACCCTCCTTTTTCATACACCCGTTTTTTATATCTATATCTATATTATTAAGGCAGAAGTGGTTTTTGTAACCGTCGCCTGCAAAATTATACAAATACCCCTAAATAATTTAATTAATTTATATTTATCATGACTATTTTGGTCATTTAAATGTTTACTCGAAAGTTTATAAAAAAACTATTTGCACAAAGACTCGAACATATGAGTTTCTAACTAAAAGACAAACGTATGAGCTAGCTACACATGTATGTAACATTACAATATGATAATTATATAATTTTTTCTATCACTATCTCTCTTTCTTTTCTTATGCATCAATTTTTTATATTTATATTACTAAGGTATAAATGTTTTTGTAACCGTCTCCTGCAAAATTACACAAATATCCCTAAATAATTTAATTAGTTTATGTTTATCATGATTATTTTGGTAATTTAAATGTCTTCTCAAAAGTTTATAAAAAAACTATTTGCACGAAGACTTGAAAATATGAGCTTATAACTAACATACATACGTATTAACCAACTACATACATATGTAACATTACAAACTTTACAAGTTGATAATTATAGTTTTCTCTATCACTATCCTTATCTTCTTTCTCATGCACCAAATCTTTTTATATATATATTATTATGGCAAAAGTATTTTTTGTAACTGTCGACTGCAAAATTACAAAAATACCCCTAAATAATTTAATTAGTTTATATTTTTCACGACTATTTTGGTCATTTAAATATTGTCTTGAAATTTTATAAAAAACAAAATATTTGCACGAAAACTTGAACATATGATCTTATAACTAAGACATACGTATTAACAAACTACACACGTATGTAATATTATAAAGCTTACAGGATAATAATTATATTTGTCTCTATCACTATCCAACCCTCCTTTTTCATACACCCGTTTTTTATATCTATATCTATATTATTAAGGCAGAAGTGGTTTTTGTAACCGTCGCCTGCAAAATTATACAAATACCCCTAAATAATTTAATTAATTTATATTTATCATGACTATTTTGGTCATTTAAATGTTTACTCGAAAGTTTATAAAAAAACTATTTGCACAAAGACTCGAACATATGAGTTTCTAACTAAAAGACAAACGTATGAGCTAGCTACACATGTATGTAACATTACAATATGATAATTATATAATTTTTTCTATCACTATCTCTCTTTATTTTCTTATGCATCAATTTTTTATATTTATATTACTAAGGTATAAATGTTTTTGTAACCGTCTCCTGCAAAATTACACAAATATCCCTAAATAATTTAATTAGTTTATGTTTATCATGATTATTTTGGTAATTTAAATGTCTTCTCAAAAGTTTATAAAAAAACTATTTGCACGAAGACTTGAACATATGAGCTTATAACTAACATACATACGTATTAACCAACTACATACATATGTAACATTACAAACTTTACAAGTTGATAATTATAGTTTTCTCTATCACTATCCTTATCTTCTTTCTCATGCACCAAATCTTTTTATATATATATTATTATGGCAAAAGTATTTTTTGTAACTGTCGACTGCAAAATTACAAAAATACCCCTAAATAATTTAATTAGTTTATATTTTTCACGACTATTTTGGTCATTTAAATATTGTTTTGAAATTTTATAAAAAACAAAATATTTGCACGAAAACTTGAACATATGATCCTATAACTAAGAGATACGTATTAACAAACTACACACGTATGTAATATTATAAAGTTTACACGATAATAATTATATTTGTCTCTATCACTATCCCACCCTCCTTTTTCATACACCCATTTTTATATCTATATCTATATTATTAAGGCATAAGTGGTTTTTGAAACCGTCGCCTGCAAAATTATACAAATACCCCTAAATAATTTAATTAATTTATATTTATCATGACTATTTTGGTCATTTAAATGTTTCCTCGAAAGTTTATAAAAAAACTATTTGCACAAAGACTCGAACATATGAGTTTCTAACTAAAAGACATACGTATTAGCTAGCTACACATGTATGTAACTTTACAATATTTTACAAGATGATAATTATAGTTTTCTCTATCACTATCCTTCTTTCGTTTCTTAGGCATCAATTTTTTATACTTATATCTATATTTATATTACTAAGGTAGAAGTGGGTTTTGTAACCGTCTTACGCAAAATTACAAAAATACCCCTAAATAATTTAATTAGTTTATATTTATCATGACTAATTTGGTAATTTAAATGTCTTCTAAATTTTTTATAAAAGAAATATTTGCACAATGACTCGAACATATGAGCTTATAACTAAAAGACATACGTATTAACGAGCTACATACATATGTAACATTACAAACTTTACAAGTTGATAATTATATTTTTCTCTATCACTATCCTTATGTCCTTTCTCATGCACCAATTTTTTTATATCTATATTAATAAGGCAGAAGTGGTTTTTGTAACCACCGCCTACAAAATTATACAAATACCCCTAAATAATTTAATTCATTCATATTTATCATGATTATTTTGGTAATTTAAATGTCTTCTCGAAAGTTTATGTAAAACAAATAATTGCACGAAAACTCGAACATATGACCTTATAACTAAAATGTATGTGTATTAACAAGTTACATACATATGTAACATTACAATTTTTCAAGATGATAATTATATTTTTCTCTATCACTATCGCTCTCTCCTTTATCATTCACCAATTTTTATATTTATATATATATATATGTATTTATAACGCACGAAGTGGTATTGGTATCCGTCACCTACAAAATTACACAAATACCACTTAATAATCTAATTGATTTAAACTTATCATGAATATTTTGGTCATTTACCAGCGAAGTTTTGAACTCAAGAACATTCACTATTAGAATAACACATTCTTCCACTAGATCAATAACACTCAAATATTTTTTGATACACTTAAGGTATAGTTATTGCTCTAACTACACAAGTGCTTTTTTTGTAAAATTTTGTCCCAATCAAAATTTAAATTTGCGATTATGATATATACAATTATATATAGAATATTTTTTTTAATTTTTTTTTCCTTTCTTTCTAATCAATCAATATTTTTTTATCATTTCATGTTGCTTTTACTTCTTTACTCCTCTAAAACATTTGTTTTTTTATCATCTATCCCCCTTCCCAAAACCCGTGAATTTTTAAATCTTAGATCGTCGCTATTCTAAAAATCTAATTTTATCAATAAATTTAGATAATTTAAAATGAATTAAAATCGATAACAATTGACATACATTTATATGTTTAATATACATAATATATTATCTAAAGAGATAAATAATTAATACATACAAATTAACAATGGTTGCAAAATTAAAATTGGTGTGGAAAAAGAAATTTGATCTATTGTTCATGTTATAAAATTTGATCTATTATTGATATAAAAATAATCATAAAAATGTTCACTTACATTTTGAAATGTCCTGTAAACTGTTTTCACTACGGCTTAGTATAGTGATGACAATAAACAAAACACAAATTCAAACTTTGTCAAACGTCGACATATATTTTTCTGACTATATTTTTCTCCTGCCGTCACCAGAGAAGGTAAGTCCTCACCCTTTCGGCAGATTTAGTTTTTTTTTTTTTTAAAACATAAATTGTTTATGCTAATTAGATGAAACTGTTATGTAGATTGCGTAATTATGTGTAATGACTGTATTTTAGTGTGTTTTTTGTTGAAAATTATAATTTTTTACATTGCCGTGTTATGTACATACCATGCATCGTGGTCAGGGCAGCTCTTCACGGACAAATTTGTAGGAGACTCCGACTATGTTAGGTATATATTGTTTTATCGCGTGACATACACCAGCAAAATATAGTATACATAAATGTTGTGTTACATAACTCAATTAACTTATAAATTACCAAGGAGATAGTTGTATCTCTTAATTTCTCGTAATTATATTTCATAACTTAAATTGATTTTTTTATTGATTATTAATGTTATTTTGTATCATTATATTTTTCTTTAAGAAATTATTCACTCATTGAATAGTCTTATACAGAAAAAATATTTTAACTGAAAGTTTTTTAATCCAATAAAGTGTATTTTGTTTAATTATTATACTATATATTACGATCTGCGCTACATTTGTTTTAAATATTTAGAGTTTTAAAATTCTGACCGACATATTCTGACCGACATATTCCACGCCGTCCCACTTGTTTGTCTGAGCTAGCGCGGAGACGCCACGTGTCCCCATTCTCATCACGCGTCTTTCCCATCTTTCTTCTATAAAATCATCTTATCTACATCTCACCATTATCTATCCAATTCATCCATCTCATCTCATCTCATCTCATCTCATCCTGCTGCTGCAACTGATTGAATCCGATCTCCTCAACCAATCTTATTTTGTGATTCAAATGGATCTTCTGGATAAAGCCAAGAACTTCATCACGGAGAAGTTGACCGACATCCCTAAGCCTGAACCCACCGTGAACGACGTGGATCTGAAGCACGTAACAAGGGAGAGCGTGGAGTACAACGCCGACATTTCTGTGAAGAACCCATACTCCCACTCCATCCCTATCTGCGAGATCTCCTACTCCTTCAAAAGCTGTGGCAAAGAGATAGCATCTGGAAAGATAGCTGATCCTGGATCACTCAAACCGAAAGACATCACCGGTTTACAAGTGCCCTTCAAGGTTCCTTACGACATACTGTTGACGCTGGCAAAGGATATCGGATCCGATTGGGACATCGATTACCAGTTGGATATAGGATTCACTGTGGATCTCCCCGTCATCGGTGAATTCACCATTCCTGTATCCAGCAAGGGACAGATCAAGTTACCTTCCTTTTCCGACTTATTCTAATACTATCATACAGACGTACTGGCTTCTATTACTACTCCACTCTACTCTGTTTGAATTCGATCCTTCACTTTGATATATATATATATATATATAATGTTTTGATATGCTTCAATATCAAAACATTAGAGAATGTTTTGATATATGCCTAAGTTCATCTATTTCATTAGAGAGAATAAAGTGAAAGTTTCACCATCCTTTTCGAGCCTACATCATTGGGAGGGAAATTTATGTCCTAACCCACGATATAATTGTTACTCCTGCTAGTATCATCGCAGCCGCGTGTTATTAATTGTGTTAACTATAAATATTATAAATAAATTTAGGGTTAATTACTTAATTGGTTATACATGTTTAATCAATATTCAGAATGGTTACACATGTTCCAAAATGTGATTAATTGATTTTGCTATGTGACTAATTGGTTACACATGTTTTTTCCAATGTGATTAATTGGTTATTCCGTTAGTAAACCGTTAATTTTAACGTTAATTAATTTTTTTAACATATTATTGAATTGTGAAATGACTATTATGCCCTTAGTTGTATTGAAGAACACACGGAAGTTCTTGAAGAACAATAATCGTACCAAATTCAATTTGTTGTTCTTGAGAACTCAGAAATGTTGTTTCTGAGTTTTTTAAGAATTCAGAACAACATTTTCTGGGTTCTTTAGAATCAAGAACAGCATTTTCTGGGTTCTTAAGAACTCATAAACAGTATTTCTGGGTTCTTCACAATGTGGGTAACATGTCGAACATTTTAATCACATCATTTCAAACAACAGTATTCATTTAATCACATTATAGAGAAACATGTATGACCTTTTAATCACATTATATAGAAACATGTATGACATTTTAATTACATTATAGAGAAACATATATGACCAGTTAATCACATTTGGTGATAATATATACTGCAATACAGAACTTCAAGAACCCGGAATTGCGATTCTGGTTTCTTGAAGAACCCAGAAATCAGATTCTGATTTCTGGTTTCTCAAGAACCCATAAATTAGATTTTTGGGTTCTTGAAGACCCAGAAATCTGATTTCTGGTTTTTTCAATTATTGTTCTTGAAGATGATGATGTGTTCTTGAAGATGATTCTAGGGGTAATTACGTCATTTTACGTATCTAAATAGTGACTTAACTGTGATTTCTAACGGTGAACAGTAAAAAAACCAAATAGTCACATTTCAAAACCAAATAATCACATTTTGAAACATGTGTAACAATTCTGAACATTGGTTAAATATGTGTAACCAATTAAGTAATTAACCCATAAATATATCACACCAACTCAATACGATTCATATGTTGAGATCAAACATAACACGAACGATAATACTATTTCCTTTTTGGAAGAAAAAATATATTATACCAGAACTATGTCGTGTTGTCGTGTCAAACGATAGAAAATTCACTAAGTTCATTATTAATTTCACAATCAACTCATAAATCTATCTGATTTTGGTTAATAAAACAAGTCCAAGTATAATTTAAGGTCTTTAAAATTTAAATTGATTACTACCAGCCAAAGGTAAGTTCATAACACTAAAATTTTGATATATAAAGTAAATGGTGCAAATTTCATGAACAATAATAAATCAAAAGTAGCCGATGTACACTTGTTCTTGTTAGGCAACTTGTGATTGCTTGAATATCATCTACATATTACCAAATAAATATCACATCTCAAGTGTCAAATTATTCAAACATATAAACTTAGCAAGTTTACGGGATGAGCTGAAACTGAATCTGAGCTGAAACATATATTGGAATATTGGACTATCTTAAGGAGACCTTTTAGCAATTTGGACAAGTTTTGGAATTTGAATTCAAATATAGCAAAATCAATGTGGAATGAAAGAGAATTATATTTCTATTGTAGAATTAAGTACCACACCACCCAAAATATTGTTTGGAGAAACATATATATGCTTATTCACTTTTCAAGTGTCCAAGTAAGGAAGTCAAGACACTCTCTTGCGCGCAAGGGGGTAGGGTGCAAATCACGAATTCAATTAGGACAATTGACCATTTGGCTTGTGTGTGCCCATGATTGCCGGACTAAAAAGTTTGCCTAGCACGAGTCAGTGTTTACTATACCAGATTATTAATTTTGTTTAGATTCAACGAACTTATGATCAATCTTAATTAATTTTGGTCCAAATTCATTGATCAGAGTTACAAAACTTCATAATTAATTTGATTAATTACCATTTACCATAATTAATAAGTGTAATTAATTACCATTTACCGTAATTAATCAGTGTAATTAATTACCGAAATTAATCTGTGTAATTAATTACGTTCGAATTAATTGCAGAAACCTCCTAAGCAGCCTATATAAGCAATCATATGCTAATTCATTTGACACCTCTCTCAACATTCTCTAAAACATTTTCTCCTCTTTTGCTGCAAAACTCTCAGGTCGCTGTGCTCGACCTTTCTTGTTATTTTATCTTTCCAGTCATCGTGTTCAGCCTTAGAAGTTCTATAAAGAATTTAACCGTCATGTTTCAATCCATGATGAAACAATCAAATCTGAGAAGTAGGTTAACCCCGTTAAAGCCAATGTTGTGGAACACGGTTAAAATGGCAAGCACAAGGGTAAAAAATTTGGACCCAAGGGTGGAGTCTCCAAAAAGCCAAAGACCCAACCTCCAAAAGCCTTTCAAGGATCTTGATTTAACTACGGTAAGACACGTCATAAGTCTAATGTTTGCATGTTGCCTAAGAAGAAGAAAGAAGCAAACACAATTGGGGTGTCTCTAATGACAGCAAAGTTGAAACTGGATAAAAGATTTTCATGGGAAATCCAGCTTCTTCAGAGGTCAAAGGAAAAGGAAATGTTATCCTGAAGATGACGTCCGACAAGGAACTAACTCTGAGGAATGTATTGTTTGTGTCAGACATCCGAATGAATCTAGTTTCTGGGTCCTTGCTCAACACACATGGCTTTCGCTTAGTCTTTGAGGCTGACAAACTTGTATTGACTAAGAATGGGGTGCTTGTGGGAAGGGGATATGATTATGGGGGCATCTTTAAGCTAAATGTAATGGTAGTCAAACCAAAGATGAATAAAGAAAGTTCTTTTGCTTACATGCTTAAGTCTTCCGATGTGTGGCATGGTAGACTTGACCACATCAATTATGATACAATACGTAAATTAATTGCATTAAATGACATTACCAAATTTTTAATAAATCCCAAAAACAAGTGTGTCACTTATGTTGATGCTAAATTAATAAGGACATCTTTTTATTAAGTTGAAAGGAAAACTGACCCCTTGATTTAATACCATAGTTATCAGAACCGGACCGGACCAGCGGTCCGACCGAGAACCGGACCCTTGTTCGGTTTGATTAAGTTAAAAGACCGTTTTACAAATGAACAGTATTTGAACCGGGTTGAATCAGACGGTTTTTAGAAAACCGGCCGGTTTCCAGTTCACTTTTTAAATGAATGTTTTTTTGGTTATCGTTTTTTTTACCGTTTTTTTTTGGGTTTCCGGTTTTTGGTTTTGCACAAACCAATCGGCTTAACCCAATTGGTTAAATTGGTTCACTACTATTGTGTATTGTGTTTGAGAATTGAGAGTAATGTGTGTTTGATATTGAAACTATGTAGTTTGCGTGTGTGTGAGACTATGTAGTTTGAGGTAATTATGTTTGTTACTATGTATGTATTTTAAGTTTTCAATTTTTTCCCTTGTGAGCAGTGAACCACACGTTGAACCGAGTTGGACCGGCTGAACCGTGAACCGGTCCCCTCGCCGGTTTGATGACTGGTCTGTTTCTGATAACTATGCTTAATACATAGTGATGCATGTGATTTAAAAATTGTGCAAACGATGGGTGGCAACAAGTATTTTATTACTTTTGTCGATGACAAGATACTGCTACGTCTACTTGATGAAAAACAAAGATGAAGCTATACATAAATTTATTCTCTATAAGCAAGAAGTTGAATATCAACTCAACAAAAAAAATTAAGGTGCTAAGAAGTGATAGGGGTGGGGAGTATGATGCTCCCTTTCAAGAATTATGTGTGAATCATGGAATCATTCATGAATTCTCAACACCTTATTCCCCACAATCAAATAAAATTGCAGAAAGGAAAAACCTAACATTGAAATAAATGATGAATTCAATGTTACTAAGTTCTGGTTTACCCCGAAATATGTGCGGAGAAGCTATATTGTATAACAATTACCTTTTAAATAAGGTATCCTGCAAAAATAAAAATAAAACTCCTTATGAGTTATGGAAAGGTAAAATACCATCATATCATCACCTTCGAGTGTGGGGGTGTCTTCTTGCAAGGGTGACAGTACCTCCACCTTAAAAAGTAAGGATATGGCCAAAATCTGTTGACTGTATATTCATCGAATATGCCCAGAACAGTAATGCATATTGCTTTTCTGGTATATGATTCTAAGATTCCAAATATGCGTAAGAATACTATAATGGAATCAAAGAATGCATCATTCTTCGATAATGTATTTCATACAAAGCTCAGAGAGGAAGCAAGTTCCTCGAAACGAGCTTATGATGATATAAAAGAAAATAGCTAAGAAGAAGAAAATGTTGAGGTTGATTTTCACAAAAGCAAACGGATGAGAATTGAGAAGTCTTTTGGTCCAGATTTTCTATCCTATATGTTAGAAGTTGAGCCTTAAACCTTTCAAGAAGCCGTGAGTTCTCTGGAATGTCCTCTTTGGCAAGATGCGATTAGAAATGAGATTGAATCCATTATGTAAAACCACACTTGGGAGCTAGTGGATCTGCCACCTGGATGCAAACTACTAAGCTACAAGTGGATTTTCAAAAGGAAAATGAAAGTAGATCGAACGATAATTGATAAATATAAGGTCAGACTTGTGATCAAAGGATATAAATAAAAGGAATACGTAGATTACTTTGATACTTATTCTCCAGTAACGAGAAGAACATCCATTAGATTGATTCTTGCAATTCCAGCATTGCGAAATCTAGAAATCCATCAAATGGATGTAAAAACTGGTTTCCTCAATAGAGATTTAGAAGAATAAATCTACATGGAACAACCTGAGGGTTTTACTGCCCCAGGAAAAGAGAGGAAAGTATGTAAGTTGGTTAAGTCATTGTATGGCTTAAAACAAACCTTTAAACAATGACATAAAAAATGACAATGTCATGCTTGAGAAGGGGTTCAAAATAAACGAGTGTGATAAATGTATCTATGTAAACGATACAAATGATGGGTATGTCATGCTATGTCTTTATGTTGATGATATGCTTATAATTGGGAGCAATGATAAAATGATCAAATCAACAAAAGATATGTTGAAATCAAAGTTTGACATGAAATATATGAGTCTCGCTAATCTGATTCTTGGAATCAAAACAACAAAATCATATGGAATCATCTTAAGTCAAACTCATTATATTGATAAGATATTAGAAAAGTTCAATAAAGATGATGTGAAAATGGTTGGTACTCCCATAGAGGGCAAACCATTTTCTCAATTGGCAAACTCCAGGATTATTAGAAGTGTATTGTACTTGATGAGTAATACACAACCATATTTAACATACACTGTGGGGGTATTGAGTAGATTCACGAGTAATCCAGGTGTAGAACATTGGAAAGAAATTACCAGGTTACTAAGGTATTTGAGACATACCCGTAATTATGGATTGCACTACATGAGATTCCCTTATGTAATAGAAGGTTACTAAAAGGCGAATTGGATAATCGATTCAAGAGACTCAAAATCCGCAAGTGGATTTGTCTTCACTTTGGGTAGTGCTGCTATCTCTTGGAAATCCTCTAAACAAACAATTATAGTCAGATCAACCATGGAGTTTGAGTTCATAGTTCTAGACAAGTGTAGAGAAGAGGGTGAATGGCTACGCCAATTTTTAGAGTATAAACCAAGGTGGCCAAAGCCTATACCCACTATAAGTATACATTGTGATAGTTAATCTGTGATTGGTATGGCACAAAGTGAAATGTATAATGGTAAGTCTAGACATATACGTCGAAGACATGATACAATAAGACAATTGCTCGGGACTGTCGTTATTATTGTCGACTATGTAAGGTCAAATGATAATATAGCAGATCCACTGATAAAGGGTTAACAAAAGAGCAAGTTGTAAAATCATCAAGAGGAATGCGATTAAATCCCATGGAATGAAAAGCTCTTGTGAAGGATAAACCCAACCTAGTTGAATGGAGATCCCAAGATCAAGGTTCAAATGGACAACCTAATCACAATAGTAATAGAAATCACTGTAGGGAAAACAATGGTACCCTAAAACCATTCCTATGATGAGAAACAGTGATGGTGAAATTAAGGATAAGCTTAAGCTTTTAATGATTTCTAGATTGTGGAACTACGAATGAGTAATAGTATTACTCATGAAATCACCTCTACAAGTGAGAAGAGGGATCACTTCAAGGAAACTGTGTGGGCATGGTTCTTAGCAACACTTGCAGAACCAGGCATTATGATCCATGGCTAGAACAGACACAAACAGTTTGAACTGAACCATGATAAGAAGATACTTGTGTGAATTGTGTTTAACCTATTACACCTACATCAGACAGTTCAAGGACATCACGTTTACTAACAAGCTAGTCAAATCTACATAAATCACGAGGGAAGGTTCAAAGGAATTACACCTACCTATCCTATGCAAGTATCAATTATTGAAAATCTCTGTCATCGAGTCAATACAAATCTCTTCCATGTCAGAGATTGTTGGAATATTGAGCTATCTTAAGGGGACCTTTTAGCAATTTAGACAAGTTTTGGGCTTTGGGCTCAAATATAACAAAATCAATGTGGTATGGAAGAGAATTGTATTTCTCTTGTAGAATTAAGTACCACACCGACCAAAATTATGCTTGGAGAAGCATCTATATGTTTATTCACTTTTCAAGTGTGTAAGTAAGCAAGTCAAGGCGCTCTCTCTTACGCGCATGGGTGTGGGGTGCAAATCACGAATTCGATTAGCACCTCGAACCATTTGGCTTGTGTGCGTGCCCGCGACATGCGTACACGATTGTCAGGCCGAAAAGTTTTCCTAGCCTCCTAATTAATTACATGTACGCGACATGCGTGTAATTAGTTACGTTCGAATTAATTGCATAAGCCTCCTAAGAAATCTATATAAACAATCCTCTGCTCAGTCATTTGACACACCTCTCAACATTCTCTCAAAAATTTCCTCATCCTTTACTCTTCGTGTTGACGATCTGCAAAGCTCTCTCAGGCCGTCGTGCTCGACCTTTCTTATTAATTTATCTTTATGGCTGTTGTGTTCGGCCTTAGAAGTTCTATAAAGTCGTTGTGGTCAACTGATTTCCAAAGGAAATCAAATTTGGTTCAGTTCGGCAGATCACTACTACGTGCTTAGTAAATATTAGTGTCATCGTTGAATCCTGAGAGGTAATCAACCTTATACATCCCCTTGCACAAACCTTTCATGGTGGGGGAGGACGAAATTACCTTAAGGAAACCGTGTTTATCATAGACCTCGACTCTTCATATTCATTTTAAAGATAACAAAGTATAAACTTAGAAAGTCTAATAATTAAAACTTGCAAAATAATTATTAAACTTGATTATTATATGTTTTGAGCATATAATTAGCATAGATTATGAGCTAATCAACAAGTCTAATAATCTTAAAAGAGTTGAAACTTTCACAGTATATCGATTCTACACATCTGATTTTCTTTTTATCACATATTCTTGTATATGATGGTGTCATTGATGGACAAAGTGAAAATGTTCACTACTTCGTAAATGTCGCGGACATTCATTTGTACATACCTTGTCACGTAAATAAATATTGGACACGAGTGCGAAGGCGGGCTACTATACCTTTGATGCTTTGCTGGCCTTTATGGGACATCAAAACCAAGTCATGAATGTGAATAAAGGTTAGCGAAACTCTATTTTTATACTTAGTATCAGTTCTGATATTACGAGCTCCATAATAGCGAAAGAAGAAACCAAGGGCCAGGTCCCAATCTATTTTATAAACAAGGATTACTCCGCTGAAATTGAACTATCTCAAAGTTGAAAAATATCTTATGTATGGGCAATCTGGAAGCTTCACCCATGTTGGATCACATAAACCGTAATCTCCTTCCAGACGTTTGCTCCGTTGACCTGCACAAAGAAAAGTCCGAGATGTCCCGTTGTTTCCCCTCCGATGACAAAGTAAGTCGGAGGTTCGTTTGTAATATGTGTATGTAATGCTCTGGTATCAGAGAATATTTACCCTCTAATGAAGGTGATATTGAACTATTTATAACATTTCATACATGTAACCATAGTCGAGTCAAAACATACCCTGGTTATCCTAGTTGTCCCTAAGGCGAGCTGACCATAGTTACTTTACCGAATATTCTCTTGTAGTGACTACTCCACTGTAGACTATTCTTTGGATTTGTTTAATCCTAGGCATTCTAAAAGCAACCGGCCTAATTCATAGGAGTGCAGGCGCACCATCTGAGGTGGTCAGTGGATGCGGTGTCACGCACTGAAACTGAACCATTTTCCCTTTTGGCACATCCCTTAAGGGCGACGCCTTTATGGGCTAAACGTCAAGGGCGATGCCCATATATTCCTGGCATGGGCGACGCCTCTATAGAATCGAGCTTTAAACAAGTGAAGTCCAAAGTACTTATTGGGCCAAATGTTAACCATAGCCCAGTCCAATATTTATAACCCATCATCTGCCCCCGAAGTCTTAAATGAGCGACGCTCATTTGAGAATTATTACTTTTGCTTATAAGTCGCTTTCTCCTTTGGAGTCAATTTAATTTCTATAGGGCGACGCCTAACTTCTTGAAAGAAATCCTTCTTTTATAGGCGTCGCTTGAATCCCTTCCTTCGTAACTGCCTTCCACGCGTACATCATGCATGACCATTAACAAATCCCGCTTTTATCGCTAATTCAAATTTCAAATTTTAAGCGGGATCTTCTAGAAGCTTCGTGAAACGAAGAGACACTAACTGATTGGAGGGTAAAATCGTAATTTCATCTTTAATAACCGTTCGCCTTTTATGCTTGTAGGGGTATATCTGTAATTTCCTAGCCTATGAAACGGTTCGACTTCCTTAGAGCTCTATAAATACCCCCAAGCTCTGTCTGTAATTTCAATCTTCTGAGCTTTCTCTCTCTAGGAAATCATCTGTCTTCTCTCTAAAATTCTGGCCAAACTCCGATCGCCTTTTTCCCAAATTCCGATCGTCTTTTCATCATTGCTCGGTGTTTTCCTCTCGCCCTAAACACCCATCACCTCCGCGCAATTCGATCATATAGAAGAATGGCGCCCGACTGTGATATTGGTAATCACATCTTCCTTCCCTCACCTTTTGTTGATCTTAAGCCCAACATCCTCACTTTCTCCACTTTTGAACAATCTGTGACTGAGGCTGGCCTGAGCGACGCTCAAGCCCCCAGGTATCCCATTCCTGACAATGCGGATCCTGAAAAACCTTACTCCATATGTCATCCTAGGGAACGCGAGGAAATCATTTTCCCTCATCGAATTGAGGCGGGATTAAGATTTCCTTATTGCCCTCCCTTAGTCGAACTGTGTCGCCATTATGGCATTTCTCCCACCCAACTTTCTCCAAATGGTCTTCGCACCTGGATAGGTTTGCGAGTCCTTTGTTTTCGTCGTGGGTGAGATTATTCTTTAAATCTCTTTCGTAGCTTTTATCGTATAAGGGCAATCGTTTAGGCGTGCGCCTTTTTACAACTAGATTAACTCCTCCTTTCAAAAATTGGACTTGGGATTCTTCTCGTCCCTTAGTCACGGGTTTTCGATCCCGTAATTCGAATTGGAAGAACGCCTACTTCTTTTTCCAAGGAGGCGTTCCCTAGTGTCTGGTGTCGTCCAAGGCCACCAAAGATCCTGTTCCAGGCGTCGAGGAACTTTTCTCAGCCAATATGAGCGCCTTGACGACCATCTATTTAGATCACCAAGCGGGGCGCGCACAAATAATCTCCAAAGATATCAGTGAGTCTGACTTAGAGGAAGCTGGCGTGTCCCTTGTAGATCGTCACCTTCTGCCCTTATTTCCGGTAAATAACATTTCTTTTATTTTTCTTACAGATAAGGATTTTGCCATATTTTCTCACGTTGTAACGCCTGTTCAGAAAAAGGCGTCGAAGGAGAAGAAGATCAAGGAGAAGAAGGCGAAGGAACCGAAAGGCGACGCTCCTGAAGGTTCCAAGAAACGCAAGAGTCATCACTCTTCCAAAGGTCAGAAAAAGGTGAAGCCTATGGAGGAGTCTCTGGATCCCCTTAAGGCCCTAGCCGAAGTGACCTTAAGGAATCACCAATAATTCAACCTTAAGCAATCACCATTAATTCAAACTTAACCAATCACCATTAATTCAAACTTAAGCAATCACCATTAATTCAAACTTAAGCAATCGCCATTAATTCAACTTAAGCAATCGCCATTAAGTCAAACTTAAGCAATTGCCATTAATTCAAACTTAAGCAATCACCATTAATTCAAACATAAGACATCGCCATTATGAATAGAATTACTTCGACATTAATAGTCATTCATACAATCTACGCCACTTATTTAAGCATAAATTTTTTTCAAATGCTCTGCATTAAAAGTAGGGTTAATTACTTAATTGGTTACACATGTTTCACCATTGTGCAGAATGGTTACACATGTTTCAAAATGTGATTAATTGGTTTTGCTATGTGACTAATTGGTTACACATGTTTTTCCAAATGTGATTAATTGGTTATTCCTTTAGTAAACCGTTAATTTTAACGTTAATTCATTTTTTTAACATATTATTGAATTGTGAAATGACTATTATGCCCTTAGTTGTATTGAAGAACACACATGGAAGGATTGAAGAACCAAAATCGAATCAAATTCGATTTGATGTTCTTGAGAACCCAGAAATGTTGTTTCTGGGTTCTTGAGAATCCAGAATTGCAATTTATGGGTTCTTGAAGAACCCAGAATTGCAGTTTCTGGGTTCTTGAAGAACCCAGAATTACAGTTTCTGGGTTCTAAAATCCAGAAATTGCTGTTTCTGGGTTCTTGCATTTCTGCGTTCTTCACATTGTGGGTAACATGTCGAACCTTTTAATCACATCATTTCAAACAACAGTATCCATTTAATCATATTCTAGATAAACATGTATGACCTTTTAATCACATTATAGAGAAACATGTATGACCATTTAATCACATTTGGTGATAACATATACTGCAATACAGAACTTCAGAAATGCTGTTTCTGGGTTCTTGAGAACCCAGAATCGCAATTTCTAGGTTCTTGAGAACCCAGAATCGCAATTTCTGGGTTCTTCGATTCTTGTTCTTGAAGATGATGATGTGTTCTTGAAGATGATTCTAGGGGTAATTACGTCATTTTACGTATATAAATAGTGACTTACCTGTGATTTCTAACGGTGAATAGTAAAAAACCAAATAGTCACATTTCAAAACCAATTAATCACATTTTAAAACATGTGTAACCATTCTGAACATTGGTCAAACATGTGTAACCAATTAAGTAATTAACCCTTAAAAGTATTGTTCAATACTTTTTCCTCTTGGTCTTCTAGCACATATGCATTTGGATGAAGAATGACAATGACCTTGTAAGGTCCTTCCCACTTTGGTGACAACTTATTTACTCTATCTTGGTGTGAGAATTCATGTCTTCGCCATACCCTCTCCCCCACAAAAAATTGGCGAGATGAAACGTTTCTATTATAGTATCTCGACGTAGCTAAACGCATCCGCCCTTGAATTTCTTCTGAGGCCCATCGCTTTTCATCCACCATATCCAATTCCAAACGCCTTTGGTCCTCATTATTCAAGGCCTCATAATGCTTTACCCTATAAGATTCGACTGCTATTTCTGTTGGAGCAACCGCCTCAGACCCATATACGAATCCAAAAGGCGTTTCTCCAGTCGCCTTTTTTTGCGTTGTTCGCAACGCCAATAAGACATTTTCTAATTCTTCTGTCCACTTTCCTCCCAAGGCGTCTAGCCTTTTCTTTAAACCATTCAAAACTGTTTTATTCGCCGCCTCCATTTGTCCATTGGCCTGCGCATGTTTAACTGAAGCATGCCTATGGTCAATTTTCAACTCTTCACAAAACCATTTCAATTCTTTTCCAGCAAATTGTGGACCATTGTCACTAACCAACACGCTTGGGATTCCATATCAAGAAACAATTCTCGATTTAATGAACTTGATAACTTGAAACTCAGTAGTTGATGACAACGCCTTTGCTTCAATCCATTTTGAGAAATAATCAACCGCCACTATTATATAGGTGCGTTGCTTGGATCTCGGTAAAGGTCCCACCAAGTCAATTCCCCACTGTGCAAATGGCCATGCTGCACATACACTAGTAAGGTTTGCTGGTGGATGCACTATTTTAGGACTATACTTTTGGCATGATTCACATTTCATAACCAAATCAGTCGCCTCTTGATTCATCGTAGGCCAATAATATCCTTGGTTTAGGATTTTCCTCACAATTGACCTCGCACCTTCATGACAAGCTGCATACCCTTCATGTACCTCCCTTAAAATGGTTATGGTTTCTAGATAAGCGACGCATCTAAGATAGGGCGTGGAGAAACCCTTCTTATAAAGTAGACCATCAATTATTCGAAAGCTAGGAGCTAATCGAATAATCTTTTTAGAATGAGCTTCATCTGTAGGGAGTTCTCCTGATTCCAAATATGCTCTAATAGGGGTCGTCCAATTCACAGTCACATTTATGTTTGCGCAATGAATATTGACACTCCCATGATTGGTTTCTAGGAAATGCACCTGTTTGGGCGTCGCTTGCCAAGCATATTTGCTTAAGGCATCAGCTTCTTGATTCGCTTCTCGAGGAATAGCTTATATTTGAAATTGTTTGAATCCTGCTACTAACGCCATAGCCTCTTTCCAATACAACTTCATTTTTTCATCTTTAGCCATACACTCCCCTTTAATTTGGTTTACCACCAATTGTGAATCGCAATATACATGTAGAGAAGCAACGCCTAATCCCTTAGCTAACCTCAATCCTCTAACCAGAGCCTCATACTCCGCCTCATTATTTGTAGCCTTGAATGTGAGAACTAGAGTGTATCTCAATGGTGTCCCCCCATTTGGTAGCGTCAACACTAGTCCTGCCCCCGAGCCTTCGACTGATGAAGATCCATCTGTATGAAGTATCCAAGGATTTTCCTCTTTTTCTTTTTCTTTAGGCGTCGCTAGCTGAGGACATGTGGATTCTACAATGAAATCCGCCAATGCTTGACCTTTAATGGCGTTTCTAGGAGCAAATTTGATTCGAAATTCGCTTAATTCGATAGCCCATTTGACCATTCTTCCTGAGATATAGTTGTTCGTACATCTGTGTTGCAGATCATGGGGAGCGATTGAGTGATTAATTGTATATCTGCTCAGTGTTCATGGTAGCTCAACATGACAACAACTATAACTCTGGAAGTTGAGTGATTGATTTAGATGTAAATTAACAGACTACTCAATTTTTTCAGTAATGTTACGGGTCAAACGAATTGGCCCACCAAACCATCAGGTTGGGTCAGCAGTACTAATCTATTAGTTGGCTTGATTCAAATCCTAACATGACGGATCACCTGTGTTAACATGTCTAGTACTATGTAGTAGTCGTATTCATTTATTGGCATATCTATATTTGGTAGTGGTAAGCATATCGGTGGAGAGTCTTCAACCTCAAATTCTTTGACGATGAACGTATTGTATGGATGTAAAGTGTCCTCTATCTTTTATGATGCAGATAGTACGATGGATCATATTAGGCTTGTTCATGAACTGGTTCGGGGTAGAACCGGCTATGAACTAAACTGGTCTGGTTTGAAAAAAAATAGTACTTTTTTTGTTTCTAAAAAAACTGGTATGGTTTAAGGAAAAAAGAACTGGTGTAGTTAGAACCGATTCAGAACCGGTTCGAACTGTTCTGGTCTGTTTTTTTTAATAATAATTTTGGTTCAGAAATAATCTGGTTCAAACCGAACGTAAACTGGCTGAAAATCCTGTCTAACACACTAAATCGTCTGGAAAAAATACTGAACCATCTGAAAAATCACTGAACATACTGAAAAATACACTGAACCGAATGAAAAACACACTGAACTTATTGAAAATCTGTTCCACAACCGACCAAAATCCTGTCCAATATCAACATACGAAAGTCCAATATATCTCTAGGCGTGGTTTATTGAAGACATCTCTAGGTTTTGTTTAATTTCAGACCGGTTTATTTGATTTTGCTTTAAATCGGTTCTTAAATTATATAGGTTTAAAGTGGTTTGATTTAAATTTAAGTATAAACTAGTATAAAAAAACGAGTCGAGTTGAATCGATTCGAACTGGATTTTTGGTACTATTTTGAACTGGTCTATTTGAAGCCTAAAAACACTGGTTTGGTTTTGAAACTAGTTCGGCCGAAGCAAACCAGTTCCAGACCAGACCAGTTCATCCGAACCAGTTAATTTGAACAAGCCTCAATCATATGTCATCAACCACACTTTTGATTTTTTTTTTTGATCAAATTAGTCGCTTTACTTTAAGAAATAAAATGTCGTGAATGTGGTCACGTATGTTCGTACATCAAATCATTTGCTATTAAACATACAAATGGAAGTGGAGGCCTCTCGACCCAACCATTTAGCCACATTCCGAATCTAGCTTGCTTTGCTATCCAATTCGCGCATTTGTTGCTCGTTCTTGGAATAGCTCGCCATTGCACTTGCTCGACTTGTGTTGCTAGTGTTCGAATATTCTGTATTATGGTAGACAATCTCCAGTATTTTGGGCCCTCCCTGATTTGTTGGTGAACCGTTTGGGAGTCCGTTTCCATGATAATGCTTTGCCATCCCGCTTCTACTGCTAGTCGGACTCCGTCATGTATTGCTAGAGCTTCCATCGTGTCAATGTCGTCACTCCTTTGCCTCCGGTTCGTTACGCCCACTACTTTCCTGTCTTTGTCCCGTGCTACCACTCCTATTCCGGCTCTTCGGGTTTCCTTGCACCAAGAGGCATCACAATTTAGTTTGATCGTGTCACCCGTCGGGGGTATCCATTGTTGGTTCGGTTCCTCTATTGGATGCGGTAGTGGTTGGGCCGGTCGATTCACTCCCCATTTCTCCTCGAATGCTTGCTTGGTTTCTATGATAACACTCCTTGGGTTTGGTTATTGTGCTTCAAAGGCCGCCTTGCATCTCGTTTTCCAAATGTGCCAACATGTGAGGAGTGTTAAGGTCCACCTTTTGTCATTCGTTCCATTCCCTCCATATGTCTCTTCTCGCCTCCTTGTGAGCCACATTCAACCCGTTTAGTCTATCAATTCGTAACCCTATCAAATCAGCCCATACCGGTTCCGTCCATCTACATTCAAGGATCATGTGTTCTCGTGTTTTGATTTCACCGCATATTGGGCAACTTGGAGGCACATTCATCCCTCACCTTGCCATGTTTGCTTTAACGGCTATCACATTTGTAGCAAGCCTCCATATGAAATTCTTTATCTGTGGGATTACCTTTGCATTCCATATGGCCCTCCATAAGGTCTCATTTCGGTTCGGCCCCAAAGTTGTTTCGGTCCCCTCCCTTAGCTTGTGATAGACCGATTGGACTTGGGTGCTTCCATCTTTCGTGTGTGGCCATATGAATCGGTCTCTTCCACCATTCCGTGGTAGCGGCATGTTCATGATGTGGGATGTGTCTTCATCATCCACCATACTTCTCACGAGATGCTCATTCCACGTGCCATTTGGTAGGATGAGCTTGCTTACCCTTAGGTTTCCCCCGTGCTCAACAATGACATCCCCATTTACTCTTTTACTTTCCTTGGTGTAGATCCATGGGTCCGCAAACACTCTTATGTTTTCTCCCGTACCTATCATCCACAATCCTTCCCGTTTGATGATATCCAGGCCATGAATGATGCTCGTCCATCCCCACGATGCTCGGCCACCCTTCCTAGACTCAAATAACGACCCACGTGGATAGTATAGCCCTTTTAGGACTTGCGCACATAGTGTATCCGGTTCGGTTATAAGTCAGCTTGCCATCTTTGTTAGGAGGGCCGTGTTAAAGCTTTGGATCTCCCTAAATCCAAGCCCCACAACCTGTTTAGCTCTTGTTAGGACCTCCCATCGCCTCCAATGCATTCTTTTTCCTTCCGTTGTTTGCCCCCACCAAAAGTCCTCAATGAGGGCATAGATTTCCGAGCACCACGTCTTTGGAAGGCAGAAAACACTCATGACATATGTAGGTATTGCCGTGGTGATCACTAGTAGAATGTTGCTCTATAACATCGGTATTAAATAGCTGCTAAATGGATATTTGCCGTCACTAACCTTTATCTCGTCAGGATAGGTCCCGTGGCTAAAGGTCACTCTGACGGTAAAACGCCGTCACTAAAATGTCTGCCGCCACTAAAGCCTTACCGCCACTGAAGGTCGACCACATTCAGTGACAATAATTGTCGCCACTATATACACTTCATTAACAACAGTGAAATTTGTCACTATATAGTTTTATTAGCATCATAATATGTTGTTACTAAATACGTGTATTTAGTGACTACATATCCACCGTTAAAAGTAGCTTATACTATCAGGTAATATTGTTGCTAAACACATGTCTTTAGTGATAACAAGTCTACACTTGAACATATCAGTTTATGTCGCTGCTAAACATAAGTTTTTGCATCAACAACGGTTAATAATTGTTAAAAACAATTTTTTGTAGTGTGTTTTTATTAATTATCTAGTTATTGCTATATGATATGAACTACACAATGCATTTTAAAAAATAAAAAATAAAATATTATTTATCAAAGTATATATATACATCTGAATAAACATCCAAACTACAAACTTACAATAAATTTGAATGTACATAACTAATATGCTTTTATACTTGAGACACTATTTAGACGAGAGCAAAGTTTTCCTGAAGAAATAACTATGAATGCTAACGTAGAAAATAAATCTACCTATTTCTAAATGATATTGCCCTCTCTAGAAGAGAGGATTGGACTTCATCCAGCTTTTCCTTGACATAAGATGCTAAAACTGAAGGTTCCATGGATACTCCAAAGACCTTTCCTCGCTTTCCAGGAACATCTCTCCTGGAGACTACCACACTCTTGCTCGAGACATCACGAGGGCCCCTGGTGTTTTCTGCTCTGTTTCATCAAGTTTTACTCTTACTCCAGCTTTCTGCAGGGTTTCTTTTATAGATGATGCAGCATCAATAACTCCTTGTTTTTCACCTTCTTTTTTCCATATTGGAACAATTACCACCTGGGAGCATATGTATGCACATAATTAAACAGTCAACTATATGTTGTAGGAGCATCGCACATAAGTAGCACATTTTACAACTATTAAGCAGGGAAAAAGTTCATATCTAAGTCCCAGTAATCATCCTGCTTGAGTGGAGATCAATAGCTCCATCATGTGAAAGATCAGCTGGATTTACTGTACTATATTTATATTCTATTTGCCAAATATCTAGTACTTTTGTATACAACTGTTTCTTCTTCTCATTCTTCGTGTAGTTTAAATTCATTACTCTGGCCAAATATGGGAAACAAGCCATATTAGTTCCTCACCTCTCTTGCAACTAAGAACTAACATTATTTGTTTCACTGTTCACGAGGCTAACATCATTGAAGCATATGTTTTCAAGGTTTTGCCACTACCGATCAAGGCAGGAAACTTACTTGGATTGGTGCAAGTCTAGGTGGAAGCATTAGACCAGTATCATCTCCATGGGTCATGATTATACCACCAATAAAACGAGTGCTGATAGCCCATGACGTCTGCCACACATGCTGCCTTTGCCCATTTTCATCAGTAAACTGCAAGAAGAGTTGCATTAAAATATCAATTAGAGCTAAACTAAACCAAAGTTAATCAAATTCTCAGAAGGAGCATCAGTAAACCCTGTAGCCGTATCAACTATAAGTCTCTATACAATAACAGAAAAAGATATCACCAGATAGCGTAGAAGAAAGCAAACACTAGTAGCAACTCAATGTGACTTAAAACCACAACCTAGACAATTGCATAAACATGCCCAAGGGCCCTTTACCTTCTACTCAAAAGTTCAGCACTAATCTTTTTCTCCCTACATTGAATTATCAGCAAGATGTGTTCCAACATCAAACAGACATTTCTAAAGTTTAAACTATAACAGCACACTTATGCTAAGATAAGGTATTACTGGAACTTGGGAGCTAGATAAGACTAAACTGTAAAAAAACCTGAGTTCCAAAGGCACGGGAAAAGTTTTGCCCAAGGTTGTGACTTGTTCCAGCTTGTAGGGCTTTCTTGTCACCCATCATCGCCTCTATTGTATATGTTCTTGATGCACCCGCAAATGTTTCCACTTTTGACTTCCAACCTGGAATAACAGGTATCGCAGCTTCCTCATAAGCAAATTTTGTATAGACGTCAATCATCTGCATAGCCTGTGGGTCAGAAGCACCTATCCTTAGACTTGATTCTAGGTTTGGATATGAACCGACAACCTTGAAAATGATAAAAACGTAACCTTTCAAGAACTTCAAACAAACTGATGGGTGTACATTGGAAGAAAGAAGCGTCAGCTTCCACAAACAAACTGGGTGTGCGTTGTTGCTCAATCAAATTGAACCCAGTATCTTGATTTTGGGTTAAGTCCGACCACAAAATCAAGATTTTGAGTTCGAAAAAATCGAGAAGAAATGTAATCAGAAGCACACAATTAATAGAACATCCGTGAATAGATATAGTTAATCTAGTTTGCTACCCGTACCTTGACTGGTGGATCTTGGCTTGCAAATTCTTGAGAATGATTGTCTGCTGCAGCATCGTCTTTATGCAAATATGCCATATTAATATATAAAATTGTGCCAGAGCAAAATCCCTGCATCTTATCAAAATCATATAAATGATTCCTTAAAATTCACATAAACTAGAGCTTTGGAGACAACACAACTCAAGTTCGTGAACAACCGTGAACTACAAATCGGAACAATCGTGAACACTTACCATTCGTGACCTAAATCAAGAACAATCGTGACCTAAATGGATGGCAAAGTACACTCACTGAATCAAGAACAATCGGAATAAATTTACCTGATACAGACGGAGGCGAGAGTCACACCACGGATGGTGGCGAGACGACAAACGGACTAAGACGGACGGAGGCGAGACGACAAATGGACAGAGACAGAGAAGAGAGGAGTCGAGGAGAGGACTGAAGTTGAAGTGTCGAGAAGCAGAGGGTGGCTCTGGAGAAGGCTAACATAAATGCTAGGTCACAAATATGCTCCGCCTGTGCCTCCCACCATTCGCCTCCTCTGCTCGTCAAACAACTGCAACGCCTGAGTTAAACCACATAAGCATGTGATATAGTTCAATTCTTTTTTTTAAAAAAAACATTAAATTGTGGTTCAATTCGGTTTAGTGGCGGTTCTATCGGTTTAGTGGGAGTTCTTAACATTTTGTGAAGACAACGACTAATGTTAGTTGACAATCTGTCATAGTTGTTTGTGCATTATTGACATCAACAATAGTCACCACTAAAGAAATTATTTTACCAAAATAATTGAATCTGTTGTGGTTGTAGCTACATCAGCGACAACAGATTCCGTTATTTTACCAAACGCGACCGTTGTGGTTGTAGCTACATCAGCGGTGAACTTTCAAAGTAACTTTCAAATTTAAATTAGTGACGAAAAATTTATAACGGTGACGGATAGAAACCGAAGTTGTTTATACATAATTTATAACAACTACATTAGACACTAAATAGACGTTTTTATAGTAAAATTTTCGTCTGTTGCGGATTGTGTGTATTAATGTCGATGTTGTCTTGACACTGATTTTTTTTCAAGTTAAACTATTCTACAATGGAAAAATTCCACACAAAACATGAGTTTTAGTTGCGACAAATTATTTGACATTAAATCAGTTGTATAACTACAATACTAAATGTTGACACAAAATACTTTATCTAACGATAGTATTTAGTGACAAGAAATTTAGTCTGCAGTTGTAGACCAACATTCTTGTAGTGAATGGCCTTTATGAGCACCTCATTCCCGGGTTGATTGAATGTTTTTGGCCTCCATCCTCCCAACTTGTCCCTGATTTTGGTTTTCAAGGCTCCCAAAGCTTCCTTCTTTGATCGTCCCCCAATTGATGGCAACCCTAGATACTTGCCCGGATCACTCGTGCCTCTTATATGAAGGGATTCCTCCACTGCCCTCTTCTCATTCAGTTCGACCCCATTGTTAAAGAATAGGGTGGATTTGTCTCTGTTTATTCGTTGTCCCTATACTTTGCAATATTCATCTAGTATGCTCCATAGCCCTCTAGCATTCGCGGGCGTACCTCGTATGAAGAACAGGGAGTCATCTGCAAAGAAAAGGTGGTGGAGCTCTGGGCATTGTCTCCTTAGTGTGATCCCCTATATAGTGCCGTCTCGGGCTGCCCCTTCCATTAGCCTTGAGAGAACATCTGCAAGAAGTATGAACAGGTAGGGTGATAAGGGGCCGCCTTGTCTGATACCCCGTGTTGGTGCAATGAGGTTTGTTCTTTCCCCATTCACCACCACTTGATATGTTGTTGTCGTTATGCATTCCCTTATCCACCCCAACCATTTCTCATCAAAGCCCCTTTTCCGTAGTGTGGTGATTAGGAATTCCCATTCCACTCTATCATACGCTTTTTGCATGTCAATCTTCAAGGCACACTCCACTTTGTTTTCGGCCCTCCTCATGTTTAGATGGTGGAAGACCTCATGTGCTACCATGATGTTATCCTGGATGTGACGACCTGATGCAAATGCACTCTGGAAAGGAGTGATAATGTCCGATAGATAACATTTTAAACGATTCACCAACACGTTGGAAATAATCTTATACAGAAAGTTACAACAACTTATTGGCCTAAACTCAGTGGGGTTAGGAATCAAGACTATATCCGTATTATTTAGGGGGTTTAGAAGGATACCTGTTCGGAAGAAAGACTTGATCGCGGTGATGATGTCTGCCCCCACAGTGTTCCAGTTCCTTTGATAAAACATACCCGAGAAACCATCCGGACCTGGCGCTCATGACCCACCTAACTGAAAAGTGGCCGACCTTATCTCGGCATATGTCACCTCCCTAGTCAAATTCTCATTCATCTCGAGAGTTATTTGGTTCAGTATATATCTCAAAAAGTCTTCCCCCGGTTCAGTTCGTTCCGCGGTAAACATGTGCCTGAAATAACGATGTAACACATCCGCTATCCTTCCTTCCTCTTCTATCCACTCCCCATTCTCTCCCTTTAGTCTACTAATTTGGTTCTGTCGCCGCCTCGCTATTGCGGTATGATGGAAGAACGTGGTGTTCCTATCACCATCCCTAAGCCAGTTTATCCTCGACCTTTGTCTCCAATATTTCTACTCCCTCGACCAGAGCTTTTGGATTTCCCCCTTCAATCGTTTATCCTCTTGTACCCCATCGTTATTTAGCCCCCTTTGTATATTCCTTCTCATTGCCTCCCTCGTTTTTTCAATTTCCTTCATGTTATGGCCGAAGCATGTCTTACTCCATGCCGTGAGTTGAACTTGACACTTATGCAACTTCTTGTACACCCCTTGTATTGCACTTCCCCTAGTCGGTCTCACCCATGTATCTCTTATAATCTCTTGACATTCCGGTTTTTCAAGCCACATCGCCTCAAACTTAAACCTTCTCCTAGCCCTTTGTTTCAGTTGGACCACCATTGGTGCATTGTCCGACCCAATTGCTATCTCATTAATGCAGCTCCCCTTATCGAACCGTGATGCCCAAACCGTGTTGATTAATACATGATCTAGGCGCTCGCTTATCCTTTCTCTTCCATGTCGATTGTTGCACCATGTGAACGGGTGACCTTTTACTTCCAAGTCCTCCATTCCAAGATCATCAATGAATTGTTTGAATTCGTCCATTTATCTTTGGGACTTGCGTCTTCCACCTTGTTTCTCATATGGGTGACAAATCGTGTTGAAATCCCCCGTTACCATTCAAGCTCTCTCTGGTCAACCATACCTTTGATTTGCTGTCATATTGTTGTTCATATTAATTAATAATCAAAATGAGGTGGTAGTTGCTCCAATCTGTGTGGCTCAGTCAACACGGACAATCGATCAGGACAAATGGACAACAAAATGGTCCCGTTGTCTCAAATCCAATAAACACATGACACCTGTTCAGGGGAGGGTGTCGTTCATTGACGACCACATAAAACAAAAGGACTCCCGAATTGTAAAGTGTAAAGTCTAAACTGAATTCTTCTTCTCTTCTTGAAAACTTAGCGCGTCGATCCTGTAATCCTCTCCAGGTACGTTCTCCTTCTCATGATTATTCTAGCTTCAATTCATCGATCATTCTAGCCTAGTCTAGCTATTCAATTTAGGCGTTTCGACGAGTTTGAAGAGATTGTTAGCTGTAGGTTTAGGGTTAAGATTTTCGATTTCTATTGGGCTTCCATCGACTCTTTATAGATTCGTGTTCTCTTGCTTTTCTTATGCTTACTTTTTGACAATCCAAAGAACCCCAGAGGAATTTCCACCGTCGTCCCCGTATTTGCTTACGTTCCGTGTCTTTTTCAACTGTTAATGTTTCAATTCCTCAACTTTAGGTTTCTATATGCCTTATTCTGGTTGCTTTGTGATTGTACGCCATCGATGTCGCTGATCTAGCCTCCTCCCAACTTTTTGGTTTTCCCCTTGACAATTTTCCTCTTTGACAAGCTAAATTGACCCTTTTCAGCTATAAAAATTTATGCCATAAACTTGGAAGGGACGGGAAATAGAAGAATTCATTGCTCTCATCACTTGCTATCTTGTTTCTGCAAATATCTTGAGAATGAGTTATGTTCGAAATTTCTACTACAAGTATACTAGACTAATCAAGTATCTGAAACATGGGAAATGGAATCCTCAACTTCATGGATTCATGTTTGATATTTGGGGTTGGAAAAACACGGAAGCTTTCTTGAGCTGTAGATGTTAATCTAGGAGAGTGTACAGTTACGGACATGAAAATAAAGGCCTGTTCAGTTTACAAAGTTACCTTTTATATATTGTGGAAAATTTGCTAATTGCTTATTACTATTATTGACATGCTCTTAACCATGTTCTCCCTGATATGATGCAGTAAATACTTGAACAAATGAGTTGTCCGCAAGAGCCACGCAAGCCCTTTTTCCCATTTGGAAACCCTTTTCGCATGATGTCGCCCAAAGGTTCTCAGCTTTCTCCAACCCTTCATTCTTTGATAAGCTCTTTTGAGAATTCCTTAGCAGAAAGACTTCAGAAACTTCAACCCAAGGAGGTTGCTGGTGGTGGTGTTCTCAGCTTGTCATGGATGCAACTAGCTATGGAGTCACTCTGTGAGACCCACATAGATGTGAAAACCCTAATTGCAGCACTTGATCTTCCTGTGTCAAATTGGGACGAGAAATGGATTGATGTCTATCTGGACATCAGTGTGAAGCTGCTCGACATTGGCAATGCCTTTAGTTCAGAGCTCTCTCGTTTGAATCAAGGCCATCTCTTGCTTCAGTGCGCTCTGCACAACTTGGAGTCCTCTTCTCCTGAACAATTCCCCCGTGCTCGTTCATCCCTTGATGATTGGATACAGCAGGTGGTGGTTGCTTCAAAAAATCCCAGACTTGAGAAGTGTTGCAATTATTTGGAGGGATTGATGGAGACACTTAATCTCCCAAAGGTAAAAAACTCTGCCAAAGGGAAGGTATTGATGAGGGCAATGTATGGAGTTAAAGTGCATACTATATTTGTGTGCAGTGTCTTTCTAGCTGCCTTGTCTGGCTCTTCAGAGAAGTTGCTTGAATTAGAAGTTGCTGAGACATACTTGTGGTCTCGAGTTTTCACAGATGTTCGAAGGAATGTAAATGGAATGATAAGAAGTAAGAAAGGACGGGCCATCTTGGATGAACTTGAAGCTCTCCATACGTCGGTTAAGAAGGTAGTGATACATCCTCAAGAAGAGGGTGACCTTAAACAACATTGTGCATCTGAATTAAGAAGGAGAGCAGACAAGCTTGCTCAAGGTGTGGACATTGTTGGGAAGGAGGTGGATGGTTTTTTCCAGATAGTATTGGGAGGCCGGGATGCTTTGCTCTCTAACCTTCGAGCAGCTTCATGTACAGACCGGAGGGTACTAGTGAAAGATGTTGTAGGAAAGCCAGTAGTATGACGAGGACATCATCTTACTCGAACAGAAGAGAAGCAGATGATATTGATATTATGATTGGTTTTACAATGTTATGGTTGACAATAGTTACATTTGTGATTTGTTGTATCTATTGTGTTTCTTCTAGGTCGGTTGTTGAATGAATTTTACCTTGAACATCAAATCTGTACAAGTATATCTAAATTTCATAAAAGTATAATTATTGCCAAGCTCTTCTCATTCGTCTGATATTGTATTGACAAAGTATAATGTAATTATTTTTTGGTATATAAGATTGTTACAACAATTTTACCAAATTTGGCTTTTGAAGTGTAAAAGTTAAAACCCTTCAACTAGTGTCTGAAGTAGAATATAATTAACTTTCAATGATATCGATGTATTTTAGTTGTTTAGTTCACGCGTGATCCATAAATTGTCATAGTATTGTATGCTCTAATGTTTCTACAACTGGACCTACCGACCCGATACTGAAATATGCAATATAAAAGATAGCTATAATAACAAACTGACAACCCCAACTCATGTTGTTCTCTTGGGGAGCGGCATGGAAACGGAGGCATACAATTTTGTTTTCTTTTAATTACACATAAAAAATTGAATTATAAGTTTAGTAAGTTAAGACTTTTAGATTAAACAACGTTTGTGTATAATCAATTCGAAAGTTCAATCTCTTTTGCTATGCTAAGTTTGTAATTAAATTTTTTAACATATTGTAATTTTTTTAAGAAAGAAATAAAGAACTTAAGGGGTTGTTTGCCCAATCCCTTTCATGTCGCTACCTAGTAAATGTGTATCTATTTTTCTTATAAGAAGATACTTTCTTTAAAACAAATAGGGATTACTTTATTAATTAACTCAACCAAAATCCCTCTGAATTTACAACAGTTCAATCTCTTTTGACCGTAATTATTTGTAATAATATGAGCTCAATACATAACACCAGTGAACATACTTTTATTGTTTCTCCAGGTGAAAACTCTCATAAAATTGTCTTTAAATAGATTCATCTTGTTAGAAACATGAGATGTGAGCTGGTAAATATATATTTGCATACTCACTGCATAACCAGAGAACATCCTTCTACCCATGAAGGAAGATCAATGTATGTTAGAACTTTGCGGTAGAGTGTAATATTGTATGGGTAAATGTATCACGACAAATAAGAATGAGAATATATTTGTGAATTGAAAAACGTTCAAGGACCAAATAAAAGGTCTAGAAATCTACTAAGGGGTGCATCTACTTTGAAGTGATATAACTTTTTAAAGTGGTACAGATGAAAGGATGCAACTTTTTTGAAGTGACACTTAGATATCTGTAAATAGGATTACATACCCTACAAACAATCCATTCAAGAATCATTTGACTTACTCTCAAATAAGTGTGATTCTTCTTGATCATGCAATGTCTAGTATCATACAATTCATTGTTGGCACAATGTCCCGTATCATATCATTCGATGTTAGCTCAAAAATCATGTTTCGTATAACAAGATGTCGGTTCAATGTTTTGCATTCCATAATTGATGGATGACTAAATGTTCTGTATGACATAATTCATGTCTTGACTTTAAATGTCCTATACCGGATAATGCCTAGTTGGCTTGTGATATATAAGTGTTTGGTTGCTCGCACTCTTGTGCTTAAGTCCCATATCCAATAATCGAAAGATGATATTTGAATAGAGTCGAGCACAATCATTTTAATGATACTTTGGACCCAAGAAATAAGTTGGATTTACTTGATAGTTGTCGGTGAAATTCTATTGTCAGTTAAGTCGGAACATGTGAGAATATATGGTTTTATGATACAAAACGATTCATGACTGTTATAATGAAAAGTTGCGGGCTTGGATGATTTTGTGATATAAATGATTCCATAAATATACCTCAATGAGATTTGTACAAAAGACAAGTTTGGTATCGTCAAAATTGACTTTATTCGAATAAAATGCGGTAGTGATATTATCTCTCACAATGACTGCATATAGCAAAATCCTATTTGAAAAATATGTATGTATATGTACATATGCAAAATAAATGGTTGGTCTTTTGAGGAAAAAAATGAGAAAATAGTGGGGGTATGCTATTGAAGATCACTATGTGATGAAAGTAGGAGAATATATAGCATAACACATACAACAACCTAGAAAAACTTTATTGGCTTGTATATGAAAGGAGTGTTCACATATTAAGTATGAAATTATGAGAATTTCTCATAATGCGAGACTAATATGATGATTACTTGAGATTTATTAACGAATATTTGTTCATGACGACGAACAAATAAGATGGTTGTTTAATGAATATTTATAGTAATTATGTTTGAAAAGATGTTGCTTTTTTAACATGCAAGTATAAGAGTTACTGTCGAATCAGTTAATGAAATTGTACAACTGAAGCCTGTAATAGACTATATGTCTCAAACATGGTTCAAGCGATTGAGTTGAAATCACATTTATATGTAGAAATAAGAGACAGTTAGTTGACTCATTAATTAAAAGATTATCGAGAGATTATTATGATGATTGATCGTGGAATGAGGTTGAAGCCCCTTAACAAAGTCATAGGTATGGACAACCCGACTTTAAGCTAGTTAATACTAAACTTAAAGTTTAATGGGTAACAACAAGTTACTGTATAACTGAATTTAATACTATCATTTATAATACTATAAAAAATAATACTATCTATTACGTAGAGAGGATGAGTTGAATACTCTTAATAATGTTCAAATAACTATTTTGTTAAGGTGTCTAAGTAACATGGACACGTGAAGAACTTTACCTATATGAACAATAGAAGTGGTACCGCTTCAACAACGAGTCGGGGTGCTCGTTGAAAAATGTTTATGAATTAGGATAAAGCACATGGCCATAAAAGTGATAATTAAAAAAGAACTTCTCACTAAGAAAAGTACCTCATATGTAATGTTTCCGGTTTTAACATTAGAAGACTTGGTTTATAGCCTTGGCCACCATTGATTTCGTTGGAGCTTTGAAATGTTACAATAATTGAAGGTTTACATCGAAAGATACCTTCAAGTACGTATGAACTATTAAATTTAAAGGACATAATTATATTACAATCTAAGTGGGGGATTCACTACAAGAATCGTGTTCAATAGCAACGAAAAATGATTTGTTGTCACAACAAAGTTGTGGTTAAACAACTTCTACAGATACAGAAAAATCTTACATAGTAATATACCATTTTTAGATTTGTAAAAATTACCATAGATGAAACCTTGTTATAATCAGTACCTTTTCTGCAACAATTTTTCTAAGTCCCGAAAAAATTTGTGTCAAGTAGTTATCCGAAGTTAATACTTATAATCAGTAACAAGATAATGCGTTCAAGCTAAATTAGTTTATTACTAAAAACATATATTGATGCAATTTATGTGTGAATTGTGTCGGCGTTAGATTATAGGTGATACTACATCTGTCGTTACTAAATTGGATACAAACATATTAAACTGTTAATTACAAAATTGGTTTAACCAGAAATTCAATTAGTTGACCAAGTTCATTCCCTACTTATTATTAAACACTTGCTGCAACATTTGCAGTTGGTTCTCCTGCAGGTGGTTCAGCAGTTCGTAAGTCTTCATAATCGCGGCACGACCAAAATTGAATAGGTAACCTCTTCTGTTTGTTTGTTTTTCTTCGATTGAGTTGCTGAACTGTTTAGGGTGCAACTTCTGCAAGTTCAATTACTATCGAGCTTACAGAATTCCATACTTAGAACATGAGAAATGGTGGAACCGATTTGTTAAGAGTCGTTAGTTAATTTAGTTACAATATTTGAACACCCAAATTGATGTAAGCTAAGATCAGTTATGGACCTACTTAAGGAAGCTCAAAACAACATCTAGCAGAGGAGGAGACATCTGAACGACCCAGTTACAGGACTCCTGGATGTAAGCTAAGATCATCTATTTAAAATTTGTGGTATGTTGTATTATTGTTTGGGTAAATGTATCACGACTAATAAGAATGAGGATATATTTGTGAATTGAAGAAAGTTCAAGGACCAAATAAAAGGTGTTGAAATCTACTACAGGGTGCATTTACTTTCTTTGAATTGATATAACTCTTTAAAGTGGTACAAATGAAATGATACAACTTTTTGAAGTGACACTTAGATAGCTATAAATAGGACTACACACCGCACAAACAATCCAACCAAGAATCATTTTACTTACTCTCAAGTACGTGTGATTCTTTTGGATCATGCGATGTCCAATAAAAGATAATGCCCCGATAGAAGTTTTAAGATTAATCTCTAAGTTTTGCTACTCGTCGACCTTGTGATTTTGTTGTATCCTCGGGGATGATTTGCATATAACCTGTTAGCAAAACTCGTTTACGAGTCAAGGCAAATATAATCTTTCGGAAAGCGTCTACACGTCGTGCCTCAAGATCACACCATTTTGATGTTGGCTCAAACTCCCGTATGATACAATTCGATGTTGGGTAAAAGTCCCGTATTATACATCTTGACGTTGTCTAAAAGTCCCGTATCATACAATTCAATGTTGACACAATATCCCGTATCATATCATTCAATGTTAGCTCAAAAGTCCTGTATCGTATAACAAGATGTCGGTTCAATGTTATGCGTTCCATAATTGATGGAGAACTAAATGTCCTGTATGACATTAATTCATGTCTTGACTATAAATGTGCTATATCGGATACTGCCTGGTTGGCTTGTGATATATAAGTGATTGATTGCCCACACTTTTGTCCCTAAGTCCCATATGTAACAATGTAGCAATCCAAATCAGATAAAGTCAAGATCTAGAAGGTTCGAGGCATATCAACATTCAGTGCTCTTACCTGCTTTTCGCTATAGAAGACAATTTATGTTTCATATGCTCCGTTAACAATACCCGTGAGGACAAGGACAAAGCCATCTATTTAGTCATCAATTAATATTTTTAACCACCCTTTTGTACGATTTCACTTCATTCGAATAGTATAGTAAATAGTTTTGAGGCTAATTCATGAATATGATGTAAGCATTCTAACTATAATTCCATGTCCTTGATCATGTGAGTATGTCAATACTTTAGTGTGGAAAAACTAATCTTATTTAGTAGGTGTAACCATTTGATCTTGAACAGAGTGCTAGATATTCTCTGATGATAAACGATTTCCCGATTTTATTGATACGCTATGTTTGACTCATGTTATCGGTTAGTACTCCTCCTATGTTGTTTCATAATACTTTATGTTTCAGAATGTTGTTCTTTAGTCCAAATGACTGTTGATCCTCAAGTTTAACTAATTGAATAGTGATGTGGCGCTAACGTGGTGAATGTTGCCCAAGTCTATTTTTTTTAATTTATGTTTTTCTGTTTTTTTATTTAAACATAAATTTATAAATAATATATTTTTATAATTTATAGTTTACGATTTATGTTGAAATCTGATTCTTGTAGGTAAACCGCATAATCATCAGAAATAGCCAATTTCTTGACTCTTTGAGATCTCTGTAATGATTTTTTTTTTTGTGGTTCAATCTCATTATTTGGTTGATGATCATAATCTTCATGGACTATCTCTTCATTTAAATGTTGTTCATTATTGTCAAACTGTTATTCAACAATTGGTGAAATGTTTACAAACAGAGGGATATCAATCCTTATATCTTTAGTCTCCACATCCTGTCATTCGACACTCCCACTAACCTCACTACTCTCAAGAAATTTTGCATTACCAATTTTTACATTGTCGGACTGCGGTTACAATTAAAACATGTACCATTTGGACTACTCTGGGTAACCTATAAAGTAACCACTACCTATTCTCAATCAAATTTCTTTTTATGTGGAATGTAACTGCGAGTTTCTGTCGGACAACCCCAAATGTGAAGGTGCCTTAAACTTGGTTTCCTTCTAGTCCATAACCCAAAAAGAGTTTCAGGGTTTGCCTTAATAGGATCTTGATTCAGTAAGTAAACCCCAATACTAAGTGCATACATCAACAATGATTTGGGTAAAGAGGAGTTACTCATCATACTTCTAATCATCTCCATTAATGTCCTATTACGCCTTTTTGTAACACCGTTATGTTGAGGTGTACCTGGCATAGTAAATTATGCACAAATGCCACATTTGTATAGGAATATTGAGCATTATTCAGACAATACCTGCATTTAAATTGGGGGGCCTCGACCCAGGAAATAGAGAGTTTACATTCACCGCAGTCACATAACATTTGTGGCAGGTTTACAGTATATGTATTACCACCACGCAGACTTACTTTGTACTCTTCTCCGCATGAATAAGTCCATACCAAAAAAAGACCAAGATTGTTCCTTAGTGGATGGCAATAACTCTATCACTTTAGGCAGAAACTTGTTTCCCATTGATATCTCCTTTTCATATCTGGCATGACGGTCACCAAAATACATGTTTAATCGGGTGAATGTATGCCCTAAAAATGCTATTATTTGTAATGAATGAGCTCCTTTAAAAATATTGTTAAATACCTCTTGGCTCTGACTGATTTGCAGTCATTACACTGTATCTATGTCCTCCATCATACGCTCGAGACTAGATGCTAAAATCTACCAAATTGGTTAACCAATCGTTAAAATTTCCCTCGTTCATTATGGTGAATGAATGCCAATATATGTCAAACCTTCCTTTTGATGTGGTCCATTCCATTTCAAAGAATTTTTTCTTAAGATCTCGATCCTTACATTTTTGTTGAAGTTGTTTGCGAGGTGATGAACACAATATCTATGAACCCCTAAGGGTGCTAATAAAACCCTAGGAACTCAAACTTTAATTCGTCATGTATAAGCACAGACACTCTACAAACCATGTCCAAGATATGACAATCTGAGAGTCTGCAAAGGCAAAGCACAATGGGAAGATTTGATTGTCAGCATCTCTTGCCAATACTAATAAAAAATTTCCTATGTTATTTATGTGCAAATGGATGGCATTGATGCTGATTAAAGGTCGACAATGTGAGAAACCTTCAAGAGGGCCAATATGCCCAAAATCACTGTCCAAAAATTGCACTATCCTCCATTAGAGTACCTTTCCACTCATAGTCATAAATGAAACCGATATATGAATGACATAAACCAATTATGAGTGACGAAAACCGCTGAAATGCACTCTCATGTGTGCCAAGCATGAACTCGATTAACTGGTGTTCAGAATACCACACATTGTGATACGAGGCACTTTGCACGTACTTATCTTTCACAACTTGTTGAAAGATAGCGGGAACTTCATGATGACACATACTTATCTTTCACTTGAACAAATAGCGGGAACTCAAAAATTTGTTGGCCTATTCATGTATTGCTCCCGATTCCTTGGACGAGGTCTCCTTATTTTCTCCTTGTGATTAGGACACTGACAAGTGCGAGACTTTAAGGGAGTGAATGCGCCTTAAACTTTTGGAGCTACCCTTTAGTTCGTTATTTTTGTACTCCTCTCTGAGTGATCATGTAATCTTGACTTCTTTTATGTACGAAACTAATTTTTAGTGTTTCTTAAATTTCTAAGTGTGCTCGTCATGTTGGATGCTCATGTATTTGCCTTTGGTCCCAACACTCACTAAGGAATCTTGGGAGGCATGCCGTGACATTAGGTCATAAGTTAGGGTCCATCATTTACCTAAGTATTTTAGGAGATTAGATGGGAGGAGGGTCATCTTAATTCAATTCCTTCCTTTATGTTAGATTCCAAAAACAACGCCTTCAATCTGAGTGATGCTGCACAAGCTCCAAAAGAGAAAGCCTAGGTTTTTGCGTCTGCTTTTCCTTCTGATGATATAGTCAATCAGGGGTCTTAGAGAGTAAATAAAGAACGTATCATAAAAAATCAACTCCCTCCTAAGTGAGTAGTAGTAGGGTATTCATATGGATACTTAACCCAGGTTCAAGGTTAGTTCCTTACCATGTTACCATGGTCAGTCTACTGTGATACTAACACAATAGACTATGGTAATATCCTATCCAGTTAGAGTCACTTTTTTCCAAATTTTTCGGGTCTGTACCATTAGTACAATCTCATAATTTTTGTATCAAGGTGGATGCACATTTAGGCCACAACAACTTTTTAAGTGACTGGCAACTTTTTAGGCGATGACAACCTTTTAGGCGGTGATGACCTTTTACACGGCGATGATGACTATTTAGGCTGTGAGGACTATTTAGGCGATGACGAACTCTTAGGCAGTGATGTCCATTTAGATGACGATGACCATTTAGTAGGCGAGGATCTTTTAAGTGATAAATACCTTTTAGACAATTATAGATGCCTTTTAGGCAGACGTTTCAACCATTTAGGAAATGATGGATGCCTTTTAGGAGGTGACGGATACCTTTCAGGCGCTAGAGACCTTTTAATCAGTCTTTTAGGGGCATGGCTCTATGGAGAGGCGATGCATGTGAATTTTTAAGAGATTCACCACGTTGACTTGTTAATTAGGAGCCCTTAAGTATAAAAAAGTCAAGAGTCGAGAAATCAATGACTGGTCTTTGGGTTGCTAACGCCTAATATTTATTATCTGCCCTCGAGGCTAATAGGAATGTTGCTCCTTTTAGGTTCATACATGGACTTAATGAATGAAGGAGTCACCAATTATCGCTGAAAACTTGTGTGGTCAACAGCTTAGGCGGTTGTGCGCCTCTAAAGACAATGCTAGGTTCATGCCTTACATGGTTGACTCATTGGAGGGCAACACCTACATTGGCTAACACCTTCAGGTGCAACACTTTATATGATGCCTTTTACAGTTGATTCCTCTGAAAGCAACACCTACAACTAATGAATTATATTATTGAATCATTTTAGACGTTAACATGTATATGGAGCCCACGATAGCCTAACGTCGCGACCCCAAGTAAACAATGGGTCAATGCCTGAGAATGCAATGCCTTAGAGCAACACATCTAATGTATGATGTCTTGGGGGTAACTACTTTAGGGTGCACCCTTAACGGTTGATACTTTGAAGATCAATGCCTTTCGGCATGATGTCGTAGAGACCAACATCTTTGACACATAAAAAATCAATGCCTTAGACGGTTAACACCTCAGAGGGTTACGACTTGTGGAGAAATGCCCGTTAACGCCTATGAAGTCAACGCCAAAGGGGAAGTTGATGCCTCAGAGTGTAATAACGTTTTAGAGCGATGACGAACTCTTAGGCAGTGATTACCATTTAAATGGCGACGACCATTTAGTAGGCGAGGAACTTTTAAGTGATAAATACCTTTTAGGCGACGATGGATGCCTTTTAGGTAGAGGTGTGAACCATTTAGGAAATGATGTATGCTTTTTAGGAGGTGAGGGATACCTTTAAGACGTCAGAAACCTTTTAATCGGTCTTTTAATGTCACTACTCTATGGATAGGTGATGCATGTGAATTTTAAGAGATTCATAAACGTTGACTTGTTAATTAGGAGCCCTTAAGTATAAAAATGTCAAGAGTCCAGAAATCAATGTCTGTTCTTTGGGTTGTTGGCGCCTACCATTTATTCTCTTCCCTCGAGGATAATAGGAATGTTGTTCCTTTTAGGTTCATACATGGACTTATTGAATGAAGGCGTCGCCTCTTATCGCTGAAAACTTGTGTGGTCAAGACCTTAGGCGGGTGTGCGCCTCTAAAGATAACGCCTAGGTTCATGCCTTACATGCTTGACTCGTTGGAGAACAACACCTACATTGGCTAACACATTCAGGTGTAACGCCTTAGATGATGCCTTATACAGTTTATTCCTCTGAAAGCAACACCTACAACTGATGAATTTGATGATTGAATCATTTTAGACGTTAACATGTTTAAGGAGCACACCATAGGCTAATCTCTTGCCCGCAAGTAACTAATGCGTCAGCGCCTGAGAAGACAATGCCTTAGAGCAACACATCTAACATATGATGTCGTGGGGGTAACTACTTTAGGGTGGAGCGTTAACGGTTGATGCTTTGGAGGTCAATGCCTTTGGGCATGATTTCGTATAGGGCAACATCTTTGATGCATCGATTTGATGGTTAACGCCTCAGAGGGTAACGACTTGTGGAGCAATGCCCATTGACGCGTATGAAGTCAATGCCTAAGGGGAAGTTGATGCCTCAGAGTGTAATAGTGTTTTAGAGCAACACCGACATTGTTTGCCTTTGTCGTTTGACACCTCTAAGGGTCATGCCCTAGGCAGTTGACACCTTTGAGAGCAACACCTTTTTGCTGAGCCTTGGGCAGTTGACATGTAGGAGGATAACGACTTTGTGTTTACGAGTTTTGTTGCATTGGGAGGTAATGCCTTTGTTAGCTCTTTATTGGTTAACACATCGAACGGTAAGGTTGCCTGAGATGTCTGATCCATGATCTATCTTCCCCATTTGGTGCTTGAACGAGTCTGAATGCTATGGCTTTATGATTTGTTTCCAACAGACGAAGCTAATGTTGGAACAATGTTCGTCTAGGTGGATAAAAATACGTTGGGAGTGTCAGGAAGAGTGCCATATTCGCCTGAGCAATCTCTTTGACCTACAAAAAAGGATAGTGTAGGTTGTTTCTTTGGATCTCTCATCGATGCTTAAGTGAGTAGGGTTTGAATTTAAGTAACAGGGAATTCAGTCTTACTGTAAAAAGATTAATTGTCCTCGTTTTATACCTGAAGTGATATTTTACTACCTGTTACCTGATGCTTAAGACTTGGCGCCTTATATCATGTCGAGGATCATGCCTAGGTTTTCTTATATCTTGCACTCTTGTTATGCGATAAGATTATGTATAACTGCCAGATCTGGTCTCGAGATCGGGTATAGGCGAGCATCATTGTAGTGGAATAGGGCCCTGGATACTTAGATTTTGTTCTACGACTTTGTTTGGTAAGGGAGAGAATGGGGTGCTCGCCTTATCCTGGGTCATCACGTTGACCTTTATTAGTTGTGCGTGCTCCTTTTCCTTGTCGAGGCCAAGAATAAGGGACTCAACTAATTGGATAAAGATGTTAACCCGTACGACCCTTGCCTTTTACACCTGATTGAATAGAGCTTGAGATGGCCCCCTTGTAGTTAAGGGATAATTATGCATTGTCATGTGTGTTAGCTTTTCCCGAGGTTGGTCAAATTCAATGCATTTGCGGGTCTTACCTTGTTTCATGGTAAAATCGACACCTAGGACTAATAGGTATTTGAGATGTATTTTTACAAATATGTACCTGAATTTTTTTATTTTTTATTTTTTACTTTGACGAATCAGAGAATCCAAATGTATTTATTTGTCTTTTGATTGTTTTAGACGAATATAGAAAATGTGTGTGGCATTACGGTATTTATACTTTGGGTTATTGTTGCAAGGTGTTATATGTACTTTGGCAAAAGAACTTTTGTGGCCTTAGTCCTAATACCACCTTGAAAAATATGACAAAGCATAAATACCTTGATATCATGCAGATTATCAAATTTTGTCTAAATCTGATGAATCAAAAGAAAGAACAACAATATGGGTATCTCAGGTACTTAAAAGTGAAAACAAATTGAAAATTTTCAAACTTATTCTGTTAAATTTGGATGGAAAGGTTGATAGATGGGGCAAACTTGCACTTTCGCCAAACATGAGGAAAGGAAATTTTACGATTTAATTTAGAGGCAAACTCAAAATCGGGCCAATCATTAGGAGCAATGTCGTATTTACCCTTTTTTGTACAATAAAACATATATTGAAGAATTAATGATGGAAATTTATAAATAGTATCACATCGTTTTATTTTTCATCTAATATATTAGTTTTTCATTAATTGTTATTATTTATCTGAGTAAACAATAATTTTAAAATATTTTAGATTAAAAGTCTCAAAGTTTGATCAAAACTGAAATTAATTTGATAAATTGTTCTTAAGTAGGGTTAATATGGTAGTTAAGTACATTTTCTATGTATTAAATAATATCAGAGTTAGAGGATGTATTATCTAGTTAATACTCAATTAAGACTATAATTGTGTGTATTAATTAATACAAACCACTATTTGTAATCAGGCACTGCATTTGTTAATATTAATACATGGTTAATACTCCAATCAAATACCTCCTTATCTTTATTCAGAGTTGTGATAGTACTATCGGTTCTCTACGGTAAGAGTGTTAGGTCTCACACAATTTCGAGTGGAAATCATGACACGAGTCCTTAGCTACAGCTTAGTTGTGTCCATGCGGTATTGAACGTGCATTATAATATACTTATTTTCCCTATGAAGTGTATGTTCAAATGTTGTACGAATATCCATCAACCACACAAAATACCCAAATAAAAAAACCACAAACTCCCATTTGATCCCTAAGTGGATCAATAGACCATAATCTACGCTCAGATTCGAAGGTCTCACACGACTCCAAGTCGAGATCACGACTCGAGTCCTTACCCACAATTTAGTTGTGTCTACTTGACACAAATCAATAGAATAATAATGGAATAAATACACGCAAAAACATTCAAATTGGACAACATGCATTCTTAAATATAATTTAAACAAAGGAACATTATTTAGGGAAAAACATTCAATGAAGTACACGAAACAATTCTACGCGGACTTAAAAACCTATATTTATATTTGAAGAGTCCCTTTTCAGACGTTTGGTAAATGGTTACTCCAAACCAATTATCGTGTGTCTAACTATGTGACTTAGTGTAGTTATATTTGATATATATGTGCTTCAACTCATTGTGGTACTTCAAATCCTTGGTCACAGAAATTGAGATATTCTTTTTGAAATAGACCTGACTTGATTCAGTCATCTTCCTACTGGTCAACAATCGATCTGACAACCTCTTCACTGACACAAGGTGGTTCTAGGTGTGTACTCAACCACATAGGTTGATTCCAGGTTCTCAAATTTTGGATTCATAGTAGACGATACGACACATGAATATTTCTTGTTCATCCATGATATAACCTCATCTAAGTGGATTTTATTTTATCTAACTAACCATCACAATTAACATCAGACACTTGAATATCCATGCCACTGCGTGAGATACGATGGTAGGTGTAACTGACAGTACCCTTTAGAAATTGTACAAGCCTTAAGTGGGATTGGTACAGATAACGATACCGACTGCGTGATAAGTAGTCGACTGAGTACACACAATTTGGATTTTAACTGCACTTGGATACAAATTTGTCTCATTCAAAAGCTTTTTCCTGAAGTCTTAGAACACATATATTTCTTGAGTGAATGGTTTAACGTCGGTGGAGTAGTAACAAGTTTGTAGTTACTCATGTTGAACCTTTTAACACTTTATTTATGTAACTTGTTAACAAAAGTAACAACTACCTCTTTTGATGATCTCTTGAAATCTAACTCCAAAGATGTATGAAACCTCACCAATGTACTTCATCTCAAATAGAGATAGCAACCAAACTATAGCTTTTGTGTGAAACTCCACACTATTTTCGCTAATTAGCATGTCATCTACATATGAAGATATAAGCACAACGGTCAATCTTCTCCTTTTGATATATATGGAATGGTGTATATACAACATGAGAAATCTATCTTTCATGACTAAGTAATGAATTTTGGGGTACCAGTACGTAAAGGATTGTTTGATATCATAGATCAACTTTTCGAGCTTACACACTAAATGCTTGTGGACTTTCTACATAAATCATTCATGATGTTTCATGAAGATCTCTTCTTCTAGATAATTATTAAGAAAGACAAACTTAACATCTATCTGGTGCAATGCTAGATTCAAACTCGCTAGAATAGGCAGAATCATGTGACGCTTGATCAATCAGACACACATGGGGAGAAAATCTCTTCATAGAGCATTTCCTTCTAATAGGTGTAACTATTTGCAACCAAGCAATCATTATATCGCTCATCAATTCCATCAATCTTGAGAGTTTTTTAAAGAACTTATTTTACTCTTTTAAGCTTATATCCCGTCAAGAAGTCAAATAGTGTAGCACTCATAGACTTTACCTCCTCCTACATTTCTTGAATCCATTCAGTTTGTAAAGAACACACTAACACATAACTGACTTTCGATTTGTTTCCTCCATTGGAGTGTAAAGTGAAGATATTAATATTCCCTTTGAACAAATATCGTTGGGGTTGAAACCTTTAGTCTTAGCCCACGATTTAATAGTTCACTATCACTCGAATCATTGTCTTTCATCTCACTCCCACTACGAACAAAACAAGAATCACTCCCATTAAGAATGTGATAAATGTGGCTCCCACTATAAACAATATCATTAAGAACATAACGAAGTGCATTTGCATTAGTAAAAGGGTAAATTACCTCAACAGTTAATTATGTTGGCACATGTGATTGCGAAACTTGTGTTGAACAATTACTTATGTTTCAGAATGTGACTGAAAGATTACAAAAAAAATGCCAAAATTTACTAAAATACCCTTCCACTGTTCTTCATGTTCATCTTTATGTTTTTCATGTTCATCTTCAATCTCTTCTTCCTCGATTCAATCCCGAAATTTGATTTCGAACTCAGATTTACGCAAATTTCAGTGCGAATCGAACCCAAATCTGCGTTTCTGGGTTCGAATTGAACCCATTAATGCATAATGAGATTGGAACTGAACCCAAAATTGCAGATCTGGGTTCAATTCGAATCCAAAATTACATATTTGAGTTCGATTCGAACCCATATTTGTATTTTTAGTTTTGATTTGAACCTAGATCTGTATTCCTGGGATTAATTCAAAATTAGATTTCAGACTTGAAAAATCAAGAAGAACACAAGATAAAATGGAAGGGTAAAATTGTCATTTTTGTGACCATTTAATCACATTTGTCAAACATATGTGACTGCATGTAACATGTTTAACCAAAACTCACATTTTTTAAACATACATCATCGTTTAGCTACACAAAAAAAACATAAGTGGCCATTTAGTCACACACACACTGTCAATATAAGTGACTGTTGAGGAGATTTACCCTTGTTAAAAGGTTAATCTAGCGGCCAATTAACTGATTTATCATTAGTAGTGTCATCTATCTTTCTTAAATAGATTGTCTCTAATGTGATTTCATCATTCAACTCATACATAGACCATTCAGTAAAGATCTCGAGCTTTTTATGTCTAAGAACGTTGAGTCTCGTGACTCGAATTCAATTATTCTCCCACTGTCTTTCACGCTTGTAAACATATGACGTTGGATGTGTTCCATACTATCTAACAAATATGTTATTATTCCCATTGGTAACAAGTTTCCTGAACTTTTTTGAGAAATCATGGGTGTATGTAGCACAACCCTAAGACCCCAAATGACTAGGGCTCGAACGTTTTACTTTCTCGAATCTCATTTAGGATGTAATCAGTTGTACGCTATGCGTCTCCCCAAAAAGAGATCAACAATTGTGTTTGTTCTATCATCAATCAAACAATATCGGGGAGTGCTTTCTCGACAACACTGTTTTGTTTTGGTGTGGAGTTTTAAGGAATAATCAACAAGCAAATGAGCCCCTTCACACGACATAAACCATTTAATTTGGTTAAAAAGTACTTTCTTTCACGATTAGTGCAAAGAGTTTTTATTATCCGATTTAAAATCAACTTATTCCCTTTGATTTATCAGACAAAATGTACAAATCCATACTAAGTGTAATCATTTTTATATTTAAGGAAATAGTTGACCCTGTCTTGATCCCTAACACCTAATGGACGACCACACACATATGGTGTCGTCAAATAGGCTTAACTATGGGCTGATTTTTTTGCCTAAGGACCTACTGCAGTGATTGCATGACCAACCACTAGCTGGGATATAAACGCAACGTACTTTGGATCACTTTACACACATAAGATTGACACAAAGATACATGTTAAACACATACCTTGTTATTGATTATCAAAGGCTAGGAACTGAATGCACCCTTACAAAAAGTGCCTCGTAATTACTCTCACTTTCCGTTTATAAAGGGTGGATAAAATTTCTTAGATCATCTAAGGAAGCATAATCTAACACATATTTAACACACCTCTAAGGGAAAATGCAACTACCCTCATAGAGCACTCAAAATCATATATTTTCCAAATTTAAGGGATATCGTTATATCTAGGTTTTCATAATCAAAACTCCTATATGTTATCTTCTTTATTCAAGGACATCACACTTTTTGGGTAGGCTTTGTACTTGTTCACAGTCCGGGATGCACCTGGCCATTCAACTCAAATATTCGGGTTGTGCTACCCTAGCATCTTCTTGGCATTCCTTAGCACAATTTTAATAGTTTCTCAACACTTTACTTGGCTGACATTCCCGAACACGTCCCATCCGCTCCAAAGCCTCGTAAAACCTTTGTGAACACTAATACGAGGCTACGAGTCACTTCACTTGTCTACCAATTGTTGGTCAACATTGGTTAGCACAGAAACCATAACAAATTTGTATTACCAAGAATACATGACTCTTAGAAGTGTAACATAGTGCCAACAATGATGCGGTGAAAATAAAAAAATTTGATTTTTTTGTACTATATTTATGTCGTGTGGTTATTTTAACGAATTTTCTACCCATAATGATTATAGTTATGATTATGGTATTTGATTAATTATCATCTTTTGAGACGATAATTTATAACATGACACGATTAAACGATCTGTAACGATATGCATATATGTGTATGTGGCTTTGACCTTAGCAAATCTCTGGTCTAAGAAACTCTTATAAGTTTAAACATGATTAATAATCGTGTCTATACACTTCTGATATGCATATATATGTATAAACACCATTAAGTATATGTATCTAATATTTCAATTTGTTCTTGTACTTGTTTTTTCATCACTTGCAGATTTTAAAACTTGATTGTAAAATTTCTGAATTTTGTGGATTTAGTGTCGTGTTGTTTCATGACATTTTATGTCATGTGATACGACTTCTGTCATGTATATATGAATTTGTTTTTCACAAAATTAATTATGTTAATCGTTTGTGTCACGTGTGATTTGTTCAATAATCATATTGTGTTTGTGTTTAGAATTACATTTAAGCCATACATGTTTACATACGGCACGATTAGTGACGCGGTACGATACGATTCGACACGACACACACAAATTGTTACTCCTAATCGTGGTTATATATATATAAGAACTTATCATGGAAAAATATTTAATTTTTTAAGTCGAATTGGAATTAAATCAATGTGTTGGAAATTGAGTGTTTTAATAGTTAAGTTATTCCTTTATGACTACAAACTCCAAAATGTGTTATACAAGGACTACCATAAAATATGGGTATACTGGTAAAATATTAGTAAATGACCATGACTATGAATACAATTATGGTATTAAAAATTATACTGCAATGATTAGGATTATATGTAGTTAAAAGTGGTACGATTTTATGGTATTTTTCATACAATCAACATACCCACACCATTGTCAACCCTACACACACTTGTGAATGGACTAACTGCAAATGAAATTCAGTTCTAGGTTCGTCACTAAACAATTTACACAAGTAAATAGTTTAACCTGCAGAATGTCAAGCAACTCATCCTAGTGGAAACTAGTGCATTGTATCATGTACGATGTGTCTGAGTCTAGCGTGTCTTCCATTCACTTCGCAAATAAAATTACAAGTAGAAGAAAGCTTGATTTTTCATTGTATGAATTCAAATATAAAACAATCAATTCTCAAGAAAAAATCACCAAAGCCAAATAAAGTCAACCACAAATACAACTAGAAGAAATGTTCATGAAAAAATAACCTAAAGCCAAGTTTTGTTCCATTTAAAAAAGAAATCATAATTCAACGAATATGTGGAGTAAAAAAACATCTCGACTGTCACTACAAGGAATTTGTTCTATAGGAACAGAGTAAAATTGTTACTAAGTGGTCATTTGTCGCTGCTAATTCCCAAAGTCCATGCTGACACTCGTGCCCGGAGGCCCGATGCTAAAAGATTAAGCAGCGAAAATATATCTTCAATAAATGTCTGTCGTTGCTGGAATGAACATTTTCCTTAGCTTTTAGCATTAACATATTGCTAATGGTGTTCATGCGTAATTACCTTCGACCTCTTTGAATGCTAGAACATTGTATTACCAGCTAAAGGTAATGGTCGATGCATAGTGCACGTGCGACAAAAAATGCAATGTTTGTTCATCAGAGATGTTATTGTGTTTCTTTAGCCACAACGAATGTCGTTGTCAAAATTGATATATATAACACTACAAGTGCTACTAGTTTACACATAGAGATCAACCTATAATCAAATTTCCACAATGCAAGTGGTACTAGTTTATTCTTTCATATATCACAACATCAATACTAACCTCATATCAACTATTCTTACATCTCAAATTCCAGCGTCTAACTTTTCAATTCCATCTCTCATCTCCCATAGCTCACAAACAATGCTCTTGAAAGACATCTAAACTGAAACAGACATTTCTAAATATTAACAACATATAGTAAAGTTGTCAATATTTCACGGCCTTATTTAGAAACAGAATTAGAAATGAGTTCAATAGAGGTCATCACATAACTCATCCATGATCGAGAAATTACCTTCTTGATAACACTGCCAAGCTTCACATGACCCTCCATTATGAGATTAAGCTATCTTCTCCAGAAGAGGCTGAACCCCTTTCTGATAAAAAAAAACACCCTTATTAAAAAATAAAGGGTTAATTACCTCAACCGTTACTTATGTTTGACAATGTGACTGAACCGTTCAAACTTGAGCTCAACCGTTACTTAAGTTGACACATGTGACTGAACCGTTACTATCACCTAACTGCCGTTATTTCTTCCCGTTAAGTAGTGACATGTGCTTGTCACGTGATTAACTTGTAATTTGAAGTTCCTAAACTACCCTCAACACAGTTTTGTCTACTTAAAGAGAGGTTTTTCTTAGGTTTCCGGTGAAGGGGAGGAACTGGTGTTCCATCGACTCTTCTTCTTCGTTCGATTCCTCGGCAAGCTTCCTCGCCATTCCTCGGAGAGCTGCCGCGAGCTATTGGTAGTTGATGGCAGAATTAGACGGACTTCAGAGCTTTTGGTCGTTGCGAGCTATTGGTAGACTCTTGAAGAATTGATTTGCACTCCAGTTGGAATCGACCTTTGATGCTGATAAGAAGGTTTCAGATCCTTCCAAACGGGATTCTATTAGAAATGGGAAAAGAAGACCCACCGTTTTTAATTTAGGTTTTGACTCGGTACGCTGCTATTGGGTTCTCGGTCTTCGACGAGATTGAAGATGAGTAACCATGAAGCGCCACCTTCAAATCATGGAGAAGAAGAAGCAGTTGTCAGAAGGAAGACTAATAATCTATATTTTGAGGTGGTTGTGCAACCATCAAATCTTCATCGCCGCTATGTTTGGGTAAGTATAGTTTAGTAATTAGAAGAAGAAATTCCAACTCCGAAAACTTGGGTGTTAAAGAGTGGATGTCAAATTAGAAGAAGAAACCTTGGACACTTAAGCCTAGATACTTTATAGCAATTTCCTTTTAAAGAAATCTGCATACAACATTTTATTTACCTTTGCCATTTTTAGCTTCAAAACGTGTTTTTTTCTTCATGTGTATGCAGTGGTTGCCACAAAAGCTTGTGCAAGAATACATAAAGGACGATGAGGAAGAAGGTGAAATTAAGCTTATTGGCATTTCACCTAACGGTAAGAGCAACAGAAAGATCAACCTTCGGCTCCCCACCTGTGTAAGTTTATGAAGATAAACATGGTTTGATGATTAATTGTATGAAATAATACATTCCATGATGGTATGAATCGTTTGTTGGTTAGCTACAAAAGCAGGATTGAAGGGAAAAGAAGAGGTGACAAATCCTGACATCTACGCCGAAGAACATGAGAAACTGTTGGACAACCAAATTCAGTATAGGTGAGATGGGTAATTTGCAGGCAGTTCGTATTTCCCCCAAAAAAAGAAACCTTGGACCATTAGTTAATCAATCAACTAGTTTTTCCACCTAACTGTTATCATTATATAGATGTTGGGTAACTTTGTTTTTCTCAGATGTTGGGTTACATGTTTTTCCACTAGATCAACTTTGCTTACCTCTGGTATCTTGTTATGAGGTGATGAAATGCCTTACATAAGTTGCAGGAGGCAGACACCTATTGGTCATTGGACTCGATGCTCCAAACGCAAGCTGATGCAGGTCGGTATTCCAGTTTTCTGTTCTTCGTTTGAAATAATAACTTGGATTTGTATTTATTTTTTATTTAAGTTTGTCTAACAATGTGTATGGATATGTAAATGCTGAATCGATCCAAAGCAACAAAATATAGATAACTCCGCAAATAGGATCAAGATGGTAGACAAAGAGAATAAAGAGGTCATTGAGCTTGATCCTGAAGAAGATGAAACAAGTGAGGGAAATGGAGTAATTGCTGATAAACAGCAGAAGCAGAAGCAGCAACCTGGTTCTGCATTTGTGTCCAACCATCCATTTTTTCAAGCGACCATCAAGGACTCCACTTTCAGACACAACAGATTGGTACCATTTTACTTTCATATCATGCACTTACTAGAATAACTACTACGAATTGTATTCACTTTCTGCAGAAGCTGGACTAATTTTATGCCATTTGTTATAACTAGTAAATGAAAGATTGGTTTTTGTTTAATTATTTTGCAGTTTATAATGTGGTGGTTTGTTAAGGATAACATAAACACTGCGTTGAAAGTGCAAACCGCAACACTTGAGAGTGGTGGCAACCGGTCCTGGCCAGTGATGCTGCTAAGCCACCAAAGCAACCTCACTTACATATGGAGAATAAAAGAATTTCTTGAGGAGAATAATTTGAAAGTGGGGGATCTCTGCACCTTTGAGCTCGTTGATAAGAAGAATAGGGTGTTTAGAGTGTCCATCTCCAAGATCAGATGAAGCTGCAAATGGATAATCTCATCTGTTCTTAATATAAGTTGATCTTGTGTTTATTTTTTCATGTGGCTTTTGGTATGTCTGGCAACTAAAGAGAATATCTCTAGCAAGGACTTGGAAAATGAAAACGGTGGTGCTGGTGTGTACTCTGCTAGCTTGAAGAAGAACTATATCTTAGCTAATGATGAATGGAATAGTGATAGTGAGAAAATATAGAAAATAGAAAATTGTTGTATGTATTATAAATTCGTTTGATGCTACTTGATGTTTATTTAACTGGATTTTCATCAAACAGAATCAGATATTAAGAAGAAAATAAAATGAAATGGTTGCAAATGTGGTGAATTATGTTTGTGGAGAAGTTGTTAAATGATGTTTTATTTTCTTCTAAATGTTATTAAACAGTTACTTTAGTTTGGACATTTTGTTACCTAACCGTTACTACTTCATAATCCATAAACATAAAAGGGGGGTAGAATCGTCTTTAAATTAGGTCACGTGACTTGCACGTGACACTTTGACGGTCAGATTTGACGGAAAGTTCACGGAGTAACCTTTCAGTCACATCTTCAAACTTAAGTAACGTTTCAGCTACACAAAAAAAGATGAGTAACCTTTTAATCACATGGGACAAACATAAGTAACGGTTGAGGTAATTAACCCAAAAATAAATGTTCAGATAATACACCAAGTACACTTAGCTTATTTGCATATAATCTAAAAAAATCACAAATTCAGTCACAAAGGCCTTGCAAGAATAACGTGAATGCCTTAGGTGCAGTGATGTTCAAGTTTAATGGGAAACAAAGACTTAAACAGAGAAAGGACACAAATTAAAGTTTTCATATTCAGTCAGATCTACTCACAGACTAGAGCAGGAACAGCTAAATCAATCATCTCTACATTTTCATTAGCTTGGATAATCTTCTTAATCCGTGTCTGGAATAATAAAGGACAAAACACTGAAGGTCATATCATATTCATGACTTTGTCAATTGAGCGACACATATTCAAAAAAAAAATGACAATAAATCCGACTTCAAATTCTCTCGCAGGTACAAGGTGCCCTAGGCCAGCCTTTGTTTTTGGAACAATCAAAGCAGAATATATAAACAATTTTAAAGCAAGAAACTAGAGCAAAAACAACTAATAGTTTATAATTTACTACAAACTGTGTAAACCAGACTAATGGAATTAGACAAATAACAGAATTTCGACTATCAATAGAATAAATAATTCATTGACAAGTATAATGACACTCAGAGACCGAAATAGATCATAGGTACCGAAGTTAACTTTCACGGTCAGTATTTAGTAAAACTCACAAGTACACCAAGTACACTTAGCTTATTTGATTAGGTAAAACCCATCTGGAATTCAATCAGAATATGACAGTCATCCATTTCCCTGATGCATAGTACATTGGCAAAAGAAAGATCATCCAGGTTCTAAGCAAAAGAATAATCACCGCTAACCACTCTTAATTTTGGCAGAGAGGACGAACATATTTCAGACTTGTACTGTGTTGGATATTGATTTCCTGAATGCTGATCTGGCATTGAATTGAATGTCAATGGATGGAAGGTGCTCTCGCCTTAGCTCCGGTGAACCTGCAGGAAGGGGATCGCACCAGAGGGGGTGTCTCTGGGTCCCTCCCCGATGCTTAAATGAGTATGTGTATATATAGCTCAAAACGTAATGAATGTATTGAAAAGCAAGAGTATTTATAGAGTAGGGAGACCAAACCGTAGAAGCCAACAGTATATCTTAGTAAATATTGTTCTGGTGAAGATTAGGATTGCAGATATTACGGTTATGGCGTAATATTGCAGTTTCCAAATGTAATCTTTAGAGAATATGTGCCTGAGATATGCGGGACATCGTGGCCATATATTTAGGAACGACTGGTGGGACCAGAGGAGTGAGGTAGGTCTCTCTTCAGGGCGAGCACTCCTATGCGCGAGCAGTAGGAGTTCGCGACTTGGTGATGAATGGCGACCAGCGATGGAGCCTTTGGCGTCCATCTTATCTTGGGGTCGACTTTGGCCCACTCTATCGAGGGCCAGATTGACTTTAGCATGGGCTGGTCCGGTTCGAATAACCTGGGTTCATCTCCTCCATGGTTATTGGGCCTTTGGGGCCTTTTCCTTATTGGGCTGTCACTATCAATACCCAACATTTGCACCCCGAAGCTTGAGTGAAGTTTCTTCGGTCGAGCTTGAGTTCTTGATAGGGTTTGAGATAGTGATACTCAAATTGGGTCTTCTTTATCTTTTTCTGCTATTTATACCTTTATGAACACTTTACGCTTTTTTGGCGATCAGTCGTTCGGTTGCCCAGGGTTGAAGGAATATTCGGTCTTTTATTCCTTCTCGGCGATCACTCGAGGCAGTCTAGGTTTATGGAGGTTTATCCTTAGCTATTTGGCGATTACTGCCTCTGAAAGGGTTTTCCTAAAAAGGCCTAGTAATGCACTGGCGATCACTTTATCTGCATAATGGACTTTAGCATTTAATAACTGCACAGTCACCCAGAAGTCGAACGGACATTTTAGGCACGCCTATCGTTTATTCTTCCGTAACCCAAGGGTAGTCTGACAGTTTCTATACTGGCCGACCGTTTGTCTCCCCGAGGTGTCTCTAAAAATTCTGACATTGCTTCGATTTGTTCCCAAAAAGGTACAATCATTCTCTGTGTCGTTTCGATTCTTGTCTGTGGTGGTTACTCCTTTTTTTGTCTATATAAGGGACGGAAGTTCCACTCTTTTGTCTTTTACGCGTCCTATTCCTTCAGATTCTAGAGAGTTCCTCTGTTTTCAGCATTCTGTTTCTTCGATTCTCTTCTTCTTCCTCTCAATTTTTTCAAACTCCAAACCCAAACATCCATGGCTACCCGAAGTCAGTCTACAGGCAAGGACAAGGTGACGACCAATAGGTCTTCTTCCTCAGCCCCGAAGGTGCCTCCGAAGAATGTCAATGCTCCACTGCTAATCAGGGATGGTTCTACTCCGTCTTCGGGCGAAAGAAATCCTGACGCCGGACGGTTAGCGGCCACACCTGTGGTGGTGGATGGGCCAGACACCAATGTGCCCCTCTTTTCCCCAAAAGGTAAACACCAAGGTTTTTGTGTTTGCTGTTTTCTGATAATATCCCCTGTTTTTTCTTGTTTTCATATTGTTCTTGCCATATCTGATTTTCTAAGTAGATATCAAGCCTAATGAACTGAAGCCGACTCAGTTCAAGATGGTAGTCGCCATAGGTGGCTTAAACGAAACGGATGCCCCCAGGTACCCAGGCTTAGGATTGCACTATCCTCGTGACGGAGAGGTTTACCTTTATGCGGCCCATGTCAATGCTGGGTTGCGTTTTCCTCTCTGCGTGGATTTGCAGAAATTGTGTTGTTATTACGGGATAGGTCCCACGCAGCTCGTACCCAACACCATTAGAATGTGGGTTGGATTCAAGTTCATGTGTTTACGTCAAGAATGGATGTATTCACTGGCTTTGTTCCGATGCTTCTTGCGATTGGCTGCCAGAGCGAATCACCTCTATCATTTCCAAACCCGATGGCCGAAATTTGAAGAATGGAGAGGTCAGACATGGAGCTGGAACGTTCATTTCCGGTTGGTCGAAGACTTCCGTGTCACCAACTCCAACTACAAGAAGTACTACTTCTTTTACAAGGGGGGCGTGACTTGGGAGTTGTCTCAGCCGGAAAGGGATACTCCCCCTGCCTTTGGCGAGCTATAAGGGTGCGACCGGAATGACATCGACGACTTTTCCGGTTGCACAAGCAATCGAGTTTTTGCTCCATCCATTTAGTGGCGGAGACCACTGAGAACATGCTAGAGATGGCGGGCATTCATCAGGCCACACCACTTCTTATTGATTGGGTAACTTTCTAACCTTTCTTCCTTTTATTGGTTGTAGGCGGTCGGGGCCGTAAACTCATGGGTCTCTTTGAAGACCAGGGTAAGGTGGGGTTGTCTTCGGACCAGGCGTCGCTGAACCCTCCTCCTCCTCCCTCCAGGCGTTCCTCCAAAAGAAAGCTTGTAGAGGAGCGCCTCTCAGTCACTCCTGTCTCTCGCCAGCCAGGTATATTACTTCCCTGCTTATTCCTTTTTATTTTCTTCGCCTTGAGTTTAGGTTCCTGATACCTTTGTTAATAATTTGCAGAGAAGACCATGGATGATGTGGCTCGTGACCCTCCTCCTGCCAAGAAGGTCAGGAGTTCAGGCGAGGAGCACCCTACTCTTCCCAAAAGCCCTTCTGTTCCTAGGGTTCTTGGGAACTATAAGGGATACTCCCCTGCCTTTGGCGAGCTATAAGGGAGCGACCAGAACACCATTGATGACTTTTTCCGGTTGCACAAGCAATCGAGTGTTTGCTCCATCCATTCAGTGGTGGAGACCACTGAGAACATGCTAGAGATGGCGGGTATTCATCAGTCCACGCCACTTATTATTGATTGGGTAGCTTTCTAACATTTTTTCCTTTTATTGGTTGTAGGTGGTTGGGGCCGTAAACTGATGGGTCTCTTTAATGACCAGGGTAAGGCGGGGTTGTCTTCGGACCAGGCGTCGCTGAACCCTCCTCCTCCTCCCTCTAGGCGTTCCTCCAAAAGAAAGCTTGAGGAGGAGCGCCTCCCAGTCACTCCTGGCTCTCGCCAGCCAGGTATATTACTTCCCTGCTTATTCCTTTTTATTTTCTTCGCCTCAAATTTAGGTTCCTGATACCTTTGTTAATTATTTGCAGAGAATCCCATGGATGATGTAGCTCGTGACCCTCCTCCTGCCAAGAAGGTCAGGAGTTCAGGCGAGGAGCACCCTGCTCTTCCCATGAGCCCTTCTGTTCCTAGAGGTCCTGCTGCCCCTAAGGAGAAGGCCTTGGCTGTGGTCACGGCGACTCCTCCTCCTCCTAATCGCCCAACCTCCATTCCTCCCAAGGAGTCTGAGGCTCGACATAAGGGGTCAGACGCCCCAGGCCCCTCAAAGGCACCCTCTGGGGAGTACTGCCCACTCGTGGGGTAGTTCCAGCCGCCCAAGACTGCAAACTCCAGGGATATCTAAATCCCCAATGGAAGCCTCTTGAAGGCGGGGGTTTCCGATCAGAAATCTCTTCGGGGCAACCTGGACTTGTGCATGAAACTCCTTGAGGGGATAGTTCCTCCCAAGGACCGGGTCGCGGTTCCCTCAGAATTGCCCGCCATAGAGAGGATGATGAAGTGGAACTTTAAACGAGTCGCCCTGGTTAGATTTTACATCTTTGTTGTATCTTCGTATTACTTGTATTTTTCCTTAGACTAACAATACTTTGCCCCCTATTTCCTTTGTTGTCAGCTCGTTCGAGAGGAGATGGCGATCGGTCGGGTCGTCGGGGAGCTCGCCGATAAGCAGACTGACCTGCTTATTGAGCTGGAGAAGTACAGGAGTCTGGGGTTCTCCCCTGGCCAAATGGAGAGCATGAAGTCGACTGCCGACTCGGTGTTTTTCCTGGTGGAAAGCGCTCAAGAGGAGTACTTCAAGAAGGAAGATAGGTGCATCGCCTTCGTTAAGGAGAAAGAGGGAGAGGCAGCGATCGCCCTCCAGAAGTCTGAGGCAGTCCATCAGTACTCAACCGAGGTTGAGGCTGCCAATGCTCGCCTGAAGGCTGCTCTTAAGGACGCTCAAACTCAGAGGGCAGATGCGGAGGCTCAAAGGGCATATGCGGAGACTCAGAGGGTTGCCGCTGAGGCTAGAGGGAACGCCCAGGAGAAGGAGAAGGAACAAATCGCTATGCGGTTGAATTCCGTTCCATCCCCCAGAGTGTGATCGATGATTTCAAGAGGTCCGAGGAGTTTGTCGACTGTGCTTTGGAGGTGATGAAGTCAGAAATTGCTGACTATCTCCAAGTCCTGGTCGAGTACATCCAGGTAGTCGATCCCAACTTTCCTCTTCGGGAAGTGGAGGCTCTTAAGCCTTTCCTCCGGAGCACCCTTCCCAAGGAGACTCCTCTTGATGCTGAATAAGTTGCCCCCGCAGGCGAGCTGAGTGCCTCCACTCCTGAAGAGCCCAAGTCATGAAGTCTCCAACTCCTCCGGCGATCATCTTTCTACTTTTAATGATAGTTTTTGTCTTCCCTTGTATTTCAGGAATGTTTGTAATTATTTTTTGATTTCAGACTTGGTTATAATATTGAATGCCTTTATCTTCATAAGCATTTACTTTTACTTTACTTTGAATGTGTTGGTGATTCTTCCAATGTCTTTAGCATAATTACCTTCGACTTTCTCTTCATTTTATAAGGGTCTTGACCCTTAGGGTCTTGGACCTTTCTTTAGGCTTGAAAGGATAAGTCTTTATAGACTTATCTATTCCCCTCGCCAAGTATAGACTTCTTAAGGAAAATATCTTAAGACTTAAAAGTATAGACTTCTAGGCTTGAAGATGTATTACCTTTTTGAAGTTTAAACCTTTTGGAGTATTCACCTAATTGCAAGGAACTTGTTTCTTATAGCTTCATCATCCATAGTGATCGCTTAAGGTTCCTTGCCCATCTTCTAGAATTTGCTTCATAAAGGAATTGTTATCCTTATTATAGATAACTTCTTCAAAATTTGCCCAACTTATAAGAGAATAGCTTCCTTGATGGATTGTTTGTCTTTGTCGTTAGGACTCCTGCCTGATTTTGGTAACATGTCTTTTGCCTGACTTTGGCGTCAGGTCTTTTGTTTTTGCCTAACCTTGTTCCTAGGTCTTTTGTTTTTGCCTAACCTTGTTGCTAGGTCTTTTGCCTGACTTTGGCATCAGGTCTTTTGTTTTGCCTAACCTTATTGCTAGGTCTTTTGCCTGACTTTGGCGTCAGGCCTTTCGCCCAATTTTGATATCGGTTCTTTGATGTTGCTTAACTTTGGCGTTAGGTATTTCTCCTGACTTTGGCGTCAGGTCTTTCGCCCAATTTTGATATCAGGTCTTTGTTGTTGCCTAACTTTGGCGTCAGGTTTTCGCCTGACTTTGGCGTGAGGTCTTTCGCCCAATTTTGATATCAGGTCTTTGTTGCCTGATTCGGTCATCAGGTCTTTCGCCTGACTTTTGGCATCAGGTCTTTTTTCTTCGATTTGATTTGAGTAGTCATGCTTTATGAAGGAATGACTTTGACTTTATTGACATAACATTTTGATTACAAGCTATGTATAAAATCTCCTTAAATGTACGGGGTAACCTTTCGCCTTCGGTGGTTTCCAAATAGTAAGATCCTGGGCGGCGATCTCTACTACCTTGTATGGTCCTTCCCATTTAGCTTAAATTTTATTCTGACTGTCCAGTCTTGTAAATTCATTCCTTCTCATAACCATTCCCCCCACGAAAAATTGGCGAGCGCTGACTTTTCTGTTGAAGTATCGAGCGGTCGCCAGTCGCATCTTGGCTTGTGTTTTTTCTGATTGCCACCTCTTTTCTTCTGCCAAGTCGAGGTCGGTCCTGCGCTCGATTTCGTTTGCCTCAGTGTTAAAGTGTAGGATTCTGTGGGTAGGCACCGCTATTTCAGCGGGTGCTACTGCTTCTGATCAATACACTAAACTGAAGAGTGTTTCTCCAGTGGCTGCCTTAGGCGTTGTTCGGATAGTCCATAGTACGTTTTCTAGCTCATCTGCCCAATTTCCTTTGAATGCTTGAACCCTTTTCTTGAGTCCTGCTAAAACAACTTTATTGGCTACTTCAGCTTGTCCATTCGTTTGAGGATGATGCACTGAGTTGAACCGATGGTCGATATGGTATTCTTCGCAGAGCCATTTGAGTTCTTTACATATGAATTGTGGACCATTATCGCTAATAAGTATCTTGGGAATGCCAAACCTGAAAAATATGTTGATCTTCATGAACTTAATCACTTGAAATTCCGTTGTAGAGGCCAAAGCTTTCGCCTCTATCCACTTGGTGAAGTAGTCGATCGCCATTATGATGTGAGTGCGCTGCTCAGTACTAATGGAAAAAGGACCCAATATATCCATTCCCCATTGAGCAAAAGGCCAGGCACCTACCATTGGGGACAACAGTGTTGGCGGTCGACCGGACCGTGGTGCAAACTGTTAACAAGTCTCGCACCTTTGTGTTAATTCAGCCACATCTTTTCCCAAGGTTGGCCAATAGTATCCCAGCCTGAAGATCTTTCGTGTCAATGATCGCGTGCCTTCGTGGCATGCTGCCACTCCTTCATGAGCTTCACGAATAACCCTTTCTGTTTCGGGATGAGCAATGCACCTTAGATAAGGCGTCAAGTAGCCTCGCCTGTAGAGTTCTCCGTCAATGATCAAGTAACTAGCTGAAAGGCGTCTTATCCTTGTGGATTCACCTTCGTCTTCTGGAACAATTCCCTTTTTCAAGAAATTCTGGAATGGAGTCATCCATGTTACCTGTCCTTGAATATTGAAGACCTCTGCTCGGTTGTCGAGAACTGAACATAAGGCTTTTTCCAGGAATTGTACGTCTTGAAGTCTGGTTCCTCCAAACGCCAGCTTACTTAAAGAGTATGTCATCTGGTTCTCTTAGCGAGGAATAGACTCAATCGCAAATTTTGGAATTTCTGCGACGCATTTCTTGGCGATGTCGAGGTACTACTTCATCTTTTCCCCCTTGCCTCGTAAGTTCCATTAACCTGAATGACAATAAGCTCAGAGTCGCTTTTTACCTTGAGTGCTGATATGCCCATTCATTTTTCCGGTTGAAGTCCAGTAATAAGAGTCGCGTATTCTGTTTCATTATTGGTCTCCTGAAATGTTAGGACGATCGCATATTTCAAAGGCTCGCCCTCAGGAGGGATGAGAATTAAACCTGCCCCGAGCCTTCTCTTGAAGAAGATCCATCTGTATAAAGCTCCCAGATTTGACTGGTGTCTATTGATGAACTTGGCCTGCTATCTGCTTCTGTCAGACCATTACTTGTGCTTTCCACTATAAAATCAGCTAGTGCTTGACCTTTGATGGCCGTTTTCGGCGCAAATTTGATCTTGAACTCGCTGAGCTCGATCGCCCACTTGACCATTCTTCCTGAAGAATCTGCTTTCAGCAGGAAGTTTTTGAGAGGTTGATTGGTGAGAACTGTAATGTCGTGCACGTGAAAATAAGGTCTCAGCTTTCGAGCAGCAATAACTAAGGCATAGAGATACTTCTCAATTTGGACATATTTTATTTATGCAGAATTAAACATCTTGCTAACAAAATACACTGGCCTCTGGACATTATTCTCTTCCCTTATTAAGATGGCACTGGCTGCTACATCACTGATGATCAGGTAAAGGAAAAGCTACTCGCCAAGAATGGGTTTCACCAGAGCTGGGAGTGTTTGAATGTGCTGCTTCAAGGATTGGAATGCCTCCTCGCAGTCTGGCGTCCACTCGAACTTGCGGTTGGCCCTTATAGTCTTGAAGAATAGCAGGGACCTGTCGCTCGCCCTGGAAAGGAAGCGATTGAGTGTCGCTATTGGCGACTTCATCGCTTCAATAGCCTTGAGATTTCCCGGGTTCACCTCAATGCCTCGCTCACTTACCATAAATCCCATAAATTTACCAGACTTGACTCCAAAGGCGCACTTTGCCGGGTTCAGGCGAACGTTGTGCTTCCTCATGCTTTCGAAAGCTTCGTGAAGGTCCGCTGTGTGAGGACTGCCCTTTATTGTTTTGACGAGCATGTCGTCCACATAAGCCTCCATGTTTTGTCCCAGCATGTCTTGGAACAGACGGTTCACCATCCGCTGATAGGTCGCCCCGACATTGATTAGACCAAAGGGCATCACTTTGTAGCAAAGAATGTGCCTGTATGCATAAAAAGCGGTATGGGCCTCGTCATCTGGGTGCATCCAGATCTGGTTGTAGCCTGAATAGGCGTCCATGAAGCTCAACATCTCGTGACCAGAGGTTGCATCGACTAACTGATCAATTTTGGGAAGAGGGTAGGAATCCTTGAGGCAAGCTCTGTTCAAGTTGCGGAATTCGACGCACATCCTTCATTTGCCATTTTATTTTTTAACAAGAACTGGGTTGGCGACCCAGCTCTGGAATCTCACTTCTCTGACGAAATCAGCTTCGATCAGCTTGCCAACTTCCTGTCTGATCGTCAGGCGTTTGTCCGACCCAAATGATCTCCTTTCTGAGCGATTGGATTGATTGAGGGGTCTATCCTAAGCTCGTGAGAGATGATGTCAGTGCTAATACCTGGCATGTCGCTTGATTTCCAAGCAAAAGGCTCCTTGAATTCCTTGAGGAGGGCAGTCATGGCCTACTTCTGGTCATTGTTCAAGGTGGTCCCGATGCGCACCTTCTTGTCTGGGCCATCAATCTCAACTTCTTCTAACTCTTCCATAGGCGTTGGTCGAGCAAAGTCCTCACGAGGGTCAGACTCTGTTTCAATGGCGAGGGCTTCCCTTTGATTTTTTCTGCGCAGGCAGTTCACATAGCATTGTCTCGAGGAAGGCTGATCGCCAAGTACTTCTCCAATCCCATTGGGTGTGGGAAACTTCATTTTTTGGTGGATTGTGGAGGCCACAATCTTATTGGGATTGTCCTTGCGAGAGACCTTTTTTCCATCTCGATTAGTACCGTCGAAATCTGCCTGTTTAGGGGCGTAAATTACTCGCGGGCCTCTGGATTTCTAGGCCCTGGGTTTTCTGCTCGGGGCTTGCTATCTCGTCCCTTCTTTTCCTTTTTACCATCGCGTCGGGGCTCAGGAACCACCCTTAGTGAGGTCGTCAGGAACGTAGCCTCGGCGTTCGCCCTTTCAAGGTCTATGAAACCTTTCGCCCTAGCTGCCAGCTCTACCATCGTTTCAATCTCCTACACGTGGTAACTGTTGCGCATCTTTCTCGAGGCCTTGTTGGCCACATCCAGTCCTCGATAGAAGGCTCGAATAATCTCCCTGTCTGAGACTCGGCGATCTATCTCTATGACGTTTTGATGGAAACGCCCATAGAAGTCAGCCAGTGACTCTCCAGGCTGCTGCTTGACCGCATCCAGGGATACCACACTCTTCATTAGTTGGCGCTCGCCCATATACCTTTCTAGGAACTTGCTTCTCAGCTTTGACTAAGTACCTATGGATCCTGTAGGGAGGCCGAAGAACTAGGACGACGCCGAACCCGATAGGGTTGACGGAAATAATAAAGCCAAGTGATTTGGATCATTTGACTTACCCAAAAGAGAGGCCTCATGCTTGTTGACATGGATAGTGGGATCTCCTTCACCACTGTATTTGGGGATAGCCCTGGCGACGACGTCCTTCAGGATTTTGATGGCGACGAGATCATCGGCAAAAGGATGAGCTGATCGCTCCCTGAAGGGAGCTGCGATTGTCGTTCGCCTTTCCTGGAGCCTTTTATGGATAAGCTCGTCCACCTGGTCCAGAGTGCATTGATTTAGTGGCACCCCATTTGGCATGGGAGCAGATGGATTGGTGGAATAGGTAGCTGTCGGCGACTTAGTGGACGTCAGGTTAGGGACTGGTGTCCCGATGTCATCTCCTGATCTTCCTGGAGGGATGTGGTGCCCGGATTTCCAGTTTCTGTTGGCAAGGGCCCAGTGGTAGCGGGGCGAGCGTTTTCCTGAGGAGCAGGGGCTTGTCGGTGAGCCTGCCCTAAGATTGCCTCCAGCAGTGATATCATCTTCGGGGTTAACTGGATGTTTTCCCCGGCGATGTGGACGGTTTGCGGTTCTGGAGTCTCGGTGTGGTTGGGAGCCAAAGTCCTTTGAAGTTGATAGCTATCCTATGTTTGCTGGGCCCAACTCATCAGAATCTCTCGCCCCCTCCACCACTTGAAACTCAGCTCCCTGTCACCGCCTATCCTGTCCACGTCATCATGCCCGTACCTGAACGAAGAAACTGTGGAGTCACAGAGGAGACGAAAGCTACAACTGGGAAAACTTGGAGATTAATTTGCAAGGGTACCTTCGAGCAAATTAAATTGTAATTAAACCCAAAAAGTTCCTAATATGCAACAATTAAACTGCAAACAAATAAAATGCAGAAAGCAAATAAAAGGCGCCACGGTACCTTCGAATTTTTGAGTTCAAACTTTTGAGTTATGTCGCTAAGTGAGAGAAGATTAGGAAAAAAAATCAAAACCCAACTGTTTACAATGTGTTGTACTTTGCTTTCTTAAGTATTTGATATACTATATTATAAATATAGTATATATTGATTATTACTTATACACAATTATATAATATGTTATAATATATATTATATACTTGTATCCTCTATTATATTAAAACCCGTATAAATATATAATATATATTATGTTGTTTATTATATATATTGTTCGTATATAAATTTATATTGTAAAACTTTGGTGTATATTTTAATATTGTATATAAAAAGTGAAATCAATAACCAAATATCCAATTTTTCGTTAATTTAAGTTACATCCTCACTGTTTGTAAAAAAACGGGTATGTTCTGTTAGTTGTACATGTTGTTTTTCGATTTAGTAACGACAAATGTATTATTACTAACGATAAAACTTCGATACCGTTTACATTTATATTGCATCATCAGATGTTGAAGCTAGACCATTGCTTATGCAATAACCAAAACTTCCATTAGTGATTATCTGTATTAACGTTGCATACTTATTTGACACATGTTTATTGGGGGCTTAGACAAATTGCAACGGCAAAACTACACATTATAACAGTGTTTTATCTATGGCAATTTTTTCGAATGTAAAAAGGGTCTATTTCCACGTAATATATTGCGAAACTGTAGAAGTTGTTTAACAACATCTTTCTTGTGACAACACATTATTTTCGTGGTTGTTGAACCAGATTCTTGTAATGTGTGTGGCATATGTCTAGACGAGTACACACCATTACGTACATTAGGCTTTTAACTGCGATCGAATATAGAATTTGTTCCATCTGATCCCTTTCCTCTAAATTTTTAGGACACATATCAATGTTGAGATGTTGGTCAATGTAAGTTGGAGTTTCTATTGATTTTCAACCACTCATGTCGAACTTTTTCAACACTTTGTGTATGTTGCTATCCTGTTAAAGCCACAATTGCCTCCTATAGTGATTTCTCAAGATCTGAATACCAAGGATGTACGCAGCCTCACCCATGTCATTCCTCTCAAAGAGAGTATGAGTATGGCATCTACATATAGAGTCATAGACACAAAGTCTGGTCTAGGCCTTTTGGTGTAAATACACTGGTTCTCATCAAACATGAGTAATCCATCTACCACAACCAAGTCATGAAATCTATGATACTAGTACCTAGAGTACTGTTTTAGACGATAGATCAATTTATTTAGCTCGCACACTAAGTACCCATGGTCTTTCTGCACAAAGCATTCAAGTTACTTCATGTAGATCTCTTCTTCTAACTCACCATTAAGGAATGTGGTATTAATGTCCATTTGGTGCAGTTCCAAGTCCTCTGAGGAGGTCGACTAATATCCGAAAAAATGTTATCTATTTCTTTCATCCATTCTTCCTAGAAGGGTACATCAAAAGCTTCTCTAGCATTTTCAAACCAACAACCGTCTCATCAGATATTTGAGGGTGTTTAGTTCTCCATCAACATTGATTGTATGTCGTCGGGATGGAAAGTTTTGTCTCATGCCATGACCTAACAGCTCACTCCCATTGGAAACAGGATACCCAATGCTCCCATTGTCAATAAGACCATCGAGAGTGGAATCTGGTGCATTTGCCTTAGGAGGGGTGAATCTGGTGGACGGCAAACCAATTCATCATTTACGATATCATCTCTCCCACTCAAATGAATAGGAGTCCGCTAAACTTGATCTTGCATCACATATACATATCGGTTTGAACCAATCTCCTTACTCTTTGGATTTTTGCTATCTAAGAATGTTGCGTCAAGTGATTCGAATTTGGTAACACTCTCACTATCTTGCTCAGGTATAAACACATACCCCCTGGAGGTTTCAAAGTAACCAACAAAGATGAACTTCTTCCCTTTAGCTCTAATCTTCCCAAACTTATTCAAGCACTTATGGGTGTAAGCGGCATAACCCCAAAGGCGCATATGGCTAAGGTTCGAACTTCCCCCAGTCCAAAACTCATATGGAGTGAAGTTAAAGTCTTCATCGAAACTCAGTCAGGATTTAGGCAATAGTCTTCAAAGCATCTCCTCAAAACTAAAATTGGCAATTTAGCATGTGTCATAATAGATTGAACAATTTATAAGAGTGTTCTATTATGCCACTCTGCAATGCCTTTTCGTTGAAGGGTGTAAGGAGTCATCAACTGATGAATGATTCTATTTTCATTACATAAACCGTTAAATTCCATTGAAAAATAATTTTTCCACAATTAGCGGGGAAGGTCTTAACCCTACTATCTAACTGGTTCACAACCAAATTCAAAAATGATCGGAAGAAACCTTTTACCTCTGACTTAGGGAAGATCAAGTAGATAAATCATTAACGAGTGTAATCATCTGTAATTGTAATGAAGCCTTGAGCTCTATGGCGAGCCTTAATGCTAAGAGGGTCATATACATAAGAATAAACTAGTTGCAAGGGAAATTTGGCTCTAGGTGCCTTACTAAAAGAGTTTTGGGCGAACAAAATTATTAGGCAACTACCACAAGTAGACAAATCCACTTGTGGAATGTTAGGTAGCAACTCAGTCCCGTTGGGTTAGCTGTTGCATTCTATGTTAGCCTATGTGGCTTAATATAGTGTGTCATCCATTCACATCGCAAACACATTCATGAGTAGCAAAATAAAATGAAATTATTATTGCATAAATTTAGATTCAAAACAATAAATCCACCAGAAATAATATCAAAGCCAAATAGAATTGATCGTAAAGTTAACTAGACAGAAAGTTCATGAAAATATAATATAAGATCAAGTTTCATTAATTCTAATACTGAAATAACATCCCGAAAAATTTGTGGAGCATATAGGACATCACGCAGGATTAAGACTCGACCAACGGGTAGTTACAACTCGCTAGTTCCAAACCCTTCGACTTCAACATGAGAGTTGTAGCCAACGTAGATTCACATAGCCTCCCACATGACTCTTCGATACTCAACAAAACCGCCTCGATTCTTGACTATGTGGTATGTTTATCTAGAATCCAAAATCCACATAGGGGATGACTTAAGCACAATACTAGAAACCCAAAGTTCACCAGAATAGCCAACAGGACGTACCAGTCGTACTAGTTTAGAGCAACTGTATGCAAAGTGTCTCTTCTAGCCACAAGTTTAGGATATCTTTGACTTAGACTGTTTAGCTTTGCGTGAACATTCCCATGTCGCTTCTTTTGGAGGATCCCTTGGTTTCACTTCATTACTTGCCTTCTTCACCCTTGGTGCATCTGTGTCGTCACTTCGTGCACCAGAGGATGATGTGATGTGCATGTAGGCTTTTCTTAGCTCTAGAGGATGAAGTCATCTCCACCTTAGCCTTAGGCCCAGCGGCCTTAAGGTGGTCTTATTCCATCTAAATGTGCCTTCGAACTTGTTCAAAGGTGTTAAATTCCTATGAATGGGTCATTTGGATTTTCATATATTCCTAAGAGTCAAGTAAAAAAAACAGATTACACCCTCAATTTGTTGTTTATCGGTCAGTGGTTAACCAACCTCCTTGAGTTCCGCAATCATATTGGTCATATGCCTCAAATCTTTACTCAGAAAGGGTTGAGGATTTATCTTGTAAGAATCAAACTTGATGTTGAGTGAATGGAGCTGGGCAGTCTTATAAACACCAAATCTAGACTGTAGAGCATCCCACGACCCTTTAGGTGTATCTTGTCACTTTAACTCACAAAGGATACCATCATTCACCATACTCAGCATCGTAGAGTGCGCCTCAACGTCCTTGGCATCCCACTAGTCATGGAACGCCGTCTATTGATTTGTGAATCCAAAATCGGATCTCTTTATGATCTTTCTAATGTGGTCGAGTGACTTCTGCTCAACCAGGACCATTTGTATACATTTGCTCCAGATTTTATAGTCGTCAATGCTAAATGTAATACCTATGTTCATCTATGTGATGATGTTCTTAGTAGAGGTCATATTTCTCAAACTAAAGGAAAATCTATTAGGATCATGTAGACACAAGAAACAATGTTCTAATGCATGTGTAGGACAAGCCCTAGATCAATTAGGATAGATTTGAGAACACTATAGGAAAGCCCTAGCTACGCTGAGAAGCTCACCCCATTTCTAAGTATGCCCCAAAGCCACTACTATAAATCAAAGATACATCCATATAATTTTTACCAACCGGAATCGAACACATTCAAACTGTTCAACTCTTACATGAAAAAATTGTCGTATCATTCAAGAATATTTGGAGAACCTCATGAACTAACGGATCGGTTTACACGCAAGAACATAATCTCTGATGCAATTCAAACTTCCAAATGGCTATTTTGGACAATTCCTAAAGTTTTCTACCTAGGATAAGCTAAAACTAGATCTTCCTATCAAGGGAATCTAATACATGCAAGCAAGGTCACAAATAGTACAATGTAATGCACACGCATACACACAAGACATGTATATATTGAGACCTTCAAAAATAGTTTAGAACTAATTTATAATTTTCAAAAGTTAAAGGACTAAAGTCACCATAACAAACATAGTTAACTAAAGAACCAATTTACGCACACTGTATATTGGGATCTCAATGAGGCATAGCCAACTCATGTCAAATAGACATAGAGTCAGTAGATAATAATTTAAAGTAAGACAATAATATCTACCCTGCAGAAAACTCAACATGATCAAGGGATCTCAAGGAACCCACACATAGTGATCAATATATCCAGTCATGTTATATAAATGAAACAAGTCTCTCCCAACATTTAAATTGCTCCAATAGTTAATTTAATTATCCCAAAAATCATAATGAAAAGGTTCATGCAGAATTACCCGGGAATAACAAACTATTAGAGTCCATACATGGTCCACGTTAAGAACCAAGTTTGTTTCGAGTTCGATCCTGTCAAACTAGGACTCCAGAACCATCCCAGACTGGTCTATACATCCTCAATCATAGGAACCAGACCAGGCCGAACTCAGCAACCAATCAAGACTTAAACCAGGGTAGAATACCTTAGTAGACCAGACTAGTCCAGGGGTGTCTTCTTTCCCAAATTGAGGGGGTTGCTACTAGCTTTTTCAAAACTCTATCAGGAACAGACAGTGGAATGATAAGCCATAGTGGTTAGCCACGAGGAGGTCAGCCGCCCACTGACCAACCTATCCCTTTCCACCTCGTCGAGGCCCCCATGTCTGAAGTCACAACCATGGAGCATGCAACCACTAGCTAGCTTTTGAGCCACAACCATGATGGATGTGGCTTATTATAGGCATGACTGTAACCACAAAGGTTGCGACCTGGATTCCATCCAGTCTCACTGCCACGATGCCCAACCCCCTTAATAACAGGCATCACAAACCTTGGGTTTGTGGAACTAGTGGTAGAGTCGCATACCTTGTGGCTTCGAGCATCACGGCCGAGTTGTATCCACGAAGGCTGTGTTGGCCTCGGTATCATTGCATTCACAAAGGTTCCAGTCACATGTTAGTTGTAAGTTGTCGTATACGGTCCAGAGTTTGTCGCGGTCATGCATGAACGTGACAAGAACTGTTAATGAAGATCGACAATTTGGAAACCAACCTATGAAGGTTCTGATACCAATGTTGAAATTATACGAAACATGCAGATGATTACGAAACAACATAAATACTCAAACTGAAGTTGCCTCCTCCTCTGACTTTGGCAAAAGCAAAAGCGAGTTTGCCTGAGCTTGGGATCACGATGGTCTGTTAGTTAGAGGACACATCACGAGTTAACGTACAATGATTTAAGATTACACAACTACTGAACTCTGTCTTAACTTTAGTGTGGCTAGGGTTTCTCGGTTGTAAAACGAGTACAAAACTATTAGGTAAAGATAGGTACTATATAGTATGGTACTCAAAACATTATTCTCGTCTTCAAATTCGAACACAAAAGAGTCAGGAATATTATTCTGTAGTTACTCCTCAATTTATTTATATGTTAATTCATTGTTGTTGGGTATTAATCTGCATACCTTCAGTAAAACCGACCCGACCCGAGTAAAGGGTGCGCGCCTTAGGTAGGTCTAAAAGGTGCGCCCTTGAGGTTCACCAGACCCGACTTTCTCTTGCCTCCGTGGCTAGCACAAAGCTCTATGCCGGATAAGAGGTAGTGGGGAACAGTAATGCGGGACAAGAATCCAGAAACATGGGCCCTATGTTTAGGCCACCATACACAGTGCGCCCGGTGCCACACGACTCGAGATATGACTAGAGTCAAAGCTAAATCACAGTCAGGTCAGAGGTGAGGGCTATAAATACCCTCACCCATCTACATAACAGGTTAAGTGTAATATTACATACTTGAGCTACATACTCATTCTGGAAACGAACTATCGACAGACTTGATCGTCGGAGGGGAAACAACGGGAACACCCGGGCTTTCCTTCTCTGCAGGTTAACGGAGCGGCACAAAACCAAGTTGAAAAGCACCGGAGAAGACCCAACTAGTAATCGTGATTCAACATCTGACGTCGTCTATGGGAAACCTTGAGCAAAGAAGCCATGGCTCCGCCCAACACTAGAGCAAAGAGTAACCAAGTTGAAGCTACGGAAAATGACACCCTCCACCACCTCCAGCAACACCTAGGGTCCTCAGTGTACTTACCGCCCATGGCTCTGCAACCGGAGGGGCAGACTTTCCAGATACCGACGTACCTAACACCGCCACACCCCAACTTGTGCCAGCAGCTGAGCCTTAGGTGCACAAACGAGCCGAATCAGTAATGGCATCCTCAGGAAAGGCGCTGCCCCAGGTAGATCCGGGCTCGGAAGCACTTCTAACACCTGCCTTCATGGCAACATTGGATGAGATCATTGCGCTCAACATATGAAAAGCCTTTCAAAAAGGTTGCCATCGTACAGAGGAAGCAACGTCTCTTCCCATCATACAACCAGAACCAAATGGCAAAGAACAATGCGCAACACACCGCCTTTTATGATGATTGTGATAATTATCACTACACTGTCATTCCATTCGGGCTGATCAATGCGGGCGCCACCTATCAAAGGATGGTCAACAAACTTTTTGCGGGATTGATCGGCGACACCATGGAAGCCTATGTCGACGACATGCTTGTAAAGTCAGTCAAGAGCGTCGACCACGTCGAGGACCTGAGGAAGACATTCGAGCACACGCGCCTTCATCAAGTGTGCCTCAACCCCAAGAAATGTGCTTTTGGAGTCCACTCTGGAAAATTTCTAGGCTACATGGTGATCCAAATATGGAAAATTTCTAGGCTACAACGCCTGAATGGAATATTAGCGGCACTCAGCCGCTTCTTGGCAAAATCCAGAGAGAAGTCACTACCCTTCTTCCAAGCCATGCGCGCCAACAAGAAATTCGAGTGGACGGCTGAGTATGAAAGGGAATTCTAAGACCTTAGGCAACACCTCAGGACACTCCCACCGTTGGTAAAGCCCTCAAAAGGCGATCCCTTTTTCTTTACTTAAGCATCAGTCCTGTAGCAGTCAGTTCTGTCCTAGTAAAGGAATTAGAAAATGGTCAAGTCCTAGTCTACTATGTATCCATGCTTCTCACCAAGTCTAAAATGAATTACATCGAAGTTGAAAAGTATCTTTATGCGTTGATAATTTCAGCTAGGAAACTCCGCCCTTACTTTCATGAACATGAAATCACTGTATTAACAAATCAACCTTTAAAACACTTCCTCCAAAAGCCAGATGCCTCAGGAATGATGATAAAATGGTCAATCGAACTCAGTGAATTCCGAATCAACTTCACACCAAGAACAGCAATAAAGGGTCAAGTCTTAGCCGACTTCATCGTTGCGTCGACATTCGCGACAGAGGCGCCACCCGAAATAAAAGAACTGGTAAAACCATGGAAGCTACACACTGATGGGTCTTCATCTGTTGATGGCTCATGAGAAGGACTCATCCTAACTCCACCTAATGGCGGTGCCCCTATTCGTTATGCAATAGTACTGACCTTCAAGGCCACAAATAATGATGCAGAATATGAAGCGTTAATCACTGGTTTAAGATTGGCAAAAGGAGTAGGCGCTACTCATCTACACGTCTACTGCGACTCTCAACTGGTGGTAAACCAGGTCAGAGGAGAGGACGCCGCAAAAGGGGAGAAGATGAAGATGTATCTAAAAGAGGCAAAAGCCTTTGTGGAATGGTTTGACAGTTTCAAAATTGAAGGCATACCACGTGAAGCAAACCAAGAAGCGGACGCCCTAAGCAAGTTTGCTTGGTAGGCGTCGCCTTTAGAAGTACACTTTGTGGAAAGCATCAGAGAAGAGACTGGCTATAAATGTGCGAACGTTAACAAAGTAACTGATTGGACGACCCCCATCTGCACCTACTTAGAATCAGGAGAATTACTAGAAGATGACTCTCAGAGGAGGCGACTCGCGAGGGTCGCGCCAAATTATAAAGTAATCGTTAGGGAGCTCTACAAAAAGGGTTTTTCAGTACCCTACATCTGGTGCGTCACTCAACCTGATACCAACACCATCCTAAGGGAGGTGCACGAGGAATACGGCGTCTGTCATGAGGGGGCAAGATCTATTGTGCGGAAAATTCTCAATCAAGGCAACTATTGGCCCACCATGAATAAAAAAGCAGCCGACATAGTATTAAAATGCGAGTTTTGTCAGAGATATAGAACAAAGTTAGCGCGCCACCCTTCAAAACTTACAAGTATTAGCATCGCATGACCATTCGCATAATGGGGGATCGACCTAGTCGGACCTCTACCTAAATCAAAGCAGAGCTCCTACATAATAGTGGTCATCGACTACATTTTAAAATGTATCGAGCCAAAGGCACAGGCATCCACAACAGAGTTCCACATCATAAAATTTTTCAAGTCAAGGGTCATTTCAATATATGGGATCCCTAGTATCCTAGTCAGTGACAATGGTACGCAGTTTACAGGAAAGAAACTAAAATGGTTCTGTGAGGAACTAAAAATCGATCATAGACACGCCTCGGTAAAACATGCGCAAGCCAATGGACAAGTTTAAGCAGCAAACAATACTATCCTAAACGGATTAAAGAAAAGAGTCAACGCCCTGGAGGGGAAATGGACAGAAGAGTTGGAAATGTTCTCTGGGCATTACGAACCACACCCAAGGTCGTGACAGGGGAGACGCCCTTTGGGCTTGTCTATGGATCAGAAGATGTTGCTCCGAATGAAATAGCAGTAACATCTCACAGAGTTAAAATTTTGAATTAACGACTATTGACAAACAAAGGCGACACGAATTATATATGGTCAACGAAAAAGATGGGCATTGGACCAGGTATAAGCCAAGATACGCCTCACAACGACACGATACTACAACAGGTGAGTCTCATCTCGACAGTTTTTCGTGGGCGGGGGGTTTGGAGAAAATACGAATTTTCACTACAAGATCGAAGAAATAAAGTCTCTCCAAAATGGGAAGGGCCCTACAAGGTCATTGTTATACCCCATCCAAATGCATACATCCTAGAAGATGCAGAGGGGAGAAAACTAAAATATACATTCAATGAAGAGCATTTGAAGAATTTTTATGCTTAACACATTATTCTCGCCTTCAAATCCGAACACAAAAGAGTCAGGAATATTATTCTGTAGTTACTCCTCCATTTATTTATATGTTAATTCATTGTTGTTGGGTATTAATCCGCATACCTTCAGTAAAACCGACCGACCCAAGTAAAGGGCGTGCGCCCTAGGTCGGTCTAAAAGGCGCGCCCTTGAGGTGCCTCAGTGGTCAGCACAACGCTCTATGTCGGATAAGAGGTAGTGAAGAACAGTAATGCGGGACAAGAATCCGAGAAACTGGGGCCCTATGTTTAGGGCACCATACAGAGTGCGTTCGGTGTCACAAGACTCGAGATATGACTAGAGTCAAAGCTAAATCACAGTCAGGTCAAAGGTGAGAGCTCTAAATACTCTCAACCCATCTGTATACTAGGTTAAGTGTAATATTACTTACTTAAGCTACATACTCATTCTACAAACGAACTCTCGACTGACTTGATCGTCGGAGGGGAAACAACGGAAATACTCGGCCTTTCTTTCTGTGCATGTTAACGGAGCGGCACATAACCAAGTCAGAAAACACAAGAGAAGACCCAACCGGTAAACGTGATTCAAAAATTATTAGTTGAATTCTTCAAGCGATCCAATTCTTCTCAAGAATTCTGATTCAACGTTGTAACTTATAAGAAACAACGTTCAACATGTGAAGTCTCATTCATTTATTAGATCCAACAAAATCAAAGCAATGAAAGAACGCCAAAGAATTTAACACCTTCGTCGCACCCTCCACCATACCATTTACCACATGTGCCACATTCCCATTCTTAATAAATAAATAACAGTATTCAACTAATTTTCTTTCAGCAATTCAAAGATGCCTGCCATGTGGATTTCAATGACGAAAATAACCCTGCAGCAGCGAGTCATCGCCAATCAGAACGGACTTTACTACGGTTTCCCTGGGAGACCCACTGCACAATGCTCCTTATTTATTGGACCACAGGGAAGTATTGACTCACAGCACGTGACGTTACCAGTCACCTCCTCTGACCACCAGTTAGCTCGTCCTATATAAATCATTCGCAGCCCCTCGTCATCTACTGCAGAACCTTCCTCTATTTCTCCTCTCTGACAAAACAAGAAAGTTCTATAATCTTTCCGCTGAAAGCAAAAAGGCATAAAGAAGAAAGAGATCCGACACGTTTCGAGCACCAAAAATGGGTTTTGCGGTTGGCTGTACAGAGGTATTTCTGCCAAAGTTATACCTCCAGACACTCTCTGTTCTTGGTTTTATCAGAACCCTCTTATCATCTCTCTTCTGTTTCCTGGGTCTCTCCGACTTCATCGAGACAGAGCCCTTTTTAACGGACATAAAGGTCCCCGATTGCGCTCCCGTGTCCGTGCACCTGATCCGTGAGCTCCTCCCTGTGATGATATTCCATGACCTTGTGAACCCCCCGACAGACAGCTGTGTCGTCTGTCTCTATGACTTCGAGACCGGAGATGAAGTTCGGGAGCTGAAGACCTGCCGACACGTGTTCCACCGGAGCTGCCTGGACCGGTGGATGGACTGCAACCAGCTGACATGTCCGCTTTGCAGAACGCGGTTCGTGCCGGACGGGCTAGAGGGGGAGTTCAATCAACGGTTGTGGCCGGCCGCAGGAGTTGAAAGTGGGGATCTGTATTGTGAGTACAGTTGAACGCTGTTCATTAAGCAGCTGAGAGGAGAGAGAAAGTGGGTTGCCTTAACTAAGGTTGTAATAGTTAGAGCTTGATGACTCCATGCACAAGTTTAATGTAAATATTGAAATTTAACTACTAAAAAAAACTTTGAACCAGACGTATAAAAAAGATTGTTTATAGTCAGCAATTTTGTAGAAATTTATAGATTGTGGTATGAAATAGTTTTATTCAGGTTATATGATTATGATATAGGTTAATTAAATTAGATTTTTTTTTCTTTAAAATATTAAATTTTATTGGATGAAGAAATGAATAATTACTGATTTAATATTACGACGACTCATAAAAGCAACGATAAAAAATACTTAATAAGATAAGTATGACTCCAAAAACAAGTCACAAGAAATAGTTAATAATTTAATTATCATGACTTTAAAAAGTAGCAACGAAAAATATTTAACAAATTAATTATCACGGATCAGTAAATATGCGACGAAAATTAATGATGATTTATGAGTTTTATAATTATGACGAATCATTTGATTCTAGCCGCCGTTAATATTTATTACGATAGTTTTCCATTTTGCGATTTTTTTCAAAAAGTATTTATTTTAGAATTTTTTTTCGAAAAAGTATATATTTAAAAAAAATATTTAGCAAAATGTGTATCTGCGCAGGTAGGGTATTAGCGATTTTCTTAAAATCGCTACTGACAGTAGCGAATTTACAACATCGCTACTGACAGTAGCGAATTTGTGAAAATCACTACTGTAGTAGTGTTTTTCACACTAGAAATTTAAGAAAGTTTCGGTCCAATAATATGCCACACAATGATTTTTTGGTTATGAAAGTTTTAATTAAGATAACCTAATAAACAGTTTTGTTTCAATGTTTTACCTCAGTGATGTTGTTCAGAACATGTTGGAAAATTTAGGACAGGTAATATTTGCCTAGGAAAAAAGTTTTTAACTTCTTATATACAAGTGATAAATGCAAACATTTGATCTTATATTTTGAGTGAGAATGTTTATATACCGGTTCGGGGTCGAACCAGTTCATGAACAAGCCTAGACCCCAATGCTTCAAAAATGCTCGCGGATGGAAATGGGGGAATGTTTACAATACCTGATTTTAAAAGCCTAGACCCCAAGACTTCCTTTCTTGTTAACTTGAGGAATTTGGTGAGACTAGCCTAGAGAATGAACAAGCATCAGTTCGCTTGAAAGACATTGGTTGCTGTACCATGTTAGTATCTAAACTTCACATTTTTAGAGAACCAGTTGAAATTGTAGCACTGACACTCTTTTGTTTGACAGACTTTCTTTAATAATTTATGTTGCAGGCTTGACCCTATGAATACTGAGATGAAGCAACGCAAAGTCCCTGTCGAAAAACGCCACGTAGTGGTGAATGAGCGATTTTTTTCAAAAAGTGTATATTTTAGAAATTATTTTTTGAAAAATCGCTACTACCAGTGATGATTTTCTGAAAAACGCTACTGGCAGTAGCGATTTTCAAAAAACGCTTCTATCAATAGCGATTTTTCAAAATCACTAATGTCAATAGCGATTTTGTAAAATCGCTAAAACCACCTGCGCAGATGCACATTTTGCTAAATATTTTTTTTAAATATATACTTTTTCAAAAACAAATTCTAAAATAAACACTTTTTGGAAAAAATCCCATTTGGCCCGTCTATTTTTCTAAGTTTTTAATCTTTTAGAGATGTTATAATTTTGTCGACACTTTAATACAAGACTCAACTTTAATTGAGTTGTCTATTTTTAAGGGTTCAATTTTTGAGTTGTTAACATAACTCTCTCGTGTAGTGAGCGTATTTCAATGTTTCTCGAATTATATTAGTTTCAAGTTTTAAACCGGTTTATCTCTAAACACACATTTATATTTATTTTTACTGAAAGCACATAAATTTGAACAATAAGCAAAGTTGTAATGTCTAATGAAGATTTATTTTTTATCATAACAATTTAGGGATAGAAAGTTTTGCAGAAAATGTCCCTTTAAACATATTAGTGAAATATAACATAATATAGTCTAAACATTTAGATGAAAAAGTATGTTGCACGCCTCTCCTTAGTGAGAGAATAGCTCTTATGCCGCTTGGGTTCCGCCCCGGAGTATCCCGCCGCCGTCGCTCCTTGTCGTGAACATAGACTCAAGAGAGAAGTCCTTCCGACAGCACGGACTTTGTTGGAGGAATTAAGAAGGCCCGCCAGATGGGAACTATTTGGGCCTACCGACAGTCTAGGGAGATGGAAAAAAGGAGGCACTAGGGTTCCTCAAGGACAGGGTGCTCAGACGAATATCAGGATGGAAAAATCTATATCTCAGCAACGCGGGGAGAGAGGCCCTGATTAAGTTGGTGATCACGGTCATACCCACATACTACATGGCTTTGTTCCAACTCCTCAAAACAAAGTGCACGGAGATCATGGCCACAATAGCCTAGTTATGGGACAAACAGGTGAGGGAAGGAAAGAGAAAATAAGAATACATGGTTCGACAAAAAGCAAAAGGTAGTATGGGATTCCAGGACATGAACACGTTCAATGTATCTATGCTAACAAAATCGGCATGACGTCTCCAAAATAAACAGAAAACCTATTGGGCAAGGGTGCTTAAAGAAATATACTTCCTACAAACAAACTTCCTTGAGGCCACAATGAGAGGGCGCGCGTCATGGGCATTGTCAAGTATACTCCAAGGTCGAGACGTTATTTGGAAATAAGGGACGTGGAGAGTTGGCAATGGAGAAAGCATTCGAGTCTACCAAGATGTTTGGATACCGAGAGTACACAGTCACTGACTCTCACATGAGTCAACGACCGAACACGCCCAACCCCTTATGGTGGCTGACCTCATTAAGGCACCAGAGGCTTAATGGAACCTAGAACAGATCAGGGACGACATCTTGCAGGTCGAAGCAACAGCAATCCGAGCCATCCACCTAGACTGCTTGGGCGGGCGGGATAAGTTAGTTTGGCTGACAACAATAAACGAGGAGGCCAAACCCAAGCAAGTGAGCCAAAGGCTCCGCGAACTGTAGGAACAGAGTGAGGTACCACAAGCCTTCACGTCTCGATCAGTGGCCCCGACAACGTAGGTTGCACTCTAGAGTGGTCAAACACTCCCAAAGGTAAAACAATTCATGTGGAGAAGTTATAATAGAGCCCTCCCGGTCTTTGACGAACTAAGCAGGAGAGAGATGAACATCTCACCCTCATGCCCTTTCTGCAATCAGGTAGAAACCATAGATCATGCACTTCTACATTGCAGGTGGGTGACCCCGGTCTGTTTGGTGGGGTGGGAATTCAATGGCATGACCACACAGTTCCGACGTGGCTTGAGTGGGTAGAATACACGATCAAGCTGGCACAGATGAGTAACCCAGAGGAGAACTTCATGAAGATGCGCGTCGAAACTCTTGGGAAATCTGGAAGAAAATATGTCGAACAATCCACCATAAATATAAACTGGAACCACAGAGCACCCTAGAAAGAGGAATGAGGTTATCCCATGATACATAGGGGCAACGACACGGCTAGATCGGGACTAACCGGTTAGGGAGGCAGGCAATCAGATAGGAGGTTGGAAACCGCGCACCAAATGGGAAAATTAAGCTAAACTGTGATGGAGTGTGGGACCCCGAAACAAGAAGGAGCGGGACAGGGGTTATAGGTCGAGACACCCACAACATCATGTTGATGGACGTCACTCCGCCCGGCGCGACACATCGACGACCAACGCTGAAGCACGGGATGTGCTACATGCATTCGAACTGGCGCTACACCAAAACTAGAAAGAAGTCATCATAGAGTTCGATTGTGAGTGGCTCATCAAGCAGATAAGTGGGGAAGCCGATAATGGTGATTGGAGGCTAGAGAACAGCATGGTCATGATCAGGAGGAAAGCGAGCCATATCTCGAGTATTGAGTGGCAATGGATCAAGCGACAAGCAAATAGATGTGAGAATTGGATTGCTAAACAATCCAAAAGAGATAGGTGTTCGATGAATTGGGTATTCGTACCCTCATCTACTCTAGTTCCGTTGTTATTGTTAGACCAAACTGTTGTTAACGATGTTTAATCTAATGAAGGATTATTATTGGCCAAAAAAAAAGAGAAATATAACAGAATATTGAATCGAGAAGACGACCTTAAGTACCAATCCATTCTCAGTACAAGTAATGTCTGAGAATCTGTGATCGGTGTAGTAGTTAACTGCTAAAACATCTACAAGCGAATCAAGCAATAAGTTCGTCTGGAATCATCACCGATCATGCATATTAAATTCACATTGAACATATTTGTCATTGAAATGTAATAGCTCTTGTGTTGTTGCACTACAAGAATGTACAACTACAACTTCGGTAAAATGTCGCTACCAAATGTCAGTTTGTTGTCACTAACCTTTAGCAGCGGGCTAAATCTTGTCAGGATAGGTCCTGTGACTAAAGGTCCCTCCAACGATAAATTGCTACAACAAGAAGGTGTGTCACCACTAAAAGCTTTCCACCACTAATGGGCCGACGACATTCAGTGACAATAAATGACGTCACTATATTAAGAACGACCAATATTGTATATAATTAATGGTATCAACAACATAATATGTTATCACTAAACACATGTTTATTCATAACATGTCCATTATTAAAAACATTGGATAATTAATGTCGTTGTCAAACACATGTATTTGGGGACATCAATTTCACCATTAAAAATAATTGTTAATATTATTTAATACCACCGCTAAACATAAGTTTTATGTGACAACAACTACTATTCATGGATAATTATGACCTTTTGATGGTTATTTTGATTGATTATCTTGTCTGTGTTATAAGATATGAATTATACAACAGATTTTTAAAAATATAATGTATTATTTATAAAATTATCTATGTACATCTTAATACACATCAAAACTAAAAACTTACAATAAATTATAAAAGTAAACACGTATAATTCATTAAATGAAGAACTCTTTGTTATGGTCCTCAAATAACTTGAACTCGGTCAATTAGCAAATATGCTCTTTTTCTTGTAATTTGAAAAACGAATCTTAGTATGTTACTTCACTATTTGAACAACCTTGTATAAATAATTATATCAAATAATAAATAAGTACAATGTTTCTTAACAAACCAAAACTAGCTAAAGAGCAACCTCCATTGTGATAAAATTCAAATGCAAAAGAAGCACAACTTTTTATAAGACTAGTACATTCTTGAGTATGATGCTTCAAATATTGATCAACCTGTCAAAAACCTATGCTTCTAATGTTATGATGCTTCAAATAATGACCAACCTAACAAAAATCTATGCTTCTAATGTTTACACAAAGATATAACTCCACAATTCGAACACGCTTGCTTGCAAGATATGTGAAGCAAAATCAGAATATAATAAAGTCATGAGTAACATGCATTTCCTCCATTAAGATAGCTCAACGATATTCAAAGACGTGTTATTTTTAGCAAAAAGAAGAAGCTAACAAGTACATCAGTAGAAAATAAGGTGCATTATTTACCTGGTAGGTCTACTACAGATGTAAAAAGAGGAAGAAAAGATCCTGGAGACATCAAAATGGGGAAGATCTCTGTAAATGAATTTTCCAACCTGCAAGGACAGATTATGAGACAAGTTCTCATTAAGTTACACATATTTTAACACCTTTTCTTTTGAAAACAAGAGAAACATAACAGAAGGTGCATGCTTACTTATCTCCATTCCATACAACCAGCTTTAGTAACAACGAAAAGAACTGCAACATGATACATGTATTACTAGAAGTACAAATGTTAAAATTAGATGCAGTATTGTCATAAAATTAGAATAAATCAGATAGACACCTCTAGATGCTTCTTGCCTCGATTATGATATATAGATTCAGTATGTTGAAGGTACTTGTGTAGTTGTGTAGCCGTGGGGTAATATCATTATTAAAATTTACTTGAACTTTAATGAATGTCTTCCTCTTTCTTTAACACAAGTTATAAAGGCACAGAGATAACTGGTACCAGCAACTTCCTACTATTTACATTCAGAATATCAAGGGTTGGTTCAGAAACCACAGGATCTGCAAACTCACTGAAATAATACTAGTAAGACTCAAACAAGGGTTTAATATTATATGTTTGAAGGAAATTGGTGAAAAATCTATCTGGCCAGTTAGTATCACGAGTAGACGTATCAGCATCAATATGTTACAGTACAAACTGTTGGAAATTGATGTATGAAACATGCAATCGATTAGAGCACAACATATTCATAATTAAGTTACCTCCTTGAGCGATTGCACTTTGCGGAAGCGGAAGCGGATCTGCCTGAGGTTGGGATCACGGTCTGCTGGACGGGAGGACACACCACGGTTTGACGGGCAATGACCTAAAATACCACAGCTACTGACCTCTGTCTAAACTGTAGGGCGGCTAACTATTTAGCATCGACATCATCATCTGGTTTTCCTAACCCTGAGCACCCTATATATACTGATATATAGAGGGATAGATTTTAAGGCGAGATACACAACTGGGCTTATGTAAATGGGCTCCCACTTATGGGCAACCCATTATCCTAAAACCAACACAAACTACACAATTTCTAGAATATTAATTAAAAATGTAGTGTGTGGAAGTAACCATTTGTGTAGAGAACAAATGGGATAGTTCAGATAGTCCTGTGACATTTTTAGATTTTCTACTAAGAACTAAAAAGAGTGATGGAGAGAAGTAAGCATAGAAATTGATGGATTATGAATATTGGACTGAGCATTTTTTAACATTTGGCCCAGTAAACCTTCAGACTTCATTTATTAAAAGCCCAATAATGTTTGGGCGTCGCCCTTGACGTATGACGCCTAGGGATGCGCTAAAGAAAAGGCGACCTCTGATTTAGTGCATGACACCGCACTCACTGACCACCTCAGTTGGTGTGCCTGCATACCTAAGAATTAGGTCGGTTGCTTTCAGCACACCTAGTAATAAACAAGTCAAAAGGATAGTCTACAGTGGAGTAACCACTACAGAAGAATATTCTTTAAAGTAACTAAAGTCAGCTCGCCTTAGGGACAGCTTGGATAACTAGGGTATGACTTGACTCGACCATGGTTACAGGTATGAAATGTTATAAATAGTGCAATAATACCTTCATCCGGGGGTAAGTATTCTATGAGACCAGAGCATTTTATACTATCTACATATTACATACAAACGAACCTCCGACTAACTTTGTCATCAGAGGGGAAACAACGGGAACACCCCGGGTTTTCCTTTGTGCAGGTTAACGGAGCAAACGCTTGGAAGGAGAATACAGTTTATGTGATTCAACACATTGGCGCCGTCTGTGGGAACCTTTGAACAAAATCCAGCCTTGGTTCCACCTGCAACACTAGCAAAGACTATTCGCGAAGTCAACGAGGAAGATTCTCTCCAAAACCTGCAACAATACTTGGGACACACAATATCATACATACCGGTTCAAATGGTGCCACCCCAATCTGCTCCGGAAGAACTCACACCTGAGGAACAAGCAGTTCCTGAAGAGCAAAGATATGATCATGATGTGCCTAGACCTGCACAGTCTCGTATAGACTCGTTGGTGGTAAGGGTGCCGCCTCGTCGGGTAGAGGTAGCTCCAGAGATTATATTGATGTCAGCGTTCATAATGACTCTCGAAGAGCTTTTGGACAGGAAGGATCAAAGAGAGTCTGCTCGAGCAGCCCAGAGGACAAACGCTCAAGCAACACATGATGCTACGTCTCTCGACCACGAGATGTACCAGGAAACCCGCCAAGAGCGCCTTTACCTACAAGTGCCGCTACGATGGTCACCGGTGTGACAACGGCTCTGCCCCCTGGTACATTAATCAAGGAGGATGTCAAAGAGCTCATTACTCAAACATCAAAGAGCAAAAGGGTCGAACCATGCCCCACCTACGAGATAGGTCAACGCATCCCTTCACTCCAGAAATATTGTCGGCGTCATTGTCATCTCACGTGCAACCGACTTTTCGGATAGATACATATAATGGTGATAGTGATCCTGTTTTCCATATACAAAGACATGAAAACTCTTTGTTGTGGAGAACAAGTGACGAAACGAATCTTGCACTACTTTTTCTTGCTACCTTGAGAGATGTCCCTGCACATTGGTTTGTCAATCTCCCTAAGGCATCAATAAAGTCGTGGGAGATTGAAGGAAACATTCATCATACAATACATGGGAGGGCGTCGCCTCCTAAAAAGTGTGGGAACGCTCGATCGCCTAAGGCAAAAGGGAGAAGAAAGCTTGAGGGACTTCTATTCTAGATCCAATAAAGAACTAGCTGGAATCGATCAAGCCATCACAGAAGGGGAGACTATTCGCGCTTTTATACGAGGATTGGGACCAAGGGGTTCGACTTTGTATGATAGGCTGAATGTTATACCGGTCACCACTGTTGAAGAAATGGATGACCGAGTCATGTCTTACATAGACTTGGAAATTGCAAGGGAAGGAAGGATGGCTAACAAGGAGGTATTTAAAAAAGATACTTCGGATGGGAAAAGACTGGAGTAGCGCTCTTCTAAGTCTGGACAGGACGATAGGCGACATGATGATAGGCGTCGCTCATTTGGACCTCACACTCAAAGAGGAGTTTTTCAAAACTTCACACCATTAAATAGGGAGATCTCCATTGTCTTGACAGAAATGGAAAAGAAGAATTAGGCAACGTCCCCACCACCACGAAAGCCTGACACGGTTATGGGAAGCAATCCTAAACAATATTGTTGATATCATTGTTGTAAGGGGCACCACACGGATGACTGTCATATCCTGAAAATGGATATTTAGATGTTGATCCAACAAGGACATTTGAAAATATTCTTGGCCCGACGCCAGGAGTCCAAGGCAGGCGTCGCCTATAAATGTTCAAACAGGAGCTGGACCTAGCAGGCAAGAGGACCTGAATATGATAAGTGGAGTTTCACCTCAGGAGGTGAAACATGTGCGGCTAGGGAAGTGTACGCCTCTCAAATGTCAGGAACCTCCAAGCTAGGAAGGTGACTGAGAGAAGAAGAGGAAGTGATCATTTCCTTTTCAGATAAAGAAATGGGACATGTCACTTTCCCGCATGATGACGCCTTAGTGATTACAATGGGAGTTGACAGGTTCAACATGAAGAGGGAATTGGTGGACTCAGGGAGTTCAACTGATATTCTATTTTTGGATGCTTACAAAAGAATGGGAAGTAAGTAAAAAGACTTGAAAAATGTCAGTTTTCCGTTGATGGGATTCGCCTCGCATACCACCTACCCCGTAGGGCCCGTGACTTTGCCGGTTAGCCTGGGCGAAGGATGGAGAGCTCTGAACTTTGAAGTCACCTTCATTGTAGTGGATGCACCTGCATCTTACAATGCCATTCTAGGGCGATCGACTTTGAATCCGAACAAAATGGTGCATTCCACGTATCACCAATTGTTGAAGTTTTCGACGCCTCATGGCGTAGAAGTTGTTAAAGGGGATCAACCAGTGGCGCGTAGTTAATGATTCAAACCGAGGAGGATCCCAGGGAAAAGAAGAGTCATCCCCAGCCAGTAGAAGGATTGAAGAAGGTGGAGGTTGATGGCCCAGGGAAAGAAGTACAAATTGGAGCGATGCTCAAAGAAGAAGAGACTACTGCTCTTTTGATGCTCCTGATAGAGTTCAAGGAGTCATTCGCTTGGAAACCTAGCGATATGTCAGGCATTATCTAGGATGTTATTTCCCTAGGACATGACTCAGTCAGCATATCTGTACTAGAAACACAAAGTTCACTAGATTAGCCACCAAGACATTTAAGTTGGATCGATTCAGGACATGCCTTCACAAAGTGTACCCACTGGCCACAGTTGGAGCATTTCCTGTATTTAAGCTTCTCGGCCTTATGCGAACATTTTCACGGTGTTGTTTTCGGAGGAATCCTTGGGTTCACCTCAGTCTTTGTCTACTGTTGGTTTTAAGATAATGCGTCGCCCATAAGTAGGAGCCCATTTACATAAGCCCAGTTGTGTATCTGGCCTTAAAACCTATCCCTCTATATATCAGTATATATAGGTGTCGGACGTCGGATTCGACTTTCCCCGACACGTTTGGAGATAATTTTTAATTTCTTTTTGAAATGTGGGGTCTTGGCGAGCGACGGGTCTGGTCGAGCGAGGTCATCAACCAGACCGAAAAATGAAAGATCCTAGGGCTAATCGCCACCGATTAATTAAAGGCAAATCGAAATCCTAAAATTGCCTAGGGTACATGGAGTTAACATCCTAGGTCTTAGAAAGGTCTACGTCTAGAGATTTGAGTTCGAGGGTTTGATTACGTCTTAAAAGCTCGCAAGCTTATAATCCGCCCTTTCGGTACTGTTTGATATTTTTTCTTCAATTTGCCCGAATTGCCCGTTTTGATCATGCTTGGCCCAAAAAGACTATATGTATTTTCTTTGAATTAAACAAACCATGTATAAACATATATATATATATATTTTAATTTCAAATAAACAAGAGAGAACTAAAGTTTACCGTGCTCGAAAAAAAATGGTTTAACTCTTGAGCCATTTTAAACGTGTCAAAACATGCACGAATGATTTTTGAAGGTATTAAGCTCTTTGGACTAATTTGTCCCATTTTGAGAAGTTATAGGATGTCCAAAAAATCTAGGGACCAAAATGCAATTTATTAAAATTTGAGCTGAATTGGACAAATATTTCGAAAATTGCATAAATGACCCTAAACTATTCTGGACTTATTTGTAATACTTGGTAAAGTTCTAAAATAATCCGAAAATTATTCTAGACTTATTTGTAACATTTTGAAAAGTCATGGAATGTCCAGAAAAATTTAGGAATCAAAAATGTAATTTTCAAAAAAATTATAACTGATTTGAAAATATTTTTTTTAAATTACAAAATTGACCCTAAACTATTGTAGATTTATTTGTTACACTTGGTAAAATTCCAAAAAATAACCCGAAAATTATTCTAGACTTATTTGTAACATTTTTAGAAATCATGGAATGTCTAGAAAAGTTTAGAAATCAAAATGTAATTTTTTTTAAAAAGAGCTGAATTAAGAAAAAAATTCAAAAATTTGCACAAATGGCCCAAAACGTTTCCGGTTTGGTTTATAACACTCGATAACGTCCCAGAAATGACCCGAGAGTCCAAGGACCGAGTTGTAACCTTCATCAAAGTTTGGGAAATACCTAAGTCATTTTTTTAAAAAATTTTATTTTTCACATATTTATATATTATACATATACATAATATATATATATAGTATTGCATAGACATAATATAAATATATATTATACATATAGATAAATAGATAACATATACATAATAAATAAATAAATAAATATATATATATATATTATACATATACATATACATATACATATATATAATTACATATACATAATATAAATATATACTATACATATAGATATAATATCACATATATATTATACATATATATATATATTAACATGTATATTATATATAAATATATAATATATGTATATAAACTATAAATTTTATTTCACATTTAGAAAATACAAATATGAGAGAAATATACCTAACTCATTGGAGGTTAAAATACCGCACGAGAAACCGAGACTGATAATCACCGATATTTTTATTTCACTATTTGTTTCTCTCATTATTTTCTTCAATCACCATTACTTCAACCTTCACCACCGTAGCTCCCCCTTGAATTCATTCATCCATCTCCCTTTTATAGAAGAAATGAATACTTATTTAATAAAAACTTTTGTTTTTAATAATAATTTTTTTTCTAATAATAAAATATACAAACGGTGGAAAAGAGGAAATTTATTCTTTTTTTTTTAATATTTATTTAAAAAACAATTTGTTTTTTAGTTTTCAAATATATATATGTATATATACATATATACTATATATATTTTTCCAATCTCGATTCCTCTTGGCTCGATTACTCGCATAATGTATTTTGATCCCGAGCCAAAATCAGGTGTTTACAGTTGCCCCTCTTTGAGCACGCGTTCATGGAAGTGATCTCATGAGTGTGTGTTCAAAGACAAACAACTGATTTTGGCTTCTCTCGCTTAATTATTTACATACTAGACAAACATTATCGCGCAACTTTCGGAAGTTGGATATCTACAAGTCCCGACTATTGACGATGATTTGTGGAGACTGAACGCCTAAACGTTCGTCAACTTGTGATTCCTAGAAGTTGGACACCTATAGATCCTGGTTGTCGAGGATTCCTTGCGGAGGCTGAACACCTAAAGGCTCCACTCGTCTACTTGTGACTTGTTGGGGATGACTTGTGGAGGCTAAACACCTAAAGGCTCCGTTTGTCGGCTTGTGACTCATAGAAGCTGGATAACTACAAGTTCTGGTCATCAAGGATGACTTGCGGAGGATGAACACCTAAATGCTCCGCTTGTCGGCTTGTAACTCCCAGAAGCTGGATAACTACAGGTTCTGGTCATCGAGGATGACTTGCGGAGGCTGAACATCTAAAGGCTCCGCTCGTCGTTTTTTTTTAATTCCCAGAAGCTGGATAACTACAGGTTCTGGTCGTCAATGATGACTTGCGAAGGCTGAAACCTAAAGGATCCGCTCGTCGTTGTTTTTAGAAGCTTTGTTGTGGGTGACTTACGGGGGTTGAGCACCTCAAGGCCCCGTTCGTCATCTTGTAACTTTCAGAAGCTGGGCATCTTTGTTCGTTGGGGATGACTTGCGAAGGTTGAGTACCTAAACGCTCCGTTTATCGGTTTGTAACTCTCGGAAGTTGTATATCTACAAGTGCCGATTGTTGATGATGACTCGCGGAGGTTTAGCACCTAAAGACCCCACTCATTAGCTTGTAATTCACTTTACAGGTAAAAACCCTTCTCGAGATTTCTAACTGCTTGTGCAGACTTCTCAGTCTGTTTTCTCATTAATTGAATTTGGAGTCCTTCTTGATGGAATTCCCTAAATCCATTCATGATATGTTCACAATGTGTATCCATGTAAGTTGTCGAGGCAGCTCAAATTAATGCCGATCACAACTTCTTTTTTTGCTACTGTGGGAAACAATGTCGTCCACTTTTGAGCAATTTATTTTTATCTCTTGATTTTCTTTCTTTTTGCTACAGTGTTTTTTCTTTTTACCACACCTCTCAGTTCCCTTATTTTTTTGCCTAGGGTCGCCCTTTTGGGTTTTCCACCTAGCAGGGATTTGATTCCTTTCCTTTTGCCATGATCGCCCGTTTTAGGGATTTTTAATCATGACCCTCTTCCCTAAATTTTGCCTAAACCGCCCTTTCGGGTTTTCAATTTAGCGGGAATTTCTCTCATTTTTGGAGGCTCGCTTTATGATTACGAGTTTTTTTTTGCATCCACATTGATTGGATTGGGAAGTTTTCTGTTGTCCATATCAGTGATGATCATGGCTCCCCCGCTGAAAATCTCTTTGATGACATAAATCCCTTCATATTTAGGTACAAACTTGCCCCGAGAGTCTGGATTGACTTGAAGTTTTTTTTTAAATCTCTCGCTTTTCCATCTTTTTCTACGTTTTTTTTTACCGCACCTCTCGGTTCCCTTAATTTTTGTGTAGGATTCCCTTTCGGGGTTTCAACCTAGCAGGGATTTGATTCCTTTCCTTTTGCCATGATTGTCCTTTTGGGGATTTTCAATCATGCCCCTCTTCCCTAAATTTTGCCTAAAACGCCCTTTCGGGTTTTCGATTTACTGGGAATTTTCTCACTTTTGGAGGTTCACTTTATGGTTATGAATTCCTTAAGGATAGTATTTTCTGACTGCGTCCATATTGATTGGACTGGGGAGTTCTTGGTTGTCCATGTCGGTGACGATCATGGCTCCTCTGCTGAAAGTGTCTTTGGCGTCATAAGACCCTTCATATTTAGGCACAAAGTTGCCCCGAGAGTCTGGATTGACTCGAAGAATTTTTTTTTCTTACAATTAGATTGCCTGCTTGTAATTCTCTTGGACTGACTTGCCTGTTAAATGCACGAGCCATGCGTTGCTGGTACAAATGCCTGTGGCACTGCGATGAGCCGCCTTTTGTCATGAGGTTCAATTGCACGTATCTGCATTTCGCCTACTCTGACTCGTCCTTCTCTGCCTCGGCGACGATCCTAGATGACGGGAATTCAACTTCAATTGGCAACACGGCTTCGATACCGTAAACAAGGGAGAATGGGGTTGCCCCTGTTGGTGCCTGTATTGAGGTCATGTATGCCATAAGTGCCCAAAGAAGCTTATCATGCCAATCATTTAATTGGTGCTTCCACTGCGCCATTCATTTGTGGGCGATATGGAGATGAATTTTTATAGTTGACCACAACTCATTCCAATTTAGATTTCTGGCATTGCCGGTGATGATTGACTTCGGCATCCCATGACATATAATGATGTCCTAGCTGATGAAAAATCCAATGTCTTTTGTCGTTATTGACGCCAGGGTAATCAATATGAATCGATGACCATTGGACGCCTTTGGGAAAATCATGTTGATTACATCGATGCCCCATATTGAGAAAGACCATGGGGAAATCATGAGATAGATCTCGTGTAGTGGCACGTGGATTTGGTCCGCGTACACTTGATAAAGGTGACATTGTTGGACATGTTCTATACAGTCAACAGTCATGGTGAACCAAAAGTACCTAAGTCTCGCACGTTCATGTGTGGGCCTCAACAACCTTCATGAATTTATTAAATTAGATGCTCAGCATTTTTAACATTCACGCATCTCAAATGGGTATAGTCGGGCCACTGTGAAATTAATTGCAAGTCATTCCTCGCATGACCATTCAGACATTTTCTCGTGGTGTTCTCTAGGAACTACGTACGCCAGGTATCTTTTTATATCAGTGAGTCATGGTTGACCATCTGATTCTTTGATTGTACAACAATAGGGTGAAACCTCTTTGATTTTGATCTCCATTGGAAATTTTTAGTTTCCCGGAGAAATTTTACTCATGGGTGCGAGTGTTGCCAATTTGTTTTATACGCAAGACGCAAATAAGAACACAAGGTTATCGCTGGCCTGCTTCTCTTCTTCGCAGTTGTCATTCCCGTGGTGACGACGTTGCTGGCGTCAATGTTGTTGTCCCTCCATGGGTTTCTCCACCCTTCGGGGAATCCAATCAGTTGGAAGTACTCCGCCTTGCTGTGACGAAACTTTCTGTAGTGGCTACATTTCATGCCTTTTCAATTGTCGCTGCCAACAATGCCTTCTCTTATGCAGGAGTCAACAACGGGGGCTGTCCCGTGTCAACAATGGTGTCTCCTCTGCAGGAGTCAATAATGACGTGTGTCCCGTGTCAACAATGACGACATTTATGCAAGAGTCAACAACGGCGTCTTCCCCGTGTTAACAATGGCGACTCTTCTGCAGGGGTCAACAATGGCGTCTGTCCTGTGTCAACAATGATATCTTGATGGCGTCTCCCCTGTATTAACAATGACGTCTCTTCATCTCTATTTAAGTCGCCTCTCCTTTAGCTCGATCAAACGACAGGGAGTTGTTTTTCTCATCTCCTTTACTTTGTAAAACAACCTTCCTTTTCCCGGTGGTCGAATGTGGTCTAGTGGCGTGGGTCGGTTTGACTCTGATTGCCACTTCCTTTGAGCGAGGCGTAACATAGAAGACGAACTCAATTCTGACGATGAGAACCTCAGCGTCCATCCTTGCTACGCTACCCATTACTTGTATCTGGTCCCTTTCTTGATCGGATAGTTTCCTAAGTCGATTCTACCTCAGGTAACGGGTTTTCGTCGGAGTAAATCTCGTTTTTCCTGATAATACTACTCACTCACTCAATTCAGGAGTTGATACATTTTGGTATCTTCTTTATTTTATGTTCCAAACTGCAATGTCGTTTGCGCCAACGGATCCTTCTCTGTAATGAATAGAGTCAGATTCGGCAAGGGTGCCCTACTAACGAGTGGACGATCAAAAAGGCATGAGGGAGCTTCATCAAGGAGATCTCCAATGGTGATACCAGTTGACAATAAGCCTGACAAACCCTCATGAGCATCAATGTCATCGAGTTGGATCACTTGTGGTGGGCCAGGGAATGAAACGGCGAATGGGGAAAACAACAATGTCCCTGAACTTTCGGCTAAATGTTTTCTCCGTGCGATTTTGTAATCTTTGAAATTAGGACTATAATCCCGTCCCAAAAGTGCCTTTGTTCTTTCTTGGAGCTCCCGAGTGTGTGATGGTCATATGTGGGAGGTGGATCTTGGTCAGGATGGCAAAATTACCTGACATGAATTGATGAGGTGCCACAACAGTAGTGTTGCTCGGGAAGACGAGGTCGGGGATACCGTGGTAGTCACGGTTGCCTGGAATTCAAAAGAGCAAAATCTGCTCGGCCTGGGAGGTCATTTCAACGATTGACTGCACTGTGCAGGAACTCATGATGTGCATGGTCTGTTCTAGTTGGATGATTCTCTTCTCATGTTATTGAGGTACTGGAGTCTTCTAATGTCGCATGGATTCCTGAAAACCTAAATCCAAAATACTTTAGTAAGAAGGATGAATACACAATTGATCATGCATGATTGATTTCAAAAATTATGCATTTTCCGTTCATTCCATTCGTAGACTTTGATTGCATGTATGGCAAAAGTTTTTTTCAAAAATACTTTATAAGGATTTGGCCAATCGATGTCTAGTTCTTAAGACGTTTCACACAACGACCTAGCTCATTAAGTGCATTTGTTGCTTGTTCCTTGGGTTGAACGAAGGTCGAGGACATGTATTTTGAAAATCTTTTTATCTGCCTCATTCTTCATATGAACTGTTCAAGGGTGTCATTCAACTTAGCTACGTTGCCCTCACATTTTTCCAAGGTGCTCCCACATTGCTAGAATGACGGTGGTTGTTCGGATCTATCCCCGATTATCTCATCCGGGTTGAAAGACGTATTTGCAAGTGTCGAATGGAACTTGTGAACGTATTCTGTTGTTGTTAATCACGCAGACGCGTTTTCCATATTCCAGAATTCAGAGAAGGCGTTAAGGAGAATCCAATTGACTTTGTAGTTTACGAGCTCGTGAACCTCGTCAATCTTCTTGTTCATGTATTTCTTATTCTCTTTTGTCATGGCTTTCCATATTCGGACAATTTCGACCGTAAGGGGTTGTATGAGCTTAATGTGAGGGCAATGATTTTTTTCATCCTTACCAAAGATGGTGCGTGAAACGTCTTAAGGATACAAGATTGAATGAACGGAACTTACATTTAAAAAAAAAAAAATGCAATGCAAGTGAAAGAATTTAACTTCATTAGTAACACTCGTATTACATGTACAACAATCTGGAATATATGATACAAAAGGCCCAATCCTATACATGTCATGATCTAAGGCCAAAATAAAACACATTTACATAATATTTTGAACTTCCATCTAGAGTTATTAGGATGATTTCTAATTCCTAACAGTTGGGCTGAATCTTCTTCATGAATTGTGGGTCAATCTCGTATCCAAATACTTGGGTTGAATTCCCATTTACATCAGTTGAGCCCAAAAATGGAAATACACACAAAACTGGTAAATGTTAAACACAGTGTGGAGCTTTTGTTCTAGATGGATGAAATTTCTAGGTCCTCTGAACCAGCGGAACCTCACCCCCTAAAGAGGATCAAGAACCCATTCCGATCATCGAGTTTAGTTGTTTGTGTACGTGCCAGCGGTCCAAACCGCTACGGGCGCATTCCCCTACTAAACTCCCTAAGCTCTTAATGTGGTCCACGTCCGAGCGGGTAATTGTAACCAGCGTGGTGTGTGCAAAACAAGTATTTTAAATTTTTTTTTGACTTATTATAATTACATAACCTTTTGGACAAAATTTGAAACTGCAAGCATGAGCAAACAGTCAAAACGGATATGGAAAAACATAATATGGCAAAGCAAACATGACAAAGCTTAAACCATCTAAAAGAGGTTCCCAGCAGAGTCGCCAAATTGTCGGACGTCGGATCCGACTTTCCCCGACACGTTTGGAGATAATTTTTAATTTCTTTTTGAAATGTCGGGTCATGGCGAGCGACGGGTCCGGTCGAGCGGGGTCATCAACCGGACCGAAAAATGAAAGAGTCACCACTGATTAATTAAAGGCTAATCGGAATCCTAAAATTGCCTAGTGTACATGGAGTTAACATCCTAGGGCTCATAAAGGTTTATGTCCAGAGAATCGAGTTCGATGGTTTGATTACGTCTTAAAAGCTCGCAAGCTCATAATCGCCCTTTCGGTACTTTAGTTTGCTTTTGAATTTTTTTTTTCAATTTGCCCGTTTTGATCATGCTTGGCCCAAAAAGACTATATGCATTTTCTTTAAATTAAACAAACCATGTACACACAATTTGTTTTTGTTTTTAATTTCAAATAAACAAGAGAGAACTAAAGTTAACCGTGCTCGAAAAAAAATGGTTTAACTCTTGAGCCATTTTAAACGTGTCAAAACATGCACGAATGATTTTTGAAGGTATTAAGCTCTTTGGACTAATTTGTCCCATTTTGAGAAGTTATAGGATGTCCAAAAAATCTAGGGATCAAAATGCAATTTATTAAAATTTGAGCTGAATTGAACAAATATTTCGAAAATTGCAGAAATGACCCTAAAATATTCTGGACTTATTTGTAATACTTGGTAAAGTTCTAAAATAACCCGAAAATTATTCTACACTTATTTGATATATAATCTCTCAACTTTATTTCACACTTATAAAATACAAATATGATATTGAATATGAGATAAATATACCTAATTCATTGGAGGTTGAAAATACCGTACGAGAAACCGAGACTGATAATCACCGATATTGTTTTTCACTATTTTTTACTCTCATTTTTTTCTTCACTCACCATTTCTTTAATCTTCAGCAGTGTAGCTCCCCCTTGAATTCATTCATCCATCTCCCTTTTATAGAGGAAATGAATAATTATTTAATAAAAAAAATAATAAAAAAAATACGTTTCTTTTAATAATAAAAAATAAAAACGGTGAAAAAGAGGAAATTTCCCACTTTTCGAATTTTTTATTCATTTTTTTTAATATTTATTTAAAAAACAAAACAATATTTTTTTTTAGTTTTTAAATATATATATATACTATATATATTTTTCCAATCTCGATTCATCTTGGCTCAATTACTCGCATACGACATTTTGATCCCGAACCAAAATCAGGTGTTTACAATAGGGGTGCTCAGGGTTAGGAAAAACCTGACGTCGATGCTAAATAGTTAGCTGCCCTAAAGTTTAGACAGAGGTCAGTAGCTATGGTATTATAGGTCATTGTCCGTCAAACCGTGGCGTGTGCTCTCGTCCGACTAACCGTGATCCCGACCTCAGGAAGATCCGCTTCCACTTCCGCTAAGGCAATCGTTCAAGGAGGTAGCTTAATTATGTATTGTGTTGTGCTCTAATCGATTGCGTGTTTTGTACATATATACCAACATTGGTATCAGAGACATAGTAGGTTGGTTTCCAAATTGTCGAATTCAAATAGGTAAATCCCCACGGCCTCATCGCGACCGCGACGGGATCGAAGCCGGGAAATGAAGCCAAATCGAGGCCGAAATAGGGGTGGCTGTGGCCATCATGGCCATAGCTCAGCCCCTACTGGCCGCAACCACGGTGGTTGCGGCCACGCCATGAAGGCTTCAGCCGCGCTCAATTCAGGCCGCAGCCTTCGTGGCTGCGGCTCGCCCCTCTCTGGCCGCAGCTTCAGTGGCTTCGGCTCGACCCTCTCTGGTGGCAGCCTCAGTGGCTGCGGTTCGGCCTCTGCTGGACGCAGCCACTAGGCTGCGGCACAGCCTCTACTGGGCGCAACCACTGGGCTGCGGCACGGCCTCTGCTGGCCTTAACCACTGGGCTGCGACCAAGCTCAGGCGGGGCACAGCTATCGTGGTTGTGGCCCTGCGACTGGACGCAGCCTTTGTGGTTGCGGCCAGTCGCCTGAGTTGACGGGGAAGGGTCGGTCAGTGGTGGCCGACCCACCCATGTGGCCAGCCTTCGCATCTGGCCACCCCTTGGTGGATTCGGCTGCTAGGGTTTTCAAAACCCTAGCAGCTTGTCATCTCCTTCAAAGAAGGATACGGGACTATTTGGACTGGTCTGAGTGAACCGGTCCAAACCGGTCTGGTCTGATAAGTTGGACCATACCGTTTTAAGTCGGTTCGGTTCGCTGACGGATCAGACCAGACTGGTTGTCTGATGCTGACCGGATTGGATGGCTCAATGCTTTTCAAATCGGTCTGAGCTAATTCGGAGGCCCTGGACCGTCTGAATTGGTGCGAAACAAATTTGGTGTCGATCTTGGATCCTCTGTGGGTCCAAGTGGTTTATTTGAGTTTGGTAAATGTGCGTGGACCCTTTCATAATTAATTTTTGGGCTAATTTAATTAATTGTTTGACCAATTTAAATTGATGGGAAAGTCTTATATTGTTTTATATTGTATGACTGAATAGGTAGAACACTGTGTGAGTTCCTTGAGATCCCTGGATTACTTTGTGTTTTCTGCAGGGTATATAGTTTTGCCTTTATTTGATTGACTCTTGACTCCATGACAGGTAGAATTGACTAAGTTGTGATTGTTGAGAATCTAGCATAGTGTGTGTAATTGGTCAAACATGTTAATTACTTTTGTTTTGAGACTTTAGTCCTTGAATTTTTATTTGTTGAGATTTTGGTATCCAAATTTTTATTCATGGTGATTTTGATCACCAAACTTTTGGTTAGGGTGACTTTAGTCCTCCAAATTTTGAAAATTACAAATTAGCCCCAAATTTATTTATTTTTGAAAGGTGTCATTATTTATATGTGTGTATTGACATGTATGGTTTGTCTACTTGCTTGCATGTATTAGAATACCTAGATAAGTAGATCTAGTTTTCGCTTAGCATAGATGGCAAACCTATACGATTGTCCTTCGTAACCTTTCGGAAGTTTGGATTGTTTGGATTTAAGGTTTAGAGAAGAAAAGGAAAACGAAGAAGAAGAGCTCTGAAAATCAAAGATGATTACTTGATTCTGAAATGTTCAACAGTGCAACAGATATAAAGGAAACAACCCGAGAAAATGACAAAACAGTAAGGACACCGTAATTGCATCTAAGTCCCTAAAGTTAAGCTAATCGATACTTGAGCTGCAAGCAATAGTATTTACATATTAAACCCTAAACATAATTGATGGATTCACTTATATCCTAACATTCCCTATGCTTGATCTTGACCTTGAAACTTGTTCTTCCCTGGAATTTGACAGTCTGCAGTAAATCCATTCTCTGAACAGAGTACTTGCCTGTTCCTGCTTAGCACATCTGAGCAGCATGTGTAGCTTGGCTAAGTTCTCCTAGCTGAGATGCACTTCGTAATTTTGAACATTTGTACTGACTTTAGCATGGGTAATCAAAAACTCTGATCATAGGTCGATTATTGCCTGTAATCAGAGATCATGAACATAGGTCTGAAAACACAGATAGCAGTACCAAGTATTCACAAGTCATATGCATGATTCTCCCTATTCCAGATCAGTGAACTTTTGCCAAAGTGCATCAGACAGACTCATATTATTAGCTTAACTGCTTCTTTTATACATTTATATAATATGACTTGAAATCTGAGAGTTTCAATACATGACAGAGGAGTTTGAGCTCCTATCTTACCAGTATGACTGCAAGGTTTGAGCCTTGATCTTTCCATCCTCAAGAGTGAAAACTAGTATGATTTTTGACATTTTCTTATGGTTTTCACTCTGTTTTTGGACTCAAGCCATACCCTATGCCATGGTTAACGCAACATTTTTCTTTGTCTCCCTTTTTTTTTTTTGAGAAAATCAGTGATGCACAGAGGCAAGATATATGATCAGAAATATGAAGAATAGGCAGATGACAAGAGATACTTAGGCAGATGCTAAACATGAAACCAAACATGAGCAGATCACGATTACTAGCACTAATGGACTAAGGTAGAGTTGATCAGACATGCATAAGGACAGACAGAAGCAAAATCACAGAGGTGCAATCAACAGGAAAACTCATAAAACATACATATGACTGTTCTGAAAATGCAGAGTTCAAGGCAAAATACTAAGTCAACAAAGAGTGAATATACTTACAGACTGGATGGGAAGTTCAATGATTGATGGGTCCGAGCTACAGGACAGGGGAGACACCATGTTCCACCAGTTCCTTCAGTGAGAAGACCCCAAGCTTCTTCCTGCATGGAATGAAAAATTTCTCAGTCAGTGGTTTAGTCAAAATGTCAGCAGTCTGTTCCGAAGTTGGAATGAAGTTAACCAAGACATCCCCATTGTGAACTTTCTCCCTAATGAAGAAGAGATCAATCTCGACATGTTTCATCTTGGAGTGATGAATGGGGTTTTCAGACAGAGCAACTGCACTTGTGTTATCTGTCTAGATGACAGGTGCAGTAGGAGTGTGAAGTCCAATTTCCTTGAGAAGGGATTGGACCCACATGATCTCACACATGGCATTGGCAATGGCCCTGAATTCGGCCTCTGCACTGGACCTAGATACTACTGTCTACTTCTTAGAGCTCCATACAATGGGATTACCATTTAGGAGAAGGTAGTGCCCTGAAATGGAGCGGCGATCAGTTTGATCACCAGCCCAGTCAGCATCAGAAAAGGAGGTAAGAGTAATGTCTTTGACAGGTGAGGGTGTTGGTCTGAACAGCAGACCGTGATTGAGAGTACCTTTGAGGTATCTCAGGACGTGAATAACAGCCTTCCAGTTGCTGTTATTTGGTGCTTGCATAAATTGACTCATTTTATATACTGCAAAGTGAATGTCTGGTCGAGTGACACAGCCATGTTGCAGAGCACCTATTGTGCTCCTATATAGCGTTTCATCATGAAAGAGATCAGAATAGGAAGACATACCTGACTTTGACAGACAAGTACCTGTCATTGGAGTGGGGAAACCAGATTCATCATTCAAACCTACCTTATCCAAAAGTTCCTGAATGTACTTTTTCTGATTTAACAGAATAAAGTCATCACCTGAAACTACTTCCATGCCAAGGAAGTAGTTCAGGTTTCCTAGATCTTTCAGCTGAAACTGGGCATTTATAGAGTCAACAATGTTAGAGACAAGATTAACAAAGGTACCAGTTATAACAATGTCATCCACATAGACAAGTAATAACACGAAAGAATCAGAAGTAGATTTGATAAACAGACAACTATCAGAGGTTGAGACATGAAAACCAAGAGAGTTCAGAAGAAAAAACTTCAGTTTTTCGAACCAGGCTCTAGGAGCCTGCTTAAGACCATATAAAGCTTTTTGAAGTTTGCAAACAAGATTAGGAGTATTAGAGTGAACCTCAAAACCAGGAGGTTGGGTCATGTAGACCTCCTCTTGGAGGTCACCATGAAGGAAAGCATTATTAATGTCCACCTGTCTGATACACCATTTATGAGTAAGAGCTAAGGAAAGAACAATACGGACAGTAGCAGACTTAATGACAGGACTGAAGGTTTCCTGAAAATCAAAACCTGGTTTTTGGGAAAAACCTTTGGCAACCAGACGAGCCTTATATCTGACAACAGCCCCATCTGCATTTCTTTTGATTTTAAAAATCCATTTACAACCTATAGGGATTCGACCTGTAGGTAGGGGAACAAGGGTCCAGGTGCTGTTAGTAGAAAGAGTTGTGAGCTCTTCCTGCACAGCCTTAAGCCAATGAGGTGACTGAAGAGCCTCGTGAATGCTACGAGGCTCAGAGTTGGTCAGGTCTGTGGGAAGGGCAAGGGAAGTGGTCAACCCTTGAAGAGAGGTTTTAGATCTGGTTTGCATAGGATGCACATTGGTGGAAGATTTGGGGCGAGAGGGTCGAGAGGATGAGGGTGGATGGGCTTGTGGTTAGGTGGGGAAGGACTGATCAGAGTGAGTTGGTGGTGGTGGTATAGAGGAAACAGGATCACAAATAGGAACAAGGGTAGAACCAGAGGGGACATATCTACAAACTTTAGTAGGTGAGCTAAGGTCAGGAGCAGGAACTAAGGGAGGCTGAGTTGATGTGGTGTTTTGGGTGGGTGTGGTGGAGGGTAAGCTAGACTCACCCGAAGTGTGTGCATGCACTGGAGGTCCTGAAGAATGAGTGACAGTGGAGGGAACAGAAGTGGGTTGTTGGAAAAAAGGGTCACAAGGTATGAAAAATGGCTTTGAAGAAGTAGCAACTTTTGGTGTGTTTGAAGCATAGAATGGTCCTGTGGTGTCACTGAAAGGAAATGTTGTCTCATGAAAGACAACATTTCGTGACACATAAACTCTTCCAGACGAAGAGAGACACTTGTAGCCATGGTGATCAGAACAGAACCCAATGAAGACACAGGGTTCTGATCTGAAAGACAACTTGTGAGACTTGTAAGGTCTCAAGTGTGGGAAACATAAACAGCCAAAGACTCTTAAAAAGGAATAGTCTGGCTTTGAGTTGAAAATTAACTCATGAGGGGAACAGTTATCAAGAACCTTGGATGGTAAACAGTTGATTAGAAAAACAGCAGTTGAAAAGGCATCCGTCCAGTAGTGAAGAGGAACGGATGACTGTGCAAGGAGTGTTAGTCCTAATTCAACTATGTGGCGGTGCTTGCGCTCCACCATGCCATTTTGTTGGCTTGAATAAGGACAGGTGATCCTATGTACTATACCAAACTGAGCTAAGTAAGGAGTGAGAAAGTGAAACTCACCTCCTCCATCAGACTGCACAGCTTTGATCTTTGTGCCAAGTTGTTTTTCTGCTAAGAGATGAAACTCACAGAAGGCTTTAGCAGCATCAGACTTATGATTCAGAAAATAAATCCAAGTAAATCTAGAAAAGGCATCAACAATACTAAGATAATAATTACTATTGCTAGAGGAGAAGGGTGCAGGACCCCAGAGATCTACCTGAATCATTTCAAGTGGGTGAGAGTAGACAGTCTCTGAAGCTTGATAAGGAAGAGTCTTACTCTTTCCCACTACACAGGCAGCATACTCAGAAGATATGTGTTTAGTGGGCAGATTTTGTAATCTCAATAAATTAACAAGAATATTCCTAGAAGGGTGGCCTAACCTCATGTGCCATAGGTGAGACAGATCAGTAGTTTTCAAAGAACTGAGAAAACAGCTAATCTCAAAATCAGATAATGCATTTGAGGATGCATTATTAACACTAGTGATAGTAGAGCATTCATCAGAGGCAGTAGCAGTATGAGTAATAGGTAAAGCAGAGGAACCATGATCAACATTAAACTCAGAATTATCATTACTAATAACCGGAAAGGCAGAGTTTTAAGCAGATAAAACTGCATTATTACAGAAAGACTGAAAATCAGTTGAAAGACTCGAACACTGATCTGGACTAACAGCAGCAGACTTAACTAAATTATCTGACTTAGACATAAAACTAGAGAAGTCTAGACGGTATAGACCCCCTGACTCATAACCCTTGAGCAGCACCTTGTTGGAGAGTGAATCCTTGATCAGGCAATGTGATGGGTGAAATTCAAAATAAACCTGATTATCCTTTGAAAACTGAGATACAGAAAGCAGGTTTTTAGTGACAGCAGGAGTGTAAAGCAAGTTATTTAAAAGTAAGGGTTTTCCAGTGGAAGGTAAATGGGAAAAACCAATAGCATAAATATCAAGTGAAGAACCATTTCCATCTAAGACCTTACCTTGACCAGAGTATGGAAAGGACATGTTCGGGAAAGGCTGAGCATTCGCCAGGTGGTTCGTGGCTCCTGAGTCTGGGAACCAGCTGCCATCAGAGGTGGCTGGGTTGTGGTTGCTGGTTGACAGGTGATTAGCTTGAGTGGGTTGAGGTGATGTAGGCTGAGCAAGGGTATGGATTTGTTGAGGCTGAGGATTGGGGAAAACTTGATATGACTGAGGTGGGTAACATGGGGGGGCCATCATGTAGGGGTAGATAGGAGGTATGGGTGAAGGATAGGGTGAGTACTGTTGGATCGTGAAATCCTGAATGCTGATCTGGCAGTGAATTGAATGCCAGACAAGGTTGAGATGACGCTTCAACTCCAACTCCTGGTGAACCTGCAGGTAGGGGAACGCAACAGAGGGGGTGCTTCTGGGTCCCTCTCCGATGCTTAAATGAGTATATGTGTGTATAAAACTCAAAACGTAAAGAACGTATGTAAAGCAAGGGTATTTATAGGGTAAGAGAGATAGAACCGTATAAAGGCAACTGAATATCTTAATGTATATTGAGTTGCTGAAGATTCGGATCGTGGGATATGACAGTTACTGCGAGATATTGCAGTTACCAAATCTAATTTTTAGTGAATATGTGACCGATATATGCGGGATATCTTGGCCACTCTGTTATTAACGGTTTAGTGGGACCAGAGGAGAGAGGCAAGGCTCTCTTCGGGGCGAGCACTCCCATGTCGAGCAGTGGAAGGTCGCGACTTGGTAGAGAATGGCGAGCAGTCTGAGAGCCTTTGGCGTCTCTATAGACTTTGGGCTCGAATCTGGATTACTCGATGGTGGGCCAAGTTTGGCTTGTACTTGGGCCGATCCGGTTCGGATGTCATGGGTTTACCCCCTCTATAGTTATTGGGCCTTCGAGGCCTTTTCTTACTGGGCCGTCACTATCGATACCCAACATTTGCCCCCGAAGCTTGATTGAAGTTCCTTCAGTCGAGCTTGATTTCCTGGTAGGGTTTTAGATAGTGACGTCTTTGGTAATGGTTCAGTGCCTTTGAGGCATTTTGAGCCTGTTTGGCGAGCAGTTTTTTCTTCGCTCAAAGTTGAAAAAATATCCTTTCTTTTATTCCCCTTTGGCGATCACTCGAGGTAATCTAGGTTTATGAAAGTCTATCTTTCTTGGCTAGGCGATCACTACCTGCCCGAGGTACTTCTAATAGCGCTTATTAGTGCGCTGGCGACCCTCTTGTCTCCTTAGTGGACTTGTTAGCATTTAATAACTGCGCAGTTGTCCAGAAATCGAACGGTCACTTGAGGCACGCCTGACATTTACTTTTCCGTAAACCTAGGGTAGTCTGACAGCTGTCTGCACCAACCAACCGTTTGTCTCCCCGAGGTGTCTCTTGGAATTCTGACATTGCTTTGGTTTTTTCCAAAAAGGCGCAATTATTCTCCGTGTCGCTTCGATTCGTCCGTGGCGGTTACTCCTTTTTGGGCTTATATAAGAAACGTCAATTTCTCTGTTTTGTTCTTTACGCTTATTCACTCTTCCAAATTTCCAGAGCCTCTTTGCGAATCCCTCTCCTTTCTCTTTCAATCCTCTTCAGTTCTCCTTTCGACCATTTCCATGGCCCCCAGAACTCAGAGAGTCAAACACATGGCCATCAAGGGTGCTAACAAAGCCAGCGCCCCTCAGAATGTCGGTGTTCCCTTGACCATTAGGGATGAAGTTGTGCCCTCCTCGGCGGGGAAACAGCCTGACGTGGGAAGGTCTGCGGCCACCCCAGTGGTGGTAGATGGTCCTGAGCTGAACACGCCTATTTTTTCCCCAAAAGGTAAACTTTCGCCCTTTTATTGCTCTATTTTGGCAATATCATCTGTTTTCCTTTGTTTTTATACTTGCTGTGCCATACTTGAATCATTCTGAGTAGATATCAAGCCTAACGAACTGAACCCGGCTTACTTTAAGACCATGGTGGCGCTTGGTGGCTTCAGTGCGGAGGATGCCCCTAGGTATCCTGGCCTAGGTCTGCATTTTCCTCACGATGGAGAGGTTTACATTTATGCGGCCCAGATCGATGCTGGGTTGCGTTTTCCTCTCTGTGAGGATTTACAGACCTTGTGTCAGTTTTACGGGATTCACCCCACACAGCTTGTCCCGAATGCCCTCAGGATGTGGGTCGGCTTCAAGTTCCTATGCTTACGCCAGGAATGGGTATATTCACTGGCCCTGTTCCGGTGCTTCTTCCGACTGGCAGCAGGGGCAAACCACCTCCACCACTTCCAATCCCGCTGGCCGAAGTTTTCGGAGTGGGGAGGCCCTCAAGGATGGGCTTGGAACGTCCATGTCCGCCTGATCGATGATTTCCGGGCCACTAACTCCAATTACAAGAAGTTTTACTTCTTGTATAAGGGGGGCGTACCTTGGAAATTGTTTGCTCCGGACAAGGATTTTCCTCCCTCCTTCGAAGAATTGTCCGGGAGTGATCGGAATGCCATCGACGATTTATATCGGCTGCATCGGTCATCTCAGTTCAAGTCCATCCGCTCAGTGGCGGAGACTACCGAGAATGCCCTTGAGATCGCGGGCATTCATCAAGCCACACCAATCTTTGATGATTGGGTAATTTTCTAACTCTTCCCTTGTTTTATTACTTGTAGGGAAGGTTGTAAGCAAGAGCAAAAAACTGATAGGTCTCTTTGATGACCAGGGATCGGCGGGATTGTCCTCCGACCAAGTGCTGCTGAGCTCTCCTCCTCCCCCCTCTAGGCGATCGTCCAAGAGGAAACCAGAGGAGGCCCTTCCTTCGGCCCCTGCTGGCCCTTGCCAGCGAGGTATGTTATTTCATATTGCATTATTTCCATATTCCACCTTGTTTCTAAATTCCCTGCGTTTGTTTGACGCGACTTTCTTCTTTTTGTTTCGCAGAAGAGTCCATGGTTGACGTGGTTCGAGACCCTTCTCCTCCACCTGCCAAGAAGGTCAGGAGTGAGGAGCAACCGGCTGTTGGACAGCATCCTCCTCCTCCTGAGGGTCCTTCCACTGGCAAAGGGAAGGCTCCTGCTTCGGCGATCATCCCTCCTTCCCCCCAGGGGCCTACGGCTGGCCAGGAGAAGGTTTTATCTTTGGCGCCCCCACCTCCTACGGCGTCCGCGGTCCCCCCGAAGGAGTCTGGGACCCATAAGAAGGGTTCCGATGCCCCCAGCTCCTCAAGGGTTCCCGGGGAGGAGTATTGCTCCATGGCGAGCTTGTTCCAGCCGCTCAAGGCTGCGAACTCTCGGGGTGCTTGGTTCCCTTGCGGGGACCTTTCGAAGAAGGGGTGCCCTGCCCAGAAGAGCCTCCGGGGTAGCCCAGACTTGTGTATGCGGCTCCTTGATGGGATAATTCCTCCCAAGGACCGTTCGTCCGTCCCCACAGAGCTTCCTCAGATCGTGGGGTTCCTTCGGTCTCACTACGAACGAGTCGCTCTGGTAGGGCTTCCCCAAGGTTCTTTTTCCTCTTTCCATAGTCGTTCCCTTTTGTTCGTGTCCTGACAATTCTCATTTTTCTTTTGTTGTCAGCTCGTTCGGGAAGAGGTGATGATCGGCCGTGTCTTCGGCGAGCTCGCCGGCAAGCATTCAGACCTGCTTGTCGAGCTGGAGCAATACCGGAGAACGGGGATCTCCCCTGGGCAGCTGGAGGCTATCAAGACGACTGCTGACGCGGCAATCGCCTTGGTAGACAATGCCCGGTCAGAGTATTTCAGCAAGGAGCAGCGCCTCCTTGCTGATATCAAGCGGAGGGAGGCCGATGTGGCGGCTGCCCTTCAGGATTTTGAAGCCCTTCATCGGTGCCTTGATGAAGGAGAAGCGGTCCGGCCTCGCCTAGAGGCTGAGTTGAAGGAGGTTCGCGCTCAGCTGGCCGAGTCGGACGATCTTCGAGTCGCCGCTGAGGCGCAAAGAGCCGCTGCTGACGCCCAGAGGGATGCTGCTGAAGCCAGGGGGATCGCCCTGGAGGAGGAAAAGAACCGGCTGGCTGATCAGCTGAAGGCGGTTCCTTCACCCCAAGCCGTGATTGAGGAGTTCAAGGCCTCCGAAGACTTTGAGGACCAGGCCTTGAAGGTGATGAAGTCGGCGATTGCCGAATTTCTTCAAGACCTGGTGGAGGAGGTCCAGGCGGTCGATCCCCACTTTCCTCTTGGGGAAGTTGCCTCCTTGAAGACCTTCCTGCGGAGTCAGCCTTCGCAGCCCTCTGTTGCTGGGGAGGCTTCTCCTGAAGGCGAGCCCGGTACTTCTGCCCCCGAAGGCGAGCAGAGCGTCTTTGCCCCCGAGAACCCCAAAGCTTGAAGTCCCCAACTCCTTGGCGGCCGTATTTATCTTTTTTAGATAGCTATTTTTGTATTTTCTGTTTTTGGTTTGTAATTATTTATCGAAGATTTGGATTTTTCTATTGAATGCTTTTATATTCTTGAGCCTTTAATCGACTTCGAACATATTTAGCTATCCAATATCTTACTCATAATTACTTTCCACTTTTTTCTTGCTTTGTAATGTCGTCGACCCTTAAAGCCGTAGACCAATCATAAGTTAAACTTTCTAAGGATAATACTTTTGACACTTAAAAGCGTAAACTTCTAAATTCACAGAGATATTACCTTCTTTGAAGTTTAAACCTTTGAGGTGTTGGCCTAATAACAGGGGATTTGTAATTTGTCAGGCTTTATCATCGATAGTGATCGCCTAAACTTTCTTTGGCCTGACTTTGGCGTCAGGGCTTTCATTTTGCCTAACATTTTGCTAGGTCTTTTGGCCTGACTTTGGCGTCAGGGCTTTGCCTGACTCTTGGCGTCAGGTTTTTTGAGGCCTAACTTTGTTGTTAGGGCTTTTGTGGCCTAGTTTTGTTACTAGGGCTTTTTTGGCCTAGCTTTGTTGCTAGGGCTTTTTGGCCTAGTTTTGTTACTAGGGCTTTTTGGCCTGACTTTGGCATCAGGGCTTTTGGCCTAGCTTTGTTGCTAGGGCTTTTGGCCTAGCTTTGTTGCTAGGGCCTTTGTGGCCTAGTTTTGTTACTAGGGCTTTTTTGGCCTAACTTTGTTGTTAGGGCTTTTGGCCTAGCTTTGTTGCTAGGGCTTTTGTGGCCTAGTTTTGTTACTAGGGCTTTTTTGGCCTAACTTTGTTGTTAGGGCTTTTTGGCCTGACTTTGGCGTCAGAGCTTTTTGGCCTGACTTTGGCGTCAGGGCTTTTGTGGCCTAGTTTTGTTACTAGGGTTTTTTGGCCTAGCTTTGTTGCTAGGGCTTTTGAGGCCTGACTTTGGCGTCAGGGCTTTTTGGCTTCAGCTTTGCTTCGAGTGGAGACGCTTTGTGAAGGAATGGCTTTCTTTTATTGACATAATCAGTTTGATTACAAGCTATGCATAAAATCTTCTTAAATGCTCTGAATTAAATGGACGGGGTAACCTCTCGCCTTCGGTGGTTTCCAAATAGTAGGATCCTGGTGCGGCGATCTCTACTACTTTGTATGGTCCTTCCCATTTGGCTGAAAGTTTGTTTTTACTGTCCAGCCTTGTGAATTCATTCCTTCTCATAACCATCTCCCCCACGAAAAATTGGCGAGCGCTAACTTTTCTGTTGAAATACCGAGCGGTCGCCAAGCGCATCTTTGCCTGTGTTTTTTCCGAGAGCCATCTCTTTTCCTCTGCTAAGTCGAGGTCAGTTCTGCGCTCGATCTCATTTGCCTCCGTGTTAAAGTGTAGGACTCTATGGGTAGGCACTGCTAATTCAGCTGGTGCTACTGCTTCTGATCCGTACACTAAACTGAAAGGCGTTTCTCCTGTGGCCGCCTTAGGCGTTATTCTGATTGCCCATAATACGTTTTCCAGTTCGTCTGCCCAGTTCCCTTTGAATGCTCGAACCCTTTTCTTGAGTCCTGCTAAGACAACCTTGTTGGCTGCTTCAGCTTGCCCATTCGTTTGAGGGTGATGTACTGAACTGAAGCGATGGTCGATATGATACTCTTCACAGAGCCATTTCAACTCCTTTCCAACGAATTGCGGACCATTATCGCTGATGAGTATTTTGGGAATACCAAACCTGGAGAATATGTTGACCTGCATGAACTTGATAACTTGGAATTCCGTTGTCGAAGCTAGAGCTTTCGCCTCTACCCACTTAGTGAAGTAGTCGATTGCCACTATAATGTGAGTATGTTGACCAGTGCTAATGGGAAAAGGACCCAATATATCGATGATTAGATAACTGGCTGCGAGTCTTCTAATCCTAGTGGATTCACCTTCGTCCTCTGGGAGGATGCCTTCTTTCAAATAATTCTGGAACGGGGTCATCCAGGTGACCTGTTCTTGAATGTTGAAGATCTCCGCTCTGTTTTCAAGGACTGAACATAGGGCCCTTTCCAGAAATTGCACATCCTGGATTGTCGCCCCTCCGAAGGCTAGCTTACTCAAAGAATCTGCCATCTGGTTTTCTTGGCGAGGAATGAATTCAATCGCGAAATTTGGGATTTCTGCGACCAGCTTTTTGGCAATGTCGAGATATTTCTTCATCTTTTCTCCCTTTGCCTCGTATGCGCCATTAACCTGATTGACAATGAGGCCTGAGTCGCTTTTTACTTTAAGCGCAGCTATACCCATTCCTTTTGCTAGTCTGAGTCCAGTGATAAGAGCCTCGTATTCTGCTTCGTTATTGGTCGCCGGGAATGTCAAGGCGATCGCGTATTTCAGAGGCTCGCCCTCAGGAGGAATAAGAATTAAACCTGCCCCCGAGCCTTCTTTTGATGAAGACCCATCCGTATAGAGTTCCCAGATTTGATTGTCGTTTGCTGACTGACTTGGCCTGTTTTCTGCCTCCGCTTGACCGTTACTCGTGCTTTCCACTATGAAATCAGCTAGTGCTTGACCTTTGATGGCCGTTTTTGGCGCAAATTTGATCCTGAACTCGCTGAGCTCGATCGCCCACTTGACCATTCTTCCTGAAGAATCTGGCTTCATCAGGAAGTTTTTGAGAGGTTGATTGGTGAGGACCGTGATGTCGTGCGCATGAAAGTAAGGTCTCAGCTTCCGAGCAGCAATAACTAAGGCATAGAGATACTTCTCAATCTGGACATATTTTATTTCTGCTGAGTTGAACATTTTGCTAATAAAATACACTGCACTCTGAACATTATTCTCCTCCCTTATTAAGACAGCACTGGCTGCCACATCGCTAATGCCTAAATAGAGGAAAAGCTGCTCGCCTGGAACGGGTTTTGCTAGAGCTGGGAGAGTTTGAATATGCCTTTTCAAGGACTGGAATGCTTCCTCGCAGTCTGGCGTCCACTCGAACTTACGGTTGGCCCTTAAGGTTTTTGAAGAACGGGAGGGACTTGTCGCTTGCTTTGGAGAGGAAGCGGTTAAGAGCAGCTAGTCGGCCGTTCAGGCATTGGACTTCCTTATGGCAGGTTGGCGACTTCATTTCTTCTATGGCCTTTAGCTTTTCTGGGTTTGCTTCAATGCCCCTTTCGCTGACCATAAAACCCAGGAACTTCCCGGACTTGACTCCAAAGGCGCACTTTGCTGGGTTCTGGCGAACGCTGTGCCTCCTCATGCATTCAAAAGCTTCACGGAGGTCGGTGGTATGAGGATTGCCTTTGATGGATTTAACGAGCATATCATCTACGTAGGCCTCCATGTTCCTTCCCAGCATGTCCTGGAACAGTCGGTTCACCATCCGCTGATAAGTTGCCCCGGCATTGATGAGACCAAAGGGCATCACCTTGTAGCATAGAATGTCCCCGTCGGCATAGAAAGCCGTGTGGGCCTCGTCATCTGGATGCATTCTGATCTGGTTGTAGCCTGAATAGGCGTCCATGAAGCTCAGCATCTCATGACCCGAGGTAGCATCGACTAGCTGATCAATTCTTGGAAGGGGATATGAATCTTTGGGGCAAGCCTTGTTTAAGTCGCGGAAGTCGACGCACATCCTCCACTTGCCGTTAGATTTCCTGACCAAAACTGGGTTGGCGACCCAGCTCTGGAATCTTACCTCTCTGACGAAGTCAGCTTCAATAAACCTGCCGACTTCCTGCCTGATCGCCAAACGTTTATCAGTCCCGAACGATCTTCTCTTTTGGGCGATAGGCTTGATGGAGGGGTCTATCCTGAGCTCATGAGAGATAATATCTGTGCTGATTCCTGGCATGTCGCTCGGCTGCCAGGCAAAGAGCTCTTTGAATTCCTTGAGGAGGGCGGTCATGGCCTCCTTCTGATCCTCTTTCAAGGTGGTCCCAATGCGCACCTTTTTGTCCGGACCATCGATCTCGACCTCCTCCAATTCCTCCATGGGTGCTGGTCGAGCCAAGTCCTCGCGGGGATCGGCATCGGTCTCGATGGCGAGCGCCTCCCTTTGGTTCTTTCTGCGTAAACAGTTCACATAGCATTGCCGCGAGGAATGCTGATCTCCTAGCACTTCTTCAATCCCGTTCGGAGTGGGGAACTTCATCTTCTGGTGGACAGTGGAGGCCACAATCTTATTTGGGTTGATCGTGGTCCTCCCTATGATGGCGTTGTAGGATGTAGGTGAATCGACCACCAGGAAAGTGACCGACACCTTGATACTTTTCCACCCCTCGCCAAAAATCACTGGCATGGTTATAGCCCCCAGTGGATAAGTTGTTCTTCCCGCAAACCCTATCAGCCGAAAGTCGACCCTCTTCAGGTCATATTTTGATTTGCCCATCTTTTCGAAGGCGTCCAGAAACAGGATGTCTGTCGAGCTGCCTCCGTCGACCAGAATCCTTGCAACATCACAGCCGTCAATATCTGCCGTAACGACCAGAGCATCGTTGTGGGGCGTGGTGACATGTGCCAAATCATCTTCAGAGAATGAGATGACAATGTTTTCTTCAGGTCGGGGCCGCTTCCCCAACTGAACTGCCGTGGAGATCTGAGTAGCGTAGACCTCTCTGGCGCTTGACCTCTCGCCGCCTGCGCCGAATCCTCCCGCAATCAGATTCACTCTCCTCTTGCTTCCAGAAGGCTCAGCTTGATCTGCAGGGGCTGGTGAACGATGTCTCCTGGGGGGCGTTCGACTTCGGTCTCGCCCTGCCACAAATTCCTTCAACATTCCCCCCTGAATCAGCCTCTCTATATCTCGCTTCAGAATCTTGCAATCGTCTGTCTTATGGCCCTTGCACTTATGGTATCTGCAATAGCTCTCGACATCTTTGCCCATGGGTAACCCACCTCGGCGAGGCATCGGTGGCCTCGCCAAGGATCTCCTCTCCATCTCGACTAGTACCGCTGAGATCTGCCTATTTAAAGGCGTGAAGTACTCAGGGACCTCTGGATGGCGAGGTGCTGGAAGAGACTCGACTCGGGGCTTACTTTCTTTTCCCTTCTTCTCCTTTTTTATCTCCTTCTTACCATCGCGTCGGGGTTCATGGGTTACCCTTAGCGAGGTCGTCAGGAGATTAGCCTCGATGTTTGCGCGTTCAAGGTCTATAAAACCTTTTGCTCTGGACGCCAACTCCTCCAATGTCTCTATCTCCTTCACGTGATAGCTGTTTCGCAGCTTTCTCGAGGCCTTGTTGGCCACATCCAGACCTCTGTAGAATGCTCGAATGATCTCCCCATCCGAGATTCGGCGATCTAATTCTGTGACGTTTTGATGAAAACGCCCGTAGAAGTTGGACAGCGACTCTCCAGGCTGCTGTTTGACCGAGTCAAGGGCGACCACGCTCTTCAGCAATTGGCGCTCGCCCATATATCTCTCCAGGAACTTGCTTCTTAACTCTGCCCAAGTTCCGATTGATCCTGCAGGGAGGCCGAAGAACCAGGACGAAGCCGAGCCCGAAAGAGTAGATGGAAATAGCAAAGCCAAATGATTGGGATCGTTTGACTTACCCAGAAGGGAGGCCTCATGCTTGTTGACATGTACGGTGGGATCTCCTCCACCGCTATACTCAGGTATGGCCCGAGCAACCACATCCTTCGGGATTTTGATAGCGACGAGCGCGTCGGTGAATGGATGAGAGGACTGCTCCTTGAAGGGAGATATGACTGTCAACTGTCTTTCCTGGAGCCTTTTGTTGAGGAGGTCATCCATCTGATCTACAGTGCAGTACATGGGAGAGGCTCCGGGTGGAGGCGGACCGGAAGGATTGGCAGTATATGCGGCTGCTGGCTCCTTGGTGTGCGCTGGAGGTAGGGACTGCTGACCTGACGTCATCTCCTGATCCTCCTGAGGCGCAGCAGGACTAGGATTGGCCGCTTCTGAAGGTGAAGGCCCCGTGGCAGCAGGGCGGTGATTTTCCTTAGGAGCAGAGGGATTGTTTTCCTGAGGAGCAGGGGCTTGGCGGCGCGCCTGTCCTAGGATGGCTTCCAGCAAGGAGACCATCTCGGGGGTTAAATTAATATCCTGCCCCGCAATGTGGACTGTCTGCGGTGCAGGGGCTCCGTTTTGATCAGCAGCTGGGGTCGGTCTTGAATCACCGACATGTTCTCGGGCTGTCCGCAGAGGAACAGCATTAACTCCTGCTCGGCTGGCAGGTTCCTGTTGAAGCGGTGAAGCGGCGGCGGAATCAGAGCTATCTGAGGATCGCTCCCTAGTCTGATTCCGACGGTTGCTTTGGGATCGAGTTCTCATGGCTGAATTGCTCGTTTCCCACAGACGGCGCCAAATGTTGGATCGTGAAATCCTGAATGCTGATCTGGCAGTGAATTGAATGCCAGACAAGGTTGAGATGACGCTTCAGCTCCAACTCCTGGTGAACCTGCAGGTAGGGGAACGCAACAGAGGGAGTGCCTCTGGGTCCCTCTCCGATGCTTAAATGAGTATATGTGTGTATAAAACTCAAAACGTAAAGAACGTATGTAAAGCAAGGGTATTTATAGGGTAAGAGAGATAGAACCGTATAAAGGCAACTGAATATCTTAATGTATATTGAGTTGCTGAAGATTCGGATCGTGGGATATGGCAGTTACTGCGAGATATTGCAGTTACCAAATCTAATCTTTAGTGAATATGTGACCGAGATATGCGGGATATCTTGGCCACTCTGTTATTAACGGTTTAGTGGGACCAGAGGAGAGAGGCAAGGCTCTCTTCGGGGCGAGCACTCCCATGTCGAGCAGTGGAAGGTCGCGACTTGGTAGAGAATGGCGAGCAGTCTGAGAGCCTTTGGCGTCTCTATAGACTTTGGGCTCGATTCTGGATTACTCGATGGTGGGCCAAGTTTGGCTTGTACTTGGGCCGATCCGGTTCGGATGTCATGGGTTTACCCCCTCTATAGTTATTGGGCCTTCGATGCCTTTTCTTACTGGGCCGTCACTATCGATACCCAACAAGTACTGCATAACAGAGTGTGTTTGGGGATTGGGAGGGTGGATGGTCGTGGTCTGAGGTGGTTGAGGTTGAGTCTGAGATTTATGCAGCTGAGGTGGTGGGTAGTGTTGGTTTTGTGGTTGTTGCTGGTAAGGGTCAGGCTCAGTGTCATAAGCAACCACGTTTGCTGAAGGTGCAGGTGAGTTGGACTGAGGGTCAGTCACACCAGTGAAGTGCACATTAAACCTGTGGAAACATCTGTGCACCAAGTGCCCAAATTTTCCACACAGCTGGCATTGGAGTCTGCTGTTACCAAAACCCCTACCACGACCCCTACCCCTCCCAGATAGTTGATTACCAAATGGTGGGGGACCATAGGAAAATGGCTGAGTATTTTGATTTGTGGGTTGGGGTGTGGGCAGGAGACCAGACATGGGTGACTGGGTGGGATTTTCAGGCATACTACCAGAGTTGTTTTCAGCATATGACACAAGAGGCTTACTGGGGTTGGGAACCTTAGCAGAAGCTATGTTGACACTAGCACTAGCATCAAATAAGATGTCAGACTGCCTAGACTCAACATCTAATAACACAGAACTCACAGAAGCTATAGTGTAAGGATTTTGGCTAGCATGGATGACAGCAATGACATTATCATATTGACCCTTTACCCCATTCAGAATAATCGAGATCTGTTGCATCTCTTCTATGGGGTGACCACAGCTAGCTAAACTATCACATGTGGTTTGTATTTCAGTGAGGTAGTCTCTCATAGGCTGATTCACATGCTTCCTAACCTTAAGTCTATCATATAAATGCATGATTCTAGTAGTGGAAGATGATGAGAAATCTTGATGAAGCTTTTGCCAAATGGCAGCAGCTGACATACACCCTATAAGACCCCTACTAACCTGAGAAGAGACAGAGGCAAGAAGCCATGATGCGAGAGAGCTGTCCTGCTGAAGAAACTTCGTGTATGCAGGATTTGGGACAGCAGCCCCAGTTTCATCTTCCAGAAACTGAGGTACGTTAGCTCCATGAAGATAATTCTCCAGGTTATACCCTCTTACAGAGAGTAGAACCTGCTGTTTCCATTGCTGGAAATTCTCTTCGCCAAGTAGCTGAGCTACTTTCTTGTTGGCGAAGGCAGGACCAGATTCTTCCATGAATGAGAAAGGGGAGGTTGAAAAGGGAAGATTTCAAGCTCGATCGAGCTCTGATACCATGTTTGGATTTAGGTTTTAGAGAAGAAAAGGAAAACGAAGAAGAAGAGCTCTGAAAATCAAAGATGATTACTTGATTCTAAAATGTTCAACAGTGCAACAGATATAAAGGAAACAACCCGAGAAAATGACAAAACAGTAAGGACACCGTAATTGCATCTAAGTCCCTAAAGTTAAGCTAATCGATACTTGAGCTGCAAGCAATAGTATTTACATATTAAACCCTAAACATAAGTGATGGACACACTTATATCCTAACATGGATGAGTACGAACTACACCTTGGAAAATGTTCCTGAGTGTGAACCGGTCGGTTTGTCTGCGATGTTCTCTGAATTTCCTTGAATAATGCTAGGACAATTGTTTTGTGTAAGAGTCGAACACTTTGGTTTAGTGCGATATGTTTGACTCCGGTCCATTAAGGACTGTTGGTATAGACTGTGTTTCGATTGATAGTAGTGACTTTAGGGCATGCTTAGAGATGGGGAGTGCTTCTCGGCATAGCTAGGGTTGTCCCCCGGGTTTAAGTATGTTCTCAAGTTTGTCCAATCGGTATGAGACTTGTCTTTTACATGCAATAGAACATTGTTCCTTGTGTCTCCATGATCCTATTAGAATTTCATTTAGTTAGAAAAATTAGGCTGCCATGTAGAACATCATCGCTTAGTTGGACAAAGTTCTTAGACTTAATGGTGAGAACTATAAAATTCGGAGAAAGCATATAAAGATGGTCCTAAGTAGAAGTCCATTAACCCCATCAAGAAGATTATGAAAAGACCCGATTCTTGAATAACGAATCAGCAGAAGACTTTCCATTTGAGTGGGAGGTTAATGATGCTGAGACGTGCGCCATGATGCTGAGTACAGTGGATCAGTTTGAGCTTAACACACGGCTAAAGGGTTGTGGGATACTTTGCAGGCTAGAAATGGTTCTATACGACTGCTCAGCAGTGCTCATTCAACATTAAGTTTGATTCATACATGATGAATCATCAGCACTCCGCGAGATAGCATCTGAGGCATGTTGCCAATATGATTGTAAAACTCAGGGAGAACGGTTAGTCAGTGACGGATGAGCAGCAAATCCAGGTCGTAATCCACTCTTTGCCTAACTCCTAGAAGCAAATGAAAATCTAAATAACTCATTCTAAGGCCCTCACTACCTTCGAACAAGTTCGAAGGCACTTTGAGTTGAAGAGGACAGACCCAAGGTCGCTGGACTTTGAGGTGTGTGTGGCGCAATTCTCTAGACCTAAGAAGAGTCGCTGAAGGCGAAGGAGTAATGCACAACACGATGGCGTAAATGCATTGAAGGTAAAGTAGACAAAGACTGAGGTGAACCCAAGGACTCCTCCGAAAACAACACCAAGAAAATGTTCGCGTAAGGCCGAGAAGCTTAAGTACAGGAAATGCTCGAAATGTGTCCAGTGGGTACACTTTATGAATGCATGTCCTGAAACGATCCGACCTAAATGTCTTGTTGGCTACTTAGTGAGCTTTGTGTTTCTAGTACAAATATGTTGACTGAGTCATGTCCTCTGTGGATTTTGAATTTAGGATCGACAAATCACATAGCCAGGGATCGTAACGTTTTCGTAGAGTGCCAGAATCCCGCATAAAATTAGGTGGATGTACATTGACGACAACTTTCGTGTTGAAGTCGAAGGGATTAGAACTCGTGAGCTGCACTTGCGCGGCGGTAGAGTTTTAGTCTGATGTCATATCCTCTATGCTCTGCAGATTCGCTGATATGTTATTTCAGGCTTAGGATTAATGAAACTCGGTTTTAGATTATCTTTTCATGAATCCTCTGTCCAATTATTTTTAGGTTCAAATTCGTTTGGCTTTAGTATTATTTATGGTGGATTTATTGTTTCGGATTTGGATTCATGCAACAATAATAATTTCATGTTTTTTCTTCTACTCGCGGATATGTTTGCTATGAGAATGAAAGATAAACTAGACGTGACTATAAAGGTCAACATAGAATGTAGCGGCTAGCCCAATGGGGTTTGCTGTCCAACATTCCACAAGTGGAGTCGTCTACTTATGTAAATAGTCTAGAAGAAAATTCCATCAGAACGCCATTTTGGTTAGGCACCTAGAGCCGAATTTCCATTTGCAATTAGTCCATTACGACGTCTGTGACCCTCTTAGTACTAGGATTCGGTACGGAGTGCGAAATTTCATTACATTTACAGATGATTACACCTGTTAGATAGGAGGGTAAAGACCCTCCACCGTGATCGTGGAAGAATAGTATCTTTCAGCGAAATTTAACGGTTTATGTAATGAAAAGGGAATCATTCATCAGTTGACGATCCTGTTCACCCCTCAGCATAATGGTTTTTCAGAGAGGCGAACACTCCTTAAAATGGTTCTGGCGATATGGCGCAGACTCAATTGCTGATTTCCTTATGGGGAAACGATTTGAAGACTGCTGCCTACATCCTGAACCATGTGCCGACGAAGACGGTTAACTCCACTCCATATGAGTTTTGGACTGGAATAAGTTATGGACCTTCACCATATGAGCTCATAGGGGTGTGCCGCTTACACCCATAATTTCTCATATAAGTTTGGGAAAGATTGGACCTAGAGGAAACAAGAGTATTTTTGGTTACTCTGATACCTCCAAGTGTTATGTGTTTATAGCCGAGCAGGACAGTGGGAGTGTTACCGAGATCGAATCACGAGATGTAACGTTTGTAAATAACGAATTTTCTAAGAAGAGAGAGATTGATTTGGATCGATCTCTATATGAGATTCAAGATCAAGTTGAGCAGACACCTGTTAATTCGAGTGGGAGAGTTGAAACCGCAGATGATGAATCAGTTCGTCGTATGCCGGATTAACCGCCTGCTGGAGCGAATGGAACATATTCCGCTCCTGATGATCTTGTTGACAGTGGGAGCATTAGGGATCTCATTCTCAGTGGGAGTGATTATGGTCAATACCTGGTAGTAGTGAGTTGTTAGGCCGTGGGCTAGAACATAAGTTTTCCTCCCGACGATATGCATTCGAAGGTGATGGAGAACTAAACACCCTAATATCTGACGTTGTGCCGTAAAAAGTTAGAGAAACTAACTCTCAATGGAACCTTCTAAAACAAATGGATGAAAGCAATGGAAGATGAGATGAACACTTTGGACTAGATGAAATCTATAAGGAAGAACGGTGTTTTAACACTAGTCGACCTTCGAGAGGACACAGAGCAATAGAGCTACATGGGTTCTTAAGATGAAGCTTAAGGCTGATGAAAAGTTGAGTATCAAAACTCGGTTGATTATGGTTATTGGAGTGAGTCTAGACTTGGAACTGCACTATGTAAACATTAAGACCGTCTGAAACAGTTTTCTAGGTCTGAAACAATTCTCTAGGCAGTGGTACCGCAGAGTTCATGATTTGGTCGTGGAAAATGGATTTCTCTTGGTGGATGAGAATCATTGCGTGTACACCAAAAGTGTCTGGACCGAACTTTGTGTTTATGACTCTATATGTAGATGACATACTCATAGTTGTAAATAGATTGGAGTTCCTCACACTGGTAAATGCATGATTGTCTTCTCTGTTTGGGATGAAGAACATGGGTGAGGCGGCGCACATCCTTGCAATTTAGATCTCAAGAGATCGCCGTAGGAGGCAGTTGTGGCTTTCACAGGAAAGATACATAAACAAAGTGTTGGAAATGTTCAACATGAGTACCTGCGAACCAATTGAAACTCCAGTTTACGTTGGTCAACCTCTCAAAACGGATATATGGACCAGATAAATAAGTTTAGTAGCTAAGTGCAGTCGGAAACCTGATGTGCGCAATAGTGTGTTCTCGGCCTGATATTTTTCATGCAGTCGGCATGGTATGTAAGTACCAAGGTGAACCGGATTAAAGAAATGGCAGGCAGTAAATAGGATCATGTGATATCTTAAGGGCATCGTCATGCTATCTGGTAGAGACTTACTAGAGATCTGAGAATCTCTGGATGAGTGGGTATAACGATGTGGACTATGGTGGTGACGTTGATGAGAGAAAACCCACCTCGAACTTTATGCTCTCCTCTCTGATGGCGCCATATCGTGGATGAGCAAGAAGCAGCCACGCATTGTGTAGATCGTCATTAGTGTTAAATTTGTAGGTATTGTGTAGACCACTCAATTGGTTGTATGGCTGAAGAGACTTCCAGATTGATTGTTGAGTCATTGGAGTCGCGATCTCCGTGAAAAAAGAAACCTAAGTATCATAACAAGTCATAGCAAGTAGATATCAAGCGAAACTATGTTAGAGACGTGGTTATACACAAGGTGATGAGTTTGAAGTACTTGTCTACGGATGAGATGGTTGTGGACCGTCTCTCCAACCTTGAAGAGAGAGTCATTAGTGAGGCATGTGTAGTCTCTAGGACTGTGTAGACTTAGTTGATGTACTGCATTGGTTTTATTTCCCATACAATGTTCTTTAACTTGAATTATATTTGAGTATGCATGTTTTCACAGTTTGAGTGTTTTGTATGTTTTTACTGTGATTGTTTATTTATATATGTCAAAGTGGATTAGATTACCCTCTCACACGGGTGATAGCTACTATGCATTTGTGGCTAAGTGAGCCTGGTGATGGTTTCTAGTTTTGGAAGTCTGTTGGGATGACCGGAAAGGGCTTTGTGTCCGGAACTATCTGATGGACATCTGTAAAGCATTTGGACATATACTACATGGGAGAGGAGATATGCTGTAGTGCGCGTTCCATACCGCGGCGCACCCAAATACGACCATGGGTATGACCCGAGATGTGATCTTAACTCGGAGTCGTGTGAGACCCAGAGCTCTTTGCGTAAGAGTCGCGTATGTACCCTCATTACTCTGAACAGAGACTTGAGGTTAAGTTCAGTGTTTGCTATCTTAGTCCATGCTCGATGGGCCTTCGACGTATTTGGCACGGGTCCCGGTTCTAGAAAAGCGAGTTGAATTGTGCTTATGGTTTTGTGGGAAGAGGGTGGTCATTATGGGATCTTCTCGATATTGTGTCCACTAGGTGGCCACCAACTGTGGCATCGACTGCGGTTGTGGGCGCAATACATATATAGGTCTGAAAGATCATTGTGTGGCCAGATATAGAGAAATATTACATGGCCAAGGGTGCAGGGCACATTTCCACTGCTAGTGTGGGATCCGCGGGTCGCTACGTATTCTTAACCGGTGCGTAGCACTTTGCTCGTTGTGCCTGCCGGTCGCACGGATGCCTCCTCGTATGTGACTTTACTGTATAAGGAGATCCGTTCTCTTGATGCTAGCATGATGAATGAGCCCCCCCCCTTTGTGCGAGTGGGAGATGTTGGTTTTAGGATAATGGGTCGCCCATAAGTGGGAGTCCATTTACATAAGCTCAGTTGTGTATCTGGCCTTAAAACCTATCCCTCTATATATCGGTATATATAGGGGTGCTCAGGGTTAGGAAAAACCTGATGTCGATGCTAAATAGTTAGACGCCCTACAGTTTAGGCAGAGGTCAGTAGCTATGGTATTATAGGTCATTGCCCGTCAAACTGTGGCGTGTCCTCCCGTCCAGCAGACCGTGATCTCAACCTCAGGCAGATCCGCTTCCGCTAAGGCAATCGTTCAACGAGGTAACTTAATTATGTATTATGTTGTGCCCTAATCGATTGTGTGTTTTGTACATATATTCCAACATCTACTTTGCTTATGCATTTATGCCATCGCGTTGTGCATTACTCCTTCGCCTTCAGCGACTCTTCTTATGTCTAGAGGACGGCGCCACACGCAACTCAACCTTAGGTCCAGCGACCTTGGGTCTGTCCTCTTCAACTCAAACAGCCTTCGAACGTGTTCGAAGGTAGTGAGGTCCTAAGAATGAGTTATAAAGATTTTCATATGTTTCTAGGAGTTATGCAAAGAGCGGATTACGACCTGGATTTGTTGCTCATCAGTCAATGACTAACCGTTCTCCTTGCGTTTCACAATTATCTTGGTCATTTGCCTCAGATGCTATCTCGCGGAGTGCTGAGGATTCATCATGTATGAATCAAACTTAGTGTTGGGTGAGCACTGCTGAGCAGTCGTATAGAACTATTTCTAGCCTGCAAAGTATCCCACAACCCTTTTGTCGGGTGTTAAGCTCAAACTCATATACCGTACTCAGCATTATGGCGCACGTCTCAACATCATTAACCTCCCACTCAAATGGAAAGTCTTATGCTGATTCGTTCTTCCAGAATCGGGTCTTTTCATAATCTTCTTGATAGGGTTAATGGACTGCTACTTAGCACCATCTTTATATGCTTTCTCCAGATTGTATAGATGTCACCGTTAAGTCTAAGACCTTGGTCCAACTAAGTGATGATGTTCTTCATGGCAGCCTAATTTCTCTAACTAAAGGAAATCCTAATAGGATCATGGAGACACAAGGAACAATGTTCTATTGCATGTAAAAGACAAGTCTCAGACCGATAGGACAGACTTGAGAACATACTTAAACTCGGAGGACAGCCCTAGTTATGCCGAGAAGCACTCTTCGTTTCTAAGCATGTCCTAAAGCCATTATCAATCGAAACACAGTATATACCAACAATCTTTAACAGACCAGAGTCAAAAAGATCGCACTAAACCAAAGTGTTCGACTCTTACACAAAACAATCGTCCTAGCATTATTCAAGGAAATTCGGAGAACCTCGCAGATTAATTTGGGGCTAATTTGTAATTTTCAAAACTTTGAGGACTAAAGTCACCCTAACCAAAAATTTGGGGATCAAACTCACCATGAATAAAATTTGGAGACCAATTTCTCAACAAATAAAAATTCAAGGACTAAAGTCTCAACAAATAAAAGTAATTAACATGTTAGACCAATTTTCACACACTATACTATGATCTCAACAATCACAACCTAGTCAATTCTACCAGTCATGGAGTCAAGAGCCAATCAAATAAAGTAAGGCAAAACTATCTACCAACTAGAAAACACAAAGTAATCCAGGGATCTCAAGGATCCCACACAGTGTTCTACATATCCAGTCATGCAACATAAAACAATATAAGGCTCTCCAAGCAATTTAAATTGGTCCAACAATTAATTAAATTAGCCCAAAAATTATTTATGAAAGGGTCCAGGATCGACACCATAGAGAATCCACTAGGACCCACAGAGAATCCAGGATCGACACCAAATTGTTTCGTACCAATTCAGGCGGTCCGGGACCTCCGAATTAGTTCAGACCAGTTTAAACAGTACTGAGCCATCCAATCTGGTCTGAACTGGTACGATCAGCATCAACCAACCAGTCCAGTTTGACCCGGTTCAGTCCGTCAGCGAACCGAAGCGACTTAAAACGGTCTGGTCTAACCTATCAGACCGGACCGATTTGGACCGGTTCACTCAGACCGGTCCAAACAGTGTCGTCTCCTTCGTTGAAGGAGATGGCAAGCTGCTAGGGTTTTGAAAACCCTAGCAGCCGCAACCACCAATAAGTCAGCCACCACTGGCTGACCCCTCCCCAGCGGCTCAGGCGACTGGCCGCAGCCACAAAGCTTGGTCGCAGCCCAGTGGTTGTGGCCCCGCCTGAGCTTGGTGGTTGTGGCCCTGCCTGAGTTTGGTCGCAGACAAATGGTTGCGGCCAGCAGAGGCCAAGCCGCAGCCACTAAGGCAGAGGCCGAGCCGCAGCCACTGAGGCTGCGGCCAGCAAAGGCCGAGCCGTAGCCACTGAGGTTGCGGCCAGCAGAGGCCGAGCCGCAGCCACGAAGGCTGCGGCCAGAGTGGTTCGAGTCGCAGCCACGAAGGCTCAGCCCCTACTGGCCTTTGTGGCCGCAGCTCACGAAGGTTGCGGCCTGAACTAAACGCTGCTGCAGCCGCGAAGCTCACGAAGGCTGCGGCCAGTAGGGGTTGAGTTGCGGCCACGAAGGCCGCGACCGCTCCTATTTCAGCCTCGATGTGGCTGCTTTTTCCGGTTTCGATCCCGTCGCGGTCACGATGACGTCGTGGGGATTTTCCACTTTGAATTCGACAATTTGGAAACCAACCTACTATTGCTCTGATACCAATTTTGGAATTTATGTACAAAACACGCAATCGATTAGGGCACAACATAATACATAATTAAGTTACCTCCTTGAACGATTGATTTAACGGAAACGGATCTGCCTAAGGTTGGGATCTTGGTCTGCCGGACGGGAGGTCACGCCACGGTTTGACGGGCAATGACCTATAATACCACAGCTACTGACCTCTATCTAAACTGTAGAACGACTAACTATTTAGCATCGACATCAGGTTTTCCTAACACTGAGCACCCCTATATATACTGATATATAGAGGGATAGGTTTTAAGGCTAGATACACAACTGGACTTGTGTAAATGGGCTCCCAATTATGGGCGACCCATTATCCTAAAATCAACTGTTACCTTCATGAACAAATTAACAATCACTCTCCTATAGGTGTATCATTTCTTGTACCCAATCCCACTATTGCTAACTACTAAATGCACGACGTACTGCTGCTTAAATTCAGTAATACAAGCCTTGAACTTATCAGGCTAATCAGAGAGTTGTAAAATGCAACAGAAGCAAAAGATGGAACCTGAGGATCGAGATTTCCGACATAGGTTGTGGCTTCTTGGTTCCTTTCCGCAGAGTACTACCCAAGCAAGTTTGCTCCCCCACCTGGCGCGATTCGAGTAGCCAATTCCTTCATCCCCGTGCACTAGCAAGCCGATGTTCTTCTTGTAAGTGGCGACCAACATTGTTTGTGGACGAGAGAGACGAGAGCAGGACGAGAGGTTTCAGGCTAGAGAGGTTGTTTGTACCTTTGTGGAGAAGCTGGAGAGGCTAGGTGGACTGGAGATTGGAGTCGCATCTGTCGTGTTTTGCTGCTTTATTGTTCCCTACCCACTTAGGACTTATGGTTTCTACAATTTTATATTTTTATCACTTTATTACTACTTATAATTGCCATGTATACAATTAATTACAATTGAAATATGTAAATGTGTTCTAGTTCATTTATTTATTAGTAAGGGATTTGTTAGCAGAGGTCATGAGTTTCGAAACATGTTATAGGTATTCTTAAACAATTTTTTTGGTTGTTATAGAGTATCTCCTTTCTTAGTATCTAGACAATTAAATACAATAATATATCATATTTGTGTTATAGCTTATCGGGTAAAACGACTTAGATATTTATTGTAAGAGTGTAATAAGTGATAACATCATGTAATTTGATGAACTATCTGTTTAGTCTCACGAAAAATAGTAGAAGCTAGGAACGATACGAAAAGGGTAACATGAAAGAAAAAGTTTGTACTTATGGAGGTGAAAGGAAGAATAATAGTTGTGCATTGAGAAAGAAAATGAAAGGAAGAACAATAGTTGTTCATTGAGAAAGAAAATGAAGATTGACGTTAAATTAAGGCCTATGATCGGAAATTGGGAATCTCTGGAAGGACGGAGTACAAATTGTTTTTATCAAGTCATTGGAATGAGTCAGTTTCAGAAAAGGTAAATTTCGATGGCAAAATTAGAAGGATCGTGACCTTTGAAAAATGTTAAGCTAATTGATGGAGTCATATTCAGATAAATAGGGCTAAGAAAAGTGGAGGCGTCGTTTGACGATAAGATCTTGTAATAAATTGTTCAAGATGACTTGATGCCCTAGTAAAAGGTTATGTGGAAGTTTGTTGGTTGTACCAATTTAATTGCTACTTAAAGTTGTCAATAATGTGGATTTCAAATAGTGAATTTTGAAATGGATATACAGGTAAATAAAAAAAGATGAAGTTCATGGTTACGAATTTCCCTATATGAGAGTTGAAAGACAATTGTGCCACAAAGACAAATGTTCATTCGACGAGTAGGAGTACTATGGACATTTGAAGTCAAGAAAAGATCAGTGATATATTTGGTATGATTTTTGACATCTTGGATTATAACCATATCCTCATTGAGCATGAGTATGTATCGGAACTATCAAGTATTAATTGAGATCGGGGTTGACTTTTAGTACTCATTCCATCCTCAAACAGATAGCTGGTGGGATTGGATAATTCAATTTCTCAAAAATGTATTAGATTTTGTGTGTTGCTTTCAGGGTTGCATGGATAACCTGTTACTACTGGTTCAACTAGTATCAAGATGATATCATTCAACTAGTATTTGAAATAAGATTTTTCGTTCGATAAATCTTTTGTTTGCATCAAAGAAAAGAATGGCCAAATTTTCAGAATGTCATGTTATTCCATATGTGAAGAGTTCATGGGACCATCACAGCAAAAGGGAAGCAACTTGGGATCTAGAGAAGACACGCAGTGGCAATACCATCCAACATTTTAAGAACTCAGGCAATATTTAAATTTCGAGGACGGAATTTTCTTAAGGGGGGTAGATTGTAACACCCGCAATAATTCTTCAGGAACAAACCCTCCAAGTAAGAATTTCAGGAGCTAATGACACTTAATGGTCAAGTTTAAGGATAAAACTAATATTTTCTAATGAAAACCATATTTTTCCACTTGCATATATTCACCAACCAAAAATATCAAAGATCGTGATTTGGAAGAGATAGTCTATTTAGGTTTGCAACTTAAGGTTGATGGCATTGTATTTTCGAAACCCTAGCAAAGCCTAGAGAGCTTGGGACAAACAAGAGAAGTCTAGAGAGGGAAATCGACAAAAATTCGACTCCAATCGAACGACTATGGAAACGAATGAAATTGAGCGTCCACAAGCTACTAACATATGCACATGTAAAGACTAAGGTAAGACAGTCAAAGCTATGCTTAGTTCCTCATATATAAATGAATAATTTTAGAGAGAGAAAGTTTCAAGGATCATTAATGGTGGATTTCAATATGATAGTTTTTATTCTTGTTTCTAGTCATAGTTAGGTTCTAGGTGTTCTAAGTAACCTAACTCAAGTGACGGAATCGAATTTGGTTGAGCCATTTGTTAGATATCAAGTCTAAATATTCGGAACACATTGTAAACCGATACTTTGAATCCCCAAATGTTACGTTTTTATTGGTTATTTCACAAACCGAAATTAGTGACCTTGTAGTTCATTGTAAGGGCTTTCCAAAGACACCCAAAACGGAGCTGAGGCGAGAGATAATGAAACTCTCAAAATCGGCTCTATAATCTGCAAAATCTTTCCCTAGGTTGAAGACGAAGTTGACCACGCTCGGGCAACTTTAACTGGCGCGTGTGGCTCACCCCAATATCAAAAGGGGTTTCCATTTGCGGCGGTACACTTGTAACTCAACCATCTATCTACCATATATTTTGGAAAATTTTCTGAGATGGATGAAAAATCAGTGAATAGTGAAATAGTGAGGGTTGTCTCGTTTTGAGTGCCACAAGCAGAGTAGTAAATGTGGAATCTGGATTGGAAACTAAGGGGATGCTGGTACTGAATACATGACTGAGATGTTATTGGATATCATGGGTCGAATGGAAAACTTATACTCTCGTTCGTGTTAATCTTAGGGATTTCGAACTGACGGAGCTATTGTATTAGAATTGGGGTCAATTAAGGTAAGTACTTTAAGATTATTTCTAGTTTTACAAAGTGAAATATTTACCTGCATTGCATGAAATTTTCAAAGATAAGATATGATTATTTTAGAGCCTGAATATGAGTTTCGTTTATAAAATTCATATCAAGTGTTTGAAGTTCTTTTATGAAGGATGCTTTTGAGATGTTAGTTGAAAATAGGTTAGTGAAATTTGTTTTTGAAAGTTTGACCTTTGATTTTTATTATGTGCTCGTAAGTCTATTACGGTCTGAAACCCTTATGAGGGTCCACTGGCGTATCGATACGAATAGATCATGATTACTCTGGCCACCCCATCAGATATATCTGAGCTCTGCATCCTTCCAATGGGGTTAAATATTGGAGTCTTCCTGCGACACAGTTGGCAAGGTAAAAAGATTAGAGCAATCCCTCTTTCTGATCCGTTCTAAAATTCGACAAATTCGAACCTCAATTTCCTTTCAGTTCAAAATTTTGATAAGTTCGAAATCTACATTTTGATTAAACTTGGACTCCGAATTATTCATTAATATCAGTACATCTATATCATGTCATTTTGACAAACTCTGTTTTGTGAATCTTTTGAACTCTGCATTGTCTAAAATTTTATTGCAAACCTTAGGTTTATATTGGTTACAAAATGTGTTTTCTAAGAACTTGATCCGGTAGAGATAAGTTAAGACTATTTGCTATGTTGCTACCTAATAACTTTGCCCCCATTCAACTCCACAATTTTAGGAGAAGATGATTTGTGTTGGATTTTTGATATATGAGGATGTTGTATGCTAGAAGGTATTCAAGTGCGCAACAGAAGCATGAAATAAGAAGCTATTGGATTTCGTAACTCTCATGATTATTTATGTGAGAACATGGTTTGTATCGGAGTTATGTTTCAATAACGGATTTTGGGTTTCGTTACTTAACGGTTTATTACTAATAAATAACGACCATCACCCCTATCTTCCATGATGAATTTTAGGGCGTTACAGAATAATTTTTACTAGTTTTTATTTTAGCAAGATAGTAATATATATATATATATATATAATTAAATGGTTCAATATGATACAACTCTCATGTAGCTCACTAGTTATTCCTCATATTATAGTTTTTACTTATACTTTACCGATGGAATTCTTTCATAAATAGTTCCACTTAAAATTTACCGAAAACATATAGTTTTCTTTGGTAATTATATCTTTTGTGCCAACAAAATGGTTTGGTCGTCTGTAAACTTATTTTGATTCTTCACACGGGGAGAGAGTTGCAGCAAATTGTGTTTGCGTACAAGTTGCGGTCCTACTATGTTGTAAAGTAAATTTCAGAATAAGGTTAGTGGAGGCAAATTGTTAACTGTAACGGCTAAAAACTGAAATTGTTGATATATAATTTACAATAATAGATTAGACACAAAACATATGTTTTTACAGTAAATGTTTTGTCTGTCATTGATTATTTATATTACTGTCATTGATGACTTGACACTGAGTATTTCTCGAGCTGAACTGTTCTACGACGGAAAAAATTCACACAAAACATGAGTTTAGTTACAGCAAGTTATTAAACACTAAATCAGTTGTATAACCACGACATTAAATGTCGGCGCATAATATCTTATGGGGTTAATATATTCAATGGTTACACACCTTTACCCAATGTGACTATTTAGTTATACATCGTTTTTTGCGTAACTAAATGGTTACATATCTTTCAGATGTTTAACAAATGTAATTAAATGGTCACTAAAATGACAATTTTTTCCTTCATCGTGCTTCATACTCATCTTCATGTACATCTTCAAGTTCTTCTTGTTTATCTTCAAGTTCATCTTATTCTTTGCAAATCGAAACCAAAAATTCAATATGAGTTCATTTGAAGAAGTATAAGATTTCACAGAAGATTTTTGGATTTCAAATAAGAAAAAGATTTTGAAGAAAGCTACTATGAATGAACAAATGAAATAAGATGAAGTACAAATGAAGATAAGTCAGAATGCTATTTTTGTCTTTTTTATTTTATAAAAAAATCATTATAACGAAATCGTCACAAGTCCAGAGATACATAACCATTCTGCACAAAAAATAACCAATTACTCACGTGGAGAAAGATACATAACCAAATAGTATATTAACCCTATCTTATGTAGTGATATTATTTACTAACAACGAATTTGGTACGCAATTGCAGACCAACATATTCTTGTAGTGTTGTCGATGTTCATGAAGAGGACCAATCCTTATCTCATGGTTTCCACAAATGGAGATCATAGCTGAGCTCGAGAACGATGGCGTGAAAGTGAAGTTTGTCACGATGCAAGCACTTCGTATCATAATTAATCAAGTATGTAACTAATACAAACTAGAAAACTAATTTGCGCTTTGCGCAATAAAATAATTATTTTAGTTTATAAATTAATGACATTTTTAAAATAAATATAAATATATATTTATAACATAATTATTTACAGTTTATTAAAGTACATTTAATTAATATTAATTCAATTACACAGCAGAAAAATTAATTATATTTATGAAAAATGTTGAACTTATTTTTATAATATTATACAATATAATGATTATTTATTTTTTTATAAGAATATTTGTAAATAAATGAGTAGATAATAAAAATAAATGTCAACAATTATGAATATGATGTTAACTAATGATTTTAAAATTCATTATTTGACATCTATTATTTTTGTATATTTTTAAATAAATAACCATTAGAATATATATATATATATTAGTATAGTAATTATAACTTATATTTTTTTAAATTAGTAATATATGTTGATTCTAGTAGAATATAACAATGATATTTTATAAAAATAGTTCTAAAATAATATGAAGAAATTATATTACAATTATTATTGTAATATTTTCATACCCTAAATTTTATGTTGCATACATAATTATAAATATCTACATAAAATTAACAGGTGATTATTATTTTTATAGATTTGATATATAATATATATAATTATCCTTAATTTCATCTTAAATTGTGTCATAATAAAATGATTTAATAGATGCATCTAATTGCTTTTTCATAAAATATAACATTATTAAATAAAATAAACTTAAGAAAAATCATAAAAGCACATGGAAAATAAGAAGAGGTAAATGAAATTTTGTAACTTATTGGGAGAATGAATGAGAGGCTTTGGAAGATTTTAAACTAAGTTACATTGCATGCCACATATGAGTGAGAATTATATGTTTGACATTGACCAATTAGAAGTTATGAAATTGACATTAGGAATGAGAAAATGTCTTAAAAAACATACTTGTCATAATTCTACATAACTTAACCAAATTAATATATATAGATAGATTTATATGCGTCCCAATTGCAATAACTAAAAAATAAATCCCAAGGTTTCCTATCCTACATAATAAAGTATACTGCAACATAAAATAAAGTAACGAATAAACTTAAATTAATAAAACAAACAACTATTTTTTTTTCAAAAAGTAACTACTGTGCAAATTGTTTATGAAATAGTAAGTATAGAAAACAATATTTAGAAATATGTATATAAGTGCTATTGTGAGTAGCGCATGATATTGTTTTACACAATTTGCTACTTAGGGTAGTTTTTTTTACAAAACGCCACTCAATGCAGCGTTTTGTTAAAATACTTCCTTTGAGTGATGTTATTTTTTCACGTTTGTCTGACGACTCGATGTTTAATTAAAAATAAAATTATGTATCTAAACATACGATAATTTTAAAAATAAAAAACTCTACATGCGATACGTAAAAATATAAACAATGATTTCACTATTTAAATACTGATTTCAATGTTTAGAATTTTACGTATCGTGTCGTGTCGTATCGTGACAATAAAATTAATGTTTTTCGTGTTAATCATGTCGTGTAACATGTCGTTTCGTGTTTAATCGTGTAAATTCGTATCAATCAGGTCGTTCTTAATCGTATCGTGTCATGTTAATCGTGTCGTGTCTATCCGTTATGTTTTTTTATTTTTAATTTCCAAGAAAGTTAATCGTGTCCCGTGTCGTGTCCCGTGTGATCTGCTACTTAATCGTGTCGTGTCACGTGTGATCTGCTACTTAATCATGTCGTGTTCGTGTTTGATGTTTTGAGACACGTTTATAAATTATCCGTTTAGACACGAAACCTATTAAGACACGACACAATTAATAACACGATACGATTAGACACGACACGACACGATTGCCACCCCTATCTATGAGTATGTCATCTACATATAGATTCATAAACACAAAGTTCGGTCTATACCCTTCTTAGGAAATTCTCCCACTTGAATTAACAGATGTCTACTCAACTTGATCTTGAATCTCTTATAGAGATCAGTCCAAATCAATATATCCCTTCTTAGGAAATTCGTTCTCTAAAATTGTTACGTCTCATGATTCGATCTCGGTAACACTCCCACTGTCCTGCTCGGCTATAAACACATGTCCCGTGGAGGTATTAGACTAACCAAAAATACTATTCTCTCCACTACGTCCAATATTTCCCAAACTTATTGAGAAATCATGGGTGTAAGCGTCACAACCCTGTGGGTGAAGGTCCATAACTTATTTTAGTCCAAAACTCATATGGAGTAGAGTTAACCGTTTCGTTGGAATACGCTTCAAGATGTGGGCAGCAGTCTTCAAAGAGTCTCCCCCAAAAGGAAATCAGTAATTGACCCTTTTCCATATCGACCAAACCATTTTAAGGAGTGTTCTATTACGCCACTCTGCAAAACCATTTTGTTGAGGGGTCAACAGAATCGTCAACTGATGAATGATTCCTTTTTCATTACATAAACCGTTAAATTTCGCTAAAATGTGCTCTTCTACCACGATCAGGGTAGAGGGTCTTTACCCTCCTCTTTAACGGGTGTAATTATATGTAAATGTAATAAAATTTCGTGCTTCGTGCTGAACCCTAGAACTGAGAGGGTCACAGACGTCTGAATGGACTAATTGAAAAGGGAAATTCGGCTCTAGGTGCCTAACCAAAAAGTCATTCTGATGGAATTTTCTACTAGATAATGTGCACAAGTAGACGACTCCACCTGTGGAATGTTGGGCAGCAAGCCCCGTTGGGCTAGTCGCTGCATTCTATGTTGACCTTTATAGTCAAGTCTAGTTTGTCTTTCATTCATATCGCAAACATATCCGCAATTAGAAGAAAATATGAAATTATTATTGTTGCATGAATCCAAATTCGAAACAATAAATCCACCAGAAATAATACTAAAGTCAAATGAAGTTGAAACACAATTAGGCGGAAGATTCATGAAAATATAATCTAAAACCGAGTTTCGTTAATCCTAAGACTAAAATAACATATTTCGGCGAATCTGCGGAGCATAGAGGATATGATTTCAGACTAAGAATCGACCACCGCGCAAGCGCAACTCACAAGTTCTAATCCTTTCAACTTCAACGCGAAAGTTTTCGTTGGTGTAAATCCACCTAATTTCACGCGGGACTCTATGGCACTCTACGAAAATATCACGATCCTTGGCTACGTGATTTGTCGATCCTGAATCCAAAAATCCACAAAGAACATGACCTAGTCAACATATGTGTACTAGGAATACAAAATTCACTAAATTAACCACTAAGACATTCATGTCAGATTGACTTAGGGAATGCGTTCACAAAGTGTACCCACTGGTCATAGTTGAAGCATTTCCTGTTTTTAGGCTTCTCGGCCTTACGCAAACATGTTTGCGGTGTTGTTTTCAGATGAGTCATTGGGTTCACCTCAGTCTTTGTCTACTTTGCCATCAATGCACTTGCGCCATCGCGTTGTGCATTACTCCTTCGCATTCAGCGACTCTTCTTAGGTTCAGAGGATGGCGCCACACGCACTTCAGCCTTAGGCCCAGCGGCCTTGGGTCTGTCCTCTTCAGCTCAATGTGACTTCAAACGTGTTCAAAGTTATTGAGGCCTTTAAAATGGATTTAGGCAAAGAACGAATTACGACCTGGATTCGATGCTCATCGGTCACTGACTGACCGTTCTCCTTGAGTTTCACAATCATATTGGCCATATGCCTCAGATGCTATCTTGCGGAGTGCCGAGGGATTCATCATGTATGAATCAAACTTGATGTCGAGTGAGCACAACTAAGCAGTCGTATAGAACCAAGTCTAGTCTGCAAAGCATATCACATCCCTTTAGTCGCGTTTTGAGATCAAACTCATAAAGGATGTCATCATCCACCATACTCAGCATCATGACACACGTTTCAGCATCATTAACCTTTCACTCAAATCGAAAGCCCTATGCTGATTCGTTATTCCAGAGTCGTGTCTTTTCATAATATTCTTGATGGGGTTAATGGACTTCTACTTAGTTAGGACCATCTTAATACGCTTCCTCCGGAATTTACAGATGTCACCGTTAAGTCTAAGACCTTTGTCCAACTAAACATAGATGTTCTTCATGGCGACCTAATTTCTCTAACTAAAGGAAATTATAATAGGATCATGTAGACACAAGGAACAATGTTCTATTGAATGTAAAATATAAGTCTCAGATCGATAGGACAGACTTGAGAACATACTTAAACTCGGAGGACAACCCTAGTTATGCCGAGAAGTACTCCTCGTTTCTAAGCATGTCCTAAAGCCATTACTATCAATCGAAACACAATCTATACCAACAATCTTTAACAGGCCAGAGTCAAAACGATCGCACTAAACCAAAGTGTTCGACTCTTACACAAAACAATCGTCCTAGCATTATTCAAGAAAATTCGGAGAACCTCGCAGACTAACTGGCCGGTTCACACTGAGGAACATTTTCTTAGGCATAGCTCGTACTCATCCAAACTTTTGAAAGGTTACTAAGGACAATCCTAAAGGTTTGTTATCTATGCTAAGCGAAAACTAGATCTACCTATCTAGGTAATCTAATACATGCAAGCAAAGAAACAAACCATACATGTCAATACACACACATATATATTGATACCTTTCAAAAATAAATTAATTTGGGGCTAATATATAATTTTCAAAACTTTGAGGACCAAAGTTACTCTAACCAAAAGTTTAGGGATCAAAATAACCATGAATAAAAATTTGGATACCAAACTCTCAACAAACAAAAATTCAAGGACTAAAGTCTAAACAAACAAAAGTAATTAACAAGTTAAACTACTTTTCACACAGTATGTTGAGATCTCAATAAGTTATAACCTAATCAATTCTACCAGTCATGAAGTCAAGAGTCAATCAAATAACGTAAGGCAAAACTATCTACCCTATAGAAAACACAAAGTAATCTAGGGAACTCAATGAACCCACACATTGTTCTACCTATCCAGTCATGCAATATAAAACAATGTAAGACTCTCCCAGGAATTTAAATTGGTCTAACAATTCATTAAATTAACCCAAAACCTATTTATGAAAGGGGTAGAGACACATTTACTGGACTAAAACAAGTTATTTGAACCCACACTCGCTCCAGGATCGACACCAAGTTCGTTTCGAGACAATTCCTGCTCTGAATTAGCTCAAACCGGTCTAGACAACACTAACCCGTCTGAACCGGTCCACCTAGTCGACCCAAACCAACCAACCTGGATTGGACCGTACAGTCGGATTAAACCGAACCGGAATAAACTGAATCAGTCTGATTCAAAAGGAACTAATCTGGTTGGAATCAGGTCGATCCGGTTCACACAGAACTGGACCAGTACTGTTCATCTTCCCCAACAGGAAGATGAAGTTGCTTCTAGGGTTTTCAACCCTAGCAGCAGAAGCCAACCCAGGAGAGGTGGCCAGCCACCATGGCTAGCCACGAAGGGATAGTTGACCAGCAAAGGTCGACCTCGCCCCCTCTTCCTCCCGTCGCGTCGAGGTCGGCCACATCCTCTACACCGCGCCTGAGGCCAGAGCCGCAGCCACGAAGGTTGCGGCCTCCTGACCTGGATGCATCCATGTAGGGTGCAACCACCAAGTTGTCGTGGCCACAGCCACGAAGGCTGCGACCACCAAACTGTCATGGCCACAGCCACGAAGGCTGCGACCACCGAGCTGCTATGGCTACAGCCACGATGGTTGCGACCACCATGCTAGGGTCGCGACCACCATGGTTGCGGCCTCCACGCTAGGGTCGCGCCTACCATGGTTGCGGACACCACGCCAGGGTCGCGGCCACCATGGCTGCGAACACCACGCCAGGGTCGCAACCACCATGGCTGCGGCCACCATGCCAGGGCCGCATCCACCACGCCAGAGCCGCGACCACCACACCAGGGTCACTACCACCACAGTTGCGGCCTTGGTTTCGGTGTCAGGTTCGTCGCGGTGGGAATATTAACGTTCGGCAATTCGGAAATCAACCTTCTATGACTCTGATACCAATGTTGGAATGTACAAAACATGCAATCGTTTAGGGCACAACATAAAAACATATTTAAGTTACCTCCTTGAATGATCGACTTAGCGGAAAAGGTTCTGTCTGAGGTTGATATCACGATGTACCGGGCGGGAGATCACACCATGGGTTAACGGGAAGTGACCTAGGTTTCCACAGCTACTTACCTCAGTCTAAACTGTAGGCTAGCACAGCATTATTGTTATCAGGTTTTCAAACCCTGAGCATCCTTTTATATAGAGGGAATGGTTTAGGCCAGTATCCAATACGGGGCTTATTAGAATGGGCTCCCACTAATGGGCGACCCAATCCCCAAAAACTAACATTCTCCTTATTTGTCACTCATCAATATAAACTCTAAGCCTGTCTCTTTTGCAAGAGACACCTCTCCAGTAACAATAATCCTAAGAAGACGAGTCATTACAATCATACAAAACATTATCCACATCTCTAAGTGACTTCTCTATATCTAGTAGCTATCGAAGTGTTCATTAGCTTCAATTTCTTCATCGAAGGAAAACCATTCGTCATTGACGAACATATTTTAAGAGGATATTTTATTTATGAAATAATAGTAAAAAGGGGTTCTTTAATCTCTAAATTTTCAAAACAAATTAAAAAATTACATGACAACAGTACAAAGAGTAAGACAGCCCAAGAACACAACATAAGCCTCAACTCCGACATCCATGGCAGCTTGTTGTTACAATGGACCAATACGAAGATGGGTTCCTTTTACTTTTACAAAATACAACTCAGGAATGTCAATGCCATTTTCATAAAACTGAGAACCTGGTGTTTGTCACAGAGAGCGAAGAAAGAGATTTCTATTGATGTCACCACCGACATGTAAATGTAGAGGAAGGGTGTGTTACGGACGAGGAATAAATGGAGGAATGAAGAAGATGGGTTTCCTCAAGGAATCCTAAAGGAAGAAGATGACAGGGCATTAAAGGTTACAAATTGTTTTGTCACGTGCATGACACGTGAGCACTTAACGGACGTTTGAGACGGCGCATGACGGACTTCAACCAAAACAAACAAGAGCAAACATATCTCATCTAAAACAAGCAATGTCAATGCACTTAACACACTAAGCAGACATATTACATTTTTATCAAACATTTCTCTTTAATAAATAATTATAAACATATAAATAACACTAATTTTAAGATTATTATAATTAATATCAATTCAATACAAATCAAAATATTACGATTAAATAATAAATACAAGAATTCATATTATCTTTTCTAATAAAATGATAATCTAAATCTAACAAATTCTATTAGTATATAAAAGTATTATACAAAATTTTAAAACACCTTGATTATGTTATCAGTGTGTTGAGATGATCTGAGTGAAGAGTTGAAGATAAAGAGTCGGTGAATATATGCACTCTATGGACGTGATTAGTGTTCGAGGATATAGTTTAGATTGAAAGTTAAGTAACAAGATCGTTTTGGAATAAGTAGAATATATCTACAGTAGGGTTTTATATCTATATCTATAGTAGGGTTTCTACAGTAGAGTTTTACTATATATATATATATATATATATATATCATTGTACCTATTCTCTATTCAATTCTATTAGATTCAAGAAACCTTTCATGGTATCAGAGCTTTCAAAATTAGGTTTATCGTGTAACTCACACAAGTTATCCACCGCCACCGCGGCAAGTCACCACACCGCCATCTGCTGCTATGCCTCACGTCTGCAAACCCTAGCCATACCAACCCTAGCCTCACCACCCTAGCTCCACACTGCCTCAACCACCGCCATGCAGTCCCACCGATGCACCACCCTAGCTCCGCACTGCCTCAACCACCACTACACAGCCCCACGGCTGCAAACCTTAGCATGGTCTCCAATCCTAAGCCCTTCACTAACAAGACAATTCACCTAAAACTCGATGAGATCAACTACTTACAGTGTAAACAACAAATCGGCTTTACAATAGCCAGCCATAGGCTACAAGGATACCTTGATGGCTCAACTTGTGTAGATGAGTTCATAACAAACGCGAAGGGAACCAAGATTGTTAATCCAACTTACAATACATTTAAAGAACAGGATAGTGCTCTGGCCTCATGGCTTCTAACATCAGTATCATCATCTTTACTTCCTAATCTTGTGCAATGTTGATCATCCTTCGAAATTTGGAATGTGCAACATCAGTTATTTTCGGCTTCTTCTACTACTCGTGTGATGCAACTTTAGTGTTTTCTTCAATAACAAAGAAAACGTGATATATCTATGAGGGAATACCTTGGTAGAATTTAGCTCCTCTATGACACCCTTAGAAGTTCGAATCATTCCATATCTAAAACAATGCAAATCAATACAATTTTAGCTGGCCTTACACCTGAATCATTCCATATCTAAAACATGTTGTTACCGTAATCACAGCCAGACGTCAACCTTATGATCTTGCAGGAGTTTCCAGTGTGCTTCTTGATGTTGAGGAACGCCAACAGGACAACATTATGCAGCTCACCAATCACTCGATAGCATTCAATGCTCAAACTACATCTGGACCAACTCCGGGACAGTCAGTTCCATCCGAGCTTCATGCTACATATCCATCTCTACAAGGATCTCCATATCAGCCGTCAAACTCAGCCCACTTGTACAATCATCATAATAACACTCTTGGACCATATGGAAGAGGACGCGGAAATACCTTCAACAGCAACCGACCATAATGTTAGTTGTGCGGGAGAATTGGGCACCTTGTGGGTCAATGCTGGTACAATTTTGATCAGTCCTTCTCAAGAATCCCTTCGCAAAATCAATCCACTGATAGAAATAGAGGACAAAGGCATGCACCCGAGTTCTTTATGCCTCTAGAGATACAACAAAGTAACGCATCTAGAGATACAACAAAGTAACACCAGTTTGGTATAAGGTTTTCATAAACAAGCTCAACATCTATCTTCTCCTTCGCATGCCTCACCTCAAGTATTCTATCAAAACACCTCCACAGAAACTCACCCTCATCTCTATCTACCTTCCACTAGCCAAGAGGAAAATATAGGAGTTAATTGAAATGGCGCAACCCACACAGCTCTCAATGCAAATTTCAGCACCTCTTTTGACATCGGAGTGGCGAATCTGGCGTGGTTTCCTGATTCTGGAGTATCACATCACCTTACCAATTACTCCTTGAATGTTCCTAATGCAGACCCTTATACAGGACAAGGTAAAATTAGTGTAGGCAATGGTAATACAATTCAAACTACTCATACAGGTACATCCCAACTTCAGGTTAACAATCGCTCTGTTATTCTTCGTAACGTTCTTGTAGCACCTCATATTATCAAGAATCTCTTATATGTGTCTCAATTTGTTAAAGATAATGATGCTTACTTTGTTTTCTTTCCAAATGGTTGTGGTGCAAAGGATCAAAAAACGCACCAACTACTCCTACAGGGATGTGAGTCTGGTGGACTCTACAAGTTGCTCTTATTTACAAATGAATGTGTTCGGTCTGGTTCTTTTGATGTTCTTGTATTCTCTTCATTTCTCGCTAGTAGTAATAAAAATATAGACCTCAATAAAGATGGTAATTGCAGTAATTATGTTGATAGTCTAGGAAACACCTCTAATGTTAGTTCGGTACCTAGTAATAGTATTGGTTCGGCCTCGAGCAGTAGTAACCCAATTGTTGTTCGTGGTGTGTATCCTACTGCCTTAGAAAAGTATAATGTTTTGCCTTTGTATATAAATAAAACAAGTGATCTCAATAAAGTGAATGTTTACTCTACAACTGGAAATTTTGTTCTTAGTTCTGAAAATTCCTTTCCTAGTCCTGGAAAATTTATTTGTAATGCGCATGTTTATAGTATCAGTGATCATGTCTCTTATGTTTCATCGTATGATTTTCATCAAAGACTTGGTCACCCATCTTATCAAGTTTTAAAAGAGGTCATTCAATCTGGATTACCATGTATTGACAAAATCGACAAAACTCACATATGTGTGGAATGCAAAATGGGATAGAGTCACAAGTTACTTTTCGCTCCTGCTTAGGGAATGTACAATGCTCCTCTCCAATTAGTTCAAGTAGATATATGGGGACCTTCTCCAGTCAGGTCAAATGGTTCTAAATACTATATAAGTTTTGTGGATGCATTTTCTCGATTCACTTGGTTATACTTCATTTCTCACAAGAGTGATGTTCTGAATTTTTTTAAATCCTTCCATTTGTTTGCCAAAAAAAAAATTAAATCATCAAATAAAAATTGTTCATACTGATAATGGAGGTGAATTTCTAGGGTTATTTCACTCTTATTTAGTCTATGCAGGTATTCAGCATCGGTTTACATGCACTTACACCTCTCAACAAAATGGGATTGTTGATAGGAAGCACATACATATAGTTGAACTTGGTCTTACCTTGCTTGCCCAAGGATCAGTCCCATTCAGGTTTTGGACATATTCATTTGCATCTGGTGTTTATCTGATTAATCGGTTACCCACGCATGTGTTGAATAATAAATCACCTTTTGAAAAATTGTTCAATAAACTCCTTGTATATAATTTACTACGTGTGTTTGGATGTCTATGTTTTCCTCATCTTCGTGATTTGAATAAACATAGGTTCGATTACATATATAGATTATGTGTGTTTCTTGGATATTCTTCAACTCATTTAGGCTACAAGTGCATTGATCGAATTGGAAGAGTTTACATGTATAGACATGTTCATTTCGAATAGTCTATGTTTCCTTACTGCATTAAACAATCTGTTTATTCTATCTCTTTTGATGCTCGTGAATCCTAGACAGTTAATCCATCCTACACAGATTCATCACTCAAGTCAGGATTGACAGGAATTTCCATGCCCACTTCAATTGCTCCAAGCAATGATGTCAATTCTTTATCACAGGCACAAACAGATATAATAGAATTTTATTCTCCACGGTCTCAAATCTGGAACTCAGATTCTCCATCTGTATTCTCTCACAGGATCACTCTGGATCCCAACATAATCTCCTCGACTGAAAGACCAACTGATGCCAATAGTCCACAAACTCAAACTTCGAATGATAACAAAATGTCCACTATTTTAACTGACAACCCAAGAGTTTTACCTAATGCATCCTCACTTGTATTAGATATGAGCTTATCCATATCTAATATACCTCAGTTTACTAATGAGAATACCGTGATTGATTCAGTACTTAGAGCTCCTCCTTCACCATCATCCATGCGCAATGATCCACCACAATCAAGACATGTGCTCTAAGCATCTACACACGACATGATCATCAGGTCTAAATCCAAGTCTTATGCAAATGCTTTGGTACCAACCACAAATGATGTGAGTAAGCCTCCAAATGTCTACATAGCTCTTCAATATCTAGAATGGAGATAATACATACGAAGAGAGATCGAAGCACTCCATGAGAAAGGCATTTGGACTCTCACTTCCTTACCCCCTGGTAAAACTCCTGTGGGCTGCAAATGGATATTCAGGATTAAAAGAAAAGAAAATGGCACTGTGGAAAGGTACAACGACAAACTAGTGGCTAAAGGATTCTTCTATAGGGTGGGGTTCGATTATCTGGATACCTTCAGTCCAATTGAAAAACATGCCACGGTCAGAATCATTATATCCCTAGCTTTATCTTTTACCTGGACAATGCGACAAATAGATGTCAATAATGCTTTACTAAATGGAAGTTTGTTTGAAGAAGTATACATGTCTTAGTCTCCAGGTTTTGAAGTCACATATGCCCTAGGCAACCTGCTTGTTTGCAAACTCACTAAGGCATTATATGGCCTCAAACAAGCTCCAAGAGTTTGGTTTGAGAAACTCCGAGAATGTTTGCTTACACATCTCTCTTTTTCAAGTTCTCAGTCAGATAAATGCTTGTTCCTTAAGAAAGTGTCTAAATTATTTTTTATCTCCTGGTTTATGTGGATGACATAGTTGTGACAGGATCATGTGATGATCCCATCGAATCAACCATATCCATCTTGAACGCGCATTTTTCTTGCAAGGATTTAGGGAAACTCAACTACTTCCTTGGAATGGAAATCCAGTCTGGACCTGATTTTAAGGTGTTAAACCAAAGGAAGTACATATGTGACCTATTATCGCGTGTCAACGTGTCAAATTGTAAACCTTGTCCTACCCCACTGGTTGGTTTTCCTCTCCCTACATCTACCTTTGGATCAGGTAGGACTCTGTCAGATCCTTCTCTATACAGAAGTACGGTTGGAGCCTTACAACATGTTTGTTATACTCGTCCAGACATCAGCTATAGTATCAATAGGCTTAGTGAGTTTATTCATAGACCAACAGAGGCTCACTGGGCAGCTATTAAAAGGGTGTTAAGATGAGAATATGTTGAAATATCAAATCTCCTATATCTTGCTTTACAAAGTACATATCTTTCACATTTGTGATTTGTTATACTCATATGATACAATGAGTTTGATTATTGTTCAGCTTGCGCCAAGCGATTATACACAAAGCTCAGGCATTCATATGACAAAAGTTAAAGAAGATGTTGGGCACAAACCCAGCCAATCATAGGTTATATTGGATTGAAAATTCAATCCAAATATTAAGAAGGAGAAGGGATAACTAACCTTTGATTCAAGCATATATCACTTATCTTGTGTTTTGTAACAAAAGCCAAAAGAAGATATTGGGCACAAGCCCATCCAGTCATCAAGGAGGAAAAACAATTGAATGATCACTACAAGAAACCTGAGCATTAGCGTCGGCATAAAATCACCATCAAAGGCATCTATGGCGCTACTAGCCTTTAGCGACAATGAAATGTTTGTCCTGGTAGCCCCCGTCGCTAAAGGTTATACCTACGGCAATTCACTGTTGTCAAATCTCTGCCGCTGCTAAGATGACATATCTCACACCTCTTTTACAACCAAAGTAGGTTATTGTTAAACACAATGAAAATGCGACGAACAACTCTTTGATGTTATAGATGAGTTTTACCGATGAAAATGTTTCATCGTTGAATTGCATTTTTAGCAGTGACTTTGAGGGGCTGCCTGCCTTTTATTCGAAACAATGTCCTTTTATTTAGTGACTAGTGACTACAAATCCAACATTAAAGGAACTTGATACTGTCAGGTAATGTTGCTGATAAATACATGTTTTTAGTGATAACAACCACTAATATCAGTTTATGTCGCAGCTAAACACAAGTTTTTTATGTCAGCAAACAGTAATCATTGTTAAAGACAAACTTTTGTATGTGTTTTTATTAATTATCTAGTTATTGTTATATGATACGAACTACACAATACATTTTTTAAATAAAATATAATATATTATTTATCCAATTATATATATACATCTTAATAAACATCCAAACTACAAACTTACAATAATCTAAAGGGTTAATAGTTCCAATAGTACCATAAGTTTGGGATAGGGGTGAGCTTGGGCGGGCCGGGGCGGTTTTTTAGGCAAGACCGAGCCCGAGCCCGAAATTTCGATTTTCACATTTGGAGAACCGAGACCGACTTCGGTATAAAAAGCCCGCCCGAGTCGTTCTTGCTTGACTCGGGCCGGTCTCGGTCCATTACCGAAATTTTCAGTCCAAATATTAAAAAATAATTATCCAAATTTTCACCAAATTTAGAACATACAAACACAATAAATCAAGTATCAAACATACAATCCAAACACACGTTATAAATATAGAACATACAATCCAAACACACATGGAGACTTTGTGAGTTGTTGTATACTACTATACGTGTATAGTATATATAGTATTAGGTATTAGGTTTTTAGGCAACTCGGGCCGGTCCGGTCCTAATCGTGAATTTCGGGAAAAATCCTGAACCCGAGCCCGACTTTAGAGGAAAAAACCCGTCCGCTCAGTATCGGTCCTAGTCGGTCTCAGTCTTAATCGGGCTGGTCTCGGTCCAACCAGTATTTTTTGCTCACCCCTATTTTGGGCCATGTGATCGGATGGTACCATATGTTTTTTGATGTGGTTAAATAGTCTGTTATGTTTGGAGCATGTTGTCTTATGGTACTCTGTTAGTCAACCGTTAGATTTTTCTGTTAAATGGTCAATGTCAGCACCACATCAGCGCCACGTAGATATATAATATAATATTTATTTTAAAAAATAAAAAACAAATAGGGAAATTTAAAAGAATAGGGAAAAATCGAAAAAATTAAAAATAATATTCAAAAAATATTTTAAAACTTTATATATTAATAAAATGTATTTTTTTAATTGAAAATTGAAAAAAAAAAAAAACTAGGTTGGACCCTTGGGGTCCAATTGACCCAACCAAGGGTTGAACCCTGGGCTGGGTTGGACCCCTACCAAGTCGCCTGACCTGGGCGACCAGGTCTGGGTCTGACCCAGCCCTGAGTTCGACCCAGTCCTGGGTTCGACCCTGGCTGGGTCAATTGGACCCCAAGGGTCGAACTAACTTGGGGTCCAATTGACCCAGCCAGGGTCGAACCCAGCCAGGGTTGAACCCAGGGCTGGGTCAGACCCATACCTGGTCGCCCGGGTCAGGCGACCTGGTGGGGGTCCAACCTAGCCTAGGGTTCGACCCTTGGCTAGGTCAATTGGGCCACAAGGGTCCAACCTAGTTTTTTTTGTTTTTTTTCAATTTTCGATTTTTTTTAAAAAAATATATTTATAAAAAATATATTTTATTAATATATAAAGTTTTAAAATATTATTTGAAATTTTTTATAAATTTTCCGATTTTTTTCATATTGTTTTTCAATTTTTTTTAAAACAATTGATAAAAAATACATTTTATTAATATATAAAGTTTTATAATTTTTTTTGATTTTTTCCTATTATTATTATATTTCCTATTTATTTGTATTTTCCAATTGCCACATCAGTGCCACGTCAGCATTCTGTTAGTTAACATTGACGGCAACAGTAATTTGGATCAAATAACAACATTGCGAAACTTATGGTACTATAAAACAACATAGGGGTACCATCCGATCACATGACCCAAACTTATGGTACCATTGGACCTATTAACCATAATCTAAAAGTGTATTTACTTATTTTTCTACGTCTTATAAGTGCATCCACATCCAATCCAGAGTCTATTTCATCCAAACTGACCAAGTATGCCCCAAGAACCTGTGAACGAAAGAACATACATTACAATCACAACACTGCGAACCCCAGGATAGAAATCATGTTGATGACTGAGCAATAATTTAGAACATTAAGTACTAACACAGTTGACCAAAAAACGAAGTAATAACACAGACTATAAAGTGTTGACTTAGAAGCTTACACCAGCAAATCTAAACCAGCATTATGACTGCAAGCCTATGTATATGGTGATGAAATATGGGGAGATGAATCCTATATCAAGCTTCATGCCCTCTACACACATCGAAAGAGTTACTTCAATGAAAGAGTTACGTCAATGAAACCAACCGACATCGAAATATGTTCACAAAGTATGATTAACTTGGATAGTAATAACACCCTCTTTGCCAACTTTCTCCATGGGCTTTGCAATCAATTCAACAATTTTTCTATCCCCATTTGCAGAGATAGTTCCAACCTAAGAATAAACTAAAACATTATATTGACATTTGAACAATTAAAAGACGACAATTTTAAAACTTCTTTACTTTATCAAGTAGAAGGGGAAAACATGGGCTATTTTTTGAGAAGTACTAATCATTCGTGCTCTGCTTTTCAAGCTCGTTACAGCATCAAGAGACTACTATCCCTCTATCAATATAGCACGTGTCAGGACAGTTGCACAAGTTGTACCTGCAAAAATCACCAATATCCAAATTACATGAAATGAAATTAAAGTGCAAGTAAATGGAATGAAACCACAGTTGCGTTTGGAGCAGTGACACCGTCCTTTGTAAACTTTAGAGCACCGTAGCTTTGTTCAATCACCACATTACGCCCCTCCATACCAGTAGATTGAATCATAAATTCCTTGATATCTTCTCAAAAACTACTTTTATAAACTTCAGTTGTTGTGTATGTAGCTTTACCTTAAGAAGAGAGTTCATTTCCAATTGCATCTCTTGCCACTTGTAGTTCTCAGTTTCTACGTATTCCATGCCCGATTCGTTAATTAACTGCTTTAATAGGAGCGGTTCTAGAATGGGGTTCACTGAACTGATCCATTCCCCATGATTTCGAAATACAAGAAACTCAGCTGAAATGAATAGAAACACAATAGTTCAAACACAATAGAAAACCAGCTTAAATGACGAGTACACGATCTCACAGCCCTTTAAGAGAGTTCATCTATCACAGACTAATCACAACTGTCTAAACATGTACAACTCATCTGATTCTTAAATAGTGTTTGGTACCCTCCCAATTCGGTATTGGAGGAACATGACTTTGAAATACCCCAAATCATTAGATCCGATCGCGATCCAAGTTGCAATACCCAACTTCCTTCAACCTCGCTACAGCTCTACAACACTATATAACACTACAAAATCTGCATTTGGGCATTCATACCAGCGAAAAAGAGATCGAAATTGATGGGGTTTATAAGGGACGCCTTATTAATTAAAACCTTTATATATCACTGACCTAAAACATAATCTTATTAATTTATACAACCAATTCATGTAAGGCGTCGCCTGTTAATATGAGCCTGTGGCGTCAGCCTATACGAAGGCGTCGCCCTGGTAAAGTCTGGATAAGGACGCATTAATTGAAGGTCTGACAGCATTAAATAGGATTAAATATCTCCGATATTTAAGGAATAAGGACTCCTGTCCCATCAGAAGGTCAGTTTGACCTCAGGTAAACTGATTAACCATGGTAAGAAGGAAGCACTGTTCATCAGGTTAAGTGAAAGCTATAAATAGTAAACATTCATTATCATTTATTACATTCTGATTTTCACCACATCTACATAAAAGCTCTCAAAAGTCTTAGAACTGACTTAAGCTTCGGAGTGGAATAAACGGGTCAACCCGAAGTTGTCAATTTCACGCAGGTCGACCCGAGAGGAGCGACGCCTGTAGCTGAAGAAGTTTCACAGGATCCAACATCTGGCGCCGTCTGTGGGAACCCTTGAGCAAAATATTGCCATGGCTCCTACCAATAGACAAGCTAAGCAAACACAACAACCGGAGGAAGGAAGTTCCCTCCACAATCTTCAACAACACCTGACGCCTTCCGCTTTTATGCTGAGGCTTCGGGGCAATCCAGGGGCATCGCACCCAAGTGCTTCAGCCCCAATAGGAGCTCCAGCTAGAGTATTGTCGCATCCACAGACTCGAGCGCCGCTCCTACCCGCGCAATCCCATATAGCCTCATCTAGAGGAAGGGCACCTTCAGCAGTCCCCACTGTCCAATAAGTCGTCACACCAGCACTTATAGCTGCGATAGACGACCTTCTAAATCGAAGAGAACTCATGGCTGTCGCTCGTGCAGCTCGTCTTAACGAGCACCACCGCACGGAGGAGGCGACCTCAGAACCTCGGGAGGTTCCCGTATTAGGACCACCTATTAAGGTGGATCCTTCGCCCAGAAGCGTTGAAGCAACGCCAACCCCAGTGGTAATGGCTCCTCCTCAAACTGAGGTAACCCTGGATAAAGTGATGGAGCTTATTGCTGATTCAAAAAAGGAAGATACGGGTAAAGTCATGCTGGAAGCAAGAGATAGGGCATCACACCCTTTTACAAATGAAATATTGGACGTAGACATACCATCCGTCCCGATTCCGAGGATTGATGTGTATAGGGGGAGGGTGACCCTGTGGAGCATGTTCAAACTCATGAATCTTCCCTATTGGGAAGGTCAAAGAATGAAAAACATTGCGCAATACTCTTTCCTTCAACCTTGAGCGGCGCCGCCTCTCTCTGGTTTTTTGGATTGCCAAAGGCTTCAGTTACGTCCTGGACAAACTTGAAGGAAAAGTTTATCATCCAGTACATGGGTGGTAGGCAACTGCTGAAAAGTGTGGGTACTTTGGACCACATTCGACAAGCAGGAGATGAAAGTTTGGGGGATTTTTATAAACGCTTCAATCAGGCCCTAGCCAGTATCGATCAGGTTATCACAGGAGGTGAGATCATTCGAGCTTTTGTTAGAGCACTGGGGCAGAGAGGATCAGCTTTGCATGATAGTTTGAGCGTCATTCCCGTTCACACTCTATCTGACCTGGCGGCGAGGGTCAAGTCATATATTGACCTCGAGATAGCCCGCGAGGGAAGGAAATCTTCTAAGGATCTTCGAAAGGAGATACAGGAGGGAAAAAAGCCAGAGCAAAAATCGCAAAAAAGTCGTCCCCAAGATGATAGGCGAAGTCATCCCCAGGAGGACAGGCGACGCCCCAATATCCCGCGACCACCACGAGAAGTTTTCGAGACTTTCACGCTCTTAAACCAGGACATTTCGGTAATCCTCAACGAAATGGAGAAGAAGGATTTGGCGTCGGCACCATTACCCCGCAGGTCAGGAGGACCTATGGGCCCTTATCACGAGCAGTACTGTCGATATCATCGAAGTAAAGGGCATAGCACTGATAATTGCAAGATCCTGAAGAGAGATATTGAGACGCTCATCCAAAAGGGGCTCCTCAAGAACTTCGTGGCAAAGAGGGATCGTAGTCCCAGCCCACGAAGGGACAGGATGGTGTCGCCCAAGAGGGAAGGAGGAGATGAGGGTTCAAGAGGCAAGCATGGGCATGTACGAGTGATTAGTGGAGGGTTTGCTTCGGGAGGAGAAACTAGTAGTGCTAGGGAGGTATACGCTACTCAGTTATCTGGGACCTCTAAAGCAGGAAAACGTCCTAGATCACCGGAAGAAACCGATATTACTTTCAAGGAGGATGAGATGAATCATGTGACATGCCCTCATGAGGACGCATTAGTCATCACGGCGGAGATTGCTGGATATGATGTAGAGCGAGTACTTATTGACTCGGGAAGTTCAACGGATGTCCTTTTTCTCGAGGCATTAAAGAAAATGGGACGGAATGAAAAAGACCTGAAAAAAGTGAACTTCCCACTTTTAGGCTTTACTTCAACTCCAACCTACCCGGTAGGAGCCATCACCTTACCGGTATTTTTGGGGGAGGGATGGAAATCTTTGACAATAGATGTTACTTTTGTCGTGGTCGACGCCCCTACTGCATACAACGTAATTTTGGGACGGTCCACATTGAATCCACATCGTATGGTTCATTCAACTTATCATCAACTCCTAAAATTTCCAACGCCTCATGGAATAGGAGTGGTAAAAGGCAATCAGCCGGGGGCAAGGAATTGCTACGTGCAATCCACCAGGCATCGAGTTTTGAAAGGAATGGAAGCTCTATCTATCCAGGCAGAGGAAGATTTGAGAGAAGGGAAGGTTCGCCCAACACCAGTAGAAGGACTGGTAAAGATATCGATAGACAGTCCTGAAAAGGTCGTCCAAATCGGGGCGACGCTTCCAGAAGAGCAGGCTACGGCTTTGACTCTTCTACTCATTGAATTTCGAGAACTCTTTGCTTGGAAACCGAGTGACATGCCGGGTATAAGCGAGGAGATAATTACTCACGAGCTCAACATTGATACCAGTATTAAACCTCTCGCTCAGAAGCGACGACCGGTGGGGGAAGAAAAGTCCATTGCCATTCGACAAGAAGTGGCAAAGTTGATGGAGGCTCGATTCATTAAGGAGATCAGATTCCAAACATGGGTCGCAAACCCTGTATTGGTAAAGAAGGCTACGGGCAAATGGAGAATGTGTGTCGACTTTAGGGATTTGAATAAAGCATGCCCTAAAGATTCATATCCTTTGCCGCGGATTGACCAGCTGGTCGACGCCACCTCAGGGCATGAGTTATTGAGCTTTATGGATGCCTATTCAGGGTATAACCAAATCAAAATGGCAGCATGCGGCGCTCATCATACATCTTTTTATGCAAATAGTGATATATATCACTATACTGTCATGCCTTTCGGACTCATCAATGCTGGGGCCACCTACCAAAGGATGGTCAACAAGCTCTTTGCAGGCATGATAGGTGTAAACATGGAGGCCTATGTCGATGATATGCTGGTGAAGTCCATCAAAGGCGTTGATCATACAGAAGACCTCAGGAAAACTTTCGAAGTTATGAGGCTTCATCAAGTGCGGTTAAACCCCGCCAAATGTGCATTCGGAGTCCAGTATGGAAAGTTCTTGGGATACATAGTGAGCGAAAGGGGGATCGAAATAAACCCCGAAAAGCTAAGCGCTATTGAGGGCATGAAAAGTCCCAATTGCCATAAGGAAGTACAAAGTCTGAACAGAAGGTTGGCGGCGCTGAGTAGATTTTTATCTAAAGCTGGGGACAGATCCCTACCATTCTTCGAAGTATTAAGGGCCAACAAAAAGTTCGAGTGGACATCAGCATGCGAAGAAGCGTTTCAAGAGCTGAAGAAGCATATACGAACCCTAGCGCCATTGGCTAAGCCAGAAAGGGGCGACGCTTTAGTTCTATACTTAAGTGTCAGTCCAATGCCTGTAAGCTCTGTACTTGTAAAGAACGTAGAATCTGGCCAGGTGCCAGTTTACTATGTATCTAAAGTCCTTTCAAAGGCAGAAATAAACTATATAGAAGTTGAGAAGTATCTATTTGCGTTGGTCGTTTCAGCTAGGAAACTACGCCTCTACTTCCACGAGTATGAAATAACTGTATTAACTAATCAACCACTAAAACATTTCCTACAAAAACCAGATGCGTATGGAAGGATGATAAAGTGGGTGATAGAGTTAAGTGAATTTCGAATCCAATTTGCGCCCAGAACCGCCATAAAAGGTCAAGCTCTGGCTGACTTCATAGTCGAGTCTACCCATAGCCAGGAAGAGGCGCCACCCTCACTCCAAATCAATAAGGAAGAATCCTCACCTGAATGGAAGTTATATACAGATGGATCGTCATCCATTGAAGGTTCAGGAGCTGGCTTGGTACTCACTGCACCAGATGGGGGGGAATCTCTGAAATATGCCTTGGTTCTAACCTTTAAGGCCACCACCAACGAATCTGAATATGAAGCGTTGATTGCGGGCCTAAGGATAACTAGAGGTATAGGTATCAAGGCTATCAAAGTATATTGTGATTCCCAATTGGTGGTCAACCAGTAAAGGGGGAATATACTGCTAAAGGAAAGATGATGAAAAAATATCTAAGTGAAGCCAAAATTTTGATTGAAGGTTTCGCCCAATTTGAGATTAACGTCATTCCAAGAGAGGAAAATGAAGAAGCAGACGCTTTGAGCAAATATGCCTGGCAGGTGTTGGATCGTGAAATCCTGAATGCTGATCTGGCAGTGAATTGAATGCCAGACAAGGTTGGGATGACGCTTCAGCTCCAACTCCGGTGAACCTGCAAGTAGGGGAGCGCAACAGAGGGGGTGCCTCTGGGTCCCTCTCCGATGCTTAAATGAGTATATGTGTGTATAAAACTCAAAACGTAAAGAACGTATGTAAAGCAAGGGTATTTATAGGGTAAGAGAGATAGAACCGTATAAAGGCAACTGAATATCTTAATGTATATTGAGTTGCTGAAGATTCGGATCGTGGGATATGGCAGTTACTGCGAGATATTGCAGTAACCAAATCTAATCTTTAGTGAATATGTGACCGAGATATGCGGGATATCTTGGCCACTCTGTTATTAACGGTTTAGTGGGACCAGAGGAGAGAGGCAAGGCTCTCTTCGGGGCGAGCACTCCCATGTCGAGCAGTGGAAGGTCGCGACTTGGTAGAGAATGGCGAGCAGTCTGAGAGCCTTTGGCGTCTCTATAGACTTTGGGCTCGATTCTGGATTACTCGATGGTGGGCCAAGTTTGGCTTGTACTTGGGCCGATCCGGTTCGGATGTCATGGGTTTACCCCCTCTATAGTTATTGGGCCTTCGAGGCCTTTTCTTACTGGGCCGTCACTATCGATACCCAACATTTGCCCCTGAAGCTTGATTGAAGTTCCTTCAGTCGAGCTTGATTTCCTGGTAGGGTTTTAGATAGTGACGTCTTTGGTAATGGTTCAGTGCCTTTGAGACACCTCTAGCTCATTTGGCGAGCAATTCCTTATCTGTTCAAAGCCGAAAGAATATCCTTCCTTTTATTCCTTTTTGGCGATCACTCGAGGTGACCCAGGCTTATGGAAGTCTATCTTTCTTAGTTAGGCGATCATTACCTACCCGAGGTACTTCTGCTAAAACTTTATTAGTGCGTTGGCGACCATCTTGTCTCCTTAGTGTAATTTTAGCATTTAATAACTGCACAGTTGTCCAGAAATCGAACGGTCACTTGAGGCACGCCTGACATTTACTTTTCCGTAAACCCAGGGTAGTTTGACAGCTGTCTGTACCAGCCAACCGTCGTCTCTTGGAATTCTGACATTGCTTCGGTTTTCTCCAAAAGGGTGCAATTATTCCTCTGCGTCGCTTCGATTTACTCGTGGCGGTTACTCCCCTTTTGGTCTATATAGGAAACGTCAGTTTCTGTATTTTGTTTTTTACGCTCATCCACTCCTTCAGATTTTCAGAATTTCGCTGCAAACCTTTCCTTTCTCTTTCAATCCTTTTCAGTTCTCATTTCGACCATTTCCATGGCCCCCAGAAGTCAGCGAATAAAACACATGGCCATCAAGGGTGCTAACAAAGCCAGCGCCCCTCAGAATGTCGGTGTTCCCTTGACCATTAGGGATGAAGTTGTGCCCTCCTCAGCGGGGAAACAGCCTGACGTGGGAAGGTCTGCGGCCACCCCAGTGGTGGTAGATGGTCCTGAGCTGAACACGCCTATTTTTTCCCCAAAAGGTAAACTTTCGCCATTTTATTGCTCTGTTTTGGCAATATCCTCTGTTTTCCTTTGTTTTTATACTTGCTGTGCCATACTTGAATCATTCTGAGTAGATATCAAGCCTAACGAACTGAAGCCGGCTTACTTTAAGACCATGGTGGCGCTTGGTGGCTTCAGTGCGGAGGATGCTCCTAGGTATCCTGGCCTAGGTCTGCATTTTCCTCACGATGGAGAGGTTTACATTTATGCGGCCCAGATCGATGCTGGGTTGCGTTTTCCTCTCTGTGAGGATTTACAGACCTTGTGTCAGTTTTACGGGATTCACCCCACACAGCTTGTCCCGAATGCCCTCAGGATGTGGGTCGGCTTCAAGTTCCTATGCTTACGCCAGGAATGGGTATATTCACTGGCCCTGTTCCGGTGCTTCTTCCGACTGGCAGCAGGGGCTAACCACTTTCACCACTTCCAATCCCGCTGGCCGAAGTTTTCGGAGTGGGGAGGCCCTCAAGGATGGGCTTGGAACGTCCATGTCCGCCTGATCGATGATTTCCGGGCCACTAACTCCAATTACAAGAAGTTTTACTTCTTGTATAAGGGGGGCGTACCTTGGAAATTGTTTGCTCCGGACAAGGATTTTCCTCCCTCCTTCGAAGAATTGTCCGGGAGTGATCGGAATGCCATCGACGATTTATATCGGCTGCATCGGTCATCTCAGTTCAAGTCCATCCGCTCAGTGGCGGAGACTACCGAGAATGCCCTTGAGATGGCGGGCATTCATCAAGCTACGCCAATCTTTGATGATTGGGTAATTTTCTAACTCTTCCCTTGTTTTATTACTTGTAGGGAAGGTTGTAAGCAAGAGCAAAAAACTGATAGGTCTCTTTGATGACCAGGGATCGGCGGGATTGTCCTCCGACCAAGTGCTGCTAAGCTCTCCCCCTCCTCCTTCTAGGCGTTCGACCAAGAGGAAGCCCGAGGAGACGCTTCCTTCGGCCACTACTGGCCCTCGTCAACCAGGTACTACCTCGCCTTTTGTTGATTTAATGTTTTTACATTCTGCGGTTCTCTGACTCGTGACTTATTGTCTTGTTGCTTTGCAGTGGAGTCCTTGGCGGACGTGGCCCGGGACCCTCCTCCTCCTCCTTCTAAGAAGGTCAGGAGTGAAGAGCACCCTGATGTCGACCAACATCCTTCTCCTTCCCCTCCTAAGGGCCTTTCTGCCAACAAAGGGAAGGGTTTGGACACGGCGTCTCCTTCTCCCTCTCTTCAGGGCCCTTCCGCCGCTAAGGAGAAGGCCTTGTCTTTGGCGCCTCCCGCCTCTTCAGTGCCCACGGCTCCTACTAAGGAGTCTGGGGCCCAAAAGAAGGGGCCTGCTGCTTCCAGCTCCTCGAGGGCCCCCGCCGAGGAGTACTGCTCCATGGCGAGCTTGTTCCAGCCTTTTAAGGCTGGGGACTCTCGGAGGCCTTGGGTCCCTTGTGGGGACCTTGCCAAGAAGGGGTACCCCGCCCAGAAGAGCCTACGGGGTAGCCTGGATATGTGCATGCGGCTCCTTGATGGGATAATTCCTCCCAAGGACCGTTCGATTGTCCCTACGGAGCTTCCTCAGATCGAGGGGTTCTTACGGACCCACTTCGAACGAGTTGCCCTGGTATGATCTCGCCTTCTTTCCATTATTTATTCCTTGTCATTCCTTTTCATTTTGATGACTTGACATTTTCCTTGTGCTTTTGTTGTCAGCTCGTTCGGGAAGAGGTGATCCTCGGCCGCGTTTTCGGCGAGCTCGCCGACAAGCACTCTGATCTGCTTGTCGAGCTGGAGCAATACCGAAGCACAGGGGTCACCCCCGGGCAGTTGGAGGCCATCAAGAAGACCGCTGACATGGCAATCACCTTGGTGGACGGCGCCCGGGAGGAGTATTTCAGGAAGGAGCAGCGCCTCCTTGCTGATGTCAAGAAGAGGGAGGCTGATGCTGCAGCCTTCCTTCATGAAGCTGAGGCCCTTCATCAGTGCCTTGATGAAGGGGAGGCGGTCCGTGCTCGCCTGGAGGCCGAGTTGAAGGAAGCTCGTGCCCAGTTGGTCGAGTCAGACGCTCTTAGGGTCGCCGCGGAGGCCCAGAGGGATGCTGCCGAAGCTAGGGGGTCGCCCTAGAGGAGGAAAAGAACCGACTGGCTGATCAGCTGAAGGCGGTTCCTTCACCCCATGCCGTGATTGAGGAGTTCAAGGCCTCCAAAGACTTTGAGGACCAGGCCTTGAAGGTGATGAAGTCGGCGATTGCCGAATTTCTTCAAGGCCTGGTGGAGGAGGTCCAGGCGGTCGATCCCCACTTTCCTCTTGGGGAAGTTGCCTCCTTGAAGACCTTCCTGCGGAGTCAGCCTTCGCAGCCCTCTGTTGCTGGGGAGGCTGCTCCTGAAGGCGAGCCCGGTACTTCTGCCCCCGAAGGCGAGCAGAGCGTCTTTGCCCCCGAGAACCCCAAAGCTTGAAGTCCCCAACTCTTTGGCGACCGTATTTATCTTTTTTAGATAGCTATTTTTGTATTCTCCGTTTTTGGTTTGTAATTATTTATCGAAGACTTGGGTTTTTCTATTGAATGCCTTTACATTCTTGAGCCTTTAATCGACTTCGAACATATTTAGCTATCCAATATCTTACTCATAATTACTTTCCACTTTTTCCTTGCTTGGTAATGTCGTTGACCCTTAAAGCCGTAGACCAATCATAAGTTAAACTTTCTAAGGATAATACTTTTGACACTTAAAAGCGTAAACTTCTAAGTTCAAAGAGATATTACCTTCTTTGAAGTTTAAACCTTTGAGGTGTTGGCCTAATAACAGGGGATTTGTAATTTGTCAGGCTTTATCATCGATAGTGATCGCCTAAACTTTCTTTGGCCTGACTCTGGCGTCAGGGCTTTTATTTTGCCTAACATTTTGCTAGGTCTTTTGGCCTGACTTTGGCGTCAGGGCTTTGCCTGACTCTTGGCGTCAGGTTTTTTGAGGCCTAACTTTGTTGTTAGGGCTTTTGTGGCCTAGTTTTGTTACTAGGGCTTTTTTGGCCTAACTTTGTTGTTAGGGCTTTTTGGCCTGACTTTGGCGTCAGGGCTTTTGGCCTAGCTTTGTTGCTAGGGCTTTTGTGGCCTAGTTTTGTTACTAGGGCTTTTTTGGCCTAACTTTGTTGTTAGGGCTTTTGAGGCCTGACTTTGGCGTCAGGGCTTTTGTGGCCTAGTTTTGTTACTAGGGCTTTTTTGGCCTAACTTTGTTGTTAGGGCTTTTTGGCCTGACTTTGGCGTCAGGGCTTTTGGCCTAGCTTTGTTGCTAGGGCTTTTGTGGCCTAGTTTTGTTACTAGGGCTTTTTTGGCCTAACTTTGTTGTTAGGGCTTTTGAGGCCTGACTTTGGCGTCAGGGCTTTTGGCCTAACTTTGTTGTTAGGGCTTTTGAGGCCTGACTTTGGCGTCAGGGCTTTTGGCCTAACTTTGTTGTTAGGGCTTTTTTGGCTTCAGCTTGCTTCGAGTGGACACGCTTTGTGAAGGAATGGCTTTCTTTTATTGACATAATCAGTTTGATTACAGGCTACGCATAAAATCTTCTTAAATGCTCAGAATTAAATGGACGGGGTAACCTCTCGCCTTCGGTGGTTTCCAAATAGTAGGATCCTGGTGCGGCGATCTCTACTACTTTGTATGGTCCTTCCCATTTGGCTGAAAGTTTGTTTTTACTGTCCAGCCTTGTGAATTCATTCCTTCTCATAACCATCTCCCCCACGAAAAATTGGCGAGCGCTAACTTTTCTGTTGAAATACCGAGCGGTCGCCAAGCGCATCTTTGCCTGTGTTTTTTCCGAGAGCCATCTCTTTTCCTCTGCTAAGTCGAGGTCAGTTCTGCGCTCGATCTCATTTGCCTCCGTGTTAAAGTGTAGGACTCTGTGGGTAGGCACTGCTAATTCAGCTGGTGCTACTGCTTCTGATCCGTACACTAAACTGAAAGGCGTTTCTCCTGTGGCCGCCTTAGGCGTTGTTCTGATTGCCCATAATACGTTTTCCAGTTCGTCTGCCCAGTTCCCTTTGAATGCTCGAACCCTTTTCTTGAGTCCTGCTAAGACAACCTTGTTGGCTGCTTCAGCTTGCCCATTCGTTTGAGGGTGATGTACTGAACTGAAGCGATGGTCGATATGATACTCTTCACAGAGCCATTTCAACTCCTTTCCAACGAATTGCGGACCATTATCGCTGATGAGTATTTTGGGAATACCAAACCTGGAGAATATGTTGACCTGCATGAACTTGATAACTTGGAATTCCGTTGTCGAAGCTAGAGCTTTCGCCTCTACCCACTTAGTGAAGTAGTCGATCGCCACTATAATGTGAGTACGCTGACCAGTGCTAATGGGAAAAGGACCCAATATATCGATTCCCCATTGAGCGAAGGGCCAGGCACCCGCCATTGGGGATAATAATGTCGATGGTCGACCCGATCGTGGTGCAAACTGCTGGCAAATTTCACACTTCTGTGTTAATTCGGCCGCGTCTTTTCCCAAGGTCGACCAGTAATATCCCAATCTGAATATTTTTCTGCTTAGCGATTGAGCGCCTTCATGACATGCTGCTGCCCCTTCATGAGCTTCTCGAAGAACTTTTTCTGTTTCGGGCAGAGCAACACATCTCAAGTATGGCGTCGAATAACCTCTTCTGTAGAGTTCTCCATCGATGATTAGATAACTGGCTGCGAGTCTTCTAATCCTAGTGGATTCGCCTTCGTCCTCTGGGAGGATGCCTTCTTTCAAATAATTCTGGAACGGGGTCATCCAGGTGACCTGTTCTTGAATGTTGAAGATCTCCGCTCTGTTTTCAAGGACTGAATATAGGGCCCTTTCCAGAAATTGCACATCCTGGATTGTCGCCCCTCTGAAGGCTAGCTTACTCAAAGAATCTGCCATCTGGTTTTCTTGGCGAGGAATAAACTCAATCGCGAAATTTGGGATTTCCACGACTAGTTTTTTGGCGATGCCGAGATATTTCTTCATCTTTTCTCCCTTTGCCTCGTAGGCGCCATTAACCTGATTGACAATAAGCTCTGAATCACTTTTTACCTTAAGCGCTGTTATACCCATTCCTTTTGCCAGTCTGAGTCCAGTGATAAGAGCCTCATATTCTGCTTCGTTATTGGTCGCCGGGAATGTCAAGGCGATCGCGTATTTCAGAGGCTCGCCCTCAGGAGGAATAAGAATTAAACCTGACCCCGAGCCTTCTTTTGATGAAGACCCATCCGTATAGAGTTCCCAGATTTGATTGTCGTTTGCTGACTGACTTGGCCTGTTTTCTGCCTCCGCTTGACCGTTACTCGTGCTTTCCACTATGAAATCAGCTAGTGCTTGACATTTGATGGCCGTTTTTGGCGCAAATTTGATCCTGAACTCGCTGAGCTCGATCGCCCACTTGACCATTCTTCCTGAAGAATCTGGCTTCATCAGGAAATTTTTGAGAGGTTGATTGGTGAGGACCGTGATGTCGTGCGCATGAAAGTAAGGTCTCAGCTTCCGAGCAGCAATAACTAAGGCATAGAGATACTTCTCAATCTGGACATATTTTATTTCTGCTGAGTTGAACATTTTGCTAATGAAATACACTGGACTCTGAACATTATTCTCCTCCCTTATTAAAACAGCACTGGCTGCCACATCGCTAATGCCTAAATAGAGGAAAAGCTGCTCGCCTGGAACGGGTTTTGCCAGAGCTGGGAGTGTTTGAATATGCCTTTTCAAGGACTGGAATGCTTCCTCGCAGTCTGGCGTCCATTCGAACTTACGGTTGGCCCTCAAGGTTTTGAAGAACGGGAGGGACTTGTCGCTTGCTTTGGAGAGGAAGCGGTTAAGAGCAGCTAGTCGGCCGTTCAGGCATTGGACTTCCTTATGGCAGGTTGGTGACTTCATTTCTTCTATGGCCTTTAGCTTTTCCGGGTTTGCTTCAATGCCCCTTTCGCTGACCATAAAACCCAGGAACTTCCCGGACTTGACTCCAAAGGCGCACTTTGCTGGGTTCAGGCGAACGCTGTGTCTCCTCATGCATTCAAAAGCTTCACGGAGGTCGGTGGTATGAGGATTGCCTTTGATGGATTTAACGAGCATATCATCCACGTAGGCCTCCATGTTCCTTCCCAGCATGTCCTGGAACAGTCGGTTCACCATCCGCTGATAAGTTGCCCCGGCATTGATGAGACCAAAGGGCATCACCTTGTAGCATAGAATGTCGCCGTCAGCATAGAAAGCAGTGTGGGCCTCGTCGTCTGGATGCATTCTGATCTGGTTGTAGCCTGAATAGGCGTCCATGAAGCTCAGCATCTCATGACCCGAGGTAGCATCGACTAGCTGATCAATTCTTGGAAGGGGATATGAATCTTTGGGGCAAGCCTTGTTTAAGTCGCGGAAGTCGACGCACATCCACCACTTGCCGTTAGATTTCCTGACCAAAACTGGGTTGTCTACCCAGCTCTGGAATCTTACCTCTCTGACGAAGTCAGCTTCAATCAACCTGCCGACTTCCTGCCTGATCGCCAAACGTTTATCAGTCCCGAACGATCTTCTCTTTTGGGCGATCGGCTTGATGGAGGGGTCTATCCTGAGCTCATGCGAGATAATATCTGTGCTAATTCCTGGCATGTCGCTCGGCTGCCAGGCAAAGAGCTCTTTGAATTCCTTGAGGAGAGCGGTCATGGCCTCCTTCTGATCCTCTTTCAAGGTGGTCCCAATGCGCACCTTTTTGTCCGGACCATCGATCTCGACCTCCTCCAATTCCTCCATGGGTGCTGGTCGAGCCAAGTCCTCGCGGGGATCGGCCTCTGTCTCGATGGCGAGCGCCTCCCTTTGGTTCTTCCTGCGTAAACAGTTCACATAACATTGCCGCGAGGAAGGCTGATCTCCGAGCACTTCTCCAATCCCGTTCGGAGTAGGGAACTTCATCTTCTGGTGGACAGTGGAGGCCACAATCTTATTTGGGTTGATCGTGGTTCTCCCTATAATGGCGTTGTAGTATGTAGGTGAATCGACCACCAGGAAAGTGACCGACACCTTGATGCTTTTCCACCCCTCGCCAAAAATCACTGGCATGGTTATAGCCCCCAGTGGATAAGTTGTCCTTCCCGCAAATCCGATCAGTGGAAAGTCGACCCTCTTCAGGTCGCGTTTTGATTTGCCCATCTTTTCGAAGGCGTCCAGAAACAGGATGTCTGTCGAGCTGCCTCCGTCGACCAGAATCCTTGCAACATCACAGCCGTCAATATCTGCCGTAATGACCAGAGCATCGTTGTGGGGCGTGGTGACATGTGTCAAATCATCTTCAGAGAATGAGATGACAATGTTTTCTTCAGGTCGGGGTCGCTTCCCCAACTGAACTGCCGTAGAGATCTGAGTGGCGTAGACCTCTCTGGCGTTTGACCTCTCGCCGCCTGCGCCGAATCCTCCTGCAATCAGATTCACTCTCCTCTTGCTTCCAGAAGGCTCAGCTTGATCTGCAGGGGCTGGTGAACGATGTCTCCTGGGGGGCGTTCGACTTCGGTCTCGCCCTGCCACAAATTCCTTCAACATTCCCCCCTGAATCAGCCTCTCTATATCTCGTTTCAGAATCTTGCAATCGTCTGTCTTATGGCCCTTGCACTTGTGGTATCTGCAATAGCTCTCGACATCCTTGCCCATGGGTAACCCACCTCGGCGAGGCATCGGTGGCCTCGCCAAGGATCTCCTCTCCATCTCGACTAGTACCGCTGAGATCTGCCTATTTAAAGGCGTGAAGTACTCAGGGACCTCTGGATGGCGAGGCGCTGGAAGAGACTCGACTCGCGGCTTACTTTCTTTTCCCTTCTTCTCCTTCTTGACCTCCTTCTTACCATCGCGTCGGGGTTCAGGGGTTACCCTTAGCGAGGTCGTCAGGAGGTTAGCCTCGATGTTTGCGCGCTCAAGGTCTATGAAACCTTTCGCTCTGGATGCCAACTCCTCCAATGTCTCTATCTCCTTTACGTGATAGCTGTTTCGCAGCTTTCTCGAGGCCTTGTTGGCCACATCCAGACCTCTGTAGAATGCTCGAATGATCTCCCCATCCGAGATTCGGCGATCTAATTCTGTGACGTTTTGATGAAAACGCCCGTAGAAGTTGGACAGCGACTCTCCAGGCTGCTGTTTGACCGAGTCAAGGGCGATCACGCTCTTCAGCAACTGGCGCTCGCCCATGTATCTCTCCAGGAACTTGCTTCTTAACTCTGCCCAAGTTCCGATTGATCCTGCAGGGAGGCCGAAGAACCAGGACGAAGCCGAACCCGAAAGAGTAGATGGAAATAGCAAAGCCAAATGATTGGGATCGTTTGACTTACCCAGAAGGGAGGCCTCATGCTTGTTGACATGTACGGTGGGATCTCCTCCACCGCTATACTCAGGTATGGCCCGAGCAACCACATCCTTCGGGATTTTGATAGCGACGAGCGCGTCGGTGAATGGATGAGAGGACTGCTCCTTGAAGGGGGCTATGACTGTCAACTGTCTTTCCTGGAGCCTTTTGTTGAGGAGGTCATCCATCTGATCCACAGTGCAGTACATGGGAGAGGCTCCGGGTGGAGGCGGACCGGAAGGATTGGCAGTATATGCGGCTGCTGGCTCCTTGGTGTGCGCTGGAGGTAGGGACTGCTGACCTGACGTCATCTCCTGATCCTCCTGAGGCGCAGCAGGACTAGGATTGGCCGCTTCTGAAGGTGAAGGCCCTGTGGCAGCAGGGCGGTGATTTTCCTTAGGAGCAGATGGATTGTTTTCCTGAGGAGCAGGGGCCTGGCGGCGCGCCTGTCCTAGGATGGCTTCCAGCAAGGAGACCATCTCGGGGGTTAAATTAATATCCTGCCCCGCAATGTGGACTGTCTGCGGTGCAGGGGCTCCGTTTTGATCAGCAGCTGGGGTCGGTCTTGAATCACCGACATGTTCTCGGGCTGTCCGCAGAGGAACAGCATTAACTCCTGCTCGGCTGGCAGGTTCCTGTTGAAGCGGTGAAGCGGCGGCGGAATCAGAGCTATCTGAGGATCGCTCCCTAGTCTGATTCCGACGGTTGCTTTGGGATCGAGTTCTCATGGCTGAATTGCTCGTTTCCCACAGACGGCGCCAAATGTTGGATCGTGAAATCCTGAATGCTGATCTGGCAGTGAATTGAATGCCAGACAAGGTTGGGATGACGCTTCAGCTCCAACTCCGGTGAACCTGCAAGTAGGGGAGCGCAACAGAGGCACCCCCTCTGTTGCGCTCCCCTACTTGCAGGTTCACCGGAGTTGGAGCTGAAGCGTCATCCCAACCTTGTCTGGCATTCAATTCACTGCCAGATTAGCATTCAGGATTTCACGATCCAACAGCAGGCAACGCCTTTAAAAGTTCATTTTGTCGAAACTGTTTCATCTCAGGAAACCTATGAATGTCTTCACATTTATAGCATTGACACATGGGCGACGCCTATAAAGGCCTACTTGGAATCAGGAATTGAACCCGCAGAAGGGGCAGAGTTGAAAAGGATGAGACGTATAGCTCCAAGCTATACCTTGATTGAGGGAGTCCTTTACAAAAGGGATTTTCTACTCCTTTCTTAAGATGCGTCGATCCACCTGAAGCTACCACTATCCTCAGAGAATTGCATGAAGGATATGCTGCTTGCCATGAAGGAGCTAAATCCATTGTTCGGAAAGCTTTGAATCAGGGTTTTTATTGGCCGACAATGGTAAAGGAAGCAGAAGAAATGGTGAGAAAGTGTGAGTCATGCCAAAAGTACACTCCAAGGATTGGGCGTCCCTCATCAGAATTGATACCTATGCGCGTCGCTTGGCCATTCGTGCAATGGGGAATTGATTTGATGGGACCATTCCCCAAATCTAAACAGAAATGCTATATTATAGTAGCAGTGGATTACTTTTCAAAGTGGATAGAGGCCAAAGCTCTGGCGTCAACTACAGAATTCCAAGTGATAAAATTCCTAAAATCCAGAATTATTTCTAGGTATGGAATTCCGAGCATTCTTATCAGTGATAATGGTCCTCAGTTTGCTGGAAGGGAGCTAAAATGCTTCTGTGAAGAATTACATATTGACCATCGCCATGCCTCAGTAAGACATGCCCAGACAAATGGTCAAGTGGAAGCAGCAAACAAGGTCATCCTCAATGGTTTGAAAAAACGAATAGACACCTTGAAAGGAAGATGGACGGATGAATTGGATAACGTTCTCTGGTCCATAAGAACAACACCAAAAACATCTACGGGTGAAACACCCTTTGGATTGGTGTATGGTTCGGAAGCTCTGGCCCCTACTGAAATAGCAGTATCATCACATCGAGTGATCCATTATCAGGCGACGCCTAATGAGGAACAGAGGCGCATCGACCTTGACTTGGTGGAGGCTAAAAGATGGATCTCTGATGAAACTCAAGGACGCATGCGACTAGCCACGGCTAGATATTATAATCGACGAGTTTTCTCTCGCCAATTTTTCGTGGGGGAGATGGTGTGGAGAAGAAATGAATTCTCACACCTGGATAGGCTAAATAAACTTTCCCCGAAATGGGAAGGACCCTATAAGGTCGTCGCTGTTCCCCACCCCAACGCCTATGTCTTGGAGGATGAGGAGGGAAGAAAGCTAAGAAATACTTTCAATGCGGAGCATTTGAAAAAATTCTACGCTTAAGTTATGATGTACAATACTATTGTAACTCTACTTGATTATTACTAATGAGTATCGCAAGTTTTGGAAGTCATCGATTCAAACAATAAAGTCGACGCCTTGATAAACATGCCTTAATTATCCGAAAAAGATAATTTACAAGGGAAAATGTTCAAGCGTTAAAACTACAAAAACCAAAGCCTAGAAAGCAATAAAATATTCTAATGGCCCTGGGAAGGAAGGGTCTTCGAAGGAGCCTCAGTGATCGGCTCTGGCGCCGCTCGCTTCTGCCCAGCCTTTGGAGGGTTAGTGGTGGATGGCGATGCCCCAGAAGCTTTGGCAGCAGCTTCAGCTTTCTTGTTCTGCTGTTGCATCTGCAAGAAGGCTTTAAAGCCTTGTACTCGCTCCACGGGGAAGTCAGCCTGAACTTCGCGGATCTGGGCAACTAAATTTCCGTATACATGGATAATCTTGTTGAGCAGATGCCTCTCCGCAGCTTCCTCGAAGGCGGCAGTCTTCTTGAAAGAGGTCACCGCCTCCACTTTAGCAGTCTCAAGTTGAACGAGCGCCGCCTCCTTCTCCTTTTGAACTGCTTGAAGTTGGCCAAAGGCTGCCTCTTTCTCCTTCTGGAGAGTTTCAGCCTGAAGAAGCGCCGCCTCCTTCTCCTTGGTCGCAGCAGACAAGTTCTTCTCGGCCCGGCGAGCGTTCTTCCTGTTCTGGTTGGAGGTTTGTTCACACTCTGCAAGTTGCTGGGCAAACTTGTTGGCTTTTTCCACAGCGAACTGAGCCTTCTCAATGGCACCATCCTTCAACTCAACCTCTTCGCCAAGGCGTCGACGAAGGAGGACTATATCCTCTTCAAGCTTCGCCTTCTCCTTCATCCAATCAGCCTTCTCCTTTTCAAGATAAGTAGCCTTGGCCGCCCTTACAGCATGGTATTCCATAGCCGCGCATTTGTGGGCCAACTGCACTGCTAAGGCGCCAACCTGAGTTTCTGTGGCCAAAACCTGTAAACAAAAGGATTAGACAAGCGAAAGAAGGATTGAGGATTAGACAAGCGAAAGAAGGATTAGACTTACAGAGGCGACGGAAGTGAGGTGGTTTTTAACAGCTCCTTCGACCCATTGAGGATCGAAGTGAAGCTGGCAACGATCGTCAGGAAGAACTGACCCACTCACAAGATGAAGAGCTAAGTCAGAATTGGCGAGGGTTCCTTCAGAAAGCTTCGCCTGAAGTGAGGTCCCTTCTGGGATGTTCATACCTTGCAAGCGGTGCAATGGTTCCCAATTCATCAGTCGGTTCTCTGGCACGGGTATCTCGTAGAGGTGCCGCCTCAAATCAAACCCAGGGCCTTCAACAGGACCCAAAGGAGTCATTGAGGCAGACGAAGACATACCTGGCGTCGTCGGGCGGACAGATGGCCTTGGAGACATACCGGGTATCGACGCATGGGGCATGGTGGGTGTCGCTGGAGATGGGGACCTTCGAGGCGGAGCTTGCCTGAGAGGTGAGGGATTAAGGGTGGAAGAAGAATTCACCCTATCCCCTGGCGACGCTCCGAACCCTAAAAATAGGGTTGTTAGAAAAAGAAGGCATCTTGGCCAAAACCTAAAAACAGTATAAATTCTTATCAAATAAAAAATACATGTTGGTAGCGCCGCTTCTTATGCACTCTCGTCCAACACTATAGTGTTGGAAGGATCAACAGGATTTTTCTTATCCCTCTTAGAGCGCCGCTTTGGAGCCATGGTTTTCGCCTTATGTTTCTTCTTGGATGGTTCCTCTTCTTGAATGGGAGGAAGAACTCCAGTCGACGCCTGGTCATAACAACCAGAAGGTTGAAATAAGTAATCAAAATCATCGCTCTCTGCAAATAAGAAAAAGAAGAGGATTAGAAAAATACCCAATCAATCTCCGGCTGAAAAGTCGACGACTTTATAGAGGTACTAGCAAGCATCGCCTCCGTCGTATCCTTGGAAATAAAGGATAATTGTCCTCTGGAATGTGCCTCATATATGAGGTTAAGCGTATCGAGATCCTCTTCTAAGTATTCAGTAAAGGAGGGTAGGGGATCGGTTCGAGGATTTCGAAGAGGCCAGGCGACGCCCCCAAAGAAAAAGAAATATTTAGATTTCCAATTCGAGTTAGTGGATTTAAAACCACTAACCAGAGGTTTTTTGGCATCCCAGAACCAAGGGTTCTGACCAAGGCGTCGCACATTCCAGCCTTTGGACTCGGGAAAGCGGGTTTGGAAAAGGAAAACGCCAAAGGCGTTGAATTGAAGGCGATAGAAGGATCGAAATAAGGACAGGGAATAAGACCAGTTATTTTCGAAGCAAAGAATTGAAAATCCTACCCACATCCGTATGGCGTTAGGCGTCAATTGGGTAGGGGTAATGCCGTAATAACGACAGAGTTCTATTAGGGCGTCGCAAAAAGGGAAGCGAAGCCCAGCCTCGATTTGGGCCAAATAAATTGTGGCTTCGTCATCCCTAGGAAAACATACCCTGTCTTCGCCCATGGACTCAGGGTATGGGAATCGAGGTTGGTCCTCATTACACATACCCGAAGTTTCTACGGCTAAAACGAAGTTTTCTCGGGTAAGGATGTTTGGTTTAGGATCAATTGCAGGAAGAGGAAAGTTAAGATTCTTACGAGAAGTGTTGCTGGAAGACGCCATGACAACTTTGATTACTTCTGTGGTTGGGCAACGCTTCAAAAGAAAAAGGCGATAACTCTGATTCTAGAGAGAGAAATTAGAGAGAAGGCAGAGCAAAATATTTGAAGGTATGTTGAAATGAAGGGACCACTTCTTTTATAGTGGACCCATCTGAAACGTCACTCCCAACTGACCGTTGGATTGAAACAAATTTCGAAACGCTGCTTTTTGACTAACCGTTGGATTGCAACGGTCACTAGGATTGCTGACGTCATCACACTGTTTCATTCAAATTCAAACAAAACCAAAAGTAGCACACAATGTGAACCGTTGGATCAGTAGAGATCACACGGATAGCCAAGGCCAAAGAAACGAATTCAATTTTGAATTCCACCGCCAAAACATTATGGCATTCCCGCAATTAAAGGCTCATCGACGCCTATAAAAATTCCAGGTGTATCAACCTGGGAAAATTAAAGGCTCATCGACGCCTGAGGCTCATTAACGCCTGTAGGCTCATCAACGCCTATAAAATTCCAGGTGTCAACCTGGGAAAATTAAAGGCTCATCGACGTCTATGAAATATCATAGATGAGCGACGCCTTGAAAAATGAATCCAATTGAGGCAAATTAAGACTTCCATAAAGTCGCACTCAGTGAGATTCTATCCAACCAGGACTGATACTCCTGCTTGGCTTGGGGGGCAGATGATGGGGTTTATAAGGGACGCCTTATTAATTAAAACCTTTATATATCACTGACCTAAAACATAATCTTATTGATTTATACAACCAATTCATGTAAGGCGTCGCCTGTTAATATGAGCCTGTGGCGTCAGCCTATACGAAGGCGTCGCCCTGGTAAAGTCTGGATAAGGACGCATTAATTGAAGGTCTGACGGCATTAAATGGGATTAAATATCTCCGATATTTAAGGAATAAGGACTCCTGTCCCATCAGAATGTCAGTTTGACCTCAGTTAAACTGATTAACCAGGGTAAGAAGGAAGCACTGTTCATCAGGTTAAGTGAAGGCTATAAATAGCAAACATTCATTATCATATATTACATTCTGATTTTCACCACATCTACATAAAAGCTCTCAAAAGTCTTAGAACTAACTTAAGCTTCGGAGTGGAATAAACGGGTCAACCCGAAGTTGTCAATTTCACGCAGGTCGACCCGAGAGGAGCGACGCCTGTAGCTGAAGAATTTTCACAGGATCCAACAGAAATCACAATAATTCAGCAAATCAAAGCATTTGACCAATAATTCTGGGTTCGTCCAAACAAAAAAAATCAAATCAACCCCTAGAGGCAAGGTATGCCACAATCAAGAAACTATAGGGAAACGTACCTGCTGGTGTTCGACTTTGGAGTAGCTGGGAGTTCGGTCACAATTCAGAGAGGACGAGACATATGACGATGCGACGACGAGGGCCACGGCGAGGACGAGGCGGAGAGCTGACGCGAGGGATGACCTAAAAGCATAAGAGAAGGACGATAACGAAGCCGAATTAAGGCAGGACAAGAGTTGTACCTGGAGAGGAGATACCAAAGAAGCCGAACGCATGAAGAATCCAAACGGAAACTGAACGGTAAGAATAACGAAGTGAGAATGAAGCCTAACCAGAGTTGTACACAAAACTCGTGCGGTATGGCACGAATATCATAACCTACCATATTTTTAAACCACGTACCATAATCATAACCATAATCATTACGGGTACAATTTTCAATATCATAACCATTAAAATAACTGTGGTTATTAACCATGGTTTTATCTGTATACCCATATTTATTCCACACATGTAATATAATAAAATACCGAAAATTTTATTTAAAAAAATACATAAATCTATATTGTCAACAATAAAATATATAAAACTAACATCATAGTTATTTATTACATGTATGTACATTAACTTCCATTATTTAGTATATATTAGTTTATTAATAATAATTAATTATTATATTTATATAATAACCATGGTTATAACCATGCGAATAGCTCAAATACCATAACCATAACCATTATGGGTAGAAAATTCATCACCATAACCGCACCACACCATAATGGTACGGTTAACCATTTTAAACAGTAACGGTTATAACCATGGTTATGTGTTTTTCACCGCACCATTGTCGGCCCTACACAAAACTGAAGACGAAGAGAGTTGAACGGAAGAAGGAGGCGTGAGTCTGTTTTCTTGTCACTTTGATGAACATGATGTCTAAGCTCAAGTGGCAAATCATCAAGTAAAGCAAAGCTGAATTTTTACTCAAAATGAGTATGGGAAAAACTCAAGAAAGTGAAAGGTATTGGTGAATGTTAGAGGATATAGTTTAGATTGAAACTTAAGTAAAAGGATTGTTTTGTAATAAGTAGAATATATCTACAGTAGGGTTTTATATCTATATCTATAGTAGGATTTCTATAGTAGGGTTTTAATATATATATATATATATATATATCATTGTACCTATTCTTCAAGATACAATAAGAATACAAGTAATTTTTCTCTATTCAATTCTCTTAAATTCAAAAAAACTTTCAATTAGGTGAATTGAAGTAGCAAACGAACGAAGAAGTAGACTACGATATTTCTTATTTTATAGTGAAAGGACACTGTTTAATAACAATGTTTAATGCAGTGTTTGATGAATGACTTGATATTGATTCGAATATCGTTGCTGCGACGTACAAAATGCAATGTAGAGCGACATTTCTCTTTAATTATTACTAAATACGCTACCCACAGTAGCGTGTTGATTGGGTAGCGTCTATACACACATTTCTAAATATTTTCCCACTACACGTACTTTTTTAAATAAATTTAGAAGGGTTAAGGCTTCCTATAGTACTTTATGTTTGACCCATGTTTTCGAACGGTGCTTTAAGAATTTTTGGGTCAACAAATGGTACCTTATGTTTGAGAATGTTGTCCTTTAGTACATTAATCTTTTGTTACATTTTTCAGTTAAATGGTCAGGTGACTTGCGGGTGTTGTGTCACGACAGCACCACATCATTGTCACGTGGATATATAATATAATATTTAATTTAAATAATAAAAAATATACATTTCAAATAAAAATTCTAAAAATTCTAAAAAAATATATTAAAAAAAATTGGAAATTTAAAAATTAAGAAGAATAAATGTAAATAAAAGAATATGAATTTATATTTAAAAAAAATTAGAAAATTATATTACAAATCTTAAGATATATGATTTTAAATTTATTTTAAAAAAATAGAAAATAGAAAGAAAAAACAGAAGGACACTTGGGTCTAATTGACACAGACTAAGGTCGAACCCTGGGATGGGTATGACCCCAACCAGGTATGAGTCGGACCCAGCCCTAGGTTAGAACCTGGCTCGGTCAATTAGACACCAATGGTAAACTACCCTTGGGGGTCCAATTGACCCAACTAGGGTCGAAACAGGGTTGGGTCAGACCCAGACCTGGTCGCCCAGGTCAGACAACTTGGTCGGGGGTCCAACCCAGCTCGGGGTTCGACCATTGGCTAGACCAATTGGACCCACGGGTTCTTGTCTAGTTTTTTTGTTTTCATTTTTTATTTTTTTGAATTTAGTTTTAATTTTTTGAATTTTGATTTTACTAAGTATTTTCCCAAATCTATTTATATATAATCATTTTTATTTTTATTTATATATAAAATTTTAAAATATTTATTTATATTTATTTTACTTTTCATCATCTATGTCAGTGTCACGTCACTATTTCGTTAGTCAAACTTGACATTTAACAATAATTTGGACTAAATAACAACATTTTGAAATATAAAGTATCATAAAACAATATAGGAGTACTAATCAATAACATGAGTATATATGATACCATTGAAACCTTTTGAAAATATTCAAGTAATATGTTACCTTACCCAACTCTTGTTTTGAATCTTTGATAGCTTTCCTGTACGTTATTATTATTATTGTTATTTATTACACATAAGCGCATGACTATTAATGTTGTTCATCCAAACCCCATCTGCTCCATCTTACAATAAAACCTTTCATCGACTTAAGATCTCTTTTGAATATGAATCCATCGATCTATCAGGAAATTTTGTTAAACCCTAGTTAATCAAGCATCTCAAAATTCATACCTTTACTCTATCAACATTATTGACTGTCTGTGATGGTGACGGTCCATAATTTAATGAAGGAAAATCAATTATAAAATAATAGTCTGTTGATACTGACTCCTAAATTATTCAAAGATAAAATGGATTAATATTGAAGACTTGATTAATATAAATTCAATTAATTATCTACCAAGACAACCTATTACACACCATTAATCATCTAGTGCAAACACACACGCATAGATGGATGGCCGACCCTGCAGCAAACACAGTTTCGATCTGGTAAAAGAATGAAGAAAATATTCTTCACTCTTAACATGACTTGAGTTGTGATTTGACCCCGGTTATCCTAGGTGGCGCTCAGCATGGGTGAGTGGGATTCTCTTGAACAGTGTGCTGCATAGTATTTTGTGCTTAGTGGGATTGTACCTCGTGACGGAGCTCCACTTCAGGCGTGCAGGTCCCCCATTCCTTATTGCCGGTCCTCGAGTCTTGAACCTGTCAGAAAGAAGGGAAACACTCCTGGTGGCACGCCCTTGATAGCGCGCTCCTAGCCAGTGGACTTTGTTCTTGGGTCTGGGGCCCCTTTTACCGAGGCCCAAAAGGCCAGGTTCCATCACGAACGAAGAAGTAGACTACGGTACTTCTTATTTTATATTGAAGCAACACTGTTTAATAATGTTGTTTAATGCAGTGTTTGATGAATGACTAGATATTCATTCGAATATCGTTGCCGCGACGTTCAAAATGCAATGTAGAGCGGCATTTATCTTTAATTATTGCTAAATACGCTACTCACGGTAGCGCGTTAATCGGGTAGCGTCTATACACATATTTCTAAATATTTACCCACTACACTTACTTTAAAAAAAATTAGAATAGTTATTGGTTCCAATAGTACCTTATGTTTGACATATATTATCGGATGGTGCTTTAAATTTTTTTGGATTAACGTATGATACTCTATGTTTGTAAATATTGTCATTTAGTCTAGTCAATAATCTTCTTATTACATTTTTTACTTAAATGGCCAGGTGACTTGCACATGTTGTGCCACGTCAGCACCACATCATTCTCACGTAGATAAATAATATGAAATTTAATTTAAATAATAAAAATATATACATTTCAAATAAAAATTCTAAAAAAAACGAAAATATCTAAATAAATGAAAAATCATTTATAAAAAATAAATAATTATTTGGAAATTAAAAAATTAAGAAGAATATATGTAAATAAACAAATATGAATTTATATTTAAAAACAATTAGAAAATGAAATTATAAATCCTAAGATATATTAATTTAAATTTATTTTTAAAAAATAGAAAATAGAAAGAAACAAAAAAAGGACTCTTGGGTCCAATTGACTGAGACTAAAGTCAAATCATGGGATGAGTTCCAACCAGGTGTGGGTCGAACCCCGCCCTGGGTTAGAACCTAGCTCAGTCAATTAGACATCAATGGTAAACTACCCTTGGGGTCCAATTGACTCAACTAGGGTCGAACAAGGGTTGTGGAAGACCCAGACCTAGTCGCCCAGGTCAAGCAACTTGGTTGGACCAATTGGACCCACGGTTTCTTGTCTAGTTGTGTATTTCATTTTTTATTTAAAAATAAATTTATAAATAGTAATTTTTAGATTTTAGAATTTATATTGTATTGATTTTGATTTTACCAAGTATTTCCCCAAATTTATTTATATATAAACATTTTTATTTATATATAAAGTTTTATTTTTTTTCTGATTTTTCCATATTTTTTATATTTATTTTACTTTTCATCATCTATGTCATCGCCACGTCACTATTTCATTAGTCAAACTTGACGATTAACGATAATTTGGACTAAAGAATAACATTTTAAAATATAAACTATCTTAAAACAATATAGGAGTAGTAATCGATAACATGAGTCAACATATATGATACCATTGAAACCTTTTGAAAACATTCAAGTAATTTGTTACCTTACCCAACTTTTGTTTTGAATCTTTGATAGCTTTCCTGTACGTTATTATTATTTTTATTGTTATTTATTACACATAAGCGCATGACTATTAATGTTGTTCATCCAAACCCATCTGCTCCATCTTACAATAAAACCTTTCATCAATCTCTTTTGAATATGAATTCATCAATCTATCAGGAAATTTTGTTAAACCCTAGTTAATCAAGCATCTCAAAATTCATACCTTTACTCTATCAACATTATTTTATTTTTTTTGGCCAACTATCAACATTATTGACTGTCTGTGATGTTAACGGTCCATAATTTAATGAATAAAATCAATTATAAAAGAATAGTCTGCTGATGCTGACTCCTAAATTATTTACAGATAAAATGGATTAATTGAAGACATGATTAATGTAAATTCAATTAATTATCTACCAAGACAACCTAATACACGCCATTAATCATCTAGTGCAAACACACACGCATAGATGGATGGCCGACCCTGCAGCAAACACAGTTTCGATCTGGAAAAAGAATGAAGAAGATATTTTTCACCTATTCATTCAATCAAGTAAAGATCATGATGTTTACTTGATTAGATAGATGGATGGTTGACTTTTAGTTATTAATAAGGAAATGGAGTTAAAAACAGGTAAATAAATGGAGTCTTTTCAGGTAGCTAGGGTTTGCTGCAATTAACTGAATGAACAAGTCAAACGTTGGATATGAATTATTTGTTTTTAACCAAAACAAGGTATTGAATAATAATGGTGAAGAAGAAGGTTGTTTTTATCAACTGTGCTATAAATGGTTGTCGTTGGGTGGTTCGTTTACCGACCCTTAACCAAAGGCCAACATGAAATTCCCCATTTCTCATTTAAGTCCAACAAACAATATACCATTCATCTCTTATCTACCTATCGAATTCCCATCCCACAGGCCCCATTTTATTTTTTATACTTAGAAGAAAAAAAAAGAAGAAGAAGAAGATCCATTCTGTGACTGACTGGCAAAGGGAGCTTGGAAGAGACCTCCTCAACTAATCACATTAACTCTTCTATTTCTCTCACTCTCACTTTTATTCATTGAATGCATGCTCCAAATTCATTGCAATCTCCCTTTTTTCTTCAGAATTAGGTGGTCGAGTATATGCATGTGTGTTCTGTCTGCACTGTAATGCTTTCAAGAGAGAGAAAGAGAGCTTTTCCATGTCCATGTCCATGTCCGTGCACTGCATTACACTATTTCGTTCCTGGGTTTATATTTGGGGGCAAGATTTTTAAGAGCTTCAACAACCTCACACACACGCATTTAATCGATTACAGTCTGTCATCCATAATTGCTCATCTCTTCTCCTTCATTTCATCTATAAATTTCTCCTCTTCAACCTGTTCGTACCATTCCCCATTACTCCAATTCCCTTCACTGTAGTAAAGGCATTGCATTGCATTATATTATATAGAGTAATGAATTTATATGGCGCTCTGATCATCTTAACGGCCATAACGGCTTACTTGCTGTGGTTCACCTTCATCTCGCGGCCACTCAGGGGTCCACGTGTCTGGCCACTACTGGGAAGCTTGCCAGGCCTGATAGAGAACGCCGACCGCATGCATGAATGGATCACCGACAACCTACGCGCCTGCGGCGGCACGTACCAAACATGCATCTGCGCCATCCCTTTCCTGGCAAGGAAGCAGGGCCTCGTCACAGTCACGTGCGATCCGAGAAATCTAGAGTACATCTTGAAGACCCGGTTCGATAACTTCCCCAAGGGTCCTACGTGGCAGGCCGTGTTCCACGACCTGCTGGGCGAAGGCATCTTTAACTCCGACGGGGACACGTGGTTGTTCCAGAGGAAGACCGCCGCGCTGGAGTTCACCACCCGGACGCTTCGTCAGGCCATGGCTCGGTGGGTGAACCGAGCTATTGATCTCCGGTTTTGCCCGATCCTCAAGGAGGCCGAGGTAAAGACCGAACCGGTTGATCTCCAGGACTTGCTCCTGCGGCTCACTTTTGATAACATATGCGGGTTGGCTTTCGGGAAGGACCCTGCCACGTGTGCACCAGGGCTGACTGAGAATGGCTTCGCTTTGGCGTTTGACCGAGCCACTGAGGCCTCCCTCCAGCGGTTCATATTGCCTGAGGTGATGTGGCGGTTCAAGAAGTGGCTCCGGCTCGGGATGGAGGTGGTCTTGACTCGCAGTATTTCGCATATCGACGAGTATTTATCAAATGTCATCAGTACACGTAAGTTCGAGCTGAGGAGTCAACCCAAAGACGGAACCCAGCACGACGATCTGCTGTCCCGGTTCATGAAGAAGAAGGAATCCTATTCAGAATCGTTCCTCCAGCACGTGGCGCTCAACTTCATCCTAGCTGGACGCGACACCTCATCAGTCGCGCTGAGCTGGTTCTTCTGGCTGATGATTCAGAATCCAACGGTGGAGGAGAAGGTCCTGAGAGAGATTTCTACGGTCCTACTCGAGACACGCGGCGATGATGTGGCGAAGTGGATAGAGGAGCCGTTGGCTTTCGAAGAGGTTGATCGGTTAGTTTATCTAAAAGCAGCACTCTCCGAGACGCTGCGTTTATACCCATCGGTGCCGGAGGATTCTAAGCACGTGATCACCGACGACGTGCTACCAGATGGAACCGTTGTTCCGGCGGGATCCTCGATTACTTACTCGATTTACGCAGCGGGGAGGATGAGGACGACGTGGGGAGATGACTGCCTCTTGTTCCGACCGGAGCGGTGGTTGTCGCCGGACGGTACGAGCTTCGTGATGCAGGACTCTTTCAGGTTCGTGGCGTTCAATGCAGGGCCGAGGATTTGCCTGGGTAAAGACTTAGCGTACTTGCAGATGAAGTCAATCGTGGCGGCGGTGCTGATGAGGCACAGCTTGAAATTGGTGTCCGGCCACCGCGTGGAGCAGAAAATGTCGTTGACTCTGTTCATGAAATATGGTCTTAAAGTTAACGTGCATAGTCGTGACCTGACTGCGGTGGTGGATAGGATGAGGAAGGAGAAGGGTCACGAGTCCGGTGATGCTGCAGCATAAAAGAAGGCTGTTGGAACAGTTAATGTATGTTGAAGCATGCATGCATTATTAAAGTAGCATACGGTACTCTACTGCCGTGTAGACAGGGTGCCGGAATTCACTTCATTTTAAGGGGAACCCGGTCGGTCGGACCATGATTCATTGACTATGAAGGAAAAATGGTAGGGTGCAGAGAACATGCCATGCAGCAGCAAAGGTGGTACAGGATGATGATGGATGTAATGTCTTCATACACATATACTTACATACATACATACATAAATACCAGACACAGGGAGGAAGGGCTACGGTATGTTAATGACATGGGGTATTTTCATTTGGAAGGTCAATTTAGGGTCCAGGAAGTAATAAAGTAAGAGTCAATTTCTTTCCTTGAGTTTATTTTTCTTTAATTAATATAGCTATTTAATTTATTTTTCTTTCATTGTTATTAATTATTATTAGTGTTTATGGTTATGTTATGGGAGGGTACTTTAAATTTGTTTTGGTTAAGTACATAGAAAATATTGTTATTTAATCTCTCTCTTAGTTTTCTCTTATATTTATAAATATATTTTAAGAAACAAATCAAAAAATAGGGGGAAATTAGTCAAGATCCTTAATTCCGGTTGACCGACCCTCGGTTCGAAGTTTTCGCGAGGAATGATCAACTCCGCAAATATCGATCGAAACTTGAACCATTGTATAGGTATGCAATTTAAGAAAGCACAACAATTGAAATACGTAGTCCGTATGGGTATCATATTTATTCCCATGTTCCGATCTTTCCATTTTTTTTACCCATTTCTTGGGTAAAGTCTCCCAACTATACTTGAAAATCAATTTGTTATAAACAAAGATAAAGAAAGCTTCTTGCTCTAAAAATGAGGAAAGACTTTTCGAAAATCGCCGGATGGGTTGGTCCGACCAAGAAAGGCATGGGAGTCTTTGGCCGGGTCGAGTTAACTAAAGAAGTTTAGTTCGAAATTCTCTATTTCGAACTCATTTTGTATAGATGATTTTCAATCCAAAAGTAAAATGGAGTGGCGCTTAGCACTAAGCAATCGATAGTTGGTGTGAATTTATAGTATTGACCAAGATAATAAAAAGATCATTGACAAGGCGGCCGTAGGACGGGTGGGCCATTGATAAAGAATCGATTCCAAAGCACAATGCTAGCAAATGGCGTGCCTCCGCTTTTTTTTCAATCATGAACCTGCCTGTTATTATGGATGTTGGGTATTGATAGTGTCAGCTCAATAAGAAAAATGTCTCAGAGGCCCAATAACTTTGCAGGGGTAAAACTCATATTATTCAAATCGGGTCAGCCCACATTAAGGTTAATCTGACCCTCATAAAGCGGTCCAGTGTCGAACTCAAACAAAAGTGGACGTCAAAGCTCAACCAGGCCGCCATTGACCAAGGTTCAAGCCTCCCACTACTTGCCATAGGTGCGCTCGCCAAGAGAGTCTAACCTCTCAACTCTGGTCCCACTAACCGACACTAAATATATGGTCACGATATCCCGCGTATATCGGACACATCTGGTAACTGCAATATTACGCCATAATCGTAATATCTGTTATCATAATCTTTACTGACACAATATTCACCAAGATATTCTGTTGCCTATAACGGTTTGATCTATTCACTCTATAAATACCCTTGCTTTTCAATACGTTCATTACGTTTTGAGTTCATACATACAATGTACTCATTTAAGCATCGGAGAAGGACCCAGAGACACCCCCTCTGTTGCGATCACCTTCTTGCAGGTTCACCGGAGCTCAGGCGAAAGCGCATGATCATCAATCCTTTTGCATTTAATTCACTGACAAGTCAGCACCTGAGAGTTTCAGTCCCAACAATGGACTCAAATCTAAAAGAAGAAAAAATGAGGATTATTCATGCTTGTTCAAAATATAAAACAAATAGGGGAAAAGTCAGTAATGTGGGTTGGCTTGGATTACTTAGTGTTGCGCGCCTAAGAGGGCAGTGCACTTTGGAATGCGGAGGAGCTATTATCGCCCCAAACCTTGTGTTGGGTTTATAAATAATAAGTTTTAGAATTTATATTTTATTTTTTTTGAATATATATATATATATTTATATTTATATTTAGACATAAAGTTCTTTAAAATATATATATTTTTAAACTTTTTCCTTTTTTCACGATTTTTCCATATTTTTATATTTATTTCAAAAAATTTTACTTCACACCCGTCACATCAGCGACACATTACTATTCTGTTAGTCAAACTTGACGGTCAACAGTAATTTGAACTAAAGAACAACATATGAAACACAAAGTATTATTAACAAAATAGGGGTATTAGCCAATAATAGGTTAGGGGGAATGGTTCAACCGAACCGAACCGTACCTTTTGTGAATCGTACCAGCTGTGTTCACAAACCAAACGATTTTTTTTGCAAAAATATGGAGTGGTTCAGAAAATGTACAAAAAAATGGTTCGCAAACGGTAAACCGTACCACTTCTTGTAACGGTTTTAATATAATATTATGTTTAATTTTAAAAATATCTACTCTAAACCATTAGACCAAAGTTGGTTCAGTGGTGATTTACAATCTACATTAGTATAATGAATTATGGTTTATGGTTTATGGATTATGGTTTATAGATTATGGATTATGGATTATGGATTATGGATTATGGATTATGGATTATGGTTTATGGATTATGGTTTATAGATTATGTTTATGGTTTATGTATTATGATTTGTGTATTATGTATTACTATATATTTTTTTAAAAATATTTATAAAGTTGTTCGGATGATTTGTGATTTACTATATGATTTGACTAATTTACCGGACCTCTTCTGAATCGATTTTTGAGCCGATTCAGAAGAGATCCGGTAAATTAGTCAAAATTTGGAGCGACAAAAAACAGGAGCGGTAAACCGTACCTCTTTAAAATATGGTAAAAGTATTGTTCATGAACTGGTTCAGCCCCGAACCGGTTCATGCCCACCCTTAGTCAAATAACATGAGTCAAACATATGGTACCATTAAAACAACTGACCGTATTAGTAAATATGAAATGCTATATATGTCCAGTGTTGGAACCTGATTTTTCGCGCCTTAGCTCCGGGTGCTGCTCTGGCGACCTGCAAGAAGGAAACCCTGGGTTTTGCACGTGGTTTCCCCTCTGATGCCTAAGTTAGTCGGAGGTTCGTTTTGGGAGATAATGGGGAGACATGTCTCAAAATGAGTCCCCTTCAAATGAAGGGAGTAAGAAGTATATATAAAAATACTTAACCTGAGCTCATGGTCAGGTTTTACCAAAGTCAGACTTTTGTGAGACTCGCAACACTAACCATGGTAACTTTTTATCTTGCATTGTGCTTTGTGTCCTCTTGTGTTTTGTGATGCATCGAGCCTCGTGCTGATTTAGTGCTCTACTTGGAGGCATGCTCCTTATGGTTTATGCCCGAGTGATGACAACGTGAAGGAAGGTGGCTCGCCTCTGTTGGAGCTAGGCCAGGTTTGCGCGCTAGGTGAAGGAAGGCGGCTCAATATAAATCCATGCATGCATGCAGCACACTGATTTCTTACGTACATGGGTAACATAAGTCTTGGGCCTTAGTTTTGGGTCCAATAGGGAGATTCTAATAGGCGTCACTTTACTTCTTCAACAAACATACATCTTCTTCAACAAGCAGACTTCGCTCTTCAACAGACAGACAGACACTCCGACTGAGACGAGGAAACCTCGAGGTAGCGCTCCGACTGCTCTTGGGGAGGCGCCACTTGCCATCATCTCGTAGGTTGCCTTGAAGACAGCGCACCAGGTGGACTAACTCCCGCGAGGTGACCTCGAAGGTGACTCAGAGTGGTGGTGCGCCTGGCCGTCTCTCCCATGTCGAGTTGACGTGTCGGAAGACGAAGCAGTTGATGCGCTTGGTGGTGCACCTAGGAAGGTGGCGCGACTTTAAGGTGGCGCACCTAGCCGTCTCTCCCCTGTAGAGACCTAGGCTTGAAGGTGACGTACCTAGTCGTCTCTCATGCAGAGTTGGCGTGCCGGAGGTCTGACTCGAGGTAGGTGCTATGGTGGCGTTCAGAGTGATGGCGCGCCTGGTCATCTCTCTCCCATGCAGAGTGGGGACGAAGTCGCTGACACGCCTGGTGGAGCACCTAGGAAGGTGGCGCGTCAGGTAGGGGTTCATGTTGGCGCGCCCTCTCGCCCCAGGTGGCTCGAGGTAGGTGTTATAGTGGTGTTCGGAGTGATGGCGCGCCTGGTCTTCTTTCTCATGCAGATTGGGGACGAAGCCGTTGACTAGGAGAGTGCTTCTTGCAGCTTATTCGTTGCAGGATACACTTGAGCTAGCTTTACGTGAAGAGAAGCATCAACCTAGTCTTCCAAATACTGCTCCAAGAGAGATACTGCATGAAGGTGGATAGCATGATATCCAACATCTAGTTGGTATCTTTTTAACGAAGGACAATACAGTTGCTCTTTACTAAGCTTAAAATTAAGGGTTCTTAGTTTCAATGGTCCGATATGTTTGGGTTATGTGATCGGTTAGTGCCCTCATGTTGTTTCTTGGTACTTTATGTTTTCATAATATTGTTCTTTAGTCCAAATTACTGGTGCTGTCAAATTTAACTAACGGAATGTTAATGTAGCGCAGACGTGGTGAATGGAAAATAACAATAAATAGGAAAAAGGAGAAAAAATATGGAAAATTAAAAAAAAAGATAAAAACATATATTTTAAAATTTTATATATTAATAAAAATGTTTATATATATATATATATATATATATATATGTAAATATATTTATATATAAATAAATGAATATGGAAAAACACTTAGGAAAATTAAAACTCAAAAAATAAACTAAATTCAAAAAATTAAAATATAAAACTTACTGTTTATATATTTATTTTTAAATAAAAAATTGAAAATAGGAAGAAAAAAACTATCATTGGACCGTTGGGTCCAATTGACCTAGCCTAGGGTCGAACCTTAGGCTGGGTTGGACCCCGACGAGGTCGCTTGACTTGGACGACCATGTCTGGATCGGACCGAGCCCTCAGTTCGACCCTGACTTGGTCAATTGGACCCAAGAGTTCAATGCTAGTATTTGTTATTATTTAAATTAAATATTATATTATATATCTATATGATGCTGACATGGACCATTTAACAGAAAAATCTAACGTCTGACTAACAGAAGGACCATATAACAACATTTTCAAACATAACGGACCATTCGACCACACGAAAAAACTTATGATACCATCTAATCACATGACTCAAACATATGGGAACATTGAAGCTGTTGGATCGTGAAATCCTGAATGCTGATCTGGCAGTGAATTGAATGCCAGACAAGGTTGGGATGACGCTTCAGCTCCAACTCCGGTGAACCTGCAAGTAGGGGAGCGCAACAGAGGGGGTGCCTCTGGGTCCCTCTCCGATGCTTAAATGAGTATATGTGTGTATAAAACTCAAAACGTAAAGAACGTATGTAAAGCAATGGTATTTATAGGGTAAGAGAGATAGAACCGTATAAAGGCAACTGAATATCTTAATGTATATTGAGTTGCTGAAGATTCGGATCGTGGGATATGGCAGTTACTGCGAGATATTGCAGTTACCAAATCTAATCTTTAGTGAATATGTGACCGAGATATGCGGGATATCTTGGCCACTCTGTTATTAACGGTTTAGTGGGACCAGAGGAGAGAGGCAAGGCTCTCTTCGGGGCGAGCACTCCCATGTCGAGCAGTGGAAGGTCGCGACTTGGTAGAGAATGACGAGCAGTCTGAGAGCCTTTGGCGTCTCTATAGACTTTGGGCTCGATTCTGGATTACTCGATGGTGGGCCAAGTTTGGCTTGTACTTGGGCCGATCCGGTTCGGATGTCATGGGTTTACCCCCTCTATAGTTATTGGGCCTTCGAGGCCTTTTCTTACTGGGCCGTCACTATCGATACCCAACATTTGCCCCCGAAGCTTGATTGAAGTTCCTTCAGTCGAGCTTGATTTCCTGGTAGGGTTTTAGATAGTGACGTCTTTGGTAATGGTTCAGTGCCTTTGAGACACCTCTAGCTCATTTGGCGAGCAATTCCTTATCTGTTCAAAGCCGAAAGAGTATCCTTCCTTTTATTCCCTTTTGGCGATCACTTTAGGTGACCCAGGCTTATGGAAGTCTATCTTTCTTAGTTAGGCGATCATTACCTACCCGAGGTATTTCTGCTAAAGCTTTATTAGTGCGTTGGCAACCACCTTGTCTCCCTAGTGGAATTTTAGCATTTAATAACTGCACAGTTGTCCAGAAATCGAACGGTCACTTGAGGCACGCCTGACATTTACTTTTCCGTAAACCTAGGGTAGTCTGACAGCTGTCTGCACCAACCAACCGTTTGTCTCCCCGAGGTGTCTCTTAGAATTCTGACATTGCTTTGGTTTTTTCCAAAAAGGCGCAATTATTCTCTGTGTCGCTTTGATTCATCCATGGCGGTTACTCCTTTTTGGGCTTATATAAGAAACGTCAGTTTCTGCATTTTGTTTTTTTACGCTTATCCACTCCTTCAGATTTTCAGAACTTCGCTGCAAACCTTTCCTTTCTCTTTCAATCCTCTTCAGTTCTCATTTCGACCATTTCCATGGCCCCCAGAAGTCAGCGAATAAAACACATGGCCATCAAGGGTGCTAACAAAGCCAGCGCCCCTCAGAATGTCGGTGTTCCCTTGACCATTAGGGATGAAGTTGTGCCCTCCTCAGCGGGGAAACAGCCTGACGTGGGAAGGTCTGCGGCCACCCCAGTGGTGGTAGATGGCCCTGAGCTGAACACGCCTATTTTTTCCCCAAAAGGTAAACTTTCGCCATTTTATTGCTCTATTTTGGCAATATCCTCTGTTTTCCTTTGTTTTTATACTTGCTGTGCCATACTTGAATCATTCTGAGTAGATATCAAGCCTAACGAACTGAAGCCGGCTTACTTTAAGACCATGGTGGCGCTTGGTGGCTTCAGTGCGGAGGATGCTCCTAGGTATCCTGGCCTAGGTCTGCATTTTCCTCACGATGGAGAGGTTTACATTTATGCGGCCCAGATCGATGCTGGGTTGCGTTTTCCTCTCTGTGAGGATTTACAGACCTTGTGTCAGTTTTACGGGATTCACCCCACACAGCTTGTCCCGAATGCCCTCAGAATGTGGGTCGGCTTCAAGTTCCTATGCTTACGCCAGGAATGGGTATATTCACTGGCCCTGTTCCGGTGCTTCTTCCGCCTGGCAGCAGGGGCAAACCACCTTCACCACTTCCAATCCCGCTGGCCGAAGTTTTCAGAGTGGAGAGGCCCTCAGGGATGGGTTTGGAACGTCCATGTCCGCCTGGTCGACGATTTTCGGACCACCAACTCCAATTATAGGAAGTGTTACTTCTTTTATAAGGGGGGGTGCCCTGGAAATTGTTGATCCCGGACAAGGATTTCCCTCCTTCCTTCGAGGAGCTATCAGAGAGTGATCGAAACGCTATCGATGACCTATACCGGTCGCATCGGTCATCTCAGTTCAAGTCCATCCGCTCCGTGTCGGAGACTACCGAGAATGCCCTTGAGATGGCGGGCATTCATCAAGCCACGCCAATCTTTGATGATTGGGTAATTTTCTAACTCTTATCTTGCTTTATTACTTGTAGGGAAGGTTGTAAGCAAGAGCCAGAAACTGATAGGTCTCTTTGATGACCAGGGATCGGCGGGATTGTCCTCCGACCAGGCATTGTTGAACTGTCCTCCTCCCCCTTCTAGGCGTTCGTCCAAGAGGAAGCCCGAGGAGGTGCTTCCCTCGGCCACTGCTGACCCTCGCCAACCAGGTATGTTGCCTTATTATTCGTAGATTTAACGTCTTCATACTTTGCGGTTTTTTGTTTTTGACATTTTGTCTTGTTGTTTTGCAGAGGAGTCCTCAACCGACATGGTCCGGGATCATGCTCCTCCTCCCTCCAAGAAGGTCAGGAGTGAGGAATGTCCGGAAGTCGACCAGCATCCTTCTCCTCCCCCTCCTGGGGGTCCTTCCGCTAATAAAGGGAAGGGTCTGGACGCGGTGCCCCCTTCTCCTTCCCCCCAGGGTCCTTCTGCCGCCAAGGGGAAGGTTTTGACCTTATCTCCTACTGTTCTTACTGTGCCCATGGCTCCTCCTAAGGAGTCTGGGACCAAGAAGAAGGGGCATGCTGCTTCCAGCTCATCGAGGGCTCCTGTGGATGAGCATTGCTCCCTTGCCGGCTTGTTTCAGCCGCTTGAATCAGCGAATTCTCGGGAAACTTGGGTCCCCTATGGGGACCTTATGAAGAAGGGGTACCCTCCCCAGAAGAGCCTCCGGGGCAGCCCGGATATGTGTATGCGGCTTCTGGACGGGATAATTCCCCCCGCGGACCGCTCGATTGTTCCCACGGAACTTCATCAGATCGAGGGGTTCCTTCGGTCCCACTTCGAACGAGTGGCTTTGGTAAGATCTCATACTTTTATTTCATAGAGTCCTCTCTTTGTCGTTCCCTTATTGTCTGTTGTCCTGACAGTTTTTATTCTATATTTGTTGCCAGTTCGTTCGGGAAGAGGTGATTCTTGGTCGTGTCTTCGGGGAGCTCACCGACAAGTATTCCAGTGTGCTCGCCGAGCTGGAGCAGTACCGAAGCACGGGGGTCACTCCTGAGCAATTGGGGACTATCAAGACGACTGCAGATGCAGCGATCGCCTTGGCAGATAATACCCGAGAGGAATACCTCAGGAAGGAGCAGCGCCTCCTTGCTGATGTCCAGAAGAGGGAGGCTGAAGCCGCTGCCGCTCTTCAGGACTTTGACGCTCTTCACCTGTGTTTAGATCAGGGAGAGATCGTCCGAGTTCGCCTAGATGCTGAACTTAAGGAAGCTCAGGCGCAAGGGGCAGAATCGGAGGCTCGCAGGGTCGCTGCCGAGGCGCAAAGGGACGCTGCTGACGCCCAGAGAGAAGCTGCGGTGGCTCAGATGGAAGCTGCGGAAGCCCGGGGGATTGCCTTGGAGGAGGAGAGGGATCGGTTAACTGCACAATTGAAAGCCGTCCCTTCGCCCCAGAGCGTAGTTGAGGCATTCAAAGCCTCTGAGGAGTTTGAGGACTGCGCTCTGAAGGAGATGAGGTCGGCGATCGCCGATTTTCTCCAAGTCCTGGTGGATGAGGTCCAGGCGGTCGATCCCAACTTTCCTCTTGGGGAAGTCGCCTCCTTGAAGACCTTCCTGCGGAGTCGTCCTTCGCAGCCCTCTGTTGCTGGAGAGGCTACTCCTGAAGGCGAGCCCAGTACTTCTGCCCCTGAAGACGAGCAGAGCGCCCTTGCCCCCGAGAACCCCGAAGCTTGAAGTCCCCAACTCCTTGGCGACCATCTTTATCTTTTTTAGATAGCCATTTTTGTACTTTCTGTTTTTGGTTTGTGATTATTTATCGAAGACTTGGGTTTTTCTATTGAATGCCTTTACATTCTTGAGCCTTTAATCGACTTCGAACATATTTAGCTATCCAATATCTTACTCATAATTACTTTCCACTTTTTCCTTGCTTGGTAATATCGTTGACCCTTAAAGCCTTAGACCAATCATAAGTTAAACTTTCCAAGGATAACACTTTTGACACTTAAAAGTGTAAACTTCTAAGCTCAAAGAGATGTTAGATTCTTTGAAGTTTAAACCTTTGAGGTGTTGGCATAACAACAGGGGATTTGTAATTTGTTCAGGCTTTATCATCGATGGTGATCGCCAAAACTTTCTTTGGCCTGACTGTGGCGTCAGGGCTTCTATTTTGCCAAACATTTTGCTAGGTTTTTTGGCCTGGCTTTGTCGCCAGGGCTTTTGGCCTGACTTTGGCGTCAGGGCTTTACCTGACTCTTGGCGTCAGGTTTTTTGAGGCCTAACTTTGTTGTTAGGGCTTTTGTGGCCTAGTTTTGTTACTAGGGCTTTTTTGGCCTAGCTTTGTTGCTAGGGCTTTTGTGGCCTGACTTTGGCGTCAGGGCTTTTGGCCTAGCTTTGTTGCTAGGGCTTTTGAGGCCTGACTTTGGCGTCAGGGCTTTTGGCCTAACTTTGTTGTTAGGGCTTTTGTGGCCTGACTTTGGCGTCAGGGCTTTTGGCCTAGCTTTGTTGCTAGGGCTTTTGAGGCCTAGTTTTGTTACTAGGGCTTTTTTGGCCTAACTTTGTTGTTAGGGCTTTTTGGCCTGACTTTGGCGTCAGGGCTTTTGTGGCCTAGTTTTGTTACTAGGGCTTTTTTTTTTGCCTAACTTTGTTGTTAGGGCTTTTGGCCTAGCTTTGTTGCTAGGGCTTTTTGGCCTAGCTTTGTTGCTAGGGCTTTTGAGGCCTGACTTTGGCGTCAGGGCTTTTGTGGCCTAGTTTTGTTACTAGGGCTTTTTTGGCCTGACTTTGGCGTCAGGGCTTTTGGCCTAGCTTTGTTGCTAGGGCTTTTTGGCCTAGCTTTGTTGCTAGGGCTTTTGAGGCCTGACTTTGGCGTCAGGGCTTTTGGCCTAGCTTTGTTGCTAGGGCTTTTTGGCCTAGCTTTGTTGCTAGGGCTTTTGAGGCCTGACTTTGGCGTCAGGGCTTTTTGGCTTCAGCTTGCTTCGAGTGGGCACGCTTTGTGAAGGAATGGCTTTCTTTTATTGACATAATCAGTTTGATTACAAGCTATGCATAAAATCTTCTTAAATGCTCTGAATTAAATGGACGGTGTAACCTCTCGCCTTCGGTGGTTTCCAAATAGTAGGATCCTGGTGCGGCGATCTCTACTACTTTGTATGGTCCTTCCCATTTGGCTGAAAGTTTGTTTTTACTGTCCAGCCTTGTAAATTCATTCCTTCTCATAACCATCTCCCCCACGAAAAATTGGCGAGCGCTAACCTTTCTGTTGAAATACCGAGCGGTCGCCAAGCGCATTTTTGCCTGTGTTTTTTCCGAGAGCCATCTCTTTTCCTCTGCCAAGTCGAGGTCAGTTCTGCGCTCGATCTCATTTGCCTCCGCGTTAAAGTGTAGGACTCTGTGGGTAGGCACTGCTAATTCAGCTGGTGCTACTGCTTCTGATCCGTACACTAAACTGAAAGGCGTTTCTCCTGTGGCCGCCTTAGGCGTTGTTCTGATGGCCCATAATACGTTTTCCAGCTCTTCTGCCCAATTCCCTTTGAATGCTCGAACCCTTTTCTTAAGTCCGGCTAAGACAATCTTGTTGGCTGCTTCAGCTTGCCCATTCGTTTGAGGGTGATGTACTGAACTGAAGCGATGGTCGATATGATACTCTTCACAGAGCCATTTCAACTCCTTTCCAACGAATTGCGGACCATTATCGCTGATGAGTATTTTGGGAATACCAAACCTGGAGAATACGTTGACCTGCATGAACTTGATAACTTGGAATTCCGTTGTCGAAGCTAGAGCTTTTGCCTCTACCCACTTAGTGAAGTAGTCGATCGCCACTATAATGTGAGTACGCTGACCAGTGCTAATGGGAAAAGGACCCAATATATCGATTCCCCATTGAGCGAAGGGCCAGGCACCCGCCATTGGGGATAATAATGTCGATGGTCGACCCGATCGTGGTGCAAACTGCTGGCAAATTTCACACTTCTGTGTTAATTCGGCTGCGTCTTTTCCCAAGGTCGGCCAGTAATATCCCAGTCTGAATATTTTCCTGCTTAGTGAACGAGCACCTTCATGACATGCTGCTGCCCCTTCATGAGCTTCTCGAAGAACTTTTTCTGTTTCGGGTAGAGCAACACATCTCAAGTAAGGCGTCGAATAACCTCTTCTATAGAGTTCTCCATCGATGATTAGATAACTGGCTGCGAGTCTTCTAATCCTAGTGGATTCGCCTTCGTCCTCTGGGAGGATGCCTTTTTTCAAATAATTCTGGAACGGGGTCATCCAGGTGACCTGTTCTTGAATGTTGAAGACCTCCGCTCTGTTTTCAAGGACTGAACATAGGGCCTTTTCCAGAAATTGCACATCCTGGATTGTCGCCCCTCCGAAGGCTAGCTTACTCAAAGAATCTGCCATCTGGTTTTCTTGGCGAGGAATAAACTCAATCGCGAAATTTGGGATTTCCACGACTAGTTTTTTGGCGATGCCGAGATATTTCTTCATCTTTTCTCCCTTTGCCTCGTAGGCGCCATTAACCTGATTGACAATAAGCTCTGAATCACTTTTTACCTTAAGCGCTGTTATACCCATTCCTTTTGCCAGTCTGAGTCCAGTGATAAGAGCCTCATATTCTGCTTCGTTATTGGTCGCCAGGAATGTCAAGGCGATCGCGTATTTCAGAGGCTCGCCCTCAGGAGGAATAAGAATTAAACCTGCCCCCGAGCCTTCTTTTGATGAAGACCCATCCGTATAGAGTTCCCAGATTTGATCGTCGTTTGCTGACTGACTTGGCCTGTTTTCTGCCATCGCTTGACCGTTACTCGTGCTTTCCACTATGAAATCAGCTAGTGCTTGACCTTTGATGGCCGTTTTTGGCGCAAATTTGATCCTAAACTCGCTGAGCTCGATCGCCCACTTGACCATTCTTCCTGAAGAATCTGGCTTCATCAGGAAGTTTTTGAGAGGTTGATTGGTGAGGACCGTGATGTCGTGCGCATGAAAGTAAGGTCTCAGCTTCCGAGCAGCAATAACTAAGGCATAGAGATACTTCTCAATCTGGACATATCTTATTTCTGCTGAGTTGAACATTTTGCTAATAAAATACACTGGACTCTGAACATTATTCTCCTCCCTTATTAAAACAGCACTGGCTGCCACATCGCTAATGCCTAAATAGAGGAAAAGCTGCTCGCCTGGAACGGGTTTTGCCAGAGCTGGGAGTGTTTGAATATGCCTTTTCAAGGACTGGAATGCTTCCTCGCAGTCTGGCGTCCACTCGAACTTACGGTTGGCCCTCAAGGTTTTGAAGAACGGGAGGGACTTGTCGCTTGCTTTGGAGAGGAAGCGGTTAAGAGCAGCTAGTCGGCCGTTCAGGCATTGGACTTCCTTATGGCAGGTTGGCGTCTTCATTTCTTCTATGGCCTTTAGCTTTTCCGGGTTTGCTTCAATGCCCCTTTCGCTGACCATAAAACCCAGGAACTTCCCGGACTTGACTCCAAAGGCGCACTTTGCTGGGTTCAGGCGAACGCTGTGTCTCCTCATGCATTCAAAAGCTTCACGGAGGTCGGTGGTATGAGGATTGCCTTTGATGGATTTAACGAGCATATCATCCACGTAGGCCTCCATGTTCCTTCCCAGCATGTCCTGGAACAGTCGGTTCACCATCCGCTGATAAGTTGCCCCGGCATTGATGAGACCAAAGGGCATCACCTTGTAGCATAGAATGTCCCCGTCAGCATAGAAAGCAGTGTGCGCCTCGTCATCTGGATGCATTCTGATCTGGTTGTAGCCTGAATAGGCGTCCATGAAGCTCAGCATCTCATGACCCGAGGTAGCGTCGACCAGCTGATCAATTCTCGGAAGGGGATATGAATCTTTGGGGCAAGCCTTGTTTAAATCGCGGAAGTCGACGCACATCCTCCACTTGCCGTTTGATTTCTTGACCAAAACCGGGTTGGCGACCCAACTCTGGAATCTTACTTCTCTGACGAAGTCCGCTTCAATCAGCCTGCCGACTTCCTGCCTGATCGCCAAACGCTTATCAGTCCCGAATGATCTTCTTTTTTGGGCGATCGGCTTGATGGAGGGGTCTATCCTGAGCTCATGAGAGATAATATCTGTGCTGATTCCTGGCATGTCGCTCGGCTGCCAGGCGAAAAGCTCTTTGAATTCCTTGAGGAGGGCGGTCATGGCCTCCTTCTGATCCTCTTTCAAGGTGGTCCCAATGCGCACCTTTTTGTCTGGACCATCGATCTCGACCTCCTCCAATTCCTCCATGGGTGCTGGTCGAGCCAGGTCCTCGCGGGGATCGGCCTCTGTCTCGATGGCGAGCGCCTCCCTTTGGTTCTTCCTGCGTAAACAGTTCACATAACATTGCCGTGAGGAAGGCTGATCTCCGAGCACTTCTCCAATCCCGTTCGGAGTAGGGAACTTCATCTTCTGGTGGACAGTGGAGGCCACAATCTTATTTGGGTTGATCGTGGTCCTCCCTATGATGGCGTTGTAGGATGTAGGTGAATCGACCACCAGGAAAGTGACCGACACCTTGATGCTTTTCCACCCCTCGCCAAAAATCACTGGCATGGTTATAGCCCCCAGTGGATAAGTTGTCCTTCCCGCAAATCCGATCAGCGGAAAGTCGACCCTCTTCAGGTCGTGTTTTGATTTGCCCATCTTTTCGAAGGCGTCCAGAAACAGGATGTCTGTCGAGCTGCCTCCGTCGACCAGAATCCTTGCAACATCACAGCCGTCAATATCTGCCGTAATGACCAGAGCATCGTTGTGGGGCATGGTGACATGTGCCAAATCATCTTCAGAGAATGAGATGACAATGTTTTCTTCAGGTCTTGGCCGCTTCCCCAACTGAACTGCCGTAGAGATCTGAGTGGCGTAGACCTCTCTGGCGCTTGACCTCTCGCCGCCTGCGCCGAATCCTCCCGCAATCAGATTCACTCTCCTCTTGCTTCCAGAAGGCTCAGCTTGATCTGCAGGGGCTGGTGAACGATGTCTCCTGGGGGGCGTTCGACTTCGGTCTCGCCCTGCCACAAATTCCTTCAACATTCCCCCCTGAATCAGCCTCTCTATATCTCGCTTCAGAATCTTGCAATCGTCTGTCTTATGGCCCTTGCACTTATGGTATCTGCAATAGCTCTCGACGTCCTTGCCCATGGGTAACCCACCTCGGCGAGGCATCGGTGGCCTCGCCAAGGATCTCCTCTCCATCTCGACTAGTACCGCTGAGATCTGCCTATTTAAAGGCGTGAAGTACTCAGGGACCTCTGGATGGCGAGGTGCTAGAAGAGACTCGACTCGGGGCTTACTTTCTTTTCCCTTCTTCTCCTTCTTTATCTCCTTCTTACCATCGCGTCGGGGTTCATGGGTTACCCTTAGCGAGGTCGTCAGGAGATTAGCCTCGATGTTTGCGCGTTCAAGGTCTATGAAACCTTTTGCTCTGGACGCCAACTCCTCCAATGTCTCTATCTCCTTCACGTGATAGCTGTTTCGCAGCTTTCTCGAGGCCTTGTTGGCCACATCCAGACCTCTGTAGAATGCTCGAATGATTTCCCCATCCGAGATTCGACGATCTAATTCTGTGACGTTTTGATGAAAACGCCCGTAGAAGTTGGACAGCGACTCTCCAGGCTGCTGTTTGACCGAGTCAAGGGCGACCACGCTCTTCAGCAATTGGCGCTCGCCCATATATCTCTCTAGGAACTTGCTTCTTAACTCTGCCCAAGTTCCGATTGATCCTGCAGGGAGGCCGAAGAACCAGGACGAAGCCGAGCCCGAAAGAGTAGATGGAAATAGCAAAGCCAAATGATTGGGATCGTTTGACTTACCCAGAAGGGAGGCCTCATGCTTGTTGACATGTACGGTGGGATCTCCTCCACCGCTATACTCAGGTATGGCCCGAGCGACCACATCCTTCGGGATTTTGATAGCGACGAGCGCGTCGGTGAATGGATGAGAGGACTGCTCCTTGAAGGGAGCTATGACTGTCAACTGTCTTTCCTGGAGCCTTTTGTTGAGGAGGTCATCCATCTGATCCACAGTGCAGTACATGGGAGAGGCTCCGGGTGGAGGCGGACCGGAAGGATTGGCAGTATATGCGGCTGCTGGCTCCTTGGTGTGCGCTGGAGGTAAGGACTGCTGACCTGACGTCATCTCCTGATCCTCCTAAGGCGCAGTAGGACTAGGATTGGCCGCTTCTGAAGGTGAAGGCCCTGTGGCAGCAGGGCGGTGGTTTTCTTTAGGAGCAGAGGTATTGTTTTCCTGAGGAGCAGGGGCTTGGCGGCGCGCCTGTCCTAGTATGGCTTCCAGCAGGGAGACCATCTCGGGGGTTAAATTAATATCCTGCCCCGCAATGTGGACTGTCTGCGGTGCAGGGGCTCCGTTTTGATCAGCAGCTGGGGTCGGTCTTGAATCACCGACATGTTCTCGAGCTGTCCGCAGAGGAACAACATTAACTCCTGCTCGGCTGGCAGGTTCTTGTTGAAGCGGTGAAGCGGCGGCGGAATCAGAGCTATCTGAGGATCGCTCCCTAGTCTGATTCCGACGGTTGCTTTGGGATCGAGTTCTCATGGCTAAATTGATCTTTCCCACAGACGGCGCCAAATGTTGGATCGTGAAATCCTGAATGCTGATCTGGCAGTGAATTGAATGCCAGACAAGGTTGGGATGACGCTTCAGCTCCAACTCCGGTGAACCTGCAAGTAGGGGAGCGCAACAGAGGGGGTGCCTCTGGGTCCCTCTCCGATGCTTAAATGAGTATATGTGTGTATAAAACTCAAAACGTAAAGAACGTATGTAAAGCAATGGTATTTATAGGGTAAGAGAGATAGAACCGTATAAAGGCAACTGAATATCTTAATGTATATTGAGTTGCTGAAGATTCGGATCGTGGGATATGGCAGTTACTGCGAGATATTGCAGTTACCAAATCTAATCTTTAGTGAATATGTGACCGAGATATGCGGGATATCTTGGCCACTCTGTTATTAACGGTTTAGTGGGACCAGAGGAGAGAGGCAAGGCTCTCTTCGGGGCGAGCACTCCCATGTCGAGCAGTGGAAGGTCGCGACTTGGTAGAGAATGGCGAGCAGTCTGAGAGCCTTTGGGCTCGATTCTGGATTACTCGATGGTGAGCCAAGTTTGGCTTGTACTTGGGCCGATCCGGTTCGGATGTCATGGGTTTACCCCCTTTATAGTTATTGGGCCTTCGAGGCCTTTTCTTACTGGGCCGTCACTATCGATACCCAACAGAAGCTATTAACCCAAAAATTAATGATTAGAAACTCTCCTACTCCTTTATTAAAGTAAACTAAATTAGAACTGCCATAGCATAGTCGACACTCGATCTATTAGGGTTTGCCAATTAAGACTATAATGTGAAGTTATATATATCGATATATGTATAGTTAATGAGAATGTGATTCAAGAAGCAGGGAATGAGGAGTTGAGTTGTTGTTATTTTTTTTGGCCAAGAGGAGTTGAGCAGGTTGATGCAGCAAAAACCACTGCCATCAAAATAAAGTTCATGTGTACATGCAATGGAAGCAACTGATATAGATGTGTTAGACAAATGCTGCTAAAAAGGATATGACCTGATCGTCGTCCCAAGCTCGGTCCCTATTGTAGATTAATGTATCCCAGAGGGGTCATAGCAGGAAGGGTTGATCCCGGTCCCAGTGATGGGATGAGGATGATGGCTAAGTGCACCAAGAGCAACACAGAAAAACCATTAGGAAGAGGATTCCATTTATAATATATATATATATATGGGTCCACCAGCAACTTGAACTTTGAACGTTTTGCAATGAGCTACCCGAATTTTGAAAATTCAAAACGAGCTACCTTAACTTTGAAGAATGTGCACATAGCTACCTCCGTCCAATTTCTGATGAATTTCCAACGACTTTCCAACAATTTTCCGACGGATTTCGTCAACAGTTGACGGAAAATTGGACGGAGATAGGTATTGGCACCTTCTTCAAAATTGAGGTAGCTCGTTTTGATTTTTCAAAGTTCGAGTAGGTCATTGCAAAACATACAAAGTTCAAGTAGCTCATTGATATTTATCTCTCTATATATATATAATATATAAGTAGCATCAGTTACATTAATTAATTAATTGTTTGCAAAATGTATGTATAATTACTGGAACAGGGGTCTCGGACTTTTCTCTTTGCACCGATGGAAGAGAAGACGGTGTAGACGAGGATGAAAGTGGCCAAGATTTCAGCACCAAGTCTGTCTCCTTTCAGTACCCACGTTCACCACATTGGCTCCACCACCTACCTTCTCGAACCCTTTCACTACCACAGTACCATGGACCGCACCCGCCCACTGCATTACTACATAGAACACCACACTGACAGAAACAACTTTGTCCTTTGGAATAGACAGTGTTGGACTTGACCCACATGGAAAAGTCGATCTATTGGAACTCCTCAAGTGACCTGTAAAAGGAGACATACGAGATTATTTATTGAGATCCAATTTTAATGTTTAAGTGAGTATAAATGTATGGAGCAGAATGTACTGCAAGAATAATACATGGAAAGAATAATGAAGTAGAAAAAAGAGTGATTTATATGTAGGCTTTTCGGGGCACGATTATGCCTGCATTATGCGGATACGATTGTTGCTCCGAAAAGATTGTTTTTGCACGAATTAAATTTTGCTAAAACTCACAATTTTATTTCGACTTGGATCTAACCTTTTTTTTTACTGTTGTAATTTAATTTTCTATTTATTGGTATTTCTGTTTTATAATTAATTTTGCTTCAGTTTTGCAAAATATAATTAGGGGGTGTCATTTTCACATTTCCAACACTTGAAAAAATTAGAAGAGATCTCTCAAGAATTGCTCTAGATTCGGTCTAAAATTTTGTTTTCCAAATTTCGAGATTGATCCGAATTTCCGTCGACGTCCAAGTTCAGGAATTGCTCAGTTCGGTTAAGGCATCCAACCCTGTCAAATCCTTCTCGTTGTCGTAAATTACCAATTTGTACTGCATCGATATATGTTAAAGCTGAATTGTTGCAGCGACTCTTTCGAAGGCAAAGGTCTCAGCTGAGCTTGATGCAGGAGCTTCTTCACCGGAGAAGTTCCAGATTCGTCATTAAAGATTGTGTCAAACTGGCTCCAGACCTTTTCAGCGGCGACAGCAGCACCCGTGGATTTACTAGTTCTTTGTCTTTTGCTGCATCTTGAAGGTGAAGCCGCAGAATCCCCACGGCGAAGCACGGTGTCGATAGCTCATAGACGCAAAGATGATGAGTTGCACCTAGGAGAAGACACCAATAAAAAAATTGAGGACATGTGACTTTATCAATAGAAGTGTGGTTAGGATTTTTTCAGTATATCTATTTATGAGTAAGGCACATGAATAACATGTAAGGGTAATTTAACGGACAACAAACGATAATTGACAAAAATTTATTTGTCATAATATTAAACTATCTAACCAAATTAATACATAGATAGATTATTGTTGATGTCATATATAGTTATAAGTTTGTTAAATGTATTAAGAAGTTAGTTGAAACTAGTTGCAATTGTATTGATAGAAATGAAGTATTTTATTACCATTGTAAAGTAAGATTCTGCAATGTTCTTCATCACCTACTTCTCTTCTTGTTATTTCTTGATTAGCTAAGCTTGTTGAAGTGAAAGTGGGACACATAATTATTACTTACGGTTAATTGTCAATGTGCCCCATAATATTTGGACCAAATTTAAGAATCCCCTTAATGTTTAAAATTTTAAATTTTAATCCTAATGTTTGGACGAAATCAAAAATCTCCCCTTTCCGTCCAATTTCCGTTTAGTTCAGACGGAAACCCATCATGTGTTTAGCATGTGATTTTTTAAAATTTTGAAATTACAAATTTACCCTCTATTACCCACCATTCTTCTTCTTCAGCGCTGGATTTGAACAATAAAGTGAATAGTCAGCAATGAATATCAACAAAACCGGATTTGAACAATAAAGCGAATATCAATAAATGAATATCAACAAGACAATAAATGAATAATCAGATCAATGGATGATTTGAAAGTGACAGGAAGCAATTTAACTTGGGGATCGCACAGAGAGAATCAACGCCAGAGAGTAAGAAAGCAGCTTGAAGTTTCTCTTTGAGTCCATCGCACACACAACAGCCTGGTTTGGAGTAGTGATCAGCTTTCTTGTGCTCGATTGGGATTTGGAGGCAGCATAAGTAGATGAAAGGAAGGGGATGAGTAGTGGATGATTGCCTGTGAGCTCCATGCTCATAGATGAATCAACCAAAGTGTCGGAAAAGACGGTCCTTTTCTTGTCTATTCTCCAAGCTCTCAAATCGACTCTGAAAACAATAGAACCAACAATTAACGACTTAGATTCCGACAAATTAGTGAAGGATTGGTCTGAAATGGAGGATTTTGCCTAGGTTATGAGATATGATATTGACCTCTGTCGTAGCTGTATGACCCAAGGGAATTAATGTCTGAACCCCAACGAGAAACAAGATATTGTAATTGCAACATTCTAGCAAAACACCACAAATTTGTCAAGGATCTAACCAGGGTAGGAAGGAACACCAGAGCTAGTTTGAAGGAACCAGGGGATCTAAACACCAAATTGCTAGTTTGAATCTCTCTTTTATATTTTTCATGACTACCACCGGAGATTGCAAATGAAAAGACAAAGCATGAAGAATTTACCGGTGGAGAAGCATCTGGAAGAATCTTCTTCAACTGTGCCAGGTGTGGAGAAGCATCTAGAAGAATTTACCAGTGATTTGAATTCAGTGTAACCTTCACCACCGAGAAAGAAGAATGGTGGGTAATATAGGGTAAATTTATAATTTCAAAATTTTAAAAAATCACATGTCAAGCACATGATGGATTTCCGTCTGAACTAAACGATAATTGAACGGAAAGGGAGATTTTTCATTTAGTCCAAACATTAGAACTAAAATTTAAAATTTTAAAAATTAAGGGGGAATCTTAAATTCAATCCAAACTTTAGGGGGGAAATTGACAATTAACCCTTATTACTTACAAAGGTTTGGTCAAGTGAAATTAAAGTAACTAATCTCTACAAATCCTTAATTATTTATCCCAAACACACAAATAAGTTTGCATATGCCCCCTTTTCCTATGCTAATTAATACTCTATTAGAATTACACAACAACAAACAAACAAGTCTAGCTAGCTATCTAGCTAGCTACTAAGGTAAAAACTAAATTACAATGAGCTGAGGTGAGGTGAGAAGGTTAGTTTTAGTTTCATTGGGAGGAAGGTTGAAGTTGAACATGCGAACACGGCCTCTCGGGCTCTCCTCTTGTCCATAGTCTCTTCAGATCGCCTCTCTGCTTTCCCACTGTCAGAAATGTCCCTGCAACAGACAGACACTCCCTCAACAACTATTAGAATGTTTCTCTTGAAATCATGATTGATATTTGCAATCATAGTAGTTGCTATTTCTTGAGAATTCGTTTGTAAGTTACCGAGGGTGAATGGAACAATGTAAAGCAGAGCAGGTTGGCCATGTCCGTCCATCAGATTCAGAGCTACGTATGTGATCAGGAGACCTGCATAACAACCATAGGAATGTAACTACATACAAAACAGTATCCTCTTCTGTACCATTGAATGAAATCCATTGTGTATATATATGTGCTGCTTAATTAATTACCTACCTAGCCCATAAGCAAGCATTGCCCAGATGAAGTATCCTTCTTTAATCCTCTTGTTTTCCAACCAGTCATACCTGCAATGAGACATTAGTTCTGATGTTTCAAACTGCATTTGGGTCATTATTAAAGCCAAAGATAGAAGGAAGAAGATCAAACCTCATCGAAAATACGACTACAAGGCCAGGCAATATGATATCTCCAAACCCAATAATGCTGTAACCACCCCATGGATCAAACATCCTCGGTATTTTTAGAAGCATCGGGATTCCATCCTTCCCTCCACTATTATCTCCACGAGCAACCTGCAGACATCATAGTTTCTTTAAATGATTTTAGTTTCAATGGCTTAAATAGTCAAGGCAGTTAACAAGAACGGAGTCATCCAAGCTTACCACTATCATCACACTCTCATGGAACACACTCTTGGAAATAAACACCCAGAAGATGTCATACAAGAATGCGCAACTGAGAAGTACTGTACCCACCTGAGATATTATAGTAATAAAGTGTTCAAAACTTATATCATTATGTCTAGAGCATGTCAAATTTTGTCTATAACATACAAAAAAAGCCTCCATAATCATCACCTTGAGATTTGGAATGTGGACAATCTGGAGAACAGTAATTATCAGGGCGATTCCCTAGAAGCAAAAACTCATTATTTCTGTCTCAAGAATAAAGACAAACATAATATCTTGAAAAAGGTGAAGAACATTTGTTCAGCTTACAAGGATATCTTGACCTATCCATGCAAAGGAGGCAGTTCGAAATACAGCCCAGACAATAGCAAATGCTATACAGAATGGTGATACTGCCAAAGTTAGATATGACACAGACCCAAACAGAGGTACTTCAATGAATGATTGCGCAGCATGCCCGAACAATCTGAAACTAAATTTTGTTATGTTGTCAGTCAATCCCATTTATATATACATTTAACTTCTAGGGTCGGTTATCAAGAAATTCAAGAGACAAAAATGGAAGCAGTCATAAAATTATTGAAGGAATGAGCATGATTGAGTAAGGTTTATGCTTCGCCAAAGGCAATACTAAGAAGTAAACATACCATGATAACAGAGTCACCAAGCAAGTTTGCAAGCCCTGTAGGGGCAATATTACAAGGTTAAAAGTGTCATCTTAAAAGAATATGCAGGAAAAAGAAGCAGAAAACTTCATACTTTCTATCTAAAGCTTGATGTTAAAGGGATTTCCTGAAGTGCAAATTAATTAGACACTATGTAAGGAAATGAACTGCAAATTAATTTCAAGGTCTTCGCTCGATAGCATATAAGACAAATTTCTTCTGCTTTTTTACCTCTATACCACCAATGCAGAATAGAACTACCAGCACCTCTACGAACCAGTAGGACATCATCTTGTATAGCATAATCAAGAAACATGAAGCAATTGCCACAAAGAGAACTGCTGAAACAGTATTAATCTCCACAATTCCTTGAGAACCAATAGACTCTATTTGAGACAAATCTTCAGAGCCATCCTACAAATCAAGTCAACATGTCAATTTCAATCTTAAGCAATGGGAACTCAGATAAGATAAGCAAGATATAACCTTAAGCAACTTATCCAGTTCAATAGATGCTTCTCTTGCACTATGTGCTGACCAATAAGAAGCACATAAAATGGTTCCAACGGCCATGAGCCATAAGAAGACTTCTGCAACATCAACCATGGGACGGTGTGGGGAGTACAACTGCACTTCAACTGAGACGAGATACATTGACGATTAAAGGAGAGGAACTAATTGAGATAATAAAAAAAAAATTAACAGAAATGTGCATAAAAGATGTAACTCATGCCCAAATTTAAAGATGAAACCAGAATTTGCCTTTGTTGGTTTTGATTAGCTTTTCAAGGCTTTCACCAGCATCCTGTGGAAGCATAACAGCAGGAATCCCAATATTGACATCTGTTTCATTTGCTTCACATACCATCTTGTAAAGCTCTAGAAAAGAAAAAGGACCACCCAATAATGTTAGCACAAGATATTATGATTTATATATATAAAGCTCCCATCCAATAATCAGCAAATGTAGTATCCAATTCAACAACCCCAATCTGGGTAGTTTATAGAATCTTCACCAGAGGGATACATTTTGCTTATCACCTGTTCTGTTGTTTATGATTAGGATGGCAGAACCTCCAGCAGCTTCAGCTACATTTGACTTGGTTGTGAAACTGCAATTACCTCTATGTACCAAAAGGACCTTCCCTCTAGCCTTAGAAATGATGGAGAAAAAAACAGAAAATACGTAAGAGCTCCACTCAACAACTACAGCGGCTATGTGATGTAGGGTTAGGCAGAGGAACTAGGAAACCTGAATTTTTGGTTTAGAACAACAATCAGGTGGGTCTGATAAAACTATTCCAATGTGACTGGCACGTTTTTCTTTTGATTCCAAGGTCAGGCCAAATCGAGCACCAACACCAACATATTCAATGTCTTCAACATCATCAACCCATGTTGGAACTTTCACCTGCATAAGTTACATTAAATATACCACCTGATACATAAAAATCAAAGTCTTGAAACCAAGATTAGTATAAAATTATGACCTTTGAAAACACCTCTGATATCTCCTACTTTTCATCAATAATTATAGAGGCAGAATATTAACACCATTCATCTTTTGAAGATGAATTTAACTATCTGCAATTAGATCTATCACCAACTACAGGAAGAATACAAATATGTTAATTGCAAAGTAGTTTTCGCTAGATGTCAATCCGGAAAACATTCCCCTTCAATCCAACTTTAGCATCTCTTATCATAGTTCATGTATATATGTGTTTTAATCGTCAAATATAAACATTGGCAGAAGCTACAAATTCATCTTCCCGCCAATTTGACTCATCCAAATTCTAGTCCTAGTACAATCCATAGGAGCTCAAATAATGAAACTTCACCAAATAATTTCCGAAATTAGCTACATTAAGCAAGCCTCTGAAAAATCCTCCAGTTGAAGAATAGCGAACCGGATATTGTAATCCCCTCAGCTCAAATCAAGCTTCTGAAAATCACTCAAGATTCAAGAAGACGCATAAAACAGCAACCGACACCCTTCCAATTATCTCCCCCCGTACAATAATTGCAGAACGTAAAGAAAATGATCGAGATAATGAACTGAAGCAGAAGCTGAATTACTTACCAGAACGAAGTTGTTATCGCAGCCAGGACGCCTTGGAGCGACGTCGTCGTGGTGTACTATATCGCCGGCGAGCACCGAACCGGGACCGTAGCTCAATCCTAAGCACCACACAGCCGCCACGGCGTACAACAAAGTCACAGCTTGACGTAATTTCATGTCGGAGAATCGATAAAGAGATCAAATTGAAGAAGGAACAACTCTTGCTTTGCTGAGAAATGGACGACTCAAAGAGAGGAGGAGGAGATAGATAGATAGATAGATATATCGGGTTCCGGTTGCACCTTTTTTCTTTATATATATATATATATATATATAATATAAATATACAGATATTCCACACTTTTTGCCTCTTTTCCCACATGTCTTGAACGGTTGAACAACACGCGCGTGCTTCCTTCCAAATCCAAACAATATATTATATTTTCCTTAAAAAATGATAAAGTACTGCAGGGAAAAAAAGTCAATTACCCCCAAAAAAAAACTTTGGTTCAAATCCAAATAATAAACCAAATTTTATTTTTTTACAAAAGACAAACTAAACTTTAATAAGTGAGCAATCAGAAAACACACCTCAAATCTCCGTTATATATGGACGAAATTTGCAATTTTTGACGGAGTTACGAAGGTAGATTACCATAATACCATTTTCCCTCTTAAATCATTGGACTATTGATATTCCATTGCACCTCCTCTGTATAATGCAATCTGAAAGTTAGGTTTTGAGTCATCCCTCATCATCCGATTTTTGCTGTCAATTGAAGTTCGCGGATGAACTGAGTCACGCTCCATCGAAGTTATGTGAGTGAGGAGATTGTTTCTCGGGTGTGTTCTTGAGGTAATCGTTCGCAAACGTTCTTTTCGTTTGTTTGTAGTTATGTTAGTGACACGTCTCCTTGGTGGATGGTATAATGTGATTAGTGAAGCTACGGAATGCAATTAGGTTTACGTTTTGCTAGAATTAAACCTTACAACATGCGATTAGTTGAATATTCTGACTGACATTATACCTTACCGAATTTGTTGAGATTGATGGAATTAACTTTGAAGTCGCTGCATTTTCACATGTTGAGGCAGAAGATATAGGTAATGTACAAGGTGGTGGACTTGAGTGTAAAGAGGCCAATGTTACTGGGCTCAGGTCCAATCAGAAAAATCAAGTGGGCTGCAAACCCAATCAGAAATTTCTGTTGAGCAGCACCAGCAGTATAATGAGGTGGAGTTTCATGAAAATTATCAACACAAAGGTATCGACTTTGATACTTTTGTTGATATGATGAGGGTGAGAGAATCTAAATCAGATGATGATTCAGACAATGATTACGACTTTTGGGAAGATGCTCTCAATGAATTCGAACCACTAGTTGGTAGTAGTAGTTTTACGCGATCGATGGCTGCAGTAACTCAAGATACAACTTAGGTTAATGCTACCCCATCTGAGAAAACTACAACTCAGGCTACAACAACTCAAGCGACAACAATTCAAGTTGCAACTCAAGCGAATGTTAATCTCCGTGAAGAACTTGTTAGCAAAGAGGAGCTTTTGACACCACTAAGATCGGATGAGGAACCAGGTTGTACACGTCAAAGACGAACCCAATATAACCCCAGAGGATGCTTAGATGGACAACAACTGAAGTTAGGAATGATGTTCCTTAATGCTGCAGTGTTAAGGGATGTATTAATGGACCAACCACTCCATCGATGTGGAAGAGCTCACAAAAGCAGATAGTGTTCAGCTAAGTGGATAGCTAGGACACACTTGTGGATGTTCAAAGATCATCCACTTAAGGTACAATCTATCCATGTTGATTTGATGAGGAACCACAGGTTTAACGTCACTCGATTCACTATTCCAAGAGTAATTAAGATAATGAAGGCTGAGATTGATGGAGAAAATTCTAAGCAATATGGAAAGTTGAAGAGTTATGCAGAGACGGTCTTGAAGTACAATCATGGAAAGTTGAGGAGTTATGCAGTCGACTCCAGTTTAAACCCGTTGAGACCCAGATTTCAGAGATTATATGTATGTTTTGAGGCATCAAAAATAGGCTTCATACGGTTGTGAACCATTTTTGGGGCTAGATGAGTGTCACATCAAAACAGAAGAAGGTGAACAGTTTCTATGTGTAGTTGCAAGAAATGCAGAGAATAAATTGTTTCCCCTAGCTGTCGCATGGGTTGAGATTGAAAATCATCACTCTTAGAAATGGTTTCTTGAATTGTTGGTTAACGACATTGGCCTAGGACTAGCTACAAATACCAAAGGATGGGTAGTAATGTCTGATAGACATAAGGTATCATCAAATTAAGAGTAATTTTTTCTTTGTTTACTTTCTTCGTCACTCGTTTTTAACGTTTCTTATGTATGACTTGGTAGGGACTACTGAGAGTTATTCAGGATACATGACCTGGGGTTGAGCATCGTTCATGTGTAAGGCATATTCATGCCAATATGAAGGACAATCAATGGAAAGGGAATGATATAAAGGATTGTCTCTGGGGTGCATCGTGTGTGTACAATCAATATGATCACAACTATCACATGGAGAAGTTGAAGAATATAAATATGGAGGCATATGAGTATTTTAAATCCATTGAGAATGAAACTTGGCCCAGAAGTTATTTTCCAACATCGTCGAAGGTTGATCTCACAGTTAACAATTTGTGTTAGAGTTTCAATGCTAAAATACTGCAGTTTCACGATAAGCCAATTGTGACGAGTTTTGAAGGTTTAAGGAGAATGTTCATGGCGGTGTTTCAGGAGAAGAAAGAAGACATGGCCAAATGGCCAGATGTAGTGTGTCCAAAGATTATGAAGAAGATGGTTACAATGGGAGGTAAAGGTGTTGCCTCAACTTCAACAATGGAAACAAGATCGGAAAATATAAAAGTAATATGACACAATCATTCAAATAGTCACATTTCAGATATATGTAGTGATAGTTTTGGTTAGTCAAATTTTGAATATATGTAGTGATAGTTTTGGGTAGTCACATTTTGGAGCATCACATTTTGGATATATGTAGGGATATTGTTGCAATATTATGTTGTTTAGGTAGTGATCACATTTTGGGTAGTCATATATTGGAGCACCACTTTTGTAATGGATGGTTATGTTGTTGCAAAATACATTTGTTAATACATGGTTGTGGTTAGGCTACCATTTTGGTTCGTCTTTGGTGTTGTTTTGTTGTTTTAATGGTTAGTATTTGGTTAATGGTGATAATGCAGAATTTGTTCATGTATGCTGCAGAATGGTGATGCTGCAGAATCTGTTCGATTTTGTTGTTTCATCTGAATTAGTAGCAGCATGAATCAGATTCTGTTTTGCAACATGTTTCAGTTTTGCTGCTTAATCGGTTTTGCAGCTCAACAAATCCAAAAATATAATTATGTTTAAGACCAACAAACCAGTAGCAGCATGTTTCAGCATAGTTTGCATAATTCTGTTTCATGCGGGCACAACCAGTAGCAGTCCAACAATTTCAAAAACTGGAGAGCATTCTATTGATAGCATAAAATGGATACAATAACAGTCACAGTACACCAAAAATTAAGTCTAGCACAAACAATGGTAGCAGTCACATTACTTTTGCTTAATACTACTACCATTCAGTTGTTCTTTCCAATAAAAAAAATATAACTAACAGACTAAGACAAACAACTATAGCAACTAGAATATTTTCTCTTTATTCCAATTTTTCAATTATCAATTCGAACTCTTTGGTAGTCTTCTCAAATTTTTGGGCAACTCTCCTGGTAAGGATACACATTGTGACATCATACCAATAGAAGTAGCTACACCCTTTGATTTTCAGTTCGTTCTGTCCAAACACAAATCGTATAGTCATAAGACAAAGGGAGGAACAACTATGTATTCATTAATTGTTTCAACACTTACATTATAGTGGAGCGTCCATAAAATCTTCGTCCATAGTTCTTGAAGGTCCAAGAAGTCTTTAAATTCACCGGGAGATTGCAGTTGCACACTAGGACATCTTCACTTGTCATCGATTTATCGAAAACTACAAACATACCTGCTCAATCTTTGTAGTAGGAAAAGTGTGGAGCTAAGGAACCCTAGAACTCAATTGCTGGAAATTTCCAATTTGATGAAAAGAACAAATACAAATGCGTGTCTTTTAATTGATAGGGAAAAGGGTATTACGGTAATCTACTTTCATAACTCCATCCAAACTTGCAAATTATGTCCATACATAAGAGAGATTTGAGGTTTAAATAGGTGTTAATGGTGAATGAGGAAGAAGTTGCAGGAATGGGCAAGAAACTGAGAGAATGAGGAAGAGTATGAAGTAAGGGTAAACCAAACATTTCATAAAAAACCATAATATTAACCATGCACGTTTAACGACCATTTAGACGAAAAATGCAACGATTTCATCTAACACCAATAGAATGGAACATAGTTTATCATAAATATGTCACATCAAAAAAATTATTTGATCAAATATAATACATATTTTTCATACTTAGCTCGAATTTAAAAGACTCCCATTTGGGACTAGTTCAAGCTTTCAATTTAAATTTTCGATTAGGGAAAAGTATTAAAAATATTATTTGTTTGCATAAAACGGTTTTTGAACTCAAATTATTTTAAATTGTCTTACATATTTGAAAACGATGATAATTGGTACTTCCGTCAATCCTCGGCAAAAAAATGATAGTCAAATATTTTTCAAATGTACAAAATGAATTGAATATTTTTCAAATATTATAACTAAACCCTACTAACTTATAGTAATTTTACAATTGAGTCTTATCTCGATTGAGACTCAATTGGGATCCCTTGATTTGGGTCCTAACCTGTAATAGGTTGCCCAAGAGTGAGCATCTGTTGTGTGTGGGGTACACAGGCTAGGGAAGTCCTAATTGAGTGTTGACTGAGTCGCAGCTCATTTGTAACATTAATGTAAGTTAGTATGGTTTAGTTATGACAGTTAGACAATTATTTGGTTAATTTGATAAATTTAAAATGTAATTGACAAATGTTTTTACAAAGAATTGACAAAATGCTCAATTATCATCATCTTAAGACATAATAACCATCACAAACAAATATGTTAGGTGTAAATAAAATTTTATATAATATGTTTTACCATTTTCATAATTTTATTTTTCTATTACCATGTTATTAAGATCCCCCCCCCCCCCCTCACACACACAAAATATACCTCATTTGAAAACCGCATACCAAAATAACCAATTTTCAAACTATTTACCAGATTATACCAACTCGTGACTGTCAGTCGCAGGTGAATCATCCGTTAAGTTCCAACAACTGGCATTACAGACAAGATATAAACTTTTCCATATCTCGCAGTCGCGAGTAGGTATATAAATATATATATTTTTTTGAAACTTGTTTATATTTTAAACCGCACGTAAGTTAAAACTTATCGTAATAAGTTATGTAGTTACTAAATCTGATTTTTTTCAAGTTTGTCCCAAAAAATGATTTCAAACCAACCATTCGAGGTACCCAATACACTCTTATTGATATAAATAATTTTTTCAGAATAGCTCCCAAAAATTTGAAAAAAAATAGGTTCAATAACTATACAAATTACAACTATAACCAAGCAAACGACATTACATTTCAAGTTAGCCAGCAATACTAAATACTTATATCATCTCTAGTGTTTACAGTAGTTTATACATTACTATTTACAAGATTTCTTGTTGTGGCATGTTTGACCATATTTACTACTTGTTGTGGTGTACTACTAGAATTCATCACATTGTCAATTCTCACTTTCCTGGACCCACGTGAAGAAATTAACATTTGCGGATCACACCTTATTATTGGTATGTTTAACTCTGGTCACCAATAAAGTTCTGGTAAATGGTGAAATTTAGGAAGATATGTCTGCATATAGTAATCAACACTAAAATGTGGTTCAATGTACGGTTTCACATTCGTATTTGTACATTGGATAACTATCCTGACGTGTTTATATGGTCGCCTTACGTCCATTCACTGCAGTCACATGACATTTGTGGCAGGTTTACACGATAGAGGTTCCTACCACATGTTCTTATTCCGTACTCTTCTCCGTACGAGTAAGTATCTGTTTCAAAAGGCTGAGAAGTTTCCTAAGTGAAGGCAAATAACCATCTCACTTCCATAGGAAAATTGTTTCCCATCGCTACTTCATTTTCTTGTAGGGCCCTACAATCGACAAAATACGTGTTTAGACTTTTAACTATAACATCTACCAATGTCATTACAGGTAATGTCCGAGCTCTTTTCAAAACCTTGTTTAATACCCCTTACTAATTTGTTGTCATTACATTGTATCTATGTATACCATCGTACACTTGAGGCCATAGGCTGAAATCCCCACAACTGGCTAACCATTGGCAAAACTTTCCCTCGTTAGCATTGTTGAATAATTTCCACATTTTATTGAACTTTTTGCTCGATGTTGTCCACGCCATTTCAGAGAATTTCTTCTACAAATTTTTATTCTTAAAATTCTTATTGAAGTTGTTGGTCAGGGAACGAACACAATATCTATGGATCCCAAGGGTTATGGGAACACTTGCAACAACCCTTGTAATACCCTCATGACGATGAAATATTATACATATCTAGCATTGATCCTTCGTCACATGTTGGCGCAGACGCTTAACAACCATGTCCAACTCTCTGTACTCTAAGAGTTTGCAAAGGCGAAACACAGTTAAAAAATTTGATTGTAAGTATCAAATGTCACTGCCACTAATAACCTTTCGGTGTACTTTTTGTACAAATGTGTGCCATCAATGCTAACTAATGATCGACAATGTGGGAAACCTTTAATTGAGGGTCTGTAAGCCTTGAACCACTTTCCAAAAATGGCACCTCCATCCGTCGGTATATCTTTCCACTCATAGTCATAAATTATGTCAAGATTAAAATGACATATAGTGACCATGAGTTATGGCAATTGCTAAAATATACTATCTTGTGTTCCAAACATCTTCTCGATCACCTTCTATTTAACATACTAGACTTTGTGGTACGAGAGAGTTTGCGCATATGTATCATTAACAACTTGTTGCAAGTCGCAAACTCTAATACTCGTGTGCTTATACACATACAAATATATTAAATCAACAATGACTTTGCGGTCAAGCTGTTTATGGTGTTGGATTAAAGCAGCATTCGTACATGAGTGTGTAGGATCAATTTGGTGATTTTGCAGTTACCGATTTTCTTCTGCGCTCCATGTACATACCAAGAACAATTCTCGTTAGCACACTTAAATATCAATATAATAGGATTGGATCTTTTTGTGACGCATTCAGGGAAATTCTAACTATGTCACATTTTGACATGATGTTGAACTAGAACTTTATACTCATCTTGTGCACCAACGTGGAAATCACCTTCACTGTGGGATGATTCTTCTTGCCTGATTGTCCAATCAATACTTTCAAACCTTTTTTGCCAATCGCTCTCTGTAAACTCAGGAGGGTATTGTAAGTAGGTGACTGGTGGGGCCGACTCCAAAACATCGTTACCAATTTCATCATCTGACGGGGCATCCTCATGTTCGTTCAAAACCGTGGGATGTTTTGCCTCAGAGTCATCTGCCAAGGATGAATCTCATCATTCCTCGTCTCCACCAACTTCCTCTTCTCCATCGACTTCCTTTTCTTTTTCATCATCAACTTCCTTTTTCCCGTCTCCATTAACTTCATTTTCTCCATCGACTTTGTCTTGATCTTCAGCATCGATTTCTAATTTTGAATGACGAATACATCCATGCATTTGTCACATTTCAAAAACTTCTAAATCCGCAAACAACAGTAACACATTTTTTTAACTATGTTAGGGCGATGTCTCTTTCAATGGTAGTTATTCATTGATTCAGTGTTGAAATACTTAACAACCCATGAGTGTATGCTAATGTTACCCCCATAACAGAAATTCATTGTCACCTTTTTAAAAGTAATAACACCTAATTGATTTTAAAATACGAGTTAGACATTCTAAAATGATCAAGACAAAAAATGAAATTTTCGAACCACCTCTGTCAATAATCATATTCCTCTTCTATGATGGTTGATTAATGGTTTAAAGGTTGCTCCGACGAATGTTGGACAAATTAAAGGCTCTATGTGAAAGGAATGTGTCTGGATGGCCAAACACATTTATACACCTTTTATCGGTGACTGACAGTCATGGGTAGAATGTTAACTGTTACCTACATGTGATTGTCAATCACGAGTAGAATGTTAGTTGTTACCTATCTGTGACTGTCAGTCACGAGTATAATGTGTTAGTTGCTACTTACCCATCTGGCAGGCACGGGTTGGTAGTAGGTAACCTTCCAAGGTAACCTTCCAACTGTAACTGACAGTCACAGTTGGTTGGAAGGTGTATAAATATGTAGCACACAGTTTTTCCAACATCAACAATTCCTTACACCGAGTCTCCACCCAAACGGTCATAGACTGACTTAACCTAAGAAAAATTCCATCCAAACACCACAAGAAAAACTACTGACTATATGGAGATACAATAACAATTGGGAGCGTTCTCTTTCTCCTCATCGAAATCCAAAAAAAATCCCTACACCAGTGAACATGTTTTTCAATGTGTGACTTTACTTCATCATTAACATCTCTTTGTTACCAATTTGGGATACCATAACGATTGAACGTCAAATTTTAGAATCTACTACATATATGGAGATACTATAATTATTGAGAGTGTCCCACCTCATCACACCAGCACGAGAACCACCATGTCTATCTCCAAAGGAAAACTAATTGCCAGAAGGGGATAATATAACTATTTAGTAATGTTGTATAATTTAAAATGCAATACCGTTTGTTGGTTATAGTTATAATTTGTTTAGTTATTGAACATCATTTTTTCACTGTTTTTGGAGATGTTCAAAAAAATCTATATATCTCAATAATAATGTTTTAGGTACCCAAAAAGCCTTTTTCACAACAACTTTTGTTACAAACTCGAAAAAATGTGAAAAATCAAATTCAATAACTACATAAGTTATAACATTAAATTTCAACTTAAATGCAATTAAAAAATATAATAAAATGCAAAAAAATAAATTATATAGCTACCCTAAATTGTCAATTAAAGAAATGGTTTTATCGTACCCATGACTACCCATCACAGCTGAAACTTAACAAATATTTCATCTGCGGCTGTCAATTGCAGGTAGCAGTCGTTAGCAATTGCAGGTAGGATTAAAAATACATTTTATCCGCAAATGACAATTACATATTGATATAATCTAGTAATTAGTATTTTTTTTTTGACCAAATAGTAATTAGGTTTGAAACAAGATTATTTTGGCATTTGATTTTTAAATGAAGTATATTAAACAAAACAAAAAAACTGTTCGTAAAACAAGTTCCGTACAAAATCGTGCAGAAAGGAGCGCGTGAAATGACACTTGAGTTTGTAGTTGGGACAAGTACCCGCTAGCGTCTGGCAATTCAGGTCCGTCCAAGCTGCCGTATAGACCGTACCGTACAGATATATAGTAATAATATAATATACTTTATAATTCATATATATAATATTATTATTACCAAAAATAATATATATATATAATATTATTATATCCGTTCTTTTTCATTAGAACACAAACGCCGCCCCCCCATGTCTTCTTCAGTTATTGGTGGATCGTGTCCAAAAGTCAAAAGGCCGTTTGGATAGCCCCTCCAGTTTCTGTATTTCACACCTTTTTTCTCCTAATTATCACAAAATCAACCCACACCACAAGACAATCAATATCAAAGGGGACGATGAGATGTTATTCATGTAATGGATCGGAGAGAGATGGAAAAGCAAACGTGGAGAACTCAAACAAACTCGACTCGACTACCATTTATTGACTGACGGTGACGGGGGATCCAGCAGGAAACAACACACACTCAAGCTAACAATGGAAAAGAAACACGACATGCATGGTAGGTAACTGCCAACTCCTAGCAGTAGCAGTAGCAGTAGCAGTGGAGTGGAACAATGTTACAAGCACTAATACACACCTGACCTGACCTGACCTGACCAACTAGGAGTAGACAGTAACCAAGAACTCTGACTAACATAATATATTTGTAATAATATAAGCAAGGTAATGGATACACACCCACCCACATATATATATATATATATTCGGAAAGAAGACAAATCGATAGAAATAGGACCTGGAAATGAAAGAGACACAGAGATATCAATCAGTTTTGATGAGTTTCCAGCCACTCTTGTATAGCAGAACGGAGAGAATGGTTAGGCGTAAGGTAGTCGTGGAGAAGCTCAAGGTTGGTCATTGGAGAAGTGTCATGGCCAGAATTTAACCATCCCTGAATTGTCTCTGCTTCGTATGTAAAACCATCAGCTGCCACATGAGGATCTTCCATAATATCCTGAAAGTACATCCAAATAATGTTAGATGGTGAAAAAATCGAGATACCAATACACATAAGAATGATGATATGTGTTAATTACCCTTGAAATGGGACAGATGAAATATTCGGGAGGCTCATTTGTCGAATGATGTGGATTACAAGAAGGTGGTGCAGACGCTGACGTGGGAACTCCCATGCTGTTGAGCAAAGTCCAAACCTCCAGTCGAAGGTCAGGGCGATCATACGCATCCGGACCGCAGCATTTCAATGCCAAATCAGCTAACTGCACGGCTTCCGAAACAGGCCACGCACCTGCCCTGGGGTCCAGCATCGCACTTACATTAAGAGCATTTCGTACTTCCACAGCTAAATTTGGGTCTGATCTTCCAGTCAATAGCTGCAATAATAGGATGCCAAAAGAGGAAACATCTGTCTCTTCACAGAAATCTTCGGGTACATGGTCTGAGCTTTCAGCTTGCTCATCAAATTCAAAATGTCCGAGTTTGCTCACGAAATTAGCATCGAGGAGGACATTTCTGGATTTCAAGTTACCATGAAGTATCTTAGAAGAGTGCAAATAAATAAGGGCTGAACATAACTCTGTGCTGATGCGAATTCGAGATTGCCAAGTTAACTGCACAGAACTGCCGCTGAATTGGCTCTCAAGGCTCCCTCTAGGTAAGTACTCGTAGATTAGAGTGTAATCATCTGGACAAACTCCAATAAGCATGACAATGTTTGGATGCCTCAGCTTATTCATGGCTTCAACCTGTAATTAACATACGGAATTCAGCCTAGTCCTCATTCCATGATGATTAAGACAGCTCAGGTCCAACATTTTTCATGTTGGTTGTGCATGAAACAATGATTTGTATGGATCTTTATAAAGGAGTCGTAAGACCCCGCAACATATCTGTAGAAATGGTTAATCATATGGTAGCAAAATCCTTTTTCCTCTTATTCATTAGCTATTTTACATTCAGTGATGATAAAACATATAACAGAACAAGAAGAATGGACTTACTTCGAGACGATACTTTAAGGAGCTATGTAGGCCATCAGAATGCAGCCTCTTTATAGTCACTTGAGTATGGCGAAGCAAACCCTTGTAACTGCTCCAGTCGTCCCCATCCCCAATCTTCAATGATGGATCGAAATTGTTAGTTGCTTCTTCCAGTTCTGATGGAGTGAACTCCATGAGAACTTCCTGCCTAGGGTGCTCTCCTGCTTGGTTCGTCAGGAAAACATCATCATTTACGTTGAGCATGTTATCTAGTAGAAGTTGTAGATGTTCTTGGTCCTGCTTGCATATCTGGAGCTGAACTTGTGTTTCATCTAACTCTTGCAGCTTCTCTTCAAATCTCTCCTGTTCTCTTGCTAGCATGTCCTCAAGTTCTTTCTTTTGCTGCACTTCTCGAAAATAATGGTCCTCAAATATTTTGGCCTGGAGATGCCGGAACCAGTGGGGTTAAGAGAACTCACTTAACTACTACAGCTTCTACTCAGTTTTCCAAGAAAATATTTGAGTATTTAAATATTTACGAACGGAGAGATTTATCTTCGCTCTTTAGTAGTTGACTGGAAACATCTTTCTGAGCATATATGTAGTTTAATTCCTTCAATTGACGACTTACTCTTTTAATTGCCTCAATGGCATCCTTTTCAGCTTTTTGTCGGTTGAGCAACTCTTCGTATGCCTCTAGTTTTGCGTTTTTAGTATCCGACATTGCTCTATAAAGTTTTTCATAGAGTTCCTCGTGACTGTCCCTTTCCTGTTGAGGGCATCCAACTCAACATTTGAGTTAAGTTTCAGACAAAGATTCTGAATCTTCCAATAGCTATTTATAAATATAGTACATAAACATAGTGCACAACAATCTGAAGAACAAAACACCCTCATTTACCAATGATCTGAGCGTTGCAAGGTGAAGCTCCTCATCTGAAGGCACAGAAGCTTGACTTCCATCCTCTTGATTTTCCTCGAACAGTACAATGGCTAGATCATCTTCACTTGAAGTGCTACTTACATCACCTTTCCTATAAGAATTTATGAAGGGTATTAGCTCATAACTAAGTAGTTACGTACATACATTGTGTAGCAGACGATATCATAGAAAGGCACTTAGTTACTCCAATAACTGAAATGGTAGTGATGCAGAATTTTAGAAGCTTGAAGTTCTAGCACAAGAAGAGGAAAAATCTAAAAAAGTGCAGGAATTATTTTAAAGTCCAACGTTGTAGGGACATTAACCATGTATACCTTGCGTGAATTAACTTCCCTGCGCAGATAAACCAAATACTACAGGAAGGATGTGCATGCTCAACCACAAATATAGATTTCATAGACTTAAGTTCTGCCATCGACCTGCAATTATAAATCCACGAGGTCCAACAAAGATGAAATAACTCCGCAAAATGTAATGTCACATAGAAGCTTACAACAATTGAAGACTTTACACTCGTCTGATTATTAACAAAAAAATGGCCATTAACGACAGCTATACACAAACAATTTGAACCTACTAGTAATCTGCAGTGTGTATATAGTCTATTATGAAGATGCGACTATTGAAATAAGACAACAAAGGATGTGCATTTACTCTGTGTAGTGCTCATCTGCAGCTGCTCCCATAACAAGTTTGCTTACATCATGTTGCGAAATGAATTCCACAATCCCTTCCTTAGTGTCTGTAGCCTCAATCCACTGTTTCTCCACAGAAACCTGCAAATCAAGACATCCTCGACAGCATATTAGAGAGGTTTGAGAATCTGAACATTTCAAGAAGGTTTTACATCCATCAAAACATTTTTCACAAGAGAGGGATGAGGAGGAAGGAATGAGACCTCTGCTTGGTTGCAGATGTTGACATAGTCATCCAGATTCATGTGCATATTTTGCATCTCTGATTCTCCGGATCTGCAAGGATCTGTAGAGATAAATTGAAATGGCTTCATATCATGTGGAAAAGCATATAACCCATCCCTAGATCATCTCCTTCTTTTCTTAATTATCAATCAATTCCGATTCCTTTCAACTTCAGAAACTCTAATTTCCCATAATCTGTTAATAATCAGTTCATCACAACTCCAATGACAACACATTTCACCTCACATCAATAAGCTAGTTCCGCAATCTAGACTCGGTTATTTCACTTCTACATCACTAATAATAATTCGCCAATCTAATCGTTTGAGGAAATCACAGAATTAAATCCAAAGTACATATAATTCCAAGCACAATCCACAAAACAGAATATGATGAGACAGGTTCAGATTATTTATTGAACACTCACCAGATGGATTATGAACGTGGAGAATGCAAAAATGGCCTCTGAGATTCTCTAACGCCCAAAGCAAAGTCATCATGCCATCCTGCACATCCGCTTCCACAGCGACGTACACTGTCTCGTTGACAAATTCTGTCGCCATCACCACCGCTCACTGAGGAGGTACTGTGACTTGGAATTTCCAAGCTGTGAAGATGGTTTTGTGGTCCGGTAGAGCACCGCAGAAGCAACAGTAAGTGGGTAAGGAGGATCTCCGTTGTTTGATTAGAGTGATCGACCTCTGTGGATTCATGGTCTTAAAGAGGTCTCTTGTTGCCTAGTGGAATCGCGACGAAGAAACAGTCAGTAAGTAGTCGAAGGGAAGTCAATGGGAAATTGAGAAAGCGCAAGCAGTTTGTAAATGTCTACCTTGCCCAGGAAGGGGGAATGAATATGGCGCTAACCAGGTCTGGGCATAATAAACCGGTTCGTCCGAACCATACCTGAACCGTACCGGTTTTGAATCGGTTCGGACGAACTGGTTCACAAATCAAACGGTTTTTTCGCAAAAATGTGGAGCCGTTCAGAAGAGGTATAAAAAACCGATTCGTAAATAGTAAACCGTACCAGTTCTTGTACCGGTTTTAGTATAATATTATATTTAATTTTTAAAATATATACTCTAAACCATTAGACCAAAGTTGGTTCAGTGATAATTTACAATCTACATTAGTATAATGAATTATATTTTATGGTTTATGGATTATAGATTATGGATTATGATTTATGCATTATAGATTATGATTTATGGATTATGCTTTATGTATTATCATAATACATAATAAATCATAAATAATCCATAAACTATAATACTATTATGTATTATTATAGTTTTTTTAAATATATATAAAGTGGTTCGTCTGAACCGGTTCAGAAGAAGTATGGTAATTTTGTCAAAATCTGGAGCGACCAAAAACTGGAGTGGTAAAGGTACGGTTCATGAACCGGTTCGGCCCTGAACCGACTCATGCCCACCCCTAGCGCCAACCTTATGTAATTAAGTAGAAATACTAAATTGCTAAGATGTTTTTATTTTAGTAAACCATCTCAACAATCACTTACAGTATTTTTTTTGGCCAACTCACTACCAATATTACCTAGCTAAAAAATAGCAACTTTTTTTTTCTTATGTAGCTAAGCGATAACTTTTGGTTAAACTTATCATATTCAGTCACTTATGTTTGACAAATGGTCACTAATGATGATTTTACCATTTCGTTTCATCTTGTTATTCATATTCATGTCCGAATATAATTTTTACAAATCTTGTTATTCATATTCAAATCTTGTTATTCATATTCAAATTTTTACAAATCTCGGTTCGAATTTGAGATCTATTCGAACTCAGATTTGAACAAATCTAAGATCAAAATCAGCTTTCGAGTTTGAATCGAGAAAAAAAGAGTTTGAAGGTGAAAACGATGTAGAGAAGGGTATTTTAATAATTTTTTTGCATATTGTTTTTTACCATGCAGTCACATTTTCAAATATAACTAACTGTTCAGTACAAGTTTCAATTGTTCAGTCACATATGTCAACTTAAGTATATGTTGAGTTAATTTACCCTTTTAAATTATGTATATAGATGAAAATGATTTATTTTTTCACTAAAATTAGTTTATTATTAGGGAAAATTATAAAAAGAATATAATATTAGATGTCTTGCCAATGCCTTGAACGATAACTTATAAATTTAATTTATGAATTATTATTCTTATATTTAATTTTTTTAATAGTAAATAGTATAAATACTATTAAATTATTTATTTATTGGATATAAAGGTTAAAAATGAAGAAATAATTAATTACTATTATAAAACTTAAATTGTCTATAATAAATAATTATAAGTTGTTATGAAAATAAAAACGTTATTTACATTATACCATAATCATGAGTGAAATAATAATATCAAAATGCTTAAAAGTTAAAAATAAATTAATAAATATTGTAATAGTAATGTGAGAGATTGTGATGTTTCTTTTTTAATTTTAGAGTATGATATATATATATATATATATATATATACACATAAATATGTATATATATTAATAGAGTTAGTGAATAATAACAAGCGTTGGTAATAAACATGATTAAAATATTTACTAATATAATGTAATGCATAGTTTTTTAATTAGCTTTTACGGCTATTTTTTAATCATATATTTATCATGAATATATGTATTGTTGTAATTGTAACTAATTTGATAGTAGTTATTAGTTAGTTTGAGACATTACAAAAAAAAATTGAAAAGTGCATATGATATTTAAAAAAAATAAAAATGTATTTTTATAATTGCACATGATAATATGTGAAATCTAATAAACATTCATTCATTCTTTCATAAAATAAAATAGTAGGTTTTTAGTATTATAATATTAATTATAAATTTTAATAAATTCAAAATATAAATAAATATTGAGTTTCATTCAAAAACATCTCTAATTATAATAGAGTTTTTAAAAAATAAAAATAAAAAAAAAACATCTGAAAGTTCTCTTATAAAAATAAATAGTAATATATTGATAAAAAATTAATAAAAACAATAAGACCATAAATGTGTAAGTGATGTCAAATGTGAAACGTACTGTGAGAAACAATAAGAAGCTTCAGAGAATTCTAGAGCTTCTGGATGTACGGGTGACGAGTCCATGTGATCATCAGTTACAAAAAAAAATATTAATCAGGCAATGAAAATGTTTATTTTTGACAACTAAGTAGCTTAAACACTTATGTGTCTTATTGATAGAAGAGTTAACCAAATTAATATATAGATATAGATTAATTATCTCAACCGTTACTTATGTTTGACCCATGTGATTAAAAGGTTACTCATCTTTTTTGGTGTAGCTGAAACGTTGCTTAAGTTTGAACATGTGACTAAAAGGTTACTCCGTGAAGTTTCCGTCAAATCTTACCGTCTAAATGTCACGTACAAAGCACATGCCCAATTTAAACGATTTGAAGTCAATTGAAAGTACGATTATACCCTCCTGTCACCCATTTCCCTCCAATCCAACCTTTCAGACCTCATTCCGCCCAGAGTGTGTCGATTTGCAGCACGGAACTCCCCTTCCTCAGCGACATTGCGTTTCGGAACCTACATCTGGAAGTAAGTTTTGGTTTTAACTTCGATTGAACTACAACTTCATTGGGTTTTCGCATTCTACTGTGTGCTACGAGTTCGGTTTGTGTTCGTCTACCCTATTATATGTGTTAATGTTCGATTCGCTTGAAGATTAGGGCTTTGCTTTTGCTGTGCGGTACGAAACGATGAAATTGCTGCATAATATGTTCCTATTTTTGTGTGATTGTGCGATTTGGTGCAGATTTATGTTGAAACGATGAAATTTTTAAACATCTATGCTTGGTGCTTTACTCATCTTGCATCACCTACTGTGACAGAGTCAACATTTCATTTGGTGGTGCTGTTTAGTATGTAGAAATTAACTGGAATTTTTCTACTAACTGTGGCAGTGAGTTCAGGTTCTACTTGCTGCTTCAAGCACTGCTAGTATTGGTTGCCAACTTTATGTGGTGTGATTAGGATCAACAATTGTTTACTTGATCGCTGTGTTTACTTAAAATAAAACACTCCATTATTCATCAAATCGTTGTGTTCTAAAAGTGAATTCCAACATCCAGTTTCTACGAAATGGAATGTGCTAGCATTTGATAGTGGAAAGTTGCAATTGGAGTTCCAATCTGATAGCTTGGTGGTGTGCGTGTGGTAGTGTGGATAATCAACCGTAGATGGTCGAGGGATTGACATTGGTTCGTTGATGATTGTTAAGGATTTACTTATTATATATCCAACAGTAGATCTACTAGTTATCAATCAGATTTACTTTTCTGATAAGTTAAATTATGTTGGCCAAAAAAAAGCTTGGTAATGAAATAAAATTTTCCATCTTGTGACTTAATGCTCCATTCTACTTTGTCTCACGTTTTTTTGGGTGTTTTTCCAGTTAACTGGAAAGGAACTTTTTGTTACCACTATAAATTTGTGTCATGAACATGTAGAGGAAGATATATTTTTCTACTCTCTACTGATGCGTTTGGTATCAAGAAGAGAATCAAGAAGACAACTTCAGTGGTGACTTAAAGCACTTCAAGTTCAAGGGTGAGACGTGTGACAGTTCGGTGGAGGCTGGTCCATCATCCAAAGTAGATGCGAAAATGGTGAAAGAACAAGGAGCGTTAATTGATGATACTGTAGATAATGAAACCGTCCTTTCAGACTCAAGAGCGTTAATGGTTCTGGATCATCAACTCAAGACGGTCCTTCCAAAGAAAATGAGACAATTCTGACGATCTACACAGTAGAGTAGAGTCGGGTTCATTTTGTACTTCCATATTTTGTTAGTTATGAAGTTCTGTTTTAACGGAACCTATTTTGGGATTATATAATGGATTATGTTTTCGGATGTATTCTGGATTTTTATGGATTCTGTGTTTTCAGATGTATTCTGGATTTTAGTAACGGTTGGGTAACAAAATGTCCAAACTTAAGTCACTTTTTAATCACAGTTCAGAAAATATAACACTTCATTTAACAACATGTCCACAAACATAAGTCACCACCTATCGGTTTTTCGCAAATAAGGCTTTACGGTTCAAATTACTGCAGCAAAACGAATTAGGGTTGCCAATTAGGGTTACCCACGGTCAAATTACCTCAAAATTGGGGCATCCATGGAAACAGCGAGAGAAATTCTCAGACGCGAAGCTCCATGGTTGGGATTAGAGGAAGAGATTGACCGAGATCGAACCTTTCTACGGTTGTTAGAACCCATAGGACAACATTCATCCGCAGACTTCATGGCTTCTGTCTTCAGCTCTTCAGTTCTTCTCAATTTGGTTCTTCAGTTCTTCCTTCTTCTCAATTGTCTTCGCGGTCAAACTTCTCAAGACCTAAGAACCAGCTGATGTTAAGTAGACAAGTTGTTTAGGGTAGTTTCAGAACTTCAAAATACAACCACATCACGTGACAAACACATGTGACTACTTAACGGGAAGAAATAACAGCAGTTAGGTGATAGTAACGGTTCAGTCACATGTGTCAACATAAGTAACGGTTGAGCTCCAGTTTGAACGGTTCAGTCACATTGTCAAACATAAGTAACTGTTGAGGTAATTAACCCTATAGATATAGATATAGATGTTTGCTCAAATCATTATCTTATGAAACTTGTTTTGGACTGCAATTTTGTGATTTTGTAGGTTTTAGATGAAACGTTTGTTTTTCCGTTACTTGGACCGTTGAAGTCAGACATGTGTGTGGCACATGACGTCGGATTTAAACGTTAAAAAATAAAAAAATTGAAATGTCGAATTTGCCCTTACTTATTTCCCTTCATTTGTCAAATGCCCCTATAACTTTTGCTTCAGTCATTTCTTCTTCACTTTCTTTCCTCTCTTTCTTATTATTCACCGATCTAAAACTTAATCATCCATCTGTTACTCCCCTGTCTCTCATTTTGCCTTTTTTTCCCCCTTCAATCTCCGCATCCGACCAAAGAGAAGTAACGCAGCAGCCGAAGGACCAACTTCACCAGCAAACTGCACCAACCGAATGTAGTTGTTCAGTCGAACCACTACAATTCCTGTGGTCGTCTCTTATTTTGGTCTTATTAGAGAATCAACCACAACAAGGTAATAATAAAAGTAGCCTCGATTTCCCATAAAAATTACAACTTTAGAGAAATTCCTTAGTTTAAGCTTTAAGTTTTCCAAAGTTGATTGAAAATACGTTTGAAGTGGGTAATATGTTTATAATCTATGATAATTTGTTCATGTAGTTTAGATTTTTGTCCCATACAACCTAATTTGTTCATAATTGGTATTGATGTGGGTAATCTAATTGTTAATAATTTTTACTAATAAACAACCCTTTTGCAGAATGACCAAGTCATGGGATGACAATTACCATTTGTAGATCTATTACGACGCAAATTGGGTTGATGGTGTCTATGATGGAAAACTGTATTCCATGGAGTTGAATGAAGATGCAATTGCTTTATGCAATGTAGTCACATTGCTGGAGTATTACAGTCTGAAGAAGGATGGTGTTATCAAATACGTTCCACCTAACAGAGATCCAAAAAAGGACATTGAAGTGATTTGTTGCGAAGAAGATATAAGAATAAGCCGTGTACAACATCAACATGTATGTTGTTCCACCATTTGACGATGAATCATGTGCTAAGGATCCTTGGATGGAAGAGTTTCGCAACAATAGTTTGTTGAAGAATATTGCAAACAGGAGAAGGATGACACAAAGAAGGATAATTGAACTTTTCTCACAACGACTAAGTGAGCAAAGTCAGAAACCTAAAGAGAAATCACCCATGATTGATGAACCTGTGGAGATGTCTTAAGACTCAGAGGACATTTCCAACCCAAAGTGGAAAGCCAAAAAAAGTGATGAATTCTTAGACGACGAGGATGAGGAAGTCGCCCCAATGATCGAGACACTGTATACCTCGACCAACTAAAGCATGGTCAACTGAAGATGGTGATGATATACCAGACTTAGTTGGTTCTATGGAATGGGAGTTTGGTGATATGGCTGCAACATTTGGAAGTGCAAACACCAATGTTGAGATGTTGAACATAGATCATCAATGTATGAGGGATACATTGAGGACGCCTCCTCAATCAAATGATGAAGAAGAATTTACTAGCAGACATAAGTCTTCCATTATTGATGGAGAAGTTAATGCTAAGTTTGGTAAACTGGCTAAAAGGTATGATCTTAAACTTGGTGTGAAGTTTGTGGTTGTCAAGGCTTTTCGGGAGTACATTACTGGTCATAGCATTCAAGAGGGCTATGAGATTAGGGGTATCAATTTTGCGGGATTGTTCAACCGCGGGTCGTGTCAACCGTGGGTCGTGTCAGAATTTTCTAAACCCAAACACGACCCATCCCAAAAACGACCCATGCAAGAATAAGTTCCAATGCAGATTTTCCATTTGTCGAAAAGCAATGACTGCTCAGGTTTGAGAGAAAGAGAGAGAGAGATGGACTTTCTAGGAAATGTCTGAATTTATTAAAAGAAAATATTTAATAAATAGCTATAGAAAACATGTAAAATGAGAATCTTCGTATGAAGCATAGCCACTCCAACGTAAACGAACCAAGCTCCAAAGAGCGGACGAAATAGTTAGGCCCAAAAGAGTCCAAAGATAGTATTCCCTCTAAAATTAAAGACCTAATGCATACATGCAGATGAACCAACCAATGTAACAGTCTCCTCAGTTAGGCAAAAAGAGGATTGTGAACGAACTTTTAAAAGTAAAAATTCCTCTCCGAAAAAGACCTAAAACGAGGGGCAGAGGGTTATGAGATATATACTATGATAATGCAGAAACAATGTCGTTGTTACTAAAGGCATATGATTCACTTCTTGCCTGAGGCGAGTTGGGTCCATACAATCCAACTCCAAGTCCAAACTCCCTTGACTTTCACTTCTAGCAGGATTTTGGTTCAAATTAAGGCTAGGCAATGTATATTCACAACCGAGTCACTAGAGGACCTTCGGTGTGAGGAACACGAAGCTGACCCCTCCTTGATATATTATTTAAATAATTAAAAATAATAATTAAAAATATTTTGTCTTGATATATAACACTTGCAAAAATCGTTTGCATTATTATAGAGTTATCTAACTCAACCGCCACAACCATTCTTTGAGACAATCAATTATACGGATTAAGAAATTCGGTCGCTATAACGAGACTTTCATTATTGTACTGGAATGTTGTTTTGACAATGTAAATTATATTTATTTAATGCAAATATTAAAATAAAAATGTTTATATAACATGTTTGATATGGTTAATTATCAAACAGATACGTGAACTTGACATGGTTTGACAGATAAGTACCTCACGTGATTTTTTCCTACAATAATAAACGAAAAATAGGAACGAGATCTTTATTTGCTTATATAAAAAAGCCAGACAATCTATTTGCGATAAAAAAAAGCTTAGGTACCTACTTGCCAAACCAGGTCAAGTTCAGATACCTGTTTTATAATTAACCCTGTAATTATGAAGTTTATTATTTATTTTTAACGGTAAACCTTTCATGCATGATACTTTAGTTTTCGTATTTTGTTTATTACGAATAATAATTTATTTCGTATGATGAAATAATTTACTTCGTAGGATGGAACCACACCCAAAAGAGTTTAATACAAATTATTATATCTCGTAAGTTTAGTTTAACCGAACTTCGTTTATCTTTTAATAATAAGAACTTACTTTCGAGTGGCTTGGAGTATGAATAAGCTGTATTCCCTGCCCGAGGCTCCATGGTCCGCTTCCAGTTAATTTGATCTCAACATCAGCAATATGAGCTTCAACCTGAGACCAAACAACCATCAATGATGAAGTCATTTTCTTGAGGGAAGCGAAAGAAGTTCAAGGCAGAAATGCAATAATGAAAGTCTCGTTATAGCGGGCGGCTTTGGTAAACCGTATAATTGAGCGACTCAAAGAATTGTTGTAGCAGTTTAATGAATCCCACTAGGTCTCAATTAGGGTATCGAATTCATTTAGAAGAACATCGTCAGCTCCTGCAATTTTTAGAGACTCGATTGCTTAAAATCGACAGAAATTAACATCACCCATCACCAAATAATGGTTTTTATAAATGTTATGTTTTCATTCTTATTTATTTATTTCACTCTTAATTAATTTTATTTCATTATATTAGGTAATTTATGTTTAGTTTTACAATTCAAATAATATTTTTAATCAAGTGTTTAATTCTTGTACTATCCTAGGAATCAAATTGATCATGTCCTCCTGCATGTGTGTTAGCGCGTGCATGTTTTACACTTCTTTGTTAATTCTGCTGCGTCTTTGCTCAAAGTTGACCAATAATGGTCTAATTTGAAGACTTTCTGCGTGCTATGTTATTACATACCTTGCCTGGATCCTTTATAGAGCCCTTTCCTCGAATATAAACACGGCAACCTGTAGTAGCTTCTACCCGTTTAAGTGAATTACCTCTCGGACCCAGAAGCCGGAAACAAAATTGAACTGATATCGAAAAAAAAAACTAAATATTCAAATGTATGAAGTTTATTATTTACTTTTAACGGTACTCCTTTCATGCATGATACTTTAGCCTTCGTATTTTGTTTATTACGAATAATAATTTAGTTGGGCTGGGGTGGAGGTCCGAGGCAATTTTTTTTACTTATAATCTGTTAACCGCATATTGAACCGGGTCCGGCCGGGCTGGACCGGACGAACTGGAAACCGACCCTCGCAACCCGTGCGATCAAAGAATTACATTGTAAATTTATGGGTCAACTCACGGTTCGTACGACCCGTGTTACCCACATTATATTTGTTTCGGGTTATAATATTTTTATATAATATTTAATAAATTATTCAACAGTTCGATGGGTTGACCCGTGGGTCGAAGGTTACGACCCAAACACGACCTGTTTTTTGGACGGGTCAGACGGGTCGTGTCAAAATGACAAGTGGGTCAAATTTTTTTAACCCAAACACGACCCGTGAACGGGTCCAAAATTGACACCCCTATATGAGATGGATTCTAAGGGGACGAATGGTCCAAATTGAGCAGAAATGCGCTGCAAACACTCATTATGTGACTTCAAGGTGTGTGCTGTTAGACTGTAGAAACAAACAACTTTTTATTTGCTCAAGCTAGTGGATGAGCACAGTTGTGGTAGAGCATTCCATCCAAACAAGATTGGGGGAAAGTGGATTTGCGAGCACTTCATGGAGTTGATACGTTACGAACCGAAGGTCCGAAGTGCTACAATTGCTGACGCGATCCAAAAACGATTCAATTTTAATGTGAAAGGATGGAATATCTGTGAAGGAATAAGACTATCTAGGGTGAAGTTGTGAGGTGATAGGATCTGACAATTTGAACGACTAAGGGATTATGTCGGCATAATAATGATGCATAACCCAGGCAGCACAGTCGCAATACAAGTTGATCCTATTTCAAACCCATTAAGGCCAAAGTTTGAGCGAATGTACGTAAGTTTAAAGGGCTGCGTGGAAGGGTTTATAGCTGGTTGTAGACCCTTTGGATTGGGTGGTTGTGACCTAAAGGGCCTTGATGGAGGGTAGTTGTTGAGTGTTTTGTCTAGGTATGTTGACATTGGATTTTTCCCAATATGTTATGTATGGGTTTAATCTGAAACTCGTGAATCGTGGATATGATTCCTGGAGTTGTTAAAGACAGATAGACATAGGTGACGACCGTGATTAGGTCATCATGTCAGATAGGCAAAATGTATTTCATATTTTCAAAAAATGATATAATAAGTTATGTGATATTTGTGATTGATATACTACGTTCTGTTATAACAAGGAATTAAAAAAACTATTTGTGTAATATGTTTTATAGGGTTTGGTTACTGCAGTAGAGCAAATCCTACATTCCTCAGGCCACAGGTTTTGTGCACGTCATATTCATAAGAACATGATTGCTACAAAGCACAATGATGATGGGGTGAAGTCGTATTTATGGGCAGCAACATGTTCTTACAACTATCATAGACACAAGGGACATATGGATTTTATGAAAGTACACCACGCTTCCGCTTGGGAGTACTTGGACAAAATTGACAAGAAGATGTGGTGCAAGTATGAATTTCATCCTGAGACAAAAATGATTTGGTCGTGAACAATGTTGCAGAGAGCTAGAATGCAAAAATTAAAGATGCTATGGATAAACCACCAATCACACTGATGGAGACCTTGCGAAGAATTGTGATGAATACTTTCACAACAAGGAAAGAAGAGGTGTCAAACAGGAGGGTCTCATGTTTATTAATATTCTTGATAAAGTAAAAAAGAAAAAAGATACTTCACGAGGAATGGGTGTGTTGTATGTTGGCCAAGGTGAGTATGAAGTCTTGGTAGGGATTCAATATCAACACACCATGGATATCAACAATAAAACCTGCGACTGTTTGGAATTTTTCAGGAATTCCATGTTCTCATGCTACTGCCTGTTTATTGAAATCATGACTTGAGGTGCAAAACTACGTTGATTATGTGTACCATAAACAAACTATGGAAAGGATATACTCTCCAGTCATATACACAATTTTAGGTGTATACGATTGGACGAGAGTTGATGTTATGCCTATTGATCCTCCGGATGTTAGAAGACAATGTATTTGGAATTTGTCAGGAATTCCATGTTCTCATGCTACTGCCTATTTATTGAAACCACGACTTGAGGTGCAAAACTATGTTGATCATGTGTACCATAAACAAACTATGGAAATGATAAACTCTTCAGTCATATACACAGTTTTAGGTGTAAACGATTGAACGAGATTTGATGCTATGCTTATTGATCCTTCGGATGTTAGAAGACAAGGTGGAAGGCCTAAGAAGAAATGGACGACGACAGAAACTGAGACGATTAATAAGTCAGGTGACAAATTGACAAAGTATAAACTTCCATAGTACTCCTCACTATGTGGTGTTAGTCATCATAACAAGAGAGTTTGTTCGAAGAGAGCCCAGTCATCCCAACAAGCTGAGGCATCACAACCATCTCAGGCAAGTGGTCCATCCCAGACTAGTGGTCCATCTCAAGCAGTTGGTCATAAGAAGAAACCTTGTTCGAAGAAAGCCCATACATTGCAACAAACTGAGTCCTCACAGAAAGAAGGAAAAACTGCAGCACCAATGAGTAGAAAGCTAAACACTGTTCGAATGTCTGGAGTTGAAGCACCTCAACCATCACCAAAAATAGTAATGAAAGCAATGTCTTCACAAGAAGAACCAACTGTCCTGTCACAAACACAAGCTAGCCAACATAAAAGGAATAGGAAGGCCCGACCAGTTGCTGCAGAATCACGTCCACTTGTTCAAGAGTCTGACCCATTTGGCTCTGGACCCGAGTCAGTTTCAGGTTCCCAACCTCAGTTGGTTTAACTGATTCTTTAACTGTTTGTAGGAACAAGTGCATGATGAAGTATCCCCGAGAAAACCTATAACGAGAAAGGCCAAATTCCAGACACAAAGAAAACCACAGGTTCTATTACTAATGGCTTATCAGATTTATTACACTGATTGGTTCTATTAATAATTATAAGTTTTGAATTCTCTCAGTTAAACATTTTGTTCAAAAGATTTTGGATCTCGACCGTAAGGGTGAAGGAGTTCGAGACACTTCAAGTGCTCCCTAATTGTACGAGTGCAGAGATCTAGTTGAAATACACATGTTCTTGCAAAGATTAAACCTCAGATCAAGTCCAACAAGTACACCAAAGTCCACACTCAATGAAGAGAACGTTGGTTTGGTCTTAGGTTGTCAACTTCTGTTTTTGTGGCTTTGGCCTAAACGCAAAGTCTATTGGATGCTGTCATTTTGAACACTTTCGGTTGGTTTTGTGTCGTTTTGTTAACTTTGTATTGTACAATGTTATTTTGTGATATTTCGTGACACTTAACTGAAGGACTCTGTGGTTATTCTTCAATTGTTCTTAGTGAAAAAAGTTTTACTTTTGAAATTCAAGGATTAGAATGGGGTCTATGGAATGTCTATTTCTATTTGCATTTAAACACAGTACATCATGTTCCAAATTATTAATCGAACATCGTTTTTCCAGCAACCAACAATTACAAAACATAGGTTCTACAACACCAAAACAAGGTCAAACATAATTAACCTACAATCAAAAACTAAAATAATAACTACTTTTAATTTCTAACTTAATATACTTCAATTGATAACCAATTTGAAGATTACACCAAACAGAACAACCACAACCACTCCAACAGTAGTAATCAACCTATTTTCCCTGCAACGTAGAACCACAACTTTTGCTTCGACTTTATCATGCATCTTTTCTCTGAATTTATTTTCAGCCCTCGTTCCGTAAATAAATTCAATATATTTCAAACATTGGGGGATCACACAACAAAAAATAAATGACACCCATTACACTGCAATCAATATATTTCACTATAAAATTAGGGTTTCTAAGATTCACATTTGGGATTTTCAAATTGATACTAAAATTAGATTTTCAAACAATATAAATCGGAAAAAAAAAACTTAAAATTGGGACCCTCATAGAACAGTCGATTGAAATTCTTCCATGTTGCAGCTAATTTAATTAGCATGAGTGGTGAGCCCACATTAGCAAATGGTGGAGTAATGTGGTGTCATTGAGTGTTGGAGAGGATAAGATGTCAACGAGAAGGATGACAGAATGAAAAGTTGAGACGGGGAAGAAATTTAGGAATGAAGATAGAAATTGTCTACTGCTTATAACGAACAAGGAAGAAGATGTGAGGCATTAAATATATTTTGCACTATGTTCTCATTTTTTTTCGCTGGCACGTGTCTTGCACGTGACCACTTAACGAACAAATTTTACGACACTTAAGAAACTTCATCTAAAACCTACAAGAGCAAACACATTTCATCTAAAACAAACAAGGTCTATACAATTACACATTCGGTAAACTAATATAAAATATTCCAAAGGATTAATGGTTTAGTAGTACCATATGTTTGACACATGTTATCGGTTAGTACCCCTATGTTGTTTCATGATACTTTATGTTTGAAAATGTTGTTCTTTAGTCCAAATTATTGTTGACCGTCAAGTTTGACTAACGAAATAGTGATATTGCGGTAATGAAGTAAAAATAAATAGGAAAATTTTGCGAAAATTGGTACAAAATTAGAGAAAAGTAAAAAAAATTATTTATATTTTAAACTTTATATCTAAATAAGAAAATTAAAATGTGTAGATATGTATATATATATAACTAAATTTGTAAAAAAACAATTTAGTAAAATTAAAACTAAATTAAAAAAATAAAATATAAAACATATTACTTATAAAGTTATTTTTAAATAAAAAATAGAGGAAAAAACAACTAGACAAGGATGGGGTCAATTGGACCCAAGGGTCATTATCTAGTTTTTTTAAAATAATATATTTTAGGATTTATAATTTATTTTTTGATATTTTAATATAAATACATTTTTTTTATTTACATTTTTTCTTCTTAATTTTTTTATTTCCAATTTTTTTTATAAATTATTTTCTAATTTTTATATGAAATTTATATATTTTTATTATTTAAATTTTATATTATATTATATTATATATCTACGTGGTAATGACGTGGTAATGTCGTGACACAAAATGTGCAAGTCACGTGACCATTTAACCGAAAAATGTAACGGAAGACTAACAAATGGATTAAAGGACAACATTCTTAAACGTAGGGTAACATTATGTTAACCCAAAAATTCTTAAAGTATCATATGATAATATGTGTCAAATATAAGGTACTATTGAAATCATTAACCCTTATTGTTATTAGATAAAATCGGTATTAGATTGATATTTTTTTCATAACTTTGAACTTTTTACCAACATATAGCCTTTACTAATTTGAGTTTTGTAGTAGAATATTACTTTTATGTTTTCTCATAAAAACAAGGGAAAAGTATGAAAAAGATGTAACATGTTTGCCCAAAATGGTAATCGATGAAATTTGTTTTGGGCCGCGGGTATTTGATGTAAAACGTTTACTTCTGTTGGTTTTTGAAGAAACGTTAGTTTTTCTGTTAATTTATCCGTTAAAAGTTAGCACGTGCTTGTCACGTGACATATAATTTAAACGTTGAAATAACCAAAAACGAAAATACCCAAACTACCTATATGTATTCCCTCCTCAAGAACAGATTAGAAAACGCGAGATTTGTCGAGTTAAAAGGATTTGCAGAAATTATGGCGTCTTCTCAGTTTACTTGTCAATTCAATTACAATCACCATTGCCCTCTCTCAATAACTTCCCACTCACCTGTCTTCTTCTTCACGTTCTCTTTCTCTCTATACACTCCTCCTACCCTCTCTGTTCTTGTTCATCTGAATTCGTGAAAAAGATTGAAGCTTGATCATCTGGGTGTTCGTTTTTCCATCTGGGTATTGTTACTGAAGTCATAATTCTGGTCCTTGAAGTGGATTGACTAAAACGTTCCTTTTCGTGCTGCTAAAGCGAAGTTCTGGGTAATTTTCTTCCTCAAAACCGTTGAATTTTCTGTATTGATTATGCTCCTAATTGCTGCAATCTTTTGTTATTCTAGGATGACAAATCTGTTGATCATAGAGATGCACCGGTTAAATCAAACCTGTCGTTTTCTCCTCCCTCGAATCGAACTTGTTGGCCATCCATGTCGAAGGATTCCGATACGATTAGCCACAAGAACCCTAACACGTCCGACAAAGATTCTCATTCGACATTGAAAGGAACATTCTATCATTATCTCCATTTGAAGGATGTGCGTAGAAGCTACGGCTGCAGAAACATCGATACTGTAGATTCCGAAGCAATTAAAATCAGGACGAGACCGCAATCGGAACAGTTCTTGGAAGCGTTAGCGATCTTCAGTTCCAACAAAGAGTTGTTCTTGAAGCTCGTAGAGAATCCAGATTTCCATTCTCAGTGGAAACATTCACAGAGAGATTATGCGACAGGCTCATCGTTCCAAGTAATAGTTAAAGAGCGATTAACCTAGGCTCAACGTTCCAAGAAATAGATTGATTCAACGAAGGAGAAGACTGTTATAATAGGTGAAGTACTAAGGGGTATCTTTGTCTTTTCACACGCACCGAAACTCACGTGCAAGGCATGGAGGCAACTAACGGACCTTTTTGACGGACACAAACGGAATTCATCAAAAACATACACCAACAAACATATTACATCAAAAACAAACAATGGGCCGCATTCACCACTTTGGGCAAACATGTTACATCTTTTTCATACTTTTCCCTAAAAACAATGATATTATGCATAGTTAATAGAACCAGATCGGACAACGAGTCAGACCTAGTCGACTCGGGAAGCAGTCATAGAGACGGTCTGATTCATTCAAAATACCGAAATGCAAGTCGAACTAGATTCAAAGAGTAAACACTGGCCAATTTTTAAAGAACTAATCGATTTTTAAAGAACCGGTTGGTTTACCAGTTCGCCAACTTAATTATTAAAAAAACTCTAATCCTAACCTATTATTCACAAACGCCGGCGACGGCAGACTTGGAGGCAACAATGGAAGCAGTGACTTGGAGGAGATGATTTTTAGGAGGAGGAGGCGACAGCGTCTTAGAGGAGGAGGAGGAGACGACAACTTGAAGGAGGAGACGGTTGCAACAACTTGGCGAAAGAGGCTGTGGAAGCGGCAGTCGCGGTGACGACGACAGTGGAGGCAGCTGGGAGGCTGCTGTTGCGACGGCAGACTTGGAGGAGGAGGGCGTGAGAGATAAGAGAAAGAAGGGAAAGAGGAAGGAGAAAGAGGAAGAAGAGAAATATATAGAAAAAATAAAATAAAGGGTTAATTACCTCAACCGTTACTTATGTTTGCACAGGTGACTGAACCGTTCAAACTTGAGCTCAACCGTTACTTATGTTTCCATATGTGACTGAACCGTTCAGTTTTATATCTATCGTTATTTGTCACCGTTAACTAGTGTGATGTGCTTGTCATGTGAGCTGCTTAGATTAGATTGTGAACTTCTGAAACTACCCTAAACCTTGTCTATGTATAATCAGCTTGTTTCTTAGGGGTTGGAGAAGTTTGAGCGCGAAAATTATGGAGAAGGAAGGAAGAACTAACGAAGTCACAGTGAGAACACAGAATTCGTTTCCATGGATGCCCCAATTTTGAGTTATTTTGACAGCGGGTAACCCTAATTGGCAACCCTAATTCGTTTTGCTGCAGTAATTTGAACTGTAATGCCTTATTTTCGAACCTTAATTTGTAATCTGAGGTACATGTTTGTTGTTTCATCTGTTGTATTCTGTACAGAACCCCGGATGTGGATTTTTTGATTGGGAAGATCCAACTATGTGTCCTTACGGTCGGATTGCAGTGACGCAATTTCAACAAAGAGAGAAACATTTAAAAGAACAATGGGATGAGCTCTTGAAAGTCGACCCAATCATAAGTTAGTTGCAGTGTTGGTAATTGTTGTTATTTTTTTTGTTCTAAGTTCAATTGCGAAGAATTAGTAGAAGTTAGTTGTAGCTTTTTCTATAACTGAAGTATGAATTGTAACTGAAGGATGAAGAACAATGTGTATTTTGCGAAGGTGGTGACTTATGTTTGTGGAGATGTTGTTAAATGAAGTGTTATCTTGTCGATGTTGTTAAATGAAGTGTTATCTTGTCTGAAATGTTATTAAAAGGTGACTTAAGTTTGGACATTTTGTTACCCAACCGTTACTTCGGTTTCCCAGAACATACATCATAATCCATAAAAATCCAGAATACATCCACAAAAAAGGGATTTATACAAAATATGGAAGAACAAAATGCAAAATAATTATATTTCATTCTAAGTTTATAATGTTGTGTTGTATTGCACTTGTTTGAAATGGAGGGCCAATTTTACAGTAGTCTGTATGAATACTGGTGCAACGAACACAAGGCACACGATTCATTGGTTTATCCAAGAGATACAAATCCAACTGACAACAAGAAAGCAATAACATTGTTGACTGTGACAATCCACAAACATACACAAATGTCAATTAAAGTTTTTGACTTTTCTGGTGTCTTCAGATCATCCATCATCTGGAATACTACCCATCATACATCTAGCTTGATGAACATCTCTGGTCTTTAGCACCAGGATTGACTTCCTAATATTTAGTCACACTGCAAGTAAGCAAACAAATGAGAGTGAGTATCTATTGAATCAATTTCATTGAAATAGCAAAGAGGAAATGGAACATAAGCAGCCCAACTACGTATTTTAGCAATGTTTACTCTTGAAACTTGTCCCTAAGAGATATTTTTTCTGTTAGTACAAAGAAGATGAAAGGTACATCATGACATTATATTGATTTTTTTTTTATGAAAATAGGAGGCCAATTTTAACTAGAAATGACAGTAATTAAGCATACCAAACTGTTCCATTGCTCAACTGCTCTGAAATAGTCTGCAGCAAGTTGGTACGATGAAAAAGTCTAGCATCTATGGTAGTCTTCAGTTCTGTAATTCTTCCAGAAATCTTTTCTGTTGCATTTGGTACATCAACTTTAACACTGTGAATTTTAACCGAGTCACAGAGAAGTTCTAGTCCTCCAATCAAATGTATACACCATCTAATGAAGACATCATTTGAGCGTCACATGCTTACGATGTACAAAGTTCTACACAACTATGTCCCAGGAGTTATTAACACATTTAGTATTGAACCCAATTGTGCATTCGTTTCGCAATATAGAAACCCATTAGGATAAGTGGCAAATTTGTCAAACCTTGACCACTAATCACATATCGTATCTCAAGCGGATACGAAAATCTGAAAGCATTTGAAGATGCTTACCTTGGTCTTGTAAAATCCAGTCATACGTAAGAAGCCCTTGTAGTTGTTGATGGGCATGATTCCAGGAACAATTGGATAAGTGATTCCAATTTGTTGGCAATCACTGACGAATTTCAGGAAAATATCGCACAATCACACAGAAATAGGAACATATTCTGCAACAATTTCATCGATTCATACCACACAGCAAAAACAAAACTGTAATCTTTAAACGAATCGAAGATTAACGCAGATAATAGGGTAGACGAACACAAACCGAACTGGTAGCACACAGTAGAATGCGAAAAGCCAATGAAGTTGCAGTTCAATTGAATCGAAAACGAAAACTTACTTGCAGATGTAGTTTTCGAAACGCAATGTCGCTGAGGAGGGGGAGTTCGGTGCTGCAAATCGACAGAGTCTCTGCAGAATGAGGTATGAAAGGGTGGGTTGGGGGGAAATGGGAGTTGGAGGTATAATCGTACTTTCAATTGACTTCAAATCGTTTAAATTGGGTCATGTGCTTTGCACGTGACATTTAGACGGTAAGATTTAACAGAAAATTCACGGAGTAACCATTCAGTCACATCTTCAAATTTAAGTAACGTTTCAGCTACACCAAAAAAGACGAGTATCATTTTAATCACATAGACCAAATATAAGTAACGGTTTAGTTAATTAACCCTAAAATAAACGAGAAGATGAATAGATTAAGGAAAGAGGAATAGAGAAAGAGTAAATAATGAAGAATCGGTGGTCTAATCGATCCGACAATTGTGGTAGTGAGGCAGCAGTTGGCGATTGCAGCAGTGAGGCAACGATCGACGGCGGACTTGGAGGAGGAGGGGATGAGAGATAATATGTTAATTTCTGTATTGTTGAGCCTAAAGTTTAAGTCATCCATTTCTATTTCAAGTAAAACTTTGTAAATATTAGGACTGTTCTGGTTATTATTAAATTTTAGATTGTCTAGAGAGAAGAATACGGATTTCTTTTATTTTAAGAGAATAGATTTGAGGTTTGGTATAAGATGCTATTCAAGAAGAGTATATATACGTTACAAACAAGCAGAGTATATATATATATATATATAAGATGCTATTCAAGAAGAGTATATACATAAGGTGCTATTCAAGAAGCCCCATTCCAAACAAGCATAGTGATGCATGAAGAGCACACACTGACTACAGTTATATGGCACTACAATGCCTCAAACTTAGCATAAAAGTAAACAAAAAAAGTCAAATCATATATTTACTTGAAGAAAATGCTGCACAAGAGTTTGAGGAATTCTATTGATTTTCCTTCCATTCTTGGATGACCGACCGAAGAGTCTGATTCGGGATGAGGTTGTTATGTGCAAGTTGAAGGTTAGTCATCGGTGAAGTGTCATGCCCGTTATCAAACCATTGCTGGATTGCCACTGATTCGTAAGAAAATCCATCTGCAGCCACAACTGGATCTTCCATAACGTCCTAAAAAAGAAGGGGAATTTGTTTTGTTAGGAACAGAACATGAAACTGAGACAAGGAACAGAAGTTAGAATAAGGAAGAACCAGACATGTTGGATGGGACAGACAAAGTGTGAAGGAGGCTGATCACGAGGAGGCTGATTGGAGTTGATTCTATTATTAGACAACAAATCTTCTTCACAGGAAGCTCTTACAGACTCGAGAACGGCCCACACCTCTGACCTAAGGTCAGGTCGGTTGCCCAGGTCCATGTCACAGCAACTCAATGCCAAGTGAGCCAACTGCGTTGCTTCCACAAATGGCCACTCACCAGCTGTTGAATCCAACATCGTATTTAGATTCCCTTCGTTAACAGCATCTAGAATTTCCGTGGCTAGATTCGGGTCTGACTTCCCAGTCAATAGACGCATTAGTATGCTACCAAAGGAGAAAACATCTGACTCGACAGTTGTTAAATCTGTTTGACCATGGATTCCAAAATCTTTGAGCTTGCTCACCAAATTGCCATCAAGAAGAACGTTTCTGGGTTTCAAATCACCATGGACTGTCGGATGAGGATTGGAGGAGTGCAGGAAAATAAGGGCTGCACATATCTCAGCACAGATTTCTATTCGCTTCTTCCATAATAGAGGGGCAGAGACGTTGCTAAGTCGATCTTCAAGGTTTCCATTGGGCAGGTGCTCATAGATTAGAGCACAAGCATCTGGACAGATTCCAATAAGGTTGATGAGGTTTGGATGCCTCAACCTATTCACAATTTGTACCTGAATAAAACAAGCACAAAAATAAAACGTTTTGGGTTATTTTGGCCAAAAAGATCGTAACTAAAGAAGAAATATTCTACAAAATGTGAAACTTGTAGTGAGATGTATAGGGAATGTGAAAATGTTATTTTTCAGGAAGTGATTGTGGAATACTCATCAGCTTCGTGAAATGAAAGTCATTTTCACTATGAATTTCACTGTAAGTTCCACATTTTGATGCATTGCCCCATAAAGGATACCTTACCTCCTGATGATAGTGTGAAGGGCTTTGCAGCATCTTTATCGACACTGAGGTGTAATGAAGGGAGCCCTTAAACAAGCTCCCATAATCACCCTCCTCGATTTTGAGGGCTGGGTTGAAACTATCAGTTGCTTCCTGAATTTCAGAGAAGGAAAATTCCATCAGAGGTTGTTGTTGCCCATGACTATGAGAACTCGAGGCCAAGGGTTCCCCTGATTGGTTTGTCAAAAGCTCCTCATTCACTTTAAGGGCATTTTCAAGTTGCACCTGCAATTCGTCCCTTTCCTTCTTGTATATCTCAATAAGTTCCTCACTGGTGACAATTTTCTCGCGCAACTCTTGCATTATATTATCAGAACCATCAATTTGGCTCTCCAATAATACCCTCTGGTTTTCCTCAAGTTCTTTCATTCGCTGCTGCTCCTTAGAATATAGATTTTCATATATTTTAGCCTGCAAAAGGGTTAATGGTATAAGCGTTAGAGAACAGCAATATATTTTGCCTTATACAGCTTTAGAATTTTAAAGTGTAAAAGCATATACATCTATTAAGAGAGTTTGTTAATATCTTTATTAATTCTAAATTCAGAAAACAAATATCAATTTTTGAAACCCCCTTCTTTTGAGTTTAACATGTTCTCGTATCAAGAATTTGTGGAAGTAAAAACAATTCAATTCCTTAAGCTTCAAATAAATTTTTTGAGGTACTTGCATGAACTTAGGCTCTTACTCTCCGGTTAGCTTCAATAGCATTCTTTTCAGCTTTCTGACGACGAATCAGCTCCTCAAATGCCTCTCGTTTTGCATTGGCAGCTTCAGCCATTGCTTTGTCAAGTTGCTCATCAAAGTCATCATTACTATATCCACCCTGTCAAAAGCTGTCATTTGTTTCGGATCTTAAAATGGTTTGATCCTATGCAGGCTATCGCCTATTGTAGTAAAGAACAAATGGTGTATATATATATGGTCCAACATAAATGCTAATCTTACCAATAAATTCAATAAAGCGTATTCACGCCTCTTTTCATAAGAAGGTGACAAACTGGGTTCTGCTGTAGGGCTGCTCCCTTCACCAAAGGTGACAAACTGGGTTCTTACATGTGTAACCAAAGGTTGATCATCGTCAACTTCACTAGAGTAGGAACCTTCTGGGTGTTGCCATGAAAATACAACATCCGTATCTACCATGCTTAAATCACCTTCCCTGTTAAAGCATATTTGCTTCAGCTGATAAATAAACTATGCAAAACTCATTGTTAAGCCATTAGAATCATTGAAGATATTCAAGTACAATTTATTATAGGTTAATTACCTACTTACTAGCTGAGCTTTGAGATCTAGACAATTTTAGAGTTGAACTTTTTGTACAAATTGCTAGTTGAACTTACATAAGTTTTAATTTGATAGCTCTGTCTAATTTGATATCAAATGGTAACAGAGTCATGCACACGTTTGTCAAGTGTATCAAAATTCAGCTAGTAAATTGAATTTTTTTGCAAAGTTAAACTAGCAAATTGATTTTTTTTAATTAGTGATTTGCATAAAGAACAAAGCAAGAAAATCAACAAAGATCAAGTTTTCGTCTCATTTAACAGTAAATTTGACAGAGTTGGCGTATTGCCATTTCGTATAAGTTCATCTTGTAGTTTGTCTATAAAAAAATCAAACTAACAAATTGTCCAAACTCCAAAGCATTAAGTTCAGCTACCAAGTTGTTAATTAACCCTCTACGATATCACTATGAGAGCCCTACGGTTTATACGTTACACATAAATCATGCGTCAATACATTAAGCGATATTGGAAGGAAATAAAACATGATTAAGCATACCTAACGTGAATTAGGTGGCCCTTGCAGAAGCAGGAAATCAGTGAGACGAGACACCGAGGGAGCCGTCCGGCGTTCGTAGGTGCAATTATACGTTTGAAAAGGGAAAGGAGACAACTTCCCGGAGAAGTTAATTTGTCTGGCAGCTTGGCTTGGTCAATGGTCAACAGCTCTACTTTATTTATACTGCTCATTATCCTTTTATTTTTTTTATCAAATTAGTTGCTTTACTTCAAGAAATAAAACGCCGTGACTTTGAGTCACGTATATTCGTATATCAAATCATTAGCTACTAAACATACAAAGGGAAGTGGTGGTCTCGCGACCCAATCATTTAGACTCACTCTCAATCTTGCTTGCTTTGTTATCCAATTCGCACATTCGTTGCTCGCTCTTGGAATAGCTCTCCATTGCACTTGCTCGACTTGTGTTGCTAGTGCTCGGATGTTCGGTATAATGGTAGACAATCTCCAATGTTTTGGGCCCTCCACAATTTGTTGGTGAACCGTTTGTGAATCCGTTTCGATGATGATGTTTTTCCAACCCGCTTCTCTTGCTAGTCGAACGCCTTCATGGATTGCTAGGGCTTCCATCGTTTCTATGTCATCGCTCCGTTGCCTCCGGTTCATTCCCCCAACGACTCTCCCGTATTTGTCCCGTGCTACCACTCCTATGCCGACTCGTTGAGTTTCCTTGCTCCATGAGGCGTCGCAATTGATCTTGATCGTGTCACCCGCCGGGGGCTTCCATTGTTGGTTCGGTTCATCTCCTAGATTTTGTCGTGGTTGGGCCATTCGGTGGACTCCCCATTGTTTCTCTTGTGCTTGCTTTGTTTCTATGATCACGCACCTTGGGTTTGGTTGTTGAGCTTCAAAGGCTGCCTTGCATCTCGCCTTCCAAATGTGCCAACACGTGATTAGTATTAGTGCTCACCTCTTTTCACTCCTTCCGTTATGCGTCTCCGCTTGTCTCCTTGTGAGCCATTCCTCCATATCCGTTCCATGATTTCTATCAATTCGTATCTCTATCAACTCAGCCCACACCAGTCCCGTCCAACTACATTCCAAGATCATGTGCTCCCTCGTTTCGAATTCACTGCATATTGGGCAATTCGTGGGCACGTTCATCCCTCGCCGGGCCATGTTCGCTTTAACGGCTATGGAATTCGTAGCAAGTCTCCATATGAAATTCTTAACCTTTGGGATTACCTTCGCGTTCCATATTTCCCTCCATAGTGATTCATCTCGGTTCGGTCCCATGATTGGTTCGGTCCTCTCCCTTATTTTGTGGTAGATTGATCGGACTTGGGGGCTTCCATCCTTCGTATGAGGCCATATGAATCTGTCTCTTCCTCCATTTTGTGGCAACGACATGTTCATGATGTGGGCTGCGTCCTCTTGGTCTAACAAGCTTCTCACGAGGTGTTCATTCCATGTGCCATTTGGGAGAATGAGATCGCTTATCCTTAGATTTTCCCCATGTTCCACAAATATATCTCCATTCACTATTTTGCTCTCCTTCGTGTATATCCATGGATTCCCAAAGACTCTTATGCTTTCTCCTGAACCTATCATCCACATACCTTCTCGCTTGATAACATCTCGGCCATGTAGGAGACTCGTCCATCACCATGAGGCTCGGCCTCCCTTTCTTGCATCTAGAAGTGTACTTCGTGGATAGTATAGTCCTTTTAGGACTTGCGCACATAATGAGTTCGGTTCGGTTATGAGACGGCTTGCCATCTTTGTTAGAAGTGCAGTGTTGAAACTTTGAAGTTCCCTAAACCCAAGGCCTCCCACTTGTTTGGCCCTAGTTAGGACCTCCCAACTCCTCCAATTTATTCGCTTCCCTTCCGTTGTTTGTCCCCACCAAAAATCCGTTATGAGAGTGTCAATCTCCGAGCACCATGTCTTTGGAAGGCGGTATACACTCATGATATATGTAGGAATTACTGTGATTATGGCTTTGATGAGGACCTCCTTCACGGCTTGATTAAGTGTTTTCGGTCTCCACCCTCCCAATTTGTCCTTGATTTTCGTCTTCAAAGAACCCAACGCCTTCTTCTTTGATCGCCCTCATATCGATGGTAACCCGAGGTATTTACCCGAATCACTCGTGCCTCGTATATGAACAGCTTCCTCCACAACCCTCTTAGCACTTGTTTCGGCCCCCTTGTTGAAGAATAGGGTGGATTTGTCTCGATTGATCAGTTTACCCGACACTTTGCAATACTCGTCTAGTATGTTCCAATAGTCCTCTAGCGTTTGTTGGTGTACCTCGTATGAAGAACAAGGAGTCATCCGCGAAGAACAAATGATGTAGCTCCGGGCAATGTCTCCTTAGTGTAATTCCTTGAATGGTGCCATTCCGAGCTGCCCCTTTCATTCTCCTAGAGAGGACATCCGCAAGAAGAATGAATAGATAGGGTGATAAGGGATCACCTTGTCGGATACCTCGTGTTGGAGTAATAGGGGTTGTTCTTTCCCCATTTACCACCACTTAGTATGTTGTTGTTTTCATGCATTCCCTTATCCACCCTAACCATTTCTCATCAAAGCCCCGTTTTCTTAGTGTGGTGATTAGGAAGTCCCATTCCACTCTATCATACGCTTTTTGCATGTCTATCTTCAAGGCACATTCCACTCTATTTCCGGCCCTAGTCATGTTTAGATGATGGAACACCTCATAAGCCACAATGATGTTGTCCTGAATATGCCGACCTGATACAAATGCACTCTGGAAAGAAGTGATAAGTTCTGATAGATAACATTTCAATCGGTTCACCAACACTTTGGATATGATCTTATACAAGAAATTACAGCAACTTATTGGCCTAAACTCAGTAGGAATCGTCGGGATCGGCACCTTTGGAATCAAAACTATATCCGTATTATTTAGGGGGTTAAGAAGGATACCTATTCGGAAGAAGGCCTTGATCGCGGTGATGACGTCTGCACCCACAATGTTCCAGTTCCATTGATAAACACAAACCCGGGAACCCATCTGGACCTGGAGCTCGTGACCCGCCTAACTGAAATGTGGCCGACCTTATCTCAACATCTGTCACCTCCTTATTCAAGCTTGCATTCATCTCGGGTGTTACTTGGTGCGGTATACATCTCAAAAATTCTTCCCCCGGATCTGTTCGTTCCGCGGTAAACATATTCCCAAAATATCGATGTAGTTCAACCGCAATCCTTCCTTCCTCTTCTATCCACTCCCCATTCTCTCCCCGTAGTCTACATATTTGATTTTGTCTCATCCTCGCTATTGCGGTGTGGTGGAAGAACGTTGTGTTCCTATCACCATCCCTAAGCCATTTTGATCCTCGATCGTTGCCTCCAATACTTCTCCTCCCCCGTCCATAGTTTTTTAAGTTCACCCTTCAAACGTTTATCTTCTTGAACCCCATGGTCATTTAGCCCCCCTTGCATGTTCCTTCTCATTGCTTCCCTCGTTTTTTCTATTTCCTTCACGTTGTGGCCAAAACATGCCTTACTCCATGCCATGAGCTTCACCCAACATTTGTGCAATTTCTTGTACACCCCTTGTATCACACTTCCTCTAGTTGGTCTTACCCATGCATCTCTTATGACCTCTTGACACTCCGGTTTTTCGAGCCACATCGCCTCAAATTTGAATCTTCTCCTACTCCTTCTTCTTGGTTGCTTGAGTTGGACCACCATTGGTGCATGGTCCGACCCATTCGCGAGCTCATTAATGCAGCTCCCTCTCTCGAACTGAGATGCCCAAACCGTGTTGATTAACACACGGTCAAGGCGCTCGCTTATCCTTTCTGTTCCACTCCGGTTGTTGCACCATGTGAACGGATGACCTTTAGCTGCCAAATCCTCCATTCCAAGGTCCTCAATGACTTGATTGAATTCATCCATTTGCCTTTGGGACTTCTTTCTTCCACCTTGTTTTTCATGAGGGTGGCAAATTGTGTTGATATCCCCTAGTACCATCCAAGCTCCTCTTCGGCCCCTCCCTAAAGATTTTAGGAGGTTCCAAAGTTGTGTTCATTCACGGGCCTCCGTGATTGCATAGACCCATGTTACGTACATTGGTTCGGTATTGTTCTCCATATACACCTCACAATCCACATAATTATGTTTGGCATGCAGAACCGTGATTTTCATACCCGTTTTCCACCACAACGCTAACCCTCCGGACTAACCATTGGGGTTTACATAGTGATTATTATCCATTCCCATCCTCTTTCGTATCTTCTCGCAGTAGGTATCCCCATTTTTTGTTTCCATTAAAAATATAATGTGCGAGCGATACCTTTTGTTGAGGTCTAGTAGGTGGTGAATTGTCAAGGCCGGCCCTAAGCCCTGACAATTCCATGAGAGTGCATTCATTGGGCACCCGTGGTTGTTTTGGGACAGCCACCGGAACCACTTGTTTGTGTCTCGCCTTCCACTTGTTCGGTTTCCTTGTCACTCTCTTCTTTCAGTTAGGGTTTGTCATGCTAGCTCATCGCCTTGGACTAGTACGAACCTTTTATTCTTTGATGGTGGTGACCACATTTGGACCCCTTTGTCTATTCCCATGTGGTTGATCCTCCATTTCCTCACTCGGCCTCTTAAGTGTCATTTTGTCGAGGTAGGGACTTAGGCCGGATGTAGTGCTTTGTGTCATCCTTGTCGGGGAAGTGGGAGGTATGTCGGGTGGGTTTTTGACTATGTAGGTTTGGATCGGCTTAGTGGTCTCGGTCAGGTGTGGTTGACTCAGGTTGTCGGGAAGGAAGGTGATCATGGGATGTGGTATGTGTATGGTTTGTAGGGGAGGTTCCAGTTCGGGGTTGTGGACATGGTGTTGGCTCGTGTGTATGGTCCATGGGGGTAGTGTTGGCTTTGGGTATTGGGTCAGGTCGATGGTTGATGGGTTTCGGTTGTAGGAGATGGTCGAGAAGGGTTTGGATAGGGTTTCGGGTAGGGTTAGGGTTTCAGTTCTTCTGTTTTTGTTCGGTTTGGTCGGGATAGTATTGTCGGGCTGCATTGGCATTGATGTGGGATGGTATGGACTTGAGTGTATGGTTATGGATTTGGGGTTGTGGGGTTCATCAATTGTCATTTCATCCGTCAATAGTTCGGGATCGGGTCGGTGGCCTCCCATGCTTATTTGCTCGGTCTCCATTGGGTCGGTTGCCTTGTGTGTTCCGGACCTCGGTTTCTCCTCATCCTCCCCCTCCCTTGTTTCATTGCATGAGGTCCCCGATCTATCTTGTTTTGGGACCCTTTGCGCGACCTTTGCTTTTGCCTCGGCCATGATATCAGACCATGATTTCCTTGCGGTTCGGTTTTGTGCCCTGATTCTCTTCACCTACCACATATTTCCGTGGTGAGCCCTGTTTTGTTCTGACTCCTACAAGCCATGGTTCGTATGCCGGTGTAACTGGGTCATTCTCGGCACTTTGAACTTCATGTTTGCATGTTTGTGTAGTATGTCCCAATAATCCACATCCATAGCAAAAGTCAAACAGACGCTCATACTATATATTTGCCCATTTCCTTTCACCAATAGAGTTTTTCTACCAAAATCTCGGCATTAGAGCTATGTCTACATTCAATTCTACTTGCATCCTCAAATAGCTTCTACATATTCTCCCATCAAGCTTATCAATTTCTAGGCACTTTCCTACCATGTTTCCTATCTTCCAAGCATTGGCATCACTAAACTTTTCCGGTCCTAGGTCATGAACTTGGATCCAGAAGTTTACCTTATTGAAATCGACCTCCTTTACTCCCACTTTTGGGTCCCAACTCTTTATATTAAGTATATGGTCATTGATTGTCCATGGCGAGCGATCGAGGATTTTGTGGGCGTTGTCTTTGTTCTCAAAATCAAACAATAGTATTCCCGGTTCCGTCTCCGACGTAGTGACCTTCCCGTACCGAGCCCATACAGCCCGGAGGAGCCCGAGGATTACATTCTGTTTTATCTGTTTTTGGGCAAGCACCTTGCCTACATATCACACTTCATCTTTCCCGAACATGTTCGAGTCGAGGTCCACCTCTTGGCCCCCGGGTCTGTTTTCATCGCCGATACTGGAACTAGGCAACATTGTGTCCGCGTGGGTGCAGTCGAAGTCACCGCAACTGGTAGCCATCTCCACGAAGCAAGCTGAAAATGATAAATAAAAATAGGTTCGGGTTAGGAAATACATAATATAGTTTCGAAGGTTTGATTCCAGATTGCAACTATCGATCCTTGGGTGAATGTGTGGTGCCAGCAGCTGATGCCTCCACACAACTGAGGATGTCGGGATCGATCGTTGTCGTCGAACGTGCAGAATCCAACTGCAGGGTAACAGACTCTGTAATTCAGCCTTCAAAAGCGACCCTTCAAGTTCGGCCTGCTGGAGGTTCGGGGCTAGGCTCAGCTTGCTCAATCTAGTGCAGCTCGACTGTTGTCAATCAAGCCGCGGTGGTTCTGTCTTCAGTACGATTGGTGTGAGCTCGCCTCGACGTTGGTTGACATTCGCGAAGAAAAACGAGCTGCAGTTCTTCAGGTTTTCTTCAGGAAATAGCCCCGCCTTGCATGGGAATGTCACGATAAAACAATTCGTATCTTCCTTTGCAGTTTGTGGTTGGAATGTGCAGTGGTTTGGCAATAAATGCCAAGCTGGATTTGCCAATTGGAAATCAGCAATTGGATTGGCACAGTAGTAACCCTAACTTCGCGGGGGTTCAGCAGACCAATGGTGGGAGTCGTGCGTGTGTTACAACCGCAACAGGTGTTGTGTTCTTCTAATTATCCTATTTTGATTATATACTGGTACGATGTTATTGTTGTTTAATTGTGGAGTGTTAGGAAAACAAATTTAGGATAATTTTGAAAAATAGTATAAAAATTATATAAAATATTATTAATATAGAAAGTAAATTTGAATTGCTTACGAAATAAGATTTAAAGTTTTCTAAATATTTTTAATAAAATGTTCCAAGCGATTGAGATTTTTTTAGTATTGATTCTTACTCTGATCGCTAAAATATTTATTAAAAATTAATAAAATAAATTTTTAGTTCACAATCTTTCACAATTTATCGGGGAATACAATTTATTTAATTGGAATAAATAATGTCTGAATAAGAAACAAAATGATTGTCTCTCAAACTAAGCTTAAGTAAATGGGAAGGAGACTAGCGGGGCGTTTCTTTCATGAAATTCGGAATAAGGAATACGGAATAAGGAATAAGGAATAGGAGATAAGAATATGAAGTTGTTTCTTTGGTAGAATGAAATGGAATAAAGAATTCTGTTGTTTCTTTTGTGGAATGGTATATGGAAATGGAATGGAATGTGGTAATATGACATATTTGTTACTTGTATATGTATAATATATAATACAATTAATTTGTATTAATTAATTTTAAAAAATTAAGAATAATAAAAACTTAAATATAATTAATTATTAATTTAAAATAAATTTTGTAATTATGTAATTAATTTATAGATCAATCCCTTGATTAAATTAATTAATTCCATATCAAAACCTTAGGCGAGGAATCATGTTTCAACAGCATCCACTTATTTGTATATAACAATCAAGCCTATGCATACTAACCCGACAAACACTTTTGAAGCACAACACAAAAGAAGGTCCCTCTTCACTTAAGCGAGTTCTTCAAATCAATCACGAACCGATACTTCACGTCCCTCTTCACCAATCTCTCCATAGCTTCATTTGCATATAACAGCATGAACAAGCTAATTCTGGGTTCGAACAGCATTCAACAAAGCTTGCTTCAACCTCTCCTCACTAATCTTTTTTGTCTCCTCGTACTTTTTTTCTGTTTCGTCAATTTTCAGTTCCAGGGAGCTTACCAAAGTCTGAGAGCAACAAAATAATGTCATACTGAATCGCAACTTTGGATTCTTTGAACTCGCTCTGCATTTCCTGCAAAGCAGACTGCAATTTCGCATTCTCTTGATTTTTAGCTTCTTCCAAATCAACCTACAAAATAGTACAAACATATAGTGATAACTAATATAGGATTATATTTGTAATGTTAATTGTGAGTCTTGTTTGTTAATTATTGATTGTAGGGAAACAAACCGATAAATTAACTTACTCTCATGCGTTTCTCAAGTTGTAATCTCTATGTCAATTCTTCCACTTGCTTTTCTAATTTGTTTTTGGCAGCTTGAAGAGCTCCAGTTTCTCGGGCAGCCTGTATTTTGAAGGGATCAAAATATTGTAAAATGAAAACATTGGAGAAAGACAAATCTACTAATTTCATAATATCGATTAGACCTCAAATAATAGTCGATAGTGGAGAAAAAGAAAACTATAAATGCACAAAATGAGTTACCATCTTAAGCTTTTTCAGTTCCATACGAGCAACCTTTCCTCTCTAAGCACAATGTGTAGTGAGTGTTGCCTTCTTCAAATCCAAGTACTGTGTACGAGCCAACAATATACGACATTGGCTCTGTAGTGCCGAATTATAAGTCCAGTTATGAACGCATCAAAATGAAATGCCTATGATACAAGATGAATTACTAACCTGAATAACAATAGCAGCTTTAATCCGCTTTCTCAAGCATAGCTCATTTCTAGCAGCCATTCCTCGCATCACGTACCTTTTTTTGTGAGGAGAAATTGCGATTTCTGGGCTCGGTCGAAGGAGAGCACGAGGAAGAGTGCTCGATCGAAGGGCTCGATTTCTGGGATCGATCACGTACCTTGGAGGAGAGCTTGCATTCCAGCGGGGAGTTCTTCGGTTGGGGAGGGAGATTCTTCGGTTCCAACTGAAGGACAATGTGGGAAATAAAGAAAGTAAGTGAGGGTAAAAACGTCTTTTATTGCTCTATTCCGGATTCCTTGCCCTCTAGGCTTAGAAATTCTTTGATTTTCACCCATAATCCATAAGCCTACCCCGCCCGGAATCCGTAAGCCAATTTTTGGCAATTTTGCGAAAAGAACAATTTCTTACGGAATTCGTAAGCCGAATTCATTTTCCTTTCCATGAAAAAAACATGCCATAGAAGTTCATGAGTTAAGTTGTCTTCCTTTTCTGGCTTGGATTGCAATCTAGTTACCATGCTCGTTCGCTTCTCGCCTAATCGCTTTCCAAGTCAATTGGACCCAAGGCCAAGGGTCTTTATCTAGTTTTTTTTTCTTTTCATTTTTTTAAAAAATAAATTTATAAATAATATATTTTAGGATTTATAATTTATTTCTCTATTTTTTTAATATAAATACATACTTTTTATTTACATTAATTCTTCTTAATTTTTTAATTTCCAAATAAATGTTTTTTATAGATTATTTTCTAATTTTTATTTGAAATTTATATATTTTTATTATTTAAATTAAATATTATATTATATATCTACGTGACAATGATGTGGTGCTAACGTGACACAACATTTGCAAGTCACGTGACCATTTAACCGAAAAATGTAACAGAAGACTAACAGAGGAACTAAATGCCAATATTCTCAAACATATGGTACCATAAATTAACCCAAAAAATCTTAAAGTACCTTCTGATAACATGTGTCAAACATAAGGTACTATTGGAACCATTAACTCTTATTGTTATTAGGTAAAATCGGTATTAGATTGATATTTCTTTTCCTAACTTTGAACTTTTTACCAACGGATACTAGCCTTTTCTAATTTGATTTTTCTAGTACAATATTACTTTTATGTTTTCTCAGAAAAACGGTGATATTATGCATAGTTAAAAGAACCGGACTGGACTTGACCGACGGTCGGACCCGATCAGATCGTGAATCGGTCATAGAGATGGTCTGATTCATTCAAACAATCGAAATGCAAGTCGGACTAGGTTTGAAAAGTAAAAACTAACCGATTTTTAAAGAACCGATTAGTTTTTGAAGAATCGATTGATTTATCGGTTTGCCTACTTAATTATTTAAAAAAAAAAAAAAAAATTAATCCTAACCCACTCTTCATAGTCGACAGACTTGGAAGGGGAGGAGGCGGCAACGACTTAGAGGAGAAGGAGGATGAGGCGACTACATGAAGGAGGAGACAATTGCGCCAACTTGAAGGAAGGTGGCGGTGGAGGCAGCAGTTACGACAGTGGAGGCGGTGATTGCGGCAGCGGTTGCAACGACGGACTTGGAGGAGGGGGTGAGAGATATTATGTTAATGTGTGTATGGTTGAGCCTAAAGTCATCCATTTCTATTTCAAGTAAAAACTTGTAAGATATTAGGGTTGTTTTGGACATTATTAAACTTCAGATTGGATTTTGTTTTGATCAAATTAACGCTTTACTTGATGAAATAAAACGTCGTGACTTGTGGTCATGAATGTTCAGAATTACAATCATTCTCAACTAAAGATAAAAATGGTAGTGGGGTCTTTCGACCCAATCATCTATACTTACTCCCAATCTCGCTTGTTTTGCTATCCAATTTGCGCACTCATTTGTCGTCCTTGGAATAGCTCGCCAATGCACTCGCTCGATTTTCCTTGCTAGTGCTCGTGTGTTTGTCATTATGGTTGAGACTCTCCAATGTGTTGGACCCTCTTCTAACTGTTTGTGGACCATTTGTGAGTTTGTTTCGATGTCGACGTTTGCCATCTCACTTGGATTGTTAGTAGCACTCCTTGTATTGCTATGGCCTCCATGGATTCTATGTCATCGCTCCGGTACCTACAGTCTGCTCCACCCACCACGTTTCCTTCCTTTTCTCGCGTCACTACCCCTATGTCGGCTCTTCTTGTTTCTTTTCACCATGATGTGTCACAATTTATCTTTATTGTGCTCCCCATCGGTGGTTGCCATCTTTGGTGTTGTCGGTCTTCTCGAATGGGTTGTTCAGTTCGGCCACCTCCTCTGTGTTCCTCCTAAGTTTGCTTGATCTCCATCATCGTTTTCCTCGGGTTGGGTTGTATGGCTTCAAAAGTGGTCTTGCACCTAGTTTTCCATATGTGTCAACATGTGAGTAGTGTGAGTGTCCACCGTGTCTCCCGGATCGTACCTTATCCGCTCAGTTCGCGCCTCCTCTCTTCTAGCCATTGGACCATATTGATGTTGTTCATTCGAACGACTCTTATGCCTAGTAGTCCAAACCATACTGGTTCGGTCCATCGACACTTGAGTATCATGTGCTCATGTGTCTCCACTTCTTTGCATATTGGGAAACTTGGTGTTACAGGCATACCTCGGCGCACCATATTTGTCTTGACGGCTATGGCATTTGTGGCAAGTCGCCATATGAAATTTTTTACCTTGGGCATCGCTTTGGTCGCCCATATGTACGTCCATAACGTGCCTTGGCTAGGTTGCGTCTCCCTCCCTCGTTGGTCTCTTTTCTCCCTTAATTTATGGTACACCAATCAGACCTGAGGTGCCTCATCCCTTGTATGTGGCCAAATGTATCAGTCTCTACCTTTGTCATGCGGGATTGATAAATTGAGTATGTGTTCGACATCTTCTTGGTTTACGATGTTTCACACTATCTCCTCATTCCATGTCCTATCGGGTTGTATCGGATCACTCACCCTGAGTTCCCCTCCATGCTCTACTCGTATCTCGGCACTTACCCGTAAACTCTCCTTTGTGTATATCCATGGATCCTCAAAGACTCGGATTTCCTCCCCCGATCCTATCATCCACATGCCTTCTTATTTCATGATGTCCTGTCCATGTATTAGGCTGCTCCAACCCCATGACGCTCAGCCTCCTCGTCTCGTATCTAGGAAGGAATTGTGTGGAAAATATACTCCATTTAGTACCCGTGCACATAAAGTGTCCGGTTCGGCCAGGATTTGCCCTGCCATCTTCGTGAGGAGTACTGTGTTGAAACTTTGTAGCTCTCGGAAACCTAGTCCCCCGGTCTTCTTTGATTTTGTTAGGACATCCCATCTCCTCCAATGTGTTCTCTTCCCCTCTGTCGTTTGTCCCCACCAAAAATCCACTATTAGTGAGTCTATTTCCGCGCACCAGGTTTTTGGGAGGTGGAAAACACTTATGACATACGTGGGGATTGCTATGATGACCGCATTTATTAGCACTTCATTTCCTGCTTGAGTCAAGGTCTTTGGTCTCCACCCAGCCAGCTTGTCCTTTATCCTGGTTTTTCGAGACCCCAAGGTCTCCTTCTTTGATCTTACCAGTATCGATGGCAAGCCCAGATACTTCCCCGGGTCACCGGTGCTCTTTATGTTAAGGGCATCTTCCACCTCCTTTATGTCACCCGACCTCGCCCCTTTGTTGAAATAAAGGGTCGACTTATCCATATTGATTCTTTGTCTCGATACCTGGCAATAGGATTCCAGAATCCTCCTGAGCTGTCTAGCATTGTCGGGTATCCCTTTGATGAAGAGCAGCGAGTCATCCACAAAGAATAGGTGGTGAAGTTCTGGGCAGTGTCTTTTCATGGTGATTCCCCGTATGCTCTTCTCCATAGCTGCCCCTACCAAACGTCTCAACAGCACAATCCGCAAGTAGAATGAATAGGTAAGGTGATAGGGGGTCACCTTGTCGGATGCCTCGCGTTGGTTTTATCGTAGTGGTTCGGTCCCTGTTCACCACCACTTGGTAGGTGGTTGTTGAGATGCATTCTTTGATCCATCCTAGCCATTTGTCTGTGAACCCTCGTTTCCTTAATGTAGCTAGTAGGAAGTCCCACTCCACCCGGTCATACGCCTTTTGCATGTCAATTTTTAATGCACATTTCACCTTGTCTTCATTTTGGCTCGTCTGTAGGTGGTGGAATACTCCGTGCGCCACCATGATATTGTCATGTATATTCCTTCCTGATACAAAGGCACTCTGAAAATGAGTTTTGTAGGCGATTCACCAGAACTTTTGAGATAATTTTGTACAAGAAATCACAGCAGCTTATTGGCCTAAAATCAGTCGGTTTACTAGGCGCGAGCACTTTTGGTATCAAAACAATGTCGGTATGATTTAAGGGATTTAGGAGAGTACATGTTCTGAAGAAATCCTTGACCGCGGTGATGACGTCCGCTCCCACGATGTTCCAGTTCCTTTGATAAAACAGACCCGGGAAACCGTCCAGACCCGGTGTGCGTGACCCTCCTAGATGTTATCTGGCCGATTTTATTTCCTCCTCTGTTACCTCCCGAGTTAGGTTTTATTCATGTCGGGTGTTATGTGGTTCGACACACATCTAAGAAACTCATCCTCCGGTTCGGTTTCTTCCTATGTGAACATATCCCCGAAGTACCTCCTTAGTTCTTCGGCTATCCTTTCTTCCTTTGTCAACATATTTGGTTTCTTCTTATTCTTTGTGATATCGTTGTTTGGTGGAAAAAAGTTGTGTGTTCGGTCCCCCTCCCTAAGCCACTTAACCCTCGACCTCTGTTTCCAATACATTTCCTCCCTCGTCTATATTCCTTGGAGCTTTCCTTTTAACCTCTTCTCCTCCCGTATTGCATCGTGGTCCATCCCCCCTTGCATATGTCGCCTTAGGCTCTCCTTTGTTTTTGTCGATCTCCACTAGGTTATTGTCGAATTTATCCCTACTCTAGGTCGTGAGTTTCCTTCGGCATTTGTGGAGTTTTACGTATACTCCTCGAGCTTCCCTACGTAATGTGGGTATCCCACATGCTTCTCTTATTACCTCTTTGCATGATGGGTGTTAAAGCCATATGGCTTCAAATTTGAACTGGCGTCTTGCCCTCTTCCTCGGTTGGTTTAGTTTGACTGTCATGGGTGCATGGTTCGACCCGATAGCGAGCACATTTATGCACCTCCCTCCCGGATGTCTCGCTGCCCATTCTCCATTCACTAACACCAGGTCCAAACACTCGCTTATTCTTTTGCTTCCGCTCCGATTATTACACCATGTGTGTGGGTTCCCATTGACCCCCAAATCCTCCATATGCAAATCATCAATTAGTTGTTTAAACTCATCCATTTGCCTTTGCGACTTCCTCCTAGCTCCCTTCTTTTCATGTGGGTAACAAATGGTGTTAAAATCTCCAAGGATCATCCATTGACCTCTTCGGCCTCTTCCTATCGTTCTTAGGAGATTCCAGTTTTGTGATCTCTCTTGCGCCTCCGTGCTCACGTATATCCATGTCACATGCATTGGTTCATCATGTAGTTTTATTATTACCTCGCAGTCGATACAATTTGGGTCGGCATAGTTGATGTGCACCCTGGTTTCAGCCGACCAACATATTGCTAGCCCCCTGGATGTTCCGTTCGGTCCTACATAGTGTTTGTTATCCATCCTCATTCGTACTCTTATCCTCTCACGGTAGGTATCACCATTCTTTGTCTCCATTAAGAAAATGATGTTCGGGCGATACCTTTTATTGAAGTCTTGAAGGTGTTGAACTGTCAGGGCAGACCCCAAACCCCTGACAATTCCAAGATATGACACTCATTGAGCTCGTGAGGCTATTTCAGGACAACCACCAGAACTAGGGGTGAGCGACAAGACCACGAAGACCGAGACCAAACTGAGACCGACCGAGACCAAACCATTTATGGACCGAAACCAATGGTCTTGACTTATGGTATTTTTCGGTCTTGGTCTTATTTCGGTCCTAGACCGTTAAGACCATGGGGACCATTGGAGACCATTAACTATTTTTTTGGTAAATTTATTATATATGTCTTATTTCGATAAAATTAATTATAAAAGAACGCTCGAGAAAAAAATATAATATAACTTGAATGAAAAATGTTTAGATCAATAATAAATTATTATAACATTAATAAATTATACTAGATACTATCATGTTATAGTAATTTATATAATTCTATATTATGATATTAAATTATATTGGATAGTATAGTTATTTTGATTTTCAAAAAGTCGGTCTAATCGGTTGATTTCAATTTAGAACGAAATTATGTCAATTTTGTGTCAATTGAATAAAATATTATTTTAATACATTACATATTTTATAAAGAAGTAATAAAATTAAGTTTTTATGTTGTGTTCTTGCAAAGTGATATACATACATAATAGAAAAATATATAAAATGTTATGTCTAACGGTCCAAATGGTCTAGACCGAACCAAAACCGAAAAAACCAAGACCATATAAACGGTCCAAACGGTTTCGGTCTAAACACCGAAATTTTTGGTCTCGGTCTTAAGAACGAACTAAACCGCATTTTGCTCACCCCTAACCAGAACCCTTTTCTTCGTCGTTTGATTCCATTTGTGTACTTGTTACTGCACGTTTCTTCTCGGTTTTCTTCTTTCTCATGGGGTTTAGTTTGCCCCTCTTCTCCTCGGGCTCTTTCTAGTCCTCGATGTCTGTTCCTCCTCACCCCCCCAATACGGTTGTCTCCTGTTTTTCAGTCTCTTCATCCTCGGTTGCTCCTCCATCTCCTCGTCGGTTCATTTTAAGGTCATCTTGTCTAGGTAGGGGCTAAGGTCGGATGTAGGGTTTTGGCGTGTGGGTATGGGTGATGTGGGTGGGGTATCTAGTGGGTTTTCTACTATGTAGGTCTGGATAGGTGTGGTTGTGTCATTGGTTTGTAGGTGGGTGGTTTAGTCGGGAAGGTATGTAATCATGGGTTGGTTTTGGCTCATAGGGTAGGCGGTTCTTGGTTGGTGGTTCACGGCTTGGTTCGGTATCCCTCTAAGCCACCCAGGTGGGGTAACTTGTAGTGGCATGGTTGGTAGGGATGGTTCGGTAGGTGGGTGGGTGTAGAGTTATGGCTCGGTCATTGGTAGTTGGGCAGCTTGGTTCAGTTCATGAGCTGGGTGGTTCATTCGGTCCTCTCTCAATTGCTTTCTCCCCCGGTCCCATGTATTGCCCATCGTTTTTGGTAGTGTCATTCTCCCCCATCTCGACTTCCATTGCTTCATTCAGTTGGTTCATACTTGTTTCCTTTGTAACCTTGCCTCCATTCCGTGCATCCTTCGTTGGTATCTCTTCCTTAGTCGTTGGTGTCTTCTCCTTAGCCATTTGTCTTGCCTTTGCCAAGATGTCAAACCACGATTTCCTCTGCCCTGGTATCGTTCGTGTTCCCATTCCTTCATCGCCTCCCACATGTTGGCAAATTGTGGTTTGTCTTGGTCGCACTCCCACAAGCCACGACCCATACATTGATTTTTGGGGGTCGTGTTCTGCCATTTTAACTTCCTCTTTGCACGCTTGGGTCGTATGTCCCAACATACCACATCCATAACAATAGTCAGATAACCTCTCATATTTGATGGATACCCATCTCTCAATCCTTTGGGAGTTTCTCCACCAGAACTCCGCCATCAATGGTTTATCCCATCAACTTCTACTCGCATTCTCATATAGTTTCTACTTATCTTCCCAACGTGTTCTATTTCCAAGCACTTCCCTATCATATTTCCAATTTTCCAGGCATTCTCATCGCTAAACTTCTCTAACTCTAGGTCATGTATTTGGGTCCAGAAGTTTACCTTATTGAACTCCACTTCTTTTACTCACTTGCTCAGTTCTCACTGTTTTATGTTCAGTATGTGCTCGTTTATCGCCCATGGTGATAAGTCGAGCATTTGGTCAGCATCCTCCTTCCTTTCGAAGTCGATCAACACAATTCTGGTCTCCGCCTCCGATACATTCACTTTGCCATATTTCGCCCAAGCCGTTCGTAGCACGTTGTGGATGGTGCTCATCTTGACTGTTTTCTGTGCAATCAACTTCCCCACATACCATGAACCGTTTTGTATTTGCTGGTTGGAGTCGAGGTCCACATCGAGTTCCCAGGGTTTGTTCTGCTCGTCGGAACTAGTGCCACGCTCCATCACAGGTGTCGTGGTTCGGCGCCTTCACCCCAACTGACAGCTTCCTGCAAAACAAGGGAAATGGAGGATAGAAATAGCAGGGTAACAAGGCAGTAATCGTCTTGGTAATTGTTAGGCGTTCGGCGAAATAACGATGTTGATGTGTTATTCGGGCGTGAGCTTCCTCTCCTTGTGTTCTGTCACTTTCTGCCCCGTTGCCTCCATCTTCCTCTGCAGATGATTGATTCCTGTGTTGGCAGGGTGAAAGAACGACAAGGCTTTGGTCGATTTTCCGGTGGAATTTGAACTCAGTTCCAGCCAGCTTCAAGGTTTGTTTCCTTACTGCCGTTGCATGAAAACGTCGTTGTCATTACTGAATGTGCCTTCTCTCCTTCGTCGCTTTGTGATTGTCCGACTCTGCAGAACTAGCAATTAATGCCAGGGAAATCGAAGTTGATCTAAAGACAACTTGAAAACAAAATCCCGCACAGCAAACCCTAAGCAATTTGGGAGTTTTCGGTTCGTCTGGTGAGAGAAAACAAGTCAGGTGATTAAAAGTACTTTTAACTTCTTCGGATTGGATAGAGAGACAGAATACGGATTTCTTTTATTTTAAGAGAAAATTGATTTGAGGTGGTATAAGATGCTATTCAAGAAGAGTATATACATGTTACACACAAGCAGAGTATATATATATATATATATATATATATATAAGATGCTATTCAAGAAGAGTGTATATATAAGGTGCTATTCAAGAAGCCCCATTCCAAACAAGCATAGTGATGCATGAAGGGCACACACTGGCTACAGTTATATGGCACTACAATGCATCAAACTTAGCATAAAAGTAAAAAAAAAAAAGTCAAATCATATATTTACTTGAAGAAAATGCTGCACAAGAGTTTGAGGAATTCTATTGATTTTCCTTCCATTCTTGGATGACCGACCGAAGAGTCTGATTCGGGATGAGGTTGTTATGTGCAAGTTGAAGGTTAGTCATCGGTGAAGTGTCATGCCCGTTATCAAACCATTGCTGGATTGCCACTGATTCGTAAGAAAATCCATCTGCAGCCACAACTGGATCTTCCATAACGTCCTAAAAAAGAAGGGGAATTTGTTTTGTTAGGAACAGAACATGAAACTGAGACAAGGAACAGAAGTTAGAATAAGGAAGAACCAGACATGTTGGATGGGACAGACAAAGTGTGAAGGAGGCTGATCACGAGGAGGCTGATTGGAGTTGATTCTATTATTAGACAACAAATCTTCTTCACAGGAAGCTCTTACAGACTCGAGAACGGCCCACACCTCTGACCTAAGGTCAGGTCGGTTGCCCAGGTCCATGTCACAGCAACTCAATGCCAAGTGAGCCAACTGCGTTGCTTCCACAAATGGCCACTCACCAGCTGTTGAATCCAACATCGTATTTAGATTCCCTTCGTTAACAGCATCTTGCATTTCAGTGGCTAGATTCGGGTCTGATTTCCCAGTCAATAGACGCATTAGTATAGTACCAAAGGAGAAAACATCTGACTCGACAGTTGTTAAATCTGTTTGACCATGGATTCCAAAATCTTTGAGCTTGCTCACCAAGTTGCCATCAAGAAGAACGTTTCTGGGTTTCAAATCACCATGGACTGTCGGATGAGGATTGGAGGAGTGCAGGAAAATAAGGGCTGCACACATCTCAGCACAGATTTCTATTCGCTTCTTCCATAATAGAGGGGCAGAGACGTTGCTAAGTCGATCTTCAAGGTTTCCATTGGGCAGGTGCTCATAGATTAGAGCACAAGCATCTGGACAGATTCCAATAAGGTTGATGAGGTTTGGATGCCTCAACCTATTCACAATTTGTACCTGATAAAAACAAGCACAAAAATAAAACTTTTTGGGTTATTTTGGCCAAAAAGGTCGTAACTAAAGAAGAAAAATTCTACAAAATGTGAAACTTGTAGTGAGATGTATAGGGAATGTGAAAATGTTATTTTTCAGGAAGTGATTGTGGAATACTCATCAGCTTCGTGAAATGAAACTCATTTTCACTATGAATTTCACTGTAAGTTCCACATTTTGATGCATTGCCCATAAAGGATACCTTACCTCCTGATGATAGTGTGAAGGGCTTTGCAGCATCTTTATCGACACTGAGGTGTAATGAAGGGAGCCCTTAAACAAGCTCCCATAATCACCCTCCTCGATTTTGAGGGCTGGGTTGAAACTATCAGTTGCTTCCTGAATTTCAGAGAAGGAAAATTCCATCAGAGGTTGTTGTTGCCCATGACTATGAGAACTCGAGGCCAAGGGTTCCCCTGATTGGTTTGTCAAAAGCTCCTCATTCACTTTAAGGGCATTTTCAAGTTGCACCTGCAATTCGTCCCTTTCCTTCTTGTATATCTCAATAAGTTCCTCACTGGTGACAACTTTCTCGCGCAACTCTTGCATTATATAATCAGAACCAGCAATGTGGCTCTCCAATAACACCCTCTGGTTTTCCTCAAGTTCTTTCATTCGCTGCTGCTCCTTAGAATATAGATTTTCATATATTTTAGCCTGCAAAAGGGTTAATGGTTTAAGCGTTAGAGAACAGCAATATGTTCTGCCTTATACAGCTTTAGAATTTTAAAGTGTAAAAGCTTATACATCTATTAAGAGAGTTTGTTAATATCTTTATTAATTCTAAATTCAGAAAACAAATATCAATTTTTGAAACCCCCTTCTTTTGAGTTTAACATGTTCTCGTGTCAAGAATTTGTGGAAGTAAAAACAATTCAATTCCTTAAGCTTCAAATAAATTTTTTGAGGTACTTGCATGAACTTAGGCTCTTACTCTCCGGTTAGCTTCAATAACATTCTTTTCAGCTTTCTGACGACAAATCAGCTCCTCGAATGCCTCTCGTTTTGCATTGGCAGCTTCAGCCATTGCTTTGTCAAGTTGCTCATCAAAGTCATCATTACTATATCCACCCTGTCAAAAGCTGTCATTTATTTCGGCTCTTAAAATGGTCTGATCCTATGCAGGCTATCACCTACTGTAGTAAAGAACAAATGGTGTATATATGGTCCAACATAAATGCCAATCTTACCAATAAATTCAATAAAGCGTATTCACGCCCCTTTTCAGAAGGTGACAAACTGGGTTGTGTTGTATGGCTGCTTCCTTCACCTCTTACATGTCTAACCAAAGGTTGATCATCGTCAACTTCGCTAGAGTAGGCACCTTCTGGGTTTGATTGCTTTGTCTCATCAGTAGACTGTGCTGGTTGCCATGAAGATCCAGCAACATCCATATCTACCATGCTTAAATCACCTTCCCTGTTAAAGCATATTTGCTTCAGCTGATAAATAAACTATGCAAAACTCATTGTTAAGCCATTAGAATCATTGAAGATATTCAAGTACAATTTATTATAGGTTAATTACCTACTTACTAGCTGAGCTTTGAGATTTAGACAATTTTAGAGTTGAACTTTTTGTACAAATTGCTAGTTGAACTTACATAAGTTTTAATTTGATAGCTCTGTCTAATTTGATATCAAATGGTAACAGAGAGCACACGTTTGTCAGGTGTATCAAAATTCAGCTAGTAAATTGAATTTTTTTGCAAAGTTAAACTAGCAAATTGATTTTTTTTAATTAGTGATTTGCATAAAGAACAAAGCAAGAAAATAAACAAAGATCAAGTTTTCGTCTCATTTAACAGTAAATTTGACAGAGTTGGCGTATTGCCATTTTGTATAAGTTCATCTTGTAGTTTGTCTATAAAAAAATCAAACTAACAAATTGTCCAAACTCCAAAGCATTAAGTTCAGCTACCAAGTTGTTAATTAACCCTCTACGATATCAATATAAGAGCCCTACGGCTTATACGTTACACATAAATCATGCGTCAATACATTAAGCGATATTGGAAGGAAATAAAACATGACTAAGCATACCTAACGTGAATTAGGTGGCCCTTGCAGACAAACCATATAGAACAGGATGGATGTGCATGCTGCTCTACGTATCTGGCCTTGGTTGATTTAATTTCCCTCCTTTCCCTCATTTCCCTGCAATTACAAATATAGATGCAACATTAATGAAAAAGCTCCTACTCAAAGAGCAATCGCCGTTAAGATATTCAACTGCACAGCTAGGCTGAGCACAACAATAGGCTAAAATGAAGCAGCATTAACTCAGTATAGTATTTGTCTGCTGCAGCTCCCATGACAAGCTTGGTGACAGCATGAAGCTCAATGAGCTCAACAATTCCTTTACTAGTGTCTCTTTCTTCTATCCATCTTTTCTCAACAGGAACCTGCAGGAAGGACCAAACATGCACATACATAAGCTAGCTTTATTGCCTTCTCTTTCACATCTCATTCAATGAATACTTTCTTTATCTTCCAAACGGAATGACCGGGGAAAAAAAAGTAGCAAAAGCATCAAATGTTCTATTTACTTCAAGAATCGAACTTCGCAAATTTAGACCTATTACCCTCAAACTTCCAATTGTTGGATAAAGCTCACATAAGTTCCCCAAAACCATAAGTTGCAGTTCTTTATTAGCAACTTATCATTGGATATAGGAGAGGAACAAGGAAGATATGTACCTCACTAGGAACAGGAAGATATGTACCTTAGCTCGTCTACACATGTGAACATATTCATCAAGGAGTTTGTTGACATTTTCTCTTTCGATTTCTTCAGAATTCCTACTGACGTCACCTCCATCCAACTGACTAGCTATAAAGAGACATCATTGACAACCACAAATCAGTTATTCTATCTCTAGCTTTACACTTATCAAGCGACTATAATTTACCGGCTTCTGCTAAAGAATTCAAAGCACAAATCGCATATCCTTACCGATGATTGAATAGCCAAGGATTTAATTGAATACACATGTACCATAAGATCAATGTCGATGATGACGAAAGAAGAGTTTTTACCAGAAGGATTCGACTTAGTAGGGCTGTGGACGTAGAGAATGCGAAAGTCGACACCGAAACAGTCCAACGCCCACTGCAGAGTCAACTTATTCTCCTCAAACTCTCTCCCCACGGCGACGTACACTCTCTCGTTGACCACCCTGGCCGGCGACGAACTATCGTAGTCAATGTCCAAAGTCGTCATTGCCACCGTTGTTCGCGAGGTAAGCTCTGCCCTCGACAATGGCAGCCGTGAAAGAGCGATACTGGGGCTCTAGCAATTGCAGAGGCAGGAAATCAGTGAGACGAGACACCGAGGGAGCCGTCCGTCCTTCGTAGGCGCAATTATAAGTTTGAAAGGGGAAAGCAGAGAACTTTCCGGAGAAGTTAATTTGTCTGGCAGCTTGGCTTGGTCAATGGTCAACTGCTTTACTGTATTTATACTGCTAAATGCTAATCATTGTTATCAACCGGACCTCCGGTCCGACCGCGAACCGATACCCTGAACGGTTTGGTTCAATCTAAAGACCGAATTGCATAATAAATCCGGTTGAACCGGTGTGAACCGGCCGGTTTTCGGTTCTTTTTTATGTTTTTATTTTTTGTTTTGTCAAACCGATCGACCGGTTCTTTTGAGTTTTGTCTTCAGTCCGGTTTAATCCTTCTTCAATTACAGACATTTCCTTTTGACAAATTGTTTTTTAATTATATAGATAATATTAACTCAATTTACAAAATAAAAGTACATTTGCTATTAATATGATTTTAATTAATATTATTCAACTTACTTTTTAATTTGCATAAATTTTATTATTTATAGTAAAATCCTTATAGATGTGTTAAAGTTATTTAGTAATACAATTATAAAGGATCATTTATAAACACTTTACTAGTAGTAGTTACTTATTTCATATTTATCTATTTTAATAATTGTAAATATATAAAGACTACATACAATAACATAACTTTAAGAAATTAGATATACATACACTATCTTATAATACGCTTATTTTTAATCCCTATTCATGTATAAAAGTTTATAATTATAAGGGTTAATTGCTTAATTGGTTACACATGTTTGACCAATGTTCAGAATGGTTACACATGTTTCAAAATGTAATTAATTGGTTTTGCTATGTGACTAATTGGTTACACATGTTTTTCCCAATGTGATTAATTGGTTATTCCGTTAGTAAACCGTTAATTTTAACGTTAATTCATTTTTTTAACATATTATTGAATTGTGAAATGACTATTATGCCCTTAGTTGTATTGAAGAACACATGGAAGGATTGAAGAACAAGAATCAAATCAAATTCGATTTGATGTTCTTGAGAACCCAGAATCGCAATTCTGGGTTCTTGAAGAACCCAGAAATGCTGTTTCTGGGTCATTTCTGGGTTCTTGAGAACCCAGAAACAGCATTTCTGGGTTCTTGAGAACCTAGAAACAGCATTTCTGGGTTATTCACATTGTGGGTAACATGTCGAACCTTTTAATCACATCATTTCAACACAACAGTATCCATGTATGACATTTTAGTCACGTTATAGAGAAACATGTATGGTCATTTAATCACATTTGGTGATAACATATACTGCAATACAGAACTTCAAGAACCCAGAATTGTGATTCTCAATTCTGGGTTCTTGAAGAACCCAGAAATACTGTTTCTGTCCATATTTGTCAAAATTATAGTATATATATAACCACTTTAATATAAATATATATCATCATAGTCCTATCCTATGCTGCTACATATATATTATATTAAATTCATCATTAATTAAAAAACGAAGTTTTTGAAAAACTGACCATGTTATATTTTTTTTTATTGAAAAAGAAAGTATACAAAATAATTATTTAGAAATCTTGGCATAAGTGCTACCGTGGGTAGCGCGTTATATTTATTTTTACAAAATGCGCTATCCTAGGTAGCGTTTTCGAAAAAATGCTACCCATGGGTAGCATGTTTACTAAAACGCTACCAATGGGTAGTGTTAGCTCAATTTTTTTTCCTTTTTTTTTTCTTTTTTTGACGACTCGATGTTTAATTAAAAAATAAATTATGTATCTATTAAAAAAAATAAAAAAATTATAGTAAGTAGATATTTTAATTGCGATTCAAATGATATAAAAATATTAAATTTGAACTTACGGATTAACTGTACTCTCCGTTGTAAGTTGAAATATGAATTTTTGACTTAAAATAATATAACTCAGACTCTGTAAGTCTAAACTCACCACGCTTAACGACATTTATGGTGAAATTCAATTATCTACCTAGGGTAATTATTTTGGATTTGTTTGATTAGATATATATTTATTTTTTTTACCTAACATCGTTTGTCCTATAATTTGACCGAAATGATTAAATGCATTAGGTGAGCAATTTAATTATATACTTACTCAAAAATAAATAAAAAATATTACAGTGCGTAGATAATTTAATTACAACATAAATGACACTAACTAGACATTAATTTTTTACTTTCAGACTGATTGTAAAATTCGATACATAAACAATTATGTATACGTATATATATACTGTAAACTCACAGTGTATACAATTAAATCACTATATACATTGTACTGTATACACATTGATTTTACTATTTATATATATGTATACTTAGTTTTTTATGTATTGTATTATACGGTTAGTCCGACAGACAAAAATTAATGTCTAGTTAGTGTTATTTATGTCGTAATTAAATTATCTACACATTGTATTTTTTTTAATTTTTTTTAGTAAGTATATAATTAAATTTCTCACATAATGCATTTAATCATTTCGTTCAAATTATAGGACAAATGATGTTAGGTTAAAAAATTAAATATATATCTAATAAAAAAACAATTAAAAATTACCCTAGGTAGATAATTCAATTTCGCCATAAATGTCGTTAACTGTGGTGACTGGTGAGTTTGGACTTACAGGGTGTGAGTTATTATTTTTTAATTCAAAATTTCATATCTTAGCTTATGGTAGAGCGTACAGTCAATCCATAAGTCCGAATTTAATATTTTTTTTTGTATCATTTGAATCACACTTAAAATATCTACTTACTATAATTTTTTTTAATATATACATAATTTAATTTTTAATTAAACATTGAGACGTTGAAAAATGAAGGGAAAAAAAAAACAAATTGAGCTAACACTACCCATTGGTAGCGTTTTACTAAAATGCTATCCCATATAGCGCATTTTGTAAAACAAAATATAACGCGCTACCCATGATAGCGCTTATGCCTAGATTTCTAAATATTTTTTTTGTATACTTACTTTTTCAAAATATTTTTCTGACAGTCACTTTTTCAAAAAGTTCTTAAAAAACTAGCTAATAATTTTCTATGTTTTTTTAACCAACGGACATTTGGTCCAACGGTATCACCCTTGCTTCAGAGCAAAAGGTCCCAAGATTAATTCTTGGCATGCTTCAAAATTACTTGGACTTTGGGCAAAAAAAAATCTATGTTTATGTATAAAATAGGACAATCGAAGAAACGACAAACATTCAAAACCCTAGAAAATGGAGAACAAACTTGGGGATCCTTAGAAGTCGTTCCTTCATCTGGGATTTCTTCACCCTTTAAATAATAAAACCTAGTAAACTAATTGTTCAATACATACTCGATTAATAATAATTGGAAAACTATCCCTAAACAATAAAAGAAGAAACAGAACGAAACAAAACTGGGCCACATCAATTAGAAGAATCTTGAGCTCAAACTCGGGCTTGGACAGAGAATGTTAAGATGCTTGGAATTGACAAAACCCGGTCCAAAACAGCTTGCATATAGCACGATACTTCAACACTCCCCCTCAGGCTGTACTTTCTCCCCAGCTTCTCCTGTAAACAAACATAACGGTTCCCCTTATCTTCCAAACAAGTTTTTCATACCAATTTTGCCAGACAAAAAATAATTTTTTTGGCTTGTCAATGCCTTGGTAAACAAATCAGACAATTGGTCTCCAAATTTAACATGTCTAAGCTCTATGACACCATCCAATAATTTCTCTATAATGTAGTGACAATCTAGTTCTATATGCTTTGTCCTTTCATGAAAAAACAGGGTTGTTTGCTATTTGAATCGCAACTTTGTTGTCACAATGCAATATAAGAGGTTTAACTTGTTATGATCCAAGTTTCTTAAACAGATTTCTAAGCCTAATAATCTCAGACAAAGCTGAGCCCACACTTCTGTATTCTGACTCAACCGAATATCTAGAGACAGTGCCCTGTTTCTTAACCTTCCATGAAATAAGAGGCATGCCCAAAATTATGAAAAAAATAAGTAATAGACTTTCTAGTCTCTATACATTCGACCCAATCAGAATTACAGAAACCAACAAGATCTGGAACTGAATTAGATGATAATATAATTCCCTTGTCTGGTTCACGTTTCACATACCTGATTATTCTTAAAGCAGACTCTAAATGCGTATCCTTAGGATCCTGCATGTACTGACTTAGGTTCTGAACAACAAAAGATATATCCGGTCTGGTAATTGTCAGATAGAATATCTTCCCCGTCGTCTATATAGACTTACATCATTTAGGGGTTTATCATTTTGGTTTAGCTTCATGTGCTTATCATATTAATTACTAGTCGATTTAAAATTTGGTTCTATCGATGTTTTACTCACTTTCGCACCTGAAAGCCCAACCTCATATATCAACTCTAAAGCATACTTTCTTTGCGACAATACCAAACCTTTATCTGACCTGGCAACTTCTATACCCAATAAGTATTTTAATTCTCCTAAATATTTCATCTTAAAGCTAGATTCTAAAACATCCTTCAATTCAGCTATTAATTCATCACTATTTCCATAGATGAGCAAGTCATCAACATATATAAGAAGAACAACAATATGATTACATGCACTCTTGGTAAAAAGTAAATAGTCCAACTTGGACTGGGTATAACCTGCCTTAACCAACACATCACATAGATTTAAGTTCCATTGTTTACCTGGCTGTTTAAGACAATATAGAGACTTTCTTAACCTGCATACTAAGTCAGACTTGCAATTATCAAAACCGTTAGGAATTCGCATATAAACTTCTTCGTCCAAATCACCTTGTAAATTTGCATTATGGACATCCATCTGATGTAGGGGCCAACAATTAATAGAGGCTAGGGCTAACACTATTCAGACAGTATTCATTTTCGCAATTGGTGAGAAAGTCTCAAAATAATCCACACCGTGTTTTTTATTATAACCCTTAGCCACAAGTCTGGCTTTGTATCTACTCAAACTTCCATCATATTTAAATTTGAGTTTGTAAACCCATTTACATCCTATAACAGATTTACCTATCGGCAACAGAACCAGATCCCATGTGTGATTTTCTTCCAATGCATTTATCTCTTCCTACATTTCCTTGACCCATAATATGTTTTTCACAGCTTCACGAAAGGTTTATGGTTCAACCAGGTTAGACATAGATGATACATAACACTGATATTTGTCGGACAATCCATCATATGAAACATAATTCTTAATAAAATGCATATTCGAAACATTAGACACCTGATAGTCCTTCATCCATTTCGGGGGTCTAATAGCCCTTCCAGACCTACTCATCGTGGGTATGGGAGGAATATTAGAAGGAGAATTACTCACTTCATCAGAGTCAATGATAGACTCATCATTTGAAGGGATCCCATCCGAGTCCCGTTGGGTCTCATCCTGTGGTTGTAAGGGCAAGAACTCTGATGATTGATCCCCTTATCACACAACAACCTTTTCATAGGCTCATTAAAAAACTCTTCTCCATTGTCCGTTCTAAAACATCGTATCCTCTTGCTAAACTAATTTTGTATCATAGCAATATAATCCTTCATAACAATATAACCATAAGATTTAAATTGCATAAGATGAACCCACGTTGTTCTAGAAAAATCATCCACCAATGTTAAAAAATAGCGTTTGTTATCGTGTGTGGGGCAATGATAGGGTCCCCACACATATGGATGAACAAGATCAAATACAGCAACTGTTCTGGAACTTGAAATAGGAAAAGGAATTTTAACAATTCTCGCTTTGGGACAGATCAGACAAGTGTTCACATCAACACATTTATCCTTAATTACATCCAAGTACTCAACATATTCTAAACCCTTAAGCGATGCATGTTCAAAACACTTATGCCACAACATTGCATTATTTACAACAAAATCTGTTACAAGGGAGCTAACTGATCTGCAAGGTAAGCTTATGAAATAGAGTCCAACCCTTGTCTCACCAATCCCCAAGACCTTCTCATTTGAGAGGTCCTGCAGGATAGCAAGGTTAAGGTAGAAATATGTAGAACAGTTCAGATCACTTGCAAGCTTTGACACTGAAAGCAGGTTGTATTTAAAATCGGGTATGCATAAAACATCACATAATTCCTGTATGTGATTGTGGGTTGGGTTGGGCGGGTGGTGGCTCGGTTTGTGTAGGTTTGATGGGTGGTGGGTTCAGCCGCATTTTTGTAGCCACAGTTGGGTTCTGTGGGTTCAGGTGGGGTTGAGATATTGGGTATGGATTTGTTCGGCTGGGGTTGGTATGATTGGTCTCGGCTCGGTGTTGATTTCTCCTTATCCATGTTGGTTGGCTAAGCTTGGTTAGTGGGTAGGAGTGTGGGTTCATTATTCGGTTTAGTGTGTAGACTTGTGTTTCAGGAGGATTGGTATGTATTGTGAGGGCCATGGCATTGTCCATCTCTGTGTCTTGGTCTGCCCCTGGTTCGGTTCATCCTCCCCTCCACCTTGGTCCCCTTTCATTTGGTCTCCTTTCGTATCCATTCTGTCTGCACTTTCCTTCCTTTTTGGGTCCCCTTTGCTCCGCCACCTTCCCTCATAACCACTCAAAAAAGGCTGCTTTGTGCCATTTTCTTTGCTTATTTTCCTTGCCTCGGCCATGATATCGAACCATGACTTTCTCGTGGTTAGTTTGGGGCTTGATTCTTCTCTACTTTTCACGTCTACATGTTGACGAACCGTGGTGGGTTTTGGTCTAACCCCTACCAACCACAGGTCGTACGCGGGTTGTGTTGCATCATGTTCCGCCATTTGTACCTCCCCTTTGCACTATTGGGTCGTATGGCCTAGCAAGCCACATCCATAAAAATAATCAGATAATATTTCGTACTTTATGGTTGCCCATTGTTCTCCCCCTTGGGAGCTGGTCCACCAAAAAACCGTCATTAGCGGTTCGTCCCCATTGATCACTACCCTTAGCCTCATATAACTGTCACCCTTCCCGCAATATGTTCTATCTCAAGGCATCTCCCTATCATGTTACCAATTTTCCAGGCATTCTCATTGCTAAACTTATCCAGCCCTAAGTCGGGAATTTGAATCCACATGGTTACCTTAGTGAAGTCCACATCTTTCACACTTATGCTCGGTTCCCATCGCTTTATGTTCAAGATATGCTCGTTAATCGCTAGGGGTGAGCAAAAAATACTGGTTGGACCGAGACCGGCCCGACTAAGACTGAGACCGACTAGGATCGAGACCGAGCGGGCGAGTTTTTTCCTCTAAAGTCGGGCTCGGGTTCGGGATTTTTCCCGAAATTCCCGATTCGGACCGGACCGGCCCGAGTTGCCTAAAAACCTAATACATAATACTATATATACTATACAAGTATAGTAGTATACATCAACTCACAAAGTCTCCATGTGTGTTTGGATTGTATGTTCTATATTTATAATGTGTGTTTGGATTGTATGTTTGATACTTGATTTATTGTGTTTGTATGTTCTAAATTTGGTGAAAATTCGGACATTTTTTTTTTATTTGAACTGAAAATTTCGGTAATGGACTGAGACCGGCCCGAGTCATGCACGACCGACTCGGGCGGGCTTTTTATACCGAAGTCGGTCTCGGTCTCAGTTCTCCAAAGGTGAAAACCGAAATTTCAGGATCGGGCTCGATCTTGCCTAAAAAACCGGCCCGGCCCGCCCAAGCTCACCCCTATTAATCGCCCATGGTGACAAATCCAAAATATGTTTCGTATTTTCATCTCGGCCAAAGTCGAACAACATGATTCCCGGCTCGGCCTCTGTGTTCTCGACCTAGCCAAACTGTGCCCATGCTGAACGCAGCATATTCTGTACCACTGAAAGTTTGATTGATTTATGAGAAATCAATTTGCCCACATACCAGTTTCTTTTCTACAACTGCTGGTTGGAGCCTAGATCGATCGTCGGTCGCCTGGTGCCATTTGTTTCGCCGTAGCTGGACATTATCTTGGGATCTGATTCCTCACTTGCAGATGGTAGCTCCTACAGATCACAGGACAAGAAGAAACAAAGGTAACATGCGCAAATTGGTTAGGGTTCTCTCAAGTAAAGGAATATAGATGAAACCAGGCCGAAGCTTTGCTGGAGTTTGCTGCAGTTGATGAACAAATGCTGAACGAAACAACTATGTTGTTCTTCTGCATGGAGATGTCTTCATCGTTCCACAGTTCAGCTTCTTCTCTCCCTTGCTGCGATTGGTTCGCTTGTTCCTTCCTTCCGTCCACTTGTGAGAATTGGATTGGATGGTTTGTTTGATTACAATAAATGCAAAGGAAAGATTCCAATTGCTGGAGTGAAGATGATTTTGTCACGGGCTGGAAACCTAACAGTTTGGGGTTTTCTTTCTTTGGACAGAGAAGCAAGTGGACTTCACGCGCCACATTTCGACCAGTTCGTAATCCACAGTTTTATTTTATATGAAAATGTATAAATTATTTTTTTTATTACAAGATAATTTAAGATGAGAAAATGTATAAATTAATTTGTTTTATTACAAGATAATTTTAGATGAAATTAAGGATTATTATGCATATTATATATCAATTTTATGAAAATAATAATCACATATTAATTTTATGTAGATATTTATAATTATGACATAAAATTTAGGATATGAAAAAATTATATCATTGTTATAATTATGACATACTTTTCTTAAAACTATTTTTATAAAATATCATTGTTATATTCTATTAGAATCAACATATATTACAAAATTTAAAAATAATTTATAATTACTATAACTAATATGCATATATATATATATATATTCTAATAATTAGTATTTATTTAAAAATATATGAAACTAATAGATGTGATAAAATAAATTTTAAAATCATTAATGAGTATCATATTCATAAATGGTTACATTTGTTTTTATTATGTACTCATTTATTTTCAATTTTTTTTATACAATATAAATAATTGTTATATTGTATAATATTATAAAAATAAAAATAACTTTAACATTTCTTCATAAATATAATTAATTTTTATGCTGTGTAATTGAATTTATATTAATTAAATGTACTTTAATAAAGTATAAATAATCATGTTATAAATATATATTTATATTTATTTAAAAAATATTATTAATTTATATAATAAGATAATTATTATATTGCGCAAAGCGCGAATCAGTTTTCTATTTTATAAATGTTTGTTAAATATAGTGTTCATAGTATGAATGGATGTTTCCCGTGACCTAATCCTTTCGATTGTTAATGTCTAGTTGGTAGAGAAAGTACTAGGGATAATTTCTGACACAATATGATTAAACAATTTGTAATGATTTATATTTTACACGATAATGATATACATTAAACATATTTCGTATCTAAACAACTCTTGTCCGTTTAAACACGATTAACAACCGTGTCTAAACACATCCGACCTGCAAATACCCGATTAAGTATATTTATCTAATATTTAGATTTATTTATGTACTTAATTTTAATCATTTATGAATTTAAAACTTTACTGTAAAATTAAATTATTGAAATTGTTAATTTCATATTGTATTGTTTTTTTCCCGTGTCATATATATGACATGATTTGTATCGTGTATATATGAGTTTTTTCTTTAATAAAAAATATAACTGTATCTTAACGTGTGATTTGTTTTTGATCTATCGGTTTAAACATGACACACATTTAAAATTTATTTGTTTACACACGACACGATTAGACACGACACATACGAATTGACTCATAGTAGAATGAATGACCAAACATGGACGTCGTTCTGTTGGGTCCTCAAACTCGTTAATTTCAGTTGCTTTCAACTCCTACAGAGCGGGGTCGTTAGAGCACTAACAATGTCGTCTTCATTACATTAGTGTCTAACTAACTAATGAATGTATCATTGGTTTCGTAGGTGGTAGTAAACTGAGCGTGGCAATTGCCCCCTAACTTTTAATAGGATGAAATATTGCACTACAAAAATTTATTAATCGTACTTCTGAGTTCTGCCCTCACCGAAATTTCTTTTGAACCTTAACAATTCCATTCATTTTGAAGAATTGAAAAGAAGTATTAATACTTTTATAATCACAAAAACGAAAATTTAAAAGCAGAGAACAGAAACAATTTTCTTGAAAAAAACAAATATTTCACTAATCTACAAAGTTAATCTTCAGTGATTCTAATTTACCTTACACAATTTGGGAAATGTTAATTCCACAAGAATACTCACCGTCTATACGAAGAAGTTGTTTGATAATGACATTTAAAATCACATTCTCTCACGATACTCTCCAATTCTTCCTGATTCAAGCGTATTCCGCACTTTTACAACTCTAACATTGTTGAAATCACGAAAGATACATTCACTTTCTTTAAATAGCAATTACTTTGTTTTAAAAAATTGTAGAAAGTTGTCTTGATAAGTAATAACGATCAGATTTAGAAAAAAACATACATATTTATCTCTTCAATTAGAAGAAGAAAGTCGCAATACATGTCAACATATGGAATAGTTGCTCAGAAGAGTTGCTAGAAAGAAGAGCGAACGTGAAGTATATAGTGGTGTAAATTTTGGACACGGTTTATGGGTGATTCGTGGGTGACCGCCTATGGGTCGCGTTTGGATCGAAGATTTTGGACTCGCCGATCATTTTGACATAACTCGTCCAACTCGTATGAAAAATGGGATTGAATTTGGGCTATACCTATCAACTCTGCGTCAACTTGTAAAATCGTATAACTAAATATATATTATAATAAACTATATAAAAGTTTATGGATCACACGGGTCGTGTGAGTCACATGAGTCATTTGAGTTGCATAGTGGGTCATATGGGCAAGGTTGACACACAAATTTCATATTATACAAATTAAAATAACACGAGTCCACTGATCATACGAATTGACCCGTGGATCCGCGGGTCAACTTTAGATTTTGAAAATCGACCCATCATAAATCACGGGGCGTGTTTGGATTGAATATATTTTGATACGATCCGTACTTGATACGACTCGGGATAGACCCGTGGACATGAATTAACAAACTTATGGTTAGCATCTGCTTTAGAATGACCAAAGAAAAAACTGTCGGTGCTTAGGATCTACTTTAGAAATAGGTTAACACGCCTTTTCTTCTGGAATTAAGGATTTGCTGGTGCTGGACAGTAACTTGTGGGCTGAATTGTAGGCTGGGCTGAAATTATGGACTAAATTGGGTCAACTATTTTGTCCAACAGAATTAATTTGGACTAATTGCATAAAAAATAAGTTAATTAGAATTTAATGTTATTTGAATGTTGTTATGTATTTAATTTATTCAAAAATTGTTATATTTTGTCACTTTTATATTCTGGCTTTGTTATGGCAAAAAAAAAATTATGGCTTTGTTTGTGACCACACAAACAAAAAAGGAAAGGAAAATTCTATTTAGAGACTAACGACTACTTTATACAAATCACTTTTATTAAAAAATTAAAATGCCATAATAATTTTTTACATATTTACCCTAACTAATTTTAAAAATAAAACAAAATTACTAAACAAAGACCACTTAATTTTTCACTCACCCATTTTATCTTCATATACAAAAATACTCCACAAAATTATCTTAATATATACCCACACTCTTTCACTCTCCACGAACTCTCCACACTCAATTTAGTTCTTCCTCAATTCAGCCACCACTTACCGTCATCGCCACCCATTGAAGTCGACTGAAGTGGTTGCTGCCATAACTGACGTTGTCGCGTCTCAAAGCTATTGCCGCCTTCGAATTTAGGGTTTTGTCTATTCCCTCACAATTTCTGTGTCGGTACGTTCTATTTCACCTCCATCGACAACAATCGTAATCGATTGTTTGATTCTTACATATTAGTCGATTTCATTCAGATTCGTTGCAGAAATTTCATGGCGGTCGTATCCACCAGTAAAAAACGGCACGAACATGTCGTTTCTTCAAATGAAAAACAGCACGTTCGTGTCGTTTTACCCCACATAAAACGACAACATCTTGCTGAATTGACCCACATAAAACGACAATATGTTGCCGATTTGACCCACATAAAACGACAAGATATTGTCGATTTAACCCATGTAAAACGGGAATAGCTTGATGTTCTTCCAAATTTTAGTGAGCACGTAACTCGAAATATATACGAGAGTGTTGTAAGTTTATACTGCATATCTTTTTATATAACAATTATTGATTGTGTTAACAAATATTTAACATATGATTACATGTTTTTATAGGAACGAGATAAGTTTCGAATTCGCTCTCATGGTCCCATTCAATTATATCATCTATTGTATTGTATATCTACAATAAAAATTACATTAAAAAAATAATAATATAAATTAAGATTTAAGACAAACTATCAAGTACTCACATCGAATGTAGTATACTCACTAGTATAATCCACCAATAATAACTCGTTATTACACCGAGAAGAATCGTGCATGTTATTCAATTTTAATAAGTAAACAAAGAAAATTAACAACAGTAAAACTAACAAAAGATAGTAACACGTACAGAGTTCAGTGGTTCATGAAAGAGATAAAGGATTTCCTTTTTGGTTGGACGGCATCATTATAATTTGTTTGACGAACTTCATTGTCATTCATCTCGTCCAAAATAGAATACAAACCATCTAGATTTTTCATGTAATTGGAATGATTCATCATATACGAATAAAAATAGGGACCCTGCAATGAACAATTTAAAAGTAAGAAAAATGAACGACATGTGGATAAAAAACGTGTCAGACAAAGGGATTTTGCTCTTGCTAGACCGATATTATGTCATAAAATCGATAAGCATGTGCCAATATTTTACTGTTTAATCAGTCCAAGTTTGCTAATACTTTACCACATAATCAACATTTAACAAGTAAATCGGTACATACTTGTCGATATGTGTTATAGCAATCGACAAGCACTTCCCGATTATTTCGATACATATAGGCAAACACTTGCCGATTAGTTTGATAAAAATCGGTTGAACCGGACCAATTAAATGAACAAAAAATGGAAATATCATGTCGTTTCTAATGTATTACTGTCGATTTGTAATGAATACTTACATGAAAAATCAGTTGTTACACAACGATTGATGGCCCGACGATGTGGATGTGGGCGATTGAGTATTGGTGGCGGTGACAAAGGTAACGACAACAGACAACAAAAGTGGCGACGACAGAGGTAACAATATGTGATTTTGGAGTGTGTGGTAAGAATAAAGATAAAAGAGGTAAAATTAAAAATAATTAGGATTTTAATTAAATTTCTTCTAAGTGGTATTTCTTTAACAATTTTGTTTTATTTTTAAAATGGTTAATTGTCAATTTCCCCCTAAAGTTTAAAACTTTGAATTTTAGTCCTAATGTTTGGACAAAATGAAAATTTCCCCAATTTCGTCATATCTCCGTTTATTTTAGACGGTTTAGGAAACATGTGCGGGTCACGTGCGGTTTCTAATTTTGAAAAGGCAAAACTGCCATCATTTCACTCTATACAACTACGTAACTACATATTGGATGTTTTGAAATTCAACTCAGTCAGTTGATGAAGAACGGAAGAAAGCTAGGTTCTTGAAAGGGAGATGAAAGGCGTGGCACCGAGGTGATTCTCAAGGCAATGTCGATGCAATCTTCCTCAAAGGTATCATTCTCAAGTATTCACCGATGTAATTGCGGATTATCACCTCGTTTGAGAATGTCCCGAACCCCCAAGAACTATGGACGTGAATTTTGGGGTTGTCCTCACTTCAAGGTATGATTGAAACACGATTGAGTTAAGTTGCTGAAACTTCGAAGTTTATTATAGGTTTTGTTATGTATATGGTTTTTTGTTTAGAAAAGTGAGAATCCGGGATGTGGGTTTTTCAAGTGGGTGGACGTTGAAGAACAAGAGGTTGATAAATGCAGATGTTGTGGTAGTGCTCTTGCAAATTTACTGTATTTGTACGAGAAGACAACCATTGAGGTCGAAGATTATCGTCGAAAAGAACAAGTTTATCGAATTTATTTGTTGATGGCTTTATTGTTCATCTTAGTTGTGTTCTTGACGATGTAATGTAGGTTTTTTTAGTGTATTTGTTATGCTTCATGTAAGAAGTACGTTATGAAGTATGTAATGTTGATGTATGAAACTGTGTTCTGGTTATGCAATGAAGGGTCGATGTTCTTGAAATTTCCCAGGTGGAATAAGTACCCCCCCTTTAATGTATTGAACCTGTTTAATATTCTCCCTAAGGTTTGTTAAAGTAAGCACTTTTCATCCAGCACCATTTGAACAGATTGATGTTCATAGAACCATAAGCCTTCAAATACATAAGACTAAATCAGAAGTTGCATGTTTCAAAATCTAACATATACCAAAGTACAACATGTTGCAAGTCTTGTTTCCAACTAACACATAGAATACCCTCAAAATGACACTAACTTCCTACATTTACATCTTTTCCTTCCATTTCCTAGACATGGTTCCTTGACTCGGTGCACTATCTTGTGTGGAAGGAGGACCTCCGGTTCCTTGATTTTGCTCTTCGCGTTGGGTCCCATTTTTAGTCTTATTTGTTTTCCCATTTCCGCATGATCTAGCATTATGCCTAACTTGCTTGCATTTTCCACAATGTTGGAGGTCCCCTGTATTTCTCAATTTTCCCGCATTGGCTTCCCACGATGACGCTGTCATTTTCTTCTTTAGTCGACCTGGTGCATTCCTCAATTCCGATGGGTTTAAAGGCCAAGCCGCACTTGGCACCCACTCGTCAGCACATATTTACACAACAACAACAAACATTGCAACAACACCATACACCGAATACAACAGCAACCCGTTAAAACTGAATACAACATCAACAAGAAACAAGCAAATACGACTCCTTACACCGTGACAATGGAGCAACAAATATCTTACATGGAATTGGATGGATTATATCCTCGTATGTCTTCAAATACGACTCCTTACTATAGTAAGGAGATACATAATCTAAGACGTCGGACTGATGGTGCAAGATTGCCACATACGAATGCGGACAGGGTATTCCGGAAAGCTTCCACTGGTCACAGCTGTAGCTCGACTCCCTTAAGTTGACAATACAAGTTCCACCATGCGGGTTCTTAGTTTCATAGATTCCTAAACCGGCATGTCCTACAGTATGGTCCCTTGCATTTAGCGCAACCTTGTCCAACTTCCTTTTAATGGTTGGACAGACCCTATGTGCGAACCCTTCCTCCTTGTCCATTCGTTCTGAAAACTCCAACATAAACATCCACCTCAGATGATCAAACAAAGTAATAACTGGCTTGTCACGAAGTCAACGAATCTTGGCGTTGAAACTCTCGACAATGTTACCGACTATAAGACCCGTCTTAGAAAACCATTGGAAATGTGCCCGAGCCCACGACTGTACTGGAATATCCATTAGGTACTCATATGCAACCGGTTTAACATCTTTTAGTTGATTCATCCGGTGGTTGTGCCAAGTTACGTTGTAGCTAGACGCTGCTCCCCACAAGCAGTCTTTAACCACTTTTCCTCTCCATTGCTTGGACTGCATGTTGCCCTATATATGCCTAACACATGAGCGATGCTCAGATCCTTCGAACACCGCTTCAATTGCAGGCATCAAACGCTGCCCAAACGAGACCAAATTTACATTAGCAAACCTACATTACTTGGAAAGACAAACAAATGCAAGGTAAGTACGCACCTTTTGTCTGTCGGGCATTATGGTCCACTTCATGTCGATACCTACATCGACATCTAACACACCTAAGAACCATACCCACGATGCCCTAGTCTCGGCTTCAACCCATGCAAAAGAGATGAGAAACAACTGGTTGTTCGCGTCTCGTGTGACAGCACAAAGTAATTGCCCCTGCTAAACCTTTTAAATGGCATCCATTGAGGCATATAAACTGTCTGCAACCACGTAGAAGCCCCTAGTGCATCGCCTTGAACGATACATAAAATCTTTGAAAAGTGGGTGTTAAGGATGTATCAATCTGGTCAACAACAATCACCGCAGTGGATCCAGGGTTGAACTTCAATAAGGTCTCCGCATAATCTCGCAGTCTCTCGAACTGCTAGTCTGACACTCCATGTAACATTTCCAATGCTTTTTTATGGGCCAGCTGAATCTTGTATTGACTGACCTCTATACTGAACTTCTTCATGATGTCCTCCGCAATAACCTATCCACCATATTGTGGGGGCATATAACCTATTTGATACACCTGTAAATGAAAAAAGAACACAATCATACTTACCAAGCATTCCACACGAAAAGTCCAACACCCTAAATTCAGTAAAAATCGAAACTTGGCGTAAATAAAGAAGAACCAAAACTAAATCATCGGCAAAGTCGGAAAAATCCATCCTTTTCTTCGGCAATCCTTCCGATCAACAACTCAGTGCAATCTTATACCCTAAAGTGGAACAACGTCGAGGCTTAGCACCAGAATTCCAACAACCAACCCTAAACTTCTGACTAGGAATGAGAAATTCCACAAAATAACGGGATTCCGGAACTTACCTTGCTGCAAACTGGAAGCCGCAGCACCGCAACGTCGTAGAGAGAAATGCGTTGCTGAAACGGATCGTCTGGGTCAGAAAGGCTGGAACGGAGCGCCGTGAAGCTTTCTGCTGGAACGACACCTTCTGCGTCGCAAGCTCTGGAAAGAAATGAAGATTCCGAAGTGGTTTGAAGAAGAGTATTGTTTGTCTGCTCTTCTTTTTGTGTTGGTGTGGGTATAAGGAGGGAAACCGAAGCGATCATGTGAAAACGGACAAAAGGGCAATTTTGTCTTTTCAAAATTAGAAACCGCACGTGACCTGCACATGTTTCATAAACCGTCTGAAATAAACGGAGATATGACGGAATGAGGGAAATTTTCATTTTGTCCAAACATTAGGACTAAAATTTAAAATTTTAAACATTATGGGGGAATCTCAAATTCGGTCCAAACTTTAGGGGGGAAATTGACAATTAACCCTTTTAAAATTAGTAAAGATAAATATGTAAAAAGTTATTAGAGTATTTTAGTCTTTTGACAAAAGTAATATGTATAAAGCAGTCGCTGGTCTCCAAGTAGAATTTCCCAAAAGGAAAAGAAGAACTGATGGGGCTTACGCGTCTTGACATGCTAACAAATTTGGAAGGCATAGTGCCAAATAAATTTCGAGTCAAAGCGTTCCAACCCCGTTGAGGTAACTAAAAAAGTATTTCACGAGTACGAAGAATTCAGATTTAGCGAGGCATAAACAAACATCACCAGAGGAAGACAAGAACAACAATATTCCTGAAAAAATCCACGGGAAAGAACCAATATGCCAAATTGCGATGCAACGTGGTGCCTTAAAACGAAAACAGGAGGCCTAGGCGTGGTGGGTCGGAACTTCCAAGGACCAATTTTAAGGGAACTCAACTGAAAGTTGCAAAGAGAAGATATTGAATCGCAGGAGACACAGCTGATCCTCGAGGGTATCCAACTAGCAATATATCATAATTGGGAGTACCAGAAGATTGAGACGGATGCGCAAAATGTCATCAAACACATCCGAGGAGAAGGAATTTAGTGGAGGAACACAACTATGGGGAGAAACATATTGAGCCTAGCAAACTCCAGAAAGTAGGCCAGTTGAAGGGTTATCCGACGGCAAGAAGCAAATAAATGCGCAAATTGGATTGCCAAAAAACCTATTATAGAAATGTGACTAAATGATTGGGTATTCTGACCCAAACCCGCTTTAATTTTGAATAAAATGTAATTTCGATTAGAAATATATATATATATACATATATATATATATACATATACATATATATATATATATACATATTAATGTATCATAATTCAGAAACGTGAAATTATTATAAAATTTGAGGGAGTTAAATATTAAATTAATACATGAATTTTATTTTATGTGAAAATTGATAATTTTTTTCAACAATTATAAGGTATAGCAATTTATTAGTTCCGTTTATTTTCTCTGTTAACTTAATAAAATGAGAATTTGCCAAAAAAAAAAAAAAATCTTAAAAGATTGCTATGAATGATCTCAAAATTTATATAAAGTCAAATAAAATTATCATAATTCATAACTTGAATTCAAATACATCGCAAATTATATATATATATATATATATATATATAAAGGTGAACTATAACTTAAAATTATCAAAACTAAGATATATATATTTTAGACAAAAGCAAAATGAAAATTATCAAAGAGACCTAACATTTTGTACATATGGTATAAGTTAAGCTAACAATTTTGATTTTTAATTAAAAATTATAATTATTTTCTCCAATAGTGGATACTAAGTACTAACTTTCATTTATATATAACTACCAAAAAAAACGTTTCATTTATATATTGGGATCCGGAAAATTTTCATACTGAACAAGAATTTAACATATTTAATATTTATAATCAAAACTAACCTTTTGACCAATTTAATTCTTCTTACAATGAAAATCTTGTTAATTCCCAATTATCCATGACAATTCTTCTTATTTGTGCCTAGTGGCAAATTATAAACTCCCATTAAAAGTGCTTTATCATGTTGAATTCTTATTTAGTCATTACTAGTAGGAACAAATATCAAAATAGAAACCACATACAATAGTGAATTTTGGCACTAGGAAGTACCATTTGCTAATGCTAATGCTCTTACATCACCAATTGTTGAAGGATTGCTCTTGAAGGAGAAACTCATTATTCTGTCAACACAGAGGAGACCATTACATAGATTAACAGGCTGTGACTCAACTTGTTCTGTCCTGCATTAATGCTGGATGAACAGTCATAGACTCTATATTGTCAATCCTCAATATAGATTCTTTCATCTTCTTCAACACCACAGGAACCCTAGCAATGTTTCTCAACATCTTCTCTTTAAGCAGATGAATCTTCTCTGGTATCTCTTCATCTCCTTGCAAAATGACTGTGCTTTCTGAAGTTTTGGAATCTTCTCTGGAGCCTGAAAAATGATTGCAGCATGGAAGGGATACTCTGTTACAGTGAGGACCATAACAATACACATAGTTAACAATGAGAGATTCTCGAGATGTATCGACAAGTTAGATCACTGAACTGATAATTCAAGGGAAACCTATCAAACACATGTTGCAGCAATTTGACATTTTCACAAGAATTATGACTTAAATGAATGATATGTTGCAGCAAATTGACACTCTTACAAGAATTATTATTTATTACCTTTATTCTGGATGATATGTTGCAGCAAATTGACATTTTTAGAAGAATTATAACCTATATGAATGATATGTTGCAGCATATTGTCATTTTTACAAGAAGTATGACCTATCTGGATGATACGTTGCAGCAAACTAACATTTTTACAAGAATTATGACCTATATATGAATGATATGTTGGAGATTTACATTTTTACAAGAATTATTATACAACTGACTGCAATTATAACCACTTCAAATTCCACAATTGCACAGTTACGAATGCACGTTCATCTAAAAGCTCCAACTCATGATCAGAGGAGCAATACAGAATATCGCAAAACTAGAGATTTCTGTGAGCTTAGCTCAAACCAGTAGTCTCAGAATCCAAGAACCATAAAATGAAGAGATGAAACTAGGCAGTGGTTTAAGCAGTGTAATTTGAAAAAAAGGGGCATGATTAAGGATTTCAGTGAAAAATTTAACAAGATCCAACTTCGTTAAGAAACTTCCATGCTTCACAGATCCGCAAGGCTCATTTACCTGAATAATAACCAGATGTTATCCAATTTACTGAGACCAGAAACCCTAGAATCTGGAGACGATGAATTACCTTGTCTAACAACGTAGCCGGAAATTCCAGGGCGCGATTCTGGTCCATTCCAGCCCGATTCTGGTCTCATGTCAGATGCAAGCAACGCGAAAGCCTCTTTGAGTTGATCCGGAAGAGTACAGCGGTAATGGAGTATTTTATCAGCCATTTCCTTTATATCCAACTCCAGTTTCTCCAGTTCTTCGTGCGACTCCAATTCATATTCCATTTCTCCATAGCTACTTTCACGACTTGGGTTCTGAATTAACGCAACTGAGGCTTCTGCTTCTTGCCTCGGTCCCTTCAGTGCCATTTTATTGCTTGCTTCTGCAGAGTAGAGCTTGGATGAGGAGGGAAAGAGGCTTGGATGAGGAGGGAAAGAGACGCCGGTGAAATTAAATATGGCGGCAAATCATGGGAGTTGTATCCGTATGAATAATTTCATTTATTTGTAGGATAAATTCTGCGGGTAAGAAGACATGTCAATTTAATTCTATATTGCGCCTAATTAAAAATGACATAAAAAATTTAATATAATTACAAAAGAAAATCTCAAGTATAATATTTTTTTTGAAATCAAAATTTAACGTTTAAAGAAAATAGAATTTAATGAATACTTCAACATAAAAAGTTCTTAACTCAAAACAAGAATATTATACAATGAAATATTTAATATAATTACATATACAATAAATGTTATATCATAAATCGGAAATATGAATATCCTATAATGAATTTATTATATTTATAATATATAAATATATAGATAAATAAATAAATATGTCATTATTGTGTTGTGTTTTGTCAATGAAATCAAACACGAAAAGTATTGTCACGAATCCACGCGGCACAATTTTGATATGACACGAAAATTATTGAACCAAAATCTTGGATTTTTGTAGCATGTTCGTATTGGTCCGTCGTGTCGTGCCATAATTGACAAATTTAATTATTTTTTGTGTGTCATAATGTGTTATATTAAATTAGTAACATGTATGTCCATATGTAAACATTGTAAGAAAATATCAAACTTATGAGTTGCTATAATAATAACTTTGAATTCATACATCAAATTTCACAACTATTTAATATAGAATTTGTTGAAGTAAACATTGACTTTCATGGTTCAATGTTAATTAGAGTTTTATGAGTCAAAAGTTGTCTCCATAAGAATTTTAGGATCTAGAGTTTTCTCTAGTTTAAAATAAATAGGAGTACATATATTTGTTATGTATCCACAAGAAGTATTACCAGAAAGCGTGAATTGTACAAGTGAATCACATATATATGATATTTAGAGTATTATATATATACGAGTTCTTCTCTTATTTGTAAGTTACGGTCTTGGTCATGTGTAATTGCACTTTGTTATTTTACATAATATTAGAGTCACTCTCGTACTAACGTAGTACGATTCAAAATCGAGGATGCAAGAAATCGAGAACTCTAATTATCAATGTTGTCTATCGTGTTGTTGGAATTGAGATGGAGTTACTCAACCTGTCCAATTTCTGAATTAGAAGTCTTGCACAAAGTCATATCTTGGGTGAGACTTGTAGGATGTCATTGGAGAGAGTGACATTATCGTTCCGATGGAGATCGACACAAATTGTGAGAAAATCAAGAATTTGAAGTGGAAGAACTGTCAATGGGGAATTTCCCTTAAAGAGATCGATATCATCAAGGGTATTTAATCATATCACGATCCACCTTTGGTAGTTTGATATAAAAGGTTCTAGCCCAACTGTACAAATAGAAGAATGACTCTCAACTACAAATGTTGAAGACTGATCCAATGAATGCGAAACATGGTGGATCTTCAATTTCACAATTCTTTTAAAAATAAAAAAACACGTGTTTGAAAATTAATCTACTCAGCCAGTTTCGAAAAGGTGGATAAAACAATGCATTATTCAGGGATTACATCGGGAATGTATACCCTTGTTACTTCAATTCAAGGTTATGTTCAACAACCTTTATTGGAGGACTTCAAGAATCATCTAGCTTCACATGAGTCATTGACTAAGCCAATGTCTGGGATCAAGCTAGAGGATTTAGTGCACACTCGTGCCTCAAGTGAAAGAACATGATGTCAAGAAGAAAGTTAGTGGCAATGTGTAGTCCTCTCATAAGAAGAGTTTTAAATATCAACGACATGGGAAGTCTGGACATCTTAAAAGATTTTCTCGGACCAAACAGGAGAGTAATGTGGTGAAGTCTAAGGTCTCAATTGAAGATGAAGAATAAGTTAAGTGTTTTCTAGCCAAGACTACTCTTGCTCAAGCGGTTAGAAACTCAAAAAATAAGTGGAATGTAGATTTAGGTTGCAACTACTATATCACCAGAGATAAAAAGCAAAGTTTTCACTACTCGCTTCCATGACAGAGAAGAAGTTATAGTCATGATGGATGATATCATTCACCACGTGGAGAAGCAAGGTACTAGTTTCATCAACAATAGTGGTGGGATGCCAATCCACTTTGAAAGTGTCTATCATGTTCTAGGTTTAGAGAAAAATCTCTTATCGGTGGAGAATGCAATTGATTTAGGTATGTATGTTTGGTTTGGTTTGAATGATGATAGATTTATACAAAATATTAAGATTATAAAGATGGATGTCATAACTTCGGTGCGCGAGTAGATGACATGTATGTCATATCAACTTAAAATAAAACAAACTCTTCAGATAAGCTTCATACATAAAGGGGGAGTTTGATTACTCGAAGATAGGTCCATGGAGGAGTCGATGATAAAGAATTGGTGATAAATTATCGAAAATATCAATCATCAAGCCATCTAGCTACCATGACAATTTTTTGTAGGGAAAGTTTGAAAATGTTTAACATGCTTGTACAAAACTTTATTTGCACCAACATATTTTTTTGCGACGTTGAATGGTTCAACATGTTTGAAAACGGTGATACTTGATACTTTAGTAATTCCATTGTTAAAATTTTCTATCAAATACTTTTCAAAATTACCAAATTAATTAAATAATGTTTCAAGCGTTGCAACAACCCCTCCAAACTTACATTAATGTTACTTACAAATCCCTACTTGATTTAGACTCAATCGAAGGTGCCCCGGTCTTGATTGGGACAAAACCAAGGGACACCCGATTGTGATTCAATTGGAGCCCCAATTGACTAGACCCAAACCAACCCAAATCGGGGCTCAACTGCCTTGGGGCCCAATCCTGATCAGGTGTTCGGCCTTGGGCGACCTAGTCTAGTTCGGACCCAGGTTGGGGTACTCCTGGTTGAGTCTGAAGTGAGTCAGGATTAAACTGTAACATTAGTGTAAATTTGTAGGATTTAATTATAAAATTTGGAAAAGTATTCAGTTAATTTTTTAAATTTGAAAAGTATTTGACAAAAAACTTTAACGAAGGATTGGCGAAAGTACTAAGTACTATCGTTTTCAAACATGTTGAACCATTAAAACATTTTGGCTTGAACAATTATTTTGTGCAGACATGTTAATACCATTTTCAAACTTTTCTCAAAATATTATCACTACTTATTGTTGTTTCATTGCAAGTCCGATAGTTGAGAAATAATCTTCATCTCATAATTTGGACGAGGAGAAGTGGGACATCAGAATATCTGATAAAGTAGAAGTAGTGAGGTCTAAACTAGAAAATGAGCATATTAAAGGGACACTTTGTCACTTGGTAGAAGTCTGATATTTGATCATGTAGGAAAATAGAAATTGTCAAGGAAAGTTAAAGAAGATCTTATGGACTATTCCAAGAAGAATGGATGAAAGTAATAGAGGAAAATAATAATTCTACTAGAGAGAACGATGTTTAGACATTGTGCGAATGACAATGATTCACTTGATACTGGCTATTGTAGTGAGTCTAGACCTGGAACAATACTAGATGGACATTAAGACCGCCTTCTTAAATGGTGAGTTGGAATAAAATATCTACATGGAGTAACTTGAATGTTTTATGTGGAAGGACTAGGAACACTTAGCGTGAAAGCTCAATAGATTGATCTAGCTATGCTCTAAAATAGTCATTTTGGCAGTGGTACCACAAATTTCATGACTTGTGGTCACAAAAAATAGAGTTCTCATGTTAGATGAGGACTAATGCATGTACATCAAAAGGTATGGATCAAACTTGGTGTTTATGACTCTATACGTAGATGGCATATCCATAGCTGAAAATAGTTTAGAGTTACTCCCACAAACAAAGGCATTGTTGTGATCTCTATTTGAGATGAAAGACATGGGTGAGGGGGCGTACATCCTTGAGATTTAGATCTCGGAGAGGCAGTTGTGGCTTTCACGGGAGAGCTACATAAATAAAGTGTTCAAATTTAATAGAAACTCCATCTTATGTTGGCCAACCTCACAACATGGATATGTGTCCTAAGACTTCAGAAGAAAAAAAATCAGATGAAACAAATTTCATAGCTCAACACAGTTGGAAGCTTGATCTACGTAAGGGTGTGTACTTGACTAGACATCTATCAACTATCATGCAATCAACATAGTATGTTGGTACCAAAATGACCCCAATTTTAAGCATTGGCTGGTGAAAAGATCATACGATATCTTAAGGTCACCGTTAACAATGTAATGTGCTACCGAGAAGACATGCAGAGGTCCGAGGATTTCCATATTACTGGTATAACGATGAAGATTACAGTGGTGATTTTGATGAGAGAAAAACACCTCGTGCATTGCGCTCCAACTCTCTGATGATGCCATATCATGAACGAGTAGGAAGTAGTCGTGCACCGCAGTGACCGCCATGAAGGTCGAATTTGTGGCTCTTGTGTGGGATACTCAGTAGGTTGTCTGGCTTAGGGACTCTTGGATAGTCACAATATCAACGACAAAGAACCCCAAGTATCATGACAAATCAAAGCACATGGATATTAAGTACAACTATATTAGAGACGTGATCAAACACAAAGTGATGAGTTTGGAATACTTGTCTATGAATGAGATGGTTGTGGACCGTTTCACCAACATTGAAAAGGGAGTCTTTTGTGAAACATGTGAACTCTCTAGGAGAATGTAGGCTTAGCTGATGTACTTCATTGATTATATTTCCTTTGAACAATGTTTCCTAACTGGAATGATATTTGAGTATGCATGTTTTCGCAGTTTGAGAATTTTGTGTGTTCTTCCTATGATTGTTTGTTAAATATGTCCAAGTGGATATAATCACCCTCTCACACGGGTGATGACTTTTATGTCTTTGTGTCTATGTGATGCCACTGATAGTTTCAGGTTTTGGAAGTCCGTTGGGATGATCGGAAGGACCAAGTGTCTAAAACTGTCTAATTTCGTTCTACGACATATTATGGTCTATCGATCCACTTAGTAGGGGTCAAATAGGATTACGTGGACTCTTGGTTCAGATACTTTGTGTGCTTGATGAACATATGTACAAAATTGAACATATGCTTCGTAGGAAATGAGATATGTTTTAACGTGTGTTCTGCACCACGCTTACCCAATACGACCATGCATATGGTTTGTGATGTTATCTTAACTCGTAGTCGTGTGAGAGCCAGAGCTCTATGTGTAAAGTCACGAGTGTATCCTCATTACTTTGAACAGAGACTTGAGGACTAATAAAATGCTTGCTAACTTAGTTTGTGCTTAAAGACTAGAGGTGACAGTTTTGAACCCGACGCGAAAATGATTCGGAATCAACCCGGGTTCGGGTGTAAAAAAAGGTGTGGCGGGTCATCTTCGGGTTGACCCGTCTGACCCACCGCAAGAAACGGATCGGGTTCAGGTTGAGTCGTCTGACCGAGAATCGACCCGTGAAACTAGAAAAGGCAAAGCTGAAACAAGAAGAGTTCAGTTCCACCGAGTATGCGTCGGTTTCTCTTTGTTCAGTTTCATTTCACATCTTATGTCTTTGTTAAGTTCCACCGAGTTATTGTCTTTGTCCAGTTCCACTTCACAAGAAGAGGCAGAGGTGAAGTACCGAGTGCCGACTGCCGTCCTGCACTTCTGCGGCTCCTGCATCCTACCCGGGCCTCAGCTACTCCTGCAACCCTGCTACCTGTCGTGCCACCTGCGTCGCCGTCCAGGTCTAGCGCTACATTCGTCCAAGCGTCCCCGTACATCCGTACAGCGTAGTCTTCCCCGTCCAGCATGGTCTTCCGTCTTTGACCAGGTCTGCTTCTTCAGTTCTTCCATCCAACATTGTCTTTGACCACACATCCCCTCTCTTCGAGCCGTTTCACCAATTCCTTCTTGTCCTGTTCAATTTTCCAACCAACAAAATGACAAGTATCACGTGAAGGACACTAGAACAGTAATTTAAGAACTGTATATTTCATTGAACACTTGGAATTTTGGACACTTATTAGCAATAACATTAGTAAAACTACCACACGGAAAATGACGAAAGCAAGAATGAAAATTGCAGCATAATGATGCAGTATCGGTGCGTGACACAAGTCTGAACTCTAAAGGCAGTTGCTTGGTTCGGTATTCCTGCAAGGCTACAACTAAACAAGTCTTGTTTACTTGTTTTTCCACATGTCGATAGGCTACACTTGGAACCAGACCTGTTAGGTCGGGTTCGGATCACGAAAGCTGTCCCGCACAGTGTGGCGGGTCGGGTTCAAGTTGATCCGCACATTGCGGTGGGTCGGGTTGACCCAGTTTGTCACCTCTATTGAAGGGCCACCTTAGAAGAACCCAAGTGCCAATTTTGGAAAAGGCAGTTGGATCATGTTGATGGTTTCTTGGGATGATGATGGTTATTATGGGATCTTCTTGAAATTGTGTCCACTAAATGACCACCAGTTGCGGTTTCAGTTGTCGATGTAATGTATATATATACGTAGGGGTGACAATTTCTGAACGACACGATTAAACGATCTGTAACGATATGCATTTTACACGATAATGACACGACACGATTAATAACCGTGTCTAAGCAACTCTTATCCATTTTGACACGATTAATAATTGTGTCTAAACACATCTAACATGCAAATACACGTGTAAACATGACTAAACACGATTAAGTATAGTTATCTAATATTTTGATTTATTTTTTAACTTAGTTTTTAATCACTTATGAATTTTAAAATTTGATTATGAAATATGTGAATTTCATATTGTATTATTTCTATGTGTCATTCTTGTCATGTGACACGGTTTGTTTCGTGTATATATGCACTCATTATTTGTTCAAAAATTTAATTGTGTCTTAACATGTGTTCTGCATGTGATCCGTTTAAGACTCTATCTGTTTAAACACAATACACGTTTAAGATTTATTTGTTTACACACAACATCCGTTTATAGACGACATGATTAATGACAAGACATGATTAGACACGACAAACACGAATTGTCACCCCTATATATATATGTTTGAAAGATCATTGTGTGGTCAAAGTTGAAGAAGATTACATGACCAAAGGTGCATGAGACATTTTCACTGTTTGTGTGAGATTCGTGATCCGCTGCAACACCTGAAAGAGACCCTACAATGAGACAAAGATCATTAGCTATCCAGGTCACTGTTTGTTAACTCTTAACGTGTCCTCCGACTGACATGCTGTGATTTCAATTTCAAACAAATTTGTCTCTATTTTTGTCAAGTCAGTCGATAGAGAAGATAACTTAAATATGCATATTTACGTTGTGCTCTAAACAACTACATGTTTAGTATATTCTAACCGACACAATGGAGTCTAGAGTGTTGAAGAGTACATAAGGGAATCTCTTGACCGGCAACGATGCTTCTAGAGTGGTACAAATTCTATTTTTGATAGATTTTATATTTGAAATGAAATTCAAAAGAAAATCTCAAACTTCATCACTAAAAAAATATTCCTAACTAACACGTTTTCCTACTCAATTAATAGAGAACCAAGGATCTTATAGAGTAGAAAGGTCAAACCAGTTATTAAGACCACGATTCAGTTATGACTAAATTGGAACAATGGTGTTAAGTGTTCACAAAATTGTTCAAGAAATATCAAAATCGTTTTTTTTTTTTTCGATTTGCTGTACAATTCAACCTTGTTGTCTATGAGATCATTCATTGTTAATGGCTATCAATCTCGTGTCTTTGTTTGTCAATCATGTACTTATTCAAATCACAATGTACTGTAGGGCTCGTAATCGTATTTAGACCAGGAATAAAGCACGACAAGGAAGAAAGAAAGAAAGACAAGGTACGTCTGTTCAGGTTGCATTTAATTAATTACCATCTGAAAAACTCGCTTATTTAGCATTTACCATTTCACCTACTTGACGGTCCAACTTCATCAAATAATGTTCAACACATTACTGTTTTTTATAGAAAAGAAAATTACTTAAGAGAGGGAAAAAAAACTGAATTTGCTTACGTAAACGTATTGCATCCTCACAACAAACTACAACGTGTTCAAATGGTGGTCACTAAAACATGGGGAAATTATTCTATTCTATATTTATTATTATATTAATAAAGGACAACGAAGATTAGTTATCATTTCCTTCTCCAAAAAACTATTGAATTAAGACAAACTCCCTGGCGCGTGAAGTCCAGTTTCTACTCTCTGTCCGAGTGAAGAAGCTGAAGGTTGCCTAGGTTTCCCACAGTGACAGAAGAATTCCGTCCGGATTTGGCGAAGAAATCCAACACCGTTCTGCAATTAATTGCTACAAGACAAGGAGAAGGAATGTTTAGCAAGAATCAACCAATCACAAAACTGATTTGACCCAACCATCCATTGCAAACCGAACAACACGTGAAGCAAAGCAAGCAAGGGTTTCAGAATCAAGATTCATCGTTCCTTCTGCAGAAGCAACAAACCAAACAGCGAAGACCTGGGCTCGGCACCACGACAGATCTAGGGCATCCGACGACGGCGACTTGAACTGGCAGCTTCGAGCTCTGCATGACCTGAACCGACCCACTACAAGCTGGGAGGAAGCTAGGAGCGACCCGACAAATAGTTTTGGCAAGGGTTGCAGCTGCTGGGCTCTGCAACAAGTGGGAACCAATCCAGAGGAGACACCCCCGCACGTCCGGTCGGTGGAGGCTCATCGACAGGCCGTGACTAAGTTCAGCCGAGACTGCATCAACCAAAACGACCTTCCCCTGCATACAATTACTATATCCATTTATCTAATCTCTTCCTATTGTGTCTTTCCTTTTCAGCTTGCTTCGCGAGGGAGCTACCAGCTGCTGTGAAGGCGACCGCACCCACGAGGCGCCACAATGCCGATGAGCTCCAATTCCGATGACAACAATAGACCCGTGGGACACGCCGTGAACCTCGACTCCACAAAGTTTGACCTAGATGATATATGTTATGTGGGGAAAGTGCTAGCCAAGAAGCAAATGAAACCGAATGTGATCCTGGGGGTGTTGCGAGCTGCATGGGATCGCTATGGGGATGTGGCTATATCGGAGGCGGAGCCGGGTATACTATTGTTTAATTTTGAGAATCAAAAGCAAGCAAACCGAATACTAGACAGATCCCCATGGGCAGTGAATGGGCACATACTCAACATCAAGAAATGGGATCCAAAGGTGGGAGTAAAGGAAGTGGATTTCAATAAAGTAAATTTCTGGATCCAAGTGCATGATCTAGGACCTGAGAAATTTAGCGATGCAAATGCCTGGAAGATAGGAAATATGGTAGGAAAGTGCCTAGACATTGATAAGCATGAGGAAAGAGTATGTAGAAGCTTTATGAGGATGCAAGTAGAAGTGGATAGTGAAATAGCCTTGATGCCGGGGTTTTGGTGGAGAAACTCTATAGGTGAAGAGAAATGGGCAACAATTAAATATGAGCGTTTATTTGATTATTGTTATGGATGTGGTATGTTGGGACACACGACACAAACATACAAACAGGAAGTGCGAATGGCCGAACATGACCCAGATAGCCTGGCTTATGGACCATGGCTTGTAAGGGTGAGACCAAAATAGGGCTCACCACGGAAACACGTAGGCGGGGAAGAGGGTGTGGGTGCAAAACCGAAACAAACCGCGAGGAAGTCATGGTTTGATATCATGGTTGAGGCAAGAGCAAAGGCCGCAAAAGGGGAAAAAACACAGGCGAGACCGGGACCATCATGCCCTAAACAAAGTGAAGGGGAGGATGAAAGTAGAACAAGGGCTGGCGTGGGCTTAGAATCTGACCCAATGGAAACCGAAACCACCAAACCCCGACCAAAACCGGTCGACATCATGAAGGCGATGACCATCGAGCCATCACCATCCATACAAACCCTAACTATATAAGCCCACACTACTACCGAACTACCGCAAGCCAAACCGCCAGCATGGAACCAACCATAACAGCTGAACATACCTATACCGACCATATTGGAACCCTAAAACCAATCCCACCCTTACATACATGGATGACTAACCTACCCAAACACTACCCCCAAGTCCTATTACCGAAACCATACAAACAAACCACCCACATAGCTTAACCGATGATCACCTTCCTACCCGACAACCCCACCCAACCAAACCCGACCGAGCTCACCATACCAATCCAAACCTACATTGTTGAGAACCCACCCGATACACCCCCACCTCACCAACCATGCTAAACTGAACCACAACCTCTGGCCTAAGCCCGTATCTAGACAAGATGACACTCAAGAGAACCGGGGAGGACATGGAGGATCAACCCAGAAGCAAGAGGCAAAGGGGTCTCAGATCGGTTATTACCGAAAGTGGGCCTAGGGTCCGCACGAGCCCGAGGCGTAGAGTGACCATGGCCAATCCAAACCGAAAGAAGAGGATTAGAATAAAGTCTAAGGGTATTGTGAAAAAGGAATAAGGAAATGCACAAACACAGGATTCTGGTGGCTGTCCCGAAACAGCCATGGGTGCCCAATGAGTGTGATCTCATGGAATTGTCAAGGACTGGGGTCGGCCTTGACAATTCAACACCTACACGACCTCAACAAAAGGTATAGCCCAAACATCATATTTTTAATGGAAACAAAGAATGGGGATACCTACTGCGAAAAGATTAGAGTGCGAATGAGAATGGATAATAAACGCTATGTGAACCCGAATGGAACGTCAGGAGGGCTCGCTTTATGGTGGAAGGGGGATACTAGAGTCTTAGTCACTTATGCCGATTCAAATTGTATGGATTGTGAGATGTACATGGATACAAGTGTGGAGTCAGTATATGCAACATGGGTGTATGCGAGTACGGAGGCCCGTGAACGAACACAACTTTGGAACCTCCTCAAAACAATAGGGAGGGGTCGAAGGGTAGGATGGATGATACTTGAGGATTTCAATATGATATGCCACCCACATGAAAAACAAGGTGGACGAAGAAAATCCCAAAGACAAATGGATTAATTCAAACACGTTATCGAGGATCTCGGAATGGAGGATTTGGGATCAAAGGGACACCCGTTTACATGGTGTAAGAACTGTAGTGGCTCGGAGAGAATAAGTGAGCGCCTAGACCGTGTGTTGACAAACACGATTTGGGCATCTAGGTTCGAAAGGGGGAGATGCCTAAATGAACTTGCGATCGACTCAGACCATGCACCTATGGTGGTCCAACTAAAACAACCAAGGAAGATGGTTCAATAATCGTGTATAATCGTGTTTATACAGATATCTGCAAATCAGTAGTGTTTACACACAATTAATAATCGTGTCTAAACGTATAAGAGTTCTTTAGACACGGGGTGTGTTAAAGTCAAACTCATATACGGTTTAAAATAGATCGTGTCGTGTCATAAATTGTAAGTCATATGTATGACCACAAAAAACGTTTAAAATGATACATGACATTAATAAGTAGCTCTTGTTTAATACATTTGATATATTTTTTTCAAGATACATATTTAATTTTAATAGAAGTTCATAAATGTTACTTCAATTTTAAAATTAAATTTTTGTCAATACTTACTTTCTAGTTTTCGTCAACATTTCTTTTCTAATCATTGGACCTATTTTTGTTGCAAATGGAGGTAATTAGATAATTTAAGCCTTTTAATAAAATTTTAATCTTATTAAATAGTCTCACATGTTTGACCCACGCGATTGGTTGGTATTTCTATGTTGTTTAATGATCTTTCAAATTTCAAAATATTATTATTAGTCAATTTTACTATTGAATGTCAAGTTTAATTAATGAAATAGTGGCGTAACAATGACATTGCGGATGGAAAGTAAAAAAAAAAAAAAAGGAATTAGAAAAATATTTTGAAATTAATTTAACAATATATATATATAATATTAAACCTAAATTTAGAAAATTAAAATATAAAATTTCTATTTCTATTTCTATTTTTTTTAAGAATGAAAATCTAAGGGATAAATGATCCTAGTATGGGTTCGATTAGACCCAACTACGGTCCAACTCAGACCAGGTTGTCTAACCTAAGCGACCAAGTCTTAGTAGGATCCAGACTAGGTTAGACCCTGATTGGGCCTTACGATGGGTCAACTCAACCCTGACTGGGCCCTGGGATAGGTCAACTCGACCCTAATTGGGCCCTAGGATGGGTCAACAAAGACCCTAAGGATTGGTTTACCCTTGGGTCCAAATAACCTACCTAAAGGCAAACCCTAGTCTGGGTTTGACCTTGACCTGGTTGCTCAGGTCAGGCGAACCCGGTAGAGATAGACCCAAACATGGTTGTATAGGTCAGACGAACCCGATATGGATTAGATCTAGACCTGGTCGCCCAGGTTAGGCAAACCCGGTATGGGTTGGACGAAGCCCTAGGTTTAACCCATACCATACTTAGACTAAGTCTTGGGTTGAACCTAGCCCACAGTTAGACCAAGCCCTGGGTTGAACCCTGGTTGGATCCAGTTTTTTGTTTTTAATAAATTTATATATAAAAAAACTTTATATATTTTTTTATTATTTTAATAAAAATTGTATTTTTTAGTTAATTATTAATTATAAAATATTTTCTTATTTATAAATTATTTTTCTAATTTTTTCTAATTTATATAATTTTTTATTATATGAATTATATTTAAATTAAAAGTATATTATATATCTATGTGACAATGATGTAGAGTTGACGTAGTGCTAATTTGACATGGCATGTGCAAGTCATGTGAACATTTAACCGAAAAAGGTGACAACATTTCCAAACGTAAAGGAGCATCTGATAACGTAAAATTTCTTAAGGGATCACGTGATCACATTGTTGTGAGGGAAAATTACCCTAATACACCAAGATATTTGTCTGCTGTTGATAATTGCACAACATGTTTGAAGGTGTTATTTTGTGCACTAAGACGTTTGTCTGTTATTAAATGCACACACTTTAGTGTTTCGTCAATTCTTTTGGTTAAACATGACTATTTTCTATCAAAATGACGATTTTTCCCTCAGGTTCATTTTCATCTCATCTTCAGCACAAAATCATGAATCAAATCCAAGAAAACATATTTTAGTATGAAGGGTTAATGGTGAATGTGCCCCCTAAAGTTTGGACAAAATTTAAGAATCCCCCTTAATGTTTAAAATTTTAAATTTTAGTCATAATGTTTGGACGTAATAAAAAATTCCCCCTTTCCGTCATAAGACCGTTTATTTGAGACGGTAAACCGAACATGTGCCGTGCACGTGTCATGACTTAAATTGAAAATACAAAAATGCCCTTATGTAAGTCTAGTAACATATAACTGCATAACTGAAGCAGAACAAGGCCATTCTCTTCCACCATCAATACCATTTTCCATCTCTCGACGAGGGATCTTGCCGGAAGTGCGGCCCGATGCGGCTATAATCAGAGGAAACGAGTAGCTGTGGCATATAGGAGGGAGAAAGTGACGAAGAATCTGGCACGGGAGTAGAGTAGAGAGCAAGACGGCGTCGGAGACAGAGACGCCGAGGAAGAATAATGTATAAGAACCAGCTGCAGGAGCTGGCCCAGCGCAGCTGCTTCAACCTTCTTTCCTACATGTGTATCAGGGAAGGTCCGGACCATGCGCCGCGTTTCAAGGCCACCGTCAATTTCAACGGAGAGACCTTTGAGAGCCCACAATACTGCTCCCTCTTACTCCATTTTGGCCATCTTTTGTTTCTGATAGAGAAAGCTGCGAGCTCAAATTTCTCAAGGCTTTCTTGCTCCTAAGGTAGAAGGATGACGAAACACTGAAATTTGATTCTGAATCAAACCATCTAAATTTTTAAAATCATTTTGTGCTGATGAGAATCCATGGAATCATTTTCCGCAGCTCCATTTAGGCCTCTATCAAATTAAGAATGTTGTCATTAAAAATTGTTTGTGGAAGCTAAATTTTTTATATTATCATTGATTAGGACGAGACATGTGTCTACAAGAACCTCTTACAGGAAATTGCACAGAGGGTTGGGGCTCGATTGCCGCAGTACACAACATACAGGTCGGGACTTGGACACCTTCCTGTCTTTACATGAATGGTATAGTTAGCCGGGATCATATTCACTGGAGAACCCGCCAAAAACAAGAAACAAGCTGAGAAGAATGCTGCTTTGGCTGCCTGGACATCCTTAAAACAGTTGGTGAAAACATCAGCAAGTTCTTTATCTAAACCCGAGAACAATGACGAGCTAGATCAGATAACCATAGCACGAGCCTTACTGAACTACCGTGTCAAGAAGTTACTGACAAAGAATCTACTATGGTTGCCTCAACTGATTCAGTAGTTGAAGATTTAGGGAAGAAGACGGACACAGATGATGTGAAGGGATTAGAGGTTACAGAAGTAATAGTTCAGGCCACATAAGGGCATTTTTGTCTTTTCAATTTAAGTCACGACATGTGCACGACACATGTTTGGTTTACCGTTTCAAATAAACGGTCTTATGACAGAATGGGGGGATTTTTGATTTCGTCCAAACATTAGGACTAAAATTTAAAATTTTAAACATTAAGGGGGATTCTTAAATTTTGTCCAAACTTTAGGGGGCACATTGACCATTAACCCTAGTATGAATTCTAACTAGAAAATGCATGTTTGGGTTCGAAATCAACCCATAAATGTTGTTTTGGGTTGATAGTTCAGGATTGATTTCAAACCAAGAAATAATGTTCTAAGGTAATTTCGAACCCAAAAAAGTTGTTATGGGTTGATTTGGAACCCAGAACAACATTTCTGGGTTTGAAATTGGGTTGATGTCAAAATTAAATTTGCATTTTGGGTTTGATTTAGGGTTGAAGATGAATAGGAGGGCAAAATTGCCATTTTTACATATTTAACAGAAACAGTTGACATAATAGTAGCGGTGGTGCAAATAACAACACTCTAAAACATCCAGGTGCACAAAATAATAGTAATAGTGCATTTAACAGTATGGTCAAACATCACGGTGCATTGGGGTCATTTACCCTTATTCTGATGTTCACATTGCAGAACAAATAGTATTGGGGATATCCTACGGCTAGAGAGTGCACGTAGTATAATTTACTAAATCAAACAATGCCTACATTTCTAAATATTTTAGTGCAAATTGTTATTTTGCTAAACTAAATCATTAATTTATCATATATATATATATATGTGTGTGTGTGTGTGTCTGTGAAATTAAGAGAATATTGTATGATATTTGTTAGAATTATACGAAACATGCAATCGGTTAGAACACAACATAAATACACATATTTAAGTTACCTGCTATGACGACATAAATACACATATTTAAGTTACCTCCTATGACAACTTATTTGGAGGAAGCATAAGCGAAGCTGTTTGGGGTTAGGATCATAGTTTGTCGGTCAAAGGACACATCACGGTGAAACGAACATTGACCTAAATTTGCACAACTACTAATCTCTGTCTCAACTGTATGTGTCTAGGGTTTCGCTTCTCTAAAGCGAGTATTAAATATCTTGTTTTCTGTCATGAGCACTCTTATATATAGCCATATATAGAGGGGATGCTTTTGGGTTAGAATCACAATACTGATCTTATTAAAATAGGCTCCCACTTATGAGTGACCTAATAATGAAACAACATCTTCCACTTGCACAAAATGGGTGGTGCTCATTCATAAAGTCAACACTAGGAGAACATATTCCCCTTAAATAGTAAAAGTCACGTAGAGGTCAAGAGTCGCGCCACTAGTAGGCATGACAAGCAAGGTGTTGCATATCTGTTAGGAGATGCAACAACTCGTTGATCTCACACCAGCAGCGGAAATACGCCATACATCCTTGGACATGTAATCTTTTCCATGTCTGACCACAACCACAGTTGATACCGCGATAGGTGACCACTTAGTGGACACAATTTTGAAAAACAAATCCATAATGATCATTCTCGGTCCAAAAAACCATCAACACGATCCAACTCACTTTTCTAGAACCGGGACCCGGGCTCTTATAACGTGGCCCTTCGAACATGCACTAAGATAGTGAAAATTGAATCAAACCTCAAGTTTCTATTCAGATTAATGAGGTTACACTCGCGGCTCTACACATAAAATTCTGGGTCTCACACGACTATGAGTTAAAATCACATTTCGGGTCACACCCATGGCAGAATTTGGTGTGCATGATACCGGACGCGCATTATAACATATATTCTTTCCCATGTACCATATGTCCAAATGTTGTACAAACGTCCATTAGGCACACGGAATACCTGAACCTAGAGTCCACAAACTCCCATCTGATCCCTAAGTGGATTGATATACCATAATATGTTATAGTACAAAACTAATTTCAGACACTTGGTTCTTTCGGTTATCCCTATAGATTTCCAAAACATGAAACCATCATTGGCCTCACATATCCACAAAGGCATAGAAGCCATCACCAGTTTGAGAGAGCGATCAAATTCACTTTGACATATTTCAACAAACAAACACAATAAGAATATACAAAATGCTTAAACTGTAAAAACACTCAAATATAATTCAAGTTAAAGAATATTGTATGAGAAATATAATCAATGAAATTCATCAACTAAGCCTACCTAGTGGTAGAAATTTCACATGCCTCATAAAAGACTCCCTTTTTAAGGTTGGTGAAACACAACCATCTCATCCATAAACAAGTACTACAAACTTATCCACTTGTGTATAACCACGTCTTTACCATACATAATATCTATGTGCTTTGACATTTTATGATACTTAGTATCCTTTATCACGGATAGTGTGTCTCCTACGACTCAACAATCGATCAAGAAGTCTCTTCAGCCACACAAAGTACTAAGTAGACCACATAAAGCCACATATTCGGTCTTAATAGTGGTAAACGCGATGCACGACTCTTTCTTGGTCATCCATAATATGGCACCATCAAATAGTAGAAGCACAAAGCCCAAGGTTGATTTTCTCTCATCAAATTAACCACCGTAGTTTGTATCGTTCTACCCAGTCATTCATACATCCTCGGACCTTCGCAAGTCTCCTACATAGCACATGGCATAGTTGATTGTACCTGATATTGCATGACCCTCTTCATTGTCTGTTAATTCTTCAATTCGGGGTCAGATTATTACCAACATACCATGTAGACTACGTGAAAGATGTCTAGTCGAGTACACACCATTCTGTACATAAGGTGGAAGACTGCTCTTAAATACAAAATTTATTTCATCTAGTACCTTTCTTATGAAGTTTTAGGACGCATTCCCATGTTAAGAGGTTGGTCAATGTAAGTTAGAGTTTCTATTGATTTGACTCTTGTTGAACTTTCTAACACTTTGTTTATCTAACTCTCCTATAAAGGTCACAACCGCCACTAATGATAATCTCTCAAGATATGAATCTCAAGGATATACGTTGTCTCACCCATGTCCTTCATCTCAAGCAGAGAGCACAATCGGGGCACTACATGAGTACTGACTCACGTTAGAGGCTCATAAATTAATTGATACATCTAAAAATGAGTCGTTGAATTTCGACAGCTAATATTGGATGGAGTTGTGAAATGAAGCGTTGCCATTAATTTCATAACTCAAATTACATAGAGACGTTAAAAAGCACGGCTCAATTAAAAAATTGTTGTTGTAATTAATTACGTCTCAAATAATTGAGTCGCAAAAAACAATAATCATGTCACTTATTTTGAGGCATCAAAAATGAAAAATAATTTAATTAACAGTATTTTTCACGGCTCGAGAAAAGGAGCCGTCAAAAATCATAAATAACATTATTTTTTGTGGCTCGTAAAATGAGCAGCAAAATAAACTAATGACTCTTTTTCACGACTCTTGTTTTAGAGTCGTGAAAAATAGAAATAACATTTCCAGTGAACAATATAACTCAATTAAATCTAACCTTGCTGAAGTAGCCAGATAGCACTATGAGAACGATTTGGGTACAAAAATGAGAAAAGCAGGTCTGTTAACTGCAGAATCAGAATAATGCATTAGAATCTGACTTGAAGTATTACAAAAGAGGAAATGGTGTTGAACTTTCGAATGAGGTTTCTTGTTGAACTTTCGGATGGGGTTTCTTGGATTGTTCTGAAGTCGTGACGACACTTTCAGATTGAAACAATTTGGTGGCACCCAAACTTTCAATCGGATAAAAATCAGAATACTGAACTAGAACTTGAGAAAGATTGTGAATGTTTGAGATGAAATTTTCGGACCTCCCCTATGACCAATTTATAGTGTTAGCCACACCATTTGAAAGAGACACCACACCCTTTGGAAGACACCACACCATTTGGAAGGGACACCACACCCTTTGGAACCATGTGGTAACCATTCAGCCAAACCATACCCATTTAATTCAAAATTTGGCTCGAGAGCAAAAGGACACCTTGGGATGATGACTTGGAGCCGAAGTTATTGCAACATTTTGGCCTAAACTTGGCTGCAAAGTAAGTGTCCAAAAACCGGGAAATTTGATGTTAAAATGTTAAGTCATTATACCATAAATCAATTAATGGAGCTTGCACACTAAGTTCTCACGGTCGTTTTGCACAAAGTATTCAGGTTGCTACATGTAGATCTCTTTTTCTAACTCACCATTAACTAATGCGGTCTTAACGTCCATCTGATGCAGTTCTAGGTCTAGATTCGCTACAATAGCCAAAATCAAACAAATCGTGGTCATTCACTTTCTCTCATGTTGTGTATAGCCCTTCACATCAAATCAAGCTTTATAATGCTCAACAGTGCCATCAAATAGGTCTTAAGAACCCATTTGGCTCCTATAGCTCTGTATCCTTTCGATAGGCCGACCAGTATCCAGACACCATTTTTCCCCATAGACATCATCTCGTCCTCCATTACTTTCATCTATTCTTCATAGAAGGATCCATCAAGAGTTTCTCCAGCACTATTTGGAGCAACAATTGTCTCGTTAGATATCAGGGTGTTTAGTTCTCCATCACCTTAGATCGTATATCATTGAGAAAGAAACTTTTGTCTTAAACCACAACCTAACAGCTAACTTCTACTAAGGGCATGACCACAGTCGCTCCCACTTCAAACGAGATCTCAATGCTCCAACTATAAATAAGATCATCATGAGAGGAATCTCGTACAATCGCCTTAGCGGGGGTAAGGGTGAATCTGGCAGATGATGAACAATTCATCATTTGCGCTACCATATCTTCCACTCGAATAAGCAAGTGTTGACTCAACTTGATATTGCATCTCATGTAGAGATCGGTTTGAGCCAATCTAGACCTTCTTTGGAAATTCACTCTCTAAGAACGTTGTGACTCGTAATTCGAATTAGATAACACTCTCATTGTCCTACTCGACCTTAAACGCATACCCCTCGGAGGTTTCAGAAAACTAACAAAGATGTTCTTATTCCTTCTAGGTCCATTCTTCCTAAACTTATTCGAGGAATCATGGGTGTAAGTGACGCACCCCCAAGGGCAGATATGGCTAAGGATCATAATTCTCCCAGTCCAAAGATCATATGGACTGGAGTTGATTATCTTGCACTCAATTCAGGATGTAGGCAGTCTTCAAAGGGTTTTCCCAAAACAAAATCAACGACTGAGCCTACGCCATCATCAATTGAATTATTTCTAAGAGTGTTCTATTACGCCTCTCTACAATACCATTTTATTACTGTTAATTGATGAAACATTAAATTCCGTTGAAAGGTATTGTCTTACACGAGCAGAGCAAAGGGTATTAACCCTTCGGTCTAATTGATTCTTAACCACTGCGCAAACGCAGCTCGACCACCGCACTAACGTAGCTCAAATTTTTCAATCCCTTCGAGTTCAACACGAGGGTTATTGGTAACGTAAATCTACTTAAACTCCTGTGGACTCTTCGGTACTCGAGGAAAACGTCTCAATCCCTGGTTATGTGGTATGTCAACACTGAATGCAAAATCCATATAGGACATGACTCAACCAACATAATTGTACTAGAAACATAAATTTCACTAGAATAACCAACAAGACATGCTTGTCACATTGGTTTAGGGAATGCATTCGCAAAGTGTCCACTCTAGCCACAGTTGAAGCATTTCCTAAACTTATGCATCATAGTTTTGCATGGACTTTTTTGTGTCGGTTCATTTTTAGGATACCTTTGCTTCACTTTGTTCCTAACCATTTTTGCCCTTAGTGGATATGTGTTGTTGTGTCATGCAACACTCTCACCCACGACGAAAATTCTTAGGTCCAAAGGGTGATAACATGTGCACCTCAGCCCTAGGCCCATAAGTCTTCTTCTATCTCAAAGTGACTTCAAAGGTGTTAAAGCCCTCAGTAAAGGTCATTTGGATTTTCATATGTTCCCAAGAGTTAAGCAAAAAGCATATTAAAATATGAATTTGTTGTTCATTAGTTAGTGGCTAATCGATCTCCTTGAGTTTTGCTGTCATATTGGTCATATGCCTCAGATGTTGCCTCATGGAGTGCTGATTATTCATCTTGTAATAATCGAACTTGATGTTGAGCAGGCACAGTTGAGCAGTCATATAGACACAAAATTTAGTTTACAAAGTAACCCACAACCCTTTAGTCATGTCTTTCCACTCAAACTCACAAAGGATGTCATCATCCACTGTACTCAGCATCGTAACATGATCCTCAACGTTTTTTGGCATCTCACTCATCATCGAATGCCTCCTTTGATTCGTTAATCCAAAATAGGATTTTGTCATGATTTTCTTGATGTGTTCAAGTGACTTCAGCTCAATTAAGACCATTTGTATAAGCTTGCTTTATATTTTATAATTGTCACTATTAAGTCCAAGACCTTTGTTCAGCTCAGCGATGATATTCTTAGTGGCAGACATAGTTTTCTAATTAAAGGAAATTCTATTAGGATCATGTAGACACAAGCAACAATACTCTAATGCATATGTATGACAAATCTTAGATCAATCAAGACACACTTGAGAACACACTTAAATCCGTAGGAAAGCCCTAACTACGCTGAGAAACACGTATTGTTTTCAAGCATGCCTAAAGCCACTATTATCAATAAAAAAATCCATACAGTGTTTACAAGGCCAAAATCGAACATATCGAACTCATTCAAACCGTTCAACTCTAATATGAAACAATCCTCTTACATTCAAGAATATTCAGAAAACCTCACGGACCAACCGACTGATTTGCACACATAAACTTATATCTGGATGCAGTTCAAAATCATCCAAACTTCTGAAGGGCTATTTTGGACTATTCCTCAAATCTGCTACCAAGGCTACGCAAAAACTAGATCTTCCTATCAAGGTAATCTAATACATGTAAGCACGGTAACAATAATACAATATAAAACATATATATAGGGATAGGGACCAAATTCACCATTTGTAAATGGTATAGGGATAATTTGTAATTTTTTAAAACTTGAAGGATCAAATTCACCATAAATAAAATATTCAACCAAAGAACCAATTTACACACACAGTATGTTAGGATCTCAATGAGGCATAACCTAATCATGTTTAACAGTCATGGAGTCAAGAGTCAATCAGTTAAAGTAAGGCAAGACTATCTACCCTCTAGAAAATATAATGCAATTCAAGGATCTTAAGGAACTCACTCTATATCCAGTCGTGTTATATAAATCAAAATAAGGTTTTCCCAACATTGAAATTGTTCTAACAATTAATTTAATGAGCCAAAAACATTATTAATGAAAGGGTTCAAGCATAATTACCCGATAATACTAAACTACTAGAACCACACATGTTCCAAGATCAAAACCAAGTCTGTTTCAGGATTGATTAAGACTGCCTTGACCTTCTGATTCAGTCCAGACCAGGCTAGAGAGCCTCAACCATTCGAACAAGATTAAACCAATCAGGTTAGTCTAAACCAACTAGTACATAGTGAACTGATTCGGTTCACACAGAACTGATCTTGTTCAGTTACCTTCCCTAATTGGAAATAGGTTTAGGGTTTTGAAACCCTACACGTTGCCCTTTCTTCTTGGCTAGCTAGCCACTACAGGGCTAGCCAACTTGGCTGCCCCTTTGCCTTGGGGTCGGACATGTCTAGTCATTATCCCCAGGTTTGGCCGACCCTCGTCTCGTTGCGAGGCTCTGGCCATGGAGGCCACGACCGAGGTATCGTCGACGTATCCTCCCTTGCGACTGTGTCTCGGTTGCAATCATGGTCACGGTTGGCCACAGTCGGGGCGAGGGGAATTCTAAACGAAATTTGACAATTTTGTTTTTGGTCAAAAAGATGCATGTATTCATTCCGAATTCAAAATCGTTCCGATACTATTACAATCATTACTCAAAATGGTACTTAATAAGAGTGGAGGTCTTTCGACCCATTCATTTAGTCGCATTCCTAATCTTGCTTGTTTCGCAATCCAATTCGCGTTTTCATTCGCAGATCGTCGTATCTTCTTCCATATGATCCCTTCGAACTCTCGCGCTAAGTATTTGATGTTCTCACAAATCGTTTTGATCCTCCAATGGTATGCCTTATCGTTCAAATGGTTGATCACCACTTCCGAGTCCGATTAGATCACAACTTGGTTCCATCCTTTTTCTATTGCTATCCTTGTCCCGAGCATGATGGCTTGAGCCTCCAATGTAGTTGCGTCTGAGCCCTGCATCATTCTATTTGCCCCTCCTTTAACCTGGCCTACCTTATCCCTTGCGATTACCCCGAACCCTCCCATCTTTGTTCGTGGACACCATGATGCATCACAATTTATCTTGACTTCTCCTTGTTTTGATGCCCCCATCTTTCAGCCACTTTAGGGTTCGGCTTATTCTGCATGGTATTCAGTTCGGCTCCAAGCTCCTCCCGGGTTCGCCTTACTTCATCGATCATGGTTCCCGGGTTGGGCATTTTTCTTTCGAATGCCGCTCTACATCTTGCTTTCCATATTGTCCAACATATCGCCATACATAATCTCCACCTTGTTTGTTGGGTGTGCCTTGTCATCCCTTCTTCCTCTTGTCTTGCCCGTGCTCATTCTTCAAAGCGGTAGTTCTCGTGGTGGTTCAGTCTGAGCCCTAGTAGTTCGTCCCATACCCCTTCCGTCCACCTGCATTTATACACCATATGTTATCTATCCTCATCTAATCCACATATTGGGCAACTTACCGGCACGTTCATCCCCCTCCTTTGAAGGTTCGCCATAAGTGGTAGTGAGTTCGAGCAGAGCTGCCACATGAAATTCTTAACTTTTGGGATCATGTTGCACTTCCATATGGCCCGCCACCCATCTTCATTGCTATCTCCGGAGGTGGTGGTGGAATTTTGTTGTGTCTCGATTCGGTCCTTCAAGATATGGTACGCTGATCGGACCATCATGGTCCCGTCTTACGTGTGTGGCCAAATCAGTCGGTCTTCCCCTTCCAATCGCGGTACCTGGACCTGCAACACCTACATAGCCACCCTTGGTTCGGTGATGGATAGGATGAGATCAGTGAACCATGTTCGGTCTTGCAAGAGCAGCTTGACCACCATGATGTCTCGGTTTACCTCACAATCCGGTCGGATATTTATGTTGTAGCTTTCGATCGTATCAACCCACGGATCCCCAAACGGTCGTTATCACTGATTTGATGAGAATCTTCTTACCCGCTTGGTTGAGTGTTTTTACTCTCCATCCGTTTGTCTTGTTTCTGATTCTTTCCTTTAAGTACCCCAAAGCTGCCTTTTTTTATCTTCCCCAGACTGCCGGAAGGCCTAAGTACTTCCCTGGATCGCTTGTGCTTGATATGTGTAGGGCCTCCTCTATTTCCCCGCATCTGTTCATGGCTGCACCCCTATTAAACGTGGGGGTGGATTTGGACTCATTTATTCTTTGGCCCGACACCCTGTAATACTTCATTATGAGCTCCTTTAGATGCCTTGCATTTTCTACATTGCCTTGGATAAAGAATAGTAAGTCGTATGTAAAGAACAAGTGGTGTAGTTCCGGACAACCCCTCCCCAGGGTTATCCCTTTCAATGTCTTATCCTATGTCTTTCTCAATCATCCTGGATAATACATCCGCCAACAATATAAATAGATAAGGTGATAGTGGATCTCCCTGTCTTATGCCCCTGGTTGGTTGGATAAGTGTGGTACGGTTCCCATTCACAAGAACCTTGTATGTCGATGTAGTTATGCACGCTTTCATCCACCTGATCCATTTGGGGCAAAAACCTCTCTTTTCCAAACTCTTCAACAAGAAGTCTCACTCCACTCAGTCATAGACTTTCTGCATGTCTAGCTTTAGAGTGCACTCCACCCTGTTGGTTTCCCTCTACTTTCCAAATAGTGGAACACTTCATGGGTCACCATAATGTTATCCTGTATAAGCCGACCTGCTACAAAAGCGCTCTGGAAAGGGGTGATAAGATTATAGATATACTTTCAATCTATTCACCAGCACTTTTGATATCACCTTATACACAAAATTACATAAGCTTATGGGCCTAAACTTAGATGCATGTGTCGGATTTGGCACTTTTGGGATCAGAGTAATATCATTTTGGTTAAGGGATGTAGGAAAGATACCTATTTCGAGGAAGGCTCTGACCGCGGTGATGACATATGAGCCCACAATGTTTCAGTTCCTTTGATAGAATAGCCCCGGGAAGCCGTCTGTCCCTGACGCCTTTGAACCCCCCCCCCCCCAAACTGGAACACTGTTTCTCGAATCTCCTCCCCCGTTATTTCCCTTGTTAAATCTGCGTTCATTTCCTCGTTTATCTGGGTGGGTATGCTATCCAATGTGCCACAGTCTGACTCAGGGTTTTCTATTATGAATGTCTTCTCATAATGTCCCATGACTCCCTCCATTATGTCTCGTCCCTTTGTTATCCCCTTGCCTCCTCCCCTGTTATGCGAGTTAGCATATTCCTTCGTCTCCGAGCATTTGTGGTCAGGTGGAGAATGTTGTATTTCGGTGCCATTTCGTGAGCCACTTAACTCTCAATATTTGTTTCCAATACAACTCCTCCCGCTTCCCCAGATCGCTGATTTGTCGTTTTAAGATGATTTCCTCCTCCTGTGTCTCTATGTTCGGTTGTCTTCGACCAATCTCTTGGAGCTTTTGTTTTGCCCTTCCCAATTTGACCATATTGTTCCTGAACCTCTCCTTACTCCATTCAATGAGACTCCTCTAGCAGTGCCCTAGTATCAGCCAAAGTGTAGGTCGGTTCAACTGGTTTTCATTCGGCTCCATCCAAGCTGATCAGATCACATCCTTGCATTCCGGGTTCTCGAGCCACATTTCTTCAAACCGAAAACCCCATTTTTCTCTATACGGATCCCTCCATTTTGTTATGATCATTGGCGTGTGGTCCGATCCCATCGCCACTTCATTTATGCATTCGGCATTCGGGTATTGTCTTGCCCACCTTGAGTTTATGAGCACCCTATCCAATCTCTCGTACACCCTTTCCGTCCCTCTTCGGTTATTACACCAAGTATACCGCTGCCCTTTTGCCCCCATGTCCTCCATCTGTATATCCTCGATAAATCTAGTGAAGGCATCAATATTCCTTTGTGCTTTCATGCGTCCTCCTTCCTTTTCGCGATGATACATAATTTCATTAAAATCCCCTTGGCAACACCATGGTCTGTTCCGTCCAGTACCCAAATGTCTTATCTCATCCCATGATCGATATCTCGCACCTTCCTCTGTATCCGCATCGATCCAAGTAATGTAGGCTGAGTGTCACGTTTGATCCGTCACTCTCGTATCTATCATGTTTGGATTAAATCTAAATATCTGCATGTCGACATTTTCTCCCCACCATAGCGCTAAACCTCCCCTATACCTCGTGGTGCGACGTAACATGCCTTTTCTAATCCAATTTGCTCCCGTATCCATTCACAGAAAGCATCACCATTATTTGTCTCCATAAGAAAAATTATCTCTGGGTGATACTTTCCATTGAGGTCTTTCAGGTGTCGAACCGTCAGGGAAGACCCTAGACCCTGACAGTTCCAAACAATTGTGTTCATTGATCCGTGTGGCTGTTGTGGGACAACCACCAGAGCCCATACTTCGACTTGTCGTGTCATGGTTGATTCGGATTGGTACATCAATTAGTGCACCTTCATTTGGAGCTTTCGGTCGATCCTTCCTCTCCAAATCCTGTTTTGTCGTGGTTCTCATTTTACCCCTTCCCTTGTTTGTTCCCCTCATCCCTTCTTATTTGTTTGCCCCATCTCCAGTCCGTTTTGGTATCTTTGACCCGGCCTCTTCATCATCCCCTTCTCTACTTTGCTTGAGGTGCCTGTCTCCTTCTCCCTTTGCTTTTGGTCGCTCCAAGATCATGGTGACTCGGGCGGAGTCTCCACAAGGTACATGTGTGCTTCGTCCATATCCATGAATTCGGTCTGGTTTGTGTCGTTGTCGGGCATTTGGATGATGAGAGGTTTTGTGTAAGGTTGCACTGGGGTGCTATCTCGGTTCATCATTATATCGGTTGCTTCTTCCTTGCCCTGGTGTGGAGGTATTTGTCTATTTCGCCATTGGGCGACGCGATATGGTATGGTCTAGTTCAGCATAGGCAAGGCCCAGTCCTCTGGTTGCCTCAGGTGGATCAGGTTGTGTATTGGTTCGCCTCGTTGTCTCGATTGGTGTGGGATTTTCATGGTTATCTTCATATGCTATATCTCGGGTCTGTGTGATATAGGTAGTGTGGGTTTCCTATGGTTTTGGTGGTTGGGATTCTTGATGCGGCTGGTTCGGTTTCGGGTGGTGTTGATCGGCCATGAACTGTGTTTGTGGGTATTGTAGCTAGTGTTCAATGGGATGGAGCCTTGGTGTTTCAGTATTGATCCTGCCTTCCCCTCCTTGATACGGTATTATGGAGGTGGTGTCACCTGGTGGGTGCACCTCCTTGATCGGTTCATCACTCTCATTTGTGCTCCCCTCATGCTCCATTGGTTCATCCGTCTGCACATTGTGGTTCTCCCCCTTCCCAGTGTTGCTTTCTCTTTTTCTCGGTCCTTGAAATCGTTCAATATATCAAACCATGACCTACGGGGGCCACTTTGTCCCCCAACTGAGCCATTCCTCGTTCCCCCTCCCATTCTGCTCTCCCTTCTCATTTTTGGCCTTTGTCCTGCCAGCCATGGCTCATACATAGGATGCCCTTTTGTTGCTTCTGACATAACCACCTCTGCTCTGCACACCTGAGTAGTGTGACCCAACTTCTCACACCTATAGCAGACATCAAACAGCCTCTCATACTTAATGGATGCCCGTTGTTCCTCCCCTTTTGAATTGTTCCACCAAAATCCCGTCATTAGTGTCTCATCCACATTCACTTCTACTTTCATCCACATAAATATCTTTTGGGTACTCTTCGTTTCCTCCTCCACATCTATGACATTGCATATTTTTCCACTTATCAACTTGGCATTCTCGACACTATACTTCTCAAGCCCTAGGTCATGAACTTGTACCTCTGTTTCATGAATTGCACCCAGAATCAACTTCTACTAGCGCTAAACCAACCGTTGGGATCCATTTTTTTCATACTAATGCAGTATCCTTGAACCGACCACGGCGACATATCAAATATTTGTTTCCTATCCTCCTCATTCTCAAATTCAAACATGACAACCCTATATGACACATCCGATATAAGAACTGATTCGTACCTCTCCCACACCAGTTTCAGAACATTGTGAATTGCTCCTGCTTTGACCGGTTTGTGGGATATGATCATTCCCACATATCGTTCACTTCATTCCAACTGGGGGTTCGACGGCAGGTCCAGTGCGTTCTTCCTCGGGTATATTCTATCATTTGGACTTCCACTTTGATCACTTATTGTGGCAAACACTGGTCCAGCTGCCTTCACCGTGATCGCACCTGTCCTGTAGGAAACAGATAAATGAACTAGGTTAGGTTCGAAATAGATTGGTGCCAAGGAGAGCTCGATCGTGCCCAGTTGTGTTTGCCCAGACGTGTTTCAGTTGTGGTTTGGTTCTCTTCGGCTCCCCTTGTTTATCTGCCAGTTGGTCTGGTCATTGATCAAGGTCAGCCTGCTGGTAAGCCGTCTTCCTCCCCGTCCAAACGTGAGCTCCAATCAGTAAGTCGAGCCGCTTTCAACAAGCTAGGTTAGGGTTTCTGAGCTTCTGTTTTTCTCCATAAGTTGCTGCCTTGCATGGGACTGTAGTTGAACGTCTTCTGCATTAATCGAAGCTTCTCTCCTGCATTAATTGCACTGTGGGAAGATTGAGCCGACCAATTGGATTGTTTTGGCAGCTTCTCCTCTTCTTCGATCGATTTCGCCAGGAAGACACCGACAAATGCGGAGAATATTCTCTCACTAACTTAGGAGAGAGAAGTCTTCTGATCGCAAAGATTTTGATACCAATGTTGAAATTATATGAAACATATAGTCGGTTATGGCACAAAACAAATACACAAATTTAAGTTATCTTTTCTGACAACTGACTTGCCAAAAACGTACGTGAATTTGTATGTGGTTGGTATCACAGTCTTTCAGTTGGAGGATATGTCACGAATTAACGGTTGTGACCCTATTGTCCTCGGTTACTAATTTATGTCTTAATTATAGTGTGGCAGAGTTTCTCTTCTTTAAATCGAGTATTAACATCTAATTTTCTATTTGGGATCAGTATCACAATACTGAATGCTGATTTTATTAGAATAGACTCTCAGTTATAAGTGAGTGACGTCAAATAATTAAAACTAAGAGTACTTTATCCGTAAGAAAAAAATATTTGACCATCATTTCATCATAACTTTTTTTCTACCAATAAGTCCCGTTAACTTTTTCTTTATCTTTATCTTTGTTATTATCAAATATATCTTCTTTCTTAATATTATTCAATATAAAAAATATGATCAAATCAATGTATGACGTGGCCCCATTTTCTTTATCTTTCCCGTCCACTTTGTAACAGACAAACCCTAGATGAACCTGGGCCCATCGGAAAATACAGTGTACTTCATTCATCCCAAACCAAGGCCGACGTCGTCGTTTCAAGCATGCCGACATACTTGCCACATTACCGGTTTTACCTGTCTCTATCCTCTTTATTACGCGCTATCCACAACACGCGCCTTTTCGGTCATCTCTAGTCCAATCATAAAGAATCAAAGCTATCTACATTTTCCCTAATTTAACTGCAGTTTTTGCCCTTGTTTGTCTGGTTAATGTTATGATTTTATTTATTTAATTAATTATTTTCCCTCAGAAAATATAATTGATGAATTCACGAATGTTATTTGAGATTTTGCTCAATATTTAAAATTTTGCAAATTATATATTTATTTTGGTAATTATTTTCTTAAAAGAAATGGTTATTTTATAAATAAGATTCTATGTTATAATCGAAATGTTCTAAGACATGATCGGTGACATTAAAAGTGGATTTGTTTTTATAATTATTATTATTCTCAGTATACATGCATCGCACTAATTTTCTTGATAATTGCTTAAATATGGTCCACACCAACTGTATACCTTACTTCACATCATTAATTGGCTCTGTTGCGAATTAGATGCCATAGCCATTTCTTCTTCTTGAGCTCCCTTTTGACAGTCGAGAAACGGGAAACCTAAGAGTGGAAAAAGAGCAGTAGCTAAGAAACCAAAAAATGGCGGAGGAAACCAAGAAGGTTGAGGCAGAGACGACGACCGTGGTGGAAGAACCAAAGAAGGATATTTCCGACAAGAAGGTCAAAGCTCCGGCGCCGGATGAGAAGTGCTCCGACGACACCAAAGCTATCGTCCCCTCCGAAAGTATACCCCACCTTAAATTTTAGTTTCCATTTCCGTCCGTTGAGTTATTTCTTGGTTTTCTTTACTGGCTTCTGCTTTTGTTTCTTCATCCATCTAGATTCATTACAGAAAAATAAAAAATCCTTTTTTGTCAGGTTAGATTCATTGCTAAATTTAGCTGTTGATTTTGAATTCTGAATAGGTTATAGTATCTGTCTCCTCCTGGGGGATTCTGTAGAAATCAAAGAAAAACTATTGTGGCTAACCATAGTATTCTTACTAATAAAGACTACATAAATTGCTGTCTCTGTCTCTGATTGACATGTTTTTAGGGTTTGAACAGTAAAAGACTAAACTTTTGTTATGTTTGTTGTTGAAATCTGTATGCTTTTACTCCTGAAAACGATGCTGCTGTGTAATGTCTTTCTACATGTAGTGTCCTTGAGTTCTTGATCCTTTGATGCATTAAGTGTAAACAACCATGAATTCATAATCATGTGATCTTGTTCTGTCGTGTTTTTTCTTCGTAATTGCTGTTCGATCACAAAGTTCTGAACTGCAATTTTTTTTCCTGCCACCAACAGAGCCTCCCAAAATAATAGAGAAGAAAACCTCTCACGATCGAGGTAGATTTCTCCAGCTAAATCCCAATTACACCACTCGATCTCTTCAATTCTGTTAATTTTATTGTAAACTGAACTTCACCACTGCTTCTGCTTTCAGATGTTGCACTTGCAGAAGTCGAAAATGAAAAGAAGGCATCTTTCGTCAAGGCATGGGAAGAGAGTGAAAAGGCGAAAACCGAGAACAAGTAAGCTGAATATTAAAGAACTTTGAATTTGTGTATTACGGATAAATATGATAGAAATTTGATGTAATGTGGTTTGAGCAGAGCCCAGAAGAAGCTAGCTTTGGTTACTGCATGGGAAAATAGCAAGAAGGCTTCGAAAGAAGCCCAACTCAAAAAAATTGAGGTACATTTTATTTTCTTCCTCATAAATAAAGTATTCGGTTTTCGATTTGTATACCCTGTAATTCATATCTTTGCATTTCAAATGTTGACTTAATGAAATTGAATCTTTACAGGAAGAATTAGAGAAGAAGAAGGCAGCCTATGCTGAGAAAATGAAAAACAAGGTTGCCTTAATTCACAAGCAAGCAGAGGAGAAGAGGGCGATGATCGAAGCACAGCGCGGAGAAGAACTTCTCAAAGCTGAGGAAACAGCTGCCAAGTACCGCGCCACAGGAATCATCCCAAAGAAGTGCCTTGGTTGCATCTAAAAGTTACAGATATCTTTTAGGGTAAATTGTTTCTAAATGCATCATTTCACGTGTTGTTTTGTGCACCCGTATGTTTGAAATTGTTGTTCTTTCCACCACATTCACTTTCACCGTTACTTTCGTATGTTATCTCGTCATCTAATAGTTATATGGTTCTGAAATTCAATTGATTTCTGATTATACCCCCTCTTCCATTTATTAAACTCTTACGGGGCGTTTCTTTCATGGAATTCGGAATAAATAATACGGAATAGGGAATAGCAATAGGGAATAAGGAATAGGAGATAAGAATATGAAGTTGTTTCTTTGGTGGAATGAAATGGAATGGAATAAGGAATTTTGTTGTTTTTTTGGTGGAATTGTATATGGAAAGGGAATGGAATGTGGTAAAATGACATATTTGCCCCTTCTTGTATATGTATAGTATATAATATATATAATTTGTATTAATTAATTTTAAAATTAAGAATAATAAAAACTTATAATATAATTAATTAATAATTAAAAAAATAAAATAACTTATTTAATTATTTATTTATTAAGATAAAATTGTTGAATTAATATAAATTTTAAAGTAAGGGCATTTCAGTCATTTTGCCTCCTATTCCTCATTCCTAGCGCGCCCGGCTTAGGAATTCCGAGCTTTTCACACGGAATGTCTAAGCCTACCCCGTCCGGAATCCGTAAGCCAAATTTTTGCAATTCCGCGAAAAGAACAACTTCTTACGGAATCCGTAACCCGAATTCCTTTTCCATTCCGTGAAAAGAACATGTCATTAGTCTGTTTGTCATTTCCCCTCAAATTTACTGAATCCTTCTTCCCTACGACAATAGCTCTCTCGTACTATTCATGGAATCATAGTGATGAAGTATGTAAAATGAAAAATGTTTATGTGTCAATCATGCAATGTCATTTTGGATTATACTGCTCTAATTACAATGTATGATATTTCGAATTAGGGTTTACTCGATCCGAAATTGTTCAATTGACTCAATTTTTTATTTAATTGAGTCTGGAGAGTGTTTAATTTTGTTTTACTCGGCTGCAAAAGTTAGGGTTACAATTAATTTCATTTTCATTAATTTATAGAGGGTAGGGTTCATCATTTAGGTTTCAAAAGTGTGGTTTTAATTATCATTAATTTATAGTGGGTAGGGTTCATCATTTAGATTTCAAGAGTGTTGTTTTTTTATTGAATACAGTGTAAAGTTAGATCTAGTTATTAATTTTTTTTATTGGGAAGACCCTCCAATGTGCCCCATGAAAATAGACTTGTTCGTAAATTCGAACAAATGCATAAGGACTTGGAAGAACAACTATCAGTTGTTCGCTGAAAAAATAAAGTCTTAGTCGTTTGTGTAGTTAGTTGGTTGTAGTGTTATATTGGTAGTCTGTGCTGCTTTCATTGTTACCTTCTTCAAGAAGATGAACTAATGTGTAGTTGGTTTTAGTCTTATGATGTATTTTGATAAGCTAATGCAGTTGACTTTCATTGTTATTTGTAATGTTGTTTTATGCTCCGTAGTGTTATGTGTTATGTTGTTATTAACACCATCATGTTTTATATTATGTTGTTTTATGCACCGTAATATTTTATGACTTGTTATATGTGGTTATATGTTTCATGCGTTGTTACTCGAAACATAACAAACATAATTGTGCATAAACAGAAACTGAACAACATGAGTTCCAAATCAGATGTAAACATGTTCTTACCAAAACCATCAACATCATCACACAAACAAGTTCTTACTCTAAACCATCAACATCATATGCAAACAAGTGCAACACAAATCCATTGTATAACATCAGTTTTAGTCGAACTTAAACTAACTATATCCCAAAAACTTATTCACCATGCCTTCATTGTGTTGATTTCAACTTGGGTGATCTCCTTGGTTATCCTTGTCTCTGGTTGAGTTGTTTCTTAGGTGTTTGACTTGTCGAAGGCTGAGGTGCACTGCAACTAACAAATTCATTCTTCTTTGACGTACCTTTAATTTTAGTTGTCCCTCGTCCAGTTTTTACTACTCGGTGACAGATCTTTTCTGATAACTGAGATTTTCATCATGAATCCTCTCTGCACCAGGTGTATATATTTAGTATGGAGGTTAATTAACATAAAACAATAAGAGTAAAAACTTGTCATAAAACGTATTACCGATATATGAATATATCGTCTGACATGAGCCACATTGCTTTGTGTTTCAGTAACTGTAACTGTAGATCTCTTTGCGTTTCTAGAAGTTTCAAGTACCGTGTCTGTCAATTTCCTCTTCAATTGTCTGGTTGTGGTTCTTCATTCTTGTTCTTGCTCAACTGATTCACTAGGCTTACGAAACATGCTTCATGAAATAAGCATTATTATAGATTGGGGAAAGAAAATGTTACCTTTCTTCTACCCGTCGTCGAAACAACGATTAGATGTAAGTCCAATTTCGCCTCACCACCTTGCTGCAAAATGTGACCTTTCTTGCGACGCACTGTTAGAAAACTCTTGCGACGCACAACAGTCGGGAGCAATCCAAGTACGGAATCCACTCGTTGGCACGAAATCGAGTAGGAATTAACAAGAAATTGAGGGTTTGGGAGTTCCACGAAGAGGGGAATTCTGCAAACTACTGAAGAATACCAACAGTTGCACTGAAGTGAAGGATTAAGGGGGAAGGAGCAATTTCATCTTTTATTTTTTTATCATTCAGTTTAAACAGAAAGCCTAGGCGGAAAGCCTAGGCGGAAAGCCTAAACAGAAAGTCTGTTTAAATTAATTAAAATACAGTTGCACTTAAGTGAAGAATAATAGTGGGTGCAATAAATTAAACCCCAAACACAATCATAAACACACAATAAACTAATTAAAATACAATAAATGTTGATTTCAACTTCTACTCGAATCGAACAGGTTTATTCAGTCTTTTGGACAAAAAAAATCAACCCCGAGCCCGAGTTTGATATTAAAAAAATATTTATTTTGACTCAGTCTTAAATTTGGGACGGTCTTGGAGCAATATTCATTTTTTGAGTCTATGAGTCTTTTTATTCATCCCTAGTTATTATTGGGAGAGGGGTATGATAGAGAAAATAAGAAGTGGGCACGATGAGGAAGGGAAGTCAGATCGAAAACTAGAGGGAACAAATCGAAAATCAAGACATTCATTGGTTTGCTGGTCGGACTAATTCTTATAACAATGTACGCAATTGTTAGTGGTGTGTAGAAATTATTTTTTTTTACCAATTTAATATGAATAACAATTATGTAAAACATAATTGGGATTTTTTTTAATCGTTTACCATAATTGTTTAGGAAAAATATCTTTGATTTTCAAACAAAATATCCATAAATTATTTTACTTGCTTAGCAATGTCATATTAAACGCATATATACTTCTTACAATGTTGCAATTGCATCCTACCATAACTATTTTATGTTTTACAATTAAATCAATATGATTTTTGAGTACATTTGAGTTCCAATCAAGGTGAATTAAAGTTACTTACTAAACTATAACACTATATAAACATGAGATAGATAATTTAAAAAAAATGGTATAATAATTTTAATTTAAGTGCATAGTAAGATAACTGGTAAAAGTGCTTTAGTGGTAGAGTTTTGCATTATTAGAGCATGGTCTAATGTTTGATTTTAAATTTATACAATTTTTTTTTAATATATCACTTTAAGAGTTAATGCAATAAGTATAATATAAGTGTATAAAAGATCAATTGGTATTATTAGTCTTGTGGTAGAAGATAACAATTTCTTAAGTGGAGGTGAGTCATGACACAAACAAAATTTTCAAAAAATATATTTGTAAACGTGAATCTGGTTCGTGCATACGGCCATTTAAAAAATAATAATTTGAACGTCAGTTTGACAATTAATTTTTAATTATGGGTTAAAATTAGGGCTGGGCAAAAATAATCGGTTCGGCCGAACCGTACCGAACCATACCTGAACCGTACTGGTTTCGAACCGGTTCAACCGAACCAGTTCATAAAATAAACGTTTTTTTTGTGAAAAAATATGGAGCGGTTCAGAAGAGGGTACAGAAAACCGGTTCAAAACCGGTTAACCGAACCACATTTTGTACCGGTTTTAACCTTCAATATTTTACTAAAATGTCTACTCCTAAACCACTAAGGCACTAAACCAAACCAACAGACCGGTCGACTTCTATCCCTACATCAACCAGACCCTCCCTCTTCAGTCTTCAGTAGTTTAGGTCTTCAATCTTCATTCACTCCCGAGACTCTCCCACGACAGCGAGACCCACGCTACCTCCCTCCTTCCACTCCACTCCTCAGACCAACGGCTTCGCCGCCGCCGCACTCTCACTCCTCAGAGAAACCTCCTCGGATCCTCCACACGGTTCTCCGACACCAGAGAAGCACTGGAAGGACTGCGCCATCATCGAGGAGGAAGGACTTCTGGACTCCTGAACCATAATCTTCTCTGGCGTTCACATCATCTCGTCGCCGGTGGATTTGACCTACTCGCAGCTCACGATTGGGTCCGGACCTATAACTTGTAAGCAATCGAAACCCTAATTCTTTATATCTGATCGATTCATTGACTGATTTCGATTTTTACTTACAATCACACCTAAGATGTAAACAATGTTGCGGATCAATAATGTTTTGTAATTAACCTTGAAATGGACTCGGATTCACGAGAATTTCTTGATGAAATCATGAATGTGAGCGCTGATCTCTTCGGGTTTCCCTTAGTTGATGAAATGAGCCACTCCTTCCATCACCACCACTTCTTGCAGGAACGACACCATCTTCTTCAACCCTCCTTCATGGATGTATTCTTTAACACCAGGAATGTGGTAGGTGATGTCTTGGTCTCCAACTATGAACTTTACTGGTACCTTGATCTGTAAACCGGTAAACGCTGCTGTCAATTCCCAGGTTCTGCAAAAAAATACAAATGCACAGGATTTTAGTGAAGAGACATTCAAAATGCATATTGACTGATTTCGATTTATTGCGATTGGAGAAGAAGTTCTGGAATCTCTGGATTTTAATTGTACCGTGTTGCTGAAGCTGAGCTGATGAATTGTACCGTCTGGAATCTCTGGATTTTAATTGTACTGTGTTGCTTTTTGTTGTTAATTTTGTTGTTTCTGTCAACCTGATTGATGAAACTGAACTTGATTTGTGTTGAATTCGTCTGGATGGAGAATATTGGGTAACTTGATTTGTCAATCTTCAATGGGTTTTGCTGATGATTTGGTAGGTTTTTGAACTGTGTATTTTTATTAAAATTAAATAAAGTGGTTCGGTCGAATCGGTTCTGAACCGGTTCAGAACAGGTACGGTAACTCAGCCATAATCTGGAGCGGCCAAAAACTGGAGCAGTAAACCGTACCTGTTTTAAAATGTGGTAAAGGTACGGTTCTGAACCGGTTCAGGGTCGAACCGGTTTATGCCTAGCCCTAGTTAAAATTGAAAAAAAAAAACTATTTAATGGTGAAATGATACAAAAGACAGGAAATGGAATTCCTATCCAAACTTTAGGGATCAATTAGTAAACAACAACATTCCATAACCCAAGCTACATACCTAAACTAAACTAGATCCTAAGTCAGATGAAGCTGTTGGAGGAGGAGGAGATGTAACGTAAGGATCGTCACTATCCCCTAAGAACTTCATGTCATCAGTAATCGGAAAATCCAAAAACATATGAAATGCTGAATCTGTTCCGTTTTCTAAATCACTCGTGGTTGAAGAATCCGAAACCGACAATAGTTTCAAGTACGAATCGTGTTTCTTCTCACCATTCATCGTTTCGCAATTCACCGAGGAAGATCCCGAGCTAAGGCGGGACCCACTGCTAGTATTCCGGAATGATTCTCCAACTTCCGAGTTCCAAATCCGTAGGAAGAAATCGGGATTCGGAGAGGGGTTGAAGTTGAACAGCAGGGATTCGCGGGAAAGTCGGGCCTCCGCTTCCAGCCTGGCGCTCTCCCATTGCGCCATGTGGCGAGCATTAGTTCCTAGAGAAGGCAAGGGCTCGTGGGTTCCAGGATAGAGTCCCATGCAGACGAGCTTCTTCTTCAGGTGGGTGTTCCACAAGTTCTTGATCTCGTTATTTGTTCTTCCAGGCAGCTGAGCTGCAATGGCGGCCCACCTACATAAAAACACTTGGGGAAATCAAGAACGGAACAAAAAGTTTCGATTTTGATCATTTCTATACAGTATGGAAGCGAAAAGATGTTCAATTTAAGGTACACGCCTGTTTCCGAGGATGGCGTGCATCTGTATGACGAGCTTCTGTTCTTCCGGAGTGAAGGGTCCTCGTTTTATGTCTGGTCGGAGATAATTGTTCCACCGGAGACGACAGCTCTTGCCACATCGGAGAAGTCCTGCATACAATGATATTAGTAATAGGTGACCATGGATAGATCTATCTATACTATTTCTGTAATCTACTTCTACTTTCCGATTTCACCCTTTGAATGAAAGCTTTGGCAGCACGAATAAAATTTACAAGTTGTTTATGTTTAGAGAAGATGTATTAACCACTCAATGTTCTATATTTTAACACATACTGAATAGCTCAATAAGAACCTGTAAGAAGAGGAAGAGAGCTCCAATTTCCATGTCCGTTCTTCTTGATAAAGTCGATTAAAAGCTCATCTTCCTCAGGTGTCCATGGCCCTCGCTTCAAGTCTTTGTTGACGCAGCAAGGCTTCCTCCCCATTTTAGGGTTCAAGGTGGTCAATAAGACTGTGAAGCGGATGATGGATTTCTGTGAAGTAAGAATGAATAGACGGGTTCAATCAATGAGTGTGTCCTTTGCTTGACATTCATTCAATGCTGACTATGATGGAATGGATGCATCAGTACAGGGGTTGGATCCATATAAACAAGTGGATGGATAAGTGTTTTAGAGGATCATTAATTTTCGAACATAATCCGACATTATCTTCAATCATAACTTACAGTTCAAGCTGTAAACTTGCATGAGAGGAGTAGCAGCAGTTGGTGGTGACGTGGCATAAATCCTGATGCTAAGCGTTGGATACATAGTTATCAGAACCGGACCGGACCAGCGGTCCGACTTGGAACCGGACCCCTATCCAGTTTGGATCCGTTAAAATACCGTTTTACAAATGAACAGTGTTTGAACCGAGTTGAACCAGGTTGAACCAGGTTGGTTTTTGGAAAACTGATCGGTTTTTAAAAATACAGTCGGTTTCCGGTTCACTTTTTGGTTGATTTTTTTAAAACAGACAAATCATTTTCGGTTTAAACCGATTGGTTTGTTTCTGCAGTGTTAAACCGGTTCAGTTCACTTCTAGGTTTTATCACAGGACAGAACTACAGATTCTACAGAAGGCAGCCGACTCCATCTTCTTCGTGAAACTCCAGGAGGTCCAGCACCAGCAGTGATTGAAGAAGGCAGCCGCAGCTCCAGGAGGTCCAGCAGGTCCAGCTTCTTCGTGACTTCATCTTCTTTGCCAGCTTCGTCTCGATCGGTTCGTCTCCAGCTCTAGCTCCATCGGTTCGCCTCCAGCTCGAGGTTCGTCAACTCTATTATTTGTCCAAATCGAACTGGTAACCCTTCTCAACGATCTGTGTTGCTTTGTTTTCTGGGTTGTTCGTTTCAGGTATGATTCGCTTTGGTTGTTCATACATCTGCACGTTTTCGTGTTAAAAAAATTTGAAATGTTGGATTTGGAGTTTGTATATTTACGTGGTTCCCATTTGAATTTGTTGATTTTCTTGAGTCTAGCTCTATCACGTTGCTTGTTTGGAGCTAAGCTAGCGCAAGAGTTAATTCAAGCCTTGGAATTGTAGTCTCGCTTCAATTGAACCCTTTGGTCTTGTTCTAATGCGCAGAGAATTCAAAAGAAAGCTCAAAATGGTGACGAAGATGATACAGAATTCGCCTTATGAGATTGCAGTGAATTTATAAGGAGATGAGTTGGTCACCATCTTTCTCGGTGAAGTCTGATCCAAGTCCGAGCCTTGACCCCGAATCACTGAAGCAGTGGGTGGTGGCTTTCTGCATTGTCAGGTTTGACCTTGAGCTAGGGCAGCTCATCGAGGAATGCTACCCATCTACTAATACACTAACAAAGGATGAAGAACTCGAAATTGCTTATAAATCATTCCAGATTCTGTTTCTCAGCACCACAATCGCTCGAGCATCCATGAGTGTTTTGGTTGGTTGCTGCAAATTACAATGAGAGGATGTGTGTTGAAGTTAGGAGAGAAGAGGTTGTTGACATATGCATGAGGTTAGTAGAGGATGACAATGAGAAGATCAGAATCAATGCTTCCAATTTGTATCAGGTTCTTCAGGGACATGTCTCCAAGAAGTAATAAGATCCATTGTGGATGATGATGGCATTCGATTTTGCAGTAGATCGAGTCGGGTTTGGGTACTTAGGTGAGAGTTGGTGGGGTTGGTCTGTCTTTCCTATTTTAGTTTGTTAGGCAAGGAGATTGAGTTCTCATTGGGGGTGGGGTTAGTTTGTTTCATTGCACTGAGAATTGAATTTGTATAGATTGGGGATGATCTGTTATGGGTAATGGAAGGGGATTGAGTTCTCATCTCTGTTATTCATTTTTTCCCCTTGTGAACAGAACCGCATACTGAACCGGGTTGGACCAGCCAAACTGTGAACCGGCCCCCTCGCCGTTTTGATGGCTGATCCGGTTTTGATAACTATGGTTGGATATGCTGTAAGGGGAAATTTTTGAAAAAGTAACTATTTTAAAATAAATATTAAGAAAAAATATTTGAAGAAATGTACATAAGCGCAAGTATCCCCAGTAGCGTTTTTAAATAAACGTTACTGGTAGTAGTGTTTGTAGCATTTATTTAAAAGCGCTACTTGGGAGTAGCGTTTTTCTAATAAACACTACTGTTTTTAACCCTAGCGTTATTTAACCCAGTCGCCCCACCTTTTCTCTTCCAACCGAAACCAACAGCTCTGCTACCTCTCCTCCACCTAGTTAAGTCGCACCCCACGCTTACTCCTCCAACGCCGCCTCCTCCTCCGCCTCCTCCTCCCTGTCCCTCTCGCCCCTGCCGTGCCATTTCCTTTCGTCCCAGTTGAATGGACGCCACGCCAGCTCGACACCCTTCCCGACCGTGGCTCGCCGTGCTCTCCCCCCGTGCCCTCCCCCTTTGTCGTAGCTCCAACTCATCCCCCGTGCCCTCCCCCCGTGTCGTAGCTCACCGACCAAGGCTAGCACCGTTTATTTATTTTTTGCTGCATTTAGTATTTCAATTATTGTTATAATTTAAATTATTAGAGAAATTATAAATTGTTAAAATGTATAAATATATGTTGTTTAATTGTAGAGTTAGTATGCCGCCGCGTGTAAGGATGCCAAGTAATTCGTTTGGCCAAAATGTCGTAAACGTTGGTCCGTTGGACCAATCGGTACTTTGGGGACAAGATCAGCACCACTCATCGAATCTGAGTGTGAGTCAACCATTCACATTTAGATGTTTAAAATTAGAGGAAAATATCATATCAGACGAGGCTAAAGCCATTGTGCAAAATGTTGGTTTATGGGATGTGGTTATTATGTCACGTCCCAAACTTGATCATAAGTTGTTGATGGCATTATGTGAGCGTTGGCGTCCTGAGACACACTTTCTATCTGAAACATGAGGATATGACGATCACACTTGAGGATGTTGCTGTGTTACTAGGACTGCGAATACACGGCAATGTCGTAACTGATGACTACGCACCTGAGGAAGACATTGTGGCTGCGTGGCTGGAATTGTTGGGTCTGAATTTACAAGGTCGTAGAGATTTGGTGCAGATGACTACTTTACGGAAAAATCTCCTTCAGCCGGGGTCTTACCGCCGAACAACAAGCGAGAACATTCATGTTGATTATAATAGGTGGTGTTTTATTTACGACGACAAAGAAAGATAATGTGTCGTTGATTTACTTGCCCCTTCTACGAGATTTAGAAAGAGTGGCACAGTATAGTTGGGGTTCAGTAGTGTTGGCAGCTACATACCGCGGATTGTGTGAGTCATCTGAGCATAACTGCGGAACATTTCAGGGATGTGCAATCCTTGTGCAAGTATGTGTTAAATATAAAATTGTTATATAAAAAATTATATTGTGTATTAGAAATTTTATATTGAAATTGTTTATTGAAGTTGTGGTCGTGGGAGCACCTCCATATTAGTCGACTCGTGCTTCAAGGTGAAGTGCCTGCTGGAGAGATACATCTCTTAGGATATAGGTGATTTATTTTTGTTACTTTTTTATCCTTGACCGGATTAAACATGCTTGTGTATTAATGTTTAGACACAATATTCTTGTTTTAATAAGTGGGCATTCCTAAGAAGATCCTTCAGTCACCAAGTTAGAACTGCTAATTTGGTGTACTATAGGGATGATTTGGAGTCTCAATCGCATAATTGAAAGTGTAGTTGAAATTACTTGCTAGATGTCGTGCACAAAAACGATGCGTTCCAACACCATATTGGGCATATACATTCTCTACCGCGTTAATGATTGCTCGGTGTTGATCAGACATTAGACAGACAAAGCGATCATTCGTTACGTTATCACGTAAATGCGTCAAGAACCAGTTCCAACTCTCATTTGTCTCTGCATCTGCAAGACCGAATGCCAAAGGATAAATCACGTTGTTCGAATCATATGATACGGCGACAAGCACTTTTCCGTTATATTTGTCATACATATGTGTCGCATCAATACTTATAAGTGGTCTGCAATGGACAAATCCTTCAATGGCAGAACCGAATGTCCAAAACATCATACTGAATGTAGCTACTTCAGTTTCAACATTTACTCTTTGGGGCAAAAAATCATAGATTGTCCCAGATAGGGGTGAAATTAAAATCCGGCTGGTCCGAAAAACCGACAAGAACCGGTCTGAACCGGACCAAAAAAACTGATCCGAAAATACATGGTTCGGTTTATGGACGGTTTTTTTTCTTTATTTCGGATTTTCGGTCCGGATCGGTCTTTGGGTTTAAAAAACCATGGGGTCTGGTCCGACCGAATTGATTATATATAATATATTTATTATTAATTAATATGAAACATTGTGCACATATACCAACTTTTTCATTCATCCAAGAGTCAAAACTTGTTTTTTTCAACTTTCAAGAGTGAACATGTTTTCAAAAGTCTCAACTTTTCATCTTTCCCATGCCACCCATCAATTTTTCTTTTCTTCTCCCTAAGCTAACCCTCCTTAGTATTTATGAAACACCTAGTATTTATTTTTTCGGTTTAAACCAAAAATCCGGTCCGAAAATCCGAAATCCGAATGGACGGTTTATTTTCCCTTATACGGTCTTTTGGTCGGGTTTTTTTTTTGAAGAAAATCCGGTCCGAAAATATAGGACCCCGACCAAAATCGTATAAAACCGGTCTGAACGGTCCGGTTTCACCCCTAGTCCCAGGTATGTATACGGACATGGCTGATAGTAGACGCAGAAGGTTCACAAATGCTTCTTCGTGTGTTCCGTATAAAGACTCCAACACAAATTATTTGGAGTACCACGCCTTCGGATATCCAATTTTCGAACCAAACTAATTCTCCACCATCGACTGGATTACTGAAATTTTCAACCCAGTGTCAGCTAAAACTGCATTTCTTATCAAAAACACTATCATCTTGCAAGCGATGTTTTGATGTCGTTCAATGAGGACTTTATTTGTGCATGTATGTGGAGCGTGCAATTTTGATATTCTCCACAATCCAGTATGCTTAAAAAGACTTCCTCTTAATGACCACGAACAATTTCTGGGATCAACTTTACATCGGAAGACAATTGACTTTGTATTTGATGACTCAACAACGCAAACCTTAGAATTAGCTATGTGCCATCTCCTAACGGCGGCAGCTAACTCGTTCGTACTATTAAACATCATGTTTGTGTTTAGAAAACCTCCAGTCAACAGTTCATCAACTTCCATACACAACTCATTTGTGGATTGAAAGTGGTCAATCCAGTTACTATCAATCCAATTTTCAGCAGTAGGTCGCATCATTTGAAGGTTGTGGGAGCTACTTCCACCATGGTCACCTCCATGTACATTGTCTGAAGTCTCGCCAAACTCAACCACCTCTTCATTATCTTCATTAATGTGACCCGTAAAATGCTCAATACACATATCTTCTTCATTTATCGATGCATCTGACAGTGCATCAACGTCGACCTCGTCATCGGATAGATCATGAGTGTGATCATGCAAAACATTGACTGTCTCATGACTATCAACAATGTTTGGCCTTAAGTGAACTACTTTAGTTACACTAAACACAATAAAGCAACTAGCAACGCTTAATTGTAGAGCGAAAAACAATGCACTTTGTGATCGAATTCGTACAAACTTGCAAAGTCCATCAGTATCTGTAAATTTATATGAGATACTAATAGATCGGGCTTCAATATCATCACAACCGCACTCCGTACATATAATTTCCTTTAGTCTAAAAAGTGAGATATCCAAGGTAGCTGTAGTAATACTGGAGTTACCACCCACATAGACTTCACTACCATTCTCAGATAATATTTTGTCGTCATACAAGCAAATGATACCAATCTCTGTCATATTTGATCCTAAATAATTAATATTAAAAAAATTCATGTCAGATTTGCTTAACTTTTAGTTAAGATAATATTTATGTAAATATAACTGGTTACAATTTTCAAAGCATTGTAATTAAAGAATACAAATAACAATTTTCAAAACATTGTAATAAAAAAAACACAAAAACATATATTACATACCTGGACACTTGGACAGTTGCTTAGTCAGACAGTTGGTTGTGCAAATGAAGTAGATGAAGGATTACAAGCAAATGAAGAAAGTATCTGAACGATTGTGAGGATTGTGATTTTGCAAACAGACGTTCAGTGTTCAGTATTTGAAGGTAGAGATTCGCAAATAATTGTTTACTTCTACAGAAATATGCAAATAATTGGCGGACAGAGCAAATTATTGTATAATTTCGCCACCCGAAGTAGCGCAAAAATGAAAAACACCAGTAGAGGTAACGATTTTTTATAAGCACTACCCATACTAGCATTTTTATTGTTTGCGCTAGTAGAGGTGACGTTATATACACATTGTTTCAAATATTTTCTGACCGTACTTTTTGCAATTGTTTTACAAGAAATGATGGAGGGCGTTTGAACGGCAGGTTTGAAACCAAGGTGGAAAGGGAAAAAGGTCGCGTATAAAAAATACAGAGAGGAGTGCAGTGCAAAGTAGGAGACAGAAATTTGGAGAAATTGAATGGCAATAATAATAGATGACAGACAGAAAGGTATTCATTTTGACAGATTCACTTCATACGGGAGCTAAGCTATGCTATACATCTTTTTGTAAAGAAGGATTCAGTTTTGCTTTTGCGGAGTAGTCTCTCTCTCTCGGTGTATCGAGGGGAAAGGGCAATAAATGAAGGTCTTTCCCTTTTGAGGCATCTCAACTGCAAAGGATTATTGAAGCTGAAATGGAAATCAACATTAATGGCGGATTCTACTGATGCCTCAACAGTCCGAAACTAGATGGTCCTCCCTGGTGCCAACTTATAATCAAACTCAGTAGTCAGTAGCAAATCACTTTATTGGAGGGGACAAATCCAAGCATCGATCCAAACATAAGAGTGGGAAAACATTCGTAAGAAATCCCTTACATTATTTATTCAACAAAGCTGAAGGAAACTAGTGAATTGACAGAGTCAAGTTCAACACACATAGTAGACTTCAACTCAACAACCTGAAAAACAAGCACAAGAAGATCACACAACAAGGCAAACTCGGCACAAACGCCTCTCCCGACTAAGTCATTTTTATTGGAAGAAAAGGCAATCAGTGCCCTAAAGTAAACTCAAACAAGGCATCATGTCATATTTTTAATATCATATAAATCAAATCAAGAAAGAAAGAAAGAAAGAAACTGACTTCCCCTGGGACTTTAGACACTGATCGATATGATGCTCTTCTGGTCCGGGGGGGTTCATATACTCCACCCACCATAAGACAAGCAACGACCACTAATACCATTCCCAACATAACACAAAATCCAACCACATTTAATCTTTCCTTCCATGCTTCCAGTATAACAATATAACCCCTTTGGAAGGGTAACCACTGTTCCGAGAGCCGTAACCACTGTTCCGAGAGCCGTAACCACCATTTCGCTATACCTTCAACAAAGCACACCGTATAGATATATCAATAAAGCCACGGCATGTTACCTTATGTTGTTAAACAGACAGAGTATCCTGATAAAAGCAGCAACTCACCACTAATAAGAAGTAGAGAACCGTCTCCCATTAATTACTGACAGTAAATTCCCCGATCGATATGTGGAGGAATCTGCTTTATCTCTGTTCCAAGTTCTTGCTCAATCCTGTACCTGATATGGATGAATATAATAAAAGAACATAAGTAACAGCAAAGGTCATCAAAAATCTTCAAGGGATTACTACAAAGGAAATGGGGGACACACAAGTTAAAGCGGTCCTCATATGTGATGAGATTCACAGCTAAGCCAAGGTGACCAAACCTTCCTGAGCGGCCCACCTAAACAAAGGAGAAGCACATATGAGCCAAATATATACAGACATGGGTAATTTTCGGGTGGATGTGGGGAGACAAAGAGAAGCAAAGACTTTACTCTGTGCAGGTACGTTTCTGAGTTCTTAGGGAAATCAAAGTTGATAACCACATTGACTGCTTGAATATCGATTCCCCGAGTAAACAGATCTGCAGGTCATTAAAACATTAGGCATTAGGGGGTAATGATAGAATTAAAATAAAATAGAGGACAGATAATATATTCACATGAACTGATGGGGTAGAATGTAAAAGGCTCCAATCCATTTATACATATCATAAATGATATAAGGAACTGCAATCTAACTTAACCATAAGAGTGAACATAGCGAGGACTGGCTTTCAAGTAATCAAGAGAGTATATAATGACTAACGACAACTATAGGCTTCAAAAACTCACCAGTACAAACAAGATTCCTGCAAGCTCCATTGCGGAAATCATGAAAAACTCTATTCCGATGGTCTTGCAGCATCTTGGCATGTATGTAGAAGCAAGAATAGCCTAGTTCAGTAATCTTCTTAGCTAAGAGCTCCACTCGATTAACTGAGTTGCAAAAGATAATAGATTGGTTGATTTGAAGCTGCAACACAAGTACAACTGTTAAGAGAAACACAATGAAAAGGTGCCCAGCAGTACATATACAGTACATATGTATGAACATACCTTAGAAAAGAGTGTGTTGAGACAATGCACTTTCTGTCTTTCTTCAACAAAGGCATAAAACTGAGTAATACCCTTCAAAGTGAGTTCATCCATAAGGTTGATGATGTAAGGTTTCCGCAAGTATTTTTCTTTGAAGTCTTTAACCGTGACGGGAAATGTAGCTGAAAACATCAAAAGTTGGCGATTGGCGGGCAGAAACCGGATGAGCTGCTCAATAGATGGTTGAAACTCTGGGGATAAGAGTTTGTCAGCCTAAAACATATAAACTATTTGTATCAGATTTCAAAAATAGCAAGTATTATCTAAGATGTAGACTACAATACCTGAAATACAAACAAAAACTAATCACATACAAATTAGATAGATGAAACTGTAAACAACTAAACATGGAGAGATACTGTGTAGGCACTATAAAGTAAAACGACCTCCTTATAGAAAAACTATTGTAGAGAAAATACTCGCCATCTAGAAAAGGAAAACATAAGCTTTCCTTATGAAGAGAGAAATTCTGAACTAAATAGTCACCTCATCCATCACAAGCATTGAACAGTTCTTCAAAACACAGACCCCTTTTCTGGCAAGATCCAAAATTCTTCCTGGTGTGCCAACAAGCAAATGGACTGGTTGATACAAACGCATGATATCATCCTTTAAGCTCGTTCCACCGGTCGTTACCATAACTTGGATATTCAAATGTTTCCCAAGCTCCTTACAGACTTGTGATGTTTGCAGTGCCAGCTCTCTTGTTGGAACAAGTATAATAGCTGCATGAAACAGCATGGATTGGTAAGATTTTATCTCACAAATGACAATCCTAGAAGGGTACAACCAACTCACAAGATGGTCATGGTCCATGGGGATAGTTATAAAGAATATACAGAGCAGTAACTGTTTCATTTCTCCCCACCCCCACCCCACCCCACCCACCACCACCACAAAGAGAAAAAATAAATAAAAATAAACCAGTACTGTAGCTCACGTAAAGACTTGCACAATCAAGCAAATGCCAAAAAGATGCTGAAGATATACCTTGTATGACATTTTTTTCTTGATCAATTTTCTCCAAAGCTGGAATGCAGAAGGCAGCTGTTTTTCCTGTTCCATTCTTAGCCCGAGCAAGAATGTCGCAGCCAGTTAAAGCAATTGGAATACTTTCTTCCTGGATTGGAGAAGGTCTCTCAAACCCCTTCTCATAAATTCCCATTAGGAGCTCTCGTTTTAGAAAATAGTCCTCAAATTCATTTCCTTTTGTGGCTGTCACATCCTGGAAGAAGCACAACAGTAAATATTAGATAGATGAATATTAAGTATCATAACTGAAACCAATACATCCCATGGTTAAAAACAGCAGAAAGTCATACCTCAGTCTGGTATCGAGTGTCAGGTGCTGGGATATTTAATTGTGCTTTCCAATCTCGTGAGCTGCAGTGAAGAAAGATGCAAGTCAACAACCACTATGAATGAAGGAATATTCTAGATGCGAATCCAACAACTGCACAAGATGGACATTCTGCCCAAAGGCCAAAGGAAATGCCTCTATACTACTGGACAAGACACTCAACTAATTAAGTGGGTCTTTGGTGAGTGAGTCAGGAAATTTGCCTAAGAAGCCAATAGGTCCTCATCATTTGAAGAATGCAACAAGAAGACCTAACCGATATGTTCAACTTGGTATAGGGCCATAGGCTTACCATTAGTATATAGTAAGTATAGTCAGGCGGATAATTCATGAAAGGAATCGGAGCGAATTACAAGCTCCAGAAATTTCAAAAGCGACAGTACATTTTTTTTACATTCATCCCAAATAAGAGACTTATTCATAGTGAAGCAAGTAATGCCCAGAACAAGATCACTAAACACATCAACAGCCTTGTATCACTCAGCAGATTTACATACCTAAATTTATCTTGCCATGAGTTATAACAAGTCTATAAAAATAACAGCTTAAGCTCAAGTGATCAACATGCAAAGTATGTCCTTAATTTACCAATTCAACACATACCCTGAGTCAACGGCTTCAGATTGCACGGTCTTCTCCACTTCGGTATCTGTACCACCTAGCTGGGGCCTTCTGAGCCACTGCTGCTGCTGTTGAGAGTACGAGGGAGGCTGTTGAGAGTACGAGGGGGGCTGTTGTTGATAATTATGCTGAAAATGCTGCTGCTGTTGCCCTAACTGATTCCTCTGAACATAATGTTGGTTCGGCATCCGAGACTGGAAAGCAGGGTTGCCACTGCCGCCAGCACCACCTCTTCCAGCTCCCTTTCCGGGAGGATATGTTGATCTATTGTTCATGATAAGAATTTCTAATCTCAATCCGATAGTCTAGCAGCTGACAACAACCTAGGGCTTACGAAGCTTATCCAATCAAAAGTCAGACGAGTAAGAAACTGAGCTAACACCAATTAATTTCCGAGAGAGGACTTGACCGGCGGCAGAATCGTGGATACAAAAATCGATTCTCGCTTCCGTTCGAGAACTCAAACTCAAAACTCTATTATATACAACTACAAAGGAGACAGCGCGCCGGAAGCTACAGATTAAGCTCGGAGCCGAAAATTAACGAAGACAATAGGGATTTCTGTACATATCAATGGTATGTGAGAGAAGCTAGAGGCGAAATAATGGAGAAGAGATACAGAAATTTGAAAAAATTGGAGGCTTCAAATCGGAGAGAACAATAGGATTCGTCGATTCGTTGGTGTTGAGAGGAACTGATTAGGAGCCCCGCACAGAAGAGACAAGAGAGTAGAGAAAGCTCTAGCCCTAGGGCGGAAATGATTGCGATAAATTACTAGATAGACACTGTAGTTCTACATATTTAGAAATTCACCCGTATTTAAAATGTATCTTCCATATCCCCACCCATATTTCCTTTTTGCCACAATTTTTACACTTATATCTATTTTGGGCTCTTTACTTTTTAATTAAAAAAAAAAACTGAGCTACAAAAATTGGGTTTGGTGGAAAACATGTTTGGGTGGGTGAGTAGAAAAGACTAATGAATCGAAATTTTTTTTAAAAAGACTAATGAATAGGTTGTTTTGAGTTTAAGACCAAATTAAATTGTGTGGGCTTTTTATCTCAAACTCAGGCTTGAACTCAGTTTTTTTGCCTGGAATATTGAATAAACAGGCCTGACACAATTATAGGTCAGAGTTAACATTTATTGTGTGTTTAGGGTTGTGTTTGGAATTTGAACTTATTTATATTGGATATTTGGTATAATGTTTGTATTGTGTTTTGTATTGGATACTTAGTATGATGTTTTGCATTATGTTTTGTATTTAAAAGCTTAGGATAAAACTTTGTTGTTGTTTTTAAAAGAAAAGGTTGATCCAATATCGAGACTGACCCGAGTCAAGATCGACTCAGTCATTTTTTTTATGAATTCAAATTTGGTTTCAGTTCTCCCAGCATAAGTCCTGAAACCTCAGTTTCCATCTGAGTTCCACCCTACTTAAGTCAAAGCATATCACAAATGTCACTAAAAACTCCTAATAATATTTAATTTCACCTAATTAGATATTACTAACAACTTAAAAAGAATATGTACTGAAGTATACGAATGTTATATTATCTATATATATATTAATTTGGTTAACTCTTTTATAATTAAGACACATACATTTTTGAGCTACTTAGTTGTCAAAAAGAAACAATTTCATTGGTTGATTAAGATTTTTTGTAACCGGCGATGAGATGTACTTGCCATGTGTACCTCTAGAAGCTCTCTGATGCTCATCATCGCTTCTCATGATACATTTCACATTTTATCTCATCTTCACATTTATGATCTTTTTTTTATTATTTTTTATCAATATATTACTATTTTTTTATAAGAAAACTTTATAAAAATACATTTTAAAAAATATATATTTTTATCAATGTAATTTAAATTTTTTTAATGAGTCTCAAATAAGTAATAATTGTTATCAAAATAGTTATAATTACAAAAATACGCATATTAAATATAATATTTATGAAAAAAAATAAAACATGACATTAAAGCTATGTTAAAAATATGCATTAACATTATATTAGTAAATGTTTATATAATTTTTCTCACCAACCCATATTATTATTCACTAACCCTATTAATAATATTTTTATTAAAATTATGAAATAAAAATAAATGATTAGTTTTTTTTTAATTTTGCTTCATATTTTTCAATCAAAAAATTATATTACAAACTCTTATTTTTCCTATTAATTTTCCAGTTTTTTTAAGAATTTTTCTTATTTTTTTAATATTTAAAAAAAATATTATAGTTTTTAAAATTATGGACCAATCATGTGCTGACACGTCATTTTCCGTCCATATTTAACGGAAAAATTAACAGAGGTAGCGATTTGCCCTATGTGTCAAAGTTGAGGTAGCTATTTGCACCTTCGTCCAAAGTTTAGGTAGTCGTTATTGAAAATTCAAAGTTTGGATAGCTATTTGTAAAACGTTCAAAGTTTGGGTAGCTATTTGGTATTTAACCCTAAATTAAAATATAAAATAAATAAATAATAAATTAAATTTATTACTTGCCGTGTATAATATTATATTTTATGAATATCAAGTATGAACATATTATAATTTACTCTAACAAATAAATTTTATATTAATAAAGAATACATTTCGTCTATCACATAATACTTTTATCAAAATAATATTTGCACATCAACATCACTTACCTTATCATAATTATATTCTTAATATAAAATTTAATACATAAATGAATAATAAGAATGCAAGTTTAAATTATAATTTAACATTAAATTATACAGAGCCATCAAATCAAGTTTATGTAAAGTTGCCACGCCCCAAATTCCAGTTACGTTCTAGGACGTGACCGACCATTATTCTCTAACATTTATAGAAAATAATGAAGCCTTCAAATTTTTCAAACACAACTTTCAATGTCCATCTATAAAATATTTCGTTCAATACATTTTCCAAAACTAAAACTGACCCCTAAAGCAGACTAACTTATTTTGAATTGCAAATAATCAAAACATTACTTTTGAACTACCGACACCTTATTCAGGGATGAGTCGCCTAGTCCTCAAAAGCTTCCTTGTCACTATATCCTTCCAAATCTAAAAGGCGAAGAATAATTATGGGGTAAGTTGTTGGGGAGCAACTTAATAGTCCCATGGTGAGTTGATAACCAATTCAGTCCCAAAATAGCATCAAAGTTGGTGATGTCAAGTTCTACTACGTCAGCGACTAACTCTCTCCCACCATTGCGCAACAAACAATTTTTGTAAATATGTTTGGCTATCATGCAATCACCCGAAGGAATACTAACACTCAGTTTTGAGTCCAATGAATCATGCAATCCAACGACACTCTCCAGTATGAGGTCTCCCACAATGAATACAGGTTTGTCGCCTGGTGGGCTCTGGTGGTCCACGCAAGCTTTTTGTATCCTGTCTCTTTCCGCCTGAGTCTCTGTAAGTAAAGCTAGTAGTTCTAGGGCGCTTCCTCGAATCTTCCTCCAGATCAATGTGTTGAGCATTCATTTCATGTGCGAGGGCAGCTCCCATGCACTCTACCTGGGTGGAGAATGTTACAGAAAAGATCGGGGTACTTATCTCTGTTCGAAGCCCATCCCGGTATTGGTCAATTTTTGCTTCTTCGTCCCCATAATCCTTGGGGCAAAGCACCCAAGCTCGCTGAACTTTGCTGAATACTCCATCACTGACATTTGTCCTTGTCGCAACTCCTCGAATTCCTTTTTCTTTTGCTTCCTCAGTTCAACTGGGAAGACCTTTTGGAAATCCTTCCATCTAACAATTCCATCATGTTGTACTAAGGATGGTCGAGTTGTAACCCACCAACTGTCAGCTAGGCCTTCCAGTAACGTAGCAGCATACCCTAATTGGTATTCCTTTCCGACCTTGACGGTATCGAACAACTTCTCCAGTTCTCTAATCCAAGATTCGACCTTCATTGGGTCAGCATTTCCCATGAAGTTCGCTGGTGCTAAGCGTTCGAACTTATCGAATGAGATTGTCATAGGTTCTGTAATGTCTGGTTGGGTGCCTCTCCTCTGTTGGGTTTCCGCTCGATATTGACGAACTTGGTCACGTAGGTCAGCCACGGCTTGACAAATCCCTAGTTTGTCCGCTTGACTAGCTACACAACTTGCATATCCTTCGTGTTGTGGTACCTGATCTTCCTCACGCGGGGCCTCAGACACCACTAGGGCTGGCAATGGTGCGGTGAAAAAACCATAACCACGGTTATAACCGTTACTATTTAATATGGTTAACTATACCATTATGGTGCGGTGCGGTTATGGTGATGAATTCTCTACCCATAATGGTTATGGTTATGGTTATGGTATTTGAGTTATACCCATGGTTATAACCATGGTTATTTTATAAATATAATAATTATTTATTATTAATAAACTAATATATATATATTATACTAAATTTAAATTACAGCATAAAAATGAAATCAATTGATGATATTGAGGAAGATGGTGATTGATAGAAACAAATACGTCAAGTGTGAAATGGTTAGGGGTGTTGAATCATTACTCGTCATGGGTGTTTGTTGAATTTTAATGTTAATTCAGTGGTGTGAATGTTAATGTTGAATCATATGAATGTTGAATGATGTTAGTGTTAATGTTGAATGATGTTAGTGCTATATATTTTTATTGTTGGTAATATAGATAGATGTATTTTTTAAAATTAAATTTTCGTTCTTTTATTATATTACATGTGGAATAAATATGGTTATAAGGTTAAAACCATGGTTAATAACCACGGTTATTTTGATGGTTATGGTATTGAAAATTGTACCCATAATGGTTATGGTTATGGTTATGGTATGTGGTTTAAAAATATGGTATGGTTATGGTATTTGGCATACCCTGACCATACCCTAACCATTGTCAGCCCTAGACACCACATCCACTGTCTTCTAACTTCGTGAGTTCCTTTGGATCCTCCTGAGAGATTGTCCACCCAACCTATCACTGCCTCGAAAAGAGGCAGCTACTTGTTTTCCCTTTCTCATTTGGGCGACAACGTCAGGAATAGTCTCTGCATTCCGTGTCATTACTTCCTGTAACGCATTGAACAAGTAATGTCGTTTCAGAGTTCATCGTCCCTAAATCAACTAAGAATCTTAACCTAGGCTCTGATACCACTCTGTCATGCCCCAAATTCCAGTTACGTTATTGGACGTGACCGACCATTATTCCCTAACCTTAATAGAAAATAATGAAGCTTTCAAATTTTTCAAACTCGATTTCCGACGTCCATCTATGAAAGATATCGTTCAATACATTTTCCAAAACTAAAGCTGTCTCCTAAAGCAGACTAACTTATTATGATTTACAAATAATCAAAACATTACTTCTGAACTTCCGGCACCTTCGGGGATGAGTCGCCTAGTCCTCAAAAGCTTCCTTGTCACTATCTCCATCCAAATCTGAAAGGTGGAGAATAATTGGGGGGGTAAGTTGATAGGGAGCAACTTAGTAAGAAGTATTAACTTATCCCTACTGGATCAAGGTCTTATAAAACATATCTTGTGATCAATATAAACTTAAGACTTAAACATTTAGACATTATAAAGTTCAAAAGATGTACGGAACAGAGTTTGTCAAAATGAGATGATGCAAACCTACTAAACTTATAAATGATTTAGAGTTAGAGTTTAATCCAAATGTAAATGACGAACTTATAAAAAAAATATTCAGAACTGAACGGATACTGAGGTTCGAACTTATCAAAATTCAAATGGGACATAAAAGGAGGTTGCTCTAGTCTTTTTTACCATGCCTATTGTATCGCAGGAAGGCTCCAATGTTTAACCCCCATTAGAAGGATACAGAGACCATATATATCCGCAGGGGCGACTAGAGTGATCATGATCTTTTCGTATTGATACGTCAGTGGGCCCTCGTAAGGGTTTCAGATCGTAGTAGGCTTATGAGCACAGAATCAGAAACAGAGGTCGAACTTTCTAAAATGGATTTCACTAACTGTTTTCCACTAAGATCTTATACCAGACTAGCTCACAAAAATATAGTCGGACAACATATCAAAAGCATACTTTATAAAACAATTTCAATCACTTGATCCGAAATTTATAAACGAAAAACTCATGTGCATGGTCTAAAAGAGAATTAGCTTATTTTTAAACTTTCATGCAATGCAGAAAATATTTTCTTTAGAAAAAGTAAAAATAAGTTGAAACTACTTGTAAACACCTGATTTTGGCTCCTTTAGGTGTTCAACCTCCGCAAGTCATCCCCAACGAGTCACAAGCCGACAAACGGAGTCTTTAGGTGTTCAACCTTTGCAAGTCATCCTCGACGACCAGGACTTGTAGGTGTCCAGATTCTGGGAGTCACAAGCTGATGAGCGTTTAGGCGCTTCGTCTCCGCAAATCATCGTCAACGATCGGGTCCTATAAGTGTCTAGCTTCCGAAAGTTGCGTGATGATGTTTGTCTACTATGTAAATAATGAATAAAGAGGAGCCAAAATCAGTTGTGTTTCTTTGAAAACACACTCATGAGATCACTTCCATGAGTGTGTGTTCAAAGATGGGCAACTGTAAACACCTGATTTTGGCTCGGGGTCAAAATACCGTACGCAAGGAACCGAGACGACAAAAATCGAGACGAAGAAAAAAGCAAAAATAAAATAAATCCTATACCCTAAACCCCAAACCTTAAAACCCTAAACCCTAAACCCCAAACCCTAAAATCCCAAACCCTAACCCTTAAATCTCAAACTCTAAACCCTAAACCTTAAACCCCAAACCCTAAAATCCCAAACCCTAAACCTTAAACCCTAAACCTTAAACCCCAAACCCCAAACCACCATAAACCCAAACCATAAACCCCAAACCCTAAACCCCAAACCCTAAACCCCTAAACCCATGGCACCCATTTTTGGCCAAACATCCACCATTGCATCCATTTTCGTCCAAATTCCCACCATGCCCCAAATCACTCCCAATTTCTCCCGATTGGCACCAAAAGTCTCCTAATTGCCATCACCATTTGACCATTTGATCACCTTTGCTCATCCTTAGCCAAATTCTCTCCAATTATCATCAAAACACCTCCCAATTGTCAATCACCTCCCGATTGCCAATCACCTTTGCCCAATTTCTATCCCCTTTGCCATCCACCATGTATTGTCCATGTTTATCATCTATTGGGAGGAGAAAACTCTACAAAAGCAAGGGATAGATACGGTTGAAGGAAGAGGAAGAAACCAAAGGATAGTTTGGAACAAGCTTGCCTTAAGCTTGTTCAAAGAAATAGAAAGAAAAGAAAGGAAAAGAGAAGAAAAGAAAAGAAAAGAGAGAAAAAAAATTCAAAGTGAGGATTTGAGTGATAGTGAGTAAAAATAAATAGATATAAATTGAGTGACGAAAAATCGGCGAATATCAGTCTCGGTTCATCGTGAGGTATCTAAACTTCGAATAACTTAGGTATATCTCCTCTCGTGCTTGATATTTGTATTTCGTAATGTGAATGAAGTTTGTTTCATCGATTTTATGTGTTAATAGTTGTATTTCGTATAAGAATCGTACTCGGTTATAAGTTTGGTATAACTTTGGGGTCATTTTTAGACATTTGTGAAAGTTATGGGGGTTGTTTCAGTAAAAAAATATTTTTGAAAATGAATTAAGTCATTCCCAAACTTTGATGAAGATTACAACTCGGTCCTTGGACTCTCAGGTCATTTTGGGACTTTACCGAGTGTTATAAACCAAACTAGAAACGTTTTGGGTCATTTGTGCAATTTTCAAAAGATTTTTCCAAATCAGCTAGAAATTTTAAATAATTGCATCTTGGTCCCTAAACTTTTTTGGACATCCTATTACTTCTCAACGTGGCACAAATTAGTCAAATATGCTTCGTATTTTCAAAATCATTTATATACGTTTGACACGAATTAAAATGATCCCAAAGTTAAACCACTCTTTTGTTTTAGCACAATTACGTTTATTTTCTCTTGTTTATTTATTTTAAATTAACTCAAAAAAAAAAAAAATTGCTTGTATATTGTTAATAGAAAAAAAAAAATGCATGTCATCTCTTTAGCCAAACATTATCAAATTGGACAATTTGGATAAATCAGGCAAGTTGAAAAAAATATATAAATTCAAAAGCAAACTAAAGTACCGAAAGAGCGGATTATGGGCTCGCGAGCCCTTAAGACGTAATCAAACCCCCGAACTCGATTCTCTGAACGTAGACCTTTCCAAGCCCTAGGATGTTAACACCATGTACCCTAGGCAAATTTAGGATTCCGATTAGCCTTTAATTAATCGGTGGCGACTCTTTCAATTTTTTTGGTCCGGTTGATGACCCCGCTCGACCGGATCCGTCCCTCGCCAAGAACCGGCATTTTCAAACGGGTCGGGAAAAGTCGGATCCGACGTCCGACACTACTTACCTCAATTGAATCCCGAATTTAACACGAATGACTTCGTCATTCCGAAATTCTTAAAATCAATACAATGAGAGTATAAGGTTTCCATTTGAAACATGAAGTCCTAATAAAATATCACTCACTTATTCAGAACTAGTATCCCCTAGGGTCCAATTCAGATTCCAGTTTGTTTTTTCGGTTCTGTCTTTGACACGCAAAATGAGACGACAATCAATATGTTGTTCTTCACTGATTTTTAGACCTTCTCAGAAAAATTCTGAAAATTTATTGTAGGCATATAATTCAATAATGAGCCCAACGCCGCAGACGACATCACGTTTAGACATTAGGGCAGTTAACACGCGCCGATCAAAGTTGTCTGGGCGTGGTCAACTTCATCTTCAACCTAGAGACATAATTATACAGATTGCAGGGCTGAGTTTGAGGGTTTCATTCTCCCTCACACTACAAGAAACTAGAGCATCAACGTCGGTAAAAAATCATTGCTAAAGGCATAAATACCGTTGTTAACTTTTAGCGTCAACAAAATTTCCGTGCTGGTAGCCCCCATCGTTAAAGGTTATACCTACGGCAATTTTTCGTTGTAAAAGGTTTGCCGTTGTTAAAAAGTCACTCCCCATTTCTCTTTTACAACGAAATTCGTTGTTGTTAAACACAGTTCAAAAGTGACAACACATTGTCGATGTTACAAATTACTATTAGTGATGAAAACTTTTTGTCGTAAAAATAGTGTTTCAAACACGAGTTTACGTTGCTGCCTTTGATAAAAATCACAATTTTCATGAAGTATTATTTTTTGATTGATTTTTTTTTTCCTTCGGTTCATCATGTTCTTCATCTTGCCCAGTATAGGTTCTTCATGTTCTTCAATTTCCTTTGATAAAAAACACATTTTCATCGTGTTATTCGTAATAATGTTCTTCACTCATATTTCATCATTTTTCCTCGTACAACCTTGAATACTCATACAGTCGGTAACAGTAAGGACAACCTGTCCAGAAGCTCGACAATATCGGATCTGCAGCTATGGGGGCGGCGACTGTAGCGCTTCTCTTCACAGGAAGTTTACTACTGGTGGTAGATCCACCTTAGATAAGACAGCGACTCCCGATTCTCTATCGTAAACGGGTTTCCGTGTAGGATCCGACAGGGGTACTTGTTCTTGTCCGACAGGGGTACCTCGCTGACGAGGTTGAAGGTCTGATCAGCGCAGGGGTACTTGTTCTTGTCTGGATGGAGGAGAATCGCCAACATGCGGTAATGTTGATGAGATCGTGGTCGTCCGACCGCTTCTCCATCTGGAGGACGGAGTACCAGTCGTAGTAGTAGCTATTGACGCGCTTCTTTGATGCGGGCAGCACTTCGGCAATGGCCAGCATCTGGTCGGAGCCGTCAAGCAAGGGATCGGTTTCCTGGGCCAAGGTGGCGAATTCCCTGGCACCTGTTAGGTCGTGACCGTCGAGGAGCTTCTCGGCGATGCCCAACTCTGTCGACGAGACCAGCTCTGTTCGATTCACAAAGCCTTTGGTCCAGCTCTGTTCGGTTCCAGTTCCTCTGAGGTGCAGCTCTGTTGGTGGGTGAAGGGAAGGAAGGCAAGTGCTGTGAAATAACAACGTGAGGATGTGATAGTGGGTGAGGTTGAGGGCAAGTGCTGTGAAAAGAGCGGGAATTTTTTTTTTTTCAAATTTGATTTTTTTTCACTGTTGAAGTTTAGAATGTTGGTGGATTATTAACGTCAACAATAGTCATCACTAAATAAACTATTTTACAAAAATCATTGAATCTGTTACTGAATAACTATACTAATGTCGTCAATATATTGACACGTAAACCTATTCTTATATTTTTTGGTACTTATGTTTTAACGACGACAAAATTGATTAGTTACGGCATGCATCCGTTGCTGTTATAACTATATTTACGACAAAACTTTTCGCATTTAAATATGTACATTTACAACGGATAAATCATTTGTTACTAATGGAGTCATTTAACATCAAGTATTGGTCGACATTACACATTCATTTTCACGAGAATCATTTTTTCATCACAAATGACCATCATTTACATCAGACAGTCGTTGTTGTTGGTTATATATTAACAACAGAAGTATACTGTCTTTGAATAAGCACATTTGCAACAGAAACATAAACTGCCACTGATGGAGTCATTTACTCTCAGAAACATGTTGACATTACACATTTATCCATTTGAAATTTAAAGTGACGGCAAATGTTATGACTAAAAGTGGCTTATGATGATGAAAAAAAACTTGTGCCCATTTACGTATAATAACCACAACTGTTAAGGTCGACATATTTTACATATATTTAACATCAATTATTAACGTCAACATGAAACAACCGTCGTTGTTGCCACTGATTCTTGTAGTGTCATTTGAGCTTCGTCTTGGGTGTTCTTAGTGTCTATGGAAATCCCTTATAATGAACTACAAGGTCACTGATTCATTTTTATGAAGTAACCAATAAAAACGTCACTTTTAAGGTCACCAAAGTTTTAGTTTTGAAATCGTGACTGAATCTTCTTAGTTCGATATCTCATGAACGACTCAATTAAATTAAATTATGTCACTTGGGTTAGGTTACTTAAGATCCTTAGAAACTAACCATGACAAGAAAGCGAGAGTAAACTCTACTATACCCAATTTCACCATTAATGATTTTCGAAATTTTCTCTCTCTAAAATCAAGCATTCATGGAGAAGGGAACTGAACATGAATATGAAGTGTTACCTTTGTCGTGATATTCCCCTTTGTTGGTGGCTTGTGGACGTTCCACTTCGGTCATTTTCGTGGCGGTACGGTCGAACTCCAAATTCTCACAGATTTCTCTCTTCAAACTCTTTTGTTTTGTTTCCAACACTCTAGGGATCGATAGGTCTGCGAAAATAGATAAAATCTAACCTAAGTTGCAGCCATGAAACAAAATATCTCCTCTTTCGTGATCTTTGATAATCTTTCCGTTACCTAAATCTCAACCACGTCAACTATTTGCATTCCCATACAAAAAGTTTGTTTTGTCCTTCAACTTTACCATCAATTGTCATTAACCTTCAAATTTATTCTTTTGCAAAGTTTGGTCCTCTAAAAAGTTGTGGATGTTACAAATTATAATTTACTCTAAAAAGTATGAACATATTATAATTTTCTCTTACAAATAAACTTAAGATTAATTAAGAATACATTTCGTCTATCACATAGTACTTTTATCAAAATAATATTTGCACATCAATATCACTTACCTTATCGTAATTATATTTTTAATATAAAATTTAATACATAAATGAATAATAATAATGCAAGTTTAAATTATAATTTAACATTAAATTAGACAGAGCCATCAAATCAAGTTTATGTAAAGTCAACTAAAAATTTATTCAAAAAATATTAAGCAAGCAAATTGTGTATACCCTGAAAGTTCAACTAGTATATAGATAGTTAACCTACCTAAAATGGTGATGAAGTTATATGTGTGAATAACTTGCAACCACGTTTGATTTCATCCTCTTTTACACGCTAGTAGTGATCTCTACATAATTTTATATAAATATATAAGACTTATTTTACGTTAATAAAAAATTTAGGGGTTAATATGCAATACTTGCAAAGTTAATTCAAACATCTCCTAGGTTTTTATAACAACCATAAGCTTCTCAGTACATTAGTCTCTCTGTCAATCAGTCTCTTTCTTAGTTCGAAAGTACCTCACTTGACACAATTTGTTCCCTTCTTTTGACATTCACGCATCAACGTCAACAAAACACCAAGATGACAATATCACTTTTCTCATCTAGCAGACGCAACGATATTGGGTTATCTCAAAGCAACAACACCGAGATATCATGTGAATTTTTATTTTTATCATAATTTTTTAGGTTTCTTTTCCAAATTTGGCTTCGATTTTGAGGAGGCAGATTCGAAACTGTTTGGGACGGCTCGTTCACCACTTGTTTGTTACGGTTGTGAGTAGAGCGAGTCTGCATAACTATTTGTTCTATTCCCACAGACGGCGTCAAATGTTGAGACAAGAATTCTCAGGTGCTGATTGGATGTTGATCCGATGCTGACCGGATGCTGACTGAGCACTTCGTCAGAGCTCCGATGAACATGCAAGAAGGGGAACGCAACAGAGGGGGTTCTCCAAGTCTCACTCTGATGCTTAAATGATTATACTTGTGATGTATGAACTCTTAATTGTGTCGCTGGTGTATGTAGAACAAGAGTGTATTTATAGAGCTAGAATGCCAAACTGTTTTAGGCTTTATGTATATTTCTCGTTGGGACTTTAAGGATACTGAATATACCCCGTAATATTGCAGTTACCGTATATGATATTTGTTGAATTTATGTCCGAGATATGCGAGAAGATATTGTCATATATTAGAAGTCGATTAAGGGACCAGAGGTGAAAGGGTGAGTCATTTAGCAAGCGCTCTTAGGGCGATCGTCTGAGAGGCTTTGGCGACCATTGGAGGCTTTGGCGTCCACTTGGACTCTGGGTTGATGCTGGACCGCTTTATGGGCTCCAGTTTTCCAGGAGTGTGAGTCAACCCAATCTTAAAATGCTTGAACGTAACCCCCTCTGAGGTTGTATTGGACCGAGAAGACATTGTGGGTTTGGTGTCATAATGGTCCGTTACTGTCAGACGTCGAATCCGACTTCCCCGACCCGTTTGAAAAATATTTTTAAATTTCCTTTTCAAATGTCGGGTCTTGGCGAGCGAAGGGTCCGGTCGAGCGGGGTCATCAACCAGACCGAAAAAATTGAAAGAGTCGGTACCGATTAATTGAAGGCTAATCGGAATCCTAAAATTTTGTCTAGGGTACATGAAATTAACATCCTAGGGCTTAGAAATGTCGACGTCCAGAGAATCGAGTTCAGAGGTTTGATTACGTCTTAAAAGCTCGCAAGCTCATAATCCGCCCTTTCGGTACTTTAGTTTGCTTTTGAAATTTTTTTCATTTACCCGAATTGCTCGTTTTGATCATGCTTGGCCCAAAAAGACTATACGCATTTTCCTTAAACCATGTATACACATTTTTTTATGAGTTAATTTCAAATAAACAAAAGAGAACTAAAGTTAATCGTGGTCGAAAAAAAATAGTTTAACTCTCGAGCCATTTTAAACGTGTCAAAACATGCACGAATGATTTTTGAAAATTTTAAGCCGTTGGACTAATTTGTCCCATTTTGAGAAGTTATAGGATGTCAAAATAAATATAGGGACCAAAATGCAATTTATTAAAATTTGAGCTGAATTGGACAAATATTTCGAAAATTACAGAAATGACCCTAAACTATTCTGGACTTATTTGTAATACTTGGTAAAGTTCTAAAATAACCCGAAAATTATTCTAGACTTATTTGTAACATTTTGAAAAGTCATGTAATGTCCAGAAAAATTTAGGAATCAAAATTGTAATTTTTGAAAATATTATAACTGAACTGAAAATATTTTTTAAAAATTACAGAACTGACCCTAAATTATTTTAGATTTATTTGTAACACTTGGTAAAATTCCAAAAACAACCCGAAAATTATTCTAGACTTATTTGTAACATTTTGAGAAATCATGGAATGTCTAGAAAAGTTTAGTTATCAAAATGTAAATGTTTTTAAAAAACGAGCTGAATTAAGAAAACAATTCAAAATTTGCACAAATGTCCAAAAACTTTTCCGGTTTGGTTTATAACACTCGATAACGTCCCAGAAATGACCCGAGAGTCCAAGGACCGAGTTGTAACCTTCATCAAAGTTTGGGAAAGAGCTAAGTCATTTTTTGAATTTTTTTTGTTTTTAACATATACATAATATATATATATAGTATTACATAGACATAATATAAATATATATTATACATATAGATAAATATATAACATAAACATAATATAAATATATATTATACATATAGATATAATAGTATTACATAAAAATAATATAAATATATATTATACATATAAATATATATAGTATAAACATAATATAACGATATATTATACATATATATATATATAATAATACATAAACATAATATAAATATACATTATACATATATATATAATAATAATATTACATAAACATAATATAAATATATATTATACATATATATTAACAAGTATATTATACATAAATATATAATATATGTATATAAACTCTCAATTTTATTTCACATTTATAAAATACAAATATGATATTGAATATGAGATAAATATACCTAACTCATTGGAGGTTAAAATACCGTACGAGAAAACCGAGACTGATAATCACTGATATTTTTCACTCTTTTTTTTTTCCTCTCATTTTTTTTTACTCACCATTTCTTCCATGGAAGCTCTCTCTTCATTCTTCCTTTGAATCAACGTAGCTTTCCCCCATTCTCATTCATTCATCTCCCTTTTATAGAACAAATTACATCTTATTTAATTAATTAATAAAAACCTTTTTTTATAATAATAAAAACATTTTTTTTAATAATAAAAAATAAAAACGGTGGAAAAGAGAAAAATTTCCACCGTTGGAATTTTTTTATTATTTTTAATATATTTTTTTTCAAATATATATATGTATATATATATATACTATATATATTTTTCCAATCTCGATTACTCGCATACAATATTTTGAGCCAAAATCAGGTGTTTACAGTCACTATTGATACCCAACAAGTTATATGAATCAGATGAGTTATATGAGTATGTGGAAGGTGAGTATAATGATGAGAATTTCTTGGAGAAACATTGAAGTGAATATAAATTATAACATTTGAAAAAGTTTGGAATAGTTAAATTGTGACATTTTTGAAAGTTTTCTGTTAGTTTTATAATTTTCAAAACTTATTTTGTTAAATTTGGATGAAAAAATTAACGGAATAACCAAATTTGCACTTCAATGTGGAGGTGGGTAAATCACACATCGAATCGGGTTCAACCGGATTGGATTGGACGAACCGGAAACCGCTCTTACCGATTCAATGGACGGTCCCGTTCTAATACCTATGGTCTTATTTTACCATTTATTTTAATTTAAGATATATTTAAAAAAAATCGCCGGTGTTTGATTCGGGATCAAAATAAAATATTCAGCTCAGCCCAGACCTAATGGCCCGTTCGTTTGGTGGAATAGGCCCAGAATTGGGCTTATGGAATACATAAGACCTTGTTCGTTTCACAGAATTCTCTATTCTGTGGCTTATGGAATCCGAGCGGTCCGGGCTTAGGGAATCCGGGTAAAAACCTCGGATTCCCTAAGCCCACACGGGTCGGAATCCGGATTCCGACCCCAAATGACCGAATTGCCCTCTTGGTTTTGACGTATTTACGAAACTGCCACCGTCTTCAATACTCTGCAGCATCGTCTTCATTGCTCTCCTGCAATGCATCCTCTTCGAGATTTCACCGAATCAGCTTTGTGGGAGTCGTCTTCAATTCCACCGAACGGTTTGTCTCCTTCCCATTCTTGCTTTAAACATCGGTTTGTCTCCGGTAGCTATTAGTAACCCTAGAGAATTGTGTCAGTTCTTTCGATTCTGTAATCGGGCTCGACTGTGAGCACAAAATCTCTGCAATTCCATAAGATTTGTTCTCCATCTTCTTCGCCGACGGTGTCTTGGTTCCTATAGATGACATGGTGAGTATTTGCCCCTTCGCGTCGATTAAGCTTCGAAACTTCAGTTGGATGATCACAGAAGACTGGTTTTGCCTTCTTACAGTATTTTTCGAAAATTCTTGCTCATTGTTTATCAATCATAGATGTATCAATAGGTTTAGTCAATTTGATCACCAAGAAGATGCATACTTTTTATAGACCATATACATTGAAGTGTTCCACATACTTCATTATTGTAGATAGAAGTCTGTCATTATACGAAGTTTTGAGAATGTACTGTTCTTCGAAATATTTGAGCTTGAAATGATGGTGGATATTGAAGTTCTGGTTGCATTCATGTACTGTGGTGGGTGTCTTACAACTTAAGACTGCTGTTCTCTTTTTGCTACCTTGACTATTGAGCTGCAAGTATGTCACTGAACTGTCTGGAGTTTGATTTCATGATAAATGGACAAAATATGCTTATTTGACTGTCATGCTGCTACTGCCACTGAAATGTGAACAATGTCATATGCGGGGAGAAAGCCATGAAATTGTCTCCGGGTAAGAATTAGAATATGGGATTAAAAAACGCAAGTTTAAGATTTTAAAGAGTTGAATCGAAAATAATAACATATTTTTATCACCAAAATTGTATAAAGGCTATAAGTTGGCTCTCATACTAACACATAGTTGGCTACAAACTTTATACGGTGTCTTAGAGATGTTGTTGATTAAATGTCTTCCCTTTTTCATTATGCTTGCAATATTCTCTTCATAATAGTGATATCCATTGGTAAAGCACAACATTGGAGCTATTGTCAAGATATTGATGTCTTCCATACTGTGTTTTCGTAGTTTTTCTGTACTAGATGATATGAACAAAATATGCAAGCAAATGAAACATGCCCTTTAGATTATGTGTAATATCCTACTTGCTGTGTTAATCCAAAGAGTCACCCCTGAGATGGTTTGCTCCATATTTCTTAGACTGAAGATTTGGGAATTGTGTCTATGCTGCTCAATTTTTTTTATTAACTTCTGTGTGTAGTGAGGAAGGTTTCTTCAATACCATTACGATATTTGACATCCTAATGGTTTGTTTGGCAATACATATACTCAGATGTATTGCTTGCTGCAATGTTGATTCTTTGGTAATCATATATTGTTGTGTGCTCTGCAGTTTATTCCTATGGACAGGTTTGCATATCAATTCTTCACCCTCCTGGTGATGATCCAAATGGCTATGAGCTTGCAACTGAGCGGTGGACTCCTGTGCACACGGTACATCATTGATTTATAATTGTCCGTGCTGCTTTTTTTCCCTTTTCTACTTTGAATTGTAAAGGCAGTCCCCTAGGTTGGTTTTCTATTCATTTTGTATTGATGTTGGCGTCTTGAGAAGGCAAATGTGGTATAGACTATTGAGATTGGTGATAATTTCAACAAACCTGATAATTCATAATAGGTTCCCAAAAATGGGTTCCTCACTGAATGCTGTATTTGGAGTTTGATAGAAGCAGAAGCAAAAATTGTTGAGTGAGACAACTAGTAATTGTTTACAGTTCCTGATTCTTTAGTATAATTTTGATTAACGACAAACCCACGTTTTGTATAATGTATGTGGTGACTAACAATATTTTGTATTATGTATGTGGTCATTTTTGCTAGGTTTCAAGCAAATGACTTAACACTTATTCGGAACGACTATTGTCGTAGGTTCATGAAATGTTATATTGCAAATATTGTATTTATCGATATTTCTAATCATGTTAATGTTATGTAATCAATTGATTGTTTAAGAAATATTATTTTGCATGACAATTTACATTCTTTATTTTTTAAAAAAAAAAATAAAAAATTGATATTTTTTTTTTTAAAAAAAAAATAAAAATCGTTTTTAAGTTTTTTATTATTTAAATAAACGTTTTTAATATTTTTAAGTTTTATAATTAATTAATACAAATTATTTTTATTATATACTATACATATACAAAGAGGGGCAAATATGTCATTTTACCACATTCCATTCCTTTTCCGTACACAATTCCACCAAAGAAACAACAGAATTCCCTATTCCGTTCTATTCAATTCCACCAAAAAAACATTCATATTCTTAACTCCTATTCCGTATTCCCAATTCCTATTCCGTATTCCGTATTCCGAATTCCGAATTCCGTCAAACAAACGCACCGTAAGTCCTGAAGTCCATCGTCTACAACTCCTATATCACTCTTCTTCATCAAGAAACGATTCGATTCCCGATTGTCGATAATCAACCAAATCCAGCTCTCTTCTGCTCAGAGAGCTCCAATCCGGCAACCCATAACTTCTCTCTAGGTTGGATTTTCTATTGTCAGCTTACTGGAGTTGTAACTCTGTTTAGCTTCGTGTTTGCTACGTTCTCTTACATTGGATTGTGATATTGAGCTTGATCGGTATCTTCGTCTTCCATACTTGATTTTCAATTTTGAGTACTCGGTTCCGTAAATTCCCAAGGTTTAAGCCTTTACTTATATATAACTCCGTTGCTCTTTGCCATTCTATTGCAAGAGTTAATAGCTAGCTACCTTATTTTTGCAGATAGAGCTCCAAGTAGGCACTCTTCCACAACAATCTATTCAGAATGGTACTGTACTGAATTTTCTGCAATAATATTAGGTTTCATCTTTTATATATATATATATATATATATATATATTCGAATTTGGAGGTTTCGTAGGTAGTTTGCATGTTCTGTAACTTACATTTTAGTTCTCTTTAATTTCAGTGATTTATCGGAAAGTCTTTTCTGCTAATTAGATTCAATAGAAGATGCAGCATATCTGTAGTTTTTAGTAAATCTACCATAATATCCTCACCATTGGAAATTTCTACCTATGCAACTTCAGTTATCCTTTTTTACCCCATACTAAATAAGGACTTTTGCATCTACTGAATGCTCTTTTGATTATTTTGTGAGGAGTTTCTACTCCTAGATAGCGATTTTCACTATTATATAGTAATCTTCTTTCTAGATATTGTATTGACATTTTTTTTTAAATTAAATGGTTTTGATATTGCAGTATTTTGATGGATACGATTATGGTTATCACGGGGCGTCGTTTGAGCAGACATATCGTTGCTACCCTGCATCTTTCATTGATAAGGTCAGCAGATATTTCTAATTTTCATTACCATTTATTCCTTGATGAATCAACTCTAAGCTATGCAAGTCATGAACTTTCTAATGTGCTTTTCTTTGCTGTGCAGCCTCATATTGAAAGCGGTGATAAAAGTAAGTTTCTCAATGATATTGTAGTAAATTTTAGTTTCTCTTTATCTCAGATAGTCTTAGTCATTCCTTAATTACTGTACACTATCTATTACTTGATCAAACATGGCATATTTTATCCCCTGCTTTCTGCTTTGCAGTTATAATGCCTCCCTCAGCGCTTGATCGCCTTGGTAAATTCCTTAATTTTTGCTCAAAATTTATCCTTTTGTTTTGCTTTCATGGTAGTGCTCATTTAAATCATAAATGTTCAGCATCTTTGAACATTGATTATCCAATGCTGTTTGAGCTTGAAAATAAGCACACTGAGCGGGTCTCGCACTGTGGTGTCCTCGAGTTCATTGCTGAAGAGGGGATGATATATATGCCATATTGGGTATGAACCTATCTTTTTTCTTTGTCTATGGTTCATTTTGCTCATATTGTTATTCAACTTGTTATGAATCTATAGATGATGGAGAATTTACTCTTACAAGAAGGAGATATAGTTCTAGTTAAAAATGTAACCTTGCCTAAGGGAACATATGTTAAACTTCAACCTCACACCAAGGACTTCTTAGATATTTCCAATCCAAAGGCAATGTAAGTATGTATTTGCCTCTTTATGTTGAAAAGAAGCCATTATTGTATATGTATTATTTACTAATTAACATTTTATTTTCTGATTTCTTGATTAATGCAGCCTGGAGACCACCCTGAGGAATTACTCATGCCTAACTACAGGGGATAGCATAATGGTGGCATACAACAATAAGAAATATTACATCGATATTGTAGAGACGAAGCCGTCTCATGCTATTACCATAATTGAGACAGATTGTGAGGTTGACTTTGCTCCACCGCTCGATTATGTAGAACCCAAGAAGCCAATTGCAGCTGTTGCTCCAGGACCAGGTGAACTTACACCATCTATATTTTCTACATCACATTTTGGAAGGAAAAAAGTTTACTAATCTCAAATCGTCCTTGCGCAGTTGAGGAGTCCCCACCAGAAAATGAACCAAAATTCAACCCCTTTACTGGAGCAGCAAGACGTTTGGACGGAAAATCATTGAATATTCAGCCATCGCCAGTTCAGGTCTCTTCTTCCAAAGCCAATGGGATACCTCAGTCTTCAGTTGGATCGGCCTCTCAAAGTTCTGTGCGTCAATCACAGGGAAAGCTCGTGTTTGGATCAAATACGAGTCACGATTCTAGGGCTACCCCCAAGGTATGGAATTTATGCCCTCCAAAATAATTATTTACCATCTAGACTCAAGGTTCTTTAAGATGAAAATTTCTCTGAGATTTCACGTTTTTACTCACTTTAAAAGATCGTACTAAATTTGAGGTTTTTGAGATTGTAAAATATAATAGGGTTTTTTCTAACCTTGCTTGCTCATCATTGTTGCGGCCTTAATTTTGCAGGAAGCACCGAAGGAAACGAAGCAAGACCCTCCGAAGAGCGAGCTGAAGTTCCAGGCCTTTTCTGGAAAGAAGTATTCGTTGAGGGGTTGATCTTGAAATGTTGTGATGATCTGATCTATTTGATATTATTTATTTGAATGTTGAATTGTTAATGTCGAATTTGTAGTTGGATTCTGTGGAATGATATACATAGATAAGTACAGTACTGAATGATACTGCAATTGGCCAATTGAATTAATGTCTTACTATGGTTTAGCACTGTCTCGTCATAGTTACATTGTTGTTTTTAGTTTTGCCTTCACAGGTGTACAAACACGCCTCCTCCTCAAAAGATATTACTGGCTGTTTTGGATTTTACGTGTCCATCGCAGATGTTAAGTCTGAAATGCTGGATTGATCACGCACCTCGTGAATTTGAGTAGTAGAAAGATTAGAGTAAAATATTTTGAGTATTTGAAAGTTTTGAGTCAAAGTTTTGGTCGCTAAATTCAAACATTTGGTAGATTTTGGTGGTCAGTTCATAAAGGGAAAAGTCTGAAAATGGTATAACATGTTTGTACAAAATATTTTTTCGTGCAATTTATTTTTTGTGTGGTGATTAATGGGGTTTGGTTCAAACGATTGAGGCTCCAATTGAGTCACAATCGGGGGTCCTATGGTCTGGGTCTGAGCCCAGACCAGGTCCCCATGGTTGGGAGACTTGGTATGAGTTTAGACCCAGACCATAGGACCCCCAATTGGAGCTCAATTAGAGCCCCAATCGGTTTGGACCGAACCTGGCTAAGTTCGGTTCAAACGATTGAGGCTCCAATTGAGCCCCAATCAGGGGTTCTATGGTCTGGGTCCGAGCCCAGACCAGTTCCTCAGGGTTGGATGACCTGGTCTGGGTTCGGACCCTGGCTAGGGAACCCCCGGTGTGGCTCAAATAGAGTCAGGTCTTGTTTGAAACATTACTGTAACTTTATAGGGTTTAATTGTAACATTTAGAAAAATATTTGATTAATTTTGTAAATATGAAAAATACAAAACATATTTTTTAACAGAAAAGTGAGGTACCAATTACCATCATTTTCAAACATGTTGGACCAAAAATAATCGTTTGGGTTGAAAAATTATTTTCGTCAAACATGTACCTTTTTTCAGACTTTTCCGTTCATAAATTCAAATTTATCTGTATTATATATGCAATGCAATTCTATAACTACTCTATTTTTTAATTTTTGACGAATTTTTGGTTAGTCTAAGTCTAACTCATTTGTGGTGTTAACGATGTAATTTAATTATATACTTATTTTTTTATTAGGCAAATAGTTATATTTCTAAAATAATGTCGCATTTGAATTGAATTTGGACTTTTAAATAAATTACTGGGGATGTCGACGGGTAGAATTGTCAATTACCGACCCATTCAAAAAATAGCATGATCCTATCTTAGGGCTGACAATTTTTGACATAACACGATCTGCTTTAAAATGTATATGAGTTTGACCTCAATACATTCCGTGTCTAAACAACTCTTATACGTTTATACACGATTATTAATCGTGTCGTGTATACTTGTGACACAGTTAGACACACGATTAACTAATCGTGATTATTCATGTCGTGTATACATGTGACACGTTTAAACACATTTAAGTATAATAATAAAAAAATATATTGAAATACTCACTTACTTTTTAATATTGACATTTGAAGACCTTACTTTGTATATATGAATTTGTGTTCTGAAAAATATGTGAAATTAGTGAATTATGTGTCTAATCTTGTTGTGTCGTGTTTAATTGTGTCTAACACCTCCGTGTCTAATTGTATCATGTCGTATGACACAACATTTTTTTTGTTCATGAAAGTTAATCGTGTCACGTGTCATGTCATGTGTGATTTGCTAGTTAACCGTGTCGTGTTCGTGTTTGAGGTTTCGAGACACGTTTAAGACTTATCCATTTAGACACGACACATGTTTAAACACGATACGATTAGTAACACGAGACGACACGCTTGTCACCTCTATCCTAGTTTATATTAGAGTTGGATCATTAAAATAAGGTTAACGGGGTCAATTCAGGTCATCGATTTGGACCTGACTTGCTGATTCATCAATTTTTATTTTTTTTAATGTTATTATTCGCAAGGGTATAATATATACTAATCCTAAGAATGCTTCAATTACCTTAGGATAAATATGTTATATCATGAAAATTAGATAAAATGACAATAACATTTGGTTGATGATCCACTAAGGTAGATGATTTTTGATTTTATCTGTTTAGATAATAGTGTTAGAGATATTTTAGTAATCATCAAAGATTTAAGGTCATTAAAGTTTATAATGTTATTGTTAAAACTAAGGATGATGGTTAGGGGTGGGCATGAACCAGTACCTCTTCTAAACCGGTTCGGCCGAACCACTTTATATATATTTTAAAAAAACTATAATAAACCATAAACCATAATCAATAATCAATAAACCATAATACATGATCCATAATCCATAAACCATAATCCATAATCTATAAACCATAACCCATAATACATAATTCATTAGGCTAATGTAGATTCTAAATCATCACCGAACCAACTTTGGTCTAATGGTTTAGTCTAGATATTTTAAAAATTAAATATAATATTATATTAAAACCGGTACAAGAAGTGGTACGGTTTACCGTTTGCGAACCATTTTTTTGTACCTCTTCTGAACCGCTTCATATTTTTGCAAAAACAATGTTTGGTTTGTGAACCGGTACAGATCAAAAAAGGTATGATTCGGTTCGGCCGACCTGTTTTTTATGCCCACACCTAATGATGGTTGAGAAAAAAAAAGTTATTTCTAAGATATAATAACTTTTAATATTTCTTCATATTTTATAATATTTGTTTTTAAAATATTATTGGTCACACGGGTTGATCCGCTAACTCTCCAAGTCGAGTTTAGGTCTCCATGAGTGACTCGTGAGGGCTCTTGAATTGGGTCAATTCCTGTGGACCCCTGTGTTGGGTTGACCCGATCCGATGATTTAACCCAAATTGACATCTCTATTGAAGAGTCAATCGTGGGCCGTGTCAAAATATGATCAATTCAAACACGACCTGTGATTATTGACGGGTCAATTTTCAAGACCCAAACACAACTCGTGGTTAATTCGTGCTCATTTCAATTTGTACGATATGAGTTTTGCGGTTCAACCCATTGAACAATGCAACCCGTAGACCCATACAACCAGTGTGCCCCCATGGACTTTTATATAATATATTATCACATATATTTAATTGTACGGGTTCACGAGACCCACATTTCGAGAGGTACAACATAAACATAACCGAATTTCGAATAGATTGGACGAGTATCAAACTGATCAGCCAGTCTGACCCAAACACGACCCGTGTGCGGGTCACCCATAGATTGTGTCCAAAATTGACACCCCTATCAAACAAGTCGTTCTAAGTTAAGATTTAACCTAAAACTTTCGGATCTTAACTTTTATCAGCTTATGTAGTTAGTTGGAAACTTCACGACGTTAGACTCGTAATATAAGATTATACGAAGTATGATTTTATTACTATTTAAAAAATATACTAAATTATAAAAAAAAGGATGGGCACCATACCCTCATGTCAATCATCCTTATACATATTTGTAAAAAACAATACATACTTTTACAAAACCTGAATAATAGGAATTCAGACAATCTGGTGAAAATCATATCGAAAAAACCGAACCGAAAATATATGATTTTGTTTATGGCCATTTTTTTAAAGTTTAATTTGGAGTTTTGGACCGTTCGATCAGCGAGTCGAAACGACCGTGGGGTCCGGTTCTACTGTTAATATGTATATAATTTGATATATTGTATCAATTAATATTAATTAATATAATTAATCAATGAATACAAATTAATATTAATTTAGTTATTCAATAGTTATTTTAGTTGTTTAATCGGTTTGGTAGAAAAATATGTAAAATTGAGTTAATTTGTTGTTTAATTTGATTTTGAATGTGTATTTTTGGATTTTAGTTTTAAACCGAAGAACCGGTTTGAAAATCCATAATATGAATGAACCTTTTATTTTTCCTTATACGCCAAAACGGTCTTTTGGTCATATTTTTCTGTGAAGAAAATTCAGTTCGAAAATATAGATACCCAATTAAAATAGGAAAAACTCTGATCCGACCGGACCGGTTCACCACTACTGAATACATTTTCTAAAAAACATAAATAAATTCCTGCATTGGTTCTATTTTGGTGTGTTCAATTGTACATCAGGTGTATTAAACAAATTCATTTTTTTTTTTGTCATAATACGTTTTGCTGAGAAAATGATTTCGAATTCTTCGCACTTTTTGCCAAAATAAGAACATCTTCTCACTTTCTATTGGTCATATACTAAGGTTATATGAACCACGCTTTCCTGAAACTTTACTCATTTTAAAGTAAGAACATTTATTTTTTGTGTATAACCTTTTCAGTATCTACACATACTAATCAACTTTGTTCTGTTTATAATTATGTAACTTCGAACTCCAACCGATAACTATGCGTTGACTTCTTGACCCCTAATTTGTCCATCACTCGAGGAACCTAGTTAATAAGTTAAGGCGGCAACTGCCTTAAGAGTATATGTGCAACGTCTCTTTACTCTTACAAAAAAACGTTGCGTCCCCTTAGAGGAAGTTACAACGGTACCCCTTGGTGCATGCACGAAGCTTTGAAGGGTCAGGGCAGCAATTAATAAATATACATAATATCCTATAAAATTAATAATCTGTAAATTTGCCCCCACTGAAATTTTTATTAAAGAAGTAAAAATACGTTTACAATTCCATAAACAAAAAAGTGAAGCCAGAAGTGTAAAACTGGAACTTTGGAAGAACATGACAAAACTTTCACTAATCTAGAAAGTTATTTTTCAGATTTTTTTAATCTACTTAAGCAATTTGGGAAATGCTTAATTCAAAGAATACTCTATACCTATATGAAAGAAGTTGTTTTCTATTTGGACTCTCACATTCAAATTTATATTTTCTCAAGAAGCTGAAAAGAAACCAATTCTTCCACATTCCAGATCTAGAACTCCAAAATCGTCAAAATCAATATGAAATGTACATTCTTTATCTCTTCAATTAAGTACATCAAATTTAGAAAGTGATAGAAATCAAATTAGAATACAAAAAAAGTTGATAATTACCTCTTCAATTAGACGAAGAACAACAGTAGGAAGAGCCAACTAGGAAGAGCTATGTCGTGTGTATGGATGATTTCGCAACTCCATCACCATGCCTGCTTAGGAAGACTCACAACTTTCTGTCTCCTTGAGATGGAGAAAAGCAAACTATTAGCTATCTTTCTTTCGTAATTTTCTGTCTCCTGCGTGTGGCTCTGAAGTATGAATAGGAGGGTTAGTTCAAGTTTCTTCTGTGTGTGTGGCTGCAAGCTATTATGTTTGTTCAAGTTAGGTTGTAGCTTGTAGAATTTATTTGGGCTCTATAAAATGTTTTTTATTCTATAAATTGGATTAATTGAATACAAATTTTATTTAATTAGATTCTAATGTTATTTAAAATATTTGTTATATATTTATTTTAATGAATTACTAGTATTTAAATGTTTGTTTATTTTTTTAGGTATTGATCAATTTTTCAATAGAATTAAGAGAAAGTCTACAAACGAAGAAGAAACTTCAAACCAAAAAATAAATGAGAAGTTGTAGAAGCAAAAGTACGAAGAATTCAATTTAGATGATCTACCATCAGATTATGGTTTGAGAAAAAAACAATTCAAGTTTATCATACAAATGATTATGACAAGGTTCGAATAACTTATAAGACAAGAGTCCATGTCAACCACGTGACCATGAGTTTCCTCAAAGAACATTTGGTAAGGTAAGTCGTCGTTTTGTTTCAACTTGGTTTGATGACTATGGAGATTGGTTGGAATATAATATTTCAAAGGATGCCACATTTTGTCTATGTTGTTGTCTCTAAGGTAAAAATAATGGAGACCAAAGAGGTGGAGATTGTTTTGTGATGGATGGATTTACGAATTGGAAGAAAAAGAAAGATTTGATAATCATGTTGAAGTTGTGGATAGTGCTCTTAATGAAGCTTGGAGCAAATGTCAAGATTTATTGAATCAAGGGCAACACATTTCAAGAGTTTTTATTTAAGCAAGAGGATAAATTATGCAAAGAGTATTGAACACGCTTAACTGCCTCACTTGACTGTGTTTGGTATCTTTTGCGTCAAGGATTGACATTTCGTGGACGAAGTCAGGATGAAAAGTCAAGGGGGGCAAAATGTAGCTTTTAATTATATTAAATACACATAATAAATAATTTAACTTAGCGTTTTAGCCTAAAACTAGGATGATACACGACTGCCCATCAACCCATGTAAAATTAGCTAATTGACCTAGCTGTAATGAATTATACCACAACCCAAAAAATCAGCCCAACAACTTGGAAAATCAGCTTTTAACTATCTAACCTTAGCTTTTCTTCACGGAGGACGCATACAAACATTTAGGATTTGGGAGATAAAAGACTGAAGGAGCAGCAACCTTGAATACAAACAGCAACCTTGAAGGGATAATCAACCAATGGAGCAAGTAAGCAATATCTTATTCTCTTCCTACTTCTAAACCCTAAGGCACCAACCAACAGACAAACAACATCTCTTCTTCCTTTTGGTCATGGGGGCAATTACCATTAAATTGAAGGTGTCGGACGTTGGATCCGACTTTCCCCGACCCTTTTGATTTTTTTTTTTTTTTAATTTTCGATTGAAAATGTCGGGTCTTGACGAGCAATGGGTTCGGTCGAGCGGGGTCATCAACCAGACCGAAAAAATTGAAAGAGTCGCCACCGATTAATTAAAGGCTAATCGGAATCCTAAAATTTTGCCTAGGGTACATGGAGTTAACATCCTAGGGCTTAGAAAGGTCTCCGTCCAGAGAATCGAGTTCGGGGGTTTGATTACGTCTTAAAATATCGCAAGCTCATAATCCGCCCTTTCGGTACTTTAGTTTGCTTTTTTTTTTCTTCAATTTTACCCGAATCGCCCGTTTTGATCATGCTTGGCCCAAAAAGACTATATGCATTTTCTTTAAATTAAACAAACCATGTACAAACATTTTTTTTGATGAGTTAATTTCAAATAAACAAGAGAGAACTAAAGTTAATCATGCTCGAAAAAAATGGTTTAACTCTTGAGCCATTCTAAACGTGTCAAAACATGGACGAATGATTTTTGAAGATATTAAGCTTGTTGGACTAATTTGTCACATTTTGAAAAGTTATAGGATGTCCAAAAAAATAATAATCTAGGGACCAAAAGTAATTGATTAAAATTTCAGCTGAAATGGAAAAATATTTCGAAAATTACAGAACTGACCCTAAACTATTCTGGACTTATTCGTAACACTTGTAAATGTTCTAAAATAACCCGAAATTTATTCTAGACTTATTTATAACACTTTAAAAGTCATGGAATGTCCAGAAAATTTTAAAAAATCAAAATGCAAATTTAAAAAATTTCAAGCTGATTTAATGAATTTTTTTCAAAAATTGCACAAATGAGCCAAAACTTTTCACATATACATATACATAATATATATATATATATATATATTATACATATACATAATATATATATATATATATATTATACATATACATAATATAAATATATATTATACATATAGATAAATAGATAACATATACATATATATAATATTACATATATATAATATATATATTATACATATACATATATATATATATATAGTATTACATAGACATAATATAAATATATATTATACATATACATATATATAATATTACATAAACATAATATAAATATATATTATACATATAGATAGATATATATAGTATTACATAAACATAATATAAATATATATTATACATATAGATATAATATCACACACACACACACACATATATATATATATATATATAGTACAAGTATATTATACATAAATATATAATATATGTATATAAACTCTTTTTTTTATAACATAAATAATAACATTAGGAAATACAAATACAATATTGAATATGAGGAATATATACCTAAATACCGTACGAGAAACTGAGATCGATAATCACTGATATTTATACCATCGTAACCTACGGCTTCCTCCTATTTATACAACAAATTTTCATTATTTAATTAGTTTAATTTTGTTTTTATATAATACTTCAACTTGCAAAAGATGAACATGATTCTTTCGGTGGAAAAATAAATATCTATCTATCTATCTATATTATATATATATATATATATATGTAGATAATCATTTATATATATATATTTCTATCTCGATTTTTTCGGCTCGGTTCCTCGCGTACAGTTTATTTTTTACCCCGAGCCAAAATTAGGTGTTTACAGTTGCCCCTCTATGGACACGCTCTCATGAAGTGATCTCATGAGTGTGTGTTCAAAGACAAACAACTGATTTTGGCTCTTCTTTATTCATTATTTACATAGTAGACAAACATCACCATGCAACTTTCGGAAGCTAGACACCTATAGGTCCCGATCGTTGACGATGATTTGTGGAGACTGATCATCTAAACGCTCATCAATTTATGATTCCCAGACGTTGGACACCTACATGTCCTGGTTGTCGAGGATGACTTGCAGAGGTTGAACACCTAAAGGCTCCGCTCGTCGGCTTGTGACTCGTTGGGGATGGCTTGCGGAGGCTGAACACCTAAAGGCTCCGCTTATCGGCATGTGACTCCCAGAAGCTGGATAACTATAGGTTTTGGTCATCGAGGATGACTTGAGGAGGCTGAACACCTAAAGGCTCCACTCGTCGGCTTGTGACTCGTTGGGGATGACTTGCGGATGCTGAACACATAAAGGCTCTGCTCGTCGTCATGTGACTCCCAGGAACTGGTTAACTACAGATTTTGGTCGTCGAGAATGACTTGCGAAGGCTGAACACCTAAAGGCTCCGCTCGTCGGATTTTTTTTTTTTTTTCAGAACGAGCTGGAAATTGAGGATTTTTCAGGCTAGAAGCATTGTTGAGGATGATTTGCGGAGGTTGAGCAGTTCAAGGCCCCGTTCATCGGCTTGTAACTTTCAGAAGGTGGACATCTATAGGTTCTGATCGTTGGGTATGACTTGCGGAGGCTGAGCACCTAAAGGCTCCGTTTGTCGACCTGTGACTCCCAAAAGCTGGATAACTACATGGCCTGGTCGCCGAGAATGATTTGCGGAGGTTGAACACCTAAAGACTTCGCTCATCGGTTTTTGTGACTCCAAGAAGCTGGATAACTACATGTCTTGGTCGTCGATGATTTTTATTTATTTTTTTCTCTCGATTTTCTTTCCTTTTGCTACGTTTTTTTTACCGCACCTCTCGGTTCCCTTAAATTTTGCCTAGGTTGCCCTTTCGGGTTTTCAACCTAACAGAGATTTGATTCCTCTCCTTTTGCCATGATTGTCTTTTTGGGAATTTTCAATCTTGCCCATTTCCCCTAAATTTTGCCTAAACCGCCCTTTCGGGTATTCAATTTGGCGGGAATTTTCTATCACTTTTGGAGGTTCGCTTTCTGGTTACGAACTCCTTAAGGATAGTATTTTCTGACTGCGTCGATATTGATTGGACTGGGGAGTTCTTGGTCGTCCATATCGGTGATGATCATGGCTCCTCCACTGAAAACCTCTTTGACGACATAAGACCCTTTATATTTAGGCACGAACTTACCGCGAGAGTCTGGATTGACTCGCAGGATTTTTCTGAGAATTAGATTGCCTGCTTGTAATTCTCTTGGACGTACCTTCGTGTTAAATGCACGAGCCATGCGTTGCTAGTACAATTGCCCGTGGCACAGCGCGATGAGTCGCCTTTCATCTATGAGGTTTAATTGCTCATATCTGCATCTCGCCCATTCTGATTCGTCCATCTCTGCTTCAGCGAGGATCCTTGCTGCCAGAATTTCTACTTCAATTGGCAACACGACTTCAGTCCCGTAAACAAGGGAAAATGGGGTTGCCCCTGTTGATGTCCGTATTGAGGTCCTGTATGCCATAAGTGCCCAAGGCAGCTTGTCGTGCCAGTCCTTATAATTGGCAGCCATTTTCTCTATGATCTTCTTGATATTCTTATTTGCCGCTTCCACTGCGCCATTCATTTGTATGGAGACAAATTTCTATGCTTGATCTTAAATAGGTCACACAACCCATCAACCAGTTTATTATTTTGATTTTTGGCATTATCTGTGATGATTGACTCTGGCACCCCATAACGCGCGATGATATTCTGCCTAATGAAACGCTCGACCGCTTTTGTCGTTACTGACGCTAGGCTGATAGCCTCTATCCACTTGGTGAAATAATCGATCGCCACTAATATGAATTGATGACCATTGGACGCCTTTGGAGAGATCATACTGATTACATCGATGCCCCCACATTGAGAAAGGCCACAGGGAAGTCATGGGATAGAGCTCGTGTGGTGGCGCGTGGATTTGGTCTGCGTACACTTGACAGAGGTGACAATGTTGGACGTGTCTCATACAATAAGACGTCATGGTGGACCAAAAGTATCCAAGTCTCATTATTATTTTTGATAGCATTCGCCCACCCATGTGTGTGCCACAACAACCTTCGTGAAATTATTCTATTAAGTGCTCAACTTCTTTGGCATTCACGCATCTCAAGATGGTATCATCAAATGATATTTTGTATAAGGTCGGGCCACTGAGAAAATAATTGCAAGCCATCCTTCGTACGACATTCCAGTCATTTCTTGTATCACCTTCTGGGAACTCTCCGAACTCCAGGTATTTTTTTATGTCAATGAACCACGGCTGACCGTCTGACTCTTTGACTGCACAACAATAGGCTGGAACCTCTTTGATCTTGATCTCCACTGGCAGTACCTGATTTCCCGATGAAATTTTACTCATTGATGCGAGTGTTGCCAATGCGTCTGCAAATCGGTTCTTGTTTCTCGGCATATGTGTGAAAGTGATGTCTTCAAATTCTGCAGCTAAATCCTCAAGGTGCTCGTGGTATGGATGGAGTTTGGAATCCCTCGTCTTCCATTACCCTGTCGTTTGGAGGATGATTGACATTGAATCTCCGAACACTTCTAGTTTCTTCACTTCGAGGTCTAGTGCAGTGCGCGTGCCGAGAACACATGCCTCATATTCTGCGATATTGTTGGTGCAGTGGAAGGTGACCTTGGTTGCCACTGGCAAGTGTTGCCCCTTTAGTGAGATGAGCACTACCCCGATACCCCTTCCGACTAAATTCACAGCACCGTCGAAGTACATCCTCCAATTCGCCTTTGGCATCCCTTCTTCTTCTACTTGCATGATCTCACCATCTGGGAATTCGAAGTTAATCAAGTGATCGTCGTCTATGGGAAACTCCGCTAAATGATCGGTGATTGCTTGCCCTTTCACCAAAATTCGAGGCACGAATTCTATGTCATACTAAGATAGTTGAACTTGCCACTTGGCAATATTTTTTGTCCATGCTGGTTTATCTAAAAGGTATCTCACGGGATCCATCTTCGAATACAGACGTATGGTGTACTACAATGTATACTGGCGAAGTCGCTGCATTAACCACACAAGTGCGCAACATATCCTCTCCACCTCCTGATACTTTGTTTCACCCTCCGTAAACTTCTTACTCACGTAGTATATGGCATGTTCATTCTTTCCCGTCACATTGAGTTGTCCCAACATGCACCCCAACGAGTCTTGGCGTACTGTTACATACATAATGAGCGGTCATCCTGGAGTTGGCGGCAGCATGACTGGTGGGCTCATCAGGTAATTTTTATGGACTCTAAGGCATTCTGACATTTTTCATCCCAGATTATTCGAGTGTTCTTATGTAAAATACGAAATAAATGTTGACACTTGGTTGTCATATTTGCGATGAAACACGCAATGTAATTCAAACGGCCTAATGCTTCGGACCTCCTTGACAGTCGATGGTGGGGGTAACTCTTGTATCGCCTTCACTTTGTCAGGGTCTACTCATTTCCATTCTCACTAACTATGAAGCCCAATAACTTGTCTGATGTGCCTCCAAAAGTGCATTTAGTCGGGTTTAAACGCAACTTGTACTTCTTGAGCCTTTCAAATAGCATGCGTAAATTGATCAAGTGATCTTCACCTTCTTGAGACTTTGCGATCATATCATCTACGTAAACCTCGATCTGTTTGTGCATCATGTCGTGGAATAGTGTCACCATCGCCCTTTGTTAGGTTGCCCCTGCATTTTTTAAACCGTAAGGCATAACTCTGTAACAAAATGTGCCCCACATTATGATAAATGGGGTTTTTGACTTATCTGCCTCAGACATCTTGATCTGGTTATATTCTGAAAACCCGTCCATGAACGAGAACATCGTATGACGTGCAGTGTTGTCAACCAACATATCGATATGAGGAAGAGGGAAATTATCCTTCGGACTGGCTTTGTTAGGATCTCGATAGTCGACACAGAAACGGACGCGACCGTCCTTCTTGGGCACTGGAACAATATTTGCTACCCATTCAGAATAGTTGCAAACTTCTAAAATCCAGCGTTGATTTGCTTGATGATCTCTTCCTTAATTTTAAGGATTAGGTCGGGACTTTGTCTCCTTAGGTGTTGTCTCTTGGGTCGAAAGTTCTCAGTGTCTAGTGGCAGAATGTTCTCCACAATTGACGAATCAAGGCCTGACATGTCAGCATATAACCATGCGAAAATCTCATAGTACTCTTTTAGCAAATCCATCATCTGAGTTCTTTGGTAAGGACTCAGACTTGTCCCAATCTTCAATTCACGTGATTACTCGGGAGTGTCGATGTTTATGACCTCAGTGACTTCTGTTGTTAGAGGTTTGTCTCTCTCATACCTGTCCCAACTTTCTTCAATTTCTTTTGTGACATCCTCCTTACTGGATCCTTTTCCGTAATGTACAGAGTCAGATTCAGCAAACGTGTATTTGTACGAGACTGAATCATGTTTCTCCTTGTGTTCTCTAGCGGTATTGTTCCTAAAGAAGGAAGCAGAAGAGAAAGGAGATTAATGTAAGTAGGTAGAAATGAGATATAATATTGTTAACATGATTAACACAAGAAGGGATTCATTTGATGTGGTCATGAAAAATTTCCCCTATTCCAAAACCGTGAGGCTCATAACATATGCCATAATTTTCAAAAAGTCTTACTCGTTATTACTAAGAGAAAACGCATAAGAAGGTAATGTCATCCAGTTTGTGATATTCTCCCCACTAGCAAGTGGACGTACGCAAAGGCATGAGGGAGCTTCATCAAGCAGGGCTCTAATGGTGACACCGATCGAAAACAAGCCTGATAAGCCTTCGTGAGAAGCAACACCATCGAGTTGGATCATTTGTGGTGGGCCAGGAAATGAAACAACAAGGGGAGGAAACAACAATGCCCCTGAATTTATGGTTAAACGTTCCATTCAAGCGACTTCGTAATCTTTGAAATTAGGATGGAATCTTAGTCCGAAAGTGCCTTTGTTCTTCCTCGGAGCTACTGGGTGTTTGATGCCCTGCCCATGGATTCCCAGACCGCGTCCTAAGATGAAGTTGTTGCCCAGCATGATCTTCCCCACCATTAGCTCGTCTCTGTCTAGTGCTGGCTCTCCCCAATCCGTAATCACAGAAATGAGATCGAATGCATGGAAAGACAATGCATCTTCGGTCTCGATTCCGATGAAAGATACGAAAGTCTTCTTATAGATCTTATAATCTTCCTCCCCATCGATCACAACATGGCGATCCTCAGATATAAATTTTACTTTCTGATGCAGGGTAGAAGGCACTGCACCAGCGACGTGTATCCAAGGTCTTCCCAAAAGTAGACTGTAGACCCCTGAAATGTCTAAGACTTTGAAAGATACGCTAAACACGCATGGACCAATCTCCAATGGTAATTCAATTTCTCCTTCGACCTCCCTTATATTACCATCAAAATCTCGAACAACACTCTTGGTTGGACGGATGAGTGACGAATCTATCTTCATTTGTTGGAGGGTGGACATTGGGCATACATTTTAAGTTGAGCCGTTGTCAATCATTTCTGTTGAGAGCACATATCCCTTACTATTGCACATGATGTGGAGGGCCTTGACATGTTGTTGTCCCTCAGAACCCAACTCTTCATCTCCGAAGGCGATTTGGCTAGCAAATACCGAACCGATGAGATTCTCTACTTGGCGGGTTGAAATTTCCTTTGGTACCAGGGCTTCCTTTAAAACATTGATTAATGCATCTAGGTGTGGTTCAGAACTCAACAACAGAACCAACAAAGATATCTGCGATGGGGTTCTGCGCAGCTGGTCTACGACCTTGTACTCAGCATCCTTTACAATCTTCATGAAATTGCTCGCTTCTTCTTCAGTTATCTTCTTCTTTTGGGATACCTCTACCTCTTTCTCCTTGGGTGGGTTTTCTGGCTGGATATAGCAACGTCCGGATCGAGTCATACTAAAAATGTCTTCATTTTTCGCAGATCCTTTTGTGTGACTCCCATAGTTCCACGGTACCCTTATGTTGCTCTCGTACTTGAATGGTGCTGGTCCTTGCAGTACGTAGTCAATGATTAGTGGGGTGATCATTGACACATAATTTTTTATCATCTCCCGACCCATGAGGCTGACCAAAGGGGTTGGTCCTTCTTGTAAGAAGATCATGTTGACTGAGCCTGAAGCATGGTTGGGTAGCGGATTGGTATTGACATTCGGTGGTGAAATGGGATTTAAGACCAGATACTTAATATCGATAAGGTCTTGTATTCGGTGCTTCAGGCGAGGGCAATTGTTAGTGGTGTGCCCAGGTGCTACCATGTGGAATTCGCATTTTGAATTTGGTTCAATAGCCAGAATTCTCGTTTCGGGACTCAGAACCTCAGGGCCTATAATCCCTTGAGCCAAAGACTTCTTGTACAATTCAACCAACAGTATTAGAAGCGGGGTAAGTTGTTGGGGCTCTCGAAATCTCCTTTGGTTCCCATCTCGGTTGACAGAATCTTGTGGGTTAGGCAGGGAGGTTGATCTTTGTGGGGCTCGAGGAGCCTGAGGCATCGGAACCACCAGTGATGGTTGGTATTGTTGATACTGAGCCGAGTAAGGAGCCTGGTAAGGGTTTGGATAGACCGCGCCTAAGGTCGGGGTAGGCTTCTTTGTTCCAGTTTTCTTAGGATCCGCTGCACTTTTGTATGAGTCTTCAATCTTTCCGGACTGAAGCCCTCGCTCGATCAATTCGCCCGTCATGATGAGATTTTAAAATTCCGCTGTGGATTGACTCATCATTTGGGTATAATATATACCCTTAAGAGTGCTGATAAAAATAGGGATCGCCTCGTTCTGCCCGAGAGGCGAGTTCATGCAGTTGGCCTTTCCCCTCCACTTAGACACATAATCTTTGAAAGGTTGTCCCTCTTTCATCTCGATAGCCTGAAGATCAAGGCGAGTAGGAGAGTTATTCATATTGTGCTTATATTGGCGGTGGAAGAGCTTGTCCATCTCCTCCATATCTGGCTCCGTTCTTAATCCTGCGAACCAGACCAGCGTCTCCCCTTTCAAAGTTTCCTGGAAAGTCTGGACCATCAACTTGGTATACTATTGATATGGAGTCATTTTCGCCATGTAGATCTTGAGGTGAACAATCGAATGTCCTGTTCCGTCGAACCTTTCAAAGTCTGGCACCTTGAATTTATCGGGCATTGGGATTTCCTGAAATAGAGCAAGATCATAGAAATTCAAGTCTCCCAATCGATCTACTCCTTGAATAGGCCTCATCTTTGCTTCAATCTGCTTCAACTGCTTGTCTTGTTCGGTCTCAATCGGGACGACTGTGACCGAGTAATTGGGGAGACCAAACGCGGGTTGTACAACCTGGTTGGGGTAAACAGGTACTGGAGGTGTAACCCGATCATGCTGAAGAGGAAAAGCTTGCTCATGAGGGTCATATACGGGTAGTGGAACTTGATTAGGACAGTCGTATGTAGGAGGTGGAGTTTGGTTGGGATGACCATAGGTGGGAGGTGGAGGTGGAGCTTGGACTGGATGACCATAAGTGGGAGGTGGAGCTTGGTCAGGATGACCATATGTGGGAGATGGAGCTTGATCCGGGTGACCATATGTGGGAAGTGGAGCTTGATCGGGTAAGACCAAAGTACTTGGCATGGATTTATGAGGTTCTACGGGCGGAGGTGTTGCTTGAGAAGACGAGGTGACTGTCTGGGCGTTTAGAAAAACCAACATTTGCTCGAATCGGGAGGTCATGCCAGACATGCCAGCATTCATGGTGTGTATAGTCTGTTCTAGCTGGATGATCCTCTCTTCATATTCTTGAGGTGCTGGAGTAGTCAAATGTCGCATGGGTTCCGGAAAACCTGGGGGAGAGATTTGATTTTGTTGCTCCATTCGTTCCCGTTGAACGAAACCGCGAGTGCGTATCGGGCTTGTTCTTGCCAGATGTGCCTAAATCATTCAAATACCATAGTAAGAATGATAAATACACAATTGATCATGCATGTTTTTTTTTTTTAAATTATGCATGTTCCGTTCATTCCATTCGTAGAATTTGATGACATATACGACAAAAGTTTTTTCAAACAATACTCTAAAAGGATTTGGTCAATCAAAGTCTAATTCTTAAGACGTTTCACACGACGGTGCAACTCGTTGAGTGCATTTGTCACATGCTCCTTGGTTCGAAGGAAATTCGGGGACATGCATTTCGAAAATCTTTTTATTTGCCCCGCCCTTCGTCTGGACTGTTCAAGGGTGTCATTCAACTCAACTATTTTGCCCTCCCATTTCTCCAAGGTGCGATCCCAATTTCTCACTTCATTTCGTACACACCGTAACTCATTGCAGAGGCGTTGGATCTCTTTCTTGGATCTAGAGTGTACATCCTAAATTTCATGATCGCGTAGATGTCCTCGTGAGATGACGGTGATTGCTCGGGCCTATCCCCGATTATCTCCTTCGGTTCAAAAGGAGGACTTGCGTGTGCCGAGTAGAACTTATGAATGTACTGCGTTGTCGCATGGTATTCGTTTTCCTTTGCCGTGGAGCCTTCCATCAAATTTATGAATAGCGGAATTGGTTTCCCCAATCATCATTCACTTGTCGAACTGAATCTCGTAGCGAGTTTGCAATGTTTGCTCGGTTGTGCCACTTTTATGCTCTTGGGGGTCCATGAATGTGCACCGAAATATCTTGGAAACCACTGAATTGTCGAATAACTCGGGAAGGGTAGGTGGTCATGGATCCTCGATGGCTGAGAAGCGGAACTCCCTCGAAAGTTTTGCATCTAAGGATTGTAGGGTGGTGGATGGGTAACCATCTAGCAGTCCATAAAATGTCCTTATGCGTTAGTTTCGAAATATAAATTTTCCAATCAAGGGCTTTCCAATTTTCAGCTTCAAACAATGATCGACCTAACATCCTCGACATGACCCTTTTGTCGCCTAAAAGGTTTGCCCGGGGAAAATTCATGCCAAATTCTTTCATATGGCTTAAAACCCAAATCTGAAGTAAGACCAGACTTGCTTTTATAGTTCTCCCTTTCCTTTTTTTTTAAAAATATTTAGAGATGCAATGGTTTCGGCGAGCAATGCTGTTACGAAACTCTTGCCTTCTATTATTTGGATGACGACTTTGGCCATAATTGAGTCGATGAGACCATTAGAAAAGGGGAATATGACTGTTCCCAAAACAAGTAAAATAAAAGCATGACATCTCCCCATAGCATTTGTTTTATTGACAATTAAGCGCTTGATCCAATATACCAAAAGTTCAATAGATAATTCATGACCCCCATTCAACTTGAGCTCGGTGGACATTTTGTTTGTTGTAACTTTGAACAGTTTGGCCAAAGTGCTATCTTCGTCTCTTTGTTGGAGGTCGGGTTGAACAATTCCACGATCCCAATCTACCCCTTGAACGAGTTGACGGTATTCTTCGAGCGTAGGTGTGAGTTCATTGTCGTTTATCACGAAGACAACATTTTTTACATCCCAGAAATCAGATAAAGCATCCAGGAGAGCCCAATTGACTTTGTAGTTTGCGAGCTCATGAACCTCGCCAATCTTATCGTTCACGTACTTCTGATCCTCTTTTGTCATGTCTTTCCATATTCGGGCAATTTCGACCGTCGGGGGCAGGATGGCCTTGGTGCGAGGACAGTGGTTTGTCTGCTTCATCCTTACCAAAGATGATATGTGAAACGTCCTAAGGATACAAGACAAAATTAACGGAACTTACATTTTTTTAAAGAAAAATGCAATGCAAGTACGAGAAAGTAAATATCACTACTAAGTTAATACAAAAGACTCAATCCTATACATGTCTTGATCTATGGCCAAAACAAAACATAAAAAAAAAAACCGAAACTGGTAGAAAGGTAAGCGCGGTGTGGAGCTTTTGTTCTAACGGGATGGAATTTCTAGGTCCTCTAAACCAGCGGAACCTCACCCCCTGTAGAGGATCATAGGCCCATTCTGATCACCGAGTTGTGTTTTTTAGGTGCGTGTCGGTGGTCCAAACCGCTCCGGGTGCATTCCCCTACTAAACTCCCTAAGCTCTTAATGTGCTCCAGGTCCGAGCGGATAATGGTAACCAGCGTGGTGTGTGCAAAACGAGGTTTCACATCATTTTGAAATATTGCATTTACATTGCTTTTCAGCAAAAATTTAAAAACTGCAAGCCTGAGCAAACAGTCAAAACAGATAAGTAAACATATAACATGGCAAACCAAACATGACAAAGCCTAAACCCTCTAAAAAATATCCCCAGCAGAGTCGCCAAATTGTTGGACGTTGGATCTGACTTTCCCCAAACCTTTTGAAAAATATTTTTAATTTTCGTTTGAAAATGTCGGGTCTTGGCGAGAACGGGTTCGGTCGAGCGGGGTCATCAACTGGACCGAAAAAATTGAAAGAGTCGCCACCGATTAATTAAAGGCTAATCAGAATCCTAAAATTTTGCCTAGGGTACATGGAGTTAACATCCTAGGGCTTAGAAAGGTCTACGTCCAGAGAATCGAGTTCGGGGGTTTGATTACGTCTTACAAGCTCGCAAACTTATAATCCGCCCTTTCAGTACTTTAGTTTGATTTTGATTTTTTTTTTCAATTTTACCAGAATCGCCCATTTTGATCATGCTTCGCCCAAAAATACTATATGCATTTTCTTTAAATTAAACAAACCATGTACAAACATTTTTTTTATGAGTTAATTTCAAATAAACAAGAGAGAACTAAAGTTAATCATGCTCGAAAAAAAATGGTTTAAATCTTAAGCCATTCTAAACGTGTCAAAACATGCACGAATGATTTTTGAAGATATTAAGCTCGTTGGACTAATTTGTCACATTTTGAAAAGTTATAGGATGTCTAAAAACATAATAATCTAGGGACCAAAATGTAATTTATTAAAATTTGAGCTGAAATGGAAAAATATTTCGAGAATTACAGAACTGGCCCTAAACTATTTTTGACTTATTCGTAACACTTGTAAAAGTTCTAAAACAACCCGAAATTTATTCTAGACTTATTTGTAACACTTTTAAAAGTCATGGAATGTCCAGAAAATTTTAGAAAATCAAAATGCAAATTTAAAAAATTTCAAGCTGATTTAAAGAAAAGTTTTCAAAAATTGCACAAATGACCCAAAACTTTTTGGGTTTGGTTTATAACACTCGATAAAGTCCCAGAATGACCCGAGAGTCTAAGGACCGAGTTGTAACCTTCATCAAAGTTTGGGAATGACCTAAGTCATTTTTGAAAATATTTTTTTCACATATACATAATATGCATATATTATACATATACATATACATAATATATATATATATATATTATACATATAGATAGATAGATATTATACATATACATATATAGTATTACATAGACATAATATAAATATATATTATACATATAGATATATTATCACATATATATTATACATACATATATATATATATATATATATATATATATATAGTACAAGTATATTATACATAAATATATAATATATGTATATAAACTCTTTTTTTTATAACATAAATAATAACATTAGGAAATACAAATACAATATTGAATATGAGGAAAATATACCTAAATACCGTACGAGAAACCGATACTGATAATCACTGATATTTTTTTCACTCTTTTTTTCCTATTTTTTTCAATCACTCTTGAATTCTCTTTCTTTATTCACTCTTCACTTCTTCCTTTCTTCTCTACCACCGTAACCTATGACTTCCTCCTATTTATACAACAAATTTTCATTATTCAACTTGCAAAAGATGAACATGGCCATGTGGACCGTTTGCAATATTAATTAACTTACACCGACCTTGAAGGATCGAAAGAAAGATGAAATCTGACTAAGGAGGCAACGACGAAGAAAAAGATCTGGTAAGGAAAATGACCAGAACAACGCCTAACAAAGAGCTAAAGGGTGGGGGTGGGGGGGACATATGTGACACCCTGTAAGAGAAGTCTACATAAACTTCACCCTACCTAACAAGGGAAATATCGGTGGTCCTTAAGAAAATGGAATATAATCATCTACCAGTTATCCATTGTCGAAGATAATGGCATATCTATGGGGACCAACATTGACCAGTACTGTTAGTTTCCCTAGATCTAGAGTTACCTCACCGACGACTGCCACATCCTAAAAATGGATATAGAGGCATTGATTCAACAGTCACCTGAAGAATTTGTTGGCCTACAAAAGGAAAAGACCTGTAACCCATACAGAAAAGAAAGGAGGCCATTACATCCTCCACCACTAAGGGACGACCCTCATGGAAAAATTGGCACAAAATCATGATCAACAAAGTCTTCGTTTCAGAAAGAGATTCGAACGACGCCAGGGACGTGTACACTAATATGGACAGAGGCGACTCTTGGAAAGCGGCCAAGGCCTATAGAGAGCGTCTCCATCTCCTTCACAGATGAGGACATGAAACATGTCATCAATCCTCACGATGATGTGTTGGTCTTGAATGTGAAGATCAACGAATTTGATGTGAAAAGGATATTGGTCAACTCCGGGAGCTTGAGAGACATACTTTTCGTTCACATCTTATTAGCTATGGGTAAGACGAAGTAGGATTTTGAAAAGATGGACTTTCTGTTAATCATATATGCAAAAAGGACCATTCAACCCTTTGGGGCAATCGACGTCCCCTTGATATTAGGTGAGGGGTGAAAGATGTTGACAATGAGTGTTGTCTTCATAGTAGTCAACACTCCCAATTCAAACAATGCCATTCTTGTTTGTACAACCATGAACCTCAAGAATATCGCCGCCTCCACGTGCCACCATAAGATAAATTCCCAACTCCCCGTGGGATTGAAGAAGCATTTAGCAGAACTAGACCGAACATCGAATCAGATAAGGGGCGAGTTTTCGGTTCACTAGTCTGACTGTCGATTCAGCCAGTCCGACCGACGATCCTTGACTATCTTCTCTTTCATCCCTTATTTTCCCATCTCCCTCAGTGCCCTGTCTATTCTCTCCTTCTTCTACCCTTTTTTTTTTTTATTTCTCCTCTTTCTATTTCCTTTCTCCTATGTCCTCTCTCCCTCACTTCCTCCCTTTCCTCTATTATTTACTATTCTTCCAGATTCCATATCTCTCACCCCTTCCCCTCCTCCTCAGAGTTCGACTCTTCCGTCTCATACTCCTTCTCCTTCAAGTCTGACGCCTCCTCAATTCCGCCTCCTCTAAGTCTGATGCCTCCTCCTCCGTTACATGCCTCTTCCTCCTCCTTCTCCTCCTCCCTCCCCCTTTATTTGTTTTTCCTTTTTCATTAAACTGGAGAGTCGACTAGTTCTCTAAAAATCATTTGGTTTTTACATTTTGAATTGTGTTCCTTTTGCAATGAGGTCTTTTGAAGGAACCAGACCGTCATTATGATCGGTTCACGATCTGATCGGGTTCGATTGTCGATCTGGTTTTGATAACAATTGGAGAAGTAAGAAGGTATTAACCAACCTCGAGGCTATGCTATGTAAGCACTCATTAGCATTACAACCATATGAATACTTCAAGGAAGAAATAAGTCACCCCACCTCTGTTGAAGAACTAGTCGAGTTAAAATCGACGGTCCCAAGAGGTTCGCGAAGATAGGAACAACACTCCCTCTTGAACAAGCCAAAACCTTGATTAAGATTCTGAAGAACTGCAAGGAGTTCTGTTGGAGTCCAAGTGATATTCCATGAATCTCCACCTCAGTCATCAGTCGCGACCTTAACATTGATGATCCCTTGGTCAAACCCACTACCCAAAGGAAAAGGCCAATGAGTGATGAAAATAAGTTTGCCATTAGGATCGAGGTAGAAGACTTGGTTGATGCTAACTTTGACAAGTAAATCAGATTTGAGACATGGGTGGCCAACCCAGTCTCGGTGAAGAACTCCACTAGCAAGTGGAGAATGTTCGTCCACTTCAGAGATTTGAATAACGTTAGCCCTAAGGATTCATCCCCTTTACCTTGAATCGATCAATTAGTCGATGCCACTTCTGGCCATGAACTTTTAAGATTCATGAATGCCTATTCAAACTATAACCAATAAATATGGTCGAGAAAGACGCGTCATATACAACCTTATATGGAGACAATGACCTTTATCATTACTTCGTGATGCCTTTAGGGCATATCAACGCGGGTGTCATGTATCAAATGATGGTAAAAATGTTGTTCAATTGACATGATTAGGGACCTAATGGAGGGTTATGTCGATGACATGCTGGTAAAGTTGAAGGTAGGCGTTGATCAAAAAGACTTGGAGGTACTAAAGAGACTTACATTTTACAGATATGTTGATTAATTCATCGACTCGACTTGTTTAGATATGTGATAAAGAGGATAGTTCATTCGTTGACTATGATTTAGCACTATGCAACATAACATTGTTATTAGAAGTTGTGAGAAAAATACTCTAAAGAGGGTTAAGTAAATGACAACATTGTAAAATTGCACATTACCTAAGGTTATGTACATGTCGCTCCATTGACATCACCCACTGTGTATCACGACGAATATCTATCAACTTAACTGAGTGCTTAAAATATCAATTACCTACCACTTCATATGAGTTATGAACCAGAAAAAGTACGAATGTTGGAATTAAAGTATGCCTAAAATGAAAGATATCAAAGGCAAACTTATCTATTTTTAAGTTTGTGGTTAAGGCGCACCAAGATAACTTGATTCAAGTGGGAGAATTCTATCTAATGTTGAATTAGTTTCTCAACACGCCTCACCTTCTTTATCAGTTACAAATTCAAATGATCTTGGTTAAAACCTTAGTTCAACTGAGAGCAAGATATTGTTAATCTAAGTTCGTAATCAAAAGATATCATTCGAATGGGAGCGGGTAAAATGTACACAGCTCTATTTGGAATCTTTGTGGCTTCATATACTTCACACTTTTAAGACAAAATGGAAGAGAATATGAAAGATGTCACGCGAAAATGGATCAATCGAACCCTTGAGGTCATAAATCATCTTGAGAAACATGTCTCGACTGATTGCGAACATCAGTTTCCCATAAACCCAGTCAGATCTTGGATGTAAATGTTGCCCTAAAAATCTCGAAGTAGAATTCGAAGTGTTTCTCTATATTAAATATGAGAATGCAATTTTTGGAATTTAGTAGTCTATTAGAACTCTATGTTTTGTCTTGAGGCTATACTATAGATGTTAAACGTGATTAGTTCATGTTACATGATTCATTAATGTCTGATGACATAGTCACTATGGAATAAGTCCGTTAGTGAAAAAAGATGTAATAAAAGTGTTTTTCACATAATATGTGTTGCGAAGCTATGAACTTCATCGATGAAGGATGAGACCTAATTGATGTTTAAAAGGACGAGACCTATGTTTATAAATAATAATAAATTCTTGGAGTTAATATTCCGAGATAGTTGGCTTGAGAAATTAAGTTCCAAGTGATAAATTATATTATTACTTGGTTAAAAATATTGTATCTAAAGGTCATGATATAATACACCAAGTGTCTTAAAGATCAACTAAGTTGGAAGTTTTCTGCATATACTCACGTGCACTAGACTAATTAACTATGAAATCGGGTATGCGACTCAACCTGGTTTGATGCTCAAGGACCACATAAGAAATCGTTGTTGAAATATTGCTTATATGTGTATGATAAAATGTGGTGAAGTTCTTAGTGGGAGTTAACACTCCGGGATTAGTTTTCTTACTAAAGATGTTCATGTGATAAAATAGTGAGAACTTCACCGTAGACAATTGAAGCTTAACGAGTAGCTCTCAGACAAATAACTGAAAATTAAGTTTCACCTAAGAAGGTTTCTACATATTTTGTAGATGATGATACATTGTTAGTCTACTGGTAATTGTGTTTTAATATCATCTAAATAGGATCCTATTGATGATAGAATATTTCAAAATACCAATATAACTATGCAGAAGGAATAGTAATATGCAAGATGGTAGTCGACAAAAGATGGATAAACGGATAAGTCCGTAAAAATCATTGTGTGGATGAGTTCATGTGATATTTTTCTCAATTGAACAAATGGTATCGACCGTTGCATAGATTGATGAGTTTGATCACATCACAATGTTCATTTTGGTCAATGAGTTTTATTAGATTTACACACATGTTTATTACGATTTCTTAGTGCATTGAAAACTAAAATTTTAATGTATGTCAAGTAAATTTAAGGGTAGCTCACTCACATGACTAAACCGCCTAGTGATGATCCGTCTGTGTGGGGAATGGAGATGAGACATGATTCCAAGCCGAAAATCATCAATTTAATGATTTTGAGAGTTCACTGCTCGAATTCATAAATCATTTTTTTTGTTGACGTGAGGTCATCTATAACTTTGATGGAATTTATTTTCAAATAGTTTATTTTTAAGCGGGATGAGAGTTAATGGACATCGATTTAGATGCATGCGGTATCTCGACAAACATCTGCACATTATCCTCTTTATGATAAATAACATACACTCTATGAGAAAATGATAAGTGTGTTGTGACACGCATTTCATACTACGTGTGCTACTAATCGACCACGGATTTTTACAAGCACGATCTCAACTTGTTGTAGCGTTAGACCCAACGATCCTTAACAAGTTCCAAATTATGTGCCCTCATGACTCCGATCAGAGACTTAAGACCTAATACGATATTCGCTAGCTTAGTGTATTGTTACCGAATGACCATGACTACAAATTCGGTCGAGTGAGATATGTACAGAAAAGTGATTTAGGTCGGTGTTGAAGGAATCGTACGAAGAGAAAGATTGTCAACAAAATCTCATTTATGAAGTGTGTTCACTGGTTAATCAAACATGATTTAGTATCGTGATTGTGAATACAAGGTGTGACTAATTAGGTCCTTAAAGGATACCTAAGTGAGGTTCGACGATATGGGTACAGACATACTTTCTTATTGTAGGTTAATCCCAATGAGCGGTTGTATACTCCTAACATATATACAACAACTAGCTCTCACGAAGTATGTCGATTGCACAAAGGAGACACTCTATGAAAAACAAACGAGGTGTTAGGAGTATGTCTCTGTGCATACTGAGCACTCACATTATGTGTGAGTAAGAGATGTAGGAAACTGCACCCATATGTGTGTTAATGCAAGCTACAAGAAAATCGAGACGAAAGTGTAACGTTACGAAATGTCATAACTAACTTCGGGTCTATAAATAGACACCTTAGGGTTGCTCATAATATAGAATTATAAAACCCTACCTACACTCTCCATAAACTACCTCTCTAGTCTTAGCGTCTTCCTTTGTGGAAACTTAGGTGCGCTGTGACTTCGAACCGTCAGGGATTTCGCAAGCTTCCGTCACTACACATCGTTATACCAAACAATTGAGTATAGTTCCGGCACCATACTATTTGTTGTACTAACGTGTAAATTTTTCGTGCGTGCATGTATATTGAATTCCAACCATTCAAGAATTTATAGCTTCTTTTTTTATTCATAATTTTTTAGGTTACAAAAGTGAAGGTAGTCCGAAGAGTTTTTCATTTTGCCTCTGTAATCAATTATTTATGAAGCAATAATTGAACGTGAAATCTATTTTAACCAAATGATCTCCTTATTATGAAACCGAATCTGCATAGCCATATATGTATGATCCTGTAATACATTATTTGGTATTTTAAACTAATTATTATGGAATAGAATCTGCAAGATATATATTATGTTAATGAACTTTCTTAGCCTACATATATATATATACATGCAGTGATGAATGAATGAATCGCCCATTTTATTATTATCTACTACACATAAACATAAATATAATATAATATATTTGTTGTTCTGCCGTCTCGATTGACTATGTTTTCTACCAAGTTGATCACGCTACTTATTGTTTTTCTTGTCACTGCCGGTACATCTCTCTCTCTCTTTTTAAACCTTATACATAATAAAAAAAATTCTATTTAATTTGATAATATTGTCTGTGTTTTTCCCAGCAGTTCCTCCTCCTCCCTTTGAATTGATGAAAGTAGCAGTAGCAAGAAACGTGACATATCGTTGTAACACCGTCCATGATTGCAGCAATCCATCTTGTTGTGACTGCGTATTCAACATCTGTCACTGTCAATGTGCTGCAAAACATTCACAGTTGGATGCACAAACTCTCATACAAAATAAATAAATAAACTCATGTTGATTCAAATAAATAAACTTATGTTATGTCATATCATGTGTTGATTCAAACAAATACTTATATCACATAACATCTAACATATTATTTCATACAATGAATGGAAATCTATGAGGTTCTAAAAAATTATAAGATCAACCCAAGATCGACCGTACATGCATAACACTAACGAAAAAAAGAGAGTTATCCCGTAAATAACATGAGACCGCAAATAAATATATAATAGTCCGATTATCTATCTATCTATATATATTAATTTGACTAATTTATATAGAAATGTGACAAGTAAGCTTTTTAACACATTTTCTCATTTCTAATGTCAATTTCATAACTTCTAATTGGTCTATATCAAACATATAATTCTTACTCATATGTGGCATATCATGTAACATAGTTTAAAATTTTCCAAACTTTCTCATTTATTCTCCCAATAAGTTACAAAATTTTATTAATATCTTCTTATTTTCTAAGTGCATTTATGATTTTTTTTTTAAGTTTATTTTATTTACTAAATTTTATATTTTATGAAAAGCCATAAGATGTATAAATTAAATCTTTTTATCAAGATAATTTAAGATGAAATTAAGGATTATTATGTAGATTCTATATCAATTTTATGAAAATAATAATCACATGTTAATTTTATGTAGATATTTATAATTATGATATAAAATTTAGGGTATGCAAAAATTATAATAATATTTTTAATATAATTTCTTCATACGTTTCTTAGAACTATTTTTATAAATCTATCATTGTTATATTCTATTAGAATCAACATATATTACAAAATTTATAAATAATTTATAATTACTATAACTATTATGCATATATATACATTTTCTAATAGTTTGTATTTATTGAAAAATATATGAAAATAATAGATGTCATAAAATGAATTTTAAAATTATTAATTAGCATCATATTCATAATTGGTTACATTTGTTTTTATTATCTACTCATTTATTTTCAAATATTTTTATAAAATATAATTAATTGTTATATTGTATAATATTATAAAAATAAGTTCAACATTTTGTATAAATATAATTAATTTTATGTTGTGTAATTGAATTAATATTAATTAAATGTACTTTAATAAAGTATAAATAATCATATTATAAATATATATTTATTTAAAAAATATTATTAATTTATAAACTAAAATAATTTTTATATTGGGCATTGCACGAATCAGTTTTCTAGTTATTATTATTAATTTTCTTTTGGTTATACTAGTTGCATGATAAGATCACGGCATTTCATTACTCGGCGATATAACAACATATTCTACTCTACTGCATAGCATCTGGTTAATCTTCTTCAGTACACATTGTACATCCTTCCAAACAACTGGTAACAACAAAAGAATCAAATCAAATCATGCTTACAATATTTGAATAGACAACAAGAACGAGGCAATCTCCTCCTCCCACTTGGTGTATCGACCTTCTCAGTCAGTCTTCTTGCCCAACCGACAAAGATTTAGTTGTGTTTTTATCTTAATTGATTGATTGATGATATCTTCTGCAGTCCTCCTCGACGTCAATTTCTGATTGGGAGGAGGATCGACATTTTGTATCAAAAATCTCATTTACACTATTCTTGAATAGATTCACTTCCTTTCATGCTCAGGAATGAGGCGGCTACGAACCTCATGGGATGCACCGGCCAATTCTGCACACACAAAACCCAGCAAAAATTGTTGAATACACACAAAAGCCATATCACCATTCAAATCGAAAGAGATTAGTGATGGCTCGTCTTACCTTGAGCAGTGAAGTCAAAGAGGGGAGGCAGCGTTTGCCCATTTGGTAAGGAGGCATTTGGATTTCTCAAATCATCGAAGAACGGATGTGCACATGCTTCGAGCTGAAACAAATTACCATGTCACGTCATTTACTTTTTAGGAGAGCAAACGATGTTAAAGTTGAGTCAGAAGAGGTGAAAGGTTCTGTTACATACTGCAGTGCAACGTAAATTTGGTGAATACTGAAGCAGCCTTGACACGAGATCCACTGCTTCTGGAGGCATCCGCTTGAGAAAAACCTAAGTGGATATTGAGTTCAATAGGATGATTAGCAGATAGATCAAATCATTATCTTTTCCAGGCTGGGGAAAAGTGAAAAACCAATTACCTTGTACCAAGGATGAGCTTTTATCTGAGGAAACTTGAATTCATGATAATTGGGATTCATGCACTTAATCTCTTCTCTCGTTGGCGTCCCTAAAATCTGCGGACATAATAGAATCAACATAGACAGGCTAATAAAACACTTCAATGGAAATGGAAACAATGTAATTAAGCATAAAAATTAGTGCAAGTGGAGTGGAGCAAAACCAAACCTTTATAATCTCCACAAGCTGATCAACAGCACTCTCCCCAGGAAATAGTGGCTACATCAAAACAAGCAAAAAATATAAGAAAGACAGCAGTAACATACTAATAAGACTAAACTTTGAGTGTTTTGGGCATGCAAATAAACAAGTAATCAAGATCCTTACATGTCCCAACAGAAGCTCAGCCATGACACATCCAACAGACCACATATCAATAGCAGTTGTATATTCAGAGGCACCAAAAATTAATTCTGGAGCCCTATAGTATCGTGAGCATATGTAAGATATGTTCGGCTCACCAGATACCTGAAAATTTCAGCCACGTCCAATCAATTAGAGACCAACCCCATTGTGTCGATTTCGATCAAGCTTGTCATTTCTTCTAATCAACATACCAATTTCTTAGCGCTACCAAAGTCGCATACTTTCAACTGATGCGTATGGGGATTGACCTGCATCGTAAAAAGCAGAAAATTTAAGAAAATCCCACAAGTATTCTTCCACTTTTGAGGAATCCTGGGGTTAAAATTTATTTAACTTGTTTCAACATTCTCAAATATTCATCGAATGCTTGTGACATAAGAGATATGGCATCTAGAAATCTAGTAACTCTGCGAAATTAAGTATGCATTGAACTAACTTGCAGCAACAAATGAAAATATGAAATAATAAGCTTCAGATCCCAATTTGTCACATAAAACCCTTAAGCTTCTATCACATGTGAAAATATAACAGAAAAAATTGAAGTTCTCATACCACAACTTTTTCCAAATCTAATCAGTGACCAAAGTAAAGATCAGAAAGGCAGAAACATCAAATCATTGAGGAGACAGCATGGAGGAATGCAAACTCTTACCAATAAGTTTTGTGGTTTAATATCACGATGGCATATGCCGACTACATTGTGCAAGTAATTCAAAGCACGGCATATCTGAAAAATGTTGATAAGTGAGTGTGAGACAGATAGAGTAGAAAATTCATTGGCTCAACTAAGATCATTCCACACAACAAAATGATACCTGGTAAGTATATAGTTGGACATAAAGTATAGGAACGTTTTGGTTCACTTTGACATACTTCCTTGACACTTTGTAGACCGTCTCAGATACGTATTCCAATACAAGGTTAAGGTACAACTCGTCCTTCTCAGTAGTTGAGAAGAAACACTGCTTCAGTGGGACAACATTAGGATGGTTAAGTACACGCATAATCTGAAGTTCTCGGTTCTTGTATCTCTTATCTTGCAGCACTTTCTTAATTGCCACTGCTTCTCCTGTTTCAAGGCACTTGGCCTACAGATTGCACATTTACTTTAGCAAATAAAGACGATATTTAGTCTAAAACTTAGATTGAAACATCAAATAAAAGAAAAATACCTGAAATACAACACCAAACGAGCCAGTTCCAACAACACGTTCTGCCATGTATGTCAGGGTCTGAAAGATATGCATACAATACAGTCAACACGGATTTTAAAGAAGAGAACAGATTCCTGCACAATGACTTTAAGAGCACTTACGCATATACAAATTCACCACAACAGTTCCTCAGGATTACAGGCTAAACAAGGTGTATGATGATGGACAATTGTAGGCTTTCTAAAATTCATCATAAGTAGAAATCTACAACAAGTGGAGGAACTGTAAAGAAATTGCGATGCCCTTTGTCGTTTGATATTTGATACACAGAAACAAGGTAGCTGGTGATAATTATTAATATTCCCACTTATGTTTCAAATATAAGTCCTCATACAGCAGAAACACTTTCAACCAATCAGAAACCCAACATGCTTCAGAAATTGTTCTACCTGCTTGGGGTGTCCATCTCGACCACCTATTGTAGTAGCAATAACCTGGCCTGCTTCAGTTCCATTTCCATGGACCATAGTTGGTTCTGGATCCTGCAGTTTGTTACAATCAATTACATATATCAGTAGGCAGCTCCTCATGTCTTAACTCCATAACCACATTTTTTGCCTATATATGCAATGCGATCCACAGTTAGATCCACGACAAGGATCACCATCATGCACTTGTGTTTATATGATGGTCCATGAGACAATAAACTAGACATTCTTCATACCTTTTCATCAATGTACAAGGTTTTTTCATTTTTTGCTCTTGTAACATCTGTTCCTCGATGGGCAAAATCATTTCCAAGTCTGGCATTGGAGGCTGCATTGGATGTGCTTGCGCAAGTGTCCAATATTGTCGAAGCCATATGCTTCTCTAGAGCAGTAGTACCTCTCACATCTAATAGGGATTCTCCATTACTTTCTGTTGTCTCCACATCCTGATCAATCCTCCTCCTTATGCCACATTCTCCACTCTAATCTCACAAAAGAAATACTTTTATCAAACAAAGCAACACAATGAATTATCATTTTGGAAATTGCAACGTTGCACTAAATCCTATAAAGTTCAGCAAACTCCACTTCACAAAAAGAAGTTTCCTAGCCACCTAACCTAACGATATAGACATCAAATCGTCTCGTACAAATAAAAGACTTCAATTTTTCGAAATATGATCTTAATCCAACTCTCCATCTCAAAGCAGACTGGGGATTGCCAAATTCAGTCGAATTTTGAGCTAGAAAGGAAGGAAAAAAATCCGTAATAAAGCTTCGCCTTGAAAACAAAATCAATCGGAGAAGAATTGAGAAACAAAGGATACAAAAGGGCTTACAGGATCGGATGAAATGGAGGTACGACCGGATGCAATGCTCTTGATACGCCGCATCATATTCATGTTAACGGTCTCCCAAATTGAACCCACCTAATTATCTGGAGGAAGAGAAAACCTCGAACCAAAAAAGGGAAAACAGAAGAAACTGCAGACAATCCATCCTTTCTCCACAAACAACGAAACGAACGAGACTTTTTCTTTTTGGTCAAACGACGAACGATACTTCTCTCTCCTCTTCCCACAAATCTATATATTGAAATCCCCGTAGTGGGAGTGGGATTGATTTCTCTCTGGTCAAACTTTGACCCCTTATTCTTCTTCCGAACAGCCAGTCAAACTTTGATCCTCAGTCGTTGATCCAAATTAACAGTGGATCGGACGGTTCATATGACGACAGAATAGATGGATTCCCGCGGTAGGTTCGCGGTTTTGGTAGAAAATGTTTTCTTTATTTAAAACGTGAAGCAATTAAATTTCCACTTAGGTATTTCTTTCCACTTAGGTATTTCGGGAACATGTTTAACATCCGAAACCACCGAATCGGAGAAAGAGTTCCTAAGATGGGTGCCGAATCAAATAACACCTGACATGAATGCTGAATTAACTAAGGAGGTAACAGACAAGGAAATCAGTATGACTGCTTTTCAACTAGGGGGTACGAGCATCGAGCCCTGATAGCTTCCCGGGTCTATTTTATCAAATGAATTGGAATGTCGTGGGAGTGGATGTTATCACATCAATTAAGACTTTCTCTTAGAACATGTATCATTCTAAACCCCTTAAACTATACTGATATTGCCTTGATACCTAAAGTGTCAATGCCGACTGATTTTAGGCTCATAAGCTGCTGTAATTTTCTGTATAAGATTATATCAACAGTTCCGAGTGTCTTTGTGTCAGGAAGGAACATACAGGATAACATATTGGTGACACATGAAGTTTTCACCGCCTTCAAACCAGCCGAAATGAAGAAAGGGTTGAATGTGCACTCAAAATCGACATGCAAAAGGCGTATGATCGGGTGGAATGGGAGTTCCTACTTGAAACACTAAGCTGAAGGGGTTTCTCGGATCGATGGGTAGGATGGATCAGAGAATGCATATCAATAACCACTTACCAAGTGGTGGTGAATGGGGACCGAACCGACATGATCAAACCGACAAGAGGCATACGACAAGGTGACCCACTATCATCTTACTTATTCATACTATTTGCGGATGTGCTGTCTAGAAGGTTGGTAGGAGCAGCTCTGGAAAAGGATATACAAGGGATCACAATGAAGCGGCACTGCCCGGAAATTCATCACTTGTTCTTTGCGGATGACTCGTTGTTATTTATCAAAGGGGAACCCAACAATGCCAGACAACTTGGAAGGATACTATAGACCTATTGTCGGGTGTCTGGACAGATAATCAATGTAAACAAGTCGACCCTATATTTTAGCAAAGGAACGAGGGAGTAGGACCAAAAGAAAGTGGAAGATGCACTCAATATTCAGAGCACTAATGACCCGGGAAAATACATGGGCTTGCCATCGATTTGGGGGAGGTCAAAGAAGGAGGCACTGGGATATCTGAAAACGAAAATAAAGGACAAACTAGCCGGTTGAAGACCAAAGACCTTGAACCAAGCAGGAAAGGAGGTCCTAATAAAGGCGGTCATCACTGTGATTCCCACGTATGTTATGAGTGTGTTCCACCTACCAAAAACATGGTGCACCGAGATAGATTCACTAATAACAAATTTCTGGTGGGGGCAAACAGCAGAGGGGAAGAGAACACACTGGAGAAAATGAGATATATTAACAAATTCCAAGAATACGGGGGGACTAGGATTCCGAGAGATCCAAAGCTTCAACACGACACTACTTGCCAAGATGGCAGGGAGGATTTTGGCCGAACCGGATACATTATGTGCACGGGTCCTAAAAGGGTTATATTTTCCACACAACTCTTTCTTGAGGCGAGAAGAGGTGGGCGAGTTTCATGGGGTTGGAGTAGCCTAATACATGGGAGAGACATAATGAAACAAGAAGGCGTGTGGATGATAGGATCGGGGGAGGATATACGAGTCTTTGAAGACCCATGGATCCACACCAAATAGAATAGGAGGGTAAATGTCGAAACACAAGTGGAGCACGGGGGGAGAATTAAGGGTGAGTGAATTGATGCAAACCGATAGGACATGGAATGAAGAGATCGTGCGAGGTATCGTAAACCAAGAAGACGTCGAGCACATGCTCAACCTACCCATACCACAATATAAGGGTAGGGATCGGTACATTTGGCCACACACGAGGGACGGGGCACCCCAAGCCCAATCGGTATACCACAAATTGAGGGAGAAGAATGCACATCGCGGAAGGGAGGCTCAACCGAACCATGATATGCTATGGAGGGACATATGGGCGACCAAAACGATGCCTAAGGAAAAAGAAACTTTATATGGAGATTGGCCACAAATGCCCTAGCCGTCAAAGTGAACATGGTAAGACGAGGTATGCCCATATCTCCTAGTTGCCCAATTTGTAGTGAAGTTGAGACAATGGAGCACATGATGCTAAAGTGTCGATGGACCGAACCGGTATGGTTTGGGATACTAGGGATACGACTTGACCAAAGGAGCAATAGCAATATGGTCCAATGTTTGGAGGAAAGGAGGATCGAACCGAATGTACAAGGTCTAGGTCGGGAGACACGATGGAGGCTTACCCTAATTACGTGTTGGCACATATGGAAGACGCGGTGCAAATCCGCATTTGAGGCCGTACCACCTAACCCGAGGAGGACCATGATGCATATTAAGCAAGCATATGAGGAGAGCAAGGAACATGCACAAACCGAAGGAACACCTCAAGAAGCTCGACAAAGACAACGATGGAGGCCACCGGAAGGGATCACAATCAAAATAAATTGTGATGCATCATAGTGTAAGGTCACACGAAGAGTGGGCATCGAGGTGGTGGCAAGGTACAAGGACGGCAAGGTGGTGGGTGGTATGAATCGACGGTACCAAGGCGAGGACATTGAGACCATGGAGGCCATTTTGATACAAGAAGAAGTTCGCCTAGCACACAAAGCGGGGTGGCAAAATGTTGACATCCAAACGGACTCACAAGTGGTACACAAGCAACTTGAAAAGGGACCGACACATTGGAGAGTATCCACTATCATAACAAACACACGAGCACTAGCCATGAACATGGCGTGAGTGCAATGACGAGCTATTCCGAGGACGGCAAACGAGTGCGCAAATTTGATAGAGAAGCAAACGAGATTGGAAGTTAGTCTAGATGATTGGGTCGCAAGGCCCCCACTACCATTCTTATCTTTGATTGAGTATGACTGTATTTCTGAACAACCGTGACCTAGTGTCACAACGTTTTATTTCATCAAGTAAAGTGTTAATTTGGCCAAAACAAATAATTAAATTTTCAGTTGTAGCTTACAAATACAAATTTTTACTCCAAATATATCTCAATTTAAAATTAAATACTGAAATGTCCTCAATTTATATATATAAAAAAGTATCAAATTATACGTACCCGTGAATGATATTTGCGGATGAATATTAAAAGTATCACCCGTGAAATGCATTCACGGGTGTAAATCGTACTCGCGAATGACATTCACGGGTGAAGAATTTGCACACACAAATGGCACCCTAGAATGACATCTCCGGTTTAGAATTTTTTTTTATCTTGCTCCCACTGACAGAATTCATCAAGTTGTCAGCAAATGTCAGAGAATTTGCCAGCATGTGCGGTCCACGACTCCCACTTATATTTTCTCTCTTTGTTTATATTCGTCGATGAGTTGATGATACATGAGAGAGAAATATCAGACTAACATTTATAGAAAACTTGTTAGCAAGAAAACTTGTCAGATAACTACTGCATCTCTATGTGTAAGAAAACTTGTCAGCAAATGGTGACCACCAAGATGCAGGAGAGAGAACTTGTTGCTTTTTTTTTTTTATTTAGCACAACTTCCACCTGCGAATGTCATTTGCAGGTGATACTTTTTAGGACACACACGATTCGCATGTATGATTTTTTAGTATATCCACCCGCAAATGACATTCACTAGTGGTGATAAAAAAGACTGGTTGAACCGAATTCCCGACAAGACTAACCTGATTAGGACCGAGATCGAGCGGGTTTTTTCCTTCAAGGTTGGTCTCGATCTCAGCCTTTTTTCCCCAAAGCCCGATTAGGACCGGACCAGATCGACCTTGAAAAAAATCCTAGAAATTCATGGCGTAACCCTTGAAACACTAGTAATTCATGACCTTGAAGCATCCAACAACCCTTGGATCAGTTCCATAAGGGAAGTGCAACGGAAGACGAGAAGCGAGTAGGTTCAAGACCAAAACTTCAGTGATTTTTATTAGCCAAATCCAATTGTTTTTTTTACCCAAAAAATTTGGTTCAAGACTGAGATCAACCCGAGTCAACCAAGACCGACTCAGACGGTTGTTTTTTGCCAAAGTCGGTCTCGGTCCTCCAGATGTCAAGACCGAAATTTTCAGTATCGGTCCTGTCTCCAAGACCGGCCCGACCCACCCATGATCAGCCCTAACATTCACGGGTAGGTATTTGATTTTATATTGAGGTATATTTGGGTAAACAATTTTATAAATGATAGATTGAATTATTAAACTTTGTATATAATGAATTATCTTATCTTTAACATGGTCCCTCCATTTTCTAATTGATTAGGGTTTGCACATGTTGAATTTACGATGTTTTTTTTCTTTAAAAATATACTTTATTTCAAAACTTAATATTACAATATTTAGTTTTGAAAACAAATTACTAAAATATATTTATTCTTAATGTCATTCACGGATATGACTTAACTAAAGTCTTACATGCAAATGTCATTCACGGGTAGAGAAATGCTAACCATCCATCCGCAAATGTCATTTACGGATAGGTTGTTTAGCTCCTACCCACCTGTGAATGTCATTCACTGGAGATGGTGTATAAACTATATGCGGGCGAACAATTTCTACTCATCCATTCCCAATCAGACCCGCCCATGTCTAGTCTCTTTAGCCATGTCCAGTATCCCCGTGTCGTACTTATATCAGATCAGACTCCACGTCATTAAACAATTGCTTACGTCGTCGCTTGAGGTGGTCGAAAACTATCATATTTTTGTCGTGATAAACTTCGAATGGCTAAATTCATAGAATGTCTAATATGTTAGAATGCCTAACTCGTACGACTACCTCCCCATATGTGATTTTACTGTATACGGGGTTCGTTTTCCTGGTGCTGACATGATGAATGAGCGTCCCCCACTTTGTGCGAGTGAGAGATATTGATTTTAGGATAATGAGTCACCCATAAGTGGGAGACCATTAATATAAGCCCAATTGTGTGTCTGATCTTAAAATCTTTCCATCTATATATCATTATATATAGAGGTGCTCAGAGTTGGAAAAACCTGACGACAATATACAATATTCCATGTCGCCCTAGAGTATAGACAGATGTCAGTAACTGTGGCATTGTAGGTCATTGTCCGTCAGACCGTAATCCCAACCTCAGACAAATTGTGGCGTAGAGCCCTTGGGTGGGGTCCAAGAGGCTGAGCCCCTTGCTGGGGTAAATTTTATTTGGGATAAAATTGTTATTCTAAAAATTCATTTTAAATTTATTTTTTAGAATTAATCATTTATTTTTTACCATAAAAATCATGGTTTTGGACACTTATTTTTAATCACTTTCTTTAGCGCCAAGTTTGATCTGAAAAGGTGCAAGTGTCTTTGGCGTCAAGTTTGATCTGAAAAGGGGCAAGTGTCTTTGGCGCTAAGTTTCGTACAAAAGGGGCGAGAGACATTATTTTTTGGTCATTCTTTCTGGTTCGATGATATTCACAACAAACAAACATTCATACTCAGTTCTTGTTCAGATTCTGATTTTATCCGATTGAAATTTTGGGTGAAACACCAAATAATTTCAATCTGAAAGTGTCGTCACGACTTCAGATCAATCCAGAATTCCTCCCAATTTTCAACAGCAATGACTTGACAATATTCATTACAAATATTTTTAGCTTAATAAAATATATGGTTCTAAATTATTATTTTTAGGGGCAAGTGTCTTGGGCGCTAAGTTTCGTACAAAAGGGGCGAGAGACATTATTTTTTGGTCATTCTTTCTGGTTCGATGATATTCACAACAAACAAACATTCATACTCAGTTCTTGTTCAGATTCTGATTTTATCCGATTGAAATTTTGGATGAAACACCAAATAGTTTCAATCTGAAAGTGTCGTCACGACTTCAGATCAATCCAGAATTCCTCCCAATTTTCAACAGCAATGACTTGACAATATTCATTACAAATATTTTTAGATTAATAAAATACCTGGTTCTAAATTATTATTTTTAGGGTGAACAGTTCAATGGTCCCATATGTTTGAGTTATGTGATTGAATGGTGTCATATCATTTTGCGTGTGGCTGAATGGTCCGTTATGTTTGGAAGATGTTGTCCTATGGTACTTCTGTTAGTTAATCGTTCCTTTTTTCCGTTAAATTGACATGTGCTATGCACGTGAGTTGTCTGAACCGAACGAAGACCCAACTTTGGACGAAAATACCCTTGGATGCATTCCCTCCATATGAAACGACTGTTCGACTCCAACCATTGTAAACTTTTCAATTCTTTGAAAAACACTCCTCCGCAAGTTTCAGTCCTTCATATCAGATGTTCAGCGCAAGTGATTCATCCATTGTTCTCTCCTCAAGATTTTCTTGCCTCTGTGGTTTCTTTGTTTGAAATTGCTTGTCGGCACCTTCAATTTCGTATAGCAAGTTGTATCGTCTCCCCCATCCGAGTGCAAAATTCTAATCTTTCAAAAAAAGTACGCTTTTTTATACTTGTAGACGAGTAATGTTTTTATACTTGTAGTGGAAATCAGTTAGGGTAAGTTATGTTGCTTGTTGGGTTGTTCTTCTGCAAAATTTGAGAAATTGCGACAGTGATGAGTTTCAGTTTGTTGTTGCGCTTCATTATGATGTTGGTTTGTTATGCTGTGTGTTTTGGGTTTCAGGGTGTTGTTGTTTAAGAAATGTACATTTACAGTCTTATCTTTGAAAATATGTTATTATATGGTACATTATCTTCGAAATTATGTTGTTATATTGTACAGTAACTTCACGGAAGGTTGTCGAATGGTACCGTAACGTCTAAGAAAAATACAACATCATTCTATAACAACATAACCTTCTACAATAACATTCTCTAACAACAACATCTTCTACCAATAGCAGCCTCTAACAACAATAGACAAAATCATACCCATTCTACGAAGCAAATCTAACACAAAGAAAAATACAGACAACGAGTAGTGTAACAACAATTTTCTGTAACAAGTTTTTCGTAGCAGTCTCATTGACCAATTGAGCACATAATTCACTGTGCATTACTTCAAATTTGTGCACTTCTCTTCTTCCATAAGGGCATATTGGGGGATTCTTCTAGCAGAAGAAACCACAACCACGATTTTCATCAACCTAGGCAAAAAAAAGCAACAAAGAAGAGCATACTTTGATAAAAAAAATTAGGATTTTACGGGAATGTTTAAGTTTAATTAAAATTAGGTTTTCAACAATCAGAAATTCATAAACATAAATTAGGGTTACAGACCGAGATTTGAGAAATCCAAGCTATTAAAAAGTGCCTAAAAATCGCGATTTAGAATGGGAACCTCAAATTGTGGACACCCATGAAACCTTTGTGAAAGATTCTTCCAGGTTCTAGATGGTTTGACCATGCAGATCAAACCACAGTGGCATCGTTGCGACTTCAACTCAGGAAAATCTTTGGAAGAGACTGAAGAATGAGCACACATATCGATAAATGAAGATTGAAGAACAAACACCGAAGAAGCAAACCTGCACGAAGGAGTTGACAATGGAAGGATGAATGAACTTGTTTATAAAATAACGTCCTAGGGTAAAAGAGACATTTCAACTCAAATATTTGAACATGTGAGCATCACGTGGACACTTTACGGCAAAAACTAACGACATTTAGGAAAATGGATCAAATAACAACATTTCAAAACATACGGTACCATAAACACAACGTAGAAGTATCATCCGACTGCATGACCCAAACATATAAGACAATTGGAACTATTAACCTTATTTTTATCTACATGGTTATATATTATTTTTTTACAAATAGAATTTTCGTCGCAATGAATATTGTCATGTTATTTCAAACTCTATAAGAAAATTTAAGCAGTTAGAACTAATATATACAATTATGTACAAATACATGGTTTAAAATTGTTGTTTAATTCTCTATATCTATATTTTCTAAAATCTATAGATTTGAGTTCTCTTCAACTTTATAGTTTTTGTCATTTATAAAGTTGTGTGCATTAATATAATTCACAATTATAGTTTTAATATAAAAGTATATATATTTTTAGCAGGATTAATTACTTGAAACGTTACACATGTTTGCGCAAGTGACTAATAGGTTATAACTTGTGCAGGATGGTTACACATGTTTCAGTATGTGACTAATTGGTCATTTTTACTGTTCACCCTGAAATATCACCGTTAAGTCACTATTCTAACATATAAAATGACAATATTGTCATTCTTTAATTAATTTATTTACTTTAAACCTAAATCGTGTTCTTCTTCCTCTACAGGATTTCGACGATTTTCTTAATCTCTTCGGTTCGTTGAGGGTCTGCTCAATGGTGGTTTTGACGGTGGTGTTGGAGAAGCTGGGGTCACGCTGAAGCAGAGCTCCAAAGCTCGGCACTGCAGGTCCTTCTTGACACCTTCGCCGAAAAATTCAAGAACTCGACCTCCAAAAACCAATATATGATTCTGATTGTAACCCACGATCTTCAATTGTAACAGCTAATGTCAACCAGGATTTGATGTACTTTGATTTTGATTGTAACCAAAATCGTCCATGGCAGCCTTCCTTCTGCATTTTTCAAGAAAGCTCTTCCAGTGAACAAAGACAGATTCATCAGCAAGATGTTCCTCTGAGGTGATTCTGTCATCATTGTTCTTAGGAATCCAAAGTGAGATGCATATCAAAATTATCCTTTTAGCGAGTTTCACTTCTCAGCTAACCGAATTTACATTAGCACACACCATCCATGTAGTTCACGAGCAATTCCTGCACCATCCCTCTATCTGGCATTCTTCCTACAGCGCCATATATAGGAGCAAGCCCTCCTTTTATTGGACCGGGATTTTCTTTCACCTGGAAAATATTAAATACTCTAAGAAATGCTCTGTATTTCCTTGAAGACATGAAACAAAATTACTATTGTAGCATGGAATCTTCCATTTTCACTTAATTTCAATATTTTTGTAGCATTGTTCTTAGATTGTTACCTTCTCTCCAGCAGCTAATATCACCAATTGTCCATCTTCTGCACGCTTTTTACTTCCGGAAACGAGGGATTCAAGAAAGGAACCTCCTTTTGCTTTGATTCCCTGCATATATCAATTTAATTGTGCAAGATATATATTGTTTTGAATACACAAGATAGTGAAATAACAAAAGAAAATCAAACCTCGTTAATCTTTATGGAGGTCTCGGCATCTACTGTTGACATGTCAATGTAACTTTTTCCGCTGCAAACTTCTTCAAGAACACCATTATTTGATTCTGCAATTATCCATAGTCAAATATTCAACAAACCTTTCAATCCGACTGTGCTCCGACTCTAGGCTTGGCATCTCCAAAAGGATTCACCCTCGGCCTTGGCTTAACTGCACCAGCAACATTCTCAGACCGATTGGACTGGGCACTTGAGGGCCTGCTCGAATGTGAACTGGTAGGACGTCTGCTGTTAGTTTTGGCCTCAATCTCCAAGTCGATCTTCTTGTAATCGAAGCCTTTTTCAGCTAATATATCCTCTCTTGGCCTTGCAGCTCCAATGGGATTTGACCTATTTGTTTTCACTGGTTCGCTTCCACCTGAAGACGGATTCTCTTTGCCCGAAGAAGGAGAAGGAGAGGGCATGAATGTAATTTTGTGTGTCGTAAAATAAATTAACACATATCACGTGACTTGCACATGCGAATTAGACAGAAAATTTTAACGGTTGACTGACGGAGTAACCAATTAGTCACATGCTGAAACATGCGTAACCATTTAGTCACGCGAAAAAACATGTATAACCAATTAATCACATTGGTCAAACATGTGTAACGTTTCAAGTAATTAACCATTTCTAGTATAATATACACTCTTTCTTTACAAAGTAGGTTCGTAATATGATTTATATTTTGAGTATATATTTTAGTGAAATGATCATAACTAAATTTTCATTTATTATAACATTAAATATAAATATAAGTAATATATGAAGATCTTTTTTTTAAAAAAAATAAAGTATATATATATATATATATATATATAAATTTCTTTATATTTTTGATAAAATTTAATGTTGTGGGTGGTTTAATTATTTAAAGCATGTTTAAAAATTGTGTAGTGAGATACAAAATTCCTATAACGATAACATTATAATTAATAAATTTACATAAAAATAAACAATCATTATATTTTGGAGTAAATTTTATTCTTTTATAATTTTTTATATTGTTTATATATAATTCAGTATATTTCTTTAATTTTTTTTATCAGATACTAATTTTAAAATGAGTGTTATTTGAATTGATTGTTTGTACAACATTTGATGTAAAATGGAGGATTGGTGCTAAATACATATGAAAAATAAAGATACTTTAATGGAACTTGATTAACATACTAAACACGTCATAATATCGTTTTACTACAATTTCCTTATAAATTGAAATAAAATAACACTACAGGAGAATGCTGAGATAACGACTCAACGGGATGACTCAAATACTATTGAGTCGTGAATAATTTATTTATTTGATTATTCACGACTCAAATACCACTGAGCCGCCATTTTATAAAAAAAAATATTCGTGGCTCAAATGTCAGAGCCGTCAAATAAACAAAAAAAAAAAAACTATTTTTGACGGCTGCTTTTTTGAGCTGTCCTTTTTTTCAAGGAATTATTTTTTTTTGCTATTTTTCACGGCTCAATCACTATTGAGCCGTTATTTTATTAAAAAATATATTTTTCACGGCTTAATAGTGATTGAGTTGTAAAATAAAAATTCAATCTCCCGCTCCCTCCTCCTTCTCTTCCCGCTCCCTTCCTCATTTTCATCTCACTTCCATTCAACCTTCAACAACATACATTTTCCAGTTTTCATCCTTCAACCTAAACCTTTAACTTTTCAACGTTTCATCCAGTTTCCTACTTTACATCCTTCAACCTTCAACGTTTTCCAACTTTCCAACCAGCCACTAGTCGTAACCGAAGAAGGAAACTCCTCACGACCACCGGCGAGGAAGCTCCATGGACGAAGATGAAGAAGAAGCTGGACGAAGACGTAGAAGAAGAAGTTGGACGAAGAATACGAGAACTCCATGGACACCCATGAAGCTCCGGAAGTGCCGTGAAGCTCCGGAAGTACCGTGAAGCTCGGAAGACGAAGAAAACAAGATCCTCGGAAGACGAAGAATACGAGAACTCCATGGACACCCATGAAGCTCCGGAAATGTTGTGAAGCTCCGAAAGTACCGTGAAGCTCAGAAGTACCGTGAAGCACGGAAGACGGAGCCGGACAACGACGAAGAAGAAAGCTCCCATCGACGAAGAAGAATAAGAAGATATATATATATATTTACATATATATATTTTTTGCGGCTCGTTTTATATGAGCCGCAAAAAAATAAACAATTTTCGCGACTCAACCAAAAGTGTCGCCATAATTATTTTGGCGACACTTTTGATTTGGGCCGGGAATTATCACGGCTCATCATATATTGAGTCGTGATAATTTAACGGCTCAATTTTTCAATCGTAATTAACCATATCTCCCGTAGTGTAAGAAATGTTGTATATTATATCGATATGAATAATCTAAATTAAATAAAAATTAAATTTATAGCTAGATAATTGAATTAAATATACTCAACAGATAATAATATTAATTTATTTTATACAATTATTATATTTAATTTATATACGCGCAAAGCGCGAGTCAAATTACTAGTATATATATATATATATATATATTCTATTTTTCGTTAAATAAATTTCTAGATTATTATTATTTTTCAATTGCTAACAGTGTTTATAACAAATATTCACAATTACTAAACATAAGAATACATCAAACAATATAAGAGTATTATTCGATCACATATGACAAAATTAGTGGCGTGTTAAACCTAATAAAAATAAAAATACTATTTATAAGGGTTCAATACCAAATTACTAACTGAATTTTACACGAGTTTACAATCTATATGTATATTAATTTGGCTAAATCATATAGAATGGTGACAAATAAGATTTTTGTTGTATTTGCTCACTCATAATGTTAAATTAACATATTCTAATTGGTCCAAGTCAATTATAAATTTCTCAATCCTAAGTGGTAGGGCTGGGCATGAACCGGTTCGGCCCCTAACCGGTTCAGAACCGAACATTTACCACATTTTAAAACCGGTACGGTTTACCGCTCCAGTTTTTGGCCGCTCCAGATTTTGGCTGATTTACCATACATGTTCTGAACCGGTTCAGCCGAACCTGTTTATACAAAAACAAAACGAACCTGTTTATACAAAAAATTTCAGCATTCAGCAAGCAACACGAGAGAGAATCATCACAATACCAATTTATTTGTCGACATTTTAATTTCAACTTTAGAAAACAAAAACTAGCAGAACCTTACTATAGAATCATCATGTGGTGCAATAATACCAAGTCTCCAATTAAGATATACCAAGTGGAACCTAATGCATGGAATGAATCTGTATTCTGTACTAACAGAAAAGATAGAAGTTTCTTAAACCTGAGAAACATACCAAATCTTCAATTAAGCTATGAAACATCCATCAATAGGATAATAATTAATCGTATTGCCAAATTAAAATAAATTACAAGCCATGGTGCATCTTGTTGTACCTAGGAAATACCTCCATGAGCGAATTCGGAAAGTGGCGCTGATCTACTGAGTTCGAAGCCAGGGGTGAGGCCAGATGCTGCAACCCAGAAACAATAAGTTAATGTACGGTCTGCATGAAATCTTCAGTTTAATTGTTTAAGACATACCTAAGGAGCTGTCATACCGGCAATTTCCTGCTGGAGTAAGGTTAAAAGGTGATCCGGCAAAGAGAACATAACTAAGCTGAGAAACATGAAAAAAGACTCTTGGTTCTTAGAAACTAAACCAAGAACACAGCCATAAGATAACACCAGAACTCAAAACATACTCATTTAAATAATACATGATTAGCAACTTTTTTTATTATTTTTTTTCCCAAGAAAGAAGTAGAGAGAACTGCCATTGTAGTTCTCAAATTGAAATACTAATACTTACAGTGGCTCGTTCAACATCACAAATACAACAGGAAACAAAAGGAACTCCTCCTTGCTTAAATGCAGCAGGATGGATCTGCAGAGCAAAGACTGAACAATAAACAATTCTGCATTTGACACAGTAATCAATAACATGATATCTCGAATGTCTTAGACTAATCATTGAAATAATATACTTCTGAAGTTTATGTCACACACCTGTAAAATGGCAGGGCTTCGTTCTTCCTCTGCATCAGCAACAACTGCCTCGACTCCTTCCAAATTGTACACGTTAAAAGCCCCAACCGCATATCCATCTCTTTCAGCATTCTTTAATGCACACAAACAAAAAAGAATAAGAGACAGAACAATGAAAGTGATATTTGTGATCTGTTCTCTTATGCGTTTCAGTGTTCTTACCAGATACTCGAGGCGAGGCACGAGGCGAGGCCAAGCGGGAGCGTCCGAGAGGCGAGCGTGACTGGATGGATTCCAATTAGGTCTGAATGAGAATTTTTTTGGCCAAAGTCTGAATGAGAATGACTGTCGACTGAGAGTCTGAGACTGAATGACTGAGAATGAAAAACCGGTTTTGTCTGGTCTGGTTTGAAAGTGGTCTGGTTTGGTTTAGTATTTAGTAGTATTTTAAGTTTAAACCGGTACAGAAAAAGGTTCGGTTAACCGATTTTGAAACGGTTTTCTGTACCTATTCTGAACCGCTCTATATTTTTAACTTAATACCGTTTGTTTTGTGAATCGGTATGGTTTGGTACGGTTCGGTCGAACCAGTTATTTTTGTCCAGCCCTACTAAGTGGCACGCCATGAAAATCACTTTAAAATTCTTAAAAGTCTCTCATTCATTCCTAAGATAAGTTACAAAACTCTTGTCATTTCTCTTTATTTCACATTATAATTATGATTTTTTCTTAAATATATTTTATTAAGTGAAATCTGTATAATAATAAATTACATAATATTATATTTTATTAATATTAAATATGTATATATTAAAATTCACTTTTATAGTCTTTTGTAAACATATGCACTAATATAAGTCATATAAATATTTAACTTAAAAGTATTAATTATTATTTTATTATAATTGTTAATATTAATTTTTATTATTAATTCAAGTATTTTAACTAATTTTATGAATAAATACACTTAATATAATTTTGTTGTTCATAATATAATTTATAATAATTTATCTATATAATTAATTATTTCATGCATTGTTTAATTTTAATATCTTTTATTGCAAACAATTAAAACTTATAACAATGAACTTTTAAAAAAATTATTATCGCCTATATTCACTTAAAAAATATTTTTAAACCTTATCACAATAAACTTATTGTTTTCATTGAAACTTATTATAGTCTATATTTACTTGAAAATAGTCTAAATAAGTTTTATGTTATATAGTATAAAACAATCATATTAAATATATGAAAAAAAAATAAAATATACTACTTTATGTTTTAATACTTAAAACACATATCAGGTATCTAGTTTTCTAGACTAACTTCATTTGAGAGTAAATTATTTGCTGAACTTTTTGTATTATCGCCTATATTCACTTAAAAAATAGTTTTTAAACCTTATCACAATAAACTTATTGTTTTCATTGAAACTTATTATAGTCTATATTTACTTGAAAATAGTCTAAATAAGTTTTATGTTATATAGTATAAAACAATCATATTAAATATATGAAAAAAATAAAATATACTACTTTATGTTTTAATACTTAAAACACATATTAGATATCTAGTTTTCTAGACTAACTTCATTTGGGAGTAAATTATTCGCTGAACTTTTTGTATTAAAACAAACAATTATCTCCATCAAAATGTCTATAAAACATGACATAACATAAATAAAAATTGCAAAAATCACCCTAACGTTTAACATCATGATAAGATGACCTAAAATTTAAATATTAAAATTACAAGTGAAAATTTCAAAATAATATAAATATAAAGAAACATAATCCAAAATTGCTAAAATCGAAATTGTGAAATATTTTCAAACAGCTTGTGAAACATAAAATTTAAATTAAATATTCTAAAAGTTTCTTCTAGAAATTTGAAAATAAAACTAATTTGTGAATTTTTAAGAATTTTATTTTTGCGTATAAAAATGAGGTTATTTTAAAATAATAGTAATTAGGGTGTTTTTTTTTATAGTAAATTTTAAAGTATTTTCTGTTAAATTTAATAGAGTTAACTTTTGTACAATACATAAAATTTAAATAGCAATTTTATTAGGAAAATCAATTATTAAATTGAACACTTGTGTAAAGTTAGGATAGCAAATTGAACTTTAACCTTATTTATAAATATCACAATCTCTCATCAAATCTCCACCGACACTAAAGAAGATTGTTGTCTTGCAGGTGAATTTGGATATCTTGGAGGACTTTGTTTTCATCACAACAATTCTGTGACATAATAATACATACACAAACAGCAAACAAGAAGCTACAATCTACAAAAACATCCTAGTATGATTAGTACCACTATCTTTTCTATTCATTTTCGACCCTATTTCTTACCAAACATACTCTTAAACTTCCCTTTCTCAAGCCGTTCAAGCAATTTCTTCGCCCCAGGCACGTTCATGTCGCTAAGCTTCTTCAAATACCCGATAGCACCATACGAAATCATCAACTTCTTACACTTCTTGCTGGAACAAAGTAGCAGTAAACACACCACCGCGTACTTATTCCCCGTGTTGTTCTGCGGGGCCGGATCGAGCAGCTGCACTAGATTCGGCACACTCTTATAGTCTTTCTTCAACTCCCTGCAGTTCTGAGGAACTATCATGAGCAGCGAGATTGCCTGCGCCGCAACCTCTCGGGTGGAACTCAATTCTGCCTCGAGCAATTTCACGAGAAGAGGAATGCAGCCAGAATCCCCCATCCTTTTCTTCAACTCCGACGTGGTGGAGGCACGGCAGATCGCGGATGTGGCGGCTTCTTGGGCCCTAATAGACCCCGATTTAAGAACATGCACTAACCGAGGAAGAAACCCGACTGAGATTAAATCTTCCACCGGCACCACCCCAACTAAGTTCCTCAATGCCCCGACCGCCGACTCCTGAGGGATTGGACCGTCGAGGTAACCCAACAGACTTTGGGCCCCACCTTCAGCAGCCACCGCCCGCCTAAGATTCTCATTGCCAGCTGTTAGATTCTGCAGACATTGGGCTGCGTATTCCTTCGAACCGAGCAGAATCCCGTTCTCCAACACATCGATCATGGTTTTAATGATTCCTTGCTCCACAAGGCTCTGCCTGACATCGGGGACAGACGAGATGTTCTTTAAGGTTCCCGCTGCTGCGGACTGCGAGATTGAGTCGCCCTCATGGCATATCTCGATCAGGGGGCGGACCCCGCCGTTGCCCACGATGGCTCTCGCTGTATCGTGGGACATGGACAGGGTTTGAAGTGAAATCGTTGCTTTTTCTTTACTAACCACGGTTCCATATTCGAGCAGCCTTATCAATGGAGGTAAGACACCTTCGGAGACAAGAAAGCTGTCGCAAAAGCCCGATTCAGCAAGACAACATAGGACCGTAACAGTCTTTTCACGTATACCCGGTGACGTGGCGGTTAGGAGCTGGACAAGGGCCGCGATGCTGCTCCTCCTTAAAGAAGACAAGACAAGTTTCTCATCTTCCTTCAGTACCTCGACTATGCCGTCTAATGCTCGATGTTTCGCTTCCAAGTGTCCGATCTGAAGCCGAGCGAGCAACTCTCTGACACTGCTGGGTCCCACGGATTCCTCTTCCGATGAAGATGGCAAGGTTGTCTCTCCAAGAACTCCAGTCTTGACCAGTAGATCACAGTCTCTCAAATTCAAGACCAATTTTCCCGACAAGGAGTCGAGATCGCTCTGCATCTTTAACTTCCCCTCGTACTTGTCTCTCAGACATGTTTCAGCTAACGAAATCGATTCTTTCAAAGTTGAGCACACTGCTTGGAGCTGTTCCTTGCAGAGGGCGTTCTTGAAGAAACAAGGATGGCTTGAGAGGTTCAATAGGTGAGTCGGGATCTTCGCGAGCTTCGAAATGATCATCTTCCACCTTGACGAAAATCCCTTGTTTTTGACGGACTGGGCTTTCTCCAGAGCTAATGGAACAAGCCCTTGGGCATGATTTAACCATTCTTCTGCTGATTTCATTTCACTTGCCTTATCGCCTTCATCTTCTTCTCCCATGTCGATCGGAGTTCGGACAAACTGAAGGTGGAAGTAAAACAGAGATGGAGAAAATGAGGAGTTTGGATAGAAAATTCAGAGGCAATGGAGTAGTTGAAATATCAGCTTACTAATTTATTTTAAAGACTCAATTTTGATTAGAAAATGTAAATAGGAAGCAGCCAACATGTCGCCCTCAACAACTTGCAGAATCCTGGTTAATCAACAAATGCTTAGCGGATGAGTACAAATACAGAGAGCTACCTGAAGATGCCTCACCATCTCCTTCCTTTAACTTTCTTATGTAAATAAGAATACACTAAAAGCAAATAAGCAATACAAGACTTAACTGTTGTGAAATTACTCTTGAAGGGTATGTAATTTAGTGAATTCGAGGAGGGTAGTGATGGAAACAATAGAAACATTAAGGTGTCTTTGCTTTAGAGCAAAAGAGGACGGGGACATTTTTGCAAAGTTGGATTCTTTGTAGAACTCCCAATTACACACTTCCTTCTAAAAGGGTATAATACATGGTTATTTAGCCGCTAATCTAAGGAGAGGAGGGCTTTGCTTTGAAGAGAAGGTAGGTGTCTCAATCAACACAACAGTAGAGTTGTATTTTTATGGAGTGGACTGTATTATAAATTAAGCTCGATTACTCTCAGAAGAAGAAAACAACACAAAAATGATTTTCTACCTCTCAATTTGATTTTGACTTTCCCCATATTTTCAGAAATGGGGTAATCTGTAGAAAAAGGAAACCTCAACCACCACTGTGAAAAGAGAAAAAAGGCCCAACGGATAAGAGAGGATCCAAAAAATTCAAGAAATCAAACTGAAAAGTCTTCAAGCATCAACATTTACGGTTCAGAAATTATATTATGACGAAAGCAACTGCAGCAGCTTCATCTCCAAACCTCTCTCAATCTGAGGGGTTAATCAAAATCTGACTGAAGCAAAGATCAAATTTTGAAGAAGAAAGAGAAAATAACTAAAAATTCGAGTTTTGAGCACAAGTGGACACCCAGAAAAGAGACATTACGATCGAAATTAGGACTCAGAATCGGGACAGCATTCAAAAATTGGAAGCACGGTGACAGAGCGTGTCTCTGAAAGAATTTGCGTTATTTAAATCAAACACACAATCAGTCGACGGAGCCGGGGAGAGGTGGTGGTCATTTCGAAAAAAGATAATTGGTTGGTCGAGCTCAGATCGGTGATCGAACGGTTGTGATCTACTTACTGTCCTAGTGGATGGTTAAAAAATGTATTATTTTATAATTATACTGATCATTTGTATAAAAACATACTTATCATTTCAACCGTCGGATGTATTATATGAGATTTTATTTAAATAAGAGTTTATTTAGTTGTAATTTTTTTTTTTTAATGATAGAGATTGTCAAAAGTAGGGCCTAGCAAAAAGATTCGCTGAACTGAAATTTCGACAAACCTGACCCGATTAGGACCGAGATTGAACGGACGAGTTTTTTCCTTCAAAGTCGGGCTTGAGATTTTCTTTTTTCCCAAAATCCGACTAGCACCAGCCTGAACCGAAATCTGAAAAACACTAAATGCTCTCAAGTATTTCTTTTCACTAGACTCTCCAACAAGTCCCTCCAGCATTCCCAAAGGCTTTCAGTAAGTCTTTCATCGTCCCTGTCTCTCCAGCATTCCCAAAGGCTCTCAGGTAAGTATCCGTTGTCTTTCACTATTGTAACTCTTTTATCGTCCGTAGCATCGTTCTCCGTCTTTTAGTAAGTCTCTGTCTCTCCGTTTCAACATCGTCCTCAAAACTCAAAGCTTGAAGCTTCTCCACAGCACGCCAGCACTGCAGAACTCGATTGAGATTCTTCTTTCTCAGCATTGGGCTTCTTCTTTCGTCAATTGAGATTCTCCGCAGCATGCCAACAATCGATTCTCCGAAGCTTCTCCGCAGGAATCAATTTCTTCAACATCTCTTCAAAGGCTTCTCGATTGAGATTTTTTTTCTTCAAAAATTCGGTCCAAGATTGAGAACGGACTGAGTTAAGTCAAGACACAACATTCAGCAGAGATAGACAGATAGATCAGACTTCATAGAAACCGTGAGCTTCACCATCGATCGGGAAAACGAGTAGCTATGTTTTTTGCTGTCAATCCTTCTCTCGCAGCATTTTCTTCTATTAGTCTTTTGAGCACAACCCCTCACCTCTCCACTCTGGACAGATACGTTATCTATGAAGTGTTGTGAGCTTCACCATCGATCTGTGAGTTTCACCATTGACCGTTTGCAGAGAGAGGGCTTTACCATCGATCAGGATGAAGGCTCTTCTCTGAGATAAAAAAGTCAGACTTCCGAGCGGCGAGCAGTGGAGCAGCACACGACATAGTTCTGTTTGTCTGCCCGTCTTGAAGTCGTGTCTTGAATCTCTCCAAGAGAGTTCTTATTGTCTGCCCGAGAGTTCTGTTTGCACACGACAGGCAAACAAAGTGATCCAAGCGGCACACAACTTCAAGAACATGGCTCCTCTCTGCGTGCGATTTCAAGAACAAGGCTTCAACTGCTGATTTGAAGAATAAGAAGTTTAGGGTTTGAGAGTCCGTCTGTTCTGCTTGAATAAGAAGTATCTGCTGCTGCAAGATTGGAGTTTCTACATTATATATATATATATATTTTAATATAAAAATGTCCGGCTGAACCAGTTTTGAACCGATTCATATAAGGTTCGGTAAATCGACCAAAATCTGAAGCGGTTCTCTTGAAAGGGTCAAACCGTACCTTACCTAAAATGTGGTAAATGTACGATTTTGAACTGGTTCGTCCCTGAATCGGTTCATGCCCAACCATATCTTCTACTATCAATTTATGGATTCTTAGCATTAGATTGTACATGAATTGCTTTAATTCCAATATTTCTCGCTAGTAGGAGTCACCACATGGTTGTTGGTGATACCTAACCTCTTTTGGAAGACTTTGACCCAACCAACTAGGTGATTTCAGAGAACTCTTGTACTACCCTCCTTTCCATGGTTCCTAATTTTACGGGGCGTTTCTTTCACGGAATTCGAAATAAGGAATACGAAATAGAGAATAGAAATAGGAAATACGACATAGGATATAAGAATATGAAGTTTTTTATTTGGTGGAATGGAATGGAATAAGGAATTCTGTTATTTCTTTGGTGGAGTTGTATATGCAAAAGGAATGGAATGTGGTAAAATGACATATTTACCCCTCCTTGTATATATATATATATATTATATAATATAATTAATTTTAAAAATTAAGAATAATAAAAACTTAAATATAATTAACTAAATAATTAAAAAACTTTTAAAACAATTTATTTATTTAATTAATATGATTAACTAATTAAGATAAAATAGTTAATTACAATCATAACCGTAATTAAAATATCCAAAATATTATATTCAATGACAATGTCAACACGTATAATCAAATGACCATACACCTACAATCCTCGTCTTGATTGTCTCATGTCCCGAACTCGACCAACAATAACAAAGAACAAGAACATCAATTAATTCACCCGAATAAACCCAAATCAAACAAGAAGAACACATAAATCCAAGCATGTTCATCTTTTGATCATCACCATCTCTACATGTTCATTTTCACCCATAATGTATGCATTCAATGGCCAGTGAAGTGAAAATCAATGGGGTTAACCAAAGCAGCATACAATGTCAATTAATTGCAGCAAAATACAGCAATTCAAATAGCAAACAACCGATTGAAACATCAAACAACAATTCAAACCGCAAACAACGATTTATGGGTTCGTAATGAACCCAGAAACACGATTCTAAGGATACCTGATGTATCCGAGCAGGGGAAGAATCTAAGGATAAGAATCGAAGACGAGGAGAAGAGTTAGAACCGAAGACGAGGAGAAGAGCTGGAATGAAGGAGGAAGAGACAGTAGTTTTGATTTTATGAAAAGTTTATGAGGGCATTTCAGTCATTTCGCCTTCTATTTCGGATTCCTTGCCCGCTAGGCTTAGGAATTCAGAGTTTTTGGTACGGAATGTCTAAGCCTACCCCACCCGGAATGTCTAAGCCAAATTTTTTCAATTCCGAGAAAAGAATAACTTCTTACGGAATCCGTAAGCCGAATTCAATAAGTTTTCCACGAAAAGAACGGACCATTAGAGCCATTAATACGTTTTGTGCATTCATTGGGGGTTTCTACCCAGCATGTATGGCAACTTTTGGGCTAATTTTCTTACTTATGGAAAGATAAAATATTTTTAACATGGTTCATAGTAATAACATAGATATCATGGAAATTTTGTTTTCATGATTAAAAATGATAGAATTTCTATTTTTCCAAATGAACCAAATTAGAGGGGTAAAAATGAATCTCCACTCAAACCCTTGAAGTTTGTTGTTGGAGGAGTTTCTACAATTTTTGCATAAGCCAACTTGAGAGACTAGTCAAGTAAAAGTGACTAGAATCCTAGGGGTGCCAATATGTGTGCATGGTTTTTTAAGCAACATTGCAGTCCCGTAGAATATGCAGTGTTTTTTTTTTCTAAAAGATGCCACAAAGTTGGCATATAGGACTAATATTGATACCCCTTTTGTGTAGCATATTACTCAAAGAGGATTCAATCATGATGAAAAAGCAAAAAAAAAAGTGTTTAATCCTTAGGAGTAGGGGTGGGCAAAAAGACTGACTGAATCGAATTCATGAGAAAATTGGCCCGAGACCCACCCGAAAAGCCGAACCCGAGCTTAGGACAGTGACCGAAAAAGTGATTTTTTCCTCAAGGTTGATCTCGGGCTCGGTTTTTCCTCCCAAAATCCTTACTAGGACCGACCCGGCCCGACTCGACATCATGATTGTTCTTTAGGTCACGATTGTTCTTTAGGTCACCATTTCCGATTGTTCTTTGATTCCATTTACTTAGTACTTTGGTGGATGCATGATTGTATTTTATGTTTCTTTGTTTGTTCTAAATTTGGTGAAAATTCGGACAAAAAAGTGTGCAATTTTTTTTACTCAAAGTTTCGGTCCAAGTCCACGCCCGACCCGAGTCAAGCAAGACCGATTCAGACGTTTTTTTTGCCCGAAATCGATTTCGGTCCTCCAGAAGTGAGGACCGAAATCGATTTCGGTCCTCCAGAAGTGAGGACCGAAATTTCGGGATCGGGTTAGGTCTTGCCAAAAAGAATGTCCCGTCCCGCCTGAGCTCACCCTTACTTAGGAGTGTTTCACCCTTCCATACCCAATTCCCCAAACCCTCCCTTTGTTCAAGAGGGTGAGTCATCTTCTGTTATAATTTTTCTATGATAATTACAACGGATGGGATGCCATTCGATGATACCATCCAAACTTTCTAATCTTAATGACCCACGATCACGATAGTGCTAATCGGGGTAGCACATATTCTATCTTTGATAGATTGAGGGATTTGAAACATAATCCGAGAAAATTGTCAAACACCATTATCACAAAAATGTCTTTCACTTTTAAGTTCTCTTCTTCTTTGCAGAGGACCTTGGACCATATCCCTTAAAGTGGACAACCCAAACCATATTTTGGACTAAATATTAATTTTTAAACCCTCACTTTCTTTGAGTTTTTTCCCCTTGGATCAAGGCTTTCCAAGTGGAAAACCAACTCGAATGAGCTTTTCTATTGGACTAAAAAGTATCAACATTTTAATATTTTTGCCAAGCAAAGTTTACTAACAAAGCTTGGTTCCCTTATCTATATATAGGGATATTCAACCTCCCATTTGTTTTGGGAGTGGTTTCCTAATTCAAAACATGATCTTTCCTCTTAGTATGAGACGAATTGCAAAAAAAAAAATATGTTTAATTTGTCCAATTCTCTACAAGTACCAACAAGAAAGAGAGATAAAAATTTATTACCTAGCTTTATCGGAGTCCACCAACCATTCTTTGTCTCCTCCTCACTTGTGAAGACATTTAACTCAATGTATTCAAATCACTCTCCAAGTAGGAGATTTGTTGGAGTTGTACCATGATTTGTTATTTACAGTATATATTGAAAACAAATTGAGATAATATATTTAGTTTGCATATTTATTAGTTAAAAATATACAATTATGATATATATATATATGTTTGTATGTGTGTGAGGACTATAAATATGTAGACTTGTGTATAAGGTTAATTGATGAGAGCAGCCACGTGAGTGATAAAATGTCAATTTCTAAATGAAGTTGTCATGACGAAAATCGTAAAGTATTGCATGTACATGTATCTTATAAGGAGAGTAAATAGATGTATGGCGATGTTCCTTAATTTCTATTATTTTTGGAAGCGAATTAAAGCTCATGTTATTCATGTGTAATTACCCTCAGCATGTTATAGATGTTAAATAAACCCTTCGACTACAACATATGCCATTTTTAAATTAGACTCATCTCATACAACATCTTTGAATGTATGTTAGTTGTTTTTTTGTGACGAAGAATTTAGTTGCAGTAAAGCTTAATTAACAATGTCAATTATGCCAATGATTATTTTAGTTAAATAGCGTCGACTAACTTTTAATGCAAGTGGATTATATTGCCATCTAACGTACTTGGTTGATGCATGTCACACGAGCGACAAAAATTACACTATTTTCTTGGCATTGATGTTATTGTGTATATTTAGCAGCACCCATTGCCGTTGTTAAAACGTGTCAATTACGTCTGCGAATTTTGTTACAGATACTGATTAACAACATTAGTGTGAACGAACTATATTGGACTGCTGTAATAAGCCGCACATTTCATTGCCAAAACATCTTCATCCACTTTCCTACTAAATGCACACAATATGCGCCACACTTATGTATATAAAACACATGTTCCTACAAAGCAACACATCCAAACCACAAAATGTAGCACATTACATCTACGACCAACTATCAGGCAACACATAGGAGTTCCAATAGACACCACATACACACTGACAAATAGAGTTTTTAGGTGTTCCACAAATTAAAGGAATTCCTTGGTTCGGACACCGAATTATCATGAATTTGGATGTGCGAACATCCAAATAACAGATATCAGAAAGAACATCACAATGCAATAGAACCAAATGTTAACTCATTACAAGAATGATTGATTTTGTGCGTTCATACCCTTGCAATGCATAGTTAGCTCGCATGGACCTTCTCATGTCATCCACATCCCTTTGAAATGCTAACATATTTTGCTTAAAATCCTCGAAGGTCGTCCGCAGTTCCGCAGTTTCTGCTATGGCCTTGGCCACTTCTTCCCGAGTTGTGTTCAACTGCTCAGACTCCATCATGCGTGCAATTTTGGATACACGAGACCGACGACACTCAGGCTTATGAACATGTTCATAGAGTACATCCCTGTTGACCCGACCATCCTCCTCCGCTTCCAACTCAGTAGCTCGCGACTGAACTTGTTCTTATAATTATGTACATAGTATAAGTGTTCCTACAATTTCTGTAGCGTTTCTTCATTGGTAAGGTACCTATCAAAGTACAATCTCTTCAAATTCGCCATGTAGTTACGATATTTCTCTATAAGGGTACATATGATAACCTGCTTCAGGTTATCATCGTCTGTCACAACAAATTTTTCCTGCAAATCAACAAATGTATTTGAGGAAATCAAATGGTAAGAGCAGTACACATAATCTAAAGATAACTGAATACACATCAATGCATTTACCTAATGTTAGAACAACTATAGATTATGCAAACTTACTACAACCAACAACAGCATATTCGCCTCGTAGCCAATTGGAGTCTTCGAAATCTCTTTTCAATCTTTGACCATCAGTGGTGTTGGAATATCAAAAACGAAAACTTGGAGTCTTTTACTGAATATTTGTTATCTTATTTCTGATCTCAGTATGCAGGTATGTATATAGACTATTACAAGGTATGAAAGGTAATAAACTAATTAGGCTATTTTACATTACTTCCTAATATAGTCTATGCTTAAATATACCTTCCTTGTACATATGAAAACTAATATATTGTTGTATATTGCTATTGCTGACACTCCCCCTCAAGTTGAGTAGTAGGGTCGCTGATACTCAACTTGAAAAGAGTTTTTCGGAATACCCTTCCATTAACTGTCTTGGTGAGGATATCCGCAAGTTGATCTTCTGAACGGATAAATGGCAATGAGATGACTTTTCCTTCTAGCTTCTCCTTTATAAAATGTCTGTCAACTTCAACGTGTTTGGTTCTGTCATGCTGAACTGGGTTCTCGGAGATGCTGATTGCTGCTTTATTATCACACATAAGGTCACTTGCGTCAGTTGGAGGGAAACCGATTTCTGTTAGTAAATTTGTCAGCCAAAGTATATCGGTAACCCCTCTTGCTATCCCTCTAAATTCGGCCTCGGCACTGGAGAGAGCAACAACCTTCAGTTTTTTACTTCGCCATGTAACAAGGTTATCTCCTACAAAAGTGAAATATCCTGCTGTGGACTTTCGATCATTTGGATTCCCTGCCCAGTCTGCGTCTGTATACCCTTTGATCTTCAGATGCCCATTGTTTCTAAATAGCACTCCATGTCCTGAGGTACCCTTCAGATACCTCACAATTCTCCATGCAGTTTCCATGTGATCATGTTGCGGCTGATGCATAAACTGACTGACTACTCCCACTGCATATGCAATATCAGGACGAGTGTGAGATAGGTATATAAGTTTACCTACTAGCCGTTGGTATTCTTCCTTGTCCGCAGGTACTCCATCTTCTCTTACTTGCAGACCATGGTTTACCACCATAGGAGTTTCCGCAGGTTTACATCCTAACATCCCTGTACCTGCTAGCAAGTCTAGTATGTATTTCCGCTGTGATATGAAGACTCCTCGTTTAGATCTTAGCACTTCAATGCCAAGAAAGTACTTCAAGTCTCCCAAGTCTTTCATTTCAAATTCCCTAAACAGACTTCCTCTTAACTGTCTCATCTCATCTTCATCGTCTCCAGTAATGACCATGTCATCCACGTATATAATTAAGCATGTCACCCCTTTATTTGTCTTCTTTAGAAACAGAGTATGGTCTGAGTTACTCTGTGTGTATCCATATTTGCGCATAGCCACCGTGAATCGTCCGAACCAAGCTCTTGGTGATTGTTTCAGTCCGTATAACGCCTTCTTTAACCTGCAGACATTTCCTTGTTTTGGCTTATTCTCATACCCTGGTGGGATTTCCATATATACCTCCTCCTGCAAATCTCCATGCAAGAACGCATTTTTGACATCGAATTGTCGAAGCGGCCAACCTTTAGTTGCAGCTATGGACAACAGAACTCGAATTGTGTTGATTTTGGCAACTGGGGAGAACATCTCCGAGTAATCTATTCCGTAGGTCTGTGTGTATCCTTTTGCTACTAATCTTGCCTTGTGTCGCTCGATTGTACCATCAGGCTTATACTTGATGGTGTATACCCACCTGCACCCTACTGCTCTTTTTCCCGCGGGCAGCTGGCATAACTCCCAAGTCTCATTCTTCATAAGAGCCTCCATTTCTGTATCCATAGCCTGCTTCCAATGCTTGGATTTTTGTGCCTCCTCCACAGAGTTAGGAACACTCCCTGTGTATACTGCCATGATGAACGCCTTAGCCTGACTGCTTATTCTTCCATTCATGACATTTGCCACTGGATACACATCTTCCCTGGTTTCCTTCTCCGGTGTGTATCTCTTTGGCGGTTTTCCCCGATTGGCTCTCAGAGGAAGTACATATCTCCCCCTCTCCCCTGTTGCTTGATTTACTTCTTTGCCTCCTGCTTCCGGTATAATAGGATACATAACTTCATCATGATGAGACTGGGAAGAATTGCTTACCTCGGATACCTTAGGAGACGGATCGGGGGTCATGTCATCTGGCTCGCTGTCCTGTACTATTGTGTCAGTGGTCGGTCCGGTAGGCCGGCTAACTGACTCTGGAGGATCGACGTAGGATAAATATGGCTGGCCAACCCAATCTAGTGAATCTTGTGTGATTGTTGCCCTCTGATCACTAGATTGGAAATAGTAGAACTCAGACTCAAGGAAGTCACAATTCATGGTAGTGAACATGTGACCTCTTTTTGGATCATAGCAGCAGTACCCCTTTTGGTTGACTCCATATCCGAGAAAAACGCATTTTACCGCACACGGATCTAGTTTGGTGCGGTCGATTTTTGGTATGTGGACGAAAACAGAACATCCAAACACCTTAGGAGGAAGACTAAGTGTCGTAGGTATTCTGCTATGAGATTCTAGGGTTTGAATAAGTGTTTTTAGGCTGAGTATTTTTGTTGGAAGTCGATTGAGAAGGTAGGTTGCTGTTGCCACAGCTTCTGGCCAGAAAGATTTTGGTACTCTTGATTCGAACAAAATGGATCGGGTCATTTCTAGTAGAATTCTATTTTTTCTTTCGGCGACTCCATTTTGCTCGGGGGTATGTGGGCATGAGGTTTGTTGAATAATTCCTTTTTCAAGAAAGAAATTCTTCATTTGAGTGTTGATAAATTCGCCCCCATTATCTGAACGCAGGGTTTGAATGTTTTTCTGAAATTGATTTTGGACCATATGGAAAAAATGCACGAATTTTTCGAACACTTCAGATTTATTTTTTAGGAAATAGGTCCAAGTCATACGAGTGCAATCATCAACGAAAATAACAAAATACTTGAGACCATGGGCTCCAGAAACAGGTGCAGGACCCCAAACATCAGAGTGCACTAATGAAAATATAGAATTTAGTCGAGTATTATTGGATTTAAACGACTGTCTATGGCTTTTTGCTAAAATGCAAGTCTCACACTCTAATGGTTTTTGCTTATTAAGAAACAATTTCGGAAATAAGAGTTTAAGATAACCAAGAGAAGGGTGCCCTAACCGCCTGTGCCAGAGCCATACTTCTTCTTCTGTCGATCCATGAGCCAGCAACACCGATCCTTTGTGGACAACCTCATCCACATAGTACAGTCCAGCTTGCTCAGTGCCACGCCCAATGATCGTCCCCGTCCGGATATCCTGCAGCATGCAAAACTTTGGATTCATTATCATAGTACAATTCAGCTCCTTCGTCACTTGTGATACAGATAACAGCTTATTCGATAATGTCGGTACAAGTAAGCAATTAGAAATCTTAAGATTTTTCGAGATCTCTAATGTACCCATCCCTGTTACCGTTGCAACTCCACCATTTGCCGTATTAATATACTTAATCCTGGATTCTACTATATCACACAAGTCCCGAGCATCAAATGTCATACTATCAGTTGCACCACAATCAAATATCCAACGACCATTTTTTCCGGCTACACATGTAACTGAATATCCGGCTTTATAAACTTCAGGGATTAAAGTATTCAGTTCGGGGTATGAAATGCAATAATCAAGAGTTGAAGGGTTTGGTTTTGGATTACCAAACCCTTTACCTCTAGGGCAGCCATCAGTTTTCAGGGTACCGCAGGACTCCAAGATGCTCTGCTAGGGTTTTGGGCGCCTCCTTCGCCTGAGGCTCGGTGAGCCTCGCCTCGCTCGCCGCCAGGAAAGCTCTGCCTGGCTCGCCTCTGCTGTTGTCCGATGCCAGGTAAGCCCCGCCTGAGCTCGCCAGGTAAGCCCCGATCCCGAACTGAGCCTGAAACGCGTCGCTGGCGTTGGTGGCCTCGTGGCCGTTCAGTTTTGTGCCCACCATGATTGTTTCGGGCAATTCCTTTGGTTGTCGTTGCTGGTTGAAATCTATCCCCGATCTGAGGATGTTTGCGATTTGGTCGGTCAGATCATCTCGGCTGATGCCTGAACCGATAGGGTTCTGTGAGTTACTCTCACTGTCGGACATAGTTGGATTTGTGGGTAGATGATGAACAGATTAAGGATCTCGCTCTGATACCATGTTGGAATATCAAAAACGAAAACTTGGAGTCTTTTACTGAATATTTGTTATCTTATTTCTGATCTTAGTATGCAGGTATGTATATAGACTATTACAAGGTATGAAAGGTAATAAACTAATTAGGCCATTTTACATTACTTCCTAATCTAGTCTATGCTTAAATATACCTTCCTTGTACATATGAAAACTAATATATTGTTGTATATTGCTATTGCTGACAAGTGGTGCATTCGTTCTTTTACGAAAGATGCAACCACACCACGATGCAAAGACATATGCATTCGTCGAGCGCACATTACCTTGAGAATTAAACTGTAATTCCTCATTCTCATTTAACCCATTTATTGACAACCTGATACACCTTGTGCGTCCTCTACGTAATTTCTCAATTTCCGGCCTTAACTCTTTGTCTGCACAGTTAGCAAACACATTAGTGAATATGTTTGAGTAATTAAGAACAATGACATATTAGAATATTTAATAGTCCATAAGCGCAGATACTGTTTGGTGGGATCGATTCTTCAACCACGGGTTCTTCAAAGGGAAGTTCCTCCCCTTCAGTTTCTTTCAGAGGCGTCTCTAAATGTGGCGGTGCTGGAGTGTTCTCCACAAGAGTTTCGCCTTCTGATGAAGAAGAAGTTCCTGTCAATAGAAAATAAAACGGTAAAGCTAGGAGGACATGTGTGGGCCAATGTATTTTCACTCACTTGACACCATAATAGAGACGTATTCAAAGTTCTGAATATGGCCCGACAACCAATTAGGGAAAAATATTCTTACGTGTGTCTGCTCGGTAAAACTTACGGGGAGATTTTTGTATGGGGATCTCTTTGGCGTTGGTCCTCCTGTTGTTGATTATTCGAGTTCCAACCATAATTATAGATTCTACAAAACATACGAAGTGATAGAAAACGGTAAATTTCCAACACAAGACACACTGACGAATACATAATACTCAGTAAAGTTTCAATCTTTTACAACGATTGTCTCTTCAAACACAATTTTTGAATGAGTTAGGGTCGAATGCGAGGCCTTTTTCAAATATTTTCAGAGTAATAAACATACATGCATGTTTAGAAAGACCATTGTCGGTGTGAAGGAGGTTTGCATTGACGAACGAAGGGAAACATGTTAACCAAACAAAGCTTCAATTTTTATAATGTTTTCCAAAAGAACAACCACCTAAGAAGTTTACAACATCATGTAGAAAAATCAGTGACAAACTGTGAATCCAAAAACAATTATATTCCGTGAAACCGATCTACCATTTACGATTGTTATGAGAGAATATCACCTCTGAAACAGGTTCAAGACAACATAGGAGACATACTTTGTTCAGGCTGAAACCACCGCAAAGGAGATGGAGCACCAGACTTTCTTGAAGAGAAAAGTCTGCACTAGCAAAGCGTCTCAAGTGTTGGAGTTTCGAAAATGAGCAAGGAGAGATGGAAGGAAAAGGAGAAATGTGAAGAGTAGCACGTGAGACTGAGCAGATGGTCTTCCCTGATGTTACTTGTTGACTCATTTGTCACATCATGCATAATTATAAACACAATTGCAACAACAAGGAAGTGCGTAATTACATCAAATCAGACTGATGCAAAGTGATGACACCGGTTAGATATTTTCACATAAAAGAATTGTCTAATCGGTTGGGCTTCGATCCATAATTAAAAGCCTCATGCATTGTCGAAGTTTGCTGGACCTTAGTGTGTGAAAACACACACAAGTGGATTACACCAAGTCATTGACAGAATACATCAAAGTGATTGTTACGGTTCCATATGTCTGGTTTTAAACAAACTCTACACAAAATTGCACCAGCCGTGACTCTTTTTAATGTTATGTTAAGATCAAGTCAACAGTAAGGACAAATCAATATCCCTTGTACTGATTCAACACATAACAACCAAACAATGAGGGATTCATGACAGAAACTAGTCAACGAAAATTTCATTGATAAGAACAATGATGATTCTAAATATAGTGTCTCCACAAAAACGAACTCATTCAGAATTAATCAGATAAACCTGATGGACAGGGGAGTACATCGCATTTATACACCATATGCACACTAATAGATGTGTTACATTACACAAAGACAGGTACATGGCATCAATGCATACACATCTTGATCCTTTAAGTTTTCACAAATGTCCATAATCTCTTCATCATGTGGTGGATCAATGATCTCAGGTTTGTTTCAGATCTCATCATAATTTTAAAAATCAAGAATAGCACAAGAAGACATTAGTTAATCAAGGTTAACACCTACTCACAATGCAAACCTGCTAGTCTTCCCTTGCCTTGCCCCGACAAGGGAACAAAGCTATACAACCTTATTTGAAGTCCTTTTTCATGCCATAATTTCCAGATGCCATTGGTTAAAGATGTAACACCTGAAATGTGTTCCCAAATAGAAAAAAGACATCGTAAATGTAGACACGTGTTGGGTATCGATAATGACAGCCCAGTAAGGAAAAGGCCTCGAAGGCCCAATAACTATAGAGGGGGTAAACCCACGACATTTGAACCGGATCGACCCAAATACCAGCTAAACTCAGTCCTCCATAGAGTGACCCAGAACCGAGCCCAAGGACTCTGAGAACGCCTTGAGTGCTCGCCATTCTTCACTAAGGTCGCGACATCTCACTGCTCGCCATGAGAGTGCTCGCCCCGAAGAGAGCCTTGCCTCTCTCCTCTGGTCCCACAAAACCGTTAATAAGGAAGTGACCATGATATCCCGCATATCTCGGTCACATATTCACTAAAGATTAGATTTGGTAACTACCATATCCCACGATCCGAATCTTCAGCAACACAATATACACTAAGATATTCAGCTGCCTTATACGGTTCTATCTCTCTTACCCTATAAATACCCTTGCTTTACATACGTTCTTTACGTTTTGAGTATTATACACACATATACTCATTTAAGTATCGGAGAGGGATCCAGAGACACCCCCTCTGTTGCGCTCCCCTACTTGCAGGTTCACCGGAGTTGGAGCAGAAGCGTCATCCCAACCTTATCTGGCGTTCAATTCACTGCCTGATCAGCATCCAGGATTTCACGATCCAACATTTGGCGCCGTCTGTGGGAAACGAGCAATTCAGCCATGAAAACTCGATCCCAAAACAACCGTCGGAACCAGACTAGGGAGCGATCCTCAGATAGCTCTGATTCCGCCGCCGCTTCACCGCTTCAACAGGAACCTGCCAGCCGAGCAGGAGTTAATGCTGTTCCTCTGCGGACAGCTCGAGAACATGTCGCTGATTCAAGACCGACCCCCGCCGCTGATCAAAACGGAGCCCCTGCACCGCAGACAGTCCACATTGCGGGGCAGGATATTTATTTAACCCCCGAGATGGTCTCCCTGCTGGAGGCCATCCTAGGACAGGCGCGCCGCCAAGCCCCTGCTCCTCAAGAAAACAATCCCTCTGCTCCTAAGGAAAACCACCGCCCTGCTGCCACAGGGCCCTCACCTTCGGAAGCGGCAAATCCTGGTCCCACTGCGCCTCAGGAGGATCAGGAGATGACGTCAGGTCAGCAGTCCCTACCTCCGGCACACACCAAGGAGCCAGCAGCCGCATATACTGCCAATCCTTCTGGTCCTCCTCCACCCGAAACCTCTCCCATGTACTGCACTGTGGATCAGATGGATGACCTCCTCAACAAAAGGCTCCAGGAAAGACAGTTGACAGTCGTAGCTCCCTTCAAGGAGCAGTCCTCTCATCCTTTTACCGACGGGCTCGTCGCTATCAAAATCCTGAAAGATGTGGTTGCTCGGGCCATACCTGAGTATAGCGGTGGAGGAGATCCCACCGTGCATGTCAACAAACATGAGGTCTCCCTTCTGGGTAAGTCGAACATTTCTAATCACTTGGCTTTGCTATTTCCATCTACTCTTTCGGGTTCGGCTTCGTCCTGGTTCTTCGGCCTCCCTGTAGGATCAATCGAAACTTGGGTAGAGTTAAGAAGCAAGTTCCTGGAGAGATATATGGGCGAGCACCAGTTGCTGAAGAGCGTGGTCGCCCTTGACTCAGTCAAACAACAGCTGGGAGAGTCGCTGTCCAATTTCTACGGGCGTTTTCATCAGAACGTCACAGAATTAGATCGCCGAATCTCGGATGGGGAGATCATTCGAGCCTTCTACAGAGGTCTGGATGTGGCCAACAAGGCCTCGAGAAAGCTGCGAAACAGCTATCACGTGAAGAAGATTGAGACGTTGGAGGAGCTGGCATCTAGAGCAAAAGGTTTCATAGACCGTGAACGTGCAAACATCGAGGCTAACCTCCTGACGACCTCGCTAAGGGTGGCCCATGAACCCCGACGCGATGGTAAGAAGGAGGTAAAAAAGGAGAAGAAGGGAAAGGAAAGCAAGCCCCGAGTCGAGTCTCTTCCAGCGCCTCGCCATCCAGAGGTCCCTGAGTACTTCACGCCTTTAAATAGGTAGATCTCAGCGGTACTAGTCGAGATGGAGAGGAGATCCTTGGCGAGGCCACCGATGCCTCGTCGAGGTGGGCTGCCTATGGGCAAGGATGTCGAGAGCTACTGCAGATACCATAAGTGCAAGGGCCATAAGACAGATGACTGCAAGATTTTGAAGCGGGACATAGAGAGGCTGATTCAGGGGGAATGTTGAAAGAATTTGTGGTAGGGCGAGACCGAAGTCGAACGCCCCCCAGGAGGCATCGTTCGCCAGCCCCTGCAGAACAAGCTGAGCCTTCTGGAAGCAAGAGGAGAGTGAATCTGATTGCGGGAGGATTCGGGGCAGAGGTCAAGCGCCAGAGAGGTCTACGTCACTCAGATCTCTACAGCAGTTCAGTTGGGGAAGCGGCCCCGACCGGAGGAGAACATTGTCATCTCATTCTCTGAAGATGATTTGGCACATGTCACCACGCCCCACAACGACACTCTGGTCATTACGGCAGATATTGACGGCTGTGATGTTGCAAGGATTCTGGTCGACGGAGGCAGCTCGACAGACATCCTATTTCTGGACTCCTTTGAGAAGATGGGCAAGTCCAAGCGCGACCTGAAGAGGGTCGACTTCCCGCTGATCGGGTTTGCGGGAAGAACAACTTATCCACTGGGGGCTATAACCATGCCAGTGATTTTTGGCGAGGGGTGGAAAAGCATCAAGGTGTCGGTCACTTTCCAGGTGGTCGATTCACCTACATCCTACAACGCCATCATAGGGAGGACCACGATCAACCCAAATAAGATTGTGGCCTCCACTGTCCACCAGAAGATGAAGTTCCCTACTCCGAACGGGATTGGAGAAGTGCTAGGAGATCAGCCTTCCTCGCGGCAATGCTATCTGAACTGTTTATGCAGGAAGAACCAAAGGGAGGCGCTCGCCATCGAAACAGAGTCCGACCCCCGCGAGGACTTGGCTCGGCCAGCACCCATGGAGGAATTGGAGGAGGTCGAGATCGATGGTCCAGACAAAAAGGTGCGCATTGGGACCACCTTGAAAGAGGATCAGAAGGAGTCCATGACCGCCCTCCTCAAGGAATTTAAAGAGCTCTTCGCCTGGCAGCCGAGTGACATGCCAGGAATCAGCACAGATATCATCTCCCATGAGCTCAGGATAGACCCCTCCATCAAGCCGATCGCCCAAAAGAGAAGATCATTCGGGACGGATAAGCGTTTGGCGATCAGGCAGGAAGTCGGCAGGTTGATTGAAGCTGACTTCGTCAGAGAAGTAAGATTCCAGAGCTGGGTCGCCAACCCAGTTTTGGTCAGGAAATCAAACGGCAAGTGGAGGATGTGCGTCGACTTCCGCGACTTGAACAAGGCTTGCCCCAATGATTCATATCCCCTTCTGAGGATTGATCAGCTAGTCGATGCTACCTCGGGTCATGAGATGCTGAGCTTACTGGACGCCTACTCAGGCTACAACCAGATAAGAATGCATCCCGACGATGAGGCTCACACCGCTTTTTATGCTGATGGGGACATTCTGTGCTACAAGGTGATGCCCTTCGGCCTTATCAATGTTTGGGCAACTTATCAACGGATGGTGAACCGACTGTTCCAGGACATGCTGGGAAGGAACATGGAGGCCTACGTGGATGATATGCTCGTCAAAACCATCAAGGGCAATCCTCACATGGCGGACCTCCGCGAAGCTTTCGAATGCATGAGAAGACATAGTGTTCGCCTGAATCCTGCCAAATGCGCCTTCGGGGTCAAGGACGGTAAATTTCTGGGTTTTATGGTCAGTGAAAGAGGAATCGAAGCAAATCCAGAAAATCTAAAGGCCATAGAGGAAATGAAGTCGCCAACCTGCCACAAGGAAGTCCAGTGCCTGAATGGATGCCTAGCTGCACTCAACCGCTTTCTCTCCAAAGCGAGCGACAGGTCCCTCCCATTCTTCAAAACCTTGAGGGCCAACCGCAAGTTCGAGTGGACGCCAGACTGCGAGGAAGCGTTCCAATCCTTGATGAGGCATATCCAAACACTCCCAGCTCTGGCAAAGCCCGTTCCAGGCGAGTAGCTTTTCCTTTATCTAGGCATTAGCGATGTGGCAGCCAGTGTTGTCTTAATAAGGGAGGAAAATAATGTTCAGAGTCCAGTGTATTTCATTAGCAAAATGTTCAACTCAGCAGAAATAAAATATGTCCAGATTGAGAAGTATCTCTATGCCTTAGTTATTGCTGCTCGGAAGCTGAGACCTTACTTTCATGCGCACGACATCATGGTCCTCACCAATCAACCTCTCAAAAACTTCCTGATGAAGCCAGATTCTTCAGGAAGAATGGTCAAGTGGGCGATCGAGCTCAGCGAGTTCAAGATCAAATTTGCGCCAAAAACGGCCATCAAAGGTCAAGCACTAGCTGATTTCATAGTGGAAAGCACGAGTAACGGTCAAACAGAGGCAGAAAATAGGCCAAGTCAGTCAGTAGACGACAATCAAATCTGGGAACTCTATACGGATGGGTCTTCATCAAAGGAAGGCTCGGGGGCAGGTTTAATTCTTATTCCTCCTGAGGGCGAGCCTCTGAAATACGCGATCGCCTTGACATTTCCGGCGACCAATAATGAAGCAGAATATGAGGCTCTTATCACTGGACTCAGACTAGCAAAAGGAATGGGTATAACTGCGCTTAAGGTAAAAAGTGACTCAGAGCTTATTGTCAATCAGGTTAATGGCGCCTACGAGGCAAAGGGAGAAAATATGAAGAAATATCTCGGCATCGCCAAAAAACTGGTCGCGGAAATCCCAAATTTCGCGATTGAGTTTATTCCTCGCCAAGAAAACCAGATGGCAGATTCTTTGAGTAAACTAGCCTTCGGAGGGGCGACAGTCCAGGATGTACAATTTCTGGAGAAATCTCTATGTTCAGTCCTGGAAAGCAGAGCAGAAGTCTTCAACATCCAAGGACAAGTCACATGGATGACCCCGTTCCAGAATTATTTAAAAGAAGGAATCCTCCCGGAGGACGAAGGCGAATCCACGAGGATTAGAAGACTCGCAGCAAGTTATCTAATCATCGATGGAGAACTCTACAGAAGAGGCTATTCGACGCCTTACTTGAGGTGTGTTGCTCATCCTGAAACAGAAAAGGTTCTTCGAGAAGCTCACGAAGGGGCAGCAGCATGTCATGAAGGTGCTCGATCACTAACCAGGAAAATATTCAGATTGAGATATTACTGGCCGACCTTGGGAAAAGATGCAGCCGAGTTAACACAGAAGTGTGAGATTTGCCAGCAGTTTGCACCACGATCGGGTCGACCATCGACATTATTATCCCCAATGGCGGGTGTCTGACCTTTCGCTCAATGGGGAATCAATATATTGGGTCCTTTTCCCATTAGCACTGGTCAGCGTACTCACATTATAGTGGCAATCGACTACTTCACTAAGTGGGTAGAGGCGAAAGCTCTAGCTTCGACAACAGAATTCCAGGTCATCAAGTTCCTGCAGGTCAACATATTCTCCAGGTTTGGCATTCCTAAGGTACTCATCAGTGATAATGGTCCGCAATTTGTTGGAAAGGAGCTGAAATGGCTCTGTGAAGAATATCATGTGGACCATCGTTTCAGCTCAGTACATCATCCTCAAACGAATGGGCAAGCTGAAGCAGATGAACTGGAAAACGTATTATGGGCAGACAGAACAACGCCTAAGGCGGCCACAGGAGAAACGCCTTTCAGTTTACTGTACGGATCAGAAGCAGTAGCACCAGCCGAATTAGCAGTGCCTATCCACAGAGTCTTACACTTTAACGCAGAGGCAAATGAGATCGAGCGCAGAACTGACCTCGACTTAGCAGAGGAAAAGAGATGGCTCTCGGAAAAGACACAGGCAAAGATGCGCTTGGCGAACACTCGATATTTCAACAGAAAAGTCAGCGCTCGCCAATTTTTCGTGGGGGAGATGGTTATGAGAAGGAATGAATTCACAAGGATGGACAGTAAAAACAAACTTTCAGCCAAATGGGAAGGACCGTACAAAGTAGTAGAGATCGCCGCACCAGGATCCTACTATTTGGAAACCACCGAAGGCGAGAGGTTACCCCGTCCATTTAATTCTGAGCATTTAAGAAGATTTTATGCATAGCTTGTAATCAAACTGTTATGTCAATAAAAGAAATCCATTCCTTCATAAAGCGTGTCCACTCGAAGCAAGCCGAAGCCAAAAGCCCTACCAACAAAGCTAGGCCAAAGCCCTATCGCCAAAGATAGGCCAAAAGCCCTAGCAACAAAGCTAGGCCAAAAGCCCTATCGCCAAAGATAGGCCAAAAGCCCTAGCAACAAAGTTAGACCAAAAGCCCTAGCAACAAAGCTAGGCCAAAAAGCCCTAACAACAAAGTTAGGCCAAAAGCCCTAGCAACAAAGCTAGGCCAAAAGCCCTAGCAACAAAGCTAGGCCAAAAAGCCCTAACAACAAAGTTAGGCCAAAAGACCTAGCAATAAAGTTAGGCAAAACAAAAAAGCCATAGTGACAATGCTAGGCCAAAAGCCCTGACGCCAAAGTCAGGCCAAAAGACCTAGCAAAACGTTAGGCAAAATAAAAGCCCTGACGCCAAAGTCAGGCCAAAGAAAGTTTAGGCGATCACGCGATCACTATCGATGATAAAGCTTGAAAAATTACAAATCCCCTGTTATTATGCCAACACCTCAAAGGTTTAAACTTCAAAGAAGGTAATATCTCTTTGAACTTAGAAGTTTATGCTTTTAAGTGTCAGAAGTATTATCCTTAGAAAGTTCGACTTATGATTGGTCCAAGGCTTTAAGGGTCGACGACATTACAAAGCAAGAAAAAGTGGAGAGTAATTATGACATTGATTGAATAGCCAAACATGTTCAAAAAGGCATTCAATAGAAAAACCCAAGTCTTAAATAAATAATTACAAACCAAAAACAGAAATTACAAAAATAGCTATCTAAAAAAGATAAAAAATACGGTCGCCAAGGAGTTAGGGGCTTCAAGCTTTGGGATCCTCGGGGGCAAGGGTGCTCTGCTCGCCTTCGGGCGCAGAAGTACTGGGCTCGCCTTCAGGAGCAGCCTCTTCAGCAACAGAGGGCCGTGAAGGGCGACTCCGCAAGAAGCTCTTCAAGGATGCAATTTCCCCAAGGGGAAAGTTGAGGTCGACCGCCTGGACCTCCTCCACCAGGTCTTGGAGAAAATCGGCAATGGTCGACTTCATCACCTTCAAGGCCTGGTCATCAAAGTCCTCGGAGGCCTTGAACTCCTCAACCACGGCTTGGGATGAAGGAACCGCCTTCAGCTGATCAGCCAGCCGGTTCTTCTCCTCCTCCATGGCGATCCCCCTAGCTTCAGCAGCATCCCTCTGGGCCTCCGCGGCGACCCTAAGAGCGTCCGACTCGACCACCTGAGCACGAGCTTCCTTCAACTCGGCCTCCAGGCGAGGACGGACCGCCTCCCCTTCATCAAGGCACCGATGAAGGGCCTCAGCTTCTTGAAGGAAGGCTGCAGCATCAGCCTCCCTCTTATTGACATCAGCAAGGAGGCGCTGCTCCTTCCTGAAGTACTCCTCCCGGGCGCCTTCCACCAAGGTGATCGCCATGTCAGCGGTCTTCTTGATGACCTCCAACTGCCCGGGGGTGACCCCCGTGCTTCGGTATTGCTCCATCTCGACAAGCAGATCAGAGTGCTTGTCGGCGAGCTCGCCGAAGACGCGGCCAAGGATCACCTCTTCCCGAACGAGCTGACAACAAAAACGCAAGGAAAAATGTCAAGTCATCAAAATAAAAAGGAATGACAAGGAATAAATAATGGAAAGAAGGCGAGATCATACCATGGCAACTCGTTCGAAGTGGGTCCGCAAGAACCCCTCGATCTGAGGAAGCTCCGTATGGCCAATTGAACGGTCCTTGGGGGGAATTATCCAATCAAGGAGCCGCATGCACATATCCGGGCTACCCCGGAGGCTCTTCTGGGCGGGGTACCCCTTCTTGGCAAGGTCCCCACAAGGGACCCAAGGGCTCCGAGAGTCTACAGCCTTAAAAGGCTGGAACAAGCTCGTCATGGAGCAGTACTCCTCGGCGGGAGCCCTCGAGGAGATGGAAGCAGCATGCCCCTTCTTCTGGGCCCTAGACTCCTTAGGAGGAGTCGTGGGCACTGAAGGGGCGGGAGGCGCCAAAGACAAGGCCTTCTCCTTAGTGGCGGAAGGGCCCTGAGGAGAGGGAGAAGGAGGCGCCGTGTCCAAACCCTTCCCTTTGCTGGCAGAAGGGCCCTTAGGAGGGGGAGGAGGAGGATGCTGGTCGACCTCAGGGTGCTCATCACTCCTGACCTTCTTAGAAGGAGGAGGAGGAGGGTCCCGAGCCACGTCAGCTGAGGACTCCTCTGCAAAATAGCAAGACAATAAGTCAGAAATCAAAGAACCGCAGAATGTGAAAACATTAAATCCACAAAAGGCGAGGTGATATACCTGGTTGGCGAGGGCCAGTAGTGGCCTAAGGAAGCATCTCCTCGGGCTTCCTCTTGGACGAACGCCTAGAGGGAGGAGGGGGAGAGCTTAGCAGCGCCTGGTCGGAGGACAATCCCGCCGATCCCTGGTCATCAAAGAGACCTATCAGTTTTCGGCTCTTGCTTACGACCTTGCCTACAAGTAATAAAACAAGATAAGAGTTAGAAAAGTACTCAATCATCAAAGATTGGCGTGGCTTGATGAATGCCCGCCATCTCAAGGGCATTCTCGGTAGTCTCCGGTCACTCCCTGACAATTCTTCAAAGGAGGGAGGAAAATCCTTGTCCGGAGCAAACAATTTCCAGGGTACACCCCCCTTGTACAAGAAGTAAAACTTCTTGTAGTTGGAGTTAGTGGCCCGGAAATCATCGACCAGCCGGACATGGACGTCCCAAACCCATCCTTGAGGGCCTCCCCACTCTGAAAACTTCGGCCAGCGGGATTGGAAGTGGTGGAGGTAGTTTGCCCCTGCTGCTAGTCGGAAGAAACACCGGAACAAGGCCAGTGAATACACCCATTCCTGGCGTATGCACAGGAACTTGAAACCGACCCACATCTTGAGGGCATTCAGAACAAGCTGCGTGGGGTGAATCCCGTAAAACTGACATAAGGTCTGTAAATCCTCACAGAGAGGAAAATGCAACCCAGCATTGATCTGGGCCGCATAAATGTAAACCTCTCTGTCGTGAGGAAAATGCAGACCTAAGCCAGGATACCTAGGAGCATCCTCCGCACTGAAGCCACCAAGCGCCACCATGGTCTTAAAGTAAGCTGGCTTCAATTCGTTAGGCTTGACATCTACTCAGAACGGTTCAAGTATAGCACATCAAGTATATAAAATAAAGGAAAACAGAGGATATTGCCAAAACAGAGCAGTAAAAGGGCGAAAGTTTACCTTTTGGGGAAAAAATAGGCGTGTTCAGCTCATGCCCGTCCACCACTACGGGAGCGGTTGCAGACCTTCCCAGATCAGTCTGTTCCCCCACTGAGGGGGGCACGGCGGCATCCCGGATGGTCAAGGGGGAATTGGCGTTCCTAGGAGCGTTGGCTTTTTTAGTACCCTTGGAGGCCATATGCTTGACTCTCTGACTTCGGGGAGCCATGGAAACGGATGAAGAAAGCTGAAGAAGGTTGGAAAAGAAAGAAGAAAGGTTTGCAACGAAGTTCTGGAAATCTGAGGGAGTGGATAAGCGTAAAAAACAAAATATAGAAACTGACGTTTTTTATATAGACCAAGAAGGTAACTGCCACGAGCAAATCGAAGCGACACAGAGGAATAATTGCACCTTTTGGGAAAAAACCGAAGCAATGTCAGAATTCCAAGAGACACCTTGGGGAGACAGACGGTTGGCTGACACGGACAGCTGTCAGACTACCCTGGGTTTACGGAAAAGTAAATGTCAGGCGTGCCTCAAGTGACCGTTCGATTTCTGGACAACTGTGCAGTTATTAAATGCTAAAAGTCCACTAAGGAGACAAGGTGGTCGCCAGCGCACTAAGAGACTTTACCATAAATACCTCAGGCGAGTAGTGATCGCCCAAACCAAGAAAAATAGACTTTCATGAACCTAGATTACCTCGAGTGATCGCCAAGGGGGAATGAAAGGAAGGATATTTTTTTAGCTTTGAACGAAGAAAAAACTGCTCGCCAAACGAGCTCAAAATGCCTCAAAGGTCACGAACCAGTACAAGAAACGAAGAAAACCGAATCTGAGACGTCACTATCTAAAACCCTACCAAGAAATAAAACTCGACTGAAGAAACTTCAATCAAGCTTCGGGGGCAAATGTTGGGTATCGATAGTGACAGCCTAGTAAGGAAAAGGCCTCGAAGGCCCAATAACTATAAAGGGGGTAAACCCACGACATTTGAACCAGATCGGCCCAAATACCAGTTAAACTCGGTCCTCCATAGAGTGACCCAGAACCGAGCCCAAGGACTCTGAGAACTCCTTGAGTGCTCGCCATTCTTCACTAAGGCCGCGACATCTCACTGCTCGCCATGAGAGTGCTCGCCCCGAAGAGAGCCTTGCCTCTCTCCTCTGGTCCCACAAAACCGTTAATAAGGAAATGACCATGATATCCCGCGTATCTCGGTCACATATTCACTAAAGATTAGATTTGGTAACTGCCATATCCCACGATCCGAATCTTCAGCAACACAATATACACTAAGATATTCAGCTGCCTTATATGGTTCTATCTCTCTTACCCTATAAATACCCTTGCTTTACATACGTTCTTTACGTTTTGAGTTTTATACACACATATACTCATTTAAGCATCGGAGAGGGACCCAGAGACTCCCCCTCTGTTGCGCTCCCCTACTTGCAGGTTCACCGGAGTTGGAGCAGAAGCGTCATCCCAACCTTATCTGGCGTTCAATTCACTGCCAGATCAGCATCCAGGATTTCACGATCCAACAACACGTACTCTGGTTTACATCTTTCAAAACACAGAATGCAACAAAACACATTCACATCACATAAAACGCAATGCTTACATAGGGTCACAGAATGGAGCAAAACAAATTACACAGAAATACAACACACCACTATTCGTAGACATTGCATCAATACCTGAATAGTATCTGCCGAAAGCCAGAACATATGCTAGTTTCCAATCACACCCAGCCAAAATGCAACCCTGAACTCTTTTTTACCTTAGAAAACAGTTTCTATATAGAATCTCATGAGTAGAATAGAATGCAGAAACACAAGCCACATTCCAAACACATAAACAAAAAGCAATATTGGTTTACATCGATAAGGTCTGCAAATAAAAAATAATAAATGTCTAAAACACTGTTCTGAATCTTATTGAAGAAAACTAGGGGGACCACAAGTTTCTCCATACATCCATAATCATTTCGAATACACTCGAACAGTTAAAAATTATCATTCTTTGGGCATAGGGCTGTCAATTCGTGCGTGCGTGCGTGCTATTGTGCACCAGGACACGACACGACACGCACGAAAGTTCAACACGAAACACACGAAAATGTAATCGTGTCACGGACACACGACACGAACACGACACGAAATGTATTGTCTCAACACGACACGGACACGATAACACGAAAATATTCGTGGAAAGTCGTAACACGATAACATGATTTCATGTTTTCACGAAAATAACACGGTAACACGAAAATAACACGGTAACACGATAACACGATTTCACGAAAATAACACGGTAACACGAAAATAACACGGTAACACGAAAATAACACGGTAACACAATAACACAATTTCACGTTTTCATGAAAATAACACGGTAACACGAAAATAACACGGTAACACAATAACACGATTTCACGTTTTCACGAAAATAACACGGTAACACGGTTCACGTTCGCACGATAACACAGCCTAAATAACATAAACACGTCCCCTCAAAGGCAAACAATCGTGTTATCGTGTTATCGTGTTTTGAGACCCAAACACTAACACGACACGAAAAAACAATCGTGTTATCGTGTTCGTGTTATCGTACCATCAAAGGCAAACACGAACACGACTTTTTCGTGCGTGTTCGTATCGTGTAATCGTGTCGTGAGTGAAATTGCCAGCCCTATTTGGGCACTCTAAGTCTTCCTCAGAGTCATACAAGTCCTCATCTATTTATGTGTCTTAGTCGTTACTTGAAGAGTAATCATGAGCCTCCTCCTCAACATCATCTCTATCTTCTTCTTCAAGTATCTCTGTGGCAGCTTGGATTTTAATTGTTGACAATCTCTTGAACGGCTACATTCGTAGCTACTTCAACAACATCAATGTCATTTCTGGCCGAATTAACCTCCTAACCAACCTCATCTACATTTGTCACATTAATTGCACCAGCTGACGTTTCCTGATATGTCTCTACAGATTCTCCAGCCATTTGCCCGCCAATGATGAATCGTTTTTTGGACTCTGTTGTCAACACAGTGCTCCCTTATGGGTTTGAATTACCAGTCAAGTAAAAAACCTGTGTCGCCTGGGCTGCAAGTATAAATGGTTCATCTGTCGACAAATAGTTTATTGTATTTGCACACAGAAACCCGTAGTCATCGATCTTCATACCATTGAAGAATGAGAGTACATTGTACCAGACACATTTAAATAAAACAACATGTAGATCATCTAGAAATTGAAGCTCAATTACTTCCCTTAGCACGTCGTAATAGTTAATAACTCATTCTATGTGATTGTTGTCGGTGGAACTAGCATAGCACGTTGTATCAGCTTTGCATAGAACATCTGTTCTCACAGTTTCTCATTTGTGAATGCTCTTTCATGTGGAAAATGAATCTTTTGACTTTATAGCCATTGCATGTCTTCACGCCATATAGGGGACCCCGTGAGAGTTCCTTGAGTTGACTAAATTGTTCATCCTCAAGAGCTCCAACCATTTGATAAACCTTGTCTATCAAACACGAAAACTATCATGCTCGACAATATACGTACATAAAAAGGGGTTAAAGATGGCATCCCTTTCCTTATAGCCACTGTATGGATGTTCAGTTGTGCATGACATTGATGTTTCGCCTATTTAACATTCCTACAATGAGTTGCCGTTTGTGCTCATTATTTAGTTAAGAATGCATCATATTGGTCCATTAGTACCTTCTAAAGGAGGATTGTGCAGGTTACATGTGCAATACATTGAAGTACTAACTCTATTAAGGGCTTCACCTCTTCACATTGGTTGAGCACATATCACTGACATTGTTCCCATTCCGCATTGGTCAACTCGCAAACAACTGCATGACTTATGGGAGTGCCAACCATGCAAAAAATGCTTAACCCATTTGTCGTCTGCTGTAATCCTCTCGAGGAAACGATGTCTCTTGTCTTGTAAATTTAGTATCAATGTCGTGGAGATATCTAGAACAGAATGTAAGACACTCAAGATATCATGGCGATATAACCCTCAGCTATTGACCCTTCCGGTCAACTTCTATTTCGAATGAACGACTTCATTATCCCCATTATCCTATCAAGAAAACATGACAACACTCTATAAATCGTACATTAACAAAATAATCAATGATAGTTTAATACTCACCTTTCAATTGAATACATCCAACAATATTGAAATGTACATGCTAGTTTTGCCTCCTGAGCTAGGTGAGTTAGAAGATGTACAGTAATATTGAAGAACGACGGCGGAAAGATTCTCTCTAGATTTCACACTGTCATGGGTAATTGCATCTCAATTTTTAACAAATCAGACATGTGCAACTCCTTAGAGCATAGAACTTGAAATGTGTTGCTTATGTCTATCAACGCTTTGCATACATGCTTCAGCAGTAGTCCCTTAATTGCTACTGACAATATGTGTTGCATGAGAACATGGTAGTCATGAATTTTCAGTCTGATCAATTTTCGATCTTTCAACTTCACACAACAAGATATGTTTGAGGAATAACCACTAGGAAATCGAAAGGTTTGTAGGAAATCACATAGCTTCACCCCTGCCGTTTCAATGGGGAAAAGCAAGCAGATGGTAACACCAATTTGGACCCCTTACGAACAAAATGCAACGAGGTCTTTATGCCTAAAGCTTGCAAGTCAAGTCTTTCATTAAGATGGTCATTGGTTTTTCCTACAACACCTAATAACAACCCAATGAGGTTATCACAGACGTTTCTCTCAATGTGCATGATATCTAAGTTATGGGGAATTACAAGTTGACTCCAATAAGGTAACTTGAAGAAGATGTTTTTTTTTTTTTCAATTTCTAGTGTCTGAGTCTATTCCAACCTTCATGGGGGGCTGAGTTTTACGAAACAAAACTGGTTGAAGGTTGTCCAAATGTTTTAAAACGTCCTCCCCCGAAAGTCTTTGTGGGGCTATCTTGATCTCCTGTGTTCCATCAAATGCGATTTTGTTTCTCCTCCACGGCTGATCAGCCGCGAGGAATCGTCTATGGCCCATAAATGAACATTTTCTCTCATTCTTCAAATGACAATAATGGGTGTTGACGGATAGGACATGTCAGATTACCATAAGTGGGCCAACTGGATAAATTTGCATAAGGAGGAAAGTCATTTATTATCTAAAGAACGTCATCGCGCATTTGGATGTTCTTTTTTGATGTGCATCATATGTTAGCGCACCAACATACCTTAAATCAATCAACTCATCTATCAACGATTGTAGATACACGTCAATGTCATTGGTTGGCGCCTTAGGCCTTGAAATCAACATAGACATCAAATAACTGGTATATTTCAACCACATATATGGGAAACGTTGTATGGAATCAGAACCACTGGCCACATGCTATATGGGTGACTCTTATCACTGTAAGGATCAAATCCATATGTAGCTAATCCAAGCGGAACATTGCGGGGCTTTGCCCCAAAGGCAGGGAGCGCACTGTCAAGTCTTATCCAAGCATATGTATCAGTAGGATGCCTAAGCACACCATCCTTTGTTCGGTGTGTATGGTGCCAGGACATAGATGGATCTGTTTTGGGGGACATGAAACATCTTTGCAGCCTTGAAGTGAGTGGTAAATATCGAAGTATTTTGACTGGTAGTTTCCCACTCTTTTGCTTTGATTGGTCTAGAATGTCCATTCCTCCTTCGCGGTATTTACCTTGGATCCATCAAGATTCACCACATGTTGGACGTACGTCTAAATTGACGTATTCATTTACACATGCATATATTTTCTGGTAGTCCAAGCCTAACTTGGATATACATTTCTTTGTCTCATACTACACCTTAGGTACTGTATTATTGGGGGCATCACTTTAATCAGCATGCGTAGCAACTCATCAGTGAATTTGTTAGAAACTTTGTACATCGCCTTCAGATGCAACAACTCGACTAAAAAGGACATCTTGATGTAGGATACACAACCTGGATATAAACAATTCTCACAATATTCTAACAACTTATTAAATGTCCTAGCCTATGCACTGGGTTTTTACCGTGGTCCCGAGTCATACCACTGAATCCATGAGTTACCATATCCTCGATGTCATCCCGAGATGTGGTATTCTTCCTGTTCGACATGCTTTATTTGTATTCCTCATCATGGTCCACCCAAGTAGTGTAAGTTGGCAGTATTCCATATTTTTAAGATGTAACTTGACAGTATTTCTTTTCAACAGGAACCCACCAACACAGTTATTGGAAGGACAATAAATTATCTCATCCCAAGATGAATGAGAATAGGCAAAGTCCAGGAATGAAATCACACTAGCGTTATATTCTCAACTTTGTCGAGGTTTTGTCATCCAAGTCTTATCTATCCCTGTTGATGCTGTGCATAAAAATGAGAACAAATTAATACATATCAGGTTATCGTCGTACTGAGTACATTCATAAACATAACATGCTGTGTTTTCAATAGTTGTCAAGACAAATGCCAGTATTAAACAAGTACCTAGTTTAGGAAAGAAGAGCGTTCATACCGGTTTTGAGCACATCTCGGTCCATTAAACATTGAATGACCCTGTTGATAACTGCTAATATCAAATACAACATCCAATTAAGTAAACGTTTGTATTCTACAACAATGTGAATGACTCAACGGAAAAAATAGAGCATAATATTTTGGGAATTGTATTCCTCAAACTGAAATCAATTCCAAGAGTACAGACTCCATGTCCTATTGCAGCAACTTGGAGATGACTGCCATGTTATTTTAAGCTTAAAAAAAGAATTAAAACAACTCATCTTAGCTTCGAATCAGTTTGTTTGTTGTAAAGTGTAAGTAATTTACTTAACAGAACAACAAATCAACTGCATCATTTCATAGATTCACAACGGAATACATATGCTTGAAAGAAATTGAACAATCAGCAGTTGCACCACAAACATTTCGGCACCACAGGCGCTTAAAACAGGTGAGCAGAAAACACTACATCTTCGCAAACTCCAGGCGCGATTCTGCAGACTTACGTACACTTGTAGATGCAGGGGAGTTTCAAAATCTGCAGCAAATGTTGTTTCAATTACTGTCGTGGTATAGATTAGGCACATAATTGATTTGTCCTAACAGTTTAGTTGTTTTTCGGGAGGCTGTGTTGAGTTGTAGGTCAACAAAATTGTGATACGTTCTATTAGTTGTATATGCTTGTATCAAATTTAGTAACAACAAATGAAGTTTCAACTATGATCTAACGTCGACACAATTAACACGTAAATTGCATCAATAGATGTTGATAACAAACCATTGTTTTTGCAATAACAAAGTATTCTATTATTGATTATCAGTATTAACATCAGATATGTTTTTGTCACATATTTTTTTGGGACTTATACAAATTGCTGCAGAAAAAGTACATCCTATAACACAGTTTCAACTATGGAAATTTTTACGTATGTAAAAGGTATATATACCTACGTAATATACTTTTGAAACTGTTGAAGCTTTTTAACCACAACATCCTTGTGATAACACATTATTCTCGTGGGTGTTAATGCATATTCTTGTAGTGATGGACTCCTTTGATTTTCTCACCTCTATGCCAAGAAAATCTCCTTCAGTTAAGAAATTAGTCTCTCACCAAATTTTAAATATAATAGGTATAAATAATCATATATTGATATAATCATTTTATTATTTATTTTGATTGCTCTAATCTTTTCATCAAAGCACACAAAATAATTGATTTACAAAAACTTTTAATGTACAAAGTCTTCCTAGGTATTTGTTGATTTAATATAGGGATCATTATCAAACAGGTAACTAAACTTCATATAGTTTGATAATTAAGTAGTGGAACTTGTTTCATAGTCAAACTATTTTAAATGTGCAAATACATACATATGTTTAACTTTCTAGCTAAAATAAATAGATATTAGTGATGATATACCCTTCGTCATGGTTTAGCTACGTGCTTGATAATTAACACTTTACTATATATATATATATATGTACCTGTTTGATAATTAACTATTTACTATATATATAAATATATATATGGTTAATGACAATGGTGGGCAAAGTTACCTCTTTTAATGATAGTATTTGTTTTCAACAAAAAGTAAGTATAAATAAAAAATATTTTAAAAAGTAAATATAATAAAAAAAGGGTAAAATACGACATTTCCCCTTAAAGTTTCCTCCGTTTTTATGTGTCCCCCTTAAAGTTTAAATTTTTAAATTTTAGTCCTAATGTTTGGACCGAATAAAAAAATACCCAATTTCCGTCCTTTTGCTGTTTATTCCTTACGGAAATGTAGTCACGTGAGTGACATGTGACTTTTTAACATTCTAAAAAGACCAAAGTGTCCTCCATTCCAAAATATAAACAAGGGTTAATTCTCAATTTCCCCCCTAAAGTTTTGACCGAATTTGAGATTCCCCCTTAATGTTTAAAATTTGAAATTTTAGTCCTAATGTTTGGAGAAAATAAATTTTTCCCCCTTACAGTCATTTCTCCATTTATTTTGGACGGAACTTAGTCACGTACCAAGCACGTGGGTTTTATTAATTTTGTTTGGACAAAATTGCCCTTCATTATTCACTGTCTTCTCCATCTCTTCCTCTCTGTACTCTGAACTCTCTTGAGAGTAGAACTCCATTTCTTGCTGCGTCACTGAGAATGTACCATCAAGGGAGATGAAGGCATGCTTATTGAAACAGCATGTGTGAACCGACCACCAACAGCAAGGTTGTGCAACAAATATGAACTCACCTAGTTGGAACCGAACCAGTCGAGATTTTCTTTGCACTAAAAGTCAATTCAGACCTGAACAAACTTCCTAAACTACTCAACTGAATTTCGATCCAACTCGGCAAAAGAACGTAACTAGCATACGTTTCAATTCTTCTTCGATCCAACTCTGTAGCTGAATCTTCTTTCTGTAACTGTCTTCTAAAATTACTATGGCTGATAAGTGTGCTAGCGACTCCAGCGGTGCATTGTCCGTGCTCCACGGGAAATATGAGCTCGGACGGATGCTAGGACACGGCAGTGCATCGTCCGTGCTCCACGGGAAATATGAGCTCGGACGGATGCTAGGACACGGAACCTTCGCGAAGGTGTACCATACGCGTAACTTGCATACAGGGAAGAACGTGGCGATGAAGGTGGTGGGGAAGGAGAAGGAGAACGTGGCCATAGAGCTCGTCTGCGGCGGCGAAGTCTTCAACAAGATCTCCAAGGGCCGCCTGAAAGAAGACGTCGCCAGAGTCTACTTCCAGCAGTTGATCTCCGCCATCGAATTCTGCCACAGCCGCGGTGTCTACCACCGTGACCTGAAACCGGAGAACCTCCTCCTAGACGAGGAAGGCAACCTCAAAGTCACCGACTTCGGCCTCTCCGCCTTCTCCGAGCATCTTCGCCAAGATGGGCTTCTCCACACGACATGCGGCACTCCGGCGTACGTCGCGCCAGAGGTGATCGGAAAGAAGGGATACGACGGTGCCAAGGCGGATCTCTGGTCATGCGGCGTCATCCTATACGTCCTCCTCGCGGGATTCCTCCCTTTCCGCAGTGACTTCAAGTACAGAAAGATCTACCGCGGTGACTTCAAGTGCCTGCTGTGGTTCTCATCAGAATACCGCCGCCTTGTCACCAAACTCCTCGACCCCAATCCAAATACCCGAATCACAATCTCCAAAGTCATGGACTCCTCATGGTTCAAGAAATCAGTCCCCAAGGCGGTTCTGACAAAGGAGGAGATGGAGTTCGACGCCTTCGACGACGAGAAAACCAACGCTAAGAAGCCAGAAACCTTGAACGCCTTCCACATCATCTCCCTCTCCCAAGTGGGCATAAGGGCATTTGTGTATTTTCTTCTTAAGAAAAGGCACGTGCAGGGCACGTGTCGGGTTTACCGTTTCAAATAAACGGTCTTATGACGGAATGGGAGAGTTTTTGATTTCGTCCAAACATTAGGACTAAAATTTAAAATTTTAAACTTTAAGGGGGATTCTTAAATTCGGTCCAAACATTAGGGGGCAAATTGACAATTAACCCTATAAACAAAGAAGATGAATTGATGTCTGGTCTTACCATTCTTGGCAAAATTCCATGGTTGCTGCGTCTGGTCTACTAGAGCTTGACCGGTATTGGCAGCTTACTGCCTGCAGATTAAGGACACACTCAAGACTAATTAACTCAACAGAAATATGAACATGATGTTTTAAACTTTTTAGATTGAAACTAAAATATCCATATTTCTATAGTGATCCGAATACAAAGTAAATGATCTAACAGTTACTATCAGCAGGAAAACCACTAAGACATGTCTACGTATGCCATTCCGTTATGCTTTCTAATTAATTACAAGACCTCCATTAAAGCAATTGAACTAAATAATTCCTCACGAAATAAATTATGTTGCCCCTAAAATTACTCTGATTGTGGTTTCTCGTCCAAACAATCACAATCTAATCTCAAACACTACCTGTAGATATCAAAATCAAAATCAAGACAAGAAACTGAATGAACTTCCACATAAACTAACCTGGGTGAGAAGGCGTCTCCACGCCATCCGCTCGATCAAATCCCTAAACTGTAACGTACTTCACCTTCCATTCGATATTAAACAAGAAGTTTCAATAGGAGAAATAAATTAGTCAGAAAAGGCTGTGTTGGATTCTGATCTCCTGAACTGTTCTTGCTGACTCCTTAGCGGCGCTCCTACGTCCTGCAACAAGGAAAACCCGGGCTATGCCCTTTGTTTCCCCTCCAAAGCTTAAGTGAGCTGGGAGGTTCGTTTAGGAATATGTGTGTGTAGTAATGAACAGTAGTGAATAGTCTGAAGTAGAGAGGGGTGAAGGTATTTATAGCCTTCACCCTTAACCTTAGTAAGGTTTGAGTCTGACCCCGGTTATCCGATGTGGCGTTCGGCGTGGCTGAGTGGAGCCTCATTGGGCAGTGTGTTGCCTAGTGTCTGGTGCTCAGTGGGCTCGTTTCCCGTGCCCGAGCTCCACCTTAGAGGCGGAGAGCCCCCATCCCTTCCTGTTGGCTCTCGTGTATTGAACCTGTCAAAGGGGGATGGGTCAGTCCTCGCGTGGCGCGCCCTTCTTGGGCTCGCCCTCCGGGCAGGCCTTGGTGGGCAGGCCGAATCAACGAGCCTGGAGGGTTTCTATGATAGAGGCCCATAAGGCCCAGATCCATCCGGACCTATAGGCCAGGATCCATCATCTGCCCCCGAAGCCTAATACGAGCAACACTCGTGTTAGGTTTTACCAGGCGCTCTAATTTTCTATAAGGCGATGGCGTTTCATTTTGATCTTTTCTAGCACGCCCTTGATGGCGCGCGACGTAGTACGCTCAACGTCTTTATTTGAAGGGCGCGCCACGTGGATATCCAAGGAGACCAAGGAGGAGGACCATTTCAACGTTGACATTTCTCTAGTTCAGTATCGCTTATATAGGACACGAGTAATAATTTGTTTTATTTTCTTTTGCAGATAAACTTGTTTCACGCTTTGATCTTGCCTTCACAATCTCGGATGATGAATAGGATTTTGAACCGGTTGCTTCCCAGCCTTTGAGCGACGTTGTTGAAGGTTCCAAAAAGAGGAAGCGACAGTCTTCGAAGAAGAAGGCGCTGAGAACGAAGTAGATCTGCTCTCCGCGGATCCTCAAACTCTGAGTCCTGATACTCAAGAGGCGGTGGCGCTTTTCAAAGGTGTGGTCCCTTACTCTCGCTATTGCAACGATTCCGTTTTTTCTAGAAGGTTAAATATTCTCCACACTAAGAAGTGAGGCGCGCCAGTCGTGACGGATTCACACATGGCTTGGACTTACCATGTCTTCTCTGATGGTACTTCCATAGAGAGAAGCGTCAGGAACGAAGGAGCACCATACTTAGGGAAAACTCCCAGCGCTTCTGCTTCTCGATAGAAGAAGACCCCGACGAGGGAATCTACTTCAGCCAGGGATTCCGCCTTGGGGGGGGATAGGTAGCCACCCCCGAATTCTCCGATGTTCTTGGAGGCGCCCCTACCTCTGCCCAGTGGTCAAGAGGGGCGCTATAGGTCGTACGCTGGTCCGGTGTTCGACCTTCATAGGGATTTGAAGGTAGACCAGCTTCCTGAGTGGGTTTCTTAGGAGGATCCTAGCGTCGTATCTTGGGCTCCATGGGAATGCCTTCAAGATGTTCACCTGGTCTGGGGCAACACTTTGTTGGATCCCAATTTGGGTCTCCATGTGCTGACCGGCGCCTGCCCACCTGCGGATCGTACGCCAATTGACAAGGCTGGCGGCGCTTTGGACAATCTGGTTAAATAAGGCCTGATGTTGTTTTCTCAGGTACCCTCTGCTCCTTATTTCTTTACTATTTTTGATTAAGTATTTTTACTAACTTTTAGCCTTCTTGCAACTTTTGCCCCTGCAACTTCAAATGGGTACCGCTATTGTGGAGTTGTCTGAAGAGCGTGAGCTCACCGCTGCCCAGCTAGAGCGCGCCAAGGAGCTAGAGCTGGAGAAAGAGTGTGCTGGTCGTGAACTAGCCACAGAGAAAGCTGTGAGGGATGAAGAGTCCGCTCACCACGCCCAGGAGATGCTGAAGGTGAAAGATAAGCTGGCCGAGGCAGCGAGGGCTCACGAGCAAGTTTCCCAGGCCCACGAGGAGCTTTCTGACCTTCGCAGGGAGTTTGAGCGGGAGTTTGGCGAAGCTTCCCTCTTTTGGACTCTTTCTGGACATGGAGAAGAAGAGAGAGGCTAAGAGGAAGCGGCTGGCAGCTGAGGCGTCCAAGAAGAAAGCGCCAAAGCCAGCCAACGAAGAGGAAAAAGAGTCTCCTGCACCCTTTCCCTTACATCGTGCTAAGCGCCCTTCTTATTCTCAACCTGCCTTGCCTTCAGATGGGGCAGTCCCTTCCGGCGAGGCCCAAGACATTCTTCCCTTGGCGATCGAGACATTAGATGTGCTGCCTGTTCCGCCTTCCGAAGATACTGCTTAGTTTATTTTTTGTTTTTAGAAAGTCCTCTTTTTGGTGAGGCGTATCCTTTGTAATGAACTGGGGCGTTTGCCCTTCTTTTCTCTCTATTTGGAGCGCCAATATATCTGAACACAACTTGCTTATTTTTGGCTAAGTGTTTATATATGTTCTATTTGGAGTACCAATATGTCTGAACACATAACCTGCTTAGTTTTGGCTAAGTGTTTATATTTGTTCTATTTGGAGCGCCAATATGTCTGAACACATAAGTTTCTTATTTTAATATAAGGGGAATACCAGGCTTTTACAAACCATGGTAATTTCCTAAGTACATTGTTCATAACGCTTCTAAGAATAGAACTTTTTTAAGTGTTCTGCGTTGAACGTGTTTTTCAGCGTTTTCCCTTCTTTGTTTTCCAGTATGTACGCGTTTGGATGTGGAATGGCGATCACCTTATATGGCCCTTCCCATTTAGGCGAGAGCTTGTTGATTTTATCCTGATGGGCGAACTCGTTCTTCCTTAACACCATCTCCCCCACAAAAAATTGGCGAGCAGACTCTCGCCTATTGTAGTATCTGGCTGTCGCTAATCGCATTCTCCCTTGAAGTTGTTTTGATGCCCATCTCTTTTCATCCACCAAATCCAATTCCATGCGCCTTTGGCCCTCATTCACCATTACGTCGAAGTGTTTTGTTCTGTGTGAGGCGACCGTTATTTCTGTTGGTGCCACCGCTTCTGAGCCGTATACCAGGGAGTAAGGCGTCTCCCCTGTGGCCTGTTTAGGAGTAGTACAGAGCGCCCAAAGTACATTTTCTATTTCCTCGGTCCATTTTCCCTGTAAGGCATCTAGCATTTTCTTCAATCCGTTCATAATAGTCTTGTTGGCCGCCTCCACTCGTCCATTCGCTTGTGCGTGTCTGACCGAGGCATGTCGAAGGTGTATATTTAATTATTGACAGAACCACTTCAACTCCCTTCCTGCGAATTGAGGCCCATTGTCGCTTACTAGAATGCTTGGTATGTCATATCTAGAAACGATTCTTGACTTTATGAACTTGATTATTTGGAATTCTGTGGTTGAAGACAGTGCCTTCACTTCAATCGATTTGGAAAAGTAGTCGATCGCTACTAAGACATAGGTGCGCTGCTTGGACTTAGGAAGTGGCCCTACCAAGTCGATTCCCCATTGCGCGAAAGGCCAGGCCACGTTTATAGAGGTTAAGTCCGCTGGTGGGCGCGCTATGTTCGTGCCATATTTTTGACAGGATTCGCACCTCTGAACCATTTCTTTCGCTTTTCTACTAATGGTAGGCCAATAGTAGCCCTGATTGAGTATCTTTCGAATGATCGATCGTGGCCCTTCGTGACAGGCAGCGTACCTTTTGTGGACCTCCCTAAGTATCGTGACAGTCTCAGGCGGAGCGACGCACTTGAGGAAAGGTGTTGAGTAGCCTTTCTTGTACAGCGTTCCATCGATGATTTTGTAGCTCGGGGCGAGTCTTAATATTCTTTTGGACTCTGCTTCGCTTTCTGGCAGCTCACCCTTCTCGATGTAGTTTCTGATAGGGGTCGCCCAGTCCTGTCCTCTTTCAATGCTGGCGCACACGTGCCCTGTCTCGTTCTTTATAATTTCTACGAATGATACCGTTAGAGGCGTCGTCTGCCAAGCATATTTGCTTAACGCGTTCGCTTCTTTATTCTCTTCCCGGGGAATAGCCTCTATCTGGAAGCTGCTAAATCCGTCAGCCAGATGGCGCGCCATTTGTAGATATACTTTCATCTGCTCGCCCTTGGCGGTATATTCTCCCTTAACTTGGTTAACCACCAATTGGGAATCGCAATAGACGCTTAGGTGTTCGATGCCTAAACCTTTGGCGATTCGTAGACCCGTGACCAACGCTTCATACTCTGCTTCATTATTGGTGACTTTGAAGGTAAGGACCAGAGAGTATCGAAGGGGCGCACTTCCGTCAGGTGGGGTTAGTACTAAGCCTGCTCCCGAGCCATCTATTGATGAAGACTCATCCGTATGGAGAGTCCAAGTCTCCTTTGGCCCACTGATTTCTGGAGGCGACGCCTCTGGGAAACAAGTGGATTCCACGATGAAGTCTGCCACGGCTTGTCCCTTGATGGAGTTCCTAGGTGCGAACTTGATTCGGAATTTACTTAGTTCGATCGCCCATTTAATCATTCTTCCTGAAGCATCAGGCCTTTGGAGGAAGTTCTTTAAAGGTTGATTTGTTAACATTGTGATTTCGTGCTCATGAAAGTAAGGGCGGAGCTTCCTAGCAGAGACTACTAGCGCATAGAGATACTTCTCAACTTCAACATAGTTCATTTCGGTCTTTGTAAGGACCTTGGAAACATAATACACTGGCGTCTGCGCCTTGTTGACCTCTTTAACTAAAACAGAGCTTACAACTATAGGACTGATGCCTAGATACAGAAAAAGAGCGTCCCCTTTCTCAGGCTTGGTAAGCGGAGGCAGCGTCTTCAAATGATTCTTCAAGTCCTGGAATGCCTGCTAGCATTCCGGGGTCCATTCGAACCTTTTGCTGGCTCTAAGGACCTGAAAGAAGGGGAGAGACTTCTCTCCAGATTTGGCTAGGAAGTGGCTGAGCGCCGCCAATCTTCCATTCAGGGACTGGACCTCCTTGTGGCAAGTAGGGCTCTGCATGTTCTCGATCGCTTCCAGCTTCTCCAGGTTTACTTCAATCCCTCGGTGGCTCACCATATAGCCCAGGAAATTTCCTGAGTGTACGCCAAAAACGCATTTGGCTAAGTTCAGGCGCACCTGGTGGAGGTGCATGCGCTCGAAAGTTTTTCTTAGATCCTCCACATGGTCTGCGCTCTTCACAGATTTCACTATCGTTTGATCGAGCTGAAGCATAGATGTCTTAAATAGAGATGAAGCGACACCATTGTTGACACATGGGAGACACAATTGTTGACACGAGACAGACTTCGTTGTTGACTCCTGCATAAGAGTCGTCATTGTTGACACGGGACAGACACCGTTGTTGACTCCTGCATAAGTGTCTCCATTGTTGACACAGAACATACTCCGTTGTTGACTCCTGCAGAGGAGACTCCATTGTTGACACGGGAAGACACCGTTGTTGACAACAGGGGAGACACCATTGTCGATGCATAGAGACGCCATTGTTAGCGGCATCGATTGGAAGGGCATGAAATGTAGCCACTGCGGAAAGTTTTGTCACAGCAAGACAGAGTGCTTCCAACTGATCAGGTTTCCCAAAGGGTGGAGAAACCTATGGAGGGGTAACAACATCGATGCCAACAACATCGTCACCACGGGGATGAAAGATGTGAAGAAGAGAAGCAGGCCAACGATCACCCTGTGTTCTTATTTGTGTCCTTGCATACAAAAAAAAATAGCAACGCTCGCACCCATGAGTAAAATTTCTCCGGGAAACCAAAACCTGCCAATGGAGATAAAAATCAAAAAGGTTTCAGCCTATTGTTGTACAATCGAAGAATCAGACGGTCAACCATGACTCACTTATACAAGAAAATGACTGAATGGTCATGCGATGAATGACGTGCAATTAATTTCCCAGTGGCCTGACAATACCCATTTGAGATGCGTGAATGCTAAAGAAGTTGAGCATCTAATGGAGGAAATTCATGAAGGTTGTCGCGGCTCACACATGAACGTGCAAGACTTGGGTACTTTTGGTTTACCATGACGGCTGACTGTATAAAGAATCCAACATTGTCACCTCTGTCAAGTGTACGCAGACCAAATCCACGCGCCACCACACGAGCTCTATCCCATGACTTCCTCATGGTCTTTCTCAATGTGGGGCATCGATGGAATCAACATGATTTTCCCAAAGGTGTCCAACGGTCATCGATTCATATTGATTGCAATCGATTACTTCACTAGGAGATAGAGGTTATTACCCTGGCGTCAATAACGACAAAGACCATTGAATTGTTCATCAGCAAGGACATCATTGTGTGTCATGGGATGCCGAAGTCAATCATCATCGGCAATGCCAGAAATCTAAATTGGTTGATAAGTTGTGATCAAGTATAAAAATTCATCTCCATATCGCCCACAAATGAATGGCGCAGTGGAAGCATCAATTAAAGAACTGGCATGATCAGCTGCATTGGCCACTCATGGCATACCTGACCTCAAAACAGACCTCAAGAGGGACAACACCATTCTCTATTGTTTATAGGACTGAAAACGTGTTACCAATGGAAATAAAAATTATGTCAGCTAGCATCTCCACTGAGGCAGAAATGGACGAGACAGAGTGGGTAAGATGCAAATACGAGCAATTGAACCTCATAGACGAAAAGCGACTCATCGCTCTGTGCCACGGGCAATTGTATCAGCAACGCATGCCTCGTGCATTTAACATGAAGGTACGTCCAAGAGAATTACAAGCAGGCGATATAGTCTTCAGAACAGTCCTTCAAGTCAATCCAGATTCTCAGGGCAAGTTTGTGCCTAAATATGAAGGACCTTATGTCGCAAAAGAGATTTTCAGCGGATAAGCTATGATCATCGCTGACATGGACGACAAAGAACTCCTCGGTCCAATTAATGTGGACGCAGTAGAAGAGAATAATCATTTAAGTCAATTCAGACTTTCAGAGCAAGTTTGTACCTAAATATGAAGGGATTTATGTCATCAAAGAGATTTTCAGCGGGGGAGCCATGATCATCACCAATATGGACGTCCAAGAACTCCCCAATCCAATCAATATGGACGCAATGCTATCCTTAAGGAGTTCGTAACCAGAAATCGAACCTCCAAAAGTGAGAGAAAATCCCCGCTAAATCGAAAACCCGAAAGGGCGGTTTAGGCAAAATTTAGGGAAGAGGGACATGATTGAAAATTCCCAAAAGGACAATCATTGCAAAATGAGAGGAATCAAATATCTGCTAGGTTGAAAACCCGAAAGAGTGACCTATGCAAAAAATAAGGGAACCAAGAGGTGCGGTAAAAAGAAATATTACCGTAGCAAAAGGAAAGAAAATCGAGAGATATAAAAAAACAAGTGGACGACAGTGTTTCCCACAATAGCAATAAAGAGAAGCTGTGATCGACATTAATTTGAGTTGCCTCGACATCTTGCATGGACACACCTTGTGAACATAGCATGAATAGCTTTAGATAACTCCATCAAGAAGGATTCCAAAGTCAATTAATGAGAAAATAGTCTGAGAAGTCCGCACAAGCAATTAGACATCTTGAGAAGGGTTTTTACCTCCAAAGTGAATTACAAGCTGATGAGCGGAGTGTTTAGGTGTTCAACTTCCCGTCATCCTCAACAACCAGGACCTGTAGATGTTCTGTATCAGGCAATTACATGACGAAGAACGGAGCGTTTAGGTGCTCAACCTCCGCGAGTCATCATCAATAATCAGAACATGTAGATATCGAGCTTCTGAAAGTTACAAGTCGAAGAATGGGACCTTGAAGTGCTCAACCCCTGCAAATCATCCTCAACGATACTTCTGGCCAGAAAATCCTCAACTTCCAGCTCATTGATTGCAAAAAAATAAAATGAGCGGAGCCTTTAGGTGTTCAGCCTCCGCAAGTCAGCCCCAATGAGTTACAAGCCGACGAGCGGAGCATTTACGTGTTCAACCTCCGCAAGTCATCCTCGATGACCAGGACATGTAGTTATCCATCTTCTGGGAGTCACAAGCCGACAAGCGGAGCCTTTAGGTGTTCAGCCTCCGCAAGTCATTCTCAACGACCAGGACCTGTAGGTGTCCAACTTTTGGGAATCACAAGCTGATGAGTGTTTAGACGCTCATTCTCCACAAATCATCGTCAGCGATCGAGACTTTCGAAAGTTGCGTGATGATGTTTGTCTACTATATAAATAATGAATAAAGAGGAGCCAAAATAAGTTGTTTGTGTTTGAACACACACTCATGAGATCACTTCCATGAGCGCGTGTCCAAAGAGGAGCAACTGTAAACACCAGATTTTTGCTTAGGGTCAAAATACCGTATGCGAGCAACCGAACCGAGAAAAATTGAGATTTAAATATATATATATATATATATATATATATAATAAAAACTAAAAATAATTGGTGGGACATGAGGAACATGGTCACATGGTCATGTTGCTTCCTTTTCCACCGATAGTTTTTGTATTTTATTATAAAAAAATAAAAAATTAAACTAATTGAATAATGAATCATATGTTGTATAAATAGGATATGTGTGCCGTAGGAATGAAAGGGGGATTCGACAAAGTTGACGAAGCTCATTTTCGAAGCTTGGTGGTCTGTCTGATGTATCTAACAGCAACAAGGCCTAATATGTTGAATGTTGTAAGTATTCTTTCTCTGTTTTTGCACCGTGCAAGTGAAACTCATTTAAGGGCAGTGAAAAGGGTGATTAGATATGTCAAAGGCACAGTCAACTTTGGAATCAAATTCCGGAAGAGTGAAGAGTTCAAGCTAGTTGTTTTTTCTGACAGTTATTGAGGTGGCTCCATTGATGATATGAGAAGTACCTCAGGATACTGTTTTAATTTTCGATCAGGTGTTTTCTCATGGAGATCCAAAAAGCAGGAAACTACTGCTCAGTCAACAGTCGAACCAGAGTTTGTTGCTGCTACGGCAACTAGGGGTGAGCGGTTCCGGGTACCCTGTATATTTAGGGGTTCCCGGAACCTACCCAATTGAAAACTGGGTATTACATTTTGGAACCGGAACCTACCCGTTTAGTTTTGGAACCGGAACCTACCCGGAACCTGTTTGTACAAACGGTTCCGGGTACCCTGTTAGGAACCGGTTCCTGCGCATCCTCGGTTCGGTTCCGATTCGGTTCCGATTCGGTTCTGATTCGGTTCCAATTCGGTTCCGAATCGGTACTGGTTCGGTTCTGGTTCATTACAGGGTCCGGTTCGGTTCCAGACGGTTCCGATTCCGGTTCAGTTCCAATTCTGGTTTAATACCAACTACACAATCCATTTCAGTTCTAAAACTGAAACACATACAATTCTAAGTTAAAGTACAAACTAAATAGTTCCCAAAAATACAATTCCAAATTACAGTCCAAACCACATTTCAGAATCACTACATTGATTCATAATAATGTAACAAAACACACAATTACAAACACAATACGTATTTCTTCATGTACCAATATTTTCCACGTCCATAATTCCACTAAGATCTATGAAAAAAAACAAAAAAAAACGTTAATAGACAATCGTTAATACTATATTACTATGTGATATATAACCAAAATGAAGTAAATAAGTCATGAATATAGAATATTGAATAATGAATACCTTGTTCATATTTTTCAGCATCTTCCATGTATTGCTCAATTGTAATAGGCAATGGGGATCTTCTAAGCCAATCTTGAGTACAAATTAAAGCTTCCACAAGATTTACACTCAGTGAACTACGAAATTGATCAAGCACACGCCCCGATGTGCTAAAGGTTGATTCAGATGCTACAGTGGTGATCGGAATTGCTAAAATGTCTCTTGTCATCATAGCAAGCACCTTATACACTGTTTTCTTTTCTTTCCACCAAGACAGTAAATCAAAATCTTTTTTTGTATCCTTTTCACATTTCTCTTCAAGATACCTCTCTAAATCATTTTGGGATGTCACGTCAACGTCCATATCATTCTGCTTATTAAACCATTCTCTTATCTTTGATGGATCCATACTATCAACAAGAGGGACACAACCATCACCGACTCCACCACCATCACTACCATCACATGGTTCATAAGTATCGACATCATCCAAAAGATCATCCTGCATCTCTAAAGAGTTCATTTTTTTCTCATAAAAAGCATAGAGACGGTCTAAAGCACTTTTAACTTGAGCAACCATGTTTGCAACTATCAAGGGATCACTGCAGATCAACCCGCAACAATATTCAACATACTTAGTGACATCTAGTAGTGACATCTAGACAAACAGATCCTTTAAATGTGATTCCTTCCTTTTTGATGCATTCTTCAAATGTCTTAGCTCTAAGTGGAGAACTTCTAACATACTTAACCGCATTACGAATGCGAGCAATTGATTCATTGATTTCTCTTAACCCATCTTTCACAATCAAGTTCAATATATGAGCTGCACATCTCACATGAAAAAATTCACCACCTAAGATAAGTACACTTTTCAGCTTATTTTTCAAATACCCAACAGCCACATCATTAGATGATGCATTGTCTACTGTAAGTGTGGATATATTATCTCTTATCCCCCAACCAAGAATGCATTGCTCAACCATCTTCCCAATATCTTTACCCTTATGACTAGGCATCACAACAAAGTTCAGGATGCGTTTATGCAACTTCCAGTCATCATCAATAAAATGCGCAGTGAGACACAAGTAACTTTGATTTTGAACGGAAGTCCATATGTCAGTTGTTAACGCAATTCTTGATTTCATCTTATTTAAGTGCCCCTTCAAAATAATCTTCTCACTAGCATACAGTTTCATGCAATCTCTAGCCACAGTGAACCGTGATACATGCTTGTATAAAGGTTGTAGTGTTGAAACTAAATCCTTAAAACCTTCTTTCTCAACAATTGAAAAAGGTTGCTCATCCACAATTACCATCCTAGCAAGCATATGTCTACACAATTCTTGATTAAATTTCCATGTTCCAAGTGTATTAGCAGCAAAAACATCACCAGATTTCATTGGTTGGAAAGTCGATGACAGAAGCTGTTGTGTCTTATCAACATTATCAGGATATTTTGTACAATTTTTCAAGTGCTTCCACATAGCTGATGTACCATTAGATACATGATATTTGATCCCATCATGACAGTAATTGCATATGCTTTCCTCAAACTTCTTCTCAGCATTATAAACCTTTTTATAATGAAACCATACCTGAGATCGACTTCTTTTGCTAGCCCCATGCTTATGTTTCATACTTGATGACGGTTCACTACTTGCTATCGATGCAAGTACGGGGGCAGTATTTGTTCCCGGTCCAGTTGCAGAATCAGATTCAATAGCATTGCAACTAATTGAATCGTTGTTATTCATTATCTGTCACAATTCACAAACAAATAAGATTCACAGATATATTATACCAGTTGCCTGGAAGACTATTTCTTTGGATTCACCAGAACCAAGTTCTATTGCTTGCACTGCAGGTGAGAATGCATATTCCTGCAAGAAAGATAGGAAAATGAGTGATTATTTAAAAAATGTGACGGTTAACTAAACTTGGTTTCTGAAGTTTATCATCTTTGTGGTCAGACAATTAATTATGAGGCGAGAAAAAGGTCTCTCTAACAGTCTAACAATAAAGAATAAACAATGAAATCCAATATCCATTAAGTAATACAAAAGCAGTAAAGATGATACATGTGTAATACCTTAAGCAGAGGACGCAAGTAGAAACTTCCAGGAAACAAGTTATCAAATAGAAAATTTCCACCAGTGCAGAGGTTATAGGACATCCATTAGATATACATTAGATATAGGACATCCACAAATCTTGCGTAGAGTAGAGATTGCAGTTAATTGCTTCCTTCCTGAACATGTTTCCATTACATTAAACTCTAGTATTGTGGGAAATAGTATCAACGAACAGAAACATTAAACTCTAGTTCTCAAGTGGTGGCAACAGATTCATACATACATACATACAGTTGAACCAATAGATTGATGTATGTACAGCAACAGAAAACAGATGGATTGATGCAGAATAACTCTACAAGGAACAAGGAACAACAACAGCTTAAGCAATCACAGCAATCACAGCAAGTTACCGTGGACAAATGGAGAAGGCCGAGAAGCTGCGCTGGATACCTGAAGAAGAGAGAATGGAGAAAGCCGAGAAGAGCTGCTGGTTAGAACTTAGAATGGAGGCTCTGGCTGACGGACCGTAACTTAGTTATTGCTTAGTAGGGTTTCTAATTTTTAAAAAAAATATATAGAGAGAGAACCGGTTCCGGTTCTTTTAGGGTACCCATATAGGAGAACCGGAACCGGAACCAAACAAAGAGGTTCTTAATTTTTTTTCCCGGAACCTACCCGATTTTTAAAACATCTACCCGGAACCTACCCGAAGTGTCGGTTCCGGTTCGGTTCCGGGTCCAAATGGGTAATTTGCTCACCCCTAACGGCAACTACTAATCAAGCCTTGTGGCTGAGGAAGATTCTAATCGATCTAAATTTACAATAGATGGGAAGTACGAAGATTCGAGTTGACAATTAAACCGCTATTACCATCTCTCCTAACCCTGTGTTTCATGGGAATACTAATCACTTTAATATCTAGCTGTTCTTTCTGAGAGAAATACAAAAAACTAGAGTTGTGGTTCTTCTCTACTACAAAACAGAAGAACAGGTGGCTGATATCTTCACCAAGCCTCTACCAGTAAGCAAGTTTGATTTTTTTGGAAAAACACTTGAAATGTGCAGCATCTAAACAAGGAGGAGTGTTGAATAAATGTTTAAGAGCTGCCACGTCACTCAAGTTTTAATTCGAACCATTCAAAGTAGTCTACCTAGTTTTTAGGAAAATCTGTTATTTTATGTTATTGTGGGTTAGTGGTTAAGAATCATGATGTTAGTCGGTTTAGTAGTTTGTTTCTCATTTGATTATAAATTGTAATGTTTTCTGAAGTCTAAATATTCAGTGTTTATGCTTCAATTCATTACCCTATGTTATTGTAGCAGCATACCTCCAAAACAGAGCTAAGCCTCATTTTGTCGTTTTTCGGTCTAAAACTAACATGTTTTACCGACGAAATTACTGAATTTTGTCGGCAAACAAATATTTTACTGACGAAATTTGATATTGTTGGTAAAATAATTTTTTACCGACGAAAATTAAATTTTATTGGTAAGTTAACATTTACCACCGAACAAAGTTTTGTCGGTAAAGACTAGATTTTCAGTCCTTGTCCGTGAATTTAGGTTACATTGACTGAACCATATAAATTTTGTGTTTTATGTTCTTTATTTTATTATTCTTGCACAATTCATTTCGTATTTTTCACGAAACCATTACAATAGTAGTCACACACACAGACATATATATATATATATATATATATATATATATATATATATATAAATCATTAATAAATGTTGGAAAGCATCAATTAACTCAACTTGTAAGTGTTCTTCTCTCATATTAAGACTATCATTTATTTCTTGGATAGTTCATCTTCCACCAAGGAATTTAGCTAGTTTAAGCTTCAAATTGTATCATCCACTAAATGTTGGAGTCTCTCACATATAAATTGTATCATCCACTAAATGTTGGAGGAACAACCACTGATGAAGACACCTTCAATCTCTTCCTTCTTAAGACTTCTCCGACCGAGACCGAACTACTCGGACACTCGGGGATCTCCGACCATCCACCTATCATCTGATCCGGTTCCAACTCATCCGAGGACGACCTGCCGTTTGGATCATCAAACCCGATCAGCTCACAATTACAATCCGACACAATAGAGCTGAGCCATGAACATGCTTCAACACTATTACTACAATCAATATCCCTGACATGCGAGGGCACTATAACGCTAGGCTGTACGACTTTATCAATGTTGGTAATGTAATTAGTTGAAGTTTCGCATAGAGGGTAGCCTTTGAAACGAAACATATTGGCGAAGGTGAAGTGATCGCTCACCCTACTTTTAACCGTTGGCTTGCCCTCTCGAGACATGATGCTTTTCAGGTTCTTACTCAACTTGGTCTTTATCGTAGAGAAACTCGTCTCGTCCGAGCAATTAGGGTTTCTAACAGACGCGAAGTTTGTTCGAGCATCTTCTCCACGGAGTTCCCTAGCAGCTTCATCGTAAGCTCGGGCAGCCTCCTCGGGGGTGTCATAAGTCCCTAGCCAGAGCCTCACTTTCTGAGACGAGTCCTTGATCTCCGCCACCCATCTTCCTGATGGCCTTTGCCTAACTCCGATGAACCTACGACAGTGTTGTTTGTTTGTGTTTGGTGGTAGTATAGAGGAATCAAAAGCATCATCGGGTTTAGTGACGGTGGGTTTTGGTCCAGCCATGTTGTGTTTTTGTCAGGGATTACCAGTTTAGTAGTTGGAAAGCTAGGGGGAGTATTTATAATGACGGAAGTTTAGCTCTAAGCTCCTATTATAAACCCTAGTGACTCAGCTAGGGTTAGGGGTTTTGGAATTTTCCATTGCTATGATTCATATATATGTAGGTCTAAGAAGATGCCGACAAAATGAGAAATTAGTAGATACGGGACAGAAATGATCAACATATATAGAGTTTGGACGTGTACACTAAAAATATAAACACTGCCGTTCAATTATTTGATGATGAACAAGCAAGTTTAATATTTTATAATGAAATATGTGGAAATCAAACATACTATACAAATTGTCTGTCGTCTTATTCTTTGTGTCCTTTTCCACTTCAAATTCTGGACTACCCAATTACGAGCAACTGAGTTTACAAAGCTGACTCCAACTGAAAGAGTCCGTCCACTATAGTCAATCAACTTAGCGAATATTTTTTATTTGAATCATTCACAAGTACACCTCTCTCTCTATATATATGGCTAGCTAATTAAAAACTATTCAAAAATTAATATATATTTGTTCTCTTGTCGTCTCTAAGGATTAACCAAAGATTCTGTTGTAAAAACTAACTATATGGAAATGAATCATTGAAAAAATAGATATATAAAAATACTAATTAGACATGTAACTACTATTATTTACAGTACGTACACATAAGTTCTTAAAGTAACTTTTTTAGTTAAGCATAAATATTTGAGATAAGGTCTTGCTGGTTTTGTTGATAAATTTTGAACTTTATTTTTCGTTTAAATGTACACACTATATATATATATATCCTACTGTGATTCTAAGTTGTAATGTCGCTATAGAAATTATTCTGAACGTAGGTATATAAAAATTCGATAAATATACCGATAGACTTTTTTAGTAACCATTATTTTCACAAAAAATATCGATATATTTTAGTGATATTAGTATATTGTATGTAAAAAAAAAATTCAGTAATAAACAATATTGTCATTGCAACATCTTTGATTTAGCGGCAGAAACATAATTTTTGCTGAAAAATCCTTCTAATGGCAATTATATTTTCCACCAAATTATGTTATTTTGCAACAACATTGTGACTACGCCATTAATACAACCAAACCTCTACTAAAACAATCGAATTACCATTAATTATGAAACTAATTTAGTAATAGACAATATTGTCAAATATGTTATGTAGTAGTCGGTGAGGAAGTCTTTTTGTGTTGGAAGTGTGGAAAAAGTCAATGTTAAGGATGCATAGTCTAAACAAATAATGTAGAAAGTTAATATCAGTTTATATATGTTTGCATTACGATGTACTTAGATATTTCTTTGTTGATCATGTACAAAAATAATATGACAAATAATGTACTATGATTTTTAATTTAATTGTATTGACAAGTTCAAATTTTATCGCACCAATATGATAATTAATAAAAATACAACATAAAACTTTATATTTAGCAATCAGTAACATTTGTTGTCACATAACTTTGTGTGAAACAATATTATTAACTAACACTATCAAGTGTTTTTAGTGGCTAATTGGAAAACTTCATGCCACTAAAACTACGAATTTAGTATCAACAAATTATGTTTTGACACCACTATATAGTGTCAATTTTGGTCGTTGTTAATATAGTTTATATTGTTGTGATGGCATATTGTTGTAAGAGAGGTCTTTAGTCACGGAACATGCTCCGACGAGATTTTGGCCGCCACTAAAGGTTAGCGACGGCAAATGAACATTTGGTGACGAATTTTTGTCGTGGCTGCACATTTTTTTTTTTTTGTAGTGTATGCTTTATATTTAAATATGTATGTAACAATCAATCTATAGTTGGTATCTATTTATTATGACAGGGAGTAGAAACACATGAACAAAACAAATTTGACTGGGTAAATCTTTGGAAACATCTAGCCACCAACGTCAAACCAAGTTGAGGCATTCTCGTCTTACATTTTAGTTAACAATATAACTATATTGTTGTTATTGCTTCCAAATATATGTTTCATGTTACATTTGTTTTTGTTACAATCTCTGTTTGAAAATTAAAAAAAAAAAAATCTAAAGGTGAAACTCTTTATCGTAATAGTCCCCCAATGAGGGAAGATGGAGAACATGGCTCGACTGTGGAAGCAGAGTTACACACACAAGGCGTTGGATTCTGAAAATCTTCCTTCTACGCAGTCGTCGTTTCTCTCGGTTCGGACCTGCACAGAGTTGACAACTTCGGGTTGACCCGTTTATTCCACTCCGAAGCTTAAGTCAGTCTGAAGCTTTTAAGAGCTTTTATGTAGATGTGGTGAAAAATCAGAGAGTAATAAAGGATAATGAATGCTGATATTTATAGGTTTTTATTAACCTGATGAATAGTGTTACCTTTTTACCATGGTTAACCTTTTAACTGAGGTCAAACTGACTTTTGGATGGGACATGGATCATTATCCTCAAATATCAGAGATGTCCGATCCCATTTAATGCGATCTTATCAAGACACGTGGAGGCGACGCCTTGCGCTAGGCTGACGCCTCTCGAACATTCATAGGGGCGACACCTTACATAAATGGTTTATATATAAATCTTATTGATTTTATTTAGGTCAGTGATTAATGGTTTATTAAAATAAGGCGTCCCTTATAAACCTCATCACAAGGTATAAAGAATGGTATGTCTTTTCTTTAAAATTATTTTTTTTGTTTAATACATGGGAACCATCACTATATTACAGAAGAAAATCTAACTCCACGCAAAACCAAAGGTGTCGCGTCGAGGGTGTACAAAGTATACACAGTTGTCCAAAAATGGTATCAATGATAGGAACTACTCAAGTTCAATGCTAAGGAGTGGGTATGCATAGGGGTGTCAAAACTTGATCCAAATTGTGGGTGACGCGCCCACGGGTCGTGTTTAGGTCAGAGTTTTTGACCCACATGTCATTTTGACACGACTCATGGATAACCCGTGAAAACACAGGGCAGTTTGGGTCAGTGGTCTTGACTCATGGGTCAACCCGTGACCCGTCCCCAATTATATATTATATAAAATAATAATTATCAGATGTTAAGCCATTAAGAGACGGAGAAACCCTTAACCTAGCAAGTTTCTCTCGCGCAGCCAAACCAAAGACACAAATGGGAAAGTAAAGTTGCTCTTCAATCTCCATCGACAAGTTGCTCTCCAATCTCCATCAGCAACCCTGGCAAGTTGCTCTCCAATCTCCATCGGCAACCTCTCGTCTCCCTTAACCCTATCAACCCCTCCTCTCCATCGTCAAACAATCGGTGAACATGAATGATAAGGTTGTGTTCATTTTTTTTTGTCGTGTTTCTGCATTGTTAGTTGAGCTTGTTTGGTTGTGTTCGGATGATTTTGTTCAGTTGTGTTTCTGCTTTCTCCATCGACTTCTTCGGTTGTTGTTTAGATTTGGTTTCTGCTGTTCAGTTTTGTTCGGCTGAATGTTTTATTTTCGTCTCGTTCCTATTCGACTGAGGTTGTTTCATGTTCTCGTTTGAGCTTGTTGGTGTTCTGATGAGCTTGCTCTCTGTTGCCGCTTAGCTTGTTCTGTTGTTGTTTAGTGTTTAGCTTGTTGGATTGTCGGATTGTCTCGTTCATGTATGATTGTCTGTTGCGGCTGAGCTTGTGTTCTGCTTTTTGTTTCAGATTGTCTGATTGTTTAGTGTCTACTTGTTTCTTGGTTTTGTTTCAGATTGATGATCAACTATTGAGAAATGGTTTTGATGATGAGAGGTTCCATGATAAAGATGTGGATATTGATGAACTTGAAGGACTTATTCATAATCCTGAGCTTGAAGTAACATCATGTATGTCTAGTAAGATACATTGGTCTAATGAATTCAAGGTTAGTACAATTTAAGTGAGATGTTTTACATGACAGTGTTTAAAATATATTTTACTTGTTCTCTTATGAAACTGTCTTTTGCAAGAATACTTCAATTGTAGATTTTGACAAGAAGTGGATGAAAGATCAAACAAAAGTGACGTCAGAAATATTCAAGTTTGTCCCTTGATGATATATGTTGGTTGCCTTTTTGTGATTGAATATGTTAGTAGCCTTGATGTTTAGTGTTGGTAGCCTTGATGGTAGATATCTATGGTAGCATTTTTGTGATTGAATATGTTAGTAGCATTGATGTTTAGTTTTGGTAGCCTTGATGGTATATATCTATGGTAGCCCTGATGGTTTGTATGCATTTTATATATGTTGGTAGTTATGTTGGATATATACTTTGAAGAGGAAGTCGATGACTCTGATCAATAAGTGAAATTAAAGGTGAAATGGTGCTATGTATGTTGTTTCTGGTCAAGAGAAGGAAGCCTTTTAGTTATGTATGTTGTTTCTACTATTTTTTTTTTAAATGATCGGTCGAACTAGTCAGACTGACCCGCGGGTCATGGAGGTCCAATGGGTCAGTCTGATCCAAGCCTTACTATTCCTGACGGGTCATTCTGACCCACGGGTTGACCCACCAACCCGTAGGTCACATTTGGATTTCGAAAATTAACTCATATGAGTACACGGGTCGTGTTTGGTTCAGACGGTCCCAGACACGACCTAAGGCTGACACGACTCATGGGTCGACCCATGACCCGTTCTGACACCCCTACGTGTGTAGTTGTATTGTACAAAACATGTAGAAACACACCATTGATGGTGACAAATTGGAAGGACATGCTTGTGAATAAGATAAGGTTGAAGAGAAACTAACTCGAGTGGAAGTTGAAGACAATGATTATAACAATTAACAAAGATGCTTTATATGGGAATGTTCAAAGGCTTGAAAAGCGAAGAGTAGAGTTTCAAAGATTGCACAAATTATGAAGAATGAGCAATTAAGGCAAGAAAGAGAAGAAGTTGCTAGATCAAGAGTTGGAACACACAAACTTAGAGTTTTAGCTAAGGCGAGGGCGCGTAAGTCAGATGAATAAGCTACACAATGGGCAGGCTTTCAGGGTAATATGTTATCATTGTAAAGGGATATGACTCTAGTGAGAAGTGTTATGAAAACAAATGGTCATTTGCATGACTATTCAAAAACCATAGGTAGCCTACTTATGACTTATTTGATAAATATCGAGTTGAATGTTTAAAATATATGATTTTATTTTGATTTGAAGGTTTGAATTGAAATTTATTACCATTATTCATCAGTCTAAACACTGAAACCTCCCTTCAAACGACTAATATTAATGTAGAAGATTAATTGTGTGATTTGTTTTCATATTGTAGATTACAATATTTCAAGAAAAGATGATGCAAGTACATAAGTAAAGAAAAGATCAATGGATGATAACTTCTCTTGAACACTTCGTGTCAAGCAAGAATGAATAAATTGTTATTATAATTCATTTGAAAGATATCCTTAGGTATTTTTATCGGAGGGTTTCAATAGTAGTTTTTGTGTAGAATCTTAAACTTTCCCTTGTTATATATCTAATTTTTTTTTTCAAAAAGTATGTATTTCAAAAATAATGTTTAAGAAATAAAATATTCAAAAAAATATATGTATACGTGCAACAACTAAAATAGCGTTTTTGGATTACGTTTGAAAAAAAACGCAACATGTGGCACCATCGGAGGCGTCAACCGCCTAGGGTATTACCCTATGATGTATCAAATGATAAAAAGCCATCACCATCAGAGGCATACGCCACCAAAGGCGATGAGTGACGATGACTGTTAACTGTTAAGAGTATGGTTTAGAATCATTTCATATTAGTCCACATATTTTATACATTTACATTTTAGTCCCTAGTATCTTTATCAATAGAATAACACATCATTTTAATCCTTAAGTTCCATCAATGATAAGATGATATTCTCTTTGATCATTGCTTTGAACTCATAATTCTTCCCACATTCACTCCAGTTTGCTAACATGATATCGGAGCTAGTCATGATTCCTTTATGATCGAAGCTTCATTGTTCACTCTCATATTGTTTTTTCCGGTTCATGTATCACTTCAGCATTCACTAGTTGATCCTCATCATCTTCATAATCGATCATCTGAGTTCATTGTGTTGAACTGGATTACTGATTATTGGAGCTGGAAAACTTAGCATTCAATCTTACTTTCATTCATTGATTACTTCTATATATATTACATCTATGGTTATGACATACTTTTAAACTAGCTATGAGAGAATATAAAACCCATACATTGACAGAATATTGAATACATAATGGAAAGGATGTGCTGAAGTTGAGAATATTCCAGGTGTGTAGCACAGGTGTGTAGCATGTTCAACACTCCCCCTCAAGTTAAATAGTGGGATCTCCCATATTTAACTTGCACAAAGTATTCCTGAAATTTGTCCCGTTGACCGCATTGGTGAGTATATCTGCAAGTTGACCTTCAGAACGTACAAACGGAATAATGATGATCCCATTTTCCAGTTTCTCTTTTATAAAATGACGACCGATTTCAACATGTTTGGTACGATCATGTTGAACTGGATTCTCCGAAAATACTTATAACTGCATGATTATCACACATTATCTGACATGGTTCCTGGATAGGAAAACCAATCTCACTTAACAGTTTGTACAACCATAATACTTTTGTGAGAACTCGAGCAATTCCTCTGAGGTAACAGTTTGGCCATCTCCTCAGTACTTGAAAGTGTCACCACCTTCTGCTTTTTACTCTTCCAGGTTACCAAGTTTCCTCCAACCATAGCAAAGTAACCTGACGTGGATCTCCTATCTGTCGGATTTCCTGCCCAATCCGCGTCTGTGTATGCTTCTATTTTAAGATGACCATTGTTGTTGAACAACACTCCGCTCCCTGGCGAACCCTTCAAATATTTCAGCATTCTTAACGCATCTTCCATGTGATCCGCTTGAGGCTTATGCATGAACTAACTTAACACTCCTACTCGTATGCAATATCTGGTTTGGTGTGTGAAACATAGATCAATTTTCCTATTAAATGTTGGAATCGGGCTTGATCTGTCGGCTCAGCTCCTTCTATTATCCTCAGTCCATGGTTCAATACCATTGCTGTGTCTGCGGGCTTACAGTCCACCAATCTCGTTTCTACTAATAAGTCTCAAAATGTATTTTCTATGTGAAATGAAAATACATGTATTAGACCATAGTACTTCAATCCCCAAGAAGTACTTGAGTTCCCCCAAATCCTTCATCTCAAATTCTTGAAACAAATTCCCCCTGAGTTGAACAATTTCTTCTGTATCATCACTTGTAATAATCATATCATCCACATATATAATCAAACAAGTTACTCGACCTTCTCTTCTTTTGATGAACAAGGTATGATCTGAATTACTTTGTCGGTAGCCATAATTTTTCATAGCCACTGTGAATCTCCCAAACCATGCCCTTGGCGATTGTTTGAGTCCATAGAGTGCTTTCTTTAATATGCAGACATCTGAGCTCTGGAATCCTGACGTGAAACCAGGTGGTGGTTCCATATAGACTTCTTCCTCTAAATCACCATGCAATAATACATTTTTTTATGTCAAACTGGTGTAGCGACCAATTTTTCTTTGCCGCTATAGAAAATAAGACTCGAATAGTATCAATTCTCGCTACCGGAGAGAAGGTTTCTGAGTAATCAATACCATAGCTTTGAGTATACCCTTTGACCACTAGTATTGCCTTCTACCTTTCCACAGATCCGTCAACCCTGTGTTTTACCGTAAACACCCATCTGCATCCAACCAGTCTTTTCCATGTGGTAACTCACATTTCTCCCACATTTGGCTCTTCTTTAAGACTTCCATTTCTACTCTCATGGTCTGCCTCCATTATGGATTCTTTAATGCTGATTCCACTGTGCTTGGTATATCTTGAGTATATACTGCAATAGGAAATGCTTGTGCAGCTGGTGTCAGACACTTACTTGCCAAGCTTACTACGGGGTACCGACTTGCCTTCAGACTGTACTTTGGTTCGTATATTATAGGAGGAATGCCTCTGTTTCTCCTGGTTGGTAGTACGTATCTCTCCTGTACTGGTACGTCTCTCTCCTCTACTAGTACGTTTCTCTCCTGTACTGATGACTCTTCCAAACCATTGTCATTGGAAGTATTAGAACCAGTAGTTACCCAATTAGAACTACTAACCTCTAGGATATTAGTCGGGTTTGAAGCATCCGAGACCTGTATGATGGGAGTCAACATCTCAGTGGTTCCACCAACCTGTTCTTTTGGGACTATCTCAGGGAACACTGAAGTGGTCAAAGTGGTCACGGTCAACCAATCTAATGGAATACTATCATGACTCTCCCCCTGGACAGAAGATTGGGATGGATAGTAGAACTCGGTTTCTATAAATGTACAATCCATCGTAGTATACATGCGGTGATTTTTAGGATTAAAACAACGATAGCCTTTTTGATGAATCTCATATCCCACAAAGACGCATTTCACATAACAATGATCAAATTTAGAACGATCTGTTTTAGGAATATGTACTAAAACAGAACAGCCAAAAATATGTGGTTGGAGTCTCAAGGCTGTTAGAACACTGATATGACTAGATATAACCTGGAGAGGTGTTTGGAACTGAATCACCTTAGTAGGGAGACGATTAAGAAGATGGACAAAAGATGCAACGACTTCTGGCCAAAAAGAAGTTGGAACATGTGACTCTAGCATTAATGCTCTAGTCATTTTTAGAATATGTTAATTTTTTCGTTCTCCTACTCCATTTTGTTGAATGGTATGTGAGCAAGAGGTTTGGTGTATGATGCCTTTGTCTTTAAGGAACTTTTTGAGTGAGGAATTTACGAATTCTCCTCCATTATCAGAACGGAGTACCTGAATTTTTTGACTAAACTGAGTCTGGACTAGATAGTGAAATTCTACAAACTTAGTGAAGACTTCAAATTTATGTTTAAGCAAGTATACCCAGGTCATGCTAGAATAATCATCGATAAATAAACAAAAAGTACCTAACGCCATTATTCGACATACAAGTACCATTATTTGGAGCAGGGCCCCAAACATCATAGTGAATTAAAGAAAAGACTGACTTGACTCTAGATTCAGACAATGAATATGATTGTTTATGGATTTTAGAAATAATAGAGGTCTCACACACAAGTTCTTTATTTGATGGAAATAAACTAGGGAATAGTTTATGAAGGTACCCTGCAAATGGATGACCTAACCTTCGATGCCACAACCATTGTTGCCTGGTGACTGTCCCGTGAGTATGTATTGCAGTTTCGTGTTCAGTCATTTCCTCCACATAATACAGACCCTGATGTTCAATTCCTCGCCAAATAACTTCCCCCGACTGAATATCCTGTAGTAAACAGAAATTGGGATACATTAGCACCATATAGTTTAACTCTCTTGTTACATGACTAATAGAGAGTAGCTTGCACGCTAAGCTATGCACATAAAGACAATTCTACAATTTAAATGTTGGAGAGATATCAATGGTTCTGAATCCATGAACCGGTATTAAGTCTCCATTTGCCGTATGAATCATTTCCCGTCTTGGTGCCAACTGACTTATAAAATCTTTCTTGTCAAAACTCATATTGTCTGTGGCCCCTGAATCAAATAGCCATTTACTGTTTTCTTTTGTTCCGACATGGCTTGCAGTGCCAATTGGTGTTGTGGTTTCGCTCCTGACACTAAATCCACGGTCAACACGGTCTCGTCGTTGACTCTTTCACCTTTCGGGAGATTCTTTGAGTTCGAAGCATTTGTCCCGACTGTGACGAGACATTCCACAATGGCTGCATCTCATGTTCCTCTGGTCCATGCCTAGCAAGCTGATGTAGTAAACTGAATCAGCAAACAAACCGGATTAGTGAACCAAACTAGAATTAATGAACCAGACTACTGAACCGTTCGGATTAAACCAGCCAATCAAACCAGGGCTAGTTTAATACTTCAGTAATGTATCCCCCACGTGATGTCTTCAACTGAGAGGATTCCTCTGTCTTCGAGGATTCGCGTGCTGTCGGTCTGGAGCTTTGGATGTTGGATCCGCGTGCTGTCAGTCTGTAGGGAAGTTGCACGATATGAAGCAGTGGAGGAGTGGAGCAGTGGAGGTGCACGAGAGAACTTCTGTCCTCTGACGGGAAGCTGCACGTTGTCCGCATGCTGATCGAGAACGTTTGGAAGCGGGCGGACGGGTGCAACAGAGATGGCGGACTGAGCACGAAGCTCTAATTCACGGAGTTGGCGGACTGAGAAACAAACTGATATGCACTGAACCGAACTGAGCTGGTGGAGGTGTGACTAGGCTAGGCGAGCTGCTGGGCGAGTTCTGGTAAAGTTGGTGGAGCTGTGACTGGGCGAGCTAGGTGGAACTAGGCGAGCTGGAGCTCATGCTAGGAGAGCTGGGCGAGCTGGAGCTGCGGACTGGCTGGACGAGCAGCGGAGTTGCGAACTGGATTGTGACTGGAGCTGCGGACGTGCAGCGGAGCTGAGCGAACCGGACTGGACGAGCGGCAGCGCTGAGCTGAGCGGCGGGGCTGAGCTGAGCGGCGAGGCTGAGCTGAGCGACGGGGCTGAGCACTGAACTGAACTGATGAAAGGCTTAGCGTGAGCTGAACTGAACTAGGAGTGAAGCTCCGAACTGAACTGAGGTGGGCACGACTGGGCACAGCTGAAACTGTGACTGGACACGGCGATAGACTGATAGGTATCTCTAATTTCTGATTTTAATTACTGGTTTTATGGCTCTGATACCATGTTGAACTGGATTACTGAATATTGAAGCTGGAAAACTTAGCATTCAACCTTACTTTCATTCATTGATTACTTCTATATATATTACATCTATGGTTATGACATAATATTAAACTAGCTATGACATAATATAAAACTCATAAATTGACAGAATATTGAATACATAATGGAAATGATGTGCTAGAGTTGAGAATATTCCAGGTGTGTAGTACAGGTGTGTAGCATGTTCAACACATTGCAGACTCGTGAACACCTCAAGCTTCATCATTATGGATCCAAAGATTCAGTGAAAGAAATCTTATCTTCGATCATATTTAGTTTTCGATGGAAGACGTCTGATCTTCAATCATATTCAAGTCCAACTCTACGTTTTGCTTTCTCTCCAATCCAAGTTTCTTCAATCGTTAATCCTCCGGCTCCAGCTTCAAGCTCACTAATTCAGCGTAAATCGTCCACGTACCTCCTGCTTGCATCCACCTTTTACTTCTCAGACTGTCAAATTTGTAGGTGTTCCTCCTCTGAATTTCGACTCAACAGTTTCATTTTATTTTTTGTGGATTGATTTAGCATCTCACTTTCATAGCAGATTCCAGCGACATGCTTTGTTTCAACAATCATTTCTCCCACGTGACCGCTCCTGCATGCATCGTCATCAACGTGAATCTGCTTATTTCGTTTCATTCTAGTGACGTTCTATTCTACGCGAGTTGAATCGATAACACTCTTGTGACCAGTCTCCAATTCGATCACTGTTGGAGGTCCTAGGTTTTTCTGCATTTACATTCATGTATTTGTTTAAACGCCGCATTCGCGTTGATTCGATGATGCATTCATGTTGCTGACATTGTTTTGAAGTTGTTGATACTGTTTCACGTTTGTATATGTTACTCTAAGTGATTCCTAAATATGGCAATTTGAGTCAACCTGACCCGATCCATCTCCCTCACGGTTCAACCCGGACCCGACCCACCGAGCTGCGCAGGTCAAATTTTAGAACCGGGACTCGACTTGGTGGGTTAGGCGGGGTCTGTTTCATACCCTTCAAATTAGTTAACAATAAATATTTATATCTTAATGCTACTATTTTATATTATATGACATGGACCAAACTTGGAGAAAGACATTGGAAGGAGTGTTTGATTAGTGATACATCAGTAATACCATAAGCAGATTTCTAACTACTATGAACTCCACCTCCACGGCCTGCAACATATGAAATGAGAAAATTACCGTATACTTCAGAATGCAAAAACATACCATCTGTAGAATTTATTCATCAATTAACCATCCAATGAAGCAAGTAAAACGAATGATAGATTGAATGACCTAATGATAGGAAAAAGCACATGATAGAAAGCTGGAGATGGACACAGACGCAGGACACTGGAGCTGGAGTGGTGCTGCTGGACGGCCAGACGAGACTCGGTAGACGGCGACTCAGCGAGAAGTAGAGGACTGGAGTAGTTTTTGGACCGGAGGACCTCTTCAAGTCTTTAGATAACTTCTCTTATGTTCTGTTCTGCGCGTTCGATTTTGTTAATTGTTTTTTTTACACAGATCAAACAGGTCGGGTTCATATCGGATGATCCAACCCAGAACCAACCTGTTTTTTTAGGCGGGTTAGATGGGTCAACCCGAAAATAACCCGCCACTCTATTTTTTAGACTCAAGCTCGGGTCAATTCCTTGTCATTTTTGAGTCGGGTTCGAAATTGACACCTCTAGTGATTACTTCACCTCACTGCTATCGCTTATCAGACATGTGATTTAGCACCAGACTGATGATCTATTCCACACAAACTACATGTTTCAATTTCAAATCGAACTGAATTATTAATCGTTTCATGCTTCACGTTTGTTTCTGCGAATTTGATTGAGAGACAAACTGTTGAGTGCCAATTGTACTTGAAATATGCTCTGAGTGTAGCTGGTTAGTTGATTGCTATATGATCCAAATTGTATGTTGTTGATTATTCGTTACGGAATTGCTTACCATGTTGTTTCTAATTTCTCATGCTTGGATGTTGATTCCTATGTTTGATGAAGTTATGTTTTTGTTGCTACAACACCACTGTATGTTGTGAGATGTTGAACTGGTTATTGATGTCTGACTTTGAATTGTTTCTTGCCTCAAATTTGCTTTTGCTCTGCCAATTTGCAACCATTTTGGTTTGTGTTTTGTTCTCTCCTCGTTAATCAGATTTTTCGCTACGTGTTTACAAGCATGTCTACTGCCTCTTCATGTTTCTCTACGTGTTAACAAACATGATTACTACATGTCGAGACTTATTCGTCTTCCTCATTCTATCCTCGATGACCCCATGTTTCGCTGTGTGACAAGCATGTTTACTGCTTCTTCATGTTTTGCTACATGTTTACAAACACAATTACTGCATCACGAGGCTTCCTCTTCCTCTTTTGGTATTCCTATTCTGGTTTGACAGTAGCAGTTACATATAAGGCTCTCACTACTCTCATCTTCTTCGATTATTTGCCAAGCTAAGCTACTTTGGACTCTGAGTAGACATGCGCTCTACATTGTGAATAATACTCGTGCTTCTCGAACAATGTCAAAGAACAAGAGCAGCCTGAGTACAAGCATAACAACCATAACATGATTTCAACAGTCTTATCAACATTATAGACCATGTTTGATGTTTTAAGAAGCTTGAGAAGGTGCCACAGGAAGGGGAATGTTAGGAGTATGTACTTGAGTAGGTGATCTAGTAAAGGGAGAGTTAGGAGTATAGTTTAGAGTTGTTTCATATTAGTCCACATGTTTTAGACATTTACATTCTAGTATCTAGTATCTTCTATAAATACAGTAGCATATCATTGTAATCCTTAAGTTAATCAATGATAAGATGATTTTCTCCTTAATCATTGTTGTGAACTCACAATTCTCCTCAGACACTCTCTAGTTTGCTAACATTGCCTTTGGATGTGGTAACTGCCAATGGCGCTACCTTCGAAGGCGTCAACCTCCAAAAGCGCTGCTTTTGAAAGCATCAAAGGCCAAAAGTGTTACCCTCTGATGCATCCACCGAAAAACGCTAACACAATTCGTCACAGCATAAGTCTCAACCACCTAGGGCATTTTCCTCCGATGCGTTGATCGACAAACTCCAACAACAAAAATTTGCTACAAAAGTCATCACCATCTGAGGTGTCAACCGCTTATGGCGTTTCCCTTCAATGTGTCAACATATAGTGCATTAATTTGCTCAAGGCATCTGCCATTGATGCTATGATAATACGTTACCCCTTCAAGAATACGAGAGGAAGACTTTGAAATTGATATTCAAAGTCATCAAGTTGTCATTGTATCTTGGGAGTGACTTGCTGCATAAGCTGGTCAACAAACTTCAAGCAAGTGGGGTCAACTATCACTATAAGGAAATTGTTCTTGTGATGAGCGTCGACTACACCTAATTCCTCACACCTTCGTCAACATTATTTCTAACAATGTTAAAGTGATTTTTTCACAATGGAGATCACTTCAAATGTAGTTTTAACACTAATAAATCAAAAATTCGTGAAATTGGATAAAGATGGTACGAAATTCATTTGTTGGTAAGACATAATGACATTCTTTTAACGACTCTAAAAATATATGTGTTCTAAGTCTAACTTTCCTTCAATCCAAAGTCGGGAAGATGAAAGTGAATAAATCAATAAGTATCATTTGAAGTGTGAGGAGCATGAATTGGTTTGTTGATGCATTGGAGAATAAGTATCTAGCGAAAAGGTAATAGGCAAATTGTTTTTTGGTCAAATTAACGCTTTACTTGATGAAATAAAACGCCGTGATACTCGATCATGGTTGTTCATACATACAATCATTCGCTACTAAACATACAAATGGAAGTGGGGGGTCTCTCGACCCAATCATTTAGACTCACTCCATGTCTTGCTTGCTTTGCTATCCAGTTCGCGCATTCATTTGCCGTCCTTGAAATAGCTCGCCATTGCACCTGGCCTAGTTGCCTCGCTAGTGCCCGGATGTTTGTGATGATATTTTCATCCTCCATTGCGTCGGTCCTTGTACTATTTGTTGGTGGATTATTTGTGAGTCCGTCTCAATGATGATGCTTGGTCATCCCGCTTGTATCGCTAGTCTTACACCTTCTTGGATTGCCATGGCCTCCATTCTCTCGATGTCGTCGCTCTGGTACCTTCGGTTTAGCCCTACAACAACCTTTCCCTGCTCGTCCCGCGCCACCACCCCTATACCAGCTCGTTTAGATCATTGACACCATGATGCGTCGCAATTGATCTTGATTGTACTTGCCGTCAGTGGTCTCCATTTCTTTTCCGGTTGGTCCTCCCTAGTTTGCCCGTTGGTGTTCTCGACTTGCCTAGCTCGGTCGCTTTGGCTTTGCTCCGCATAGACTCACTTTATATCCTCGATGATGGATCTCGAACACGGTTGCTTAGCTTCAAATGCCGCCTTGCATCTCGTCTTCCATATTTTCCAAAATGTAATCATCACGAGTTTCCACCTCTTGTCGCTCGCCACCCCTTGTCCCCTTGGTTCTGTTCTTCTTTCCTCGAGCCAATCGACCATGCTAATGTTGTTTGGACAGCTCACTCGCAACTTTAGTATCTCATGCCATACCCTCTCGGTCCATTCGCACCCTAGTATCATGTGCTCCCTTGTTTCAACTTCTCCGCATATAGGGCATACATAACTAACATTCATTCCCCGTCTAACCATGTTTGCCTTGACGACTATTGCATTCGTTGCTAGTCGCCACATGAAGCTTTTACCTTGGGTATTACCTTAGTTCCCACATGCCCTTCCATGCTTCACCATTAACGGTTGGGTTCGGTCCAATGGTTCAGTCAGTTTTCAATTGTAGCTTGTGGTACACCAATCGGACCATGGGTACGCCGTCCCACATGTGGGGCCATATGTAGCGATCCTCCCCTCCTTCATGTGGTAATGGTATGCGTAAAATCTGCTCGGAATCCTCGTGGTCCACCATGCTTCGAATGAGTTCATCATCCCATACACCATTCGGCTTGATTAGGTCTTTAACTAGTAGATTTCCTCCGTTCTCCACCCTTGTATTGGCATTCACCCGCTTGGTTTCCTTAGTATAAATCCATGGGTCTTCAAATACTCGTATCCTTTCTCCCGATCCTACCATCCAAATCCCCTCGCTTATCAATGCTTCTTGGCCATGGAGCAAACTACTCCACCCCCATGAAGCTCGACCTCCTTTTTTCGCCTCTAGGAACGAGCCCCTCGGGAAATATAGTCCTTTTAGGACCTGCGCACATAGGTTATCCGGTTCGTTTATGAGATGATTGACCATCTTCGTGAGTAGGTTTGAGTTAAAAGCTTGTAGTTCCCGGAATCCTAGGCCCCCCGCCTCCTTTTCCCTTGTTAAGACCTCCCATCTTCTTCAATGAGTTTTCTTTCCATCCATGGTTTAACCCCACCAAAAGTCTGCAATGAGAGCATTTATTTCCGAGCACCATGTTTTTGGTAGTCGGAATACACTCATCACATATATTGGTATGGCGGTGATGATCGCCTTAATGAGGACTTCCTTTCCGACTTGGTTCAAAGTTTTCGGTCGTTACCCATTGAGTTTGTCCTTGACCTTGGTTTTGAGGAATCCCAAGGCCTCCTTCTTCGAGCGTTTCCATATCGAGGGTAGTCCCAAGTAATTACCCTGACCACTTGTGCCTTTTATGTTAAGCATCGCTTCCACTCGTTGTCTTTCGATGGTATTTGCCCCTTTGTTGAAAAACAGGGATGATTTATCACTATTAATTCTTTGCCCCGATACCTTACAATAGGCATCCAGAATCTTCCTCAATTGCTCCGCATTTTTGGTTGATCCCCTTATGAAGAATATGGAGTCATCCGCGAAGAAAATGTGGTGTAGTTCCGGGCATTGTCTTCTAAGCATGATCCCTTCAATATCTCTGTCCCTATCCGCACCCAACATACGTCTGGAGAGAACATCCGTAAGTAATATAAACAAGTAAGGTGACAGGGGGTCTCCTTGACGTATACCTCGGGTTGGTTAAATTGTGGTCGATCGGTTCCCATTGACGACCACCTGATATGTGGTTTTTGATATACATTCCCTCATCCATTCCAACCATCTCTCTGCAAACCCCCTACGCCTAAGCGTATCGAGTAGGAAGTCTCATTCGACTATGTCATAAGCCTTTTGCATGTCGATCTTTAGTGCACATTCGGTCTTATTCCCCGTTCAGACCGATTGTAGGTGATGGAATACCTCATGTGCCACCATGATGTTAACCTGGATATTTCTACCTGATACAAATGTACTCTGGAAAGAAGTGATGAGATCTGATAGATAAAATTTTAACTGATTCACCAACACCTTTGATATAATCTTATACATGAAATTGCAACAACTAATAGGCCGAAAATCACTAGGTGTAATCGGGGTTTGGATTTTTGGTATGAGGACAATATCAGTATAATTGAGGGTGTTTTGGATTATACATGTTCTTAAGAAAGCTTTGACCGCGATGATGACATTCACAATATTCCAATTCCGTTGGTAGAACAAACCCGGGAACCCATCAGGACCCGTAGTTCGTGAGCCACCCATTTGGAACGTTACCGACCTGATTTCAATATCCGTCACTTCCCTTGTTAACTGGGCATTCCTTTCGGCATTGACATGGTTCGGTATGTATCTAAGGATATCCTCTCCCGGTTTGGTCCTTTTCGATGTGAACATTCTTCCATAGTACCGATGTAGCTCTACTTCGATCTCACCACCCACTCTCCCCCCTCAATCGGCATATGTGGTTTCGCCGCCTTCTCGCAATGGTTGTTTGGTGAAAAAATGTGTTATTTCGATCCTCCTCTCTTAGCCATTTAACCCTCGATCTTTGTCTCTAATATGTTTCCTCACATGACCAAATAGATTTCAGCTTTCCTTTTAGTCTAGTCTCCTCCCGGATCGAATCCTCGTCCATGACCCCTTGTGTGACTCTTCTTAGGACCGCCTTTATGTTTCGCCACCTCGGTTATGTTATTTCCGAAGTGTATCTTGCTCCAAGTAAGGAGCTGCTTTCAGCATTTGCTAAGTTTCACTTGGACCCCGTGTGTTTCCCTGCTTGTGTTCGGTCCCTTCCATGCGTTTTTGATGACCTCCTTGCATGTCGGGTTCTCTAGCCACATCGACTCAAACTTGAAGCGTCTCTTGGCCCTTTTGGGTGGTTGTCTCATTTGGATCACCAAGGGTGAGTACTCCGACCCAATGGCTAATTCATTGATGTATTTCCCTTGGGGGTGTCTCATTGTCCATGCCACATTTGTTAGTGCCCGATCAAGGCGTTCACTTATTTGGTTCGGTCCATTCCAATTGTTGGACCATGTGTAGAGGCTTCCATGCGCCCCCAAGTCTTCCATGTTTAAATCCTCGATCATTTCGTTGAATTCATCCATTTGCCTCTGTGATTTCCTCCTCCCCCTTTGTTTCTCATGTTGGTGGCATATGGTGTTGAAATCTCCGAGCACCATCCATTGCCCACTTCACCCCACCCCCATCGTGCGTACGAAATTCCAAGTCTGGGTGCGTTCATGCGTCTCTGTGCTCGCATGTACCCATGTCACCCGCATCATCTCGGTATGTCTTGCAAATTGCACCTCACAAGCAATTATCTTCGTATCGGCATATATTATTGCGACCCTAGTCTTCGATGTCCACCATATGGCAAGTCCGCCGGCTGCCCCACTCGGGCTCACGTAGTGTTTATTTTCCATTCCCAGTCGTGTCTGTATCCTGTCACAGTAGGTATATCTGTTTTTAGTCTCCATTAAGAAAATGATACTGAGGCGATGCCTTTTGTTGAGGTCTTAGAGGTGTTGAACTGTCAGGGCAGACCCAAAACCCTGACAATTCCATGAGATTACATTCATTGGACACCCGTAGCTGTTTCGGGACAGCCACCAAAACCCTTGTTCATGTTATATGTTTGCTCATTCATGCTTGTTCCTATCTTCCTCCTTTCGGACCTTTTGTTCTTGGTTGGGTTGGTCTTGGTCAATTTTCTCCTCGGGGTCTTCCTCGTCCTCTCAATATCATGTTCGGCCTCCCCCTCATGCCTTTTCACCCTTTTTGTCCCTGGTTGTTCCTCCATCTCATTACCAGTGTGTTTGAGTGTCATCTTGTTCAGATAGGGGCTCAATTTGGAAGGGGTGTTGTGGTTTAGTGGATGGTGGTGGTGTATCGGTGTTAGAGTATTATGTAGTCTAGTCTAGATTAATCAAGATTAGTCTTTATATTTAGTACATAGAGAACTAGATATATATAGTATAGAGATAACTATCTATATATATTTATTTTATCTATAAAGATACTCATACTATCTATCTAACTATATATATATAATAAACTAAATATAATAGGATAAACTAATTACTATAGATAAACTAAATATAAAGACTAATCTTGATTAATCTAGACTAGACTACATAATACTCTAACAATCGAGTGGTGTATCGGGTGGGTTTTCGACTATATAGGTTTAGAGGATTATGTGGGCTTCAGTCGTGTCCATGGGTGTTGGGTTGTCGGGCAAGTATGTGATCAAGAGTGGGCTTTGGGTGGTTTGATTTCTGGTTCGGTACTTCTCTGGATGGTTTACTACGGTTCGGTCTAGGCTTGGAAGGGTTAGGTTCTCATATGTGCAATGGACGTTGCGGACTGGCTCGGTTCGGATCTTTGGTAACCGTACAGTCTTGGGAAGTGGCCTAGGGTTGGCTTGGTATTGTGGTATGTGTATGGTTAGGGTTGTCGACATAGGTGGGGCATCGGTCATGGGTTCCTTCGGTTGGCATGGTTGTTTGGATGATCCACCCCCTTCCGGTTCGCACTCGGTTTCCATTGTGTCTTGGTCCCCATCGTTGCTCGGGTGTTTTTGGATTACCTAAGTCCCTCCGCTTCACTTCGGCCATGATATCAAACCATGACCTCCTAGCACCTTGGTTCTGGTTCGGTACTTGCTCCTCCCCTCCACCCACATGTTGCTTGGCGTGGTTTGTTTTGGTCGTGTGCCCACTAGCCACAGGTCGTACCTTGGAACAGTTTTGTCGTGCTCCGCCATCTGAACATATTTTCTACACGCCTGAGTTGTATGGCCTAACACACCACACCCATAGAAGTAATTTGAGAGTCTCTCGTATTTTATCGAAGCCTATCTCTCCAAACCTAGGAGTTCTTCCACCAGAACCCCGCCATCAGTGGTACCTCCCCATTTACTTCCACTCTAATCCTCATATAGCTTCTAGTGATCCTACCATCATGCTTTTCAAACTCAATGCATTTACCTATCATGTTCCCTATCTGACGAGCATTGGCATCACTAAATTTCTCACGCCCTAGGCCATGTACTTGTATCCAGAATGGTACCTTTTGGAATTCAATGTCGTTTACTTCCACGCTCGGGTACCTATTATCAAAGATGTTCTCTTTAATCAAAGCCTTATCTTCATCCTTTACACCTCATTGTTCATCATTCCACCGTAACCTCATTGTTCATCATTTAACCGATTGTTACCTTCATCCAAGATTGCGTGAGATTCAACTAAACTAACATCCCATCTTTTGATGTTTAAGATGTGCCCATTAACCGCCCATGGTGAGCGGTCCAAAATCTGTTAGGCCACATCCTGTTTCTCAAAATCAATTAACGGAATTCTCGTCTCCACTTCCGATATCGTAACTCGGCCATATCTATCCCAAGTCGACCGAAGTACTATTGTGATCACGTTCAACTTGATCGGTTTCTGAGCTATAAGCTTGCCCACATACCATGTTTCGCTAAGCACTTTTTCATTCGAATCCAAGATGACCACCGGATTGCCGTTTTTGTTCGGGCCAATGGAATTGGAATCAGAATTCATCTCGTGGGGGCCGTGTCGTCACCGCAGCTAACAACTCCTGCAAAACAGTGGAAAAACCTAAGGGAAAAGGGTGAGTGAGGTGCAGGGCAGCTCGCTAGACACTTGACAGTTGAGCCTCTCCTTCAGTGGTCCTCCCGCTGCCTCGGTTCTGTGGGCTGCCTCTTCGTCCCGTTTGCAACGCTGGGCAGGCCATCCACCGTGCGGGCTAACTCGCCTCTGTCTGGGTTTGGCTGTGCCAGTGGTTGGTGGAGGCGGAGCCCCGATGTTTGCTGCAAACAAATCGGCTCGGAGAGCACCTGGTTCTGTCCTCAGTGAGTTGCGCCTTCTTGCATGGTGTGCATGAAAACGTCCCTTCCTTGCGGCAGTAGGATTGGTCTGAAGATGCATCTTGTCGATTGCTTTGTCCGTATACAATAAATGGAGACACTACCTTGGGCAATTGGATTGTTGCTGAGGAATCTATCACAGTTTGCAAACCTAGAATTTTGGGGGGTTTCGCAAACTGGACAGAGAAAGGGAGTAGACCACACGCGTCACTGAAAACCCAGATATGCGATCTTTAGGTAATAGGCAAATAAGTTCCCCATTGTGAATTTATTGAGTTTAAAATTGTGGAAAATATATTTGTCAAGGATCACGTGCATTATCTAGGGATTATAAAAATTAAATTAAAAGAATTAAAAATTGAGAATTCTGATAATTTTCAGGTTGGAGTGATAATTGCAAATGTCTCCATGAGTTTGGAGCTATTATTAAAATAAACGTCATCATTCATTTGAGAACTTCACTCTTGACCAATTGCATAAATATTTATGGAATGAGGAAGAAACTCGAGTCCTTCAAAGTATGTGAGTTGCACTACAAGAATGTTTATCAACATCCACGAAAATTAAATGTTGTCACAACGACTTTGACAGTAAAAAGTTTTTTAGTTTCGGCAAAATATCACGTAGTTCATGACACTATTCAGTGTCACTGAATTTTCCATTGCTAAAACTGAGTTTTAGTATGTACTTTTGACGCTGCAATTAGTTTACCACCAGAAAAATGTACTCTTGATAATACGTTTGATACTAATATATACAATTCGTTATACCAGCGTAGTATATTGCAAAAACAAATTTTTAGTATCAATATTCTCTGATGCAGTAGATCCATAAACAGTGGTGACATTAAGTCGAATGTAATATTACATTTTTCGTCGCTAAATGGGATCCATGGGTTATCCCGTTGAACCTGTGTATAAACTACAAAGCATCTTAAAAGTTAAAACCTTAAATTGAAAACAACACTCACGTCTTGAGGAAGTCTCCTCAGCGCAGACCCTTCATCATTCGTCTCCCTTTTCGTGACCACCCTCTGTCGGCGACCTCGACGCTTCACCGGCGACTGTTCGTGACCACCCTCTGTCGTTTCACTCAAGATCGCTTGCTCACTTGCTCTGGTTCGGTCGTCGTAGTTGTCATCGTGGTTCGTGCTCAAGGTCGTCGTGGTTCGTGCACAAGGTCGTCGTGGTTCGTGCGCAAGGTCTGTTCATTTTGCTTGCTTGCTATGTCTCAATCTCTATTTCAGTTTGGTTGCCTCGTCGTGGTTGTCATGGCTCTGTGTCTGTCGTCGATGGTGGGTCGAACGGCTTCGCTTTCCCCTCAGCTGAAGGAGCTCGAAATAATCTACAAGACCGGTTCTTATGGCTTTACAATACTCGTTCGAATGGATTTGTTGTTTCGAATCTTACAATAATTGAGCTCATGTATGCTGTTTCACTTCTGTGGTTCTAATTATTTGATTGATTTCTATTTGGTTCTGTTGGTTTGAGTTCGGTTGTGTTGTTTGTCATTATTCTGAACTTTTTTAGTTTGGTTGGACATGCTTCGTTTTGGAGCTGGTGTGTGGGTAATTGAAAATCATCCAATTCTAGGGGGTTTTCAAATTTGTTCTGCAAATCGGGTTAAATTGTACTTCTGGTGAACATTGAATTGTGCTTCTCACAATTGGGAAAGAGTTCAGTGATAGATTTGTGATTTGACAGTTTCAAAGTAATAATGCTACTATGATGCATCGCATTAGTCTCCAAAGCTCTAAAATTTACACTTAAATCAGTGTGTTAAATCTTACTCTTGATAAGTCTGCTCTTAGTTTTTACTAATAGAGAACATGAATTTTGTAACTTGATACTCGTATGTTTCTCAGTAGTTGTTCCCTTCTTATTCGTTGACAAATTATGTATAGTTGGTTTAGTATTGAAGTTGTTTTTATTGTATTACCATTGTAACATATGGGTTAGTTTACACATTACTACTGAAATCAATTCAATAATTTTATGTAAATATATTTAATAAATATGTTGGTTTGTATGCATTTTACAGAAGTGGTGTTGTATGGGTCAGTTTGATTTCTAAAAAACATATAGAACTTTTCCAAGTATATGGACACATATGGAACTTCCATATGTGTCCATATACTTGGAAACGTTAGTCCATTTGATTTCTATATAGATAATTCGAGCTTTGATTCTGTTTGTTGTTTTTGATTCATATTTTCTACTCTAGATATTGATCTATTATTTTGTTGTCTGTTAAAGGTCGGTATAGATGGTTATACTGCTTATTCTGCTAGTAAGTTTGGGCTCAATGGTCTAGCAGAAGCACTGCAACAAGACGTCATTGCAGATGGCATTCACATTTTACTTGTATTCCCTCCTGATACTGATACTCCTGGTCTAGTGGAAGGTACGAATAGATTATGGTTTCATGATTTCTCATTGTTTAGTTTAGTTTAGGACTGATCATGGGCGGGCCGGTCCGGTCATGAAGGCAAGACCGAGACCGAAATTTCGGTCTTGCCTTCTGGAGGACCGAGACCGACCTCGGCCAAAAAAGCCCGCCCGAGTCGGTCTTTCTGGACTCGGGCCGGTCTCGGTCCTAGACCGAATCTACACACAAAAAAAAAACTATGAGTTCACGGTATTCTTTAGTAAAAGGCGAAGGAATAGTTCACCTCTCAAAGAAATAATATGAACTCTCTATATTCTTTAGTAAATTTATCAAGATGCAACTTTTGTAGAGATAGAAAATCTCCAAAATCCACATTATTTTCGGTGTGGTATTATGAAAATCTCAAATACACATACATTCGGTCTGGGCCGGTCCTAAACGGGCTTTCGGAAAAAAAGCCCGAGACCGAGACCGACCTTGAAGAAAAAAAACCGCCCGTTCGGTCTCGGTCCTAGTCGGTCTCGGTCCTAGTCGGGCCGGTCTTGTCGGGAATTCGGTCCTACAGTCTTTTTTGATCACCCCTAGTTTAGTTCCTTCTTCAACAAAAGCTAACTCCTGCAACTAGCTTTGTCGTTTCTGTAAAATTAGGCTGCTCAGACTCAGATTATTGAAATAAATCACAGGACGCTTAATCGGGGACACCATGTAATGTGGATCATACATATATAATTGTTAAATACTGAACACGCTAGTAAGATTTCCTGTTATCTAGCTTCAAGTAAATGTGAGTTTGATGGGAGAAGTGAATACAATATGAACACGATGATGTGTGTGTGGTTATTTTCTACTCTAGATATTGATCAATATACTTTTGTTATATTTTGGTTATCAACCCGTTTTCAGTTATTTAATTTTACTTGTTTAATATAATAACTTGTTGCATTTTTAGGAATTACTTGATGTGGGCGAAGCAATTGGAACTCAAAGTCGAGGACTAAGTGAAGAAGTTGGTCATAGGTTGTAGTACTGAAAAGTTGTAAGTACTCTTGAAAAGTTGTAGCCATGGGTCATATTGACACGACTCTTAGCATCGACACGGGGTATTAGCAGCGCCAACAGTGCTCCGGGCAACGATTATTTACCGTCGCTGTAGAGCAACTTTCTTGTAGTGAATTGTCTAAGGGATAATAGAGTAAATCTCACGTAGAAAGAAAAAAGTCAAAGTTCATAAAGGAACAATTGATGGCCAAAAAAAAAATAAAGGAACAATAGGAACAATAGAGGGAAATAAGAGGAACCACAAAATGTGAGTATAAACTATATCATGATAGATTTCATTCACAAATGCATTTATTACATTTATCAAAAAACAATTAATATAGTTGGGAAAAAAATGAAATAATACGTTATATATAATAAAATAAATCATATAATTGAAATATTAGTTCAGGTATTACACTTTAAATTTAAGATTAAATTAAAGGTTCTTTCATATTTCATATAATTAATTTCTTGAAAATAATAGTCGCATGTCTAACCTTACGTAACTTATTTTTTGCCAAGACGTCACCCACCTAATTATAAATATACATGAAACACAAAATTATTAATATAGTTTCTTAATACTTTTTCATAATTGTTCATAATTTTATATTTATCTACACCATCGTATTTATGAAATAAAAATATTATTTGTATAATTGTAGTGAAAATAAATAGACTTGTACTAATACTTTAAACCTTTTTTATAACCACAAGACCATAAACTACTTTATAAAATTATTAAACTTAAGTTAAAGGATTATCTAGCATCATATCAATAATTATGGATTGTTAATTTTATTATCAATTTTTGTACTTTTAGAATTTATAATATTATGCGTAAAACTAAAATTAGATGCAAGTATTATTAAAAGAAAATCATTTTTACTAATACTCTTAACACTTCGTTAAATATAATTCAAATGTTAAACTTAAATTAAAATTAGTAATTAGCATCATATAAATGAACACTAATATTAATATTTATTTTCAACTAATATGTTTTTAAGAAAATATAAATAATATTAACTTTTTTATATTTTTATTCGTATAATGGAAATTCATATGCACTTACTATTAAAAAAAATATTAGTGGTTTTATTAACATTCTTAAATGCACTACAAGAAACTCGAGCATAGACGTCGACAAAAAATCGTTGTTAAATGTATAAATACCATTGTTAAGTTTTAAGAACGACGAAATATTCGTGACGGTAGCCCCCGTTGTTAAAGGCTTATAGGGTGACAATTTGCCGTTGTCAAAGGATTGCTACTGTTAACATGACACTCTCCACTTCACCTTTACAGCGGCATCCGGTTGTTGTTAAACACGGATGAAATGCGACAACACCTTGCCGATGTTATAAATCACTCTTAGTCAATGGTAATTGTATGTTGTAAAAGCGGTGTTTTAGACACGATTTTTAGTTGCAGCAATTAATAAGAAACAATGTCCATTAAATTTGTCGTTAAAAATGTAAATCTGCGATAGGTTTAGATTTGTGATGAATCAAGCTTATTTATTTTCACTCACATTGTTATTGTCAATTAATGTATCTGAAGGTTGGTATTGTTGTCTAAAATTGTCTTTGTAACATGTATGTTTCCATGTCAACATAGAGTCGTTGGAAATTGTTATAATTTGTGACCATAATAATTTATCGGCGCTGCTAATTGTATAAGTCAACAGCAGTAAAACCATTCAGTGGTGCTGTAAGTGCATTCGATCAACCACCTTTGCTGACATTAATCTACCAAAACAGTAACCATAATTGGTTGAAATCCATAAACCCAATACTAATTAACCAGACAAGTTTCAATCAACTACAATATATAGCTATCGAATTATGCATACACTATTACTACGTGAGAAACAACAATACCCAACTCAAATCATAAAAAGACTATGAACTTATAAAACTGTAACTTGTCTTCAATCATCATGATCAGTACATCATGATCAGTGATCAGAATGTACATGACCACAAATATATAATATTCGTCCTCCCCACTTTAAAGCAAAGTACCTTGTTGTTGACTGGTCATTTTATCCTTCAATAGAACAACCTCATAAACTCTTTCATTTTGATCCCCACATGATCCGAATGTAACATGTTGAACCATGTAAGGAGTTGAGTTCTAGCATCATAATTGAATGCAAATTTATTAGAAGTTAACATCAATTTATACCAAGAAGTTAACAACAACTTATACTATGAAGTTTTAGATCATCTATTCTCAATGAGCTGCATATATATCAATCAATATACCCCATTGGGAAATGAGATGGTACCGTCCCGATTCGGTATTGGACAAACATGACTTTGAAATACGCCAATTCATTAGATATTGGCCTTTGAAATAAAATTGCAAACCTGGCTTTTCTTGTTTGGTTGCTTCTCCACCCAATATACGAATTGCTCAATCTTTTAATCTATCTTCTTCTCTGTCTCCCCATTGTATCTATGGCCCAAACAAAACCTTTTATCAATTAAATCAAAATGACTTAAATACCACAATTAGCATAAGCATAGTCACGTATCTTCCAGTAGAGGGAGCGCAGTGAGCAATCCCATGGAGACAGATCTAGGGTTCCATGGAGACAGATCTTGAAGACGATTACAGAGGCTTCCCGTCGGCCACGGTCTCATCAGGATCGCGTGGAGTCTTATTGAGCATCTCAGATACAGTAACGATTGACGAGGGAAGCTCTTCTTTCAACATTGCAGATGGTGAAGCAGTCTCTTCCTCTGCTACGGAGAATGAACGCTTACCTGGAACTGGAGTCATCTCTGGTCGCAACATCGCTTTTGGTTCCGAAAGAGGCATAGAAAGAAAACACAGACTTATAAGTTATAACTTACGGTTTTCTATTTTCTAGTAGAAAATGAACCAGAGAACCGGCCGGATTTTGCAAAACCGATTGGTTATCTTCAAATCGTCCGATTTTCACTCTTTAGTGATGCCTCTAAACCAAAGTTGTTTATATATAATTTACAACAACTATATTGGACACTACACAGACATTTTTACGATGACACTTTCGACGCTATCTTGACACTAGAATTTTTTTGAGCTAAACTATTCGACAATGAAAAAATCCCCATAGAAAACATGAGATTTAGCTACAACAAATTATGTGACACTAAATGTGTTGTATAAATTCATTAGTTACGACAAACGACCGTTGCTGTTATCTCTATATTTACGACAAAACGTTTCGCATTTGAATATGTATATTTACAACAGAAAAGTCATCTGCTACTAATAAAGTCATTTAAAACAGTAGGTCGACATTACACATTCATCCATATAAAATATAAAGTGATGGCAAAATTAACACTAAATGTATCTTATAACGATGGAAAACAAATTGTGCCTAATAAGTAATAATAACGACAACAAAAACTGCTGACACAATATACACATATTCAACATCAATTCTTAGCGTCAACATGAAATTCCTATCGTTGTTGCACAAGTTTCTTGTAGTGATGCATTTCATTTTTATTGTGAATGGCATTCGTGGAAGTAGATTAAAAACAATCCCCGCAAATGCTATTCACGCCTAAGGGTGGACATAAAAGGAGATAAGTTTATTTTTAATAATTGTTAAATTAGGTGTAATTCATATTTAGAATGCATAATTGTTGGAAATTGATGATTTATTATGTGTTTTGGTTGAATTACAATGCATTATTTCAATAATCGTGAAACACCAATCTTTTAAATTTTGGGTAAAGTGCGATTAGTTATTATTATTATTATTTAGAATATCTAATTATTTGAATTGGAGGAATTATTTTATACTTTTGTTGAATTATAATACATTATTTGAATAATTCTAAAATCCTGATTTTTTTTAAATTTGGAGGAAATTCATAATTGTTAGAAAGAATTTTATAATAAAAAAATTATATGTTTTCACTTATTAATTAATATGTTAAAAACATTAGGCAAAACCCATGTAAAAGTTTTAGTTTAATAATAGGGTTAAATACATAATTGCTAGTTGAACTTTGCGGGTTTAAACAATTTGCTAGATGATTTTTTTGGAATAAATTTCTGGTTGAGTTTATATAGAGTTGCGATTTGTTAGCTAGGTCTAATTTATTGTTAAATTATAACAGAAATACTTTGTTTATTGTATTTCTCTGATTTTTGTGCAAATTAGCTGAATAAATAAATTTTGCACTTGGCAAGATATCCTCCTTAATAAAAATGCAATTTGTAATTGACACGTGACAACCACATCCATGTCCCTCACCATTTAATAGCAAATTAGGCAAAATTAGAAAGTTACGATTTTATGTAAATTAATGTACTAATCTGTTAAAAAAGATCACCAATTGTTTATATACACAAAATTAATCTATAATAATAATAATACAGAGACAAACAAAATTGATAGACGGGATGATCCTTTTTTTTTTCTTCCAAAATATACTCCATATCAAAACCAAATATCAAAATATCAAGTTTTGAAAACCAATTACCAATATGTACCTACCCAACTAGATGTTACAATTTCTAACACGACACGATTAAATGATCTGTAACGATTTATATTTTACACGATAATGACACGATTAATAACCGTGTCTAAATATATCTAACATGCAAATACACAATTAAGCACGAATAAACACGAATAAATATATTTATTTAATATTTCATTATATTTTTTAATTTATTTTTTAATCACTTATGAATTTTAAAACTTGATTATGAAATTAAATTATAGAATTTGTCTCTTGTATTTATGAATTTTTTTTATTTGTTCAAAAAGTTAAACGTGTCATAACATGTGTTTCACGTGTGATCTGTTGAAGACCCTATCTGTTTAAACACGACATGTGTTTATGCACGTTTAAGATTTATATGTTTACACACGACACGACACATACGAATTGCCACACCTATACCCGACAATGTTATTAACAACTTTGCTTTCTAGAAAACAAAATTCATGAATGGAATTCTCAGGTAGGTGTTTTAGCCCTACTCGAGAATGTCTTTCATGGGTGGAACATCATACCCGTGAATGGCATTCGCGAATAGAGTTCAAAAAAGTAACTACCCGCAAATGTTATTCACGCCCGAGGGTGGAAATAAAAGGACCTAAGCTCTCTCCCCCCCCCCCCCCACCCCCCACCCCACCCCCACACACACGGTCGTGCCCTACTGTTGTCGTGCTCTACTGCTCTTGTGACTCCACCTTCCAGCCTCCACCAATAAGGTCTGAAACATTTTTTTTTAATAATTGTTAAATTGAGTGTAATTAGCTGGAATTGTTATTTAGAATTCATACTTGTTAGAAATTGATGATAAATTATGTGTTTTGGATGAATTATAATGCATTATTTCAATAATCGTGAAACACTCATCTTTTAAAGTTAGGATAAACCGTTAAATTGATTGCAATTAGTTATTATTATTATTTAGAATGCCCAATTGTTTGAATTTGAGAAATTATTTTGTATTTTTGTTAAATTATAATTCATTATTTGAATAGTTGTAAAATCCTTATTTTTTTTTAAATTTGGAGGAAATTTATACTTGAGTGTAATTAGTTAGCATTACTATTTAGAATGCCTAATCATTTAAAATTGATGAATTGTTATGTGTTTTGGTTGAATTATAATGCATTATTTGAATATTTGTGGAACCTTAATTTTATAAATTTGGGGAAATTGTTAAATTGAGTGTAATTAGTTGTAATTGTTATTTTCAATGCCTAACTATTTGACATTGATGAATTCTTATGTGTTTTGATTGAATTATTGTGCATTATTTAAATAATTGTGAAACTCTAATTTTAAATTTGGGAAAAAAATGTAAATTAAGTGTAATTATTCTTTTGAAAGTCTTATTGTTTGAAATTGACAAATTGTTATGTGTTTTGATTGAATTATAATGCATTACTTCAGTAATTGTAAAACCCTAATTTTATGATTTTTGCTACACATAATACATTGTGGTCAGGACAACTCAACCAGACCGTTCTTCTGTTCACAATAGGAACCGATGGATCATTCTCAGGTGTGTGGTCAACGATATCATATGTCACAGAAGACCGCTGGGGATACAGTAACCCTGAGCTTCTTTGGGATAAATTGTTATTTTTACATTGTTAATTAGTTTTATATATTTAATTACAATTAAAATCATATGTTAGTGCTAGTAGTCGTCGTAGAGATGATAAGTATTGATGAGCAGGTAAATACTGCATAGTATATTCAATGACACGACATTGGGTCAATATAGTTGGGTTTGGATGGGCCAAAGACATATCTTGTATCATGGCTGGTGTGGGGTTACTGCATGCTCTTACTGAGAGGTGGTGACCAAAGACTCATACAGTTCACCTCTGTTGGGGGCTAAATGATCATAACCCTGAGGGATGTCCAAGTTCTGTTGGGTCTTTGGGTCAACAGTCCGACCGTTTTCGATGGATACAGGTTGTGTCAATATGAAATGATTAATCTGCTTGGCCTATGCTTACGGCTACTGGTGTAGTCCTGTCTTGTGAAGAATAGGAGATCAAGGCCAATGGTGTATCTTTATCTTGATTGAAGAGGGGTGTTCGAGAAGAAGACAATTGACCCCGAGTGGATCCCCACGATAGAAGAAGAAAATGTCTTGAGAGATATAAGGTATATTTTACACTTTATTAGTACATTATTAATCTCGAGCATAAGCGGGAATAATGTTGCTTTAGAATATGTCTATCTATTGAGGGATTTAAATCAAATAACTCAATACATTTGGGCCTCTATTATATTGAGTTATTTGTATATCGACTTGTGTAAAGTCATTGCCTCGGGAGATCAAATGCCACGAGATGTGTTGTCCTACTACAAGTACATCTAATTTTGGAACTCTTGCACTTAATGATTCAAATTTCCTTTACTCATCTTTCTTAGCAATGTGTTGTAGTTATGGTCATGGATGCAGTTATCCGTAGGTCGACCTATGATCAGGAGTAAGGTTACGATCCCTACTTTCTTAGTAATGTGCTTGGCTAGGTTGCCACCTGTCAACTTCAACAATGTGGATTGCACATGGTGGTTCGAGTGTATCACCAATTCTCCTAATCCTAGCCCATCCTACGATGAAGACCGTTAATAATGGGATAGGCTACACAAATTTCATTGAGATAAGAACACATGTGAACCATGGATCGCACTTCATGGTGTGTACTGGGCCTTGTGAGAGAATAGGGAAAAATGGGGTTACCGAGACCTAATTAAGTACCCATCTCTGACTATTTGGTGTGGTATAACCAGGTGATAGTTACGCTAATCCAGGATACACAACCAGCACAACCAACTCCCATGGATTCTGAAGAGGAAGTTGCGGTTATACTCCATATGCAGTTTGAACCACATGAAAGCTAATTCATGTAGCTGGTGAGCAACTTTTAACTGTTTAATTTGCATAATTATCTTATTTATATATTTACAATTATGGAATTTTCATTTTACAGATGTGCATTATCTGTTACATGACAAAACTAAGCAAAACGTGATTGAAGAAGACAATGAGTATTTAGAAGAAATGTGTGGAGGAGTTGATCCAAGCTTCTTGCTACTCCCACGAGATCATTGGTGATATACATCAATATAATCAGTTCATGGCACAACCACTGAAATCAAGCAAGAATTAAAAAGCTCTTGACATTAGATTTGACGATACCGATCTTCAAGTACTAGTAACACAACATTCTCAAAGAAGTAGTCAAAGCATCAAGACCCACCAATATAAGAAACCTTAGGGGTCGAGATGGAGGTCGAGCACGTGATAGAGGTCAAGGTCGAGATGGGGATCGAAGTAGTTGGATGCCCTAAGCTAGTTATGAATTCAATTACTTTGATTGTGTATTCATTTTTACAACTGTTTGAAAATTTAATTTAAATACAAAACTTAACGGTGTTGATTCGTATAGACTTTTATTATATTTTATTTATTAGAACTAATGTTTTGGATTTTTTTAGAGTTAGTCTAAAAAACTGACTCACTTTAAAAAGTGCTACGTACCTTAAAGATGCTTATTTAGATATATGATTTTTGGGGAGTAATCAACTTACAATTATAACCTAAAAAGAAAAAGTAGATGGTATTCATATATAAGGCATTACATTTCGATTTACACAACTGTATGATAGTTATAGTTGGTTAAGGGGTGAGAATTCTTCATGGTATGGTGTAGTATTCAGAAATCCATCGTTTAATGATTATGGTATCTCCACAAGAATAAGTGAAGATCCTCTATCAATAAGATACAAATAATTATAACATCTTCATATAGTTGGTGGTTCTTCTTGGGGTAGTGGGTCTCCATGGGGAATGATGACGTGAAGTAGGACGCTCCTAATAATTATAATACATCCATATAACCAGTATTTCTTCTTGGGATGGTGGTTCTCTATGGAGGGATGCCGGACGCTGCATGATAGTCACCATTTCGGTAAGAGCACTAACATCTAGTTCATAAAGAAATACGAGTTAGACATACTTACGTTATGTGACAATTGAAGTACATTTTGAAGAAACAAAATGCACATCATAATTAAAAAATATCTCTATATTAAAAATTCTAAATAACAATTGTATCTCATTATATTAAATTAATCAATTATCATAAATAAATTAAATAATAGTTTTAAACCATCTCAAGCGACGACGTAGACGACTTCAACGTGAAGGTTGATTCAATTATAGGTACACCACGGCTAGGCTTGATATGGATAGATAGGAGTTGACTAAGAATGAAAAGTACAAGTATAAATTTATGCATCATCCACCCGTGAATGCCATTCAGTTGAAATTCAGTTAAGTCCTACTCGTGAATGACATTCACGGATGTGTATATTTTAGTAATTAGTTTCAAAACTAAATATTTTCATATTTAATTTTAAAATAGGGTGTATTTGAAAGAAACTAAATTAAACAAATGGGACGTGGTTGGTGGGTTTTGATCAGTGTTATCAGAACCGAACCGACCCTCGAACCGGTGAGAGGGTCGGTTCCCAGTTTGTCCGGTCGGACCAGTTGATTCTTTATGTATAAATAAAAAAAAACTGAATATATATATGGGTTAACTACCTCAACAGTTACTTATCTTTGACCCGTGTGATTAAAAGGTTACTCATCTTTTTCTGCGTGACTGAGCCGTTACTTAAGTTTGTGGATGTGACTAAACAGTTATTCCGTTAAGTTTCTGTCGCATATTTCCGTCTGACTGTCACGAGAAAGTCACGTGACCTAATTTAAAGACGATTCTACCCCCCCTCCCTTTTATGTTTATGGATTATGATGTAGTAACGGTTAGGTAACAAAATGTTCAAACTAAAGTAACCGTTGAATAACATTTAAGAGAAGATAAAACATCATTTAACAACTTCTCCACAAACATAATTCACCACATTTGCAAACGATACAATGTTCTTCATACTTCAGTTACAGACAAATGTTATTGACAAATGACATACAAAGTTCACAAACCTCCAGTAAAGACTTTCTGTGCAAATGTATTTCAAGTAGAAACCAAGTTTCACAAGCAACAACATTTTAATAAATCTTGTGTACTGCTTTGTTCGAAAATCTAGTCTTTGACTTCAATTCTTCTTGAGTAGAGGAACAGCCACTGGCGTACTCCAAGTTTAGTCACCCAGACTCAGCTAAGGAATTCAAATGGTTCTGGTTCAGTTTCTATAATTTCTGGGAGATTTGAGAAGAATAACACGATGACTGTGCAACAGAACATGGTGGAGGATCTTGCTGCCAAATCCATGGATCAGTATACTTCTGTTCCTGCCCCTGTTGAAAGTGATGGTGTGGTTGCCCATCCTCTTCAGATACAAGGTCTAGATTCACAATCAACAATGGAGTTCCCTGTTACAAGCAATATTCACACTCAAGCAGAAGATTTGACTGTTGAAGGTGGAAGAATCAGCATCTCAAGTGCATATTCACAATGGTAAGAAACAACTCAATTCGTGGTAGCATAAGTAATTAATGAGGAGTTGAGGTTATAAGTAAGGGTTTTTCGTTTTCCTTTGGTTCAACTGCAAAACGTTTGATGATGAAGATGCAATCGGTTGCTAAACACGTTGACGGATGCATTATAGAGTGTGAGAGTTGATTTGTCACAAGCTAGCATCTCATAAGGATGCATGACAGCAAATCCAACAGTTAGAGAAGTTCCAGCCTTTCACAAATATCATGATAGCTAAAAATAGATACCCTTCAACGATATTAAGCTTCTAATAAGATTAGCAAATTTTATAAGGAATAATTTTGCTGTTCTCCACTTAGTCAACAGAAATGGCTTATCATTTAATGGACGAATAAGCAAATAAGATAAACTTGTTCTTCATTGAAGAGCATCGTTACAGTGAATGTTCACAAATTCTCCTAGATGTTCTTGATTTCACGGCAAACATGATGCTCAAACTTCATAAAAAATCAAATCATATAAAATTGAATTACACAGCTAGCTAACTGAAACGCAAAAGAAAGGCGACTGCACTTGACGATTTCGGACTCAATCTCTCGCGTGATTTGGATATACGATTCGATTTCTTCATTCACATGTGCAAACACTGATTGTCAGTTTGCAAAACGATGGAAGAACATCCAATTGACAAGGAGATACCTAGAAGAAACAGATACATGATCGACCATATCCTTGAAGGTAGAAATCTGGATGAGAATCGCACTTGTCGTTGTCGATTCCGAGATTGAGTCTAAAGTGCAGAAATCTGTGAATGGAGATCGGAGCAGACGAGGAAGAGGAATAACTCATATAGGGTTGTGTAGACGCTTCTAATTAGAAAAAGGGTATATTAGGAAGTTTAAGTTTGAAGAAGGTCCCGTGCACAGTACATGCACAAGTTTAACAGAGATAATTAACAGATATAACCGTTCAGTCACATCTGTCAATATAAGTAACGCTTGAGCTCAAGTTTAAACCGTTCAGTCACATGTGCCAACATAAGTAACTGTTCAGGTAATTAACTCTATATTTATATAACATTTTCTTACGTTTGTTTTTGCTCACCCATCTATCTCATCTTATCTGTTGAACTGTATCTCTAGAAGAAGAGGGAGTGGATAGAAGTAGATTTCCTTCAGGTTCGTCAAATTTCTGATCTCCGACGGAATGGTTCCGTCAAGCTCGTTGTCAGAGACAGACAAGTACTTCAGAACTCCCACTGGCCGTACTCGCGTATCACGTACGGAATGCTTTCCGCCAAGATCCGTCTCGCGTTCACTCGACCTCTTTCTGTGTCGAAAACGACCACTTCGATCGCCTTCCCGATTCACATATTGTCCTAGTATTTAACAGAATCGTCGATGTCAAAGCCCTCGACTGATGCTGCATCGTCTCTCGACGCTTTCACTCGCTCGTTCAAGTCGATACAGTCCTTGTACGTGTCGACTGTGTCATCTCCAATGACGATTCCCTATCACCTTCCTTTGTTGATAAGTTCTGAAACCACTTATGTGCGCTCCTTTGCGCCTTTATCGGTAACATTGTGAAGCCTCTTCAGTCCCTAGGCCTCTTCCTTGGCCCCAAACGCACCTCTGCCCTATTGCTCAGCGTCTTCTGAAGCTCACCTTGGATCTTCTTCGCTTTCTGTTGGGAGCGATGAAGATGGGGAATTAGACAAAAAAGGAGTCACCCACCACTCTCCCACTAGGTCCTGAAGAATTTCAATGAAATTCGATTCCTACGAATTGAGCTGCGTGACTGAAGTGAAGAACTGCGTATGGAAAGCTAAACCATTTATTTACTACTGTAAATAACACACACACACACACATATATATATGTGTGTGTGTGTGTGTGTGTTCATTGAGGCTTTTCTATACATATTCATTGTGTGTAAATAGTCTCTTAAAAAATAATATAATTATATATACATACAAAATACCATTAATAGTCAATGAAAAAATTAATTGAAATTAAGAAAAAAAATTACAGGAAATTAAGATATACAATTACGTCCTTAGTAATTTAAGAGTTAATTGATATTGGTAACACAACGTTTATGTATACTACATTTCGAGTATGTATAACTGTAATTCCTTCGAAGTCTTATTTTTTAACCAGAACCTTTGATGTTGACTACGTGGTGTCACGTGATAAAACAATATATAATTGACTGTGACTAAAAAGATAGTCACAAAAATATATGTCGACGTTTGACAACATTTGACTATGCACTATGTTTATAGTCATCACAATACTAAGCCGTAGTGAAAACAGTTTACGGTACATTTGAAAATGTAAGTGAACATTTTGGTGATTTTTTTTATATCCTTGAAATAAATGTTTTAGTTCATTTAAATAGTCTGCCCAAGAACTTATGCATAAAAGCGATTACGCATAAAATCAATGCATATCAATATTTTGTCTGACCCAACCTCAATCTTCCTCGCACCTTAGCCAAATATTTTTTTTACTATATGCACTCTAATACCGACCTCAGTCTTGCCCGCCTTAGCCAACTATTCTTTCCTGAAATAAATATTGGTGAACATGTGCACTCTGATACCGACTTTGGTCTTTCCCGCCTTAGCCAACCTTTTCTGAGGTCATTAGGATTTGAACCAACGCACTCTGATACAAATCTTTTCCACCTTGGACCTTTTCAGTATTTGCTCGTCGCCTTAGCTAACTATATTTATCGGAGTCGGAAAGATTTGAACTTGTGCACTCTGATAACCATAAAAAAAATTCAGACGTACGTCTTAACCAACTGTACAATGAATCTGAATTTTTGAGGGAATGCATTCGATATTCACTTAAGATATCTTAACACGCTCACTACCATGCCTATGAAACAACAACTATTACAAATCTACTATGGCAACATCAAGAAAATTTCAGTGATAATTTTTAAAATAAAATGAAATTAGATATTTGATTAACTTAAACCTCATTCTTTTACTTTGATATTTTGAAAGTTACGATTGGTTAAGTGTATCCAAAATTATATGAGTGATATTGATCTAGTTGAAAAACGTATTATTGTAATACTGAAAGTTCTTGAGTTCAAAACTTCGTTGGAGTCTTTTTCTTAAGGGTTTCCTCTCCGTAAATTGCATTCAAGAAAATTGTGGAGAGATAAAATGTAAATGACCAAACTAATCATGATAAGTTTAAATTAATTAGATTATTAAGGGGTATTTGTGTAATTTTTTCAGGTGACGATTATAAAAACCACTTCATTCTTTATAAATAGTATAGATATAAATTTAAGAAAATGGTGTACGACACATAAAATCCAAACCTATATCAATTTGTTGTCTGACCCGACCTCAATCTTGCTCGCACCTTAGCGGTCTTGCCCGCGCACTATGAATACCATATAAGATTTCAGACGTAAGCCTTAACCAACTGTACCATGAATCCAAGCTTGTGAGGGAATGCATTCGATATTTTACTTAATATAGTAACATTACTCAAAGTTTGTATGGTTTTGTTGTGACATTTGCAAAAATATTCAGTTAATTTTGTAAAATAACATATTTTTGGATGAAAAATTAATGAAAGTGCCAATTACCATCATTTTTAAATATGTTGGACCATTTGAAAAAATGAATTAAAACTCATTTTGTGCAAACATGTTAGACCATATTAAGACTTTTCCTTTCTAAATATATATATGAGCTTAGTGATATTGCCAACTAAGAACGATTGGAGCAATCTCTTTCTAATTTGTCTTTCTTAAAATTATTTTATGATGTCATTATTCGTGTGCCTGGATACTAATGTGCTACATGTAAATCCAGTGCTTGAGACTTGTAAGATCATAATTTAGACCACAAAATATCTTCAAGATCCTATGTTTAAGTCAATGGATACAAAATGAAAGCAAAACATGATAAATACTAGGAGTAATGCTAAGATGCTGAGCTTGTTTTTTTACTTAGTTATTGTACTTGATGCTCGACGGAAGAATGAGATTTGTTGAGTGTATCATTGAAGAATGTTATGAGGTTTCACAACATCCGAGGAAAAAATGAATTGCATGCAACTTTACAATCACTGTTTGAGCAATATGAGAGATCTATAAATAGATCGTGCACTTGGACTAGGGGTGGTAATTTTTGACATGATACGATTAAACGATTTGTAATTATCTGAATTTATGTGTATATGAGATTCACGTCAACACATCTTGTACCTAAACAATTCTTATACAAATGTATGCATAAACACAATTAAGTATATATGTTTAATATTTAGGTTTGGTTCTTGTATAATTTTTTGAATCACTTATGAATTTTAAAACTTGATTATGATATTAAATTATAATTTTTGTGTCGTGTGACACAGCTTGTGTCATCTATATATGAACTTTTTTTATTAAAAAAGTTAATCGTGGCGTCGTGTGTCATCTTTTTAATAATCGTACCGTTCTTATTTTGAGTTTGGATATATATTTAAGACCTATCCATTTACACATATCATGATTAATGACACAGCACAATTATCACCCCATGTGACATTGTCTAAGGTTCGTTCATCTATGGAAAATGGAACTAAAGTGCAATGTTAGCAATCATTAATCAAGACGATTGGTTCAATTTTAGATTCCAACGTAAAATTGGAACACAAAGTTATGATATTTGTGAAAAGTCATGTTTAGAAAAGTACTTGAAAGAAGCTCTTGATAATAGTTTAAATTGGGATATTTTATCTTGGTGAAAAAAAGCACGGTTCAGTTAAAAAAAATTAGTTTATACGTATTACTTAAAAAAATAGTTTATATTCCTAATTAAATTAATATTACATCTTTTATTGTGTTTTGTATTGACTAGGTCAAACAAATATCTTTAGTCATAATTATATGTATGTGTTTAATTATTATATTTAAGAATATAATATATTTAAAATTAATTTATATTATTTTTAGTTTTTTTTTTAAATAACTCGTGTAAAATAGATAATAATACAAATTACATATATGTATTCGAACGACCTAGACAAAGAAAAAAAAACATATTACTTAGTGCTAACGTTATCGACTTGTTAAGACTGAAATTTTTAGTTTCAATTTCAAGACCAAACCATACCATCCCAAACTAAAATTTACTCACGCCTATTACATATGATTTGACAAAAGTTAAATCATATTTAGAGAAATGCTTAACCTTGGTACCAACTTAACTTAAAATCCTAACAAAAATTACATACTATGCTTTAAAAAATAGAATTTTAGCATGAATGATGATGTTCACTAGATATTGTGGAAAACGTTAGTAAATGATCAAAATTCTCAAGTATCATGTTGATGCCATTTTGTTCATGAGGCGATAATATTGTATTTTTTCGTATGACCATAAATAAACATGAGAGAAAACACTAATGGCATGTTCTTTTCACGGAATGGAAAAGGAATTCGGCTTACGGATTCCGTAAGAAGTTGTTCTTTTCGCGGAATTGCACAAATTTGACTTACGGATTCCGGGCGGGGTAGGCTTAGACAAATTCAACAATTTTATCTTAATTAAATAAGTTATTTTAATTTATTTTAATTATTAATTAATTATATTATAAGTTTTTATTATTCTTAATTTTAAAATTAATTAATACAAATTATATATATTATATACTATACATATACGAGGAGGGGCATATATGTCATTTTACTACATTCCATTCCCTTTCCATATACAATTCTACCAAATAAACAACATAATTCATTATTCCATTCCATTCCATTCCACCAAAGAAACAACTTCATATTCTTATCTTCTATTCCTTATTCCCTATTCCTATTCCCTATTCCGTATTCATTATTCCGAATTCCATGAAAGAAACGCCCCGTAATAGACAACGTTTTACTACATTTGTTTCCCAGTAAAACATGATACTATAATCAAGAAAAGGGTTAAATACTACTTACCCCTAATGTTTGAATGAAAATCGATTTTCCTCCCTAATGCTTTGTTTGAAAAAGATTTGATCCTAATATTTGACAATATGTGAGTTTCCTTTTCCTGACAATTTTTGTCAAGAATTAATAAAATATATTTTGAAAATTACAGAAATAATATAATACTTTTAAAAATATCACAATTTAACTTTTCAAAACGTTTATATATGTTATAATTGAGTCATGATTCAATCGAGACTCAATTGAGCCCTAATCGGAGATAGAAAAGCTTTGAATAGTTAAAATGTGATATTTTTAAAAATATTATGTTACGTTTTCAAATTTCAAAACATAATTTGTTAACTTTGGGCGTAAAATTTGATGGACGATGGAAACTCGACAGATTATGAAACATTAAGTATTGAACCTCACAAAATCAAACATTACGGGAGAAACTCGATTTTAACCTAAATATTAGGAGGCAAAATGGTGTTTTACCCATCAAAAAAATTATAAATTTTGAAGTATAACACAAAGGGACCATATTGTTTAGGGTCCATGTACATGTTTATTAGAATGATTTGTCATGAACTAATTAATGATCCTCCGTTTTCGATCTTTTCCCTTTTGGTTGATCATCTAATAAATTTTCGAAGCTCCAATTCCGCCTCACTCCCCGACTCCTCACCAATTTGGGTTCCCTTGATTCCGCACCCTTGATGGATCCAACGGTAGGACGTCGCTTGGCTCGCTTCCTTACACCCTTGTTGATGATAGGGCCGCTCCTCATGCGAGTTTGATCAATCGGAGAGGACATTAGTGAACCCCTCGCTGGTGGCGTCTTGCACTGCCCATCATGGTTGTCCAACCTACTCAATGGTTGGTCATTATGTAAAAATTATATTACTTAAAATATAATTAATTACATTAAAATATAAATAATTAAATAGTACAATGATATTTTCATAATTAAACAGATCAATGGAGGGTATTTTTTGTCGTTTGACCACCTATTCTGTATTCCGAGAGAGTAAGGAATACAAATTCCGAGCTTTTCGGACGGAAAGTGTATTCCTATTTCTCTAAGAATACGTATTCCGTGAATTTGCAATTCCACAAAACAAATAAGTTCATAGGGAATTCGTATTCCTTATTCAATTTCAATTCTACCCACCAAACATGTCATTAAGGTCGGGAGCCTTAGAAATGGTTTTATAATGTGTCAATTTAACCTACGGATATATGATTGTAAAGTCAATGAGTGAGTTCAACACGTACTTGAAATCAAGCTCAGAGTCTGTCCTTTGAGGGGACTTGCACCCGAGACAGTTGAGGCTCATGGCTTGACCCTGATCTCAATCAACCTCCTATCTCTTCAACTCATGGAAGGCACGAAAATAATGGATTTGGAGGAGATGGGGAAAAGAGGTAATCTATAGAGACAGAAGAACTAGTGAGGATTTTACAAGGAAACATGGGGTGAGTTTGCAATGAAATGACTGGCTCTGTGTGGTGAGGAAGGGGGGGCACGAAATGTTCGCTCCAATTGGAGGTGAATGAGGGTAACAAACTCTATCCACCTATATATTTAGAATTGTATTCATCTATTATGGTAAACAAATAAATACTTTATTACTCATTTACAGTTAACAAAATCATGAATTGAAGGATGGAAAGAGGATCTACATACTCTACACAAAATTAATTCCTAATCAAGATTAATGCTGATTATAAACAATAGGTGCACACTAATAAAATTGACCATGTCATTCACTGACTAACAGATCCATTCAAAGAATAAGATAAACCATAAATTGGTTTAAAAAAATTGACTCTATCCATCATGTTAGGATATAAGGAAAAAAATGTACACCCTTCACACTGCTGCTAAGGGGCTAACATAAGAAGACATGATAAATGATTAGGGTAAAAAAAAAATAAAAAGAATTGGTGGATGCTAGAGATTGCAGCAGCAGCAACTACCGGTTGAACCCGGACTTACCCGATATCTTTACTTTCCTTTTCTTGGCCAAAGGACTTCTAAAACCCAAGATCGAAGGCCAAAGTTGAAGTCCTCGAGCTTTGGAAACCCGTCTCATACTGCACTTGCAAATTTCACTTCGCAGCTGTCCTCTGGAGATCCATCTTTTGTGAGTGTGTCTTTGATGCTTCCGCATGGTTCCACCCGTTGGTGCTGGAAAAAACCGAGCACATGCACTTCTTGTCAAATCCTAGTGAGTAGCCCTAAAGAGACATGCACGGAACTAGCAAATTGTGCATGTTCTTGTGTTTATTGAGAAAAAGTCTTCATTTTTATATATATATATATATATAAACATTATATGCTTCACAGGATGGACAAGACAGGGTCCATCATGATCTTATAAGTCATGCTATGCCGTGCCAATTTGCTCTATTATCATCATAGATGAAGCCAGAAATTAAATTCACATGGGCCAAAGCAATACTTGGCTAAATAAGAGAGTAAAATACAAGTTTAATAGATATGTTCATACCATTTAAGGCTATTTTTAAAGTGCAGGGGTTAGTTTCCCCCTGGACTTGGAACACATCCATCCCTGCCTATTGTGGTTCATGCAATTTATGTACGTGTCTTACCAAATGTATAAACAGTGAATGCTATTTGTAGATAGATAGGTACCTGAAAGTTTTTTGCTCTGGAGGGTAACAGTTTCTTCAGAGGGCACCTTTAGGGCCTGAATTATGTCAAGGTCAATCCAATCCTCCTCTGGCTTAGAGACATTGTGTTCAGTGCATGAGATAAAGTTTTTTCTTTGACAGATAATAACACCATCATCATCAATATTCTCTTCTTCCTTAGGGGCAGGGATTTCAATAAAATTTTCGAGTTTGCAGTTGACTTTGGGTATAGAAGTAGGAAACGGACCATACTGAGTATCCACTTTGTCAAGAACTGATTTAGGGGAAGTACCGACTGAAGGGTCAGATTCTGAGTTCTTTCCTTCCATTAAACTTGAAAACCAAGGGATGCTCGCCTTTGCGTAGAACAAAATGTACGCATATTGAGACAGCACGGATTCTTCTTCAACTTTTATGACCTACAAAAGTCTTGTCTTGTGTTAGAGAGCCTATAAACATAAAGCAGGCAAAAGTGGGGTCTAATTCCACTTTTTTGAATAAAAGTGCAAGAGTTCCACTACCATAAGCTTCAACTTTTCAGTTGGAACTTGGAATGAACTCATCTTGCTTAATGCAGGACCATCTTTATCACTATATTTGATATAAATAAGGGTATATACTCTTTCACTCTTCTTTACGTTCATCTTAATGTTTTTTATCTTTAATCTTTACTTCCTCGATTTAAATCTGAAATCTGATTTCGAACTCAGATTTGTACAAATTTGAGTTCGAATCGAACTCAAATCTACGTTTCTGCGTTTAAATCGAACAAAAAAACGCAGAATTGAGTTTGAACTGAACCTAGAATTGCAGATTTGAGTGTTCGAACCCAGAAATGCAGATCTAGGTTCAAACTGAACCCAGATCTGCATTTTGGGGTTCGATTTAAACCTAAATCTGCGTTTCTAGATTCGATTTGAAACCAAATCTGCATTTCGAACCCAGATTTTACCCTATAAATAAATACCCAAAAAAAACACAAACTATTGAGTCAATGTCTCTCTGAAGGGCATAAGGACAAAGAGTTAGGAGAACAAACAAAAGTACCAAGATGCAGTATTATATGCTTTAAATAATAGGTGCAAATGTAAAAGCAAATACTCCAAAAACACATAGGACCCTATTGAGTCAATGTCTCTCTGAAGGGCATAAGGAAAAAGAGTTAGGAGAACAAACAATAGTACCAAGATGCAGTATTATATGCTTTAAATAATAGGTGCAGGGCCCCTTGGCGCTCGGGGAGAAGGACCTGAAGCTCGAGGTTATCCTTGCGGAAAATGGGGAGTGGGACACCACATATCTGTCCTTCCAGATTCCGGCATCCATAGCTGATAGGATTAGAGCGACACCGAGGAGCATCGTCCAAGGTAATAGCGACAAGAGAGTTTGGTTGGGCTCACCGACCGGGATACCTTCGGTGGCGTCGGCCCTTCGGAACATTGGTCAGGTAAGACATAACCACATCGAACAGGCGCCGGGTAAGTGGAACTGGATCTGGGAAGACAAAAATTTGCCGAGAATAAAACACTTTCTGTGGTTGTGCAACCACGACCGGATACCTACTGCGTGTATGCTCAGGAAAAGAGGTATGGATATCAACCCTATTTGTATAGTGTGTGGTATTGGGGTAGAGGATACTCTGCACGTACTGCGGGATTGTGTCTTTGCTAGACAGGTTTGGTTGGAAATTGGTACCCCAGATGGAGTTGATTTCCAGGGGTCCCAATTAGAAAAGTGGTTGAAATCAAATTGTCTAAACAAAAACGAGTTTAAGGAGGGGATTAAATGGGGCTTGATTTTCTCTTCTACTGCATGGTTTTTATGGAAAAATAGAAACTCGGTTGTCTTCAATAAGAAGTTCCTAGGTAGAGATATTGTAAATCTATCTGTTTTGCAGGCGAAAGATGTGTCTTCCTTGTTAGCAAAATCAAAGCTCACCCGGGTAAGGACGGAGATTGTGATTAGATGGATCCCACCGGAAGTGGGGTGGATCAAATTAAACACGGACGGTTCAGCGATAGGAAACCCGGGTCTAGCGGGGTGCGCGGCGGTCCTAAGGAATCATCTCGGAGGTTGGGTGAAAGGTGTCCAAAGAAAGCTGGGAGTCACCAACAGCCTGATCGCGGAACTATGGGGTATCAGGGACGGTCTCATATTGGCGAGGAAGTTGGGGATCCACAATATTCATGTGGAGTCGGATGCGCAAGAGGCGATAGGTATGATCATTGAAGATGATATGGAGGAATAGACCACTAAGACCGATTATTCTTGACTGCAGGTATTTGATTGTGGGGTTTAAGAGAGCAAAGCTTAGACACATATTCAGGGAGGGAAACGGAGTAGCTGACATCTTAGCTAAGGAAGCAGTGAAGCTGAAGGAAAATTTTGTGGAGTTAGATCGCCCCCCGAGATCGGTGGGGTCGAGTATTAGATTGGACATTATGGGCTCTGCCAAAACTAGAAGTGTAATTTTGGAGTAGTCGGTTTATTTATGTTTGAGTATAAGTTACCAAAAAAAAAAATAATAGGTGCAAATGTAAAAGCAAATACTCCAACAACACATAGGACCTGTACCTTTTCATCATCAAATTTGTGCCATATTCCAGGAGAAGTCCGAACGAAGCTAAAATAATGACCACATGTAAGTGAAAGTCCATTGTGCACCACAATTGCATAAAGTTGGTACTTCAGATCCACCTATCACAATACAAATAACAGAGGAATTTATGCATGGAATAAATATATTTACATGTTGGCAGAAGTACTTATGCAGATATAATCAAATATGCCCATTTGTTCCTCTTCTACTTACTTCATAATTTCCACTGCTACTAGTGTAGGGCCGCAAATCCAGTTCCAAGGGGAATGAGACATGCTTGTCTATCTTGACAACCTCCAAACCGTCACTCTTGAATCGTTTCAAATGTAATGCTGCCACAGTAGGTTCCTGCTCCATCAAGATCTGCTTCTCCACTGATACTTCCTCCTCACATTTCTCACACTTGAACTTGCAATCAGGATCTTCCATCTTTTCAACATTAGTGAAAGATTCCAAAGCAGCAGAGAGGTTGTCAACATGCTCAATCTCCAAACTTAGATCAATCATGGTCTCATGAGTGTAGGAACAGTGACCGCAGTTGCAACATCGAAGCTGATATAAATGGAAAAGACAAACAAATTTGAAATCAGAAGCATGGTCAAAGTCACTTATATATATATATATATATATATAAAGAAACAAACTATGCAATCATACTTTGCTGACAAGCTGCCCTCCAAAGACCTGATCCACTATATTCTTCTTGGAAACAGAGTTGATATCACCTGAGTTAGGATCCAGTGAACACCGTTCCAATTTATCCAACATGGCTTGATGGAATTCATGAGCATCCTCCTGCTGTCCCCCATTGAAATAAGAACAAATTTCTGTTTTTCTAAAGTTAAGAAATCAAAAAGACCACATGAGTTTTCTTAATGCAAATATTTTAGGTGGAATTGCACATGTTTGATAATAGCTCGTTAAAAATGTGCTTCAAAACGATGATCTTTATTTATAACAATCTATTATAAAACATGTATATGCTATGCAACAAGTTAATAGTAGCACAGCAGCTATAAAAGATAAGGAAAGGATACTGTTCAAATTATCAATAAATCTACGCGGGGATATTGTCCAACCAGAATGAGATAATGAGCACTCTATATGTTCAAGAAGAACACAGAGCATGCAGAAGCCATCAGTTGCACCTGAAAAATTTCCAGCAAAAACTAAATATTCCCTAGAGTAATCCATGTACAATAATAAGGGGGAATGAAAAGGCAAACTTACGATTACACGGATTCTCATGATTCCAAGACCGAAGGCTCTTAACTAGAGGAATTGAGTGAGTAAAACATTGAAGAACTGCATTTACAAAGCAAGTTAGCCCTAAATTTGCAAGCCCTGCACCCTGCAGTAATAGAGCAACACTGTTATAAATCAAAAGCAATCACCCGTTAATCATAGTACCCTTCAAAAATTAGACAACAGAAAGAATAGATTCTCGGATATGGTTTGACATTTCTTTCTTTTGTTTCAAATTGATTTTACAATAACAAGAAGATGAACGAATCACAACAAAAAAGGCAAGACAACAGGAGCGGAAATATTAGAATGCCCTGAGACCACCAACTGAATCGCATTGTAACCAGTGGCAGGAAGAAAAAAAAGGATATTATGAACAAACCCGAGATCATCACGAAGAACCTAAACGTTCGGTGGCTAAGAGTGAGGCGCTTTAAGAATAAAGCAAAAGGCATGCAGCAGAAGATAAAAGGCAAGCAAGTAAATCCAACAACTAAACAGAAAGCAGAGGAGGAAGAAACTCACGACTCCAGTAGGTTCGGGAGGTGACTGGATGAACCTTCGCGGAGATTCGAATTCAGGGGTTATCTGGTAGCACTCTCGGTAACTACAACGCTGGTGGAGGTTATGGAACCGACTTCCATGCATCCACTGAAATTGGTAGGTATAGGGATGAGAATAGTGATCATACGGACCATGGAATTCATAAGGACTATTACTATTCCAGAACTCACATACATCATTACCATCACCGTCTGGGGGGGAATCCTCTTCCAAAGGCTCTGCCGGACCAGTAGTCGCCCAAAGGGGGGGATCTGACAGCAAACTCGACTCTTCTTCTTGCTTCACAACATCAGGTACCGTCTGCGAGTCCATCGCTGGGAAGGGAGGATCATGGGCAGCACCATGGACAGCACGCATTGCGCCGACTATCGTAGCGTGATCGTCCGAAACTTCGGATAACTGAAGAAGCTGTCCTGCATGCGAAATTCCTGCGCCATCTTGTACTGGTAGGGTTTCAGAAGCATCAATGTCCATTGCTAGCTGTGATCCGTGACAAGATTGGCGGCAGATTGTTAAGGATATATAGAAGGAGATTGCGGATAGTAAGCTAGGGTTTATGATCAAGTTCAAAAGTGGAGGGAAACGAAGCTGACATTATTTATTTCTACATCACCTCTGCATGTCTCTCCCCCTACCGTCACTCGGGACGCTGACGGTGATAGTATTTTTTTTTTTTTTTTGGTAATTAAATATGAAATAACAACTACAAAGGTTTAATTTGCACGATCTCGGACAACTCTACGAGTTGTGCGTCCAGCTCCATCAAATACAAGAAATTTCAACACATCTACGGGGATTCAAAAGAACTTGGAAGGATTTTTCCTAAGATGACGGTTTCCTTAGCCATAGCATCCGTCACTCCATTTGCTTCCCGAAACATATGCCGAATTTTGAACTTCTTAAACTCCAAAATTAATTTTATGCAATCAAGAATTAGGGGGGGCATAAGTGGTCTATCAAAAAATTTCATCAGAGGAACCCCACAAGAAGTTTCTATTCATCCTATCCAATTTCTTGCATGTCAAAGAAGGTAGAAGAGTACACTGCATGATATAGGAAGGAACCGATGACATCATCGAGTGGATAAGAACGTTCCTGTCTGCTATAGACAACAATTTTGACCTCCAACCCGACAGTTTCCTCATGATTTTATCCAAAATAAAATTGAAAGAAGACTTATCTTTGTTTGATAAGTTCATCGATAATCCCATATAAGATTCCAGATTTTGAACTTTCTTTAAGCCTAAAATACTACCCAAACTAGTGGTTGAGGTGTCAACCAAGGTTAACTTTTTGGTCTGAGATATCGCAAAATGTGCCCAAAATTTTGTTCATATTATGACAATTTTTTGACGTTGCCTCTCCTAACAAAATAAGGTCATCGACGAACAAGAGATGAGAAAGGGTGACAAATCCCCTGGCAAATTTTATTGGAATCCAGTTACCCGATTTTGTTTCCTCATCAATAAGAAAACTCAGACAATCCATAGACAAGATAACTAAGTAAGGGGAGATAAGGTCTCCTTGACGCAGACCCCTAGAGCGGGAGAAAGCGTCTAATTTACCCTCATTCAACAAGATCTGTGGGCAAGTGTGTCCCACGCGCCCCTCTTTCTCCTAGGTCAAACCCTGTGAGCGATTCTTTTCCGATTTTTTCGGTTTGCATTCAATGCCAATTGCCAAATCTTGTACACCATCGAAGATGCCAAAATTGATGGTGACAGCCAGCCAATGAGATGCAATTGATCCCATGCAAAGCAAATTGAAACCACGTAATTGGAGCAAGCTAGGGCGACAGTGTTTTTCTCCCCAATCGCAACAGAATCTAGCCGGATAAACACTCGGATGCCGGGATCGTTTCTAGGTCGCCAGTTCGACTGGAAGGCGCGGACGAGCACACCTGACCGAGGCCAAAACCCTAAAGCCCTTGCCCTGTTTTTCTCACCCCGTATATCCTTCTGTTTTGGTATTTATATATGTCTGTGCAGGTTTTGGAGGAGACAAACGTGACAACAGCAGGACTACAGTGTTACCATGATGAGCAACCATAATGGCAGCTCCGACGAGAAGGATCAACCCCGGAAACGTGCAGTCACCTTGCCTTTCAACCCCAGACTCTCCCAGAAACTCTACGTCGGTACCATCATCGCTTAAAAGCCAGTGAAGGCGTCGGCCACCCATAGTGTGTTGAAATTATCTTGGGCGCGCTACGGGTCAGTTACGATATCAGATTTAACGGATAGAATTGTTATATTTGAATTTGAGAATGCCGAGGATAGGAAGCAAATACCTGACAGGTCACCATGATCCGTTCAAAAACATTGCCTCAGTATTAAGAAGTAGGAACCGAGTATAGGAATGACATTGATCAATTTCAAAAAAGTACAATTCTGGGTCCAAATGCATGATCTAGGCCTAGAAACGTTCAGTGCCACGAGTGCTCGGATAATAGGGGAGTTGATTGGTACGTTTATAGAAACGGAGGAAGAGGTTGAAAATGTCCACCGAACCTATATCCGCTTAAAGGTTGAAGTGGACATCGACAACCCATTGAAGCCCGACTTTTGGTGGACTAATTCGAAGGGTCAGGAACAATGGGCAAATATCAAATATGAGAGACTGTCGGATTACTGTTATGGATTCGGTAAGCTAGGGCACACGACCCAAGTATGCCGAGAAGTAGTGGTGCGATCGGAGAAAAAACCCGGACTACCAATGTACGGACCTTGGATGACAGTGGCACGACAAAAGCCCACCTGAGCTAGTGTCATCAAGGGAAGTAATGCTGGACAGGGGAAGACTCATTCCTCGACACCGTGGAAATCCTGGTTCGACATTATGAACGAAGCAAAGGAAGGGGTACCAGTGGGAACAAGGAAGATGAACCGTGGGGGACAACAAAAACAGCCGATACAATGGAGTTTGAAGCTGAGACTGGGAAGAAGCAGGGGAATGCAGATGATCAAACAGAACCACACCAAACCTCCGAAAGTGACAGTGAAGCCCTATCCACTATGCCAAACCTGCAGAATACCTCGACCCTCTCAAGCCACATTATCGACCTAAACAAACTACCTAAGGGGAGCTCCATAATAACCTACCCCAGCCACAACCCCAACCTTTAGGAAACCCGAAACACAACCCTTACATTCCATCGATACTCCGCCACTTACCCTACTCAGAAACCACCCCACCGAAACCCATGTTTTCCGAACAACCCTCTACACACCATGGAACTTGAGATGGTGATGCAAATATCTGTGGAACCCCAACCTAAACCAAGTTCCACACAGAACCTACCCTGCATCACCCACTTGCCAAACAACCCTTATCAAGGAGAAGACATAAATGCGCCACAGGAGATACAAGACTACACGGTGGAGACACCACCTGATTCCCCGGAACAGCAAAGGACCGACATGGCTATGGAATATGCTACAGGTCTCAGCCCGTTCATGAATAAGATGAACCTTAAACGTGGACGAGATGAGGAGGAGATCACAGGAGAGGGAGTTCGGAAGAGGGAACGCCTCCCTAATGTCGACCATCACGATCCAAACAAGACTGAGAAGAAGGCAGCTCTCGGGGCAAAGAAGAAAGGGAAAATGAGGGTCAGACGAGACCCAAAGAAAACTGAGGTGAGGAGGAGACGCCTAATGGAGGCAGCTCAAGAGGGGAAGAGTGAATGCATGGAGGAAACTACGAACCAGGGCTCTGGTGGCTGTCCCACAACAGCCACAGGGGGTCAATGAGTACAACCTGTTGGATTTGTCATGGTCTAGGGTCTTCCCTGACAATTCGACACTTGAAAGACCTCATGGGAATGTATCAACCGGAGATTGTATTCCTAATGGAGACGAAGAATAATGATACCTTCTGTGAGCTGATCAGAAACCAGGTAGGGATGGACAAAGCATACTATGTACCACCTAAGGGCGCATCAGGGGGCCTGGCCCTTTGGTGGAACGAGGGGACAAAGATACAAATCCTAGAGGCAACCCCAAATATGATAGATACAAAAGTGTGGATGAAGAACAAAAACCCTATGTACATGACGTGGATGTATGCGGACACGGATGATCGACTTAGACGGAAAAACTGGACCGAATTGAGGAGGATTAAATGCACAAGAGTCGCAAACTGGGTTTGCCAAGGAGATTTCAACATAATTTCACATCATCGTGAGAAAGAAGGCGGGATACGAAAGGAACAAAGACCGATGGATGAGTTTAATGACATGATACAAGACATAGGGATGGAGGACCTTGGATCAAAGGGACAAAGATTCACATGGTGTAATAATCGGAAGGGAGAAGATCGCATCTACGAGACACTTGACCGGATTCTTGTCAATTGTGAGTGGGCAAAAAATTTCCCACTTGCACAATGCACAAACGAGGTTGCGATTGGATCGGATCACACACCTATCATCTTACATCTCGACCGACCTGCCCAAAGGAGGAAAAGGGGATTCCGGTTCAAGGAAATGTGGCTTGAACATCCCGAACGCAAAAAAGTGGTTAACCATGTCTGGACAGAACCGAATGGCACACCACATGGGAGTCAATTATGGCCAAAACTCGGAAATTGCAGAAGAAGACTTATGCGGCGGAGTAAGATTAATTTCGGAAACAACATAACCGAGATAAGAAAAGCGACGAACCGCCTTAGTGACATAGGTAGACTTCGGTCGAACCATGAGTCTAGCATGGAGGAAATGAGCCTAAAAACCCAAATACGAGCATTATGGAGGAGGGAGGAGTTGTATTGGAAGCAAAGGGCTAGAGTCAAATGGCTAACAAAGGGGGATCGAAATACCACATTCTTCCACTTAACAACGAATACTAGGAGGCGAAGGAACCACATTGACCACTAGGAGGACAATGGATCACGAGTGCAGAGGACATCAAAAAATAAATCTTCCACCACTTTAGGGCTGCATTCGAATCCGAGAACCCTCAATGTGATGAGGACGCACTAGTTTGTGTGCCAAACTAGGTTAATGACGAGATGAACACGCAGTTAGAGAAGGGTGTCAATATGGAGGAGGTCAGGGATGCGGTCCATCAGTTGGGAGGGTCGAGGGCTCCTGGACCGGATGGGTTTCCGGGGTTATTCTATCAAAGGAGCTGGAACACTATGGGACCCGACGTCTTCACGGCAGTCAAGGCCTTCCTCTAGACAGGTGCATTTCTGCCATCCCTTAATCAAACTGATATTACACTCATCCCCCCAAAAAAAAAACCGACACATGCATCTGATTTTAGGCCCATAAGCCTGTGTAATTTCTCATATAAAGTTATATCAAAAGTTTTGGTGAATAGGCTAAAAACCTATTTATCAGAACTTATCACCCCCTATCAGAGCGCATTTGTGGCAGGTCGATTGATTCAGGATAACATAATGGTAGCTCATGAAGTTTTCCACCACCTGAAGGCGTCGAATGGAGGCTCAAAGGTGGAATGCGTACTAAAGCTGGATATGCAGAAGGCATATGATAGGGTCAAATGGGAGTTCTTACTAAGGAGCATGGCGAAGAGAGGATTTGGAGATAAGTGGATTTCATGGATGAGGGCGTGCATCACCACTATGACATACCGGGTACTAGTAAATGGGGAACGCACACAAGATATCCATCCGACGAGGGGCATTAGACAGGAGGGCCCACTCTCACCCTACTTGTTTATACTCTTGGCGGATGTACTATCACGACACATCGAGCAGGAGGTAGCACAAGGAAGGATAAAGGGACTAAAGCTCAAGAGAGGATGCCCGGAACTTCACCATATTTTTTTTTGCGGATGACTCCCTTTTCTTTATACAGGGAACCGTGTAAAATGCACGACATCTAAAGGAGGTTATAACGAAATACTGTAAGAACTAGGGCCAAAGGGTGAATGAGCACAGGTAAATACTTAGGGCTACCAACGGTCTGGGGACGCTCAAAACGGGAGGCTCTAGGGTATCTCAAGGAACGCATAAAAGAGAAACTTAACGGGTGGAGGGTCAAGACTCTAAACCAAGCGGGCAAGGAGATTCTCATTAAGTCGGTGATAACAGCAATACCCTCCTATGTGATGAGCTTGTTCAAGATACCAAAAAAGTGGTGCTCGGAGATCAATGCACTGATAGCCAATTTCTGGTGGGGCCATACACCGGAAGGAAAGAAGATACATTGGAAGAGATGGGAGATCCTAGCACAAACAAAGGAGATAGAAGGATTAGGATTCCGGGAACTTGAAACTTTCAATATGTCCTTGTTAACAAAGATGGCAGACCGAATCAGCAAGGAACCAAACTCATTATGGGTGCAAGTGTTGAAGGGACTATACTACCCCAGGGGAGAGATCAACTTGGCTAGCAAAGGTGCCCGGGCATCGTGGGGTTGGGCAAGCATTTTATGTGGCCGAGACAAGCTTATGAAGGAAGGATTATGGGTAATATGGGACGGCACCAGTATCAACTTACATGAGGATCGGTGGCTCTATACCAAGAGAGGCTGGAAGCTCGATCAACCGATTGGTGAATACGAACCACCATACCAGAGAGTGGCAGAACTGATGAATATAGACCGAACGTGGAATCAACAACGAGTGCGGGAAACAAACACCCCAGGCGATGCTGTCCACATTCAGTAGATGCCGATCCCAGCAAACCCAAGACCAGATGAATTGATTTGGCCATACACGGATGATGGGCGAGCCACAGTCAAGTTTGTCTATCATCGACTCTGAGCTGCACAGGAGGGCCACCCACCGGAGCTGGCGAGGCAGGGCAGCAGGTCCACTACCGTATGAAGGAGAATCTGGGCAACAAATGCCACACCCAAACTTAAGAACTTTCTGTGGAGGATGGTCTCGAACTCACTAGCAGTGCGGGCAAACTTAACACGGAGACGAATGGAGGTGAGCCCATGCTATCAAATGTGTGGCATGATAGAAGATACAGAACATGTCTTCTACAGGTGTGCATGGACGGAGGTGGTCTGGCTCGGCGCGTTGGGTCTGGCGGGAGATCATGGGGAATGCAGCACCATAGCCGAATGGTTGATGGAACGCAGAGACGAACCAGGGGAGAGCCAGGCAATAAAGGAACGTCGATGGCAACTTTGCTTATGGACGTGCTGTGTAATATGGAGACAACGCTGCAGAGCTGTGTTTGAAGGAATAACACCAAATCCGCAAGCAACGATAGAAGAAGCGAGAAGGAGAATGTCCGAGAGCATGCAAACCATGAAACCAGCTGCACCCACACTATCAAGAAACGCACATAGAGGATGGACAAATCCGAAGCGCGGGTACGTTAAGATTAACTGTGATGCATTGTGGTTCCCCCAAACCAACCGAGGAGGCATTGGTGTGATCGCAAGAGACGAAACTGGGAAACTTATCGGAGGACTGGACAAAGGAACCGAGGGACACGGAGTCGCCAAAATTTGAAGCCGAAGACGTATGGTGGGGACTAAAGATAGTGAAGGAGCATGGATGGAGGCGCATTGAAGTAGAAACGGATTCTACAATCGTGGTGAACCAATTAACGGGGTCCTCGAACTCATGGCGCATTAGAACGGTGTGTGACAACGTACGAGATCAAGCGTCGGAATTCCAACAAGTCGAATGGAAAGCCATACCACGCACGGGAAACGAATGTGCAAACTGGATTGCGACTCAATCTAGAATGGGAGTGTGTCTTCACGATTGGGTGTTACAACCCCCACTTCCTCTTAGCAAGCTTATTTTCAATGATTGTAATGGTGTCGGATTCGATGAACCCTTAAGTTTTTAAGTAAAATCATATTCATGACCAAAACAAAAAACAAGATCGAAACAAAGGTAGAGGAGAGACACTCCAAAATAATTTTAGTAAGGTCCATAGGAAACTTGAAATGAATAAGAGTTTTGAAGATAAAATCTCATTCAAGTCTATCATAAGCGTTTTCCAAACCGAGTTTTAAAATCATCAAACCAGACTTTCTTGTTTTTTTTAGGAATCAAGAATTTCACGAAGGATCACCATATTATCAACAGATCTCCGACCAGTAATAAAACTACCTTGAAAATATTAAATAAGGTGCTCCATTAGCGGTCTCATTCTATTGACAATCACTTTAGAGATCAATTTGTAAACTGTGTTGCAGAGACTAGTGTGGCGAAATTGATTAACAAAGCTAGGTTGTTCGTCTTTGGGATCAGACAAATAAAAGTATCATTAAGGTTCTTTGGAAGTTTCTTTTCCAAAGAACAACATTAGTGATAAGAGAACAAACAGAATCTCCAACAATGTCCTAGTTTTTTTTATAAAAAAACTGGATGTAAACCATCAGGGCCTGGGATTTTCTTGCTCTCATAGAGTCAATATCCTTTTTTATTTCATCAACGGATACTTCGCAATCAAGTTTTCGACTCATTTGCGAAGATAACACATTGATCGAATTAAAAACAAAATCAGAACCAAAGGGCACAAACACTTTACCTGACGAGAACCAACTTCACAAAAAATTTCTGAAATGGAAGCTTGATAAGGTTCAGGTCAGAATCCAAATCCCCTCATTCCCTTTAATCATCTTTATTTTCGCTCTGTTTCTCCTCATAAGAGTGGTGACATGCTAGAATTTAGTGTTTATCCCCATTCGAAATCCATTTGGTTCTCGATTTCATAGCCCAAGTTTTTTATTCTTGGTTTCAAATCTCAAGATACTCATTTTTTTAAAAACAGATTCACGAGACAGCAAAAAAGGGTTTGAATTAAAAGACACTTTTATTTGAGCATCATCAAGTTTATCAAGGACTTTCTTTTTCTAATGAAGATATAACCAAATTATGCTTATTCCATTCCCTCGCTCTATTCGGGAAAATGGTAGTAGCATGCTGATGAATATTCCTAGCATAAGCTCAAGCTTTACCCGCCAGGTTTTTAAAATTAGGGTGATCTGACCACATAGTTTCTAATCTAAAAGGTCTGATATGACACTCATTAATGTTACCATTTAAGGAGAGAAGAATCGGACAGTGATCAGACTTAGTCCTAGGGAGGTGTAAGACTTTAGCATCAGGAAATTTAATAAGACAATCCGGATTGGCAACAATTCTATCCAACCTTTGTTGAACAAATTGATAATTCATTGAAGAAAAAAAAAACTAAATCATTGATAATTCATCATTTTATCTACTATTATGCAATTCATAAAGAAAAAAACGAAAATGTTTAGATGAGTTGATGATTAATCATATTATGTTTGTATTAGGTGTGTTATGTTTTGATTTTGTTGTAAACTAATTGTTGGTTACTATGCGACGCTCTGGTGTTCTGACACATATTATGAGAAATCTTTTTAGTAGGGTCAATCTGAACTCTTAGGATAATATGGGGGTAATTATTAGTTTTTAATATTCTGGACTAAATTAGAATTGTGTGTATTTGTTTTCTATATATAGAGTAGGGTTAAAGGGTGATAAATGACAGATGAATAGAATCCTCTAAATGATCCCCCAAATGCTGAGTAATATTTCAATGGATGTGATCATTTCGCAATTGTTGAAATGGTATCAGAGTCGTCTATGATTTCTCATTCCCAACGCTCTAGATTCTTCGATTATCTGACCACTCTATTCCAGACGTTACCTCTACCCCGTTTCGCTTCCCTAGAGACTTGATTGTTGATCAGATGTATTTTGGCATTTAGCCTAGCAACTGCTTCAGTTTCCTCACTGTTCTGTGCATTTCCCATAACCCTTCCTTTCCTAGGGTTTTACCTAGAGAAAGCTCTGGTCTGATTAAGCTTTCTTCTTTCTTGGTTCTTGTTCTTTCCTGGTTGTTCGGGTTCTTGAGGCCTTCCCATTTTCTTGCCTCTTCTTTGAATCTTCTGGGTGGTTGTTCTTTTCCTTGCAACCCCTAGAAGATTTGGAGTCTCCTTCTTGGTGAAGTTCTCTGCTCCGTTGACCTTGGATTTTCTTCGGTTCGAAGGTTGTCTCAGAAGTTTCTTGGCTGAATCATGTGTATATCTTCTTCATGGATGAACAGCTTGCAAACGTGGAGGCGGCAGTTCCCGTCGTGCCTCCTGAAGCGGTGCAGACGTGGAGGCAACCATTGAATGGACCGATTTCGACGTGGAGGTTAATCCTAACCATCCGCTTTATCTTCATCCTTCGGATAACCCAGGTATGAGCCCTATATCTACACAACTCACTGGGCCGGAAAACTACCCGATGTAGAGCTATGATAGTCACTCTTCGGGGTAAGAACAAAATCGGTTTTATAGATGAATCATTCGATAAAACCATTTTTAAACCCTCTCTACGTGACCTATGGGAGAGATGCAACGCAGTTGTCTTTGGTTGGATTTTAAACTCCCTTTCTGCAGATCCTTCCAATAGTATCATGTATTCAACCTCATCTTATCTTGCATGAAAAGATCTGAAAGAAAGGTATGATAAAGTTAATGGTCCTCGCCTTTATCAGTTGCATAAAGAGATTTGTACTGCTCAGCAAGGACTTGACTTTGTTTCAACATTTTTTACCAAACTGAAGCTTCTTTGGTCTGAATATGATGATACTAGTGCCCTTGACCTGTGTGATTGTGAAAAAGTCAAGAAGTATATTGTTCACTATGATAATCAGCGTCTCTGTCAGTTTTTAATGGGTTTAAATGAAACCTTTTCGAATGTTAGAAGCAGTCTTTTACTTTGGGTTCCCTTGCCTAGCTTAAACCAAGCATATATCATGATTATTCAGGAAGAAAGTCATAGGAGTATGACTGGTGGGATGTCTGTTAATCTTGCCTTCTCTTCTGACAATAAGCCTAGGATGAACACCAACATTGAATGTTATTTTTGTCATAAGAACGGCCATACCAGGCACAGATTCTATGCTAGAGGGTGTGACTTTTGCCAGAAGAAGGGGCATGTGAATGATAATTGTTTCAGGTTTAGGGATTTCAAGAAAGGAAAAAATTCCAATCCCCAAGCTAATATTGTTTCATATGTGGGTTCTAATGTTGTTGATTTTATGTCAGCTAATTTCAGTTCCTCAGTTCCTTCTCGGAGCTCCAATCTGCAAGGAATAGTGAACTTCACTACTGAGTAGTTTAATCAGTTCCTCCAGTCCATTAGTCGTGTTGGCAGCTCATCAGTGCAGACTTCTACTGCCTCAGGTGCTCACATCAATATGGCAGGTATAACTAGCTTGACTTCTCATTACCAAAAAGATGATGTTTTGATTTTAGATACAGGTGCTACTAATCATATGTCTAAAAGATCTGATTGCCTTGAGAATGAAAAGTTAGTTGCTAAGTCTAGGGTTCAATTGCCTAATGGTCTACATGTTTCAGTTGAAAGTATGGGTGATTATAAACTGGGTCCAAATAAGATTCTGAAAAAAGTTTTTTATCTGCCCAAATTCAAGTATAATCTGATATATGTTTCGAAACTCACTACTGAATTGAATTGCTATATAACTTTTTACCCCAAGATGGTTGTTCTGCAGGACTTCTCGAGTGGTTGGGTCTTGGGGATTGGTAGTGAAGAATCTGGTCTCTTTGTGTTTAAATCTTCTTATGTTGGCCATGTTAATATTGTACATAGGAGTTTGAATTCCTTATCTGTTAGGAATGCATATCTATCTTTGTTGTGGTATAGAAGATTTGGGCATGCATCTGCTCACTCTTTACAGCATGTAAAAGAATTGGATTGTTTTAGAAATAAGAATTCTATTGTTAGGAATTGCATTGTTTGTCCTTCAGCAAAGTTAACTCGATTGCCATTTCCTGTTTCCCACTCTAAAGCTGGTGAATTGTTTGATCTTGTGCATGCTGATGTGTGGGATCTATACCAGAAACGGACATATGACGGGAAAAAATATTTTTTACCTTAGTCGATGATTTTTCAAGGGTTACATGGATCTATCTAATTGTCAACAAATCTGATGTTGTTGTTTCCATCAAACAATTCTTTGCCTTGACTAATAACTAGTTTGCCAAGTGTATCAAAATCATTAGATCGGATAACGGTGAGGAATTTTGTAATGATAACTTGAGTTCCTTGTTTAAAGAAAAATGTGTTATACACCAATGTAGTTTCCCGTATACACCTCAGCATAACAGTAGAGTAAAAATAAAGCATAGGCACCTTTTGGAAGTTGCTAGATATATAAAATTTCAAGTTGCTGTTCCTGACATGTTTTGGGGTGATTGTGTGCTTACTGCTTGCTACCTTATAAATAGAACGCCATCTTCGATTTTCAATGGAAAATCCCCAATTGAGGCTATGACAAAGAAGAGACTAAATATTAAACATTTGAAAACATTTGGTTGTCTCTGTTTTGCGAAAACTCTTGTAATGCATGATAAACTTTCCTCGCGTGCCATTTTTGCAATTTTTATGGGATATTCTGAAGTGCAAAAGGGATATAAATTGTACAACATGGAAACTAAGTGTTTTTTATTAGTAGAGATGTGAAATTTTATGAAAACATTTTTCCCTTTGCCGAAGACAATGATGAACCATCTTCGTATGTGATTGAGCAAGTTGATTATATTGATGTTACATATAGACCCCCACGTCATCACATTCAGACATCTGAACGTGAACATGAGGTAAATAATGTCCCATCATATACGGACAATGATGAGATTGTATCTGAGTCCAATGACCATCCAAACCAAAATACCTACATGCCTCGCAGATCTGGCAGGGCTACTAAGCCCCCAATGGATTATCAGGTTGAGAATTCCAATAGTCAATATTCTATCTCAAAATGTATTTCATATAAGAATTTATCCGCTCCTTTTCAGTGTTTTGTTTCTTCCTTATCCAGAAATGAGGAATCTGAATCATTTTCAGAGGGTGTGAAACATCCTGAGTGGGTGAATGCCATGCAAAACGAGATAGCGACCCTTTAAGAGAATGGAACATGGGAGTTAGTACAACTCCCATCAAGTAAGAAACCAATAGCATGCAAATGGGTATATAAAGTTAAACTCAATTCGGACGGTTCTATAGAGCGATATAAAGCTAGGTTAATGGCCAAGAGTTTTACTCAAACCCACTGTATTGACTATTTTGAAACATTTTCCCCGGTTTCCAAAATTAACACTGTCTGAACTGTTTTAGCTTTAGAATTCATAAACAATTGACCCTTATTTCAAATGGATGCCCATAATGCTTTTCTTCAAGGGGACCTTAATGAAGAAATTTTTATGCATGTGCCACCCGTTTTTTCATAATCAGGGGAGAATGATAATCTGGTATGTCAATTACGAAAATCTCTTTAGGGTCTTAAGCAATCATCTAGACAATGGAATTTGAAACTAACTGAAGCGCTTGTTGACAATGGATACATTCAATCGAAGCTGGACTATTCTCTCTTTACAAAAAGAATCTGGAACTGAGCTTGTTATATTATTGATCTATGTTAATGATCTTGTTATTTTACGTAATAGTGTTGTTTTAATCAACCAACTTAAAGCTGTCCTCAAAGACATTTTTAAGATGAAGGACCTCGGTGAATTGAAGTTTTTCTGGGTATTGAAATTGCTAGATCTCATAAGGGTTTCATTTTATCTCAAAGAAGGTATGCTCTTGAATTAATATCAGAATCAGGTCTTTCAACATGCAAAACTGCTAAAACCCAATGGAACTTAACATTAAACTTACGAGCAGATCATATGATAGTCATCTTAAAATAAATCAGGATGATCTTCTTCTTGAAAATCCTAACATGTGTAGGAAACTGATTGACAAGTTGTTATATCTAACATTACTAGACATGACATTGCATTTGTGGTTCAGCATCTTAGTCAATATATGCATGAACCTAAGAACCTAAGAAGTCTCATCTGGAGGATGCTCTTACAGTTATCAGGTATATTAAGAATGATCCAGGTTTAGGTATTCTGCTTGACTCCAGTAGTAAGCCAGGTTTTGACAGCCTTTTGTGATTCTGACTGGGCTGGTTGTGTTGAGAGTAAAAGATATGTCACAGGTTATTGCATCAAATTAGAAAATTCCTTGATATCTTGGAAGGTAAAAAAGCAAAGTACTGTGTTTAGATCTTCAGTCGAGGTTGAATATAGGAGTATGGGAACCACCTTATCTGAGATTATATGACTTCGAAATTTACTTATTGAGTTAGGGATATCACAGACTGAGCCGATTATGTTATATTGTGATAATCAAGCTGCATTACAGATTTCTTCTAACCCTGTTTTTCATGAGAGGACCAAGCATATTGAAATAGATTGTCATTACATTTGAGAGAAGATTCAAGAAGGAGTGGTTCAGACCCAACATGTGAAGACTCCAGACCAGTTGGCAGACTTGTTCACCAATGCCCTTGGAGGACATCAGTATGAATACTTGAAGAAATTACTTGGAATGAAGAATATTTTTTTTATTTTTTTTGTTTTGTTGGTTCAGATTGAGTGAGAGTTTTATTAGGGTTAATCTGAACTCTTAGGATAGTATGGGGTAATTATTAGTTTTTAATATTCTGGACTAAATTAGAATTGTGTGTATTTGTTTACTATATATAGAGTAGGGTTAAAGGGTGATAGAGGACAGATGAATAGAATCCTCTAAATGGTCCCCCAAATGCTGAGTAATATTTCAATGGGTGTGATCAGGTCGCAATTGCTGAAAAATATCGATGAGTACTCATGTAAATGTGAGCATCCAAACGAAAGAGAGTGCACTCAAGGTCTCACCTTAACTAGATCATTAGCGTTAAAAGCACTCAGATCTCTTCCTCCAATACGATGCGTAAATCTCACCTCCAGAGTAATGACTTTCTGCAAAATCCGATCATTAAAGATGAAATTAGGACTTACGGTATACCATATTATTAAATGATAAAATTCCGTCAAACATTTTGATGCAAAATATATGAAAAATACAATGACAGTAAGCAGTTCAACATTAGGATTCAATATCTACTACCACGTTAACATCTCTGCTACTCTTAGTTTATATATATATATATTTTTAATTTATTTAACCATATAAGTAATATGTAATGATATGGTAACTTGTACTATCCTTGATCTAATAAAAATAATTATTGATTTTGATCTGAAAAGTGAAAACCCTATCATTAAGTGAATTTTCTAATTTATTTATTTACTGGAAAATTAACTCGCATTTGCGCTGTATTTAAATTAATATATGCTTTAATTAATAAGTAATAAATTTTTATATAAAAAAAAAAGCATATATTAAAGAGTAAATACATTCTCCTTTAATCTTTTGGTCAAATTTTGAGTTTCGCTCTACAAGTTTAAATCGTAAAATTGTCTTCCTTCACGTTTAGTCAAATTTCAAGTTTGCTCCATCTGTTAACTTTTCAATCCAAATTTAATAGAATATATTTTGAAAAATGCAAAAATAATAGAAAACATTCAAAAATGTCACAATTTAACCATTTCAACAAAATTTAAATGTTATAATTGAGTCCTTATTCAATTTGAGCTCGATTGAGTTTCAATCAATGGGGCGAGTTCGAGGCCAATTCAATTGGGGCTAGGGGTTCGGTCTGACCTAGACCCCTTGATTGGGGCTCAATCGAGTTCCGATCGGATCATGACTCAATTATAACATTTGAAAAAGTTGGGAAGGATTAACTTGTCATATGTTTTTATTTTTTTATATATTTTTGCAATTTTCAAAACTTATTATTTTAAAGGGTTGATGGTTTCAGTAGTACCTTATTTCTGACCAATGTTATCGGATGGTACTTTAAGAATTTTTAGGTTAACGTATGGTACCATATGTTTAAAAATGTTGTACTTTAGTTTTCTGTTGAATGGTCCACACCAGCACCACGTCATTGTCACCTAGATATATAATATAATATTTAATTAAAAAATAAAATCTCTTAATAAAAATAGAAAATAATCTATAAAAAATTGGAATTAAAAAAAATAAATTTACATAAAAAAAATAATTTTATATTAAAAAAATCAGAAAATTAAATTATAAATTCTAAAATATATTATTTTTAAATTTACTTATAAAAAAAATGAAAAACGTGCAAAAAAAACAAGTCAAGGACCCTTGTGTCCAATTGACCCAGCTTAGGGTTGAACCCCTTGGGCTAGGGCAATTGGACCCATGGGTCCTTGACAAGTTTGTGTTCCCTGATTACTGATTTTTTATTTAAAAATAATTTTATAAATAATAATTTTTTTATTTTTAATTTAGTTTTTTTTTATTTACTAAGTTTGTTTCCAAATTTATTTATATATACAAATATATATATATATATAAACAATTTTATTTTTATTAATATATAAAGTTTGAAAATATATTTATATTTTTTAACTTTTTCATATTTATTTTATTTTTACTTTTCATCTGTCACGTCAGCGTCACGTCACTATTCTGTTAGTCAAACTTGTTAGTCCATAGTAATTTGGACTAAAGAACAATATTCTGAAACATAAAAGTACCAAGAAACAACATAGGAGTACTAACCGATAACATGAGTAAAAAATATGGTACTAATTGAAACATTTATGGAAAAGTGGACGGAGGATGCAAACTCAAACTTTGGCCAAACATGAAGGAAGAAAGTTTACGATTTAAAATTTAAGAGGAAAACTCGAAACTTGGTCAAATATTTGGGTCAATGTAATATTTGACTGAATATTAAAATTCATCAAAAATTATACAATATTAAAATGATTTATATTTTAACAAATAATAAAAATATTAGTAAAAAAATCTTTTTTAATAGTAACTACATTTTTGTTTTACTATATGAATGATATTATAAAATATAAAGAATAGGTATATTTTTTCATTAAAAAAAATAAAAGTACATCAGTCGATAATAAAAATGAATACCAATAATTATTGATATGATGCTAATTAAAAATCTTATTTTTTTATTTATAAAATCTATTATTGTTATATAGTTTAATTTATTACAAAAAATGTTGAAATATTAGTACAAAATATGTATAATGTATTTATAGTAATTATCGCTTATGTTCAATTATACAAATGATAATTTTGTAATTGGTAAACTAAGTATAATGTACATTTATTTTGTGAAGGTCTGAAAATAGTTCAACATATTTGCATAAAACTTTATTTGCACCAACATAGTTTTAGCGATGGTGAATGGTGCAACGCGTTTGAAAAAAATGGTGATTGGTCCTTCCGTCAATCCTCCGTTAAAAAATTGTGTTAAATAATTTTAAAAAATTAACCGAATAATTATCCAAGCATTGCAATTGCACCTTAAAAATTTACATTAATTAAGTTCTGACTTGATTCAGACTCACTCGGGGGGTCCTATGGTATGGGTTCAGACTCATACCATGTTATCCCAGGTTTGGGACCTCGTATGGGTTCAAACACAAACCATTCGACGCCCGATTGGGGCTCCATTGGAGACACAATTGTTTCGACTAGGTTCAGACTCATCTTGGTTTAGCCACAATCCGGGGGTCCTATGGTCTGGCTTCGGACTCAGATCAGGCCGCCCAAGGTTGAGGATCTGGTTTGGGTCTGAACGAGACCATATGACAATCGGGAGCCCCCAATCGGTTGGACCATGTTGGGATCGAACCTAGTCCAATCGATTATGGCTTCACATGAGCCCCAATTATATGTCATATGGTCTGGGTACGAACCTAGAATAGGTCCTCGACGTTGGGCGACCTAGTCTAGGTCCGAACCCAAACAATAAGACCCTTGATTGAGGCTCAATTGGTGTCGGGATTTAATTGTAAATTAATATTAGTTTGTAGTGTGTAATTGTAACGTTTGAAAAAAATATTCAGTTAATTTTATAAATTTGAATGTTAGAATATAGAAACAACATATTAGTGTTAGAATATAGAAACAACATATTAGTGTTAGACTATAGAAACAACATATTAGTGTTAGAATATAGAAACAACATATTAGGAAATACCACAATAGGAAGTAATCTTTTGTATTATGTACTTTCCTTTTCTAATTGTTTCCTATTCTCACAATCTGTACACTATATGTAATAGTCAAGGATGAATAACAATACGAGTTGACAAGCTTCAAACAAATCCCAATCCAACAATCCCAATCCAACATGGTATCAGAGCCGATCTGCAAACAGGAAGGGTGGTGACTGGATTTTTTACTGCGGGGCAACGAACACTATGTCTTATGACCCGAAGGATTTTTCAGACCTAGCATCGCCATCAAAATCTCACATTGAGACCGCCAGTGGAGAACTTGTAAAAGTGATAGGGGAGTGTCAACGCAAACAGAAGCAGAGCCGCCCTAGCTCCGATAAGAACAAACAGAAGCAGAGCCACCCTAGCTCCGATAGGGACAAACAGAAGAAGAGCCGCCCTAGCTCTGATAGGGTCAAACAGAAGCAGAGTCGCCCTAGCTCCAATAGGCTACAACAACAGAGTTGCCTTGACTCCAATTGGGTACAACAACAACAACAGAGTTTCCCTGACTCCGATAGGGTCTTAAACCAATCAGTCCAAGGAGTATTTTCAGGAAGAAGATATTCAACAAGTCGGTCAACAAAAGAATTTTCAACAATATCCTTGACAAGTTAAACATTGGAGATCCCACTGTTCAACTTGAGGGGGAGTGTTAGAATATAGAAACAACATATTAGTGTTAGAATATAGAAACAACATATTAGTGTTAGACTATAGAAACAACATATTAGTGTTAGAATATATAAACAACATATTAGGAAACAACATATTAGGAAATACCACAATAGGAAGTAATCTTTTGTATTATGTACTTTCCTATTCTAATTGTTTCCTATTCTCACAATCTGTACACTATATGTAATAGTCATGGATGAATAACAATACGACTTGACAAGCTTCAAACAAATCCCAATCCAACAATCCCAAATCCAACATTGAAAAGTATTTAACGAAATTTTTTTAACAGGTGATTGACAGAAGGACTTTTCACCGTCATTTTTAAATATGTTGGACCATTTAAAACATGCTGGCATGATAAACCATTTTGTGTAAACATGTTAGACTATTTTCAGACTTTTCTCTTTATTTTTACTAATAGTAACTATCACTTACAAAAACTATTTTTTAAAATTCATAGAATAAGATAAGTATACAACTATATAAAATAAAGCTCCACAAAACATAAAAACTATATTAAAATTGTATGTGTAACTATATTAGTCTTAACTTTAATTTTTATTAATAATTCTTTATATGTGCACGAACTTGATTTTTATAAAATATACTATTATGAATCTTAATACTTAAATAAAATAAATTTAAGAAAAAAGTCATAAATGTATGTGTAAGAGAGATAGATGATTGGACTTTAGAAACTTATGTGGAGAATTTAAAAAAAAAAAAAATTGTAATTTACATGACATATTACAAATGCATAAAACGTGTATATCTTACATTAATTAATTAAAAGTTATAAATTTGATATTAAGAAAGAAAAATATTATTTAAAAAAAACTTACTTATCCTCATTTTACATAACCAAATTAATATATGGATAGATATAAGTATAGATAATATATGGACAATAAAAGGAATGTATTTTTGCAAGGGACAAAATATGATTAAAAAAAGTAGCCTCATGAATTATCTAACATAGTCGTATGAAAAAATTAATATACATAAATAAAACATATGAACAATAGAAAAAATTATTAAACCCCTTTGTTAAATATTCGTTAAAGTATACATTCAACTCATAAGATATGTATAATAAATTTATATTTTATTTTTAAAATGTGAGAATGATGTACATATAAAATAAATAATTTTTTTAAATGAGGCCTAGTTAGAAAATGGTAAATACTACTAGATATTTTTTAATAAATAAAATAAAAAAACTAACCTTGTAGAAAAATTATATATGCATAAATAATCTTTTAGTGAAAAATAAGATGAATAAAATAAAATTGATAAAACAAAATGTCTTTTAAGATTAAATGATTATTTTGCTTATTTATCGTTATGAAGATACTATATATCTATATCAAGTAGAGAGATACAAAAAGAAGTACCAACACTTGATTATTTTGAGAGTACAATTTTCTAATTTTGAATATATATTTTTTTAAGAAATCCACAGCTATTTATTTATTTATTTAAAAAAAAAAAACTAATTGCTTACGCAGACATATATGCAATGCAAAGACAGAAACCTCGGCTGTATTAAGTTTCTTACATATTTTGTCCTCCAATAGAACTCCTTCAACCAACTCTCTTTTACATTAATCATTCCAGAGCTTAACAGACTACAAAAAGAGCAGTAAAAAGTACAAACCAAACAAACACTTCCTCTGGTAAAAGAAAAGTCAATACAATTCAAAGCACTCTGTCCTGAAGATCGTTAAGTAATGTCGAAGCAAAGGAGCTAAGCTTCTTTCCCGTCTCACCAGCAATGTTCTTGAGAGAAGACATGTCTTGTTGAGCCTGTTCAGACATAAAAAAGTTAAAAACAATGCAGATTTCAAACACAAATAGTGATTATTGTTTGGTTAATGACTATTTACCTGGAAGGAGATTCGATTAATGAGGTCACTTGCAGAGACATCGAGGGATGGATCTTCATCGTGACCAAACAGATCAGCACTTGAAATCGCCGTTGAACCCTGTAAACCACAAGAAAAAAGTATAAAATTAAATTACTAGAGCCTTATTCATGAACCTGAAATCAAAATTTTATTACTGAGAAGCAGCGGCACAATCATTATGAAATTGATAAATTTACGCATATTGTAATATCGAAACGCTAAACATTATACAGTCATCTGATGATCAGTTTTTGTCTCCATATTTCCTTGTTTCGACATGTTGGATGTATCAAAGAGCATAACAGCTTTAGAGATGTATCATCAATGTAGCCACAAAATAAAATACAGAGGTAGTTGAAAGTAATGAATGGAGGCATACTGAAAACTTCTGCAGGGAAGCTTTGGCATTTTGCTCATGAGAGTTGTTTTGCTCCCCGAAAAACTGTGCAGATGAAATGGATTTTGCATTTGTGAATTTCTTTCTTGCTTCATCAGTTTCCTGAACCTAGACAACCCAGAAATTATACAAGTTAAAAGATGAATCAGGGAATCTAGGGCGGAGTAAGTAAATCAAGAACAAGATAACTGATTTCCAGAAAAGCAACTAAATATTTCTTTACTTATTCAAAGGAAAGTGAAGCACGATTGCATTACAAACGCTTTCATATCAACCAGTTCGTTGACATTTGGATGAATTGATCCCTGATGAAGTTCTCAAGACAAGGTACTCACCTGTACTTTCGAAGAATTGGAGCTTCCTCTCTTTGGAAATCCACTGTCCATTCCAAATTCTGAAAAGAAGTTCGATGACTTAGGTGGAGCCACATGGTTAAGCACATGTGTACCACCTGAAGTTGTTTCAGTGGTGGACTGGACATTTTCAACATACTCAAATCGAGATGCTATTGGCGGCCCAACCATAGGATTACTACTATTGGCTGGGGGAGTCACAGCAACAACAGGCTCCTCCGGCTTCTGATCATAGAGATTTTCAGTTGGCTGCATAATTTAAATTTAAAACAAAAAATTAACAAACTAAGGAAATTTAAGTGAACAAAAGATAGTCCTGATGATATTAAAATGGAATTAAGGTACCCTAGTGGTCAGCTTTCGTGCACCTAGCCCTCCAGTTTTGCCGGATTTCCTGACAAGAGGCTTCTTGTTAGAGGAGGAAACTACAGTATAAGATGCCTTTGGAGGAGCAGTGACGACATCAGAAACTTCTTTCTTGTCTAAGGAGTTTTCGTTTGGTTTTGGAGGTTCAGTGAGCTTGATAAGGCCATTAGATGCCTGAGAGGCAACAGGGGATGATGGCAAAACTGCATCTTCCACCACACTTTTTGAAACTTCTTTTGAAAGTATTTGTCTATACAAATCAGCAGCTCTTGATGTATACTTTGCCTCAGTTTTTCTTCCATCAGTCCATCCATGCTGCTTAAAAAATACATGAGCACGGCTGTTTCCCCCAAAAATCATTGTTTTTAACTGTTCGGGACTCCATGAGTCTAAATTTGTAGACCTACATGAGGAAATAATGAGTATTTAGTACATACAGGTAGACAGAAGGACACCACTGCTAATGCTACCAAGTGGCAGTCTTTTCCCGGAAATAGGTGTATTATATGCATGTGCTTCAAATTGATTATAATCACGCTGCTACTAACATGAATATGAGAAACCCATATGATAAATCACATAGCTCACACATATTTATTTCATGTAAAAACTCCCACTACACTAAAATAGTAATAATGGAATGTACAAGATACAGAGAAAGAACAAATAAAGTCTTTAAAACATTTAGAACAACTAGCTACAACCAACCAAAATGGTAAGAAAGAATATCCCTAAAGTAGGAGATAACGAATTGTGCAGAAGAAAAATAAAACCTAAATCTAATCAGCGCAGGAATATCTCCAAGGTCAGCCTAGTGACCATTACTGGGCTAGGAACACATGATCTGATAAGCATCTCTATCTATCCCAATTGAACAAGCAATAAACAGCATAAACTCCAATGTTTGAAAAATTATGAAGTGCTAGAGAGTAGAGACCCTAATCCTGTTCAACAATGATCAGCGTGATAGCATTCAATCTCTCAAGGATTTGTACTTGGCATAGGGATATGGATACTAAACTTAAACTGTTTAACTGTATGCGCGAGTTGTTGTGAAAGATGTCATATGTAAACTTACATATTTAGTCCAACAAGTACCAACCCAAACTTAACTTCTGCTATTCAATGCATCCGCCTTCAAGGGATTGAAAATTTGAGTACAAAAGGAAATCCCAATTTAGACTCAAATATCCAGCAAATCGTTTCTAGACATATCCAATAAATCTTCCAGCATAAAGTAAGATCGATTTAGCATCTGAGCTCAGAAAAATAGGAACTTCATTGCACTTGCACACTCATTATGGGTTTACCAAGAATCTACTCAAACAGAAATCGACAACGAACAGCTCCACTAGGCATCTCTAGTAAATCGGCAACATGATCACATAACAGGCAGCAGAAAGAAGAATCCAATAAAACCCTAAACCCAATGGTAAAATCAAACCTCGCGAAGCTTATATGGACACCAAGGTTACGATGAGCTGCAGAGCAGTCGATGCAAAGGAAGATCCCGTACGTCACGGAGGCCCAAGTAGGGTTCTTGGCATTGCAATCAAAGCATGTCTGCCGCAAATACAGAAGGAAAGGAAATACTCAGATCTCACACAAAATTAGCTAGATCCGCACTTAGACCAGGTAATGCTACAATCTATCAAGCACTGAGCGTGGTGAAAATTGGACCTTGTTCTCTGATTTCGTCTTCAGCTTCCTGAAAACAGCATCCCTGTCGGTGGGATAGTCAGACGTCATGAGAGTCAGAGACACGGGTTTCCTGGGAGGAGTATTTTCAGCTACAATTTGATCGATCGATCTCCTCCCAGGGAGAATTGAAATTGAAGAAGAGGTCGAGCTTTGGAGGAGTTTGTTGAAGTATTTGAGTTGGGGTTCGATTTTGTGGGTGGTGGAAGGACATGTTGAATGACATATTTATTCCTGCTTGTTTTCCTGTCCTCCTAGGTCGACAGGGTATATTTGGGAAAACAAAAGTCGGTCGATTCTGCAATCGGACTGGAGGAGTGCCCAACAGAAATTGTCCTTCTGCATTAAATGACCAGTTCACCAAAAAGAAGGACAAATAAAGGTCGAACCTTTGCTCTTTCCTTCATACGATTCGACCGCCGGTTTGAACGGTTCAACCGCCTATCCACTCTTCTCTTCTTCATTTTTCTCCAAATCAGTCCATCTTCACTCTTCTCCTTCAACTTCAACCTCCCACCTCCCACCCCTTCCCCCTTCACCAGCCCCCTCCCGTCTGCCACCACCTGCTCGTCGTTGTCACCCTCTCACCGTCGTCACCCGCTCCACCCACGCCACCTCATGGAAAATACATGGCGATACATCGACAACAACCCAGACTCCATCATCTTGCTACTTGCAAAATCGAAGGAATTTCACCTTGCTAGGCGGAACAAGTGGTGAAATCACTTGTAGCTATGCATCCATTTGTTACAACACATGGACATGTTAATGTTTCTTGTTGGAAAAGAAGAGAATAGTAACATTACAAGGCTGGAGAAGAGGCATAGCATTGTTAACTTACGGTAACAGGAACCTTTCGAAGTAGGGAAACGGAGAGTATATAGGAAGTGACGGGAAAGCTTATGAGAACGAGGTTTAGGGACTTCCATGGATGCCTGTGTCTAGGGGTGGAAAAAAATCTGTTTTGGTCGAACCGAGCTGTACCTTTTGTCAACCGTATCGGTTCGTCCGAATCGGTTCACAAACCAAAACAGTATTTTTGCAAAAATATGGAGCAACTCAGAAGAGGTACAAAAAATTGGTTGACAAACGGTAAACCGTACCACTTCTCGTACCGGGGTTAATATAATATTATATTTAATTATTAAAATATATACTCTAAACCATTAGACCAAAGTTGGTTCGGTGACTACTCAAACGGTTTTGTCTGTTAAAATCTATCAATATATTAGTTTAATGTTGATAAGTATTAAATAAATCAATAATATATTAAAATGAATTTATTTGTTTTTGTAGAAAAAGTTTGTTCAAACACAAAAACAAAATTAGACTTAGTTAGGAGGTACAAGTCTGATTTTGACTATGTCAATCATATATGATCTAATAATAGGCACAATTTATGAGGGAGGATATGATAGAATCATTTATTGTTCTTCGATTTTGCCCGTTGTCTTGGCAAGGAGGCCTGCTACACCATTAGCATTCTGGTATATGTGTCTGAGTTTGAATCTGTTAAATTCCAGCAACATCTTCCTACAATTAGAAATTAGAGGCATTAGAGGGTCTATCAATATTCGTTTCTTCCGCTAACATACATATAACCCCTTTTGCATTTGATTCAACAAATATGTCTGTTATCCCCATGTTTTTTTGACAAAGCTAAGTCATCCCGTATTTCCCATAGTTTCGCTACCATACTGTTTATTATTCCCACTTTTCTATGAAATCTCTTAATCCAACCTCCCAAGTGATTTTGGAAAACTCCCGCACATCCCGCCAGACCTAGTTACCAATTGTCGATCCATCTGTGTTTAACTTAACCCAACTCACTTCGGGGGCCATCCATCGAACTTCCACTGGGTTTCAGATTAATTTTGTTGAATTCTTTACAAGAATGGTAGCGACCTCCTTAGCCTGCAAAAAGTTTAGTTCCACAATATTTGTATGCAATGGTTTATTATTAAAAATAAAAGAGTTTCTATACTCCCAGATGTACCAGATCGCAAATGAAAACACTAATCGCCATTGTATGCCATTCTGGTGATTAATTTTGATTGCAGAATTAGTTTTCAACCAAGTTGCTAAGGGTGCCCCATGGAAATCAATACCAATAGGGATACCTATATCAAACCAAATTTTATCTGCGACCTCACAATCTCTAAGCACATGAATTGTGTTTTCCTCTGAAACACCACAGTTTTGACAAATAGGGCTAATGTCAATACCCCTTTTGTGAAACATCATCGCAGATTGGATACGATCGTGGTGGCAAAGCCACAAAAACGTTTTAATACGAGGTATATTTTCGCAGTTCCAGATTCAGTCCTAGTTCTCTGGCCTGGAGGCAATGTAACTATGTTGTTTTTCCTTTATGCTTCTATAAACCAAAGCAACCGAAGGCATTCCTTTTGGAGATCCCATCCACAGTTTTCTATCATGATGGTTCGATTAGATACTCCTCGGGGTGGCAGATATGAGATTAATGATATCTTCAGGGATCTGGAATGAGATACATGAGGTATCCCAACCTCCATTTTCTCCTATAATATCACACACTTTGAGTTGATCTTCCCCCAAGAAAAAAGGTCCCTCGATCATAGATCTAAGGTTTGACCTACCTACCCAGTTATCCGACCAAAGATTAATTTTAGAGCCCTTTTCCAACAATCCAACCCTATCCCTCCTTGAGTGTTTTAAGACCCTGACTAATGGCCTTCCAAGTAGTCGACCCCCCCCCCCCCCCCCCTAGAAGCTTTCCTATCTAGGTCCAAGTATTTTGTTTTCAACACATAAGCCCAAGGGTCGGGAGATTTTTTCAGTCTCTAGAGAAAATTTACTAACATCACCAGATTTCTTTCCCTATAGATTTGAATACTCAGTCCCACCTTATCTTTTGGTAATGTAACCACCTTCCAGTTCAAGTTATGCATTTTTCCTTCTTTCCTCCTATGAACCCTAAAGGAAATCTCTATTAATTTTGTCAAACTCTTTACACGTAGATATGGGAAGGGATGTGCATTGCAATAAATAAGAGGGAACCGTGGTCATCACCGAATTAATCAGGATACATCTGTCAGTCATAGATAGCAATTTAGAGAGCCACTCTGGAAGTTTAGCTCTCACTCTATCCAATATGAAATTACAGGAGTTTTTATTAGATAAATTCATGGGGAAGCCAAGATAGTTAGATAAGCTTTTCACTTTCCTAAGGCCTAAAAGAGATGACATTTGATTAACAATCTCAGGATCCATGTTTTTAGAGAACACAATTTGGGATTTTTCAAAATTTACTTTTTGACCAGAAATCGCACAAAATCAATGAAGAATTTTTTTCATAACCTCACAATTTGCAAAGGATGCATCACCAATCAGGATGAGATCGTCCGCAAAAAGTAAATGAGACAACTTCATATTGTTCCTTCCCAATCTCACGATTTTCCAATTTCCCTTCCTAACTTCCTCCTGAATGAGGAATCTGAGGTAATCAATGCAAATGATGCAAAGGTAAGGGGAGAGAGAATCACCTTGTGTGAGCCCCCGAGAGGGGATAAAAGGACATAACTCACCCCCATTGAGAAGGATTGAAACAGTGGAGGTGGTGATGCATTCCATGATAACAGAAATGAGATTAATAGGAAAGTTGAAGTGTAGTAAAGTATTCTGAATGAAATCCCATTATAATCTATCATAAGCATTTTCAAGGTCCAGTTTAAAACCATCTGCCCCGAGGCCCCACGTTTTTTTTTATCAAGGGTGATTAAAACTTCCCTATGGATGACAACATTATCGCTAGCTCTACGACCCATGATAAAACTCGCTTGGAAAGGTGATATAAGGTGGTGCATGAACGACCTAATTCTATTCAAGATCACCTTAGAGAGAATTTTGTGAAACAAGGTACTTAAGCAAGGGGTGAAGACCATCTGACTCAGGAGCTTTTAAGGGACTTAAGCATGTGAGGGCATGAATGATCTCACTTTCAGACACGAGGTTCATAAGCGAGTTAGCAATGTGATGATTAAGGGACTATAAAGGTTTAAATTCAAAGCTAGACTGAATAAGAACCAAATTTGTTTCCGTAGAAAACATATTGTTGAAAAAATATTGAAAAAGGTCCTTAATCAAGTCAAGATCATATATTTAATTTTCCCAATGATCTTTGATAGCTCTGAGTTTTGAGTGATTCCTTTTAATTAAGGTAGAAACATGATAAATCTGAGTGTTTCTATCTCCGCCAGCAATCCAATTCATTCTAAACTTTGCAACCCAGAGCTTTTCTTCTTGGTTAAGTACCTCAGCGTAGTCATTACAAAGATATATTTCCAAGTTCAAGAGAGACAAACTAGGGTTCAAAGAAATTCTTTTCTGGATCAAGTCTAGTTTTGCAAGAATTTTCTTATTCCTTTTAAAAACATTCCCAAAAGTGTTTGTATTCCACTCTCTAGCTTTGCTCGGGAAAATACTAGTGGCCTCATGATGAATATTAGAAGCACACTCCTAAGTATCAATGATCAGATTTTAAAAATCAGGGTGGTCTAACCACATAGGTTCACATGTAAAAGGTCTCACATTCCTATCTAGCCCCACAGGTTTTAACAAAAGAAAAATAGGGCAATGGTCAGACTTTAATCTAGTAAAATGAACAACCTTAGCATTAGGGAAGTTCAAAATCCACTCAGGATTTGCAACAATACGACCAAGCCTTTGTTGGATAAAGTTACTATTTCTACACATTCTAGGCCAAGTGAATTTAGGACCAGAAAACCCTAGATCAACTAAAGCACAATAATCAAGCATATTTTTGAAATTAGCAGCACAGTTAAGATTAATTGGTCTGCCCTTTTTTTCATATTGATTAATTACATCATTAAAATCCCCCAGAACTACCCAAGGTAGACTCATACTATCAACAACAGATTTAAGGTTCAACCACAATTCACTTATTTCCTCAAAATCTACACTAGCATAAATGGCGGAAATAATCCAGGAGCAACAAGAATCACGTACCTTAACCAGGGCGTGGATCTCCTGTTCCGTGGATCCCATAACATCTAGGCCCAAATTATTTGAATTCCAAAGAACCAAGATGCCTCCACTAAGGCCTATAGAGTTTATACTCTTGAAGCTATCTAAATTGATATTCATAGTCTGGGCAATCATGCTATCACCATTGAGCATAGTGTCTGTGAGAATGACCACATCCAACTTGTGTCGGCGAATTAAATCGTTAACTGAAATAATAGTCAAATTACTACCTTATCCCCTACAATTCCAAGCAAGAATACTCAGATTTGATCTAGCAATATCCTCCATCAGAATTGCCGTAATATTTCGAAACCTATTATTTAAATTAGTTGTATGGATCATAAAAAAACAAATAGATAACAAAACCAGTCAAACATGAAAAAAGGTTACTTCCCTTGATGGGTCTGTTCAAAGGTAGGGATTGTACAAGAGATATCCCTTTTTCCCTCCTGGAGTTCCGCAACGGAGAACGACTTCTCCTTTTATCTTGGTTGTTCCATTGCACCTCCATATTCTGGACTTCTTCCCATTCCCCTTTCTCCCCGTGATTCTTTAAATAGAGATCACTTGGGTATTTGGATTGCCCCAGAGACGAAGTCATGATGTAAAGTCAGTGTGGGAAAACCAGCAAAATATATAATGAATTTTCTAATTAAAATTTACAATTGTTCTCGACGAGTTTTCATATTCTGAAAACATAATAAAATTCTATCATTGTCAATAGTATATATCTTTTTCAATAAGAGTAACTAAACAACCGTTCATCCAAGAGTCACCCATCTTGTTTCACAATCTATTATTCACAATCTTCATCGCTGAGAAAACCCTTTCAATAGAATCAGTTCTAACTGGCAAGATCAATGCTAACTTCACGAGCAAATACACCAATGGATACATAATATATATTTTCTTTTCAACCAACTTTTGAGAGAGTTCGCCAATGCCTTTGAGATGTAGAAACTCAACACTTGACTTCATATCAAAGATAAATCTATCACGTTGTTTGGCAAGAATATGAAGATCAACGTCAGAAAAATTAGAGGGATAAAATTGGGCGAGGCAAACCAACTTCTCTTTGTCAAAAGCTGCAAAATAATCAACTGGATTCAAACAAACCACACATAGAAGAAACTCAGTATTAACCTCATTAAAATGGTCATTGAGTTCATGCAGTTACCAATCAATCACATCATTGAATAAATCAAATTGATAGTGGTTGTGATTAATCTTTTTATCTCTCTTACGTCTTGGACGTTTTTCAACTCCATAAATACCATCCATACATGGAATCAGAATATCATGTTTCTCACAGAATGAAGAGACTTCATTCATCAATGATCTCCATCCATCATATCTCATATGTTGCATTTGTTGTTTAGCCCTCTTGACTAAAGAAAACTCTTGGAATGTGTTGCTCTTGATTCAATAAATCTTGACATTTACTCCAAGTTTCATCATGAGCACTACCAACAAATCCAACATGATTATCAAATCTTAATTTTTTCTTCCAATTTGTAAATCCATCCGTCATAAAACAATCTCCACCTCCTTGATCTCTATTGTTTTTATCATAAAGATAACAATATAGACAAAAAACGACATGCTTTGAAATGTTATATTCCAACCAATCTTTGTAATCATCAAAGCAAGTTGGAACAAAGCGATGACGTATCTTACCAAATGTTCTTTGAGAAAATTCATGGTCATGTGGTTGACATGGACCCTTGTCTAAATAATCTCTTTGGACCTTGCCATGATCAATTGGATGATAAACTTGATTTTTTTCTCAAGCCGGGATCCGATGGTACGTCATCTAAATTGAATTCTTCATACTTTTGTTTCAAGAACTTCTCATTGATTTTGTGGCTTGAATGTTCTTCTTCATCACTAGATTTTCTTTTAATTATACTGAAAAATTGATCAATACCTATAACATAAACACAAAATTAAGTACAAATAATTATTTTAAATAAAAATAATATACTAATCCAAAGAAAAGCAGGTCACAGACTCACGACAAAACTATTCAGGTCAAACAATTTTGAACAATTAGCCTAAGCCCCCACTATTCATGTTCAAAATTTTGAACAATTATTCTCACTTCTCAACCCAATAAATTGAAGAAGATTGAAGAAAAGAAGGTCAGTAGGTCACGACAACAAAAATTGTGGCTGTAAATTCTCTTGGCAAGACTACAGTCTACACACAACAAGAAAAACAGGTCACGACTTCTTTGAAGAAGAAAAGCAGGTCACGACTATAAATTTTCTCGGCACCAACCAATAGGATAGCCGAGTAGACAACTGACTTTTCCCTTCTTCCTTTTGGTAGTGATTAAAGACTCTTCTCTTATTTCTTTCGGTTCACGCCGACTCTAATTAAAGAGGTAAACTACTATCTGAATTCTGAAGATTTGAAAAAATTAAGAGAAAAATCGAAGTTACCTTTCATATTGATTTAGAATCGCGAATCGCTCTGGTCTCTGTGTATTTGGGTCTAGCTTGGTCTTCACAACCTTTTGGGTTGATTGAATCTGCTCTTTATAGAAATTTTTGACGAATTGGAGTTGAAAAAGTGAGAACGATTGCATTTGTGAAAGTTGTTTTCTAACGATTGCATTTCTGACGAATTTGACTTTCTAAATTTGTGAAAGTTATTTTTCCCAGAACGATTGCATTTGTATTCTCACTGAATCCAAATTTGTGAAACTTATCAGATTATCCCTTGGTATTTGTATCTATCTTCAAATTTTTTTAGTGGGTGCAAAAGCTAAAATTATCAAAATAAAAAAATTAAAATATACACCACTACATTATAAGTCAGGGAGGACAATTGTCCGTGGATCATTAACAGTTTCATTCGTGGACTGCTCCTCGTTTGAATTGTCGACCATATCAACTCGTCTTCCCAAATTTTCGTCACCGCATCTGAGGCTTGTCATATGCTCGACGCCTGTTCCGACATATCTTCCTTACTTTTACTCTTCCCCGAGGATTGATTCTTGTACGTCATATCATTTCTGCTGCCCAAATTAATCAACTTGGGAAAACTTTGGGCAAGGTTCACTTGTCTTGACTCCATTCGGCCCAGTGCATTTTCCCACTTGCCCGAAGCCTATCCCTACCGTTTGTGTCTTCCCCGTATGAATCCCTTGCTGCAGACTTTTCCATATTTTGATTTTCCCTCTTGTAGTGATATGGTAGTGTCAGGTTGTCCTTCTCAGACAGAACCCTTAATAGCCATCAACCTCACCTTGTTTGCTTTTCCCTTATCTTCATCAGTGACCGTTTTATTCTGGCAGGCTCCCCCGTGATTGAGATTTCTCGGCATGACTATGGTCGACGATGTTTTACTTAACTTCGCCAGTGCCTTTTTCCTGTGTTCGACCGCCATCCAAGGGTTGTACCCCCCGATGTTGACTTTCTTCTTCAACCAACTTCTCCCTGTCGAACTAGATCTCTTGAGGAGTGTTTTTATTAGAGTTTTTTCAAAAAGTAACCACTGTGCAGAAAAAAAAAAAAAAAATAGGTGTACTGAAAAAATATTTAGCAAAATGTATATAAGCGCTACTGGGGTAGCGTTTTTTACAACGTACGCTAATTTGAGTAGCGTTTTTCAACAAACGCTACTAGGATAGCGTTTTTCAAAACACGCTACCCCTAGTGACGTTTTTTTTTATATTTTTTTGACGACTCGATATTTAATTAAAAATAAAATTATATATTTATTTAAAAAAATATTAATAAGTAGATAGTTACATAATCTTGCTTTTACTTCTAAAAAGTTGAACTCATTCATAAAAACTATAGTTATATTCATCCCATAAAATGTCATCCCATAAACTTAAATATTAAATAAACTTATTCCACTCCCTTTATATATATTTATTTCATTCATGCTTGGCTTTTCCAACTTTTTTGCCTACCATTTTACCTCATGACTCTTACAACTTTCATTAAGTATTCATTATTTATTCAAAATAAAAGGTTAAAACAATTGTTATCGGGCACAGAGTCCACCAATAAAAGCAAGATTATGTAAATCAAAAGTAAGATTATGTAACAATTTTTTAAAGTGAAATTTTTATTGGTGGACTCTGTGGCCAATAACATGCTCTCCAAGAAGTAAATAAACACTTAAAAAATATATATTAGAAATTAGAGAATAATGCAGTTAGGCAGGTTAGCGTTAGCATTAGGAAAAATAAATAAAAATTATTTTTTCAGTATACTTTTTTCTTACCTTTTCAAAATTATTTTGCACAGTGGTTACTTTTTGAAAAAACTCTTTTTATTACCTTCCTCCACAATAATGTGGTTTTCTTTTCCCGGTGAGCTTTCCGGTTGTTCTACAGGTATGCCTTATGTAACATGATTTAATCTACAAGTCTGATCCTTGTGACCCACCATACCACATTTGTAGCATAATGAATGTATTCCCTTATATATCATATGTAAGTGAAGATCATCAATCTTAAGGAACAAATGTAGAGGCTTCATTAGATTAACATGAATGCATAATCTAGCAAATTTCCCCTTCTCTCCATTCACAGTAGCCATATTAATTTTGAGAAGAGGTCCAATTTTGTTACCAATTTTTTTCCAAGAACATAGGCTCATCGTATTCAGACGGTAGTAGTGGGATCCTAATCCAAATCGCAGCAACTGAAAACGTAGCTTTGGTCGGCTGAAATTTCGGTTCCCAAAATCTCATTGTTAGGAAGGTAGTGCCTATGAACCAAAAACCATCTCTAAGAACATTATCCAGGTCTCCCCTGTTTTGAAATGAGACTTTGAAAAAACCATTTCCCAAGTCCATCATCTCAAACCCTGCAATGGTTTTCCACATAATTGACAATTTTCGCTTAAGAAAATTGTATTCAATCGATTTGCCGAATAGTTTAACAATAATATCAAGAGCATGATTTTTTTGCATAGTCATTTTTTCTTCTCGTGAGGAGAATATCTTGATGCAATTCACATAAGGGAATTCATCTATTTCCTCCTCAACATGATCGAGCAATAATTTTTCAAAGTAAAATGCTTTTTTCATAAGCTCCCGAGATCATCCCAGTAAGTTTTGATTTCTACGAAAGCTTTGGTTGAACAGGATTCCTTTCAGGATTTGATTCTGCCTCCATCAGATCGTCGATTCTGGAGGTAAGAATATTTGTTGACGGGTGGTTGCTGATGACTTTGGTTCTCTTGCAGTTCCCTTGGAGAAGGTTTCCGGTGGCCATTAGATGGGGGTAGAAACACCTGGAAAGAAGGAGGAGCATTTTCATACTATATAATTCACGTCAAATTGTTTATAACCTATACTAGACTATAATTTAGGGTTGATCATGGGCGGGACAGTCCGGTCTTGGAGGTAAGATCGAGACCGAAATTTCGGTCTTTCCTTCTGGAGGACCGAGACCGACTTTGGCCAAAAAAGTCAGCCCAAGTCGGTCTTGCTTGACTCAGTCCAGTCTCGGTTTTGGACCGAATCTGACCCCCAAAAAAAGCAGAATCTGGCCAAAAAAATAGAACCCTATGGTTTATAAAGCATAGGATACACAACAAATTACAAAACAGAACACAAATAAGATGGGGACGAAATTGAATAACTATGGTTATAGCGATTGCATCTAAGGTTATTCATGTAAATCCTTAAGAGGGAAAGTGTAGTCATAAGGAAGAAAACAAAACAATGACAAATTAAGAAGCAATGAAGATCAAGAAGCTAATTTGCCATATATGATTGCTTAGTCTATATGAGGTTCTTCTGCTAGAGACAAAGCTTTCCTTGGTTTAGATCTGAAGAAGAGAACGACTCTGACATACCTCAGGTAACAATTAAAAATATCAGATCAGACAGATAATCAAACTGATTGGACAAGTAACAATTAACTCAGGCAAATCAGGTCGAACCAAGCAATTGTAGAGAGAAGTGCAAGTTGAGCATAATCAACATATAATAGATCGATCAATCCAATAGAAACAAAGGACGAATCTCACATTCGATGGATGAGGAAGAGGATTGAAAGAAATGCAGACATGCGACCAGGGATGAGGTTAGGGTTCCTTGGGGATCCTCTCACCCACATAATCGATCGTCTTCAATGCTGGAGCCGTGAAGTAGCGCTGGAGTCGCGGAGAGACGAGTCGTGCTGGAATGAAGAGTGAAGACGAGAGTGTTGAAGAGAAGACTGAAGATAGTGTGTAGCTGAAGAGTGAAGACTTAGTAGTGAAGACTAAATGTTTTTTAGATTTTGATCATAAATTTCGGTCTGGGCCGGTCCTAATCGGGCTTTTCGGAAAAAACCCGAGACCGAGACGGACATTGAAGAAAAAAAAACAGCCGCTTGGTCTCGGTCCTAGTCGGGCCGGTCTCAGTCCGAATTTGTCGGGAATTCGGTCCAATCAGTCTTTTTTTTGGATCAACCCTACTATAATTGTTCTAACTTTGTTTGATCATGTGTATTCTAATACCCACCTTTCAACCTTAGCCAACAATGTTTTTTCGACGTCCCCAATATTTGAACTTCTGACTTGGACCTTTTTAATTAGTACGTCTTAATCAAATGTACCATGAATCCGAACCTGTGAAGGAATGTATTCGGTATCCGCTTAAGATATCTTTACACACTCACTAAAATAATGTCTATGAAACAACAACTATTACAAATCTATCGTGACATCATCAAGTAAATTTAAGTGAGTTTTTTTAAAATAGAATTAAATTAGATATTTGATTAATTTATTATTCATTTTTTTACTTTGATATTTTCAAAATTACGTTTGGTTGATTGTTATTTAGATTTTAATTTCAGATATATTTGGAAAAAACTAGAAACCAAATGACAATCAAGTATATTACACAAATTAACATAACAACTGAAAATGAATTTTAATTAATTAAGAAAACTCCAAAACTTGAAAATAGGTCAAATTTCCTATTTCACACCAATTTTTATTTTGCAAACTTTATTATTTTGTATGTATTAATTGTTTGTCACTTCACACAATATATTATATATATTCGACAAATAACTGTATGTCAATTTTGATTGACGCTAATTCAAATTGTCTAAATTTATTGTTAAAACATGAATTTTATAATGACGACGATCTAAGTTTTCAATTTCATGGGTTTCTCAATTTTCTTTGGGAAATGAGATAGATGAGAAAAAAAAAACTATTGTAGAGGAGTAAAGAAGTAAGTAGAAACAACATGAAATGATTAAAAAAAAATGTCTAATTGATTAGGAAGAAAGGAAAAGATTTTGAAAGATTTTATTTTTTTAAATATAATTGTAGATAGCATAGTCACAAATTTAAATTTTGATTGGGACAAAATAAAAAAAATCCACTTGAGCAGTTAGAGTAATAAATATAATTTAAGTGTGTAAAACAAATATCCAATTACTATTGATATAATAAAAAAAATGTTATTGTAATAGTGAAAGTTATTGAGTTTGAAACTTCGTTGTAGTTAGGCTTGTTCAAATTAATCGGTTCGGATGAACTGGTCTGGAACTGGTTTGGTTCGAACCGATTCAGCCGAACTAGTTCCAAAACCAAATAAGTGTTTTTATACTTCAAATAGACCAGTTCAAAATAGTACCAAAAATCCAGTTCGAATCGGTTCGACTCGACTCGCTTTTTGATGCTGGTTTATAATTAAATTTAAATCAAACCACTTTAAACCTATATAATTTTAGAACCGGTTTGAAGCAAAATCAATTAAATCGGTCTGAAATTAAACCAAACCTAGAGATGTCTTCAATAAACCAAACCTAGAGATATATTGGACTCTCGTATGTTGATGTTGGACAGGATTTTAGTCGGTTGTGGAACAGATTTTCAATCGGTTTAGGTTTTCAATCGGTTTTAGTCGTATGTCTTCAGTGTGTTTTTCAGTCGGTTCAGTTTTTTTCAGTTGGTTCAGTATTTTTTCAGACGGTTCAGTGTGTTGGACAAGATTTTCAGCCGGTTTAGGTTTGGTTTGAACTGGATTATTTCCGAACCAAAATTGTTATTAAAAAAAACAGACCAGAATAGTTCGAACCAAACCAGTTCATTTTTCCTTAAACCAGACCATTTTTTTTAGAAACAGAAAAAAAGTACTGTTTTTTTTTCAAACCAAACCAGTTCAGTTCAGAACCGGTTCGACCCCGAACCAGTTCAGTTCATAACCAGTTCGACCCCGAACCGGTTCATGAAAAAGCTTAGTTGTAGTCCTTTTGAAGGGATTTTCTATCCGTAAATTGCATTCAAGAAAATGTTGGAGAGATAAAATGTAAATAACAAAACTAATCATGATAAGTTTAAATTAATTAAATTATTAAGGTGTATTGGTGTAAGTTTGCAAGTGATGAACCTATAAAAACTATTTTTGTCTTAGTACTATATATCAATTGTATAGATGTAGATATAAAAATTTGGTGCATGAGAAAAAAAAGAAAGGAACGGTGATTAAGAAAAATATATTATCATCTTGGGTAAAATTTGTAATGTTGCATACGTGTGTAGCTAGTTAATACGTATGTCTTGTAGTTATAGTTATAACACTACAGGAGAAGTAACAAATATCGACTAAAAAAACCATTTTTAACGACTCATTAATTGAGCCGTTAAATTTTCACGGCTCAACATAAGTTGAGCCGTTATATAATGTGTCGGGAGAATTATCACGACTCAATATATGTTTGAGCCGTGATAATTCCCGACTCAAATAGAAAGTCCCACAAAAATAATTATGGTGACACTTTTGGTTGAGTCGGGGAAATTATTATTTTATTTTTTACTTTTGGCGTCTCAAAATATATTGAACCGTAAAAAATATGAATATTTAAAAAAAAAAAATTTAATGGTTTTCCCCAGCCTTCCACCTGCCGACAATGGGTTCCCAGCCTCCCAGTCTTCCAACTTTAGGTTGTTTAACCACCTCCAGCTTCATCCCAGGTTGATCACGGCTCCCTGTAGGGAAGTCACTGTACGAAGGCTCCAACTCCATCCCAGGTTGATAACGGCTCCGAGTAGGGAAGTCACTGTACGAAGGCTCCAACTCCATCCCAGGTTCATCACGGCTCCGAGGAGGGAAATCATTATACGAAGGCTCCAATTCCACCTCCAGCTCCGAATAGGGAAGTCACGGTACGAAGGCTCCAGCTCGTGAGGAGTTCTTCTGGCAATCTACGTCGGACGTTGAGGGCTCCAGCTCCGAAGCTTCACCGTCCACTTGAGCTCGGTGGCCGGAGGTCACAGTACTTCCAGCTCCGGACGTGAGGAGGTTCTTCGCTGTCGAGGTTCTCCACCTCCAACACACCTGGTAGTCGAGGTTCTCCACCGTCGAGGTGGTCGAGTCGAGGTCCTGGACGAAGTCACAGTTCTCCACCGTCTCAGTCGAGGTTCTCCATCGGTCCCAGTCCAACCCCATCCTGGTGCAGGCTTCATCCATGGAGGTTTCATGCACTTGACATACCATGAGCACAAACCAGAAGAAGAAGACACATGAAGAAGAGCACATACATAAAGCACATACATGAAGAAGAGGAAAGAAGACAAATTGAGCGGCGGGAAAGTGAAATTTTTTGATTTTTTTTCACAGCTCAATAATAATTGAGCCGTCAAAAATAGCGAAAAAAATATATTAATTCCTTTAAAAAAAGACGGCTAAAAAAAAGGAGCCATAATTTTTTTTTATACAGCTCAATAGTGATCGAGTCATGAAAAATAACGCATAGAAAAATATTAATTCCTGTAAAAAAAGGACAGCTCAAAAGAAAGGAGCCGTAGAAAAAATTTTATTTTTTATATTTTTACGGCTCAATAGTGATTGAGCCTTGAAAATAGCGAAAATAAAAAAATTAATTCCTTTAAAAAAAGGACTGCTAAATAAAAGAGTCGTCAAAAAAATTAAAAAATAATAATATTTCCCAGCTCTGACATTTGAGCCGCGAAAAACATATAAATATTTTTTTAATAAAATGACGGCTCAATAGTGTTTGAGCCGTGAATAATCAGATAAATAAATTATTCACGGCTCAATATTATTTGAGTTGTACTGTTGAGTCGTTATCTCACCCTTCTCCCGTAGTGTCAGGTCATATGTTCGAATCTTCGTGCAATGTTTTTATAATATTTTGAGAAGACATTTAAATAATTAAAATAGTCATGATAAATATAAATTAATTAGATTATTAAAGTGTATTTATGTAATTTTGCAGGCGATGGTTACCAAAACCACTTCGATAATCTATATATATATTAATTTGGCTAAATCACATACAATGTTGACAAATAAGTTATTTGTTGTATTTTCTCTTTCCTAATGTTAAATTAACCTCTTCTAATTGGTCCATATCAATCATAAATTTCTTATTCCTATGCCATGCAAATCACTTTAAAATACTTCAAAGTCTCTTATTTATTCTCAAGATAAGTTACAAAACTCGTATCATTTCTCATTCATTCATAAATTATGATTTTTTCATTAAATATATTTTATGAAGTTAAATTTATATAATAATAAATACATAATATTATATTTTATGAATATCAAGTATGCACATATTAAAATTTACTTTTACAAATTAAAATATAGAATAATTAATGATCATTTCATATATCACATAATACTTTTATTAAAATAAGACATAAGTCACATATAAACATCACCTACTTCATTAAAATAATATCACAATAAATTTTAACAATCTCAAAAAATTAAGTATTATATATTTATAACCTAAATATAATTTATAGTTAACAAATAGATAAAATATAATATGTATACTAAAACATTAGATATTGTTACTATTTCTAGAAAAATACTAATATTTTTATATGTACATTAATATAACTAATAAACCATAAAAAATAAGTCAAGAGTATTATATAGACATTAACATATTTATTTTTACAGTTTTCTGAAAAATATGCTTTATATATTTATAACCCAACCTATTTTTGAATTATTAAAATACTATTTATATAATTAAAATATAATATATTATTATTACTACTAAAATAAATACAAAATTACTAATGATTTTAATAGTCTTTTGTAAACATATGCACTTTTTAATATTAATTTTAATTGTTGACTCATGCACTTTTAACTAATTTTAAGAACAAATGCACTTAATATAATATATAATTTTTATTTTTCATAATATAATTTATAATAACTTATCTATATCATTAATTATTTCATGCATTTTAAAGTTTAATATTTTTATTGTAAACAATTCAAACTTACAACAATGAACTTTTTGAAAAATGATTATAGTGTATATTCATTGAAAAAAACAACTTTTTAAACCTTATAACAATAAACTTATTATTTTATTTTTTGAAATTATTTTACACTACATTCATTTAAAAATAATTTAAATATGTTGTACTATGTACCATAAAAAAAATAACTTATAAAAATATTAAGAAATAAAACATACTACTAATTGCGCAAAGCACATATCAGATATCTAGTATAACATTCTTAAGTATATGATTTTATATACTTAAGAATGCTTAATGCTTAATGCTTAGTGCTCATAAAAATATAATACTTATGTATTATAAATAAATGAGACTATTGATTTATATAAAATTACTTTCATATGAATAACTCTAATAAATTAAAATTGATCCAAACATTTCCTTTATCTTCAAAACTTTCTTAAATTATTTTGCAATTTCTTAATATTCAATGATGTGAAGCAACTCATCGAAAAAGCTTGGGGGGCTAGGAATTCAATCGGCAGCAATTCAAAATAAAGCTTTGTTGGGTAGCTTTGTTTGGAGATTGAAAAAGGAAACGAGCCCATGGACCACGATTCTTAGACAACGAACTTTGAGGCAAAATAGCTTGATACTGACATCTTCGAACAAAACACCTTGTAATTGGAAAGCAGTTAACGAAGGTATGAATACTCTTAAACTGGGAGTTGGGTGGGTGGTGGCTAATGGTAGGGACATTAAATTTTGGCATGATGTTTGGGTGGGTGATAAAACTTTGTTCCTTCATACTACATGCAATGTACTATGCTTCCTATTGCAGTTTCCAAAGAATTGGACAGGATAAATAGGAACTTTGTTTGGGGATCCATGGATCAAAAGAAAAAAAATTCACCTTATTAGTTGGGAAGAAATTACAAAACCGAAAAATCTTGGGGGTTAGGAATTCAATCGGCAGCAATTCGAAATAAATCTTTGTTGGGTAGCTTTGTTTGGAGATTGAAAAAGGAAACGAGCCCGTGGACCACGATTCTTAGACAACGAACTTTGAGGCAAAATAGCTTGATACTAACATCTTCGAACAAAACACCTTGTAATTGGAAAGCAGTTAACGAAGGTATGAATACTCTTAAACTGGGAGTTGGGTGGGTGGTGGCTAATGGTAGGGACATTAAATTTTGGCATGATGTTTGGGTGGGTGATAAAACTTTGCGTTCTTCTATCTATGGTCCACTTTCGCATGCGGAAGACAACATAATGGTAGGGGATGTCTTCCTTAATGCAGAGTGGAACATAGATAGAATTACATTTGAATTTCCAAAAAACATGTTGGATCAGTTGCTGAGCATTCCGGGTGACCGGACAAATCAATCTTTGGATAGACAAATTTGGAATTGCTCTAGGTCAGGTAATTTTACAACTGCTTCTGCCTATTCTCTTTTAGCGGGGCACGATAGTAATAGCCAGATTCAAGAGCAATGGGATTGGGTTTGGAAAACTAAAACAATTCCAAAAATTCAGTATTTCATTTGGATGTGTCTCAAAAACAAATTAGCTACTTGCAAATTGTTGAATCATAGGGGTTGCAATATTAGCGATATCTGCAGAATCTGTCAAACAGAAGTGGAGGACATCAATCACATTTTGCGTGGGTGTAAGCATGCAAAACAAATGTGGAACTCTTTTATTTTGCCACCAAAAGTGTCTCAGTCACCTCAACTACCCTTGAACGATTGGATCAAGCTTGGATGTCAGGTATCAGGGGCTCCTATTCAAGGAATTGAATGGGCCCTGTTCTTTCCCTATGCAATTTGGAATATTTGGAAAAATAGAAGTTCTCTTATTTTTAAAGATAAAACTTTAAATACTTCTATTTTCGAGCTTTCCTTGTCCCAGGCCAGGTTTCATCAAAATGCTATTCAATTGATTGAGAACTCTAAGTCTCTTATCTCTATTGATGTTAGATGGCTCCCTCCAGAGGAAGGGTGGGTGAAAATCAACACAGATGGAACATCTAAAGGAAATCTGAATCAGGCAGGTTCGGGAGGAGTGATAAGAGATAATATGGGTCAATGGATATCTGGCTTCTCTAAAAAATTAGGAGGCTCCAACAGCCTCGTAGCGGAATGTTGGGCCATCAGAGATGGATTAATGCTGGCAAAACATCTCGGTTTCAAATCAATTCACTTAGAAACAGATGCCCAGTCAGCCCATAAGCTTATCTCTGATGAAAATTCTTTAAATCTTAAACTAATGCCCATCATTATGGATTGTAGGAAACTCATGCTGCAGTTCGACAGAGTGAAGTTCCGACATATCTATCGAGAAGCAAATGAGGTTGCTGACATCATGGAAGCTATGGGGATTAACCAGAGTCAAATCTACGTCATTCATGAAAATCAACCGACGGAAACAAAAAACGCAATCCAAAAGGATGCTGTGGGTTTTGTCTACTCGAGGACAATAAAGTTTAGTTAATTATTATATTGTAGTAAGGATTAGGGTGCGAGTTTTTCTCGTCACCCAGCTTGTTATTTTCATTTACCTTATCTATCAAAAAAAAAAAAACTTTGTACCCTTGACGAAGGAGGACACAAAACTAAAACCATCAATCAAACTGTTATATACCAAACTAACACAAAAATACAGTTACATTCAATTAGAAAGATTTTGCCAACAAAACCTAATATTATAACACTGTTAAACGATAAACCCTTTTGGATCATTCCCCTTCTCATGTTAAAATCAAAATTTCTTGATTAAAATTCCATAAGTAGATCACTCGATTCTTCCAAGATGAAGTCGAAACTCATCCAAATTGAGTAGATTGAGCATGTATAATGGTTGCATGACTTCAAAACCCAACAATAGCAATGAAGAGAGAAACTTATGCAGGCATAATGAGGCGATTGATAGTCATGCCGACAACAATTTCAGTCGGCCACTCATCAATATTTTTAACCAGGCGAACAATGGGCTTTACCAACCTAGCGTTGATGAACGTTAGTGGATCATGGGTGAAATTTAGGAAGGTATGTCCGCATGTAATGACCATGCATGCCTATCCTTGAGATATATGAAGATACTATAATTACAAAAAGATGGTATATTTCTAAATTTATTTAGAGTTAATTATCTATTTGGTTATTTTATGTTTACCCCATTTGACATTTGGTTACTCAATTTTTTTGTGTTGTTAAATGGTTACTTATATTACAGTATATGTGAATAAAATTTATCACATGTTGCTCATGTGAGATCTTATTATTTCCAACAATATGTTATTGACCAATACCTTCCTTAACTTCTCTCTTTATGTGAACTTTAATTTTCTCAATCCTCTTCATAAAGGAAACAATAAGGCTTTCTCCTCCATCCTCATATCGGTTTTTCCTTGTTGTCGTCGTTTCTATTCTGCATGCCACCCCATACCCAATTTATAATTGTTCTTCTTCTAATATTGTTATTCGTGGGATTAATATGACCATCAATTGACAAAACAGTAACTCTTCTGACCATTGGAGGGCTTTCTTGCCTTGTCGAACATACCAACTAAGAAACTAACTTTTTCTTAACACATTTGTATGTAAAATTCATTAATGCATCAAATTTAAAGTAGAAATCTTTGATGGATGTTTAGTTGTTGATATATAGGCATTTGCAATGCTTAATTTTCAACCTATTAGGTTTTATTTTGAGTTATTGATGCATACCTGAGTCTTTGTAAAGTGGTTCATTAAAAAAAAGTAGTAATTGTTAATCATATGTTTAAAATATGACAATGGTGACGTTGATAGAGTTATAGTGAACAGGAAAAACGAACAAAATTATATACAAGAGAAAAATGGTTTCTCACTTGATCTTAATATTTAGCTACCACTGGTAAATTTGTATGGAAACTGAATTATTTTTATTTATTTTTCTAATGCAAAATATATAATCTTGTTGGCTCTGCAAATGTGGATCGAATGAAAATATGATCTATCATGACTGATCAATAAAAGTAAGAAATATAAGCTTCATGTTATTGATGTTGCTTTAGCTTTGTTGTTTGTTTGTTTTTCTATTGCTACAACTTTGGTATTTTATCCTTCAAATATTCAAAGTTTTTTTTTTCGATATTTTTAAATGGTAATTCATGTTCAAGAAAGATTGTTGAATAGTTATTCATTTTTTTGAAATATTGTTAAATGGTTTTTCATATTTCTAAATTTTTAAAATAGATATTTATGTTTCAACAATACGGTTAAATATGATCATGTTCACAATTTTGATTTTCTACTGCAACAACACTACAAGAAAGTAGCACTATAGTCGCGGCGTATAATCGTTGCTAAGTTGGGTTTTGCCGCTGCTAAGATGACATGCCGATGCTAAGAGTCGTGCCTGAAAGCCCCGATGCTAAAGGTATCTGCACGGACAAAATGCCGATGCTATATGTCTGCCGCTGCTGGAATGAATAGTTGGTCATACCTTTAGCATCAATATATTGTCAATGGTGTTCATGCGTAATTAGAGTCGGTCCGATATGGATGCTATATAGGTGGTTCAGATACAATATGCATTGATGGTAAAATGGAGGTATCGGCTACAATATATATGTGTTGTTGTTTCTTGGTTTTTGTGTCTACGATATGTGGATACAATTAGGTGATATTAACGTCTAAAAGATTTAGAAACTAATTATACATAAATAGCGTTACAAAAGATTTGTGGTCGATGCAAGTCACAAGGGCGACATAAATTGCACCATTTGTTTGGTGTTGAGGTTATTGTCTACGTGTAGCCGCAGTAATTGTCGTTGCCTACTTGACTACTTTTGTTGCAGTTAAAGGTAATTGCATCGGGTTTTTTCTGACTGTATTTGGCGTATGTATTGGTAATCAAATTTTCGATGCTAATACAACTATACCAGTTTCAGAATAAATGTTTCGGATTTTCACCAGCTAGACATTACATATAATGCATACCATCCAGAACCAACCATTCATACATTTCCGTATACAAAGTGTCCAACCTTAGCATAAACAGAGCACATAGGTTGCAGGCAATAAGTTTCCGCTTGTACATGTTGTCCAAAAGGACCAATACACAGAACAAACAAAGACAAAATACTGTTAAGATGTTCCAGCATTACAAAATGACACATTTTCTGTTGCAAGACAGATACTATACTAGGTCTAACCCAACTAGACATCCAAGCAAGCAAGTGAAAAATGATTACCTAAAGCAAGTGTTGCGTCATATGTCAAACATTTCAATCTGCAAGTACACCAATAGGTTGAATTAGAACAACCTCATATTAACATGCCTAAAAAAAAGAGTACCATCACTCAAACAAAGACTTGTTTACTGTACCTTATGCATCTGGATCATCGAGCAATGCACCATTGGCTTGCAATGCCCTTCTCATGAATTCCATATCTCTTTGGACGACAGTCATGTTTTCTTGGAACTTCATTAGAGTTAATGTCGCTTCCTCTGCCTTCCTTCAACTCTTGTCCGCCTTCATTGAGCTCTCCTCCGCTAACCTCTTCAGTTCTGCAGTTTCAGCTCTAGCTAGAGCCACTTTTTCCCTCGCTTTCTTCAACTGCTCACTCTCCATCATCAGTGCAATTTTGGATACACGAGATCGGCGACGTTCAGGCTTACGAATTTCTTCATAAAGTGCATCATTGTCAACGGGAACGTCCTCTTTAGCTTGCAGTTCAGCAGCTCTTTGTTCAACTGCAGCCTACAAACCAGTACAATCCAATCTCATGTGTTAGGTGTGAAACATTATAAAAATTAAGAAGGAAGAGGAGGTCTTATCGCTTACCAGGATTGCTTGACTTTTCGGATCTCGAGGAACCCCCTTCTTGTCCACATGGGTCTTCCGAAACATGTGGTATTCACCCGGATGCACCCCATTATTTTTCATAATCTGCATTTTTAAAAACAAGCACTGTAACTCAGTGGTTACTAGATTCTGCAGAATGTGGGTGTGTGGGTTCATTACCTCTTCCTGTTCCGTCTTGGAAAAGCTGCATGTCCCCGCAGTGTGCATGATGACTTGGTGAGCTTTGTTTGCTTTGTTACGCTCACTCCTCACCTTCAATTCAAGTATGAGGACACAAACAGTCATATGGTTAATAATATATAAAAACTTGCTATAAACCGCAGTAAAGCATAAAAGAACAAGTTTTCCATAGTTTAACCACCTTAAACTCCTCTGAACTGAACCAGTTCACTAGCCACGCCCAATCTTCCTTCACCACGTCCAGGGGTATGTTCTGTATCCTTTCTTCATCGGTAAGGTATTTCTCATAATACCTTCTTTTCAGGTTGGCCCTGTAATTTCAGCACTTCTCTCTCAGTGTGCATACAATCAATTGCTTCAAGTTATCATCTTCAGGGATAACAAACCTTTCCTTCGAAGCAAACATACAAGCATTAGCATTTTGGAAAACATACACATGGCGCATTCGTTCGTGTAATTAAGTGTACTTACTTCAACCAGCATTAGCATTTTGGCCTCGTAGTCAATGGGTTCCTTTGGGATCTCCTTCCAGTCTTTCACCATCAATGGTGCATTCGTTCGTTTCCGTACGATGCACCCACACCATGAGGCAAACACCGATGCATTCTTCGAGCAGACCTTGCCCAAAGCATTAAACTGTAACTCTTTTTCATTTATTCCATTTTTGGATAGCTTAATACACCTGTTCCGCCCCCTCCGTAGCTTCTCAGCTGGTGGCCTTACACATTCCTCCTGCACACGTACATTTTCATCTTCCACTCTTACACCTTCATCTTCCAGTCTTACACCTTCATCTTGCACTTCTAAACCAGCTGTACTTAATATCAAACACACGATCTTAGGAATAAAGGATTAAATAACTTCCAATAGTTGTTGGCTATTTTGGTTTACACAAAGACTTACCCTGTTCGATCGCATGCTTAGTAACCACTGGAGTAACATGCTGTGTTTCCTGTGGTTGAATTTCTTCAACTGGGGGGGTCCAAAGTGATCAGTGATGTACGGTTCTCCACCAAGGTGTCAACAATTGATGAACCTGAAAGTGTAAAGTTAAACAAGGAAGTTAAACTATATGGGTACACATCTCCCATGTCCTGTAAACCACAAAAGTTTGGAGGAAGTAAACCTACTTGGTCCTACGCGGGATTGTTTCCGGGGTGACTTCCGAGTTGTTTTTGGATTAATTGGGGGTTCTACGTTTGTACTATTGAGCCTCATTCTTCTAGTTCCCACCATCTTGACGACTGTGTTCAACACTATTAACCAAACATATTATTTTGACAACCGATCAAATAAACCCTAACAAGACATGCATCTTCCAACACAACCGGCTAATCATGATTTCAAAAAGGTTTGACATTGTAAAGTAGCAATTTTTAACGGACTGTCGTGGAGTCAAATGTAAGAACATCACAGATTGTGCAAAACTAAACTAAAGACTAAATCCTACAAGTTTGCGAAACAGCAACCAGCAAGAATGTAAGAACAACACAGAGCGAAACCGAGGGAAAGGCTGAAGAACAGCACACGTTTGCGAAACAGAACAAAAGACTGAATCCTACAAGTTTGCGAAACAGCAACCAGTAAGAATGTAAGAACATCACAGAGCGAAACCGAGGGAAAGACTGAAGAACAGCACACGTTTGCGAAACAGAACAAAAGACTGAATCCTACAAGTTTGCGAAATAGCAACTAGCAAGAATGTAAGAACAGCACAGAGCGAAACCGAGGGAAAGATTGAAGAACAACACACGTTTGCGAAACAAAACAAAAGATTGAATCCTACAAGTTTCTTCAACAACAAGTAAGCAGATGGTTCTGCAAGAACATAAACCGTACCTTTGGTGCTAGATCTGCAGAAGTTCGTGAAGATCAACCGTGCCTTTGAGTGGTCGGAGGAGAGGAAGAGAGGAGCTTACTTCAGTCAGAGATGGAGAACACAGAACAAAACTGAGGGAAAGACTGAAGGCGCGGCAAATTAGAGAGGAATTGGAAAAGTTGCAGAATTGGTGGGACCAAGAGTCATGTCATCTCGAATTACGAATGACATTTGCTTCGAAGAAGGGTAATGTTCCGATGCAGAAGGTTTTCAACCGGGTGGGCTTCAACTGATTTGCAAGTTTGGGCTTCGGTCCGATTTCCTGCAGGGTTTCGGTCCGATTTCCTGCAGGGCTTCAGTCCAATTCTAAAATGATTGAAGTGGACACAGCATGCATGAACAAGTTCAGCCCTAGACATGCAATAATTTGTCAATAATTTATTGTTTCCAATTATTTACGAATCACGTATGGGTCGTGTTTTAGTTAGAGTTTTTGACGCTTGGATTATTTGGGTCGTAGGTTGGGCTATTAATTTATACCACATATACAATTAAAAGAATAATACGAGAGTTTAATGGACCAACTGATGAACCTGGTTCAGTATACTGCGGTGAGTATGTATTTTCTTTTCATCTCTTTATATAATTCATGTATATGAGACTGTCAAAGCACTTCACTAATACTTAGTAAGTAGCATTTTATTGGTTTTCCAAACATTTAGTCAAGTCTTCTGCTGAGAATCCTAGGAATGTCGTTGCAGGAACCTAAACATAAACCATATGAATGCAAACACTAAACCATTATGAATGCAAACCCTAAACCATTATGAACGCAAACCCTAAACCATTATGCCGTTGGACAGATTTGAGCAAGATCTTATGAACGCAAACTTCTCAATGATGATAATTCCAATCGTAACCCATAGATCCATAATCCATATGTCATAGATCCATAATACATATTCCATTATATTAAGATAATACTTGTATATATTGTATATACAAACTTGTATATATTGTATATGCAAACTTATAATACAAACTTGTATATATTATATATACAAACATAAGATACAAACTTGTACATGTAATACAGTATTATATGTAGTTATGTTGTTTTTCTAATACAGTATTATATACAGTCATATTCCCCACGAAATTATCTTATTTAGTAATAACGTTAAGTTACAACCGTTATTAACTAGATATTAACTAGATATATGACCTTTTCGTAATGTTGCAGGAGAAAGGATGACGATGCAGGGAAGTTAAGTGAAAGTTGTCTCGGGTTGAAGGTTGGGAAGGTTGGGTAGATCGGTTGTGAATTGAAGTGAATGCTGTCGTAAATAAGGTATGCAAAGCAGCTTCGATCGATTTGTCCCGGTGTAATTACAGTGAGATTGTTTATGGAATCGCTTTGAAGTGAAGGTGTCGGGTTGATTCAGAAGTCTGGGCTGAGGAAATGGCTACGTAGGTCATCTGCTTCAGCTGCTGGTAAAATCCGAACTGTTCTGTTAATTTGACAGGTTGCTATCCGAATTAGTAACGGCTAACTAAGTTTTAACTACGCAATTACTGCGACGCTGTTAACATATATATTACATCAACAAATATTGAGAGTAAAACAATGCATTAGACACAACATTAATACATGATGTTGTTGATGTATATTACCCTCGGATACGTATTTGTCAATAATTTTTTTGGAACTGACACAAATAGTCGCGGCAAAAGTACACACTAAAGCATTGTTTAAGCTACGACAAAACGTCCGACTCTAAACCAATCCAATTCCCTCGAAAAATAGTGTTAACACAAAACATGCTTATTAAAAACGACTACCTAGCGACAACACAATATTTTCGTGGCTGTTGAGGCAGATTCTTGTAGTGCAATTCTTATATGCCAAAAACAATTTTGTCCTTTAGTAAGACCTTGTGTATGTTAAATCATATATTTGCACACTTTAAATTTGACTAGGGTTTGATACAAGTTGTGCATTAGATACATTTGGGGGATTAACATAGTTAGTGCATGATATGAAGGTGAAGATTAAACTTGTGATGATATGGAGACTAAGATATATGGGACATCACTGCGTCAACGTGTATGGGGATTTCTACTAAAGACGGTGCTGGATGAAGAACGTGTTGTAAAAATCAGGAGCATGCTCAATAAAGAAGTTGATGCTGAAATCGAGTCGGTGAAAACCCTGCTCGAATGGGTTTGCGGCCTACAAGGTGAGTTGGGATTGGTGCAGGAACAACATCAAGACATGGAAGCGTTTGTCGAATGCATGCATGCATGAGCTCTTGATGAAGATGTTTCTGAATGGAAAGTTGAGTAGTGCCCCATCGATGCAGATACTGGAACCAAATACCTTCACGGGTGTGCGATATTCAAAAGCCCTTGAAGAATATCTTTGGGGGATGAAGAGATACTTTGTTGATGCGGAAGTCCCTGAGTCCAAACAAATTAGGTGTGCGACCATGTACTTCGAAGGTGATGGGATTGCTTGGTGTCCTATTTACCCAACATCGTGTGAAGTTGCGGAGAGAGACTTGAGTAAAATTGAAGGACGAGTTAAAAGGTCGGTACATGCCCAATAATACCGTTTGGACGACGCGAGAGAAATTCCACAGCCTGAAATAGACGGGACTCATACGAGAGTATGATCCAAACACTTGTTGAAGGCACGCACCACGTTCCACCCATTCGTTGCACACTGATGACTGATACCGCTTTTACGTAGTTGTCTTGGCATTCCCTTTTGCAGTTGCACGGACGTGTCACTATTCCATCCTGAGGTCCACTTGACGGCAGTCCACTTGATAACATGTCCGCAATCACTTCATTTGCCTCATCTACTTCTCAACTAACACAAAAGTAAGGAGGACTTTCAACTTTCAGCCCACACAACACATGTATGGCTGAAACATACTCACTCAATCCGTCATTCTTCGGAGCTCTCGAAAATCCTTGCACAAAACAAGGCTTTTGAGGGTCGTTTATCATCGTTCCGCTCACATAAGGCATCACCATGAACATCTACTTCATGAAGAAGTTATTCCCAAGAATAAAGTCGAAGTCATCCATAGGGACAACGAAGAAATCAATCAAACCTTCCCACTGGCCTATCTTGGCTTGCACTTGCGTCTTGCTTTTGACAACATGACTTTCACATTCACCGCCTTTACTTGAGTCAAGTGTTTCTCCACCTTGAACTTAAATTGCTCAGCTTCCTTGTCCGAACAAAAAGAATGTATAGCTCCAGTATCCATCATCACCACAAAATCCTTTCCGCTAAGACAAATACTTACATAGGTCAGAGCAAGCTTTGCACCCTTGGTTGTTTCATTGCTCCTAGCACTTGCATTGGACCTATTCTCGATGGTTCACCCTCATTTTCATTCGATGAATTAGTGGTCTTTCACACTGCAACCAATTTTTCCTTCCTTGGGCACTCACGAGACTTGTAGGGTCCATTACAGATGAAGAACCCTGAATGGGTCTTCATATCTTTCTTCCAGCTTCCACTGGCTTTGATGTGTCCTTATCACTCTTGGGTTGGTACTTAACATTTCCCTTCCCGTTATCACGACGCTTGGACTGCATCCGGTCCTTACCTTTACTACTCGCATCCCCGTCATTGGCCTGACGAACCACACGAAGCTGGATTAGTCCAACAATTGCAATGATAGCACTCTTTAAGTCTTTCGATCCCTTGCATTGAAGCTCCACTTGAGCCCAGTTCTCCAATCCCTTTATGAAGTTAAACAATCGACCGCCCTCCTCTAACTCCAGAATTGCACTCATAATAGCAGTAAACTGCTTGATTTACTCTCGTATGGGTCCCATCTATTTCAAGTTATGGAGTTGGTCTCGTGCCATTCACACAGTATTGTTGGGGATGTTCCGACCTTTCAATTCGTCCTTCAATTCTACCCAATTCGACAGAGGTTCTCTCTCCGCGATTTCATGCGATGTTAGGTAACTCCGCCACCAAGCGATTGCGTAACCTTCGAAATACATGATTGCGCACCTAACTAGTTTGGACTCAGGGACTTCCGCATCAATGAAGTATCTCTCAATCACCCAAAGATAATCTTCAAGGGTTTGTGAATCCTGAACACCCGTGAAGGGGTTTGGTTCCCGTATCCGTATCGATGGGGTAGTACTCAACTTTCCATTCAACAATTACTTCATCCAGAGCATATCTTCACACGTGCATTCAACAAATGCCTCCATGTCTTGGAGTAGTTCCCGGACTAATCCCAACTCATCTTGTAGTCTGCAAACCCACTCAAGTAGGATTTTCACCGTCTCGGTTTCAGTATTAGCTTCCTCATAGAGCATGCTCCTTATTTTTGCAATACATTCTTCATCCAACACCATCTTTCGATCTTCACTTGAGTTGAGTAGTTTCTCAGGGGAAACTAGATCTGATACCACTGTCACTCACAGGGGCTTTCGTTCGGGGAAATGTTTTCGTGTAAGTAAAGGACCTGCTGACGTGATTGCACAACCAATCACCATCCCAAACAGAAACGTAATACACTTCGGATCACTCTGCACACAAGATCACACACAAAGATGGATGTGTAACACTTGCCTTTAATAATCGTGAAGGCTAGAGCCCAGATTGCGCCCTCACAATTTAGCTCTTCACAATCACTCTTAGTTTCGTTTATAAGGGTGAACGAAATCTGATTACAACTAAGGGTTCAATGCCCTTTTGTACATATGAATCATTTCTTAGCTATAGCTTAGAAGGATTCTGAAAATCACCATCAAATCTAACTCAGGGATAAGATTCTATCCATATTTAGCCCTAAGATTACATCTGCAACAAACCTATCCGTAAGATCACGTCTTTAGCTCTTGTAGATATGTTGAAGATATGATTTGATGACCAACTCCTTTGCGGATAGATCCATATACTTAAGGAGATACCAAGCATACTTTAGAGGGACCGAATCACCCTCTTCGGATTGGGAGTTCACCATAGCTCCACAATTCAGCCACTTATATAAATTCTCGCTTCCTTCGAGCAACTAAGGTTTTAGCTGAATCCAAGCTTGCAACTCGAAGCACTTCCGCACACTTAATGTACCCGTTGTACTGCTAGGCACGTTCACTGTGCATTCACTATGAATTCTCATCAATGCACGTCCACGGGACATTCAAGGGACGTTCACTGCGCATTCGCTACGTTGGGACTTCACATTAGGGGACTTTGTTCATGGAACTTTTGCTCGCACATCATCTCAAACGCTTGACCTTTACGCCAACGCTCGTGTTCCGCATGCTCACTTCGAATGCTTGTCCTCTTGCAAAGGTACACATTCTTCACGCTTCGCTATGCATCGTTCCCACTCTTTGCTCCATGTTTCACTTTTGATTGCGTGTCTTCCTTGCTAAGGACGCGCAATGCACTACCAAGGGATGCTCGCTGCACCAGCCAAGATGCCCCAAGCATTCCCCGATCCGTAAGTATTCTGATCTTTCTCGAGACACGAACACTTTGCTACAATCACTGTGTTTTGCCCTTCATTCACATGTTGAGCATTGACTAACATGTCTATCATAGCAAATCCATGCCACCAATCATAGCCGACTTTTAGTGGTGTGACAAACTTCCCCCACCACGCAAAGTCGACTCCCTCGTCGACACAGATCCAAGGTACTCCTGCTATTGAGGCCCATAATCCCATTACAAGAGATACTTGATCTATGTCGCCATACACTTCAGTTATCTTGGTGGATTAAGATCATGAACACTCTAGTTTCTGACTGAGGTTTCGAAACCTTCCCCCATGGGGAACCCACCTGCTACTCCACGAGCTGAACACGTCCTTGGCACACATCCAAGCACTACACACTTTGAAAGCACATCAGAATTTCTATGCAAACAAAACATACGAATCACTTGCAAGGTATGAAGTAGCTCCACAACTCTTCTCTTTGTTGTTATATTTTGCTTCCACGCCATTCTGTCTGCCCGTTGAATCCTTTTGCTGTCACTTGAGACAACGGTTTTCACATCAGTTGTCATATCACCATTCGCTTAGCCACTCACGTAGATATTCACTTCACTTATGGACAACTTTATCACTAGTTATGAGGGAATTACTCCTTCAATTAGAGTCGTACTCAAACATTTCTGATGTTTCCATCTGGACAATGACCAAGAACGTTTATCCCTAACTTTTGCCTAAGATCCACCTTTTGTGTCCACTTAGTGAGATTTTTTAAATATTTTATTCTTCTATCATTTTGCAGTAATCGTGTGCGAGAGTTTTTTTTACAGTGACCCTTAATTTTCTTATTTTTGCATGTACCACCTCTATAGGTTTACTGCTCATCGAGAGTTTTATTTCCTCTCCTTATGCCATGATTTCCATTGTGTATTAACAATCATGTCTCTAAATTTATTATAGGCTGATCGTATGAGTTTCCAGCATAGTGAAAATACTATATTTATGTGTACCAATTGAATGGTGGTTCGTACAAAGCAGAGGTGTATCAGATGGATGGAGAAACATAAGGTAATTTTGGTCAATCACTTGCGGTTCAAACGTCACATCAAATACATGACATGTAGTGGAAACATTCATAACACTGTCAATTGAATCAGGATCTCTAGAGGAGGTCATTAGGATCTACTAAAGAAGCAACTCTTGTAGCCAAAAATTAATAACCAACAAAAGGGTTTTAGATATTGATCAATTTTTGACCGAAAAATAACATGCAGGTAGCATGGAGACGTATCTTGAACAAACCGTTTAGTAGAAAATCGATGACCAATAAATAAAGATTATCCGATCTTGAACAAATCTTCAACAAAAAATCGATAACCAGTAAAATAAATAGTATTAGATCTTTAATAGACCTTCAACAAAAAATTAACAAGTAGCAAAAACGTATTAGATCTTCAATAGGAAAAGTAAAATCGGATCAAGCGTGTAAGAAAATAGGAAGCAACAAGTATGTCAGAGAAAAAGATGAAACGGTGAGAACCAGAATCGCTTTAGTTTGAAGCGATTTAACATTTCATTGCTCTTATACCATATTAAATTTATTATGGGTAAATGGTCAAAGTGCCCCTTAAAGTTTGGCCGAAATTTAAGAATCCCCCTTAAAGTTTAAAGTGCCCCTTAATGTTTGAAAATGATGAAAAATCCCCCCTTGTCAGATGCTCATTTAGGGGGAATTTTTCATCATTTTCTTAACATTATGGTGGATTTTAAACTTTAAGGAGGATTCTTAAATTTCGGCCAAACTTTAGGGGGCACTTTGACCATTAACCCATTTATTATTGAGGTCGAGCCAAACCCAAATGACAACCACATTGTACAACTTGGGTTTCATCCTAAAACCAATTGGTAATAGGATGAGGTAGCCTTGTTGTATATATGGTAGGAAAACAAATATAGGCACATTCTTGAAATTGCTCGAGCCTTAAAATTAGAAAGTGATGTACATTCCAGAGTTTGGGGAGAATACATTTTAACTGCATGCTATCTTATAAATCTAATGCGTACTAATGTTTTGAAGTGGTTATCCTCTTATGAAAAATTGATGAACAAGAAACCTAAGATGGATCATCTAAAGGTATTTGGTTGTCTATGTTATGTAAAAGTACTCCCTAGTGTTGATAAGTTTGATTCTCGTTGATTCCCTCATGGATACCTACAACAAGAAACAACATAACACTGTCAAACGGAACAGAGTTCTAATTACATATTGAGAACCAAAGCGACGAAGAGGTTTTAGGAAGAAGAAGAGAAAAACCCTCGCATTCAAATGATCTGCCACTTGCTTCTTTTTCTCTGCTAGGATTTTTCTCTACTTCTTCTCGAAACCTCTTCATCTCTTCAGTTCTCAACAATTTTGAATTCAGTACCTGTGTCGACCATTTGAGAGCTTATCATGGTAGTGATGTAGAGGTCATTATTTTAGAAGGAGAATTATGTTAGTGGGATAAAATTCGGTAGTTGATAAATGAATTGAACAAGCAAGATCAAATAGTCGAACAGAACAGTGGGTGACATTGGGAATACAAAGTACCAAATGGTGGCAGTGGAAATGGTGGTGACGAGTTCGTCTATCCAGAAAGACGTTATCCTCGGTGAGCTCGTCGCTGGAGCTGCCGGAGTCATTAGGCACCTGGTATGGATAGATAATCGTGCATGTGTTGTCATACAACATATCAATACGTTTATCATGTTAAGCTTACTAAGCACGCACGATAAGTTTAACGTATCATGTTTATCAATACGAACACGACACATAACCTTTTGTGTGAGTTCATGACCTGTTATCATGGTGGCTAGAGAGGTCCAACAGTAAGGTATGATCGACAAATATTAATTTCTCCATATGGGCGTAGGAAATTGAGAATTCACAATGAGATGGATTCTACTAGTACACCAAGACAAAAAAATGTAATAAATGTGGTTGAACCTAACTTTTTGGAGATGGCCCGAAAATATTATATATCTAAATAAGGGTGTTTGAGATGCCTCGACGAATATATATATATATATATAAATGCAATTTAAAATATAAACAGATGCAAAAAATATGAGTGAAACTTAATGGACGTTTCACTTGTGACTGTCTGCGGGTAAGATTTCACTTAATCCCTACAGTTACGGGTGTTATACTTTGGTAATTAGTTTTTCAAAGTGGTTATGGTATTTGTTTTCAAATTGAGTATATTTTTTAGAGAAAAATCGCATTTATCCTTGATTCGAATTTTTTTTTTTGTCTTGATACACGTAAATCAAGGAGTGAACAATTTTAGGTTTTCTGATCGGTTTTTGATATTCATGAGACCGTGATCAAAATTTACGACCCTCTCATTTTGGTTTTGAAACCGAAATCAGGTCCATTAAGACTACTTGGTCTTGATCTTTTCAGTTTGATTTCAACTTAGCGAAATGGATTAATTGGATCAATAAGAGATTTTTTTAATTGTATTTTTTATTATTTTTTGTTAAAAATAGTTGTGTTTATTTTTATAACATTAAGTTGAATTTTATAATGTCTTTATAAAAAATTTCGAGGGTTATTTCATAATTAATTCTATTGGAAACTTTTTATAAATTTTTTATTCCCAAAATATCACATATGGAATGAATTAACTATTATAGATGCTTAATAATCCCAGTCTTGGTCCATATATAGTCAAATAAAGACCAAAGATGAATTAACCAATAAAAAAAATTAATAAGTTAAAATTAGGATCAACACACCTATATGTTTACTCATGTTGTTATTTGTACTACATGTGTAATTATTTGCACATATACGTTTGAACATATTGTTAAATGTACCAACAATTAACTATCCATCCATTTTTTCCGTTAAATATGTTCAAATGATAATTTTACCATATTGTTTATCTTCAACACTTAATTCAACCCCAAAGCACATATCTTGGTTCAAATTCAACTCAAAAAATTACATTTGAGTTTGAATTCAACTCAATAATGTAGATTTGAGTTGAATTCGAACCCAAATGTGCATTTTGGGTTTCAAATTCAACTAAACTATGCGTTTTAGGTAGAAGTTAAACCCGAAAAATGCAGATTTTGGTTTGAATTCAAATCCAAAATGCAGTTTGGGGTAAAATTTGAATCTAAATCTGCATTTTGGAGTTGAATTTAGTGTTGAAGATGACATGAAGAATAACAAAATGGCAAAATTATTATTTTAACATATTTAATTACAAGAGTAGATAGATAATTAACGGTTGGTGTGTTTAACCACTTTTTATAACTTAATGTTGCACGGAATAATAATTTCAAACATTTTGGTACATTTAACAACAATCAAACACTCACTTGCATTAAAGTTGTTTACCCTTAAAATTATTAATCGCGATCTATACATCAAATTCGATTTTCGTATAATCGGTCTAGTTGCTCATTTTTAACAATTGTTACTCAACTATAAATATTTAAAACATAGTTCATAACTCAAAAAACATATAAAGGGCCACAAACTTTAGTATGCATACTTAAAATGATCTCACTTAAAGTGCAAATTGAATTGACTTACACATGTATTTCATGTTTAAATGGTTTTGTATATTAATTGTTTAGAGTCAAAAGAGATTTTAAATAATTTTATACTTCATTATATTGAGTGAAATAATTCTATAACTAAAGAGCAAATTTCTTCAAGCCATATCTAAAATTCTATAAATAAAATCTTTCTATAAAATAAATAAAGAACGAAATTCAGTCACATATTTTTACTTTTTCTGCTACAATTTTTCGACTTCGCCGTATTTATATATAAAATCCCATATTGATAAAGAAATTAACAGATTTATTTCACATATTTGGATGGGCATATATTATAAATTTGAGTACCATGCATTACATCAATGTAAACATATTTTTTGCTTGGATATGAATAATATTTATTAATATATAATTAAATAGATTAGGGCTTCCTAAAAATCTTACTTCATTGCTTAATCTTTCATGGCAAGATGAGATTTTTCTTAGTTGAACGGGAAGGCATTAGGGTATTGAAGAGATGCTCATCCTCAAGGGGTGTAACCTCCATGTCCACCACCTTCACCACCACCTGCGCCACCACCATAGCCAGACCCACCTGCCCCAGCGCCACCTGCATATCCGCCACCCGCGCCACCACCCGAGCCGCCACCACCACCTCCTCCGCCTGCTCCAGGATATTCTCCCCCGCCTGCACCACCACCGGCTCCTCCTCCAGTACCATACCCACCGGCATGAGCTCCACTGGCAGAATACCCAGTACCACCTCCTCCACCACTGCCTCCACCACCACCATACCCACCAGCTCCGGCTCCACCAGCACCATACCCGCCACCAGAACCGCCACCCTGGCCACCACCATAGGCACCGGTTCCTCCGGATCCATAAGATGCACCTCCACCGCCCCCACTACCCCCACCCCCACCCCCAGAATATCCATTCCCTCCATACCCAGCACCACCACCTTCTCCTCCACCACTTCCATACGCATGCTCACCACCTGCCGCATAGGCACCCCCAGCGCCACTACCGCCACCTCCTCCCCCACCATGGCCTCCGGCAGCTCCACCATAACCTGCACCCCCACCTGCACCACTACCCCCACCCCCACCACTTACATATACAGGTCCGCCGTGCTCCCCTGCAGCACCATATCCACCACCACCACCTTCCCCGCCGCCACCACCATACCCAGCCACACCGCCACCATAATGTCCAACCTCAGGCAGAGTGAGAAGGACTCTAGCTGCAGAACATATTCCTAACCCAAGAACCACAAAGAAGACAAGACAAGAGACTGTATTAGAAGTAGCCATTAGAGAGTGTTAATTTGTTTGTTGTTGCTTGAGGTACAATACAAGATCATGAGGGTACTTATAAAGAGGGAAATGCTGTCGCTGAGCAAAGAAAGAGTGTCTGAAGCACATGCAAAAAGATATCACACCCACTAGAAATGGTCCATTACAAAAGGCATTAGCCAGATTAGAGACGACTTCATATATTGGGGTATTGCTGTCCTCCATATTGGACAGTGTATACCATACATATCAAGATGAATTAGGTAACTAGGGTATGAATGGATTTTATGATGTACAGATTACTACTTCCTTATGGTTTCAATACAAATTTAGTCATTAAAACTCATCGTATCGGTCTCTGATGATAATGAATAAGATCAAAAGTTGTTTGTTTAGGTTAAACTTGAGCATGTATATGTATTGGTCGGTTCGGGACAGTTTTAGAAATGATTAATATATATGGATAATCAAAGATGCAATGAAGATGATAAGGGGCTAATTAATAAGATATAGGAGTTATAACTTAAATAAGATGGGTGCGGGATACAACCAAACAATGGAATTTGGAGTAGTAGAGCTGATCTATCTTTTATATATATAACTATAGCTATATATTAAACATGTCCACCACACAGAAGCTCCACTGTGTCCAACTTTCTATCCGAAATAGAATTCCTTACACAATTTTATCATTAATTATTCAGCTTTAGAGAGTATTTGTGTATACATCAGACACCCTACCATTTTGTTCTTTCCCTGACCAAGTTGTGTTACACTTGGGAACTCAAGACTACCCAGGAGATGCTGGAACACAAACAGATTTTACGTAACTCATTCTTACTTTTTTTTCCTTCTCTCCAGCAACTACAAGAGTTATACAAATCTGATCACAATAAGACATTAAAACTAAAATAATAACATGAAATTCACAACGATACAAGTGATTTATACAATATTAAAACACAACAACCATACGTCAATTCACAGACAGCAATGTAAATGAATCATATGTAGTATTATATATATATATGTATACATATTATTTGGTCGCACATAAATTATGTTGAATAATAAACATTAAATGTTGCTTTTAGTGAGTATTGAAATTAGAAGTTAATGGGAAAAAATAAAAGGTCAAGAGTGATAGTAGATGAAAGGTTAAGAGTCTCCATTAATAGTTTTTATTGTTCTTGTTTGTATAATGCCTAGCTATATAAAGACATTGTTGTTTTTGGTTTAGTGTATGACTCAAAGTAATAAACAAAAGTTAAAACTTCTTGTGAGTTCGATTTGAGTTTTCAAATTGGTATCACAGCGAATGGAGAGTGTGACGGGTCAAATGTCGTTGCCACGACTAATGACGCGGAATTATGATAATTGGAGCGTTCAAATGAAAGCTCTTCTTGGATCTCAAGATTCGTGGGAGGTGGTCAAAGAAGGTTTCGAAGAACCAGAAAATACCACGGGATATTCAGCGGCTCAAAATAAGGCGTTGAAAGAGACGCGATCGAATGATAAGGCGGCACTATACATGTTGTTCCGTGCCGTTGACGAGTCAGGCTTTGAGAAGATTTACGGTGCAACAACTTCAAAAGAAGCGTGGGACATATTAGAGAAAGTGTTCAAAGGAGCCGACCAAGTTAAGCAAGTGCGTCTCCAAACACTTCGTGGCGAATTTGAGAACATGAAGATGAAGGAATTTGTATATGACTATATCACGTGTGTACAAGTCGTGGTAAACCAACTTATTCGTAATGATGAAGCGATAACCGATGCACGAGTTGTGGAGAAAATTTTGAGATCTTTAACCGACAATTTTGAGAATGTTGTGTGTGAGATAGAAGACACTACAATAAATTTTCTCTACAACGATGGAAAAGCATCGTTGCCGGAAGCACTGTTCGCGCTGCTAAAACCCCGTGTCGATGCTAAGACTCGTGCCAATAGACCTCGTGGCTAAAGGTATCCACGATGACAATATGCCGACACTAAAGATTTTCCGTGGCTGGAATGGATAGTTGGTTTGATCATTAGCATCGCAAATATGCCGATTCTGTTTATGTGTAATTACCGTCGACGGTTATTTGAGGGTAATACCGATTTAGGGTTTCTACATATGTCAGATGTAGAATGAGAGTATTAGTATCAGGGTATTGTTGTCCCTATTTGTTGTATATTGCATCACATTTCTTTGAGGAAATATACGTTATTCAACTACAACATTTCCTTGAAAGTAATTACACGTACTTAGAGACAGAAGAATTTTGATGGACAAAAGGTTAGACCACGTCATAAGTAACCTGTCGATGCACTTACAACATTAATAAATATTACCCTGTTCATCATAGTTGATGCTAATATGGAGTTTCAACTACTGTGAAAGTTGTTGCTATAGAAAGTGTTTTGTGGCTGCGAAGTTGTCATGGTTAAATTGTATATGAAGCATCAATTACGGATACAAGTATAGTCCGTCATAAATGGATTGTTTCGATGCAAATGCTATTGTTTTACTCTTTTCGAATTGTTAATCATCGTATGCTCGTAGCCAAGCATACCCAAACAGAGAATACATAAACATCTACATATGGCAAGCATAACCAAATAGAGAATACATAAATAACTACATATGTAGAACAATTTCCAACACATCCGAATTTATATATAACCAAGCATTTCAAACAAATGTATGACGACACTTGCAAAACACAAAACAGAGATGACATGTTCACATTTACATCAAGTCCAAAATATCCATGTACAATCAGTTCCAAATGAAAATAAAAACTGAGAAGCCACAACACCTAGTCTACCACCATTGGACATAACTACTTAGCAGGAGTACTTACTACATCTCTACACGTTTCATGCATTTGGATATGCAAACATAAAAATCACAGCAATCATGGCAGCATCATATTATAGAATATACCCTACAATAACTAAATGGGTGTACACAATGCAATTAAATCATTACTATACTCACTGTTGGCAATCATTGCACTTTTCATGACAGCAATATCACGTTGAAATGCTTCAATGTTGGCCTGGAACTCCTTGAGTTGATCATGAAGTTGCTCACATTCAGCTGCGTTTCTAGCCACATCCTCCCTTGCTTGCTTTAACTGCTCACTTTCCATCATCCGTGCAAGCTTTGACACACGACTTCGACGACGCTCAGGTTGACGAACTTTCTCATACAAGACATCCTTGTCAACTGGAGCCTCCTCCTCCCCAACCAACTGAGCAACCCTCTCCTCCACTTGGTCCTATTTTGCAAACAGTGTGACAAGAAAATAAGGGAGCAGTCAGATAGAATATACTGTGTGTTACTATCGCAAAGGCATTACTACTTACCATTATTGATATGGTTTTAGCATCTAGTGGCTGCCCTTTCTTGTCCACATGGTTCTTCTTGAACATATGATAGTCCCCGGGATGTTTCCCATTGTTCTTCTCAATCTGCGAAGGGTAGCATATACTTGTTCAAGAGTAGCCAACTATTTATTAAAGATAAGAATTCAATGTTAGGATTACCTCTTCCTGCTCTCTCCTCGCAAAGGACGAAGTGTCAGCGGTGTGCCTCATGACTTGGTGAGCTTTATTGGATTTGTTACGATCGCTCTTTAACTTCAAACAATAGGTTACAACCAGTTTATGTTTAAAAAATGTAGCACTCATTAACTGTACAAAAAAATACAATTAACGATGCAACCACACCAACTTGCAAACACTGAAGCATTGTTACTGCAGACTTTACCTCGAGAGTTAAACTTCAGAACCTCTTTTTTATTGACGCCATTTCGAGACAACCTTATGCAACGAGTTCGCCCTCTACGTAGTCTGTCCACTAGTGGCCTTAACTATTCCTCTTGCGCAGCTGACACATAAAGTAGGTATCGACTAGATAACCAAGTTGGAGAAAAGCAAGATGTATGGGACAAATTAGAAGTTACCTATTTGTATACCTGGTGGTTCCTCCACATAGGGGTCCTCCGACTGGATTTCCTCTTCAATAGACACTTCCAAAGGAGGTTCGACAGGCGGAGGGACTGCATGGATGTTCTCCACAGGTATATCTCCTAAAAGCAATGTTTCATACAAGTTACTGAGTACCTAAAACAAAGCAAATACCTAACAACACAACCTAAAAGTAACTAAAAGGCATAGTAGTGAAAAAAAACTTACTTGTTGCAACCTGTTTTAACGTCCTTGGGGATCTACGTGTCGGTAGCTTTGAAGCTACGATACTTATTTCGACCATTCTCTGAGTACCCACCACACTGAGAATATATTGTTAAACACAGTAGCATAACGTGAAGTCAAACACGTTTCTGGTGTAAAGTTTCCATATTTATGTGTTGTTGCAACAATTATCCAAGTCGGGTTCTCAAACTAAGCACTCGAGCGTTGAACATTCCATGTGTTTGCGCATAAACGAATAACAACGACATGCATGAAACTACTACAGCTTAGGGAGTTGTTAATCGGCCATGGATCATCGACAAAGGTGAGGCTTCACTTGCAAGTTTTGTTTTCTAAAACGAAAATTTTTATGGAAAATGGTCGCACATAGACGAGATATAGGGGGAAAGGATATAAAACATGTAAGTGATCACCATAGACGAACAAAGTGTTTGCTGAACCATACCTTGTTTTGCCGAGAACAAAATCATCCTACAGGAAGTTAGAACCATACCTTGCTGAACCCGAACGCACATCGGCATGACTGTTTTTGTCGATGAGAGAAGATCGTCCTGGAGCACTGGTTGGAGGGAAAACTTGCAGAGTGTGAAGAAGAAGAACCAAATGAGGGTGAAAATTAGGCGCGAGAAGAAGAAGAGTAGACCAAGTGGCATGACTGATCCATCAAATCACTTCTTGATGATGAAGCCTACTGCGTCGTGTAGGTACCGAGGCGTTGTAGCTGTTTGAACCGAGGTAACACTTCAGTTCCGTCCTCATCCATAACAGCTGTTCCACAAAGGCCAAACCCTGCAAATTGTCCCGCTAACACAAATTGGCCCGATATGAAGAATTGGATGAAAGTGGCCCGTGTATTAAAGGCCCGTTCCAAATAATGACATAATTTGTATAATAACATAATTTGTATAAATATTAGATTAATTTGTATATATTTATCTTATAGCACAATATTTCTAAATCATGTTTAAAATCAAGACATATGTATGCAATTTAAATAATATTCATTTTATGTTTGAAATGCAACTTTCTTATGTGTTATATTCATTGATGTGTCAAAGTGTTATTCATTATAATATTATACTTTATACAAATGTATACAAATTTAATATGGACTTATACAAATTTTACTTACTTTTATGAAAAATATACTTATTCTTTATATTTAATAATGACATAATTTGTATAAATTTTAGATTATTTTGTATAAATTTGTATATACTTATCTTATAGCATAATATTTCTAAATCATGTTTAAAATCAATACATATGCATCCTTATGTATGCAATTTAAATAATATTCATTTTATGTTTGAAATACAACTTTCTTATGTGTTATATTCATTGATGTGTCAAAGTGTTACCATGTGTCAAAGTGTAACTATGTGTCAAAGTGTTACTATGTGTCAAAGTGTTACTATGTGTCAAAGTGTTACCATGTGTCAAAATGTTACTAAAATCATGTTTATGACACATAAAACCATGTGTCAAAGTGCATCCTGACCTCTACATACAACTCGACACATAGCTACTGCAGTTCCACTAATCGACCTCTATATACAACTCGACACAACCTGATATACAACTCGACCTCTATATTCAGTTCGACTAATGTATCATCTGCATCAATTCTGTTGTTGTGCAGATCCCATCTGTTTCTTGTGCAACAACCAGTGCAGCAAGGCCGAGTTCAGCTTTGTTGCAAGTGCAGTTTCCAGTGCAGCTTTGTTGCACAATCTTCCATAGTGAGGTTAGTCTTCGAATCCAGTGCATGAAAAAACAGAACCGTTGCTTCTACAATGTAATTGGTCTTGCAAAGTCCATCAATGAGACTGTTGCATCAAGTCTGGTGTTAGACGATGATACTTCAACTTCTTTTCGAGCGAACCAGTGTCCATTTTCGAAGAGTATAGCACTAAACATTGGCTACATAAAATGTCCCCTACTTCTAGCCAGATTACCTCATACAGATCTCCCTTCACTGGGACTCCAACTCTCTCATTCTCTTCAATGCCATAAAGTTGAGCTGACATATCAATTTCAAAAGCAGACCCTTTTGTGTCCATTTTTTGTCAGAAGTGGCAGGCATACGTGCCTTTGGGCCTTCACTGCATTCAACAAACTCTTTCCACCAAGCAGACAACAATTCCTCTTCTCTATGAGATTTTAATCCTCAATTAACTCCAAGATTCAAGAGCAGCATGAGAGATAGATAAGGTTAAAATGTTGATGTAGAAAATACAGTTGTTTCCTAAAAACAACTCTGTTTCTTGTGCAGCTTCCAGTGCAGCTTCCAAGTACAGCTTTGTTCCAAGTCACCTTCAATGCCCAAGTAGAAGACCTTTGTTACCATGATGCCTTTTGTTTTCCCAGCATCTAAAAAAAATTAGTTCAGTCAGAAATACAATTTTGACATTGGTCATTAATGCCTAATTGTGATGAATACCCTGATGTGGAAGCTCTTTTAACTTGTTCAATTATACTTATCCTTGACTATGCTGCTGTTGGTGTGGCATCAATCAAATAAACTGTGGCTTACTGTATTGTTGAACCAAAATATGATATACTCAATACCAGTGGTCTGAAATTGGAGGAAGGTATATGGTATTAAATCTGTAAAGAGTGATGTGACTGTTAAATTATCTCTTAATACTATCTTATTTTTGTGTTATTGTTATGCCCTTAATATGGATGACATGGATTTTTCAGTTTCCAGGTGCGGGACTGTCGTTTGCAGCAGGAGTTGAATTTGGCTACACGTTTGGACATGAGATTGTCAACCATTGATTCCAGCTATACCAAACACAGCATCTTACACAGCAGTTTGGACACAGCAACACACAACAACTTACATAGCAGCAAACACACAGCAGCACATAACAACACACAGCAGCAAACACACAGCAACACACAACAACTTACGATGCAACACACAACAACTTACAGTATTTGCAGCACAATACATGGTATAAACAGCAACACACAATATTTTCCAAGTGCAGCACACATCAATGTATGAATGAATGAATTTCGATATTCCAAACAAACTTCAATAAAACCATATCAACTCGGACAAAGCAAACAATTCAGTCAGTAAAAGCAGCTCAATTCCTCTTCCCAACATAATGACAATTCAATGAATCTTATGTTACATCAATGACATAATGAAAATCCTCACTATTGAACACTCTTCTATTGAACAATTACCTTAATAAACATAGAAACAGACAAAGGCTGGGTGAACACCAACTTACGATGCATCATCATAGTCATCCTCATCCATTGTTCCCTCAAGTCCGTCCTCGTCATCGAACAAATCGTCCTCAAATTCAGTATCTGTGTCACTGGTTGTTCCACCATCCATGTCCTCTTCCTCTGGGTCAAGAACTTCTAATTCGTCAAGGTATTCAGTTGCTTCTGGCAAGGCTTGTGTCATCATTTCCGGTATGGAATCCTCAACAGATATTTCGAGAGTCTCAATGTCATTTATACACCAATAAACCACATCATCAACAGGAACTACATTGGGTACATCAACAACCAGTGCTGATGTTTCCTGATACGGCTCCACTAACTCCCCACTCATTTGACCCCCAAGCACAAATCCTTTTTTGGACTCTGCCCTCAACACAGTGCTCCATTCAGGGTTAATGTTCTCAGGTAAGTAGAAAACCTGTGTGGCCTGAGTTGCAAGTACAAATGACTCATCTGTCGATAAATAATTTTTGGTATTGACACACACAAATCCATACTCATCAATTTTCATCCCATTGAAGGATGAAAGTATGTTGTACCAATCACATTTGAACAACACAACCGATAGGTGACCAATGTACTGCAGCTCAACCACCTCCCTCAACACTCCGTAATAATCAATTGCACCTTCAATGGGGTTGTTATCGGAGGTACTCGCATAGCACGTTGTGTCATCTTTGCACAAGACACCGTTGTTGTCAAAACTCCTCATTAGAGACCGCTCTTTGGTGTGGAAGATGAACCCATTTGCTTTATAACCATTATATGTCTTAGCTCCATATCATGGTCCTCGTGCCAAAGCCTTTAGTTGACGACCTCTGTCATCCTCAGCTGATCCATCTATTCGACCAACCTGAGAATGCAAATAATTCCACCATCATTAAAAGACACACATGGATATTCCTAATTGTGTCAGAGTGTCATACCCTGCCCTCCAACCATTGTATGAATGTGTTGTTGTGCATAACATCGATGTTCCGCCTACTCACCCGTGCGCCTAGTAGTTGCCTCTTGTGTTCACTATGTACATGGACAAGACAACCAATTGAAGTGTTAGATGTAATGCGGTTAAAAGTTTAGTATAGACATCACAATAAAGGTGAATGCAATACTCGATGAATGGCTTCACTTATTTAGACTGATTAAGCACGTACAAGTGGCACTGCTCCGATTCTGTGTTTGACAGTTCACGGACTATTCCACGACCTATTGGAGCTCCTACAGGCTGGAAGATCGATAACCCATCTGTCGCCCTTGGAGTTACCTCAGTTACTTTAATTGACTCATCTCGTGTAAATTTGGTCTCAATGTCATGGAGATATCTAGAACAAAATGTAAAACACTCCAGAGCAATATAACCCTCCGCTATTGATCCTTCCGAACGACTACAATTACGCACACACGACTTCATTATCCCCATTATCCTACGATAATAACATGTTATTAGTGATACACCGCCTCTTCAAAGGTATACTTCATAAATGAGCGTTGAAACTTACCTTTAGATTGAATACATCCAACAATATTGCATTGCCCTAGCTAGTTTTGCTTCCTCTGCTAGATGAGTGATCAGATGGACTGTAATATTGAAGGAACTTGGAGAGAAGATTCTCTCTAAATTGCACATTGTCATGGGTAATTGCGACTCCACCTTCAACATATCCGACATGTGCAACTCCTTAGAGCATAGAACTCTGAATGTGTTAGTCATGTCTATCACAGCTTTGCATACATGTTTGGGGAGTAATCCTTTAATAGCCACAGATAGGATACGTTGCATGAGAACATGGTAGTCATGATTTTTCAACCCAATCAATTTTCTGTATTTCACCTTAACACAACGTGAAATGTTGGATGAATAACCGCTAGGAAGTCTCAAGTTCTTAAGGAACTCATAGAGTGTAATCTTCTGTTCCTTTGAAAGGGAAAAACAAGCTAGTGGTAACACCAGTTTTGTTCCTCTACGGAATGGATGCAAGCTCGTTCTTATGCCTAAGGCCTGTAAGTTTAGCCGAGCATTATGGTTGTCATTGCTTTTACCGGCAACACCTAATAACATCCCAATGAGATTATCACACACGTTTTTCTCAATGTGCATCACATCCAAATTGTGAAGGATTAAGAGGTGCTTTCAATAAGGTAATTGGCAGAATATGCTTTTTTTTTTTCCAATTTCCAGTAGTTGAGTCTATTCCAACCTGAATGGGCGGTTGAGTCTTACCGAACATGACTGGATCAAGATTCTCTAGAACATGTAACACTTCCTCCCCCGATAGTCTTTGTGGGGCCATCCGTAACTCTTGTTTCCCATCGAACAAACTTTTGTTTCTTCTCCATGGGTGATCGGTGGGGAGGAATTGTCTGTGTCCCATAAAGGGACATTTCCTCCCATTCTTCAATTGACAATAATGGGTGTCCATTTGACAAATAGATCATGCCAAATTACCGTAAGTAGCCCAACCGGACAAGTTCACATAAGCAGGAAGATCATTAATGGTCCAAAGTACATATGCGCGCATTTGGAAGTTTTATTTCTTGTCTGCATCATATGTGAGCACACCATTCGACCATAACTCATTTAGCTTTTCGACCAACGGTTGCGGATACACGTCTACGGCATTTACTGGAGCCTTTGGTTCAGGAATCAACATTGATAGCACGTAGTTCGTATCTTTCAAACACACCTCGGGAGCCACATTGTATGGAATAAGAACAACTGGCCACATGCTATATGGGTGACTTTTATCACTGTACGGATCAAACCCATCCGTAGCTAATCCAAGTCTCACATTCCGTGGGTCTTCCCCAAATTCAGGTAGTACGTTGTCAAGTTTCTTCCAAGCATCTGTATCAGCAGGATGACGTAGAATACCATCCTTTAATCGCCGTGTATGGTGCCATGTTATAGAGGAAGCAGTTTTGGGGGACATGAATAATCTTTTCAACCTTGAAGTTAGTGGAAAATATCGAAGTACTTTGACTGGTTGCTTCCCTATTTGTCGTTTCGATTGCTCTGGTATATCCAGTCCTCCAGTGTTGTGTCGAGGTTTAATCCATCTTGACTCCCCACACGTTGGACACACATCCAAATTGGTGTACTCTTTTCTAAATAGTATACAGTCATTTACACAAGCATGCATATTTTGGTAGTTCAACCCTAACCCTCCTATAAATTTCTTTTCTTCGTAGTAGGACTTAGGGACTGTATTCCCTGGTGACAATACTTTACTTAGCATGCGAAGTTTCTCATTAGCGAACTTGTTAAAAACCTTGTACAGTGCCTTTAGATGCAATAGTTCAACTCAAAAAGACATCTTGGTGTAGGAGACAAAACCTGGATATAAGCTCTTTTCACAATCTTCTAATAACTTATAAAATGTCCTAGCATCTGCATTTGGTTCCTCACCTTCGTCCACCCTCATACCACCAAACCCATCATGCACTATATCCTCCATTTCCCCACGAGAGGATGAATTCCTACCATTAGAGATCACATCTTCGAATTCCTCCCCATGATCCACCCATGTAGTGTAAGTTGACAATATTCCCCATTTTTCAAGATGGAACTTAACAGTAGTTCTTCCCAGTAAGAAAGCACCAACACAGTTATTGCAAAGACAATAAATTTTACCATCCAAACTTGAACGAGAGTAGGCAAAGTCTAGAAACGAAGCGACCCCTTCCTTATATTCCCCACTTTGCCGAGGTGTGGTCATCTAACTCTTATCCATCGCACTTCTATTTCTGCAAAGAAATATCAACCCAATAAAAACTTGACTTGGGATTAAAGAGACAGCACATCAGTCCTACTTAATCAAATAACTTCCGAAACATGCAGTACAGGAAGTTCAAAATCAGTTATTGACAGTTATCCATACCATTTGTAACAGATCCAACATTCATTTTCGTTTATGTGTGGATGGAACCAAACAGAATCAGAGAGACAAGTTTCCTAAATTAGACATGCATAATTTCGGGACACTAGCACAAATATCTGATAGAGAACTCCAAGAAGGTGAGTAATTCAGTTTCTTGTAAGTTAATCGGTTATTAGATTCAATAGTAGAACTCCTTCGATCGAGTTGTCCGTTGGAACCGTACGAGCTGCAGCTAGCTTGTTAGTTAATAAGTTGTTAGACTCAACAGTAGAACTCCTTCGATCGAGTTGTCCGTTGGAACCGAACGAGCTGCAGCTAGCTTGTAAGTTAATCGGTTGTCAGACTCAACAGTACAACTCCTTCGATCGAGTTGTCCGTTGGAACCGTTGGCTATTACACAATTAAGCTCATGGCAATTCAATTCGCAATTACAAAAAGCAATATTCGACTGCTCATACTAGCGTACCTGAGGAGACATGGTTGTCGCACAATTATGAAGATAAACGGATGAACGATTGATCGTGTAAGGAACGATTGCGAGCAATGTGGTTGCGTTCTGGGAGTCGATCTGCAAGGGCATCCGTTGTTGGATTTGGTAGTTGATGGTCCGACGAAGGCTCTTATCTGCACAGGGAAGATTCTGAACTATGCTTGGGATTACTGGAAAAAATGGTATGTTCTGTTATAATTGCAGGTATACCATTTAGCAACGGCAACACATATATCACCAATGGAGTTATGTCGATACTGTTTACCACTTTATTTAACTGATTTGGAAAGTAAAACTGATTGTTTGCAATACCAACATGTAGCGTGACTGAATATCAATATTAGCCTCGGTTGAGTTTCTGACACATGGATTTGGTCGGCACACACATATTGCGATGGCAAAAGTCAATACTAAAAGATTGCTTGTGCTATGACAAATTTGTTGACACTAAAACGTGTCTACAGGGACGTATTAAAATGTCGAAACTGAAATACCGTTTTACCAACACACTCCTTGTGACAACAAATTACTTTCGTGGTTGTTGACACAGATTATTGTAGTGAGAGTCAAAGAATTTTGCGACGCTTACTATCGACGAGCTTGCCGGTTCTATCGAGGCACATATCAACGTAAGAAGAAAAAGAAGGAGGAAATACTAGAGCAAGCACTCCAAACCAAAGCGACAATTTAAGACGAAAAGGTACATTATTCTCAAAATTTCTGAGGTAGAGGGCATGGTCGTGGAAGCCCTGGAAGAGGTCGCGGTAGTTATGAAGGATACTATAATGAGAATGAATAGTCGAGTCGGCCAAACTGGCACGGAAGAGAACACGGTCGAGGAAGAGGCGGTCAGTCGAATATTCCAATATTGAGTGCTACAAGTGTCACAAGTATTGTTACTACACGAAGGATTGCTACTCCGACAAATGTTATAGTTGCGCTAACGTGGGGCATCTTGCAAAAGATTGTCGAGCCAATAAAAAGGTGGAAGCAACAACTAACTTGGCCTTGGAAGATGAAGAGAATGACGGTTTTCTCTTGATGGCGCAAAATGAAGACAACCTCAGCAATGACACGCCGTGGTATCTCGACTCGGGGGCAAGATACCATATGTGCGGTCACGAGTACTTATTCAAAAAGATGCAAAACATTGAAGATGGTCATGTGTCGTTTGGAGATGCTTCAAAGATGGAGATCAAATGTCAAGGTACGGTTTGTTACTTACGAAAGGATGGGTTGATAGGGTCAATTCAAGATGTCTATTATGTACTAGATCTCAAGACCAAGATTTTGAGTTTGGGGCAACTCACAGAAAAAGGTTACTCGATACTCATAAAATATCGAGTACTACACTTGAAGGATAAGCATGGGCGTACAGTTGGTCTAGTCGAGATGGGAAGAAATCGGATCTACTAATTAAATTTGAGATGCGTGCGAGAATAGAAGTGGCGAATTGCCATGAACGAGGAAATTAAAGCGATTGACTGCAATAACACATGGGAGGTAGTATAATTTCAGGAAGGAAGTCAGCCTATTGGTGTGAAGTGGGTGTTCAAGAAAAAGATGAATCCTCAAGGCGAGATAGAGCTGTACAAGGCGCGGCTTGTTACGAAAGGATACAAGAAAAGGCAAGAATTGACTATGACGAGGTATTTGCTCCTGTTGCAAGGATGGAGACAATCCGATTACTCATTTCACAAGTTGCTTAATTCAAATGACCAATATTTCAAATGGATGTCAAATCGTCATTCTGAATGGTGTGCTCAAAGAAGATGTCTACATCGAACAACCGCCCGGGTACATAAAAGTCGGAGAAGAGAATAAGGTGATAAAATTGAAGAAGGCACTTTACGGGTTGAAGCAAGCACCACGGGCATGGAATACACGTATCGATTCATATTTCAAGGAGAATGGGTTCAAGCAATGTCCCTATGAACATGCTCTTTACGTAAAGAAGAATGTAGGTAACGTGTTATTTGTTGCTCTTTATGTTAATGACCTTATTTTTATGGGCAATAATTGTGAGATGGTGGAAGAATTTAAAGGCACAATGACACGGGAATTTGAGATGACATATTTGGGCTATATGAAGTTTTTTCTTGGTTTGGAGGTTAGACAAGTAGAGATAGGTATTTTTGTATCACAAGAGACATATGCAAAAGAGACTTTGAAGAAGTACAAAATGGAGAATTATAATCCTGTTTTAACACCAATGGAACCTGGACTAAAACTCTCGAAGTTCGATGGAGGAGAACGTGTCGATGCGAGTAAATATCGGAGTTTGATAGGAATCCTTCGCTATCACACATGCAGAAAGCATGATCTTTCATTAAGTGTTGGTATTTTAAGTCGGTTCATGGATGAGCTAGTTTATTCATATTGGAAAGCGTTGAAGCGGATTTTGCGGTACATCTAAGGAACGGTGTCACACAGGTTGTTCTGCTCAAAAGAAGAAGATTAAAAGTTGGTTGGTTATTCCGACAGCGATTTGTGTGGAGATATAGACAATCGTAAAAGTACCGCGGGATATGTGTTCTTTATGGGAGATACTGCATTTACTTGGCTTTCAAAGAAGCAACCGATCGTGACACTCTCGACATGTGAAGTTGAATATGTTGCAGCATCTTGGTGTGTATATCATGCTATATGGCTTAGAAAATTGTTGAGCAAGATGGAGCTAAAGCAACAAGGTGAAACTATGATTCAAGTTGACAATAAATCAGCAATTGAGTTAGAAAAGAACCCAGTGAACCATGAAAGATGCAAACACATCGATGTTCGTTTTCACTTTATCCGAGATAATGTTAAGGAAGGAAGTGTGGAATTGGTGCATGTAGCAAGTCAGGATCCAGTTGCGGATATCTTCAAAAAATCGCTACCGAAGGTATATTTCGACAAATTCAAGAAGATGATCGACATGAAGGATGGCAGAAGCATTTAAGTTTATGGGGGAGTTTTGTTGAATAATAAACATTAAATGTTGCTTTTAGTGAGTATTGAAGTTAAAAGTTAATGGAGGAAAATAAAAGGTCAAGAGTTTTTTTGTAGATGAAAGGTCAAGAGTCATAGTAGATGAAAGGTTAAGAGTCTCCATTAATAGTTTTTATTGTTCTTGTTTGTATAATGTCTATTTAAAGGCATTGTTTTTTTTTGGTTTAGTGTATGACTCAAAGTAATAAACAAAAGTTAAACATTCTTGTGAGTTCGATTTGAGTTATCAAATTACCTATCCCCACGTTTATATATATATATGACAAAAATCATTTTTCTCTCTATAATCACTATATTGGAAATTTCTCTCGGCTAACAACAAAATTTAATCTTCGAAAGGAGAACACTCAATCAATTGAAGGAATTATTAGAGAAGGGAGAGTTTGCTGTAAGCAAAGGTAGATGACGCAAAGATGTTTATGATGCTTACATTGAGCTCCTATGTTCTCTATTTATAGTTAAAATGTGCAGCCACCCTACATCTCATTTTCCACGGGTGGAAACTAACAAATTAATTGTTGGAATTTGTACAAAACATGCAATCGATTAGGGCACAACATAATACATATTTAAGTTACCTCCTTGAACGATTACCTTAGCGGAAGCGGATCTGCCTGAGGTTGGGATCACGGTCTGCCAGACGGGAGGACACACCACGGTTTGACAGGCAATGACCTATAATACCACATCTACTAACCTCTATCTAAACTGTAGGGTGACTAACTATCATCAAGATCATAAGGTTTCTTCTAACCCTGAGCACCCCTATATATACTGATATATAAAGGGATAGGTTTTAAGGCCACATACACAACTGGACTTATGTGAATGGACTCCCAGTTATGGGCGACCCATTATCCTAAAACCAACATCTCCCACTCGCACAAAGTGGAGGGCGCTCAATCAACATGCCACCACTAAGAGAACGAATCTTATTATATAGTAAAGTCACATACGAGGAGACATCCGTGCGACCGACAGGCACAACGAGCAAAGTGCTACGCACCGGTTAAGAATATGTAGAGATCCGCGGATTCCACACCAGCAGTGGAAATGTGCCATGCACCCTTGGTCATGTAATCTTTCTCTAGATATGACCACACAATGATCTTTCAGACCTATATAAGTATTGTGCCCACAACCGTAGTCGATGCAACGGTTGGTGGCCACCTAGTGGACACAATATCGAGAAGATCCCATAATGACCATCCTCTTCCCACAAAACCATCAACACAATTCAACTCGCTTTTCTAGAACCGGGACCAGGGTTGAATACGTCAAAGGCCTATTGAGCACGGACTAACATTGAACTGAACCTCAATTATTTGTTCAGAGTAATGAAGGTATGTATGTGACTCTTACGCAAAGAGCTCTGGATCTCACACGACTTCGAGTTAAGATCACATCTCGGGTCATACCCATGGTAGTTTTGGGTGCGCCACAATATGGAACGCGCGCTACAGCATATCTCTTTTCCCATGGAGCATATGTCCAAATGTTGTACAGATGTCCATCAGACACACAAAGTACCCGAACCAAAAGTCACAAGACTCCCATCCGACCCCTGAGTGGATTGACAGACCAGAATCCGTCGTAGTGCGAAATCAGATAGTTCCAGACACAAAGCCCTTTCCGGTCATCCCAACAGAATTTTAGAACTAGAAACTATCACCAGCCTCACCCAGCCACAAAGGCATAGAAGTTATCACCCGTGTTAGAGGGTGATCTAATCCAGTTTAACACATTTCAATAATCAATCACAATAAGAACACACAAAACACTCAAAAACTGTGAAAACATGCATACTCAAATATAATTCAAGTTAAAGAACATTGTATGAGAAATAAAGTCAATGAAGTACATCAACTATGTCTACACAATCCCAGAGACTATACGTGCCTCACTAAAGACTCCATCTTCAAGGTTGGAGAGATGGTCCATCACCATATCATCCGTAGACAAGTACTTCAAACTCATCAACTTGTTTCTAACCACGTCTCTAACATAGTTTCGCTTGATATCTACTTGCTATGATTTTCTATGATACTTGGGGGTTTCTATATCACAGAGATTGTGACTCCAAGGACTCAACAATCAATCTGGAAATCTCTTCAGCAATACAACCTACTGAGTACTCGACACAAGACCTACAAATTTGACATCAATGGCGATCAACATAGTGCGTGACTGCTTCTTGCTCATCCACGATATGGCACCATCGGAGAGAAGAGCATAAACTTCGAGGTGGATTGTCTCTCATCAAAGTCACCAACATAGTCCGCATCGTTATACCCAGTCATCCAGAGATTCTCGGATCTCTAGCAAGTCTCTAGCAGAGAGCATGACAATGCCCTTAAGATATCACATGATCCTATTTATTGTCTGTCACTTCTTCAATCCGTGTTCAACTTGGTATCGACATACCATGTCGATTGCATGGAAAATATCAGGCGGAGTACACACTATTGCGCACATCAGGCTTCCGACTGTACTTAGTGACATAATTTATTTATGTGGGCCATTTCTTTTGTAGTATTAAAACATATATCCATTTTGAGAGTTTGACCAACATAAATTAGAGTTACAATTTATTCGAAATTACTCATGTTAAACAACTCCAACACTTTGTTTATGTAGCTTTCTTGTGAAAGCCACAACTGCCTCCTACGTCGATCTCTCGAGATCTGAATCCCAAGGATGTGTGTCACGTCACCTAATTCCTTCATCCCAAAAAGAGAAGACAATCATGCCTTCACCTGTGTGAGGAACTCCAAGGTATTTAAGACTATGAGTATGTCATCTACATATAGAATCATAAACACAAAGTTCAGTCCAGACCCTTTTGGTGTACACGCAATGATTCTCAACAGCAAAAGAAATCCATTTTCTACGACCAAATCATGAACTCTATCGTACCACTGCATAGAGAACTGTTTCAGACCATAGATCAATTTGTGAAGTTTGCACACTAAGTGCTCATGGTATTTCTACACAAAGCATTCAGACCGCTCCATATAGATCTCTTCTTCAAACTTACCATTGAGGAAAACGATCTTAACATTTCTCTAGTGCAGTTCCAAGTCTTGTCTCACTCCAATAGCCATAATCAATCGAGTTGTGATACTCAACTTTTCATCAGCCTTGAGTTTAATCTTCAGAACCTATTTAGCTCTATTGCTCTATGTCCTCTCGAAGGTCGACCAGTGTCCAAACACCATTCTTTCTTATAGATTTCATATCGTCCAAAGTGTTCATCTCACTTCCATTACTTTCATCCATTCTTCTTAGAAGGGTCCATCGAGAGATTCTCTAACATTTTATGACACAATAACCATATCGTCAGATATTAGGGTGTTTAGTTCTCCATCACCATCAAATGCATATCGTCGGGAGGAAAACTTATATTCTAGCCCATGGCCTAACAACTCACTACTACCGGGGTATGACCATGATCACTCCCAGTGAGAATGAGATCCCTAATGCTCCCACTATCAACAAGATCATTAGGAGCGGAATCTCTTCCATTCGCTCCAGCAGACGGTGAATTCGGCGGACGACGAAATGATTCATCATCTGCGGCTTCAACTCTCCCACTCGAATTAACAGGTGTCTGCTCAGCTTAATCTTGAATCTCATTTAGAGATCGATCCAAATCAATCTCTCCCTTCTTAGTAAATTCGTTCTCTACAAACGTTACGTCTCATGTTTCGATCTCGGTAACACTCCCACTGTCCGGCTCGACTATAACCACATACCCCTTGGAGGTATTAGAGGAACCAAAAATACTATTCTTTCCCATAAGTCCAATCTTTCCCAAACTTATTTGAGAAATTATGGGTGTAAGTGGCACACCCCTATGGGCGTATATGGTGAAGGTCTAGAACTTATTCCAGTCCAAAATTCATATGAAGTGGAGTTAACCATATTCGTCGGCACATGGTTCAGGATATAGTCATCAGTCTTCAAAGCGTTTCCCCAAAAGGAAATCAGCAATTGAGTATGCGCAATATCGACCGAACCATTTTAAGGATCATTTTATTGCGCCTCTCTACAAAACCATTTTGCTGAGGGGTGAACAGGATCGTCAGCTGATGAATGATTCCCTTTTCATTACATAAATCGTTAAAATTATGCTGAAAGGTACTCTTCTTCCACTATCAGGGTGAAGGGACTTTACCCTCTTGTTTAACAGGTGTATTCATCTGTAAGTGTAATGAAATTTCACGCGTGCCGAATCCTAGCACTAAGAGGGTCACAGACGTCAGAATGGACTAATTGCAAATAGAAATTCAGCTCTAGGTGTCTAACCAAAATGGCGTTCTGGTGTAATTTTCTGCTAGACAACCAAATGAAGTTCAATCTAAAAACAATTGGATGGAATATTCATGAAAAGATAGTCTAAAACCAAGTTTCATTAATCCTAAGATTGAAATAAAAAATCGGCGAATCTGCGGAGCATTGAGGATATGACATCAGACTAAGATTCGACCACCGCGCAAGGGCAACTCACAAGCTCTAATCCCTTCGACTTCAACACCAAAGTTGTCGTCAATGTACATCCATCTAATTTTACAAGGGACTATATGGAACTCAACGAAAACATCACGATCCTTGGCTACGTGATTTGTCGATCCTAAATCCAAAATACACAAAGGACATGACTCAATCAACATATTTGTACTAGGAATACAAAATTCACTAGATTAGCCATTAAGACATTCATGTCAGATTAATTCAGGGCATGTGTTCACCAAGTGTACCCACTGGCCACATTTGAAGCATTTCCTGTATTTAGGCTTCTCGGCCTTACGCGAACATTTTTGCGATGTTGTTTTCAGAGGATTCCTTGGGTTCACCTCAGTCTTTGTCTACTTCGCCTTTAGTGCATTTGCGCCATCGCGTTGTGCATTAATCATTCGCCTTCAACGACTCTTCTTAGGATGGCATCACACACACCTCAGCCTTAGGCCCAACATCCTTGGGTCTGTCCTCTTCACCTCAATGTGCCTTCAAACGTGTTCAAAGGTATTGAGGGCCTCATAATGAGTTATTAAGATTTTCATATGTCCCCAAGAGTTAGGCAAAAAGCGGATTACAACCTGGATTTGCTGCTCACCGGTTACTTACTGGCCCTTCTCCTTGAGTTTTACGATCATGTTGGCCATATGCCTCCTATGATATCTCGCGTAGTGCTGAGGATTCATCATATATGAACCAAACTTAATGTTGAGTGAGCACTGCTGAGCAGTCGTATAGAACCATTTCTAGCTTGCAAAGTATCCCACAACCCTTTAGCCGCGTGTTAAACTCAAACTCATAAAGGATGTAGTCATCCACCATACTCAACATCACGGCGCACGTCTCAACATCATTAACCTCCCACTCAAACAGAAAGCCTTCTACTGATTTGTTATTCTGGAATCAGGTCTTTTCATAATCTTCTTGATAGAGTTAATGGACTTTTACTTAGGACCATCTTTATATGCTTTCTATGGATTTTATAGATGTTATCGTTAAGTCTAAGACCTTTTTCCAACTAAGCGATGATGTTCTTCATGGCGGCCTAATTTCTCTAACTAAAGAAAATTCTAATAGGATCGTGGAGACAAAAGAAACAAAGTTCTATTGCATGTAAAAGACAAGTCTCAGACCGATAGGAAAAACTTGAGAACATACTTAAACCCTGGGGACAACCCTAGTTGTGCCGAGAAGCACTCCCCATCTCTAAGCATGCCCTAAAATCACTACTATCAATCGAAACACAATCTATACCAAAAGTCCTTAACGGACCAGAGTCGAACATAACGCACTAACCCAAAGTGTTCGACTCTTACACAAAACAATCGTCCTAGAATTATTAAAGGAAATTCGGAGAACCTCGCAGACTAACCGACTGGCTCACACTCAGGAACATTTTCCTAGGTGGAGTTTGTACTCATCCAAACTTTCGAAAGGCTAATAAGGACAATCATAAAGGTTTGCTTTCTATGCTAAGCGAAAATTAGATCTACCTATATAGGTAATCTAATACATGCAAGCAAAGAAACAAACCATACATGTCAATACACACATATATATATTGATACCATTCAAAACTAAATTAATTTAGGGCTAATTTGTAATTTTCAAAAATTTGAGGAATAAAGTCACCCTAACCAAAAGGTTGGGGGATCAAAATCACCATGAATAAAAAATTTGGAGACCAAAGTCTCAACAAATAAAAATTCAAGGACTAAAGTCTGAACAAACAAAATTAATTAACATGTTAGACCAATTTTCACACTGTATGATGGGATCACAACAATCACAACCTAGTCAATTCAACCAGTCATGGAGTCAAGAGCCAAACTTATAAAGTAAGACAAGACTACCCTGTAGAAAACACAAAGTAACTCACACAGTGCTCTATATATCCAATCACGCAATATAAAAGAATATAGGGCTCTCCCAGCAATTCACATTGGTCTAACAATTAATTAAATTAGCCCAAAGATTATTTATGAAAGGGTCCAAACACATTTATCGGACTGAAATAAACCACTAGGACCCATTGAGGATCCAGGATCGACACCAAATTTGTTTCACGTCATTTCAGGTGGCCCGAGGACTTTGAATTAGTTCAGACCGGTCCATGCATCACAAAACATTTGAACCGGCTCAATAAGTCGGTCTGAACCGAACCAGTTTAGTCAACTCAGACCGACCAGGTCAGCTTGAACCTTCCTGTCGGATAAAACCGTCTGAATTAAATCAGATTGGTTCACATAGAGTCAGGATTGTCGAACCAGACCGATACAGTTCATAGAGAACCGGACCAGTACTGCTCTTCTTCTCCACGGAGAAGAGGCATCTGCTAGGGTTTTGAAACCCTAGCAGCTGCAACCACCAGTGTGTGCAGTAGCTAATCGACCATAGAGGCTGACCAACTGCCATAGCCTTAGCCATAGTAGCCAGACCCCCTTCGCTGTGTGTCGGCCACGATCGGATGACCCCCTTTCACGATCTAGGCATGCCAGAGCCGCGAACAAAAAGGCTGCGACTCCATGGCCTTGGCCGCAACCACGAAGGTTGCGGCCATGCCAGGCTAAGGTCGCGACGATAGAGGTCACAGTCACTTCTCGGGAGCTGCGACCACCTCGCAGGAGGGGATGCTGCCACTATGGCCATGTCTACCTTGTCGAAGGGGCTACGACCACTAAGACCGTGGACACTATTTCGGAGGAGCTGTGGCCACCGTGGCTGCAACTAGGGCTGGTCATGGGCGGGTCGGTCCAGTCCTGAAGGCAATACCGGGACCAAAATTTTGGTCTTGCCTTCTCGAGGACCGAGATCGACCTCGGCCAAAAAAGCCCGCCCGAGTCTGTCTTTCTTGATTCAGGCCGGTCTCGGTCCTGGACCGAATCTGCACAAAAAAAATTATGATCTCACTGGATTCTTTAGTAAAAGGCGAAAGAATAGTTCACCTCTCAAAAAAATACTATGAACTCACGGTATTCTTTAGTAAATTTATCAGGATGCAGCTTTTATAGAGATAGAAAACCTCCAAAATTCATATTCTTTTCGGTGTGATGAAAATCTAAAATTCACATTCCTTCGGTCCGGGCCGGTCCTAAACGGGCTTTCGGGAAACAAGCTCGAGACCGAGGCCGAGACCGACCTTGAAGAAAAAAAACCGCCATCTCGGTCCTAGTCAGTCTCGGTCTTAATCGGGTCGGTCTTGTCGGGAATTCGATCCAACAGTCTTTTTTGATCACCCTTAGGTGCAACCGCCATACCTGGGCCGCATCCACTATGGCTACGGTCTTAATTTTTCCGACGTCGACAACGTGGTTCTTTATCACGATTGGGATTGCGAGCAGTACACGACAATTTGGAAACCAACCTAGTATGACTCTGATATCAATGTTGGAATCTGTACGAAACATGCAATCGATTAGGGCACAACATAAAACATATTTAAGTTACTTCTTTAAACGATTGCCTTAGCGGAAGCGGATCTGCCTGAGGTTGGGATCACGGTCTGCCGGACGGGAGGACACGTCATGGTTTGACGGGTAATGACCTATATTACCACAACTACTGACCTCTGTCTAAATTGTAGGGTGACTATCTATCATCAAGATCATCAGGTTTCTCCTAACCTAGAGCACCCCTATATATACTGATATATAGAGGGATATGTTTTAAGGCCAGATACACATGTGTGCTTATGTGAATGGGCTCCTACTTATGGGTGAACCATTATCCTAAAACCAACACTAATAACAAACTAACCGCCTCCCTAATGCTAGGAACTTATTGAAATAAACCGAACAGAAAGTTAACAACTAGATTATCTTAACAAAAAATATGTAGAAATAATCAAGTTTAGAGTAGAGTTGGTTATAAGCCAAACTTTTAAAAGGCAGATCCAACATACATTCATTGGGAACAAAACGACCAATGAGTGTTCACCTGGTTGATCCAAAATATTGAATCAAACCTGGTGAACAATGTCACGTACGAGTCCGGGACAGACTCTCTACAGGTGTTTGATCTTCACAAGAGAGCAAATACGTTAAGACAGGGACAGATACCTTAGAGGAATTCTGGAACAAATTGCAAAGCATCTGGATGACTATTGATCGCAGGCACCCGAATCCAATGAAGGATCCCGAGGATATCCATATTTATAACAATAAAATTCAAGAACAAAGGTTGTACCATCTTTTGACGGACGACAAGTTCGTGCCAGTTAAATGAGACATCATAAAGTGTGACCCCCTTCCCTCAGTCGAAGCAGCCTACTCCACCATACACCGGGAGGTCGCCATGTTTCACATCATAAAAGTGTCATCCTCCGAATTCGAACCATCATCGTGAATCGGAGCGGGATTGGTGGCCAGAGCCTCGGCGAACCGAAGCAAACAGGGAAGGCAAGTTCCGACCGGAACCACCTCAGAGCAGGGAAACCGAGACACCAACTGAATACCAGCAAAGGTGCACTCGCCGCCGCAAGCAATCAGGACACCAACACGGAACCAGTGTCACCGGGAAAGCGAACCGCAAGATACGGGGGTGCACCATGGTTTCACCGAGGAGCGGTAACCCTATATCACTCCTGATTGTAAACTAGAGATTTAGCATATACAGGCTGGCACAGAAATAGAATAACTGAAGTCATTAAATTGGTGGACCGGTTCTTCTAACCAGCACCTAACCGGTTCATGCAATTAAACCAGGTGAGAAAACAATTTTTAGAATAAAAGGAAATGTGAATGGATATTTGATTGCGGAGCCACATACACTATGACTGTAGGGTTTGGGTAGGTCCGGGTGGTCGGTGGGCTGTGAGGGTTCGGGGCTATCTCGGAGTTGTGTGATCATAGGGTGGTCGGTTGGTTTGGGTGTGTAGTGCTTGAGGTGGTGGTTGGGAAAGATGTGATGTTGGCTTTGTTCTCTCCTGTGGGTTATTGGGTGTTGGTTAGGGGGCCAGTAGTTATCATATGGAAAGACCATGGTAGGTTGGTTTGGAAAGGGTTGAGTTGCTGGGTAGGGGTTGGGTTGTTCGGTTAGGTGTGGGTGGGGCTGGTCAATTTGATAGGGGTTGGGCTTCCACGCTCGGGTTTGAGGTGCTTGGTATGTGTGTATGATCATGGCCATATCACCCGGGGGTTCATTGAGGTCTATTTCGGTTCCCTGTGCCGGTGTCTCCCCGAGTTTGCTGCACCTTCCTTTGTTCCTGGTTTCTTCCATCTCGACCTCGATTTCATCTCCTATTTTTTTTTTCCCCGTTCCTTCCTTCGGAATGCTTTCGGTCTGAATGCTTTTGTCGTTGGTTTGGCTCGATATTTCCTTCCCTTCATCATTTCTTGCTTCTGTCATAATGTCATACCAGGTCTTCCTCTCCCTTGGTTCGCCCCTGGTGTCCGGTGGCCTCCATTCCCTGCATTTTATTGTTTGTTGTTCATGTGATTCAGTCGTATTCCAACCAACCATGGTCCGTAAACGACGTTTTGTGGGTTTGTTTCCGACCTTTGCACCTCTTCTTTGCATGGTTGGGTTGTGTGGACAATGGTGCCACATCTGTAGCAAAAGTCGGACAGATGTTCGTATTTGTCTGATGCCCATTTTTCTTTCCCTTGTGAGTTGGTCCACCAAAACCCAGCCACTAGTGGTTTATGCACATCTACCTCCACTTTCATTCTCAAAAAAACTCCTCTTGGTTGTTTCTACATTCAGTTCAACGTCTGTGGCCCTCTCAGTGTTAGTACTTGGCATGGAGCAAGATATTTCATCACATTTACAGATAATTATACCCGTTATGGATTCGTCTACCTGATCTCCCATAAACCTGAGGCAATAGGTTGCTTCAGATAATTTTTGAATTTGGTTGAGAATCAGTTAGATCGGAAGGTTAAAACCATCCGCACTGACCGTAGAAGAGAGTACCTTTCAGTGGAATTCAACGACCTATGCACCCAAAAGGGGATCATTCATCAGTTGACGGTTCCCTACACCCCTCAGCAAAATAGTGTTACAGAGAGGCACAATAGGTTGCTCCTTGACATGGATCGGTCGATGATGGCGCAGGCTCAATTACCAATTTCCTTTTGGGGAGATGCTTTGAAAACTGCTGCCTACATCTTGAACCATGTGCCGACGAAAACGGTTAACTTCACTCCATACGAGCTTTGGACTGGAAGAAGTCTGGACCTTAGCCATATGTGCCCATGGGGGTGCGCCGCTTACACTCCTGATTCCTCAAACAAGTTTGGGAAGATTGGACCTAAAGGAAAGAAGAGTATCTTTGTTGGTTACTTTGAAACCTCCAAGGGATATGTGTTTATAGCCGAGCTGGAAAGTGAGAGTGTTTCCGAGTTCGAATCACGACACGCGACGTTTGTAGAGAACGAATTTCCGAAGAAGGGAGAGATTGGTTTGGATCGATCTCTATATGAGATGCAAGATCAAGTTGAGCAGATACCTGTTAATTCGAGTGGGAGAGATGAAGTTGCAGAGGATGAATCAGTTCATCATCTGTTAGATTCACCTCTTCCTAGAGTAAATGAAACAGATTCCGCTCCTGATGATCTTGTTGACAGTGGGAGCATTAGGGATCTCATTCCCAGTGGGATCGATCATGGTCGTACACCTGGTAGTAGTGAGTTGATAGGCCTTGGGCTAAGATATAAGTTTCCCACCCGACGATATTTGTTCTAAGGTGATGGAGAACTGAACACCCTAATATCTGACGAGACAACTTTCGAGCCGAAAACCATTAGAGAACCTCTCAATGGACCCTTTCAGGAAGAATGGATGAAAGTAATGGAGGACAAGATAAAATCTATGGGGAAGAATGGTGTTTGGACACTAGTCGACCTTCCGAGAGGACGCAGAGCAATAGGAGCCAAATGGGTTCTCAAAACAAAGGTAAAGGCCGATGGAATTGTTGAGTGTCTCAAAGCTCGACTTGTTTCGAAAGGTTATACACAACAGGAGGGAGTGGACTTTAAGAAGACCTTCTCACTGACAGTGCGAATGACTACGATTCGCTTGATTATGGCTATTGCAACGAGCCTAGATCTTGAACTGCATCAAATAGACGTTAAGACCGCCTTCCTCAATGGTGAGTTAGAAGAGGAGATCTATAAGGAGCAACTTGAATGCTTTGTGCAAAATGGTCATGAGCACTTAGTATGCATACTCCACAAATCGATCTATGGTCTGAAACAGTCTTCTAACCAGTGGTACCACAGATTTCATGATTTGGTCGTAGACAATGGTTTTATCATGTTGGATGAGGACCATTGTGTGTACACCAAAAGATCTGGACCAGACTTTGTCTTTATGACTCTATATGTGGATGACGTACTCATAGCCGAAAATAGTTTGGAGTTCTTCACACAGATTAAGGTCTGGTTGTCCTCTCTATTCGAGATGAAGGACATGGGCGAGGCGGCATATATTCTTTGGATACAGATCTCGATAAATTGCCGGAAGAAGCAGTTGTGGCTTTCACAGGAGAGCTACATAAACAAAGTGTTGGAAACGTTCAACATGAGTAACTGCAAATCAATTGAAACTCCAGCTTCCATTGGTGTACCTCTCAACATGGATATGCGTCCAAAGACCAAGGAAGAAATTGACAAGATGAAACAGATTCCGTATCTAAGCGCAGTCGGGAGCTTGATGTACGCAATGGTGTGTACTCGGTCGGACATCTGTCACGCAGACGGCATGGTATGTCGGTACCAAGCTGACCCCGGATTAAAGCATTGGCATGTAGTAAAGAGGATCATGCGATATCTTAAGGGCACCGTCAACTATTCCATGTGCTTTGGAGGAGACTTACGAGGTAAGAGGATCTCCGTATAATTGGGTACAGCGACACAGACTACGGTGGTGACTTGGATGAGAGAAAATCTACTTCAAGTTTTGTGTTCTTGCTCTCCAATGGAGCAATATCATGGATGAACAAGAAGTAGTCCTGTACCGCATTGTCTGCTATGGAAGCTGAATATGTGGATGTTGCGACGACCACTCAAGAGGTTGTGTGACTGACCAGGCTCCTGGATCGATTGTTGAGTCTTAGGAGTCCAGTTGAGCCGATCCTGGTTTACTCCGGCAATAAGGCCGCAATCTCCACTACAAATGATTCAAAGTACCACAATAGGTCAAAGCACATTGATATGAAGTACAACTATGCTAGAGACATGGTGAGACACAAGATGATACGTTTGGAGTATTTGTCTACAGAAGAAATGGTTGTGGACCCATTCACCAAACCCTTGAAGAAGGAGTCATTTGTGAGACATGTGAAGTATCTATGACTGTGTAGACTTAGTTGATATAATTCATTAATTATATTTCCCAAACAATGTTCTTTGACTTGAATTATATTTGAGTATGCATGTTTTCGCAGTTTGAGTATTTTGTGTGCTCATTTATGTAATTGTTTGTTAATATATGTCAAAGTGGATTTGGCCACCCTCTCACACGTGTGATAGCTTCTATGCCTTTGTGGCTGGGTGAGGCTGGTGAAACCTTCTAGTTTTTGGAAATCCGTCGGGATAACCAGAAAGGACTTTGTGTTTGGAGCTATCTGTTTTCGCACTACAACAGGCTATGGTCCGTCCATCCACTAAAAGGGTCAGATGGGGGTCTTTTTGACTTTTGGTTTGGGTACTCTGTGTGCTTGATGGACATCCGTACAACATTTGGACATATGCTCCATGGGAAAGGAGATATGTTGTAGTGCGCGTTCCATATTGAGGTGCACCCAAAATCGACCATGGGTATGACCCGAGACGTGATCTTAACTCGGAGTCGTGTGAGACCCATAGCTCTTCGCGTAACAGCCACGTACGTACCCTCACTAGTCTGAACAGAGACTTGAGGTTCAGTTCAATGTTTGCTATCTTAGTCCATGCTCGATAGGTGCGCTCACAAGTACCTTGGACCCGGTTCTAGAAAAGCTAGTTGAATTGTGTTGATGGTTTCGTGGGAAGGGGATGGTCATTATGGGATCTTCTCAAAATTGTGTCCACTAGACGGCCGTCAATCTCGGCATAGGCTGCGGTTGTGGGCACAATGCAGATGTACAGGTTTGAAAGATCATTGTATGGTCAAACCTTGAGAAAGATTACATAGCCAAGGGTGCAGGGCACAAATCCACTGATGGTGTGAGATCTGCGAGTCACTGCAACTCCTAACAGATGCGCAGTACCTTGCTTGTAGTGCCTGCTGGTCACACAACTGCCTCCTTGTATGTGACTTAACTGTATAAGGAGAATTCGTTCTCTTAGGTGCTGGCTTGATGAATGAGCGCCCCCCACTTTATGCGAGTGGGAGATGTTGGATTTAGGTTAATGGGTTGCCCATAAGTGGGAGCCCATTCAGGTAAGCCTTGTATATGATACTGGCTCTAAACCCTATCCCTCTATATACCTCTCTCTATATATATACGGGGTGCTCTCTTCAGATGAAGAAGGAACATAAACCAGATAGTGACCCACAGTTTAGGCAGAGGTCGGCAGCTGTGGAAACTTAGGTCACTGCCTGTTAACCCGTGGCGTGTCCTCCTGTCCGGCAGACCGTGATCCCAACCTTAGGCAGATCCGCTTCCGCTAAGGCAATCAATCCAAAGGTAAGTTAATTATATGTGATTATGTTTTACCATATCGATTGCATGTATATTACATAGTCCAACACTATAAATACTTCTAACTTTTTATTCTCCTTTTCTCACTTCTCTCTCTAAAGTCTATTTGTATTTAACCATGAGTAAAGTTCGATTCTCTACTTTCTAAAGATTCCTTTTTAAGTCATGGACTGTACTTTGTCAGGTGATGTTGATTTCTTTCTTCCTCCCTTGAACGATCCCCAACTAAATATGCTTTCGGTCCAAAATTTCAATGATGCTTTCGGAGACGTCGAGACTGAGCAACACTCAGAACCCACAATATATCCCATGCCTTCACGGGCGACACCTAGAACCAGTGTTAGGATGTATGAATAATTCGCGTGAAGAATAACAATTCAGCTGATGACACCTCAACAATCTTCACTAAACATTAGTCAAGCTTGCGCATCAATTCAAGAAGATGGTAGAAGAAAGTAGATTGTTCATGATCACCTAGAATGTTCAAGAGTAGTTATGTTTTGTTCTATATCTGATTTGTATATAAACACCAGGTGGATTCATGTAAACGTAACTTTGATTGTTAGTAATGTTCAAGAAGTAGATGAATTCGTTATTCTGTTTCTTGCAGCTTAAGCTTCCTTTCACTTCATCGTCAACCTCTCCTCTTTTCTTTTGTTATTAATGGTTTCTAATCTAATTCAATCTCAGATTACTGACATGGTATGAGAGCTATCTTCAAATTACTCGGTCGATCAACTCTGTAGATTAATCTCTCGGTGATCATCTCTAAAAGTTCTACTTGGTCTCCTCTATTCAGTCATGTTCGTTTCTTCTGTTCTCTTGTGACCATCAATCCTTGCCATGTGGACGTGGAAGATAACTTTCCTTCACTCTTCAATAAACGGATATGTAATCTTACAAGTGAGGATAGTTTTCAATCCTGGAAGCAACAAGTGCTTCTTGCAGTTCGAGGATTCAACTTAGAAGATTATCTATTTGGTGGTTTGCATGTTCTGCATATGATTGATGATGGAGAAGGAAACAAGATCATCACTCTAGAGTAATGAAAGTTTGCGCAGCAAGACTGTTCTCTTACTTCATGGCTTCAAGCATCGATCTCAACTACGATCAGCAAAGGATTAGTTAGTTGCATGATAGGTGCTTCAATATGGGCAAAACTCCATCAACACTTCTCATCATCCTCAATAACTTGAATAAGGAATCTCTATGACAGATTAAAGGTTCGAAAAATGTACAACCAACCCATGAGAGAGTACCTTACACATATACATCTGATTTATGACTGCCTTGCTGGATGTGGTCATCCCATCTAAGAGATGCAACAAATTTCTATTATCTTGAATGGAGTCAAAGGACAATTCGATAGTGTGGTCTCTGTCATTCACGCTAGCAGGAATCGTTATGATCTCACATCAATTAGATCTATTCTTCTTGATGTTGAGGTTCGGCAAAAGGAAATCATCTTCGACAACAATTTCCTTACTGCAAATGTTGTTGTAAAATCATCTACAGAACAATCATCAGGAAATTCAACTTATAGTTCTCGTGATTCTGAACAGACTTAGCCTTCTGATACTAGTCAACAGCATCAGGTTACACCTGAATACCAAGAAAATAATATTGGTTATGGCCGTGGAAGAGGCAGAGTAAGAGGTTTTGGCAATAACAAACCTCAATGCCAATTGTGTGGCAAATTCGACCATTTGGTTCACAGGTGCTTCCAGAGGTTTAGCATGGATTTCCAAGGAGTTACAACCCAACCTTCGGAAATGAGTGTTAATCTAACATCAACTGTTCATTGGAGTAGTGAAGGATATGAGCAGTTCAATACACATGCTCCTAATCAGATATCTCAACCTCAGTCCAATATTCATGCTCCTAATCAGATATCTAAACCACCTACTCACAATATGATGAATTCATTTCATCCTACCTTTAATCCATACATTCCTACTCCCATCCCTTACTATTTCGCTCTGTATCGTCCAGTTCAACCAACATTACATGCCTTGCCAGCAAGTGATACTCATACTCAAGCAAATGTGACAACAACACCAACTCATCTTCATGACAAGGCCTGGTATCCTGACTCAAGCGCGACCAATCATTTCACTCAAGGCCCCCCACCAGGTACTGGAACTCAGCCATATCTAGGGACAGGTAAAGGACAGGTAGTGAATGGTTCTTATCTTGACATAAACAACATAGGTACTTTGGTAATCAATACAACATCTAAGCCTCTAGTTTTACATAATCTTCTATATACTCCACAAATAACTAAAAACCTTGTTTCTGTTTCTCATTTTATCAAGGAAAACCAGGTATTCTTTGAGTTTCATCCAACATGCTGCGTGGTAAGGGATGCCTTTACAAGAGAGGTTCTACTCAGTGACATTAAAAGTGGTGGTTTTTATAAGCTTGTAGATAGAGTAGATGATAAAACCAAGAACTGTGATAAAACTGGTTTTCATGACAATAATCTTGTGAATTTGAATACTGCTTGGAATAAATTTGGTGGTATTCCTCATATTAATGTTGTGAGTTTGAATACTGTTGTAATGTGTTTTTCCTGCAGAGTGAAAATGAAGTCTTTTGTGCTAACATCAAAGACTCGGTCATCCTTCTTCCCAAACTATGTCATTAATAATGAAATATAATAATCTGTTTGTGACATTTGATTCTTATCAATGTGTTGCTTGTGCAATAGGCAAGAGTGGCAAGCTTCCTTTCTCTGATTATAGTTTGGTATACACTAGTCCACTTGAGATTTTTGAAATGGACATTTGGGGTCCTGCACTTGTCACATCTAATGGAATTGTATATTATCTCAGTATTGTTGGTGTCTGCACTAGATTTACATGGATATAATTTCTAAACAATAAGAGGGATATGACTAGAATCTTTCCTCAATTTCATAAAACAATTGAAAATCAAATTGGCTGTCAATTAAAAGCTATACAAACTGATGGTGGATGACAATGCAAGGCTATTGCTCATTATCATTCTCAGTTCAACATTATTCATCGTTTTACATGCCCGTATACATCTGAACAGAATGGGATTGTAGAAAGGAAACACCGCCACATTGTTGAAATGAGACTAACATTAATGAAACAAGCCTCTCTCCTTATGCAATATTGGACAGATGCCTTCTTTACAACTGTTTTCTTAATTAATCGATTGCCTTGTAAAGTTTTGATGAATACATTTCCTCATGAAAAGTTGTTCTTCAAACTTCCTAATTATGATTTTTTCTGTATTTTTGGTTGCATGTGCTTTCCTCTATTAAGACCATATAACAAACACAAATTGCATTTTTGGTCTGCTCCTTGTGTGTTCTTGGGTTACTGTTCTAGAAAACATGGTTTTAAATGCCTTGATGCTACTAGGCATGTGTATGTATAGGCATGTCAAGTTTCATGAGGCCATGTTTTCTTTTGCTGATAAACGGGGTCACTTCGTGCAGTCCTTAGCAATAAAAAACACAACAACATCAACACCCTTCTTTTTTCCATTTAATTCCACTGTTTGTACTCAGAATGATGGTGTTATATTTCCTTCAAACATTCCTCTTCATCCATCTTATATTCATTTGAGTTCATATTTATCATTACACTCTGCATACTCACCTGATTTACTAGCACATTCTGTAGATTCACCTGGTCAATCTCTAGATTCTTCATCCAGTGATGTTGGTCCTGACTCCAACTTGGTTGTTTCAACGATACCAATGCCTGAAAATGATGTACGGTATGTCCCATAAGGATTAGTCATGGTTCCCTCTACATCATCTATCAGAGAGCCTATATACACAGTTACTCTGATTACTCCCTCTGATTGTCTGAATAGCCAAGATAATATAAGGTATGCTATTTAGGATTCGTCCCTTGTTCCTGTATCTTCAACTGCCACTAATTAGTCATCTTTCAAAGACATGGTTTCTACTTTCTACCAATGTTCCTGCTAATGTGCATCCTACGTAGACTAGAACCAAGACGAGATCCATGATTGCCCTAACCACTAGTTTACAGCCTCCGATTGATTTGGATCATTCTACACCGAATGATATTCACAGTGCTATGCAGTCTCCTCACTAGTGTCACGGACCAACCAAATGGATGAATGGAAGGGACACACGACATGCACATACATTGGAATTTCTAGAGGGGTCGTTCCAAAATCCGAATTCGGCGCACCGGGCTAGATACATTGTATTCTATATTCAATGTACCTTTACATACATTGGATCTTGGATTCAATGCATCTCCACATTCATTCATGTCCCTTTAGATTCGTGAATGCATCTCCACATTCATTCATGTATCTTTAGATACATTCATGAACCTCATTATTCAATGTATAGTCAATTAGGTGTCTTTCCCCCGTAGGTGTATATATAGGGGTCTTATATTCAGTTGTAATCACCAAGGAAACTCAAGAGAGTAATAAGAGTCAAAATTATTCTCATATTCAGGTGTTCTTGGTCGTTTTGAGGGAAAGGTTGCTTAGGTATCCATCCTAAGGCCACACGAGTGAGGTGAGCACGTAAGACTTTCTCCAAGCCCGTGACAAGTGGTATCAGAGCAAGCGTTTAACCAATCAATGGCTGCAAACAATCAAAGTGAGATTGTGAACGTGGAGGAACAAGGGAAGTCGAAGAAGAGTCGCGAGAGTTCAAGGGATCAGTTGAAGGTGTTAGAACACTGCATGGCGTAGATGCAGGACGTGTTAGAGAATGTCCAAGGAAGGGCCGAGGACGCATCCAACGGGGTGGATGATCTGCGTTCTGATTTGGAAGAGCTTCGTGAGGGACTGCAAGGTGTGGTTAACACTGCAACTGATGAACTTGACAAGTGTGATGACTCACTCAAAGCTGTCATTTCAGCCCTGAGAGATGAGATGACAGAGTTTGCGGGCATACAAACTGAAATTTCCGAATTGGTGGGGCTGCGAGATGAGGTGGAGGGGCTCAAAAAGCATCGCAACCAGGTGCGGAGAGTACGCATCGATGGGGGTAGTGCTGCTCAATACAGCGCTCGGTTAGACGTTCCTCGACCCGACAGGTTCAAAGGGTCGCGGTTGGCCAAAGACGTTGACAATTTTCTGTTCAGCATTGACGACTACTTCCAAGCAACGGGAGTAGAGGATGATATGTCTCGGTTGGGGATGATCTCCTCGTATTTGCAGGACACGGTGTTGCTTTGGTGGCATCGAAAGAGGTATAATCGGATTGCTCAACCGATTAGAACACGGGAGGAGTTCACATCAGAATTCCACAAACAATTCTACCCGGAATATGCTGAAAATGAAGCACGTTGGAGCATAAGGGGGAACTCTGAGAGTATGTGAAGCAATTTTCGGAGTTGATGCTACAAATTACATCAATGAATGAAGGGGAGGCATTTTTCCAATTTATGGATGGACTCAAACCATGAGCAAAGCAAGAATTGGAGCGTCGGGGTGTAGAGACCGTTGATAGAGCCATGTCGATGGCTGAGGCTCTACTCGAGTTTCGGAGAAGCAAAAGGAAAAATCCAACAACAAAGGGTATTATCACAGCTCTTACAACTCGGATAGAGGATCAAATTGCAGCTCTGACGATGAGAAGACCGATGGGGGGTAGAACCATGGGAAAAACTCGCCAAGGCGGAAAGGTGAGCGCGGTCCTTTAGAATGTTTCTTATGCAAAGGACCCCATTTGGCACTGGATTCCCCAATGCGTAATAAACTTGCAGCTTTCATTAGCATGGACGATGGAGAAGGAAAGGAGATGCAGGAGCAAGTCCGATTAGGAGCGTTACGGAGAGTTAACGCGATTCATAGACGGAAGGCCAAGACAAAAGGTTTAATGTTCGCGGATGTGGAAGTCGCGGGGAAACAAATGCAAGCACTTATTGATATGCGTTCTTCCAACCCATTCATGTCCGAGAGGGCCGCGAAGAATATGAATACTCGCTCGGAGAACACAAGTGCGCGATTCAAGACAGTGAATTCCGAGGAAATACTGGTTTGCGGTGTCATGCGCTAGGTAAGCATGAAAATGGGCCTATGGAGCAGCAAGGAAACGATTGAAGTTGTTCCTCTTGACGACTATGACTTTGTTATCGGGATGGACTTCCTTGATCGGGTTAATGCTATGATAGTACCCTCTGAGGACTGCATACACATATTGGATGCGAAGTGCCAATGCGTTGTGCCGGTAAAACGTTCGAATGGAAATGCCAAGAAAGCATTAGCAGCTATGCAATTACAGGAGGACTTTCACGAAAGCAGCAATGCTTATCCCACCATATTGAGGATGGACGAGGGCAAGAGGAAGGGGAGCAACAATCCAAAGGAGTTAACCCAAGTTCGCGGAGATTCGAAGGAAGACATGTTGTCGAAGTATCAAAAGAAGCTGAATGAGCTTCTCGGCTCAGCACATAATCGTTCTCCAAAGAATTTAGTTGACACACAACTGAAGCTCCAAAAGCAATCGAAGGGGACAATTCAAATGGGTATAAACAACTGAACACGAGAGAAGCCAATGGAGAGTAAGAGCTGCAACCTTCAACTTAACCATGTCAGTGGGGATGTTACTCGTGGGTATAAGGACCAGCTCATAGGTTTCAAACGTGTTGGGAAGAGGGGGCACAAACAAGACATTGGGAGACTTTTGGAAGGTAGGGATCTGCGGGAATATCGACGGAAGCCAACACCCAAAACCTTATCAAGAGAAAGGGACTACCAGAGTCTCACACAATGTAAGGTATGACATGATACTATTGACAATACAACAGGGCAATCAAGGTATTTCGTACGGGAGACGCGACGAGGGCGTCGCTTAATTAGGTGGGGAAGAATGTCACGGACCAACAAAATGGATGAATGGAAGGGACACACGACACGCACATACATTGGAATTTCTAAAGGGGTCGTTCCAAAATCCGAATTCGGAGCACCGAGCTAGATACATTGTATCCTAGATTCAATGTACCTTTACATACATTGGATCTTGGATTCAATGCATCTCCACATTCATTCATGTCCATTTAGATTCGTGAATGCATCTCCACATTCATTCATGTATCTTTAGATGCATTCATGAACCTCATTATTCAATGTATAGTCCATTAGGTGTCTTTCCCCCTTAGGTGTATATATAGGGGTCTTATATTCAGTTGTAATCACCAAGGAAACTCAAGAGAGTAATAAGAGTCAAAATTATTCTCATATTCAGGTGTTCTTGGTCGTTTTGAGGGAAAGGTTGCTTAGGTATCAATCCTAAGGCCACACGAGTGAGGTGAGAGTGTAAGACTTTTTCCAAGCCCGTGACACTAGGCACAAGCTGTTAAGGAAGAACTTCATGCTTTTTCTGTCAACTACATTTGGGTATTTAACATTCCTACTTGGAGGAAGAATTCCAGTAGGCTGCAAATGGTTGTTTAAAGTCAAGAAGAACTCTGATGGATCTGTGGCTCAATACAAAACCAGATTGGTTGCAAAAGATTTTTCTGAAAAGCCTAAATTCGACTTTCAAGATACGTTTATTCTAGTGGTTAAGTCTTCTACAATTCGTATTATCTTCACTCTTGCTCTGACTCACAACTGGGTGCTTCGCCAGGTTGATGTCAACAATGTGTTTCTTCATGGGGAACTGAATGTAGATGGGTACATGACTAAGCCTCCAGGATTTGAACAATGTGATGATCAAGTGATCTTCACTTTCTTGAGACACTGCGATCATATCATCTACGTACACCTCAATCTGTTTGTGCATCCTGTCGTGGAACATTGTCACCATCGTCCATTGGTAGATTTTCTCTGTGGTTTTTAAACCGAAAGACATAACTTTGTAACAAAATGTGCCCCACATAGTAACAAATGCAGTTTTTGACTTATCTGCCTCAGACATTTTGATCTGGTTGTATCCTGAGAACCCGTCCATGAATGAGAACATTGTATGGCGTGCAGTGTTGTCGGCCAACATATCAATATGAGACAGAGGGAAAATATCCTTCGGACTGGATTTTTTAAGATCTCGATAGTCGACATGACACGGACGCGACCATCCTTCTTGGGTACTGGAACAATATTTGCTACCCATTCAGAATAGTTGCAAACTTCTAAGAATCCAGCATCGATTTGCTTGATGATCTCTTCCTTAATCTTAAGGATTAGGTCGGGACTTTGTCTCCTCAGGTGTTGTCTCTTGGGACAAAAGTTCTCAGTATCTAGTGGCAGAACGTGCTCCTCGATTGATGAACAAAGGCCTGGCATGTTAGCATATGACCATGCGAAAATCTCCTGGTACTCTTTTAGAAAATCCATCATCTGAGTTCTTTGGTCAGGACTCAAACTTGTCCCAATCTTCAATTCGCGTGGTTCCTCGGGAGTGTCGCTGTTTATGACCTCAGTGACTTTTGTTGTTAGGAGATTGTCTCTCTCGTACCTGTCCCAACTTTCTTCAATTTCGTTTGTGGCATCATTCTCACCGGATCCTTCTCCATAATGTATATAGTCGGATTCGACAAGGGTTTCCTTGTACGATATTAAATCATGGTTCCCCTTGTGTTCTGTAGAGGTATTGTTCTCATTATTACAAAGAGAAAACGCATAAGCAGGTAATGTCATCCAGTTTATGATATTATCCTTACTAGCAAGTGGATGGACGAAAAGGCCTTAGGAAGCTTCATCAAGCAGGTCTCCTATGGTGACACCGATCGAAAACAAGCATGATAAGCCTTTGTGATAAGCAACGCCGTCGTGTTGGATCACTTGTGGTAGGCCAGAAAATGAAACAGCAATACCTCTGAATTTCCGGTTAAATGTTTCCTTCGAGCGACTTCGTAATCTTTGAAATTAAGATGGAAACCTAGTCCGAAAGTGTCTTTGTTCTTCCTCGGAGCTACTGGGTGTAGGATGCCCTGACCGCGGATCTCCAGGCCGCGTTCGAAGATGAAGTTGTTGCCCAGCATGATCTTCCCCACCATTAGCTCGACTCTATCAGGTGCTGACTCTCTTCAATCCTTAGTCACGGAAACGTGATCGAATGCATGGAAAGACAATGCATCTTCGGTCTCAATTCCGATGAAAGGTACGAAAGTCTCCTTATAAATGTTGTAGTTTTCCTCCCCATCGATCAAAACCAGGCGATCCTCAGAGATAAATGTCACTTTCTGGTGCAGGGTACAAGGCACTGCCCCAGCGGCGTGTATCCAAGGTATTCCCAAAAGTATACTGTAGAACCTTGGAATGTCCAAGACTTTGAAAGATACGTTAAACACACATGGACCAATCTCCAATAGTAATTCAGTTTCTCCTTCGACCTCCCTTATATTGCCATCAAAGACTCGAACAACACTTTTGGTTGGACGGATGAGTGACGACTCTATCTTCATATGTTGGAGGGTAGACATCAGGCATACATTTAAAGTTGAGCCGTTGTCAATCATTACTCTTGAGAGCACTTATCCCTTACTTTTGCACACTATGTGAAGTGCATTGACATGTTGTTGTCCCTCAGAACCCAACTCTTTTGCACTTAATGTCAAATCCCAGAGGACGATTATGGACAATAGTTCGGGAATGAAATGGTGTGACGCCCTATCGCGCAGAGAAGGCACTATTGGTTCATTTTGCTCTTTGAGAGTCCTGGTAGTCAATTCCTCTACCTGACTTATTGTGAGTGTCTCTAACGAGAGAATAGGACGCATTCACATGGAACTCATATCAGAGGGTTGTACTGGTATGCTGCTGAAGCGGAGCATTAGGATATTGTCGAGCAAATTGAGATGTCATGTAGGGTGATGCCTGGTAATACGAGGAAGGATTCAAAGGGTTCAGTCAGGCCTGCAACAACGTCATGTGTTGAAGAGCCTTTTCACGGGGTGTAGAGGTTGCTTCCTCTTCTATGGTATGAATGGTAGGGGTTGTAGGGTCAACTTGATAGGTGCGATCCATTGAGCGTCGCTTTTTTATGTCCAAGAGTTGCTCTATGGTTGCGAGCCGATCAAAGGTGAGAACCACTGCAGAAGGTGGCAGCTCTCGGGTCTGCGTTACGACCCTTGGGTTTGTTGTTCTATGTTAGGGCCTTGACCGAGGAGTCTCAAGGGTGGGGCCTAATACTGAAAATACGGAGGGCATCCCCCATCTTAGATCCCGGAGGATCTCGCGCGCACCTCTGATTGTTGCATAGTGCACGAGACCGACGCATTCATGGGTTGGACCTGGTTGGAGTTCCCAGAGAGTGACCACGTAGTCATTTATCTACTATTTGTACATTGAGTGGTTGGAGTCATGATTTGTTATCATGTCTTCCCACAGACGACACTAATGTTGGATTCTTGTGAATTAATTGTCACACGGATTAGGTCATCGATGTCCGAAAATTGCTCCAATGACATGCAGGAAGGGAAACGTAGATTTTTACCCGTCATTCCCCCTCTAATGATAAAGTCACCTAGAGTTTTAAAGGACGGTATAATATAGTATGAAGAGAAGAGTAAATACTTCTCTTATGTAATATATAAGAGTTATTTATAGTTGATATCTAACCTAGTTTACTGTCATGGTTAATCCCTTCAATAATTGTTGATAACTATTTTAGGTAATTATTTATGTAAGATATGCGTGAATCCCAACATATGTGGGATTATTTGGATATTTCACTATTTCAGTGATGTGTGTTTTGGAGGGCGACACTTAGAAAGGCGTCGCCTCCTGACTTATTGCCCCGGTTCCAAATAAAACTAGAATTTAAACCTCTCGAATTGGTGCGTAATAAGTTCTGATATCCCATAATCCATTAGAATTTAATCGGTTTTATCATTGTTATCAAAACCGGCCTGGTCCTCGAATCGGCGAGGGGTCGGTTCTCGGTTCGACCGATCCAAACCAGTTGGATCCGGTTCGATGTGCGGTTCACTGTTCATAAGCAACAAAAAAAATTAAAAATACAATTATAAACTACATAGTCTCAAACACACACATAATTACCTCAAACACACACAAACTATATAGTCTAAAAGATACACATTACTCTCAAACACAATATAACACAATATAATTACCTCAAACTTTGAACATACATAACACAATAATCTCAAAATCAAACATAATAGGTCTAAACTTTAAACATAACTTCTAAACCGAAGAGAACCACCCAAAAAATTTAAATTACCCAAAAAAAACTAAAACTAGAAACCGATCAGTTCAACCCGGTTCAAATACTATTTATATGCATTTAAGTGTTTTTGCTAAATCAAACCGGATAAGTCTGGTTCCCGGTGGGACCCGGTCAAACCACCGGTACGGTCCGATTAAGCTAACACTGGGTTTTCTGGATCGCCACCACGATTACCTTTCTTGAAAGGCGCGGACTAGAAAGTATTTTGTTCATCCAAAACTCTCTCGATGTAGATGAGAATCGAGACACAAAATGAATTTAATTATATATATATATATTATTGTTATAAAATCCCAACATTAGCAGCATGTGGCACCTACAGAGTAAAGATAATACTCCTCCTACCACTATATAAATCACCCATCATTACTCCATCCATATGCTTGTTCATGAATCGGTTCAGAACTGAACTGGTCTGGTTTGAAAAAATTCACTACTTTTTTTGTTTCTAAAAAACTTGGTCTAGTTTAAGGAAAAAAGAACTAGTCTGGTTTGAACCGATTCAGAAGCGGTTCGAACTATTCTAGTGTGGTTTTTTTAATAACAATTTTGGTTCGAAAATAATCTGGTTCAAACCGAACCTAAACCGGCTAAAAATCATATCCAACACACTGAACCGTTTGAAAAAACACTGAACCAACTGAAAAACACTGAACCGGTTGAAAAAACATTGAATCGACTGAAAAATACACTGAACCGACTGAAAAACACACTGAACCGATTGAAAATCTGTTCCACAACAGACTGAAATCCTGTCCAACATCAACATACGAGAATCCAATATATCTCTAAGTTTGGTTTATTGAAGACAACTCTAGGTTTGGTTTAATTTCAGACCGGTTTAGTTGATTTTGCTTCAAACCGGTTCTAAAATTATATAGGTTTAAAGTGGTTTAATTTAAATTGAAGTATAAACCAGTATCAAAAAACGAGTCGAGTCGAACCGATTCGAACGGAATTTTTTGTACTATTTAGAACTGGTCTATTTGAAGTCTAAAAATACTGGTTTTATTTTGGAACTAATTCGGCCGAACCGCTTCGAATCAAACCAGTTCCAGACCAGTTCATCCGAACCGGTTAATTTGAACAAGCATATCCATCCATCCATTCCATTGCTTCGTAGGAGTACTGAGATGTGGAAAAGGTTTTCAATTGAAGACATTAAAAAAGGAAGGGCAATTACGTGCACGACTACAACTAAAAGAGAATACGAGTTTTAAGATGGGACATTCCACGTCGGATTTGTCTCCCCCTTATCGTCGTTCCAGTTTCCATCATCCAACTGCATGGACGGACCGACATATGATCGAATCTCCATCCCAAGACATCACTTCTCTTTCATTAATAATGAATGATACATAAAACTTGAAAGATAATGACACTATTTTGCAGGGTGGTAGATACTAGCTTATAATAATGTGTATCGTATTGCCATATATATTAAAGGATAATTTTAAAATGCATTATATATATAATTGATTTATCCTAGCGTTTGATTAGTTTAAAAGTCAAAACTCAAGATCATTAACACTATTTATATCGTAATTCAGTTAGTTATGTACGGTTCTTTTTTTAAGTAAGTATACAATTAAATTTTTACTCAATCTATTTTTTTTTATGTTTTAATAAATACATAATTTCATTTCTAATTAAATATCATTCGTAAAAAGAAAAAACAAATACTACACACGTAGTTAGTGAGTTGTGTCAAAAATGGCACAACTTACTACCCTGGGTGCAAGTTGTGCATTTTTAGCACAACTCACCCCTTTTCAATGTGCATCTACCTATTTTAAAAAACAAATCTAAATAAAATTTTAACTATACTTAAAAAAAACTAAAATTAGTAAAAGAAAAATTGTAAGTTTGAAATTTGGTTACATCGTTTGGTCGTTATCTCCATCATACCAGTTTGAACTTTCTGACTTGTTTTGTAAACTTTTTTGTTGTTGTTATAAGTGAAGTTAATATATATATATATATATATATCAAATAGATGTATATATATAATTTAATATGCGACATATATATGGTTGTATGTAGTAATTGTGGATCATGGTGTGCTGATGGTCCTTAGTTCGGGATGCCTCAGGTGATCCGCTTGCTACTCTGGTAACTTGCATAGAAGGAAAGTCTAGGAAAGTCTAGATGTTGTCGTTGTTTTCCCTCCGCTGATCAAGTCAGTGGAGGTTCGTTGGTTTTAAAAGTAAATGCTATTGAATACTCAGAATTGAATGTAATGTAAAAAGGTAGGTGCAATAGTATTTTTAAGGTTTTACCTCAGTCCTGAGTCAGGTCTGGACCTTACCCTGGTCAGGTTGGGTTATTTAGATGAGTCAGCTAGGATTAGTATAGTATTAATGAGTCGTAACACGGAACATTGTCGTCTTGGAAACCTTTAGCCATGGGAGCTATTGGGACAAACAATTGATCAACACTAATCTTTAGTCACGGAACAAATACAATTACTAACGACTTTTACCCGTCGGTGTAGAGGTCATTCTTGCAGTGGAACCTCTTTTTTTAGACCTATCACATGTCAATCGTTAAATGGTTGTGATAGGCCATAGGGGGCGTCATATTGTAAGATATGGAGTACTCAATATCCTTTTGACATCTCATGTACCCATGTACCTACTTGTCCTCAGTCAAGTGTTCAGGGCGTTGAGCGTTGAACGTGCGTCTTTAGGCAATATGTGTTCGGTGTGACTCTTTGGGTTGCGCCTAAGGGGATAGTTACAAGGGCGATATGAAAGTCATTTCTAGGGAACCACTCATAGCGATATCGGATATGCTTTCCCCCCAGTCAGTGCGGAAAAACACGGGTTCTATGACCCGCGGATACACATCATCTGCCCCCGAAGCCTAGGGTGAGTGAAGCTCGACCTAGGTTTGTTGTATAACTTTTAGTGAGGCACTCTTCTTTGAGGTGATGCTAAATTTTGCTTTGTGGTATCATCTTTACTCGGGCGTTACTGGTCCACGCGTCGCCCTGGCGCGCTTTGACCCAACTGTTGGACAAGACTTTCGGATTTCTTTAGTCCTCTGTTGTGATGGGAAGCCAAACAATGATGTTGACAGGATTTTTGAAATTTGAATTTCGAAATGGTTGACGGGATTTTCTAGATGCTTTTCAAATTCCAACGAATCTGTTCAGTTTTTCTAGGGGTATTTTGGGGATTTTCCCCCTAGGGGGCCTTCTATACATTTACTCATTCACTTCATTTTCGCATTTTTCCTCTATCTCTGTAGAAATCCTCTACCTTCTCTCTAAATTTTTTGGTGACTGTCTGCCCCCAAGCTTTTCTAATCGCCATGTTCTTCCTTCTTCTGGCATCATAGCTGGTATTTTCCCTTCGTTCTTAGCCTTTACCCCCGACGCATTCTAAGTCTATCTCAAGTAATAGCTGGAAGCGACTTGTAAAAAGGTAAGGATAATGTTTTCTCTCTTCGGTTTTTTCATACCCTAAATCGAACATTTTGTCTCACCACTCTTTTGAAAAAGTTCTGGCAGCGTCGGGCATGAGTGATGCTCACTGCCCGCGGTATCCCATCCCGAATGGTGCGAATCTGAGAAATCCCCGCCCAGTATGTCTCCCCAAGTGGGCGAGTAAACCGCATTTCCACTTAAAATAGATGCGAGGTTACAACTTCGTTATTTCCCGAACTTTGTGGAGATGTGTCGCAATTATGGCATTTGTCCTACCCATCTTTTACCCAATGCCATACATACTTGGTTCGACCTAGGTTTGTTGTATAACGTTTAGTGAGGCGCTCTAGTGTCAAGTGACGCTAAATTTTGCTTTGTGGTAACATCTTTACTGGGGCGTTAGTGGTCCACGCGTCGCCTCGCTCTGGCGCGCTCTGAGCCAACTGTTAGACAAGACTTTCGGATTTCTTTAGCCCTCTGTTGTGATGGGAAGCCAAACAATGATGTTGATAGAATTTTGAAATTCGAATTTGAAAATGGTTGACAGGATTTTCTAGAAGCTTTTCAAATTCCAACGAAACTGTTTAGTTTTCCTAGGGGGATTTTGGGGATTTTCCCCCTAGGAGGCCTTCTATAAATTTATTCATTCACTTCATTTTCGCATTTTTCCTCTATCTCTGTAGAAATCCTCTACCTTCTCTCTAGATTTTCTAGTGACTCTCTGTCCCCGAGCTTTTCTATTCTCCATGTTCTTCCTTCTTCTGGCATCATAGCTGGTATTTTCCCTTCGTTCTTAGACTTTACCCCCGACGCATTCTAAGTCTATCTCAAGTAATAGCTGGAAGCGACTTGGAAAAAGGTAAGGCTAATGTTTTCTCCCTTCGGCTTTTTCAGACCCTAAATCGAACATTTTGTCTCACCACTCTTTTGAAAAGGTTGTGGCAGCGTCGGGCATGAGTGACGCTCATTGCCCCTGGTATGCCATCCCGAATGGTGCAAATCTGGGAAATCCCCGCCCAGTGTGTCTCCCTACGTGGGCGAGTAAACCACATTTCCACTTCAAATAGATGCGAGGTTACAACTGCGTTACTTCCCAAACTTTGTGGAGATCTGTCGCAATTATGGCATCTCTCCTACACATCTTTCACCCAATGCCATACACACTTGGGTGGGATTTCAGGTATTGTACCAGATCAGGGGTTGTTAATACTCCCTGGTTCGTTTTTCGTAACTTCTAGCATCTCAATTCCAATCGTCTGGGTGTTTTTATTTTTATGATTCGTTGTCTCAATTTTAAAACTTGGTTGTGGGACTTTTTCAATCCCTTGATCAGTGGGTTTCAGACCCATAATTCAAACTGGAAAAACAGTTAAAGCGAGTCGGGACCACATTCCTTCTGTCGTGGAGTTATTCTCCTTTAATCTGGAGGCATTAACCCTCATTTACCTCGAGCACAAATCTAGCGACACCACATATATATCCAAGGACACCACCGAGTTGCTTGTGCAAGAGGTCGTTATCTCTATGATGAAGCGCCGCCATTCATTCCCCCCGGGTAATAATCTTTTTCCTTTTCCCTTCTTAAAAAAAGAACTTTACACACATTACTGATGTGTTCACTCATATTCTGGATATGCAAAAAAAGGAGAAGAGCTCAGGCGTCACCGATGAAAGCTCCAAGAAGAGGAAAATGCATCCTTCCTCTTCGAAGAAGGAGAGGAAGGTAGTTCGAGTGGAGTTTACCCTAGATCCTCTCATGGCGTCGCCCGAGCTGCTCAACCCCAATACAACGGGGGATGTCGCTCCCTTCAAAGGTGTGGTCCCCTTATCTAGATATGCCTCTAACAACCGTCTCTCAAGGAGGTTGAGCGTTAATTATAACAAGAAGTGGGCCACCCACGTGGCGGCTCCCACTGTTATTATGTTAACTTAAACCGAATTTTACAATGGTACAATAGCTAAGGAGGTGTTGGACTCCTCATCCGCCCCTTCCGGAGCAACACCCTAAGCCGCTTCTTCCGGTTGCATGGCACGAACTTTTGCCCGGATGCCAACTCCTTCTCCCGCGGAGGCGCCATCTCCACCAAGGGAAGTTTTCTTGCTTAATGACTGTCTGGCGACGCCTTCTTCGCCCTCCCCTTAGTGGTGAGAATTCCTGAAATAAAAAGGTGTTATGCCCTATATCTGGGACCATACTTCGACCTCCATCGGGACCTCTACGAGGAGGCAGCGACGCCCGTCAGTACTAACCATGGGAGCCCTATGGGCGTCTCAAGGGAGTTAATAGTGGAGGGGAACTCTATAATGGACCCCAACTTGGGGTTCCATTTGCTCGTCAACGCCTGGACTCCGACCAACTTGGGGTTCCATTTGGTCATCAGTTGCCCTCGTGGAGGAAGGTGTCCTAGAAGGTCTTGTGAGATAAGGTCTCTCCTTGTTCTCTTAGGTATTTCTCATTTTCGTTACATCCCCTTTTATTTTTCAGCATTTCTAACAATTTTATTTTCAGATGATTCCCCTCCAGGTGACAATTGGCGCTGCCATCGTGGGTCTGGTTGGGGAGAAGGTGGCAACCATGACCAACTAGAAAAGGTGCAGACACTCGAGCACAAGCTGGAGCAATTTGAGCATTTCCTTATTGGGAGAGGGTTGATCGGGTCAAGTTGGACGCTGAAGTGGCTTAGAAGGAGCAACTCGCCCAAAATGTCATCAAGGCATAGGCGAAGGCGAGCGCCCTATCTGAGGAGGTTGAAGACAGTTGACCCTTCTGCCTCTAAAGGCGCATCTCTGACTTAGGATAGTTTTTAGTTCTTCTTCTTTTACTTATTTGTTAGAACGTTTCCCCGCAACACTTTAAGTATATAAGAAGTTCGTTTTTCGTCATACGCTATTTTTACTTAGCCTTTATTTTTAGAAGTATTCGATGATCATCAAGGACGGCGCATACGACTAGTGATCCTTTGTGTTACTTGTTCTTTTAATCGAATTTTGTTTCGGTGTTACACGTATAAGATTCATCACCTTGAGTAATGATCAAGTTATTTCCTGCGCCATAGGATAGGTGATACATTTATGTTAACTTTCTCGCTCTTTCATTAAATTCATATTTAAGATTTCGCCAATTTGTGTTTTAGTAAGAGTCACATTTCCCTTAGAAATATCACTTTGTTAGGAATTTTATAAGGGATCTACTCTTAACAAATAAGCTTGCTAGAACAATCGCAGTTTAAAAGAAAATTCCCTTGCAAATCTTTTGAACAAATTTCTAGCAACCGTTTAACAATCAATTCCGTCACAAATTTACTTAGGGAATCTTGTGAGGCTTTTCCTTGAGTAAATTATAAAGTAATTTTATAAGGATTATATTTAAAACAATGTGAGGAAAATAGTGAGGTTTTTTAATTAGTAAGTTTACAAAGGGAGTTTTTAAGGAATTATATTCTAAGGGTTTTGTGAGGGATTTTTATGCATTGGCCTTTTCAAGGGAAAACACTAATAAATAATATGAAGAATATATATATATATATATACTTAAAAATATATATTAATATCACCAATATGTATTATAATATATATATAACCAGTTCATAGTTTAAACATTCAAAGTCTACTATAAAGAGGTAACCATATATCTAATAGCACATACTTAGTCAAAATATATCTAAATAGAAAAAATGAGGCAATAATATAGTTCAAATCATTTTCTTCCAAATAAGATAATATGAGCAAATATTCTACTCAAGTTCAAAGCAAGGTTGATTGATACCGAACATTTTCTACTACCACCTCTCCTTTTTCACGGTTTCATATTCTTTAGCATCCTACATAAATACACGACTTCATCTATTACCTTATCTAAGAAATTGGTTAATACTCAAGTTCAACCTTTCTTGTTGATCCTATATACGAATGATAAAACTTAACATGCATTTGTACCTCCTTATGAATTCCCTCATGCATGAGCCTTGTTCTGCAGTGCAAAGTTAAAAAAACTCCTTCAATCGTCTTTCGAACTCACTAGTCAACCCTCTGCTATCAAACAAACGTTTCATCAAAGAGGAGTCCATATCTGCTCACTTTTATTTAAGTACTTGGACAAAAGACTCGCAAATATATAACTCCAAGAACTTCAAGAAGCTATTAACACAAAGGGTCAATCAATCTACTATATCTGCAATCAAAATAAATTGATTAGAAGGTACAAAAAAAAAGTATGTGCATTTGAGGTTTAAAATTGAAACATAAATTTGGAGAATATGTGGTGAAGAACGCAGAACGACAAACCACAATGGCAAGTAAATAATAGATAGGCCACAAACATCTATAGATATATATATTATTAATAGATAGGGCTGGACTACCAAAATATGCATGCTTGTGTAAATGACTGTATACTATTTAGAAAAGAGTACGCCATTTTGGATGTGTTTCCAACGTGTGGGGAGTCAAGATGGATTAAACCTCGACACAACACTGAAGGATTGGATATACCAGAGCAATCGAAGCGGCAAATAGGGAAGCTACCAGTCAAAGTACTTCGATATTTTCCACTAACTTCAAGGTTGCAAAGATTATTCATGTCCCCCAAAACTGCTTCCTCTATGACCTGGCACCATACACGACGATTAAATGATGGTATTCTACGTCATCCTGCTGATACAGACGGTTGGAAGAAACTTGACAGCGTACTACCTGCATTTGGGGAAGACCCACGGAATGTGAGGCTTGGATTAGCTACGAATGGGTTTGATCCGTACAGTGATAAAAGTCACCCATTTAGCATGTTGCCAGTTGTTCTTATTCCATACAATGTGTCTCCCGAGGTGTGTTTGAAAGATACGAACTACGTGCTATCAATGTTGATTCTTGGGCCAAAGGCTCCAGTAAATGACATAGACGTGTATCTGCAACCATTGATCAAAGAACTGAATGAGTTATGGTCGAATGGTGTACTCACATATGATGCAGACAAGAAAGAAAACTTCCAAATGCGCGAAGCCGTACTTTGGACCATTAATGATCTTCCTGCCTATTCGAACTTGTCCGGTTGGGCTACTTACGGTAATTTGGCATGTCATATCTGTCAAATGGACACTCATTATTGTCGATTGAAGAATGGGAAAAATGTTATTTTATGGGACACAGACGATTCCTCCCCACCGATCACCCATGGAGAAGAAAAAAAAGTTCATTCGATGGGAAACAAGAGTTATGGATGGCCCCACAAAGACTATCGAGGGAGGAAGTGTTACATGTGCTAGAGAATCTTGATCCAGTCATGTTTGGTAAGACTCAACCGCCCATTCAGGTTGGAATAGACTCAACTACTGGAAATTGGAAAAACAAAAAAAGCATATTCTACCAATTACCTTATTGGCAGCACCTCTTAATTCCTCACAATTTGGATGTGATGCACATTGAGAAAAACGTGTGTGATAACCTCATTGTGATGTTATTAGGTGTTGACGGTAAAACAAATGACAACCTTAATGCTCAACTCGACTTATAGGCCTTAGGCATAAGAACGAGTTTGCATCCAGTCCGTAGAGGAACAAAATTGGTCTTACCACCAGCTTGCTTTTCCCTATCAAAGGAACAGAAGATTAAGCTGTGTGAGTTTCTTAAGAACTTGAGACTTCCTAGCGGTTATTCATCAAACATTTCACATTGCGTTAAGGTGAAAGACAGAAAATTGATTGGGTTGAAAAGTCATGACTACCATGTTCTCATGCAACGTATCCTATCTGTGGCTATTAAAGTATTACTCCCAAACATGTATGCAAAGCTGTGATAGACATGACTAACACATTCAGGATTCTATGCTCTAAGGAGTTGCACATGTCTGATCTGTTGAAGGTGGAGTGGCAATTACCCATGACAATGTGCAATCTAGAGAGAATCTTCCCACCAAGTTTCTTCAATACTACAGTTCATCTTATCACCCATCTAGCAGAGGAAGCAAAAATAGCTGGGTCAGTGCAATATCGTTGGATGTATTCAATCAAAACGTAAGTTTCAACACTCGTTTATGAAGTATGCCTTTGATAGAATAGGTGTCTCACTAATAACATGTTCTTATTGTAGGATAGTAGGGATAATGAATTCGTTTGTGCGTAATCGTAGTCGTCCAGAAGGGTCAATAGCGGAGGGTTACATTGCTCTAGAGTGTTTGACATTTTGTTCTAGATATCTCCATGACATTGAGACCAAATTTACAAGGCATGAGTCAGTTATAGTAACTGAGGTAACTCCAAGGACGGCAGATGGGTTATCGATCTTCCAGCTAGTAGGAGCTCCAATAGGTCGTGCAATAGTCCGTGAACTGTCAAACACGGAATGGGAGTAGTGCCACTTGTACGTCCTTAATCAGTCTGAAGAAGTGAAGCCATTCATCGAGTATTGCATTCACCTTTATTGTTATGTTTATTCTCAAACTTTTAACTGCATTACATCTAACACTTCGATTGGTTGTCTTGTCCATGTACGTAGTGAACACAAGAGGCAACTACTAGGCGCATGGGTGAGTAGGCACTATGTCATGCACAATAGGACATTCATACCATGCTTGGAGGGAAGGGTATAACACTATGACACAGATAGGAATATCCATGCCTTTTAATGTTAACGATAATGACGGTGGAAGTATTTGCATTCTCAAGTTGGTCGAATAGTTGGATCGACTGAGGATGACAGAGGTCGTCAACAAAAGGGTTTGGCACGAGGACCGTTATATGGAGCTAAGACATATAATGGTTATAAAGCTAATGGGTTCATCTTCCACACCAAAGAGCGGTCTCTAATGAGGAGTTTTGACAACAGCGGTGTGTTGTGCAAAGATGACACAACGTGCTATGCGAGTACATCTGATAATAACCCGATTGAAGGTGCAATTGATTATTACGGAGTGTTGAGGGAGGTGGTTGAGTTGCAGTACCTTGGTCACCTATCGGTTGTGTTGTTCAAATGTGATTGGTACAACGTACTTTCATCCTTCAATGGGATGAAAATTGATGAGTATGGATTTGTGTGTGTCAATACCAAAAACAATTTATTGACAGATGAGATATTCGTACTTGCATCTCAGGCATCACAAGTTTTCTACTTACCTGAGAACATTAACCCTGATTGGAACACTGCGTTGAGGGCAGAGTCCAAAAAACGATTTGTGATTGGGGGTCAAATGACTGGGGAGTCAGTGGAGTCGTATCAGGAAACATCAACACTGGTTGTTGATGTACCGAATGTAGTTCTCGTCGATGATGTGGTTGATTGGTGTAGAAATGACATTGAGGCTCTCGAAATATCTGTTGAGGATGCCACCCCGGAAATGACCACACAAGCCTTGACTGAAGCAACTGAATGCCTTGACGAATTAGAAATTCTTGAGCCAGAGGAGGAGGATATTCCTGATAATGGAACAGACACAGATACAGAATTTGAGGACGATTTGTTCGATGACGAGGACGACCTTGAGGGAACAATGAATGAGGTTGACGATGATGATGATGATGATGCATCGTAAGTTCGTGTGCAATAGAAGAGTGTTTGTATGTTTCTTAAGGTAATTGTTCAATAGTTAGGAATTTCATTTTGTCATTGTTCAATAGTGAGGATTTTCATTCTGTCAATGTCTGAATTGTTTACTTTGTTCAATAGTGAGCTGATTTTCTTGACAGACTTGTATGTTTTGTCCGAATTGAGATGGTTTTATTGAAATTTGTTTCGAATAGAGAATTGAGATGGTTTTATTAAAATTTATTGGTTCACGAGCTGTTGTATTGTACGTGTGTGTTGATGTGTTGTACGTGTGTGCTTATCTGAAAGTAGAATGTTGTTGCTGTAAGTGTTGTTGTGTAGCTGGTTGTGGAGGGCTGTCACTTGTGGCGTGCTATCAAATGCAGCTCAAAACTGTCATCCTGTTGTGGCGTGATGTGTAGTGTGTAGTGTTGTTAACTGGTTCGACTGCTGCAGCTCATCACTTGTGGCGTGCTGTCAAATGCAGTCGAAACTGCATTTGGGAGCTGTCAAATGCAGTCGAAAATGCAGTCAAATGGAGCTCATCACTTGTGGCATGTTAACCGGTTCTCCTACTGCAGCTCAAATGCAGTCAAATGCAGCTCATCAGTCGAAAATTTGTACGTGGAGTGTTGTTAACTGGTTCTCCTGCTGCAGCTCATCACTTGTGGCCTCCTGTCAAATGCAGTCGAAACTGCATTTGGAAGCTGTCAAATGCAGGCGAAACTGCATTTGGAAGCTGTCAAATGCAGGCGAAACTGCATTTGGAAGATGTCAAATGCAGTCGAAATTGCAGTCTCCTGTGGAGTGTGGAGTGTTGTCAAAATGGCAGAAACTGCACTTGGAAGCTGAAATCAGTGGTGTGCTTTAAAATGCAGAAACTGCACTTGGAGAATAGAATCTGTAGAGTGCTTCAAAATTGCAGAAACTGCACTTTGAATCTATATGACATACATATACTTCAAAAAATGAAAATAAGATACATTAAGGTGTTTTTCAAAAACCATACATTAAGGTGTTTTTCACACACATACATACATTAATACTTTCAAAATACTGTCATACATTGGATGCTCTCGAATGTATGTGTTGCACTTCTCTGGAAAAAAATACACATAAATTCATGATGTCATGCTTTTCCCTCTCAGCAAATGGATAATCAACTCGGCTTGACTACAATTCATCATCATCTATGTCATTCTAACACAATTCAATATCATTCTCCTATCAAACACTTCTTTGTTTCTCTGTTTTTCAAAGATACCAATTCAATTGGAAATGTTCTGTCAAAATGATCATAGATACCATGTGCTGTCAAAATGTTCAGAATCCAACCCAAACTTCAGAATCCAAAGTTCAGAATCCAAAATGTTCAGAATACAATGAAGACAGTGAAGGGATGCAATCCAAAGTTCACAATCTGCATATTCTTGCCATGAAACTGTGTTGCATCTGAACAAGAAGAAACACTCGTTTGCAAAAATTTCCACGACCACTTCTTCAGGTCACAGATAGAACTCTACCGTATGTTGTCTCTGTTGAAGTTGAATGCAGTGATCACACAAGATTCATCCTGTATGCTTGCCACTTCTGACCGAATAATGGACAAAAAAGGGTCATCCTGGATTCGGGTTTTATAAGACAGGGAGCAATGTGTCGAGTTTTATATTGACCGAATTGTGAGACACATTGTTTATGTGTCATAAACATGAGTAGTAACATTTAGACACGTGTTAACACTTTGATACATAGTAATTAACACTTTGACACATAATGGTAACACCTTGACACATAGTTATAACACCATGACACATGGTAACACTTTATTACATCAACGAATAACACCATACACTTTTGAAAGTTATATTTTTCATCAAAGTAAGTAAAATTTGTATAAGTTGATATTAAATTTGTAGCCACTTGTATAAATTTGTATACATTTGTATACATTTGTATAAAGTATAACAATAGGACACTTTGACACATCAACTAATATAACGTATAACAAAGTTGTATTTGAAACATAAAATGAATAAGAATACATCAAATAATACATAAGGATACATATGTCTTGATTTTAAACATAATTTATAAATATTGTGCTATAAGATAAGTATATAAAAATTAAAATGAAATTTATACAAATGATGTTATTATACATATATGTCATTATGAAATATAAATAATAAGTATATTTTGATAAAATTTGTATAAATTTGTAGACATTTGTATAAAGTATAGTATTATAAAGTTATACACTAAGACACTTTGACACATCAATAGATATAACACATAAGAAAGTTGTATTTCAAACATATGATGAGTATGATTTAAATTGCATACACAAGGATAATTAGGTCTTCATTTTAAACATGATTTAGAAATATTGTGCTATAATATAATTATATAAAAATTTATAAAAATTAATCTAAAATTCATACAAATTATGTTTGAATTATACATCTTATGAACTCATTGTAACGAGACTTGCATACACGGGCCACTTTCCATCAATTTTCTACCGGGCCAATTTGTGTTAACGGGCCAATTGTTTGAGTATGGCCTCATATGAACAGCTGCTACGGATGAGGACGAAGCTGAAGCGTCTCCTCGATTCAAACAACTACGACGCCTCGGTTCCTACACGTCGTAGTAGGCTTCATCATCACATACAGGGCGATTTGATGGATCAGTCCTTTCATCCTTCAGTGGTCTTCTCTTCTACTTCCCGCGCCTAATTTTCACTATCATTTGAGTCTGCTTCTCACACTCTGCGAGATTCCCTCCAACCACTGCTCCAGGACGATCTTCCAAGTTTCCCTCAGCAAGGTATGGTTCTAACTTCCTGTAGCATGATTTTGTTCTGGGAGGCGCAAGGTATGGTTCAGCAAACCCTTTGTTCGTCTATGGTGCTCACTTACATGTTTACTCTCCTTTCCCCCTGGATCTCATCTATTTGCGACCATTTAATACACGTTTTTTCTTTTTGAAAAACATTACTTGCAAGCAAAGATTCACCTTTGTCGATGATCCATGGGCGATTAACAACTCCCTAAGAAGTCATAGTTTCATGCATGTCGTTGTTATTCGTTTATGCGAAACATGTCACAGAATGTTCCGTAAGGGTGCTTATGCTGAGAATAAAACTTGGATAACTGTTGCAACAACACATAAAGATGGAAACTTTATACCACAAACTTGAGCAAATTTCACGTTATGCTACTGTGTTTAACAATATCTTCTCAGTATGGTGGGTACTCGGACAATGGTCGCCGGAACAACCGTAGCTTCAAAGCTACCGACATTTAGATCCCCAAGGAAGATAAATAGGGTTGCCACAAGTAAGTTGTTTTTTTCACTACTACATCTTGTACTTAGGTATTTGCTTTGTTTTAGGTGCTCGGTAACTAACACACTAGACATTGCTATAGGGGTTACGCCTGTGGAGAACATCCATGCAGTCCCTCCGCCTGTGGAGAACATCCCTGCAGTCCCTCCGCCTGTCGAACCTCCTTTGGAGGTGTCTACTGAAGAGGAAATCCAGCTGGAGGACCCCTATGTGGAGGAACCACCAGGTATACAAATAGGCAACTTCTAATTTGTCCTATACTATTCAGCTTGCATTTATACATCTTGGTTATCTAATCGATACCTGATTTACGTGTCAGCTGCGGAAGAGAAAGAGGTAAGGCGACCATTGGACAGACTACGTAGAGGGCGAACTCGTTGCATAAGGTTGTCTCGAAATGGCGTCAACGAAAAAGAGGTTCTGAAGTTTAACTCTCGAGGTAAAGTCTGCAGTAACAATGCTTCGGTGTTTGCAAGTTGGTGTGGTTGCATTGTCAGGAAACGAACAAATGCACCTCTAATGGTTAAAGACTGGAAGGATATACCAAAGTCTCCCATAGACTACGAGGCGAAGATGCGCATGCTGGTTGCGGTAAGTCTCAGTTGTTGACAATCCGTACACGGTATCGTTCAAATTAAACTAGGACTTACATCTCGCACCTATCTATTTGTAAATGGTATAAATCTGAGCCTAACATTTCCATATTGTTGAACATCGCAGGAGAAGTTTGTGATACCGGATGATGAAAACCTGAAGCAGCTGATCATCTGTACTCTTAAAGAGAAGTACAGAAACTACAAGGCGAATCTCAAGAGAAGGTACTTTGACAAGTACATTACGAATGAAGAAAGGTTACAAAACATTCCTCCTGGCGTGGTGAAAGAGGATTGGGTATGGCTTGTTAACTGGTTCAGCTTTGACAAGTTTAAGGTTTTTGCCTTACTCCCTATCGCAACTGTATTTTTTTGTACAGTTAATGAGTGCTGCATTTTTTAAACATAAACTGGTTGTAACTTCAAATTGTTTGAAGTTAAAGAGCAATCGTAACAAAGCCAATAAAGCTCACCAAGTCATGAGGCACACCGCTGGCACTTCGTCCTTTGCGAGGAAAGAACAGGAAGAGGTAATACTAACATTGAATTGTTATGTTTAATAAATAGTTGGCTACCCTTGAACAAGTATAAGGTAATCTTGCAGATTGAGAAGAATAACGGGAAACATCCGGGGGAGTATCATATGATCAAGAAGAACCATGTGGACAAGAAAGGGCAGCCACTGAATGATAAAACCATATCAATACTGGTAATTAGTACTGCCCACCCATATAGTCACATGTGCTGTACATTTGTATCTGATTGCTCGCTTATGTTCTTGTCACACCGTTTGCAAAATAGGACCAAGTGGAGGAAATGGTTGCTCAGTTGGCGGCTGGGGAGGAGGGTCTGCTATTGACAAGGATGTCTTGTATGAGGAAGTTCGCCAACCTGAGCGTCGTTGAATTCGTGTGTCAAAGCTTGCACGGATGATGGAACGTCAGCAGTTAAAGCAGGCAAGGGAGGAGGTGGATAGAAACGCATCCGAATGTGAGCAACTCCGTGATCAACTCAAGGAGTTCCAGGCCAACATTGAACAATTTCAACGTGATATTGCTGTCATGAAAAGTACAATGTTTGCCAACGGTGCGTATAGTAATGATTTAATTACATTGTGTACACCCATTTAGTCATTGTAGTGTATATTCTATAGTATGATGCTACCATGATTTCTGTTATTTCTATGTTTGCAGATCCAAATGCATGAACCGTGGAGAGATGCGGTAAGTACTCCTGCTTAGTAGTTATGTCGACTGGTGGTATACTAGGTGTTGACTGATTGTAAATGGATATTTTGGACATGATGTAAATGTGAACATGTCATCTCTGTTTGTGTTTTGCAATTGTCGCCATACATTTGTTTGAAATGCTTGGCTATATATAAATTCGGATGTGTTGGAAATGGTTCTACATAAGTAGTTGTTTGTGTATTACTTGTTTGTGTATTATCTGTTTATGTATTCTGTTTGAGTATGCTTGGCTACGAGCATTAGCATGATTAACAATTCGAAAAGAGAAACATTAGCATTTGCATCAAAACAAAACATTGTCGACGGACTGTAATTGTATCTGTAATTGATGCTTCATATAAAATTTAACCATGACAACACGCAGACACAAAACATTGTCTATAGCAACAACTTTCACAGTAGTTGAAACTCGATTTTAGCATCAACTATTATGAACAGGGTAATATTTATTACTGTTGGACGAGCATCGACAGGTTACTTATGACGTGGTCTAATTTGTTTTCCATCAAAATGCATCTGTCGCTAAGTATGTGTAATTACTTTCAACGAAATGTTGTGCTTGAATAACCTATATTGCCTCACATAAATTGGATGCAATATCGATCAAATAGGTACAAAAATACGCGGATACTAATACCCTCATTCTATATGTCACATATGTAGACACTCTAAATCAGTATTACCCTCAAATACCTATCGACGGTAATTACGCGGAAACAGAGTCGGCTTATTTGCGATGCTAATGATCAAACCAACTATTCATTCCAGCCATGACAAATCTTAAGTGTCGGCATATTGTCGTCGTGTATACCTTTTTATCCACGGGGTCTATTGGCACGACTCTTAGCATCGGCAAGGGGTTTTAGCAGCACCAACAGTGCTTCCGGCAACGATGATTCACCATTGCTGTAGAGAGAGCAAATTTCTTGTAGTGGCACCATTGAATTGTTATGTTGTTGCCCTGTTGTCTATAAACAAAGTAGAAGCAGATGAGTTTCCATTATTATCCTTGAATTATGTATTGTACGTATGCAAATCAGTTGCTAAACTTTGAAGATAGATATTGTAGTATAACTCATATATTCACATACCTTGATACTTTGATTACATGTAATTTATATAGCTATTTAGGAAGACATAGGATCTAAACACTAGCCTATATACAAGGAGGAATATAATGCATAAATGTAGGTAAAGTAGAACATTCCATGTTTTGTGCATAACATGCTTTGTGGTTCCATGTTTTATGCAGTTGGTTTCCCACACTTCTCATCAAGCTGAATTGTGGGATCACACACATTTAGCTTGCACCATACTTCTTCAAATGATTTTCCATTAACTTCTTTTGTTAGTACATCAGCAAGTTGATCTTCTGACCGTACATACGGAACAACTACCACACCTTCTTCTAACTTCTCTTTTATGAAGTGTCTGTCGTGCTGAACTGGATTTTCAGATATACTGATTGCGATTTTGTTATCATACCATAAGTTACACGACACTTTAATTGGAAACCCAATATCTGTAAGTAACTTTTGTATCCATAGTACCTCAGTTAGACCCCGAGCTATTCTTCGAAACTTGAATTCAGCACTAGATAGAGAAGCCACCTTCTGCTTTTTGCTCTTCCAAGTCACCAGATTTCCTTCCACAAATATGAAATATTCATAAGTTGATCTTCTATCTAACTTTCTACCTTCCCAATCCGCATCTGTATATGCTTTGAGGTCAAGATATCCATTATTTTGGAATAAGATTCCTATTCCTGGTGTACCTTTTAGATACCTTATAACCCTCATGTCTGCGTCCATGTGCTCCTCTTGGGGTTGGTGCATGAATTGACTTGGGACCCCTACTGAATAGGCTATATCAGGACGAGTATGTGCCAGATAAATCAAATTCCCCACTAGATGTTGATATCATCCTTGATCTGATGGTCTTGCTTCTTGGCTGATTGTTAATCCGTGATTTACGATGATTGGAGTATCAACAGATTTACAATCTATCATTCCTGTCTCTACTAGTAGGATATACTTTCGTTGAGAAACAAAATAACCCTTTTTGATCGAATTACTTCAATTCCGGAAAAAATAAACTTCAGATTACCCAAGTCTTTCATCTCGAATTCTTCAAACAAATTTTTTCTCAGTTGATGTATATCCTCTGCATCATCACCTGTAATTATCGTATCATCAACATAGATAATCAAGCAGGTTACCTTCTCGTTCTTTTTCTTTAGGAACAACGTATGATCCACATTACTCTGTGTATAGTTGTATTTCTTCATTGTCGTGGTGAACCTTCCAAACCACGCTATAGGAGATTGTTTCAACCCATATAATGCCTTTTTTAATCGACATACTTCTCATTTTTTAAATTTCTCTGGCATGCCTAGAGGTGCTTCCATGTATACTTCTTCTACGAGTTCTCCATGAAGAAAGGCGTTCTTCACATTGAATTGATGTAACGGCCAGTCCTTATTTGCTGCTATAGAAAACAACACCCTGATAGTATCAATCTTTGTCACTGGTGAGAATGTCTCTAAGTAGTCGACTCCATAGGTCTGAGTATATCCTTTGGCTACTAGTCTCTCCTTATACATCTCAATCGACCCATCTACTTTGTGTTTTATCGTGTATACCCACCTGCATCCAACCGGCTTCTTCCCGGGTGGGAGTACACATTTCTCCCATGTTTTACGCTTCACTAGTGTTTCCATTTCTATGCTCATTGTTTGACGCCATTCTTCCTTGGTTTGGGCCTCATGAACGTGCCTTGGTAGTTCTCTAAATAAATTGTCGTGGAGAACGCATGAGGAACTTCTGACATATTCCCTCTCGCAAGATTGATAACTGGGTATCTTGTTTTCTTTGGCACATACTCCGGTTCAAACCTAGTTTGTGGTACTCCTCAGTTTGATCTGGGTGGTAATACATACCTTCTTGATGCATGTATCTCCCCTTGCTCTTGTTCTCCTGTACCATTTTTATCAAAATAACTAGTGTGATCACTTTCTGAGATTTGGGTACTTACCTCAGGAGTATTAGTCGGGGTGGGTATGATACCAACCAACGCCTACCTGGTCAGATTGTAAAATGTTTGAAAGAAGGTTGGTGGTTCCGCCTACTGACTCTTTTGGGACCGTTTTGGACCACTCTGACTTGACACCTAACTTAGTAGGTCTGACTGATTCTCCCCCTGACCAATATGTTGGGTGACGTAATAGAATTTTGTTTCAAGGAAGTTACAATCCATCGTTGTATATAAACAATGTGTAGACATATGAAAACAACAATAATCTTTTTTATGAATTCCGTATCCTACAAAGGCACATTTGACCGCGCATGATCAAGTTTAGAACAGTCGAATTTTGGTACATGAACATACACTGAGCACCCGAAAATACGGGGTGGAAGAGTTAATGTTAAGGGAATACTAACATGTTGTGATAGTTCATGTAGTATGGTTCTAAAACTGATTGCTTTAGTAGGCAAGCAATTTATTAGGTATAGAGAAGTTGCTACAGCTTCGAGACAAAAATAGGTAGGAACATGTGACTCGATCATGATTGCACGAGTCATTTCGTGAATAATCCTATTTTTTCGTTTCGCAACTCCATTTTGTTGTGGAGTATGTGGACACGATGTTTGGTGAATCATACTTCGCTCTCTAAAGAAATTTTGCATGGAGGAATTAACAAATTCACCTCCATTGTCAGACCGTAAGATTTTTATCTGTTTATGGAATTGTGTTTGGATCATTTCATAGAAGGCATCGAACTTGGAAATTACTTCAGATTTATTTGTAAGGAAATAAACCCAAGTCATTCTAAAGCAATCATCTATAAAGAGCACAAAATACTTAAAACCAGTATTATTCATGCATGACCCGGAAATTGGACCAGGAACCCCATACATCTGAATGAACTAAGGAAAAAACTGAATTTGTTATAGTCTTAGAAAGTTGATATGTGTGTCTATGACTTTTGGACAGAATACACGTTTCACACGAGAATAGCATGCGGAGATACCCTGAAGATGGATGTCCCAATCGTTGGTGCCACAACCATTATTGTCTGTCAACAATCCCGTGAGACAGCGTTGCAGTTTCGGGTTGAGCCACCTCATCAAAATAGTACAATCCGCCACACTCAGTACCACATCTAAGCGTCTCCCCCGACTGGATATCCTGTAGTAGACAGAAACTCGGATACATTAATACCATGCAATTCAACTCCTTAGTAACATGACTTATAGACATTAATTTGCACGAAAGTCCAAGGAAATTAATTATTCAGTTTAAGTGATGACGAGATTTCTATCGACCCCGCCCCACAAACAGCTGATAATTCACTATTCACACTTTGAATGCATGTTCGAGTAGGATTGGTTCGTCCCACCAAGTCACCTTTATTGAACGTCATCGTGTCCATAACACCCCCGAATCCATGAGCCACTTTGTATCTTTTCCTTCTAGTATCCCATATGTATTTAGTTTGGACTTATTTGAGTCACTTTTACCTGTCTCTGGTCATTCTGACAACCTGCTGAGATTATAGGGACCGATATGCAACTTTTCAAATTTACATGTATCCCTAATACCTAATCCAGCAGTTGTTCTGTGGTCAGACACAATTCTTCCAACCTATCCTCTATTTGTGCGAGGTGTGGTCTGGAGACCGAAGCCAGCGTCGGCTCCTCTCCTGGTGCCCTCGGCTCCTCTTTTCCTTCGCTCGGCCCCGACTGAGGAAACCTCCATCCTTCCTAGTTGGATTCTTTGTGTGCTACCCTTATGGTCAGGAGACTGAAGTCGTCTCTTCGGTTGGTGCCCTCGGTTCCGGCCACCACTCCGTCACCTTGTCCCGACTGCTTTCGGGGGAACCTCCATCCCTCAGGGTATCCGACGAGTTGATACCACTCATTTTTGGTGTGACGCGTTTTCCCGCAATGTCCGCACCTCAGTTTGCTCCTGTCGTCGTTGTCGTTGCCGCCACGCAATGAAGAGGTCAAATCTGGTCCTCTCCCGTACCTGCCTGAGTATGATGTGGTAGCTGCCGCAAGACCCTGTTCCGTCTTGACTTTGTAGCCGCCCGTAGCCACCGGTGGTCCAGATGCGACCTTCGTGGCTATTCCCGTTCCAATCCCTAGGCGACTGCGGATGATGGCCTTCCTTCGCCTGGTTGCAATTCTGATCCCATGAAGATCCTTCGGTCTCGTTATGTTCACATCACCGCATAGGCTTCCTCCGGTATGGGCATCGGTTCGTTCTTCAGTAAGTATTGTTTTTCTGCATCGAATTAGTCTCCCACGCCGGCTAGAAAGTGGTACAAATTCGATTCCGACCAGATTCGATTGAACGTTTCGATGTCCCTGGTACAGTTCATCGGGTTTGGTTTCCTTGTTTCGATATCTTTCCATACGCGTTGAACGTTGTTAAAGAATTGCTTGATGCTGTCTGATCCTCGTTTTATGTTGTTTGCCATCACTGTGAGATTGAAAATATGGAACCCATCACATTTTATACTATATGTGTTGGATAATCCATCCCACATTTCCTTGACTGTCGATTATTCGCAGTAGTTTGCTACTAGACCGCGTTCCATATACTCTAGCATCCATGAACAAACAATTATATTGGTTTGCTCCCATATTGTATACTCTTCGGTACATTTTTCAGGTGTGGAGGGAATTCCCGTGATGTGGCTCACCTTCCCTCTGCCTCCGATGGCCATCCTTATCAGTAGGGACCAGAGGGAGTAGTTATCATATTCCAGTTTTTCACTGAGATTCACTGGTTATGGAATTGATTGTGGTTGCTTTGTTTGTGGCAGGTTCTTCAATAGGGTCGCTAGTTGAGTCGACAACGTCTTTGTTGTGCCTGGTTCTGGTCCTGAATAGATGCTACCATCTTACTCCGACATCCTCGGATAAGTCCAGTAAATGATGATGCTATAGGTTCCGATCCTGATTATGCAGTTGGTTCCCACATCAGTGAGCAAATCTAACAAGTTTTGAAAGAGAATACAATGACAAATGAAAGAAACAATTATGTTGAATATCAATTTCAGAACAATTAAACCAAACAAAGGACACATGAAATTTTCACACAGTTTCAATGTCCATCGAAAGATAATGAACATTATAAATCAAGCACAGAAAGAGATAAGAACCTGAACGAAGTAGAGACAACTTCAGAGGTAGAGTGCTAACTATGGCAGACACAAAGGATTTCAGAGGTGGAGACGACTTCAAATGTTGAGAGACAAAGAAGTTCGGTAGAGGATTAGAGTGTGATGGATTTCAGGATGACAGATCAAAAAATAGGAGGCGAGGTGAAAAATAGTTTGAGTGTGAATGATTATTTTTTATCTTCTAATATTATATTATATAATATATATTAGCGTTATCCTTTACAAATAAAATATAGGGTAAATTGCCTCAACATTCACTTATGTTGGCACTTGTGACTGTTTAGTTGAATTGTGTGTTGAACAGTTACTTATGTTTCAAAATGTGATTGAACGTTTCCAAAACATATATATATGTATGTGTGTATGTGTGTTTGTGTGCTAAAAAATAGAGTAAAATACCCATGCACTGTTCTTCATGTTTTTCATCTTCAATCTATTCTTCCTCGATTCAAACCCGAAAATGGATTTGGAACTAAGATTTGTGAGAATCTGACTTCGAATCGAACCTAAATATGTATTGTTGGGTTCGACTTGAAACTAGAAACGCAGAATTGCGTTCAAACTAAAGTTAGAATTGCATATTAGGTGTTGGGTTCGTACCCTGATTTGCGTTTCTGGGTTCGAACTGAACCCATATCTACATTTATTGGTTCGATTCAAACCCATCTGCATTTCTGGGTTCGATTCGAACCTAGATTTTCACGATGTTAGTTCAAAATAAGAGTTCGAACATAAAGAACATGAAGAACCATGAAGAACACGAAGAACCATGAAGAACATAATATAAAAGGTGTTGGATCTTAATCTCCTGAATGCTGACTTGGCAGTGAATTGAATGCCAAGGGAAGGATGAAGATTGCTATCGCCTTAGCTCCGGTGAACCTGCAGGAAGGGAATCGTACCAGAGGGGGTGTCTCTGGGTCCCTCTCCAATGCTTAAATGAGTATATGTGTGTATATGAACTCAAAAACGTAAACAAACGTATGGAAAGTAGAGGTATTTATAGAGTAAAGAGTCCAACCGTTAGAGGCAACAGAATATCTTAGTGAATATTGTGTTGGTGAAGATTAGGATATCAGATATTACGGTTATGATGTAATATTGCAGTTACCGTATGTAATCATTAGAGAATAAGTGCCCGAGATATGTGGGATATCGTGGTCATATCTTTAGTGACGATTGGCGGGACCAGAGATAAGAGGTGAGACTCTCTTGGGCGAGCACTCCTACGGCGAGCAGTAGGAAGCCGCGACCTTGGCTGATGGCGACCGATGATAGAGCTTTTGGCGTCCACTTTGGCTTGGGTTCGATACTGGGCCGCTTTATGAGGGCCAGATCAACCTTAATATGGATCGGCCCGGTTCGAGTGACATGAGTTTCACCCCCTGTAAAGTTATTGGGCCTCTAGGGCCTTTTCCTTATTGGGTTGTCACTATCAATACCCAACATTTGCCTCCGAAGCTAGAGTGAAGTTTCTTCCCTGACCATATGACGGGCTTGAAGGATACGGAAGAGTCAGCTGCTTTCTTGGTGGAACTTGCTCGAGAAGAGTATTTCCATAAGGAACAGAGTCTCCTTGCCTTCGTGCAGGAGAAGGAGGAAGACGCAGCCCTCGCCAAGAATAAGCGGACGAGCACTGAGCTCCAGTTTAAGGCGGCCGACCAGTACTCTGCGGTGGTGGAGGCGGCCAATGCTCGGTTAAAGGCGGAGCTAAAGGAAGCTGAGGCCAAGAGAGCCGCTGCGGAGGCTCAAAGGGTTGCTGCGGAGGCTCAAAGGATCGCTGCTGAGGTCAGGGGGAAGGCCCTGGAGAAGGAGAAGGAACAGCTCGCCCTTCTGAAGTTAGTCCCATCCCCCCAAAGCATAGTCGAGGACTTTAAAAGATCTGAAGTGTTTACCGACTCTGCCTTGGTGGTGATGAAGGCTGAAGTGGCTTCCTATCTCCAGCTCCTGGTTGAGGATATTCAGACGATGGACCCCAACTTTCCTCTTCATGAAGTCGAGTCCCTCAAGCCCTTCCTCCAGAGCAACTTCCCCGCGGAGGCTCCTCCTACTGCTGTCATCGAGGAGGATGCCCCCGAAGTCGAGCAGGACGCCTCCGTCCCTGAAGAGCCCAAGTCCTAAAGTTTCCAACTCCTTGGCGATTATATCTTTATTTTTGTTTTAGATCATAGTTTTTTTTATCTTCCATTGTATTTCGGGAATGCCTTGTAATTATTTTTTGATTTCAAACTCGATAATTTTAATATTGAATGCCTTAATATTCATAAGCCTTTATCTTTATTTCACTTTGAATTTGTTGGTGATTCTTCCAATGTCTTCGTCATAATTACCTTTGACTTTTTCTTCGCTTTATAATAGTCTCGATCCTTAGGGTCTTGGACCCTTCTCTAGGCTTAAAATGATAAGTCTTTATAGAGTTATATACTCCCCTCGCCAAGTGTAAACCTTTTAAAGAAGACTATCATCTTCTGAAGATGTGTTACCTCGTTAAGGTTTAGATCTTTTGGAGTGTTCGCCTAATCCTGAGAAATCCGTTACTCAAAGCTTCTTCACCTATAGTGATCGCTTTATGTTCCTTCTCAACTTTCTTGAATTTTTCCTAACTTATAAGAGAACAGTTTCCCTGATGGATTGTTCGCTTTTTGTGTTAGGACTTCTGCCTGATTTTTTATATCACGTCTTATTTGCCTAACTTTTTCCTTAGGTCTTTTCGCCTGATTTCGATAACAGGTCAAATGCCTGACTTTGACATCAGGTCTTTCGCCTGACTTTGGCGTCAGGTCTTGTGCCTGACTTTGGCGTCAGGTCTTTCGCCCAAATTTGATATTGGGTCTTTTGTTTTGCCTAACTTCGTTGCTAGGTCTTACGCCTGACTTTGGCGTCAGGTCTTTCGTCTGACTTTTGCGTCAGGTCTTTCGCCCAATTTTGATATTGGGTCTTTTGTTTTGCCTAACTTTGTTGCTAGGTCTTTCGCCTGACTTTGGTTTCAGGTATTTCGTCTGACTTTGGCGTCAGGTCTTTCGCCTAATTTAGATATTGGGTCTTTTGTTTTGCCTAACTTTGTTGCTAGGTCTTTCGCTTGAATTTGGCGTCAGGTTTTTCACCCAATTTTGATATTGGGTCTTTTGTTTTGCCTAGCTGTATTGCTAGACCTTTTGCCTGACTTTGGCGTCAGGACTTTCGCCCAATTTTGATATTGGGTCTTTTGTTTTGCCTAACTTTGTTGCTAGGTGTTTTGCCTGACTTTGGCGTCAGGTCTTCACCCAATTTTGATATTGGGTCTTTTTTTTTGCCTAACTTTGGCGTTAGGTCGTTTACCTGACTTTGGCGTCAGGTCTTTCGCCCAATTTTGTTATAGGGTCTTTTTTCTTCGATTTGATTCGAGTAGCCATGCTTTATGAAGAAATGACTTGCTTTTATTGACATAACATTTTGATTACAAGCTATGTATAAAACCTCCTTAAATGTTCGGAGTTGAATGGACGGGGTAACCTCTCGCCTTCTGTGGTTTCCAAATAGTAAGATCATGGGGCGGCGATCTCTATTACCTTGTATGGTCCTTCCCACTTAGCTGAAAGTTTGTTCAGGTTGTCCAGTCTTGTAATATCATTCCTTCGCATAACCATCTCCCCCACGAATAATTGGCGAGCGCTGACTTTTCTGTTGAAGTATCGAGCGGTCGCCAGTCGCATTTTGGCTTGTGCTTTTTCTGATTGCCACCTCTTTTCTTCTGCCAAGTCGAGATCTATTATGCGCTCAATTTCGGTCGCTTCAGTGTTAAAGTGTAGGATTTTGTGGGTAGGCACCGCTATTTCGTTGGGTGACACTGCTTCTGATCCATAAACTAAACTGAATGGTGTTTCTCCCGTGGCTACTTTAGGCATTGTTCGGATAGCCCATAGTACGTTTTCCAGTGCTTCTGCCCAGTTTCCTTTAAATGCTTGAACCTGTTTTTTGGGTCCTGCTAGAACAACTTTGTTGGCTGCTTTAGCTTGTCCATTCGTTTGAGGATGATGCACTGAGATGAACCTATAATCGATATGGTATTCTTCGCAGAGCTATTTAAGTTCTTTTCCTACTAATTTTGGACCATTATCGCTGATGAGTATCTTGGGAACGCCAAATCGCGAAAATATGTTGATCTTCAAGAACTTGATCACTTGGAATTCCGTTGTAGAGGCCAAAGCTTTCGCCTCTATCCACTTGGTGAAGTAGTCGATCGCCACTATGATGTGGGTACGCTACCCAGTACTGATGGGAAAAGGACTCAATATGTCTATTCCCCATTGAGAAAAATGTCAGGCGCCCGCCATTGGGGATAGCAGTGTTTGTGGTCGATCAGATTATGGCACGAACTGTTGACAAGTCACGCACTTCTGTGTTAATTCAGCTGCATATTTGCCCAAGGTTGGCCAATAGTAGCCTAATCTGAAGATTTTCCGCGTCAATGAGCGTGCACCTTCATGGCATTCGGCAACTCCTTCATTAGCTTCACGAAGAACTCTTTGTGTTTCGGGATGAGAGATGCACCTTAGATAGGGAGTTGAGTAGCCTCGCCTATAGAGTTCTCCATCTATGATCAAATAACTTGTTGAAAGACGTCTTATCCTTGTGAATTCACCTTCCTCTTCTGAGAGAATTCCCTCCTTCAAGAAGTTCTGGAATTGAGTCATCTAGATTACCTATCCTTGAATGTTGAAGATCTCTGCTCGGTTGTCGAGAACCGAATATAAGGTTTGTTCCAGAAATTGCACGTCTTGAATTCTAGTTCCTCCGAGCGCCAGCTTGCTTAGAGAGTCTGCCATCTAGTTCTCTTGGCGAGGAATAGACTCAGTCACAAAGTTTGGGATTTCGGCGATGAGTTTCTTGGCAATGTCGAGGTACTTTTTCATCTTTTCCCCCTTGCTTCATAAGTGTCATTAACCTGATTGACAATTAGCTCGGAGTCACTTTTCGCCCTAAGTGATGTTATACCTATTCCTTTAGCAAGTCTGAGTCCAGTAATAAGAGCCTCGTATTCTGCTTCGTTGTTGGTCGCCTGAAATGTTAGGGAGATCGCATACTTCAAAGGATCGCCCTCAGGGGGGATTAGAACTAATCCTGCCCCGAGCCTTCTCTTGAAGAAGATCCATCTGTATAAAGTTCCCATCTTTGGCTTGTGTCTGCTGATGAACTTGGCCTCTTTTCTGCTTCTGCTAGACCATTGCTTGTACTTTTCACTATAAAATCAGCCAATCCTTTACCTATGATGGCCGTTTTCGGTGCAAATTTGATCTTGAACTCGCTGAGCTCGATCGCCCATTTAACCATTCTTCCAGAAGAATCTGGTTTCAGCAGAAAGTTTTTGAGAGGCTGGTTGGTGAGAACTGTAATGTCGTGCGCGTGAAAATTAGGTCTTAGCTTTCGAGCAGTAATAACTAAGGCATAGAGATACTTCTCAATCTAGACATATTTTATTTCTGCGGAATTAAACATCTTGCTAACAAAATACACTGGACTTTGGACATTTTCTTCTTTTCTTATTAAGACGGCACTGGCTGCTACGTCGCTGATGCTTAAGTAAAGGAAGAGATGCTTGCCAGGAATAAGTTTTGCCAGAGCCGGAAGTGTTTGAATATGCTTCTTTAGGGATTGGAAGGCATCCTCGCACTCCGGCGTCCACTCGAACTTGCGGTTGGCCCTGAGAGTGTTGAAGAACGGTAATGACCTGTCCCTCGCCCTAGAAAGGAAGCGATTAAGTGCAGCCATGCGTCCATTCAGACATTGGTCCTCCTTGTGCCAAGTTGGTGACTTCATCTCCTCAATGGCCTTGAGATTTTCCAGGTTCGCCTCAATACCAAACTCCCTTACCATAAATCCTAGAAAATTTCCGGACTTGACTCTGAATGCACACTTTGCTGGGTTCAGGCGAACACTGTGCCTCCTCATGCACTCGAAAGCTTCTCGAAGGTCCGCTGTGTGAGGACTTCCCTTTATTGTTTTGACGAGCATGTCGTCCACATAAGCCTGCATATTTCGCCCCAACATGTCTTGAAATAGGCGGTTTACCATCCGCTGATGGGTCGCCCCGGCGTTGATTAGAGCGAAGATCATCACTTTGTAGCAAAGTATGTCCCCGTCTTCATAGAAAGTTTTGTGGGCCTCATCGTATGGGTGCATCCGGATCTGATTATAGCTTGAATAGGCGTCCATGAAGCTCAGCATCTCATGACCAGAGGTTGCATCGACCAACTGACCAATTCGGGGAAGGGGATAGGAATCCTTTGGGCAAGCTCTGATCAGGTCGCGAAAGTCGAGGCAGATTCTCCACTTTCCATTTGATTTTTTGACAAGAACTGGGTTGGCGACCCAACTCTGAAATCTTATCTTCCTGACATAACCGGCTTCGATCAGCCTGCCTACTTCTTTTATAATCGCCAAACGCTTGTCTGACTCGAATGACTTCCTTTTCTGAGCGATTGGCTTGATGGAGGGGTCTATCCTCAGCTCGTGAGAGATGATGTCACTACTGATACCTGGCATGTCACTGGGTTTCCAGGCGAAAAGCTCTTTAAATTCCTTTAGGAGGGCAGTCTTGGCCTGTTTCTGGTCGTCGTTCATGGTGGTTCCAATGCGCACCTTCTTGTCTGGACCGTCAATCTCAACCTCCACTAATTCCTCCATTGGTGCTTGTCGAGTCAAGTCCTCACGAGGGTCGGCCTCTGTCTCGATGGCGAGGGTTTCCCTTTGATTTTTTCTGCGCAGGCATTTCACATAATATTGTCGTGAGGAAGACTGATCTCCAAGGACTTCTCCAATCCCGTTGGATGTGGGGAAATTCATCTTTTGGTGGACTGTGGAGGCCACAATCTTATGAGGATTGATCGTGGTCCTCCCCAGGATGGCGTTGTACGATGTAGGCGAGTCGGCCACTAGGAAGGTGATCGATACCTTGATGCTATTCCATCCTTCGCCTAGAATCACCGGCAGGGTTATTGCTCCTAGCGGATAAGTCGTTCTCCAAGCAAAACCGATGAATGGAAAATCAACCCTCTTCAAGTCACGCTTGGATTTTCCCATATTCTCAAAGGCGTCTAAAAACAGGATATCTGTCGAGCTTCCTCCGTCGGTCAGAATTCTCTTCATATCACAACCGTCGACTTCAGCTGTGATAACCAGAGCATCATTGTGAGGGGTGGTGACATGTGCCAAGTCACCTTCGGAGAATGAAATGACAATGTCCTCTTCGCTTTCCCAGCTGGACTGCTGTAGAAATCTGAGTCGCATAGACCTCCATTACATGTGACCCCTCGCCTCCGGAACCAAACCCTCCAGTAATCAGGTTGATCATCCTCCTGCTCTGGGATGGGCCAGATTGCTCAGGCGGAGCTGGCGAGTGGTTTCTTCGTGGTGGCGTTCGACTCATGTCTCGTCCAGACACAAATTCTTTCAACATTCCCCTCTGTATCAACTTCTCGATGTCGCGCTTGAGGATACGACAATCATCAGTCTTATGGACCTTGCACTTATGATATCTGCAATAGCTCTCAGTGTCCTTTCCCATGGGCTGACCACTCCTCTGAGGCATCGGTGGCCTTGCCAGAGACCTTCTTTCCATCTCGACTAGTACCGCCGAGATCTGCTTGTTTAAAGGCGTAAAATACTCGGGGACCTATGGATTTCTTGGCCCTGGGTTTTCTGTTCGAGGCTTGTTGTCTCTACCCTTCTTCTCCTTCTTTTCCTTCTTACCATCGCGTTGGGGCTCAAGAACCACCCTTAGCGAGGTCGTCAGGAAATTAGCTTCGTGCGTTCGCCCTCTCAAGGTCTATGAAACCTTTCGCCCTTGCTGCCAGCTCTTCCATCGTTTCAATTTCCTGCACGTGGTAGTTGTTGCGCAGCTTCCTCGAGGCTTTGTTGGTCACGTCCATTCCTCGGTAGAAGGCTCGGATTATCTCCCCATCTGCGACCCAACGATCTATCTCTGTGACGTTTTTATGAAAACACTCGTAAAAGTCAGCCAGTGACTCGCCTGGTTGTTGCTTGATTGCATCTAAGGCGACCACACTTTTCATAAGTTGGCGCTCGCCCATGTATCTTTCCTGAAATTTATTCTTCAGCTCGGACCTAGTCCCTATTGATCCTGCAGAGAGGACGAAGAACCAGGATGACGCTGAACCCGATAGGGTTAACGGAAATAACTGGGCTAAGTGATTCGGATCGTTCGACTTACCCAATAGAGAGGCTTCATGCTTGTTGACGTGGATAATGGGGTCGCCTCCATCACTGTATTCAGGGATGGTCCTTGCGACGACATCCTTTGGGATCTTGATGGCGACCAGGTCAGTGGTGAAGGGATGAGCTGATAGTTCCCTGAAAGGAGCAGGGGCTTGTCTGCGAGTCTGCCCCAAGATGGTCTCCAGGAGTGATATCATCTTCGGGGTCAGCTGAATGCTTTCCCCAGCCACATGGACGATTTGTGGTGCTCGAGTCTCTGTGGCGTTGGGAACGGGAGTCGGTCTGGAATTGCCGACGTGTTCTCGGGCAGGCCTCGGGGGGACGGCATTAGGTGCTGCTTGGCTAGCAGGTTCTTGGTGGAGCGGCGAGGCTGCGGAGGAATTAGAGATGTCAGAGGCTGCTCATTGGCCTGGTTCCGGTGATTGCTTTTGGATCGAGTTTGCATGACTGTTTTACTCGATTCCCACAGACGGCGCCAAATGTTGGATCTTAATCTCATGAATGCTGACTTGACAGTGAATTGAATGCCATGGGAAGGATGAGGATTGCTCTCGCCTTAGCTCCGGTGAACCTGCAGGAAGGGGATCGCAACAGAGGGGGTGTCTTTGGGTCCATCTCCGATGCTTAAATGAGTATATGTGTGTATATGAACTCAAAACTGTAAACGAACGTATGGAAAGCAAAGGTATTTATAGTGTAAAGATACCAAACCGTTAGAGGCAACAGAATATCTTAGTAAATATTATGTTGGTGAAGATTACGATAGCAGATATTACGGTTATGGTGTAATATTGCAGTTACCGTATGTAATCTTTAGAGAATATGTGCCCGAGATATGCGGAATATCGTGGTCATATCTTTAGTGACGGTTGGCGGGACCAGAGGTGAGAGGTGAGACTCTCTTGGGCGAGCACTCCTATGGCGAGCAGTAGGAAGCTGCGACCTTGGCTGATGGCGACTTTGGCTTGGGTTCGATACTGGGATGCTTTATGAGGGCCAGATCAACCTTAATATGTGTCGGCCCGGTCCGAGTGACATGGGTTTCACCCGCTGTAAAGTTATTGGGCATCTAGGGCATTTTCCATATTTGGCTGTCACTATCAATACCCAACAAAAAGGAAGGGTAAAATCGTGGTTTTTGTTACCATTTAATCACATTAGTCAATCATATATGACCGAATATAACACGTTTAACTAAAAAATTACATTTTTAAAACGTACATATTGTGTAGCTACACAAAAACAATAAGTGACCATTTAGTCACATAGTGTCAACATAAGTGACCGTTGAGGTGGTTTATCCTAAAATATATTTTTAAGGAGATATAAATTCCTTGCAAATAAATTTATTTTTTGAGGAGCTATAAATATCTTACAAAATTTAGGATTGAAAAAGGTAATTAGTGAGGGATTATCCTTAAAAATATTCATTATGAAAATCCATCACAAAATATCTTCATTATTCCTTCGAAGTATTTTCCTTCCAAATTTGTTAGTAATGTAGTAAGTAAAATATATTTTGTGAGTAATTTTCTAATTATTATTCTACTCACTTACTCGTGACAAATACCTTATAAATAATTCTAAATTTAAAGGGATTATTTTCCTTACAAAATTTTCTTCACAAACTCCTAATTTTCATGTAGTGTTAAGTCGTAAAAAATGATAACACCTTAGATCAAAAGTGTGAACATTCATTCATTTCTTAATTAAAGAACAAATTACGCGACGCTCTTAAGCGTGGAATTTTTTCAAGTGTTCTGCGTTGAAGGTGTTTTTCAGCCTTTTTCCTTCTCTGTTTTTAAAATGTATGCATTGGGTGGGGAATGGTGACGACTTTATTGGGTCCTTCCTGCTTTGGAGAGAGATTACTCATCTTGTCTTGATGTGTGAACTCATTTCTCCTCCATACTTATTCCCCCACAGAAAAATCGACTAGAGGATACTCGTCGGTTATAGTATTTAGTATCAAGATTTTCTGATGCAGTGGAACTATAAACAGTGGTGACATTAAGCTGAATGTATTATCACATTTTTCATCGCTAAATAGTACACCAACATATAAACATAGAGAAAATGTCAGTACCGGACAGAAACAGAATCCAACCAAAACATTTTGTGATAGACAGTATTGTTAATGTGAAAAATAAATAAATTAAGATAGATAACAAAGTGTTTTGAACTCGTGACCTCCAACATTTAAGTTCATTGTAATTACCAAGGGAACTAACACACATGTACATTTTATCCTAGCATATAATTTTATACATAGCAATTAGAAATAATAAAGTGATAAAAATATACAATTGAGAAAACCCTAAGAGCATGTCGAACTCACACACTTTAGTATCAAATCCAACATGTTAACCAGGTAGACTAATGCACAATTAACTTTAACTATGGATGATACTTAATTATATAGATAAGCAATAATTACTAAATATATAAATATAAATTTATAGATGTGTATAATTTATAAGTACAACATCTAATAATAATATAATATAATATGTAATTTAGTATAACTGATATTAGATATAAGTATATAATATATTTGTAATATAATATATAATATATTTGTAATATAATATATAATATATTATTTAATTTGGTATAAAAAATAATCAATATATTGAATATATTTATTATATAGTAGATCAGATACTACAACACAGTATAAACTGTCTGGTTCCAAATTCTTTTGTTGTATATTCAGTACTAGATAACCAACACTTAGCAGGATAACTCGAAATTTGAACTGAAGCGGTAACTCTAAACCCATACCTCCCGAGCAAATCCGCAGAAACCAGAACCCATACCTCCTAGCGTTCTCTCCTCACCGTCCTCTGTGTATTCTTTTCACCGTGGTCGTCGTCGCTCCCGCCGACACATAACCCAGACCGCAATTCTATTGTCGGAAAGAGAAGTGGGTGTCACCATATCTACGGTTGACTACAGGTTCTCAATTTGAATTTCATAGGTCTTACCGGAACTTTGTGGAATCACTTTACTACAGGTTCTGATTTGAATTCACCGAACAATAATTAAACATGTTACGATGCTTCATCTCGATGCTTGTTTGGAAATTCAAGAATTATGGATTCACTTCTGAAAGCACTAGGGCATGTTTTCAAGCTGCATTGAAGTTTCTTCTTGGCGCTTCACTGTTGGAAAATTGCACTAGTGAAAGTGGAAAACAGATGACTCCTTTGCAGGTGTACAGCGTAACAGCAGAACTCTTCCAGTAAGTATAGTTATCAAAGTCCTTTAGGCTTTAACTAATATTCAATATACTAAGGGAGTTTGCTTTTATTGTTTTGCATTAGGTCACTGTAAGGATATACTTATAGCATGGGACCTTGTATAATTTTTGTACTATGTCGCAGTTCAATTCTAAAAGTGTCACTAGTTTCTTAATTTGATTTATTCAAGAATTTATCGGGCTTTCTTTTCAGAATGTGGTTATATAGTCAGTAAGATATTGTTCCTCTCATCTTAGTTGCATTGTTATCCTATCCTATAAAATAACATAATTAGTGGTGGAGTAAGTTTCTCGTTCTTAGGCTGCCTTCTCTTGGTCTGGAGTATTTTTACTTTTTATACTTGTTTGAAATCTGGGGAAACTTGCTATTACTCTATTCTTTCGGCAGTAATTCATAACATTTGTTCTTATTTAAGCAGTGTACATGGCATATACCTATTCTTATTTTGGTCAAGAAAATGAGTGATAAATATCATCCCTTTCCGAGAGTTTGCCCTGCTCTCACGCATTGTCATTTCACAGCCTAGGTTCTGTTTCCCCTTAATTCAGTTGATATTTATGATAGCTTGTTTTGTCTATATGCTTTCTTATATGGGTATATTTTGATTTGGTAAATGTTATTCATTCATTTCTTGAACAAATGTAAATCTGATTTCACAGCTACAAAGGAAGACGGCAGAATGGGATAGAAGTTGGAGTGAGGTTGTTAACTTGGCATAAGTCTATGCTTATGTTTGTATGTTTTGCACCATGTCTTGATTGTTCATGCATGTTTGTTTTCAGGACAAATCGCAAGAGAATGTACTTTGACAAGTATATTATCAATGAAGAAAGGCTACAAAATTGATCGTAGATAGTCTACAAATCTCAAGATAATGTACATTACCAATGAATAAAGGCTATGAGTCACTTTGTCAAGTACATTTTGGAACTTTTTTCCAAAATTAATTTGAGATGCTTCGTTATAATTACTCCTGAAAAGTTGTAAATACTCCTGTAAAGTTGTAATGTCCAATGGTCATAGGTTGTAGATAGTCAGCCTTTTGAAAAATGTTAACTTCATTTTATGGATGATCGTAGACCATGTTCTTGGAATGTCAGTGTTCTGTCTTTTGGCTATAAAATGATTTGGATATGGTAATTTAAAGTAGCAAGGTATATGTATGCTCTATTTTGGTATATGTTGGACAACAAGAACGAATCGATGCGAATTAGCTATATCGACGGGTTACCTTTGACGAATACTACCAATTTTTCCATTAAACACAAATCAATGCAATATACAATTAAATAGTGACCATGATACGATGACACTAATGCATTCAATTTTACATCAGAGTAATGACGAAACAAAACACCTTTTTTATCATCCAAAATATGTTGACAGTAACTACACGTAAACCAAGTCAGCATATTGGCGATGCTAATGGTCAAGCCAACTGTTCATTACAGCATCGGCAAACCTTTAGTGTCAGCATATTGTCGTCATGGATGTATTTAGCCACGAGACATATTGGTACGACTCTTAGCATCAACACGGGGTATTAGCAGCGCCAGCAGTGCTCCGGGCAACGATTATTTACCATCGTTGTAAAGCAACTTTCTTGTATTGATGTGTTATTGTTCATTGTCTTTTAATTGGAAACCATTTGCAATTTCTAACAGAGAGTTCTTGGGCGTCCTCTCTTTCGTGTTCTGGACACTCACTCTCACTCTCACTCCTCTCCTCAAGTACGTCTTCATTGTACTGAGAGTTGACGACAATCGTGAAGGTGGAATCTTCGCGCTTTACTCTCTCATGTGCCACCACACTCGACTCAATTCGCTGTCGAACATCCAGATCGCGGACGAGGAGCTACCTTCTTAACCTATCTATGAATTCCCAATTGAGGTTGCAATGACCTATCTCTGTTAGCATACTTGAATTTCTTGCTTGAGAAATGATATTGTCGGCTTGAATTTCTTCTGATAATGCAAATTCTTTCTAAAAAACATGATTTAGTTCAATTTAATTGCTCTTTTACTCTAAAACATATTCAAAAATTATATTGCAAATGTAGAAGTTCCAGTGGAAGCCATGGTACTCACCGCGCTATTTGCTCTACAGCATTACAGGACTCATAGGTGCAAAACACAATGATGTTGGTGTGAAATCACGTTTCTGGGCAGCAGCTTGTTTGTATAACTATCATAGGCACAAGGCTCATTTGTAAAATATGAAGACCCACTACCCGAAGGCTTGGGAGTACTTGGACAAGATTGATACATAGACTTGGTGTAGGTATGAATTTCATCCTGACTCAAAGACAGATTTGGTAGTAAACAATGTTGCCGAGAGCTGGAACGCAAAGATAAAAGATGCTAGGGATAAGCCACCCATTACCCTCATGGAGACTTTGCGCAGAATCGTCATGAACACGTTCACAACAAGGAGGGAAGAAGCATCGAAACAAGTCGGGCCATTGTTCAGTAATGTTTTGGAAAATATAAAAAAGAACAAGGATGCTTCAAGGGGAATGGGTGTATTATACGCGGGTGAAGGTGAGTATGAAGTGTTGGTAGGATCGCAATACCAATATACCATGGATATCAACAAGAGGACTTGAAGTTGCGTAGAATGGAACTTGACTGGAATTCCGTATTCTCATGCTACAGCATGTTTGCTCAAATCTAGGCTTCAGGTAGAAGATTTTATGGATGTGCTATACAGTAAAGGGACCATGCAATGGATCTACACACCATTCATACATCCCGTTCCCGGTGTAGAGGCCTGGAAGAGAGTGGACTCTTTACCTATTGATCCTCCAGATGTGAGAAAACAAGGGGGCAGGCCGAAGAAAAAGAGGACGAAGGGTCCAAGCGAAACCCCATTAACAAGACCGGTGATAAAATGACCAAACATGGGTTGCCGCAATATTGCTCACTTTGTGGTGTTAGTGGTCATAACAAGAGGGCTTGTACCAAGAAAGGTGAAGGATCGCAACTAACCCAGACAACTCAGGCGTCTCAACCCTCTCAACCGTCACAACAAACCCAAACGTCAGCAGATACAACTAAGAAAAGAATAGCGAAACATACAACACCACCAGTCAAGAGGAGACTAAACACACAAAAGAAAGGGAAGAGGAAAGCAGCTTAGGTTCCAGATTCTCAGCCTCAGGTTCCAAACACACAAACAAGTGAAGGCAATGAAGTAGAGTCAGATACGTTTATACCCGAGAGTGTTCCAGATTCGCAGCCTCAGGTTAGTAGAATGGTTTGATGTAGTCAATATTTTGTGAAGTTTGTAGTCGGACACTTATTCAGTTATTCTTCGCAGGAACGAGTAGTTGAAGACGTACCACCCATAATTCCTAAAACAAGAAGGTCAAAATTGCCACCGAGGAGAAAAACTAAGGTTTGTTGAAATTACAAAATTTAGAGCATTCTGTATGTTGCAATTCTAACTGTAATGTTGTTGTTTACACATAGGTTAAACGTTCGGCTGAAAAGATTATTGATCTGGAAAGTGATGCTGAACCCGTTCGAGAAAGCTCAAGTGCCCCCAAACTGTCAGATTGCAGAGCTATCGTTCAAGTTGATATGCCTTTGAAAACAATCACCCCAAGGGAAAAAAAAAACATTTTTAAAGGGGCGGGACCGTCAAGGAGTTCCCCTCGTTTCAAGTCCAGCAAGTTCACTAAATTCCCGACTCAGTGAAGATATTATGTCATTACGGATTAGATATTAGGATATACTAGGTATTTTGATGTGCTTTAGTGCATGCATGCTGTCATTTTGATGAACTATAATGTGTTTTGCAGATTTTGGTGGATTTTGATGAACTAGTAAGTGTTTTGTGGATTTTGGTGGACTTGGTATTGTATGAAGGTACTTTGAAAGGTTCTATATGGGTTATGTATGGTCTGGGTTAAAGGTTTTCATTTTCAGGTGGCATTCTATTCGGTTCTGTTGGTAAGGTTTTGCACCAATTTGCCAAACATGTTCATCTCTGTTATACTGGTTCATAAACATATTTCATCAAAAAACAACAATTACAAAACTTATGTTTTCTGACACCAACATACCTAATAACATAATGAACCTACAACCGATCCGCAAACTTAACACACACTAACAACTCAACTAATAACAAGTTTTAACATTACAGAAACAAGCAGCACCACAAGCACTCCAACAGCAATAATTAACATCTTCTCCCTCCTACGTACAAGAACAACTTCGTCTTCGATCTTGCCATGCATATCTCGAAATTTGCTTACGGCCCTCCTTCCGTATATGCACATTGGAGGGGCACTCCACTCGAAATAGTTATAACTGTGGTTCTGCAATCAAATTTGGGAATTAGGGTTTCGAATGGACCTTTACAACTGTGGTTGGGAAACAATTTTCAAATTCATTCTACAATTAGGGTAAAAACCCAATGAAATCGACAAACATACCTTATAATTGGGACACCCATAGAAAAATCGACCGAAATTCTTCCATGTTGAAGCTGGTTTAGCATGACTAGTGAACCCACAATAGCAAATCAACGGTTGGTACTCTTCATGCGGCTTCAAGCTTCGAGAAGAGCTGCTGGAGTAATGTGGTGACATCATTGTTTGGAGAGCAGGACGAAGAGGAGACTCCTCAGTGGCGAAGATTGGAGAAGACAGGGTTCCACCTAATGAGTGTTATAACTGCTATATGAAGAAGACAGGGGCATTCCAGGACTCACTCTACAACGACGTCACGTGCAAGACATGTGCATACTTAACGGCTAGTTTGGACGGAAACATAACGACTGCATCAAATACCTACAACAACAAACATGTTGCATCAAAAACTACAAATGTGTCGATTTGACAACATTGGTCAAACATATTACATCTTTTTCATACTTTTCCCTTTTTTTTTGCACAAGTGCTTATTGTTTGGTTGTTATGTATCAATTCTATTGGAGTGTATAACATACTGTGATGGAATCGTGAAATATACTGAGTTCTGTCTACTCTTTACATGTTCAAGTTTTTTGAAGAAAACACAACGAGAAGGTTGGATGTCGTTAGGCGGGATTTTACTCTGCATAACTGGTAAATATCAATAGTAAAATGTTGGCTTTATTCTGTAAAATTCTATTCTTAGTTTTTGTATATCTATATTTCACTATGGTTGCGGATCTTGGCCATTTCTCTCAACTTTCAATCAAGGTACTTTCACATTTCAAGTAAGAAATTAATTAAAATTGTGTATGCCTTCTGAAAAAGGAGAGTTTTGATGATTATAGAACTTGGGTGTATGTTGTATCAAGCAGAAGTGGATTTATTTATTTTTCATTGACCTATCTCTGTTAGCAATTGCAAATGGCTTCCAATTGAAAACCCTAATTTTAGAAAGGGGATGAACAAAAGCATATGGCTTACGAAGAATAGGAATGGTGCATAAGTAACTGTATTTTGGGGGTAATTTGGACATTTCCCACGAAAAAATGAACTCGTGAGCGGCCCATGGGGTTTTTCGTTCACATTTTACGGTAAGTTGGATAGAGGTAGTTATTTGCACCTTTGTACAAAGTTGAGGTAGTTGTTTTTCAAAATTCAAAGTTGGAGTAGCGATTTGTAAAACGATCAAAGTTCGGGTAGCGATTTTGTATTTAACTCTAACTCCTATTTGGAAATCTCCGAAGCTCACTGCTAGCACCTTGCCTTTTCGAGATATATTTTCATTTTTTTCCCTTTTGCAGTGTACTCGGTTTTGACTTGGTTCACCACCAACTGGGATTCACAATAAACCTTCAAAGAAGCAGCGTATATCCCCTTTATTAATCGTAAGCACGTGATTAGCGCCTTATACTCTACTACATTATTCGTAGCCTTGAAAATCGACACTAGGGCATATCTTAAGGGCTTGTCTCCATCTAAAGAGGTTAATATTAATCATGTACCCTAGCTATCTATACAAGAGGACCCATCCATGTGGAACGTCCATGTGGGAAGTGGCTTCTGAAGCACTTCCATATCTTTGGGTGACGCATCTTGTGAGCAAATTGACTCTACATTGATGTTAGTCAATGTATGCCCTTTATAACCGTTCTTGGGACGAACTTTATTCGAAACTTGCTTAATTCAATCACCCATTTGATCATCCTTCCCGAGGCATTGGATTTTTGTACGAAATCTGTAAATGGTTGATTAGTTAAGACTGTGACTTTGTGTTTGTGAATGTAGGGGTGAAGTTTCTAGTTACTTTTCAACTTCCAGATAGTTCATTTCAATTTTGGTGAGAACCTTCGATACATAATACACGTGTACTTAACCCTTGGTAATCTTCTTTACAAGAACAGAGCTTACAACAATAGTACAAATATTTAAGTAGAGGGAGAGAATGTCCCCTTTAGCTGGCTTAGCCAGTGGTGGGAGCATTCTAGGGTGTTTGTTTTTATCTTGGAACGCCTTATCACACTCAGGAGTCCATGCGAACTTTCGATTGGCCTTCAACACTTGGAAGAAGGGGAGGGATATGTCTCCGGATTTGGACAAAAAATGGTTGAGCGCCGTTAATATTTCATTCAAACTCTGGACCTCTCTATGGCATGTATAACTCTCCATCCCTTCAATGGCTTCCAGTTTTTCAGAGTTAACCTCAATTCCTCTTTGGCTGACATATATACCATGAATTTGCCTAATTGAATGTCAAAAGCGCACTTCGTCAGGTTTAGACACACCTGATGGAGATACATACACTCGAAGGTCTTACTAAGGTCTTTGAAGTGGTATTCTCCCTTGATCGACTTGAACAACATATCGTCCACGTAAGCCTCCATGGTGACACCTATCATTCCTGCGAAAAACTTATTGATCATCCTTTGATAAGCAGCGCTTGCATTAATCAACTCAAAAGGCATTAGTGTATAGTGATAGATATCACTATTAGCATAAGAGGCTCTATGATGGGTGTCACCTTCTATTTGGATCGGATTGTAACCTGAGTAAGCATCCATGAAGCTGAGGAGCTTGTGGCCTGAGGTAGCGTCGACTAGTTGGTCCATTCTAGGGAAGGGATATGAATTTGGGCAGGCCTTATTAAGGTCCCTGAAATCTACACACATCCTTAATTTTCCTTTTCTCTTTATAACCAGCATTGGGTTCGCCACTCATGTTTGAAACCTAATTTCTTTGACAAAATTAGCGTTGATCAGCTTCCCTACCTCTTGTCTATTGGCTATGGCCTTCTCCTCCCCCACAGAGTGTCGCTTTTGAGTGATCGGACTAATACTTGGGCCAATGTTGAGCTCATGGGTGATTATTTCTTTGCTTGTCCTTGACATGTCACTGGGCTTCCAGGCAAACAGTTCCTTGAATTCAATTAGGAATGGTGCTAAAGCCTCAGCCTGTTTCTATGGGAGTGGCGCCCCTATCAGCACGACTTTCTCATATTCATCCAGTTTGACCCTTTCAGCCCTTCCACCAGTTTAGGGTAACTCTTTTCCTCCCTAGGATCTTCCTCCATCTGAATGGATAGAGCATCCTTCTTCTACTTCAAAACATATTGGCGCATTGAATGCACATAACAGTTGCGCGCCATGGGTTGAATGCCCTTTATCACCCTTATCCCATGGGGTTGGGAACTTCATCATTTGATGGTAAGTTGAATGAACCATCCGATTAGGGTTTAGAATGGAACGCCTTAGGATAGTGTTATATGAGCTCGGATCATCGACCACAATGAAGGTGGTGTTGATGGTCAGTGCCTTTTACCCCTTGCCCAAATACATCGGCAGGGTGATGGCCACTACTAGGCAGGTGGTGGTTGAGGCGAAGCCCATCAAATGGAAGTTCACCTTCTTCAAGTATTTATAGTTTTTCCCTATTTACTTTAAGGCGTAAAGAAAAAGAACGTTCCTAGAGCTACATGAGTCTAACAGCACCCGTTTTACGTCATACCCATAAATCTCTGTGGTGATTACCAGGGCGTATTTGTGCGGCAGGTGACATGCTCCATCTCTGCCTCAGAGAAAGAGATGACTATCTCGCCTTCCTCCCTAGGGCACTTCCCTATAAGGACATTCTCCGAGATTGGAGAGGTGTTAACCTCCTCGGTGTTGCTAATTTATCCCCCAGAGGTGAAACCCCCACTAATGACATTCCGCCCTCGTTAGTTTTGGTCCCCTTCTGGGCGACACATTTCTATCCCTTTGGCGGAGGCTTCGACTTTCTTCTCTCCACGCTACGAAGTCCTTCAGGAAACCCTTTTGGATCATGTTTTCTATGTCCCTCTTGAGGATCTTGTCGCCATCCGTGTTATGACCGTTACAGCAGTGGTATCGACAGTACTGGTCTAACTCCATCCCCATGGGCGTACTATTTTTTCGCGGTGCTGGGGGTGTAACCAGATATTTCTACTTCATTTCTGCCAGGATGATAGAGATCTACTACTTATGGGAGTAAAAATCTCATAAACTTCCTTGTTCGGGCGTTATAATACGGGACGACGTTTTTGGTTGTTGTGGCCCACCTTAGGAAAACGCTGCTCGTGTCGTTTTTCTTCGTCGGCCTTCTTCTTTATCTCCTTGTGCGTCTTCCTCTCTTCTTTGGAAATCTCTAGGCTATTGTATGACTTGACTGTCGCCGTCATTTTTTGCACGTTATTAACTGAAATGACACTCAAGTTGTTATATAAGTCGAAGCCTCTAGGCCCCAACGCCCTTACAAAAGCGCGGATAGTCTCGCTGCCCATGATTATTTGGTCGATTCCGGCCAACTCCTTATTGAATCAGGTGTAGAAGTCGCTATGGCTCTCCTCATTCCTCTGCTTGATGTGGTCCAACATGCCCACGCTCTTGAGAAGTTGATACCCGCTCATATATTGGATGATGAATTTGTCTTTGAGGTCTACCCAGGACCTAACTGAGACATTAGGGAGCCCAAAGAACCAATGGAAGGTGACGCCTCCTAAGGTGGCGGGGAAGAGCAGCGAAGTGGTTGTCGTCGTTGGTCCTGCCTAGAAGTGAGGATTCATGTCTATATATATATATTCCACAGGGTCGATTTTCCCTTTGTAGTAGTCGATCCAGGGTGTTGGAACATGAGGGGGGCATAAGGGAAAAGTCTGAAAATGGGACATGATGTTTGACAGAAATGGTTTTCCAACCCAACAGGTTGTAAATGTTACAACATGTTTAAAAATGATTGTTTTTGGTCCCTTCGTTTAACTTCCGTTCCAATTAACCGTTATGTCCTCACGTGCAATGCTACGCGCTCAAATTTGCTGACAGGTTATTTCCAATTCCTTTTCTACCCTTCTTAGTCCTACTTATTCTCTTTCTTATTCCCTTCCAGTTTTTCACTTCAAAATTTATATGACTGTGCTTGTGATGAATTCTGCTTCTTGGATGGATTCTGTCATTGGGCACTGTTTCTTGAACTACCCAGATGGATTCATATGCAAAATCTGTCGACAACAATGTAACAATGTTTCAAAAGTTTTAATTTTTCGTACTAAAAATAACAACACGATCTTGATTTGTTTTTTCGATTCTTCAGTAGCAACAATGTAACTGCAAAAATCAAGAAAAAAGTTCGATTTGATTTGAATGTCCGGACCTATGAGTCAATCATGCAAGGAGAACTGGACGAACCTGTTTCAGCTGAGAGTTGCAGTTGCTGGTTCTTTAGTGTTTTTCTGGGTTTGTGATGCTCTTTAGTGTTTTCTTCCTTGTTGGTTATTTCTGTCTTCATTGTAATCAATCACAATTACTGTGACTGCTGTCTGTTTTTATTCAACTCTAATCTCTGCATGTCAAAATATATATATTCATTTCCATGTGGAATAATTCTTCAATAAAAGCATCCTGAGAAAGCAAACAACGAAATGAAATGACCAAATCCAAATTTTTTATTATAAAAGTGGCTGAGAAAAAGGAAACAATCATCTAAAATTTATTTATACTTATTTATGAAGTATTTATTTAGTTAGCTTATTACTGCAATATCATATGGGTGTCCTGTTCTCAAGTAGGAATTATATATAGAATGTTATATCTCAACTCAACTTAATATAAATAGATAAGAGTATCCAATTCTCCATTAAGTTGCAGGAAATCCCTACAACCAATCAGAATCATCAAGAGATACTACTATACTACAAATGGGTGTGGAAGCCGAAATCATAAGATTTTTTCTTGAAAATCACAGAATTAACAGTCTTCGGTATTGCTACAATTAATCAAACAACCACAACCACTCAAATTAATTCGCACAAGTCAACGCTTCCTTTTGGATGGATCATGAATCCAATAGCAAGTAGTAAACGCAACCGTTGGGGAAATCAATCAATCAAAGAAAGAAAGAAGAAAAGCACGATTGCTTAAGAAACCGAAGCAAAAGAACTGATTTCCTGCTTTAATGGATAAACCGCAATTCAGATAACGAATATAAAGGATGCTTGATTTGCAATCTCTTGTATATATCAACAAGTATTATAACATGAAGAAGATAACAAATAAAAAACTTCTTTTTAGTCTCTTGTATATATCAACAACTATTATAACATGAGAATTGGGAGGGTTGGGTCTGTTCTGTGTCTCCTTCAAAAGGGTAAAGATTTGAGGAATGAGGGTACTATCGTCTTTTATGAATTGTTGTTTAAAAAAACAAGAAAAATTAAAGATCACGTGACAAACACGTGACTACTTAACGAACAATTAAACGACAGGTGAACGGAAGGTCCAATTACCATCAACTTGCAACATGTTATACCAAAAACCATCGTCAAAAAACATGTGGTACCAAAAACCATTTCTGTCAAACATCATGTCCCATTTTCAGACTTTTCCCGGGGCATAATGACTGTCAATATCTCTGGGGCAAAAGGGATGTGATGCCTTGTCACGCAGATGAGGCATGATCCTGCCCTACTACGGTTCAGGCAAACAATTCCTCAATTTCCTCCCTGGTCATTATGCGAAAGGGAACAGTCATTGTCGTCCCTTGTGTAGCGACGCTCATTGGGAGTGAGCATGGTTGTGATGTTGGGGGCGGTGACTGTTGATACTGGGGTCTTGAGGTAGCCTTTTCCACACTGAAGGTGCCTGCGGGGCGGGCTGCTCGGGCAGCTGCTCTTTGTTCCCTTAGATCGAGAAGCTCGTCTAGCGCCTACATGAAGGCGTGTGTGAGGACTATCTTTAGGTTTACCTACACCCTTGAAGGCGCTTGCTTTAACAATGCAATGTGGGAGTGCGTCGGTCTGTGAATCTCATGTTCGGGTTTAGGTACTCGTTCGACGGGGATGGTAGGCTGGGGCATAAGAGGCTCGCCCTAAGGGGCGGATTTGCACGGGGCTTGCCCATTTGGTTTTACTTGCTGTGGCGACATGAAAGTTGAGAGCCCCAAGTGTTGTTGGAGGATATGGAGTGAATCACCTTTGGTAGCCTCGCGGTGTTTGGTCTTCGCTCTTGTGTTGGGGGGAGCCATTACTTACTTTTCGCTCAAGGTTCCCACATGCGGCGCCAGATGTTGGATCACGGTGTGCAGACGGTACTCGGGTCGGGATGCTGAAGGTGATCCGCTCGCTGCTCTGTTGACCTTCACAAAAGGAAAGCCCAGGATATTTATATTGTTTCCCCTCCGACGATCAAGTAAGTGTAGGTTCGTTGGTTTTGAGAGTAAATGCTATTGAATACTCATAATTTAATATAATTTAAAGAGGTAGATGGGGTAATATTTATAAGGTTTTACCTTAGACGTGAGTAAGGTGAGGACCTTACCCTGGTCCGGTTGATTTATCTTAGGCGAGTCAACTAGGGTTAGTATGGTATCAATGAGTCGTAATGTCAGGGTGTTTTTGGAAGAGCCCCTTTTGTCAGACGTATCACTTGTCAAGCCTTAAATGGTTTTACTTGGTTGTAAGGGGCGTCATGTTGTCAGTCGAAGTACTCACTATCCTTCTTACATGTCTTGTACCCTTGTACCTTCTTTTCACCTGTCGGGTGTCTAGGGCGATGAGCGTTGGGCGTGGGTCTTAAGGTGCTAGGCATTTGGCGTGACCCTTTGAGCGTCGCCTAACAGGGTAGTTACAAGGGTGACCTAACATTCCTTTCTAGGGGGCTCATAACCCGACCGGATCAGCTTCCCCACAGGCAAGTGCGGAAATACACGGATTCTAAGACCCGATACCCAACAGTAATATGTTTAGTTGTTTTTGACGGGTATGCATACATATATATAGTTTGTTGTTTCACAATAATAGCTCCGCTTTCTAACCCTTCACGATCAGAATTCAATAAACTATTGAATTGTGAACTTATGTTCCAAGTGTTGTGAAAGAATTGAATATTTATCTGACGACTTATCTTCACATATAAGTTCAAGTTTATAGAAACATTAACAAATAGGCGTAACTTATTCTCAAAGCACACATGCAGTGTTATCAAAACTGGACTGGACCGACGGTTCGACCGGGTCCGGCCGGGAACTGGGGTCCTGTCCGGTTTGGTTCAGCTAAAAGACCGAAATCCATATGAACAATATTTAAACCGGGTTGGACCGGTCGGTTTTCAAAAACCGACCGGTTTTACTAAAATTGGTCGATTTCCGATTATTTTTTGGGTGGTTATCTTAGGTTTAAACCGACTTCTTCGGTTCGGCTGAGTAACTTTTTCGGTTTAGAAGTTATGTTAAAGTTTAGACCTATTGTGTTTGATTTTGAGACTATAGTGTTATGTATGTTCAAAGTTTGAGGTAATTATGTTGTGTTATAGTGTTTGAGAGTAATGTGTATGTGTTGAGAGTATGTAATTTGTGTGTGTTTGAGGTAATTATGTGTGTGTTTGAGACTATGTAGTTTATAATTATATTTTTAATTTTTTTTTTGCTTGTGAAAAGTGAACCGCATGTTGAACCGGGTTGGATCCGCTGAACCGGGAACCGACCCCTCGCCGGTTCGAGGGTCGGGCCGGTTCAGATAAAAATTCACACATGTTTAAGTGATAATGCTACTGTAAAAAAATGCAAGGCATCATTAAAAGTGGTCAGACAAAACACATGATATATGAAAATAAAAAATTGTAAACATGTACAAAACATGAAATTTTTATAAAATATATGAAAAAATTAAAATGTAAAATATTATTTAGAAAAACAAGGGTTTAACCGTGGTTGGGTCTAATTGAGCCATGGGTTGTGGCTCACTTTTATTTCTTCAATTTATAAATAATAAGTTTTATATTTTAATTTTATATATGTTGCATAGCGTCGCATCACTATTCTTTTAGTGAAACTTGAGAGTTAAAAAGTAACTTGAAACAAATAAAAATATTATGAAGCATAACAGACTCTTAAACAATATACTAATACCAACCAATCATATAAATCAAACATATTGGACTACTAAACTATTAACCCTAAATTTTAATGGAAAATTTATTAGGAAGTATTAGTTATTAAGAAAAATTGAACCATTGATAGTAAGAGTAGACTGTTTTTTTCTTGTCGAAAAGTAAACTACCTAGTAAAATATAATTTATATTGATTTCTCCATTAAAAGTACGAAAAATAGTCCTGTTGGAACAGTGTTTTTTTAAACTATTTTAGTTGGTTACCTATATTTTTTTACCCAATTTTCTCCACAAGAAATCCAACCAAAAACTCGTATAAGATAAAATTAATTGTCCATTTGTATTACGAATGTTCGAACCGGTTTTCGGTTTGAATCAAAAATATATTTAAAATCAAAACAAGTATTCAAAATCAAATTAAACAACAAAATAACTTGATTTACAATGTTTAGATCATTTTTTTAAAACCGATTAAACAACTAAATTAACTATTTAATAACTAAATCAATATTAATTTGTATTTGTTGATTATAATATTAACTAATATAATATATACAATTATATGTGTATTAACGATTGAACCAGGCTCCACTATCTTTTAGACCCGTAGCCCGAACGTTCCCAAAATCCAAATCAAGTTTAAAAAAACTATCATACACCGAACTGTGTATTTTTGGACCGATTTTTCGAATCGGTTTAGTATGGCATTCACTGAATTTTCGCATCATCCAAATTTCAGTCCTACTGATGTTGCACATTATTACTACAAGATAATGACATTTGACAAATATCATAATTCACTTATATTAACTATTAAGTGTTGGTATAAATTGTTGATAGTATCATTGACACATCCGTAGCCTGACCACTTTTTTTTTTTAAATGAATAAATGTATATAAGCGCTACTGGGGGTAGCGTTTTTAACAACGTGCGCTACTTTGAGTAGCGTTTTTCAAAAACCGCTGCTTGGGGTAGCGTTTGTATGAATTACGCTACCCCTAGTGGCGAATTATTATTTTTTTTTTTACGTTTTTGACGATTTAATGTTTAATTTTTTAAAAAAAATAAAAAATTATTAAAACAATTTTAAAAAATTACAGTAAGTATATATTTTAATTTCGATTCAAATGATGAAAAACATATTAAATTTGGACTTACGGATTGACTATAGGCTCTGCCGTAAGTTGAGATATGAAAATTTGACTTTAAACAATATAATTCATACCCTGTAAGTCCAAACTGACCACGGTGAACGTCATTTATGTTGTAATTCAATTATCTACCTAGGGTATTTTTTTTATTAGAAATACAGTGATTTTGTAACCTAACATCGCTTGTCTTAAAATTTGACCGAAATAATCAAATGCATTAGGTGAGAAATTTAATTATGTACTTACTCAAAAAAAATTAAAGTGAGTAGATAATTTAATTACAAATTAAATGACGCTAACTAGACATTAAGTTTTTGCTTTTAGACTGGCCCTATAATACGAAGTAAATTACGTATTGTATTATACAGTCAGTCTAAAAGCAAACAATTAACGTCTAGTTAGCGTCATTTAATTTGTAATTAAATTATATACTCACTTTAATTTTTTTGAGTAAGTACATAATTAAATTTCTCACCTAATGCATTTGATTATTTCGGTCAAATTTTAACACAAGCGATATTAGGTTACAAAATCACTGTATTTCTAATCAAAAAAATTACCCTAGGTATATAATTGATTTACGACATAAATGACGTTCACCGTGGTCAGTTTGGACTTATAGGGTATGAGTTATATTTTTTTAAGTCAAATTTTCAGATCTCAACTTACGGCAGAGCCTACAGTCAATCCGTAAGTCCAAATTTAATATTTTTTTTGTATCATTTGAATCCAAATTAAAATATCTACTTACTTTAATTTTTAAAAAATCTTTTAATAATTTTTTATTTTTTTTAAATTAAATATCAAATCGACAAAAAAAATGTAAAAAAAAATCGCCAGTACGGGTAGCGAAATTCATAAAAACACTACCCCAAGCAGCGTTTTTTGAAAAACGCTACCCCAATCAGCGTTTTTTGAAAAACGCTATCCCTAATAGCGTTTTTTGAAAAACGCTACCCAGTAGCGTTTATATACATTTTGCTAAATATTTTTTCAGTATACTTACTTTGTTAAATATTTTTTGCACAGTAGTTACTTTTTAAAAACTTCGTTTTTTTCTCTTTATTTTTGTAGTTGTGGAAACAATAAAAATATATTTACAGATATATTTGACCAATTAATGAGGAAAAGAATAATATATAGTTAGCGTGGTTAGTAAGATTTTACTTCGATACCAAATTTCTAAGCAAATTATATAGTGGCAAAAAATTCAGTATTATATATCTCCTATTAGTCGTGTTAATTAATATTTCATTAATGGAATATTTCGTAACTTTATCTTACAACATAATAACAAATCAGATGATCATTAATGATGATTGTGATGGTGATCAACCTCTGTACAGCGGTGATCGATCCTCATCCGCCGACGTGTCACCCTTGGACACCTTTGACTGCTTGAAAGCTTTCATTGGACTCGGGAAATGCCAGCCACGGCTAACCTTTACCGACGATATGATGTCACGTACCAAGGGATTTGACATCACCGCAACTGACCTTGACTTCCGCATCATTCTCGCCCTCTCGGACTCCACTGACATGTCAGCAGACTCCTTATGCTCAGACGACGACGACGACTCACCAGACACCACCTCTACACCCGACCTCCTGCTCTTGTCTCTCTTGAATAAACCAACAAACGCGGCCCTCTTGCTGCTTTTGGCAGTCGAAGACGACGAGTCCCTCTCCGTCTTCTCGCCGACGACGATATCGCGGACAAACCTTGATCTAGACCGGAACAAGGAGGAGACGGCAACGGAACGGGACCGGCGCATGGAGGGCTCGGCATCGATCAGATTAGAGACGCGGCCGACGGAGGCGTCGCCGCGAACGGAGAAGAAGCGAGAGAAAGACGATGTTGAGGAGGAGGAAGTAGATGAGGGGGTGGATGTTACGGCGCAGGGGCCACCACAGGGGCGGAGGTTGGCGCAGTCGGGGCAGAGACTGTTGAGACGCTCCTTGAGGCACGTCGAGCAGACGCCGCTCCGGCGGCGCCTTGTAGGGTGCTTAGGACACTTCCATACCTCGTCTTCGTCCACGTACATCATTGCAATTTCCATTGAAGAATCCTATGCCGTTGGTTCTCTCGTTAAGGTTTCTAGTTTCAGTTTTGGTTGCCGATGATGTTTATAAGAGGCGGGGAAGAGAGGGAATTAAGGGGGATGAAGTAACTATGATTAACAACGACCTTACCATGGTTAAAAGCGGGTTCATACTTCAGAGATTAAGTAGGAATCCCTGCATATATATATATATATTTTAACAACTAATATAATTAAGATGGTAAACCTTGGAGGATCGGAAGACGCGGTTTGGGCAGTCGGAGTTCGATTCAGCCATTACATTTACTAAATTCTGTGGGGGATTTACTGAGATTTCGCTTGCCACGTGGATTTAATATTTTTTTATTTTAGATAACTAATCTTACGGTGCGTTTCTTTCACGGAATTCAGAATAAGAATACGGAATAGTGAATAAGAATAGTGAATAAGAAATAAAAGATAAAAATATGAAGTTATTTCTTTTGTGACATGGAATTGAATGGAATAACGAATTCTGATATTTATTTGGTGGAATTGTATATAGAAAGGGAATGAAATCTGGTAAAATGACATATTTGCCCCTCCTTGTATATGTATTATAATACATATAATTTGTATTAATTATTTTTAAAATTAAGAATAATAAAAATTATAATATATTTAAATAATAATTAAAAACACTTTTCAAATAATTAATTTAATTATTTGATTAATTTTAAAGGAAAAATCTCTTTAATTAATTAAGACAAATTAGTTTAATTAATATAAATTTTAATATAATTCCATTCTTTTCACCAAGATCAATAGACTTTATATTTGTGTGAACCATAATATCATTAATTACACTATCCGAAATATAATTTTTCATTGCAACATATACAATATAAACCAGAATCCATTTCCATATTTCATAAACATATACATCAAGATCAAAGTGTGATCAAGAGTTGCCAAGCTACTACAAACTGAAAGTCAATGAGTTCAAGTCATTCATCACTTCTTCTTGTATATACCAGCTCAGCAGAACCATGTATTCATCATCTGCGAAAATCAGCATCCACCAAAATTTGTATCTACAATAGAACTGTAACTCCTTCACAATCAAACGAGATACTCACATTTGAGCGTATGAGGAAGAGAAGAAATCGGATGTGGTTCAACAACCAACATCATGAACACCAACATGACTGCATATTCACAAGCCCTTGCACATTCAAGCCATGGCCATGTTTAGTTTGAGCATAACACCCAACTATCTGCATCCTATATGCTAAATTCTCTGTCCTTTGATAAATTCGATACCGACGAAAAAGTACAATTCAACAAATCAGTTATATTCAATGATAGGTGATGAATTCACCTACTATTAACCTCTAAACAAGATGAACATCGATTCTTGGCCGAGATGAACATATGCACAAGAACATCACATAATCACAAGAAAAAAAAAAGCACAAGATAGTTAGTATCCCTTTAGTTTATCTATATTAATTAGTATCCCTTTATATTTAGTTTATTATATATATAGTTAGATAGATACTATGAGTATATTTATAGATAGAATCAATATATATAGATATTTATCTCTATACTATATATATATATATATGTACTTCTCTATGTACAAAATAATAAGTTTTAAAATAATGGAGTCAGATGTTTTTCTTGTTCACCTCCTTTACACTTTCATGTTTTATTAAATCCTGTCATGATGTTCACCTCCTTTACGCTTTCATGTTTTATTAAATCCTGTCATGTTGTTCACATCCTTTACGCTTTCATGTTTTATTAAATCCTTTCAGTTGGTACGCCAGGTTGACACGAGAGTGGCGCGCCAGGTGGGGCTTAGGCCACTCTTCCGGAACTGAATTGTTATGTGCTGAGTTGTATAAGGTGCTCCACATCGTTGAATCATTGCAGTGCTACTTGATCCATCAAGTCGGTTATCGTCGGGTCGGATCTCAGCCGGATCGCCCGAGAGATTTGGGTTAATACCCAACATCTTGCCCCAAAAGTCTAGGGGGAACGACACTCGACCCTGGCTTTGAACACTTGCGAGGGCGACACTCCAAGTAGAGTTGGCACATTGACTCGTGAATTTGAGATTACTTGCCCCAGGAGGCGGCGCCATCATTTACTCAAACCAAGTCGCGCTTGGTTTTTTCAGCTCGTATCCGTCAACATGGCGCACCCTTTTTCGTGGTTTTTCCATATTTTAAGGATTATTGCCCAATAATGGCGCGCCATATGCCCCTTCGCTTCATCGAATCATGGTTTCGAGGCGGTTCTCAAAGTGGCGCACCATGTCACCCGAATTGTCGCCTCAAGTCTTGCCTTTGCTTGGCTCGGGGTAATTATGATGTGTAGACATCATGATTACTTTTTTCAAATTTCAAATTTTTCTTGGACCTTTTAGAAGTCTTCCTTTCGCAAGACATGGTTCGGTTCCCCAAGGGAGATTTGACCATTTGACTTGACAGTTTTGAGGTGACTCTTGTGGATGAGAATCGTCCGACTTTTCTTTATAAACCCTTCTTCTTTCCTTTTCATTCACCTCACAAAACCTTTAAGCATTCCCTCTCTAGAAGCTCTCCCTTCACTCTAAAATTCTGGTGACATCTTTAGAGTTCTGAACCCCCTTTCGAGGTGCGCATCGATCTTACAATCAAGATAGTTCGGCGTGCTACCTTCTCGGACCGTCTTCACCGACTCCTCAAAGTCCTTTACTGAGTCATGTCGAGGGATAACACGCCTACCACTTTTTCAGGTGAGGAACAATTTTTCTTCCCTCTCGTATTCACGGACTCGAAACCAAACTTCTTTTCCAAAACTATTTTTGAAAAGTGCGTCAAGGAGTCTGGAATGGATGAGAGTTATTGTCCTAGGTACTCCATTGCCGATGAGGCGGATCCAAAAAATCCTCACCCTTTGAGCGTTCTTGAACCGTGTGAGGAAGCTATATTCCCCCTTCAAATTGACATGGGGTTGACGTTTCCTTATTGTCCCGACTTATTAAAAATGTGTAGATACTATGGAGTGTCGCCTACCCAACTTTCGTCGAATGCTATTCGTGTTTGGGTCGGTTTTTGCATCCTTTGTCAACAACGCGGATATCCATATTCATTAATTCTTTTCCGTCATTTTTATCGTTCTGATACAAACTGTTTTGGGGTCTTCCTTTTAGTTAGTCAGAGCCTTAATCCCAATCAATCGTGGGATACTCTGGACCCAAAGTCCAAGGTTTTTAAACTCGGAACTCCAATTGGAAAGACAAATATTTCTTCTTTAAGGGGGGGCAAGTCTTGGTGTCTAACACCTAAGGCGTAGCGTGACCCACTCCCATCCGCGGAGGAGATGACTGATTTGCACGTGGAGACACTCACAAACATAATCATTGAACACGAGCATGGCAGCGCCATATATATGTCAAAGGCGACCACCGAAAAAGACTTGAGGATGGAGGGTATTTCGCATGTAGAGCGCGGCCCATCTTCGTCACGGGTAATAACCTTTTTCCTTTTTATTTTGCAGAGAATCATTATGCGCGCATTTCTAATGCGTTTACCTTTATTCCATAACAGAGGCACGAGAAGAGGCGTGAGAAGAGGCGCAAGCAGGAACGTGAGAAAGTCCCCAAGTCATCGAACGGCGGTGCCTCCAATCATCGTGGGGTGAAGAGAGAGCGCCGGGAAGACGAGGCGGATCCCCTCAGTGCGCCGCTCGAAGTCCTCAGTCCCGAGACTCGAGAGGCTGTTGTCACTTTTAAAGGTGTAGTGTCATATTCCCAGTACGCTAACGATTCCCTTCTTTCCCGACAACTAAGCATCCTTCAAACTAAGAAGTATGGTGCGCCAGTAGTGATGAGTTTCATGATCATGTGGTCTTACACTGAGTTTTGTACTGATTTCAAATCTAAGGACGTCGGTGGAACGCCTACGGGTCAAGGCGTATCATATTCTTGCCCATAAAGGAGAAGTCGGTCGGCGCGCCGTGACCCCACACCTTCACAAGAGGTTGTCGAGGAGGTTCCTCCAACTCCAGGGCGCGCTATTCTCGAAGAAATGGTCGAGGGAACTGACTTTCATGGCGCCACCACCTTCGAACAAGGAAGGGATTACCTAGGACTGACTTTGATCTCCACTGAGGCATCAAAGTCGAGGGGGGCGGCGTTCCTCCCTCCGAACCTTGGACGCCTTGCGCATGTCTTCACGGCGTTCCTCTTGTACGAGGTAATTCCAGGGTGAATCCCAATTTGGGGCTTCACTTGCTTGCGGGGGTCTGCCCCCGGGTGATCGGGCACCGGTGTCGACTGAAGACGGGTCCTTGGACGAGGTGGTGCGCCACGGGCTCACCTTTTTTACTCATGTATGCCTTTACCTTTCCTTTTACTTTTCGATGTACTTGTGTTTTATTCTAACACTTTGCCTTACGTTGTAGATGATTCCTTCCCAACTTAGGATAGGTGAGACCCTTGGCGCCATGGCCGAAGAAAGGGAGGCGACAACGGAGAGGTTGGGGCATTCCTTGGTGGAGGTAGAACGGCCCCTTAAGGAGGATAGGGACGCCCTTGTTGTTCTAAGAGCTGAGGCGGGCGATAGAAAAAAGGAGCTCCAGGTGGTGCTATCTCGAGAGGTTGACCTGTCGGCTCAAGTTGAGTCGAGTCGCTCAAGAAGTAGCTTGGGTTGGTAATCATGAAGGCTGGCAAGATGGAGCAACGCACACTTAAGGTTGAGGAGTGCGCCCTCACGTGTGAGGATAATGAGCAAGTTCTTAAGCATAAGGCACCCAAGCGTCTCAAGGAGGGAATCGAGGAGGATAAGAAGAGCGAGTCCTTCAACATAGACGCGGCCCTGGCATGTCGCGCCACTTTTATGGTCGTCTTCACCTCGATCGAGTAGGATGTCAACAAACGTTTTTCCGAATTTAACCTGGCGTGTCTTCAATGTATGAAGGCCTACCTTTCCATGCGGCAGAGGGGGAAGGAAGAGGAGGAAGAAAAATCAGAGAGTGATGGTGATTCCTCATATGTATCTCATTCCCTATCTCATCGTGGCGCGCCTCCTTTGCCCGAGGGCGAGCTACTTTCACCTCATCCTCCACCGAGTGTCCACGCTGCTCCAAAGGGTGATGATCACGTCCCACCCCCAGAAGATGCAACGCACCAAGACGAGTAGTAGCTCTTGTTATTGTTGCTTTCCTTAGTAGTAATAGCGACACCCTTTTGGCATATATGAGCTAAAAAGGGGATTTTGTAAAGTCGACGATTTTATCATAATCAATTGCAGATTTCGTTATGTTTAATCATACTCGACTTATTTGTGGTTTCCTTATGTTTGATCATATTTGAGGCGGCGCCCATTGTGTATGCGTATATTCTTCATTTTTTCCGCCAACCCAATTGATTGGTATGATCACCCTAGTCATTGCCTGACGAGGTGTACAAAGGTGTAGCGGTGCCATATATTGAGGTGTACCCTTCGCGGTGTAATTGACCAACTCCTTGAGTGAATCATAGATGTTTAATGGATTTGAACCTCAATGTACCACCAATATCGACGTGGTTTAATCGGATGTGGTATTTTTAAGACTTAAGCACATTGCCATTAAGTCATTTTTCCATAAACATGAATTTGCAAATTACTTATTGGCCAAAAAAAAAAAAAAAAATTTGCAAATTACATGCATGCCTTAGGCGGCGCCATTTTAAGCACGGAATTTTTTCAAGTGCTCCGCATTGAATGTATTATTCAATCTTTTCCCTTTTTCATCTTCGAGGACGTATGCATTTGGGTTAGGTATAGTGGCTACCTTATAAGGTCCTTCCAACTTTGACGATAACTTGTTCTTCCTGTCTTGTAGCGAGAACTCGTTTCTTCTCCATACCCTCTCCCCCATGAAAAAATGACGAGATGAGACTCGCCTATTGTAATATCGTGTTGTAGCGAGGCGCATCTTGGCTTGTAATTGCTCGGACGACCATCTTTTTTCGTCCACCAAATCCATCTCGAGACGTCTTTGTTCACCATATGAGATGTCACTGCTATTTCAGTGGGAGCTACGGCTTATGAGCCATATATGAGTCCAAAGAGTGTCTCCCCTGTGACCACCTTGGGTGTGGTTCGTAGTGCCCAGAGCACATTTTCCATCTCCTCCGTCCATTTTCCTCCAAGAGCGTCTAGACTTTTCTTCAATCCGTTGAAGACAATCGTATTTGCATACTCTACTTGTACATTGGCTTGCGCATGCTTGACCAAGGCGTGTCTATGCTCAATCTTCAGTTCTTCACATCACCATTTTAATTATTCTCCCGCAAACTGCGGGTCATTGTCACTGACCAAGATGCTTGAATGTCGTACCTTGAAATTATTCCTGCCTTGATAAACTTTATCACTTGAAATTCCGTTTTGGATGGCAGTGCCTTAGCCTTAATCCATTTCGAAAAATAGTCGATGGACACAATTATGTAGGAGCGTTGTTTTGATTTTGGCAATGGCCCGACCAAGTTAATCCCCATGCGGCACGTATGCTTGTTACTTCTGCAAGGTGGCGCGCTAATTTTGCCCTGTATCTCTGACACGACTCGCATCTCAACACCATACCAGTTGCCTCTTTATTCATGGTGGGCCAGTCATACCCCTTGTTGAGTACTTTCTGAACAATGGATCTTGAACCCTCATGGTACGCGGCATACCCTTTTTGCAATTCCCTTAGGATAGTGGTTGTGTCGGGTTGAGTGACGCATGTGAGAAAAGGTGTTGAGAAACCATTTTTGTAGAGAAACCCATCAATTATCCTGTAGTTTGGGGCTATCCTTATGATTTAAATTGTCTCAATTTCATCCTCCAGTATCTCTCTCGATTCCAAGTACGTGCAAATGGATGTCGCCCAATCTACTGCCCTATCGATGTTGGCGCACTCCAGGCCCATTTTCTCGATGATGCTTTCCACGAAGTGCACTTCTAGGGGCGACGCCTTCCAGGAGTACTTGCTTAAGGCATCCGCCTCTTGGTTAGATACTCTTGGTATCACTTCTATTTCAAAGTTGTCGAACGATTCCACTAGTGACTTTGCTTCTTTCAAGTACACCTTCAATTTTTCACCTTTGCAGCGTACTCTACTTTAACTTGCTTCACCACCAATTGGGAATCACAGCAAACATGTAAGGAAGAGGCGCCAACCCCTTTATCCAGCCTTAATCTGGTGATCAATGATTCGTATTAAGCTTCATTGTCCGTGGCTTTAAATGTCAGCACCAAGGCATATCTAAGAGGGGTGCCGCCATCTGGCAGGGTGAGGACGGGTCCTGCCCCCGAGCCGTCAATGGATGAAGATCTATCTGTTTGAAGAGTTCAAGGTTTCACCAACTTCTTTGGTTCGGCGGCACCTTAGGCGTGCACGTTGATTCAATGAGGAAGTCGACCAATGCTTGTGGCCCTTTAACGCAGTTCTTGGTGTGAACCTTATTCGAAATTCGCTCAGTTCGAATGCCCATTTTATCATCCTTCCTGATGCGTCCGGTTTTGTAGGAAGTGTTTTAATGGTTGATTCGTTAAGACTGTAATTTCTTGCTCGTGAAAATAGGGGTAGAGTTTCCTAGCCGAAATAGTCAACGCATAGAGATACTTCTCAACTTCGATGTAATTTATTTTAGATTTGGTGAGGACCTTGGATACATAGTAGACAGAGACTTGGCCCTTTGCTAACTCCTTTACTAAGACTGAGCTGACCTCTACAGGACTGATACTTAAGTAAAGGTAAAGGGAGTCGCCCTTTGATGGTTTTGCCAGAGGTTGAAGCGACCTGGGGTGTTTCTTAAGGTCTTGAAATGCCTTTTCACACTCAGGTGTCCATTCGAACTTATTGTTGGCACGCAAGACTTGGATAAAGGGCAACGACTTTTCACCTGATTTGGCCAAGAAGCGGTTGAGCGCATCCAGTCTCCCATTGAGGCATTGCACTTCGCGGTTACACGTCGGACTCTTTATTCTTTCGATTCCTTCAAACTTCTCGGGATTGACCTCGATTCCCCTCTAGCTGATCATGTATCCCAAAAACTACCCGAGTGAACTCCAAAATCGTACTTGGCGGGGTTGAGGCGCACCTGATGAAGGCGCATGCGCTCAAACGTCTTCCTCAGATCTTCAACATGGTCGACGCTCTTTACCGACTTTACCAGCATGTGATCGACGTAGGCCTCCATAGTGTAGTCGATCATCCCAGCAAACAATTTGTTCACCATCCTCTGGTAGGTAGCGTCAGCATTGATCAGTCCAAAGGGCATGATAGTGTAGTGATAAACATCACCATCAACATAGATTTCGGTGTACTGAGCGTCGCCCTCAACCATCAGGACCTGGTTGTATCCCGAGTATGCATCCATGAAGCTTGAGATCTCATGGCCAGAGGTAGCGTCGACTAACTGGTCGATACGTGGCCGAGGGTATGAGTCTTTTGGACATGCCTTGTTGAGATCCCTGAAGTCAATGCACATCCTCTACTTGACATTGTTCTTCTTGACTAAAACTGGTTCGCTACCCATGTCTGAAATCGGATCTCCTTTACAAATTTGGCATCGATTAGCTTGCCCACCTCTTGGTGGATCGCTATCGCTTTCTCCTCCCCTACGACGCGTTGAGCAATCAGTATGATGCTTGGGTAATATTGAGCTCGTGAGTGATGACCTCTCTGCTTATCCCAGGCATATTGCTCGGTTCCAGGCGAATAGATCCTTGAATTCTATGAGGAGCATCGAGAGTGTGTCAGTCTCTTACTCTAGTAGTGTCACTCCTATCTGGACTGCCTTTTCCAGACCATCGATTTCGAGCTTATCCCTAGGATCCTCCTTGGTATGGATGGCGAGAGTCTCCTTTCTTTTTAGAACATGTCAGCGCACCGAATGCACGTAAAAGGTACGCGCTGCAGCCTGGTCACCCCGTACTACCCCTAAGCAGTGAAGAGTTGGGAATTTAAGCATCTCATGATAGGTAGAAAGCACCATCCTATGCGGGTTGAGTATGCAGCACCCCAAAATCTCATTGTACGATGCTGGAGCGTCCACCACAATGAAGGTGATCTGAAATGTCAGCGACCTCCATCCTTCACCAATATACTGGTACGGTGATGGCCCCCACCGGGTACATAGTGTTCGACGCAAATCCCATCAGGGGAAAGTTTACCTTCTTCAAATCCTTCACCGACTCTCCCATCTTTTTCAACGCCTCTAAGAAGAGTACGTCAGTCGAGCTTCTCGAGTCTATCAACACTCTTTTCACTGTGTATCCGTCGATGTCCATAGTGATTACCAATGCGTCTTCATTGCTGCTCTGATAACCTACACATAAGGAAAACCCAGAGAGTTCCCGTTGTTTCCCCTCCGTTGATTAAGTCAGTCGGAGGTTCGTTTATAGGAGAGTAAAGTATAGAGAGTATGGAAAGGGCCTTCAACCTGGCATTAGAGGCAAAATAGAGATGGGTGAGGGTATTTATATCCCTCACTTCTAACCTAGGTTAAGTCAGTCATTCCCATGGTCATCGCAGGTGTCATCTAGTTAAGTGACCATGGTTAGAATTCATGCATCGAACCTTGTGCTGCATCGAGCCTGGTGCTGCATCGAGTCATGTGTTGCATTGAGTCATGTAGGACTTAACGCTCCACTTGGAGGCGTGCTTCTTATGGATGATGCCCGAGTGATGACAGTGTAGTACTCCAAGGGAAGTCGAATGACCTCGATGGTCTAGGAATGGCGCGCCATTTATGGACAAGTAGGAGAGTTTGGCGCGCCTGGTGGACCAATGGAGGTGACCCCGTCAAACTAGCATGCCTGGTGATTCCGTGCAGGTGGCGCGCCAGGTGCAGGGCTCTTGAAGATGTCGAGCCTCAAAATGGTGCGTCAGGTGGAGCTGCAAGGTGGTGCGCCAAGTACATGGGCTGCCTTGGAAGGTGGTGCGCCCTTGTGGGGCTCGGGCCAAGCTGGCGCGCCAGGTTGGGACGAGGGTGGTGCGCCGGGTGGGGCTCGAGACACTCTTCTAGGACTGAATTGTCATGTGTCGAGTTGTATATGGCGCGCCCCATCGTTGACTCATTGTGGCACTACTTGCTCCATCATGTCGGTTATCGGCCGGGTTGGTTCTCGGTCGGGTCGCCCTGGAGATTCAGGTTAATACCCAACAGTCTTCACACCAAAACGAAGTTGAGTTATAACTTTTATATTGATTATACAATCCAGTAAAAAATACTTGTATTTCCAAGTTAACCGAAGTATATGATCAATTGATCATTGCGGAAGAAACTCAATCTCCTTTACGGTGTTAGTCGTAATTCCATTATTTACACTTTGTATTATTTGTTTGAGCATGTAATAATTAAGTGATGATCTTAATACAATAAAATGCGTTAAATTTCTAATAATTATAAATAAATTTATTTTTAGTGGTAAAATAATTTAATATTATACTTTTTGTTTAATGAATGAAAAAAACGGACACTGCAGTTCATGACCATTAAAAAATATTTTAAATAAATGATTATGGGAAGAATTACTCTAATTTATTGCTAACTTAACTTTAACCAACAAATATTGGTTTAAAATAAATACAGATGGAGCTGCTAAGGAAAATCAAGGTTTTGCAGGAGTGGGTGGGGTCATTCGAGATTACAAGGGTCAATGGGTTGCAGGATTCTCAAGGAATTTGGGTTGCTCAAACAGTCTCGTTGCGGAATTTTGGGTCATCTGAGATGGTCTCCTACAGGCAAAAACACGAGGATTAAAATCCATTTACCTTGAAACGGACGCCCTCTCAGCTCATAAGGTAATCTCTGATAAAAATATGTCAAATCTAAAACTAATGTCCATCATTGCGGATTGCAGGAAGCGCTTGATGCAGTTCAAAAGAATGAAGTTCAGACATATCTTTCGAGAAGCAAATGCGGTAGCGGATATCATGGTGGGCATGGCGATTAACCAGCAGCATGTTTTTGAACTCCATACCTCACCTCCGAAGGAAACTACTAACGCGCTCCGTAAAGACGCTGTTTTTTTTTTTTGAATTGCTAAAGCTAGCGAGGTTTGGTTGTGTAGTTTGAACTTGGGTGAAAAGTTTGTCACCTATAGCGGTTTAGCCCATAATTATAAAAAAAAAACACTTTAAATGGGTGTTTGTTGAAATATTAATCATGTTTTATGATTAATTAATACATGTATAAACTAATATTAATGTTTGGTTCAAATAAGTAATGAACCGTACTAATTAATACATCTGTATTAGTTAATACATAGTATGTATTTTATTATGTATTAGCTAAGAATGACTCTAACCATGAAATAAATTAACACATGCTAACAAATGACTAACTAGCCTTTTTTCTGACAAATTGATTTTTATCTTGTATTCATAACATATTAAATTTTGGTTATGTTTTCATTTTAAAATTAAAAACTAAAAACTAAAAATATTAATTTTATTTATACATATTATAATAAATTAAAAGTTTAGTTAAAAATTGAAAATAAAAATATATTTGGATATTCATTTTATAATAATATATTTAAAAATGGTTTTGTTTTCATATTTTATAACTCATGATCCGACGACCACAAGTATGTATGCAGAATCAGTACGACAACAAACATTTTCAATTTGTCGCTCAACACTTCAGTTCTTCACTCATACTCAAAAATTGAATTTCTTGGTATAAGTCATCACGACAGAATTAGGTATGTGGGTAAAATCAACATGACAACGACCAAATTGAATTTCTAGTTTGAAGTTCACCCATCAATTCAATTTTTGGGCTGAAGTTCAACCACAAATTGAATTTCTAGGTTGAAATTCACCCAGAAATCATTTTAACCCAAAAATTGAATTTCTGGCTTAAAGTTTACGCAAAAAATAGATTTTGGAGTTGAAGTACAACTAGAAATTGAATTCTAGGTTAAACCTTAACCTAGAACGAATTTGGGTTCGAACATGAAAAAACAAAGCATCGGAGATAAAGAATCGAACTCACACTCAAAGCTCTAGACTTTGAATCATTTTTGGAAGAAGGAGATGATTGAAGAAAAATAGTAAGAAGAATAGATATATTGATAATTGAAGAAGATGAACAGATGAATATATGAATAAGAGTAAAATAGTCATTTAACAATTCAAAAATATTAAACATGTTAAAATGGTTAATGGATGAAAAAAATTAACTATTGCTTAATAGAGTTACCAAATAGTCACGTGCTAAAACATAATTAATCATTTAATCATGCGAAAAAGATGAATAATCAAATAATGACATTAACTGTGATCGTTGAGTATATATATAACGTGAGTGTAACAAATTTGGTGTCATCCTTAACTTTAGTATTATTATAATTTATAATTAATCATTATTTTTAGAAGATATATGGTCGAGTTTTTTTATTAGAATTATTTAAAAAAAATAAACATATTCCACCAAATATGTATTTGTAAAAGTAGCTATTGTTTATTCACAATTTATGTTTTTTAATCATTAAAGAATTATATTAATTTTTAAAACCAGACTTAGATATGATGTAAAATCATTAGAAATTTGGTAGTTTCGTAATTTAATTATCTATTTACGGCATATTTTTAGTAGGTATATAATTAAATTACGACCTTAATGCTACAAATTTTGTTAAGATTTAAGTTCTGAATTGACCTCTAGTCAAAGTAACATTTTCTATGTAAACTTTGATTGTAGCATATGATTAGTGCAGAATTATACACTTAACATTATTTGTGGGTTAGAGTTATAATTCAATTATCTATGTATATTTATTTTGGTAGGTAGATATTAAATTTTGATCCTCACACAGTGACACTGCTTACTCTGACCAAATACTTTCTTCTCTACAAAATAAATTCAAGGACAAACAACATTAGAGCCATAATTTAATTATTTACTTAATAAAATATAGAACAAGGGGATAAATGAATTATGACTCTAATGCTGCAAACTGCGTTAATTTTTAACTTATTGTCTAACCAAATTCCTATAAAAGTTTAGATTGGAATGCAGGATGAATTCAGAAGTCGAAACTCAATACTATTTGCGATATTAAAGTTATAATTTAATTATCTATATATTAAAAATATCATTAACGTTGACTTTTTAATAATTTTATATTATTTTTAAATTCGTTTGAAGAGATTAATAGTCTAATAATTTTTTTTTAATGACCTAAATTTAAAATGTTCTTGGTAGCATTACTCTTCCAAATAGCACGTCTGTCTGCAAATCTCTTTCATTGTCCCATTAGTGTAAGTATTATTTCCTATTAATATGTATAATATAATACCTCAAAATACTTCAAAGCTAGATAAGAGTGGATCGGCCGAACAACCGAGATGTGGTCAAATGGCTCGAGATGAGGAGAGCGGAACTGAGTGGACACGCTGCAATAGGCGAGATAAGGTGGGCACTCACACTACTTACGTGTTGACAAATTTGGAAGACAACGTGCAAGACAACCTTCGAAGCAAAACAACCTAGTCCAAGGGGCGTGATCATGGAAATCAAGCAATCCTATGAGAAGCAACAAGGGAGCGGCCGAACAACACAAACCACTACCGAGGACCGACCGACTCAACGATGGCAACCACCGACGACGAATACAATCAAGATAAATTGTGATGCATCATGGTGCACGCAATTGCGACGAGCCGACATAGGTGTGGTAGTTAGGGACAAGGACGACAAAGTAATGGGTGGACTGAACCAGAGGTACCAGTGCGACGACATAGAAACAATGGAGGTCATAGCTATACAAGAAGGTGTAAGACTAGCGATAGAAGTTGGATGGCAAACCGTTGTCATAGAGACGGACTCACAATCGGTTCACCAACAAATAGAGGAGGGTCTGAGGAATTGAAGGGTGTCAACCATCATAACAAACATCTGAGCACTAGCAAGGCAATTCGAACAAGACGGCAAACGAGTGTGCGAATTGGATAGCCAAACAAGCGAGATTGGGAGTGAGTCTAAATGATTGGGTCAAAAAACCACCACTACCATTTTTATGTTTACTAACAAACGATTGTATGTCCGAACATCCGTCATCAAGAATCACGACGTTTTATTTTATCAAGTAAAGCGACCCCAAAAAAATACCTCAAAGTTGTCTTTTTTTAACCAAGCAATATTATTTTCTTAACCAATCTTTCTTTTTTTAATATATAAAATATCTCAAAATTCAACGTCTTTAAAATTGTAATTCAATTATATATTTACTCTATCTTTTTTTGAGTAGGTAGATAATTAAATTACGACATTAATGTCACAAACAATATTAAGTTTTGACTTTCAGATTAACAACCATTTAATCAATGTAAATCTTCATATCAAAACATTAAATAGATCATATGGTCAGTTAAAAAATCAAAACTCAACTTCGAGCTTGGTGTTATTGTTACATTCAGTTATCGACCTACTCTATACTTAATTAGAGTTTAAAATTACGACTTTAACATTAATTTCCTTAAATAAGTTTTTTTCCATCTACGAAATAAATGGAAAAACGAACTATAATGGTCAATTGTCACAACTGAATTGTATTGGTCCCAGACACTGAATTTATCTCAAAACAAAATAGAAACAATTTTGACACTAGAGTTGAACGTCCTTAGGGGTAAGGCAAGTCACGTGGACACATGGTAAAGTCGAATCGCCTTCAACGGCTAGGGCGAGCGCCCCATTCTCACCCTAATCAGACAAACAAATGCAAGGTCCACTAAGTTAGCCCGTGTTCATCCATTGAGGCGAGCACTCCATGCCTACCCTCCCAAGGAAAGTCACACGTAACAGGGTTGACCTGACCGCCAAAGACGAGGCGAGCACCCCATGCTCGCCCTCGTCAAGTAAAGACTTAGTAAAAAATTTAAATTCTCAGGGCCCTCTTCCATCAAAACAATGCCCGCCTAGACTCGATTCTACGACCAAATATAACTTTTACATTGAATTTTAACTCATGAAAACAAATTAAAGATATCAGATCATTCTACCCACGATTCTCGATGCGATTCATGCATAAAATCTTCAGGTAACAAACAATGAGATTCAATACCCTAACCATAAATACCTTATTATTCCTTATTTTGTTAATATGAATTCAATACATCAAAACCCTATACTCACTTAAGCGTAAGAGAGAGATCTAGAGGAACACCTCCAATATCATTTTTTGTAGGTCACAAAGCTCCTGATCCGATCACCCGAGTAGTCTGTTCCAGCGCAATTGACACATCACCCAATACTTCCGATGTGTTTTTTGCGACCAATTTAAAGCTCGTACCAATATTTGGTGCCATCTGTGGAAGAACACCAATGTGGACGTCCTCTTCATTTTTGTGGATGCTCTGTCATCCTACAACGCCATGTTAGGACGAATAACGATCAACCTCAACAGGATCATCGCGTCCACTGTGCATCAGAATTAAAGTTCCCAACTCCTAAGGGTATATGAGAGGTTTTAGTCGATCAGTTCATGTCTAGGAAGTACTACACGAACTATATCCATCAAAGGAAACAAAGGGAAACCATCGCCATCATTACAGAATCAAATTCAAGGGAGGAAACCTTTTACATTCCCACAAAATGATCTGACTTAAGCATCAGATAGAGAGATTTGAAATAACACATCCACTATCTCTTCTTGCATATCACGAAGCTTTCGATTCGATCACCCGAGGAGTCTGTTCCGGCGCAATCCACATGTCTCTCTATACTTTCAATAATTTTTTCGACCAATTTAGAGTTCGTCCCAACAATTTGTTAATATAAAAGTGTATAGTAATGTATTATATGTAGTTAACAACCAAGTCCAATGTAACCCCGATTCTATAACGTGGTTGGGCTAACTCACCAATCTTTGAAATTTTTACACTTTTACTAGAATCATAATATATACTAGATATCTGGTTTACGCTTTGCGCGGTTAGTAATATATTTTGTTTTTTAATATAATTTTTTTATAGAACATAGTATAACACTTATTTAAATTATTTTTAAGTGAATATAAACTAAAATATTTTTCAAAAAAATAATAAGTTTACTGTTATAAAGTTTAAAAAGTTATTTTTGAAGTGAATATACAATATAATAATTTTTGAAAAGATTAATTGCTATAAGTTTGAATTGATCACAATAAAAATATTAAAATTTAAAAATCCATGAAATAATTAATTATATAGATAAGTTAGTATAAATTATGTAATGAAATACAAAACTTTTAAATTATATTAGGTGTATTTGTTCATAAAATTAGCTAAAAATACATGAGTCAATAATTATATTAACAATTAATAATACAACATTAATTAAAACTTTTAAGATAAGTAGTTTTATATAATTTTAGGATTTCTATTAGTGCATATATTTATAAAGGATTATTAAAATCATTAGGAATTTTTATTTATTTATTTTAGTAATAGTATATTATATTATATTTTAATTATATAAATAGTATTTTAATAATTCAAAAATATGTTAAGTTAGAAATATATAAAAGTATTTTGCATAAAACTGTAAAAACAATATGTTAATGTTCATATAGTACTGTTAACTTAACTTTTATAGTTTATTACTTCTATCAATGTTCATATAAAAACATTAGTATTTTTCTAATAATAGTAAGTAGTAACAATATTTAATGTTTAGTATACATATTATATTTTATCTATTTGGTTAATTATAAGTTATATTGAGTTTATGTTATACAACATTTAATTTCGTGACATTGTTTAGATTTATTTTGATATTATTGTAATAAAATAAGTGATGTTTATATGTGACTTATGTCTTATTCTAATAAGAGTATTATGTGATATTTTAATTTGTAAAAGTAAAATCATAATTATAATGTGAAATAAAGATGAATGATATGAATTTTGTAACTTATGTTGAGAATGAATGAGAGAGTTTAAGAATTTTGTAACTTATTTTGTAACTTATGTTGAAATAAAGTGATTTACATGGCATGCCACCTAGGAATAAGAATTTTATGATTGACATGGACCAATTAGAAGATGTTAATTTAGCATTAGAAGTGAAAAATACAACAAAAAGCTTATTTATCATCCTTATATATAATTTAACAAAATTAATATATAGATATAGATATATATTTGTGGAGTAAATGTGTGTATGTATAAATATATCATATTCCAACGCAACATGATTAGTGACATTGTCTTCCTCCGCTAGGTCAACAGTGAGGAAATCGTCGGGCAATCCATCGCCCTTTGTCACGGAAATCCTTGCTGGGGTTCGATGCAATCGTGAACGCGTAAGAATGAGAGGGGAAGAGCGACTTCAATTGAGAGGAGCGGAGAGGGAGAGCCAGAAATCGGAGGAGAGGGAGAGTGATACCTTGGTGACGGACGTGACTGGCGGTAAGGATGGCACTGTGGGACGCCGGAAACGGGGAATCTGCCTGAGATGGATGCCTAACCTATCCAAACAAGCTATTGCTATTTCTCCCGGCTCGGAGAAACCCTAATTCACTCCACAAACAGAGTCGGCCACCCAATTCCCTCTAGGGAATCACAGGGAGGTAATACTAACTCAGTAGCATAATCGTGGTAGTAGTTTACTTTCAATTTGTAGTGCTTTAGCGATGGATAGTTTTGCCCGAGCACATGCCCCTAGTCTAGGTGATGATAGAACAATAATAGGGGAGTTCGTTGACATACCGGAGAATGTGGACATTCCAGCTGAAAATCTATGCGTGGGGAAGGTTATCTGTGACAAGCATATGAAATCTATGGTTGTCCATAGCGTTTTGCAGCAAGCTTGGGGCAGGTATGCAGGGGTTCAGTTCCAGGAGATGACGAGGGAGGTCATCTTGTTCGAATTCGAAAAGGCAGAAGAGTTAAGGAATGCATTTGATTGGTATCCTTGGGCAGTGCAAGGCAACTGCCTATCTTTGAAGAGATGGAAACAGGGGATGCGGATAACGGATGTGCAGTTCCACATGGTGCAGTTTTGGGTCCAAAACCATGGTATTGAAGTCGATAAATTCAGCAAGAAAAACTGAGAGGCAATCAGGGCAAGCTTGGGAACTGTCATGGAGGTGGATGACATTATGGGACCATTGGGTTTGGATAGAGATTTCATACGCATCAAAGTGGAGATCGATAGTACCAAACCTCTTCAAGTGGGGTGGGTTTTGGTACACCAGAAGGAACAGAGAGATAGGAAGGGCATCAGTAAAGTATGAACGACTCCCCGAGTTCTGTTTTGGCTGTGGGAGGGTAGGCCACATGGAGAGGGCTTGCACCACAGAAATAAAAGTGTCGGAGGAGGAACAGGGAGGCCCGATGTATGGACCATGGATTTGAGCGGATCGACCAAAGCGGAGAAGAGAACAATGTAAATTTGTGAGGAAGAGCCCGGGCAGTCCCGTGGGGGAAGCAAAGCACAAGAGTTGGAAAGATCTCATGCGAGAAAGACAAGACCGAGAGGGATCCAAAACACTACCCTCTACAAAATCGGAGGAGCATAGAGGGACACAAAGGGAAGGTGGTGTCCAAGAGGATCCAAAATCGAAAGACACATTTGGAGGAGGAAAAGACATGGTGGTGTATGCACAGAAGGCTAGCCAATGGACTGAGGCATATGGAGAGGAGGAAAGGTACCCGTGTACCACAATTGAAAGACATAGTTGGAAATGGAAGGGCAAGGATTTAGGGGGACAATCTGACCGATACTCAGTTGCTCAGGCCTTGGATGATGTAGTTAGGTGGAAGAAACGGGAAGGGAGATCCTCCAGCGCGTATTTTGAAGTGGATAGGTAGTACTATTCGGATAGGCAAGGAGGAAAGGGGGCAATGGCACCGACTAAGGAAAACTGCATGCTACAAATAACTGCAGGGCCAACTCAGGACCAGCAGTGGACCAAGGAGGATATAGTCCAAGGATGCTGTGACTGCACAAAGAAAACCGAAGGATGCTGTGATGGAGCTGGAGCTCTACGAGGTGCGGGTGCATGAGTAGAATTACATTGGCGAACCACCAGACTCACCCGCAACTAGTGGAGAAGGGACGACTATACCAGGATTTGCAGCGGAGACCAGGATTTGCAGCGGAGAAACACAAAAAAGCCCTAATCGACAAGCTCTGATACCATGTTAGCTTAGTTGAATCTACGCAAGCTTGGATGAAGAACAACAATCGGTGAAATGATGAAGGTGAGGTGTAAAGGATGAAGACAAGGCTTTGATTAAAGAGAACATCTTTGATAATAGGTTAACTTGTTCAATACAAGGTAAAGCTCTATATATAGAGCAACTAGAGTAAAACCCTAGACAAGAGACTAGATAAAACACTTAGACTAATAATGATTAAACTAGAAAACATTAAGCTAATCTATGTGGTGTTCTCACACGGCAAAGGGTGGCAGCTGTCTTGGGCATTGCGGGTGTACCCGATGCAGGGAAATATTTGGGACTCCCGACGAATTGGGGATGGTCTAAGAGGGCCGCGATGAGGTATCTAAAGGAAAGGGTCACAAGAAAGATCCACGGGTGGAAGACAATGTTCCTCAATAACACCGGGAAGAAGGTTCTTATTAAGGCGTTAATAACCGCGATTCCCACTTACGTTATGTCATTGTTTAAATTGCCTGAAACCTGGTGTGAAGAAATAACAAGCATGGTGGCTAGGTTTTGGTGGAACGGAAGGGATGAGAAGAGGAAAGTCCATTGGATACGATGGGGGAAGCTCACTCAACCAAAAGATATGGGCGGCATGGGCTTCCGAGATATGACGGACTTCAACATAGCAATGTTGACCAAGACGGCATGGCGGTTGCAAAACGATGGCTAGTCGATGTGGGCAAATGTCCTAAAGGGTCTGTACTACCCTCGAGGAACCTTCATGGAGGCGTCGGTTGGGGCCCGACCCTCATGGGTATGGTTGAGTATCATCACGGGTCGAGACATAATCAAAAAGGAAGGTGTATGGAAGGTTGGCACAGGTGAACAAATATGAGCATTGCAAGATGCGTTGGTGCCTGGAATCCTGTACAACCGAATTGGCAATGGAAAAGGGCGAGTGACGATGAAACCGAGCTGGTGAGTCGATTGATCGACAGGGACCGAAGGGCATGGGACCTAACTGAGATCTAGAATAACATCACGGAAAGGGAGGCACAAGTGATCCAAGCGATCCACATTGCAAAGGAGCCGCACCAAGACCAGCTGGTTTGGCCAGCTGCAGTTGATGGTGTGGCAAGACCGAGTCTAGTATACCGACGACTCATGGATCTAAAACAATAGGTCGACATCTAGGCAACCGTGGGGGAACAAGCGCCGATGGGGAGGATGTGGCGAGACCTATGGCGCGGGGATACTATCCTCAAGGTAAAACATTAATTATGGAAAGCCGTACATAACGCTCTGCTTGTGAAAACTGAGTTGGTTCGGCGTGGTATCCAACTAAACCCCATGTGTAGCTTCTGTGATAAGTTGGAATCGGTATATCATGTGGTTTTTTAGTGTGATTGGACCAGGTGGTTCTGGTTTGGATCCATGGGGCTTTGATTGGGCACGGATGGAGGACCCGAATGGTCTATCTGGGCTCGTTTTATGCAGGAACTGGGCCAGCTAGGGGGGACGTGGGGAGGAGAAACAAGATCCTCAGGGAGACTATTGCATGGGAGGTGTGGAAGGAGAGGTGTCGGGTCGTACACGAGGAGGAACAACCCAGACCGAAGCTAACAATCCGAGCTGCAAGGACACTGGCCGATCATACATGGCGCGTGCTGGCCCAGGCGGAGACAACCAAAGCTCAGACACGGGGTACGCAGGAACCAACGTGGAAGCGACCGAACCGCGACACTATCAAACTGAATTGCGATGCGGCATGGTATCAATCCTCATTCAAAGGAGGCACAGGGTGGGTGGCGCGGGACTGTACGGGAGCGCTAGTTGCAGGGTGTAACATGGAGTGCATTGGCACGAGCGCGAAATCCCTCGAAGCGAAGACGATCCAACAAGCGACAGAATTGGCAATCCAACATGCATGGTTCGAGGTAACCATTGAATCTGATGCACAACATGTCATTAACCTTTTACAAGGAGGTAATACGGGAAACGATTGGGAGCTACGGGATGTCCTTTCGGAGATTCTTGAGCTAGCCAAGAACATTTCTCAAGTACATTGGCGGTTCGTAAGACAATCGGCGAACAGGTGTGCCAATTGGGTAGCGACGGAGTCGAAGCAGGGTACATGTCCAAGAGATTGGATAATTAGAAACCCGAGATCACTATTTGTATTATGTGTAGCGGATATGGAGAACTCTTAATATGATTAATTGAAGTGATTTCTTGGCAAAAAAAAGGGTTAATTACTTAATTGGTTACACATGTTTCACCATTGTGTAAAATGGTTACACATGTTTCAAAATGTGATTAATTGGTTTTGAAATGTGACTAATTGGTTTTTTTACTGTTCACTGTTAGAAATCACAGTTAAGTCACTATTTAGATACGTAAAATGACGTAATTACCCCTAGAATCATCTTCAAGAACACAACATCATCTTCAAGAACAAGAATCGAAGAACTCATAAATCTGATTTTTGAGTTCTTCGATTCTTGTTCTTGAAGATGATGTTGTGTTCTTGAAGATGATTCAGGCATAATAGTAATTTCACAATTCAATAATATGTTTAAAAAGTTAATTAACGGTAAAATTAACGGTTTAGTAACAGAATGATCAATTAATCACACTTGGAAAAACATGTGTAACCAATTAGTCACATAACAAAACTAATTAATCACATTTGGAAACATGTGTAACCATTCTGCACAATAGTGAAACATGTGTAACCAATTAAGTAATTAACCAAAAAAAAAAAGGCAACATGATTATGAACGTTGACAATGGTAGAATGATTGCATAGATTTTGTAGCGGTCAAAAATAATCAATAAAATTTGTTTTTAAATCACCAATTAAAATATTTAAACGTATTAAGTAAACGGTCTATATTGTTAGGAAGAAGAATCTTGTTGGCACTTTATTAAAAGATGAATAAATATAAATATAGAGACACAGTAGCAGTCTAACCCTTGACTGGAGACTGAACCACACGCACAATTAGTATATTGGTCAAACTTGGAAGATTGTGAACAAGTCAGTCCATCTCCATTACTTTTTCTAGAAGAATGTTGACTCAAAATTACCATTGTAGTTATTATTATCTCATATCATTTAATTAGAATTGTAATAATTTTTTAATTGAATCTGCAAAATACAAAAGGTTCTCATAATTAGGGTGGTTGATAGTTAAGATATGATACATGTATGTATGACAAATATCATAATCATACAATATTTTTAAACCACATACTATAACCATAAGCATTACAGATACAATTTTTAATAGCATAACTATTAAAATACTCTGGTTATTAACCATGGTTTTACATGTATACTCATATTCATTCCACACATGTAATATAATAAAAAACCGAAAATTATTTTAAAAAAAAATATATAAATCTATATTATCAACAATGAAAATATATAACACTAACACCATTCAAATTAATACTAACATCATTTAAAATTAATATTCACACCACTTAACGTTAAAATTCAACATTAACACTATTGAAACGTTAACTTATCATTCAACATTGAATTAGACCTATTCCATGATTGACTCGTAGTTTCATTCCTCGTTCTTCACCACTTATTGTCTTATTTATAAGTTGAGTCATCATTGATGAATATATTTTTATTAATACATATTTACTACAATTGTATCCGTATAATTTGAAAATAGAAGATTCCTTACATATTATATATTATTTGACAAACTAATTCTGCATTATTTATCGTTAATTTTCAACTATAAAATTTTATTCAATTGTAAGATTTATACCTCTCTCTATATATATATACGATTAGAATATATATAATGTTGACAAGTATGCAAAATGAAATTTTTTAACCAATTCTATTGGTCGACCTAAATTGTATGTTATAATTAAGTGACATCATATATTTTGCACCTGTGGATACTTTAAAATTGTTCCAAAACACCAAATCGAACCTTAAAAACCGTTTCATTTTATCACATTTACTACAAATCAACTAGTCAATATTTTCTATTTTTTTCAAGTTTAATTTTTAGCATTTTTTAATTAAAAATCTATTAATAATTATGGTTTTTAAATATGTTTAATTCACAAATCTATATTTGTAGGGTTTAGGGTTGTAATTCAAAATTGATTCATTAGGGTTTTATTAATTTTAATATATTAAATTTTCTAATTAAAAATAATAAATTACACAAATTTAATTATGAGTATGTTTAAAATATAATTAACGTATGAACCAAAATTAAAATTATTATTACGTATTTTATAAAAATATATCTTTTTTATATGTTCATAGGTGGTAGACAATATAGATAATAGTTACTATCAAACTAGACATATCCTTGTATTATCATGTGTTCTTTGTTGAATGAACCACTGCCCCTACTCAGCTCTTGTGTGTGTTTATATAATTAAGAAGACTCCATCAAGTTTTTTTAGGGGTATCCCCTGAAGAGCAACACTCTTAACATACTTGGTCATACTTAGAATAATTCTTACTTGCAGCAGAGTCAACCCACAATGAGTACAAGTGTCGACCATGAATATTTTTTCATTCTCAGAGCTCGAATCTGAGACATTTGATTAAGGAACGAAACGCTGAACCGTTATATCGTATTGCGATGGTTTTCATGAAGTTTAGTTGGAGGTTAAAGTGGAATTACTTTAATTCAACATATTTTTTTAAAAAATAATTAACGTAATTAAACTAATAAAAATAAAGTCTCGAACTTAAAAATTACCTCTTCCTTTGTTTTTTAGGGTAAATTGTTTGTCTAACGCCTAATGTTCGGACGCATTTTGAAAATTTCTCGTAAAGAAGTTTTATTTCTAACCAGTTTTTATACTTAAAGTTTGGATAGTGTTGGATCACGTACACCGTATTCCTGTCTCAGATACCCGCTCCGTATACCTGCACAAAGGAAAGCCCGGGTAGTCCCGTTGTTTCCCCTCCGATGATTAAGTCAGTCATAGGTTGTTTGTAATATGTGAATGTAAGGTTTCTGTCTTAGAGAATACTTAGTTTGTAATGAGGATAGTGATGAGCTATTTATAACCTTTCATACCTGGAACCATGGTTTGGTCAGGGTTTACCTTAGTCATCCCAGCTGTCCTCAGAAGCATTGACCACAGTTACTTTACTACATATTCGTTTTTAGTGGCTACTCTATTGTAGACCATCCTTTGTATTTGTTTAATCCTAGGTGTGCTAAAAGCAGCCGGCCTAAGTCATAGGTGTGCAGGCGCACCATCTAAGGTGGACAATGAATGTACTGTCATCCACTGAACCTGACTTAAAATGCCTTCTGGCGAACCCCATTTAGGGCGTTGCCTAAATGGGTATGTCTTCAAGGGCGACGCCTCTGTCTGTGCTGACATAGGCGACGCCTGTAGCCAAATGGGCCCTAAAAAGGTGAAGTCCAAAATGCTTATCTGGGCCGAATATTAAATCCAGACCAGTCCAATATTTATAACCCATCATCTGCCCCCGAAGTCTTAAATGAGCGACGCTCATTTGAGAATTTAAACTCCTTTTGAAAGTCGTTTTCTTGATTTCTTGTCATGTTTAGGCGACGCCAATTTGATTGGAAGATGATTCTTCTATTTTTAGGCGTCGCCTGTAACCATACTTATCGTAACAGTCGTCCACGTGTCAATCATGCACTGGGCGACTTTTCCGTTACAATTCAAATTTCAAATTTGAATTTTGGCGGGATCTTCCAGAAGTCTCGGGAAACGCTGTGACCGTTTCTGTTTGGAGGGGTAAAATAGTCATTTCCACTTTAGTAACCGCTCGCCTTTGTAATTCATAGGGGTATTTCCGTAAATTCCCCGCCTACGAAACGGTTCGCCTCCTTCAAACCTTTATAAATACCCCCACCCCTCCTTCATTTAATACTTTTACTCCCCCCTAAGCTTTCTCTCTCTAAAAATCCTATGCCTTCTCTCTAGAATTTCGGCCAAACTCCGGTCAATTCTCCGATCGCCTTTTCCTTCTACAACGCCTTCGCCTTTCTTTTTTCGAAACACCTTCGCCTTTCATCATTGCTCGGTGTTTTCCCCTCGCCCAAAACGCCCATCATCTCCGCGTCATTCGGTCTTATAGAAGAATGGCATCCGATTCCGATATAGGTAACCACATTTTCCTCCCCTCGCCTTTCTCCGACCTTAAACCAAATCTCCTCACTCCACATTCTTTCGAACAAGCGGTGGCTGAGGCGGGCTTGGGCGACGCCCAAGCCCCCAGGTATCCCATCCCAGATGATGCGGATCCTGAAAACCCTCACCCTATATGTCATCCCAAGGAAGGCGAGGAGATCATTTTCCCTTCTCAAATCGCCGCGGGATTAAGATTCCCCTACTGTCCTCCTCTAGTGGAGTTATGTCGCCATTTTGGCATTTCTCCCACCCAGCTTTCTCCCAACGCCCTTCACACCTGGATAGGTTTTAGGGTCCTTTGCTTTCGTAGAGGGTGGGAGTATTCTTTAAACATTTTTCGTAGTTTTTATAGGCTAGAAACAAATAGATATGGCGTTCGTCTTTTCACAACTAGGGCGACACCCCCTATCAAAGAGTGGGATTGGGACGCTTCTCGTCCCTTAGTCACGGGTTACAAATCCCGTAATAGCAATTGGAAGAACGCCTACTTTTGCTTTCAAGGAGGCGTTATGTGGTGTCTGGTGACGACCAAAGGTGGCAGAGATCTAGCTCCAGGCGTCGAGGATTTTTCCACCGCCGAAATGGACGCCATGACAACCATCTACTTGGATCATCAAGGAGGGCGCGCACAGATAATCTCCAAAGAGATCTGTGAGTCTGACTTAGAAGATGCTGGCGTCTCCATAGTAGATCGTCGCCTTCTGCCTTTCTTTCCGGTAAATGACTTTCCTTTCTTTTTCTTATTGCAGATAGGGATTTTGCCATGTTTTCTCACCTTGTAACGCCTGTCCAGAAAAAGGCGCCCAAGGAGAAGAAAACGAAGGAGAAAATGGCTAAGGAGCCTAAAGGCGACGCTCCGGAGGGCTCCAAAAAGCGCAAAGGGCACCACTCCTCCAAGGGCAAGAAAAAGGCGAAGCCTATGGAGGATTCCTTGGATCCTCTCAAGGCTCCTGCCGAGCTTTTCAGCGACGACACCAACGACGCTGTCGAAGCCTTTAAAGGTGCGGTTCCTAAATCTCACTGGGTAAATAACAGCGTCACTAGTAATAGGAATAATATTTTGTTCACAAAAAAGTGGGGTCCTCCAGTCTTAGCCTATGGTGGCATCATGTGGACCTACACCGAGTATCACTCGGGTGTTGTTAAGAAGGGACCATTTGACCCTTCCTTTGATCCGACAAGGGCGACGCTTGATGCTCCTCCAAAACAGAAGATGCCAACCCCTCCACGTCCTGTGCCTTCCTCCTCTAAGGAAGTAATCCTGGTGGATACTTCTCCTGGCGACGACTCCTTGTCATCACCTCCTCCTTCTCCTTTAATTCGGCGTCGCCCAGATGACCTTCCTCAATTCAAAGGGCCTGCCTTTGACGTCAGGCGAGAGCTGCTGGACCAGGCTAACATTCCAAATCCAAAGGCGCCATGGGTCCCTTGTACCAAACTTCAGCAGACCTCCTTGATGGCGGGTCATTCCAGCATCGACCCCAACCTCGGCCTTCACCTTCTCTCAGGTGCTTGCACCCCTGCTGATAGGGGGCCTTTGAACATGGAGACTGAGGCCATAGAGGGTTTGGTTCGCCATTCCTTCTCTTTAATACAGAGTCAGGTAAACGCCATTTTCCTTTAGTGCTTTTACTTTCATACTTGTATTTTTTCCTTAACCTTTCCTTGTTTATTCTTCAGGTCATTCCTGCTGCTCTGAAGATGGGCGCCACTCTTATGGGCCTCACTGAGGAAAGAGAGAGCAACCAGGCCCGCCTTCGCCAGGCTGAGAAGGAGAAATTTGAGGTGGAGAAGCTGCAGCATCGCCTCGCTGTTTCTGAAGCAGCTCACAAGGAGTTGGAGGCTGACCTTGTCAATAAGGAACAGCTCGCCAATCAACTGAGGGATGCGCAGAATAGGGAGAACGCCATGAAGGCTTCCCTCAGCAAGATTCAGAAGGAGATGGCGCTTGTCAAGAAAGACAAGGACAACGCCTTCAAAGAGGTAGAGAACGCCAAGAGGGAAGCCGAGCAGGCTATTAAAAAGGCGTCTCAGTCCACTCAGGAGGTGGAACACCTCAAGGCTGAACTGCCCAAACGCCTGGAAGAAGTTGTGGAGTCCTTCCGCACAAGTCCAGACTTCGCCAAGGCTGCCATCGAGTGGAACCGCACTGGCGTTTTAGCCATCTTCAAGAAGGCTGAAAAGGATATCCGTAAGGTGGATCCCAACTTTCCCTTGGATAAGTTGGAGTTTCTATCTGGGTACCTCGCCATGAAGGCTCAAGAAGAAGCTGAGGCGTTGGCTGGAAGTGATGAAGAGACTGGCGATGACAGCTCCACTTCTGGTGATTCTTCTCCAACAGAGTCGCCTCCTGAACCAGTGCCTGTCGAGACAAATTCAGAGACGCCTGCTCCTGGCCCTTCTCCAAAGACAACGCCTTCAACTTTTCCTTAGTTCCTTTTATTTTTTCTATTCGCCTTTTTTTGTAAAGACAATTTTGCAACGCTCCGCCGTTGCTATTATAAATCCTTTATTTCCATATGCGGTGTGTGTGCTTTTCCATACTTAGCTTTATTTCATACTTAGTTTTATTTTTATCCTACTTGTTAAAATAACAAGTCTTATCTCATTTATCAAAACTTAAGCAAACGCCAATAAGCTTTTGTTTGCATGGCATCGCCAATAACTTGAGATAACCATTTTCAGTAATCTTCATTTAATCAACTTAATGAACACCTTAATTGAATAATAAGCAATCGCCATTAAACCAGCTTTTAAATCATCGCCATTTCATCCATTGTTTAAGCAATCGCCATTTCATCCATTGTTTAAGCAATCGACGTTTCATCAAAAGGAAGCAATCGCCATTACATCAAAGTGAAGCAATCGCCATTACATATAACACCCCTTGATTTCAACAATACTTCATACATCGCCTTCAACATTTAAGTAAAAATTTTCAAATGCTATGAACACTTTCAACATTAGGCATAAATTTCTTCAAATGCTCAGCATTAAAAGTATTCTTCAACACTTTTCCTTCTAAATCTTCTAACACATATGCGTTTGGGTGAGGAATGGCGATGACTTTGTAGGGTCCTTCCCATTTGGGTGACAGCTTGTTTACTCTATCCTAGTGTGAGAATTCGTGCCTACGCCATACCCTCTCCCCCACAAAAAATTGGCGAGATGATACTTTCCTATTGTAGTATCTCGCCGTAGCCAATCGCATACGCCCCTGAACTTCTTCTGAATCCCATTGTCCATGTCCAATTCCAAACGCCTTTGATCCTCATTGTCCATAGCGTCATAATGGCTTACCCTGTGCGACTCGACTACTATTTCTATTGGAGCAACCGCCTCTGATCCATACACTAATCCAAATGGCGTCTCTCCAGTTGCTTTCTTTGGTGTTGTTCTCAACGCCCATAAGACGTTTTCTAATTCTTCTGTCCATTTTCCTCCTAATGCGTCTAATCTTTTCTTCAAACCATTCAAGACTGTTTTGTTCGCTGCCTCCACCTGTCCATTGGCCTGCGCATGTTTTACTGAAGCATGCCTATGGTCAATTTTTAACTCTTCACAAAACCATTTTAACTCTTTGCCAGCGAATTGTGGGCCATTGTCACTGACCAACGCACTTGGCATTCCATATCGAGAAACAATTCTCGATTTAATAAATTTGATGACTTGAAATTCAGTGGTTGATGCCAACGCCTTTGCTTCAATCCATTTCGAAAAATAGTCGATGGCGACTATTATATAGGTGCGTTGCTTGGATTTTGGCAATGGTCCTACCAAGTCGATTCCCCACTGTGCAAATGGCCATGCTGCACATATACTTGTAAGGTTTGCTGGTGGACGAACTATCTTCGGACTATACTTCTGGCATGATTCACACTTCATAACCAAAGCAGTCGCCTCTTGATTCATTGTAGGCCAATAATAACCTTGATTCAGAATCTTCCTCACAATTTACCTTGCCCCTTCATGACAGGCCGCGTATCCTTCATGGACTTCTCTTAAGATGGTAACCGTTTCAGGGTGAGCGACGCATCTGAGATAGGGCGTGGAGAAACCCTTCTTATACATTAGGCCATCGATTATTCGGAAGCTAGGTGCTAAACGAACAATCTTTTTGGACTGAGCTTCCTCAGTAGGGAGTATTCCTGATTCCAAATAAGATCGAATAGGCGTCGCCCAGTCAACTGTGATACTTATGTTAGCACAATAAAAGCTAACACATTCTCCATGGTTGGTTTCTATGAAATGGGCCTGTCTGGGCGTCGCTTGCCAAGCATATTTACTCAGGGCATCTGCTTCTTGATTCGCTTCTCGGGGAATGGCTTCAATCTGAAATTTATTGAATCTTGCTACCAATGCCATAGCCTCTTTCCAATATAACTTCATTTTCTCTCCTTTAGCCGTATATTCCCCTTTGATTTGGTTGACCACCAATTGTGAATCACAAAACACATGCAAAGAGGTAACTCCTAATCCTTTCGCCAATCGCAATCCCGTAACCAACGCCTCATACTCAGCTTCATTATTCATAGCCTTGAAAGTGAGGACCAGGGCATATGTTAGTGGCGTAGCTTCCTTGCTGATACTACCAACGCATAAAGGTACTTCTCAACCTCCAAGTAGTTTATTTCAGATTTTGCAAGTACTTTCGATACATAATACACGGGCACCTGGCCTTTTCCTACTTCTTTGACCAATACTGAACTTACAGCAACTGGTGTAATACTTAAATATAAGGAAAGAGCGTCGCCTTTGGAAGGCTTCGCCAAAGGTGGAAGTGTCTTGAGATGCTTTTTCAGGTCCTGGAAAGCCTGCTCACGTTCACCAGTCCATTCAAATTTTTTGTTGGCCCTTAGCACCTGAAAGAAAGGGAGTGATTTGTCGCCTGCTTTAGCCAGAAAACGGCTAAGCGCCGCCAATCTTCCATTCAGACTCTGCACTTCCTTGTGGCAAGTTGGACTCCTCATGTCTTCAATGGCTTCCAGCTTCTCAGGATTGACCTCTATTCCTCTTTGGCTCACCATGTATCCCAGAAATTTTCCCGAGTGAACGCCAAAAGCACACTTAGCTGGATTCAGGCGAACTTAATGAAGGCGCATCCTTTCGAATGTTTTCCTCAGGTCCTCCACGTGATCCGCACTCTTTATGGATTTTACCAGCATGTCATGAACATATGCTTCCATGGTGACGCCTATCATGCCATCGAAAAGCTTGTTGATCATCCTTTGATAAGTGGCTCCTGCATTCAACAAACCAAAAGGCATCACCGTGTAATGATATATGTCGCTATCCGCATAAAAATCTGTATGTTGAGCGTCGCCATCCGCCATTTGTATGTGGTTGTAACCAGAATATGCATCCATAAAGCTGAGTAGCTCGTGTCCAGAAGTGGCGTCGACCAATTGATCGATTCTGGGCAAAGGATAGGAATACTTCGGACATGCCTTATTCAGGTCGCGATAGTCAATACACATCCTCCACTTCCCATTGCTTTTCTTGACCAACACAGGGTTGGCAACCCAGGTCTGAAACCTGATTTCCTTCACAAACTTTGCTTCAATGAGCTTGCCTACTTCTTGCTTGATAGCAATCACCTTTTCCTCACCTACAGGGCGTCGCTTCTGAGCAATAGGCCTGACATTTAGATCTAGATTGAGTTCATGGGCAATGACATCTTTGCTGATGCCCGGCATGTCGCTTGGTTTCCAAGCGAATAATTCCTTGAACTCAACAAGGAGCATCGAAAGAGCAGAAGCTTCATTTTCCCCGAGCGTCGCTCCAATTGATACTTCCTTCCCTTTACCATCAATCTCCACCTTCTTCAATCCTTCCACGGGCTGAGGACGACTCCTTTCCTCCCTGGGATCTTCTTCTGTCTGAATTGCCAAGGATTCTTTTTTCTTGAAGTGGCGACGCGTCGCTTGGACATAGCAGCTTCGTGCCGCTGGTTGGTCTCCCTTAACAACCCCTACACCATGGGGTGTAGGGAACTTCAACAACTGATGATACGTGGAGTGTACCATTTTGTTTGGGTTCAATGTCGATCGTCCCAAAATGGCGTTGTAAGATGCTGGGGCGTCCACCACAATGAAAGTGATGTCGAAGTTCAAAACTTGCCATCCTTCGCCCAAGCTGACCGGAAAAGTCACTGCTCCTACCGGGTAGGTGGTGTGCGAGTCGAAGCCCATCAAAGGAAAGTTGACCTTCTTCAGATCTTTCTCCTTTCTTCCCATTCGTTTGTATGCATCCAGAAATAAGATATCAGCTGAGCTTCCTGAGTCCACCAATATTCTCTTCATGTTGAATCGGTCGACGCCCATTGTAATCACCAAGGCATCATCATGAGGAGAAGTGACATGTCCCATTTCTTTTTCTGAAAAGGAAATGATCACCTCCTCTTCTTCTCTTGGGCGTTTTCCTAGCTTGTCGGTTCCAGACATTTGGGAAGCGTATCCCTCCCTTGCTGAACAGGTTTCTCCACCCGAGGTAAAGCCTCCACTAATCATGTTCAAATCCTCCACCTTGTTGCTAGGCCCTGCCCCATTTTGCATATTCCTAGGCGACGCCCTATTCCTCGGACTCCTACTCCTTTGGCGTCGGGCCAAGAAGTTCTTCAAGTGCCCCTGCTGGATCAACCTTTCTATATCTTTTTTCAAAATATAGCAGTCATCCGTATGGTGGCCTTTACATCGGTGGTATCTGCAATACTGGTTAGGATTATTTCCCATAACCGCGTCTGGCTTCCTTGGTGGGGGAGGCGTCGCCCAATTCTTCTTCTCCATCTCTGTTAAAATTATGGAAATTTCCCTATTCAGGGGGGTGTAGCTTTGGAAAGCTTCTCTAGCAGGCCTTGGTCCGAAAGAGCGACGCTTATCATCATGCTTTCGATCATCGTGCTTTGAGGAGCGTTGCTCGGGTCTTTTTCCTTCTGCATGCTCCTTTCTGGACGCTTCTTTGTGGACATTTCTTCCTTCTCGTGAAATCTCCAAGTCTATGTAAGACTTGACTCTGTCTGCCATTTACTCCACGGTGTTGACTGGTAGGACACTCAAACTGTTGTACAAAGTCGATACCTTTGGGCCCAATCCTCTTATGAAGGCCCGGATGGTTTCTCCCTGCGTGATGGTTTGATCAATTCCAGCCAATTCCCTGTTGAATCGAGAATAGAAGTCGCCCAAACTTTCCTGGTCCCCCTGCCTGATATGGTCGAGCGTTCCCACACTTTTTAGTAGGCGACGCCCTCCCATGTATTGTACGATGAACTTGTCCTTCAGCTCTGTCCATGATTTTACTGATGCCTTGGGTAGGTTGAAAAAACAATGTGCAGGCACATCGCCCAAGGTAGCTGGAAAGAGTAACGCCAAATGAGTTTCCTCACTTGTTCTTCCCAACAAAGAATTGTCATGCCTTTGTATGTGGAAGACCGGATCAGTATCCCCATTGTACGTATCTATGCGGAAAGTCGTCTGCACCTGTGCAGGTAGTGCCACTGATAATATCTCTGGGGCGAACGGATGCGTCGACCTGTCTCGAAGGTGAGGCATGGTTCGATTCTTTTGCTCCTTTAGCGTTTCAGCTACGATTTCTTTGACCCTGTCTTCACTTAGCATCCTTGGAGCAGGCGCCACAGGTACAATAGCCCCTACTACTCCCATGCTCGCCACTGGAAACGTCTCAGGTGGTGGATTTGCTGGTGCGCCTGCTGGCCTTGATGTGGCTTCATGCGCCGCCTGAGCGCTTGCTCTTTGAGCTGCCCGAGCAGCTGTCCTTTGATCCCTTCTGTCCAGGAGCTCATCAAGAGCCATCATGAACGCTGGTGTCTGGATGAATTCTGCATTTATGTCCACTTGTCGAGGCGGCGCTCTGGCGAACGACGAGTCTATGCGAGACTGCGCCGCTCAAGGTATGTCGTTGTCGTACCTCTGCTCTTCAGGAGGAACTTCTTCCTCATGAATATTTTCTTGTTGCACAGACCTGGGCCGCACCATTTGTATCGGTATGTATGAGGTCTGTCCCAAATGCTGTTGCAGGTTTTGGAGCGAGTCCTCATCATTCACTTCACGAATGGTCTTTGCTCGTGTTGTTGGTGGAGCCATGGCTGATTTTCGCTCAATGGTTCCCACAGACGGCGCCAATGTGTTAGATCACGTACACCGTATTCTCGTCTCAGATATCCGCTCCGTATACCTGCACAAAGGAAAGCCCGGGAAGTCCCGTTGTTTCCCCTCCGATGATTAAGTCAGTCATAGGTTGTTTGTAATATGTGAATGTAAGGTTTCTGTCTCAAAGAATACTTAGTTTGTAATGAGGATAGTGATGAGCTATTTATAACCTTTCATACCTGGAACCATGGTTTGGTCAGGGTTTACCTTAGTCATCCCAGTTGTCCTCAGAAGCATTGACCACAGTTACTTTACTACATATTCGTTTTTAGTGGCTACTCTATTGTAGACCATCCTTTGTATTTGTTTAATCCTAGGTGTGCTAAAAGCAGTCGGCCTAAGTCATAGGTGTGCAGGCGCACCATCTAAGGTGGACAATGAATGTACTGTCATCCACTGAACCTGACTTAAAATGCCTTCTGGCGAACCCCATTTAGGGCGTCGCCTAAATGGGTATGTCTTCAAGGGCGACGCCTCTGTCTGTGCTGACATAGGCGACGCCTGTAGCCAAATGGGCCCTAAAAAGGTGAAGTCCAAAATGCTTATCTGGGCCGAATATTAAATCCAGACGAGTCCAATATTTATAACCCATCAGATAGATTTTGATTTTTTACGTCCATCCAGATTAAACGGCAAATGTTTTGAATTTTACAAAAAATCCAGCTTTAACCAAGCCCTAGTTCTATATTATTAAGGCTAACTGGTGTTTGTAACCATCGAATTTAAAGTGTACTTTTAACTATAAGATTTTATTTTATTTTTAGATCTCTGTCCAAAAGAGCCATATGCCTCATTAATTATGTCACTAAACATGTTTGTTTAATATTTAATGATTTTTTTCAAAAAGTATTTATTTTAGAATTTTTTTTTGAAAAAGTATATATTTTAAAAAAATATTTAGCAAAATGTGCATCTGCGAAGGTAGGGTATTAGCGATTTTCTTAAAATCGCTACTGACAGTAGCGAATTTACAACATCGCTATTGACAGTAGCGATTTTCAGTAATTTAAGAAAGTTTCAGTCCAATAATATGCCACACAATGATTTTCTGGTTATGAAAGTTTTAATTAAGATAACCTAATAAACAGTTTTGTTTCAATGTTTTACCCCAGGGATGTTGTTCAGAACAAGTTGGAAAATTTAGGACAGGTAATATTTGCCTAGGAAAAAAGTATTTAACTTCTTATATACAAGTGATAAATGCAAACATTTGATCTTATATTTTGAGTGAGAATGTTTATAAACCGGTTCGGGGTCGAACCAATTCATGAACAAGCCTAGACCCCAAGGCTTCAAAAATGCTCGCGGATGGAAATGGGGGAATGTTTACAATACCTGATTTTAAAAGCCTAGACCCCAAGACTTCATTTCTTGTTTACTTGAGGAATTTGGTGAGACTAGCCTAGAGAATGAACAAGCATCAGTTCGCTTGAAAGACCTTGGTTGCTGTACCATGTTAGTATCTAAACTTCACATTTTTAGAGAACTAGTTGAAATTGTAGCGCTGACACTCTTTTGTCTGACAGACTTTCTTTAATAATTTATGTTGTAGGCTTGGACCTATGAATACTGAGATGAAGCAACGCAAAGTCCCTGTCCATCGAAAAACGCCACGTAGTAGTGAATGAGCGATTTTTTTCAAAAAGTGTATATTTTAGAAAAAAAATTTGAAAAATCGCTAATACCAGTGGCGATTTTCTGAAAAACGCTACTAACATTAGCGATTATCAAAACACGCTACTGTCAATAGCGATTTTTCAAAATCACTACTGTCAATAGCGATTTTGTAAAATCGCTAATACCACCTGCGCAGATGCACATTCTGCTAAATATTTTTTTTAAATATATACTTTTTCAAAAAAAATTCTAAAATAAACACTTTTTGGAAAAAAAAAATCATATTTAATTAATAGCAACAAAACTCAAACTTATCATATGGGGTGAAGACAAAAATCATTTAGACCACGATCAGACCATAACTGATAGGGCTGGGCATAAAAAACCGGTTCGGCCGAACCGTACCGAACCGTACCTAAACCGTACCGTTTTTGAACCGGTTCGGTCGAACCGGTTCACCAAACAAACGGTATTTTTGAAAAAATATGGAGTGGTTCAGAAGAGGTACAAAAAACCGGTTCAAAACCGGTTAACCGAACCATTTTTTGTACCGGTTTTATACTACTAAACCAGACCAAATTTAACGGACCAGACCCTAAACATTAACAAACCGGACCCTAAATAACCGAAGCCTTCACCGATTCAGAGAGCTCCTTCATGAACCAAAGCCAGAAAAGGAAGAACCTGAGCACTGAGCAGGACTGAGTCGGCGACATCCTCATCCAATTCAAATATGCCCACAGTCTGTGCTGAATTACAAAATGGACAACTAAAACTAAAGGTCTATGCTGAATTACAGAGAGAGAGAGAGAGAGAGAGAGAGAGAGAGAGAGAGAGAGAGAGAGAGAGAGAGAGAGAGAGAGAGAGAGAGAGAGAGAGAGAGAGAGAGAGAGAGAGAGAGAGAGAGAGAGAGATGATGGCATTGCAGTCGGCTGCTTGCCATTTCTTCAAGTTTTAATGGTTTCATTTGATTTGATCCTTCAAATTGATTTCTGATTTTTTTTAGCCTATGCAACTGCAAGAGCAGTAGACGATTGTCCGTTGCTGCTAAGCTTCATATATCGATTGACATGTCGACAGTAGCTCTTATGATTCCGAGATATATTGGAGAACATGGGTCTGCATTTCTCCATGCTCTGGATATATTGCCATATTGGTGATAATTATATATGTTTTTTTTAATCAATATATAAAGTGGTTCGGCCGAACCGGTTTTGAACCGGTTTTTGAACCGGTTCAGAACTGGTATGGTAAATTGTCCAAAATCTGGAGCGGCTAAAAACTGGAGCGGTAAACCGTACCACTTCTAAAATGTGGTAAAGGTACGGTTCTGAACCGGTTCGGCCCTGAACCGGTTCATGCCCAGCCCTAATAACTGAATTAGAAAGTCTAGGCCGTTTGTGGTTCCAAACCAACGATCTTACCTTAACGATCTTATCGATTTCAGTCTTAATTTTGGTCTTAGACCATTGGACCCATCAAGACCAAAACGAACCATTAAGACAGTTTTATTATTTTCGTTTAATTAATTAATTAAATTAATTTCAGTTTTATTGATTAATATTTTATGTAAATATAAAATTATATAAATATATATGTCTAAACGGTCCTAACAGTCCCAGTCTCGGTCTCAAGACTAAAAATAGAATACCGAAACTTTCAGTCCCGATTTCAAGACCGATCTGGGCTAGACCGAACTGGATTTTGTTTACCCTTACTTGTTGTAAACAAAAGACAAACATCCCTCCAAATTGTATAAAGCGCCCTTTTGTTTTTAAATAATTTCTCTTAGTATATATAAAAGCGTCTATCGATCGATCTGATTGTATGTCCATCTGTCTATCTATCTATTTTTGTTACATTTTCTCACTTCTTATGTTTAATTAATAACTTCTTATTGGTATTTGTCAAACATATAATTTTCATGCACGTGCCTTGTCAAATATCTATCTATCTATTTATCTATTTAGTTGCCTTACCTGTGCTTTGCACGGTAAGTAATAAATTTAATTTATAAATTATTATTTTTATGTTTTATTTTATTTTTAATAGTAATTAGTTGAAATATTATTAATTTTTTTATTAATTTAATATAGATAAAAATAAATAAATAAATGAAAACTTTACTCTTATAAAATTTAAATTGTCTATAATAAATAATTGTGAGTTGTTATAAAAATTAAGACACATAAATGTTTGTCTTGCTTTCTTGTCAAAAAGAAACATTTTTATTGGTTGATTAATATTTTTTTGTAACCGATCATGACATGGAAATTTATTTATTTTTTTAATTAAAACGGGAAGTATTAAAAAATGCATTTTTTTATTGTTTTAATTCTAGAGTTTGATAATATATATATATATATTAATAAAGTTAATGAATTTAATCAGTTATAAAAAATTTTATAAAAGAAATACGCGTGGCAAGTCCATATCATCATCAGTTATAAAAATATTTAATCAACTAATAAAAATGCTTCTTTTTAACAACAAAGCAACACAATAGTTTATGTGCCTTAATTATAGAGCTTTTAGCCAAATTAAACCCTAAATTATATACCCTAGTTTAGGGTTCAGGTTTTATTATGTTACTTAAAATTTTGCCACTGTTGTGTATTTATTAATTTTTTATTCAAATACTAAATTTATAATATTATGTTTTATTACATAGTTGAACATCTAACATTACGTACCCTATTATAAATGCATGCAATATAAATTTTAAAACATATAAAAAAATTTAATATTATCAGTATAGTTTTTAAATATTTTCTTTATATAGTTATGTAAAGGTTTATTTTTATACATAATTTCTACTTACTTCACATGTGAATTATAACTTTTTATTAAATCCTTTTTATTGAAATACAAAAATTCAAAATATTATGCTTTATAAAAATCAATTAAATGCACATATTAGAGTCTGTTATTAAAATTTATCGTTAAGTCTAAACTATAAGTAATTTTGTGTATTCTTTATATTTGTTATAAATTAATAGTCGCATTTATAATATTATGTAATCTATTATCATTATGTAAAGCAATATAAAATTTAATGCATGAATAAAAAATATTAATATTATCATTATAGATTCATAATATTTTTTTATTTTTCTACAGAGCTTCATTTTTATATATTTCTAGACTCGTATTATTTTACAAATTAGATAAATATTGAACACAACATAGAACATACTATTACTATTAGTAAAATAAACATAAATATTTTCAACATTATAACCATGTGAAAACATTTAAGTTAAAAGTACTAATTAGCAACATGTTAATAATTTTTATTTTCGACTTATGTCAATTTCACTTACTTTTCTGAAAATATACTTATTCTATATATTTAATAATATAATTTGTATAATTGAAATACAAGTCCGCTACCTAGTTATAATTATGCATGTAATCTAAAATTTAACACATTAACAAAAAATAATATTAATATATTTTCTTAATACTTTTTCTTTTATAATTTTGTGGAACTTTATATTTAAATATTTGTACATTTAACTTCTTTTAAGGATTAAAAAATATTATTTATATAATTGAACAAAAGTAAAAGTGACTATTTGAGGCTATGTTTATAGTATTCATTTAGCTTGAACTATGAATGCTTAAGCCTTTTGGTTAAGCTATTTTCTGACGAGTTGGTAGCTACAACAGATAATGTTGCACATGTCACCTCGTAGATAAGAAGAATATTAACCCTAGAAGATCCTTACCAAGGGTCTACAGCCGAACAGGCAAGAGCCTATGCAGCCGAAAGGCTCACCTGCACAGATATCAAGTACGTATTTCAATACATGAACACGTACAAGGATCTGTCTTGTAGGACAACCAGGTTGTTCATCAACCTGGAATTGTGAGAGAAGTTTTTCAAAAAGATACCGACAATATTTGGAAAAGCAATCGAGGACGCCTTCAAAAACAGTATCCAAGAAATATTGTTAGGGTAATGCCAAAGATTCATTTCACGTAGCATCATTTGACGAAAATGTGCAAAACGGCAGCGATGCAGCGAAGTATCAAGGACCTTAGTTTCTGTCGGGAATTCCCAATTCCAAGCTACTAAAGAACCCCGACTAAGAAGTATAGGATAAGAAAAGCTAAGACCTACAAAGGAAAGCCACACGACTCCCTCGTAAGGATTTTCAAACGCAAAACTCCATCCACGCATAAGTGCAAATGCTTTGTGTGCGAACAATAAGGGAATTATGCCTGGGACCGCAGAAGAAAAATTGGCGACCTAGGTGGAAGGACTAGACCTCCCAGACGATTGGGACGTAGTATCAGCCGATTAAAACGAACCGGACAACGAAGGCATATGCAGCGCTGTGAGGGAGAAGCTAGCACAACCCAAGAAATAACCATGCGTCTTAGCGAAACACCGTATGATCTAAACTTCATGCACTAGACGCCTGAGCAAAAAAAATCGGGTTGGATGAAGAAGCCCCGGGACATGAAAGAATGGGACAATTGCCTGCACCGGTGGAAAGACGGGAAGTTGAAGGGTTCACGAAAACGTATTTTCCGTGTGACTCATGTAAGTGCCCCTGCCAACCAAGATTTGGTTCACAGTGTGGAAGCTGCATGCTCAAGGCTTGCTACATGTGCCTACGAGTCTGCTTCCACTACCGCTTAGTGGTAAAACCGGGAACGATACAGCTACTTGTCAGGCAGCCCTGCGACAAGCTGATCGAGGAAATGACAGTTCGTATCATGGAACTGCAGAAAGAGGTTCAGTTCCTAAAAGCAGAACTCGTAAGGATCGTCGGAGAACCAGATAGACTAGTCAGCTTGAAAGGCCTAATAACAATAGAAGACCTACAAGCTTTGGCCCAGAAGTCTAGAAATCTAAGGAGAGAGGAAAAATTAAAGGCCTTAACGAGGGCCCAAGAAAACCAAGCATGGATAAGCTCAGTAGGACAATCCAAATCCACGGAAAATTGGAAGAACTCTAAAAGAATTTCATAAGAGCTCGAAGAGAACGAGGAAGAAGAACAGTAGCGACGGAGCTGCGATGAAGTATGTCACACCCTTTGGTACAAAGATGCCATCGACGATGTGTTGATAGATCGACATGAAAAGGGCAAAAAGGAAGTGATCGCTTCCTGAACCAATAAAACGACAAGAGGGTAGTTAGCCAAAACACCATTCACAAAAGTCTATAATCTCAAGATAATCTTCAGAATACTCGGGATAGAAAGCTTCAAGATCAACACTATCCTGGACACTGGATCAACGAAGTGTTGCATTGACACTAAGTCAGTTCCAGCAGAAACACTGTAAGACATCAAGTGGTTGATCACCATATGGGGTGTCGCCTCCCAGACTGTAACCTCCATGAAGCTCAAAGACGGGTACATAACAGATAGAGGAACCCACTACCCAATACCATTCATATACTCAATGGATATGAAGCTTGTGAATGTAATCTAAATGCTACTTGGTTGCAACTTCATCAGAAGCAATCAAGGAGGGCTACAGATAGAAGGTGATACATTCATCTTCTATGAAAGCTCCCACATGACATTGCCAGAATTGGGAATGGAGGAAAATGACTACCTGTTGACACAGGAGGTAGTGCTCTACAACATAGGAAACTTACTCCCCAGTTTCAGGGATACCTATAAAGACCAGTATTCGTTACCTCGTATTAACACCATCCTGAAGAAAGTTGGCTAAATCAAGGTCTACTCAAAGTTTGACCTAAAGAGCGACTTCCATCAGGTAGCCAGGGCCGAAGAATCGATTCCCTGGACAATTTTCTTTGGCTTAGTGTAATTAGGAAGTCTAGCAGTCATGCACCAGACGAAGGCCATCATGGTCAATTCCGGAACTTCCGTGGACACTAAAATATGGCAGGAAACAAAGGGTAAGTCGTGGATGGTATTCGACTACCGAATGCTAAACAAGAATACCTATAAAGACCAGTATTCGTTACCTCGTATTAACACCATCCTGAAGAAAGTTGGCTAAATCAAGGTCTACTCAAAGTTTGACCTAAAGAGCGACTTCCATCAGGTAGCCAGGGCCGAAGAATCGATTCCCTGGACAATTTTCTTTGGCTCAGGAGGGTTGTATGAATGGCTAGTCATGCCATTCAGCTTGAAAAACGCCCCAGCGATATTCCAAAGAAACATGGATGACTAGTTCAATAGGACGGAGGAATTTCTAGCGGCGTACATCGATGATATTCTGTTTTTCTCAGAAACCAAAGGAGAACACGTCATGCACCTAAGCCAATTTCTCAACATCTATGAAAAGGAAGCCTTGGTACTATCCTTGGAAAAAATGAAAATCAGTGTCCCAAGGATAGAATTCTTGGGCGCCATCATCGGGGAAGGAAAAATTGAGTTGCAGCCAAATATCATCCTGAAGATTGCAGACGTTTCAAATGAGAAGTTGCAAGAGATCAAGAGATCAGAAGCAAAGGCTCAATGCATTTTGCGTAGGGAAAAGTCTACCTCTCGAAGGTGGAACAACCTCTGAAGGGCAAAGCCTTCACCTTCTACATTTTGGTGACAAGACCAGGTAAATGCATATACATGGAATATTTTTCTCTATGCCAAGCCAAGGAAGGTGTGCTCCAAACACCTTGGAAATGATTTTAGTCATTCCAAGAGGCTGGGGAGTGCTTACTCCCGCAACTTAAGGAAGAAGATAGGATCACTATAGAGGAGGAACGTGACAACCCTCCCATAGATGATGCAACATAACATACTTGTATGAGTATCAATTTCATCCTATAAGAACTGCACCTAAAGGAAGACAAGCTGCGAAAAATCATAGAAGACTTTGATGAGTTGCTTGAACCCAACAACCCTTTGGGCCGCATCAACAAAAGATTACAACGCAACAATATGATGGATTTGGACCCAGTGAGAGCCCAAAACATAAGTACTAGAAAGCATATGGACCCAGGAATAAATCGTCATCCATGACGACATATGGCAATAATAAAACAACACATTTGGACAACGCGTGCTTTGTCAGTAGGTGTCAGTCCTATCGGTTAGTATCAGTCTGTGACTACTTTAATTGTCTTTGTGTTGTAAAACGTAACTTTAACCAAGTGACGATGAGGCCCAATAAGCACCCAGCAAGGTAAAGATGCTTCCTTATCCTCCAGTTATCCCCTAGAGATAGGTGTCATAGGTTACGAGCATAACTCTAATTTGCTATAAATAGGACAAAGTACAGCAGGACAAATCCAACACCAAAGAGATTTATAAGGTATTCACCAAAAGAAACCTCCCGATGCCCTGAACTTTTCTATCTATTAAGACTAATAAATTTTAATGATAAATGACATATAAAATAAGAGTAAATAAAAATAGCCAACTTTTGCAAAAAAAATGACTGACAAAAGTTATACATAAATTTACTACAATATAAAATAAATCTAATTATTATTTACATGCCATAGATATGTAACTTTCTAAAAGTTTTTCTATAAGGATTTCACAAAAAAATCACTGGACTTAACTTTATGGGCATAACTTATGACCTACCATCAACATAGTATGACCATAAATATAAATAGAAGGGTTAATTACTTTCCATGGTTACACATTTTTGCTCAGTGTGATTAATTGGTTAATCATCTTTTTTGTGTTACTCAATGGTTACATATCTTTTGCATGTGACTAATTGGTTAATCCGCCAATTAGACGTTACTATTTTCCGTTACTTAATTTATTAACATATTTTTTTTATTTATCAAATGACTATTATGCTCTCACTTTATCCTATCAGATATTATTCATCCTATGAAGTTGTTCTTCATATTCTCCTTCAACATCTTGTTCACACAAATAATTGAGTGCGATTCAATTTGGCCCTCTCATAACCGGTACTCCAGTAAAAGCCACAACACTGAGTTCATCAAGGACATCAACTCCTCCCAAGGCTCCACATTCATCATCTAACACTCATTTAACACACTATCAACCATATTCAACTTTATCTTAGAAGGAGCAGCAATTGCAGACAAGGAAAGATATACAATACGATACGACGCTCATCCAACTCAACAAAATTCGATACGGAGTTGCAGAAGGCATCAGATTCATATCTGGTGCGCAGTGAGCCTAGTGGCCATAGGTAGACTTTCCGTGTTGTTCCTCTTCTTTAGAGTCTCTTCTTTACATTCTGGCAACCTCGAATCCTCTCTCTCTCTCTCTCTCTCTCTCTAATCTTAGGTCTTCAGGTTGGGTCGCCGTCGTCAGGTTCCAGATCATGTTTCGTCTCTGGCCTTGTTTCCGCCTCCAATGGCTTCTATGTGTGTTCTTACGCCTCACAGTTCACCGATTCGTCCAATTCTGTTACTTCACCGATTCTTCCGCCTCTCAGTTCTTCATGCTCTAAGCTTTTTACGTTGCTGAGGTTGTCGGGGATGCCGAACTTGAGGCGGTTATCATTGAGGAAGATGGCGTCCAACTCGTATAGCAGCTTCATGCGACGAAAGGTTCTTGAAAGTTGGTCCTTTACCCACTGGCCCAGACCAAATATGTTTCCACAAGGATCGAGACTCTCCATCAGAGGCGATAGGGTGAGGCTCCGGGATCTCCAAATGAGCGGCTTAGGGTTTAGGTAGAGTGAACATAGGGGTAATATTGCAGAGGTGTAGTGAACAGAGCGACCATCATCAACGACAGAGGAGGTGGAGTGAACAGTGTTTAATTTTAGAGTTTAAGGTTAATTTTATATGTTAAAATAGTGACTCAGCAGATAAATTTAACGATGAACAGTAAAAATGACCAAATAATCACTTGCTGAAAGTTATGTAATCATTCTGCAAAAGTTATAAAAGAAATACACGTGATTATAAAATAAATTAAACATAAATTAATAATATTAAAAGTTACTATAAAAATAAAATAGTGACTTATACATCCCTTCCAAATTTGATAAATCATAAACAAATAATTTAATTTTAAAATTGTCTCGACCCACGCTTCCTTTGGTAGAATATCTGAATTTTTTTTAAAGTAGGTATTTTTGTTTTTAGAAAAGTAGGTATACAAATTTTTTTTCTTCGAAAAATAGGTATACGCGCACCCCTGGGTGGCGCCTATTGAATAGGCGCCATTCAAAGTATCGCCTATTCATAGGCGCCACTTTGAAGTGGCGCCTGCTCCACAATAATTTTATTTGTTACAATTTTTTTTTTGATAATGACGACTCGATGTTTAATTAAAAATAAAATTATGTATCCATTAAAAAAATTTGAAAACTTATAGTAAGTAGATATTTTAATTGCGATTCAATGATGCAAAAAATATTAAATTTGGATTTACGGATTGACTGTACGGCATGCCGCAAGTTGAGATATGAAAATTTTACTTAAAAAATTATAACTCAGACCATGTAAGTCCAAACTCAACACGGTTAATGTCATTTATGTCGTAATTCAATTATCTATCTAGGGTAATATTTTTTATTGCCAATACAGTGATTTTGTAACTTAACATCGTTCGTTTTATAATTTGACCGAAATAAGTAAATGCATTAGGTGAGAAATTTAATTATGTACTTACTCAAAAAACTTACGGTGCGTAGATAATTTAATTACGAATTAAATGACGCTAATTATGCGTTAGTTTTTTACTTTTAGACTGACTGTATAATACGATACATTAAAACCTCTACATACGATACAAAAACTTCCAAATAGTGTTTTTGTAAGTTCAAAACACTATTTGGAAGTTTTTGTATCGTATGTAGAGTTTTTTATGTATCGTATTATACAGTCAGTCTAAAAGTAAAAAATTAACGCATAGTTAGCGTCATTTAATTCGTAATTAAATTATCTACGCACCGTAATTTTTTTGATTTATTTTTGAGTAAGTACATAATTAAATTTCTCACCTAATGCATTTACTTATTTCGGTCAAATTATAAAACGAACGATGTTAGGTTATAAAATCACTGTATTTCGTGGGTCACTACGAGAGGTCAGACGAGGATTAGACCTAGGGAGGAAGGCCCCCAACCTACCTCGCCTAGGGTCGCCGAGTGGATGAACCACGAATCAGGGTCGTGGGACGAGAGTACGGTCCGCCGGGCCGTACATGGGGAGGATATCGACGTTGTTCTTCAACAACACATTCCCTTAGATCACGCGCCTAACAGATACCGGTGGCCTCACTCGAGATCGGGCGAAACCTCGGTACGCTCGGTCTATCATCGCCTTCACTCGGCATCTACCCGTCATCACGCTATTGGAGATCTGAACCGGCGACCGGGCCCAGACTTACCTACGGTTTGGCCTGCGATTTGGGGGGCCAATATATGGCCTAAGATCAAGGCCTTCATGTGGAAGTTGGCCAACGACGCTCTACCAACGAGGGGAACTCTCGCTAGGCGAGGCCTTGCTATCGACCCGTTATGCCCGACCTGCTCCCTTATTGAGTCCCGGGAGCATATGATGTTTGTTTGTCCTTGGGTTAAACAGGTTTGGCAACAGCACATGGATAACGCGAGGATTGGTGTGGGGGCGAACTCCGTGGATCTTTCGCTGGCCGAGGCCACAACTTTCTCGGGTTCGGACCGCAGAGTCAGAGCTGACTCGTGGAGGCGGTTCATGGTAGTATGTTGGGTCATCTGGAAGGCTAGGTGTAAACTGGTCTACGAGGCAACACAACCGTCCGTGCCTTCCATCGTGGCCGATATCGAACGCACGCTCATGGACCTTGCGCCTTCAGTCACGGTTTATCCCAACACCCGAATGATCCAAGCGTGGGTCGGCCCGCCACCGGGTGTTATGAAGATCAATTGTGATGGGGCTTGGTGCGGCTCATCGATGCGTGGTGGGCTAGGGGTGATCGCAAGGGACCATGACGGTCGGGTTACTGGTGGCCGATCGGGTATACTCATTGCGGGATCGGTGGACAAGATCGAGGCTCAAGCGGTCTTTCATGCGGTTCAACTTGCGGTCGATATGGCGTGGCCTAGTATTATTATTGAAACTGACTCCTTGAATGTGATCAACCACATTCTTAGGCGTGACTTTGCTTGGAGGATTGCCCCTATTATGTCTAATGCGGTTTCCCGGTCTTCATCGATTAGGGAAGTCGCTTGGGTGCATATTCCTCGGTCCGCCAACTCTTGTGCGGATTGGGTGGCAAAGAATGTTCTTGCGGGGTTGTGTCCTTCGGATTGGGTGTCCTCACCCCCAACCCCCCTTCTTAGATGTGTTTGTGCGGATAATATCTTGCTTTCGGTTTCTTCTTTGGTTATTGAATGAAGTATGAAGTTGTTATTGGCAAAAAAAAAAAAATCGCTGTATTTCCAATCAAAAAAATTACTCTAGATAGATAATTGAATTACGACATAAATGACATTAACCGTGTTGAGTTTGGACTTACATGGTCAAAGTTATAATTTTTTAAGTAAAATTTCATATCTCAACTTACGGCATGCCGTATAGTCAATCCGTAAATCCAAATTATATTTTTTGCATCATTTGAAACGCAATTAAAATATCTACTTACTATAATATTTTTAAAATTTGTTAATAGATACATAATTTTATTTTTAATTAAACATCGAGTCGTCATTATAAAACAAAATTGTAAAAAAAAAAAAAAATGTGGAGCAGGCGCCATTCAATAGGCGCCACCCAGGGTGGCGCGTATATCCAATACGCGCTATCCGGGGTGCGCGTATACCTATTTTTCGAAATATTTTTTTGTATACTTATTTTTCTAAAAAAAATACTTACTTTAAAAAAAACAATCAGAATATCTTGCTACTTCTTTTGGTATTGCATCATTTTCGAGTAAGATTGATTATGCCCAATAACACTTCACATGCGAAAAACAACTACGTCACATGCGTGTAAATAGTCTAGAAAATTATATAGTTGTGACATACTTAAGCTTGAGCTTGGAGTATTATATTTTGGGCCACTAAATAGGCTACCATAAGACCATATTATTATTGGGTTTAACACAATAAATTGAAAGTGCAGGATAAATCTACATCTTACTTTGCATGAACCGTTTCCGTTACATTAAGGCATGAGAGAGGACGGGTGAAGAGAAAACATAGAAAAGAAAGTTTGGGGGTGTTGGATTCTGATCTTTCGCCACGGCGCTCCGGTGATGCTCCGGCGCTCCGGCGACCTGCAAGAAGCAAACCCCGGGTTTTTCCCGTGGTTTCCCCTCCGACGATCAAGTTAGTCGGAGGTTCGTTTTTGGAGAGCCTTCAGAGACTCTAAGATCAGTCCCCTTCAAATAAAGGGAGTAGTAACTATATATAAAAATATTTAACCTTAGTCCATGGTCAGGCGTTTTACCTTGGTCAGACCTTGTGAGACTGACAACACTAACCATGGTAACCTTTTATCTTACATTGTGCTTTGTGCTTGCATTGTGCTTTGTGCCCTCATGTGTCTTGTGCTATCTTGTGTCTTGTGCTATCTCGTGTCTTGTGCGGTATGGAGCCTTGTGCGACAGTGGAGGCATGCTCCTTTTGACTGGTGGAGCTCAGTCAGGTTGGCGCGCCATGCAGAACGGAGTCTACATATGCATGCGCCATGCAGTACACTTCTTTGTTCTTTCTCACGTACATAAGTCTTGGGCCTTAGCTTTTGGGCCCATTATGGAGATTCTAATCACTTTCTTCTTCAACAAACGTGGAGAGACCTGCATACTTCACTCTTCGACAGGCGTACTCCGACCGTGGTGCGCCTTAGGAGGTGGTGCGACGTGATTGCCTTGCCCTTGTGGGGCTCGGTCTAGGTTGGTAACGCCAGGTCGTCCAAGAGGATGGCTCGCCTGGAGGGTGGCTCGTCTTGAGGCTGGCTTGCCTGGAGGGTAGTCGACCTATTGCTGGTGCGGCACTTGGCGCGCCTTGTGGCTGAGCTTGACACGCTCTGTGGCCGAGGTTGCATGGTGGAGAGACTAGCGCGCCCGTGCAGAGCTCTTGGTGGCCTTGACGGGGCATCTCTATGGCTGGAGCCTTGTGGGACTCGTTCCAGGTTTGTGATGCCAGGTCCAGGAGAGTGGCGCGCCAGGAGGCTGGTCGACCTCTCACAGGAAGGTGGCGCGCCTGGAGGCTGGTCGACCTCTCACAGGAAGGTGGCGCGCCTGGAGCTGGTCCCATGATGGAGCTTGCGGGGCGGCGCCACCTTGGATCTTGGCGATCGTGACCGAAGCTTGTGGGGCGCGCCATGGACGAGGCTGGCGTCTGGTCTAGCTGGGTGTCTTGGATCGAGGCTGGTGCCCTTGGGCGCACCAGGTGACCGACTGATGCCTGCGCCAGATTGGAGACGAAGCCGCCAACTGAGTTCTTCTTGCTTCCTTTATGTGAAGTGTTGCATGAACTTCTACGTGGAGCTCTTGCTTGTACATGGAATTCACCAATGTATCGTCAGACTTCCCCAGGCCTAAAAAGGGCACTTGTCGTAATCCAACCCTAACAGGGGGGTTTGGGAATCATAAATATAAATTCAGTTTTCAGAGAAATGATTTAAATAAATCCATTTTCTTAAAAAGACAATCGAAAGATGAATTTACCAGATATTCATTATTGGTTTTAGGATGATGGGTCGCCCAATTCAGTATTGGATGTTGACCTAAAACTTTTGTCTTTATACTCCTATATATAGGGATGCTCTCCCTCATAAAAGGGTAATAAGTTTTCTATTCCAGATTCTGTTGTCCTACAGCTTAGACATAGGTCAGCAACTGTGTAAACCTAGGTCATTATCCGTTAACCCGTGGTGTGTCCTCCCGTCCAGCAGACCGTGATCCTAACTTCAGGCAGATCCGTTTCCACTAACGTAATCGCTCCAAGAAGTAACTTCATTATACAGGATTATGTTGTGCCTAACGATTGCATGTTTGTTACATAATCCAACATTGGTATTAGATCCATGATAGTTTGCTTTCCAAATTGCCGAATTTCGGGATAATGGCCACCATGGTCAGTCGTGACTGCAACGAGATCCCAGACGCATAAAACAACTACCCAAAGGTCGAATAAGGGGTTGCTGTGGCCTTTGTGGCTGCATCTTGTCCCCTGTTGTCTGCATCCCTAGTGGTTGCGGCTCCGGTCGAGAAGGGAGGATGAAACCACAGTAGTTGTGGCCACGCTCAAAAGGGGCCACACCTTTCGTGGATGTGGCCCTGCGACTGGTTGTCGCAGCCTTTGTGGTCGCGATTCCAGTCGCCTGAGGGGGAGGGAACTAGGGTGAGGTCAGCCAATGGTCGTCAACCCACTTCCGTGGCCAGCCTTTGTGGCTCGCCACCTTATGGTGGTTGCGGTTGCTAGGGTTTCCAAAACCCTAGCAACAACAATCTTTGGAAGAAGATAAAACTGGACCAATCTGAGTGAACCGGTCCAGCCCGGTCTGGTCTGCAGAGGTGAACCACACCAATTCAACCATGTTTGGTTCATTAGACTATATGATCTGGTTCAGTACAGACTGATTGTCGTAATTTGACAGATCCGGTTCAGTTTGGTTTAGTTGGTCTGATCTAATTTAGGGGTCTAGGACCGACTGAATTGGTCTGATATGAATTTGGTGAAGATCCTCGATCCTTTGTGGGTTCTGGTGATTTGTTATTTTGGGCAATTATGCATAGATCCTTTGTTAATAAATTTTTGTCCAATTAAATTAGTATTTATATAAATTTAAATTGTTGGAGGAGCTTTATATTGTTTTATATTGCATGACTGGATAAGTAGAACATTGTGGGGGGTTCCTTGAGCTCCCTGGGTTACTTTGTGTTTTTGCAGGGTAGATAGTCTTCTCTTACTTTATATGCTTTACTCTTGACTTCATGTCTGATAGAGTGGAATAGGTCATGACTTGTTGATATCCCAGTATGCCGTGTGAAAATTGGCCTAACATGTTAATTACTTTTATTTGTTGAGTCTTTAGTCCCTGAATTTAGTTTATTGAGAGTTTAGTCCCATAATTTCATTTCTAGACACTTTAATCCCTGAATTTTCATTCATTAAGACTTTAGTCCCTGAACTTTTATTCATGGTGATTTTAATCCTTAAATTTTTGGTTAGGGTGACTTTGGTACTCAAAATTTAGAAACTTATAAATTAGCCCCAAATTAATTTTTGAAAGTTCTTAATATATGTATGTGTGTATTGAATTATGTGGTTTGTTAGCTTACTTGTGTATGGTAGATTACCTTGGTAGGGAGATCTAAGTTTAGCATAGTCTAGGTAGTAAACCTTTATGATTGTCCTTAGTAGCCCTTTGTAAGTTTGGATAAGTACAAACTACACTTTGGAATATGTTTCTAGATGTGAACCGGTCGGTTAGTCTGCGAGTTTATCTGAATTTCCTTGAATAGTACTAGGATGATTGTCTTGTGTTAACAGTTAAACGCTTTACTTTAGTTAGATCTATTCGACTCCGATTCATTAAAGTCGGTTTGTATATACTGTGTTTCAATTGATAGAAGTGACTTTAGGGCATGCTTAGAAATGGGGAGTACTTCTTAGCATAACTAGGTTTGTCCTCCAAGTTTAACTATATTCTCAAGTCTGTCCTGTTAATTTGAAACTTGTCTTTTTCCACATGCATTAGAACATTGTTCCTTGTGTGTCCATGATCTTAATCATCTTTTCACTAGTTACTGAAATATGGTCGCTCGAAGAACTTCATAGTTGCGCTGAACAAAGGTCTTTGACTTAACGGGGACAACTACATGATCTGGAGCAAATGTATACAAATGGTCCTAATTGAGCAAAAGTCGATTGACCACATCAAGAAGATAAATAAAGACTCGACACTGGAATATCGAATCAACGGAAGACCTTTTATGATGAATGAGAGGCAAAGGATGATGAGGCGCGCACTCCATTACTGAGTACGATGATGATTATATTCTCTGTGAAGTTGAGCGGCAATACACGACTACAGGGTTGTGGGATGCTTTGCAAGATAGATATGGTTTTTATATAATTGCGTAGCTGCATTCGCTCAACATCATGTTCGATTCTTACAAAATGAATGTTCAGCACTCTATGAGACATCATCTGAGGCACATGGCCACCATGATTATAAAACTCAAGGAGGTCGGTTAACCCCTCACCGATGAGCAGCAAATCCAGGTTGTCTCCGCTCTTTGACTAACTTCTTGGAACATATAAAGACTCAAATGAGCTCAACACCTCTGAAAACGTTCGAAGGCACATTGAGCTAGAAGAGAAACTTATCGAGTCTACAAGACCTAACCCTAAAGTTCATATGACATCATACTATGTACCTAAGATGAATCATCGTAAACGAGAGAGTGGTGCACAACGTGTAGTCACAGATGCACTAATGGCAAAGAAGATAAAGATTGATGCTCCTCTGAAAGCAGCGACGCATAAATGTCCGTGTAGAGACAAGAAGCCTGAGTCCTAGAAATGCTTCAAATGTGGCCACAAGGTACACATTGTGAATACATGCCCCGAATCAGCGCGACAGGTACATCGCGCTAACAAATTTAGTGAACTTTGTGTTTCTAGTACTGTTATGTTGGTTGAATCATGTCCTATATGGATTTTTGATTAAGGATCAACAAACCACATAGCCAGGGATCGAGACGCTTTCTTAGATTATTGGAGAATTTTGCGGCAATAACTCTCGTGTCGAAGTCGAAGGGATTGGAACTTAAGAGTTGCGTCTGCGTGGTGGTCAAGTCGTAGTATTACATGAGGTTGTTTATGCTCTGCATATTCACCAGAATGTTAATTCAGTCTTAGGATTAATGAAACTCGGTTGAAGTTTATTTTTTCATGAACTTTCAGTCCAATTATCTTTAGGATCAACTTTTTTTGGCTTTGCGATAGTTTCTGGTGGATTTATTATTTTGGATTTGGCTTCATACACCAATAATAATTTCATGTTCTCTTCTACACGTGAAAATGTATGCGATGTGAATGATTGACATGCTAGATTAGGTTATATTTACCAACATAGAATGCAGTGGCTGACTCAACAGGGTTTGCTGCCCAACATTCTGAAAGTGAGTTGTCTACGTGTGTTAATTGTCTAGTAGGAAATACCACCTGAAAGCCTATTAGTAAGGCCCCTAGAGCTGAATATCATTTGCAATTAGTTCATTTTGATATTTGTGGCCTTTTAGAGTTAGGGCTCAGCATGGAGCACGATATTTTATAAAATTAAAAAATGATTATACTCAGTACGAATTCATCTACTTGATCCCCCATAAATCAGAGACAATAGGTTCATATCATTTTTAAATTTGGTAGAGAACCAATTAGATCGGAAGGTTCATACCCTATGTACTTATTGTGGAATAGAGTACTTTTCAGCGGAGTTAAACGGTCTATGCACTGAAAAAGGGGAACATTCATCAGTTGACGATTCCCTACACCCCTCAGCAAAATGGTGTTGTAGAGAGGCGCAATAGAACACTCTTTGAAATGGTTTGGTTGATGATGGTGCTGACTCAATTGTCCATTTCCTTTTGGGGAGATGCTTTGAAGGTTGTTGCCAACATCCTGAACCGATGAAGACGGTTGACTCCACTCCATACAGGCTTTGAACTGGAAGAAGGGTGGACATTAGTCGTATGCGCCCATGGGGATGCGTCGCTTACACACATGATTCCCCGAACAAGTTTGGAAAGATTGTACCTAGAGGAAAGAAGAGTAACTTTGTTGGTTACTTTGAAACCTCCAAAGGGTGTGTGCTTATAGCCGAGTAGGACAATGATATTATTACCGATATCAAATCATGAGACGCAACGTTTCTAAATAACAAATTTATGAAAATGGGGAAAATTGGGATAAACCGATCTCTATATGAGATGCAAGATCAGGTTGAGCAAACACCTATTCATTCGAGTGGGAGAGATGAAATTGAACATGATGAATCGGTTCATCGTCCACCAGATTCAATCGCCTGCTGGAGCGAATGGAACAAGTTCTGCTCCCGATGATCTTGTTGACGGTGGAAGCATTAGGGATCTTATTTGCAGTGGAAGTGATCATGGTCGTACCCCTGGTAGTACTCAGTTGTTACGTCGCGAGCTAAGACAAAAGTTTCCCTCCCGGCGATATAAGTTTGAAGGTGATGAAAACCGTTAGAGAAGCCCTTAATGGACCCTTTCAGGAACAATCATGAAACAATGGAGAACGAGATGAAATCTATGGGGAAGAATGGTGTTTGGACACTGGTCGACATTCTGAGAGGACGCAGAACAATAGGGGCTAAATGGGTCCTCAAACCAAATCTCAAGGCCGATAGAATTGTTGACAGTCAAAAAGCTCGACTCATCGCGAAAGATTATACACAACAAAAGGAAGTGGACTTTAAGGAGAATTTCTCCCCGACAGTGCGAATGACCACGATTCGCTTCATTTTTACTATTGCATCAGTCTAGATCTGGAACTACATCAAACGGACGTTAAGACGACTTTGCTCAATGGTGAGTTAAAAGAGAAAATCTATACGAAGTAACCTAAATGCTTTGTGTAGAAAGGCCTTGAGCACCTAGTGTGCAATCTCCACAAATCGATCTATGGTCTGAAACAGTCTTCTAGGCAGTAGTACCACATATTTCATGATTTGTTCGTTAAAAATGGATTTCGCATGCTGGATAGGGACCTTTATGTGTACACCAAAAGGTTTGGACCGAATTTTGTGTTTATGACTCTATATGTGGATGATATACTCATAGCCGGAATAGCTTGGAGTTCCTCACACAGGCCTGGTTGTCCTCTCTATTTGAGATGAAAGACATGGGTGAGGCGTCATACATTCCTAGGGTTCAGATTTTGAGAAATCGTCGTAAGAAGCAGTTGTGGCTTTCATAGGAGAGCTACATAAACAAAGTGTTGGAAAAGTTCAACTTGAGTAACTGGAAATTAATTGAAACTCCAACTTCCATTGGGGAACCTCCTAACATGGGTACGAGTCTGAAAACAAAGGAAAGAAAGGGACAAGATGAAGCAGATTCCGCATCTAAGCGCAGCCGATAGCCTGATGTACGCAATGGTGTGTACTCATATGGATATCAGTCACGTAGTTGGTATGGTATGTCGGTACAAAGGTGATCCTCAATTAAAGCATTGAATGGCAGTGAAGAGGATCATGCGATATCTTAAGTGCACCTCCAACTATGCCCCGTGCTATGGAAGTGACTTACGGAGGTAAGAGGATCTCCGGATAACAGGGTACGTCGATTCAGATCACAGTGGTGACGTGGTTGAGAGAAAATCCACCTAAGGTTTTGTGTTCTAGCTATCCAATGGAGCAATATCATGGATGAGCAAGAAGCAGTCGTATATCGCATTGTCCACTATGGAAGCTGAATTTGTTATCGTTGCAACGACTACTTAAGAGATTATGTGGTTCAACAGGTGCGTAGATCGATTATTGAGTCATAGCTATAGGAGTTCAGTTGAGCCGATCTTGGTGTACTCCGACAATCAGTCCGCGATCTCCGTAACAAATGACCCAATGTACCATAATAAGTTAAAGCACATTGATATCAAGTACAACTATGCTATAGACATTGTGAGACACAAGATGATATGTTTGGAGTATCTGTCTACAAAAGAAATGGTTGCAGACCGTTTCACCCAAACCTTGAAGAGGGAGTCATTTGTGAGACATATGAAGTCTCTAGGACTATGTAGACTTAGTTGACATACTTCATTGATTATATTCCCCTTACAATGTTCTTGAACTTGAATTATATTTGAGAATGTATTTTTTCTCAGTTTGAGTATTCTGTGTGTTCATTTCTGTGATCTTTTGTTAATATATGTCAAATTTGATTTCGTCGCCCAGTCGCCCTCTCACACGGGTGATAGCTTCTATGCCTTTGTGACTGGGTGAGGTTGACGATAGTTTTTAGTTTTGGAAGTCCATTGGGATGAACAGAAAGTACCTTGTGTTCAGAGATATCTGATTTCACACTACGCCAGATTATGATCTGTCTATACACTAAAGGATCATATGGGAGTCTTTGTGACTTTTGGTTCATGTACTTTGTGTGCCTGATAAACATCTATACAACATTTTGAGATATGCTCAATGGGAGAGGAGATACATTGTAGCGCGCGTTCCATACTGCGGGTATGATTTAAGATGTGATCTTAACTCGGAGTCGCGTGAGACCGAGAGCTCTTTGCGTAAGATCCACGAACGTCCCCTCACCATTCTGAACAAACACTTGAGGTTCATTTCAATGTTTGTTATCTTAGTCCGTGCTAGATGGGTGCACCCACAAGTACTTTAGTCCTTGTTTTAGAAAAGTGAGTTGGACTATGCTGATGGTTTCGTGGGAAGGGAATGGTCATTATGGGATCTTCTCAATATTGTGTCCACTAGTGGGTCGTCAACGGCAACATAGGTTGTGGTTGTGGGCACAATGCATGTATACACGTTTGAAAAATCCTTGTGTAGTCAAACTTGAGAGAGATTACATGACCAAGGGTGCATGACATAAATTCAGTGATGATATGAGATATGTGAATCACTACAACTCCTAACAGATGCGCAATACATTGCTCGTAGTACATGTCGATCGCACGACTGCCTCCTTGTATGTGACTTGACTGTATAAGAGGAATTCGCCCGTGCTAACTTAATGAATGAGTGCCCTCACTTTGTGCGAGTGCGATATGTTAGTTATAGGATGATGGGTCGGCCACAAGTGACAGTCCATTCAGGTAAGCCAAATATTAGATGCTGACCTAAAACCTTTCCCTCATAAAAGAGTGATAAATTTTCAGATTATGTCGCCCTACAGTTTAGACAGCGGTCAACAACTGTGAAAACATAAGTCACTGTGACGTGTCTTCTCATCCGGCCTATCGTGATTCCAACCTCACGTAAATCCTCTTCCACCAAGGCAATCAGAGGTAACTTAATTATAGGTAATTATGTTGTGCCTAACTAATGCAGGTTTGTTAGGTAATCCAACACCTAATTATTTCTCTGGATTTTCTATTGTTGATAAAATTATACCGGATTGAAATAAATAACTTAAACTAAGTGTTTGTGTTTTACGATTGCATGTTAATATTCTAACAATATATGTTAGTCATCATAAGTGTCCACTAGGCAGTAGAAAAGATTGCCTTTTTCTTATGTCATATTATCCGCACCAACGAAGGAGGTGATGGCCCCGTGTGCTCAGCACTATCCAAATTCCAAAGTGTCAATTATTGTAATAAAATATATCAAATTCACCTCAAATTGATAATGATGAAATTATTTTAAAAAAAATCTTAACAAATGTATATTCAGTTTTATTATTTTCTTCTAACTATTGTACTGTTATTTTATCGCAAATTTTATAGTTGATTATTCTATTATTATTTAATAATAAAAATACAACCCTTTATGCAAAGGGAAAATGTAGTGAAATACCAATTTTTTGGTTATTATTAAGTAAATGTTTTTTTACAACTACTTAGAATATATTTTACCGTTGTATATGATTAATATAGGGTATCACACTTGAAATAATCTAATATTTAAAAAAGAGTGAATTATGAAATAAATATGAATTAGGTTGGTTTGGTTTGGTTCCTTGGGCAAGACGTATCTTCTAAAACTTCAGGATCAGATTCGGACTTAGGTTCGGTGGCCGACTTGGAGCAGATAAGAACGACCACTCCTCTGCTTTGGCCCCCTCTGTCTTTCTCTCTTCTTCGTCTTCTTCTTCTTCAAGCACCTTCAAGAACTCAATTCTCCTCCTTTACCAGACTCCACTTTCCAGCAATCGCCTCTCTCTAGAAAACAGAATAAGCTGGCGATCGTGAACGAAGATACTGTCCGCGAAATCAAGCCAAAGAACCGTAGAATCATGGTACTCATGTCTCCGTTGCTTTTCTTTACTGTTTCTCTCTCTACATTTCTGTTAACCTGACCAGAGATTTCTGTCCGTGTTGTGTTTAGGGAGCTGGAGGTCCTGAGGAGGAAAAAGAGAACTGGCCGCCATGGCTAAAGCCGCTTCTGAGGGAGAGGTTCTTCGTTCAATGCAAGATTCACGCAGATTCTCACAAGAGCGAGTGTAACATGTACTGCTTGGACTGCATGAATGGCGCTCTCTGCTCTCTCTGTCTCAATCATCACAAGGATCACCATTCCATTCAGGTTCGATCATCGATACCAAATCACATTCAGATGCTCAGATTTTTGGGGAATTTATTGAATTTTGACTTTTCAAATCAAGAAATTTTATTTTGGCAGTGGGTGCTTGGATTTGAGAGGTAGAACTTAAAAGGGGTGAAACATAATAAGGGGTTAAGGATTCTTTTTCTTCTTTTTAAATCTTCAAAACTGACTCTTTTTTGGTTCCTATCTATCTAAAATTAAAAAATTGGAGGTAAAATTATGGTAAGTTTTGCTATTATTCGAAAATAAAAAAAATGCAGGGAAACATTCATCTTTTCTTCAAAATTGCCTCGTTGATCAAAATCTGAAAAGAAGAATTTTGAGAGGAAAATAATTTTATTTTTATAAATTTATTCAAAAATTAAGAAAGGGGATGAAGTTGAAACCCAATAATCTAATTTTTTGATAAAAGGTTCAATTTTTTTCTTCAATTTGGAGTGCGACTTTCATGAACACAATGCTTGTTTTTCTTCATTTCCCTCCCTTGTTTCGTTATTGTTTGAATGTTTGATTGATTCTATTTCCAGATTCGGAGATCCTCGTATCATGACGTGATCAGGGTTTCTGAGATACAGAAAGTTGTGGACATCACCGGTGTCCAAACCTACATCATCAACAGTGCCAGGGTCGTGTTCTTGAATGAGAGACCACAACCTCGGCCTGGGAAAGGTGTCATAAACACATGCGAGGTCTGTGACAGAAGCCTACTCGATTCCTTCAGATTCTGCTCTCTAGGTTGCAAGGTAGATACGAGCAACACTACAAAATCATCTCTTCTAACGAAAAATGTTAATTTTGTACAGTCTCTGTGGGGTACAACTTTCTAATTTATATATACCTCCAGAGTTTGACATATTTGTACTAAATATGCATTTTCTTTTTTGTTACTCTTTATAACTGTACTAATTGTAGAATTTTCTACTATTATGTTGTTTCAAAGTTTCACGTTTTACAACATTTAGAAATATTTCCATTTATTTGGTACAATTCTCCATCTAGTTATCTACTAATTCACCATTTTCAAGAGATTAGATTAGATTAGGTTGCCAAATCCCATAAACTTGGCGATCACATTTTTCCAGAAATTAAATGCACGTTCATAGATTTCAGGAAAATGATGCAATAAGTTATTGAATGTTGCACAAGAGTTTGGTTTGGCAACGTTGATTTTGTTTTCATTCTGCTTGCTTTTAATGTAATTGTTTCGATTGAAAACTCAACCTTTACTAATCCTTCCAACTGAAAAGCACATTTTGATGCTTGTCGCTGAATTTTCACCTGATTTTGTTTCTTGGTTCTTGTGTTCAGATCATGGGTATTTCCAAGAATTTTGTGAAGAAGAAGAATTCTTCGAATCCCGAAATGGTGACATTGGATTCGGAAGATTCATACAGCAGCAGCACCAGATACGAACACAAGAACATGACTAACATATGCAGTTTCAGCCCCCCAACACCTCCACCGATTGTATCAAATTACCGGATCGCGAAGAGGAGGAAGGGGATCCCACATCGAGCTCCGATGGGTTGCTTAATGCTTGAATACTAGAGAAAAAAGTTTTACCAAAAATAATAATAGCAAACCTAGTTCCGTGTTAAGAGCTTTGTAGCAGAAGAAGCCAACGGTGGGAAAATGTACATAGAAGCATATAATGTAGAAGACAAGGAGGCAAATAAGTAAAGACAGTAGTCGAGTACTGTGACATTAGGGTTTGATTTTGTGTTCTGTCTTGATACAAAGAAGTGTGAATATTCGCAGTGGAGACATCACTAAGAAAAGAGACAAGACACTGATGTGCAATGGTGTATGTATATGCCATATGGTGGTTATAGTCGACTATTGATATGATTTGGGACATATAATGGAATGGTGTAATGTGAAGATATTATGGAGTAATGTGAAAAAGATGAAAGAGACGGCATCCTTTTTTCCATCGTTGTTGATTGTATATTCTACATTACACACGAAATGTGTAAAAATTAAATATATATAATAATATATAGTTAAAGATTATTTAATAGTGTAATATAGCTACATGAACGTTTTGCAACGGGCTATCCGAACTTTGAAAATTCAAAACGGGCACTACGGGAGAATACTTGGATAACGACTCAAATTTGCTTCATTAATGGCTCATTTGTTGAGCCATTAATGAAAGACGTCTCAATGAAAAACGAGCCGTCATTATAAGAGTCGTCTTATTTATGACGCCTCATTTTTCATTGAGCCGTCTAAAGGACGGCCCAATAAGAATGAGCAGTCTAAATTAATAATATTAATTTATTTGGAACGGCTCATTTAGTTTGAGCCGTCAAAATTATATTATATTTTAATTTATTTTTGACGGATCAACCATTTCCAGTCGTAATTATTCGAATTTTTAAAAAATAAAAAATTGAATAAATTAATATACCCCTAATCATAAATTTGCAACTTGAATAATTATACAAACCAAAATCTGTAAATATAAACCAAACAGAATCAGTATTACAATCCCTTATTCAATTCCTAAAGCATTAAAGAAACAATTTCGAACATCAATCTTCAATCATCTGTTGGATCATCATCTTCACTTCTACGCTTGACAGACTGATCACTTGGTTGAGTTGTTTGACCATCCTATAAAAGCATCCCAACAAAGTACTATATATAAGATGTATCACATTTAGACATCAAACAAGCGTGCGTGGTTAACATAATCATATCCTATTAACAAGTGAACTAAAATAGCAGTCGAACACATTATGTATAATTGTATTGATATAAGCGATAAATATAACATATGTACTTACTTTATTTGCAATTGGTAAGAGTGTGGAACTTCAACCAAGATTGGTAGTTGGTGTGAAATCGCTGGAACCAACTGTCATGAAGTGTTGAAATGAATTAAATCCATTCATATTACTCTGAAGGTTAGCGATCTGACCTTGATGAATGGTTTGCATGACCTGTAATTGTTGTTGAAACTGTTTGTACATATCCCCCATTGTTGTTGAAACTGTTTGATCTGCTTGTTCCTTCAATTTATCATCAGTTTCTTTCAATTTATCATCAGTTTCTTTCTTGTCCCTCTCTCTTTCAATCTGTAGACGTGCTCGTACACGTCTTTCTATCTCTTCTTCACAGTTGCTAGCTTTCTGTGACCTATGTACCATAGTCGGTGTTACGCCAAGTCCATAACCTTTGATTCACCCGGATTTTTCTCCGCTCACAACCTCACGATATACACTTTCTTCCCTTATAAGTGGATTCTCGTCTGAGTTATGAGAAGTGCGATCTGCTAATAATGATTTTCCTTGTTCCTACAACAGACAATTAAGATTGATGTTTAATACATCTTCTACAAATAAAACGTGTATACAAAAGTTAACTTTGAACAAATTTAAGTATTACCACTATCAAAGTTGCCACTTCATCAACAAATGCACCATTATTCTTACGGACATGGGCATACTCGTAAAATTCCAGAATCCCCACAGGTTTTTTACGCTCTTGTTCCTATTAAATTAACACGGTAAAGTAGAATGCAAAGCAGTACTAGAAATTATGTTAAACAAGATAAATATGTATTTAAAAGCATTCATACCAATCTATATTTTGCACAAGCAAAACTCTCTGACACGGTTGTGTGAAAAGATGATTGTTGTGGCCGAGCATGTTTCCCATGTTTTGATGATTCCAACTCATAAACAATATAAAAATTAAATAAAAGGAAGTAAGAATCAATAACATTAATTATAAGAAAAAGAAGCATTCTAACCTGCCCTGCTTCAAAACACCAATGATCTACTAAGATTTCCCATTGCCATTTCTCCACTCCATCAACTTGTTTTGCTTTGATTTCTTCTTTGGTAACACCCGACTTAAAGTAAACTTCTTTTAGTGAATTTTTGTGATCCTTCCACTTCTTCGCAATGGATTTCAGTACAAATCTTTCATATGATCTTCCAGTATCATCAGGACAAATGAATTTTGACTGCAAACATATTTGTACAAAAATGTATAGTAAGTTAAACATATAAATAATCAATTTGTTTTAAAAAATAAAGATAACATATAACTTTTGTTAGGGCTAGTAAATTTTGTATGAAGTTATCAGACATATTTTTCCATTTTTTGACATTCACAGGACATATCTGGGATCTTCGAGCCGCTGTGCCAAGCCAGTTTCCTAGAACTTTTGCTGATTTTCCATATGGTTGACCAAATTCATTGCACTGAATAACAATTCTTCCGTCTTTTAATTGTCAGACATCTGATGCACGAAGATGTCTTTTTTTCCAATATCGATTACCAGAAGTATCTGCTAGACGAAATTAAAAAATTATAAAACACAAACATATTGATCTTATTATATAACATGAGAGTAAATACATCACCTAAAATTTCTACATGAGTAATTAGTGATACTGAGTCGTTCTGCTGTGACAACTCTCTACCAAATGGCGAGTTAGGTGTTGTTGGTGTGGGACAACTAGCATAATGCTCTCTGCCATTGCCCTCATTGTAACTACCGGAACCTAAATATGTGAATGACATGTCGCTTTACCTGAAATACAATGTATCATTATACATATATTGACGATATGATTTAATAATGTGTAAATACCAAAAAGTACTATATATATTGAAAATACTGTATGAGGTACAAAATTAGGTGTACAACTCATTCCTCAACACCTTCTCGAATCCAACGATGACTATTGTTAAGCTCGTCAACATCTAAATTTTGATAAGGCATACACTGCATAGAATCATCATCTTCATCACCATCTTCAGTTTTTCCCATATCAAACGTGTCTCTTGGCTTCATCTCCACTACAAAGTACCAGTCCACATTTTTGGGATCTTGGACATAAAATACTTGCTTAACTTGTGATGAGAACACAAATGGATCATCACGCAATCGTTCTCCTGTATGTATCTATCTCGAAAAATTAACTAGGATTGTGCCATTTGCATCCTTCTTAAGCCCTCCCGGAGATTTCACATTAACCCAATCACACCGAAATAATATTACTGAATATCGTCCATAATAACACAGTTCAACAATATCTGATAGTCTTCCATAATAACTTTGTCCATCTGCTTCAACCATTATACCACTATTCTGACATTTTCTGTTTTTCTCACAATCTTTTGTGTGGAATACAAATCCGTTGATAGAGAATCCACTAAATTTTCTAACAACGGAATTTGGACCGGTTGCAAGAGCAATTTCTTCTTGTGAACATTTATTAACAATCATGTCAGGTACCTAGATTTTTATAAATACTATAAGAAGAAATATATCTAACAAAACAAAACTCTGTACATTCAAATAAGATCAATAAAGAATTAACATAAACCTGTCATTAAGCCAATCTGCAAATTTCTCTATAAACAATTGACCCTCAATGCATGAAGTTGAAACTGAAGGGTGTTGTTCTCGTTGAACATCAACAAATCTCCTGCAAAGTTCTATTTAATTCAACTGTATCCGAAATATTTTGTTATTATACATAATAATTTGATAAAGAGAAAACTGACCGGCGGTATGGTTCAAGTATATCACTATGCAGTAAGACATAACGATATGCTTTAGCTAGCAACATACGATCAAGCACCGTTGTCTGAGCACTACCGATAAAATAACCACCTGATGAAAAAAAATATGTTTTACCTCCAGCATAGGATAAGATCCTTTTGGGTCGGTTAAATATCGAGTCTAGTTGCCCCATAAACCTTTTGCAAAAGGTCATACATTCTTCAACAATATATCCTTCTTCAATTGATCCCTTTGTTTGAGCTTTATTCCGAACGTAGTTTTTCAAAGTGACCAAAAACCTTAAGAATTCATTAGGAAAAAAATGTTACATTACTATTACACGCATTGGATAAAGAGAGTCAATTGAACTAACCTTTCAATAGGATACATCCACCAGTATTGTACAGGACCACCTAGTTTTACTTCCACTGGTAGATGTATAATTAAATTCATCATCACAGTAAAGAATCCTGGAGGAAAATTCTTCTCTAGATGACACAGAACAACTGCTGCACTACTCTGAAGTTCATCCAAATCCTCGAGATGGAGAGTTTTAGAGCACAATTTCTTAAAAAAAAAACGGACAATTCATTGAGTGCTAGAACAACATGTTTAGCCAATACACCTCTCAATGCAAGCGGTAGAATATCTTGCATTAGCACATGATTGTCATGACTTTTAAGATTGGAAAGCTTCCGCTCTTTCAGGTTTACTCCCCTAGATATATTTGAAGCATATCCATCAGGAACTTTAAAAATTTTCAACAATGTAAGAAACCTATCTTTCTCAACCAATGTAAAGGTGTAACAAGCATGAGGCGAATAAGGCTTCCCGTTAGGACGATCTACAGGATGAAGTTCAAATTTTATACCCATAGCCTTTAAGTCTTATCTAGCCTTCTCATTATCTTTTGTCTTCCCATCAATATTCAACAATGTACCAATCACGTTATTGCAAACATTTTTTTCTATATGCATCACATCCAGATTATGTCGAAGAAGATTATATTTCCAATAAGGCAATTCGAAAAATATGCTCTTCTTCTTCCACAAAATACTGTTTTGAGTAGATGTCGAGGCACCTTGTTCAGAGTAATCATCTCTCTCCAAAATATCTTCATCCTCATATGTTGTATCAACAAATATGTTGTTACCATCTCTTGATCGCTTCTTACCGCCTTTACCATAAGTATTTGTTAACCTCCTCATTTGCTCAAAAACTTGACCACCAGAAAGAGGTGTTGGTGAAAGTCGCATCTCAGTTATACCATCAAACTTCGTTTTTTGAAGACGGAATGGATGATCTATGTGTAACCACCGTCGATGACACATATAACAGTATTTGCCGTCGTTATCCAACCACAAAGACTCAGTTGAATAAGCACATATAGGACATGCAACTCGACCGTTAGTACTCCAGCCAGACAAATTAGCACATGCAGGAAAATCATTAAAAGTCCACATGAGTGATGCATGAAGTTTAAAGTTTTCACCCTTCAACGCATCATATGCCTCAACACCATTCCAAAGTTGTTTTAACTCTTCGATCAGTGGTTTTAGATAAATATCTATATCATTTCCGGGACCTTTTTCACCAGGGATGACCATTGACAGTATAAGAGACGACTTCTTCATGCACGACCATGACTCCATATTGTAAGGAATTATTAAAACAGGCCATGTACTATAAGTTGCACTCATCGTCCTAAATGGATTAAAACCATCATTGGCTAATCCTAGTCTAGCATTTCGTGGGTCAGATGCAAAATTTGGGTAACGCTCATCGAATGACTTCTACGCCAATGCATCAGCGGGATGTCTCAAGACTCCATCCACTGTTCGGCCCTCCTTATGCCAGCGCATCGAAGATGCAATATCATTTGACATATATAGACGTTTGAGTCTTGGAATTAAGGGAAAGTACCGTAATACTTTTGCAGTTTTTTTTCCAGACGTGGTCTCTTCTATATTATCTTTGCCTAGGTCTTTTTAAAGATTCTCTCACCTCGAAAGACCACAAGTTTGACAACTGGAATATTCAGCATTTTCACCCCAATACAACGTGCAATCATTTGGGCATGCATGTATCTTATCATACCCAAGACCCAATTCTGTAATCAATTTCTTAGCATCATAATAAGAAATTGGAAAAGTTGCTGAAGGAAATGCAATTTTTAATACTTCAAACAACATATCAACTGATTTCCGAGACCAACCACCAACTGTTTTTATATTCCATATGTGTAAGATGAATGATATCACTGTGAATGATTCACAATTGGGATATAATGGTTTTTCACATTCACTCATTAATTTTTGAAGAGGTGAAATTTTTTCAGGGCCAGCATTCTGTTGTTCTGAACCTGAAGCGTTATTATCACCATCAACTGGAATACTATCTTGCACAGTGTTTGACGAACCAGATCCCATGGCAGCATGAAATAAATCTCGCAATTAACCTTGTCCATCCAAGTCACTGTTAATTTCACTGTTCCTTATAGGACTATTCATTTTTGGTTCATAGTGGGCTGAGTTTGTATACAAGATTCACCATGAAAACACCATGTTGTATAGTCAACTAAGAAACCATTCCAAATCAAGTGACTTTCTACTTCTTCTACCACGTTATATTTTCTATTTTTGCATTTACGGCAAGGACATGTCATTTTTCCATTAACCAAACCACTTCTATTAGCAAATTCAATGAACCTTTTGACACCAGATTGATACTCGTTGCTAATTCTTGTTTTTTTTATCCAACTTCTATCCATGCCGAGTTTAAAGTTCCTAACAAAAAATGTGAATATGAAAGTTAGGAAGGTGGGGCAAACTTAGTGTATTAACCTAGGATCAAACTTATTAAAATATATCCTTTAATATGCTTATATCCTTTAAGAATAAGAATTGTTTTCATCATATGAATATCCAAAAAATCTCAAATACTTCATAAAATATTCCTTACCAAACATTTTTCTAAAGGTGAAACATCCTGTAAAATAGAGGAAAAACGTCATATTAATCAAGCAATAGATAGTGAGAAGACATTCTCCCAAAAATGTAAAGGAACATAACTTTCAAATTTATGAGTCATAACCACTTCTAAAAGATACTTAATGCTTCCTTTCAACAACTTTATTTGGAGTGTATAGCTAATTGGTCTCATTAACAATGCTCTTATCAATCTAGCTTTGGTAAGATCTTTTGATAGAAGGGATTCATAACCATGCAATTAACAAAAACAAACCCAGCAGCAATTAACAAAAACGAACCCAGCATCAATTAACAAAAAACGTCTCAATGAACACAACAATTAACCAAAAACGAACCCAACAATTAACCAAAAACGAACCAGTGTCAATTCTCATAAGGATGCTACAAAAACCATAAATTTTCGACCAAAACCGTACCTATAGTTGAATCTTACACCAACCACGAAACTTACACCAACCACAAAACTGACATAATCGAAGCTTACACCAACCACGAAACTTTCATAAAGAGATAGAGAGGGGTTTATTACCTTGAAATCGAAGCTTGATGTAGAAATTAGGGTTTGCAAAATTAATGATTTTTGATGTTTTCTCTGAGAAATCGAAGAAGGGAAGACATGTATAAGACTTGGGAATGTCGAACCCTTGAATGAATTGAAAAAAAATGAAAAACAACTTACCGATTCAGAAGAACAAGGAGCGGTTGTGTGTTTTGGAGCTGCTGTGTTTTGCTGGAATGAACAAATGTGACAGAACTGAGCGCGGTTCGATTCTGTATAGGGCTGATTAGGACGACTCAATAGTGTCTAGCCGTCGAAAATATTTTATGATTAATAAACTCGTTTAGTTTGGACGGCTCAACACAACTGAGCCGTCTAAACTATTTTTAAAAAAAAATCATTTTAATTGACGGCTCAACAAAACTGAGCCGTCCAAAATAATTTTCGAAAAAAAAATCGGTTTACTTGACGGCTCAACAAAACCGAGTCGTCCAAACTAATTTTTTTTTTAAATCATTTTAATTGACGGCTCAACAAAACTGAGCCGTCCAAAATAATGTTCGAAAAAAACCGGTTTACTTGACGGCTCAACAAAACTGAGTCGTCCAAAATAATTTGGATAAAAAAAGTATTTTTACTGATGGCTCTACAATATTAGAGCCGTCTAAAAGAAGTTCGATTTAAATAAAAAGAGTTTTGGCATCAAAATAATGACGGCTCAAACAATTTAGCCGGTAAATCAATTTCTGGATGGCTCAATAATCATTGAGCCATTAATAATCATTATATTAAATTTTCCACGGCTCAATCATACTTGAGTCGTGGCCTTGAGCTCTTAACTGAGTCTTCTCCCGTAGTGGGGCTACCTTAACTTGTAAGAAGGTGCAAATAGATACCTCCGTCCAGTTTTCCGTCAACTGTTGACGGAAATTCGTCGGAAATTCGTCGGAAATTCGTTGGAAAGTCGTCAGAAATTGCACGGAGGTAGCTATTTGCACCTTATTCAAAGTTGAGGTAGCCCGTTTTGAATTTTCAAAGTTTGGGTAACTTGCAAAACGTCCAAAGTTCAGGTAGCTCCTTGATATTTAACCCTATTAGAAATTGTCAATCTTACTTCCTACATAAGAAGAACTCCGGAAGAGCTACCTGTTGGGTATCGATAGTGACGGCCCAGTAAGAAAAGGCCTCGAAGGCCCAATAACTATAGAGGGGGTAAACCCATGACATCCGAACCGGATCGGCCCAAGTACAAGCCAAACTTGGCCCACCATCGAGTAATCCAGAATCGAGCCCAAAGTCTATAGAGACGCCAAAGGCTCTCAGACTGCTCGCCATTCTCTACCAAGTCGCGACCTTCCACTGCTCGACATGGGAGTGCTCGCCCCGAAGAGAGCCTTGCCTCTCTCCTCTGGTCCCACTAAACCGTTAATAACAGAGTGGCCAAGATATCCCGCATATCCCGGTCACATATTCACTAAAGATTAGATTTGGTAACTGCAATATCTCGCAGTAACTGCCATATCCCACGATCCGAATCTTCAGCAACTCAATATACATTAAGATATTCAGTTGCCTTTATACGGTTCTATCTCTCTTACCCTATAAATATCCTTGCTTTACATACGTACTTTACGTTTTGAGTTTTATACACACATATACTCATTTAAGCATCGGAGAGGGACCCAGAGGCACCCCCTCTGTTGCGCTCCCCTACTTGCAGGTTCACCGGAGTTGGAGCTGAAGCGTCATCCCAACCTTGTCTGGCATTCAATTCACTGCCAGATCAGCATTCAGGATTTCACGATCCAACATTTGGCGCCGTCTGTGGGAAACGAGCAATTAAGCCATGAGAACTCGATCCCAAAGCAACCGTCGGAATCAGACTAGGGAGCGATCCTCAGATAGCTCTGATTCCGCCGCCGCTTCACCACTTCAACAGGAACCTGCCAGCCGAGCAGGAGTTAATGCTGTTCCTCTGCGGACAGCCCGAGAACATGTCGGTGATTCAAGACCGACCCCAGCTGCTGATCAAAACGGAGCCCCTGCGCCGCAGACAGTCCACATTGCGGGGCAGAATATTAATTTAACCCCCGAGATGGTCTCCTTGCTGGAAGCCATCCTAGGACAGGCGCGCCGCCAGGCCCCTGCTCCTCAGGAAAACAATCCCTCTGCTCCTAAGGAAAATCACCGCCCTGCTGCCACAGGGCCTTCACCTTCAGAAGCGGCCAATCCTAGTCCTGCTGCGCATCAGGAGGATCAGGAGATGACGTCAGGTCAGCAGTCCCTACCTCCAGCGCACACCAAGGAGCCAGCAGCCGCATATACTGCCAATCCTTCCGGTCCGCCTCCACCCGGAGCCTCTCCCATGTACTGCACTGTGGAGCAGATGGATGACCTCCTCAACAAAAGGCTCCAGGAAAGACAGTTGACAGTCATAGCTCCCTTCAAGGAGCAGTCCTCTCATCCATTCACCGACGCGCTCGTCGCTATCAAAATCCCGAAGGATGTGGTTGCTCGGGCCATACCTGAGTATAGCGGTGGAGGAGATCCCACCGTACATGTCAACAAGCATGAGGCCTCCCTTCTGGGTAAGTCAAACGATCCCAATCATTTGGCTTTGCTATTTCCATCTACTCTTTCGGGTTCGGCTTCGTCCTGGTTCTTCGGCCTCCCTGCAGGATCAATCGGAACTTGGGCAGAGTTAAGAAGCAAGTTCCTGGAGAGATACATGGGCGAGCGCCAGTTGCTGAAGAGCGTGGTCGCCCTTGACTCGGTCAAACAGCAGCCTGGAGAGTCGCTGTCCAACTTCTACGGGCGTTTTCATCAAAACGTCACAGAATTAGATCGCCGAATCTCGGATGGGGAGATCATTCGAGCATTCTACAGAGGTCTGGATGTGGCCAACAAGGCCTCGAGAAAGCTGCGAAACAGCTATCACGTAAAGGAGATAGAGACATTGGAGGAGTTGGCATCCAGAGCGAAAGGTTTCATAGACCTTGAGCGCGCAAACATCGAGGCTAACCTCCTGACGACCTCGCTAAGGGTAACCCCTGAACCCCGACGCGATGGTAAGAAGGAGGTCAAGAAGGAGAAAAAGGGAAAAGAAAGTAAGGCGCGAGTCGAGTCTCTTCCAGCGCCTCGCCATCCAGAGGTCCCTGAGTACTTCACGCCTTTAAATAGGCAGATCTCAGCGGTACTAGTCGAGATGGAGAGGAGATCCTTGGCGAGGCCACCGATGCCTCGCCGAGGTGGGCCACCCATGGGCAAGGATGTCGAGAGCTATTGCAGATACCACAAGTGCAAGGGCCATAAGACAGACGATTGCAAGATTCTGAAACGAGATATAGAGAGGCTGATTCAGGGGGGAATGTTGAAGGAATTTGTGGCAGGGCGAGACCGAAGTCGAACGCCCCCCAGGAGACATCGTTCACCAGCCCCTGCAGATCAAGCTGAGCCTTCTGGAAGCAAGAGGAGAGTGAATCTGATTGCAGGAGGATTCGGCGCAGGCGGCGAGAGGTCAAACTCCAGAGAGGTCTACGCCACTCAGATCTCTACGGCAGTTCAGTTGGGGAAGCGACCCCGACCTGAAGAAAACATTGTCATCTCATTCTCTGAAGATGATTTGACACATGTCACCACGCCCCACAACGATGCTCTGGTCATTACGGCAGATATTGACGGCTGTGATGTTGCAAGGATTCTGGTCGACGGAGGCAGCTCGACAGACATCCTGTTTCTGGACGCCTTCGAAAAGATGGGCAAATCAAAACGCGACCTGAAGAGGGTCGACTTTCCGCTGATCGGATTTGCGGGAAGGACAACTTATCCACTGGGGGCTATAACCATGCCAGTGATTTTTGGCGAGGGGTGGAAAAGCATCAAGGTGTCGGTCACTTTCCTGGTGGTCGATTCACCTACATCCTACAACGCCATTATAGGGAGAACCACGATCAACCCAAATAAGATTGTGGCCTCCACTGTCCACCAGAAGATGAAGTTCCCTACTCCGAACGGGATTGGAGAAGTGCTCGGAGATCAGCCTTCCTCGCGGCAATGTTATGTGAACTGTTTACGCAGGAAGAACCAAAGGGAGGCGCTCGCCATCGAGACAGAGGCCGATCCCCGCGAGGACTTGGCTCGACCAGCACCCATGGAGGAATTGGAGGAGGTCGAGATCGATGGTCCGGACAAAAAGGTGCGCATTGGGACCACCTTGAAAGAGGATCAGAAGGAGGCCATGACCGCTCTCCTCAAGGAATTCAAAGAGCTCTTTGCCTGGCAGCCGAGCGACATGCCAGGAATCAGCACAGATATTATCTCGCATGAGCTCAGGATAGACCCCTCCATCAAGCCGATCGCCCAAAAGAGAAGATCGTTCGGGACTGATAAACGTTTGGCGATCAGGCAGGAAGTCGGCAGGTTGATTGAAGCTGACTTCGTCAGAGAGGTAAGATTCCAGAGCTGGGTAGCCAACCCAGTTTTGGTCAGGAAATCTAATGGCAAGTGGAGGATGTGCGTCGACTTCCGCGACTTAAACAAGGCTTGCCCCAAAGATTCATATCCCCTTCCAAGAATTGATCAGCTAGTCGATGCTACCTCGGGTCATGAGATGCTGAGCTTCATGGACGCCTATTCAGGCTACAACCAGATCAGAATGCATCCAGACGACGAGGCCCACACTGCTTTCTATGCTGACGGGGACATTCTATGCTACAAGGTGATGCCCTTTGGTCTCATCAATGCCGGGGCAACTTATCAGCGGATGGTGAACCGACTGTTCCAGGACATGCTGGGAAGGAACATGGAGGCCTACGTGGATGATATGCTCGTTAAATCCATCAAAGGCAATCCTCATACCACCGACCTCCGTGAAGCTTTTGAATGCATGAGGAGACACAGCGTTCGCCTGAACCCAGCAAAGTGCGCCTTTGGAGTCAAGTCCGGGAAGTTCCTGGGTTTTATGGTCAGCGAAAGGGGCATTGAAGCAAACCCGGAAAAGCTAAAGGCCATAGAAGAAATGAAGTCACCAACCTGCCATAAGGAAGTCCAATGCCTGAACGGCCGACTAGCTGCTCTTAACCGCTTCCTCTCCAAAGCAAGCGACAAGTCCCTCCCGTTCTTCAAAACCTTGAGGGCCAACCGTAAGTTCGAATGGACGCCAGACTGCGAGGAAGCATTCCAGTCCTTGAAAAGGCATATTCAAACACTCCCAGCTCTGGCAAAACCCGTTCCAGGCGAGCAGCTTTTCCTCTATTTAGGCATTAGCGATGTGGCAGCCAGTGCTGTTTTAATAAGGGAGGAGAATAATGTTCAGAGTCCAGTGTATTTCATTAGCAAAATGTTCAACTCAGCAGAAATAAAATATGTCCAGATTGAGAAGTATCTCTATGCCTTAGTTATTGCTGCTCGGAAGCTGAGACCATACTTTCATGCGCACGACATCACGGTCCTCACCAATCAACCTCTCAAAAACTTCCTGATGAAGCCAGATTCTTCAGGAAGAATGGTCAAGTGGGCGATCGAGCTCAGCGAGTTCAGGATCAAATTTGCGCCAAAAACGGCCATCAAAGGTCAAGCACTAGCTGATTTCATAGTGGAAAGCACGAGTAACGGTCAAGCGGAGGCAGAAAACAGGCCAAGTCAGTCAGCAAACGACAATCAAATCTGGGAACTCTATACGGATGGGTCTTCATCAAAAGAAGGCTCGGAGGCAGGTTTAATTCTTATTCCTCCTGAGGGCGAGCCTCTGAAATACGCGATCGCCTTGACATTCCCGGCGACCAATAACGAAGCAGAATATGAGGCTCTTATCACTGGACTCAGACTGGCAAAAGGAATGGGTATAACAGCGCTTAAAGTAAAAAGTGATTCAGAACTTATTGTCAATCAGGTTAATGGCGCCTACGAGGCAAAGGGAGAAAAGATGAAGAAATATCTCGGCATCGCCAAAAAACTAGTTGTGGAAATCCCAAATTTCGCGATTGAGTTTATTCCTCGCCAAGAAAACCAGATGGCAGATTCTTTGAGTAAGCTAGCCTTCGGAGGGGCGACAATCCAGGATGTGCAATTTCTGGAAAAGGCCCTATGTTCAGTCCTTGAAAACAGAGCGGAGGTCTTCAACATTCAAGAACAGGTCACCTGGATGACCCCGTTCCAGAATTATTTGAAAGAAGGCATCCTCCCAGAGGACGAAGGCGAATCCACTAGGATTAGAAGACTCGCAGCCAGTTATCTAATCATCGATGGAGAACTCTATAGAAGAGGTTATTCGACGCCTTACTTGAGATGTGTTGCTCTACCCGAAACAGAAAAAGTTCTTCGAGAAGCTCATGAAGGGGCAGCGGCATGTCATGAAGGTGCTCGTTCACTAAGCAGGAAAATATTCAGACTGGGATATTACTGGCCGACCTTGGGAAAAGACGCAGCCGAATTAACACAGAAGTGTGAAATTTGCCAGCAGTTTGCACCACGATCGGGTCGACCATCGACATTATTATCCCCAATGGCGGGTGCCTGGCCCTTCGCTCAATGGGGAATCGATATATTGGGTCCTTTTCCCATTAGCACTGGTCAGCGTACTCACATTATAGTGGCGATCGACTACTTCACTAAGTGGGTAGAGGCGAAAGCTCTAGCTTCGACAACGGAATTCCAAGTTATCAAGTTCATGCAGGTCAACATATTCTCCAGGTTTGGTATTCCCGAAATACTCATCAGCGATAATGGTCCGCAATTCGTTGGAAAGGAATTGAAATGGCTCTGTGAAGAGTATCACATCGACCATCGCTTCAGTTCAGTACATCACCCTCAAACGAATGGGCAAGCTGAAGCAGCCAACAAGGTTGTCTTAGCAGGACTCAAGAAAAGGGTTCGAGCATTCAAAGGGAACTGGGCAGACGAACTGGAAAACGTATTATGGGCCATCAGAACAACGCCTAAGGCGGCCACAGGAGAAACGCCTTTCAGTTTAGTGTACGGATCAGAAGCAGTAGCACCAACTGAATTAGCAGTGCCTACCCACAGAGTCCTACACTTTAACGCGGAGGCAAATGAGATCGAGCGCAGAACTGACCTCGACTTGGCAGAGGAAAAGAGATGGCTCTCGGAAAAAACACAGGCAAAAATGCGCTTGGCGACCGCTCGGTATTTCAATAGAAAAGTTAGCGCTCGCCAATTTTTCGTGGGGGAGATGGTTATGAGAAGGAATGAATTTACAAGGCTGGACAGTAAAAACAAACTTTCAGCCAAATGGGAAGGACCATACAAAGTAGTAGAGATCGCCGCACCAGGATCCTACTATTTGGAAACCACCGAAGGCGAGAGGTTACCTCGTCCATTTAATTCAGAGCATTTAAGAAGATTTTATGCATAGCTTGTAATCAAACGGATTATGTCAATAAAAGAAAGCCATTCCTTCACAAAGCGTGTCCACTCGAAGCAAGCTGAAGCCAAAAAGCCCTGACGCCAAAGTCAGGCCTCAAAAAGCCCTAGCAACAAAGCTAGGCCAAAAGCCCTAGCAACCAAGCTAGGCCAAAAGCCCTGACGCCAAAGTCAGGCCTCAAAAGCCCTAGCAACAAAGCTAGGCCAAAAAGCCCTGACGCCAAAGTCAGGCCTCAAAAAGCCCTAGCAACAAAGCTAGGCCAAAAGCCCTAGCACCAAAGCTAGGCCAAAAGCCCTGACGCCAAAGTCAGGCCTCAAAAGCCCTAGCAACAAAGCTAGGCCAAAAGCCCTAGCAACCAAGCTAGGCCAAAAGCCCTGACGCCAAAGTCAGGCCTCAAAAGCCCTAGCAACAAAGCTAGGCCAAAAAGCCCTAACAACAAAGTTAGGCCAAAAGCCCTAGCAACAAAGCTAGGCCAAAAAGCCCTGTCGCCAAAGACAGGCCAAAAAGCCCTAACAACAAAGTTAGGCCAAAAGCCCTAGCAACAAAGCTAGGCCAAAAAGCCCTGTCGCCAAAGACAGGCCAAAAGCCCTAACAACAAAGTTAGGCCAAAAGCCCTAGCAACAAAGCTAGGCCAAAAAGCCCTGTCGCCAAAGACAGGCCAAAAGCCCTAACAACAAAGTTAGGCCAAAAAAGCCTTAGTAACAAAACTAGGCCACAAAAGCCCTAACAACAAAGTTAGGCCTCAAAAAACCTGACGCCAAGAGTCAGGCAAAGCCCTGACGCCAAAGTCAGGCCAAAAGACCTAGCAAAATGTTAGGCAAAATGAAAGCCCTGACGCCAAAGTCAGGCCAAAGAAAGTTTAGGCGATCACTATCGATGATAAAGCCTGACAAATTACAAATCCCTTGTTATTAGGCCAACACCTCAAAGGTTTAAACTTCAAAGAAGGTAATATCTCTTTGAACTTAGAAGTTTACGCTTTTAAGTGTCAAAAGTATTATCCTTAGAAAGTTTAACTTATGATGGGTCTACGGCTTTAAGGGTCGACGACATTACAAAGCAAGAAAGTAATTATGAGTAAGATATTGGATAGCTAAATATGTTCGAAGTCGATTAAAGGCTCAAGAATATAAAAGCATTCAATAGAAAAATCCAAGTCTTCGACAAATAATTACAAACCAAAAACAGAAAATACAAAAATGGCTATCTAAAAAAGATAAATACGGTCGCCAAGGAGTTGGGGACTTCAAGCGTCGGAGTTCTCGGGGGCAAGGGTGCTCTGCTCGCCTTCGGGGGCAGAAGTACTGGGCTCGCCTTCAGGAGCAGCCTCGCCAGCAACAGAGGGCGGCGAAGGACGACTCCGCAGGAAGGTCTTCAAAGAGGCGACTTCCCCAAGAGGAAAGTTGGGATCGACCGCCTGGACCTCATCCACCAGGACTTCGAGAAAATCGGCAATCGCCGACCTCATCTCCTTCAGAGCGCAGTCCTCAAACTCCTCAGAGGCTTTGAATGCCTCAACTACGCTCTGGGGCGAAGGGACGGCTTTCAATTGTGCAGTTAACCGATCCCTCTCCTCCTCCAAGGCAATCCCCCGGGCTTCCGCAGCTTCCGTCTGAGCCACCGCAGCTTCTCTCTGGGCGTCAGCAGCGTCCCTTTGCGCCTCGGCAGCGACCCTGCGAGCCTCCGATTCTGCCCCTTGCGCCTGAGCTTCCTTAAGTTCAGCATCTAGGCGAACTCGGACGATCTCTCCCTGATCTAAACACAGGTGAAGAGCGTCAAAGTCCTGAAGAGCGGCAGCGGCTTCAGCCTCCCTCTTCTGGACATCAGCAAGGAGGCGCTGCTCCTTCCTGAGGTATTCCTCTCGGGTATTATCTGCCAAGGCGATCGCTGCATCTGCAGTCGTCTTGATAGTCCCCAATTGCTCAGGAGTGACCCCCGTGCTTCGGTACTGCTCCAGCTCGGCGAGCACACTGGAATACTTGTCGGTGAGCTCCCCGAAGACACGACCAAGAATCACCTCTTCCCGAACGAACTGGCAACAAATATAGAATAAAAGCTGTCAGGACAACAGACAATAAGGGAAGGTTTGCAGCGAAGTTCTGAAAATCTGAAGGAGTGGATAAGCGTAAAAAACAAAATGCAGAAACTGACGTTTCCTATATAGACCAAAAGGGGAGTAACCGCCACGAGCAAATCGAAGCGACGCAGAGGAATAATTGCACCCTTTTGGAAAAAACCGAAGCAATGTCAGAATTCCAAGAGACAACGGTTGGCTGGTACAGACAGCTGTCAAGCTACCCTGGGTTTACGGAAAAGTAAATGTCAGGCGTGCCTCAAGTGACCGTTCGATTTCTGGACAACCGTGCAGTTATTAAATGCTAAAATTCCACTAAGGAGACAAGGTGGTCGCCAACGCACTAATAAAGCTTTAGCAGAAATACCTCGGGTAGATAATGATCGCCTAACTAAGAAAGATAGACTTCCATAAGCCTGAGTCACCTCGAGTGATCGCCAAAAGGGAATAAAAGGAAGGATATTCTTTCGGCTTTGAACAGAGAAGGAATCGCTCGCCAAATGAGCTCGAAGTGTCTCAAAGGCACTGAACCATTACCAAAGACGTCACTATCTAAAACCCTACCAGGAAATCAAGCTCGACTGAAGGAACTTCAATCAAGCTTCGGGGGCAAATGTTGGGTATCGATAGTGACGGCCCAGTAAGAAAAGGCCTCGAAGGCCCAATAACTATAGAGGGGGTAAACCCATGACATCCGAACCGGATCGGCCCAAGTACAAGCCAAACTTGGCCCACCATCGAGTAATCCAGAATCGAGCCCAAAGTCTATAGAGACGCCAAAGGCTCTCAGACTGCTCGCCATTCTCTACCAAGTCGCGACCTTCCACTGCTCGACATGGGAGTGCTCGCCCCGAAGAGAGCCTTGCCTCTCTCCTCTGGTCCCACTAAACCGTTAATAACAGAGTGGCCAAGATATCCCGCATATCCCGGTCACATATTCACTAAAGATTAGATTTGGTAACTGCAATATCTCGCAGTAACTGCCATATCCCACGATCCGAATCTTCAGCAACTCAATATACATTAAGATATTCAGTTGCCTTTATACGGTTCTATCTCTCTTACCCTATAAATATCCTTGCTTTACATACGTACTTTACGTTTTGAGTTTTATACACACATATACTCATTTAAGCATCGGAGAGGGACCCAGAGGCACCCCCTCTGTTGCGCTCCCCTACTTGCAGGTTCACCGGAGTTGGAGCTGAAGCGTCATCCCAACCTTGTCTGGCATTCAATTCACTGCCAGATCAGCATTCAGGATTTCACGATCCAACACTACCCACCCACGAATTTTACCAATTTATGGAGGAATAGCCTCCGGGAAAATGCCATTTAAAACCACATTTGTTTAAATATAGGTATTTATGCCTTTTTTTTAATAAAAAGAAATAATCAAAATCTGTTGATTTAGATTACATTGGTGTTTACAGATTAATGAAATGTTTGGTTCACAAAATTGGTAAAGAATATGGAATATGGAATATGAATTATGTATTCCGATATTTGTTTCGCGAAATTAGAATACCACTAAATCGGAATTCCTAGAGAGCTAAGAATAGTTATTCCTTGAAATTAAATCTCGGAATTGTTTTTCCTAGAATTAGGAATAAGAATTAAATATCCAATAAATCACTGTTAATTATTTATTTATACTTTGATTAAATTTAAATAATTATTTATATTTTAATTGAATTAAATTATAAATTCTAATTACTTAAATTAGTTATTTATATGTTAATTTAATTTATTGTATTTTAATTAAAATTGATTTATTTATATTTTAATTAAATTTAACTAATTTTTATATTTTAATTAAATTAATTAGTTACGTTTTAATTTAATTAATTAATTACAATAGACGATTAGTCATAGGGTCTTTAACTAATATAGAATTGAGCTTTCAAACACTATCAAAAGATAAGTGTTTCATAACATCTGGTGGATGATTTACAAGAATTAGGAAAGGGTCTGCGAGTCGGCACGCCTGATTTGCTAAATTAATTAATATAATTTTTTTATAAGATAATTGTATTACATTATCCATATTGAAGCAAATGATATATATGTCATTTTACCTTATTATATTTCATTTTCATATATCATTCCACTAACCAAACATTGAAATTGTATATTTCATTTCATTTCAATTAATTCATCAAATAAACATCATATTATTATCTCCTGTTCATTATTCTTTATTCCTAATCTCTATTCCATATTCCTTATTTCCTATTTCACAAATCAAATCTATCAAACATTTAGTTGGGTAGTTGTAGAAAAATATCTTAATCCTTTTTTTTACCACTCATTTTGGTAATTGTTCCTAAAATACATTTTTTCTCTTGATGAGAGTCGTGATTGTGAGAATACGAGTTTTTTTTTCTGAATTGGTACGTGTGTGGATAAGTAAGTGGGCATCGCTGACCACCACTTGAGTTTGTGTCGATTGGCTTCTGCATTTAGCCACCATGAGGAAACGTTTCAGGGGTGGTGGGGGCCACAGAAAATCTTGATTCAATGGCAAGCAAAGTTATCAAACCGGACCGCTGGTCGAACCTGGTCGGACTGTGAATCGGTCACTGAGGTGGTCCGATTCATTCAAAAGACAGAAATGCAAGTCGAACCAGGTTTGAAGATTAAAAATCGGCCGGTGTTTGAAGAACCGTTGGTTTATCGGTTCATCAGATTAATTAAAAAAAAAGCACATTCACAATCGCTACCGTTGAAGGTAGGGCTGACAATGGTGCGGTGAAAAACCCATAACCACGGTTATAACCGTTACTGTTTAATATGGTTAACCGTACCATTATGGTGCGGTGCGGTTATGGTGATGAATTATCTACCCATAATGATTATGGTTATGGTTATGGTATTTGAGTTATACCCATGGTTATAACCATGGTTATTTTATAAATATAATTATTATTTATTATTAATAAAATAATATATATATATATTATACTAAATATAAATTACATCATAAAAGTGAGATCAATTGATGATATTGAGGAAGATGATGATTGATAGAAACAAATACGAAAGTGTGAAATGGTTAGGGGTGTTGAATCATTACTCGTTATGGGTGTTTGTTGAATTTTAATGTTAACTCAGTGGTGTGAATGTTAATGTTGAATCATATGAATGTTGAATGATGTTAGTATTCATGTTGAATGATGTTAGTGCTATATATTTTTATTGTTGGTAATATAGATAGATGTATTTTTTAAAATTAAATTTTCGGTCTTTTATTATATTACATGTGGAATAAATATGGTTATACGGTTAAAACCATGATTAATAACCACGGTTATTTTGATGGTTATGGTATTGAAAAGTGTACCCATAATGGTTATGGTTATGGTTATGGTATGTGGTTTAAAAATATGGTATGGTTATGGTATTTGACATACACTGACCATACCCTAACCATTGCCAACCCTAGTTGGAGGTAGTGGTCGTCGTCGGAGGATCTCGTGGTCGTCGTCGGAGGGGCTCGTGGTCGTATGAGGTGGAGATCGTGGAGGATTATCAAGTCCATAGCCTTCAATCTACAATTGCAGCGGTAGGACGGTAGGTAGCTGCAACTTTACCTCGTCTTCCATCTCAAGTAGCAATAGGATTGGAGGAGAGCAATGCGTGAACTTAGTCGGAGAGTCCATGTGCATGTGGGGCTAGAGAGTCCAAGCTTCGAGACGATGATTCGTTCATGGAGAGTTTGCAGCCTTATAATGTTGCTGCCATAGGAAGAGTTTTTTTAGGTAGGGTTCTTAATCATACTGGAGAAGAAAAAGCGTACGTATAAAGTGTCTGGGTGAAGAAGAAGGGGTAGAAATGAACCCGCCGGATCAAATGGTAGACTGTGGTCGGATCGGTCGAACCGCGAACCCGTCTCTTAACCGGTTCGACGAACGGTTCAGATAACTATGATGGCAAGTGCTGAAGAAGAACGCGATTTCTTTTGAAAAATATACTTATAAAGTAAAAAAATATATTTACAAAAGTAAGTATAGAAAATATATTTCGAAAAGTAGGTGAGTTTTGTTAAAAATACACATAACACATTCTAAGGGAGCGTGTATGTATATGTTTTTTTTTTCTCACTAAAGATATTTGGTTAGAAATAAATTATGTATTATTAGAAAAAATATTAAAGGGGGTAAATATTTGATTTGCAATCCTAACGACGTTGACAATATTGAATTTTACTTTATGAATAAACCAGACACTCTGTCTTAAGTTAAGTTTAAAAAATAATCTGAGACTCTTTAAGTTGAAACTCAACATGATTAGTGACGTTTATAATGACCTTCAATTATCTACTTACTGTAATGTTTCTGTGCTGTTGAACTTCCTCTCCACTTTTTTATGCGAAAATTGCTATTGAATAAGTCAGAAATAGCATACTTATGTGTTGTAGTGCATAAAGTTTATTTTTTTTTCCGGCCAAATTTGAACTTTTGATGTTGAAGTGTTGTCATTTATGCGTGTTTGTGGGTTAAGTTTGATTGATTAGAGTTAAATAGTCCGAGTTCCGTTTTGGTGGTCGCGTTCCCTTTCGTTTTTTTTGGCTGTTTTTGTTTCTTATGTTCTTAAGAAGTTTGGAAACCTGGTTATATATGTTGTTTTCTTTGTTTTCATCAGGAATTGATAACTATGGTTGAATGGGGACCAAGGATCCCATTGTAGAAGCGATTTTTCATCATGGTAGAAAGTGGATTGATAATGGGGGTACCCGAACATACGAAAGTGAACTAGAGTCGCTCCATGTCCCTTACGAGATGTTGAACTATTTTGCGCTTACCGGACTAGCTGAAATCTATTGTGACATTGTCAAAAATGGATTCATATTTTGGTTACCTCCGGGGGGAAAATTCCAACACCTATCTTGAAGCTATAACTTTGGATGCCGATCTTCACCCTATGCTAGAGCGTCTAGGAACAATGAATGAGATAAGTTTCTACGTTATGCCATCTTTTGATAGAGAAGAATGTTTGAAGGAAACCCTTCATGATACAGCTCCACAACAAGGTTATAAACAAAACTTGTCAAGCATGTCGTGCCAAGGATCCTGAATTATTTATCAAACGACTTATAAAAGAGAACAAGGGCAAGAAGCCGACACAATTACTGAAAAATGGGAAAAAGAAAATGTTTCCTAATACCGTGTCAGAAATGAGTGAGAACATAGAGAATTTGAAGAATCTTCTTGATGACTTAAGAAACTTCAAGTTTGAGAGTGACACTGAAAAAGACACTAACGATGACAGTTAAGATTCAGATTTTGTGGCCCCAAATGGTGTAGATGCAGACGAGTCAAGTACGGATGATGACCTCGAAGCTGAAGAAGAAATTAACAAACCTGGTACAAAGCCAATAGTTGGACATGAGAAAAGTACCCCGACTGGGAGAAAGGAAGAAACTAGAAAATATAGTAAAATGAAGTATAAGGTAAATAAGATATTTCTTTGGGAAGAATCTGAATGTAGTAGCGTCACGTTGGAAGTAGAAACGAAGACTGATCACGTGGACGAAGAAAATTGTAGAGAAAAGAGGAAGGTATACGATGAAGGCAAAGATGCTGCGAACTTGGATCTGAAGCTCGCTATGTTATTCGACAGTGTCAAACATTTTAAAAGGGAAATGAGGGACCACACAATAGTTAATGGGTATGATGTGGAATTCCCAATAAACAACCAAACAAGAGTCGAAGTTTACTGCAACCACAAGTGCGGATTTATGGTGGTTGCAGGAAGACTTAACTGACAAATGACAATGGAAATCTGTCAACAAGTCAACGAGCATCAGTGTCCTTGAGTACATCATAACCACAATATTGGGATGAAATGAGTATGCGACAATTTCATAGACATGTTTCTTGATGACCCGAATGTAAACGTGCGGTAAATCTTGATAAATTATTGGTTTTCTGTCTGTTTATGTCGTATTAGTCGATATACTTAGGGCTTTTTGAGTGTTGTAGATTAGCATAATTCACAGTGAGATCCAACGGAGATTTGGGTGAAATGTAAATCATTTCACTGTCAGTCAAGGAATGTGGATGGCAAAGGAAAAATTATTGGGTGATTGTACTGAAGAGTTTTATAGGGTCCATGATTATGCATCAACCTTAGAAGAATATAACCTAGGAAACACTGTTGTTGTCCATGTAGATTCCATTTCCAGCCCCTTACGACCAAGGTTCGAAAGACTTTACGTATGCCTTGAAGCCTGTTCAAGCGGACTGGAACACGGTTGTAGGCCATTCATAGCACTAGATGGATGCTTTTTGAAGGGCCCAGACGGTGGACAACTATTGTGTGTTGTGACTCGAGATGATGATAATGCGTTGTTCTCTATAGCATTTGCATGGGTGGAAGAAGAAAACCACAACTCTTGGAAATGGTTTTTGGATATTCTGTTTGGAGATATTGGTACTGATAGGTCATAGACAATAATGTCAGATCGATAGAAGGTATGTGCGTTTAACTGTTAAAGTATAGCCTAAGTTACTTTTTGGAATGTGATTAAATGTTGATTCACGGTGCGCTGATTGTGATTAAATCGTCATTCAGGTTTACCCAAAATGTGCTTAAATTGTCATTTTTACGGTTTAATTCAAGTTGTACAAGATATCATACCACAGTCGGAACACAGATACTGCATGCTACACATCTATCAGAATATGCTAGTAAGAGGATTGAGTGAAGCAGAGGTAAGGAAACGTCTTTGGTCAGCTGCATGTGCGTATACCTACCAAAGAGACAAATGACATATGGACTTGTTAAAGGTAGCCAACAAAAAAGCTTGGAAGTTCGTTTCGGCCATCGAGTTAGGTCGGTAACTGAAGACGCTCATGTAGGTGGTTCACGACTGAGCAAAACTGAACTAAAACCTTTCTGTTCGGAATGTGGGGAACATGACCACAATAAGAGAGGTTGCTCCCAAAAGAACCCTAAGGTGCGGTTTTTTCAAAACCGTTTAATTTCAATATATTCACTGTGGTCGTACTGACTTTTTGACTTTTGCGTAGGCCACGACTACCAAAGAAACAGACTTCCGTTGATGAACAACAGAATACGTCAACTACTGAAGCGGAATCACCTCCTGTTGTAGCTTTAGTTACATCGACATGGGAACCACATAATACACCAACATACGAAGTTGTTTACACTGAAGCTGAGGGGTTCAAAACGCCAAACAAACGTGTTAAAACGTTAGCGGTCAACTAACATCGGTTAGTATTCAACTCTATAAGTAGTGCACACTAGTACTGTTATACTAATGGGTAACAGTTGTGTGAACTAGACAAAAAAGAAGGTAAGGGAAGAAAACTGAAAGCTTGTCAACCTTCGACTTATGTGGTCGTCGAAGACGATGTCGTATCTTCGACACCAGTACTATCAGAATCAGAAGATTTGTTTCTACCAGATCTACCACTGAAGACGGTTTTACCAAAAAGGACAAGACAACACAAAGCAGTATGGGTCAGTTTGGTTATCCAAATGACAAACGATATAACCAGTAAATAAACTGTGGGGTTTTGTGAAATAGGTGTTCTAATTTTGTGAAAGATGTTTTGTAGCTTTTGAAAATATGTTTTGGGTACGAAGGTCAAATGTTGTTTTAGTACTGAGTACTGACTTATGCTGGTCAGTTCTGGTGTAAATGGATGCTGAACTTGTTGTGGTGTAAATGGATGCTGAACTTGAATGGAACTTGGTATTGCTGAATTGTTAAGGCTACTTATTCATTTAATCACATTTATATGAAACATGTTGTACTATTTAATCACGTAGTAGGATTGCAAGTTCAACCTATGAAACACATTTTAAGAAAACATAAGTAACCATTTAATCACATTACAAGGAATCATATATAACCATTTAATCACATACGAGGATAACACATGTAACCATTTAATCAAATTTCAACATAGAATGTACTCTTTAATTTAGATTCTATGCACTTCAAAATTAGGATCTGAAGAACATAAACCCAGTCACAGAAGAACATTAGTACAGAAAATGAAAAACTGAAACCCATTTCAACAAAATATTCAATAACAAATTCAAATACAACTACTTGTGTAGTACATTATCAAAAGTAAATAACACACAACAACAATTACAACATACAACTTCCAGTTTTTTTGGTTGGCAACAGCTGCAACAACATGTGCACTCGCAAGTTTGGATTTAAGCTGTCCCTCCACATCATGGAACTTAAACACGACGTTTCTTCTATAGGGGCACATGGGTGGATCAAAATTTTCACAAATATATACCTCAAATAAAAATAATTTACGGAAATATCATAAATGTTTTAATAATACCAAAATATATTTACCCGCGAATGACAGTCGCGGGAAGGAGTTTACTTTCTTGCCACCCGCAAATAGAAGTTGCGGGTAAACATTTAACCTTTAATTTAATGTCACCCGCGAATACCATGCGCAGGTGGTTTAATGTTACTTCGCCGGTCAATCCATTTCAGAGGAGTGTTGGAATTTGAGTTGACTTTTAATAAACAATGGCTACTAAGGCTGGGCATGAACCGATTCGGGGCCGAACCGGTTCATGAACCCTACATTTACCACATTTTAAAGAGGTACGGTTTACCGCTCCAGTTCTTAGCCGATTTACCGTACGTGTTCTAAACTTGTTCGACTGAACCACGTTATTAACAAACAAAAAAAGTAATTTTTGCGAGTTGCTGCGGTTGTGACGAACTGCTGCTGTTGTGACGAACTGCTGCTGTTGTGACGAACTGCTGCCGTGCTGCGCTGCTGCAACGTGTTTTGCATGCAATAATGCATACATGGTTGTGCGGTTGTTACGAGCTCAAGCTATGATGAGCACGGTGCTGGACCTGCAGAGCTGCTGCAGACTGAAGGAAGCTGCCGAAGGAGTTGACGTGCTGGACGTGTTGGACTTGCTGGTGCTGGTGCTGGACGTGATGAAGAAAACTGAAGGAGCTGACGTGCTGGACTTGCTGGACCTATTACTGTTGCGCCAAGAGCTGACGAAGACTGAAGGAAGCTGCTGAAGGAAGAAGAAGTGAAGAAGAAGAAGAAGAAGAACCAGCTGGTCCAACCGTCCGGTGTGATTAGAGTAGGTATTTAATAAAATTAAATATAATATTATATTAAAACCGGTACAAGAAGTGGTTTGGTTTACCATTTGAGAACTGATTTTGAATACATCTTCTGAACCGCTCCATTTTTTTTTGCAAAACACCATTTGGTTTGTGAACCAGTTCGGCCTAACCAGTTTTTTATGCCTAACCCTAATGGCTACGTAATCATGGTTCTACTTTGCAAAAGCAAATATAGATGGTAGTTGCGTAATTACATATATATATATATATATAAATGTAATCATGGTTCTACTTTGCAAAAGTAAATATAAATGGAAGTTGCGTAATATATTTGGTTCTACTCTGACATAGGCAAACTGAGCAGACCGACGAAGTAACGTTAAGTGACCCGCGAATACCATTTGTGGGTGATGTTAAATTTAACGGAATTGTTTATTCGCGATTGCTATTCGCGGGTAAACAAAATAAACAAACTTCAACCCGCGAATGGAAGTCGCGGGTAGGTATATTTTGATATTTATTAAAAAATCAAGAATATTTTTATAAATATTTTTATTTGAGGTATATATTCGTGAAAAATTCTGGGTGAATCTTCCTATTCGAAAAATCCGCAGCCAAGATTTTGTACGAACTACAAAAGACAACGAATCATAAACTAGTACCATCCATAAACCAACAAAAATTGAACAACTTGTTCCAATTAGAGTTCTTAACAAAATTAGGGCTTGTAACATAAGAAAATCAAATTGGGACAAAATACTTAAAATCCTTACAATTATCTCAAAATGTGAGCACGCATGACACCTACAACCGGAATTCTTCCAAGTATCCGCAGATTTGACGGAGTAAATCTCACTGCAAAAACACAATCTGGGTCTTGACACTAAAATATACGACTCTTGGATGCTAGAGTGGGAACGAACAAATCCGGAATCCTCTCGCTAATTGGGGGGACGAACTCAGTCGATGCTTCATTCTTCAGCTTCATCTTCGAAAGAGGTATTGATATGCTTGAGTTCAAATGAAATGGAAGTCAGTTCAGGTGGGTTTACATTCACGTGCAAGTCACATGCCCATATTAACGATGATAGTTGACACTGAACAGTGAAAATGACCAATTAGTCACATACTGAAACATATGTAACCATCCTGCACAAGTTATAACCAATTAGTCACATGTGCAAACATGTGTAACCATTCAAGTAATTAACTCTTTTTTTTAAGTTCAATTTTTAAATCTCAACGTTGGACATAACGTATAGTCAATATGTAACTCCAAATTCAATAGTGTTTTCGTCGTTCAGATCACAATTCAAATATTTACTCATTTTAATTGTTTCTTATGTTTTTAATAGATACATAATTTATTTCTAAATCAAATATCGTTTGTCGTAAAAAAAGATAAGCATACGTATACAAGTCACTAATGGTAGTGAGTTGTGCCATAAATTGCACAGCTTACTACCCTAAGTTGTGTAATTTTGGCACCTTCTCATATGCACATATATTTTTTATTTCTAAAAAAATTTGCGACTTATTTTTTTAAACTATTTTGATAATTATAATTATTTTGAGAAAAAAGTAGAAGATATCTGTTTGCTTCCAATAAAGAAAAAATTTCCCTAAACAGAAAAGGATAAGACATATGACAAATAAATTTGAATTTTTTTTTTGTTAAATAAATGACTATTGTGACACGTTTAATAGTCACTCATAAGTCATAAATTTATGAAAACGTTAGTTAAGAAGTATGTTTCATTGTCAACCGTCTCTATCAGGACATAAATATTCAAATTATGGCGACACCATTTAAAAAGGGAAAAAATTCTGAAAGTCTCATATGACCAGTTGTATATTAAACTAATGAAGATATAGGTATATATTATTAAGGGTTGATTATCACCTGCCTCACCACCCCTCTCAACTCCAGTTATTCCACCGTGGCCTATAGGTAGGGAAAACGGATCATGGGTCGTGTGCCTGATCCAAATACGGCATGTGTAATAGTATGAGTCAATTTTTCAAACTCAAACCTGACCCGTTAGGAATGAAAGGGTTGGGTCAGACTGACTCGTTGGACCCCTATGACTCGCGGGTCAGTCTGACCCGTTCGACCCATGCATAAGAAAAAACCCAGAATGACACATGTTATTTTAATATAATATAAAAATGTCACGGGTCACGTGTTGATCTGTGGGTCAAACCTCGTACCCAAACCTGACTCGTGGTATCACGGGTCATCTACCGGTTGAGTCAAAATGACCTATAGGTCAAAAACCCTGACCCAAACACGACCCGTGAGCGGGTCACCCACGAGTCACCCACAGTTTGGGTCAGGTTTTGCCACCCCAAGTGGCCTCATTCCTCAATACCATGTGGGGAACTACTTGCCTCACAACCGAATACTGACTCCCCATACAAGCTCCTGTCCAACTCTGGTCCCGACGAGTAGAGTCAGAGAAACTATCCTCACCTCCATGGAGGAATACTTACCTTCTGTCATGAACCAGAGTACTTGCAGAGAGAAGCTTACTGGGTCTTAAGCAGGTCTGTACGAGAAAGCTTTCTTCCAGGAAATGAATATGGTTGAAGATACAAATGATGATTTTGATGATGCAGATGAACAATCTGGTACTGGTGGATTGAAAGTTTTTCTATCTAAAGAGGAAAAGCTTCGAATTCGAAGCAAATACAACTCACCCTTAATCCTCAAACTAATGGGGAAGAGCACTCAATGTCACTACATGATTCAGAAACTAAAAAGCTTGTCGAAGCTTGCGGGGTGAGATGCAATGCATTCTTCTTGGTCGTGGATTCTATTTCCTCTATTTTAGCAACATAGATTGCTTCAATCTCGTCCTAAAGAACAGTCCTTGGTTCATCAATGGCCAATTTCTATATGTCAGACTTTGGGAACCTATGTTTAGCCCCGAAAAGGCCATTCTTTCCATTGTTGTTGTATGGATCCGCCTTCCAAATTTGCCCATGGAGTTCTTCGATAGCAAAATTCTAGAGAGAGTGGGTATTACCATTGGACCACTCTTTAGAATTGATAGATTTACTTTGAATACAGAACGGGGTCCCTATGCTCGATTATGCATTCAAGTGGATATAGGCAAGCCTATCCCGTCCTTGATCGATATAAGAGATTATACAGAACGAATATCATACGACGGAATCTGATCCTTATGCTTGAAGTGTGGGCTCATTGGCCATTCAAATATGTCTTGCCTGACCAATATCACCTATGATCCTCCAACTGAAATACAGAGTAGCCAACACTCTGTTTTAAAGATCGAAAAACAGAGCAAGCTGATCGTGCCTTCGCTGGAAGAAGTTAGTGAACGTGGTCTAGATCCTTTTGGTGTACACGCAATGATTCTCATCCTTCAAGAGAAATCTATTTTCCACGAACAAATCATGAAATCTGCGGTACCACTGCATATCGAACTGTTTCAGACCATAGATCAATTTGTGAAGTTTGCACACTAAGTGTTCATGGTCTTTCTGCACAAAGCATTCAGACTGCTCCATATACATCTCTTCTTCTAACTCACCATTGAGGAAGACGGTCTTAACATCTATCTAGTGCAGTTCCAAATCTAGACTCACTCCAATAGCCATAATCTTAAGAACCCATTTAGCTCTATTTCTCTATGTCCTCTCGAAGGTCGACTGTTGGATCGTGAAATCCTGAATGCTGGTCTGGCAGTGAATTGAATGCCAGACAAGGTTGGGATGACGCTTCAGCTCCAACTCCGGTGAACCTGCAAGTAGGGGAGCGCAACAGAGGGGGGTGCCTCTGGGTCCCTCTCCGATGCTTAAATGAGTATGTGTGTGTATAAAACTCAAAACGTAAAGAACGTATGTAAAGCAAGGGTATTTATAGGGTAAGAGAGATAGAACCGTATATGGCAGCTGAATATCTTAGTGTATATTGTATTGCCGAAGATTCGGATCGTCAGTTACTGCGAGATATTGCAGTTACCAAATCTAATCCTTAGTGAATATGCGACCGAGATATGCGGGATATCGTGGCCACTTCCTTATTAACGGTTTTGTGGGACCAGAGGAGAGAGGCAAGGCTCTCTTCGGGGCGAGCACTCCCATGTCGAGCAGTGGAAGGTCGCGACCTGGTAGAGAATGGCGAGCAGTCTGGGAGCCTTTGGCGTCCCTATAGACCTTGGGCTCGATTCTGGATTACTCGATGGTGGGCCAAGTTTGGCTTGTACTTGGGCCGATCCGGTTCGGATGTCATGGGTTTACCCCCTCTATAGTTATTGGGCCTTCGAGACCTTTTCTTACTGGGCTGTCACTATCGATACCCAACATTTGCCCCCGAAGCTTGATTGAAGTTCCTTCAGTCGAGCTTGATTTCTTGGTAGGTTTTTAGATAGTGACGTCTCTTGTAGTGGTTCAGGACCTTTGAGACACTTCGAGCTCATTTGGCGAGCAGTTTCTTCTCTGTTCAAAGCTGAAAGAATATCCTTCCTTTTATTCCCTTTTAGCGATCACTCGAGGTGACCTAGGCTTATGGAAGTCTATCTTTCTTAGTTAGGCGATCATTACCTACCCGAGGTATTTCTGCTAAAGCCTTATTAGTGCGTAGGCGACCATCTTGTCTCCTTAGTGGACTTTTAGCATTTAATAACTGCTCAGTTGTCCAGAAATCGAACGGTCACCTTAGGCACGTCTGTCCTTTACTTTTCCGTAAACCTAGGGTAGTCTGACAGCTGTCTGTACCAGCCAACCGTTTGTCTCTTGGAATTCTGATATTGCTTCGGTTTTCTCCAAAAGGGTGCAATTATTCCTCTGCGTCGCTTCGATTTGCTCATGGCGGTTACTCCCCTTTTGGTCTATATAAGAAACGTCAGTTTCTGTATTCTGTCTTTTACGCTTATCCACTCTCTTAGATTTTCAGAGCTTCATTGCGAACCTTTCCATTTCCTTTCCCAACCTTCTTCAGCCTTCTTCCAATATTTCCATGGCTCCCCGCAGTTAGAGAGTCAAGCACATCCAAGGGCGCCAACAAAGCCAACGCTCCCAGAAATGCTGATGTCCCCTTGACCATCAGAGATGAGGTCGTGCCCCCCTCAGTGGAGGAACAGACTGATTTGGGCAGGACTGCAACCACTCCTGTGGTGGTGGACGGGCCTGAGCTGAATACGCCCATCTTCTCTCCGAAAGGTAAACCTTCGCCCCTTTACTACTCTGCTTTGGCAATATCTTCTGTTTCTTTTGTTTTTTATACCTGATGTGCTATGCTTGAACTGTTCTGAGTAGATGTCAAGCCTAACGAATTGAAGCCAGCGTATTTTAAGACCATGGTGGCGCTTGGTGGCTTTAATGCAGAGGATGCTCCTAGGTATCCTGGCTTAGGTCTGCATTTTCCTCACGACGGAGAGGTTTACGTTTATGCGGCCCAGGTCGATGCTGGGTTGCGTTTTCCTCTCTGTGAGGATTTGCAGACATTGTGCCAGTTTCACGGGATTCATCCCACGCAGCTCATTCCGAATGCCCTCAGGATGTGGGTCGGTTTCAAGTTCCTGTGCATACGCCAAGAGTGGGAGTATTCACTGGCCTTGTTCCGATGTTTCTTCCGACTGGCAGCAGGGGCGAACCACCTCCACCATTTCCAACCACGCTGGCCGAAGTTTTCCGAATGGGGAGGTCCTCAAGCATGGAGTTGGAATGTTCATGTCCGTCTGGTTGACGATTTTCGGACCACCAACTCCAATTATAAGAAGTGTTATTTCTTTTATAAGGGGGGGGTGTGTTCCTTGGAAATTGTTGATCCCGGACAAGGATTTTCCTCCTTCCTTCGAGGAGCTATCAGAGAGTGATCGGAACGCCATCGATGACCTATACCGGTCGCATTGGTCGTCCCAATTCAAGTCTATTCGTTCAGTGGTTGAAACTACTGAAAACATGCTTGAGATGGCAGGCATTCATCAAGCCACGCCAATCTTTGATGATTGGGTAACTTTCTAACATTTTTCCTTGTTTTATCGTTTGTAGGCAAGGTCGTAGGCAAGAGCCAAAAACTGATAGGTCTCTTTGATGACCAGGGATCGGCGGGACTGTCCTCCGACCAGGCATTGATGAACTCTCCTCCTCCTCCCTCTAGGCGTTCGTCCAAGAGGAAGTCTGAGGAGGTGCTTCCCTCGGCCACTGCTGACCCTCGCCAACCAGGTATGTTGCTTTGTTATTCGTATATTTAACGTCTTCATACTTTGCAGTTTTTTGTTTTTGACATTTTGTCTTGTTGTTTTGCAGAGGATTCCTCGAACGACATGGCCCGGGATCCTCCCCCTCCTCCCTCCAAAAAGGTCAGGAGTGAGGAATGTCCGGAAGTCGACCAGCATCCTTCTACTCCCCCTCCTGGGGGCCCTTCCGCTAATAAAGGGAAGGGTCTGGACGTGGTGCCCCCTTCTCCCTCTCCCCAGGGCCCTTCTGCCACCAAGGGGAAGGTTTTGACCTTAGCACCTCCTATTCCTACTGTGCCCACGGTTCCTCCTAAGGAGTCTGGGACCAAGAAGAAGGGGCATGCTGCTTCCAGCTCATCGAGGGCTCCTGTGGAGGAGCATTGCTCCCTGGCCAGCTTGTTTCAGCCGCTTGAATCAGCGAATTCTCGGGAGACTTGGGTCCCTTGTGGGGACCTTATCAAGAAGGGGTACCCTCCCCAGAAGAGCCTCCGGGGTAGCCCGGATATGTGTATGCGGCTTCTGGACGGGATAATTCCCCCTACGGACCGCTCGATTGTTCCCACGGAACTTCATCAGATCGAGGGGTTCCTTCGGTCCCACTTTGAACGAGTGGCTTTGGTAAGATCTCATATTTTTATTTCGTAGAGTCCTTTCTTTTTCGTTCCCTTATTGTTTGTTGTCCTGACAGCTTTTATTCTATATTCGTTGTCAGTTCGTTCGGGAAGAGGTGATTCTTGGCCGTGTCTTCGGGGAGCTCGCCGACAAGTATTCCAGTGTGCTCGTCGAGCTGGAGCAGTACCGAAACACGGGGGTCACTCCTGGGCAATTGGGGACTATCAAGACTACTGCGGATGCAGCGATCGCCTTGGCAAATGATACGCGGGAGGAATACCTCAGGAAGGAGCAGCGCCTCCTTGCTGATGTCCAGAAGAGGGAGGCTGAAGCCGCTACCGCTCTTCAGGACTTTGACACTCTTCACCTGTGTTTAGATCAGGGAGAGATCGTCCGAGTTCGCCTAGATGCTGAACTTAAGGAAGCTCAAGCGCAAGGGGCAGAATCGGAGGCTCGCAGGGTCGCTGCCGAGGCGGAAAGGGCCGCTGCTGATGCCCAGAGGGAAGCTGCGGTAGCCCAGATGGAAGCTGCGGAGGCTCGGAGGGAAGCTGCGGAAGCCCGGGGGATTGCCCTGGAGGAGGAGAGGGATCAGCTAGATGCACAATTGAAAGCCGTCCCTTCGCCCCAGAGCGTAGTCGAGGCATTCAAAGCCTCTGAGGATTTTGAAGACTGCGCTCTGAAGGTGATGAAGTCGGCGATCGCCGATTTTCTCCAAGTCCTGGTGGATGATGTCCGGGCGGTCGATCCCAATTTTCCCCTTGAGGAAGTTGGGTCCTTGAGGAGCTTCCTCCGGAGTCGTAACTCTCAGTCTACCCTTGTTGCTGAAGGGGTTGTTCCAGCTATGGCTGAAGAGGTTGTTCCAGCTATGGCTGAAGAGGTTGTTCCCGAAGGCGGACCAAGCCTTCCTGCCCCCGAAGGCGAGCAAATCGTCCCTGCCCCGGAAGGCGAGGCAAGTGCCTCTGCCCCCGAGGATCCCCAAGCCTGAAGTCTCCATCTCTTTTATTGACAATATTTGCCTTTTGGATAGCTGTTTTTCTTTGTAATTTTTTGCTTTCCTTGTAATTATTTATTTGCTTTAAGACTTGGCTTCTTTTATTGAATGCCTTTATATTCATAAGCCTTTTATTCGACTTTGAACATGCTTGGCTATTTATCCAACGTCTTAATCATAATTACTCTTCGACTTCCTCTTGACTTGTAATGTCTTCGACTCTTGAAGTCTTAGGCCAAGCATAAGTCGAACTTTCTAAGGATAATACTTCTGATACTTAAAAGCGTAAACTTCTAAGTTCAAAGAGATATTACCTTCTTTGAAGTTTAGACATTCGAGGTCATCCTAAGGCTTTGTCATCCATAGTGATCGCCTAAAATTCTTTGTTAGCAGATCCCTTTGTTTGGTTTTGGCGTCTGCTTCTCATCTTGCCTAACTTTATTGCTAGGTCTTTTGGCCTGACTTTGGCGTCAGAGCTTTTTTGTTTTGCCTAGCTTTATTTCTAGGTCTTTTGGCCTGATTTTGGCGTCAGGGCTTTTTGTGCCTGATTCGGTTATCAGGTTTTTGCATGACTCTTGGCGTCAGGTCTTTTGAGGCCTAACTTTGTTGTTAGGGCTTTTGTGGCCTAGTTTTGTTACTAGGGCTTTTTGGCCTAGCTTTGTTGCTAGGGCTTTTATGGCCTAGTTTTGTTACTAGGGCTTTTTGGCCTAGCTTTGTTACTAGGGCTTTTTGGCCTAACTTTGTTGTTAGGGCTTTTGGCCTGTCTTTGGCGACAGGGCTTTTTGGCCTAGCTTTGTTGCTAGGGCTTTTGGCCTGTCTTTGGCGACATGGATTTTTGGCCTAGCTTTGTTACTAGGGCTTTTTGGCCTGACTTTGGCGTCAGGGCTTTTGGCCTAGCTTTGTTGCTAGGGCCTTTTTGGCCTGACTTTGGCGTCAGGGCTTTTGGCCTAGCTTTGTTACTAGGGCTTTTTGGCCTGACTTTGGCGTCAGGGCTTTTGGGGCCTAGCTTTGTTGCTAGGGCTTTTTGGCCTGACTTTGGCGTCAGGGCTTTTTGGCTTCGGCTTGCTTCGAGTGGACACGCTTTATGAAGGAATGGCTTTCTTTTATTGACATAATCAGTTTGATTACAAGCTATGCATAAAATCTTCTTAAATGATCAGAATTAAATGGACGGGGTAACCTCTCGCCTTCGGTGGTTTCCAAATAGTAGGATCCAGGTGCGGCGATCTCTACTACTTTGTATGGTCCTTCCCATTTGGCTGAAAGTTTGTTTTTACTGTTCAGCCTTGTGAATTCATTCCTTCTCATAACCATCTCCCCCACGAAAAATTGGCGAGCGCTAACTTTTCTGTTGAAATACCGAGCAGTCGCCAAGCGCATCTTTGCCTATGTCTTTTCCGAGAGCCATCTCTTTTCCTCTGCTAAGTCGAGGTCAGTTCTGCGCTCGATCTCATTTGCCTCCGCGTTAAAGTGTAGGACTCTGTGGGTAGGCACTGCTAATTCAGCTGGTGCTACTGCTTCTGATCCGTACACTAAACTGAAAGGTGTTTCTCCTGTGGCCGCCTTAGGCGTTGTTCTGATTGCCCATAATACGTTTTCCAGTTCGTCTGCCCAGTTCCCCTTGAATGCTCGAACCCTTTTCTTGAGTCCTGCTAAGACAACCTTGTTGGCTGCTTCAGCTTGCCCATTCGTTTGAGGGTGATGTACTGAACTGAAGCGATGGTCGATATGATATTCTTCACAGAGCCATTTCAACTCCCTTCCAACGAATTGCAGACCATTATCGCTGATGAGTATTTTGGGAATACCAGACCTGGAGAATATGTTGACCTGCAGGAACTTGATAACTTGGAATTCCGTTGTCGAAGCTAGAGCTTTCGCCTCTACCCACTTAGTGAAGTAGTCGATTGCCACTATAATGTGAGTACGCTGACCAGTGCTAATGGGAAAAGGACCCAATATATCGATTCCCCATTAAGCGAAGGGCCAGGCACCCGCCATTGGGGATAATAATGTCGATGGTCGACCCGATCGTGGTGCAAACTACTGGCAAATTTCACACTTCTGTGTTAATTCGGCTGCGTCTTTTCCCAAGGTTGGCCAGTAATATCCCAATCTGAATATTTTCCTGCTTAGCGATCGAGCGCCTTCATGACATGCTGCTGCCCCTTCATGAGCTTCTCGAAGAACCTTTTCTGTTTCTGGCAGAGCAACACATCTCAAGTAAGGCGTCGAATAACCTCTTCTGTAGAGTTCTCCATCGATGATTAGATAACTGGCTGCGAGTCTTTTAATCCTAGTGGATTCGCCTTCGTCCTCTGGGAGGATGCCTTCTTTCAAATAATTCTGGAACGGGGTCATCCAGGTGACATGTTCTTGAATGTTGAAGACCTCCGCTCTGTTTTCAAGGACTGAACATAGGGCCTTTTCCAGAAATTGCACATCCTGGATTGTCGCCCCTCCGAAGGCTAGCTTACTTAAAGAATCTGCCATCTGGTTTTCTTGGCGAGGAATGAATTCAATCGCGAAATTTGGGATTTCTGCGACCAGCTTTTTGGCAATGCCGAGATATTCATCTTTTCTCCCTTTGCCTCGTATGTGCCATTAACCTGATTGACAATGAGCTCTGAGTCGCTTTTTACTTTAAGTGCAGCTATACCCATTCCTTTTGCTAGTCTGAGTCCAGTGATAAGAGCCTCATATTCTGCTTTGTTATTGGTCGTCGGGAATGTCAAGGCGATCGCGTATTTCAGAGGCTCGCCCTCAGGAGGAATAAGAATTAAACCTGCCCCCGAGCCTTCTTTTGATGAAGACCCATTCGTATAGAGTTCCCAGATTTGATTGTCGTTTGCTGACTGACTTGGCCTGTTTTCTGCCTCTGCTTGACTGGTACTCGTGCTTTCCACTATGAAATCAGCTAGTGCTTGACCTTTGATGGCCGTTTTTGGCGCAAATTTGATTCTGAACTCGCTGAGCTCGATCGCCCACTTGACCATTCTTCCTGAAGAATCTGGCTTCATCAGGAAGTTTTTGAGAGGTTGATTGGTGATGACCGTGATGTCGTGCGCATGAAAGTAAGGTCTCAGCTTCCGAGCAGCAATAACTAAGGCATAGAGATACTTCTCAATCTGGACATATTTTATTTCTGCTGAGTTGAACATTTTGCTAATAAAATACACTGGACTCTGAACATTATTCTCCTCCCTTATTAAGACAGCACTGGCTGCCACATCGCTAATGCCTAAATAAAGGAAAAGCTGCTCGCCTGGAACGGGTTTTGCCAGAGCTGGGAGTGTTTGAATATGCCTTTTCAAGGACTGGAATGCTTCCTCGCAGTCTGGCGTCCACTCGAACTTGCGGTTGGCCCTCAACGTTTTGAAGAACGGGAGGGACCTGTCGCTTGCTTTGGAGAGGAAGCGGTTAAGAGCAGCTAGTCGGCCGTTCAGGCACTGGACTTCCTTATGGCAGGTTGGCGACTTCATTTCTTCTATGGCCTTTAGCTTTTCCGGGTTTGCTTCAATGCCCCTTTCGCTGACCATAAAACCCAGGAACTTCCCGGACTTGACTCCAAAGGCGCACTTTGCTGGGTTCAGGCGAACGCTGTGTCTCCTCATGCATTCAAAAGCTTCACGGATTGCCTTTGATGGATTTGACGAGCATATCATCTACGTAGGCCTCCATGTTCCTTCCCAGCATGTCCTGGAACAGTCGGTTCACCATCCGCTGATAAGTTGCCCCGACATTGATGAGACCAAAGGGCATCACCTTGAAGCATAGAATGTCCCCGTCAGCATAGAAAGCAGTGTGGGCCTCGTCATCTGGATGCATTCTGATTTGGTTGTAGCCTGAATAGGCGTCCATGAAGCTCAGCATTTCATGACCCGAGGTAGCATCGACCAGCTGATCAATTCTCGGAAGGGGATATGAATCTTTGGGGCAAGCCTTGTTTAAGTCGCGGAAGTCGACGCACATCCTCCACTTGCCGTTAGATTTCCTGACCAAAACTGGGTTGGCGACCCAGCTCTGGAATCTTACTTCTCTGACGAAGTCAGCTTCAATCAACCTGCCGACTTCCTGCCTGATCGCCAAACGCTTTTCAGTCCCGAATGATCTTCTCTTTTGGGCGATCGGCTTGATGGAGGGGTCTATCTTGAGCTCATGAGAGATAATATCTGTGCTGATTCCTGGCATGTCGCTCGGCTGCCAGGCGAAGAGCTCTTTGAATTCCTTGAGGAGGGCGGTCATGGCCTCCTTCTGATCCTCTTTCAAGGTGGTCCCAATGCGCACCTTTTTGTCTGGACCATCGATCTCGACCTCCTTCAATTCCTCCATGGGTGCTGGCCGAGCCAAGTCCTCGCGGGGATCGGTCTCTGTCTCGATGGCGATAGCCTCCCTTTGGTTCTTCCTGCGCAGGCAGTTCACATAACATTGTCGCGAGGAAGGCTGATCTCCGAGCACTTCTCCAATCCCATTGGGAGTGGGGAACTTCATCTTCTGGTGGACAGTGGAGGCCACAATCTTATTTGGGTTGATCGTGGTCCTCCCTATGATGGCGTTGTAGGATGTAGGTGAATCGACCACTAGGAAAGTGACCGACACCTTAATGCGCTTCCACCTCTCGCCAAATATTACTGGCATGGTTATAGCCTCCAGTGGATAAGTTGTTCTTCCCGCAAACCCGATCAGCGGAAAGTCGACCCTCTTCAGGTCGCGTTTGGATTTGCCCATCTTTTCAAAGGCGTCCAGAAACAGGATGTCGCTCGAGCTGCCTCCGTCGACCAGAATCCTTGCAACATCACAGCCGTCAATATCTGCCGTAATGACCAGAGCATCGTTGTGGGGCATGGTGACGTGTGCCAAATCATCTTCAGAGAATGAGATGACAATGTTCTCTTCAGGTCGGGGCCGCTTCCCCAACTGAACTGCCGTAGAGATCTGAGTGGCGTAGACCTCTCTGGCGCTTGACAATGTGGACTGTCTGCGGTGCAGGGACTCCGTTTTGATCAGCAGCTGGGGTCGGTCTTGAATCACCGACATGTTATCGAGCTGTCCGCAGAGGAACAGCATTGACTCCTGCTCGGCTGGCAGGTTCTTGTTGAAGCGGTGAAGCGGCGGCGGAATCAGAGCTATCTGAGGATCTCTCCCTAGTCTGATTCCGACGGTTGCTTTGGGATCGAGTTCTCATGGCTGAATTGCTCGTTCCCACAGACGGCGCCAAATGTTGGATCGTGAAATCCTGAATGCTGGTCTGACAGTGAATTGAATGCCAGACAAGGTTGGGATGACGCTTCAGCTCCAACTCCGGTGAACCTGCAAGTAGGGGAGCGCAACAGAGGGGGTGCCTCTGGGTCCCTCTCCGATGCTTAAATGAGTATGTGTGTGTATAAAACTCAAAACGTAAAGAACGTATGTAAAGCAAGGGTATTTATAGGGTAAGAGAGATAGAACCGTATATGGAAGCTGAATATCTTAGTGTATATTGTATTGCCGAAGATTCGGATCGTCAGTTACTGCGACATATTGCAGTTACCAAATCTAATCCTTAGTGAATATGCGACCGAGATATGCGGGATATCGTGGCCACTTCCTTATTAACGGTTTTGTGGGACCAGAGGAGAGAGGCAAGGCTCTCTTCGGGGCGAGCACTCCCATGTCGAGCAGTAGAAGGTCGCGACCTGGTAGAGAATGGTGAGCAGTCTGGGAGCCTTTGGCGTCCCTATAGACCTTGGGCTCGATTCTGGATTACTCGATGGTGGGCCAAGTTTGGCTTGTACTTGGGCCGATCCGGTTCGGATGTCATGGGTTTACCCCCTCTATAGTTATTGGGCCTTCGAGGCCTTTTCTTACTAGGCTGTCACTATCGATACCCAACATCGACCAGTGTCCAAACACCGTTCTTCCATATAGATTCCATCTTGTCCAAAGTGTTCATCTCATCTACCATTACTTTCATCCATTTTTCCTAGAAGGTTCCATTGAGAGTTTCTCTAACGTTTTACGGCACAATAACCATATCGTCAGATATTAGGGTGTTTAGTTCTAGCCCACGGCCTAACAACTCACTACTACCAGGGTATGACCATGATCACTCCCACTGAGAATGAGATCCCTAATGCTCCCACTGTCAACAAGATCATCATTCGCTTCAGCAGTTTCATTCGCTTCAGCATGGGATGAATCCGGCAGACGACGAACTGATTCATCATCTGCGGTTTCAACTCTCCCACTCGAATTAACAGGTGTCTGCTCAACTTGATCTTGAATCTCATATACAGATCGATCCAAATCAATCTCTTCCTTCTTCGGAAATTCGTTCTCTACAAACGTTACGTCTCGTGATTCGATCTCGGTAACACTCCCACTGTCCTACTCGGCTATAAACACATAACCCTTGGAGGTATCAGAGTAACCAAAAATACTCTTCTTTCCTCTAGGTCCAACCTTTCCCAAACTTATTTGAGAAATCATGGGTGTAAGCGGCACACCCCTATGGGCGCATATGGTGAAGGTCTAGAACTTATTCCAGTCCAAAACTCATATGAAGTGGAGTTAACCGTCTTCGTCGGCACATGGTCCAGGATGTAGGCAGCAGTCTCCAAAGCGTTTCCCCATAAGGAAAGCAGCAATTGAGTCTGCGCCATATCGACCGAATCATTTTAATGAGCGTTCTATTGCGCCTCTCTGCAAAACTATTTTGCTGAGGGGGTGTAGGGGATCGTCAACTAATGAATGATCCCTTTTTCATTACATAAACCGTTAAATTCCGCTGAAAGGTACTCTTCTTCCACAATCAGGGTGGAGGGCCTTTACCCTCCTATCTAACGGGTGTAATCATCTGTAAATGTAATGAAATTATGTGCTCCGTGCCGAACCCTAGCACTAAGAGGGGCACAAACATCGAATGGATAAATTTCAAGGGAAATTAGGCTCTAGGTGCCTAACCAAAAGGCATTCCGTTGGAATTTTCTGCTAGACAACTTACACAAGTAGACGATTCCACTTGTGGAATGTAGAACAGCAAACCCCATTGGGCTAGCCGCTGCATTCTATGTTGACTTCTGTAGTCAAGTTTAGTTTGTCTTTCATTCACATCGCAAACATATCCGCGAGTAGAAGAAAAAAAATGAAATTATTATTGTTGCCTGAATCCAAATCCGAAACAATAAATCCACCAGAAATAATACTAAAGCCAAACGAAGTTGAACCTAAAAAAAACAATTGGACGGAAGATTCATGAAAAGATAATTTAAAACCGAGTTTCATTAATCCTAAGACTGAAATAACATATTGGCGTATCTGCGGAGCATAGAGGATATGACATCAGACTAAAACTCTACCGCCGCGCAAGCGTAGCTCACGACTTCTAATCCCTTCGACTTCAACACGAAAGTTGTTGTCGATGTAAATCCATCTAATTTTTCGCGGGACTCTATGGTATTCTACGAAAATGTCACGATCCTTGGCTATGTGATCTGTCGATCCTGAATACAAAATCCATAATGGACATGACTCAGTCAACATATCTGTACTAGAAACACAAAGTTCACTAAGTAGCCAACAATACATCTAGGTCAGATTGATTTAGGACATGCCTTCACAAAGTGTACCCACTTGCCACAGTTGGAGCATTTCATGTATTTAGGCTTCTCGAGCTTACGCGAACATTTTCGCGGTGTTGATTTCGGAGGAGTCCTTCGGTTCACCTCAGTCTTTGTCTACTTTGCTTTCAATGCATTTGCGCCATCGCGCTGTGCATTACTCCTTTGCCTTCAGTGACTCTTCTTAGGTCCAGAGGATGGCGCCACACGCACCTCAACCTTAGGTCTAGCGACCTTGGGTCTGTCCTATTTAACTCAATGTGCCTTCGAACGTGTTCAAAGGTATTGAGGGCCTTAGAATGAGTTATTTAGATTTTCATCTGTTTCTAGGAGTTAGGCAACAAGCGGATTATGATCTGGATTTGCTGCTCATCGGTCACTGACTGGCCGTTCTCCTTGAGTTTCACAATCATGTTGGCCATATGCCTCAGATACTATCTCGCGGAGTGCTGAGGATTCATCATGCATGAATCAAACTTAATGTTGAGTGAGCACAACTAAGCAGTCGTACAGAACCATTTCTAGCCTGCAAAGTATCCCACAGCCCTTTAGGCGTGTGTTAAGCTCAAAATCATCCACTGTACTCAGCATCATGGCGCACGTCTCAGCATCATTAACCTCCCACTCAAATGGAAAGTCTTCAGCTGATTCGTTATTCCAGAATTGGGTCTTTTCACAATCTTCTTGATGGGGTTAATGGATTTCTACTTAGGACCAATTTTATATGCTTTCTCCAAATTTTATAGTGCTCACCATTAAGTCTAAGACCTTTGTCCAACTAAACGATGATGTTCTACTTGGCAGCCTAATTTCTCTAACTAAAGGAAATTCTAATAGGATCATGGAGACACAAGGAACAATGTTCTAATGCATGTAAAAAGACAAGTCTCAAATTAATAGGACAGATTCTAGAACATACTTAAATTCGGAGGACAACCCTAGCTATGCCGAGAAGCACTCCCCATTTCTAAGCATGTCCTAAATTCACTGCTATCAATCGAAACACAGTCTATACAAACAGTCCTCAAAGGACCGGAGTCGAACATATCGCACTAAGCGTTCAACTCTAACATAAGACGATTGTCCTAGTATTTTTCAAGGAAATTCAGAGAACCTCGCAGACTAACCGACCGGTTCACACTTAAGAACATATCCCAAAGTGTAGTTCGAACTTATCCAAACTTCTGAAAGGCTACTAAAACAATCCTAAAGGTTTGCCAATATTGGATTATGTAATATACATGCAATCTATATGGTAAAACATAATCACATATAATTAAGTTACCTCTGGATTGATTGCCTTAGCGGAAGCGGATCTGCCTGAGGTTGGGATCACGGTCTGCCGGACGGGAGGACACGCCACGGGTTAACGGGCAGTGACCTAGGTTTCCACAGCTGCTGACCTCTGTCTAAACTGTGGGTGGCTATCAGGTTCTGATCTCTCTTAATTCTAAGGAGAGCACCATATATATATATATATATATATAGGAATAGGGTTTAGGGCCAGTATCACATACCGGGCTTACCTGAATGGGCTCCCACTTATGGGAGACCCATTAACCTAAATCCAACAGTCCCGATCAAATCGAGCTCAATCACACCCCATTTTTGAAAGAGAATTCCTTATCATTACCGATGATAAAAGATCGTTCATTGTGTCTAAAAACAAAGTTGGCGCCGATAGAGAGAGGAATATTTTAATGAGATACACCTCCTTCTTCTGTATGCCTGCCGTGCCACGACAATAGTACAGAGAAGGAAATGTAATGTATCGCTGTCAAGCCTAGAGACCTCATTTCCAGCAACGTAATCCACGTCTTGGGCGGTATATAGATTTCTCCAGAGAGAGAGAAAGGAAGAAGAAGAAGATGAGGGAAGAGAGAAGAAAGGCAATGCTGCTGCTGCTAGTTGTGGCAAATCGGAGGAGGCTGTGGCCCTGCGACTGGACGCAACCTTTGTGGTTGTGGCCAGCCTTCTCGGCTGGCCACCATTAATGGTTGCGGGGCTGCTAGGGTTCAAAACCGAAGGAGATGGCACTGTTTGGACCGGTCTGAGTGACCAGTCCAAACCGATCTGGTCTGACAAGTTGGACCAGACCGTTTTACGCCGGTTCGGTTGGATGAGGCTGACCGGTTCGGACCAGACTGGTTGGCTGAGGTTGACCGGACCGGTTCAGACCGGACTGGTTGACTGAGGCTGACCGGACCGGTTCAGATTGGTTGGTTGAGGCTGACCGGACATGTTCAGACCGGATTGGATGGCTCAATGATGTTCAGACCAGTCTAAGCTAATTCGGAGTCCCCGGGCCACCTGAATTGGTCCGAAACAAGTTTGGTGCCGATCCTGGATCCTCTGTGGGTCCTAGTGGTTTATTTTAGTCCGGAAAATGTTCCTGGACCCTTTCATAAATAGTTTTTGTGCTAGTTTAATTAATTGTTAGACCAATTTAAATTGCTGGGAGAGCCTTATATTGATTTATGTTGCATGACTGGATAGGTAGAACGCTGTGTGGGTTCCTTGAGTTCCCTGGTTTACTTTGTGATTTCTGCAGGGTAGATAGTTTTGCCTTACTTTATTTGATTGGCTCTTGACTCCATGACTGGTAGAATTGACTAGGTTGTGATTGTTGAGATCCCAGCATAGTGTGTGAAATTGATCTAACATGTTAATTACTTTTATTTGTTGTGACTTTAGTCCCTGAATTTTTATTTGTTGAGACTTTGGTCTCCAAATTTTTATTCATGGGGATTTTGATCCCCAAACGTTTGGTTAGGGTGACTTTGGTCCTCAAAGTTTTGAAAATTACAAATTAGCCCCAAATTAATTTATTTTTGAAAGGTATCAATATATATGTGTGTGTATTGAACTGTGTGTTTGTTACCTTACTTGCATAGGATAGATTACCTTGGTAGGGAGATCTAGTTCTGGCATAGTCTAGGTAGCAAACTTTTAGGATTGTCCTTAGTATCCTTTCGGAAGTTTGGATGAGTACGAACTACACCTAGGAAAATGTTCCTGAGTGTGAACCGGTCGGTTAGTCTGCGAAGTTCTCCGAGTTTCCTTGAATAATTCTAGGACAATTATTTTGTGTAAGAGTCGAACACTTTGGTTTAGTGCGAGATGTTCGACTCCGGTCCTTTGAGGACTGTTGGTATAGACTGTGTTTCGATTGATAGTAGTGACTTTAGTACATGCTTAGAGACGGGGAGTGCTTCTCGGCGTTGCTAGAGTTGTCCTCCGGGTTTAAGTATGTTATCAAGTCTGTCCTATCGGTCTGAGACTTGTCTTTTACATGCAATAGAACATTGTTCCTTGTGTCTCCGTGATCCTATTAGAATTTCTTTTAGTTAGAGAAATTAGTCTGCCATGTAGAACATCATCACTTAGTTGGACAAAGGTCTTAGACTTAATGGTGAGCACTATAAAATCCGGAGAAAGCATATAAAAATGGTCCTCAGTAGAAATTCATCAACCCCATTAAGAAGATTATGAAAAGACCCGATTCTGGAATAACGAATCAGCAGAAGGCTTTCCATTTGAGTGGGAGGTTAATGATGCTGAGACGTGCGCCATGATGCTGAGTACGGTGGATGTGTTTGAGATTAACACACGGCTAAAGGGCTGTGGGATACTTTGCAGGCTAGAAATGGTTCTGTACGACTGCTTAGTTGTGCTCACTCATCATTAAGTTTTATTCATACATGATGAATCCTCAGCACTCCGCGAGATAGTATCTGAGGCATATGGCCAACATGATTGTGAATCTCAAAGAGATCGGTCTGTCAGTGACCGATGAGCAGCAAATCCGTTCTTTGCCTAACTCCTAGAAACATATGAAAATCTAAATATCTCATTATAAGGCCCTCAATATCTTTGATTACGTTCGAAGGCACGCTGAGTTAAAGAGGACAGACCCAAGGTCACTGGACCTAAGGTTGAGGTGTGTGTGGCGGCATCCTCTAGACCTAAGAAGAGTTGCTGAAGGCGAAGGAGTAATGCACAACGCGTTGGCGCAAATGCATTGAAGTCAAAGTAGACAAAGACTGAGGTGAACCCAAGGACTCCTCCGAAAACAACACCGCGAAAATGTTCGCTTAAGGCCGAGAAGCCTAAATACAGGAAATGCTACAACTGTGGCCAGTGTGTACACTTTGTGAAGGCATGTCCTAAATCGATCCGACCTAGATGTCTTGTTGGCTACTTAATGAACTTTGTGTTTCTAGTGCAGATATGTTGACTGAGTCATGTCCTTTGTTGATTTTGGATTCATGATCGACAAATCACATAGCCAAGGATCGTAATTCGTAGAGTGCCAGAGTCTTGCATGAAATTAGGTGGATTTACATCGACAACAACTTTCGTGTTGAAGTCGAAGGGATTAGAACTTTCGTGTTTTAGTCTGAAGTCACATCCTCTATGCTCCGCAGATTCACCGATATGTTATTTCAGTCATAGGATTAATGAAACTCGGTTTTATATTATCTTTTCATGAATCTTCCGTCTAATTGTTTTAGGTTCAACTTCGTTTGGTTTTAGTATTATTTCTGGTGGATTCATTATTTCGGATTTTGATTCAGGCAACAATAATAATTTCATGTTTTTTTCTTCTACTCGCGGATGTGTTTGCAATATGAATGAAAGATAAACTAGATTTGACTATAAGGGTCAACATAGAATGCAGCGGCTAGCCCATTGGGGTTTGCTGTCCTAGATTCCACAAGTGGAGTCGTCTACTTGTGTAAGTTGTCTAGCAGAAAATTCCACCGGAATGCCTTTTGGTTAGGCACCTAGAGCCGAATTTCCCTTGCAATTCATCCATTCCGGTGTCTGTGACCCAATTAGTGCTAGGGTTCGGCACTGAGCGCATAATTTCATTACATTTACAGATGATTACACCTGTTAGATAGGAGGGTAAAGGCCCTCCACCCTGATTGTGGAAGAAGAGTACCTTTCAGCGGAATTTAACGGTTTATGTAATGAAAAAGGATCATTCATCAGTTGACGATCCCCTACACCCCTCAGCGAAATAGTTTTGCAGAGAGGCGCAATAGAACGCTCCTTAAAATGGTTCGGTCGATATGGTGCAGACTCAATTGCTGATTTCCTTATGGGGAAAAGCTTTGGAGACTACTGCCTACATCCTGAACCTTGTGCCGACGAAGACGGTTAACTCCACTTCATATGAGTTTTGGACTAGAATAAGTTATGGACCTTCACCTTATGCGCCCATAGGGGTGTGCCGTTTACACCCATGATTTCTCAAATAGGTTTGGGAAAGATTGGACCTAGAGGAAAGAAGAGTATTTTTGGTTACTCTGATACCTCCAAGGGTTATGTGTTTATAGCCGAGCAGGATAGTGGGAGTGTTACCGAGATCGAATCACGAGACGTAACGTTTGTAGAGAACGAATTTCCTAAGAAGGAAGAGATTGATTTGGATCGATCTCTATATGAGATTCAAGATCAAGTTGAGCAGACACCTATTAATTCGAGTGGGAGAGTTGAAACCGCAGATGATGAATCAGTTCGTCGTCTGCCGGATTCATCGCCTGCTGAAGCAAATGAAACAGATTCCGCTCCTGATGATCTTGTTGACAGTGGGAGCATTAGGGATCTCATTCTCAGTAGGAGTGATCATGGTCATACCCTGGTAGTAGTGAGTTGTTAAGCCGTGGGCTAGAACTAAACACCCTAATATCTGACGATATGGTTATTGTGCCGTAAAACGTTAGAGAAACTCTCAATGGAACCTTCTAAGAAGAATGGATGAAAGTAATGGTAGATGAGATGAACACTTTGGACTAGATGGAATCTATAAGGAAGAACGGTGTTTGGGCACTGGTCGACCTTCGAGAGGACATAGAGAAATAGAGCTAAATGGGTTCTTAAGATTATGGCTATTGGAGTGAGTCTAGACTTGGAATTGCATTAGATAAACGTTAAGACTGTCTTCCTCAATGGTGAGTTAGAAGAAGAGATCTAAAGGAGCGGTCTGAATGCTTTGTGTAGAAAGACCATGAGTACTTAGTGTGCAAACTTCACAAATTGATCTATGGTCTGAAACAGTTCGCTATGCAGTGGTACCGCAGAGTTCATGATTTGTTCGTGGAAAATAGACTTCTCTTGAAGGATGAGAATCATTGCGTGTACACCAAAAGGGCCTGGACCGAACATTGTGTTTATGATTCTATATGTAGATGACATACTCATAGCTGTAAATAGATTGGAGTTCCTCACACAGATAAAGGTCTGATTTTCTTCTCTGTTTGGGATGAAGGACATGGGTGAGGCGACGCACATCTTTGGGATTTAGATCTCGAGAGAGCGCTGTAGGAGGCAGTTGTGGCTTTCACAGGAAAGCTACATAGACAAAGTGTTGAAAATGTTCAACATGAGTAACTGCAAACTAATTGAAACTCCAGTTTACGTTGATCAGCCTCTCAAAATGGATATATGGACCAGATAAATAAATTTTGAAGCTAAGTGCAGTCGGAAGCTTGATGTGCGCAATAGTGTGTACTCGGCCTAATATTTAACATGCAGTCGGCATGGTATGTAGGTACCAAGCTGAACCCGGATTGAAGAAATGGTAGGCAGTTAATAGGATTATGTGATATCTTAAGGGCATCGTCATGCTCTCTGCTAGAGATCTGCTAGAGATACGAGAATCTCTGGATGACTGGGTATAACGATACGGGCTATGGTAGTGACTTTGATGAGAGAAAACCCACCTCGGATATGCTCTGCTCTCTGATGGCGCCATATCGTGGATGAGCAAGAAGCAGTTGCGCATTGTGTTGATCGTCATTGAAGCCAAATTTGTGGGTCTTGTGTGGACCACTCAGTTGGTTGTATGACTGAAGAGACTTCCGGATTGATTGCTGAGTCATTGGAGTCACAATCTCCGTGATATATAAACCCAAGTATCATTACAAGTCATAGTAGATATCAAGCGAAACTATGTTAGAGACGTGGTTAGACACAAGGTGATGAGTTTGATGTACTTGTCTACGAATGAGATGATTGTAGACCGTCTCTCCGACCTTGAAGAGGTAGTCTTTAGTGAGGCATGTGTAGTCTCTAGGACTATGTAGACTTAGTTGATGTACTTCATTGGTTTTATTTCCCATACAATGTTCTTTAACTTAAATTATATTTGAGTATGCATGTTTTCACAGTTTGAGTGTTTTGTGTGTTCTTGCTGTGATTGTTTATTGAAATATGTCAAAGTGGATTAGATCACCCTCTCGCACGGATGATAGCTTCTATGCCTTTGTGGCTAGGTGAGGCTGGTGATAGTTCCTAGTTCTGGAAATCTGTTGGGATGACCGGAAAGGGCTTTGTGATGGGAACTATCTGATTTCGCACTACGACAGATTATGGTTTGTCAATCCACTCAGGGGTCGGATGGGAGTCTTTGTGACTTTTGGTTCGGGTACTTTGTGTGCCCGATGGACATCTGTACAGCATTAGGACATATGCTCCGTGGGAGAGTAGATATGCTGTAGCGCGCGTTCCATACCGCGGCGCAACCCAAACCGACCATGGGTATGACCCGAGATGTGATCTTAACTCGGAGTCGTGTGAGACCCAGAGCTCTTGGCGTAAGAGCCGCGAACGTACCCTCATTACTCTGAACAGAGACTTGAGGTTCGGTTCAATGTTTGCTATCTTAGTCCGTTCTCGATGGGTGCACTCACAAGTACCTTGGACCCGGTTCTAGAAAAGCGTGTTGGATTGTGCTGATGGTTTTGTGGTAAGAGGATGGTCATTATGGGATCTTCTCGATATTGTGTCTACTAGGTGGCCACCAACCGCGGCGTCGGCTGCGGTTGTGGGCGCAATACATGTATAGGTCTGAAAAATCCTTGTGCGGTCAGACCTGGAGAAAGATTACATGACCAAGGGTGCAGGGCACATTTCCACTGATGGTGTGAGATCTGCGAGTCGCTGTAACTCCTAACAGATGCGCAGCACCTTGCTCGGTGTGCCTGCCGGTCGCACGGCTGCTACCTCGTATGTGACTTTACTGTATAAGAGGAATTCGTTCTCCTGGTGCTGGCTTAATGAATGAGCGCCCCCCCCCCCCCCCCCCACTTTGTGCGAGTGGGAGATGTTGGTTTTTGGGGATTGAGTCGCCCATTAGTGGGAGTCCATTCTAACAAGCCCAGTATTGGATACTGGCCCAAACCATTCCCTCTATATGTATAGGGATGCTCAGGGTTGGAAAACCTAATAACGATAACAGTGCCCTGCCGCCCTATAGTTTAGACTGAGGTAAGTAGCTATGGAAACCTAGGTCACTGCCCGTTAACCCGTGGCGTGACCTCCCGTCCGGCAGACCGTGATCCCAACCTCAGGCAGATCCGCTTCCGCTAAGGCAATCGTTCAGGGAGGTAACTTAATTATGTGTTATGTTGTACCTTAATTGATTGCATGTTTTGTACATCATATTCCAACATGTATGTTGGTTTTGGGGGATTGGGTCGCCCATTAGTGGGAGCCCATTCTAATAAGCCCAGTATTGGATACTGGCCCAAACCATTCCCTCTATATGTATAGGGATGCTCAGGGTTGGAAAACCTAACAATGATGATAGTGCTCTGCCGCCCTACAGTTTAGACTGAGGTAAGTAGCTGTGGAAACCAAGGTAACTGCCCGTTAACCCGTGGCGTGACCTCCCGTCCGGCAGACCGTGATCCCAACCTCAGGCACATCCGCTTCCGCTAAGGCAATTGTTCATGGAGGTAACTTAATTATGTGTTATGTTGTACCTTAATCGATTGCATGTTTTGTACATCATATTCCAACATTGGTATCAGAGTCATAGTAGGTTGGTTTCCGAATTGTCGAATTGGATAATCCCCACCGCAGTCAGTTGTGACCGCGACGAGCCCCAGCCACTAAAACCACCACCCCGAGGCCGAACCAGGGGCGACGGCGGCCTTCGTGGCCGCAGCTCAGCCCTTTCTGGCCGCAGCCACCGTGGCTGCCGCCAAGCCGAGGCTGACCGCAGCCTCGGCCACAGCTGGCCGCAGCCTTCGTGGCTGCGGATTGGACACTATTGGCCGCAGCCAGACTGCGGCCACCTCAGGAGGGGCCACAGCCTCCGCGTCTGTGGCCCAGCGACTGGTTTCCGTGGCCTTTGTGGCCTCGGCTCCAGACGCCTGAGGGTGGGTGGGGTCGGCCATCACAGGCCGACCACCCCCGTGGCCAGCCTTCGTGGTTGGCCACGTACAGGCGACGTCGGGAAGGGGGGCCGTGGTGGTCGGCCTCCACTCGTGGCCACGTACAGGCGACGTCGGGAAGGGGGGCCGTGGCTGGCCACCTCCCAAGAAGGGGCGACAGCCATGATGGCTAGCCTAAGTGGCCGCAGCTTTAGCCGCGGCTCGGTGGTGGGTCGGCCGAACGTGGCTGACCCTGGGCGAACGGGGGGCTGGCCACCGTGGCTAGCCCCATGGCAGCTGATCTGATCAGCTGCCACAGCAGCACTGGCGGCTGCTAGGGTTTCAAAACCCTAGCAGGCACTGTTCTTCTTCTCAATGGAGAAGAAGAACAGTACCGGACCGATTCTATATGAACCGGATCGGTCTGGTTTAATGGGACTGGTTCTATGTGAATCAGTCTGGTTTGGTCCGGTCCGGTTCGGTCTATTTCGGTCGGTTTGAGCCGACCGGTTCGGTTCATTCCGATCGGACAGGTTCGGTTCAGACCGACTGATTGGGCCGGTTCAGATGGTTTCGTGCTGTCTGGACCAGTCTGAACTAATTCGGAGGCCCCGGGCCGCTTGAATTGGTCCGAAACAAGTTTGGTGCCGATCCTGGATCCTCTATGGGTCCTAGTGGTTTATTTTAGTCCGGCAAATGTGCCTGGACCCTTTCATAAATAGTTTTTGTGCTAGTTTAATTAATTGTTAGACCAATTTAAATTGCTGGGAGAGTCTTATATTGATTTATGTTGCATGACTGGATAGGTAGAATGCTTTGTGGGTTCCTTGAGTTCCCTGGTTTACTTTGTGATTTCTACAGGGTAGATAGTTTTGCCTTACTTTATTTGATTGGCTCTTAACTCCATGACTGGTAGAATCAACTAGGTTGTGATTGTTGAGATCCCAGCATAGTGTGTGAAATTGATCTAACATGTTAATTACTTTTATTTGTTGTGACTTTAGTCCCTGAATTTTTATTTGTTGAGACTTTGGTCTCCAAATTTTTATTCATGGGGATTTTGATCCCCAAACTTTTGGTTAGGGTGACTTTGGTCCTCAAAGTTTTGAAAATTACAAATTAGCCCCAAATTAATTTATTTTTGAAAGGTATCAATATATATGTGTGTGTATTGACATGGATGGTTTGTTTCTTTGCTTGCATGTATTAGATTACCTAGATAGGTAGATCTAGTTTTCGATTAGTATAGATAGCAAGCTTTTAGGATTGTCCTTAGTACCCTTTCGGAAATTTGGATGAGTATGAACTACACCTAGGAAAATGTTCCTGAGTGTGAACCGGTCGGTTGGCCTGCGAGGTTCTCCGAATTTCCTTGAATAATTCTAGGACAATTGTTTTGTGTAAGATTCGAACATTTTGGTTTAGTGCGATATGTTCGACTCCGGTCCTTTGAGGACTGTTGGTATAGACTGTGTTTCGATTGATAGTAGTGACTTTAGGACATGCTTAGAGACGGGGAGTGCTTCTCGGCGTAGCTAGTGTTGTCCTCCGGGTTTAAATATGATCTCAAGTGTGTCCTATCAATCTGAGACTTGTCTTTTTACATGCAATAGAACATTGTTCCTTGTGTCTCCATGATCCTATTAGAATTTCCTTTAGTTAGAGAAATTAGTCTACCATGTAGAACATCATCGCTTAGTTGGACAAAGGTCTTAGACTTAACAATGACATCTATAAAATCCAGATAAAGCATATAAAAATGGTCCTAAGTAGAAATCCATCAACCCCATCAAGAAGATTATGAAAAGACCCGATTCTGGAATAATGAATCAGCAGAAGACTTTCCATTTGAGTGGGAGGTTAATTATGCTGAGACGTGCGCCATGATGCTGAGTACGGTGGACGAGTTTGAGCTTAACACACGGCTAAAGGGCTGTGGGATACTTTGCAGGCTAGAAATGGTTCTATACGACTGCTTAGTTGTGCTCACGCAACATTAAGTTTGATTCATACATGATGAATTCTCAGCACTCCGCGAGATAGTATCGGAGGCATATGGCCAACATGATTGTGAAACTCATGGAGAACGGTCAGTCAGTGACCGATGAGCAGCAAATCCAGGTCGTAATCCGCTCTTTGCCTAACTCCTAGAAAGAGATGAAAATCTAAGTAACTCATTCTAAGACCCTCAATACCTTTGAACACGTTCGAAGGCACATTGAGTTGAAGAGGACAAACCCAAGGTCGCTGGACCTAAGGTTGAGGTGCATGTGGCGCCATCCTCTAGACCTAAGAAGAGTCGCTGAAGGCGAAGGAGTAATGCACAACGCGGTGGCGCAAATGCATTGAAGGCAAAGTAGACAAAGACTGAGGTGAACTGAAGGACTCCTCCGAAAACAACACCGCAAAAATGTTCGCGTAAGGCCGAGAAACCTAAATACAGGAAATGCTCCAACTGTGGCCAGTGGGTACACTTTGTGAATGCATGTCCTGAATCGATCTGACATGAATGTCTTAATGGCTAATCTAGTAAATTTTGTATTCCTAGTACAGATATGTTGACTGAGTTATGTCCTTTGTGGATTTTGGATTCAGGATCGACAAGTCACATAGTCCGGGATCGTGACATTTTCGTAGAGTACCGCGAGAAATTTGGTGGATTTACATCGACAACAACTTTCGTGTTGAAGTCGAAGGGATTAGAACTCGTGAGCTGCGCTTGCGCGGCGGTAGAGTTTTAGTCTAAAGTCATATCCTCTATGCTTAGCAGATTCGCCGATATGTTATTTCAGTCTTAGGATTAATGAAACTCGGTTTTATATTATCCTTTCATGAATCTTCCGTCCAATTGTTTTAGGTTCAACTTCGTTTGGCTTTAGTATTATTTCTGGTGGATTTATTGTTTCGGATTTGGATTCAGGCAACAATAATAATTTCATGTTTTTTCTTCTACTCGCGGATATGTTTGCGATGTGAATGAAAGACAAACTAGACTTGACAACATAGGTCAACATAGAATGCAGCGGCTAGCCCATTGGGGTTTGCTGTCCTACATTCCACAAGTGGAGTCGTCTACTTGTGTAAGTTGTTAGCAGAAAATTCCACCGGAATGCCTTTTTGGTTAGGCACCTAGAGCCGAGTTTCCCTTGCAATTCATCCATTCTGATGTCTGTGACCCTCTTAGTGCTAGGGTTCGGCACGGAGCGCAAATTTTCATTACATTTACAGATGAGTACACTTGTTAGATAGGAGGGTAAAGGCCCTCCACCCTGATTGTGGAAGAAGAGTACCTTTCAGCGGAATTTAACGGTTTATGTAATGAAAAATGGATCATTCATCAATTGACGATCCCCTACACCCCTCAGCAAAATAGTTTTGCAGAGAGGCGCAATAGAACGCTCCTTAAAATGGTTCGGTCGATATGGTGCAGACTCTATTGCTGATTTCCTTATGGGGAAACGCTTTGGAGACTGCTGCCTACATCCTGAACCATGTGCCGACGAAGACGGTTAACTCCACTTCATATGAGTTTTGGACTGGAATAAGTTCTGGACCATCACCATATGCGCCCATAGGGGTGTGCCGCTTACACCCATGATTTCTCAAATAAGTTTGGGAAAGGTTGGACCTAGAGGAAAGAAGAATATTTTTGGTTACTCTGATACCTCCAAGGGTTATGTGTTTATAGCCGAGCAGTACAGTGGGAGTGTTACCGAGATCGAATCACGAGACGTAACGTTTTTAGAGAACGAATTTCCTAAGAAGGAAGAGATTGATTTGGATCAATCTCTATATGAGATTCAAGATCAAGTTGAGCAGACACCTGTTAATTCGAGTGGGAGAGTTGAAACCGCAGATGATGAATCAGTTCGTCGTTTGCCGGATTCATCCCCTGCTGAAGCGAATGGAACAGATTCCGCTCCTGATGATCTTGTTGACAGTGGGAGCATTAGGGATCTCATTCTCAGTGGGAGTGATCATGGTCATACCCTGGTAGTAGTTAGTTGTTAGGCCGTGGGCTAGAATTAAACACCCTAATATCTGACGATATGGTTATTGTGCCGTAAAACGTTAGAGAAACTCTCAATGGAACCTTCTAAGAAGAATGGATGAAAGTAATGGTAGATGAGATGAACACTTTGGACTAGATGGAATCTATATGGAAGAACGGTGTTTGGACACTGGTCGACCTTCGAGAGGACATAGAGAAATAGAGCTAAATGGGTTCTTAAGATTATGGCTATTGGAGTGAGTCTAGATTTGGAACTGCACTAGATAGATGTTAAGACCGTCTTCCTCAATGGTGAGTTAGAAGAAGAGATCTATATGGAGCAGTCTGAATGCTTTGTGCAGAAAGACCATGAACACTTAGTGTGCAAACTTCACAAATTGATCTATGGTCTGAAACAGTTCGATATGCAGTGGTACCGCAGATTTCATGATTTTTTCGTGGAAAATGGATTTCTCTTGAAGGATGAGAATCATTGCGTGTGCACCAAAAGGATCTAGACCACGTTCACTAACTTCTTCCAGCGAAGGCACGATCAGCTTGCTCTGTTTTTCGATCTTTTAAACAGAGTGTTGGCTACTCTGTATTTCAGTTGGAGGATCATAGGTGATATTGGTCAGGCAAGACATATTTGAATGGCCAATGAGCCCACACTTCAAGCATAAGGATCAGATTCTGTCGTATGATATTCGTTCTGTATAATCTCTTATATCGATCAACGACGGGATAGGCTTGCCTATATCCACTTGAATGCATAATCGAGCATAGGGACCCCGTTCTGTATTCAAAGTAAATCTATCAATTCTAAAGAGTGGTCCAATGGTAATACCCACTCTCTCTAGAATTTTGCTATCGAAGAACTCCATGGGCAAATTTGGAAGGCGGATCCATACAACAACAATGGAAAGAATGGCCTTTCCGGGGCTAAACATAGGTTCCCAAAGTCTGACATATAGAAATTGGCCATTGATGAACCAAGGACTGTTCTTTAGGACGAGATTGAAGCAATCTATGTTGCTAAAATAGAGGAAATAGAATCCACGACCAAGAAGAATGCATTGCATCTCACCCCGCAAGCTTCGACAAGCTTTTTAGTTTCTGAATCATGTAGTGACATTGAGTGCTCTTCCCCATTAGTTTGAGGATTAAGGGTGAGTTGTATTTGCTTCGAATTCGAAGCTTTTCCTCTTTAGATAGAAAAAATTTCAATCCACCAGTACCAGATTGTTCATCTGCATCATCAAAATCATCATTTGTATCTTCAGCCATATTCATTTCCTGGAAGAAATCTTTCTCGTACAGACCTGCTTAAGACCCAGTAAGCTTCTCTCTGCAAGTACTCTGGCTCATGACAGAAGGTAAGTATTCTTCCATGGAGGTGAGGACAGTTTCTCTGACTCTACTCGTCGGGACCAGAGTTGGACTGGAGCTTGTATGGGGAGCCAGTATTCGGTTGTGAGGCAAGTAGTTCCCCACACAGTATTGAGGAATGAGGCCACTTGGGGTGGCAAAACCTGACCCAAACTGTGGGTGACTCGTGGGTGACCCGCTCACGGGTCGTGTTTGGGTCAGGGTTTTTGACCTATAGGTCATTTTGACTCAACCGGTAAAGGCGAAGGAGTAATGCACAGCGCGATGGCGAAGGAGAAGGTGTAATGCACAGCGCGATGGCGCAAATGCATTGAAGGCAAAGTAGACAAAGACTAAGGTGAACCCAAAGACTCCTCCGAAAACAACACCGCGAAAATGTTTGCGTAAAACTTTGAAGCCTAAGTACAGGAAATGCTCCAACTGTGGCCAGTGGGTACACTTTGTGAAGGCATGTCCTAAATCTATTCGACCTAGATGCCTTGTTGGCTACTTAGTGAACTTTGTGTTTCTAGTACAGATATGTTGACTGAGTCATGTCCTTTGAGGATTTTGGATTCAGGATCGACAAATCACATCGCCAAGGATCGTAACGTTTTCGTAGAGTGCTAGACTCCCGCATGAAATTAGGTGGATTTACATCGACAACAACTTTCGTGTTGAGGTCGAAAGGATTAGAACTCGTGAGCTGCGCTTGCGCGGAGGTAGAGTTTTAGTCTGATGTCATATCCTCTATGCTCCGCAGATTCGCCGATATGTTGTTTCAGTCTTAAGATTAATGAAACTCGATTTTATATTATCTTTTCGTGAATCTTCCATCCAATTGTCTTGTAGGTTCAACTTCGTTTGGCTTTAGTATTATTTCTGGTGGATTTATTGTTTCGGATTTGGATTCAGACAACAATAATAATTTCATGTTTTTTCTTCTACTCGCGGATATGTTTGCGATGTGAATGAAAGACAAACTAGACTTGACTACAGAGGTCAACATAGAATGCAGCGGCTAGCCCAATGGGGTTTGCTTTTCTACATTCCACAAGTGGAGTCGTCTACTTGTGTAAGTTGTCTAGCAGAAAATTCCACCGGAATGCCTTTTGGTTAGGCACCTAGAGCCGAATTTCCCTTGCAATTCATCCATTCCGGTGTCTGTGACCCAATTAGTGCTAGGGTTCGGCACTGAGCGCATAATTTCATTACATTTACAGATGATTACACCTGTTAGATAGGAGGGTAAAGGCCCTCCACCCTGATTGTGGAAGAAGAGTACCTTTCAGCGGAATTTAACGGTTTATGTAATGAAAAATGGATCATTCATCAGTTGACGATCCCCTACACCCCTCAGCAAAATAGTTTTGCAGAGAGGCGCAATAGAACGCTCCTTAAAATGGTTCGGTCGATATGGTGCAGACTCTATTGCTGATTTCCTTATGGGGAAACGCTTTGGAGACTGCTGCCTACATCCTGAACCATGTGCCGACGAAGATGGTTAACTCCACTTCATATGAGTTTTGGACTGGAATAAGTTCTGGACCATCACCATATGCGCCCATAGGGGTGTGCCGCTTACACCCATGATTTCTCAAATAAGTTTGGGAAAGGTTGGACCTAGAGGAAAGAAGAGTATTTTTGGTTACTCTGATACCTCCAAGGGTTATGTGTTTATAGCCGAGCAGTACAGTGGGAGTGTTACCGAGATCGAATCACGAGACGTAACGTTTTTAGAGAACGAATTTCCGAAGAAGGGAGAGATTGGTTTGTATCGATCTCTATATGAGATGCAAGATCAAGTTGAGCAGATACCTATTAATTCGAGTGGGAGAGATGAAGTGGCAGAGGATGAATCAGTTCGTCATCTGTCAGATTCACCTCTTCCTGTAGCGAATGAAACAGCTTTTGCTCATGATGCTCCCAATGAGTTAGGGCAATGGCAATCTATATGGTAAGACATAATCACATATAATTAAGTTACCTCTGGATCGATTGACTAAGCGGAAGCGGATCTGCCTGAGGTTGGGATCACGGTCTGCCGGACGGGAGGACACGCCACGGGTTAACGGGCAGTGACCTAGGTTTCCACAGCTGCTGACCTCTGTCTAAACTGTGTGTGCCTATCATGTTCTGATCTCTCTTAATTCTAAGGAGAGCACCCCATATATATATATAGATATAGAGAGGGATAGGGTTTAGGGCCAGTATCACATACCGGGCTTACCTGAATGGGCTCCCACTTATGGGAGACCCATTAACCTAAATCCAACATCTCCCACTCGCACAAAGTGGGGGGCGCTCATTCATCAAGCCAGAACCAAAGAGAACGAATTCTCCTTATACAGTTAAATCACATACGAGGAGGCAGCCGTGTGACCGGCAGGCACTACGAGCAAGGTACTGCGCATCTGTTAGGAGTTGCAGTGACTCGCGGATCTCACACCATCAGTGGATTTTTGCCCTGCACCCTTGGCCATGTAATCTTTCTCAAGGTTTGACCACACAATGATCTTTCAAACCTATACATCTGCATTGTGCCCACAACCGCAGCCTATACCGCGATTGACGGCCGTCTAGTGGACACAATATCGAGAAGATCCCATAATGACCATCCCCTTCCCACGAAACCATCGGCACAATTCAACTCGCTTTTCTAGAACCGGGTCCAAGGTACTTGTGAGCGCACCCATCGAGCACGGACTAAGATAGCAAACACTGAACTGAACCTCAAGTCTCTGTTCAGAGTACTGAGGGTACGTACGTGGCTCTTACGCGAAGAGCTCTGGGTCTTACACGACTCCGAGTTAAGATCACGTCTCGGGTCATACCCATGGTCGATTTTGGGTGCGCCGCGGTATGGAACGCGCGCTACAGCATATCTCCTCTCCCATGGAGCATATGCCCATATGTTGTACAGATGTCCATCAAGCACACAAAGTACCCCAACCAAAAGTCACAAACACTCCCATCCGACCCCTGAGTGGATTGACAGACCATAATCCGTCGTAGTGCGAAAACAGATAGCTACGGACACAAAGTCTTTTCTGGTTATCCCGACGAACTTCCAAAAACTAGAAGCTATCACCAGCCTCACCCAACCACAAAGGCAGAGAAGCTATCACCCGTGTGAGAGGGTGACCAAATCCACTTTGACATATATTAACAAACAATCACAGAAATGAACACACAAAATACTCAAACTGCGAAAACATGCATACTCAAATATAATTCAAGTTAAAAAAATATTGTATGGGAAATAAAATCAATGAAGTACATCAACCAAGTCTACACAGTCCTAGAGACTACACATGCCTCACTAAAGACTCCCTTTTCAAGGTTGGAGAGACGGTCCACAACCATCTCATCCGTAGACAAGTACTTCAAACTCATCACCTTGTGTCTAACCACGTCTCTAACATAGTTTCGCTTGATATCTACTTGCTATGACTTGTAATGATACTTGGGTTTATATATCACGGAGATTGCGACTCCAATGACTCAGCAATCAATCCGGAAGTCTCTTCAGCCATACAACCAACTGAGTGGTCCACACAAGACCCACAAATTTGGCTTCAATGGCAATTAACACAATGCGCGATTGCTTCTTGCTCATCCACGACATGGTGCCATCAGAGAGCAGAGCATATCCGAGGTGGGTTTTCTCTCATCAAAGTCACCACCATAGTCCGCAATGTTATACCTAGTCATTCAGAGATTTCTCAGATCTTTAGCAAGTCTCTAGCAGAGAGCATGACGATGACCTTAAGATATCACATGATCCTATTTACTGCCTACCATTTCTTCAATTCGGGTTCAGCTTGGTACCTATATACCATGCCGACTGCATGACAAATATCAGGCCGAGTACACACTATTGCGCACATCAGGCTTCCGACTGCACTTAGCTACATAATTTATTTATCTAATCTATATATCCATTTTGAGAGGTTGATCAATGTAAACTGGAGTTTCAATTGGTTCGCAGTTATTCATGTTGAACGTTTCCAACACTTTGTTTATGTAGCTTTCCTCTGAAAGCCACAACTGCCTCCTACGGCGATCTCTCGAGATCTGAATCCCAAGAATGTGCGTCGCCTCACCCATGTTCTTCATCCCATACAGAGAAGACAATCAGGCATTTACCTGTGTGAGGAACTCCAAGCTATTTACGACTATGAGTATGTCATCTACATATAGAATCATAAACACAAAGTTCGGTCCAGACCCTTTTGGTGTACACGCAATGATTCTTATCCATCAAGAGAAATCCATTTTCCACGAACAAATCATGAACTCTGCGGTACCACTGCATAGCGAACTGTTTCAGACCATAGATCAATTTGTGAAGTTTGCACACTAAGTACACATGGTCTTTCTGCACAAAGCATTCAGACCGCTCCATATAGATCTATTCTTCTAACTCACCATTGAGGAAGACGGTCTTAACGTCTATCTAGTGCAGTTCCAAGTCTAGACTCACTCCAATAGTCATAATCTTAAGAACCCATTTAGCTCTATTTCTCTATGTCCTCTCGAAGGTTGACCAGTGCCCAAAACACCGTTCTTCCTTATAGATTCCATCTAGTGCAAAGTGTTCATCTCATCTTCCATTACTTTCATCCATTCTTCTTAGAAGGTTCCATTGAGAGTTTCTCTAACGTTTTACGGCACAATAACCATATCGTCAGACATTAGTGTGTTTCGTTCTCCATCACCTTCGAATGCATATCGTCGGGAGGAAAACTTATGTTCTAGCCCACGGCCTAACAACTCACTACTACCAGAGGTACGACCATGATCGCTCCCACTGGGAATGAGATCCCTAATGCTCCCACTGTCAACAAGATCATCAAGAGCAAAAGCTATTTCATTCGCTACAAGAAGAGGTGAATCTGACAGATGACGAACTGATTCATCCTCTGCCACTTCATCTCTCCCACTCGAATTAACAGGTGTCTGCTTAACTTGATCTTGAATCTCATATAGAGATCGATCCAAATTAATCTCTCCCTTCTTAGGAAATTCGTTCTCTATAAACGTTATGTCTCGTGATTCGATCTCGGTAACACTCCCACTGTCCTGCTCGGCTATAAACACATAACACTTAGAGGTATCAGAGTTAGCAAAAATACTCTTCTTTCCTCTAGGTCAAATCTTTCCCAAACTTATTTGAGAAATCATGGGTGTAAGCTGTTGGATCGTGAAATCCTGAATGCTGATCTGGCAGTAAATTGAATGCCAGACAAGGTTGGGATGACGCTTCAGCTCCAACTCCGGTGAACCTGCAAGTAGGGGAGCGCAACAGAGGGGGTGCCTCTGGGTCCCTCTTCGATGCTTAAATGAGTATGTGTGTGTATAAAACTCAAAACGTATGTAAAGCAAGGGTATTTATAGGGTAGGAGAGATAGAATCGTATAAAGGCAACTGAATATCTTAATGTATATTGAGTTGCTGAAGATTCGGATCGTGGGATATGGCAGTTACTGCGAGATATTGCAGTTACCAAATCTAATCTTTAGTGAATATGTGACCGAGATATGCGGGATATCTTGGCCACTCTGTTATTAACGGTTTAGTGGGACCAGAGGAGAGAGGCAAGGCTCTCTTCGGGGCGAGCACTCCCATGTCGAGCAGTGGAAGGTCGCGACTTGGTAGAGAATGGCGAGCAGTCTGAGAGCCTTTGGCGTCTCTATAGACTTTGGGCTCGATTCTGGATTACTCGATGGTGGGCCAAGTTTGGCTTGTACTTGGGCCGATCCGGTTCGGATGTCATGGGTTTACCCCCTCTATAGTTATTGGGCCTTCGAGGCCTTTTCTTACCGGGCCGTCACTATCGATACCCAACATTTGCCCCCGAAGCTTGATTGAAGTTCCTTCAGTCGAGCTTGATTTCCTGGTAGGGTTTTAGATAGTGACGTCTTTGGTAATGGTTCAGTGCCTTTGAGACACTTCTAGCTCATTTGGCGAGCAATTCCTTATCTGTTCAAAGCCGAAAGAATATCCTTCCTTTTATTCCCTTTTGGCGATCACTCGAGGTGACCCATGCTTATGGAAATCTATCTTTCTTAGTTAGGCGATCATTACCTACCCGAGGTACTTCTAATAGCGCTTATTAGTGCGCTGGCGACCCTCTTGTCTCCTTAGTGGACTTGTTAGCATTTAATAACTACACAGTTGTCCAGAAATCGAACGGTCACTTGAGGCACGCCTGACATTTACTTTTCCGTAAACCTAGGGTAGTCTGACAGCTGTCTGCACCAACCAACCGTTTGTCTCCCCGAGGTGTCTCTTGGAATTCTGACATTGCTTTGGTTTTTTCCAAAAAGGCGCAATTATTCTCCGTGTCGCTTCGATTCGTCTGTGGCGGTTACTCCTTTTTGGGCTTATATAAGAAACGTCAATTTCTCTGTTTTGTTCTTTACGCTTATTCACTCTTCCAAATTTCCATATTCCACCCTGTTTCTAAATTCCCTGCGTTTGTTTGACGCGACTTTCTTCTTTTTGTTTCGCAGAAGAGTCCACGGTTGACGTGGTTCGAGACCCTTCTCCTCCACCTGCCAAGAAGGTCAGGAGTGAGGAGCAACCGGCTGTTGGACAGCATCCTCCTCCTCCTGAGGGTCCTTCCACTGTCAAAGGGAAGGCTCCTGCTTCGGCGGTCATCCCTCCTTCCCCCCAGGGGCCTACGGCTGGCCAGGAGAAGGTTTTATCTTTGGCGCCCCCACCTCCTACGGCGTCCGCGGTCCCCCCGAAGGAGTCTGGGACCCATAAGAAGGGTTCTGATGCCCCCAGCTCCTCAAGGGTTCCCGGGGAGGAGTATTGCTCCATGGCGAGCTTGTTCCAGCCGCTCAAGGCTGCGAACTCTCGGGGTGCTTGGTTCCCTTGCGGGGACCTTTCGAAGAAGGGGTGCCCTGCCCAGAAGAGCCTCCGGGGTATCCCAGACTTTTGTATGCGGCTCCTTGATGGGATAATTCCTCCCAAGGACCGTTCGTCCGTCCCCACGGAGCTTCCTCAGATCGAGGGGTTCCTTCGGTCTCACTACGAACGAGTCGCTCTGGTAAGGCCTCGTTTCTTTTTCCTCTTTCCATAGTCGTTCCCTTTTGTTCGTGCCCTGACAATTCTCATTTTTCTTTTGTTGTCAGCTCGTTCGAGAAGAGGTGATGATCGGCCGTGTCTTCGGCGAGCTCGCCGGCAAGCATTCAGACCTGCTTGTCGAGCTGGAGCAATACCGGAGCACGGGGATCTCCCCTGGGCAGCTGGAGGCTATCAAGACGACTGCTGACGCGGCGATCACCTTGGTAGACAATGCCCGGTCAGAGTATTTCAGCAAGGAGCAGCGCCTCCTTGCTGATATCAAGCGGAGGGAGGCCGATGTGGCGGCTGCCCTTCAGGATTTTGAAGCCCTTCATCGGTGCCTTGATGAAGGAGAAGCGGTCCGGGCTCGCCTAGAGGCTGAGTTAAAGGAGGTTCGCGCTCAGCTGGCCGAGTCGGACGCTCTTCGGGTCGCCGCTGAGGCGCAAAGGGCCGCTGCTGACGCCTAGAGGGATCCTGCTGAAGCCAGGGGGATCGCCCTGGAGGAGGAAAAGAACCGGCTGGCTGATCAGCTGAAGGCGGTTCCTTCACCCCAAGCCGTGATTGAGGAGTTCAAGGCCTCCGAAGACTTTGAGGACCAGGCCTTGAAGGTGATGAAGTCGGCGATTGCCGAATTTCTTCAAGACCTGGTGGAGGAGGTCCAGGCGGTCGACCCCAACTTTCCTCTTGGGGAAGTTGCCTCCTTGAAGACCTTCCTGCGAAGTCGTCCTTCGCAGCCCTCTATTGTTGGAGAGGCTGCTCCTGAAGGCGAGCCCAGTACTTCTGCCCCCGAAGGCGAGCAGAGCACCCTTGCCCCCGAGAACCCCGACGCTTGAAGTCCCCAACTCCTTGGCGACCGTATTTATCTTTTTTAGATAGCCATTTTTGTATTTTCTGTTTTTGGTTTGTAATTATTTGTCGAAGACTTGGATTTTTCTATTGAATGCTTTTATATTCTTGAGCCTTTAATCGACTTCGAACATATTTAGCTATCCGATATCTTACTCATAATTACTTTCCACTTTTTTCTTGCTTTGTAATGTCGTCGACCCTTAAAGCCGTAGACCAATCATAAGTTAAACTTTCTAAGGATAATACTTTTGACACTTAAAAGCGTAAACTTCTAAGTTCAAAGAGATATTACCTTCTTTGAAGTTTAAACCTTTGAGGTGTTGGCCTAATAACAGGGGATTTGTAATTTGTCAGGCTTTAACATCGATAGTGATCGCCTAAACTTTCTTTGGCCTGACTTTGGCGTCAGGGCTTTCATTTTGCCTAACATTTTGCTAGGTCTTTTGGCCTGACTTTGGCGTCAGGGCTTTGCCTGACTCTTGGCGTCAGGTTTTTTTGAGGCCTAACTTTGTTGTTAGGGCTTTTGTGGCCTAGTTTTGTTACTAAGGCTTTTTTGGCCTAACTTTGTTGTTTAGGGCTTTTGGCCTAGCTTTGTTGCTAGGACTTTTTGGCCTAGTTTTGTTACTAGGGCTTTTTGGCCTAACTTTGTTGTTAGGGCTTTTGGCCTAGCTTTGTTGCTAGGGCTTTTGTGGCCTGACTTTGGCGTCAGGGCTTTTGTGGCCTAGTTTTGTTACTAGGGCTTTTTTGGCCTAGTTTTGTTACTAGGGCTTTTTGGCCTAACTTTGTTGTTAGGGCTTTTGGCCTAGCTTTGTTGCTAGGGCTTTTGTGGCCTGACTTTGGCGTCAGGGCTTTTGTGGCCTAGTTTTGTTACTAGGGCTTTTTTGGCCTAACTTTGTTGTTAGGGCTTTTGGCCTAGCTTTGTTGCTAGGGCTTTTTGGCCTAGTTTTGTTACTAGGGCTTTTTGGCCTAACTTTGTTGTTAGGGCTTTTGGCCTAGCTTTGTTGCTAGGGCTTTTGTGGCCTGACTTTGGCGTCAGGGCTTTTTGGCTTCAGCTTGCTTCGAGTGGACACGCTTTGTGAAGGAATGGCTTTCCTTTATTGACATAATCAGTTTGATTACAAGCTATGCATAAAATCTTCTTAAATGCTCAGAATTAAATGGACGGGGTAACCTCTCGCCTTCGATGGTTTCCAAATAGTAGGATCCTGGTGCGGCGATCTCTACTACTTTGTATGGTCCTTCCCATTTGGCTGAAAGTTTGTTTTTACTGTCCAGCCTTGTGAATTCATTCCTTCTCATAACCATCTCCCCCACGAAAAATTGGCGAGCGCTAACTTTTCTGTTGAAATACCGAGCGGTCGCCAAGCGCATCTTTGCCTGTGTTTTTTCCGAGAGCCATCTCTTTTCCTCTGCTAAGTCGAGGTCAGTTCTGCGCTCGATCTCATTTGCCTCCGTGTTAAAGTGTAGGACTCTGTGGGTAGGCACTGCTAATTCAGCTGGTGCTACTGCTTCTGATCCGTACACTAAACTGAAAGGCGTTTCTCCTGTGGCCGCCTTAGGCGTTGTTCTGATTGCCCATAATACGTTTTCCAGTTCGTCTGCCCAGTTCCCTTTGAATGCTCGAACCCTTTTCTTGAGTCCTGCTAAGACAACCTTGTTGGCTGCTTCAGCTTGCCCATTCGTTTGAGGGTGATGTACTGAACTGAAACGATGGTCGATATGATACTCTTCACAGAGCCATTTTAACTCCTTTCCAACGAATTGTGGACCATTATCGCTGATGAGTATTTTGGGAATACCAAACCTGGAGAATATGTTGACTTGCAGGAACTTGATAACTTGGAATTCCGTTGTCGAAGCTAGAGCTTTCGCCTCTACCCACTTAGTGAAGTAGTCGATTGCCACTATAATGTGAGTACGCTGACCAGTGCTAATGGGAAAAGGACCCAATATATCGATTCCCCATTGAGCGAAGGGCCAGGCACCCGCCATTGGGGATAATAATGTCGATGGTCGACCCGATCGTGGTGCAAACTGCTGGCAAATTTCACACTTCTGTGTTAATTCGGCCGCGTCTTTTCCCAAGGTCGGCCAGTAATATCCCAATCTGAATATTTTTCTGCTTAGCGATCGAGCGCCTTCATGACATGCTGCTGCCCCTTCATGAGCTTCTCGAAGAACTTTTTCTGTTTCGGGCAGAGCAACACATCTCAAGTAAGGCGTCGAATAACCTCTTCTGTAGAGTTCTCCATCGATGATTAGATAACTGGCTGCGAGTCTTCTAATCCTAGTGGATTCGCCTTCGTCCTCTGGGAGGATGCCTTCTTTCAAATAATTCTGGAACGGGGTCATCCAGGTGACCTGTTCTTGAATGTTGAAGATCTCCGCTCTGTTTTCAAGGACTGAATATAGGGCCCTTTCCAGAAATTGCACATCCTGGATTGTCGCCCATCCGAAGGCTAGCTTACTCAAAGAATCTGCCATCTGGTTTTCTTGGCGAGGAATGAATTCAATCGCGAAATTTGGGATTTCTGCGACCAGCTTTTTGGCAATGCCGAGATATTTCTTCATCTTTTCTCCCTTTGCCTCGTATGCGCCATTAACCTGATTGACAATGAGCTCTGAGTCGCTTTTTACTCTAAGCGCAGCTATACCCATTCCTTTTGCTAGTCTGAGTCCAGTGATAAGAGCCTCGTATTCTGCTTCGTTATTGGTCGCCGGGAATGTCAAGGCGATCGCGTATTTCAGAGGCTCGCCCTCAGGAGGAATAAGAATTAAACCTGCCCCCGAGCCTTCTTTTGATGAAGACCCATCCGTATAGAGTTCCCAGATTTGATTGTCGTTTGCTGACTGACTTGGCCTGTTTTCTGCCTCCGCTTGACCGTTACTCGTGCTTTCCACTATGAAATCAGCTAGTGCTTGACCTTTGATGGCCGTTTTTGGCGCAAATTTGATCCTGAACTCGCTGAGCTCGATCGCCCACTTGACCATTCTTCCTGAAGAATCTGGCTTCATCAGGAAGTTTTTGAGAGGTTGATTGGTGAGGACCGTGATGTCGTGCGCATGAAAGTAAGGTCTCAGCTTCCGAGCAGCAATAACTAAGGCATAGAGATACTTCTCAATCTGGACATATTTTATTTCTGCTGAGTTGAACATTTTACTAATAAAATACACTGGACTCTGAACATTATTCTCCTCCCTTATTAAGACAGCACTGGTTGCCACATCGCTAACGCCTAAATAGAGGAAAAGCTGCTCGCCTGGAACGGGTTTTGCCAGAGCTGGGAGTGTTTGAATATGCCTTTTCAAGGACTGGAATGCTTCCTCGCAGTCTGGCGTCCACTCGAACTTGCGGTTGGCCCTCAAGGTTTTGAAGAACGGGAGGGACCTGTCGCTTGCTTTGGAAAGGAAGCGGTTAAGAGCAGCTAGTCGGCCGTTCAGGCACTGGACTTCCTTATGGCAGGTTGGCGACTTCATTTCTTCTATGGCCTTTAGCTTTTCCGGGTTTGCTTCTATGCCCCTTTCGCTGACCATAAAACCCAGGAACTTCCCGGACTTGACTCCAAAGGCGCACTTTGCTGGGTTCAGGCGAACGCTGTGTCTCCTCATGCATTCAAAAGCTTCACGGAGGTCGGTGGTATGAGGATTGCCTTTGATGGATTTAATGAGCATATCATCCACGTAGGCCTCCATGTTCCTTCCCAGCATGTCCTGGAACAGTCGGTTCACCATCCGCTGATAAGTTGCCCCGGCATTGATGAGACCAAAGGGCATCACCTTGTAGCATAGAATGTCCCCGTCAGCATAGAAAGCAGTGTGCGCCTCGTCATCTGGATGCATTCTGATCTGGTTGTAGCCTGAATAGGCGTCCATGAAGCTCAGCATCTCATGACCCGAGGTAGCGTCGACCAGCTGATCAATTCTCGGAAGGGGATATGAATCTTTGGGGCAAGCCTTGTTTAAATCGCGGAAGTCGACGCACATCCTCCACTTGCCGTTTGATTTCTTGACCAAAACCGGGTTGGCGACCCAACTCTGGAATCTTACTTCTCTGACGAAGTCAGCTTCAATCAGCCTGCCGACTTCCTGCCTGATCGCCAAACGCTTATCAGTCCCGAATGATCTTCTTTTTTGGGCGATCGGCTTGATGGAGGGGTCTATCCTGAGCTCATGAGAGATAATATCTGTGCTGATTCCTAGCATGTCGCTTGGCTGCCAGGCGAAGAGCTCTTTGAATTCCTTGAGGAGGGCGGTCATGGCCTCCTTCTGATCCTCTTTCAAGGTGGTCCCAATTCGCACCTTTTTGTCTGGACCATCGATCTCGACCTCCTCCAATTCCTCCATGGGTGCTGGTCGAGCCAGGTCCTCGCGGGGATCGGCCTCTGTCTCGATGGCGAGCGCCTCCCTTTGGTTCTTCCTGCGTAAACAGTTCACATAACATTGCCGCGAGGAAGGCTGATCTCCGAGCACTTCTCCAATCCCGTTCGGAGTAGGGAACTTCATCTTCTGGTGGACAGTGGAGGCCACAATCTTATTTGGGTTGATCGTGGTCCTCCCTATGATGGCGTTGTAGGATGTAGGTGAATCGACCACCAGGAAAGTGACCGACACCTTGATGCTTTTCCACCCCTCGCCAAAAATCACTGGCATGGTTATAGCCCCCAGTGGATAAGTTGTCCTTCCCGCAAATCCGATCAGCGGAAAGTCGACCCTCTTCAGGTCGCGTTTTGATTTGCCCATCTTTTCGAAGGCGTCCAGAAACAGGATGTCTGTCGAGCTGCCTCCGTCGACCAGAATCCTTGCAACATCACAGCCGTCAATATCTGCCGTAATGACCAGAGCATCGTTGTGGGGCATGGTGACATGTGCCAAATCATCTTCAGAGAATGAGATGACAATGTTTTCTTCAGGTCTTGGCCGCTTCCCCAACTGAACTGCCGTATAGATCTGAGTGGCGTAGACCTCTCTGGCGCTTGACCTCTCGCCGCCTGCGCCGAATCCTCCCGCAATCAGATTCACTCTCCTCTTGCTTCCAGAAGGCTCAGCTTGATCTGCAGGGGCTGGTGAACGATGTCTCCTGGGGGGCGTTCGACTTCGGTCTCGCCCTGCCACAAATTCCTTCAACATTCCCCCCTGAATCAGCCTCTCTATATCTCGCTTCAGAATCTTGCAATCGTCTGTCTTATGGCCCTTGCACTTATGGTATCTGCAATAGCTCTCGACATCCTTGCCCATGGGTAACCCACCTCGGCGAGGCATCGGTGGCCTCGCCAAGGATCTCCTCTCCATCTCGACTAGTACCGCTGAGATCTGCCTATTTAAAGGCGTGAAGTACTCAGGGACCTCTGGATGGCGAGGTGCTGGAAGAGACTCGACTCGGGGCTTACTTTCTTTTCCCTTCTTCTCCTTCTTTATCTCTTTCTTACCATCGCGTCGGGGTTTATGGGTTACCCTTAGCGAGGTCGTCAGGAGATTAGCCTCGATGTTTGCGCGTTCAAGGTCTATGAAACCTTTTGCTCTGGACGCCAACTCCTCCAATGTCTCTATCTCCTTCACGTGATAGCTGTTTCGCAGCTTTCTCGAGGCCTTGTTGGCCACATCCAGACCTCTGTAGAATGCTCGAATGATTTCCCCATCCGAGATTCGGCGATCTAATTCTGTGACGTTTTGATGAAAACGCCCGTAGAAGTTGGACAGCGACTCTCCAGGCTGCTGTTTGACCGAGTCAAGGGCGACCACGCTCTTCAGCAATTGGCGCTCGCCCATATATCTCTCCAGGAACTTGCTTCTTAACTCTGCCCAAGTTCTGATTGATCCTGCAGGGAGGCCGAAGAACCAGGACGAAGCCGAGCCCGAAAGAGTAGATGGAAATAGCAAAGCCAACTGATTGGGATCGTTTGACTTACCCAGAAGGGATGCCTCATGCTTGTTGACATGTACGGTGGGATATCCTCCACCGCTATACTCAGGTATGGGCCGAGCGACCACATCCTTCGGGATTTTGATAGCGACGAGCGCGTCGGTGAATGGATGAGAGGACTGCTCCTTGAAGGGAGCTATGACTGTCAACTGTCTTTCCTGGAGCCTTTTGTTGAGGAGGTCATCCATCTGATCCACAGTGCAGTACATGGGAGAGGCTCCGGGTGGAGGCGGACCGGAAGGATTGGCAGTATATGTGGCTGCTGGCTCCTTGGTGTGTGCTGGAGGTAGGGACTGCTGACCTGACGTCATCTCCTGATCCTCCTGCGGCGCAACAGGACCAGGATTGGCCGCTTCTGAAGGTGAAGGCCCTGTGGCAGCAGGGCGGTGGTTTTCTTTAGGAGCAGAGGGATTGTTTTCCTGAGGAGCAGGGGCTTGGCGGCGCGCCTGTCCTAGGATGGCTTCCAGCAGGGAGACCATCTCGGGGGTTAAATTAATATCCTGCCCCGCAATGTGGACTGTCTGCGGTGCAGGGGCTCCGTTTTGATCAGCAGCTGGGGTCGGTCTTGAATCACCGACATGTTCTCGAGCTGTCCGCAGAGGAACAGCATTAACTCCTGCTCGGCTGGCAGGTTCCTGTTGAAGCGGTGAAGCGGCGGCGGAATCAGAGCTATCTGAGGATCGCTCCCTAGTCTGATTCCGACGGTTGCTTTGGGATCGAGTTCTCATGGCTAAATTGATCGTTCCCACAGACGGCGCCAAATGTTGGATCGTGAAATCCTGAATGCTGATCTGGCAGTAAATTGAATGCCAGACAAGGTTGGGATGACGCTTCAGCTCCAACTCCGGTGAACCTGCAAGTAGGGGAGCGCAACAGAGGGGGTGCCTCTGGGTCCCTCTCCGATGCTTAAATGAGTATGTGTGTGTATAAAACTCAAAACGTATGTAAAGCAAGGGTATTTATAGGGTAGGAGAGATAGAACTGTATAAAGGCAACTGAATATCTTAATGTATATTGAGTTGCTGAAGATTCGGATCGTGGGATATGGCAGTTACTGCGAGATATTGCAGTTACCAAATCTAATCTTTAGTGAATATGTGACCGAGATATGCGGGATATCTTGGCCACTCTAATATTAACGGTTTAGTGGGACCAGAGGAGAGAGGCAAGGCTCTCTTCGGGGGCGAGCACTCCCATGTCGAGCAGTGGAAGGTCGCGACTTGGTAGAGAATGGCGAGCAGTCTGAGAGCCTTTGGCGTCTCTATAGACTTTGGGCTCGATTCTGGATTACTCGATGGTGGGCCAAGTTTGGCTTGTACTTGGGCCGATCCGGTTCGGATGTCATGGGTTTACCCCCTCTATAGTTATTGGGCCTTCGAGGCCTTTTCTTACTGGGCCGTCACTATCGATACCCAACATAAGCGGCACACCCCTATGGGCGCATATGGTGAAGGTCCAGAACTTATTCCAGTCCAAAACTCATATGAAGTGGAGTTAACCGTCTTCGTCGGCACATGGTTCAGGATGTAGGCAGCAGTCTCCAAAGTGTTTCCCCATAAGGAAATCAGCAATTGAGTCTGCACCATATCGACCGAACCATTTTAAGGAGCGTCCTATTGCGCCTCTCTGCAAAACTATTTTGCTGAGGGGTGTAGGGGATCGTCAACTGATGAATGATCCATTTTTCATTACATAAACCGTTAAATTCCGTTGAAAGGTACTCTTCTTCCACAATCAGGGTGGAGTGCCTTTACCCTCCTATCTAACGGGTGTAATCATCTGTAAATGTAATGAGAAATATGCGCTCCGTGCCGAACCTTAGCACTAAGAGGGTCACAGACATCGGAATGGATGAATTGCAAGGGAAATTCAGCTCTAGGTGCCTAACCAAAAGGCATTCCGATGGAATTTTCTGCTAGACAACTTACACAAGTAGACGACTCCACTTGTGGAATGTAGAAAATCAAACCCCATTGGGCTAGCCGCTGCATTATATGTTGACCTCTGTAGTCAAGTCTATTTTGTCTTTCATTCATATCGCAAACATATCCGCGAGTAGAAGAAAAAAACATGAATTTATTATTGTTGCTTGAATCAAAATCCGAAACAATGAATCCACCAGAAATAATACTAAAGCCAAACGAAGTTGAACCTAAAACAATTGGACGAAAGATTCATGAAAAGATAATATAAAACCGAGTTTCATTAATCCTAAGACTGAAATAACATATCGGTGAATTTGCGGAGCATAGAGGATATGACTTCAGACTAAAACTCTACCGCCGCGCAAGCGCAGCTCACGAGTTCTAATCCCTTCGACTTCAACACGAAAGTTGTTGTCGATGTAAATCCACCTAATTTCTCGCGGGACTCTGGCACTCTACGAAAACGTTACGATCCTTGGCTATGTGATTTGTCGATCCTGAATCCAAAATCCACGAAGGACATGACTCAGTCAACATATCTGCACTAGAAACACAAAGTTCACTAAGTAGCCAACAAGACATCTAGGTCGGATCGATTTAGGACATGCCTACACAAAGTGTACCCACTGGCCACAGTTGGAGCATTTCCTGTATTTAGGTTTCTTGGCCTTACGCGAACATTTTTGCGGTGTTGTTTTCGGAGGAGTCCTTCAGTTCACCTCAGTCTTTGTCTACTTTGCCTTCAATGCATTTGCGCCACCGCGTTGTGCATTACTCCTTCGCCTTCAGCGACTCTTCTTAGGTCTAGAGGATGGTGCCACATGCACCTCAACCTTAGGTCCAGCGACCTTGGGTTTGTCCTCTTCAACTCAATGTGCCTTCGAACATGTTCAAAGGTATTGAGGGTCTTAGAATGAGTTACTTAGATTTTCATCTCTTTCTAGGAGTTAGGCAAATAGCGGATTACGACCTGGATTTGCTGCTCATCGGTCACTGACTGACCGTTCTCCATGAGTTTCACAATCATGTTGGCCATATGCCTCTGATACTATCTCGCGGAGTGCTGAGAATTCATCATATATGAATCAAACTTAATGTTGCGTGAGCACAACTAAGCAGTCGTATAGAACCATTTCTAGCCTGCAAAGTATCCCACAGCCCTTTAGCCGTGTGTTAAGCTCAAACTCGTCCACCGTACTCAGCATCATGGCGCACGTCTCAGCATAATTAACCTCCCACTCAAATGGAAAGTCATCTGCTGATTCGTTATTCCAGAATCGGGTCTTTTCATAATCTTCTTGATGGGGTTGATGGATTTCTACTTAGGAACATTTTTATATGCTTTATCTGGATTTTATAGATGTCATTGTTAAGTCTAAGACCTTTGTCCAACTAAGCGATGATGTTCTACATGGTAGACTAATATCTCTAACTAAAGGAAATTCTAATAGGATTATGGAGACACAAGGAACAATGTTCTATTGCATGTAAAAAGACAAGTCTCAGATTGATAGGACAGACTTGAGAACATATTTAAACCCGTAGGACAACTCTAGCTACGCCGAGAAGCACTCCCCGTCTCTAAGCATGTCCTAAAGTCACTACTATCAATCGAAACACAGTCTATACCAACAGTCCTCAAAGGACTAGAGTCGAACATATCGCACTAAACCAAAATGTTCGAATCTTACACAAAACAATTGTCCTAGAATTATTCAAGGAAATTCGGAGAACCACGCAGACTAACCGACCGGTTCACACTCAGGAACATTTTCCTAGGTGTAGTTCGTACTCATCCAAACTTCCGAAAGGATACTAAGGACAATCCTAAAGGCTTGCTATCTATGCTAAGCGAAAACTAGATCTACCTATCTAGGTAATCTAATACATGCAAGCAAAGAAACAAACCATACATGTTAATACACATACATATATATTGATACCTTTCAAAAATAAATAAATTTGGGGCTAATTTGTAATTTTCAAAACTTTGAGGACTAAAGTCACCCTAACCAAAAGTTTGGGGATCAAATTCACAATGAATAAAAATTTGGAGACCAAAGTCTCAACAAATAAAAATTCAGGGACTAAAGTCTCAACAAATAAAAGTAATTAACATGTTAGACCAATTTCACACACTATGCTGGGATCTCAACAATCACAACCTAGTCAATTCTACCAGTCATGGAGTCAGGAGCCAATCAGATAAAGTAAGGAAAGACTACCTACCCTGCAGAAAACACAAAGTAAACCAGGGAACTCAAGGAACCCACACAGCGTTCTACCTATCCAGTCATGCAACATAAAGCAATATAAGGCTCTCCCAACAATTTAAATTGGTCCAACAATTAATTAAATTAGCCCAAAAATTATTTATGAGAGGATCCAGGCACATTTACCGGACTAAAATAAACCACAAGGACCCACAGAGGATCCAGGATCGGCACCAAATTTGTTTCGGACCAATTCAGGCGGCCCAGGGTCTCCGAATTAGTTCAGACCGGTCCAGACAGCACAAAACCATTTGAATCGGCCCAACCAGTTGGTCTGAACCGAATCTGTCTGGTTAGACCGAACTGCACCGGTCCGATTGGCTCAAACCGACTGAACTAGATCGGTCTGGTCGGCTCAAACCGACCGGGCCGAACCGAAATGGTTCACGAAATGAACCATTCTGGTTCACGTCAGGCCGGTCCGGTTCACAAAGAACCGGATCGATACTGTTCATCTTCCCCAACGGGAAGATGAACTTGCTGCTAGGGTTTTGAACCCTAGCAGCCAGCCACCATGAGAAGTGGCCAGCCACCACGGCTGGCCACGAAGGGGGGTCGGCCACCAAGGACCGACCTCTCCCTCCCGTCGAGGTCGACCACAACTAGTCGACCTCTCCACCGTTAGGGAGTGGCCAGCCACGAAGGCTGGCCACGGGGTGGGTTGGCCATCACTGGCCGACCTCACCCCATCCTCGGCGACTGGAGTCGTGGCCACAAAGGCCACGGCGACAAGTCGCTTGGCCACAGCCACGAAGGCTGTGGCCACGCCTGAGGTGGCTGAGCCGCAGCCACGAAGGATGCGGCCAGCTGTGGCCGAGGCTGCGGTCATCCTCGGCTTGGCGGCAGCCACGGTGGCTGCGGCCAGTAAGGGCTGAGTTGCGGCCACGAATGCCGCCGCCGCCCCTGGTTCGGCCTCGGGTGGTGGCTGGGGCTCGTCGCGGTCACAACTAACCGCAGTGAGAATTTTCCTGAAATTCGACAATTCGGAAACCAACCTACTATGGCTCTGATACCAATGTTAGAAATTGATGTACAAAACATGCAATCGATTAAGGTACAGCATAACACATAATTAAGTTACCTCCCTGAACGATTGCCTTAGCGGAAGCGGATCTGCCTAAGGTTGGGATCACGGTCTGCCGAACGGTAGGTCACGCCACGGGTTAACGGGCAGTGACCTAGGTTTCCACAGCTACTTACCTCAGTCTAAACTGTAGGGCGGCAGGGCACTGTTATCGTTGTTAGGTTTTCCAACCCTGAGCATCCTTATACATATAGAGGAAATGGTTTGGGTCAGTATCCAATACTGGGCTTATTAGAATGGGCTCCCACTAATGGGCGACCCAATCCCCCAAAACCAACAATAAGGATATGATAGTGGATTCAAAACGAGAAAATTGAAGGTCGAGAGGAAGGCGTGGAAGGTCTGCTACAGTATTGCCTAGGCTGAGGCGAAGGTGGCTCCCATTTGGTCATGTTGCAGACTGCCCATGCCAACGGAGATGAGATGTACACTCAGTGTGACCTCTTGGTGGTAGACAAGGATAGGCTTATGGCTGAGAAATTTCAGCTTGAATGTAGGCTAAAAAGGGTCCCCTACCTTGACGATGGTGGTGGAGGACTATAAGAAGTCTGGGATTTTACCAGCGTTACCCTGTATGTAATGAAGGAGGAGAGTGTGAGTTATCTCCTGATATTGGGGGACGACATTAAGGAGATTGACACTAAGTTCCCCTTAAACGACGTGTAGGCATTTAGTAACATCTGGCCAGTCTTACATCACTCTCGAGTCCTTCGAAGAGGTTTCCCCTACTTCTCCTCGTGAGCACTTTACTAGAAAGGGCAAGACATCGAGGGAGTGAATGATCTTTCAGTTTTTCTTGTTTTAGCTCTTCATACTCTCTTGTAATATGTTATTTTTATACTGGTGACCTTGTAATATCGACATCCTTTTTGTGAATGAAACTACCTTCAGTGTGTCTTTGATCATTGAGCATGTGCCCCCTCATTGGTATTAGTTTTGATAAATCTTGACCTCGCTCGATTGTAGAACGATTTAGGACTGTCACAATATTAGCTCTAATATTTACAATTTTTTATAGAGTGGTCCGAAGTCAACCACTATAACAATTCTTTTGTTTGTTTGATTATAGGGTAATCTAAAGTCAACCACTATAACAAGTCTTTTGGTTGCTTGGTTATAAGGTGATCTTAAGTCGACTGCTATAACAAGTCTTTTGTTTGCTTGGTTATAGGGTGATCTAAAATCGACCACTATAAAAAGCCTTTTGTTTACTTGGTCATAGGAAGATCTTAAGACGACTGCTACAACAAGTCTTTTGTTTGGTTAGTTATAAAGTGATATTAGGTTGACTGCTATAACAAGTATTTTGTTTAATTAGTTATAGATGGATCATAAGTCGACCGCTAAAAAACCAAAATTGCTCGGACCTGAGATGACTTTAATAAATAATTATGATAAGGTTTTTTTATTGGTACATCTGGTTATAAGATAACTTTAAATTGATCGTCAGGGTAAGGTTTTGAGATTTTGGTAACAGATCCTTGGTGAGTCGTCGTTTTAGGGAGCACACAATAGACGTATGACCGAACAACATTTTATTCATCCTATTGAAAAAAAAAAGAGGAATATGCTTCTAAAGAAACTACTTAAATTGTCTAAAAGAATGATGAAATTAAACCTAAAGGGATATTCTTACGCTTTGATAAACTTAACTTTAGCGTGGATTTGATATGACCATTTCACATGTAGTTTTCCGCCTAGTCGATTGACCGTATATGTCTCTTCCTTGATACTTGGGCAAACACATTATTCCCTCCCACTTGGATTATTTCTCTCGTTGACGTACCTTGTAGTTTTTTCTTCGTAAGTAGTCCGTGTAACATTTCTTGGAGGAGATTTTCTCGCCGAGAACTTCGCCTACCGCCTGGGAGGTTGACCGACTCCAAGGGATATGTTATGCGTCTTACAAATCTGACGATATGGAAATCAACCATTTTCTGGTTCTTCTTTGTATTTCCTAGCCTCTCGAATGCTCCAAGAACATGATGTATGTCCAGTTGCCTCAATCGACTAGTATAATTTTCATGTCGAACTCGTTGACCATAGTTATCACCATTAGAGCATTGCCATTAGGGATTGTTACGTGAGGCATGTCTTTATCAGAAAAGAAGATTATGGGTGGAAATTTATGAAAAAACACAATTAAATGATACATAATGATATGACTTTAAGCGTAAAATGATGTGCATTTAACACATTAAGTGTCTAAACAACTCTTATCTGTGTAGATGATTAATAATTGTGTCTAAACACATTTAATATTCAAATATACGGATAAACACGATAAATTATGGGTGTCTAATCATGTCTAACCTGTGACACAATTAATTATCTGTGCCTAATGATGTTTGTTTTAATTCAGATTGATTTGTGATTTGATTGTGGAATTAGCGAATTTCGTGTCATGTCAAGTCGGATAAAGTCGGGTTGTTTCATATGATGATGGTTCCCTACATACCTCAACAAAATGGTGTTGCAGATAAGTGTAATATAATGCTCCTTGAAATAGTTCGGTTGATGATGGCGTAGGCTCAATTGGCTATTTCCTTTTGGGGAGACGCTTTGAACACTGTTGACTACATCCTGAACCGTGTACCGACGATGACGGTTGACTCCACTCCATACGAGTTTTGATCTAGAAGAAGTTTGGACCTTAGCCGTATGCGCCCATAGGGGTGCGCCGCTTACACCCATAATTCCTCGAACAAGTTTAGAAAATTTGAACCTAGAGAAAAGAAGAGTGTCTTTGTTGGTTACTCTGAAACGTCCAAGGGATATGTGTTTATAACCGAGTATGAGAGTGGGAGTGTTTCCAAGTTCGAATCACGAGACGCGGCGTTTTTAGAAAATGAAATTTTGAAAAAGGGAGAGATTGGTTTAGATCGATCTCTATATGAGATGAAAGATCTAGTTGAATAGATTCTTGTTAATTCGAGTAGAAGTGTTGAAGACACAAAGGATGAATTAGTCTGTCATCTGCCGGATTCACCTCCTGCTGGAGCAAATGACCCATATTCCCCTCTTTTCACCAACCGTTCGAATGATCATAATTCGTCTGACTCTGGATATTACAACAAGTCTAGATCTGGAACTGAATCAAATAGATATTAAGACCGTCTTCCTCAAAGGTGAGTTAGAAGAAGATATCTATATGGAGCAACCCGAATGCTTTGTGCAGAAAGCTAATGAACACTTAGTGTGCAAGCTAAATAAATATATGGTCTGAAACAATCCTCTAAGCAGTGGTACAACAGATTTCATGATTTGGTTGTGGAAAAAGAATTTCTCATGCTAGATGAGGATCATTGCGTATACACCAAATGATCTGGACCAGACTTTGTGTTTATAACTCTATACGTGGATGACATACTCATAGTCGAAAACAGTATGGAGTTCCTCACACAGGCCAAGCCTGGTTATCCTCTATGTTCGAGATGAAGGATATGGGTGAGACGACAAATCTCTTTGGGATTCAAATCTCGAAGGTTCGTCGTAGGAGACAGTTGTGGCTTTCGCAGGAGAGCTAAATAAACAAAGTGTTGGAAAGGTTCAACATGAATAATTGCAAACCAACTGATACTCTAGCTTACAATGGTCAACCTCTTAACATGGAAATGTGTCCAAAGACTAAAGAATACAAGGAACAGATGGAATAGATTATGTATCTAAGCGCAATCAGAAGCCTGATGTATTCAATGGTGTGTACTCGGTTAATATTTTTCACACAGTCGGTATTGTATGTCAGTACCAAGCTGCCCTGGTTTGAAACATTGGCTGACAATGAAGAGGATCATGCAATATGTTAAGGGCACCGTCAACTATGCCCTGTGCTATGGAAGAAACTTGCAGAGACTAGAGAATCTACTAATAATAGGGTACAGCGATGCAGACTACGGTGGTGACCTGGATGAAAGGAAATCCACATCGGGCTTTGTGCTTGTACTCTCTAATGGAGTAATTTCGTGGATGAGCAAGAAACAGTTATGCACCGCGTTGTTCGCCGTGGAAGCCGAATTTGTGGTTGTTGCATCAGTCGTTCAAGAGGCAATGTGGCTGAAGAGGCTCCTAGATCGAATTTGAGTCGTAAGAGTCCAGTTGAGTCGATCTTGGTTTACCCCGACAATCAGGCCACGATATCCGCCATAAAGGATCTGAAGTACCATAACAAGTTGAAGCACATAGATGTCAAATATAACTATGTCATAGACATGGTGAGACACAAGATGATAAGTTTAGAGTATTTAGCTACGTAAGAGATGGTTGCAGACCCCTTCACCAAAACCCTAAAAACGAACCCTTTCATGAGACATGTGAAGTCTCTAGGATTGTGTAGACATAATTAATATGCTTCATTAATTATATTTCCCAAACAATGTTATGTGACTTAAATTATATTTGAGTATGCATGTTTCGTAGTTGAGTATTTTGTGTGTTCATTTATGTGATTGTTTATCAAAATATGTCATAGTGGATCAAATAACTCCTTCACACGGGTGATAGTTTTTATGCCTTTGTAGCTAGGTGAAGCTGGTAATAGTTTCTAGTTTTGGAAGTCTATCAGGATGATCAGAAAGGGTTTTGGGTCTTGAACTATATGATTTCGTACGACGACGGATTCAGATATGTCGATCCACTTAGGGGTCGGATGGGAGTCTTTGTAATTTTTGGTTATGGTACTTTGTGTGCCTGATGGACATCTATACATCATTTGTACATATGTTCCATGGGAGAGGTGATATGGTGTAGCGCACATTCCATGTCGTTGTGCACCCAAAACGACCATGAGTTTGACCCGAGATGTGATCTTAACTCGGAGTCGTGTGAGACCCAGAGTTGTTTGTGTAGGAGCCACATATGTACCCTCATTACTCTGAAGAGAGGCATGAGGTTTGATTCAGTGTTTGTTATCTTAGTATGTGCTCGATGAGCCTTCGGCATATTCCTCCCGGGTCCCAATTTTAGAAAAGCGAGTTAGATCGTGCTAATGGTTTCGTGGGATGGGGATGATCATTATGGGATCTTCTCGATATTGTGTCCACTAGATGCTCATCTGACCTAGAAAAAAAAAATCATTTTGTGATCATACATAGAGAAAGATTACATGATCAAGGGTACATGGCACATTTCCACTGTTAGTGTGGGATTCGCGAGTCACTGTGTATTCTTAACCGGTGTGTAGCACTTTGCTCGTTGTGTTTGTCAGTCGCATGACTGCCTCCTCATATGTGATTTTACTGTATAAAGGGGATTCGTTATCCTGGTGCTGACGTGATGAATGAGCGTCCCCCACTTTGTGTGAGTGGGAGATGTAGGTTTTAGAATAATGGGTCGTCCATAAGTGAAAAATCATTCATATAAGTCTAGTTGTATGAATGGCCCTCAAAACCATTATATCCATATATTCTTATATATATATATATATGAGTGCTCATGGTTGACAGAGGTCAGTATTTATGATATTATAGGTCATTGTCTGTCAAACCATGGTGTGTCCTGTTCGACAAACCGTGATCCCAACCTTAGGCAGATTCGCTTCCGGTTTCGTAAAAGGCAATCACTCCAATGAGTAATCTAAATATGTGTATTTAGGCGATTGGACGTTGTTTATCATATATTCCACATTCAATAACTCTACTCATCCAAGTGAAGCCACTCCTCACCTGGAAGCGCGATTGGTCCACCGACCAAAAAACTAGCCATGGAGTCTTCAGATACTCCAAACAGATTAGAGAAAAGGCCAAACAAATCCTGTCTTACCAGGGTCTGCAATGTAGAAAGGCATCATCTCTAAAGAAGAACAAACTATGGAAGAATCTGAAGAATGGAGGACCACCTGTAAGTACAGTTAGTGCAAAGAAAGTTGCAGCTAAGGATCGAAGCAGTAATAGACCCTCAGTTGCTTCCTGTAAGGCTAAGGGGGGGTAAGAAGAGGAAGCTTGAGGGAAGGATGCCTTAGAGCTCGAGGATGAAGAAATTTAGGCAGAAGAATGCTTGAGATGTTGCAGACTCTTCTTTAGGGGTAGAATTTCTATGAATTGTGAAGTTGCAATTCTGAATTTCATAATTAATTAAACAACAGTTTGTTTGCATTGTCAAACTATCACCTAAAAACAAATGTTGTAATTTCGATGCAAACTTGTTCGTTACCATCATCATAATAGAGTACAGAGTGGAACCTGATACTAAAAACCCTCACTTTTATGCCAACTTAGGCTTAAGTACAGAAAATACAGATAGAGTTGATCCCTTCACTTTCTACCCCCTTTCATTCCATGAATGCAGAGAGAGAGAGCTACTGTTGCGACAGTTCTATTTACAGTGGACTGAAATGCTTCCCTTAGTCAACCGGAAAAGCTAGGAGCTTTCGGTCTTCCTCATCAGATTCGGGGTTACTGTGAGAATTCCAATGAAGAAAAGAGTTGCAATTGATTGGAAGTCGTACAGATCACCGATTGATTGCAACTCCCCAAGAGCAATTCCCGCCTGCGGATCCATCTTACTGTCTAAGTACATATCAAATATAATAATGCTGAACTATTTTTATTGACAAACCCTTAACCAAATCTACAAACATGTCACTTTTTCAATGAATTTTGACTTGTTTTGATAAAAGAAAAGGCAAAAACACCTAATTTAGTGAGGACTCTAACATAAAAAAATATAGCTTTGGTAAAAAATCTTAAGTGCCAATCAGTTAGGTGCAATGAATTATCTGCAGCTCTAAAACTAATAAAAAAATGTATTTTGACTGATATTAGTTACTAGGTCAGAAGATTACCCTGACAGTAACAAAAGCAGCAGGAATGAGACCAATGACAGTTGCCAGAAAGAAGGTGTGGTAAGGCACATCGACTATCGGCGAAGCAAAGTTGATGAATGTGTTTGGTAGAGTGGGCGTCACCCTTAAGAAGAGCATGTAGTTCAACAACCGCTCTCGTCTTTTAGCCACCTGATATTATTACGAAAAAATGTTTCAAGTAATAAAAGTTTGTTACCATTCTGTACAGATGATCTGAACCCATCCCCCTTAACCCCAAAGCTTAAGCTGATATGTGGAAAGAAATGTGTTTTTTAACAATCTCTATTGACTGCGGTGTCATTAGACAGATACAAGTTTTAGGGGGGGAAATGTAATTACCTGGCCTTGGAAGAAGCTTAGCTTATCGGGCCAGAGAGAAAAGACAATTGGGCGTCCGATCATATTTGATAGGAAGTAACATGAAGAAGCACCCGCAGTGGCAGCAAAGACTACAAGAGCTACACCTTTGAATACACCAAAGAGAGCTCCAGCAAGCAACGACATGAACACCGTCCCAGGAATCATGAATGTCTGCATAAATATGTAGACAAGGCAGTAACCAAACAGAACCTGTAGGGTATAGTCGCTAGTGTAGCCCTCAAGATGGTCCCTGAAACATAATTCAAAACCAAATACTTGAAATTTGTAAGCTAGATTGAATCCCTTAAAGGAAATGGTGACTACCCGATTCTTAAGTACTTTGGCTTTTGCTTAATCAACCTTTATATAATTTAGATGCAGAAAGATATTAATCCTAAGCCCAGAAACACATTGGATATGTGTTTTTGAATTCATAGAACAAACTATATAGCCATGTCAACTTAAACCAAGATCTGATATTGTCTAATTAAGCAGATCATTAACATGAAGTTATCAATTTTTATAATTTGAAAGCAGCATGCAGTTTAGAAACCATTATTTTCCACATGAAATGGCCAAAATGTAAGCAAAATGGCCAAAAATCTCAGAAATTTACCTCATCTCGTACTCTCATATTTTTTTTTGATGAAGACTAGAAATTTAGGTTGTCTTGATTTCATCGTACATGAATCACAATATCCCAATTGCATGCAGCGGATTCAAACTTATAAAAACATCTGATATTGTCAAACTATATAGCCATGTCAACTTAAACCAAGATCTGATATTGTCTAATTAAGCAAATCATTAACATGAACTTATCAATTTTTATAATTTGAAAGCAGCATGCAGTTTAGAAACCATTATTTTCCACATGAAATGGCCAAAATGTAAGCAAAATGGCCAAAAATCTCAGAAATTTACCTCATTTCGTACTCTCATTTTTTTTTATGAAGACTAGAAATTTAGGTTGTCTTGATTTCATCGTACATGAATCACAGTATCCCAATTGCATGCAGCGGATTCAAACTTATAAAAACATAATGCAACAATCGAAAGAGACGCAAAGCTTAAACATTTTCAGCTCAGAAACGGTATGGTACCTGAGAATCTGAAGATCTTCAAGGGTGCGGGGCATCCTGAGAAAGCTGTAATCAGACGAGGGCAGGGTCAGGTAGACGGCGGCAAGGCCGGAGATAAAGCCTCCGAGCACCATCGACGCTCCGGCGAGCTCCCGATTGCTCAAGGGGAACTTGGATATTGATCTAACTTTAACCCCCTCCATCTCCGACCAGATTCCTTCTCTCTCCTCAATGTCGTCTCGATACTCAACAATAGATTAGAGAGGAGAAAGAAAATGGACGGATGCGGCGGTAGTTGTCGTCTCGGCCACGATTTCGTCTTACTCCTCTCCCTCTTGAAGTGATTATGAAGAGGGAATCCTTATAAAGAGAGGGGGGCGAGACACCAAAAATCTATCGATATTAATTTAGATAGTATATATAGAATTATGCTAATATATTTTTTAATTGCATTTTTTCATTCCTTAATTTATTTGTTCTAATTAATTTATATTTTTTATATTATTTTCTATTTGTATGGCATATGATTTTCTCCTATTTTTTATAGTAAATTTTATATATTATTAAAATATTAATATCTATTTTATCTTATATATAACATATTACAATTTACTATTACGAATTAAATTTAAAGTAAATAAAAATAAATTTAGTCTATTATATGTCACTTTTACTAAACTAGTAGTTGAATATTTACAGTGTATACTAATTATAATTAAGTCACTAGTATAAAATTCATTACATGAACTGATTTATAATAATATTCTTAAGATAATTTTTACCATTATTTATTATGTATTTATAAACTTAATATCATGTTTGTAAATTGATTAAACATAAGATATCGTTATTATTATTAAAATAAATAAAGTACTAATAGTTCCAATCTTTTCTATAAACCATTAAAACTAAGCTAAAAATATCAACTCGTATTGTACTAATAATTATTGATTAATTAATTTATATTAGGGGTGTCAAAACGGGTCATGGGTCGTGTCAGACTTGGGTCGTGTCAGAAATCCTCTGACTCAAACATGACTCGTGTAATAGTATAGATCAGTTTTTAAAACTCAAACTTGACCCGTCAGGAATAGTAAGGCTTGGGTCAGACTAACTCGTTCGACCTCCATGACCCGCGGGTCAGTCTAACCCGTTCGACCCACCTATACATAAAAACCCAGAAACAAACTGACTCATGAGTCAAGACTACTGACCCATTGGTCAAAATTATATATATTTAATATAATATACAATTTCGGACGGGTCATGGGTTGACTCATGTGTCAAGACTACTGACCCAAACATGACCCGTGTTTTCACGGGTCATCCATGGGTCGTATCAAAAAGTCTAGCCCCAAACACGACCCGTGGCTGGGTCACCCACGGGTTTGGTCAATTTTTGACACCCCTAATTTATATAATTGATTTGTATATTTTTAATTAACTTTATAAATAAATAGACTTAATATGATCAAATTGCTATGTTAATTTTGAGAAATTTACAGAAAACTATTCAATTATGTTTTTTTTGTGACTTCCAAAATATATCATATTTATTTTTCAGTCAAAAATACTATGCCAACAAAATCTTGAAGTGAGAAATATTTTTCAAAATATACTTCATTTGAAAATCAAATACCAAAATTATTAGTTTTTAAAATTATTTAACAAATTATGTCGATTTGTGACAGTGAGTCGCAGACAAAAACTTTTACTTCTATATGTGACCATCAATCACATGTAGAAGTGAAATTCGCTTCTACCTAGGATTTTCAGTCGCGAGTGTAACAAGAGTATTAATTGTCTTTCCTAAAGAAACTGAACCATAATCAGTGACTAACTCTACCCTCGATTGGCGGTCACATGTTAGGGTTTAATTCTTTTAAAAAAACAACTATAATTCCTTTATTATAAAATATTTGTTTGTTTACACTTCTACTTTGTTGATCTCATACTTATCAGAACTGGACCGTCGGACTAACCTGATTAGACCGTGAATCGATCACAGAAGCGGTCTACTTCATTAAAAAGACTGAAATACAAACTGAGTCGGGGTCAAAGAGAAAAAACCGATTGATTTTTGAAGAACCGTCAGGTTCACCAAATTTATTATTATTATATATATATATATATAAACAAATCCCACCCCACCCTCTTCATAGCCGCCACCGTTGAATCCGACGACTAGGAAATGGGGTATCAGCTCCGGCAACGTGGAGAGGAGGAGACGTCGACTCCGGCGATGGGGAGAGGAGAAAGAGGCTTTACTGATGGGGAGAGGAGGAGGTGGCGGCTCCAGCGGCGGTGGACTTCGATAAGGAGGAAGAGGCGAACTTGGAGGAAGTGGTGGCGGCAACTTGGAGGAGAAGGAGACAACTTGGAGAAGGAGGTGGCGGCGACTTGGAGACACGGTGACTTTTCGGTGGAGGGAGATGGGAGAGAGGGAAGATGTGAGGAAGAAATGAGAGAGTAAAACAAAAGAGAGAGAGGAATGAGAGAAGGAACGGAATAGATATGAAAGGGAGATGAATAGACATGAGATATAAATAAAGAAGAACTAGCAGTTGGACCGGTCGAACTGACAGTTGGACCGGTCGAACTGACAGTTGGACTGATTGAACCGTAAATTGACCTCTCATCCAGTTCGATAGTCGCTCCGGTTTTGATAACTATGGTTTATCTATTCAATCTATTTTTTTGGAGATGGTGAAAAAAAAAATCAAAAATGTTATTCATAGCACCTTAAAATCATATAATGTAGAAATATCAGTTTTTGGTACCATCTCCAAAAATAATTGAAAAATTAGATTGAATGGATAAACAAATTAAAAGTGTGAGGAATCGTGTCGTTAAGTTTCAAATTAAATTACGTTTTAAAACAGTGATATTTTTTCAAAACTTAAAGCGTAAAAAAAAAACTAAAGTAAGTTGAATACTTAATCAAATAGTACTATCCAAAAAAATAAATTTGGCCATAAAATCACTTTATTATTATTTCGATAAAATATTCATATTGTCTAGCAAACACGGAGAAATAAGAGGAGGCGGATGTATGTTCGTCCAATTATGTGGACACATTCCCTGTATGGATATTCTAGCTATCCAATTTGCGCATCTATTTGCACTTCTCCAGACAAACTTCCAATGGAGTCTCGGAATCCTATTCGTCATATCTAGTATATTTGTCAAAATGTTTTTCCACTACCAATCTAATTGTGTCTGCTTCCCTGTAGCATGTTGATAATTTGTTGCGCATCTGACTCGATAGTGACCTCATCCTAGTTATCAAGTATAACTAACTGAACTGCTTGGAGAATTGCTTTTGCTTCAAGGCTCTTGACAGTTTCATCTTTACTTGTGGACTTATTACCTTGACCGGAACCGGAACCTAAAGTACAGGTTCTTAAAAAAACAATTCCTTGAACCTACCATATTGTTAAAAGTTAAAACTACTACCCGGAACCTACCCTAAATGCCGGTTCTAGGTAGATTCCGATTTCAAATGGATAATTTGCTCACCTCTTAGCGACACGATAAAGTTATTATTTTCTATATTAAAGAGAACCACAATAAATAATCATTTATTAAACTACTAGTAATTAGGAGTGAATTGAAAGGTCCTTATGTGTTTTTTTCGAGAAAAAAAATCAAACCCGATAATTTATATGTAAAATTTTGTGAATCAAGATTGAGGTTGAGACCGAATTCATTATAAAGTGAATCTATGAGGCAGTCTTACTAAATTTGGGATGAACTTGATCTAGATCGGGTTTTTTATTTTATTAATTATATTAATAACTTCAAATTTAAAGAAAAAAATTTAACTAAAATAAATAGTAGAAAAAATGAATATATTCACCACAGAATTAGTTAAGTAAGTTATTAAATTATCATGTAGAAGTTCTACAAGATTATTAGGTTATAGTCATTTAATTATGAGCAATAAAAAAATATCAACTAAATATAATATATATAAATATTATAGTTATAGTCAGTAAAATCAAAACAGACTCCGTTCAATAAGGTATTGGTATAAAAGGTATAAGACCAACACCAACCTAACAAAAATGTTCACCTGATCTTGATCTTAAAGTCGAGACGATTTAAGGTCAGTTTTTTCAATCTAAGATTTTTTTTTTCTCCTACCTACTAATAATGCAGAGACAGAGAGACCTACTAATAATGCAGATGGCCTCTCTTTTTTGGAAAAAATACAACCAGAACCACTAATTCGCATTCTACATGTTCCTTAGTTGTTACAATGGCGAGGAATAATTCCCTTTAAAAAATAAATAATTTCCCACCAAATATATAAATTTATCATCAAACCCTAAAATATGAATATATTTTTGTATGATTTCATAAAGATACCTTAAAGTCGATTTATTAACATTTAAAAAATTATCAAAATTTTGATTATTTTATAAAAGTTTACTTGAACTTTTTTTATTTTAAATCTTATTTATAATACCTTCATTTGTTTTTATGCTTAATAAAAATAAAAATTAATGTGATAACACTTAATTGAATCTTTAAAAAACACGATATTAATTTTAAAAATAGGAAAAAAATAAAAATAGTATTTTTACTATAACATTTTTATTTAAAATATGAAATAAATAAATAAAAATTTACATATTTGTTTTTGTTTTTTTAGTAAAAATAGTATATTCAAAATTAGAGTTGTCAATGGTTAGGGCATGATGCGAATATGACAAATATCATAACCATACCATATTTTTAAATCATATACTATAACCATAATCATTACAAGTACAATTTTCAATAACATAACAATATCCATAAACCGTGGTTATTAACTGTATACTCCTATTTAGTACCACTTGTATAATGGAACACCATGAATTTTATCTTAATAAATATATATACCTATGTCACAAAAAATAATAATATTCAAAACTAAGATAAAATACCATAACCATAATCATCACGGGTAGAATATTCATCACCATAATCGTACCGCGCCATAATGATACAGTTAACTATATAAAAAAAATGATGGTTATAACCATGATTTTTGAGTTTTCACTGCAATATTTGCAACATTAACATTCCTATTTAAAATTCATTTTTTTTTCTTGTTTATATTGAATAGCTTTGGATGTTGTTGCGTCGTGTTCTATTCAAGTTTAATAGAAAATAAATGGTAGTAGTATTTTTCCTCAAATTTAAAAGTATAAGTACTAAAATTTTAAAACCTAAATTATGATTATTTCTTTAGAAAACAAAAGTTTATATATTTTTTTGTTTTTGTTATTAACTAGATTTATAATGTCGAACTTGTCTTATGACTAGTAAAAGTGTAGAATCTTATGGTATATTTTTCATTTTATATATAACAATAAAATAATAATAATTAATATATATATAAATGAAACATGTCAGGTGTGTGACTCAGACTCAAACCATATGGTTGTGAATCTTGTGATCTGCATATTTTAACTTTCTATTTGTTTTTATTTCATAATAGTGTTTGTTTTATCCTTCTTACTTCTTAGAGCATATCCAAATAGTTCCAAATTGAAATGGACCTGTTTAATTAATCTAGTGTATTTTTTTTCTTTAAAATAACTAGTGTATTTAATAACAAATAAAATTTGTTATTGGGTTTGAATGGTTCAAACTGGTTTATTAAAAGGGTTAATTATCAAAAAAGTACATAAACATGATATGATTTGGAGGTAGGTACCTAAACTTTTTTTTTGCCGCAAATAGATTGTCTAACTTTTTTAAATAAGCAAATAATTACATCCTGTTTATTTTTCGTTAATTCTTACCAGAAAATATCACGTGAGGATCACGTGTTTCTTGAATGTAAGGTTTAACTAGCAAACAGGTACCTGAACTTACACGAATTAGCAAGTAGATACCTGAACCAGTTCAAAAACCGGTTTATAAATGATTCAGTTGAGCCACTTTATTTTAAAAAAAAAAGTAATACATAAACAGTCGAGTGTCGATCCATAATACAATCAAGTGGAATCCAATACATAATACATAAACTATGATCCTTAATACATAAACCTATGATCCTTAATACATAAACTTCAAAAACATCCAATACATAATACCTAGGGATTGACAATCAACTTCGTCCGGCTTCGCCGTTCGACCGTCTTCGACATCGGTAATTGATAATCCGTAATCGAAGTTTCAAAGTTGTACCTATATCCAGTGTTCATTTCAGCTTTAGGGCTTTCACGACTCTTCAGTCTTCATTTTAGATGTACCTATATAATGTTAAATGTACAGGGATTTCACGACTCTTCGACTTTTTTTTAATAAACTAGTTCGACCGAACCAGTTCTGAACCAATTTTGAACCGATTCAGGTATCTACTTGTTAATTCGTGTAAGTTCATGTAGTAGTTTGGTAATTAACCCTTACATCCAAGAAACACGTGATCATCACGTGATATTTTCCGTTTATTCTTAACGAAAAATAAACGGGAGGTACTTATTTGCTTATTTAAGAAAGTTAGGCAACCTATTTGCGGCAAAAATAAATAAATTAGGTACCTACCTGCCAAATCATGTCAAGTTCAAGTACATGTTTAATAATTAATCCTTATTAAAAAAAATCTTCAGAATTCAAAATCGAGTAAGTGAAACCCTAATTGATGAATTCAAATGATCAATTGGTCCATTAAGTTGGTGGGTCGAGGAATTGTAAAGGAAACGCGGCAAACCCAAGATGATTTGCCTTACTGAATCTCTATAGTGTGGATGAAGACCTACAATCAAGAACTTCAATTAATCACAGCGAACACAAAATTTGTAGCCAAAGCATCAATTTTGATCGAAACCCAATCACCAGATCATGAGGATAAGCTACAAATCTATCACAGTTCCGATCTTTGCACTAACGAAATTAAAAGCAAGTAATTTTAACATAGTAAAGAGCTGTCTCTTCACGTTCACCTCCATGGTGTCGTTGTTGCAGACAAACATGTTAAGGTTGTTGTTATTGTTATGGTGGTGGTTCATCGATTTCATTTGTTGATCGCGGTGTTGCTGTTGAGTAATTATAGTTTAGAAGTTAGTTACAGAGTAGTTAGTAAGTTAGTTACAAACTTTGTTATTAGCTGACTTCTACTCGTAGCTTCTACTAGTTTCCTCTGTTAGATATTCTACTATAAGTAGTCTATGTATTATGTAACAGATCACAAGAATGAATACAATGAATTCTTCTTGTAAAATCTTCTCTTCCATTTCCTTCAACTTTTACATGGTATCAGAGCAATTTGCTCGATCCTCCTTTCTCTGATCCTTTCCAGAGTCATCTGCTTTCTTTGCAACAAATCACAAAAGTGGCAGAGAACACCTGCATTTAACAGGATAGTACCTCTTTTGTGACTAATTGCAATTGTGTTGATCGTATCCTGTGATTCACGATTATCTTCTTATGCATAATGGTCGTAACTGTTGAAATTGACGATCGACTCTAGTTGCATCCATCAAACACCACTAGAACTTCACTGATTCCATTTAAGCTCCTTTGAACTGAGAATTACCAGATTTCGAGCCGTTCTATCAAGGAAGGCCTTCTTGTCAAGAATAAGTTGTGCTTCATTGATGGATCATATACATGAGATGATGTTGACGCTAAAAACCATAATTGATGGGACAGGTGCAATGCGATAGTAAAAGCTTGGATTCGCAATGTTGTTGCACCTAAATTGGTGAATGACTTGGTCTACAATCTAACCGCTCAATCCGTATGGGAATATCTTAGTGATATGTACAACAAGATCGATGGTACACGCACTGCGTGACATATATAATGTTATGCAAGGTACGTCTTCTATGACTGCATATTATGGGAGATTGAATGTTCTATGGGATGAATTGGCAGCTATTGATGATCTTGTACTGCTTTATAAGGAAGATATTGCTTTGTTAGCAAAGAGTAAAGAACGACAGAAAATGATTCCGTTCTTACTTGGACTGAATGAAACTTATTCTTATGTTCAAACTAATCTTTTGATGCGTCAACCCTTGCCAAATTTAAGTGTGACTTATTCTATTCTTTTGCAAGAGGAAAATCAACGTTCAGTTGCTGGATCTATCACTGATGGATTGGTAGATAATTGTATTGCATTATTGTCAAATTCTTCACGGCCTGTTAATTCGTATAAAGGCAAGATTGATAAATCAGGTTGGCAATGTTCGTATTGTGGACAAAAAGTCCATAAATCTGATACAGGTTGGAAGAAATATGGGGTACCTGAACATATGAAAAATAAACGGGAACCAAACATTAACCGTGCTCATGTTAATGTTGCTGCAACATCTGTTATGGATGACGTTCTTAATGATCCTTTGCAGTCTTCTGTTAATGACACTCCAGTGCAACTTACATCTGAACAACTCAATCAGATTGATGAATTCATGTAGTACATGAAGAAAAGCAATGATTAAGTTGCTGATGTGCAAGTCAATACGGCATGTACGATAGATTATTCGTTTTCAATGGATTGGATTATTGATTCCGGAGCAACTAATCACATTACTTGTCATCGAAACTGGTTGACTGATTTACGGGATAACACTACACCTTATCGGTTTGTTCAATTGCCTAATAATAAGTGGTTCTTAGTGACTCATGTAGGAAATTTCTTACTTCCTAATGGACTATGTTTGAAAGACGTATTGTTGGTTCCAGACTTCAAATTCAGTTTGATTGCTGTTTCCAAGTTACCAACTCAATTGAATTGCAAAGTGTTATTTTCTTCTACCTCTATGAAAATACAAGACCTGTTAGATGGGAAAATTCAGCATATTGGAGTACAGATTAAAGGATTATATATTCTAAAGGTTCGGTTGGAACATGAAGATGCTGTGATGAATTCAATAGTTATGAAAGGAAAAGACAATCATTTTCTTTGGCATTCTCACCTAGGACATGCTTCATTTCTACAATTATCCAAGTTGTGTTATTCTTTGACAAATAAGTCTCGTGATGAAATACAAAACTGTAATGTACGTCCTTTGGCAAAGCAAACACGTTTGTCTTTTAAAGATAGTGAATCTCATGCCTTAGAACCTTTGATATTGTCCATCTTGATGTTTGGGGACCTTACAAGGTTTCGACTATGAAAGGTTATCGTTATTGTTTGATAGTTTTTGATGATTCTACTAGAACTACGTGGATATTTTTGATGAGTAATAAATGAGATGCGGTTTTACACATCAAGATCTTTCGGAGGGATAATGGTGGTGAATTCATCAATGATACATGTTGTTCTCTGTTTCAACAACTTGGTATTATACATCAAACAAGTTTTTCATTCACTCCTCAACAAAATGGCCTAGTTGAACGGAAACATCGACAATTGATGAACATTGCACAGGTTGTTATACTTCAGAGTTCAGTACCTGTACGTTTTTGGGGGTATTGTATCTTGTTAGCGTTTTATATCACCAACTTATTACCTTCTGCTGCATTAAAAGGGAAGACTCCTTATTAATGCATTTATAAGAGTATTCCAGATTTGTCCCATCTTCGCACATTTGTCTGTCTCTATTTCACAACGAAGTCACAAAATTCATACAAATTTGCACCAACATTTGAAGTGACTGTGTTTCTGGGGTATTCTCTCACACGAAAAGGTTATTCGGTGTTGAGTTTGCTGGATTCTGTTTTTTTATGTCAATAGGGATGTAATTTTTAGGGAAGATATTTTTCCATCCCGTTTGACCAAAACAGAACTTGTTGGTTTACTCCCTCATTCAACATCCAATCTGCCTTCATTATCTGTGTTTACTGATCATGGTTTACCTAATCAACCAAATACTACTGATCTTGTTTTTGTGCCTGATTTGGAAGTAGTGCAACACTCTGATCGTTCACCTGAACAACCTCAATTCACTGAGCATTTACCTGAACCTGAACCTGTATATGCTTAAAGGTCTTCACAGGTTGTTCAATCTCCAGGCTGGCTTAAGGATTTTGTTACAAGTCATGTTCATTCCATTGCTACTTTTTGTTTGGAGAAGCATATCACTTATGATTTTCTTTCCAACAACTTTTGGTGTTTTCTTTCAAATATTGACAAAGTGACATAACCTACTACGTATGTTGAAGCATCCAAGGATTCGCGATGGGTAGTTACTATGGGTAGTTGTCGCGATGGGTAGTTGCTATGCAGGAAGAAATTTCTGCACTTCAAGAAATTTCTGGAAGGACGTCGCATCTTAGAGAAATTGCTCAGGAAGTCATCCTTACGCCAACGTTCATCGCCGCCTTGGATGAGCTCCTGGACATAAGACATCGACGGGTCGCCGCCCGTGCAACCCGTCCAACTGACCCATATCGCACCGAAGAGGCCACATCGAGACCCACAAGCGCGACAATGGCTCCTCCCCCGGGTAAAATGACCCGGGAGGAGATTGAAGAGTTTGTCGTTAGTACAGTGAAAGAGCACAAACGGAAGGGTAATGCCACGATTGAGGGACATGGCATTGCATCCTATTACACCAGAAATTCTGGCAGTAATGGTGCCACTACATGTTCAGAACCCAAGGACTGATTGCTATCGAGGTGAAGGCGATCTAGTGGAACACATCCAGAGGCATGAAGCCTCCTTCCTAGGAAGCAAAAACGACGATAACCTCTTCCCATAAACCTTGGGTGGCGTTACCTCTCATTGGTTTTTTTGGTCTACCTAAGCCATCGGTCAAACCATGGGGAGATTTTAAACACAAATTTATCGTGCAATACATGGGCGGGCTACAGCACCTCAAGAGCGTCGGTACCCTTGGTCACATCAAGCAGAGGAGTGACGAGAGTCTCAGAGACTTTTACATCCGTTTCAACAAGGAATTGATGGGCATTGACCAAGTTAGAACGGGCGTTGAGACCATCCACGCTTTCGTAAGAGCGCTGGGTCTGAAAGGCTCCGCCTTATATGACAGTCTGAGTGTCATACCCGTCAAAACAGTGGAGGAGATGACGGAGATGGTCAAGTCATACATTAACCTGGAAATAGTCATGGAGGGCAGAAAAGCCCATAAAGAATCCAAGAAATAAGTCCATGAAGAAGAAAAGTCGGAGCAATGATCCTAAAAGAACTATCCTCAATATGACAAATGACGTTGTTTGGTCCAACGCCTGACTAGGGAGAACTATGAGACTTGCAACCCCTTAAACCAAGAAATCTCGGTCATTTTGAATGAAATGAAGAAGATGGATTAGGTGTCGCCCCCACCCCCTCACGGAAGAATGGGGAACCCATGGGGCCAAATCATGAGCAATATTGTCGATACCATTGTTGCAAGGGTCATAACACCGACGATTGTAAAAAATCTCAAAAGGGATATTAAGGCCCTGATACAGAAGAGACTCCTCAAGAATTTCATGGCAGAGTGAGGATGCAGTCCCAATCCCAGTATGGATCGTAGGGCGTCGCCCATCAGATAAAGGGGTAAGGACGCTCCTAGAGCAAAAACAAAAAGGACTTTGAATGTGATCACCTCAGGAGGTGAGACGAGTAGCGATCGAGAGGTCTACACCGCCCACTTATTCGGGACTGCCAAGGCAGGAAAACGACCTACGACAGAGGATGAAGTAAGCATCACTTTCTCGCAGGAAAAGGGTACTCATCAATTCAAGAAGCTCAATCGATGTCCTTTTGCTCGATGCCCTGAAAAACATGGGAAAATTGAGAACGATCTGCATAAGGTGAACTTCCCGCTCTTGGGCTTCACCTCAACACCCACCTACCTAGTAGGGGTCATCAACCTGCCAGTATTTCTGAGTGGAGGGTGGAGATCCTTAGAAATAAACGTGACCTTCATTATTGTTGACACCCCTGCGACCTACAATGCAATATTGGGGCGATCCACTTTAAACCCTCATCTAATGATTCAGTCTACCTACCACCAGTTGTTGAAATTCCTAATTCCCCATGGAATAGGGGTCGTGAAAGGAGATCAACCGGGTGCTCGCAGTTGCTATGTACAATCCACGCGATTCCGGGTTTTAAAGAAAGAAACAGTGTCCATCCAGACGGATGAGGATCCTACGGAAAGGATGGTTATCTTAACCCCGGTGGAAGGATTAAGGAAGATACAGATTGAGGGAACTAATAAAGTCGTTCAGATAGTGGCGACACTCCCGGAATAACTGGCTAAAGCCTTGACCCTGCTGATTTAATTTTGAGAACACTTTACTTGGAAGCCTATTGACATGCCAAACATGACTGAAGATGTAATAACCCATGAATTAAACAAAGATCCCAACATCAAACTAATCGCCCAAAAGTGACGACCCGTAGGGGATGAAAAGGTTATAGCCATCAGGCATGAAGTAGGAAAGTTGGTCAACGCCCAAATTGTCAAGAAGACCAAGTTTCAACCTGTGTTGGTAAGTAAGAGCAACGACAAGTGAAGAATGTGTGTCGACTTCCGTAATTTGAAGAAGGCTTGCCCAAAAGATTCATACCCCTTACCTAGAATTGAGCAGCTCGTCGACGCCACCTCTGGACATGAATGCATACTCCAGGTATAATCAGATTAAGATGGCCAAGAACAACGCCTGCCACACAACGTTTTACTCAGATAATGATATTTATCACTACAATACCATGTCTTTAGATTGATTAATGCTGGTGTCACCTACCAAACGATGGTTCATAAGCTATTCACTGGTATGATAGGTGTCACCATGGAAGCATATGTAGAGGACATGTTAGTGAAATCGGTCAGAGGCATCAACCATAAATTGGATTTGAGAAGGACATTCGATAGCATGCGGCTCCATTATGTTCGTCTGAACCCAGCAAAATGCGTGTTTGACGTTCAATCTAGAAAATTTCTGGGGTACATGGTCAATCATAGAGGAATCGAGGTTAAACCGGAGAACGTCGGCTCCATTGAAGGAATGAAAAACCAAACTTGTGACAAGGAAGTACAAAGCTTGAATGGAAGGTTGGCGGCGCTCAGACGTTTCCTTGCTAAAACTAGACATAAGTCATTACCTTTCTTTCAAGTTCTGATGGCAAACACGAAGTTTGAGTGGACACTGGAGTGTGTAAAGGTGTTCTAGGACCTCAAGCAACACCTTTGAACGCTGCCTCCACCAGCCAAGGCGGAAAAGGGTGACACCCTCACTCTCTATCTTGGCATCTGTCTCGTGGCTATAAGCTCGGTTCTAGTAAACAAAATGTGGATAAGGGTCAAGTGCCAGTCTACTATGTATAAAAAGTCCTATCCAAGGCAGAAATAAATTATATAGAGGTTGAGAAGTATCTCTTCGCGTTGGTAATCTCAGCTAGGAAGCTTCCCCCTATTTCCATGAACATGAAATCACAGTGTTAACTAATCAATAACTGAAACATTTCCTCCAAAACCCAGACGCCTCAGGAAGAATGATAAAGTGGGAAATCGACTTAAGCGATTTCTGAATTCAGTACGCTCAAAGAACAACCATAAAGGGGCAGATACTTGTGAATATCATAATTGAGTCAACACAAGCAGAGACGCTTCCATCCACAACAGAAATACCTCTTCCGAAATGAGTGGAGGTGTCACCCATTTGGAAATGTTACACAGACGAATCCTCATGTGTCGAAGGCTCAAGGGCACTACTAGTCCTGACCCCCAGATGGCGGGGAATCCTTGATATACACTTTAGTTCTAACATTTAAGGCTACCAATAATGAAGTAGAATACGAAGCGTTGATAGCAGGATTAAGGATAGCCAAAAGAGTTGGCGTCACCTCCCTTAATGTATATTGTGATTCCCAGTTGGTGGTTAACTAGGTGAAAGGGGATTCTGTTATAAAAAGAGAGCACACGAAGAAATATCTCAAAGAATCCAAGATTTTGGTCGAGAGCTTCGCCCAATTTTAGATCAACGCCATTCCTAGGGAGGACAACACAGAGGCTAACAGCCTCAGTAAATATGCTTTGTAGTCGACACCCCTAAATGTGCACTTCATTAAAAGCATCACACGACCCGAGGCTTACGAATGTTTCAAAATTCAGAGCACTGGCACATGGGCGACGCCTGTCAAGCTATACCCTTTTCAATACCGTTTCTCAGATGCGTCGCCTAGCCTAAAACCACGACTATCCTTAGGGAATTGCATGAAGGCTACACTGCCTGCCACGAAGGGGCAAAATAAATTATTCAGAATGCTTTGAACCAAAGGTATTACTGGCCTACAATGACTAAAGAAGTGACTGAAATGGTTCAGAAATGTGAATTGTGCCAAAAATACACACCGCTAATAGGTCGCCGATCTTCCGTCGCCTGGACATTTGTGAAATGGGGCATCGATTTGCTAGGCCCCTTTCCCAAATCCAATAATAAGAGTTACATCATCGTCACGATTGACTACGTATCAAAGTGGGTTGAAGCCAAAGCATTGGCGTCGACCACGGAACTCCAGGTGATAAGGTTCATCAAGTCCAGAATTGTAGCCAGATATGAAATTCCGAGCGTTTTGGTCAGTGACGATGGCCAACAATTTGCTGGAAAAGAACTAAGGTGGTTTTGTGAAGAATTAAAATTGAGCATCGTCACGCTTCAGTGAAATATACTCAAACAAATGGACAAATAGAGGCGGCGAACAACATAATCCTCAATGGATTGAAGAAACGAATTGACGCCCTACAAGGAAAATGGACTGTAGAGTTGGATAATGGTCTATAAGAACAACGCCAAAAAAGTCTACAGGCGAAACTCCTTTTGGGTTAGTATATGGTTCAGAATTGTCGCCCCCACCGAAATTGTAGTGGCTTCCCATCGAGTAAGACATTTTGCGGTGATGACAAACGACGAGCAGAGACACGTCGACCTGGATCTGGTGGAAGCTAAAAGATGGGCGTCAAATGAAATTCAGGGGAACATGAGGCTCGCCACAACCAGATACTATAATAGGCGAGTATCCTCTCGCCAATTCTACTTGGATGAAAGGGTATGGAGGAGAAATGAGTTTTCACACTTGGATAGACTTAATAAGTTATCTCTAAAGTGGGAAGGCCCTTAGAAGGTCATCACTATTCCTCATCCTAACGTCTATGTCTTAGAATATATGGAAGGAAAGAAGTTGAAGCACACTTTCAATGTTGAACATCTGAAGAAATTCCATGCATAAGTCATATGTAAAATGAAATAATCATTTGATATTGAAAATCCAAAGTAAATTGGTTGTTGTTCGTTATTAAGCGTCGTCGTTAATTACTCAAGGATTGATATTGAAAATTCCTAAGTAAACGGGTAGTTGTTCGTTATTAAGCGTCACCATTAATTTCTTAAGTACTGAGGATGAAAAATTCTAAGTGAATTCATGGTTGCTCATTGTAAAGTGTCACCATTAGTTTTTTAAGGATTTAGGATGAAAAATCCTAAGTAAATTCATGGTTGTTCGTTATAAAGCGTCGCCATTAACTTCTTAAGGATTGAGGATGAAAAATCCTAAATTTAGTTCTTAAGCGTCGTCATTAATTGCTTAAGGGTTGAAGGATGAAACATTCTAACAATTTAAGTGTTCATCCCAGAGTGTCCCCATTAGGAAAATTACTTAAGGATTGGTGAATGAAAAATTCTAAGTATATTTAATGGGCGATGATAAAGGGGCATCACTAAAATTACTTGAATATGAAGGATAGAATATCCTAGGCAAATTTATATGGAGCGTCGCTATTACAAGGTTCATAGGGATTGAAAGACAAAAAAAATCCAAGTAAATTCCTTAAAACTAGAACATGCAAGTTGGCGACATACCAAGAAATTTTCGAAAACGTTAATTAAAGATATCTGAAGTCTTAAAGAAACCATGGAATTAATATTTACAAGTCCTCATCTAAACATTGAAAATCGAAACCTAAAAACTAAATGGTGGTTTGAAGCTTCAGTTTTCCTCCTCTCTGGGTAACCGCTTGATCCACTTCCTCCTCGTCGCTACCCCGGAGTAATCATTCCACTAAGAAGGTGCAAGGAAAGATCTGTGTGCAAAAGGTTGATGCCCTCCGGCAGCTTGGCACCTCCCAGGCCTCGTTATGGCTCCTACGGTTATCGACTGTTCTCCCAAACCGGAGGCTCATAGGGGTGTCGCCTCAGGTAAAAACTTGGTCCTTCCTATGGACCCAAGGGGGGAACCCACCTGAATCGCCGACGAAGAGGATCTTCCCAGAGGTGCTTGTCAAAGGGGTGATGCATCGATCCGTAGACCGAAGCTTCAGGGGCGAAGGGCACCTTGGGAAATGCCCTTGTGTCTTCTGATGTCGCCTTGGGACATTAAGGCCAGGGACCATACGTATAAGTCTTTTGCCTATAATATGAGTGTCGATCCTCACTTAAAATTGGAGGTTTATATTGCTTCGTCACAAAAATTGAAGAAATGCGGAAATAAAGAGTATCATCCTTACAAAGAGAATATGAAATTGCACCTTTAACTACCGCCACCCCCTCATTGGTGAGCATGCCCAACCCCTATAGAAGAAAATGACCCTAAAGCCAACCAACTTGCGTAAGGCATTAGGGGAAATTTGTGTGAGGTCGACGCCATAAAAACTACACATCTCCACGAGGGATTCACAGTAAAGGAAGCGAAGCCCTGCATCTATTTACGCCAAATAAATGGTGGTTTCATCCTCCCTTAGATTACAAATGGGACGGTTGTCACCTGAAGACTCAGTAATGGGAAAACGAGGACACTCGACCTCGCTCATACCCGACAGCTTGACGCCCCAAACAAAATTTTCTCGGGTGATTAAATTTCGTTTAGGATCTATAGAAGGAAGAGGAAAATTTAAATTCTTACACTCAGGGGCGTCACTTGAAGAGGTCATATTGGTCATGTTGTATAAGCGTTGTACCTCTGAAATAGTAAGGTAGCATCAGACAATGGTGTTGGTGCTTTAAGGAGTGGCACTTGTAAGGTAGGGAGGTAGGAATTTTTGGAGAGAGAAACTGAAGAGAAGGCAGAGCTCAAGATGGCCAAAAGTTTCGAACATAAAGGGGTTTAACCCTATTTATAGTGGTCCCAAGAAGGCCACAAGTCAAAACTCTTTGAAATCTGAAACGTCACGCCATCTAGATTGTTGGATCATAATGATTACACTGACGGATGACGTCATAGGGGAATATGAAATGTTTTAGCCCGGACAAATTTTCCCGCCTTCAAGATTCAATTTTTCCCACTTGAATATGACAGCTTTGGATACAATTAGTGGACACTCAAAAAAGAATACATGGCTGGGAAGTAGGGAAGAAACCAGGAATTTAGGTGAGTGGGGGCAAAATTAGTCTAAGGGTAAATAGTGAAAGCAAAAAAAGTTTAGAGGGGGCAAATGTAAAAGTTTAAAGGGTTAAATTGAAAATAAATATATTTTTTAGGGTATAATTGACACAAATCTAAAGGTTGAGGAGGGGCAATTGCCAATTTAAAGGGTTAAATTGAAAATAAATATATTTTTTAGGGTATAATTGACACAAATCTAAAAGTTGAGGGGGGCAATTGCCAATTTAAAGGGTTAAATTGAAAATAAATATATTTTTTAGGGTATAATTGACACAAATCTAAAAGTTGAGGGGGGCAATTGCCAATTTAAAGGGTTAAATTGAAAATAAATATATTTTTTAGGGTATAATTGATACAAATCTAAAAGTTGAGGGGGGCAATTGCCACCCCTCGTCGTAACGTGCCTTCGTCCCTGCTGGGAAGTTATCGAAACTCCAAAATGAATACACTATTAATAAAGAGTCGACGCTCGCGAGTGAACCTATCCAACAAGGACCAATACTTCTACTTGGCTCGGGGGGAAGATGATGGGTATTAAGGTGTTAATATTTTATCTTGATCTTCGCCCTGGATTCATTCAAGGCATCGACGTGAATGATGGGCTTCGCCCCTCAGGGGTTTAGTGAATGTGTCGCTCCCCAAAAAATCATAAAGGCTTCGCCTTTTCTGAGGGCATCACCAATAAACACCCGACATCCTAAAATCTGAAGATTTGACATCTCAAGATGTGGTGATGTGACTTCTTGTCCCTTCCGAATGACATAAAGTAACCACAGTCAATAGTCAGCTAACCACGGTAAAAGGCTAACATGACCAACGGGTTAGCCATCCCTATAAATACTGGCATTTTCTGCCAATTATTACATGATGAACTTTTCACCATACATTCGCTCCTGAAAACCCGGACTGACTTAAGGTTCGAAGGAGAAACAAACGGGACACCCGGGGATTTCCTTTGTGCAGGTCTAGGATCAGGAAGGAGCGAATCCTGTGTGAGGTAAAGATTTTTAAATATCCAACACATATAAACCAGTACCAAAAAATGAGTCGATTCGAAACTGAATTGAACAGAACATCTAAACTGACTCACTTCAACCTTACAAAACTGTTTACTTTTAGAACTAGTCTAACAAAACCTACTTGAACCAATTAGATACACACTAGATACGTTTCAGTTCACTCGAACCGTACTTTTTAACAAGACTACTACATATATATATAGTCACACGACTGAACATCTCCTTGAGAGCCTGGACCTCATGGGCTCTGTTCTTTTAATTGTCATTTTTGTTCTTTACTAGCCCTAACTATAGACTAGTTTTATTTCCATAAACATACAGTATATATATATATATACTTTGATATATGTTTATTTCACCACTTAGTCTCACTCATTTACCTAAATCAAACTCACAGTTTAAATGTAGAAATAGAAGATCCAAGGAAGTGAGAACCAAAATAGTAAACCAGATAATACAATTGTAGCATGCATGCAATTGCAATCCTGAACTACAGAGAGCAGGAAAAAACTTATGTTTTGTTCAAATTGTTTTTTGGGTAACTAGTTCTTGACTTAAGCCCATCTTTTATCTTTTACTGTATATGCAGAATGATTTTCCGTAAGGATATTGGTCTTGACATAACTTAACCTTAATGAAGGATATCACAAGATGACACCCTCTAGTTAGGTTCTAGAGTTAGTTAGAATTTTGCTTTTTGTTGTAGTTCTGCTGTCTATTGGGAAAAGTAGGAAATTGCACCCGGATGTTTGCACCTGTTGGTAATTGCACCCATAATGTTTGTTATCACATCCCAGATGTTTGTGTTTGTTGGTAATTGGACCTTTCAGTCCATTCTCAAACGTTGTCCGTTAAATTACCCTCACGTGGTTGTCATGTTCCTGACTCATAAATGTATATACCTAAACTACCCTAGGCACTTTCTGTTGATAAAGTCTGTGTGTCTCTTCCATTTTTCATTTGTCTTCTCCCTTCGTTCGTTTGACCTCTGTTTTGTCTACAACGAACGATGTGATCTCAGATTATCAACAGAATGGATAAACTCACATGTCAAGATTACTATATTATTACTTAGACTTTCTCTGTTCGAGACAACTATCTTGTAAATGGAAGAAAATGAATAAAGACAGACTGAGAATCACTACAAGAATCTGTTGCAACAGCAACGAAACTTCCATGTTGACGCTAACAGTTGTAGTTAAATATATTTATATTGTGTCGACAGTTTTTGTTGTCGTTATTATTACTTATTAGGCACAATATGTTTTCCACCGTTATAACATACATTTAGTGTTAATTTTTGCCGTCACTTTATATTTTACATGGATGAATGTGTAATGTCGACCAACACTTGATGTTAAATAACTCCACCAGTAGCAGGTGATTTTTTCATTGCAAATGTACATATTCAAATGTGAAACGTTCTGTCGTAAATATAGCGATATCAGTAACGGTTGTTTGCCGTAACTAATCAATTTTTGTCGTCGTTAAAACATAAGTACCGGGAAAATGTAAGAATAGGTTTTCGTGTCAATATATTGTCGACATTAGTATAGTCATTCAACAACAGATTTAATTGTTGTTGTAAAATAGTTTATTTAGTGACGACTATTGTTGCTGTTAACAAATCAAATTTTCAAAAAAAATTCCCTCTCTGATTTAAAAATTCAAAAATTTTCATTCAACAACTTATTTACACAACAAATCAACTTATTTACATAACTTTCTCTTGTCTTCCCTTCCTTCCCTTCACCTTCCCTTCATTCAAAACGTTTTCCAAAGAATTGAAGCTCACACTCCCTTCCTTTCACCCTCTCGGCATCCTCTCGACGAGTTGAAGTTGACCTTGAGTTGGAGGCGAGTTGAAGCTCGACCGACCTGTTATGGATGAAGTGTTGGAGCTGCTCGAAGTTCCATGGATGAAGGCATTCTAGAGCTGGAGCTGGAGAAGGCGACTTGGAGCTGGAGAATTCGAGTTGGAGCTGGAGAAATCGAGTTGGACCTATCGAGAAGTGCTGGTTCTCCGATGCCTTCACCATAGATTAAGTGTCGTGAAAAAATTGGTCATGGATGAAGCCATAGATTATGAAGTGACGATATATGGATGAAAAATCCATGGATGAAGAAGCAGGAAGAAACCATGGATGAAGAAGGAGGAAGAAGCCATGGATGAAGAAAGATGAAGAAGCCATGGATGAACACAAATAATTTAAAATCGGCCAAAAGAATCGTAGAAAAAAAAAATCGACCAAAAAATCGGTCAAGAAATCGACAAACAGTTGTCATCACTAAGATTAATCTATAACATCGGTAAAGTGTTGTCGCTATTCATCTGTGTTTAACAATAACCTGATTCCGCTGTAAAGTTGACGTTGGGAGCCACATACTAACAGCGGCAAGCCTTTTACAACGGCAAATTGTCGACCTATAGACCTTTAACGACGGGGGCTACCACGACGAAGATTTCGTCGCTGTTAAGCCTTAACAACGGTATTTATGCAGTTAGCAATGCATTTTTTCCGATGTGTATGCTCGAGTTTCTTGTAGTGGATGCTATAATTCTTGGATAACTTTCGCTCCATGATCTGTTAAAAATGATGTGAAATTTGTAAGGACAATAGGATCTGTAGAAAGATCATACCACTTAAGTACAGAAGCAACCATGAACTTGATACATTTGCTTAAGAAACTAGATTACCTCTCTAGTAGTTTCATTGTTGTTGCTTCATCCAATACATCCTTGCAGTTACTTAGGAAAGCACGGAATTCTCTGATTATTAGGTGGTACTCAGAGTTGCGATTTTCTAGGGCTGTGTCATCCTCCAAGAGTAATCAGTTGATCTGTAAGATTCCAATACTAATCAATTCAGTTACATAGTAAATTTGTATGTGAAGTTTAACAATAATATATATGTAGAAACACCTTGTCCAAGTAAAGTTCAGTAGCCCAAGTGGAGATCATAGTTATTTGGCATTATCATCCTGAGTAATATTTTCAAGCTTCCTCAATAGAAAAGTTCTCAAAGCATCCTGTGAGCAAGAATTAGCAGAATGGATAAGGCTATAATGAACCTTTCTGAGAATTAGTAGAAATGGAGACTTGAGATTTTACAAACCTGCTCGCTAACACTGATGAACTTCAAGGTGATCTCTTCGAATGATAAGATGTAAGTTATCTGCAAAAACAACTACTCGTGAGCACTATTTTCATTTTAACTAATCAGATATAATCACTTAAGTATGAAGCAACATGTTATGGGTTATAAACCTTGGACTGGGCTGTGGTTAACATTTGGCTCAATAAGTACTTTGGACTTTCCTTTTTAAAGCCCGAGTCTATAGAGGTGTCGCCCATGCCAGGAATATATGGGCGTCGCCCTTGACCTTTATGCCCATAAAGACGTCGCCCGTAAGGGATGCGCCAAAAGGGAAAATGGTTCAGTTTTAGTGCGTGACACCGCATCCATTGACCACCTCAGATGGTGCGCCTGCACTCCTATGAATTAGGACGGTTGCTTTTAGCATGCCTAAGATTAAACAAATCCAAAGGATAGTCTACAGTGGAGTAGCCACTACAAGAGAATATTCGGTACAGTAACTATGGTTAGCACGCCTCAGGGACAGATAGGATAACCAGGGTATGTTTTGACTCAACTATGGTTACAGGTATGAAATGTTATAAATAGTTTAATATCACCTTCATTAGGGGGTAAGTATTATCTGATACCAGAGCATTCCATACACATATTACAAATGAACCTCCGACTTACTTTGTCATCGGAGGGGAAAAAACGGGTCATCCCGGGTTTTCCTTTGTGCAGGTCAACGGAGCAAACGCCTGGAAGGAGAATACGGTTTATGTGATCCAACACATTGGCGCCGTCTGTGACAACCTTTGAACAAAAGTAAGCCATGGTTCCACCTGCAACACGAGCAAAGACCATTCGGGAAGTGAATGATGAAGATTCGCTCCAAAACCTGCAACAGCACTTGGGACAAGCATCATACATACCAGCTCAAATGGTGCCACCCCAATCTGCTCAAGAAGATAGTGCTCCTGAGGAACAAGCAGTTCCTGAGGAGCAAAGATATGATCATGATGTGCCAAGACCCGCGCAGTCTCGTATGGACTCGTCTGTGGTAAGGGCGCCGCCTCGTCGGGTAGAAGTAGATCCAGAGTTTATATTGACACCAGCGTTCATAATGGCTCTCGATGAGCTTTTGGATAGAAGGGATCAAAGGGCAGCTGCTCATGCAGCTTAGAGAGCAAGCGCTCAGGCAACACATGAAGCTACATCAAGACTGCGAGACGTACCAGGGAATCCACCCGGAGTACCTCTTCCTACAAGTGCCGCCATGGGAGGCACTGGTGTGACAACAGCTCCTACTTCGGGAGCATTAACCGAAGAGCAGGTCAAAGAGCTCATTGCTCAAACATTGAAGGAGCAAAATAATCGAACCATGCCTCACCTACGAGATAGGTCGACGCATCCATTCACTCCAGCAATATTGTCAGTTGCACTGCCAACACATGTGCAACCGACTGTTCAGATAGATACATATAATGGGGATAGTGATCATATTTTCCATATACAAAGGCATGAAAATTCTTTATTGGGGAGGACAAGTGACGAGATGCATCTTGCATTGTTCTTTCCTGCTACCTTAGGGGATGTTCCTGCGCATTGGTTCTTCAATCTCCCTAAGGCATCAATAAAGTCATAGGGGGAATTGAAGGACAAATTCATCGTGCAATACATGGGAGGGCTTCGCCTACTAAAAAGTGTGGGAACGCTTGACCATAAAAGGGGGAGGAAAGTTTGAGCGACTTCTATTCTTGATTCAATAGAGAGCTAGCTGGAATCGATCAAACTATCACGGAGGGGGAGACCATTCGTGCCTTTATTGGGGGATTGGGTCCAAAGGTTTCGACTTTGTATGGCAGCCTGAGGTTTATACCAGTCAACACCGTTGAAGAAATGGCTGATAGAGTCAAGTCTTACATAGACTTGGAAATTGCAAGGGAAGGGAGGAAGGCTAACAAGGAGGCGTTCATAAAAGATAATGCGGAAGGGAAAATACCGGAGCAGCGCCCCTCAAAATCAGGACAGGATGATAGGCGACATGATGATAGGCGTCGCCCTTTTGGACCTCGACCTCCAAGAGAAGCTTTTCAAAGCTTCACTCCCTTAAATAGGGAAACTTCCATTACCTTGACAGAAATGAAAAAGAAGAAATGGGCAACGCCCCCGCCACCTCGAAAGCCTGACACGGTTATGGTAAGTTATCCTAAACAGTATTGCAGATATCATCGATGTAAGGGTCATCACATGGATGACTGTCATATCTTGAATAAGGATATTGAGAGGTTGATCCACGAGGGGCACTTGAAAAAATTCTTGGCCTGACGCCAGAGGAGTAGGAGTCCGAGGAAGGTGTCGCCTAAGAATGTTCAAAATGGAGCAAAACCTAGCAGACAGGGGGACCTGAACATGATAAGCGGAGGTTTCACCTCACGAGGAGAAACATGTGCAGCAAGAGAGGTATATGCCTCTCAAATGTCAGGAACTTCCAAGCTAGGAAAGCGCCTAAGGGAAGAAGAGGAAGTGATCATTTCTTTTTCAGAAAGAAATGGGACATGTCACATCCCCGCATGACGACGCCTTGGTGATTACAATGGGCGTCGACAGGTTCAACATGAAGAGAGTATTAGAGGATTCGGGGAGTTCAACCGATATCCTATTTCTGGACGCTTATAAAAAAATGGGAAGAAAGGAAAAGGACTTGAAAAAGATCAATTTTCCGTTGATGGGATTCGCCTCGCATACCACCTACCCAGTAGGGGCTGTGACTTTGCTAGTTAGCTTGGGCGAAGGATGGAAGACATTGAGCTTTGAGATCACTTTCATCGTTGTGGATGCGCCTGCATCTTACAACGCAATTTCAGGGTGCTCGACATTAAACCCAAACAAAATGGTACATTCCACGTATCACCAATTGCTGAAGTTTCCAACGCCATATGGTGTAGGAATTGTTAAGGGGGATCAACCTGCGGCACGAAGTTGTTATGTCCAGGCGACGCGTCGCCATGTCAAGAAGAAGGAATCTTTGGCGATTCAAACGGGGGAGGATCCTAGGGAAGAAAGAAGTCGTCCTCAGCCTGTTGAGGGGTTGAAGAAGGTGGAAGTCGATGGCATAGGAAAGGAAGTACAAATTGGAGCGACGCTCAAAGAAGAAGAGGTTACCGCTCTTTCGATGCTCCTCATAGAGTTCAAGGAGTTATTCGCCTGGAAACCTAGCGATATGCCAGGCATCAGCAAGGATTTCATCGCCCATGAGCTCAATATGGATTTGAAGGTCAGACCTATTGCCCAAAAGCGACGCCCTGTTGGTGAAGAAAAGGCGATCGCCATCAGGCAAGAGGTGGGAAAACTGATAGAGGCAAAATTTGTGAAGGAAATCAGGTTTCAAAGCTGGGTGGCTAACCCGGTGTTGGTCAAGAAAAAGAATGGGAAGTGGAGGATGTGCATCGACTATTGCGATTTAAACAAGGCGTGTCCAAAGGATTCCTATCATTTGCCAAGGATAGATCAATTGGTCGACGCCACTTCGGGTCATGAGTTGCTCAGCTTTATGGATGCGTACTCTGGTTATAACCAGATACAAATGGAGGATGGTGACGCTCAGCATACAGCTTTTTATGCGGATAGTGATATATATCATTACACGGTGATGCCCTTTGGTTTGTTGAATGCAGGAGCTACTTAACAAAGGATGATCAACAAGCTTTTTGCTGGCATGATAGGCGTCACCATGGTAGCCTATGTGGATGACATGCTGGTGAAATCCATAAAGAGTGTAGATTATGTTGAAGACCTGAGGAAAACATTTGAAAGGATGCGCTTTCATCAAGTCCGCTTGAACCCAGCAAAATGTGCTTTGGGCGTTCAGTCAAGCAAATTTCTGGGATACATGGTGAGCCAAAGGGGAATAGAGGTCAATCCCGAGAAATTGGAAGCAATTGAGGCTATGAGAATCCCAACTTGCCACAAAGAAGTGCAAAGCTTAAATGGAAGGCTAGCGGCGCTCAGTCGTTTCCTAGCAAAAGCAGGCGACAAGTCGCTCCCCTTCTTCCAGGTGTTAAGGGCCAATAAGAAGTTCGAGTGGACTTTCTTTATATTTAAGTATCACACCGGTTGCTGTAAGTTAGGTGTTGGTTAAAGAAGTAGGAAAAGGCCAAGTGGCAGTGTATTATGTATCAAAAGTGCTCGCCAAATCTGAAATGAATTATCTGGAGGTTGAGAAGTATCTTTATGCATTGGTAGTATCGGCAAGGAAGCTACGCCCTTATTTCCATGAACATGAAATTGCAGTTTTAATAAACCAACCGTTAAAACATTTCCTGCAAAAACCAGACGCTTCAGGAAGAATGGTCAAATGAGCTATCGAATTAAGCGAATTTCGAATCAAATTTGCTCCTAGAAACGCCATTAAAGGTCAAGCATTGGCTGATTTCATTGTAGAATCTACATGTCCTCAGCCAGCGACACCTAAAGAAAAAGAGGAAAATCATTGGATACTTCATACGGATGGATCCTCATCAGTCGAAGGCTCGGGGGCAGGACTAGTGTTGACGCCAGCAGATGGAGGAATACCATTGAGATACGCTCTAGTTCTAACCTTCAAAGCTACAAATAATAAGGCGAAGTATGAGACTCTGGTTATAGGATTGAGGTTAGCTAAAGGATTAGGCGTTGCTTCTCTACATGTATATTGTGATTAACAATTGGTGGTAAACCAAATTAAAGGGGAGTATATGGCTAAGGATGAAAAAATGAAGTTGTATTGGAAAGAGGTTATGGCGGTAGTAGCAGGATTCAAACAATTTCAAATAGAAGCTATTCCTCGAGAAGCGAATCAAGAAGTTGATGCCTTAAGCAAATATGCTTGGCAAGCGACGCCCAAACAAGTGCACTTTATAGAAACCAATCATGGGAGTGTCAATATTCATTGTGCAAACATAAATGTTACTATGGATTGAGCGACGCCTATTAGAACATATTTGGAATCAGGAGAACTCTCTATAGATGAAGCGCATTCTAAAAAGATTATTCGATTAGCGCCTAGCTTTCGAATAATTGATGGTCTACTTTATAAGAAGGGTTTCTCCATGCCCTATCTTAGATGCGTTGCTTATCCAGAAACCACTACCATTTTAAGGGAGGTACATGAAAGGTATGCAGCTTATCATGGAGGTGCGAGGTCAATTGTGAGAAAAATCCAAGGATATTATTGGCCTACAATGAATCAAGAGGCGACTACTTTGGTTATGAAATGTGAATCATGCCAAAAGTACAGTCCTAAAATTGTGCGTCCACCAGCAAACCTTACTAGTGTATGTGCAGCATGGCCATTTTCACAGTGGGGAATCGACTTGGTGGGACCTTTACCGAGATCCAAGCAACACACCTATATAATAGTGGCGGTTGATTATTTCTCAAAATGGATTGAAGCAAAGGCGTTGTCATCAACTACTGAGTTTCAAGTTATCAAGTTCATTAAATCGAGAATTGTTTCTCGATATGGAATCCCAAGCGTGTTGGTTAGTGACAATGGTCCACAATTTGCTGGAAAAGAATTGAAATGGTTTTGTGAAGAGTTGAAAATTAACCATAGGCATGCTTCAGTTAAACATGCGCAGGCCAATGGACAGGTGGAGGCGGCGAATAAAACAATTTTGAATGGTTTAAAGAAAAGGCTAGACGCCTTGGGAGGAAAGTGGATAGAAGAATTAGAAAATGTCTTATGGGCGTTGCGAACAACGCCAAAAAAGGCGACTGGAGAAACGCCTTTTCGATTGGTATATGGGTCTGAGGCGGTTGATCCAACAGAAATAGCAGTCGAATCTCATAGGGAAAAGCATTATGATGCCTTGAATAATGAGGATAAAAGGCGTTTGGAATTGGTTATGGTGGATGAAAAGCAATGGGCTTCATGGCGTTAAATTAAAAGTGGGACACTGGTAAGGAGGAGGACCGTCATGGCGTTGGCGATCCAATGTGGAGGAGGGAAGAGATGGCAGATCCTCGACATCCGGAAGGTTGTCGACCAAGATTACTTCCTGTGACTCTGAGGGAGGAGTGTGCGTGGGGGTTGGTGTCTTCGGTTTGGAAGTTTCAGCATGCACCGCTCCTGTCGGATCAAAGGAAGGGTCAAATGGTCCTTCCTTAAGGACGCCATTATGATATTCGGTGTAGGTCCACATGATGCCACCATAGGCCAAGATTGGGGGACCCCACTTTTTTGTGAATAATACGTTATTCCTATTACTAGTGACTCTGTTATTAATCCAGTAAGACTTAGGAATCGCACCTTTGAAAGTCTCCACTGCTTCATTGGTGGCGTCACTGAACAGTTCAACTGGATCCTTAAGAGGATTCAGAGACTCCTCCATAGGCTTCGCCTTTTTCTGTCCTTTTATTTTAGCAAGATGTTTTAAAAAGTATTTTGTTAAAAAGTAATGTTTTCAAAATTCACTATTTTGTTTTCCAAAGAGACTTAATTGGAAACTTTGATCAATCACTCAATGAGATTTGCAAGATCAAATTGCACTTTTTTAGTCAAAATTATAATTTTACATATTGTTAGGAGTATTATCTAGATTGTTCTAAGTTTATGAGATAGATTGTTCTAGATTACTATCATAATAGCCCACATACTCATTAGTTACTTCTATAAATAGAGTAGTTTGTCATTGGAATATTCAATTTTAATCAATACAAAGATGATATTCTCTCTTGTTATTGCATTGAGCTCACAATTATCTCCACACTCTCTAATTTCCTAACATGCTATTAGAGTCATTCTATCCTAGGACTTTTTTGCATTTTGGTTTATGTTTCTTCATCAAATATGAGTTTCCCGGACGATTGTAGCTCCAATGCATGTCCTGTACATGACCAATGCACGCCCACTCCTGTTCTAGTGCCTACACTAGTGCTCGCCTAGTGCTTACTCCAATGCTCAACTAGTGCCTGCTCTTATGTTGAATATGCTGATGCTACTTGATTATTTTCTGCTACTAATCATCAAATTCAATCTGAGAGCTGTTGATCTGAGATTTGACATGATGCTACTGATGTTATTCACGAGTTGTTGCTGGCCTTGATCCAATCCAAGAGTTAATGATCATCTTATGATCAGATTAAGTGTTTGTTGAACTATTTTGGACATTGTTGGTGATCTTCATTTGATGATGGTGATATTTACATTGCTGATCCATCTCAAGCTTCTGTTGATTCTGCTCGAGATGCTGCTATGATTCTCCCATCTGATTCACCTCGTGTTGTTGCTAATTTTGCTCTATTTGTTTGACCTGCTATTGATTTCTGCTTCCACTAATTAATTTGTTGATGATCGAATTTGACTTGAGCTCCTTTGGTACTTCATTATTGTTAGTTGAACTGATCTTCATTCTTTACTTTAATTACTATGAGCTGAACTAGACTCATTTACTTGATGAAATGCCAATTGAATTCCTGCCTAGGTGAATATAGATTATTCTTGTTGTTTTTGACTGAATTATTGAACAAAATTGATTCTCCATGAGTAGACCTGTGCTTTGTAGTTGTTGTTGTAATTGGATCTACACGTGATCAGACCTATGCTCTGAAGTTGCTGCTGCAACTGGATCTATACATGATCAGACGTGTGCTCACTTTACTCGATGATAAGCCGACCTATGTTCATCATGGTCTTGTTTGATGATATCAGGTGTACTAATCCGCACTATGCTAGGACATGAGGGGCTACTAGACATGAGGCTTGAGATCTCGCCAAAACCAACAATCAAGAGAGTCTCAGACTTGCGTAGTTTCAAAACCAACTACAACGCACCTCAATCACCTGATTTTGATATCTGTTTTACAGATTTGATGAGTTGAATTGAGTTGTCTTCCAAATGGTGGTGTTGTTCACAACATTGTGTGCTTATGTTTCGATAGATTGGTGAATCTGATACGCTGTCCTAAGGCTAAATTCGTTAGATTCCTGTTTGTTTGTTTTTCATTTTTATTATTAAACTCAAGCTATGAAGAAAAGCTGAGTTTGTTGTTCGCTCGAGCCTGGTGAAAAAGGCTGATTCCATTTTATTTTATGCGTGGAATTCAACTAGCAATGCCGAAGGTTCAAGCTAAACAAGTTCAGTTTTGAAGACACTATTGAAGAGAAACAAGTCTTTCATGATGATGACAATGATGCAACTCAAGTACAACCTTAGTGTTGTGTATAGTGCAGTACAAGTGCACTCGTAGTGCATTCTCAGTGCAACCGTTGTGCCTTCATTAGTGGCAAATGCAGTGCAACTCTAGTGCCTTCTTCAGAGTTCAGCAAGTACAACGACAACTCAACAACTTATCTTCCTTTTTCATATGTTTGAGGAATTGGTTGAATGTTTAAAAAGATTGAGGATGTGATTTTGCAAGGAAAATGTTAGGAGTATGTACTTGATTATGTGATCTTGCAAGGGAAATGTTAGGAGTATGTACTTGAGTATGTGATCTAGCAAGGGGAATGTTAGGAGTATTCGCTAGATTGTTCTAAATCACTATCATATTAATCCACATACTCCTTAGTTACTTCTATAAATAGAGTAGCTTGTCATTGTAATCTTCAAGTTCAATCAATACAAAGATGATATTCTCTCTTGTTATTGCATTGATCTCACAATTCTCTCCACGTTATCTAATTCCATAACACATATTGATTACATTTGGGTAATTATTTTTGAAAAATAGAAAAATATGAAAATGTACTAAATGTTTGATATTATCGGTATTACGAAACATTTGGAAAAAAATGTAATTTGTTTTGCCATGTATTAGTTGATATAACTTGTTTTAGACCCTTTGTTTCTGATTTATTATGTTTACTTTTATTGGTTTTAAATGAAAACGTTACATTTACCGTATATTTGACTGTTAAGTCAGCCAAATGTCAGGAACTTGCTTTTTTTTTTCTTCTAAAATGTATAATTTTCCCCTAACTTATGCAGTACACTAAATGTGAGGTGAGACAAACATCCATGAAAGTAAAGAAGGTTTACCCCCAACTGTAGCTATTGACAAACTTTAGCAACTGCAGTACAAAAGACTGAAGAGAAAAATTGTCGATGAGATATAAATACAAGAAGATGAAAATAAATTTCGAAAGGAATATTATGAAACAAATATAAACCAAGGATGTTGCTGGCATTATTTCAGTATGCTTGCAGGAAGGATCTTACTGATAAACAATCGAGGATCCGAGGAAGGTTTACGAAAATATAGGAAAATCATGGTCCTTAGAAGCTTTAACTGAGTTTCAGAACACAAATGAACAAGTATTATGTGAAACATTCATTATTTCCTTAGTAAATGAAATAGATAAACAACGAGGTAAATTCGTGTGGTCGAATTATCCGTTATTTTTTAAGATGTTGTCGTATAGTCCATATGTTAGGCTTCCGTTTGATATTATCGTTAAATTGACATATGTTATGCACGTGAGTGGTCTGTCCCGAATCAAGGACCAAAATTGCATGAAAATACCCTTGCACCTATTCCCTCCATATGAAATGAGTCTTCGTCTTCGCGGTTGCAAACTTTCAATTCACTGAAGTAGCCTCTCCGCGTTAAGTCCTCTATCTCACACATTCAATGCATATTGGTTCTTTTCATCTTCTTTCCTCAAGATCTTGGTTTTGCCATCTACGCGATTTGGTTTTAGCTCTGATTTTGATCAGTGGACCCTTAAGTATGATATCTTGCATCTGGGATATGTAGCCTTTGGTCTGTTTTCTTCCGGATAAGATTGGAAATATTGACGAAGAGGACCAAAATTTTCAAATTCCTCATTATGTACAACTTCGCGGTGATTGCTCTTTCACTTACCTACCAATGTCCCTTGATCGGAGATTTCAGTTTGAGTAGAAGTGTTACACTGAGTTACATTTTTGAGGTGATAGGATTTCATAAATATGATTATGGTTTTCAAATAACTGCAAGATTTGCTCTGGTTGAAATAATCATATTTATTCTCATATTACTTCAGTCATACATGTTCTCCTCCCCGGAGTTTGATTATGTGTCTCGGTATCTTGAAGCGAAGTAAACTGGTGCACTTGTACGTGAACACGAAAAAAAAGGTTGCATGGAAGACTGCTCAGTTGCAGCACATTCGAGAAAGTGAAGATAAGAAAAGCAACGCAACATGGAAGTGGAGAAAATGAAATCTGAAATGCTCAACGTGCAAGTTCAACTATGTAATGGACATTTAACTACAAATTGTGTCGATATTACACAGAAAGCCAGGGCTTTGTGCAAACTCTTATGGTTGCTCTCGATCGAAGGTTGTGGAATTTGGAGAGGGAGTAACAGAACTCTAGGAGTGAAAACACAGTTCTCACAGAACCATCAACTGCTTTTGAATCATGAGGTTCTCCAGTTAGTGTCAACTTAGAGAATCAATTTGATGTGGAATCAACTTAACACTCATTGAAGCATTCCAGTTGTGAAATTACAGAGATTGAACAAAAAAATCAAAGGGCAAGCAGGAAATTCCTTAATATCTGCACTACAACTCATAGGTGATGGTGTTTCCCAGGTCCAGTTAATAGGAAATCAGGCAGTTAATAATCTTGTGAGCTTCTTGAATGTCAAGCCAAATGAGCCAGATCTAAATGAATGAGTAATCTTTGAGGACGGGATGATGAAGAATGAGCAGACATACCAATTCCCTGTTTGTGGAACTCTTCAAAGACGAATGAAGAAGTGACCAAAGAAGCTTCACAATGGAAAGAGGAATCATCTTGTTGTTTATAAAATAACGTCCTAGGGCAAAATAGACATTTCAGTTCCAATAATTGAACACGTGAGAATCACGTGAAAAGTTCACGACCAAAATTAACGACAGTTAAGAGAATGAATCAAATAACAATATTTTGAAACATACGGTACCACTAAACAACATAGGGGTACCATTAAACAACATAGGGGTACCATTAAACAACATAGGAGTATTATCCTATCACATGACTCAAACATATGAGACAATTGGAACTATTAACTCGATAATCAATTTCTACTCATATTTTCGTTTCCTCGACTGCGAATCCATTTTATTTTTGTTTCACCATTTGCAAGAGATGGACTTTGATGGAAAAAATAAAGTCAATATCACAAATTTATAAGGGGTAGTGAAGGTGAGTGGACAAGTAGTGGAGAAGAATGAACAGGTGATGGAGAAGATACGTGAAAAAAAGGGGTGAATAATTGAAAAGTAAATGAGAAATAAGATGACAAGAATATTACAATAATTTCACAAATTTTTTTTTTTTTCCGTGACCACTTAACAAATGTTTTTTATGGACTTCATCTAAAACCAACAAAGCAATATGTTTCACCTTAAACAAACCACATTGGACAAATATATTACTAATTTTTTTCATAATTTTTCCTATCATATTTGCATATAATGGAAAAAATGTATTTTTTTCTTTAATTTTAATATTTCAATTTGTTAATAATTATTTAACAACCGTTGATTTGGGTCAAGACGGCGTCACCTAATGGAACCAACAATCAGGGAGCAACCGTTTTTCTGCCATGGCCGATCCATGATCTTTTACCTCCTACTCGCCATCTCTCTCTCTCTCACACTCTGAGCGTTGATAGCGCTCAGTCGATCTTTGACTTGTGAATCTCACATACGGTTTCATTGCCATTTCTCTTTTCCTTCTCCCGCGGGCGCGCACACGCGAATGGAAGGAGCTAAGAAAGCCGCCACTGAGAAGCAGAAAAGCGTTCCGGCGCCGGCGCCGATGCCCAACGCGAACGCGCCGCCTCCTTTCCTTATCAAAACCTATGACATGGTTGACGATCCGACCACGGACGATATAGTTTCGTGGAGCTCGACTAACAACAGTTTCGTGGTGTGGAACCCTCCGGAGTTCGCCCGTGACCTCCTGCCTAAGCATTTCAAGCACAATAACTTTTCTAGCTTCGTCAGGCAGCTAAATACTTACGTATGGCCTATTTTCCCTTCATTATTTGTCTTTCGATCATTTTTTAGCAGTTTGCTAGGGATTTTCTGTACATTGTGGTTAAGGATTTCTGATATTCATGTTCCGTATACCTTGGGTATGCTATTTATTACTTCTAATTTTCTTTGCGTCATCGAGCTTCAACCCCTATGACTGGGGATGTAGAATGAATAGAACTAACTTTTCTAGTTTAGTGGTAGTGGTATTATATCTAGTTAATAGGGGTGATAAACAAAAGACTGGTTGAACCAAATTCCCGACAAAACCGGTCCGATTAGGACCGAGATCGAGTGGGCGAGTTTTTGTCTTCAAGGTCGGGCTCGGGCTTTTTCTCCAAAAACCCGACTAGGACCGGCCCGACCTTGAAGAAAACCCTAGAAATTCATCGTGTAACCCTTGAAACACTAATAATTCATGACCTTGAAGCATTCAACAACACTTGGATCGGTTTAGAATCTGATTCAGATACTAAGCCATAGTAGTTAATTGGCATAAGAAGCATGTAATTGTGAATTTTGAACAGAACTGATTCAGATGGAATATCTGAAAGGAACCAGGTACAGTTTAGTATTTTACAACTTCCTTGCTGCTATTTGAGTGTTATGCCACTTTCGCTGATAAAAAGGACTGCGGATTTAGGCTGTTTCCACTGTAGGAATTAAATCTTTCTTAGATTTCTGCATAACCACACAGAGGGAAATTCATTAGTTGCAGTTGAACGGCTGTAGTTCGAAAATGCTTGTGTCTGGATTCCTGACTGTGGAAGAGGATGAAGTCTAAGGATCTTAATATTACAATCTTTTCTACATTTTCTCAGAAATAATGGAGCAGAAGGCTGTCTAAAGATAACAAAAGATGTCAAGACATTGAATGACCATGGGCTGGTATAATCATTTCCTACAGGCATGGCCCTGGATATATCAAGTATTTAGTTATATATGTATTTAGTTAATTATAAAGATGAGGCGGCGGTCATGTGCATGAAGTCTTTCCCATGCTTAGATAGGCATACAGAGAAGAGAAGGGTCATCTCAATTTGAATGACTAGTACCTTAAAATTTACAGTTAATCTATTTAGCTCTGAAATGAATGAATTTTGAAGATTGTATAGGATTCAGCCTTTTCTGCAGACTATATATATATAATGGTTAATATAAAAAATACAAAATTTATGTATGTATTATCTAATGGTCCTACATTATTGTCCTCTCAAATTTAGAATTTGGACATTTATGCAAGTCTGATTTAGTACTTTAATGTGCTAACAAGAACAAGAGTTGTTTTCTGCTCCATTTTCTAACTTGTGTTACTTTGGTCATCAATATTCTTGTCAACAGGGTTTCAGGAAAGTTGATCTTGATAGGTGGGAATTTGCTAATGAGGGTTTCCTAAAGGGGCAGAAGAACTTGCTTAGGAGTATAAATCGACGAAAACCTGTCCATGGACAGCAAGTTCATCAACAGCCTCAACAATCATATGAAAAGAGTTCCTCAGTTGGGGCTTGTGTGGAGGTCGGTAAATTTGATCTTGAGGAAGAGGTTGAAAGGCTCAAAAGAGACAAGAATGTGCTTATGCAGGAACTTGTGAAGTTGAGGCAGCATCAGCAGGCTACTGATAACCAATTACGAACAGTGGTGAAACATCTTCGTGTAATGGAACAGAGACAGCAACAAATGATGTCTTTTCTAGCAAAGGCCATGCAGAGTCCTGGTTTTTTTGCTCAATTTGTACAGCAGCAAAACAACAGCAATAGGCGTATAACCGAGGTAGCAAACAAGAAAAGACGTCTGGAAGAGGATGATGTGTCTGAAAATGGAGTTGAAGCTGCCATTGTCTTGGAAGGGCAGATTGTAAAATACCAACCATCCATGGCTGATGCAGCTAAAGCAATGCTCAGACAGTTTACCAGAGTTGATTCCTCTTCTTTACTAGAATCTCCTGAGAATCCGAAAACTTTTCAAACTAATGATTCATCTACTGCACATGGTGGTATTGATGATAGAAATTCTCCAGGCCATGGATCAACAGTGACGCTCCAAGAAATTTCTCCAACAGAGCAGGTGCCGTTATCTAACTTGCCAATGGAATCAGATGTCTCAGTGAACAAAGCTTGTCCTCAGGAGAATTCCATGCCCGATATATCGGATATCCCTATCGATGATTTTGTGGATAACGATCCAATGGGTGTTGGGTATTCAGACCACACTTCATTTGTAGATGGACCTTTGCCCATAGAAATGGATAAGCTGCCCTTTGATCCTGATTTAGCTGCTTTATTGGATAACTGCGATTTTTGGGATTTTGAGGCATTCATGCAAAGTACAGAGTCTGAAGAGATTGGATCAACATCACTTGAACTTAACCCCAAAGAAAACGAATTGCCACAGACAGATAATGGATGTGACAAATCACAGAATATGGATCAGCTCACCGAGCAGATGAATCTTCTGATGCCTGATTCCAAAGATGTTTGATTTGTTTTGGTACAATCAAATCTTTACATTATTTTTTTTTGAAGTTTAGCTGAATAGTCATTTGTTTTCCTTCACAAATTAGTCTAAATATAAGAAACACCTCACCTGGTTTCTCCAGCCATTCAAATCTGGTGAAACAGTAACGTTGTCTACACTTTATTTATGAAGCATCTGCATCATGAAACGATCTATTTAATCTATCCTTCACTGATTAGAATATGTTTGGACTTTTGATAGTGTATATTTGTAGGTTAGAAATGTGGGGATACATAAACCTCCCAGTTATGTTAATGATAGGATAGTATTTTGTTTAGGGTTAAACTCCAATTGTCTAGCTGAACTTGTGGCTGATGAGCTGCTGGCTACTTAATCTTTTTGTGTGCCACTTTTCACTATGTGAACTGACATTGAAATGCAACTTGCTAGCTCCCGTGAACATTTATCTGTTACTCGTGGATGAGAAAAATGTATACGTGGTGCCTGACTGGATGACACGTGCGTGCACTTATGGAGCTTCCGTCCAACACTTAACAGAAGAATGGAAGGAGCTAGCAAATTGCACTAGTGTAAGAAATTAGGTGTCACTTCACATGTGTCATGGTTTGGTCTTCACTAGTGTATACTGTTAATAAATAACTACAATACTTTGAACAATAAATTAATATTATTGAAGAAATTTATAATTTTATTATATTTCTTCATTTTCGGTACTGGTATCCTATCCAATGCTACCGCAAAATGTAGGTGTTGTATCTGATGATCAGAAGCTTTTGCTTGCTGATTTCAGGTTACAACAACAATCAACATTTTGAAGATCACAAGGACAGTCATTTTAACAGTTAGTTATGAATCCATTTCAATGTAACTTTCAAATGAGAGCGATTAATGTCACCGGCATGATCCAAGATCCTTGATAACATTTTTCAATTTGAAGGGCTTCTATCCCTGAGTTTATTGCTTGTTCGTGGCAGTAATTTTGGTTAGTATCAGCTTGTTGTATGGCAATTGGCATGGAAGAGAGCAATGTTTGATGTCAAATATAGGATCTGTTATATTATATACAGTTGAAGCAAACTGACTCCAGCAAGACCAAACCTTGTTAGTTGTTTATTTCCAAGGAAATGGTTCATTCAGCTAAACTTAAAGTTGATTTATTCATTTTACAAAATTCAGCTTGCTCGGAAACCTAATGGGTTGCTTTCAATTAGTTCAATTCTACTTTTATTTGAGACTTCATTCTAACTGAATTACAAACGGGTAAAGAGTTAGTTCCATTTTGCTTAGTAAATGGTAAGGCTATGGAACCAACACATCAGTAGAAGTGCATGTATTTTCAAGCATGATGCAACTGAAGAAGAAGAAGAAGATACAATTATCTCAAATCTCTCCTCCCTTTGCCATCAAATCAAAATTGAAAAACCGAGTCTGTCTCCTTCGTAAGCTCCATCTTCTTTGCAAGAAACCCGCCTGTAAATTATTCAAAATCATTTAGTTTCGACCTCATAATCACACCACGAATCGCGCTCTAAGTAGTGTCTCGTAGGCTTAACACTACAGACCTGATCTTGACACGAGGTTAATACGAGACCGAGGTCCCTCGAACTTCCAGTTATCGTCGTCCAGAGATTTCACCTCCTTGTTCAGCGCAGACACCAAATCAGCTTTCAGAGCTGGACACATACAGGCCAGCCCGTACAGTGAAATTAGACGGAGAAAGCTAAGCCCTAGCCATCATGGGGAGGTTTCGGCAATCGAGTGAAGAAAATTAGAGGAAAGTCACTCACCGAGCATCGCCTTGTCTTTGCGATCCTGTGTGGACATTAGATCGGGCGGGAATTGCAGTTCGTCTGTCGCCATCATCGCGTTGTTCGTGCTTCCACCTACGACCGCCATCGTAGAGATCGATGAACGCGACGGAGATGATGAGCTGCTATTCATTTTGCTACGTCCTTCCAAAGAAGCCTCTTCTTCGTTCCGCTGTCGCTGTGCTATAGCTATGTACAACCCTATAAGGGAAAATTGCAAAACTCTCCCGTTTTGTTGAATCTTTTGCCATGTATTATCCTGTAGTTTTGAAGTATGTTCAAGTGTACCCATACACTTTTATATTATTTATTTTTTTACTACAATCTAGGGACCCTAATTTTACCCTATTTAGAATTGTCAATTTGGTTGACCCGTCAGATTCAGATAAGGTTAACCTGACCCGCCGTACTGAATGGGTCAACTCGAACCCGACCCGCCAGTCTGTACGGGTTAAATAAGGTGACCAGAGCGCGACCTCACGGATTGGCAGGTTAACCCACCTAACCCATCTAACTGTTTGTTCCCTACTTGGTCATGTTCTCGAAAGAATCAACCACATCAGGTTCCATCGATATACAAATTTTAGATGAATTTGCAACAGAGGAGATAATCACTAAGAAGATGAAGTTGCAGAGAGAGGGAGATAAAAAGTGAATTGTGATCAAAACGGAGATACATACATCACATGTGCAAATCTGAATTGAAGTTTGAAATTGAGAAGGTAGGGAGATGAGTTGGACATGGACACCAGACATTGAGGATAGATAAGGATGGTCAAACATTGTACAACCCTAGAATCTGGATAATCCTTAATCAATGCAGCAGGTTTACACAGAACTCACCAAACAACAAAAGATATTTTCAGGAATCAGAAATCAATGAATGTATTTTCAATCAACGAACTAAAGAACTTAACACTCTTAATATTGAAGTTGAACAAGGCCCGAGGGCAAGACCGAGGCATCTGGTGATATCGTGAAGCGCCAGGCGATGTCGTGAAACGTCAGATGAGTGAAAACGAGTAAAGTTGAAGTGTGACTGATAGCAAACAGAGGAGAGACTGCTAGTTAGGACTGACAATTTCTAACACGACACAACATGGTTTGCTTTAAAGCGTATATGGGTTTGAGCTTAACAGATTCTGTGTCTAAACAACTCTTATACGTTTAGTCACGATTAAACGATAAAAAAAAATTATAACAGTCATATTACTCCAACAATCACAAACATTCAATATCTTACAATAGGGGGGAAAATATTTTGGGTCAGAATAAAAATTATGGGTTTTAACAAAACTCGACTCACACTTAGCTTTTCCAAGTGACAATCGTGTACGTACACATATATCCACCCGAACCAGGGAGTGCTCATGCAAGGTAAGCTTTTCGGAGTGAATCGTCTTCGTATGATGCGAGCACACACATGGATCAACCTGAATCGGGGAGGGCATTAAAAACTTAATTTTTAGACTGATACTAGAGTAAATTGACAAAGTAATTTTGGAATTTTTCAGTGTGTTAAAAGTGAAGAATGAAGACCTTATTTATAGGTTTTTTCAAACTTTAAGCCTTAATTAGGGTACTTAATACCCTAACTAAATTTTTGTTAAAACATAAGCAATTTTTTAAAAAATAAAGCGTAAATTATAATAGTCATAGTACTCCAACTACCACAAAAATTAAATAACTTACAACAAGAAAAAAAAGGGTAGAATCGGATTAATATAAAAATTGTGGGTTTTAGCAAAATCCGTCTCGCGCAAGGTAAGATTTTCAGACTAACAATTTTTTTAAAAGAAAACGTAAATTATAACAGTCATATTACTCCAAAAGTCACAAAAATTAAATAACTTACAACAAGAAAAAAAACGGGTCACAGTAAGATTAAAATAAATATTTCGACTTTAAGCAAAATTCATCTCGCGTAACGTAAGAATTTTGCATTGACAATCGTGTTCGCACGATGTGGGCACACACATGTATCAACCCGAATTGGAGTGTCATAGTGTATTAAAAACTTAAACAAATTTGACCAAATTTTTAGACTGATACTAGAGCAAATTGACAAAGTAATTTTGGAATTTTCCAAGGTGTCTAAAAGTGAAAAATGAAGAACTTATTTATAGGGGTTTTCAACCTTCAAGACTAAATTAGAGTACTTAATACGCTAACAAAAGTTTTGAACAAAAACATAAGCAATTTAAAAAAAAACGTAAATTATAACTATCATATTACTCCAACAGTCACAAAAATTATTACAATAAGGGAAGAACAACGGGTCTGAATCGGGTTTAAATAAACATTGTGGGTTTTAGCAAAAGCTATCTCGCGCAATGTAAGACTTTCGGACTGACAATCGTGTTCGCCTTATGCGGGCGCACACATGGATCAACCCGAACCGGGGAGGCAGAGTGCATTAAAACGTAAGCAAATTTGACCAAATTTTTGGACGGGAAAATTATGAAAAATGGTCCAACATGTTTACACAAAATAATTTTTGGTGCAACTTGTTTTTTTGTGATGGTTAATGGTTCAATACGTTTGAAAATGATGGTAATTGGTACCTCACTTACTTTTCTGTTAAAAAATTCTATTTACTATTTTTCATATTTGCAAAATTAACTAGATATTTACTAAATGTTACAATTAAATCCTACAAACTTACACAATTCTTTCAAACAAGTCGCGACTCGAGCCACACCGGGGGTTCCCTCGCCAGGGTCTGAACCCAAACCAGGTCACCCAGACTTAGGGACCTGGTCTGGGCTTGGACTCATACCATAAGACCCCCGATTGGGACTCAATTGCAACCCCAACTGTTTGAACCTAACCCAACCACGTTCGGTCCAAACCGATTGGGGATCCAATTGATCCCCAATCGAGGGTCTTATGGTCTGAACCCATACCAGCTCGCCGAAACATGGGTACCTGGTCTGGGTTCAGACCCAGACCATAGGACCTCCGATTGGGGCTCAATTGGAGCCCCAATCGGTTTGGACCGAACTTAGCGGGAATGGTGTGGGTCTAGACCCAGATCATAGGACTGTCGATTGGGGCTCAATTGGAGCCCCAATCGTTTGAACCGAACCTAGTCAAGTTCCGTCCAAACCGATTGGGCTCCAACTGAGCCCCAATCGAGGGTCCTATGGTCTCGATCTGAACCCATACCATGTCACCAAACCATGGGTACCTGGTCTGGGTTCGGATCCAGCCCATAGGACCCCCGATTGGGGCTCAATTGGAGCCCCAATCGGTTTGGACGAACTTAGCTTTGCTGATATGGTCTGTGTTAAGACCCTGATCATAGCACTCCCGACTGGGGCTCAATTGGAGCCCCAATTGTTTGAACCGAACTCAGTCAAGTTCGGTCCAAACCGATTGGAGCTTCAATTGAGTCCCAATCGAAGGTCATATGGTCTAGGTCCGAACCCAGACTAGGTACCCATGGCTGAGCGACCTAGTCTAGGTTTGGACCCAGACCATAGGACCGCCGATTGGGGCTATATTGGAGCCTCAATCGGTTTGGACTGAATCTGTCTGAGTTCGGTTCAAACGATTGGGGCTCCAATTGAGCCCCAATTGGGGGCATTATGGCCTGGGTCCGAGACCAAACCATGTCCCCAGGTTTGGGTGACCTGGTCTAGGTTCGGACCCTGGCTAGGGGACCCCCAATGTGGCTCTAATTGAGTCGGGACTTGTTTGAAATATTAGTATAAGTTTGTAGGGCTTAATTGTAATATTTAGAAAAATATTGGTTAATTTTGTAAATATGAAAAATATTTAACAGAATTTTTTAACAGAAAAGTAACGAAGGTACCAATTATCATCATTTTTAAACATGTTAGACCAAAAACAATCGTTTGGGTTGGAAAACCATTTTCGCCAAACATGTTGTACCATTTTCAGACTTTTCCCTTTTTAGACTGATAGTAGAACAAAGTGACAAAGTAATTCCAGAATTTTCCAAGGTGTCTAAAAGTGAAGAATGAAGACATTATTTATAGTGTTTTTCAACCTTCAAGCCTTATTTAAGGTACTAAATACCCTAACAAAAATTGTGAAAAAACGTAAGCAATTGTTTTTTTAAAAATGAAAATTATAACAGTCATATTACTCCAGCAGTCACAAAACTTAAATAACTTACAACAAGAAAAAAAACGGGTCGGAGATAGATTAAAATAAAAATTGCGAGTTTTAGCAAAATCCGTCTTGTTGGGTATCGATAGTGACAGCCCAGTAAGGAAAAGACCTCGAAGGCCCAATAACTATAGAGGGGGTAAACCTATAACATTTGAACCGGATCGGCCCAAGTACAAGTTGAACTCGGCCCTCCATAGAATGACCCAAAACCGAGCCCAAGGACTCTGAGAACGCCCTGAGTGCTCGCCATTCATCACTAAGGTCGCGACCTCTCACTGCTCGCCATGGGAGTGCTCGCCCCGAAGAGAGCCTTGCCTCTCTCCTCTGGTCCCACTAAACCGTTAATAAGGAAGTGGCCATGATATCCCGCGTATCTCGGTCACATATTCACTAAAGATTAGATTTGGTAACTGCAATATCTCGCAGTAACTGCCATATCCCACGATCCGAATCTTCAGCAACACAATATACACTAAGATATTCAGCTGCCTTATACAGTTCTATCTCTCTTACCCTATAAATACCCTTGATTTACATACGTTCTTTACGTTTTGAGTTTCATACACACATATACTCATTTAAGCATCGGAGAGGGACCCAGAGACACCCCCTCTGTTGCGCTCCCCTACCTGCAGGTTCGCCGGAGTTGGAGCAGAAGCGTCTTCCCAACCTTGTCTGGCATTTAATTCACTTCCAGATCAGCATCCATGATTTTACGATCCAACATTTGGCGCCGTCTGTGGGAATCGAGCAATTCAGCCATGAGAACTCGATCCCAAAGCAACCGTCGGAACCAGACTAGGGAGCGGTCCTCAGATAGATCTGATTCCGCCGCCGCTTCACCGCTTCAACAGGAACCTGCCAGCTGAGCAGGAGTTAATGCCGTTCCTCTGCGAACAGCTCGAGAGCATGTCGGTGATTCAAGACCCACCCCCGCTGCTGATCAAAACGGAGCCCCGACACCGCAGCCAGTCCACATTTCTGGGCAAGATATTAATTTAACCCCAGAGATGGTCTCCCTGCTAGAAGCCATCCTAGGACAGGCGCGCCGCCAAGCCCCTGCTCCTCAAGAAAACAATCCCTCTGCTCCTAAGGAAAACCACCGCCCTGCTTCCACAAGGCCCTCACTTTCGGAAGCGGCAAATCCTGGTCCCACTGCGCCTCAGGAGGATCAGGAGATGACGTCAGGTCAGCAGTCCCTACCTCCAGCACACACCAAGGAGCCAGCAGACGCGTATACTGCCAATCCTTCCGGTCCTCCTCCACCCGGAACCTCGCCTATGTACTGCACTGTGGATCAGATGGATGACCTCCTCAACAAAAGGCTCCAGGAAAGACAGCTGACAGTCGTGGCTCCCTTCAAAGAACAATCTGCTCATCCTTTTACCGACGGGCTCGTCGCCATCAAAATCCCGAAGGATGTGGTTGCTCGGGCCATACCTGAGTATAGCGGTGGAGGAGATCCCACCGTACATGTCAACAAACATGAGGCCTCCCTTCTGGGTAAGTCAAATGATCCCAATCACTTGGCTTTGTTATTTCCATCTACTCTTTCGGGTTCGGCTTTGTCCTGGTTCTTCGGCATCCCTGCAGGATCAATCGGAACTTGGGCAGAGTTAAGAAGCAAGTTCCTGGAGAGATATATGGGCGAACGCCAGTTGCTGAAGAGCGTGGTCGCCCTTGACTCGGTCAAACAGCAGCTTGGAGAGTCGCTGTCCAACTTCTACGGGCGTTTTCATCAGAACGTCACGGAATTAGATCGCTGAATCTCGGATGGGGAGATCATTCGAGCCTTCTACAGAGGTCTAGATGTGGCCAACAAGGCCTCGAGAAAACTGCGAAACAGCTATCACGTGAAGGAGATTGAGACGTTGGAGGAGCTGGCATCCAGAGCAAAAGGTTTCATAGACCTTGAACGGGCGAACACCGAGGCTAACCTCATGACGACCTCGCTAAGGGTGGTCCATGAACCCCAACGCGATGGTAATAAGGAGGTAAAGAAGGAGAAGAAAGGAAAGGAGAGCAAGCCCCGAGTCGAGTCTCTTCCAGCGCTTCGCCATCCAGAGGTCCCTGAGTACTTCACACCTTTAAATAGGCAGATCTCAGCGGTACTAGTCGAGATGGAGAGGAGATCCTTGGCGAGGCCACCGGTGCCTCGTCGAGGTGGGCTGCCCATGGTCAAGGATGTCGAGAGCTACTGCAGATACCACAAGTGCAAGGGCCACAAGACAGATGACTGCAAAATTTTGAAGAGGGACATAGAGAGGCTGATTCAGGGGGGAATGTTGAAAGAATTTGTGGCAGGGCGAGACCGAAGTCGAACGCCCCCCAGGAGGCATCGTTCGCCAGCCCCTGCAGAACAAGCTGAGCCATCTGGAAGCAAGAGGATGAGGATTCGGTGCAGGTGGCGAGAGGTCAAGCGTCAGGGAGGTCTACGCCACTCAGATCTCTACAGCAGTTCAGTTGGGGAAGCGGCCCCGACCTGAAGAGAACATTGTCATCTCATTCTCTGAAGATGATTTGGCACATGTCACCCCCCCCCCCCCCCCACACACACACACAACGATGCTCTGGTCGACGGAGGCAGCTCGACAGACATCCTGTTTCTTGACGCTTTTGAGAAGATGGGCAAGTCCAAACGCGACCTGAAGAGGGTAGACTTTCCGCTGATCGGGTTTGCGGGAAGAACAACTTATCCACTGGGGGCTATAACCATGCCAGTGATTTTTGGCGAGGGATGGAAGAGCATCAAGGTGTCGGTTACTTTCCTGGTGGTCGATTCACCTACATCCTACAACGCCATCATAGGGAGAACCACGATCAACCCAAACAAGATTGTGGCCTCCACTGTCCACCAGAAGATGAAGTTCCCCACTCCTAACGGGATTGGAGAAGTGCTCGGAGATCAGCCTTCCTCGCGGCAATGCTATGTGAACTGTTTATGCAGGAAGAACCAAAGGGAGGCGCTCGCCATCTAAACAGAGGCCGACCCCCGCGAGGACTTGGCTCGGCCGGCACCTATGGAAGAGTTAGAAGAGGTTGAAATAGATGGTCCGGACAAGAAGGTGCGCATTGGAACCACCTTGAAGGAGGACCAGAAGGAGGCCATGACCGCCCTCCTCAAAGAATTTAAAGAGCTCTTCGCTTGGCAGCCGAGTGACATGCCAGGAATCAGCACAGATATCATCTCCCACGAGCTCAGGATAGACCCCTCCATCAAGCCGATCGCCCAAAAGAGAAGATCATTCTGGACGGATAAGCGTTTGGCGATCAGGCAGGAAGTCGGCTGGTTGATTGAAGCTGACTTCGTCAGAGAGGTGAGATTCCAGAGCTGGGTCGCCAACCCAGTTTTGGTTAGGAAATCAAACGGCAAGTGGAGGATGTGCGTCGACTTCCGCGACTTGAACAAGGCTTGCCCCAAGGATTCGTATCCCCTTCCGAGGTTTGATCAGCTGGTCGATGCTACCTCGGGTCATGAGATGCTGAGCTTCATGGATGCCTACTCAGGCTACAATCAGATCAGAATGCATCCATACGATGAGGCTCACACCGCTTTTTACGCTGATGGGGACATTTTGTGCTACAAGGTGATGCCCTTTGGCCTTATCAATGCTGGGGCAACTTATCAACGGATGGTGAACCGACTGTTCCAGGACATGCTGGGAAGGAACATGGAGGCCTACGTGGATGATATGCTCGTCAAAACCATCAAGGGCAATCCTCACACGGCGGACCTCCGCGAAGCTTTTGAATGCATGAGAAGACACAGTGTTCGCCTAAATCCTGCCAAGTGCGCCTTTAGGGTCAAGTCCGGTAAATTTATGGGTTTTATGGTCAGTGAAAGAAGAATTGAAGCAAACCCAGAAAAGCTAAAGGCCATAGAGGAAATGAAGTCGCCAACCTGCCACAAGGAAGTCCAGTGCCTGAATGGACGCCTAGCTGCTCTCAACCGCTTCCTCTCCAAAGCGAGCGACAGGTCCCTCCCATTCTTCAAAACTCTGAGGGCCAACCGCAAGTTCGAGTGGACGCCAGACTATGAGGAAGCGTTCCAGTCCTTTAAGAGACATATCCAAACTCTCCCAGCTCTGGCAAAGCCCGTTCCAGGCGAGCAGCTTTTCCTTTATCTAGGCATTAGCGATGTGGCAGCCAGTGCTGTCTTAATAAGGGAGGAAAATAATGTCCAGAGTCCAGTGTATTTTATTAGCAAAATGTTCAACTCAACAGAAATAAAATATGTCCAGATTGAGAAGTATCTCTATGCCTTAGTTATTGCTGCTCGGAAGCTGAGACCTTACTTTCATGCGCACGACATCACGGTCCTCACCAATCAACCTCTCAAAAACTTCCTGATGAAGCCAGATTCTTCAGGAAGAATGGTCAAGTGGGCGATCGAGCTCAGCGAGTTCAAGATCAAGTTTGCGCCAAAAACGACCATCAAAGGTCAAGCACTAGCTGATTTTATAGTGGAAAGAACGAGTAACGGTCAAACAGAAGCAGAAAACAGGCCAAGTCAGTCAGCATACGACAATCAAATCTGGGAACTCTATACGGATGGGTCTTCATTAAAAGAAGGCTCGGGGGTAGGTTTAATTCTTATTCCTCCTGAGGGCGAGCCTCTGAAGTACGCGATCGCCTTGACATTTCCGGCGACCAATAATGAAGCAGAATATGAGGCTCTTATCACTGGACTTATACTAGCAAAAGGAATGGGTATAACTTCACTTAAGGTAAAAAGTGACTCAGAGCTTATTGTCAATCAGGTTAATGGCGCCTACGAGGCAAGGGGAGAAAAGATGAAGAAATATCTCAGCATTGCCAAAAAGCTGGTTGCGGAAATCCCAAATTTCGCGATTGAGTCTATTCATCGCCAAGAAAACCAGATGGCAGATTCTTTGAGTAAACTGGCCTTCGGAGGGGCGACAGTCCAGGATGTGCAATTTCTGGAGAAAGCTCTATGTTCAGTCCTGGAAAGCAGAGCAGAGGTCTTCAACATCCAAGGACAGGTCACATGGATGACCCCGTTCCAGAATTATTTAAAAGAAGGAATCCTCCCAGAGGACGAAGGCGAATCCACGAGGATTAGAAGACTCGCAGCCAGTTATCTAATCATCGATGGGGAGCTCTACATAAGAGGCTACTCGACACCTTACTTGAGGTGTGTTGCTCATCCTGAAACAGAAAAGGTTCTTCGAGAAGCTCACGAAGGGGCAGCAGCATGTCATGAAGGTGCTCGATCACTAACCAGGAAAATATTCAGATTGGGATATTACTGGCCAACCTTGGGAAAGGATGCAGCCGAGTTAACACAGAAGTGTGAGATTTGCCAGCAGTTTGCACCACGATCGGGTCGACCATCGACACTATTATCCCCAATGGCGGGTGCCTGGCCTTTCGCTCAATGGGGAATCGATATATTGGGTCCTTTTCCCATTAGCACTGGTCAGCGTACTCACATTATAGTGGCAATCGACTACTTCACTAAGTGGGTAGAGGCGAAAGCTCTAGCTTCGACAACAAAATTCCAGGTCATCAAGTTCCTGCAGGTCAACATATTCTCCAGGTTTGGCATTCCTAAGATATTCATCAGTGATAATGGTCCGCAATTTGTTGGAAATGAGCTGAAATGGCTCTGTGAAGAATATCATGTCGACCATCGTTTCAGCTCAGTACATCATCCTCAAACGAATGGGCAAGCTGAAGCAGCCAACAAGGTTGTGTTAGCAGGACTCAAGAAAAGGGTTCGGGCATTCAAAGAAAACTGGGCTGATGAACTGGAAAACGTATTATGGGCAATCAGAACAACGCCTAAGGCGGCCACAGGAGAAACACCTTTCAGTTTAGTATACGGATCAGAAGCAGTAGCACCAGCCGAATTAGCAGTGCCTACCCACAGAGTCTTACACTTTAACGCGGAGGCAAATGAGATCGAGCGCAGAACTGACCTCGACTTAGCATAGGAAAAGAGATGGATCTCGGAAAAGGCACAAGCAAAGATGCGCTTGGCGACCGCTTGGTATTTCAACAGAAAAGTCAGCGCTCGCCAATTTTTCGTGGGGGAGATGGTTATGAGAAGGAATGAATTCACAAGGCTGGACAGTAAAAATAAACTTTCAGCCAAATGGGAAGGACCGTACAAAGTAGTAGAGATCGCCGCACCAGGATCCTACTATTTGGAAACCACTGAAGGCGAGAGGTTACCCCGTCCATTTAATTCTGAGCATTTAAGAAGATTTTATACATAGCTTGTAATCAAACTGTTATGTCAATAAAAGAAATTCATTCCTTCATAAAGCGTGTCCACTCGAAGCAAGTCGAAGCCAAAAGCCCTGACGTCAAAGTCAGGCCAAAAGCCCTGACGCCAAAGTCAGGCCAAAAAGCCCTAACAACAAAGTTAGGCCAAAAGCCCTAGTAACAAGGCTAGGCCAAAAGCCCTGACGCCAAAGTCAGGTCAAAAGCCCTGACGCCAAAGTCAGGCCAAAAGCCCTAACAACAAAGTTAGGCCAAAATCCCTAGTAACAAGGCTAGGCCAAAAGCCCTGACGCCAAAGTCAGGCCAAAAGCCCTAACAACAAAGTTAGGCCAAAAGCCCTAGTAACAAGACTAGGCCAAAAGCCCTGACGCCAAAGTCAGGCCAAAAGACCCAGCAAAAAGTTAGGCAAAACAAAAGCCCTGACGCCAAAGTCAAGCCAAAAGACCTAGCAAAAAGGTTAGGCAAAATAAAAGCCCTGACGCCAAAGTCAGGCCAAAGAAAGTTTAGGCGATCACTATGGATGATAAAGCCTGAAATCAACAAATTCCTTGTTATTAGGCCAACACCTCATAGGTTTAAACTTCAAAGAAGGTAATATCTCTTTGAATTTAGAAGTTTATGCTTTTAAGTGTCAGAAGTATTATCCTTAGAAAGTTCGTATAGACTTATGCTTAGTCTAAGGCCTTAAGAGTCGAGGACATTACAGCAAGAAAAGTCAAGAGTAATTATGATTAAGATATTGGATAGCCAAATATGTTCGAAGTCGATTAAAGGCTCAAGAATATAAAGGCATATAGAAAAACCCAAGTCTTAAATAAATAATTACAAAACAAAAACAAAAAATTACAAAAATAGTTATCTAAAAAAGATAAAAAATACGGTCGCCAAGGAGTTGGAGGCTTCAAGCTTTAGGATCCTCGGGGGCAAGGGTTCTCTGCTCGCCTTCGGGGGCAGGAGTACTGGGCTCGCCTTCAGGAGCAGTCTCTTCAACAACAGAGGGTTGCGAAGGGCGACTTCGCAAGAAGCTCTTCAAGGATGCAACTTCCCCAAGGGGAAAGTTGGGGTCGACCGCCTGGACCTCCTCCACCAGGTCTTAGAGAAAATCGGCAATCGCCGACTTCATCACCTTCAAGGCCTGGTCTACAAAGTCCTCGGAGGCCTTGAACTCCTCGACCACGGCTTGGGATGAAGGAACCGCCTTCAGCTGATCAGCCATCCGGTTATTCTCCTCCTCTACGGCGATCCCCCTAGCTTCCGCAGCTTCCCTCTGGGCCTCCGCGGCGACCTTAAGAGCGTCCGACTCGACCACCTGAGCACGAGCTTCCTTAAACTCGGCCTCCAGGCGAGCACGGACCGCCTCCCCTTCATCAAGGCACCGATGATGGGCCTCAGCTTCTTGAAGGAAGGCTGCAGCATCAGCCTCCCTCTTCTTGACATCAGCAAGGAGGCGCTGCTCCTTCCTGAAGTACTCCTTCCGGGCGCCGTCCACCAAGGTGATCGCCACGTCAACGGTCTTCTTAATGGCCTCCAACTACCCGGGGGTGACCCCCGTGCTTCGGTATTGCTCCAGCTCGACAAGCAAACCAGAGTGCTTGTCGGCGAGCTCGCCGAAGACGCGGCCAAGGATCACCTCTTCCCGAACGAGCTGACAACAAAAACACAAGGAAAAATGTCAATCATCAAAATAAAAAGGAATGACAAGGAAGAAATAATGGAAAGAAGGCGAGATCATACCAGGGCAACTCGTTCGAAGTGGGTCCGCAAGAACCCCTCGATCTGAGGAAACTCTGTGGGGACAATTGAACGGTCCTTGGGGGGATTATCCCATCAAGGAGTCGCATGCACATATCTGGGCTACCCCGGAGGCTCTTCTGGGCAGGGTACCCCTTCTTGGCAAGGGACCCGCAAGGGACCCAAGGCCTCCGAGAGTCCACAGCCTTAAAAGGCTAGAATAAGCTCGCCATGGAGCAGTACTCCTCGGCGGGAGCCCTCGAAGAGCTGGAAGCAGCAGGCCCCTTCTTCTGGGCCCCAGACTCCTTAGGAGGAACCGTGGGCATCTAAGGAGCGGGAGGCGCCAAAGGCAATGCCTTCTCCTTAGTGGCGGAAGGGCCCTGAGGAGAGGGAGAAGGGGGCACCGTGTCCAGGCCCTTCCCCTTGCTGGCAGAAGGGCCCTTAGGAGGGGGAGGAGGAGGATGCTGGTCGACCTCACGGTGCTCCTCAATCCTGACCTTCTTAGAAGGAGGAGGAAGAGGGTCCTGGGCCGCGTCAGCGGAGGACTTCTCTGCAAAATAGCAAGACAAGAAAGAAGTCAGAAACCAAAAAACCGCAGAGTGTGAAAACATTAAATCCACAAAAGGCGAGGTGATATACCTGGCTGGCGAGGGTCAGTAGTGGCCGAAGGAAGCACCTCCTCGGATTTCCTCTTGGACGAACGCCTAGAGGGAGGAGGGGGAGAGCTCAGCAGCGCCTGGTCGGAGGACAATCCCGCCGTACCCTGGTCATCAAAGAGACCTATCAGTTTTCGGCTCTTGCTTACGACCTTGCCTACAAGTGATAAAACAAGATAAGGGTTAGAGAATTATCCAATCATCAAAGATTGGCGTGGCTTGATGAATGCCTGCCATCTCAAGCGCATTATCAGTAGTCTCCGCCACTGAGCGAATAGACTTGAACTGGGACGACCGATGCAGCCGATACAGGTCGTCGATGGCGTTCCGGTCACCCCCTGACAACTCTTCGAAGGAAGGAGGAAAATCCTTGTCCGGGGTAAACAATTTCCAGGGTACACCTCTCTTGTACAAGAAGTAAACTTCTTGTAGTTGGAGTTAGTGGCCCGGAAATCATCGACCAGACGAACATGGACGTTCCAAGTCCATCCTTGAGGGCCTCCTCACTCTGAAAACTTAGGCCAGCGTGGTTGGAAGTAGTGGAGGTGGTTCACCCCTGCTGCCAACCGGAAGAAACACCGGAACAAGGCCAGTGAATACGCCCATTCCTGGCGTATGCACAGGAACTTGAAACTGACCCACATCCTGAGGGCATTAGGAACGAGCTGTGTGGGGTGAATCCCGTAAAACTGGCACAAGGTCTGTAAGTCCTCACAGAGAGGAAAACGCAACCCAGCATCGATCTGGGCCGCATAAATGTAAACCTCTCCGTCGTGAGGAAAATGCAGACCTAAGCCAGGATACCTAGGAGCATCCTCTACGCTGAAGCCACCAAGCGCCACCATGGTCTTAAAGTAAACCGACTTCAATTCATTAGGCTTGACGTCTACCCAAATAAATTCAGATATAGCAATGATAAACATAAAAAACAAGGAACAGCAGGGGATATTACCAAAACAGAATACCGAAAGGACAGAGGTTTACCTTTTGGAGAAAAGATGGGCGTCTGGAGCTCAGGCCCATCCACCACCACTGAGGTGGCCGCGGATCTACCCACGTCAGGCTGTTCCCCCGCTGAGGGGGGCATGGCACCATCCCTAATGGTCAAGGGGGCATTGGTACCCTTGGGGGCATTTGCATTTTTGGACCCCTTTGTAACCGTGTGCTTAACTCTTTGACTGCGGGTAGCCATGGAAGCAGTGGAGAAAAGGTTGAAGAAGATCGAAGAAGATTGAGAAGGAAAAGAGAAGGTTCGCAAAGGAGCTCTGGAAATTTGAAAGAGTGAACAAACGTAAAAAACATAACAGAGAAAATGATGTCTCTTATATAGGCTCAAAAGGGAGTAACCGCCACGGGCGAATCGAAGAGACACAGAGGAATAATTGCACCTTTTTGGAAGAAACCGAAGCAATGTCAGAATTCCAAGACACACCTCGGGAAGACAAACGGTTGGATGATACAGACAGCTGTCAGACTACCCTAGGTTTACGGAAAAGTAAATGTCAGGCGTGCCTCAAGTGACCGTTCGATTTCTGGAAACTGTGCAGTTATTAAATGCTGAAAGTCCACTAAGAGGACGAGGGGGTCGCCAACGCACTAATAGGCTTTACCAGAAATACCTCGGGCAAGTAGTGATCGCCTAACTAAGAAAGATAGACTTTCATAAACCTAGATTACCTCGAGTGATCGCCAAAGGGGGATAAAAGGAAGGACATCTTTTCAGCTTTGAATGAAGAAAAAACTGCTCGCCAAACGAGCTCGAAATGTCTCAAAGGTCATGAACCATTGCAAGAGACGTCACTATCTAAAACCCTACTAGGAAATCAAGCTCGACTGAAGAAACTTCAATCAAGCTTCGGGGGCAAATGTTGGGTATCGATAGTGACAGCCCAGTAAGGAAAAGGCCTCGAAGGCCCAATAACTATAGAGGGGGTAAACCCATGACATTTGAACCGGATCGGCCCAAGTACAAGTTGAACTCGGCCCTCCATAGAATGACCCAGAACCGAGCCCAAGGACTTTGAGAACGCCCTGAGTGCTCGCCATTCTTCACTAAGGCCGCGACCTCTCACTGCTCGCCATGAGAGTGCTCGCCCCGAAGAGAGCCTTGCCTCTTGTGAAGAATCTTAGTTCAATGGAGGATTATGAAGATAGCTTGAAGATGAAGAAAGGAGAGAAAACAGAAAATAACAGAATTAACAACTTGAAACTCTTTTCTTTTCATTCAAGTTACTTCTAAGATCACCAAGCACTCCTATTTATACTACATCTACAACCAGAATTCTATGCTAAACAACTAAGACTCTCTAATCTTCTAGCATATTCTAGCATCTTCATACATCTTCTTGAAATACATGGCAGCTTCCTTCATTTCCTTACAACCCAAGTAATCACACTTATACATGTATCCTAACATTCCCTTAAGAAGTTTGTTTTTCTTCTCTGAAAGAAAAAAAAATTCTCAAGTGACATATTTTTTTTTTATCTATCTACATTCGGATTTCTGAACTCCAGTTGCTTGCAGATCTTTAACATTTCATTCTGTTTTAACATCCATCCATCAATGTCTCCTTGAACACCTGTATACATAAGAATACTCCAACAACAGTTATTATTCTTAACCAGATTTTATCACCTCTTATTTCTCATGCATGATAGCACAATCATCTTTACAAGACGAGCCTTTTATTAACAATCAATACATCTGCTATCACACCATCCAATCTACCAATCTTATATGCATTCATCCATGTCTGAGATAATGATCACACCTGGCAAAATAGATACATAGCTTTCACCCTGTATTCAATACTTTTCTTATTGAATCCCCTTTTTTTTCATTTTGATTCATGTCATTCTTTCTTTTTTTTCTTTACTTTTTTTCTTTCTTTTTTTTTTCTGACAGAGAGGTTTTCATGTACCTCTATCTTACCAGTGAAGTTGGGAGGTTTTCATTTTCCTCCATCTTTACGTCCTCAAACAACATCTCAAAGTATCTTTGACGTTTTCTTTGAGAAGTGTTCTTTTTGGACTCAAACTTCACCCTATGTCAGAAACTGATAGGTGAAAGCACAGTCTATTTAGACAGTAGTGATTAAAATCATCAAACATAGTGAACGATAATAGAATAAGTAGTTGAACTATAAGAAGCAGAGCATACTGGTAGCCAGGGCTCAAGTCGGAAAAGAAATCTCTATCAATCTGAGAGATAAGATGAGATGAGTCTGTAAGAACACATAACATCCATCAGAGTATCCATGAGTATACCATATTCAAGAATACACATAGGAGTTATTAAAGTAGAAGAAGAGAAAGCCAGAACAGACAACTGAAGGCAATCCAAACGAAGACAGAAATTAAAACAGAGATCACATGATAAACCAGAGAAGAGAAACAATCATCTTAACCGAGACCTTAGGAATCATGAAACAAATTAATCATCGTCAGAAGCATTCTCTAAAAAATCATCATTGATAACATCTTCATTCCCATATTCTGAGAGACAGGACAATTCTTTAAAAGACATCACCCCAAGCTTCCTGCGAAACGGAACAAAACATTTTGCAGTAATAGGTTTCGTCAATATATCAGCTAGTTGATCAGATGCAGGCACAAAATTCACCACTACTTGGCCATTCTGAACTTTTTCCCGAACAAAACACAAATCAATTTCAACATGTTTCATCTTAGAATGATGAATAGGATTCTCAGTTAACACGACAGCACCTGTATTATCACTCCAAATAATAGGCACAGAAGTAAGCTTTACATCTAACTCGGATAACAAAGAACTAACCCACATTACCTCACATAACGCATTTGCAATAGCCCTGTATTCTGCCTCAGCAGATGATCTAGATACCACCGGTTGTTTCTTTGAACTCCACACAATAGGATTACCATTGAGTAATAAGTAATGACCAGAAACAGATTTGCGATCTACCAAATCACTACCCCAATCAGCATCTGCATAAGATACTAGACTAACATCTGATGAAGCCACAGAATTAGACCGAAATAACAGGCCATGATCAATAGTACCTTTGAGATACCTTAGCACACGAAGTACTGCTTTCCAATGACACACCTTCGGTTGTTGCATATACTGACTCAGTTTGTTGACTGCAAAGTGAATATCAGGTCTTGTTATGCAGACATGCTGAAGAGCACCAACTATACTCCTGTATTGATGTTCGTCTGTAGGTGGAGAATGCTCATGAAGTTCAGCAACCTTTGCCAAGAAATTCCCTGACATAGGAGTAGGTAAAGCCGCAGCATCAGTCAAACCTGTTTTATGAAGGAGATCAGAAACATATTTTCTCTGGCCAAGAATCAAACTATCATCATTAACCTGAACATCCATACCTAGAAAGTAGTTTAATGAACCAAGATCTTTCAACTTGAATACCTCATTAATATTTCTAATAACTGATTCTATAGTCGAGTTATCACTACCTGTAATGACGATATCATCAACATATACAAGAAGAAAAATATTACCTGAACTAGTCTTCTTAACGAACAAGCAACTATCTGCAAGAGAAACTGTAAATGCTAGAGATGTAAGTAAAAAACATTTTAATTTTTCAAACCAAGCTCTTGGAGCTTGCTTAAGACCATACAGTGCTTTATTGAGTTTGCACACCAAAACATTCCCATTCGAATCAGTCTGTTAAAACCCAGGTGGCTGTGTCATATACACATCCTCCGATAGCTCCCCATGTAAGAATGCATTATTCACGTCTACTTGCCTTAAATGCCATTTATGTGTCAGAGCAAGCGTGAGGATTATCCTGACTGTTGGTGCCTTAACCACAGGACTGAAAGTGTCTTGAAAGTCAAATCCCGGTTTTTGAGAAAATCCCTTTGCAACTAATCTTGCCTTGTACCGAGCAATAGACCCATCTGAATTTTTCTTGATTTTGAACAACCATTTGCATCCTATAGGAACTCTCCCACCAGGTAAAGTGACAAGCTTCCACGTATTATTTTGAACAAGAGCATGAAGTTCCTCACGAACAGCAGCTGACCATAGAGGACAACGCATGGCAGTATGAACATCAGGAGGTTCATAATTTTCCAACTTAGATACCTCTATGACCGATGATGTCAATGCAGCTAGTGTTCTTGCCTTTGATCTAGTCTGCATATGATGAGTGTTTGTTCTAACAGGAGATGTATCAGGCACATTTGTAGTTGAATCAGCACTCACATTAACATTTTGAGATGCCTCAGATCGAGATATTAAGGGCACAAGAGCTGAATCTTGGAGAACGTACCTGACAGGGTCCGGATTTGATGGACTAGATGTACCTAAGGAAGGAACATTCACTTCTGGACTAACCTGTGAAGGCACATGTTCGGGCACGGGGGAACATCTAGTAGGAGATGAATCCGGGGACACGGAAGGCCCATCTACTGGTGTAATGATTTCACAAGAGGAAGAAGGTCCTGTTTGCTGATCTGCAGGACATAACGGAATAACAGATGATCTAATATTAGTAGGTATACAATCTCTAGAGTCTGGATTGATATCAACTGGATTACACAAAGAAGAGTTGAAAGGTAGAAAGAACGGTAAAGATGTGGCTGTGTTCTTGACAGCTCCAGACTGCATAAATGAACCAGATTTTTCAGCAAATGGAAAAACCTTTTCATTAAACCGAACATGCCTTAAAACATAGACTTTGCCAGAATCGTCAATGCACCTGTAGCCATGTTGGTTAGCACAGTAACCAATAAACACACAGGCTGTAGACCTGAAATCTAACTTGTGTTTGTTAAAGGGACGAATATACGGGAAGCAAAGACAACCAAAAACCCTCAGAAAATCATAGTCAGGAGGTTTCGAAAAGAGTTTTTCATGTGGTGAAATATTATCCAGAACAATGGATGGTAAACGATTTATTAAAAACACAGCAGTGAAGAATGAATCACTCCAGTATTGCATAGGTAACGAAGCTTGTTTTAGCAAAGTTAAGCCCATTTCTACGATATGCCTGTGTTTTCGCTCAACTATCCCATTTTGCTCTGATGTGTATGGACAAGTGTACCTGTGATTGATGCCATGCTGAAGTAGATATGGTGATAAGGCTTTGAACTCCCCACCACCATCAGTCTGAACAGCCTTGATGGTGTAGCCAAGTTGATTTTCAATTGCTTTGTGAAACTGCGGAAATATGACTGAAACATCACTTTTATTTTTCAAAAAATAAATCCATGTATACCGAGTAAACACATCAACAATGCTCAAGTAATACAAGTTACCATTAGATACCAAAGGAGCAGGACCCCATAGGTCCATTTCAATTAGTTCTAACGGAAACTGATAGACAGAGTTTGACTCTTTAAAAGGAAGCTTACAACTCTTGCCAATAGAACATGCAGTACACATAGGAATTTGAGCAGATAAGTTCCAATTGTGTTGTTTTATAATAGATGCAAGAGTTTGTTTGGACGGGTGACCAAGTCTTTGATGTAACACAATAGGAGAAACCTTTATTTGAACCGAATTGCAAACAGCCATCTGTGTACCAGAGTCAGACATGTTACAATCAACAGAAAAACATTTATTTGCGTTGTTACCAGATGTCATCACATGCTTATTCGAGAACCGACTAAAGTCAAGTTTATACAATCCTTCACTTTGAACTCCATGAAGCAAAACCTGATGATTGCTTGAGTCTTTAACCACGCAATATGATGGATGAAATTCAAAATATACGTGATTATCCTTGGTAAACTGCGAAACAGACACCAAGTTTGTAGTTATCTGCGGAATGCATAACAGATTATGTAACACAAGAGGTTTAACTGAAGTGTTAATAACCGAAGTTCCTATACTGCTAATGTCAAGATAGTTACCATTAGCGACTTGAACCTTACCAGACCCGGTATATGATTGAGCACCTGAAGGCATGCTGGATGTAAAGTGATTAGTTGCGCCTGAGTCGGGGTACCAAGCTTTGTCAGCTTGATGAACTCCAGGATTAGACGCAGCAGCGGCATGATGAACAAGGTTGGCTTGAATGTTTGTCTCGGATGGGCTGATTATTGAACCAGATTGGGAGGGAGCTGAAGGAATTGTCGACTGAAACTGAGGAGTATATGGTGCGGTTGACAATGAACCAGAAATCCAGGTTGAACCGAATAAGCTGCAGCATTTGATGGTGAAGGAAAGCACGGATTGACCATTTGCTGCGGATAGGGAGCCATGTACATTGGAAGATGTTGAGCCATTGCATTCGGTGGAAACAGCTGCATTGTGTTCGGTGGAAGCAGCTGCATTCCAGAGGTGATCGAAGGAACCATGGCTGCATTTGGTGAGTAGCTCGGTGACAAGGGAACCATAGTACTGGTAGGCGAGTATCCCGAAGAGTGATTCTTGTTTGATCCTGATGTTGAGAAGGACATGGCATCGTCTTCATTCCACTGAGTCGTTGCAAGGTTTGCAGATATATGATCTCCAGATTGTGCAGTAACACCTTGGTAGTGCACGTTAAACCGATGGTAACACCTATTGACCAAGTGTCCAAATTTGCCGCAAAGTTGGCACTGCGGTCTGTTGTTCCCTCGACCTCTGCCTCTACCACGTCCATAGGTAGGCTGATACTCCGGAGTGTTGTTAGTAGGCACGGATTGTCCAGAGTCAAATTGCATTTTGGGCTGAGCTGTCGTTGTTGTGTGTCCTGAGGATTTATCTACTTGATCAGCTCCTTTAATGGCCACATTCGCAGCTGCTATTGAACTGTCAAATAGCATGTCCCGTTGGCGGACCTCAGCATCCAAAAGCACCGAAGAGATCGAGGCAAGGTCGTAGGGATTACGACTAGCATGTATTACTGCCACAACACTGTCAAATTGTCCTTTTACACCGTTCAAAATAATTGAGATTTGTTGCATTTCCTCTATCGGATGTCCGCAACTCGCTAGGCTGTCACATGTAAGTTGAATTTCTGTTAGATAATCTCTCATAGATTGGTTGAGAAGTTTCCTGACCTTTAGTCTGTCATACAGACTCATTATCCTCGTTGTTGATGACGACGAGAAGTTCTGATGAAGCTTATTCCAAATTGCCGCAGATGTCATGCATCCTACCAAGCCTTTGTTGATAGGAGAAGCAATTGATGCCAGCAGCCACGAAGCAAGCGAGGAATCTTGCTGATAGAACTTCGGAAACTCCGGATTAGGCAGCTTGTTTCCATCATCATCTTCGATGTATTGATGAACCTGAAATGTGCCGAACAAATAACCTTCTAGGTTGAGTCCTCGAACTGCAAGCAGGACCTGTTGCTTCCATGCTTGAAAATTGTCTTCTCCTGTCAACTGGCACACTCTCTTGTTGAAGAAGGCAGGTATGATTTCATCCATGACTGATTTGCAATTGACGATTTCTTCAGCTTGGATCAACCAGAGATGCAGCAGGGATGTAACAGCGTGCTAGGGATCAGATTGGCTCTGATACCATGTGAAGAATCTTAGTTCAATGGAGGATTATGAAGATAGCTTGAAGATGAAGAAAGGAGAGAAAACAGAAAATAACAGAATTAACAACTTGAAACTCTTTTCTTTTCATTCAAGTTACTTCTAAGATCACCAAGCACTCCTATTTATACTACATCTACAACCAGAATTCTATGCTAAACAACTAAGACTCTCTAATCTTCTAGCATATTCTAGCATCTTCATACATCTTCTTGAAATACATGGCACCTTCCTTCATTTCCTTACAACCCAAGTAATCACACTTATACATGTATCCTAACACCTCTCTCCTCTGGTCCTACGAAACCGTTAATAAGGAAGTGACCATGATATCCCGCGTATCTCGGTCACATATTCACTAAAGATTAGATTTGGTAACTGCAATATCTCGCAGTAATTGCCATATCCCACGATCCGAATCTTCAGCAACACAATATACACTAAGATATTCAGCTGCCTTATACGGTTCTATCTCTCTTAGCCTATAAATACCCTTGGTTTACATACGTTCTTTACGTTTTGAGTTTCATAAACACATATACTCATTTAAGCATCGGAGAGGGACCCAGAGACACCCCCTCTGTTGCGCTCCCCTACCTGCAGGTTCGCCGGAGTTGGAGCAGAAGCGTCTTCCCTACCTTGTCTGGCATTTAATTCACTTCCAGATCAGCATCCAGGATTTTACGATCCAACACGTCTCATGCAAGGTAAGATTTTTGGACTGACAATCGTGTTCATAGAATACAAACGAGGAGTCGGAGTGCATTAAAAACGTAAGTAAATTTGACCAAATTTTTGGAGTGATACTACAACAAATTGACAAAGTAATTTCCGAATTTTCAAAGGTGTCTAAAAGTAAAGAATGAAGACCTTATTTATAGGATTTTGCAACCTTCATGACTTAATTAGGAACTTAATACCCTAACAAAATATTTGAAAAAATATAAGCAATTGTTTTTTTTTTTAAACAAAACATAAGTTATAAAATTCATGTTACTCCAACAGTCACAAAAATTAAATAAATTACAACAAAAAATGGGTCAGAATCAGATTAAAATAAAAATTGCGAGTTTTAGCAAAAAACGTCTTGCGCAATGTAACATTTTCGGACTGACAATCGTTTTCGCATGATGCAAGCGCACACATGGATCGACCCAAGCCGAGGAATGCTCGCGCAAGGTAAGCTTTTCGAAGTAACAATCGTGTCTGTATGATTCGGGTGCACACATGAATCGACCACGAACCAAGGAGTGCCCTCATCCCTCCTGCATCAGCATCTTGTATCTTACAGTCGGTCAAACCCCAGTGTTGTAGATAGAAAGTCCACCCAGCGATGAACATAGATGCTCAACATAGATCGTAATTATCCTATTAACAGTTTAGGGTTTGGAGGTTGTGATTACCATACCGATGGGGTTGTAGCCTTCCTGAGGGTTAGGAAGAAAAATGTTAGGCTGAAAGGTAGTTTGCTATAGTTTGCTACTTGCTTGGTCATCAAAGAATCTGTGCTCCAAACATGGCATATTACAAAAAAAAAATCCAACAAAAAAAAATGGTAGGGTTTTTATGAAAAAAAAAAAATTAAGTTTAAGCAACATGTTTGTATAAGAGGCAAACGGGATAATCACCTCATAAAATACAATAGTATCGTCAAGGCAAAAATAAATATGATATTTCTCTTAACGTAACTGAACAATGCATGAACTCTTAGTTATGGGTTGAAAACGAAAACGGATACTGAAACTCTTATGAATATCGGAAATAACCAAAAATTAACCTAGAGTAACGTAGAGGGTACCAAATTTTCAGATTTGTTGTGAGTGACTTGAAAATGTAGAAGACACTCTATTTGTAGGGTTTTTCCACCCAAAGTATCATATTAGGGCACTAATTATCCTAATTAAATTTTGCAAAACAATAATACAACAACTAAATTACTCCAACAATCACATTACAAAAGAAAAAATAATTTTTCAATAGTCACATAGAGTTCTCGTTGAAAAATATATTTTTTTGCAAAACTTGGCTTGCGCAAGACATGCTTTTACAGAACGACAATCATATACACATGTCACAAGCGCACTCGTGAGCCGAAAGGACCAGAGTGTGCCATCGGGTCGTGATTGCGCACATCTCATGGGCGCGCACGAGAGTTTTTGTTATGCAAATTTTTACACTTTTATGAAGTCAAAAATCTTATATATTATCCAAAACCGGACATAAATTTGCACAAATTAAAATATTTTACATTCACTAACATGGGCTTGTAACAATTTTTTTAGGCCTTTATCATTTTTGCCCCAAAACTTTACTAATCCACCTAAGCCCATTTTTCCAACAATAACTATAGATTCAAATATTAGTTTTACAATTTCTTAATGTAAAATTTACAAACCCTACAATTTAAAAAATAATATTAAATAAGACTTATTTATAAAAGTAATTAAAGACTAGATTCACCACAATTGTATTATATATATTATGTTCTGATTTCTAAATGCGTATATGTTATAAAAATTATTTTATGTCATTGTATTGTGTTATCGTTTTATTACATATTTCCATGAAGACAATTTGTTTATATATATATATATAAATTTTCGTGTATTGTGTTGCGTTTTGTCCGTTCTAATAAAGAGTATAAGTGGAGAGAATGTAAAGTCCATGATTGGTGCACTCTCCCCTCTTGAATTGCATCCTTCAACCCCTCTCTTTAACCTAATCTTATTCTTAATCATAATGCACAAATATGTAACAATGATTAGGAGTCTTACATGCAAACTAGTGAGATTAACAATGGATAAATTGCGTGATCCTGCGCCATTATAAATACTTATTGTAGGATAAGAGATAACGTAACATAGTAGACGATAGAACAGGACACTGATGAACACAAGTTTCCTGTGCAGACAATTACTAGAATCATGGGACAGTTCTGTGTTTTTTTATCAGCATCGATAATCAGCACCGATAATCAGCACATCAACCACAAGTTCAGCTGGTAATTTAGTATTTAAAACTATATGAAGAGAATGTTGAGTATAAGCTATCTCTTCCTTGTCTAGCAAGGCAACTCCGTAACTCAAATAATCATCTTCTGTACCCTTTCATAACATGAATCATACAAGGTTTCAAGTATATTGCTGCAGAAGAGAGCTTCCTTCCTTGACGAGCACGAAAAGACCTCCATCGCCTCTCGAGATTCTCAAATCCTCATCGAGGTAAGTGGTGAGAAGCCATGACTGAGACCTTTCACCTGGAATTGGGACCTTCAATGGTGGTTGCCCCGAGATGGCACGGGAGAGGCTCGCCACGGCTTCTTGCAGTGGACCAAGCGATTGCTGCAAAGGAGAAAGACTGATGTTTTGGCCAAAGAGGTAGACACTATCAGGGAGATCAATCGCGGGTTTGATCTCCGGAGGTTGGAAGGTTCCTTCCTTGAATTGAACCTACACGTTGTCGGACGGAGAAAATATTAAGTGAGTGATTATTCTTACACCCATCTTGTTTCACTTTCACTTCCACTTTGCTATAAATTTCAGGCGCAATTGCCCCTATAATACATTATGTTTGTGTATGTTTTTTTTTTTTGTCAAAGTTTGTGTATGTTAACTTATAAAAAGAAGGGAAAAGTTTGAAAATGGTCTTTCCACAAAATAATTTTTCGTGCAACTTTTTTTTTGTGAAGTTTAATGGTTCAATACGTTTGAAAATAACGGTAATTGGTACCTCCGTTACTATTCTGCTAAAAAATGCCGTTGAATATTTTTTATATTTACAAAATTAACCAAATATTTTTCAAGATGTTACAATTAAACCCTACAAACTTACATTAATGTTTCAAACAAGTCCCGACTCGATTCAAGTCACACTGGGGGTCCCCTAGTGAGGGTCTGAACCCAGACCAGGTCACCCAACCCTAGGTCGGTCCAAACCGATTGAGGCTCCAATTGAGCCCCAATCGGGGTCCTATGGTCTGGGTCCGAGCACAGACCAGGTCTCCATGGTTGGGAGACATGGTCTGTGTTCGGACCCTGACTAGGGGACTCCCGGTGTGGCTCTAACCGAATTGGGACGTGTTTGAAACATTAGTGTAAGTTTGTAGGGTTTAATTGTATCATTTATAAAAAATATTTGGTTAATTTTGTAAATATGGAAAATATTTAACAAAATTTTTTAATAGAAAAGTAACGGAGGTACCAACTACTATCGTTTTCAAACATGTTGGACAAAAAACAATCGTTTGGGTTGGAAAATAATTTTCATCAACCATGTTGTACCATTTTCAGACTTTTCTATAAAAAGAACTTGTCATGTTTCAAAATGTTACAACAATTGACGGAAAGTGAGGTGGCAGATGGAAAGCTAACAAGACACTATTTTCAGAAAGTTACTTTTTTCGGTTCATATTGAACCCAGTGTTTTTCAGAAGATTTTTTTTATATAGGAATGGCCAATTAGTACAAAATGTGTAGAGATGAGATCATTTTACCTGAATTCTTGAAGCGCTTCTGATCTCAAAAGCAGCAGATGCGCTGAACGATACTGAACCAAGAGGGCTAGACAATGTGATGGAATTGACAATCGTGAGTTTACTGCTGTCGATTGATTGTGTTATTTGATTGACTTTCAAGAGTGGTATGCTGCCTGCTGCAAGAAGAGGCAGCAGCTCCGAATATGCAGTATAGCTGGGGATGGGAAAAAGTGGCTAAAAATCAGACAAAAGAATGCAAATAAACAAGCAATGGCACAACATGTTCTTCCTATCTCGAAAAATCTACCTTGTAAATAGTTAACTTTATCAAATGGGTCATTGATTTATCCGATGTACTGAAACCAACGATCTTTTGCAGAAACAGAGTACTAGGATTTAATCGAAGGCAAAGTAAATTGTAGGCTGTATCCTTTTCTAGCAACATTTAGCTAGCTAATCTGATACATTAGTGAATTTGTTAGGTCAGACAATTTTTATGATAAGATGAAAGTCCACACAATCAGGTATATATATATATCATGTACAAGGTTAGCATATAAAATATAAATGAACATACGAATTGCACTTCAGTATTACTTCAACTAATGAAAAAAAAATGTTCAAAGAAACATTGGCTTGGCTACAAGAAATTTGGCAATCAACACTTTAATCCAACCACATTCAAATCATACGTTGTGCAGAAATGTTTCAGCTACCGTTATTATTAGAAAAAAATCTCAAATTGCAGCAGATTTTGCAGTTAAATCTCAAATGGAGCATAGGACAGTGACTTTACACCAAAACCCAGTTGCCATCGAGCAGATCAGTGGCTTCCAGCGGTGCCAGAGTCGGATTCGCCGCCTCCAGCTGATTCACTAGCTCCATCACTTCCGCCCTCACCTCCGCCCCTGCTCGGAATCCTAAATCAGTACCGTACACTGAATCCACCAAGCAACTCTTCAAATCTCCGAGCTCGTCCGCAACCACCACAGGATGGCTTCCGTTACCCACGGATACATCCACGTCGCCACCCCACTCGTCTTTCTCCTCCGGCGGGTCCGACTCGGAAAAAGTAGAGTAAGTAGTGATCTCGGGTTCGTCAGACTTTTCCCCCCATTCATCGGTGACTCCGGTTGAAGGTTCTGATCTGGGTTCCGAGTCGGGTTGTAAGTAGGACTGCAGACGGAGGATGGGAGAGGAGATTCGTCGGGTAGGGTTAAGGGAGTTGAAGAAGAGGAATGGGGATTTTGAGAAAGAGAGTGGAGAGCTGGATTGGAGCTTATTGTATCTGGAGAGCAGGGAATTAGGAGAATTGAAGAGAATAGCCATTTGCAGTTGGTTGGAGTTGCAGAGATCGACTTTGTTGGGAGCGACAAACTCAACGAGTGGCGTTCTTGAATTCTCAGCCAAAGAGGGAAAGAAGATACAAGTGACAAGGAGCTAATTACAAGATTAGAGGTACGGGAATGGTTAATTAGGATGCAGGTAGCTGAATTTTGAAGTATCTAACAAAACCGGCAATGTTATATTGAAAATCTCCAAATAATAGTTATAACTATTATTTTTTAGATAGTTAACCGTACCATTATGTTACGTTGCGATTATACTAATGAATTTTTTCCATGTAATAGTTATGATTATCTTATGACATTTTAGTCATACTCATGGTTACTAATAAACATGGTTATTATGAAAATATAATATTAATATATTAATAAATACTGATAAAAGAAGTAAGATTTTTACTTTTAGATTTCACGAATGTATAATTTCATGGCGAACTGTAATTGAATGATGTAAATGTTGAATAGTATTAATGTTAATTTTGAATGTTGCTAATGTTGAATATTTTTGTTGCTTGTGACATAATTTTATATATTTATTAAGATAACATTTAAAATGTTTCATTATATTTTACATGTGATAATAAATATGGGTCACTACGGGAGAAATAGTAATTAACGGCTCATAACGACGGTTGTTACCTAATTGAGTCGTGAATAATTAATTTTGCCTGTTTTTCACGGCTCAATTAGTATTGAGTCGTTAGATTTTATTTTGTACGACTCAACTTAGTGTGTCGTGAGTTTTCTCTCACTTTTCACGATTCAATTTCAAGTGTCGTGAATAATGTACTTTTCACGATTCAATTTCAAGTTTTGTTTAAAAAAATCTTCTTTTTTTTCCCGGCTCGTTTTCTTTCGAGACGTCGTTATTATTTAATTTTGAATAATTTTAGAGGCTCGTTTTACTATTGAGTCGCTGTTATTTTTAACTCTGATTTAATTTAGCTTAAAATATAAAAAAATTCGCGCCTCATACTATTTTCAGCTGTGACAAAATCTACAATTTATAAATAAAAAATATTTTTCACGACTCATTGTTCTTTCAAATGTGATACACTTAGAAAACATCAAAGGCTCAATACTCTATTCATTCTATGCGAAGAGAAGAAACTCACCACTTCAGCAAAAGAAACCCAGCTCTCTCGTCGAACTGCTACGCTCCAATTTCGGTGAGTGTTCTACACAAAGACTAAACCCTAATTTATTGCCTTCGTATCCACCGTAGTTATTCTTAACTTGATTTCAGAACTTTCATGGCGTCAGAAGACTTCTCCTTCGAGGAACCGAATAAGAAACGTAGGCTCCACCGCTGTACGGAATCTATGACAGGTGTGTCGTTTGCCGATGAGCTCTTTTGTGATGGCAATGTGAATTCCCTACTGCTTCCCCTTGTTTCCGGAGCCCTTTAACTCGGAGGAATAGTATGTGGAACGATGATTTTGTCGGAGCCCTGCCTCCTGGATTCAGGATTTCTCCTTGCTTCTCTACCTGGATTTCTCCTTGTTGGAATTTTGACATATGAACAACAATATGCAATCGTCTAAATACACATATTTAAATTACCTCTTGGAGTGATTGCCCTTTGCGAAGTGGAAGTAGATCTGCTTTAGGTTGGTATCACGGTCTGTCGGACGGGAGGACACGCCACGGTATGACGGGCAATGACCTATAATAGCACAACTACTGACTTCTGTCTAAATTGTAGGGTGGTTGTGTTTTATCTACTTCTTCAGCAGGTTTTTTTCTTATTCATGAGCACACCTATACATACTAATATATAGAGCAATAGGTTTTAAGGTCAGACACACAACTGGGGTTATCTGAATGGGCTCCCACTTATGGGCGGCTCATTATCCTAAAACTAACATCTCTCACTCGTCCAGAGTGTGGGGCGTTCATTCATCATGCCAGCACCAAGAGAACAAATGCCATTATACAGTAAAGTCACATACGAGGAGGCAGACGTGCGACCGTAACGCACAACTAGCAAAGTGTTACACACTGGTTAAGAAACATAGCGACACACGGATCCCACACCAGCAGTGGAAACGTGCCCTGCACCCTCAGTCATATAATCTTTCTCCAGGCCTGACCGCAAAAGGATCTTTCAAACCTATATATGCATTGTGCCAACAACCGCAGCTCATGTCGCAGTTGATGGCCATCTAGTGGACACAATATTGAGAAGATCCCATAATGACCATCCCCATCCCATGAAACCATCAACACGATCCAAGTCGCGTTTCTAGAATCGAGACCCAAGCGGAATACGTTGAAGGCCCATCGAGCACGGACTAAGATAATAAACACTTAATTGAATATCAAGCCTCTGTTCATAGTAATAAGGGTACATACGTGGCTCCTTCATAAAGAGCTCTGGGTCTCACACAACTCAGAATTAAGATCACATCTCGGGTCAAACCCATGGTTGTTTTGGGTACGCCGCGGTATGGAACATGTGCTACAACATATCTTCTCTCCCATGGAGCATATGTCCAAATGTTGTATAGATCACGCACACAAAGTACCTAAACCAAAAAATCATAAAGACTCCCATCTGACCCCTGAGTGGATTGGCAGACCATAATCTGTCTTGGTGCGAAATCAGATAGTTCCGGACACAAAGTCCTTTCTGGTCATCCAGACAGACTTCCAGAACTATAAACTATCATCAGCCTCACCTAGCCACAATGGCACAGAAGCTATCACCCGTATGAGAGGGTGATCCAACCCACTTTGACATATTTCAACAAACAATCACAGAAATGAACACACAAAATACTGAACCTGCGAAAACATGCATACTCAAATATATTTCAAGTCAAAGAACATTGTTTGGGAAATATAGTTAACGAAGCATATCAACTATGGCTACACAATCCTAGAGACTTCACATGTCTCACAAAAGGGTCCCTCTTTAGGGTGTTGGTGAAGGGGTTCGTAACCATTTCTTTTGTAGACAAATACTCCAATGTGCTTCGACCTGTTATGGTACTTGCGATCCTCTGTAGCGGAGATCTTGACCTGATTGTCGGAGTAAACCAGGATTGGATCAACTGGACTCCTACGGATCAGCAATCCATCTAGGATCATCTTCATCCACAAATTAGGCTTCCATGGTGGATTGCACGGTGCATGCCTATTTCTTGCTCATCCATGAAATTGCTCCATTGGAGATTACGAACAGAGAGCCCGAGGTGGATTTCCTTTCATACAGGTCGCCACTATAGTCTGCATCGTTGTACCCTATTTTCAGAGATTCTCTGGTCTCCACAAATTTCCTCCATAGCACAAGGCCTAGTTAATGGTGCTCTTAAGATATCGCAAGATCATCTTTACTGTAAGACAATGTTTCAATCCGAGTCAGCCTGGAACTGACATACCATGCAGACTGCGTGACAGATATCAGGTCGAGTACACACCATTGCATACATGAGAATTCCTACTGCGCTCAGATATTGAATATGTTCCATCCGGTCTTTTTCTTCTCTAGTCTTTGGACACATTTCCACGTTAAGAGGATGGTCAATGTAAGCTAGAGTATCAGTTGATTCGCAGTTATTCATGTTCAAACTTTCTAACACTTTATTTATGTAACTCTCGAGTGAAAGCCACAACTGCCTCCTATGGCGATCCCTCGAGATATGAGTCCCAAGGATATATGCCACCTCACCCAAATCCTTCATCTAAAACATAGATGATAACCAGGTCTTGGCCTGTGTGAGGAACTCCAAACTATTTTCGCCTATGAGTATGTCATCTACGTATAGAGTCATAAATATAAAGTTTGGTTTAGATCTTTTGGTGTAAACGTAATGATCCTCATCTAGCATGAGAAATCCGTTCTCCACAACCAAATCATGAAATCTACTGTACCAATGTCTAGATGACTGTTTCAGACCATGGATCGAATTATGTAGCTTGCACACTAAGTGCTCATCACCTTTCTGCACAAAGTATTCAGGTTGCTCCATGTAGATCTCTTCTTCTAACTCACTATTGAGGAATGCGGTCTTAACGTCCATTTGATGCAGTTCCAGATCTAGACTCGATGTAATAGCCAGAATCAATTGAATTGTGTTCATTCGAACAGTCAGTAAGAATGTCTCCTTAAAGTCCACTGTCGCATTCTGTGTATAACATTTCGCGACTAGTCGAGCCTTTTGACGCTCAATTGTTCCATCGACCTTGATCTTTGTGTTCATAACTCATTTAGCTCCTATTGCTTTGCGTCCTCTCAGAAGGTCGACCAACGTCCAAACACCATTATTCCTCATAGATTTCATCTCGTCCTCCATCGCTTTAATCCATTCTTCCTGGAAGGGTCCATTTAAAGATTCTCTGGCGTTTTTTCGGCTAAAAAGCTGTCTCATCAGATATTAAGGTGTAAAATTCTCCATCACCTTCGAATGCATATCGCCGGGAGGGAAACTTATGTCTTAGCCCACAGCCTAATATCTCCTTACTACCAGGGGTATGACCATGATCACTACCACTGGGCAAGAGATCCTCAATGCTCCCATGGTCAACAAGATCATCAGGAGCGGAATCTGTTTCATTCGCTCCAGCAGGAGGTGAATATGGTAGATGACAAACTGATTCATCCTCTGCGACTTCAACTCTCCCACTCAAATTAACAGGTATGTGCTTAACTTGATCTTGCATCTCATATAGAGATCGGTCCAAACCAATCTATCCCTTCTTCGGAAATTCATTCTCTAAAAACGCCGCGTCTCGTGATTCAAACTCAAAAACACTCCCAATGTCCTGCTCAACTATAAACACATATTCCTTGGAGGTTTCAGAGTAACCAACAAAGATACTCTTTTTTCCTATAGGTCTAATTTTCCTAAACTTGTTCGAGGAATCATGGGTGTAAGCAGCGCACCCCCATGAGCGCATACAGCTAAGGTCCAGATTTCTTCCAATCCAAAGCTCGTATGGAGTGACGTCAACCGTCTTCATCAGCACATGGTCCAGGATGTAGGCAGCAGTGTTCAAAGAATCTCCCCAAAAGGAAAACGACATTTGAGCCCGCGCCATCATCGACCGAACCATTTCAAGGAGTGTTCTATTGCACATCTGTGCAACACTATTTTGCTGAGAGGTGTAGGGAACCGTCAATTGATGAATGATACCCTTTTGGGTGCATAGATCGTTGAATTCAACTAAAAGGTACTCTCTTCTGCGATCAGTGCGGAGGGTCTTAACCTTCTGATCCAACTGATTCTCAACCAGATTCAAAAATGAAATGACTCAACCTATTGCCTCTTATTTATAGGAGATCAAGTAGATGAATCCATAACGGGTATAATCATCTATAAATGTGATGAAATATCTTTCTCTATGTCGAGTCCTAACACTAAGAGGGGCACATACGTCAGAATGAACTTGCAAAGGATATTTAGCCCTAGGGGCCTTACCAAAAGGCTTTCAGGTGGTCTTTCTTGATAGACAATTAACACACATATACAAATCCACATGCAAAATGTTGGGCGGCAAGCCCCGTTGTGCCAACTGCTGCATTCTTTGTTGGCCAATATGACCTAATCTAACGTGTCAATCATTCACATTGCAAACATTTCCACGAGTAGAAGAAAGCATGAAATTATTATTGGTGCATGACTCCAAATCCAAATACAAAACAATAAATCCACCAGAAACTATCCTAATAACCAAATAGAGTTAATCCTAAAGATTATTGGACGGAAAGTTTATGAAAAGACAATTTAAAACCTAGTTCATTAATCCTAAGACTGAAATAACACTCCGGCTAATCTGCGGAGCATAGAGGATATCATCTAAGATTAGGACTTGACTACCGCGCAGAGACGCAGCTCACAAGTTCCAATCCCTTTGACTTCAACACGATAGTTGTTGCCAACATAAATCCACCTAATCTCCCGCAATTTTCTCTGGTACTCTATGAAAGCATCTCGAACTCTGACTATGCGGTCTGTCGATCCTGAATCCAAAATCCACAAAGGAGATGATTCAACCAACATAACAGTACTAGAAACACAAAGTTTACTAGAAGTGCCAACGGGATATACCTGCCGCGAGAGGTACCCTGTCAATGAGTCAGGACATGCATTGACAATGTGTTCCTTATGGCCACAATTGAAGAATTTACCGGACTCAATCTTCTTGGCTCTACGCGGACGCTTTTGCGCCGCTGCTTTCGGAGGAGCGTCAGTCTTTATCTTATTTGCTATTGGTGCACCTGCGACTGCACGTCGTACACCACTCCCTTGCTTATGACGATTATTCTTAGGTCCAGAGAATGACGTCATATGAACCTCGGTCTTAGGCCTTGTAGCCTAGAGACGTTCCTCTTCCAGCTCAATGCGCTTTCGAATGTGTTTAAAGGTGTTGAGTCCTTAAGAGTGGACCATTTGAATCTTCATATGTTCCCAAGAGTAAGTCAAAGAATGGATCATGACCTGGATTTGCTGCTCATCGGTCAGGGGCTAACCGGCCTCCTCGAGTTCTGCAATCATGTTGATCATGTGTCTCAGATGCTGTCTCATGGAGTGCTAAGGATTCCTTTTGTAAGAATCAAACTTTATGTTGAGCGAACGCAGTTGCACATTTGTATAGACACAAAATCTATCCTGCAAAGCATCCTACAACCCTTTAGTCGTGTCTTCCAGCTCCAATTCACACAGAATATTATCATCCATTGAACTCAGCAATGTAGCGCACGCTTCAACGTCCTTGGCCTCCCACTCATCATAGATGGCATTCAGTTGATTCACTAATCAAGTGTCGAGCCTTTTCTTGATCTTCTTGATGTGGCCAATCGACCTTTGCTCAATCAGGACCATCTGTATACGCTTACTCCAGATTTTGTAGTTATCACCATTAAGTCTAAGACCGTTTTTCAGTTCAACGATGATATTCTTCGTGGCGACCATATTTCACTAACTAAAGGAACTTTGATTAGGATCATGGAGACACAAGGAACAATGTTCTAATGCATGTGAAAAGACAAGTCTCAAATTAACAGGACAAACTTGAGAACATACTTAAATTCATAGGACAGCCCTAGCTATGACGAGAAGCACTCCCCGTTTCTAAGCACGCCCTAAAGTCACTTTTATCAATCGAATTAAAATCTATACAAACAGTCTTTCGGAACCAGAGTTGTGCAGATAACACTAAACCAAAGCATTCATCTCTAACATAAGACGATTGTCCTAGTATTATTCAATGAAATTCAGAGAACCTTGCAGACTAACCGACCGGTTCACACTTAGGAACATATCCCCAGGTGTAGTTCAAACTTATCAAAACTTCTGAAGGGTTACTAAGAACAATCCTAAAGGTTTGCTACCTAGACTATGCCAAAGCTAAATCTCCCTACCAAGGCAATCTATCCTATGCAAGTAAGGTAACAAACCACACAATTCAATACACACACATATATATTGAGATCTTTCAAAAATAATTTAATTTGGGGCTAATTTTTAATTTTCAAAATTTTGAGGACCAAAGTCACCCTAACGAGTAAAAGTAATTAACATGTTAGTGCAGTTTTCCAACAATATTATGGGATCTCAAAAAATTATAACCTAGTCAATTTTACCCGTCATGGAGTCAAGAGCCACACACAAAATGTAAGACAAGACTATCTACCCTACAGAAAACACAAAGTAATTCAGGGAACCCAAGGAACTTACACAGTGTTCTATCTATCTAGTCATCCAATATAAAACAATACATGGTAAATTACGAGTTTCCCCCTAAAGTTTGAGTCAATTTTGAGTTCCCCCCTTAATGTTTGAAATTTGAAATTTTAGTAATAATGTTTGGACCGAATTAAAAATACTCCCATTCCGTCTAAAAACCATTTATTCCAAATAGAAATGTGATCACGTGTTAAGCACGTGACTTTTTAATATTTTGAAAGACCAAAGTGCCCTCCTTTCTAAGACCAATTTCTTTTCTCCTGCCCTTCTAGCACTTCGTCTTCTTCTTGGTGACCTTCTCCTCTTCGACCGATTCTGAAATCGGTCGAGTTTCGACGATATCTCCAGAGCGTCCACCGTAGGGAAATTCCACATGTAATTCATCTCCTCTACGGGATTCCACGCCCTAATGGATCCTCTCCCGCCGCTAATCCCAAATCTCAGCTTCCATTTCATCCCACCACTTGATTCATCACTGAATCGCGAGTCGACCCCATGATATTGTCGATACGTCCCTCAACTTTTTCTTCGTCCAGGATCGATTCGGCGTCAAAATCATATTCTACTGCCGGATTTGAATAGACTTCACTGACATTCGACAACTTTGACTCGAACTGGAATTTGGATCCATCGAAGCTCCTCATTTCTCGGAATGGTAGGAACAAATTAGAAAAAATCCAATTCGTCGGAAAAGAATTTGGTCAGAAAATTGGTGAATTTCTGCTGATAAATGGTCGGGAAGATGGTCGGGTACATGCTGAAGAGAAGAACAACGACTTCATTGTACGTCTGTTTAGGTCTCTTTCGAGGAGTTAGAGGTTTCCTCGTGGATATAGAGAGTGAGGAGTTGCTCGATTCAGAGATGATCGATGTCGGTGAAGACATGTTCTAACCATGTCAAATTCAATAGAGTCCAACTGCATAATTAAATTTTCTGAATTTTATAGAAGAAATTTTCTGAAATATGGATCGGGACTCTCCGTAAGCAGGGAAGGTATTGTCGAAAGAACAAAGAACATGTAGGAGGGAAGTTTTGTCCATTTAGAACAAAGAACAAGCATTCCGTCTGAAATAAACGGGTAAGTGACAGAATGGGGGTATTTTTCATTCAACCCAAACATTAGGACTAAAATTTCAAATTTCTAACATTAAGGGGGAATCTTAAATTCGGCTTAAACTTTAGAGGGGAAAATCGTATTTTGCCCAACAATATAAGGCTCTCCCAGCAATTTAAAATTGTCCAACAATTAATTTTATTAGCCAAAAAATTATTAATGAAAGGGTCCCGACACAATCAGGTTATGTTAACCCAGAAAAGGTCCAAGATCGTTTCCAAGTTTGTTTCGGACAAATTCGAGTAGCTCAAGGCCTCCGAATTATCTCACACTAATTTGAACATCACTCAGCCATCCAATTCGGTATGAATTGGTCCGCTCAGCATCAAACAACCGGTCCGGTCTAAATCGTATGAAAACGATCATGCGCGATTTTTCAGATCAGACCGGTTTGGATAGCTTCACTCAGACCGGATCAAACAGTGTCGTTTTCTTCCCGAAGGAATTGAGCAGCTGCTAGGGTTTTCCAAACCCTAGCAATCGCAGTCGCCAGGGGGTGGCCAGCTGCGAAGGTTGTCCATGGGGGTGAACCAGCCACCACTGGCTGACCTGTCTCTAGCCACACAGGCGACTGGAGACTCAGACACAAAGGTTGTGGCCCTGCCTAAGCACTGCCACAACCATAGTGGTTGCGATCCATACCGAGACGAGAGGCCGCAGCTATTGTGGCTACGGCCGTGCTTAGGCGGGGCCACAACCTTTGCGGCCAATAGAGGCTGAGCCCTAGCCCAGTGGCTGCGGCCAACAGAGGACGAACCGCAGTCACTGAGTTTGTGACTAGAAAGGGTCGAGCCACAACCACGAAGGCTGCGACCGACTTGGGCGTAGTTTCGGTCGCCCCTGATTCGGCCTCTTGGTAGCTGATTCGGTGGCTAAGATCCCATCGCAGTTACGATGATGCCGTGGAGATTTTCCTCTTGAGATTCAACAATTTGGAAACCAACCTACTGTTTCTGTGATACCCATGTTGGAATCTCACATATGAACAACAATATGCAATCGTCTAAAGACACATATTTAGATTACCTCTTGGAATGAGTGTCTTTTGCGGAAGCGGAAGAGAATCTACCTGAGGTTGGGATCACGGTCTGTCGGACGTAAGTACATGCCACAGTTTGATGGGCAAATACCTATAATAGCACAACTACTGACCTCTGTCTAAACTGTAGGGTGACTATGTTTTGTCTACTTCATTTGCAGGTTTTTTCTTAACCCTGAGCACCCTTATATATACTGATATATATAGGGATATGTTTTAAGGCCAGACACACAACTGGGGTTATATAAATGGGCTCCCACTTATGGGCGACCCATTATCATAAAACCAACACTCCTCGCAGATCCAGGTAAAAAAACTACGTCTTTGATCGGGATTTCAGCTACTTCGGTTATTCTTCCTTCTCAATTGTAATAAATTCTCAGATATGGTTTCAGATGGAAATAAATTATGATTTCAAATTTGGTTTTATGTGTTGGTAAGTTTGATGGAAATCCTCAAATTTATGTTTCTTGTAATGGGAGGGTGCGGCTCCTCCACCTCCGTTGACAAGTCTCACCCCCTGCAGCACCAGATGATGGTGGAGCAAGCATCTTCAATCACCAGCATACCTCTAGCGGCTACATCCCTGGACGATTTCGGCCACCGATTGGAGAATTTCACAGACATGGACGATCCAGATCGAGGAGGATCCAGCGGCGGAGGGAACCGGTGGCCTCAGCAGAAGTGATTCCTATACTACAAAGTTGCTAGACTGTGTTTTTCGCGGGACTCAATATTTTTAACAAAAATTATTTTCTAGGGCAAATTTATCAAGTTGCATGTTATTCTAGTTTTTTAAGCAATTTTAATTTGAAAATATTATAACAAATTTAATTCTCCTATATTACTAACAAAGTGTTGGAGCACCAAAGTTTCACCAAGTATCCAACACTTTTCCTTGAAACTCGAGTGAAAAAAATATTTTTTTGTAGAATTTTACTTTCACCTATTTTAGGCAACCTTTAATCTCTGAGAGTCCTCATTTAGTGAGTTACTTGGAAAATGTGCATTTTATGTTAGACGTATTTTTAGGCACCTTTTGGTTGAGTTTTGTCTTTGGGTCAAACGATCATAGGGATGTACTTGTTACCAGGAATGAAGAATGGCACGTGATTATTCCTCTAATCGAACTCTTCCACGACGACGGTTGGGAGTGGTCATGGTCTAGGCAACATTCATCGAAACCATTAAACCCCATTCATGTTTATGTTTATGGAGGATGAGAGAAGGTTTGTGGAAATTAGCTCTTTACAACCTTTCTTATATACTAGAGGGCAAGAATGGTGTTATTGGTCTCAACCATTCTTGTTTTGTAGGACTTTTCAAAATTTGTTTCGTGTAATTACTCGCCTGCATATAATTAATCGTCAACTAATTTCCATGATAGGTATATTCCCTTTGTTGGACTAACATGTGGCAGCAATGACCTGCTCTAAGATCTGTTGTGTGCCCCTAAGCCATTTCTTCTTCAATCATCATTAATAATTGTAATGTATTTTTTCTTTTCAGTTTATATTACCAAAAGTTTCAACATTAGGGTCTGGCATTTTAGTGATAATTGTGGGTTTTTTCAAGTAATTGGTCATTACCACTCGCGCGTGCTCTCACTTCTGTCCACTCATATATTTGTGGTTCCGGTTTCATTAACTTTTCGCGTATAAATAATCCGCCAGAACTGAAAAAACTTTTAGTTTTCTCATTTTTTAAGGGGGGTTTTCGAATTATGATTTCCTTGCCTTTTCATCTCCTGTTCTTTTTATTTTTTTCAACAATGTGTGGCAACATTGGAAATCCTACCTTAGGATCCATGGTTGGATCTGCTGTTGTGCGGTCCTCTTCTTAGGCATTATCATCTCGAAGGCATGTTCATAGTGTGCTTACATACACTCCTGGAGGTAGTCTTATTTGCAAAATCTCGATTTTCACTTTTTTCCTACTTTGTTATAGTTAGGAATCTTTCTGCTGTACTAGATGAGGTGGGACCAGAACACCTCAAAGTTGTTATGGCTATAGGGTGACTAGGTGACATCAAAAAACATTTACACTCTATTAACCTGGCTTCTTATGTTACACTCGAGTTGGCTATCCTTTAATGTCTTATGTTTGCTCATCCTGACTGGGTAACTTTGTATTGTACTTTTATTTTCCTTTTTTGTTGGTACTCATCGACCATTATTTATTTGCCAACTTTTTCTTTAGTAGGCCCAAGCAATTATGTTTGTTGAGGAGGCGTCTCTTTATCCTCCCCGTCCTCCTTCGGTTAGTCGATTGAAGAGAAATCCCATTCTCATTAATGTGTATGGGGGTTCATAGGGTACCGCCCGAGTTGAGTCCATTGCCCAAGATATTAAATTAGAACTTTTGAGAATCGTAGTCGAGACTCGAGGTGCTTTTGATGGACGTCTAGGTGCCCCCTAAATTGTTAGAATCGTAGTCGAGACTCGCACATTTAGAAGGGTTAAGGTGAACATTATGCAATCGCATGCATTCGAAAGCTTCCGAGAGGATTGATAGGTCCAACTTACCTTGGGTGGTGTTGACCATCATATTTTCCACATGGCCTCCATGTGTATTTTCAGCGTACTTCTGAATTGCTTGTTGACCATTTTTAGTTATGTAGCTCCCGCAATGCCTATGACCTCATAGCAAAGTACGTCATTGTCAATATAGAATACATTGTGGACCTTGTCAGTTGGGTGCATCCTAATCTAGTCATAACTAGAGTATGAATACATTAAACTTAGAACTCCATGCCTTGATATCGTTTCCACCGACTGGTCTATTTGGAGCAAAGGGTAAGCATTCTTTGAACATGCCTTATTAATGTCTAAAACATCTACGCACATATGCCACTACTCGTTGGATTCTTTTAAATTAGAACGAGGTTGGCCACCCACGTTTGAATCGAACCTTCTTGACAAAACTTGTGTCCAGAAGCTTTCCTACTTCTTGCTTAACCATCAACTTCTTGTCATCACACAAAGCCCTTATCTTTTGAGCATGTGATTTGACTGTAGTATCAATTCTTAGCTCATGGGAAATGATGCTCATGTTAATGCCTAGCATGTCATTAGGCACTTGCCAAGCAAAGAGCTCTTTGAGATCTTAAGGAGTGTGGTCAAATCAAGATTCCGCAAGCGCAACTACAATCCTCGCCTTCTTGTTAAGGTCATCCACCTCTACTTTGATCAAATCCTCAACTGATGACGGTTGTGGTTTCTTCTCCCTCGAATTGATCTTAGTCACAATGGAAAGAGTTTTCCTTTGATTCTTCCTCCTTAGGCAGTTTATATAACATCTTCTTGAATCATTCCGTTCTTCTAAGACCTTTCTTATTTATCCCATGGAGAAGTGGGCAACTTCAACTTTGGATGCACCATAGAAGGGATTATACTGTTGGGGTTGATACTTGGTGGTGGTGCGGCCTAAATTTGTATTGTAAGAGGTGTGGGTGCCCACAATTATGAATATGATGTTATTTTGAGTCTTTTGGACCCCTCGCCTAAGACCACCGAGCGGTTGATGGCTCTTAGTGGGTAAATCCTACTTCCCATGAATTCGACCAAGAGGAACTCAACCTTCTTACCCTTCTTCCTTCTCCAACCCATATTCTCGATGGCATCCAGGAACATGATGTATGCTCAACTCCATCTGTCTACTATAATTATCTTCATATAAAAGTTGTCAATTTACTGATAGGAGGAACTGGGTTGCGCTTGTTCAACTAGTTGAGATCGGTGTTGCAAAGGTGAGCAACTCTGCTCTTTTTAGACCACTGCATTCTTTAGCAGACCTCTCTAGATGAGGTCTTCAATGTATCTCTTCGTGACATTATAAGTGTTGGTCTTGTGGTCTTTCGCCTTTTGGTACCGGAAAAATATTCATGTTGTGACCCATGTGTGTATCATTTATTTCTTAGAGTAAGGGGACTTTCTAATGATTTCTTTTCCATCTTGGTCGAAATCGTCAAAATTTTCCAAATTAGGACGTGAAAAAATCGTGCACCTCCATCCGAGGCTTATGGCAATCAGGTCTCTGAATCCTATCCTTATTCTATTCATTCTTTCCTCCCGACTAGGCTCTCATGTTGTAGGGATATTTACGATCATGTTAGTTATTTCCATGTCTATGTATCCTTATACACTTATGGTGAGCTTCTCCATGGTGTTGATATCTTTGACGTGATAGTTTTTCCTTAACTTCTTGGAGGCTTTGTTATGACTTTTATAAAAGAAACGACAAATCTCTTCTTCAGGAAATCTTTGGTCGATCTCCCTGGCGCTTCTATGGAAAGGTATGTTGAATGTTGCTAAGGTTTTGCCTAGTTCATGTCTTATTTTGTTTAGGGCGACCACAGTCCATAACATGTCAAACTCACTCATAGGGGCATTTGCGATCATGTTAGTTATTTCCAAGTCTATGTATCCTTTTGCCCATATGACGAGCTCCTCTAGAGTGTTGATATTTTTGACATGGTAGTTGTTCCTCAACTTAGTTGAGCTTTTTTTATAGACATCGATACTTATGTAAAAGATACGAAAAATCTCTCCTTCGGAGATTCGTGGGTCAAGGTCATTCGCGGTTCTGTAGAACGCCCATAAATGGTTGCTAGGGTTTCTTCTAGTTCTACCTTATGTCGCGTAGGGCAAACATACTCCTTAGTAATTGGAACTCGCTCATGTGTTTCTATATGAATTTCACCTTGAGGTATTCGCAGGAATCTACCTCAATCAAAAGAACCCATAGAAAGCTCTCCCTAGCAGTGTAATGTAGTCATCATCGTCGGTCCTTCCCAAGAGGGAGACCTCATGCATGTTGATCTGACTAATGGGGTCAACTACCCCGTTGTATTCAGGGATTGCTCTCGCGACTACATCCTTAAGAATCTTGATTGATAATAAGGAAGGGATGAATGGATTGGAGGACTTATCTCACAATGGTGTTCATTCCTTGCTCTTCTCTACTCCTTCAACATTATGTTGAATAATCCCTCGACTTAGCCAAGGTTCAATAGTGTTTGATCAACCGACTTTGAGGAACAAAGTTGAGTTCTCCCTAACTGTGGTGTAGTGGTCAGACTTTGTTGTGCTATTATGCCAAGAACGCCAGTGTGTAGGAGTGTATGTTTGGATACTAAAGGTCGTGTCATGCTCCGGTCAAGGCACATGAGTTCGCTTATTCTGGAAGGTGTTGGGAGTATGCATCAAGGCCTCTAGATAGGTTGATTCCTACCGATTGGCATATTTTATGAACATCTTCAAAATGTTGAGCATCTCAAGTGTAATGGTACCTTGTGGTTATTGTAAAATGTTTGTGCATAATAGGTCCTGGATTGAGAGGGACCCCTGCCTATTCTGCAGATAGATTGACTCCGTGGTTGAAGTCAGAGTTGCCTGATGGTGGGGGGCCCATATGGATCTTGTGGTGGGAGGATGTGTAAAAGGCAAATTCTGAAGTTACCTATGGAGACTTTTCCCTCGCGTACTTGTCTTTGTTAACTGTTGCGAGAGTTTCCATGACTTTTTGTTGAGAGAGTTTCCATGCTTAATACAAATATAATTATGTATGCACATAACTCTTATAAATTTATAACGAATAATAAATAGGGTTGAAAGGAAAAGTCAGTGAGCTCAAAAAGGCATAAACCCGACCGAATCAGATCGAAAATAAATAGATCAATTTTCTTATTTTGTTTCTTTTTTTGGCTTGGTCCAACCGTTATCACTTATAGATAGATAGATAGATAGATAGATAGATAGATAGATATTATATTATTTGGTATTATTTAATATTATTAATCAAGTAATATTTATTTAGTTGTTCAATTAGTCTTTTAATTATTCAATTAGTTTACTAAAAACATATGTAAAAATTGTACAATAGAGATATTTTGTTGTTTAATATGGTTTTGAATGCTCATTTTGAGTTTAAATATATATTTTGGGCTTTCGATTTAAACTGAAAAAACATAATGTGAACGGGTGGTTTGGTTTTTCTTATACGATTTTTGGGTCGGGAATTTTCGTGGAGAAAAACTGGAACGAAAATATAGATACTTAAACGAAATAGTAAACAAACGGATCAGACCAACCAGTTTTATCCCTATTAATAAACATTTTCAATTATGGGTGAGCGGTTTCGGGTACCCTGTAATTTTAAGGGTTCCCGGAACATACCCTGTTGCAAACAAGACATTGAGTTTTGGAACTGAAACCTACGTTATTGAATTTGGAACTAGAACATGTTTATACCAACGGTTCTGGGTACCCTATTAGGAACATATTTCATAATAAATTATCTAAAATATGTTTATATTAACCAATTTGAAACTGTTTTTTGCCAAAACAAATATGAAGTTGCAACAATCATACAAAATGATTGTACAATCATCCAATAATCACAATTGTTTTTCACAAAATCATACAATCAACCACGTAAGAGAATAAAGATTGTGTGCGTCGTGCGAGAGAAAAGAACCGCGAGAGAAAATTGAAAAAAGAACTGCGACAGTTTGTACTATGTAAAACAACAATAAATTTAAGGTTAGAACTTAGAAATTAGAATAGAACGACAACTATTAATTTTTCTTTCTTGATATTAATATTATATATATATATATATATACATATAATCGGTTCTGGGTAGATTTAGGGTATCCTATTACCTGGATCGGAACCGAAACCTAATATATAGGTTCTAAATTTTTTTTCTTGAAATCTATCCTATTGTGAAAACTACTACCTGGAACCTATCCTAAGTGTCGATTTCGGATAGGTTTGAGTTCCAAATGGGTGATTTGCTCACCCCTATGGTCAACCAACTCTAAATTGTAAGTACAAGAATAACTATTTATTTCTTCAATTGACGTAGATGATGGTAGATTGAATTTTAAATTCATGATTTCAACTTCATGTGGAACTTAAGTTCACATGGATATGAACTTTATATATTTAGTTCAAAATTGTAATGTTGTACCTTTGATATTTAAAAAAAAAAATGGTTTTGTCGCTTCTAAAAGGCTAAAAGCTAGACTGAAATTTGTTGTCAAAATGTAATATTAGTAGGTTTGGACCATTTTCTACTTTTCGTACAAGTTTTGGGCAAAAAATGTCACTTTTTAAATTTCTTCTTTAAGCATGTTTGTGTGATGTTATCTATGACATGAATCTTATTTATGTCATGTATTGTGTCAAAATATTTGGCACACATTTAAGACAATACATTTAATGAAACGTCAAATTAAGTTACACGAAACGATTATAAACGATACGACACAAATTGTCAACCATATAGTAGTGTTTAGGTTAAAGCATTCTCCAAGGTTGGATTGCCAATGGAATTCAAATTTAATTCGCCCATAAAAATCAGTCTCGATTTACAAATCAACTCAACAATTTTTAAATATGATATTCACTTATACTTACAATCCAATAAAGATAATGTCATCTGTGCAGTCAAGATTATGTGCAAAAAGGAAGATAATATTGGATTATTCCATAAATTAAAGGAATGTCTTTTTAAAAAAAATTATTATTCATATAAAAAATATTATAATCTAGTTATTTTTGGGGGACAAAACTGTTATTTAACAATAACCTTAATACTAAGTCATCCTAAATAATCTATTTCCGTAGTCAAGTATAAAAAAGAAGAAAACAAATGTGTGAGCTTATGGTCTGTGTATTTGTGCGTAAACCCCAATAATACTTCCGGCTTGAAACCCGATATTCTCAAGGCCCACTAACCTCATTGAACGAGCCTTAAATTAGAAACTTGGTGTCCAAAAAAACGAAGATCGTCCAAAATAAAGTTGATTTTGCATTGACCAATAATGGGGTTGATCTCAATGTGAATTCATTTCTTAAATAAGCACGTGAATTTGACATAATAATTATAGTTTTACTTGAAATTTAGAAATAGGAATGAAACAAATATGTTATTGTCATCGTGTACTATTACTCGCATGTGAACTGTTACGAAAACACCGTGTGTGCTATTATTCACCGATTCGATTCATATGTAGTACAAGAATTATGCATGAACCACACACTTGATTAAAAATTTCAATTGATATGTAAAAATAAATTTAAATTATGTAAGATAATGAAATAATATTTAAAAGGTTCAATATTGTTTTTAAGAAATTGCTCGAGCGATCAGGAGCAAAATACCTCGAGCCATTTCTTACAAACGCAATAGACTCTTTTGTAATGTTTCTTGTTCCTGCTAGTTGAACTTTACACAGGTGGACAAATCGCTAGTTGAACTTTTGTTTGGACAAAAATTAGTTAAAATACTTCAAATAGACAAAATACTAGCTTCGTAACCTTTTCCGTCGAATTCAAACAGAAAATGTGATGTGTCATGACTGACCTTAACAACATAACATTTGTAGCAGTAACATGCTAGCAATTTGTGCACATAACAACAATACAACCCTAGTAAACATTATCAACAACATAACACCGTAAACTTCCTCCCTTGATTGATAATTTTTCAGCTATGCAACAACGTTATCATGCATCTCTTGAAACTTGTGGATAACCCTTTTTCTGTATGTGCACATTTCATCCTTGTACCATTCAAAATATTTGCATCCTTGGATTTTCTGAAACAGAGAACCCCCGTTACAAAGGAAGTTGTTAATTTTTGTTAAGATTCAATGTTAAAGTACTTACCTTTCTAAATTTAGGGTAGACATAAAACCTCAAAAAAATTTCCCACTTCCATCTAGTTCAAACTCTTGCAATCAGACCACATTTGGAAAAAGTCTCTTGCTAGAGAGTGTCGAGAATATGAAGAAGCCATAGTCAATCCCTTATTTCTGTCCACAAACTATAGAAAAAAATTAAGGATTTATACTGAATAATGGGAGTGTCCGGTTTGGGGGGAAAATGGAAATGCAATGGGGTGTGGCAGAAAATATAGGTCACGTGTGGAGGGGCAAAAGCGTCCATTCATATTACTGCTTTTATGTTGTTAAGGTCAGTCACAATGTCACGTTTTCCATTTGAAATCGACGGAAAAGGTTATGGAGCTACCATTTTGTATTTTTATAGCATTTCAGTTAGCTTTTTGTATAGAAATGTTAAACTAGCAATTTGTTTACATATGTAAAGTTCACCTAGCAACTTGGAAATAAATCCAATTTTCTTGTTAAGTGTTTAGTTCTTTTACTATTTTTGTATTATCATAATAATCTGGTCAATCATGCTTTCATAACACTTCACGGGTGACAAATGACGATAACACACATGCGTGTGCTAGAATTTAGTATAACTATTAGTAGTAAATGAAAAGAATCTAAGCAAACTATTAAATACAATTAAAGAGAATTAAAATGTACAACTACGTTATTAATATTAAAAAAATATCAGTTAATTGATGAAACTAACAAAATATTTTCGTAAAATACCTTGTGAGTATGTATACTGGTAATTACTTCAAGGTCTCCTATTTTAACCAAATTTTTTCTTGTTGACTACACAATAATGCGTGATAAAATAATATCTAATTGGTTGTGACTAAACATATAGTTGGATAAATATATGTAAACACCCGGCAAAGTTTGACATTGCCCCTTGTTTATAGTCATTGCAAACCCTAAGCGTATTGAAAATTATTTACGGGTCATCTCAAAATGTAAGTGAACATCTTATGCCAACTTCATTGATATCCTAGGCAAAAATGCTTTAGATTCTTAAATTCTCTAACAAAATTTTCGCATAAATGAGATTACGCATAAAATCAAATCATATGAGTCGTGTACTATTTGCAAAGTCCAGCGTTAGGCACGAGATTCCGAAAAAGTGTTAGTAGTGCACATTTTTTAAATAATTGCATCTTGGTACCTAAACATTTCTGGACATCCCCTTATTCTCAAGGTGTCACAAATTAGTCCAATGTGCTTCGTATTTTCAAAATCATTCGTATACGTTTGACACGTCTTAAAATGACCTCAAAGTTAAACCACTCTTTTTCAAGCACAATTAATTTTATTCTATCTTGTTTATTTATTTTAAAAAAAATAAAAAATGCTTGTATATTGTTAATAAAAAATTACATGTCATCTATTTGGCCAAGTATGATCAAAACAGGTGAATCAGACAATTTAGGTAAATTAGTAAAAAATGATTTCAAAAGCAAACTAAAGTACCGAAAGACCGAATTATGGGCTCGTGAGCCTTTAAGATGTAATTAAACCCCTGAACTTGATTCTCTGGGCGTAGACCTTTCCAAGCCTTAGGATGTAAACACCATGTACCCTAGGCAAATTTTAGGATTCTGATTAGCCTCTAATTAATCGGCGGCGTCTTTTTTTTTTTTCAGTCCGGTTAATGACCGACCTCGCTCGACTGGACTCGTCGCTCGCCAAGACCCGACATTTTTCAAGTGAAACACAAATTAAAATATTTTTCAAAAGGGTATGGGAAAGTCGGATCCGACGTGTGATATCATGCATATAGCATGATTATTCAGGAGGAATGTGAGAGGGGCTTGATTGGTATAGTTTCTGTAAATTTTGCCTCCTCCTCTGAGAGTAGAATTAGACATAACCCTAACCTGGAATGTGATTTCTGTCACAAGAAGGACATATGGTATGCTAAGGGTTGCCATTTTTGTCATAAAAAAAAGGCATGTAAGAGATAACTGCTTCAAGTTTAGGCATCTGAAAAAGGAAAAAAAAAAACAATATGCAAGTGAATTCAGTCTCATATCTAAATACTGTTTATGTAGATTATGTCCCTCTTAATTCTGTTGCGATAAGTTCTGCTGGAAATGACAAATTGCAGGGAGGAGTGAACTTCACTGTTGAGCAGTTTGGTCAATTCCTACAATCCAACCAACGTGTTGGTGCCTCAACTAAGCAGCCCCCACTACTTCTGGTGCCCACGTTAATATGGCAGGTATAACTAGCTTAAATTCTCATTACCAAAATGATGATGTATGGATTTTAGATACATGTGCTACTAATCATATGTCTAAAACATTTGACTGGCTTGAGAATGAAAGATTAGTTAATAAATCTAGAATACAACTGCCAAACGAATTGCATGTTTTTGTTGAAAGTGTAGGTAATTACAGACTAGGAACAAATAAGATTTTGAATAATGTTCTGTATTTGCCTAATTTTAAATATAATCTCATGTCTGTGTCGAAATTGACTACTGAATTGAATTGTTCTATTATATTTTACCCTAAGACTATTGTACCGCAAGACCTCTCGAGTTAGAGGGTCTTGGGGACTGGTAAACAAGAGGATGGCCTGTTTGTTCTTAAACCTTCATGTGTTCCTAATTTGTCGAATGTAAATAGGAATTTAGCTTTATCTTCTGCTGAAAATTCGAGTTTGTCTTTGTTGTGGCATAGAAAGTTTGGACATGCTTCGCAACATGTACATGGATTGAGCTTTTCAGGAATAATATTCCAATTGTTAGAAATTGCACTGTGTGTCCTTCAACTAAAATAACTCGTTTACCTTTTCTCACTTCTCACTCAAGAGCATGTTATTTGTTTGAATTAATTCATGCTGATGTATGGGGTCCATATCTGAAACAGACTTATGATGGTAAAAAGTATGTTTTAACTATTGTTGATTATACGTGAATGACCTGAATTTATTTGATTATTACCAAGTATAATGTTGTCGTAACAATTAAGGAATTATTTGCCCTCATTTATAATCAGTTTAATTCATGTGTTAAGAGGCTTAGGCTGGATAATGGTGGAGAGTTGTCGAGTGACCACTTAAATAGTTTTTTCAAAGAAGAAGGGGTGATACATGAGAGTATTTGCCCATACACTCCTCAACAAAACAGTAGGGTAGAAAGGAAACATAACATCTTTTGAATGTTGCTAGATCTTTAAAATGCAAGCCTTTATACCTAATATGTTTTGGGGGGATTGTGTTTTGACTGCACGCTATTTGATTAATAGAACTCCATCTTCATAGTTCAAAGGTAATTCACCTCTTGAATTGAATAAGAAACCAAACATTGATCATTTAAAACTTTTGGTTGTTTATGTTTTGCGAAAAATCTTACTTTACATGATAAATTGGCCTCTCGTGGTATTACATCAGTGTTTATGGGATACTCTGAATTTCAGAAAGGGTATAGGTTATATAATCTTGACACCAAGACCTTCTTCATTAGTAGGCATGTTCAGTTTCATGAAAACGTATTCCTATTTGCAAAAGGCCATGATGAAGAATATATGTTTTCTAATGAACAATTTGATCACTATGATGTTACGTATAAATCAATGTTTGTTCATGTTCCATCATCAGAGCTTAAGGTTGATGATCTGGCACCCGAGTCCACCTCAGACTTGGACGATGATGACTCTTGTCTGAATCCAGTTCTGTACATGAGGAAGCTACTTATGTTCCTCGTTGATCAAGCAGAGATACTCGACTCCCAGTTTGGCACAAGGATTACCAGGTTGGAAGTTCTGATATTGACAATTCTATTATTAATTGTATTTCATATGACCGTTTATCTCTGCCTTTTCAGTGTTTTCTGTCATCTTTGTCAAAGATTACCGAACCAAAATCCTTTGGTGAAGTTGTAAAATCTCCTGAATGGGTAGAGGCCATGAAGGGAGAAATAATTGCGCTTGAGGAAAATGAAATATGGGAATTGACCACTCTTCCCCTAGGTAAGAAATCGATCGGATGTAGATGGGTATATAAGGTGAAATTTAATTTGGATGGGTCAATAAAGAGGTATAATGCTAGGTTATTGGCTAAAGGTTTTACACAAAAACATGGTATTGACTATTTTGAAATTTTTTCTCCCATAGCTAAAATGAATACAGTTATGACGGTTTTGGCCTTAGTTTCGATTAATAGTCCTTGTTTCAAATGGATGTTCATAATGCTTTTCTTCAAGGTGATCTTAATAAAGCGGTCTATCTGAGTCTGCAACTGGTTTTTGTAATCAGGGGAGAATGGTAATTTGCTATGTAGATTACGAAAATATCTTCATGGGATTAAACAAGAGATTCTAGGCAATGGAATTTGAAATTAACTAAAGCTTTCGTTGCTAATGGGTATTCTCAATCAAAACTTAATTATTCTCTTTTTACGAAAAATATTGAGAATCAAATTGTTGTGTTACTTATATATGTTGATGATTTAGTTATTTGTGAAATAGTAGTGTTTTGATTTATGAGTTAAAATATGTTCTTAAAATTGCTTTTACGATGAAGGATGTTGGTGACCTTAAGTACTTTTTGGGCATTGAAATTGCTAGGTCTAGTAAAGGTCTGGTTTTGTCACAGCGAAAATATGTCTTAGCATTTATTTCTGAGTTAGGACTAACAACATGTAAACCTGTGAAAACCTCGATGGAACTCAATGTTAAGTTTACTAGTAAGTCTTATGATAATCATTTAGGCATAAACCAGGATGATTTACACTACAAGAAAGTAGCACTATAGTCGCAACGTAAAATCGTTGCTAAGTTGGGTTTTGTCGCTGCTAAGATGACATGCCAATGCTAAGGGTCGTGTGTGAAAGCCCCGATGCTAAAGGTATCCGCACAGAAAAAATGTCGATGCTAAATGTCTGTCGATGCTGGAATGAACAGTTGGTCATACCTTTAGCATCAATGTATTGTCAATGGTGTTCATGCGTAATTAGCGTCGGTCCTATATGGATGCTATATAGATGGTTCAGATACAATATGCATTGATGGTAAAATGGAACTATCGGCTACAGCATATATGTGTTGCTGTTTCATGGTTTTTGTGTCTACCATATGTGGATACAGTAAGGTGATATTAACGTCCAAAAGATTTAGAAACTAATTATACATAAATAGCGTTACAATAGATTTGTGGTCGATGCAAGTCACAAGTGCGACCTAAATTGCACTGTTTGCTTGGTGTTGAGGTTATTGTCTACGTGTAGCCGCAGTAATTGTCGTTGTCTACTGGACTACTTTTGTTGCAGTTAAAAGGTAATTGCATCGAGTTTTTTCTGACTGTAGTTGGCGTATGTATTGCTAATCAAATTTTCGATGCTAATACAGCTATACCAGTTTCAGAATAAATGTTTCGGATTTTCACCAGCTAGACATTACATATAATGCATACCACCCAGAACCAACCATTCATACATTTCCATATACAAAGTGTCTAACCTCAGCATAAACAGGGCACATATATAGCAGACAATAAGTTTCAGCATGTACATGTTGTCCAAAAGGACCAAAACACAGAACAAACAAAGACAAAATACTGTTATGATGTTCCAGCATTACAAAATGGCACATTTTCTGTTTCAAGACAGATACTATACTAGGCCTAACCCAACTGGACATCTAAGCAAGTGAAAAATGATTACCTAAAGCAAGTGTTGCGTCATATGTCAAACATTTCGATCTCCAAGCACACCAATAGGATGAATTAGAACAAACTCACATTAACATGCCTAAAAAACAGAGTACCATCACTCAAACAAAGACTTGTTTACTGTACCTTATGCATCTGAATCATCGAGCAATGCACCATTGGCTTGGAGTGCCCTTCTCATGAAGGCCATATCTCTTTGGACTACCGCCAAGTTTTGTTGGAACTTCATTAGAGTTAATGTCGCTTCCTCTGCCTTCCTTGAACTCTCGTCCGCCTTCCTTGAGCTCTCCTCAGCTAACCTCTTCAGTTCTGCAGTTTCAGCTCTAGCTAGAGTCACTTCTTCCATCGCTTTCTTCAACTGCTCACTCTCCATCATCCGTGCAATTTTGGATACACGAGATCGGCGACGGTCAGGCTTACGAATTTCATCATAAAGTGCATCCTTGTCAATGGGAACGTCCTCTTCAGCTTGCAGTTCAGCAGCCATTTGTTCAACTGCAGCCTACAAACCAGTACAATCCAATCTCATGTGTTAGGTGTGAACCATTTTAAAAAATAAGAAGGAAGAGGAGGTCTTATCGCTTACCAGGATTGCTTGACTTTTCGGATCTTGAGGAATCCCCTTCTTGTCCACATGGGTCTTCCAAAACATGTGGTATTCACCCGAATGCACCCAATTATTTTTCATAATCTGCATTTTTAAAAACAAGCACTGTAACTGAGTGGTTACTAGATTCTGCAAAGTGTGGGTGTATGGGTTCATTACGTGTTCCTGTTCCGTCTTGGCAAAGCTGCATGTCTCTGGAGTGTGCCTGATGACTTGGTGAGCTTTGTTCGCTTTGTTACGCTCGCTCCTCACCTTCAATTCAAGTATGAGGACACAAACAGTCATATGGTTAATAAGATATAAAAACTTGCTATAAACTGCAGTAAAGCATAAAAGAACAAGATTTCCACAGTTTAACCACCTTAAACTCCTTTGAACTGAACCAGTTCACTAGCCACTACCAATCTTCTTTCACCACGTCTGGGGGTATGTTATGTATCCTTTCTTCATCGGTAAGGTATCTGTCATAATTCCTTCTTTTGAGGTTGGCCCTGTAATTCCTGTACTTCTCTCTCAGTATGCATACAATCAGTTGCTTCAAGTTATCATCTTCAGGAATAACAAACTTTCCCTGCGAAGCAAACATACAAGCATTAGCATTTTGGCAAACATACACATTCTGTCTTATTGAACAACGGTCGTTAAGAAAGAGCATGTAAGTGTACTTACTCCAATAAGCATTAGCATTTTGGCCTCGTAGTCAATGGGTTCCTTTGGGGTCTCCTTCCAGTCTTTCACCATCAATGGTGCATTCGTTCGTTTCCGTACGATGCACCCATACCATGAGGCAAACAACGATGCATTCTTCGAGCAGACCTTGCCCAAAACATTAAATTGTAACTCTTCTTTTTCCTTTATTCCATTTCTGGATAGCTTAATACACCTGGTCCGCCCCCTCTGTAGCTTATCAACTGGTGGCCTTAAACCTTCCTCCTACACACTTACACCTTCATCTTCCACCCTTCCACCTTCATCTTGCACTTCTAAACCATCTGTACTTAATATCAAACACACGACCATATGAATAAAGGATTAAATAACTTCCAATAGTTGTTGGCTGTTTTGGTTTACACAAATACTTACCCTGTTCAGTCGCATGATCAGTAACCAATGGAGTAACATGTTGTGTTTCCTGTGGTTGAATTTCTTCAACCGGGGGGTCCAAAGTGATCGGTGTTGTACGGTTCTCCACCAAGGTGTCAACAACTGATAAACCTGAAAGTGTAAAGTTAAACAAGGAAGTTAAACTATATAGGTGCACGTCTCCCATGTCCTGTAAGCCACAAAAGTTTGAAGTAAACCTACTTGGTCCTGCGCGGGATAGTTTTCGGGGTGACTTCCAAGTTGTTTTTGGAACCTGAGTGTTTATAGAAATTTAATCGAAAAACTTTTGTATCTAACAATAACATATGGATGTTGTACAACATTTAAGCCAGTATATGTAAGACCCTAAAATATCACATATGGATGTTGTTCTTAGGATTGTGAGATGTATTAAAAATGATCCAAATACATGTATTTTACTTGATTCCGGAAGTAAAGTTGATTTAACTACCTATTGTGACTCTATTTGGGATGGATGTATTGAGAGTAGAAAATCAGTCATTGGGTATTGTGTAATGTTAAAGAATTCACTGATTTTCTGGAATGTAAAGAAACAACGTACTGTTTCATGCTCCTCAGCAGAAGCTGAGTATAAGAGCATGAGAACAACTTTGTCCGACATAATATGGCTACGCAGGTTGCTGGCTGAGTTGGGTATTACTCAAACTGAACATGTTTTGTTATTTTGTGATAACCAAGTTGCATTGCAGATTGCTTTGAACATTATATTTCATAAGAGAACGAAGCACATCGAGATAGATTATCACTACATCCGGGAGAAAATTCGAGAAAGAGTGGTGCAAACTGAATATGTGAACACTGCAGATCAGATAGTAGATCTCTTTACGCGCTTGGCAGTCATCACTTGAAGTTTTGAAGAATTTGCTTAGTTTGAAGAATGTGTTTTGATATGACTGTCAGCTTGAGGGGGAGTTTTAAGAGTACATGTTGAACAGTTATATTGTTTAGGACCAAATTGATTGTTTTACGGTTAGAGGTGTTATTTAGAGTTTTTTTTATAATATTTTTGGATTATATTGTTATTTTGTATTCAGTTGACATTATAAACAGACTTAGGGTTGATAGGGGATAGTGGACAAGTGAATAGAATTCACTAAATGAACCTATCAAATGGTGTACCTTCTTTACTCCAGTTCGGTCTTGTCGATTCTTGAAAGTTTGTTTTTTAAAAAGTTCTAATCATATACTTGCTATAACTATTTGAATTTTTCCAGAGTTGATCAAAAAATAAGTAATTTTTCAGATTTAATGTTTATAACTTGAAAAAAAATTACGACCATCACTAAGAAAGTTATAAAATTACAGTAAGTACATAATTAAATTAAAATTTTAACAAAATATATGATTGATTAGTTATTTGTTAAAATTACAAAGACCATATAATTCAAAGACCATATGATTCAATTATGTTCAATTGAAAAACTCACAAAATTCAAATGCTTATGTTTTGTTTATTTATATTTTTATGATTCGTTCATCACAAACTTTGACCGTCTTATTATTTTGTTTTCTCAATCAATCGATGGATCAATTCAATAGTCGAAGGAGAGAATCTGGTTCGCGATGAATTTGTTAAATTCTATATCGAGTTAAGTCAAGTTAATGTACAAATGAAAGGACAGGTAATTATACAACTTGAGTTTCATTTCAAAATCAACTGGTAATAAAATAAGATAATAAATTTGTATATATGGTGTCTAATTATCAACACATCAACCAGTTTGGTATTCACAAACTTCATAGTGAGTTTCTACACTTCTCCTCACTATGAAATCTCTTTGATTAATATATGATACCATAACGTTTTTTATTTTTTTTTAACAAATATTCTCTCACGTCTTAGCCTAACTGGGACATTGGTTTGTGGAATAAATGGGAAACAACAAACCAACAACGAGAAATAACATAAGTCAACACTGTCAATCGAAAAAAACATTGTCAATCGAAATCGGGGTCTGATAGCATATTGATTTCTAAATTGAGATGACTTACAGTCAATGGACAACTATAATAAGATTTTTTTCAAAAAGTATACACTTTCGAATTTTTTTTTGAAAAAGTGTATATATAAAAAAAATATTTAGAAAAGTATGTATACGCGCGTCGCGCCTATTGAAATAGGCGCGACCTAGGGGTGCGCTTATTCCAATGATTTTTTTTACGCGGTGGAAACAACGGTCTATCAGAAACAACGTTGATTTTAAGTCTACTTATGGTTTTCCTCCTAAATAGAAATTGAGAGATAGTCTCACGCGTTGCTTTATCCCAGTATTCATAGGTCCAAATTCCTCTACGCTAGTCTCACCAAATTCCTCGACTGGTTCTCTATCAAGAGAAATCTAAAGACCCTTGCTGGTGTTGTTGGATATGCAAGTGGAAACAACGGTCTATCAGAAACCACGTTGATTTTAAGCCTGCTTATGGTTTTCCTCCTAAATAGAAATTGAGAGATAGTCTCACGCGTTGCTTTATCTCAGTATTCATAGGTCCAAATTCCTCTACGCTAGTCTCACCAAATTCCGCGAGGTAAAACATTGCAACAAAGTTGTTTATTCACAAGTTTCTGAATGAGACTTTTCTTCAAATGCACTAGCTAGTTTGACACTAGCTTGGTTATCCTCACCCGAACTCCAAAACTCCTCATCTGAAGACTCTTGATTTTGTGCATAATGGTTACTTTTTAAATGGACTGGTTCTCTATCAAGAGAAATCTAAACCCCCTGGCTGGTGTTGTTGGATATGCAAGTGGAAACAACGGTCTATCAGAAACCACGTTGATTTTAAGTCTGCTTATGGTTTTCCTCCTAAATAGAAATTGAGAGATAGTGTCACGCGTTGCTTCATCTCAGTATTCATAGGGCCAAATTCCTCTACGCTAGTCTCACAAAATTCCGCGAGGTCAAACATTGAAACAAAGTTGTTTATTCACAAGTTTCTGAATGAGACTTTTCTTCAAATACACTAGCTAGTTTGACACTGTTTTCCAATGCTTTTTCACACCTTCCGAGAAAAATCTGCTACGTTGCCCTACTTGTCCGGCCGGAGTCTGATAATCGAGATTCAAAAGAGTTGAAGCAATTATTATTATTTAAAATCCAACATTCACATGGTTACTTTTTAAAAAAACTCAATTAAAAAGCTATAGTCATTGGAGAAGCTTTACAAGATATTCAGAAGATGTTGAGTCAGAGATGTACGTCTCTCTAGCCTGGTTAGTGTTAATGTGTTATGCTTATGCTTTAGCAATTGTAGCCTGGTGAGACTAGCCTAGAGAATGAACAAGCATCAGGTCGCTTGAAAGACCTTGGTTACCGTACCATGTTAGTATCTAAACTTCACATTTTTAGAGAACCAGCCGAGACGCAAGAGTGGAAACCCCAAAGAGCTATTTTGCAGCAGTAATTCCTGAAAATGTCAAACTAGCTAGTGTATTTGAAGAAAAGTCTCATTCAGAAACTTGTGAATAAACAACTTTGTTTCAGTGTTTTACCTCGCGGATGTTGTTCAGAACAAGTTGGAAAATTTAGCTCTTGCACCTAAAAAACCCAAAAAGCTCTTTTGCAGCAGTAATTCCTGAAAATGTCAAACTAGCTAGTGTATTTGAATAAAAGTCTCATTCAGAAACTTGTGAATAAACAACTTTGTTTCAATGTTTTACCTCGCGGATGTTGTTCAGAACAAGTTGGAAAATTTAGGACAGGAAAAAAGTATTTACCTTCTTATAACTTCCTTTCTTGTTTACTGGAGGAATTTGGTGAGACTAGCGTAGAGGAATTTGGACCTATGAATACTAAGATGAAGCAACGCGTGAGACTATCTCTCAATTTCTATTTAGGAGGAAAACCATAAGCAGACTTAAAATCAACGCGGTTTCTAATAGACCGTGGTTTCTTGGAAAAAAATATGTGGAATAAGCGCACCCTAGGGATGCGCCTATTACAATAGGCGCACCCCTGGGTCGCGCCTATTGCAATAGGCGCGACGCGCGTATACATACTTTTCTAAATATTTTTTTTATATATACACTTTTTCAAAAAAAATTTGAAAGTGTATACTTTCTTAAAAAAATCCTATAATAATTAAAATATGTAAACTAGGAAGTTTGAATTAATTTTTAAGCCGATAATTTGCTACATATTTATTTAAATATCATTTTTTTTAATAACATACTCTTTTTGAAAACATATATATTATATATATATATATGTAATACATATAATTTATTAATTTACATAATTGAATTTATCAAATGTAAAATTATTGTTTAAAATATAAAGTTCATATTATATTCTTAACATAAATGTGAGAGACGACATAACTCATGTTTGGTCATTATTGGATCTAATTTGTACTTGTAAAAAAGGAAGAAGAAAATATTTGAGACATTATTATGTTGATGAAATAATAACCTAATGAACCTGGTTTTGGTCGGGGGCTCCATATATATAGTTAGTGGGGAAACAATAATAAATTATGTGGAAAACCATGAATTATTATTATATGATGGTACAAAAAAGTTACTCCATAAACCACTTTAATTAGATCAATAATTTGAGAAGATTGGTAAGAAAAATAAATTGAAAGTAAATTTTTAAAAAACTATACTGTAAACTAATCTTACTAATGTATTTTTTTAAATTGTCTAAATCATATTCTTTTTGTTGTTGAATATTCACTTTTGATATTTTTATAATTTCTGGAATTTGTGTCAATAAATATTTTTTTACCTAATTTAGATGTTGCTCTTGCTGCGGAAAAGATGACAAAATCGTTTTATTACTAAAAGGAAATCATGCATTCTGCATGGATGTGTCCTGGAATCCACCCAAAAAGTGACCATCACTTTAAATGGAATATGAGTTTTTTTTTTAAATAAATAAATAATGGAATATGAGTATAGGGTACGTATAATACTAATGTGGAACGTAGACGTATCTAATGAGAACATATTTATATTTTAGACTAACGAGACGTTCTTTTCGCGGAATTTGAATGGAATAGTTAATACGAACTCCGTATGAAGTTGTTATTTTTCGCAGAATTGAAATTTTTTGGCTTACGGATTCTTAGAGGAGTGGTTTTAGACATTCCGACTCAAAACCTCGGATTTCCTAAGCCGGGCGGGGTCGGAATAAGGAATAGACGTGGAAAAGACAAAATTGCCCTCATGTACTTTACTTAATGACAGGACTACCCTCACCATTACTTCTTCATTTTCAACTGGTGCTTCCCATTCCATTCCAAACGAAGCTTCCCAGTGTGACTGAAGCAGTTGCTTGGTTTCCCCATCGTGACCGAAACCACAACCACTTCCATCTGCGAAGAACATCAGGGACTGGATTTCCCCATCTGCTTGCTCTCCCCATCTACTTGCTTGATTTCCTCTGAATCTATTGTTGTGATTTGGCTTCCAAACCCCGAATCGGCGATTCTGGGTTCGGAGCTGTGGTGAACTGGTACTGGATTTTTCATGCTTGGGTTTGGTTCGTGTTTGAAGATTGAATGTCGCACTTAGGTACTTGAGCAATTTTGTTTCAGTCGAAAGAATTTCTTGCAATATTGGTTTCAATTTCAGCTAAAGCGATGCCTTTTTTTGGTGAAAGATGAATAAAGATTCAAATCATTCATAAGGTGCTCGATAAAATGCTCAAAAGAAATTTTCGTTGATCTTTTTGAAGATCATGACTTGATTATCTTCCGAGTCTTTTTTAGATGATAAATTTGCGGCAAGTATCATACCATTTTGCTAATTTGCACCTTAGAAACTGTTCTTTTTTATTTTGTTGTTGATTTTCAGGTGCATAAAGATGGCAATTGTTCATGACATTGCCAAAGGTAACTGCTCTTTCTTATTTGTTAATTCTTTCTTGTTTAAATGACACTCGTTGAAGATATTTTCAAGCTGTTTAGAGGTCCAATTAACTGCTGGTATGTTTTTACCAAACCCATCCTCGATAGTCTTCAACAGCTTATTTTATGATGCCTACATTTTTAATTGCGGTTGATGATCTTATCCATTTGCAGGGAAGTTTCAAACTGAATTGGGAAAGCTTGGGCAGTTAAGATAGCATCGATAAAAAAGAAACAACAGTCGAAATCTTTGATAGGCGCTACTACAGGTAAAAAATCTCTCTTTAACACTTAATTAATTCTCGGCTTAGGTCTGAATTGATAGATTGATGATGATCATTGAACATGTTGTAACTTGTGGGCGTTATCTGAAAGTCAACATATCGATTTGCATTTAAATTATGCTTAGTTTGATAAACTACTTCTTGTTCAGCTAGTTTTTCTTTCTGATTGTTGATTGAATGAATGATCTTGTGATCAATGACATGAATATGTTGAATAGGTTGTACTAATTGCACGACAGTAAATGGCCCAAGTGGATGAATTTATTAAGTGGCCAATATGTTTGTTGTACATATATCAAAATCTCACCGAGTAAGTGGCCAAAAGGATGAATTTATTACGTGATTGCCCATAATACAATTCAGTCAGTCTGTCTCATGGTTTTTGGATGAATCTAGATTCTTTTCTGAATGAATATCCATCCTATTGTTGATTCCTACGATTTAGTATAACGTTGTAATGTCATCTGTCTCATGTTGCCATGTTGCTTCCAGAGAGATTTGCTCATGTTTCTTCTGAATGCAGTACATACCATTTGGATTCATCAGGAAATGAAGATTCCACTTGTATACATTCTACTTTCACGTGTTGGATGGATGGATTGTATCTCAAGGTAACTGAAATTAACTGACTGGCTCAACACGAGAAGCAGCAAAAACAATCATATATATATTAGGAATGAGAATTTTTCCTTCCATATATATATATATATTGTATGTAATTGAAATATTTATTGTCTTCTAGTTCGTGTTTGAAAAGGCCAAAAAAAAAGGTTTGTGTTTGAGTTGTGAAGTTGTGATTCAATAAACCATCTTCTTACGCATATGATAACTGAAATTACATCATTACATGCTAAAATGTTGTTATGTACACATGATGATGATTATATATAATTAATAGTTTTATATATAATTAATAGTTATATATATATATAAGTTTACGGTATAAAATGTTTATTTTTAAAATAAAATGGAAAAAGAACCGAAAATTAATGGAAAGGAAGTTTTTAATAATATATTGTCCTTTAAAAATAATTAACGTATTAAATAAATTGTTTAAAATAGTTTTTTTTTAATTATTAATTAATTATATTTAAGTTTTTATTATTTCGTTCTTTTTAAAATTAATTAATACAAATTAAATGTATTATATATTAACATATACAAGAAGAGGCAAATATGTCATTTTACCACATTTTATTCCATTTCTATATCCAATTTCATCACAGAAACAACATAATTTCTTATTTCACTCATTTCCATTTCAGCAAATAAATAACTTCATATTCTTATATTTTATTTCTTATTCTCTATTCATATTCCCTATTCTCTATTCCTTATTCCGAATTCTGTCAAAAAACGTCCTGTAAAAGAACTCTAATATCAAGGTTAACGTAAGGTAATCAAACTCCACAGTGTAACATGCACCTGTCTTCATATGAGAGTATAAAACGTGATGTGATTCCTTTATGGTAAGACATATTTTAATGGTAAGTCATTAATTTTGGAATGAAACGTGTGCATCGTATTAAAACTTAATATCAAGTATAGAGTTGATGTGACGCTCGCCTGTCATCGATAGATTTGTGAGGGGTGTGCTACTAAGATACAGCATAATTTATTTTACATTCATTAAAACTACTATATAAGTTTTTATAATATATAGATATGAATGGCTCTCGACTCATTAGATATTAATTTAATTTCTTATATTAGATACACATTATACAATATATAGTAATGAAAAATATCTCAGTCTCATGTCATCAATTTAGAATTTCGAGTAATTGTTTTTTCCATTATTAAAATATTTCACAAAATATATACTTTTTAAGGAAATTAAAAAATTTAACATTTAACGACACAACAATATATATTAAAAGTACTAATAATTGATCAATAATTTATATATACATAATCACAACATTATTAATGTATCACTATATTATAATAATTAATATTTAGTGTTATATTTGTTTTTATACATGTGTAGTTTTACTTTTACCATTAATATATAAGTAGTTTCATTATCTATAATTTTATGATGATATTTGCATATTAAATTAATTGTCAACCAATATTTCGGTGTTTATTATTTTAATTTAAAAACCTAATTTTTATTGAACAATTAAATGTATAATTATTATTTTTTTGGTTCATAAATTAAATATATTTCATGTCTTACTTATTTTATGAAAAGATAAATAAATTTTATTTAAACCCTAACATAAATTAAATTCATTGCGTACTGTGAAGCAGTAAAGTGGGAAGCATATGTTGGATCGTGAAATCCTGGATGCTGATCTGGCAGTGAATTAAATGCCAGACAAGGGTGGAAAGATGCTTCTGCTCCAACTCCGGTGAACCTGCAGGTTGGGGAGCGCAACAGAGGGGGTGTCTCTGGATCCCTCTCCGATACTTAAATGAGTATATGTTTGTGTATATCTCAAAACGTAAGGAACGTATGTAAAACAAATGTATTTATAGGGTAGGAGAGATCAAACCGTATAAGGCAGCTGAATATCTCAGTGTATATTGTGTTGCTGAAGATTCGGATCATAAGATATGGCAGTTATTGCAGTTACCATATCTAATCTTTAGTGAATATGTGACCGAGATACGCGGGATATCGTGGTCACTTCCTTATTAACGGTTTAGTGGGACCAGAGGAGAGAGGCAAGGCTCTCTTCGGGGCGAGCACTCCCATGGCGAGCAGTGAGAGGTCGCGGCCTGGTGAAGAATGGCGAGCAGTCTAGGAGCCTTTGGCGTCCCTAGAGACTTTGGGCTCGATTCTGGGCCACTCGATGGTGGGCCAAGTTGACTTGTACTTAGGTCGATCCATTTTTAATATCTTGGGTTTACCCCCTCTAGGGTTATTGGACCTTCGAGGCCTTTTCCTTACTGGGTTGTCACTATCGATACCCAACATTTGCCCCCGAAGCTTGATTGAAGTTTCTTCAGTCGAGCTTGATTTTTTGGTAGGGTTTTAGATAGTGACGCCTTAAATTCGGTTTTCTTCGCCTCTTGTAATGGTTCATGACCTTTGGGGCACTTCCGGTTCGTTTGGCGAGCAGTCCCTCCACTGTTTAAAGCTGAAGGAATATTCTTCCTTTTATTCCCTCTTGGCGATCACTCGAGGTAACCTAGGCTTGAGAAAGTTTATCTTTCTTTGCTAGGCGATCATTACCTACCAAAAGTATTTATGATAAAGCCTATTAGTGCGCTGGCGATCACTTTGTCTGCTCAGTGGACTTTAGCATTTAATGACTGCACAGTCATCCGGAAATCGAACGGTCGCTTGGGGCACACCTGTCATTTATTATTCCGTAAACCAAGGGCAGTCTGACAGCTGTCTGTACTGGCCGACCGTTTGTCTCCCCGAGGTGTCTCTTGGAATTCTGACATTGCTTCGGTTTTTTCCAAAAAGGTGCAATTATTCTCCTGCGTCGCTTCGATTCGTCCGTGGCGGTTACTCCTTTTTGGCCTATATAAGAGACGTCAGTTTCTTTGTTTTGTTTTTTACGCATATTCACTCCTTCTGACTTTCAGAGCTTCTTTTGCGAACCCTTTCTCTTTTTCAATCTTCTTCAACCTTTCTCCCAACTGTTTCCATGGCTACCAGCGGTCAGAGGATTAAGCACACAACCACTAAGGCACCCAAGAACGCCAATGCCCCCTTAATCATTAGGGATGGTGTCGTGCCCCCCTCAACGGGGGGACAAACTGACCTGGGGAGGTCCGCAGCCACCCCTGTGGTGGTGGATGGGCCTGAGCTTCAAACGCCTATCTTTTCTCCGAAAGGTAAACACTTGTTACTCCATTGCTCTGTTTTGGTAATATCCCCTGCTTTTCCTTGTTTTTATGCTTGCCATTGCCATATCTGAACTGTTTGAGTAGATGTCAAGCCTAATGAGTTGAAGCCGGCTTACTTTAAGACAATGGTGGCGCTTGGTGGTCTCGGTGTGGAGGATGCCCCTAGATATCCCGGCCTAGGTCTGCATTATCCTCGCGGCGGAGAGGTTTACATCTATGCGGCCTAGATCGATGCTGGGTTGCGTTTTCCTCTTTGCGAGGATTTGCAAGCGTTGTGCCAGTTTTATGGAATCCACCCCACGCACCTCGTTCCCAATGCCCTCAGGATGTGGGCCGGTTTCAAGTTCCTGTGTATACGTCAGGAATGGGCGTATTCACTGGCCTTATTCCGGTGCTTTTTCCGATTGGCAGCTGGGGCGAACCACCTCCATCACTTCCAACCACGCTGGCCGAAGTTTGCAGAGTGGAGAGGCCTTCAATCGTGGGATTGGAACGTCCACGTTCGGTTTGTAGACGATTTTCGGGCTACCAACTCCAATTATAAGAAGTTTTACTTCTTTTACAAGGGGGGTGTATCCTGGAAACTGTTTACCCCGGATAAGGATTTCCCTCCTTCTATCGAAGAGCTGTCAGGGAGTGATCAGAACGCCATCAACGACCTTTTCCGGTTGCATTGATCGTCCCACTTCAATTCCATCCACTCAGTGGCGGAGACTACTGAGAATATGCTTGAGATGGCGGGCATTCATTAGGTTACGCCAATCTTTGAAGATTGGGTAACTTTCTAACCCTTTTCTTGTTTACTGTATGTAGGCAAGACCCGAAAACTTATAGGTCTCTTTGGTGACCAGGAAAAGGCAGGGCTGTCCACTGACCAGGCATTGCTGAACTCTCCTCCTCCCCCCTCTAGGCGTTCGTCCAAGAGGAAGTCTAAGGAGGTGCGTCCCTCGTCCACTGTTGGCCCTCGCCAACCGGGTATGCTGTCTCGCCATTTGTCGATTTGACGTTTTCATACTTTGCAGTTTTTGGATTCTGACATCTTGCCTTGTTGTTTTGCAGAGAAGTCCTCGGCTGACGTGTCCCGGGACCCTCCTCCTCCTCCCTCCAAGAAGGTCAGGAGTGAGGAGCACCCGGAAGTCGACCAGCATCCTCCTCCTCCCCCTCCTAAGGGCCCTTCTGCCAGCAAGGGGAAGGGTCTGGACTTGGCGCCTTCTTCTCCATCTCCTCAGGGTACTTCTGTCACCAAGGAGAAGACTTTAGCCTTGGCGCCCCTCCTCCTAGTGTGCCCACGGTCCCTCCCAAGGAGTCTGGGACCCAGAAGAAGGGGCCCGACACCCCAGCTCCTCGAAGGCTCCTGCGGAGGAGTACTGCTCCATGGCGAGCTTGTTCCATCCACTCAAGGCTGCGAACCCTCGGGGGGCTTGGTTCCCTTGCGGGGACCTTTCGAAGAAGGGGTTCTCCGCCCAGAAGAGCCTCCGGGGTAGCCCGGACATGTGCATGCGGCTCCTCGACGAGATAATTCCCCCCAAGGACCGCTCGATTATTCCCACGGAGCTACCTCAGATCGAGGGGTTCCTGCGGTCCCACTTCGAACGAGTCGCTCTGGTAAGACCTCGTTTTTTTTTTCCTTGTCGTTCACTTTTTGTTTGTTGTCCTGACAATTTTCATTCTATTTTTGTTGCCAGCTTGTTCGGGAAGAGGTGGTGATTGGCCGCGTCTTCGGAGAGCTCGCCAACAAGCATTCTGACCTGCTTGTCGAGCTGGAGCAGTACCGAAGTACAGGGATCACCCCCGGGCAATTGGCGGCCATCAAGTCGACCGCTGATGCGGCGATCGCCTAGGTGGACGGTGCCCGGGAGGAGTACTTCAGGAAGGAGCAACGTCTCCTTGCTGATGTTAAGAAGAGGGAGGCTGATGCTGCAGTTTTCCTTCAAGAATCCGAGGACCTTCATCGGTGCCTAGATGAAGGAGAAGCGGTCCGGGATCGCTTAGAGGCCGAGTTGAAGGAGGCTCGGGCCCAAATGGCGGAGTTGGACGCTCTTCGGGTCGCCGCTGAGACCCAGAAGGAAGATGCTGAGGCCCAAAGGGCTATTGCTGAAGCCAGGGGGATCGCCCTGGAGGAGCAGAAGAAACAGCTGGCTAAACAGCTAAAGGCTGTCCCTTCGCCCCAAACCGTGGTCGAGGAGTTCAAGGCCTCTGAGGATTTCGAGGACCACGCTTTAAAGGTGATGAAGTCGGCGATTGCCGATTTTCTTCAAGTCCTGGTCGATGATGTCCAGGCGGTCGATCCCAACTTTCCCATTGGGGAAGTTGAATCCCTTAAGAGTTTCTTGCGGAGTTACCTTCCTCGGCCCACTCTTGCTGCTGAAGAGATTGCCCTTGGAGGCGAGCCGAGTATTCCTGCCCCCGAAGGCGAGCAAAACACCCCTTCCCCCGAGGACCCAAAAGCTTGAAGTCTCCACCTCCCTAGCGATCGTCTTCCTTATATCTTTCTTGTCCTTCCTTCGTATATTTTTTCTTAGATGCGTTTTGTAATTACTTTTCGATAAAAGACTCGGTTATTATATATTGAATGCCTTTTTTATTCATACGCCCTTGGATGACTTTGAATGTGTTGGCTATCTTTCCGATATCTTAATCGCGTAATCGTAATTACTCTCGACTTTTTCTTGCTTTGTAATGGCATCGACTTTTAAAGCCTTGGACCAAGCATAAGTCTATATGAACTTTCTAAGGACAATACTCTAACACTTAAAAGCATAGACTTCTAAGTTCAAAGAGATATTACATTTTCGAAGTTTAAACCTTTGAGGTGTTTGCATAATAATAAGGAATTTGTTAACTTAAGGCTTCATCATCCATAGTGATCGCCTAAAATTCCTTATCCGCTGTTTAATGGGTTGATAGCAGATCTCTTTGTCTGACTTTGGCGTCTGCTCTTCCGTTTTTTCTTAATTCTATTGTTAGGACTTTTTGGCCTGACTTTGGTGTCAGGACTTTCATTTTGCCTTACTTTATTGCTAGGTCTTTTGGGGCCTATCTTTGGCGATAGGGCTTTTTGGCCTATCTTTGGCGATAGGGCTTTTTGGCCTATCTTTGGCGATAGGGCTTTTGGCCTGACTTTGGTGTCAGGGCTTTTGGCCTGACTTTGGCATCAGGGCTTTTGGCCTGACTTTATTGCTAGGGCTTTTTGGCCTAACTTTGTTGCTAGGGCTTTTGGCCTAACTTTATTGTTAGGGCTTTTTGGCCTGACTTTGGCGTCAGGGCTTTTGTGCCTGATTCGGTCATCAGGTCTTTTGTGCCTGATTCGGTCATCAGGTCTTCGCCTGACTCTTAGCGTCAGGTTTTTTTTCTTCGATTTGCTTCGAGTGGACATGCTTTATGAAGGAATGGCAAGTTTGATTACAATCTATGTATGAAATCTCCTTAGATGCTCAAAATTGAATGGACGGGGTAACCTTTCGCCTTCGGTGGTTTCCAAATAGTAGGATCCTGGCGCGGCGATCTCTATTACCTTGTACGGTCCTTCCCATTTGGCTGAAAGTTTATTATGACTGTCCAGCCTTGTGAATTCATTCCTTCTCATAACCATCTCCCCCACGAAAAATTGGCGAGCGCTGACTTTTCTGTTGAAATATCGAGCGGTCGCCAGACGCATCTTTGCTTGTGTTTTTTCTGATAGTCATCTCTTTTCTTCTGCCAAGTCGAGGTCAGTTCTGCGCTCGACCTCGTTTGCCTCAGCGTTAAAATGTAGGATTCTATGGGTAGGCACTACTATTTCGGCAGGTGTTACTGCTTCTGATCCATACACTAAGCTGAAAGGTGTTTCTCCCGTGGCCGCCTTAGGCTTTGTTATGATGGCCCATAATACGTTTTCCAGCTCTTCTGCCCAATTCCCTATGAATGCTCGAACCCTTTTCTTGAGTCCTGCTAAAAAAACCTTGTTGGCTGCTTCAGCTTGCCCATTCGTTTGAGGATGATGCACCGAGCTGAAACGATGGTCGACATGATATTCTTCACAGAGCCATTTGAGCTCCTTTCCAATGAATTGCGGACCATTATCACTGTTGAGTATTTTGGGAATGCCAAACCCGGAGAATATGTTGATATTTAGGAATTTGATGACCTGAAATTCCGTTGTAGAAGCTAGAGCTTTCGCCTCTATCCACTTGGTGAAGTAGTCGATCGCCACTATAATGTGGGTGCGTTGACCAGTACTAATAGGGAAAGGACCTAATATATCGATCCCCCATTGAGCGAAAGGCCTGGCACCCGCCATTTGGGATAATAATGTTGATGGTCGACCTGATTGTGGTGCAAACTGCTGGCAAGTCTCACACTTCTGCGTTAATTCAGCCGCATCCTTTCCCAAGGTTGGCCAATAGTATCCCAACCTGACGATTTTCCTTGTCAACGATCGAGCACCTTCGTGACATGCTGCCACCCCTTCATGAGCTTCTCGAAGAACCCTTTCTGTTTCTGGATGAGCAACACACCTTAAGTAAGGAGTCGAGTAACCTCTTCTGTTGAGTTCTCCATCTATAATTAGATAACTAGCCGCGAGTTGTCTTATCCTCGTGGATTTGCCCTCATCATCCGGGAGGATTCCCTCTTTTAAATAACTCTGAAACGGAGTCATCCATGTGACTTGTCCTTGAATGTTGAAGACTTCTGCTCTGCTTTCAAGGACTGAACATAGAGCCTTTTCCAGGAACTGTACATCCTGGATTGTTGTCCCTCCAAATGCCAGTTTACTCAAGGAGTCTGCCATCTGGTTTTCTTGGCGAGGAATAGACTCAATCGCGAAATTTGGGATTTCTGCGACGAGCTTCTTGGCGATGCTGAGGTACTTTTTCATTTTTTTCCCTCTTGCCTCGTAGGTGCCATTAACCTGATTGACGATAAGCTCCGAGTCACTCTTTACCTTAAGCGCAGCTATACCCATTCCTTTTGCTAGTCTGAGTACAGTGATAAGAGTCTCATATTCTGCTTCATTATTGGTCGCCGGGAATGTTAAGGCGATCGCGTACTTCAAAGGCTCGCCTTTAGGAGGGATAAGAATTAAACCTGCCCCCGAGCCTTCTCTTGATGAAGACCCATCTGTATAGAGTTCCCAGATTTGATTGTCGTCTGCTGACTGACTTGGCCTGTTTTCTGCTTCTGTTTGATCGTTACTCGTGCTTTCCACAATGAAATCAGCTAGTGCTTGACCTTTGATGGCCGTTTTTGGCGCAAATTTGATCTTGAATTCGTTGAGCTCGATCGCCCACTTGACCATTCTTCCTGAAGAGTCTGGCTTGATCAGGAAGTTTTTGAGTGGTTGATTAGTGAGGACCGTGATGTTGAACATTTTGCTAATGAAATACACTGGACTCTGAATATTATTTTCCTCCCTTATTAAAACAGCACTGCTGCCACCTCGCTAATGCCTAAATAAAGGAAGAGTTGCTCGCCTAGAACGGGCATTGCCAGAGCTGGGAGTGTTTGGATATGCCTCTTCAAGGATTGGAACGCTTCCTCGCAGTCTGGCGTCCACTCGAATTTGAGGTTGGCCCTCAGAGTTTTGAAAAATGGAAGGGACCTGTCACTCGCTTTGGAGAGGAACCAGTTGAGAGCAGCTAGGCGTCCGTTCAGGTAATGGACTTCCTTGTGGCAGGTTGGTGACTTCATTTCTTCTATGGCCTTCAGCTTTTCTGGGTTTGCCTCGATGCCCCTTTCGCTGACCATAAAACCCATAAATTTACCAGACTTGACTCCAAAGGCGCACTTTGCAGGGTTCAGGCGAACGCTGTGTCTCCTCATGCATTTGAAAGCTTCGCGGAGGTCTGTTGCGTGCGGATTGCCCTTGGTGGTTTTGACAAGCATATCATCCACATAAGCCTCCATGTTTCTCCCTAGCATGTCCTGGAACAGGCGGTTCACCATCCGTTGATAAGTTGCCCCGGCATTGATGTGACCAAAAGGCATCACCTTGTAGCACAGAATGTCTCTGTTTGCATAGAAAGTTGTGTGAGCCTCATCGTCTGGATGTATTCTGATCTGGTTGTAGCCTTAATAGGCATCCATGAAGCTCAGCATCTCGTGACCAGAGGTGGCATCGACCAGCTGATCAATCCTTGGCAGGGGATATGAGTCCTTAGGGCAAGCCTTGTTCAAATCGCGGAAGTCGACGCACATCCTCCACTTGCTGTTTGATTTCCTGACCAGAACTGGGTTGGCGACCCAGCTCTGGAATCTTACTTCTCTGACGAAGTCAGCCTCAATCAGCCTGCCGACTTCCTGCCTGATCGCCAAACGCTTGTCCGTCCCGAACGATCTTCTTTTTTGGGCGATCAGCTTGCTGGAAGGGTCTATCCTGAGCTCGTGGGAGATGATATCTGTGCTGATTCCCGACATATCGGTTGGCTGCCAGGCGAAGAGCTCCTTAAATTCCTTGAGGAGGGCGGTCATGACCTCCTTCTGATCTTCTTTTAAGGTGGTCCCAATGCGCACCTTCTTGTCCGGCCCATCGACCTCGACCTCTTCCAATTCCTCCATGGGTGCTGGCCGAGCCAAATCCTCGCGAGGGTCGGCCTCTGTTTCAATGGCGAGGGCTTCCCTTTGGTTCTTCCTGCGCATGCAGTTCATATAGCATTGCCGCGAGGAAGGCTGGTCGCCGAGCACTTCTCCGATCCCGTTGGGAGTGGGGAACTTCATCTTCAGATGGACCGTGGAGGCCACAATCTTGTTCGGATTGATCGTGGTCCTCCCTAGGATGGCGTTGTAGGATGTAGGTGAATCGACCACCAAGAAACTGACTAATACCTTGATGCTCTTCCACCCCTCGCCAAAAATCACTGGCATGGTTATGGCCCCCAGTGGATAAGTTGTCCTTCCCGCAAACCCAATCAGCGGAAAGTCGACCTTCTTCAGGTCACGCTTGGACTTGCCCATCTTCTCAAAAGCGTCCAGAAATAGGATATCTGTCGAGCTGCCTCCGTCGACTAGAATTCTTGCAACGTCACAACCGTCAATATCTGCTGTGATAACCAAAGCATCGTTGTGGGGGGTTGTGACATGTGTCAAATCATCTCCAGAGAATGAGATGACAATGTTCTCCTCAGGTCGGGGTCGCTTTCCCAACTGAACTGCTGTGGAGATCTGAGTGGCGTAGAGCTCTCTGGCGTGCGACCCCTCGCCACCTGCACCGAATCCTCCTGCAATCAAATTTATTCTTCTCTTGCTGGCAGACAGATCAGTTTGTTCAGCAGGGGCTGGCGAACGATGTCTCCTAGGGGCGTTCGACTCCTGTCATGCCCTGCCACAAATTCCTTCAGCATTCCCCCCTGAATCAGCTTATCTATGTCCCGCTTTAGAATGTGGCAGTGATCCGTCTTGTGGCCCTTGCACTTGTGGTATCTGCAATAGCTCTCGACATCTTTCCCCATAGGCTGACCACCTCGACGAGGCATCGGTGGCCTCACCAAGGATCTCCTCTCCATCTTGACTAGTATCGCTGAGATCTGCCTATTTAAAGGCGTGAAGTACTCAGGGACCTCTGGGTGGCAAGGCGCTGGATTAGACTCGACTCGGGGCCTGTTGTCTATTCCCTTCTTCTCCTTCTTCACCTCCTTCTTACCATCGCGTCGGGGTTCAGGAACCACCCTTAGTGAAGTCGTTAGGAAGTTAGCCTCTGTGTTCGCCCTTTATGAGACCTTTTGCTCTGGACGCCAACTCCTCCAACGTTTCGATCTCCTTTACATGGTAGCTGTTTCGCAGCTTCCTTGAGGCCTTGTTGGCCACATCCAGACCTCTGTAAAATGCTCGAATGATTTCCCCATCCGAGATTCGGCGATCTATCTCCGTGACGTTTTGATGGAAACGCCCGTAAAAATTGGCCAGTGATTCTCCGGGTTGTTGCTTGACCGCATCCAGGGCGACCACGCTCTTCATCCGTTGTCTCTCGCCCATGTATCTCTCCAGGAACTTGCTCCTTAATTCTGCCCAAGTTCCTATAGACCCTGCAACGACGCCGAAGAACCAGGACGAATCCGAACCCGAAAGAGTGGATGGAAATAGTAAAACCAAGTGATTGGGATCATTTGACTTACCCAAGAGAGAAGCCTCGTGCTTGTTGACGTGTATGGTGGGGTCTCCTCCACCACTGTACTCAGGTATGGCCCGAGCAACTACGTCTTTGGGGATCTTGATGGCGACGAGCTCGTCGGAAAAGGGGTGAGCAGATTGTTCCTTGAAGGGAGCTACGACTGTCAACCGTCTTTCTTGGAGCCTCTTGTTGAGAAGTTCGTCCATCTGGTTCACAGTGCAATACTTTGGCGAGGTCCCGGATGGAGAAGGACCGGAAGTATTGGCCGAGTACGTAGACGCCAGCTGTTCGGTGTGTGCCGGGGGTAGAGACTGTTGTCCAGATGTCATCTCCTGCTCTTCCTGGGGTGTTGTGGTGCCAGGATTCGCGATTTCAGACGGTAAGGGCCCTGTGGCAGCAGGACGGGTATTTCCCTGGGGAGCAGGGGCTTGACGGAGGGCCTGCCCTATGATGGCCTCCAGCAATGATATCATCTCCGGGGTTAACTGGATGTTTTCCCCGGCGATGTGGACGGTCTGCGGAGCTAGAGTCTCGACGTGGTTGGTAGCTGGGGTCGGTCTGGAATTACCGACATGCTCTCGGGCCGCCCGCAGGGGGACGGCATTGGCTCCTGCCTGGCTGGCAGGTTCTTGTTGAAGCGGGGAAGCGGCGGCGGAATCAGAGCTATCTGAGGATCGCTCGCGAGTCTGGTTCCGACGGTTGTTTTGGGATCGAGTTCTCATGGCTGAATCGCTCGTTTCCCACAGACGGCGCCAAATGTTGGATCGGGAAATCCTAGATGCTGATCTGGCAGTGAATTAAATGTCAGACAAGGGTGGAAAGATGCTTCTGCTCCAACTCCGGTGAACCTGCAGGTAGGGGAGCGCAACAGAGGAGGTGTCTCTGGGTCCCTCTCCAATGCTTAAATGAGTATATGTTTGTGTATATCTCAAAACGTAAGGAACGTATGTAAAGCAAAGGTATTTATAGGGTAGGAAAGATCAAACCGTATAAGGCAGCTGAATATCTCAGTGTATATTGTGTTGCTGAAGATTCGAATCATAAGATATGGCAGTTACTGCGAGATATTGCAGTTACCATATCTAATCTTTAGTGAATATGTGACCGAGATACGCGGGATATCGTGGCCACTTCCTTATTAACGGTTTAGTGGGACCAGAGGAGAGAGACAAGGTTCTCTTCGGGGCGAGAACTCCCATGGCGAGCAGTGAGAGGTCGCGGCCTGGTGAAGAATGACGAGCAGTCTGAGACCCTTTGGCGTCCCTAGAGACTTTGGGCTTGATTCTGGGTCACTCGATGGTGGGCCAAGTTGACTTGTACTTAGGCCGATCCAGTTTAAATATTTTGTGTTTACTCCCTCTAAGGTTATTGGACCTTCGAGACATTTTCCTTACTGGACTGTCACTATCGATACCCAACCGCATATATATATAATGTTCTTTGTATAAGACACGGCAGTCGACCAAGAATTTGACTCCCCCAGCATCCTCTGACCCAAAATAAATCACGTGTGCAAAACAATAACGGCTGCTAATGATTCGGTAAGTGAAACACATGACTTCGTTTTCATAAATCTAACGTACCAAAATGTACACGTGTACTATGTTTAAGCCCGACAATCTATAAATGTATCCTTCTTTATTTATTATTTATATATATGTATACTTTTAATATGTTTACACCTATATGTTAACCGTTAACGTGTGAATTTATCATTCTCTAGGATTGACTACGAGGATGACATTTGCTTATGCAGGAGACCGTAGGTAAAAAAAAAAATCGGTGCTCACTTTCTGCCGCCTAAATTGACATTGTTTACACAATAGTATAAGATAGTGTAAATATGATATAATTGTGTTGCTAATATGATTTTGTGAGTACTTTTTTCAACAAGTTTTATTTTATAACTTTTAACATTTGTATTAGTTTTTTATTACAAGAAACTTCTTTCTATCAGATTTGGCACACGGTATTACAATCTCCTACACACTTAAATATGTGGCTCAACCCAAAATCTTTGCACCCGGTAGTTGATTCGGTTTTGCAAGTTCTATACTTTTCACATACTCTTTCGAGGTTTGACCAACTATTTTCCCTGATCACGGTCCTGGATCGACTATGATACCATTTGTAACGCCTCTAGCTCGAGCGATTGTCCTCACTAACCCAACTCAGTCTGACTAGGCTCGTTATCCTCACTTGGGCCCAGAAAATAAAGAATTCCTATTGGACTTGAGTAGTACATCACTGCTTAATCATTTCTTCCTATCTGATGTGGAACAAAGTATCACATTTTACCCCTTAAAACGTGTGACGTTCTCGTCACGGCCCAGTCCAGAATCTTTGCCACCGGTAGGTGATTCAGCATTGCAAGTCCTATACTTTTCAGATACCCTTCCAAGGCTTGACCAACTATTTTCTCTCGTTGGCACATACCTTCAATCTTGTGTTTAGGGTTTACAGTTTAGGGTTTAAGAACTCAATATATGAATTCATAATTCTAACATTGAGTATATCATTATTTTAATATTTGCGTAAAGATTTTTATATGGATATATAATTGATTAACTTAACATAATATAAACACAAATAAAACAAATTACAAGTTGTGTTTGTGTTCGTCACAAAATAATTATTATCCGTTTTATATTTGCACAATTTAATAGAATAAATTTATTTATTTTTTGACAAGAGAATAAATTTATTCATATAGACAATTTTAACGGTTATGGCATGTGTACCTCAATATTTTACTATATATCCTCAAGTTACTATATTACCTTATCTTCTTTCCTTTTTCTCTCCAAAATGTTATACCTAAATCTTTGACTTAAGCCTTTATTCTTTATATTTATTAAAACAAATATTACTGCTACAAAAATCTGTTAGATATTTTAGTGTAATTGGATTGACTAGTTGATTAATATGATCATAATATTTCATTAAACAAGTCAGGAGAGTGCGGAGTGCAGGAGAGTGCGGAGTGCACGAGAGTGCGGAGTGCACGCTTGTGTTAAGTATATTATGATTCACTGTATCGGAACTTCATCATTTGCTTAGGGACGAGCAATGGAGATCAAAGGGCGCCCCCTTTGCAGGGGTCCGGGGGCAGCGCCGCTTGGCTTGGTCCAAGGGACGGGAGCCCCTGGCGGGATCGAGCTGCCAGGTCAGCTGGGAAAAAATTATTTTTGATAAAGTTGCTATTCTAAAATGTCATTATAATTTTGAATTTATGACTTAACATTTAACTCAAAATTCCTGGTTTTTGGACACTTGCTTAGGAGCTAAGTTTAGACCGAAATGGTGCAATGACTTCGGCACCAAGTCTCATCCCAAGGGGTTCCTATGTTTTGGAGCGAAGTTTTCGAATGAAGTGGTGCAACCGAAGGATGGTGACTTGGGGCGGCTATCCAAGGTCAAGGGGTGTGGTGTTTCTTCCAAAGGGTGTGGCAAACACTATCAATTGGTCATAGGGGATGTCTGAAATATTCATCTCAAACACTCACATTACTTCTCAAGTTCTAGTTTAGACAGATTCTGATTTTTTCCGATTGAAAGTTTGGGTGAACCACCAAATTGTTTCAATCTGAAAGTATCGTCACGACTTCAGATCAATCCAAGAAAACCCATCGAAAATTCAACAAAATCTACCCATGAACCATCTTCTTTAGGCTAAATTGTATATAAGTAAATCATCATACGTATGGCCCAAAACACATATCATCACCATACCTTACACCCGCGTACATAAGTACATAACTAGTTGAAAATAATAATTAAACAATGGTAGAAAATGTATGATGTGTATTTAAGTTAACTTAATTTGGTAGTTGCATTATTTAATTATAAAATGTAGTGATTGTGAGATTACCTATCAAATTTATTGTTACTGTTCTGACTTTTCAAGATTTGTAGCAAAGATGAAAATAAATGTGGTGTCCACCCTAATGCAATTACTTTTAAGTAGTATGTCTAATATATTATTATTAGGACAGGAAAATAATTTGTAATCGACATTTTTAAAAATATTTTCGTAATAAAAAATGATAAATAATTATAGTTACAATATTGCCGTCATTTACTTTATCGTCGTTTATCCAAAGACTAAGAGAGTGTTTCTTTCACGGAATAAGGAATAAGGAATAGGGAATAAGAAATAAGAGATAAGAATATGAAGTTGTTTATTTGGTGGAATGGAATAGAATGAAATAAGGAATTCTGTTTTTTTTTTTGTGGAATTATATATGGAAATGGAATAGAATGTGGTAAAATGACATATTTGCCCCTACTTGTATATGTATAATATATAATACATGTAATTTATTTTATCTGATATAAAATTAAGAATAATTAAAACTTTAATATAAATAATTAAAAATGAAAAAAAATATATTATTTTATTTAAATTTATTTAAAAAACCAATTTCTTAATTTTTTTTTGTAAAAAAAATAAATAATGTAAACATGGTCAATATTCACATTAGTTAAACAAGCATGCACAAATTTATTCTCACCATCATCTCTTACACAAATGATGAACCACAAGATTCAATAAGCTCTACAAATACATTCAAAATCAGATCCTCAGCGCATTGCAAAATTTTCATCAACTGGAAGCAATACAGTCGGGCCAACTAAAATGGAAAGTGGACAAATTGGATCGTTATCTCTGCAATCCAGTCGGGCAATACAGTTGGACCATCATCTCTGCAATCACAGCTGATTCTTATGAGCACCATAAAGTTTATACAACACATATGCACTGCCCACAACACCAGTAGAGATCAAACACCTCCTCCGGTTCCTTCTCCAAAACCCCCTTTAAGAACAAAAAAACCACATCAAATGAGAGTAACGACAATGGCTTAGAATGTCTAGTACTTAAGTAAGCACATTCATAGATCAAGATACAAACTTGAGTCTGGAAATTGCAAAAACAAGAAACCAGCATGAAACAGCATCAACGATTCTGTGCCACCTTCTTCTATCACTGTTTCTGTTTAAAACCGAATCATTGATCGAAAATCTGGTTTCTGTATATAGATGAATTGAAAACAAGTTGAATGTGCATTCATATGATTAAAATCAACAGGCTCATTAAGTAATGCAGTTCATTAAGCAACACAGAGTAAACAAGGAACATAGCAATTTCAGCATCAATTACTTTCTTTCAATGAAATTTCAGCAACAATTTTAGAAATCGTTATTTGAGAAGAACAAGAATATCAAGGCTGCTATTATGAACGAAAACAAGAACAAGAGAATACAAATTCAGCATATTCTTATCGTTCTGGGTTCGTGATTAATCATAGAATCGGATTCTGAGTTCATCTCGAACCAGAACGATTCTGGGTTCATCACCGAACCCAGAATCGAATTATGGGTTCATCACCGAACCCAGAATCGAATTATGGGTTCATCACCGAACCCAGAATCAAATTATGGGGTCATCAAGAACCCATAATCGAATTTTGGGTTCGGTGAAGACGAAGGTAGGTCATCACTTAAAACAGGAGGATTCGTTCCATTACCTGAAGACGAAGGAGAATCGAAGATGAGGAGAAGGACAAGGGAGCTTCATCAATAAGAGGAGAAGTAGCTTCAGTCTAAATGAATGAGGGTAGTTCCGCCCTTAATAGTGTACGAGGGCAAAATAGTCATTAAACACCTTATTCCGGATTCCTTGCCTTCTAGGCTTAGGAAATCCGAGGTCTTCTTACGGAATCCGTAAGCCCAATTCCTTTTCAATTCCATAAAAAGAACATGACATAACACCTACATCCTTATCTCTAATTCATAGTTGGGAATCGAACTCAGATTTGTGCCATGTCAACATATTATCTTACCACAAGGTTACTTGTGCCAATTGTTTTTACTTAATATTTACTAATTGTGCCATTGTTTATTTATTGTTGCCCAATTTAGTAATTAACTTGTGTTACTAACGCAAACAAATTGTAATATACAACGTTGAGTTCCGACTTTCTCAACAACCATAAAATTTGCTAAAAGTTTTGTTCATAATGTTTGACCACTTTTTAATAAACTTTATTGAATTTGTGGTTAATACAGAATTCGAAACTCAACGTTGTTTGTTTTGTTAAATTTTAATATAATTATTTACCTACTATATATATATTTTTTAAATTCTTGTAAATAATGGTTGAAAATAACAAAAAGAATTTTAAGTGGCCTCTAAATTATGAACATTATTTATTTCATTACCATTTCTATGCAACGGTATATAATTAAAGGGTTAATTACTGAAATGGTTACACATGTTTGTCCAATGTGATAAATGCTTACATATGTTTCAGAATGTGACTAATTGCTTTCTTGCATGATAAATAGTTACACATCTTTTTCCCAATCTGATTAATTGGTTACTCTGTTAGTGAACCATTATTTTTTCCGTTAATTAATATTTTTAACATATTTTGAATTATCAAATGACTATTATGCCATTAACTATTCATCTTTTTGAAACCAGACCGAATTCAAGGCAAATTCAACGCTCCACTGGCCCAAATTGGAGAATTTCATTGTCGAATTTCTCAAAGAAAACCACTGGGTCAGATTTATCAAGATGGCTGAGATGGAATCTGTGAGACTGAAAATGGGTCTTATTCTTCAATTGATCCGCGAAGGGGTCTTCTTCATCAATTGAAGAACAACTCGGTGTAGAAGGGGTATTCTTCTTCTTGAATCCTCAACATCATTGAATCGTTCAATCAACAACTGAGAATCAATCAACAACATTGAATCGTTCACCGCGGCGTAGACAAGAAGGGCCACCCAATTTGAAACCTCAAAGAATTCTTCCCTTCTATGTCAAAAAGGAGACCCGTTCGGTGGAATTCTAATCTTCAAGGAATCCATGGCGTAGACAATTGAACCCAATTGTCTCTTGAGACCTTTCGGTGCAAAAATGGAAACCCGTTCGAGCCACTTTTGAGTTCCATCATCAGTCATCTCCATTTCTAGTTTTCTATATACGGTCTTGCTCAGTCTCTCGACAGCAAGACTCCCTGTTAACTGGCTAGCAACTCCCAAGTATGCCATGAATTCTAATTCCCCAGATCACTTCTGGTTTTTGTCTGTTTCTATTCTGGGCGTTTCTTTCACGGAATACGGAATAGGGAATAGGAATTGGGAATAATGAATAGGAGTTAAGAATATGAAGTTGTTTCTTTGGTTGAATAGAATGGAATAAGGAATTCTGTTGTTTCTTTGGTGAATTGTATACGGAAAAGGAATGAAATGTGGTCAAATGATATATTTGCATGTATAGTATATAATAAAAATAATTTGTATTAATTAATTATAAAACTTAAAATTATTAAAAAAGTTCATTTAAATAATAATAAAAATTAAGACGAAATTTTTATTTATTACATTTTTTAAAAAAGACCAATTTATTATTTTTTAAAAAAAATAAAGAATGTAATTTGTCATGCAAAATAATATTTCTTAAACAATCAATTGATTACATAACATTAACATGATTAGAAATATCGATAAATACAATATTCACAATATAACATTTTATGAACCCACGACAATAGTCGTTCCGAATAAGTGTTAGTCATTTGCTGCATTGCACATAGCCACTTGAGCCACGCACGCACGCCGAATACAATATTCATAATATACAACTACAGCTGCATTGCATGCAGCCACTCGAGCCGGTTGGCAAGCTCCATCCCAAAAAAAATAAGCACAAGATGTTGGTGGTTTAAGAACATATGGTGAGCCTTCCACACATCAGCCATCGTGACACCTTCTAGACTACGAACCGCTGAATCCGCCATAGGTAGTTGTTGCTGAATTGGATCCGTTAGCGCCACTGTCTTCGCTAACGAATCAGAGATCATGGTTCTTGCACAGGTAAAAGTTGGATTGCGTAAGAGAAACGTTTGATTGATGCTATATCCTCATCTTGAATATCATCAGTTTCAGACCAAAGTTGACTGAATCAAAAGCACCAGTAAGCACAAAAACATATATGAAATTCCTAACACTGTAGACATGAAACAAAGTCTTTCTTATATAAATGAAGCTGTGAAGAATAGGAAAAAAACTCTACTTTCTTGATAGCAATGTGGTTAAGCTTTTAACACTCTATAGAGAAGTAGTGACTTATGAATACACTCTTCTAATTCATGTTATATCAAGGGAAATCAGACTGATGTGGTATCTTACTCCAACACCCATTCTGGATATATATATATATATATATATATAATATCCACTTTCTGTAAAACTCCACCGCTCTAAGCTAAGCACCACTAACATAGCAACGGACTATAGAACATCACAAGAACCCATAAACGATTTTTGAGTTCGAATCGAACACATAAACAATTTTGGGGTTCGAATCGACCCCAAAAATTTCGAACCCAAAATTAGGGTTTTGGTCAATGGAGGTCGGAGCTGGAACAGGTAGAGGCAACCTACTGAGCAACCTTTCCCTGTAATTTATGGGTTGAACTTCAACTCAGAAACTCAATTTCTAGGTGAACTTCAACTCATAAATTCAATTTCTGTCTGAAATTCAAATCATAAATTCAATTTCGTGGTGAACTTCATACCAGAAATTCAATTTCTGGATTGAACCTTAACCTAAAAATGAATTTGGGTTCGAAAATGAAAAATCAAGGATAAAGAAACAAAGTATCGGAGATTAAGAAATAAAGAAGATGAAGAATCGGACCTATACTCGAAGCTCTAGTCTTTGTATCATTTTGGGAAGAAGGAGATGATTGAAGAAAAATAGTATTAAGAATGGATATATAGATAATTGAAAAGGATGAACAGATAAATATATGAATAAGGGTAAAAGAGTCATTTAACAATTAAAAAATATGTTCAAATGGTTAATGGACGAAAAAAAAATTAACGGCTGCTTAACGGAGTGACCAAATAGTTACATGCTGAAACATATGTGACCATTTAGTCATCCGAAAAAAATGGATAGTCAAATAATCACATTGGTCAAACATGTGCAACAATTGAGTATATTAACTCTTATTTATAGCAACTAAAGAAAGTTTTTTTAAGAGGCTTTATATTATCCCTAATATTTGGTTAAATTTGAGTTTTCCCGTTACAATTTAAATCGTAAAATTTTATTCGCTCATGTTTAGCCAAAATTCGAGTTTGTCCTCTCCGTTAATTTTTCTATCCAAATTTAACAGAATAAGTTGAGAAAAATGCAAAAATAACATAAAACTTTAAAAAAATGTCAGAATTTAACTCTTTTAAAATTTATTCTGTTAAATTTGGATGAAAAAATTGATGAAGAAGACAAACTTAAACTTTAATAAAACACGATAGAAATAAAATTTACAATTTAAACTTTATCCGAAAAACTTAAAATTTTGGAGGGGACAATATTACCGATTGAATTCACCTACTTCATGGAATCAACTCTTCCCATGTGTCTCCATTTTGCAACTGTCGTTTTTATTATTAATTAAGATTTCACTAGTTGTCTTCCATGATTAACTAATATATTTGTTTTTGGTAAATTCCATGATTAACTAATATGGTTGACTATTGCTTGGTCTATTGAGTTAATACTTGTCATTGTTTTATTAATTTCGATCAAGTAGTTCGTTGTTCAGGCGCTAGTTTGCCTACATCGGAACTTATCTATATCTGACGTACAGGTTTGCATGTATTTGTAATTATAGATAGAGATGAAGTCAAAATATAAATTGGTAAGGTAAAAATTAAAGTATTATAAATAATTGAATTAACAAAATTTTAAGAGAGACAAATATAATACTTTAAATCAATAAATTAAAAATAAGTATATTTTTTCAATTTAAAATCACACAACATTATAAGATCGAGGGTAATAATTATCCCTTCCTCTAACCTAGCTTGTCCCTAATAATAGATAGAGAGTTTGAAAAAAAAAATCACCATTTATAAAATGTGATAACATTTTCTTATATCTATATTATTAAGGCTGAACAAGTTTATGTAACCGCCGATTATTTAAATTACAAAAGTATCCTTCAATTTAATAAAACTGTTAGATACATATTTAATTTACTTAAAATATTTTAGTCATTTCACAATTTAATTTAGATATATTATTTTATTTTATTCATCTCTCTCTTCATCCTCCATATTTTCTGTCATTATCTCATCATTCCAAATTTTCAGCGCAACTTTCTCCCATTATCCCACCCTCCCAACTTTCTCCACAATTCTCTCTCCAAATATTTGATTTGAAGAATCTTAACAGATTTGGAGAAGCAATCCCGCTTACTATTAAGGTCCATCCCCACAGTTTTTTTCCTCTCCATCAGATGAACTCTCTCCCCAATTTACCAAGTTCCAACCCCGGAATTACAACGTTCCAACCCCGGCATTACCAAGTGGTGTCCCCAACATCCCCAAGTTCCAACCCCGGCATCCCAATGTTCCTCGGCGTCTTAACTTCCCCGGTGTCCCCAAGTTCAACCGAGTCCCCGAAAATCCTGGCGTCCCCACGTTCCCTGGCGTCCTAAAGGTTCAGCTCGACCTCCTTAAGTTTCAGTATCGGTGCCAATCCAAATTCAAGAACCGACGTACAATCGTTCGCTGACAGTCTTGAAGGTAAATCAAACAATTCACTTTTGCTGAAATGGTTAGGGTTTTTGCTGAAATGGTAATTATGTATGCAGAACTTACAGACACTTAATAAATTAGGACACTTCATACGTATTTGGGACTGTCTATTTGATCACAGCAGTGACGAAGAAAAGCAGCAGCCAAGCGACAAACAAAAGACCCAGAAGTTCCCCAGCATTTAAGGTAGTTCAAGAACATCCTTGAATTATGTCTGTCTTAAATTATCAAGTAGTGATAAAAAAATAGCGTATGCGTGTCCTCGTAAATCAAAAATTAGGTGAGGAAAGAAAAGGTGGGAGATAGAATCACTACCCAAAAGAGAAGTATCGCAATCTGTCTTACCATTTGGAAAGGTAACCTTGATATGATTTTATTAATTTTTTTTGCTGTGATGAATCTGCATATGGGATGAATGTTGTGACTGATTTTAATAATTCCCACTAATGCTGCATCAATAATTGATCAATTTATATAATTTTTTATAATCTGCAACTAATTGATTTTATTAATTCCCACTAATGCTGCATCAATAATTGATCAATTTATATAATGATTTTATAATCTGCATCAATAATCAATAATTGATTCCCACTAATGATTTTATAATTTATATAATTGATCAATTGATATAATCTGCATATGGGATGAATGTTGTGATTGATTCCCATAAGCATATGCGCTTCAATTTTTGGATCAAATCTACAATATGTTGTAGATTTATTAATGTAAAGACTCCATAAGCAAATGGGAATTAATATGCAGATTCATAGAAATTGATCAATAATTGATCAATTTATATCATTTATATAATCTGCATATGGGATGAATGATGTGATTGATTTTATTAATTTTTTTGTGATGATATAGTCTTAGTATACCATATATATGCATATATCCTAGAAGTGATAAAATATGCATATATATCCTAGAAGTGATGAATCTGCATATACGGCACTTCATAAAAGATATAGTCTTAGTATACCATATATATGCAGACTAAAGACGTCGTAGTACTAATTTCATATGCATAGGATAATTCTTGCAAGATTCTCTTTTTTGCTACATCAGTACTCACTGAGACCATACATTACATCAAGATCCTCCATGAAAAAGTTTATGTAAGTCTCCATAACCATAATATTTTTGTTGTTTTGCTGTGATGAATCTGAATTTTATGGTGGAAAATATGATGAATCTTTTAGTCTTTCAAATCAGATTGTTGATTTTTATTTGATTTGTATATTTTAATCAACAATCTGATTTGTATATTTTAATCTGATTTGTATATTTTAATCAACAATTTGATTTGTATAACTGCAGATTGTTGATACAGTAATTACATTTGGACACTAATGATTTGATACACCAACATTTGATAATCAAAATGTGTTGATACTCTGTTTATTGTTCATATTAAAAATACAAATCAGAGTTCATCAGATTATTTGTTATTTGAACAATCAGAGTTCATTTGATTTATACACTCTGTTTTATTAAATATAGTCTATTTTAAATAAATCTGATTTGCACAAACTCTATTTAATCTGATTGAAAGACAATCTGATTTGTATATTTTAATCAACAATCTGATTTGTATATTTTAATCTGATTTGTATATTTTAATCAACAATCTGATTTGTATAACTGCAGATTGTTGATACACTAATTACATTTGGACACTAATGTTTTGATACTATGTTTATTGTTCATATTAAATATACAAATCAGAGTTCATCAGATTATTTGTTATTTGAACAATCAGAGTTCATTTGATTTATACACTCTGTTTTATTAAATATAGTATGTTTTAATAATTCTGATTTGCACCAACTCTGTTTAATCTGATTGAAAGACAATCTGATTTGTATATTTTAATCAACAATCTGATTTGTATATTTTAATCTGATTTGTATATTTTAATCAATAATCTGATTTGTATAACGGCAGATTGTTGATACAGTAATTACATTTGGACACTAATGATTTGATACACCAACATTTGATAATCAAAATGTTTTGATACTCTGTTTATTGTTCATATTAAATATACAAATCAGAGTTCATCAGATTATTTGTTATTTGAACAATCAGAGTTCATTTGATTTATACACTCTGTTTTATTAAATATAGTTTGTTTTAATAAATATACAACCAGAGTTCATATTAAATATACAATCAGAGTTCATTTGAACACTTTGTTTTGATACACAAATGATTCATCATATTTAAAAGTTTGATATTTAAAAACACTTGATTGACTAAAAGAAAGGTCGACATCTCATTTCATCAAATATTTAGGTGAGGAAAGGTGGGAGACATAATCACTACACTTCAACAATTGTTCTCTCCATTTGGAAAGGTAAGATATTTTACAAGATATTTTAATCTGCAGATGATGAATTCGACGATGAATTCATTAACTTTTTTTGCTTTGTTTTTCTTAAAATAGTACTAATTGAATTGTACATGGTGGGTTTCTCTGTTAATTTTAGTACTAATATTTATATTTCCATCAGCTAGCTGCTAGCTCTACTCGACATACTAATTGAGGCTCAGTACATGCTGGGTTTCTTTGTTCTTTCTGGGAATTCATTTAAAGAAATAAAAGGAAAGAAAGAAGGAGAGGGAGAATAAATTGTGATGCATCCTCATTGATGTGAAATGGTAACCTACTATTTGTTATTGTTGATGTTATTTTAAATGTGATGATTTATATTTTTACTTTATAACTGCAGATTGTCTTTGTCTTTAATCCTGATCAAGATTGTTGGATTGAACGCATAGACAGTTGTTAGCTTCATTAATCTCATCTGCGGTATGTTTGCGTGTTGATTTTTTTTTAGAACTCAATATTGATGAGTTTTTTTCCTATCCATAATTATGTTGTTGTCACACTAGATTGTGTTTACTGGATCTGTGTTTAATATTGACTGAAGTGTAATAATTTTGTATAGTACAAATCGAGCATTGAATTATTGTTACCATATATTGTTTGAAGCAAAAAAATGTTGTTGATTAAAAAAATAAAATTAATATATTTGCACTATAATGTTATCATTATTAAGTTTTGAATTGTAATGATTTAAAATGGAATAATAGTTAAATTGATAAAGTGTTATTATTTAGGTAAATGTTATTCTAAAAATATATTTAAGTATACTATATATTAAACTCTCAATTTTAGATTTCAATGCTCGACTCCTAAACATTACTTAAATATCCCAAATATTTAACTATTATTACGAATAATAGTTACATAGATAAAATATTCCTTAATAACGAAAATACAATTGAAAATAATGTTATTATTAGGTAAAATTGACACACCCTTAATATTAATCACTTCATTGTTGTCACACTGAATTAATTTTACCAAATAATCATCATTCATAAAGTAATCCTTCAAAATCAACGATTTTTGTCCTCTTTAGTAATTGAAAAACTTCTACTACATAAATTAAACGAACTCAACTTATGCAAACTGAAGGTATATTAACGACCTAAACTCATTAATCTATATTCATAATTTTGTACATGATAAAATTAAAGTGATTTAAACCATTTCATGTCTACATCTACGTTTATATATTCAACTATGTTTCACCATATCAATACAATATTATTTCTAATACTTTGTACAGGTATACCTTTGGTCGTACAATATGCATCATTCACCATCACAGAGACGTCATCGACGTACGTGTAATGTTATATTGACATATATACACATACACATTTAAATAAACTTTTTTATTCATTATAATTCATAAATTAATATTTTCGTAAACAATATTATTAGAATCATTCTGATTAACTGCTATTCGAAGACTTGCCCGCATGCCGGTACCAGTACAAGATAATTCCGGAGCTGGTTCTTCTACAACCCACCCAGTGGGTAATTCAATGGAAGTTGGTTTACATCGTTCAAACGACTTTCAAAGTATATGCAATCTTCATACCATATCAATAAATTTGTAGCAAACACAATTAAACATAATTTAATTGTGTTTGCTATAAATTATAAGTCAAACTTATATGGTACCCAATTAATTTTAATTAAACTACTGACAACTTTATTGGTGTAAAGTATTACGTTCACGTTATAGTATATCAAACAATTCACTTTTTCTTCAGTGTTACTGCAACAACACGAAGAAGAGGATATAATTGTATTGCTCAAGATTTTCAAGAGGGTATTGATTCTCTAAGATACGTTCTTCGGGATCCTACATTCTATAACAAATGTTCAGCCAAGCGTTTCCACCACGAGAATGACAGTATATGTTGCATCAATGGTCAGATTGCCCTACCGTTGCACTCTCCTCCCCCAGCTATATTAGAATTATTTGAAGATCCAATTGTTGATGGAAATCACTTTAGGCATAACATTCGTGCTTATAATCATGTGTTCTCTTTTACCTCAATGGGCGTGAATGTGGATGAAAGCTTGGTGGCAGGTAGTCGAGGGATATATACATTTCGAGCTCAGGGATCAATATATCATCAAATTGGTTCTCTTCTACCATCTGAAGATGAACGATCGAGATATCTACAGACATATATATACGACACTGAGCATGAATTAGAGAACCGATTAACTAAAAATAATACCTTAAAGGTTACAGTATTGGAGAGAATAATTGCAATACTCAATGACGTAAATCCATTCGTGCATCAATTTCGACAGTTATCTACAATATCGGATATACATCAGTGTCGTTTAATTATAAGAGAACAACCACGTCATATGCATCAGTACGCAGTGCCCACTGCTCCACAAGTAGCTGCAATTATAGTTGGAGGAGATGATATGAATGAGATTCGCAGTCATGATTTTATTGTTCAAAGACAATCTGGTGATCTAATAAATGTACAAGATACGAGCGGCTATTATGATCCCCTTCAATATCCAATACTACTTCCTCACGGACTTTATGGTTGGACGTTTGATGAAGAACGCAGATCAACACGTACTGTAACATGTCGTGACTATTATGCTTTTATGCTACAGGTATAGTCTTTCTTCATACTCTTTTAATTACTTTTATTACCTAAATAATAACTTATTTAGGATCATTTTGCTGCTGTAATTTAATACGTCAGTTCGTTCTTACAGATTAGAGAGCATATTTCAAAATCTCTACTTCTCCGTGGTGCACGACTTATGCAACAATATGTGGTCGGTCAGTATGTTAAAATTAAATCACATAAACTTCGTTGGGTTCTTAATAATCAAAACACTATCAGAGTTGATGCTTACCAAGGCCTTCAAGACTCTTTTACTGTAGGGAATCATGACACATGTGACTACTTAAATTTATGTTTTTTTTTAAAACTTTATAGTGAATGATACACTCACAGGAAATTACTACATGTACAATGGCTTATGCAACAAAGGCGCGATTGGACGGAGGACAATACTGCCATCATCCTTTGTTGGATCCAACCGTGATATGTTTGAAAGATATTCAGATGCAATGGATTTGGTACGTGCTTTTGGAAAACCAGATATCTTCATCACAATGACATGCAATCCTTCGTGGGAAGAAATTACTAATGAACTACTACAATTTCAGGTAACCATTTTCATTCACTAAATTCAATATCTCATCATTCTCATGACGTGCTATTTTTTGAGTTTTTTAAAATAGTCTTGCTGCATCAATTACTAGGTTCCACATGATCGTCCTGATTTACTATCTCGCATTTTTCATGCTCGATTTGAGGAGTTTAAAACTGATATAATTAATCGAGAAGTTTTGGGAAAGGTTATCGCATACACCTACGTCATTGAGTTCCAGAAAAGAGGACTCCCACATGCACACATGTTAATAATCCGTCATGATGATGCAAAACCCTCTACGACTGATGACTATGATTCTTTGGTTCGTGCTGAAATTCCTGATCAACATCAAGAGCCCTCACTACGTGCTAAAGTACTTAAGCATATGATCCATGGTCCATGTGATCATTCACGAACGGCACCGTGCAAAAAAAATGGAGAATGTAAGAAAGGTTTTCCAAAAGCTTTTTTGGAGTTCACTATGGAAGGGAGTGATTCTTATCCACTATATCGACGGCGTAATTATGGATGCATATTACATCCACACCGTTCAGGGGTAAATGTGGATAATAGATGGGTTGTTCCGTATAATTCATGGTTACTTTTAAAGTACGACTGTCACATCAATGTGGAGATTTGTGCAAGCATAAAGAGTGTAAAGTATTTATATAAATACATTCACTAAGGTATTGATCGAGTTGCGGTGCAAGTGAGGGTATCATCTTTCGATGATGAAATACAACAGTACATCGATGCGCGTTGGGTTTGTGCACCAGAAGCAGTTTGGAGAATTCTTATACTCTCTATGACAAGAATGTATCTGAATGTGTATCATTTACAAGTTCATTTACCAAACATGCATCAGGTGCGCTTTCGAGACAACCAACCAATTGCCCAAGTATCAGCATATTCTCGAAACGCGAAGACTATGCTTACATAATTTTTTACATGCAACACGATCGATGTTGAAGCAAGACACTATTTATATCGACAATTTCCTGAACATTATGTTTGGTCTAAAAGAAGTCTTGCTTGGGTAAGAAGAAGGAATCGACTTAAAGTCATTGGAATAATTTACACAGTGACCCCTAATGATAAGGAAAAGTTTTATCTAAGACTGCTGCTTAATCATGTCAGAGGACCGACATCATTTGAAAATCTACGAACGCATGACGATGTCACGTATGATTCATTTAAAAAAGTTGCTGAGAGTATGGGTTTATTAGAGCAGGACAATAGTATTCGATTGTGCTTGCAGCATGCCTCATCATTCTGTACACCGAGCGTTCTTAGGAGACTTTTTGTCACTATTTTAGTCTTTAATGAACCAACCGGCGTTCGTGACCTGTGGAATGAATTTTATTCACCCATGGTTGAAGATTATCATCCTTCTAATGCAGATGCAACACATATAGAGAGCCATCTGTTGCGCGACCTTAATCTACAACCTCAACAGCATGGAAAGACAGTTCGTGATTTTGACTTACCTTTCATTGTCCATAATTTCGACAGCGAAAGTTCTAATCCGCGTATTATACAATATGAGTTGTTAATTCATGTACCACAAGCTGATTTAGATTCAGTTCAAAGGCTAAACCCAGATCAAAAGAATGCATTTGATACAATTATTTCAACTATTGATCGTAGAGAAAGTGGTGTGTACTTTGTTGACGGACCCGGTGGCACTGGAAAGACGTACCTATACCGGGCAATTTTAGCAGTGTTACATGATAGGGGCGAAATTGCTTTGGCTACAGCATATTCAGGGATAGCAGCAACGATTTTGCCTGGTGGTCGTACGGCCCATTCTAGATTCAAGCTCTCAATAAATCCTACCTCTTCTGCTACATGTTCGATTACTAAACAGTCTTCTCACGCTGAGTTACTACGTCAGGCTACAGCAATCATATGGGATGAGGCACCTATGGCTCATAGATTTCTTTTTGAATCATTAGACCGAACTTTGAAGAACATTTGTGATAGTAGTGATCCGTTCGGTGGTAAAGTCATGATATTGGGTGGGGATTTTCGACAAGTGCTTCCTGTCGTACAAAGGGCAAATAAGGCGCAATTGATTGATGCATGCTTCATTAAATCCGCTCTCTGGAGGCATGTTACAGTTCTTAAATTAAAACAGAACATGAGGTCTCGATTTGATAACAACTTTTCAGAGTTTCTATTACGCGTTGGTGATGGAAGAGAAACATACACGTTTGAAGATTTCATACAACTGCCGCAGGATATGACAATACGTTGGGAAGGTGAAGAATCGATTGATGCATTAATTGATGTCATCTTTCCAGATTTGTAAAATGTATCACAAGATCCGTCATGGTACGAAGATAGAGCTAGATCGGTGCCAACTAATACTGATGTTGATCAGTTAAATGACAAGATTATACGACGTTTTTCAAGGTCTGGACATACATTCTATTCTTACGACAAGGTTGATAGTGAAAATGGAGATTTATATCAAAATGAGTATGTCAACTCAATTGCACCAAAAGGAATGCCTCCACATTGTCTAACTCTTAAAAAAGGTGCCCCGATAATGCTTCTTCGAAATCTCGATCCTAACGCTGGACTTTGTAATGGAACAAGACTATTATGTTTGGATTTTATGCGGAAGTTCTTGGTGGACAATTTAAAGGAACAAAAGCATTTATTCCAAGGATATTAGTGAAGCCGATGGAAGATGTTCGCTTGCCTTTCCAGATGACACGTAAACAGTTTCCAGTGCGTCTTAGTTTTGCAATGACTATAAATAAGGCGCAAGGTCAAACATTGCCTAATGTTGGCATATATTTGTCTGATCATGTATTCAGTCATGGTCAATTATATGTTGCTTTATTACGCGGTACGGCTCAGTCGACAATAAAGGTTTTGGTTAAAAAGGGAGAACTCGAAGGACTTACTGGTATACATACTCGAAATGTGGTATACAAAAATGTTTTGTTACTTTGATCATTTGACTCTTACCATGTTTATGTTAAGTGCGTAGTTGTGCATCTTAATTTCTTTGATTTGTATTTTATATTTTGAGTAAATTATTTTCATATATAGTTCATGTTATTCTATAAGTCAATATATATACTTATTTCATATGTTTAGTACTGCTTTTCAATCAACTTTCTTTTATAGATAAATCATTTGGGACGCAACGATCTATTTTCATAACATGTATATATAGGTTTCGTATATATATACATATATATAGTTAACTAATAATATAGATAAAAATTTTGTAATCCACTAAAGTGTATTTCCCTAATGGTTATGCTAGACCCCGGCACGCGCGTGCGCGTTGTCGTCGTTGGTCGTGTGTGAGGTGTTACGAAGACATGATCATCCCGACTCTTAGGTTAATACAAGAACATTACAATCAAACTACTCATTATATAAATTTTACTAATGTAAAAGTAAGATTAATTTGAATAAGATAATGGAATAATAAAATTTAAAAATTCAATAATTTTCTTTAAAAATTGCTCGAGCGACCGGGATCATATAACACTATAAAAAAAGACTTCCTGTCGCTCGAGCAATTTTTAAAGAAAATTATTGAATTTTTAAATTTTATTATTCCATTATCTTATTCAAATTAATCTTACTTTTACATTAGTAAAATTTATATAATGAGTAGTCTGATTGTAATGTTCTTATATTAACCTAGGAGTCAGGACGATCATGTTCTCGTAACACCTCACGCACGACCAACGACGATAACGCGCACGCGCTAGGGTCTAGTAACTATTATAATCCAATATTTTTGTATTTTTTTTATATCATATATCCGTATATACACCGACTCTTAGCCGGATCTTGAAGATATCGATTATGATTGGTGGTTACCCGTTGTCGTTTCTTTATCTCCATTTGGCAGTCAATATTTTATACTTTTATTTTAATTTTTGCTGAAGTTATAATATTTTATGTCGTGGTTGATTTATTTTTTTTTGGCCAACTAAATATTGTGGTTGAGGATTGGTTGTGAATCGTACGTTAGCATGGCATTTTGGACATATGGGTAGGAATCAGGAAATAGGGCCTCCTCTCATAATCAATGGCAGATATACATGGTACGATACATGATGAAATGTTTTTTTTTTTCATTTTTTATTATTTACATAGATTTTATACATAAATACAATAAATTATTATAACATAAAACGCGAGACTTAGATTTTAGTTTAGGGTTTATGAAACAACATGTTTAAAAAAGGATAATAATTGATAATTTCGTTATCTATCAATAAAAAATTATGTTAATATTTTTTAAATTTATAACTAATTGAGTAATTTTCCAAATGTCACAACAAAATCTTATAAACTTACACTAAGTATTAACTTGATTTAAACCCAATGGAGGATCCCTTGACCTGAATCCTAACCTAGACCAAGTCATTCAAGGGTTGGGACATGGTTACCAAATCAAATTTCAACCCTTGGGCGGCCTAGTATGGGTCGTGATCCAATTGGAGGTCCCCTTTGTTGTGTGTTAATTGAGTCTCAATCGAGTATAAACCTTAATTGTAGCATTAATATATGTTAGTAAAGTTTAGTTAAGTTTAGTTGTACATTTGAGATATTATTCAATTAATTTTAAAAAGTATATACCATAGTTTTTTTAACAAACTATAGACGAAATATATATTTAATATCATTGGGTAAAATACGAGTTTCCCCCCTAAAGTTTGGGCCGAATTTAAGATTCCCCCTTAATGTTTTAAATTTTAGTCCTAATGTTTGGACAATATAAAAATTTCCCCCTTTCCGTCATATGTCCGTTATTTTCAGACGGATTCGGGCACATGTGCAGGTCACGTGTGTTTTCAAGTTGGAAAATGAAAAAATTATTCTCGTCCTCACTCAAACCAAAACCAGAGCTCCACCTCTAATAACTCTTTCTCCGACTCTTTACCTCGTCAGAAGAATAGCCTGTGTGCCGACCAGTACAGCTTTGGTCGGAAGAAGTATACCGACGACAAAGAGAAGCTAGAGTTCAGAAGTATACAGTTCGAAGAAGCTAGAGTTCAGATGGCGCAACCCCTGAGCCAGACCTTGAATCAAAGGAAGTTCGAAGAAGAAGACAAGGAAGTTCGAGAATACGATTCGGTATGCTTCGAGGAAAGTATATGCAGAGACCATACCTCGAATCAAAGGTCGATTTGGGTCGTGGGGTGATGATGCGGTCGTGGGGGAAGTGGGCAATAGAGATTAGGGATATGGGTCACTTTCTTTGCTCGAGCAACTGGCAATGGCCGACAAGGCCTCTCGTTCCTTTTACGCTATTCTCCACGGAGATTCGCGACCGAGGTCGCGCAGCCGCAGGATGAAGCTGCTGATAGGATGGTGGAAAATCCAGATATCGGTAATTCTCAAAATTAAAAAAAAAAATCTTTAGCCGTTCATGAGTTTATCTCCAAACATTCTTGTCCCTGATTATGATTCCTTATCCTTTCTATGCTTGGTTTTATGGTTTAAGCATATTGTTCTTCGTCGAGCGATGATTTCTATGCTACCGTTCAATCGTGATCCTCTTTGTTTGTTTGCTTGCTTGCTTGCTGATTCTCGGGTGCTTTCTATGGTAATTTATTTGGAGTTACAAGGCACACGATGAAATCAGATTTTATCAACTTTCTTGAAGGTTGTAATCTAAAGATGGATGATATCAGAGTTATCTACAACCGCAACTTTGTGCCAATGGGAATGTAGATAATTTTCTCCTTGATCTTGCATATAATGAACATATACTCGCATCGATTTGAGATTTTACTGATATTTATTCATGTATAATTGAAAAATAGAGCAATTTGTTCACATAGAATTCATGCTATTCTGGGGTCCAGGGTTCTTCAGTTCCACTCTCTAAATACATGCATTCAGGTTAATCAGACAATTTCCAAGAAAGGTCGCCTGTACAGAATCAGACAACTTATGCTTTGGTAGATTAGAGTAGACAAACCATTTGTTAGATGATTTGCTGTTGGAAAGGTACAATTTCTTAGCTTATCACACAATCAGCTTTGCAACATGCTTTAGGTTCAGTTAAGTTAACCTAAAAAGGATACCTCTGTGTGGGTATCCGAAGGGCCAAACGGGGATTTTGCGCAGAGCCTCCGCCGCCGCTGTGGAACTCCGGCAGCCCCTACGGTGGAAAATTCTCCAGGAGAAAGAAATTTGCATGTTAGGACAAGGAGGGCACGAGAAGAGAAATATGTATGAGCAATAAGGGCACTTTGGTCATTCAAAATATTAAAAAGTCACGTGCTTAGCATGTGATCACATTTCTGTCTGGAATAAACAGTTTTTGGACGGAATGGGGGTATTTTTGCATTCGGTCCAAACATTAGGACTAAAATTTAAAATTTTAAACTTTAAGGGAGAAACTCAAAATCGGCTCAAACTTTAGGGTGAACTCGTAATTTACCCAATATCATTTTAAAACATCGTGGTGCATTTACCATTATGAAAAAAAATATTGGTGTGATTAGGGTTGGGCATGAACCGGTTCGAGATCGGACCGGTTCAAAACCGTACCTTTACCACATTTTAGGTATGGTACGGTTCGACCCCTTAAAGAGAACCCCTCCAGATTTTGGCTAATTTACCGTACCTGTTCTGAACTGGTTCGACCAAATCATTTTATATATATAGACTGTAATACAGTGTCAATCCATAATACATAATCAACTGCATATCACAACCAATACATATGTAGATCAGCACCAATGTGCAACATGTAGATCATCACCGAACCAAACACATGTAGATTAGCACCAATCTACAATATCAAATTACCAAACACATGTATTATACACTCAAATTCACAACCACGAGTCCACCAATCTATAGCATTAACAATGTAGATCAGTCCCCGAACTGATCTGCAGAATCAGTTTGGCGTTTGAGCCTAGGGAGTCGAACAAATTGAGATAGTCACAACATTTTCAGTTATTTTTATAATGAGAAACACCACAATAACACAAACTTACTACGATAAGATGACATACTCCAAATAGAGGGGGAACAATGTTATTAGGTTGAAATTACTCCTTGAAATTACAAATCCAACAATATCTGAAGTTTTTCTCTTTTGAGCCTCAACTTCTAAATTCCCCATCTTTTGTTTACCATCAAACGATATTAATGTCAAAGACATCTGAAATACAAAATAATTGTTTCTAATGCATGGAAATACCAGCAATCTTCCTATCACAATTAATTTCAGCTTTGTTTTGAGGATGTTTTGCTTTATATTGTGGCCAGAAATCTTCCCTATTACAATTACTATCAAACAAAAACACTATTAAAATTGTAGGTATGCATGACAAAATTTCGAATTCCACACGCATAGGCGACATAGCAATCGGTTGAACCACAAGTTCACAACGAATATCATAAATTTAGGGTTTAGAGAACTCACTTTTGCAAACGAAGTCGGACGAAGAAGAAAAACTGTGCCAAATATCAAAGTCGATTGAAGTCACTGCCTCTTGCATGTGCCGAAGTCGGACGAACGACGAAGGGAAGAACCAGAAGCGTCGTCTCGTCGATTGCCGATGACGAAGTCGGACAAACGACGAAGCTGGAGCCGTCTTACGAAGGAAGAACCAGCTGAGTTAAGAGTCCAGAAATTAAGGCTGGGACGAAATGTCGAAGAGCTAAAGAGGTCAAGTCTGAAATGAAGATTGAAGAAGTGATGAGGCAAGTCTGATTTAGGTTAGTCCAAGTCGTCCGGTCTGGTTTAGGAGTAAATATTTTAGTAATTAAATAGAATATTATATTAAAACCGGTACAAAATTGGTTCGCTTTACTATTTTCGAATCGATTTTTTATAGTTCATTAGAACCGCTCCATGTTTTTGCTGAAAAACCATTTGGTTTGTAAACCGGTTCGGCCGAGCCGGTTCAAAATCAATATGATTCACAACAGGTACAATTTGGTTCGGTCAAACCAATTTTTTTGACTGAATTGGTTCACAAACCTGTACGGTTCACAACATGTACAATCGGTTCGGTCAAGCCGGGTTTTGTTTTGCCCAAACCACGTTATGCATATTTTATACAAATATGTTAAAGCATTTTATGATTTTTCTTAAAAAAAATAATATCGTTAATGCTTATTTATTTTATTTTTTTATTAATTCATCTATGATTAATTAAATTAAAAATAACAGAGGTAACGTCAGACTGACTACACTATTTGTTATTACTGATTAACTCGACAGTGTTATAACTGCCAGTAAAACAGTTTGATTTCATCCGAGCACGACATCAAGGAATGTGTTTCAGCTCTTCTTTAAGAAAAAACGTGAAAAGTTAAAAAGAGTCGTAATTTCAGCGAAAACGACACCTGGATTGGACGCATCATCGATTTAGCTGAAGGCATGCATTTTCGTAATTTCCAGAGACCACAATCTCCGCTGTACGCATCGATATTCATCTTGTGTACGACACGTGTCGCACGAATACTGGAAGGTTCCCTCTTCGAATTGGTCGTTCACGAAAGCAGTAAAATACCGTATATTTTTTTCTTCTATACTGTTATAAAATAAATGGAAATTTCCTCAAATCAAATATATATTTATATATATAATATATACTAGACCCCGGCACGCGCTACGCGCGTGCACGTTGTCGTCGTTGGTCGTGCGTGAAGTCTTACGAGAACATGATCAACCCGACTCCTAGGATAATACAAGAATTGATCACTTCATAAAAATATTATTAATGTAAAACTAAACTTAACTTGCATAAGATAATGAAATAATAAAATTTAAAAACTCTTAAATATTTTTAAAAACTTGCTCGAGCGACCGGGAGCATATAACACTATCAAAAGGAATCCCGGTCGCTCGAGCAATTTTTTAAAAATATTTAAGAGTTTTTAAATTTTATTATTTCATTATCTTATGCAAATTAAGTTTAGTTTTACATTAATAATATTTTTATGAAGTGATCAATTCTTGTATTATCCTAGGAGTCGGGTTGATCATGTTCTCGTAAGACTTCACGCACGACCAACGACGACAACGTGCACGCGCGTAGCGCGTGCCGGGGTCTAGTATAACCATTAGGGAAATACACTTAAGTGGATTACAAAAATTTCAGTACAGTTTAGTAGTTAATTAGATATATCTATATATATACGCAACACATATCTACATATTATGAAGGTACATCGTTGAGTTTATTCCAATTTTACTCTAAACACTTGATTAAAAATATTATTTGAATTGTAAAACTAAACCTAAATTACCTAATATAATTAATTTTGTTTTAAATATTTTTAAAAAATTATTCGAGCAACCGGGAGTTTCTTTAGTAGTGGTTCTTGGTCCCGGTTGCTCGAGCAATGTTTTAAAAATATTTGCTACTAAGAATATGATCAAACAAATATATGTCGATATTTGATAAAGTTGACATTGCGCATTGTTTATAGTCATACTATGAGTATTTTCACTCACATATCATGTCATAATATCTCATCTCATATCAACTATCGCGTAATGCCCGACCTCGAACTAATTTCTATGAGTATTCATACAGGCTATTACAACGACTATTACAAATCTATCATGATAACATCAACTATCGTTTAATGCTCAATCTCGAACATTCTATGAGTAATTTTCACTCATGTATCATGTCATACTATCTTATCTCATACCAACTATCGCTAATGCTCGACCTCGAACTTTCTATGGGTATTCATACCAACCTCGAACTTTCTATGAGTATTTTCACTTAGACAACATTCGTAGGATTCAGTCCTATGCGCTCATACTATTTGAGATTTAAGACGTACGCTCATAAGTCAGAACTCGTCAATGAATGCATTCAATATACTCTTAAGGTATCTTAACACGTTCACTACCATATCTATAAAATAATGACTATTACAAATCTACCATGACAACATCAAGAAATTCCCACTAATTTGCACAAAAAAAAAATATTATATATTTGATCAATTTATTTCTTGTTTTATTACTTTGATATTTTTAGAGTTAAGTTTAATTATATTTTAATTTCAGATATATTTATCAAATGCTTAATTCTCATATCAACACCTCAAGCATGATAAATATTTATCATATTTGTTTCTGATAATATGATAAAAAAAAATATGTCGATATTTGGACAAAATACGTATTTTACTTTCGGCATCCAACCAGCCTTACTTTGAGTATTTTACTCCCGACATCCGATCGACCTTTCTTTGAGTATTTTACTCCCGACAGCCGACCGACCTTCGTTTGAGTATTATAGTCCCGACATCCGACCTTTCTTTGAGTATTATACTTCTGACATCTGACCTTTTATTGAGTATTATACTCCCGACATCCGATCTTTCTTTGAGTATTATACTCCCGACATCCGTCCTTTGTTTGAGTATTATACTCCCGACATCCGATATTTCTTTGAGTATTATACTCCTGACATCCGACCTTTGTTTGAGTATTATACTCCCGACATCCAAATTTATTCGACATCTGACCTTTCTTTGAGTATTATACTCCCGACATCCAACCTTTTTTTGATTATTATACTGTCGATATCCCCTGGATTTGAACCTGGGTGCTATCAGTATCTATAATTTAGGACGCACGCCTTATCCAACTGTCTCATAAGTTCGAACATGTCAGTGAATACATTTAATATACTCTTAAGATCTCTTAACAAACTCACTATCATGTCTATGAAACGACGATTATCAAAAATCTACTGTGACAACATCAAAATATTACCAGAAAAATATACCCCAAAAATAAAATTAGATATATTTGATTCACTTTTTACTTATTTTTTTATTTTGATATTTTCATAGTTATTTTACTTTAATATTTCCTGAGTTCATAAAGTAAGGTGAGATTTAGGTAAATTCATATTCTAATTTTATCTTATGAAATGTAGAGTTAAGTAAAGAAATACTCATAGAATCTAAATTTGACCAATCCCAAAAAATATTTTGTAAATATAATACATAATAAACACTGAAAATTAATATTGATTTTTATATTTCAGTAATTCGTAAAATATTATTTCAACACATCACCTGAGTTATTTTAATTTTGTAGTAAAATATTTTTTGTTACGTTTTTCTCAACATGTAATACCTAAATTTTGGATAATATTAGTTTGGAGTAATAACGTATTAACAACTTTGGGCAGCTGGAATCATTTATGCATTAATATTAATAATATTAAAAAAAGTATAATTTTTTAAACATTTTAATAATATCATTATTTGAAAATACTATATAATTTATAATTATCAATATAAAAAAATATATACATTAATCAAATATCTCCTTTCAAATTTGATTTTTTTTTTGTATTTATTGTTTCACGCAATAGATTATGTATATTCAACATATAAATACGGTAAATTTTGATATATTATAATTCTATTTTAATTTATATATGAAATGTATTTTTATAACGTCAATGCTCACAATTCAAAAACAATTTAACTTCTCGGAAAGAAGAGAGAATATTTTGAAGAAACAAATATAAATAATTAATTGTAGAAACATTAAAAAGTCAAAATTACCAAAAGAAAAATATGACGGCTTGAGAACATAATATACAATTATCATTATTATTTAAAATTGTAAAGTTATATAAAATAACAAATATAGTAATTAAATTAAATAATTTTTAAAAAGTTGGATAAATAATAAATGGTTTTTCTTCTTCTACTCGAATTTAAATTTCACACTTGATTATATTGTACATTTTAAATTTCAAACTTGATTGTATTGTACATTTTAAATTTCAAATAATAGATAATGCATATTTGAAATATTTATTCAATCTAATTTTTATTAGTTGTAGATGATATTATAACTTTTATAAGTGATTTAATTGTTTAGATTCACTGATCTCTTAATGTCCAATAAAGTGAAAATATAATTTCATTTGTTAGTGATATATAAAAAAAATAGTGCATGAGAAAAAATAAAGAGATAGTGATAAAGGTGTAGCTGGTTAATACGTATGTCTTCAATTATAAGGTCATAGGTTCTAATCTCTGTAGAAATATTTTTTCATAACATTTTTGAGAAGACATTTAAATGACCAAAATAGTCATGATAAATGTAAACTAATTAGATTATTAAAGGGTATTTGTGTCAATTTACAGACGACGGTTACAAAAACCACTTCTGCCTTAATAATATAGATGTTATGTATAATATTAGCAAATATAGTTATAATAGTAATACATAATAAATTAGTAACATATTTGTATTATAATATTAAAATTATTGTAAGTATACCTATAATATACCATTATGTTGATATTAATAATTGAAGGTAAAATTATTAGTATATGATTGTTAATTGTTATTAATAGTATATTAAAAACATTATGTCTAATATGTATTATTAACAATAATATTATAATCTTAATATTACATTTTAAGGATCCAAACGATTGATGTTGATTATTTATTCTTACGTAATTTTAACAATAATAAAAGGTATTTTACGTAATATTATTAACAATAATATTAATATTTAATATTAAGATACTTAATATTGTTATCCTTACGTAATTTGATGTTGATTCTTTATTCTTGAGCAAACGATTGTTGCAAACAACTATGCTTTTCAGTTGGAAATTGAAGAGATTGTGTGATAATGGAGTTGAAGATTGGAGAGATGGTAGGATAAAAAATTATGTTGGAGATTAGAGAGATGGTGGTTGGTGGGATAGTGGGAGAGAGAGTGATAATGGAAGAGATTTTATTGTAAAAAATGGAGGTGAATGGTGAAATAAAAATAATAAAATAATATGGAGAGAGAGTGATGTGGATAAATAATAAAATAATAAAATGTGAAATGACTAAAATAGTTTATTAAATAATGAATGTATCTAACAGTTTCATGCAATTAAATGGTATTTTAGTAATTTAAACTGATGGCGGTTACATAAACATGTTAGAGCCTTAATAATATAGATATAAATATAAAAGTCCCATTTTGTCATTTAGTGTGTATTGCGGAGCCTTGAATCCGAATGACCATTCATCATGAATCAATTACAGTTGACTTGACAAGTGAAAGAAGATTGAACCGGTCCGATCCAAAAAGGCGTTGAATAATGATTCGACCAACCTCCGAGTACCAAAAAAGATTATAAGAGGACGATACTGTTAACCGGATACGGTGGTGGTGGTTGCATCTAACACTTGGGATGAGAATGCATAATAAATGGAACGGAGAGGTTGGAGCCGCCACCTCACTTGAGTATTTATTATTTTATTTATTTTAGGGTAAATAGTTCAAATGCATCTTGATGTTAAACTATTATTGTTAAATGCATCAACATGTTTGAAAACATTATTATGTGCATAATTATGTTATAAACAGTTGTTAAATGCACAAACTGTTAACTATTCATCCACATTTGCTATTAAATAGGCTTGTTCATGAATCAGTTCGACTCCAAACCGGTTCTGAACTGAACTAGAACCATTTAAATAAAATCATTATTTTCTTTTCTCACTAAAATAACTGATTTGTTTAACAAGGAAAAAAGCGATATGATTCGAACTGGTTGATCTGTTTTTTTTAAACAATTTTGGTATGCATCTGCATTGATAGCTGAAGGAAAAAAAATTTGAGTTGATTTACACTGAAGTGTAGTAGCAACAGATAATTAGGTCATAGCAGCAGAGTACAAATTATAGCAGTAGCATAATTAGTTCATCGCAGTAGTAGCAAAAAAATTCGGCTCATATCATAGTAGAGTATACTTAGTTCATAGCAGTAGTAGCAAAAACGTTTGGCTCATATCAGATTGATTCATAGCAGTAATGGCTTAACATTGAAGAGGTTTGTGGCTCAATTGAAATTAGGTCACTCAATCGAAATTAGGGTTTGTGACTTACTTTAATTTGTTAACTCATGGTAGAATGAACGGTGAGACGCGGCGGAACGACGGTCTGGATTCACGGTTGTGTCGCGGCAGGAAGGAGACACAACGAGGAGAACTCTCGAGGGAAGGAACGAAGGAGTTCGACTAAACCAAAATGTGAAAAAGCTTCAGAAATCACAGAATGAAAGACAATGAGGAAAGAGCTGAGAAGTGAGGAAGTTGCGGCACAGGCACATATACATCTCTAGGTTTGGTTTAGTGGTTTACTTATTTTCAAAATCGGTTTGGTTTATTTTGTTTTGGAACGGTTCTAAAATTATATAGGTTTAAAGTAGATTGATTTGAATTTAAGTATAAACCAATATAAAAAACGAGTTGATTCGAACCAATTCGAATTGAACTGAATCTAATATTTTGAACTAGCTTACTTGAACCCTAAAAAGCTTGTCAAGTTTTGAACTAGTTCGGTTGAACCGATTCAAAACAGACCATACTAGAACTGGTTCAGTTCGGCCAAACCAGTTATTTTGGACAACCATACTATTAAAATGACAATTTTACTATTAAAAATACATGAATCAATAATAAAAATTAAGATTAACAAATAAAATGCAAATTAATACTTTGAAGTGTTTTATGGTTTTGTGACTTTTAGTTGTGTCATATGTTTATAAAAATGTTGAATCATTAGTATTTATTTATCATAAAATTGCAATATCCTAAACCCTAAACAAAATATGTTATTTATATAAATATTTATCATAAAATTGCAAAACAATATTTAATGCTCATGTAATATATTTAACTTAACTTTTAAGATTTGATGACTTCTAGTAGTACCATATACTTATATTAAAATATAAAAGAATAACCCTATTTAATTTTTAACTTTTATGTTTTAATTATACCTACAAAATTTTATTCATTGTGTTAGTTGGAAAATATGTTGAGCCTGAAAATATATAACATATACTTGTGTAAGATTGTTAGAATTTACTTAGATATTATTAGTTCATGTGCTCAATTTTATATTAAAAATTAAATTATAATATCATATGTGATGTTTTTAAATTAGTTTAATTATTTTTTAATAGAAGATTTTATTACGTGTATAGTTGATATTCATAAAATATAATATAATGTATTTTAGTATTGTATAAAATGCTCTACATAAAATAAATTTAAGACAAAATTATGAGTGTACATATAAAATAAAACGAAATAATTAAGATTTTGTAACACATCTTGAGAGTGAATGAGAAAGCTTAGAGGATTTTGAAGTGACTTACATGACATATCACTTAGGAATATGAATTATACGTTTGACATGGATCAATTAAAATTAATTTAATATTAGAATAAGAAAATACATTAAAAAAACACTTACTTTCACCTAATTACATAGATTCTAACATTAATATACATAGAGAATATATTGATGGGTTGGCTGCTAATAGTTAATCGAACTTATGATTTTCGAATTTTTTAACCTTAATATACTTCATTTGATAATTATATACGAAAATGTCCTCGTTATTTTAAAAAATACGAAATTCATTCGCGGATGGACATAAAAAACATCACCCGCTAATGTCATTCGTGGGTGTGCTCGTGGTGTGTTGTCCAAGACCTTCAATTATTTTTTATTGGGGAAGAGGACAACGTGGAAGACAAAGAGCTGCAGACCTCCAATTAATTTTTTATTGGGGAAGAGGACGACGTGAAAGATAAAGAGGTTCAAAACTCCAATTAAATTTTCCTTGGGATTTCTCTCTTCAATTAAATTTACATAACATCCAACTCCATGCCACTAAAAGGTTTTTTGAGCAATAAATCTGAGTATTGCTCTGGCCTAAAGGTGGGGAAGCCACTGCACCCACCGTCATATTACTTCAACATGCAAAATAGTTCAAGACTCCTTAACGGTTTCTCGCGGTTGTCCTTTGGGGGTTTCAACGGCGGCGATGGCGGATCTCTACAAACAGGAAACGGCCACGTGGAAGAAGTAGAGGTTTATGGAGGCTATTGTAGCCACACAATGCCACCCTTTGATTTCTCATGTGGTATGAAGTTCATTTCTTTTGCTTTTCGGATGAAGACCTCCTCCACATGCGAATGGAATTCACAGGTACAGCTAATATGTTCATCTGCGAATACCGTTCGCGAGTGATAATAAAGTAAATTTCCAACCGCGAATCTCATTCGCGGATAGGTATAATTTCGTATTTTTTAAAATAATGAGAATATTTTCGTATATAATTATCAAATGAGCTATATTAAGGTAAAAAAAAAATATGATTTTCGTTGCTAGTGTACTTATTTTACTAATATTTTAATGTAGTTTGTTAGTTTTCAGTTAATTGCCCGACAAGAAAAAATCTAAAGTGCAGGTACTCGTTGCTCAATCAAAGTGCTACATACACATTTCATTTCAAGGTTAATACAGACATAAATGACGTTAGCAAGTTGAACTTTCATATTATTTACTTATTAAAAGGTTGAAAAATATAATAATAATAATAAAAAAAAAATGGTCAAATTTTTTTAATATAGAAAAATAGAGCAGCGATTTTATCTACAATAAACTTTTTTTTGGCCCTGTAAAACCCTGATTTACCCAATTGTACATCTTGCAGACCTGCAACATCCATTCCTACCAAGCCTTGCCAGATTGGAGGAACCTAGCAGCACCCGAGCATGATGTGTTCTCGACTCTCTGCCTCCGGGCAAAGGTGGCACGTCGGAGATATTGGTATCCCCCAACGAACCAGGTTGGTCTTTGCTGCAATGGAGTTCGACACCAGTCTCTACATAAATGTTTTAACCTTAGGCCAGACTGGTGCTGACCATATTGCAGCCCAGAGCGTAGAGTCCCCATGACTAGATGGATCAGCGTTGTGGCCGTCAACCACCTCGTCCGAAACCTGAGAATTCTTGATCACATGATAGGCGCTCCTTACCAATATTGTTCCATATGTTGTGCAAGGCCACCTAAAGACATCAGGCCTACAAACAATGGGAATATTTACGTTGACAACTACCTGGACGTGGTCGTGATGAACCACATTCCTGATCACAGACTCCTTCCACACTCTTGACATAGGCTCGATCCATTCCACAAGCTTTTCGCTGCCATCTGCGAAGGAGCCCTCCTTCATTTTAAGGAGCTGCTTGTTTGCCAGCTCAGCCCAATGATCCGAGAATGGGTTTATAGATCTCCCATCCCCCACAGACCACACCCCATGTTGCTTGAGCTGGTCTCTTCCGTGCAACAAACTGGTCCAGCCCCATGAGGCCCTCCCCCCCTTAGCCGCCGATAGGAAATTTGAAGAAAGGAAGTAGATGCCTTTTGTTGGATCGTGAAATCCTGAATGCTGATCTGGCAGTGAATTGAATGCCAGACAAGGTTGAGATGACGCTTCAGCTCCGACTCCGGTGAACCTGCAAGTAGGGGAGCGCAACAGAGGGGGTGCCTCTGGGTCCCTCTCCGATGCTTAAATGAGTATGTGTGTGTCTAAAACTCAAAAACGTATGTAAAGCAAGGGTATTTATAGGGTAAGAGAGATAGAACCGTATATGGCAGCTGAATATCTTAGTGTATATTGTATTGCCGAAGATTTGGATCGTCAGTTACTGCGAGATATTGCAGTTACCAAATCTAATCCTTAGTGAATATGTGACCGAGATATGTGGGATATCGTGGCCACTTCCTTATTAACGGTTTTGTGGGACCAGAGGAGAGAGGCAAGGCTCTCTTCGGGGCGAGCACTCCCATGTCGAGCAGTGGAAGGTCGCGACCTGGTAGAGAATGGCGAGCAGTCCGAGAGCCTTTGGCGTCCCTATAGACTTTGGGCTCGATTCTGGATTACTCGATGGTGGACCAAGTTTGGCTTGTACTTGGGCCGATCCGGTTCGGATGTCATGGGTTTACCCCCTCCATAGTTGTTGGGCTTTCGAGGCCTTTTCTTACTGGGATGTCACTATCGATACCCAACATTTGCCCCCGAAGCTTGATTGAAGTTCCTTCAGTCGAGCTTGATTTCCTGGTAGGGTTTTAGATAGTTACGTCTCTGGTAATGGTTTAGTACCTTTGAGACACTTTGAGCTCCTTTGGCGAGCAGTTTCTTCTCTGTTCAAAGCTGAAAGAATATCCTTCCTTTTATTCCCTTTTGGCGATCACTCGAGGTGACCTAGGCTTATGGAAGTCTATCTTTCTTGGTTAGGCGATCATTACCTACCCAAGGTATTTCTGCTAAAGCCGTATTAGTGCGTAGGCGACCATCTTGTCTCCTTAGTGGACTTTTAGCATTTAATAACTGCACAGTTGTCCAGAAATCGAACGGTCACTTGAGGCACGCCTGTCCTTTACTTTTCCGTAAACCCAGGGTAGTTTGACAGCTGTCTGTACCAGCCAACCGTTTGTCTCTTGGAATTCTGACATTGCTTCGGTTTTCTCCAAAAGGGTGCAATTATTCCTCTGCGTCGCTTCGATTTGCTCGTGGCGGTTACTCCCCTTTTGGTCTATATAGGAAACGTCAGTTTCTGTATCCTTTCCATTTCTTTTCTCAACCTTCTTCAGCCTTCTTCCAATATTTCCATGGCTCCCCGCAGTCAGAGAGTCAAGCACATGGCTCCCAAGGGCGCCAACACTCCCAGAAATGCTGACGTCCCTTTGACCATCAGGGATGAGGTCGTGCCCCCCTCAGTGGAGGAACATACCGATTTGGGCAGGACTGCAACCACTCCTGTGGTGGTGGACGGGCCCGAGCTGAACAAGCCCATCTTTTCTCCGAAAGGTAAACCTTCGCCCTTTTACTGCTCTGCTTTGGCAATATCCTCTGCTGTTCTTTGATTTTTACGTTTATCATTGCAATATTTGAATTTGTTCGAGTAGACGTCAAGCCTAATGAATTGAAGCCGGCTTATTTTAAGACCGTGGTGGCGCTCGGTGGCTTCAGCGTGAAGGATGCTCCTAGGTATCCTGGCTTAGGTCTGCATTTTCCTCACGACGGAGATGTTTACATTTATGCGGCCCAGATCGATGCTGGGTTGCGTTTTCCTCTCTGTGAGGATTTACAGACCTTGTGTCAGTTTTACGGGATTCACCCCACACAGCTTGTCCCGAATGCCCTCAGGATGTGGGTCGGTTTCAAGTTCCTGTGCTTACGCCAGGAATGGGTGTATTCACTGGCCCTGTTCCGGTGCTTCTTCCGACTGGCAGCAGGGGCAAACCACCTTCACCACTTCCAATCCCGCTGGCCGAAGTTTTCAGAGTGGGGAGGCCCTCAGGGATGGGTTTGGAACGTCCATGTCCGTCTGGTCGACGATTTTCGGACCACCAACTCCAATTATAAGAAGTGTTACTTCTTTTATAAGGGGTGTGTGCCCTGGAAATTGTTGATCCCGGACAAGGATTTCCCTCCTTCTTTCGAGGAGCTATCAGAGAGTGATCGGAACGCCATCGATGACCTATACCGGTCGCATCGGTCGTCCCAATTCAAGTCCATTCGCTCAGTGGTTGAAACTACTGAAAACATGCTTGAAATGGCAGGCATTCATCAAGCCACGCCAATCTTTGATGATGGGGTAATTTTCTAACTCTTATTTTGTTTTATTACTTGTAGGCAAGGTCGTAAGCAAGAGCCAAAAACTGATAGGTCTCTTTGATGACCAGGAATCGACGGGACTGTCCTCCGACCAGGCATTGCTGAACTCTCCTCCTCCCTCCTCTAGGTGTTCGTCCAAGAGGAAGTTTGAGGAGGTGCTTCCCTCGGCCACTGCTGACCCTCGCCAACCAGGTATGTTGCTTTGTTATTCGTAGATTTAACGTCTTCATACTTTGCGGTTTTTTGTTTTTGACATTTTGTCTTGTTGTTTTGCAGAGGAGTCCTCGACCGACATGGCCCGGGATCATCCTCCTCCTCCCTCCAAGAAGGTCAGGAGTGAGGAATGTCCGGAAGTCGACCAGCATCCTCCTCCTCCCCCTCCTGGGGGCCCTTCCGCTAATAAAGGGAAGGGTCTGGACGTGGTGCCCCCTTCTCCCTTTCCCCAGGGCCCCTCTGCCGCCAAGGGGAAGGTTTTGACCTTAGCACCTCCTGTTCCTACTGTGCCCACGGTTCCTCCTAAGGAGTCTGGGACCAAGAAGAAGGGGCATGCTGCTTCCAGATCATCGAGGGCTCCTGTGGAGGAGCATTGTTCCCTTTCCAGCTTGTTTCAGCCGCTTGAATCAGCGAATTCTCGGGAGACTTGGGTCCCTTGTGGGGACCTTATGAAGAAGGGGTACCCTCCCCAGAAGAGCCTCCAGGGTATCCCGGATATGTGTATGCGGCTTCTGGACGGGATAATTCCCCCCACGGACCGCTCGATTGTTCCCACGGAACTTCATCAGATCGAGGGGTTCCTTCGGTCCCACTTTGAATGAGTGGCTTTGGTAAGATCTCATATTTTTATTTCGTAGAGTCCTCTCTTTGTCATTCCCTTATTGTTCGTTGTCCTGACAGCCTTTATTCTATATTTGCTACCAGTTCGTTCGGGAAGAGGTGATTCTTGGTCGTGTCTTCGGGGAGCTCTCCGACAAGCATTCCAGTGTGCTCGTCGAGCTGGAGCAGTACCGAAGCACGGGGGTCACTCCTGAGCAATTGGGGACTATCAAGACAACTGCGGATGCAGCGATCGCCTTGGCAAATGATACCCGAGAGGAATACCTCAGGAAGGAGTAGCGCCTCCTTGTTGATGTCCAGAAGAGGGACGCTGAAGCTGCTGCCGCTCTTCAGGACTTTGACGCTCTTCACCTGTGTTTAGATCAGGGAGAGATCGTTCGAGTTCGCCTAGTTGCTGAACTTAAGGAAGCTCAGGCGCAAGGGGCAGAATCGGAGGCTCGCAGGGTCGCTGCCGAAGCGCAAAGGGCCGCTGCTGACGCCCAGAGGGAAGCTGCGGTGGCTCAGATGGAAGCTGCGGAGGCTCGGAGGGAAGCTGCGGAAGCTAGGGGGTCACCCTAGAGGAGGAGAAGAACCGGCTGACTGATCAGCTGAAGGCGGTCCCTTCACCCCAAGCCGTGGTTGAGGAGTTCAAGGCCTCCGAGGACTTTGAAGACCAGGCCTTGAAGGTGATGAAGTCGACCATCGCCGAGTTTCTCCAAGAGCTGGTGGAGGAGATCCAGGCGGTCGATCCCAACTTTCCTCTTGGGGAAGTTGCCTCCTTGAAGACCTTCCTCCGGAGTCGTCCTTCACAGCCCTCTGTTGCTGGAGAGGCTGCTCCTGAAGGCGAGCCCAGTACTTCTGCCCCCGAAGGCGAGCAGAGCACCCTTGCCCCCGAGAACCCCAAAGCTTGAAGTCCCCAACTCTTTGGCGGCCGTATTTATCTTTTTTAGATAGCTATTTTTGTATTTTCTGTTTTTGGTTTGTAATTATTTATCGAAGACTTGGGTTTTTCTATTGAATGCCTTTATATTCTTGAGCCTTTAATCGACTTCGAACACATTTAGCTATCCAATATCTTCATCATAATTACTTTCCGCTTTTTCTTGCTTTGTAATGTCGTCGACCCTTAAAGCCTTAGACCAATCATAAGTTAAACTTCTAAGGATAATACTTTTGACACTTAAAATCGTAAACTTCTAAGTTCAAAGAGATATTACCTTCTTTGAAGTTTAAACCTTTGAGGTGTTGGCATAATAACAGGGGACTTGTAATTTGTCAGGCTCTATCATCGATAGTGATCGCCTAAACTTTCTTTGGCCTGACTTTGGCGTCAGGGCTTTTATTTTGCCTAACATTTTGCTAGGTCTTTTGGCCTGACTTTGTCGCCAGGGCTTTGCCTGACTCTTGGCGTCAGGTCTTTTGAGGCCTAACTTTGTTGTTAGGGCTTTTGTGGCCTAGTTTTGTTACTAGGGCTTTTTTGGCCTAACTTTGTTGTTAGGGCTTTTGGCCTGTCTTTGTTGACAGGGCTTTTTGGCCTAGCTTTGTTGCTAGGGCTTTTTGGCCTGTCTTTGGCGACAGGGCTTTTTGGCCTAGCTTTGTTGCTAGGGCTTTTTGGCCTGTCTTTGGCGACAGGGCTTTTGTGGCCTAGTTTTGTTACTAGGGCTTTTTTGGCCTAACTTTGTTGTTAGGGCTTTTGAGGCCTGACTTTGGCGTCAGGGCTTTTTGGCTTCAGCTTGCTTCGAGTGGACACGCTTTATGAAGGAATGGCTTTATTTTATTGACATAATCAGTTTGATTACAAGCTATGCATAAAATCTTCTTAAATGCTCAGAATTAAATGGACGGGGTAACCTCTCGCCTTCGATGGTTTCCAAATAGTAGGATCCTGGTGCGGCGATCTCTACTACTTTGTATGGTCCTTCCCATTTGGCTGAATGTTTGTTTTTACTGTCCAACCTTGTGAATTCATTCATTCTCATAACCATCTCCCCCACGAAAAATTGGCGAGCGCTAACTTTTCTGTTGAAATACCGAGTGGTCGCCAAGCGCATCTTTGCCTGTGTTTTTTCCGAGAGCCATCTCTTTTCCTCTGCTAAATCGAGGTCAGTTCTGCGCTCGATCTCATTTGCCTCCGCGTTAAAGTGTAGGACTATGTGGGTAGGCACTGCTAATTCAGCTGGTGCTACTGCTTCTGATCCGTACACTAAACTGAAAGGCGTTTCTCCTATGGCCGCCTTAGGCGTTGTTCTGATTGCCCATAATACGTTTTCCAGTTCGTCTGCCCAATTCCCCTTGAATGCTCGAACCCTTTTCTTGAGTCCTGCTAAGACAACCTTGTTGGCTGCTTCAGCTTGCCCATTCGTTTGAGGGTGATGTACTGAACTGAAACGATGATCGATATGATACTCTTCACAGAGCCATTTCAACTCCTTTCCAACGAATTGCGGACCGTTATCGCTGATGAGTATTTTGGGAATACCAAACCTGGAGAATATGTTGACCTGCAGGAACTTGATAACTTGGAATTCCGTTGTCGAAGCTAGAGCTTTCGCCTCTACCCACTTAGTGAAGTAGTCGATTGCCACTATAATGTGAGTACGCTGACCAGTGCTAATGGGAAAAGGACCCAATATATTGATTCCCCATTGAGCGAAGAGCTAAGCACCTGCCATTAGGGATAATAATGTCGATGGTCGACCTGATCGTGGTGCAAACTGCTGGCAAATTTCACACTTTTGTGTTAATTCGGCTGCGTCTTTTCCCAAGGTCGGCCAGTAATATCCCAATCTGAATATTTTCCTGCTTAGCGATCGAGCGCCTTCATGACATGCTGCTGCCCCTTCATGAGCTTCTCGAAGAACTTTTTCTGTTTCGGGCAGAGCAACACATCTCAAGTAAGCCATCGAATAACCTCTTCTGTAGAGTTCTCCATCGATGATTAGATAACTGGCTGCGAGTCTTCTAATCCTAGTGGATTCGCCTTCGTCCTCTGGGAGGATGCCTTCTTTCAAATAATTCTGGAACGGGGTCATCCAGGTGACCTGTTCTTGAATGTTGAAGACCTCCGCTCTGTTTTCAAGGACCGAACATAGGGCCTTTTCCAGAAATTGCACATCCTGGATTGTCGCCCCTCTGAAGGCTAGCTTACTTAAAGAATCTGCCATCTGGTTTTCTTGGCGAGGAATGAATTCAATCACGAAATTTGGGATTTCTGCGACCAACCTTTTGGCAATGGCGAGATATTTCTTCATCTTTTCTCCCTTTGCCTCGTATGCGCCATTAACCTGATTGACAATGAGCTCTGAGTCGCTTCTTACTTTAAGCGCAGCTATACCCATTCCTTTTGCTAGTCTGAGTCCAGTGATAAGAGCCTCATATTCTGCTTCGTTATTGGTCTCCGGGAATGTCAAGGCGATCGCGTATTTCAGAGGCTCACCCTCAGGAGGAATAAGAATTAAACCTGCCCCCGAGCCTTCTTTTGATGAAGACCCATCCGTATAGAGTTCCCAGATTTGATTGTCGTTCGTTGACTGTCTTGGCCTGTTTTCTGCCTCCGCTTGACCGTTACACGTGCTTTCCACTATGAAATCAGCTAGTGTTTGACCTTTGGTGGCCATTTTTGGCGCAAATTTGATCATGAACTCGCTGAGCTCGATCGCCCACTTGACCATTCTTCCTGAAGAATCTGGCTTCATCAGGAAGTTTTTGAGAGGTTGATTGGTGAGGAACGTGATGTCGTGCGCATGAAAGTAAGGTCTCAGCTTCCGAGCAGCAATAACTAAGGCATAGAGATACTTCTCAATCTGGACATATTTTATTTCTACTGAGTTGAACATTTTGCTAATAAAATACACTGGACTCTGAACATTATTCTCCTCCCTTATTAAGACAGCACTGGCTGCCACATCGCTAATGCCTAAATAGAGGAAAAGCTGCTCGCCTGGAACGGGTTTTGCCAGAGCTGGGAGTGTTTAAATATGCCTTTTCAAGGACTGGAATGCTTCCTCGCAGTCTGGCGTCCACTCGAACTTGCGGTTGGCCCTCAAGGTTTTGAAGAACGGGAGGGACCTGTCGCTTGCTTTGGAGAGGAAGCGGTTACGAGCAGCTAGTCGGCCGTTCAGGCACTGGACTTCCTTATGGCAGGTTGGCGACTTCATTTATTCTATGGCCTTTAGCTTCTCTGGGTTTGCTTCAATGCCCCTTTCGCTGACCATAAAACCCAGGAACTTCCCGGACTTGACTCTGAAGGCGCACTTTGCTGGGTTCAGGCGAACGTTGTGTCTCCTCATGCATTCAAAAGCTTCACGGAGGTCGGTGGTATGAGGATTGCCTTTGATGGATTTGACGAGCATATCATCTACGTAGGCCTCCATGTTCCTTCCCAGCATGTCCTGGAACAGTCGGTTCACCATCCGCTGATAAGTTGCCCCGGCATTGATGAGACCAAAGGGCATCACCTTGTAGCATAGAATGTCGCCGTCAGCATAGAAAGCAGTGTGGGCCTCGTCATCTGGATGCATTCTGATCTGGTTGTAGCCTGAATAGGCGTCCATGAAGCTCAGCATCTCATGACCCGAGGTAGCATCGACCAGCTGATCAATTCTCGGAAGGGGATATGAATCTTTGGGGCAAGCCTTGTTTAAGTCACGGAAGTCGACGCACATCCTCCACTTGCCGTTAGATTTCCTGACCAAAACTGGGTTGGCGACCCAGCTCTGGAATCTTACTTCTCTGACGAAGTCAGCTTAAATCAACCTGCCGACTTCCTGCCTGATCGCCAATCGCTTGTCAGTCCCGAATGATCTTCTCTTTTGGGCGATCGGCTTGATGGAGGGGTCTATCCTGAGCTCATGAGAGATAATATCTGTGCTGATTCCTGGCATGTCGCTCGGCTGCCAGGCAAAGAGTTCTTTGAATTCCTTGAGGAGGGCGGTCATGGCCTCCTTCTGATCTTCTTTCAAGGTGGTCCCAATGCGCACCTTTTTGTCTGGACCATCGATCTCGACCTCCTCCAATTCCTCCATGGGTGCTGGCCGAGCCAAGTCCTCGCGGGGATCGGCCTCTGTCTCGATGGCGAGCGTCTCCCTTTGGTTCTTCCTGCGCAGGCAGTTCACATAACATTGTTGCGAGGACGGCTGATCTCCGAGCACTTCTCCAATCCCATTGGGAGTGGGGAACTTCATCTTCTGGTGGACAGTGGAGGCCACAATCTTATTTGGGTTGATCGTGGTCCTCCCTATGATGGCGTTGTAGGATGTAGGTGAATCGACCACCAGGAAAGTGACCGACACCTTGATGCTTTTCCACCCCTCGCCAAAAATCACTGGCATGGTTATAGCCCCCAGTGGATAAGTTGTTCTTCCCGCAAATCCGATCAGCGGAAAGTCGACCCTCTTCAGGTCGCGTTTGGATTTGCCCATCTTTTCAAAGGCGTCCAGAAACAAGATGTCTGTCGAGCTGCCTCCGTCGACCAGAATCCTTGCAACATCACAGCCGTCAATATCTATCGTAATGACCAGAGCATCGTTGTGGGGCGTGGTGACATGTGCCAAATCATCTTCAGAGAATGAGATGACAATGTTTTCTTCAGGTCGGGGCCGCTTCCCCAACTGAACTGCCGTAGAGATCTGCGTGGCGTAGACCTCTCTGGCGTTTGACCTCTCGCCGCCTGCACCGAATCCTCCCGCAATCAGATTCACTCTCCTCTTGCTTCCAGAAGGCTCAACTTGATCTGCAGGGGCTGGTGAACGATGTCTCCTGGGGGGCGTTCGACTTCGGTCTCGCCCTGCCACAAATTCCTTCAACATTCCCCCCTGAATCAGGCTCTCTATATCTCGCTTCAGAATCTTGCAATCGTCTGTCTTATGGCCCTTGCACTTATGGTATCTGCAATAGCTCTCGACATCCTTGCCCATGGGTAGCCCACCTCGACGAGGCATCGGTGGCCTCGCCAAGGATCTCCTCTCCATCTCGACTAGTACCACTGAGATCTGCCTATTTAAAGGCGTGAAGTACTCAGGGACCTCTGGATGGCGAGGCGCTGGAAGAGACTCGACTCGGGGATTACTCTCTTTTCCCTTCTTCTCCTTCTTTACCTCCTTCTTACCATCGCGTCGGGGTTCATGGGTTACCCTTAGCGAGGTCGTCAGGAGGTTAGCCTCGATGTTTGCGCGTTCAAGGTCTATGAAACCTTTTGCCCTGGACGCCAACTCCTCCAATGTCTCTATCTCCTTCACATGGTAGCTGTTTCGCAGCTTTCTCGAGGCCTTGTTGGCCACATCCAGACCTCTGTAGAATGCTCGAATGATCTCCCCATCCGAGATTCGGCGATCTAATTCTGTAACGTTTTGATGAAAACGCCCGTAGAAGTTGGACAGCGACTCTCCAGGCTGCTGTTTGACCGAGTCAAGGGCGACCACGCTCTTCAGCAACTGGCGCTCGCCCATATATCTCTCCAGGAACTTGCTTCTCAACTCTGCCCAAGTTCCGATTGATCCTGCAGGGAGGCCGAAGAACCAGGACGAAGCCGAACCCGAAAGAGTAGATGGAAATAGCAAAGCCAAATGATTGGGATCGTTTGACTTACCCAGAAGGGAGGCCTCATGCTTGTTGACATGTACTGTGGGATCTCCTCCACCGCTATATTCAGGTATGGCCCGAGCAACCACATCCTTCGGGATTTTGATAGCGACGAGCGCGTCGGTGAAAGGATGAGAGGACTGCTCCTTGAAGGGAGCTATGACTGTCAACTGTCTTTCCTGGAGCCTTTTGTTGAGGAGGTCATCCATCTGATCCACAGTGCAGTACATGGGAGAGGCTCCGGGTGGAGGCGGACCGGAAGGATTGGCAGTGTATGCGGCTGCTGGCTCCTTGGTGTGTGCTGGAGGCAGGGACTGCTGACCTGACGTCATCTCCTGATCCTCCTGAGGCGCAGCAGGACCAGGATTGGCCGCTTCTGAAGGTGAAGGCCCTGTGGCAGCAGGGCGGTGGTTTTCCTTAGGAGCAGAGGGATTGTTTTCCCGAGGAGCAGGGGCTTGGCGGCGCGCCTGTCCAAGGATGGCTTCCAGCAAAGAGACCATATCGGGGGTTAAATTAATATCCTGCCCCGCAATGTGGACTGTCTGCAGTGCAGGGGCTCCTGCAGAGGAACAGCATTAACTCCTGCTCGGCTGGCAGGTTCTTGTTGAAGCGGTGAAGCGGCGGCGGAATCAGAGCTATCCGAGGATCGCTCCCTAGTCTGATTTCGACGGTTGCTTTGGGATCGAGTTCTCATGGCTGAATTGCTCGTTCCCACAGACGGCGCCAAATGTTGGATCGTGAAATCCTGAATGCTGATCTGGCAGTGAAATGAATGCCATACAAGGTTGGGATGACGCTTCAGCTCCGACTCCGGTGAACCTGCAAGTAGGGGAGCGCAACAGAGGGGGTGCCTCTGGGTCCCTCTCCGATGCTTAAATGAGTATGTGCGTGTCTAAAATTCAAAAACGTAAAGAACGTATGTAAAGCAAGGGTATTTATAGGGTAAGAGAGATAGAACCGTATATGGCAGCTGAATATCTTAGTGTATATTGTATTGCTGAAGATTCGGATCGTCAGTTACTGCGAGATATTGCAGTTACCAAATCTAATCCTTAGTGAATATGTGACCGAGATATGCGGGATATCGTGGCCACTTCCTTATTAACGGTTTTGTGGGACCAGAGGAGAGAGGCAAGGCTCTCTTCGGGGTGAGCACTCCCATGTCGAGCAGTGGAAGGTCGCGACCTGGTAGATAATGGCGAGCAGTCCGAGAGCCTTTGGCGTCCCTATAGACTTTGGGCTCGATTCTGGATTACTCGATGGTGGACCAAGTTTGGCTTGTACTTGGGCCGATCCGGTTCGGATGTCATGGGTTTACCCCCTCCATAGTTGTTGGGCCTTCGAGGCCTTTTCTTACTGGGCTGTCACTATCGATACCCAACACCTTTCATGACCTGGGCCCACAAATTGTCCGGTTCTGCCAGCATCCGAGCAGCCTTTGTTGCCAATAGTGTCGAGTTAAAGACCTGCAATTCCCTAAACCCGAACCCTCCCTCTCGCTTAGACAACGTCATCGTATCCCACCTCTTCCAATGGATCTTTCTATCCCCATTGGTCGCTCCCCACCAGAATTTAGCAATAATAGCATTTACCTCCGAACACCAGGTCTTGGGGAACCTTAGGACACTCACTGCACATGTCGGGATTGCCGTGATGACCGCCTTGATAAGGACCTCCATACCTGCGTTCGTGAGAAGACGGTTCCTCCAGCTATTGATTTTATCCATGACTCCTCCCTTGAGATATTCCAGAGCATCCCTTCTTGATCTCCGCCAAACCGACGGTAGACCAAGGTAAAGGCCCGGGTTGAGTACATGTTGCACCCCTAAACCTCCAGCTTGAAATCTGAGTCCACCGCCTCATTGAAGAAGAGGCTCCACTTCGCGTAGTTTACCTTCTGACCCGAGAGAGCGCAATACTGATCAATGACTGTTTTGAGCATCCTTTCCTTTGACACCCCTCCGCTCATGAAGAAGAGAGAGTCATCGGCAAAGAATAAGTGATGAATGGATGGGCACTTGGTCTTCAGCTTAATCCCGAGTAACGAACCCTGTGCAACCTGGCACTCCATCATTCTCGTAGGCCTAATCGGTCTCGATCGGTTGCCATTGATTAGTACTTGGTATGTTACCGTTGATATGCACGATTTAATCCACCCGATCCATTTTGCGCAGAACCCCTTTTTTTCCAACACCTTCAATAGGAAGTCCCATTCGATCATGTCATAAGCTTTTTGCATATCCATCTTAAGAGCACATTCTGTTCTCTCCTTCCCTGATCCAGATCGCTTCCTTGTTTTCAAAAAATGGAACATCTCGTGTGCAATAATGATATTGTCCTGAATTCGTCGACCTGCCACAAAAGCGCTCTGGAACGGGGTGATCAGTTCTGGAAAATGGGTTTTAAGCCTATTTGCCAGAACCTTAGAGATAATCATATAACCAAAATTACATAGACTAATAGGCCTGAACTCCGAAGCTGGAGTCGGGTTATTAATTTTAGAGATCAAGGTTATATCGGTTTGGTTAAGAAATGAAGGCATCATACCTAACTCCAGGAAGGCGTTGACGAAGGTGACGATGTCTGGGCCGATGACAGTCCAGTTCTTTTGGAAGAAGGAACCCGTGAAACCATCTGGTCCCGGTGCTCTCGAACCTCCCATCTGAAACGTAGCCATCTTAACCTCCTCAATCGAATCTCTAGATGTAAGTTGCTGATTCTGAGAAGCTCCGATTTGAGAAGGCACCCCTCCACAGCTATCCTCCCAATCTGACCCTAGCCCCTCCTCCCCTCTCTCGGAAGCAAAGAGATCCGCATAAAACAAATGCAGTTCATTCGTGATTTCCTCCACCCCTTCAACCCATGTACCATCACTCCCCCTAAGTCGAATGATTTTGTTCTGTCTTCTTCTAGCCAAAGTTGTTTGATGAAAGAATTTAGTGTTCTTATCCCCATCCTTCAACCATTTCACCCTCGCCCGTTGTTTCCAATAGATCTCTTCCCTTTTCCATAGCGCATGGAGCCTAGATTTCAATGCTCTCTTTTCGTCCTCCACATTCGGACTCTTGGTTTGTTGCTAATAACATTCAGCCTCTTCTTCACCTTGTTCATCTCCACTACATTGTTTTTGAACTCATTTTTACTCCATATCAATAGAGAGCTTTTGCACCCATTCATCTTCTGTTCGAGCTGAGCTGTTGTACATATCGGACTGGACTCCCCCCATGCCCTCCTGATGACATCATAACATTCCCTATAAACCGCTTCTCTCCCTTTCGTTCCGATGGATCCAGTAGGAGGACTAGAGGAGAGTGGTCGGACCCGACAACAATTTCGTTGATACATTGGGTTGTTGGGTAAGATTCGGTCCAACTGCTATTTGCCACCCATCGATCTAGCCTCTCGCTAACTCTATCTGACCGTCTCCTATTATTTGACCAAGTGTAATACAAACCTTTGAAACTGATGTCTTCAATGTTGAGTTTTGCTAGTAGTTCATTGAAACCGTTTATTTTCCTTTGTTCCTTCCTCCTTCCGCCTAACTTCTCCCCATGGTGAGCTACGTCATTAAAATCTCCGATGCAAATCCATGGTGCCCTCCTGTTTTCGCCTATTCTGCCCAAGTCTTCCCAATTCTGTGTTCTTCTCGTGAAATCCGAATCACCATAAACCCATGTAATAAAACATCATGTTCCACCATTCTCAAAGATAACCCGACTGTCAATGATATTCTTCCCCATCTCCCCTATTTGCACCATTAGATCATTCGTCCACCATAACGCTAATCCCCCACTCACACCTATAGGATTTACATAAGTTGCCATATCCATCCCCACTTCCCTTCGAATCCTTTCACAGAAGATTTCAGATTGCTTTGTCTCCATCAGAAATATAATGCTCGTCTGAAACGTTCTCTTGAGGTCTTTGAGATGTCGAACTGAGAGGGGAGACCTCAACCCCTAACAGTTCCAACTAATGATACTCATTTATCCCGTGTGGCTGTTGGGGGACAACCACCATAACCCTTTGAATTTTCTACTCTCTGTGATTTTGTTTTACCTAGCTCCCTCACGCCTGGTCTGCTCGAGGATGCTTGTATTACCCTTTGAGATTGGCTCTTGGACACTCCCTGCTCGGGACAGATGTTGAGTCTACTTGTCCCCAAATCACTACCCTGCACCCCCGAAGAAACCAACCCTGTCTCCCCCATTTTCCTCATCTTCCACTTCTGACTCCCCACCGTATCCTTTCTACCCCGCTTCGGCATATTGGTCTGACCTTGACTGATATCCCAGATTTGACCTACAGTCCCCCCATCAGGCTGGCTTATGGGCATACATTGCAGATTTGTGTTTCTGAGGCTGGGGTTCTGAACATTGCTGATTTGGCTCGATAATCGTAAACTCAGTTCCACTGCATCCGTAACCTCCCCTCTTGGGATTGTCCCTAGAGCGAACTGTGGAAGGGTTAGGCATGTAGGAGACTGAACTGAGGTAGCCTCCCGGGTAAATGATAGGTGAGATTCCCTCATTATAATTGGGAACCCAAGAATATGGCAGCTGTCTTCTGTCCTTGAGGCACTAGGTGTGGTCGGTTTGGATGAGCTGGGGACAAAGAGGTTATCTTCAGGTAATGTGATATGGACTGGAAATAAAGATTGTGGCAATTGTGGCAACTTTGGTTCCCCCTCCTTAGGAAGTTCGAAGTGGGCAGAGTGGTAAACTTCAGGTATTGGATTATGTGGCAATTCAGGTTCTGGCAGGTTAGGGTCCTCTTCCTCTGAAATTTCGTTCAGATCAAACATCCATTTTGGTGAATGTTCCTTGACTGTCGTGGTGCCTTCTGCTGTTTGTCCGATGTGGGAAGTTGAGGTTCCCTCTCTGTGGTTGATGGTTTCCACCCCTCCCCCCACCTCCTGCTTGTTGCACCCTAGCCCCCTCTTTGAGACACAGTCGCGAATGACTCTTCAGGATGAAGCTGTGGAGATGATGGGTGTCCCTTTGATCCTCCAGTCCTGGACTCGTTCATAACATCCCACCAGGACTTGCGGCTCGCTTCTTGGATAGGCTGTCTTTGCTTTGGTCCGCCCCTACATTATACCAACGGTTAATGTTTGTAGGTCTGGTACCTTGAATCCAAGGTCCGTATAGGGGGCAGCCCGGATTGTGCCCGTCCATCGTGATCTCCTCCTGACAATTCTGGGAGGTATGGCCAAGGCGACCACAACCATAACAGAAATTCGACAACTTTTCGTGTTTAATGGTTGCCCATTTCGTTTGCCCCTTATCGTTCGTCCACTCGAAACCTGCCTACAGCGGCTCCGTCACGTTGATTTCAACCTTTATCCTGAGGTAAGTTCTCTGCTTTGCCATTTTATCAGGTTCGACCAGCAAGCATCGACCCACATTGTCACCTATCTGCCTAGCATTTTCTACATTACTCACGCCCAAGCTCAAACCGTAAACCTGAATCCATATATCTAGTTTGTCGAAGCACACCTCATCTAAGGTCATATCTGCACTACATGATCTGAGATTGGGGCAATTCCCCTGCACTGACCATGGGGATAGGTCTAGAATCTGCTGCTTATCTATTTCATTAACGAAATCGAAAGCCATCGTAATCTCATCAACATCATTCATCTTAACCTCACCGAATCTAGCCCAAGCTACTTTAAACACGCTTCTAACTACAACATTTCTCACAGATTTCGTGGATAGAATCCTACCGTAAAGTCGACTCTTGTCGCTTCCAGGAGGTCGATCCAGCAGTTGCAGGTTGGTTTGACGGGGTCCTCCGAACCCTCCAGAACTGGACTGAGCTGCCATGGTGAGCTCGCCCCAGACACCTTCACCCAAGTCTCAACCCACCTGAAAATCACGAAAAGAAAGACACGAAAGAAAGGAAAGGAGTTTGCTAGGGTTAGGGCAAAAATAAGATAGGTTTATGGTTTACTCCGAAGACGTTAAGCTTCAGTAGCGTTGCATGGTACTGTTGGCTCTGTCCAATCGGAATCCAGGACCTTATTTTGGAAGGTTGCTGTTGTCCAATCTGTTGCTATAGGACGATATCTCTGCCTGGATGGCTGAGATGATGCCCTTTCTTCAGCATTAATTACAGTCCACACGTAAGATGCGACGGTTAGGCGGTCTTCCAAGAAGACAATCTGTCACAGGGCAAACCCTAGACAGAGAAGAGCGCGTTGCAGCACGCGCGGCATCAGTCAGCACAACACCCGAATATTTCTACAAGAAACCCAAACCGTGGAATTTTAATTTTTACGAAAATAATTTTCCTTTAAAAAAATATATATTGTATTGGCCATAAAATAATAATGAATTTTTTTCAAAAAGTAACTCTGTCAGAAAACAAATTGAAAAAAGTAAATTCCGTCAGAAAGTATTTAGAAAAATGTGTATTTACGCTACTGGAAGTAGCGACAACTATTTTGCGCTACCGTTAGTAGCGATTTATTGATTTTCGCTATTGTAGGTAGCGAAAAACAAAAAACGCTACCTACAGTAGCGAAACACAAGAAATCGTTACTAACGGTAGCGCAAAATTGTTTTCGCTACCTCCAGTAGTATTTTAGACAATTATTTATGACTGCCACCAATTATTTGCGTTTTCTGTGCAAAATTTTAAATTATTACCGTATCAATTCTATTTAACTACAACGTCTTCATCATCTGCTCATCATCTGCATCTTCTTCATCATCTGCATCTCCTAAGGTATGTAATATATTTGTATGTATTTTTTAATTACAATATTTTTTAAATTGTTTGCAGTTATATTTACATAAATATTAGATTATCTAAAAAATAAGCACATCTTATATGGAATGTTATAATATTAATTATTTAGGATCAAACATGACAGAGATCGGTATCATTTTCTTGTATGACGGTGAAGTAATGAGGTCTATGTGGGTGGTACTTCCAGTATTACTACAGCTACTTTGGATATTTCTCTTTATACACTAAAGGAAATTATATGTATCGAGTGTGGTTGACATGACGTTGACGCTAGGTCCATAAGCATATCCTATAAATTTACAGATACTGATGGATTTTGCAAGTTTGTACGGATTCGATCGCAAAGTGCATTGTCTATTGCTTTACAGTTAAGCGTGGCTAGTCAATTTATTGTGCTTAGCTTAACTAGAGAAGGTAACTTGATGTCAAACACCTGATGGTGGTGAGACAGTGAATGTTTTGCATGGTCACACCCATGATCTCTCCGATGACGAGGTCAACGTTGATGCACTCTCAGATGCCTCAATAAATGAAGAAGATCCGTATATGAAGCATTTTACGGGTCACATTAATGAAGAAAATGAAGAGGTGTTTTAGTTTGACGAGGGTGACAAGGGTGGAAGTAGCTCCCATGGTGGAAGTAGCTCCCACACCCTTCATATGATGCGACCCACTGCTGGAAATTGGATTGATAGTAATTGGATTGATGACTTTCAATCAACAGATGAGTTGTATATGGACGTTGATGAACCGTCAACTGAAGGTTTCCTAAACAGAAACATGAAGTTTAGTAGTAAGGACGAGTTATCTGCGGCTGTGAGGAGATGGCATAATTCTAATTCTAAGATTTGCATTGTTGAGACATCGACCCCCAAATCAATTGTCTTTAAGTGTAAAGTTGATCCCATAAATTGTTCATGGTCATTAAGAGGAATTCTTTTTAAGCATACTGGATTGTGGAGAATATCCAAATTGCATGCTCCACATACATGCACGAATGAAGTCCTCATTGAACGACACCAAAACATCGATTGCAAGATGATAGCGTCTTTAATAAGAAATTCAGGTTTAGCTGACAGTGGATTGAAAATTTCAGCAATCCAGTCGATGGTGGAGAATGAGTTTGGTTCGAAAATTGGATATCCGAATGCGTGGTACTCCAAACAAGTAGTGTTGGAGTCTTTATACGGAACACACGAAGAAGCCTTTGTAAACCTCCTGTGACTACTGTCAGCCATGTCCGTATACATCCCTGGGACAGTCTATGATTTTTTTCCCAAAAGAGTAAATGTTGAAACTCAAGTAGACACATTTGGTATGATGTTTTGGTCATTCGGTCCAGCCATTGAAGGATTTGTCCATTGTCGACCACTTATAAGTATTGATGCGACGCATTTGTATGGAAAATATAATGGAAAGATTCTCGTGGTCGTATCATATGATTCTAACAACGGCACCTATCATTTGGTATTTGGTATTGCAGACGCAGAGACAAATGAGAGTTGGAACTGGTTTTTGCAGCATCTCCGGGATAATGTGACAAAGGATAGAGTTGCCTGTGTAATGTCTGATCGACATAGAGCAATAATTAACGCGGTAGAGAATGTATACGCTCAACATGCTCTTGGAGCACATCGGTTTTGCGCGCGTCATCTAGTGAGTAATTTCAATCACACCTTCAAAAGCGTAATTCTGAAAAAGCAGTTGTATATAATGGCCAGTACCCCTGATAAACGTAAGTTTGATGTGTGGTATTCTAATCTATTAACTCTGCAAGATGGAAAGTACCGTGATTGGATTTCGAACATCCCCTTGAGAGATGGGCCCTTGTGTACGATGAAGGCGCTCGATATGGAATCATGACTACGAATTTGGTCGAAGTGTTTAACGGAGTGCTGAAAGGGGCAAGGGCATTCCCGTTGACTGAATTAGTGAAACTCACTTACTAGAGGTCAAACACGTACTTTTTCTGTCGTCGCCAACAAGCAATGGAAGCAATTGAGGAGTCCCAGGTATGGTCTGACATTGTCCAAAAAACCATTACTAGGGCACGAAAACAACTTAGGAGGATGCAAGTGGCTCAATTTTTGCAAGAACACAGTATATTCTAAGTGCGTGATATTGGTAGATTTGTTCAAGGTGTCAGTTGGACTACTCCGAGAAATTATACAGTCAACCTAGTTGAAAACAAATGTAAGTGTGGATTATGGCAAATATATCATCACCCTTGTGCACATGGAATGGCAGCACTGACCAAGGCGGGGATGCAATGGGCTCCTTACGTGGATCGACTATATTCGAATCAAGCACGTATGGCTGCATACACTCCATGTTTTCAGCCAATCCCGGATGAATATTGTTGTCCCCAGTTTAATTTACCACAATACACTCATGATCCCAATAGGTGGAGGACCAAGCGTGGTAGAAGAAAAAGCAGTCGTATTCATAACGAGATGGACGCAAGGGAAGGATTGCCCAGGAGAAACAACTGCAGTAAGTGCGGTGGAAGTGGTCATAATAGGAAGACATGTAAAAATGTATAATAAGTGTTGTTTTGTATTATAATATTTTGCATAATAAGTGTTGTTTTGTATAATAATTGTTTTGTTTTATAATATTTTGCATAAAAAATGTGAATGTCAAAATGAGATGCAACTTGTGTCATTAGTCTTCTTATATTCGTAGGTACGAGTATTAAAAATTTTGGAAAAAAAATAAAATAGTTGAAAAATTAGGTACCTTCTAGGTGACGCCTTGGGGGGGGGGGGGGGGGGGGGGGGGGTAAACGAAGGTTTTCTAAGATATGTCATTTTTTAAAGTTTCTCCGAAAAAATCCAAAAACTTAAGACTAGTAGCTACATAGTAGAAAAGATGAATGTAATAGTTAGATTAGGAGCATCCAAATTCGACAGTCCAAATATAGATAATTTAGGAACATCAAAATATAGATAATTTAGGAACATCCAAATACGTCTGATATTCAGCAAATGATAAGCAAAACTACAAACTAAAGACTAGAAACTACTCTGAATCCTCCTGGAGGGTGCCACTCAACCACATTAAAATGGATTAGTGGCACCCTCGCTCGGAATAACTCTACGTGCTCACGACATACATGTGGTGTAGTAGCTAACATAAAGGAGTGGTATGGCATCCGCGTGACCTAATATTTAAGATTTTAACATCATGTTAAGTAAGATTACAAAAGTATGAAAATACTGTGCATATGTCAAATCAATATTTAACCTGATCATGAGATTGAGACTCCAGGTCATCCCTATAGTACACCAAATTTGCAGTTCTAACTTGGTGGTTGAACGACCTCTTTAGGAATGTCCACCTATTAAGAAAAATATGAAGAATTAGCATTACAACGTTTTAAGTAATACACATCTTTAAAGCGGTAGAACAAATCAACAGATCTAAAAAACTGACTTGTATCCTAATGGATGTATTTCTCCGGACGGGACTTCACCATGAATCGCGGGGCGACCAATATGGAGGTGCTCCCACGACCATAACTGTAATAGAAAACCTCCTTACGAAATTTCTAATAACCAATATTAATAATATCACAAGACTTTCATATAGTTTACCTGCACAAGGATGGAACAACCGTGGAATGTTGCACAGTTAAGTTTAGATGCCTCACACAATCCACGGTACGTAGCAGCCAACACAGCTGAACTCCAACTGTATTGTGCTACTCGTTCTAAATCTCGCTGTAGGGGTAAGTAAATCAACGACACAGTATCTTTCTTTGTCGTTGTAAACAACACACCACCAATTATCAACAAGATGAATGTCCTCGCTTGTTGTGCGGCAGTGAGATTAGGTTGAACTAAATGTTGTCGTAAAGTTGTCATTTTCACAAAATCTTTACGACTTTGTAGATTCAGGCCCAACAATTCTAAACACGCACAGACCATGTCTTTCTCAGGTGCATGGTCACTAGTTACTGCCTCTCTATGTACTCGTAGTCCTAGTACCACAACGACATCTTGAAGTGTGATCGTCATCTCCCCATGTATGAGATGGAACGTATGTGACTCGGGTCGCCAACGCTCGCACAATGTGGTCAACAATTTATGATCTAGCTTGGGATGTGACATAATAACTACATCCCATAAACCAACCGCTTGGACAATAGACTTAGCTTCTTCTGAAATTAGATTATCCTCTAATTTTAAACACATAAACGTTATTTGTTGTTCCTCGCTTAAGTCTGAAGAACGATGTTGATCTTGTCCCCAGAGTACTGATTTGTCCAACGGACCAACGTTAACAACATTTTGACCAAACGAATGACTCAGTCTATTTACGCGTGGAGGCATTTCAACTCTATAATTAAATAGTACAAATTCTTAACTTAAATTTCCATTATAATTAGGCAACATTTATTTAACACACTAATTATGATAATATTTTTAATTAACAAAATAAGGCATGATAATAAACAAAAAAACAAAGATTCTCCAACAAAAATAAGTACCTACAAGGCAAAGTCGGCTGAGACAATCTTCTTCAAGTCGGCTACGCACAGGAGCGACGACGAGGACAACGACGGACAACGGTGACAGAGTGGCAACGGGCAAGGGAGTAGGGACAATCGGCGACGGATAAGCTGGGTGCAGTGGAGAGGTAGGAAGGCTAGGGAGGAGATGGTGCGGCTGTGAGGGGTGGAGTGGAGGAAGGGTGGAAGCTGGTGCGGATGTGAGGGGTGGGTGGGGTAGAGGGAGGGAGGGTGGGTGGGTGGGAGCTGGTGCGACTGGGAGTGGGTGGGTGGGGTGGAGGGAGGGTAGCTGACGTGGGTGCGTCGGAGAGGGAGGGAGGGTGGCTGACTTGTGGGGTGCGACGCAGAGGGAAAGGCTTGTGGCGCAGAGGGAAAGGGGTGGGTAGGGTGATTTAAGATGGGGTCGGGGGATTTAATGGGTTTGTCCGACTAGGGTTAATGGGGGGCACAAGTGGTAGTAGCGTTTTTGGGAAACGCTACTGGTGACTAGTGTTTAGGAGAAAACGCTACTCACATCTGCGTTATTTTAAAATCGCTACTACTACTAGCGTTTAAAAAAAAAAATGCTACCAGTTATCATGCGCAGATGCACATTTTTCTAATTATTTTTTTTGAATATATAATATTTAAAATATTTTTTAAAATAGTTACTTTTTGAAAAAATTCAATACTAATTTGTCTGTAAAATGTATTTCTTCAGTTTGTTTCTTCAATTTTTTAATAAGTTGATCTATTTTATAGTTTTAAAATAAAAATATTACTTTTTTTTGTTTTTTTTAAAGTGAATCGCATGCAGTAATAAAATCAAACGGAAACATGAGAAAATGCTATTTAATTATTTATTAAGCTGCGCCACGTGGTTTTGCGTTTTTGCTGTATACCCACGTGTCGAACCCAGCTGTCACTTGGTCAACTGGGTTAGCGGGACTTTTGGCGCTTCTTTGAAAATGTCGCTAATACCCTCCCTGCCGCGGGAAAAGGTTGTTCTACTACAGGAGAGGGAGAGAAATGTCTGCGGTGGTTAAATAACTGGAAGGTGAACAATTTTTTGACAAGTCAGCAGTTTTATTAAATGGGTTGGTCAATCTCTGGCCGTTGAACAGGTCATCTTATGAAAGGGACGGTGAGATTGACCCCGTCACAAGACCGAAATAGAGATAGAAATTATGCCATAAAAATTTGAAAATTATTATTATAATATTTGAAAATTATGCCTTAGGTAATTGTATTATTATGGTGTGGTATGATTATGATAATGATTTGTTTTTATCTATTGGATTATGTAATGTACATGCAATCATTAAGGCACAACAACATAATCACATATAATTAAGTTACCTTTGGAGCGATTGCCTTAGCGGAAGCGGATTTTACTGAGGTTGGGATCACAGTCTGCCGGACGGGAGGACACGCCACGGGTTAACGTGCAGTGACCTAAGTTTCCACAGCTACTGACTTCTGTATAAACTGTGGGTGACTATCTGTCTATCTGTTGTTATCTTAACCTCATGTCGGAGTAAACCAGGATCGACTCAACTGGACTTCTACGGCTCAACAATCGATCCAGGAGCCTGCTCAGCCACACAACCTCTTGAGTGGTCGTCGCAACAACACAAATTCAGCTTCCATAGTAGACAATGCGGTACAAGACCGCTTCTTGCTCATCCATGATATTGCTCCATTGGAGAGCAAGAACCCAAAACCCGAAGTGAATTTTCTCTCATCCAAGTCACCACTATGGTCTGCGTCACTGTACCCAATTATCCGGAGATCCTCTGACCTCCGTAAGTCTCTTTACTGCCTGCCAATGTTTAATCTGGGGTCAGCTTGGTACCGACATACCATGTCGACTGCGTGACAAATGTCTGACCGAGTACACATCATTGCGTACATTAAGCTCCCAACTGCGCTTAGATATGGAATATGTTTCATCTTGTCCATTTCTTCCTTAGTTTTTGGACGCATATCCATGTTGAGAGGTTCCCCAATGGAAGCTGGAGTTTCTATTGATTTGCAGTTATTCATGTTGAAGTTTTCCAACACTTTCTTTATGTAGCTCTCCTGTGAAAGCCACAACCGCTTCTTCCAGCAATTTCTCGAGATCTGTATCCCAAGAATATATGTCGCATCACCCATGTCCTTCATCTCGAATATAGAGGACAACCAGACCTTAACCTGTGTGAGGAAGTCCAAACTATTTCCGACTATGAGTATGTCATCCACATATAGAGTCATAAACACAAAGTCCGGGCCAGATCTTTTGGTGTACACACAATGGTCCTCATCCAACATGAGAAAAACATTTTCCATGACCAAATCATGAAATATGTGGTACCACTGCCTAGAAGACTGTTTCATACCATAGATCGATTTGGGGAGTTTGCACACTAAGTGCTCATGACCTTTCTACACAAAGCATTCAGGTTGTTCCATATAGATCTCCTCTTCTAACTCACCATTGAGGAAAGCGGTCTTAACGTCCATTTGATGCAGTTCCAGATCTAGACTCGCTGCAATAGTCATAATCAAGCGAGCGTGGTGGTGATTTTCCTGAAATTCAACAATTCAGAAACCAACCCAACACGACTCTGGAACCAAAGTTGGATTATGTAATATACATGCAATCGTTAGGGCACAACAACATAATCACATATAATTAAGTTACCTCTGGAGCAATTGCCTTAGCGGAAGCGAATCTGCTTGAGGTTGGGATCACGGTCTGCCGGACGGGAAATCACGCAACGGGTTAACGGGCAGTGATCTAAATTTCCACATCTGCTGACCTCTGTTTAAACTGTGGGTGACTATCTGTCTATCTGTTGTTATCTTAACCTCATCTGAGGGAGAGCACCTCTTATATATAGATATATAGAGGGATATGGTTTAGGGTCAATATCATATACCATGCTTACCTGAATGGGCTCCCACTTATGGGCGACCCATTAACCTAAATCCAACATTACCCGTAATGGTTATGACATTTTAGTTATACTCACGGTTATAACTATAGTTATTATATAAATATAATAATTATTTAATATTAATATATACTAATAATGATGTTAACATTGAATGATATTAAAGTTAATATTAAATATTTTGTTGTTTGTGACATAAATTTATGTATTTTTTAAGATAACATTTATGACGTTTCATTACTTTCATATGTAGAGTATTAGTATACAGGTAGTGATTATTAATCACGGTTATGGTATTGAAAACTGTACCCGTAATTATTATAATTATGACATATAGTTTAAAATTCTGGTATGATTATGACATATAGTGATTATGACACCCTAACCATTGCCAACGCTAGACCCGAAATAATCTCACCAGCATAACATATCTCGATATGTCGTTGCAGGGATAAGGGTGAGATTGGTTCAGTCATATTGTTCTTTTACTATTTTAGTTAGATATATTTATTTTTGGATTATATTTTTATGCAAAAATATCATACCAAAAACCTGCACACAAAAAATAAACTATCCATTCATATTATAAATGTTTGAATTGTTTTTCTGATTTAAATAAAAAATAAAAAAATCACATTTAAATCTAAAATAAACATTCAAAACCACATTTTAAACAACAAAACAACTCAACTTAAACATCTCAACTGAATAATATTTATATAATTTTCTACTAATATCAATAAAAAAAATTAATATTAATTTGTATTAATTATTTTTTTTGTCGAAAAAACCCGTTTTACTTGAAGAAATAAAATGACGTGACACTGGGTCACGGTTGTTCGGGGTTACAATCATTCGCTATTAAACATAATAATGGTTGTGGCGGTCTTTCGACCCAATCACTCAGACTCACTCCCATTCTCGCTTGTTTAGCTATCCAATTCACACATTCGTTCGAAGTCCTTGGAATAGCCCTCCATTGTATTTGCTCGGTCCGATTTGCTAGTACTCGAATATTCCGTATCGTGGTTGAAGACTCCAATGAAGCGTTTCCCCTCCTATCTGTCTATGAACCGTTTTTGAGTCTGTTTCTATGATGATGTTGTGTCATCCACGTTCAATCGCTAGTCTTATTCCGTCTTGTATGACCCTTGCTTCCATGTTTTCAATGTCATTACTCTATTCCCTTCGGTTCATACCACCAACCACTTTGCCGTCGCTATCCCTTGCTATGACCCCTATACCCGCTCTTCATGTTTGTATTAATTAATTAATCATATTAAATACTACTAATTCATATAATATATATAAGTATATATGTATTAGTGTCTAAGTTGGTCTCCGTAGTCTTTTAAATCCCTAAATTAAAAATTCAAATCAAAGTAAGAAAAATTCAACTATAACTGTATCATTTTACTTTGTTTTTCGGACCGATCAGATTCGTTTTTTATCAAATTTTCCTTTCCGACCTAGTTGGGTAAATTCTTCGGAGAGGAAAAAGTTTCGGCATTCACGAGGAGAGCGAAACGGCTAGAGTTAAAGAAACGCGTTTTGGCCGGCAGCCATTTGGTTGAACCACCTAATGACCTAAGGACCACCACTTTCCTTCGCACTTCTCCAAATCCTTTCATATATTTATACATGAAAATAAAAAGTGTATAATTCATTTAATATTATATATTGGTATATTTTTTTTTATCACCACAAAAGCAGGGACTGTAACAAATAACGGTGACAAAAAATTAATACAAAAACTATAAAATTATCCTATTTTCCTATTTATCGATTTTCCGAGCCACTCTGTCTCTCTTTTTGCTTCTCCTCTGCTCTCCCTCCTCTACCGGTTACCCTCCTACTCTTCGTCGGAGAACCGAATTTCCCGGCGGTATTGTTCTCCACGCCGGATGCCGCGCTTCCATCTCTTCTTACACTAACTGTTAGAGAATTTGGCAGTCTCTGAACTTGTTGGAGAAACGCTCTGGATCTATTCTGTACCGGAAAACTGCTGGTGGTGGTAATGCGGTTAGCTTGTGTGACCTTGACTAAGAAGAGTTGATTCCTTCTGTCGAGGATCGTGATCTAGGGTTCGTGAGCAGTGCACGATTCCGTTGCTTCTAGCATCTGTGCTTTCGGCAAATTGGGTCAGAACAGAGGCGTATAGTGACCGAGTCCGTAATGAGATCGATATGGTACGTTATTTTCATTATCAAGTTTCCTCCGAATCTTATGCTCTTTTATCTGTCTTCATTCTGGAACGGCAGCCACTTTTTCCTATTCGATTTCTAAATTTTGGTTTCTTACTGTGGAATTCACGCATTGATTTACAGTTTCCATGTCTACAGTTCACCTACAGTAATTTTTCATTTCTTTCTATTTTGGAAGGTCTTTCTGCAGTTTGATTTGATCTATCCAACTAGGAGTTCTACATCTACTAAGTGTTTCTTTGGTTACTACTAAATTTCTTATTTCCTTAGTTCCGCCTTCTTTTCTCTAGTCAATTTAACTAATTAATTTTGTAGAATGATAAATTGACATTGGAAAAGTAGTATGTGTGAATTGACGATGATGGCGGCTAGGCGTTGAATGGTATTTTGTCTTAGAAACTTTTATTTCCTTTGACAAAGGAATTGACCATCCTCGTAATCTAGGAGGATAAGGCTGATGTTAGAATTACATGTTTGTAGCGGTGAAACTCAACGTTGCTGTTAATTTTCGTGCGTCTGTTATATTTGAGCATGTAGATCGAACGTTCTTTGAAATGTCAACGCATTCACTGCTCGAGACTCATGGATATGCTTTAGGATATTGAAAAATTCATTGTCTGCTCTCTTAATCTGAAGTGACGTATGTATTAGGGGTCAGAATTAGTTTTTCCTGGCTTATATTTTCCAATAACTTTGAGCAAGATATTTGGGGTAACTTTCATAGAGCATCAAGGTTTTTAAGATGTTTCAGTGCATTGTTGAAAGTTAGTTCTTAGTTGACCGCTTTTACATATAATTTAAGTTTGTTTGTTTTGGTTAAATTTTAATTTACGTTTCATTAGCCTTTATTTTACAGCATTGCATGTCAGCTGAACTTTGTTCTGAAATTTAACATGCTTCTCTTTTTACAGGTGGAAAGAAGTGTATCTTTGTCCAATGATGTGAGAAATGGGTTAGAGTTTCTCAAGCGCTAGAGGCTCCAGCGATTGAAAACAGAAAGTGTTGGAGAGACCGCTGGGCTCTCTAAAACGATGGCTAGAAGTGGAGGAGATGCATTAAGAGCTTTGTCGGCTTGTGGTGTGAGGACACATGGCAGTGCTAATATTTTTTCTCAATCACGTAATGGTGTATCTACTGGAAATGGCGGATTTCAAAAGCGAAAAGTGAATAAATTCAATGTTGATGATTTAGACTGGATTGAAAAAATACTAGAATGTCCTGTATATCATCCTTCAAAAGAGGAGTTTGATGATCCTTTGGACTATTTGCAGAAGATAGCTCCAGACGCATCAAAATATGGTAAGATACTTCACCAGAAACATATATTTTTTGAGTTCACTTCTATTACAAAAATCCATGAAGCCAAATCAGATTGCAAACTCTACCAAAAAATATTTGTCGTGGATCTGAAATTAGAGGTCTTCAGTCATTTTCCCCCTTCTTTTAATTGGCTGCCTGCTTTTAGGTTGAAATATGTAATACAGATTAAATTGGCTGATACATAAACATGCATTTACTTGATTAGGCATCTGCAAGATTGTATCTCCCTTGAGCGCTTCAGTTCCAGCTGGAGTTGTCTTGATGAAGGAGAAATCAGGTTTCAAGTTCACAACAAGGGTACAACCTCTCCGTCTGGCTGAGTGGGATTCTGAGGACAAGGTCACCTTTTTCATGAGTGGGAGGTGAGTCTTTTAGTTTTTAGTTTTTTATTGTAGTGAGACACCCTTTACTCACCTGTTGACTCTTCAATAATTGCAAATCTGTCTCTCAGGAATTACACATTCCGTGATTTTGAGAAAATGGCCAACAAGGTTTTCACTCGTAGATATCAAAGTTCTGGATGTCTCCCAGCAGCTTTCATGGAGAAAGAGTTTTGGAGTGAAATTTATTTTGGGAAGACCGAAACTGTTGAATATGCTTGTGATGTTGAGGGTAGTGCCTTTTCATCTTCTCCTGGAGACCTGCTTGGCAATAGCAAGTGGAATTTAAAGGTTAGCTTTAATTTCATTGGTTTCATTTCTACTCCATCTTTTCAAGCATGTCTAAGGAATTTTATTTGAGCTATCTTTACTGGTTTTACAGGTTTACTCACGTAGCTCTCATGTTAAGCTATTTCTAAACAATGTTTTTCAAGTATGTTATCGTTTTATTGATCTGATGCAATATTGTTTTGTGATGCCAGAATATTTCTAGGCTACCAAAGTCCATTTTAGGTCTTTTGGAGACTGCAATTCCGGTACTAGTTGTTCTATTGAAGTATTATTATATGAACTTTCCTGTTTCAAGTATATTTTGTCATCCCTTAACGCGATGCTAATTAACTCCAGGGAGTGACTGATCCCATGCTTTACATCGGGATGCTGTTTAGCATGTTTGCTTGGCATGTTGAAGATCACTACTTATATAGGTAAGAATATACAGTATATACTTCACTACTAACTGAAAGTGCTTCAATTTTATTGAATAATCTTTTCTCCTTTTGTGCAGTATTAACTATCAGCACTGTGGAGCTTCTAAAACTTGGTATGGAATACCTGGCCATGCAGCTTTGGATTTTGAAAAGCTAGCAAGAGAGCATGTTTACACCAACGATATTCTATCCACTGATGGTGAGGACGGAGCTTTCGATGTACTACTTGGGAAAACCACTCTGTTTCCACCAAACATCTTGATGGAGCATGGTGTCCCTGTTTACAGGGCAATTCAAAAGCCTGGAGAATTTGTCGTAACGTTTCCAAGAGCATATCATGCGGGATTCAGTCATGGTGCGTGCTACTTATTGTTTCTTCATTTCATTACAAAATTTATTCAGCTAGCACTTTTTTTAAAATATATGTCACCTATTTGGTTTTTTTGTAGGTTTTAATTGTGGAGAGGCAGTAAACTTTGCACTTGCTGATTGGTTCAAGCTGGGGTCTTTAGCTAGTAGGCGTTATGCTATCCTCAACAGGGTGCCTTTGCTTCCTCACGAAGAGCTTATTTGCAAAGAAGCAATGCTTCTGGATAAAACCACCCCGGAAGTTGCAGGTTCAGAGGTGGATTCTCACTGTCCTGTCAAGGTTGCTTTTGTGAAACTGATGCGTTTCCAGCATCTTGGTCGTTGGTCTTTACTGAAATCAGGGGTGTATCCTGATGTTTTGCCCTTTTCCCATGGAACCATCCTCTGTAGCCTGTGCAAACGCGACTGCTTCGTGGCTTACTTTAACTGCAGTTGTTATATGCATCCAGTTTGTCTCCGTCATGGTACTTACTATCCAACCATATCATCATTTCTTCTGAAGATCAATGTTATCTCGACTTTGTTGTTTACTTAATTGTTTACCTAATGCAGATGTCAAGACACTTGAATTTCCCTGTGGTAAGATTAATCAGCTCTTCTTGAGGGATGGCATCTCCGAAATGGAGTCAGCAGCCAAGAAGTTTGAGCAAGAATTACTGAATTCAAACCTTGTTGAGATGATCAGTGATCATGAATCGTTTCTCCTTCCATATCTGTCTGAAAGCACTGATCAGGATAAATATATCCCTTATTGTGAAATCAAGTTTGAGCTTGATGGTGAAATTGCTCAAGAGAAAAAGAAACCTTTTGGATCATACAAGCTAGACCATTCAGATGATTGGGCAAGATCGTGCAGTGGCATTGAAGATTTAGGGCCAGGAGATTCACTGGATTGTGCTCACTCCAAACCTTCAATTAGCAAGCCATCTCAAGATTCATATATTCCTGGTGATGTAAGTTTAATGTCTGACTGATATTCTTGGTTCCACTTCCTTTTGCATTCATGATTTTGAACTAATGGTGCTGTCAGCTTTGAGAGTATGTCTGAACTCTAACTGTAGTATCTGTCACAGGGAGTTGGATATTGTAGCACAGAGTTGCCAAACATAGAAGATCCACCTCGTGATTCTTTTTCTTCCTTGTCATATGATGATTGTGCAACTTCCCACAAGGATGTGCTCAATGAAACAGACAGTAAGTCTACATTACAACAGTACTCGGATGATTCTGATTCAGAGATATTCAGAGTCAAACGCCGCTCTTTAGCAAAAGTTGAGAAAAGAATTGTGAAACATTCTGTGCAACCCCAACACCAGGTATTATTTTATCATCGCGTAAAGTGTATCTTGTAATTAAGGTTTAAGGATATCCATTTACTTGAAAACATTTTGTTTGGAACGTTAGGGTTTGAAGCGACTAAAGAAGCAGCAACCTGATGCAAAGCAAGGGCAGCTGCAGCAATCAATGGATGAATGGAAACAGACATTTGGCGTCCTATCACATAATCCGGGAGGAACAGCTTCAGAGAGCATTAGTTCCAAGAAGAGGTGTTTCATTCAAGGAGGAGGAGAAAGCAACAAGTACAATGCCGAGGAGTTGTTGAGGAAGAGACATCATCTTCATCACCAAGGAAGGGATTCCGTGTTGTTTATTCATGAGAGGCAGGGAAGAACTGTGAGGGAACCTCCTCAACCTCTTTTAGAGATGAATCCGAAGCGCTTGAGCGTCAAGGGCCCGTCTTTTTCAGGAAGAGAAAGCAGCAGCAGTAGGAATAGCAACAGGTTCTTCTAACCCTAAAACTCCATTAGAAATAGATGAGATTTGATTGAATTCTTTTACAAGATTACTGTACAGAGAGAATTTCCAGTAGTAGAGGGAGGAGAGCCCAACAACAATAACAGCAGCAGCCGGTTTCTTGTAGAAGTCTGTCTGACTGACTTGGAAGCAGCAGCAGCAGCAGCTTAACATTGATTAACCTCAGTCTTTAGGATTTGATGAAATTCTTTTGTGCATCGTGTTCTGGCCGTCTAATTATCACGGTCTGGGTGTCGTGATTGGGTTTTCCTTTGTTGGGAGGTGGATATGATTAATTTTTTTGTTAACTTGGTGGTTCCTTCTCTTCATGTAAATCTTCTTCATATGTTTCCCTTCCCTTTATAATATATTACTCACTCGTCTCACTTCCTTCCTTTTTGACACTTCCAAAGTTTGCTTGTTTCTTTCTATTCATAAATTGTTGTTTCCTTGATTGTCAAATAATTGTCTCATCTCATGCAATCTTCTTATAATACAGAATTTGGATCGACGGTAAATCCAAGTGAAAAGATGACACTTGAATGAAAACTCGTAAATGTATAATTTAAAAAGTAGGAATTACGACACATAATTGGATACTTTTGTTGAAAGGAAGTTTTTGTAAACCGTTTTTATGAAAATTTATTTATTTTAAATCGTACTTTTGGCTATGTATTGCATTCCAATTTTACTTATAATTCCATTTATTTATTTATTTTTGTTTAAAACTTACTACATGAATGTGAGAATTTACCCTTTACCCCCACATTTGCTCTTACGTGAGTAGGTATAAAACAACATTTAGAAAACTATTTTTTATTTATTTATTAAAATGTGTATACGCACATATAAGGGTAACAAATTGTGTCAAAGACTCAAAATGGGCACAACAAGCCACCAAGAGGTAGCGTGAATGCATTTTTTGTTACTATGACGAAACAATGTTTGGTTACAAACTAAATTATATACATACATTAAAAAAATAAAAAATAAAGTGAGTAAATATTCAAATCGTGATCCAAACGTCGCAAATGGTATTGAATTTCAACTTATGTATTGACCATATTTCATACACTCTGCACTGAGTTGAAGTATGAAAAATCATCTTTAAATAATCACCTCGAACCCTATAACAAATCCAATAATCTACCTACTGTAATTGAATTTTATTATAACTGTCGCTAACTGTGTTGAGTGTCGATTTAGAGGGTCTAAGTTGAATATTTTAAGTCGAACTTCAAAGTCTCAACTTAGGGTTGAATGTATGATCAATCTCTAAATCGAAATTAAATATCATTTGAGGTTTAGATCGCAATTCAAATATCTACTAACTCTATTTTTTTAATGGATACATAATTTAATTTCTACCCTAACATCGCTTCATCGAAAAAAAATATATGCCTTCATGCTACTTCTTGGTAACGTGTTGTGCTATTTTTGGCACAAATTGCTACCTTTCGTGTGGGTATATATATATTTTTCTAAATCAAAAAATATATATTTATTTTTATAAATATTTCTCTTTTATACATACTACTTTTCAAAATAAATCACGTAATGTGTGATGCAATTTTCTTATTATGTTTAAAAACATAAGAAAAAGCTTAACGCAAAGTGCATGCAGTTTTCTAAAATCTTAATAATTATGTTATTCAGTTATTTTTCTCTGACTCTCTTATGTGACAATAATTCTATTATTTTGTCCATGACAAATTTTTATGAGTCTATACTTATGTTTTATGTCATCATCTCTTCTCACTTCAACACGGAATTTTAGAATTATAGAGAATTCTAATGCAGTATATTTCCTTACACTTTCTCCTTCCCTTTGTGTACAATTATTTACACTTATAATTAGGACGGATAATTTCTGAAACAATACAATTAAATTATTTGTAACAATTTGTATTTAAACGTAAATGAGTTTGACCTTTACATATATCATGTCTAAATAACGCTTATACGTTTAGACACAATTATTAATTGTGTTTACACACTTCTGATCTATAGAGATATGCTTAACCACAATTAATTAATCGTGTGTATACATGTGATACGTTTAGTGACACATTTAAGTATATTAATAGAATGAATATGAAATTAGTGAATTCCGTGCCGTTTTGTGTCTTGTTGTATTATATCAGATTTATTTATGTTGTGTCGTATCCGTTTTATTTGTGTCTTGTTGTGTGATTCGATATATTCTCCGTTTTCCAGAAAAGTTAATTGTGTTTGGGTTGTGTCGCGTGTGATCTGCTAGTTTATAGTGTCATGTTCATGTTTGAAGTTTTGAGACACATTTAAGGCCTATCCGTTTAGACACGACACAGTTAATGACACGCGACAATTGATAACACGACACAATTAAACACGATATGCTTGCTAACCCTACTTATAATGATGGTATACAATAAATACTAAATTTTATTTTTCATAACTCATATATAAATCACATGATTTTTTTAAATAATTTATTTATAGTAGCTAACACTAATATGGATTCATCTAAATTATTTTAATAAACATTTAGTTATTTTCTTTTATCATTGATTAAATAAACAAATACAAGCACGTATAAAATATTATTACAATATTAAAACACACAGAATACTAAAAATTATTTGTAACACTTAACACTAATGTGTATTATTTAAATATCTCACTATCTAGAATTATTCAATATTAAATTAAAGGGTTAAATACCAAATAGCTACCTTACATTTGACCGTTTTACGAATAACTAGCTCAACTTTGAATTTTTAAAAACGGCTACCTCAACTTTGGACAAAGGTGCAAATAACAACATCAGTTAACTTTTTCGTTAAATATGAACAAAAAATGACGTGACAATACATGATTGACCCCTAATTTTAATAACTAAATGATTTTTAAAAAAATAACAAAAACATCTGGAAAACAAAATTGAAAAATCAATAGAGAAAATAAGAGATTTTAATATAATACTTTTATTAAAATATGAAATAAATAATATGAAATAAAAAAATAATAAATAGATTTTTATTTGTTTCATATTTTCAATAAAAGTATTATATTAAAAACTCTTATTTCTCTAATAATTTTCCAAATATTTTTGTATTTTTAAAATAATATTTAGTTGTTTAAATCAGGAACCAATCATGTGCTGCTATGTCATTTTTCGTCTAAGAGTTTTAATATAATACTTTTATTGAAAATATGAAACAAAATAAAAAACTAATTATTTATTATTATTATTTTATTTCATATTTTTAATAAAAATATTATATTAAAAACTCTTATTTTATCTATTGATTTTCTATTTATTTCGAGAGTTTTTTTAAAATCAGGGACCAATCGTGTACTGCCATGTCAATTTCCGTATGTATTTAACGAAAAAGTTAACTGAGCTAGCAGTTTTCCCCAAGTGTCAAAGTTTAGGTACCCATTTTTGAAAATTCAAAGTTGAGGTAATTATTTGTAAAACGACCAAAGTGCGAGTAAGTATTTGGTATTTAACCATAAATTAAAAGTATGTATAATTATAAGAAAAAATAATTTAAATTTAGAATATTGGAAAATATAAAATCTAATTACATGAGGGGAGATTCTATTTGTAGACCATTAACTACTTTATACAGACCACTTTTGTTGAAATACTAAAATGCCCTAATTATAGTGTTTTACAAATTTGTCCTTACTAATTTTAAAGAAATTAATTATCAAATCGACCTCATATTTCCGTAGTTACTAAATTGACCCCATATTATCAAAATAGTGAAACTTTATGATTTTAGCAAGTTTTGAACCCTAGTCCTCTTACGTACTAACTAAAAGTTTTATCACTGTACTAGTAATTCCAATTGATTTCTTATATACTTCAAATATAGTTATCGAAGCAACTCTAATATTATTGTATTAAACACCTCATGTTTATTTATTGATGCTCTTTACTAATTAACATTTGTTCCACGTTGTTTGTTTAATTATAGTTTTAATTTAATTATGTATATACTGATTAATTTTTTAAAATGGTTGAGAAATAAGTAATTTTCTAAATTTAGTATTTATAGACTACCAAAATATTCATTTTGAAAATATTTTTTTCAACCATCTCTAAAAAAAATCAGAAAGATTATAGTATTTAGATTAAGACTGTCAATGGTTAGGGTATGGTCAGGGTATGCCAAATACCATAACCATACCATATTTTTAAACCGCATACCATAACCATAACCATTATGGGTACAATTTTCAATACAATAACCATCAAAATAACCGTGGTTATTAACCATGGGTTTAACCGTATAACCATATTTATTCCACATGTAATATAATAAAAGACCGAAAATTTAATTTTAAAAAATACATCTATCTATATTACCAACAATAAAAATATATAGCACTAACATCATTCAACATTAACACTAACATCATTCAACATTCATATGATTCAACATTAACATTCACACCACTGAATTAACATTAAAATTCAACAAACACCCATAACGAGTAATGATTCAACACCCTTAACCATTTCACACTTGTCGTATTTGTTTATATCAATCATCATCTTCCTCAATATCATCAATTGATTTCACTTTTATGCTGTAATTTAAATTTAGTATAATATATATATATATTAGTTTATTAATAATAAATAATTATTATATTTATAAAATAACCATGGTTATAACCATGAGTATAACTCAAATACCATAACCATAACCATTATGGGTAGAGAATTCATCACCATAACCGCACCGCACCATAATGGTACGGTTAACCATATTAAACAGTAACGGTTATAACCGTGGTTATGAGTTTTTCACTGCACCATTGTCAGCCCTAATTTAGATAATTAAATTAGAACTCCAACGACATATATGGTGTTAAGTTTCAATTTTCTTATCGGTTATAAAATTTGGTCAAAGTAGTGTTGGTAATTTTTGACAATTTTTATAAATTTGACCAAATTTTATGGTTGAAGGGAAAATTGAAACTTAACATGATATGTGTTGGAGTTCTAATTTAATTATCTACATATTATAGTCTTTCTGTTTTTTTAGAGATTGTTGAATTTGTTTTTCAAAATGAGTATTCTGGTAGTCTATAAATACTAAATTTAGAAAATTACTTATTTTTCAATCATTTTAAAAAACAATTCTTAGCAGATACATAATTAAATTAAAACTATAATTAAACAAACAACGTTGAACAAATGTTAATTACTAAAGAGCATCAATAAATAAATATGAAATGTTTAATACAATAATATGAAAGTTGCTTCAATAACTATATTTGAAATATATAATGAAGCAATTGGAATTACTAGTATAGTGATAAAACTTTTAGCTTGTATTTAAGAGGTCTAGGGTTCAAAACTTGCTAGAAACATAATTTTTCACCATTTTGATAATATGGAGTCGATTTAGTAACTACAAAAATATGAGGTCGATTTAATAATTAATTTCCTTAAAATTAGTAAGGACAAATATGTAAAATGCTATTAAGACATTTGAGTCTTTCAACAAAAGTGATTTGTATAAAGTAGTCGATAGTCTGCAAATAGAATCTCCCTTACATGAGAATGCTCGTATATATGAGAAATTTTCAATTTTGATTCATATTTAAAAACTAATTACAAAACCGACTCTTGTTCTTGTATTTCCAAAAATGATCGTAAGCGCGAACGAGTTGTTTACAAACATCTTTTTTTTTTTTGAAATATTTATTTGTATAGGGACCTGAACTCAGGACTTTCGCTTTGGAAGTTGTAACTTTTTATAACTAGACTATTAATAATTTAATACCAACTAATATTTTGTGCACTTAAATTATACTTATTGCACTAACTCTCCAACTGCAATATTAAAAACAAATAGTGCAAAACAAATATATAAATTGATAATTAAATATTAGATCACGAACTAATAATTCAAAACTCTACCACTAAATCAATTTTAGTAGTTATTTTATTATGCAATTAAATTATATTTATTATAACAACTTTTAGATTATTTTATCAAATATCTCATATTTATTTAGTGTTGTAATTTAGTAATTAAATATTTAGTAGCCTATAAACACTAAATTTATGAAACTAATTAAAACATAAAAAACTAGTATTTAGATAATTAAATTAGAACACTATTAAAAATAACGTGAATTAAAGTTAATTACTAAATCTACAATATTATATAAACCTGAGTTATTTAATAAAAATAATCTAAAAGTTGGTATAATAATTTTAAGGGTTAAATACCAAGTAGCTACCTGAACTTTAGACGTTTTGCAACGAGCTACCCGAACTTTGAAAATTCAACACGGGCTACCTCAACTTTGAAAAAGGTGCAAATAGCTACCTCCGTCCAATTTCCGACGACTTTCCAACGACTTTCCAACGACTTTCCGACGACTTTCCGACGGAAAATTGGACGGAGGTAACTATTTGCACATTCTTCAAAGTTGAGGTAGCCCGTTTTGAATTTTCAAAGTTCGGGTTGCTCATTGCAAAACGTCCAAAGTTCAGGTAGCTATTTGATATTTAACTAACTCATAAATCGTCAACAACTTAATAAAAACATGAATTAATTTTCATAAAATAAATAGAATCTAAAATTAGTGTTATCAGAACCGGACCGACCTTCAAACCAGTGAGGGGGCCAGTTCCCAGTTTGATCGATCCAACCCAGTTCGACGTACGGTTCATTTTTCACAAGCAAAACAAAAAAACTGAAAATACAATTACAAACTACATAGTCTCAAATACACACATAATTAGCTCAAACTACATAGTTTCAAACACACACAAACTACATAGTTTCAAACACAATATAACATAACATATTTACCTTAAACTTTGAACATACATAATACAATAGTCTCAAAATCAAACACAATATGTCTAAACTTTAAACATAGCTTCTAAACCGAAGAAGTTGCTCAGTCGAACCGAAGAAGTCGGTTTAAACCGAAGAGAACCACCCCAAAAAAACTAGAACTGGAAATCAATCGGTCCAAACTTGGTTCAAACACTGTTCATATGCATTTCAGTCTTTTAGCTTAACCAAACCGGACAGGGGTTCAGTTCCCGATCGGATCACCGATCTGGTCCGGTTCCGATAACACTGTCTAAAACTTCAAAAATGTATAAAGTAACATGTAAAGATAAGAATTTATTACTATTATGTCGACAATAATTTTAAATCAAAATATAATTGCATAACCTAAGAAAATACAAACATTCTTACAAAAAAAAATATAAATATAATTTGATATATAATGCTTGAATAGTTAGTCTTTAAATTGGCAAAAACAAAAATAGTTACTCTTATACATATATGTAGTAGTATTTTGATTTCAAATAGTTATAATTATCTTTAAAATAAAATAATATAAAAAGTTGTTAATTTATCCTAATTATTTTTCATAAATTTTCTCATGGGTAAAAGTTTCTCTAAGTTCTAAAAATTCCAAGCTCAACACATAGATGCAGTTTTTTTAAAAAAAAAAACAAGACTAGGTTAAAATAATTATTAGTAAAAGATCACACATAAAGATTAGAGTAGTGTATGTTGTCACCATCAGTGTTATACAATATTTACCTCTGCTTCACCATCTCTCTCTTCTTCTACTTCTTCAGTCCAAGTTCTGCAGATACGCCACAGAGCCACCACCTCCTTACTATCAAGTTTGCCCTAGAAAACCATGCAGCCCTTTCTTCTTGGAACACAACGACACCCTTCTGCAACTGGAAAGGCGTTGCCTGCAAGAACGGCTACATTGTCTCGCTTTCTCTCTCTGCATAGTCCCTGAAAGGACGGCTTCCTTCTGCCCTCTTCTTCCTCTCCACACTCGTCTCTCTGGACTTGTTGACGAATCTTCTCCACAGCGACATCCCTGTCCAGATATCCAATCTGACGAAGTTAAAGATGCTATCTTTTAACAGAAATCAGTTGTCGGGTACGATACCGAGTCAATTTGGCGTGTATAACTGAACTGGAGGTGCTTAATCTGAGGTCTAACTCGTTCACTGGACAAATCCCGACGGAGATCGATTCGAAGAAAACCGATTGGTCGGTTTAGAAAAAACGAACACCCAAAAATATATCGAACCAGAAATCGGCCGGTTTTAAAAAAAAACAAATCAGACAAGAGTTCGGTTCTGATAACTATGGTGACCCATATTATACACTTTATTATGATTGATTCTTGTTTTATTACATTCCCAATTAGATTGTAAATCCATACATGTAAATGCTTACTCTATATAATGAAATATATAATGACAGTTAGACCCTAATTTATGAGTATATCTTCCCATTCTATTTTAAGCTTTTAACTGATATCCAGGTTTCTAAAACTTTATCAATAAACACTTTCTATTTGATAATTATTTTATGGGTTTTACAAGTGCAATATATATCCTTTAATATAAAAATTTAAACTTTATGATTGTAAACTTATTTTTTTAAAATATTACTGTAACGAGATATACTTAAAAAATATCTTAACTAAATTTTACACAATGCATTATCGAGAAAAAAAGAAAGAAAGAATTGTGAGCAGTTATTATCAGAACCGGATCGGACCGCCGATCGAACCTATTGGACTATTAACCAACAGAACATATTGTTTGATTCTTCTAAAAAAACGAAATATCGAACTCGGTTCAGTAGGTGTAAACTGGTCAGATTCAAAGAACCGCCCGGTTCCAATTCCCAAACCCTAACTCTAAGTTATTCTTCATCATATATCTATAAATATGAAATAGCCTCCTCTATATTCAGAGCTTTGATCTTCATTGTGCTTACAAAGATTGAAGTAAAAATCAAAGAAAGACGCAGAGAGGGAAGAGAAAGTAGAATCCGGAAGAATGGTGGTTTATTTTCTCATCAACTTGGTTGTTCTTGAATAATAAAATTTCTTATATTTTGAATGACCCTCCTGTCTTGATGTAAGAAAATTTCGGAAGTGTCAAAACTCGTGTCAAACAAAAGTACGGTGCATCCATTCTCTTAAGAATTGTTTTGTTAAGCCTTGGAAGAATGACTTTTTGAGAATTATAAAATTTCATATATGTTCTTGCATGAAATTTCTGGTTAGTTTATTCTCATTCAAATGTGGTTGTAGGTGACGAAGTTGCAGTATAAAGTAAAGCGTTTCTATTGTTCCCTCCAAAGTGCCATGAAATATATATATAAAATAAACATATTTTTAGCAACTCAAAATAACAAGCCATCAAAATAAATAATAATGTTTTAATATTTGTCTATTTTTATCTGCTAAAAAAACACAAAAATACTTTTCGAGTCTCATTTATTTTTTAGTGTTCAACAAATATGACACTCTTTTTCCATTGAGTCACACTTTTTCTCTGATTGTCGACACTTTCAATTTTTATTGGATCAATTTTTTATCCGTTTATTTTAGCCTTTAACATCTCATGTTGTCTTGTGATCCATGAATGAAAAACGTGAAAAAAAAACTAGTCCAATTCAACATTAATCCAAGAGTGTTTTTTTTTCTTTTTTTTTTTAAGTGGGCATGTATAATGTTTTTCTTAGAAAAGTGAGTATATAAAAAGAAAAAAGTATAGATATATGTAATTTTTTTTGTCTTTCGTATTATACGGTCAGTCTGAAAGTTAAAAATTAACGCTTAGTTGATGTCATTTAATTCGTAATTAAATTATCTACGCACAGTAAATGTTTTTGAATTTTTTAGTAAGTATATAATTAAATTTCTCACCTAATGTATTTAATCATTCTGGTAAATTTACAGGACAAACAATGTTAGGTTAAAAAATATATATATCTAATAAAAAAAATCCAAAATGTTTACCCTAGGTAGATAGTTGAATTACATCATAAATGTTGTTAACCGTGTTGAGTTTGGACTTAAAGGGTCTGAGTTATATTTTTTTAAGTCAAATTTTCATATCTCAACTTACGACAGAGCGTACAGTCAATCTGTAAGTCCAAATTTAATATTTGTGGTATCATTTGAATCGCAATTAAAATATGTACTTACTATAATTTTTTTAATAGATACATAATTTAATTTTTAATTAAACATTGAGTCGTCGTCGTTGAAGAAAACAAATAAAAAAAATAGGCACAACCCACTTTGCGCGTGTATTGCCAACATTTTGGCAATACACGCTACTGTGGCGTGACGTTTATTGTGGCGTGACGTGTATTGAATACACGCCAATTGAAAGAATTGTGGTGGTGATTTCTTTATAAGAATATCTTTGAAACCGTAAACTTTATTATTATTATATATTTATCACGGACATTAAATCTAATGTATATATATTTTAATATTTATAAATTTGATAGTAATTTTTTTTATATTAAGCTTATTAGTATATAAAATGATATTTTATTTAAAAAATATTTATGATAATAATAATAATAATAATTTTGGTTCACCTGCTAAATGTTATATATCAAATATAATCATAATTAGGTACGTAACATAATTAGGTATATAACGATAATAACATTATAATAATAGGATTATACTATTTTTTGTTTGTATAATTATTTTAACTCTAGTGCTAATTAAGTGCATGATAATAATATAATAGTATATCTTAATAAAAACTCGAAAGTATCTTTTTGTTTAATGTAATAATTATACCTATTAATATAAGAAATGTAACATCTACACAAATTTATCATTTCATAAAATTTCATATATTTGATTATAAATTGACAAAAATATATACCTAAAATTTAGGTTGTTAAAAAAAACTGATTTGGTCAAAATAAATCGGATTTGATCTGGTTCAAACCAGTTTCATCAAACTATCATACTATGTTTTTAAGGTTAAAGTAAGTCAATTCAAAAAGTAGGTTTAATTCAGTTCTGAAACGGTTCGAGACAACTTATTTTTTGGGTTCTAGTTTATACTTAAATTTAATCGCTTTAAATCCATATATTTTTTGAAACTATCTAACATTTAATTGACCTACTATTATAGAGAGTCATTTTATTTCACTCCCTCCCCTTAGACTCGCTCACTCCCCTAGATCAGTTTTGCTTTTGGATTACTCTGGTCCAACTTTTGGTCTGCATTGAAAATAAATCTTGTTTTTTTAATAAAGAAAACATACCAAACTAATTTGAACAAGTTCTAAATCTTGTTTTTTTTAATAAATAAAACATACCAACCTAATTTGAACAAGTTCTAACCATACAAGTTTTTATGTGTTAAATATAATAGTTTTTTTAGTGACCCTAAAATACTAGTTTTCTTTAAGCAGTTCTAATTCAGAGCCGGTTCAGGATCGAACCCGTACATGAATAAGCCTACTAAAATTAAGGTTTTGCTCTAATGAATTAAATTACTTGAAAAATATATAGCAATAAATAAGAATTTTTATTTGGCCAAGTATAAATAATAATATATTAAAAACTAAATAATAAATGAGAAAGTGAGAGAAAATAAAATGTGTCGTGAGATTCAATGAGAAACTCCAGGAAAAATTTAAGGAAAAAGTAGGAAAAAGATGTAATATGTTTGCCGAAATTGGTGATTGATGAAACTTGTTTTGGGCTGTAGGTATTTGATGTAACATGTATCATTTTGTAGGGTTTAGATGAAAATGTTTGTTTTTCCGTTTGTTGTCCCATTAAAAACTCTCATGTGCCACACACGTGACATATTTTTTAAACGTTTAAATAAAATATTTTAGAAATGTCGAAGTTACCCCTACCTTTATTTCCCCATATGTCATACTGAGTCTCCTCATCTTTCCTGAAATCTCTCACACATCCCCTCCCGTCTTTCTAATCGAATCCCTTCCCCCAATTAGTTTCTTAGTACGTATCTTGGGCAGATCACTTCAAAGCTTAAATCAAATGATATGCCTCATTTTAAGCTGCTCAATGTGGATGAGGGGTTGTAAATTTTCTAATGTAGTGCAATTTACGTTCGAGAAGCTGTTGTGAAGTCTGAATCAATTGTCTTGGGAGGGAAAATCCCAAAATCTCAAGCCCTACCCCCGAATGATCCCTTCTGAGCTTCATCGCTCTCCGCTGAGGACTGAAGTTCTTCCCTTTCTATGTTGATATGAGTTTTCGATGTGCTTTCTTTCAATATCTCAATCGTCTATTGTTGTGGCAATCACTCTCTTGTTGTCCTATTCATGCTTCGCCAGATGATCCTGCAAGCTCTATTATGAGTTTGCTTTTGTATATCAGATTCCAAATTCAATCTTACCATGGCGGAATTCTTGGTTAAGACTAAGATGATTTTTCTGTCTACTCTTTGTTGCTAGAAATAATCTTCGCGGATAAAGATTTTAGCCAATTAACCCGTCAGATTAATTCCACTGTATTGTTTCTGCGCTGTTTATGAATTGGATGAGTTTGGAAATTTTATATAATTGACACGGATATTCTTTGAAGAGTGAACAACAGATGCAACAAGAGGCAGGGAGTTTGAACTAGTGGTCACCATGCAACAAGCATCAATTCTGTCCGACCGAATTGGTAGTTTTCGTCTACAATCTCTTGGCAAAGTCACTTTATTAGTACCATCAAAGTCAACATATTCTGCACATAAGATTGGTAGACTTATCGACTGAATTCACTCTTAAGCTGATTTTCTTCCTTCGGCAACTTTATTAGTACCATCAAAGTCAACATATTCTGCACATTGTTATAAAATAATGATTTCATGATATAGTATCATCAGTCAGAGGTGTATGAGATATTTTGCTTAATGTATACTTATGATATAGTATCATCTTTATGTATACTTTAATGTTGCAGACTTCCTTTACACTCACTTTTGTGAATAGGTGTTTCCTAGATGGCAGGAACATTGGACAAGACAAGGTCTTCCTCTCAAAATCAGCCGAGGGAGTTGAAGATGTTAATAAGGAGCATAGTAGTAACCCCAAATGGTTCACCCAAATCAAACATCACAAGCATTATCACTCCATGAGCACAGTACTTTATGTCATCTATGTAAGATTCTAAATGCAAGCAAAAGAAAGCTAGCTAGTCATGGTATTTTGATGTGTCTTGGTGAATGTTGTCATTTTGATGAATGTTGTCCTTTTAATGAATTAGAGTTTTTTTTTGTAGATTTTGGTGCACTTGGTATTGTACGCAAGTATTTTGTAAAGGCAAAAGACAGTTGAGGTAACAAATATGAGGTTCTTTTGAATCTGCATGGGTTCTGTCTGTTTTGGGTGACAAGTTTTAATTTACAGGTGAAATTCAATTCGGTTCTGTTGGTAGACTTTTTCACCAGTTATTCAAAACATATTACATCAAATTTCAATTGGTTCATAAACATTTTTCATCAAAAACCAACAATTACAAAACGTGAGTTATTCAAAACAACGCACACACTAACATAATTAACCTACAACCGCTCCGCAAACATCGCTACAGCTAATTCACACGTTAACACATCTCAACTAATAACAAGTTTTAACATTACAGCAGACAGCAACACCACAAGTACTCCAACAGCAGTAATCCACAGCTTTTTCCTTCGACGGACAACAACAACTTCAGCTTCCATCTTAACAACTTACCTTTCCTTGCATCAGCAATGGTACTTAAGATTGGAAGAGGGAAAGAAGAGTAGCTCCAATAACTAATTTTAAGATTACAACAAACAACTCTGGGAGAGATTTTCAAATTGAGAGCTTTGGGAGAGATTTTCAAATTGAGACTACAATTAGGGTTAAAAACCAAATAAATCGACAAAAATATCTTATAATTGGGACACCCATAGAACATTCGACTGAAATGTGGTGTCATTGTTGGTGGGAGAGTCAGAGATCCGACAAGAAAGGGACACACACTTCAAAGTATAACATCATCGTGAATGAAGAACAAACAGGGAGGAATACTGCATATAACAACACTGAAGAAGACATGGGCATTTGAGAAATTTCACACTACACGGAGGTCACGTGCAAGGCATGTGGGCACTCAACGACTGTTTTGAACGGAAACTTAACGACTGCATCAAAAACCAACAACAACAAACATGTTGCATCAAAAACAACAAATGTGTCGTTTTCACCACATTGGGCAAACATATTACATTTTTTTCATACTTTTCCCAAAATTTAAAGCTTTTGAACGTACAAATAGTGTGGCCACATTAGGGCTGGGCAAAAATAACCGGTTCGGCCAAACCGTACCGAACCGTACCTGAACCGTACCGGTTCACAAAACAAACGGGTTTTTTCAAAAAATATGGAGCAGTTCAGAATAGGTACAGAAAACCGGTTCAAAACCGATTAACCGAACCTTTTTTTGTACCGGTTTTAACATTAAAATACCAATAAATACTAAACCAGACCAGACCACTTTAGACCAGACCACTTTAGACCAGACAAAAGTCACAAAACCGGTTTTTCTTAATGAAGACCAGACCTAATTGTAATTCAGTCTTCAACTCTTCATTCTCTCGCAGTCATGCACGCAGTCTTCAATCTTCAACTCTTCATTCTTCAACTGTCGGTTCTTCAATTTCTCAAGCTCGCTCGTCGGCCGTCGCTCGTCTTCGCTTGTCGTCGCTCGCCGCTCGTCTTCGCCTGTCGTCGCTCGCCGCTCGTCGCTCGCCGCTCGTCTTCGCCTGTCGTCGCTCGCCTGTCGTCGCTCGCCGCTCGTCGCTCGCCGCTCGTCGCTCGCCGCTCGTCGCTCGCCGCTCGCCGCTCGCCGCTCGCCTCCAGATTCGGTCGTCGCTGACTCGCTCGCCTCGCCTCCAGACTCGCTCGCCTCGCCTCCAGGTTCGTCTTCTTCGTTGGATGCTGCTTAGTTGTTGTCTTGCTAGGCTAGTACTAATTGTGATTGGAGATTGCTAATTTGCTGTTGATTGTGATTGGAGATTGCTATTCCTGTTATCCATGCAAGTGTTCGCTAACCAGCAGAACTTCTATCTCAGCAAGACTAGGAATAACAGGATTTTTCTCTAGTGATGCTTTGTATTAAGTATCTCTCTAGTGAATAAGCTAGCACTATTTATATAGGTATTCAGCAGAAGATACACTCCCAGTCAGTTCAATTGCATGGACTCCAGACAATTTTGCCTTTGCCGTTGGATGGAAGTTTAAAGGGCTTACAGTGTGGTCTCTCTCTGGATGATTGACAGTGTGATATTCTATGATTTACGTTTGAAAAAGTGGCGTGTGTTTGGTGATGTATCTCAGGAACAGAAGATACAGTGCAAAGGTTTGTTATGCATCTATCACATTTTTGGCGGATGGATTAGGTATTTAGAGAATCTTTTTGTTTATTTCATTCAGTTGACTAGATATTGGTTAATGACTTAACGTGATCATGTCTCAAAGTCTGTTGGCTCAACTTTATAAGTATCCTTTTCTAATGCAAATATAGGTAGAGAATCTTTTTGTTTATTTCATTCAGTTGACTAGATATGTATGTTTGTATTGTAATCTCAACTGGATGCTTACTGAATTGGAACCTCAAATTTTATTTTATTTTTTGGTATAAACAGGTTAAGTTTTTTTTTTGGTATAAACAGGTTCAGCCGAACCGGTTCTGAACCGGTTTTTGAACCGGTTCAGAACAGGTATGGTAAATCAGCCAAAATCTGGAGCGGCTAAAAATTGGAGCGGTAAACCGTACCAGTTTTAAAATGTGGTAAAGGTTCGGGGCCGAACCGGTTCATGCCCAGCCCTAGGCCACATCATTGTTGGTTACATAGAAAATTCATCCACCAATGAAAATATTATGTTTTATAATTATGCATGACAAACGTTTATTTGACAGTTTTTTAGACTATCTAGCTAAATTAGTATATATATATATATATGATATATGGAAAATAGTATATGTATTTTAGTAATGGACAAAATATGCTAAAAGAGATGACTCATAAATTGTCTAAAGTAATTGTATTAAAAAATTAAGATGAATAAATAAGATACTTGAATAAAAATATATTTAAGAACCCTTTATTAAATAGATAATTATGTTAAAGTAAACATTTAATTGATATTTTATTTTCAACATAGGAGAATTCATTGATATGCACATAAAAATGAAGTAAATTTCTTACATGAAAACCTAGTGACTTGAGAATTATTAATAATGACTTATAAACTTGTAGAAAAATTATTGTAGGAGAATTACAAATTTCCTTGCCAACATTATAGATAATCATCGTCGAATTTTACTATATATTAATAAAATATTCATTATACATAACCAATCTCATTTACACTTATACTTCAACTCTTACTTTGGCATCTTGTTCCTTGATTTGTTCGATCGTGAAAATAATGGCCAAAGAAATCGTCATCTGTAGTTGCATTTACCACCGCAAGTTCCATGTCATTAACACTCATAGGCGGTGCTAAGAGCAGATCAGAAGCCTGATGAAGTTTTGGTTTGCCTGCAGAATTTTCTTAATACCATTTACTCTGTTCTTTCCATATATGAAACCAGGCCTCAATACTACACCTAAGAATAGTTAAAACTAATAGTAAAATCATATTGACGAGTTAATCATTCCAAAGAATCAAGGGTTACGTAACAATATCTTGAACTTTTTTGGGACAAAGTGCTAGCTAGTTAGTCTTATACAAACTTACAATAAGTTAGCTTTGTTAATTTTGTAATTAAATGAAGATAGAAACTTGCGTAATGAATTTGTTATCTTGTTTCTCTTTGTGCAAACTGTTACATGATCCTTGAGTAATTTTGCAAATTAAACACTTTAGAGCGACATCAAATCCCTAATTGCATGGTCCTCAATTGTATTACAAGGTATCTGAAACGTGTAGAAATATAATGTCTGATCTATGTATAAATAAAAAAGGAAAAGAATGAAAAAAGAAAAGCTACACCATAATAAGTTCAAGCAAGATCTACATTATTTTTTGAAAATATTTTTCGGACATTTTTTTCTCTTGCATGTCAGACTATTCTCGGATCTGATCAAGATCTTCATACAACCTTGTTCTTGCCATGGCCTTACCTGAGAAAACCGTTTACACTGAAATTGAGGATGATGTTGCCACTACAAATCATGTAGGTGATGCGACATCTAACGTGCAGGTGATTTTTTTTTTTTTGGCCATAACGTGCAGGTGATTAACTACAATCATCTTTTGTTCCTCCATTACACACTTGGTATCTTATTGATTCTGAATAACTAGCTGGTTCCAAAACCTATGGTTTTGGAGCAAAACAATGCATATATATAGCTTCTTGCCAAGAATAAGCTTGGATTTATTAACGACTCCTTCATAAAAGATTATTATGATCCCAATCTTCATTTCTTGGATAATGGACTCAATGTCTTGAGATTTGATGACTGGAATCATGTATTGTACTAGTGCACACTTCGTTTGGAAATATCTCCACGAGAGATTCAACAAGGTCAATGGTTCCAAAATATTTAAGCTCCACCCTGAGATTTGTTTGGCTCAACAGGGCATTGGCACCATATCTGTGTATTTCAATCGAATTCGCACGATGTGGAATGAATTTGATGTCATATGTTCTCTTCATTCATGTTCTCTTCATTCATGACGACTTAAATGAGTATTATTCTCAGATATGTTCAAATTTGGATATGAGTGAACCTTTACATTCTCTAAACAAGCCTATGCAATTCTAATTTAGAAAGGAAACCAAAGAGGACTGTCTGAAAACGTCTTGGCTAACTTGGTTGATGGAGATAAAACCTCATTTTATGGAAATCAAAAACAACATTCGAAGAGTTGGAATTTGTTATGCGATTTCTACAAAGACAAAGGTCATGATCTTAGACCAACAACGTCATCGATTACAACTATGATGGAAACAAGAGTCATTCTTTTTTATCAACTCCTGAGTTGATAAAAGTTGGTTGCTCTACAACTATTAATAAGAACTGTTCACATTCTAATACATTTTCTTCTAAACAATTGAACAGATTACTCGATTGCTAACAAAGAATCAACAATCACAACTTACTTTGAGTGCAAAGGCCAACGCAGCAGGTATATCTCTCAATTCCTCTATGTTAGGAAACCAAAATGCATATTGGATTTTGGACATAGATGCCACGAATCAAATGGCTTGTTGATCTGATTGGTTATGTGATTTTAAGCATGCTAGTTCTAAAGTACAATTACTTGATGTCTCTAATTATGTTGTTCACTGTGTTTGCAATTTCAAATTGATAGAAAATAGGATATTAAGAAATGTACTTTATCTGTCTAATTTCAAATACAATTTGCTATCTATTGCAGAATTGACTCAAAATTTTGCATGCTCAGACTCTTTCTATCCTAAATTGGTGATTGTGTAAGATCTCTACAGTGGAATGGTGTTGAGGATTGGTGGACTATATACTTTAAATTCGAAGAACGCTCTTTTTCTTTAAATTCTTTGATAATGTCAATAAGTTGATTATGAGTTGTATCTCCACGTCTTCAATTGAAATTTTGTTTAATGGGGGGAAACTAGAAAAGTTCTACCCGCCCAGAGGAATTAGACAAGGTGATCCGCTTTCTCCGTACATCTTTATTCTATGCATGGAATATCTGGCGTTTCTTATTGATGATAAAGTTATGCAAGGGCAATGGACGGGAATAGAAGTGGGAAGAGGTAGTTTGACTTTATCCCATCTTTTCTTTGTCGATGACCTCATTCTAATTGGGGAGGCGACGCCTGAAAATTGTAACTGTATCAACTCGGTTTTAGAAGAGTTTTGCGCCAGTTCTGGAAAAAGGTAAACCAGGAGAAGTCGATCATGGTTTTATCAAAGAATGTATCCTCTACCAAAAGTACACAGATCTCAACGAGTTTAAAGTTTAAAACAGTTGAAAACTTTGGGTCTTACCTTGGTTTTCTTATGGAACTGTCAAACTCGAAAGTTAGCTCATTTAACTTTGTTCTGGATAAAGTTAGAAATAAACTTTCGGGTTGGAGGGTAGAGTTACGTTGGTCAAATCGGTATTTTCCACGATCCCTTCCTACTATATGCAATGTACTATGTTTCCTAACTCAGTGTGTAAAGAACTGGACATGATTAATAGAAATTTTGTTTGGGGGTCCACGGACCAGAAAAGGAAAATCCACTTGATCAATTGGGAGGAAATAACAAAGCCGAAAAAACTAAGGGGACTTGGTCTGCAGTCGGCTTTGTATCGAAACAAAGAACTCCTGGGGAGTTTGGCATGGAGATTGAAGAAGGAAACAGCGGGCTGTGATAACTAGAAACAAGACGTTTAAGCATGATGGAACTTCTCTCACTACTTTGAATAAAACGCATTGTAATTGGAAAGCAATTAATGAAGGTATGAACACCCTTAAATTAGGATCAGGGTGGGTGGTGGATAATGGTAGGAATATTAAATTCTAGCACTGAACTATGAAGAAGACAAATTGAGGGTAGGAGATGTCTTACACAATGACGAGTGGAACCTAGATAGAACTTCTTTTGACTTACCCAAAAAGTTTTTGGACATGTTTCGAGGTACTCCAAGGGACAAGACTAATGTCTCCTCGGACACTCAAATATGGAATGTCACACACTCGGGGAATTACACCACAGCATCAGCATACTCTCTTTTAGCAGGTCATGACACAAATAATCAGGTACTTAATCAATGAGATTGGGTTTGGAAGATTCAGACTATCCCAAAAATTCAGTATTTTATCTGGTTGTGCCTTAAAGATAGACTTGCCACCAGCAAACTATTGAACCATAGGGGATGTAATTTGAGTCCTCTCTGCCAAATTTGTTACTCTGGGTGGAGGACATTGATCACATATTGCGTGGATATGAGCATGCTAAAGAGATGTGGAAGTCAGCCATTGACCCGCCAAATCTAGGGTAATCGTTCCACTACCCTTTGAATGAGTGGATCAAGTATGGATGTCAAGAATCAGGAGTCAATATTCAAGGAGTTGAGTGGAAGTACTTTTTTCCTTATGCCCTATGGAACATTTGGAAAAATAGGAACTCTCTTATTATTAATGATAAACCTGTGTTTTTCTTCTGTTATTAATTTATCCTTATCTCAGGAAAAGTTTCACCAAAATGTTTATCTTGAGACTGACATTGCTAATGAGTTCATTTCCATTGATATTAGTTGGGTTCCTCCAAAAAAGGATTGGTTTAAAATTAACACAGATGGAGCTGCTAAGGGAAATCAAGGTTTTGCAGGAGCCGGTGGGGTCATCCGAGACTACAGGGGTCAATAGGTTGCAGGATTCTCAAGGAATTTTGGTTGCTCAAATATTCTCACTGCGGAATGTTGGGCCATCCGAGACGGGCTGTTACTGGCACAAACACTCAGATTAAAAGCTATTCACCTTGAAACGGACATCCTTTCAGCCCATAAGGTAATCTCTGAAGAGAATATGTCGAATCAAAAACTAATGCCCTTCATTGCGGATTGCAGGAAGCTATTGATGCAGTTCGAAAGAATGAAGTTCAGACATATTTTTCGAGAAGCAAATGCGGTAGCGGATATCATGGTGGGTATGGCGCTCAACCAGCGGCAAGTGTTTGAAACTCATAGCTCACCTCCGAAGGAAACGATTAACGCGCTCCGAAAAGACGTTGTTAGCTCTTCTGTTTCGAGAATTGTTAAAGTTATCTAGTTTTGTTTGGGTTGTGTAATTTGAACTTGGGTGATTAGTTTGTCACATATAGCGATTTTTTAATCCATAATTATCAAAAAAAAAAAAGTAGACTAAAAAATTATTCTATTATATTGATAATATAATTCTCGTTCGCAACTTAATCAAAATTTTAGTATTTACATAACTAATTAAAATGTTGGTCAAATCCAAATGAAATTGGAAGGTCTACTTAATATTTCAATTTTAAAATAACAATATTTAAGGGTTAAATACCAAATCGCTACCCGAATTTTGGACATTTTACAAATCATTACCTAAACTGTGAATTTTAAAAAACGAATACTAACTTTGGACAAATGTGCAAATAGCTACCTCCGTCTAATTTACCGTCAATTGTGGACGAAAAAATTATGTGTCAGTCATGTGTTAATGTCACTGCTTTTGTGAATTCTGTAGTCACCGCTTTTGACGAAAAATACGTGACCGGCACATGGTGTTTTCTGTTCACAATTGACAGTAAATTGGACAAAGGTACCTATTTGCATATTTGTCCAAGTTGTTTTTTTTTGGCCAAAAATTTGTCCAAGGTTGAGGTAGTCGCTTTTGAAAATTCAAAATTTAGGTAGCGATTTGTAAAATGTCAAAAGTTCGGGTAGAGATTTGATATTTAACCCCTTATTTTTATATATTCTTCAATTTGGAATTTTTATAATAAAAGTTTGAAAAACAAATATTCAGCACATCAGCTGGCGGCAAGGTATTTAATCCATCGTCCCGCCAAGATTAACGGCTTCCTTTTCGTTTCCCTCACTCTGCCTCGCCAGAAGAGATGAGGAAGATAAGCGACAGCTGCCGTGAAGCGGAGAGGAAGGTCCTTCGCCTCCTGCACGATCAAAGCAACCGAAACCACCTAACGCCCATCCATGGCTACTTTCTCCGACGTGGCCTCCACTGCTCCAACCAAATCCTTGCCCACTTCGTTTCCGTTTGCGGATCGCTCAACAAAATGCCCTACGCTGAACAAATCTTCTCTCAAACCCTGAACCCAAACATCCTCCTCTTCAATTCCATGATCAAAGGTTTCTCCCTCAGTGGACCCTATGAAAGATCGGTGGATCTGTTCTACGAGATGAGGAGCCGTAGCATCTGGCCGGATGAGTACACTTATGGCCCATTGCTCAAATCCTGCTCGAATCTTAAGGACGTCAGGACCGGAAAAGAGGTTCAGGCCGGAATCATCAGAGGAGGATTTGAGTTCTTTAACGCAGTGCAGATTGGGGTTATTGAGCTCTACACAGTATGTGGTAGAATGAAGGATGCAGAGAAGATATTCGACGAAATGTATAAAAGAGACGTGATAGTATGGAACCTGATGATTCGTGGGTTTTGCAGAGCTGGAAAAGTAGACACGGGTTTCGCTATGTTCAAGCGAATGAGTTGCCGAAACATTGTTTCTTGGAACACGATGATCTCTTGTTTGAGACAGAGTGGAAGAGACAAAGAAGCTCTAGAGCTGTTCCAAGAAATGAGGGAGGAAGGGGTTGAACCCGATGAAGCCACCGTCGTTACTTTACTGCCCATTTGTGCTCGATTGGGGGCGACCAATCTTGGCCACCAGGTACTGTTGGCGGATATTGTTCAATTCATACGATGCATCTTGTCATAATAGTTCATGTATGATTTTATTTTCAAATGTTGCATACCCATTTTAGAATCCCTAAATCTGCCATTGCCAGGTACTCTCAATTTCCGAGTCATCCACTCTCCTAAAAGATGACGTATCAGTCGGGAACTCCACCATTGATTTCCACTGCAAATCTGGAGACCTTGAAACCGCGATGAAGAAATTCAACGAAATTCCGAGGAAAAATGTGGTAACATGGAATACAATGATCTCTGGCGCGGCCTTCAATGGAAAAAGCGATCTTGGGATCAATATGTACAAATGCATGATTAAGACTCACGTAATCCCGAACGAGACAACCTTTGTTGCTGTCTTAACATGTTGCAGCCATTCAGGTTGTGTGGACATGGCTCGGGAGCTGTTTACTTCCATGGTTACAGACCACGGGATAGAGCCCAAGGTCGAGCATTATGGCTGCATGGTTGACCTTCTGAGCCGGAGTGGGTACGTGGACGAAGCATATGGTTTGATCAAGAAGATGACAGTGCAACCAAATGCAGCCTTATGGGGCTCAATTCTTAGCGGTTGTCGGATTTATGGTTACTTGGAGATGGCGGAGGTTGCGCTGAAAGAACTTATGGAGATTGAAAAACGCAATTCAGGCAATTACGTGTTGCTGTCGAATTTGTATGCAGATTCGGGTAGGTGGAGTGGGGTTGATATGATTAGGGGATTGATGAAGGAAAATGTTGTCAATAAAGTATCAGGAAATAGCGCCATCGGTTAAATTAAGTCGGTCAATACGAAGTTATGGAGGCTGGCTCATAGTATATGATCTTGCTTAGGTTGTAATGTTTTAGAAAATAAATTGATACCTCGTCATTTGGTGTGTTAAAAATTGATTTGGATGATATCATGATACTGTCACACCCCGAATTACATGGGCATTTGTGAATTGTTTATTACAATGCTAAATTTTATAATATTATGTTTCATAAAAATCAAGTGTTAGTGCACATGTGAAATTTTATTATTAAGTTTTATTTTTAATACTAAATTATAATTAATTTTATGTATTACATATATTTTTTTTCTAAATTAATAGTTGCATGTCTAACATTATGTACCCAATTATAATTATGCATGCAATATAAATGTCAACACATATACAAAAAATATTAATGTCTAATTACTTCATGTGTGAATTTATATTTTTTTTATTAGTTTTTTTTATTGAAATACAAAAATTGATAATATTATATTTTATAAAAACAAATAATTAAGCTCACATATTAAAGTATGTTATTAAAATTTATGGTTAAGACCAAATTATTAGTAATTTTGTGTGTTGTTTGTCTTTTTCATAAATTAATAGTTACACGTCTAATATTATGTACTTTATTATATTTATGTGAGGCAATATGAAATTTAATACACAAAGAACCAATATTCATAGTATCATTATATATATATATATATATATATATATATATATATATATACATATACATATGTTATAGGTTTGTAGCGCTGTATTTTTAGACTCGTCTAATTTTTTAAATGAGATCAATATTGAACACAACTGACTATTATTACTATTGTAAACATAAATACTTTCAACATTATAACTATGTATTTTTTTTAAAGTTAAAAGTATTGATTAGCATGTCAATTAATTATTAATATTTATTTTTACTTACTTTTATAAAAATATGGGTTAAATACGACTTTGCCCCCTAAATTTTACATCGATTTTAAAATTCATACTTAAAGATAAAAGTCCCCCTTTAGAAATGATAAAAAAAATCTCTCCTGAAAGAGCACCTGACAAAAATGAATTTTTCATCATTTCCAAACATTATGGAAGACTTTAAACTTTAAGGATGAATTTTAAAATCGGTGTAAACTTTAGGGATAATGTCGTATTTTACCCTAAAAATATATATTTATTCTGCATATTTAATAAAATAATTTGTATAATTAAAATACAAGTCCACTTTATGCACTTAATTATAATTATCCATGCAAGCTAAAATTTACTACATTAACAAAAATAATTATTAATATATTTTCGTAGTACTTTTTCTTTTATAGTTTGGAAATTTATATTTAAATATTTTTATATTTAACTTATTTCATGGATTAAAAATATTATTTGTATAATCGAATAAAAGTAAAGTTACTATTAGCAAAAATAAATACATTTTAACTAATACTTATTTTTTAAAAAATAAATCTATAAGACAATGATAAATTGTATAAAAATATCAAAATTAAGTTAAAATTACTAATTAGCATCATATCAATAATTAACCATATTAATTAAAATTTATCGAAATTTAAACTTTCAATTATTTTAATAAAAATCATACTTAATCCTTATATTTGATAATATTAATCGTATAATGAAAATAAAAATACAATTATTATTAAAAGAATAATTTATTTACTAATATTTTTAACTTTTTGTTAAATGCAATTCAAATATTAAAGTTATATTTAAAATAGTAATTAGCATTACATAAATGATTATTGATATTTATTTTTACAATCAACTTATGTACTTTTCAATTATTTTTACGAAAAAATATAATTAATCTTTATATTTTATACAATTCTTGGTATAATGTAAATATAAGTGTAATTACTATTAAAAATAATATTTTTACTATTTCATTAACAATTTCTAAAATGCAATTTATTTTTATTCTTTATAATATATAAAAAAAATTATAATATATATTATATAAATAATATATTACCATTAATTTGTTTTTATTAATATATATTTATACTTATTAGTTGTATTAAAAAAATGCATATAGCGCACAGCGAGAACCAGATTTCTAGTTATATTCATAATTAAGCTGGAATCCAACTGATCCAAAAATAAATCCAGCAGATAAATTAATCAAATTCTTGTATTTATTTTTCTTGAATAGAACTTAACCTTAAACTTACACCAACATGAATGAGTAGATCCAACAAATGCAAAATTCATCTGCCGAAAAACCAACCAAAGACCAATATTCTGTGTTTCTCTTCCATCGTCAGTGTACTACCACAAAGCAAAAACAAGTACCCAACACCAATGAAAAACAAAACCTCAAACTACAAAAGCACAAGCCCTAGTTCAGATGCCTTAACGGCTTCCCTAATCCGATAATTGTAGAGATAGTAGTGAAGCTTACCATCACCAGGGCCGAACTTCAACTCCTTGAGAAACTCCTCGTTCTCCATCACATCCAATGCATTGAACACATCAAAATCCTTCTTCTTGGCCACAATCAGAGCGTCATTCATCAACTGAAGGAGAGGAGTCTTGGTGGCTACATTGTAATAAGAGTAAGCCGCCTTTAATGTGGAGTAGTTCTGGTTACCCAGAATTGATGAAGGAAGAACATAGAAGCTGCAGAAATCAGTGAGTTCGTGGGATGCTGGAGATTCCACCACGAAACTCTCGATAACATCTTCGGTGGGAAGCAGCCAATGTTCAACATCATGTTCATCAAAATCAGGAGCCACGATGAACTGGCTCAAGTAAGTTCTTAGAAGCCGAGTGACACCTGGAATATCGTGGATCTCCATTTTTCTGAACCCAGGTGTGGCAGGAGAATCTGGTAATTTGTACAGCTTGATGGTTCTGCTCATTGTCATTCTTGCACCAAGTCTAGAGAAACCAACATCTATCAGTTTTTTAGGGTTAAGAGATCGATGCCAGTACTGACATGTTGAGATTGGTGTTGGAAGGACGACACCAGCAGTATACGCAGCCTGCCAGATATTCTCCAGGTGGACCCGCCTCGTCACCTCCTTGATCATGACCGGAGCCAATCTTTTTGATCTCAGCTTCTTATGAACACATAGAAAGTTGATCTCAGCCATAGTGACTACCTCATCACGGACTCTGATCCTTGCAGGGACTCCAGTGATGAAAGCAACCAGTTTCTTTGAGACTTTGACACGGACTCCAATGTGCCAATTCTTGAAGTACCCAGGAGGGCGGAGGGCCCACTGTAGGAACTCCTTAGAGTAGTTGAACCGGAACATGTTCTCATCGTCCTCGACATAATTGTTGGTCAGAAGGTTGTAAACCTCGGTGGACATGTTCTCTGAGTCGATGTCACAGGTGACCCATTCATAGGGAGATGGAAGGTTGTAGGGTTCTTGCTTGACTTCGGAAATTGGGGTAGGAGGCTCAATGGGGCCCTCCGGCAAGGAACTGTCACCTACATCCTTGAACTGCCCAACAGGTTGCGTTTCCCAGAACTTGTGCTTCTTGTCAACCATGAGAGATTCTTGAACCCTTTTGGCTAAGGCATCGATCGTCGGGTCGCTATCTGAAGGTGCATTTCCGTCAGGGTGAGGGTTTGGGGTCACTTCAGGTGAATCAGGAGATGGGTTACTGTCAACCATTGCTAATGAACTTGAGAAGCTGCATTCAAGAATACCATATAAAAACCATCATCCAGGACACGAACCTTGAATTAGAGTTTAGATGAGTGGACAAAAAAGGTTTCTAATTATACCCTGCCATAATTCAGTGGAAGGATGAACCGAGAACAATCATAGATTTTGATTTTTGATAAAAATGTTTCATCTCCATCAAGTACATGAATCACAGAAGAAGGATCAACAGAAAAGAACCAACGAATCGAGATCAGATCCTAAACCCTGAACTAATTTCAAATTGCTGGTATAGCGAATGCGATACAACACATGATCGAACAATCATTTAAGAACAGCTCGCAACAATCATTGTATATTATTTATAGCTGCAAGTTGCAAGCTTCAAGATTTATTGAAATCATGCTGAAAATTTACTCCCAGGCTCTGAAAGAACAAAAATTAAGAATTCAACAGAACGATCGAGCACAGATCCAACTTGAAATCAACCACGACTTAGAGTAACATAAAAAAAAATCCATACTTGCAAAGGTTAGAGAGAAGCAGAGAGGATTAGAACCTGGTAGATGAAGACGATTACAGAACGCAGACAGCCAAAAGAAAGAGTTGTTAACTTGAAGAAAATGTAGGGTTTTCTATATCCGCTTTGCTCAAATCTGCCGCGGAGTTTCAGAGAGAAGAAGGAGATATGACGCCATCGGTTTGCCCGACTTGCCCTTCATATACCGAAATTACGTAATGATCCCCGTAGATGTTTCACTCTAAATTTGTACCCTTAAGTTTAAATTTTGGCTTAAGTTAGACCACTAAGGAACATAGATACACCGGTTCCTGAAATAGAGAAGTCATTTCGTCGAACACCTGATAGTGTACTCCATGACCGACGTTGTAGCTTATCTGTTTTCACCTCTCCCGTCCCGCTATATACTTCTCCACCGACGATTTTGATAGCTTTATACGTTATACCATACCTCCCTCAACATGTATGCTGTGCTAAAGGAGTGACAATCAATCCTAACGACTAACCATGCTACACAGTCAAAGCTCTCAATTCCAGCGATTGCGTCCTCTGGAAATCACTCCCAATTGTGTCACTTGGAAAAAAATCAGCACTTTTGTGATTTTAAGTTCGGTTTGCAGCATTACATGTTGAATATTGAGATCAATGAGCAGCTTGTAGCTGCTGCTGCCGTGAAAGAAGGGGATGTTGTGATGGAAATTGGACAAGGAACTCGTTCCCTCACTTTAATGTCTTATAAATGCTGGTACCACGGTGCTTGCAATCGAGGTCAATAGTTTTTTTTTGTTTTTTCCAAATTAAAACTTTACTTTAAGAAATAAAATGTCGTGACTTATGGTCACGGATCCGGAATTACAATCATACTCAACTAAAGATAAAATGGTAGTGGAGGTTTTTCGACTCAATCATTAAGACTCACTCCTAATCTCACTTGTTTTGCTATCCGATTTGCACACTCGTTTGCCATCCTTGGAATAGCTCGTCAACTCACTCGCTCAACTTGTCTTGCTAGTGCTCAGATGTTGTGTATTATGGTGGATACCCGCCAATGTGTAAGATCCTCTTCTAGTTGTTTATGAACTGTTTGTGAGTTTGTTTCTATGACGATACTTTGTCATTCCGCTTGGATTGCTAGTCTTACCCCTTCTTGGATTACGATGGCCTCCATGGTTTCTACGTCTCCGCTCCGGTACCTGCGGTTCGCTCCACCCACTACCTTACCCTCCTTGTTCCGTGCCACCCCCCCTATGTCGGCTCATCCCATAAGCTTCTAGAAGATCCCGCCTAAAAATTTGAATTTGACATTCAAAAAACTAATTATGGCGGTTTATAGGCAAACCGTGCATGAAAGACACGTGGAAATGAAGATTGGTCATAATTGATTACAAGATGTACTAGGGATGTCGATGGTTAGGGTATGATACGGGTATGACAAATACCATAACCATACCATATTTTTAAGGGTTAATTACTTAATTGGTTACACATGTTTGACCAATGTTCAGAATGGTTACACATGTTTCAAAATGTGATTAATTGGTTTTGAAATGTGACTATTTGGTTTTTTTACTATTCACCGTTAGAAATCACAGTTAAGTCACTATTTAGATACGTAAAATGACGTAATTACCCCTAGAATCATCTTCAAGAACACATCATCATCTTCAAGAACAAGAATCGAAGAACCAAGAAATCTGATTTCTGGTTCTTCAAGAACCCAGAAATCAAAGTTCTGATCTTCAAGAACCCAGAAATCAGATTTCTGGTTCTTCAAGAACCCAGAAATCAGATTTCTGGTTCTTCAAGAACCCAAAAATGCTGTTTTTGGGTTCTTCAAGAACCCAGAATTGCTGTTTCTGGGTTCTTTAAGAACCCAGAAATGCTGTTTCTGGGTTCTTGAAGTTATGTATTGCAGTATATGTTATCACCAAATGTGATTAAATGGTCATACATGCTTCTCTATAATGTGATTAAAAAGTCATACATGTTTCTCTATAATATGATTAAATGGATACTGTTGTTTGAAATGATGTGATTAAAAAGTTCGACATGCTACCCACAATGTGAAGAATGCAGAAATGCAAGAACCCAGAAACAGCAATTTCTGGGTTCTAAGAACCCAAAAACAGCAATTTCTGGGTTCTAAGAACCCCAAAACAGCAATTTCTGGGTTCTAAGAACCCCAAAACAGCAATTTCTTGGTTCTTAGAACCTAGAAACAGCAATTTCTGAGTTCAGTTTCTGGGTTCTAGAACCCAGAAATTGCAATTCTGGATTCTCAAGAACTCAGAAACAGCATTTCTGGGTTCTTAAGAACATCAAATCGAATTTGATTCGATTTTGGTTATTCAATCCTACCATGTGTTCTTCAATACAACTAAGAGCATAATAGTCATTTCACAATTCAATAATATGTTAAAAAAATGAATTAACGTTAAAGTTAACGGTTTACTAACGGAATAACCAATTAATCACATTTGGAAAAACATGTGTAACCAATTAGTCACATAGAAAAACCAATTAATCACATTTTGAAACATGTGTAACCATTCTGCACAATGGTGAAACATGTGTAACCAATTAAGTAATTAACCCTATTTTTAAAGTGCATATCATAACCATAACCATAATCATTACAGGTACAAATTTCAATACCATAACTATTAAAATAACAGTGGTTATTAACCATGGTTTTACCCGTATACCCATATTTATTTTACACATATAATATAATAAAAGACCGGAAATTTTATTTAAAAAAATACATAAATGTATATTTCCAACAATAAAATATATAAAAATTAACATCATGGTTATTTATTACATATATGTATAGTAACTTCCATTATTTAGTATATATTAGTTTATTAATAATAAATAATTATTATTTTTATATAATAACCATGGGTATAACTCAAATACCATAACCATTATGGGTAGAAAATTCATCACCATAACTGGACCGCACCATAATGGTACGGTTAACAATATTAAACAGTAACGGTTATAACCATGGTTATGGGTTTTTCACCGCACTATTGTCGGCCCTATGGGCGACACTTTTAGAAAGTATCATTGAGTACAAGGTTTGTGAAGCGTCGCTCCATAAAAGATGAATTAACATTGATGTGAGAAACAACTTTTGCCGAAAATTATAATCCTCAAATGAGCGTCGCTCATTTAAGGCTTCGGGGGCACATTATGGGTCATGAACTTTGGGCTGGGTTATTTTTACATTTGGCTCAATAACATTTGAAACTGGATTTATATGCCTAATTATACTAGGGCGTCGCTCTTTTATATGATTGATAACTTGAGGGTGTAAGGGCATCGCCCCGTGAGGATGCGCGAGAAGATATAAAATACTCAGAAAAAGTGCGTGTCAGAGCACCCACTGACTACTCTAGTCTGAACGCCTACACACCTACAGATTAGCTTGGATGCGCCTACATATTAGCTCAACCACTTTTTAGCACGCCTATGATTAAAAAAACTCAAAGAATAGTCTACAGTGGAATAACCCTCTTATAAACAATTATTCCTAAAGTAACTATGGTTCTCTTGCCCGGATGACCATGGTAGGTTCTAGCCTTACTATGGTCAAGGTATGGATTGTTATAAAAACTTTTTCACCATCTTTATTCAGGAGAGAATTTTTTTCTGATCCCATCCACCTACTATACATTTTTTAGTGCTCAGAACAAACGAATATTCGACTAACTTTGTCATCGGAGGGGAAACAACGGGAACACACTAGGATTTCCTTTCGTGCAGGTCCAAGGAGCGTTTACAAAGAAAAGGAGAATAAGTTCCAGTTTATGTGATCCAACACACAAGTTGAACAATAGCCCCAATTATAACGTGTTGGTTGACTATGATTGACACACACGGTTCAGACCTCAACAATGCCCCCATGAGGAAGACAACTTAATGGTAGGGGATGTCTTTCTTAATGCCGAGTGGAACCTACATAGAACTACTTTTAAATTTCCTAAAATCATGTTAGATCAGTTGCTGAGCATTCCGGGTAATCGGACAAATGAATATTTGAATAAACAAATTTGGAATTGCTCTAGGTTAGGTAACTTTACAACTGCTTCTGCATGTTCTCTTTTAGTGGGTCACGATAGCAATAGCCAAGTTCATGATCAATGAGATTGGGTTTGGAAAACTAAAACAATTCTGAAGCTTCAGTACTTCATTTGGATGTGTCTCAAAAACAAATTAGTTACTTGCAAATTGTTGAATAATAGAGGTTGCAATATTAGCGCTATCTGCATAATGTGTCAAATAGAAATGGAGGACATCAATCACATTTTGCGTGAGTGTGAGCATGCAAAACAAATATGAAACTCCTTTATTTTTCCATCAAAAGTGGCTCAGGCAGCTCATCTACCTATGAACGATTGGATAAAGCTTGGTTGTCAGGTATGAGGGGCTCCTATTCAAGGAATTGAATGAGCTCTGTTCTTTTCCTATGCTATTTGGAATATTTGAAAAAGCATAAACTCTCTCATTTTTAAAGATAAATTTTTAAGTACTTCTATTTTCAAGGTTTCCTTATCTCATTCCCGATTTCATCAAAATGCTATTCAATTGATTGAAAAATCTAAGTCTCTTATCTCTATTGACGTTAGATGGCTCCCTCCAGAGTAAGGGTGGGTAAAAATCAATACAGATAGAGCATCTAAGAGTAATATGAATCATGCGGATTCAAGAGAAATGATAAGAGATAATATGAGTCAATGGATAGTAGGAGTGAGCAAAGTACCCATTTGGACCCGGAACCGAACCGGAACTGGCACTTCGGGTAGGTTCCGGGTAGACGTTTTTAAAATCGGGTAGGTTCTGGGAAAACAAATTAAGAACCTCTTTTTTCGGTTCCGGTTCCGGTTCTCCTATATGGGTACCCTAAAGGAACCGGAACCGGTTCTCTCTCTCTCTATATATTAAAATAAAATAATTTATTTCACAAAAACCCTAATAGACATCTGTGTTATCACTTATCAGATACTCACGCACGCACATCTGTCTCTGCCTCTCTGCCTCTCTGTTAGACTCTAACCTAACGCACGCAACGACGATCCGGTCGATCTCCAGCCTCCACCCTCGATCTCCAGCTCTCCAGTCGATCTCCAGCATCTGGTAAGTCGATCTCCAGCATCTGTTCATCTTTAATCATCTGTTTCTCCAGACACATTAATTCTCCAGCATCTGTTAATTCTGATTGTTTTGATCTCCAGACACATCTGTTCATTTTGATTGTTAATTCTGTTCGCTCTGTACTCCTGAATTTGTTGCAGTCTCATTATTTTAATTTTTGACCCAAAAAACAGTTCGACATTTATATACGATGACCGGAACTTATGTTTGGTTTCTCTTCCGAAGTTTAGACTTCCAATAAGTTCATTAAATTCGACTCCTCCTTTCCTGGGTTTTTGAAATGTGTACGTTTCTTAATAAATCACTGGACCGTCTGATCTTCACAATATTGTTGCGATTCCATAAGATCCATTGGATAGCTGGTTTCTCTAGGAAACTAGGATGCTCCAACAGTCTCGTAGCGAAATGTTGAGCTATCAGAGATGGATTAATGCTTTCAAAAATTCTCAGGTTTAAATCAATCCACTTAGAAACAGATGCCCAGTCAACCCATAAGCTCATATGTGATGAAAATTCTTTAAATATTAAACTAATGTTCGTAATTACGGATTGTATAAAACTCATGTTGCAGTTTGACAAAATGAAGTTCTGACATATCTATCGAGAAACAAATGTGGTTGTTTACATCATGGTAGCTATGGAGATTAACCAGAGACAAATCTACGATATCCATGAAACTCCATCAACGGAAACAACAAATGTTATCCGAAAGGACGTTGTGAGTTTTGCCTACTTAAGAAAAATAAAGTTTATTTAATTTGTATGTTGTATTAAGGACTACCATGCGAACTTGTAGTCATCAATCTAGTTTTAAGTTTACTATTCTCTCTTCATGGCATCTGACACCGCTTTCAAGTTATTCCAAAGATATTGCTTTTCTTCTACATTAACACTAGCATATATAGCAGACAACATCCAAGTCAGATTAGTGGTGTGTACCTTAACCGACACATGGATCTCTTGCTCAGTAGACCCCAGGGTTTGAATGTCCAAAGTCATTGAATTCCAAAGGATTAGAATTCCACCACTTAGACCCCTAGCATCCACACTTTCAAATCTATCGAATCTCAGCTTTTTTGTTTGAGCTAGTATCTTGTCCCCACTGATCATCGTCTCCGTCAGTATGAGCATATCCGGATTATATCTGCCCACCAAATCATTAACAGTGTTAATAGCAAGCTTACTACCTAAACCCCTACAGTTCCAAGCAATAATTTTAACGTTACAACAATTACTATCCAAATTCGAATCCCCCACTGTGGTAGTTCCTCCTAAATTCAGCATATTTGTACTAATCATAAAAACAATAACAGAAAATAAACAAAACAAAACACTAGAGCAGAAAATACTCCCTCCGTCAGTGATCCCCCCTGGGCTGCACCGAACCTGATACCACATCCCAGCTTGGTCCACCTGAAATCCTCAATGGCGATCTACTCCTTTTCCTATCTGAGTGTCTCCTGCTCGATTCTTCTCTTACCGTCTCCTCTACCATGTTGAAGGTTCTGTCGAGCTGGGTGCGGTTAAATCTGTCAACTTGCTGCTTTACACAATTTTTGATTTCCTCTCCTTGGTTTCGATCCGTGGCCGTCTCAGCACGCTCCCACCGAGCTTGATTAGGATTTTTCCTTAATATCAGTTCCATCCCTGTCCCAATTGGACCCTCCCCTCCTTGTTCCTTCTCCTTACCTGACTTACGCAACTGGGCGTCCTGATCCCGCATTCCTTCTCCTCTGAGTTTTCTGTCCCCAACCGATCTTAGATATGGAAACTTGCCCGGGCCTTGCTCCGGCCCACTTCCCTTGGCCTGTTTCTTGAAATGTAGAACTGGCTCGGCCTCTTCCTTTGATGGCATGTTACTCGGCCCACTTCTCTTCTCCTCCACCGCTCGGCCCACTCCCTTCTCTGATATTTTAATCATCTCTGCCCCTGCCATACTCTTCCCATTCTGCCCAGCTTTCCTCCCGATGAAAGCATCCGCACTCCTGTTACCCTGCTCCACTGGTTGTCGTCCCATGCCTCCCTGCCTGTTATGTTCCCCGATCTGGTCGTTGCTCTCGATGCCTTTGTCCCTGGCGGCCGACGGTTTCGTGCCCCTTCCCGGTGGCCTTCTCCGAGCTTGAACCAGCATCCATGGGCCATAGCCACGGTAAGCAGCCTCCTCTTGGTCCTCCGTGCCCTCCTCTAGACTTGGTTGATCCATCCTCGCCTCAGGTTGACCACTTGGTCTCGCGTTCCCCGCTGTGGTCTCCTCGCCGTGCCCCTGTTGGTTCTGGTACGGTTCTTCCTTTCTCCCCCCACACGTCTGTTTTTTGTGGCCGATCCTTCCACACTCAAAACATAGGGATGTTATTCCTTCATACTCCAAATCGAGATGTAGATTGTCGATTTTAAGAAATAGGGGCAATGGGTTCATGAGATTCATTTGAATGCATAGCCTAGCGAACTTCCCCCTTTCACCATTCACTGTGGCCAAATCGATCTTGAGTAGCGTACCCAAGCTGTTTCCAATCTTTTGAAGTGCTTGCAACTCTTAGTATTCCGACAGAAGCATAGGGATACGCATCCAGATAGCCGCCACCGTGAACGATGCCTTAGTCGGTTGGAATTTTGGTTCCCACATCCGCATTGTTAGGAAGCTTGCATTAACAAACCACGGTCCTTCCTTTAGAACTCTATCTAGGTCCACTCTGTTTTTGAAAGTTACTTTGAAGAAACCGTTACCTAGGTCCATCATGTCAAAGGGATCCGAAGTTTTCCACATTAGTGTCAGTTTCCTTAGTAGGAAACGATAATCCACTGACTTCCCAAATAGTTTGATGATAATATCAAGAGCATGATTCTTGCGCATTGCCATTTTTTCTTCCCTGGTGAAGAAGATCTTGACACAATTGATGTCCGAGAATTCATCCACCTCTTCTTCAATGCCATTCAGCAGGTAATCTTCACAATAAAACGTCCTCTCAAATGCACCGGGGATTACCCCAGTTAATTTAGCTTTGTATGATGGTTTTTGCTGACATTGTTCCCTTTCAGGAACCAAGTTCTCCTCCATTCGATCCACCAAGCTCACCGGGACAGCCTGGTTATTGTTGATGTTCGGAGCCTGGCTCTGAGACTCCATCACGGTGAGCCACCGTAGTGCAGCCGATCAGGATCACTATGAGCAGTCACTCAAGGCAAGAGCGGTACTGAATCACCTTCTTCTTTAACAGGGTAAGACAATAGGAGACTTGTGTCAGGACTTCCGTCGAACACGTTATAGGCACAACTGACCGGATGGATTCTAAACAACTTCTATTTCGAGCTGGCAACTTAATGATGATTGCTGACCCTGCACCATGTTTATCTAAAGGGTGGAACTTACACGGTGGAGAATCAAGAGAAGCAATCAAAACACAATGCTGAAACTGCAGTCAGGAAAAACGCCACCAAAACAAGAGCAGTATATATAAAAACAATGTCTCCATTTGCCCTCCAATCATGAATAGAGTCCCGCTACGGGATAATTGAAGCTCACATGCCTTTGTACAACCACCTCGAACATTGGGTTGTGAATGTTTGCGTCACCGCATCCATCATGCTAGAATACTTACGTAAAAAGAATTGTTTTGTTGGTTCACAATTAACAATTTGTAGTGTTCGGAAAAAAAAAGGTTCAAACAAACTGTATTTTTACCATATTTGGCAGAATAAGTTTTAAAAATTAATGGTAACTCAAAAAAAAAAAAGTGGTTTGGACTAGTCATAAAAGACTGATTTTAAAGTTGTTTACCACAACATTTCCATATATTTATTATTTATAATATATCAATCCTAATTTTGAAATGGAATCAACTAATTATGATTTTTATTCAATAATTTATTTTATAAACGTTTGATTTTGATTAAAAAGTATATATGCAAAAACCTTCTAAATTGTATATGACATCATATATTGAACTTGATATCTTGGAACACAAAAATAATTGGAAGTTTTTTAAAAAGTAACTACTGTGTAAAAAATATTTAAAAAAGTAAGTATACTGAAAAAATATTTAGCAAAATGTATATAAACGCAACTGGGGGTAGCGTTTTTTAGCATTTTTCAAAAAAACGCTATTAGGGGTAGCGTTTTTCATCAAACGCTGCTTGGGGTAGCGTTTTTATGAATTTTGCTACCCCTAGTAGCGAATTGTTTTTCTTTTTTTACGTTTTTTTACTTTTTTTTGACGATTTGAAGTTTAATTTAAAAAAAATAAAAATATTTTACAAAATTACAGTAAGTATATATTTTAATTTCGATTCAAATGATGCAAAAAAATATTAAATTTGGACTTACGGATTGACTGTAGGCTCTGTCGTAAGTTGAGATATGAAAATTTGACTTAAAACAATATAACTCATATCCTGTAAGTCCAAACTGACCATAGTGAACGTCATTTATGTCGTAATTCAATTATCTACCTAGGGTAATTTTTTTGATTAGAAATACAATGATTTTGTAACCTAACATCGCTTGTCTTAAAATTTGACCGAAATAATCAAATGCATTAGGTGAGAAATTTAATTATGTACTTACTCAAAAAAATTAAAGTGAGTAGATAATTTAATTACAAATTAAATGACGCTAACTAGACGTTAATTTTTTTCTTTTAGACTGACCGTATAATACGATATAATACGAAGTAAATTACGTATTGTATTATACGGTCAGTCTAAAAGCAAAATATTAACGTCTAGTTAGCGTCATTTAATTTGTAATTAAATTATCTACTCACTTTAATTTTTTTGATTCTTTTTTAGTAATGACATAATTAAATTTCTCACCTAATGCATTTGATTATTTAGGTCAAATTTTAAGACAAGCGATGTTAGGTTACAAAATCACTGTATTTCTAATAAAAAATATTACCCTAGGTAGATAATTGAATTACGACATAAATGATGTTCACCATGGTCAGTTTGGACTTACAGGATATGAGTTATATTTTTTTAAGTCAAATTTTCATATCTCAACTTACGGCAGAGCCTACAGTCAATCCGTAAGTCCAAATTTAATATTTTTTGCATCATTTAATCGAAATTAAAATATCTACTTACTGTAATTTTTTAACATTTTTTTTAGATTAAACATCAAATCGTAAAAAAAAGTAAAAAAAAAAATCGCCACTAAGGGTAGCGAAATTCATAAAAACGCTACCCCAAGCAGCGTTTTATGAAAAACTCTACCCCTAGTAGCGCACATTGTAAAAAACGCTACCCCCAGTAGCGATTATATACATTTTGCTAAATATTTTTTCGGTATACTTACTTTTTCAAAAATAAATTGCACAGTGACTACTTTTTAAAAAAATTCAAATAATTGCTATTGTTAGAGTTGTTTCGTGTGCTATAACTTTTAAGTTTAGGGATGAATTATGAAGTATGGAAGGTGTATAGTCAGCTTTTGACTGATACGTATTTGTTTATTTTACAATTGTCATGAAGAAGCTCAAACTAAATATAAATCAGTTTGAAAGTAGTTTGGTTTTTAACGAAAATATGGAGTAGTTAGAACCTATAGGGTAGAAATTATATTTGTACCATTTTTAAATATGGTAGAGTTTAGAACCCCAACCCTGAATCAGTTTACGCTCAACCCTCTTATCAATTTGGCAACTAAACTTTAAAGATTTAAACAATTTGTTCATTGAACTTTTTGAGGGAGAAATTGTAAACTTATACAAAGTTGCAGTATGCTAACTCCGTCTAATCTGTTGTTAATTAGTGATGGAAACTTAAATCTTTTATTTTGGTTTACTAAACTTAAATTTGTTGTCTTAAACTTAGATTTTTCTCCATTTGCTTTATCCAAATCGAGAAATTTACTAGTTGAACACTGGAAAATTTTCCATTTGCCACTACAAAAAAAAAAAAAGAATTTAGGCAATTGTTAGAGAAGATTACATGATGCTTCTTCAAAGAGTCTCCAACAACTTTGAATGCTCCTGACAACTAAACCAGCAGCAGCGTAACTTCCTACCGTTGCCATTATTATTTGTACACTGACTTTAGTTATTGGTGGGTATTAATCTGCGTGCCTTCAGTAAAACCGACCCTACCCTACCCGAGTAAAGGGTGCGCGCCCTAGGTAGGTCTAAAAGGCGCGCCCTTATGGCACACCTTACCCGACTTTCCCTTGCTCTGTGGCTAGCACAAATCTCTATACCGGATAAGAGGTATTGGGAACAGTAATGCGGGACAAGGGTCCGGAAAACAGTGGCCCTATGTTCGGGGCACTATACACAGTGCACCCGACGCCATGAGACTCGAGGTATGACCAGGGTTAAAGCTAAACCACAGTCAGGTCATATGGGAGAGCTATAAACCCCCCACCTATCTGCATAACAGGTTAAGTGCAATATTACATACTTTAGCTACATACTTATTCTACAAACGAACTCTCGACTGACTTGATTGTCGGAGGGGAAACAACGGGAACACCTAGGCTTTCCTTCTGTGCAGGCTGACGGAGCGTCACAGAACCAAGTCGAAAAGAACCGGAGAATACCCTACTAGTAAACGTGATTCAACATCTGGCACCGTTTGTGGGAAACTTTGAGCAAATAAGTCATGGCTTCGCCCAACACTAGAGCAAAGAGTAACCAAGTCGAAGCTACGGAAAATGACACCCTCCACTACCTCCAGCAACACCTAGGGTCCTCGGCGTACTTATCGCCCATGGCTCGGCAACCGAAGGGGTAGACTTCCCAGCTACCTACGTACCTGGCACCGCCCACACCCCAACCTGCGACAGCAGCTGAACCTGAGGTGCACAAACCAGTCGAATCAGTAATGACCTCCTTAGGAAAGGCGTCACCCCAGGTAGATGCGGGCTCAAAAGCACTCCTAACACCTGCCTTCATGGCAGCATTTGACGATATCATTGCACGCAACATCCGAAAAGCCTTACAAAAAGGTTCCCATCGTACAGAGGAAGCAACATCTCAACATTGCCCTCATAGGACGCCACCACGGAGCTCCCAGCCTCCAATAAGCAACGCCTCACCTTCTACAGCAACGCCTCCGTGGACAAAGAATGGCGTAACCCTAGGCAACGAGATGAGTAAATACTGTCGCTATCACCAATGTAAATTCCATGGAACATATGACTGCTATACCCTGAAGGAGGATATCGACAGGTTAATTCAGCAGGGCTACCTTAAACATTTTGTGACACGACAGGAAAGGATTCGAAGCCCTCTAAGAGATAGGAGGACATCACCAAAAAGGGAATTTTAGTCTAATAAGGGTAGACATGGAAATGTAAACGTCATCAGCGGAGGATATGTAGTAGGAGGAGAAACGGGCGCCGCTCGGGAGGGATATGCGACACAACTTTTAGGTACGGCAAAAGCCGGAAAGCGTCCTAGGGAAGAAGACGATGTAACCATTTCCTTCTCAGAATCCGAAATGAGGCATGTAACATGCCCACACGAAGATGCACTGGTCATCACTATAGACATTGACGGCTACACGGTAAAACGAGTGTTGGTAGATTCAAGGAGCTCTACCGATGTTCTCTTCTTAGAAGCATTACAAAAGATAGGTAAATAGACAAAAGACTTGAAGAAAGTAAACTTCCCCTTGATGGGATTTGCGTCAAACGCTACATACCCGGTAGGGGCCATTACCATAACCGTAGAAATTGGGGACGGTTGGAAGTCTCGAAGATTCGATGTCACCTTTATTCTGGTGGACGCTCCAGCTTCATACAATGCGATACTGGGGCACTCCACCCTCAACCCACAAAGGATGGTGCACTCAAGATATCACCAGTTGCTGGAGTTCCCCACTCCTCACGGCATAGGCGTGGTCAAAGGAGATCAGCCTGCGGCGCGCACCTGCTATGTACACGCGACACGCCGTCACGTGTTAAAGAAAAAAGAAACGCTTGCTATTTGAACCGAAGAAGATCCTAGGGAAGAAGGAGTCGCCCCCATCCTGTTGAAGGAACGAGAAAGGTCCAGATCGAGGGACCGGAAAAGACTGTCCAGATTGGAGCAACACAACCATCAGGAAAAGGCGGAGGCACTCTCAATGCTCTTTTTGGAATTCAAGGAATTGTTAGCGTGGAAACCAAGTGATATGCCGGGGATAAGTCGAGTCGTGATCGCCCATGAGCTCAATATTGACCCGAGGATTAGGTCGATCGCCCAAAAAAGGCGCGCCGTAAGAGAAGAGAAATCAGTTTCCATCCGACAAGAGGTAGGTAAATTGATCAACGCCAACTTTTAAAAGGAAATCCGATTCCAGACATGGATAGCAAACCCGGTCTTGATGAGAAAAAATAATGGCAAATGGAGGATGTGCATCGACTACAGGGACCTCAACAAGGCGTGTCCCAAGGATTCTTATCCTTTGTCCCTCATCGATCAGCTAGTCGACTTCACGTCAGGCCACGAGCTCCTAAGCTTAATGGATGCATATTCTGGGTACAACCAGGTCCAAATGGCAGAGAACGACGCGCAACACACCGACTTTTATGTTGATGGTGATATTTATCACTACACTGTCATGCCATTTGGGCTGATTAATGCGGGCATCACCTATCAAAGGATGGTCAACAAACGTTTTGAAGGAATGATCATCAACACCATGGAATCCTATGTCGACGACATGCTTGTAAAGTCAGTCAAGAGCGTCGACCACGTGGAGGACCTGAGGAAGACATTCGAGTGCATGCGCTTTCATCAAGTGCGCCTCAACCCCGAGAAATGTGCTTTTGGAGTCCACTCTGGAAAAATTTCTAGGCTACATGGTGAGCCAAAAAGGGATCAAAGTAAACCCGTAAAAATTAGAAGCAATCAAAGGGATGAAGAGTCTCACTTGCCACAGAGACGTACAACGTCTGAATGGAAGACTAGCGACACTCAGCCGCTTCCTAGCAAAATCCGGAGAGAAATCACTACCCTTATTCCAAGTCCTGCGCACCAACAAGAAATTCGAGTGGACGACTGAGTGTGAAAAGACATTCCAAGACCTTAAGCAACACCTCAAGACACTCCCACCATTCGCAAAGCCCTCAAAAGGCGACACCCTTTTTCTTTATTTAAGCATCAGTCCTGTAGCAGTCAGTTATGTCCTAGTAAAGGAATTATAAAAGGGTCAAGTCTAAGTCTACTGTGTATCCAAGGTTCTCACCAAGTTTGAAATGAATTACATCGAAGTTGAGAAGTATCTTTATGCGTTGATAGTTTCAGCCAGGAAACTCCGCCCTACTTTCATGAACATGAAATCACTGTATTAACAAATCAACCTTTAAAACACCTCCTGCAAAAGCTAGACGCCTCAGGAAGCAAGATAAAATGGTCGATCGAACTCAGTGAATTCTGAATCAACTTCGCACCAAGAACGACAATAAAGGGTCAAGCCTTGGCCAACTTCATCGTTAAGTCGACAGGCCCCGACGTGCCCGACAGAGGCGCCACCCAAAGTAAAAGAACTTGTAAAACCATGGAAGCTACACACAGATGGGTCTTCATCTGTTGATAGCTCAGGGGCAGGACTCATCCCAACTCCACCAGATGGTGGCGCCCCTATTCGTTATGCAATAGTTCTGACCTTCAAAGCCACCAATAATGAAGCAGACCATGAAACGTTAATCAGCGGTTTAAGACTGGCAAAAGGAGTAGGCGTTGCCCATCTACACGTCTACTGCGACTCTCAACTAGTGGTAAACTAGGTCAGAGGAGAGTACGCCACAAAAGGGAAGATGATGAAGTTGTACCTAAAAGAAGCAAAGGCCTTGGTGGAATGGTTTGACAGTTTCTAAATTGAAGCCATACCACGTGAAGCAAACCAAGAGGCGGCCTCCCTGAGCAATTTTGCTTGGCAGGCGCCACCTTTAGAAGTACACTTTTGTGGAAAGAATCAGAGAAGAGGCAGACTGAGAATGTGCGAACATTAACAAAGTAACCAATTGGACACCCCTCATCCGTACTTACTTAGAATCAGGAGAAGTATCGGAAGATGACACTCAGAGAAGGCAACTCGTGAGGGCCACACCAAATTATGAAGTAATCGATGAGGAGCTCTACAAAAAGGGGTTTTTAATACCCTACCTCCGGTGCGCACTCAACCTAATACCAACACCATCCTAAGGGAGGTGCACGAGGGATACATCGCCTGTCATGAGGGGTCAAGATATATTGTGCATAAAATTCTCAATCAAGGCTACCATTGACCCACCATGAACAAAGAGGCAAACGACATAGTATTAAAATGCGAGTCTTGTCAGAGGTATGGACCAAAGTTGGCGCGCCACCCTTTAGAACTTACAAGTATTAGCGCTGCATGACCATTTGCACGATGGGGGATCAACCTAGTCGGACCTCTACCTAAATCAAAGAAACGCTCCTACATAATAGTGCTTAACGACTACTTTTCAAAATGGATCGAGACAAAGGCACTGACATCCACAACAGAGGTCCACGTCATAAAATTTCTCAAGTCAAGGTTCATTTAAAGATATGGGATCCCTAGTATCCTAGTCACTGACAACGGTCCGCAGTTTGCAGGAAAGGAACTAAAATGGTTCTGTGAGGAACTTCAAATCGATCATAGACACACCTCGGTAAAAACATGCGCAAGTTAATGGACAAGTTGAAGTAGCAAACAATACTATCCTAAACGAATTAAAGAAAAGAGTCGACGCCCTGAGGGAAATGGATAGAAGAATTGGAAAATGTTCTCTAGGCATTACGAACCACGCCTAAGGCGGCGACAGGGGAGACGCCCTTCGGGCTTGTCTATGGATAATAAGTTGTTGCTCCAACTGAAATAGCAGTAACATCTCACAGAGTTAAAAATTTTGAATCAACGACTAATGACGAACAAAGGCATCACGAGTTAGATATGGTCGACGAAAAAAGATGGGCATCAGACCAGGTACAAGCCAAGATGCGCCTCGCAACGACATGATACTACAACAAACGAGTCTCATCTCGAAATATTTTCGTGGGGGAGAGGGTATGGAGAAGAAACGAATTCGCACTACAAGATCGAAATAATAAACTCTACCCAAAATGGAAAGGGCCCTATAAGGTCATTGCTATACCCCATCCAAATGCATACATCCTAGAAGATGCAGAGGGGAGAAAGCTAAAAAATACATTCAATGAAGATTATTTGAAGAAGTTTTATGCTTAAAAAGGCGTTGCTAAAAGGCCAACATGTAATCCAAAAGTTCATGTTTTAAAGTAATGAATTGAGTTGCCTCAATGTTTAACTATCGACTCCACATGTTAGTAAACGACGTCGCCAATACTTAAGAATTAGCTTCACATGTTAGTAAAAGGCGCCACCAATAATTTTTTAAAGGTTTAGTAAATGGCGCCGCGAATACTTAAGGAAAAATGCTTAAGTATCGACCCCGCATTTTAGTAAAGGGCACCGCGAATACTTAAGGACTAAAATGCTTAAGTATCGGCTCCGCATTTTAGTAAAGGGTGTCGCCAATACTTAAGGACTAAAAGGCCTAAGTATCAGCCCCACATGTTAGTAAAGGGCGTCACCAATAATTAAGTAAAAAGAAAATTAGCATATGTATTAAAAAGATGTATTGTCCTTATAATAACGATAAAGGAAAAATACTAAGTAAAAAAAGTAAAACTACTCCTGAGGTGGCGCTGCACCTTCTTCAGAAGGGGGTACATCTGGAGGGGGAAGAGATGCCTCAGACTTTTCACTATCAGAATCGGACGCCTTCTCCTGACGCCGTATGTTCAAATAGCTCTTCATGCACGGAAGGCGCGCCACATCAAAGTCAGGGAAGAACTTTTGCATGTATTCCTCAAGGGAGGCATACACCGCCTTAAAGGTGGAGCGACACGTAATGGTGGCGTTAATATTAAAAGAGGCGCTTCCCTTGTACTCGGCAATTCCCTTCTCAATACGCCCAAGCATCTCTTGTTCTACAGATAGAGTGCGCGTCTCCAAATTCGCATACTCAACCTTCGAAAGGTCCAGTTGCATACGAAGATCATCCGCCTGTGAGGAAAGGCGACCCACCTCTGCCTAAGCAGATGTCTAGAGAACATCTTTCTCCGCCACTTCAGCACAAAGCTCGTCCACCTTCACCTGTTCCCCCACCAGGCGCACCTCGGCATCCAACTGGCGCTCTAGATCCTTGAGGAGACGCTCATTCTCATCCATAGAGCGCAACCTTTCAGAGGTCGGCGCCTTTTCATCAATCAGACTTATGAGAGTCTCGCTCATCTGAAGCTGCGTGGGGATCATCAGAGGAAAAACAGAGTGATCAAGTAATATGAAAAACCAAAAAAGGTTTATAAAAGACTGTACCTGGGTCAGGAGGTAAAGCTCGCGACGCACTAAGCCCTCAGCAGCGCCACCCTCAGTAGAAATGGGCATCCTATCATCTAGGGGGCACGCGCCGGCCAACAAGTGGAACCCTAAGTTGTTATCCACTAGGGAGTTTCCCTTCACCAATGGGACATCCTTAAGACACTCACAGGGCATCCAAGACTCCATGAGAGCCTCTTCACTCACATTAACCTTCAGTTCATGCCGTAAATTGAAACCGATCCAAGGTAAGGGAGTGTACTTCCCTTATCCTCAGGGTCGGGTGGCTTCACGACATGGGGACTCACCGTCAAAAATGGTAAAGGCGCGCATAGGGGAGGTAAACAAAGAATCATCCTCATCAAACTCTTGGGCCACAATATCAGCCATACGCACCAGAACCTTTTTTCGGGAAGAAACCTTCGAAGACGACCCCCCCCCAACGCAGGGGTGTCGCTATCTGTCTTCTTTGCTGTTGAACCAGTAGAAAACTTGGTGTAAGACCATGTGAGCATCGAATAAGTCACTACAGGCGCGCCATATTTTTTAGTATATAGGATGTTAAGTTGTCGATGAAGAACGGTATCATTAGCATAACGGGAGAAAGAGACCACACCTTTAAATGTGTCCAAAGCCTTTAGAGAATCAGGGTTGAGGACTTTCGGGGGTGCAGTTAGAAGATCGACATAATCCTCATAGCGAGCCTTCTTCTTCTCACTCATGCTCGACGCGCCCTTCCTTTTGGAAGCCTCAGGAGCGTCGCTGCCCTTCTTCTTCTTATCACGCGACTGTTCTGGGATAATAGCAAAGGCGTGAGAAAGGCGCGCTATATATTTATCTGCAAAAAAGTAAAGGTAAAGAGTTATTACCTGGGGTGATGAAGGACAAGGAACGGTGGAAGAAATGTCGTCGCGCCTTAAATCCTCCTCAGTGGTCACCTTTGAAATATAAACAGCATCGCCAAACTCATGCTCTACCATGATCTGGGAAAGCGCCTCCAGGTCCGCAAGAGAACACTCCTCCGCAAGAGGAAGTGGGTCACGCGGCGCCTTGGTGTTTAAGCACCGAGAGATGCCTCCTTTAAAAACTAAATACCGTGACTTCCAATTGGAATAGGGGGTCCTAAACCCTAGTACAATGGGACAAACTGTATCCTAAGACCGACTAGTAGGATCGGGACTATGGGAGACGAAAAGAAAGATGCCTAAATTGTTGGTTTCAAGACGATAAAAGTGCCTAAAAAAGAAAGGGAATAGGGATATCCTCGATCGTGACAGAAAACCTTAAAACCTACCCAAACGCGGAGATCGTTTGGGGAAAGTTGAGTAGGGGAAACATCATAGTTGGTGCACATTTCTATTAACTCGGGACAATAGAGAAATCGTAAACCCACATCAATTTGAAACGGGAAAATGGTTTCCTCACCGGACCGAGGCACACATACGGGATGTGGTTTTTGAGGGTCCGCCTCATTGGGAATGAGGTAGCGAGGACTAAAGCTGTCATCCATTCCCGACTCCTCGACAACCTTTTAGAAAGTGTATTTGGTTTAGGATCAGAAAAAATAGGAGGGAAAAAGACACAAGCCTCACCTGAAAGTCGAGAGCTCCCGAATTCCTTCGACATGTCTCGGTGCAAGATTTGAAGTCGTCGACGAATACGGTCTGAAGAGATTGGAGCAATCTTTTCTCACACAAGGAAATGTGTCGCTATAACAAAGTAAAGGTCGGGAAAAGATCGATAATTCAAGAGAGAATTCTAGAGAGAGAAAGCTTGAATATGAATAGTGGGATCTCAAATGGCCGAAAGAAGGAATTTATAGGGGAAAAGGTATCGGTTTGGATGCCTGGTTCGATAAAAACAACGGTTCGGCCAACCGATTCAATAAAAAATAAACGGTTCGGATACCTCAGTTGGGTTTTGTAAAATCAAACCAGGCGACGTTTCGGGTAAATTGACGGTTCAACTATCAATGGTTCAGTGTGACGGTTCACTTCTTTGAAAGCTGAAAGCTCACCTTGGTTCAACAATTATGACGATTTGCCATGTGTCACCCGCAGATACGACGGTTTCGAAAAACCAACGTTTAGGAGCACAACGGTTAGAAGCGCAAACATCAAAATACAACGGTCAGAAGATTAGTGAAGGGCACGCCTGTCTATCCTTTAGAATCCATGACACCCTTAGATTGTTAGGCGCGTCACTATAATAAAAGGGAGTCGCCTTTACGCCCAAGGGAGCTGCCTTTAAACCCAAGGGCGAGCCTTGCGCGACTATCCTTCCACTATTGAAATGATTTTAGGCGTATTGTATTAATTCTAGTATATTAGAAATGCTTTAAGTGCCCCTTATTCTACCACAATGGGGACATTACAAGTTTCCATAGAATATTTATTATTATGACGCTTTGCATATTCTAATCTAGTATATTGAAAAACTTTTAAGCATATCTTCTTTAAGACAATAAGGACACTTCAAGAGTTTCTTATTCTTCTACATTGAGGAAGTTAGATGTGTATCCTTTTGTAGACCCGTCATATGTGAAAATAGATTTGATTTAATTCTTGAATAATTTAGTATGTCATTCGATTTTATCATTATAATTGCTTGTGCGTTTTTCCATTAGGGGTTAATGTTACTATAAATCTTATGGCAGGTTCTTTTCACGGAAAGGAGAAGGAATTCGGCTTACGGAATCCGTAAGAAGTTGTTCTTTTCGCGGAATTGGTAAAATTTGTCTTAGACATTCCGGGCGGGGTAGTCTTAGACATTTCGGATGAAAACCAAAGAATTCCTAAGCCTAAAAGGCAAGGAATCTGGAATAGATGTCCAAATGACGGATTTGCCCTCGTTAACATTTCAAAAGGGCCAAACTACCCTCCAACCGATTGATGAAGAACAGAAGAAGCTCCCGGCGTATGCGTATGTGAAGTCACCGCTCCTCAGCCCCGTCGAAGCTCCCCGCGCCTTTCCTCAGTCCTGAACCCAGAATCGTGATTCTGGGTTCAGACTGAACCCAAAATCGTTATTTCTGGGTTCAGACAGTGACCCATCTTGTCAATCATGAACGTCGCAGCATCTTTGATTTCCAGCTCCTCCGCTGCTCAGCACAGCGTCTTCGTCTACGGAAGTCTGCTTGGTGACGAAGTTTTTCGTGTTCTCTTGAACCGTGTCCCTCAGTCTTCTCTAGCTATTCTTCACAACATGTTTGTTCGGGTTCTCCTTGTTCATTTGTTGATATTCTACTTTTATTTCCTAATCTTGAATGTGCGGTTGATGTGCAGTCACAGGTTCAGCATCCATGGACGCATTTATCCTGCTATTCTCCCCGTTGAAAAGAAGACAGTCACTGGAAGGGTCTGCAAAGCTTTTCACTTACATCTCTCTTTTGCTGTAATTGCACGCTTATGATTGACACATGCCCTGTTGTCCAAATTCTGTAGCTTGGTAACGTTTGATTTACCATCTGACTGTTTTATTAATGAATGGTGTGATCAAATTGACTGTTAGTTTGATGGTTTAGAGCAGTTTTTTACAGTTCAGACTTAGAAAAATTGTTGTTTTATGTTGTGAAAGAGTGAAGGCCTTAGAATTGTATCATATTAAGCTAAAGGATCATTATTGCTCATATTAAGAGTGAATGCCTTAGAATTGTAACGATGATCTATGTTAGGTACTGATGGGAATTACACCTCCTGAATTAGATATGTTAGATACGTTTGAAGATGTTGAGTATGAGAGGAGGAATCCGGACATCAAGTTGGCGGTAAGCTCAATGTGCTTGTTTTTCAACATATTGGTTTTGTTCAGTGATTTTGCTTGTGAAGCTAAATCCTTTGCTACATACTGAAGCAGCAACAACAACTATGCTATATCTTTCTATAGCAAGTGCAGTTGTTTACTTTTGAATTTTATTATATCCGCTGCAAGATTTTACTAATCTCCAGTCACTGATATATGAAGCAACTTGCCCCGCATAAGCTTCAAATAAGGATTCTTCGCTTTCAAGCTTCAAATAAGATCCTACGGTGGATAGAAAATCTAATAATTAAATTATTTTAAAAGTTTTTTTAATTAATAATTAATTATATTATATAATAGTATTATTTTTAATATTTAAAATTAATAACACAAATTATATGTATTATATACTATACATATATATAAGGAGGGGCAAATAGGTCATTTTAACACATTCCATTCTCTTTCCATATTCCATTCCACAAAAAAAAAACAGAATTCCTTATTCCATTCCATTCCACCAAAGAAATAACTTCATATTTTTATCCCCTTTTTCTTATTCCCTATTCCTATTCCCTATTTCTTATTCCGTGAAAAAAACGCCCCGTTAGGGATTGACTGTTACATGCGAGCTACGTGTCAATCAACCCATCATGACCGACAGTTCCATACTAAGCTCGTAGAACTACACCAACTCTGCTCCAACTTTTGAGACATACATCAGAGAAAATGTTGAGGTTCAATCTTAGACTCTCATGTCTCAATGAACTTTCACGAAAAGTCGTTGGACACAGACTTTGTGTCGGCATCAAAGGGAAAATGTCGAGGATACATTCTTCACTTATTTGGAAAGTTTCTATTAACGAGTACAAACTAGGATAGTACATGATTTTACTAGAGGATCTGAGCAAAACAACTCACTACAACTGAGGTTTAACAATATTAAAGTATAAACCAATTTTTATAAGGTGGTAGAACAGAAAAGGAAAAACGCAGACGGATGGGCTATTTACTACAAGTATGTGAAATGTATGTAACAATCATACTAACTAGGGATTGCTTTGAAAATTGTTAATCTAATGAATCATAATTAAACATCATAGTTATGGTCGTGGGAACATCTATCACTTGTTTACACAATGCTTAAGACAACAACTTCCATTAAAACTTGCTTCATTAAGAATGTGATAAGAAATTCTCTACCAAGTTAAATTATTCATTATTCATCTGTAATTTTAATTACAAATCCAATTTTTTTTATAACATTGTTCCTACTAATTAGGTGTATGTTGTTAATGACGATGATTTTCCCTAAACTTATCGACTGTCATTGAGATGAGTTAGAGACCTTTAGAGAGCACCAGGTGATATGCGTGGTAAAAGTATAAATTTGCTTATATTATTGTTTGTTAAAAATGAATTGTGGTATAGGTGAACTTGCACCCGTACACACCTCAACTTCAAGCAGCCCTTCCTTAGTTCTTCTTCCACTTTGGCCAAAACAAAAGTTCTTCTTCCACTTCTGTAGCGTAAAATTCCTCAGTTCTTCTTCCTCGTTCGAATCAGTGTCTTGCAACGTGAAATTGCTGAAATTGTTCCTAAACCCCTGTAGGAATGGATGCTAAAATTTCTGAAACTCTGAAAAACACACTGGCGGCAACCATGGCGGCAGAGATCTTGCCTTTGAAGGCCCAGGCGATGCCCGGGATTCCAACGGTGGTACACTTGGATTTGGCGTCAGCGACGCCCATGATGGTCAAAACGGTGATGTAGAGGAACAATAAAGTGGCGACGACCCTGTAAAAAGACCACGACTTGAGCTCACCGGGCTCAAAAAGGGGCGCCGCCGATGGCTCCTTGTAGTCCTTTTCTGTCTGAGTGGAGGTCCCGATGGTCTGCCACTCAGGGAACTTTGGCTCCAATCTTAACATCCTCCTCTTTTCCCTCCATGGTTGATGCACCAAACTCTGACTGAAAATGAACTGCAGTCCGACGAAGAAGAGTGGTTTTGAGGTTGAAGATGCTAAATGAACAGGACAAGGGTTGATTTATAGGAGGAAATAATACTAATAAGGGAAAAGTATGAAAAAGATGTAAGATATTTGACAAAATTGGTAATCGATGTAACTTGTTTTGGGCCGCGGGTTTTTGATGTACGATGTTTCATTCTGTTGGTTTTTGAAGAAACGTTAGTTTTTCCGTTTAAATTTGACACATGCAGCTCACGTGATAGATATTTGAACGTTAAAACAACAAAAAACGAAAATACCAAAATTACCCTCTATATGCATTCCCTCCTTTATACTTCCACAACTGAACCGTCTCCCTCCAAATAATCGAACCAGTCTCTCTTCCCCAAAAACCCATCAGCTACCCTTACTTGCACCAGTTCAGTTTCCAAAAATTAAATAGCTGGATGGAAGATCATAACTGATCTGGTACATAAATGAAGAACACTATTTATTTTTCTAAAACTTCAACATCAGAACTCCGAACAGCTTGAGCATACTCCATAACCGTCACCACCATAATATACCTCCGACCGGAATAACAGTGCAATTGTTGATACTAACAACTCCTCCATGACACGAGTTACATCAAAATAGACCAAAAAACAGTAAATGAAAATGAAACGCAGTCTACTTATTACTTACCGTCAAAAGCTATGTAAATAAACATATCCACGAGTAGATTAATCTCCTATAGTTGAAAGGTCATTATTGCATCCAAGTCTGATCTCACTTGATCTAAAATGAAAATTACGAAATGTGAGACATAATATCAAGCTGTGGCGCATGGAGTAGAGAAAAAACAATTTTGAAAACAAAAAACAAATTTAGACTTGCACAATCTGTATGAATCTTGTGAACAATGCTGCTATAAGCAGTTAAAGAAAGATCTAATACACCTATAGTTGATAAAGAATGAATGATCGATGCAAGTGACAAAACAATTAACATTCGAGATTACCTAAGAGCTAGCTTCCTGTCCACCATCATCATGGACTTCAGAGCTGGTTTTCTCAGATGTAGTATCCTCTTCAACGATAGACTTGATAGATCATGACAACAAGCATTAAACAGATTGTATCTAGATAATAAAAGACGTTGATGAAAGTTGAATAGGAAGGAAGATCCGATTGAGCAGTACCTTGTTCTTTTTGAATGCTTTATGTAATATGCAAAAATGTATGTACCTAGTATTCCTATCACGAGGCTTGACCAGTTGGGTTGGGGCATCATAGTCAGGAATGTTGAACCACAGACCGTGAGATACGGCAGTTGGGGCACCATCTCTTAGACTGAATGGGTATCTACGGACAAAGTCATCACCATCTCTATATGGGTTGTACAGAGTGTTGACGAAAAATGGGGTTGATGGGCTCAAAAGGTTCTTGATGTGATGCTCAAGAGCATTGATGTCTTTTCCAGTTGGATCTTTAGCAACCTAATAAGAAGCATAAACCGAAACCTCAGGTAGATCAGTACTTTAGAAAGCAACATTTCCCCCAATTAATTTTTTAACAGAAATGCAATTCGATTCAGAAACTTGCAATAATACGCATATACAACATTTATTTACGTTAAGAGAAGACAACTACGTACAACAACGATGTCAGGAACAACATACATATTCTATTTCTATGTCACTAATTCGAGATTCAAAAATGTGTAATGACGCAGCATGAGCAGCTAGGAATGCCAAATAGTATCGTTCAAAGTGAACCCAAATGCTCCGAATTCAACTTAGTCCATAGATAAATTCCATATCTTCGTCAAGTTTCAGCATTAGCAACATAAATGAACTGAAATTCAAGAACTCGAATCGACCATTGTTACAAAAGGAGGAAGCTAGAGGAGCAGAGACTAGAGACAGATGATCGAGTGATACAATTTGATTTGAGGGTAGAGAGAAGCTCTGATCTATGGCCGAAGACTTCAAGAATCGACGAACACCTTGGAGAAGAAACTGTATGTTTCAATGGAGGAGAAAGTCTGCATATAATAGGTGAAGAATTCAGGGACATCTTTGGAATTTCACACAGACAAAAAGTCACGTGCAAGGCATTCCAGCTGTTAACGGAAATTTTTAACGGACACAAACGGAATTCATCAAAAACCTACACCACAAAACATACTACATCAAAAACAAAGATTGGTCTGTATTTACCACCGAGGGCAAACATGTTACATCTTTTTCATACTTTTCCCTACTAATAATTAACGAAACAGATAAAATATTTTGTCTCCAAATTTTATCACTTTTGATAAAGAATCTACATGGTGAACCAGCAGGTCCAACCGGGGCCGGCCATCCGAACATACCCTCTTACCGGTTAGAGGGTCGATCCGGTTCTAATAACACTGCATGAGAGAAAACAAAAAAAATGATTGATTAGTAAGAAGAGAGAATGTTTTGGAAAAAACATTGTCTAGAGAGATTAAAAAGTGATAGTTTAAAAAAATGAATTACATTATATATAATTATAAAGTTATATAAATTAGCATAACTATTGAAAAAAATTAAAATAGTTAAGAAAATGTTATCACATTAATAATAGATGAAAATCCTTCTTCTACTCAGTTTCAATTTTCAAACTTAATTATATTGTACATATTAACCATTTATCGCTTTAAAAAATAGATTATACATATTTTACATATAAATATAGACAATTATGATGGATCTTAATTTACTCTAAAATCTCTCAAATTTAAATGAAATGATAATTTTTATAACGACGGAAATATAGGTTTTTAATTCTACTACTATCTTAACATCCTAAAAATATAATTTTATTTTTTTATCCAAATATAAAAAATGATGCTTGAGAAGGGGAGGGACAAGAATAATTTCAATTTTTAATTTAACTATTATCTTAATCTTTGATAAATTGAAAAATAATTTTAGTTATTATCTAAATATAAAAAAAAATATGCATAAGAATGAGAAGAGATAAAAAAAAATAGTAAAAACGGAGTAAAGGTTGCACATGAGAAAATATTTGTAAGGTCATGAGTGAGAGAACTCAAAGACGGAACAATTGGAAAAAGGGAGATTCTATTTGCAGACCATCGACTACTCCATACATACCACTTTTGTTGAAAGACTAAAATGCTCTAATGACTTTTTATATATTTGTCCTTACTAATTTTAAGGAAATTAATTATCAAATCGGCCTCATATTTTCGTAGTTACTAAATTGATCCCACATTATCAAAATGGTGAAAAATTATGACTCTAGCAAGTTTTGAACCATAGACCTTTTACATTATAACTAAAAGTTTGACCACTATACTAGTAATTCCAATTAATTTCTTATATACTTCAAATATAATTATCAAAGCAACTCTAATATTATTGTATTAAACACCTCATGTTTATTTATTGATGCTCTTTAGTAATTAACATTTGTTCAACGTTGTTTGTTTAATTATAGTTTTAATTTAATTATGTATCTACGCTGATTAATTTTTTAAAATGGTTGAAAAATAAGTAATTTTCTAAATTTAGTATTTATAGACTACCAGAATATTGATTTTGAAAATATAGTATTTAGATAATTAAATTAGAACTCTAACCACATATATGGTGTCAAGTTTCAATTTTATTATCGATTATAAATTTTGGTCAAAGTAGCGTTGGTAATTTTTGACAAATTTTATAAAATTGACCAAATTTTATGGTTGATGGAAAAATTGAAACTTAGTATCATATGTGTTAGAGTTCTAATTTAATTACCTACATATTATAGTCTTTCTAATTTTTTAAGAGATAGTTAAAAAAATATTTTCAAAATGAGTATTCTGGTAGTCTATAAATACTAAATTTAGTATTCTTCAATCATTTAAAAAAAATGATTAGTAGATACATAATTATATTTAAACTATAATTAAACAAACAACGTTGAACAAATGTTAATTACTAAAGGGCATCAATAAATACACATGAGATGTTTAATACAATAATATGAGAGTTGCTTCAATAACTATATTTGAAGTATATATGAAAGCAATTGGAATTACTAGTATAGTGGTAAAAAATTTAGCTAGTATCTAAGAGGTCTAGGGTTCAAAACTTGCTAGAAGCGTAATTTGTCACCATTTTGATAATATAAGGTCGATTTAATAACTACGAAAATATGAAGTCGATTTAATAATTAATTTCCTTAATAATTATTCTTTCAACAAAAGTGGTCTCAAATAGAATCTCCCTTGAATTTTTTTGAAAAGAGATAATTGTGAAAAACTATTTACAAAGAAAAAAATACGTAAATGATCACAATATTATTGTTAAATTAAATATTAAAATTTATTTAAGTAATTACATAAGATGGCTACAAAACTTATTATTCCTCGATAATTAAAATAGATAGATAATCATGGCATGAGATAGAAATCCAGTGTGGCGTGTCAACCCTTCGACATCTACGGTTCAGAATGGTTGTTAGAGGCATACGGATATGGGGATACCGACAATACGGTGAGACAGAAAGCAGAAGGTGTAGTGGAGTAAAAAACACGAGGATTGATTAATGATTATGTATCTTTGGTGTACGTACATGCCTTTTTTTGAGAGAGTACGACGAGGAAAGTGAAGACGACGGCGAGGAGCGATTGTTTAGTTGTGCGACAGTGCCAGGTTTCTGGAACTAGACCAGACAGATATATTGCTTGCTCCAACTAAACTAACGGTAATTAAATTCTGCTGTTATCTCTATTTTTTTTTTTTGTTATCAATTTCTACTATAGTTTGATGCTGATTGAATTGCTCGATCGATTGAGGGTTTTAAGCTGCTGCTCTTGTCGATCATGGGTTTGGTAATGTGCCCTATTCCATTCCGATCATTTGCTATGCTTTTTTTCTTTACTCCATTTATGAGTTAATTGCTTTGGTTGGTCTGGCCACTCTCGTAATTTTCGATTTCTGAGTCAATTACTGATCAGTTTTGAACTAGTGTTGTGTACATTACGGAGGTAGACGATTTGTATTCAGATGATGAAGGTGAAACCAGATTTATGCTGAAAATGGCGAGACCAATAAATTAGTGTTCATCCGTTCATGAATGTGTGAAAAATATAACGAGTGATTTGTGATTTGGGGTAAATTTGGTTTGGGAGAGGTTGATATGAATAGTTTTGATATGGTGTTTGATGTTAGATTATTGCCTTATCTCTGTCTCTCTCTCTCTCTATATATATATCTATAATAATACATACTATATTTTGGAAAAACTTACTACTGCTGTTGGCTCTAGTTGTTATTTCTCATTCTCTTCAAAAACATATTTTTAATATTGTATATTTTTTTGTGGTTGTAAGTTCTTATGTTTGTTTTCTTCCAACAGGGGCCTGGTAGTGAGAGAATTCATATGGATTAGGAATATGCAATATGCGTAGACCAGTGCAATTTTCGTCAGTTGAAGAACAAAATAGAAATAGTATACTTGGAAAATTCTATAAGGAGAATATGTTCTCGAAAGATGACAAGTTACAAAGTAATGGACAATCTAGCAGTGATACCAGTAGCCTATTGAATACTTATGACTCGTCATATCAGACTGTCGAAGACAAAATTGTTGTAGAAAATTGTACAGATCATGATCATGAAGTGATTGAGTCAACTCGAGATCCTAAGCCTCTTGATCAAAGATATGAAGATATAGGAAGCCAGGGTGATAACATCTCATGCGTTAGTGGGATTGATAAGGTTGAAGATCATGTTGAGAGAGAAAACGGGTTGAATGGCGCGACTTCAGAAGACAAGAGTACTTTGATGGATAAGATGGTCGATAAATTTGTGTATAAATCCAACTCTTCTGAGATTCCATTATTGAAAGAGAGGTCGACTAAGGTGTGTAATCACATATTGGTACTTCAGCTATGTTATTGAAGAATTGTAAAGTTTTGATACATTATATATATATTTCAGGACAATGGTTCATTGATAGATGTTGAAGGCGCAGGGATTAAGGAACGGAATGAGAAACTTTGTGCACCTTTGGAGCAACAATGCAGTGACACACCTACTTTGTCATCTCAGCTTGCTAATACTACATTAGGATCAACTACCATTGAAGATGAAGTACCACATTTCTCTAGTCTTCCTATTCTTTAAGAGTTATCATGCCTTTTTATTTCACATAATAATAAATTCAGTAAAGAGCTCTAGACTAACAAGTTTTCTGTGAATGGTCTAGTTGTGAAATTCTACTGCATGCTGCATCCAATATACACTAAGCGTGCTAACACCTCAATTGCTCTAGTTTTAATTTGTTTATGTAGCTGATATTTCACTCGAGTTCTAGTTTGCTTATGTAGTTGATAAGGCACGGTCGATGCTATTGGCCTGTGTATATTCCATTCCATTTTCGTGAACTGAAGTTGCATGGATTATTGTCAGTGTCACTACTTAATATTGAAGCATAAGAATAATGCTCGGCTTTCTTGATATGTACATCCTATATATGTAACACCTTGGTGCATAAGTTTTTATTGATAAAAAGTAATAACATTGAAGTCCATATCATGTAATGAAGATTTGGATTCATGTTTACACAGGTTAGAGTATGTGACATATGTGGAGATTTAGGTCGAGAGTACATGCTTGCCATGTGCAGCAAGTGCAGTGACGGGGCAGAACACATGTAATTCCTTCAATATTTCCTGCTTGTTATGATTTTTTGATGATGTGGGTGGCCAGGCGAGTTATATTCATTTAACTGATAGCTTAACTGTTTTTTGTTATCAGCTACTGCATGTGGGCGCCGATGAACCAAGTTCCAGAAGGTGATTGGCTTTGTGAAGACTGTGAAATGAAGCATGAATATGAAAGTCAGAACCAATTCAAAGTAGATTCCTCGAAGAAGAGTTTGATGAGAATCCCATCCATCAAGGATGTGATGCCAAAGACTAAATCACTTGTTTCGTCGAGTTCATTGAAAAATCTGCAGAGTTTTGAGAGAAGGAATTCTAGTACAGTTGTCTCTCGTAATAACAATAATTTCTCGGTGTTGAGAAAGAGGAGTTTGGAGGGTTATGCTGAATCGACAAAAGGATCCTCACCCAAGAGAAGACTAGTCAAGTCTTACATTCAAAAGAGTTCAATTGGAAATAGTGTATCTTCAAATTTAAAGTCACGTAAGTTTATGAACGAACTATGTTTACATAATTTACTTGGTCTCATTTGCATATTTTACCAATTTCTTTTTACTTGATATCGGATTTGCAGGTCTTCTGAAGTCAAAATCGTTCGGTGTCATGGATTTGAAACTGAAGGATCATCTTTCCCGGCAAGACAGTCTCAAAAATTCAACAACAAATATTGATGTTTGTGAAAAGAAATTCCAGAAATCAATATCTTTCAATAACGCTCGTATTGGCACCTCAGTCCCAGACATGGAGAAGGCTAAGAAGATGGTAATCAAAGCAAGACCGACAATACAACCAATCTCATCCAAAAAAATCAGTACTTTTAAGTCGCGATTGCCAAATTTTGACAAGAAAACCACATCATATGGCAAAATGGTCTTGCCAACTTATAAAGCTAGTCCACACGATCAGGATGCCCCACAAAGTTGCAGTCTTCCAAGTAGACCTCTTGATCGGAAAAGCTCGGTAAAAGCAGAATCATGCCCTAAACCTAACGGGTTTGATTCAGATACACCTTGCAAAAGCGACCCTCTAGTCAATCTCCCATGTGCTTTGTCAATATATTCACAGGAGTCTGTTATTCCACGAAGTAATTGGGATTGGAGGTATATATATTTTATTTGGGGGTGTACTCTTGTTTAAGGATTTTGTTTGATACAATGTTTTCTGACATATGCAGAGGTAGTTTTGAAGTATCAAGTGGTTGGGGAACTTGTACTAGGATTCAAGCACACTGTTCTAGTCGTGCTTCTGATAATGTTCTTGATCTTGTGAACAAACTCCCTTCGAAAATCGTTCTTGAGGAACTACCTCAAAGAAGTGTCTGCCCAACTCAATTGACAGAGAATAATCCTATGGAAGAAAACATTGCTCTGTTTTTCTTTGCAGAAGATCTCAAGAGGTGCGTGCCTAAACAGTATGCTTAATCCCTTAAATGTGGTTCACTGTATTTTACTCTGGCAAATTGTGATTATTATCGTGATCCTTCTGATAAATGCATATTATCGTGTTTATTGCCTAAGATTATCATGTTTTGTGCACACCGTATTAATGCAGCTATGACAACTATAAGAACATGCTGAAGCGGATGATGGATAATGAATTTGCTCTTAGAGGCCGCATGGACGGGGCCGAACTGTTGATATTTTCATCAAGCATACTCCCACCAAGCTCCCAACGTAATTTCTCGACACAAACACAAAAAAATATTTTCAACTATACATGGAATTGCTAATTTGAATCCTTGTTTCACAGGATGGAACAATCTGCTGTTTCTCTGGGGTCTTTTCAGACGCAGACCCGATGGTGTTCCTCATTCCTCTGAATCATGTTCCGATTCATGCCTGTCCCTCCAACCAGTGAAAACTGAACCATGTCTACCAAAGACAACTCAACAGAAAAAGTCCGATGAGATGATCAGGGATAATAAAATTATTAAACAAGAAAAGCTCAAAGTCTTGCATTTAGATGGAACAAACCACCTTCGACAGAGCACCTGCGAGTCTCCGGCATCACTAAACCTGTGTTCTGAGGTGATAATAGGGCGAACTCTTTCTATCATATAGTTTGAAGAAAAAAAGTTTTTATTTTTTTTCATTAGTGCAGACAAATTCGCTGTGTTATCGTGTTGATTTAGATGTTATGCGTGCTATCATGTTTGTGGAGAAATGTCTTAATTTAGAAAAACCAAATCATGTACTCCTATTGTTTTTACAGTATTTTTTTTCTTATGCTTCTAAAATGTGCAGCTCAAACGTAGGGTATGCAAAGTGACATTTCCTTTTCATTCTTGTCGTAGCTCAAACGTCTTGCATGCAGGTACCCGGACCACGATATTTGGACCCTAAACCACTGAGAGGATATGAGAGCCGAGATTATGACATCCATGAAGAGCTGCCTAACAAGAGGATGAAGAGCTGTTCTTCGATTGTGACAACAAGTGGTTTTGATTTTGTGTCCACTATTAGCTTGGGATCGCCTTTCCCAGCCATGGATGAGTGCAAAGGTGTAGTAGACCTTGAGCTTTCTTTAGGAACAGTACAGAAGAGAGAAGCCTCGAGAAGTGGAGATGAGTTGGGGTCTGTCTCTCTGTCTCTTTCGCTTGGTCTGCCGTTTTCATAGCTTGGATGGCTCTTTACGGTCTGTGTCGTGAACATATATAGATAGATAGAGTTCTGGTCTGTCGTGAACATGTGTGTAGAGAATATGTAGCAGAAGGAAAAGTAGATTTAGTTTCGTTATTATGTCATGGAATGATTCGTTTGGAACAATAAGAAACCTAACACAGCAAACAGAGTTAAGTTGACATATGTATCAATAACAAATTTTGGTCAAAGTTAGTTAACAATCTTTATAAATTCGGTGTCCAGAGTTTGGGGTTAATACGGAGACCGGGACGAAGCCAGGAATTTAGGTGAGTGGGGGCAAAATTAGTCTAAGGGTAAATAGTGAAAGCAAAAAAAGTTCAGAGGGGCAGGGTTAAATTGAAAATAATATATTTTTTAGGGTATAATTGACACAAATCTAAAAGTTGAGGGGGCAATTGCCAATTTAAAGGGTTAAATTGAAAATAAATATATATTTTAGGGTATAATTGATACAAATCTAAAAGTTGAGGGGGCCTTGTGGGGGGCAATTGCCCCCTTCCTAACGTGTCTTCGTCCGGGAGATGAACCCTAATAAATTTGTGATCAGACAGTAATCGAAACTTTAAATTTAGAAATATACTAATTTTTTGAATTATTCTAAAATAGAGCAAATTATAATACTAAACCTGATAATTGAATTATAATTCTAAACTTGTAAACCCTGTTGACTTTCCACATTAATTTCGACCACTTTAAATGTGATTGTTGACCAATTTCAATCGGGATTTAAATGTGATTGTTGACCAATTTCAATCGGGATTTGTGATCCATACCAAAGTTACAATTAATTATATTTTATTATAATAGAAAAACACGTAGAAATGACAATTAGGTTAAACTGTGGTACGAGTATGACAAATATCACGATTATATCATATTTTTAAATACATACTATAATCATAACTATTATATCTACAATTTCCAATACCATAAACTAGGGATGAGCATAAAAAACTTGTTCGGCCGAACCGAATCGTACATTTTGTGAATCAACCGGTTCACAAACCAAACAATTTTTTTGGCAAAAATATGAAGCGGTTCAAAAGATGACCAAAAAACCGATTCACAAACGATAAACTGTAACACTTCTTGTACCGGTTTTAATATAATATTATGTTTAATTATTAAAATATCTACTCTAAACCATTAGTATAATGGATTATGTATTATGGTTTATGGATTTGGATTATGGATTATGGATTTGGATTATGGATTATGGGTTATGGATTATGGATTATGGTTTATGTATTATGTATTATTATATTTTTTTAAAAAAAGTATATATAAAGTGATTCGACCGAACCACTTCTGAACCAATTCAGAACAGGTACGGTAAATCAGCCCACCCCTTTAAAATGTGGTAAATGTACGGTTCATGAACTGGTTCGGCCCTAACCGATTCATGCCTACCCCTGCCATAAACGTGGTTATTAATCACAGTTTTATTCATATACCCATATTCATTACCATATGTGAAAGTAATATAACACCATGAACGTTATCTTAATAAATACATAAATTTATCTCACAAATCATTTAATATTAACTCTAACATTATTTAACATGAACACCATTCAAAATTACATTAACACCATTCAATTAGAATTTGTTCTAAAATCTAAAAAAGGAAAATTTTATTTTATTATTAGTATATATTCATATTAAATATCTATTATATATATCCATCTATCTATATTATTAAGGGAAAAGTAGTTATTGTAACTGTCATCTGTAAAATTACACAAATACCCCTAAATAATTTAATTAGTTTATATTTATCATGACTATTTTGGTCATTTAAATGTCTTTCGAAATTTTAATAAAAAACTATATGCACGAATGCTTGAAAACATGAGCTTATATCTAAAACACATACGTATTAACCAGCTACACGCATATGTAACATTACAAATTTTACAAGATAATTATATTTTCCTCTATCGCTATCTCACACTCCTTTCTCATGCACCCGTTATATATATATATATAACAGGTTTCTGTAACCGCCGCCTGCAAAATGACAAAAATACCATTTACTAATCTAATTAGTTTCTATTTATCATGACTATTTTGGTCATTTAAATGTCTTCTCAAAACGTTATATAAAAAATCTAACTGCACGGAGACTCGAACATATATGACCTTATAATGAAGAGACATATGTATTAACCAGCTACACACGTATGCAACATTAAAAAACAAATTATCACACTATTAAGGCATAATTGCTTTATGTAACCGTCGTATGTCGAAATTACAAAAATACCCTTTACTAATCAAATTAGATTATATTTATCATGACTATTTTTGTCATTTAAATGTATTCTCAAAACTATATAAAAATCTAACCGCACTGAGAGTCGAACATATGAACTTATAATTAATTAAGAGACATATGTATTAACCAACTACATATGTATGCAACATTACAATTTTTTTTATCACACTGTTAAGACATAACTACTTTCTGTAACCGTCGCCTGTATAAATTACAAAAATACCCTTTACTAATCAAGTTAGATTATATTTATCATGACTATTTTGGTCATTTATATGTCTTCTCAAAATGTTATAAAAAATTTAACCACACGAAGACTCGAACATATGACCTTATAATAAACTACATACGTATGCAACATTACAATTTGTTTTTATCACACAGATATATTTCTTATCACTATCCCTCCATCCTTTCTCATTTACCATTTTTTTTATATCACGATAACAAATGAAATTATATTTTTATATTGAATTAATATGTCAAATATGCATTATCTATTATTTGAAGCAATAAATAATTAATATGCACAATATAATCAAGTTTGAAATTTAAATTAGAGTGGAAGAAGAAATCTCAATTATTATTTATCAGTTTTTTTAATTAATTTAATTCTTATATCTATTATTTTATATAACTTTATAATTTTACAAAATAATGATAATTGTATATTATGATCCCAAGTCATCATATTTGTTTTTAGTAATTGTGACTTTTTAATATCTCTACAATTATATAGATTTTTTTCTTCGAAACATTTTCTCTTCTTTCCAATGAGTTATAGATTTTTTGCATTTCATGTATAAATTTAAATAATTCAAACAGAATTAAATTCGATTGAAAATCACGTATATTTATATGTTGAATATACATAATCTATTGCATGAAGCGATACAAAAAAAAAAAACTAAAACTAAAAACCAAAATGAAAGTAAATATTTGATTAATGTGAACATTTTTTAAAATGATAATTATATATTTTAGAGTATTTTCAAATAATGAGATTATTAAAATGTTTTAAAAAACTTATAGATTTTTATAGTATTATTAATATTAATGCACATATGATTCCAAAACTTTGACAAAGTTATTTTAAACAAATAGTGAATATCTTTTTTTGTTATTTTATAAATTTTTCCAAAAGTAGTTAATATGTTATTACTTCAACCCTAATATCATCCAAAATTTACGTATTACACATCGAGAAAAAATAACAAAACATTCTACTACAAAATTAAAATAACTCAACTGATGCGTTAAAATAATATTTTACGGATTACTGAAATATAAAAATCATCATTAATTTTTAGGGTTAATTATTTATTATCTTTACAAAATATTTTTAGGATTGGCCAAATTTAGATTCTATAAGTATTTTTTTACTTAACCCTACATTCCAAATATATCTAAAATTAAAATATGAATATACATAACTCACTCCTACTTTGTGAAATCTGAAAATATTAAAGTAAACAATAACTCTGAAAATATCAAAATAAAATATAAGGAAGAAGTTAATCAAATATCTAATTATTTTTTTGGTGTAAATTTTACTGGTAATTTATTGATGGTGTCACATTAAATTTTTGATAGTCTTCGTTTCATAGATTTGATTTTTAAGATATCTTAAAAGTATATTGAATGTCTTCACTGACATGATCAGACTTATGAGACACTTGGTTAATGCGTACATCTTTATTCATAGATAGTAACTACACCAGGTTTAAATCCTGGGATATCGGGAATAAAATACTCAAAGTAAGTTCGTTTCTTGGGAGTAAAATACTCAAAGAAAGATAGGATGTCAGGAGTAAAATACTCAAAGAAATGGTGAATGTCAGGAGTAAAATACTCAAAGAAAGGGCGGGTTAGTCGGATGTCGGGAGTAAAACACTCAAAGAATGGTCGGATGTCGGGAGTAAAATACTCAAAGAAAGGTTGGTCGGATGTCGGGAGTAAAATGTGCACAGGTTCAAATCCTGGGGATGTCGAGAATAAAATACTCAAAGAAAGGTCGGTCCGATGTCAGAAGTAAAACACTCAAAGAAAGGCCGGTTGGATGTCGGGAATAAAATGTGCCAAGTTTCAAATCCTGGGGATGCGATGGATAACGAAGGTATCAGAGTACCGAGATTTTCAAATCGTAGAGAAATCGATCAAATATCTATTTTTTATTTTGTGCAAATTATTGAGAATTTCTTGATGTTGTCATGATAGATTTTTAATAGTCGTTGTTTTATAGACATGGTAGTTAGCGTTTTAAGATATCTTAAGAATATATTGAATACATTCATTGACAAGTTCTGACTTATGAGTGTATATCTTAAATCTCAAATGGTATGAGCGTATAGGACTGAATCCTAGGGATGTTGTTGGGGTGAAAATACTCATAATAAGTTCAAGGTCAGTATGAATACTCATAGAAAGTTCGAGGTCGGGTATTAAGCGATAGTTAGTATGAGATGAGATAGTATGACATGGTATGTGAGTGAAAATACTCATAGAAAGTTGGAGATCGATCATTAAGCGATAATTGATGTTGTCATGGTAGATTTGTAATTGTCGTTGTAATAGTCAGTATGAATACTCATAGAAAGTTCGAGGTTAGACATTAAGCGATAGTTGGTATGAGATGAGATAGTATGACATGTTATGTGAGTGAAAATACTGTTAGTATGACTATAACTGACTATAAACAATGCGCAAAGTCAACTATATCAAATATCGACATACATTTGTTTGATCATATTCTTAGTAATAATTAATTATGCGTTATTTTCTCACGCATAGTAACACAAAATTATAGTAACATTAATATTATATGTAGTCACCAACAAAAATTTGGGTTAAGAAATAGAATTTCAAAAGAATTGTCAATACATATACTCGAACGGAGTCTACAACATATTTTGTAAGGTTTATCAATTAACTGTTCAATTTTATTTTGGTAAGGACGAAAATGTGCATTGTAATTTTCGTTAATTATATTTTATTACATTCTTTTCATTTAGCTATATCAATTACTGATCAATTTTGTTATAGTTAGGAGGAAGATATACATCTTTATTTTCTTTAATTGTATTTGATAATTTGAGTATACTCTTTTCATTTACTACTAATCATATTGCTTATATATCTATATTGTTATCTAAGAGTCCATTTTCATCCACTCAATGAATAGTTATAGAAAAAATGTCATATACAATGTAAAATAAAATTGAAATTCTAGAATCTACTTAAGTGTATTTTTCTAATGGTTATACTAGACACCGGCATGCTCTACGCACATGCACATTGTCGTCGTTTGTCTTGTGTGAGGTGTTAGAATGATAAGATCGACCCGACTCCTAGGATAGTAAAAGAATTAAAATCTTGATTAAAAAAATTATTAAAATTGTAAAACGAAAATTAAATTACCTAATACAATGAAATAAAATTAATTCCGTTTTAAATATTTTTAAGAATTTGCTCGAGCATCTGGGAGCCTCTTTAGTAGTGGTTATTGCTCCCGGATGCTCGAACAATTTCTTAAAAATATTTAAAACGAAATTAATTTTATTTAATTATATTAGGTAATTTAATTTTCGTTTTACAATTCAAATAATTATTTTAATCAAGATTTTAATTATTGTACTATCCTAGGAATCGAGTCGATCTTATCCTTGTAACACATCACGCAAGACAAACGACGACAACGTGCCGTGCCAGAGTCTAATTTATATAATAACCGAGGTTATCATCTAAGTATGACAACAATACCATAATAATAACGCAGTAGACATATTTTATTTTTAGATTATCGAACAATTCAATCCATTAGTTTTGCACTTAATAAATATTCACGAGGTAGGATCGAAAAGGTTAGTGAGGCCTAAGATGGACTTTTTTCAAAAAGTGTATATGTCAGAAAACTTTTTTGAAAAAGTATATACCGTCTAAACATATTTAGAAAAATGTTAATAGGCGCATGCCCAGGATGCGCCTATTTTAGTAGGCGCATCCCCAGGATGCGCCTATGAACCAATTATATGCGGTTCCGTCGATTATTGTACGATTTCAAACAGTAATAATCAATAATTTTAACATTCAACTTCGATAAATATACTGATCGTCTGCTATTTGCGTTTGTCCGTCTTCTTCATCGTCTTCTTCATCATCTTCATCATCCTCTTCATCCTCTTCCTCTTCATCAGCATCTAAGGTAAGTAATTTATTTGTATATATTTCATAATATTAATTTTATAAAAAAGTGTAGGAGTTATATTTACGTATATATCATATGTGATAAGCATTTTGATACTACTAATTTTGTTAGGATCAAGCATGACAGAAATTGGTATAATTTGCTTATTTGGCGGCCAAATAGTGTCCGAGAATGGTAATGAGGTTTATGTTGGTGGTACATCCAGTATTACTACAGCTGCCTTGGATATCTCTCTTTGTCACCTAAAGGAAATTATATGTATGGAGTGTAGTTGGCCGGATGTTGAAGCCATGTCCATAAACATTTCATATAAATTTACGGATACTGATGGACTTTGCAAATTTTTGCGTATTCGGTCGGATTCAGCATTGTCTTTTGCTTTAGAGTTAAGTTCTGCTAGTCGATTTATTGTGTTTAGCGTGACTAGAGAACGCAATTTGATTCCAAACATCGGGGATGGGGGTGAGGAGACAGTGAATATTTTGCATGGTCACAACAATGATATCTCAGATGACGATGTCGACGTTGACGCACTCTCAGATGACCATGTGGTTAATGCAGAAGATCCATATAGTCAACATTTTACAGGGCACATTGATGAAGACAACGAAGAGGTGTTTGAAGTTGGCGAGAACTCTGAAGATGTACACGGAGGTGGCCATGGTGGAAGTAGCTCACACGACGTGCAGATGATGCAACCCACTGCTGAAAATTGGGTGGATAGTAATTGGATAGACAACTTTCAATCAAGGGATGAGTGGTCTACGGCTGATGATGACACGTCGAGTGAAAGTTTCTTGAACACAAACATGAAGTTTAATAGTAAGGACGAGTTGGCTGCCGCTGTGAGGAAATGGCACATAGCAAATTCGAAGGTGTGTATTGTCGAGACATCCACTCCAAAATCAATTGTTTTCAGGTGTAAAGTTGATCAAACAAATTGTTCTTGGTCATTGAGAGGAAGTCTGTTTAAGCATACTGGATTGTGGAGAATATCCAAACTGAATTCTCCACATACATGTGCTAATGAAGTCCTCATCGAGCGACACCAAAACATCGACTGCAAGATGATAGTGGCTTTAATAAGAAATTCTGTTTTAGCTGACACCGGACTGAAAATTTCAGTAATCCAGTCGATGGTGGAGAACGAGTTTGGCTCGAAGATTGGATATCCGAAGGCGTGGTACTCGAAACAAGTGGTGTTGGAGTCGTTATATGGAACGCATGAGGATGCGTTTGTAAACCTCCCTAGGTTACTTTCGGCTATGGCCGTATATATCCCTGGGACAGTGTATGATTTCATGCCCAAAAGGGTAAATGCGGAAACTGGAGTAGCGACCTTTGGAATGATGTTTTGGTCATTCGGTCCAGCCATTGAAGGCTTTTCCCATTGTCGGCCTCTTATAAGTATAGACGCGACACATTTGTATGGGAAATACAATGGAAAAGTGCTTGTAGCCGTATCGTACGATTCTAACAATGGCATATATCCTTTGGCATTTGGTATTGCAGATGGAGAAACAAACGAGAGTTGGAACTGGTTTTTACAGCATCTGAGGGATAACGTAACCAAGGATCGCCATGTATGTCTAATGTCTGATCGGCACAGGGCAATAATTAACGCGGTTGAGGCTGTATATTGTCAATACGGGGTTGGAACACATCGCTTTTGTGCACGGCACATAGCAAGTAATTTCAATCACGTCTTCAAAAGTGTTATCCTGAAGAAACAGCTTTACCTAATGGCAAGCACACCTGATAAACGTAAGTTTGATGTTTGGTATGCTAATCTATTGGCGATCCATGATGGAAAGTACAAGGACTGGATATCCAACATACCCCTCGATAGATGGGCTTTAGCGTATGATGGAGGAGCGCGGTATGGAAACATGACCACCAACTTGGTTGAAGTGTTTAACGGCGTTTTGAAAGGCGCAAGGGCATTGCCGTTGACTGAGTTAGTGAAACTAACTTATTGGAGGTCCAATACGTACTTCTTCACGCGTCGACACGAAGCAATGGTTGCCATTGAGGAGTCGAAGGTGTGGTCGGACGTTGTCCAAAAGACCATTGCTCGCGCACAGAAACAGCTTGGCAGGATGCAAGTGGCCCAGTTCAGTCGAGAACACGGTGTTTTCCAAGTCCGTGATATTGGTAGATTTGTACAAGGTGTCGGTTGGACCACGCCAGGGAATTATACGGTAAAATTTTAGGAAAATAATAAAAAAGTAAAAAAATTAGCATCTTCTCTAGACCATCGTTTTAGGGGGGTTAAATGGGTTGTCGGTAAGAAATGTCAATTTTTGAAGGTTGCCAAAAATATCTACAAAAATTAGGACAAATAGCTAAATAATATAGAAGATGAATGCAATAGTTCTTACACGCAGTTAATAACAATATGTTGTAATATGTAGTATATCGTACGTAGAAGATGTTGTAATTTTTAAGAAAAATGTACATGTCGGAACTTCATGTAACCAGTGGCATTACTCTTTTTATGTCAGTATTTGTGTCCGGTAAAATTTTAGGAAAATAATAAAAAAGTAAAAAAATTAGCATCTTCTCTAGACCATCGTTTTAGGGGGGTTAAATGGGTTGTCGGTAAGAAATGTCAATTTTTGAAGGTTGCCAAAAAAATCTACAAAAATTAGGACAAATAGCTAAATAATATAGAAGATGAATGCAATAGTTCTTACACGCAGTTAATAACAATATGTTGTAATACGGTCCAATATTACTTAATGCAACACTAAACTAGTCGGAACAGTCAAATTCACTATCATATTCACCTTCATCTTCCTCTTCCTCTTCGGTGTACTCCAATTGTTCAACAACCCTAAATTTACGTGCCGGTCCCCCAGGCCCTCGACTTGAGGAGGCTTCCCCGATGTTCCCACGTCCACGCCCGGGTGCTCCTCGAACACGCCCTCCGTGAAGTGCCCTCAGCTCACGATCAGTTAATTCATCCGACTGTCGGATGTGTTCGGCGTACACAGGTAGTTGACCGATTGCATCGTAAGACGACCGACAATTTTCTAAGTAAGCTTCGCCCAGTAATTTGAATTTTTTTTTGGTGAACTTGAGGGTACCTCTCGCAGCTTTCCGTGCAAGGTGAATGCCTCTAGACATGTATCCCATCTGCAATATTAACAACAATGATATTAAAAGATTAAAAACAATGAATTGTCAATTAGTAACAACAATGATAGACAGAAATAAGGACTACGTGGGTACTTACCACTGTCTCTACTTGTCCCCCGTGAGGGACAAACGGAGCTCTTGGATGATGAGGCGTACTAGCTTCGGCAAATGGAGTCGTAATGAATCGTCGGGTTATTTGCCGATACCATGCCATGTATTGCGAGACGTTCACCGCCGGTTGGTCTTCCCGCCTCACAAACGGTACACGGTTGTTCCATAATGCAATCATATTTTGATGCATTGCCGTCCAACGACGCTCCCCCTGCGCACCTTTACGTGTTATCTTATGCAGTCGCGCATGATCTTGAACCTCAGCAGGTGTTATCTCTGGAATGTGCTGCTGCAGTCCAAATTGCCGCATAACTCTATCTGGACGGTGCCACTCGACCACATTAAAATAGATAAGTGGCACCTTCGCTCGGAATAACTCGGGGTGGTCACGACAGACAGGGGGTGCAGTAGCCAACCTAAAGGGACTGTACGGCACCCATGTCACTTAATATTGAAAGTTTTTCGCAATCACAACGTAGGGTTAATATTATTCGAAACGTAGATAAGAAAAATAACCTCAAACATGGTACCTGATCAGCTGACTGAGACTCCAAGTCATCCCTATAGTACACCAAATTCGTAGTTCGAATTTGGTGACTGAACGATCTTTTGAGAAATGCCCACCTATTAAGAAAAATATTCACCATTTAGATTTCAGTAAAATAACGAATACAGATGTTTGTCACAATCAATCCAAAAAAAATAAAATCAACCTGTATCCTAAGGGATGCATCTCTCCACCAGGAACTTCACCCTGGAGCACAGGACGACCAAGGTGAAGGTGCTCCCACGACCATAACTGTAGTGCAAAAAATTAATAACATTGTAGAATCAATTCTAAATATTCTTACAAAATTTTCATATGGAATACCTGTAATAGGATGGCACACCCTGAGAATGTTGCAGCGTTGAGCTCCGAGGCATCACACAATCCCCGGTATGTAGCCGCCAAAACAGCTGAACCCCAACTGTAATGACTTGCTCTCTCTAAATCCCTCAGTAGGGGTAAGTAGATTAAAGACACCTTGTCTTTCTTTGTTGTTGTAAACAACACACCACCAAGTATCATGAGGATAAATGTCCTCGCTTGTTGTTCGGCGGTAAGATGAGGATGAAACAGATGTTGTCGTAACGTAGTCAACTTAACAAAATCTTTACGACCTTGTAAGTTCAGACCTAATAATTCAAGACCTGCAGCATCCATGTCTTCCTCAGCTGCATAATCATCTGTTACTGGATCTCCGTGTATACGAAGTCCAAGAATCACGGCTACGTCCTCAAGCGTGATCGTCATCTCCCCATGTCTCAGATGAAATGTATGTGTCTCCGGCCGCCATCGCTCGCACAATGATGTCAGTAATTTTGGATCGAGTTTGGGATGTGACATAACAACCACATCCCATAAACCAACAGCTTGCACAATCGCTTGTGCATTTTCGGAAATTAGATTTCCTTCGCCTTTTAAACAGCGAAACGTTATTTGTTGATTATCGCTCAGATCCGACGAACGATGATTAGCTTGACCCCAAAGGACCGATGGATCTAAAGGACCAACATCTATCACGTTGGTACCGTGCGACAAAGTTGACATAACTACGCGCGGCTGCATGATAACTGTACAATTAAACAGTATAAATTTTTTATTTATAACAATTAATTATTTGGGCACAATTTTTTTACTAATCATGATCTAATTAGCACTATAATTTTACTATTTTAATTTAATATGACTAATTAGCATAACAATAAATATTAATAATCATAAATTTATATAAAAAAAATTATTAAAAAAAAAAATTGTTACCGCCGAGATGGAGGAGGCTGCTGCGGAGGAGGCGAGGCGGCTGCTGCTGCGAACGTCTGATCTGGAGGCTTGGGTGCGGAGGCGAGGCGAGGTGGCTGCTGCGGAGGCGAGGCGACGTCGGAAGGACCGAGCGGGGCGAGGACCGAGCTGTAGGAGGAGGACTGGAGCTGAACGGGAGGAGGAATGGAGCTGGAGACGGCGGGGCGAGGACCGAGCTGTAGACGGCGAGGCTGGAGTTGGAGCTGGCGTCGGAGAGGAGGCGGGAGCGTGGGAGAGGAGCTGGCGGCCGAGAACGAAGATTAGGGTTCTTTAAAAAGAACCCTAATACGCCATAGGCGCGACCTGACACGTGCGCCTACTCCATAGGCGCGTCCCCAGGTCGCGCCTATGGAGTAGGCGCGTCCCCAGGTCGCGCCTATAGAATAGGCGCGTCCCCGGGTTGCCGCGCCTATAGACACTTTGCTAAAAAAAAATTTGGATATTCACTTTTTCAAATTTTTTTTCTAAAATAAACAGATTTTGAAAAAACTCCCTAAGATGTGGTTGGTGATCTACAAGGTTCGCCAATAACTTTTCCAACAATAAGAATAATTTGATGTCATCTTTTTTAATTAGGATATTCTAAAATGCTTATCCCTTCCTATATTCCCCAATCTCTTAATAATTTATAACACTCAGAATTGTAATATTTAAATTGTTTGCATAATTAATTTTAAATTTATTTATGCTTTATTTAATTAATTATACAATAACGAATGACGAAATCAATAAACTTTAAGGGTGGAATTAATTTTAGATTCATGGTCTCAAATGTGTATTATTTTGTCAATTTGAAGTTTTAAAACAATTTTTTTTAGTACGTAATATTATATTACTTTAACACTCATATATATTTGCTTAATTTTATTAACTAATATTATATGATGGGGTTAATAAGGGATGCCTTATTTTAATAAAGCATTATATCACTGACCTAAACATAATTTTGTTGATTTATACCATCAATTTATATAAGGCGTCGCCCAATCTTATATACATGAGGCGTCAGTCCCTGTGGAGGTGTCGCCCAGTAAAAATCAGGATAAGGCCGCATTAAATGGAAGTCTGACAGCATTAAATGGGATTAAATATCTTTGCATTTAATGGAACAGGACCCCTGTCCCATCCGAATGTCAGTTTGACCTCAGTTAAACTGACTAACCAAGGTAAACCAGAAGCACTTTTCATCAGGTTAAATAAGGCCTATAAATAGCTAGCATTCATTATCATTTATTACATTCTGAATTTTCACCACATCCACATAAAAGCTCTTCAAAGCCTTAGAACTGACTTAAGCTTCGGAGTGGAATAAGCGGGTCGACCCGAAGTTGTCATTTCTACGCAGGTCTGAACCGAGAGAGCGACGCTTGTAGAGAAGAAGATTTACATGATCTAACATCTGGCGCCGTCTGTGGGAATCCTTGAGCAAACCATTGCCATGGCTCCTACCAATACACAAGCTAAGAAAACTCAGTAACCGGAGGAAGGAAGTTCCCTCCATAATTTGCAGCAACACCTGACGCCTTCCGCTTTTATGCCAAGGTATCGGGGTAGTTCAGGGGCGGCGCACCCCAGTGCCTCAGCCCCGATAGGAGCCCCAGCTAGAGTACTGCCACCTCCGCAGACTCGAGCGCCGCTCCTACCTGCACAATCCCATATAGCCTCATCTGGAGGAAGAGCACCTTCAGCAGTCCCCACTGCTCAAGAAATCGTTACTCCAGCACTTATAGCTGCGATAGATGAGCTTCTGAATCGAAGAGAACTCATGGCTGTCGCTCGTGCAGCTCGTCTTAACGAGCATCATCGCACAGATGAGGCGACATCAGAACCTTGAGAGGTTCCCGTAGTAGGACTACCTGTTAAGGTAGATCCTTCGCCCAGAAGCGTTGCTACAACGCCGCCTGTAGTAGTAATAGCTCCACCTCAAAGTGAGGTAACCTTGGATAAAGTAAGGGAGCTTATTGCTGAGTCAAAGAAGGAAGAAACGGGTAAAGTCATGCTTGAAGTGAGAGACAGGGCATCACATCCTTTTACGGATGAAATCTTGGAAGTAGAAATAACATCCGTCCTGATCCCAAGGATTGATCTGTATAGGGGGAGGGTGACCCTGTGGAGCATGTCCAAACTCATGAATCTTCCCTATTGGGAAAGTCAAAGAATGAAAAACATTGTGCAATACTCTTTCCTTCAACCTTGAGCGGCGCAGCCTCTCATTAGTTTTTTGGATTGCCTAAGGCTTCAGTCAAGTCTTGGACGGATTTGAAGGAAAAGTTTATTATCCAGTACATGGGTGGTAGGCAATTGCTGAAAAGTGTGGGTACTTTGGACCACATTCGACAAACAGGAGAGGAAAGTTTGGGACATTTTTATAAACGCTTCAATCAGGCTCTAGCTAGTATCGACCAGGTTATCACAGGAGGTGAGACCATTCGAGCTTTTGTTAGAGCACTAGGTCCGAGGGGATCAGCTTTGCATGATAGTTTGAGCGTCATTCCCGTTCACACTATATCTGACCTAGCGGCGAGGGTTAAGTCGTATATTGACCTTGAGATAGCCCGCGAAGGAATAAAATCTTCTAAGGACCTTCGAAAAGAGATACAAGAGGGAAAGAGGCCAGAGTAGAAACCACAAAAAAGTCGTCCCCAGGACGATAGACGAAGTCGTTCCCAAGAGGACAGGCGTCGCCCTAATATCCCACGTCTACCACGAGAAGTTTTTGAGGCTTTTACGCCTTTAAACCAAGATATTTTGGTGATTTTGAATGAAATGGAGAAGAGGGATTTGGCGTCGCCTCCATTACCACGAAGGTCAGGAGGACCTATGAGCCCTTATCATGAGCAATACTGTCGGTACCATCGTAGTAAGGGACATAGCACGGACAATTGCAAGATCTTGAAGAGAGATATCGAGATACTCATCCAGAAGGGACTCCTTAAAAATTTTGTGGTGAAGAGGGATCGGAGTCCCAGCCCCAAAAGGGACAGGAGGGTGTCGCCTAAAAGAGAGACGGGAAGCGAAGGCTTTAGAGGCAAACAAGGGCGGCATGTACGGGTGATTAGTGGAGGTTTTGCCTCAGGAGGAGAAACTAGTAGCGCCAGGGAGGTTTATGCTACTCAGTTATCTGGAACCTCTAAGGCGGGAAAGCGCCCTAGATCACCGGATGAAACCAGTATTACTTTCAGAGAGGATGAGATGGATCATGTGGCATGCCCACATGAGGATGCATTAGTCATCACTACAGAAATAGCGGGATATGATGTGGAGCGAGTACTTATAGACTCGGGAAGTTCAACGGATGTCCTCTTCCTCGACGCTCTAAAGAAAATGGGAAGGAGTGAAAAAGACCTGAAAAAAGTGAACTTCCCACTTTTAGGCTTTGTTTCGACTCCTACTTATCCTGTAGGAGCCATTACCTTACCTGTATTTTTGGGTGAAGGGTGGAAATCTTTGACGATGGATGTCACGTTTGTAGTGGTCGACGCCCCTACCGCGTACAACATGATTTTGGGACGATCTACGTTGAATCCTTACCGTATGGTTCACTCAACTTACCACCAACTCTTAAATTTTCCAACTCCTCATGGAATAGGAGTGGTAAAAGGCAATCAACCGGGGGCTAGAAATTGCTATGTGCAATCCACTAGGCACCGTGTCTTGAAAGGAAAAGAAGCCTTATCCATCCAAGCAGAGGAGGATTTAAGGGAAGGGAAAATTCGTCCGACACCAGTGGAAGGTTTGGTAAAGATATGTGTGGATGGCTCGGAGAGGATCGTTCATATCGGAGCGACGCTTCTAGAAGAGCAGGCGACGACATTAGCCCTCCTGCTAATCGATTTTAAAGAGCTTTTTGCTTGGAAACCCAGCGATATGACGGGTATAAGCGAAGACATAATCACCCACGAGCTCCACATTGATACCAGTATTAAACCTATCGCTCAGAAGCGACGACCGGTAGGAGAGGAGAAGGCTATTGCCATTCGACAAGAAGTGGCAAAGTTGATTGAAGCTCGATTTGTCAAGGAAATCAGGTTCCAAACATGGGTTGCGAACCCTGTATTGGTCAAGAAAAGCACAGGCAAGTGGAGGATGTGTGTGGATTTTAGGGACTTGAACAAAGCCTGCCCTAAGGATTCATATCCTTTACCACGGATTGATCAATTGGTCGATGCCACCTCAGGACATGAGTTATTGAGCTTTATGGATGCTTATTCGGGGTATAATCAGATCAAGATGTCAGACAGCGACGCTCATCATACATCTTTATACGCAGATAGCGATATATATCACTATACTGTCATGCCTTTCGGGCTTATCAATGCGGGTGCCACCTATCAAAGGATGGTCAATAAACTCTTCGCAGGAATGATAGGAATAAGCATGGAGGCTTATGTCGATGATATGCTTGTGAAATCTATTAAGAGCGTCGACCATACAAAGGACCTTAGGAAAACTTTCGAAGTAATGAAGCTTCATCAGGTGCGGTTAAACCCCGCAAAATGTGCCTTTGGGGTCCAATCTGGAAAGTTTTTGGGATACATGGTGAGCCAGAGAGGAATTGAAGTCAATCCAGAGAAGCTAAGTGCCATTGAGGGTATGAACAGTCCTACATGTCACAAGGAAGTACATAGTCTAAATGGAAGATTGGCGGCGCTAAGTCGATTTCTATCCAAAGCTGGGGATAGATCCTACCCTTCTTTCAAGTGTTAAGGGCCAATAAAAAGTTCGAATGGACATCAACTTGCGAAGAAGCCTTTCAAGAACTGATAAAGCATCTTCGAACACTGCCTCCGTTAGCTAAACCAGCAAAGGGCGACACTTTAGTTCTTTATTTAAGTGTTAGCCCAGTGGCTGTAAGCTCTGTTCTTGTAAAGAACATAGAATCAGGCCAGGTGCCAGTTTACTATGTATCTAAAGTTCTTTCCAAGGCAGAAATAAACTATGTAGAAGTTGAGAAGTATCTCTTTGCGTTGGTAGTTTCGGTTAGAAAGCTTCGCCCCTACTTCCACGAGTATGAAATCACTGTATTAACTAATCAACCACTAAAACATTTTCTTCAAAAAACGGATGCATCTGGAAGGATGATAAAGTGGGCGATAGAGTTAAGTGAGTTTCGAATTCAATTTGCTCCAAGGACAGCTATCAAAGGTCAAGCTTTGGCAGATTTCATAGTGGAGACTACACATGACCAAAAAGAGGCGTCGCCATCATCAAGCTTCCTGTCCCCACTCAGCATAGAAGAAACTTCTGCTTGGAAGTTGTATACAGATGGATCTTCATCCATTGAGGGCTCGGGAGAAGGATTGGTGCTAACTCCACCAGATGGAGGGGAATCTTTAAAGTATGCCCTAGTTCTGACTTTCAAGGCTACCAACAACGAATCTGAATATGAGGCGTTGATTGCGGGTCTAAGAATAGCCAGGGGTATAGGCATCACATCTATTAAAGTATACTGCGATTCCCAACTTGTGGTTAATCAAGTAAAGGTGGAATATGCGGCCAAAGGAAAGATGATGAAAAAGTATTTGAGTGAAGCCAAAATTCTATCTGAAGGGTTCACCCAATTCGAAATAAACGCCATTCCAAGAGCAGAAAATGAAGAAGCAGATGCTTTGAGCAAATATGCCTGGCAACATACCTCCTTGAAGGTTCATTTCGTTGAGGTTATTTCATCTCAAGGAAACTATGAATGTTTTAACATTCATATGGTCGATACATGGGAAACGCCTATAAAGACATACTTGGAAACAGGGATCGAGCCATCAGAGGAAGCAGAAATGAAAAGAATGAAACGCATAGCTCCAAGTTATACCTTGATTGATGGGATCCTTTACAAAAAGGGATTTTCAACGCCATTCTTACGATGTGTCACCCAACCGGAAGCTACTACTATTCTCAGAGAATTACACGAAGGATACGCTGCTTGCCATGAAGGGGCCAAGTCTATTATAAGAAAAGCCTTGAATCAGGGGTATTATTGGCCAACGATGACAAAGGAAGCAGATGAAATGGTAAAAAAGTGTGAATCATGTCAAAAATACACTCCAAGAATTGGGCGTCCACCATCAGAATTGATACCTATGCGCGTCGCCTGGCCATTTGTGCAATGGGGAGTCGATTTGGTGGGTCCATTCCCCAAGTCTAGGCAAAAGTGTTACCTCATAGTAGCAGTGGATTATTTTTCAAAGTGGGTGGAGGCCAAAGCTCTGGCGTCGACTACTGAATTCCAGGTGATAAAATTCTTGAAATCTAGAATTATATCCAGATATGGAATCCCGAGTATTCTAGTCAGCGATAATGGCCCTCAATTCGCTGGAAGAGAGCTAAAATGCTTTTGTGATGAATTGCATATTGAGCATCGCCATGCCTCGGTAAGGCATGCGCAGACAAATGGGCAAGTAGAAGCGGCAAATAAAGTCATCCTCAATGGTTTGAAAAAACGCATTGATGCTTTGAAGGGAAAATGGACCGATGAATTGGATAATGTTCTATGGTCCATCAGGACAACACCAAAAACATACTCAGGAGAAACACCATTTGGATTAGTTTATGGTTCAGAAGCGGTGGCCCCTACTGAAATAGCTGTTGCATCACATCGAGTAATACATTTTGAGGCGGCGCCTAATGATGATCAAAGGCGCGTCGACCTTGATTTAGTGGAAGCTAAAAGATGGATATCTGATGAAACTCAAGGAAGGATGAGGTTGGCCACTGCTAGATATTATAATCGACGAGTTTTATCTCGCCAATTTTTGGTGGGGGAGATGGTATGAAGAAGAAATGAATTCTCACACTTGGATAGGATGAATAAACTATCTCCAAAATGGGAAGGGCCTTATAAGGTCGTTGCTATCCCTCACCCTAACGCATATGTCTTGGAAGATGAGGAAGGGAGAAGGTTAAAGAATACTTTCAATGCGGAGCATTTGAAAAAATTCTATGCTTAAGTTGTAATTTGTAATACCATTATAAATATATCAAGTGTTTGAATATTATTAATGAGTATTATAAATTACTAAAGACATTGGTCTGATAAAGAGATAAAGATCAATAAAGTCGACGCCATAAGAAACATATCTTGATTTCATTATAACAATAATGACTTACAAGATAACATGTTCAAAGACTAAACTATTAGAAAGACAAGAACTGAAAAATATTAAATCTTCAAGTAGTCTTCGGATGAGGATTGCTTTTGGAAGGAACCTTGGGTGGAAGGGTGTTGGGTGCGAGTGCCGCTTTCTTCTGGCCAGCTCTGGTTGAGACTGTGTTACTAGGCTCCGGCGTCGCCCTTTTCTGTCCAGCCTTATCTGGAAGTGTATTACTGGTATCTGGCGTCGCATTAGATTTTTGACTTGCCTCAGCCTCCATATTTTGCTGTTACATCTTTAAGAAAGCTTGGAAGCCCTTTACTTTCTCCACGGGAAAGTCCGGCTGAATCCCATGAATCTCAGTGATCAACCTCCCGCAGATACGGATGATCTTGGCGACCAAATGCCTCTCAGCAGCTTCATGGAAGGCGACAGTCTTCTTGAAAGACTCCACCGCCTCGACTTTGGCAGTCTCTACTTGAAGAAGCGCCGCCTCTTTTTCCTTCTGAATAGCCTGAAGTTGGAGTAAAGCCGCCTCTTTATCTTTTTGAGCGGTCTCAGCTAATACGAGCGCCGCCTCCTTATCTTTGGTTAGGGAAGTCAGGTTCTTTTCAACCGCCTCCTTTTCCTTTGTTAAAGAGGACAGACTCTTCTCAGCTCGGCGAGCATTCTCCCTATTTTGGTTAGAAGTTTGCTCGCATTCTGCTAATTGATTGGCAAATTTATTTGCCTTTTCAATAGCAAATCGAGCCTTGTCGATGGCCCCATCTTTGAGCTCGATCTCCTCACCCAAACGTTCGCGAAGAAAGGCTGTATCCTCCTCATATTTGGCCTTCTCTTCAGCCACTCAGCTCTTTCCTTCTCAAGATGCGGCGCCTTAGCAGCCCTCACTCATTATCTTCCATAGCAGCACATTTATGGGCTAGGTGCACGGCCAAGGCGCCGACTTCAGTCTCCGTAGCCAAAAGCTGTAGACAAAGGGTTAGACCAATAAAAGTGAGTAATAAAAGAGGGGTAAGTAAAAACTTACAGAGGCGACGGAGGTGAGATGATTCTTTACAGCCCCTTCGACCCATTGAGGATCAAAGTGGAGTTGGCGACGATCACCCGGAAGGACTGACCCGCTCACAATACGTAAAGCTAGGTCGGATTGAGGAGGGGCTCCTTCAGGTAATCTTACTTGCAAGGATGTTCATTCAGGAATGTTCATGTTTTGCAGGCGACGCCAGGGATCCCAGTTCATCATGAGATTTTCAGCCACTGGGGTCTCGTACAAGTGTCGCCTCAAATCAAACTCATGACCTTCCGTAGGACCCAAAAGAGGATCCACTGGTAGGGCACAAGCAGACGGTTGAGGCATCGCTGATCTATCAGATGCCTCGTTAGGAAAAGGCTGTTCGAAATAAGGCGTCCCTACTCCAATAGGTGTCTGATAGGATGGCCTAGGAGACCTAGGCGAAGCCCCAGGCATAGTATTGCCTTGGGGAGAGGAAGATCTGGCAGGCGGAGCTTGTACCCATAAACCGTTAGCTAAAGCCAATATCAAACAGGAAATTCTTGAACATAAAAGAATACCTGCTGGCGGCGCTGTATCCTCGGTACTTTCATCCAATACTATAGTATTGGATGGGTTGACAGGGCTGCTCTTATCCTTCTTAGAGCGACGCTTGGTTGTTGCTTTAGCCTCGGTTGTAGCCTTAGCCTTATGCTTCTTCTTAAATGGCTCTTCTTGAATTGGTGGAAGAACACCAGTCGCCGCCTGTACATAGGATCCAGAAGGTTGAAATAAATAATCGAAATCATCACCATCATCTGCAAAAGCAAAGAAAGGATTAGGAAAATACCCAGTCAATCTCTGGTGGAGGATTTGGCGATTTTAATGCCGCGCTAGCGATCATAGCCTCCATTGCATCTTTAGATATGAAGAAGAGTCGCCCCTTTGAATGTGCTATGTAAATGAGGTTGAGGGTGTCGAGATCCTCCTCGGTATATTCGGTGAAGGAAGGCAAGGGATCAGTTCGAGGATTCCTTAAAGCCCACGCGACGCCTCCAAAGAAGAAAAAATACTTGGTTTTCCAATTTGAATTAGTGGACTTAAAACCACTAACCAAGGGTTTTTTGGCATTCCAAAACCAAGGGTTTTGTCCTAGGCGTCGCACGTTCCAACCTTTTGACTCGGGAAAACGAGTTTGAAAGAGAAAAACGCCAAATGCGTTGAATTGAAGACGATAAAAGGAGCGAAATAGGGATAAAGAGTATGACCAGTTATTTTCAAAACAGAGGATACTAAACCCGACCCACATGCGAATGGCGTTGGGAGTCAACTGGGTAGGGGCGATGCCATAATACTGACACTAGGGCTGGCAATGGTGCGGTGAAAAACCCATAACCACGGTTATAACCGTTACTGTTTAATATGGTTAACCGTACCATTATGGTGCGGTGCGGTTATGGTGATGAATTCTCTACCCATAATGGTTATGGTTATGGTATTTTAGTTATACCCATGATTATAACCATGGTTATTTTATAAATATAATAATTATTTATTATTAATAAACTAATATATATATATATTATACTAAATTTAAATCACAACATAAAAGTGAAATCAATTGATGATATTGAGGAAGATGGTGATTGATAGAAACAAATACGTCAAGTGTGAAATGGTTAGGGGTGTTGAATCATTACTCGTTATGGGTGTTTGTTGAATTTTAATGTTAATTCAGTGGTGTGAATGTTAATGTTGAATCATATGAATGTTGAATGATATTAGTGTTAATGTTGATTGATGTTAATGCTATATATTTTTATTGTTGGTAATATAGATAGATGTATTTTTTAAAATTAAATTTTCAGTCTTTTATTATATTGCATGTGGAATAAATATGGTTATACGGTTAAAACCATGGTTAATAACCACGGTTATTTTGATGGTTATGGTATTGAAAATTGTACCCATAATGGTTATGGTTATGGTTATGGTATGTGGTTTAAAAATATGGTATGGTTATGGTATTTGGCATACCCTGACCATACCCTAACCATTGCCAGCCCTAACTGACACAATTCTATTAGGGAGTCACAGAAGGGGAAGCGAAGCCCCGCCTCTATCTGGCTAATATAGATTGTTGCCTCATCTTCCCCAGGGAAACATACCCTATCGTCGCCTGATGATTCAGGGACGGGAAACTGAGGTCGGTCCTCATTACTCATACCCGAGGTTTCGACAGCCCAGTTGAAGTTTTCTCGAGAAAGTTGATTTGGTTTAGGATCGATAGAAGGAAGAGGAAAATTGAGAGTCTTACTAGGGATATTGTGGGAAGACGCCATGACTTTCTTCAACAAATGGACTTCTAAGGGCGTTATTCGACAACGTGCAATGGTGGCGACGCTCCTCTTCAAAAACCGATCAAGAGTTTTTAGAGAGAGAAAATAGAGAGAAGGCAGAGCAACATATTAAAAAGTGTTGAAAAGAAAGGGACCACTCCTATTTATAGTGGACCCATGGAGAAATCAGCAATCATTGCAACGGTAAATGAAACGTCACCCATGTATGATTGTTGGATTGAAACGGAATTCGAAACGTTGTACCGTTAGATCTCAACGGTCACTTGGATTGCTGACGTCATCTTACTGTTACATTGAAACTCAAACAAAACCAAAATATCAAGCAATATGGACCGTTGGATCATCAGAAACGACACGGATTGCTGAATTTTTGGAGGGCAGATGAAACGATTTCCTTTTTGAGAAAATTCAAAATAGAATTTTACCGCCAGAACATTTCACTATAGAGCGACGCCTGTTTCCACAAAGGTGTATCAACACCTAGAAGAATTAAATGCTCATTGACGCCTAGAAAATTCCAGGTGTATCAACACCTGGAAGAATTAAAGGCTCATCGACGCCTAGAAAATTCCAGGTGTATCAACACCTGGAAGAATTAAAGGCTCATCGACGCCTAGAAAATCCAGGTGTATCAACACCTGGAAGAATTAAAGGCTCATCGACGCCTAGAAAATTCCAGGTGTATCAACACCTGGAAGAATTAAAGGCTCATCGACGCCTAGAAAATTCTAGGTGTTGTTGGATCGGGAAATCCTGGATGCTGATCTGGCAGTGAATTGAATGCCAGACAAGGTTGGGATGACGCTTCAGCTCCAACTTCGGTGAACCTGCAAGTAGGGGAGCGCAACAGAGGGGTGCCTCTGGGTCCCTCTCCGATGCTTAAATGAGTATGTGTGTGTATAAAACTCAAAACGTAAAGAACGTATGTAAAGCAAGGGTATTTATAGGGTAAGAGAGATAGAACCGTATATGGCAGCTGAATATCTTAGTGTATATTGTATTGCCGAAGATTCAGATCGTCAGTTACCGCGAGATATTGCAGTTACCAAATCTAATCCTTAGTGAATATGTGACCGAGATATGCGGGATATCGTGGCCACTTCCTTATTAACGGTTTGGTGGGACCAGAGGAGAGAGGCAAGGCTCTCTTCGGGGCGAGCACTCCCATGTCGAGCAGTGGAAGGTCGCGACCTGGTAGAGAATGGCGAGCAGTCCGAGAGCCTTTGGCGTCCCTATAGACTTTGGGCTCGATTCTGGATTACTCGATGGTGGGCCAAGTTTGGCTTGTACTTGGGCCGATCCGGTTCGGATGTCATGGGTTTACCCCCTCTATAGTTATTGGGCCTTCGATGCCTTTTCTTACTGGGCTGTCACTATCGATACCCAACATTTGCCCCTGAAGCTTGATTGAAGTTCCTTCAGTCGAGCTTGATTTCCTGGTAGGGTTTTAGATAGTGACGTCTCTGGTAATGGTTTAGTACCTTGTAGACACTTTGAGCTCATTTGGCGAGAAGTTTCTTCTCTGTTTAAAGCTGAAAGAATATCCTTCCTTTTATTCCCTTTTGGCGATCACTCGAGGTGACCTAGGCTTATGGAAGTCTATCTTTCTTAGTTAGGCGATCATTACCTACCCAAGGTATTTCTGCTAAAGCCTTATTAGTGCGTAGGCGACCATCTTGTCTCATTAGTGGACTTTTAGCATTTAATAACTGCACATTTGTCCAGAAATCGAACGGTCACTTGAGGCACGCCTGTCCTTTACTTTTCCGTAAACCCAGTGGTAGTTTGACAGCTGTCTGTACTAGCCAACCGTTTGTCTCTTGGAATTCTGACATTGCTTCGGTTTTCTCCAAAAGGGTGCAATTAATCCTCTGCGTCGCTTCGATTTGCTCGTGGTGGTTACTCCCCTTTTGGTCTATATAGGAAACGTTAGTTTCTGTATTCTGTCTTTTACGCTTATCCACTCTTTTGGATTTTCAGAGCTTCATTGCGATCCTTTCCATTTCTTTTCTCAACCTTCCTCAGCCTTCTTCCAACATTTCCATGGCTCCCCGTAGTCAGAGAGTCAAGCACATGGCTCCCAAGGGCGCCAACAAAGCCAACACTCCCAGAAATGCTGATGTCCCTTTGACCATCAGGGATGAGGTCGTGCCCCCCTCAGTGGAGGAACATACCGATTTGGGCAGGACTGCAGCCACTCCTGTGGTGGTGGACGGGCCCGAGCTGAACACGCCCATCTTTTCTCTGAAAGGTAAACCTTCGCCCTTTTACTGCTCTGCTTTGTCAATATCCTCTGCTGTTCTTTGCTTTTTATGTTTATCATTGCAATATTTGAATTTGTTCGAGTAGACGTCAAGTCTAATGAATTGAAGCCGGCTTATTTTAAGACCGTGGTGGCGCTCGGTGGCTTCAGCGTGGAGGATGCTCCTAGGTATCCTGGCTTAGGTCTGTATTTTCCTCACGACGGAGAGGTTTACATTTATGCGGCCCAGATCGATGCTGGGTTGCGTTTTCCTCTTTGTGAGGATTTACAGACCTTGTGTCAGTTTTACGGGATTCACCCTACACAGCTTGTCCCAAATGCCCTCAAGATGTGGGTTGGTTTCAAGTTCCTGTGCTTACGCCAGGAATGGGTGTATTCGCTGGCCCTGTTCCGGTGCTTCTTCCGACTGGCAGCAGGGGCAAACCACCTTCACCACTTCCAATCCCGCTGGCCGAAGTTTTCAGAGTGGGGAGGCCCTCAGGGATGGGTTTGGAACGTCCATGTCCGCCTGGTCGACGATTTTCGGACCACCAACTCCAATTATAAGAAGTGTTACTTCTTTTATAAAGGGGGTGTGCCCTGGAAATTGTCAATCCCGGACAAGGATTTCCCTCCTTCTTTCGAGGAGCTATCAGAGAGTGATCGGAACGCCATCGATGACCTATACCGGTCGCATCGGTCGTCCCAATTCAAGTCCATTCACTCAGTGGTTGAAACTACTGAAAACATGCTTGAGATGGCAGGCATTCATCAAGCCACGCCAATCTTCGATGATTGGGTAACTTTCTAACCTTGTTCTTGTTTTATCGTTTGTAGGCAAGGTCGTAAGCAAGAGCCAAAAACTGATAGGTCTCTTTGATGACCAGGAATCGACGGGACTGTCCTCCGACCAGGCATTGCTGAACTCTCCTCCTCCCCCCTCTAGGCGTTCGTCCAAGAGGAAGTCTGAGGAGGTGCTTCCCTCGGCCACTGCTGACCCTCGCCAACCAGGTATGTTGCTTTGTTATTCGTAGATTTAACGTCTTCATACTTTGCGATTTTTTGTTTTTTGACATTTTGTCTTGTTGTTTTGCAGAGGAGTCCTCGACCGTCATGGCCCGGGATCATCATCCTCCTCCCTCCAAGAAGGCCAGGAGTGAGGAATGTCCGGAAGTCGACCAGCATCCTCCTCCTCCCCCTCCTGAGGGCCCTTCCGCTAATAAAGGGAAGGGTCTGGACGTTGTGCCCCCTTCTCCCCTTCCCCAGGGCCCTTCTGCCGCCAAGGGGAAGGTTTTGACCTTAGCACCTCCTGTTCCTACTGTGACCACGGTTCCTCCTAAGGAGTCTGGGACCAAGAAGAAGGGGCATGCTGCTTCCAGCTCATCGAGGGCTCCTGTGGAGGAGCATTGTTCCCTTTCCAGCTTGTTTCAGCCGCTTGAATCAGCGAATTCTCGGGAGACTTGGGTCCCTTGTGGGGACCTTATGAAGAAGGGGTACCCTCCCCAGAAGAGCCTCCGGGGTAGCCCGGATATGTGTATGCGGCTTATGGACGGGATAATTCCCCCCACGGACCGCTCGATTGTTCCCACGGAACTTCATCAGATCGAGGGGTTCCTTCGGTCCCACTTTGAATGAGTGGCTTTGGTAAGATCTCATATTTTTATTTCGTAGAGTCCTCCCTTTGTCGTTCCCTTATTGTTTGTTGTCCTGACAGCCTTCATTCTATATTTGTTACCAGTTCGTTCGGGAAGAGGTGATTATTGGTCGTGTCTTCGGGGAGCTCGCCGACAAGTATTCCAGTGTGCTCGTCGAGCTGGAGCAGTACCGAAGTACGGGGGTCACTTCTGAGCAATTGGGGACTATCAAGACGATTGCGGATGCAGCGATCGCCTTGGCAAATGATACCCGAGAGGAATACCTCAAGAAGGAGCAACGCCTCCTTGCTGATGTCCAGAAGAGGGAGGCTGAAGCCGCTGCCGCTCTTCAGGACTTTGACGCTCTTCACCTGTGTTTAGATCAGGGAGAGATCGTCCGAGTTCGCCTAGATGCTGAACTTAAGGAAGCTCAGGCGCAAGGGGCAGAATCGGAGGCTCGCAGGGTCGCTGCCGAGGCGCAAAGGGCCGCTGCTGACGCCCAGAAGGAAGCTGCGGTGGCTCAGATGGAAGCTGCGGAAGCCCGGGGGATTGCCCTGGAGGAGGATAGGGATCGGTAAGCTGCATAATTGAAATCCGTCCCTTCGCCCCAGAGCGTAGTTGAGGCATTCAAAGCCTCTGAGGATTTTGAAGAACAGGCCTTGAAGGTGATGAAGTCGACCATCGCCGAGTTTCTCCAAGAGCTGGTGGAGGAGGTCCAGGCGGTCGATCCCAACTTTCCTCTTGGGGAAGTTGCCTCCTTGATGACCTTCCTGCGGAGTCGTCCTTCGCAGCCCTCTGTTGCTGGAGAGGCTGCTTCTGAAGGCGAGCCCAATACTTCTGCTCCCGAAGGCGAGCAGAGCACCCTTGCCCCCGAGAACCCCAAAGCTTGAAGTCCCCAACTCCTTGGCGGCCGTATTTAGCTATTTTTGTATTTTCTGTTTTTGGTTTGTAATTATTTATCGAAGACTTGGGTTTTTCTATTGAATGCCTTTATATTCTTGAGCCTTTAATCGACTTCGAACACATTTAGCTATCCAATATCTTCATCATAATTACTTTCCGCTTTTTCTTGCTTTGTAATGTCGTCGACCCTTAAAGTCTTAGACCAATCCTAAGTTAAACTTTCTAAGGATAATACTTTTGACACTTAAAAGCGTAAACTTCTAAGTTCAAAGAGATATTACCTTCTTTGAAGTTTAAACCTTTGAGGTGTTGGCATAATAACAGGGGACTTGTAATTTGTCAGGCTTTATCATCGATAGTGATCGCCTAAACTTTCTTTGGCCTGACTTTGGCGTCAGGGCTTTTATTTTGCCTAACATTTTGCTAGGTCTTTTGGCCTGACTTTGTCGCCAGGGCTTTGCCTGACTCTTGGCGTCAGGTCTTTTGAGGCCTAACTTTGTTGTTAGGGATTTTGTGGCCTAGTTTTGTTACTAGGGCTTTTTTGGCCTAACTTTGTTGTTAGGGCTTTTGACCTGACTTTGGCGACAGGGCTTTTTGGCTTAGCTTTGTTGCTAGGGCTTTTGGCCTGACATTGGCGTCAGGGCTTTTGGCCTAGCTTTGTTGCTAGGGCTTTTGGCCTAACTTTGTTGTTAGGGCTTTTGGCCTAGCTTTGTTGCTAGGGCTTTTTGGCCTAACTTTGTTGTTAGGGCTTTTGGCCTAGCTTTGTTGCTAGGGCTTTTTGGCCTGACTTTGGCGTCAGGGCTTTTGAGGCCTGACTTTGGCGTCAGGGCTTTTTGGCTTCAGCTTGCTTCGAGTGGACACGCTTTATGAAGGAATGGCTTTCTTTTATTGACATAATCAGTTTGATTACAAGCTATGCATAGAATCTTCTTAAATGCTCAGAATTAAATGGACGGGGTAACCTCTCGCCTTCGATGGTTTCAAAATAGTAGGATCCTGGTGCGGCGATCTCTACTACTTTGTATGGTCCTTCCCATTTGGCTGAAAGTTTGTTTTTACTGTCCAGCCTTGTGAATTCATTCCTTCTCATAACCATCTCCCCCACGAAAAATTGGCGAGCGCTAACTTTTCTGTTGAAATACCTAGCGGTCGCCAAGCGCATCTTTGCCTGTGTTTTTTCCGAGAGCCATATCTTTTCCTCTGCTAAATCGAGGTCAGTTCTGCGCTCGATCTCATTTGCCTCCGCGTTAAAGTGTAGGACTCTGTGGGTAGGTACTGCTAATTCAACTGGTGCTACTGCTTCTGATCCGTACACTAGACTGAAAGGCGTTTCTCCTGTGGCCGCCTTAGGCGTTGTTCTGATTGCCCATAATACGTTTTCCAGTTCGTCTGCCCAATTCCCCTTGAATGCTCGAACCCTTTTCTTGAGTCCTGCTAAGACAACCTTGTTGGCTGCTTCAGCTTGCCCATTCGTTTGAGGGTGATGTACTGAACTGAAGCGATGGTCGATGTGATACTCTTCACAGAGCCATTTCAACTCCTTTCCAATGAATTGCGGACCATTATCGCTGATGAGTATTTTGGGAATACCAAACCTGGAGAATATGTTGACCTGCAGGAACTTGATAACCTTGTCGAAGCTAGAGCTTTCGCCTCTACCCACTTAGTGAAGTAGTCGATTGCCACTATAATGTGAGTACGCTGACCAGTGCTAATGGGAAAAGGACCCAATATATCGATTCCCCATTGAGCGAAGGGCCAGGCACCTGCCATTGGGGATAATAATGTCGATGGTCGACCCGATCGTGGTGCAAACTGCTGGCAAATTTCACACTTCTGTCTGCGTCTGCGTCTGCGTCTTTTCCCAAGGTCGGCCAGTAATATCCCAATCTGAATATTTTCCTGCTTAGCGATCGAGCGCCTTCATGACATGCTGCTGCCCCTTCATGAGCTTCTCGAAGAACTTTTTCTGTTTCGGGCAGAGCAACACATCTCAAGTAAGGCGTCGAATAACCTCTTCTGTAGAGTTCTCCATCGATGATTAGATAACTGGCTGCGAGTCTTCTAATCCTAGTGGATTCACCTTCGTCCTCTGGGAGGATGCCTTATTTTAAATAATTCTGGAACGGGGTCATCCAGGTGACCTGTTCTTGAATGTTGAAGACCTCCGCTCTGTTTTCAAGGACTGAACATAGGGCTTTCTCCAGAAATTGTACATCCTGGACTGTCGCCCCTCCGAAGGCTAGTTTACTCAAAGAGTCTGCTATCTGGTTTTCTTGGCGAGGAATAAACTCAATCGTGAAATTTGGGATTTCCGCGACCAGCTTTTTGGCAATGCCGAGATATTTCTTCATCTTTTCTCCCTTTGCCTCGTATGCGCCATTAACCTGATTGACAATAAGCTCTGAGTCACTTTTTACCTTAAGCGCGGTTATACCCATTCCTTTTGCTAGTCTCAGTCCAGTGATAAGAGCCTCGTATTCTTCTTCGTTATTGGTCGCCGGGAATGTCAAGGCGATCGCGTATTTCAAAGGCTCGCCCTCAGGAGGAATAAGAATTAAACCTTCTCCCGAGCCTTCTTTTGATGAAGACCCATCCGTATAGAGTTCCCATATTTGATTGTCGTCTGCTGACTGACTTGGCCTGTTCTCTGCTTCTGTTTGACCGTTACTCGTGCTTTCCACTATGAAATCAGCTAGTGCTTGACCTTTGATGGCCATTTTTGGCGCAAATTTGATCCTGAACTCGCTGAGCTCGATCGCCCACTTGACCATTCTTCCTGAAGAATCTGGCTTCATCAGGAAGTTTTTGAGAGGTTGATTGGTGAGGACCGTGATGTCGTGCGCATGAAAGTAAGGTCTCAGCTTCCGATCAGCAATAACTAAGGCATAGAGATACTTCTCAATCTGGACATATTTTATTTCTGCTGAGTTGAACATTTTGCTAATAAAATACACTAGACTCTGCACATTATTCTCCTCCCTTATTAAGACAGCACTGGCTGCCACATCGCTAATGCCTAAATAGAGGAAAAGCTGCTCGCCTGGAACGGGTTTTGCCAGAGCTGGGAGTGTTTGAATATGCCGTTTCAAGGACTGGAATGCTTCCTCGCAGTCTGGCGTCCACTCGAACTTGCGGTTGGCCCTCAAGGTTTTGAAGAACGGGAGGGACCTATCGCTTGCTTTGGAGAGGAAGCGGTTAAGAGCAGCTAGTCGGCCGTTCAGGCACTGGACTTCCTTATGGCAGGTTGGCGACTTCATTTATTCTATGGCCTTTAGCTTTTCCGGGTTTGCTTCAATGCCCCTTTCGCTGACCATAAAACCCAGGAACTTCACGGACTTGACTCCGAAGGCGCACTTTGCTGGGTTCAGGCGAACGTTGTGTCTCCTTATGCATTCAAAAGCTTCACGGAGGTCGGTGGTATGAGGATTGCCTTTGATGGATTTGACGAGCATATCATCTACGTAGGCCTCCATGTTCCTTCCCAGCATGTCCTGGAACAGTCGGTTCACCATCCGCTGATAAGTTGCCCCGGTATTGATGAGACCAAAGGGCATCACCTTGTAGCATAGAATGTCCCCGTCAGCATAGAAAGGAGTGTGGGCCTCGTCTTCTGGATGCATTCTGATCTGGTTGTAGCCTGAATAGGCGTCCATGAAGCTCAGCATCTCATGACCCGAGGTAGCATCGACCAGCTGATCAATTCTTGGAAGGGGATATGAATCTTTGGGGCAAGCCTTGTTTAAGTCGCGGAAGTCGACGCACATCCTCCACTTGCCGTTAGATTTATTGACCAAAACTGGGTTGGCGACCCAGCTCTGGAATCTTACTTCTCTGACGAAGTCAGCTTCAATCAACCTGCCGACTTCCTGCCTGATCGCCAAACGCTTATCAGTCCCGAATGATCTTCTCTTTTGGGTGATCGGCTTGATGGAGGGGTCTATCCTGAGCTCATGAGAGATAATATCTGTGCTGATTCCTGGCATGTCGCTCGGCTGCCAGGCGAAGAGCTCTTTGAATTCCTTGAGGAGGGCGGTCATGGCCTCCTTCTGATCCTCTTTCAAGGTGGTCCCAATGCGCACCTTTTTGTCTGGACCATCGATCTCAACCTCCTCCAATTCCTCCATGGGTGCTGGCCGAGCCAAGTCCTCGCGGGGATCGGCTTCTGTCTCGATGGCGAGCGCCTCCCTTTGGTTCTTCCTGCGTAAACAGTTCACATAGCATTGCCGCGAGGAAGGTTGATCTCATCGCACTTCTCCAATCCCGTTCGGAGTGGGGAACTTCATCTTCTGGTGGACAGTGGAGGCCACAATCTTATTTGGGTTGATCGTGGTCCTCCCTATGATGGTGTTGTAGGATATAGGTGAATCGACCACCAGGAAAGTGACCGACACCTTGATGCTTTTCCACCCCTCGCCAAAAATCACTGGCATGGTTATAGCCCCCAGTGGATAAGTTGTTCTTCCCGCAAATCCGATCAGCGGAAAGTCGACCCTCTTCAGGTCGCGTTTGGATTTGCCCATCTTTTCAAAGGCGTCCAGAAACAAGATGTCTGTCGAGCTGCCTCCGTCGACCAGAATCCTTGCAACATCACAGCCGTCAATATCTGCCGTAATGACCAGAGCATCGTTGTGGGGCGTGGTGACATGTGCCAAATCATCTTCAGAGAATGAGATGACAATGTTTTCTTCAGGTCGGGGACGCTTCCCCAACTGAACTACCGTAGAGATCTGAGTGGCGTAGACCTCTCTGGCGCTTGACCTCTCGCCGCCTGTGCCGAATCCTCCCGCAATCAGATTCACTCTCCTCTTGCTTCCAGAAGGCTCAGCTTGATCTGCAGGGGCTGGCGAACGATGTCTCCTGGGGGCGTTCGACTTCGATCTCGCCCTGCCACAAATTCCTTCAACATTCCCCCCTGAATCAGCCTCTCTATATCTCGCTTCAGAATCTTGCAATCAGTCTTATGGCCCTTGCACTTATGGTATCTGCAATAGCTCTCGACATCCTTGCCCATGGGTAGCCCACCTCGACGAGGCATCGGTGGCCTTGCCAAGGATCTCCTCTCCATCTCGACTAGTACCGCTGAGATCTGCCTATTTAAAGGCGTGAAGTACTCAGGGACCTCTGGATGGCAAGGCGCTGGAAGAGACTCGACTCGGGGCTTACTTTCTTTTCCCTTCTCCTCCTTCTTTACCTCCTTCTTACCATCGCGTCGGGGTTCATGGGTTATCCTCAGCGAGGTCGTCAGGAGGTTAGCCTCGATGTTTGCGAGTTCGAGGTCTATGAAACCTTTTGCCCTGGACGCCAACTCCTCCAATGTCTCTATCTCCTTCACATGGTAGCTGTTTCGCAGCTTTCGCGAGGCCTTGTTGGCCACATCCAGACCTCTGTAGAATGCTCGAATGATCTCCCCATCCGAGATTCAGCGATCTAATTCTGCAACGTTTTGATGAAAACGCCCGTAGAAGTTGGACAGCGACTCTCCAGGCTGCTGTTTGACCGAGTCAAGGGCGACCACGCTCTTCAGCAACTGGCGCTCGCCCATATATCTCTCCAAGAACTTGCTTCTCAACTCTGCCCAAGTTCTGATTGATCCTGCAGGGAGGACGAAGAACTAGGACGAAGCCGAACCCGAAAGAGTATATGGAAATAGCAAAGCCAAATGATTGGGATCGTTTGACTTACCCAGAAGGGAGGCGTCATGCTTGTTGACATGTACGGTGGGATCTCCTCCACCGCTATACTCAGGTATGGCCCGAGCAACCACATCCTTCGGGATTTTGTTAGCGACGAGCGCGTCGGTGAAAGGATGAGAGGACTGCTCCTTGAAGGGAGCTATGACTGTCAACTGTCTTTCCTTGAGCCTTTTGTTGAGGAGGTCATCCATCTGATCCACAGTGCAGTACATGGGAGAGGCTCCGGGTGTAGGCGGACCAGAAGGATTGGCAGTATATGCGGCTGCTGGCTCCTTGGTGTGTGTTGGAGGTAGGGACTGCTGACCTGACGTCATCTCCTGATCCTCCTGAGGCGCAACAGGACCAGGATTGGTCGCTTCTGAAGGTGAAGGCCCTGTGGCAGCAGGGCAGTGGTTTTCCTTAGGAGCAGAGGGATTGTTTTCCTGAGGAGCAAGGGCTTGGCGGCGCGCCTGTCCTAGGATGGCTTCCAGCAAAGAGACCATCTCGGGGGTTAAATTAATATCCTGCCCCGCAATGTGGACTGTCCGCAGTGCAGGGGCTCCGTTTTGATCAGCAGCTGGGGTCGGTCTTGAATCACCGACATGTTCTCGAGCTGTCTGCAGAGGAACAGTATTAACTCCTGCTCGGCTGGCAGGTTCTTGTTGAAGCGGTGAAGCGGCGGCGGAATCAGAGCTATCTGAGGATATCTCCCTAGTCTGATTCCGACGGTTGCTTTGGGATCGAGTTCTCATGGCTGAATTGCTCGTTCCCATAGACGGCGCCAAATGTTGGATCGGGAAATCCTGGATGCTGATCTGGCAGTGAATTGAATGCCAGACAAGGTTGGGATGACGCTTCAGCTCCAACTCCGGTGAACCTGCAAGTAGGGGAGCGCAACAGAGGGGGTGCCTCTGGGTCCCTCTCCGATGCTTAAATGAGTATGTGTGTGTATAAAACTCAAAACGTAAAGAACGTATGTAAAGCAAGGGTATTTATAGGGTAAGAGAGATAGAACCGTATATGGCAGCTGAATATCTTAGTGTATATTGTATTGCCGAAGATTCAGATCGTCAGTTACCGCGAGATATTGCAGTTACCAAATCTAATCCTTAGTGAATATGTGACCGAGATATGCGGGATATCGTGGCCACTTCCTTATTAACGGTTTGGTGGGACCAGAGGAGAGAGGCAAGGCTCTCTTCGGGGCGAGCACTCCCATGTCGAGCAGTGGAAGGTCGCGACCTGGTAGAGAATGGCGAGCAGTCCGAGAGCCTTTGGCGTCCCTATAGACTTTGGGCTCGATTCTGAATTACTCGATGGTGGGCCAAGTTTGGCTTGTACTTGGTCCGATCCGGTTCGGATGTCATGGGTTTACCCCCTCTATAGTTATTGGGCCTTCGAGGCCTTTTCTTACTGGGCTGTCACTATCGATACCCAACAGGTGTATCAACACCTGGAAGAATTAAAGGCTCATCGACGCCCAGAAAATTCCAGGTGTTGATACACCTGGAAGAATTAAAGGCTCAGCGACGCCTTAAAAAGGAACCCTATTGAGGCAAATTAAAACTTCTATGAAGTAGCACTCACAGAGGGATTCTATCCAACCAGGACTGATACTCCTGCTTGGCTTGGGGGGCAGATGATGGGGTTAATAAGGGACGCCTTATTTTAATAAACCATTATATCACTGACCTAAACATAATTTTGTTGATTTATACCATCCATTTATATAAGGCGTCGCCCAATCTTATATACATGAGGCGTCAGTCCCTGTGGAGGCGTCGCCTAGTAAAAATCAGGATAAGGCCGCATTAAATGGAAGTCTGACAGCATTAAATGGGATTAAATATCTTTGCATTTAATGGAACAGGACCCCTGTCCCATCCGAAGGTCAGTTTGACCTCAGTTAAACTGACTAACCAAGGTAAACCAGAAGCACTGTTCATCAGGTTAAATAAGGCCTATAAATAGCCAGCATTCATTATCATTTATTACATTCTGAATTTTCACCACATCCACATAAAAGCTCTTCAAAGCCTTAGAACTAACTTAAGCTTCAGAGTGGAATAAGCGGGTCGACCCGAAGTTGTCATTTCTACGCAGGTCTGAACCGAGAGAGCGACGCCTGTAGAGAAGAAGATTTACATGATCCAACATTATATAACTCATCTCAATACACCCACCTATTTAAGTTAATTTATATTAATCTCGCGCGTATGCATTGTCGCCTTTTTCAGCCGTGAAATATTACGAGAATATAATCACATTGAATTCAAATATGGTGCAAGATAAACTTTAATTGTGTAAATAATGTGATATTTTGCCGAATTAATTGGAGAAAATGGCCTCAACAATTTTATTCCAAAGCAAGCAGCAACGCTTCTGTCATTGACTTGGAACGATATAGAATGAGTTTTTAGAAGTGTTCTATATTAATAATGCCTAAGGCCTTGCTATCGTTATCGGACAACTCCACAAAGTAAAGGAAGGATCCATATTATTTTTTTAAAAAAACAAGTATGATTAAAAAAGGTAAATTTAAAAAAATATTAAAAAAATAAGCACATGTGCACCTAGAAATGCGCGTTGTGGAACAACCCGCTATCCAAGGTGATGTATTGATAATTGTTTTTAACAATGCGATGTTTAATTAAAAAATAAATTATATATTTATTTTAAAAGATTAAAACGATTAGATATTTGGATTGTGATCCAAACGACAAAAAACAAATATATTAAATTTCGACTTACGGATTACCCATACGCTTTCCCCTAAGTTAAGATATGAAAATTTGACTGAATAAAATTTAACTCAGGCCCTCTAAGTAGAAACTCAACACAGTTAGCGACAACTATGATAAAATTCAATTATCTACCTACTCTAATATTTTTAACTATGTAAGGTATATAACTAAATTTTTAACATAACATCAATTGTTCTATAATTTGACTGAAATGATAAAATAATTTAGGTGAGAATTTAATTGTATACTTATTCAAAAAAAACTACTGTATATTGATAGTTTAATTAGGGAAAAGTATGAAAAGGATGTAACATGCTTGACAAAATTGGTAACTGATGTAACTTGTTTTGCACCGCGGGTTTTTGATGTATTATGTTTCATTATGTTGGTTTTTGAAGAAACGTTTGTTTTTCCGTCAATTTATCCGTTTAAATTGGGCATGTGCAGCTCACATACTTGATTTTTGGAACGTTAAAAAACTAAAAATTGAAACTACCGAAACTACCCTCGAACTGTTTTCCCTCCAATATCCGAACCGGTTCCCTCCATCTCCTTGCAACCTCTTCATCCACCCTAAACCGAATCAATGTCTATTCCCCAAAAACAATTATGCATTTTGGATCGATCCACGAATCTGTAGAACGACATAATCAAGCATTCAAATAAAGCATAGTGACCGACACAGAATCCAATATCTTCCTGTACTCTTCCTCGGTTTTCAATCTATTAACATCAGTTGATGAAGGGATGAAATTCTTTCGGGTTTCCGTAATTATTGCGGTTCTTCCACAGTTATCACCATCGACATCGAATAAGAATCCAATCACGAAAGTGTTCAAAATATTTTATTTTATTTTTTAAAATTCACCTTTATCATTTGCATGTCCTGAAGAATCATTTTCATCCTCATGTGAAGAATCTACAGAGCTTAATTGTAGCAGAGCAACAATAAGCCATGTTGTTTGGTTCTTCGACACCCTCAGTTGCTTCTCACTTTCAGAAAGTATCTTCAGCGCATGGCTCAGTTTATGAAGGTCAGCTTTAGCTGTGATGAAACAAATATTTTAGTCAAACAAAGAAAAGCACATAACTGATTCAACAACATTTACATGAATGGGACGAAAAAATATATTTTTTCTGTCATAATAATCGTAAAGAAGATGGAGAACAAACTTACAAGTATGCCTTCTGAAGAACCTAATTCTTTTGGATTTTGAGCTATATTCTTGACAATTCCCAGAAATAATATCCATAATGAGATTTGCAAGCTGTGATATCAACTGCATTGGGTCGATTCTTAATCTCATCAGCTCTCTCGCTCTTATTACTGTATTCGAAGTGTCACATGACAGAGCCAGATCAAGAAAATCCACTCATTCGCCGCCCGACACAGTTCCAATCTATATTTCAAGACAATAAATTTTCAAAAATTGAATCCATTTGATATGATGTGTATATTTATAAAAGAACATAAAAACATTGCACTTACAAACTTGTTGGCTATGGACATTGTTATTCTTTTCTCGAGAAAGCTTAGCTGATCAAGCATCATTTCTGCATCCCGAAGAGAGATTTTGACCTTAGCAACAATGAAATCCAAAGCAGACTGATCAAAATCTAAGCTCTCTTGAGCACATATATTTCCCAATCTGCTAGATATTTCAGCATATTTGATTCTTATGAAAACTGTATATCTGTGAGCACGACAGAATACTCCTAGGTAACATTTCAAGGTCAGCAGTGATCATTACAAAGACTGTCATTTGCCTTGAAGATTTATTTTTCTCTAGGTTGTTCAAAAATAAACACCATGTCTTAGAATTCAGTAATTGACACTCATCGATAATAAAAACTTTAAATCGTGATGAAACTGGAGGGTCACTTGCACTTTTGACCAAGGAACGGATCACTTCTTTGCGATTGAGTCTCATAGAATCAACTTCTCTATAATGCCCACACGGTCCATGCTCCTCGATTGTGAGACGTTTCAATGTAGCTGCACAAAACCTTGAAGATGAAGTCTTTCCAGTCCCACGTGGACCATGAAACAGATACATAGCGACTGTTCTTCCTCTAGAAGTAACACTCAGAAGAGACTTAGCCACTACATTTTGTCCAACCAATTCAACAATGATTTTGCCCGAAATTTCTGACTAAGACTTCTAGGAGGTGTTAAATATGGAGAAGCATCATAGTCAAACAAGAAGTAATTCCCATTGCTGTCACACAAACAAGAAGTAATTTTTCAATACTCATAAACAATATCCAGTAATGGCACCAACCGTGATGACGACGGAGGCTGTAATTGTAGATGCGCTGCTAACACTAGGTGCCGGTCCATGGGCTTCTCAAAGATGATGGCGCAACAACAGATGATGTCCAAGTCCTGCGGAGAGGTAATCCTTGGATCCATCGCTGTCAAGATTGTAGAGCTCGGTGCAGACGTTCATGGAGATCTCGCTTCAAACAAGCTGAGAGGGAGGGAACGATAGTGAAGATAAGGACATTTAAGGAATTTCACACCAAACATAGGTCACGTGCAACACATGTGCGGTGTTAACGTAAATTTTTAACGGACACAAACAGACTTCATCAAAAACCAACAACATCAATCATATTGCATCAAAAACAAACATTGGGCCACTTTTACCACCGGAGTCAAACATGTTACATCTTTTTCATACTTTTCCCGTTTAATTATGACATAAATGATGCTAACAACGTTGAGTTTTGTTTTTTTAATTAACTATATGGTACAATGGAACAAATATTGTACGTAGGGTCAGTTCGAAAGTCTAAACTCAATGTAGCTAGTGTCATTTATGTAGTAATTCATTATCTACGTACTGTAATTTGTTTTTGAGTATGTATACAATTAAATTTCTCACCTAAATCATTTTATTATTCCGGTCAAATAATAAAACAAACGAAGTTAGATTAAAAACTTACTTATATACCTAACTAAAAAATAGAGTAGGTAGATAATTGAATTTTGTCATAAACGCTGATAACAATGTTGAGTTTCGACATAGAGAGTATGAGTTGGATTTTTTAAGTCAAATTTTCAAATCTAACTTAAGAAAAAGCGATTTAGGTCGTTTGATTTACAATTCAAATATCTTCCCACTCTATTTTATTTTTATCCTTTTTAATAAATACATAATTCATTTATTTTATTTAAACATCGTGTTTTATAAAAAATACCTAAACTATCAAAACATTGCCCTGGGTGTGGGTTGTGCCACAACGCTCACCACTCGAGTGTGCATATGCCTGCTTTTTTAAATAATTTTTCTTTATACTTATTTTTCTAATTATTTTTTTAATCACACTTACTTTTTAAGGATCCGTCTTTGCCTACCGTAAAAAAAAATATTGGGACTTTGTTGAAAGTAATGGATTTAAATCCACTAATCAAGTGAGGCCATGAATCACCATTAGTTTCATCCGAGACACTTCATCTCCTACTCGGGAAAATAGTGTGAAAATGAAAAATCATGAAGGAATTATTTTGAAGGGAGTAAAAACAAGAAATGAATAAGGGATTATTGTCAGTCACATGCGTAGCACTGCACCGTGAACCCTACCCACATACGTAAGGAGATAGGGTAAGTTGAGTGGGTGTCATACTGTTGTATTGGCATAACTCAGAAATTTCGAGCTGAATGGAAAACAAGTCCAACATCGGTAGGGGAAAAAATATTTTCGTTTCACCATCGAGAGGGCGACAAATAATAAAAGGAGCCTCATGCTTCAAATCCAAGGGAACTGGGTACCTCAGACAATGAGCGTTGCCCATACCCGAGATTTTCACTCCCATGACAAAACTGCGTGGGGGAGGGGTAGCTAAATATGGGATCTCGTGGAGGAGTAAAGAATACAGAGATAATTCAATCATCGTTTGAGGTGTAACTATTGTCATAAATCATCTTATGCTCAATATATATTTTGATATATCTCCGGGTTTGAAGAGGCATGCAATCTTAGAAGTGAGGAATTAAAGGTGCCTCTAGTTTGAGGATATATATATATATATATATATATATATCGAGAGAGAGAGAGAGAAACACACAAAGAAATATAGATAGAGGAAACTGTGAAAACAAAATGATTTTTTTTTTGCCAAAGAAAAAAAAACAAAATGAGTTGAAATGAGGTAAAAAGATCTATATTGAGGAGTAAAGAAAGGGTTTCGAAATTTAGAGCATGAAATGAAGAGTCACTCATTCTTCATTGTTGGATCACAAAGACAAATTATTAGAAGGGTAATCCCACCTAGGTTTAAAAAGTCCTGCCAAATTTGAATTTCATATCAGAGAAGGTAACAACACTAACACCTTTTAGAATAATGTTCAGAGGGAAGAATGTAACTAATGTAAGGCAACACTTACGTATGACTGAATAACACAAATCAAAAGACAACCATTCTCCTATTTGGCTTCAGGGGCAATTGATGAATATTAGACAGTAATAACCCAAATACTACTCACTAACATTTTGTACTTGCGACCTGTTCGACACTAGGGCACACGGTGAACGCCAATAGGTAACGACCCTATAAGAAAGGGAAACCAGGGTGTCACTCACATTTGTCCTCCTTTGATAGAATACAAATCTTATTGAGGTGAAGACTAGATGCATTGATAGTAGGGCATGAGAAGGTTTCACCCCCAAATGACTCAATCTTTATTCACTAGAACAAGTCAAATCAAATGCCTAACATAGTGATGAAAATGACCCAGAGTCAATAAGAAGTTACCCTGGTTTGATATTGTTGGATCACTATTTTTCCGCTCCTCGACTCCCGGTGGTGCTTCAATGACCTGCAAGAAGGAAACACTGGGTTTTGCCCGTGGTTTCCCCTCCGACGATCAAGTCAGTCAGAGGTTCGTTTTTTGGAGAGCTTGACACCATGTATGTAAAATCAGTCCCCTCAAATGAAGGGTGAGAGAAGTATAAATAGAGTTACTTAACCTGAGCCCATGGTCAGGTCTTTACCATAGTCAGACCTTTGTGAGGCTGACACCACTAACCATGGTAACTTTTTATCTTGCATTGTGTCTTGTGCCATCTTGTGGTTTGTACCATCTTTTCTAGCATTGAGCCTTGTGCTGCATCGACCCTTGTGTGACTTAGTGATACACTTGGAGGCATGCTCGTAATATTCAAGGGAAGCCGAGTGACGTCAACGGAGGCGGCGCACCAGGTGGCCATCTGCCTGGAAGAGCAAGAGCTAATCACTACTGTTGACGTTTGTATGGATTTCAAGTCTGCTATACCTATGATCTTTCGTATCTGCATGCATCCATTAATGCTTCAACTCTTCAACTTTGTGAGCTCCACAGAGGCGCAATTATTAACCATGGGAGCTCCACAGAAGATGGCGCGCCCTTGCAGCCTTGAAGATGGTACGCCCAGGGGGCTCCACGGTAAGGTGGCTCACCTGGTCCCTGGTCGACCTCTTGCAGGTGTGGCACGCCTGGAGGAGCTCCATGGGAAGGCGGGGCGCCTGTATTACTACTACACGGGTGCACTCTTTTCCTATGCCTGATAATGTAGTTAGATATGTACCTCAAGGTACAGATCTGATTCCATCCATGGATTCTCTTCAAGAATCTCCTCCATCAGATACATTAACTTCATCCCATGATTGTTTGGCTGATCAAGACTCAATCAGGTATATTCCTCAAACCTCATCTCTTATACGTGTCTCTAGCAATAGTAACATCCAGTCTACTTCAGATGTGCCTATTTCTGCTCATGAATCTTCTTCAAATCATACTAACATTCATCGTATGATCACCAGGTCAACAACAAGGTCCATAAATGCTTTAACTGCCTGTATACAACCACACGATGATCTGATTCATTCTATACCCAATGATATATACACAGCAATGCAATCTACACACTGGGAAAAAGTTGTTCAAGAAGAACTCAATGATTTGGCTGTCAACAACACATGGTGTCTAACAATGTTACCTGGTGGAAGGATTCCAATGGGCTGCAAATGGTTGTTTAAAATTAAAAAGAACTAAGATGGATCAGTGGCTAGATACAAGGCTAGATTAGTTGCCACAAAAAACCAGGGTTCGATTTTCAGGACACATTCAGTCTTGTGGTTAAGTCTCCCACACTTCACATTATTCTTACACTTGCCCTGAGTCATAAGTGGTTGCTTAGGCAAGTTGATGTTAATAATGCATTTTTGCATGGTGAGCTGTGTGAGGATGTGTATATGACGCAACCTCCATGATTTGAATAATGTGATGCACAAGGTAGGGTGCTTGTGTGCAGATTAAATAAAGCTCTCTATGGCCTTAAGCAAGTTCCACGCTCCTGGTTTGAAAGATTCAAAAGTTTTCTGTAAATCCCTGAATTTCAATACTTCATTTGCTGATAACTGTCTGGTTTTAAAGAATACTGATAAAGGTAGTGTTTATCTTCTTATTTACGTTGATGATATAGTGGTCACATGAAGTGACTCCAAATGAGTGGAAGCTGTCATGTCATAACTCAAATTAATAATGAGTCCAAACTGAAGAATTTGGGGTTACTAAACTATTTTCTAGGCATTGATGTTCAATTTGGGGTTACAAAAATATGGTATGGTTATAGTATTTTTCATACCCGTACCGTACCCTAACCATTGACAACCCTAATCCTAGTCAGTGACAACAACCCACAATATGCGGGAAAATAATTAAAATGGTTCTGTGAGAAACTAAAAGTCGAGCATAGACACACCTCAGTCAAACATGCGTAGGCCAATGGACAAGTCGAAACAGTGAACAAGACCATCCTGAACGGATTGAAGAAAACGGTCGACGCTCTTGGAGGAAAATAGACAGAGGGGCTGGAAAATGTACTATAGGCATTACGAACCACACTCAAGGTGGCCACAGAGGAGACACCCTTTGTACTCGTTTATGGATCATAAGTTGTTGCTCCAATTGAAATAGTCGTGACGTCTGATAGGGTCAAAAATTTCGAAGCAACGACCAATGATGAGCAAAGGCGTCACGAGCTGGATCTGTTAGACAAAACGAGATGGGAGTTAGACCAGTTACAAGCCAAAAGACGCGCCTTTCTACGACACGATACTACAATAGGCAAGTCTCATCTCGCCAGTTTTTCGTGTGGGAGAGGGTGTGGAGAACAAACGAGATCTCGCTACAAGACCGGGAGAATAAGTTATCACCAATGTGGGAAGCACCTTATAAGGTCATCGGTATACCCCATCCAAATGCATACATCCTCGAAGATAAATATGGGAAAAGGTTGAAAAATACATTCAATGCGGAGCACTTGAAGAAGTTTTGTGCTTAAAAAAGTGTTGCAAAAGATCAGCATGTAATTTGAAAATCCATGTTTACGGAAATGATTAACTGCGTCGCTCACTTCAGACTAAAAGGTTGAATGGCAAAATGCTTAAGTATGAACTAACATGTCTTAGTGAAGTAACCATGACTTAATGGTGAAAAAATTAAGTCTAATAGGTTGAATGGTGTCGCTATTAGTGAGCAAAGGCGAACACTTAGCCAAATATCGAATGAAAGGAAGCTGCAATATATATTTAAAAAGCGTTGCTTTTACATCGCTAATAATAAAAAGGTACTAAAAAGATCACTACTAAAAACAAGCTACTCTTTATTTGGGGGCGCCACATCTTCAGTGGGAGGAGGAGGAGTTGGAAGTCTCTCAACTTCAGGCAAGGGTGGCTGACTACTTTCAACCGATGGTGCGCTAGTAGGAGGAGGAAGGGACGCCTCTGACTCCGCTTTGCTCTCGGAAAAATCAGATTCTTTTTCCTGGTGCCGCATGTCCAAGTAACTCTTCATGCATTGAAGGCGCGGCAGGTCGAAGTCGAGGAAGAACTTTTGCATGTCTTCCTAAACAGAGCCATACACCACCATAAAAGTAGAATGACACGCTATGGCCGCGTCCATGTCAAAAGAAGTGCTCCCCTTATAGTCCTTAACCGCCTTATTAAGGCGTTTGGGCATCTCCTGCTCCTGTTGGAACGCCTTCTGCTTCGCAGATAGGGTGAGTGTCTCCTATTTAGCACACTCGGCCTTCGAGAGGTCGAGTTGCCTACGAATATCATCCACTTGGGAAGAAAGGCGACCCATCTCTGCTAGCATATCGAGAGTAAGGGACCGCACCTTTAAAGGCTTCCACCGCCTCCTACGTGTATGGGCTAAGAACCTCTTGGGGCGCCGTAAGAGGATCAACATAATACTCATAGGGCGCCTTCTTCTTCTAGCTCATACTGGGCGCGTGTTTCCTCTTGGAAGCCTCAGGAGCGTCGCCGCTCCTTGAAGACGATTTCTTGTCATGCTGCTGTTTTGGGATAATAGTAAAAGTAGGAGCGAGCCACGCAAAATATTTCTCTGCTAAAAGGAAAGGAAAGAGTTATTACCCGGGGCTGTGGAGAAGGGCGATGCACCGTTGATGAAATGTCGGTGCGCCTTAAATCTTCCTCGGTCGTCACCTTGGAGATGTAAACGGCGTCGCCATGTTCATGCTCTATAATAGTTTGGGAGAGTGTCTCCACATCCGTATACGTGCACTCCTCCATAGAAGAGGAAGTCAGGTGTTATTGGCCAAACAAAAAAAAAGTGGTAAAATTAATTAATTTAATTAATTACCTCTGGATTATTGTTTCCTTTTAAAATATTAAGGATTAATTATCTATTTGATCACTTAATTTTGATTATGTTATTCTCTGGCTCAAACTTGTTTTATTTAGTCACTTAAGTTTCAAATTGTTCATTTTTGACACATGACATTTACGAAGACAACACCTTTGGTGGTTGGCACTTCAAAGGGTAATGTATCATGCAATTTGACGCATTTTCAGTTGATGCTAGGGCAATGCCTTAGGCGGTTGAAGCCTTTGATGGTGTTGACTTTTGTTAACGTTACACATCAGAGGGAACCGTGTTTGGTCGTTTGCGACTCTAATCGTGACGACTTTTGATGTCTCCTTATCATTTGACACATCGGAGGGTAACGCCATAGGCGATTGAGTCCATCGATGGTGACCCCTTTTGTAGGTGTTTTATCATTTTATGCATCAGAGGGTAACACCCTACGCGGTCCGGTGGTGACACCTTTTGTTGTTGGAGCTTATTGGTCAACACATCTAAGGGATGCGCCTTAGACAGTTGACACCTCAGTTTATGACTACACTTGTAACAACCCTCACATGGGACACAATCGATAGTGGACGCCTATGAGAGCAACACCTTTTATACCAATTTGAGCGACACTTAATGGTCTTCTGCGGCGTAGTCATCTGGTTTAGCCTAGATGAGCTCGTCGAAAAAGACCGAGGGCAATACCCTAGACGGCTTAGATGGATGGCAACACCTTAGACGAATGCATTGTGTTGTTGATGCCTTTGAGGGTAACACCTTAAACGGTTGACACATCAGAGAGAAACGTCTTAGATACCTTTAAGGGCATCATTTGTTGATCTTCTGGAGCTTAGTCATCTGGTTGTAGCCTAGATGAGCTTTCCGGGAAAGTTGGAAAGTTTCCTACCCTTGGGTGGCGGACACCTTAAATTGTTGACGCTTGTGAGGGAAACACCTTTGGCGGTTGACGCCTCAGAGATCAACACCTTTGATACCCTTTAGGGCGAAATTTGTTGATCTTCTGGCAATCAACTCTTCCATCTAACTCATAACGAGCATCGTTGATGAGTTAAGCTGCCTTTGACCCTTATAATCAGGGATGACTCAATTTTGTGGATAAACTCCTTCACCTAACTCATAATGAGCGTTGTGGTTGGGTTAAGTTGTCTTGACCTTTATAATATGGTATGACTTAATTTTGTTGATAAACGCCTCCATTTGATTCATAATGAACTTCGTTGGTGGGTTAAGTTACACTGACGCTTATAATCGGGACTGTCTGATTTTGTTGTTCAACTCCCTCACATAATCCTAATGAGCATTGTTGGTGGATTAGGTTTCCTTGACCCTTATATTCAGGGATAATTCGTTTTCAATTTCTCTGCTCCTCCACCTGACTCATAAAGAGTGCCACTGGTGGATTAGTTTGCCTTTACCCTCTTGGGGAAGACTCAATTTCTCTTCATCAACTCCTCCATCTGACTCATAAAGAGTGTCGCTTATGAAGGAGGGGGCTACATGTAATTTATACTTAGGCCACAAGAGGCGACACTAGCAGGTGGTGTCAGCGCATTATAATGGAACATTGACTATTGTAGGGCCCTTTGAGGCTCTCTAGCACTAGAAGTTGCCTTTTCTTCCTTGGTGGTAGTATGGACTGTATGGGCAGCATTACAGGCGCGGCCTATAGAGCGATGTTTCCTTCTGTCAATAAGCTCTTCTAGGGAGGCGAGCATGATGAGAGGGAAAACTACTTCTCGGGGTGGAGCCTAGTCGGTCTACTAAAACGAACCCTACGATTCAACATGCTCACATGCATTGCCTTATATTAGGTTGAATCATGGGAATTGGTCTTCGTGATTGATTGTTTGATTGTTTGAGCGCGAGTGTTTGGTGACACATGACTTTGTTGTCACGTTTCCACAGACGGTGTCAATGTTGGTCTTCGTGATTGAATGTTTGGATGCTTGAACACGAGTGTTTGGTGATGCATGACTTTGTTGTCACGTTTCCACAGACGGTGCCAATCTTGAGTTCTTATGAAACATGTTCCAAATTCGAGTGTTACTCTGCCACATGTAAGAAGGAAAACCTGAGTTTTACTCGTGGTTTTGTCTTAGTTATAAAACGATTCGGGGTTTTTTAGGGAGCAACTAAAGCAGATAACATATATATATATATATATATGTTATATGAATCAACCATTTGAAATGAGATAGTAATGTGTTATTTCTATGGATACTTAACCTGGGTCTAAGGTTAGTTCCTTACCCTAGTCAGTGATCTGTGAGGCTAACACAATAAACCATGATAACTTTCTATCTTGACACAACCTTAACTGTATTAGTACAATTTGTACTTTTAATATATCATTTATTTTGTCTCTCAGTAGGAGGATCCTATTTTGTCTCCTAGCCACATGATGGGTGACACATTATTTTGTCTTCTTGGTGTCGCTATACTTTTAATAAGCCACATCACCATGCTTTTTATATTGGTGGTATCGACTTATTATAAGTGTCCCTTCTGTTATATTTAAAGTGACACCATGCTTATAATAAGACACATGCTCCCGAGGAGTCTCAAGCGGGTTAAGGATACAAATAGTTGAGGTTTGGTATTCATGTTTAGGGTTACAAACGACACCATTGTTGGATTATGATGAAGCGAGTTCCAAATTTGAGTGTTGCTCCACCACCTGTAAGAAGGAAATCCTGTGTTTTACTCATAGTTTTCTCTCGATGATAAATTCAGTCGGGGTTTTTAAGGAGGAAATACATACATACATATATATATATATATCAACCCTTTGAAATGAGGTAGTAATGTGGTATTTATATGGATACTTAACTGAGTCCAGGGTTAGTTACTTACCCTAATCAGTCCTCTATAAGGCTGACACAATTTACCATGATAACTTTCTATCATGACTCAATCGTCTATAACCATATTAGTTTTGTACTTATTTTATACCTTTAATGTATTATTTATTTTGTCCATCAGTTGGAGGAGCCTATATAGGCGTCGCTCTTAGCCCCATGATGGGTGACAAATTGCTTTGTCTTCTTAGTGTTGTTATACTTTTAATAAGTCACGTCGTCATGCTTTTTATATTGGTGGCATCGTCATACTATAAGCGTACCTTCTATTATATGCTCCTGAGGAGTGTCAGGCGGGTTAAGGATACATATAGTCAAGGTTTGGTCTTCAGGTATCGACGTTTGATATCCATCAGGAACTAAGAATCAGTTTGAATGAGGCGGAGTTAACATTGCATTGAGTTGTCGTTGAAGATATCCACGACGTCGCTGGCTTCAACGAGGGCGTGCACTGTAGTGACTTCAGTCTCCGAAACCAGGCGAACAGGCTGAGGAGCCTATGTGAGATCTGAACTCTGACATGTTGCACCAAAAGTTCGGCGAAGAGAAAGGGATCGATAAACACAGAAAAATTGATATTAGTGGAGGGTTCAATAGAGGCGTCATGGAATTGACCACATTTGATCGGAGCTTTGTCGAGGCGGAGTTACCTGCCTGGAAGAAGATTGGCGACACCTATGGATGGAATCGTTAGGTTCATGGAACTGAGTCAACGACCAGATCAGTAGTAATACTTAGTTATCCGACCAAAAATTGTATTTTTTTGGCTGAGCAATTGAATGTGCATAATGAACAGGAATTTACTGGGATTGTCGAGGATGATGGTTTCTTCTATGGAATGTCCCCTTGGCAGATAATTTGTTTATTTTCTACTGAGTATGTTATCTAGTCTTATTACAACTCCATATACATGACTATTTACTTATGATGTTTTTGCAGTTCATATTGATTGTTGCGGCCAGTTCAGTTGGGGAAGAGCTCTTTTACAGGATTGTCAATTGCCATCCAGGTATAGTTATTTAGTGAGTGCAACATTTACTAAATATTGATACTAACACAATTTGCATGCCAAGTCATTATTGGATTCAGATATACCGACTCAACCAGGCTTGGCAGATAGAGACCATGCTAGATTTACTTTACTTCATTGCTTTGATTTTGGTTAATTGGAACTTGGAAGGGGGCACTAGCCAATACCTTCCTCAGGTGGACAGATTCACTTCATAAAGTATGAAAATTCTCGTATCCTTCACCTGGAATTCTCCTCTGACAGCAGAGAGACAAATGAAGAGGATATATTCTCCCCTCTGCTAGAAGAAGGGCCTTTTGGCTCTCTACCCAGGGTTTGAATGGATTCAGGTAAAAAACAAAAAAGGGTAATCTTTAACTGTTTAATTCACACAGAATATAAACTAACTGTTCTTACGGTTGTACTCACTCTGTTGTCTTCACTTACACAGAGACAACAGTCTAGCACTTATTATCACACACGGGATACACTCCGCGCTGATGATACTGGGGCCTATAATGTAAAAGTAGTCGGTGGATCAATCTTCTAGTTGAGAGACGATACTTGCAAACACCTTGAATCCTTGGCCCATATCTGATAGGAGGCAATACTCATTCTTGGCATGGTATGTCTTCATTAGACCATACCCTGCTGTTTGCACATCAAAACCTTCGTCCTATAACATGATATGACGAGACAGATCAGTAGAGGCAGAGGAATTAATGAGTATAGATGGCGCAAGACAGGGTAAAATTGTAATTTTACCTGCAATTCTCGAATAAGTGGCAAGCTACCAGTAATGGAGTAGGGCTTGACATGGCCAACAACCTCCTCAGTTGCTTTGGACAAGACATGGAAGCCACGGGAGTCGAGATTGCAAGCTACCCCTGAGTTTGCCTCGTCAAAAGTTATTGAGAGTCTGTAAAAAAAATTAACTTAAAATTAAAAATGATCACCCAATACAACATTGGCTCAAGATTCATTCAGAGAGAGAGAGAGACCGACCGACCTTCCCCTTAAATTTTCATCAGGCAAGACATACTTCGAAACAGGACCTCGACAATCTAATTTCTCGATGTTGGCATTTATGTCATCAATGTATTCTTGTAGCTTCTTCATAACATCATTTACACTGCACCAGAGAATCACACAGCTAAATAACAAAAAGTGGACAGATTCCTTCAAGAACTTGACTCCTACAAGAGAGGAGATATTATGAAGCACAGAAGGAGAGATGCTTACTCATAGAAAGGAGTCAGCCTGCATTGAATAGATTCAAAGCGATCCAAAAGAAAATGTTAGAAATATTTTGAAGATAATACAAAACAAAATTAAATATTCAGTCAGCGTAATACAAATTGAGTTGGCGTACAACATCCAATAATGATTTGACAAGCAAAATTTAAAAATGGAAAAGTAGGTCGTACTTCTATCTTTACCTGACATCTCCACAAACTGTACATTCATCTGGTATTTGGTTGATTCCGCCTCCTGGATCTAAAGCCAAGGCAATAGGTAAAAAAAAACACTCAAAATAATCAGTTAACATTCGTCCAATATAGCTTGGAACTTACAGCTCCACTGGGTTGGTTTCATGGTTGACGGAGTAGCAAACCCATAGACTTGTTCTTTTGGGTGAGGAGGGAAGTCTCGATAAAACCGTGTCTGGATTTCTTTTGATGCTTCCATGGCCAACTCCAAAGGATTAATTGCCTGACATGGAAAAAATGGTGGAGGGGGTAGATTCATTTTCTTCTTCCAATCATAACAAGTTAGTGGCCCTAAATATTGCTTCCATAGCAAGTTAAAAACTTGGGCTCAATTCTACAAAAGCTTAGATTGAAAGCTGGATGGACTCTTTCATGTATATTGCACAATTTAGCTACTTCTTTTTCTATCCAATGTAATATTCTTAACACTGTCCATCTCTAAATCTAAATTCTTCTTCTCCTAGCAATGGAAGATAAGAGACATCCAATAATTCTATGGTGACAGAACTGCAACTGTTACCTTATGTGCAAGACCGCTGTGGAAAAGCTTTCCTGTCACTTTCAGCTTCCACGGAATCATACCACCAGTACCAATGCATGGTTGTTTGTCTGCCGTATCAATCCAAAACCTGCATTTACCAGTACCACTAATTAGGGTTAAAGCTCAATTAATATATCCGATCCCTTAACTTATGTACCAATCTAGTGCTATTTGTTAGAAATGGAACCCGAAAGACACCACAATCTAAACATTAAGTGCTATAGTCCTACAAGACATCAGTTTGACCCTCCAAATTACTGTAACTGAATAGATCACTTCTGTTGGACCAATTGTATGGATAGCTAATTAAGACAAATATGTGTTTCCAAATTATCGTGTTTCGAAACATACAGAGGACCATCCTTCAGCTTGTCAAGCAATCCTTCTTTCACAAGTGCATCGATTCCCACCCCTGGGATAGAAGAGTTTTCTTCACTAGCAATGAAGACAGCGACCACAGTTGACTTCAGCTGCGGCTTCTTCTCCCCCAGACGTTTCATGAGCTCAGTTACAAGGGCTACATGCCCTAAGCAGTCAGTTGTTCCACGGCCTCGGAGTTTGTCACCATCTATGCTCATTGTGAAAGGATCAAACTCCTGAAGATATAACAGTGTCCATATATTGCAGAATAGGTTAGGATTCAGATATACAATCGATAGTGATAACTGAGCTGAATTTGTAGCCGATGAGCTGAATTTGGTATTCAACCCAATATGTTGAATTGAGTTCTCCGTGTGTAATAATTACTAATATAGCATAACGACATAAATAAAAGAAACACTATCTAGATTATGAATAGGTCCAAAATCGAAAGTTTCCAGTTCTGAAGCAAGCAGCAGCAATCCAATCCAAGTTCTAGAATAATCAGAATCGAGATATCCACTTCAAAGGAAAATCAGTTTTTTATGCAATTTGAGTTCAGAAACAGACCCATTCACTGGGATTTGCAGTAACGACGTCCATATGCATCCCGACGAAAGACAGGATTTTTCCGGGAACGGTGCCAGGATACTCCACGATAAGGTTGCCTCTGTTGGGGTGGTAGGTGACATGGCGGACAACCAGAGGACCTCCGCCGGTGGTGGTGCTGTAAGGTAATAGACAGTCGAGAACGTGCTTGACGATCCTGTCCTCTTCCGGGAGCAATTCAGGCGGGTTATTCTGGACGAACTTGGATTCCCCGATGAGCTTTGAGAGAAGGGTGGTGAAGGATTGATTGTCGAGCTCACCCAGCGTGTCCTTCACGGCAGAGGAAGCCATCGTTGCAGAGGAGAGAGGCTGAAGACCGAATGAGTGACCGAGGATTTGATCGGGTTTTAAGGCACGAACGACGGCGAAGGTATTAGTACCGGTCAATTTCAAATAAACTCGGTAGCTATTCAACTGTTCCAATTAAGTGCTTATACAAATAAACCCTTAGCTTTTCAACTGTTCCAAGTAAGTGCTTATATTTTCCCTTCTTTTAATAGTTTTCTAGAATCCCAAATTACCCCAATTAGGAGCGGGAACCGTATCGTGTTTAATCGCATCGTGTTATTAATTGCATCGTGTTTTAATACGTTTCCTGTCTAAACGGATAGGTCTTAAACGTGTCTCAAAACTTCAGACACGAACACGACACGATTAACTAACAGATCACACGGGACACGACACATGACACGATTAAGTAGCAGATCAAACGGGACACGACATGGGACATAATTAAATTGTTTTGAAATGAAAAATCGGAAAACATCTCGTGTTAAACGACACGACACGGTTAAACACGACACGATACGATGCAACACGATTAAACACGGCACGTTACGACACGACACGATTAACAACGACCTGAAACTGATACGGAACTACACAATTAAACACGACATGATTAACACGACACGATTAACACGAAAGTTAGTAATTTTACATATTTTTCAACATACGAACTAAGATCTTCAAAGTGCAAACTGATTATCACTAAGGTACGTGCAAACTGATTACCAACATACAATTAATGTTTTGGGTTTCATTTTATCTTCAGAATTATTTGCAGCAATACCATCAACTTTAATCCAAGTATATATTACCAGTTACAAGACATGAAAGAATAACTCATGCTCAAGAACTGAATATACTCAGTAAGCCTCTCCACTTGAACACGCCATTATAGCTATGAAGCAGCAAATTACCACCTTCTAGCATAAACTAATCGTAAGCGATAACAACAGGCAACAAATGAACTTTTAGCAAATTTACACCTATCATCATCATCTGAAAGCACAAACCATTATGGACACAGAGAACCAGTAAAGTTGAAACTTTTAACCTTTGAGAACTTCAGTCAGTTTTTCCTCTTCCTTCTTAAGCATCATCTCCTCCTCCGCACACCTGGCACTTTTGAATGCTCGATTCCAACCCCAGCGGTCAAGGCATTGGCGTCAGGCTGCGTATTCAACTCCAAATCAAACACTTCAGCCTTCTCCTCCTTGTCGCTCAACTTGTTCGAGATGTTGCAGTAGTTGTCTGCGTGAGAAACTTGTTGTTTGCGTGAGAAACTTGATGTGGAGAGTATATATGAATGTGTACCAATGTATAAGAATGTACAGAAAAATATGGACAAAAAGTAAAATTAATAATAATAAAGACGAACAAAATCATATTAAACCGAAATTTTTATTTTATTCATTTTGACACTTTTTACACAATGAAACACTCTTATTTATACAAATTTCTAGGGTTTTCTAAACTATAAAGTGTAGATGCAAGAAAATAAATTACACACTATAAAATATTCATGAAATATTCTCTAAATATTTCACAATATAGTATATATATTAATTTACTAAATCTCCACGAAGCTTGTTTTGGAAACTTTGCAACCTGCCATATCTAGAAATCTTCATAATGGCGCACCACGTGTTGCAATCCTGAAAGTGTCGCATCGTGGTCAAAATTGAGTGTCTACAATTTGTCTCTCATTGGACATGCACATGGAGAACATATTTGAGGAGTGTATGCCCAAAGAAAAGGTGACATCGATTTTGGGCTAGAAAGTTTCTAAATAGTCGACGTACTTATGATGTGATTACTAGCATATCTGGTATAGCATTGTGCCGGTGAACATGGTTGAAGACTGCATATCTGAGACGACGTTTTGTTTTCAACATGAGTGAGGTAAAGAATAACATATCAGAGACTACACAAATTTCGGAAAAATGAAACGCCTAGGATGGCTTGGCGTCTAGGATATCTGGGACAACATTGCGCCTTGGGGGGGATGGTAATTGTAGCAAGCATATCTGGGATAGTGCCGAACTATCAAGACCAACTGTAGCAAGCCAAAGATTAACATATCTGGGTAAACATGACTTTGGAAGCGGGGTTATGCTTGTGATGGAAAGAAGACTAGCATATCTGGGACAACGTTGCATCTTCTGAAGATGGCAATTGATAGCGAGCATATCGGGGAGAGCGCAGAGCTACAGTTAACCAACTAGAGCGAGCCAAAGGCTAATGTGTCTAGGATAGCACATCTTTGGACACGAGGATTACGCTTGTGATGGCAGAACGACTACCATATCTAGGATAGTGTTGTGCTACTTGTGATGAGGATGTCCAGTAATAAGCAAATCTGGTCCAACGTTGAGCTTACAAAAATCAACTTGGAGTATCCAAAATATAGCATATCTGGGATAGAGTGACTTTGGACACAGGGCTAACAGTTGGATGATGATATAAAATGTTTTCCCTAACTTTTGCCTAGGATGCGCATTGTGCTACAACCTAGCGGAGTTTTTTTTTTTCTCCTTTTGCCACAGTAATCCTTGAGAGATTTTTACGACTGTACCTGTTGGTTTCCCTATTTTTGCATGGACCGCCTCTATAGGTTTTCATCCCATCGACAATTTTTAATCACCTTTTGTCATGATTGTGATTTTTCAAATTTACAATGATGTCTCTCTAAATTTTCCCCAGGTCACCCTTTGGGGTTTACAACTTAGAAAAACACTAATTATTTTGTAGTTAATTATGGGTGGTTCTGGCCTTTATGAATTTTCCATCATCATTAGAAGACTTTATTTATTGCTAGTCAATTGGAAGGTGACTATGTCTAGTCCCAGAAGTGGTCTTGAAGTCTGAAGTCTCCAGCGCGTGTACCTCAAACGCTTCTCTCTCCTAGGTCAATTCCCTGTGAGCGATTTTGTCGGAGCCGAATTTGTCTATGTCCAAACCAACCATTCAATGTCGATTACTGCAGAGGGATGGTGACAACTACCCAATAGGAGACAAGGAAATCCATGCAAAGCTGAGAAGCTCTACGTAACAAGAGTTGCTGCAATTTCCTGCAATAAAACATACAAACCAGGTCGAAACCTTCCCCCTTTGTTGTCGTTTTTTTTAATATGTTTCTTACAGGTAGTGACCATGGTGACGGCGTATGCCCCCGACCGAAGATGAATACTCAGCTACCCTATTCCGGCGAACAGAACGCGCCCCAGAAACCCCATCTTCATCTCCCGTCGAACCTGCAGCTGGGAAACGCTGACATGTATGTCAGAATGATAATTGCACAAAAGCAGGTTAAATCCTATGCAATTCATAGTGTTCTTAAGATAGCTTGGGCAAAGTATGATTCAGTGATGATATCAAACGTGTCAGATAGAATTGTGATGCTGGAATTTGAAAACTAGGATGATCGGAAACAGGTTTTCGACCTATCACCTTGGTCCGTACAGGGATATTGCTTGAGCCTGCAGAAATGGAAGTCGAGGTGTAGTATAACTGAAGTGGAGTTCTAATGGGTGCAATTATGGATTCAAGTCCATGAATTGTGTTTGGAAAAATATAGTGTGGATAATGCGAGAAGGATAGGGGAACAAATCGGGAATTTCGTAGAAACGGATGAGGAGGTAGAGTGTCGACACAAAAATTACATGCGGATGAAGGTGAGAGTGAATGTAAAAAACCCGTTAATGGCTGGCTTTTGGTGGAACAACTCGCAAGGTATGGAACGGTGGGCGGAGATAAAATATGAATGCCTATCAGACTATTGTTACGAATGCATGTAGGGAGCAGGTGACGGTTTCTGAGGTAAATTCAAACAAGTCAATGTATGGACCATGGTTATCAGTGTCAAGATCGAAACCAAACCGGGCGAGGAAGGTTGGTGGTGGACACAAGGATGGCGAGTCCAAACAACCAGCCGAGCCAAAGAGAACTTGGTTTGATATAATGAACCAAATAAACAAAATAGGGGATGAGACATATCAGTGAGGCAAGAAGGGGGAGACGATGAAAATATGAACCAGCATCGACATGAACAACCATACCAAATGGAGACCGAGTTAACTGAATGGAAATGGAAAGGAGACGAAATGGTGCATGAAAGCAGCGTTTTGGATTAGCTGGGAGAGGAGCACTGAGCTGAGTAGATGGGCCAGCATCGGATGGTACGACATTAAGCCGTAGTGGAGAACCAAGCATAACTGAAGCCGAACCTATAAAGAAGAACAAGTTGATAGTACACCCCATGCACCGTAAGTAGATAGAGAAGTTGCACTGCCAGTTTGAGGGCAACTGGGCAACCGTGGGAAGAGTTGATCGGCATATACTCGGGAATGACATGGAGGGGGAGAAACACAATCCATGATGAGGAAGGGACGGAACCAACACACCTGTAACGAGCCCATACCCCATAAACATCCAAATGGAGAATGAAGACCTCTTCCAGATGAACGAGTATAGAGAACAAGGAAACCAACTGGAATATGTGGTGGAAACACCACCAAACTCCCGACAACCGACCCGTGCAAGGGAAATACGGGGAAGGAAACGGGGTTAAGTCCGTATCTTGACAAAATGACATTAAAACGGTTCAGAGAAGAGGATGTGGAAGAAGTTAACCGAAAGAGGAACAAGTTGAATGAGAACATATCATCAATTGCGACAAATAAAAACAATATTGGGAGGGTAAAAGGGAGGAAGAGACTGGGATGGAAAAACCACAAGGAAAAGAAAAGAGACGTATTGAGGAGAAATTTGGTAGAAAATGCGGATTGGGAGGAACTGGTGACACGAAGAAAGAAAATGGTTCTGGTGGTTGTCCCAATACAACCACAGGGCCCTAATGAACACAAATGTTTGGAACTGTCAGGGTTTGGGGTCTTCCTTGACAGTTCAACACTTCAAAGACCTCATGGGTAGGTACAATCCGGAGATCATATGCTTGATGGAAACAAAAAACAAAGAGACCTACTGTGAGCGGATAAGAGAGTAACTTGGGATGGAGAATGCCTACTATATAGAACTAAGGGGCACATCGGGGGGAATAGCTCTATAGTGGAAGAATGGGAACAATGTACGAGTATTGAGTAGAGGCGCGAACATAATCGACACACAAGTCAAGTTCAGAGGAACAGGGAATCAAATGTATATGACTTGGGTGCATGCAGAAACAGATGAGGGTGGGAGAAGTCAAAACTGGGAAACTATAAGGGGGATTGGAAAAGGACAACAAGACGCATGGATGTGTATGTGGGATTTTAATGCAATAACACACTAGCACGAGAAAGAAGTAGGACGGAGAAAACCAGAAAGACAGATGGACACGTTCAAACAACTCATAGATGACATTGGCATGGAAGACATGGGGTCGAAAGGCCAAAGGTTCACATGGTGTAACAATAGGAGGAGGGATGAGCGGGTATATGAAAGGCTTGATAGGATTTTGGTGAATGTAAAATGGGCGGAAAAAATCCCACGAGCTCAATGTCTAAACGAGGTAGCGGTGGGATCAGATCATTCACCGCTAATCTTAATACACGATGAGGGGATAAGAAGAATAAGGAGAGGTTTCTGCTTTGAATAAATGTGGTTGGAAAACCCAGAGTGCAAAGGGGTCATCCAATAGGCATAGGGGGTCTAGAGGCGGTGGGGCAGCAACCTATGGCCAAATCTGGGACAATGTAGGAGAAATCTGATGACATGGAGCAAAGAACGATTCGGGAACAATATGGTGGAAATGAGTAAGGCAATAGATAGATTGCGAGAAATTGGAACAACTACTCCTACACAGGCAAGCAAGGAAGAAGAAGCTCTATTGAAGGAGCGAATCAGGGACCTATGGAAAAAAGAGGACATATACTAGAAGCAAAGGTCAATGGTCAAATGGCTTAATATGGGTGATTGGAACACAACTTTCTTTCACATGACAACGAACTTAAGAAGAAGGAGAAACTCGATTTCTGGGATACAAAACACAAATGGGGCATGGATCACAAAGGAACGAGAGATTAATCGGGAAATATGGATCCATTTCACTAAGGTCTTTGAAACAGAAAACACTGACATAGATGAGGAAGTCCTAAGCTGTGTGCCGAAAAATATAACGGATGAGATGAATGCCGACCTGAGCAGGTGTGTCACGATGGAAGAGGTAAAAACAACGGTGTTCCAAATGGGTGGGTCGAGGGCGCCAGGTCCGGATGAGTTTCCGGGGGTATTCTATCAAATGAACTAGGGGGTCGTGGGTGCAGACGTCTTCACTAAGGTCAAAGCCTTCCTTGAAACAGGTACGTTCCCAAACTCCCTCACCTAGACACATATAACCCTCATTCCAAAAAAACCGAGCCCAATTTGTGCATCTGATTATGGACCTATTAGCCTATGTAATTTCTCTTATAAAGTGATATCAAATGTGCTAGTGAACAGGGTTAAAGAGTATCTGACAGACTTGATAACCCCATTTCAAAGTGCTTTTGTGCCTGGTAGGCTAATACATGATAATATAATGGTGGCGCATGAGGTGCTCCATCACGTGAGAATATGAAAGAACGGGCACAAAGTGGAGTGCGCATTGTAACTAGATATGCAAAAAGCGTATGATCGAGTGGAGTGGAATTTCTTGCTTAGGAGCCTCGAGAAGATAGGATTTGGGGAGAAATGGATCGCAAGGATGCGGGCATTCATAACAACGCCAAGTTACAATGTCCTTATCAACAGGGAGCGAACAGAGTTCATAAAACCCACAAGGCGGCTAAGGCAAGGATACCCTCTCTCTCCTTATTTCTGAGGTAAAAACAACGGTGTTCCAAATGGGTGGGTCGAGGGCGCCAGGTCCGGATGAGTTTCCGGGGGTATTCTATCATAGGAACTAGGGGGCGTGGGTGCAGACGTCTTCACTACGGTCAAAGCCTTCCTTGAAACAGGTACGTTCCCAAACTCCCTCACCCAGACACATAGAACCCTCATTCCAAAAATACCGAGCCCAATTTGTGCATCTGATTATGGACCTATTAGCCTATGTAATTTCTCTTATAAGGTAATATCAAATGTCCTAGTGAACAGGGTTAAAGAGTATCTGACAGACTTGATAACCCCATTTCAAAGTGCTTTTGTGCTTGGTAGGCTAATACATGATAATATAATGGTGGCGCATGAGGTGCTCCATCACGTGAGAATATGAAAAGAACGGGTACAAAGTGGAGTGCGCATTATAACTAGATATGCAAAAAGCGTATGATCGAGTGGAGTGGAATTTCTTTCTTAGGAGCCTCGAGATGATAGGATTTGGGGAGAAATGGATCGCATGGATGCGGGCATTCATAACAACGCCAAGTTACAGTGTCCTTATCAACAGGGAGAGAACAGAGTTCATAAAACTCACAAGGGGGCTAAGGCAAGGATACCCTCTCTCTCCTTATTTCTTTATTCTTATGGCGGATGTGTTCTCACGATAGGTGAAAAAATAGGTAAATGAGAAGCGCATACAAGGGATTATTCTCAAAAGAGGATGCCCAGAGCTACACCATCTATTGTTTGGGAATGATTCCCTTTTCTTCTTAAGGGGAGCTGTGGAGAATGCGAGGCATTTGAAGGAGGTAATAACGACATACTGCAGGAGCTCGGGCCAGAAATTAAACGAGGATAAATCTAGCCTCATATTCAGTCAGGGTGCTGATGGAGCCACGTGCAAAGAAATCGAAGGTACGCTTGGGATACCAAGCCGGAGTGATACAGTGAAGTATTTGGGACTACCAGCAGTATAGCGGAGATCAAAGCGAGAAGCCTTGAGATATCTCAAGACACGAATCCGGGACAAACTAAATGGGTAGCGAACAAATACACTGAATTAGGCAGGGAAGGAGGTGTTGATTAAGTCAGTGATCACCACTATACTGACATATGTGATAAGTATATTCAAACTCCCAAATACCTACTGGTGCAATGAGGTTAATGAGATCATAGCGGGATTTTGGTGGGGGTGTACGGATGAGAAAAGGAAGATACATTGGAGGAAATGGGTCGACCTCGTTAAAAAAAAACAAGATGGTGAGCTAGGGTTTCGTGAATTGGAGACATTTAACAAAGCCATATTAACAAAGATGGCAGTTCGAATAAACAGGGAACCAAACTCATTATGGGTAAGGGTACTCAAAGGGATCTATTTCCCGAGAGGAAATTTCAGGGAGGCAGGGAAAGGAGCGAAAGCCTCATGGGGATGGGCAAGCATGTTGCAAGGGCGGGATACACTGATACGAGAATGTTTGTGGATGATAGGGGATGGGGCTACTATCCGTGTAGGAGTAGATTGATAGATACAAACCAAACCAGGAATTAGACCCGCACAGACGGAGGGATGGAGAGAGAACCCAAAGAGGAAGGTTGAGGCCCTATTTGACCGAAACTATGGGGGTTGGAACGAGGTGCTAATCTGGGAGTTAGCGACACCACATGATGCAACTCACATCCTAGAGATCAACATACCTGAACAGCTCGGACCAGATCACTTAATCTGGCCATATACAGATGATGGGAGAGTGTCGGTCAAGACAGTCTACCATCGTATCAAGGAGACCGAATCGGGGCGTGTCATGGGAACGGGGCAGGACGGGAACATACTCACGACTATACGGTGAGAAGTGTGGCAAACAAACATAATGTCAAAAGTACAAAATTTCATTTGGAAGCTACTTAACAATTCTTTGTCGGTGATGGATAATCTTAGGAAGGGAATGAATGTGAAGCCAAGGTGTCCAGTGTGTGGACAAGACAAAGATGTTGAACATATCGTATTCAAATGTGGATAACGAGCTCGGTGTGGACTGAAATCTTGGGACCGAATGCCACGAACCAAAACCATATGACGATGCAAGAGTGGATCTGGGCGAGACGTGACAAACCGAACACAAACCATGAGACCCAACAAACAAGATGGGGGATGTGCCTAGCCATGTGTTGGAGCATTTGGAAGGCAAGGTGCAAGATGACTTTCGAGAATAAGAGTCCAAATGTACGGGAGGTCATTGGGCACACAAGATAGGGGTACGAGGAGTTCCAATGCGCCCAAGCGAGACCAAGACCGAACCAAACACCGCGGGAGCCGCATGCATGGAAACAACCAAACCAAGGGTACGTGAAAATAAATTGTGATGCATCATGGTGTAGCCGAACTGGAACAAGTGTGATAGGCGTGCTTGCAAAAAACAGAGTGGGCAAATTGGTAAGGGGAACGAATAGACGACTAAAGGGACGAAATGTTGATGTCTGGGAAGCCGAGGCAATTCTGCTAGGGGTGAAAATGGCGCTCGAAATAGGATAGTGCAAAGTAATAATCGAGTCGGACTCGATGAGGATTATGGAGCAATTACAAGGGAGGGCACAATATTGGAAAAGTGTAGTAGTATGCTCGAAGATCCTAGCATTGGTGGGAAACTTTGAAACGGTAAATTGGTCAACGGTTAGGCGCACAACGAATGTAGGTGCTAACTGGGTTGCCAAACAGTCAAGATTGGGAGTGAGATTACAAGATTGGGTTCGACAACCCCCACTTCCACTAGTATCTATTTTAAGGAATGATTGTAATTCGTTTTATGAAAACAATTTAGATTAATGAAATGGGAGTACTCTTTTGTGATAAAAAAACAATTGGAGGGTGACTATGGCCCTTGTACTCTTTATGGGAACACTCTATTTAGTGGTAGTTAAGTAACGGATGGTTGTAACCCCTCTTAATTCTCACCTCGCGCAGACTTTCTCTTATATGTAGACGATTTACGGGTGCCTGTGATCCCTTTCAATTCTAACCTCATAGAGACACTCTCTTGTAAGTAGTCGATTTAGGGGTTATTGTGACCCCTCTCGATTCTCACCTCACTGAGATATTCCATTTTTTGAGGTAGCCGATTTACGGGTGGTTGTGACCCTATTACCTCTCTAGGACATACACTTTATTTGTCTGTAGTCAATTGAAAGGGTGACTGTGGCCCATTCTAATATTTTTGTAATTTTAAAATTCCAAATTGCAAAACCATTCTCATTATTTGTGGTCGATTGAAGAGTGATTGTGGCCCCAAGTTTCACTTTGTTAATCTCTCTTTATATATAGTCAATTGAGAGTGTTGTGACCCATACTATATCACAACAACATGCATTCTATTTGTTTGTAGTCAATTGAAAGGGTGATTGTGACCCATATCTAAAATTTTCCATCTTAAACACACTCTCATATCTAGCTAATTGAAGGTGGTTATGAACCATACAAATTTTCTATCTCAAAACAACACTCTTTTTATTTGTAGACAATTTAAGGGTAGTTGCGACCCATTCAAAATTTCTACCTCGTGAAACTTTATATATATCAAATCTTGGTTGTCAAACAAAGAGTAATATCAAATATTGATTGTTTTAAAAATAATTTTTAGATCCCACTTGGTTAAAACATTATGACTACATTCAAAAATCAATTTTTATTTTAAAACGTAGACTCACGTTTTTTCCAACTATTTTCAAATGGGCACGAAAATTTTAGAAAAGGACGATTGTGATTTAACGTTTTTTTTAAGTAATTCATGTGATGTATGCTTAAAAATATTCATTGCGAACAAAATTTAGAGTTAGCGGAGAATGTTTCACAAGTACAACGAAATATACAGAATGAAGATGTAAGTTCTATATATACATACATATATGTATATTTTAGAAAGTAAAATGATTATGTGCAACAATAGTATATGTACATGTGTATCGATAGATAAATAAAAGTAAATCAAAACAAAAGAGTTGAATATGTATAAGCATATATGAATGTGCACAATGTATATTAATGTACAGAAAAGTATGAAGAAAAAGTAAAAAATAATAATAAATAGGGACAAAAATTTAGTTAGACATTGAATGGATGCAATAACAACTAGATATATACTTTAAGAATAATACAATATATATATGCACAAGTATGTATGAGCAATGGCATGAAAGAATTAATATGTGAAATTCAAACCATGTTTCAGACGAGAGTTTTTTTTATTCTCCTCTACACCGGTGGCGTAACTGCTCTTTATTTCAACCAATTGTTTTATTCATTTTGTCACATTTTTACATAATGCATAACACTCCTATTTATATAAGTTCATAGGGTTTTCTAAACTATGAAGTGTATATGGAATAAAATATGTCAGAATATACTCCATATATTAATATACTAAATCTGCACGAAGCTTGTTTTAGAAACTTCGCAACCCGACCGCCATATCTAAAAATCTTCATAATGGTGCGCCACGTATCGTGATCCTGAACACATCGCATCTTGGTCAAAATCGAGTGTCTAGATTTTGTTGTAAACTCAAACCTGGTTCGAGTTTACAACATTGTTTTTTGTAAACTCAGTTTGAGTTTATAACAACAATGTTGTATAGCCGAATCTGGTTAGTTTTATACATCAGTTTTTTGTACATCCACACCTAGACGCGTTTTTGTTTATACAACTACTATAAACTAATTTGCCTATTTATTTTATAAAAAGAAAAGACCACACTCTTAAAATAATTATTATTTTTTACTTCAATAAAGTATTACCTGAATAATTTTGATATATCTTGTTTTAAAATAGAAATAAAAACATATGTCAAAGTTTGTTATTCTCTAGGGTATCCAACCCCTACGACTACCACTCTATCTTTTACTACTGAATGTCTCTCTAGCCCGACCCCACATATTTCTCATCTTAAGAGTGTTGTGTATTCTTTTTTAAAATAAATATACAAATCAGTTTACAGTAGTTAACAACAATAACTCGAACAATGTATAAGTGTACAACAAAAATGATGCATAAACCTAACCAGATTCGGTTGTAAATGCTATAAACTCTAACATGGTTTGAGTTTACAATAAAATAATTGTAAACTCTAACCTGGTTTGAGTTTACAACAAAAATATTGTAAACTCTAACCTGATTCGAGTTTACAACAAAAAATGTTGTGAACTCTGACTTGGTTTGAATTTACAACAACAAATGCTATAAACTCTAACTTGGTTCGAGTTTACTGCAAAGAATGTTGTAAACTCCAACCTGGTTCGCGTTTAGAACAATAAATGGTTAGAAGAACAATAATTTTGAAAGGGTTTAGTACATAGGAGCTACTCGTCATTTTAACAGGGGTAAATTATGCCTTTGACTTTTATTTTTTTGGCACCTTTTGAGAATTCTTTTCTTTTTCTTTTTTTAAAAAAATATTTTCTTAATATTTGATCATGCTCCGATTTTCTCTATTTCATTAAAGTTTTCATCCATATTCAATTAAATAAGTTGTAGAAATTGCAAATATATCATAATACTTTGAAAAATATCAAAGTTAAACTCTTTAAGAAAAAATATATGTTACCATTGAGTTTCAATTCGATGAAAATTCGATTAAGCTCCTCAATTAGGGTGCAGTTGAGCTCTTATCGAAACTTGAGTAAGCCCCTCAACTGGAGCTTAGTCGAGCTCCTATCAAATTGGAGTTCGATTTAGCCAAATTATAATAGGTTTCAATCGAGTTCCGATCAAATCAGGGCTCAATTTAGTTGCGATCGAATCGAGAATTATTTGTAACATATAGAAAAATTTTGGAGGTTTAGCTTTGACATTCCTAAATCTATTCCATTAACTTTAAAAACGTACTCTGTTAAGTTTGAATGGAAAATTTGAGGAAATGGCGGAACCAAACTTATAACCAAACATTAAGGAAATTGTTTTGAAAAACAAACATTTTCGAATTGTGCCAAAATTACATTATGAGGTGAAAATCATATTTTACCATTTTAATAAAAACAATTTCCAAATTTGACCCATATTTGAAATAAATTACTAAACTGACTCCGTATTTTTTTATTTCCCAGACTGACCGTACTCACGAATCTCACTCACAGATATGACGTCCGTTAATTCAATTTTTTGTTTACGGGTAAAGGCTAAAATGTTGAAAAATTATGCTTTGAGAAAGAATTAAACAATTGATCCCTCTTAGTAGCTAAGAGTTTTACCACTACAGTTGCTAATTCTAGAAATGTTTTACACACTTCTAATATACTTATTGCATCAACTATCATATTAATGTAATAATCCTCTCATGTTTATTTATTGGTGTTATTTAATAATTAACTTAAATTCAATGTAGCTCTTCAATTACAGTTCGATTTGATTATTTACCTATTATTTTTTAAATTGAGAAGTATAAAGAATGTTCTAAATTTAGTATTTATAGTCTACCGAAATACTCATTTTGAAAATATTGTTTCAATCATCTCTAAATTAGAACTCTAACACGACACATACATTGTTTTTTTTTTTGTCAACAACTTCAACACTTTTTATTCAAAAGAGAAATCACGCAATCAAAGTGATCACAGAGGTTCATTATTACAATCAACTCTAAAAAGCTACTAAGTTGGGGTGGGGGTCAAGGACCCAATTATATAAATGCACACACAATCTAGCTTGCCTGGCTATCCAATTTGCGCTCTCATTGGTTGAATGCGGGAATGCCTTCCAACTAACATCTTGTATTTGTTGCGCCATGTTCTTGGTATTCTCGCATATGATGTACAGTATCCACTAGCTCGTATTCCCTTGAATTTTCTCCAAAACCCTCAAGGAATCCGTTTCTACTTCAATCTTCTGCCAACCTCTGTCAATTGCCACTTTGACACCTTCCAAAACCACTTGAGCTTCTAAACATTCCACACTATCAATCCACTCTATTCGGTCCAGTCCTCCCACCAGCTGGCCATTCTTGTCCCTTGCCACCACGTCAAATGCCCCTTGTTTCATTTGGTTGCACCGTGACGCGTAGTAATTGATTCGGATCACACCCACTCATGGTTTTCTCCATTTTCTTGTTCGACTCTCTCATGTTTCGGTGCTTATATGATGTTTGGTCCTTGACAACTCTGAATGTGCTCCTTTTATGGCAAGAATTGTCTCCATCGTTTTTCTCTTGCTCTGCATGTGACGCCCCATTCTTTCATTCTTTTCTTGATCCATACGTTAAGGGATTCATCTTGTCCCTGAGCAAGTCGTATTCCCAAGACACCGAACCACACTGACTCGGTTAACCCGTATCCACTGATCATGTGTTCTCTTGTTAACCCTCAAGGAATCTGTTTCTACTTCAATCTTCTGCCACCCCCTGTCAACTGTCAGCTTGACACATTCCAAAACCACTTGAGATTATAAACATTCCACATATGACTCCACGCTATTCGGTTTAGTCCTCCCATCAAATGGCCATTCTCGTCCTTTTCCACCACGTCATTTGCCCCTCGTTTGTTTGGTTGCACCGTGACGCGTCGTAATTGATTCTGATCACACCAACTCCTGGTTTTGTCCCTTTTCTTGTTCGATTCTATCTTGTTTCAGTGCTTATTTGATGTTTGGTCCTTGACTACTCTGAATGTGCTCCTTTTATGGAAAGAACTGTCTCCATCGTTCTTTTCTTGATCTGCTTGTGACTCATCCTTCTGTCATTCTTTTCTTGATCCATACATTAAGGGCCTCATCCTGTTCCTGAGCATGTCGTATTCTCAGGATAGCGAACCACACTACCTCGGTTAACCCATATCCACTGATCATGTGTTTTCTTGTTTCCTCTAGCCCACAGATAGGACAACCAAGTTTCACTGTCGTCCCCTTCTCCTGAGATCCAGTCTAACCGCAACTGAATGAAGTTCTTAACCTTTGGAAGAGTATTTACCTTCCATATCATTCTCTAGATGTCATCATCAGGTCCTAACTCTTGTGTTGTGGCTCTGTCATTCTCTTTTAACCAATGATAGACGAATTCACCGTGACTCACACATCATTTGTGTAGAGCCATATCATTTGGCCAGGTCAAGATTATGATCTTAGACGCATATTAAGAATGCAGTGTTCATCTCTGTCATTGAAGCTGTCTCAGAGAACTTCCTCATCCGATGTACGCTTCAGCCCAATCAATTCCTGGACTCTCGTGTCCAGCGTCTGTCCTCTTTCACTTGGCCAGTCCACTCTAAAACCTGGCTTTGTCACCACCCAAGGATCCTCGAATATTTTCATGTCTATTCCATTCATCTCCAATATGCCACACCCCTTCCGTAAATAAGATATCCCTGCCATGGATCAAACTCGTCCATCCCCCAAAAGATCGGTCACCCTTCTTTATTGAATGGAAATCAGTATTGGGGAAGTATTATCCCTTGAGGTTTCAGACCGGAATTGCTCCTGGTTCATTGAGTATTCTCACCTCCATCTTTGTAATAAGTTCCTCGTTGAAGGTCTCCAAATTCACGGAAGCCTATCCCCCCCCTCCCGCAATCGACTTAGATCTAGCAAGCACCTCCCATATCTTCTAATGAATTTTCTTTCATTCATTTGACTCCCCCACCGGAAATTCACAATCATGGCATTGATCTCTAAGCACCATGTTCTAGGAAGTTTAAAGGCATTCATCACGTACGAGGGAATGACCGTGATTACTGCCTTTATGAGAACTTATTTTCTTCCTTGCTTGAGGGTTTTTGACCTCCATCCTTGGATCTTGTCACAGTTTCTTCTCTTGATATAGCCCAGAGCTTCCTTCTTCGATCGAACCCATATGGATGGGAGTCCAAGATATCGTTCAGGATTCGAGACACCTTGCATTTGCAGCATCTCTTCAATCGCCTTACAACGGTCATCGTCTGCCCCCTTATTGAAGACCAAGTTCGATGTCGCATTGTTAATGCATTGTCTAGAGGCTCTGCAATACCTCATCAATATGTCCTTCAAAACCTTGACACTCTCCTCTGTACCTTTCAAGATAAAGAATGAGTCATCAACAAAAAACAAGTGGTGCAGTTCTGAACACACCCTTTTTAGTGTGAGTCTACGCAGCCTCTCCATTTGTATGACCTCCTCAACTTGTCTCGATAACACGTTCGTCGAGAGGATGAAAAGATACGAAGAGAGGGGATCCCCTTGTCGCAGCCACCTTGTAGGCCGAATGGTGCTTGTTCTCTTTCCATTGATCAAGACTCAATCTAATGTCTTCGTTATACACTGTCGCATCCATTCGATCCATTTCACACCAAACCCTCACTTCTTGAGGGTTTTAAAGAGAAAGCGCCACTCAACTCAACCATACGCCTTTTGCATATCTAACTTCAGATCACATTCAATTGTACCACTTCCCCTTCGATTGTTCAAAAGATGGAACACATAGTGAGCAATCAGGTTGTTGTCCTAGATTGAACAACCTGCCACAAAAGCACTCTGATAGGGGGTGACAATGTCTGATAAATAGGGTTTTGGACTATTCACCAAGACCTTGGATACAATTTTACATATGAAATTGAAAAGGCTTATGGGACAAAAATTACTCGCTCTAACTGGGATTGGATTTTTAGGGATGGTAGTAATATCTTTATAATGTAAAGTGAAGGGAAAGACACCTAACCTGAGAAAATATTCAACTGTCGTGATTACATCTCGACCAACGGTGTGCCAATTCCTTTGGTAGAATAGACGCGAAAAACCATCTGGACCTGGAGCTCTTGCGCCTCTCAACTGAAAGACAACAACCATGATTTTTCCATCTGACACTCCCTTTCGTTCGATTCCTCCCCTTCTGACTGGACTAATCCATTCTCCCCGATCATTCTTAACTCTAGTTATTCAGTTTCTTCTTCTCCTAGCATTGGTTGTTAGGTAGAAGAAGGTTGACTTACGGTCCCCTTTCGTGAGCCATTTAACTTTAGACTGTTACCTCCAATAAACCTCCTCTCTATGGTGGAGATACTTAATTCAATTTTTTAGAAATGATTCCTCCTTATGGTTATTCGGGTTCGGCCGGCCGCCCGTGACACACCGGAGCCGATCGACTGCTTTCCTCAGTTCAACTTGATTATTCCCCAAGTTTTTCTTCCTCTATCGAGTTAATCTTCTATGGAAGCCCTCCAATTTCACATCAATGTCCACTTGCGTTTCCCCTCCATCCCATTCGGTCCAGACCTCTTTGATTAATTCTTTGCACTCGACCTTTTGTAGTCACATCACTTCAAACCGGAAGTGGTATCCTCTTCTCTGTCCTCATTGAGCATGATGAAAGATAAGAAACGTATGATCTGATCCAACTGCTATGTCATTTGTGCATTGGATGTCCGGATATCTCGCAGCCCAAGTTTCAATAATAAGGACCCGATCGATTCTTTCCGATACCCTTTCCTCCCCTCGACAATTATTGGACCACGTGAACCTAAAGCCCTTCACACCAAAATATTCCATATTGATGTTTTCTATCATCTCATTGAATTCATCAATCTGTCTTTGAGGCTTTCATCAACCACCTTTCTTTTCATGATGATGATTTATTGCATCGAAATCTCTCATACATATCCATGCCACTCTTCGCCCACTTCTGATATCACGCAACTCATCCCAATTATGTTATCTCCTCTGTGGATCCGCATCTACATACACCAATGTAGTGAGACAAGCGTTCGGCTGGTCACTCAACTTCACCTCGCAGTCGATAACATTATGGGTAACCGACTTAATTATCACAATTACATCATCCCTCCACCATAACTCCATTTCTCCTAACATATCTCTCAGATTAACATAGTAAGCAAAATTCATCTGCACTTACTGTCGTACACTTCGCAGAATGCATCCCTGTTCTTTGTTTCTATCAAGCATATGATATCCGGTTGATGCACCATTTTGAGGTCTATCAGATGGAGAATTTCCAGGGAAAACCCAAAACCTTGACAATTCCTTCACATTATACTCATGGCCCCCATGTGGCTGTTTCGGGGCAGACACCACAACCCGTTTCAGCAACTTATGATTCACTTTCCTTATTTTCCTTTTCCTCCTTCTTTACATTTCTTTTCGTCCTCACCATCTTTGATCTACTCCCCTTCTTCTAAGGCCTCCCTCTCGTCCTCTTCCTCACACATTCTTTTCAGTGACATCCTAGTGAGAATTAGAATAAGGTCGGTTATGTAGATTGTTGGCTATGGGCTAAGGTTTTGGCTTGGGAGGTCGGTTTATTCAATGGAGATTAACTGGTTTGAGATGTTCATAGCGGGAAGGATGATGGTTTCTAAGGGATTGTTGGTGGGTAGATTCTGGATAGTTATTTGTTTGTGAGTAAGATCAGTCCAGTTAGGAGGGGAATTTCACGATGGATGGTAAAGGGGGGGAGGGGGGGTCAACATTGGCTTATTGTTTAGGGTAGAGGATTTTGGATGAGGGTATGATGTATGGTGATCGATAGGATCATAAGTGGGTTAACTTCAATCCTTGTATATGGTGGGGGAAAGGTTTCTTTCAGTATAGGATTCCTTTCACACACCGTGATTTCCATATTCTCCATTCTGTACTGGTACACTGAATCTATTTCATCCACCTGTATAACTTCAGTCTCAACTCTTCTGATCTCATCACCATGCTATTCGGTCTACCTCCTTGTGTTTGGCCAGGTTAACCTGATTTTTGTCTTCTCCATCCCCATTTCTTTATGCACCTCCCCTATAATTCATAATTTACTTATTTTTCCTCATAGCTGTTGCCTCATTCGTTTTCTGTGTGGGACTTTTCTGAGATGGTCCCCCCCTCCTTCGATCCTTCTTTTCCCGATCTTCTAGGTCTTTCTCTATTCAGTCAGGGACCATACATAGGGTGTCCCAGTTTCTTCTCCGACATTTGGACATCCTCCTTGCAGCTTTGTGTTGTATGCCCAATTTTACCGCATCCATAACAGAAATCCGACAACCTTTCATATTTTATTGATGCCCAACTTTCTTTCCCTTCCGAGTTCTTCAACCAAAAACCAGCCATCAGAGATTGATTAACATCAACCTCAACCTTCATTCTCACATAGCAATTGATTGTCTTCTCAGCATCATTCTCTGGTTGAACAAATTTACCAATCTTATTTCCAATCTTCTCTGCATTCCCAATGTTGAACATCTTCAACCTTAGGTCATGAATATCGACCCAGAATTGAACCATTTTGAACTCGACTTTTGTCAGTCTTATGCTCGATGCCCATTTTTTAATCCTCATGCAATGTCCTTGCACTGAACATGCGGACATATCAAATATAATTTTTCTGGTCTCCTCTTCGGCAAACTCAAACATCACGATTCTATCAGTTGCCTCTGTAAACTTAACTGCACCGAATCTTTCCCATGCCTTCTATAGCACATTGATAATTGCCATGTTTTTCACTTTCTTGTGTGCTATGATCGATCCCACATACCAATCAATCTCATCCTCCCTTGGGTTCCAGTCCAGATCCAGAGTGGTTTTCCGAGTTGTCATTTTTCCTCTGAAAACTGGCACGACTTTGTTGCCCACAAGTCCTCACAACGATCGCGCCTTCCTGCAAGCACATGTAAAATAGAAAAGGGTAACACAACTAACACACTCACTTGCAAATTACACCAACATGCATCTGTGCAGACGAACCCTAGCAGCCTTCGGTGTCGCACATGTAGAGGCTTCATTTAGATTGAATTGTATCGCACCCAACCGCTCGACCCAACCCTCGTTGCTCTCCATGACACGCAGGGAATACCAGGTAGGATGCACGGACTTAAAGGTTGTGGTCATGGATTCTCCTATGCGGCTAGGTTATATCTCCAACTAAGGTTACATATCGAATCCAACTGGAGTGTAAAGGCGGGAGCTTTACGACGGAACCTACACGGTGGGGACACATAGAAGTAGAGAACTGTGGCTTTCGTCTGTTGGTGATGCAGAAGGTGGCTTCCGACGTTTAAACACTGGATGATCTTCTGTCGATGTGTTGCACTGAGATCTTATGTTTCACTTTTTACATCAACCATAAAATTTGGTTAAAGTCTTGTTACTAGCAACTTTTCCAACGCTGATCGGAGTTTATGGTTGATGAGAAAATTGAAACTCAACATCGTATGTTTCGTTAGAGTTCTAATATAATTATCTACCTACTACTAAAAAATGATTTATTTTAGATATGGTTGAAAAATATTTTCAAAATTAGTCTTTCGGTATCTTATAAACAATAAATTTAGAACATTAGTTATTTTTCAACTATTTTAAGATTTTTCATAGTATGTAAATAGTTAAATTAAATTTAAAAGTAAACGAACAACGTTGAATAAAAGTTAATTACTAAAGATCATCAATAATATGGATAAAAGTCATTTAGATACCTCATAAGTCACGTTTTCACAAATAGGTACGTCATAAAAAAATTGTTACTTTTAGATACCTCAAAAGTCATAAATGTATTTACTTTAATTGGGTAATTGAAAGTAATAAAAACAATTAACAATTCAATAAAGACAAAGTAAATATATTTGATCGATACAGTAAATAAATGTAGAGTTACCTTAATAGAATAAAATTCTACATACCTGACGAGCACATGACAGAAATGTTAACGTAGATACATTTATGATTTTTAAGGTACTTGAAAGTAACAAATTTTTTCTAAGGTACCTATTTTTAAAAATACAACTTCTAGTGTATCTAAATGACTTTTATCCCTCAATAAAATTATTAATACAATAAACTAGAGTTGATGTAGTAAGTATATTTGCATTGTATAAATTTTTGGTTTATATTTAAAATTGTGTATGTCCCTCTATGTTGTTAGAAAATTATGCTTCTGACAAGAATCAAACCATTGACCTTCCTTTTAGTAGTGTACTAGTCAAGTGCTAAGCTATTAAGCTGGAGGTTAACTAGTTGTTCAATTCTAGTCAGAAGCATATTTTTTTAACATTGCCGTTTACAGTTAAGATTTCGAATTAAATAGTTAAACTTATGGTAAATTGGGGACATACAAAAATATGAAGGTCAATTTGGTAATTATTTTTGTAAATATGGATTTGAATCAACCTAGAATGGCCAAGATTGACATCCATCGACCGGGGTTAACTTTAGACGAGTTTCTGAGTTAATCTCGATATCTTATACCAATATATGGGACTGTCTATGGGAAATTTGAACAAAAAGCCATGCCAACTCACACAACAATCATCAAGGGAAAACAAGTGGAAGAGGAACCTTCTCAACCAACTTCCAAACATTCCCCCTTATGCATCCTACTGCCCTGAGGCTCGTTTGTGTCCCCACATCACCAAGCTACCCACCATGGAGCATTTCCTTCTACGGTTGACAGGGCCATCGACGGAGGCAGGAATAGGCCCCTTGGAGACGCCTATACTACAATAGTCAGACCTTTTATGATACCTTAGAAACTTCTTCTTTACACCGGAGATACTCTTTTCCCTCAAGGCACTCCTAGAACAAGACAAGCAACAGTCATCCACCTACCTAGAAATCTCAACGCAGTCTCCTAACACTGCCCTAGAGAAACGAAACTCCATGCTTCTCCCAAAACACGAGGTAAATTCCAACTTCCTACATCCATTATTCTCTTCCAAATGCATCGACACGATAGGGATAAGGTACACTATACTCTATAAGTGCCTAACCCTACTCCTTGAGGCTTGTTGATCAACCATTCTTTGGCCTGAGCCAGAATCAAGGAAAAAAGGTCACTACAAAAATGAACCTCTACAGCTACAACACAAATTTGTTACTAAATGGTCTTTTGCCATCACTACAAGCCAGTGTCGGCCAAAACCTTGTCCCAATAAGATTCGTGGCTAAAGGTTTCCCCAACGACAATATGCTGCCACTAAAAGGTTGCACCACAAAAATCTCGATGACATTCAGTGGAAATAAGTTGTCGCCACTAGATACATTATATTAACAACGACCAAAATTGTTACTATATAATAGTATCAACAACATAATTTGTTGATACTAAACATGTGTATTTAATGACAACCAGTTCACCATTATAAACAATTTATAATGAGAGATAATGTCGCTGCTAAAGCACTATTTTTAGTGATCCATCATTAAAAGCACTTAATAATGTCAGTTAATACCACTGCTAAATATTAGCTTTTTGTGGCAGAAACTACTATTCAATGCTACATAGAAACTCTGGTAGATTGTTTTTATTAATTATCTTGTTTTTTCTATATATTATATATATATATAATATGCACTACACTATATATATATATATATATATATGTATGTATATGTATTTTAAGAAAAACATAATATATTATTGGGTTAATAGGTCCAATAGTACACCATAAGTTTTGGCCGTGTGATCGGATGATACCATATGTTTTTTGATGTAGTCTAATGGTCCGCTATGTTTAGAGGATGGTGTCCTACAGTATTCTGTTAGTCAACCCTTTCTTTTTATTGTTAAATTGACATGTGATGAGCACATGAGTGGTCTGAACCGAATGAAGACCCAATTTATGACGAAACAACCCTTGGATGCATTCCCTCCATATGAAACGGCTGTTCAACTCCAACAATTGCAAAGTTCCGATTCTTTGAAGAACACTCCTCCTTCTGCAAGTTTCTGACCACACTCATCCGCAAGCTTGAGTCATTCGCCACCGTTTCGATTCTTTGTTTCTTCAAGATGTTCATGCCTCCGTAGTTCATTCGTCCGAGATTGTTTGTCGACACCATCAATTTCGTCAAGCAAGCCGTATCGTTTGCCCATACGAGTGCAAGTTATGATCTTCCAAAAAAGTAAGTTTTTTTTATCCTTGTAGATGAGTAATGTTGTTAATGCATAGGTGTTTTTGACTTCAAAATTCGTTATTAAGTGGAAATCAGTTAGGGTAAGTTGTTTTGCCGATGCTTGTGTTGTTCTTCTGTGAAATTGGTTCAATTGCTTTTGTGAGTCATTTCAGTTCGTTGTTACGCTTCATTTCGGTTCGTCGTTGACTGATGTTTGAAGTTGAAATTCATCCAAACTGATGTTGCTTTGAACTAGGGATGGTGCCAGATGTGGATATCATTTATAGTCTTCAAATAGGTTATAATGGTAAATGGGTGGATCATGATAACGTTAAAGTGTTTGAAGGAGAAGTCGAAAACATGAAGATGACTGCGTATGGACTAGATTATTATTGTTTGGATTCGTTGCTGATGTGCTATTGTTAACTTAGTCATGAAGGGCCATATGGTATCTCCCACCAAATGGTAATCCAAAGAATGACCTTGTAGTGATCCGCAATGATGCTGATATAGTTGCGATGTTTGGTAATCATCTAACGATACCCGTTCTTAAACTGTTTGTGATGCCTCCGTTTGATACTCTGATTTGGTATAAGTCACCATTTATGAAGAAGTTGTGTTTGGGTGTTGTTTCTCCACAATTCATTTCTAAAAAGAAGGAGTAAGGGATTGTTGAATGTTGACGTGAAAATGAAGATGGAAGACGCAGTCAGTAAGAGTAAGGGTAAGGAAAAGATGATTGAAAGTCTGTCTGATTCATCTTCGGATGCAGTGTGGGAACCTTCAAACAGGGGTGCAACCAAGGAGAGCGATTGGGAAGACTTCGTTAATGAAAACCAGGCATCCCATTCTCGGTCGTCTGTAAAGAAAAAGGTTAGAAGGTCATTAAACGAGGGTGGTGTTGCTGCCGATTGGCCTGATGGTGATGAAACTACAACACAGCACGCAGATGCCCAAGTGGATGAAAATGCAGAAGACCGACCAGCAGGAAGGAGAGAGTGAGTCAACCATTTCAGAGAACAAGCGGGTTTTGGTGAAGACAATGAAAATGTGGCTAGTGACACAATTGGAACCCTTCCAAATCCGTTCAAAATCAGTGACGAGGAAGACGAAGCAACTACTGGAAAACGCTTTAAGCAGTATAAAGATGATGTCGGTGGTCAGTTCGAATTGGATCTTGGAATGATCTTTGAGAGTGGTAAAACGTTTCGCAAGGCCATTAAACAACATGCAATCGAACAGGGCTATGCAGTTAAGATGGGTAAGAACAACAACGAGTCGATTCACGTTTTGTGCCAAAATGACTACAGATTTAAGGTTGTTGCTTCAAAGTTAAATAAGGAGAACACATTCCATATTAGAAAACTCATGAAGGAACATAACTGTCCAAGAGATCACTACTCTCAAAGTATTGGAAGACACTATATATGTGAGAACTTTCTCGAGATGATTCGTTAACAACCGAACTTACGAAATGGGTTCGTTCGTGCTGAGATTAAGAGGAGGTTTGGATTCAATGTTTCTAGTTGGGTTGTATTGAATGACATGAAATTGCCGAAGGAGATCATCAATGGACAACGGGGAGAGGAATTTGCAATGGCACGAGACTACGCAAAGACTGTATTGTTGCATAATTCGGGAAGCACAGTCAGTGTGCATGTTGATTCTGTTCCATATCCTCTACGACCAAGGTTTGAACGAATGTACGTGTGCCTGGAGGCATGTGTGAAAGGATTTAGAAAAGGTTGTAGGCCATTCATCGGACTGGATGGTTGCTTTCTAAAGAGTCCTGATGAGGATCATTTACTATGCGTCGTGACGAGGGATGCTTTGCTTCCCATTGCATATGCGTGGGTGGAGGCTAAAAACGCTACGTCGTGGAGATGGTTTATCGACCTCTTAGAGACAACTGATGTAGGAGATGACAGGAGGTTGTTAATCATGTCAGATAGGCAAAAGGTTTGTGAGGTTAAACATAGCTTTATGTTTACATAATGTGTTATGTTAGTCCCATTTGTTTTACGTTTTGTTGTTAAATGGTCCCACATGTAAGGATTAATACAAGTTGTACATGATATTATTCCAGGAGCTGAACACAGGTTCTGCGTCAAACACATGCATCAGAACATGCAAGCGAAAGGTCTAGCTGATGCAGAGGCTAGGACGAGGTTGTGGTCTGCAGCGTGGGCGTACACTTATCAAAAGGCACAAATGGCATATGGACCGTTTGAAGGCAAGGAACCCAAAGGCATGGGAATATTTGACCGCCATTGATACAAACACATGGTGTCGATACCAATTTCGTCATGCATTGAAGACCGACCTAGTGGTAAACAATATCTCTGAGAGTTTCAACAGCAAGGTGTTTCTTGCAAGGGATAAACTTATTGTGTCCGAAATGGAAACGATTAGGAGGCAACTTATGAGAGACTTCGAGGTGAAGAAAAAATGCATTGACAAACGAGATGGAATGTTGGGTAAGAACATTCTTGGAAAGCTCCGCAAGGTTACTTCCAAAATTGGGAGGTGTCAGGTACTTTATGCTACAGAGGGTGAGTTTGAGGTTGATTGTGGGCCAATGAGCAGTTACAAAGTTAAATTACCTAACAGCTATTGCAGTTGTGGAGCATGGCATTTGAGTGGTTTCCCATGCTATCATGTTGTCGTATGTCTGGCTCATGAGAGGATTTATGACCTATCCCCCTGCTGTGATCTATTCTACCACAAGGAATCATACACAAGAACATATGCGAGTGTCATACATGCAATACCAGGTCGAGATGACTGGGCTAAAAGAAATAGTACCCCAATAGATCCACCCGTTTTCAGACAGCGTTCTAGTAGACCAAGGAAGAAGAGGGCGAGGTCCCAGTTCGAGGACCAACCAAGCCAAACATGTGTGTTAGGAAGGCGAGGTCTGCGACAATACTGCTCTCAATGTGGGTTAGAGGGACACAACAAAAGAGCATGCAGTGGCGGAGCAGGTCAAACTGTTGGGTCGAATGTACCCGAAGCCTCTGAACCTCAGGTACGTAACAATGCATCAAAGGTACAAATGTTAGGTTTTATTTTGAATTTGATATTTACTAGGTTGGACCACATGCAACTAAAAAAAGAGTTAAGAGACAATTACAAACATACGTTGATGAGTCGAATGTACATGATGATGTTCCTACAACAACTTCACTTCATCGCCCGAAATATACCGTTCGAAGAAAGGTCACACCACAAGTAGTACATGATATTCCAGTCCAAACCAAGATGTAGAATTAAAGTTCTGGTTAGAAAAACACCAAAATCCAAATCCAGTTTTGTTCCGTTCTAGGTTCAAAGAAAACAGTAATTGATGTTGATGACATCGGTGAGGAACGGGTGTACCCATCAACTGCACCTGTGGTGTACGAATCAATAGAATTTGTGGTTGTTCATGAACCTCTTAAAGTGGTCACATCGAAGAGAACAAGGTCATAGATGTCACATCTAAATACAACAGGAAGACATTTAAGTTAGTGACCTCTTTCTGTTTTTTCTGTTTTTTTTTTTTTAGTCGGTCAGACTTATCAGTCAAAAAACCAGGTCATACTTTTGTGTTTTATCAGCAAACTGGTTGTATATGTGGTTGAAATATGCTCTCATCTTTTTTTTTGGATGGTGACACTTTTTAAAGGTTATGTTGAATGTTTTACATACTGAATGGGTTGTTCTTCTGTATGTTTTTGGTTTCATAGAGTTGTTTAATAAATGTACAGTTACATTCTTATCTTTGAATATAAGTTGTTATACGGTACATTATTTTTGAATATATGTTGTTATATGGTCCACTAACTTCACGGAAGGTTATCGAATGGTATCGTAACTTCTGAAAACACAACATCATTGTTTAGCAACATTAAAACAACATAACCCTATAACAACATCATTTTTAACAACATCTACTTACAACAATAGACAGAACCATACCCATTCTAAGTAGACAATCCAACACAAAGAAAAACAAAGACAACGACTAGTGTAACAACAATCATCTATAACACGTTCTTCACAGCAGTCCCATTGTCCAATTTAACACATAATTCACTATGCATTACTTCAAACTTGTGCACTGCTCTTCTTCCATAAGGGCACATTGGTGGATCCTCGCAACATAAGAAACCACATTCACGATTTCAACCAACCTAGGCCAAAAAAAACAATGAAGAACAAACTTTGAAAAAAAGTTAGGTTTTCACAGGAATTTTTAGTTTCATCAAAATGAAGGTTTCAACAATCATAAATTCTTAAACATAAATTATGGTTACGGACCGAGAATTGCGAAATCCAAGCTATTAAAAAGTACATAGAAAACACGATTGAGAATGGGAACCTCAAATTGTGGACACCCATGAAGCCTTCTTGAAAAATTCTTCCAAGTTTCGGTTGGTTTGACAATGCAGCCTAAACCACGGTGGCATCGTTGCGACTTCAACTCAGCAATTTCTTTGGAAGAAGTTGATGAATGAGAAGACATACCAGTACGAAGGAGCTCACTGAAGAAGCAAACCAGTACGAAGGAGTTGTCGATGGAAGGGGGGAGGAGATGCTTTATAAAATATCATCCTAGGACAAAAGAGACATTTCAGTTCAAATATTACAACATGTTAGCATCACGTGGACAATTCATGGCAAAGAGTAAGGACAGTTAGGAGAATGGACCAAATAACAGCATTGCGAAACATATGGTGCAATAAAACAACATAGGGGTACCATCTGATCACATGACCCAAACATATGGTACCATTGGACCTATTAACCCTATATTATTTATACAACTATGTATGCATCTTAATACACATCCAAATAATAAATTTATAATAAAATTACACATTTTAGCAAGCATGCTTTACAAATTCAGTTTTAACAACAAAATGGACACTTCTTAACCAAATCTTCTTCCTAGATAGAAAGATACCTACAACAAAGTCAAGGATTGTAAGTATGATGCTGCATTCATAGATAGATTCCCATTGCACTCATACTAGTAGGAGGGACACTCATGGTTAGTGTGTTAGTCTTGTTCGAAAGCAGATGGTCGATGCTCAATTCCTAAATGATTTTAAAATGAGTTTAACAAAAAAAGTAAGGGAAATGATGCAAAAATGCAATATGAATGTTACAAATTAAGGATTATCAAAAAGCACTTCAATTAAATGATTAGTTATTCTAGAAACAGGATATAAACATACCGAAGTCGATACTTTTCCAGCTTTAACCTGTAATAGCAAGAGATTGTTGATTAGGGAACAACTATCCCCTGCTCAGTTACTCATTCATTATTATACTATGTAATCCATATTCTACGTCTCTTATTAATGAACTACTATTACTATACTTACAACATATAGGACAGTAAGTCTTTGTGCCTTCCCCTTGAGTTAGAATCATGGCTCCTTCAACACATATCATTGTGCCTGCTAACTTAGCCTTTTCGCTGTGACATTTGATGTCCAATTTCTCTGCTATGATGAAAGGGACGATGTTAATGAAGGCACATGCAAAAGTGGATGATGTGTTTATGATCCTCAGGAGGAATAAGTAGCACAATGGCGCTGAAAAATTAGTAGCACAAGATTCAAAATGTGAGCTTTGGTCGAGTATTTCTGCATCCAATTATTATATAATGAGGGAATGAAACGCGATTAGGTAGCTAGGTTGTAGTATTATACATGCATGGTAAGCATGTTATAAGATTTAAATTGTGAAGTATCTCAATTAGTTTGTACCTCTACATGTTCTTAACTGTATTCGGCCAACGGGGGCATTTAAACCCACCCTTTCAAATGGACTGTAGGAAATTGGCACCCATATGGGGTGTTAAGTGCAAGTCGTAAAAAGATCGGGGACTAAAGTGTGAAGTTACAAACATTGTAACTTCCCAGGGTGCCTGTAAAAGGATCCCTATGGCTGCACATATGAATATACATCACTACAAATACAAGATATACAATAGAGATTGTTACACTCCGGAAAACCCTACGAAGTTGCTCTAGTCCGATCTTTGGGTAATCCTCCGTGGAAACCTAAGGTGCGCTCCGATTACGTGACGTATCCTTTCGACCGGCACGCCCCCGCCATGACTCCGAACCGCCATCGATCTCGCACGCTTCCGCTATCACACGTCGAACGATGTAAGTATAATTTCGTATAATGTTGTTTGTCGTTCTAACGTGTTATTTCTCGTTTATGTATCTCGATATCCAACATTGGTATCAGAGCCAAAGGTTCGGTTTCCGATTCGTCGTTTTCGTGACGATAATGCCGTGATGATTTTCGTATCGTTTCTCGGAGGTTCCAACGAAGTTGTCCTCGGTGTCTTCGTGACAAACTCATTCCACCAAAGTGTGTTGTCTCCAACGAAGCATGCATTTGCATGGTATTTACTGTGGCAAAACCGTTTCAAACAAAGATGGTTGTCTTTGTGACGATAGACAACATCCTGACGATGGGCAAAACCGTGGAAAAACATCCCAACGAATGCTGTGGCAAACCGTTTCAAACAAAGAGGGTTGTCTTCTCTACGTGGTGTGACATTTGCATGGCATTTGCTTGGCAAACACATTCCAAACGAACCGAGAACCATGTGTGGCGAGAACCATGTGAAGTGAACATTCCTTGGGTAGGAAACGGGTTTCCGTCGACTTGGTGGAGATGAGAAAACAAAGACTCTCCGTATCTCCTTGACAAGCGAGTGCGAGCGTTCCATACGGCTTCATCGAATACGAGTTTCCGGTGACTCCAAGGAAACTAGTTTCCGGCGAGGTGACCACAAAACGCTCCACCATTGAACCGTCGTCTCCTATCGTTTGAAGGAAATGAGTTTCCAACGAAGTCACTGGTTATTGTCGAAGTCGCCGGCGATAGGTGTTCCAACGATTACTAGGAAGTTGAAGATGGTTACCTTTAGACACTTGAAACGGTTAGATATGGAAGTTACGTAAGTTTGTTAATGGAGAAATGGAGTAATGGCTTCGTGGGGAAGAAGAGAAAAACTGTCGTGGGTTAGAGGTTGAAGATGAAGTGGGATTGGAGAGAGATTTTTTTTTTTTTTCGGATTATATTAAAAAAAAAACGTTTTTTTTTTCCTTAAAAACCGGTCTGGGCACTGGCCCAAACCGGTCTGGACACTGGCCCGACCGGTTTGGGCACTGGCCCAGATCAACTAGGCAGAGGCCCATCGGCTGGGCCCTGACCCAGTTAACAGTTGGGATTCAGCCCAGCTGCATCTGGGCCTCAACCCAATATGTAGCTGGGCTGGCCCAGCCACCCTCTGGGCTGCGGTCCAGTATTGGGTCGTGACCTGGTCCGTGGAAAGAAAAATATATTTTTTGGACCCGTAATTTTAGAAAATGTTCAATTAGGTCCTCAAACTTTATTTAGGGATAAAATAATTTTATTTTATTTCAAAATGATGCCTAATCTTTTTAAATGCAATGAGTTGTCATTTATATTTATTAGTATCATGCTTAACAAACTATATTCTATAATAATTTATTTTTGATAAATTGCATGATGGCCCTTATTGTTTAATTTGTTTGAACTATACGCGAATTTGTTTTGCTAAAGTCTTAAGGAATTCAATTGTGATATTCTTGAGTTTAAATTGAGTAAAAATTATGTCTAGAAAGACTGAGCTAGAAGTGGAAACTTGACACCGTGCCCCTTCCTCCCTGGCCTGGGAACCTACGGGTTTTGTCTAAGAAAGGGGAGGATTTGGGCCCGTCAAGCAAACCCTTCGGTCCTCCTGGGAATTTTTGCTCTAAACGTAACTTTTGAGAATATTATATTTTTGTCCCTATAGTCTTCGAAAGTAGATTTTTTTACAAGTTAGACTTGTCAAATTCGAAAAGGGCCTTAGATGTTTGTTAAGTACATATTATGTTACATGATGTTTTGTTATTTATTAAGCATGATACATTTTATGTATGTTATTTTCATGTATAGAAACATCATGTGTGCGTGCTCAATTTTTACTACACGTTATACATGTTGATTTGATTTAGTATCTCGTATCCATGTATAAGGACGTATGATAAATTAAGCAAGTCTGATGATACGTCATCTATGTACAATTTATTCATGCATACATGTTGAATTATTTCATGTTTGATGTGTGTCCCTAACATGAAAAATTATTGATTATTTGTTTCAACTCCATGTGTTGGTAAAGAGCATGATTACTTAATAAATAATTATAATCTTTGGGATTATTAATATAGACACCATGTATAAATCAGTTATAAAACATGTTTACTTGTTTTAATATTTATGTAAATAAAGTATGATACATGTTTTGTTATGCATTCATGTGTAGATTAAATCATGACTGTATGCTGTTTTGATTGATCTAAATGGAGTACTTAACTTAATTGTTAGCAAAATTAATTTTTGTTAAGCATATACCTTGGACGATGATTGGGAACATAATGAACTTTTGACTCTAGGATATGCTTGCATTAATTGATTTGTTAATAAGAGAGTTGGGTATGACATGTGTATGTATGTTGAACAATAAATCTTGCATTCCTTGTTTGTATATGTTGATCCTGACATGATGATCCTTTTTGTGTGAAGGATGACAGCACCCCTCCAGAAAATTGTCACCGAGCTCAGCTGTGTGTTGAAGTTGAATGGTGACAACTATGAAGTATGGCAAGAAAAAGTTAAGTACTTACTCCAAAAGCTAGGAATTCTGGAGACCATATACAATGACATGGAAAATCCTACAACCGGGAATGTGGCCCAGCAAAGGCAAGACATGAAAAACTATGAAATCTGGAAAGAGCAGAATCGCACCGCGTGCATCATTTTGCTAAGTGCAATGGATGATGATGTGTTTAGGAAATTTAAAGATTATCAAAGTGCAAAGGCACTCTGGGAAGCTTTGAGAAAGAAATTTATTTTCTATTCCACAGAAAGGATACAGTTCCTGACTATGAAGTTAGTCTCCTACAAGAGGCACCCTAAACACTCCTTGAAGTTACATGTTCGACACATGGTCAATATGATAGCTGAACTGAAACACGCTGGTCATGTTCTCACTAAACAACAACAACTCCAAGTAGTGATACGTTCATTAAACAATTCTTGGAGGCATGTTAGAATGCAGTTGTCCCGCTCTGATTGGGCTGCCACACTGGAAGAAGTCCAAAGGCTCCTCAATTTCAATGAGGAAAAGCATATGGGTAAACGACCTCCGGCTGAGTTGCGTATGTCAACTTCCTCCAAGACCCAACAGAGACCTAAAAGGCAGGATCGTGGTAAGAAAAGCAAGCTTGCTAAGTCCAGTCAGGGGAAATTGACACCCATATGGGGTGTTAAGTACAAGCCGTAAAAAGATCGGGGACTAAAGTGTAAAGTTACAAACATTGTAACTTCCCCGGGTGCCTATAAAAGGACCCCTATGTCTGCACATATGAATATACATCACTACATATACAAGATATACAATAGAGATTGTTACACTCCGGAAAACCCTACGAAGTTGCTCTAGTCCGATCTTTGGGTAATCCTCCGTGAAAACCTAATGTGCGCTCCGATTACGTGACGTATCCTTCCGACCGGCACCCCCCCGCCGTGACTTCGAACCGCCGTCGATCTCGCACGCTTCCGCTATCACACGTCGAACGATGTAAGTATAATTTCGTATAATGTTGTTTGTCGTTCTAACGTGTTATTTCTCGTGCATGTATCTCGATATCCAACATATCTCGATATCCAACATGGACCAACAAATAGTTTTTCTCCACAAGATATAGAATAATGAATTTATCCTTGCTGTGTTTGACTTCCAAATGGAAGATGTCATTACCGGGTTTAGAAGAAACCAGATATCAAAGTCAAATGGATGAATAAACAAATACCGTATCCATCTCCAAGTTTGACAGCAGAGACTCGTCCATCAGTGAAAGCATGTAAATCAGACTCAAGGAATGGACATACAACAGAATCCCTATATTACCAAAATATAAATAACCCCTTGACAAGTATAATGACACCCAAACCCTAAAGTAGGGCATAAGTATCAAATTTACCTTTCACGGCCAGAAACACTTTTTTTACCGTTAAACGATTTATTTAAAAATGAAACAAATATAAAATATTTACGTTTTTAGATCTATTAAGAAACTATATAAAGCAGACGCTTGTTCTCTATGGTTTAGAGCTTTATCAGATTAGTCCAGTCGAGACTGTCAAGCTTACATTGGGGGAGCTCGATTTGCTGTCGGAATGTTTTCCTATTTTAACACATTTACACAAAAAATTAACCATACAATTCCAAGGGCATGGATAAGGAGGCCTAGAATTAAAAGACTAACACACACTCTAATTAGCAGACTTGATGAACAATGATATTCTTGGAGTATTATAATTCGTGCCCAACAACAAAAATAGCGACTGTTATGAGAACATTTACCCATGATCCGTAAAACCTAGAAAACAATTTACTATTAATTCCACAAAAATTGGTCCGAATGAACTAAATTTTCCTTCATTTACACAAACCCTATGTTTCCACGAGACATCACAACAATCTCTCATCAACAGGAGAAGGTTTTATTTCAGAAGAAGAAACGCTCCGAAGACAAACCCTAGATATTCTAATAACCAAATGGAAAAAATCTTGTTGCCGCATAGGAACTCCAAAGAATAGCTCAAATAAAGCAAAGAAGCAAGGAGCGAAATAAATCTAGAAATTGAACCTGAACCAGATCTGTTCACTTGGACGACGAAAAAGATAACAAGGGGAAGATACAAAACTTACAACTGGGAACCGGGTATCGAGTTTCTTTCTGATGCCAAAAAATTAGAGAAGTTGACAAAAATCAAATACAAAGATTCTTTGGGAGCAAAATCTTATATAAATTAGCAGGAATTATAACTAAATTCAAAGTACAGGAATCGTTGTGCCGCGGAGGAGATGAAGAAGAGAGCCAGATAGATCTGTTGGTGTGTTTCTCCCTTCTCCAACACTTATGGTTTCTGCAATTTTATATTTTTATCACTTTACTATTTCTAATTGCTATGTATACGATTATACACGGTGATAGAATGTAATGTGTCACTCCAATTCGTTATTACCAAGGGTTTTGATGTTAGAGGTCAATTGGTCGAAACACTTCATTAACTATCATAAACTACTTTTTTTGCATTGACAATATTGTCTTTCACTAAATTAGTTTTTCGTGTTTTCATAATTAGTGGCTGTTTAGTTACATTTCAATGACAGTTAGATAACGTTGTTACTAAATATCATAATATAGTGGCAAATGTAACCTCCATTAGAAAGATTATTAAGCAACAAGTATTTTTTTTATGCTATATCCTAAATTACCTTCTTTTATTTTGCATTGACAATATTGTCTATCACTAAATTAGTGTTAGACATTTTCATAATTAGTGGTGGTTCAGAGTCGTTTTAATATCGAAAAAATAACGTTGTTACTATATAACATGATTTAGTGGGAAACATAAACGTCGTTAGAAAAACTCTTACGTAACAGGTATTTACATTTTGCAGCAACAATCTTGTTTATCACTAACAGAGTTTTTTAGAGACAATATAGTGCTATCGCTAAATTACATCGTTATTGTGGTGGAAACTATGATCACTAAAAGGTCTTTCAATGATAGTATATTTATCAAATATATATATACCTACTAGTGACAAACAAATCTATTATTACAAAAATAGTTATTTAGTGACAGACCAAAAACATGATGGTCACTGTGGAGATACATTTCTGAATATAACGGGGTAAATGATACAATCCAACACAATAACAGACACAAGGCCTATTAGAAAGGACATGTGATGACGATCTTATCGCATTGTTCCTCCCCTCGAAGTTATCAAGTACATCCTCCTCCAGGTTCTTTAGATTAAACCAACACATGTTACCTTCTAGGAGGACCTTAAGATGAAGTTCATACAAAAGGAGATGGGTGAGTGACAATTACTAAGGAGGTTGGTAGCCCTGACCAACATAAAACACGGACCAGGTTAAACTCTGAATAATTTCTACGTGTGATTCCACAAAAGGGCGAGATATGTTGCGTGTTTTACTCAAGCCTCGACACCTTGAATAAGCCAAAGACATCAACATACTCTAAGAACTCGCCATCAAAGCAAAAATGTATATATACATGGAATGCACGAACTTAATAGTGAGCCCCCCCCCCCCCCATCCAACACGAGAAGAAAAAAATAAAGAAATAAATAGAGAGAGATTGAGATGCACTACAAGAATGTTAGTCTACAGCTGCACACTAAATTTCTCGTCACTAAATACTATCGTTAGATAAAATATTTTGTGTCGACATTTAGTATCGTAGTTATACAACTGATTTAGTGTCAAATAATTTGTCGCAGCTAAAGCTCATGTTTTGTGTGGACCTCTTCCATTGTTGAATAGTTTAACTTTAAAAAATATTAGTGTCAAGATAACATCGACATTAATACAGATAATCAGTAACAAACAATACACTAAAAAGGTATATTTAGTGTCTAATGTAGTTGTTGTAAATTATGTATAAACAACTTCGGTTTCTATCTGTCACCGTTATCATTTTGCCGTCACTAACGTAAATTGGAAAGTTACTTTGTAAGGATTTTCTTAAGGTTAAGTGAGGAGAAAAAAATCATAGAAAAAATTATTACAATGTTTAATTACTTGAGTACAATACTAAGAAAGAGATTTGCAAAAGAAATATTTGAAAGGATAAAAATATCTTGTGATGATTTCCCTTACAAATATTTTTTAGGAATTTGTATCTTGCTTATTTTATAAGGGATTTGTATCTCTTTAACAAATATTATATGTCATCATCGACAATAATTAAAATAATCAGTAACAGATATTAGCATTACCGTAAAAACATTTGTTTAGTGTCCAATATACTTATTGTAAATTGTACGTAAACAACCTCGGTTTCTAGCCGTCACAACTACCATAAATTAAAAAGAAAAAATTCAAAACTAAACAGAATCCACAGTATCTTTTATTTGAAAAATCTAGGTAGAAGTAGACCTGTCAAAATATGACCCGACCCGAAAATGACCCGGAATCGACCCGTGGTCGGGTTCGGGTTACTAAAAAGGTGTGACGGGTCGTTTTCGGGTTGACCCGTCTGACCCATCGTAAGGGATGGGTCAGGGTCGGGTTGACCTATATGACCCGAACCCGACCCGTCAAAAATTAAACCTAAACCTAAATACAGATTAAATAGACCACTACAGCACTGCGTTGCCACTTTTAGTGAGACTTCTCTGCGTTGTCTCTTCTCAGATAGTTAGACTGAGTTCTCCATCTTAGGACTTCAGTGCTTTTCCTTCTCGGTTCTCGTCAGTCGTCTGCCTGCTCTGCTGCTTAGTGCTTCCTGGTCCTGGCTCCTGCTCGTGCTCGGCATCGCCTGCTAGCTGCTGCAGCTCGCCTGCTCGCCTAACTTCTCTTCAGCTGTTCGCCCTCGCTTACTGCTCGCCCTCGCCTCGACTAGTCGCCTGCTGCTCGCCCCGGCCTCGACTAGTCGCCTGCTCGCCTGCCATTCTCTGTAAGTGCTTCCACGAATCGACGATGTCATTGATTTCCATCATAGATAGAATATAGATAACGAGATTTCGTCTTTATGATGTTGTTTTCACCAAACACTCTGTCGATAGTGATAGTGATGGTAAGGAGATTTGAAACGTGAAGAAATCTGAGTTCAAAACTCTCGCCAAGGTTTGTGTATTTGTAAGGTTTATTTGAAACTGTGGATGTGTATTTGTAAGGTTTATAACTTAAGTGGAAGAACGGAGACTCCTCTTTTTAAGTGGAAGATCGAAGACAGAGAGAAGAATGTCGTGTCCTTGGAGGATGGGGACGAGTTCCCGGAGCTTCGTCGAAAGGGCCAGCAGCGAGAGAAGCTCTGAGTGACGACCGGAAATTGACTTGTTAGTTGAAGGTTTCCATCTCGAATCGGTAAGTTATTATTTGAAACCTCTCAATCCTTTCGTTTAGATCCGTGTCGACGAACTCAATGGCCTCTCCGCTTCGTCGAACTCAAAATCTTGATTTTGTGGTCGGACTGAACCCAAAATCAAGTTATTGGGTTCAATTTGATTGAGCAACAACGCACACCCAGTTTGTTTGTGGAAGCTGACGCTGCTTTGGTTTATACAGGAGATTACAATATGACACCTGATAGACATCTCGGAGCAGCTCAAATTGACTGATTGCATCTAGACCTTTTAATAACTGAGTAAGACATTTGATTTCAGACATTCTTCCAAAGTTCATTGATCTGTTCAGTTTGATATGTAATATTCTCTTTGGGAGTGGGCGTTCATCATTGTGTGCTAACCTGTAATTGGGTTGTAGATGCCATAAAAAATTCGTAGCAAGTCTGGGGACTGATGATATTTCTTCTGTAGGTCAACTTATGCTACAACTGTTCGGGATTCAAAGTATGTCCGAGAGCGGGAGTTTCTTCTGGTTGTACGTCTAACAATTAAAATGAGAAAATTGCGGTTTGCGTTCTTTCTACCCCTGAATTTATAAACCATGACTAGAAAAGGTCATCTATGTTATTAATACTTTGTTTATTTGACATTTACTGTATGCCTTTGAAGTTTCACTCAGTCTAGTTTTATCTTCTAGACAAATATATATATATATATATATATAAATATAAATATCAGACTATGCAGTGTTTTTCTCCTTGTCATACTATTTTATCTGTTAGGTGATTGCACACGAACACATGTTTGCACAAGACATGACCAAATTAATCTTACAATACTGATGCTATGTCTTAAAAGTAGAAGCAACCTAAGGCTTCAGTGAACTCTTCTTCTGCCACTTTGCTTTTCCATTGTAGACAACCTCTCTCCTTTCAGTTTCTTGATATCCTCTCTTCTCTGGTCTACTCATATTTATGTTTGACATTATTGATTATACTCTCAGAAATGTTTGCTTTCTATTTTTAATACTCTACTGTGAATGCAGGAGCTCTGCATGTTACTGGAGGATTACTGGGAGCGGATGAATATTAAGGTTCCCATATACTTCTCAGCTGGTTAGTCGTTAGATAAAATGTCTTCCCTTGAATACATATATATATGGTTTCTTGGAAGCTTTCGTGAGGAACCTATATGTTTTCATTTTTAAACTAGTTTCATAAAGAGTTTGAAATGGCTTTATAGGGTAATCTCTCTTTGTTATCGCCTAGTAGAAACTCTATCCAGCCTTAAACTGATGAGTTCTGATGCTTTCTCATTCAGGTTTGACCATTCAAGCAAACATGTATTATAAGATGCTTATTAACTGGACCAGCCAAAAGGTCAAAGAGACATATGCAACTCGGAATCCGTTTGATTTCAAAAAGGGTATGTCAACATCTTTCTCGTTGCTTAATTCTCATTGTAAATCAAATCAAGTACTTGCTGAATTTTGGAGGAGCTTGTGTCCCGATTTGACAAGAATATTTCTGAAGAATTCAAAATCCATATGTTTTCACATGATAGAGCCTAATATAAAGGCCCATTTGCACCAAATTTATGATCACTTGCTCTGGGTACATGCTTAAAATATAAAAGCTGAATTACGATGCTTAAAGTTAAATATCTTGATGGTAAGTCTTTAGCATTTTGTGACTGCAAGTGTTGTTTCTTTCCCCTTACAAGGCAAGTACTGAGTAACTCTTCAGTTAATCCGCTTTGCAGGGTTACCTACCTACTATTTTCATAATTGAAAAACTGAGGGATTTGGGTTATACCATTATTTTATCAACGGATTTATATATGATCTTTCATTTCAGGTGATGGAAAGATTAAGGTCCAATGAGACTGGCATATTTAAGAAACCTGCTGATTTGATGCAAATGTTCAAGGTGACTCTTTGTTTACCACTGAATTTTCAGTAGTGACTCTTTGTTTCACACACTAGTGTGTTTGAGATTATCGTGTTACATGATTTTGTTATTGTATTTATTGTGTTTCCTTTCTATATGTAGGGGATCGTGAACTAGAGATGGAGATGAAGTTCGTAGTTCTGGCATTCCGAATTCACAACAATCTCAAGTATAAAAGCATATTAGTTTTAGGTCTTTATTTGATTTAGAAAATTATGTATTTACATTCAAATTTATTGTAAGTTTGTAGTTCGGATGTTTATTCAGATGTATATATATACTTTGATAAATAATATATTATGTTTTTTTTTTTTTTTAAATGCATTGTGTAGTTCATATCATATAGCAATAACTAGATAATTAATAAAAACACACTACAAAAAAATGTTTTTAACAATGATTAACCGTTGTTGATGCAAAAACTTATGTTTAGCAGCGACATAAACTGATATGTTCAAGTGTGGACTTGTTATCACTAAAGACATGTGTTTAGCAACAATATTACCTGATAGTATAAGCTACTTTTAACGGTGGATCTGTAGTCACTAAATACACGTATTTAGTAACAACATATTATGATGCTAATAGAACTATAAAGTGACAAATTTCACCGTTGTTAATGAAGTGTATATAGTGGCGACAATTATTGCCACTGAATGTGGTCGACCTTCAGTGGCGGTAAGGCTTTAGTGGCGGCAGACCTTTTAGTGACGACGTTTTACCGTCGGAGTGACCTTTAGCCACGGGACCTATCCTGACGAGACTTAGCTCGCTGCTAAAGGTTAGTGACGGCAAATATTCATTTAGTAGCTATTTAATACCGATGTTATAGAGCAACATTCTACTAGTGATGATTCTTCTTGAGCACAAACCATAGAGGGTCATGCACAAGTATTTCACCACACACACCTTCAATAAGGGTGTTTCAGCAATCTTGATGGAGATGGAAAAGCAATCACTGGCAAGGTCCCGAACTCCCAGGAGGAATGATGCCCTCATGAGGCAACTTGAACAACCTTTGATGATACCTTGGAGTGAAAGACCACAAAACCCATGACTACAAGATCATGAAGAGGAATGTAGAAAAATTGATCCAAAAAGGCCTACTGAAATTTGTGGTTGCCAAAAAAGAACGCAAATGTTCGCCACCACTAAATCTAAAACCTCCATAAATAGATCGACACAACCCAGTTCCTCCCAACATAAAAAAGGAGCATCAACGACATCTCAAGCGCATTTACAGTAGGGAAAATGGAGTGGAGCATGAGAAGTGTACGCCACACAACTCTCCATGGTGGTATAACTTGGAAAAAATCAAAATTGATGGAGAATAATGGCATATCTTTCTCTGAAGAGGATTTGACCCACGTTATAATCCCCACGACGATGCCCTTATCATAATCGTCGAGATCGGCAGATTCAACACGCATAAAGAAACAACTGAAGACGGTGGACTTTCCCGTGATAGGAGTTGCTGGAAGTACAGTCTACTCACTGAGAACCATCATAAATCCCAAAAAAATATTATTGTATCTACTATGCATTAGAAGATGAAATTTCCAACTCCTCACGGGGTTGGGGAAGTTCTAGGTGACCAGCATGCGTCATGAAGATGTTACGTTAACTGCTTAAGTAAGGATCAAAGGGAAAACCTCACCATCTAGACCGAAATTGATCCAAGGGAGGATAAATCATGATTGTCACCGGTTGAAGACCCAATCAAGTTATAATTGTATAGATTGGATAAGAAGGTAAGGATTTGAAACTCACTTATTGCCAAGCAGAGCACCTCCCTGATAGCACTCCTCAAGGAGTTTATAGCTCGTTGTATGGTGTACCAATGACGTGCCAGACATCAGAACATAAATCATCTTCCACAAGCTCGAAATTGACCCCACAATCAAATCAATTACTTAGAAGAGAAAGGTTTGAGGCGAGGAAAACATATTGGTGGTGAGGAAATAAGTAGGAAACTACTCGATGCGGGCTTCGTTAAGGAAATTAGGTTCCAAACTTAGGTAGACAGCCCAGTTTTGGTAAAGAAAAACAACGAGAAGTAGAATTCACGTGGATTTCAGAGACCTCAACAAGGCATGCTTGAAGGACGCTTACTCATAACCTCAAATAGACCAACTGGTAATTGCAATATCAGGACATGAAATGTTGAACTTAATGAATGCCTACTCGGGCTATAACTATATCATAATGCATCTAATCGATGAAGCTCACACCGCATTCTACACTGATAACGACATACTTTGTTACAAAGTCATGCCCTTCAGACTAATCAACCTACCAAAGAAGGATAAATAAGATCTTTAAGTGTATCTTGAGGTGGAAGATGGAGACCTACATGGATGACATACTAATCAAATCAGTCAAGGGCAAGTTGCACGCAAATGACCTCCAAGAAGTCTTTGAGTGCATACACTTACACAATGTCCGCCTCAGCCCCTCCAAGTGCGCATTTGGCTTGAGTTTGGGAAAATTCCTAAGATTCATGATAAGCGAGTGTGGAATCAAAGAGAAACCAGAAAAGCTGAAGGCCATAGAAGAAATTAAGTCACTAACGCATCATAGAGAAATTCAATACATGAACGGTAGACTTGCAACATTAAACTCCTTTATATCCAAGGAAAGTGATCGAGATCTACCATTTTTAAAATTTTGCAAGTAACTCAAAAGTTCGAATAGACAACCAAATGCAAGTGAGCCTTCCAAGCTCTCAAGAAACACATGCATTTCATGTCTGCTCTCGCAAAGCATGCCCCGACCAAGAATTTTTTTATTTGTACTGGCGGCTAACACAATTCTTCGAAGAATGAGGTGAATACCCATTTCCTCATTTATTATGTAAGCATGTTGTTCACTTCAATTAAAAAATAAATATATCACAATTGAGAAGTACCTATTTTCGTTGATCATTACCGCTCAAAAATTACGTCCTTACTTCCGCGCTCCTGATATACCAATGCTAACGAATCAACCACTTACCACGAACGCCAAACACTTTTGGGAAGAACGTACAGTAGATAATAGATCTTACCAAGTTTAGAATCGATTTCTCACAAAAAACCGATATAAAAGGGAAAGTAATTTTAAACTTCATAGTCAATAGCTCGAGGAACGGATAAACGGAAGTAGTACCTAAAAAGGGATTGAATGAAAAGGAAACATGGGAATTGCACACGGATGCGACATCCTCCAAAGGAGGATCAAATACAAGGTTAATAGTCAATGCACCAACAGGGTAGCCTTTAAAGTATGCAATCCTCTTCATGTTTAAAGCGCCAACGAAAAATCTGAATATGAATGTTTGCTCACTAGTTTTAAACTAACACATGGGTTGGCATCACAACAGTTAAGAAAGAATGTGACTCCCAACTAGTTGTTAATCAGATTAAGGGTGAATTCACTACAAAGGATGAGAAAATGAAGATGTACTTGAACATCACACAAGAACTAATTAAAATATTCAAAAACTTCTTGATCGAATCTATTCCAAGATACGCTAATCAACTCGTAGACTCCCATAGCAAGCCCGCATTTAGAGGGAATCACATACAAGTACAATTTGTAGAAAAGTCCTTTTTCTCAATCGTGGAACATAGGCAGATCTTGAGCATCGAGAAACTATACAGTTGGATGACGAGGAACCACAATTATCTAACAACCAAAATCCTGTCAGAGTTTGAAATAGAGGCGACCAAAATTCGACGACACACTCAGTTACCTCATCATTCATGAGGAAATATAAAAATGAGTATTTTTAATGCGTTACATCAAATTTATCACCCATCCTGATGCAGAAAAGGTACCAAGGGAAATTTACGAATGGGTAAGCTCATACCACAAATGTGCTGGATCAACAGTAGGAAAGGCACTAAGGTTGGGATAGTATTGACCCACACTGAATAATGGTATTGTAACATTGGTGCAAAAATGTGATATTCGTAAAAAATTCTAACAAACAATTGATCGAGCACCAATAAAGTGAACACCAATGGCGAGTGCCTGCCCTTTCGTCAACTAGGGCAATGAGTTGCTGTGATTTTTCCCAATAAGGAAGAGGAAAGAAACATGATCATAGTTGTTGTAATGAGGTGGATCTGAGTGGAAAAAAACTTGTTGGGGGTATCATAAAGGGTGACAATATCACCTGAGAAGACTCGCCAGATGTCCGAATTAGAAAGTCATTGATTTGGAAGAAAGGACAATGGAGGTTGTTCCTTCAGATTTCTCTCTTATGCTTAAGTGAGTATAGGGTTCTGATGTATGTAATTTGTAAATCATCCTTATCGCAAGAGAGTATAATTGTGATGTATTTATACGTGAGATGATATTTTATTGTCCATTACCTGATGGTTAAGATTTGGTGTCTGAGCTATTATCGAGGATTGTGAGCAGTTTTACTTAAATCTTTGACTATTATTGTGCACTAAGATTCAGTGTAACTACCATATTTGGTCTCAGGATCAAGTCTAGGCAAGCATCGTTGTTGTGGAGAAGGGTCCTGTAAAGTCAATTTTTTCCCCGAATCTTTAATTGACGAGGGTAAATCTGGGGTGCTTGCCTTATCTTAAGAAATTAAGCCAACCCTTTTTAGTTGTGCCCGTTCCTCTCCTTGTTGAGGGTGAGAATATATTATTTATCACATTGGAAGGAGGTGGTAACGTTTTGTAGGCATGTCTTTTTATGCTTGTTTGGGGTGAGATTGAGATGTCCGGCTTAGAGATTGAGGATAACTTGATCACGTCACGTGGGATTCACATGACTAATATTCCATTGAGGGTGGTTTACTCTGGTTCCAGTTGCGTGTGTTCTCTTATCACGACTTATCACGAGGTAAAGTCGACACGGCCTCATCATTTGCGCCCAAAGCTTGTGTGAAAGGATTTTTTTGATCAAGTTTGATTTTGAGAGTGTTGAGGCGATGACCTTTTGCTTAAGAGTTGCACGCAAGTGATGTGATTTTTCTTTCCCACTAACCTCTGTGGGAATGCGAGCCTTATATCATTTGCATGTACTCGCTTTAACCCCACAACTTGTGTAAGGCATGTTTTTAGTTAGTTTGTACTGCTTTATTAACCCTTGGGTAATCCTGATTTGGGTATTCTTAGGTTTTATTAGGCGAGCTTTTTTATACTGTATTTTCTTTTCTTTTACTTTGATCTTTGCAGTTCCCTTCATGATAGAAGGATTTCCGGACTCAATTTTTGTTATCCTGTGGAGGGGTTTCCTTTAGATGCTAAGGGGACGTTTCATTGAATGTATTATTTAATACACGTATTAGTTACCATATATATTAGGTAATACACGTATTAGGTAATACTATGTTTGGATGGGACATGTATTAAGATATACTTATATATACATAACCTAAGACAGTGTTTGATTCAGTATAAAATTATACGTAAAGTGGCAAAAATGCATAAATATCATTAAATTTATGTTACAATGTAAATATGTTCAACACATGAATTGAGTTATTTTTAAATAAAATATATTCATATTAAAAAAATTTGGGGAAAAAATCATGAACACACATACACAAAAACGAGATAGTATCCCCTTTGAGTTATAACCGCTTCAATCCACTTCGACTCTTCTCTTCTGATCTTTGCAATTTCATCCTTAAAATGTTACTCCCATGCATCAAGATTTAAAACTTTCATGTTCTCAAGCGACTCTGTCTGATTAATTTCTGATTGAAAAGAAAAATAGAGCATTGTATTGGTTTTACAACATGTGAAACAACATGTTTTTATAAACATAACATGGTTTTACAAATCGATTTTGGGAACAACATGATTTTAAAACACTCATGTGGCACCACACCTAGCAAAATATGGAGACGAAATAGTTAAATAACCCATTTTAAGTTTTTTTTTCTTCTCATGACACATATGCAACATAAAAGTCTGAAAAATAAAGCAAATGGTATATGTTTGTTTAATATTATTTTTAAAAAAATTATCAAATAAACGAGAAGTATTAAAATATTATTGAGTAAATTATTCATTAATTTTTAAAATATTTGCTTTATAATATTGACTCTATGTCATATATCATCGTCGAAATGAACTCAGAAATTATTTCTGAATTCGAATGATACCCAACAACTATTGTTGTGTTTGACTTAGTGATTCATTTTTTGTAAAATAAAGAATATATAGAAGAATTAATTATGGAAGTTTATAAATAGTATTACATTATTTTATTTTCATTAAATATATGAGGTTTTTTTGGTCATTATTATTAGATAATCCGAGTAAATAATAATTTTAATTATTTTATATTAAAATTCACAAAGTTTGATGAATATTGAAAACTAACATGATAAACTATTCTTATGTAGGGTTAATAGACTAAGGGTTGTTAAGTAAATTTGTACTATGTATTAAATAATATCATGGTTAGACAATGTATTAGTTAACACACAATTAACACTATAATTTTGTATTAGCTAATACAAATCATTATTTCTAATAAAATATTGTATTAATTAATACATGTATTAGTTAATACTAATACATGATTCATACCTGAGTCAAACACTTCCTTATAGTTGTAATTAAAGCTTATGGGAGCATAAATCATGTTAGACCTTTTAGTTCCCCCGAGTTCTTTTAGCTTGAGTAATATTGGGGGTGACAATTTATGATTTATTAGATAATCCGAGTAAATAATAATTTAAACTATTTTATATTAAAATTCACAAAGTTTGATAAAAATTGAAAACTAATATGATAAACTATTCTTATGTAGGGCTAATAGACTAAGGGTAGTTAAGTAAATTGTACTATGTATTAAATAATATCATGGTTAGACAATGTATTAGTTAATGCACAATTAACACTATAATTTTGTATTAGCTAATACATATCGTTATTTCTAATCAAATATCATATTAATTAATACATGTATTAGTTTATACTAATACATGATTCATACCCGAGTCAAACACTTCCTTATAGTTGTAATTAAAGCTTATGGGAGCATAAATCATGTTAGACCTTTTAGTTCCCCTCAGTTCTTTTAGCTTAAGTGATATTAGGGGTGATAATTTCTGACACGACACGATTAAACGACGTGTAACGAGCTGCATTTTACACGATAATAACACGACACGATTACTAAGTGCGTCTAAACAACTCTTATACGTTTAGACACAATTATTAATCGTGTCTAAACACCTCTAACCTACAAATACACGAAAAACACACGTTTAAACATGATTAATTAATACATAAGTCATAAGACATAAGATAAGAATTTCCATTTGTAAATAAGTGTTAGAAATTTCAAGTTTATCAACTCTATCATGGCAAAGACAACAATATTTCTTTAATAAAGTATTGCCTCGCATAAATATAATATAGTACATACTATTAGACATGAAACTATTAATTTATGTATAAAAAAAAGACAAATAACACACAAACTTACTTTTTGAAATTTAAGTATAATAATAAAATATTGAATTACCCACTTACTTTTTAATATTGAACTTTGAAGATCATACTTTGTATATATGAATTTGTTTATATATTTGCTTTAAAGCGTATATGGATTTGACCTTAACGAATCCCGTGTCTAAACAACTCTTATACGTTTAGAGGCGATTAATGACTTATCCGTTTAGACCTGAGACATGTTTAGACACGGTTAAGATTTATTCGTTTAGACATGAGACATGTTTAAATGCGACACGATTAATGACACGACACGATTAGACACAACACGATTAGACACGACACGACACAGTGCCACCCCTAAGTAATATAGCTGAGCAATCATTGAATGTTTTTATGATTTAGAGTTATAACTCTAGTTCATGAAGATTTATATTGTTATTTCAATTAATGTGTAATGGTAAGTAGGACTGTTAGTAGTTTTCCACATTTTTTAGTAAAATGTTTGATGAGTTTATTATTTTTATCGGCAACAACTTACATACTATGTTTCCTTCTATTTTTTTGGAAAACATTATTGATTTATCAAATATGTGTTTGTGTGTATGCAAGACAAATAGAGAATGAGTTTGATGGGTTATGAACATTAAGCTTGACTATTTTTACATTTGGCCCAATAACACTCTAAACTGGATTTATTAAAGCCCAAGTATACTTGGGCGTCGCCCTTGACTAAGGATGCGCAATTATATGTAAGGCGTTGCCCTATAAGGATGCGCCAAAGACATAAAATACTCAGAATAAGTGCGTGCCACCGCATCCACTGACTACCTCAGTTGGTGCGCCTGCACACCTACATATTAGACTAGTTGCTTTTAGCACGCCTAGGATTAAACCAACTAAAAGGATAGTCTACAGTGGGATACCACTACAAACGAATATTCCTAAAGTAACCACGGTTGGCTCGCCTAAGAGACAGCTCAGACAACTATGGTAGGATTTAACTCTACTATGGTACAGGTATAAAATGTTATAAATACCTCATTATCATCATCAGTTAAGGGTAAGGTTTTCTGATATCCCAAAACTTATACATTCTGAGTACTCACATACAACGAACCTCATATGCGTCTGAGATATGCAGGACATAATGGTTGTATATCCAGAGTCGGTTATGGGACAAGAGTTGAGAGGTTGCACTCTCTTGCGAGTGCTCCCATGGCGAGAAATGGGAGACTTTGACTATGGTCTTGGCGACCGGTAAGGACTTTGGTGGTCACTTTTGGTTTCGGATTTGATACTGGACCGCTTTTGTGGGTTCCAGCTAACCCCAAGTGTGGACCGACCCCGTCTTGAGTGATTTGGATTAACCCCTCTGAAATAATATTGGGTCACGACGACTTGATGGGCTTTGTGCAGTATTGGTCTATCACTATCGATACCCAACATTTGCCCCTGAAGCTTTAGTGAAGTTGCTTCAGTCGAGCTTGACTTGTGAGGAAGGGTTGAGATAGTGACTTCTTGATTGGACATTGATGTTTTGTTTAATCTTCGTGCCTCTCAATGCTCTGTATGCTTTGGCGAACAGTTTTGGTTTCTACAATTTTGATTGCCATACTGCCACACCTATTGTGGTGGACCTGCCTGAGGCCAACGTTCCGACCGTATCCCCGACAGGTAGTTTTCTTGTCTTTATTTTTCTTTTGGGCGGTAAAGTTTCCTCTTTTCGCTATTTTAGTCTTGTCTTTGCCTTTGCCATGATATTTTTAGATATAAAACCCAATGATCTGAGGTCGTCTGAGTTTAAGGTTGTGGTTGCCCTGATGGGCCTTAAAGAAGAAAATGCACATACATATCTGGGTCTAGGGCTGCATTACCCGTGGGAAGGAGAGGTTTACATTTATGCAGCCCAGATTGATGTTGGGTTGCGTTTTCCTATTTGTGAAGACTTGAAGGAACTCTATTGCTATTACGAGATAGGTCTCACGCAACTGTTACCCAACGCCATCCGGATGTGCTGAGATAGGTCCCTCCGCTATCTTCACTGGGAGTACTGCCCTCTAGTGGCTGTTCACCAACCACCAAAGGTGGCTGACCCAATGGGCCTTTGGTCTACTTGCATTAATATCCGGGAGGTGGAGATTTATGATAAAACGATGTTGGGGCTAACCTGGACCTTTGCATGCATCTGCTAAATGGGATCCTTCCCCCTCGGGTACAGGAGAGGTTCCTTCCGAATTGGACGACATAGAGGTCGTAAAGAGGATGCACTTTGAATGTCTAACCTAGTTAAATTCTTTTACCCTTCTTACTCCTTTATAGACTTCGCTTTATCTCTTTATCTCTTTACTACTTACTCTTTTAACTCCTTATTGATTTGAACTTGATCTTTTTTTTTTTCCTTTTGTCAGCTCGTCCTCGAGTAGACGGCGATCGGGCGGATTGTATAGGAGGTCGCTGATAAGCAGGTTGATCTGTTTATTACGCTGGAGCAATACCAAATCTTGAGATATAACCCCGAGGACATGGAAGAGCTGAGGCAGAGGGTCAAAGCCTCCACTGAGCTGGTGGAGTAGGCTTTGCGGGAGTCTGCGGAGAGGAAGAAGGAATTGCTCGCCTCGATCAATGTGCGGGAGGATCAGGTGGCGCTCGTCGAGGATGGGAGGCTTCGGGCTGAACTTCAGACCAAGGAGACTGAAAAGTACTCCGATTAGCTGGAGGTGGAGGTCACCCACCATCATGACTAGCTGAGGGAGGCTGAAGCTCAGATGGATGCCTTCAAGGCCGAGAAGGAGCAACTCGAGTTAAGGCTCAAGGTTGTACCATCCCCCAGAGCGTGGTCAAGGACTTTAAGAAGCCCGAGGAGTTCATCGACTACGGCTTGGAGGTGATGAAGGCTTAGGTGGCTGTCTATCTCCAGGTCTTGGTCGCTGAGATCCATGGGATAGATCCCAAGTTTCTTCCTCGAGAGGTGAAATCACTCCACGATTTTATTGAGAGTGACTATACCAAGGAGGCTCCTCCTACTGCTGTTGGCAAGGAGAAGGTTGCCCTCAAAGTTTAGAAGGATACTGCAGACCCCAAAGAGCCCATGCTTTGATGCTCCAGGCCTCCAGGTGACTGAGTTGATGCAGAGTTTCAAGTCGAAGGAGCCTGTTATGCTAAGAAGCACTACAACCTTGCAAAGTCACCTGGCCTCCTTATGCTTTTGTTATTTTTCCTTTTGTAAATGAGAGTTGGTTTATTTTCCTTTGCTTTAGGAATTTTGTAAATATTTTTTCTTCAAATGTTGACCCGAATATTTTTCTTGAATATAATGTATTTTTTCTTCTTATGAGGAAACGTTACCTTTGAAGGTTCTTTTCGCTCCTTAAGGCTTTTGGGGAACGACTGTTGCTTTTTATCTTGTCCATTCTTTTCGCTAAGTTTCTTAAGGGAACTGTTACCCAATTATTATACCTTTAAGGAAACTTTTATCCTTGATGGATTCGTTCGCTTTTAAGGATATCTTTGTCCTTGGATTCGTTCGCCTCTTGGAGGAACTGTTACTTAAGATTTTCTCGCCTTCGAGGAAGTCGTTACCTTATATTCGTTCCCCTAAGGCTTTTCAGAGGAACTGTTACCTTAGATTCGCTCGCCTTTTTGGGAGTAGTTGCCTTAGATCCGTTCGCTCTCTTAAGCCTTTATTTGGAGAAATTGTAACTTTTGATAGTTCGTCTGCTCCATTTTGTCTAATTTAAGGGAACAGTTACCTTTGTTGTGGGTTCGTTCGCCTTTTATGTTAGGTCTTTATTTTTCCTAACTTTAGGGAACGGTTACCTTTGATGTGGGTTTGTTCGCCTTTTATCTTAGGTCTTTGTATTGCCTAGTTTAGGGGGAACTGTTACCTTAATGGTTCGTTCGCCCCTTATTTTAGGTCTTTTGGGAGAGGAATTGTTACCTTTGGTGGTTCATTTGCAATCCTCTTCTTGCCTAACTGGGGATTGTTACCTCGATTGGTTCATCTGCTTGTATGTATTAGGTCTTATTATTTTTTAGAGAATATGTTACCTTATTTGGTCCGTCCGCTCTTCGGAGCTTGATTCGTTTTTGTTCGAGTGGATATGCTTTTGTCGAAAGAATGGTTTGTCTTATTGAGATAACACTTTGATTACAAGTTATGCATAAAAATTCTGTAAATGTTTGGAATTGAAGGGACAAGCTAGCCTTACATCCTCCATGTTTTCCAAGTAGTATGCCCCTGGCACGATGATCTCTATTACATTCTATGGGTCTTCCCACTTGGTCGAGAGTTTGTTGTGGATGTCCAAATTTGTGAACTCATTCGTTTGCATAACCATTTCCCCCACAAAAAATTGGTGAGCGCTGACTTTTCTTTTGATGAACCGAGCGGTCGCTAGTCCCATCTTTGCTTGTGCTTGGTCTGATTGCCTTCACTTTTCTTCAACAATATTTAGGTATGTGAGTCGCTCGATGTCATTAGATTTGGTGTTAAAGTGTAGGATCCTATGGGTGGGCACCGCTATTTAGGCAGGTGTCACTGCTTCAGATCCGTACACCACACTAAATGGTGTTTCCCCTGTTGTTGTTTTAGGTGTCGTTCTGGTAGCCCACATCACATTGTCCAGCTCGTCAACCCAGTTTCCTTTTAAGGCTTGAACCCTTTTCTTGAGTCCAGCCAGGACCACCTTGTTGACTGCTTCAACCTATCCGTTAGTTTGGGAATGATGCATTGAGGTGAATATGTGATCAATATGGTACTCTTCATAGAGCCTTTTAAGTTCTTTACCCACAAATTGTGGGTCATTGTCGCTTATGAGTATCTTGGAAACGCCAAATCACGCGATTATGCTAACCTTTAAAATTTTGAATACTTGAAATTCAGTTATAGAGGCCAATGTTTTCGGCTCTATCCACTTGGAGAAGTAGTCCATCGCCACGATGATATGGGCTCTTTGCTCAGTGCTTATGGGAAAGGGTCCCATAATGTCTATTCCCCATTGGGCGAATTATCAGGCACTCAACATTGGGGATAGCAGTGTGGGTGGTCGACCGGATCTTGGTGCGAACTGTTGGCAAGTTTCACACTTCTTTGTCAATTCCCCTGCGTCTTTGCTCAAAATTGGACAGTAATAGCCTAGTCTGAAGATGATTCGTGTTAATGAGCGTGCCCCTTCCTGACATGCGGCGACCCCTTCATGAGCTTCACGCATGACTCTTTCTGTCTCTGGATGGGAAATACATCTCATATATGGAGTTGAGTATCCTCGCCTATAGATGTCTCCATCTATGAGAAGATAACTTGTGTTTATGCGACTTATCTTGGTAGCCTCGCCTTCGTCTTCTAGTAGGGTTCCCTTTCTTAGAAAGTTTTGGAATAGAGTCATTAAGTTACCCTGCTCTTAAATATTAAAGACTTCAACTGGGTTTTTAAGGACCGAGCATAGTGCTATTCCTCCAAACGCCAGCTTGCTTAGGGAGTCTGCCAGATGGCTGTCTTGGCGAGGAATTGACTATATTGTGAAAGTTAGTATTTCAGCGATGAGTCCTTTGGAAATATCGAGCTACTTTTTCATTTTGTTCCCCATTTGCTTCATAGTTACCATTGATTTGATTTACAATCAGTTCTGAGTCGCTCTTTACCTTCAGTGAGGTTATACACATTCGTTTAGCGAGTCGCAGTCCAGTTATAAGTGCTTCATATTCAACTTCATTATTGGTCTCCTTGAATGTGAGGGTGATTTCATACTTGAGGGGCTCACCCTAAGGAGGGATGAGGACTAATCCTGCCCTCGAGCCTTCTTTTGAGGAAGATATGTCTGTATAGAGTTACCAACCTTTTTTATTCTGCCTTTGGATTCTCTTGTTCTGTTTCAATAAGATCGTTTATAGTACTTTCCACTATAAAGTTTGTTAGGATTTGACCTTTAATAGTCGTTATTGTCGCAAATTTGATTCTGAATTCGCTCAACTCAATCGCTCACTTGATCATCCTTCCTAAAGAGTCTAGCTTCATCAGGAAGTGCTTAAGAGGTTTGTTGGTGAGGACTGTGATTGAATGGGTGTGGAAGTACGTCCTCAACTTTCGAGAAGCGATAACCAAGGCATAAAGATTCTTCTCAATCTAGATATATCATATTCCAGCAGGATTAGATAATTTGCTTACAAAGTAAACTGGATTCTCTCTACCCTTCACTTCTCTCACTAATACTTCAGTGGTTGCGACTTCACAAACACTTATACAAAGAAAAAGTGGTTCTCGAGAATAGGCTTCGCCAAAGTCGGGAGTGTTTGTAGGTGTCGCTTGAGTGATTGAAAAACGGTGTCACACTCCGGCGTCCACTCAAACTTTCGGTTTACTCTGAGAGTTTGGGAGAACGGGAGGGACCTATCGCTCGCCTTAGAAAGAAAACGATGAAGTGCGGCTAGGTGACCATTCAGACTCTGGACTTCGTTGTGGAAAGTCGGCGACTTCATCTCTTCTATAGCCTTGAGCTTCTTAGGGTTTGCCTCGATGCCTATTTTGCTGACCATAAATCCCATGGATTTGCATGATTTAACTCTGAAGGCATACTTTGTTGGGTTTAGGTGAACGTTGTGCCTCCTCATGCATTTGAATGATTCTCGAAGGTCTTCTGTATGAGTTCTCCCCTTGATGGACTTAACCAGCATGTTGTCCACGTAGGCTTCCCTATTTCGCACCAACATATCTTTGAACAGTCGATGTACCATTTGTTGATAGGTATTGCTGATATGATTTACCATTTATGTTCCCCTCAAGGATATCGTCGTTGTGAAATGTTGTGTGGGCTTCATCATTTGGGTGAATTCAGATCTGGTTGTAGCCTGAATAGGCGTCCATGAAACTCAATATCTCGTGACCAGAGGTTGCATCCACCAGCTGATCAATAAGCGGAATGGGTACGAGTCCTTTGGGAAGACTATGTTCAAGTCGCGAAAGTGTACACACATACACCATTTTCCATTCGACTTCTTGACCAACACTGGGTTGGCGACCTCTCGTACAAACTTGGCTTTGAGAAGTCTCCCAACTTCCTGCCTGATCGCCAAGCGCTTGTCCGATCCAAACGACCTTCTCTTTTGAGGAATGGGTTTGACCGAAGGGTCTATTCGCAACTCATGAGAGATTATGTCGATGTTTATGCATGGCATGTCAATGGGCTTCCATTCAAATAAGTCTTTAAACTCTTTAAACAGGGAGATCAAGGCATGCATTTTTTCTTCATTTAAGGTGGCTCTGATGCGCACCTTCTTATCTGGACCATCGATCTCGACTTCAGTTAATTCATCCATTGGGGCAGGTCGAGCTTTATCCTCACGAGGGTCAGCCTTTGATTCAATGGCGGGAGACTCCCTTTGGTTCTTCTTATGGAGTCAGTTCACATAACATTGACGTGAGGATGGCTGATCACCTGGAATGCCACTTGGGGGAGGAACTGGAGTCGGTCTAGAGGTGCCGACGGGTTCCCCAACCGATCTCGAAGGGACGACATTGGGAACCGCTTGGCGAGAAGGTTCTTGCTGATGAAGCGGTGAAGCAGCGGTGTACTCAAAGTTTTCCTGGGACTGCTCGTTCATGGTTTCCTTATGACGATTGCGGTTAGAAAGAGTATGCATGACTGTTTGCTCGCTTCCCACAGACGACGCCAAATGTTGGGACAAGATCTCCCAGGTACTGACTGGATGCTGATTTAACAGTGGTGTAGAGGCCAAGTGGTTAATAACCGCAAATTTTCGATGGAGCTCCGATGAACCAGCTAGAGGGGGAGCGCAATAGAGAGGGTTCCTCAGGGTCCCACTCCGATACTTAAACGAGTATACTGTCTGTATTAACTCAGAATGTAAAGAAGTATATGTAAAGCAGGAGTATTTATAGGGATGGAATACCAAACAGTTTTGGTAACCGAATATATCTGTAAATATTGCGTTGGTGCAGATAAGGATAGTAGATATTATTGTTATCACGTAATATTGCAGTTGCCTTATGTAATCTCTGCAGGATATGCGTCCGAGATATGCGGGACATAATGGTTGTGTATTCAGAGTCAGTTATGGGAACAGAGCTGAGAGGTTGAACTCTCTTGGCGAACAGTGGGATTGGGAGGCTTTGACTATGGTTTTGGCGACCGGTAAGGACTTTGGCGATCACTTTTGGTTTTGAGTTTGATACTGCACCGCTTTTATGGGTTCCAGACTACCCTAAGTGTGGATCGAACCAGTCTTGAGTGGTTTGGGTTTACCGCTCTGAAATTATATTGGGTCATGGAGGCCTGATTAGTTTTGTGTCGTATTGGGCTGTTACTATCGATACCCAACATGTATAAGATATTTAATGAAGGACTCCAAATTGAGTGGATGATGTGTCACGTTGCATTTTTATGTGAATATAAGATTGTTTTCGTAATTTTGAAATGAAACTGTTAATATTACAATTACAATTATTACTAAGGTAAGGTTTGTATCAAGTTTTAAACTCTATTGAAATTGATTTAGTCGACCGCCGTTAATTAATGTAAACTGCTCAATAAATGCAATAAAAAGTTTCAAAAAATAATTAAGTCAAACACTATTTATATGGGATAGCCTAATCCCGTCAAGATGTATTATCCAGATAAATAAAATACAACTATGAAAGTAAACAAATAAAGCATAAGGAGTATGTCTCTTAAATTGGTTTCTATTATAAGCTATTTTATTTTTTATACTTTCATAACCTCATTACATAATCATCGGTTGCATAAAACATTAGGGTGAAATACGACAATTGTAACATTTGAAAATGTTTAAAATAGTTAAATTGTGACATTTTTTAAAGTTTATGTTATTTTTAAAACTTATTCGGTTAAATTTGAATGGAAAAGTTGACAGTTGGGGAAAACATGCACTTAGGTTAAAGATGAAGGAATAAATTTTTATAATTTATATTTTAGGGGAGAAACTAGAAATTTAGTCAAATATTAGGAGGCAATATGGTATTTTATGCTAAAAAATATATTATACAATTTTTCCACATTTTTCGTTTTTAGTAAATCTTTCCACATTTTTCCTTTGATGGTAAATCTTTCCGGAAAATATATGGATTATTATATATAGTTTTTACCACGTATTTGGTACTTCAATAATTAGCTACTAAGAATGAGTGTTATCACAAACGGACCAGCCCACAAATCGGCAAGGGGGTCGGTTCCCAATTCAGGTGGTCCAACCGGCAGCAGACTAACTGGTTCACTTAATTTCATTCTTTGTCACGATGAGGACCTCCCTGCAATTTCAACAGGTACGTAATCATCAGTTTGCCCTTAATCTAAAGAAAATACACCAGTTTACCCTTAATTTTCAACCATCTCAACAATAGTGTTGATGCACAAATGCCAAGGAAGATGGTAAATTAGCATCAACATCAACAGAAAAACATTTGACACTTTCAATTGAGTCGTCATCTGTACTGTGACACACTGTATCCATATCAATAACAGAGGATACACATGTGGAGTCTCTAATTGCTCGTGCAACCCTTCACACTATTAACATGTTGCATACATAAGGTTGGCCTATCAACCGTGATTCCACCTTCATCTGACGCGAGGCGATGGTAAGGCGAGGTTGGGGGGACGAGGCAGAGGTGGGAGACGAGGTCGAAGGCCTGGTTAGACAGCTGGTGCGGAGAGCTTTCGACTTCGAGACAACTAAGCTTGGAGATGGTTGACGCGGAGACACCTGACGTGGGCAACGGCGACAACAAAGGCAAATGGCGACAGTGACGACAGAGGCGAAGGGAAATGGCAAAGCTTGGAGAAAAGCTTATAAATTAAAATGGTTGCCTTTTCCTCGACTCGGACGATGCCTCATCCTCCTCGACTATGACGACTCCTCATCCTCATCGACTCCGATGACTCCTCATCCTCCACTCCGACAATGCTGACGACTCGACTCCGCAAGCCCACCCCCACCTGAAGAATCTGGAGTGCTTTTTCGATAATTATGGATTAAAACTCACTATAGGTGACGAAACTTATCACCCAAGTTCAAAAAGAAAAATTCACAGCGTCTTTTCGGATCGCGTTAATAGTTTCCTCCAGAGGTGTGGTATGGATTTCAAAACCATTCCGCTGATTGATCGTCAACCCTGCCATGATATCTGTTAGGTATCGATAGTGACAGACCAATAAAGAAAAGGCCTCGAAGGCCCAATAACCATAGAGGGGGTAAACCCATGATATTCGAACCAGATCGGCCTAAGTACGAGTCAAACTTGGCCCATCATCGAGTGGCCCAGAACCGAGGCCAAAGCCTCTAGGGACGCCAAAGGCTCCCAGACTGCTCACCATTCTTCACCAGGCCGCGACCTCTCACTGCTCGCCATGAGAGTGCTCGCCTCGAAGAGAGCCTTGTCTCTCTCCTCTGGTCCCACTAAACCGTCAATAAGGAAGTGACCACGATATCCCGCGTATCTCAGTCACATATTCACTAAAGATTAGATTTGGTAACTGCAATATCTTGCAGTAACTGCCATATCCCACGATCCGAATCTTCAGCAACACAATATACACTAAGATATTCAGCTGCCTTATACGGTTTGATCTCTCCTACCCTATAAATACCCTTGATTTACATGCGTTCTTTACGTTTTTAGTTTTATACACACATATACTCATTTAAGCATCGGAGAGGGACCCAGAGACACCCCCCTCTGTTGCGCTCCCCTACCTGCAGGTTCACCGGAGTTGGAGCAGAAGCGTCTTTCCGTCCTTGTCTGGCATTTAATTCACTGCCAGATCAGCATCCAGAATTTCACGATCCAACATTTGGCGCCGTCTGTGGGAACCGAGCAAATTCATCCATGAGAACTCAATCCCAAAGCAACCGTCGGAACCAGACCAGGGGCGATCCTCGGATAGCTCTGATTCCGCCGCCGCTTCACCGCTTCAACAAGAACCTGCCAGCCGAGCAGGAGCCAATGCCGTTCCTACGCGTACAACTAGAGAGCATACCGGTGATTCAAGACCGACCCCCGCTGCTAATCAAAACGGAGCCCCGGCACCGTAGACATTCCACATCGCCGGGGAAGACATCAATTTAACCCCAGAGATGATCTCCCTACTAGAGGCCATCCTAGGACAGGCGCGCCGTCAAGCCCCTGCTCCTCAAGAAAACAATCCCTCTGCTCCTAAAGGAAACAACCGCCCTGCTGCCACAGGGCCCTTACCCTCTGAAGCGGCGAATCCTGGCCCCACCATGCCTCAGGAGGATCAGGAGATGACATCAGGACAACAGTCCATACCTCCGGCGTACACCAAGGAGCCAGCAGTCGCATACACTGCCAACCCTTCCGGTCCTCCTCCACCCGGAACCTCGCCAATGTACTGCACGGTGGATCAGATGGATGACCTCCTCAATAAAAGGCTCCAAGAAAGACGACTGACAGTCGTAGCTCCCTTTAAGGAGCAGTCTGCTCACCCTTTTACCGACGAGCTCGTCGCCATCAAAATCCCAAAGGATGTAGTTGCTCGGGCCATACCTGAGTATAGCGGTGGAGGAGATCCCACCGTACATGTCAACAAACACGAGGCCTCTCTCCTGGGTAAGTCAAATGATCCCAATCACTTGGCTTTGTTATTTCCATCCACTCTTTCGGGTTCGGCTTCGTCCTGGTTCTTCGGCCTCCCTGCAGGATCCATCGGAACTTGGGCAGAGTTAAGGATCAAGTTCCTGGATAGGTATATGGGCGAGCGCCAATTGCTGAAGAGCGTGGTCGCCCTGGACTCGGTCAAACAACAGCCTGGAGAGTCGCTGTCCAACTTTTATGGGCGTTTCCATCAGAACGTCACAGAGATAGATCGCCGAATCTCGGATGGGGAGATCATTCGAGTATTTTACAGGGGTCTGGATGTAGCCAACAAGGCCTCGAGGAAGCTACGAAACAGCTACCATGTGAAGTAGATCGAAACGCTGGAGGAGTTGACGTCCAGAGCAAAAGGTTTCATAGACCTAGAAAGGGCGAACACAGAGGCTGACTTCCTGACGACCTCGCTAAGGGTGGTTCATGAACCCCGACGCGATGGTAAGAAGGAGGTGAAGAAGGAGAAGAAGGGAAAAGACAACAGGCCTGGGTCGAGTCTAATCCAGCGCCTCGCCATCCAGAGGTCCCTGAGTACTTTACGCCTTTAAATAGGCAGATCTCAGCGGTACTAGTCGAGATGGAGAGGAGATCCTTGGCGAGGCCACCGATGCCTCGTCGAGGTGGTCAACCCATGGGAAAGGATATGGAGAGCTATTGCAGATACCACGAGTGCAAGGGCCACAAGACCGATGACTGCCGCATTCTGAAGCGGGATATAGAGAAGTTGATTCAGGGGGGAATACTGAAGGAATTCGTGGCAGGGCGAGACAGAAGTCGAACGCCCCCTAGGAGACATCGTTCGCCAGCCCCTGCTGAGCAAATTGAGCCGTCTGGAAGCAAGAGGAGGGTAAATCTGATTGCAGGAGGATTCGGTGCAGGCCGCGAGAGGTCGAGCGCAAGGGAGGTCTATGCCACTCAGATCTCCACAGCAGTTCAGTTGGGAAAGCGTCCCCGACCTGAAAAGAACATTGTCATCTCGTTCTCCGAAGATGATTTGGCACATGTTACCACCCCCCACAACGATGCTTTGGTTATCACAGCAGATATTGACGGTTGTGACGTTGCAAGGATTCTGGTCGACGGAGGCAGCTCGACAGACATCCTATTTCTGGACGCTTTCGAGAAGATGGGCAAGTCCAAGTGTGACCTGAAGAGGGTCGACTTTCCGCTGATTGGGTTTACGGGAAAGACAACTTATCTGCTGGGGGCTATAACCATGCTAGTGATTTTTGGCGAGGGATGGAAGAGCATCAAGGTACCGGTCACTTTCTTGGTGGTCTATTCACCTAGATCCTACAACGCCATCATAGGGAGGACCACGATCAATCCGAACAAGATTGTGGCCTCCACAATCCACCATAAGATGAAATTCCCCACTCCCAACGGGATTGGAGAAGTGCTCGGTGACCAGCCTTCCTCGCGGCAATGCTATGTGAACTGTTTGCGCAGGAAGAACCAAAGGGAGGTGCTCGCCATCGAAACAGAGGCCGACCCCCGCGAGGACTTGGCTCGGCCAGCACCTATGGAGGAATTGGAAGAGGTCGAAATCGATGGTCTGGACAAGAAGGTGCGGATTGGGACCACCTTAGAAGAGGATCAGAAGGAGGCCATGACCGCCCTTCTCAAGGAATTTAAGGAGCTCTTCGCATGGCAACCAGGCGATATGCCAGGAATCAGCACAGATATCATCTCTCACGAGCTCAGGATAGACCCCTCCATCAAGCCGATCGCCCAAAAGAGAAGATCGTTCGGGACGGACAAACGTTTGGCGATCAGGCAGGAAGTTGGCAGGTTGATTGAGGCTGACTTCGTCAGAGAAGTGAGATTCCAAAGCTGGGTCACCAACCCAGTTTTGGTCAAGAAATCAAACGGCAAGTGGAGGATGTGCGTCGATTTCCGCGACTTGAACAAGGCTTGCCCCAAGGATTCATATCCCCTTCCGAGAATTGATCAGCTTGTCGATGCTACCTCGGGTCATGAGATGCTGAGCTTCATGGATGCCTATTCAGGCTACAACCAGATCAGAATGCATCCAGACGATGAGGCTCACACCGCTTTCTATGCCGATGGGGACATTCTATGCTACAAGGTGATGCCCTTTGGCCTCATCAATACCGGGGCAACTTATCAGCGGATGGTGAACCGCCTATTCCAAGACATGCTGGGGAGAAATATGGAGGCTTATGTGGATGATATGCTCATCAAAACCATCAAGGGCAATCCGCACACAGCGGACCTCCGCGAAGCTTTTGAATGCATGAGGATACATAGTGTTCGCTTGAACCCTGCCAAGTGCGCCTTTGGAGTCAAGTCCGGCAAATTTCTGGGTTTCATGGTCAGCGAAAGGGGAATCGAAGCAAACCCAGAAAAGCTAAAGGCCATAGAAGAAATGAAGTCGCCGACCTGCCACAAGGAAGTCCAATGCCTGAATGGACGCCTAGCTGCTCTCAACCGCTTCCTCTCCAAAGCGAGCGACAGGTCCCTCCCATTTTTTAAAACTCTGAGGGCCAACCGCAAGTTCGAGTGGACGCCAGACTGCGAGGAAGCATTCCAATCCTTGAAGAGGCATATCAAAACACTCCCAGCTCTGGCAAAGCCCGTTCCAGGCGAGCAGCTTTTCCTTTATCTAGGCATTAGCGAAGTGGCAGCCAGTCCTGTCTTAATAAGGGAGGAAAATAATGTTCAGAGTCCAGTATATTTCATTAGCAAAATGTTCAACTCAGCTGAAATAAATATGTCCAGATTGAGAAGTATCTCTATGCCTTAGTTATTGCTGCTCGGAAGCTGAGACCTTACTTTCATGCGCACGACATCACGGTCCTCACCAATCAACCTCTCAAAAACTTCCTGATGAAAACAGATTCTTCAGGAAGAATGGTCAAGTGGGCGATCGAGCTCAGCGAGTTCAAGATCAAATTTGCGCCAAAAACGGCCATCAAAGGTCAAGCACTAGCTAATTTCATAGTGGAAAGCACGAGTAACGGTCAAACGGAAGCAGAAAACAGGGCAAGTCAGTCAGCAGACGACAATCAAATCTGGGAGCTCTATACGGACGAGTCTTCATCAAAAGAAGGTTCGGGGGCAGGTCTAATTCTTATTCCTCCTGAGGGCGAGCCTCTGAAGTACGCGATCGCCTTGACATTCCCGGCGACCAATAATGAAGCAGAATATGAGGCTCTTATCACTGGACTCAGACTGGCAAAAGGAATGGGTATAACTGTGCTTAAGGTAAAGAGTGACTCAGAGCTTATTGTCAATCAGGTTAATGGAACCTACGAGGCAAGAGGAGAAAAGATGAAGAAATATCTCAGCATCGCCAGGAAGTTGGTCGTGGAAATCCCAAATTTCACGATTAAGTCTATTCCTCACCAAGAAAACCAGATGGTAGACTCCTTGAGTAAACTGGCATTCGGAGGGACAACAATCCAGGATGTGCAATTTCTGGAAAAGGCCCTATGTTCAGTCCTTGAAAGCAGAGCAGAGGTCTTCAACATTCAAGGACAGGTCACATGGATGACCCCGTTCCAGAATTATTTAAAAGAAGGGATCCTCCCGGATGATGAAGGCGAATCCACGAGGATTAGAAGACTCGCATCCAGTTATCTAATTATCGATGGGGAACTCTACAGAAGAGGCTACTTGACTCCTTAATTAAGGTGCGTTGCTCATCCTGAAATAGAAAAGGTTCTTCGAGAAGCTCACGAAGGGGTGGCAGCATGTCATGAAGGTGCTCGATCGCTGACCAGGAAAATCTTCAGATTAGGATATTACTGTCCGACCTTGGGAAAAGATGCAGCCGAATTAACGCAGAAGTGTGAGACTTGCCAGCAGTTTGCACCACGATCGGGTCGACCATCGACACTATTATCCCCAATGGCGGGTGCATGGCCTTTCGCTCAATGGGGAATCGATATATTGGGCCCTTTCCCTATTAGCACTGGTCAACGTACTCACATTATAGTGGCGATCGACTACTTCACTAAGTGGATCGACAACGGAATTCCAGGTCATCAAGCTCCTAAAGATCAACATATTCTCCAGGTTTGGCATTCCCAAAATACTCATCAGTGATAATGGTACGCAATTCAATGGAAAGGAGCTCAAATGGCTCTGTGAAGAATATCATGTCGACCATCGTTTCAGTTCAGTGCATCATCCTCAAACGAATGGGCAAGCTGAAGCAGACAACAAGGTTGTTTTAGCAGGACTCAAGAAAAGGGTTCGAGCATTCAAAGGGAATTGGGCAGAAGAACTGGAAAATGTATTATGGGCCATCAGAACAACGCCTAAGGCGGCCACAGGAGAAATGCCTTTCAAATTAGTGTATGGATCAGAAGCAGTAGCACCCGCCGAAATAGCAGTGCCTACCCACAGAATCCTACACTTTAATGCGGAAGCAAACGAGATCGAGCGCAGAACTGACCTCGACTTAACAGAGGAAAAGAGATGGCTTTTAGAAAAGACACAAGCAAAGATGCGCTTGGCGACCGCTCGATATTTCAACAGAAGAGTCACCGCTCGCCAATTTTTCGTGGGAGAGATGGTTATGAGAAGGAATGAATTCACAAGGTTGGACAGTAAAAATAAACTTTTAGCCAAATGGGAAGGACCGTACAAGGTAGTAGAGATCGCCGCACCAGGATCCTACTATTTGGAAGCCACCGAAGGCGAAAGGTTACCCCGTCCATTCAATTCTGAGCATTTAAGGAGATTTCATACATAGCTTGTAATCAAACTGTTATGCTAATAAAATAAAGTCATTCCTTCATAAAGCATGTCCACTCGAAGCAAGTTGAAGAAAAAGACCTGACGCCAAAAGTCAGGCGAAAGACCTGATAACCGAATCAGGCACAAAAGCCCTATCGCCAAAGATAGGCCAAAAAGCCCTAACAACAAAGTCAGGCCAAAAGCCCTAACAACAAAGTTAGGCCAAAAAGCCCCGACGCCAAAGTCAGGCCAAAAGCCCTAGTAACAAAGCTAGGCCAAAAGCCCTAACAACAAAGTTAGGCCAAAAGCCCTGACGCCAAAGTCAGGCCAAAAGCCCTGACGCCAAAGTTAGGCCAAAAGCCCTAGCAACAAAGCTAGGCCAAAAGCCCTAGCAACAAAGTTAGGCCAAAAAGCCCTGACGCCAAAGTCAGGCCAAAAGACCTAACAATAAAGTTAGGCAAAATGAAAGCCCTGACGCTAAAGCCAAGCCAAGAGATCTTCTATAAACCCACCAAACAATGGATAAAGGTATTTTAGGCGATCACTACGGGGAATGAAGCCTTAAGTTATTGTTACTATGAGAACAAGTCAAAGGTTTAAACTTCGAAAAGGTAATATCTCTTGAAACTTAGAAGTCTATACTTTTAAGTGTTAGACTATTGTCCTTAGAAAGTTCATACAGACTTATGCTGGGTCCAAGGCTTTAAAAGTTGAGGCCATTACAAAGCAAGAAAAAGTCTGGAGTAATTACGATTACGCGATCAAGATATCGGAAAGGATAGCCAACACATTCAAAGTCAAATAAACATAAAGGCTTGGGAATATGGAAGGCATCCAATATTATAAAGAAAAATAATAACCGAGTCTGAATTCAAAAAATAATTACAAAGGAAAAACAGCTATCTAAAAAGACAAAGGGAAATATGGTCGCTAAGGGATGTGGAGACTTCAAGCTTTTGGATCATCGGGGGCAAGGGTGCTTTGTTCGCCTTCGGGGGCAGGAAGGCTCGGCTCGCCTTCGGGGGCAACCTCTTCCGCCGCAGCTGGGTCAACCTCTTCAGCAGCATTAGTAGGCTGAAGGGTGCGACTTCGGAGGAAGCTCTTCAAGGACTCAACTTCCCCAATGGGAAAGTTGGGGTCGACCGCCTGGACATCATCCACCAGGACTTGGAGAAAATCGGCAATCACCGACTTCATCACCTTCAAAGCGCAGTCCTCAAAATCCTCAGAGGCCTTGAATGCCTCGACTACGCTTTGGGGCGAAGGGACAGCTTTCAACTGTTCAGCTAGCCAATCCCTCTCATCCTCCAGGGCGATCCCCCTGGCCTTCGCAGCTTCCCTCTGGGAGTCAGCAACAGCCCTTTGCGCCTCAGCGGTGACCCGCTGAGCCTCTGACTCTGCCCCTTGGGCTTGAGCTTCCTTTAGCTCTGCCTCCAGGCGAGCTCTGTCAGCCTCCCCTTCATCTAAGCATAGATGGAGGGCTTCAAAATCCTGAAGGGCAGCCGCCGCATCGGCCTCTCTCCGCTTGATATCATCAAGGAGGCGCTGCTCCTTGCTGAAGTACTCCGACCGGGCGTTGTCCACCAAGACGATCGCCGCGTCAGCGGTTGCCTTGATAGCTTCCAGCTGCCCGGGGGTGATCCCCGTGCTTCGATATTGCTCCAGCTCGACAAGCAGGTCTGAATGCTTGCCGGCGAGCTCTCCAAAGACACGGTCGATCATCACCTCCTCCCGAACGAGCTGGCAACAAAAGAAAAATGAGAATTGTCAGGACATGAATAAAAGGGAGCGACTATGAAAAAAGAAAAAGGGACGAGGTCCTAGCAGGGCGAATCGTTCGTAGTGTGACCGCAGGAACCCCTCGATCTGAGGTAGCTCCGTGGGAATGGACGAACGGTCCTTGGGGGGAATTATCCCGTCGAGGAGCCGCATGCACAGGTTCGGGCTACCCCGGAGGCTCTTCTGGGCGGGGCACCCCTTCTTCGAAAGGTCCCCACAAGGGAACCAAGCACCCCGAGAGCTCGTAGCCTTGAGTGGCTGGAACAAGCTCGCCATAGAGCAATACTCCTCCCCAGGAACCCTTGAGGAGCTGGGGGCATCGGGCCCCTTTTGCTGGGTCCCAGACTCCTTCGGAGGGACCGTGGACGCCGTAGGAGGAGGGGGCGCCAAAGACAAAACCTTCCCCTGGCCAGCCGTAGGGCCCTGGGGAGAAGGAGGAATGGCCGCCGAAGCTGGAGCCTTCCCCTTATCAGCGGAAGGACCCTTAGGAGGAGGATGAGGAGGATGCTGTTCAACAGCTGGTTGTTCCTCACTCCTTACCTTCTTGGCAGGAGGAGGAGGAAGGTCCCGGGCCGCGTCAACCGAGGACTTCTCTGCAAAACAACAAGACAAGATGTCAAAAACCAAAAAACTGCAAAGTACGAAAATGTTAAATCTACAAATGGCGAGGCAACATACCTGGTTGGCGAGGGCCAGCAGTGGCCGAGGGAAGCACCTCCTCAGACTTCCTCTTGGACGAACGCCTAGAGGGGGGAGGAGGAGAGTTCAACAATGCTTGGTCGGAGGGCAACCCTGCCGATCCCTGGTCATCAAAGAGACCTATCAGTTTTCGGCTCTTGCCTACGGCCTTGCCTACACACGATAAAACAAGAAAAGGGTTAGAAAATTACCCAATCATCAAATATTGGCGTGGCTTGATGAATGTCCGCCATCTCAAGCATATTCTCAGTAGTCTCCGCCACTAAGCGAATGGATTTGAATTGGGACGACCGATGCAACCGGTATAGGTCGTCGATGGCGTTCCGATCACTCCCTGACAGCTCTTCGAAGGAAGAAGGGAAATCCTTGTCCGGGGTAAACAATTTCCAGGGTACACCCCCCTTGTAAAAGAAGTAAACCTTCTTATAGTTGGAGTTGGTGGCCCGGAAATCATCGACCAGACGGACATGAACATTCCAAATCCATGCTTGAGGGCCTCCCCACTCTGCAAACTTCGGCCAGCGTGGTTGGAACTGATGGAGGTGGTTTGCCCCAGCTGCCAGTCGAAAAAAACACCGAAACAAGGCCAGTGAATACGCCCATTCCTGGCGTATGCACAGGAACTTGAAACCGACCCACATCCTGAGGGCATTAGGAACGAGTTGCGTGGGGTGGATCCCATAGAACTGGCACAATGTCTGCAAATCCTCACAAAGAGGAAAACGCAACCCAGCATCAATCTGGGTCGCATACATGTAAACCTCTCCGTCTTGAGGATAGTGCAGACCTAAGCCAGGATACCTAGGAGCATCCCCCACACTGAGGCCACCAAGCGCCACCATTGTCTTAAAGTAATCCGGTTTCAACTCATTAGGCTTAACATCTACTCAAGTAAGTTCAGATATGGCAATGGCAAACATAAAAAACAAGGAACGGCGGGGAATATTACAGAAACAGAGCATTGAAAGAATGTAAGTTTACCTTTCGGAGAAAAGATGGGCGTTTGAAGCTCAGGCCCATCCACCACCACTGGGATGGCTGCAGATCTCCCCACGTCAGTTTGTTCTCCCGTTGAAGGGGGCACAGCGCCTTCCCTAATGGTTACGGGGGCATTCGCGTTCTTGGATGCATGGGCATTCTTGGGCCCCTTAGTGGCTGTGTGCTTAACTCTTTGACCTCGGGTAGCCATGGAAACAGTGGAGAAAAAGGGTTGAAGAAGATTGAAGAAGAAAGAAGAAGGATTCGCACAAAAAGCTCTGGAAATCTGGAGTAAATGAGCGTAAAAAACAAAACAGAGAAACTGATGTCTCTTATATAGGCCCAAAAAGAAGTAACCGCCACGGGCGAATCGAAGTGACACATGAGAATAATTGCACCTTTTTGGAAAAAACCGAAGCAATGTCAGAATTCCGAGAGACACCTCGGGGAGACAAACGGTCGGCTGGTACAGGCAGCTGTCAGACTACCCTTGGTTTACGGAAAAGTAAATGACAAGCGTGCCTCAAACGACCGTTCGATCTCTGGACAACTGTGCAGTTATTAAATGCTAAAGTCCACTAAGTAGACAAAGTGGTCGCCAGCGCACTGAGAGGCTTTATCAGAAATACCTTTGGTAGGTAATGATCGCCTAACCAAGAAAGATAGACTTTCATAAGTCTAGGTTACCTCGAGTGATCGCCAAAGTGGAATAAAAGGAATGATATTCTTTCAGCTTTAAACAGTGAAGAAACTGCTCGCCAAACGAGCTCGAAATGCCTCAAAGGTCATGAACCATTACAAGAGACGAAGAAAACCGAACCTAAGACGTCACTATCTAAAACCCTACCAAGAAATCAAGCTCGACTGAAGAAACTTCAATCAAGCTTTGGGGGCGAATGTTGGGTATCGATAGTGACAGCCCAATAAAGAAAAGGCCTCGAAGGTCCAATAACCATAGAGGGGGTAAACCCATGATATTCGAACCAGATCGGCCTAAGTACGAGTCAAACTTGGCCCATCATCGAGTGGCCCAGAACCGAGCCCAAAGCCTCTAGGGACGCCAAAGGCTCCCAAACTGCTCCCCATTCTTCACCAGGCCGCGACCTCTCACTGCTCGCCATGAGAGTGCTCGCCCCGAAGAGAGTCTTGCCTCTCTCCTCTGGTCCCACTAAACCGTCAATAAGGAAGTGGCCACGATATCCCGCGTATCTCGGTCACATATTCACTAAAGATTAGATTTGGTAACTGCAATATCTCGCAGTAACTGCCATATCCCACGATCCGAATCTTCAGCAACACAATATACACTAAGATATTCATCTGCCTTATACGGTTTGATCACTCCTACCCTATAAATACCCTTGCTTTACATACGTTCTTTACGTTTTGAGTTTTATACACACATATACTCATTTAAGCATCGGAGAGGGACCCAGAGACACCCCCCTCTGTTGCGCTCCCCTACCTGCAGGTTCACCGGAGTTGGAGCAGAAGCGTCTTTCCGTCCTTGTCTGACATTTAATTCACTGCCAGATCAGCATCCAGGATTTCACGATCTAACAATATCCGCAACTGCATTTGCTTCACGAAAAATATATCTGAACTTTACTCTTTTGAACTGCATCAAGAGCTTCCTGCAATCCGTAATGATTGGGATTAGTTTTAAATTTGACTTACCTCTCAGATTACCTTATGAGTTGAGAGAGTGTCTGTCTCTAGGTGAATGGATTTTAATTCGAGTGATTTTGCCAGTAGGATCCTGTTGGGTATCGATAGTGACGGCCCAGTAAGAAAAGGCCTCGAAGGCCCAATAACTATAGAGGGGGTAAACCCATGACATCCGAACCGGATCGGCCCAAGTACAAGCCAAACTTGGCCCACCATCGAGTAATCCAGAATCGAGCCCAAAGTCTATAGAGACGCCAAAGGCTCTCAGACTGCTCGCCATTCTCTACCAAGTCGCGACCTTCCACTGCTCGACATGGGAGTGCTCGCCCCGAAGAGAGCCTTGCCTCTCTCCTCTGGTCCCACTAAACCGTTAATAACAGAGTGGCCAAGATATCCCGCATATCCCGGTCACATATTCACTAAAGATTAGATTTGGTAACTGCAATATCTCGCAGTAACTGCCATATCCCACGATCCGAATCTTCAGCAACTCAATATACATTAAGATATTCAGTTGCCTTTATACGGTTCTATCTCTCTTACCCTATAAATATCCTTGCTTTACATACGTACTTTACGTTTTGAGTTTTATACACACATATACTCATTTAAGCATCGGAGAGGGACCCAGAGGCACCCCCTCTGTTGCGCTCCCCTACTTGCAGGTTCACCGGAGTTGGAGCTGAAGCGTCATCCCAACCTTGTCTGGCATTCAATTCACTGCCAGATCAGCATTCAGGATTTCACGATCCAACATTTGGCGCCGTCTGTGGGAAACGAGCAATTAAGCCATGAGAACTCGATCCCAAAGCAACCGTCGGAATCAGACTAGGGAGCGATCCTCAGATAGCTCTGATTCCGCCGCCGCTTCACCGCTTCAACAGGAACCTGCCAGCCGAGCAGGAGTTAACGCTGTTCCTCTGCGGACAGCCCGAGAACATGTCGGTGATTCAAGACCGACCCCAGCTGCTGATCAAAACGGAGCCCCTGCGCCGCAGACAGTCCACATTGCGGGGCAGAATATTAATTTAACCCCCGAGATGGTCTCCTTGCTGGAAGCCATCCTAGGACAGGCGCGCCGCCAGGCCCCTGCTCCTCAGGAAAACAATCCCTCTGCTCCTAAGGAAAATCACCGCCCTGCTGCCACAGGGCCTTCACCTTCAGAAGCGGCCAATCCTAGTCCTGATGCGCATCAGGAGGATCAGGAGATGACGTCAGGTCAGCAGTCCCTACCTCCAGCGCACACCAAGGAGCCAGCAGCCGCATATACTGCCAATCCTTCCGGTCCGCCTCCACCCGGAGCCTCTCCCATGTACTGCACTGTGGAGCAGATGGATGACCTCCTCAGCAAAAGGCTCCAGGAAAGACAGTTGACAGTCATAGCTCCCTTCAAGGAGCAGTCCTCTCATCCATTCACCGACGCGCTCGTCGCTATCAAAATCCCGAAGGATGTGGTTGCTCGGGCCATACCTGAGTATAGCGGTGGAGGAGATCCCACCGTACATGTCAACAAGCATGAGGCCTCCCTTCTGGGTAAGTCAAACGATCCCAATCATTTGGCTTTGCTATTTCCATCTACTCTTTCGGGTTCGGCTTCGTCCTGGTTCTTCGGCCTCCCTGCAGGATCAATCGGAACTTGGGCAGAGTTAAGAAGCAAGTTCCTGGAGAGATACATGGGCGAGCGCCAGTTGCTGAAGAGCGTGGTCGCCCTTGACTCGGTCAAACAGCAGCCTGGAGAGTCGCTGTCCAACTTCTACGGGCGTTTTCATCAAAACGTCACAGAATTAGATCGCCGAATCTCGGATGGGGAGATCATTCGAGCATTCTACAGAGGTCTGGATGTGGCCAACAAGGCCTCGAGAAAGCTGCGAAACAGCTATCACGTAAAGGAGATAGAGACATTGGAGGAGTTGGCATCCAGAGCGAAAGGTTTCATAGACCTTGAGCGCGCAAACATCGAGGCTAACCTCCTGACGACCTCGCTAAGGGTAACCCCTGAACCCCGACGCGATGGTAAGAAGGAGGTCAAGAAGGAGAAAAAGGGAAAAGAAAGTAAGCCGCGAGTCGAGTCTCTTCCAGCGCCTCGCCATCCAGAGGTCCCTGAGTACTTCACGCCTTTAAATAGGCAGATCTCAGCGGTACTAGTCGAGATGGAGAGGAGATCCTTGGCGAGGCCACCGATGCCTCGCCGAGGTGGGTTACCCATGGGCAAGGATGTCGAGAGCTATTGCAGATACCACAAGTGCAAGGGCCATAAGACAGACGATTGCAAGATTCTGAAACGAGATATAGAGAGGCTGATTCAGGGGGGAATGTTGAAGGAATTTGTGGCAGGGCGAGACCGAAGTCGAACGCCCCCCAGGAGACATCGCTCACCAGCCCCTGCAGATCAAGCTGAGCCTTCTGGAAGCAAGAGGAGAGTGAATCTGATTGCAGGAGGATTCGGCGCAGGCGGCGAGAGGTCAAACTCCAGAGAGGTCTACGCCACTCAGATCTCTACGGCAGTTCAGTTGGGGAAGCGACCCCGACCTGAAGAAAACATTGTCATCTCATTCTCTGAAGATGATTTGACACATGTCACCACGCCCCACAACGATGCTCTGGTCATTACGGCAGATATTGACGGCTGTGATGTTGCAAGGATTCTGGTCGACGGAGGCAGCTCGACAGACATCCTGTTTCTGGACGCCTTCGAAAAGATGGGCAAATCAAAACGCGACCTGAAGAGGGTCGACTTTCCGCTGATCGGATTTGCGGGAAGGACAACTTATCCACTGGGGGCTATAACCATGCCAGTGATTTTTGGCGAGGGGTGGAAAAGCATCAAGGTGTCGGTCACTTTCCTGGTGGTCGATTCACCTACATCCTACAACGCCATTATAGGGAGAACCACGATCAACCCAAATAAGATTGTGGCCTCCACTGTCCACCAGAAGATGAAGTTCCCTACTCCGAACGGGATTGGAGAAGTGCTCGGAGATCAGCCTTCCTCGCGGCAATGTTATGTGAACTGTTTACGCAGGAAGAACCAAAGGGAGGCGCTCGCCATCGAGACAGAGGCCGATCCCCGCGAGGACTTGGCTCGACCAGCACCCATGGAGGAATTGGAGGAGGTCGAGATCGATGGTCCGGACAAAAAGGTGCGCATTGGGACCACCTTGAAAGAGGATCAGAAGGAGACCATGACCGCTCTCCTCAAGGAATTCAAAGAGCTCTTTGCCTGGCAGCCGAGCGACATGCCAGGAATCAGCACAGATATTATCTCGCATGAGCTCAGGATAGACCCCTCCATCAAGCCGATCGCCCAAAAGAGAAGATCGTTCGGGACTGATAAACGTTTGGCGATCAGGCAGGAAGTCGGCAGGTTGATTGAAGCTGACTTCGTCAGAGAGGTAAGATTCCAGAGCTGGGTAGCCAACCCAGTTTTGGTCAGGAAATCTAATGGCAAGTGGAGGATGTGCGTCGACTTCCGCGACTTAAACAAGGCTTGCCCCAAAGATTCATATCCCCTTCCAAGAATTGATCAGCTAGTCGATGCTACCTCGGGTCATGAGATGCTGAGCTTCATGGACGCCTATTCAGGCTACAACCAGATCAGAATGCATCCAGACGACGAGGCCCACACTGCTTTCTATGCTGACGGGGACATTCTATGCTACAAGGTAATGCCCTTTGGTCTCATCAATGCCGGGGCAACTTATCAGCGGATGGTGAACCGACTGTTCCAGGACATGCTGGGAAGGAACATGGAGGCCTACGTGGATGATATGCTCGTTAAATCCATCAAAGGCAATCCTCATACCACCGACCTCCGTGAAGCTTTTGAATGCATGAGGAGACACAGCGTTCGCCTGAACCCAGCAAAGTGCGCCTTTGGAGTCAAGTCCGGGAAGTTCCTGGGTTTTATGGTCAGCGAAAGGGGCATTGAAGCAAACCCGGAAAAGCTAAAGGCCATAGAAGAAATGAAGTCACCAACCTGCCATAAGGAAGTCCAATGCCTGAACGGCCGACTAGCTGCTCTTAACCGCTTCCTCTCCAAAGCAAGCGACAAGTCCCTCCCGTTCTTCAAAACCTTGAGGGCCAACCGTAAGTTCGAATGGACGCCAGACTGCGAGGAAGCATTCCAGTCCTTGAAAAGGCATATTCAAACACTCCCAGCTCTGGCAAAACCCGTTCCAGGCGAGCAGCTTTTCCTCTATTTAGGCATTAGCGATGTGGCAGCCAGTGCTGTTTTAATAAGGGAGGAGAATAATGTTCAGAGTCCAGTGTATTTCATTAGCAAAATGTTCAACTCAGCAGAAATAAAATATGTCCAGATTGAGAAGTATCTCTATGCCTTAGTTATTGCTGCTCGGAAGCTGAGACCATACTTTCATGCGCACGACATCACGGTCCTCACCAATCAACCTCTCAAAAACTTCCTGATGAAGCCAGATTCTTCAGGAAGAATGGTCAAGTGGGCGATCGAGCTCAGCGAGTTCAGGATCAAATTTGCGCCAAAAACGGCCATCAAAGGTCAAGCACTAGCTGATTTCATAGTGGAAAGCACGAGTAACGGTCAAGCGGAGGCAGAAAACAGGCCAAGTCAGTCAGCAAACGACAATCAAATCTGGGAACTCTATACGGATGGGTCTTCATCAAAAGAAGGCTCGGGGGCAGGTTTAATTCTTATTCCTCCTGAGGGCGAGCCTCTGAAATACGCGATCGCCTTGACATTCCCGGCGACCAATAACGAAGCAGAATATGAGGCTCTTATCACTGGACTCAGACTGGCAAAAGGAATGGGTATAACAGCGCTTAAAGTAAAAAGTGATTCAGAACTTATTGTCAATCAGGTTAATGGCGCCTACGAGGCAAAGGGAGAAAAGATGAAGAAATATCTCGGCATCGCCAAAAAACTAGTTGTGGAAATCCCAAATTTCGCGATTGAGTTTATTCCTCGCCAAGAAAACCAGATGGCAGATTCTTTGAGTAAGCTAGCCTTCGGAGGGGCGACAATCCAGGATGTGCAATTTCTGGAAAAGGCCCTATGTTCAGTCCTTGAAAACAGAGCGGAGGTCTTCAACATTCAAGAACAGGTCACCTGGATGACCCCGTTCCAGAATTATTTGAAAGAAGGCATCCTCCCAGAGGACGAAGGCGAATCCACTAGGATTAGAAGACTCGCAGCCAGTTATCTAATCATCGATGGAGAACTCTATAGAAGAGGTTATTCGACGCCTTACTTGAGATGTGTTGCTCTACCCGAAACAGAAAAAGTTCTTCGAGAAGCTCATGAAGGGGCAGCGGCATGTCATGAAGGTGCTCGTTCACTAAGCAGGAAAATATTCAGACTGGGATATTACTGGCCGACCTTGGGAAAAGACGCAGCCGAATTAACACAGAAGTGTGAAATTTGCCAGCAGTTTGCACCACGATCGGGTCGACCATCGACATTATTATCCCCAATGGCGGGTGCCTGGCCCTTCGCTCAATGGGGAATCGATATATTGGGTCCTTTTCCCATTAGCACTGGTCAGCGTACTCACATTATAGTGGCGATCGACTACTTCACTAAGTGGGTAGAGGCGAAAGCTCTAGCTTCGACAACGGAATTCCAAGTTATCAAGTTCATGCAGGTCAACATATTCTCCAGGTTTGGTATTCCCAAAATACTCATCAGCGATAATGGTCCGCAATTCGTTGGAAAGGAATTGAAATGGCTCTGTGAAGAGTATCACATCGACCATCGCTTCAGTTCAGTACATCACCCTCAAACGAATGGGCAAGCTGAAGCAGCCAACAAGGTTGTCTTAGCAGGACTCAAGAAAAGGGTTCGAGCATTCAAAGGGAACTGGGCAGACGAACTGGAAAACGTATTATGGGCCATCAGAACAACGCCTAAGGCGGCCACAGGAGAAACGCCTTTCAGTTTAGTGTACGGATCAGAAGCAGTAGCACCAACTGAATTAGCAGTGCCTACCCACAGAGTCCTACACTTTAACGCGGAGGCAAATGAGATCGAGCGCAGAACTGACCTCGACTTGGCAGAGGAAAAGAGATGGCTCTCGGAAAAAACACAGGCAAAAATGCGCTTGGCGACCGCTCGGTATTTCAATAGAAAAGTTAGCGCTCGCCAATTTTTCGTGGGGGAGATGGTTATGAGAAGGAATGAATTTACAAGGCTGGACAGTAAAAACAAACTTTCAGCCAAATGGGAAGGACCATACAAAGTAGTAGAGATCGCCGCACCAGGATCCTACTATTTGGAAACCACCGAAGGCGAGAGGTTACCTCGTCCATTTAATTCAGAGCATTTAAGAAGATTTTATGCATAGCTTGTAATCAAACGGATTATGTCAATAAAAGAAAGCCATTCCTTCACAAAGCGTGTCCACTCGAAGCAAGCTGAAGTCAAAAAGCCCTGACGCCAAAGTCAGGCCTCAAAAGCCCTAGCAACAAAGCTAGGCCAAAAGCCCTAGCACCAAAGCTAGGCCAAAAGCCCTGACGCCAAAGTCAGGCCTCAAAAGCCCTAGCAACAAAGCTAGGCCAAAAGCCCTAGCACCAAAGCTAGGCCAAAAGCCCTGACGCCAAAGTCAGGCCTCAAAAGCCCTAGCAACAAAGCTAGGCCAAAAGCCCTAGCACCAAAGCTAGGCCAAAAGCCCTGACGCCAAAGTCAGGCCTCAAAAAGCCCTAACAACAAAGTTAGGCCAAAAGCCCTAGCAACAAAGCTAGGCCAAAAAGCCCTGTCGCCAAAGACAGGCCAAAAGCCCTAACAACAAAGTTAGGCCAAAAGCCCTAGCAACAAAGCTAGGCCAAAAAGCCCTGTCGCCAAAGACAGGCCAAAAGCCCTAACAACAAAGTTAGGCCAAAAAAGCCTTAGTAACAAAACTAGGCCACAAAAGCCCTAACAACAAAGTTAGGCCTCAAAAAACCTGACGCCAAGAGTCAGGCAAAGCCCTGACGCCAAAGTCAGGCCAAAAGACCTAGCAAAATGTTAGGCAAAATGAAAGCCCTGACGCCAAAGTCAGGCCAAAGAAAGTTTAGGCGATCACTATCGATGATAAAGCCTGACAAATTACAAATCCCTTGTTATTAGGCCAACACCTCAAAGGTTTAAACTTCAAAGAAGGTAATATCTCTTTGAACTTAGAAGTTTACGCTTTTAAGTGTCAAAAGTATTATCCTTAGAAAGTTTAGCTTATGATGGGTCTACGGCTTTAAGGGTCGACGACATTACAAAGCAAGAAAAAAGTGGAAAGTAATTATGAGTAAGATATTGGATAGCTAAATATGTTCGAAGTCGATTAAAGGCTCAAGAATATAAAAGCATTCAATAGAAAAATCCAAGTCTTCGACAGATAATTACAAACCAAAAACAGAAAATACAAAAATGGCTATCTAAAAAAGAAAAATACGGTCGCCAAGGAGTTAGGTACTTCAAGCTTTGGGGTTCTCGGGGGCAAAGACGCTCTGCTCGCCTTCGGGGGCAGAAGTATCGGGCTCGCCTTCAGGAGCAGCCTCCCCAGCAACAGAGGGCTGCGAAGGCTGACTCCGCAGGAAGGTCTTCAAGGAGGCAACTTCCCCAAGAGGAAAGTGGGGATCGACCGCCTGGACCTCCTCCACCAGGCCTTGAAGAAATTCGGCAATCGCCGACTTCATCACCTTCAAGGCCTGGTCCTCAAAGTCTTCGGAGGCCTTGAACTCCTCAATCACGGCATGGGGTGAAGGAACCGCTTTCAGCTGATCAGCCAGTCGGTTCTTTTCCTCCTCTAGGGCGACCCCCCTAGCTTCGGCAGCATTCCTCTGGGCCTCCGCGGCGACCCTAAGAGCGTCTGACTCGACCAACTGGGCACGAGCTTCCTTCAACTCGGCCTCCAGGCGAGCACGGACCGCCTCCCCTTCATCAAGGCACTGATGAAGGGCCTCAGCTTCATGAAGGAAGGCTGCAGCATCAGCCTCCCTCTTCTTGACATCAGCAAGGAGGCGCTGCTCCTTCCTGAAATACTCCTCCCGGGCGCCGTCCACCAAGGTGATTGCCATGTCAGCAGTCTTCTTGATGGCCTCCAACTGCCCGGGGGTGACCCCTGTGCTTCGGTATTGCTCCAGCTCGACAAGCAGTTCAGAGTGCTTGTCGGCGAGCTCGCCGAAAACGCGGCCGAGGATCACCTCTTCCCGAACGAGCTGACAACAAAAGCACAAGGAAAATGTCAAGTCATCAAAATGAAAAGGAATGACAAGGAATAAATAATGGAAAGAGGGCGAAATCATACCAGGGCAACTCGTTCGAAGTGGGTCCGTAAGAACCCCTCGATCTGAGGAAGCTCCGTAGGGACAATCGAACGGTCCTTGGGAGGAATTATCCCATCAAGGAGCCGCATGCACATATCCGGGCTACCCCGTAGGCTCTTCTGGGCGGGGTACCCCTTCTTGGCAAGGTCCCCACAAGGGACCCAAGGCCTCCGAGAGTCCCCAACCTTAAAAGGCTGGAACAAGCTCGCCATGGAGCAGTACTCCTCGGCGGGAGCCCTCGAGGAGCTGGAAGCAGCAGGCCCCTTCTTTTGGGCCCCAGACTCCTTAGTAGGAGCCGTGGGCACTGAAGAGGCGGGAGGCGCCAAAGACAAGGCCTTCTCCTTAGCGGCGGAAGGGCCCTGAAGAGAGGGAGAAGGAGACGCCGTGTCCAAACCCTTCCCTTTGCTGGCAGAAAGGTCCTTAGGAGGGGAAGGAGAAGGATGTTGGTCGACATCAGGGTGCTCTTCACTCCTGACCTTCTTAGAAGGAGGAGGAGGAGGGTCCCGGGCCACGTCCGCCAAGGACTCCACTGCAAAGCAACAAGACAATAAGTCAGGAGTCAGAGAACCGCAGAATGTAAAAACATTAAATCAACAAAAGGCGAGGTAGTACCTGGTTGGCGAGGGCCAGTAGTGGCCGAAGGAAGCGTCTCCTCGGGCTTCCTCTTGGTCGAACGCCTAGAAGGAGGAGGGGGAGAGCTTAGCAGCACCTGGTCGGAGGACAATCCCGCCGATCCCTGGTCATCAAAGAGACCTATCAGTTTTTTGCTCTTGCTTACAACCTTCCCTACAAGTAATAAAACAAGGGAAGGGTTAGAAAATTACCCAATCATCAAAGATTGGTGTAGCTTGATGAATGCCCGCCATCTCAAGGGCATTCTCGGTAGTCTCCGCCACTGAGCGGATGGACTTGAACTGAGATGACCGATGCAGCCGATATAAATCGTCGATGGCATTCCGATCACTTCCGGACAATTCTTCGAAGGAGGGAGGAAAATCCTTGTCCGGAGCAAACAATTTCCAAGGTACGCCCCCCTTATACAAGAAGTAAAACTTCTTGTAATTGGAGTTAGTGGCCCGGAAATCATCGATCAGGCGGACATGGACGTTCCAAGCCCATCCTTGAGGGCCTCCCCACTCCGAAAACTTCGGCCAGCGGGATTGGAAGTGGTGAAAGTGGTTAGCCCCTGCTGCCAGCCGGAAGAAGCACCGGAACAGGGCCAGTGAATATACCCATTCCTGGCGTAAGCATAGGAACTTGAAGCCGACCCACATTCTGAGGGCATTCGGGACAAGCTGTGTGGGGTGAATCCCGTAAAACTGACACAAGGTCTGTAAATCCTCACAGAGAGGAAAACGCAACCCAGCATCGATCTGGGCCGCATAAATGTAAACCTCTCCATCGTGAGGAAAATGCAGACCTAGGCCAGGATACCTAGGAGCATCCTCCGCACTGAAGCCACCAAGCGCCACCATGGTCTTAAAGTAAGCCGGCTTCAGTTCGTTAGGCTTGATATCTACTCAGAATGATTCAAGTATGGCACAGCAAGTATAAAAACAAAGGAAAACAGAGGATATTGCCAAAATAGAGCAATAAAAGGGCGAAAGTTTACCTTTTGGGGAAAAAATAGGCGTGTTCAGCTCAGGGCCATCTACCACCACTGGGGTGGCCGCAGACCTTCCCACGTCAGGCTGTTTCCCCGCTGAGGAGGGCACAACTTCATCCCTAATGGTCAAGGGAACACCGACATTCTGAGGGGCGCTGGCTTTGTTAGCACCCTTGATGGCCATGTGTTTTATTCGCTGACTTCTGGGGGCCATGGAAATGGTCGAAATGAGAACTGAAGAGGATTGAAAGAGAAAGGGAAGGTTTGCAGCGAAGTTCTGAAAATCTGAAGGAGTGGATAAGCGTAAAAAACAAAATGCAGAAACTGACGTTTCCTATATAGACCAAAAGGGGAGTAACCGCCACGAGCAAATCGAAGCGACGCAGAGGAATAATTGCACCCTTTTGGAAAAAACCGAAGCAATGTCAGAATTCCAAGAGACAACGGTTGGCTGGTACAGACAGCTGTCAAGCTACCCTGGGTTTACGGAAAAGTAAATGTCAGGCGTGCCTCAAGTGACCGTTCGATTTCTGGACAACCGTGCAGTTATTAAATGCTAAAATTCCACTAAGGAGACAAGGTGGTCGCCAACGCACTAATAAAGCTTTAGCAGAAATACCTCGGGTAGATAATGATCGCCTAACTAAGAAAGATAGACTTCCCTAAGCCTGAGTCACCTCGAGTGATCGCCAAAAGGGAATAAAAGGAAGGATATTCTTTCGGCTTTGAACAGAGAAGGAATCGCTCGCCAAATGAGCTCGAAGTGTCTCAAAGGCACTGAACCATTACCAAAGACGTCACTATCTAAACCCTACCAGGAAATCAAGCTCGACTGAAGGAACTACAATCAAGCTTCGGGGGCAAATGTTGGGTATCGATAGTGACGGCCCAGTAAGAAAAGGCCTCGAAGGCCCAATAACTATAGAGGGGGTAAACCCATGACATCCGAACCGGATCGGCCCAAGTACAAGCCAAACTTGGCCCACCATCGAGTAATCCAGAATCGAGCCCAAAGTCTATAGAGACGCCAAAGGCTCTCAGACTGCTCGCCATTCTCTACCAAGTCGCGACCTTCCACTGCTCGACATGGGAGTGCTCGCCCCGAAGAGAGCCTTGCCTCTCTCCTCTGGTCCCACTAAACCGTTAATAACAGAGTGGCCAAGATATCCCGCATATCCCGGTCACATATTCACTAAAGATTAGATTTGGTAACTGCAATATCTCGCAGTAACTGCCATATCCCACGATCCGAATCTTCAGCAACTCAATATACATTAAGATATTCAGTTGCCTTTATACGGTTCTATCTCTCTTACCCTATAAATATCCTTGCTTTACATACGTACTTTACGTTTTGAGTTTTATACACACATATACTCATTTAAGCATCGGAGAGGGACCCAGAGGCACCCCCTCTGTTGCGCTCCCCTACTTGCAGGTTCACCGGAGTTGGAGCTGAAGCGTCATCCCAACCTTGTCTGGCATTCAATTCACTGCCAGATCAGCATTCAGGATTTCACGATCCAACAGATCCCATCTCAGATGGCCCAACATTCCGCCGCGAGACTATTTGAGCATCCCAAGTTCCTTGAGAATCCTGCAACCCATTGACTCTTGTGATCTCGGATGACCCCACCCGCTCCTGCAAAACTTTGGTTTCCCTTAGCAGCTCCATCTGTATTAATTTTAAACCAACCTTGTTTTGGAGGAATCCAACTAATATCAATGGAGATAAATTCATTAGTGGTCTCAGTGTCAAGATAAACATTTTGGTGAAATTTTGCCTGAGATAAAGATAGATTATAAACAGATGAAAAATCAGGTTTATCATTAAAAATAAGTGAGTTCCTATTTTTCCATATGTTCCATAATACATAATGAAAAACGATTTTCCACTCAACTCCTTGAATAATTACTCCCGATGCGTGACAACCAATTTTGATCCACTCATTCAAAGGGTAGTGAAACGATTGCCCAGACTGGGTGGCCAAGTGACTGAGTTCCACATCCTTTTAGCATGCTCACACCCACGCAATATGTGGTATATATCCTCCCCCCTAACTTACAAATTTGGCAGATAGGACTCAGATTACATCCCCTATGGTTCAATAGTTTACAAGTAGCTAATCTGTTCTTAATGCACAACCAGATAAAATACTGAATTTTCCAAACTCAATCCCATTGATCCAATACCTGACTACTTGAATCATGACCTGTTATTAGAGAATATGTAGATGCAGTAGTGTAACTCCCCGAGTTTGATGCATTCCATATTTGAGTATCCAAGAAGACATTAGTCTTTTCCCCAGGAATACTACGAAACATGTCCAAAAGGTTTTTGGGAAATCAAACGAAATTCTTTGTAGGCTAAACGCTTCATTTTGGAAAACATCTCCTACCATCCATTTGTCTTCCTCATTTTGCAATGGTCCATAGATAGAGGATCTAAGGGATTGATTTCCCACCCAGTTATCATGTCAGAACTTAATATCCCTACCATTAGTTACGACCCACCCCGATCCCAATCGAAGGGTGTTCATACCTTCATTGATTGCTTTCGAATTACATGGCGTTAAGTAGTGAGAGAAGTTCCATCCTGTTTAAACATTCTGTTTCTGATCATCACCGCCCAAAGAGACGTTTCCTTTTTCAGTCTCCATGCCAAATTCCCCAAGAGCGCTTTGTTTCGTAACACTGCGGATTGAATGCCAAGTCCCCCAAGTTTTTTCGGCCTTGTTATTTCGTCCCAACTAATCAAGTGAATTTTCATTTTTTGATCCGTGGATCCCCAAACAAAATTTATGTTAATCCTGTCCAATTCCTGACACACTGAGTTAGGAAACATAGTACATTGCATATAGTAGGAGGGGATCGTGGACAATACCAATTTTACCAACGTAACCCTACCAGCCATCGATAGCAGATTTTCCCTCCAACTCGAAAGTTTGTTTCTAACTTTACCCATAACAAAGTTTAAAGTTTAAAGAGTTAACTTTCGAGTTCGACAAATCAAGCGGGAACCCAAGGTATGTCCCAAAGTACTCAACTATTTTAAACTTTAAAATCATGACCGACTTTAAACTATTGGTATTAGGTACATTTTTAGAAAAAAATCATGACTGACTTTCCCTGATTTACCTTTTGTCTTGAAATATCGCAAAAAACTTCTATAACCGAATTGGTGTAGTTATAATTTTCAGGGGTCGCCTCTCCCATTAGAATGAGGTCATCAGCAACGAAATATGTGATAAGGTCATATTACCTCTTACTACTTTTATTCATTTCCATTGTCCCTGCATAACTTTTTCATCAATAAGAAATGCCAGATATTCCATGCATATAATAAAAATGTATGGAGATAAAGGGTTTCCTTGTCTAATGCCTCTAGTCGAGTAGAATTTTCCTAGTTTCCCCCCATTAAATAAAATTTCAATCGAGGATGTGGAAATACAACTCACAATCAACTTAATAACTTTATCAAGGAATTTAAAGAAATTGAGAGTACTTCTGATGAAGTCCCACTCAATTCTATCATAAGTTTTTTCAAGGTCAATTTTAATGATCATGGTCCCTATTTTGCCTTGTTTATGCTTTGAAAAGTGGAGCACCTCTCTAAGCAGAATTACATTATCAGAACCTCTTCTACATGGGACAAAACTAGTCTGAAATGGGGAGATGATATTATTCAGGACTGGTCTGATTCTATTCACCCGAATTTTTGAAGTCGCCTTGTAAATAGAATTGCAAAGGCTTATAGGTCTGAATTGGGAGACCGAATTTGGTTGACTACATTTTGGAATTAGGCAGATAAACATCTTGTTCCAACTCTTAGGGACACACCCCGTTTTAAACACTTCACTAACAACATTAGTCAGAGAGCTACCCGTACAGTTCCACAACTTTTGAAAGAAAGTCGGGTGAAGACCATCAGGCAGTGGAGCTTTAAAAGTTTTAAGATCCCAAGTGGCTTTCCTAATTTCTTCCAAAGTGATAACATTGTCCAAGTGGCGGGTTTGATTTTCAGACAAAATCGTTCTCCAAGACTCTGGTCGAACAATCATCAAAGATGAAGTAACCTTTGAAGTTGTGAAGAGAGTAGAAAAGAATTTTTGAAATTCCTCCTGAATAGATCCCTCATAAAAAATCCAATTTCCAACTAAGTCCTTTATAGCCAAGATCTTATTTCTTCTCCTTTTAACAAGAGTAGAGATGTGATAGAATTTAGTGTTTCTATCCCCGTCTCTTATCTAGAGTTGCGGTTGCATCTTCTCATTTTGTCGACCGAAAATTATGTTTAGCCTTTTAGAGTTTGTGTTGTCTGGTTAAAAAAAAGTGAACCAGGAAACCTTCTGATTCTTCAAAAACTGTTTTTTACCATCACTTCAAAAACTGGTTGATTCGTTGAAAACCGCACAATTTTCACTCAATAAACCCGTTTCGCTTTGCATTTCAATTTTTAAAAGAACCAAACCGTCCATGTAGTCGATTCATGGCCCGATCGTCAGTCCGGTCCGATTCTGATAACACTTCTAAGAAAAGCACAATGTCATTATATATACGATTTATTTTCAGAAATATACCTCAAAACTTTTGCAAATAACGAAATATCCTCACGTTTTAAACAAATACAAATGTATATCTACCCGTGAATGTCATTCCCGGGTTTGCTTAAAAGATACTACTCGCGAATATCATTTGAGATTTTAAATGCCACACCCAAATGCCATTCGCGAGTGGTATTTCAAGTGTTCCTCCAGCATTGTAAAAAGAATTGTCGAAAATTAGCCCCGAGTTAGTCCACAAATTTGTTTTCTAAATTAATTAGAATACACAAATGAAACAAAGTAATAATAAAATAAGAATCAGTTAAACAAAATATCAATTAAACAAAATATCAATATCAAAGTTAAATACATATCAATATTTACAATTCCATTACGACATCCAACCCCTTCTACCACCCCCTCTATCACCATCTCGACCTCTATTATTTCTAATCTTAGGGGGTCTATCATATACATTATGTTCTTGAGTAGGTAATAAGTCTTGCGTAACCGGTGATTGCAGATCTAGATCGTTAAGCCTAATATCGGGATTTTCTTCATCCTCACTCGATGTGATTGGTTGATTCATCAGTTATTTGTATTGTTCATTCTTACCAGTTATCTCGTGGGAATAGCGAGAAACTTCAATCAACTCCTCATAATACTTATTTTGACTCTCTATTGCATTCTTCAACCACTTTTTACCTGATTTGATCATATGACAAATAGTTCTTATCTGTTAAACGCACAATTACCAATTAGTAGTAATAACAAAATAAATATTTAAGATGAACTAAATATCACTCACCAGCAGCATGGACTGGTTTCCATGTTGTTCAAGCTGGACTGAGGGCACAATCTCCGCTTTGTCTGCAGGGTCCCTAGGAAGATCCATTGTGGGTTCTTTATCTTGGCTTAACGTGTCAGTCATATGGTTATACCAGGTTAAGTACTCAGCGAGTGGTACACCATCCTTTACAGGTAAAGTCATTTCATCACGACTCTCCCACGTTGTCCAATATAGGGTGTCACGAGTGATCCATGGTTCGTGTGCATTCTTCTCCCAACGTAGCCTGTGCAATCTATCACATTCTTGACGGTCTTCAAATGGCATTGGGATAGGTTGTGGACATGAGAATTGTCTTCATACTCGATCCATCATGTGTCACTCCAAAATGTTGAAATGGATCAGTGTCACGTTAGTCGCCTAACACCAATTGTCTTCCGTACATATAGGGGGTAGATGGGCCAACCAATTCGGTGTGTATGGATCCCATTGTATCTGCAAATACAATATGTTAATGTTGGAGTGATTAATAAAATAAATTAAGCAAAAATAATAATAGAATTACTTGGTTCGGTTGTAGGGTCGTCATTTATCCCGATAGAATTGTCGCACACGTGGCTGTGGAATTGTTGTGATGTCTTTGGAGGTACCCACCTAATTGTGATCGTAAAAATAATAAATTAAGACATACCGATAGACTAATAAATTAAGGCATAATGTTTGGAGTTCCTTACTGCATCTCCCAATGGATAAATGCTCCCACCATTATAACTAAACCGGATAATTAGCGTAGATGATTAATAAAAACCTATTCAATATAACTGTGATTGTAGAATGCATTGATAATATGTTGAACTATCTATATACCTGTAGTAAGATAGGGCATCTTGTGGCATTTGTTCTCCTAGAGGCCACAACTTTACTCAACCCGGAATACAAATAACTTAATACAGCTGAACCCCAACTATATCGAGTTGGTTCATGTAAATTCTCCAGTAGAGGGAGATACTCTAGAGTCACTTTATTCTCACTTGTGTTAGGGAATAAAAATGTTATGAGGAGGTTTAAAATATAACATCGGTCTCTCATGATAGCTTCTTCTTCTGTTGCAGGGATCCAATCTGGATCAGTGTCTTTTTTCTCAAAAATCTTCTTCAAACATGATAAAGAAACATCATTCTTTGTAATCTCCTCCTCCTCACGCGAAGGGACTACTCCAGTAGTCGTGGGCATAGACCTGGAAGATCAATCATTTCTTTTTGACCCAAACGGTACTAATCGAATATGGGAGGACCGTTGACCCGTAGACCCAACAAGATTTATACGCCCCTCAAGGTTACAGTCATTCCATCCCAACGGAGGTGAAATGTGTGCGTCTCTGGTTGCCACCTCTCAGTTAGAGCATGCAATACCCCTGCATCGACTTTGATACGAGATATGTCCGCAGACCATCCAAACCCAACAAAATCTATCCAATACCGTGTCATTGAATCTACAACCAAGCATTTACCCGCTCCCTAGTACTCATCATCTTTACGACGAGGACTACGAGTAACCTATAACGTTTTGGGATACATAAATATTTTTTGCTAGTTAATAATATAATAATGACAGTTAGTCAAACATAAACTAGGTTACCGTATCCTCAGCGTTATCTTGTGACAGATACTGTTGTTGACCATACAATAGAGAATGATCCATCGGTTCCTTCTAGGATGAGAATGACGGTAGTGAGGAGGTACATTGACCTCCTCACTATCATATCCTAAGTGCTATGTTGTGACATATGCTGTTGTTGGCCATACAACAGAGAAGGATCCATCAGTTCCTTCTGGAATGAGAAGAACGGTAGTGAAGATGTATCTTGACCTCAAATCAAATTTGAGGTTTAACAATTATTTTAATAATACATTACAAATTAAACAAAACACATAACAATTCATCAATCACAAATAATTATGCATTTTAAATATCAATTACAACCAATTAAACATCAATTAACAATTTTCCCAAATTTTAAAATTAGGTTTGTACTACTGAAAAAAAGCACTCGCGAATAGCATTAACGATTACACTTTTTCATTATTTCTACCCGTGAATGTCTTTGGTGAGTATGTATACATTTGCATTTTTTAAAAAAGTGAGGATATTTTGGTATTTGCAAAACTTTTGAGGGATATTTTTTTTCAAAATTTGAGGTATATTCAGAAAAAAAATCTATATATACAAGTGGAAATAATTAATTTTTATTATTTAATAATAATATCAAAGCCAGAATATATGGTGGGACGTGGAAGTGGGTTTAGCCGAACCTCGGATGCAAGCATCTCACATTAGTGGAAGTTAATTAATGATTTGGGTTCCGGCAAGAATTAATTTGATTGGCCGACTCTTACCTTATTATAAAATGATCTCTCATTAATTATTTGGAGAAGACGACAACATAGCTAATGGACTCCATATATATTGCTTAATCGTGTCGAAAGGGGGATTTTGCTTTGGAAAAGAGAATCACAACTGGAGCGCTGTCATTACAATAATTAAACTCAATAATTAACAATTTTTAAGATAAGACGATTAAACGACACGACACGATCTGATTTAAAATATATATGAATTTCACTTTTAACATATTCTGTGTCAAAACAAGTTTTATACGTTTAGATATAATTGTTAACCGTGTCTAAACACTTCTGATTTGCAGATATCTGTATAAACACGATTATACACAATTTACTTAGTCTCAGGTAGACCTCTAACACCACTAATCTCATATTGCAGGAAACTCTTTCAAGGTTTCAAAAGATAAAGTTTCGACACATCTTTCGGGAAGCAAATAAGGTGACAGGTAGACTCGCCAAAGAGTATCATCATGGAGGAGAAATGCAGACAGTTGTGGGCAGTTCCAAACAATTTGAAACAACTTATTGTGTATGATTTTTTGGGTATTACGGAAGATCATGCTGTTCGAAAAACTTAGTTGAAGTAATTTGTATTTGTAAGGTCTATTTTTACCAAAACAATCGTGTTGTGTATACATGTGACACGTGTAGACACATTTAAGTATAATAATAATAAAATAATATTGAAATACACACTTACTTTTTAATATTGATCTTTGAAAACCTTACTTTGTATATATGGATTTGTGCTCTTGAAAATATGTGAAATAACTTGTAAAAATAGTGAATTTCGTGTCTAATTGTATCGTGTTTAATTGTGTCATATCGTGTTTAACAACTCCGTATCTAATTGTGTCATGTTTAATCGTGTTGTGTCGTGTTGTATACCCGACAGGTTTTCATTTTTTTTGTTTATAAAAGTTAATTGTGTCACGTGTGATCTTCTAGTTAATCGTGTTGTGTTCGTGTTTGAAGGTTTGAGACACGTTTAAAATTTATTCGTTTAGACACAAGACATGTTTAGACGCGACACAACACGATTGTCACCCCTAACTCAACCTCACAATTAAGAATAGGGAGATTAATTGATTTTTCTCTTCAAAAAGTGAGTATATTTATAATAATATTTTAAATAGGGAGACAACCCCGCCTGACCATGGTAGGGACCTGACCTGACTCAAGTCTGAGGTAACAACTGATAAATACTCCATCACCTACCCTTTATAAATATTCATTATCAAGCATTCAATCGTCCGTTAAGCATATACTCTCAACCAATGAACCTCCAACTGACTTGATCGTCGGATGGGAAAAAACGGGAACACCCCGGGCTTTCCTTCTGTGCAGGTCATCGGAGCATCCAACGGAGTGCCTCAGTCATCCCGAACCGAGGAAAATCCGCAACCCGTGATCCAACATTTGGCGTCATCTGTAGGAACCTTGAGCAAAAACCAGTCCTGGCTCCCCCAACATTAGAGTGAAGACAAACCATCGCAGGTGCAGCCTAATGGGCAATGTTCGTGCATATTCGTCCCCCAGGGCGCACCTCTCAGGCCCCAGCCTTCCATACCTATTAAGCGAATACTCAGGCTTGAGCCTGAAGTCCACTGACGGACACATTCTCACATAGCGTCATCAGAGCAAGCGTCGCCTCAGGTGGAAATAACCCCAGAGATAGTCTGCATGCTCGCCTTCATGGTAGCGCTGGACGAGCTCCTCGATCGAAGGGAGCGAAGAGCGGCTTCCCGAGCAACTCGCACGACAGACACGTTCAGGGTGGAAGAAGCCACTTTCCAGGCACCAATATCAACAAGCACTAACCTATGGTGTGATGACCCGGGAGGAAATCGAGGAGTTTGTCGTCCAGAATGTGAAGGATAAGGGCAGGGTTATACTGGGTATCGCATCCCTTCGTTCTGGAAATACTCGCAGTCACAGTGCCACCCGCAGTCACAGAAGGGCAGGGTCATATAGCCCAACTATGTTATTTAGATACTATATCAATAAATTAGAGTACACTAAATCAGACTAACGAACTCGAGTATATCGACTTAACCCAATAGCATAAAATATTCAATTATGTACCATTGTCTCATTTTGAACACCGTGAGACACATATGGAACCATTAAGGATGTCCAAGCGAATGTTCTTGGTTTTCAAGTTGGGGTTAAGTGATTTTTTTTTTTGACCAAAGGAATCCGTATATTAACTTAAAACATATGGTGTTCGGGATGATCCCAAAACATCCGAGAGTCCGACAACAAAATTTGAGACAAAGGGGATGGGAGTCGAATGACCCAATCACTAGGACACATCCCCCCTACAGCTTACTTAGCTAACCAGTCCGCACATTGGTTTGCGGATCTTGGTATTCTATGCCACGACATATTTGAAATCCTACCTGCCATATAGAGACTATTTTTTACAATAGTATCAATGTGCCAAAAATGAGCTAATCCAAAACTGTGGTTTAAAACCACCTCCGCATCCGACTCGACCGACACCGATTGCCACCCGTTGTCGACCGCGAGACTCACACCTGCAAAAATGGCCTGTGCTTCGAGTATATCTACCGAAGCTGACCTACACGAGCTTTGTACAGCTCCGACCATCCGCCCTTCATGGTCCCTCGCCACGACCCCGATACCCCCAAGGCCTGTTTCACAATTCCATGCAGCGTCACAGTTTACTTTAATCGTACCCGAAGCAGGTCTGGTCCATAAGTTCCTCGCCTCCTCCTGCCGATCGCCTGTACTGTCCGTGGGTTGCTGTCGGATCTGCAGCATTGCATTACAATGCTGCAGTTCCTGGGCTTCCAACACCTGCAAGCGAATTGAATGACAGACCCGAGCCGGATCTGGTGTTTTACCTTCGAATACCTTGCAACACCTAGACTTCCAGATTGTCCAGCACCCTATGAGGACCGTATTCCACCACAGGTCTTTGTCGCCCTTACTGCCCTTCCGTTCTTGCCACCTCTTACCCAACCAATCCTTGATCGAGGTACATCCAACCCCCGTGTCCTTCAAACCCAGACACTTCTCCCAGATTTCATTCACCCCCACCCCCCCAAATAAGATGTTCAGTGGTTTCAGCTATAGCACACATAGGGCAGTCGGGTGATACCTGGATTCCACGTCTCCTGAGTCTGTCCCTAACCGCAAGCGAGTTAGTAGCCAATCTCCACGCGAATGTTCTGACTTTTGGCTAAACTGGGGCCTTCCAAATGGCCGACCACAGGTCAGGAACATGGCTCTGTCCCCCACCCACCTGACGGTTCTCCCCTTCCCCATCCTTCGCTCGGATGTTATGATATACTGACCTGACTGTGGCCTTCCCATTACGCTCATAGGGCCACCTGAGCTGGTCCTGCCTTCCTACCATCGGAATTGGTACCTGCATAACCATCTGAGCCTCATCCGAATCGACCACCGATCGGATCCTTGCCTCCCTTCATTGCCTTGTGGTTGGGTCAATCCATTCCTGCAGCCTTGTTCTCGCTTGCGAAAGCGTGACTGGTTGGATGCCGAGTCTCCTCTCGTACCTTCCTGGAATCCAGGCGTCCAAGAAAGACCTGATCGCGTCCCCGTTTCCCACCGACCACACGGCCCCATCCAGCACAGCCTTTCGACCCTCTATTAAGCTCGACCATGCCCAAGAAGCCCTGCTTCCCTTACCCGCATTGATGAAATCAGAGTTCGGGAAGTAAAGTCCCTTGAGCACCCTAACCCAAAGTGAATCAGGTTCTGACCATACTCTATTAGCCATCTTCCCTAAGAGGGCCAGATTGATCGCTTCGAGCTCCCGGAACCCCAATCCGCCCTCCTTTTTTGACCTTGTCATAATATCCCATCGCAACTAGTGAATCTTCTGACCCCCATTCGTCGCGCCCCACCAGAACCTGGCCGTGAGGATATTAATAGAGCTACACCAGGTTTTTGGTAGCTTGAAGACCGACATCGCAAAGGAGGGGATAGCTGATATCACAGATTTAATAAGCACCTCCTTGCCCGCACTACTCAGTAGCTTTAATGTCCACCCCTGCAGCTTCTGCACAACTCGTTGTTTCAAGAAACTGAGTGCCTCGCATTTGGATCTTCCCCAAACCGAAGGAAGACCCAAATACTTACCCGGGTCCCTCACATGTGACATCCCAAAAACAGTCGCAATAGATCCCGCGGAGCTGCTGACCCCAATCTCCCCACTGAACAACGAAGACTTTAAGAAATTTACCTTTTGTCCGGATGCCACACAATACTCGTCAAGGGTCGCCTTCAATGCACGGGCATTCTCGAGCGTCCCTTTGATGAAGAAGAGCGCATCGTCCGCGAAAAGGAGATGGTGTATCTCAGGGCAGGACCCGCGTGGCTTAATCCCCACGATCTCCTTCGCCATCACCCTTTGGTCCAGCCTTCTCGAGAGTACATCGGACACGAGGATGAACAAGTACGGGGAGAGGGGGTCCCCCTGTCTTATTCCCCTTAAAGGTCGAATCATCTCTGTCTTCTTGCCATTCACGACTACCTGATAGGACACCGTGGAGATGCAGATTCTGATCCAATGAATCCATCTCGGATCGAAACCCCTCCTCGATAGGACTTTTAGGAGAAAGTACCATTCAACCTTATCGTATGCCTTCTCCATATCCACTTTAAGAGCTGCATCTTTCGATCTATTTCCGTTCTTCCCAATCCGTAAGTGATGAAACATCTCGTGCGCAATTATAATATTGTCCTGGATTTGCCTTCCTGACACAAAGGCACTTTGATATGGGGTAATCAGTTCTGGCAACCAGGTCTTCAACCTGTTTTCCAGAACCTTAGACACGATCTTATAACCAAAATTGCATAAGCTTATAGGCCTAAAGTCCGAGGCGGACATTGGGTTTGGGATTTTAGGGATAAGGGTTATATGAGTATGATTAATGTTGGGGGAAAGATACCTGAATGGAAGAAGGCCCTAACCATGTTGACGATGTCTAGTCCGACTACCTTCTAAGCCCGTTGAAAGAAGTTTCCCGAGAAGTCGTCCGGTCCCGGTGCCTTCGACCCCCCAAGCTATTTAACCGCGGTCCAGATCTCTCCCTCCGATACCTTCCTTGTCAGTGAGTTGTTCATCTCATCCGTGATATCCCGTGTGAGGCATTCCAGAATCTGGAAATCCCCCCTGCTGTTCGGCCTGACCTGGCTACCCATCCCAAACATCCTAGCATAGAAATTCTGGACTTCCTCCAGAATTTCCTCCTCGTCTTCAATCCATAGGTCGTTCGATCCTCGGATCTTTAGTATCTTATTTATTCTCCTTCTATCAAGGGTGGTCAGATGGAAGAACTTGGACTTTTTGTCGCCCTTATTCAACCACTGAACCCGCGATCTCTGTTTCCAGAAGATCTCCTCATTTTTCCATAACGCGTGGATCTTCGACTTAAGGATACGTTCTTCCACTTGTAAGTCAGCATTCGGTCTTGCTTGGGCAATTTCCTGGAGGCGCGCCTTCGCTTTATCAATTTGTATCCTGTTATTTCCAAAGTGAAGCCTGCTCCATCAGACGAGATTAGATCGGCAAGCTCCCAATTTCTGGTTGTAGTCCTCCCCACTACTTGTGATCCGACCACCTCTCTCCCATGCCGTTTTTATGATGTCATGACACTCCGGGTTTTGGAACCACATATCTTCAAATTTAAACTCCTTTCTTCCCCTTCTATCGGCCTTGTCTAACTGAATCATAATAGGGGCATGATCCGAGCCTATGACTAGCCCGTGCGAACAAAGAGCTCTCGGGAAGAGGGCCATCCATTCCGCGTTAGCCAAGGCCCTGTCAAGCCTTTCGACTATCAGTTCGCCCCCCCTATTGTTAGGCCAAGTATGTGCTTGGCCAATGAAATAGAGGTCCCCCATTCTTAGCTCCTCAATAAGGCAATTGAAGCTATCTATCTTCCTTTGATCTTTTCTCCTTCCCCCTACTTTCTCCCAATGATGGCTAATGTCATTGAAGTCCCCCATCATTAGCCACGACTCCCTTCTATTTCGGCATATTCCTTTCAATCGGGTCCAGTTTAGAGTTCTTCTCTGGAACTCCGAGTCTCCATATATCCAAGACATCCTAGTTTTCAGCCCATCAACTCCAATATGTACTTCTCCGTCAATAATGTTCTTACTAATGTGAGAGAAACTAATTCCCACATCATTCGTCCACCATATTGCTAACCCCCCGCTGCTACCCACCGGGTTTACATACAAAGCATGGTTCATACCCACTTCTCTTCTAATCCGCTCACAAGAAAGCTCCGGTTGTTTTGTTTCCATGAGAAAAACAATACAATGCCGTAACTTCCTTATTTGGTCTTTTAGGTGGCGAACTGTCAGGGGAGACCCTAACCCCTGACAGTTCCAACTGAGGGCGCTCATTGACCCCGTGTGACTGTTTTGGAACAGCCACTAGAATCCTTTGTTTTTCCAGATCTCCCTACGACCGAGCTGTGGTTTTTGGGAAGACCAGCTCTCCTGAATGTTCTCGATTCCACCTTGTTGCCCAAGGCAATTCCCCCACCCCTTCCCACAGTGGGTTGTAAAATAGGTCCCCTCGCTGCGAGCCTGCGTACCTCCCCTGGAACTTTCCTTTTCTTACTGGACCGTGGATCATCCTCCATCTCGGGTGATGCCGGAAGCGGCAGGTCGGGAGGCCTTTGGGTCAGCGCTGCTTCGATCTGAGGAAGTCTGCCCACTTCTTCTTCCACTCTATGATGTATAGGGAGTTGACCTTCCATCGGAGGGACGATCCCGTTGCATGGATGCACCATATGGTGAAGTCCACCTTTTGTGAGATTGAGGTTCGTAGTGAAAATGTGGGACATTTCACTGATATTTGGATCATGATCTGCAGACCTCGCCCTTTGTAGCCCAGGTGCCTCAGACAAGAGAGTCTCTGTGTTGGCCCCTAGGTACAGACTGAGCTCGACTATAGGTGGGGCTTCATCATCGGGAGGGGCATTGAGGTCAATTCCCCCATAGATAGGTCTAGAGGGGATTATATTGAGGCTCATCTCCAGCTGATTAACTAGATCCTTCGCCTTGTTCTGTATTTGGGAGGAGGCAACCCTTGACCGAGAGTGGATTTGTTCCCCAAACCTACAGCTCCCAGACTGTTCCTTCACTTTGGCCTTGTTCCTGTGTCCCTCCTCCAGTTTACCATTCCAAGTGTCCCCCCCTTCTTGCATAAGGTCCTTCCAGGTCTTCCTGTTTGGATCTCTCTGTGGGATTGGTAATTTGTTCCCACCACCAATCTTACTTCAGGCTCCCTGATTCCTCTGCCTAGGGCACGAGAGCCAAGGCCCGTACATAGGCTTATTGGGGTTTGCTTCTGCACGGACCAGGTCCCTGCTGCAGACTTGTTCTGTGTGACCTAGGATCCCACAGCCATTGCACAGATCCGACATTCTTTCGTATCGTATCTGAGCCCACCTTTCCGTACCATCAGCATCATTCCACCAGAAACCAGCCTTGAGTGGCTTCTCCACAACCACTACTGTTTTCAACCTAATGTATCCTCTTTTCTGCATCTCCTTCTCACCTTCCATATCCAGGCTTATGCAATTTCAGTCAATCTAGTCAAGCAAACTACACAGACCAGAGGCGGCAAGAAAAGTCAAGAAGATCCAGCAACGATAAGAAAAGTCAGGTAGATCTAGGGTTTCGGCAAGCACTTATCTGGCCAGAAAGACCGGAGAAGAGGACCTCACTGGGGAGACAAGTCGTAGATCCTCTGAGGCTTCCCGATTGACAACACCTCGCCTGGGCCAAAGAAATCGTTGTCGCCTCTCCTTTCCTCCCTGGACTCAAGCTTTGCAATAATCTGAGACCTAGCCTCGTTTCAGAAAGAGATGAGGCTAAAGTCACTTCCCACACAGTAACACTGATGGGAGAGGGGTACGTGAGTGCACTGTTCAGCTGAACTGAACCCGGTTTACTACAGTCGGACTATCCAAACTCACTGAGGCATTTCATCGAACATGAAGCCTACAGGTTGTCTTTTGTCACTATTCAGGAACTCTCTCCTCACATCTCTCTCCCCAAATTCTAATTAGAGACAGGGCGACATGTTAAGGAGCGATATCATGTCATATGTTTGTTGTAGTTAGTATGAAATTGTTACTCATGTTGAACATATTCAACACACTTAATATACAAGGCAAGTAAGTTACGGTGCCTTCTTGTCTAACGTCGCTCAATCAGATACCATTTGCAGGTTAGATTGTGTAATATCACATCAACCCCTATTTTATCGTTTGTGATCACTGGGATGCATTGGTTCAACTCAAATTGTTGCATCACTATGTTAGAACAATGCCACTCAACTACATTATAGTGGAGTAATGAAACCTTCACCCTAAACAATTTAGGTTGATGTCAACAAACGAGTAGTGTGATAGCTAACCGAAAGGCGGTATAAGGCATCCACTTGAGATGATAAAAACTAATATAAAGTTCATATTCAATATATCCAAGATAAAATGTCCAATAACGCAAATTAATAAAAGGGTTAAATACCAATGAGCTATTGAAATTAAAGATACAGCTTTGTAGTATAACTCAAATATTCACATTACTTTGATTGATAGATTACATGCAGTTTATATAGCTCTATAGAAGACATAGAGCCTAAAACACTAACCTAGATACAAAGAGGAATACAAGGAGGAATATAATGTCTAAATATAGGAAAAGTTGTACATTCCTTGTTTTATGCATTACATGTTTTATGTTTCCTTGTTTTGTGTATCTGGATTCCTACACTCCCCCTCAAGATGATTTGTGGGATCACACACATTTAGCTTGCACCATACTTCTTCAAATGATTTCCCATTGACCATTTTTGTTAGTACATCAGCAAGTTGATCTTCTGAACGTACATATGGGAGAGCTACCGCGCCTTCTTCTAACTTCTCTTTTATGAAGTGTCTATCGATTTCATGTAAATATCTCTCCTCTTCTTTTGATCTCGGTTCTGGCCTTCGCGCCTTCACCTGATCTCATATGCCTACGAGGGAACCTCCATCCCTCTGGGTACCCGACGAGTTGAAAGCACTCGTTTCTACTGTGTCTCGGCTTCCAACAATGTCCGCACTTGAGCTTGCTCCGGTCGACTCTGCCTTTGCAACCACACAATGAAGAGGTTATCATCGACCCCCTCCTATACCCTAAGAGTGGTTTGGTAGCCGCAAAACTTTGTCCCGTTTAGATTTCGTAGCCATCCGCAGCCACTGGTGGTCCACCTGGAGGCTTCGCGGCTAGTCCTGTTCCGATTCCTAAGGCGACTGCCAATGATGGCTCTTCTCCGCCTGATTGCGACTCCGACCCCATGACGAGCCTCTGATCTCGCTCCGTTCGGATCACCGCATAGGATTCCTTCGGCTTGGGCTTCGGTTCGTTCTTCAGCAAATCCCTCTTCTCTGCGTCGAATTCGTCTCCCACACCGGCGAGAAACGGGTACAGTTTTGATTCCGACCGGATTCGATTGAATGTTTCGATGTCCCTGGTACACTCCATAGGGTTTGGTTGCCTTGTCTCGATTTCTCTCCATATGCGTTGTAGTTTGCTTGCTCGATATTGTCTGATCCTCGTTTCATGTTGTTTGCCCTGACTGTGAGATCGAAAATCTGGAAACCATCATGTTTTTTACTATACGTGTTGGAGATTCCGTCCCACATTTGCTTGGTTGTTGGGTACTCGCAATAGTTAGCCACGAGCTCGCGCTCCATATTCTCTAGCATCCATGAACAAACAATTAAATTGGTTTGCCCCCATATTGTATACTCTTCGGTATTTTTTGCAGGTGCGACGGGAATTCTCGTGATGTGGCTCAGCTTCCCTCTGCCTCTGATGGCCATTCTCATCAGACGGACCCAGAGGGAGTAGTTATCATGTCCCAGTTTTTCACTGAAACTCACCGGTTCTTGGATTGACGGTGGTTGCTTTGTCTGTGGCAGGTTCTACAATAGGGTCGCTAGTTGAGCCGCCAACATCTCTGTTGTGCCTGGTTCTGGCCATGAATTGACACTACCATCTGACTCTGACATCCTCAGATAAGTCTGGTAGATGATGAGGTTATAGGTTTCGATCCTAATTGATCGACGAACCAAGCTCTGATACCATATTGAACTTAAAGATACAGATTTGTAGTATAACTCAAATATTCACATTACTTTGATTGATAGATTACATGGAGTTTATATAGCTCTATAGAAGACATAGAGCCTAAAACACTAGCCTAGATACAAGGAAGAATACAAGGAGGAATATAATGTCTAAATATAGAAAAAGTTGTACTTTCGTTGTTTTATGCATGACATGTTTTATGTTTCCTTGTTTTATGTATTTGGTGTCCTACATGAGTTACCTGAACTATGGAAGTTTTATAATGAGCTACCCGAGCTTTAAAAATCAAAACGGGTTACCTCAACTTTGGCGAAGGTGCAACGAGCTACCTCCGTCCAAATTACCGTCAACTATTGACATAAATTAGTCGGAAGTTCATCGAAAATTCGTCAGAAATTGGACGGAGGTAGCTCGTTGCACCTTCGTCCAAAGTTGAGGTAGCCCGTTTTTATTTTTTAAAGTTCGGGTAGCTCGTTGCAAAACGTACAAAGTTCAAGTAGCTCCTTGATATTTAACCCTTAATAAAATCATACATGAACAATGGATTGAGACTCTAAGTCATAATTATAGTACACCCAGATTGTCATTTTCACTTGGTATTTTACCCTCTTTGGAGACTCTAAATCATACATTGGATTATCATAATTATATAATAAGAAATGTAATATTGAATGACTGATTGAATCACGTGGAATGACTGATCGACTCACGTGGAGGTGCTTCCACAAGCATAAATGTAATATGTAAACATATTTATAAACTATCAACTAAACTAGCATGTAAATCACTTTTCTATAATACATGTACTTGATTGGCACACTCAAAGATCGTTGCTACATTCATCTAAGATGTCTTAGCATATGTCACAATATGTTGTCACCAACACAATTGAAGCTCAAATATATTTTTCGACTTGGTGTAAATTCTCAACAATGGCAATTAAATTAACGAGACATTGTTTTTTTTTGGTGATGCAAGCAAAACAACGTCAAGTATGATAACAATAAATGTTTAATCTTGTGTGGTAAGGTTGGTTGCAAGGAGATTTTGTTTCAAATGTTTTATTTGAATAAAATATTTACAACCATTTAGTAAATGCAATACCAACAACTCTTCACACTCACCAACTATGTTTGTTTTATCGTCATAGTTGTTGGTAACTACATCTTTGTGTACTCATAGCTTAAGTAACCCATGTTAGAGATGGAACTTGTAGGTCTCCGGGAGTCACCTCTCGCACAATGTTGTGAGCAATTTCAGAATGAGTTTGAACAAGGTCATTCATCTCCTTCAATGTGATATTGTGGTGTACTTTCAAATATTTAAATGTTATTGTTGGTTTACACGTGTATTTGAGAAACTATGTTTATTTTCTCCCCCTAGTACAAATGGATTAACCGGACATACATTCAAAGCATTTTCAACAACGAAATTACTCCCTAAAATTACCCTAAGAGACATAATGTGTATACAATTAAGTGAAAATAAACATAAAACTTTCAAACACAACCAATAAGACTTTAAGACTTCTTGATGAAAAAAAAATACTTTAGGGTCTTCTATGAACATTTATAATTAATGAGTACTTATATATCGTTTATTTTATGTTCCAAATAATTATTTTTCGAAATAATATTTTTTTAATGTTAATAGTTTGAGTGCTTTTAGAGAATCAGTCATATTGGAAGGATTTAGCGGTGAATATTTAAATATTTTGTGTATTTATATGTAACTATTACACAACCAATAAAACATTATCATCAATAATTAAGATTTAATTGAAAGAATAATGTACTTAGTCTTATATGACCATTTATAATTAATGAGTACTTAGATATTTTTATTTTTAAAAAGTTATATTTTTTAATAGTTTTTTGTAATTTGAGTACTTTTATAGAGATACTAATATTTGAATGATTTAGTGGTAAATATTGTATATCTGAAATAATTAAAATATTAGTACTTCTTGTAAATAACTGTGATAGTTACATGCAGTGTTATCAGAATCAGACCGGCGGCCGACCGGGTCCGACCGGGTCCGACTGGGAACTGGACCCCTGTCCGGTTTGGTTTATCTAAAAGACTGAAATGCAAATATACAGTGTTTGAACCGGATTGAACCGTTCGGTTTTGGAAAAACTGGATGGTTTTTTAAAACCGTCCGGTTTCGAGTTCTAGTTTTTTTGAGTGGTGACTTAAATTTTTTTGGTGGTTCTCTTCGATTTAAACTGACTTCTTCGGTTCGACCGAGCAACTTCTTCGGTTTAGATCTATTGTGTTTGATTTTGAGACTATAATATTATGTATGTTCAAAATTTGAGTTAATTATGTTGTGTTATATTGTGTTTGAGAGTAGTGTGTATGTTTGAGATTATGTAGTTTGTGTGTGTTTGAAACTATGTAATATGACGTAATTATGTGTGTGTTTGAGACTAAGTAGTTTGTAATTGCATTTTCATTTTTTTTTGTTTGTGAAAAATGAACCGCATATCGATCCGGGTCCGATCGGGTTGGACAGACCGAATCGGAAACCGACACCCTCGCCGGTTCGAGGGTTGATCCGGTTCTGATAACACTGGTTACATGTAATATTACAGATCTAATCAAAATTTATCTTCAATATTTAGAATTTAATTGAAACAATCATTTTATTAGTGTCTTAAATAACCAACTACACAGTTAATGGGTACTTATTTTTTTTTAAAGTAGCATTTTTTTCATAATTTTTCAAACAATATTTTTTATTTTAATAATTTTAGTACTTTTAGAGAATCAGTAATAACTTGACGGATTTAATGGGAAGTATCGAAAACTTAAATAATTAGAATTTTAGCTATTCTTATAAATATTCGAAAATATTTACATGTAAGTAGTATACAAGATGTAAACATTATACCCAACATAATTAAAACATAAGTGAAAATATAATTAATAAAATTATTTTAATACATAACAGCATAAATAGTAATTAAGTTGAAATAGAAAATCGTTACTAATTCAAAACATCTATATGTATACCTATCAATCTACCTCTCTCTATATGTATTAATGTGAGTACCTGACTAAATCTCCTAAATGTGTTTTTTTTTTGTCAACAACTTTAATACTTCTAATTCAAAGAGAAAAATGCAATTAGAGCGATCACATAAGGTCATATTATAATCAACCAATAATAAACTACTAAGTTGGGGTGGAGGTACAAAGACTCAGTTATCTAAACACACATCCAATCTTGCTTGCCTAGCTATCCAATTTGCGCTTTCATTAGCTGAACGCGGGATTGCCTTCCAACTAACATATGGAATATGCCGCGCCATGATCATGATATTCTCGCATAAGATGTCCAATCTCCAGTAGCTCATCTTTCCTTGAATTTGCAACACGAACCTCAAGGAATTCCAAGCTCCAGAACCGCTTGAGCTTCTAAAATGTGCACTTTATCATTCCAAGCTCTTCAGTTCAATCCACCCACTAGCTAACCATTCCCATCCCTTGCCACCACGCCAATGCCTCCACGATTCGTTTGATTGCACCATGATGCATCACAATTGATTCAGGGGAAAAGTCTGAAAAAGGGTCATGATGTTTGACCAAAATGGTTTTCCAACCCTCGTCATGGTAAATGGTACAACATGTTTTGAAAAGATGGTTTTTGGTCCTTCCGTCTCACTTCCGTTCGAATTAGACGTGATGTCATCACGTGCGATGGAACGTGTTCCAATTTGCTGACATGTTATTTGTAATACCTATTCTACCCTTATTCCTCCTTTTAATCCCGCCAGAAATCCTCTCTTCACACAATACGTTGCCAACTTTGAAGAGTAACGAACGGAGGAAGAGTGCCAAGCCGATCCTTCTCCTCAGGCAGTCTGAAGCTTTCCATCCATGGGTCCTGGTAAGTACTCTCCCTGTACATCTTCCTCATTCAAGCAGAAGGCGAAGTCGATCTCATCCCCTGCGTATGAGAGTCGCACGTGCCACTGTGGGCTGATGTCCCATACAATTCCCGCGGGCACGTCGAAGAACTTCAGCCGTATGTTCTATGGGTGCCCAAGATACTCGGTAATTTGTGTTTAATTTGTCAATTTATGGGTTTTGGTGCTTGGTGTTGGAACCCTAATTTTAGCACTATGCTAATTTCGGTTCGGTTCTTGCAGTGGAAGACTGGTTTAGTTGGTAGTAGTCACTGCAATTACTTCGAATAGGCAGACCCTGCAATGTGCGAGCATGGAAGGAGGGCTCTGATGAAGTTCGAGGCAATCCAGACGGATTTGAATGAAGAAATTCTGACACTGCGTATGAGGGTTCAATTTCTGAAAAAAATTGTAATGTCAATTTCAATTGTGATAGTAGGTCTTCTTTTTGGGGTCATTATGTAGTCATAGTTGTGTTTTTATTTAGTGTCTAATTGTTGTAGTCTTGTTGTGCTTTGTATGTGTTGAAATTGGACATGTTGAAATTCAGTTCTGTCATCAACATGCAGTTCTGTGAAAATGCAGGTTTGGTTTAACAGCACCGGATATAGAAACATGTGTCACCTGTTTTCACATCATTCTGTAACATGGTGTACCATTACTGACCAGGTACAACAAACATGTTGTACCGTAAGTATGAGTTGAAGGCAACATTGTGTACCAAAAACCACCAAGTTTGCCATTCAAAGGAAGTGTAGAACATTGACATAAACGTCAAACCATTACAACACAAAACAACCTGTCATACCAAACACCCTAAATTGACAAATACTGTCATACCAAACACACAAAATCCCCAGAACACCGAACTTCACTGGTTCAATCCAACTGCACTCATTGATCATGTGTTCTCTTGTTTCCTCAAGCCCACATATAGGATAACCCTCATCCACTGTCATTCCTTTTCATTTGAGATTCCGTCTAGCCGCAATAACATTTGAAAGTAAACGTCACATAAAATTCTTGACCTTAGACAAAGTGTTTATCTTCCATATCATCCTCGAAACATCATCATCAGGGGCTAACTCGTGCACAGTGGCTCTGCCCTTCTCTTTCAACCGATGTTACACTGACATCACTGACATCCGCCCATCATTTGTGTAGGGTCATATCATTCGGCTAAGGCATGGTTCAGATCCTAATGGTATGTTAAGAATGCAGCGTGCATCTCTATCATTAAAGATGCCCCAAATGACGACTTCCTCGTCCCAGGCATTATTCGGCCCAACCAGATCTCCTAAATTCTTGACAAATAAGTTTTTTTACATAATTTTCTCTCTCATATGTCTCAAAATAATATAATTTAATTTATCCATATCAATTTTTAATAAGTTACATATTTGTCATCATCATTTCACATTCACATGAATACTCTAAAACAATCAAAAGTTCATCATTCACTATCAGAAATCATTTCATTTACCAATTTATTAAAATATTTTTTACCTCAAATATTACAAAATTGCAAGTTTTAGACCTAACAATTTAATAAAATTTAAATAAAAAGAAAAACTATATATGATAACATACGAAATTAGGGGAAAAAATACAAAATAATTTTAAATAAACTATATGTTTATATTAATTTGGTTAAATATTCTAAAATTTCGACGTATAAGAAAATGGAGTGCATACATGTCATTAAAGGATAATAATATTGGTCCACATAAAATTACTTGAAACATATATGACATGGCATTGCCACATAGATTAATCTAATGACTTGAAATTGCTCCAAAGCATCTCCTTGCATCTTAGAAACGGTTTCAAATCCTCTGAATTGTTTTGTTTAGTTTCTTGATAATCAATATTATCAAGCAATCATACAATTCCCTTAGAAAATGGTTACACTACCTCGTAAAAACATGGACTGTGAAGAAGACATCAATCAATCCTAATAGCAATCACTGTAATCTGTCGTCTCATATTTGATCCATCTACATCAGTGCTGGCATCTGTATGAAATTCAACCTCAAATTGATACAACCATCAATTGACTCTAATGAAGTGGTCGTCCACTCAGTTTGATATTTTATCGTCGCTAAACATGTCACAATTTATCTCTCAGCTCCGCTGCTAAATCTTCAATTTTGATTATCTCACGAGTCTTCGAACTCTCGTGAATAGATAAATGTATTATTTCAAATTCTTTGCTATTTTATGTATGTTAGATTATAAAAAATAGTGATTAGGCTTAAAAATAAGAAAGATATACCTGATTAGTCATTTCCTTTTATAATGTATACATTTAATTATAATAAATTGTGACTTTACAAAATGGTTAAATATTAAATTAAGTATTCATCATTTTGTTACCATATTTAGCTACTATGATTAATTAGTAAATTAATTTTCAAGATTTATTCGTTAGTGCTTAATTATAATTATATTGCAAATAATTTATTTTTACTTAATATTGAAAATTAATTTCTTACATAACTATTTAAATAATTATTATTTTAATAATAGTTTGTTTATATTTTAACTGGACTATAATTTACTACATTTTTTTATATTCCTATTTACGAATAATTATATATAAATAAAATACATAATTAAGATTTAAGTCGCATTTAATATGTAATAAATAAAATATTATGTCATACTCATTTATGTATAAATGTTTATGTATATTTTTTATTTAATCTTTGACGTTAACAATATTTCATATATCATATATGTTTATAATTTATAGTCTTATTACATAATGACAACATAATAGCTGAGTATAAAATAAACGTAATACTGTAGCTAGTTTCCATAAAGAGAAAATAATATTTTATCTATTAAAAAATAAGTATAAGTAAGATTATTGTTTTACTGGACACTAATACTAAATAAAGATAATATTCAATAAAGTTAATAAAGTTAAAATCTTAATAATATTCTAACTTAATACATATTACATAAATACTATTAATTAACTTTATTATCTTTAATCATTTCATATAGTATTTATTTTGTTATATTATATTATATGACGTTAATTATAATTAATTAAATTTAATGCAACATATATGTTAAGATTTCATGCTGCTAGGCTTCTATGCATTTATTGGGCTTATTGTTGTTTTGTTATTATTCGGCCCGTGTTTTGTTATTTCGGCCCGTGTTCAATTAGTCAGTTTTCTTTTGTGGTTTTTGTGCAATTTCAGATTGTCTAAAGTGTAATCGAACAATATTTAGTAGGGTTTAGTTATTTAAGGGTGATAGTCTTCCAGATGAAGGAATCAGACTAAATGATCCTCAATTGCTTTTGCCTCTTCGTTTCTTCTGGTTCTTCATATTTTCTAGGGCTTCCAGATTTTACAGTCTGATCGATTCCATTTTCAACATGGTATCCGAGCCTAAGATGATTTCATCTTACTTGTGATCTGTTCTCTGCCTATTCCGTGGTTCTCTTGGCATTTCCTCCGTCCCGACGGTTTGTATTCCTTGCGATTTTTTCGTCTTCTCTGTCCCGACGGTTCGTTCTTCTTTCGCGATTCTCTTAATCGCGTCTCTGGCCGAAGTATCTTCTTGTTCTTGCCAGATTCTTGTGGTTGTTGACCTTGTCATTACCAGTTCTTTTCCTTGGTGGTGACTTTGTTGACGATTCGGTTCTTCTTGACTGAGGCATCGATTGACGGTTTGTTTCCTTTATTTTCGATTATAAAGGTAACCATATATTTCTTGTGTATCTGGTGTTTCTGTTTCATGGCCGAGGATAAGGTTGTCAAGGAGGCAGTTCATCGTGCCACCGATGACAATGACGATGATGCCATGGCCATTGTAGGGTCACATCACCCTTTATTCTTACATGTCAGTGACACCCCGGGTATAAGTATGATCTCTACTACTCTAACAGGGCCTGAAAGTTATGTTATGTGAAGTCGTGCTATTAGATTTACCCTGTTAGGTAGGAATAAATTAGGGTTCATAACTGGAACTTGCATGCGTGAGAAATGCGATCCTGTTCTTCATCACTTATGGGATAGGTGTAACGCCGTGGTAATAGGATGGATTACTAATTCTATTGCCAAAGATCTTGCTAGTGGATATATGTATACTGATAGTGCCTTCTTGATTTGGAAAGATTTAAAAGAGAGATTCGATAAAATAAGTGGCCCTAGAACCTATCAGTTACATATGGAAATAGTCATGACCTGCCAAGGTCTTGATTCTGTTTCCACGTTTTTTACAAAACTTAGGCTTCTCTGGGCAGAATACGATGATGCTTGTGCTCTACCTCACATTGAGGGTGATGATTTTAAAAAACACATAGAGCACAAGGATAACCAAAGATTATTCCAGTTTTTGATGGGTTTGAATGAAACATATTCTGCTGTGAGAAGTCAATTGCTTTTGTGGAATTCTTTTCCTTCTGTAAATGTTGCTTATAATCTTGTGATGCAAGAAGAAAGCCAAAGAGGGATAACTTCGACTATGAATTCTAGTTTTGATTCTGGTGTTGCAAATATATCTGTGAGTTCGGATAGACCGAAGGGAAATCAAAATTTGGAATGCACCTTTTGCAAGAAAAAAGGTCATACTATTGAGAGATGTTTTCCCGAGGGTGTGACTTCTGTAAAAAGAAGGGACACTCAAAGGAAAACTGTTTTAAACGTAGGGATTTTTTGAAAGCAAAAGGGCAAAATCCCAAATTTTATGTTGCCTCCTCTGAGACTGGTGACATTAGCACTGTTTTTCCTAAAAATGTTTCTAATGATGCTTCTTCGAGTTCTTTTGTGCAAGGATCTATCACCCTTACCCGAGATCAGTTTGAGCAGCTGTTACAAAGTATTGGACATGTTAGCAGCACTGCTTCAGCTGGTGCTACCCCTACCAAGGAACATCGTGTTAATACAGCAGGTATATCCCTTAATTCTTTTGTTCCGCATAATAATGATTATTGGATTTTAGATACTAGAGCAACATATCACATGACCAACATAAATGATTGGTTATGTGATCATAAGTTGGTTCCAGGAACTAAAGTTCAATTACCAAATGGGGGATATTCCTGTGTCACCAGTGTTGTAAATTTGACATTTAGTAAGAATAAGAAACTGATGAATGATCTCTATATACCTGAGTTTAAGTACAATCTGTTATCAGTTTCTAAACTTACTAAAGAGTTAAATTGTTATGTGGTTTTTTACCCCAAATTTGTTGTCCTGCAGGACCTCTCAAATGGGAAGGTCTTGGGGACTGGTAAAGAGTTTGCGGGGCTATATTTCTTTAAGAATGGCTGTGACAATGTTGCATTGGATATTTGTTCTTCTATTGTTAGCAATGTAATGTTGTGGTATAGATGTCTTGGGCATATTTCTTTGAAAGCCCTAGAACATATTGATTCTCTTAATTAATTTGCCTAAGAATAGAAGTTTTGATATGGAAGAGTGTCCTATTTGTTCCAAGGCTAAGATCATTAGAAAGTCTTTTCCTCTTTCTGATTCCAGAGTTGATGCTGCGTTTGATCTTATACATGCAGATGTGTGGGGGCCTTACCATACTCCTACACATGAAAATAAAAGATTTTTTCTGACTTTGGTGGATGATTTTTCAAGAGTTACATGGATCCATCTAATTCAGTTTAAATCTGATGTCGTTATTGTTCTGAAACACTTTGTTGCTATGGTTGAAAATCAGTTTCAAAAAATAATTAAAGGTTTCAGAACAGATAATGGTAGAGAGTTTTATAATGAACAACTGAAAGATTTTTTCAAAGAAAAGGGAATTTCTCATCAAAGCAGTTGCCCTTATACCCCCCCCCCCCCCCCCCCCCCCCACACACACAAAATGGGAGGGTCGAAAGGAAGCATAGACATATTTTGGAAGTAGCTAGGGCACTCAAGTTGCAAGCTTTTCTTCCAAATGAATTTTGGGGTGATTGTGTGCTTACTGCGTGTTATCTGATTAATCTAATGCCATCTAAGTTGTTAGATGGAAAGTCACCCATTGAGGTTTTACGAAAAAGAAAACCTATGATTGATCACCTTAGGGTGTTTAGGTGTCTTTGTTATGCAAAAAATATGTTGGTGACTGATAAATTTGCCTCCAGAGTAATACCATATGTTTTGTTGGGTTTTTCTGAGACTCAAAAGGGTTATAGACTCTATGATTTAATTGAAAAAAAAAAATATTTTGTTAGTCGTGATGTGCAATTTAATGAGAAGATATTTCCTTTTGAGAATGGCAAATCAGATCAGTTAGCCATATTTTTTTAGTATCGTGATGAGTTGGAATCCAATGATGTAAGCATCCCTCAAAATGTAAATACTGAGGATAATGGCACTGATATCAGTGCAAGAAATCCAAATGATGATGCTGTTGATGGCACTGATGGAACCTCACCAAATGATGAGTCTCGGAATGACTCTGATGGTGATACTGTCCCAAGTACAAATGAAAATACTGTGCCTGTTATAAGCAGATCTAGAAGGACTGTAAAGCCTCCAATATGGATGAAGGATTATCAAGTTTCAAATGTTTACTGTACTCATTCTATTGATAAATTTGTATCATATGACATATTATCTCATGATTATCAAGTTTATTTGAGTTCAGTTTCTAAGTTGACGGAACCTGACACCTTTTCTGAGGCTGTGAATGATAAGGCTTGGATTCAGGCCATGGAAGATGAAATTGAGGCTTTACAACAGAATGAAACTTGGGAGTTGGTTCTACTCCCAGCAGGTAAAAAATCGATTGGTTGCAAATGGGTTTACAAATTAAAGTACAAATCTTATGGAACTTTAAACAGATATAAAGCCAGATTAGTTGCTAAAGGGTATAGTCAGAAACATGAAATTGATTATTTTGATACCTTTTCTCCTGTTGCAAAGATGAATACTGTGAGAGTGATTTTAGCTTTGGCATCTATATATAAGTGGCCCCTTTATTAAATGGATGTTTACAATGCTTTTTTGCAAGGAGATTTGGATGAAGAGGTTTATATGAATGTTCCAGAAGGTTTTGTTGATAAAAATAACTGTCAGCTTGTTTGCAAATTGCGAAAGTCTTTATATGGTTTAAAGCAAGCTAGTACGCAATGGAACATTAAGTTGACTGATTCTCTTGTTAATGCTGGATATATGCAATCGAAATATGATTACTCCTTATTCACAAAGCATGATGGTCATCAACTGGTTAATCTTCTTGTTTATGTTGATGATTTGCTTATCCGTGGGAATAGTGATGCACTGATTTCTGAATTGAAGTATGTCTTAGAAACAAATTTTAAAATGAAGGATCTTGGTGAATTGAAGTATTTCCTTGGCATTGAGATAGCTAGATCTGAAAAGGGATTAGTACTCTGTCAAAGGAAATACGCTTTGGAACTTATTTATGATGTTGGATTATCTAGTGCTAGAACTGCTAGAACTCCTATGGAACAAAATGTAAAGTTTACTAGCATTGATTATGATAGACACCTCAATGTTAATGCAGATGATGAACTCCTAGATGATGTTACTCTTTATAGAAGACTGATAGGGAAACTATTATACTTGACTATTACTCGACCAAATATTTCATTTGATGTGCAGAATCTTAGTCAATATATGCAGAATCCAAAATATTCTTATCTTGCGACTTCCCTTAGGATTATCAGGTATATAAAAAGGGAACCAGGTAAAGGTATTCTTCTTTCATCTATTTCGGTTCCTAAACTTGTGGCTTACTGTGATTCTGACTGGGCCAGTTGCATTGAATCAAGAAATCTGTTACTGGTTTTTGCATAATGTTGGGAAATTCTTTGGTGAGTTGGAAAGTAAAAAAGCAGACCACTGTTTTTAAATCATCTGCTGAATCTGAGTATAGAAGTATGGGTGCTTGTCTTTTTGAGATAATCTGGCTTATAGGTTTGATGAAAGAATTGAGTTTCAAACATGATGACCCTGTTGTTTTACATTGTGACAACAAAGCTGCTATTCAAATTGCTAATAATCATGTTTTTCACAAACGAACAAAACACATAGAAATTGATTGTCATTATATTCGTGAAAAATTGCTTGAGAAAGTTGTGCAGCTTGAATAAAGACAGGTAATCAGCTGGCTGATTTGTTCACCAAGCCTCTTGGATCACAACAGCATTACTTCTTGTCTGGAAAGTTGGGTATGAAGAACATTTTTAGCGGACAGGGGGAGATTCAATTAGATTAATCATGGTCACCTTCAGCCTGAGGGGGAGTGTTAAGATTTCAGGTTGCTGGGCTTCTATGCATTTATTGGGCTTATTGTTGTTTTGTTATTATTCGGCCCGTGTTTTGTTATTTCGTCCCGTGTTCAATTAGTCAGTTATCTTTTGTGGTTTTTGTGCAATTTCAGATTGTCTAAAGTGTAATCGAACAATATTTAGTAGGGTTTAGTTATTTAAGGGTGATAGTCTGTCAGATGAAGGAATCAGACTAAATGATCCCCAATTGCTTTTGCCTCTTCGTTTCTTCTGGTTCTTCATATTTTCTAGGGTTTCCAGATTTTACAGTCTGATCGATTCCATTTTCAACAATATATATTAACATAAGATCTAAAGTCATTAATACATTTTATTAATTATTTGGAATATGTTGTTTTTCCATATATGTTTTAATAGTTTGACCAAAAAAACATATATGTTTTCATTCGATTTATTAATATTTTTTCAACATCAAATATTATACTAATTGTAATAAGTACTTTCTACAACATTGACGATTGTATATTAACCATTCCATATTAGGTTTATTATTTATATTACCTGAATTAAACTTAATACTTATATATATATATATATATAGAGAGAGAGAGAGAGAGAGAGAGAGAGTTAAAAGAAAAATTAGAAGTTAATTTAATAAATATAAAAATATTATATATGTTTTTATAACATTTGTTTTATAAATCTTTTGTGGTATTTAGTTTATGAAAATAAGCGCAAGATTGAAATAAATTTATCTAATATTTGTTTTTCAATCAGAGATAAAGTTTTGTTAGTAAGCTCTCACTAATAGGTAAAATTGTTGTCTTAAATCCATTGCTATGTTTAATTGGGCTTAAAAATTAAAAAAAATAGAAAAAATAATTTATATCTATTTAAACACCTTAAAAATATTATCATTCATGTATACACTTAGTTATAACAAATTGTGACAGTTAAATAATTTATTTATTAGTAATTATTTTATTCATCATTGTTTTACCTTATTCAACTACTATAATTAACTATTTAATTACTTCTCAAGATTAATTCATTAATACTTAATTATAATTATATTATAATTAATTTCTTATTATTTAATATTGAAATAAATTAATTATGTTCTCATGGAAATTAATTTATTAGTCTTTACCTCAACTATAATTTCTCTTTCTTAATGCTTTTGAAAATTATATATATATATATACATAATTATAATTTGATGTTGTTATATAATTTGTTAAGTTATATTATTGTATATATAATTTAAAAAATAAAGAAATAAAAATAGCATACAATTAATTACTACGAAATAAAGTATTTATACTCATCTATAAACATACGATAAATGATAAATATTATAAACTTAATCGGTAAGTTGAAAATATTAATTAAGATTATATTCATAAGAAAAATACTTTCATTTTATAAGTTGAATAAATCTTATCAATATAATAATAAGACTAAAAAGTTATTTCATATATTTTTTTTATTAATATAAGAAATTAATGTTTATAATTAAACTAAGTTCATATAATAATTTTTTATCAAATTTTATACTCTGCGCAAAGCGCAAGTCAGTTTTCTAGTATATATTAATTTTATTAGAACATTTAAAATGTTGACACATAAGAAATGTTAAGTAATTTCTCTATCCTAATGTTAAAATAATTGGTTTTTATTGATCCATGTCACATTTAGTTCTATTTTATTTGAATAAAAATGTAACCGGCGCCACGTAGATACTTTATAATTCATCATAAGTTTCTCATTTATCCTAAAATAAACGTCACAAAATAGTTATAATTCTTATTAATAAAAATTTTATTTTTTATTTTTCTTCTCTAAAACACAATTTCTAATCGCATATCTCCATCATTTTATCATTCCATAATTTTGTGGTGTACGACCTAAAAATATATTTATTCAATATTCTATGATGGATAACCTAAAAATAAATTTATGTACAAAATGTTACAAAAATATTTCTAATTCTAATTGAAAAATATTACAATTATATAAATATATTGTTATATACAACCAAACCTATATCATTTTTAATTTATCCCATCATCTTTGCAATGCATATTCAAAGTTAAAGAAAAATATGTATACATAAGCGGCACTACGGGAGAATGGTGATTTAACGGCCCAAAGGGACGACTCAAACACTATTGAGCCGTCATTTTATTTATAAAAAAAATATTTATCGCGGCTCAAATGTTAGAGCCGCGAAAATATATATATATATATTTATATTTAACGGCTTTTTTGTTGAGCCGTCATTTTTTTAAGGAATTAATATTTTTTTCCCTATTTTTCAATACTAATTGAGCCGTGACAAAAAAAAATCAACACAATTAAAAAGTCAAACAATTTATTTTCCCCCGTTTCCCGCCGCTCAGCAATTCAAACAATTCCTATAAACAATTCCTAATAAACAATTACAATTGCTCTCCACGTCACCTTGTCTCTTCTTTTGTGTCCAAGTGCTCTTCTTCTTCTTCTTCAGGTTGTGCTCCACGCCAGTTTTTCTTTTTCTTCAAGTTGTGCTCCACGCCAGTTGTACTCAACGAAAGCTCAACTTCTCTTCATGCATCTTTGACTTCTGTACCATGCATCTTCGACTTCTCTTCATTCACAGAGCAATTTCTCTTCATTCACGGAGTAACGAGAAGAAGCTCAACCACCAAACAACTTCTCTTCATTCACAGATCTCCTTCGAACCTTCACAAAGCTGGAAGGCGAATCTCCACGAACCGGAGGTGGAGACGAAGCTAGAAGGACGAAGAAGAAGAAGAACGACAAAGAAGAAGGAGTTGGAGTCGTCCGAAGCTGGAGCAGGAGCCATCCGAAGCTGGAGTTTGCGCGTGACCTCCTCCCGACATGGTTGTCGACGAGCTGGAGCTGGATCTTCGCTGTCGCTGGAGAAGAAGAACGGTGGGCAATGCACCTTCGAAGAGGAAAAAGATGAGCTGGGGACGAAGAACACGTACGGGGGCGAAGACAACACAATTTTTTTTTTTTTAAATATACCTATTTGTGGAGGCTCAATATATTGAGCCGCCACAAATAAAATAAAAAAAAATGAAATTATTTTTCGCGGCTCAAATTTTGTTGGGCCGGGAATTATCACGGCTCATTTTATAGTGAGCCGTGATAATTGTCCTGACGCTTCATATCACGGCTCAACTTCATTTGGGCCGTGATAATTTAACGACTGGATTTTTGAGCCGTTAAAAAAAATTCTTTTTTTTTGGCGTCATAAACGCTGCTTCTCCCGTAGTGCGGTAATCTAAATTTCATACACCTTAAAATCTAAGTTGAAAATTGTAATATTTTATTAATAATAGTTCATATTCATTTTTAGCATTGCATCTGATAAGTTATACTTACTTTTATATATATTTATATACACGAATTAATTTTTATATTTTGTAAAAATCTATAATTTATTTTTATAATAAATTAAATAAAAAATTTATGCTCTTTTGCGCTGATGAATTTTCTAGTATAGTTAGTAATTTAAACTTAACTAAATAGTACCTTTTTCACTTGTGAAGAAATCCAAATAAATTCGAATAAAAATTAAATCAACAAAATAGATATTCTAGTATCCGAGGAAAAAAAACTAACTAATATACGGCTAACCTTTTAAGAGTAACTGTGATGAAAATGATGACTAAAGAGAAGAAAAAGTCGAAGATGCTGAAGAGAGAAAGAAACCGAGTAGGAGAAATTTCAAAGGGGAGTTTGTGGTGAAAGGAGAAGTCGTGAAGGGAAACGGTAAAAAACGTAAGGGATAAGAGGGGCCAGGTGAGGAAGGCAGACAACATTAACAGCATGTTCTTTTCGCGGAATTGGAATGGAATAGGTGATACGAATTCCGTATGAAGTTGTTCTTTTCGCGGAATTGAAAAGTTTTGGCTTATGGAATCCGAGAGGGGTGGTGTTAGAGATTCCGGGCAAAAAGGTCGGATTGCCTAAGACGGGTGGTTAAGGAATAAGGAATCGAGTTAAAAAAGACGGAATTACCCTCAATTCCTTTTACTAATTCCTAAACTAACCCTCATTACAATTCTCACCGAACCCTCCACCGGAGAACTCCCGCTTCCCTCCAGCATAGAACCTTCTCTTCCTCTTCTCCGTCTCCTTCGAATCTTTATGACCGATTCTTGATGCCACCAACCCACTGCGAAGAACACCAGGTACGTTTTCTGCAATCTCGGTTTTGGATTTCAATCGCCAAACCCAGAAATCGTGAAATCTGGGTTCGACCAATTATGCTGTAGAAATGCTGTTTTGTTGGGTTCTTGTTCTTGCTCTGCTTATTATTCTTGACCGCTTATGCTGATTATGCTGTAGAAATGTGATGTTCTTGATCTTTGTTATTCGATTATGTTGTTTTCTTAGTTTGGATAGTGTGTTTCTTCATATATGTGGATGTGGTTTGGATAAACTTGTTCTTGATGGTGTTTTCAGTTTCTTTATTGACAAGCTATTTGAATTCATATTTGTGAAATATGAAGTTCATCTGTTATATCTACACGGTTACAACTTGTAATTAAGGAGTTTGTATGATTTTATATGCTTGATCTTTAATTATAGTGCTATTTGCTTTACCATGGATCATGAACTTGATTGTGTGTGCTTATCTCTGGAAGTATCTGATTGTAGCCACTGGTTCAATTGCATTACATCAGGAGGTGGAACTACTCTCTGTTTAGTCAATTTGGTATCTGAATACTTTATTGTTTTGATTAGCATTGCTGGATGCACCAATTTTCTCTCTTCCTCTTCGCAATCACTATTTAATTACCAGAAAAGAAAGAACTCACGTAGTCTTTGAGGATCGGGTGAGGAGTTTATCTCTGATGGAAATATGATCAGAGTAGAGGTTTTTACGGAAACACTATTTTCATGTTCGTTAGAGTAGATCATTCAGCGTATAATAATGCACGGTGAATTCTTCCGAATTGATCTTATCTCCCTACTATTCTTCCTTCTTTCCTTTTATGGTTCTTCATTGATTGACTAGGGAAACAGAGATGAATAAAACGAATATGGATATACTTAAAATACATTGTATGAGCTATTAAAGGAAATTGAGATGATGATGGGGTGGTATCATGTGCTACATTTGGATCCTTCATGTCACTGGCCAAGCAATTTTACTTGAGAGTGCTACTTTGAGTACACAGTTTTTTTTCTTTTCCTGACGTGTCTCTATTCTTCATTCCTTAGCATCATGAGCCATTGAGACCAAGAACAACATTTATTCTATGGGAAAAATATAAGAGTGACCTGGTCATGTCGTGATGCGGATACAAGGACAAGTGGAAAAGGGAACATATTTATGAAGGTATGATGATTCCTAACACTTAAATTAGTTTCACTGAGTGATTTTTCGGTTGAACTAGTCGTTTTATGTTAGTAATAATATTGCACTGATGATTCAAGTTTTTGTTCAGAATTTGAGTGACTCAATTGACGGTGGGGCTTCAAGCGATATTTAAGCAATGTGGAAACATCCTATCGTGCTCCCTTCAGCCTGTGCTTCATTATCTTGGTTGGTTTCCTGTATTATATGCTGTTAAAGTTCTTGCAGAAACATACCACAATGCCAAGATACTCGAGCTTATTGATGGGTTTGCTAATAAGGTTATGGAGATTCGAGCTGACGATATCAGAGTCTCGGATGAACTAAAGGGGCACATTAGAGTTATTGGTAATCTATGTTGTTTTAATCTCTTTATGCAATATGTGCTGATGAGTATGTTGAGAAAGGAAAGAACTTTCTGTTTGTCACAATCTGATAATACAATTCTGGTTGGTGTATTATTATATGTACCTTGTATGTGGTCATTTATGCTAAGTTTCAAGCAAATGAATACTTTGTCGGACCTTGTATTGTCATCCGTTCTAATGAAATGTTATATTGTGGATAGTATAATTAACGATATTTCTAATCATGTTATGCAATCAATTGATTGTGAAAAAATATATTATTTTGCAATATAATTTACATTATTTAAATTTTTTATTGCAAAAAAGTTAATAAATTGCTCTTTTAAATAAATTTAAAGAAAAATATTTTTTTTTTAATTTTTAATTATTTATATTAATGTTTTAATTATTCTTAATTTTTTAAAATAAATAATACAAATTATATGTATTATATATTATACATATACAAGTAGGGGCAAATATGTCATTTTACCACATTCCATTCCATTTCCATATACAATTCAACCAAAGAAACACCAGAATTCCTTATTACATTCCATTTCATTCCACCAAAGAAACAACTTCATATTCTTATCTCCTATTCCTATTCCCTATTCCGTATTCCGAATTCCATGAAAGAAACGCTCCGTAAAGGTGACCAGATAGTTTCCCTTGTGCGAGTATGCTCCATAAAAAGAATGAATATTAGCCATATATTGAAAATTTGTGATCTTTATGAGAAAACAATCTTACAGGTTCTTGAAATTGTACTGTTTGTGGGTAAAATCTAGTTCAATATAAGTATCTTTGTTAGTATTAATTTTCATGGGGTACGTTTATCAATTTGACTTAAGTCTACCAGTGTTGTGTTATTTCTCTTTAAGTGATTACTATCAATTTCCGATAAGGTGGTCACATTAACCAAGACTCATGAGTTATTAAATACTTCAGTTGTGAATTAGTGATAACTACATTTGAAAGAGACATTACCCTAACACAACTAAAAGAAAGTGTTAGAGCTATTTGCAGATTTAGTAGTCGTGTAACCGACTTCCATCAAATTTGGAACGTAGCTCATGAATTATTTTCAATCATCGATGAAGACGCATTAGAGTCAATTTTCAAAATATGTGGAAAATACACTAAAAGTATTCGTAATTCCAAAATTAGAAGTGGATAGAGAAGAGGAAGTCAATTTAGAAGAGGAGTTTGATGGAGAAGAGGAAGTCCATGATGAAGAGAAAGTTGAAAATGATAAGGAAGAAGAAGTAGGTTGATGTGAGAAAGGAGGAGATTATTTTTTAACAAATGAGTCTAAGGCATAACATCCCACAGTTTTTAACGAACATGGGGATGCCCCGTCAGATGATGAATTCGACAACGATGTTGGACAAGTTTTTAGAGTGTATGCGCCAAAATGTGACAAAGGATAACAATGTATTATATTCGATCGTTATGGAGGTATTAAATGGTTGTTGCCACTGGTTTCTCATAAACCTGGGGGCTTCATAGATACTGTGCCCATCACCATGCCAAGAATTTCAACAATATTTTAAGGGAAAAAATGTGAAGAAAAAATTATCTAAAGTGACATAGGCGTGATAGAGGAAAAAGTTCAATTCGATGTTTAAGTTAATTCAGCAGTCCTAATGAAGACAATCGTCAATGGTTAACCAACTGTGTGGATTTCAGCCTATGGTCTCTAACGTACGATGGGGATAGGGGACATTAATACAGTGTTATGACAAGAAATCAGTCAGAGATCTTCAACAATGTTTTGAAAGGAGCTCAGTCATTATCCATAACAACATTAGTCGATGTTACATTTAAAAGGCTAAACACGTATTTTGTCGATCGTAGGTCACAGTATGAAAAGGAGATGTCGATGGGAAACATCTTTCTTAAAATGTCACACGGTTATTTGTGGTCACTCAGGAAGCTTCTTAGCCTTTTGAAACAGATACTTACTCGTACGGAGTAAGAACATGTGTTGGTAAATCTTACCGCATAAACCTACGTTAGATCTCATGTGACTGTGGTGAATGAACATTGTTTGAATGACTATCAACATGCCATGACACTTATCCAATGCACAAATACGGATGTTAAACCGTACGTTGATTGCCATTTTGGTGTTGATTAGTACACACAGACATATCTTCCTAAAATCCAACCAATATCGAAACCATCTTGTTGCCAAGAGTGGAACAGTGTGACAATAAAGTGTGATTCACAAATGTTAATTTCTTCACCTGGGCACAGAAAAATGATAATTTACAATGAGATGGATTCTAGTAGTGCACCATACTCAAAGAAATGTAGTAAATGTAGTCAAACATGCCATAACAAGAGATATTGTAAAGAATAATTGAAATACTATAATTATTTTGTATCTTGTGTAACCAGGAATGTAATGTTTATTTAGTTATAGTTGTAATTTATTTAGTTATTGAAAGTATTTTTTTTTGAACATGTTCTGAAAAATTTGTATATTTTAATAAGGTTGTTTTAGGTATTCCAAATTTTTTTGTTGAAATTACTTTTTTGGAACAAACTCGAAAATATGTGAAAAAAATAGATCCAACAACTACATAACTTATAACAAAAAATATATAAAACTAGTAAAATAAATAATATACATACGTACCTGTGATTGACGGTCACAGTTAGGGTAAATTATTTTACCTGCGGCTGACCGTTAGGAAGTAGTATAGTTTGACAAATGATTATTTTGATATTTAATTTTTAAATTAGATGTATTTTGAGAAAATTAATAATTAAATACACCGCATTATACATCGAAGACATGTGAGTCCAACGCGCCGCCGTTGGGGATGTAGGACGGAGAGAGGGAAAGATCCAAACTCCAAAGTGTCTCCCCGAAATTGAAGGAAGTAGGGGGAGAGAGCAGAGCAGTGGGCCAATTCACGATGGTGATGGAACAACTGCCTTGTGGCCGACAAATACAGTGCTCGAAACACCGATCTGTTTTGACTTGGAGACCACACGTGATCATATCTATCTCCGATTTTAAGCTTCTAACATCCTCCTTCACTTTCGACCCCGCTGTGCTAGTAAAGGTCTATAACCAAAAAAAAAAAAACTAGTAAAGGTGTATTTGCGGGTTAATTGTATGTTCGGTAGGACATTAAAAAATAATTTATAATTATTAATAGGTTAATTTTTAAATCTTAAATATACTCCTCGCATTTACGACCCACAACTAGCCTGACATGTGAATCAATGTTAAATTTAATTTATGTGTTTTGAATTTTTCTGATCAACCAATTGTTCTGCACTATCCGTAAATACTTGTAACCCATGAACTTATATGATTTATTGGCCAATTTGATCCATAGATTCACGTGATCCTTACAATTCGTGTGATTCATCAAATATTATTATTATATATTTATTAATACAAGCCCATGGATTGACTCATAAGTAAGCGGAGAGTTACGATCTAAAAATGACCAATTTTTTTGTGTGAGTTAAATGAGTCGTATAAAAATAATATATGATTCAAAAATATGCGACGTATGAGTAAATCATCCACGAGTTTGGTAAAAAATTGAGACTTCTAGTTAATAGTGTGGATATGATACCAATATGACAAATATTATAGTTGTACTATATTTTTTAATTATATATCATAATTACGGTTATAACTGTTGTGGGTACAATTTTTAATACTATAATTATTTTTATAACCGTGCTTTAACCGACATACTCATATTCAAAACACTCATTATATTAAATTTTTTGTAAATCAAATTTTAGACTTTTAAGTCTTGAAAGATTGACTTAACTGTTAAAATATTTTGATTTCAATATAATTCAATTTAATTTGAGTTCGACATACATATTAAAATTTATTTTCATGATAAGTTATTATTTAAATATATATGTGAGTACAATTTTGGTTATAGCTATAGTTATGGATCAAATATCGTACCTGTAATTATTACATGTAGAAAAAGTATTACCATAATACCAATATAAAAATAGTGTAAAGAACAATTATATATATATATATATATATGCGTGTGTGTGTGTGTAATTTTTAAAAATCATAATTAACACATTTATTATGAGGTTGAGAAAGAGTAATATGTTGAAGTACACAAATTAATTGAACAATTTTGTCTAATATTGAATTATTTAGACTACTTAGAATCGGTCCAACCATTGAATCGATAAATATGTCCGTTTCTAATTTATATCCAAATGGAGGGAGCCATATAAAGGACGAAGGATATTCATATTTGAAGAAATGTGGCTCGAGAATCCAGAATGCAATGAGGTCATCCGATCAGCTTGATTGGAGAGGCATGAAAACCAATCGAACCACCTTATCTTGTGGCTAAAACTCGGCAGCTGCAAGCGCAACCTCATTGAATGGAGCAAGAGTAGGTTCAAGAATAATATGGCCAAGCTGGGAAAGACCAAACAACGACTACACGAGATTGGTAGGGGACAACCAAATATAGAGACCCAGGAGGAGGAAATCAATCTAAAAAGACAGATCCATGACTTATGGAAACATGATGAATTGTAATGGAAACAAATGTCGAGGGTTAAATGGCTCATTAAAGAGGACCGAAATACGACATTCTCCTGCCTGATAACAAACTTCCGGAGACAAAGAAACAGACTATCCAGACTCAAAGGGGCAGGTGGTGAGTGTATCATAAAGAGTCGAGAAATAATGGACGAAGTAAGAGGTTACTATGAGAAGGCTTTCACAACAGAAAAACCTGAACCAGATTGTGCAACACTGGATAGCCTACCACATGAGATAACTAAAAAAATAAACTTAGATTTAATAAGGAAAGTGACGGGCGAGGAGGTGAGGGAAACAGTATTCCAATTGGGGGGGGGGGGGGGGGTTCAATGGCGTCGGGGCCAGACGATTTTCCGGGATTATTCTATCAAAAGAATTGGAACATTGTGGGCCAAAATGTCTTCACCGCGGTCAGAGCCTTCCTTGAAACAGGTATCTTCCCTATATCCCTTAACCAAACAGACATAACCCTTATTCCAAAATTCCCAACCCGACGCGCGCCTCTGATGTTAGGCCCATAAATTTATGCAACTTTGTGTATAAGGTGATATAAAAAAGTGTTGGTAAATAGATTGAAAATTTATCAATCAGATCTCATCACTCAATTCCAGAGCGCTTTTGTAGCAGGTTGCCTAATACAAAGATAACATCATTGTGGCGCATGAAGTCTTCCACCACCTGAAGAGCTAAAGGAAACCACATAGGGTAGAGTGTGTTCTGAAACTTGATATGCAGAAAGCTTACGACAGAGTGGAGTGGGAATTCCTGATAAAACGTTTAGATAAGCGAGGTTTCTACCCCAAATGGATCAATTGGATGAAAGCGTGCATAACCACATCGACCTATAGGGTGCTAGTGAATGGGAACCGAACCACACCTATTCAACCTAGCAGGGACATCAGATAGGGAGACCCTCTCGCACCATACTTATTCATATTGCTGGCAGATGTATTGTCAAGGATGGTTGAGAGAGACATACATGAACAGAAGATGAAAGGGATAACTCTGAGTAGGGGATGCCCGAAGCTGCACTATTTGTTCCTTGCGGATGATTCACTCTTTTTTCTACAAGGCACAGTAGAGAATGCAAGCAGACTAAAGGAGCTCATAATGAAGTACTGCAGGGTATCAGGCCAACGAATAAATGAGTTGAAATCTACCCTTACATTTAATAGGGGTGCGAATCCATACATATGTGGAGAGATAGAGGAAGTCTTACAAATATCAAGCACGGGAGAACCGGGGAAATATCTAGGTCTACCGACAGTTTGAGGGAGATAAAAAGGAGGCATTGGGATACTTAAAGGCAAGAATTTGGGACAAGATCAATGGTTGGAAAGTGAAGACTCTTAACCAAGTGAGTAAGGAAATACTCATTAAATCAGTGATAACAGCGATTCCAGCATATGTGATGAGTATGTTCAAATTACCCAAAACATGGTGTGCGGAGATCAACGTTGTGATAGCAGACTTTTGGTGGGGGCGAACTAATGAGGGAAGAAAAATCCATTGGAGAAGACAGGACATTCTCACCATGAACAAGCACAAGGGTGGTTTGGGATTTAGAGAACTGGAAATGTTCAATACGACCCTCATTGTGAAAATGGTCGGGAGAATGATATCTGAACCCAACTCGTTATGAGTCCAGGTAATGCGCGACATATACTATCGAGGGAGGAAACTATACACAACAGGACAGGGAGGGAGAGCCTCTTGGGGATGGACAAGTTTGTTGAGTAGACGGGATCGCCTTATGAGCGAAGGAATGTGGAGGATTGGAGACGGGACAACCATTCGAGTGTTTGGAGACACGTGGGTCTACATGGTCGACGGTTTCAAGATCGATCATTGAACAGACTGTCAAGTGATCCGAGACATCATGGTGGCAGAACTCCTCAACCAGGACAGGTCCTGGAACGTCGAGCTCCTTAGGATCATCGTTGAGCCACAGGTAGCTGTGAAGGTGATGCAGGTACAGGTACCGACAAGGGTGGCAGCAGACCGGCTGATCTGGCCATACACCAATGATGGAAGCGTGGTGGTTCGATCGACATATCACCGGATGAGGGAGATAGCCGAGAGTCACCTATCCACCAGCGACAGCACTGAAGACAACGTTGAGTGCAGGTGGCGCGCCATATGGAAATGCAACATGATACCAAAAGTCAAGAATTTCATGTGGCGACTTCAATCGAACTCTTTGTCAGTCATGAAGAATCTCCAAAGAAGAGAGATGAACGTGCCGGTAAGTTGCCCGAAATGTGGAGTGGAAGAAGATAGGGAACATATTTTATATAAGTGCAGGTGGACGGAAGGGGTATGGTTCGAACGATTAGGGCTTGGACTGCAACATCATGTTAACAACCCTTTTGAAGAATGGAAGCGGGAACGAAAAGATGAAACATGTATGACGAGGGCCATATAAGGAACAATGTAGAGATTATGTATGGTGACATGTTGAACAATATGGAAGTGAGATGTCGATCACCTTTTGAAGGAAAAATGTTGAACCCGATGGCGACGGTGGAGGAAGTGACGCGAACACGTGAGGAACTCTTGGGTGTGCCAAATACAACGCATGGAGAGCATGAACCGGGGGAGACCGCGAGATGGTATGCACCGGAGCAAGGTGTTGTCAAGGTAAACTGTGATGCGTCATGGGGTAATCGAACAAAGACGGAAGGGATCAGTGTAATCGCAAGGGACATGGAAGGTCAAATGATAGGCGGGGTGTGTTAGGATACATGTATAGAACGATTACTTCAAGTGTAAGGCATGGTCGATTGCTTCAAGAGTTAGGCATTAGGCCAATTGGTTCAAGAATGTACTAGAGTATGCTAGAAGATAGTAGAGTGTTCTAGTTTTGTATAGATTGTTGATTGTAAGATTAGTATAAATAGAGATAGATGTAAGCTTCAAAGGTAACTTGAATCTGAAGTAAAGTTCAAAGTTCTTAAATTCTGTTATTTCAGTTACACATTCAGTTCTTCATTTCAAGTCTTTTGTTTTCATTTCTACCTTGAGTTCAGTTTACTCACATGGTATCAGAGCTGATCTGATCCTTTACCTTGCTTCATTCCATCTTGGCTGAGTCTCCATCCTTGCTGCGCCTCCTCCTTCTGCTGCAAATCTTCAAGTGCTGTTGAGTGCTGAACCAGCTCTGTTCTGGAGTTCATCGGTTTGTCAATTCTCTTAGCTTCAATTCTGTTATGTTATGTTTGATTGCTAAATGGTCTCATTTCAATTCTGATCGTTTCAATTTGATTCAGTTCAGTTTGATTCAGTTCAATTTGATTCAGTTCAGTTTGATTCAATCTACATACTGCTGATTCAGTTCTGTTAATTCTTTTTTCAGTTCTGTTAATTCATTTTCAAATCTGTTCTGTTAATTCATTTTCAAATCTGTTTCGTTAATTCTTACAGGAACTCTTACTGTTCTGTTTCTTGTTTCTTCTTCTTGCAATCAATCTGTTTCTTGTTTCTTGTTTCTTACATGCTGTTTCTTGTTTCTTGTTTCTGAAAAACTGTTATTCAAGCTGATTCTATTTCTGTTAGACAATCAGTTAGTTGATCTGATGTTCAAGCTGTTTTTGTTCAGTGTTGCTATTACTTACGATTCAATTCTCTGTTTCCTGTTTCTATTACTTACGATTGAATCTCTGGTTCTGTGTTGAAATTCAATCGCTGTTTACTCCTTCTGTTTCTTACGATTCAATCTGTTCTGTTTACTTTTCAATCGCTGTTTACAATTTCGTTTTCGATTCAATCGCTGCTCTGTTCTGTTTACGAGTCAACCTGTTTACTTTCTGTTATGTTTTGTTTTGTTTACGATTCAATCTGTTTGTTGATCAATCTGTTAGCTGATCCATTCCTCAATCTGTTTTGTTGATCAATCGCTGTTCTGTTTCTTACGATTCAATCTGTTCTGTTTACTTTTCAATCGCTGTTTGCAATTTTGTTTTCGATTCAATCGCTGTTCTGTTCTGTTCACGAGTCAAGCTGTTTATTTCTATTCTGTTTTGTTTTGTTTACGGTTCAATCTGTTTGTTTACTTACTGTTTTGTTTACTTTCTGTTTTGTTTACAATTCAATCTGTCTTATTGATCAATCTGTCAGCTGATCCATTCCTGATCAATCTGGTTTGCTGAGTAATCTGTTAACTGATTTGCTACCTGATCTGGTTTGCTATCTGATCTATCATGATATGTATGCTGATCTGTTCATGAATCTGTTCATGATCGATATCTGTTTTGCTATATGATCTGTTCATGATCAGTTTGTTGCTATCTGATCCGTTTTGCTATCTGATCTGTCATGATATGTATGCTGATCTGTATGTCTGTATGTCTGATTTGCTGATCTAAATCTGCTACCTGTGGATCTGTATGTTGATCTGATTTGCTACCTGCTGATCTGTATGATCAATCTTGGATAGGACAATGCAGAGAACGGATGCAACGACGTTGGAGGCAGAAGCCATCATGCTCGTGACGAAACTTGTAATAGAGAATGGATGGAACCAGGTAATGATCGAATCAGACTCAGAGGTGGTGATCAACCAAATGAACAACAGGGCACACCACTGGAGGATCGAAACGCTATGCGAGAACATCAAAGCTTTAGCGAGAGGAGTTGAAGTGATTGAATGGAAGAAGATTCGACGATCAACGAATGAAAACGCTAATTGGATCGCGAAACAAGCTAGATTGAGAGTGCGACTAAACGACTGGGTTGAAAACCCCTACTCTTACTTAGAAACATTTTGAGTAGTGATTGTAATAACATTGGTACTAGTATTATTCTGGAATGAATACAAGCGTCTATTTTGACCCAAAAAAACGACTATTAGCTTGTCTGGTTCAACTGTTGGTTTGCTCGATCTGATATAATTCATCCTCTTTCCCCCTCTCTTCGCCCGATTTTTTTTTTTAATTCTCATTAAAATGGCAACCAAAAAACTTCTTGATTCCCGATAAAATGACCAAATTTTACTCTTCAAGTAGCATTTTCTATAGGGTTAATTACTTAATTGGTTACACATGTTTCACCATTGTTTAGAATGGTTACACATGTTTCTAAATGTGATTAATTGGTTTTGCTATGTGACTAACTGGTTACACATCTTTTTCCCAGTGTGATTAATTAGTTACTCCGTCATTAGTCGTTACTATTTTCCGTTAATTAATTTTTTAACATATTTTTTTATTTATCAAATGACTATTATACCTCAAGGAGTTCTTCTTCATCTTCTCATTCATCTTCATGTTGTTCTTCATCTTGATCATGTCCTTCATCTGCAAAATTCGACCTCTCTAAATACTTTCGCTCTCACCTTCATTCTCTTCCTTCTCCGTCCCAATTCAATGATGAATTCGACTTGATTCATCTGAAATTGGAACCCTAACCTAGAAAACCTATACACTATCTCTCTCCCAAATTAAGCATTTTGTCGTGGAGATCAGAAGTTTTTTGCTTGTCTGATGAATCGATCGCCGCAGACATGGAAGTGGACCCCACTGAAAGGTTTGTGCACAATGTAGATGAAGATTTTAATAAAATTAGAACATGCCCTAATCAAAATTTTAAGCATCAGTGGGTTAATTTATGCTAAACTAAGCGATATTTACTAGTCAAATATATTACCAAGAAAAGCTTACCTTGATCGCAACATAGATAAGAAGCTGAAGGAAGACATCAGATCATTATGCATAGAAGCTTTCCACAAGGAGACTTACATGCATTGATCTTCTGCAATTCATTCTCTGCAAGCTAATGGATTATGAATATGAAACATGCTACTTACTGCTCAGTCTGTTTGTCAAGATTAGATATAACTAGAATGGAAGTGCAGTGTCCAACAAATGGTCCCTAATAGATTCTTCCATTTCCAGAAATAACTCTTGCACCTTTTGCCATTATTCATATAGAAATCATTGGATAATTGCATACAAACAACCAATAGAAAATTGTTGTAAAGTTATAAGGCAATTCTTAGCTACTTATTCTTGCATCCAATGAAGGAAAATTGATTCACTTGAAACCAATTATCACAGAGGACTGACTTATAAACTTTAGTAATGTGAATGGATTTGGTTGCCTCTCCAATTCTTAAACAATCAAAGACAACCACAATTGTCAGAAATTGTTTTGTGATTTGATGTTGAACTGGATGTTTTGTTGTAAATAGATGTTTTTGTGAACCTTGTTGTTCTGGATGTTTTGTTGTAAATGGGATGTTTATATGAACCTTGAGAATGAAATGGGTTTGTTCATACTGTTACAACATTTTATCCATTTAATCACATTTATATGAAACATGATTAACTATTTAATCACATACTACGCTTACAAGTTCACATATTAACCACATTTTAAGAAAACATACGTAACCATTTATCACGTTAGAAGGAAATATATATAAGCATTTAATCACATTCTAGGATAACATATGTAACCATTTAATCAAATTTCAAGTTAAAATGAACTCTTTAATTTAGAAACTATTTAATGAAACCCATGATTTGAAGAACTGAAATCCAGGTTCTGAAGAACACCAATACATAACTGAAACCATGGCAGAATGAGCTCCTCCCAATCTTATGATTCTTCGTACTATTCTTCATATTCTCCTTCACTATTCTTCCATATAAAAATCAGCTCCTCCCATTGTCATCAATTGTTCGACTGCCCAAACAGAATCACTCAAAGAAAAAATGGAAATTTCGATCAACAAGAACCTTCGACCAATCGACAACCCAAAAATCAACGAAACCCATATCTCATCCCAACCCAGGTCTGGAGAATTAGAGTTCACAGATCAGTCGTACCCAAATCTGGAACCTACATTCTCTGGTATACGATTTCAACGTAGTATCGATGAGAGCATTGACAAACTCCCCTTCAATTTTAGACTTCGATGCTCTTCATGTTCTTTGAGATAATTAGAGGGTTTAGGGTTAATAAGCTCATTATAGAGGGGTAATATTGTCATTTCATATGATAGAAAGTGACTTAACGGTGATTTTTGACGATGAACAGTAAAAAAAACAATTAGTCACATAGCAAAACTAATTAATCACATTTTGAAACATGTGTACCATTCTGAACAATGGTCAAACATGTGTAACCAATTAAGTAATTAACCCTTTTCTATATGATTAAATATTTTAAGAGAGTTGGACTGTCAATATAACTTTATTGCGGTCCGACCGTCAGTGTAGTACACTTATACCATTGGTTTAGATAATTTTCACTTTATAAGTTAAATTTTGAATTGAATGATCTTAAAAGTCCTGTCTTTTATTTTGTATCAAGCTAGCTTCATTCATTTTGTTAAGCTTTCTATCGATAAATATTGAGATCTAAGTTGCTTGATATGGGATCGAGCGCAAGAGATGCATGAAGAGATTCTCTAAACCCAATTTGTTTAACAAATGTAATTTTCATGTACAAAATAATTCTGTGTCACATATATAATGAATCGCACACTTTCCACCTTACGAATTAATTATTATTTATTTATATTAATTTTTTGTTTCTATATTGTTGGGTATCGGGTCTTAAGACCTGTGTATCCCGGTGCCAACTCTGGGGCAACCCGATTCGGTCAAACCATGGGCCGCGCCTTTTACTTACATTCAATTCAGCATTCAATACCATTTACTCCCCACATCAACGAACCTCCAACTGACTTCATCATCGGAGGGGAAACAACGGAAACACCCTGGGCTTTCCTTTTGTGCTGTCATTAGAGCAGCAAGTAAATCACCTCGGAAATTCCGAATCGAGAACCATACGCAAGTAGTGGTCCAACATTTGGCGTTGTCTGTGGGAAACCTTGATGCCTCCAATAACACCTGGGGTTCTCAGCCTTCATGCTGCCCTAGTTGGTGCAACCCAACAGGCAGACTCCGTGCGCATCCATCCCCCCGGAAGTGTCTCTCATGCCCCAACCTGTCATACTCATCTACCGACGCACTCCTACATAGTGTTGTTTGAGCAAGTGCCGCTCCGGGTGAAAATGAACCTGGAGATAATCCTCACGCCTGCCTTCATGGCGGCCCTGGATGAACTGTTTGATAGAAGGGAACGAAAGGTAGCGACCCGAGTCCTCGCCTCGCAGACACTTTTAGGATTGAGGAGGCCACCTCAAGACTCCGATACCAACATACGTTTCCCTTAGCCTCACAACCACATCCGATCCCAGTGTACGCTTCCACACTAGGTATCGAAACGACAATGACTCTTCCCCCTGGCATAATGACCATAGAGGATATGAAGGAGCTAGTCACCCGGACCGTGAAAGAGCAGAAGGGCAGGGTAATGCCTCACCTGCATGACATGCATTGCATCTCTTCGCCCTAGAGATATTAACAGTCACCGTGCCTCCTCATGTTCAGACACCCCAGATCGACAACTATAAGGAAGAAGGTAACCCAATAGAGCACATCTAGAGGCACGAAGTCTCCCTCCTGGGCATGACCAATGATGATAATCATTTCACCCTGATGTTCCCCATTACACTAGGAGGCGTCACCTCCCACTTGTTCTTCTGGCTTCCGAAGAGCTTAGTCTGGTCTTGGGGAGACTTGAAAGTTAAATTCGTAGTGTAGTACAAGGGCGGGCGACACCTACTCAAGAGTGTGAGCACACTGGACCACATCAAGTAGAGAAACGATCAAGACATCATGGGCGGTGAGACGATCCTTGCCCTCATGAGGGCGTTAGGCCCCAGAGACTCCGCCTTGTACGACAACCTAAGCGTCATCTCGGTTAACATTGTGGAAGTCATATATTGACTTAGAAATTACCAAGGAAGGAAAAAAGACGCACAAGGAGCTGAAAAAAGAGGTCCACGAATGAAAAGGACTTAAGCAGCACTCACCGAAGGTGGGGCACGTCGATGTCAAGGGTCGCCCCTTATTACAACGCCTAAGTCGAGAGGTCTACGCTACTTTTACTCCCTTAAGCCAAGAAATCTATATAGTTCTGGCCGAAATGGAATGAAAGGATCTAGCGACGATCCCTACACCGCGGAAGAATGGCGCGCCCATGGACCAATATTTCTGTTATCATCGCTGCAAGAGTCACAACAATGACGACCGCAAGATTCTGAAAAGAGGTATTGAGAGCTTGATCTAGAGGAGATTCTTGAAGAATTTCATAGCGCGAAGAAGGATCCCCCACTGCGGGGATATAAATGCGTCCCCCCTACGGTGACAATAGATGATGAGGGTGAAGAAAGGAACCCTGAACATCATTAGCGGAGTCTTCGCCTCAGAAGGAGAAACTAGCGGCGCCACTCAGACCTCGGGAACCACATTGGTGGGAAAATTCTCTAGGGAGGAGGGCGAGGTCGTAATCTCCTTCTCAGAGGTGGAGATGGGGCACATTTCTTTCCCACACGAAGACGCCCTGGTGATCACTATAGAGATCTATGGGTACAATATGAAGCAAATGTTGATAGGCTCATGTAGCTCTACTGACGATCTTTTCATTGACGCCTGGAAGAAGATGGGAAAAAGCGAGAATGACTTGAAGAAGGTGAACTTCCCTATGATCTGGTTCACCCCAACCACTACCTACCCAGTGAGGGTCATCTCCCTGCCAGTATATTTGGGTGAGGGATGGAAGGGCTGACTATCAACGTAACCTATCGACGCCCCTGCCTCCTACAACTCCATCTTGGGGCGTTCTACTCTGAACCCTCACTAGTTGGTCCATTCCACCTACCACCAATTGATGAAATTTCCAACTTCCCATGGGATAGGGGTGGTAAGGGGAGACCAACCCGTGGTGCACAACTGTTACGTACACTTCGTACGCTGCCAAATGCTGAAAAATAGGAAGGAAGCCATGTCCATTCAGACAGAGGAAGACTCTAGGGAGGAAAATAGTCGCCCTTAACTGGTGGAAGGTTTGAAGAAGGTCGAGTTGGAGGGAACCGAGAAGGTTGTGCAGATAGGAGTGTCGCTCCCAGAGGAGCAGGTCGAGGTCGTAGCACTGATCCTAAAAGAATTCAATGAGGTGTTCGCCTGGAAGCGCAGTGACATGAAGAGGATAATTAAGGAGGTGATCGCCCATGAGCTCAACATTGACCCAAGCATTACGCCAATTGATCAAAAGTGATGCCCCGTGGGGGAGGGAAAGACCCTGGCCATCAAGCTAGATGTAAGGAAATTGGTCGACACTAATTTCGTCAATCAAATTAGGTTCCAGACGTGGGTGATCAACCCATTAATGATAAATAAGATTAATGGAAAGTGGAGGATGTGAGTGGATTTCAGGGACCTGAACAAAGCCTGTCCAAATGATTCATATCCTATCCCTAGAATTAACTAGTTGGTCGACGCTACTTCAGGCCACGAGCTCCCCAGCTTCATGTACGCTTACTCAAGCTACAACCATATCCAGATGGCAGAAGACAACGTCCAACATACAATTTTTAATGTTGGCACCACCAACATATAGTAATGTCTTTCGGATTGATCAATGCAAGCACCACCTTTGGAAGAATGTTCAATAAAATGATCACACGAATGATAGGCGTCACCATGGAGGCTTATGTAGATGACATGCTGGTAAAGTTAGTCAAAAGCGTCAACCACGTCGAAAACCTGAGGAAGACCTTCGAGTGCATGCGTTTCCATCAAGTACATTTGAACCCGGCGAAGTGTGCTTTCTGTGTCCAATCAAGTAAATTCCTGGGCTACATGGTCAACCAAAGAGGATTTGAGGTCAATCCTAGAATGCTTGAAGCCATTGAAGGAATGAAGAGTCCCACATGCCAAAGAAAAGTTCAGAGCTTGAACGAAAGATTAGCGACACTCAATCGTTTCCTAGCCATATCCGGGGACAAATCGCTCCCCTTCTTCCAAGTGTTACGGTCCAACAGAAATTTTGAATGGGCTCATCTGAGTGTGGAAACAGGTTCCAAGACTTGAAACAACATCTCAGGATGCTCCCACCACTAGCTAATTCATCTAAAGGTGACGATCTCCTCTTTTAATTAAGTATCAGTCTGGTCGACGTATGTGTTATCCTCGTAAAGGAGATAGCCAATGGCCAATTACCTGTGTATTATGTATCGAAAGTTCTCACAAAAACTGAAATGAACTATCTGAAAGTTGAGAAGTACCTCTATGCATTGGTGATTTCAGCTAGGAAGCTTCGACCTTATTTCCACGAACATGAAATCACGGTGTTAACTAATCAACCATTAAAATATTTCCTGCAAAAATTCGACGCTTCAGATGGGCGATTGAATTAAGCGAGTTTCTCATAAAGTTCTCCCCAAGAACAACAAATTGTAGGCATGAACCGACTTCACTGTAGATTTAACTTGCCCATCAGATGCGCCGCCCAGAAATGAGAAAGTACCTTAGGAGTCACCTCCTACATGGAAGCTTCAGACGGATGGATCCTGTTCTATAGATGACCCGGGGACATGATTAGTACTAACTCCTCCAGATGGCGGTGAGCCACTGAGGTAAGCCCTGGTACTAACTTTTAAGGCGACAAACAACGAAGCAGAGTATGAGGCGCTAATCACGGGCTTGCGATTGGCAAAAGGGATATGCATTGCATCTTTGAAAGTTTATTGTGAATCGCAACTGGTGGTGTACCAAGTCAAGTGTGAGTATGCGACGAAAGGGAAAAAGGAAGATATATCTTAAAGGGGCGAATGTGCTAGCAGGGAGCTTCAAAGACTTTCAAATAGAAGACATCCCTAGGGAGTCAAATCAAGCAGCAGATGCATTGAGCAAGTATGCTTGGCAAGTGATTAGCCCCAAGCTTCACGCTCATTGATGGAGCACTCTATAAGAAAGAATTTTCAACTCCTTATCTAAGGTGTATCGCATAATCAGAAACGACCACCATTCTAAGGGAATCCATGAAGGGTACGCCACCAGTCACGAGGGAGCGAGGTAAATAGTTCGAAAAGTTCTCAACTAAGGGTTCTATTGGCCCACAATGAGACAAGAAGCGACGAACATGGTTCTATATATAATGCGAGTCCTATCAGAGATACAGTCCGAAGATAGGGCGTCCACTGGCCAAATTAACCATAATATGCGCCGCCTGACCCTTTGCATAGTGGGGAAGTACACTTTTTTAAATGTGGTGATTGATTATTATTCAAAGTGGATGAAGACAAAGGCGTTGGCATCAACCACAAATTTTCAAGTGATAAAATTCCTCAAGTATAAAATCATTTCTAAGTACGGAATTCCAAGCATCTTGAGCAGTGACAATGACTCCCAATTCGCAGGAAAGAAATCGAAGTGGTTCTGTGATGAACTAAAAATCGAGAACATGAACGCATCAGTCAAGCACCCACAGGTAAACGAACAATTAGAGACGGCTAATAAAACAATCCTAAATGGCTTGAAGAAAAGGTTGGACGCCTTAGAAAGAAAATGGGCGGAAGAATTGGAAAATGTCCTTTGGGAGATCCCTAGGACACCCAAAAAGTTGACCAGGTAAACACCATCCAGACTGGTCTATGGCTCTGAGGCGATTGCCCTAACATAAATAACAGTCACATCTCACATGGTTAAATATTTCAAGGCGACGACAAATTATTATCAAAGGCGCATTGAATTGGACTTTGTGGATGAGAAAATATGGGCATTTGAGCAAATGCAAGGGAAAATGCGTATCACCACATCCTGATACTACAATAGGCGAGTATCCTCTCGCCAATATTTTGTGGGGAAGATAGTTTGGAGGAGAAGTGAGTTCACACATCAAGACAGGATGGCCAAACTCTCTCCAGAATGGGAAGGACCCTATAAGGTCGTTAATATTCCCCATCCTAATGCATACGTCTTAGAAAATGAACAAGGAAAAAGTGTGAAGAAAATTTTTAATGCGGAACACTTGAAAAAATTCCACGCTTAAGAGTGTCACTCAATTTGTTCTTTACTTCAAAATCTTTATTAAATGAATGGATATTCACACTTTTATATTGAGGCATTAGCAATCTATTTACGAATTAATGGTGAAAGTTAGATCTAAATCCAATAAAGAGGCGAGGAAATTTACAACTCATACGTATCGCTCAGAAGAAACGTTCATTTAAACAAATAACATAAGGGACCATTATACATGTGCGGCGCCGTCAAGGCTCTTATCAAACACTTAGTAAAAATAAAGGCTAAGATAAAGGGAACACAATGAGAAACAAAAGGAAGACCTATCCTAAATTGGGGGGCGCTCCCTTAGGAGACGAAGGTGGGCTCCCTTCTTCAGAAAAGTCAGTCCCACTCTCGGACCCTTCGTCTTCGGCCGCCTTCGCTGCCTCCATTTCCCTAGCTTAGAGCGTCAAAACTTCCCTCATGGATGGGAGTTGATCCAAAGGAAACTTAATGTCAACCTTAAGGATGTCCTTAGCCATACCCTTGAAGACGCTAAGGAGAGCGGAACGGCTCTAGAGCGCGGCGGCAAGCTCGAACACCTCGCTCCGCCGGAATGTTTCCAGCACCTCAGTGGCGCTCTCCTGGAGACTCTTAGGGAGCTCCGCCTAGAAGAGCGATGCCTCCTCCTACGCCTTGGTATCTTACTCCCTAAAATCCACCATTTCACCTCTCAGAAGAGTCAGATGCCTATGAAGATCCTCGACATCCTCAGACAGAGCGCTCACTTTCATCTCGGACTCCTGAAGGTCGACGGCAAGCTGCTCCTTCTATGCGACTTCGACCTCTAACTCGTCTTGGGCGGTCCTCTCCACAGTGAGATCCAACTCATGCTCGATTGTCTCTACCTTCTTGAGTTGGGCTCCCATCGCTTCCTTCCCCCGAGTTAGGCCCACTATGGTGGCACCCATCTTGAAATGGCTGGCTCTTCTGAGAGGTGAAATGGTGGCTTTTAGGGAGTAAGATACCAACGTGTAGGATGAGGCATCACTCTTCTGGACGGAGCTCCCTAAGAGTCTCGAGGAGAGCGCCACTGAGGCGCTGGAAACATTTCGGCGGAGCGAGGTGTTCGAGCTTGCCGCCGCGCTCTAGAGCCGTTCCGCTCTCCTTAGCGTCTTCAAAGTTAGGCCCACTATGGTGGCGCCCATCTTGAAATGGAGGGGAATCATTTGAAAAATAAAGTGTTAGAGATGCTTAAGTAAAGGAATGTAAAACGAAAAAGGAGATGCAGAGTAAATACCTAAGAGAAGAGGGGAGAGTCTTTGTCGCACAAACACTAATTGATCATAATAATTCATTGTTTCTCCATCTCTTATATATGGCTAGGTTGTCTCTTATAACTGAGAAATTAACTAGTGTTGAGACATAATAATTTTGGAGTATAGCGATATATGTCTCATTGTTGGCAAAAAGTAATTAGATTTGTTTTGGGACACATTCATAGATTCGTTGTGAGATTCATCGGGAAAACTCTTACACCTCTAAAGCTTAACTTAGTCAGTTTTTTTTTTTTTTTTTTATAATTCACTTAGTATGTGCTTAGTCAGTGTTGGAGAATATGAATTGCGTGTGTAACTGTGTATGTGCGTGTATGTATCTCTTATCTCTTATCATTATTGGAGGGTGGATATATTCCGACCAAAAAAAAAGAAGGGTGGTTATATATATGGAAAGTTGCTATCTCAGGCTACATTTCTGCCCTGTGGAGCCGCCTAGTACATGTTGTTGGTGCGATTATGTCAACCAAGACAACGTTTTGGATTTTTTTTCAAAAAGTAACTGTTTTGCAAAAATATTTAAAAAATTATATATTCAAAAAAAATATTTAACAAAATGTGCATATGCGCAGTTAAGGCAGTAAAAAATCGCTACTGCCATTAGCGTTTTTTAGAAAATCGCTACTGGCAGTAGCCATTAGGTAACCCCACCCCGACCCCATCTCCTTCCTCTTGCCCACCAAGCCCCGACCCCGTCTCCCCAGCTCCCCCACCAAGCCCCGACCCCGTCTCTTTCCTCTCGTCAGGGTCTCACCGGAGTCTCGCCAGAGTCTCGCCGGACCTCTCGCCGTGCAGGTATACATTTTGTTTTTTACAAATATATTTTTATGCTTAATTATTTTGTTAATTGTTAATTAAAAGTATTATGAATAATTCTTGTGTTGATTAAAGCTTGCGTAGTTAGTTATGAAAGTTAAAATTTAGAATTTGTATTTTTAAATTGTAGAATCAAAATACCGCCGTGCGTAATTATGTCAACTGGTGAAAATGTTGTTAACCTTGGTCCGATGGATCAATCGGTACTCTGGGGACAAGATCAACATCGTTCGTCAGACCTGAGTGAGAACCAACAAGTAACATTTAGGTGTTTAAAATTAGAGGATAATCTATTATCAGAAGAGGCTAAAACTATTGTCCAAGCGGTTGGATTATGGGATGTAGTTATTCTGTCACATCCCAAGCTGGATCAAAAATTGTTGACCGCATTGTGCGAGCGTTGGAGACCCGAGAAACATACGTTCCATCTCAGACATGGGGAGATGACGATCACACTTCAGGATGTTTCCGTGCTATTGGGACTACGAGTACACAGAGATGCAGTAACTGATGACCATGTACCTGAGGAAGACATGGTCGGTGCGTGTCTGGAGTTGTTGGGACTGATTGTACAAGGTCGTGGAGATTTTCTGAAAATTACTACTTTACGACAACATTTAGTTCAACCTAATCTCACCGCCGAACAACAAGCGAGAACATTTATGTTGATGGTAATCGGTGGTGTTCTATTTACAACGACAAAGAAAGATAGTGTGTCGTTGATGTACTTACCCCTACTTCGAGATTTAGAAAGAGCAGCACAGTACAGTTGGGGGTCAGCTGTGTTGGCTGCAACGTACCGTGGACTGTGTGAGGCATCTGAGCTAAACTGTGCAACATTCCATGGTTCTGCCATCCTTGTGTAGGTAAACTATATGAAAGTCTTATCATATCATTAATATTGGTTATTAAAAATTTCATAATGAGGTTTTCTACTACAGATATGGTCGTGGGAGCACCTCCATATTGGTCGCCCTGTGATTCAAGGTGAAGTGCCTGCTGGAGGGATACATCCATTAGGATACATGTGATTTTTGTAAATTTATTGGTTTGTTGGACTACGTAAAAAATGTCTATTACTGTAGAATTTTGTAATGTAAATTTATTGATTAATTGTGATTTTGCTTAATAGGTGGGCATTCCTAAAGAGGTCGTTCAGTCACCAAGTTAGAACTGCAAATTTGGTGTACTATAGGGATGACCTGGAGTCTCAATCCCATGACCAGGTTTGTGTACTTTTATTTGACACATATTGGTTAATTTTCACCATTTTGTAACCTTACTTAATATGATGACAAAATCTTAAATATTAGGTGACGTGGATGCCATATCCCGCCTTTAGGTTAGCTAGTGCACCACCTGTATGTCGTCAGCACGCCGAGCTATTCCGAGTGAGGGTTCCACTAATCCATTTTAACGTGGTTGAGTGGCATCGTCCAGATAGAGTCATGCGGCAATTTGGATTGCACCAACACATCCCGAAGATGGCCCACAATGAGATAGAAGAGCACATGAGACTACATAAGTTCGCCCGTAGAGGGCCACCGGGACAGCATCGTTGGTCAATAACACACCAAGATTTGATTGCTATGTGGATCAACCGGGCTGATTATGTTATACAGGAACGTCGACCCTTCATAGATTGGGCGCAGTATATGAAGTGGTATCGTACAATAATGCGACGTTTCATTACGGGTCCTACAATCGAGACAGGTAGCTCTTCACGAAGTCAACCATCGACCCCATATATTCCGCACGGGGGCCAAGTAGAGACAGCGGTAAGGGTAATTATGGTGATTGATATGTAACTTTAATTCATTACATACTAATATTATACAATTGTTTTGTCTAAACATGGAGTGTAGATGGGTATTATGGCTAGAGGAATTCTAATGGCACGTAAAGCTGCTAAAGGTACCCTGAAGTTCACAAAGAAAAATTTCAAACTGCTTGGAGAGACTTATCTCGAGACATATCGTTCGTCTTATGATGTCGCCGGTCAACTACCCGTGAACGAAGAACATGTTCGACAATCAGATGAAATAATTGCACGTGAGGAACGCCGTGTACGTACTCCGTGGGGTTATGAGCCAGTCCGAGGAAGAGAACGTGGTCCAACAGCTCCAGGGCGTGGACGGGGTGGAGAAAGTTCAAGTCGAGGGCCATCTGGACTGTCACGTAAATTTAGAGTTGTTGAACCTCGTCGTGGACAACCCACCTCAGAAGAAAAAGATGATGAGGATGATGATTCAGAGTAGTTTGTAGTTTTTAGTTTGTATTTTGCACAATGATTTGCTCGTTATCGAACGTTTTCGTTGGTCGTAAATTATCGATTGTATTTAGTTTATAATTAGTTTATATTGTTGTTAATTGCATTAACTAACTATTGCATTACCCTTTGTTTCTATGTAGAAACTTGTTTTATTTTTGTGGATTTTTTTTGAGAATGTTCAAAAAATGACATCTCTTAGAGAACCCTCATTTACCCCCCTAAAAGGTGTCGCCCGGAAGGTGACTAATTTTTCAACTCTTTTATTTTTTTCCTAAAATTTTAATGGACGTACATACGTATATAAGAAGACTAATGACACAAGTTTCATCTCATTTTAACAGTCACATTTTTTATGCAAAATATTACAAAACCCAACAATCTATGTGCAAAACAACACTTATTATGCAAAATATTATAATACAAAACAACAATTATTATACATTTTTACATGTCTTCCTATTATGACCACTTCCACCGCACTTACTGCAGTTGTTTCTCCTGGGCAATCCTTCCCTCAAGTCCATTTCGTTATGAATACGACTGCTTTTTCTTCTACCACGCTTGGTCCTCCACCTATTTGGATCGTGAGTGTATTGTGGTAAATTAAACTGGGGCCAACAATATTCATCCGGGATTGGTTGAAAACATGGAGTGTATGCAGCCAGACGTGCTTGATTCGAATATAGCCGATCCACGTAAGGAGCCCATTGCATCCCCGCCTTGGTCAGTGCTGCCATTCCATGTGCACAAGGGTGATGATATATTTGCCATAATCCACATTCACATTTGTTTTCAACTAGGTTGACTGTATAATTTCCTGGAGTAGTCCAACCGACACCTTGGACAAATCTACCAATATCACGCACTTGGAATACACCGTGTACTTGCGAAAATTGAGCCACTTGCATCCTCCCAAGTTGTTTTTGTGCCACAGTAATGGTTTTTTGAACGATGTCAGACCATACCTGAGACTCAGCAATTGCCTCCACTGCTTGTTGGCGACGAGTGAAAAAGTATGTGTTTGACCTTCAGTAAGTGAGTTTCACTAATTCAGTCAACGGTAATGCCCTAGCCCCTTTCAGCACTCCGTTAAACACTTCGACCCAATTCGTAGTCATGTTTCCATATCGAGCGCCTCCATCGTACACCAGGGCCCATCTCTCAAGGGGATGTTCGAAATCCAATCACGGTACTTTCCATCTTGCAGAGTTAATAGATTAGAATACCACACATCAAACATACGTTTATCAGGGGTACTTGCCATTATATACAACTGCTTTTTCAGAAGTACGCTTTTGAAGGTGTGATTGAAATTACTCGCTAGATGACGCGCGCAATAGCGATGTGTTCCACGACCATGTTGAGCGTATACATTCTCGACCGCGTTAATTATTGCTCTATGTCGATCAGACATTAGACAGACAACTCTCTCCTTCGTCACGTTATCCTGGAGATGCTGCAAAAACCAGTTCCAACTCTCATTTGTCTCTGCGTCTGCAATACCAAATGCCAAAGGATAGATGCCGTTGTTAGAATCATATGATACGGCTACGAGAACTTTTCCATTATATTTTCCATACAAATGTGTCGCATCAATACTTATAAGTGGTCGGCAATGGACAAATCCTTCAATAGCTAGACCGAATGACCAAAACATCATACCAAATGTGGCTACTTGAGTTTGAACATTTACTCTTTTGGGCAAAAAATCATAGACTATCCCAGGGATGTATACGGACATGGCTGCCAGTAGTCGCGGGAGGTTTACAAAGGCTTCTTCGTGTGTTCCGTATAAAGACTCCAACACTAATTGTTTGGAGTACCACGCTTTCAGATATCCAATTTTCGAACCAAACTCATTCTCCACCATCGACTGGATTACTGAAATTTTCAATCCAGTGTCAGCTAAAACAAAATTTCTTATTAAAGACGCTATCATCTTGCAATCGATGTTTTGGTGTCGTTCAATGAGGACTTCATTCGTGCATGTATGTGGAGTTCGCAATTTGGATATTCTCCACAATCTAGTATGCTGAAAAATACTTCCTCTTAATGACCATGAAAAATTTATGGGATCAACTTTACACTTGAAGACAATTGATTTTGGGGTCGATGTCTCAACAATGCAAATCTTAGAATTAGAAATACGTCATCTTCTCACAGCCGCAAATAACTCGTCCTTATTGCTAAAAGTCATGTTTCTATATAGGAAACATCCAGTTGACGGTTCATCAATGTCCATATACAACTCATCTGTTGATTGAAAGTCATCAATCCAGTTACTATCAATCCAATTTCCAGCAGTGGGTTGCATCATTTGAAGGGTGTAGGAGCTACTTCCACCATGGGAGCTACTTCCACCCTCGTCACCCTCGTCAAACTCAAACACCTCTTCATTTTCTTCATTAATGTGACCCGTAAAATGCTCCATATATGGATCTTCTTCATTTAGTGAGGCATTTGAGAGTGCATCAACGTCGACCTCGTCATCGGAGAGATCATGGGTGTGACCATGCAAAACATTCTCTGTCTCACCACCATAAGATGTGTTTGACATCAAGTTACCTTCTCTATCTATAGTTAAGCTAAACACAATAAATTGACTAAACACGCTTAACTGTAAAGCAATAGACAATGCACTTTGCGATCGAATCCGTACAAACTTGCAAAGTCCATCAGTATTTGTAAATTTATAGGATATGCTTATGGACCTAGCGTCAACGTCATGCCAACCGCACTCGATACATATAATTTCCTTTAGTCTATAAAGAGAAATATCCAAGGTAGTTGTAGTAATGCTGGAAGTACCACCCACATACACCTCTTTACCATTCTGAGACAATATTTCACCGTCATACAAGCAAATGATACCGATCTCTGTCATGTTTAATCCTAAATAATTAATATTATAACATTCCATATCAGATATGCTTATTTTTCAGATAATCTACAATTTATGTAAATATAACTACAAACAGTTTTAAACAATATTGTAATTAACAAATACATACAAATATATTACTTACCTTATGCCTTGCAGATGAAGAAGATGCAGATAATGAAGGAAACGCAGATGATGAAGCAGACAGAACGCGGATGAAGAAGGTGAGTCGCGTTAAACAGAAAAATATACGTAATAATTTAAAACATTGCACAGAAAACGCAAATTTGGACAAAAAACTACTCTAGGTAGATAATTGAATTACGACATAAATGACGTTCACCGTGGTCAGTTTGGACTTACAGGGTATGAGTTATATTTTTTGAAGTCAAATTTTCATATCTCAACTTACGGCAGAGCCTACAGTCAATCCGTAAGTCCAAATGTAATATTTTTTGCATAATTTGAATCGAAATTCAAATATCTACTTCCTATAATTTTTTAAAATATTTTTAAGAGATTTTTTATTTTTTTTCAAAAAAAAAAAACGAAAAACGCTACTACCTGTTGGATCGTGAAATCCTGAATGCTGATCTGGCAGTGAATTGAATGCCAGACAAGGTTGGGATGACGCTTCAGCTCCAACTCCGGTGAACCTGCAAGTAAGGGAGCGCAACAGAGGGGGTGCCTCTGGGTCCCTCTCCGATGCTTAAATGAGTATATGTGTGTATATAGCTCAAAACGTATTGAATGTATGTAAAGCAAAGGTATTTATAGAGTAGGAGATACCAAACCGTATAAGGTAACTGTATATCTTTGTGAATATTGTGTTGTTGAAGATTTAGATAGTAGATATTGCGGTTACGGCGAGATATTGCAGTTACCGTATCTAATCTTTAGTGAATATGTGCCCGAGATATGCGGGATATCATGGCTATATCCTTATTAACGGTTGGTGGGACCAGAGGAGAGAGGCAAGACTCTCTTCAAGGCGAGCACTCCTATGGCTGCGACCTTGATTGTTGGCGAGCACTCCCTGGGCACTCCCTTGGCGAGCACTCCCATGGCGAGCAGTGGGAGGCTTTGGCCTTGGCCAATGGCGACCTGAAGTGGCACTTTGGCGTCCACTTTAGTTTGGATTCGATACTGGACCACTTTATGAGGGCCCGAGTAACCTTACTGTGGGTTGGCCTTGTTTAAATGGTATGAGTTTCACCCCCTGCAAATTTATTGGGCCTTCGAGGCCTTTCCCATATTGGGTCGTCACTATCAATACCCAACATTTGCCCCCGAAGCTTGAGTGAAGTTTCTTCGGTCGAGCTTGATTCTGTGATAGGGTTTAAGATAGTGACTTTTGGACTGGATCTTTTACTTTCCTTATCTGCTATTTGTGCCTTTTGATGCTCTGTATCCTTTGGCGAACGATTTTGGTTGCGTAGAGTTTTTCGGAATGTGTGATACCTTATCCCATTAGGCGAACGCTTTGGGTTTCCAGGGTTTATGGATGCTCATTCTTCACTCTTTGGGCGAACACTATCGTTGCGAGGGTGTTAGGAGAGGTCTGGTATAGCTTTTGGTAATCACCTTTTTTGTGTGTAAGATTTCGAACATTTTAATGAATGGACAGTTAGCGAAAGTCGAGAGGACTTTTGAGGCATGTCTGTCTGTTTGTCTTCCGTAACCAGTGGGCAGACTCACAGGTTTTTCGTGTCGTTCCAACCTTTTGTCTCCCCGATGTAACCCTTGGAATTCTGACATTACTTCGGTTTTACCCAAAAGGGTGTAATCATTATCTGAGCCGTTTCTTACATGCCTGTTCGGTTTCCTTCGTTTTGGCTAAAAAGGCTGAACTTTAGCATTTAGTCTTTTACGCACTCAATTCATTTGCATTCCAGAGTTCATATCTTCTTTCAGCCCTCTGTTTCAATTTTTCCTTTCTCTCTTTTTATCCTCGAAAAAGCTTTCTCAGCCAGAACGGGATACTCCTTCGAGCTTTGGAGAGCTGTCGGGGAGTGATCGGAACATCATTGATGACTTCTTCCGACATCATAGGCAACCAAACTTCTGTTCAATCCGCCCAGGGGCGGAAACTTCAGAGTCGATGCTTGGGCTAGCGGGCATTCATCAGTTCGTACAACCGACGCTCAAGGTCGGGGTTCATCATTCCGCGCCAGTCTTTATTGATTGGATAAATTTCTGACCCATCATTCTGGGACCTAAATTCATTGACCACACTTAAGGACCTAAATTCATCAGTCTATTTTCCAAGCGGGCTAAGACGAGGTTGTTGGCTGCCTAGGCGTCTATGAGTTTCGGATCAAGGATGTCGACCAGTACTCTGTTTGGCTAGAGGCAGAGAATGGTGACCTCAGGGCTCAACTGAAAGAGTCCTGGGTGCAGAGGGATGCCTCGATGGCTGAGCAGGAGCATCTTTCCTTAAATCTTAAGGTTGTCCCATCCCCCCTTACGTGGTCGAGGACTTTAAGAAGTCCGAGGAGGTCTCTGACTGCGCCTTGGAGGTGATAAATGCCGAGGCTGCTGCCTACCTCCAGATCTTGGTCGGCGAGATTCAAGGGATTGATCCCAAGTTTCCTCTCTGGGAGGTGAAGTCTCTTCAGGACTTCATTGAGAGCGGCTACACCAAGGAAGCTCCTTGGCGATGAGGCTGCCCCCGGGGCCGAGAAGGAGACTGCATCCCCTGATGAACCCAGACCTTGAGGTCTCAGGCCTTCAGGCGACCGAGTCGATGCAGAGTTTCAGGTCAAGGGAGCCTGTTCATCCTCCTGCTTTTTGCTCATCCTTCTTTTTATCGATAATCACTTTTACTTCCCTTTGTTTTTGGGATAGTTGTAATTATTCTTTTGATTTCAGACTCGGATATTATTATAATGAACGCCTTTAATTTCGTAAGCCTTTACTCTTTTTCGACTTCGAATGTGTTTGGTCGTTCTTCCGATATCTTTTCGTTCGAACGCTTTAGGAAGTTTTACCATATTTGTTTTCAACTTCTCTTTAGCTTATGTAGGAGAGTCTCACCATATAGGATCTTGGACCATCCATTCCCTTCACCAAAATTTCTTAAGGGAACTGTTACTCGAAGATCATACCTTTAAGGAAACTATCATCTTTTATAGATGTGTTCGCTTTGTTAAGGTTTTAGACCTTTGGAGTGTTCGTCTAATCACGGGGAACTGTTACCCGAGGCTCATTCATCTGTTAGTAAGTGGTCGCCCTAGGTTCATTCGCCCACTTTCTTGTGTTTGTTTTGCAAAGGAACTGTTACCTTTGATATGGATTCATTCGCTTTGGATGTTACTTCTCAATTTTTGCCCAACTTATAAGAGAACGGACTCCTTGACGGATTGTTCGCCTTTTGCGCTAGGACTTCTGTCTGATTTCTATATTTAGGCCTTATTTGCCTAACTTTTTCCTTAGGTCTTTTCGCCTGATTTTGATAACAGGTCTTGTGCCTGACTTTGACATCAGGTCTTTCGCCTAACTTTGGTGCTAGGTCTTTCACCTGATTCAGTCATCAGGTCTTTCGGGTCTTTTGGTTTGCCTAACTTTGGCATTAGGTCTTTCTGGCTAACTTTGGCGTTAGGTCTTTCGCCCAATTTTGATATCGGGTTTTTTGTTTCGTAAGCCTTGGTTTTTGTTTGACTTCGAGTATACTTGGTTGTTCTTCTGATGTCTATCTTGCTTGAAAGCTGGAAGTTTTACCATACTTGTTTCCAACTTCGCTTCATCTTTTGTAGAATAGTCTCGCCTTTTTGTTTTCATTCAAAGGGTCTTAGACCTTTCTTTGGAGGAAACGTTACCCTTTAGAGGTTCTTTTCGCTCCTTTAGGTTTTGGGGGAAGGACTATGGCCTCTTATCGGCTCGTCCGTTCCTTTCGCCATGTTTCTTAAGGAAACTGTTACCCAAGGATTATGCCTTTAAGGAAACTGTCATCCTTTATGGATTCGTTCGCCTTTTAGGATTTTGGTCCTTAGATTCGTTCGCCTAGTCGTAGGAAACTGTTATCTAAGATTTGCTCGCCTTTTAGGAAGCTGTTACCTCAGATTCGTACGCCCTTTTTGGGGAACTGTTACCCAAGATTCGCTCGCCTTTTTAGGAAGCTGGAAAGCTTTAGGAAGTTTTACCATACTTGTTTTCAACTTCGCTTAATCTTTTGCAGAATAGTCTCGCCTTTTTGTTTTCATTCAAAGGGTCTTAGACCTTTCTTTGGAGGAAACGTTACCCTTTAGAGGTTCTTTTCGCTCCTTTAGGTTTTGGGGGAAGGACTGTGGCCTCTTATCGGCTCGTCCGTTCCTTTCGCCATGTTTCTTAAGGAAACTGTTACCCAAGGATTATGCCTTTAAGGAAACTGTCATCCTTTATGGATTCGTTCGCCTTTTAGGATTTTGGTCCTTAGATTCGTTCGCCTAGTCGTAGGAAACTGTTATCTAAGATTCGCTCGCCTTTTTAGGAAGCTGGAAAGCTTTAGGAAGTTTTACCATACTTGTTTTCAACTTCGCTTCATCTTTTGTAGAATAGTCTCGCCTTTTTGTTTTCATTCAAAGGGTCTTAGACCTTTCTTTGGAGGAAACGTTACCCTTTAGAGGTTCTTTTCGCTCCTTTAGGTTTTGGGGGAAGGACTGTGGCCTCTTATCGGCTCGTCCGTTCCTTTCGCCATGTTTCTTAAGGAAACTGTTACCCAAGATTCGCTCGCTCTCTTAAGCTTTTCTTTGGAGAGACTGTTACCTTATTGGTTCGTCTGCTCCGTTGTGCCCAATTTGTAAGGGAACTGTTACCCTTGATGTGGGTTTGTTCGCCTTTTAGTGTAGGTCTTTGTTCTTCCCAGTTGGACAGCGGTAGAGATTTGGGTAGCATAGACTTCTTTTGCATTGAACCCCTCGCCTCCGACACCAAACCTTACAGCAATCAGGTTTATCACCCTCCTGCTCTGGGATGGGCCAAATTGCTCGGGCGGAGCTGGAGAGTGGTTTCTACGTGAGGGCGTTCGACTTCTAGTGACAGGGCTTTTTGACCTTGGCGTCAGGGCTTTTGACCTAACTTTGGCGTTAGGGCTTTTTAGCCTGACTTTGGCGTCAGGGCTTTTGGCCTGTCTTTGCCTAATTCTAATGTTAGGACTTTTGGCCTGACTTTGGCGTCAGGGCTTTTATTTTGCCTAACTTTATTGCTAGGTCTTTTGGCCTGACTTTGGCGTCAGGGCTTTTGTGGCCTATCTTTGGTGATAGGGCTTTTTGTGGCCAATCTTTGGTGATAGGGCTTTTGTGGCCTAACTTTGTTGTTAGGGCTTTTTTGTGGCCTATCTTTGGTGATAGGGCTTTTGGCCTGACTTTGGCGTCAGGGCTTTTGGCCTAACTTTGTTGTTAGGGCTTTTTTGTGGCCTATCTTTGGTGATAGGCCTTTTGTGGCCTAACTTTGTTGTTAGGGATTTTTTGTGGCCTATCTTTGGTGATAGGGCTTTTGTGGCCTAACTTTGTTGTTAGGGCTTTTTTGTGGCCTATCTTTGGTTATAGGGCTTTTGGCCTGACTTTGGCGTCAGGGCTTTTGTGGCCTAACTTTGTTGTTAGGGCTTTTTTGTGGCCTATCTTTGGTGATAGGGCTTTTGGCCTGACTTTGGCGTCAGGGCTTTTGGCCTAACTTTGTTGTTTGGGCTTTTTTGTGGCCTATCTTTGGTGATAGGGCTTTTGTGGCCTAACTTTGTTGTTAGGGCTTTTTTGTGGCCTATCTTTGGTGATAGGGCTTTTTTGTGGCCTATCTTTGGTGATAGGGCTTTTGTGGCCTAACTTTGTTGTTAGGGCTTTTTTGTGGCCTATCTTTGGTGATAGGACTTTTGGCCTGACTTTGGCGTCAGGGCTTTTGGCCTAACTTTGTTGTTAGGGCTTTTTTCTTCGATTTGCTTCGAGTGAACATGTTTATGAAGGAATCACTGTCTTGTATGGTCCTTCCCACTGAGCTGAAAGTTTATTCTGACTGTCCAGCCTTGTGAATTCATTCCTTCAACATTCCTCTCTTTATCAGCTTTCTGATGTCGCGCTTGTGATATCTGCAATAGCTCTCGGTGTCATTCCCTATGGGCTGACCACTCTTGCGGGGTCTCGGTGGCCTTGCCAGTGACATTTCATCTCGACTAGTACCGCCGAGATCTGCCTGTTTAAAGGCGTGAAATACTCGGGGACCTCTGGATGTCTTGGTCCTGGGTTTTCCGATCTAGGCTTTTCTCGACCCTTCTTACCCTTCTTGATCCTGTAGGGACACCAAAGAACCAAGACGACGCCGAACCCAAAAGGGTCGACAGAAATAACAGGACTAAGTGATTCGGATCAGTCGACTTACCCAACAGAGAGGCTTCATGCTTATTAACATGTATAATGGGGGCGCCTCCACCACTATACTCGGGGATGGCCCTGGCGACGACATCCTTTGGGGTCTTGATGACGACCAGGTCAGTGGTGAAGAGATGAGCTGATCGTTCCTTAAAGGGAGTCATGACGGTTTCGCGTTGTTCTTTGAGTCTCTTAGTGATAAACTCCTCAACTTGATCAAGAGTGAATTGGGGTTGCTGTCCTCCAGTCGGTGCAGAACTTGATGGATTGACAGAGTGAGTGACCGCCGGCGTCTCAGTGGAGGCCGGAGGTAAGGATTGGTGTCCAAAGGTCATCTCTTGATCTTCTTGAGGGGCTGTGGTGCCAGGATTTCCAGTTTCTGATTCCGGTGGCCCCGTATGACGAGGATCTTCATGAGGAGCAGGGGGTTTTCTGCGAGCCTGTCCTATGATGGTTTCCAAGAGGGATATCATCTCTGCGGTTACCTGAATGGTTTCCCAAGCCACTTGGATGGTTTGTCGATCTGGAATCTCTGCGACGTTTGGAACAGGGGTCGTTCTCGAATTGTCAATGTGTTCACGTGCCGGTCTCGGAGGGACGGCATCACAGACTTCTTGGCTTGCAGGTTCTTGGTGGAGTGGCGAAGCGGCAGCGGAATTAGAGCTATCCGAGGATTGTTCGTTAGCTTCTTTCCGATGATTGCGGTTAGAGCGAGTATGTATGACTGTTTTGCTCGTATTCCCACAGACGGCGCCAAATGTTGGATCGTGAAATCCTGAATGCTGATCTGGCAGTGAATTGAATGCCAGACAAGGTTGGGATGACGCTTCAGCTCCAACTCCGGTGAACCTGGAAGTAAGGGAGCGCAACAGAGGGGGTGCCTCTGGGTCCCTCTCCGATGCTTAAATGAGTATATGTGTGTATATAGCTCAAAACGTATTGAATGTATGTAAAGCAAAGGTATTTATAGAGTAGGAGATACCAAACCGTATAAGGTAACTGTATATCTTCGTGAATATTGTGTTGTTGAAGATTTAGATAGTAGATATTGCGGTTACGGCGAGATATTGCAGTTACCGTATCTAATCTTTAGTGAATATGTGCCCGAGATATGCGGGATATCGTGGCTATATCCTTATTAACGGTTGGTGGGACCAGAGGAGAGAGGCAAGACTCTCTTCAAGGCGAGCACTCCTATGGCTGCGACCTTGATTGTTGGCGAGCACTCCCTGGGCACTCTCTTGGCGAGCACTCCCATGGCGAGCAGTGGGAGGCTTTGGCCTTGGCCAATGGCGACCTGAAGTGGCACTTTGGCGTCCACTTTAGTTTGGATTCGATACTGGACCACTTTATGAGGGCCCGAGTAACCTTACTGTGGGTTGGCCTTGTTTAAATGGTATGAGTTTCACCCCCTGCAAATTTATTGGGCCTTCGAGGCCTTTCCCATATTGGGTCGTCACTATCAATACCCAACACTACCCTACCTGCGCAGATACACATTTTGCTAAATATTTTTTATATATATATACTTTTAAAAAATAAAAAATCCTGACAAGCATATTTTTTGAAAAACATCAATATCTCATATATCTATGTCAGATGGTATAACAGTTTGGCTGGGATAGAGTACACCTCTGTGGTGGTTGCTTTTCGTCGTCTGACAGAGTCTGTGTTTGTCTAGACGTTGTTAGGGGTTAGACAGATACGGGGAAGGTACATGGATTAAGTCATCGACTTGACTAGGACGTGACTATAATGGTTTGTTGGCATCAGATTCGTAACTTTAAATGGGAGGAGGCAACCTTTTTGGACTCACTGGCTTAAGTCAGTGCTAAGTATCCAACACTTGCCCCCCTAAATTTGTGTGAAGAGTCCTTTTGGTCGAACTTATTATGAATACCAGAGGTAGTGACTTGGTGTTTGGGGATAATAACTATTACCAACATGCCTTTAATAGGGCTGACAATGATTAGGGTATGGTCAGGGTATGCCAAATACCATAACCATACCATATTTTTTAACCACATACCATAACCATAACCATTATGGGTACAATTTTCAATACCATAACCATCAAAATAACCGTGGTTATTAACCATGGTTTTAACCGTATAACCATATTTATTCCACATGTAATATAATAAAAGACCGAAAATTTAATTAAAAAAAATACATCTATCTATATTACCAACAATAAAAAATATATAACACTAACATCATTCAACATTAACACTAACATCATTCAACATTCATATGATTCAACATTAACATTCACACCACTGAATTAACATTAAAATTCAATAAACACTCATAACGAGTAATGATTCAACACCCATAACCATTTCACACTTGTCGTATTTGTTTCTATCAATCATCATCTTCCTCAATATCATCAATTGATTTCACTTTTATGCTGTAATTTAAATTTAGTATAATATATATATATATATATATATATATATTAGTTTATTAATAATAAATAATTATTACATTTATAAAATAACAATGGTTATAACCATGGGTATCACTCAAATACCATAACCATTATGGGTAGAGAATTCATCACCATAACCGCACCGCACCATAATAGTACGGTTAACCATATTAAACAGTAACGGTTATAACCGTGGTTATGGATTTTTCACCGCACCATTGTCAGCCCTAGCCTTTAATTATGTTTGGTCTGAGGCCTTTCTGAGTATGGGAGTGGTTTTTAAGGCATGTAGGTTGAGATGTATGAAGCCTCGTTCAAATTTGGTTACTTGGTTTAAGAGTCTGTGAATGATATCTGAGACGTGTGGCAACAAACCAGGGTTCACCCTTTACAACAACAGGAGCCTTGCCCCTGTATACGATATTAGGACTTTGTGTGGTGGTGGATCAGAGAAAGCTTCAGTTTAGGAGATGGAATATAGTGTGTTGTGATCTTAAGGATGGTGTGGGTGTGGGTGGGTGGGTGGGTGGGGTGAGGTGGGTGGGGGGAAGGATTACATACTTGAAGGAGAGAAGAAAAAGGAAAAGAGGATGGTTAGAAATCCTGACCTGGACAACTAATGCCATGTCTCTTTACCACTTTTTGAGACCTTGGGTTCTCTCTAACCCTAGATAGATTTATCTGTTCCTTGGTAACTATTGTGCATGATGGTCTGTGTTCTGGTTTCGAGGCAACTAATGATTCATATCCTTCTTTCTATCCCTCTTTGTGATGTTTAAATTCTTTGCTCTCGGAGGTCATTAATGATCCTTTTTTTTTCCTCTATCTTCCTTAGCGTGTGATAGTTCGATTTTTGCAAAAACATTCTTCGATATTTGCTTTGGAACTGTAATCCCGATCGTGTATCTTCGAATGTCCTTGTTTTCAAATTTCAAAAGTCCTTACCACTTCGCTTTACACTGTTCTTCCCAACTCGATCCCTATTTGTCGTTGCTTTCCCCAAGAAATTCAAGAGGTCTAAACCTGTTAGAAAATGGATGTCCGTCCATCCATCCAAAATACCTACCCAGGCTCCACAGGGTTCATCCGCTGGAGGGGGACCGACCGTGAACATTCCTCCTCACTCTTCCTCAAGTATGCAAATTTGTTTTTCCTTGTAAATTTTTCATCGCTTTCTGAGTAGGGGAACTAGAGTTTTTTTCCCCCTTGGTAGATGTTAAGGCAAACTACCTGAGATTGACTTAGTTTAGGGTCAATGTTAGCATGGGTGGGCTACCACCATCCCTTGGCACCTACTTATGCAAGAATAAGCCTCATTTCCCTTGCTGGAAGAGCTTTGATGCTAAGGTAAGGTTCGCACTCTGCCCTGGGTGGAAGAGCTTTGGACGTTATATTCCACCTTTCCCACCCAGCTCGTGCCCAATTTGATTCGCATATGATATGACTTTTGAATGTTGTATGTTCGACAGGGATGAACCAAATCTCTCAACTTCTTTCGTTGCTTCTACTATATGGTATCCAGTGCAATTTTATTTTTTTTTTCACTTTACATCCCGACAACCTAGTTTTTTGGTATAGCATCAAAAGGAGTGGCATTAGAAATTTGAACTCGCACTGTTAGACGACTTCCAATCCACCATTTCCAACTACAAAAAACAGTACTTTGTATATAGGGCAGAGGTGTTATGGAAGTTATCTTTGCCTTTGAAGGACGTTGTACCCTCCTTTGACGAGTTTTTAGGTTGAGGTCGAAATGTCATTGATGACTTGTACCGGCAGGGCAAATATGTCTGTCAACAAAACAGATAAAATGTCAACAAAGTGACATTTTTTACCAGTCAAAAGAAGTAGAAATGTGCAGCTACACAACACAGATTGTCAAATGTAGATCACCAGTTTGTCAAGTGTAATAATTAGTATTTACAGTAAAAAATATGATTGTAATCTCTATATATCCAATGTACTGAAATGAAATATGTACAAGTGAAATTGTTTTAATCAAATATCAGTGTTTCTATTGTTCTACTCTCTATTCAACATGGTATCAGAGTAGGTCTATCCTGACTAAAGTGTTTCATCAAGAACCAGATTCGCCATGTCTACACCAGAAACAGGCAAATCCGGAACCACAGAAGGGACGGATGATTTAGCCACAACACTTCTCAAAATTTTGAGAAGTGGTATGAAAAACTCAGTCACGACAACCATCAGCCAGCAACATCAACATACATCAGAAAATTTGACCGCAACGGTTAAGTTAAACGAGTCAAATTACCCGCTATGGGCAATTGTCATGAAAGCGGCAATTGGAGGGCGGCGACGGCTCAGCCACATAACCGGGGTGCCATTACCACCAACCCCAACCGATCCAACATATCCAGAATGGGAAAAACGAGACTTATGTGTTTTCTCTTGGATTATACAAAATATAGAACCAGAGTTAATCGGGAATGTTGCAGCATACCCGAGTGCAAGAGCACTATAGAGTGCCCTGGAAACAACTTACGGTGGAGGAGGGGCTGCTCTTCAGACATACGATCTCCATGTCAAGGCAAGTGAATTAAGATAAGGTGAATTGTCTCTGGAACGCTATTTCAATACCCTGCAAGGAATTTGGCAAGCAATAGATCGACAACATCCGAATCCAATGAGGCATGAAGAAGACATCACGATATACAACAAAGAGCGTCAAGAAACTCGTCTATTCCAGTTTCTAGTCGGACTTAATATCAGGTATGAAACAATAAGGCGAGAAATACTCAAGGAGGAGCCACTACCTTCGGTCGAATGAGCATACACGCAGGTCCGACGTGAGGCAACCCGAACCGGTATCCTCAACCAATCGACCGAACCAACCATAGGAAGTGGGCTCACAGCAAGGGTCAGAACCACGACTGGACCTGGACACGGGAAAAACCTAAGCAAAGCAGACTGTGAAAAACTTTCGGAGGATAAAAATAAACTTCGATGTTCTCATTGCGGACATAATCGGCACACAAAAGACGAATGCTTCAAATTAGTCGGATATCCCGAATGGTGGGATGAAAAAAAACGAACCGGAAAACCAAAAGCTGTCGTCATGGGAGCCACCGGTGCAGGTAATCTTGCGGTCACTAGCTCCATGAACGGAGGCTATGGAGGCGTGGCCATGAATGGAGGCGGCCAAGAGGAGGTTCCGATGTCGATCCTAGGAGTTGGACGGGGCTATGCAGTTGATGGTCACCGATTGGTGTCCAACAAACCATCTCAGGATTCCCACGACCTGGTGTCCAACCGATCAGCTCAGGATTCTCACGACCGAATACAAATAGGGACGACTGATGGTGGAGCTTCCCTGGGGCTTCTTGGAGATGGCGTGGGGCTCGGAGATGGCATCTTCGGTGGAGCTGTCATCTTTGGCCATGCAGCAGCTAGTGGAAGACAGCTTTCGGCTAGTGGACGACACGGATCCTTCCTTGCGGCTAGTGGTGGAGCTCGGGTGGGCCATGGAGCGGCTGCTGGTGGAGCTGATGTCGTGAGTGGGAGACACAGGCGCGACGCGGGCCATGCTGGTGTGAGTGGCCATGCTGGAGACGTCGGGTGGGAGACAGGCTGCGATGTGGGGCCCTTGGCAGCGGCTGGTGGAGTTCATTCGGCTGGTGGTGGACGAGCGGGACCACCTGGTGCTGCTGGAGCTGGCAGACACGAGGCTGGCATGGGACCTGGTGCGGCTGGAGCTGGCAACCACCGTGGAGCTGGTCACCTAGGTGACGAATTTTTGGATAATTGCAAAAGTGACTCTATAGTTTGTGCTATACATGATTTTAAACCCGACAAATGTTCCGAGTGAATATTTGACTTTGGAGCAACAGATACAATGACTCACGATAGCCGGGACTTAATTTCCTGGACGACTCCACAGAAGGGAAAAATTCAGACTGCTAATGGGAGTCTCACACCAATAATGGGGGCTGGCACTATTCAAGTGTCTCCAAATTTGAAAGTGTCAAATTGTCTCTATGTGCCGTCATTGACATGCAAATTATTGTTAATTAGTCATGTTACTAGAGAATTAAATTGTACAGTACTGATGTATCTGAATTGCTGTATTGTACAGGATATTCAGACGAAGTAGATAATTGGGCGTGGAACTGAGCGAGATGGACTATACTATGTAGATGAGGTGGCTCAACAAGGGACTGCGCTACTGGCTCACAGGACGGTAGAAAGACAGTTCTGGTTATGGCATCGTCAGTTAGGGCATTCATCACCCTTCTATCTCAGTATTTTATTTCCTAGTTTCAAGAATAGGGATTGTGGTCCATGTGAAACTTGCATTTATGCTAAGAGACATAGAACTACTTTTCCAGCAAATAATACGCGTGTCAATTCAGTGTTTGAGTTGGTTCATTCAGATTTCTGGGGTCCAGCACCAAACTCTATAAATAGTCGTTTCCGGTATTTTTTACTATTTATTGACGACTCTTCCAGAATGACTTGGGTATATTTCCTAAAAACTAAGTCTGAAGTTCCTGATAAATTCGTGTCCTTCTATAACTTCATAAAAACCTAGTATCAAAAACAAATTCGTGTCCTTCGATCAGACAATGGGGGAGAATATGTTAATCAAACTCTCACCCAATTTTTAAACAACATGGGCTCGTCCATCAGACCACCTGTCTTAATTCCCCACAACAAAACGGAGTTGCGGAACGCAAAAACAGAATTATCTTAGAAATTACCCGAGCCATCATGCTGGAGTCCCATGTACCCCCAATATTTCTGGCCAGAAGCTGTAGCTACAGCTGTTTATCTTATCAATCGATTACCCACAAAAATTCTCAATTTGCATACTCCATTCTGTCTGTTATCCCACCAAACCAAACCGTCTCAAGCCTCGGATCTCACACCCAGAGTATAGATCAAGATCATTCTTTTTCTGTATCTGAAACTAAAACTGATGATCCAGAAGAATTAGTCGAGGAGGAGAATTCTGGGAGATACATACTACCTCCACGAACCATTAGAGGAATACCGCCAAAAAGGTACTCACCAGAGTATAAACCAAGCAAATCGCGTTATCCATTGGATGATGGCGACAGGTGGAGTCTATCTGCAACAGCAAAAAGTTTCAGAGTCGCAATCGACAATGAAATTATCCCAAGAACGGTGGAAGAAGCCAAGGGAAACAGACAATGGAACCAGGCAATGGAAGTTGAGATGGAAGCTCTCATGAAAAATCAAACGTGGGAGAAATGCAAGTTACCCACAGGTAAGAAACCTGTTGGTTGTAGGTGGGTATTTACAATCAAACACAACGCAATTGGAAAAATAGAGAGATACAAGGCTTGATTGGTGGCAAAAGGATATAGTCAGGCGTATGGAATTGATTACTTTGAAACATTCTCACCTGTGGCAAAAATAAACACAATTCGAGTACTATTCTCAATAGCGGCAAACCAAGATTGGCCGCTTCACCAATTCGACGTGAAGAATGCATTTCTACATGGATCTCGAAGAAGAAGTGTATATGAGAGCTCCACCTGGTTTTCAATCAAATTTTCAAACAAGCAAAGTCTGCAAGCTGAAGAAGGCATTATATGGTCTCAAACAGTCACCTAGAGCCTGGTTTTGAAGATTCTCCATTGTCATAAAGAAATATGGATATAAACAGAGTAATGCAGATCATACGTTGTTTTATCAACGCAAAGGTGAGTTGGATGACATGATAATTACTGGAAACGACAAGGAAGAAATTAGTCAACTCGGAAAGAATTTATTCTCATAATTTGAAATGAAGGATCTGGGAAACCTAAGATACTTTCTTGGGATTGAAGTTTTGAGATCAAGAAGAGGTATCTATATTTCCCAGAGGAAGTATATACTCGACCTTCTAGCTGAAGTAGGGCTAATAAACTGTAAACCAGCGGATACACCTCTGGTTCCAAACCATATCCTGAAGATGGGAGATGAAGTCAAACCAGCAGACCGTGGGAGATATCAACGGTTAGCTGGTAGGCTTATTTACTTTGCACATACGAGACCAGACATCTCATATGTTGTGGGAGTAGTGAGTCAATTCATGCACAATCCACAAGGAGATCACATGAAAGCTGCGTTGAGGATTGTTAGGTATCTTAAAGGCTCTCCTGGGAAAGGAATCTTGTTTGAGAGAAATGTACATCTCGATGTTCAAGCATACACGGATGCAGACTGGACAGGAAATCCTATAAACAGAAGATCCACCTCAGGATACTTCACTCTGGTGGGTGGAAACCTAGTAACCTGGAAAAGCAAGAAACAGAAGGTGGTAACTCTTTCAAGTGCTGAATCTGAGTTTTGAGGGATTGCAAAAGGTCTAACTGAAGTTTTGTGGTTGAGAAGACTTTTGGAAGAATTGGGATTTCAAATTAAACATGCGTGCAAGTTAATGTGTGATAATAAAGCTGCGATCAGTATATCTGAAAATCCTGTGCAACATGACATGACGAAACATGTTGAAGTGGATCATCATTTCATCAAGGAAAAGTTAGATGAAGGACTGGTCGAGTTTCCGTGGGTTAAGTTAGAAGATCAGTTAGCTGATATTTTGACTAAAGCTGTTACTGGTAAAGTATTACAAACAGTTCTCTGCAAGTTAGGTATTGTAGATCCTACTACCCAACTTGAAGGGGAGTGTCAACAAATCAGATAAAATGTCAACAAAGTGACATTATTTACCAGTCAAAAGAAGTAGAAAGGTGCAGCTTCACAACACAGATTGTCAAATGTAGATCACCAGTTTGTCAAGTGTAATAATTAGTATTTACAGTAAAAAGTATGATTCTAATCTCTATATATCCAATGTACTGAAATGAAATATGTCCAAGTGAAAGAATTTTATCAAATATCAGTGTTTCTATTGTTCTACTCTCTATTCAACAATGCCATCTTCAGGATTACATATGATAATTTGTGGCGCCAACATTCTTCTTTATGACCCTATTCCTGTGGATTGGGTAAAACTTTCCATTTAGTTGTACTTTTCTATCTTTTAGGTACTAGTGGTCGACGTTTCAAGATCGACCTCCTGTTTTCTCTGTAGACTCATGTAGGCCTTTCCTTAGCGGTGATATCTTTCAGCTCGCTTCCCCTTCACGTGTAGTGGTCGAAGAAGCGTAAGGGAACAAAGTCGAGGACCATATATGAGAAACTCCCCATTGACCTTGTTATTAAGTGAGAAACCCCCGTCGATGCCCATAATGATGGGGTTAAGTTAGGTATATGTTCCTTTGTCCTTCACCCTTCTAGTTTTCTCATTCAACCTGGCTCTATACCATTAATCCATTTTTGGATTTACCCTTACAGATGAGACTCTATCTAAGCGAATGAAGTCTACAATGAGGAATCACAATAATTCATTGGGATTATCAGATTCAGAATCTCGCTTCATGATTGCCAACTAGGCGTGCCCCTATGATAAAACTGGAGGGGAGGCTTACGTGACTAGCCTTCCTTCTAACGTTGATCCGCCTTTTACTTGCTTCGAGCATTTCCTTTCATTGTTGACCTTTATGATGAAGCCTCCGATGTTGATTTGGTCGATGACATCCTAGGCGAGATAGAATTATCGTATGGTCATCCGGACGTCGGTGCTTTAGATAGTGTGAGACTCAAAGTTTTGTTAGAATAGGAAAGAAAACAATTAGTAATTTAATCTCATGTGATATATAGTTTCCTAGTTCTGTAGTTTCCTATTCTAGTTATATTGTACATTATATCTACTGCAACCATTGAAGTATAATACAAGTTTTCAGCCATATACATTATCAGTCTGTTTCTTTAGAAAAACATGGTAGAATTTGAAGATGGTAGTATCCATACTAACGAACCCGCTTCAACAGATATATCGTTGGCGGCTCAATTGGTGACACTACTCTCAAACCTGCCACAATTAAACAACAACGTTCGGAAATAATCTATATCAGTACCCACAATCAGTCTAAGTGTGAAGCTAAATGAGAACAATTACTCCCTGTGGTCACGGATGATTCAGATGAAGATTGTAGGTCAGGAGAAGCTCCACCACCTCACAGGTGTTCCAGAACCACCATGGTCCGATGAATCAGAGTACGCGCAATGGGAACAAGACGATTTAATTGTATGCTCATGGATGCTTCACAACATGGAACCGGACCTAGTGCATCATTATGCACAATTTCCCACTGCAAAGGAGCTATGGAAAAGTCTGCTTGCAATGTACATCAAGGGCAAAGATGGTGTCCAGCAAGGGCAAAGGTTCGTTCGAATGAACAACACAAAATAGGGAACCGATTCTCTGGAGACCATGTACAACAAATTACAAAGGCTCTGGAGGGAAATCGAGTTACGGGACCTGAATCCCATAAAACATCCAGAAGATATACAAATTTGGAACACAAAGGCAGCCAACACAAAGTTGTACCAGTTCCTAAATGCGGTAAGTGACGAATTTGATCAGGGAAAACGAGATTTACTCAGGGAAAGACCATTACTAGAGGTGGAAATGGCACACAACCATCCGATCTGAATGAGACCGTAGGTACGTGATGGGGTCCACGAAAAAGGAGACTGAACCTCTCGGTGTGAGTTCCGTTGCTGGAATCGGGTCGGAGTTCTCATCCAGACTTCGCTTAGAGGACGCGACTGCTGCAGGGACGGGATACACCACCAAGCCACAACCGTTCGCCGTAAAAGAGAGATTGTCTCGTGGAAACTTTCGTCAAGACAAAGCCAAATGCTTCAAGCTGATCAGATGTCCCGACAGATGGAGAATCCAATGAAGGGAAGGAATCGACGATGTCAACCTAGTCACGAAGTGGGGAAGGGCACCGAGGGGATGGGAGCAGGAGCTGCGGTCACTAAGATTTCCACCGACGAATGGAAAGAAATAGCGGGAGTTATATTTGGAAAGGAAATGGGAGCTGTGGCTGATGTGGAAGGAGCCCCAACCGAAGGTATAGGGTTAGGAAGGGTAAAATGACATTTCTACCCCTGGAACCGTAATTAAAATTTATGTTGGTCCCTCATGTTTACAACTTGATGTTCTTGGCCCTGATTTTGATGAAAAATCACAAATGGACACTATTTTTCTAAATAATAACAGATCTGCCTCCGTAGTTGCTCATGCATTTATAGCTTAGGTTTCTCCATCAGGAAATAATGAAAAATGGTCATTTGATTGTGGAGCCACAAGCATTATCACTTTTTACAAAAATGATTTTATCAGTCAGGCAACATTAGGAAGGGAAATGATTCAGAACACAAATGGAGACCTCTCACCAGTTTAGGGAGTTGGAACCATTGCTCCATCCCCAACCATTAAATCACAGAATTGCTCTCTACTAGTCATGTACCATGAGAGCTAAATTGTATGGTACTAATGTATTCTAATTTCTGTTTAGTATAGGATATTCAGTCGGGGAGAGTTATTGGGCGTAGTCTTGAACGTCAATGCCTATACTATGTGGATGAAGTGACTCTACACGTGACTTCATTGCTTAATCACGGGACAATCAACATGCAACAATGGTTGTGACCTTGGGAGGTCGTCTTCTGAGACCTTCATCAATTTTTTTCCACTCATTGACTCGAGGTTTCATCTGTTTGGTAGAGTGGCAAACTTAGTAAATTGTATTTTGATTCTTGGTCGAGAAAGACAATGACATTTGATAGCTATTTTTGGGCAAACTTTATTGCCAATTCGCTCAGCTTAATCGACAATTTGATAATCCTTCCTGAAAAATTTGGCTTCATTAGGAAGTGTTTGAGGGACTTGTTAGTGAGGAATGTAATTGAATGGGCGTGGAAATACGGTCGCAGCTTACGCGCGATAATAACTAAGGCATACAGATACTTTTCAATCTCGATGTATTTTAGTTTAGTTGCGTTGAAAAATTTGCTAACAAAATAAACTGGACTCTGTTTACTCTCCTCTTCTCTGACTAAAACTGCACCGGTTGCGACCTCACATACACTTACATAACGAAAAGAGTGGTTCACCTGGAACGGGTTTGGCCAAAGCCGAGAGCGTCTGTAGAGCTGCTTGAGGGATTGAAAGGCATCTTTGCACTCCGGCATCCACTCAAACTTGTGGTTGACCCTCAAAGTGGTCTTTTTTCTTCAAGGTCAGCTTCGGTCTCGTTCTCGCGCTTTTCTCCAAAAGCCCGACTAGGACCAGATCAGACCGACATTGAAGAAAACCCTGGAAATTAATGATGCAACCCTTGAAACACTAGCAATTCATGACCTGAACCATTCAACAACCCTTGGATCGGTTCCATAAGGGAATTGCGACGGGAGACGAGAAGCGAGCGGGTTCAAGACCAAAAATTCAGTGATTTTTTTTGCCCGGTCCAATTGATTTTTGTTTTACCAAAAATTTTGGTTCAAGACCGAGACTAGTCTGAGTCAAGCAAGACCGACTCAGGTGGGCTTTTTTGGCCAAAGTCGATTTGGGTCCTCTAGATGTCAAGATCGAAATTTTGGTCTCGGTCCTGCCTCCACGCCCGGCCTGAACCGTGCATGATAAGCCCTAGTAGAAATCTTTAGGGCATGCCTTGTTCAAGTCTCAGTAATCTACTCACATACGTCATTTTCCGTTCGAGTTCTTCACCTGACTGGATTGCCGACCCAACTCTGAAAGCATACGTCACTTACGAACTTAGCGTCGAGCAGTCTTCCAACCTCCTGTATGATGACCAAACCTTTGTCTAATCCGAACGACTTTCTCTTCTGAGCGGTGGGCTTGACAGAAGGGTCTATCTGTAGCTCATGAGAGATAATGTATGTGTTAATGCCTGGCATGTCACTGGGCTTCCAAGCGAACATATCTTTGAATTCTTTCAAAAGGGAGATCAAGGCGTCCCTTTGTTCTTCGGTCAAGGTGGCTCCGATGCGCACCTTCTTGTCTGGGTGATTAATCTCGACTTCAGTTAGCTCTTCTACTAGTGCGGGTCAAGCCTTGTGCTCACGTGGGTCAGACTCTTTCTCGATGGCGAGAGACTCCTTCTGGTTATTCCTACAAAGGAAATTCACATAACATTAGTGTGAGGATGGTTGATCGCCCAAGAATCCTCCATTTCCATTATGCGTGGGCAACTTCATCTTCTGGTGGACTTTGGAAGCCACGATCTAGTTGGGATTGATGGTGGTCCTCCCTATGAGGCAGGTTCGTCGACCAATATGAAGGCGACTGACACCTCTATGCTCTTTCATCATTCGCCTGGGATCACCGGCAGGGTAATGGCTCCTAGCAGGTATGTTGTTCCAGCAAAGTCGAGGAACAAAACGCCTGTTGAGCTGCCTCCGTCGATCAAAACACTTTTCATGTTGTATCGTTGTGCGGAGTGGTGACGTGTGCCAGGTCATCTTCGATAAAATAGATAACAAAGTCCTCTTCGGGTCATGGCCTTTTTCCCAGTTGTGCAGCTGTGGAGATCTGTGTGGCATATACATTCCTTGCATGGCTTCCTCGCCTCCGGCGTTGAATTCTCCAGCGATCAGGTTAATGACCATTTTCCCTTGTGAAGGATTAGATTGTTCTTGAGGTACGGGTGAGCGATCTCTTCTTGGGAGTGTTCGACTTCGCTCTCTCCTTGCCACAAATTTCTTCAGCATGCCTCTCTAGATCAGTTTCTCGATGTCGCGCTTGAGTATCCAGCAATCATCGGTCTTACGCCCTTCGATTTGTGATATCGACAGTAGCTTTCAGCATCCTTCCCCATAGGCTGGCCATTATTTCGAGGCATCGGTGGTCGGGCCAAGGACCTTCTTTCCATCTCTACTAATATGTGTTAGGATCGAGGCATCAGTGGATAATGTGTTAGGATCGATTTCGCAACACACACAAAAACTGATGAAGAAAAACTAGAATTGAGAGAGATTTTACGTGGTAACACCTCTTTGAGGTAACCTTCATGGAGGTTTCAATGTATTGATGATTGTTCAACTCTCTTACAAATTGTTGTCTAGAATATATGGATGGAGAAGTATATATAAGCAAAACCATGACTAAATGCAACCGAGCCGTCCATGTGACACCGTCTAGCCGCCCATGTGCATCGTCCAATGCGTTGTCTTGTTAGGCACCGTCTACATGAACCGTTCACATATTAATCAGGCTCCACAACCTAACAATTCTTGCACTTGGAGACTAATTCAGTCACTAAAACAGTATTCTTCAACAAAGTCTTACCATCATCAATATCTTCACCGCATCATCAGTAGAATGCATCTACAGAAGACCAACCGAGGTTTTGCACAACCTTAGATTCCCAATATCAACACATTTCGTCAACATGTCTGCTGGATTATTCGCACCATCTATCTTCTCTAACCACAAGTCGCCTTCTTCCACTGCCCTAAGAGTGAAATTATACCGCAATCTGATATGCTTAGTCTTCGAATGATATATTGAATTCTTTACCAACTGTATGGCACTATGGCTATCTAAATACTGAATCTTTTGGCTCTGATTCTTGCCCCACTCTTCCAGATAATATTCCAGACATATCATCTCCTTCCCAGCTTCAGCTATTGCCACGTACTCAGCCTCAATTGATGAAAGAGCAACACATTTCTAAAGCTTGGACATCCAATTTACTGTTGTACCACCTATGGTGTAAATGTATCTGGATGTGCTCTTGCTCAAGTCCACATCACCACCAAGATAAACATCCACAAAACTCTGCGGAATCACTTTGTCTTTGTCAAAACAAAGTGAAGTATTGGATGTACTATTCAAATATCTCAGAAGCCACTTCATACCTTCTCAACGCTCTTTCCCCGGGTTTGCCATGTACCTGCTAACTACTCTTACTCCATGTGCTATGTTCAGTCTTGTACATACCATAGCATACATCAAACTCCCAACTTCTGAAGCATATGGAACCAGCGTCATTTGCTCACGTTCTTCAGCTGTCTTGGGTGACTGCTCCTTTAACAATTTATATGATTTGTCAAAGGCGTAATCCCGGGCTTAGCATCACTCATCCTGAATTGGGCCAAGACCTTATCAATGTACTACTCCTGGGATAGACTTAAAGTGCAAGAAGATCTATCCCGAGATATCCTCATCCCAAGAATCTGCTTCGATGCACCCAAATCTTTCATCTCAAACACTGAAGACAGGCTTGCCTTTAGATTCACTACAAGAATCTGTTGCAACAGCAACGAAACTTCCGTGTTGACGCTAACAGATGTAGTTAAATATATGTATATTGTGTCGACAGTTTTTGTTGTCGTTATTTTTACTTATTAGGCACAATATGTTTACCATTGTTATAAGGTACATTTAGTGTTATATTTTACATGGATGAATGTGTAATGTCGACCAACTAATCAATTTTTGTTGTCGTTAAAACATAAGTACCGGGAAAATGTAAGAATAGATTTGCGTTTCAATATATGGTCGACATTAGTATAGTCATTCAACAACAGATTTAATTGTTGTTGTCAAATAGTTTATTTAGTGACGACTATTGTTGTTGTTAAAAAATCAAAATTTTAACGCTCTGATTTGAAAATTCAAATTTTTTTCATTCAACAACTTATTTTTACACGTTTTGCAGAACCTTCTCTTATCTTCCCTTCCTTCCCTTCACCTTCCTTTCATCTTCCATTCCTTCCCTTCACCTTCCCTTCATCTTCCCTTCCTTCCCTTCATCTTCCCTTCATTCAAAACGTTTTCGAAAGGATGAAGTGTCATGGAGATGCTCGACCGACCTGTCATAGATGAAGTGTTGGTGCTGCTCAAAGTTCCATGGATGAAGGCATGCTGGAGCTGGAGCTGGAGAAGGCGACTTGGAGCTGGAGAAGTCGAGTTGGAGCTGGAGAAGTCGAGCTGGACCTGTAGAAGGCGAGCTGGAGCTCAAGAAATGCTGGTTCTCCGATGCCTTCACCATTGATGAAGTGTCTTGAAACAATCGGCCATGGATGAAGCCATAGATGATGAAGTTCATATATATGGATGAAGAAGCCATGGATGAAGAAGGAGGAAGAAGCCATGGATGAACAAGGATGAAGAAGCCATGGATGAACACAAATAATTTAAAATCGGACAACAAAATCGCAGAACAAAAATCGACCAACAACAACCTGAGTCCGCTCTAACATCGGAAAAGTGTTGTCGTCGTTCATCAGTGTTTAACAACAACCTGATTTCGCTGTAAAGTTGTACATGCTAACATCGGCAATCCTTTTACAACGGCAAATTGTCGACGTATAGACCTTTAACGACGGGGGCTACCGCGACGGAGATTTTGTCGATGTCCAGACTTAACAACGGTATTTATGCAGTTAGCAACGCATTTTTGCCGATGTGTATGCTCGAGTTTCTTGTAGTGATTGTTTATCTTTCTCATACTGGATCCTGCAATCAGCATAAGAACACTGATCCTGCAATCAACATCTACATACAAGAGTAGAAATACATAAGAATCAGTGTATTTATTGAAGTAACAACACTGATCCTTTTCACTACTGCAAAAGTCACTCTTGCTCATGAAGAAGTCACTCTTGGGCTTAAGGGACTCAACTTCCCGAACAGGGAAGTTGGGATCAATCGCCTAGACATCCTCGACCACGCCTTGGAGGAAGTCAGGAATCTCCGACTTCATCACCTCCAAAGCACAGTAAATGAACTCTTTAGAGGCCTTGAAGTCGTTGACCACACTTTGGAGGGAAGGAACGGACTTCAGCTATGCAGCCAGTTGTTCCTTCTCCTCCTCCAGGGCGATCCCCCTGGCTTCAGCAGCAGCCTTTTGGGCCTCAGCATCCACCCTCTGAGCCTCAGTAGATTCCCTCTGAGCCTCAGCAGCTTCCCTCCGGGATTCAGCGGCGACCCGTTGAGCTTCTACTTCTGCCCTTTGGGCTCGGGCCTCCTTAAGCTCAGCCTCCAGGCGAGCCCTGGCAGCCTCACCTTCATCCAAGCACTGATGAAGGGCTTCAGACTCTTGAAGAGAGACCGCTGCATCAGCCTCCCTGTTCTTCACATCAGCAAGGAGCCTTTCCTCCTTCTTGAAGTACTCTTCACGGGCATTCTCCACCAGGGAAACCTCCGCGTCGGCAGTCGCCTTCATGGCCTCCATCTGCCCAGGGGAGAAGACTGTGCTCCGGTACTGCTCCAACTCAACAAGCAGGTCAGTCTGCTTGTTGGCGAGCTCTCCGACGACTCGACCAATCGCCACCTCTTCTCGAACGAACTGGCAACAAACAGTGAAAAAGCTGTTAGGTTACGAAAAAGAGCAAGTAATATGAAAAACTAACGAAGAGTTGAAGTCTCACCAGAGCAAGTCGTTCGAAATGGGTCCTCATGAACCCCTCGACGTGGTGCAACTCTGAGGGAACCGCGGAGCGATCCTTGGGAGGAATTATCCCCTTAAGGAGTCGCATGCATAAATCCGGGTTGCCCCGGAGAATCTTCTTGTCGGAGACCCTCGTATTGGAGAAGTCTCCGTTGGGGAACCAAATGCCCCGAGAATTGGCAGACTTGAGCAGCTGGAACATGCTCGCCAAGGAGCAGTACTCCTCAGGAGGAGTCTTTGAAGTGCTGGGGACCTCAGACCCCTTCTTCTGAGTCTCATATCCCTTTTTCTGAGTCCCAGATCCCTTGGGAGGAATAGGAACCGAGGACTCGGGAAGAAAAGGGGTCGCCAAGGTCAAAGCCTTCTCCCCGGGGGAAGTGGAGTCCTTAGGAGGAGGAGGAGGAGGACTTTTGGGAAGAACCGGGCGGTCCTCGCCTAAACCCCTGACCTTCTTGGCAGGGGGGGGAGGAGGGTCCCGGGCCACGTTAGTGGTGGGCTTATCTGCAAAAAATAAACAGATATGTCAAAACCCAGAAACCTAAGGTGTGGGAACAAAGAAAAGATGAACAAGAAGACAAGATACTTGGTTGGCGAGGGCCAACGATGGAGAGGGGAGGTTCCTCCTCGGGCTTCCTCTTAGAGGAACGCCTGGAAGGAGGAGGAGGAGGAGGAGGAGGAGGAGGAGGATTCAGCGACGTCTGGTCTACGGATAGCCCTGCCTTTCCCTGGTCATCAAAGAGACCTATGAGTTTTCGGCCCTTGCCTACAACCAATAAACAGAAAAAGGGTTAGAAAAATTACCCAATCATCAAAAAGTGGTGTGGCCTGATGAATGTCCGCCATCTCGAGCATGTTCTCAGTGGTCTCCACCACCGAGTGGATGGGATGAAAATGGGACGATCGATGCAACCGGAAAAGGTCATTGATGGCATTCCGGTCACTCCCGGACAACTCGTCGAAGGCAAGAGGGAAATCCTTATCCGGCGTAGCCAATTTCCAGGACACACACCCCTTATAGAAGAAGTAAAACTTCTTATAGTTGGAGTTGGTGGCCTGGAAATCGTCGACCAACCGGACATGAACGTTCCAACTCCATGACTGGCCTCTCCATTCTGCGAACTTCGGTCACCGGGACTGGAAGTGGTGGAGGTAGTTCGCCCCAACAGCCAATCGAAAAAAGCATCGGAACAAGGCCAGTGAATACGTCCATTCTTGACGTATACACAGGAACTTGAATCCGGCCCATATCCTAATGGCGTTGGGTACGAGCTGAGTGTGATGTATCCCGTAAAACTGGCACAATGCCTGCAAATCCTCGCAGAAAGGAAAACGCAGCCCAGCATCGATCTGGGCCGCATAAATGTAGACCTCTCTGTTGTGAGGGTAATGCAGTCCCAGGCCTAAGTATCTAGGGGCATCCACTTCACCAAAACCACCGAGTGAGACCACCGTCTTAAATTAGGCAGGCTTCAGTTCGTTGGGCTTGGCATCTACTTAAGCAATTCATATATGGCAAGAACAAATATGAAAATAAGGAAAACAGGGGATACTCTCAAAAAATAGCAATAAAACAGAGTATTTACCTTTTGGAGAAAAGATGGGTGTGTGGATTTCCGGCCCATCCACCACTACAGGCGTGGTTGCGGACCTTCCAAGGTCAGTTTGCCTCTCAGTCGAGGCTGGTGTAAAGCCGTCCCTAATGGTCAGTGGGGCATTGGCATTCTTCGGCACCTTAGGGGATGAAGAGGAGGGCATGTTGGCCGTCTGCTTTGTCTTGCCAGATTGGCTACGGGTGGCCATGGATTTTGCTAGGTAATAAGTTGAGGAGATAGACAGAAAGAAGGAGAAGATTGTAGAAGATGAAATCGGAAAATAGAGGATGCTCTAGAGTCTGAAGTAATGAAAGCGTAAAAAACAAAATAAGGGAACTGTTGTCCCTTATATAGACAAAATAAGGAGTAACCGCCACAGACAGAATCAAAACGACGCAGAGGAATAATTGCACCTTTTTGAAAAAAAATCGAAGCAATGTCAGAATTCTAAGAGACACCTTGGGGAGACAAACGGTCGGACAGTGCAGAAAGCTGTCAGACTACCCTTGAGTTACGGAATATTAAATGACAGACGTGCTTCAAGTGACCGTTCGACCTCTGGATGACTGTGCAGTTATTAAATGCTAAAGTCCATCAAACAGACAAAGTGGTCGCCAGCACACTAATAGGCCCTTTTAGGAAACCCTTTTTATAGGCAATTATCGCCTAGCAGAGAAAGGTAGACTTTCACAAGCCTAGACTGTCTCGAGTGATCGCTAAGGAGGAATAAAACGTTGAATATTCCTTCAGCCCTGGACAATGGAACGACTGATCGCCAAACAAGCATGAAGTGTCCATAAAGCCATGAACCACATAAAGAGACAAGGAGAACCAAATCTAAAACCCTACCAAGGAATCAAGCTCGACTGAAGAAACATCAATCAAGCTTCGGGGGCAAATGTTGGGTATTGATAGTGATAGACCAATAAGGAAAAGGCCTCGAAGGCCCAATAACTATGGAGGGGGTAAACCCAAGTTTTGGAACTGGACCGGCCTACATCAAAGTCAATCTGGCCCACCATAGAGTGGCCCAAGATCGAGCCCAGGTTGATATGAACGCCAAAGGCTCCATAGCTGGTCGCCATTCTTCACAAAGTCACGACCTCCTACTGCTCGCCATAGGAGTGCTCGCCCCTAAGAGAGTTTTGCCTCTCTCATCTGGTCCCACCAACCGTTAATAAGGAAGTGACCACGATATCCCGCATATCTCAGGCACATATTCACTAAGGATTAGATATGGTAAATGCAATATCTTGCCGTAACTGCAATATCTACTATCCAAATCTTCAACAGCATAATATTCACTAAGATATACGGTTACCTTATACGGTTTGGTCTCTCCTACTCTATAAATACCTTTGCTTTACATACATTCATTACGTTTTGAGCTATATACACACACATATACTCGTTTAAGTATCGGAGAGGGACCCAGAGACACCCCCTATGTTGCGATCCCCTACTTGCAGGTTCACCGGAGCTAAGGCGAAAGCACTGCTCAACCGTCACCTGACATTCAATTCACTGCCAGATCAGCAATCAGAAGTTTACGATCCAACACATACCATATTTCTAAACCACATACCATAACCATAATCATTACGGGTACAATTTTCAATACCATAATCATTAAAATAATTGTGGTTATTCACCGTGGTTTTACCCGTATACCCATATTTATTCCACATGTAATATAATAAATAACCGAAAATTTTATTTTAGAAAATATATAAATCTATATTGCCAACAATAAAAATATATAAAACAAACATTATGGTTATTTATTACATGTATGAACAGTCATTTCCATTATTTAGTATATATTAGTTTATTAATAATAAATAATTATTATATTTATATAATAACCATGGTTATAACCATGGGTATAACTCAAATACCATAACCATAACCATTATGGGTATACAATTTGTCACCATAGCCGTACCACACCATAATGGTACGATTAACCATATTAAACAGTAACGGTTATAACCATGGTTATTGTTTTTTCACCGCACCATTGTCGGCCATAGGTATGACATATTGACATACAGGTACGTAATTTTATGTAAAACTCAACCATCAATTATATAGAAAGAAAATACACGTTAGATACTTATATACATATATACATGTAAGAATATATTCTTTTACCAAAAATTAATGAAATTTGGCAAAAAACAAATGAAATACTGTGCATATAGAATTGTATTCGTGCTCCAATGTCACCCTTCAGAACAGTGGAGGTCCGAACGAGAGAAAAGCAGTTGAGGAGGCGCTGAACATGGAAGACGCGAATGACCCGGGCAAATATCTAGAATTGCCGTCAATATGGGGCCGATCGAAAAGGGAGACTCTGGGATATTTAAATAATAAAATCTAAGATAAGCTTGCGGGGTGGAGACTGCAAACTCTGAACCAAGCGGGGAAGGAAGTCCTAATCAAATCAGTCATAAAGGTGATTCCTACTTATGTCATGAGTCTGCTCCAACTCCCCAACACCTGGTGCTCGGAGATCAACTTATTAATAGTTGATTTTTGATGGGGCATAAAAATGAACGGGAACAAGACTCACTCGAGGAACTGGAATACACTAACCATCTGCTGGGGGCTTAGGATTTTGAGAACTCCAGACATTCAATATTACTCTCCTAACCAAGATGGCAGTTCAGGTGATCAACAAACCAGATGCATTATGGGTTCGTATTAGGGGTAGGCATAAATAACCGGTTCGGTCGAACCGAACCATACCTTTTGTGAACCGTACCGTTCACAAACTAAACGTTATTTTTTTGCAAAAATATGGAGCGGTTTAGAAGAGGTACAAAAAATCGGTTCGCAAATGGTAAACCGTACCACTTCTTGTACCGTTTTAATATAATATTATATTTAATTTTTTAAATATCTACTCTAAACCGTTATACCAAAGTTGTTTCGGTGATGATTTACAATCTACATTAATATATGAATTATGGATTATGGAATATATTTTCTGAACTGTAGGTTTATGGAGGCGACATGTGGCGGAAGAGCATCATGGGGATGGAGTAGCATACTATCTGGGAAGGATGTCTTAAAAGGGTTGTGGACCATAGGAACGGGAGAATACATTCAGTTATTCAAGGACCCATGGATATACATGAAGGAAGGATTTAGGGTGGACAGCTGACCGAGAGGAATTGAGAACGAGGAAATTAGAGTCTGGGAAATGATAAACTCGGAAAAACAGTGGCATGCAGTGAAGGTATGAGAAACGATTTCCAATGTTGATGCAGACCTTATATTAGCCATGTCGATGCTTGGAGAAAGAGGAAAGGACAAACGCATATGGCCTCATACGAAGAAGGGAACGCCACAGGTCAAGTCGATGTACCATAAGTTGCGTGAACAACAACGGCATTACGAAACCAATCAAAACGGAACAAGAAGAACCAGCGTAGTGTGGGAACGCATTTGGAAGTCCACTGCCATGGTGAAAGTAAAGAATTTCATGTGGCGACTAACAGCAAGTGCACTAGCTGTCAACCACAACCTGCAGAGGAAGAAAGATGGCCATTGAGCCAAGTTGCCCAGTGTGCAGGGAGGATGAAACAAGGGAGCATATGGTGTTTGGGTACAAATGGACGAAACCAATCTGGGTTGGGCTTCTTGGTTTGAGGATGAATGGAGCACAACAGATGACTATGACTGAATGGCTGAAGGAACGAGCGTCCGAACCGGGAGCACAGGGGAGAACACAGACTGACAGGTGGACAAACCAAGACAGAAATGGGAGAAACCGAGTTCAAGTTCGATCAAAATAAATTGTGACGCCTCCTGGTGTGCTGAAAGCAAATCAGCAAGCTTGGGAGTCGTGGCGAGAGATAACGAGGGAGCAATCGTAGAAGGGATGAATCAGAAGCTACGTAGCTACAATGTAGTCATGGTGGAGGTGATGACAATACACGAACGGTTAAGGTTGGAAATAGAGAAAGGATGGACAAATATAATGATAGAGTCAGATGCGCAGGTAGTGATTCAACAAATAATCGGTGGATCGACTCAGTGGTGAATCAATGCAATAGTATCAAACATCAAAGTGCTTGCATCTCAGAGAGAGCAAGTACAATGGATAGCTATTTCAAGGACAGCAAACGAATGCGCGAATTGGATAGCTAAGCTTGAGTCGAATTTAAGATTCTTCCTTAATGTTTAAAATTTGAAATTTTAGTCATAATGTCTGGACACAATTAAATATTCCCTCTTACCATCAATTATCTGTTAATTTCATACGGATTGGAGATCACGTGACTGTCATGTGAGTTTTTTACATTTTGAATGTACAAAATTGTCCTTCTTCTTTGTTCAAGCACTGCTCCATCCTCCCGTTGTAATCTTCTTCCTCATAACGAAACCAATGAGTGGATTGAAGAAGGAGGGGAAGGCCATCACCAGTGAAGGATTGAAGTAGGGAGGAGAAGGCACCACATGGTCAATTAGTAGTGAAGGAGTTAGGACTTCAGTTTTATGGCGAAACAGCAACACAATCCTTTTTCTTTTCTTCTCAATTCCCCTTCCTGGACTTCACTTCTTGAAACCAACCCACATACCTTCCACTGAAAGATTTTAATTTTCCTCGTAAAGTTCATATTTTTCTGCTTCCTTAATTGAATTCTGAGAATGGGTAAATCAGTGTATCTTGGTTGGTCGTACATTTTCCTGACGTGATGAGTTCTTGCTGAGGGTGCAATCTAAACTCACCAAGGTACGTTTTTGTGTTAAATTATTCATCAAGGTACTTGTAGTTCTCTCTTTCGAATTTTATCAAATATTCATGATATGTGAACTTTAATTTAGTTGTGGATCTTATGGGAGATAAAAAGGGATGATTTTTGCAGTAAAAGAAGTATCTTGATGAATAGTTTAGTTTGAGTTTCAGTGATGGGTAATGTTAGTGGATGAAGTGATGGAGTGGGGAATTATACGACGGAAGCAGTATGCGAACCATCTATGGAGATTGCACAAAGTGGAGCTCAGATTTATCAGGAGCCATCCATGGTGGTTGTTTTGCCTCCACTCGGTTCTCGCAAATTCAGAGTCCAACAGAGCTGAAGAAGGAGGCTTCCACCAAGTGAATTCAGATTTTTCATATTTGCTCACGATTTTCCATGCGCCATATCTGAAGAAGGAGGCTCCGCCAAGTTTACACTTTCTTCTCGATCATTATCTGAAGAAATAGACGATGGGATACAACAGAGAGATATAAGGACAATTTTGTACATTAAAAATGTAAAAAACTCACGTGACAGTCACGTGATCTCCGATTCGTTTGAAATTAACTGAAAATTGACGGTAATGGGGAATTTTTAATCATGTTCAAACATTATGACTAAAATTTTAAACACTAAGGAGAAATCTTAAATTCGAGTCAAACTTTAGGGGGGCAAACTTATATTTTATTATTATTATAGAAAAGAGTATATAAATAAATAAATGCAGATAGTATAGTTTTTTTAATATATTATTATAGTAAATGTCTCTTTTTTTTTGGCCAATAGTAAATGTCGTTATCGAATGTTACGTACTTTATCATGAAATGAATCAATGGATGAATATATATTAGTATATTACTGACGTGGTGGTGGCCCAATAGAAAAATGATACGCCGGAGGAAATGGTGGCCGTTAAGGGTGGAGGTGGAGGAAGACGACAAGGTAGGCGTCGTGGGTCCCGTCGCCAAACTACCAACTCAACTCACCATCTTCAAACTTATTTCCTTATATAATAATTATTTAATAACTACATATATATATATATAATCAACTGTGTTATTACAAGAAACTATACTTTGGCATGTAATGGTTCTAGACTTCTAGTATAATGGATGAATGAAAAATATTATAATTATATCATGTTTTTAATTACATATTATAATTATAATAGTAATCGATGTTGGTACAATTAATATCATAATTACATAAATAATCACAATTTTATCCGTATATTCATTTTAAACTACTCATATTATTATTTTTTTGTAAAATAATTTTTGAATTATTTAGTCGTAAAACAATAACTTAATTATTAAAATAGTTTATTTTCAACATAATCTATTTAATCCAAATTTAACTTAAATAATGAAATCTAATGATAGGTATGAAAAAATTTAATACTTTTTACATAAGTTATAAGAGTGTAGACTTTATTTGTTTAAGAGGTAGTATATTTTATTTTGTTGGATTTAGAGTACTTTTTTTTTACCAAATTATTTATTTAGAGTACATCTCTTATATAAGACTAACAAGGGTTGACATAATGTGTTAGATACATAATTTATATTTTTAAAAAGATATTTTAAAAAAGATATTTTAAAAAAATCATAAAACATAAATATTATTATAAATAGAAAAATACTAAAAACAATTTTAAAAATCTAAAAATATTAATAAGTTTATTCATATACTGTATAATGTAAATATAAAATAAAATAACGTATACTTAAAATTAGAAAATAATACAAGAAACCGTTCTTTGGATATTATATTATATTTCATATTTTTTATAAAATATAAAATAAAAAAAAACAAACATTTTTTTAGAATTACTTCAAGTATTCATATTAATAATATATTATATAAATGAATTTCATATTTTCATAATGTTTTAGTTATATTTATAATTCTTTTATTTGAAATAAAACTACTTTGGTAAATTTAATATTTTGTTAAAATATTAAATAGAAAAAATATATTTAAAAAAATATATTTTTCGAATTTTAACTGCAACATTGTCGATCCTATGTACATGCCTCTTTAGGATTTATAACTTAACGATAATTCAAATAATTTTGAATAGTGAATTTTGTATGGGTGATGCCGTGATGGGGGTGGGGGAAAATTGTTGAAGTTAACTTACTAGTTAAAATGTATAAAAGTCTAGATTGCAAGTTGTACTCTTACAATGTCATATTTATAAATTTTAAAAAAGCAAAAGGAAATATTAGTACTGCAAATTCAACTACGAAAGAGATTGGAAATAACGGCTGAAAAATGTATTTTTAATGGCTCATTAATTGAGTCGTTAAATTATCATGGTTCAATAGAAGTTGTGTCGTTATATGATGTGTCGGAGGAATTATCATGACTCAATATATGATGAATCGTGATAATTCCCGATTCAAATCAAAAGTGTCGCCAAAATAATTATGGCGGCACTTTTCGTTGAGCCGTGAAAAATATTTTTATTTTTAACGGCTCATTTATTTGAGCCGCCAAAAATATATTTTTTCTAAAACAATATTTGAAGCTCACAGAAGAGCTTCTTGAAGCTTCAGGAGCTTGAAGTTTCATGAGCTTAAAGCTCCATTGGCCATCTCTGAACCACCAGAGTCTGGTGAGTTTTCTTCTCGACCTCCAAAGCCTTGGTCTCTGTTTTCATTTCGTCTTTGTTTATTTAATCGTCTATGTTTATCAATCGTCTTTGTTTTCGTTTCGTCTTCAGCACGCAAGAGAGCACTATGATGAACCTGGCCATGACGACAGTCCACATTCTCTTCATCGTGTTCATCGTCCTCATGGGGTTCATCAAAGGTGAGTGGAAGAACCTGGCAGTACCAGGTGACCCGAAGCACCACCCGTCAGGGTTCTTCCCTCACGGCGCGATGCGTGTGTTCAACGGAGCCTCCATTGTGTTTATGAGCTACATCGGGAACGATGTGGTATCAACCATGGCGGAAGAGGTCAAGAATTCGGTGAAGGATATCCCCTCTCTGTTCAGAGGACACGATACTTCCAGCTCCAAACAGAGAGCGAAGAAATAGGGAGACGTGAAAAAGGAAGACGTGAGGAGTTCTTCTCCATGAACATGAGGAATTCTTCTCCATTTGGCCGGATTCCACCGAGCTACCTCATCGTTTACTTTCCAGTGACGAGCACTTCTCCATATCGTTTACCTCATCGTTTACTTCTCCATATGAAAGTTATTTTTTTTTCAGGGTTGAAACAAAATGAGACATGATAAAGAATTTAATTTTATTTTATTTCACGACTTTGACATTTGAGCCGCAAAATATTGTTTATATGTATGAATAGTGATTGAGCCGCAGCGAAAGAAAAAATAATTCTTTTAAAAAAATGACAGCTAAAAAACAGAGTCGTAAAAATCATTTAATTTTCCTTTATTTTGTGGCTCTAACATTTGAGTCGCGAAAAATAATATATTTTTTTATAAATAAAATGGTGACTCATCCAAGATTGAGTCGTGAATAATCAAATAAATAAATTATTCACGACTCAATAGTATTTGAGTCGTCTCGTTGAGTCGTTATCTCACCCTTCTCCCGTGGTGTTCATTTTACTTTATGATTTTAAGCTATATAAAATTTAGCATATGAAGAAAATAACATCGAAAATGAACTAAACACGTTTACTATTCAAATAAAACTGTCCTCAATTGATGCCACTTCAACGTTTACATGAATGTTTTACCTTAATATACCTAATTTAATAATTATATACGAAAATGTCATCATTATTTTAAAATTTATGAAAGTATACTCACTTGCGAATGAGATTCACGGGTGGTGGTGGGAGGGTAGAAGCAAATGCTACAACCTTTGCTCAATTTGCTCTCTACCCTACCTATGCTCTCTCTAATTCGCCCTACCCTACCTGTGCTCTCTGCTCTACCCATGCTTGTTTATTTATATTTCTCGAAATACTTTTATTAAAGTATTAACGTGTGAGTTCACAAATATTAAATGATAAGTATACAATTATATATTATATTTATTAAATTTTGTTTTGTTTTCCAAAAAATGAATTTAATTAGCAATATTAGTCCTGCCATGAAAAAATACAATATAACCATCATTACATATTTGTTATTTTTTCTCTATCATTTGTTTTACAAAATAATTGTTTTACAATAAAAGCCAATAAATAATGTAAAATCCAATTATTGTACATTAAATAGTGGCACTGACGACTATGTTGACCTACCCCACAATTTCATTGTTGCTTGCTAAGAGAGAAGCAAAGCAAAGAGTGAAGTAGAGGGGAAAATACTACGCATCCTACCCGCGAATTATTTCCACCCGCGAATCTGATTCGCGAATAGGATTACACTCTCGAATGGCATTCGCGGATGATGTTTGTTTACGTCCACCTGCGAATACCATTCACGGGTAGGTATACTTTCGTATTTTTTTAAATGACAAAGGCATTTCCGTATATAATTATTAAATTAGGTATATTACGGTCAAAAATGTCATTTACATCTGAAATTTTAAGTAAAACAATTATGTAAACTATTGAGAACTTATTTATTATATATTAGTTTTTTAATTCATAAAATATTTTTAATTAAGGAATAATGTAAAATTATATTACACAATAAATAAAAATTAAGTACAATCACCAATGAAATGTTACACCTACTAGTATATTTTTTCACAATACTGACTATTATATATGATTCGATATTGAGTGAATTCTATTATGGAATAGTATTTAATCATAAAGTTAATAAAATATACATGAGTAAATAATAAAATTAATATTAATAATTATGAATACAATGATACTTAACACTTTATTATTATTATTATTATTATTATGTTCGGTAACTTAATATTGGTGCATATGTTTATAATAAAATATTAAGTCATTAGTAATATTTTTATTTTAATAATAGTAATAATATCCTATATTTAAATTATGTAATTAATCTTTTATTTATTTTTCATTCAAAAAAATATTTTGAGTCTATAAATATATTAAAAATAACATTTTACTCAAAACTGTAAATACACAAAAATGAATGTCCATATATTACATAACTTAAATTTTATGGTTATATGACTTCTATTAGTGTTCATATAAATTTTTATAAATATCATTAGTTTTTTTTATCATAATAAATATCATTAGTAAATATTTCTTTAATAGTAGTAGTATTATTTAATGTTTTAATTATATTATATTATATACTAATGTGGAAAATCATTAAGAGATTTTTTGAAGATTTTAAAATGAGTTGCATGTTATAAAATATATGCATAAAAATGGTATATTTATTTATATGAATCTCTAGTTAAAAGTTATGAATGGAAAAATATATGGATTTCGCAAATTAATATATATAAATCGGTAGATTAGCTATATTAAAAGTTATGCAAAAAATTATATAAAATTTGTTAGAAAGTTATAAGATGAAAAACTCATAAACAATTAAGACGATACCTCCACGAGCCCTCTCCATTCACTCGAGGCGAGGGTCCACTTTTTTTTTTATCAGAATACGCGTTTCATTTGATGAAATAAAACGGCGTGACAATTTCTTGTAACGGATGTTCGGTGTTACAATTGGATACTAATAAACATGTAAAAGGAAGTGGGGGTCGTGAGACCCAATCGTTAAGACGCACTCCCATTCTACCTTGCTTGGCTATCCAGTTTGCACATTCATTTGTCAACCTCGGAATAGCTCGCCATTGCACTTGTTCGATGTTGTTTGCGAGTGCTCGTGTGTTGGAGAGTAATGTAGCAAGTCTCCATTCAGTCGTTCCTTGTAACATTTGTCGTATCACCACTTGGGAATCTGATTCGAGTATGACATTTGTCCACCTCTTTTCCCGAGCTAGTCGTAGGCCTTCATGTAGAGGTATGGCTTCCATCATCGTCGCGTTTTCCCCCCTCGAAGATCTGTTCATGCCCCTATAAGTCTCCCGTATTCGTCTCGGGCCACCACTCCTATTCCCGTGGCTCTCGTCCTCGGGCACCATGACGCGTCACAATTGATCTTGATGGCTCTGTTGGTTGGTTTCTCCCATCTTGGTTGTGGTCTTTGTTAGGATATATGTATGATTACATATAGATGAAGGACTGATCTGCAAATATCTGAGGACCGAGATGTAATTTTCCAATTCTCCATGTCTATAAATAGAGACTGTGTATACCGACTTTAACTAACTTGATGAAATGCAAGATTTCGTTTCTTTACAATCAAGTAAGTCTTCTTTCTGATTTTCTTAGTATATTTTGAGTTTCCTATCATGGTATCAGAGCTGCTGTAATCTGGTGGCCTGCGCAAGGTGAGACTCTGCCTATCCTGTTCTGATTGTTGCGACTCTGTTCTAGCTGGTACTCTGTGTATAGTGCGGCGATTCTGTGAAGCGAAATCGCTGAACTGATTTCTATGATTCTGTGATTCTGTGAAGGCTGTTTTGCGGCGATTCTGTTAGAATTCTATATTCTGTTGATCTCTGTTTCTGATAAATGCAATGGAAGAAATATCTGCTTCATTTTTCAATAAAAAGGTTTGCCAATTGGAAGGGGAGGAAAACTTTCAATCCTGGCGCCAGCAGGTTATTCTAGCTGTTCGTGGCTACAATCTGGAGTCACATCTGTATGGAAATCATACAATTCAGCCGCGCATTCAAGGTCCTGATGGAGAGGACGAACCAAATCCAGATTACCTCAAGTATGTACAGAAAGACAGCTCCCTTGCATCATGGATGCTTGCTTCTGTGACATCTCAGGTAAGTCGTGGATTGATTGGCTGCATGTCTGTTGCATCGATTTGGCAGAAATTGCATAGAGACTTCTCCTCTTCATCCACAACCAGGATCATGCACCTATATGACAGGCTGAAAGTTAGGAAAATGCCTCAACAGAGCATGCGCGATTACCTTACCTGCATTCAATCGGCCTGTGACAGTCTAGCAAGCTGCGGTCATCCGATTGAGGAAATGCAGCAGATATCTATAATCCTCAATGGTGTCAAAGGTCAGTTTGATAGTGTTGTGTCTGTCATCCATGCTAGCCGTAATCCATATGATATTGCATCTATTAGCTCAGTTTTATTGGATGCGGAGGCTAGGCAAGTAGATTTGCTGTTTGATGCTAATCTTACGGCTAATGTGGCTGTAAGTAATGGCTCCTCTACTGGAATGAAATCAAATTCTGATCGGTCTGGGAATGAAGATGCGAAAACTGGCTCTATGACTGGTAATACTTCGTCGAACATAGGTGATAATAACTTCCAGTCACAGATGATGCCTTCTTCTACACAACCTCAGCAGTTTAATAATGGCAGAGGTAGGGGTAGAGGAAGAGGTTACGGTAGCAATAGGCCTCAATGTCAGCTGTGTGGAAAGTTTGGACACCTTGTACATCGCTGCTATCACAGGTTTAATGTCAACTTCACAGGGGTTACTGATCCAGGAAGCTCGAACTCTCCTTCTGTCAACATAGCTTCAGCTCAGTGGGATGATCCTTGTGAGACTGGTTCTACTGTGCCTTCTTATTCTGCAGCTTCGTCAGGACATACAGCTCCATCTTTTCCATCATCTCCAATGCCATCAGCTCCAATACCTCAAGCACATTACAATCAGCCTCAACACTTCAATAACAACTTGGTCTCTCCTGCTTTGGTGCTGCATCTATCATCACAAATGATGTATTCACCCATGGCGTATGCTCAGTATCCCATGCCTATACAGTCACCTCAATTTCACCAGTTCCATGTTCCTTCTCACAACTCGTTTCCTTCATCACAGTATGCTCCTACAGTGGCAAGTTTCAACCAATCTGTGGATACTCAATCTGTATTGAGCAATGCTCAGGCAAATATGGCGTCAATTGCTCCAGTGGTACAAAATGATTCAAGCTGGATTCCGGATTCAGGTGCGACGAATCATTTAACCAATGATGTCCCTCCATTATACAATGCATGTCTTCCGTATAATGGCCAAGGTAAAGTAATAGTAGGCAATGGTTCATCCTTAGATATATCTGCTATAGATTCTGGTGTTATACCTGCTGCCTTAAATTCAAATGGCTCTTATTCTAGACCTCTTGTTTTACATAATATGTTATATACTCCATCCGTAACTAAAAATCTGTTATCTGTGTCACAGTTCGCCAGGGATAACAATGTCTTCTTCGAGTTTCATGCGTCTCATTGCATCATTAGGGATTCTCAAACTAGAGAAGTACTGCTAAGAGGTTTTGAAAGTTCTGGTCTTTACAAATTGGATCTGTCCAAACTTAATAAGTGTTCGTCTGTTAAGTCTGATAGTTATGCTCATGTTTTACCATCTAGAGTTTATGTTGCTGAAAATTCTGTCTTAGGTGATTGTAATAAAACATCTGGTATCAAAAAGATGATCTGCATGAATAAATCTGATTGTGTTGAGTATGACTCTGATTTCTTATGTTCCGATTCTGTTAAAAGCAACACCATTTCTGATACTATCTGTTCTGATTCTATAGAATGTAATACCATTTCAATACGTATTGATTCTGCTTCTGATACTCCCAGCTCTGGTGTTATATGTTCTGATCCTATTGACAACAAAGAATTTGAATGCTTTGTATCTACTCTGAGCACAAAGGATTCGGCACAAATGTGGCACTTGAGACTAGGACATCCTTCTAATAAAATTCTGTTAAATTTCTTGCGAATGCATAATCATCCAATGTCTCATTCTACGTTACAATGCTCGGCTTGTGCTGTTGGAAAGAGCAAAAAGCAACCTTTTCATTCATCATCAACAGTTTACTCTTACCCTCTTGAGCTTGTACAGGTGGATTTGTGGGGACCTGCAGCGTGTGCATCTAATGGACATCGATATTACATGAGTATTGTGGATGCGTTTAGCAGGTATACCTGGATTTATTTTTTAAAACAAAAGAGTGATGCTTCCAAGTGTTTTGTAGAGTTTCACAGGCTTGCGGAGAAGCAACTTGGGCACTCTCTTAAAGCTGTCCAAACTGATGGGGGTGGAGAATTCGCCTTCATGTCATCATATCTGTCTTCGTTTGGCATTGTGCACAGGATCACATGTCCATATTCTTCTGAACAAAACGGCATTGTGGAGAGAAAGCATAGGCACATAGTTGAACTGGGTCTAACTCTCCTCGCTCAAGCTTCTGTTCCGCTGCATTACTGGACCGATGCATTCTTTACAGCCACCTTCCTCATTAACAGGTTACCATCTTATAGGTTGGCCAAATTATCACCTCATGAAAAGCTGTTTAAAATTTCTCCTGACTATGGGTTTCTTAGAGTGTTTGGATGTTTATGCTTCCCTCATTTGAGACCGTACAACAAACACAAATTAGCTATGAGATCTGAACCGTGTGTGTTCTTGGGATATTGCTCAAAATATCATGGTTACAAATGTCTGTCTGCTACGGGTAGAGTATATACTACTAGGAATGTTGTGTTCCATGAGCAGGTCTTTCCATTTGCGGACAAGAAAGGTAGTTTTAGTATTTCATCTCATCCAACTCAGAATTACACTTCTCTTCCGTTTTTATTCCGTGTGACTCTAAGTTTGCTGAGTGTGATCTGCAGGATGTTGGCAATGGATCTGGTTCTGGTCTTGGTGCTGCATCTTTTCCTGATATTACTCCTCCTCCTACTACTAGGAATTCTTCAGCATCTTCACCTGTTATACCTGTTATGTCTGCTACTAATGATGTTTCTTCTACTCGTGCAGTTCCTATTTCCACTAATCATCGTCTGAATGATTTGGACTGCTCAAGTCCAACTATTGTAGACAATTCTGTTAGACAGATTCATGATATTCATGTTTCTTCTCCTACACCTGCTCCTACAGCTGGGTCTCCATCTGAGTCCATTCCTACGATTACTTATATGCTAAGAAACTCATCTCTAGTTCCTGCTTTTCCAAGTGTATCTGATTCTGTTATTTCTTCTTCTCCTGCTTTGGCCAAGTCCAATAATGTTCACTCTATGATGACAAGGTCGAAGACTCAGTTGCAGACTGGTCAACCTGCTTCTCTACATGCTTTGCTTACATCTACTAATGATTTTGATGTATTACTTCAGGAGGAACCCAAATCTGTACATCAGGCACTTAGAAGTCCTCATTGGAAGGCTGCGATTGATGAAGAGTACTCGGCACTTCAGCAAAACAACACATGGTCTGTAGTTGATCTTCCTTCAGGCAGGACTCCAATTGGATGTAAATGGTTGTTCAAGATCAAGAGACATGCTGATGGATCGATTGCTCGTTATAAAGCAAGACTAGTTGCTAAAGGGTTCTCCCAAAAACCAGGTTTCGATTTTCAAGAAACTTTTAGTCCTGTAGTTAAATCTGCAACTGTTAGGATTGTTTTGTCTTTGGCTTTATCACATAAATTGAATCTAAGACAAATAGATATTAACAATGCTTTTTTACATGGTGAGTTAATGGAGGAAGTTTATATGGTGCAGCCGCCTGGGTTTGAAATTAAAACAGATTCTGATACTCCTCTTGTGTGCAGATTGTCAAAAGCATTGTATGGTTTAAAACAAGCTCCTAGAGCTTGGTTTGAAAAGCTTAGATGTTTTCTTCTAAAATCCTTACAGTTTCGGGCGTCTGTGGCCGATAGTTGCCTCTTCATAAAGCATACTAATGCAGGTTCTGTTTTCTTACTAGTTTATGTAGATGATATAGTGGTGACAGGTCCATCTCAGTCTGAGGTTGCTAAGGTAATACAAGTGATTAATTCTGAGTTCAAACTCAAGGATCTAGGCAGTATTAGCTACTTCTTGGGTATGGAGGTAACTACTACAGATAATTTTTTGTTGTTAAATCAAAAGAAATATGTTCAAGATTTGATACTTCGGTTAGGATTGAATGATGCTACTGTATTTCCAACACCGATGACTGGCACTTGCTTATCAAAGACAGGTGTTGTTACATGTGAGGAAAGTTTTGATGATGTGACTTTATATAGGAGTACAATTGGGGCATTACAACACATCTGTGTCACGAGACCTGATATTAACTTTGCTGTCAACAAACTCAGCCAGTATATGCAGACTCCATCTCTTGGACATTGGAAAGCAGTGTTACATGTGGTTCGGTATTTGAAAGGAACCTTAGATCATGGTATCATGTTTCGCAACAATTCATTTCCTGTTAATGACATTTCGTTAACTTCTTATACTGATGCAGATTGGGGTGGAGACATTTCAGATAGGAAATCGATATCAGGACATTACCTATTGCTGAATGGTAATCCAATAATCTGGAGTTCAAAGAAACAGTCAGTAGTGGCAAGGTCAAGTGCGGAAGCTGAGTTTAGGGCGATTGGAAATGCTGTATGTGAACTCATGTGGGTGAAGTCACTACTTTTGGAGATGGGTCTTCAACTATCCTCGATTCCTACGGTGTGGACAGACAGTACAAGTGCTGCTGCCATTACGGAAAATCCTATTCAGCACTCCAAAATGAAACATGTTGAGATCGACATGTTTTTTGTTAGGGAGAAAGTTAATTCGGGACATGTTCTAGTTAACTATGTACCTTCATCTGAACAAGTTGCAGACATTTTGACAAAACCTTTGACTGAGAAGCTCTTTGTTCCGTGCAGGAAGAAACTTGGAGTCTTTTCTGTGTCAGAGGTGGAAGAAGATAAATCTGTGATGTTCTGCTCTCTTGAGGGATATGATGTATGATTCTATACTCTCTGTCTATATCAGTTAATATGCGTTATATGCTTAGGTTGAGATATCCTATATAGCTTAGTTATCATCAGGAAGGGTGTACTTTAATCAGCATGGCTTGGTTTTCTTTATATTCTTGACATGCTGTTCTTTCATGGTATGCTGCATACGTATCTGTTCTGTGTATATTCTGGCATATGTCATGTAGAATATAGTTGGTATTCTGTTTCATGATGTTGTCACCTAGTAGTACTCGTCTTCTTTGTTCAAATGCTCATCTGAATTTTGGCATTGTTGCTCATGTGGGTTATTTACTTGTTATGCTATCAGTTCAGTTGAAAGGTAGTGTTATATTTTGAGTTTCCTATCAGTCTTCCCGACCGTGTGTCTCGCCTGTTCCCGGTTCGCCGTACCTCCCGTGTGGCTTGGTGGATGTCCTCGATGGTGGATGTTGGGTTCGGTTTCATGCCGTCAAATTCCTCCTTGCATCTCGCTTTCGATATGTGCCATGTCGTTTGCATGCATGCCTCCCATCGCTCGTCCTATTAGGTCCCCTGTCCGCCACGTTCTTGTCGCTTTTGATCGAGCCACGTCTCGACGTCCATTGATTGGTCTCCATCTCCCCTCGGTCCCAGTAGGTGTCCATAGTGGTGCGGTCCATGCACATCCCCATACCATATGTTCCCTTGTCTCATACTCCCCACACATTGGGCAATCCGGCGCTACTTGCATACCTCGTCGGATTAGGTTTCCTTTGACCGCCACCGCATTTGTCGCTAGTCTCCATACGTAGTTCTTCATTTTTGGAACTACATTTGCCCCCCATATTCCTCTCCATAGGCCGCTCCTTGTGTTGCTGCAGCTCCCTTGATTCGTAGCCATTGTTCGGGTTTCTCGTTGGCGATGGTAGTCCGATCGTGCTTGGGGTTTACCGTCTTTCGAGTGGGGCCATATATGTTTATATTCGGTCGCTTCATATGGTATTGGCATAACTAGGATAATCTTGGCATTTTCAGCTGTCACTACTTGCCGAACCATTCCTTCATCCCACCTCCAATCCTCCCCCATCAGTTCACTTACCCGCAGTTCGGCTCGATGGTCCACGACTGGGGCTGCATCCGCTCGGTACTCTGGTTTCTGAGTCATCCATGGGTCCGAGAAGACCCTGATGTTTTCGCCATTTCCAAGTGACCATAGTCCCTCTTGCTTGAGCACATCCCTCCCGATTAACAAGCTAATCCAACCCTACGATGCCCTACCTCCTCATCTCGCTTCAAAAAAATCACAATTAGGGAAATACAAGCCCTTGAGAATTCGGATCCATAGAGCCGATGGTCTTCCAACATCCTCGCCGCAATCTTAGGAAGAAGTGTCGTGTTGAAAGTTTGGAGCTCACGGAATCCTAGGTCCCCCATTGTTTTCGCCAATGAGAGTGTCTCCCACCGTTTCCAATGTGTTCGGCGTCGTTCCGCATTCGTACCCCACCAAAAGTCTGCAATTAATGTGTTTACCTCCGAGCACCACGTTTTGGGTAGGTTGAAGATACTCATCACGAATGTTGGTATTGTTGTGATGACCGCTTTGATCAATACCTCCTTACCCACTTGGTTTAGTGTTTTGGGTCTCCAACCCACTAGTTTCTCTCGGATCTTGTTCTTTAGGTAACCCATAGCTTCCTTCCGTGATCGCCCCCATATTGTTGGGAGCCCTAAATATTTGCATGGGTCCGTCGTTCCTCGTATATTCAGTTCGACCTCTATCTCCCTGTTCTTGGCCAGTTCGACTCCCTTGTTGAAAAAAGGGTCTATTTTGCCACATGTATTCGTTGCCCCGATGCTTTACAATATCCTTCAATTAATTCCTTTAGTCGCCGCACATTTTCAACTCTCCCCTCAATGAAGAAAAGGGAGTCATCCGCGAAGAACATATGGTCGAGCTACGGGCATGTTCTCCCTAGCCGCATTCCGGTTAGTCGGCCCTCATTCACATCCTTTTCAATATATCTTGACAACACATCATCTAGGAGAATGAATAGGTAAGGTGACAACGGATCACCTTGTCGAATACCCCTTGTCGGCCTAATGGTAGGGGACCGATCACCGTTAACTATCACTCGATAAGTCGTTGTCTCAATGCACTCCTTGACCCATGTTAGCCACTGTTCTGCGAATCCTCTTTTCCTTAGGCTCTCTACCAAGATATCCCACTCCACCCGGTCATAAGCTTTTTGCATGTCTATCTTGAGTGCACATTCCAATTTACTTGGTTTGGCCCTTGTGCGTAAGTAGTGGAAAGCTTCGTAAGCTACCAATATGTTGTTCTGTATAGCACGACCTGCCACGAATGCACTCTGATAGGGGGTGAGAAGTTCTGCTAAATAGGTTTTTAGCCTATTCACCATCACTTTTGAGATAATCTTATACATGAAATTACAGCAGCTAATAGGTCTGAAATCCGTGGGAGCTATCGGATTTTGTACTTTGGGGATTATAACTACATCCGTTTGGTTTATAGGGTGTTTGAGAGTACCTGATATGAAGAACGTTTTGACCGCGGTGATGACGGCTGGTCTCACGGTGTGCCAATTCCTTTGATAAAATAGTCCCGAAAAACCATCCGGACCTGGTGCCCTAGAACCACCCATTTGGTAAACATCCCCCTTAATCTCCTTATCCGTTACCGGTCCCGTTAGAGCCCGGTTCATGCTATTTGTGATCTGATGTGGCACACACTCCATAATATCCCCGATCGGTTCTTGTGTCCCCGAACTAAATACGCCCTCAAAGTATCGTTTCATCTCCCTCCCGATGTCGTTATCATTCGTGATCCAATGCCCATTCGTGTCCTTTAGTCGGCTTATATGGTTCCTTCTCCTCTGTGATGAAGTCGTGAGGTGAATATTTCTTTAGTAGTAGTATTATTATTTAATGTTTTAATTATATTATATTATATACTAATGTGGAAAATGATTAAGAGATTCTTTTGAAGATTTTAAAATGAGTTGCATATTATAAAATATATGCATAAAAATTAGGGTTGGGAAAAAAAACGGTTCTGAACTGGTTCGGACGAACCGATTTTGAACCGAACCGGTTCATAAAACAAACACTTTTTTTGAAAATTTATGGAGCGGTTCATAAGAGGTACAGAAAATCGGTTCAAAACCGGTTAACCGAACCACTTTTTGTACCAGTTTTAACCTTAAATATACTACTAAGCCAAACCATATTTAACAGACCAGACCACGGAGTCACAGACCAGACCGAGTGACTCTCTTAACCTAGGCCAGTCTTCAGTCTTCAACCTTCACTTCAGAACAGACCAGTCTTCAGTCTTCATCTCTTCAGTGACTCTCTCGAAATCGAAACATTTCTTCCCAGGCGCCCAGGTGAGCAAGCGGGGCGAGCAGCAAGCGGGGCAAGGCGTCGAAGCGAGCAGCAGCAGCGAGGCGTCGAGGCGAGCAGCAGCAGCGAGGCGAGCAAAACGGCAGCAACAACAGGCGAGCATCAGCAGCTGGCGGCGCGGCACGGCGCGGAGAGTCGAGACAGGGCAGTAGGAGGTAGTGATTCGATTTGAAATCACTGTTAGGGTTTCATATGGTAGGGAATTAGGGATTCGATTGCAGGTCTTAGACTCTTAGTAGATCCGAAAATTTTGATTTTGTGTTAATTGATTTTGAATCACAGTGCATAATTGCTGGCTTGCTACTTTTATATGGGTAACATGTACTTTTTATGTGGCTGTAGTTGTTATCCAACCCTTAAACTGTATACACGGTGTTCCCATGGAATATTATGGACCCAGAAGCAGATTCACTTGTTCGGTTTCTGAAGAAATTTGTTGATCCTGATGCTTCCATTCTTGATTCTGACAACGCATTAAGTGAATTTGTGGAGTCAGGTGGCAACAATTTCCATTGATCCTGATTGTTCTGATTGTTCCTAATCATTTATAATATCCTCATATCGTTATGTTCTTACTTGTTTTTTTTTTGGCAAAATCTGTTCTTACTTGTTCATCTGATCAAGAAGACTAAAGACTACATTAGTTTTTTTTTAATATATATAAAGTGTTTCGGCCAAACCGGTTATGAACCGGTTTTAAATAGGTACGGTAAATTGGCTAAAATCTGGAGCGGCAAAAAACTGGAGCGGTAAACCGTATCTCTTTAAAATGTGGTAAATGTACGGTTCATGAACCGGTTCGGCCCTGAATCGGTTCATGCCCAGCCCTAATAAAAATGGTATATTTATTGATATGAATCTCTAGTTAAAAGTTATGAATGGAAAAATATATGGATTTCGCAAATTAATACATATAAATCGGTAGATTAGCTATATTAAAAGCTATGCAAAAAATTATATTAAATTTATTAGAAAGTTATAAGATGAAAAACTCAAAAACAATTAAGACGATACCTCCACGAGCCCTCTCCATTCACTCGAGGCGAGGGTCCACTAAATAGAGCAATATGATTGATTAGTTCCTCAAAGTCTAATCCTTAATTTAAATAAAAGCATCGGACAATTTGAAAAGAAGGATCATCTAACCCCAACCACATGTTTATAATATATATATATAATCTTCTTTATTTATTTATTTACGCTCAAATCCATTATTAATTCCAGTAATATTACAATACCTATATTTTATAATGCTGTTTATAATTTATCTTTATCTCACACAAAATTTCACCAAAATGTTTATCTTGAGGCTGACATTGCTAATGAGTTTATTTCCATTGATATTAGTTGAGTTCCTCCAAAAAAATGATTGGTTTAAAATTAACACAGATGAATCTGCTAAGAGAAATCAAGGTTTTGCAGGAGCCGGCGGGGTCATCCGAGACTACAGGGGTCAATGGATTGCAGGATTCTTCAAGATTTTGGGTTGCTCAAACAGTCTCACTGCGGAATTTTGGGCCATCTGAGTCGGTCTGCTCTTGGCAAAGGCACTCAGATTAAATGTTATTCATCTTGAAACAGACGCTCTCTCAGACCATAAGGTAATCTCTAACGAAAATATGTCAAATCAAAAACTAATGTCGATCATTGCGGATTGCAGGAAGCTATTGATGCAGTTCGAAAGAATGAAGTTCATGCACATTTTTCGGGAAGTAAATGCGGTAGCGGATACCATGGCGGGTATGACGATCAAACAGCGACATGTGTTCGAAATCCATAGCTCACCTCCGAAGGAAACTATTAACGCGCTCCGAAAAGACGTTGTTGACTTTTATGTTTCGCGAATTGTTAAAGTTAGCAAGTTTTGGTTGTGTAATTTGAACTTGGGTGATTAGTTGTCACCTATAGCGGTTATTTAATCCATAATTATCAAAAAAAAAACTATATTTTTTATTCTTTAAGAATATTCCATTAGTATTGTAAACACCAAATTAATTACCAATCCTTTATGATTTCTAATTAACTGTTTACTTTATTATTTTCAAGCATCAAAGAGTTATTAAACTATGTAATCAACTTACATTAATGTTATTAAGTTTGTTAAACATATTAACATCATGAGACTTAAAACGTACGTAGTAACTAATTGTTTCATAAGTTTGAATTTGTGATTGAAGACTTTCGATATATTCTTAAGACATCTTAATATTCTTCTTTAAACTAATGTTAGTGTATGACCTGGGCCTTTAAGAGAAGTATTATTTCCACTCAAAAGTACGAACTTATGAGACAATTGATTAAAACGTATATTCTAAGTCTCACATGGTATCAAAGCTTATAAGTGAAAACCTTTGGTATAATTTTAAAATATCTTAATAAACATATCGTTAAATATATTTCTTTTAAGAAATTTTAAAAAATCCAAAAGTAATCATGTATATAAGGACACATGCACTTTCCACCTTATTATTTAGAGGTAAAAATTATTTAGTTGTCTCATAAGTCACGTTTTTACAAATAGGTGCATTAAAAAATATATTATTTTCGGGTACCTCAAAAATTATAAATGTATATACTTTAATTGTATACCTGAAAGTAACAAAAATAACAAATAATAATACAATAAAGACAAAGTAAATATATTCAATTGTTATAATAAAACAACTTAGAGGTACCTGAAATCAACAGTAAAATATAGTAGAGTTATCTTAATGAAACAAAAAACTATATACGTGACAGATACATGACCGAAATATTAAAGTAGATACATTTATGATTTCTGAGATACCTGAAAGTAACAAATTTTTTTAAGGTACCTATTTGTAAAAACGTGATTACTTAGATACTTAAATGACTTTTATCCCTATTATTTATGACATGCTAATTGAATCTTACAATATTAATATTATCAAATTCGTCACCAATTTGAATTTTCTTTTAACTTTATCTATATCATCCGATTATCCGACATTATTTACGTGGTCGTGTGTAATTGATTATAGCAGAGTTATATAAATCGCAGTCCTAAAATCAGCGTGGGGGGGGGCGGGGGGAAGAAAATTAGATTTTATTAATATTTATCTGCCATGGTAGATGATGGTAAAAGAATAGGAAACAAATGTCTAGATAGATATATACCATGATTATTTATGTTTATATCAAAATATACTTGCTATTAGATAATTTGATCGTATTTATAGGATTTAAATCATATCATCCAATGAGACAGCGTAACTAAATATTTAATATTGCATGATAAAAATCTGGTACCGAGAATACTAGGAGCATGAGCAAATGGTGGGAGATGAGTGTCTTAGACGCCTGATGTGGCATCTTGTTCTTTCCAAATAGGGTTATCTGCCCTCTAATAGTGGTGTCCAGTAGTCCTTCTAACCTAGGAGTCTTGGCATTTTGTCTGGTCCAGAAAGGCATCCATCATGGTGATCATTTTAGGGGGGGGGGGGGGGGGGGGGGAGTGTGTAAGCCTTCACAACCTTTTGAGCGGTGACTTGAGTAGTGACAATTGATGAAGGGTTCAACATACGCGAAAACATGCGTTGGTGGGTCGTTGGTGGTCTACGTCGACATTCTAAAGCTCAGTTATCGGAAGATACAGTCGTTGATGCATAGTGGGATCCGTGCCAACACCATACATATCGGTTATTGGAGGAGGTGGTTGCGTGTGAACCAACCACACAATTCCTGTATGGGTGCTTTGGGGTTCTATCGTCGGAGGCAGGGTTGGACCCATGGAGACTGTAGCCTGCTGGAAGGTTCGCTAAGGAATTGCTTTGAGAGTGGCTCCCTGAGGTGGTTGAAAAATCACAGGTTTAGAGGTTGCCCGAGATGTCTGATCCACAATCTGTGTTCCCTGGTTGGTGCTTGAACAAGTCTACATATTATGATTGTTTGTTCAGATTCCTACCAACGACACCAATGTTGGGACAATATTTTACCTGGTGGAGAAACTCTTTGGGAGTGTCGAGATGTGTGCCCAAATTCACATATGCAGACTCATCGGATAGTTGAATCGGGAGCTCTTTGACATGCAAAAAGGGACAGTGGAAGTTGTTCTTTTAGATTCCGTATATGGTTCGAATGCGTAATTCATAAGGTAGCTTAAAATTTTCTATCTGGATGGTGTCACTAGACCACATTAAAATGATTTAATGACACGAAACAATTCTTGTTGATCATGACATACATGTGGGGGGGGGGGGGGGGGGGGGTGTTGTAACTAACCTAAATGCACTATAGTGCATGCACGTGACATGATGTTCAATTTAAAGTTCATATTTAATAAATAACTAAAAAATTAAAGGTAAGATAATTTAGTACTTGATCATTAGATTGAAACTCGAAGTCATCTCTATAATACACACGATTTGTAGTTCTCACTTGGTGGTTTTACGATCTTTTTAAGAATGACCACCTATTAATGATAACTTTATTAATTTTCAAATATTCGGTATATGAAATGAAAATTTCACATTCAATTAAAAAACTACTTAACTAACATTTATCCTAAGGGATGTAATTTTCCAGCAGACACTTCCCCCTGGATCATCGGTCGCCCAACGTGGAGGTGCTCCTACGACCATAACTATAATACACCAAAATATTATATAATACACATCAATATGTGTAAATCACTTAGATATCACACTTGTATTAGGTTAACACATCCAAAGAATTTTGCAAGGTTAACCTCAAATGCCTAACACAAGCCATGGTATGTGACTGCCAACATAGCTTAACCTCAATTATAGTGTGCAACTTGTGATAAATTTGTGAGCAGTGGCAATATATCAACGAAACATTGTCTTTCTTGGTGGTTGTAAACAGAACACCGCCAAGTATGATCATAAGGAAAATCCTCGCTTGTTGTTCTGCTATAAGCTGGTCTTGAAGAAGATTTTGCCTTAACTGGTATGATTTGAACAAAATCTTTACGACCATTTGATAACTGGAGTCCCAACAACTCCACACACACCCCAACTATGTCTTCCTCAACAATATAGTGTCGATAACTGCATCTCTTTGTACTCGAAGTCAAAGTAACATGACAACATCCTCCAGAATGATCATCATCTCCCATGTCGGAGATGGAATGTGTTCTTTGTTCGCTACAACTCGCACAACGCTGTGAGCAATTTTTGATTGATCTTGGAATGTTATATATGGACCACATAACCTTAACCAACGACTTACATAGCCTTCATCTCCTCCGATATGAAATAATCCTCTAATTTTAAAAATCTAAATGATATCTATTAATTTTCACTTGTATTTGAGGAACGATATTTATCTTGTTCCCAAAGTACGAATGGGTCAATTAGACCAATGTTTGATAAACTTTCTCTAGTCGATTGATTTCCTAAAATATGTGTGACATAATACCTTTATAATTAAGTGAAAATAAAGTTAAAATTTGCGACTACAACATATAAATTAATATGCACAATATAGTTTATAAATTTTAAAATTTCAAGAGATTTATATGTAAATAATTGAGAATTTAAATAATTAATCATTAATATTTAGAATTTCATGGATATAATTATCTACTTTGGTGCCAACTTATAATTATTATTCCAATATAAATCTATATGTAATTGAATTTTTTTATAATATTTATTTTTTAATAATTTGAATAAATATAGACAATTATGCTTAATATATTTAAAAATTAATACAAATATAAAGAGTAAACCTAATTTAATACGTAACATAAAAGTTATAAAAAAACTTGTCTGGTTTAGGTAAAAATAATTGGTCTCGTTCGACCCGATTCGAACTGATATGGTCTTATTTTTTTAACAACAATTTTGGTTAGGAAATAATCTGGTTCAAACTGAAACGAAACCGACTTAAAATCATGTCCAACACACTACCCCGACTGAAAAAACTGAAAAACACACTGAACTGACTGAAAAACACACTGAGCCAACTGAAAATCTATTCCATAACCAACTGAAATCCTGTCCAACATCAACATACGAGAGTCCAATACATCTCTAGGTTTGGTTTAATTTCAGATTGGTTTGGTTTATTTTGCTTCAAACCGGTTCTAAAATTATATAAGTTTAAAGTGGTTTGATTTAAATTTAATTATAAACCAGTATAAAAAAAGGAGTTGATTCGAACTGAATTGAAACTATTATTTTGAACTGGTCTACTTGATGCCTAAAAAACTTGTTTGGTTTTGAAACTAGTTCGATCGAGACGGTTCAAACCAAACTAGAACCAGATCAGTTCAGTCGAACTAGTTTAAATGAACAAGCCTACTTGGGGCGAGCCGAAACTGCGAGGGCGAGTCTGGAGCCGAGGATGCGAGGGGATACTTTTTCGTAGAGAAGGGATGAACGAAGTGACGTCGCAAGGGAGGCAACAGGGAGGTGATGGGGCACGACGCGACTGATTCGTGGATAAGCTAGAGACGTAGCAGGGTAGGGCTGCTGAATGGAGGGGATGCGACTGAAGGGCGTGGTTAGGGCAAGAAAGGCTCCTCGATGGAGAGGATGCGACTAAAGGATGTGGTTGAAGGATGCGACTAAAAGGCGTGGATGGGCAAAGGATGCGGCTAAAAGGCGCGTGGATGGGGAAAGGAGTCTGCTAGATGGAGGTGGTTGCTGAGCGTGGGTGGGGCTTTTAACGAATGGGTGAGTGGGTGGGAGCGAATGAAAGACATGAATGCGTCTTAACTTGCTACAAGTCTTTAGCGAGTTTGATCAAATCGCTTTCAGAAATGGTAGCGCCTATACCCAGAAATATAACTATATAACTATATATATTATTTATAATATTGTTACTTTTTGAAAAAAAATCAGTAATAATTTTCACAGGAAATATAATTTCTGCTAGGACGATTGTATTTCACGATTTATATTATATTGGCAAACATTTTTTAGAGAAGAATCACCTTGAGCGCTCTCACCCATCATACTTTCTTCTTCGCCCCAACCTCTTATCTGTTGCGTTGCGTCTGTTATATATATATTGTTGGAAATTGACATATTAACAACATCATGCAATCAACTAAATACACATATTTAGGTTACTTCTTTAGAACGATTGCACTTTGCGGAAGCGGAAGCAGATCTGCTTGAGGTTGGGATCACGGTCTGCCGGACGGGAGGACACGCCACGGTTTGACGAGCTATGACCTATAACACCACAGCTACTAACCTCTGTCTATACTGTAGGGTGGCTATCTTATCAGTCAACTTCCTTAGGGTTTCTACAAACCCTGAGCACCCCTATATATACTAATATAGATGGATAAGTTTTAAGGTCAGATACATAACTTGACTTATGTGAATGGGCTCCCACTTAGGGCGGTTCATTATCCTAAAACCAACATATATATATATATATATATATATATATATACATTGACGAGATTAATATTTATAGAGCTCTCTTATCTCCAATCTCTTTCTCCTGTGCATTAAACAATCCTGCGAACGAAAAGTTTTTCTCTTTTTTTATTTGAAAATTAAATAATTTTCCATCTTCGACCTCCGCTTTTTGATGCGGCCATGGCCGGACTGGATTTAGGTTCTGCTTCTCGCTACGTCGACCACCAGCTCCACCGCCCCAACTTCCGGCATCCCGACCATGACCAAGATTCTGAGTCAGGCGGCAACCGAAACCAGTACTCTGACGATGGTGCTCCACTCGACCTGGGAACAGGTTCGGTCAACGGAAACGGAGGAAGTGGAGATATGGTGGCGCGCCGGCCGCGGGGAAGACCCGCGGGCTCCAAAAACAAGCCGAAGCCACCTGTGATAATCACTCGGGAGAGCCCCAACAGCCTCCGGGCCCACATCCTCGAGGTGGGTAACGGCTGCGATGTGTTCGAGTCGGTTGCAGCATACGCGCGGCGTCGGCAGCGCGGGATCTGTGTGTTGAGCGGAAGCGGGACCGTTACCAACGTCAGCCTTCGTCAGCCATCCGCTGCCGGAGCAGTCGTTACTCTCCAGGGCCGGTTCGAGATTCTCTCCCTCTCAGGATCGTTCCTGCCGCCGCCTGCTCCTCCCAGCGCCACCAACCTCACCATATTCTTAGCAGGCGGCCAGGGCCAGGTCGTGGGCGGCAACGTTGTTGGGGAACTAGTCTCTACCGGTCCGGTCATCATCATCGCCTCCTCCTTCACGAATGTTGCATACGAGAGGTTGCCGTTGGAGGAAGAGGAGCATCTCCAGGTAACTCCACCGGCAGTGTCGTCACATCCACCGGGAATTAGTGTTAGTTTCCCAGATCCATCGTCGGGTCTTCCTTTCTTCAACCTTCCGAACATGGTGGGTAGCACCGTTGACGGCTATTCTGGCCCTCACCATCCTTTCTAGATGTCCTTCCGACCACCGTAACAATATAACTTGTACTAGATTTTAGAGAGCGTGGAAGCTCTTAAAGCTCAAAGTTCAGCAAATTGACTCTTCTATTGTCTGTTTTTTAGAAACCTGATGTCTAATGTGTGTTCATCATCTTTCTATGTCGATCCGTACGATGTTTGTGTCTTTGATGTTGTTGTACTGTTAAGTTGATTTTGGTTTCATGTTTTGTATGAGGAATAATGTATTGCAGATATCATAATCTATGACTATCCATTCATTCATTCATGTTCTTTAATATTGAGTAGCTAGCTACTAGGGTTCATAATAGAATTTAATATATATATGGATCATATGGATGGATGATTATTTGAAACTCAACTCAACTCAACTAGGTTGTGTTTTCAACAAGACAACTCTCTCTTTCTATCTGTCTCCTATATAAGTGATTTATTATTTTTATTGTAAGGTAATTAATTAGTGTAACGTACATTAATTTTTGGTCTTACTACTATCATGCATTGTTTTCAGGAAATAATAAATATGTGCAACACAGTGCAGTTAATTAAAATCCAGAATTTAAGTGTGTCCATTATATCCAGTAAAATATTATATTGTTATTGTGTGTAAGTTGGCATATAATATAATATAATTAATCCTGTGGGTTATTAATGTTCATGTTTTGATCTACAGTCCAAGCTTTACAATGATGTTCTAGTTTAATTATTTTTGTATAAGTTAGAAGGTAGTGTCAAGTACTTGTTCATCATCATATTGTTCTTTAAGCATCTCATGATTAAAATATTCACTATATAAAGAAATTTTAGGATGATCAGAATTAAGGTTCCATATTTAATAATGATAACAGTTGTTTAAAATTATCTCTTCAACTTAGGGTTAGGTTAGTTCAAACATTACAAATAAACAAAACTTGCTTGAAGCATCAACCAGTTGTATTTTTGTATTGTAAATGAAGATAAAATATATGTATTAGTCTTTTTTACATGCATGTTTCAAAAGACTGTCATTCCCATTTTTTTTAATCAAAATACTTTGTCAGGAGAGATTAATATTATAATTAGCTACTTTAATTAATTTATCCGGTGCAACTATACAGCTGAATCAGCTCTAGCCTCTAACCCCCACACCTCTTTTTCTATGAATCAATATTAATTGCTAAGTTATGTGATAAAAAAAAATGTTTCTAAGGATAGATTTAATCATACTGATTTTTAAAACAAAATATTTGGGAGTAATTTATAATTTACATAATAATTAAATTTGTATAATAAAAGGGATCTGTTTCGGAACATTACATCAATTAATATTTTAAGTTTGGTAAAAAAAAATTAATATTTTAAGTAGGTGGAGTTTTAAATAGTAATACAATTAACTGCTAATAAATCTATTATTATTTGTCTGTTCATATATCTGATCTATACACAATTAGTTATCCTATTACTTCTCCTTCCGACACATTCCATAAATTCAAAAAATAAATAGAGAAACGATGAAAATACTTGGTATGTAGCTTTTAATAAATGAGCCATTATCCATTTGGGTGTTTAATACATATTATATGGTTACTAGTAGTAACCATATAATATGTATTAAACACCCAAATGGATAATGGCGAGTGGCGACGAACGGAGAAGTGAGAACGTGGCGACTGGCGAGTGCTGAAGTCGAAGAAGCTGAGCTGCTCACTGAGAAGTGTTAATGAATAATGAGTCAATGAAAGTGAGTTGCGGCTGTTCTGTGTTGAAAACTTGAAGTGTTAGTGACAAATTAGGGTTATGTTAATGACTTGATTGATTATTAGGGTTTTTACTTTTTATTAAATAAATTATTTTGTTTTAATATATATATAGAGAACCGGTTCCGGTTCCTTTAGGGTACCCATATAGGAGAACCGGAACCGAAAAAAGAGGTTCTTAATTTTTTTTCCCGGAACCTACCCGATTTTAAAAACGTCTACCCGGAACCTACCCGAAGTGCCGGTTCCGGTTCGGTTCCGGGTCCAAATGAGTACTTTGCTCACCCCTAGTTACTACTTACTCGCTATGCAGTGTGTACACGATGTATAAATTACATATATCATAAGAAGCTGCATCACGGGAAAGACAAAGTTAGTGTGTAGGTCAATCAATGGTATCTGGTGAATTATGATATAGCTACGTCATTTGAAAGAGAAAAAAAGAAACATCAAGGATTACTTTTAAAAAAACACACACTCAAAGGATGATTATATCCAAATGGATAAACGATCTTTCAAAATTCTACTAACATTTTGAAATACTTTGGGTATGTAATTGCGAGAAAAGATGATATTGGATATATAGAAATATTCATTAACCAATAGCCAGACAATCTAATTATCTATATCTATATTAATTTGGTTAATAATTAGGATACATAAGTTTTTAAACTACTTAGTTGTTAAAATGAAATATTTTCATTGATTGATTAAAAATATTCATAACTGACGATGATATGGACTCGCCACGCGTACCTCCAGAAGCTCTAGATTTCATCTCAAGTTTCTATCGCCACGCGTACCTCAAGATGATATGGACTTCTCACGGTACGTTTCACATTTTATCTCACTTACACATTTATGGTCTTATCTATTTACTTTTCTTTCTTAATATATTACTATTTATTCTTATAATTTTTTTTAAAATGTTTTTGTTCTATTTTTTTTTGTTATACTTAGAATAATTTTTGAATGAAAGTTTATATTTATTTATATTTTTGAATTTATTTACAATAAATATTATAACACTAAAAAATACTATTTTATTTTATGAAAAAATGAATGTATATTAAATTTTGCATATTAGCATGTTCAATAATAATATTTGTAATTTTTGGAAATATTAGATTAATGTTTTTAATACGTCTCAAAATATGTAATAACTACTATAAAAGTAGTTAGGGGTGAGCTCAGAACGGACGAGACAAGTTTTTCTAAACAAAACGTATGAGCTCAAAATTTCGGGATTTATGTTTGGAGGATCGATACCGAGTTTATCTTAAGAAATTCCCGAGACGATTTTTCTTAACTTGGGTCGATCTCGATCCTCGACCGAATTTGTTTCTAAATTTTTTTAAAAAATATATTCAAGCTTTTCAATACAAAATACAATGCAAATATTATATCAAGTATCTAATACAAAAAACAAATTACAAATATCATACCAAATATTCAATATAAAAAAGTTCAAATTCTAAACACAACCTTAAACACACAATAAACTAGTTTAAAAAATACAATAAATGTTGATTCCAATCTTATCAGTAATCTGGACATAAATCAGATTTAAGATCAAAGCAAACGAGAGGATTGAAGCTAGGTTGAAGATGAAGACAAAGAAAACTTAGCTAACAAGAAAAAAACATAATTAAGAACTTCTGAACTTTTACTATTGATCAAAGTTAAAGAATACATGAGGCTAAACAGTATTTGTATACATGTTATGATAGGAGAACAACTGAATAACTCTTGAACATTCTAGGATATACAAAAACAATCTCCTTTCTTCTTGAACAACTCTTCTTCTACTATCTTCTAGACTTGGCACGCAAGGAAGCTTTTGATGAAGACCTTTGATAAGATGAAACCAGATGTGCTTGTACTGAGGTGTTATCTATTGAATCTTCACTTCTTCATACGACTTAATCATACATCCTAACATTCATATGAGAAGTTCTTTTCTTCTCAATACTTTAGTACCTTCAATATCCATGAGTCTGTGCAGTGTCTATAAAGAATCGAACCAGATGCTCATATAATTGCAGACTATCGCCCATACTAACAAGAAAACTGCAATAAAATGATTTACATATTCTCTATCTTAGTATTTCATTTACAATTTCACAAATATGGGTAATCACAGTAATTCAGATTGAAACTATTCTGATCAATCAACAACTAGATACAACTCAATCATGAATGGAAAACACCAGCTGCATAGATAATAACAGATTTCATGTTAAGATAACATAGTTCTTACGCATTCGTATATTAACATTTGCTCAGTAGATGATCTAATAATTTAACCTTTTTTTACTTGATTGGCATGGAGGTTTCCAATTTTCCTCCATCTTACCAATGAAGCTGAGAGGTTTTCATTTTTCTCCATATTACCGGCCTCAAACTTCAACAGAGTGTAGCTTAACGTTGTCTATGAAGAAGTTTTTTTTGGCTTCTAAGCTTCACCCTATGCCAGTAAGAAGACATCAAGTTGAGGATTCAAGAATGAGGAATTGGATCTCATGACAGATATGTGACCCAACATATGCACACATAGTTGACCATCATGATTGATATTGAGTAAGTTATCAGATTGAGCAGTTAATTCAAGTCTGACGCACTGAGGAAAAAAGCATCCTGGAAATTGAGAAAAATCCAAGACCATTCAACATGTAAGAGATTGTCTGACTTGAATTTTGAAAACAGAATAGATAGCCATCAAAACAGAGCATTATGATCACATATTTCATAATAGATCCACATAGATAAGATAGATACAAAGGTACAAGTTTTGAGAAAAAGGACCCAAACATAGAATCCTAGATGAAATGATCAAATCAGATAAAGAATACTAGTTTTAGGCAACCACTATCACAACACAATACACAACAAACATCACTACTCATCATCATATTTAAATTCATCCATATAATTAGACTCAGAAGTGCAACTATCAGATGAAATGTTTTCAAACGACAGAACCCTAAGTTTATCTCTGAATTGAGTAAACATTTTTCCAGTAAAAGGTTTGGTTAAAATGTCAGCAACCTGATCAGAATCAGGGACAAAATTAACCATCACGTGACCACTCTAGACCTTTTCCCAAACGAAGCACATATCAAGCTCAACATGTTTCATCTTCGATGCTGATGGGATTTTCTGTCAAGGCAACAACACTCGTGTTATCACACCAGATAGTAGGTATAGAATATATTTTAATATCAAGCTCATACAGAGGAGAAACAACCCAAAGAACTTCACACATAGCATTAGCTACTGCCTTATAGTCAACTTATGAACTAGATCTAGATATGACATACTATTTCTTTGAACTCCATACTATAGGGTTGTTATTAAGTAATAGATAATGGCCTCACACAGATTTTCGATCAAGGGTGTCACTGCCCCAATCAGAATCATCAAAAGAGATAAGAGTTACCTGAGTTAAAGAAACAACTGCGGAAAGAAAGAATATACCATCTTTGATTGTCCCTTTAAGATACCTCAAGACTCTAATGACAACTTTCTAGTGACACATTGATGGTTGTTGCATGAATTGTATAATCTTGTTAACAACAAAGCTAATATCAGGCTGAGTGATGCAAACATGCTGTAAAGCACCAATAGTGATTTTGTACTAGGTGGAGTCAACATTAGATGAAAAGTCTGTAGATGCACTGACTTTACTCAAGAAATTATCAAACATGGGAGTTGGTAAATGATATGCTTTGGTTAGAACATTCTTTGACAACAACTCAATTATCTACCTTTTCTGCCCCAAAAGCAAGCAGTCGTCCCCAACTTGAACATCCATCCCTAAGAAGTAGTTGAGTAGACCGAGATCCTTCAGCTTGAATTGTTGATTGATTTGTGAAATGATAGATTGAACTGCACTGGAATCACTGCCTATGACAACAATATCATCAACATACACAAGTAAGTATACATTTCCTTGATCAGTTTTCTTTAGAAACAATCAATTATATGCTAATGAAGTAGTAAATTGAAGTGTATTAATCAAGAAACTTTTGAATCTTTCGAACCAGATTCTAGGAGCTTATTTAAAGCCATAGAGGGCCTTGTTTAACCTGCAGACCAGTAATCGTCCTTGTTCATCACGCTGTTCAAACCCTGGATGTTGGGTCATGTATACCTCTTCTATCAACTCACCATGGAGGAATGCATTGTTGACATCGACCTGCCGAAGTAACCACTCATGTGTAAGGGATAGAGTAAGGATGATTCGAACTATTGTGGACTTAACCATTGGGCTAAAAGTGTCTTGAAAGTCAAATCCTAGCTTTTGGGAGAAGCCCTTGGCAACGAATATGGATTTATACATGGCCACAGATCCATATGAGTTCTTCTTCATTTTAAACAACCATTTACAACCTACTCGTATTCATCATCCAGGTAATGTGGTTAAACACCAAGTGTTGTTTACTGCCAAAGTATGGAGCTTTTCATTAACAGCTTGTGCCTAATGTGGAGACTTCATCGCAGTATATATCATTCAGTGTAGATATGTCATCAAGTGGTTGTAAACTGGCCATTAAAGCAGCTGTGGACCTTGTCTTTGATCTAGTCTGCATATGGTGTATATTGTAACAAATATTAGCAACAGTTGCACGTTCAGAATCAGGAGAAATCACAGCACTGATCATAGATTGATCATGATCAGCAGATAGAACAGGTACAAGAGATGAGTCCTGAAGAGTATACCTGACATTATCTAAACTGAGTTGATATAAGGGGAAGGAATGAAAATACCTTTGTGTGTGTGCTCATTGACAGAGGACACTGAGGGGACTAGTATAGACCCTTGATGGACATACCTTATAGCATTTTCCGGCAAAGGTATGGATAAATAACCTGAATTATAATTAGGACAAACATCACTGGATGAAGAGGCTAACGACTAATTAGGTGTTCCTGGAAAATGAAACTGTAAGCCATAGGATTGTCCATGATGTAATGATACATTTGGACTCAAATTATCATTACGTGATGAATCAGTTAAATTTGAAGGAGGAATCAGAGGAAGGGTATCCCCATCAATTGGAGTACAAGCAACCAAATTAAAAGGTAAGAAAAATGGCGTTAAAGTTTATGTGTTTTTTATGGATGTTGATTGCATGAATGGACCCTGTTTATCAGCAAAAAGGAAAACTGTTTCATGAAACTTCACATGCCTAGATACATACACACGACCATTAGCATCAAGACATTTGTATCCATGTTGGTTAGCACAATACCCTAAGAACACACAAGGGGAAGATCTAAAATCAAACTTGCGACGATTATAAGATCTTAACAAAGGAAAGCATATACATCCAAAAAACCCGGAGAAAACCATCGTCAGGAGCCTTGCAAAACAGTTTATCATGGGGATAAGTGTTCATCAAAATTTTAGATGGCAAACAAATAATCAGAAACACAGTCGTAAAGAAGGCATATGTCAAATTCCATTATGCAATGTGTCAATCAGAAAGAAGCTTGTTTCATTAGAGTCAAACTTGTTTCAACAATGTGTATGTGTTTCCTTTCCACAGTTCCATTCTGCTCAGATGTGTGTGGACAAGTAAAACGATGAACAATACCGAACTGAGAAAGATAAGAGCTAAGAGTTTTAAACTCTCATCCATTATCGGTTTGAATAGCTTTCAGTTGAAATCCAAGTTGATTTTTAGCAATCTAATGAAATTGAGAGAAGACTCGCATACATCACTCTTTTTGTTTAAAAAATATATCCAAGTAAATCGAGTGAAAACATATACAATACTAAGATAGTAAACAGATCCATTAGATGTGACAGGAGCAGGACCCCAAAGGTCATTATCGGTTTGAATAGCTTTCAGTTGAAATCCAAGTTGATTTTTAGCAATCTAATGAAATTGAGAGAAGACTCGCATACATCACTCTTTTTGTTTAAAAAATATATCCAAGTAAATCGAGTGAAAACATATACAATACTAAGATAGTAAACAGATCCATTAGATGTGACAGGAGCAGGACCCCAAAGGTCATTATCGGTTTGAATAGCTTTCAGTTGAAATCCAAGTTGATTTTTAGCAATCTAATGAAATTGAGAGAAGACTCGCATACACCACTCTTTTATATCCAAGTAAATCGAGTGAAAACATATACAATACTAAGATAGTAAACAGATCCATTAGATGTGACAGGAGCAGGACCCCAAAGGTCCATTTCAACTAGCTCAGGTGGATTAGTATAAAATGAGCTTGACGCAACAAAGGGGAGCTTATTGACTTTGATTATCAGAGACATTATTTGTGTTGAAGGATGCCCAAGTATTTGATCTAAAACAGAGGAATCATCTTTATATTGCTTGAAAAACACATGACATCATTGCTAAATCTCATTTTATTAGTTTCATGAGGATTGGACTTGCACAAAACAACATCATTGTCACAAAGAACAACAATATTCTTAGTAGTATTATGAAAGTCAGTATTACACTCCTTATTACCATCTACCATTTTGTTGAAATCAAATTTATACAAACCATCACTCTCGCTTCCACTGAGAAGAACTTGTCTTGTGTTTGCATCTCGAACAAAACAACATGTAGGATGGAACTCAAAGAATACGTGATTGTCCGTGGGAAACTAAGACACAAGGTTCTTGGTTATTTGAGGTGTATATAGGAGATTATGTAGGACTAAGGGTTTTGATGTTGTATTGATGACCGAAGTACCTATGCTATTTATATTAAGATAAGTACCGTTTGCTACATGGACTTTACCTGTTCCTAGATACAATTGAGTTCCGTTACCTGATGGTGGACCTTGTGTGGAGTGGTTCGTTGCTCCTAAGTCAAGGTACCAGGCCTTGTCAGGAAGCTGCTGTGGTGTTGATGCTATCACATTCAATTGAGGTGTTTCAGTTGCGGAAAGGGACGGTAAACTGGATGGTGTTGGAAAATAAGAAGGAATATAGCATGGTATATAAGTATGAACGAATTGGCTGAAGTTAGGAGGATAAGGAATCATCATATGAAGGTTAGGGTCTGAGGATGCATAATCTGTTAGTGATAAGGCTGCTGATTGAAAGATTGGTTGGTTGGATGAACGTACATCATCTGTTGATTGAAAGGCGGAGTCGTGGACTAAACATCACCTTCACCAGTCCACTGCACATCTGATATCATATTGACACTCATTTCCTGTGGTTGATTGGTTGCCACTCCCTGAAAGTGAACATTAAATCGGTGAAAGCACATATGCACCAAGTGGTCGAATTTGCCACACAATTGGCATTGAGATTTATTGTTACCCAAACCTCTTCCCCTGCCTCTTCCACGACCATATCCTGCATTATTGGCTTGATACTCAGGTGTTAACTGAGTCTGCTATCCTGTATCCGAAGGCTGGATCTGTTCAGAGTAATTAGTGATGTTTGTTGAGTGGCCTGAAGACATTTCTGGTGTTGATTTCACAGCAACATTAACTGTAGGAAAGTTGGTGTCAAAGCTAACCTCATTTTGTCGAGCCTCAGCAAGTAAAACCAAGTTGATTGATGCAAGATTGTAGGGGTAGCGACTAGCATGAATTACAGAGACCACATTGTCAAAATGACTCTTGACTCAATTCAGAATAATACTAATTTGTTGCATCTCTTCAATTGGGTGTCCACATCCTGCTAGACTATGACACCCAAGTTGTATTTCGGTAAGGTATTCTCTCATTGATTGATTGTATTGTTTTTGAACCTTTAATCTGTGATAGAGGTTCATGATCCTGGTTGTTGAAGAGGAAGAGAAATTCTGATGGAGTTTTACGCATATTGAGGCTGCTGTCATGCAACCTACAAGACCTTTGATAATTGGAGTTGAAATCGAGGCTAGGAGCGATGATGCAAGAGAGCTGTCCTGTTGAGCATGCTTTGCATAATCTGGATTAACGATCTTGTTTCCATCTCCATCGTCAATCATATGTGGAACATGGACATCACCAAATAGATAATCTTCTAGGTTGAATCCTATAACAGCCATCATGACTTGTTGCTTCCAGGATTGGAAGTTGTCCTCTCGTGTAAGTTGACATATGCGTTTGTTGGAGAAGGAAGGATAGTTGTTTTCTTTCATATCCAAATGAAAATGAAGAGAGCAGAGATTGACGAGAAGAACAGGTCCAGGAATGAGGCTCACGAAGAGATAAAAACACGAGTAGAGAAGAACATAATAGAAGATACAGAGATTACTGAGATGACGATCTTCATAGATCGAGACGTGAATCTTGAGAGTTGTTCAGCAGAATGACGTGTATGGATGGCCGTGATATCATATCAGTAATATGGACATAAACCATATTTAAGATCAAAGCAAACCAGAGGATCAAAGCTAGGTTGAAGATGAAGATAAAGAAATCTTAGCTAACAAGAAAGAAACATAATTAACAGCTTCCGAACTTTTACTATTGATCAAAGTTAAGGCTAACCAGTATTTATATACATGTTATGATAGGAGAACAACTGAATAAGTCTTGAACATTCTACGATACACAAGAACAATATCATTCCTTCTTGAACAATCTACTCTTCTTCTACTATCTTCTAGACTTGGGACGCAAGGAAGTCTTTGATAAGATGAAACCAACTGTGTTTGTACTGAGGTGTTATCTGCTAAATCTTCACTTCTTCATACGACTTAATCATACATCCTAACAAACCTATACTCGGGTCAGACTGGTTTATTCGATCTTTTGGGTAAAAAAAACCCGACCCCGAGTTTGAGAGTAAAATAAACCCGCCTATTTTGACTCTGTCTTAAATTCAGAACGGTCTCAGGACGATTGTTTCGATTTTTCGGTTCACCAGTCTTTTTTTTCTCACCTCTAAAAGTAGTTACAATTACCAATATATTCAATATAATATTTATGATAAATATACGATAAAAAATAATATATATATTACTAAATGTTCATATCATTTTTTCACCAACGCTTTATTATTCACTAACCTTATATATATATATCATCAAACTTTAAAATTAGAAAAAAACACTCTGTTACATTTTCTGTTTCAATTTGTATTAATTTACTTTTACTTTTAAGCATTTTGATATCATTTCACTCATAATTATGGTATAATAGAAATAATTTTTTTTATTTTCGTAACAACTCATAATTATTTATTATAGACAGTATAAGTTCTATAATAGTAAACTTTTTTTAAAACAAAATCTATATCCAATTAACAAATAATTTAATAATATTTACTTATAAGAATAAATTAAAATATAAAAATTCATAATTTATAAATTGAATTTATTACTTAATGTGCAAAGCACGAACAAGATATCTAGTTAACAAGAATCGTGCTAGTGTACTTTGGACTATGCTAGTTCAAAATTTACATAAGAACTATGGTCTGGTTTTCCATGACAAAAGAGGGTTTTATTAGTAATTTGATGAAGTTCAAAGCTTGAAATAATAAAGTATGCACTATTAATAAAATTTTTTGAAAAAGTAATTAATGATGGGATTATTTGTTTATTTTTATACAAAATAACATATATACAGATAGAGTAAATGTTAAAATTATTTCCTACCTAAACACTTTTCAAAGGGTTCTTTCTTAAAAATGGTGAGATAAGGTATAGAAACTCATCAGAGAGTAATCTAAGTCGTCAACAGTTGATCCAAACACATGTGAATATAGACGTTAGAAATTTTCCTCTGAGTCCAGTTTTGTTACTTAAATGAGTACAATGTATATGGTAATAATAATGAGTCTATAATGTCTTTAATAAGAGAAGCATTGAGAATTCATATTGATCAAACTCTAACGTTAATGTTTTAAATTAGAATTCTGTCTATCTTGCCCCATATCCAAGTATTAGGCGGAGTTTTATATTTTTATGAGTAAGAATCTCATCCTTAAGTAATCAAATGATGTGAGGAGTTGTTACTCTAGGGTCGATATTCACGTATTGTATTAGAGGGATAAACTTAAGTGTTATTGTAGCTAATGCTCGAGTTGTGAAAAAGGCCAAGAGGTCTTGCCTCGAGTGATCACCTTTGTCCGTCTGCCTACCCTTATGTGTGTGCTCATCATTTGGATAAGTGTCGGAGTATCAGGGCGTCACTTAGTATCCAACACTTTCCTCTGAAACTCGAGTGATAATTATTTTCACTTTGAGGTTTACCTTTAACTATTCTATATAATCACAATGGGTAAGTGTCTTTGTTTGAAGAGACCTTACATTACGTTTAGTTATCGGTCTTAAAGGGGCCTTATTTTGGTGAGCATTTCCATTGTGGTTTAGGCAACCATGGTCTGAGGACCTTATTTGGCGAGTCTTTCAATTGTTTTAGGGCTTTTTGATTTTGCCTTTGTTGACCTTTGGGCCTAATTTGTTGGCCCAATGATGTTTGAATGGCAAAGGAGAAGAGAAGAATCTGCTTGTTTATTCATAGTACCAAAGCGGCCAAGACAAGCAATTTTGGCTTGTATATAAGTTGTTTCACTTTGTAGAAGTGTAACAACTTGCAATAAGAAAAACTCTCTTACGTCCAAAAGGGTGCAAATCCATCTGGTTGACACTCTCCGGTCCGGGTTGGCTCACGAGTGCACTCACATCATGTGGACTCGATTGTCGGTTCGAAAGGTTTGCCTTGTGTGAGCCAGATTTTTCTAAACCTGTAACTTTTTATTCCGACATGAAAAATTTCTATTAGGAAAAATAATTTTGTGACTGTTACAGTACTATGGTTTTTTCTTTTGGTTTTTATAATTAATTTTGCTTTAGGTTTTGAAAAACTTAATTAGGGTATTAAGTTCCCTAATTATGAATTAAAGGGTGGAAGATCCTATAAATAGGGCTTTGTTTCTTCATTTTCTAACACTTAAAAAACCAAAATTTACATTGTCACATTGTTATACCATCATCGATCCAATAGTTTGGTCATTACCAAGTTCCTTTGGGTTACTTTTGAGTTTACGTCCGAATTTTCGTCAAATACCGAGTTCATATATTGTTCAGTTTTGTCAAGGGAAACAGGATGTTCGTTTTTGCCTCAACGACATTGTTTTATTGGGAGGTGATCGTTCAAATTTTTCTCTTACACGAGCATGTTACGGTGAAGGGGGCAAAATTGTCTTAAGGAGAACGTGCACCTCACGAGACTCAATTTTAAAATAAAAATTATTTTATTGGGACAATTTCACCATTTTACTAAACTTGCATGTTATTGTAGGGTTTCAACAAAATTCATCTTTTTAGGATTTGATTCGCAATCTTTAGATTATTATAGATTAATCTTCTGTATTACTAATATTCTTAAGGCATTTTTACTTGTTTCAAAGATACATGAGACTAAACGGTTCGTTCCGTTCAAACGAATATTGTATAATATTTAATGATTATTTGTAGTGAAAATAATTCAGCATTTTCTCTTTCAGAAAAATGGTTGAGAACAATAATGTTCAAATCAGTGTTGGAGCGTTGACTTAGATTGAAGTCCATTTTGCATCTATGAACGCACCCGTCGCTGTGTAAGCCGGGGGGATGACCATGATTCATCCGACTAGGCTTGTGCATGCAGAGAAACTTGAGAAATCCAACGACTTCAACTTCAATCGGTGGCATGATAAGATGAAATTATACCTAACCACTCTGAGATTTACAAGATTCCTGAGTGAAAAACCACCTTCCTAAGGAGAAGATGAGCAAGGGTTCTTCTTGTTTGTTTGATGCTGGAAAACTTTTTATTTCTTTGAACTTACAGCAGATATATTGTACATTGTAGCTAGACTAGGAAACTAGGAAAGTATATAATTCAAAAGATTACATTCCTAATTGTTTTCATTCATATTCAAACACTCCCTCTCAAGTCTAGCAGTGGGGTCTTCAATGCTCAACTTCTACAGTACTGCTTCAAATATTTTCTCTGTAACCGTGTGAATATTTGTCAGCTAGTCTTCAATCTTATCCTTTGTGAAATTTCGATTCACCTCCACGTGTTTTGTTGTGTCATGTTGTACCAGATTTTCTAAAATGCTGATTGCCGCCTTATTTTCGCACATCAACCACCTTGGGAGCCTTAAGGGAAAACCAATCTCACCTATCAACCTTTTTAGCCATAGGATTTCAGTTATTCCCTTTACAATTCCCCTGAACTCTGCTTCTGCACTGGATAATGCCACCACCTTCTGTTTTTTACTTCTCCAAGTGACAAAGTTTCCTCTGACTAGGTAAGGTACCCCGTAGTGAATATTCTATCGTTTGGGTTACCATCCCAATCCGCATCAGTGAAGGCCTCAACATCAAGATGCTCATTTTTCCTGAATATAATTCCCCTTCCTGGTGTACCCTTATGATATTACACTATCCTCATGGTTGCCTCCATGTGATCTTCCTGAGGTTGGTGCATAAATTGACTTACTACTCCAACTGGATAAACAATGTCTTGTCTTGTGCGAGCCAAGTAGATTAGCTTTCCCATTAACCTCTGGTACTTCTATCGACCTGCTAGTCTGGCTTCTCCAGTCATCCTTCTCCAGTCATCTTGAGTTTGTGGTTCACCATCATTGGGGTATCATTGGGTTTGCAATCTAGCATACTAGTTTTCGTCAATAGATCTAATATGCATTTTTAATGAGAAATAAATATTCCTTTTCTTGAATGGAGAACTTCAATTCCTAGGAAATATTTGAGTCCATCGAGATCCTTAACCTCAAACTCTATAAAGATATTTCTTCTAAGTTGTGCAATTTACTCTTCATCACTTCATGTTATGATCATGTTATCCACATATATTATTAGGTAATTGACCAAATTTTTCTCCTTTTGTGGAATAGGGTGTGATCCACATTGCACTGTCTGTACCCGTATTGTTTCATTGCCATCGTAAACCTCCTAAAACATGCTCGTGGAGATCTCTTGAGCCCGTATAAATCTTTCTTGACCTTGCACACTTCATTTTTTATGAACCCATCCAAGAACTAGGGCGGTGCTTTCATATACACTTATTCTTTCAGGTCTCCGTGCAGGAAATCATTTTTAACGTCAAACTGATGAAGTGGCCACTCTTTATTTGCAGCCACTGAGAATAGCACCCTGATACGATCTTCCAGGAGTCGGCACTTTCGAGGGTAGGTGGTGATACGATTCTCCCAAGGCTCGTAATATTGCTGTCAGAATTACGACTCTGTAAAGGGTGCCCTTTTCCGCGAAGCTCTGCTCCGAATTGATCCGAGTGATGAATAATAAAGTCACAGATAATTGATTCCTCTTTCTGGAATGGGTGGGCTCGTCAAATTCCGATATGTATTCCGTCTTCTAGACCAATTTTGGTAAGGTCGGTCCTCCTGGATACGATTCTGCCGAGACCAGAATATACGAGGATAGATGATAGATGAATGATGGATCGATTGGATCACACAAAGGCAGCGACAAGCCCTTGATACCTCCACAATGGATTCTCCAAGATATGACGCACTCGAAGATTCCAAAGCTTGAACCTTGGATATGACGCACCAAGATTCAATTGCCGGATATGACACACCAACAATCAATTTCTCATTCAATGAACAAGAAGAACAATGTGGCTAGCACACAAGTTTGTAAAAGAAGGTCTATCCTCTAATTTCGGCCACCCTAGCTACTTATCCTAAAAGAAGTAAAACCCTAAGCTAATTTGGGCCTAAGGAAAGCTCTCCTATGGGCCGAATTTTATTCTCCTCCTCTTATTGGGTTTGGTTGTCTTGTGGACCGTTTGCCTCATTAAAACCCCCCTTTGTAAAACCCAGTGGGACAAAACCAAAGGTCGGGAAAAAGAGTACAAACGAGCCCCTCTTGACTTAGTCCATTTGAGCAACCAAGAGGTTCTTAGGCTCCATGTCTCCAGACAGAATGATAGTTGGTCCTATGCGGTCCAGTAGTGTGGTGATTGTATGTCCAAGCTTCCTAGCCCTTGATCGTGTCATTGGTCCACTTGGCACGGTTATCTCACCCCTGTCTTCAAGTGTGGGCCGCATTTCTTCCATGATCACATCATCCCCTCCCTCTTCAAAAGGATTTGTCCTCAAATCCGGATCATCTGCAACAAAAGGAAGCAAATCAGTAATGTTAAAACTTGAACTAACATTATACTTCCCTTCGAGGTCTAGTTGATAAGCATTGTCGTTGATCTTCTTTAGGACTCGGAATGGGACATCCACTCTAGGCATCAACTTGGATTTCCTCTCGACTGGAAACCTATCCTTCCTCAAGTGCACCTACACGAGGTCTCCTTCCTCAAAGGTCACCTTACGTCGGCCCTTGTTGGCTTTCTTTGCATACGACTTCGTCCTTTCCTCGATGTTGCGCTTGGCCTTTTCATGGATCTGTTTGACAATTTCAGCTTTCTTCTTTCCATCTAAGTTAGTCCTTTCACTCATAGGCAAAGCGGTTAGATCCAAAGGAGACAAAGGGTTAAATCCATAAACGATTTCAAACGGTGAAAACTTGGTAGCGGAATGTGTAGCTCGGTTATACGCAAATTCAACATGTGGCAAGCATTCTTCCCAAGTTTTCAAATTCTTCTTAATCAAGGTGCGTAGCCAAGTAGACAAGGTCCTATTCACAACTTCGGTTTGTCCATCAGTTTGAGGGTGGCAAGTAGTTGAAAATAGCAGTTTAGTCCCTAGCTTAGACCACAGTGTTTTCCAAAAGTAGCTCAAGAATTTAGCATCTCTATCACTAACAATGGTCCTAGGCATTCCATGCAAGCGAACAATTTCTTTGAAGAATAATTCAGCTATATGAGACGCATCATCAGTTTTATGGCATGCAAGGAAATGAGCCATTTTTGAAAACCTATCCACAATCACAAAGATGGAATCCTTTCCAGTCCTAGTCCTAGGCAATCCAAGCACAAAATCCATAGATATATCGACCCACGGTTGTTCAGGAATCGGTAAGGGCATATACAAACCTTGGGACTGTACATTTGCTTTGGCTTGTTTGCAAGTGACACCTCTTCCACATATCCGCTCGACATCCCTTTTCATTTGCGGCCAATAGAAGTGTTCTTGCATCACCTTCAAGGTCTTAGTGATCCCAAAATGTCCCATCAATCCTCCGCCATGGGCTTCCCTAACTAACAATTCTCGCATCGAACAGTTAGGTACGCATAATCTATTTTCAAACAAAAGAAACCCGTCGTGCCTTACATACTTTCCATGAGCGAATTTAGCACATGCTTTAAAGATATCTTGGAAATCCGAGTCAGTTTCATAGAGCTCCTTTATGTATTCAAAGCCTAAAAGCTTAGCATCCAAAGTAGAGATCAAGGCATACCTTCTTGATAGAGCATCGGCAACAATATTTTCATTACCTTGCTTATACTTGATCACATAAGGGAAGGTTTCGATGAACTCCATCCACCTAGCATGTCGTTTGTGGAGCTTTTGTTGACCCTTCAAATGATTCAAGGATTCATGGTCGGTGTGAATGACGAACTCCTTGGGCCATAGATAGTGTTGCCATGTTTGCAAGGCTCGAACTAGCGCATACAACTCCTTGTCATAGGTCGGGTAGTTTAGGGCAGCTCCTCCAAGCTTCTCACTAAAGAAGGCTATGGGCCTCTTCTCTTGTGTCAAAACAGCTCCAATACCTACACCCGAAGCATCACACTCAATTTCAAAGGTTTTAAGAAAGTTCGGTAAAGATAAAAGGGGTGCATTGGTGAGTTTGTCCTTCAAAGCTTGGAATGTTTTTTCTTGTGCGTCCTCCCACTTAAACCCAACACTCTTCTTGATCACTTCGGTGAGAGGTGCGGCTATGGTACTAAAATCCCTCACGAATCTCCGATAGAAACCCGCAAGTCCATGAAAGCTCCGCACTTCGGCTATGGTAGTTGGCGTCGGCCAATCGCGGATGACCTTAACCTTCTCTTCGTCCACCTTAATACCATCTGCACTTATAACAAAACCCAAAAACACAAGGTGATCCGTACAAAAAGTGCACTTCTTAAGGTTAGCATAAAGCTTCTCCTTTCGAAGAACCATCAAAACAGATTTTAAGTGCCCAACATGCTCTTCTAAGCTTCGACTATAGACTAAAATGTCATCGAAGTAAACAACCACAAAAATTCCAATGTAGTTACGCAGGACATGATTCATCAATCTCATGAAGGTGCTAGGTGCATTAGTCAATCCAAAGGGCATGACTAACCACTCATATAAGCCATGTTTAGTTTTAAAAGCTGTTTTCCATTCATCACCTTCTTTCATCCTAATTTGATGATAACCACTCTTAAGATCTATTTTAGAAAATATCGTGGATCCATGCAGCTCATCTAACATGTCATCTAATCGAGGAATAGGATGGCGATACTTTACAGTGATATTGTTGATGGCTCGGCAATCGACGCACATCCTCCAAGTCCCATCCTTCTTAGGGACGAGTAGGACCGGTACCGCGCATGGGCTCATGCTTTCGCGGATGTATCCTTTGTCCATCAAGTCGTTCACTTGTCGTTGAAGCTCCTTGGTCTCCATAGGATTAGTTCGGTATGCAGGTCAGTTAGGTAGTGAAGCTCCCGGTACAAATTCGATTTGGTGTTCGATACCCCGAAGGGGCGGTAATGCGTGGGGAGTTTCATCCGACAAGACGTCTTCAAAATCCTGCAAAAGGGAAACGATGTTGCTCGGCAAATCCGGCACGGGATTAGTGATACTCAACAACGTTTCTTTGTACATAAGTAGTATAACGGGTTGCTTAGAGGACAAAGCCTTCTTTACAACGCTAGACCTCACCACAAAATTGGACTGCCTCACGGGTTCACTCACGGGTGTAAACTCACATCTCTCGGCTTTGGCTTTCCTCAAACTCTCACACTCATTTTGGGTAAGGGTACTTGTGTGTTCACTCACATTAGTTCCTTCGTGTTGTCGAAGTCGAAGTTGATCTAGGTGTATCTCATGCGGCGGCATGGGAGCAAGTGTGGTCTTTCGGCCCTCAACAATCTTACTTCCTTGAGACAATCGTCTAAGCTTTTGATGTAGTTCCCTATGGTAATGGTTAGGAACAAACCTCTTCCTCAAAAGATTTTTCAGTTCATCCCAAGTATCTACGGGTGGATCACGATTACGTCGTCTACTCGTCACGATTTGATCCCACCAACTGATAGCATAATCACAAAATTCAGTTGCGGCTACTTGTACCTTTCTAAGCTCCGAAAGATTTTGACAATCGAACACAAGTTCGATCTTCTTTTCCCACTCCAAATAAGCATCCGGATCATTCTTCCCGTGGAAAGGTGGGATTTTTAACTTGAGACCACCAAGTTGATCTTCAAGCAGACCTCTTTCCCGCCGTGGTCTCCTTTGGTCCCGATTGGAGTGGCGGCTGCCCCTACTATAATAGTTGGACGATTGAACCTCTTCATCGTCTGCTTGAGGTTGAGCTCTTCTTGGAAGATTCCCCATAGGTGGTGCCATGGCTCGATTAATGGACTCTTGTATGATAGGTCCTAATTCTTTCTGCATCATTCGCCGAATCTCATTGCGAAGAATTCGCAAATCCGGGGGTTCGTTCCTTGCCCCTTGAGCTTGATTGGTGCTCTCCTCTCCATTACTTGCGTGGTTTGACATTATAATGCGCAAGGACCTGATTATCACACAACACAAATCAGCAAAATTAAGTCTCGAAAGTGTGCTCTGATACCACTTGATACGATCTTCCAGGAGTCGGCACTTTCGAGGGTAGGTGGTGATACGATTCTCCCAAGGCTCGTAATATTGCTGTCAGAATTCCGACTCTGTAAAGGGTGCCCTTTTCCGAGAAGCTCTGCTCCTAATTGATCCGAGTGATGAATACGAAAGTCGCAGATAATTGAGTCCTCTTTCTGGAATGGGTGGGCTAGTCGAATTCCGATATGTATTCCGTCTTCTAGACCAATTTTGGTAAGGTCGGTCCTCCTGGATACGATTCTGCCGAGACCAGAATATACGAGGATAGATGATAGATGAATGATGGATCGATTGGATCACACAAAGGCAGCGACAAGCCCTTGGTACCTCCACAATGGATTCTCCAAGATATGACGCACTCGAAGATTCCAAAGCTTGAACCTTGGATATGACGCACCAAGATTCAATTGCCGGATATGACACACCAACAATCAATTTCTCATTCAATGAACAAGAAGAACAATGTGGCTAGCACACAAGTTTGTAAAAGAAGGTCTATCCTCTAATTTCGGCCACCCTAGCTACTTATCCTAAACGAAGTAAAACCCTAAGCTAATTTGGGCCTAAGGAAAGCTCTCCTATGGGCCGAATTTTATTCTCCTCCTCTTATTGGGTTTGGTTGTCTTGTGGACCGTTTGCCTCATTAAAACCCCCCTTTGTAAAACCCAGTGGGACAAAACCAAAGGTCGGGAAAAAGAGTACAAACGAGCCCCTCTTGACTTTGTCCATTCGAGCAACCAAGAGGTTCTTAGGCTCCATGTCTCCGGACGGAATGATAGTTGGTCCTATGCGGTCCAGTAGTGTGGTGATTGTATGTCCAAGCTTCCTAGCCCTTGATCGTGTCATTGGTCCACTTGACACGGTTATCTCACCCCTGTCTTCAAGTGTGGGCCGCATTTCTTCCATGATCACATCACACCCTGATGGTGTCGATCTTGGCAACTGGAGAGAAAGTTTTCGAGTAGTCAATTCTATATGTCTGTGTGTACCCTTTTGCTACCAGCCTTGCCTTGTCTCTTAAAATGGCTCCATCGGCTTTTATGGAAAAGACCCACCTGCATAACACTGGTCATTTTTTCGGACGACACATACACTTCTTCCATGTCTTTTTTTTTTCAAGTGCTTCCATTTCAAAAGTCATTGCTTCTCTCCATTCTATTTTCTTACTTGCATCCTGAGTTGTTTTGGGAATGTCTTCTGATAGGAGGGTGGCAGAAAATGCCTTCGCAACACCAACAATTTTCTCCATGGTTACATTTACTGTCTAATTAGAAGAACGGGGTACTTTCTTTGGTGAGTATCGGTTAGGCGTCACACTATTTCTCCCCATAGACAAAACATATGTCTTCGATTCTTCTAGTTTCGAGACTGGGTTGTCATCATGATTAGTAGAACTATTTAATCAGTTGATCACAGATCAGAGTAGGACTTGTTTACCTCTCGTCGGACAACGCCCTAAGTAGATTCATCGTTTGTGTCTACCACTTCGTCAACCTCATCTATGTCGGGAGAAACAGTCTCTATGGCTCAACCTACTTGCTCTGCTGGAACTATCTCATACCAACTTAGACTCTAAGCATTCACAATCCATAGTAACACGGATGCGATGAGTGACTAGATTGTAGCGACGATACCCCTTCTTGTGTGCCATATCCCACAATGACACATTTTTCTGCACAGGGATCACGTTTATCTTAGTGTTTGTTGGAATATGTGTGAATACAGAATAACTAGAGACTCGAGGTGGTAGGGTCATGATAGAAAGAATTATTGTTTGTGTAGATAGTATCTTTAATGGAGTTTTGTGACCAAGAACTTTTGTGGGAAGGTGATTAATTAGATAGGCAGAAGTAGTTATAGCTTCAGGCCAAAAAAATTTAGGAACTTGAGATTCAATCATCATGGCACGTATCATCTCAAGGAGGATTCAATTTTTCCGCTAGGCTACACTATCTTGTTGAGGTGTATTGGGACATGATGTTTGATGATCAAAGCCGTTTTCCTGGAAAAGATATGCAGGGAACGATTTACATATTCTCCGCCATTGTGAGAACGAAGAATCAGTTTTTTGTTTTATTAAACTGTGTATAGATAGATCATTTGGTAAAACACAGAGAATTTTTCAGGCAATTCTGAATTATGTTTCATGAAGTATATCCAGGTCATGTGAGAGAAATCATCCACAAATAATATAAAATATCGAAACTGACTATTATTAGAATGTGGAGCTTGACCCTAAACACCATAATGAATTAATGATAAGATAGATTCAACCCTAGTATTATTATGGGAAGAAGAAACTCTATGACTTTTAGCACGAATGCAAGTTTTACATTTCATATGAACAGATTTATTTGTTAATAAACTTGGGAATAAAAAATTTAGATACCCAAAAGATGGATGACCAAGACGTCGATGCCATAGCTAAAGTTGTGTATTGACTGTTCCATGAGAAAGCATGGAATGTCCCTGGAAAGTCACTTCATCAACATAGTAGAGGCCACCTCGCTTAGTACCAAACCCAATAATCTCCTTTGTAAGAATGTACTGCCAAAGGTTTTAATGTGGATAAATCAGTACTACACAATTTAATTCCCTGGTCACTTGACTAAGTGATATCAATTTTGATGACAATGTTGGGACATATAAAGAATTATTTAGTCCCATCCGATGAGATAGTACAATAAAGCCCTCTTCTTTTAGTTCCATGAGCTTTTCACTAGCTATTTCTATATGGAATTTAAAAGAGACGATAATTTAAAAAAATCATCAGGGTCATACGACATAGTATCTGTAGCTCCGCAGTCAAAAATCCAATTGGCTAATTTTTTACTATAGGTGACAGACTGGGCTTGGTACACTTTAGGTCGGTCAGTTTCTTCATGGGCCCTCCGATTCTGGGTTTGGCCACACTCATGAGCCTGACTACATTTCTCCTCGGCCTAACCTCCAATTTCAGTAGAGACATGGGCCCTGCTGCTTCCTTCGGTCTGTGACTTCCTTGAGCAACTAACAACATGTGTATTGCTAACAGCATGTGTACCCAAAAAAGGAAAGAGGATTATATGGTTACCGATTGAAGGTTTTTCACCCTCCCTTCCTACGGCTGCGCCCCCAAATCCAATCGTCCCTCCTTGCTTCCCTGATGTCACGGGTTCTGCTATGGTGTCGGGCTTGCTTAAGGCCACCGTTCCTTTGCCGACGTTCGAACGTTGTGGCTTCTCCTTGTGGTTGTCTTCCCACTACTCCGGGTAGGCCATAATCCGGAAGCACGTCTTCTTGGTATGTCGTTTTATTCCACAATGGGTGCAGACGAGTTCCAATTTTTCCTCCCTATCCCGATTTTACAATTATGGTCGGAACTTGTTCCTTCCGATAGATTATTCATGATTGCTTGATTCTCTGTTGCTTCGGTCAGATCTTGCGTGTTATACTCCAAAACTGTTCCTGATCAGTGCAGCGATTTGGGGTGCCAATTCATTAGGAATGTTAACTGGGTTTCGCTTGGTGTTGGTATCCGAATTTTTACTAAATTATGACATATTTCTGGTTGTAGGTGCTGCTGGGTTTTGGTTAATTTGGTTGAGAGAGGTATGGAACGATGATGAACTTTTTTCTGAGTCCAGAATTAGAAGCTCTGCTTTGATACCATGTTTGTTTGAAGCTGGAAAACTTATGATTTGTTGAAACATTTACAACAAATATATTGTATATTGTATATTGTAGCTAGACTAGGAAACTAGGAAAGTATATATAATACAAAAGATTACATTCCTAATTGTTTTCTTTCTTATTCTAACACTTTTTAGCTCTTGAAGCTTGGAATCATTCACACTATTTGTGTAGACGTTATGCAATGAATAATGTATCTTATTCGTTGTATGGTGTACGTAGCAAAACTAAGTTCGTTAAAAGTTATGGCATGCCTTAGAACAAATTTTGAGTATGAGGATGCCGGGAAGAAGAAATTCCTAGTGAGTCGCCAGTTTGAATTTAAGATGGTAAATAATAAACAATGTATGAAACATATGAGAGATCTCTATCTCCTCCTCCAGAGTATCCATGTCAAGAAGATAAAACTCCACTACCTTTTTTAGGTAGCCTATATTATTGAAATATTGCCCCCACATGAAATATCTTCATGGGCTACCTGAAGCACAAACAATAGGAGATGACCATGGTCAATCTACCCGAGAGGATCAACGTGCAAGAACAATGCATGGATGTTTCGCAACGATTTTACATCGGGCCCATGAGCATGATGACCTCCGCCAAGTTACATGTGGTGGAGCATGGACAAACTTCGAGTAGACAGGCCACCAAAGGCAAGCAAAAGAAACCAAAAGGAACCAAAAGGAATCAATATGGGTACTAAGGGAGGAGTCTCGAAGAAGTCAAGATCAAAACCACATGGATTTATCGTCTATTGTTATAATTGTGGTAAAGTTGGGCACAAATATAATGCTTGCAAGTTTCCTAAGAAAAAATAGACCAATACAGTGCAGGGAATCACCGAAGACCTGGACGACATTAACTTGTGAGCATGGTTAATTCCAAGCCCCTAGAGTGGTGGATGGACACTAGTCCTACCAAGGATGTCTTCTCGGAAAAGGGAATGTTCTTAATTTTTCATGAATTTGATTCTGGAGAGAGGTTATACATAGGCAACATCGCCTCGTCTGAGGTCAAAGGCAAACGAAGTGTCATTGTGAAGATGACTTTCGAAAAGGGCTTACCTTGAAAAATGTGTTGTATGTAACAGATATTTGCATGAGATTGGTGTAAGGAACTCTTCTGAATAATCATGGTTTTCGTCTTGTACTTGAGTCAAATAAATTTGTACTCACAAAGAATGATATGTATGTGGGTAAGGGGTATGAATGTGAGGGGATGTTTAAGATGAATGTAATGGTTGTTAAGACTAAAATAATTAAGAATAATAATGTTTATTCTGCTTACTCGATTGAGTCTTGTAATCTTTGGCATGGTAGATTATGACACCTTTTGAAGGGTAATTAACATGAATCATATCCCAACATTTCAAACACATCTCAAACATAAGTGTGAAATATGTTGAGGCTAACTTAACCAGGACATCCTTTCATTCAGTATAAAATAATATGGAACCTATTGATTTAATACATATCAATGCTTGCGACTTAAAGTTTGTCCAAACGAAAGGCAAAAATAGTTACTTTATCGCTTTTGTGGATGATAATACAAAATATTGTTATGTATACTTGTTGACAAGTAAAGATGAATCTATTGAAAAGTTCATTATTTACCAACAAGAAAATCAATGTGTTATGCAGTGATAGAAGTTGCAAGTATGATGCTCCTTTTGATGAGTTTTGCACTTAACACAAAATCATATATGAAGTTATCGCACCTTATTCACCCCAATCAAATGGGGCAACAGAAAGGAAAAATCAAACATTGAAAAAGACGATGAATTCAATATTGATAAGTTTTGTGTTACCTCATAACATGTGAAGAGACGGTATTTTAAGTAGCATTTACCTTTTAACATGTACTAGACGTGATATAGCACACGTTGTTGGTGTGTTGAGTAGATATACGAGTAATCAAAGTACTAATCATTGGGATGGATCACAATATTACTCAAATACTTTAGATATACTCATATTTATGGGCTACATTATATAACATATCTAATTATTAAGAAGGATATAGTGATGTTAATTTGATATCTTCATAAAAAGACTTGAACTCCACGAGTGGATTCGTGTACACCCTAGGGGGTGCAACCGTGTTGTGGAAATCCTAAAAGTAAACAGTTATAGTCATATCCACCATGGAATATTACTTTATAGCAATTAATAAACGTGCTAAAGAGATTGAATGGCTCTTCCTTTTCTTGAGGATATTCCTAGTTGGCCCAGACCAGTGTCTGCAATCTGCATGCATTGCGATAGTCAGTCTGTAATTGGCAGGGCACAAAGTCATATGTATAATGGTATATTTATTGAAGACATAATTCCATTGGACAATTACTCTCGACATGACTTATCACGATCGACTATGTGAAGGCGAAGGATAATATAAAGGATACGTTAACCAAAGGGTTAAATAAAGAGCAAGTTAGCCAATCATCGAGAGGAATGAGGTTGAGGCCCATTAAGTGAGAAGGAAAACCCAAACTAGTTGATTGAAAATCCCATGATCTAGGGTCAGAGGGACAGCCTAATCACAAGAGTGGGGTTAGATCACTATGGGGGATTTTAAAATATCAAGTTCATTCCTATGATGAGAAACAATCATGATGGTCGATTATGTTAAACAAATCCTTTTAATGATCCATAAATTAAGAAACCTTAGTAGCGTGTTGGAGTAATACTTGAGATAATGAATCACCTATTTAAGTGAGAAGATGGCCCGCTTAGAAAAGAGTTGTAGATGGCGTAATTCTTAGAAACACTTGCAAAAAACTATGCAATATCCATGGCTAAAACGGACATGAATTTAACAATACTAGGAGTATTCATGTGCAGTTTATGTCATATTTTATACCAACGACCCACAGTTCAAAGACATCGTATCTACTGACTAGCCAATAAAGTCGATGTAATTTCACAAGGGAAGGTTCAATGGGTAACACCTACCTATCCTACGAAAGTGTCAACCGTTGACCACCCAAAAGTTTTTATTCCAATCCCAAAAGAAATTTGTTAAGAAAAATAATTTTGTGATTGTTGGAGAAATATGGTTGTTGTATTTTATATTTTTAAAATTATCTTGCTTCAACTTTTGAAAATTTTAATTAGGGTATTAATTCCTAATTATGAATTCAAGGGTGTAAGACCCTATAAATAGGGGTTTCATTCTTCATTGTCTCACACTTTAAAAATCCACAAATTTACATTGTCACATTGCTATACACTATCATCAGTCTAATAGTTCAAATTTCCTTCAAAGTCTGAGTTCAGGTATTGTTCATTTAGTAAAGGGAAACATCGTATTAATTTTCGCCTTGATGACACTGTTTTATTTTGGGAGGTGATCTTTGAAATTTTTCTCTTACACAAAATTGTTACGGTGTGTAGGAGTGGGGGGAATTGTGTTAAGGAAACCGTGCACCTCACAAAACTAAGTGTTAAAATGAAAATCCTTTCATCTGGACAATGTTTTCATTTTACTAAAATTGCATATTATTGTAGGGTTTCTACAAAATTCGTATCTTTTAACTTTGATCCAAATCTAGTAGATTATTACAAATTAATCCTATGTATTTCTAACATGCGGGTCTTTCACATTAGATGAATTTTTGAAACCTTTGGTCTTTAGTTTTCTTTGAAAAACGTTCATTAGGTGTTAAGTGTTGCGAGATATGAAGCGTAGTTTGTGATCACTCTCTAAATCAAGAACTATTTAGACGCGATTTAGAAGTGGTCTCTATCGAGGCAACATTCCGTGGAACCCTTAAAATACCTCCATACTATTGTTTGTGGTAATTTCTTATGTAGGGACTCCCTTATATACTGGAGGGTAAGAGTGGTTCATTGGTTTTAATCACTCATGCTCCTTAGGACTCTTCCTAAACCGTTCTAGATAATCCCTTGTGTGTAGATCCATAATTGTCGATTTATCTCTCTTGGTAGTTTTTTTTTTACCATTGTTGGATTGGCATGTGGTAATGAAAACCTGTCCTTAAACATGTTGCATGCCTCTGGTTGCAAAACCAGCCATGGCTCCCTCACCACCAGAGCAAAGAACAACTGAAAAGTCATCGAAAATGACTCGCTCCACATCCTGCAGCAACACTTGGGTGGAACCGCTGTTATACCTCAAAACGAGGTCATTTAGGAGAGTCAAACCTCCAAATTTAACCCGTAAGGCGCGCCGTCCAAACATCCTACTGTCTTGGGAGCCAAAGCTGCCAAACCGAGGCACTCTCGGATCACCTACTCTATGAGAGCGTCTCTGAGGGTATAAGTACAACTAGAAACCACCCTGACACCCGCGCTCATCGCGGTACTGGAAGAACTTCTTGATAGAAAATAGCAAAGGGCCGTCACGAGGGTAGAAGAAGCCACCTCTAGACCACGCCTCCCGACGCAACAACCCGCTCTTCCCATGAGCGGCGCTACTTCAATGGGACCACTTCTCGGTGCTTTGACGAGGGAGAAACTTGAGGAGATGATCTCCTAGAAGGTGAAAGAGTAAAAAGGTCGGGTCATGCCTCATCTCCGGGACAGAGCATCGCAACCCTTCGCTCCCGAAATATTGTCCCTAACTATACTGCACCATGTGCGTCCCTTTAAAATTGAATGATACAAGGGCCAAGGAGATCTGGTGGAGCACATACAGAGACGGGAAGCTTCCCTCCTTGGGTGAACGAATGATGATAATCATTTCGCGCTCCTTTTCCCAGCGACTTTAGGAGGCGTCGTTTACATGGGTTATTTGGACTCCCCAAGGCTGTCATAAGGACTTGGAGCGAGTTGAAGAATAGTTCATTGTCCAGTACATGTGAGAGCGGCAACTGCTAAAGAGTGTAGGGACTTTGGACAACAATAAACTGGGGAACGATGAAAGCTTATGTGATTTCTACACGAGGTTTATCAAAGAATTGACAGGGATTGACCAAGTCATTACGGGTGGAGAAACTATCCGTTCTTTTATACGAGCTCTGGGACATAGAGCATCCGCTCTGCATGATAGCCTAAGTGTAATCCCATTCAATACGATGGAGGATATGGCAGTCAGGTTCAAATCTTCTATGAACCTATAAATCGCCAAAGAAGGGAGAAGATCGACTCGGAAGGAATCGAAGAGGGACAATCGAGAAGAAAAGAGAAGTCTACGAGACTTATACGCAACATACCTAAGATATCTTGGTTATCCCGTCGGATATGGAATAGAAGGATTTGGCGATACCTCCTATAATGTGGAGCGGCGACTCTCAGTTTTGTAGCGACAAGAAATCCTAGTGCCGCTATCACCCTTGTAAAGGGCACACCACAGACAACTGTCGGATCTTGAAAAGGGATATAGAGAACCTCATCCAAAGGAGGTAGCTAAAGAATGTTATCGCGCGCCGGGAAAAGAGTAGGAGTCCTAGAAGGGAAAGTAGGGCATCGCCCATGAAGAACTCTGTGGCATTATGATCTACGAAGGAAGATATGAACGTGATTAGTGCCGGTATCACCTCAGGAGGAGAAATAGGCGCCACTAGAGAAGTATACGCTGCTCAAATTGCAGGAACTTCTAAGGCTGGGAGCGCCCTAGAGAAGAAGATGAGGTGATCATCTCCTTCTCTGAAAAGGAGATGGGGCATGTCACCTCGACTCATGATGATGCCCTCGTTATTAAAATAGGAGTTGATAGGTTTAACATGAAGAGAGTTTTGGTCGACTCAAGAAGTTCAACGAATGTCCTATTTCTTGAAACCTACAAAAGGACGGGGAATAAGGAAAATGATCTGAGGAACGTCAATTTTCCACTAATGGGATTCGCCACACTTACCACTTATTTGGTGAGAGCTGTCACCCTACCGGTAAAGATAGACGAGGTTGGAAATTATTGACTATGGACATCACCTTCATTGTGGTGGACGCTTCTGCATCATACAACACCATTTTAGGGTGTTCAACCTTGAATCCCAACAAGATTGTACATTCCACCTACCACCAATTGCTGAAGTTTCTGACACCTGATGGAGTCGGAGTAGTAAATGTAGACCAGCCGACGTCACGTAGTTGTTACGTCAATTCAACGCGTGAAGATCCTTAAAAGGAACATTTTAAAATGCAAGGGAAATGAGGCTCTGGCGATCCAAATGGAAGAAGATCCTCGGGAAGTGAGGAGTCGCCCACAACCAGTGGATGGCTTAAGAAAGGTACAGGTGGAAGGCCCAGGGAGAGAAGTTCAGATAGGGGCGTCGTTCCCAGAATATGAAACCAAGGCGTTGACAATGCTCTTGGTAGAGTTCAAGGAGCTATTTTCTTGTAAGCCTAGTGACATGTCAGGCATCAACAAGGAGATTATTGCCCACGAACTGAACATCGACCCCAGCATCTGACTGATCGCTCAAAAGCGACGCACAGAGGGAGAAGAGAAGGCAATCGCTATAAGGCAGAAGGTAAGAAAGTTGGTAGATGCCTACTTCGTAAAGGATATAAGGTTCCAGATGTGGGTGGCGAACCGAGTGTTGGTAAAGAAGAGTAACGGGAAATGGCGCATGTGGGTAGATTTCAGGGAAATGGCGCATGTGGCCGCCCATAAGTGGGAGCTCATTCACATAAGTCCAGTTGTGTGTCTGGCCTTAAAACCAACCCCTCTATACATCAGTATATATAGGGGTGCTCAGGGTTAGGAAAAAACTGATGTTGTTAAAGATGATGATAATAGTTAGCCACCTACAGTTTAGACAGAGGTAAGTAGCTATGGTATTATAGGTCATTGCCCGTCAAACCGTGGTGTGTACTCCCGTCTGGCAAACCGTGATCCCAACCTCAGGCAGTTCCGCTTCCGCTAAGGCAATCGTTCAAGGAGGTAACTTAAATATGTGCCCTAATTGATTGCATGTTTCGTATATATTCCAACAGACCCTTTACCCAAGTTTTTCTTAGTGCACGATGGTTGAATGGTGGCTTGTCATTGACCATTTCCTCAACGCTTGAGTTTATATGAGTAGTTAACATCATTGACTTTACGTCGGTTGGGTGCAGGAGTCGTCACCGTGGTCGCTACCTCCTGCAATAAACAATTTAAGAAGGCGAAGAAGAAGAAAACGGTAAATTGTGGATTCACCGAAGCGTTCTATACTACAAGAGGCCACGATGATCTCCGTTGGGGTAACTCCTTGTTACCTGTATACAAGGCTAACAGATGATTCCTTTCCAAATTTGCTCTTCATTCCATGTTATTGGATGGAAAATGTCACATGTGTGCCAGTCACATTTGTGACTTGGTGGTAAATCGAAAAAATAATATTGTGAAGATTTAAATTCCCTTCAAACACACTATTCCTGTTACCTTTCTTTTTTCTAACAGTTTCATGTTCGTTTATACATTCTTTCCCTTTGCCATTATTTCTCAAGTTTTTGTTCACCTTTGCAGATACCATCTTTAAATGAGGACAAATGCTAACATCTTACCAATCGACATAGCAACACCCTCCTTGCTTATTAACCAGTTATTACAGAAAACCAAGGTAAGCAATTGGGTAAAAAGAACAAGACATCGAGTAATAATAGAACACTGTGACATACATTCTATAAGGGGCAGTTATAGAGCCTTTTTTGAAAGTTCTTCCATGTGTGCGAAGCCTTCACCAAGGCAATCACTGCACAGTATCATCTTCACATTTTATGCGAGCTTGAGTCAATATATGAAGACATCAATTGAAGATTAATAGGACAATGCAGTAGAAATCTCAATTCTTGATGAAATAATGGGGAAAGAATGTAGAAACTGTAGAGTATTTCAGTCATCTCAATATATATATTTTTTATTTTTGTTGATACTGTGCACGTGACTAGCTCATGTGACATTTTCCATCCAAAATGATTGTCAGAATAAAGACGCTACATTTATGACTTATAACGTATCCACAAGTAACAATTTTTTTCTAAGGTACCTATTCTTAAAAACGTTACCTCTGGGGTACGTAAATGATTTTTATCTCTACCATGAATAGGGCCGTATTATTTCCTGACTCCAGTTAGCCATTTATTTGCAGGTCGTGGACCAATCTGCAATGGTGTTCGATGCATAGCTCATCATAACTCATTTTTATTTCTTTTTTGTATATAATTGTGACCCGTTCTCACTGATAAGGATTCATGAAATGCCATATTGGAATAGAATGTTGACTTTCAAGAATTTGATTACCTAAAATTTAATATTCAAGCTAACAGACTTTACCTCGGTCCATTTGGAGAAGTAACCGATCACCACTATCATTTGGGTTATTCGTCCTGTGCTGATTGGGATGGGTATGACAACAAGTTTGTGCCTCATTCGGTGAATAACCAAGCACTCGCTTTTTAGGTAACCACTTTTAGTGTTCGTCTAAGCTTTCACACACAAATATAATTACTAGCGTGACTTCCTTGTTCATGGTGGGTTAATGGTATCCCAATCTGTGGGCATTTCACACTATGAATCAGGCGCCTTCGTAGCATGCAAACACCCTTAAATGGAATTCTCTCAGTATCGTTTATGTTTTATGGACGGGCAATGCACACGAGACAGGATGTTCAATATCTTCGTTTGTATAGTTCTCTGGCGGTGAATAAGTACAGGGATGCCAAACGCTAGATTTTTTACGCTTCCACTTTGGAAGATAGAGTCTCTGTTATTAAATGGTCATAGATTTTTGTCATCAAGGTGACAATTTTTTTATGTTTACGACTTCCTACAGCGACGAAACTTTCGTGTTGATGTTAATAGTTGTAGTTAAATATATGTATATTGTGTCGACAGTTTTTGTTGTCGTTTTTATTACTTATTAGGCACAATATGTTTTCCACCGCTATAAGATACATTTAGTGTTAATTTTTGTCGTCACTTTATATTTTACATGGATGAATCTGTAATGTCGACAAACACTTGATGTTAAATAACTTCATCAGTAGCAGATGAATTTTCCGTTGTAAATGTACATATTCAAATGCGAAAACTTCTGTTGTAAATATAGTGATATCATGGATGGTTGTTTGCCGTAACTACTCAAATTTTTCGTCGTTAAAACATAAGTAGGGGAGAAAATGTAAGAATATGTTTGTGTGTCAACATATTATCGACATTAATATAGTCATTCAGTAACAGATTCAATTATTTTGGTAAAATAGGTTATTTAGTGACGACTATTGTTGAGGTCAACAATGCATAAACAACTATGACATATTGTCGACTAACATTAGTCGTTGTCGTCACTAAATGTTAACAACTCCCACTAAACCGATAGAATCGCCACTAAACCGAATTGAACTACCATTTCATTTAAAAAAATAAAAAAAATATTATTAACCCAACCACTAAACCGAAGTATTATCACGGTATCAAAGACCTATTCACTCCACTCCCACTCCCACTCACGCCTCCACTCCCGTCTCTTCTCTTCCTCCCCACTGAATCATTTTCCCATCTCGGCCTCCCTCCTTCAATCGGCGAAGAACAGCAGGTAAGTATCCTTCAATCTTTCATCTTCTGTTGTTTCTGGGTTCAAACGAACCCAACAACAACGATTATGGGTTCAGACGAACCGAGAATGAATGATTCTGGGTTCAGACGAACCCAGAATGAACGATTCTGGTTGTGTAGAAACCCAGAATCACCGAATCTGGGTTCCAACAGAACCTAGAATCACCGAATCTGGGTTCCAACAGAACCCAGATTCATTGTTTTTGGGTCATGTCGAACCCAGAATCGTTGTTTCTGAGTTCGACTGAACCGAGAATCAAGTGTCTGGGTTCCGACAGCACCAAGATTCGTTTTTTCTGGGTTCAGTCGAACCTAGAAACCACGATTCTGGGTTCAGTCGAACCCAAAATGAACAATTATGGGTTCTGTCAAAACTCAGAATCACTGAATCTGGGTTATGTCAGAATCCAAAATCGTTGTTTCTAGATTCCACTGAACCCAGATTCAGTGATTCTGGCTTTCGACAGAACCCATAATCGTTGATTATGAGCATTTGGGTGGCTATTAAGCGTCCCATGCATGTTCTTTCAATATGTTCGGTGCTCCTAATAATGGCTGGGACAATCCTCCCCTTTCAATCTAGTTTTGAGGTTTAGTTACCCCCAAATTAGTTTCCTAAGACACGTGTACATGGATTTTGTACCTTTCCCCACTTATTTAATTGCTTGCTCCATCATGCTGACAACCTTTCCCCATCATGCAGTCAAAACCAACATTGACTGAATTTCATGAACATGTTATTCTCATGATATTGGCTGCCAATGTAGCTGTTGGAGTAATAACAGAAACTAATGCAGAGAAAGCCCTTGAGGTGAATTCCCAAGTTAATCTATTTCTTCTGATGTCTTACTTGGTCTTGACTACATTTTTTATGTTCAAATAGAATAGGTATCTTTTTCATGCGAGTAGTAAAACAAAACATTGGTTTGCTTATGGTACATATGTTGTCCTTTGGTAAAACTATGTAACTGGATTGAGCTAAGTGCTAAGTAGGAACATTGTAACCTCTTATGAAAGTTCCTAAATCATAAAATTTTAAGCACATGCTCTTCTAGATATTCTAAGAACCACCCCACTAGCATGACCATAAATATGCCGAGAAATTGCTCAAATATGTTGTAATTTTCGACAGACTATAAGGTTTATAGCTTCATTGCTTGTGGCAAGCTTAAAGATCTTATAAGTAAGTGGCAATCGATGTATGTGGATACATGAAAAGGACTGTTCTTTATGTTTATTGTCCATCTGATGTCCTTTTGTAGAATTCTAGATGTAAGACCTACTAGTTGTATCTTATGTTTTCTTTTGCTTTATCTTCTAAGCTTTTGTTTTATTATGGTCTTAAACATTGGTTTTCCTTTTGCTTTATCTTCTAAACATTGGGTTTGCTTTAGAATTTCTCTCTGTTGAACTCCAGTCCCATATAAGTGTGTGGGTTCAACTAACCTATGAACTTAAGCCTTAGGTTGTGTTGAGGTCACACTCATTTTGTAAATCAATGGTTAAATTAACATGGTTTTAGAGCTTGATTTCAATCTCATTTTGGTGTACAGGTACCATGTCAAAATCTAGTGTACTGACCTCAAATTAAGGCATGCGTATGGATGGGACAACTCTTAATATTCAATTATTGATAATGCATCTACCCCTTATACGAAGTACAAGAGTTGTTTAGTGTGTAACTGAATATAGTGTTTAAGTCCACATACTTGTTAGTATGGGTGTTAAATCTTATATCTGTTAGACAAGAAAAAAAAAACTTTAGAATGTAAGTGTGGATGTTCTACCAACTTGTTAATTTTATCTCTTGGGTTGAATTCATTTTTTTGGGGGGTCCATGGCTAAATGTAACTCTTCCTAATTTACGCTTTACTGTTGTTGTAAATGTAAGAGTTGCGTGCCTATCAAGTTGACTCTGAATTGGATGTGGATGCACTTCGATACGTAACAAAATCAGTAAATGTGATTTTAGATTATGTATTTACATTTTAGAAAACTGTGTATTTACATTTTAGATTATTGTAAGTTTGTAGTTTGGATGTTTATTAAAATGTATATATATACTTGGATAAATAATATATTATATTTTTTAAAATGTATTGTGTAGTCACAAAAGTTTGTCTTTAACAATGATTAGTGGTTGTTGACACAAAAAGCTTGTGTTTAGCAGCGACATAAACTGATATTAGTGGTTGTTATCATTAAAAACATGTATTTAGCAGCAACATTACTTGACAGTATCAAGTGTTTTTAATGGTGGATTTGTAGTCACTAGTCACTAAATACACGTATTAACAATAAGTTAATGGACGTTATTTCGAATAAAAAACAGTCTCTCAAAGTCACTGCCAACAAAGTAATTCAACGATGAAGTATTTTCATCAGTAAAAATCACCTATAACATCAACAATATGTTGTCGCCTTTCATATGTGTTTAACAACAACCTGATGTCGCTGTAAACCCGAAGTGGGGAGTATCATCTTAACAGCGGAAAGCCTTTGACAATGGCAAATTGTCGACCTATAAACCTTTAACGACGGGGGCTACCGTCACGAAGATCTCGTCGTTGTTAAACGTTAACAACGGTATTTCTGCATTTAGCAACGATTCTTTGCCGACTTCTATGCTTGAGTTTCTTGTAGTGGTATTTGGTTTCGACGGCTAAGTTACGAGATCTATCCAAGAATTGTAATTATCATGGACAAGTTCTTCTGAAAGTGAGCTTACTTAGGGAGTGTGCTAATTGATTGACCTCCTACAGTATGTCTTAGATCAAATATGTTTTATTTGATTAGGTCTTGGGCGATGGTCAGGTACTTCTTCATCCTTTCCCCCTTAGATCTGTATTTATTTTTACTTTATTGACCACTAGTCGGGAGTCATACCTTACTATGAAAGATGTTACGCCCATTCCTATTGCTAATTGTAATTCGATCATCAAGGTTTCATATTGAGCTTCATTGTTGGTCACTCTAATCGTGAGGGAGATAACATATTTAAGGAGTTTGCATGTCAGTTTGGTGAAAATTAATCCAACCCATGATCCATCTTTGGAGGAGGATTCAACAGTGTATAATTCCCACATTTTTAATCTAACTCCAGAGCTGACAATCATAAAGTTTAGGAAGGCTTGGCTTTATGGCAGTTTGGTGTGTGAATTTGATTATGAATTTACGTACTATATTGCCCACTCACAATTTTTCCCGACGCGTCTATTTTTGGTAGGAAGTTTTTAGTGGTTTGTTAGTTAAGAAAGATATTTCGTGGACATAGAAATAATAACGTAACTTTCAAGCAACAATAATAAACACATTAAGGCACTTCTCAATATCAATATATATTTTTTGGGGCGTTATCAAATAATTTGTTTAAATGGTAAACTAGCACCTAGATATTTTCCTTTTCTTTCTCAAGAACCACGATAACTGCCACATTAATAGTGCTTCAGTAAAAAATCAAAGGCTCGCCTGAGACAAATGTTTTTAGAGCAGGTGTTTCTTGAGTGTTTCAAAGACTACCTCACACTAAATTAAGCATTCAAAATTCTTATTACTCGTATAATTGAAAGAATAAACGAGCTCGGTCACTTGCCTTGGATAGGAGACATCGTAATGTGAATAGTTGATCGTTCATGCACTGTACTTCCTTGTGACATGTCGGCAACTTCGTTGCTTAAATTACCTTCAATTTTTTTGGGTTTGCCTCGATCCCGCGTTCACTTATTATGAATCCCAACAAATTTCTGTATTTCACCCTAAATGCGTATTTAGATAGTTTGAGGCAAACAATGTGTAGTATAAAGCTTCTCACATGTCTAATACGTGTAGCTCGTCATTGATTAGTTTGAGAAGTATATCCTCCACGCAGGGATCCATGTTTTGGCACAACATATTTCTAAGAGATTATTGACGATTATTAATTTAATAAGTAGCCCAGACACTAACTAATCTGAATGACATGATCTTTTACTAAAGCATATATGTCGATATTGGAATAAAAGACGACATGGGCTTCATTGGCTAGATGCATACAGAGTGAGTCGTAATCCGAGTACATGCCCATGAAAGTTAGCATCTTGTGTTGGTCAGTTTGGTCATTATAACCGAAACATAGCTCTTACCTACTATGTAGATGAAGATCCTGTGTTGAATGAAAGATCCTTGTATTGCTGAGCTATATTCCTCTCCTCCTCAGTGCTTGAACTCTCCTTTTACTTGATATCCCATGATAGGTCAATATTTGTCGCTCGACCATCTCTAGGAATATTTCCAAAGTGATGAGCATCTCAAGTGTGATAGGATTTGGGCTTCCAAATTCAGCTTAGGAGGTCGATTGTCCAGAGATGGTTGTGTAAAATACAATAAAGATCGAGAGGAACTCATGCCTACATCTATCAAGAGTCCGCCAGATGATAGTGTGTTAAATTTGTGGTCAATGTCAGAGTTGTTTGGTGGGGGGGTGGGGGTGGGGGGGAGTGGGGGGCGTTGCTTATGGAAACATGATCCACAAAAGTGCAGGTTCATAAGTTCCTTGGGAAGGTATGTTGAAATATCAGTCTGCTTATTGTTCTTGCCTTATTGTTGCTTATTGAACCGTGCTGAATATTTCCATATTGGAATTCTTCTTCTGAACTGTCAAGACATTGGGCCACCAGACATTGGGCCATCTTCTCATTCCATCAGCTGGCCCAGTTGATATTTCCATCCCATGAAGACTTCCGAGCAGCCCATCGTCTTAGACGTTTCATCTTCTGTTTCGTTTCATTCTCTTAGTTGTATTTTTGAACCGTTCTCATTTATTGTAGAAGTAATTGACTAGGTTAGTTTTGTATTTAAGGGTGAAAGAGTTCCAAATGAAGGAACAACTCATAGTGATCCCCAATTGCTCTCTTCAGTTCTTCTCAGCCGTATTCTAGGGTTTTCCAGATATTGAGCCTCCATCATTTTCTCTTCTTTGCTCTGGTTCTCAACATGGTATTAGAGCCATTGAATGAAGGTTATGTTGTCTTCTCGTCTTGTTAGCGATATCCTCCTCTTGGTGGTTGAAGGTTTCTCTACCAGAAACCTCTCAATCTTTCAGTCGCGACCTTCTATCCTTGGTTGCCCGAGACGGTTTTCTTCTTCTTGCCTTCGATAGACTGTGAAAATGGTTGCGATTTTCTCATCGCAACCTGTGGTAATCTCTGTATACAGTATCCCTTCTTTGCGATATATGGTCCTGTGTTTGGGATATCTTCACCCTTATTATCTATATTTTAGTCTGAAATCTTGGGATCTGATTGCATATTATCTTGGTGCTCTTCTTGATCCGCTGTGCTATTGTGGCTATTATCCGATTATTGTGAGTTTGTTGTTTCCTTCAGATTGTGGCGGTTGTTTTGTGAATACCTTCGGCTTGAATTATTGTCTTGTGAATACCCTCGGCTTCATGAACTATATTGTGAATATATTTGGCTTGGTTGTTCTTTTGTTGGCACCTCTCAGTTTATTGCATATCTCTGGTTTTTCTTTAAAATGGTTGATGAAAAACTTGTTCAAGAAGCAAAGAAATATGCGACTGATGAAGTTGATCATGATGCGATGGCTACTGTTGATTTTTATCATCCATTATACTTGCATCCTAGTGATAACCCTGGGACAAATATGATTTCTGCTGTCTTGACTGGTCCTGAGAATTATGCTATGTGGAGTAAGGCTATCCGCTTTACTTTGTTAGGAAGAAATAAACTTGATTTCATAAATGGTAAATGCACTCGTGAGAAATATGAACCTGCTTTTCACCATTTATGGGATAGATGTAATGCTGTCGTGTTGGGATGGATTACAAATTCTGTTTCTAAGGATTTAGCTGGAGGTGTTATGTATACTGAGGATGCTTATTTGGTATGGAAAGACTTGAAAGAAAGGTTTGATAAAGTTAGTGGTCCTAGGACCTATCAGTTGCATATGGAAATTGTTATGACCCGACAAGGGCTTGATTCTGTATCTGTCTTTTTTTCAAAATTGAGAATGCTTTCGGCTGAATATGATTCTGCATGTGCTCTTCCGCATATTGATCATGAAGATTTCAAAAAGCATGTTGAACATAAAGAGAATCAAAAATTGTTTTCCTTCTTGATGGGTTTAAATGAAAATTATTCTAATATTAGAAGTAATTTACTTCTCTGGACTCCCTTGCCTACTGTCAATCAAGCTTATAACCTGTTGATGCAGGAAGAGAGCCAGAGGGGAATTACCTCTAATATGAATGCTGCCCTTGCTACCAAATCTGCAAATGTCTCCTTGAATGTTGATAAGCCAAAAGGAAATCCCAATTTGGAATGTACCTTTTGTCATAAGCGTGGGCATACCATAGATCGTTGTTATACCAAGGGATGTGACTTCTGTAAAAACAAGGGACATGCCAACGATAACTGTTTTAAATACAAGGAGTTCATAAAGGCTAAAGGAAACGTTGTTAAGGGAAATGTTGCCTCCGCAAGGACTGGTGACAATGACCTTAACACTATGCACTGTGTAACTAATGATATGTGCCTAAGTTCAGGTATGCAGGGTGGAGTTACCTTTTCAAAGGAGCAGTTCGAAAAATTTCTTCAAACCTTGGGAGGACCTGGAAGCATTGCATCAGGAGCAAGTGCTACCGTCCATCAGGATTTGCGTGCAAACACCTCTGGTATCTCTTTAAATTCTGTTTTTATTCAAGAAAAGGATAATTGGATTTTAGATACAGGGGCAACCAACCACATGACCAACCAAGTTGATTGGTTATGTGGGATTAGGGAGGTCCCTGGAACTAAAGTACAATTACCAAATGGCGGGTCCTCGAATTTGCATAGTGTTGGAAATATTTTACTTGACTCGGAGAAAAGGTTGCATGATGTTTTGTATGTACCTGTTTTTAAATACAACCTGCTTTCTGTGTCAAGACTTACGAGTGACCTGAATTGTTCTGCATCTTTTTACTCAAACCTTGCTATCCCGCAGGACCTCTCAAATGGGAAGGTCTTGGGGACTGGTGAGGCTAGATCTGGATTGTACTTCATGAATTTGGCTATGAGATCGACTAGTCCTACTGTAAATAGTTCTATCATGAATGATATTCCTCTATGGCATAAACGTTTTGGTCATGCATCTATAAAGGTTTTGAAGCATGTTGGTTGTTTGGATGTGAGCAAGACATTTAATATTAATGATTGCCCTGTTTGTCCGAAAGCTAGGTTTGTTAGAAACTCTTTCCCTAGTTCAGAGTCTAGAGCAGATTCTATACTTGATCTTGTGCATGCTGACGTATGGGGACCTTATCATTGTCCCACACATGATGAGAAACGATACTTCTTGACCTTAGTTGATGATTTCTCAACAACCTGGGTTCATCTCATGCAATTCAAATATGATGTCTTTATTATCATGAAAAAATTTCTTGCCATGATTGAAACCCAGTTTTGTAAAATGGTCAAGTGTTTAAGAACTGACAATGGGAAAGAGTTTTTTAATGAGCATATGAGTAGGTTGCTGTGTGATAAGGGTATCACTCTTCAGAGTAGCTGCCTCTACACACCTCAACAAAATGGAAGAGTTGAAAGGAAACACAGACATTTGCTTGAGATTGCTAGGGCCCTGAAATTGCAAGGTTCCATTCCAAATATCTTTTGGGGAGAATGTATCCTTACTGCATGCTATCTGAGTAATCTCATGCCAACCAAGTTATTGAAGGGGAAATCCCCTTTTGAATTGATATATGGAAAAAAAACCAATTCGGGTCATCTTAGAACATTCGGATGTCTGGTATATGCTAAAAACATCTTGGAAACTTACAAGTTGGCCTCCAGACCTATCCCGTCAGTTATGATGGGATACTCTGTGACCCAAAAAGGATATAGGTTGTATGATTTAACTGAAAAGCGATTCTTTGTTAATAGAGATGTGATCTTTAATGAAAACGTATTTCCTTTTGGGAGTGGTAAACTTGATCAGTTCCCGGTGTTTTTCGAGCCGAGTATAGATGATTCTAATGATGTTAACGACCAGATTGTAGTCAAAACTGAGGATGATAGAGTTCAATCTGGAGAAAACCCACATGATGAGTCCCAGCAAGACTCAGATGGGATCCCTTCATATGATGAGTCTTTAAATGACTCTAATGATGTGGATGAATCTCCGGCTAATGACCCTTCTGGACCCAAAGTGAGCAGGTCTGGAAGGGCCATCAAGCCTCCTATCTGGATGAAAGACTACCATACATCAAATGCTTCGAATGTTCATTGTATCAAAAATTATATTTCATATGATGGATTATCTGATGGTTATCAATGTTATATCTCCTATATATCTAAAATGATTGAGCCAGAAAGGTACAGTGAAGCTGTCAAGGACAGATTATGGGTTAAAGCAATGCAAGATGAGATAAAGGCCCTGGAGGAGAATCATACATGGGATGTGGTTCCAACACCATCAGGTAAGTCTATCATAGGTTCAAAGTGGGTTTATAAGTTGAAATTTAATTCTGATGGTAGCCTAAGCAGGCATAAGGCTAGACCGGTTTCTAAAGGATATAATCAAAAACATGGAATAGATTTCTTTGAAACATTCTCTCCTATTGCCAAAATGAATACGGTTAGAACTGTTTTAGCTCTTGCTGCGATTGAAAAATGGCCCCTTTATCAAATGGATGTTCATAATGCCTTTTTACAAGATGATTTAGATGAAGATGTGTATATGCGTATACCTGATGGTTTTGATGAAAAAAAGGCTGGTTTTGTATGTAAGTTGCGAAAGTCTCTTTATGGGCTAAAGCAGGCAGGTAGGCAATGGAATTTGAAAATGAGCAATGTGTTGGTTAAAGCAGGATATACTCAGTCTAAACTGGATTATTCACTGTTTACCAAGCGTAATGATAAGCAAATTGTTGTTCTTCTCATATATGTGGATGATTTACTTATTTCGGGAAACAGTGAGCATTTAATAAATGAATTTAAAGATGTGTTGCAATCCAGTTTTAAAATGAAGGATCTCGGGGAGTTGAAGTACTTCCTGGGTATTGCGGTGGCGAGATCTGATAAAGGTATTATACTGTCCCAAAGAAAATACGCTTTAGAATTCATCTCTGAAGTGGGTCTTTCTGGTGGAAAAATAAGTAAGACCCCTATGGAGTTAAATCTAAAGCTGACAAGCAGAGCTTATGATGAACACCTGAAAATAAATCAAGATGATGATGCCCTAAATGATGTAACCTTATATAGAAGGCTGATAGGGAAGTTGTTGTACTTGACTATCACTAGACCAGATATATCATTTGCTGTGCAATGTTTAAGTCAGTATATGCAGGATCCGAAAACATCACATCTTGAGGCTGCAATGAGAATAATCAGGTATATAAAGTGCGAACCAGGTAAAGGTATTTTACTATCTTCTGGTTCGAATTCAAATTTGGTTGGATTCTGTGACTCTGATTGGGCCTGATGTGTTGAAACTAGAAAGTCTGCTACAGGGTTTTGTATTTTTTTGGGAAATTCTGCTGTATCTTGGAAAGTTAAAAAACAAAACACTGTTTCAAAATCTTCAGCTGAATCAGAGTATAGAAGTATAGGTTCTGCTTTGTCTGAGATCATTTGGCTTAGGAATCTGCTAAATGAATTGGGTTTTGAGAAAAATACTCCTGCTTTGCTATATCGTGACAATAAGGCTGCTATTCAGATTGCAAATAATCATGTTTTCCATGAAAGGAGAAAACACATTGAAATCGATTGCCATTACATTAGAGAGAAGCTTCTGGAAAAAATCATTGATTTGAGACATGTTGGTTCTAATAACCAGTTGGCTGATGTATTTACCAAAGATTTGGGGAATCAACAACATTATTTTCTAAGTAAGAAGTTTGGTATGATAAATGTATTTCAAGTGCAGGAAGAACCAGATTGAGGGGGAGAACCTGCAGACTGAGAGGGAGTGTTGAAATATCAGTCTGCTTATTGTTCTTGCCTTATTGTTGCTTATTGAACTGTGCTGAATATTTCCATATTGGAATTCTTCTTCTGAACTGTCAAGACGTTGGGCCACCAGACATTGGGCCATCTTCTCATTCCATCAGCTGGCCCAGTTGATATTTCCATCCCATGAAGACTTCCGAGCAGCCCATCGTCTTAGACGTTTCATCTTCTGTGTCGTTTCATTCTCTTAGTTGTATTTTTGAACCGTTCTCATTTATTGTAGAAGTAATTGACAATTTATTAGGTTAGTTTTGTATTTAAGGGTGAAGGAGTTCCAAATGAAGGAACAACTCCTAGTGATCCCCAATTGCTCTCTTCAGTTCTTCTCAGCCGTATTCTAGGGTTTTCCAGATATTATGAGAGAGAGAGAGAGAGAGAGAGATTTGGTTATATATAGATATATTTATTCATTATTTAGTTTCTTATTATGTTTTAATAAAGAAAATAAATAAAGATTTTAGGGATATATATATCTTTTTATTTACTAGTATATTGATAAATAACATTTTATCTTTTAAGCTTTTTTTTACGTAAGATGTTTTTCTTAGGATTTTTTTATAGCTAGAGCTTTTTTAAGTACTCGGGATTTGTATTTGAATAAAGCAGATGTTGGTCTCGAATGAATTCTTAAAGAGGGGTTTTCTTTCCTTTCTAAACTTATCAACGACTTTCCTTGTGTCGTTCAATCGTCGATTTATCGGACAGTTATCCATCCTTGTTTGTGGCATCTTCAGTATATTCACAAACCTATTCTAGAAACGGTCCAATGGCATCTTTTCAATTGGCATTATAGCATCAATCAAGCTTAGCAGTGATACGAACTAATAATATTATCATCGATGTGAGACGAAAGCCCTAGAAGATGATGTCATTAGACCGTTTCTAGTTTAGGTTTGGTGATATGGTGAAGATGCCACAAACAAAGATGGATATCCATATGATAAGTCAGTCATTAAACTCCACAAAGAAATTCGTTGGTAAGTTTAAGAATGAGAGAAACAAATTCTTTAAGAATTCATTCGAGACCATAGACCTATTTATTCGACTAAAAAACTTGAATAGATACAAAATCTCTAGCTAAGAAATAAAGGAAAAAATGATATCTTACTTAGAACTAGGCCTAAAAGATAAACTCTTATTTATAAATAGAGTCATGATAAATTCAATAAAGAACGCCACAAACAGATATGCGATCCCGTCTGATAAGTCAGTGGTTGAACGTCTAAATAAGTTCAATGGAGGATGTCAGAAAAATGGATGGATACCTGTTTGATATATCGATAATTCGATGTCATAACGAAAGTGTTGATAAGTTTGAAAAGGAGAAAAAACCAACCTTTAGAAATTCATTCGAGACCAAAATATGCTTTAATCGATTAGAAATCTTTTGGCCAAAAAAAATAGAAATCTTAGATATATAGAAAAACTCTAGCTATAAAAATCCTAAGAAATTTATCTTACCAAAATTTTAGTCTAAAAGATAAAACTTTATTTATAAATATACTACTAAATGAAAATATATAGATTTCCCCCAAATCTCTTTGTACTTTATATATTATAACACGATAATAAACTAAATAATGATCAAATATATCTATAAATAATCAAATATATATTATATATTATATTAAGTACGTTTATGCACATATCATTCACTTATCATCAAAAACATTCATCTCTTAATACCAGCATCATTTGTTGAAGCTAGACTTGTCAAGTATATCTAATATATTTTACTTAAGTTGTAACATAGTAGACTAGACCTTGTTTGTTTATGAGATAATATGTTTTATTTTATTGGTTTTAGAGTATTTTTATAATATACGACAAGCGGTGACTAACATGGCAGATAGAATAATGATGTCGCAAAAAAAAATATTTATGTTATTTTTTAAGAAATCAAAATATAAATTAAAAAGGGGAGAATTTTCTAAATATTATTGAAATTATACAATTAAAACATTTTTTTTAAACGATTATGCAAATATGAAAAAAAAACATTAGTACAAAATACAAATATGTAATAAATTAAATTAAACTTAAAAGTCTAAAAAAAATGCAGGAAACCTATTTTTTGAAATTATTATAAAATCCAAAAGAATATTTCCCAACTTTACTAGAATAATTTTATTTTTTTATAATTTTTTTATATTTGAATACTTTCATATTCTTTGTTCATATTTATAATTTCTTATTTGAAAAAAATCATGTGTTAAATAAATATTATTATATTTTAGACCGTAGCTCAATTATGTGTTGTCACCTCTGCAAAGTTTGTACAATAATAAAAGTTAATGAAACCATTGGACGAAAAGTTAACGATTTCTTCTAAAATCGAAAAAAAAAATGAAACATAGCATAAAAAACAAGTTACATCAAAAAATGATTTGGACAAACATATTACATCTTTTTCGTACGTATCCCATTAAAATACATATTGGAATAAAGTTGAAGCTAGAAGATGTGTTTTGATACCAATTAATATGATTCTCATCGATTTGAGACGTTATTGTATTCTTTCTAGTTCAAGTTTGGAAATATGGTGAAGACATCACAAACAAAGATGAGTACCGTCTCATAAGTCCATAATTGAACGACACAAGAAAAATCTTGATGAGTTCAATAGAGGATGCCACGAATGGAGATGAGATTTGTTTGATAAGTCGGAGATATATACTAAATAATAACTAGATTTATATGCATATAATCAAATTCATAATATATATATATATAGGGAAAAGTCTGAAAATGGTACATCATGTTTGATAATAATGATTTTTGGTCCTACAAATTTTTTGACGATTGTTAATGGTTTAATATGTTGTCAAATGATGGTAAGTGGACCTTCCGTTCACCTGTCACGTGATCTTATAATTTTTTTTTATTAAAACAATTTTGAAATTACGGAAATACCATCCTTCTCAGTTACTAGTGCTTTTCAATTTTGAACTGAAACCCATCCTCTGCTTCATTCCCAGAGATTGTCTGGGCCTGCTCTGGGCTTACTTCCAGTATGACCCTCACTCCCTTAAGTGTCCATTACATTACATTATACAAACATGGAACAACTACGCCTCTCATCAGTCATTCATCTCACTAACAGTTTTAATGATAGGTATTCTAAAAGGACTATCGTCCTTGTCCATCCAACGAACTGCAAGGATATCAAACTTCTTTCTAGATTTTGAACTACTTTCAGTAGTTGATAATAATAATTCATTCATAAGCGTAGTATAAGATGCATATTAACAACCCTCTTCTAACTCCTTATCATTCCTTCAGAATCTTTCAATTTCCCATACTTGTACATGATGTGATCACCTAAATTCAGAATTGCATCTAACAGCATGTTGGCATTTTTCATCTGCCCTTGCTTGCAAACCCCATTCACTACCGCATTATAGGTCACCACTATGAGTTTCCTCCCATCTCTTTGCATCTCCTTAATTAAGCAACTTCTTACACCACCGATCAATTATCATGGTATATGTTACATTCTCGGGCTCCATCCCACCTTCCAACATCTCCCTCGGTAGTCTCTCCCCGTCCAACATTCGTTCTTCCTTACACAACTTTGAAACAAGGGTTGTAAATGCCACATTGTCAAATCTGACACCTGCTCCCATTATTTCCTTTCTCATCTCTAGGGCGATTTCTATGTCCCCCTCTTTGCAACACCCATCAAATACAAAAATGGATCCATGATGAGGAGCAACAGTTTTGGATTGAAGAAATGCATGAAAGAGCAAGGTTCTGAGTTCTTGCCCTTACGGGATACAATAAAGGTGAGGAGTGAGAGAGCTTGAAGTAGCATGTGATGAGAACATAGGAGATGAGCCATGGCGCAGTAGGTATGAACGGAGAGACGAACGCGGGGCTGGGAGGATACGTAGTTGACCGGAGACGAACGGAGATTTCGGACCACATCCGTCCGTCTTGAGCCTCAACATGCTCTTACTTGGGCTGCCTAACGCCATCGGCGAACCCTGACCATTTGCAGGAGAAAAACCAACGAAATCAGCTCCGGAAAGGTCAAATTTCAACAACCTCGAGTAAGCGCCGTTCGATATCCCCCTCCTTGACCTGAGACACCTTCTCCTCCAGCCCGAAAGCATGTAGCGTCGAGGAAGACCTATAGTAGCTAAGGGCAGAAAAAGAATTGTAAATAATATTTCAAAAGGTTTGATTATGGGTAAAAATTATTTTGAACGTCTTGAAGTTGCAGGTTGTTTATTGGACTTCTATTATTTGATTGTTATTGAGCTTAGTTATGTAGGCCCGGTCCTTTTCTGTATTCTTTTCTGTGTCTCTTCGGTTCTTGGCCCGAAATATTATGTTTAGTTGTTTTTTCTTTCTTTTGTTATTTTCGAATGTAACTGAACATTTGCCTGGGGTTTCATTTATAAGGGTGAGAGTCTGCCAAATGAAGGAATAAGACTCAATGATCCACAATTTCTCTCTCGAATATTCTATGATATTTCTCTAAGGTTTCCGTCATTTTCCTTTGATTGATCTTAATTTTATCATGGTATCGAAGCGTGAGGCAATTCTGCCTCGTCTGTAACCTTCTCTCTACCGGATTGCGTCCTAGTGTTGGCCGTGTTGTAAGTTTTGTGCCGTATTCAGTCCCGACGGTTCAAAATCTTCGCGATTTTCTTGATCGTGAACTTGTTTGTGCTTCTTCTCGAGGATTACTGGATTGTGTTATGTTGTTCATGTTTGCATTGTGGTTGTTACTCCATTCCAACGTTTCAGTGACGGTTCATTGTTTTTTTATCGGACGATTCTGTCTCGCATGTGACCTTCTTTCTGCCGGATTCCATCCTTGGTGGTGGTTGTGTTACAGACTTGCCCCGTATTTGATCTTGACGCTTCGTTTGACGGTTTTTATCTTCTCTTCGATCTTTTTGATCGTGAGGTAATCATCTATCCTACTGGTTGGTTTTACTCGTCCGCATGGATGAGGAAAAGTTTGTTAAAGAGGGAGAGAAATATGCCAACGATGAAATTGATGATGAGGCCATGGCTACGGTAGGGTCTCATCAACCCTTGTTTTTACATGCAAGTGACAACCCAGGTTAGACATGATTTCTATTACCCTATCTGGACCTGAAAATTACGCTATGTAGAGTCGTTCCATTCGGTTTATGTTACTAGGAAGAAACAAGTTAGGGTTTATAACTGGAACTTGCTTGCGTGAAAAGTATGATCCTGTTTTTCATCATCTGTGGGATAGATGTAATGATGTTGTGTTGGGCCGGATTATGAACTTGATTTGTAAGGATCTTGCTAGTGGTTTGATGTATAGTGAGAATGGCATGTTAGTATAGAAGGACCTTAAGGGGAGATCTGATAAGGTTAGTGGCCCAAGAACCTATCAACTTCACTTGGAAATAGTCATGACTCGTCAAGGTCTTGACTCTATTTCAACCTTTTTTACTAAACTAAGACTTCTTTGGTCCGAGTATGAAATTGCATGTGCATTACCACATATTGAGGGCGAGGATTTCAAAAAGCACGTTGAGCACAAAGAAAATCAGCGTTTATTTCATTTCTTGATGGGTTTGAATGAGAACTACTCAGGAGTAAGAAGTCATTTTAGAATTCGGATACAAAATGAAACAGTTCCAAAGATAATATTTCCCTTTTTTATAATGGTGACAAGAATTCTGATATTTCAAAAGTGTTTGCTAACAACCTCCCTTTGAGTTCTGTTGTGCAAGGTAGTATTACTCTCACACGTGAACAATTCGAGAAACGTTTACAAACTGTTGGACTTGCTGGAAGCAGTGCGACAACAGCAGGTGCTACCCCTGTCGAAGATCACCGTGTGAACACAGCAGGTATATCTCTTAATACCATTATTTCTTGTGATAATGATTGTTGGATTCTAGACACTGGGCAACTGATCACATGACCAACAAAAATGATTGGTTATGTGAGAATAAGTTGATTCGACGGACTAGAGTTCAACTGCCTAATGGGGGTTATTCTTCTATTAATAGTGTTGGAAATGTTTTTCTTTAATAAGGACAAGAAAGTGATGAATACATTGTATTTGCCTAATTTCAAATACAGTATGTTATCAGTCTCTAAACTTACTAAAGAATTAACTTGTTATGTGATTTTTTATCCTAAATTTGTTGTCCTGCAGGACCTCTCAAATGGGAGGGTCTTGGAGACTGGTGAGAATAGGTCAGGTCTTTACTTCATTAGGATTTCTCGTGATAATGTTCCATATACTCTATCTTTGTCTGTTGTTTTGAGTCCTATGTTGTGGTATAAGTGTATGGGTCATATTTCCTTGAAGGATTTAGAACATATAGACTGTGTGGATTTACCTAAGACTAAAATGTATGATATTGTTGATTGTTCTATATGTCTTAAAGCGAAGATTATCGGAAAACCTTTTCCAACATCTATTTCCAGAGCTGATGCCACATTTGATCTTATTCATGCCGATGTGTGGGGACCTTTTCATACCCACACACTCGATAACAAAAGATTTTTCTTGACATTGGTGGATGATTTTTCTAGAGTTACCTGGGTTCATTTGATGCAATTCAAATATGATGTTGTTGTTGTTCTGAAACAAGTTATTACTATGGTTGACACACAATTTGATAAGAAAGTCAAAGGTTTCATAACAGACAATGGTAAAGAATTTTTTAGGGAAAAGTATGAAAAAGATGTAACATGTTTGCCCAAAGTGGTAAATGCGGCTCATTGTTTGTGTTTGATGTAGTATGTTTGGTGCTGTAGGTTTTTGATGAATTCTGTTTTTGTCCGTTAATAGCATTCATGCCTTGCGCGTGACTTTTTGTGTGTGTGAAATTCCATGAATGCCCCTGACTTCTTCACCTATTAAATCTGTAATCTTTCTCCTCCATTGAGTATTCTCCAAGGTGTTCTCCAAGGTGTTCGTCGTCGATTCCCGAAGTCTTCTCGGCCCGTCATTGTTGAATGTTTTATGGGTGTCCCAATTACAAGGTTTGTTTGCCGATTTGTTTGGTTTTGAAGCCCTAGTCTTGAAAATCAATGTCCAATCTTCAAAGTCCTAATTTTGTGTTTTCCGGTTGCAGAACCACGATTGTAGTTATTTTGAGTGGTGTGACCCGCAAATGTGCATATACAGAAGGAGGGTCGTAAACAAAATTCGAGATATGCATGGCAAGATTGAAAGCGAAGTGGTTCTTGTACGAAGGAGGGAAAAGATATTAATTACTGCTGTTGGTGTTCTTGCTGTAATGTTGTTTGCTGTAATCCTAAAATTGGTGATTGGGTGAACGTGTTTTAGGATTTGTATTTTAAGTACTTATGTTTGCGAGTCAGAGTGTTTTTAGTTAAATATGTTTGTGTTGTCTTAATCCCAGATGACATATGTTTTGTAATTGTTGGTATTTGATGATACACGTTTGTCCACAAGTTGGGAATAGATGTACTATGTTTTGACTTACTGGACAAAAAGTCATTGACTAATTCTCAACGACATTCCACATGCAATTAAACACCTGTCCCACAACACACACACAATCCAGGCAATCTCGACAGAACCAACTGTTTTCATAGTTAACTGTCTTTCAATTTTAGAAATTACCAACTTACAATACCAAGTTCATCCTAAACATAAAACGAAACCTAATGCATAAACATAAAACGAAAGTTAACGTCTCAAATTGACAGCATAACCAACAGTATGCGTCATTCCAAAATGGCATCCAAAATAAGTTATAGTACTTTAGGTCCTGCATACAGAATATCTTCATTGAGTCGGATATTTGGTGTATTTACTTGACTTGAAACGAGGGGAACTCCTCGGAGGCATTGTCGACTTCTTAGAAATAGTCTTCTTCTTCGGTGTGATGGTCTGCAACGGCATATCAACTGGCACGAGAGCTCGAGAATCAGAAATTTGTGGTGCACTTGAGGTGATAGAGATAGTAAAACAGCAGTAACCAAATCAAGTTCTAGCAGCTGAAAGCTTCTAATAATGATAAGCCAGCTTCTAATAGCAAGAGCAGCTATAGAGCCATTTCTGTTGAAGGGTCTCCAGGATGGAAAAGGGGAACTGTTTCAAAAGTGAGAAAATAAGAGAAATACTCCAAAACCGAAATAGAAAGATACTACTTAGTATTTATCCATTACTTTTTTCTAATGGTTATGATCCAGTAGTTAAGCAAATATTGAGATAAAAACTGATAACAGTATCTCCATGCACTATTAATGAGATAGTGACAGTCTAAGGATGAGAATGAATGCCTACACGCTCCACGAGAGTCTTCTGTTGTGCCTTCAAAATAGTACTTGCAAAGCGACTCTTGAATATTGCAGCTCGTAGGGCCTTTTGGGGTGAAAATTGTACATCAGGCAAAGAGGCACTCCACCCTGAATCAAAGAAATACATTCTCATGTATTTATAAAATCTAGCTAAAACCAATTTTAGTATCTTCCCAATGATACCATATTAACTGGCCGATAGAACTAGCTACATAAAACACAAAACAATGAGAAAAGACTAACCATCTCCACAAGCAGCATCTGTTGCAGGTGTTACAAGTTCCGCACTAGAATGAATATTTCCTTCATCTAAAGTACTAATTGCACCTTCATAAATAATCCAGAAATAAAACTTCAGAACCTAAAACCTGAAAGAACTCCTAATTGAAAATAGAAAAAGGTTCAAAAATGCAGAACCACTCTTACCATCTGAATCTCGAACAGACTTGCTAGCCTGTGTAGTAGATATACATCTTTCCTAAAATCAAAATAGTCACAGAAAACCCTCAACTACAAGGTCTCGAAGAACAATTCATTGATGAGATAATACAAGCAAGTATTTTATACCACTTTAAGAGTGTCACCATGGAGTTCATTGCTACAGTGGTGTCACTAAAACACACTGAACCCCAATACTTAAGGTGATAGAGATAGTAAAAGAGGATTCGGTGTTGCACAAAAGTCTAAAGCATAGGAATATTCGGTCATGGGAGTCATTATCAATTGGATGGGGTCTTCTTGAAGATTGCACAGCTGAGTTCACATGCCAAAAGCTCTTGGATGTATCCTGTGCCTCACCTTCTTCTGTAGTTGCAGTGTAAAACGGAAGGTCTCCTAGATGAAGTGAGGAGTTGCAAGGGAAGGGGCAGGTTATGGTGGTTCGGTTTAATGGAGGGAACCGGTTCAGATGTGGGTATTGGAGGGAAAACAACTAAAGGGTAATTTTGGCATTTTGATTTTTTCTTATTTTAATGTTCAAATGATATACCACGTGATCTGCACGTGTCAAATTTTAACGGATAAATGGACGTAAAAACTAACGTTTCTTCAAAAACCAACAGAATGCAACATCGTACATCAAAAAACCGCGGTCCAAAACAAGTTACATCGATTACCACTTTGGGAAAACATGTTACATCTTTTTCATACTTTTCCCTTTTAATGAGCATACAAAAACTCTTTTTCCAGAAAAGGGGATTACTCATCAGAGCAGCTGCCCCCTATACTCTCTAACAGAATGGGAGAGTCGAAAGAAAACACACACACCTCCTGGAAGTAGCTAGGGTACTTAAGTTCCAAATTATTTTTTGGGGAGAGTGTATTCTCACAACATGTTATTTGATAAATTTGATGTCCTCCAAGTTGTTAGAACGTAAATCACCCATTGAGGTTTTGAGTAATAAGAAACCTGTGATTAGTCACCTTCGGGTGTTTGGATGCTTGTATTATACGAAAATTATGCAGGTAGCTGACAAATTTGCCTCTAGAGTCATCCCACTTGTCTTGTTGGGATACTCAGAAACTCAAAAAGGTTACAGACTCTATGATTTGGCTGGAAAAAAATATTTTATCAGTAGAGATTTTCAATTCAATGAGAAAGTTTTTTCCTTTTGAGAATAGTAAATCAGAGTAGTTGCCCGTAATTATTTACTATCACACCGAGATGGACTCCTATGATGTGAACATCTCTCTATTTATGACTGGTCGCTTTATCAAATGGATGTTTGCAATGCCTTTTTACAAGGAGATTTAGATGAGGAAGTTTACATGCATGTTCCCGAAGGATTTGTTGGTAAAAGTAATGCTCATCTTGTTTGCAAACTTTGAAAATCTTTATATGGCTTAAAACAAGCAAGTAGGCAATGGAATAATAAATTGACTAATTCCCTGATTTGTGCTGGATATACTCAGTCAAAATTTGACTATTCTTTGTTTCCTAAACATGTTGGAGATCGGTTAGTTATTCTTCTTGTATATGTGGATGATTTGCTTATCTGTGGGAATGAAGCTAGATTAATATATGATTTTAAGCATGTTCTGGAGTCTAGTTTTAAAATGAAAGATTTAGGTGAATTGAAGTATTTTCTTGGCATTGAGATAGCACGGTTCCAAAAGGGACTGGTACTCTCTCAAAGAAAATATGCTTTGGAGCTTATTTCTGATGTTGGTTTATCACGTGCTAAGACTGCTAGAACTGCCATGGAACAAAATGTGAAGTATACTAGCATTTATTATGATAACTACTTGAATGTTAATACCGAGGATGAACCCCTAGATGATGTTACTCTTTATAGGAGACTGATAGGGAAGTTCTTATATTTGACTATTACCTAACCAGACATAATCTTAGTCAGTATATGCAGAATCCAAAGGTTTCACACCTTGGGCCTGCTCTCAGAATTATCAAGTATGTTAAAATAGAACCAGGTAAATGTATTATGTTATCATTTGATTCTATACCTAGACTTGTTGCGTATTGTGATTCAAATTTGGCCAGTTGCATTGAGTCTAGCAAATCTGTTACGGGTTTCTGCATTATGTTAGGAAAATCATTGATAAATCGAAAAGTCAAGAAACAGACTACCGTAACTAGATCCTTTGTTGAATCTGAGTATAGAAGTATGGGTGCATGTTTATCTAAGATAGTATGGATTAGAGGTTTGATGGAGTAGTTAGGATTTAAGCAAAATGCTCACGTTGTGATGCATTGTGATAACAAAGCTGCAATTCAGACTGCCAATAATTCGTTTTTTCACGAGCGAACTAAACGTATTGAGATTGATTGTCATTATATATGTGAAAAATTGCTTGAAAAGATTGTGCAGCTTGAATATGTGAAGACAAGTGATGAATTGGCGGATATATTCACCAAAGCCCTTGGAGTTCAACAACATTTTTCCTTATGTGGTAAGCTCGAATGAAGAATATATTTGTTGGACAAGGGGAGTTGTCTAAGGATCTTCTTGAAGATGGTTTCCGGCCTGAGGGGGAGTCTTGAAGTTGCATGTTGTTTATTGGACTTCTATTATTTGATTGTTATTGGGCTTGGTTAAGTAGGTCTGGTTCTTTTCTGTGTCTCTTCGATTCTTGGCCTGAAATATTGTGTTTAGTTGTATTTCGTTTCTTTTGTTATTTTTGATTGTAACTGAACATTTGCCTATGGTTTCATTTATAAGGGTGAGAGTTTGCCCAATGAAGGAATAAGACTCAATGATCCTCAATTGCTCTCTCGAATATTCTGCGATATTTCTCTAGGATTTCCGTCATTTTCCTTTGTTTGTTCCCGATTTTATCAGAACGGAAGTTAAACGGAAGGACAAAAAACAATCGTTTTCAAACATGTACTAAAAACAATCATTTGGGTTGGAAAATCATTTTCATCAAATATGTTGCACCATTTTCATACATATATAAGGTAAAATATGACATTGTCCTTATTATTTGGCAAAATTTCAAGTCTCCCTCCTAAAGTTTAAATCTTACAATTTATTTCCCTAATGTTTGACCAAAGTGTAAGTTTGCACTCTTTGTCAACTTTTCCATCCAAATTTACCAAATTAAATTTGGAATGTCTCAAAAATAACAAAAAAAAAATCAAAAATGACACAATTTAGTCATTCTAACCTTTTTCAAATGTTACAATTGAGTCTGAATTCGATCGGGACTCGATTGGTTGGGGGTCTCGGGTCTTGGTCTTGACCGAGAACTCGTCCCCTACCCATGGGGGGTCAGTTTGGGTCTTGACCAAGATCCGAGCCCCTCGATTGGGAGAGAACTTTTATAATAAATAATCTCTTTTATACTCACATCATTGTATTAAAGGGAGAGACCTAAGTATTCTTGGAGTTAATGTTCGAGTTATAGTTAAGGCTGAAAAGTATTGTCTTGAGTAATTATCTTTGTCCCGGTACTCACCCTTGTGTGGATGCTCATCATAGGAGGTATCACCTAGGATCCCACGAATACTATATAGAGTTAAATACGAAGGAGCTACCTAAACTTTGGACGTTTTGCAACGAGCTACCCGAACTTTGAAAATTTAAAACGGGCTACCTCAATTTTGAAAAAAGTGCAAATAGCTACCTCCGTCCAATTTTCCGTCAACTGCTGATGGAAATTCGTCGAAAAGTTGTTGGAAAGTCGTCAGAAATTGGACGGAGGTAGATTTGCACATTTTTCAAAGTTGAGGTAGTTTGTTTTGAATTTTCAAAGTTTGGGTAGGTCGTTGCAAAACGTCCAAAGTTCAGGTAACTCCTTGGTATTTAACCCTACTATATAAAGTACATGTCATGTATATGTACATAATTAGTAAAAATCTATTACGTTTTAATAGTTTTTCACGTAAAACTTATATATATATATATATGTGAAAAAAAAAATCTGAAATTCTAGTATTTTTTTCCACAGTGTGGGTTTAGAACTAATAAATAACGGATGTTGGACGCCAAGAAAGATCCTCAACTCAAAAGATTCTGAAGGTCTGCCCTTTACAACACCAATGAACCGAAAGAATTGGAGTCAAGGAACTACAATACTATAGACAGAACCCAAACACAACAGTAGAAGAAAACAACAGAACAAATCATAAGCATTAATCATTCAGCGAAACGCAAGCATACGTTACATTTCTTTTTTGTTCAAACGTACTACTTTTACTATGATCTGTAGTAAAAGGGTAGCAGTGAAGCAGACTCCCCCTTTTAGCATCTAATCTCGTACGATCCGGCTTTGGTAATGTAACGAACCCATTCAAGGGTATTGTATCCACTCTTCTCCCATACCTGGGTTAATTTCACGCTCTAGTAAGTATAAAATTACAAAACCGAATCTGAGAGTACAGAAAAAAGTTATTACCTTCAGAAAACGCACACGTAAACCCGATGCTGTAAACATAGGAACCTGCAGTAAAATGAGTTGGATCATTAAAATGATGCTGAAAAGCTACTAGATAATGAAAAGTTAAAGTAGTGACTAGAGCAGGAATTTGGTTAAGCACCTGAAACTCCATCTGTATTGGTGGCTTAGTTGAAGCTTTCTTTTCAGTCATCGTGGAAATCAACTCAACTTCTGCACTCATAGTTGTCTCAGTTTGTCCTGGAAATTTTCTTATCCTACCAAGTACGCAAAAAAAAAAGGAAAATAAATAAATAAAGGAAGTAAGGAACATCCTAATTATCCAGAAGGAAAGTATGATATATGGGTTAAAAGAAAAGTACTTACTTCCAAACCAAGCAATCCATTGAAGCATTGTATTTTGCTTTTCCAGATGTGACCTGGAAACTTGTTTTAGCTGTTTGTTTAGGGACAGGAACCTTAATGATGACTCCGAGAGCGAACATTTTTGCTCCAAAAACACTCTTTACCTGGAGTCGTAAAATTAAGTTGTGATAAATTACAAAAAAAAAATAGTAATAATCATATTATAGTGTAGGATTAAGAAGGGTAAAAAGTTTAGTGGTACAATCACAAACCTTCACATTTACTTCCATGCGTGTTCGACCAAGTTCCTTAATTGTTGGTAAAACCCGGAATGGAAGATTAACACCCTCAGTGATTCGATACTTCATCAGTTCGAATTCTCCATCAGGGGGCACAAAGCTAACAGTCTTTTCAGAGTTAAATCTCGTCAAATTTACACACTGATGGAACGTAACATCATCAAGCTCAATGGTTTTTCCACTGCAAAATGAATTGCAACATTAAACTTGGACAACCACTAATGACTAAAGCAACTCTCATTTATGAAGTAGACGTTCCATTCGAACGCTTTTGTTGATATTCAAGTTAACAAATAAAGATGAGCAAATGAAGAAAAAAATAGTACCTATTGGAAGGACGAGACTTGAGTTGAGCCTCTTTCTCAAGGCCAATTTTATCGTTCAAACCCAATTTTAGATCGGGCATTCCGGAGAGGAAGCATTTCATAAGAACCTTTCCTGTCACATCACAACGTAATACACTCCCTACATTTCATGAGGACATGCCATCAGTAATATGAAATCAATGTAGATAACCAAAAACTTCCAGAATTTATACCCACCCTTTGAAGACATGAGAAGATTCACACTTTCCACAATATCAAGAAACACCTCATTCTTCTTGTAAACTAGACCCTCCCTTCTCCAACCAACAGCGCCAGTTACTTGCAGTGTTGCATTGGGTACAGCTCTTTCCACAGGCTATTAATTTAAATAGAAGAAGAAAGTTAATTTAAATCAATCAAACGTATGAAGAATAAAAAAATAAATAGAGGAAAATTCATGAAACTACAATAAGGTTTTCAATGGAAATGTACAAAAACATATTATATCCAGACAAAAGTCCTACCTTGGATGAGAATGGTGAACGCACACCTTCTTGAGTAATATAAAGCTTTAAGATTTCAGGGGAAAGATTTTGAGGATAACCAAAATCCATTATTTCTGCACAGAGTCGATAGATTGATAATGAGATTTCAGCAGTACTTAAATATTATTGTCCATTAGCTTAGTTAATTTACCATACAAGTCATTCAGGATAAATCAGCAAAATAGGATGCACAACATTGGACTATGAAATAACAACATAGGAACATACCATCAAGAAGCTCGTAGATGAGAACAAAGTTATTACGGATGGCATCTTCATCAAAAGCCCCACCGAAGTAAGACTTAAACAGTGTAACAGACTGCATAAAAGGACAGCAGTTGTTTTCCGCATAAGAAACAAATTTAGAAATCTTTTCATGTAGTACAAATTGAGAGGCCAAGAATTCTATATTTTTCAAGAGGCAACACAATAGAACATTCTCAAAGTCTGTTCAACCGCAAATTGACTCTGAAATATCTAGAACAAACATTACTTGCAACACTTCTACCAACACTTCTATAATTCAATATAAAACAACCATCCGATTGGAATGTTGCAAAAATTAAGACCATTACCTCAACCACAAACTTGAAAGCACAAGCTACATTGGCATTGCTGCTGACAACAATGACAATGTACACGTTGCTAATTCTCATGTAAAAGAAAGAGCAGCCTCCAATCTGCCGCACAGGACAAATTCCAAGCTCTTTAGTTTGCATTATATGCATCCGAAATGCGTCCACCATGTTTCCCCTACAGAGATACACATCATCGCTCAATTCCAAATCAGGAACAGAAGACACTCTTGATTAGCTTCCATGGAAATGTTCAAGCTAAATAGAGCTTATAATTCTCCGCACTGAATCAAGCTTTCTAAATATATACTGATTTCTGCAATCGACAACACGAGCTAAACCGATAACAAGTATATAGAGAGTAAGCGATACCCGACGTCATCTCGATACATCCGATTGATGAGCACATCGCCGCGAAGATTCAAGAAGTAAATAGCAGAAGCAGACACCGGCATCTCTTTGATCTAACCGACCGATGCCGCGATCCGTGCGAAGGAACTGATCAGTCCAGGAGACGCGCGGAGAATCAGATAGCAGATGAATCTTACCTCCGGAAAAATGACAGCAATGGATGATTCGCTGACTGGAAATCAGCTCCTGCTTTGAGTATTCAACATTGACGGAATTGAAGGCGTTGAAGTAAAAAGAGAATGACTTCAAGGGACTAACTCAGACAAATTAAAAAGTGAGGGTCATTTCTCTTTATTCGGTCTGCACAGGTTCATTACTTAATGCTAGTACCGGCAATGATGCGGTGAAAAACTCATAACCATGGTTATAACCGTTACTGTTTAATATGGTTAACCGTACCATTATGGTACGGTACGGTTATGGTATTTGAATTATACTAATTATTTATTATTAATAAACTAATATATACAAAATAATGAAAGTTACTGGACATACATGTAATAAATAACAATAATGTTAGTTTTATATACTTTTATTGTTGGCAATATAGATTTATGTATTTTTTTTAAATAAAATTTTCGATCTTTTATTATATTACATGTGTGGAATAAATATGGATATACAAGTAGAACCATGGTTAATAACCATAGTTATTTTAATGGTTATGGTATTGAAAATTGTACATGTAATGGTTATGGTTATTGTTATGGTATGTGGTTTTAAAATATGGTATGGTTAAGGTATTTGTCATACCCGTACCATACCATAACCATTGTCAGACCTACTTACGGCATGCTTAGTACGCAAAAGAAGAATAGCACATGTTCTTTATTCGCTCTGCACAAGTTCATTACGATTCATTCGGTCTACACATGTTCATTTCTCTTTATTTGGTCTGCACATCCTCTTTTTCGTTTGCAAATTAAGATCATGCGGCTTTTCAAGTGTTAGCGAAAGTACTTACAGAGCTTGAGCGCTACAATTTCATGTAATTTCTGATGTTTTTTTGCAAGAACCCTAAAAATGGGGTTCAACTCTCTAAGAACAATGAGCTCCATGTTGACTGTTTCACCCCAGTTGCAGAATTACCAATCTATCTGATGGGTATTATGGGCGGCGTCTTTAATAACAATCACTTGTCACCGCCCCTTTAATAAAATCACAAGATTCCGTCCAACACGTACGTAGAGGCGCCGACTAGCATATGTACCACCCAAGTCATCTACAATGGGGCGTTGCCCGAACTAAGAATGGGCATCGGTCCCTGGTATTACAGGTAACGCTTGTATCTACCCAAGGAGGCGGCGCCCCCTCTAAAGGTGTCGCCTAGTGTCTCCCGACACTCGCATTAACTGGGGATTAGCCATCTATGAATATTTATAAATTAGATCCCATCTCATCTGAATAACATAAAGAAACTCCATTTAGTGGTTAACCACGGTAAAAAGGTAAAATGTTCATCGGGTTAAACCGTTGCTATAAATACTAGCATTTATTCTCATTTATTAAATTCAAAACTTTTACCACACCAAATAGCTTCCGAAAAATCGGACTTACTTAAACTTTGGAGTGGAACAAACGGGTCAACCCGAGACTTTCCTTTGTGCATGTCAAAAGGTCTAAGGAGGGCGACAACTGAGTGAGGTTCAAAATTCTAAATATCCAACATTTGGCGTCGTCGGAGGGAATCCTTGAGTTAAACATAGTCATGGCTCCCGCCAACACAAGAGTAAGAACAAACCACCAGCAACTCGCTGAAGGAAGTTCACTTCACAGTTTGCAGCAGCACCTGATTCCATCAGCTTTTATGCCATACATGGAATCCAATGTGGAAGCGACACTTCCAAGCGAATCACCCACAATAGGTGGCCAACCGATGGTCCCGCTATCAGTCAAGACACCAATAGTGGAGTGGGCGCTGCCACAGCTACCTCAGCAGGATCAGGCATCGCCCATACCAATACAATATCATATTGCGTCTTCAGGAAGAAGAGCTCCGACACTGGGACAGGCTGCTCCGGCAGTGGTCATTACCCATGCACTCCTTGCTACAATTGACGAACTTTTGGACCGAATATAGTGTATGGCTGTAGCCCGTGGCGCTCGTCTCATTGAACTGCATCGTACAGAAACTTCAAGGCATCAAGCTGTCCTGGTGTATGAGTTGCTACCACTGGTGATTCCCCATCCAGTGAGTGTCGCCACTCGTGGAACAGGGGGTGACAATGGCTCCTCCTCCGGGCATAATGACCCGGGAGGATATTGAAAAGCTTGTTGCCAGGACCATAAAAGAGAATATGGGAAGGGTGATGCCATGTTTGAGGGACAAAGCGTCGCACCCGTTTACTCCATAAATCATGGCTGTAACGGTGTCGCCACATGTTCAGAACCCAAGGATTGATTGTTATAAAAGGGAAGGTGACCCCGTGGAGCACATTCAGAGGCACGAAGCCTCCCTTTTGGGAAGGACTAATGATGATAATCATTTTGCACTGCTCGTCCCATCAACCTTGGGAGGCGTCTCCCACTGGTTTTTTGCCCTGCCAAAGGCGTCTATCAAATCATGGGGAGACTTGAAGGATAAATTTATCGTGCAATATATGGGCGGACGACAATTGCTTAAAAGCGTCGGTACTCTTGACCACATCAAACAAATGAGTGACAAAAGTCTGGGAGATTTCTACACTCGCTTTAATAAAGAATTGGTTGGAATTGACCAGGTTATCACTAGCGGCGACACAATTTAAGTGTCTTACCCGTCAGCACTGTGGAGGAGGTGTCAACGAGAGTCAAGTCATACATTGACCTCGAGATAGACAAAGTGGGCAGGAAATCCCATAGACTCCAAAAAAAGGGTCAAAAAGGGAAAATGTAGGAGCAACGATCACAAAAGAATCACCCCCAATAAGATAGTCGACGCTCATCAAGAGAGGTTTTCGAGACTTTCATCCCCCTAAATCAATAAATTTCGGTTATCTTGAATGAAATGGAAAAGAAGAATTGGTCATAACGTCCACCGCCGCGGAAGAATGGGGGACCCATGGGCCCACACCATGAACAATACTATCGGTACCAACGATATCATGGGCATAGTACTGAGGATTACAAAATATTGAAGAGGTATATTGCATCACTTTCGGAGAGGATGAAATGGACCATGTAACATGCCTGCATGAGGATACCTTGGTCATCACAGCTGAAATCGATGGTAACGATGTGAAAAGGGTACTTATTGACTCCGGGAGTTCTATCGATGTTCTTTTCTTGACTCTTTAAAGAGTATGGGAAAAGCGAAAAAGACCTAAAAAAGTGAACTTTCCACTTTTGGCCTTTACCTCCACTCCCATGTACCCGATAGGAGCCATCACTCTGCCGGTATTTTTGGGTGAGGGGTGGAAGTCCCTCTCGATAGACGTCACCTTCATTGTAGTTGACGCCCCTTCCACCTACAATGTGATATTGGGACGCTCTACCTTGAACCCTCACCGGATGATCCATTCGACGTATTACCAGATACTAAAATTCCCAACACCCTGTGGGGCCCGAAGTTGTTATGTTCAGTCTACACGACATCGGGTATTGAAAAAGGGGACAATGTCCATCCAAACGGATGCGGATCCAAGGGAAGGACTGAGGAAGATATAGATAGACGAACCCAGTAAGATAGTCCAGATAGGAGTGACTATCCTCGCGGAGCAGGTCGAGGCGTTGACCCTCCTACTGATTGAATTTAGAGAACTCTTCGGTTGGAAGCCTAGCGACATGACATGCATAAGTGAAGAGGTCATCACCCACGAGCTAAATATAGACTCCAGCATCAAACCGATCCCTAAAAAGCGATGACCCGTGGGGGAGGAGAAGCTTATAGCCATGAGGCAGGAAGTTGCAAAACTGATCCACTCTAGATTAAGAGATTAGATTTCTTATGTGGGTCGCAAACCTTGTACTTGTGAATAAAAACAATGGCAAATGGAGAATGTGTGTTGATTTTCGGGACCTGAACAAGGCATGCTCCAAGGACTCGTACCCCTTACCAAGAATCGACCAACTGGTTGACGCCACCTCTGGGCATGAGCTCTTAAGCCTCATGGATGCCTACTCTGGTTACAATCAGATCACAATGTCAAGGGGTGAAACCCCTTCTATGTGGATAGTGATATATATCACTACATTGTCATGCATTTTGGACTCATTAATGTCAGCGCTACCTTTCAACGGATGGTCAACAAGCTATTTCCAGGCATGATAGGTATCACTATGGAGGTCTACGTGGATGACATGTTAGTAAAATATGTTAAAGGCGTCAATCATACAGAAGATCTTATGAAACATTTTGAGAGGATGAAGTTCCACCAGGTGCGCCTAAAACCAACAAAATGCATTTTTGGTGTCCATTCTGGAAAATTTCCAGGATACATGGTCAGCTAAAGGGGGATTGAAGTTAATCCAGAGAAGCTCAACACCAGTGAGGGCATGAAAATCCCCACTTGTCACAAAGAGGTAGGAAGTCTAAACGGAAGACTGGCGACACTCAGTCAGTTTTGGCTAAGGTTGGTGATGAGTCATTACCCTTTTGGCTAAGGTTGGTGATAGCTAATAAGAAGTTTGAATGGACGCCAGAATGTGAAGAAACGTTTCAAAACCTCAAGAAGCACCTACAAACCCTACTCCCACTAGCTAAGCCATAAAAGGGTGACGTCTTATTCCTTTACTTAGTTGTTAGTCCAGTGGTTGTAAGCTCCATGCTTGTGAAAAACATGGAAAAGGACCAAGTGCCAGTCTACTATGTATCCAAAGTCCTTTTAAAGGCGGAAATTATTATGTGTAAGTTGAGAAGTATCTCTTTGCGTTGGTAGTTTCTACTAGGAAGCTTCATCCATATTTCCACGAGCACGAAATCACTGTATTAACTAATCAACCACTAAAACATTTTCTTCAAAAAAACAAATGCATTTGGAAGGATGATAAAGTGAGCGATAGAGTTAAGTGAATTTCGAATCCAATTTTCCCCAAGGACAACAATAAAAGGGCAAGCATGAAGAGGTTAAGGCGCCGCCCTCGAAAATCGACCTACCTTCCCTAGTCATGAAATAAGCGTCTCCTGTATGGAAGTTGTACACTGACGGGTCCTCGTGCATTGAAGGCTCGGGGGCAAAATTGGTGCTAACTCCACCAGATGGAGGGGAGCCTTTGAGATATGCACTGGTGCTAACGTTCAAGGCTACCAACAACGAAGTCGAATACGAGGTGCTGATTGCAGGTTTAAGGATAGAAAGAGGGATATGTGTCACCTCCATTAAGGTATATTGTGATTCTCAGCTTGTGGTCAACCAAGTAAAAGGGGATTATGCGGCAAAAGGAGAGATGATGAATAAATATCTTACAGAGGCCAAGGCTTTGGTTGATGAATTTTCCCAATTTGAGATTAACGTCATCCCAAGGGAATAAAATGCAGATGTTGACGAATTGAGTAAATATGCATCGCAACCAACACCCTTAAATGTGCACTTCGTAGAAAACATCACAATCCAAGGGACTTATGAGTGTTTCAACATTCAAAATACTGATACGTGGGCAACATCCATAAGAGCATACCTGGAAACCGGGATTGAACCTTTGGAATAGGCGGAGGCAAAAAAAATGAAATGCATAGTATCAAGCTATATCTTGATTGATGGGGTCCTTTACAAAAGAGGATTCTCCACACCATTCTTAAGATGTGTCGCCCAACCTGAGTCCACTACCATACTCCGGGAATTGCATGAAGGCTACGCTGCATGTCATGAAGAGGAAAAATCAATTATTTTAAAAGCTTTGAATCAAGGGTATTACTGGACCATAATGGCAAAGGAAGCCGCTGAAATGGTGCAAACATGTGAATCATGTAAAAAATACACTCCAATAATAGGTTGTCCTCCATCTGAGTTGTCCTCCAATAATAGGTTGTCCTCCATCTGAGTGTTATATCATCTTCGCAGATAACTACTTCTCCAATTGGGTAGAGGTCTAGGCTATGACGTCGACTATGGAATTCCAGGTGATCAAATTCATCAAGTCCAGGAATTGTATCAAGATATGGAATTCCCAATGTTTTAGTCAGTGATAATGGACCCCAATTTGTTGGAAGAGAGCTCAAGTGGTATGCATATTGAGCATCGCCACACTTCAGTGAGACATACACAAACAAATGGACAAGTAGATGCGGCAAACAAAATCATTCTCAGTGGATTAAAAAAAGGATTGACGCGTAATGATGAACAGAGATGTGTTGACCTAGATCTCGTAGAATCCAAAAGATGGATATCAAAGTCAAGGGAAAATTAGGCTTGCCATAACCAGATACTATAATCGGCGAGTATCCTCTCGCCAATTTTTCGTGTGGGAGAGGGTATGGAGAAGAAAAGAGTTTTCGTACTTGGATAGGCGTAATAAGTTGTCTCCGAAGTGGGAAGGGCCTTTTAAGGTCGTCACCATTTCTCACCCCAACACCTATGTCTTGGAGAATGCTGAAGGAAATAATCTAAAGAATACTTTCAATGTGGAGCATTTGAAATTATTCTATGCATAAGATGTATGTGAAAAAAATTTCATATAAATAAATCAATTAAGTATTGATATGCGTCACCATTAAACGCTTTAAGTAAATCCTAAGTGATTACTATGGGAAATTTTGTTATCAAAATGTAGAAGAGTTGTTGAGAAGCATTGACCATGGGGAAGAAAATTCCTAAGTTACTAAAAATACCTACACATGTATCAGAAGATGCGTCACCCTAAATTCATTATCAAATAAAAGTCTTACAAGGAAAAAAATCTTAAATGTACAAACCCTAAATATGGGGAAACAAAAAGGCCTAGAGGAAAGGAATCATGAAAATTTCAAGTGCCTTTCAAAGGAGTGCCACTAGTCTTTGACGTTGCTCATTTTTTGCCTGCCTTAGCCTTGGCAGCTGAAGCCTCAGCCTTCTTCCTTTGTTGCATTTGCAAAAATGCTTGAAATCCCTTCACCTGTTCCACCCGAAAATCAGTCTGGACTCCGCGAATTTGGGAGACGAAATCGCTATAGATCGTGATGATCTTTGACACCAAGTGCCTCTCAGCATCCTTCTCAAAGTTGATCTTCTTGAAGGACTCCACAACCTCGACCCTGGAAGCCTCATCCTTCAGAAGTGTCGCTTCCTTATCCTTTGTTAAGGCAAAGATCCTCTTCTCTGCCAGGCGAGCATTCTCTCGATTCTGGTTCGAGACCTGCTCACACTCAGCAAGTTGCTGAGAAAACTTGAACGCCTTGTCCACAACAAACCTCGCCTTCTCGATTGCCCGGTCTTTGAAGCGACGCTCATTAGAAAGATATCCATTGTTAAGGTATATCTCCTTCTCAAGGTCAACCTTCTCTTTTAGGAGGCCAACCCTCTCTTTCTCAAGGTGGTCAACCTTGGCAGACTTCCCCTCCATGGAGGCAAATTTGTGAGTGAGGTTCACCGCCAAGGCGCCGACTTCAGTCTCTGTGGCTACGAGCTATTAAAAGTAGAAGTTTGTTAAGAATAGTTGTCAAAATGACTAAGTGAAGGGGTGAAGAAACTTACGGAGGCGACCGAGGTAATGTGACGCCTAACATAGTGGGGCTCGAAGTGGAACTGGCGACGCTCCCCGGGAGGCACCATGCCACTCAGCAAATGTAGGGTCAAGTCTGTGTGGAGGGTAGGTTGGTTCCGTCTGGCACCTTGTAGGCGCTGCCATGGTTCCCAGTTCCTCCTTCGGTTCTCCCGAACTGGAGTCTTGTACAGGTGCCGCCTCAAGTTGAAACTAGGGCCTTCATAAGGACCCAAAGGAGAACCGACTTAGGTGGCAGGTGAGGAAGTCCTTTGGTACATCGCTTGCCTAATTGGTGAAGGATCGATCGTGGATATGGCAAATCTTTGACCCTCAGGCGACGCCTCAGAACCTAGAGGTCAATAACCAAACTGATATGTTTCCAATCCGAAAATATGGCAATAACGTTATCTTTATATAAATAAAAGGAATAATACCTCTAAATGTCGTCGTTGCCTCATTAACCTCCTCGTCCAACACAATGGGTGTCGATGGACCTGAGGGGTGGGACTTCTCCTTCTTTGAGCATCGCTTCTTCTCCGGGGCTTGGGATTTCCCCTTGTCTTCTTCTTGGCTGGCTCTTCTTCCTCATCAACAGGTGGAAGGACACCAGTCGACGCCTGGACATAGGGCTCGTCAGGTTCAAAAAGATAATCAAAGGGATCCTCTGCAAAGAGAAAGAAAGGATTAGAAAAGTACTCAGTCAACCTCTGGACGAGGGTCCAACGACTTTAATGTCGCTCTAGAAAGCGTCGCCGCCACTGTATTCTTGGATATATACGAGATAAGGCCATTTGAGTGTTCTAGGTATATAAGGTTTAGGGTATGGAGATCCTCTTTGGAATACTTAGCAAAAGAAGGTAAAAGGTCTGAACGGGGAGTTCTTAAAGGTCAGGCGCCGCCTCCATTAAAGAAAAAATATTTACTTTTCCAGTTTGAGTTAGTGGACTTAAACCCACACCAAGGGATTTTTCGGATTCCAGAACCAGGGGTCCCATCCAATGCGTCGAACATTCCAACCCTTTGACTCGGGGAAACAAGTTTTAAAGAGAAAAACGTCGAAGGCGTTAAATTGAAGACGGTAAAAGGACATAAATAAATAAATAGAATATGGCCAACCCCTACCAAAACAAATAACATTAAAGCCTACCCACAGGCGAATGGCGTTCAGAGTAAGTTGAGTAGGGGTAGTGCCATAGTAGCGGCACATCTCTACGAAAGATTCGTTGTAAGGGAAACGAAGCCCCGCCTCTATTTTAGCCAAATATATCGTGGCTTCATCTTCCCTTGGATAAAAAATATGATAGTCGCCTGCAGACTCAGAAAAGGGAAGCGTGGGCGTTCGACGTCGCTCATACCCGAGAGTTCTCCCCCCCACCCCACACAAAATTCTCTCGGGTAATCAAATTGGGTTTAGGATCAATGGAAGGAAGGGGAAAATTGAGAGCCTTACTAGGGGCGTCGCTTGAATATGTCATGGCTTTCTTCAACTGTTTGACCTCTAACAACGTTATTTGGAAATGAGCAATGATGTCGATGCTCTTAGAAGGCGGCGACTTCTAAGATCAGAAGAAATTTTAGAGAGATGGCAGAGCTCAATCGACCAAAAGTTCCGAAAAGGAATGGGTCAACCCTATTTATGGTAGTCCCTGGAAAGTGTGGTAATCATTACTTTGAAAACTGAAACGTCGTGCAATGTGGATCGTCGGATCTCGACGGTCACACGAATCACTCGCATCACGGGGAGCAGATGTGACGTATTCTATTGTTCAAATTTGAATTTAATTTTTCCCTCCTTCAAAATTCTAACTTCCCGCCTGCCGAAGATTCCAAATTTTGCCTTAAAAAATAGTAACACTGGTCGATGCCCAGTGAAATTGGATCCCCACTAGGATGAATTGAGACTTATGAATAAAGTCGACGATCACTGAGGATTCTACCCAATCAGGACTAAAGAGCATGTTTGGTTTAGGGGGTAGATGATGGGTATTAGAGGTGACAACTTTAATAACAATCACTTGTCACTGACCCTTTAATAAAATCACAAGATTCTGTCCAACATGTGGATAGAGGCGACGACCAGCATATCTACCACCCAAGTCATCTACATTGGGGTGTTGACCGAACTAAGAATGCGCACTGGTCCGTGGTTTACAGGTGACACATGTATCTACCCAAGGAGGCGGCCCCCTCTCTAAATGTGTCGCCTAGTGTCTTCCGACACTCGCAGTAATTGGGGATTGTACATCTCTTAATATTTGTAAATTAGATTATGTCCCATCTGAATGATATAAAGGAACTCTGGTTAGTGGTTAACCACGGTAAAAAGGTACATTGTTCATCGGGTTAAACTACTGCTATAAATACTAGTATTTATTCTCATTTAATACATTCGGAACTTTTACCACACCAAATAGCTCTCGAAAAATCGGACTAACTTAAGCTTCAAAGTGGAACAAACGGGTCAACCCGAAGCTTTCCTTTGTGCAGGTCAAAAGGTCTAAGGAGAACGACGTCTAAGTGAGGTTCAAAATTCTTAAGATCTAACATTATCCTCGGAGGTAGCTTCCCAAGGTCACGCACGATTGGAATCGGTGGCACCGCAGCAAGTATCATGGGTCCAGTGATTGGGATGCTTTGTAAAGTGGTTTCTACGAGGAATCCGAAATGCGTATCTTAATTCATATAATTATATTGAGAATGTGATACATATATGCATCAAATTAAGTTTGTTATTATGGTATTCAATCTATCTAATTTGTATTTCTAAAAAATAATATGCATGATGAATCGGTTGGTCCGATCGGATCCGACAGTCAAATCGGGAACTGTCCCTCTTACCGGTTCGAAAGTCGGTCTGGTTCTAATAACACTAGAATATAGAGAAAAAAATAAAGAATAATAATATAAAATTATTTGGTTATTTCATTAAAATGAAATGGAAATTCAGAATAAATTTCGAATAAAATGTTTGGTTGGTAAATGATACGTAGAAATAAAAAGTAATAAAATCAAATTACATATATACTATATTATTTTAATATGTATAATTTCTAGACAAATTAAATTTAAAAAAATAAAAAGTTAATTAATTTTAATTAAAAATATAATTTAATAGAATAAATTAAATAATGTAAAATAAATTAAATAAAAATAATTAATAGGAATAAATTTAGGTTTATGTATTTTTGTAATTAATAAAAATAGTTGAGGGTCTTATACTATTTTCATTTCATTTCTCTATTATAAAAAGTCTAGGAATATCATTTCCTATCAAAACCAACTAATGACTATTCCTAGAGTTTCCAAAATTTCCATTTCGTATTCCGAAAACTTTTTACAACTATAAAACGGAATACAAATTTCTTATTCCTATTCTCTCTATAATCCTGCAAACAAACATGTTGGTAGTGTATGCAGTGCACTTATATCATATTTAGATCAACAATTATTTTTTAACAGATAATTTTGTTAAATGCTAAAATATTCTAACCTTTCAAGTCAATTCGAAAATAAAAAATGATTTTTATAAACTTATAAGTTCTTTATTTTCATGAATTCATTACTTAACGTTTATAAACTGTCAATCGATGCTGTCGGTAACAAACGATCTGTTTGTCCCAACTCCTTGTTGTCGTCGTTGTATGTTACTACCTCTCTTGCGATTGAATTGTTCTTTCTCGACGATTTAACATGTTCTAATTAGATAACTCATGTTTCTATTGACTAAATTTATCAATTTCACTATGAAATAAGTCAACAATTTCACTCAGTGCTCTCTTTCCAACTTTCCCCTTCTCCTTCTCCGATTTCAAAGAGCTTTTTATCATTTCCATGACTTCCAAAAATCAATCCTCGGGAAAGGGAAAGGTAGCAACCCACAAGTCTTCTTCTAATCAACCTTCTTCTGGAGGTTTCGACCACGGATACCAATGCCTCTCTGACCATCAGGGATGGTCCTTCGCCGGCGCAGAGCCAGAGGGGCTCTACCTCCAAGCTGATTTCCAAGCAGTCAGCCGTCGCGCCCGTGGTGGTGGACATGTCTGACACCAATGTCCCCGCCTTCTCCCCGACAGGTAAATTTTGATGTCTTCTTTTTGCTTCTTTTTAGTTAATGCTTCATGCTTTTTATTATTTTTGTATTGTTTTTTCGATACCCTGGTGTTCTGAGTAGACATCAAGACCAATGAACTAAAGCCGACTTAGTTCAAGGCAGTGGTCGCATTGCCTGGTTTGAGAGAAGCGGATGCCCCCAAATATCCAGGCTTAGAATTGCACTATCCTCGCGATGGAGAGGTGTACATTTATGCAACCCAGATCGATGTTGGGTTACGTTTTCCTCTCTGCGAGGATTTGCAGGAGCTTTGCTGCTATTACGGGATAGGTCTTACGCAGCTAGTACCCAACGCCATTAGGATGTGGGTTGGGTTCAAGTTCATGTGTTTACGTCAAGAATGGACGTATTCACTAGCCTTGTTCTGGTGCTTCTACCGATTGGTCGCCTAGGCGAACCATATCCACCACTTGCAGACTCGGTGGCCCAAGTTTGAGGAATGGAGGGGCCAAGCTTGGAACTGGAACGTTCATTTCTGCCTGGTGGACAACTTCCGTGCTACCAACTCCAACTACGATAAGTTTTACTTCTTTTACCAGGGTAGTGTGTCGTGGGAGTTGCTTCAACCGTAAAGGGATACTCCTCCTTTCTTAGGGGAGCTGTCAGGGAGCGATCGAAACGCAATTGATGACTTCTTCCGATTACATAAACAATCAAACTTCTGTTCGATCCGCTTGGTGGCGGAAACTTCAGAGTCGATGCTCGAGCTGGCGGGCATTCAGCAGTCCTCGCTAATTTCTATTGATTGGGTAACTTTCTAACATTTTTGTCTATTTGTTGTAGGCATTTGAGGAACCAAACTCATCGGTCTGTTTTCCAAGCATGCTAACACGGGATTGTCCGCTGACCAAGCGTCTTTGAGTCTTCCACCTCCTCTTTCCACGCGTTCATCCAAGCGTAAGCCTGAGGATGAACGACTTGCGATCACTTCTGGCGTTCGCCAAAAAGGTATGTTTCAACCTGTCTTTTTGACTTTCCTTCCTCTATTTTAGTCTTAAGTTCTGATACCTATGTTGACCCTTTTCAGAAAAAGCTGTTTTTGAGGTGGTTTCGAATCCTGCTTCTTCCAAGAAGGCTAGGGTTGAGGAGTGTCCTGCTTCCTCTGGGGGTCCTGCTGCTCCCCGAGAAAAGGTTGTCGTGGTCGCGGAGGTCACCACGCCTGCCTCCGATAAGACTGCTCACAATCCTCCCAAGAGGACTGGGGCTCGGAAGAGGGTGCAGACCCTTGGTGCCGCCACTGTCTCCTCCAATACTCCTTTCGGGGAGTACTGCCCCTTGGTAGGCTTATTCTAGACGCCAAAGGAGGCGAAACCCAAAGGTGTCTGGCCCCCTTGGGGAAATCTCTAGAAGGTGGAGAATTTCGACCAGCTGACACTCTAGGGTAACCTGGATCTTTGCATGCATCTCCTCGAGGGGATTGTTCCTCCTCGGGATAGGGCTATGATCCCCTCCGAGCTGACCAGCATCGTAGGGGTCATGAGGACGCTGAAGACGAAAGGGTCGACGGAAATAACAGGGCTAAGTGATTCGGATCGGCCGACTTACCCAACAGAGTGACTTCATGCTTGTTGACATGTATGATAGGATCGCCTCCGCCACTGTACTCGGGGATGGCCCTGGCGACGACATCCTTCGGGATCTTGATCGTGACCAGGTCAGTGGTGAAGGGATGATTTGATCGCTCCCGGAACGGAGGCATGACGGTACTGCGCCGTTCCTTGAGCCTTTTGCTGATAAGCTCCTCAACTTGGTCAAGAGTGCACTGATTATGCTATCCTCCGTTCGATATGGAACTTGATGTATTGACATAGTAGGTAGCTGCCAGCGCCTCAGTGGAAGCCGAAGGTAAGGACTGGGGTCCCGAAGTCATCTCTTGATCTTCTTGAGGGGTTGTGGTGCCCGAATTTCTAGTTTCTGCTTGTCTTGGCCCTGCGGGGCGAGGATTTTCCTGAGGAGGAAGGGCTTGTCTACGAGTCTATCCTAAGGTAGTCTCCAATAGTGATATCATCTCTCGGGTTAACTGAATGTTTTCCCCAGCCACATGGACGGTTTACGGTGCTGGAGTCTCTACAGCGTTTGGAACGGGGGCAGGTTTGGAATTGCCAACATGTTCGCGTGTCGGCCTCGGGGAGACGACATTAGGGACTGCTTGGCTAGCACGTTCTTGGGGGAGTGGCGAAGCGGCGGCGGAATCAGAGCTGTCTGAGGACTGTTCATTGGCCTGGTTTCGACGATTGCTTTTGGATCGAGTTTGCATGACTGTTTTACTCGATTCTCACAGACGACGCCAAATGTTGGGTCTGAATCTCTCAGGTGCTGGCTTAGCAGTGGATTAAATGCCAAAAGGATGAATGATGACTGCTCTCACCTTAGCTCCGATGAACCTGCAAGAAGAGGATCGCAACAGAGGGGTGTCTCTGGGTCCCTCTCCGATGCTTAAATGAGTATACTGTGTGTATGAACTCAAAAGCGTAATGAACTTATTGAAAAACAAAGGTATTTATAGAGTGAAGAAATCAAATTGTTATAGGCAACAGAATATCTTGGTGAATATTGTGCCGATAAAGATTAGGATAGCAGATATTACGTTTATGGCGTAATATTGCAGTTACCGTATGTAATCTTTAGAGAATATGTGCCCGATATACGCGGGATATCGTGACCATATCTTTAGTGACGGTTGGTGGGACCAGAGATGAGAGGTTAGACTCTCTTGGCGAGCACTCCTATGGCGAGCACTCCTATGGCGAGCAGTAGGAGGCTGTGAACCTGGTTATTGGCGACCTGTGATGGAGCTTTGGCGTCCACTTTGGCTTGGGTTGATATATATAGATAAGGATTTGCAGTTTGAACACACAGGAATAAAAATTGAATTCTATTGTTCTTCCTGGTCTCCTCTTCTTCTGTGTTCTTCGTCCTTGTTGATTCTTTTTCTTCAGGTTTCATACCTGAGAATGGTATTAGAGGCAACCTTCCCTTCGGATTAGCTGTGCTGCCCATTCAGTTAATACAATTTATTAATTAAATTAGTTTGACCAAATTGACTCGGAAGGGGTTTGGTTCAAAAATTATACAGTTCGGTTTGGTTCAAAAATTATACAGTTCGGTTTGGTTCAGCCAAACCAAACCAGACTTTTTACAACCCTAACAGGCAGTGGTAGACAAAAAACATTGAGGACGAGTTAGTATTTGTTGGATCACGTACACCGTATTCCCGTCTCGGATACCCGCTCCGTATACCTGCACAAAGGAAAGCCCGGGAAGTCCCGTTGTTTCCCCTCCGATGATTAAGTCAGTCGGAGTTTGTTTGTAATATGTGAATGTAAGGTTTCTGTTTCAGAGAATACTTAGTCTGTAATGAGGATGATGATGAGCTATTTATAGTACTTCATACCTGTAACCATGGTTTAGTCAGACTTTACCTTAGTCATCCTAGCTGTCCTCAGAAGCATTGACCATAGTTACTTTACTGCATATTCGTTTTTAGTGGCTACTCTATTGTAGATCCTCCTTTGTATTTGTTTAATCCTAGGCATGCTAAAGTCAGCCGGCCTAAGTCATAGGTGTGCAGGCGCACCATCTAAGGTGGACAGTGAATGCACTGTCATCCACTGAAACTGGTCCTGAAATGCTTTCTGGCGAACCCCATTTAGGCGACGCCTTCATGGGCATGTATTCAAGGGCGACGCCTCCGTCTGTGAAGACACAGGCGACGCCTGTAACTAGCTGGGCCTAAAAAGGGTGAAGTCCAAAAGGCTTATCTGGGCCGAATATTAAGCCCAGCCCAGTCCAATATTTATAACCCATCATCTGCCCCCGAAGTCTTAAATGAGCGACGCTCATTTGAGAATTTAAACTCCTTCTGAAAGTCGTTTTCTTAATATCTTTTCATTTATTGGCGTCGCCTGTAACCATACTTATCGTAACCGTCGTCCACGTGTCTATCATGCACTGGGCGACTTTTCCGTTACAATTCAAATTTCAAATTTGAATTTTGGCGGGATCTTCTAGAAGCCTCGGGAAACGCTGTGACCGTTTCTGTTTGGAGGGGTAAAATAGTCATTTCCACTTTAGTAACTGCTCGCCTTTATAATTCGTAGGGGTATTTCCGTAAATTCCTCGCCTACGCAACGGTTCGCCTCCTTCAAACCCTTATAAATACCCCCACTCCTCCTTCATTTAATACTTTTACTCCCCCTTAAGCTTTCTCTCTCTAAAAATCCTCTGCCTTCTCTCTAGAATTCCGGCCAAACTCCGGTCAATTCTCCGATCGCCTTTTCTTTCTCCAACGCCTTCGCCTTTCCAAAACGCCTTCGCCTTTCTTTTCCGAAACACTTTCGCCTTTCATCATTGCTCGGTGCTTTCCCCTCGCTCTAAACGCCCATCATCTCCGCGTCATTCGGTCTTATAGAAGAATGGCGTCTGATTCTGATATAGGTAACCACATCTTCCTTCCTTCGCTTTCTCTGACCTTAAACCAAATCTCCTCACTCTACGTTCTTTCGAACAAGCAGTGGCTGAGGCGGGCTTGGGCGACGCCCAAGCCCCCAGGTATCCCATCCCAGATGATGCGGATCCTGAAAACCCTCACCCTATATGTCATCCCAAGGAAGGCGAGGAGATTATTTTCCCTTCTCAAATCACCGCGGGATTAAGATTCCCCTACTGTCCTCCTCTAGTGGAGTTGTGTCGCCATTTTGGCATCTCTCCCACCCAACTTTCTCCCAACGCCCTTCACACCTGGATAGGTTTTAGGGTCCTTTGCTTTCGTAGAGGGTGGGAGTATTCTTTAAACATTTTTCGTAGTTTTTATAGGTTAGAAACAAATAGATATGGCGTTCGCCTTTTCACAACTAGGGCGACGCCCCCTATTAAAGAGTGGGATTGGGACGCTTCTCGTCCCTTAGTCACGGGTTACAAATCCCGAAATAGCAATTGGAAGAACGCCTACTTTTGCTTTCAAGGAGGCGTTCCATGGTGTCTGGTGACGACCAAAAGTGGCAGAGATCTAGCTCCAGGCGTCGAGGATTTTTCCTCCGCCGAAATGGACGCCATGACAGCCATCTACTTGGATCATCAAGGAGGGCGTGCGCAGATAATCTCCAAAGAGATCTGTGAGTCCGACTTAGAAGATGCTGGCGTCTCCATAATAGATCGTCGCCTTCTGCCTTTCTTTCCGGTAAATGACTTTCCTTTCCTTTTCTTATTGCAGATAGGGATTTTGCCATGTTTTCTCACCTTGTAACGCCTGTCCAGAAAAAGGCGCCCAAGGAGAAGAAAACAAAGGAGAAGAAGGCTAAGGAGCCTAAAGGCGACGCTCCGGAGGGCTCCAAAAAGCGCAAAGGGCACAACTCCTCCAAGGGCAAGAAAAAGGCGAAGCCTAAGGAGGATTCCTTGGATCCTCTTAAAGCTCCTGCCGAGCTTTTCAGCGACGACACCAACGACGCTGTCGAAGCCTTTAAAGGTGCGGTTCCTAAATCTCACTGGGTAAATAACAGCGTCACTAGTAATAGGAATAATGTTTTGTTCACAAAAAAGTGGGGTCCTCCAGTCTTAGCCTATGGTGGCATCATGTGGACCTACACCGAGTATCACTCGGGTGTTGTTAAGAAGGGACCATTTGACCCTTCCTTTGATCCGACAGGGGCGACGCCTGCTGCTCCTTCAATACAGAAGACGCCAACCCCTCCACGCCATGTACCTTCCTCTTCAAAGGAAGTAATCCTGGTGGATACCTCTCCTGGCGACGACTCCTTGCCATCACCTCCTCCTTCTCCTTTAATTCGTCGTCGCCCAGATGACCTTCTTCAATTCAAGGGGCCTGCTTTTGACGTCAGGCGAGAGCTGTTGGATCAGGCTACCATCGCCAATCCAAAAGCGCCATGGGTCCCCTGCACAAAGCTCCAGCAGACCTCTTTGATGGCGGGTCATTCCAGCATCGACCCCAACCTCAGTCTTCACCTTCTCTCGGGTGCTTGCCCCCCTGCTGATAGAGGGCCTTTGAACCTGGAGACTGAAGCCATAGAGGGTTTGGTTCGCCATTCCCTCTCTTTAATACAGAGTCAGGTAAACGCCAATTTCCTTTAGTGCTTTTACTTTCATAGTTGTATTTTTTCCTAACTTTTCCTTGTTTATTCTTCAGATCATTCCTGCTGCTCTGAAGATGGGCGCCACTCTTATGGGCCTAACTGAGGAAAGAGAGAAGGACCAGGCCCGCCTTCGCCAGGCTGAGAAGGAGAAATTTGAGGTGGAGAAGCTGCAGCATCGCCTCGCTGTTTCTGAAGCAGGTCGCAAGGAGTTGGAGGCTGACCTTGTCCATAAGGAACAGCTCGCCAATCAACTGAGGGATGCGCAGAATAGGGAGAACGCCATGAAGGCTTCCCTCAGCAAGATCCAGAAGGAGATGGCGCTTGTCAAGAAAGACAAGGACAACGCCTTCAAGGAAGCAGAGAACGCCAAAAGGGAAGCCGAGCAGGCTATTAAGGAGGCGTCTCAGTCCACTCAGGAGGTGGAACACCTCAAGGCTGAACTGCCCAAACGCCTGGAAGAAGCTGTGGAGTCCTTCCGCACAAGTTCAGATTTCGCCAAGGCTGCCATCGAGTGGAACCGTACTGGCGTTTTAGCCATCTTCAAGAAGGCTGAAAAGGATATCCGTAAGGTGGATCCCAACTTTCCCTTGGATAAGTTGGAGTTTCTATCTGGGTACCTCGCCATGAAGGCTCAAGAAGAAGCTGAGGCGTTGGCTGGTAGTGATGAAGAGACTGGCGATGACAGCTCCTCTTCTGGTGATTCTTCTCCAACAGAGTCGCCTCCTGAACCAGTGCCTGTCGAGACAAATTCAGAGACGCCTGCTCCTGGCACTTCTCCAAAGACAACGCCTTCAATTCTTCCTTAGTTTTATTTTCTTTTTCAACTCGCCTTTTTTGTAAAGACAGTTTTGCAACGCTTCGCCGTTGCTATTATGAATCCTTTATTTCCATATGCAGTGTGTGTGTTTTTCCATACTTAGCTTTATTTCATACTTAGTTTTATTTTTATACTACTTGTTAAAATAACAAGTCTTATCTCATTTATCAAAACTTAAGCAAACGCCAATAAGCTTTTGTTTGAATGTCATCGCCAATAATCTTGAGATAACCATTTCCAGTGGTCGCCATTTAATCAACTTAATGAACAACTTAATTGAATGTTTAAGTAATCGCCACCAGATTGAATATTGAGCAATCGCCATTAAACCAGATTTTAAATCATCACCATTTCATCCAATGTTTAAGCAATCGCCATTTCATTCAAGGTTTGGTAATCGCCATTACATATAACACCCCTTGATTTCAACAATACTTCATACATTGCCTTCGACATTTAAGTATAATTTTTTTTTTTTTTTTCAAATGCTATGAACACCTTCAACATTAGGCATAAAATTTCTTCAAATGCTCAGCATTAAAAGTATTCTTCAACACTTTTCCTTCTAAATCTTCTAACACATATGTGTTTGGGTGAGGAACGGCGATGACTTTGTAGGGTCCTTCCCATTTGGGTGACAGCTTGTTTACTCTATCCTGGTGTGAGAATTCGTGCCTACGCCATACCCTCTCCCCCACAAAAAATTGGCGAGATGATACTTTCCTATTGTAGTATCTCGCCGTAGCCAATCGCATACGCCCCTGAATTTCTTCTGAAGCCCATCGCTTTTCATCCACCATGTCCAATTCCAAACGCCTTTGATCCTCATTGTCCAGTGTGTCATAATGGCTTACCCTGTGCGACTCAACTGCTATTTCTGTTGGAGCAACCGCCTCTGACCCATAAACTAATCCAAATGGCGTCTCTCCAGTTGCTTTCTTTGGTGTTGTTCTCAACGCCCATAAGACGTTTTCTAATTCATCTGTCCATTTTCCTCCCAAGGCGTCTAGTCTTTTCTTCAAACCATTCAAGACTGTTTTGTTCGCTGCCTCCACCTGTCCATTGGCCTGCGCATGTTTTACTGAAGCATGCCTAAGGTCAATTTTTAACTCTTCACAAAACCATTTTAACTCTTTTCCAGCGAATTGTGGGCCATTGTCACTGACCAACACACTCGGGATTCCATATCGAGAAACAATTCTTGATTTAATAAATTTGATGACTTGAAATTCGGTGGTTGATGACATCGCCTTTGCTTCAATCCATTTCGAAAAATAGTCGATGGCGACTATTATATAGGTGCGTTGCTTGGATTTTGGCAATGGTCCTACCAAATCGATTCCCCACTGTGCAAATGGCCATGCTGCGCATATACTTGTAAGGCTTGCTGGTGGACGAACTATCTTCGGACTATACTTTTGGCATGATTCACACTTCATAACCAAAGCAGTCGCCTCTTGATTCATTGTAGGCCAATAATAACCTTGATTCAGAATCTTCCTCACAATCGACCTTGCCCCTTCATGACAGGCCGCGTATCCTTCGTGGACTTCTCTTAAAATGGTAACCGTTTCCGGGTGAGCGACGCATCTGAGATAGGGCGTGGAGAAACCCTTCTTATACATTAGTCCATCGATTATTCGGAAACTTGGTGCTAAACATACAATCTTTTTGGACTGAACTTCATCAGTGGGGAGTACTCCTGATTCCAAATAAGATCGAATAGGCGTCGCCCAGTCAACAGTGATACTTATGTTAGCACAATAAAAGCCAACACACTCTCCATGATTGGTTTCTATGAAATGGGCCTGCCTAGGCGTCGCCTGCCAAGCATATTTGCTCAGGGCGTCTGCTTCTTGATTCGCTTCTCGGGGAATGGCTTCAATCTGAAATTTATTAAACCCTGCTACCAGCGCCATAGCCTCTTTCCAATATAACTTCATTTTTTCTCCTTTAGCCATATATTCCCCTTTTATTTGGTTGACCACCAATTGTGAATCACAAAACACATGCAAAGAGGTGACTCCCAATCCTTTTGCTAATCGCAATCCCGTAACCAACGCCTCATACTCAGCTTCATTATTAGTAGCTTTGAAAGTGAGGACCAGGGCATATGTTAACGGTGTTCCTCCATCTGGTGGTGTCAACACTAATCCTGCCCCCGAGCCATCGTCTGATGAGGATCCATCAGTGTGAAGTATCCAAGGATTCTCTTCTTTTTCTTTTTCTTTAGGCGTCGCTTGTTGAGGACATGTGGATTCCACAATGAAATCTGCCAATACCTGACCCTTAATGGCGTTTCTAGGGGCGAATTTAATTCTAAACTCGCTTAATTCGATAGCCCATTTGACCATTCTTCCTGAAGCATCTGGTTTTTGTAGAAAATGTTTCAACGGTTGATTTGTTAAAACCGTAATTTCATGCTCATGGAAATAAGGACGTAGCTTCCTTGCTGATACTACCAACGCATAAAGGTACTTCTCAACCTCCAAGTAGTTTATTTCAGATTTTGCAAGTACTTTCGATACATAATACACTGGCACCTGGCCTTTTCCTACTTCCTTGACCAATACTGAACTTACAGCGACTGGTGTAATACTTAAATATAAGGAAAGAGCGTCGCCTTTGGAAGGCTTCGCCAAAGGTGGAAGTGTCTTGAGATGTTTTTTCAGGTCCTGGAAAGCCTGCTCACATTCACCAGTCCATTCAAATTTTTTGTTGGCCCTTAGCACCTGGAAGAAAGGGAGTGACTTGTCGCCTGCTTTTGCCAGAAAACGGCTAAGCGCCGCCAATCTTCCATTCAGACTCTGCACTTCTTTGTGGCAAGTTGGACTCCTCATGGCTTCAATGGCTTCCAGCTTCTCAGGATTGACCTCTATTCCTCTTTGGCTTACCATGTATCCCAGAAACTTTCCCGAGTGAACGCCAAAAGCACACTTTGCTGGATTCAGGCGAACTTGATGAAGGCGCATTCTTTCGAATGTTTTCCTCAGGTCCTCCACGTGGTCCCCACTCTTTATGGATTTTACTAGCATGTCATCAACATATGCTTCCATGGTGACGCCTATCATTCCGTCGAAAAGCTTGTTGATCATCCTCTGATAAGTGGCTCCTGCATTCAACAAACCAAAAGGCATCACCGTGTAATGATATATGTCGCTATCCGCATAAAAAGCGGTATGTTGAGCGTCGCCATCCGCCATTTGTATTTGGTTGTAACCAGAATATGCATCCATAAAGCTGAGTAGCTCGTGTCCAGAAGTGGCGTCGACCAATTGATCGATTCTGGGCAACGGATAAGAATCCTTCGGACATGCTTTATTCAAGTCGCGATAGTCAATACACATCCTCCACTTCCCATTGCTTTTCTTCACCAACACAGGGTTGGCGACCCAGGTCTGAAACCTGATTTCCTTCACAAACTTTGCTTCAATGAGCTTTCCTACTTCTTGCTTGATGGCAATCGCCTTTTCCTCACCTACAGGGCGTCGCTTCTGAGCAATAGGCCTGACATTTAGGTCTAGATTGAGTTCATGGGCAATGACATCTTTGCTGATGCCCGGCATATCGCTTGGTTTCCAAGCGAATAATTCCTTGAACTCCACCAGGAGCATCGAAAGAGCAGCAGCCTCATCTTCCCCGAGCGTCGCTCCAATAGATACTTCCTTCCCTTTACCATCAATCTCCACCTTCTTCAATCCTTCCACGGGTTGAGGGCGACTCCTTTCCTCCCTTGGATCTTCTTCTGTCTGGATTGCCAAGGATTCTTTTTTCTTGAAGTGGCGACGCGTCGCCTAGACATAGCAGCTTCGTGCCGCTGGTTGGTCTCCCTTCACAACCCCTACACCATGGGGTGTAGGGAATTTCAACAACTGATGATATGTGGAGTGTACCATTTTGTTTGGGTTCAATGTCAATCTTCCCAAAATGGCGTTGTAAGATGCTGGGGCGTCCACCACAATGAAAGTGATGTCGAAGTTCAAAACTTGCCATCCTTCGCCCAAGCTGACCGGCAAAGTCACTGCTCCTACCGGGTAGGTGGTGTGCGAGGCGAAGCCCATCAAAGGAAAGTTGACCTTTTTCAGATCCTTTTCCTTTCTTCCCATTCGTTTGTATGCATCCAAAAATAGGATATCAGCTGAACTTCCTGAGTCCACCAATATTCTCTTCATGTTGAATCGATCGACGCCCATAGTAATCACCAAGGCATCATCATGAGGAGAAGTGACATGTCCCATTTCCTTTTCTGAAAAGGAAATGATCACCTCCTCCTCCTCTCTTGGTCGTTTTCCTAGCTTGTCGGTTCCAGACATTTGGGAAGCGTATCCCTCCCTTGCTGAACAGGTTTCTCCACCCGAGGTAAAGCCTCCACTAATCATGTTCAAATCCTCCACCTTGTTGCTAGGCCCTACCCCATGTGGCATATTCCTAGGCGACGCCCTCTTCCTCGGACTCCTACTCCTTTGGCGTCGGGCCAAGAAGTTCTTCAAGTGCCCCTGTTGGATCAACCTTTCTATATCTTTCTTCAAAATATAGCAGTCGTCCGTATGATGGCCCTTACATCGGTGGTATCTGCAATACTGGTTAGGATTATTTCCCATAACCGCGTCTGGCTTCCTTGGTGGAGGAGGCGTCGCCCAATTCTTCTTCTCCATCTCTGTTAAAATTATGGAAATTTCCCTATTCAGGGGGGTGTAGCTTTGGAAAGCTTCTCTAGCAGGCCTTGGTCCGAAAGAGCGACGCTTATCCTCATGCTTTCGCTCATCATGCTTTGAGGAGCGTTGCTCTGGTCTTTTTCCTTCTGCATGCTCTTTTCTGGACGCTTCTTTGTGGATCTTTCTTCCTTCTCGTGAAATCTCTAAGTCTATGTAAGACTTGACTCTGTCTGCCATTTCCTCCACGGTGTTGACTGGTAGGACACTCAAACTGTCGTACAAAGTCGATCCCTTTGGGCCCAATCCTCTTATGAAGGCTCGGATGGTTTCTCCCTGCGTGATGGCTTGATCAATTCCAGCCAATTCCCTGTTGAATCGAGAATAGAAGTCGCCCAAACTTTCCTGGTCCCCCTGCCTGATATGATCGAGCGTTCCCACACTTTTTAGTAGGCGACGCCCTCCCATGTATTGTACGATGAACTTGTCCTTCAGCTCTGTCCACGAGTTTACTGATGCCTTGGGTAGGTTGAAAAACCAATGTGCAGGCACATCGCCCAAAGTAGCTGGAAATAGCAACGCCAAATGAGTTTCCTCACTTGTTCTTCCCAACAAAGAATTTTCATGTCTTTGTATGTGGAAGACCGGATCAGTATCCCCATTGTACGTATCTATGCGAAAAGTCGGCTGCACCTGTGCTGGTAGTGCCACCGATAATATCGCTGGGGCGAACGGATGCGTCGACCTGTCTCGAAGGTGAGGCATGGTTCGATTCTTTTGCTCCTTTAGCGTTTCAGCTATGATTTCTTTGACCCTGTCTTCACTTAACATCCTTGGAGCAGGCGCCACAGGTACAATAGCCCCTACTGCCCCCATGCCTGCCACAGGAAACGTCTCAGGTGATGGATTTGCTGGTGCGCCTGCTGGCCTTGATGTGGCTTCATGCGCCGCCTGAGCGCTTGCTCTTTGAGCTGCCCGAGCAGCTGTCCTTTGATCCCTTCTGTCCAAGAGCTCATCGAGAGCCATCATGAACGCTGGTGTCTGGATGAATTCTGCATTTATGTCCACTTGTCGAGGCGGCGCTCTGGCGAACGACGAGTCTATGCGAGACTGCGCCGCTCGAGGTGTGTCGTTGTCGTACCTCTGCTCTTCAGGAGGCACTTCTTCCGCCTGAATATTTTCTTGCTGCACAGACCTAGGTCGCACCATTTGTATTGGTATGTATGAGGTCTGTCCCAAATGCTGCTGCAGGTTTTGGAGCGAGTCCTCATCATTCACTTCACGAATGGTCTTTGCTCTTGTTGTTGGTGGAGCCATGGCTGATTTTCGCTCAATGCTTCCCACAGACGGCGCCAATGTGTTGGATCACGTACACCGTATTCCCGTCTCGGATACCCGCTCCGTATACCTGCACAAAGGAAAGCCCGGGAAGTCCCGTTGTTTCCCCTCCGATGATTAAGTCAGTCGGAGTTTGTTTGTAATATGTGAATGTAAGGTTTCTGTTTCAGAGAATACTTAGTCTGTAATGAGGATGATGATGAGCTATTTATAGTACTTCATACCTGTAACCATGGTTTAGTCAGACTTTACCTTAGTCATCCTAGCTGTCCTCAGAAGCATTGACCATAGTTACTTTACTGCATATTCGTTTTTAGTGGCTACTCTATTGTAGATCCTCCTTTGTATTTGTTTAATCCTAGGCATGCTAAAGTCAGCCGGCCTAAGTCATAGGTGTGCAGGCGCACCATCTAAGGTGGACAGTGAATGCACTGTCATCCACTGAAACTGGTCCTGAAATGCTTTCTGGCGAACCCCATTTAGGCGACGCCTTCATGGGCATGTATTCAAGGGCGACGCCTCCGTCTGTGAAGACACAGGCGACGCCTGTAACTAGCTGGGCCTAAAAAGGGTGAAGTCCAAAAGGCTTATCTGGGCCGAATATTAAGCCCAGCCCAGTCCAATATTTTTAACCCATCAGTATTGATGACTTGTAAAATTTGAGTAGGAGAATTGGTATAAAAAAAACTTAAATGTTAAGTACAAAATATGTAAATCACGTATATAATTAGTTTTTGACATTATATTTAAAAATAATTATTGATTTTCAAAATTTTCTTATTTTTATGCTCTCGTAGTTATAAACCTCACGAAAAATAAAATTACACTTATACAAAGGGAATATTATAAGGATCACTTTTGAATTATTGTTTTCTTTTGTCTCTAAAGTTGTTGAATTTTGAAGTTAAATTAGATTTTTCTTTCTCTTTTTGTATTCCTTCCTTCCATGGCTTCACTTCTATAATTCCATTGCTTTACAATTATACTTTATACAAGATTTATAGGAGCGAGCTTGGGCAGTCCAGACAGGCTTTTTCCTTAAATAAATTGAGCCCAAAATTTCAAGATTTATATTTTGAGAACCGAGATTGAGATCAATACCAAATTCATAATTTTAAAAAAAAGGTAAATTATGAGTTTCCCCCTAAAGTTTGGGCCGAATTTGAATTTCCATATTAATGCTTGAAATTTGAAATTTTAGTCCTAATGTTTGACCCGAATGAAAAATACCACCTTACCATCACATATCTGTTTATTTCGGACGGAAACTCCATCATGTGCTTGACATGTGATGTTTTTACATTTTCAAAGGATAAAATTACCCTCTATTGCCCTGTACATGGAGGAAGAATTGTTTGGAAGATCAACTAGTCACAGAAGACCTTTGAAGTGAACTTGGACGAGAATTAGCTTGTCACCGCCTGAAAATTGGAAGATAAGTTTGTCAACACCTGAAAATGACGTTCCTTCTTCATACCTTGTTCATGTAGAAGAACCTTATGATGAAGTCATCTTAAAGAAAAGTCGAGAAACCATGGTGAGTTCAAGCAATCTTTGTGAGTCGGGATTTTTAAAGCTTCCATTTTGATCCAAGTCGCATCCATGGCGTCAGTCCTCACCGAATTCACTGCCCATAGAATTGAGAAGGAGTTGGAACCCAGAACAGCAAAAAGGATCCCCGATATCACGCATGCCAAGACCAGGAGCCAACAAAGCAAATCGAAACTGGAAATTTTCGGCCATCAATACAAAAATCCAAGGAGGCACACATCAATTGAGAACATATGTTGAAATTCACTGATTTACCAATTGGGCATAAAGTGAGCGTCATGGCGCGAAATTAGGGCACACTGGGTCAGTCCGTGCATAAAATTGAGGTCAACACCTAAACCAAATGACTCAATGTACACATGGCGGTCTGTGCATAAAGTTTGGTGCTCTGTTGTTTCCTTCAACTCCCCCGTCTCCAATTGTGCTACTTCAACTATGGAGAGAGAATAACGAAGAAGAAGATTAAACCCTACTGCTATGTGTGAACTATGTTAGTGATGATAACATGTAAGCTGTAATTTCGTCACGGAGATGGCCGACCCTAATCTTCTAGATCTTTGCCTTGCCTCCGACTGATCAGGAAGACGAGGATCTCAAACTCACAGTGAAAGGAGGGTCATTTTGTTATTTCTCACCTTGAAAATACCACGTGACCTGCACATGGCAACGAATACGTCTGAAAAAAATGGAGAAAAGACTGTAAGGGAGGAATTTTAATTTTCTCCAAACATTAGGACTAAAATTTTAAATTTCAAACATTAAGGGGGAAACTCAAATTCGGCTCAAAATTTAGGGGGGAAACTCATAATTTACCCTTAAAAAAATTGGTCCAGGAAGGTCTTGATTGATTCAGGACGGAGTTGATCTAGACCGTTATTTGTTTGTATTATTAGATCAATAATCCAAAATATGCACAAACTTAATGGGAAAAAAATTAACTACAATAAATTATATGACAAAAATGAATATATTCATATATATCAAACACATCAACTATATGTATAGGGTCAGTAAAATCGGGATGGCCTTAGTCGTCCAATCGAGAAATTAACTTGAAAAGCCCGATCTTAAAAAAAGAACTCATATGATCAGTTTCAGTCTTAAACTCGGGATGAGCCATTTATGACACCCTAGAACCAATTTATTTTGGTCTACCAAGCTTTTTTGCCCCACCAATATGATTTAGCTTATGTGTAGAATTTTCCTTACTAAAAAACTAATGCAGTGATGCAAGAATAATGAAATTTTAGAGATTAATTTTCTTATGGAAAACAATCTCTTTCAATTGACCTAATAAATCAAAATTTGTCTCTCTCTATACATAATAATTTTGCTAGATCACTTAAAATGTTGATAAGTAATTTTTTTATTTTATTTTCTCATTCATAATATCAAACTAATCTCTTTTATTTATGTCCATGTCAATTATATAATTCTCATTCCTATGTGAGATGTCATGTAACTAACTTTAAAATTCTCCAAAGTCTCTCATTCATTCTCAAGATAAGTTACAAAACTTTAATTATTTCTCCTTATTTCACATGTATATTTATGATTTTGTCTTAAATATATGTTATGAAGTAGAATTTGTACAATACTAAAATACATAATATTATATTTTAGGGTTAATAACCAAATTGCTATCCCAACTTTGGACACTTTACAAATCACTACCCGAACTTTAATTTTTCAAAAAGTGCTACCTAAACTTTGACACATGGGGAAATTGCTACCTCCTTTTAATATGGACGAAAAAAAACGTGGTAGCACATTATTGGTCCATAAAATTAAAAAAAATATTATTTATTAAAAATACTAAAAAAATAGAAAAAGTCTATAAAAAAAACTGGAAAATTAATAGGGAAGATAATAATTTTAAATATACTATTTTTATTAAAAGTATGAAATAAAAAATAAAAATGTTTAGTTTTTTATTTTGTTTAATAAAAATATTATCTTAAAAACTATAATTTTTCCTAATATTTTTCTATTTGTTTTAGAATTTTTCTACATTTTTTTATATTTTTAAAAAATTATTTAGTTTTCTAAATTATTGGCCAATCATGTATTGTCACATAATTTTCCATCCATATTTAACAAAAAACTTAACGGAGGTAGCAATTTGCCCCAAGTCTAAAAGTACAGGTAGCAAATTTTGAAAAATCAAAATTTAGGTAGCAATTTGTTAAATGTCCAAATTTGGGGTAGCGATTTGGTTATTAACCCTATATTTTATGAATATTAAGTATGCACATGTTAAGATTTACTATTACAAATTAAATTTATTACTTAAAGATACATTTCATTTATCACATAATACTCATATCAAAATAAGGAACATATCAACATCACCTACCTTATTATAATAGTATCACGATAAATTTTAACAATGATATGAAAAATAGATTCAATATATTTTCAATTAATAAAATGGATAAAATATCGTATGTATAATTAAAAGATTGTTACTATTATTAAAATAAAATATATCAATGTTTTTAACATCTTTATATGGACAGTAGTAGAAGTCATAAATCATAAAAGTTAAGTTAGAACTTTAAGTCCCCAAGTATATTAAAAAATTTCCCACCACTATTGGTTTTGCCTTTTGGGTGAGCTTTCCTTCAACCGTTTTTGGGTTGCTCTTATGGCGAACCTTGCGGGTCGTTTTAAACTATCTTTGTTGTACCTTTTGTGTTATACGAAAAATTTGAGACTTGTTTTCTACCTTCTTTTCATAGCTAACCTTCCTGATGATTCTCGGCAGACCCTTGGCGAGCTCTTTTAGTCATTTTGAGGTTGCTTTCAGTCCCTAAGTGCGTTCAAAATTTTCCCACCACTTATGGTTTTGCCTTTTGGACAAGCTTTCATTTGATCGATTTTGGGCTGCACTTATGGAAAGACTCATGGGTTGTTTTAAACTTCCTATGACGTACCTTTTGTATTAAAGGAAATATTTGAGGTTGTTTTTTGTCCTCTTCATAGGGAGTTTTCTTTAGGTGTTTAAGTATTAGAAGAAATGAAGCCTGGTCTGGGATCACCCTCCTGGTCAAGTCGTTTTGAGTCTAGTCTATGAGTCATCTCATTCCAGACGATGTTCCTAGGAACTCTTACCAACCTTCTTACAGTTTGTATTGGTTGAGAGATGGTTTAGGGTTTGGGCTCTCTTTATATACTGACAACCAAGTCTGTTGTTGTAGTTTTGTCATCCCTTCTTTTTTGGGACCCTTCGTTATGTATCACTTGTGCAGATCTTTGGGTATCAACTATTTTCTCCTTGCAGAGATGCACCCGTTACTGCTTTGCTAAGTGGAAGTTGCAATCTATTCAAAGGACGATTGCATGCCCCTGAGTCGCTTATCTTCTCTTTCGTCATTTAATCACTGTCATTTGTTTTTAACTTTTCCTCTCATCCTCCAGAAAATTTCATTATTTAGGGGGCTAATTGTCAATTTCCCCCCTAAAGTTTGGACCGAATTTGAGACTCCCCCTTAATGTTTAAAATTTTAATTTTTAGTCCTAATGTTTGGACAAAATGAAAATTTCCCCCATTCCGTCATATCTCCGTTCATTTCAGACGGTGTATGAAACATGTACAGGTCACGTGTGTTAAAATGACAAAATTGCCCCTAACCCATCAATATAACTGAATATGAAAGAACAAGATGTTGAACGACCTGTAATCCCAAACAGCCATTTTCGCAAGCATTGGCAGAACTATGTCAAGACATGGGTGGGTTCAATGTTTAATTTAAAAACATTTGTTGTTGTTTTCTTCAGAATTTAAGGAAGTCTAATCGGGGATGAAGTCCAATCGGCGCTCACGCTCCTGCATCCAATCGGAGACACCATACTTCTCCTGCATCTTCGCGATTTCGTTTTCCTTCTTATTCGCATCAAACTTCTTGTTCATCTCCGTCGGCTGCTAGTACAACACAATCAGGTATCTATTACAGACGACCCGGAGAGGTGATCCATCGCAGTCTTGGCGTCATAGATGTCCTCGTACATGACAAACGTCGTCCCGCGAGTGTCCTTGTTGGTGATGTTGCTGATGCGGATCTGACAGATGGCGTCGTACAAATCACACATCTCCTCACTTGTGATGTTGAACGGAAGATTAGAGACATACAAGGCGTGATTGACCTCCGACCGAAGGCGGGCGTTGCCTTTACGGAGGTTGATTGTAGCCATGCCAATTTAGGGTTTGCTCTTTGCTCGGACATCCAGAAAATAGGGTCCACTGGAACTGGAAAGCAATGAGGAACTCGTTGAACGACCTGCAATTGTTGAACGCCAAGAACATCTTGTTCTTTCATTTTCAATTCTATTGATGGGTTGGAGACAATTTTGTCATTTTAACACACGTGACTTGCACATGTTTCATAAACCGTTTGAAATAAACGGAGATATGACAGAATGAGGTAAATTTTCATTTTGTGCAAACATTAGGACTAAAATTTAAAATTTTAAACATTAAAGAAAAATCTCAAATTTGGTCCAAACTTTAGGGGGAAATTTAGTTGTCGTTTTTTTTATGGTTGGCTTTCTATCGTAATTAGTCATTGCTGTTTGGCGTGAGTCTTCACTTCTTCCCCCATTTTCTTATTATTCTGGTTAGTTTTTTATCAACTCACTTAGTATAAAAGTTTTTTTTTTTTTTCTGAATTTTGAACTCTTACTTTCTCAATTTTCCAGATTTCTCGAGCTCTCCTTTGCATTGTGATTTCTCAGAGCCTTTCATTATTGTCGAAGGATTCTTCCTGCTCCCCAATGGCCTCGCGAACTGGGGAATCTTACTTTGCTACAATTGGTTCTTCTACCCCAACTGTGGCTGAATATTCTGTTATGGCCCCTTCATGGGGACTCGTTCGCTATGTCCCTCGTGCTCACGTTCAAGTAATTTTTCCTTTATCGTTCTTACAAACTGCAGTTGCCTCTAGGCTTTCTTCTTTTGTTTGTCTTGCCCACTTGAAGTTCGTCTAAGGTTTTCCTTACTTTTATTTTGTAGGTGTTGGTCATTTCTGGTTGGGTTCGATGGTTTGTTCGTCGGCCCGAGCGGGTTCGTCTACTGCAGGGATCCGCCTCCCCCCTTTTAGACGATTGTAGAGGGAGAGGACTGTCACTAAGGCTTCTTCTGAGGGCGATGACCTCTTTTTTAAGTCTTTTTTAGCTCCTAATTTTGATTGTAGACGACACTGGTGAGGGGGGACTTTACTCCCAATAGGTCGTCGAATGACACGAAGCAAAAGATCCTTGTTCACAAGGGCGGTGGTAATGTTCTCACCTTTCCCGTTTATGTAACAGAGAACCATCTCCTTGCATATGAGTATCTTCAACGGATCTTCCGACAAAGTCTTCTGTGGGAGATGTATATGGACGAAGCCAGGATGAAAAGTAGGGGCAAAATTTAGTTTTTAATTATATGAAATACACATAATAAATAATTTAACTTAGTTTTTTAACCTAAAACTAGGATGATACACGACTGCCATCAACCCATGTAAAATCAGCTAATTGACATAGTTGTAATGAATTATACCACAACCCAAAAAATCAGCCCAACAACTTGGAAAATCAGCTTTTAACTATCTAACCCTAGCTTTTCTTCACGGACAGCGCAGACAAACATTTAGGATTTGGGAGATAAAAGATTGAAGCAGCAGCAACCTTAAACACAAACATCAACCTTGAAGGGATAATCAACCAAAGTAAGCAACATTTCTTATCCTTCCTACTTCTTAAGCTCGAAGCGATTTACAACAACAAATTGTGGCCGTAAATTCATGGCGACACTCTCTTCTCTCGGTCTCGGCAACACTCTCTTCTCTCGGTCTCGACAACTTCTCTTCTTTCTTTCGGTAAGGAGGGCAATTGCCATTAAATTGAAGGTATACACTACTGCCATTAAAAGTCACGGGGGTCAATTGCCCCTGGACCCTGAACAGCTTCATCCCTGCTTCCTACTTCTTAAGCTCAAAGCGATTTACATCAACAAATTGTGGTCGTAAATTCATAGCAACACTCTCTTCTCTCGGTCTCGGAAACACTCTCTTCTCTCGGTCTCGACAACTTCTCTTCTTCCTTTCAGTCAGGGGGCAATTGCCATTAAATTGAAGGTATACACTACTGCCATTAAAGGTCAGGGGGGCAATTGCCCCCTTGGACCCTGAACAGCTTCGTCCCTGGAGATGTAGGTGGTGTTGAAATAGGACCCGGGGATGAGGTTCCTTTCCCTCAAAAGGTGCTAGTTAGGGTGCCCCTTTTTCAAAAAGAGGTTGCCCGGTTCGGGGAAAGTCCTCACTATGGACAGGGAAGTGCTCGCCAACCGTTATCGACTTGATTGTCACGTCGAAGGCCATTTTTTTTCTTGTCTGATGTGAGCTCTTTTCGTTTTAGCACAGTAATTCGTTGTATCCCTTCTTTTGGTAGCTTTATGTTCTTACTTTCTTAAGTTTTTTCAAAACGAGGCATTGTGCCAAACAAACTTGAAAGAGTAAGTATGCTGAAAAAATATTTAGCAAAATGTATATAGGCGCTACTGGGGTAGCATTTTTTACAACGTGCGCTATTTTGAGTAGCGTTTTTCAACAAACGCTACTAAGGTACTAAGGGTAGCGTTTTTCAACAAGCGCTACTTGGGGTAGCGTTTTTATGAAAACCGCCACCCCTATTGGCGTTTTTTTTAACGTTTTTTTACCTTTTTTTGATGACTCCATGTTTAATTAAAAATAAAATTATGCATCATAATCTAACTTCGTATAGAAATATTCATAATCTAGAGCCAAGTGTTGAAATGGCAGTAAAGTTAGCGACCTAGTGTTTTTTAGTCAAATTATCGCTTTACTTGATGAAATAAAACGTCGTGATACATGATCACGATTATTTTATATATCATCGACATATTTTAATTCTTTAACATTCAATAAAAAACAGTAATATAAACTCAATCGAGTATATGAAATTAACCATATGCTTTTCAACTTAATATTAATATAATAAGTAACAAATAAAACTTTTGTGGAACACTAGGTCACTGACTTTAGTGCCATTTCAACGCTTGGCTCAATATTATGAATATTTCTGTACGAAGTTAGATTATGATACATAATTTTATTTTTAAGTAAACACTGAGTCGTCAAAAAAACGTAAAAAAACAACAACAAAAACGCTACTCAAAGTAGCGCACGTTGTAAAAAAACCTATCCCTAGTAGCGCTTATATACATTTTGCTAAATATTTTTTCAGTACACTTACTATTTTAATTTTTTTGTCACAGTGCCTACTTTTTGAAAAACTCTATTTTCTTACTTCTCTTCGTTTATTGCTTATCCGTCAGGAGGTCGTCACGTGTGACTCTTTGTCTGTACTCATCGAGCAACATTAGAAGAGGTTGTTTGTTTATGGGAGAGGGTGGTTGCCTTTGCGGGTGCCCTCTTCGACGCGATTGCCCGACTCCAGCGTTAGGTGGCCTAGGTGGAGCGAGCCAAGGCTGACCAGGCGCTAGGCATGGACGACTATAAGATATCACGAATGCTATCGAGGTTATGAATATGGATATTTCATATTAATTTCACGTACTAACTAAGGTCGACCCAAACTTCTCGTTGGACCAAGTGACTTCTATACAAGGCTACATGGAGCTAAAGTTCAAGTTGGGAAAGCCTTCGGAGAATGTTCCTGATGGTGTTGAGGAGGCGGTCACAAAGGATGTTGATTGTATTGTTCGCCCAGACTCTCCTACTCTTTCAGACGCATAACGTTTATAGCTTTCTTTTTTCGTTCATCACATGTACCCCTCTATGCATATGTATTTTTTGTTTCCCGATACGGGGTTATTGCAAGAGCTTTTTTTTTTTCTCCAGAGGATGAGTACTTTCTTTTATCTTATTCGCGATGTGAATTTGCATATCATATGATTAATAGTTCTCCTTATATTATTTTTCTCTATATTCTTTCTTCGGTTAATTAGCTTAATTGTTACTTATGTTGACAAATGTGACTGAATAATTGAAACTTGAGCTCAACTGTTACTCATGTTTGAAATTGTGATTGAACGGTTCAGGTCTGTAACTTCCGTTAATTATCCCCGTTAAACTTGCGCATGTGTTGTAAACGTGGAATTTACGTAGCTGAATTTCCCAAACTACCCCTCTCCTTCTCTATTTACATCCAGCTTTAACCTTCGCAACATTTGGAGATGTAAAACCGCGAAAGAAGAACTAGAAAAAAGAACTAAGAACCCACGCAGCTACAGAAGAAAAAACAGTTTGGAGCAGTCCCACAGAACTTGGAGCATGAAGATTCGCGCATCTACTCATTTTGAGGTAATTTCATAATGGGTAACCCCAATTGGTAACCCTAATTCATTTTGCTTCAATTATTTATCATTTTCGAACCCTAATATTTCATACATTCTACCTGTTTGTTGTTGTAGAATCCCGTATGACAGGATTGTAGTGATGCAATTTCAACAAATAGAGAAACATTTGAAAGAACAATTGAATGTTGCAAAAACTTGAGCTCTTCAAAGTCGATCCAATCATAAGTTAGTTGTTGCGTTGGCAATTGTTTTTTTTTCAAGTTCAATTTCGAAGAAGTAGGTTGAGTATCCAGCTACATAGTATGTCATTTGTCTGTATCTGAAGTATGAAGAACATTCTGTCGTTTGCGTATGTGGTGACCTATGTTTGTGGAAAATTTGTTAAATGAAGTTGTATGTTAACTTAAGTGTTATTACAAGGTTACTTTGGTTTGGATATTTTGTTATCTAACCGTTACTTAATTCGAAAATGGCGAATAGTGGTACCCAGCATAAATCTGAAAACATACATACCAAAAATAGATTCTTAATTCACAGGAGAATTAGCCATAGAACACACCACCAGAATCACTTACATGTCGAGAATGACGAATCGTGGCACCCTATAAGTAATTATTGTCCAGAATTTACCAGTTTATTTGTTCTCAGTATCATGTTCCTCAGTTCTGTAGAACATTAATGTTGTTGGTGATTTTGCTTTTCTCAGATATTTCTAGTAGGATTGTCTTTTGCAATGGGTCCTCTTCAATTCCTTAAACTATATGAAATTCCTTATAGGGTAATTCTCCCTTGCCCTTCATTCCTTTGATTCCAAAATGGAACTGTTCGTAACAAGCAAATCTTGAATTTTGTTATTTTCTCGGCTAGTGTTACTGGATGACACATACTCCCAGAACTTCTTGTTAGCTTTCTTGACCAACTTCATGTACCACATATGTCTCTGGTACGTGTATGCACATGAAGCTGTTTCAACAAATAGAGAAACATTTGAAAGAACAATTGAATGTTGCAAAAACTTTAGCTCTTCAAAGTCGATCCAATCATAAGTTAGTTGTTGCGTTGGCAATTGTTTTTTTTTTCAAGTTCAATTTCGAAGAAGTAGGTTGAGTATCCAGCTACATAGTATGTCATTTGTCTGTATCTGAAGTATGAAGAATATTCTGTCGTTTGCGTATGTGGTGACCTATGTTTGTGGAGAATTTGTTAAATGAAGTTGTATGTTAACTTAAATGTTATTACAAGGTTACTTTGGTTTGGATATTTTGTTATCTAACCGTTACTTAATTCGAAAATGACGAATAGTGGCACCCAGCATAAATCTGAAAACATACATACCAAAAATAGGTCCTTAATTCACAGGAGAATTAGCCACAGAACACACCACCAGAATCACTGACATGTCGAGAATGACGAATCGTGGCACCCTATAAGTAATCATTGTCCAGAATTTACCAGTTTATTTGTTCTCAGTATCATGTTCCCCAGTTCTGTAGAATATTAATGTTGTTGGTGATTTTGCTTTTCTCAGATTTTGCTAGTAGGATTGTCTTTTGCAATGAATCCTCTTCAAGTCCTTAAACTATATGAAATTCCTTACTGGGTAATTCTCCCTTGCCCTTCATTCCTTTGATTCCAAAATGGAACTGTTCGTAACAAGCAAATCTTGAATTTTGTTATTTTCTCGGCTAGTGTTACTGGATGACACATACTCCCAGAACTTCTTGTTAGCTTTCTTGAGCAACTTCATGTGCCACATATGTCTCTGGTACGTGTATGCACATGAAGCTGACCATACACGTTTTCTTCATAAACATTCTTCAGAAAATGACCAATTAATAACATTTCTTCAGAAACATAAATAACTATTTAATCATAAAAAATGAAAACATAAGTGACTATTTAATCACAAACATAAGATGGTAAATCACTCAGCTGTCAAAAATATACACCATACCTTTTGTCGATAGGAACATGAAGGAACAACAGAAATACAAGCAGGAATCAAAATTCCGAAAAGAAAATCAAACTTTAACTGTCAGAAACCAAATTTGAGTACTAAATCAACAATGTTAACCAAACAACAGTTGAAAATTCACAAACAAATATAGCAGTCAACTAACAACGCAAAACCTTAATCCAGACGAACAAACGAAAAACTTGGCAACGAACATGCATCAATGTTGTACCTTCAGAGGTGTCGCACGAAGGAAGAGAGGAATTTTCAAAGGAATCACACAATCGCAAATAGGAATCGAAGTGAAGAGGATTCCCATAAACACAAACATCAATCGAAACTTCAAACCTCAAACAGGAATTGAAACGTCACTGACCCAGGAGTCAAAATACACCGAAAATTAAAAACTTGCTTGGAGAAGAGAATTTTGCACCGCAATGTTAGTAATGAATTGTTTTGCTGTTGAAAAAATCTATGCAGATGAGGGAAGTTGGAAGGGGAGAAATGGGAGTTGATGGAAAATTGGAAGGGGGGAAATGGGAGTTGTAAAGGGAGGGAATTGGAAAAAAGGAGACAAAATGGTATAATTGTCTTTCCATTTAAGTTTAATTCGTTCAAATTAAGTCACGTGATTTAATATTGGAGGAAAACTTCACATAATAACTGTTCAGTCACATTCTAAAACTTAAGTAATGGTTGAGTTACACATAAAAATATGAGTAACGGTTTAATCACACAGGACAAACATAAATAACTGTTGAGGTGGTTTACCATTTTTTTCTTCTTCAAATGTTGTTTCTTTTAATGAACCACAGAATTTGAAAAAAAATGATCGTTTTATATTAAATAATTTTTTTTCACTCATGAATATGTTCAATTGAAAGAAACGGATTGTTGACAAAAAAAAAAGACAGACTACCATCCCATAAAAAGTGGTTTGAGATAGGGTTGGGCATAAAAAATGGTTCGACTAAACCAAAATGTACCTTTTGTGAACCGTATCGGTTCTGAACCAATTTTTATGAACCGGTTCACAAACCAAACGTTTTTTTGCAAAAATATGGAGCAGTTCAGAAGAGGTACAAAAAACAGTTCTTAAACGGTAAACCGAACCACTTCTTGTATCGATTTTAAAACAATATTATATGTAAATATCTACTCTAAACCATTAAACCATAGTTGTGACGTGTGACACGGTCCAGACCGGTTCTCTTCACTTTCATCTTCACGACACTTCGTTCTTTCTTCTTCTTAATCGATTATTCTCGGTCTCCACCATATAGAGGCCATTTTAGAAATTTTCAGTCTCCGTCGCTGGTGAATATAAAGAACGACGTGCAATTACGGTGCAACAAGCATCACAGATTCTAGAGCATTGCTTGTGAAATTAACCCTATCGCTGATGAAACCAAAACTACGGTACTGAATCTATTGATGAGATACCTTTCTTATGTCCAATCTAGTTAAGATACTTTTATTCTCTATCATGAATGAAGGTACCACGGTACTGAATCTCTTGTGGGCATGGCGAGTGATCTAAGATATTGTTCTTCTCCATCATAAATGAACTATTCTCCAAGAACTTCGATAGAAATCTAATTTTGGGTCACTTGAATTGATTTGTAGGCCTGGAAGCTTCGTTACTGAAGGAATTCGGATTGATGGCTCCATAGTTTGAGATGGTTGAGAGAGGTTGTAGATTGATGGGCTAGAGCTCAGTGTAATTGATTCTGATTATGACATGGTCAGTTAAATACAAATACACTCCATGGTTTGCAGAACTCTCTTCTGATTATTGTTTAGCTCAGCTCTTTTTTGAGAAGATGAGTTTTTTGTTAATATATATATAAAGTGGTTTGGCTGAACAGCTTTTTGAACCAGTTCAGAACAGGTACGATAAATTGGCCAAAATCTGGAGCGGCAAAAACTGGAGCAGTAAATCGTTCCGCATGTAAAATGTGGTAAAGGTACAGTTCTGAATCGGTTCAACCTCGAATCAACTCATGCCCAACCCTAATTTGAGATTCCATCGAATTCTAGGCTTGTTCATGAATCGGTTCGACCCCGAACCAGTTCAAAACTGAATTGGTCTAGTTTGTAAAAAAACAGTACTTTTTTATGTTTCTATAAAAACTAGTATGGTTTAAGTAAAAAATGGTATTGTTCGAACTAATTCAGAACCGGTGCGAACTGGTGTGAGCTAGTTTTTTAATAAAATTTTGGTTAAGAAATAATTTGGTTCAAATCAAAACTGAACCGACTGAAAATCATGTCCAACACACTGAACCAACTAAAAAAACTGAACCAATTGAAAAACATACTGAACCGAGTGAAAAAACACTGAACCAACTGAAAATAACACTGAAACGACTGGAAAAACACTGAAACGACTGAAAATATGTTACACAATCAACTGAAATCATGTCCAACATAAACATATGAGAGTTCAATACATCTCTAGGTTTGGTTTATTGAAGACATCTCTAGGTTTGGTTTAATTTCAGACTGGTTTGGTTTATTTTGGTTCAAACCAATTCTAAAATTATATAAGTTTAAAGTGGTTTGATTTAAATTTAATTATAAACCAGTATCAAAAAACGAGTTGATTTGAAGCGATTCAAACTGAATTGAAACTACTATTTTGAACTGGTCTACTTCAAGCATAAAAAACTGGTCGGGTTTTGAAACTAGTTCTGTAGAACCAGTTCAACCCAGATTAGAACCAGGCATGTTCAGCCGAACTGGTTTAAATGAACAAGTCAACTGAATGCACTTTCCGTTTAATTCAATTATGAATTTATGATAACAATAATCTAAACACATACCAAACCAGTTCGGGCGGTTCATGCCCCAACTCTAGTTTGAGATTCCACCGAATTCACTTGTCGTTTAATTCAATTATGAATTTATGATAACACTAATCTAAACACATATTATATATACTAAAAGTTCTTATTGTTGTACAATCGCTTGTCATTTGTATTTTTTGAATGTGGTAATATATATATTATAATATAAACAAATAATTTTATTATCATTCGACGACCATCCATTTCGATTTCGTGTCCTCCTCCTTTATCTTTTTCTTTTTGCTCTCTCCCGGAAAAGAGTTCTCTCCCTTTATCTGCTTTTTCTCTTTATTTTTTCATCTTCAAATATTATTTCTTTTAATGAACCAGAGAAGTGGGGGGAACACGATCGCTACAATAATTTATTTTTCACTCATGAATTTGTTCTATTGAAACAAACAGACTACCATCCCATCAAAAGTGGTTTGAGATTATTGAAGTTGCACGCTGGATTTGTGATGGTTTGGGCTGATGGACTCGTTCTCGTTTCCTTATTTGGCCCATTTGTTTCTTATATTTTGATTTTGTATTTGGCATGAACTTGTATCTTTTATGTTATGGTGTTTTCTCCAATTTTTGATGTTTGAAGTGTAATTGAACAATAGTTATACATGGTTTCATATTTAAAGGGTGAAAGTCTGACAGATGAAAGAATCAGACTTAGTGATCCTCAAGTGCTTCTTCCGAATATGGTTTTTGATATTCTAGGGGTTTCTTCATCTTTCTTCAATCTGGTTCCGATTTCAACATGGTATCAGAGCTAAAGGCGATTCCGCCTACCCTATGATCTTCCCTCTACCACATTTTGTCTTTTGTGGTGGTAGAGTTTTCAGATTTTCTATCCCAATGGTTCGTCTTTTCTTCGCGATTTTCTTGATCGCGTTCTTGCAGGAGTTTTTTTCTGACACTGCTGGATTCTTTATGTGGTTGATCTTGCCATTACCGTATTATATCCTAGGTGGTGGCTCTATTGCGATTCGACTTCCTTCTTGTCTTGAAGCTTCGACTGACAGTTCATTTTTCCTCCGATCGTGAGGTAATCGTTTCTTCTTTGGCTCTTTTGGTTATTTCTCATGGATGAGGGCAAAGTCGTTAACATGGCAACATGCTATGCCATTGATGATATCAATGATGATGCCATGGCCAAAGTAGGGTCTCATCACCCTTTGTTCTTGCATGCGTGAGAAATACGTTCCTGCTTTTCACCATTTATGGGATAGGTGTAATGTTGTGGTATTAGGATGGATCATGAATTCGATAGCCAAAGATTTTGCTAGTGGGTTGATGTATACAGAAAGTGCTTTCTTGGTTTGGAAAGATTTAAAAGAAATATTTGACAAGATTAGTGGTCCAAGGACTTACCAATTGCATATGGAAATAGTCATGACTCGACAAGGTCTTGATTCAATTTCCACATTTTTTACAAAACTTAGAATTCTCTGGGCATAATACGATGTTGCATGTGCTTTATCTCATATCGAGGGTGATGATTTTAAAAAGCACATCGAGCATAAGGAAAACCAACGGTTGTTCCAATTTTTAATGGGATTGAATGAAACGTATTCTGGTGTGAGGATTTACTTGCTTTTGTGGAACCCTTTACCTTCGATCAATCAATCTTATAATTTGGTGATGCAAGAGGAAAGCCAAAGAGGGATAACTTTGGCTATGAGTTCCAATTTTGATTCTGGTGTTGTAAATATTTCTGTTAGTTTAGACAAACCGAAAGGAAATCAAAATTTGGAATGTTCATTTTGCAAGAAAAAAGGGCATACTGTTGAAAGATGTTTCTCCCGAGGATGTGACTTCTGTAAGAAGAATGGGCATTCAAAGGGCAATTGTTTTAAGCATAGAGATTTTTTTAAAGGCGAAGGGGCAAAATTTGAAAGCTAATGTTGTCTCCTCTGAAATTGGTGACATTAATTCTGTTTTCCATAATTTTTTTCTAATTATGCTCCTTCGAGTTCTTTCGTGCAAGGTACTATCACCCTTACCCGAGACCAATTTGAGAAGCTTTTGCACACTGTTGGGCAAGCTGACAACACTGCTTCAACAGCAGGTGCTACCTCTACCGAGGAACATCGTGTGAACATGACAGGTATATCCGTCAATTCCATTGTGCCTAATAATAATTATTATTGGATTTTAGACAATGGGGCAACAGATCACATGACCAACAGAAATGATTGGGTATGTGATCACAAGTTGGTTCCAAGAACCAAAGTCCAATTGCCTAATGGGGGATATTCTTATGTTATTGGAAATTTTACCTTTAGTAAGAATAACAAACTGATGAAAGTTCTTTACGTGCCCAAGTTTAAATATAATCTTTTGTCAGTTTCTAGACTTACTAAAGAACTGAATTGTTCTGTGATTTTTCACCCCAAGTTTGTTGTCATGTAGGACCTCTCAAATGGGAAGGTCTTGGGGACTGGTAAAGAGTTTTTAGGCATGTATTTCATTATAAAATGTTGTGATGATGTTGCATCGGATATGTGTTCTTCTGTTGTTAGCAATGTAATGTTGTGGCATAGACGTCTTGGGCATATTTCTTTGAAAGTCTTGGAACATATTGATTCTCTTGATTTACTGAAGAATAAAGTTTTTGATATAGAAGAATGTTCTATATGTCCCAAGGCTAAGATCATTAGAAAATCTTTTCCTCTTTCTGATTCTAGAGCAGATGTTGCATTCGATCTTATACATGCAGATGTGTGGGGGCCTTATCATACCCCTACACATGATAATAAAAGGTATTTTTTTAACATTGGTGAATGATTTTTCTAGAGTAACTTGAATCCACCTAGTCCAGTTTAAGTCTGATGTCATTATTGTTCTGAAATATTTTGTTGCTATGACTGAAACACAATTTCATAAAAGGATTAAAGGTTTCAGAATAGAAAATGGCAGGGAGGTTTTCAATGAACAACTGAAAGAGTTTTTGTAAAAAAACGAATTGCTCATCAAAGCAGTTTCCCTTATAACCTCCCCCCCCCCCCCCCCCCCCCACCCCCCCACCCCCCACCCCACCCCCCACCCCCACCCCAATAGAATGGGAGGGTTGAAAGGAAACACCCATTGTGTGGGAGGGCACTTAAGTTGCAAGTTTTTCTTCCAAATGAATTTTGGGGCGATTGTGCTTACTGCGTGTTATTTGATAAATCTGATGTCTTTTAAGTTGTTGGATGGAAAATCACTCATTGAGGTGTTGAGTAAAAGAAAACCTATGGTTAATCACCTTAGGGTGTTTGGATGTCTTTCCAATGCAACAAATATGTCGGTGGCCGATAAATTTGCCTCCAGATCAATTCCATCTGTTTTATTGGGATTTTCTGAGACTTAAAAGGGTTATAGACTCTATGATTTGGTTGAAAAAAAATATTTTGTTAGTCGAGACGTGCAATTTAATGAGAACATATTTCCTTTTGAGAATGGCAAATCATATCAGTTACCCATATTTTTTTTAGTATCATGATGAGTTGGATTCCTATGATGTGAGTGTCCCACAAGACGCAGATACTGAGGAAATTAGCATTGATGTTAGTGCAAGGAATCCAAATGATGTTGCTCATGATAGCATTGATAGAACCCCGTCGAATGATGAGTCTCAGAACGACTCTGATGGTGACGATGTCCCTGTTACAGAGGAAGCTACTGGACTTGTTATGAGCAGATCTGAAAGGCTTATTAAGCCTCCCATATGGATGAAAGATTATCAGGTTTTAAATGTATCTTGTGCTTATTCCATTGATAGATTTGTATCATATGATAAATTGTCTCATGACTATCAAGCTTATCTGAGTTCGGTCTCCAAGTTGACCGAACCTGACACCTTTTCTGAGGCCGTGAAGGATAAGGCTTGGATTCAGGCCATGAAGGATGAAATGCAAGTGTTGCAGCAGAATGAAACTTGGGAGTTGGTACCACTCCCAGCAGGTAAAAAATCGATTGGTTGCAAATGGGTTTACAAGTTAAAATATAAATCTGATGGGACTTTGAATAGATATAAAGCCAGATTAGTGGCTAAGGGATATAGTCAAAAACACGGAATTGATTATTTTGATATTTTTTCTCCTGTTGCAAAAATGAATACTGTAAGAATAATCTTATCTTTAGCGTCTATATATCAGTGGCTCCTTTATCAAATGGACGTTTATAATGCTTTCTTGCAAGGAGATTTGGATGAAGAGGTTTATATGAATGTTCCGGAAGGGTTTCTTGATAAAACAATTGCCATCTTGTTTGCAAATTGCGTAAATCCTTATATGGGCTAAAGCAAGCAAGTAGGCAATGGAATATTAAACTAACTGATTCTCTTGTTATGGCTGGATACAAACAGTCGAAGTATGATTATTCCTTATTTACAAAGCATGATGGAATTCATCTGGTTATTCTTCTTATTTACGTGGATGATTTGCTTATTTGTGGTAATAGTGATGCGTTGATTTCTGATTTGAAACCATTTTTAAAATGAAGGATCTTGGTGATTTAAAATACTTCCTTGGCATTGAGATAGCTCGGTCCGAAAAAGGATTGGTACTCTGTCAAAAGAGGTATGCCTTGGAGCTTATTTATGATGTTGGATTGTCGGGTGCAAAAACTGCTAGAACTTTTATGGAACACAATGTGAAATATACTAGCGTTGATTATGATAGGCACCTGAATGTTAATGCTGAGGATGAACCCCTAGATGATGTTACTCTTTATAGGAGACTTATAGGGAAGCTTTTATACTTGACTATTACTCGGTCATATATTTCTTTTGTTGTGTAGAATCTTAGTCAGTATATGCAAAGTCCAAAAGTTTCCCATCTTGGAGCTGCCCTTAGAATTGTCAGGTATATAAAAAGGGAACCGGATAAATGTATTCTTCTCTCGTTCAGTTCTATATCTAGGCTTTTGGCATATTGTGATTCTGGGCCAGTTGTATTGAATCGAGAAAGTTTGTTACTGGTTTTTGTATTATGCTGGGAAATTCTTTGGTAAGTTGAAAAGTTAAGAAACAGACTACTGTATCTAAATCATCTGCCATGTCTGAGTATAGAAGCATGTGTGCATGTAGATCTGAGATAGTTTGGCTTGTAGGATTGATGGAAGAATTAGGTTTCAGTCAGGATTCTCCTGTTGTTTTACATTGTGACAATAAGATTGTCATTCAGATTGCTAATAATTCTGTTTTTCACGAACGGACCAAACATATAGAGATAGTTTGTCATTATATACGTGAAAAATTGCTTGAGAAAGTTGTGGAGCTTGAATATGTGAAGACGGATGATCAATTGGTTGATTTATTCACCAAACCTCTTGGAACTCAACAATATTTTTTCTTATCCGGTAAGTTGGGGATGAAGAATACATTTGGTGGACAGGGGGAGTTGCAATTAATTTAGTCTTGATGGTTTCCAGCCTGAAGGGGAGTATTGAAGTTGCAGGCTGGATTTGTGATGGTTTGGGTTGATGGGCTCGTTCTCGTTTTCTTATTTGGCCCATCTGTTTCTCATATTTCGATTTTGTATTTGACTCGAACTTGTATCTTTTATGTTGTGGTGTTTTCTCCAATTCTTGATAGTTGGAAGTGTAATTGAACAATAGTTATATAGGGTTTCATATTTAAATGGTGAAAGTATGTATGCCAAATGAAGAAATCAGACTTAGTAATCCCTAAGTCTCTTCCTAAATTGGTATGTGATATTCTAAGGTTTTCTTCCGTTTTCTTCAATCCGGTTCCTACTTCAACAGAGATTTCACCAAATTCACTTGCGGTGTAATTCAATGACGATAACACTAATCTAAAGTGTCATTTTTCTATATTAAATTCACAACGAGTCTTGGTCTGTCCACTTTTTATAACTTCGATTCCATCATCCTTTTTCCGTTAGTGGCTTTCAACCTTTGTGAACCTCGGAATCCTTATCACCCACCAATAGATCTCCCTCATCTCCATCAACTCACATGTACAAACTTTGGCTGCAGATACGAATAGATAATCATCCATAATGATAAGAATCACAGTTTACCGTGAGGTCCAAGAAACTCAACAGTTCGAGAGAAGAGAACAGGAAATCAAACAGTTGTATACACAATTTACCAGAGATACAACATAATAGATTAATAGATCATCCTAATACCGATAAGGATCGAGTCTCACACGTGGAACTTCCGTTTGATCGTGCTCGTAGAAGCCTATGTTATTATTGTGAAACACACAAAACACTTGTTACGAAAATGGTAAGTGTAGACACGGTCCAAATTGTTTTTTAGTTTTACTATTATTAAACTGTGCCCCAACTGAGGTTACGAAACTGCATACAGAGCATTTTACGGATGGAGCTCCGTATTGGTACATCAACAGTATCCTGCAATTTACGCAGTTTACGTGAGCCACCTGATTCGCTGCAGAAAATTCATTTATTGCACATGAATATATCTAGCCTGTAATAAGTAAAAACTAAAAATTGGTGTAATTTGATTGTTAGGGTACCTTCTAAGGCGAGATTTACGGTATGACAGCACGAGCATCGCACGCTTGTCGCGCCTCGTATGTACATCAGTAAAGTGTGGCAGCCTCCGCAAACGAGTTGAGCCATTTCAGTTCCTATTATTGGAAAGGAAAGACATTATTTTTGACTTCCTGTTGTTAACTGAAGATGGAAAGGGAATTAATTTGGTTGATCTTGAAAGAACTACCGGGCGGTGGGACAGCCGTTACGGCATTGCAGACTGCGCAACAAACCGAGGATGCTCCGACGGGATATAGTAAAAGGTTCCGACAACCCAAGCATACGAGTTGACTCTGTTTTCCATCTACATAATAAAATCATAATTAAGTCTTCGCTATCTGATGACATAAATAAGATTGCTTGATCAACCGAGTGAAACCATAGACCCATACACCTACGAACGTCAAGGTACAAACTTTTACTACCCAAATCCTGTCACTAGTCATTCTTAATTATGGATCTGAGGATTATTGCTAAACAGAAGGAATATAAGAACTCAGCGACTACCTTCTCAAGATGTAGAACATATAATTACAATTAAACCCATAATTTTACAGTAAAAATACCATTGGATGGAGTAGTAGTAGTAGTAGTAGTAGTAGTAGTAGTACTATAGGTGGGTGGAGGAGTTGGATATGGAGCAAGAGGAATCGGCATTGTTGTAAATTATTTGCAGAGCTCTCTCTTCTTTCTCAATCAAGCTCGGACTTTGCAGATGATGTTAGAGAGAAAGCGAAAGAGAGAGACTGTTATTTTGTTGTGCCGGCCATTACTTGCAATTTATAATCTGCAATGGCGCTGTCATTTTCTACTTTCTTTCTGTAGATGATGGATCTTGTATTCTGGTATATACTCATAGAATATATATATATACCCAGAAAATAGCCAAGATTAGTTATGCTGTTAAAACACAGATACTGAATGTCAAATTGTATATCGATCATCCTTTGTTTGAAATTTTACAGTTTTTATCCGTACATTGAATTTGCCTTTACCATCCCAATTTTGTTTTAAAATGTAATCAGGATTCGTTTGGTTAAAAACCCGTGTTTGTATCCATCTTACATGTTTTATCCAAAGTTTGTACTTTTTTTATATCTGCTGACCCATATGATGATGGTGTCTTATCCGAAAATCAAGATTAGGTTTTTCATTAGATTGCGTTTCGATAATGAATGAAGCTATCTTCTTAATCAGATAGAGTGTAGTGTTTCTCTTTCTACTGCTGCACTGTAGCATGTCAGCTACAGGTGGGCCCCTTGAGCAATACCGTTCGCCACAGACAATGGCCACTCCCTCTATCTCCCTTTGGGGATAGCTGAATTAAAGGGTTAGGAAACGACCACGTCGCAAAGAAGAGCATCAATAACCTTTTCTGCAGTCCCTTCCAAAATGTCAAATTGAATTTTTATGTTTGTTAATTTGATTTTAATGATGTTTGTATTTGACAAATTTAGTTTTTTTTTTGCCAAATTTGGTCCAAGACCGAGATCGGCCCGAGTCAAGATTACTAGATGGCGCATAAAGACTCTAAATCAAGCGGGTAAGGAGGTGCTCATAAAATCTGTGATAACGGCGATAACGGCTTATGTGATGAGCTTATTCAAACTTCCAAAAAGTGTGCGGAGGTAAATGCGATAATAGCGCGGTTTTGGTGGGGTCAATCAAATGGGGGCCAAAAGATCCATTGGAGAAAATGGGACATACTCACAAAAAACAAGATTAAGGGTGGATTGGGGTTTAGAGAGTTGGAAACCTTCAACATGGCTTTGCTCGTCAAGATGGTGGGGAAGATGCAATCCGAACCGAATGCACTATGGGTATGAGTAATGCGGGGGATTTACTACCCGGGAAGGGATATTATTTCATCCAAAAAAGGAGGACGTGCATCTTGGGGTTGGGCAAGCTTATTGAGTAGTCGTGACAAGCTAGTAAGTGAAGGCCTATGGAGAATAGGCGGCAGGAGGAACATAAGAGTATTCGAGGACCCGTGGGTAGACTCAATCGATGAGTACAAAATTGACATCCGATCGGAGTGTGAGACAAACCGGGTACTCATGGTGGCCGACTTGATCAAGGAAGATAGAACGTGGAATACCGACTTGATCCATGCTATGATCGAACCGGTAAAGGCCTTACATGTTTTGCAGGTCCACATACCACAAATTGAAGGGGAAGACTGATTGATATGGCCACATACGAAAGAGGGAACCATCACGATTCGGTCGGTCTATAACCGAATCAAGGAGCAAACTGAAATCACCCAAGCGAGCTCGACGAACTTAGGAGTGGGAAATGAGGGAGGATGGTGAGCAATATGGAAGAGTGACATTATGCCGAAAATCAAGCACTTCATGTGGAAACTTCAATCAAATTCCCTACCTCTTATGATGAATCTCCGAAGAAGGGGTATGAATGTGCCGGTAAGTTTTCCAATATGTGGTATTGATGAGGATTGGGAACATATGCTATACAAATGCAGGTGGACCGAGGAACTATGGGGCGAGTTGTTAGGGCTCGATCCAAACCAACAAAGAACACAAAGCTTTGAGGACTGGATAGTGTCTCGCCAAGTGGAAACAGGGATGTCAAAACATACCCAAGAAACGAGGTGGAAACTATGCATGATGACATGTTGGATGATTTGGAAGGCAAGATGCAAAGCGACGTTCGAAGGAAAAATACCGAACACAAGGTATATCATCGAGGAAGTTAGGCGGATCTACGGTGAGCAATCAACCGAACCAGAAGTGAACCATGTCGAACCAGTTCAGGTCCTGGCCGAGAGGTGGGTTGCCCCAAATCAAGGCGAAGTCAAGATCAATTGCGATTCGGCTTGGTGTTCTCTTTCAAAAAAAGGAGGGCTCAGAGTAATTGCAAGAGATAACCGTGGGCAAGTATTGGGAGGAGCAAATAGAAACATGATGGGGTCGGATGCTACACCAATGGAGGCACAAGCCGTGCTACTTTGTTTGAGATTGGCAATAGAGAAAGGATGGCACAATGTGGTGGTAGAATCGGACTCGGAAATAGTGATAAACCAATTGAATGGTAAGTCACACCAATGGCGAATTGAAACCGTGTGCGACAACATCAAAGCACTAGCAAGGAAAGCGAACGTCATTAAGTGGAGGAAAGTCCGACGAACCGAAAACGAGAGCGCGAATTGGATCGCACAACAAGCAAAATTAGGAGTGTGTCTAAGTAATTGGGTCGAACGACTCCCACTCTTTCTTCGTAGTCTTTTGAGTAATGATTGTAATAGTTTCGGAAACAATGGTAACCGAGTTTGAAATAGAAGTATTTATTATGACCAATTTTTTTTTTGATGGAATGGATTTGAATAAAATAATGAATTATGTTATTTTTTGGTGGAATTAAATATGGAAAGAGAATAGAATGGGGTAAAATGACATATTTGTCGCTCTTCATATATGTATAGTATATAGTACATATAATTTGTGTTAATTAATTTTAAAGACTAAGAATAATAAAAACTTATAATATAATTAATTATTAATTAAAAAAACTTTTAAAATAATTTATTTAATTAATATTTTAAAAAAAATCCATTAATTAATTAAGATTAAATAGTTGAATTAATGTAAATTTTAATAACAAATCATTCTTATTATTAATACTCATCGACAATATATTTACACGAACCATAATATTATTAATGACCATACTTACATAATACAGAACAAATTAATGTTCCAAACCAAAATTATACAGCTTCGTAATATTGATCCCAACTTTGTAATACTAATCCACTAAACAGCTTCAACTGATCATCATCATCTAAACAACTTCAATAGACCAAATTGAACGGGGTCATCATCTAAACATCTCCACTAAACAACTTCAACCGATCAGAGATGATTTTTTCAAGGGACGAGCTGCAACAACATGAACAACTGCAATTTTTGCCATCCCCGCAAATTTAAAGCAAAAGCATGACATGTATATACAAATAAAACAAGAATTATACAACAACAAGTAAAACCCATTGAATGGTACTGGACATAATGAAACTGAACTGGTGATTATGTTGTGTTCCATTCCCAATGAATTGGTGATTCCAGGTTGTGCTTCAATTTATCAGACCAACCGAACAACAACTCAAACATCATTCAACTAAACAACAACTTAACAGAACAACATTTATAAAGTAAAATGCAGCAATTCAAACAGCAAACAATCGAATCTATGCAGTTCAAACAACAAACAAACAACATTTAACCGATTTTTGGGTTCGTGATGAACCCATATATGATTCTGGGTTCTTCACGAACCCAGAATCGATAGAAGAACTAAGGAGGAGGGTTCGTGATGCACATAGTGAAACAGAGAAGGATAGCATAACGGAGGAGAAGCAGAAGGAGAGTACACCTGAGGAGAAGGAGAGCAGACTAGAGGAGGAGAGCTTCGGTTGGATTGAAGGAGCAGGGAGCTTCGGTTCGTAAAGAGGGAAATAACTTAAGGGTATATTTGGCATTAACAAAATATATTGAGGGTAAAAAAGTCATTTTCATGCCTATTCCAGATTCCTAGCTCGCAAGGCTTAGGAAATTCGACCTTTTTTCCACGGAATGTCTAACACTAGAAGGCTCGGATTCCGTAAGCCAGAATGTTTCAATTTCGCGAAAAGAACAACTTCTTACGGAATCCGTAAGACCTATTCCATAAGTTTTCTATGAAAAGAACGAGTCATTATGTTCAATCACAGTACGAGTTGAACATATACATCAGGCAACAATATATGCAGCAAATCGAAATGGAATGCTAAGGGCACTATTATAAGAATTCAATCGGGTTGACAGTTGGATTTTGTTGGACTGTGACTTGCCAAGTCAACGGGCAAAATAGAAGAACATTATGTGATTCTATCATATCCTCTCTAAGAAGTTGTGTCTATTATTAGATCATATATGATTGACATAGTCAAAATCAGGCTTGTAACTCCTAGCTAAGTCTAATTTTGTTTTTGTGTATGGACAAACTTTTTATACAAACAAAAACATATTGATTTTCTCAAAATACTGAATCTCATAGTAAACTTGACTCACATATTAAAATTTTGGCATTATTTAGCTAAGACAGTTTAACGAGAATCAAATGATTTTCTAGTTCACTAGTTTAATGAGGAAAAAAACGATGGGGATGAGGGAAGGTAAGGTAAGGGGAAGGGGAAGGAATGAGGCACGGGTGGGAAGGAGAATGGGGGACAAGCTTAGAGGTGGTCATACTTTAAACGTTCAAGTACAAACTTGTAAGGGGAGGACCAAATTTTCTTAAGAAGACTGTGCAACTCATGGGAATCATTTTAGCTCATAATTTTGGGGTCAAATTCGTTAATGTGTGTCATTTGCATGTATCTAGAATTTTTATTATTCTGCATATTGGTCCTTACACTTTTAGAATATTATAATGTAGTATAACCATTTGTATTGCTAACAACTTATGACATTTTTTCTTTGCAATTGAGGTTTTGGGTTGAACTTTTGTGTAGCTAATTCTAATAAAAGAAAACGGGGAAAAATTGGTTTTGTCTAGAAATAAAAGTTACACATTTGTGACATTCGTAATGTATCCAAATAAAAGTTAAATTTTAGAGATTTTGTTTTGGAGACCACATTTGAAATGGAAACAATGGTTTTGTCTAGAAAGGAATGCCAAAGGGACACATTACGAACTCTTTGGCGACATGAAAATTGGTCTAAATAGAACTTTGGATAACCATAAAAAAAAAATGCATGCAATGATAGATTGAGGACCAATATCAATGTTTAGGTGTCTGGGAGACTAAGGATTTTGATCCCAAATCATGTGTGGCACGTTTAACTTTGGGAAGAAATTGAACAACCAGACCAAATTTTTAGTCATGTTTGGTGTTGGTTAGCTATTTGTATATTAAGGTACCCCAAATAAAAGTGGAGAACTATCCACAAGTGGTGAAACGTAGTGAAACATTTGCATATATTCAAATGTTAGAGTATCTCTCGAAAGTATGTATTAGTATGATTGTTGTAAGCAAGTTGTAAAATACACGAATCAACAATTTATCTCAGTTAAACTTTTTCATTAGCGACTAAGTCTAAGGTAAAGTTAAAGGGGGATTTGTTAACCAAAAAATGACTTGACCTTAAAGAATATGTTGTATGTGGCGAACATTTGTAGGAACCCGGTGTTAGGATCATTGATCAAAAAACATGTTTTGTCTTGTGTTTGGGCTTGATAAGATTTTACTCACTAAAAGTGGCATTTTATGTGATTAATAGCTATTAATGTGGGGTATGTACAAGCATAATGCAATGGTCATCAAGTAAAAAAGGAATAAGAAAAATGTTTCATCTACTTGCTTGATTGAGTGTCCTAATCTATGACATGGTATAATATGACATGTTGACTATGATACGTTGTAAATGTTAATTAACATCATTCATATCCCTATATTTCATATTTCTCTCTAACACATGTTTGAAATATGTGTTGAGGCAAGGCAATAGGGTCATCCTCATAAACAATAGAAAAGAACACGGAACCCCTCAACTTAATACATAGTGACGTTTGTTTAAATTTTGGGCAGACAAGAGACGATAATACGTACTTTATCAGTTTTATGGATAATAGTACAAAATATTACTATGTATACTTGTTAAAAAGTAAAGATGAAACAACTAATAAGTTATTGCTTTACAAATAAGAAGTTGGAAATCAACTTAATAAGAAAATTAAGGTGTTGCGTAGTCATAAATGTGACGAGTATGAGCATTGGTGAGTTTTGTGTTCAACACGACATTATTCATGAGGTCGTGACGTCCTACTTACCTAAATCAAACGAAGTGACAGAAACAAAAAAAATTAAACATTAAATGAACTAACGAACTTATTGTTATAAGTTCACGGTTACTTTAAAACAAGTGAGGAGAAGTTATTTTAAGTAGCAATTATTGTTTAATTAAAATGCCCTAAAAGACAGACAGATAAACACCTTTTGAGTTATGGAAATGGAGAAAATGTTCTTTCACATTTGCAATGTGAGGGTGTGTGTCTTGCTAAGTGATGACACCTTCTCCTAAAAAGATTAGGATTGGACCTAAAACGGTTAATTACATTTTCATTGGATTTGCTCAAAATAGTAATGCCTATAGATTTCTTGTACATGATTAAAATATGTTGGATACACACAAGGATACAATAATGGAATACAATAATGGAATTCGAAAATATGGGACTAGTGATGATAATAGTCAAGACCTAAAAGATGAAACAGGTGTTGAGGTAAATCCAGGAGAAACAAAAGGGTTAAGGAAAAAAAATATTTTAGTCAAATGTTTTTGACGTATATTCTTTAAGTGAACGTCAATCCTTTCAAGAGGTCGTGAACTCTTCTGCATGACCATTATGGAAAGAGACAAACAATAGTGATATTAATCCATCCTTTAAAATCATAGTTGGAAGTTGGTGGATCCTTCTCCGGGATGTAAACTACTAAGTTACAAGTGGATTGTTAAAAGAAAAATAAAAATGGATGAAACAACTGATAAGTATAAGGTAAGATCTGTAATTAAGGTTTATAAACATAGGGAAAGTCATGATTACTTTGACACATTTCTCCTGGAATAAGAATAACTTCCATTGGAATATACTTGTTATATCAATATTGGAAAATTTGGAAGTATATCAAATGAATGTAAGGGCTATTTTCTTAAATGAAGATTTAGAAAAACAACTTGAGAGTTTCTCTGTCCTTGGGCAAGTAAAGATTGTAAATTTGTTAGTAATTAATAATTATTGGTTTTAAACAGTCACTAAAATAGTGACACTAAAAATTCGACAATGTCATACGATAAAATGGATTTAAAATAAATGAATGTGAAAAATACATCTACATAAAAGATACAAATGAAGGCTAAATCATCTTGTGTTTTTACGTTGATGACATGCTTATCGTTGAAAGTAACGTTGAGATGATTAAATCCATTAAAATATGTTAAATTCGAGATTTGAGTCTTACTTATGTAATCCTTTTAATAAAGATTAATAGAATATTAGAAGTAATCATTCTAAGTCAATCTTATTATATCAATAAGATATTAAAAATTCAACAAGGATGACCAAAAAGAGGGTTGCTTTCCAATGGATCCTAACAAGTATACCTCAAGAAATATAGGGGAAATGTGTTTCAAGTATACTACTCAAGGATCGTTGGAAGTGTTATGTACTTAATGACATGTACTAGGATTAATATTGCATATAGGGGTGTCAACGTTCGACTCAACCCGTGAATGACCCATGAATGACCCGTTCACGGGTCGAGTTTGGGTCAGAATTGTTTTACCCACGGGTCATTTTGACACGACCCATATGATCCCTCTAATAAACGAGTCATGTTTGGGTCAAAATATTTGAACCATGGGTCGACCTACCGACCCATTGAATATTTTATGTTATATAAAAAATATATAATCTCATTTTTTTATGATGTGAGGAGTTAGAGATTACGCGGGTCAAACACGTCGAGCGGGTCAAATGGGTCAGTTTGACCCATGACTTTTGTGGGTAATGTTTTGTTACAGGTCAGCGAGTTACACGGGTTGACCCATCGACCCGTGGATCGTGTCTGGGTTACAAGAATTGACCCATAGAACTAGATGGGTCGTGTTTGGGCCAAACAATTTTTGACACGACCCGTGGCTGACACGACTCACGGTCGACCCACTGGCCTAAATTGACACCCCTAATTGCATATGTACTATGCGTGCTAAGTATATATACGAGTAATTCAAGTGTCGATAATTGAAACATAATTATAAAATTACTTTGGTACTTGATATATAGTAGTAGTTATGAGTTGCATTTATCCAACTCTTATATAAGGCTATAGTGAAACAAATTGAATAACTAGATCAAAATACTCAAACTCCACGAGTGAATTTGTGTATTCATTGTAGGAGGCGAAAGTGTATCATAGAAATCCTCAAAACAAATTTGAGGTGATAACAATCTGCATACATAGGCAAGCTGGGATGGTAGGGCAAAATGTCTGGATATGCGAGCTAGTCAAAATGGGATTTGTTGGCTTCATATAAAGGATGCTTGTTGGAAAGTTCTCTACGAAATGATTGCTTAGTCTTACATACCTACTCTGTCACTGCACAACAAGTAAAGGATTGCGACTTTTTTCAAAAAGTATTCATTTTCGATTTTTTTTTTGAAAAAGTATATATATAAAAAAAATATTTAGAAAAATATGTATACGCGCACCCCGGGGTCGCGCCTATTCAATAGGTGCACCCTGGGGTGCGTTTATTCCACATATTTTTTTTTTGGATTTACGGATTGCTTTGATATTCCCAACCATTTAAAGACTTATTTTTGCATAGAATAATAGAATAATTCCATCAAAAGATGTTAAATAACCTTGCATAGAATAATAGAATAATCTCATCAAAAGATGTTAAATAACCATGCTTTGATATTCCCAACGATTTAAAGACTTATTTTTGCATAGAATAATTCCATCAAAAGATGTTAAATAACCTTGCATAGAATAATAGAATAATTCCATCAAAAGATGTTAAATAACCTTGCATAGAATAATAGAATAATCCCATCAAAAGATGTTAAATAACCATGCTTTGATATTCCCAACGATTTAAAGACTTGTTTTTGCATAGAATAATTCCTGTGTTTGCGTCGACAGACTCCCAATTTGAACAACTTAATACCACTAGGCTTCGTAAAAACATATATGTATATATTTTATTGAAAAATTTATTTTAAAAAAAAAATCTGTGGAATAAGCGCACCCCTGGGGTGCGCGTATACATATTTTTCTAAATATTTTTTTATATATATACTTTTTCAAAAAAAAATTCAAAAATGAATACTTTTTGAAAAAAGTCAAGGATTGCACATTCTATGGATATGGATATTGGTAAATATAGACATATATGTTGCAGACACAATTTCATTATGCAATTGCTCTAGACTGAAATTATCATTAACAACTATGTGAGGTCGAAGGATACTATTTTTAATCCATTAGCCAAAGTGTTAAATAAAGAGTGAGATGACAATTATCAAGGGGAATGGGACTTAAACTTGTAGAGTAGACACTTTTGAGGAAAGCTCAATCTAGTTGACTAGAGATTCCAAGAGCTAGGTATAAAATGAACAACCTATTCACAAGAGTGAGTTAGATCACCACAGGAGATTTTTATACCAAGTCCATTTATATGATGAGAAACAATGATTATAATGAATACGGTTAAGTAAATACTTTTGATGATTCATAAATTAAGAAATATTATTAGAGTGGTGAAGTAAATCTTGAGATAATGAATCACCTATACAAATGAGAAGGTTCATTTAAAAAAAATTGTCGAGGGCGCAGTTTTTAGAAACGTTTGCAGAGCGAGGCGATCTCCATGGCCAAAATGAACATAAACATGAGAGGTGAACAATACTAGAAAGATGCATGTTATGTTATGTCATAATTTACACCAATGACAGACAGTTCAAGAACATCGCACCTACTGACTAACTAGTCAAGTCAGTGTAACTTCACAAGGGAAGGTTCAAAAGGGTAACACCTACTTATCCCATGCTTAAAAGATTGAAAATTAAAAAAGATTAAAACAACAAAATCACATATTAACCAAATGTTTCACTTAAAATAACAAAAATAAAAATAGAACAGATAAAAACAATTAATAATATATATATATATATATATATATATATATTATTAAGGCTGAAGTTGTTTATGTAACCGCCATATATGTAAATTATAAAAATATCCTTCAATTGAATAAAACTATTCCACTATATTTTAATTTAGTGAGTCTAATTTAGTGATTTCACGATCAAACCCTAAATCTCTTAATATATATTTTATTATTTTATTCACCTCTCCCTCCCTCTCTCTATTCTTCTGTATGATGCGGTAACCCCTAAATGTCAACTATACAATATTTTATTCATTTTATTCTCTTCTATACAGTTTTTTATTATGCGATAACTCCTACAGTTTTTTCTCCATTTATCCCACCAATCCACTATCCAGTTTTTTCGGTACAGTTTTTTCTCCATTTATCCCACCAATCCACTATCCAGTTTTTTCGGCGTATCTCTCCAATTATCAACATCTACCGTCCTCTCTCAAAGATTTATATATGGATTTCTTCTATTAAGCTCTGTCCCAAGTTTCCCAGCAAGTTACCCGGCGTCCCCAAGTTCCCCGACGTCCATGTCAGGAAAGGATCATCATCCACGAATGGATCATCATCCATGTCAGGAAAGGCGTTTTTAGGTAACTATTTTACGCTTATTTATTTCTCATGTCGTCCGAGCGACCTATGATAATGGCGGTTTGGCTTTGTTGGGTGCAGAGAGAAGGTTACTATACCAAAAGACAAATCCTTCGTTTTCTTAAGAGGGAATGGAAGGGGAAGGTCCTTTGTCATGTGGTCGCAGAGCTCCACTGATAACATTGAGTCCGCAGTCATAAAACATTGAGCTTCAAGGTACGTATAATGTCATAAAACATGGTTTTAAGGATGCTTGATTATGGAAAACATCAAATGACGTGTTCTTTCCCCCTTAAATATACGAATACAGAATGATGCTTCGACAGGGGTAGCCTATACATCGCAGAACCAGTCAGTGGCAGCGTTTGTCGGGGCAGACATGGTTGCCTTCTATAGTTGTTCATTCTAGAACACCCACAATACTCTCTTCGACTACAAGGGTCGGCATTACTATGGCAATTGCTACATCCAGGGCTCGGTTGACTTCATCTTCGGTCGCAGCAGATTGATCTATCATGTAAGAATAATCACTTTATCACGTTATACTTCACCAATAATTAAGTGACGTTCGTCGTGCATGGCCCATGCAGAATTGTGAAATATTCGTGATTGATGACAAGAGGTTGCCGATCCCGGGATCGATAACGGCCCAATCCCGAAAAAGCGCCGAGAAAAGCGGGTACGTGTTTGTGAAAGGCAAGGTTTACGGTGTCAGAGACAATGTCCACCTCGGACGCGCCAAGGGTGCTTTTTTGAGGGTCGTCTTTGCCCTAACTTACCTCTCCAAATCCATTACCCCAGAAGGATGGACTAATTGGAGTTACCAAGGCTCCATAGAGGAAGACAGACTATCCTCTTCCTCTTCGAATTTGGCCGTTAAACATGAATAATAATCGGAAAATGGCATGACAACACAAGACGCACGGACCAGGAGCCAATTCGACAGCAAGAGCTCCTTGGGCGAAGCAGTTTTCAGAGAAAGAAGATGAAGCGTTCATTTCCATTGACTTCATCGACGGAAAAGAATGGCTTCCTGCATGGCTATAAGTTCCCTACGCGATTAATCCACCACCACTAAGAAGGAATCGCCTGCATGCGTTGAAATGGAAGGGTTGTGTGGATGGATGAATAAGATAGTTTATGCCTTTATGGTGCTTGAGAGGGAAAACGTATCGTTTTAATAACCTTAACCTAATAATTAGGGTACAAAAGGTTTCAATGTAACAGAATTAATATAGATACTAGAAAACGTATACTTGCAATTGCGCGATATATATATATCTATATTATTAAGGTAGAGTGATTTTTTGTAACCGACATATGTTTAAATTACAAAAATATCATTTAATTATTAGTCTATATTTAATTTAATTAAACTATTTAAGTCATTTTACCATATTTTGCATTTCCATATTTTGCGGCACTTCCAAATCCATTATTTTATCCACTCTCTTGGTCTCTTTGCGGGAACTTCCAAATTCATACCAGCAAGCAAAGTAAGCCCTCAACACTGTTCATTGTTCTGTATAATGTATTAGATTCTTTGTTGATCAGATAAGATACAACAAGTAATAATGGGGGTCATGCATTGTGGAGGATGCTTGAATTGATACACTTTATTGGAGATAGATGAGTTTCCTGGGTAGATGTTGCGGAGCTTACACTTTTGATTATATATATGTATGTATGTATGTATGTGTGGAGTAAATTAATTAAATAAGGGTTAATATCTAAAAAGTTACTCAAACTTTTTTCGCTTAATAAAAAAAAACTATGTAAAGTCTAAACATTTGTTTTTTTTTTTAAATTTTGCTAACTTATACTTTTGGATTTAGGGAAAATGCTAGCTTTTATTTTTATCAAACCTAAATAGAAATTGACGTTAAAAGCAATTAGTCCATATTATTAAAAAAAAACATTGAGAGGAAAATTTAGGGTTTTAATATAATATTTTTATTACAAATATAAAATAAATAAAGAAGGCATCATTAACTATTGTTTTTATTTATTTCACTTAAAAAAATATATTATATTAAAATACCATACCATGTTTTTTCTCTAAAATTTCCAACTTTGTTTAATAATAATATAAATTTGTAAATTGCAAATTATTCGTGTTATAACGTTATTTTTTTATCTAAATTTAGCTGGAAAATAAATAAATGTAACATTTTTTTTTAAATTTTGAAAATATATGGAAGCTAATTACACTAAATATAATTTTTTTTTTCCTGTATAACTTTATTTTTGTAAGCTAATTGCAAACCAACCATTGTATATGGAAATATAAACGAAGATTTTTATCATGGAATACTGTTTTAAATTAACATTCTCAATAAAAACAAACATATTTGTAATTAGAAATATTTATCATATTTGTTTATAAGAATATGATAAAAAAAAAATATATGTCGATATTTGTACAAAATACGTATTTTACTTTCGGCATCCAACCAGCATTTCTTTGAGTATTTTACTTCCGACATCCGATCGACTTTTCTTTGAGTATTACCTTTCCCATAGTATTTTATTTCCTATGATTATTTTACCCATAGTTTTCCTATGATTATCAAGGTCAAACATTGCCTAACGTTGGCATATATTTGTCTGATCATGTATTCAGTCATGGTCAATTATATGTTGCTTTATCACGCGGTACGACTCAGTCGACAACAAAGGTCTTGGTTAAAAAGGGAGAACTCGAAGGACTTATTGGTATACATACTCGAAATGTGGTATACAAAAATGTTTTGTTACTTTGATCATTTGACTATTACCATGTTTATGTTAAGGGCGTAGTTGTGCATCTTAATTTCTTTGTTTTGTATTTTATATTTTGAGTCAATTGTTTTCATATATAGTTCATGTTATTCTAACTCAATATATATACTTATTTCATATGCGCTTTTCAATCAACTTTCTTTTATAGGTAAACATTCTTTATAGGTAAACATTCTTTTAGTAACACTACTTTCTTTTCAATCAACTTTCAGAGATGTTTTGAACGCAATGATCTATTTTCATGACATGTATATATATGTCATGAAAATATATACATCTATATACTTACTAATAAATTATACAGCAAATTTTTGTAATCCACTAAAGTGTATTTCCCTAATGGTTATACTAGACTCCGGCACGCGCTACGCGCGTGCGCGTTGTCGTCGTTGGTCGTGCATGAGGTTTTACGAGGACATGATCGACCCGACTCCTAGGTTAGTACAAGAACATTACAAGCAAAATAGTCATTATATAAATTTTAATAATGTAAAACTAAGATTAATTTGAATAAGATAATGGAATAATAAAATTTAAAAATTTGATAATATTCTTTAAAAATTGCTCGAGCGACCGGGAGCCCTTTTTAATAGTGTTATATGATTCCGGTCGCTCGAGCAATTTTTAAAAATATTATCAAGTTTTTAAATTTTATTATTCCATTATCTTATTCAAATTAATCTTAGTTTTACATTATTAAAATTTATATAATGACTATTTTGCTTGTAATGTTCTTGTACTAACCTAGGAGTCGGGTCGATCATGTCCTCGTAACATCTCATGCACGACCAACGACGACAACGCGCACGCGCGTAGCGCGTGCCGGAGTCTAGTATATATAATGATTTATAAACGATACGATTTACTACTAATGAACCATTTTTTTATAGTTCAGCTAAATCGCTTCATATTTCATCTAATATATCATACCATTTTCGAACCGATTCGACTAATTTGATTCAAAAGAGGTACGGTTCACGTAGGTGAGGAGGGAAAATAAGAAGCGGGTTAAGCGAGAGAGCTTGATGGAGGGGGAAATGGAAGAAGGGAGCTAGAAGAAGGAGGGAAAGAATTGGCGGTATGAGCCGACTTAATCGATTCAATTCTACTAACTATAACCGAAGAGAATTTTCTCCGAAGTTTCCTTCATCACTTTTACCTCCGCCAATGACAGTTTTCCTATCCTACGTTTCTCCAAAGTCAAAGTCTGTCCCAATCCAATCCAATCCAACAAGAAGCATCTTTCATGCAATTGCTTTCAAGTGATTTTAAATGTGATTTTAAATGGAGGTTCTATCTTGGGGAATACACATCTGGTTTTGCTTTGACTACTAATGTATCTTTATCTATAGAAGATAGAGAAGTGGTGTGTTTTAGTAACGTTTGATTAATGTATTATTTATTACACTAGGTAACATACGTAGTTAATATTAAGTTTGAATGATACATATATTAAGAATGAGACATATATTAATATATACTTATACACTTATAACTCAAGACAATGTTTGATTCAGTATAAAATTATACCTAAAGTGGCAAAAAGAATTAAACACACTTAAATTTATTTTATTAAGTAAATAAGTTGTACATATGAATTGATTTATTTTTTAAAATAAAATATATTCATATTCAAAAAACTTGAAAAACAAAGCACGAACACAAAAAAAATGAGATAGTATTTCATTTGAGTCATGACTGTTATAATCCACTTCGTCTCTTTTTTTCTAATCTTTACAATTTCATTCTTAAAATGTTATTTTCATGCATAAAGCTTCAAAACCTTCATGTTTTCAAGCGACTTTGTGTAATTGATTTATGATTGAAGGAAAACAAATAGAATATTGCATTGATTTTACAAACAATTATAAAAATAACATGATTTTACAAATCGATTTTAACATGACATGTGGAAAAAAAGGAAACATTATGCAAACCATATCTTATTCAATTCAAGAAACCTCAGTACATCATCCAACATAATATACATCTTGCAGAGTAGAATCTCACTACGTACAGCAACAATAGGACAAATTCTATTTTACACAATCAGCAACAAAGTACTGAGATATTTACTATTTGCAGAAGAAAAACGTGGGTAAGAAGCAACAACGCTGTACACATGTTCTATGAGAAAGTGGATACATATATATATACTCTTTGAATTCCAGATACTGCTCGAACGAACCGACCAAAGATTTGAACCATTCTCAGGATTTCTAATGGGGAGGAGTCAAGTCTTGTTCTTGCTTAGCACCAACACTGGAGAAAATAAAACAGCAAAATCGAAACCAAAATCCTTTCTTTTTCTTGTTCGATTGCTGTTTCAGCTTCAAATTTCTCTTCGTAACGTAAACATCCATGAACTCCACAACCGCCTGATCAATTCAAAAACAAGCAGACGTAAAATAAACTAACTTGGATTACAATCTACTACGCCGAATACAGAATCCAGTAAATTGAAGAATTACCTGAGCACCCAATTTGACGGTTTCTTTAGGAGGAAATTGGAGAGAAGCCTCATCGGCTCTCAAAACTCTCAACCTTGACAACAACCGAAATGATTCGGGCAAAACCCTGATCTGATTATCACTTATATCCAACTCTTCGAGCATCTCAAGGTTCCCAATTGATTGAGGAAGCGCTCTGAGGTCTGCAAAGTTCTTCCCAACATTCAACTTCACAAGCCTCACTGCAAAACATAGAGACTCAGGCACCGACTCAAGCTCATTGAAGCTGACATCAAGCTCCCTCAAGCTAGAAAGGTTGCCGACGGTGGTTGGAAGACCTTTGATCTTATTATAATGCAAGGAGAGAGTTTCTAAGGACCCAAGTTTACCGATTGCCTCCGGAAGGACCCTAAGGCGGTTGAAGTCAAGCTTCAGCTCGATTAAAGTCGAGCAAGACCCAATTGCGTAAGGGAGATCTTCAAGATCATTTGTCTCCACGTTTAGTTTCTGCAAAGAGGTTAAGCTGCCTATTGTTTCCGGCAGTTGGGTGAATTCATTAGAGCTCAAGTCCAAATTTTTAAGGCTAGTGAGGCCGGGCAAGGAAGATGGCAGGGATCGCATTCTATTGGCATGGCAGTCGAGGTCGGTTAAATTGGCCAGCTCACCAATTGATTCGGGCAGGTTTATGATCTGGTTTGAGTGGACATCGAGCTTGACAAGGTTTTTTAGGTTGCCTATTGAGTTAGGAAGGGCCATAATATGGTTTTCGGATAAATCAAGTGAAATGATGTCTTGTAATTTCCCGATCGAGACCGGGAGCCACTCAATTTGATCCATCAACCTCCCTTTGAGATCAAAAGTTGTTGATTTGATTTTAGCAGATTTCTCTATCAGGGCTGCAACCTTCATCATGCTCAGTTTCTCATAGTCTCCTTCTGAATACAAGTTCATTCAGGATTAACATCAAACACTTCAGCCAAATAAAATGAAGAAAAAAAAAAGAACTTTCAGAACCAAGAATCATTGGCTAGAACAAATAAATTGGAGCAATACCTGCTGAAATGACTGCATTAGTCGAATTATTCCTCATGAGATGCCTCAAACCCTCAGTATCTGACAGACCATCACCAACAAACTTCTTCTTCAACAGCAAGCTCACCTCACTTTGCCCTACACCGCCTCCTGAGATTTCACCACCACTGTGACCAGATTTCACAGTATTCTGCTCCTCGTTACCTCCATAAACCACCGCAGAAGCCCTCTGAATGAGCCCATCAAACACATGAAACAGTTTATCGGATTCCACGAGGAACAGAGCGTCCTTTCTCAACTCATGGCTCTGGAACAAAACCATCGTCGTCTTCACCTCCCTCAGGACGACGCTTAGCTCCTCCGGAACATTGCTGAAAGTTTTCATCTTCGATAGTTCCTCGATCTTAGCGGCCTCTTGGGCGTTGACCGTGGCGAGGATGGAGGTGGCCGCTTCGACTTCTTCGATGGTTGGCCTCGGCGGGAGCGACCTATAGATGGTCATGATTTCGTCCACCGCTTCCAGCATGACTGGTGAAGGAGTGTCCTCTTGCCTCTGCCTTTCGGCCATGAAGAAGAGAGGAGAGGGATGATCGAAGTTGGAAGTAAGTAGAGCTCAGAGAGAAATGGCTGATTATATACATATAGAAAGCTCTTCGTTTTCCCCTCCCTACACATTTTGTTGTACTATTGTTTGTTTCTGCTATTTTATTTTATAATTTATTTTATAAGGTTGTTATTATTGCCGTCTATCCATTCTAATTTCTAACCCAATTTTATAACTAAAACACGTTTATTTTAAAATGAAATCTTAATTCTCAACTGCTCTGTCTCGAATGTCGAATGGATAAGCTTCTAATAAGGCGCATGAACTAAATATCATTATCTTGCCCAAAAAAAACACTAAATATCATTATCACGGCCAAAAAAAAAATAACTAAATATCATTTAACGTACATACACGATACATAATATTTTAATATTAAACACTAAGTACAAATATCATATAAAAATTGTGTATATACTATATAGAGTCTATATAGACTATAGAGTGAATTTTTTTTCAAACTATATTTAATTCTAAACTAAATTACCCAAATATCACATTTTGAAAACTATTTATTAAACTATATCGACTAGCATCAGTAAATGATAACACAATAGTACTATCTGTCATTAACTGAACTCTACACGTGATTATCAGTCATGGATATAAATTTATATTTATTTTGTATAATTGATTAAATAAATACAATTATTTCGGTTATATTTCTAGTTTGTTTATCTATTTGTATAATTTATTTATTATTATTATAAAAAAATTTAAAAATATCTTTATTTTTAAATAATCTACTCAGGTATCTAAAACCCTTTAATTTAAAAAAAACAGCAAACGTAAAGTTTATAAAAAAAAATACTTTTAATAGATAAATAAATTAAATTTATACAAATCAAACCCGTAAAGTTTTCAATTTAATTTAAATTTTCAAGAAGTAAAACTTTAAATTTTCTACCAACATATAAACTAAATTAAAAGGAATAAATAATCAATCAATCTCAGGTAAAAGCATTATTCAATAATTTTATCTATAATAAAATATTCAAAACTATTTAATAATATAACAATAACAATTAATTCCAAATAATTGTTATGGGTTATCGTATTCACAACGACATATTGTGACATATGATATATGATGTGGTTGATGACATACGATATATGATGTGGTTGGCTAGGGGTGAGTAAACCCTCTAAATTTATGATTTTCAAAACCTAACCAAAATCATTTGGTTACATTTTTTTTACTGTTACCCTACCTAGTTAGTAGTGGAACCCAACTACCCGGAACATGTTCCTAATATTGTTTATAAATTTGTTTAGAATTATATATTGCATATAATAAAAAAATAAAATGAATAAATTTTTCAAAAAAATAATCAAGATAGTATTATTATTCTTAACATATTAATTTTTTTATTTACTTAGGCATTCCAAATAAAGAATTATACATATTACACTCAATTTAACAATTAGTTACAAAATGAACCTTCACTCGTAAATATCAGACGCGCGTGTAGGAACAAAAACTTCTATCCGCAATTGTTAGTCGAGGATTTTAGTTAATTTGTACTTGCAACTAACATGTAGTTGTTTGTTGGTATAGTTTGGTAAATAGTTTTGAACCTTAACTATTTTGGCATTTCATTTTGAAATGACATATAAATTGGAAACAAAACTATATATAAAACTTCTTTATTAAATATTAATTTTTAATTTATAAAAATATTTTTAGTTAAGGGTAAATTTAACTTAAGATCATATAATAAAAATATTAAATATATTTATAAAAAATATTAAAATTATTAGTTTCTTTCCATAATAATATTAACTATTTCAATATTATAGAATATAAAAATTAAGTCTAATAATAATAAAAATTAAGTTTAACAATTAAAAATACAAGAATCAATAATACAAATTAAGTTTATACAATAATCATCAGTTATTTTCTTATTATTTTTGGTAATAGTAATGATTCTACCAATAAATTTTTAAATTCCCAAAACCAGTAGTGTTCGTAAATGTATAATATTTTTTTAAAAATATGTCAATGTTTAGATAATACTTATAAATTAAATTTTATGATTTTATGACTTTTATTACTGTCAAATACTTATATAAATGTTAAAAACATTAGTATTTTATTTTATTTTAATAATAGTAACAATCTCTTACATTTTATACATGTGTTAATTTATCTATTATGTTAACTTTAAAATGTGGAGTCCATAAATTTGTACAATATATTTTAAGATTGTTTAAATTTACCTTGATATTATTCATTCACTTGTTAAATTTTATATTAAAAATGTAATTATAATTAGTAGGTGATGTTGATGTGAGATTATTGTTTTGATAAGATAATTATTTAATAAAATAAAATGTATGTTTAATTTGTAATAGAAATTTTTAATATGTGCATACTTTCTATTCATAAAATATAAACTATAAATTTTAATACATGCAATATATTCAAGACAAAATTATAAATATAAATGTGACGTAAAGAAAAGTAATTAAGAGTTTATAATTTATTTCGAGAATGAATGAGAAGGTGTAGAGGATTTCTAAGTGATTTACATAACACCTAGGAATGAGAATTGTAAGTTTGACATTGATAAATTAAAACAAATTAATTTGACATTAGGAATGAGAAAATGCATTGAAAAATTTATGTCACAATTGTATACATTCTAACAAAATTAATATATAATATTAATAAGGCCAAAAAATATTTTCATATAAGTAAATTAACAGTTTCCATATAAAAAATTGAGTGTTTTTTTTCTTCAAATTCTTGTAAATTATTTATACAAAAACTAAAACTCGCAGTTGTGATTTCATACAACAAGACATACTCATACTTACATTTATTGCATATCCGCGTAATATTCAATGACAACAATTGTTACGTTAGATTTTTTCAGTTTTTTTTCGTTATTCTGTTAAATCAATGCAAATGTTCATTTTTTAATTATATATATTAGGTTCGTGAGTATTTATAAAACTGATATAAAAACTTATCTATTGATAAGTAACATTAAATAATTTCTTCCACCCCCCACCACACACACACAAAAAAAAAAAATCAGTCCGTGTAACAGTAAAATCAGGACAGGACGTGTGTTGTATTTACATTAAAAGACTTCATGTATTATTTACAAGAAACCATATTAGTCAAATGATGTAATTACTCTGCCCAAAAACAAATGATGTAATTACCCTCGCCATTAATTATTTTTGGGGTGGGAAGGGGTGGGGGTAGGGCGGGCAATGGTTAGGGTATGGTACGGTTATGGCAAATACCATAACTATACCATATTTTTAAACCACATACCATAACCATAACCATAACCATTATTGGTACAATTTTCAATACCATAACCATTAAAATAACTGTGGTTATTAACCATAGTTTTATCCGTATACCCATATTTATTCCACACATGTAATATAATAAAATATCAAAAACATTATTTAAAAAAATACATAAATCTATATTGTCAACAAAAAAAATATATAAAACTAACATCATAGTTATTTATTACATGTATGTACATTAACTTCCATTATTTAGTATATATTAGTTTAATAATAATAATTAATTATTATATTTTATATAATCATCATGGTTATAACCATGAGTATAGCTCAAATACCATAACCACTATGGTTAGAAAATTCATCACCATAACCGTACTACACCATAATGGTACGGTTAACCATTTTAAACAGTAACGATTATAACCATGGTTATGTATTTTTCACTGCATCATTGCCCGCCCTAGCTAGGTGGGGTGTTGTTTGAAAGTATATTTTACCAAACAAACGACCTTAAGTTTATACTACCGCGTTATCCATAAAAATGCAATACAACTTCGAAGGAAATAAAATTTACCTATCCGTACCTGCGAAACTTGATCGCAGGTAGTGTCACTTTGATAATTATAAAATATTCTTTGTTTGTTGGGTAATTAGTTTGTAAACCCTAAAAACACATACCAGTATTTTTTATTTTAATATCAATAGTTAGTTAGTAATTAATAATGCAATCTCATAAACAAATCAAAACCTAAAATTCAATAATTAATAGGTAAATACTTAATAAAATATATTTTTAAAATCATATTTAAACCAAATAATAAACCTCATTATAAATTAAAAATCAACACTGCAAAATTATCAACAATTATATGATCAGTTAAGCTTTTTTGCTTTGTTTTAAATAATAATTCAATCTCATCAATTGTTCAAAATGTAAGTTCAATAATTAATATATTATAACTTACTAAAGTTTTGTTTTATTTAATTTCGTTATTAAATGAAATAATAGAACTGAAAATTAAAACATCAACACCACAATCCATCAATAATTAGCTAAATAATTAAAATTTTATCATGGCAATTCCAAAAGTTTAATAATTCAATTCCTAAAATTCATTAATTAACAGAAAAGACATAATAAATTAGAAAGTCTAAGGTAATAGCTAATAGTTAAGACCATAGTTATCCGAACCGGACCGGCCATCAAACCGGCGAGGGGGCCGGTTCACAGTTCGGACGGTCCAACCCGGTTCAGTGTGCGGTTCATTGTTCACAAGGGGAAAAAATTGAAAACTTAAAATACATACATAGTCTCAAACACAAACATAATTACCTCAAACTACATAGTTTCACACACACACAAACTACATAGTTTCAATATCAAACACACATTACTCTAAATTCTCAAACACAATACACAATAGTAGTGAACCGGTTTAACCAATTGGGTTAAGCCGATTGGTTTGTGCAGAACCAAAAACCGGACCCCCCCAAAAAACAAAACCGGCCGAAAAAAAAACGAACCCCCCAAAAAAATTCAGCTAAAAAGTGAACCGGAAATCGGTAGTTTTTTTAAAAACCGCCCGGTTCAAACACTGTTCATTTGTAAAACGGTCTTTTAACTGAACCAAACCGGGCAGGGATCCAATTTCTGGTCGGACTGCCGATCCGATCCGATTATGATAACTATGGTTAAGACTCATTAGAAAAAAAAGTTAAATATCACATTGACTTTAATGTCTTTGCAAAAATTGAGGTCAACCTATTGTTTAAAACAAGGGTTAATGGTCAATGTGCCCCTAATGTTTAGACGAAATTTAAGAATTCCTCTTAATGTTTAAAATTTTAAATTTTAGTCATAATGTTTGGACCGGATAAAAATCCCCTCATTCCGTCAGATGCCCGTTTATTACTAACAGAATGGGGATTATGTACGAAACACATGCTATTTTAATTTTTATAAGTGATCAAACTGCCCTCGTCCCCTCGATTAGACCTTGTTAATGATTCTTGGTTGGAAAAATTGATCTTTAGTGTTTGGCATTTCAGATTTTTGATTGGCTGGCCCATAGTCCAACAGATATTGAGAGCTACATCAGGCATGGTTGTATTGTTCTCACTGTCTATCTTCGTCAGAAGAGGATGCTTGGAAAGAGGTGCGATCTTTCTCTTCAAAATCCAAAAACAAGGACACCCTCTTATTTTCTTAATTAAAGCTCTCTATTTTCTCGAGGTTTTGTCCATTTTGTATCAGAAGCTAACCTATGTATCAGAAGCTAACCATTTTGTATTGGGCGGGGAAGGAGATTAATGGAGAGGACGAGGACAGTTTGAACACTTACAAAAATTAAAATAGTATGTGCCTTGCACATGATCCCCATTTTGTTAGTAATAAACGGCCATCTGACGGAATGGGGGGGATTTTTTATCCGGTCCAAACATTAGGACTAAAATTTAAAATTTTAAACATTAAGGGTGATTCTTAAATTTCGTCCAAACATTAGGGGGCACATTGACCATTAACCCTTAAAACAATGGTTAAATACCAAATAGCTACCCACACTTTGATTGTTTTATAAATAACCACCTCAACTTTGAATTTTCAAAAATGGATACCTCAACTTTGGACAAAGGTGCAAATAACTACCTTAGTTAATTTTTTCATTAAATATGAATGGAAAATGATGTGATAACACATGATTGATCCATAATTTTAACAACTAAATGATTTTTTAAAATGCAAAAAAAATATGTTTTTTTTTGGAAAATCAATAGAGAAAATAAGAGTTTTTAATATAATATTTTTATTGAAAATATGAAACAAAATAAAAAAAACTAATTATTTATTATTATTATTTATTTCATATTTTTAATAAAAGTATCATATTAAAAACTCTTATTTTCTCTATTGATTTTCCAATTTTTTAAAAACATTTCCATTTTTTTTGGTATTTTTATAAAATTATGTAGTTTTTTAAATTAGGGATCAATCATTTGCGGCCACGTCATTTTCCGTCCATATTTAACGGAAAAGTTAACTAAGGTAGCTATTTGCGCCAAGTGTCAAAGTTTGGGTAGCGATTTTTTAAATTTCAAAGTTGAGGTAGCTATTTATAAAACGGTCAAACTTCGGGTAGCTATTTGGTATTTAACCCTTAAAACAAAAGGTTTACTCTTTAATGTTTGGCCAGATATTCAATTTCTCATTTCCGTCAATTTTTCATCCAAATTTAACATAATATATTTTAAAAATTACAAAATAATAAAAACTTTTAAAAATGTCACAACAAAACCATTCAAAACTTTTCTATATGTTCCAATTGAGTCATGATTCGATTGAAACTCGATTGAGTCACAATTGGAGGGTCTAGAGTCTAGGCATTCAAAACATTTCTATATGTTACAGTTGAGTCTCAATCACACATAATTTTTTTGAAGGTTTAAATTGTAATATTTTTAAAATTATTATGTTTTTTTTTTCATCTTTTTAAAACATATTATGTTAAGTTTTAATGAAAATTTTAACGGAATAGAAAAACTCAACAAATCTTAAAACATTAAGGGACAAAGTGATATTTAATCCTTAAAATCATTATTTTTTTTGGTCAAATTAACGCTTTACTTGATGAAATAAAACGTCATGATACTAGATCACAGTTGTTCGTACATAGAATCATTCACAACTAAATATGTAAATGGAAGTGGAGGTCTTTCGACCTAATCATTAAGACTCACTTCCTGTCTTGCTTGCTTTGCTATCCAATTCACACACCCATTTGCTGTCCTTGGAATAGCTCGCCATTGCACTCGTTCGAGTTGCCCCGCTAGTGCTCGGATGTTTGTGATGATGGTTGCCACTCTCCAGTGTGTCAGTCCATGCTCGAATTTTGTTGGTGTACCATTTGTGAGTCCGTCTCTATGATAATGTTTGTCCATCCCGATTGTATCGCTAGCCGTCTTTGCTTCATATGCCGCCTTGCATGTCGTCTTCCATATTTGCCAACATGTGATCATCGTGAGTATCCATCGCCTATCGCCGGCCACACCTTGACCCCTAGGTTCTGTTCTTCTTTCCTCGAGCCAATCGACCGTACTTACATTGTTCGGTCGGCTAACTCGTAGCCCTAGAACTCCATCCCATACCTGTTCGGTCCATCCGCACCCGAGGATCATGTGTTCCCTCGTTTCAACTTCTCCACATCTGGGGCACCCATGACTAACATGCATGCCCCGTCTAACCATGTTCGCCTTGACAGCTAACGCATTCGTTTCTAGTGGCCAAATGAATTTTTTTACCTTTGGTAGTACATTGGTTGCCCAAATGCCCTTCCACACCTTGCCATTTCTGGTTGTGCTCAGCCTCTCGGTTCGGTCGGTTGTTTCTCGTATCTTGTGGTATACCGATCGGACCATGGGAGCTCCATACCTCGTGTGTGGCCATATGTAGCGGTCACTCCCTCTATCACGCAGTAACGGTATGTTAAGGATGTGCTCGGAATCCTCTCGGTTTACAATGCTTGTTACGAGATCCTCGTTCCATGCTCCATTCGGTTGGATTAGGTTCCGAACTAATAGGTTTTCTTCGTTCACCACCCTCGTGTCGGTACACACCCGCTTGGTTCCCTTCATGTAAATCCATGGGTCCTCGAAAACGCGAACACTTTCTCCCGATCCTATCATCCACACCCCTTCACTCTTCAAAACCTCTCGGTCATGCATTACACTACTCCATCCCCATGAGGCTCAACCTCCTTTTTTCGCCTCTAGGAAGGTACACCTCGGAAAATATAGTCCCTTTAGGACCTGCGCACATAGGTTGTTTGGTTCGGTCAATATGCGGCTAGCCATCTTCGTGAGTAGTGTCGTGTTGAAGGTTTGTAATTCTCGGAACCCTAGGCTCCCCGCCTCCTTTGCCTTAGTTAGGACCTCCCATCTTCGCCAATGTGTCTTCTTCCCCTCTATGGTTTGACCCCACCAAAAGTCCGCAATGAGAGCATCTATTTTCGAGCACCATGTTTTTGGTAACCGGAACACACTCATCACATATGTAGGTATCGCGGTGATGATCACCTTGATGAGGACTTCTTTATTGCCTTCGTAGTGTTATTCCTTTGATTTCCTCATCCCTATCCACCCCCGTCATCCTCCTTGATAGCATATCCGCAAGTAGGATAAACAGGTAAGGGGAGAGAGGGTCACCTTGGTGTATACCTCGTGTTGGTCGGATGATCTCCGTTCGTGCCCCCATTAACCACCACTTGGTATGTGGTTGTAGATACACATGCACTTATCCATTCCACCCATTTCTCCATGAATCCTTTACTCCTGAGCGTGTCCAATAGAAAGTCTCATTCAACTCTATCATACGCCTTTTGCATATTGATCTTTAAGGGGCATTCAACCTTGCACCCGGTTCGACCAGCTTGTAGATGGTGAAAAACTTCATGCGCTACCATAATATTGTCCTAGATGTTTCTACCTGATACAAATGCACTCTGGAAAGGAGTGATAAGATCTGATAGATACACTTTCAAGCGGTTAACCAACACTTTTGAAATGATTTTATACATGAAGTTACAACAGCTTATGGGCCGAAAATCACAAGGTTGTGTCGGGGTTTGTACTTTCGGTATAAGTACAATATCTGTGTTATTTAGGGTGTTTTGGATGATATCTGTTCTGACTAAAGCCTTGACCGCGGTGATGACATCCGCCCCTACGACATTCCAATTCTATTGGTAAAACAGAACCGGAAACCCGTATGGACCCGGAGCCCGTGATCCTCCTAGTTGGTACATTGCCTCCCTGATTTCGGAATCCGTTACCCTCTTGTTAACTTGTCGGCTGTCACTTGCTTTGGTATGTATCGAAGGAATTTCTCTCTCGGTTCGGTTCTTTCTGAGGTGAACATGTGTCCATAATACCGATAGAGATCATCACCTATCCTCCCCTCGTTCTCTATCCATTCCCCATTCAAACCATTCAATCGACATATGTGATTACGTCGTCTTCTCGCTATTGTTGTTTGGTGGAAGAACGTGGTATTTCGGTCCCCCTCCCTTAGCCATTTGATTATCGACCTCTGTTTCCAGTATGTTTCCTCTCTTGTCCATATGGACTTTAGTATCCCCTTTAGTCTATCTTCCTCCAGGATCGCCTCCTCATCCATTCCCCCTTGGGCGTTCCTTCTTAGTGCTGCCTTTACGTTTGCGACCTCGGTCATGTTGTTTTCAAAGTGGGTCTTTCTCCATGCCGTGAGTTGCTTATGAAATTTATTCAGTTTTACATACACCCCTTGTGTTTCCCTCCTCAATGTTGGCCTCTCCCATGCATCCTTGATCCCTCCTTACATGTCGGGTTCTCTAGCCACATCGCCTCAAATTTAAAACGTCTCTTTGTCTTTTTGGTCAGTTGCTTGAGTTGGACCACCATTGGTGAGTGGTCTGACCCGATGGCTAGTTCATTAATGCAACTCCCTTGTGGATATCACATTGTCCCCTCCGCGTTGGTGAGAAAATGATTATGGTGGTTGTTCTTCAACATAGACACGTGACCAATGAATCTATTCTGCTGAAACAGTCAAAGGTTGGGATCCCAAATCCTAAAGGGTATCAACCTTTGGGTTCAACTCTCGATCATCTTCTTAGTGGAGACGAACAATCTGAATAGTGCTGTGAGAGGGTAAGTAGGACAGTTGGGATGGATAAGGTATAATATTCTTAACCAAATGGAATTAACTATAGACTCGAATTGTGGTGGAAGGATGACATCAATCTTAGTGTGCAATACCAAAACCGAGACATCATTGATTGTACAATGTCCATTGAAAGTAAGGATATATACATAACATAGGTGTATAAGGATCTCGTCTTTGGCCAGAGAATGAAGAATTGGAAGACTTTCTCACAAATTGGAAGGGATAGACGTGATCCACGACTTTGGGTTGGAGATTTCAATGCTATTTGCTATCAATAAGAAAAAAAATAGAGGAAGACCGAAGGTTCAAAGAAAAGTAGACGCTTTTAACTCGATGACTTACGATCTCAAACTCGACGATCTAGGGTTTAAAGAACAGAAGTTTACGTGTAGAGTAATAATCGCAGGGGAACATATAGAGTTAGAGAACGTCTCGACTGTGGTCTATCAAATACAGAATGGATAACCAGATACCCTGATACACAAATTTCCAATGAAGTCGTAATAGGATCAAATGACTCCCCATTGGCTATGCACACATGTTACAAAGATGAAAGGAGTAGAAGAAGATTCTGATTCAAGGAGATGTGGTTGGAAAATAGCGATTGTGGGAAGGTGGTTAAACAAGCATGGGTGAGGATGGAACGATCACATACCCATACTGAACTACCAACTAGACTAGGTGGCTGTAGAAGTGCGCTAAGGACCTGGAGTAGAAGGCCCTTTGGAAACAACTCATGTTAAATAATCAAGGAGATAACTAGTCCGTTCTGAAGAATTGTTGAGGGTACAAGTCACCAAGCTCAAGAGGAAGAATATAAACTGAAGGAGGAATTGAAATCCCTATGGAAATTCAGGAAGAATTCTACTAGCACTAGAGGTCAAGAATTAAATGGACCAACAACGGGGATAGAAACTCAAAGTTTTTCAACATATCTACCATGAAGAGATGAATGAGAAACAAAATACTCTGACTAAAGAACAATGAAGGACTGGCTAAGAGAAGAGAATCATATCACAACAGAGTTACACCATTTCTACTCAATCTTATTCACCACGGAGGAGGGCCGAGAGATGAGGGACATATTAGAGTATGCTCGGAGATTGGTTTAAGAAAATATGAAGTATGAGTTGACTAAAGGGGTGACAGAGGAAGAAGCACATACCACAATTTTTCAAATGGGGGGGGGGGGATCTCGTGCTCCGGGTCCAGATAGCTTTTCGAGGGTACACTACCAACGTTTCTAGAAAGTCGTAGGCCGAGATTTGTTCTCATGGTCAGATCCTTCATGAATACATGTAAGCTCACCCAACATAAACCACATAGACATAACCTTAATATTTAAAGTTTCTAACCCAATCGTGCGTAGCGACTTTTATCCAATTAACCTTTGTAATTTTAGTTACAAGATAATCTCAAAAGTTCTGACGAACCGACTAAAACCCTATTTACCAAAGCTTATCACTCCACTTCAAAGTGCTTTGTGGCAGGACGATCAATACAAGATAATATTTTAATTGACCATGAAGTTTTCGACTTTTTTCGTTCTCGGATGAATGTACAGAGGATGGATTGCGCAATGAAGGTTGATATGCAAAAAGTGTATGATAGATTCGAATGAGACTTCTTGCTGGGCACTATGGAACATATGAGCTTCAGTGAACAATGGTGTGGATGGATCAATGAATGTATATCATCAGTATCGTACTCAGTGTTGGTAAATCGGAAAAGCTCACCCACCATACAACCGTCAAGGTGACTGTCTATCGCCCTACCTATTTATCATCACAGCCGACGTTTTGTCACGTAAAATCGAAGCTGAGGCACGAGCGAATTGAATTGAGGGACTTCGAATGAAGCGTGGTTGCCCAAAATTGCATCAAATGTTCTTTGCAGACGACTCATTATTCTTCATCAGGGCAACTACTCAAAATGCATACAATCTTAAGTAAATCATTGATAAATATTTCCATGCATCGGGTTAATGAGTTAATGTTGGAAAGTTGAGCCTTTATTTTAGCACCAATACGAATAAAGAACACATGTTAGAAATCGAAAATGCGTGCGATATCCAAAACTTCAAAGACCCAGGCAAATACCTTGGGCTTCTAACCACGTAGGGAAAATCTAGGAAAGAATCACTTTGCTACCTTATATCAAGAATCAAGGAAATATTTCAGGGATGGAAGACGTGCATGCTCAACAATACAGTAAGGGAGGTGCTTATCAAAGCGGTCATTATGGAAATCCCTATATATGCAATGAGTGTTTTCCAACTACTAACCACCTGATGCTCGGAAATAAGTGTTATGATTGCACGATTATGGTGTGAAGGATTGGCTTCAGGCCGAAAGATCCACCGGAAACGCTGGGAAGTGATTACGAGAGACAAACAACACGAAGGCATGGACTTTAAGGAGTTCGAGACTTTCAACCTTGGATTACTAGCCAAGATGGTTGCTCGGGTCATCTCAGAACCTAATCCACGCTAGGTGAAAATAATTAACGGTTTGTATTTCTAGCACGATGCGTTCACGAACAGAAAAAAGTGTCGAGGGCATCATTGGGTTGGTTGAGTTTGCTTGCATGTAGACATGTAATCCGAGATGAGGGTTTAGGGGTATTAGGAGACAGAAATAGGATCAGACTAGCAAAAGGTGCATGGATTTACAAAGGTAGTAATATGGGGATCGAGCACCAAATAAAAGCAATAATATGTGCTCTAACTAATGACCAAAGGGGAAAGTGTGACAGAGGAGCTATGACTACATATATGAAAGTCCAAGATCTTCCCTAAAATTAAGACTTTCATATGGAAACTCATCACTAACTCCATCGGGACCCGACAAAATTTAGCACACAAAGGGATGCTAATCGACCCGACCTGTCCTATATGTGAGAATATTGAAATGAGAGAACACTTAATCTATCAATGCGATTGGACTAGAACGATATTTCGGTGTCCTAGGAGTATGCCCGAGCTATCTCCAACTAATACCCTCGTGAAGTGGCTGGGCGAGGGAATGAACGAGCCAAATATATCTAGGGCGATCCAAAAAGTAAGATGGAATCTGGTCTTAATAACATGATGTCACATATGAATACATGGAATATTCTTTGCGAACCACTGAGCCGCAACCGAGAACCGAGACCCGCATTTGGACACCACGGACAGTCGGGATTGTCAAGTTAAATGACGATGCCTCTTGGTGCCCTGAATAAAAAAAATGAGGGTGGGGTAATTGTTCGTGATTCAAACGGAAGAATGACCGATGACATGAACAAACGAGTGAGAGGAGAAAATGTAGAGTACGTTGAGGCAATGACCATTTTAGAAGCACTAGACTTGGCAACTGATAGATGGTGGCATAACATGGAAGTTGAGATCGATGCGAGTAATGTTATCAATCAAATCATTGGAAAAAGAGACTTATTGGAGAATCATTATGATAGTAAGACATATCCTTTACATCGCGAATACCAGAAGGAGTGTCATCTGGAGGATGATATCGAGGAAAACAAACAAATGTGTGCATTGGATAGCCACAAAAGCAAAAATGGGGTTGCATATGAATAAGTTTCACACCCTCCAACCTTTCTTGTAGTTCTTATTAATACAGATTGCTATTATAATGTTTTGAACTCTATTTCTGAATAGTAAATAAATATTCTTTTGGGCCAAAACAAATATTGATCTACCTAATCGTATGTTACATTTACTTATGTCACATCATGTTTTTGTATATGTGGACACTTTAAGATTCTTCTTTACTCATAAACTAATTTATTTATGTGATTTTAATTTTTCTACAAGCTTATTTTAAAAACATATATATTAATATTTGTCATTTTATAATAGTTTTTTAATAAATGTACTTTCTATATGTAAATCAGTACATTCTCATATATTTAAAAATGAAATATAAATAAATAATGGATTGAACGTATATATTTTTTTTAATGTAATTATCTATGTGACAAAGTTTTAAACAAATTTATTAAAATAATTTCCTTTTATCGTACATATATCAACCGTATTTAAATCTAGGGTTAACTACCAAATAGCTACCCGAACTTTGGACGTTTTACAAATAACTACCCAAATTTTGAATTTTCAAAAATGACTACCTAAACTTTGACATATGGGGCAAATAGCTACCTCCGTTAAATTTTCCATTAAATATAAACGGAAAATGACGTGGCAACACATGATTGGTCCATAATTGTAAAAACTATATCATTTTTTTAAAATACTAAAAAATTAGAAAAATTCTTTAAAAAACTGAAAATTAATAGAAAAAATAAGAATTTTAAATATATATTTTTTTGTTACAATTATGAAATAAAAATAAATGATTAGTTTTTTTTTTAAATTTTGTTTCATATTCTTCCATACAAAAATTATATTACAAACTCTTATTTTTCCTGTTAATTTTCCAGTTTTTTAAAGATTTTTTCTGATTTTTTAGTATTTTAAAAAAATAATATAGTTTTTAAAATTATGGACCAATCATGTGCTGCCACGTCATTTTCCGTTCATATTTAACGGAACATTTAACGGAGGTAGCGATTTGCCCCATGTGTCAAAGTTGAGGTAGCTATGTGCACATTCGTCCAAAGTTTAGGTAGTCGTTATTAAAAATTCAAAGTTCGGATAGCTATTTGTAAAACGTTCAAAGTTCGGGTAGCTATTTGGTATTTAACCCTTAAATATGTTGATTTGACCTTGTTATATAAAAGAATAATGTATACAATTTTTTATAGCATTTGTTTTATCTTAATATCAAAATTATTAGTTTTAATTACTCCATGTTCAACATACATGTTTTATGCATATGTGACATGTCGAGTAACTCATTTTAAAATTTTATAGTATCTCTGATTTATTCATTACAGAAAGTTAAAAAGTTCAAGTATCTTTAATTATTTAACACACACAATTATGATTTTTCTTAAATATTTTATTTTAAAATCATAGTTTTGAATTGTATGCAAATTATGTATCCACATATATATAAAACAAATGGTACTAAAATTTTAAATTTAAGACTAAATTGTCAAATAAACTAAAAACACGCAATTATTTAAGACACAATTATTTAAATGCTAAAAATGCTAATATTAAATTTAGTAAGTGCATATAAAAAAATGTTACTAAATTTTAAATTTAACACTTAATTAAGGATAATTTTATATATTACACATCATTTTCTAAAAATAATAGATGATGTCTAACATCATATATCTAAGGGTAAAATACCAAGTAACTACCTGAACTTTGGACATTTTGCAACAAGCTACCCAAACTTTGAAAATTCAAAACGGGCTACCTCAACTTTTAAAAATGTGCAAATAGCTATCTCCGTCCAATTTTTCGTCAACTGTTGACAGAAAGTCGTCGAAAATTCATCAGAAATTGGACGGAGGTAGCTATTTGCACCTTTTTCAAAGTTGAAGTAGTCTGTTTTGAATTTTCAAAGTTCGGATAGCTCGTTGCAAAACATCCAAAGTTCAGGTAGCTCCCTAGTATTTAACCCAAAAAATTATAATTATGCATGAAATATAAAATTTAACACATAGAAAAAAATTTATCAAATTATTGATATAATTTCTTAAGACTTTTATTATAAAGATTTGTTTGGAACCTTTTATATTTATATTTTTGTAGAGTCTCAACATATTCTACAACTTAAAAAATATATCATTTGCATAATCAAACATAAGAGACAATTGTTATTAGTAAGAAATATAAACCCAACTTAGTTTACTAATTATGAAAATATAATTTGTACCCTTTAACATAAGTGATAAATACTATTAGTAAAATAAATATATTGTTACTAATGCTTTCAACATCTTTCGAACTATACGATAATAACCGTTTTTATATATAAAAAAGGAAGCTTAGGTTAAAATCATTAATTAACATCATATCCATAATTATTCATATTTAATTTAATTCACGAGATATGTACTTTTAATTATTTTTATGGAAAAAAATATATTTGATTTACTATTTTATATATTATTTGTATAATTGAAACAAAAGTGTAGTTACAATGAAAAAGAACATTTTACTAATATTTTTTAATATACAATTCATTTTGATCTGGTTCAAAACGCAGACCCTAGTCCCCCTCGATATGGTATCAATCGAACTCCAATTCAACTGTGTTTCGGTTTAGCCTCAATTCGACCGTGACTCAATTGTAACATATAAAAAAATTGAAGAGTTTAATTGTGACGTTTATAAAAGTATTATGTTATTTTTGTACTTTTTAAATATATTTATTTTAAAAAATTAAAGGTGTAAATTATTTTTTTAGAAATGTGTTAAAGGTAATTTTAGAAATGTGTTAAAGGTGTAATTTTTTTTTTGCCTATGTTTATAAATAATAAAGCAGGACCAAAAATGATTTTTTTTTTCAAAAAGTAACTATTTTAAAAATAAATCGTGTGTGCACTCCTGATTCTCCGTTCAACTTTTAAAACCCTAACCCTCCCCAATTAAAGTCACCCACCCACCCTTCTCCCTCAGCCGCAACCCACCCTCCCCTCCCTTCTTTTCTCCTTCAACTGAAAACCCTATCCCTCTCCACCGCAACTCCTCCCTACTTGAGCCGTACTTTCTCATCGTCACTCAGCAGACCCTCCCTTCTCCGTCTTCGTAGTCGTCTTCCTCACTTGTCTCTCTTCCTTGTAGTAGTCGCGCCGTAACCTTTTTCTCATTGCCTCAGTCGCACAGTAGCCGGAGCCGGAACCCTTCTCCCTCACCCCAATTCTCGTTTAGCCCCCCCTCGCCGTAGCGTTCCCTCCCCTCTTCAACAACATCATTTGTAGTTTTTCCTCCACTCGTTGCATTGTCGCCGTCCCCGACGAAGCTTCAACCCCGCCGTGCCGAGGCCCGCCGTGAAGAACTTTGTTGGAGTCGAGACCAGGTCCGAAACTTTTTTATTATTTTATTTTAATAGATGATGCATAATATTTGTGCTTATTAAAAATATTATTAATAATTATTGTGCTAATTAATAATATTATTAATAATAATTGTGCTAATTAAATATATTATTAATATATATATAAATATATATAAATATATATATATATATATATATATATATGAATTATTAGAGAATGATTATTAAAAACTATCGTGGATAGAATATAATTTGTTATAAATTACAAATTTGTATTCTTTAATTGTAGAACTATCATGCCGCCGCCCGTAATTTTGCCAAGTTAGTCATTTGGCCAAAATGTCTTAAACGTTGGTCTGTTGGACCAATCGGTACTTTGGGGACAAGATCATCATCGTTCCTCAGATAACTAGTCATTACTACTAAATTTCATGTTTGTATTTAAGAAACATTCAGTCTACAGTTCATCAACAGCCATACACCACTCATTTGTTGATTGAAAGTTGTCAATCCAGTTACTATCGATCCAATTTTCAGCAGTGAGTTGCATTATTTGCAGGTCTTGAGAGTTACTTCCACCATTGACACCTCCATGTACATTGTCAGAATTCTCGCCAAACTCAAACACCTCTTCGTTGTCTTCATCAATGTGACTCGTAAAATGCTCAATATATGAATCTTCTTCATTTATCCAAGAATCTGATAGTGCATCAACGTCGACCTCGTCATCTGAGAGATCATTAGTGTGGCTATGCAAAACATTCACTGTCTCATGACTATCAGTAATGTTTGACCTCACATTGAGTCCTCTAGTCACGTTGAACACAATAAATCAACTAGCAACACTTAATTGTAAAGCGAAACACAATGCACTTTGTGATTGAATCCGTACAAACATGCAAAGTCCATCGGTATCTGTAAATTTATATGAAATGTTTATGGACCTAGCTTCCAAATAGTGTTTTGCACAGTAAATGTACTGTTTACACAGTAAAATTTATTGTGTAAACAGTACATTTACTGTGCAAAACATTATTTAGAAGTTTATGTACCGTATGTAGAGTTTTTTACGTACCGTATTATACAGTCAGTCTAAAAGTCAAAAATTAACTCATAGTTAGCGTCATTTAATTCGTAATTAAATTATCTACGCACCGTAATTTTTTTGATTTTTTTTGAGTAAGTATATAATTAAATTTCTCACCTAATGCATTTAATTATTTCGGTCAAATTTGGGTGTAAACGATGTTAGGTTACAAAATCACTGTATTTTTAATCAAAAAAATTATCCTACGTAGATAATTGATTTGCGACCAAAATGACGTTAACCGTGTTGAGTTTGGACTTACATGGTCCGAGTTATAATTTTTTAAGTAAAATTTTCATATCTCAACTTACGGCATGCCGTACAGTCAATCCGTAAATCCAAATTTAATATTTTTTGCATCATTTGGATCGCAATTAAAATATATACTTACTATAAATTTTTTAAATTTTATTTAATAGATACATACTTTTATTTTTAATTAAACATCGAGCCATCATATTCCAAAAAAAAAAAAAAAAAAAAAAAACATAGCACAGGTGCACCCCCGGGGTGCGCCTATGTCCAAAAGGCGCGACCCCAGGGTGCGCGTATACCTATTTTTCTAAAAACAAATCTGTATACTTACTTTTTTTAAATAAAAAAGTAACATAGTTACTTTTAAAAAAATATAGAATATATATATATAAACAAGAAAGCTAGGAAGAAACAGTGAGCTAACAACTTTCTAGCTAGTCTTGAATGACTACCAGCAAAACTTACACAGATCTATCATTTTCTCTGTAACAAACAGACATATTTTAAAAAACTAATAAATATCTATCCGCGACTATTAGTCACAGGTGACGTGAAAATTAACAACCGCGACTCCTAGTTGCTGTTGGCCAAAAAGAAAACTCCTATCCGCGATTTTCAGTTGCGGGTAGGTATACTTTTATATTTGTTTAAAAAATGAGGACATTTAAATTATTTTTATTTGATGTATATATTGGTGAAAAATTCTGCATCTACACGTGGAGTAGACTATTAACATTTTTTAAAAATATTTTCTTCCAAACATACTTTTCTCAAATTTTGTTGCTGACATATGTACTTTTTGAAAAAAATTATGCAACTTCACGTAGAGTAGACTATTAACATTTTTTTAAAAATATTTTCTTCCGACCATACTTTTCTCAAATTTTGTTGCTGACATGTACTTTTGAAAAAAAATCCCAAAAATAGGCTTGTTCATGAACCGGTTCGGGGTCGAACCGGTTCTGAACTGATCTGGTTTGAAAAAAATCAGTACATTTTTCTGTTACTAAAAAACTGGTCTGGTTAAAGGAAAAAAGAACTGGTCTGGTTCGAACCGATTCAGAATCGGTTCGAACTGTTCTGGTCTGTTTTTTTAATAACAATTTTGGTTCGGAAATAATTTGGTTCAAACCGAACCTAAACCGGCTGAAAATCCTGTCCAACACACTGAACCGTTTGAAAAAATATTGAACCAACTGAAAAACACTGAGCCGGCTGAAAAATTACTGAACCGACTGAAAATACACTGAACCGACTGAAAAACACACTGAACCGACTGAAAAACACACTGAACCGATTGAAAATCTGTTTCACAACCGACTAAAATCCTGTCCAACATCAACATACGAGAGTCCAATATATCACTAGGTTTGGTTTATTGAAGACATCTCTAGGTTTGGTTTAATTTTTGACCGGTTTAGTTGATTTTGCTTCAAACCGGTTCTAAAATTATATAGGTTTAAAGTGGTTTGATTTAAATTTAAGTATAAACCAGTATAAAAAAACGAGTCGAGTCGAACCGATTCGAACTGGATTTTTGGTACTATTTTGAACTGTTCTATTTGAAGGCTAAAATCACTGGTCTGGTTTTGAAACTAGTTCGTACGAACCGGTTCGAACCAAACCAGTTCCAGACCAGGCCAGACCAGTTCGTCCGAACCGGTTCATTTGGACAAGCCTACCCAAAAATGAGAAGAACACTAAGTCAAATCAGTTATCATCTGTCCTCCCCAACGGCCAACTAGAAGCTCTCTGTGCCACTCCCTCTCCGGACATATAATACCGCCATGGAATCCCTCAATTCCATGGCCATGGAGATGAGCTAAATTCTTCTCTTCCATCGGCCTCCATTCTCACATCTCCAATCGTTCCTTCTCCGCCGAAGATCCAGAGGCATGAAATTTTCCGTTAAGCTCCCCGACGGTGATGATTCCGGCAGCGACCGTCATAGTTACCCAATCGCGAAGGCGAAGATACCAATCTATGTTATGTCACAGCCGTTCGCCACCACTATCTCCACCGCCACAACCACCCCATACGACCACTTCGCGGTCTCTCTCTCCACCGCATTCCGCTCTGGCCCATCACTGAAGATATCCTATTCCCCTAATGAGACTTTGTCGGCAGCTTCGATGTCGAAAACGCCGTTTTCCGTGGTCTTGAAGTCCGGGATTGGCTCGTTTGGGTCTCCCAATGACTCTCCTCTCATCTTCTCCGCCAAATTTCCGGTTTCCCCCTCTAACCTCAGTGCCCCAATTTTCTCCCTCCACCTGAAGCCCCAAATTGGGAATTTTTGCCTCCGTAAGTCCCTCTTCTCAAACCATAAATGCAGCGATCAAGATCGAAACTTGAAGTGCTCTGAGGGGATCTCTGATGGTGGGATTCCGAATGACGAGATTCGTCATGATGAAACCGATCCAAACGGGGGAATCGTGAGCGAGGGATCTTCCAGTCCCTGGGAGGAGGTGAAATTGGAGCCAATTGAGAATTTTGCTTCAAGCAAATCAATTGTGTCTCTTAAGAACCGTAACAGTTTCTGTGGCATTTCATTCCATGCTCGAACGATACTTCCAGTGACGAAGCGGTGTTCTTTGAAATTCAGATGGGGAGTGAACTTACCTGCTATGGCGGAAGAAACAATGTCGATGCAGATGCCATATTTGACAGTTCAGATGGTTGAGATAGCAATGGGTGGTGAAGCTAAGGAGACAGTGGATAGTGGTGAATCGGGGTTCGTCAAAGGAATGTGCTTGAGGATGAAAATGGATTTGGAGGCGATTAAGAAGGAGAATCGATTGATGAAGCAGTGGTTGGAGGAGATGAGAATGGGGGCTGGAAAGGGAATGCAGAATGGCTTTGCAAAAGGGGTTTCTTTGCAGCTAAGTAATAGTAGAGTAGACTCAGCCGCCTTGAGGAAGAAGAAACCCGATAAAGTCGAGAGTTGGAGAGGATTGAATCTATCCTCTAATAGATCCGCTGAAGTGGAAAGCGAATTAAGGAAATCTATTAAATCTGCTTCATCTTCTTGATTGATTGTGCAGTTTCTTGTGTCACAAGAAATGTACATACAAGGATTCAGTGCAATGAAAAGAACCCAGATGATCCTCTCTGTTAATAATGAAGGAATCATTTTTATATGTATATCTATTTTCAAGTTCTACTCATCTAAAAGAAGAAATTTTGTTTTGGTTTTCGTATTGAGAAACCAAAGTTTGCATATGATGTGTTGTTTAGGGCTCGCAATTTCGTACGAAACACGATAACACGACATGAACACGCAACAAAAAAATTGTGTTCGTAGAAGCATATGACAAAACGAAAACACAGAAATATTTTCATGTCATGTTCGTGTTTAGGTATCGAAACAAGACAAGCACGATAACACGATACCATTGAACTTTAATTTGCCAACCATAAATTTGGACTTGAAAATTTATTATTTTTTGAACTAGTCTCATTTAATTGCTTTTAAAAGTCTACTTAGATATTTAATTCCTAGAGTTTGTCAATTATACATTAAAAACTCGTGAAAATCTGATATTTGAATTAATAATTCTTACTATGAACAATTCGTTATTTTGATATTTTCTTATAAATCTCGCATTTGAACAAATAACTGACTAACTTAACACAACACGATAACATGATATGGATACACACGAAAAATTATGTGTCGTGTTCGTGTTGAGGAACATGACACGATAAGCTTATAGTGTGTGTCTGTGCTGTGTAAGTGTCACACGATAAGCGTATTGGTACACACGATAACATGCACATACCTACTATCTGCTACCCCCTATTGTTGTTCATCATGATGTAGTCGAATATCAATATACGGATTCTTTCTATTCTTTAATATTTCTTGGCAAATGATTTACACCTTAATAATTAAAGCTGAGTTGTTAATTCTTTAGGAACTGTTTTTTATTAGATTTGTAACTTGTGGGCCTGAGTTGTTTTGTGTTATTAACTGGTTTATGTGTGACTAGTTTGTATAATAATTAAAGTGTGAGGACCGAATTAGTATTAAGGTTGTAGTTTGGCACATTAGTTGGCTTACTTAAGTCATTAATAAGTTTTTATGGTAAAAAAAAGTCATTGATAAGTGATGGTGTGCATATTAACGAATGCATTAAATGATCTAATGTTGAGTCGTGCCTTGCTACAGTTTTCAGTTTCCTCCATTTCCGGTAGGGTTAAAAGTTTTTTACTTTTTTTTTTTTGATCATAAAAAGTTTTTTACTTAAGAAATCGCATTTCATAAATAGCTACCAAGTTTTATTTTTTACATTTAGGTAGCTAAAGTTTTTCAAAATGTTGCTTTGTCTTTTAATTGACCCGTTATTTTTACACGGAATGTGAAAATATGTATGTCATTAAGATATTCACTACAAGAAACTCGAGCATCGACGTCGGTGAAAAATCGTTGCTAAAGACATAAATATCGTTGTTAACTTTTTACAACGATGAGATTTTCGTGACGGTAGCCCCTGTCGTTAAACGTTTATAGGTCGACAATTTGCCGTTGTTAAAGGCTTGCCGCTGTTAACATAACACTCTACACCTCTGCTTTACATCGGCATCAAGATGTTGTTAAACACAAATAAAAGGCGACAACACCTTGCCGATGTTATAGATTACTTTTAGTGATGACAACTGTTTATCGATTTTTTGGCCGATTTTTTTATTATTTCTGTTCATCCATGACTTCATCCTTCTTCATCCATGGTTTTCTTGGCTCATCCAACATGGCTTCATCCATCGAGCTCACTTCGGTTCATCAATGGCCGATTTCTTCTCGGCCCTTTCATTCATGGAGTCTTCGGTTCAACAGTGTTCTAGCATGGTTCATCATCGTTCCAACATTGTTCAGCATGGAGTCTTCGGTTTACATCGGTGCAACATTGTTCCAGCATGGTTCCAGCTTTGGTTCATCCATGGCGTCATCCTGCTCCGGCGAGACCAGCTGCTTCGGTTCTCTACGAGACCAACCGATCTTCGGTTCCAGCTCTGACGAGAGGGAGATAAGAGGGAGAGGGTGAGGGTGAAGTGAAATGAAAATAAGGTGAAGTGAGATTGTGAAGTAAAGTGAGGTTGTGAGGGCGAGGGAAGTTACGAGCGGGAATTGTTTTGAAAATTTCAATTTTATTTTCACGACATCAACAAAAGTCGTCACTATATAAACTATTTTACAACAATAATTGAATATGTTGCTGTATAACTATACTAATGTCGACAATATATTGACACACAAACATATTCTTACATTTTCTCGATACTTATGTTTTAACGACGACAATATTTATTAGTTACGACAGACATCTGTTTTTGTTATAGTTATATTTACGACAAAACGTTTCGTATTTAAATATGTACATTTACAACAGAAAAGTCATCTGCTACTGATGGAGTCATTTAACATCAACTTTTGATTGACATTACACATTCATCAGTGTAAAAAATAAAGTGACGACAAAAATTAACACTAAATATATCTTATAACAGTGGAAAACAAACATATTGTGCCTAATAAGTAATAATAACGACAACAAAAACTGCTAACACAATATACATATATTCAACTACAACTGCTAGCGTCTACACGAAAGTCTCGTCGCTGTTGCAACAGATTCTTGTAGTGACTTGTACTTTGCCTTATTGTTGCAAGTCGATATATGTGCTTTGTCTTATTGTTTCACACTTCATCCGACACTTACGGGTAAAACGTATGAAGCACTTTGAAAATGTACGGGTAAAAATATGAAACAACACTTGAAAATCTTAAGTACCTATATATATATATATATTAACAGGCAGCTACATATTTGTACAAACATGATTTCTCAGGCACCTAAACAACTTTTATACCTTTCTAATTTAATATCAAAGTCGTGAGTCAATCGTGGTATCTACTTTCTTACATATGTGTGATCCATTTATTTCTTGAATCGGTTGTTCGATCTTGTTTTGTTCCTACATGTGAATGGTTTGGTTCCTTCTTGAATCGAATGTTCAGATTGTCATGATACTGTTTGGTTAGTCTTCTAATCTTTATTTGAAAATCGCTTCTCTGGTGGTTTCCTCTTTGCAAGTCTCCTTAATAATGAATTGCATGATTGACTCTATAGTTTAATATGTATAAATTAAGTGTGAAGTAGTTTCATACATTATTAAGGGATTTTATTATAATATTATTGAGTTGAATCGAAGAAAAGTTTTATCTATAAAAGTCGAGTTTGAAGTGAAAACTTGATACTGCGCATCTTCCCGCTTGACCTACAAATCTTAGTATTTGTTGTATAAATGAGAGTGTTGGGTTTTGTCAAGTGAACCCTTCATCCAACTTGAGAAATTTTATCTCAAAGCGTAACTTTTGATCCAATAGTCTTTGGACGGAATGTAATGGGAGTTGGTCTTGTTAAATCAAGCATGATTCATGCTTATCAGTAGCATTTTCATGTGTAGAGACACTTTTTGACCATGGCCAACACCTTTTGACCATGGCCACTCTATTGATATTTTATTTACTCATGAATATACATGTTGATTTATTTAGTATCCATGTATAGGAGCGTGTGATAAGTATAAGTATGCAAGCGTGATATGTTGTATTAATATGTTATCCATGCCCAAATCATTCGTGTCAACATGCTTAATTACTTAATATTGTTTCTATGCCTAGCCTGATACTTGTTAAATACTTATTTAAACTCCATGTGTAAATAAACCCTATGGGCATGATTATTGTTTGGAGTCCCACATCAAAAATTCCAAAAGAATTGCACAATATATATGTAATGACACTTCATAGGAGTGTAAGTATTTACAAGACAAGAGACCCTCTCCAGGCCCACATGGTGCACATCACGGATCAATAAGCACACAACAATCCAAGATTGTCTGTCCAAAAGGTTTGCATTGCGAGTCGATTTTTTTCGAAACTCATAAATTTTTCCAACAAAACCCTACTTGGATATTTAATTTTAAGACTGTTGAAATATTTATTTGTTGTGACGGTTGGATTTTTCTATTACATTTTCAATTTTAACGGTTCTTGTTGGGTATTGATAGTGACAACCCAATATGAAAAAGACCCTAGAGACCCAATAACTTTGCAGGGGTAAAACCCATATCATCCGAATCGGGCCAGCCCATATTAAGGTTGCTCTGACCTTCATCGGGCTAGTACAATATTCACTAAGATATTTTGTTGCGTATAACAGTTTGGTCTATTTACTCTATAAATACCTGTGCTTTTCATTACGTTTTGAGATCATACACACAGTATACTCATTTAAACATCGGAGAGGGACCCAGAGACACCCCCTCTGTTACGATCCCCTTCATGCAGGTTCACCGGAGCTAAGGCGAGAGCAATCTTCATCCATCCTTCGACATTCAATTCACTGCCAAGTCAACATTCAGGAGATTCATAACCAACAATTGGCGTCGTCTGTGGGAAACGAGTAAACAGTCATGCAAACTCGATCCAAAAGCAATCGCCGGAACCATGCCAATGAGCAGTCCTCAGACAGCTCTGATTCCGCCGCAGCTTCGCCGCTCCACCAAGAACCTGCTAGCCAAGCAGCTCCTAATGATGTCCCCCCAAGGTCGGCACGAGAACATGTCGGCATTTCCAGACCAACCCCCTTTCCAAACGCCACGGAGACTCCAGCACCGCAAACCGTCCAAGTGGCCGGGGAAAACATTCAGTTGACCCAGAGATGATATCACTCCTGGAGACCATCTTAGGACAGGCTCGCAGACAAGTCCCTGCTCCTCAGGAAAAATCTCACCCCACAGCCGTAGGGTGAAGGCCAGCAGAAACTAGAAATCCAAGCACCACAACCCTTCAGGAAGATCACGAGATGACCTCGGGAAACCAGTACCTCCGACTTCCACTGAGCCGCCGACAACCACCTATTCTGTCAATCTATCAAGTTCCGTACCGAATGGAGGGCAGCACAACCAGTGCACTCTTGACTAAGTTGAGGAGCTTATCAGCAAAAGGCTCCAGGAACGGCGAGGGACCGTCATGCCTCCCTTCAGGGAATGATCAGCTCATCCCTTCATCACTGACCTGGTCGCCATCAAGATCCCAAAGGATGTCGTCGCCAGGGCCATCCCTGAGTACAGTGGTGGAGGCGACCTCATTATACATGCTAATAAGCATGAGGCCTCTTTGTTGTCTAAGTCGACCGATCTGAATCACTTAGCCATGTTATTTTCGTCGACCCTTTCGGGTTCGGCGTCGTCTTGGTTCTTCGGCCTCCCTGCAGGATCAATAAGGACCTGGGCTGAGGTCAAAAGCAAATTCCTGGAACGATATATGGGCGAGCGCCAGCTTCTGAAAAGTGTGGTTGCCTTGGACGCAGTCAAGAAACAACCAGGAGAATCACTGACCGACTTTTACGGGAGTTTTCATAAAAACGTCACAGAAATAGATCGTTGGGTCGCAGATGGGTAAATAATTCTAGCTTTCTACCGAGGGCTTGACGTGACCAACAAAGCCTCAAGGAAACTGCGCAACAGATACCATGTGCAGGAGATAGAAACGATGGAAGAGATGGCAGCAAGGGCGAAAGGTTTTATAGACCTTGAGGGGCGAACACCGAAGCCTATTTCCTGACAACCTCGCTAAAGGTGGTGCCTGAGCCCCGACGTGATTATAGGAAGGAAAAGAAGGACAAGAAGGGCCTAGACATCCAGAGGTCCTCGAGTATTTCACGCCTTTAAACAGGCAGATCTCGGAAGTACTAGTCGAGATGGAAAGATGGTCTTTGGGAAGGCCACCGATGCCCCGCAAGAGTGCTCAGCCCATGGGGAAGGAAACCGAAAGATATTTCAGATATCACAAGTGCAAGGGCCATAAGACCGATGATTGCCGCATCCTTAAGCGCGACATCGAAAAGTTGATAAAGAGAGGAATGTTAAAGGAGTTTCTGGCTGGACGAGACAGGAGTCGAACGCCACCTCGTAGAAACCACTCGCCAGCTCCGCCTGAGCAATCCGTCACATCCTAGAGAAGGAGGGCGATCAACCTAATTGCTGGAGGGTTTGGTGCCGGAGGCGAGGGGTTGCATGCTAGAGAGGTCTATGCAACTCAGATATCTACAGCTGTTCAGCTGGGAAAGCGACCTCGACCCGAAGAGGACATTGTCATTTTATTCTCCAAAGATGACTTGGCACATGTTAACACCCCTCATAATGATGTGCTGGTTATCACAATCGAAGTCGGCGGTTGTGACATGAAGAGAATTCTGATCGACGGAGTAAGCTCAACAAATATCCTATTTTTGGACGCCTTTAAGAAGATGGGCAAATCCAAGTGTGACCTTAAGCGAGTCAATTTTCCCCTGATCGGTTTTGCTTGGAGAACAACTTATCCGCTGGGAGCCATAACCCTGGCGGTAATTCTGGGCGAAGGATGGAAGAGCATCAAGGTAGCGATCACTTTCTTAGTGGTCGACTCACTAACATCCGACAATGTCATCCTGGGGAGGACCACAATCAATCCCCATAAGATTGTGGCCTCCACAGTCCACCAAAAGATGAAGTTCCCCACACCCAATGGGATCGGAGAAGTTCTTGGCGATCAGCCCTCTTCACGGCAGTGCTACGTAAACTGCTTGCGCAGAGAGAATCAAAGGGAAACCCTCGCCATCGTGACAGAGGCCGACCCTCGTGAGGACCTGGCTCGACCAACACCAATGGAGGAGTTAGTAGAGGTCGAAATTGACGGTCCAGAAAAGAAGGTGCGCATTGGGACCACCTTGAACGACGACTAGAAAAACGCCATGACTGCCCTCCTGAAGGAATTCCAAGAACTTTTCGCCTGGAAACCCAGCGACATGCTTGGTATCAGCGACGACATCATCTCTCATGAGCTAAGGATAGATCCCTCGATAAAACTGATTGCTCAGAAAAGAAGGTCATTCGGATCAGACAAGCATTTGGCGATCAAACAGGAGGTAGGCAGGCTAATCGAAGCCGACTTTGTCTAGGAGGTGAGATTTCAGAGATGGGTCGCCAACCCAGTTCTTATTAGAAAATAAAACGGTAAGTGGAGAATGTGAGTCGACTTTCGTGACCTGAACAAAGCTTGCCCAAAGGATTCCTATCCCCTTCCTCGAATTGATCAGTTGCTCGACGCAACCTCTGCTCATGAAATGCCGAGCTTCATGGATGCCTATTCAGGCTACAATCAGATTTGGATGCACCCAAACGATGAGGCCCACACAACTTTCTATCCAGACGGAGACATACTTTGCTACAAAGTGATCCCCTTCGGTCTAATCAATGTCGGGGCGACCTATCAGCGAACGGTAAAACGCTTGTTTCAAGACATACTGGAGTGGAACATGGAGGCTTATGTGGACGACATGCTCGTCAAAACTATTAAGGGAAGTCCTCACACAGCGGACCTTCTAGAAGCATTTGAGTGCATGAGGAGACACAGTGTTCGCCTGAACCCAGCAAAGTGTGCCTTCGGAGTCAAGTTCGTAAAATTTCTGGGATTCATGGTAAGCGAGCGTGGAATTGAGGCGAACCCGGAAAAACTCAAAGCCATCGAGTAGATGAAGTTACCAACTTGCCACAAGGAGGTCCAATGTCTGAATGGTCGCCTGGACGCACTCAATCACTTCCTTTCCAAGGCAAGCGAGGATGCATTCCAATCCTTAAAACAACATCTTCAAATACTCCCGGCTATGGTGAAACCTATTCCTGGCGAGCAGATCTTCCTTTATTTAAGCATTAGTGAGGTCGCAGCAGTACCGTCTTGATAAGGGAAGAAGAAAATGTGCAGAGTCCAGTGTATTTTGTTAGCAAGATGTTTAATTCAGCAGAAATAAAGTATGTCCAGATTGAGAAGTATCTCTATGCCTTAGTTATTGTTGCTCAAAAGTTAAGAACATACTTCCACGCGCACGACATTATAGCTCTCACCAACCAGCCTCTCAAAAACTTCCTGCTGAAGCCAGACTCTTCAGGAAGAATGGTCAAATGGGCGATCGAGCTCAGCGAGTTCAAGATCAAATTTGCGCCGAAAACGACCATCAAAGGTCAAGCATTGGCTGATTTTATAGTGGAAAGTACAAGTAATGGTCTAGCAGAAGCAGAAAACAGGCCAAGTTCATCAGCAGACACAAGCCAGGGCTGGGAACTCTATACAGATGGATCTTCTTCAAGAGAAGGCTAGGGGCAGGACTAATTCTCCCCCCCCATGAGGGCGAGCCTTTGAAGTATGTGATCACCCTTACAGTTAAGGCGACCAACAATGAGGCCGAATATGAATCTCTCATAACCGGACTCAGACTTGCTAAAGGAATGGGCATAGCATCACTCAGATTAAAAAGTAACTCCGAGCTAATTGTCAATCAGGTCAATGGCACTTATGAAGCAAAGGGGAAAAAGATGAAGAAGTACCTCGAAATAGCTAAGAAACTCATCGCCGAAATCCCAACTTTCGCGATTGAGTCTATTCCTCGCCAAGAGAACCAGATGGCAGACTCTCTGAGCAAGCTGGCGTTCGGAGGAACAAGAATTCAGGACGTGCAATTTCTGGAACAAGCCTTATATTCGGTTCTCGACAACCAAGCAGAGGTCTTCAACATTCAAGGACAAGTAACCTGGATGACTCAATTCCAGAACTTCTTGAAAGATGGAATTTTCCTAGAGGACGAAGGTGAATCCACAAGGATAAGACGTCTCTCAGCAAGCTATCTTCTTATAGATGGAGAACTCTATAGGAGAGGATATTCAACTCCCTGTCTAAGGTGCATCTCTCATCCCGAGACAGAAAGGGTTCTCCGTGAAGCTCATGAAGGAGTTGCCGCATGCCATGAAGGTGCACGCTCATTGACGCAGAAAATCTTCAGATTAGGTTACTATTGTCCAACCTTGGGTAAAGATGCGGGAGAATTAACACAAAAGTGCACGACTTGTCAACAGTTTGCACCACGATCTAGTCGACCACCAACACTGCTACCCCAATGGCGGGCGCCTGGCCTTTTGCTCAATGAGGAGTAGACATATTGGGCCCCTTTCCCACCAGTACTGGGCAACGTACCCACATCATAGTGGCGATCGATTAATTCACCAAGTGGATAGAGGCGAAAGCTTTGGCCTCTACAACGGAATTCCAAGTGATCAAGTTCTTGAAAATCAACATATTTTCGCGATTTGGCGTTACCAAGATACTCATAAGCGATAATGGTCCACAATTTGTAGGAAAAGAACTTAAGTGGCTCTGCGAAGAATACCATATCGATCACAGATTCAGCTCAGTGCATCATCCTCAAACGAATGGACAAGCTGAAGCATCCAACAAAGTTGTCCTGGCAGGACTCAAAAAATGGGTTCAAGCATTCAAAGGAAACTGGTCAGAAGAGCTGGAAAACGTATTATGGGCTATTCGAACAACACCCAAAACAGCCACGGGGGAAACACCCTTTAGTTTAGTGTATGGATCAGAAGCAGTGGCACCCGCCGAAATAGCGGTGCCTACCCATAGAATCCTACACTTTAATACTGAAGAGAACGAAATCGAGCACAGAACAGACCTTGACCTGGCAGAAGAAAAATGATGGCAATCAGAAAAAGCCCAAGCTAAAATGTGACTGACGACCGACCGATACTTCAACAGAAAAGTCAGCGCTCGCCAATTTTTCGTGGGGGAGATGGTTATGCGAAAGAATGAATTTACAAGACTGGTCAGCCAGAATAAGCTTTCAGCTAATTGGGAAGGACCATACAAGGTAGTAGAGATTGCCGCCCCAGGATCTTACTATTTGGAAACCACAGAAGGCGAAAGCTTACCCCGTCCATTCAACTCCGAACATTTAAGAAGGTTTTATGCATAGTTTGTAATCACAATGTTATGTCAATAAAATCAAGTCATTCCTTCATATAGCATGGCCACTCGAACCAAATCGAAGAAAAAAGACTCGATAACAAAATTGGGCAAAACACCTGATGACCGAATCAGGCGAAAGACCTAGCATCAAAGTTAGGTAAAACAAAAGACCTAAAGTCAAATTTAGGCGAAAGATCTAACGCCACAGTTAGACAAAAGACCCGATAACAAAATTGGGCGAAATACCTGATGACCGAATCAAGCGAAATACCTAGCATCAAAGTTAGGCAAAACAAAAGACCTAAAATCAAATTTAGGCGAAAGACCTGACACCGAAGTTGGGCAAAAGACCCGACATCAAAATTGGACAAAAGACCTAAATTCAAATTTAGGCGAAAGACCTAACGCCAAAGTTAGGCAGAAGACCTGACACCAAAATCTGGCACAAGACCTGACACCAAAATCTGGCACAAGACCTGATAGTTAAATCGGGCAAAAAAGACCTAACGTCAAGGTTAGGCAAAAGACCTGATGCCAAAGTTAGGCACAAGACCTGTTATCAAAAGCAGGCGAAAAGACCTAAGGAAAAAGTTAGGCAAAATAAGACCTGATATAAAAATCAGGCAGAAGTCCTAACGCAAAAGGCGAGCAAATCGTCAAGGAAGCCATTCTCTTATAAGTTGGGCAAAGTCTGAGAAGTAACATCCAAAGTGAACAAATCCATATTACTGGTAACAGTTCCTTTGCGAAACAAACTCAAGAAGGTTGGGGAAGGAACTTCAGGCGATCACTATAGATGAAGAAGCTTTGAGTAACAAGTTCCTCAAGATTAGGCGAACACTCCAAAAGGTCTAAACCTTAACAAGGTAACACATCTTCAGAAGATGATAGTCTTCCTTAAAAGGTTTATACTTGGCGAGGGGAATAGATAAATCTATAAAGACTTATCATTCTAAGCCTAAAGAAAGGTCCAAGACCCTAGGTGGCGAGACCATTATAAAGCAAAGAGAAAAGTCGAAAATAATTTTGATAAAGACATCGGAAGAATCGCCAACACATTCAAAGTCAAATAAAAGTAAAGGCTCATGAATATAAAGACATTCAATATTATAATAATAACCGATTCTGAAATCAAAACATAATTACAAACATTCCCGACAAACGGGGAAAGACAAAAAACTATCATAAAAAATTAAAGATATGATCGCCGGGAGAGTTGAAGACTTCAAGACATGGGCTCTTCAGGGACGACAGCTTCGTGCTCGGCTTTGGGGGCAACCTCCTCGATGACAGCAGCAGGGGGAGCCTCCTTGGAATAGTTGCTCTGGAGGAAGGGCTTGAGGGACTCAACTTCCCGGAGGGGAAATTTGGTGTCGATCGCCTGAATGTCCTCGACCAGGATCTGGAGGTATGAAGCCACTTCAGCCTTCATCACCTCCAAGGCACAGTCGATAACTCCTCGACCACGCTCTGGGGATGGGACAGACTTTAGCCGAAGGGCAAGATGCTCCTTCTCCTTCTCCAAGGCGTCCCTCCTGGCCTCGACGGTGACTCTCTGAGACTCAGCGATGACTCTCTGGGCCTTCAGACGACCATTGGCCGCCTCCACCTCAGCAGAGTATTGGCCGACCGCCTTAAGCTGGAGCTCAGTGCTCGTCCGCCTCTTCCTTTTTCTCCTGCACGAAGGCAAGAAGCCTCTCCTTCTTCTGGAAGTACTCCTCACGAGCATGCTCCACCTGGTAAGCAGCCGACTCAGCCTTATCCTTCAAACCCGTCATCTAGTCAGGGGAGAACCCCAAACTGCGTTACTGCTCCAACTCGATAAGCAGGTCAGTTTTCTTATCGGCGAGCTCCGCTACGATCCGAACGATCGCCAACTCCTCCCGGACGAGCCGACAACATGAAAGAAGGGGTAAAGTACAATCAGTTCAATGAAAAGTCAAAAGACGATTTGAAGATAAGTAAAGACAAAAGAACTGACCAGGGCGATCCGCTCGAAGTGCGACCTCATGACCTCTTCGATGACGGGTAGCTCAGAGGGAATTAAAGCCCTGTCTCGAGGAGGAACAATCCCCTCGATGATTACCCCGGAGTGTCTTCTGATCTGAAATCTCTACCTTTTGGAGATTCCTCCAAGGGTCCTAGACGCCCTTGGGATTCACAACGTTTGGCGGCTGGAATAAGCCCATCAGGGGGCATTACTCCCCGAGAGGAGTTTTCGAGGGTGCCGAGGCGGTCCGCCCTTTCTTCCGAGCGCCAGTCTCCTTAGGAGTATTTGGAGCATCTTTCTCGGAAGAAGGTGTGGCAACCTCTGCCACCACCATAGCCTTTTCCTTGGGGGAAGCAGGACCCTTAGGAGGAGCAGGGCGTTCTTCGCCCGAACTTCTGGCCTTCTTGGCAGGAGAGCAATTCGAAGCCACATCAACAGTGGTCTTCCTTGTAAAAGGTCAGTAAAGGTATTAGAAACCAAAGACTAAAATAGATGAAATAAAAACTAAAAGACAGTTGCATACCTTGCTGGCGAACGCCAGGAGTGGTAGAGGGACAATCCTCCTCAGGCTTGCGTTTGGATGAACGCCTGGAAGGAGGCTCAGTGACGCCTGGTCCGGAGATAGCCCCGCCTTAAGCTGATTGGAAAACATACCAATGGTTGATCTAGCCCTCATAAATCGGCCTAGTATCGAATCCAAACGCCAAAAGCTCCATCACCGGTCACCATTAACCAAGTTCACAGCCTTCTACTACTCGCCATAGGAGTGCTCGCCCAAGAGAGTCTAACCTCTCATCTCTGGTCCCATCAAACGTCACCAAATATATGGTCACGATATCTCGCGTATCTCGGGCACATATTCTCTAAAGATTACATACAGTAACTGCAATATTACGCCATAACCGTAATATCTACTATCCTAATCTTCACCAGCACAATATACACTAAGATATTATGTTGCCTATAACAGTTTTGTCTCTTTACTCTATAAATACATTTGCTTTTCAATACGTTCATTACATTTTGAGTTCATACACACACTATACTCATTTAAGGATTGGAGAGGGACCCAGAGACACCCCCTCTGTTGCGATCCCCTTCCTGCAGGTTCACCGGAGCCAAGGCGAGAGCAATCTTCATCCATCCTTCGACATTCAATTCATTGCCAAGGTAGCATTCAGGAGATTCAAATCCAACAGTTCGATAATTCAATTTTTACAAAAGTAATTTTGTGTCAATATGGCACCTTGGGTGGAAAACCCTATAAATAGAGCGTGTTTTCCTTCATTTGAGTACACTTGAAAAATTCCAAAAATTATGTACATTAAGTTGCACTAGGTTCTATTTTGGTGTTTTACAATTTCGGTAGGAATTTTAGTCTTCGTCTTTTATTTGTGGATAAAAGTTCAGTTATTTTTCAATTTAGTCCAGGAAAATTTCGTTTTTGTTTACGCGTTGAAAACATTGTTGTATCTTGGAAGGTGATCGTCCCATTTTCTTCTTACACAAACTTGTTATGGTGAGGGGACATAATTGTCTTAAGGAGATTGTGCACATCACAAACTCATTTAAAATATAAAAAAAATCTTTTTCTCGGGGCAATTTTGCAGTTTTACTAAAGTTGCATGTTGTTGTATGGTTTGTACAAATTTTATCATTTTATTATTTGATCCAAAATTATTATTTTATTACATATCATTCCTCTGCACTTCTAACAAGTGGTTCATCGGTTAACTAAATGGCAATTTACTACTTTTTAGGACAAGATCATCCTTTTAGTACATCGTGTTCTAAAGGAATTTTGAAATAACTTCAAGACTAAGGACTTATTAATCAAAATTAAGAAATTGCTCTAAGAGTTAAACCTTAAAGGCCAACTATAACTTATACGAGTGTTTACACTAATTCATTCAGACACATACAAAAATAGAAATTCACACTAAAGAGTGTTGATATTAGATGGCATTGCTTGAATCAATCCGAATGACTAAATTCGTTCATTGCCCCTTCTTCTTACTTAGAATAACCCCCATTTTATGCAGAAAAAAATGAAGCCTCAGGATTTTGTCACCTCTATGAATCTCCAGCTTGCTTATGTCATTAACCGAAATTTTAACAGCGTCATTAGATTAAACCTCGCCAAGCTTGAAATTTTTACAGAGGTAGCGTATCGACATCGGATTGAGGTAGTTGGTAGCAAGGGGCTTGTTAATCGGTAATGACTTGGGTTTCCATGTTGATGGATTCCTTACTCATTCATTTCAAATGAGGAAAGTAATCAACATCTTATATACTACATTTTTTCTCCCTTTTTACACTTCGACTGCTCGTCGGAGGGGGAACAACATCCAAAAACCCACACTTCCTTTCTTATAGTTCATCGAACCACCTTTCAGATCCGATGACCCGACTCGCACATGATCCAACATTAATGTCGTCTATGGGAATATGGCAACAACTCATGGAAGCACCAATAACTCGAGCTACAACTAGTAAACAACCAGTCACAAAGACATTTTTTGGTGAATCTGTACCAATGCCACCGTTAAATCGGTTACTGCCCCGAGCAAGCCAACCGCAGCAAGTGATTGGTTTGTCACGTAGAGGAACATTAGTACCAGGCGCCGACTCAAAGGTTCTCCGGTCAAGATGGAAAATTCGAACGAGGCCCCCAGGGACTGTATCAACAAGCTCGTTAGGCTCCAACCCTTGAGTCTATCTTTACTTATGCCATGATTGGCACCTTAGAGGAGCTCCTTGACAGAAGTGAGCATCGCTCTATGGGCCACGCCTATCAGAATGCCCATGCAACACCTACTGCTCACACCAACACAAATGAGGAGGAGGCTACTCCTAGCCCCTATCAATGGTCTCCGCAGCACATGTCACAATGCGTGGTTCCGCCTCCAGATCTACAAATCTACAGTATTATCCGTCCCACCATGGTGTGCACTATAACGTGCAATGACTAACGTTGCATTATAATGCGCCTCTACGACATCCTCCTCGAGGCCAAAACTACACGCTAATGTAACCTATTCCTCAACCAGCAACACTCATTATGAGTCAGGTGGAGGAACTGATAAATCAAAGTCTCAAAGAGCAAATGGGCAGGATAACGCCAACTGTGTGTGATAGAGCATCACATCCCTTCACGCCAGAATTGTTATCAATAATTGTCCCCCGCGATGTAAAAACTTGAGCCATCCCCGATTATGCGATTGCATGCGATCTCATCGAGCACATTCAAAAACATGATTCCTTGCTCCTAGGAAGAACAAGAGATGATAATCATTTCACACTCTTATTTTCGACAATAATCTCGGGGAACACCTCAGTTTGTTTTTTTGGCCTACCCAAGTCATCGGTTAGCTCCTGGGCTGATCTAAAAATTAAGTTTATCTAACAATATATGGGTGAACGCCAATTTTTGAAGTATGTGGCTTTTCTGGACGACATCCGTCAGGGAGAAGTTGAGTCGCTGGCTAGCTATTGTAGTCATTTCAACAAAAAATTGGTCGATATATATTAGGTCTCTTAGAACGAGTGGTCATAGGAGCATTCACGAGAGGTTTGGGACTTAGAGGCATCATTGTTAAAGATAACCACAATTCTATGCTTGTTCACACTCCGGAGGAGCTAGCGGAAAGAGTGAAGTCCTAAATTGACATGGAATGGTCAAGGGACCAGGATGAGTCAGTAAGGCAGGGTTATGTAAAAGCAGTTCCGCCTCCAAGAAAACGAGAAATTTGTGAAGGAAAAGGCTTGAGCAGCACCACTCGAAGAAGGTGGAGCATACTCTTCATGCCCTTGACCCAGGAAATATCAGTCGTGCTTAGCGGCATGGAGTGAAATTGTCTAGCGATGCCCCATACACCCACAAAGGACAGACGCCCTATAGGGAAGGACCTAATTGTGTATTGCCTCTATCACGGGGTTAAAGAACGTCACACTGGTGATTGTTACACCCTCAAGAAGAATATTGAGATGTTGATCGAAATGGGGCAATTAAATTTTTTGTAGCCTTAAATGGAGAAATAAGTCGAACCCCAAAAAGAAATGATAAAAAGGCATCTATCACCTTCACCTTATGGTGCCCCAAATGAAAAAAAAAGACACGTTAAACATGATTAGTGGAGGTTTTGTCTCCGAAGGAGAAACTAATGGGGCTCGTGAAGTCTACATTGCCAGCATCTCGACTAAAGTGCCCCTTGGGAAAAGACTCCGTCCAGATGAAAGTGTTGCCATTTCCCTCTCTAATGAGAAACATGTCACTAGTGCACATGATGATGCCTTAGTCATCACTGTTGAAATTGACGTTTTGATGTTAAAAGGATTTTGGTTGATGTAGGGAGCTCAAATGATGTACTTTTATTGCTGCTTTATTTGCCATAGGTAAGACAAAAAGAGATTGAAAAAGGTGTAATTCCTTCTGATTGGATTTGTGGGAAGGGCCACGTACCCACTGGGCGTGATTCGTCTACCAGTGGTATTTAGCGAAGGTTACAAGGCATTGAGGATCGAGATAACATTTATAGTGGTCATCACTCCTAATTTATATGTCATTTTGGAGCAGACCACAGTGAATCCTCAAAGATAGTGGTCTCGCCGCGTCATTAAAAGATGAAATTTCCAACCTCCAATGGGATTGGTGAGGTCAAGAGCGTCCAACCTACATCACGTTGTTGCTATATCAACACTCTAAGCGGTGCAATCAGAAGGAAGCAGTGTTTACTCAAATACAAGAGGACCCAAGAGAATAGTGGTGTCACACAACTTCTGCTGAGGAGTTGGTTGAGGTCAAAATAGATGAGTCCCAAAAGGTGGTAAAGATAAGGGCTACACTTCCAAAAAAGTAAGTTGAAACGCTGTTAGAGCTATAAATTATTCGTGTTGAGCCCGAGTAACATGCCATGCATTGCCACCTCTATTATCGCCCATAAATTAAACATTGATCCCTTGTCAAGCCCATCACGTAGAGGACGAGAGCCCTGGGAAAGTAAAACAATTAGTCATACGTGATGAGGTGTATAAGTTGGTCGATGCCAACTTTGTAAAGGAGATCAGGTTTGAGATTTGGGTGGCAAATTCGATCTTGGTGAAGAAATCAAACAATAAGTGATAGATCTGCGTTGACTTAAGAGATTTGAACTTGCTCCAAGGACTACCCTTTCCTGCGTATAAACCAATTGGTCGACGCCACCTCTGGTGATGAGATTCTAAGCTTCATGGATGCTTACTCGGGCTATAATAGAATCAAGATGTCTAAGAAGGATTTGCCGCATATAAATTTCTATGAAGATAGTCACTACAAGAATTTGTGACAATAACGACAGTTCTTTCGTGTTAACGCTAACAATTGTTGTTAAATATATGTATATTGTGTCGGCGACTTTTATTGTAGTTATTATTACTTATTAGGCACAATATGTTTTCCACCATTATAATTGTTAATTTTTGCCGTCACTTTATTTTTTTCAATGGATGAATGTGTAATGTCAACCTACAGTTTAGATTAAATTGCTCCATCAGTAACATATAATATTTCTGTGGTAAATGTGAATATTCCACTGCAGAACGTTTTGTCGTCAATATATCGATAACAACACCGGATGTTTGTCATAAGTACTGGTTTTATGCAACTCATTTAGTGTCACATAATTTGTCGTAACTAAAGCTCATGTTTTCTGTGGATTCTTCCATTGTCGAATTGTTTAGCTCAGAATACTTTTAGTGTCAAAACATCGTCGACACTAATACATGTGTATACCAAAGAAAAATTTCAGTATTAATAGTGTATTTTAACGAATGACAATCGTCAACACTAATACAAGCATGTTACTCGGAGGAGTTCTCCTCTCTCCCCACTACACTTTTTTTTTCACTTTCGTTTTATTTCTATTTATCCCTTCATCAATTCCTTTTACTTATCCTCTGCCGATTTCATGGTTCTTGCGATACAAACTCTTCCTTTCCAACTTCCACCTCTGTCCTCCCTCCCTGCAATTAATTTGTCTTCCGTCTCTGTCTGTGTTGTATGCTCGTCTTCCATCATCCCTGTCGTCTTTAACCTGCCCAGGTGAAATGCCCTCCCTAGTCATTAATTCATTCAATTAAGTCGTTCTTTGACAATCCGACTCTCCATCAAGGGGGACGGGTCAACAGATTGTGTCTCTGGCGTGACACCTTGAATCCTTGTTCTCTACTTTCGCTCGCTCAGTCTGTATCCTTTTCTACTCCAAGTATAATTAAAATTAAAAACCCTAATTTTCACTAGACTTAATGTGATTTAGAGACCAACAAATCTTATGAGATTCTCCAAGTCTAGGGTTTTTCTGATATTCTACCTTATTTTGGTGCTCCCTAATTCATTCGCCGATGGTGAGGATTTCAAGCAGAATAAGTTCCGAGATTTGGAGACCAGCGACGATGTCGCACAGGATTGGAGGTGAAGAAGGAACGTATTATTTCTATTGAAAAAGCAATGAGTGAGTGAAAATAAGTAATCTGGATTGATTACAAAAGACGTGTAGGTCAATAACATAGGAATTGTCACAGGTTTCATATATAGAAAATATACATTTTTGACTGCACGGTTAATGGAATTTTTTCAAATCAAAAGCAGTTGTGCAAATTCATGACTAAAACAGTACTTTAACGACAAAAAGTTCTCATCACTAAGAGTGAGTTATAACACCGACACGTTGTTTAACACGATGTAAAAGATAAGTGGGGAGTGTCATTATAATAGTGCCAAGACAATGGTCAATTGCCGTAGGTATAACCATTTCTGATAGGGGCTATCGACACGAACATTTCATTGTCGGTAAAAGTTAACAACAATACTTATGCATTTTGCAATGATTTTTGACCGACGTTAAAGCTTGAGTTTTTTTATAGTGAGAGATTTCTATCATCATATGGTGATGCCTTTTGGGCTAATAAATGCGAGCACCAATTACCAGCAGGTGGTCAAAAAATTGTTTGCTGATATGATTGGGGTTACCATGGAAGTATATATTAAGGACGTGATAGTAAGTCAAAGAAGAGCGCCGAACATCAAAAAGTCACTGCCTTTCTTCCAAGTGTTGCGAGCTAATAAATAATTTGAGTGGATGCCAGAATGCGAGGAAGCTTTTCAATTGTTGAAAAATCACCTAAAAAGCTTGCCACTACTAGCTAAGCCCATCAATTATAAGTGAGAATGCTCTATTTTTATATTTGAGCATCAATCCTATGGTTGTAAGCTTCATATTAGTGAAAGAAGAGATCAAGGGCCAAGTCACATTCTATTTTGTAAGCAAGGGCTTTATTCCAGTGGAAATGAAATATCCCAAAGTTGAGAATATCTTTATGCGTAGGTAATTTCGGTAAGGAAGCTTCGCTCATATTTTCATGCACATGATATCACAATATTAATTAATCAACCGTTGAAACATTTCCTACAAAAACTTAATGCCTCAGAAGAATGATCAAATGGGTGATTGAACTAAGTTAATTCAGAATAATCTTCGTTCCTCGTACAACTATAAAAGACGAAGGCTTAGCTGATTTATAACGGAATCCAGGGGGTTTACAACACAAGAGGTGCTACCTTTAGTGTTGGAGAAAAAGTAAGAAAAAACTAAAGAAATGTGGGAACTATACAGAGATGGATTCCCATCTATGGAAGGATCGAGACCTTGGTTGATACTGATTCCACCTACTTGTGGCGAACCACTGAGATATGCCCTAACATTCACCTTTAAAGCAACGAATAATGAGGCCCTAATCACGGGATTAAGATTGTCTAGAGGAGTAGCCTTCGCTTCCTTGAGTGTAAAATGTGACTCCCACCTAGTGGTCAACCATATTAAGGGGGAATATAAAGCCAAGTGTGAAAGAATGAAGAAATATTTGATCGATGCCATGACATTGATTAATGATACCAAGTAATTGAAAATCCAAGCTATTTTGAGTGAGAAAACCCAAGAAGCTGACACCCTTATCAAGTATGCTTTAAGGCCTCGGCCATTGCGAGAGGTACACTGTCTGGAAAGAGATGTAAGCTCCATCATAGAAGAGGTAACGATGCCTAACAAGAGAGTTGAGACTTGGATGGCACCTATATACTGTTTTCTTGAAAAGCTGATCAAGTGGAGGCCATAAAAGTTCAATGTGTAATTGTTATTTATGTGATCATAAAAGGGGTTGGGTACAATAAAGGATACTTCACATCATATCTACGATGCATTGCCTATACAAAAATTGAGTGCATCCTATGGGAATTACATGAAGGCTTCGTTACTTGTCACGAGGTTGCTAAGTCCGTAACAACAAAAGCTTTAAGACAAGGATACTATTGGTCGTCGATGATCAAGGAGGCGTTGACTATGGTTCAAGCATGTCATACTTGTCAAAAATATTCTCTCTGAAGTGGACACCAACCAATGGAATTTTTTTCATATCCAAGAGCATGTCCTTTTGCACAATGGGAAATTAACTTAATAAGCCCCTTGCTGAAATAATAGGTCAACGAAAATACATAGTCATCATAGTAGACTATTTCTCAAAATGGGTAGTAGCAAAGGCGTTAGCATCGAATACCGAATTGTAGATGATAAAATTTCTAAAATATCATATCTTACCCATATATGGTGTCCCAAGAATGCTATTTAGTGATAACGGCACACAATATGTGGGACAAAGGTCAAGTGGTTCCTAGAGGAACTCAATATTGCGCATCGTTTTGCATCTTTCAGACATGCTCAGAAAAATAGACAAATAAAATGGCAAATAAAATCATCCTAGACGGCCTGAAACAGAGGATTAACACTATAGGAGAAAAATGGGCAGACATGTTGGAGAATGTACTATGAGCAGTAAGAACCACCCCAAAGAAATTAACAGGAGAAATACCAGTCAGTTTAGTGTACAAATCTGAAGTGGTGGCACCCGTCAAAATTGCAGTGGCATCACATCGAGTAAGATACTTCAGGGAAAAAATGAATGATGCCAAGCGGCACCTTGAGCTAGAACATAGATTTGGACTCCATAAGTTGTGCTTTCCTCAGGCGGCGCCAAGGCTCTCAAGGATGGCAGTGTCATGATTCTTGGGTAAAGAGTACTCCATACTTGAGAGCCTTGAGGCCGCCATGATTCTGAGATGAGAGCCTCGGCGCTAGCCTCCATGATTCTGAGTTGACCTGGCGATGCCCATAATGGGTCAACAGTTTCTATGGTCTTTATTTTCTTGGAGTGAGACACCCTCTTGTGCTTTTTGGAAGGACCATCCCCTCCGAGGGGCGACACCAACCTTTTCTTATGTCACAATACGCAGTTGAATATTTTAAAGCCTACACAAACGTGAAGAATAAGAGTTTGAAAGAGAAAACTACCCAATTTAGAAGTGAGTGTGGTGACATTACTATAAGCCCCGCTGAAACGAGTAGGGAATTAGTTGTGGACAAGGAACAGTACGGGGAATAACACTCAGAATGCTCAAGGAAGATCAGGTTCAAGGCTCTCATATATTCCTTAGGCAAGTCTTCAAGGAAGGGGCAGGATTCCTAAGCGACGTGCCTAAGCACCATGCGCACCACTCTTGAAGAAGAAATACTGGTACTTTAGGTTGGAATTGGTGAATTTGAATCAACTAACTAAGGGGTGTTTGTGATCTCTTAACCAGATTTTAAAATTAGGATAATATGTTTGGAAAAGACCATCGAAAAGTGATAAGATGCGGTAAAAACATCAAAAAGATTTAAATTGTACGGCCAACCTCGAAGGAAACATTGAATATTAAAACCCACTTACATGCACAAAGCGTTGGGAGTAATATGGGTTGGCATTACTCCTAGGTACCTACACAGGTCGACGAGATCTGAACAATAGGAAAAAGAAGGCATGCGTTAACCTGAGCGAAATAAATAGTTTCATGTCCCTCAATTTGAAGACATATTATATAGGGGCAACCCATACTAAATTGAGGGGGATGGGATACCAAGGAAATGAGTGTTGCTTATCCTGATGACGCTTACAACATTTATAAACCCTTCAGAAGTTATAAGATTGGGTTTCAGATCTTTGGAGGGGGGAGGTAAGAATACAGTTTCTTCGTATGAATTTTCGGTGGCCATAAGTGAAAGATGGTGTCCGGTTAAGGCTCAATGAAAAGGAAAACAACGAGCAATCTTAAAAGAGTGGGGAGTAGATAGAGAAAGGAACATAATAGAATTCTAGATAGATGAAAACCATGGAGAAATGAAAGAGAAAGGGGTAGAAGGGTTTATATAGAGGTAAGGGGAAAAGAACCCCTAAACTTTCGGTCGTCAATTTGAAGAGTCGTTTCATCCCAACCATTGGATTTTAAAATGGTACGGGGATATAAAATTCAATTTCCCCATAAATATTCAAAATTTAATTTCGAAGGGTAAATTCGAAATTCAAATTCAGAGGGAAAATTTTAAATTCAAAGGGAAAATTCAAAATTTTAAAACTTGAATTTGACCAAAGGTCTGTCATAATAGAATAGCACCTTTATGACGCGCTCATTCTGGAAGGAATTTAGAGACTAAAAAAGAGCAGGGCTCTAATTAGACTCAGGGGAAGATGAAGAACTCTAGGAGTCACTAGTGGATATAGGATCTGACTAAGGCTTGGAGGCATGTAGGCGGCAACCCCGCTGACACGTGAGCGACACCTGTGAACGATTTCGTATGGACTCATTGAACAAATAAAGGGAACCTAAGGGACCTAAACGACACTGTAACAATTTTGGATAGTTGTTCAGATAAGAATATACCATGATTAAGGAATACGACAAAACATAATTGACCATGGTAACTCTGTGCTATAAATACTCATTCATTTCTTATGAAGAAGGTAATCAACATCTAATATACTAAACTTGGTCTCCCTTTTTACACTACGACTAACTTTATCATCGGAGTGGTAAAAATGGGCAAAACCCATGTTTCCTTTCCTACAAGTCACCATAACAACTTTCAGATTCGATGACCCGAGTCAAACATGATTAGCTATCGGATTCGATGACCCGAGTCGCACATGATCCAACATATGTTGTCGAAGACACGTCAGAGTTGGTGGTTACAGGTAGGACAATCACTTCTATGATAGACGCATTCAAATGATTTAGGTAGGATCAAATACTTTCTCGGTTTTAGGGTTAGAATTGTTGAGGAAAACAATGGATTCTCTTACACTTTTTTTTGGTAGTGTATATCAGTATATTGTCTTATTATTTGACATATGTTTTTATTTATTTTTTTCAAAAAGAAGTTTTATTAGAAATAATATTTAGAAAACAAAGTATTTAAAATTGTGTGTATAAGCTCTACAGAGGGGTAACAAATTTGATCATCCCATTACTAGAAATAACGGGTTGAGTTAACTCGCTACCCCTGGTAGGGAGTTGTTTATTTAACACGCGGCTACCCCTAATAACAGGTTGATCATGTCGCTACTTCCTAGTAGTGAGTTGGCTATATAAGTTGGCGTATTGAGTTAACACTCTACCCTACATAATGTTGAGAATAACCAAAAATGTCGATAATAATATCGCTATGCGTTTCTCTATGTATGACTGCATGTGCGATATCCGTACAAATATTCAATCAAACATCAAGCAACTTTCCTTCAACTATAAACTCATACTGTATTTTATTCACAGTATTGTATTTTTTCTGATTTCTCTCTTCTTATTTTGTAGCCTCTTCAGTTCTACTTCAACTCTTCAGTGCGTCTTCATCCTCTTCAGTTCTTCATATTCATCTTAGAATTAATGGATATTGTGTCTTACTTTTGTGCCATTTAATTTAATATTACAGTACAAATCTATTTTTTATTTGTATCTTTTATAATATTCAGAATTGTTTTATCTGTAGTTTAATAATTGGAGTACATCTCTCTGTGTCTCTCTCTCTCTCTCTCTATATATATATATTAATTTGACTAAGTTATGTAGAATTGTGATAAGTAAGATTTTTAAGACATTTTCTCAATTCTAATGTCAATTTCATAACTTCTAACTCGTTCATGCCAAACATATAATTCTCACTCATATGTGGCATATCATATAACTTAGTTTAAAATCTTTCAAACCCTCTTATTTATTCACCCAATAAGTTACAAAATTTCATTAATATCTTCTTATTTTCTATGTTCATTTATGATTTTTCTTAAGTTTATTTTATTTACTAAATTTTATATTTTATGAAAACCAAGAAGATGTATAAATTAAAATGTTTTATTACAACATAATTCAAGATGAAATTAAGGATTATTATGTATATTACATATTAATTTTATGTAGATATTTATAATTATGACATAAAATTTAGGGTATGAAAAAATAATAATAATTATAATATAATTTCTTCATAATTTTCTTAGAACTATTTTTATAAAATATCATTGTTATATTCTATTAGAATCAACATATATTACAAAATTTAAAAATAATTTATAATTACTATAACTAATATGCATATATATATATACTCTAATAGTTAATATTTATTTAAAAATATATGAAAATAATATATGTCATAAAATGAATTTTAAAATTATTAATGAGCATCATATTCACAATTGGTTACATTTGTTTTTATTATCTACTCAATTATTTTCATTTTTATTATAAAATATGAATAATTGTTATATTGTATAATATTAAAAAAAAAAAAAAGTTTAACATTTGTTTATAAATATAATTAATTTGTATGGTGTGTAATTGAATTATTATTAATTAAATGTACTTTAATAAAGTGTAAATATTCATGTTATAAATATATATTTATAGTTATTTAAAAAATATTATTAATTTATAAACTAAAATAATAATTATATTGCATAAAGCGCGAATCAGTTTTCTAGTATATATATATATATATATATATATATATTAATTTGGTTAGAATGTATACAATTGTTGTGACAAGTAATATTTTTATTGCATTTTCTCACTCCTAATGTTAATTTTCTAACTTCTTAATGATCCATGTCAAACAAATAATTTTTATGCATATGTGGCATGTCATGTAACTCACTTTAAAATCTTTCAAATATTCTCATTCATTCTCCACATAATTTACAAAAATTCAATTATCTCTCCCTCATTCACATATGCATTTGTTATTTTTGTTAATTTTTTTATTCAAATACTAAAATTTCATAATATTATATTTTATAAAAATCAAGTGCATATATGAACTTTTGTTATTAAGATTTATTTCTATGACTAAATTATACATAATTTTATGGGTTAATTACTTAATTGGTTACACATGTTTCACCATTGTGCAGAATGGTTACACATGTTTCAAAATGTGATTAATTGGTTTTGTCATGTGACTAATTGATTACACATGTTTCTTACAATGTGACTAAATGGTTAATCCGTTAAAAACTGTCAATTTTTCTGTCAAATCCGCATGCGCCTAACACGTGACTCTGTTTAAACAATTTACAACAGCATGAAAATACCATTATGCCCTTCTGGATGAGTCTCTCCCCTATTTCTCCCATTTGAATTTTGATCTTGCGGAGCTAGCTTAACATGTAATGTGTCCATATTTCAATGGCTTGCTCATCTTGCAAAATTCAGAGAACAAAGCAGATCTTACAGTTCCCACTATCTGCACTTCCGTCTTGACACTCATTTGTGTGTTATTTATGTGTAGCCTTCTTTCTCCAATGCTTCTCAGCCATCTCAACAGCCTCAGTCAACTAATACATTTAGCTTTGCGCCACAAACCTAATCAGGTGAGATCAGATACAATTTTTAATTTGTTCGTCGAGTTCAGTATGTTGTTTTATCTTGGTTTCTTCTTCAAGGAGCAAGTGAGACTTTCAACTCACTTGTGATTTCATTGCTGTTTTAAAATATAGTATTTTCTTTGTATTGCCCCATTTATGAGTTCTCTAACCTCATTTTTTGTGTAAATATAGGTGGGCAACAGTCTACAGCATTTAGCGGTCCAAGTTTTACTGGCCAGCAGCGTGGGGGGAGTAGAGTTACCTCATATTCAGCAACCACTGAAACAGATGCTTGGGGAAGTAGTTCACAACCTGCTGGGAAGCTAAAGATAATTTCAGCAATGACTGCTTATAAAAACAAGAGCCATGAAGAGCTTAGATGGGAGGACTATCAATTGGATGACAAAGGTAAGGTTCTTTGCTTATTATTATTATTATCTCTAGTATAGAGTCAGAACTTTTGCAATATTGCCCTTTATAGCTTATTTGCTCCTTAATTTGTTATCTGTGAGGTGTAAATATGCCTAAGTTATTGCAAAAGTTCCCTGTTTATGAGGCAAACAGCTATATGATGTTATGAAAACGGTCAAGAGGTGGACCAAATCCCAATGGTCAGACTTCTGGTGGCACTAGCTTTGGAATAAGCTCTCCAGCTTCGTCTCTTCGATTTAATCAGCAGTGGCTGTTTAATACTTCTGCCTCAGCTCCTAATCCTTTTTCCACCAATACACAATCAAATCCATTTGGTCAGAAGCCGCTTGCGAGCACATGCTTTAACATGCCCTCCACTACTACTTCACCTTTTGGTTCATCTTCTTCCGGGGCCACTTCTCTGTTTGGACCTACAACAACACCTTCCTTTATGGATAATACATCTCCATTCTTTCTCCTTTCATCAGGCTCATCTGCATTTAGTTCTTCATCATCATTGTTCAATACTACTCCACAGAACAATGCCGGTTTTAAACCACATCACAGCAATTTCCCCAGAAAAATCTCCATTTGGACAGAACACTTCGTCCTTTAGTCAGACAACACCATCTGGATGAGGATGAGGCGGGCTTGGAGGAGGCGAGGCAACTGGGAGGCTGGGAAGAGGAGGAGACGGGGGTAGGCTGGGAGGAAGACGTTGGGTGAGGAGCTAGGAGGACTTCATTATATTTGGGTTTAGGGGTAATATTGTCATTTTATGTGTTAAAATAGTGATTAACGGTGATTTCTGACGATAAACATTAAAAAAAACAATTAGTCACATAGCAAAACCAATTAATCACATTTTGAAACATGTGTAACCATTCTGAACAATGGTCAAACAAGTGTAACCAATTAAGTAATTAACCCTAATTTTATGTACTACATATTGTTTTAAAAACAAAATCATAGTTGCATGTCTAACATTATGTACCATATTATAATTATGCATGCAATATAAATTTTAACACAAATATAAAAATACATTAATATATAATGCAAGGCAATATAAAATTTAAAACATGAAAAAATATTATTATTAATATTATCATTATCGTTTATTAATATTTTTTATATTTTTGTAGAGCTCTATTTTTATATAATTTTAGACTCGACTTATTTTACAAATTAGATAAATATTGAACACAACTGACAATTAATATTACTAAAATAAACATAAATACTTTCAACATTATAACTATTTGTTATAAATACTTTCAACATTATAACTATTTGTTATAAATACTTTCAACATAAATACTTTCAACATTAGGTTAAAAGTATTAGTTAGTAACAGGTCAATAATTATTCATATTTATTTTTATTATCGATTTATGTAAAATATACTTATTATTTATATTTAATAATCATATAATTCGTATAATTGAAATACAATTCCAGTTTATGTACCTAATTATTATTATACATACAATCTAACATTTAACACATTAACAAAAATATTATTAACATATTTTATAAATACTTTTGTAAAAATAGTTGTATGGAAATTTTATTTAAATATTTTATATAATTAACTTATTTTATGGATTAAAAATTTTATTTGTATAATTGAACAAAATTAAAAGTTACTATTAGTAAAAATAAATATATTTTAACTAATACTTTATAATTATACGATCATATAATAATAGAGTATATAAAAATATCAAAATTAAGATAAAATCATTAGGTAGCTTCATATCAGTAATTAATGATATTCATTGTTATTATCGAATTTAGAAATTTCAGTTATCTGTTCATAAAAGCAATACTTATACTTATATTTGATAATATTATTCGTATAATGAAAATACAAGTGCAGTTATTATTAAAATTAGAATATATTTAATAATATGTTTAACATTTCGTTAAGTGCAATTCAAATATTAATGTTAGGTTTAAAACAGTAATTAGCATTACATAATGATTATTGATATTTATTTTGTCAACAACTTGTGTACATTTCAATTAATCTTACAAAAACATATAGTTAATATTGTTACTATATACTGTAATTAGTTGCGGCATTATATTTTGTTACTATATACTGTGTTTAGTGTCGGGAAATTTACCAACAATAAACCAAGTGTTTAGAGTGTACTTCTGCCGCAGCAATCTTGTAAATTTGAAGAAATTTCAGTGTCAAATATTTTTTCGATGGTAATATATACAATTAGTTATAGAAGACTATGTTATTGCAAAATCAATATTTAGTATCTCAATATGTTGATGCAATATCATGATTAACAGTGTCAACTTAATGACGTAGTTGCTACTGTATTTGTCGTCACTATTTAATATTAATGTTCCGTTATTAAAGTTAGAATGGTAAAACCACTGTTTAATGTCTCAATATGTTTATGTAATAACATGATTAACAGTGTCAGCGTTATACCGTAGTTGTTAAGGTATTTGTCGTCACTGTTCACTGTTCCTGTTCCAATGTCATGGTGAACAATATACAATATACAACATAATATATATTATATATTTATACGGTTTTTAATATAATACAATATACAAGTACAACATATAATATAATATAAGGGAAAAGGATGAAAAAGATGTAATATGTTTGCCGAAATTGGTGACTGCTGAAACCTTTTTTAGGTATTTGATGTAACATGTATCATTTTGTAGGTTTTAGATAAAAACGTTTGTTTTTCCGTTTGTTGTCCCGTTAAAAAACATCATGTGCCACGCACGTGACATGTTTTTTAAACGTTTAAATAAAATATTTTAGAAATGTCGAAGTTACCCCTACCTGTAAACCTCCTGTAAGCTGCTCAATGTGGAGGAGGGGTTGTAAATTTTCTAATTTAGTGCGATTTACGTTCGAGAAGCTATTGTAAAGTCTGAATCAATTGTTTTGGGAGGGAAAATCCCAAAATCTCAAGCCCTACCCTCGACTGATCCCTTAAAAAGATTCATCGCTCTCCGCTAAGGACTGAGGTTCTTCCCTTTCTATTGTTGTCTCAATATCAAAGGCGCAAACACGATCTTCAGCTCGCTGCAACATAGAGGTTCTTTTTTCAAGTGAAACACCAGAACTAGACATGCTGACATCATACCATTGGCCACATCGCAAATCTGTTAAAGAATTATTGGGATCAGTGAGAATGATTCTATATCTATAAGTAATTCTACGGTGCAGAAACTTCAAATTTACCTTTGTCAATAGCAAACCATACATGGTATGGAACATCATACTCTCGAAAGTCAACAATATAATCAAGAAAATCTTATGCAACATCCATCTTTGCCTTGTTTCTTTGGGCAACATGTATGAGGTCATTCTTCACATTCATCAGTTGTTGTACAGAATCAAATGATATCCTTAGATAAGGTTTTCGCAAGCCAGGCAAATGATTTTTCTGTCAAGATCAGCTAAAGTTTATGAGGGTTTATTTCATGTAAATGCGTTACTTTTGCTTGCTGAATAACAAAATCTAAAATGTAGCAAGATATGATTACCAGACTTGCTCTAGCATATACAAAATAAAGAAATTATAGAAATCAAGTGCTTAAGGTTAATCTATACTGGGGATAACTAGCCTCCGATGAACTACATTTTATAAGAACTGGAAACTGGAAAACTAAATTAAAATTTGTATTGATTGGGTGAATAACATAATTCTTCCTGCTTGATGTTACAACGAGTACAAGAGATAATAAGACTTAACATCCATTTCCATTTTCTCCTGCAAAAAAAAAAATCACAATCAGCTAATGGATCATCGCACAAGCCATGGTTGGAGGGGAAGAAAGAGAGAAGTAAACCACCTTCGTGGCTACATAAAAGTAAGGACAAAACTTGTACTTAGACTTGAAACTCTTACCATTCTGCGATACAACACCAACCAAAGAACAATTCATGATCACATGGAATAAGAGAACACGATGACATGCCAACACTTTAAAGTGATCATCACAAAACTCACATGTACTACGAAATAGAGGTCTACGCAGCTGTAGACTTTTGAGGTTTCTGGATCCTCCCACGAAGACTGCCATGGCAAAAGAAATCAAATTCATTATCGGCTTTCAACAACTTTTATGGAACCACGCCAAAGCATTAACTGGTGTAGAAATTAGGGGGAATTGAGGATAATTTGGATGAAATTGAATTACATTCCATCTCCTTCTGCATCACTCGATAAATACCCGTTACTTTCAAATGGACGAGTCCACGCTAAAGAATCAATTCACGTCAGATTGAGTGAAATGGAAAAAACTGCTTACAGGAGCGTAAGTGAGCAACCAACCGAGCCTAGTCTCTCCCTCGGAGAATAGATCAAAGCCTAACTTGGATTCAAAATCCTCCTCGGCGCTACGGAGCTGTTGCTTCTTCCTCGTGAATGAAGAATAAACAGCCCTGCATATAACAACGATGAAGAAGACAGGGGCATTTGAGGAATTTCACACTACACAGAGGTCACGTGCAAGCCATGTGGGCACTTAACAGCTGTTTTGGACAAAACTTAACGACTGCATCAACAACCAACAACAACAAACATGTTGCATCAAAAACAACAAATGTGTCGCTTTCACCACATTGGGCAAACATATTACATCTTTTTCATACTTTTCCCTATAATATAATTTATAATTCAATATAACCAATGATCAATATATAATATATTATGTGAGAGACTTGAGAAAGCAAAGTACAACTACAACTAAGTTTATTTTTAAAAATAATAAGTAAATGTAACTTAGAAAGCAAAAATTCTAACACTTCTCCTTGTATGTCTTGTTGCAAAAGTAATAATATTTGTGCAAAAATAATAACACTTACTTAAGAAATAAAAATAATAAATAAATTACACTTGTGCTTTTACGTCTCCTCACTTGTGCTTTTATTCAAAAGAATCAGACGTCTCTTCTTCCCGCTCCACCCTTCATCAAACAACAATGAGCATAATCCATCCACGAAATCAGAGCAATCCCCATACTTGAGTTGAATCGATCCCCATACTTGAGCATAATCCATAATATCTCCCTTCTCGTAGAGACGCCTGAAGCGGAGAAGGACGAGACTCCAACGCAAGCCACAACCCAGGTCTTCCTTTTTCCATAATTTTCTGAAAAATCATAGCTTTTGAAATCCTACCAAACTCTAAACCACGAAACTTGTGGTCAATTGCAGGAAATCACTTCATTTGAAGATGATGAATCAATGTGCGTATCAACAAAACACCATGGGAATCGTATGTGAAGAGATGAGAATGGATTCTGTGATGTGCCTCAAACCACGTCGTTTACCAGAAGACCTAGCAGTCGTGCTATTTGCGAAAATTCGAATCTTCCTTTTATTTGTGCAGTATGTGAGAATTAAAGGTACGCGTTGTTCATAACAGAAGAGATAATCTTCCTTTGGGGTATTTGATAACTTTCTGTATTAGAATACCAGTTGTTATACCTCATGGATAGTTTTTTTCTCTATGATTTCGGCATTATGATTTCTAGGTACCGTATAGTTGTTACTAAGGAAGTCATTACCGTATAATTCGATTCATCCACATCCTTAGTAAGATTTTGCTTCCTATGCCAAAAATTAATACGTTTTTTCTTCACATTTTGATTTAATTTGCTCAAAATCACATTAAATCTGAATTTTGTTGATGTTATGGTAGTTTATTATGTACTTATTTCAATTTATCTTATTAATATAGTTCTATTTATTATTTATCATCACCTACTTCTATCAACTCACTGAATTGCAATTGAACTAATTAGTTCAAATGGAGGTTGTTGGGTATCGATATTGACAGCCCAATAAGGAAAAGGCCTCAAAGGCCCAATAACCCTGGAGGGGGTAAACCCAAGATATTCGAACTTTACCAGCCTAAGTACAAGTCAACTTGGCCCACCATAGAGTGACCCAAGATCGAGCCCAAAGTCGATATGAACGCCAAAGGCTCCCCAAACTGCTCGCCATCCTTCACCAGGCCGCGACCTCTCGCTGCTCGCCATGGGAGTGCTCGCCCCGAAGAGAGCCTTGCCTCTTTCCTCTGGTCCCACTAACCATTAATAAGCAAGTGGCCACGATATCCCGCGTATCTCGGTCACATATTCACTAAAGATTAGATATGGTAAATGCAATATCTCGCCGTAACTGCCATATCTAACTATCCGAATCTTCAGCATCACAATATTCACTAAGATATACAGTTACCTTATACGGTTTGATCTCTCATACCCTATAAATACCTCTGCTTTACATACATTCCTTACGTTTTTTGAGATATACACACACATATACTCATTTAAGCATCGGAGAGGGACCTAGAGACACCCCCTCTGTTGCGCTCCCCTACCTGCAGGTTCACCAGAGTTGGAGCAGAAGTACCATTCAACATTCGTCTGACATTCAATTAACTGCCAGATCAGCAACCAGGAATTCACGATCCAACATTTGGCGCCGTCTGTGGGAACCGAGTGATACAGCCATGAGAACTCGATCCCAAAACAACCGTCGGAACCAGACTCGCGAGCAATCCGCGGATAGCTCTGATTCCGCCGCCGCTTCACCGCTTCAACAAGAACCTGCCAGGCAGGAGCCAATGTCGTCCCCCTGCGGGCGGCCCGAGAGCATGTCGGTAATTCCAGACCGACCCCAGCTACCAACCACATCGAGACTCCAGCTCCTCAGACCGTCCACATCGCCGGGGAAAACATCCAGTTAACCCCGGAGATGATATCATTGCTGGAGGCCATCCTAGGGCAGGCCCGCCGTCAAGCCCCTGCTCCTCAAGGAAACACTCGCCCTGCTGCCACAGGGCCCTTACCGTCTGAAACCGCGAATCCTGGCACCACAGCACCCCAGGAAGAGCAGGAGATGACGTCTGGACAACAGTCTCTACCCCCGGCATATACCGATCAACCAGCGACTACGTACTCAGCCAATCCTTCCGGTCCTTCTCCATCCGGGACCTTGCAAAAATATTGAACTGTGGACCAGATGGACGAGCTCCTCAACAAAAGGCTCCAAGAAAGTCGGCTGACAGTTGTGGCTCCCTTCAAGGAGCAGTCTGCTCACCCCTTTTCAGACGAGCTCGTCGCCATCAAGATTCTCAAAGACGTAGTCGCTCGGGCCATACCTGAGTACAGTGGTGGAGGAGATCCCACCATACACGTCAATAAGCACGAGGCTTCTCTCCTGGGTAAGTCAAATGATCCCAATCACTTGGCTTTATTATTTCCATCCACTCTTTCGGGTTCGGCTTCGTCCTGGTTCTTCGGCCTCCCTGCAGGATCTATCGGAACTTGGGCAGAATTAAGGAGCAAGTTTCTGGAGAGGTATATGGGCGAGCGCTAGCTGATGAAAAGCGTGGTCGCCCTGGATGCGGTCAAGCAACAGCCTGGGGAATCGCTGGCCAATTTTTACGGGCGTTTTCATCAGAATGTCACGGAAATAGATCGCCGAATCTCGGATGGGGAGATCATTCGAGCATTTTACAGAGGTCTGGATGTGGCCAACAAGGCCTCGAGGAAGATGCGAAACAGCCACCACGTGAAGGAGATTGAAACGTTGGAAGAGCTGGCGTCCAGGGCAAAAGGTTTCATAGACCTTGAAAGGGCGAACACCGAGGCTAACTTCCTGACGACCTCGCTAAGGGTGGTTCCTGAGCCCCGACGCGATGGTAAGAAGGAGGTGAATAAAGAGAAAAAGGGAAGAGACAGCAGGCCCCGAGTCGAGCCTAATCCAGCGTCTCGAAATCCAGAGGTCCCTAAGTACTTTATGCCTTTAAATATGCCAGATCTCAGCAGTACTAGTCGAGATGGAGAGGAGATCCTTGGCGAGGCCACCAATGCCTCGTCGGGGTGGTCAGCCCATGGCGAAAGGCGTCGAGAGCTATTGCAGATATCATAAGTGCAAGGGCCACAAGACGGATGACTGCCGCATTCTGAACCGGGATATAGAGAAGCTGATTCAAGGGGGGATGTTGAAGGAATTTGTGGGAGGCCGAGACAGAAGACATCGTTCGCCTGTGACATGTGCCAAATCATTTTCGGAGGCCCCCAGAAGACATCGTTCGCCAGCGCCTGCTGAGCAAACTGATCCATCTGCCAGCAAAAGGAGAGTAAATTTGATTGTGGGAGGATTCGCTGCTGGAGGCGAGGGGTCGCACACCAGGGAGGTCTACGCCACTCAGATCTCCACATCAGTTCAGTTGGGAAAGCGACCCCGACCTGAAGAGGACGTTGTCATCTCATTCTCCGAAAATGATTTTACACATGTCACAACCCTCCACAACGATGCTTTGGTTATCACGGCTGATATAGACGGTTGTGACGTTGTAAGGATTCTGATCGACGGAGGCAGCTCGACAGACATCTTATTCCTGGACGCCTTCAAGAGGATGGGCAAGTCCAAGCGTGACCTGAAGAGGGTCGACTTTCCACTGATCGGGTTTGCGGGAAGGACAACTTATCTACTAGGGGCAATAACCATGCCTGTGATTCTGGGTGAGGGATGGAAGAGCATCAAGGTACCGGTCACTTTCCTGGTGGTCGACTTACCTACATCCTACAATGCCATCCTGGGGAGGACCACGATCAATCCCAACAAGATTGTGGCCTCCACAGTCCATCAGAAGATGAACTTTCCCACTCCCAACGGGATTGGGCAAGTGCTCGGCAACCAGCCTTCCTCGCGGCAATGCTATGTGAACTGCTTGCGCAGGAAGAACCAAAGGGAGGCCCTCGCCATCGAGACAGAGGCCGACCCTCGCGAGGATTTGGCTCGGCCAGCGCCCATGGAGGAATTAGAAGAAGTCGAGGTCGATGGCCCAGACAAGAAGGTGCGCATTGGGACCACCTTGAAAGAAGATCAGAAGGAGGCCATGACCGCCCTCCTTAGAGAATTTAAAGAGATCTTCGCCTGGCAGCCGAGCGACATGCCGGGTATTAGCACAGACATCATTTCGCACGAGCTCAGGATAGACCCTTCTTTCAAGCTGATCGCCCAAAAACGGAGATCGTTCGGAACAGACAAACGCTTGGCGACCAGGCAGGAGGTTGGTAGACTGATTGAGGTTGACTTCGTCAGAGAGGTGAGATTCCAGAGCTGGGTCGCCAACCCAGTTTTGGTCAGAAAATCAAATGGCAAGTGGAGGATGTGCGTCGACTTCCGCGACTTGAACAAGGCTTGCCCTAAGGATTCATATCCTCTTCCCAGGATTGATCAGCTGGTCGATGCTACCTCTGTTAACGAGATGCTGAGCTTCATGGACGCCTATTCAGGTTACAACCAGATCAGAATGCATTCAGACGATGAGGCTCACACCGCTTTCTATGCTGACGGGGACATTCTGTGCTACAAGGTGATGCCTTTGGGTCTCATCAATGCCGGGGCTCCTTATCACCGGATGGTGAACAGCTTATTTCAGGACATGCTGGGAAGGAACATGGAGGCTTATGTGGACGATATGCTCGTCAAAACCATCAAGGGCAATCCGCACACAACAGACCTCCGCGAAGCTTTTGAATGCATAATGAGACACATCGTTCGCCTGAACCCTGCAAAGTGCGCCTTCGGAGTCAAGTCGGGCAAATTCCTGGGATTCATGGTAAGCGAGAGGGGCATCGAAGCAAACCCAGAAAAGCTGAAGGCCATAGAAGAGATGAAGTCGCCCACCTGCCACAAGGAAGTTCAGTGCATGAATGGTCGCCTGGCTTCTCTTAACCGTTTCCTCTCCAAGGCGAGCGATAGGTCCCTCCCGTTCTTCATAACTCTGAGGGCAACCGCAAGTTCGAGTGGACACCAGATTGTGAGGAGGCATTCCAGTCCTTAAAGCGACATATCCAAACACTCCTGGCTCTAGCAAAGCCCATTCCAGGCGAGCAGCTTTTCCTCTACCTAGGCATTAGTGACGTGGCGACCAATGCTGTATTGATAAAGGAGGAAAATAATGTTCAGAGTCCAGTGTACTTTATTAGCAAAATGTTTAACTCAGCAGAAATAAAATATGTCCAGATTGAGAAGTATCTCTATGCCTTAGTTATTGCTGCTCGAAAGCTGAGACCTTACTTTCACGCGCACGACATCACGGTCCTCACCAATCAACCTCTCAAAAAATTCCTGATGAAACCAGATTCGTCAGGAAGAATGGTTAAGTGGGCGATCGAGCTCAGCGAGTTCAGGATCAAATTTGCGCCGAAAATGGCCATCAAAGGCCAAGCACTAGCTGATTTCATTGTGGAAAGCATGAGTAACGGTCAAACAGAAGCAGTAAACAGGCCAAGTCAGTTAGCAGGCAATCATAAAGTCTGGGAGCTCTATACAGATGGGTCTTCGTCAAGAGAAGGCTCGAGGGCAGGTTTAATTTTTATTCCCCCTGAAGGCGAGCCTTTAAAGTATGCGATCGCCCTTGCATTTCAAGCGACCAATAACGAAGCAGAATACGAGGCTCTTATTACCGGACTCAGACTGGCGAAAGGAATGGGCATATCTGCACTTAAGGTTAAAAGTGACTCGGAACTTATCGTCAATCAGGTCAATGGCATCTAAAAGGCAAGGGGGGAAAAGATGAAAAAGTACCTCACCATCGCCAAGAAACTCGTAGCAGAAATTCCAAATTTTGCGATCGAGTCTATTCCTCGTCAGGAAAACCAGATGGCAGATTCCTTAAGTAAGCTGGCATTTGGGGGAACAAAAATCCAAGACGTACAATTCCTGGAAAAGACTTTATGTTCAGTCCTCGAAAGCAGGGCAGAGGTCTTCAACATTCAGGAGCAGGTCACGTGGATAACTCCATTCCAGAATTATTTGAAAGAGGGGATCCTCCCAGATGACGAAGGCGAATCCACGAGGATAAGAAGACTCGTAGCCAAATCTGATTATTGATGGGGAACTCTACAGGAGAGGCTACTCGACTCCCTACTTAAGGTGTGTTGCTCATCCAGAAACGGAAAGGGTTCTTCGAGAAGCTCACGAAGGGGTGGTAGCATGTCATGAAGGTGCTCGATCGTTAACCAGGAAGATCTTCAGACTAGGATACTACTGGCCAACCTTGGGAAAAGATGCGGCTGAATTAACGCAGAAGTGTGAGACTTGCCAGCAATTTGCACCACGATCAAGTCGACCACCCACACTATTATCCCCAATGGCGGGGGCCTGGCCTTTCGCTCAATGGGGGATCGATATATTAGGTATTTTCCCTATTAACACTGGTCAACGCACTCACATTATAGTGGTGATCGACTACTTCACCAAGTGGATAGAGGCGAAAGCTCTAGCTTTTACAACGGAATTTCAAGTCATCAAGTTCCTAAAGATCAACATATTCTCCAGGTTTGGTATTCCTAGAATACTCATCAGTGATAATGGTCCACAATTCATTGGAAAGGAGCTCAAATGGCTCTGTGAAGAATATCATGTCGACCATCGTTTCAGTTCAGTGCATCATCCTCAAACGAATGGGCAAGCTGAAGCAGCCAACAAGGTTGTTTTAGCAGGACTCAAGAAAAGGGTTCGAGCATTCAAAGGGAATTGAGCAGAAGAGCTGGAAAACGTATTATGGGCCATCAGAACAATGCCTAAGGCAGCCACGGGAGAAACACCTTTCAGTTTAGTGTATGGATTAGAAGCAGTGGCACCCGCCGAAATAGCAGTACCTACCCATAGAATCCTACACTTTAACGCTGAGGCAAACGAGGTCGAGCGCAGAACTGACCTCAACTTGGCAGAGGAAAAGAGATGTCTATCAGAAAAAACACAAGCAAAGATGCGCCTGGCGACCGCTCGATACTTCAACAGAAAAGTCAGCACTCGCCAATTTTTCGTGGGGGAGATGGTCATGAGAAGGAATGAATTCACAAGGCTGGACAGTCAGAATAAACTTTCAGCTAAGTGGGAAGGACCATATAAGGTAATAGAGATCGCCGCCCCGGGATCCTACTATTTGGAAACCATATAAGGCGGGAGGTTACCCCGTCCATTCAATTCTGAGCATTTAAGGAGATTTCATACATAGCTTGTAATCAAACTGTTATGTCAATAAAATAAAGTCATTCCTTCATAAAGCATGTTCACTCGAAGCAAATCGAAGAAAAAAAACCTGACGCCAAGAGTCAGGCGAAGACCTGATGACCGAATCAGGCACAAAAGCCCTAACAACAAAGTTAGGCCACAAAAGCCCTAACAATAAAGTTAGGCCACAAAAGCCCTAGCAATAAAGTTAGGCCAAAAGCCCTGACGCCAAGGTCAGGCCAAAAAAGCCCTAGCAACAAAGTTAGGCCAAAAAGCCCTGACGCCAAGGTCAGGCCAAAAAGCCATGTCGCCAAAGATAGGCCAGAAAGCCCTGACGCCAAAGTCAGGCCAAAAGACCTAACAATAGAGTTAGGCAAAACAAAAGACCTAGCAATAGAGTTAGGCAAAACGAAAGCCCTGACGCCAAAGTCAGGCCAAAAGATCTAACAATAGAGTTAGGCAAAACAAAAGACCTAGCAATAGAGTTAGGCAAAACGAAAGCCCTTACGCCAAAGTCAGGCCAAAAGACCTAACAGTCAGGCCAAAAGACTTAACAATAGAGTTAGGCAAACCAAAAGACCTAGAAATAGAGTTAGGCAAAACGAAAGCCCTGACGCCAAAGTCAGGCCAAAAGACCTATCAGTCAGGCCAAAAGACCTATCAGTCAGGCCAAAAGACCTAACAATAGAGTTAGGCAAAACAAATGACCTAGCAATAGAGTTAGGCGAAACGAATGCCCTGACACCAAAGTCAGGCCAGAAGACCTAACAATAGAGTTAGGCAAAACGAAAGACCTGACGCCAAAGTCAGGCAGGAGACCTCTTATCAGCCCGTTAAAGAAGTTATCATCTTATACGTCAAGTAGATTTCAGAGGAGTTATCCGCTAAAGACCGTAATTTCCTGGCGAAGTAAGTCATCAAGGGTGGATAAAGGATCCTAGGCGATCACTATGGATGATGAAGCCTTAACTTAACAAGTTCCTTGCTATTAGGCGAACACCCCAAAGGTTTAAACTTCGAAAAGGTAATATATCTTTGAACTTAGAAGTCCTTACTTTTAAGTCTTGAAGTATTATCCTTAGAAAGTTTATACTTAACAAGGGAAATAGATAAGTTCGTAGAGACTTATCCTTTCAGGTCTAGGCGAAAGGTCCAGGGCTCTAAGAGTCAGGGCCATTATAAAGCAAAGGAAGGTTAAGAGTAATTACGATTACACGATTAAGATATCGGAAAGATAGCCAACACATTCAAAGTCAACCAAGGGCTTACGAATATAAAGGCATGCAATATAAAATAGCTGAATCTTTAATCGAAAAATAATTACAAAATGCATCTAAAAATACAAAGGAAAGATAAGAAAAATCTAAGGAGGATGATCGCCAGAGAGTGTAAGCTTCAGGCCTTGGAAACTTCAGGGGCAGGAGTTCTTGGCTCGACTTCGGGGGCAAGAGTGCTCAGCTCGCCTCCTCAACAGCCGCAGCTGGGTCGACATCTTCAACAGCAGGGGTAGGCTGGGGAAGGGAACTCCGGAGGAAACCCTTAAGGGACGCAACTTCCCCAACAGGAAAGTTGGGGTCGACCGCCAAGACATCTTTGACCAAGACGTGGAGGAAGTCAGCAATCTCCGACTTCATCACCGCCAAAGCACAGTCAACGAAATACTTAGATTCCTTGAATTCGTTGACCACACTTTGGGGTGAAGGAACAGACTTCAGCTGTTCAGCCAGCTGTTCCTTCTCCTCCTCCAGGGCGATCCCCCTGGCTTCAGCAGCTTTCCCCTTTGCCTCAGCGACGACCCGGCGAGCTTCCAAATCAGCCATTTGGGCTTGAGCTTCCTTCAGCTCAGCCTCTAGGCGAGCCCGGACTGCCTCCCCTTCATCTAAGCACCGATGAAGGGCTTCAAATTCTTGAAGGGCGACCGCAGCATCGGCCTCCCTCTGTTTTACATCAGCAAGGAGTCGCTGCTCCTTCCTGAAGTACTCCTCCCGGGCGCCATCTACCAAGGAAACCGCCGCGTCAGCGGTCGACTTGATGGCCTCCATCTGCCCGGGGGAGATCCCCGTACTCCGATACTGCTCCAGCTCAACAAGCAGATCAGAATGCTTGTTGGGGAGCTCTCCAAAAACGCGGCCAATCGACACCTCTTCCCGAACGAGCTGGCAATAAAAGAAGGGTGAAGATTATCAGGATACGAAAAAAAAAAAAAAGGGAACGATGCAAAAACCTAACAAGGAAACAAAGTCTTACCAGAGCGACTCGTTCGTAATGGGACCGCAAGAACCCTTCGATCTGAGGTAGCTCCGTGGGTATTGTAGAGCGATCTTTGGGAGGAATTATCCCCTCAAGGAGTCGCATGCACAAATCCGGGCTACCCCGGAGACTCTTCTTGTCAGAGACCCCCTTCTTCGAGAGGTCTCCACAAGGAAACCATACTCCTAGAGTGTTCGCAGCCTTGAGTGGCTGGAACATGCTCGCCAAGGGGCAGTATTCCTCAGCAGGAGCCTTCGAGGTGCTGGGGGTATCGGACCCCTTCTTCTGGGTCCCAGACTCCTTGGGAGGGACCGAGGGCACGGAACGGGAAGGGGTCGCCAAAACTAGAGCCTTCTCCTTGTTGGAAGAAAGGGCCCTTAGGAGGAGGAGGAGGAGGATTCTGGTTGATAACCGGGTGCTCCTCACTCCTGACCTTCTTGGCAGGAGTAGGAGGAGGGTCCCGGGCCACGTCAGCAGTGGACCTTTCTGCAAAATACCAAGGAAATATGTCAGAAAGCTCAAAAAAAGGCAAAGTATGAAAACAATATTGGGCGAGACAACATACCTAGTTGGCGAGGGCCAACAGTGGCCAAGGGGAGGGCCTCTTCAGGCTTCCTCTTGGACGAACGCTTAGAGGGGGGAGGAGGAGAATTCAGCAGAGCCTGATCGGCGGACAACCCTGCATTTTCCTGGTCATCAAAGAGACCTATGAGTTTTCGGCCCTTGCCTACAACTTTGCCTACAAACAATAAACAAGAAAAGGGTTAGAAGGAGTTACCCAATCATCAAATATTGGCGTGGCCTGATGAATGCCCGCCATCTCGAGCATATTCTCAGTGGTCTCTGCCACGGAATGGATGGGGTGGAAACTGGATGATCGATGGCGTTCCGGTCACTCCCGGATAGCTCGTCAAACTCGGGAGGGAAGTCCCTATCTGGGGCAGACAACTTCCAAGGCACCCCCCCCCCTTGTAAAAGAAGTAGAACTTCTTATAGTTGGAGTTGGTGGCTCGGAAGTCATAGACCAACCGGACGTGGACGTTCCAATTCCACGATTGAAGGCCTCTCCACTCAGCAAACTTCGGCCACCGGGATTGGAAATGGTGGAGATGGTTCGTCCCAGCCGCCAACCGGAAAAAGCACCGGAACAAGGCCAATGAATACATCCATTCTTGATGTATGCATATGAACTTGAATCCAACCCATATCCTAATGGCGTTGGGTATGAGCTGCGTGGGATGTATCATGTAGAACCGGCACAGTGCCTGCAAATCCTCGCAGAGAGGAAAACGCAACCCAGCATTGATCTGGGCCGCATAATGGTAAACCTCTCCACTGCAAGGATAATGCAGACCTAGGCCTGGATATCTAGGGACATCCCCCCGCACCAATACCACCAAGCACCACCACCGTCTTAAAATAAGTCGGCTTCAACTCGTTGGGCTTGACATCTACTCAAAACAGTTCAGATATAGCACAACGAGCATAAAAACAAGGAAAAGCAGGGAACATTCTCAAAACAGAGCAGTGAAATAAAATATTTACCTTTCAGATAAAAGATATGTGTCTGAAGCTCAGGCCCATCTACCACCACAGGAGTGGCTGCGGACCTCCCAATGTCAGTCTGCCCCTCCGTCGAGGTGGACACAATACCATCCCTAATGGTTAAGGGAGCATTGGTGTTCTTAGGCACCTTGGAGGTTGAGGAAGAAGCCTTATTGGTTGTCTGCTTGGTCTTTCCAGTCTGACTGCGAGTGGCCATGGAAACGGTTGGAAGGATGATTGAAGAGGATTGACGAAAAGAGAGGAAGAGTTTGCAAAGAAAGCTCTGAAAGTCTGAAGGAACGAATGCGTAAAAGACAAAATAAAGAAACTATTGTTTCTTATATAGGCCAAAAAGGAGTAACCGCCACGGACGGAATCGAAACGACGCAGGAGAATAATTGCACATTTTTGGAAAAAATCGAAGCAATGTCAGAATTCTAAGAGACACCTCGGGGAGACAAACGGTCGGCCAGTACAGACAGCTGTCAGACTGCCATTGGGTTACGGAATATTAAATGACAGGCGTGCCTCAAGCGACCGTTCGACTTCTGGATGACTGTGCAGTTATTAAATGCTAAAGTCCACTGAGCAGACAAATTGATCGCCAGCGCACTAATAGGCTTTATCAGAAATACCTTTGGTAGGTAATGATCGCCTAGCAAAGAAAGACAGACCTTCTCAGGCCTAGGTTATCTCGAGTGATCGCCAAGAGGGAATAAAAAGAAGAATATTCCTTCAGCCTTGGGCAACAGGATGGCTGCTCGCCAAACAAACATGAAGCGCCCCTAAGGTCATGAACCACTACAAGAGACAAGGAAAACCGAATTTAATGCGTCACTATCTCAAACCCTACTAAGAAATCAAGCTCGACTGAAGAAACTTCAATCAAGCTTCGGGAGCAAATGTTGGGTATCGATATTGACAGCCCAATAAGGAAAAGGCCTCGAAGGCCCAATAACCCTGGAGGGGTAAACCCAAGATATTCGAACTGGACCAGCCTAAGTACAAGTCAACTTGGCCCACCATAGAGTGGCCCAAGATCGAGCCCAAAGTCGATATGAACGCCAAAGGCTCCTAGACTGCTCGCCATCCTTCACCAGGTCGCGACCTCTCGCTGCTCGCCATGGGAGTGCTCGCCCCGAAGAGAGCCTTGCCTCTCTCCTCTGGTCCCACTAACCGTTAATAAGGAAGTGGCCACGATATCCCGCGTATCTCGGTCACATATTCACTAAAGATTAGATATGGTAACTGCAATATCTCGCCGTAACTGCCATATCTAACGATCCGAATCTTTAGTGGCACAATATTCACTAAGATATACAGTTACCTTATACAGTTTGATCTCTCCTACCCTATAAATACATTTTCTTTACATACGTTCCTTACGTTTTTTGAGATATACACACACATATACTCATTTAAGCATCGGAGAGGGACCCAGAGACACCCCCTCTGTTGCGCTCCCCTACCTGCAGGTTCACCGGAGTTGGAGTAGAAGTACCATTCAGCATTCGTCTGGCATTCAATTCACTGCCAGATCAGCAACCAAGATTTCACGATCCAACAGAGGTTATTTGCTCTTTAACCTCTAAGAGAGGGAGGCTGCATATGAAATGTTAGAATGGAAATTAGAAGTTGTTTAAATCATATAGGCAGATTATATTCATATGTTCTTGCTAAGGCATCTAATATAGTAAATGTTTTTAGCAACAATTCTGGTTTATTACTGTATAAATCCAAGAGGATGTTTCATTACTCCATTGATTCTTGCTCTATGAGCTAAGGCAAGCCAAGTTTCAGTTATCAACTAATAGTTATGAACTATTTTTTTAGGTGAAAGTCTATGTTTTTTCCTGAGCATTGCAAAGAGAGAATTTGCAAAACTTATGTTGCTATCGTATTTAATTCAATATCAGCAAGAGGATGAAAATCCAGTACAAAGTGAGTGATATTCATCAAAAAGTACAGCAAGAATAGTGCATGACCTATTTTGACTACTATATATTGTTATTGCCACATGACTAATCATATGTTTTGATGTGAAACATGTTATAGTGGGTGATATATATGAAAATGCAAGAATAGTAAGGGTTGATAGAGAATATGGCCTTTTGCTTGAAATCCCTTTGACTCCTGCTATTCCCGCATGTGTTGGCGTAAGTGAAATTTTGTTAGATAACTAGAGTCCATTGAACTGGATCGAGACTTGAATCTTTTATTTGATTTCTATTGCATGAATTTTAGGTATCAGACATTGCCAAAGAGGAATCAGTTTAATAGGAAGAAAAAAAATCAGGGAAGGCAGTCAGATTCGCGCTCGAGTTCTTGGATTTAGGCATTTGTCGGGACTTGCTGTTGGAGTCCTGAAGGTACCTTTATGTTATAAGTACTCCTGGAAAGTTGTAAGTACTCCTAAAAAGTTGTAATATCCAATGGACGTAGGTTGTAGTCTCTAAACAATGTTAACTTCATTTTGTGGATGATCGTAGACCATGTTCCTGGAATGTCAGTGTTCTGTGTTTTGGCTATAAAACTATGTGTTTTGGATATGGTTCTTTATACTAGCAGAGTTTATGTATGCTCTGTTTTTTTATATGTTGTATGCATGAGAGAATGGTCAGTAAGAACGAATCAATGCAAATTAGTTGTATCGACGAATTACTTTTGACGGACTCTTCCGATTTTTCCATTAAACACAAATCGATACAACATACAGTGAAATAGTGACCAAGATACGCTGACACTAATGCATACAATTTTACATCAGAGAAATATCGAAACAAACACCTTTTTTTATCATCCAACAAAGGTCAACGGTAATTACAAGTAAACCGCAGCATATTGTCGATACTAATGATCAAACCAACTGTTCATTCCAACAACGATAGACCTTTAATGTCGACATATTGTCGTCGTGGAAACCTTTAGCCACAGGGCCTATTGGCACGACTCTTAGCATCAACTTGGGGTATTAGCAACGCGTACAGTGCTCCGGGCAACAATTATTTACCGTCGTTGTAGAGCAATTTTCTTGTACTAGGTAGAGATAAGGGAGCTGCGTGAGGGTTGTTGAGAGAGGGGTGGATGAAAGTGCAGATTTCTTTGGAGGAGAGTTGTTTGGGGATGAAAGAATCTTTGAATGAAGAGAGATATGGGGCTAATGAAGAGGAAGGGAGAAGGAGTTGGACTGGTGCAAAACTCTTTGCAATGACCAACTTTTAATAAAGTTGGTCAATCACGTACGGGATAGAACTCGCTACAATCCTGTAGCGAGTCAACCAATTTTGTTGCAATGACGTAAAGAGTTGAGTCAACTCATTAATTTCAGTTCGTTACTTTCGAAACTAATTGAGTCAACACGCTATGCAATTAGTCACATCAATGCCCTAAAATTTAAACACTTATATATATGTATACTAACTTTTTGAAAATATATATATATATATATATACTTACTTTTTGAAAATATATATATATATATACTTACTTTTTGAGAAAAATATATATATATTTAGAAATAAGTATTAACTTTCAATATAAAAATCTAAAATATATCGGTTTTATTTTATTTTTCTAAAATGTTGCATGTCACATAAACATTTCTGGCTATATGTGCACATATTTGTGGTTTTATTTCATAAAAAATGATATTTCCATGATACTAACAGATATCTTTACATGAACCTTATACGTCTCTTTAATTGCATAATAATGATTCGAATAGAAGAGTTTAGTTCTAAACATTGACAAATCTACAATTTTTTCGTATTTCACCCTGAAATCCTGTCAATACATTAATGTTCCCCATCTTCACGATTGATCGTGCAAAGTCCTTAAAAAACGTGTTTGGGTTGCGCGCATATGTCCAAACAAGCCATCTGATCTCTCCTTCGTGGTCTTCGTCCACTAGCACGTTATCAGAGTGTAGTAACCCTTTCCCTTGTAAGAGGTTGATGAAGTACTCGTTATCAAACTCTAATGGAGTCGCGTAATCAAGTGGGGCTATCCTTTGATCGCCTGTCGTTTCGGGGCAGATGGAACTCAGAATTCGTCGAAAAGTATTGTACCTCTGGAAGTGGTTGTAGTTTTCTTCGTCCATCTCTTGGTAGATTCGTTGTCGAAAGCTCACGCATCTCGCCCTACCGATGGTGTGGCCTCCTATCATGTCAAACCGACAAATTATAGCACTCTAATCGAATGAAATGTAGATAGAATGACAACCTAATCTCATGTGCAATTGTTTTTGTTCATGGTTGAACGTAAATTAATGATTTTGCTTTTCAAATTAGCATTGTTTAGAAAAGCTAAATACAAAATCAACATTTTTTTATACAAACACTATCTGTAAACGAGATTTGTGAGTTTAGGGTTTATTGTCATTTTTTTAGAGATGTCGTTTGTGGTTTAATCTAGATCGACTTATAGTGTAATCAATTTATTTTTCACCAATAGATCACTAATGTCATATGTTTATTTACTCATTGCACCATATTTAAAACAATTATTTTAAGCCTCATTTTTATATATTATTGCAATGTTTTGGTTCAATTTATTATTGCAGCTTAGTAATTAACTTACTAACATTAAAATAATTGTAACATACATTGTTGACTTTCAAATTTCTCATCAACCATAAAACTCAATCAAAATTTCATTGCTAATTTTTGAAAATTTTACCATCTTTAACTTAATTTTATGGTCAAACGTAAAATTGAAAATCAACGTCATTTGTTTATTATAGTTCTGATTTATTTACCTACTAAATTGTTTTTGTAGAGATAATCAAAAAATTAAATATTATCAAAATGAGTATTTCAAATGTCTATATACATGAAATTTATAAAAATGTTTATTTTTCAATTATCTAAAAAAATAGAACTTCAATAAAATAAACACCGTTGAATTTCTATTTTCAATCAACCATAACTTTTGGTCAACGTTAATGGGTAGGACTTAACATACCAACCTTCGTGGATACATTCCTAAAAAAATCAATTAAAGGTCAAACTAGTGAACTTTATTCACAAATACAATATATTTTTCAACAACAAAAACCCAAACCCGAATCTTGTTCGCGGATAGTGTCAATTTTGTAAAAACATATGTTAATTTGATTTATAATATTGTAAACAGTGCTAATTTGAAAAGAAAAAATAAAACTAAACCCTTTCCCTCCGACTAACTTTGTCATAGGATGGGAAACAACGGGATCACCCAGACTTTCTTTTTGTGCAGGTTGAAAAAGCTAGGAAAAAGTATCCGGTTTATGTGATCCAACAGTCGTGATCTATATATCTATTTTGTAGAGTAGCAAATTCATCCAGAAGATACGAGAATTTTACCCGATAAAGCGACCAAATCTCCAATGTCCAGCCCCTGTTGTTTGAAGTTGGCAATGAGGAGATCGAGGGAAGAATTGGGAGACGGAATGAAACGGTTCGCTCCATCAAAGCTCGACTTCAATGAGTCCCTTCTACCGAGCCAGACCTCCCAACTCGGACCGCCTCTCTATATTATGTAATTTAATCAAACATAATTCTAATTCTATTCACTTATTTATATCACTTATTGTTTCTACTCACCAAGACAACCGAATCACGAGCAGCAATCGCCACAATATCCGCACAAGACACCGTAGACGGGCATGCCTCTTCCACATAATACTTAATCTTATCAATCACTTCGAACCCACGCAACGAGTTGAGGTTAGGACCCGCTACCTTCTCACTGACCATGTCCCCAATCGTGTCAAGAAGCACCGATCCGTCACATCCCTAGAGAATTCAAATTAAACAACAAAACAAAGCATTTTAAGACTCCCTATTCCAAGTGTTTGATTTGTGTTCAGAGATCGGTTTTCCCAACCATGACGAAACAATCGTGGAAATGCATGCGCAGGAGCGGAGCAGCGATCCTAGGGTCCTTGATTATGGCTTGAAGGACAGTTCTTCTAACAATGTCTTCAACAAAAGGGCAGCTTTGTTGATAGTAACCAAGAACAAGAGTCTGTTCTTCTTCTTCTTCTGCAGTTCCACACTGCAGAACAACAAATACCAGAAATATCAAGATTATTCTCATAATTGATAACAGAGTAGTAGAGTGATTCTTTGATGAATTATATATATGCTTATGCATGTCGTCTGCTGTGGTGTTTTCAAACCAAACATTGTCGTTTCTTATAGCTTAAGAGACTAGTACAAAAGAAAGAAGAAGTTTGTTGAAGTCGTTCCATCCATTTTGATAAGAGTATGGAACTTGGTTAGAAATTTGTACATAACCCAAATTTATGAAGTTTTACTTTTAAGAAAAATTATCTTTCTTTTTTTAATAAAATAGATCAAAGTAGATATGTCTCATTGGAGTTTATATTGAATGAAAAAATTGAAAAATATACAATAAAATATTATATAGATAAAAAAAAACTATTTTTTCAGTTTATTTATTTATTCCATATTTTAAATAACATATTATAATTTTTTATAACAAAACTTGTAGAGTTATCAAAATTATCGAAACTGTTGGAGAAAAGCTTTAACTTTTTTTATCCAAAACAAACTAAAAAATTGTTATTTACATTAATATTTTGAACATAACTCTTATATTAAATACAAGGATAAAATACAATTTTGCCCCTAATGTTTGGATCAAAATCGAGTTTTCCCTCTAATGTTTGGTTTTGGTAGTTTCGGTCCTTAATAATTGACAATCTTTCGAGTTTTCTTCACTCATCAATTTTTTTTTCCAAACTTAATAAAATATATTTTGAAAATTGTAGAGATAACATGATATTTTTAAAAATTGATTAAGGTTCAAATGAAGGAATTAGGTTTTGGATTGAGAGATGGTCTATTTAGTTATTTGTACAATTTTCAAAATATTATGTTAAGTTTAGATAAAAAAAATTTGACAAAAACTTAACATATTGTTATACATTAAGAATCGAAAATTTTAGTTTAAAGTATTAAAAGAGAAACTCGATTTTGACCCAAATATTAGAGTATACCTAAATACAACTGTCTGCAAAGTTTTTTTTTTTTTTTTGGTCTCAAAACTTATACTTCATTCGATATTCAAAACCGCGCGGTTACAATGAGAATCCGCAAGAATGAGCTGTAAAAAAGGGGTTGGGGGTCGGACGACCCAATCAACAAGACTCAACCCCGTAACTGCCTGTTTTGCTAACCAATCCGCACAACAATTTGCGGATCTAGGTATTGCTATAATATCAACACTATAAATGGCTTTCGCCAACAATAATACATTAGACAAAATTGTGTCGACTCGCCAATAGAACTCACCCCGATTCAGCTGGTCGACCACCACCGCCGCATCCGATTCAACGACAATGTGAGTCCACCTGTTTCTCCGAGCTAGCCTAAAGGCTTCCAAAATTGCACGGGCCTCGACCTCCTCCGCCAACGAACCCGCTACCTTCCCGAGCCATCCGTCCAAGATCACCCCTCCATGATCCCGGGCGACGACTCCAACGCCTCCAACTCTCGAGGCCCCGTCCCACGCACCGTCGACGTTCAGTTTGACCGTCCCCCGCGCAGGGGTGGTCCATGGTTGATGAGGCCTACGGGGAGCAGCTTGTGAACCTGCTGACAAACTCCCCACACCCTCAGCAGCTATGGACCGAACCTCCTTGGTCAGGAAGTCGACCGATGGAGCCCTGTTCTGGAACACAGCATTACACCGAGCACGCCACAGCACCCAACACACAATCATACAGAGGTGCCACCTTGACTGCCCCCCATCACCAGTTCTGTTGTTCACAGGGCCCGACCAGCTCACGAGCCACTGGTCCAAGTCCTGAATGTCGTCTGTGATAACCTCAGGTCCGAAGACCCGCGCCCATACAAGCTTCGCCCAAGGGCGCCCCATCACCAGGTGTTCCCTGGTCTCCACAACCTGGCACAACTGACAAAGAGGATGTACCTGAATACCGCGCCGCTGCAGGTTAGCCCGGACAGCTAACGCATTCGAGGCGAGGCTCCACACGAAAGCCTTGACCTTTGGAATGACCCGCGCCTTCCAGATTGCCTTCCAAATCTGCTGAGGAGCACCCCCTCTCGAGGAAGATATCCTCCCATTATGGATCGAGTGATAAGCTGTCCTAACGGACAGCTTCCCGGATCGTGTGTGCGGCCACCTGAAGGAGTCCAGCCGCTGAGCCATCGGGAGCTCCTGCTGAAGCACGGTCTCCACATCCTCATGGTGGACAGCCTCGCGCACCAGGTCATGACGCCAAGACCCCGAGACTGGATTAATCCAGTCCGAGACCCGAGTCTCAGGTGCCTGAGCAGCCAGTGGGTTCGGCCTGACACCCCCCTCCCGTGAACCTGGCAGCCAATGGTCCTGGAAGGCCCGGATCGACCTCCCATCGCCCACGGTCCAGACCCCGTTCTGATTTAGTATGTCTCTCCCGGCCAAAATGCTCGACCACCCCCACGAGGCCCTCCCCCCCTTAGCCGCCTGCATGAAATCACGGTTAGGGAAATAGAGACCTTTCAATAGTCGTGCCCAGAGGGCACCCGATTCAGCTAGTAGTCTAGCAGCCGTGCTGGACAACATGGTTGTGTTGAAGGCTCTGACATCGCGGAACCCGTATCCACCCTCGTCCTTCGGCTTAGTCATGAGCGACCACTTCTTCCAATGGACCTTTTTGTCCCCATTCGGCGCCCCCCACCAGAATCTGTCTGCAAAGTTTATTCTAACACTTAGATTCATTTACATTTTGAGAAACGTTGTACAAATTGGAAAGTTCCCCATCGCCCCCTCTACCCAGGAAAATAGTAAAAAAAGGATCTATTCTTTTGCATTAGTTTAAAGTATTTTTCACCCTAAAACAGAAAGTCAAGTTCATTTTGACATGAAAATTTATAAAAAATCGAGTACAGAAGCAGTGCCATGAGGTGCAAGTTTCATTGTATCGAACAAACAGAGGTCAATGCAGTTGATCTAGACTCTCTTCCACAACCAAATTTACAAAAACCACGTGGCAGTTGACTCAACCCTTCACGACAAACAGGACGACACAAAAGCTCCATCACAACACCACATACAAAACTCAACACACTGATTCAGACCTCTTTGGCTACAAAGTCATGCCTTTTTCTTCTTCCTCGTCGTTGAAATGATCACATAATGGTGCAGCGGCTCTTCTCTTCCACGGGTTGAGCTGCTTGTTGGTTCCTATTTGCCTCCGCCGATGGGTTGTATGAGAACTCAGAGGTATCCAGGCCGTACTGGTTAAGATCAAACAGAGGAAAAAGTATAAGAAATACAATTGGCAGGTAACTTATGAAATAATTTGGCCAAAAATATGGAAACTTGAGAAGAAATTCCCATCCACCCATCAAGCCAACAGTTGCATATTCCACAATTGTCTTAACAAAAAGTGGCAACAAATAATTGATCAATAAATGCAGATTTTATAACAAATAATACCCATTTTTTATTTAAATATTGAATGAGGTGGTAGGTGTTGAAATCAGCCCACTCTGACAAACTCACAATACCACACTGGTGGTATAACACTAATTTGGGCACCATATATACAACAAGGCTAGCTCCTCCTATTACCAATTGGTTTTAGGATGGAACCCGAGTTGTATAATGTGGTTGCTATTTGGGTGTAGCGCGACCCCGATATTAAAATTTAATATAGTATCAGAACTCGGTTTCGATTGACGGTGTTGGGTGTTTCCCGTTGTGGGTACCCGATGTGGGTTTGTTGTGTCCCGTTTACTCCACGTACCAGAGTTCGGGTCGGGCCTGGACGTTAGAGGGGATTTGTTGAGTCCCAACCCGTCTGAATTAAAAATGTGTCGGTGCAGTGCCTTTAAAAATACGAGTTGTCACAGTGCGGGGAGTGTTGAAATCAACCCACTGTAACAAATTCACAATACCACACTGGTGGTATAACACTAATTTGGGCACCAAATATACAACAAGGCTACCTCCTCCTTTTACCAATTTGTTTTAGGATGGAACCCGAGTTGTATAATGTGGTTGCTATTTGGGTGTAGCGCGACCCCGATATTAAAATTTAACAGTAGGATATCATCCATTGATCAGACCAGACCAGACTCATATGAAGAGGATCAAATGCAGAGGATTCAAATGCTTCGATCTACAAACACAAGCATAGGAAGTTATTTTTTTGGAGAGAAGGAGAGAAAAGGGACCTTTTCCCTCATGCGTGCACTCCAAGCATCATTTCTCGTTGGTGGCCTCTGATCTGTGCCTGCAGTGACCACGCCGCTTGTAGTGGAGGCTAGCAACAACGGTTGTCTAACTTGTCGAGGGGAAATAAATTCCTCATCACTGTCATACTCTGGAGGTTTATTTGCTGACCTTACTATAAAGGCCAGAACAAATAGCAGTGCCTGTAGCAGGGTGATAATTGAAAACAACATAAGCTCCTAACAGTTGAAAGCCAAAGGCAACAGCTTCTTTACCAGTCAAGGAAATTAATTCCAGTTAGATACCATGCGATAGTACTATGTAGAGGAAAATATATATAATGCTTGGTTACCTCAAATACAACTATTCCAAGAGCAACCCATTTGACAATCTTCCAATTCTCTTTTAGATAACCATAAATCATTGTGAAGTCACCAGTACTATCAGTCGGCAGTTCCTGCAAATATTTACACCAAAAATCGATGAGCAGATCCAAATCACAGTGTAGACGTCAAATTTATTGAGAAAGTTGAAGTTATGCAATGAACTAGTAAAAGAAATTTTACTTAAATTTGATGAGCTACGCGACTTGAAATAAAACTTACATCTTCCCAGCTTTTGTCAAAGTAAATAAAAGCTGCGCAACCGAGCTCCACCAAGATCAACGAGATGACCAAGAATGAATACTGTGTTTTTTACTTAAGGAAAATCACTCAATAATGTCTCAGTTTCAGATAATATTATAGAACAGAAATATATCTGCTTATCCTAAACACGTTTGGTAGTAAATGAAAATTCTTAATATTAAGGATACGCAACAAAGGCAGCAACCATTCCGTGTCAGACTTCCAATACAACCGAAACAAGAAATGACGAACAAGACTCCTCCAACACCAATGAACAAGTATATGAACCTGGAACAAGATAAGGACATGACATTGAGGAAAGAAGATTAGGTCTTTTTACTTTTGCAGTGGAATAATATGCGATAGATTCATACAATCAAAAATTTCTTGAAAGTTGAAACATTAAATTATCATACTTTTCACAAAGTTTAGCTCAAAAGTTCAATTTTCACGTCAGTAAAAGGTCTGAAATGCTAGAAATAAAGAGTATCATCTTAAGAGCTTTCAAGTTTTTTAGTTCAGCTGAAACTTTCTTTTTTTCTATTAATGCTACTAAATTGAAGGTCTAAAAATGCTAGAAATTGTTAGGTAGTGGAGTCTGATTAATATGTAATGTTAGTTTATTTATTAATGTACGCGTCTCGCAGTAACCCGTAGGTTGTACTGTACTATATTTCTCCATGTATACGTATTATGTAACAGTGTATTTTTCCATCAATAATAGAACCAAACCGCATGGAGGTTACCTCTAAGGGTTGTTACCACGTAAACCTAATTTCCTCTCTGATTTTCTCTCGTTTCTCTTCTGCAAATCCGATTTCACAGTGTGACGATAGAGAATCGATCCTAACAATTGGTATCAGCGATAAGGAGATTCAACACGATCACTGAAGATGGAAAGTTCGAAGTTTGGAATCGAGAAGTTTGATGGATCCGATTTCGGTTTCTGGAAGATGCAGATCGAAGGTTGTCTGTACCAGGAAGATCTTCATGAACTCTTGCTCGGGGTGAAGTCGGATTCCATGACAGAGGAGCAGTGGAAGCTGAAAGATCGTCAGGTCCTAGGGATGATCTGATTGACATTGTCGAAGAACGTGACATTCAACATCGTCAAGGAGAAAACTACGGCCGATATGTTGAAGGCGCTATCAAATATGTATGAAAATCCATTGACAATGAACAAAGTATATTTGATGCGTAGATTGTTCAATTTACAAATGTCTGAAAGGGGATCTGTTGCTGATCATATAAACAAGTTTAATATGATTGTGAGTCAATTGAATTATGACAAGATTAACTTCGAAGATGAAATTAATGTCTTGATTTTGATGTCATCTCTGCCTGAGTCTTGGGATACCGTTGTTGCTGCAATTAGTAGTTCTTGTGGTTCTGAGAAACTGAAATTTGATGAAATCCGAGACGTTCTCAGCGAAAGTATTCGCAAACGAGAAGTGGGAGATTCATCGGGTAGTGCTCTCAGTGTGAACAGAAGGGGGAGAAGAAATTCGAAGGGCCAAAATCAACATGGCCGATCAAAATCAAATAATCGAGGAATATATCCGAACAAATGCAACGTGATTTGTTGAAATTGTGGAGAGAAAGACCACTATCAAACAACCTGTAAGAAATCTAAGAAGAACCAGAATCAGAAATCAAGAGATGATACTGATTCTGTAAATTCAGCAGAAGACATTGGGGATGCTCTAATCCTTAGTGTGGACAACCCGGTTGAATCCTGAATTTTGGATTCTGGTGCATCTTTTCTTTCGTCTCCAAGCAAAGAATTGTTTCAAAATTTCAAATCTGAAAGTTTTGGAAAAGTATATCTTGCTGACAACAAAGATTTGAAGATTGAAGGAAAGGGGATGTCTGCATAAAAATCCCATTGGGTAACCAATGGACATTAGAGGATGTGGATATATTCTTGGACTCAAGAAGAATATGATCTTTGTTGGTCAGTTGAATAGCATAGGCTACGCAGCAGAGTTTGGTAAAGGTTCGTTGAATATTGTAAAGGATGGTATGATTGTAGCTCGTGTAACAAAATCTGGAACCTTACCACTGCAGGGTGTATAAACATGTCTGTTGTTGCTGAGAGTGTTTCTGGTTCATGTTTGTGGCATAACAGACTTGGACATATGAGTGTTAAGGGAATGAAGATGTTGGTTGCAAAAGGAGCTTTAGAGGATCTGAAGTCTGTTGATATGGGTCTTTGTGAGAGTTATGTTATGGGCAAACAAAACGAGTCAGCTTCACAAAGACTCCGAGAGAGTCAAAGAAAGTGCAGTTGGAAATGGTCCATACAGATGTCTGGGGACCATCTCCAGTTTCATCACTTGGAGGATCCAGGTTCTATGTCACCTTCATTGATGATTTCAGCAGGAAGGTATGGGTTTAATTCTTAAAGCACAAGTCAAATGTGTTTGCAACATTCAAGAGGTGGAAAACTTAAGTTGAAAATCAGAATGGATTGAAGATTAAATGTTTGAGGTTTGACAATGGAGGAGAGTGTGACAAGCCAGAGTTCAAAGTGTTCGGTGCTGCTGAGGGAATCAGATTGATGAGAACAGCCCCTGGTAAGGCTAGGCAGAATAGAATTGCTGAGAGGATGAACATAACATTAAATGAGTGTGCGAGGAGCATGATGCTGCATTGTGGGCTGCCCAAGATGTTCTGGGAAGACGTGGTGAGCACAGCTGCATACTTTATCAACAGGGGACCATCAACTCCCTTGGGGTTCAAGATTCCAGAGGAGGTATGGACAGGAAATGATCTCAAGTACTCACACTTGAGAACTTTCGGTTGCACAGTTTATGTTCATGTTGATCCGGAGAATAGAGATAAGCTTGATGCTAAGGCTGTGAAGTCTTACATGCTATGGTTCTAACTTGTTTGGTTATAGGTTTTGGGATGACAAGAACAGAATGATCCTGAGACACTCTAATGTGACGTTTGATGAATCTGTCCTATACAAGGACAGAGAGCAGAATGTTCCACAGAATACGAAGCAAGTGGGAGTTGAGTTTGAGTTTGCAGCGGACTACACCCATAGAAATACTCAACCAACTCCAGAGACTGTTACTGAAGAACCCGTAGTTGAGCAAATGACACATGTGCAAGTGTTGAGGAGATCATGCAGAAACATCAGAGCACCAGATAAGTATTCACCTTCATTGCATTATCTGTTGCTGATTGATGAAGAGGAACCAGAGTTTTTTTATGAGACCCTACAGGTGGATGATTTAATCAAGTGGGAGCAAGCCATGGATGATGAGATGAGCTCACTTGAGAAGAATGACACGTGGTTGTTGACTGAATTACCTGTAGGGAAGAGAGCCTTTTTGTATAAGTGGATGTTTAGAATCAATGCTGAACCAGATGGCAAAAGACGGTTCAAGGCTCGGTTAGTAGTTAAAGGATATTCACTAAGGAAAGGTATTGATTATGCTGAAATATTATCTCATGTTGTGAAATTAACTACTATCAGAATTCTTGGGCAAATGGATGGAAAAACAACATTTTTACATGGAGATCTATATGCAACAACCAGAAAGATTTGTTGCTCCGGGCAAGGAACACATGGTGTGCAAACTCAACAGAAACTTGTATGAGTTGAAGCAAGCACCGAGACAATGGTACAAGAAGTTCGACTCCTTCATGAGCAAGAGTGGCTTTTGCAGGAGTGAAAATGATCAGTGTTGTTACTTCAAGAAATACACTGATTCTTATGTATTTCTACTATTTTATGTGGATGATATGTTGATTGGAGGATCCAGTATGAGAGAGATAAACAATGTGAAGGCAAGTCTGTCTTCAGTGTTTGAGATGAAAGATTTGGGTGCAGTGAAATAGATTCTTGGGATGATGATATCTCAGGATAGATCTGCTAGAACCTTAAGTCTATCCCAGAAACAGTACATTGAGAAGGTCGTGACCCGATTCAAGATGACTGATGCTAAACCTAGAACTACTCATTTGGCAAATCATATAAAATTGTCAAAGGGGCAGTCACCCAAGACAATTGAAGAACGCGAGAAGATGTCACTGGTTCCATATGCTTCAGCAGTTGGGAGTTTGATGTATGTTATGGTTTGTACAAGATCTGACATAACACATGCAGTGGGTGTGGTTAGCAGGTACATGGCAAATTTGAGGAAAGAGCATTGGGAAGCTGTCAAGTGGTTTCTGAGATATCTCAAAGGTATATCTAGTACTTCACTTTTTTTTGGCAAATACAAAGTGATTATGCAAGGTTTTGTGGATGCTGATCTTGATGGTGATGTGGACTCGAGCAAGAGCACATCCAGATACATTTACACCATAGGTGGTACAACAGTGAGTTGGATATCCAGACTTCATAAATGTGTTGCTCTTTCATCTACTGAGGTTGATTATGTGGCAATAGCTGAAGCTGGGAAGGAGATAATATGACTGGCAGATTATCTGGAAGAGTTGGGCAATAAGCAAAGTGAGGAGATTCTGTATTCAGATAGCCAGAGTGTCATACAGTTGGTAAAGAATTAAGTTTATCATTCGAAGACTAAGCATATCAGAATGCGGTATCATTTCACTCGCAGGGCAGTGGAAGAAGGCGACTTGTGCTTAGTAAAGATAGACGGTGCGAAAAACCCAACAGACATGTTGACAAAATGTGTCGATGTTGGGAAACTCGGGTTGTGCAAAACCTTGGTTGGTCTTCTGTAGTTGTGTTACTACATATGGTGCAGTGAAGATATTGATGATGAATACTGTCTCCAAGTGAGAGAATTGTTAGGTAATGGAGCCTGATTAATATGTAATGTTAGTTTATATATTAATGTATCCGTATGCTCTACTGTACTGTATTTCTCCATGTATACGTATTTTGTAAGATTGTATTTTGTCATCAATAATAGAACCAAATCTCGTGGAGGTTATCCTAAGAGCTGTTACCACGATAACCTAATTTCTCTATGATTTTCTCTCGTTTCTCTTCTGCAAATCCGATTTCCGTGTGTCACCATAGAGAATCGATCCTAACAGAAATAAGCTTAAATAAAGAACAACTACTAAAAACTAACAGTTAAAAAAAACGAACAACAGGAAAAGGAATTCAACTGCATCAAGCAAAGGTTTTGAAGCAAATGAAGTACCAGGCTTTGGGCAGATCATCGAAAATACTTGCTGATAGAGAGACTGCCACAAGCATCGGACGGCTGAGCTGTATCAAATCCCCATCGCCAGGGGTGGGAGAGATCGAGGTGTCATCACTAGTTTCTCTTTTGTACTCAACAAACAAATATATCCCATATGCCACCATAGCCAACCCCATAATTGTCAAAAAGAAGTTCAACATCTTCAGTATACACTCCAAGAACCCTTTGCACGCCATTCTCCACAATCCTTCTTTCTATTCACAAGTTTAATTGGCCCTAATATTTCACAACCCCAGATTGTTCCTGATCAATATAAAAAGAGCTCTCTATCAATCCTCAATCAAAAAATTGCAAATTAAGAAAACTCAAATTCAAGGCGCCTTCAACTATTTGTAGCTCTTTGATTTTGCTTTCTTGGAGATTGAAAATCATAAAATTGTGTTATTTTTTTCTTATATTCATTTAATCCATAAAAACAAGAACCTAATCAATCTTCCATCCCATCTCATGCCATGCAGATTGCAGAAAGCTAGAATTTGCAAAATTTATCTCAAATTCAGCTATGGGCTTCTAATCAAACACTAAAAGCATTAAAATACACGAAGAAACGTAAAAGAAGTACGATTGCTCCAAGCCAAGCCTTGGGATCGGGGTAAGAGAAAAAAAACTACCAGAAGAGAGAAGAATAAACTATATAATTCATAAAGTTTAACTTCTTCTTCGGAATCTGGAAACGAAACGGAGACCGAGAGACAACAAGCGCAAAGGTAAAGAGAGAAGGAACGAACACCTTTATTAATTTTCGTTATTTTTCTTCTCCAGAATTTCGTTTTTCATTTCGAGCGCCTTTTCCATGTGAAATTACGCATATCCAAACAAGAAGGAAGGTTCAAACGGTGCGTTTCATGCTCACGTGTTGCCTTTACCATGCCAAATATATAAATATAATAAGATAACAAAATACAAAAGAATGAAGTATATTGGTTGGAAATAATTAAAGTGAAAATATTATCAACTATTGTAAAAATTTATGTGTCGATTCTTTATAAAAATATATGTGACAAGTACTGAAATGTGGCAGACTCGCAATAACATACTATAGATATATTACTTTATTTGTAAGTATTCTCATTCATCTTATATCTGTACTTTTTCGAATGGGAGTTGATGATATATTTAAGATAATATATAAAGATCGTTAATGACTAAAAAAGATTAAGATATATTGTTAGAAAATTTATTTTGGTAGTTGATATGGTCACAGGTTATAATTATAACCATATTTATTATATATAATTATAATAATTACTTATTGATATACATATACTACTAATGAAACGTGATAAAATTAGAGTTTTCACAAACTGATCTAAAAACTTTTGTTAATTATATTAATATTATATTGTTTTAATTTCACATTTTAATGATATTGAAATTACAGTGTTTTAATAATTAAATTATTATTTTTTGGATCAAAATATTCAAAATTTGATTTATAAGAACTTGAATAAAATTGAGTGATTTTAAATATCGGTATATGAGTAAAAGTGTGGTTAATAACCACGATTATGGTATTAAAAAGTATTTTCACAATGTTTATGATTATGCTTACTGGTGAAAATTTGATGAAGCCGACATCGTTTCTAGTATCCTGATATCGCTTCTATTATCCTGATATCGTTCTGTTCTTACTTGTTCATCTGATGAAGAAGAATACATTAGTTTTTTTAATATATATAAAAAGTGGTTTGGCTGAACCGATTCTGAACAGGTACGGTAAATCAGCCAAAATCTGGAGTGACAAAAAACTGGAGCGGTAAACGGTACCTCTTTAAAATGTGGTAAATGTACGGTTCATGAAACGGTTTGGCCCCGAACCGATTCATGCCCAGCCAAGCCATAGTGAAAACGCATACCAGTATATCCACTTGAATAGAAAAAATGTGAGCCTCCTGCGATCATGAAAAATGCACACCCAAACCTAAGTACCTTGGGGCATGGACCTCACTCAAACAACCAAGGGCTATAGAACCCCTAAATTGATCAAGAATCAACTCGTACACCTTAACATCTAAAAAACAATGGACGACACCTAATCTCTAGAAAAAGAGAGGCTCAAAGAGAAAATGCATACAAAACACAATATACATTGAAGGTTGTATTTTTTACTCACCCTCGAAAGGAAACTAAGAAAACTCGGAAATTCCCTTGGTTGTTGGCAACAGATGAGGACTAGTTGTCGGCAATTTCGCAGAAAAGCTTGATGATTTGGAAGAATAAAGAAGGCACGAAAGATTTTGGAAGATAATGGCAATGGTAAAAACTCACTCAAATCATAGGAAAATACAAAGAGTCTCGAAAACGATTCACAAAAGTAATGATATGGTTTCACTAGAAAACTGTAAAATGACTCGGGGGCACGCGATTAGTCTCCGACTGACTCCTAACATGCCAATAGTGGACACGCGTTTGATAAAACCTATTGATGTCCAGATCATGACCATCCAAGGTAATTCATAAAAATGACTCGGGGGTACGCGATTAGTCTCCGACTGACTCCTAACATGCCAATAGTGGACACGCGTTTGATAAAACCTATTGGTGTCCAGATCATGACCATCCAAGGTGTAAAGGACAAGAGACCTACTAAAAATGTGTTCCACCCGAGTCGCGGGATTAAAATGAGGATTACCTTAATCGCGGAATTAAAACGAGGATATGAAGATGAGGCTTGCAATCTCACACACGTAAAGAAGGAAAGAAAAATCACAACACTTGCACGCAACTTTGAAGCGAAAGGTCGTTGCATCAATCCACTCAAAATCAAGCTCGACCAAAATTTCCTCTCACCCGAGCTTCAGGGGCAAGTGTTGAACCTAGTAGTCTAATTTAACTTAAAATAAGAGAATATTCCTAAACGACACCAGAGTTGACCACCCTATAGGGAAGATAAGTCGCGTGAATCGCACGTGAAGAGATCGATTTATCCCCAACCTCTCAGGCGAACATTTCAAGTTCACCCCGAATAGGCATAGAAAGGGGAAGCCTTCAAAAGTAAGCAACTCCCTCTACCGAGGCGAGTACTTTATTCTTGCTCTCCACAAGAAGAAAAGCATACATGACTAAAAAGGGTCAACCTAAATGTCTAAAAACAAAGTGAACGCCTCAGGCAAGCCCTCGTCGAACAAAGACTTAGAAAACAATAAGTCTCCAGGACCCTCTTCCACAACGACGATGCTCGCCTAGACTCGATCCCGAGTCCAAATCTGTCAATTACACTTAATTTTAACGCATAATGAGAGTTAAGTCTATCAATAAGCTAGTCAGGATCCTTAGTGAAATCTCAGGTACCAAATCCTAACAACCATGTGTGCGCAATCATATACCGTACCAGGTATTAATACAAGTCAACCATAACCAACACGTGGTAAATCAAGGACATGAATAAGGGGTACGTGAAAAAATTCCACGCCTGAAACCTCTCGCCAACGAAGGTCGTCCTCACATATCATTGTTGCCTAAATAACAAACTCGATCGAACATTTACTCTCGCCCAAGTTTCAGTGGCAAGTGTTATAGTTGTAGGAGAAAAGTGTTGGATATAAGGTAACCCCTAAATATTTGGACACTTTAGGTATAAACCCTGGTCACCACATACGTCGACTTCATGCCATCTCTTGCCTAGTAAACCGTTTGACGGACTTACCACGACCTAGAGACATGAAGGACAGCCCAAGAGGTTCAACCTTCCGAGCTTGACTTCAAAGACTTACTATTCAAGGCTCGATCCTCAGGGTGATACCCTCATATGGTTAGATATTCCTCATATTATTTCGGTACTCCTCCATATTATGATGCATTTTAGAGCCAATCTTATCTTTAAAGTGGTGATTAATAATTCAGTTAGTTTATTTAACGTTAATTCATGAGCAAGTGAACACTTATTTTTCCTGAAAACACAACTGACTTTAACGCTTCATCACATAAGAGCAAATCTCTCTTAACCTCGGTAAATGTATAAACCAAATTACAACCATAGTAATGTTAAAATTCTTATTTCCCAATACAAAGTTTATCTATATATATTTAATACATTCTTCATTAAGGATCTACACACTCTATTTTTACTATTACATTATACACTCCTATACTCATTAAACATCAGAGATAAACCTGAAAACAACCGGATCACCGAACACAGTGAAAAACATAAAGATACTATACTTCAAAAATATTTTATTTTCGAAATAAATCAGTGTAATTTGTCACTGATTAAATGTACTTTAATGAATGTTTCATTTAAATAGTAAAACTACAAAAACAAGCACAAAAATCGAATATTTTTCCATCAAAACTTCACCAAACACAAAATCTGCACTTGCCCTGATCAGTCATCGCAGTTTTTTGTTTGATGGTGAAGTTATCGTGTAAATCTGACCAGAAAAAAAAAAAAAAAGACTTTACGAGGTTTCCTCGGATATGCTGTTTCCATATGAACCAACCCAGTATTGCTTGACACCGACCAAGATCTTCTCAGGCGCAAAGGGACCGTCCTCGTGGTCCACCAACTTTGTCTCCCATCTTATAGCACCTGCGATTTTCCTGACCTTGTTCATGACATCAACTTCATCACGAAGTATTATGGCGCCTTCAGGCCTTAGAATTCGGTCCATCTCCAATAAAATGGCCTCAATCTTGCACCTATGTAAATGGGAAAAACACATTTTTACATTTAATCATCTGAAAAGTCTGTAATGAGAAATTACATTACACTCTGGTGATCAATGGAGTATTCATGCTGTGATGAAGATTGTTGATACTATCCGCACGAAAACTATAGGTTAGAAAGAAAGCAGACTATCATCTTAGGCCAATAAAGTACAGTTGGATTAAATAAAGCTTACTTATAAAAAAAATGCATTTTCAGGCCAATAAAGTTATTTTTGATGATTTGGCTTTATTTATCATCTAATTGATGATCTCTAACAGAAACTTTGTATAGATATGCATGAATTCAAGTTTATCACTAAACAAGACTGCTTAAGTTGAAGATTGAGAAGCATACTTGTTTTTGTACAAGCTAAATACACCACTAGCGTGTATCAGATCATATGACCTCGGATAAGTCGAGAATCCTTCACACCTAAAATCAATCAAAATAGTATCAACAATAAAATTCAGCTTCGAGACTACTTACGGGATATGATTTCAAGAAGCAAAAATCAAGAAAATACTTTTTGTGACTTACCAGTCATGATACATGCCTATCAAACCCCTCTCGTAGATAACCCCCAATGTGTTCTTACCAGCTGTGGGAACGACATTCATAACCCACAACTTTGGGGATTCAATAGCAGCAGCAAACCCTCCGAGCCCAGCATTCATGTCCATCACATTACGGTACCTTGCAGTGCCAAGCAATCTATTCAGCTTCTTGTAATAGTTAGCACGCTTTTGCCAAAGCCGGTTGTCTTCTTCATAGGATTCAACTGTAACTCCGGAAACCAGTCCTTTTGATATTCGAGGAGGAATTGCATTGAGTCTGACAGGAAACTTCTGTAACTGGCCTCCAGCAATTTCTTTAGAGCTCGATGCTTTGGGGAAAGGGGTAATGCATCCCTCCATTTTCTCATACCTGAAAATGCAAAAACGGACATCAAGCATCGTACCACACATTATCCGCAAAACATCATCTTCTTCTCGAAAAATGTAAGCTTTTGTCGGTTCCTGAAAATGGGAATGAAGCAACTTACCAGACATTATCAGAATTTCCAGATTCACAAATGGGGGCAGAACTTCTCGAACAAGACTTCTCGTTAATTTTTTTCCTAAAAATTGCGATATCTCCATTCTCATATTTCTTTTCCCAGCAGAGCAGTTCAGCTATCTCTTCAATTCTGTTCTGCTCTGCTTCAAGTTCCTTCTTTGTGCGCTTCCAGGTTTTGTAATATGTTCTCCAGTTAATTGGAGGGCCAGACAAGATCCAGAACCCACCTGGTCTGAGGACTCGATCTACTTCCATCATGTACATGCCATCTATTTATGGGAAATTCATTAGATAGGGTATGCAGAAAACATCTGCTTAAGATGCTGAATAATACCACTTTATAAACACAAGGAACATCAATCTTGTTACCAAATTCCAAATAACAATGAAGGGGGAAAAAAGTCAACTTTTTATCACTGGACTTGATTTGAGAAAATGTCCTTCAAGTTGTGCAAAGATAGTTTCCCATACCACGAGTAACTATTTTAACTACTGGGTCCCGTTAAATTACTAATCCAGTGAAGGTGTTTGTTGATTTTGAGGGTATTTAATCCAAAATTAACTATTCAATTACTAATGAGGTACCTTAGTAGTGAATTATATTCATATTTCAATTTGCTCACATCATTAGAGTATTATTTAGGATTTAGTATCAGCGCTTACCATTTGCTGTCCATGGAATAAGACATCTAGAGCACTGAGCCATGTCGAAAGCTCTAGATGGGAATGGAAGCTTAATGCTCCCAAGCACACCAATATAAGCAGGGACACCTCTCTCCAAAGCAAACTGTACTTGTGCTTCATGATTGTCTCTTGGTGCAAACGATATTGGCAATACATTTCGCTTCAATAAATACGCACCCCAACTTGCCACCTGCATCAGAATGTGTTCTTTAGTTATAATCAACATCAATGAAAGCCACGATGTGTTCTCATAAAGTAGTATTGTTCCAGACAAATCACAAACAACTACAAAACATACTCCGCAACCAGTATCAAGAGCTGTTCGAACGGAACCATCCGCAATCGGGATCACAGATGCCAGCTCATCGATATAAGCATCTGCACCTTGAGGAAACATTGTCCCACCTCCTGGAAACTTAAATACATCTCCTTGATACTGAACCCAGTTTTGATTAGCCTTCTCCACTGTCAAGCTCTTGAAAGGCACATTAGCATAATGAACATAATCACGACTCTTCGGCCAGGAAAACGGAGTCTTATACCCTTTCGGAGCAGGAATCAGACAATGCAGTTTCTCATTTTCGGCAGGGCAGTGCCTTTCCCGGTATATCATGTTATCTCTTGGAAACTTCATGGCCATCTCTTGTTCCTGGCATGGGGTGTAGTCCTTGAGCTTAATATCACAAGCTTTGAACTTTTTGACTTTGGGCTCGGAGGGTTCAGTGATTTCGACAGTTTCAAACTTATGGTGGGGTTCGAAGTTCAAGTTTGTGGCAATGTGGCAATCAGGCTTCTTGGTTATTTCCAAGGGCATGTTGTCTCCTTTATCAAATCCACTCTTTTGCCATGCTCCTAGCATATAAAAGAAGATGCAGAGACCGAGAACAATGAATATTGAAATCGGGCTTCGCGATCTATTTCCCGATAGATTTGGCTTTGGAGCCATGACTCGAGATTCAGAGATCTAGCCACTATCTAAGTTTCACTGCACCAAATTAATAGATGAAGAAAGTGAGAACCCATATAACAACAGTATGAAAATTGAATCTTTAACACTGTAGGAAACTATGGACCATCTTACTCGATCATTCCCTCACCTCACCTCCACACCACACAACCCCCACACCACCCAAAGGTGATCTTTCTCACTTCCATACTAAGGTTCTCTTGGACTTTCATACTTTATATAACTTTTCAGATTCCCAGATCAAGAATCTCAAATTTTAATATACATGTAGAAAACCCAGCTATTCAAAACAATCAAGCTAAATGTCAGAATTAACAAAGGCAATGAAACCAGAAGATGCAGAGCAGAAGATCATCGATCTTCAAACTCACAGAGCAAACCCATGAGTGCAGACAGTAAAGCAAGAAAGCTAAGCGGGAAGGAAAATCATTGAGCAACAAGCAGTACCCTGATGCTGAAACTACTCTAAAATGGCTCTTCGAGGTCCGACTCCAGATCTCAGAACCGCGACTGTTAGTGGAGTAGAGGAGTGAGCTGGGAGAGAGAAGAGAAAAAAGCGTGGGTAGTGGGTGTTTATATTAGAGCTCAGATCAGATTAATGGATGAAGAACAATTAAGGGAATAACCACTGGTACAGCTCAGCTTTCGTGGCGGATTTGTATCGGGACTTTGAAATACCAGTGGTCTTTTGTGGATGAAGAAATCAGATTAGACCGATATATTCTAATGTTTCTTGTTTTTCTTCTCATGTTTAGATTTGGACTCATGTTCGATCTCTCTGTCAACGAAAACATTAAATAAAATAATGAATGGGACCCACTTTCTTGTAAAGTCTTAACTTAAGAATTTCCACAGATGGACAAATAGTGTCGGTGTTTCTCCCTTGAATTGGGTTTCAAATAAAATATAAATGGAATGGAGGTAGAGGTGAACAATAAACTGGTTCGGACTAAGAGACCAGTAACCTCTACTCCGGTTATAATACACGCGCGGCTCCCTCCATTGGTCTGCTCAACCCCGCGATTCTAGTGTTACTGTTGTACCATTTCAATTGCTGACTTTCAATTGGAAGATTCAGCTTGGCATTTATTGCCAAACCACTGCACAATCCAATCACACGCTGCCAAGGAAGATACGGACTGTTCGATCGAGACATTCCCATGCAAGGAGAAGCTGTTTCCCTGAAGCAAACCTAAAGAACTGCAGCTCGTTTCTTCCGCAAATGTCAACCAAATTTCAAGGCGAGTTCACTCCAAGCTTACCAAAGACAGAACCATCGCGGTTAGGTTGACGACAACCGAGCTGCACGAGACTGAGCCAACTGAGACTTGCCCCTGACCTCCAGCAATCCGAAGACGAACGCCCATATTCGTAGGCTCAACACAGAGTCTGTTACTCTGCAGTCGGATCCTTAGCATCGGTCGGAAACGATCGATCCCGACATCCTCAGCTGCGTGGAGGCTTCAGTTGCTGGCACCACATATCCATCCTAGGATCGACAGCCCAATTTGGAATCAATCCATCGAAACTATATTTTGTATTTCCTAACCCGAACCTGATTGTTTGTTCATCCTTTTCAGCTTGCTTCGTGGAGAAGGTTGCTAGCTACGGTGAAGTCGACTGCACCCACACGGACACAATGTTTCCTAGCTCCAGTCTCGGCGATGAAAACAGAGGGGGCCAAGAGGTGGACCTTGACTCGAACATGTTCGGGAAAGACGAAGTGTGCTATGTGGGCAAGGTGCTTGCCCAAAAACAAATAAAACAGAATGTCATACTCGGGGTCCTAAGGGTTGCATGGGCTCGATATGGGAAAGTTACCACGTCGGAGGCAGAGCCAGGAATACTATTGTTTGATTTTGAGAATAAAGACAACGCCCACAAAATCCTGGATCGCTCGCCATGGACAGTCAATGGCCATATACTAAATATAAAGAGTTGGGACCCGGAAGTGGGAGTAAAGGAGGTCGATTTCAATAAGGTAAACTTCTGGATCCAAGTTCATGACCTAGGACCGAATACGTTTAGTGATGCCAAAGCTTGGAAGATAGGAAACATGGTAGGAAAGTGCCTAGAAATTGATAAGCTTGATGGGAGAATATGTAGAAGCTATTTGAGGATGCAAGTAGAATTGAATGTGGACATAGCTCTAATGCCGGGATTTTGGTCGAAAAATTCTATTGGTGAAAAGAAATGGGCAAATATAAAATATGAGCGCCTGTCTGATTTTTGCTATGGTTGTGGATTATTGGGACATACTACACAAACATGCAAACAGGAAGGTCAAAGGGCCGAGCATGACCCAGACGCACCGACATACGGACCATGGCTTGTAGGGGTCAGACTTAAACAGGGCTCACCACGGAAACATGTGGTAGGGTAAGAGAATCAGGGCACAAAAATGCACCACACCACAAGGAAATCATGGTCTGATATCATGGCTGAGGCAAAAGCAAAGGCCGCACAAAGGGGCCCAAAATAAAATAGACCGGGTTTTCATGCAATGAAACAAGGGAGGGGGAGGATGAGGAGAAACTGAGGTCCGGAACGCAAGTGACAACCGAACCAATGGAGACCAAGCAAATAAGCATGGGAGGTCACCAACCCGATCCCGAACATTTGTCGGATGAAATGACAATTGATGAACCCCACAACCCCAAAGACATAACCATATACTCTAGTCCATACCACCCCACATCAATGTCAATGCAGCCCGACAATGCTACCTCGACCAAACCGAACAAAACCACAAGAACTGAAACCCTATCCCTACCCACAACCCTACCCAAACCCTTCTCGACCATCGCCTACAACCGGACCCCAACATCCACCGACCCAAAGCCATCACTACCCCCATGGACCATACACACGACCTAATACTATGTCCACAGATCCGAACCGGAGCCTCCCCAACAAACCATACACATACCACACCCCATGATCACCTTCCTTCCCGACAACCCGAGCCAACCACACCCGACCGAGACCACCAAACCGATCCAAACCTACATAGTCGAAAACCCACCCGACACACCTCCCACTTCCCCGACAAGAATGACACAAAGTTCTACATCCGGCCTAAGTCCCTACCTCGACAAAATGACAATTAAGAGGTCGGGTGAGGACATGGAGGATCAACCGCATGGGAAGAGACAAAGGGGTCCGAATGTGGTCACCACCATCAAAGAACAAAAGGTTCGAACTAGCCCAAGGCGACGAGCTAGCATGGCCAACCCCAACCGAAAGAAGAGAGTGACAAGGAAACCGACCAATGTCGCGGTTCAAGTGGAAGGCGAGACACAAACAAGTGGTTCCGGTGGCTGTCCCAAAACAGCCACGGGTGCCCAATGAATGCACTCTCATGGAATTGTCAGGGCTTGGGGTCGGCCTTGACAATTCACCACCTACTAGACCTCAACAAAAGGTATCGCCCGCACATCATTTTCTTAATGGAAACAAAAAATGGGGATACCTACTGCGAGAATATACGAAAGAGGATGGGTATGGATAATAAGCACTATGTGAACCCCAATGGTTCGTCCGGAGGGTTAGCATTGTGGTGGAAAACGGGTACGAAAATCACGGTTCTGCATGCCGAATCGAATTATGTGGATTGTGAGGTGTATATGGAGAACAATACCGAACCAATGTACGTAACATGAGTCTATGCAAGCACAGAGGCCCGGGAACGAACACAACTTTGGAACCTCCTAAAATCTGTAGAGAGGGGCCGAAGAGGGGCTTGGATGGTTTTAGGGGATTTCAACACAATTTTGCCACCCCCATGAAAAACAAGTTGGAAGAAGGAAGTCCCAAAGACAAATGGATGAATTCAATCAAGTCATGGAGGATCTTGGAATGGAGGATTTGGGAGCTAAAGGTTATCCGTTTACATCATGCAACAACCGGAGTGGAACGGAAAGGATAAGCGAGCGCCTTGACCGTGTGTTAATTAATACGGTTTGGGCAACTCAGTTCGAGAGAGGGAGCTGCATTAATGAGATTGCGATTGGGTCGGACCATGCACCAATGGTGGTCCAACTCAAACAACCAAGAAGAAGGAGTAGGAGAAGATTCAAATTTGAGGCGATGTGGCTCAAAAAACTGGAGTGTTAAGAGGTTATAAGAGATGCATGGGTAAGACCAACTAGAGGAAGCGAGATTCAAGGGGTGTATAAGAAATTGCATAAATGTCGGGTGAATCTCACGGCATGGAGTAAGGCTTGCTTCGACCACAATGTAAAGGAAATAGAAAAAACGAGGGAAGCAATGAGAAGGAACATGCAAGGGGGGCTGAATGACCATGGGGTTCAAGAAGAAAAATGTTTGAAAGGCGAACTCCAAAAGCTATGGCCGAGGGAGGAGAAGTATTGGAGACATCAATCGATGATCAAATGGCTTAGGGATGGTGATAGAAACACAACGTTCTTCCACCATACCTCAATAGCGAGGAGGAGACAAAATCAAATATGTAGATTACGGGGAGAGAATAGGGAGTGGATCGAAGAGGAAGGAAGGATTGCGGTTGAACTACAACGATATTTTGGGCATATGTTTACCGCGGAACGAACGGATCCGGGGGAAGATTTCTTGAGATGTATACCACAGCAAGTAACACTCGAGATGAATGCAAGCTTGACTAAGGAAGTAACGGATGTTGAGATAAGGTCGGACACATTTCAGTTAGGCGGGTCACGTGCTCCGGGTCCAGATGGATTTCCAGGTCTGTTTTATCAAATGAACTGGAACATTGTGGGGGCAGACGTCATCACCGCGGTCAAGGCCTTCTTCTGAACAGGTATCCTTCTTAACCCCCTAAATAATACTGATATAGTTTTGATTCCAAAGGTGCCGATTCCGACGAGTCCTACTGAGTTTAGGCCAATAAGTTGTTGTAATTTCTTGTATAAGATCATATCCAAAGTGTTGGTGAACCGATTGAAATGTTATCTATCAAAACTTATCACTCCTTTCCAGAGTGCATTTGTATCAGGTAGACATATATAGGACAACATCATGGTGGCGCATGAGGTGTTCCATTATATGAACATGACTAGGGCCAAAAATAGAGTGGAATGTGCCTTGAAGATAGACATGCAAAAAGCGTATGATAAAGTGGAATGAGATTTCCTAATCACTACACTAAGAAAACGGGGATTTGATGAGAAATGGTTAGGGTGGATAAGGGAATGCATGACAACAACAACATACCAAGTGGTGGTGAATGGGGAAAGAACAACCCCCATTACTCCAACACGAGGTATCCGTCAAGGTGATCCCTTATCACCCTGTCTATTCATTCTTCTTGCGGATGTCCTCTCTAGGAGAATGGAAGGGGCAGCTCGGGATGGCACCATTCAAGGAATTACACTAAGGAAACATTGCCCCGAGCTGCTTAATTTATTCTTCGCGGATGACTCCTTGTTCTTCATACGAGGTACACCGACAAACGCTAGGGGACTATGGAACATACTAGACGAGTATTGCAAAGTGTCGGGCCAACGGATCAATCGAGACAAATCCACCCTATTTTTCAACAAGGGAGCCGAAACAAGTGCTAAGAGGGCTATGTAGGAAGCTCCTCATATACGAGGCACGGGTGATCCGGGTAAATACCTTGGGTTACCATCGATATGGGGGCGATCAAAGAAGGAGGCTTTGGGTTGTTTGAAAACGAAAATCAAGGACAAATTGGGAGGATGAAGGCCGAAAACACTTAATCAAGTCGGGATGGAGATCCTCATCAAAGCCATCATCACCGCAATTCCAACGTATGTCATGAGTGTATTCCGCCTCCCAAAGACATGGTGCTCGAAGATTGACACTCTTATAGCGGACTTTTGGTGGGGACAAACAACGGAAGGGAAGCGAATGCATTGGAGGATATGGGAGGTCCTAGCTAGGGCCAAACAAGTGGGAGACCTTGGATTTAGGGAACTCCAAAGTTTCAACACGGCACTCCTAACAAAGATGGCGAGCCGTCTCATAACCAAACCGAACTCATTATGTGCACAATTCCTAAAAGGACTATACCACCCACGAAGTACACTTCTAGAGGCAAGAAAGGGAGTCTGAGCTTCATGGGGATGGTCGAGTCTCCTACATGGCCGAGACGTTATCAAGCGAGAAGGTATGTGGATGATAGGTTCGGGAGAAAATATAAGAGTCTTTGGGGATCCATGGATATACACGAAGGAGAGCAAAAGAATAAATGGAGATATAGTTGTGGAACACGGGAAAAACCTCAGGGTAAGCGATCTCATTCTCCCAAATGGCACATGGAATGAAAACCTCGTGAGAAGCTTGTTAGACCAAGATGACGCAGCCCACATCATGAACATGTCGTTGCCACAAGATGGAGGAAGTGACAGATTTATATGGCCTAATACGAAGTATGGAAGCCCCCAAGTCCGATCCATCTACCACAAAATAAGGGAGAGGACCGAACCAAGCATGGGACCGAACCGAGAGGAATCACTATGGAACGCGAAGGTAATCCCTAAGATTAAGAATTTCATATGGAGACATGCGGAGACACATGGGCCGAACGAAAGGAGTGTAAACAGGTGGGCACTAATACTAATCACGTGTTGGCACATTTGGAAGGCGAGATGCAAGGCGGCTTTTGAAGCTCAACAACCAAATCCAAGGCACGTGATCATAGAGACAAGGCAAGCACAAGAGGAGCAATGGGGAGCCCACCAATCGGTCCAACCACGGCAAAATCAAGGAGCTGAACCGAACCACCAATGGGAGCCTCCGACGGGTGACACGATCAAGATCAATTGTGATGCTTCATGGAGCAAGGAAACTCAACGAGCCGGCATAGGAGTGGTAGCACGGGACAAGGAAGGGAGAGTCGTTGGGGGAATGAACTGGAGACAACGGAACGACGACATAGAAACGATGAGAGCCTTAGCAATCCATGAAGGAGTCCGACTAGCAATTGAAGCAGAATGAAAAAGTATCATCATCGAGACGGACTCACAAACGGTTCACCAACAAATTGTGGAGGGCCCAAAACATTGAAGATTGTCTACCATCATACCGAACATCCGAGCACTAGAAACACAAGTCGAGCAAGTGCAATGGTGAGCTATTCCAAGAGCGAGCAACGAATGTGCGAATTGGATAGCAAAGCAAGCTAGATTGGGAGTGAGTCTAAATGATTGGGTCGCGAGACCACCACTTTCCTTTGTATGTTTAGTAGCTAATGATTTGATGTACGAACATACGTGACCCCAAGTCACGGCGTTATATTTCTTAAAGTAAAGCGACTAATTTGATAAAAAGAAATAAACTGGTTCGGAATTCGAAGAAAAAAAATTACTATATCCTGTGTTGTGAAGTCACGCGCCCCTCTCGTTGCCCGACTCTGCTCCGCCTGGATCCTAGGTTTTGCAGCTTCTGTGACAAACATTCCCGTTTCGTTTGGACGGATTCAACACAACATTTATTGTTGATTACCAACCAATCAAAGGCGAGCTTCTACTGCTGCTGGAAGAGACAGTTTCATGCAAAAAATTGGACGAGAACAGCGCTAGAAAACAGCCCAATCCAGCCCATTTTCAATCCTATTTCTGTAGAAGAAATCACCACCACGACCTCAACCGACCACCACGCAGCCACGCGTACACGACTGACACCTGAGCCATGACCATACTCAGTCAGTAAGTGAGGACACGAGGCCGACTCCAAGCAACAACTTGGGTGACGAGCTGCATTTCTTTCTAGGTTGAGCTAGCACGGGCAGTATCGAACAGAGTCACGTGGATGGTCGGACGCTGGAAGAGCAGACAAGAACAGAAATGCAGCCGAGGCCGCTTCCAAGCCTAAACTGAACCTTTCCCCTGTTACAACTCTTATATCCAATTAACCCTAACCTTGTGTGTCTTCTTTTCAGCTTGCTCGTGGAGATCGCTGCCAGCTACGGTGACGGCGACTGCACCCACACGGCGACGCAATGCAAGATAGTTCTGATGACAATAACAGACCCGAGTTACACGCAGTGGACCTCGACTCCACCAAGTTCGACCAAGACGAAATATGTTATGTGGGCAAGGTGTTAGCCAAAAAACAGATCAAACCGAACGTGATTCTAGGGGTGCTCCGAGCTGCATGGGCTCGCTATGTGGATGTCCAAATCTCGGAGGCGGAGGCGGGTATACTCTTGTTTGATTTCGAGAATCAAGAGAATGACAACTATATACTAGATCGCTCCCCATGGGCGGTGAACGGGCATATACTCAATATAAAACGATGGGATCCAAAAGTGGGAGTAAAAGAAGTGGATTTCAATAAGGTAAACTTCTGGATCCAAGTGCATTATCTAGGTCCGGAAAAATTTAGTGATACAAATGCTTGGAAGATTGGGAATATGGTAGGAAAGTGCCTATAAATTGATAAGCACGAGGGGAGAATATGTAGAAGCTATATGAGGATGCAAGTAGAAGTGAATGGGGAAGTAGCTTTGATGTCGGGGTTTTGTGGAGAAACTCTATAGGAGAAGAGAAATGGGCAACTATTAAATATGAACGTTTATCTGATTATTGCTATGGATGTTGTATGTTGGGACACACGACACAAACATGCAAACAGGAAGTTCAAATGACCGAACATGACCCAGACAGTCCAGCCTATGGACCATGGCTTGTAGGGGTGAGACCAAAACAAGGCTCACCTCGAAAGCACGTAGGAGGGGATGAAGGCAACGGTGCAAAACCGAACCAAACTACGAGGAGGTCGTGGTTTGATATCATGGCCGAGGCAAGAAAGCTAAAGCTGCGAAAGGGGCACAAAAACAAGCTAGACCGGGGACATCGAGCAATAGGCAAAGCGAAAGGGAGGAAGACAAAGGGGCCGGGCCGGGTGGTGGTATGGAATCCGACCCAATGGAGATTGAGAACACCAAAACCCGACCCCAACCCAAGGATACGATGGAGGAGATGGCCATCGATGATCCTCCAAACCCCAAAGCCATTATCCTACATACAAACCCCATACACACAAGCCCACACTGAACTGAAACTAGGGGTGAGTGGTTCCGGGTACCCTGTAAATTTAGGGGTTCCCGAAACCTACCCCGTATATAACTGGGTATTTAAATTTGGAACCGAAAACTACCGGTTTAATTTTGGAACCGGAACCTACCCAAAACCTGTTTGTACAAACGGTTCTGGGTACCCTGTTAGGAACCTATTTTTTTTTTCAAAAAAACTCCGGTTCCGATTTGAACATACATAATATCACTGACAAAAATTCATATACATACTGATACTGAGTAATCCATAGATACATATAGATTATGAAAATGCCAACGTAGATACTTCTTCACCACTCTAATTGGAAAAACAAATCTCCATCCAATCTACGCTCAATGTAACTTCTCTCAGTAGAGTAATATCGAATTCGAAGTCCAAAATAAGAACAAGCTTGGAATTCCGATCAATGCTATCTTCTCTGCATCATTTCCACGCACTCCTGCAATATTCGTGGATTCAACCAAAGTTGGAACTTTGAATTCATTGGAAGTTTGAACATTATTTTAATTAACCCAAATAAGCTCCACAAGTCGGATAGAACAAAGATTATAAGGCAGGCTTCATTGTTTGTGATGGAAATATTTATTTCACAGTGCAATCTACATTTTCTGTCATCATTACTAAACAATCTACATTTGCTAATTGCCTGGAAGTGTAACAGGGCCTGATGTTAGCAATATTTGCTAATCTGGACTAGCGAAGGACGAACAGGGTCTGCTGGAGGCGGAGGGTTCTAGTCTGGAGGCGCGGTGTCCGTTCGTTAATCTGGAGTCGTAGAGGCATAACAAGACTGAGAGGTTGCTGAGTGCTGAAGTCCGAGAGATGAGATTGAGGCTGCTGAGTATAATTTATAATAGTGTTTTTATTTTTTTAATATATATATATAATCAGTTCCGGTTACTTTAGGATACCCAAATAGGAGAACCGGAACCGAATAAATAGGTTCTCAAATTTTTTTCCCGGAACCTACCCGAAGTGTCGGTTCCGGGTAGGTTCCGGATCCAAATGGGTAATTTGCTCACCCCTAACCGACACCACTCTACAAAGCCAACCGACCATAGACCAACCGATCGAACCCCCACAAGCTGACTGCACCTATACAATAAACCCAAAGCCAACCATATCCAAATGGATGACTAACCCAACCCAATACTATCCCCAAGCCTCAATACCGAAGCCATCCAAGCAAGCTACTCACACAACCCAACCCATGATCACATTCCTACCCGACAATCCCACCTAACCACACCCGACCGAGCTTACCATACCAATCCATAACTACATTGTGGATAACCCACCCGATACACCTCCACCTTACCAAGCATAATGACACAAACCACAACATCTGGCCTAAGTCCCTACCTAGACAAGATGACACTCAAGAGGACCAACCCGGTAGCAAGAGACAAAGGGGACAGATTTCGGTCCAAACCGAGAGTGAGCCAAGAGTCCGCACAAGCCCGAGGCGAAGAGCAAACATGGCAAACCCCAACCGAAAGAAGAGAGTGGCAAGAAAGCCGAAGGGTACAGGGGGTCAAGAAGAAGACAATGCACAAACACAGGGATCTGATGGTTGTGCCAAAACAACCACGGGTGCCCAATGAGTGCGATCTCATGGAATTGTCAAGGATTGGGGTCTTCCATGACAATTCAACACCTACAAGCATAGTTACCAAAACCGGATCGGCGGTCCGACCAGGCCCGACCGGGAACCGGACCCCTGTCTGGTTTGGTTCAGTTAAAACACCATTTTACAAATGAACAGTGCTTGGATCGGGTTGAACCGGACGGTTTTTGGAAAATCGGTCCGTTTTCGATTCACTTTTAGTTGATTTTTTTTACAGACCAATCGATTTTTCGGTTTAAACCGATTGGTTTGTTTCTACAGTGTTAAACCAGTTCGGTTCACTGCTAGGGTAAGTTCAAACAAAGGAATGCAATGCAGCTATGGGATACAGATATCCTAATCAATATTAGCTTTGCACTGGTAGTTGCTTGATGTTGGTGTAACATTTACAGAACAATAATTACTCTCGATGTTCATGATCCTGTTGCTAGGGGACGATGATTCATCTCTCGAACCTTTGAATCTGGAGAACATATGTCTAACAGATAGTTGCCGGGTTAGTTTAGAGCTGGCGGTTTCAGGGCAATGACTAGCGGTTGCAGAAGTGGTGGTAGTAGCAGGATCAGAACCACCATCATCTACTGCCATTGGCTCCTTCTTGGGTGGTGAGACTTCATTAGGTCCACCATCGTCTTCTATCGTCATTGAATAATTTTATGGTTGTGGTGCTTCCTCTCCATTAGAGAAACTCAATGCATTTTGACAACCCACTTTAAGCTTCAGAAGTGTCGACTCTGCAATATAAAAGGGCCTCACAAAATGTAATTTGACACCTCCAAACAGCTTGCAGCAAAAAATCGTAAAAAACTGATCTTGTCACTTGTAATGACTTGTCTGGTCTCTTTTGCAGATAAATTATATAACTAGAGCTTGTTGGAATGTCTTTTTACAACAAAGAAGGTACTTCATTAAAAAAGAACGCAGCTTTCTCTATTTAGTGATTCCGGAACAAAAACATTGTAATACGTACGATAACCCAACAAGCTTTGTGTTCCACCACACTGGTTCGCTGTAATGAAGATCTTTAACCCAACAAGATTTGTGTACAAGCCTTAAAGTATTGAACATATCTTGCCACCACACTGGTTCGCTTTTATCGATTAAAATATGAGGAATCTGTCATGTACGAAGCCTATGGACCCACTACTTGAAAGACTGTTGGTCTTTGGTTGGGTCCTGATCAGGTTAGGGCCAATAACTGTAGCAGGGACCAACCCTCTAGAAGCGGTCCAATTCGAGCCCCAACTGGACAGGAGCATGATGAAACAATTTAGCAACATTAGGGTCATTTAGTGAATGAAATAATTAGAAAGTCGAGTCTGCCATTTATAGAACATATGTGCATGATTGGATTGTCATTTTAATTTTTGAAAAGGAAAAGGGGTCAGGAGGAACCTGAATATCTATGGAAATTAAAAGAAAAATAGCACACAAACGTTAGGGTAATCATAATATCAAGGAAAAAAAACGTACCTTTGACATGTGGACGTGTAAAAGTGGGTTATCACAATGAAGAAACTAGTAGTGGGTATGCATATTGGAGTGGAGGTGATCAAAGAGAAGTTTAGAAGTTATGTTTAAACTTGAAAGTTTAAACAAACCTATTGTCATTATGTTTGATTTTGACACTATTGTGTATTGTGTCTGAGAATTGAGAGTAATGTGTGTGTGAGATTATGTAGTTTGAGGTAATTATGTTTGTATTTAAGACTATGTATGTATTTTCAGTTTTTAGTTTTTTTTTTCCTTTTGTGAACAGTGAACCGCACAGTGCACCGGGTTGGACCGGCCGAACCGTGAATCGGTCCCCTCGCCGGTTCGATGGCCGACCCGGTTCTGATAACTATGCCTACAGGACCTCAACAAAAGGTATCGTCCAAGCATAATTTTTCTAATGGAAACAAAGAATGGGGATACCTACTGCGAGAAGATAAGAGTGCGAATGGGAATGGATAACACTCACTATGTGAACCCGAATGGATTGTCAGGAGGGTTAGCATTCTGGTGGAAGACGGATACTAGAGTTTTGGTCATTTATGCCGATTCAAATTGTATGGATTGTGAGGTGTATATGGATACCTATGGTGAGCCAACTTTTGTACCATGGGTATATGCGAGTACGGAGGCCCGAGAACGTACACAATTTTGGAACCTTCCCAAAGTGGGGCCGAAGAGGAGGATGGATGATCTTAGGAGATTTCAATACAATTTTCCACCCACATGAAAAACAAGGTGGAAGGAGAAAATCTCAAAGACAAATGGATGAATTTAAGCAAGTTATCGAGGACCTCGGTATGGAGGATGTGGGAGCAAAGGGACACCCTTTTACATGGTGCAATAATTGAAGTGGTTCGGATAGAATAAGCGAGTCCCTAGACCGTGTGTTGATTAACACGGTGTGGGCATCACGGTTCGAACAAGGGAGGTGTCTAAATGAACTAGCAATTGGGTCGGACCATGCACCAATGGTGGTCCAACTCAAGCAACCAAGGAAGAAGGGCCAAAAAAGATTCAAATTCGAGGCGATGTGGCTCGAAAAAACGGAATGCAATGAGGTAATAAAAGGTGCATGGGAGAGACCGATGATGGGAAGTGCGATGCAAGGGGTGTAGAAGAAACTTCACAAATGCCGATTGAAACTCAAGGCATGGAGTAAGACAAGTTTCGGCCACAATAGGAAAGAAAATCGAAAAAACAAAGGAGGCAATGAGAAGAAATATGCAAGGAGGGATGAATGATGATGCGATTCAAGAAGAAAAGAGATTGAAAGGGGGAACTCCAAAAATTCTGGACGAGGGAAGAAAAATATTGGAGGCAAAGGTCGAGGATCAAATGGCTTAGGGATGGTGACCGCAACACAGCTTTCTTCCACCATACCGCAATTGCAAGGCGGAGACGAAATCAAATCTATAGGCTAAGGGGAGAGAATGGGGAGTGGATAGATGAAGAAGGGAGGATAGTGGATGAGCTTCATCGATACATTGGAGACATGTTTACCTATGAACAAACTGAACCGGGGGATGAGTTCCTAAGATACATACCGAGCCAAATAACACCTGAGATGAATGGAAAATTGACAAGGGAGGTGACAGATGCCGAGATTAGGGCGGCTACATTCCAACTAGGTGGGTCACGAGCGCCGGGTCCGGACGGGTTCCCGGGCCTGTTTTATCAAATGAACTGGAACATTGTGGGGGTAGACGTCATCACCGCGGTCAAGGCGTTCTTCCGAACAGGTATCCTTCTAAACCCCCTAAACAATACGAATATAGTTTTGATTCCAAAAGTGCCTATACTGATGAGACCCGTTGATTTTAGGCCTATAAGTTGCTGCAACTTCATGTATAAAATCATATTTAAAGTGTTGGTGAACCGTTTGAAATGTTATCTATCAGAGTTTATCACCCCTTTCCAGAGTGCATTTGTATCAGGTTGACATATACATGATAACATCATGGTTGCACATGAGGTTTTCCATCACTTGAGCATGAATAGAGTCAAAAACAAGGTGGAATGCGCTTTGAAGATTGATATGCAAAAAGCATATGACAGGGTGGAATGGGAGTTCTTAATCACCACACTAAGGAAGTGGGTTTTTGATGAGCGATGGTTAGGATGGATAAGGGAGTGTATAGCGACGATAACATACCAAGTGGTGGTGAATGGGGAAAGAACAAGCTCCATAGTACCAACACGGGGAATCAGACAAGGCGACTCCCTATCACCCTACTTATTCATACTACTTGCGGATGTGCTATCTAGAAGAATGGAAGGGACAGCAAAGGAAGGCACTATCTAGGGTATCACTCTAAGGAGGCACTGCACAAAACTTCACCACTTGTTCTTTGCAGGCGACTCCATGTTTTTCATACGAGGAACGCCAGGGAACGCGAGAGGCCTATGGAGCATACTAGACAAGTACTATCAGGTATCGGGGCAGAGGATAAATAGAGACAAGTCAACATTATTCTTCAACAAGGGGTCCGAACTTAGTGCCAAGAGAGAAGTGGAGGATGCTATTCATATTAAGAGCACGGGTGATCCGGGTAAATACCTAGGGTTACCATCGGTTTGGGGACGATTGAAAAAGGAGGAATTGGGATCGTTGAAGGCAAAAATCAGGGACAAGTTGGGTGGGTGGAGGCTGAAAACACTCAACCAAGCCGGTAAGGAAGTGCTCATCAAGGAGATCATTACAGTGATACTAACGTATTTCATGAGTGTATTCCGCCTCCCAAAGACATGGTGCTCCAAAATTGATGCTCTTATTGCGGACTTTTGGTGGTGGCAAACTACGGAAGGTAAACGAATGCATTGGAGAAGATGGGAGGTTCTAACGAAATCTAAAGAGGTGGGATGTCTAGGTTTAGGGAACTCCAAATTTTCAACACGGCCCTCCTAACAAAGACGTCGAGACGAATGTTAACCGAACCCGATACTCTATGTGCACAAGTTTTGAAAGGACTATACTTCCCACGGTGTTCGCTACTAGAGGCAAAAAAGGGAGGCAGAGCCTCATGGGGGTGGAGTAGTATCCTACATGGTCGAGAGGTGATAAAGCAAGAAGGTATGTGGTTGATTGGCACGGGAGAGGACATTCGAGTATTTGCGGACCCATGGATATATACAAAGGAGAGCAAAAGAGTGAATGGGGATGTCATAGTGGAGCACGAGGGGAACCTAAGGGTAAGTGACCTCATTCTATCAAATGACACATAGAACGAACACCTATTAAGGAGCATCGTTGACCAAGAGGATGCAGCCCATATCATCAACATCCCCTTACCACGAGATGGGGGACGAGACCGGTACATTTGGCCACACACAAAGGATTGAAGCCCCCAAGTCCGATCGGTCTACCACAAGCTAAGGGAGATGACCGAAACACATCCAATACCGAATAGAAATAGGACACTATGGAAATACATTTGGAAAGCAAAGTTAATACCAAAGGTGAAAAACTTCATTTGGAGGCTTGCTACGAATGCCATATTCGTTAAAGCAAACATGGCACGTAGAGGGATGAATGTAAATCCAAGTTGTCCAATATGCGGAGGAGTCGAAACACGGGAACACATGATCATCAAGTCTGGGTGGACGGAGCAGGTATGGACCGCCACAATTGGTTTTAGAATTGATAGACCGAACGTAATGGATATGGTGGAATGGTTAACACGGAGGCGAGCGGAAACACACGGTGGGAGCACAACGAGCGACAAGAGGTGGGCCCAAACACTCTTCATATGTTGGCACATTTGGAAGGCAAGATGCAAGGCGGCTTTCGAAGTGAAACAACCCAATCCAAGGAGCGTAATAATGGAAACCAAACAAGCATACAAGGAACAAATTGGGACACACCGACCGAACCAACCCATTCGACCGCAAGAAGAGGAACCGAACCGACAATGGCAACCCCCGACGGGTATCACGATCAAGATAAATTGTGATGTCTCATGGTGCAAGGAGACCCAAAGAGACGACATAGGAGTGGTAGCACGAGACAAGAACGGGAAAATTATGGGCGGTATGAACCGGAGGCAAAGGAGCGAGGACATTGAAACGATGAAAGCTATAGCAATACACGAAGGAGTACACCTAGCAATGGAGAAGGGATGGCAAAACATCATCATCAAGACGGACTCACAAACGGTTCATCAACAACTCATGGAGGGCCCGAAACATTGGAGATTGTCAACATTAATACCGAATATTCGAGCACTAGCGACACAAATAGAGCAAGTGCAATGGCGAGCTATTCCAAGGACGAGCAACGAATGTGCGAATTGGATAGCAAAGCAAGCAAGATTGGAAGTGTGTCTAAACGATTGGGTCGAAAGACCACCACTACCCTTTGTATGTCTAGTAGCAAATGATTTGGTGTACGAACATACGTAACCAAAAGTCACAGCGTTTTATTTCTTAAAGTAAAGCGACTAATTCTACCAAAAAAAATAGACTGGTTCGGACGTACTTTTTTTAAAAAATAATAAAATATAATATCAAATTTATAAAACTTAACACAACCAAATATTGAAAATTAAAATATCTTAAAATAGGGAGAACACATATGAACTAAATGCTTCATTTAATATGATAAAAAAATAAAATATATTAAAAAAACAAATAATATATATATATATATATATATTAAAAAAAGAGGTTCATAAAATGGTACGATTTACCACTCATAAATCGATTTTTTATGGTTAAGCCGAACTGCTCCACATTTTTTTCAAAATATCATACCACTTCCGAACTGGTTCAGCCGATTTGAGTTTTCTTGCCCGACCCTAAATTAAATGGAAATATGGAAGGTTGGGTGGGTTTAGAAGCGAAATGTTTAATTCAACTTGTAGAATCAAGCGGAGTGAGATTCTAATCTTTAACCATATATTAGGGGTGAAAGTAACGGTTTTAGGGAGGGGGAACTAAAATCATCTGATTCGATTTACTAATAATTTTTCTTTCTTTATTTTAAATTTTAAAATTTTTATTTATTTTTTTAAAATAAGGATTGGTCTAACTGTAATAATTTTATATATTATAAATTTATAATTAATGACTACACGGTCTACATGTCTAAGAATCAATTTCTAGTTCTTCTCGACTCCCCTCCTCCCTTATCCTATTCAAGTAGACTATTTCTCTTCTCCTCTCCTCTATCTATCTTTGTATATTATCCTTCGTGTCCTATTCAAACATTTTTTTCACCTCTCTTCTTATATCTATATCTTACTTTCTTCTTCTCTCTCCTTATTTAATTCTCATACTCAGGGTTAAAACCTCAGTCCTCTACAACTCAAATGTCTAGATTCTCCACGGTTTATAGGCTGACAATGATTAATGTATGGGAGGGTATGTCAAATACCATAACCATATCATATTTTTAAATTGCATACCATAACCATAATCATAATCATTACGAGTATAATTTTCTATATCATAACCATATCCATAACCATGATTATTAACCACGATTTTAACCGTATAACCATAGTTATTACCCCCATGTGAAATGTAATGGAACATTATAAATGTTATCTTAATAAATACATAAAGTTATGTCACAAACAATAAAAGTATTCAACATTAATATCATTTAACATTAGCATCATTCAAAATTAACACTAATACCATTTAACATTTACATCATTCAATTATAGTCCGCCCTTGAAATATAAAAGTGAAAATCCTACTTATGTTATTAGTATATATTAATGTATTAATATTAAATTATTATTATATTTATATAATAACCCTGGGTATGACTAAAATACCATAACCATTATGGGTAGAAAATTCATCACTATAACTGCACCGCACCATAATGGTACATTTAACCATATAAAAAATAACAGTTATAACCATGATTATGAGTTTTTCATCGCACCATTGTTGGCTCTAGCGGTTTCCCCCTTTAATTTACTCTCCACGCTGCAGGTTGAGTCTTACCTCTTCAACAAACGTAGAATCCCTCATCAAAACTGGATGTAAAACTTAATTCTAGAACTCAAACATATCTTCTCCTAGATCTGGTTTTCAAATCAATGTTCTTATTTTTTGTCTCTATAAATTGATAGAAAAGAACACTGATTTGTTAAAAAAATATTTGTTAAATTTTGTTAGATGTTTTTTCTATAAAATCAACAAAATTTTGTTACATGCAAACAACAAAATTTACATAACAAGATTTGGACTCTTTCACCTATTTGTTGTTAATTTGACGATTTTATGTTACAAACATTTTTTTTGTTAATATTAAAGCGTAAAGACATATTCACTAATATTGCCTGGCCATTATTTGCAAAAAGTATGAGTCCAAATATGTACAAGTAAATTGAATCAAACTAACTTTGAAATTGAATCAAACTAACTTTGAAATTGAATCACTAATTAATTTATTTCGAGTTTAATTTTTTCAATTGAATCAGTATAAGTTCTTAGTTGTCGGTTGGTTGATTTATTCTGTTTTTATTTTTCATTTTATTTCGTATTATGACCGACAAAGACATTTGCAATTCGTTTGTACAAGATAATGCAATTCGTTTGTACAAGATAATGTTAATGCGTTCATTTAGTTATAACTTGTTAAATTAGATTGTTTTATTATTCATTTCCAGATTTTTATTATTATTCAATTTGATTAAGAATGTATTTTTTGGGTTTTCGGTTTAAAACTGAAAATCGGTCCAAAAATCGTATTGTGAATGACTGGATTTTTTACTTGTACAATTTTATGGTCGAATAAATTTAAGATAAAAAAATTGATTCAATTCTATAGGTACCCAACCAAAATAGTAAATAAGCCTATATGATCGGGCTGATTTCACCCCTACCGGATATATCACGATTTGTTTCCTTCTTAAAATTGATAGTGATTTGCAAAAAGTCCTAACAAAATTTAGAAATTTTACTATGCTTAATGAAGTTCGGCATTTCTTCGTCGGTCAATCAAAATTTAGTCAAAAGTAAAGACCATTTAGTCCAGAATATTAAGATATGTGCAGGCTGGATATTATACTCTTGTTCTCTTTGTTGATTGGGTCAAGCTGTTTTGTTTGTTGGGCTAGTGTTCTTTTGGCCGATGATCAGTTCGGCATGTCCCATGTGTTCTCCTTTATCCAGACCAATTGTTTATTTCATTTGTTTTGTGTAAATGACTCTTTTAGCCTACTTTAGGGTTTTGCATTTAAGGGTGATGGTCACTAGATGAAGGAATTGCCTCGATGAACTCCAATTTTCGTGTGACTGCGTTCCCTTATTCTCCTAGTGTTTGTTCAGTTTGCTTTCTTTCATACCCCGATTTGAACATGGTATCAGAGCTCTAAGGTGTTTTCACCACCTTCTTTGTGATTCCTGTGTGGTGATTGACATTCTCCGTCTTTTGGAGTCTTCGGCTTGAAGACGAAATCTTGATTTATGCTTATATAAGTCATGAATATGTTCGTATCCGTCTGTTCTTTTTGCGATTCTTGTGTTGTGGTGGCCTTCGACACATATCTTGGGGACGATATATTGGCTTGAGGTTGTTTGAAACGTGAACTAGTTCATCTCCTTATTGAGATGTATATTTTCTTCCTCAGTTGTTTTTTGATCTTTCGATCGGGTGGTTCTTTAAGACTGAAAGTGTTGTGGGTTGAATTTGACGCTACATGTTCCCTTTCTCATATTGAGGGGGAAGATTTTAAAAAACATATTGAGCACAAAGAGAATCAGAGGCTTTTTCAGTTCCTTATGGGTATAAATGAGAATTTTTTGAATGTGAGAAGTAGTTTTCTTGTGTGAACTCCTTTTCCCTCAGTTAATCAGGCCTATAATTTGTTGATGCAAAAAGAGAGTGAGAGGGCAATTTCTTCTGTAATGAAGGCCTCTGTTAATGCAAATTTTGGAAACACTTCTTTGCTTTTGAGTAAGCCGAAAGGAAACCAAAAACTGGAGTGTTGCTTCTGTCGGAAAAAGGGTGACACTATTGATAGATTTTATTCCAATGGATGTGACTTCTGAAAAACGAAAGGGCATGCCAAGGATAATTGCTTTAAGTATAAAGAACAGTTGAGGGTGAAAGGAAGTTCTAAGGCCAATGTTACCTCATCTCGGAATGGTGATATTGATCCTCTCTTTATGCAAAACCCTACTAATTATCCTTCTATAAGTTGTGTTGTGTAAGGTGGGATCACTTTTACGAAGGAGCAGTTTGAGAAATTTCTGCAAAATATGGGAGTTGCAGGCAACACTGCTTCACGAGCAGGTGCTACCACACCCATGGACCAGCATGTGAACACGACTGGTATGCTTCTTAATTCTATCTCTTTGATTCATAATGATCATTGGTTCTTGGACACAGGAGCAACCAACCATATGACCAACATAAATGATTGGTTATATGAGAAAAGGTTTGCCCTTGGGACCAAAGTCCAATTGCCAAATGGTGGTCATTCTGATGTTTGTGGTGTTGGAAATATATCGATTGATTCGAATAAGAAATTGAACAATGTTTTGTATGTTCCGTATTTCAAGTATAACCTTCTATATGTGTCTAAGCTAGCTAAAGATTTAAACTGCTGTGTTTTCTTCTATCCTAACCTTGCAATCCTGCAGGACCTCTCAAATGGAAAGGTCTTGGGGACTGGTAAGAAAGAATCCAGATTATACTTCATAAGATTGCCTTGGAAATATGTCGGACTGTCCGTTTTTAATTCCTCTTATGATAGTATCATGCTATGGCATTTGCGTTTTAGGCATGCTTCAATAAAGGCTCTTGAACATGTAGATTCTATAAGTCTTTCTAAGAATAAGGATCTGGAAATTGGAAATTGCCTTGTTTGTCCCAAAGGAAAGATAGTGAGAAATTCTTTTCCCAACTCATATGTTAGAGTAGATTCTATGTTTGATCTGACTCATGCTGATGTATGGGGACTGTATAACAGTCCGACGTATGACAACAAGTGTTTTTTTCTAACTCTAGTTGATGATTTCTCTAGAGTAACCTGGGTTCATTTAATGCAGGTTAAATTTGATGCTATTGTTGTTGTGAAAAGGTTTGTTGGCATGGTTGAGACTCAGTTTCAAAAGAGAATTAAATGTTTTAGAACTGACAATGGTGGAGAGTTTTTTAATGAGCATGTGAAAAACTTTTTTCTTGACAAATGAATTCTTCACCAAAGCAGTTGCCCTTATACTCCGCAGCAAAATGGCAGGTTTGAGAGAAAGCATAGGCACTTACTAGAAATAGCAAGGGCCTTAAAGCTGCAAGGATCAATCCCGAATGCTTTTTGGGGGGATTGCATCCTTACAACCTGTTATCTGATCAATTTAATGCTCTCTAAACTGTTGAATGGAAAAAGACCGCTTGAAGTTTTAAATGGCAAGAAACCCAGAATTAGTCATTTAAGGTTTTCCAGATGTTTGTGTTATGCAAAAAATATGAGAGTGACTGACAAGTTTGCATCTAGGACTATACCATCAGTCATGATGGGATATTCTGAAACTCAAAAGGGGTATAGGCTCTATGAGATGACTGAAAATAAAAAGGGTTAATTACTTAATTGGTTACACATGTTTCACCATTGTACAGATGTTTGTGTTATTAATTGGTTTTGCTATGTGACTAATTGGTTACACATGTTTTTCCAAATGTGATTAATTGATCATTCCGTTACTAAACCGTTAATTTTACTGTTAATTAATTTTTTAAACATATTATTGAATTGTGAAATGACTATTATGCTCCTAGTAGTATTGAAGAACACAGAATCATCTTCAAGAACAAGAATCGAAGAACCCAGAATCCGGTTTCTGGGTTCTTGGAGAACCCAGAATCCGGTTTCTGGGTTCTTGGAGAACCCAGAATCTGATTTCTGGGTTCTTGAAGAACCTAGAAATATAACCCAGAAATCAGATTCTGGGTTCATCAAGAACCCAGAAATTCGATTATGGGTTCTTCAATTCAATTCGGTGATGAAGATTAGCTTGATTGATGAAAAGGGTAATTAAGTCATTTTACATATCTAAATAGTCACTTAACTGTGATTTCTAACGGTGAACAGTAAAAAAACCAATTAGTCACATTTCAAAACCAATTAATCACATTTTGAAACATGTGTAACCATTCTGCACAATGGTGAAACATGTGTAACCAATTAAGTAATTAACCCAAATAAAAATTTGTAAGTAGGGATGTTCGGTTTAATGAGAATGTCTTTCCTTTTGAGAAATTTAAACTTGATCAGATGCCCGTATTTTTTGAGCGGTTAGCCGAGATGGACTCCTGCGATGTCGATAGACATATTATGATTGAGGATAATGACACTCGTGCAGATGTTGGTATTCCACATGATAAGTTTGAAACAAACTCTGAAGGAATTATACCATATGATGAGTCTGTTATTGACTCTGATGGTTCTATTCGTGTTGATCCTGATCCTATTGTTGACTATACTAGACCAACCATGAGTAGATCTGGAAGAGCTATTCGCCCCCTATTTGGATGAAGGATTATGAGGTCCCAAATGTGTTGAATGCTTATTCTATTAAATAAATTGTTTCATATGATAAGATGTGCGACAGTTATCAGAGTTATCTGGCATCTACCTCTAAGCTGGTCGATCCTGAGTTTTTCTGTGAGTCTGTGAAAGATAAAGCCTGGGTAAAGGTATCTTATTATCTTCGGAATTTGTCCCTAAAAAGGTTGGCTATTGTGATTCAGATTGGGTTGGCTGCATTGAAACTAGGAATTTCGTTACAGATTTTTATATTTTCCTAGGAAAATCATTGATTTCTTAGAAGGTAAAGAAACAATCTACAATCTCTCGGTCTTCGGGTGAATCATATTATAGGAGTATGGGATTAGCCTTGTCTGAAATTATGTGGCTGAGAAATCTGTTGAAAGAACTTGGGTTTTATAAAAAGGAACTAGTAGTTTTATGCTGTGATAATTAGGGTGCCATACAGATTGCTAATAGTCTAGTTTTTCATGAACGAACCAAACATATAGACATTGATTGCCATTACATTAGAGAAAAATTGCTTGAAAATATTTTGCATCTTGATTATGTTAGGACAGATGATCATCTAGCAGATTTGTTCATAAAAGTCTTGGGAAGTAAACACCACTACAAACTTGTGCAAGACTTGGAATGTTAAATCTATTTGGAATACATGGGAGCCAACCTAAAGAATTGGTTTGTGATGGATTCAGTCTGAGGGAGCGTATTAAGATATGTGAAAGTTGGATATTATATTTATGTTCTCTTTGTTGATTTGGTCAAGCTGTTTTGTTTATTGGGCTAGTCTTCTCTTGGCCCATGATCAGTTAGGCCCGTCCCGTGTGTTATTTTTTATCTGAACCAATTGTTTATTTAATTTGTTTTGTGTAAATGGCTCTTTTAGTATTCTTTAGGGTTTTATATTTAAGGCGTAAGGTCACTAGATGAAAGAATTTACCCGATGAATCCCAATTGTTGTGTGACTGTGTTCCCTTCTTCTCCTAGGGTTTGTTTAGTTTGCTTTCTTTCATACTCCGATTTGAACACATAGATCAATAATAACCGGTTTCGGGGGGGGGGGGGGGGGGGGAACTAAAATCATCCAATTCAATTTACAGATAATTTTTCTTTTTTTATTTCAAAATTTTGATTCTTTATTTATTTATTTTAAAAAAAATAAGGATTGGTCTAACCGTAATATTTTTATATATTATAAATTTATAATTAATGACTGCACGATCTACAAGCCTAAGAATCAATTTCTAGTTCATCTTGACTCTCCTCCTCCCTTATCCTATTCAAATAGACTATTTAAGGATTGGTCTAACCGTAATATTTTTATATATTATAAATTTATAATTAATGACTGCACGATCTACAAGCCTAAGAATCAATTTCTAGTTCATCTTGACTCTCCTCCCTTATCCTATTCAAATAGACTATTTCTCCTTTCCTCTATCCATCTTTGTATCTCATCCTTCGTGTCCTATTCAAACATTTGTTTTCACCTATATTCTTATATCTATATCTTACTTTCTTCTTCTCTCTCCTAATTTAATTCTCATACTCAGGGTTACAACCTCAGTCCTCTACAACTACAATCTCTAGATTCTTCACGGTTTCTAGGGTTGGCAATGGTTAAGGTATGGTGTGTGTATGTCAAATATCATAACCATACCATATTTTAAATTGCATACCATAATTATTAGGGGTGAGCTCGGGTGGGATGAGCCGGTCGTTTTGGCAAGACCGAGCCCAAGCTCGAAATTTTGGTCCTCACTTTTGGAGGACCAAGACCGATTTGGGGCAAAAACGCTCGCCCGAGTCGGTCTTGCTTGACTCGGGCCGATCTCGGTCTTGAAGAATGAATACATGGAAGAAAACGCTGAGTCGAGTCGGAAGTTCTCGAGACTTCGCAGAAGTTTCCCATCTGGTGAGGGAGAAGAAGAATCGACTGAGGGGACGGGAGGGAAGAAGAGGATTGACTCAGGAGATAAGAAGAACGGCTGAGGCTAAGGGTTAGTAGTACTAGGGTTTGTATAACTGGGAGAAAGGATATTTAATTAAACCGATTTTGGGTCATGCCGGTCCTAATCGGGCTTTTGGGAAAAAAATCATGAGATCGAGACCGACTTTGAAGGAAAAAAACAGTTCGTTCGGTCGTGGTCCTAGTCGGTCTCGGTTCGATTTTGTCGGGATTTCGGTTCAGCCAGTCTATTTTGCTCACCCCTAATAACTATAACCATTACGAGTATAATTTTCTATATCATAACCATATACATAACCATGATTATTAACCACGATTTTAACTGTATAACCATATTTATTACCACCATGTGAAATGTAATGGAACATTATAAATGTTATCTTAATAAATACATAAAGTTATGTCACAAGCAAAAAAATATTCAGCATTAATATCATTTAACATTAGCATCATTCAAATTAACACTAATACCATTTAACATTTACATCATTAAATTATAGTTCGCCCTTGAATTATATATTCATGAAATCTAAAAGTGAAAATCCTACTTCTGTTATTAGTATATATTGATGTATTAATATTAAATTAGTATTATATCTATATAATAATCATGGGTATGACTAAAATATCATAACCATAACCATTACGGGTAGAAAATTCATCAATATAACTGCATCACACCATAATGGTACAGTTAACCATATAAAAAAATAACAGATATAACCATGGTTATGGGTTTTCCCGCATCATTGTCGGCTCTAGCGGTTTACCCCTTAAATCTACTTTCCATGCGGCAGTTTGAGTCTGCCCTCTTTAACAGACGCAGAATCCCTCATCAAAACTCGAGGTAAAACTTAATTCTAGAACGGAAACATCTCTTTTCCTTGATCTGGATTTCAAATCAATGTTCTTATATTTCGTCTCTATAAATTGATAGAAAAGAAGACTGATTTGTTAAAAAATTGGTCAAATCTTGTCGACAAAATTTTGTTAGATCTTTTTTCTATAAAATCAACAAAATTTTGTTACATGCAAACAACAAAATTTAAATAACAAGATTTTGACTATTTCATATATTTGTTGTTATTGAAGATCAAACAAACAAGTCGAAGAAACTCATTCAATTGATGCAACAGTGAAAAACAGATCATGATGTGTTAATATTGTTCCGTTCTGCAATATTAAAATTATTGTATTTTGATTTATTTATATTTGTTAGAGGACTTAATTTAGTTAGCCTAAAATGTTAGGGGTTAATTATTAGTTTTTGTTATTGTGATAGTTTTAGTTAGTTAGTCGTGAACTTGTTAGAAATATCTTGTAAGTATTCTTCATTAAATGCAACATAGAAAATTTCATTTCTCATATTCTTCTCTGTTTGTTCATCCATTAATGATGAATTTTACATGGTATCAGAGCTTGTGAAGCAATTGCCTTCTTTTTTAATCCTTCTTTTCCTTCAGTTATCGTCTTATCGTCATCTTCTAGTATCATTCGTTTACTAATTCTTTCAAACACCCTGCCTTCCTTTGACTGCATTGTGCGATGGCCGAACACAAAGACGCGGTTGTCCGATCATTCGCTTTTTCTACTTCCATATGACACCACACGATTGTCTCTCGTCTCATTCCAGCTTATAGGAACAGAAAATTATTCAATCTTGAGTCGAGGTATAAAGATCGCTCTTCTTGTCATAAACAAATTGGGGTTCATTAATGGAAGTTACAGTAAAAAGGATCTTGATGAGTCTTTGTACCACCTCTGGGATAGATGCAACACATATGTCTTTGCCTGGATAATGAATGTGGTATCAAGGGAGTTTTGAGCAGCATTATCTACTCCGAAAATGCACTACACGTATGGAATGACCTTTAAGAAAGGTTTGACAAAGTAAACGGCTCAAGAATTTATCAATTGCACCGTGAGATCTCTGTCACTCAATAGGGCATTGACTTAGTCACTGTTTACTTCAACAAATTGCGGCTTATTTGGGATGAATTTGCCGCAATTTGCAGTCTTCCAAGTTGCAATTGTGATCAGTTTAGACGCCACATTGAACATGCCAATAATATCAAGCTTTTCCAATTTCTCATGGGTCTAAATGAGAATTATCATAATGTTCGTTCCAATCTTCTCATGCGGATTCCTCTACCAACTTTGAATGAAACTTATTCTGTCTTAATTCAAGAAGAAAGTCAAAGGAATTTCATTGCCAATTCTACAATTGGAAGAGTTCTTGATCATCCTTCAAGCGATAATGCATCCTTCCTATCAAGCAACGGGGTGAGCGGTTCCAGGTACCCTGTAAATTTAGGGGTTCCCGGAACCTACCCAGTTTAATATCGGGTATCAAATTTTGGAACCGGAACCTACCCGTTTAATTTTGGAACCGGAACCTACCCGGAACCTGTTTGGAGAAACGGTTCCGGGTATCCTATTAGGAACCGGTTGCTTTGCATCCTCAGTTCGGTTCCAGTTCGGTTTCGGTTCAATTCTGATTCGGTATTGGTTTAGTACATGGTTCGGTTCCAGTTCGGTTCCAGTTCAATTCTGATTCGGTATTGGTTTAGTACATGGTTCGGTTCCAGTTCGGTTCCAGTTCAATTCTGATTCGGTATTGGTTTAGTACATGGTTCAGTTCCGGTTCGGTTCCAGTTTGGTACCGGACCGGTTACCCAATCCATTTTAGTTCCAAAACACAAACAATTCTAAATTAAAGTTCAAACCAAACAATTCCCAAATATATAAAATTCCAAACCACATTTCTAAATCACTACACCAGTCCTGCAAATAACCAGATTCACATGATCAGAACTGACATGTTCTTGTTTTCAATCGATCTCAACCAAAAATTCAAACTTGAGCAGATATAAAAGAAAAATTACATCATCATCGAAGAACTTGCACTTTGCGAAGTATTTCCCCATGCACACCCCGCTAATGATGCAATTTGATAGCATACATTGAAGATACTTACGGTATAGGCTGAGAGTATTTAGGACTCATATACAAGACAGTGGCTCTAACAGGAGGATTTGCAACCTACACATATATAGCAAAGTTTGATTGGAAAATAAAGCTATATAATAAACTGTAAAATGAAGCAACGTAAGTAGAATAAAGATGAAACTTCAAAAGCAATTACTTAGTGAAATGTTTCTCCTACTTGAATGACTTTCAGAAGCTGAGTATTCACTGCTGTATGTTCGCAATTTCTAGAACGAAAAAGAAAAAAATACCTTGAGCACAGGTTTAACTGATCCATCCTCTAGTCTGAAGACTCTGAACAAGTCTGAAAGAGTCAAGGACTGGGAAGTTTCTCCATGCTCAAGGAACGCAGGTACATTCTCATCCAAATCTTTTGACATTTTGTCATACAACCTACCTCAACCTTCTTTCGGTGTTAGAAACTGGACTATCTACAACAAATAGAGGATAGGAGAATCAGTTACCCTGATTAGAATTTAGTGAACATCCATCCACAACAAAAGCCTCAATAAGCGATGTCAAGTCTCTTATAGACTTTAATTTTGATGACTGATTCTCATTTAATCAGACAACAAGTTGTTTTGACAGAACTTAACAGCATACACATAAAATCTTTATCTTACCTGCTTGGCCTTGTATCCGAGGCGGCGAGCAATAGCAGTTATTCAGCTTGACATATACAGCTACATCAGAAGATTTTAGCTCAGTCGTTAGACAATTGAATGAACAAAGGGACGAAGAGATGAGGAGCAGTACCCATTGCACTGGTTGCGACTAGCGGCGCCCGAACCTGAAGAATGAGCTAGGGTTTGAGGTTAATAACTTGATGATGAATATAAAGGCCACCATCTTCTTCAGTTTAAGATCTTGACCGTTCATCTTGGGCCTTCTAAGCTTTGGGACGCATTGGGCTTCTTTGGGCTCGAACTCACCCATTATATATAGAACCAGATCTGGTTCCGGTTCCTTTAGGGTACCCATATAAGAGAACCGGAACCGGAACCGAACAAAGAGGTTCTTAATTTTTTTTCCCGGAACCTACCCGATTTTTAAAACGTCTACCCGGAACCTACCCGAAGTGTCGGTTCCGGTTCGGTTCCGGGTCCAAATGGGTAATTTGCTCACCCCTAAGCAACGACAACTATCAAACCAGGAACAATGGAAATGAACAGAGAATATGGACATGTCAACATTGTAAGAGAAATGGGCACACCATCAATTTCTGTTGGGTGCTTCATCAAAAGTTGAAGAACAAGACGAGGATAAACACCAATGGTCAACCTTCCGAGTCAGCCTTCAACGTTATCTCCTCTGAATCTGTTAGGAGTTCTGTCAGAAGAGCTGGCATTCAGTGTCCACAGGACGGATATGAAGCTTCAATCAGCTCATCATCTTCTACCAAATATACCCTCACTAAAGACCAGTGTGATCAAATTGTCAAACTCATAGGGGGTTCAGATATTTCATCATCTTCGGAAATCAGGGCTAACATGGCAGGTATTTCTGCTATTAGCAATTTCAAAAACAGTAAGGTTATTGAATGGATTCTTGACACAGGGGCCACGAACCATATGACGTATATGCTTGATTCCTTGTGCAATATAAGAAGAATAACCAATTCTAAGGTCAATTTTCCAAATGGGAATCATCTTTAAGGGCAATCTGGTTCTGAAAAATGTTTTGTATATTCCCGATTTTAGATATAATTTGATGTCTAAATCAAAGCTAACAGGTGATCTTAACTTTGTGATATTGTTTTATCCTAAATTTGTGGTCTTTCAGGACCTCTACAGTGGGAATCCAATCCAGATTGGTAGAGAGCTCAGTGGTTTATATACATGTGTTTCATCTGTTAATAACTTTGTTTTTCTTGATTCTCCTTTGAGTGTTTCTTTGAAACCTTATGTTTTGTGGCACAAAACACTTGGACATGTATCTGATTATGTTTTTAGACGTATTTCCAGTCTCAATCACATATCTCATAATAAGAATGATGAACCTTGTGATGTTTGTCCTAAAGCAAAGCAGTCAAGACTGCCTTTTCCTATTAGTAGTTCTCGTGCTTATTTACCTTTTGATCTGCTAAATATTGATGTTTGGGGACCATTCCATATTCAAACTCATGACAGTAAATCTTTATTTTTGACAATTGTTGATGACTTTACTAGATGCACTTGGGTGTACTTAATGCAATTCAAATCCGATTATGTGATTGTTTTGAAGGATTTTGTTAGCTTCGCTGAAAATCATCTCAATACCACGGTTAAGATAATAAGAACCGACAATGGAAAGGAGTTTATTAATAAAGAATGTAGCATGTATTTCGCTCATAAAGGAATCTTGCATCAAACCACTTGCCCTTATACCCCCAACAAAACGGAATAGCCGAAAGGAAATATAGACATTTACTTGAGGTTGCAAGAGCTTCAAAATTTCAAAGTAATGTGCCTGATCGTTTTTGAGGAGAGTGTATTTTAACCGCATGCTATTTGATTAACATATTGCCGTCTTCTGTTCTTGATTTGTTGACACCTTATGAGAAGTTATATAATCGAAAACCTGATTTGGATCATCTAAAGGTCTTTGGATGTTTGTGTTATGGAAAGAATTTAACTCCTCAAAGCAAATTTGATGAACAATCTTTTCCTAGTGTTTTTATGGGTTATTCTAGTGTCAAGAAAGGGTATAAACTGTTTAATCTGAAAACCAAAACCTTTTACTTCAATAGAGATGTAAGTTTTTTTGAACATGTTTTTCCTTTTATGATACATAGTTCTTCGTCAGAAAGATCTATTTTTCCTATTGATATTCATACTGATTATTATCAAGATAATTGTAATGAGAATGGTGGTAGTAACAGAGAAGTTAACAACAGAGAAGCTGTTAGTGCAGAAGATGACGATTCTCAGCAAAACGTTGAAGAATCTGAAAATCGGCTTGAACATGAAGATTCTGATTTGATCAATGTTCGAAGATCAAACAAAATAACTAGGAGACCACCTTGGTTTGAGGAATACGTTGTTACTAATACCTTTTGCACAACTCATCCTATATCTAATGTTCTATCATATAAGGGAATATCAAAGAATTACAGGGCATTCATTTTGGATACATAAAAAATTCAGGAGCCCAGAAGTTTTATGGAAGCGAAAGATAACCCTGAATGGATAAGCGCTATGAGACAGTAGATTTCGTCATTAGAACATAATAAAACGAGGAAAATAGTTCCTTTACCTCAAGGAAAGGTACTAATAGGTTGTAGATGGGTATTCAAAGTGAAATATCATTCAAATGGCAATGTTGAAATGTATAAAGCACGTCTAGTAGCAAAGGGATACAACCAGCAATATGGAGTGGATTACATTGACACTTTCAGTACAGTAGTAAATATGGTGACAGTAAGAATTATTCTGTCCTTAGCGGTTGCTTATAGATGGGTTTTATTTCAAATGGATGTTGTCTCTGTTTTTTTGCAGGGTGATTTATTTGAAGAGGTGTATATGGACATTCCACCTAGATTCAACAACCTGAATAATGGCAAGATGGTTTGTAAGTTAAATAAGTCTTTCTATGGTTTAAAACAATCATCAAGACAATGGAATATAAAGTTAATTGATGCTCTTATATCTAATGGTTATATTCAGAGTAAACATGATTATTCTTTGTTTACTAAGAAAAGGGACAATGAGATTGTTGTTCTTCTTGTATATGTTGACGATTTATTAATCACTGGAAGTTCGATTGAGATGATTAATGAGTTAAAAGTTGTATTGACCATAAACTTCAGAATGAAAGATTTAGAAGATTTGCGTTATTTTTTGGGTATTGAGATAGCTAGAAATTTTGATGGAATTGTTTTAATTCAAAGAAAATATTGTTTAGAGCTGATATCTGAGACTGGTTTAAGTGGATCTAAACCTATTAAGATTCCTATGGAAGTCAGTTTAAAACTGACAACTAAAGAGTATGATAGTCTGTTTAATTTAAACGAAACAAACTCTGTTATTGCTGATGTAACTTCATATAAGATATTGATTGGAAAATTGTTGTACCTCACAATAACTAGACCTGATATTACATTATGTGTACAACATCTTAGCCAATATTTACAGCAGCCCAAGTAGTCACATATGGATGCTGCAATTCGAGTGGTAAAATATTTGAAGAATCATCCTGGTTTAGGAATTGTATTGCCTTACGAAAACAGCTTACATCTAATAGCTTTTTTATGATTCAGATTGGGCAAGTTGTCCTGTAAGTAGAAAGACTATAACAGATTATTGTGTTAAGTTAGGTGAATCTGTCGTTTCTTGGAAAGTGAAGAAGCAGGGGACTGTTTCTAGGTCTTCAGTAGAGTCGGAATACATAAGCATAGGAATGACAGTCTCGGAGGTAGTATGGATTAAAGGTTTGTTGTGTGAGTTAAATGTTTATCATAAGGATCCTGTTATGATTTCTTGTGATAACAAAGCAGCTCTGCAAATTTCCTCTAATCCTATGTATCAGGAAAGAACGAAACATATCGAAATAGATTGTCATTTCGTTCGTGAGAAATTGTAGGCTGGTATCATTCAATTGCAGCATCTTCGAACCAAGGAGCAAGTCGCTAATATTTTTACGAAGGCATTTGGAAGTGAACATCACTATTATTTGGCTCGAAAGTTGGGGTTGTAGGACTTGTTTGGACCTGTCAAATTGAGGGGGTGTATTGAATATCAATCTGACAATCAAGTCGAAGAAAATCATTCAATCGATGCAACAGTGAAAAACAGATCATGATGTGTTAATATTGCTCTATTCTGCAATATTAAAATTATTGTATCTTGATTTATTTATATTTGTTAGAGGACTTAATTTAGTTAGCCTAAAATGTTAGGGGTTAATTATTAGTTTATGTTATTGTGATAGTTTTAGTTAGGGGAGATTCTATTTGCAGACCATCGACTACTTTATACAGACCACTTTTGTTGAAAGACTAAAATGTCCTAATATCATTTTACATATTTGTCCTTACCAATTTTAAGGAAATTAATTATTAAATCGACCTCATATTTTCTATATTACTAAATCGACCCCATATTATCAAAATGGTGAAAAAATTATTTTTCTAGCAAGTTTTGAACCTTAGACCTCTTACATACTAGCTAAAAGTTTTACCACTATACTAGTAATTCCAATTGTTTTCTTATTTACTTCAAATATAGTCATTGAAGCAACTCTCATATTATTGTATTAAATATCTCATGTTTATTTATTGATGCTCTTTAGTAATTAACATTTATTCAACGTTATTTGTTTAATTATAGTTTGAATTTTATTATGTATCTACTGATTTATTTTTTTAAATGGTTGAAAAATAAGTTATTTTCTAAATTTAATATTTATAGACTACCAGAATACTCATTTTGAAAATATTTTTTCAATCATCTCTAAAAAAATCAGAAAGACTATAATATGTAGATAATTAAATTAGAACTCTAACACATATGATGCTAAGTTTCAATTTTTCCATCAACCATAAAATTTGGTCAAATTTATAAAACTTATCAAAAATTACCAACACTACTTTGACCAAATTTTATAATCGATAAGAAAATTGAAACTTAACATCATATATGTCGTTAGAGTTCTAATTTAATTATCTAAATACTGCAATTTTTTTTATAGATGGTTGAAAAAAAATATTTTCAAAATGCATATTCTAGTAGTGTATAAATACTAAATTTAGAAAATTACTTATTTTTCAACCATTTAAAAAAATAAATTAGTAGATACATAATAAAATTCAAACTATAATTAAACAAATAACTTTGAATAAATGTTAATTACTAAAGAGTATCAATAAATAAACATGAGATATTTAATACAATAATACGAGAGTTGCTTCAATAACTATATTTGAAGTACATAAAAAAGCAATTGGAATTACTAGTATTGTGGTAAAACTTTTAACTAGTATGTAAGAGGTCTAGGGTTCAAAACTTGCTAGAAGCATAATTTTTCACCATTTTGATAATATGGGGTCGATTTAGTAACTACGAAAATATCAGGTCGATTTGATAATTAATTTCCTTAAATTTGGTAAGGACAAATATGTAAAATGCTATTAGTTAGTTAGTCGATGGTCTGCAAATAGAATCTCCCTTTAGTTAGTTAGTCGTGAACTTGTTATAAATAGCTTTTAAGTCTTCTTCATTAAATGCAAGAGAGAAAATTTCATTTCTCAGATTATTCTATGTCTGTTCATCCATTAATGATGAATTTTACAGTTGTTAATTGACGATTTTATGTTACATACATTTTTTTTGTTAATATTATAGCGTAAAGACATATTCACTAATATTGCATGCCCATTATTTGCAAAAAGTATGAGTCTAAATATGTACAACTAAATTGAATCAAACTAACTTTGAAATTGAATCACTAATTAATTTATTTCGAGATTAACTTTTTCAATTGAATCAGTATAAGTTCTTAGTTGTCTGTTAGTTGATTTATTCTCTTTTTATTTTTCATTTTATTACATATTATGACCGACAAAGACATTTGCAGTTCGTTTGTACAAGATAATGCAATTCGTTTGTACAAAATAATGTTAATGCGTTCATTTAGTTATAACTTTGTTCAATTAGATTGTTTTATTATTCATTTCCAGTTTTTTTTTTTATTCAATTTGATTAAGAATGTATTTTTTGGATTTTCGGTTTAAAACTGAAAATCGGTCCAAAAATCATGAATGACAGATTTTTTTTACTTATACGATTTTATGGCCAGATAACTTTAAGATAAAAAATTGATCCAAAACTATAGGTACCCAAAATAGTAAATAAACCTATCTGACCGGGCTTATTTCACCCCTACCAGATATATCACGATTTCCTTTCCTTCTAAAAATTGAAAGTGATTTGCAAAAAGTCTTACCAAAATTTAGAAATTTTACTATGCTTAATGAAGTTGGACAATTCTTCGTCGGTCAATTAAAATTTTCTCATTATATTCTACGTAAATAAGAGAGATTGGAATTCAACCAGATTAATTTTGAGTTCTAAATACTTTTTTTCTTATTCAATAATAATAAGGGCTAGAAGTCATTTAGGTAACTCAAAATATTTGTTACCTTAGAAAATATTTGTTACTTTGGGTACTTCAGAAATCATAAATATATCTACTTAAATATTTCGGTCATGTGCACGTCACGTATATAGTATTTTGTTCCATTAAGGTAACTCTACTTTAATTTACTGTTATCTTCAGGTATCTCTATGTTGTTTTATTGCAGCAATCAAATATATTTAGTTTGTCTTTATTGAATTGTTATTTATTTATTTTGCTACTTTAAGGTATCCAATTAAAGTAGATATATTTACTACTTTAGAGGTACCCGAAAATAACTATTTTTTTTTTGTTTCAGTTGAAAAGATCAATTCTTTTTTTCAAAACTTCATGTAGTTGATGATTTTGGGAAATGCGCCCACTGATTGGAGATTAATATGAAATCTAGGAATTTTTTCGAAAACTCAGCATTTTGATTTTTTTTTTTTAGAAAAGTAAGTATAGAAAAAAAATATTTCGAAAAATAGGTATACGCGCACCCCAGGGTAACGCCTATTCATATGGTGTGAAGATGAAGACATTTCACTTTTTAAAAAAAAAAAATGTTTCATAATGACGACTCGATGTTTAATTAAAAATAAAATTATGTATCTATTAAAAAAATTTAAACAAATTATAGTAAGTAAATATTTTAATTGCGCTTCTAATGATGCAAAAGCATATTAAATTTGGATTTACGGATTGCCTATACGGCATGCTGTAAGTTGGGATATGAAGATTTTACTTAAAAAATTATAACTCAGACCATGTAAGTTCAAACTCAACACGGTTAACGTCATTTATGTCGTAAATCAATTATCTACGTAGGGTGATTTTTTTTATTAAAGATACAGTGATTTTGTAACCTAACATCGTTTGTTTTATAATTTGACCGAAATAAGTAAATGCATTAGGTGAGAAATTTAATTATGTAATTACTCAAAACAATTACTGTGTAAACAGTAAAATCACTGTGCAAAACACTATTTGGATTTTTTTGTATCGTATGTAGAGTTTTTCACGTATCGTATTATACAGTCAGTCTAAAAGTCAAAATTAACGCATAGTTAGCGTCATTTAATTCGTAATTAAATTATCTACGCACCGTAATTTTTTTGATTTTTCTTTTAGTAATTACATAATTAAATTTCTCACCTAATACATTTACTTATTTCGGTCAAATTATAAAACAAACGATGTTAGGTTACAAAATCACTGTATCTTTAATCAAAAAAATTACCCTACGTAGATAATTGATTTACGACATAAATGACGTTAACCGTGTTGAGTTTGCACTTACATGGTCTGAGTAAAATTTTCATATCTCAACTTACGGCATGCCGTACAGGCAATCCGTAAATCCAAATTTAATATTTTTTGCATCATTTGAAGCGCAATTAAAATATTTACTTACTATAATTTTTTAAATTTTTTTTAATAGATACATAATTTTATTTTTAATTAAACATCGAGTCGTCATTATGAAACAATTTTTTTTTAAAAAAAGAAAGAAAAAGAAAAGTGAAATGTCTTCATCTTCATGCCATTTGAATAGGGGTCACTTGGGGTGGCGCCTATTCAATAGAAAAATTAAAATACTCAGTTTTTGAAAAAATTCGAAATCTAGGGACAACGTTCCATTTATCAATGAATGTTTTGCCATGTTATTAGGCAAAAAAGGTTGATTGCGTAAAAGGTAACGTTGCTTTACAACATCAACACCTCTCTACATAGCTTAAGAAGGTAACACCTTTTAAGATGGTTTGCTTGTAATGTTGAAAAAAAAGAGTTAATTTGTGAAATTGTTGTAAGTTTAGGATGTTATTATAATTATGCTAACATTTTCACAAAACCCTAAAGTGAATGAAAATGGTACCACATTCAGTATTTTCACATACTTCTCAAGTTTCTTACCCAATAAATAGAGAGTTTTCTCAGCTTTAAAATCTAAGAAGAATAAGAAAATCCTAAAATAAGAATTATTTTATAGTTATTTTTCTTTTCTTCCGACGATTGTGTTTACTTTTGTCAGAGTCTTTCTAGGTGTCGTTTTCGCCCTCTTTTCCACGTTCTCTGTCCTGTTTGGTTAGACGGTCTGTTTGAGTTCGGTTAGGAGAAAGTTCGTGCTAGTTTCTATATGACAACACAATTGTATCCTTGGAGGTGATCGTTCCATGAACCCTAAGATACAAACCTACTTGTGAGGGGGTGAAATTGCCTTAAGGAAACGATGCATCTCACGGGCCTCAATTTAAAATTTTGTCAATTTTAGGGTCAATTTCGATGATATACATGATAATCCTATTTTTTGGTTATTTTGCATATTTGTCATTATATTTCAGAATATTATAATTTATTCTAATCCTTCTAATAACTAACATGTAAAGCAAAAGTTCCTTAAAGATGAATTCGCTTGTGTCAAACACTTTCTGAATGGGTTACGCCCCCTAAAGTGTTTCCCTATCACATCATATGTCACTAATTAGATCACACACTTGCCTGATTGAGGTGACATCTAGTCACCTCATATCAAATGAAAGTTACCACATCAAGAGTCATCATTTTCAACGTGGTTAACCAAGGTAACAACTTAACTCAGTCAACGAGTTATATTCCTATAAATAGTGAGAATTTTACCACATTACTAAGATCATTGTTCATTTACACACTTCATACATGTCTTGCCTATCGCTCCTTGTATCAGCTCGTCCGCGAGGAGACGACGATCAGGCGGATCGTTGGGGAGCTCATCGATAATCAGGTTGACTTGCTTATCGAATTGGAGCAATATCGAAGCTTGGGGTATGACCCCGAAGACATGGAGGAGCTGAGGGAGAGGGTCGAAGTCTCGACCGAGCTGGTGGAGCAGGCTCGGTGGGAGTCTGTAGAGAGGGAAAGGGAGTTGTTGACCTCTATCAAGATCAGGGAGGATCAAGTCAAACTAGCTGAGAAGGGCAGGCTACGGGCTGAGGGTCGAGTCAAGAAGACTGACAAATACTCCGCTCAGTTGGAGGCGGAGGTTACTCGCCATCATGGTGAGTTGAGGGAGGCTCGGGCTCAGAAGGACGCCCTCAGGGCCGAGAATGAGCAGCTCAAACTAAGGCTCAAGGTTGTCCCGTCACTAGGGGTGGGCATGAACCGTACCTTTACCACATTTTAAAGAAGTACGGTTTACCGCTCCAGTTTTTGGCCGCTCCAAATTTTGACAAAATTACCGTACCTCTTTTGAACCGGTTCGGCCGAACCACTTTATATATATTAAAAAAAACACTATAATAATACATAATAGTATTATGGTTTATGGATTATTTATTATGTATTATGATAATACATAATAAATAATACATAATACATAAACCATAATACATAAACCATAATCCATAAACCATAATCCTAATCCATAAACCATAATTCATAAACCATAATTCATAAACCATAATTCATAAACCATAATCCATAATCTATAAACCATAACATATAATTCATTATACTAATGTAGATTGTAAATCATCACTGAACCAACTTTGGTCTAATGGTTAAGAGTATATATTTTAAAAATTAAATATAATATTATATTAAAACCAGTACAAGAAGTGGTACGGTTTACCATTTGTGAACCAGTTTTTTGTACCTCTTCTGAACCGCTCCATTTTTTGCAAAACACAAAAACGTTTAGTTTGTGAACCGGTTCAGCCGAACTGGTTCAAAACCGATACGGTTCAGGTACAGTTTGACCAAACCGGGTTATTATGCCCAACCCTACCCGTCCCCCCAGAGCGTGGTCGAGTGCTTCAAGAAGTCTGAGGAGTTCATCGACTGTGCCTTGGAGGTGATGAAGGCTGAGGTTGCTGCCTATTTCCAGGTCTTGCTTGATGAGATCCAGGGGAGGTGAAGTCTCTCTAGGACTTCATTGTGAGCGGCTATGCCAAGGGAGGTGAAGCTACTCCTGCAGCTGTTGTTGGCAAGGAGAAGGTTGCCCCTGGAGCCGAGAAGGAAACTGCAGCCCTAGAAGAGATGCTACCTTAATGCTCTTGACTTTCAGGTGACTGAGTTGATGCAGAGCTTCAAGTCGAAGGAGTTTTCTATGCAAAGAAAGATTACATTCTCGCAAATTCACCTGACCTCCTTATGTTTTTGCTTTTTTCCCTCCTCCTATGTATTGCCCCCATTTATAAATGAGAGTTACTTTGTTTTTCATTTCCTCCAGAATCTTGTAATAATTTTTCTTTGACTATTGACTTAGATATATATTTGAATATAATTGATTCCCTTTTTATTCTATAAGTCTTTGGTCCGCTTGACTTTGAATATACCTGACTATTTCCGATGTCAAACTTGTCTGAAAGCTTTAGGAAATTTTACCATACTTGTTTTCAATTTCGCTTTGGCTTTAGTCGAATAGTGTTTGCCTTCTTGTTTTCACCTTTGAAGTTTTTTTTAGCTCCTTAAGGCTTTTGAGGAAGGACTGTTGCTTTTTCTAACTCGTCTGTTCCTTTCGCTAAGTTTCTTAAGGGAACTGTTACATAAGGATTAGTCTTGCCTTTAATGGAACAGTTATCCTTAATGGATTCGTTCTCCTTTGGGAGAACTGTTACCTTAGATTCGCTCGCCTTTAAGGGAGTTGTTACTTTAGATTCGTTCGCTCCTTACCTTTTCAAAGGAGTTGTTACCTTGAAAGGTTTGTTCGCTCTCTTAAGCTTTTCTTTGGAGGGACTCGTAATTTAACAGTTCGGGGACTACATTTTGCTTAACTTAAGGGATCTGTTACCCTTTATTTGTATGGGTTCGTTCACCTTTTTCCTTATTTTTTTTACTCGGAGAGACTGATATTTTTTCTATTTCGTTTGCTCATTTCGCCTAGTTTGGGGGGAACTGTTACCTTGTTGATTCGTTCGCTCCTCGTTTAGTTTTTTTTCGGGAGAGGAACTGTTACCTTTGGAGGTTCGTTCGCAATTCTCTTTTTGCCTAACTGAAGAGACTGTTACGTTGTCTGGTTCGTCTGCCTATTTACATTAGGTCTTATTATTTTTAGAAGGACTGTTACCTAGTTGGTTCGTCCACTCTTGAAGCTTTATTCATTGTCGTTCGAGTGACTATGCTTTTTTATGAAGGAAAATTTTGTTTTATTGACATACTTTGATTACAAGCTATGCATAAAACTTTCGTAAATGTTCAGAATTAAAAGGACAAGCTAGTCTTGTACCTTCAATGTTTTCCAAGTAGTATGCCCCAAGTGCAGCGATTTCTACTACCTTGTACGAGCCTTCCCACTTAGTCGAGAGTTTGTTGTGCTTGTACAAATTTGTGAACTCATTCCTTCGCATAACCATCCCCCCCATGAAAAAATTGGAGAGCGCTGACTTTTCTGTTGAAGTACCGAGCGGTCGCCAACCTCATTCTTGCTTGTGTTTCACTTGATTGCCTTCGCTTGGTTGCCTTCGCTTATTTCGACTAGATCGAGGTATGTGAGTTACTTGAGGTTGTAAGCTTCGGTTTTAAAGTGTAGGATCTTGTGGGTGGGCACAACTATTTCGGCGGGTGCCACTGCTTGGGATCCGTACACCAGGATGGATGACGTTTCTCCTGTTGCTGTTTTGGCTGTCGTTCTAATAGCCCACAACACGTTGTCCATCTCGTCTACCCAGTTTCCTTTTAAGCCTTGAACGCTTTTCTTGAGTCCTGCCAGGACCAGCTTGTTGGTTGTTTCGGCCTGTCCATTTGTTTGGGGATAATGTACCGAGGTGAATCTGTGATCAATATGGTATTCTTCGCAGAGACATTTAAGGTCTTTTCCCACGAATTGCGTCTCGTTTTCGCTTATGAGTATCTTGGGAATGCCAAACAGCGAGATTATGTTGACTTTTACAATTTTGATCACTTGAAATTCGGTTGTAAAGCCAAATGCTTTTGCCTCTTTCCATTTGGAGAAATAGTTGATCGCCATAATAATGTGGGTTATTTGCCCAGTACTGAGGGGAAAGGGCCCAAGGATGTTGATTCCCCATTGGGTGAACGACTAGACGCCCACCATTGGAGAGAGCAATGTGGGTGGTCGACCGGTTCTTGGTGCAAATTGTTGGCACTTCTCGCACTTCTTTGTTAATTCCACTGGGTCTTTTCTCAAAGTTGCCCAACAATAACCTAAATCTGAAAATCTTTCGCGTTAATGAGTGTGCACCTTCATGGCATGCGGCGACCCATTCATGAGCTTCACGTAGGACTCTTTCTATCTTTGGATGAGAAATGCATCTCAAATAGGGAGTTGAGTATCCTACCTATAGAGTTCCCCATCTATAAGGAGATAGTTCGCGACAATGCGACTTATCTTGGTTGCCTCGCCGTCATCCTCGGAGAGGGTCTCTTCTTTCAAAACGTTCTGGAATGGGGTCATCCAGCTGTCCTGATGTTGGACGTTGAAGAATTCTACTCGGTTTTCAAGTACCGAACATAATGCTTGTTCCAGGAAGTGTTCTTCCTGCATTCATATTTCTATGAACGCCTGCTTGCTTAGAGTATCTACTAGTTGGTTGTCTTGGCGAAGGATCGACTCGAGCGCAAAAGTTGGTATTTCGATGATGAGGTCTTTGGCAATATTGAGGTATTCTTCATTTTCCCCCTTTTGCTTCATTGATTTATACCTTCAACGAGGATATACCCATTCCCTTGGCGAGCCGCAATCCAGTTATAAGTGCTTCATATGTTTCTTCATTATTGGTCGCCTTAAATGTGAGGGCAATCACATATTTGTGAGGCTCGCCCTGAGGAGCGATGATGACTAATCCTACCCATAGCTTTCTTTTGAGGAAGATTCGTCGGTGTGGAGTTCTCAGCCTTTCTCTTCGACCTTTGGCTGCTCTTGCTCTTTTTGGTAAGACCGTTCCCGGTACTTTCCACTATGAAGTCTGCAGATCTTGACATTTAATAGTCGTTTTCGGGGCAAACTTGATTATGAATTTGCTCAACTCAATCGCATACTTGACCATCATTCCTGAAGAGTCTGGCTTCATCAGGAAGTGCTTGAGGGGTTGTTGGTGTGGACTGTGTTTGAATAGGTGTGGAAGTACGACCTCAACTTTCGAACAACAATACCTAAGGCATAAAGATACTTCTCAATCTCGATATATTTTATTTCAGTTGGATTGAATAGTTTGCTTACAAAATAGACTCGACTTTGCCTACCCTCCTTTTCACTTAAAAAGACTGCACTGGCTGCGACCTCACTAACACTTACATAAAGGAAAATTGGTTCATCGGGAATGGGTTTTGCCAAAGCCGGGAGTGTCTGCAAGTGTTGCTTGAGTGACTGGAAAGCAGCTTTGCCCTTTGGCATTCACTCGAACTTATGGTTAGCCCTGAGAGTTTGGAAGAACTGGAGGGACCTGTCCCTTGCCTTGGAGATGATGTGATTTAGTGTGTCCATGCAACCATTCAAACTCTAGACCTCCTTCTGGAAAGTCAGGGATTTCATCTCTTGAAGAGCCTTGAATGTTTCGGGGTTTGCCTCGATTCCTCTTTTGCTGACCATGAAACCCAGAAATTTCCTTGGCTTTACTCCAAAGGCGCATTTTGTTGGGTTCAGGCGAACATTGTGCCTTCACATGCATTCAAAAGCTTCTTGAAGGTCTTCTGTATCAGGGCTCTCCTTGACACACTTTACAAGCATGTCATCCACATACGCTTCCATGTTTCGCTCCAGTATCTCTTTGAACAAGATATTCACCATTCGCTGATAAGTTCGCCCTGCGTTGATTAATCCAAAAGGTATCACTTTATAACAGAGGATATCGCTGTCTACATAGACTGCGGTGTGGGCTTCATCATCTGGGTGCATTCGAACCTGGTTATAGTCAGAATATGCGTCCATAAAACTCAGCATTTCATGACCAGAGATTCATCCACTAGCTGATCAATACGCGGCAGGGGGTAGGAGTCTTTTGGGCAGACCTTGTTCAAGTCTCGAAAATCCACACACATTTTCCATTTTCCATTCTACTTCTTCACCAGCACTGGATTGGCGACCCAACTCGGAAAGCGCGTCTCCCTTACAAACTTGGCTTTGAGTAGTCTTCCAACTTCCTACTTGATCGCCAAGCGCTTGTCTGATCCGATGAGCAATAAGATTGACAAAAGGGTCTATCCGTAGCTCGTGAGAGATTATGTCAGTGTTGATGCATGACATGTAACTAGGATTCCAAGCAAATAACTCTTTATATTCGTTCAGCAATTGAGAGGTTAAGGAATCTCTTTATTATTCATTCAAGGTGGCTCCGACGTGCACCTTTTTATCTAGACCATCGATTTTGACTTCAGTCAGCTCTTCCATTGGGTTAGGTCGATTTTTATCCTCACGGGGGCCAGAATCTGTCTCAATGCTGAGAGAATCCCTCTGGTCCTTCCTGCGAAGGCAGTTCACGTAGCATTGGCGTGAGGATGACTGATCGCCTAAGACTTCCCCGATCCCATTCGGCGTGGGGAACTTCATCTTTTGGTGGAATGTGGAGGCCACAGTCTTGTTGGGATTGATTGTGGTCCTCCCAGGATGGCATTCTACGAGGCGGATGCGTCGACCACTATAAAAGTGACTGAAACCTCTATGCTCTTCCATCCTTCGCCCAAGATTATCGGCATGGTAATGGCTCCCAGCGGGTATGTCGTTCTTCCAACAAAGCTGACGAGGGGGAAGTCGACTCGCTTGAGGTCTCTTTTAGATTTGCCTATCTTTTCAAAAGCGTCCAGGAATAGAATGTCTGTCGAACTTCCTCCATCGATCAGAATTATCTTCATATCGCATCCGGCGTCGTCAGCCGTGATGACTAACACGTCGTTGTGCGGGATCATGACATGTGTCAGGTCTTCTTCAAAAAATGAAACAACAATGTCCTCTTCGGTACGTGGCCTCTTTCCCTGCTGCGCAACTTTGGAGATTTGGGTGGCGTATACATCACTTGTATGGCTCCCCTCGCCTCCAGCTCTGAACCCTCCAGGGATCAGGTTAATAACCCTCTTTACTTTTGAGGAGTCAGATTGTTGAGGAATTGACGAGCGAGCTCTTCGTGGGGGCGTTCGAATTCGCTCTCTCCCCGACACGAATTCTTTTAGCATGCCTCTCTGGACTAACTTCTCTATGTTGCGTTTGAGTATACGACAATTATCGATCTTGTGGCATTTTTCTTTATGATAGCGACAGTAGCTTTCAGTATCTCTCCCCATGGGTTGAAAATTCTTTTGAGGCATTGGAGGTCTGGCCAAGGACCTCCTTTCCATCTCTACTAGTTTGACCGAGACTTTCCTATTGAGTGACGTGAAATACTCAGGAACCTATCTATTACTTGGCTTGGGGGCTTCATATTTAGGCTTTTCGCGCTCTCGTTTATCCTTCTTTTTCTTTTCTTTTTTCCATCACGTCGAGACTCTGGCTTAGCCCTTAGCGAGGTTGATGAAATGAATTCGACTTTAGTATTCACCCTCTTAAGGTCTATGAAATTTTTGGCCCTGACTGCCACCTCTTCCAGTGTCTCTATTTCTTGAACATAGTAGTTGTTCCGCAGTTTCTGGGAGACTTTATTCGCAAAATCCAGCCCTCTATAAAAATCTCAAACGATCTCTCCATCTGTAACCTGATGATCAATCACCGTGACGTTCTTATGGAAACGCCTGTAGAAATCGGCTAGGGTTTCTCCTGGTTGTTGCTTGATAGCATCTAAGGTGACCATGCTCTTCAACAGTTGGCGCTAGCCCATGTAACACTTCATAAATGTATTCTTCAATTATGACCATGACCCTATTAATCCTGCAAGGTGGCGAAAGAACCATGATGATATCAAACCCGAGAGGGTTGACAGAAATAATAGGGTTAAGTGATTAAGATCATCTTACTTACCCATGAGAGAGATTTCATGCCTGTTGACCTGGATAATGGGATCTCATCCGCCACATCCTTTGGAATTCACACAGCTATGAGGACGACTGTGAATGAATGGGAGGATCGTTCTCTGAAGGGAGTTATGGAGGCTCCGCGATGTTCCTTCAATATCTTGTTTATCCGCTCCTCAACTGTGCCCCAAATGAATAGGGTATGTTGTTCTCTACTTGGTGAGGTACTCAACGGGTTGATAGAGAGCGTCGCTGCCGGCACTATGGGAGAGGTCAGAGGCATAGTCTGATTCCCTGAAGTCATCTCTTGGTATTCTTAAGGAGCAGTGACACAGGGATTACCAGTTTTTGCTCCCGATGGTCCTGTGAGATGAGGATCTTCATAAGGGACAAATGCCTACTTTCAGGCTTGCCCTATGATAGTTTCTAGGAGAGATAGCATCTCAGCGGTGACCTGAATGGTTTCCCCGGCTACCTGAACGGTTGATCGGACTGGAATATTGGCGAGGGTGCATGACTGTTCGCTCGGTTCCCACATGCGGTGCCAAAATTTGGGACATGATCTCCCAGGTGCTGACTGAATGCTTAGCTGACACTCATCTGGATGCCAACTAGACGGGTGACTGTGAACTTTCGTCAGAGCTCCAATGAACCTGGAAGAAGAGGAGCGCAACAGAGGGCGTTCCTCTGGTCCCACTCCGATGCTTAAATGAGTATACTGTGTGTATTAACTCGTAATGTGAATAATGTATGTAAAGCAAGAGTATTTATAGGGATGACATATATTACGGTAATCACGTAATATTGGTAACCGAATATCAGTAAATATTGTGTCATTGTAGATATAATGATAGCATATATTACGGTTATCACGTAATATTGCAGTTGCCTTATAGAATCCTTGTAGAATATGTGGCTGAGATATGCGGGACTGTGTGACTGAATATTCAGAGAAGGTTGTGGGACCATATATGAGAGGTTGGACTCTCTTGGGCGAGAATTCTCATGGCGAGCACAGTGCGAGACTTTGACCATGGTCTTGGCGACCACTTTTGACTCCGGGTTCGATATTGGACCGCTCTATGGGCTCCAGTTTACCCTAAGTGTGTACCGACCTAGTCTTGAATTGTTTGGGTTTATCCCCTCTAAAATGATATGGAGCCGAGAGGGCCTGATGGTCCCTATGTTATATTGGGTCGTCACTATTGATACCCAACAGATGTCATTGCCATTATAGACACGACTAACAATTTCATCACACCAAAACTTCATGTTCTTGTTCATGTCTCTCTCTGATTCTTCCATGTTCTTCCTCGTGCATTCCTCATTGGAGCTACAAAGAGAATCCACAATGCTCAAGCACGAAAATTTATTGTTGCTCCTCGAAATACAGAGAGAATCCACAATGCTCATACTTCCATCTTCTTTGTGGATATTATTTTAATCTACTTGAAATACAGTAACACAATAATGTTAGAAAGTAAGATTTTTAGTATAAAAATGGGTTATTATTTCAAAACACGCTTCACAACTATCATCAATCGTTTTATTTATTAAAAAGTTCTCATAGATATATGCATCTTGGTTGATCTCTCTTAATCGCTGCTTGCTAATGTTGTTGGCGGGATAATGATGCAAAGCAGTTGTAGAACACTTGGAAAAACAACAATCAAAATTGGGAAAAAGGAAAAGGAAAGATAGATGGATGGATCAGAGAAGTAAAATGAGCTCTCTATTTTATTATATGTATGTGTATGCACATGAACCTCTCCATAGGATCATCAATTTCGCTAGCCTTTTCCAATTTTTGACATTTGTATGAGGGATAGACAACATGTGAACTTGTTCTTTGCGAAATCTTCAAAAATAAACAGATTAATGTAGAAAATACTCAACTATGAAGGAAATAGCTTCTGGGCAGAGTTTTTAACACTTCTCCAAGTCCCATGAGTCAACGCTTTGAGTCAATGAATAAAAGACGAGTGGACACTGGTCGGAGCAGCACAGTCTTCTCCATTTAGTGCAACAGAGTCTTCTCCATTTAGTGCAACAGAGTTTTCTCCATTTAGTGCAGAGTTACAACAACATCAAGAATGTTTCACATAACAAATTAACAGCAGCAACGAATGTAATACCTTTCTCATATGTCGTATCAAAATCATTTTAAACTGAAATTTATAGTAAAGGGAGTGATGAGAGACGTAGAGGATTAGGGCATGTAAGGTTAGAGAAACACAAGTAAGGGCAATTTCAGAATTTCATTTTTTTTGCACATGACTGATTTTAACGCTACAAATAACACAGACACTGACATTTCATCTAAAACTTACAAAAACAAACATATTATATTATATAAGAGCATCACTTACGAATTTTGACAAATACATTATATTTTTTTCATAATTTTTCATGTATTTAACGAGACGGGCTTTGCCGGAAAATCTCCCTCTAAACCCCAGACCCGAAGAGAGACTGCATCTGTTTCTGACTTCTGTTTGACTCGCGGCAAAACGACGAGGAAGAAGGAGCTGCGGTCGAATTCGAGACAATGGAAGAAAAGCAGAAATCACTCATCATCAAATCCTCAGCTCAGTTTCCGATTCCTCCAGGTCGCTGACGCTTCCTCTTCTTTATCCAACCTCGTAGTCTTTCATTTGCTGATCGATAGTCTTCTTCATCTCTTAGCAGGTTTGAGGTTTTCGTACGGCACAGCTGGTTTCAGGGCTGATGCATCCATCCTGGCGTCGACGGTGTTCAGAGCTGGGATTCTGGCAGCTCTACGATCTCTCAAGACTCGATCGACTATCGGATTGATGATCACCGCGTCTCATAATCAGATCTCTGACAATGGCGTGAAGATTGCTGATCCCAGTGGCGGTATGCTTACTCAACTGTGGGAGCCATTTGCTGATGCCCTCGCTAATGCTCCCGACTCTGATAGTCTCCTTCAGGTACTCCCTGGATTGCGCTATGATACTGAAATTGTTAATTGTTCAGTGATGATTAGCTTTACCTGCAGTTCATATGATAAACTTTGATTCATAGTCTGCATTTCCTGTTCTGGGAATTTGAGAGGATATGGACACAGCATTGAATAGCTGAATCTTCGAGTCTCAGCAAATTTGCTATATAATCAGTTGAAGTAGAGCTCTCAGTGAACTTTTGATGCATGTAGAATGACTTGTTGAACTAGTGATTCATGTGTCTTATTGCAGTGGCAGCACTTTCCGCTGATATTGCCATGAACAAATTCAGGTGTTTGACTGCTAAATATTATCAACCTGGATTGCTCCTACATGGATTATCTACTGTTGTGGTCAATTTGTATAAATACATTATTGAAAATGAAATGATGTTTTCCCTCCTTTCTTGTATCTGCAGCTTATCATTGACTTCTCAAAGAAAGAAGACATTCTACTCAATGGGACATACCGAGCTAAGATTTTATTGGGGAGAGATACAAGACCTAGCGGAGAATCTCTTATCGATGCTGCCAAACATGTTTTGCCAGAATCTCTTTTTCCTTCGATTTTTACATGTTTTTCCAGGACATTAAAGCTTATGCACATTTCAATTACTGTAGGGAATTAACTCAATTTTGGGGTCAGATGTCATTGACCAGGGAGTTGTAACAACCCCACAGTTGCATTGGATGGTTCGCGTTAGAAACAGAGATATGAAAGCATCAGAGCATGATTACTTTGAGCAGCTTTTGAGCTCTTTCAGGTTTATTTATTCAGTCAAGGTGCATAAAAGGATGTATTCAATTGTCTTTTGCTAGTTCCTCATGGTTATGTTGTATGGTTCAGGTGTTTGATAAACTTGACTCCATATGGAGGTAAGGTCAATGAAGGAGATGATAGATTGGTTGTGGACGGAGCAAATGGGGTTGGTGGGGAAAAACTTGAAGACCTAATGAAATTCTTGGATAGTTTAGAAGTCGAGGTTCGTAACACTGGAAAAGAGGGAGGTATACTAAATGAAGGAGTAGGTGCTGACTTTGTGCAGAAAGAGAAGCTTGTCCCTGAAAGTTTTGGCACAAATTATGTTGGGAAAAGGTGACTTGTTGGTTTACTTAGAGATTTATTTTACGCCCATGATTGGAAGTAACTAATTTACACTATGTTTCTAGTTTCCAGGTGTGCTAGTTTGGATGGAGATGCTGATAGATTCGTATATTTCATTGTCCCATCACCGAATAGCAAAAAAATCAATCTAGTCGACGGGGACAAGATACTTTCACTATTTGCTCTGTTTATCAAAGAAGAGCTGACTGTTCTAAGTAAGGACAGTGAACCAAATTCCTACAAAGCTCGACTGGGTGTTGTGCAGACAGCTTATGCTAATGGAGCTTCAACAGATTACCTTAGAGGACTAGGCCTAGAGGTGGTGTTCACCCCAACAGGTGTCAAATACTTGCACGAGAAAGCTGCAGAGTATGACATTGGCATCTACTTCGAGGCTAATGGCCACGGCACCATTCTTTTCTCTGAGAAATACCTCTGCTGGTTGGAGAAGAAACAGAAGGAACTTGCTTCAACATCTGAAGGTCTTCCATGTTTATTTATTTTAACCTGTAAAATCATTGGATTTCTTTATCACAAATCAGGAAATTGAGTGTTTTTCTCTTCCTTTTTTTTAGGTTCAGAACAACAAAAGTCTGCTTTGCGACTTTTGGCAACCAGTAAGCTGATAAATCAGGCAGTTGGAGATGCATTGAGTGGACTACTTTTGGTTGAGGCTGTTCTAAAATATAAGGGATGGTCTGTCCACAAGTGGAATGGTCTCTATGAGGATCTACCCAGCAAACAGATTAAGGTTGGTGTACTCTTAGGATTTTGATCATCTTTATTAGTCTTCAAATAAACATGATTAAGTTTATGTCAAAATAAAACAAAGGGTTAAGTTTGTCGCAAGGGCTATACCAAGCTTGATCAGTTCGTAAGATTCCAACATCTTTTAAAAATACCTTAAATAATACCACAACAAAAAATGAGTGACAAAATGCTATCTATTGACATGTACTCAGAATTAAGTGTTAGCTGTGAAATATATCAAGTCGATTTTGGAGATTTCTCATTTAAACTGATTGCTACCTTTTTCCCTTTCAATTTTCTGTCTAAAATTAGGTTAAAGTCTTGGATAGAACGTCTGTTGTCACAGCAAATGCAGAGACAGTCGTTGTGAGCCCCCCTGGTATTCAAGAAGTCATTAATGCTGAAACTGGTAATTACCAATCTGAACATTTTCTATTAAACTCTCATCTTCTGATCAATTCTTGACCATGAAATATATATCGCTCATTGATCCGAAGTCCACTATAAAGATATTTAATTGCCTAAGTAACTTCGACTTATTTATCATATATATGATCATGCAGTGAAATATCCTCGTGGGCGTTGTTTCATAAGACCTTCTGGGACAGAAGATGTGATCCGAGTTTATGCAGAGGCCGCAACTCAGGATACAGCAGATTGCTTAGCCAACAAGGTAGCTGAACTTGTCGACAGGAGTCTTGGATTCGGCTCCTCAACCTTGTAGTTATACTCACTGCCTAGAGCGTTTCTCTTTGGTTGCATTATGTACTGTACTGTAAACTAATTTGAACTTTCAGAGATGTTCTTAGTTGTGCTGGATGCGTTGCTAAGGTCTGATGTTACAAAACGACTAGAAGGCGGCAATCCATTTTGGGTCATGAGGCCAATCCATTTGATACAGCCTGTGGTGGCTGATAGGGCTGGGCATGAACCGGTTCGGGGCCGAACCTTTACCACATTTTAAAACCGGTACAGTTTACCGTTCCAGATTTTGGTCGATTTATTGTACCTACCTGTTCTGAACCGGTTCAAAAATTGATTCAAAATCGGTTCAACTGAACCACTTCATACATATTAAAAAAAAATCCAAGTGAGGTTCCAATTTCCATTATGCAGCAAGCAGCATAATACATAACTGACTAACTGTCAACTGAGGTACCATAATATGTGACAAATATCATACATAACTGCAGCATCCAAATGCATAAATCTGCACCAATCTTTCAGCCAAGCCACCAATCAGTCCATAATTGATAATACATAGTTGATCTGCAGTCTGCATTCGTTTCAAGAAATACTGCATTCGTTGCCATATTAGAATGTGTACCTAGAGACGAAATACAGAAGACCCTTATCGGTACATGATTGCAATGTGGTGTAGTCTATACGAAATTGCCGAGTCAACATTTTCATTTTTTCTCGTGTTTGCGTACCCTCAAGAAACAACAATAGCCAAATGCTTGAGTTATTTATACTCGCTTATGAAGAGACCCTCGTTCTCAAATTGCTCTCTCAAAAGTTTGATCTTCAAACAATTCAATTTGTACCATCAACTTGGGGTCTAAACAAATTCATGAATTGCTGAGCTTCGGTTTTGGTCTTCCCCGATTTAACAAGCATCCAGAAACAAGTATTATACTTGTTATTTATGTGGCCTGCAAATACCAAATACAACGTATTTTTCTTACTTAAGTGGTAATTCTTCATTTGAGGTGTTTTAATCTTGAAGTTATGATTCCCGATAAAATAATCTTAATCTAGTTAGTTTGTACTTTTATACTTACAATCAACTTGCTGCCATGCTAAATAATCTAGGAGAATCTCAGCTGAAGGATAGCACACAACTCGTCCATCAAAAGAAGAAGGATACTTCATAATTTTGGAAGGGAGGAACTCTTTCAATACTTGTGTCAGATATTATAAAAATAGAAGATATATTGCTGAAAAGTTTTAAACAAATACATTAAAAGGAACAATATTTACCTGGGATGCCTCCGGTAGAGTTGAGATTCTTTCTTCAGATCACAGCTAGACCCAGGAAGTAGAAAATTTTCATTATGTCGAAAAAAGAACACTGAGTTGAAGAAATGATTTCATTTCAGAAATGAAGAACCTGTATTCGTCGCTTACTCCGTACGCAAAGATAATATCTTGGAACTCTTTCAAATTTTCCATAGCGCATGCATTCATTAGATTGAGAGCTTGTAAATGGCTTCCCAAAGTCGTGCATTTCAGTAAATCAACACAAAGCAACCCAACATCTTGAGTCTTCAGTGACGAAGAGAAGACGAACAACATAAGAAGAGAAGTCAGGTGAACCAGGTCCAGCTGGAGCTGATGCCAACCGAATAAGAGAAGACGAACAACATAAGTCGAAGTCGGCGGTTGACGGGAAGAGCCGATGCCAACCGAAGAAGACGAACAACCGAAGTCGGAAGTCTGATCGAAGAGGAAGACTCGGAAGTCTGATCGAAGACCCGCAGTCGAAAGTGAAGGTGGAGAAGAATGAAGAAAAGTGAAGAAGAACTGAAGAACAACACATTTGATGATTAGGTTTAGGTCAGACTTCAGAGTCACTCGGTCTGGTCTGGTCTGTTACATATGGTCTTGTTTGGTTTTGTAGTATATTTAAGGTTAAAACTGCTACAAAAAGTGGTTCGGTTAATCAGTTTTCTATACCTCTTCTGAACCGCTCCATATTTCCCCCCCAAAAATGTTTGTTTTGTGATCCAGTTCGGTCGAACCGTACCAATTCGACCGAACCGATTTTTTATGCCCAGTCCTAGGTTGACCGGGAAAAATAGTAACATAAGAGAAGGGAAAAAGAAGTTGACGAAGAGAGAGAGGGTAGAGAATTCTGTTATTTTATTCATATCCAAAGCAAGAATCCTTGTGTCCAACTAAATAGGAGTGGGTACAAAAGTACTTGATTATCGTACACGATCCGGTAATTAACTTGGTGATCTAACTTGCATACCTGACCTGATTCGTACATCATCTTCTTATTTATTAATTGGTCTGTAACATTATTTCCTCTTAAAAAACAAACTTTTCCTTAAGTTTGATCTCCGGGTATTGACATCTTAAGTCGTCTAGATATTTCCAAGTAGCTTCATTATCCTCAGACCCATCCCATTACACTAGTAGCTTCGTGGCTGCTCGGTTTACACAACACTCCATCTTGTGAACTAGTAACGATCTTGGAATATGTTTTGCACTACTCATGAATTCAACCAACACTGGAATAAATTGGTTGGCCATTACCTCGAGCTAGCTTCAGCTGCGATAGATGAATGGTCGAGTGGATGAGCGTCGTATTTGAGAGGTCCAACTTGTACGCGATAGCTCCTATTCAGTCCAGCAACTGAAATGACCCAAAATACATAGGTTGCAACTTTCGTTTTTGTCGTGTTCTCATCGAATGTTGACGGTAGGGGTGAAGCTTCAAGAAGATCCAATCACCCATATTGAAGTTGCGATCCGATCTTGTCTGATTTGCGGTTTGCTTCATCTGATCTCTTGCCCACTTCAACTTCTTTATGTTCTCTTCTCTGTCCCTTAATATGATGTTGACCGCTTCCACCTTGGAGTCCCTTGGGAAATAAGACACGTGAAGTGGAGGGACGAAACCGTATAAGGCCTCGAATAGTCGAGTGAAATGAGGCGTTGTACCATCATTCTACTAATGGTAGCCATTTTGCCCAATTAGAATGCCTATCTCCGGCCATACACCTCAAATAAGTTTCAAGGCAACAATTGAAGACCTCGATTTGGCCGTCGGTTTGAAGGTGGTATGCCAAGGACATGCATAAGGATACCCCGAGTTGGTTGAAGAGTTCTTGCCAAAAGTTACTAAAAACGATAGTCTCTATCGCTCACAATGTTGCTTGGTAGCCCATGAAGTCAATAAATATGATCAAGAAATGATTGAGCAACGGTGATGGTCGTGTACGGATGGGTTAAAGCAATAAAGTGTATGTATTTCGTCAACCGGTCAACTACTATTAATATAACATCCTTACCACTTGACTTTGGGATATCGGTGATGAAATCCATATATATATAAGAATATATTACCAGTGGTACGAGAAAGGGTTGTAACAACCTAGGTGACGTCGTTCAGTCATGTACCACTGATAAACATCAAAATTTTGAACGAACTCACACACATACCACTTGAGACCCTTCCAGTATAATAGCATTGTTAATACATCATTCATTTCTGTTGTCACCCTTTCTGTCACACAGTCTAAGACTTGATTATGACGAGTTATACCTTTTGAGGTGAAAAGTTTCTGGTATGAATCATCACATTCGATTTAGATTTCTTCCCTCTCTTCACCCAAAAGATTATTCACTCATTGAATTATTAATATTTGTTCTTTCGGTGTCTATCCAAAGTGGATTGATGGATAAATGTTGTGATCTCCCCCATTCAACCACTTGACACTTAAATGTTGCTTCCAATATGTTTGTTCTCTTTTCCATGCCTTTACCAACTCCCTTTTTTGCTTCTTATTGCTTCTACCTATCATAACAGTTATTCCTTTGTTCTTGGAGCATGTCAATGCTTTTTTTAAGTGAAGAAATTCTTCTTATGTTATTCCCCATTTTCCTTCTAATCCACGTTATAAGTCTTTCCTTACATTCATGAAATTTCTCATATGATGGGCTTGTTAAATTATTCAAGTTCGAACTTCTCCAAGCATTTGCTACACTTTTTCTTCCTCAAACCAAAATTTGGGCACTCCCTAAATATCCTTATGAGATCTCAACTATCAATGGACATTGATCTAAGTAGATGGAAAACTCATGTGTTTGGGAAACGGCTAATCCAATGGTTGTTCTCTAGGCCTCAATCTAGTCTTTCCACTTCTTGGTCGGATTCCATTTGAATCTTTGCCCTTTTCAACCAAGATCAGACAGACAAACCTATGTCTAATGTCAACTTGTTGAATGAATTTAAGCAGTCAGTGTGCATAAGATGTCCTCATTTTCACCATTATATATGTCATCTGTTGAATCACGATTTTTGGTAGGAATCAGTTCAGTTCATCCTGGGTCGGTCCTCCTGCTGCTCCGATGATTTGCACGGAAGGAAAGCTCAGAGTTTTCCCGTTGTTTCCCCTCTGATGATTAAGTCAGTCGAAGGTTCGTTAGTAGAGAGTAATGCAAGAGTAAATACAAGAGTAAATGATAGGGAGAATATTAAATATGGTATTAAGTAGTCAGGTATGGGGTTGGTGGGGTGGGGGGATATTTATAACCCCTTACCTGGGACTTGAGTCACATCAACCCTTACCCTTGTTATCCTAGGTGTCATTAGGTGAAGTGACCATGGTTGGGTGATCATTTATGAGATGAATGGTAGGTACTTTTGTCAGGGTATCCTTTTGTCAGACATGTCCTTGTCATCCCATAAATGGTCATAATACGTCAGAGGGGCGCCGTATTGTAGGCTGAATGTAATCATTTGTCCCTCTGACATCTTTCGTACCTTGTACCATCTTGTCCCCTACAAGGAAACCCAGGTGGGGGGGGGGGGGGGTAAGGGGAGTGTTGATTTGTGGCGAGCCCCTTTGGTAGTTGCCCGTGGTGATGGACGACGTAAGGGTCAGGGCGTTCTAAGTGAGTACCTAGGGCGTCTCCCTATCTTCATGTTCCCAGGACTTGGTGGCTTAGGAACATATACGTGCACGTAGCGTCACCCTTATGTCCGTAAGGCGCCTCTTGGGCATCCTCCGGGTCATATCAGTTTGTAGCTGGGTCGCCTAAGAGGTGAGGGTAGAACCCAACATCTTTCCCCTGAAGCCTAGGGTGGGTGGCGTTCGCCCTTCTGATTTCTTCTTAAGTCCTCCACGATGATGCTGTCCAATCATACTTTTGGAACGACACACCTTCTTCAGTTCGTCTCTCCTCCGTACAGTCGTCCCTTCGTCACTCTGTCCCAAGTAATCACGATGCTCTGACATCATGATTATATGTTTAAATTTTGAATTTAAAACAAACCTCGGTGTGACAAGTGACCGATCCTTCTAGAAGCTCTTCGGCTTCCAATGGAAATTATTCGGTTTTCGAGGCACTTTTGGAAGTTCCTACCACCTAGGTCTGACGTAGGTGGCTTTTCGGGGCCCGCCCCTATAAATGGACCTTTCATTGTCTTCCCATCATTTTTGGGTGTCATTTACACTGAAACTCCATTGCTCTCTCTCTCAAGAAAGCTCCATTCTCTCTCTAAACTTCCGGTGAAGTTTTTGCCCATCCTCGATATGTTCTATCCCTCTCACGGGAAGATAGCTTGGTGCGGCACTTTCGAGGAGAGACTTAACCGACGCCTCAAAAGCCTACATAGGGTGATGTCGAAGTACACTCAGAAAACCCCATGAACAGGTGAGGATTGTGCCTTTTTTCCTGCCGGGTTCGCGAACCCTTAGCGAAATTATATTTCTAACGTCATTTTCGAAAAAATCGTAGAGGAGTCGGAAATGGACGAAAGTTATTGTCCGACATTCCTCATTCCCGACGAGTCGGACCCTGAAAATCCCCACCCAGTGAGACTTCCCCAACCGGACGAGGAAACCATCTCCCCCCTTCAAATAAATGTGGGGTTAAGGTTTCCTTATTGTTCCGATTTGGTGGAGATGTGTAAGTATTATGCTATTTCCCCTGCCCAACTTTCCCCAAACACCCTTCGCGTTTGGGTTGGTTTCTGTTTTGTTTTGTCAACAACGTGAATGCCCCTACTGCTTAGTCTTGTTTCGCCACTTTTATCGTCCCGAGTTGAATCGCTTCGGTGTATTCCTTATCGTGAATCGAACCCCCGATTTTAAGGATCAGTCATGGGATACTTCTCGTCCTATAGTCACGGGTTTCAAAACCCGGAATTCCAATTGAAAGGACCAGTATTTCATTTTTAAAGGGGGTGTCTCCTGGTGTATGATGCCTAAAGCGTTGTGTGACCCACTCCCCGCCACGGAGGAGTTGTCCGATTCGTACATGGAGGTGCTCTCCCAAATTTTCATTGAACATGAGGCTGAAGACGCCACTTACATCTCCAAGGCGACTACAGATAAAGATTTAAGGTTGGATGACAGTTCTCTAATTGAGAGTCGCCGATCTCCACCCTGAGTAGTAACTCTTCCCTTTTTCTTATTGCAGAGGTTGTTTTTCGCTCCTAGATCATGTGTTTGCTACTATTCCGGAAACATAAAAAAAGAGAGGAAGTCAAAGAAGAGCGATGCTCCTGAGGGATTCAATAAGAGGAAGAGATATTCTTCTTGCCACATGGAGAGGATGAAGGTGGCACGCTACGAGGATACAATTGATCCTCTTTCAACGTCGCCTGAAGTCTTCAACCCTAAAACTCAAGAGGTTGTAGCTTCCTATAAAGGTGTGGTCCCTTTCTCTCGCTATGCTAACGGTTCGTTTCTTTTCCGAAGGCATAGCATTCTTCACACTAAGAAATGGGGCGCGCCCGTCGTGACGCATTCCATGATTACTTGGACTTACACTGAGTTTTCTACTAGTTCCACAACTAAGAAGGTGAGTGCGACACCATAGCCTCAGTTGGAGCTTCCTCATTTTCCCCTTCCTAGAGGATGAAGACTCATGCTCGCCACTATTGATCTCCCCCATCGGAGGTTGGAGATGAGACGCTTTACTCACTGGCGCGCACCTTTCCTAAAGATGATGGATTGACAGAGGAAGTCCGAGGAGAGGATTTCCCTGGGGGCGACGCTACTCCTGAACCAGAGTAAAAAGGGAACTTTGCCCTTTATCTGGGACCAACATTCAACCTTCGTCGGGATCTGCAAGTGGAAGGGGGCAGTGCCGACCCTCTCGAGTTTTGAGTTCCCTGCGAACGCCTCTTTTGCGTTCTTTTGGTGAGGGGGAACTTAGTGATAGATCCCAACCTGGATCTTCACATACTAACGAGCATTTGCCCGCCGGGTGACCGAGCGCCTTTATTGACAAAGGGCGATGCCCTTGACAACTTGGTGCGTCGTGGTCTCACACTCTTCGCCCAGGTACTCCTTCACTCCTTTCATTTATTTTTCTTAACACTTTGTGTTATTTAATATGCTTCTAGTGCAACTCCAGATGGGCAAGGCCATAATAAGCCTCACTGATGAGAAGACAACGACAATTGAGAAGATGCGCCGGGTAGAGGACCTGAAGCGACTTTTGGTGGAGGCAGAGCAGCGTCTTGCTGTGGAGAGGGACTCCATGGAGGACTTTCATCCTAAGGTGGCGGACAAGGGGAAGCAGCTTTAGGTGGCGCTCACTCGGGAGTCTTCCTTGGTTGCCCAGGTAAGGCGATTAAGAAGCAACTGGACTTGCTTAAGATCCAGGTTGCCAAGATGGAGACACACTACGTCGGGGCTGAGGTCCGCGTGGGAAAGGAAGAGGAAGAGGCGGCTCTCATGAAACAAGAGATTCCCAAACATCTTGAAGAAAAGGCGGTCGAAGCTGTCGAGTAATACAAGAAGAGTGACGCCTTTGACATGGATGCAACTATCACGTGCCGCTCCACATTCATGGTTGTCTTTAGCTCCATTGAGGCAGGCCTTCGTAGCATCGACGCCAGTTTCCCCTTGGAGAACCTCTCATGCATGAAGGATTATCTGGCGCTCCAGGCCAGGGAGAAGGAGATTGAGGAGGAAGACTCTTCGAGTGAGATCGAGTCTTCAGGAGCGTCCCCCCCATCTCCTAAAGGTGCGCCCGGGACCGAGCAACCTCAACTTGAAGGACAACATCCATTGCCTAACAGTGAGCCGCCTCAGCAGCTTTCTCTGTCGGGAGTCGACGCCTCCTCCCAGACCAAGATCAATGCCCAACCCCAGGACAAGGAACCAGACTTCGTAGCATAATCATTTTCTTCTCGTTTTTATTTTATGTTTATTTTGAAATTTTACCCTTTAAAGGGGAATTTTGTAATAGCGACACTCCTTTTGGTATGTACATTTGTTGTGGCATTATTCGACATTACTTAGCTTTATTTTTGCCAAGTGCTTTGTTTGCCGTTAGAGCGACATCCTGTATTCCTGTAGTGATACATTTGTTTTTTAATCGCGTTGGAGCACCAAACATCACTTTGTCTCCATTTCGGTTTAACCTAAGAATTTTGCCATTAAGTTGTCAAATAGATGGTCATGGAGTGACACCTTTAGCCTATATCAGTACCCTAGCAAGTAGCAACCTCTCATATCCATTGAGGCGTAGTAAAAGAAAACAAATTGAAACTTGCGTCTCTCCTCTCTAACGGCTACACATTGGAGCCCTTAACCCTAGCAATCTCTCCTATCCATCGGTAAACAATCGACGAACCTTCAAAGCGATTGAGCTTGTGGATGCCTCTCCAAACGGTGAACATGAATGATAAGGTTCTCATCACTGATTGATGTTCTATTTGTTCATTCTGTTGTTTTTCTGTTCGTTCGTTAGTTTTAGTGTTGTTATGTTGTTTGGTTGTTCTACTTGCGACTGCGGCTTGCGGCTGTTGTTTTGCTATGGATTCTGTTGTTCTGCTTTTTGGTTTAGTGTCTGTTCATTTTTTGTTCATTCGTTATGTTGCTGTTCGTTTTGTTGTTCTGCTGTTGTGCGACTGTTGAACTAGCTTATGGTTTAGTGTATGTTGTTATGTTGTTCTCCAAATGGCTTGGAGCTTGCAGCTTGCAAGCCGTTGTTTCTGTGGTTCTCATTCGTTCGTTGATGTTTTGCTGTTTGGTTTTGTTTCAGATTGATGGTCAACTATTGAGAAATGGTTTTGATGATGAAAGATTCCATGATATATAGGTGGATATTGATGAACTTGAAGGAGTTATGCCTAATACTGAGATGGAAGTAACATCAGGAACTTCTGGTAAGGGTAAAGGTTAAGAAATTATGGTTGATATTTTAGTTAAGCCTAGTGGAGAAAAACTAGTAATCCGGAAGTCACAAATTTAGCAATACTTTGACACTATCCCATTATCTCAAACTAGTGGAGTACGTAAATCGCGGTGTAAGAAATGCAAGGTTGAATACTTTTGTTCAAGTAAGTATAGAACCGATAATATGAAGCGCCATAGAGAAAAGTGTGCTAGGAGATATATGAAAGATGCGGGTCAAATGCACATAACAAGTACATACGGTTTAATGTCTTTGCAGTTTACTGAATTTGATTCGATGAAACTTAGAGAGTTTGTCACATCTGGGATAGTTATGCATAACATGCCCTTTATGATCGTTGAATATCCTGGTATAAAGACTATTTTCCGAATTTGCGACCTAACATACAAATGATCACTAGAAATACAGCTAAATCTGATGTCATGAAGATGCATGCTTCTTTGAAAGAGACAATGAAACTTATGTTAGCATCATGTCGAAGTAGAATCTGTCTGACTTCTGATTTGTGGACTTATGTCACCACTGATGGTTATATTTCTTTAACTGGACATTTTATTGTTAATGACTGGGTGTTGCGTAAGATGTTGTTGGTTTTTCGTTTTATGGCCCCTCCTCATACTGGGAAAGCTTTGGCAGAAGAGATTTACGATATTTTGAGTGATTGGGACATTCTTGATAAAGAATTTTCTTTAACTTTGGATAATGCTTATTCGAATGATGTTTGTGTGGAGAGACTGAAAGAGAAGTTGTTGCAAAATAACTCACTTATCTTAGATGGGGCATTTTTCCACATGTGTTATTGTACTTATTTAAATTTGATAGTGCACGATGGGTTAAAAGAAATTGACGGGGTTGTCAAAAAGATCAGAGAAATTGTTAAATACATTCGAGGCTCTCAAGTTAGAAAAGTAAATTTTCAGAAAAATGTGAAGGATTTTAGGATGGAAGGTCGTCAAGGTTTGAAGAAAGATTGTCTTACAAGGTGGAATTCAACTTTTGAAATGCTTCAAAGTGTCTTACATTATAAAAATCTCCTTCGTCACATGGAGTTTAGAAGTTCCATATTGTGTCCTACTGCATATGAATGGGGAAGAGTTGAGATCATTACAGATTTCTTGGGGACTTTTTATGATCTGACTTACTTTGTTTCGGGGACAAAGTATCCAACTGCCAATTTATACTTTCCATTGGTATTTGTGATTAATTTGACATTGTCCAAGGATTACGTTGGTGAACGTTACTTCATGAAGAGTATGGTGGATAGGATGAAACTTAAATTTGGCATGTATTGGTCCAGTTTTAATGAAATTCTCGCAATTGTGGTGGTGTTGGATCCTCGATACAAATTTTAGTTTGTTAATTTGCATTAAAGAAGTTGTCTGGTGAAGATATTGGACATGTGAAAGCTTTGATGATCCACTCTACGTTGCATGAGATGTACGAGCCTTATGTGGATAAATCATTTGCAATACCACTGGTTTCTAGAGATTCATCCAAAAGGATGCGTTCTTCTTCTACTTCTGAGGGTCAGATTTTACGACACTAACAAATGTGAGGTGGTGTGTTCAATGTAATTAATAATTTCAACAAGTATTTCTTTTATTTATACTTTCATTTGATAATATTAAATGTTATATATTATTTGTATATTTTCAGGAATTTGGCTCTCTAAGATCGACCAATCAACAATGTCAAAAGTCTCAACTAGACCGTTATTGAAATGAGGAGCTATTTTATGGGCAAGAACATTTGGATATCTTAAATTATTGGAAAAGTGAAAGCAATAGTTGTCCTATAATTTCTTCAATGGCATGTGATATTTTGAGTGTCCCCATTATAATCGTGGCTTCAGAAGATATGTTTAGTATTAAAGGTCGTGTTCTTGATGAATATCGAAGTTCACTTAAGCCAGAAACTGTTGAAGCGATCATGTCTTGTAGAGATTGGATATCTTATGGCAAAGGTGTGTTAACCTATTTGTCCTCTATTGTTACAATTTAATTTAATTTTAAATTTTTATTGGTTTACTTATTTGCATTTTATATGTGAAGTGGAAAATGAAGAAGCAATTGAGTCAATGGATGATGATTCAGTTAGAAAGTTCGAGGAGGAGGTAGAAGAGTCACAAGACTCTGTTTGTTGAAATTAAGCTGTTTTCTACCATTCATTTTAGTTTGTATTCATTGTCATATGCGTGATTTCATTCTTCTAATTTTTTCCTCTCTTTAAATGTAGGTTTTTATTTCATTGTATTGTATTGTATGTATTGTGTGATGTTTTTGTTATTTAATGAACTTTAAATTTGAAATTGTTGTTTGGCAATGTTCTTTTACTATAAAATATCATTGGTTTGTTCATGTATATAATGCAAGGTCTTAACCACTGAAAAAGAAGGAGGAGCAAGTGCAAGTGCAAGGACTTAAGGTTAGATACATTAGTCAAATGAATTCAAGGTTAATACAGTTTAAGTGAGATGTTTTACGTGACAATGTTTAAAATATATTTTACTTGGTCTCTTATGAAAATGTATTTTGTAGGAATACTTTAATTGTAGATTTTGGCAAGAAGTGGATGAAAGATCAAACAAAAGTGATTTTGGAAATATTTTGTTTTTTCCCTTAATGATATATGTTGGTAGCCTTTTTGCGATCTTCTACTTCTGTGGTTGGATATGTTGGTAGTCTTGGTAGCCTTGATGGTATATATATATGGTATCCTTGATGGTGAATATCTATGGTAGCCTTGATTTTTTATATTTATAGTTGTGTATATGTTGGTAGTTATGTTGGATATATACTTTGAAGAGGAAGTCGATGGCTCTGATCAAGAAGCTGTGCAAAGTAGTGAGAGTTTCTGATTGTTGATTCCATTTTATTCTTGACTACCCTTATATGGATGGTATAGCACATAAATGGCTTTGTGTGGTGAGTATGATAGTTCATAGAGTGAAATTAGATTTGTGCACTACTACTCTCAATCTGGTTTCTGGTTTTTAACCAATGGTGGGTCGAACGGGTCAAGGAGGTCGAACGGGCTAATCTGACCCAAGTCTTACTATTCCTGACAGGTTATTCTGACCCTCGGTTGACCCACCAACCTGCGGGTCAAGTTTGAGTTTCAAAAATTGATCCATGCAAGTACACGAGTCGTTCTTGGGTCAGACGGTCCCTGACACGACCCGCAACTAACACAACTCATGACACGAATTGACACCCCTAGTCTTGAGGTGTTGCTTAAGGTCTTGAAACCATATTCACACACAGGCGTTCATTCAAACTTTTTGTTGTCCCTCAACACCTGGAAGAAGGGCAGTGACTTCTCTCCTGATTTTCCCAAGAAGCGACTGAGCGCCGCCAATTTCCCATTTAGACATTGCGCTTCTCTGTGGAAGGTGGGGCTCTTCATTCTTTCTAACTTCTTAGGGTTGACTCCAACTTCTCAGTGTTGAACTCAATACCCCTCTGGCCAACCATGTAGCCCAAGAACTTCCCCGATTGAACTCCAAAAGCGCACTTGGCGGGGTTGAGGCGCATTTGATGCAGGCGCATGCACTCAAATGTCTTCCTCAGGTCTTCAACATGGCTGACGCTCTTGATTGACTTTACCAACATGTCGTCGACATATGCCTCCATAGTGTCACCAATCACCCCAGCGAACAACGTATTGACCATCCTTTGGTCGGGGATGCCCATATTTATCAACCCTAAGGGCATGGTTGTGTAGTAATAAATGTCACTATCGAAATAAAACGCAGTATGCTCAATGTCACCTTCAACCATCTAGATCAAGTTGTATCCAGAGTATGCATCCATGAAGTTTAAGAGCTCGTGGTCAGATGTAGCGTCGATCAATTGGTCAATCTAGGGTGGAGGATACGAGTCCTATGGGCAAGCCTTGTTCAAATCTCTGAAGTCTATGCACATACACCACTTCTCATTGTTATTATTCACCAAAACAGAGATTGCGACCCAAGTCTCAAATCTGATCTCCTTCACGAAATTTGCATCGATGAGATCCCCTACTTCTTGACGAATCGCCATGGCATTTTCTTCGCCCACGGAGCGTCACTTTTGGGCAACTGACTTGATGCTCAGTTCGATATTGCGCTCATGGGCGATCACCTCCTTTCTTATTCCCGACATGTCGCTCGGCTTCCAGGAAAATAGCTCCTTAAACTCGACAAGAAGAATTGATAAAGCTTCTGCTTCCTTGGCTGGTAGCGTCGCCCCAATCTGAACGGTTTTGTTCGGACCATCAATTTCAGACTTCTTCGTTACCTCGACCGATTGAGGGCAACTCCTTTACTCCCTAGGATCCTTCTCAGTTTGAATAGCGAGTCTCTCTTTCCTCTTCAGCACATGGCGGCGCACATAATGCACATAACATGTGCGTGCCACTGGTTGGTCACCACTTACTACCCCTATGACATGGGGAGTTGAGAGCTTCATCATCCGGTGGTAGGTGGGGTGAACCATCCTATGTGGGTTCAAGTTGGAGCGCCCAAAAATAGCATTGTAGGAGGTTGGAGCGTCCACAATGATGAATGTGACATTGATTGTCAGGGCCTTCCATCCTTCACCTATGTATACCGGCAAGGTGATGGCGTTTGAGGAAAATCCCATCAACGGGAAGTTCACCTTCTTCAAGTCCTTTCCAACTTTCCCATTTTCCTCAACGCCTCCAAGAAGAGTACGTCGGTTGAGCTCCCCGAGTCTATCAACACTCGCTTGACGTCGTAGCCATCAATCTCAGCAGTGATCACCAGGGCATCCTCGTGTGGGCACGTAATGTGCCCCAAGGATATGACCACCTCCCCTTCTCTCTAAGACGTATTCCAAAATTTGCGACGCATACACCTCACGGGTGCCACCTATTTCTCCTCATGCGGTGAAACCGCCTCTTATAACATTCAACGCTCCTTTCAAGGCAATGGTTACCTGTCCCTCCGAGAGTTTAAGCTTCGCTCTCAGCTCGCCGCAAAGTTCTTCAAGTAGCCCTGTTGTATAAGACTCTCAATATCCTTTTTTAGGATTTTGCAGTCATCTGTGGTGTGGCCCTTGCAACGATGGTAGTGTCAATATTGACTTACATCGTTCTCCATGGAAGCGTCATTCTTCCTGGGAGTCGGTGGCATCGTCAGATCCTTTCTTCCCATCTCGGTCAATACTAGAGCTGGAAAAAAATTGATTCGGTCGAACTGAACTATATCTTCTGTAAACTGTATCGATTCCGAAATGGTTCGACATAAACGGTTCACAAAACAAACAGTTTTACTAAAAATATGGAGCGATTCTGATGAACCACAAAAAACCGGTTCACATCTGGTAAACCGAATTACTTTTTGAACCGATTTTAACTGAGTTCAACCCTAAATAATCAGAATTTTCCTTCTCGATCTTGAGTGATTTCAACCTAGTCGGCACGATCTCCTTCTCCTTCATCAGCTCCACAATCCCTTCATCAGTTCATCTTCTCTCATTAGCCCCCTCTCCATCTTCGTGTGGTGGATGCGTTTGGTTCTTCGTCGGATAGGTGGACGGGTGACAGCTCTGCCGCATGTGGTGGATCCAGTGTTGGTTCCAGCTCGTGAGGGATAAGAAGAACAGGAGGTAAGAAGCTCCACCGCCGCGTGACAGCTCTCTCACACGTGACAGCTCCCTCACGTGTGACTGCTCCGTCGCTGCGTGAGGAGCTCAAGAGTTGTTCACGCGTGACGCTGACGCCTTGTCCGACTTCCTTCGACAATGTCGTTCTTCATCTTCATCTGATTCGACAGTGTTCTTGGTCTGACTTCCCTCTAGTGAAAGACGCTCAGAAGTTCAGGTGCTTGAAAGCAAAGAGACTCAGGAGCTTGAAAGGCATGTAAGAGATTTTGGACTTTGGAGCTTGAGAAGAAGCTCTGAAGGCTCAATGGCTAGTTGTCTAATTATTTTCTTAAAAAAAAAAGTGGTTCGGCTGAACCGGTTCATATAAGGTTTGGTGAATTGACAAAAAAACAGGAGCAGATCTTATGAAGGGGTTGAACCATGCCATATCTAAAATGTGGTAAAGGCACGGTTCTGAACTATTTCGGCCCCGAATCAGTTAATGCCCATCCCTAGCCAATACCACCAAGATATCTCGATTCAAAGGTGTGAAGGTGTATTAGACCTCTAGGTTTGGGGCGCTGTATGAATGGGTAGCGCTGCTCGTGCGACAGCTTTGGTGGATGCTGCTTTGACATCTTGCGTTCGTGGATCTTCTTTTTTGCTTCCTTAGGCAGTTTCCTTCCCTCATTGGCTATCTCCAAGTCGATATACGACTTCACACGCGCCCCCATTTCTTCCACGGTGTTAACCGGAATAAAGCTCAGGCTATCATACAGGGCGAAGCCTCTATGGCCAAGTGCTCTCACGAACGCGTGTATGGTCTCAGCTCCTGTGATAACTTGTCGATCCATGTCATCTCCTTGTTGAACCTGGTGTAGAAGTCACTCATGCTTTCATCATTCCTTTGCTTAATGTGGTCCAATGTGTCCATACTCTTCAACATATGTCTTTCTCCCATGTACTGGACAATGAACTTGTCCTTCAGGTCTCCCGAAGACCTTACTGAGGACTTGGGTAAAATGAAGAGCCAGTGAGAGGCAATGCCTCCTAGGGTGGCTGAAAAAATCAGAGTGAAATGATTATTATCATTCGTCCGCCCTAAGAGGGAAGCCTCGTGTCTTTGAATATGCCTGACCAGATCTCTTTCGCCTCGATAGTAGCCGATCTGGGGGTTTTGCACGTGCGGGGGCACTGTGACAGACAGTATTTTGGGAGCGAGCGGGTGCGACACCCTATCGCGAAGGCGAGGCATTCAGGACGACAAGCTCCTCGATTTCCTACTTGGTCATAGAGCAAGGAGGATGAGCCATTGTCGTCTCTGTTCCGAGGGTAGTGACGCTCACTGGCTGGGATGTCGCCTCCTTCATTTGGAAGGTGTCTGCCAGTCAGGCTGCACGAGCAACTGCTCTTTGTTTTTTTCTTGCCGAGGAGCTCATCCAGCACTGCCATGAAGGAAGACGTCAGTACTATCTTCATGGCTACTTCTACCCTATGTGGCACCCTATCTGAGGAAGCTATGTGAGACTGCAATGGTTGGGGCACCTCGGGCTCGGGCCCGTTTGTCTGTTCCGCGGGTGTTGCTTGCTGGGGTCTAGGCTACACACCTTGAGTGGGAAGATTGGAGTTTTACCCTTTCTGGTGGCTTGGTGGAGGCAAGAACGTTGAGAGCCCCACGTGTTGTTGAAGACTGTAGAGGGAGTCCTTCTCGGTAGTCTGACAGTGGTTACTCTTCGCTCGAGTGTTGGGTGAAGCCATGACTGGTTTTTCTGAAGGTACCCAGAAACGACGCCATATGTTGGATCACGGTTTTCAGTAGAACTCGGTTCAATGCGTCCTGGGTCGGTCCTCCTATTGATCCGATAACCTGCACGAAAGGAAAGCATGGGGTTTTCCCGTTGTTTCCCCTCCGATGATTAAGTCTGTCGAAGGTTCGTTGGTTGAGAGTAAATACAAGAGCAAATGCTAGGGAGAGTATTGAATATGGTATTAAGTAGTCAGGTATGGGGTTAGTGATGGATATTTATAACCCATTACCTAGGACCTGAGTGAGGTCAGCCATTACCTTGGTTATCCTAAGTGTCATCTGGTGAAGTGACCATGGTTAGATGATCATTTATGAGGTGAATGGCAGGTGTCTTTGACAGGGTGTCCTTTTGTCAGACTAGTCTTTGTTATCCCATAAATGGTCGTAATAGGTGAAAGGGGCACCGCATTGTAAGCTGAAGGCACTCATTTTTCCCTATGACATTTTTCGTACCTTGTACCATCTTGTCCCCAATAAGGGTCCCAGGCTGGGGATAAGGGGCGTGCCAATTTTTGGCGTGCCCCTTTGCTAGTTGCATGAGGTGATGGACGGCGTAAGCGTCAGGGCGTTCTAAGTGAGTACCTAGGTCGTCGCCCTGTCTTCATGTTTCTGGGACTTGGTGGCTTAGGAAAATATACGCGTACGTAGCGCCGCCCTTATGCCCGTAAGGTGCCGCTTAGGCATTCTCCTGATCGGGTCGGTTTGTAGTTGGGTCGCCCAAGAGGTGAGGGTAGCACCAAACATCATCAAAGTAGTTTAAGCAAATCCATGATCCATTCTTCCTTTTGAGTGATGTGTTGTAGCTTTCCCAGTTTCTCACTCTTTTTCCCAAGGCTCAGTATATACAAATTTTATGTATAGTATTTCAGTTGTACCCTTGTACTTTACCCTAGTATCAATGAAGTTATCACGTTTTTAAAGCACGTGTAAATTGAGCTCCCACCATAATGCTAAGCCACCCCGTTCTATCTCGGGGTTTACATACACACCCTCATCCATTTTCAACTTTCCTCTTATACTTTTCCAAATTTCCCATGCATACACACCCTTATCCATTATAAATGTGTCGATCTTTTGAAAGTTATTGTGCTGTGTTACGTACCAAATTGCTTAATGACCTGGTTGCTAGTAGCAAATTGACTTGTTTGACACGTGTGCGTACATGTGGATTTTTTTTTGTCCAAAACAAATGTTTTTTTTTTGTCATTAAAAAAGGAATGGGCTAGTAGTGGCGACCCTAGGCCCATCCTGTTTCTTTTGTCAGACTAGTCTTTGTTATCCCATAAATGGTCGTAATAGGTGAGAGGGGCACCGCATTGTAAGCTGAAGGCACTCATTTGTCCCTATGACATTTTTCGTACCTTGTACCATCTTGTCCCCTATAAGGGGCCCAGGCTGGGGATAAAGGGCGTGCCAATTTTTGGCGCGCCCCTTTGGTAGTTGCCCGAGGTGATGGACGGCGTAAGGGTCGGGGCGTTCTAAGTGAGTACCTAGGTTGTCGCCCTGTCTTCATGTTCCTGGGACTTGGTGGCTTAGGAAAATATACGCGCATGTAGCGCCGCCCTTATGTCCGTAAGGTGCCGCTTGGGCATTCTCTTGATCGGGTCGGTTTGTAGCTGGGCTGCCCAAGAGGTGAGGGTAGCACCCAACATCATCAAAGTAGTTTAAGCAAATCCATGATCCATTCTTCCTTTGAGTGATGTGTTGTAGCTTTCCCAGTTTCTCACTCTTATTCCAAAGGCTCAGTATATACAAATTTTATGTATAGAATTTCAGTTGTACCCTTGTACTTTACCCTAGTATCAATGAAGTTATCACGTTTTTAAAGCACGTGTAAATTGAGCTCCTACCATAATGCTAAGCCACCCCGTTCTATCTCGGGGTTTACATACATACCCTCATCCATTTTCAACTTTCCCATGCATACACACCCTTATCCATTATAAATGTGTCGATCTTTTAAAAGTTATCGTGCTATGTTACGTACCAAATTGCTTAATGAACTGGTTGCTAGTAGCAAATTGACTTGTCTGACATGTGTGCGTACATGTGGATTTTTTTTGTCCAAAACAAATGATTTTTTTTTTGGTCATTAAAAAAGGAATGGGTTAGTAGTGGCGACCCTAGACCCATCTCGTTACGTAATGTCCGAGCTTTCCTGTTTTTTGGGGAGACTATACGGTCGCAGCTACATCCCTCCGAACAACCAATGCGTGCACTGACCCCGTCAACGTAGCCCCACCGACAACCTAGAGTTGAGAGGTCGGCCATTCGAACACAAGTTGAACCTTTCCCAAGTTCGTGAAACTGGAGCCAAACCACTTGGGAGTCAACGCTCTCAACCACAACTGTCGATGGTCGAAAAAATGAATAAACATAGCAAAATGCACTAATGTATTAGTTTTTTTTTTCCAGCACTAATGTATTAGTTTATATGGCAAAATGTTGTAAAAAATGTAAGTGACACTTTCATCTTAATATTCATAATCTCTAATAAATGCACTGAAATCTTAAGTTCTGAATTCACCACCAATCATGCATATATAAATATATATCATTCATAAATAGGAAATAGAGATACAATCGGGAATCCGACACAAAATGTCTAAACCCTAAAACACAGTGTCCCATGAATAGAGATCTGTTGCTGCATCAGCACGAGCATCCACTAGATTGAGTTTGTGCCTGGTAATTGTTGGTTGTGGATCTCAGGTTCACGTCTACCATGTCTTCTTGCTTTGTAGAAGAAAGATTCTCCATTCCAGGAAGAGCAGCTGCAATTTTTCGGAATAGTGGCTGTGGAAGAAGGCGGATCAAAAACAGAATTTAACTTCTGCAATCCGAACACAAACATAGGAATAGGAAAAGGACTTAGTTACTTACCTTAATGTTAAATCCAGCTTTTGCACTAGTCTCAATGAACATGACGTTAAGTTCCCGAGCTTTGGCTTCTCCTTCCTCGATCGAAACTTGCCTGACAAGCAAAGCATCCAACAAGATACAAACCATTATAGAAAAGGGTTAAATAGCCAAGACTGCTGCTTGCTAGCTATGTTCATCTTTTGTTAACATTGGTAGGAAAGTGCATAAGCAGTGCTCTTACTAGAAAAATGAACGGATATTGCAAAATGTAATGATTTACTAGTATAAGCTAAATGTGCAAATGCTAGAGTTTATGAATCGTGAATTACCTTTTCTCTACAAGATCAGTTTTATTTCCAACAAGGACGATGATCACATCACTACCCCTCTCTGATCGGACCTCATCTATCCACTTCACTGTGTTTTGGAAAGTTTGTCGACCTTTCATAAATGAAAAAGGAAACATAATGATTAAGAAGTGGAAATGAAGATTTGAAACCAATATCTCAATGAAACTGAGCTTCGAATGCTGAAAAAAGAAGAGAAGTTTACTTGCAACATCGAACACGATGACAGCAACAGAGGAGTCCCTAATGTAGCTCGGAATCAGACTTCGAAATCTTTCCTGACCAGCTGTATCCCTGTATATACAAAATAATACAAAGTTGTGGGAAAAAAAGTAAACTCTTTGCGTGAATAATCTCTCGAATCAAATTTAAAACCGATTAAGGCGCATTGCCATTTATCATAAGCATCTAATATACGCACTTTTCACCGAGCAAGAATTCAGAAGGCGGGAGAGAAGGTGATTAATCTTACCATAGCTGCAAGCGCACTGTTCGATCTTCGAGATACATAGTCTTCGACAAGAAATCAATACCAATGGTCGCCTGTTCATGAATCAACCCGGAAGAAGAAAAAACATTTGTTACGCAAATTGTAGTTCAAAGAAACAGCAGTTTTGTCAATCGATTCGAAAGGAGTGGTGAATGAATCGTAACAAGAATCGAAGGGTGAGCTACAACATTGGAAAGAGAAAAAATCGATGCAATGTAATCGAAGGGGCCAGGCACAATTTCGCTTAATTTGATGCGACGCTATAGCAAATCAGATTCTGTTAGACTTGTGGGTTCAGTTTTGCTCTTCTGCCAGATCGCAATGATAAACCAAACCCGCACCAATCAACTAGAGATTCAGCTAGCTTTTCCATCGTAACTCAATTTCCTCCTTCAATCAATAAGCGAGGGAGAAAATAGAAGAATATAATTTCCAGAGCTGGATCGCCCAATGGCTCGTGGAAGGAGACGGTTTTCAGACACTCCATGCTATATCGAGCAGTGAGTCGAGAAGTTGAAGTTGGTGTCCGATCAGAAGTGCTTAAATCGATGAAGATTACCTGGTAAGTGTTATCGAACTTATCGTACATGAATCGAGTGATGATGCTGGTCTTCCCTACGGACTGATCCCCCAAGAATACCAGCTTGTACTTGGCTAGAGCAGAGACTGGGGCCATTTCTGCAGACCGTAGATCGATGGATCTGAATCCGCAGTTCAGAAATCAAGAAATCGAATGTGTCGCGCGCTCCGTCCTCTCCACCAACTCAGCTCTACTCCCCTCCTGCTGAGAACAGATACCGAATCGCGTCTCGTCTGTTCTCTGCATTGAATCACAGTCCACTTTGATTCAATTCAACAGCGCCACCGCTCAGCTAGGACACGTCTCCTTCGTTGTGGGCGCAGTTGATGGGCTTTTGAGGCAGCATGATTCATTATTATCCATTTTGGGCTCAGCAGTTTTACGACAGTATTGTTTATGTTCTCACATCTTTCTTAGGACCCACCACATGTCCCCTCCAGTTGGCCAGGTATAATTTTCCTATCGAAAATTATATTTACATACGACCGACTACTTTATACTGAGCACTTTTGTTGAAATAGTAAAATGCCTTAACATTTTTTTACATATTTGTTCTTACTAATTTTAAGGAACTTAATTATCAAATCGACTTCATATTTTCGTAATTACTAAATTGACCTCATATTATTAAAATTTTGAAAAATTCATGTGTTTAGCAAGCTCTTAACCCTAAATCTCTTAAATACTAGCTAAAAGTTTTATCGCTACACTATTAATTTCAATTGCTGTTTTTTACATAATTCAAATATATTTGTTGAAGCAATTCTCATATTATTGTATGAAACATCTTATGTTTATTTATTCATGCTCTTTAGTAATTAATATTTGTTCATCGTTGTTTGTTTATTATAGTTTTAATTTAATTATGTATTTACTTATTAATTTGTTGACAAGGTTGACAAATAATTTTCTAAGTTTAGTACTTATAGACTACCATAATACTCATTTTAAAAATATTTTTTCAACCACCTCTAAAAAAATCAGTAAGACTATTGTATTTAGATAATTAAATTATAACTCTTACACACATATGATGTTAAGTTTCAATTTTTTTATCGATCATAAAATTTGGTCAAAGTAGTGTTGCTAATTTTTTACAGTTTTAATAAATGTGATAAAATTTTATGGTTGATCGAAAAATTGAAACTTAACATCATATGTGTCTTAGAGTTCTAATTTAATTATCTACATATTATAGTCTTTCTAGGTTATTTTAGAGATAGTTGGAAAAATATTTTTACAATAAGTATTCTAATAGTCTATAAATACTAGATTTAGAAAATTACTTACTTTTTAACCATTACAAAAAACTTAATGAGTAGATACATAATTAAATTAAAACTATAATAAACAAACATTGTTGAACAAATGTTAATTACTAAAGAGCATCAATAAACAAACATGATATATTTAATAGAAAAAAATGAGAGTTACTTCAATAGCTATATTTGAAGTATGTAAAAAATTAATTAGAATTAGTAGTGTAGTGCTAAATTTTTTAGCTAGTATATCTAAGAGGTCTAGAGTTCAAAATTTGTTAGAAACAAAAAAATTTCACCATTTAGATATTATGTGGTCGATTTAGTAACTATAAAAATATGAGATCGATTTGATAATTAATTTCCTTCAAATTAGTTAGTATAAATATGTAAAAAACTATTAGGACATTTTAACATTTCAACGAAAGTAGTCTGTCTAAAGTAATTGATGGTTAGCAAATAGAACTTCCCTTTTCGAACTAGGGATGAACCATATTGATGGAACCATAGTTATCAGAACCGACCCTCAAACTGGTGAGGGGACCGATTTTCTATTCGTCCAGTCTGACCGCCGGTTCTCCATTAAAACACAGTATCCACAAGAGGATGTTGAATTGAATAATTACAAAGCAACAATTTCCCATAAAATACTATTAAAACATGACAATGGATCAAGACTGCTGAATTGAATAATTACCAGAGGAGACTAGATCATCATCTCCATGTCTCTTCTCATTGAGGAATCTCAAAGACTAACTTTCCACAATCTAAAAGTCAAAATCAAATTTTATATTTCCACTAATATAGTACTTGCAGAGCTCAACATTACCCAGATCATAGAATATCAATCAGATGCCACCACTGCCCTAATCCTAGGTTCCACAAAAGGAAGAACCTTTATGTGCCAAATCTAGGGGTGAGCAAAAGGTGGTCTGGTTCGGTCTTGAGACCGGGACCGCAAAGTTCCAGTCTTTAGACCGAAACCGGAACCGTTTGAACCGTTTATATGGTGTTGGTTTTTTCAGTTTTTGTTCGGTCTAGACCATTTGGACCGTTAGACATAATTTTTGATATATTTTTCTATTATGTATGTATATCACTCTACAAGAACATACACAATACAAGAACCTAATTTTATTACTTCTTTATAAAATATGTAATATATCAAAATAATGATTTATTCAATTGACATAATTTCGTTCTAAATTGAAATCAACCGATTAGACCGGCTTTTTAAAAATCACTTCGAAAGCAAAATAACTATACTATCCAATATAATTTAATATCATAATATAGAATTATATAAATTAGTATAAGAGGATAGTATCTAATATAATTTATTAATGTTATAATAATTTATTACTGATCGAAACGTTTTTCATTCAAATTATATTATATTTTTTTCTCGAGCGTTATTTTATAATTAATTCTATCAAATAAGACATATATAATAAATTCACTAAAAAATAGTTAATTATCTCCAATGGTCCCCATGGTCTTAACGGTCTAGGACCGAAATAAGACCAAGACCGAAAAAGACCATAAGCATGGACCATTGGTTTCGATCCACAAATGGTCCGATCTTTTTGGTTTGGTCGCGGTCTTTGCGGTCTTCTCGCTCACCCCTGCCCAAATCCAAGAAAAGCTGACTAAAAAGTAAAATCCGCCATCACTAATCCATGACCTTCAAGACCTAGCTCCACATTTCAAAATCTGTATCAGGAAAAATCAAGAATTACCTAAATATCCCATCTTTAGAACTCTAAATTACCAATCCAACTCCTCTTTACCAATCTTGTTGAATAGTTGGGTTATGAACCTCCCTTGCCGAGACGAACGAGCTAAGCAGAGGCAGAGGCGAGGTCGTCAACCGTCACGGCAGGCTCTCGACCCGGTGATGGGGCACGCTGGATGCATGACGAACTTGAACAACAACAAGGAAATGAGATCATTGGACGAAGGACGCACGAAGCACGCTGAACGCACGAACTGAGAAGTGAGAACAGCTGTAGCATAAATGAACACGGTTGAACTGAAGACAAACGCAAACCTAAATGAAACACAAAACTAAAGACTAAATAAAGTTCAAAAGCCACACAAAAAAGGGAGAGAACCGGAACTGACCAGTTTTTGAAGAACCGGTTGGTTCACACCGGTTGACCGTGTTCACTATACGTTCGGTCTTTTGAGTGAACCAAATTGCTCAAGGAGGCGGTTCACGGTCGGACCTAGCCGGATCGACTGTCCGGTTCAGATAACTATGGACGAAATCCACTCAATTTTTAGTGAATAGTTATTTGATTTCCATCCTAAATCTTATAGTAAAATAAAATTGGTATAAAAAGTTGTAAATAATAAAATTATGGTGAGGTAGTATCTTTTGAAGAAATTGGGCAAAGGGGATGAACAGGCGAAACCCTAAAAGCCGAAGGGACTCAAGAAACGCAGAGACTTGGGGATCATCTGAGGGTGTTCTTTCATTTAGACCATCATCACCCTTAAATATCAAACCCTAGAGAACTAAAGATCATTTACACCTTAAAGAAATAAAAAGAGACAAAACAGTCCTCAAAGAACATAAAAAAAAAACAAGAAGAATAACAAGGCTTCGAGAAAGAAAGATGGGCCATAAACTAAAGGAATGTGCCAGCTACAAGGAGGGAGCCCAAAAAGCAACAATAAACAGTTGCAATCACAGTCCAAAAGGCAGTTACCTACACAACAATATCCAACTTCCAACACTCCCCCACCAGGCTGCACCTCTACTTTACTTTATTGACAATCCAACTCCCCCTATCCTCCAAACAAGTTCTTCATACCAAGTTTATCACACAAAAAATAATGCTACAAACTTCTTAAGGCTTTAGTAAATAAATCTGTCAATTGATATCCGGATTTAACATGTTGTAACCTAATAACATTTTCTAACAATTTCTCCCTAATATGATGACAATCAATTTCTATGTGCTTGGTTCTTTCATGAAATACATGGTTATTTACAATTTGAATGGATGCACTATTATCACAGACACAATGTTACTGGTTCAATATGCTTTATACCCAATTCTCCTAACAAATTTCTGATCCATATTATTTCTGACAACGCATAGCTCATATTTCTATACTCAGCCTTAGCCGAAGACTTTGACATTGTACTCTGCTTTTTTACTTTCCAAGAAACAAGAGAATTTCCTAACATAATGCAAGAACCAGTAACAGATTTCCTAGTTTCAATGCACCCAGCCCAATCAGAATCGCAATAACCTATCAGCTTACAATCAAAATCATAACTGAGCAAAATACATTTATGCGCAGCCTCCAAGTGAGAAGATTTCAAATCCTACATGAATTGGCTCAAGTTCTGCACTACAAAAGATATATATGGCCTAGTAATGGTTATGTACAATAATCTCTCTATCAGTCGCCTATATAGGCTAACATCATCTAGGGGTTTATCTTCACTGTTCAAATTCAGGTGCCTATCAAATTTAGTACTAGTCAGTTACAAATTGGTCTCCATGTTCGCAGCCCACATGGTTGCACTGGATATCAATTCCAATGCATATTTTCTATGTGATAACACTATTCCCTTCTCAATTCTGGCAATTTCAATGCCTAGGAAGTATCTCAGCTCCCCTAAATCCTTCATTTTGATGCTGGACTGCAAAACATGCTTCAAATATTTTATCAATTTTCACTATTTCTTGAAATAAGCATATCGTCGACATACACTAGGAGTACAACTATCTATTCTCCACGATGCTTAGTAAACAAGGAATAGTTCAATTTGGATTGATTATATCCTGCCTTAAGAAGAACATCAATCATTTTAATATTCCATTGTCTTCCTGCTTGTTTCAGACCATAAAGAGATTTTCTAAGTCTGCAAACTAGTCCATATTTTTTATCATCACCAAACCCTTCCAGAATGTGCATATATACCTCTTCGTCCAAGTCACCGGAGGAAGGCATTGTGCAGATCCATCTGGTATAGTGGCCATTTAAAAATCGAGGTTAAGCTAAGAACAGAACACACGGTATTCATTTTGGCTACGGGTGAAAAAGTCTCAAAATAGTCTATACCGTGTTTTTTATTGTACCCATTTGCCACTAACCTAGCTTTATATCTGCTTAGGCTCCCATCAGAATAATATTTGAGTTTATACACCAACTTACAACCTATAACAGACTTACCTATGGGGACTAGAACCAGATCCCATGTTCGGTTTCTTCGAGAGCCTTTATTTCCTCCTGCATTGTTTCAATCCATGACATGTCCTTCATAGTCTCACTAAATTTTTCCGTCTCAACCAACTTAGACATAGAGGTCAAATAACTTTGATAATTTTCAGATAAGCCATCATACGACAAATAATTATTGAGAGGATAGGCACACGAAGTATTGTCACCTAATAATCTTTCATCCAGATCGGTGGTCTAATAGTTCTTCCAGACTTACTTACCACAGGTCTAGGAGAAACATGGGCAGTAGGATCATCACCTTCATCAGGGTCAGCCAAAGAGTCATCATGTGAAGTAACTCCATCTGAGTTATGGGACTTATCATGTGGATTATTCCTGATCATCACGTCATCCTCAGTTTGTACAACCTTTCGATTGTCAACATCACAGAAATCATCATCCATACATTGCTCAAAGAATATGGGTAACTGATCAGGCTTACCATTCACAAAAGGGAACAGACTCTCATTGAACAATACGTCTCTACTAACAAAAAAAATGATTACCAATTAAATCATAGAGTTTATACCCCTTTTGTGTCTCAGAGTATCCCATTAAGACCGAAGGGATACTTCTGGAGGTCAGCTTATCAGTTATAACCATGTTCTTAGCATACGATAAACACCTGAAGACTCTTAAGTGGCTAAGAGTTGGTTTCATTTTATTCAATATTTCCAATGGGCATTTTCCCCCTAAGAGTCTCGAGAGCATACGGTTAATCAAATAACACGATGTCAGTATACAATTTCCCCAAAATACATTGGGAATTGAACACTGTAGCTTGAGTACCCTTGCTATCTCGAGCAAGTGCATATGTTTCCTTTCAGACCTACCGTTCTGCTGTGGTGTATAAGGGCAAATACTCTGATGAGAAATTCCCTTATCACGCAACAAATTACGCACTTGGTCATTAAAGAATTCCATTCCATTATCAGTTATAAAGGACTTGATCCTTTTATTAAATTGGGTTTCTATCATGGCAGTGTATCCTCCCAAAACAATGAATACGTCAGATTTAAACTGCATCAAATGCACCCAAGTAACTCCAGAATAATCATCCACCATGAAAAAAAATCGATTATTATCATGCGTGGGACAATGATAGGGTCCTCAAACATCGACATGCACAAGATCAAAAATAGCCTCTGTTTTTGAATCAGATAAAGGAAAAGGGTTTCTGACAATTTTGGCCTTTGGGCAGACATGACATTCTCTTAAGGCTAAAATATTACTCTTGGCTTAGTCTAAAGAATCAACATGTTCTAACACCCTAACAGTAGTATGACCAAGCCTTTTATGCCACAACATCACATTGTTAACTATAGGACTGGATACAACAGAATCAACAGATTTACGGGGCAACTTCACAAAATATAGACCGAATTTCTCCTCACCAGTCCCCAAGACCTTCCCATTTGAGTGGTCCTGCAGGATAGCAAGGTTAGGATAGAAAGATGCATAATAATTCAAATTATTCGTAAGTTTTGAAATGGAAAGGAGGTTGTATATGAAATCAGGTAAATATAACACATTCTTCAACTTTCCACCAGATTCAAGAAGAACATCACCAACACTATGTACACTAGAGCAACCTCCATTTGGAAATTGATCTTTGGTTCCAAGAGCAGTCCTAACCCCACACAACCAATCATTTCTGTTGGTCATGTGATTGGTTGATCTTGTGTCCAAAATCCAATTGTCCCCATTAGACTGAGAAACTGAGTTTAAAGATATACCAGCAGTGTTCGCATGAGGGTCCGAGGGGGCAGTAGCACTTGCTCCAGAGGCAATGATGCCTGCTCCTCCTATCGTATGAAGGAACTTCTCAAATTTCTCACGAAAGAAAGCAATCCCACCTTGCACTCCACCAGTCAGAGAAACATCAGTAGCATAGTTATTAGAAAAAGATAGCTCAACATCACCCTTTTTAGAGGAGGTAACGTTGGCCTTAAAACGGTTTCCCTTTACCTTTAAAAAATCCCTATATTTAAAGAAATTGTCCTTGGCATGTTCCTTCTTTTTACAAAATTCGTATCCATTGGCATAACAATGGTCAACATTATGTTCTTTCTTATCGCAATGTGTACACTCTAAGTTCTGGTTTACTTTCGGCTTATCAAGATTAAAAGACACATTTGCAGACTTTGTACTAACAGTAGCATTCTTGGTGGATGTGATACCCCTCTGGTTCTCTTTTTGCGTTAACAAATTATATGCTTGATTCACAGAAGGTAAAGGGGTTCAAAGAAGAAGGTGACTTCTCACACTAGCATAATTTTCATTTAGCCCCATCAAGAACTGAAACAACGTTTGGTTTTCTTTATGTTCTATATGTTTCTTAAAATCCTCCCCTTCAATATGAGGTAAGGCACAAGCAACATCGTATTCAGCCCAAAGAACTCTCAGTTTTGTAAAAAAAAAAAAGCATAAATTGAATGTAGACCTTGGCGTGTCATGACAATTCCCATGAGCAATTGATAGGTGCTAGGACCACTAACCTTATCAAACCTTTCTTTAAGATCTTTCCAAACTAGATATGCATCTTTTCTGTATATCCTGCCACTAGCTAGGTCTTTTGAAATCGAATTAGTGATCCACCTTAGAACCACAACATTACACCTATCTCATAGATGATGAAAAGAAGGGTTGTACTTATCACGTATGCAAGTCCCATTTATAAAGCCAGATTTAATTCTGCCTAACAATGTGAATCTAATGGCTCGACTCCACATAATTTTTAGGGTCAGTTAGGGTTGTATATATCATGCTGGTTCCAGGATTATCACTTGCATGCAAATACAAATGTTGATGAGAATCAACAGTAGTCATCGCTTCGTAACTAACCTCATCGATGTCATATTTATTTGCCTCCTTGATGGGTTTTTCTTCGGCCATAACAAAAATTCAAGAGAGAACGATAGTACCTCTCAAGGAGCCGCAATAAAAAAAAAGGAGAATACAAACCAAGCCGAAGGTAAAGGGCTAACCAGTGTCATAACCACCAAACTGAAGGTAAGAACAGTTTTCGAACCTGATTTCTGAAGATCTTATATCACAACCACCAAGCCGAGGGTAAAGAGAGCACACCGATCAAGCCATGGGAAATATCTGAAAATCCATAGACGGTTCCTCGAAGAATCCACTGAGGAAAATTGAACCGTCAGGGAGTAAAAACACAAATCTTGGCCAAGAACGGAGAAATCAATGACACAAGAACCCTGGACAAGAATCTCAAGAACCGCTTGGTGTGAAAAGATGGTGGACCGAAAAAGGTTGTGGTTATCACGAACAGGGTTTGAGATGAAGGAACAACTCTCGATAGCCTCAAATCAGAGGTTTGAGGGAAGAAGATACAAGGATTAACAACAAGATTGAAAGATTATAGGCAAAGGTTGCTTCTCTACTATGATACCATGAAGAAATCGGGTCAAGGGGATGGACATACGAAACCTTAAAAATCGAAGGGACTCAAGAAACGTAGAGACTTGGGGATCATCCGAGGGGGTTCCTACATTTGGACCCTCATCACCCTTAAATAACAAACCCTGGAGAACTAAAGATCCTTTACACCTTAAAGAAATAAAAAGAGACCAACAGTCCTCAAAGAACAGGAAAAAAAACAAAGAATAATAATAAGACTTCGAGAAAGAAAGATGAGGCAGAGACTAAAGGAACAGGGCAACTACAAGGACAAAGCCAAAAAAGCAACAATGGACAACTACAATCACGAGCCAGAAAGGAAGCAGCCTGCACAACAATATTTATCAATTTTCATCTTCCAACATCTTTTAATAAAGGGATATGTGAAATTACTGCATATTGTGACACCAATATCAAGTCAGCTAGGGAGGTCATTTCCTATGTTACAATATTTGATTTGATTTTAGTATGTAATTAGTTGTATGGTTCTAACCATAGTTATCGGAACCGGACCAGACCGATGGTCCGACCAAGTCCGACCAAGAACCGGACCCCCGTCCGGTTTGGTTAAGTTAAAAGACTATTTTACAAATGAACAGTGTTTGAACCAGGTAGAACCGAGCGGTTTTTGGAAAACTGTCCGATTTCCGGTTCACTTTTTAGCTGATTTTTTTTAACAGACCCCGTTTTTCGGTTTAAACCGATTGGTTTGGTTTGTGCAGTGTTAAACCAGTTCATTGCTAGGTTAAGTTGCTTGTGCTCCATTCTGACATTCAGTGTTCTGTCAACTTGAGCTCCATTCTATGTAGTCGCAGCTCCATCCATGCTGTGTTCTGTCAACATCTGCTTGTGCTCCATTCTGTGTAGCTGCAGTTCCATCCATTCTCTAGGTTGTTGTCGTCGTCGACTAAAGCAGCACGCAGCTCCATCCATCCATCCATCCATTCGGTCGTCGTCGCCGCAGTTCCAGGTCGTCGTCGTCTCCAGGTATGGACTGATTCAGTCGTTGACTTCAATTCGGTTGATGTTCAATTAGGTTGCTGATCAATTAGGTTGTTTGTTACTTTGTTCAATTAGCTTGCTGATCAATTAGGTTGTTTGTTACTTTGTTCAATTAGGTTGCTTAATATGCACTTATGCAGTACTGCTTAGCTTAGTTTAGGTTCATTTAGTTTAATATGCACGTATGCAACACGTAACTGCGTGGTTGAAAGAAGCTCTTTTAGTCCCGGTGAGAAGTGCAATGCAGTGTTTGAGAAATCTATCAATGTATGCTGGTCACTTTAGTCTTTTTTTATTGTTAGTCATAGCTATGTCTGTTGAAATGTAATCTAATTTGTCCGTGTAATTTGATTTTACAGTGTGGGTTCTCTCCTGTCCAAGACAAAGAAATTAATATGATTGATGGAAATGCTGCCAAATTGGATGATCCTGCAACTTCTCCTGAATGTAGAGAGTATAAAACTGACAATGCTCAAGAAAGTCAAAAGAATACTATTGGTCACATTAAGCAAATTGGTTATCTTGAAGATAAACAAACCAGTCTGAAGCACACCCCAAATGTTTGTGGCTAATTACTCGTCATCTTTTCTTTTGCTAATAATCAAACTAAAAAATTATTATTCTTCTAATTTTATTTTTTATAATTCAAACGATCTAGGTTGTGTTTAAAAGGGTTGTTGCTGAAGGGTTACCTGCTGGTTGGATCAAGGAAGTAAAACTTACAAAGAAGAAGAAAACTGTCAGAAGAGACCCGGTATTTAATATATACTCCTAGCCTTGGTGTTGGTTTCATGTATTCTTGATGTCCATGTAAATTATGGATCTGATACAACTTTGATCTAAATAGTTCTCTGTAACTGAAAGGAAAGCATTCTTCTCAGTTTTATATTAGTTTGAGGGATGCAGCTTGAAATGTTCATTTTGTACTGTATTCTGCAGTATTACATCAACCCTGTGAGTGGATATATATTTAATTCAGAAAAGATCTATTTCTGCTGAAGCTTGTTAGGTTAAACGTGGCTAAACCCTAAACATAAATTTATGGAGAATTTTGTTTCTGAGGCACGTAGAAGCCACAACCACTTCTGCATTTTTTTTATACCTATAAACAGTAAACCGCACATTGAACCGGGTCCGGACGGGTTGGACCGGACAAACCGGGAACCGACCCCCTCACTGGTTCGAGAGCCGATCCGGTTCTGATAACACTGGTTCTAACACTTTAACCATTTTTAGCAGCACAATCGTACAACCGGACATTGTTTTTAATAATTGTAAAATAAAATACAATAAAAAAATTTACTTGCCGATCCAACACTTTCTTAATCACGACTTGACAATACGGTAAAAAAGTGGGTTGAATACTGCTGTTATTATTATTTTATTCAAGATTCAATAAAAAATAAAAAAGAATTCAATATCATTTTTACACCAAGTAATATGTGGAGTAACTTCGAGCAGTATTGGCCCCAAATTTACCGGGGCTAAGATGTGCAGAAACAACAACTTTGTCCAACAAAGGCTGGATAGAATTCTTGCCTGATTGGCTTTTGAATTTTCCCAACGCCAAAGTTTTTCACCTGACTAGACTTAAGTCGGACCACTGGCCCATGTTATTGTTGCGAAATAATAAGACTTTGAATAGTATGGATAGACCTTTCAGATACGAGCCTATGTGGCTTAGTCATTCTGACTTCAAAAATCTCGTGACCTCCACTTGGGGCACTGTCCTTCATTGTCACAAGGAAGCCACAAAATTGTTCCCCAATAAGGCGAGAGGTTGGAATAGGAAAATATTTGGGAATGTTTTCATGAGAAAAGCTAAAATCCTTGCTCAACTAGACGTTATCCATATGTTGTTCTTAATCGGGAGAATTATTTGAGAATTGAGTATGCTGAGATTCTTCACCAGAAGGAAAAATTTTGGGCAGCTAAATCTAGATCAAAATGGATTGCGGATGGGGATAGAAATACCAAATATTATCATGTCACCACATTGGTTAAAAGGAATCACTCAAAAGTTAGTGCCATTAAGAATTCTTGGGATGAATGGGTGTATGACCCGGATCAGATTCAACACATTTTCCAAATGTTCTTCATGAAGTTGTTCACCTCACACTACAACAATCTGTGGCAACAGCCACGAAAATATTGTGTTGTCGCTAGGTAGTCGTTGTTAATAAGTGGGTTTTGTTTTAACACTATTTTTTGAGGGAATAGAGTTGTTTTAGAGTCGGACGTTTTGTCATAGCTGAAACAATGCTTTAGTGTGTACTTTTGCCGCAACTAGTTGTGTGAGTCCCAAAGAAATACTTGACAAATACGTATCCGAGGGTAATATACATCAACAACATCATGGATTAATGCTATTTCTGATTCATTGTTTTACTGTCAATATTTGTTGATGTAATATATAAGTTAACAGCGTCGCAGTAAGTGCGTATTTAAAACTTAGTTAGCTCTTACTAATTCGGATACCAACCTGTCAAATTAACAGAACAATTTGGATTTTACCAGCAGCTGAAGCAGATGACCTACGTAGCCGTTTCCTCAGCCCAGACTTCTGAATCACCCCGACACCTTCATAAGGTAGTGATTCCATAAACAATCTCACTGTAATTATACTGAGACAAATCGATCGAAGCTTCTTTGGATACCTTATTTACGATAGCCTTCACTTCACAGCCGATCTACCCAACCTTCACCTCGAGACAACCTTCACTTAACTTCCAACATCCTCATCCTTTTTCCTGTAGCATTACGAAAAGGTACGGTTTCCTCCTCAAATTATGAATTGACGTCTTATTTTTTGAGCTAAGACAATGAAATTCACCCAACTGCTGTGTTGTCAATGTATTTCATTCTGTGTACATCAAGTAAAGAGCAGCTTATCTAATCGGTTAACGAATTGAGTGACTGTGAGTGAGTCCCAAGCAACTGATTTGTACGAAGGCGATTGCTGAATGTAGACATAACAAAATGTGTCCGTTTCTCCCCATTTCTGTTGCGGCGTTTCACTACAAATTGTCTGTTTGATTTTTTGGTTAAGTGTATACACACTGATTGCTGCTCTGTTACAGTAATAGAATTAACTGAATTTGTCGTTGAATAAAGTTGGTTAATTATCATGGGTTCGGGTAAAGCTTCTATCAACATAATTATACAGCAGTTAACAACTGCTTTTAAACAAAGACTATGCATAGGATCTCAGTTTTGTAACATAATTGACAATTCCCTTTTCTAGACAAAGCAGTTGTAAAACACTTGGTGGCTGGAAAACAGTAGTGTCTACTTACATGATACGTTGTAATATTGGTTTTAATATTTTCTCATTTCTAAACAGAGGCTCATTAAGGATGGATAAAAGTTGGATGACCAAACATCGACAAAGTCAGGAATATAAGGCAGGTGTTACCTCTTTCTTGGACTTTGCCTATTCGCGTGCGTCATGGGATGGGAGAATCTACTGTCCATGCCATAATTGTGTTGGTATGTCTTTGTTGGGGAGAAGTACGGTGAAGTTGCATCTGGAAAGATATGGAGTACTACAAAGTTACACTACATGTGTAGACCATGGAGAAGAAATCGAAGAAAGGATTACTAACAGGAGGACTGCCATGTCTCGTTAAGAAATGAAAGATATGATAACTGATGGATTGGGTGGTATGAGTCGTGATGAAGGTGAGGAACCCAATGCAGAGGCTAGGACATTTTATAAGCTATTAGAAGATTGTGAGAAAGGCTTATACCCAGGGTGTGTATCCTACAACAAGATGTTCTTCTTTGTGGAACTGCTGAATCTAAAGGCTCTGTACAAGGTTTCTAACAAGTTCGCAGATGAGTTGCTTCGTATGTTGGGTAAAGTACTTCCACCTAAGAATACAGTACCTAAGTCGTTCTCTGAGGCAAAGAAATTTATATTCGGATTAGGTTTGGACTATAAGAAGATACATGCTTGTGTAAATGACTGTATTTTATTTAGAAATGAATACATCAATCTCGATGCGTGTCCAATATGTGGCGAGTCACGATGATTTCAAGGTCATGAAAGTGCAGGAGGAATGAACAGTCTGGATGTTATGCACATTGAAAAAGATGTGTGTGATAACCTGATTGGAATGTTACTAGGTGTTTCTAGAAAAACAAATGATAATCTCAATGCTAGACTGGACTTGCAGGTGTTATGCATATGAACATCGTTGCATCCCGTCCGTAGGGGGCCGAAGTTGGTGGTACCGCCTGCCTGCTACACCCTATCTAAACAAAAGAAGATGAAGCTATGTGAGTTCCTAAAAATTTGTGATTGCCAAGTGGTTATTCGTCAGGAATAAAATATTTCGTTGTGTAAAGTTGAAAGACAGAAAATTGATCGGTTTGAAAAGTCATGAATACCATGTTCTAATGCAACGCATACTGAGTATTGCAATTAAGGGATTACTGCCCAAGAATGTATGCAAGGCACTGATAGACATGAGCAACACCTTCAGAGTGCTATCCTCCAAGGAGTTGCACATGGCAGATCTAATGAAAATGGAGACGCAGTTACCAATGACAATGTGCAACCTAGAGAGAATCTTTCCACCATCATTCTTCAACATCACCGTACATTTGATAACTCACCTTGCAGAGGAGGCAAGAGTAGCAGGGCCAGTTCAATACAGATGGATGTATTCAATTGAAAGGTCAGTAATATTGTACCAAGGTTTTAAATGAGTTTTAATATGGGTTTATAAGCTAATGACACGCTACTGTGATAGGATAATGGGGATAATGAAGTCATTCGTTCGCAACAGAAGTCAGTCAGAGGGCTGAATAGCTGATGGTTATATTGCGCTAGAGTGTTTGACAGTTTGTTCCAAATATTTACATGACATTGAGACTAAATTTAGCCGACACAATCCCGCTTTTCCTCAAGATCAGGTTCTTAGGTTGACGACAAGTGGGTTTGGCACCTTTCGTCTGTTTAGAGCACCCATTGGTCGTGCAGTAGTTCGCGAACTAACCAACGAAGAATGGGGACACTGTCAACGCTACGTTCTCAATCAATGTGAAGAGGTCAAGCCCTTCATTGAATAAGTGTTTCAATGTATTATTTCGTTCAGAACAAAGTAGCGTAAGTCAATTATTTCTAACTCGTTCCATTTGGACGATTTTTAAAAAAAGGGAACACATGCGACAGCTCATTGGAGCTAGGGTTAATAGACGGGACATCGATGTGTTGCACAATAGAACATTCATCTAGTGGTTAGAAGGAAGGGTATGAAATCCTTAACCCTGTTTACGACTCATGATAAAGGTATCGATGTGTACATTTAATTATTTATTGCATCAGGTTGATCGAATGTCTGGTCTGCATGAGGATGAAAAATTTCATCAACTTAAGGCATTATGTCGGGGTCTTTTATATGGCGTGAATACATATACTGGATATAAAGCTAATGGGTTCATTTTCCAAACAAAAGAGTAGTCAAAGATGAGGAACTTTGACAACAGTGGCGTCTTATGCAAGGCTGATACAACGTACTATTTTAGCTCCTCCGAAAACCCCCCCTTGAAGGGGCGATTGATTATTACGGAGAGTTAAGGAAAGTAGTGGAGCTTCAATATCTTTGAGATCTCAGCATTGTTCTGTTCAAATGTGACTGGTACAACATACTGTCATCATCCAATAGCATGAAAGTGGATGCGTACGGGTTTGTTTGTGTTAACACAACAAACTATTTGTCAACGGATGAACCATATGTACTGGCATCCCAAGCAACACATGTTTTCTACTTGCTGACAATAATAATAAAGATTGGAGTACTGTGTTGAATGCAGAGGCCAAAAGGCGGTTCGTCCTTGGCGGACAAATGTCTGGAGAATCTGTTGAGCCGTACCAGGAAACCTCTGTTGCAGTGGTTGTTAATGTCCTGCATGCCGATCATGTCGACGAGGAGCTCGATTGGTGTAGGAACGACATTGACGCAGTAGAGGTAGAAACCAATGTCGTTAGTGATGTCATGCGAAACAATGACAATCACGAAGGACCAGACATTCTTGAAGAAGAGGATGCAACATCTGTTGGTGTGGAAGATAACGACTATTCTTCATCTGGTGGGACCGACTCAGATTAGAGGAAGACTTGTACGACTCCGAGCAAGACTCAGGGTCTTCATCCAATTATGACCCGGGAGATGACTGACAAAGACTTTAGGTTAAACACCTACAACTGTTGCTATTGTATGTTCGGTTTGTACTGTAGGTTGATGGTTACATTGTGTTCAAACTTGTGTTCTACAATTCTGTTATGTTTGTTATGTGTACTTTAGGTTATTCCCATTTGTGTTCTATTTTTGACAGTTGTTATGTAGACTATAAAAGTGTTTGATTATACATTTGTGTTCTAGCAATTTGATTATACAATTCTGCTTATACATTGCTCTAACTACATTCTGTTTGTATACATTATGTTAATATTATGTTTACATTAATGTTGTTTGTTGCAATTCTGTATAAATGCTGTTTGCTGCAATTCTGATTATATTCTGTTGGCTCTGACTACATGCTGTTTGCTGCAATTCTATATTAATTCTGTATAAATGCTGTAAATGTTAGATGTTGTACATTGGTGTAAATTGCTTTTTCAATGTATATACATTGCTGAAAATTGTTGTACATTGGTGTCAATTGATGTACATTGGTGTACATTGCTGTTTCAATGTATATACATTGCTGTAAATTGCTGTACATTGTTTGGTCCAGTAAGTAGTAAATGTACATTGCTGTATATGCAAGTGCTGTAAATAAAACCGCTGTTCGTTGACATGTTTTCTATAAAACTGCTGCTCATCCCAGCTAATCATCCTTGCTGCACCTTCCTTACTGCTCATCCCTGCTGCTTGGTCCAGTTGTCAATGTGTATCGACCTTCTTGTCCACCCTACAAAGAGTTAGCAATCTTTAACAACAAGATTCATTGTATCGACCTTCTTGTCCGATGTGTATTGAACTTCTTTATCTGGGCAAGATTCAGTTCCTTTCATGATCGGGAATGAGGCGACTATGACGCTCAGGGGATGCACCAACCAATTCTGCAACAACAACAACAAAAAATTGTGGAATACACAATATGACAATCCCAACTCATTTGATAGAACTGCAGTTTAACATCACAATATGACAATCCCAGCTCAATATGACAATCCCAACACAATATGACAATCCCAGCAGTTAATACACAATTGAGGAAACTTGAATTCATGATAACTAGGATTCATGCACTTAATATCTTCTCTTGTTGGCTTCCCTAAGATCTGCGTCCATAATAGATAGAATCAACATAAAAAGCTTATAAACCATTTCAGAGAAATAGACACTATCTAATCATGAAAATTAGTGAGGGTGGAGCAAAATCAAACCTTTAATATCTCCACGAGCTGATCAACTGCACTTTCCCCAGGAAATAGAGGATACATCAGAATACGAAACAAGCAAAGGATATAAGAAAGAGAGCAGTAAACAACTTGAAGACTATCCTTTTGAGTGTTTTGGCATGAAAATACAGAAATCGAAATCGAACACTGAACCCAGACCCTTTCTCAGTGTCGCTATGGCCTCCTGAACAATGAACCCAGACCCTTACCAGGAAATTCCAAATTGCAGAAAGCAGGAAAATGGAAATTCGGCAATTCTGATGGAGAGGGCCTTGCAAATTGCAGAAAACTCAAAATGAAGGGGAGACTTTGCAAATGAAGGGCAGAACAAAGGCTTACGGGTTAGGTTTTTTAATTAGATTATGCCCTATATTGTTTTCCTAAAATTACTGTGCGTAATTTGCAGGCCAGATATCTAGTTAATAGTGGTTTAGAAGTGATTCCGACGGTTTAGGGGTTGTAACTTAACGTTATTACTAAATGAGATAATTTAGTAGGGAATATGACTTTATATAATACTGTATTAGAAAAACAAAATAACTACATATAATACTGTATTATATGTACAAGTTTGGATTATATGTTTGCATATACAATATATACAAGTTTGTATTATAAGTTTGCATATACAATATATACAAGTTTGTATATACAATATATACACTTACATGCAAGTTTGTATATACAACATTACTAGTTTGTATATGCAATAAATACAATTTTGTATTATATGTACAAGTTTGTATTATATACAGTATATACAAGTTTCGTACCACTTCTTGTACCAATTTTAATATAATATTCTGTTTAATTATTATTCAATCTACTCTAAACCATTACACCAACTTAGTTGGTTCGATGATGATTTACAATATACACTAATATAATGGATTATGTATTATGGACCTATGGCATATGGATTATGGATCTATGGGTTAGGATTGCAATTATCATCATTGAGAAGTTTGCGTTCATAATGTTGCTCAAATTTGTCCAACGACATAATGGTTTAAGGTTTGCATTCATAATGGTTTAGGGTTTGCGTTCATATGAATTATGTTTACGTTCCTCCAACGACATACCTACGAATCTCAGCAGAAGACTTGACTAAATGTTTGGAAAACTAATAAAATGCTACTTACTCAGTATTAGTGAAGTGCTTTGATAGTCTCACGTACATGAATTATATAAACAAATGAAAACAAATGCATACTCTCCGTTGTATACTGAACCAGGTTCATTAGTTGGTCCATTAAGCTCTCGGATTATTCTTTTAATTATATATGTGGTATAAATTAAGAGCCCAACCTACGACCCAAATGATCAATGCGTCAAAAACACTAACAAAAACACGACCCATACTTGATTCGTAAGTAATTGGATAAAATAAATTATTGCATAGGGCTGAACTTGTTCATACATGCTGTCCACTTCATCCATTTTATAATCGGACCGAAGCCCTATTGTTATTTTAGTCATCAAGTGCAATCGGACCGAAGCCCAAACAACTTTTCGGTTGAAGCCCACCTGGTGTCCAAGTAGGCAACACCTTCTGAATCGACACATTACCCCTCTTCGAAGCAAATGTCATTCGAAGTTTGAGATGACATGAGTGTCGGTCCCACCATTTCTGCATCTTTTCCATTTCCTTTGTAATTTACCGCGCATTCACTCCTTCTCACTGCTTACTTGAGTTGTATTCTCCATTTCACACCGAAATTAGTTCCTCTCTTCCTCTCCTCCGACGATTCAAAGGGACGGTTCATCTTCAAGAAGTTCTGCAGATCTAGCACCAAAGGTACGGTTCATGTTCTTGTAGAACCATCTGCTTACTTGCGTTTGAAGAAACTTGAACAGCAGTGTTAGGTTTTGCAAACGCTGTGCTGTGCTGTTCCTAGGAACAGCAGTGCTACTCCACGACAGTCCGTTAAAAATTGAAACTTTACAATGTCAAACCTTTTGAAATCATGATGAACCACAGTTTGGAAGATGCATGTCTTGTTAGGGTTTTTTCGATCAGTTGTCACAATAATATGTCTTGTTAGTGTTGAACACAGTCGGCAGCATCGTTGGAACTAGAAGAATGAGGCTCAATAGTAACAGCGTAGCACCCCCAATTAAGCCAATCCCAACTCGGAAATAACCCCAGAAACTGCCCCGCGCAGGACCAAGTAGGTTTACTTCCTCCAAAACTTTGTGGCTTACAGGACATGGGAGAGGTGTATGTTGTACCCATATAGGTTTACTTCCTTGTTTAACTTTATACTTCCAGGTTCATCAGTTGTTGACACCTTGGTGGAGAACCATACAACACCGATCACTTTGGACCCCCAAGTTGAAGAAATTCCACCACAGGAAACACAACATGTTACTCCATTGGTTACTGAGCATGCGACTGAATAGGGTAAGTCTTTGTGTAAACCAAAACAACCAACAACTATTGGAAGTTATTGAATCCTTTATTCCTATGGTCGTATGTTTGATATTAAGTACAGATGAATGTTTAGAAGTGCAAGATGAAGGTGTAAGGGTGGAAGATGAAGGTGTAAGGGTGGAAGATGAAGGTGTAAGGGTGGAAGATGAAGGTGTAAGTGTGCAAAAGGATGGTATAAGGCCACCAGCTAAGAAGCTACAGAGGGGGCGGACCAGGTGTATTAAGCTATCCAGATATGGAATAAATGAAAAATAAGAGTAACAGTTTAATGCTCAGGGCAAGGTCTGCTCGAAGACTGCATCGGTGTTTTCCTCATGGTGTGGGTGCATCATACGGAAATGAACGAATGCACCATTGATGGTGAAAGACTGGAAGGAGATCCCAAAGGAACCCATTGACTACGAGGCCAAAATGCTAATGCTCGTTGGAGTAAGTACACTTACATGCTCTTTCTTAACGGTCGTTGTTCAATAAGACAGAATGTGTATGTTTGCCAACATTACGATTTTAAACGTTAATAAGTATTGTTGCTTCGCAGGAAACGTTTGTTATCCCTGAAGATGATAACTTGAAGCAACTGATTGTATGCACACTGAGAGAGAAGTACAGAAATTACAGGGCCAACCTGAAAAGAAGGTATTATGACAGATACCTTACTGATGAAGAAAGGATACATAACATCCCTAGATGTGGTGACAAAAGATTGGTCGTGGCTAGTGAATTGGTTCAGTTCAGAGGAGTTTAAGGTGGTTAAACTGTGGAAATCTTGTTCTTTTATGCTTTACTGCGGTTTATAGCAAGTTTTTATATCTTATTAACCATATGACTGTTTATGTCCTCATACTTGAATTGAAGGTGAGGAGCGAGCGTAACAAAGCAAACAAAGCTCACCAAGTGATCAGGTACACTGCGGGGACATGCAGCTTTGCCAAGACGGAACAGGAAGAGGTAATGAACCCATACACCCAAACTCTTCAGAATCTAGTAACCACTCAGTTACAGTGCTTGTTTTTAAAACTGCAGATTATGAAAAATAATGGGGTGCATCTGGGTCAATACCACATGTTTTGGAAGACCCATATGGACAAGAAGGGGGTTCCTCGAGATCTGAAAAGTCAAGCAATCCTGGTAAGCGATAAGACCTCTTCTTCCTTCTTAATTTTTAAAATGTTTCACACCTAACACGTGAGATTGGATTGTACTGGTTGTAGGCTGCAGTTTAACAAAGGGCTGCTGAACTACAAGCTGAAGAGGACACTCCCGTTGACAAGGATGCGCTTTATAATGAAATTCGTAAGCCTGACCGTCGTCGATCTCGTGTATCCAAAATTGCACGGATGATGGAGAGTGAGCAGTTGAAAAAAGCGAGGGAAGAAGTGGCTCTAGCTAGAGCTGAAACTGTAGAAACTAAAAAAGAGGTTAGCGGAGGAGAGCTCAAAGAAGGCGGACGAGAGTTCAAGGAAGGCAGAGGAAGCGGCATTAACTCTAATGAAGTTCCAAGAAAACATGACGGCAGTCCAAAGAGATATGACCTTCACGAGAAGGGCACTGCAAGCCAATGGTGCATTGCTAGATGATTTAGATGCATAAGGTATAGTAAACAAGTCTTTGTTTGAGTGATGGTACTCTGTTTTTTAGGCATGTTAATGTGAGATTGTTCTAATTCAACCTATTGGTGTGCTTGCAGATCAAAATGTTTGACATATGACACAACACTTGCTTTAGGTAATCAATTTTCACTTGCTTGATATCCAGTTGGGTTAGGCCTAGTATAGTATCTGTCTTGAAACAGAAAATGTGTCATTTTGTAATGCTGGAACATCTTAACAGTATTTTGTCTTTGTTTGTTCTGTGTTTTGGTCCTTTTGGACCACATGTTTATGCTGAAACTTATTGTCTGCTATATATTTGCTCTGTTTATGTTGAGGTTGGACACTTTGTATATGGAAATGTATGAATGGTTGGTTCTAGGTGGTATGCATTATGTAATGTCTAGCTGGTGAAAATCCAAAACATTTATTCTGAAACTGGTATAGCTGTATTAGCATCGAAAATTTGATTACCAATACATACGCCAAATACAGTCAGGAAAAAACTAATGCAATTACCTTTTAACTGCAACAAAATTCGTCATGTAGACAACGACAATTACTGCTTCTACACGTAGACAATAAACTCAACACCAAGCAAACAATGCAATTTAGGTCGCCCTTGCGACTTGCATCGACCACAAACTTAGGCTGTATTAACATTTTCTTGCATTAAACTTTATGTAACGCTATTTATGTATAATTAGTTTCTAAATCTTACTGTATCCACATATGCTAGACACAAAAACCAAGAAACATCAACACATATTTGTTGTAGCCGATAGCTCCATTTTACCGTCAATGCATGTTGTATCTGAACCACCTATATAGCATCCAATTAGGACCGACACTAATTACGCATGAACACCACTGCCAATATATTGATGCCAAAGGTATGACCAACTGTTCATTCCAGCAGCGGCAGACATTTAGTATCCGCATTTTGTCCGTGCGGATAACTTTAGCATCGGGGCTTTCAGGCACGACCCTTAGCATCGACATGTCATCTTAGCAGCGACAAAACTCAACTTACCAACGATTTTACGCCATGACTATAGTGTTACTTTCTTGTAGTGTCACGTAAAGATAGGGTTCCTATTCAGCCTTGTCTTAATTTTAGTCCGCCCTCGACAATAAATTATCAAATGAGTGATTCCCTTAATAGGAATGTCTCTGACTGTGAAATTAAGTGTGCCCTCGATTGCCTTAGTCCATTAAAAGCGCCCGATTCAGATGGTTTGCACCTTATATTTTATAAAAAAAAATTGGGAGATTGTGGGTAGTTCGATCTGCAGGTTGATAAAAACCATTTTCACTGGTCAGCATCTGCCCGAGGGCATGAATGACACCCTTCTTTGTCTGATTCCGAAAGTTAATAACCCTGAATCGGTCAAACAATTCAGACCAATCAACCTCTGTAATACCTCTTACAAGCTGCTTTCCAAAGTCATTGTCAATATAATCAGACCTTTTATGCATCATCTCATCTCTCCTTTCCAAGCCAGCATCATACCTGGTCGTCGGGCGGGGGATAATGTCGTGATTCTCAGGGAAGCCCTGTCCTCTCTTGGTAAGAAAAGAGGAAATTCAGGATTGATGATTTTGAAACTTGACCTTGAAAAAGCTTATGATAGACTTGAATGGGATTTTATTCGCCAATCTTTGGTGCATTTTAAGTTCCCCGAGAGACTTATCTCTATTTTCATGAACTGTGTCACGTCTACTGAGGTTTCTATCTAGTTTAGTGGAGGTAAATGTGAAACTTTCACCCCATCTCGGGGTCTTATACAAGAAGATCTTATGTCTCCCTACTTCTTCATCCTCTGCATTGATTTCCTTAGTTTTCTCATCGAGAATGAACTTAGGGAGAAGTAGTGGAAACCGTTAAAGTTAGGAAGAGAATCTCTAGCTTTATCTCACCCGTTGTTTGCTGATGATCTGATACTTATGGGAGAAGCTTCATTTGCAAACTGTGAATCAATGAAGAAAACTTTGCAATCTTTCTGCTCAGTCTCGGGTCAAAAAGTGAATTTGGAAAAATCTCAAGTCGATAATTCAAGAAAGTCGACTGGATCGACAAATCAAATGGAAGGCTTCTTGGGGATTAAGAAAGTCGATAATTTGTCAAATTACTTGGGATTTCTGTTGACTTTGTCAAATAAAGATGCAAAATCGTTTAAGTTCATCCTAGACAGAGTGAGATCTAAACTTGCAGGTTGGTGCGCTAAGCTGCTTTCCATGGCGGGTCGTGGCATTCTGATTAATTCAGTAATGGATTCGATCCCCTCGTATTTCATGCAATGTACCTACCTTCCGACGACTATTTGCAAGGAGTTAGACAAAATTAAAAGGGATTTTCTTTGGGGCTCTTCAGAGACTAAAAGAAAAACACATAACTTGAGTTGGGAAGTTGTTACCCTTGCTAAAGATAAGGGGATAGGGGGACTAGGAATGCATTTAACTAGGGACAGAAATCAAGTGATGATTGCTAACTTCGCCTGGAGGGTGGATAATTCCGAGGCACATTGGGCGACGATCATTAAGCAGAGGTATTTGTATATTTCCAGAAGAGTTGTTAAGGGTGGAACTCCTACCTGTAAAGATTTGGACCAAGGGTTAAAATTCCTTAAAGGTGGTGAGGGATGGATCATTAGTGAGGGAACCCTCATAAATCTCTGGTATGATAATTGGATGGGGTGCTCGACGCTTAGAGCGTTGATTCATGGTCATCTGCTCCCGGGTGAAGAAAACACGAAGGTGACAGAGATTACTAGGGAAAATGGAGAGTGGGACGTCTCTAATCTATCGTTTGAAATCCCTAATAACATATTTGATACCATTAGGGATACCCCTAGAAGTATCTCTTCGGGTGCCCTCGATAGAAAAATGTCGATGGGGTCCCCCAAAGGAAAACCATCGGTGGCTGTGGTCCACCGGAGCTTAAAGCAAAACCGTCACAACCATATTGAGCCTGAACCAAATAAGTGGAACTGGATATGGAAGTGTGAAAACATTCCTAGGATCAAATATTTTATGTGGCTTTGCAATCATGAACGAATTCTCACTGCGAGTATGCTTCACAAAAGGGGAATGGACATAAACCCCATCTGCAAAAACAGTGGCCTTTACGAGGAGAACATTTTGCACGTCCTTCGAGATTGTGAGATTGCGAGGAAAATCTGGGTTGATATAGGTTTTCCCATTGGAATTAATTTTCATGGGGTCCCGTTATCGAGTTGGCTGAAAGTTAACTGCATGAGCAAAATTGATCACCATACTGGGGTACAATGGTGGTTGATATTTTCTTCGACATTATGGTATATTTGGAAAAACCGGAATTCTCTCATTTTCAATTACAAATCTTTAGATAAAAATATTGTTGGACTAACACTTTCGTAGGCAAGAGACACAACTGCAATTTTAGTGAAGATATGAATAGCGCGGAGAAGAAGACAATTACAAGTGCGATGAACCCAACCCGTGTGTGCGTGGACAAAATTAAATACAGATGGATCAACATTTGGGAATCCAGGACCGGCGGGGTGTGCAGCGATACTTAGGAACCATCTTGGAAGATGGTTGAAGGGATCGCAAAGGAAACTGGGGAGGACAAACAGCTTGGTGGCGGATCTCTATCTTTTTACCCAAATAATACCTTCGAGCAGTAAAACTAAATAATGGTGAATTGATTTATACATTTCTATTTTCAAAAGGAAAACGATTCTTTCAAAGATGTTTCTATTATATATATATATATATATATATAAATATCTTTTATTAAAATGACCAAGTCTTATTGTTGTTGAACAACGCATAAGCTTTCTGAGTTAGGAGCAACAAACTCAAGTAGGCTTTCATGAATCGGTTCAACTCTGAACCGGTTCTGAACTGAACTAAAATTGTTTACAGCAAATTCATATTTTATTTTGCTTATTAAAAGAATTGATCTATTTAACACATAAAAAATTGGTCTAGTTAGAACCGGTTCAAACTCGTTTCGAACTGGTTTGGTCCTATTATATTTAAAAAAATAAGACTCGGTTTCGGTTCAATCAAAAATAACACAAGTTAGTAAAAAACAACATTGTTTCATTCAAAAGCAACACCACTTCAGTCTAAAAATAGAACTGGACCAATACATAGATGTCTTTGAACATTGAACTATGAAAAATACACAAACAAACTACTCCTCTTTAATATTTAATCAATTAGGTTAGACCGGTTTGATTTGTTTTGTTTTGGCCGATTCAAAAGTTATATAGGTTTAATCTGATTTGATTTGAATTTTTAGTATTTACAAGTACAAAAAACGAGTCAACTCGAGCCAGTTCGAACTGAATTGAATTCACTTTTTGAACTAACTTACTTTAACCTTAAAATTCAAATCAATCCAAACCAGACCTGATCTGATTTAGTTTGGTTGAACATGTTTATTTGAACAAGTATACACTGAAGTTGTGCGCTACACCAACAATTGTCATTTTTTAATGACATATTACGTGATAATAAATATTAATTATTTACTTGCTAAAATAATATAAAAACTGAATTTCGATATAAAAGCAACAAATGATGTTGAATTTTTAATATTTTGATTGACAATACTATGTCTATCCAAAAGTTAGATTTAATTTGAAGTGTAGAAGTGAAACTCAATGTCGTTTGCATTTTGGATTAGATGTTGAAACATAACATTGACTTTCATATGATAATGTTCTGAGTTGACCAAAAAAATAGTCTAATAAAAAATTTCGTTTGTATTTAGATAATTATAGAACTAAGTCATTCTCAATAAATTCTTTTGAGTTTCATGTGATGTTCTAGAATAATTATCTTTTATAAGTTTCTAGATAAATTAGGATCTAGGATTTTCTCTCTAGCTTTGTAAAAACGACCATACCAAGTATCACCAACCAGAAGAGTTGTACACGTGAGGCTCTTAAATATCATATTTAGAATGAGGGTGTTATATATATATATATATACACACACATATATGTGAGTTTTTATCTTTATCGGTAAATTACCGTCTTGGATAAATGTAATTGACACTTCATTATTTTACATATGATTAAATTATCTACTCACTTGCAAAGTAGACCTCGAATTGGGTTGTGAATACATATGAAAGAGTATACAATAATGATGGTATCAAATACCAGAAGCTTGAATTGAATCAGTATATTAATGGAATAAGTTCAACAATGAATTTCATTTCCCAACAACATGAGTTACTCAGTCTGATTTCCGAGTAGTAGTTTGGTTTATGAGTTTTATTGAATACATACCCAGGTTAAGAATGATTCATGTTGTGGATTGTTTTTATTGGGAAGATCCTCTAATGTGCCCACATGGAAGGAGAGTTATTTGGAAATTCGAAAAAATGCACAAACGTTTAGAAAGAACAACTATCAGCTTCTGCCGAGAAAATAAAATCTTTGTTACCTTTGTATTGGGGTTTACTGCTTTATTGATGCTTTGTGATACTTTCATTGTTACCTTCAATAAGATGAATTACTAATGATAAGAAATATTGTGGAGTGTTAATTCTCGTCTTGTCTTCATTTTAGTGTCCTTAGGTTTAGTTGATGTTAAGTTTATAATGAGGTAGTTATTTAAGAATATATTTTGAATTTCTTGTTAAGTTATTACAATGCAATATGAAGTATTGTTGTATTCAGTTCAGTTCACTACCATTCATTTATGAAGTATTCAATTGTAATCAATTCCGTTTTAAAAACCATTATGTTATAAGTAATGTTGTTATGTGCTAATATCATGTTATATATTGTGTTTTTATATGCACTAACATGTCTTCTTAGTTGTTATATTTACTCAAATATTTTCCAAACTATTGTTTTGTGCACCCAAATACATTCAAGCGTGATTTCTGACCATTGTTGTGCTCACCAAAGTTTTCTGACCATTCTTCTGTTTTATTTAAAATTTGTTGTAGTCTTCTTGATTTGTTTGATGACATCGTGTTCACCAAAATATGAAATACATTATAAAATACAATGTATACCACACACATTTTTATATAAAAACCATATCGAAGACTGAAAGATCCATCAACATCTTGTTAATACACCAATACCTCTCCGCAAATCCAGTCGAAATGTTATGCTTTATAAGCCCATGAGATGTTCAAAAAATAGTATGTGTCAGGATGATCTTTGAACACACAAGACAAATTGAGGTTGTGCCCAGTATCTTATTTTGGACTTTGAACATGCATCCTATATTTGTGCACCATAGAGTTGTTCAAATCAACTCATACTTTCATTCTCAGTTGACTGGTTGGGTCTGCCCAACATATTTTATTTGGATTTCGTACAAAGTTCATTCTATTTGCCTAAATCACAGGTTACATCATATAGTTGGTACTCAAGTAACCTGTGATTGACTAGATTTGTGCCTAGTATCTTCTTTTGGCTTTTGAGTAAAATGGATGCCTGAGTTTTGTGTTTGATTAGCTGACACAAAACGATTAATAAACGAAAATCATTGAATCAATCAAGCACAACATAGAACATATAGGTAAGAGAGGCTTTTGTAGAACAAGATGACAGACCTCTACTATCTTGATTGTTCCTCTTGTATAATTGTGGATGTTAACATAGTTAAGAACTGACCTCTATACTTTGTGAACTGGTAATCATCAAGCAAATTAGGTGAATCATCAGAGTTAAAGTCATCATAATTTATAAATAGATAATTGGTACCATCTGAAAGTGAAATGAGCTAATATAGTTGAGAATATAAGTGAGAAGAAACATCAGTTTGAGAGAAACCATGAGTAGAAATCAAAATAGGATAGATCAGCTCATGAACATGACCCTTCTGGTAAGGCCTCATATAGTAAGCATACTCCCAATTTTCGACGAATTGGAATAAAACAACTTCTCTGTTAGTGGTCTGGTCAGGACATCTGCTATCTGATCTGAACTTAGCACATGATTAACATGAACAATTCCCCGTGACATTTTCTCACCAACAAAGAAAAAGTCCAGTTGTACATGTTTCAATTTTGCATGTTGAACTAGGTAAGCAACAATGGATATAGTGATTGTATTATCACACCAAATTACTGGAACACTAGACAGAGATAGACCAAGTTCTGTGAGTAGAGAATTTATCTAAATAACATTACACATTGCATTGGCTAAACCCAAAAATTCAGCTTCAGTAGTTTATCTAGAAACTACAGTTTGTTTCTTTGAACACAAGATAACTGGATTTACTCCTAGAAAGAAACAATTACCACTGGTTGAACGTAAATCATCAGTATCTACACCCCAATCAGAATTTGTAAAACATGTTATCTCAAGAGAGGCTGAGGGTCTAAAAGTTAAGCCATGATCAATAGAACATGGTAGATATTCAGAACACGTTTAATAACAACCCAATGAGCCTCTGTGGGTCTATGAAGAAACTGACTCAGTTTGTTAACACTCTAGCTAATATATGGACGAGTATAACACACATGTTGCAAAGCTTCAACTGTACTCCTGTATAAAGAATGATTTGATAGACCATACTAGATCCAGATGATGAGCTGAGAAGTGGGGAAGGACAAGGATTGTAATCAACCATGTTTCTACGAGATAACATATATACAATGTATTTTTGTTGGTTTAATATTTTGAAGATAGGACCAGATTGTATATCCATTCCAAGAAAATAGTTAAGAGTTCCCAAATCCTATAAAAAAAGAAGCTATTCAGATCATTGATGACAGATTCAACCAACTCACTACATGATCTAGTTACTACTATATCATATCATCAACATATACTAGAAGATATCCAGATTTATTTGAAACTCTTGATAGTCTGACAACTATCAGACCGAGAACTTAAAAATTCAAGATTAATGAGTAAGCAATCTTTGGATTTTTCAAACCATGCTTTCTAAGCTTGTTTGAGTCCATATAAGACTTTAGTGAGCTTACATACAAGAGGACTTCCAAAAGAATTTGTTGCTTAAAAACCTGGTGGCTGAGACATGTAGACCTATGTAAATTTACATTAAGAAAAACATTGTTTTGGGGTAAATGGTCAAAGTGCCCCCTAAAGTTTGTCCGAAATTTAAGAATCCCCTTTAAAGTTTAAAATGCCCCTTAATGTTTGAAAATGATGAAAAATCCCCCCTTGTTAGATGCTCTTTTAGGGGGAATTTTTCATCATTTCTTAACATTAGGGGAGATTTTAAACTTTAAGGAGGATTCTTAAATTTCGGCCAAACTTTAGGGGGCACTTTGACCATTAACCCCATTGTTTTTAATTTTGTTTTGCGTTTGATCTTGAAAATCCAGTTACACCCAACAAGTGTACGTCCAGGAGGCAAAGAGTTAATGTCTAGGTCCCCTTTTCATGTAGATCTTCAATTTCCTTCTGAATTGCTTTTCTCCATTCTGAAAACAGTCGTGTAGTGTGAATGTTTGTTGGTTCACCAATATCAGTACGTCCAGGAGGCAGAGGAGTGAGTGTCCAAGTCCCCTTTCTATGTAGAGCTTCAATTTCCTTCTGAATTGCTTTTGTCCATTATGGAAACTGTAGTGCGGTGTGAATGTTTATTGGTTCGCCAATATCAGCAGTTGTAGCTAATAATGCACTTGCATATGATCTGGATTTTGATCTTGTGATCATTCCATGAATAGAAGTTTGAGAGGTTCGTGTAGTAAATGCAATATGTTGAGAAGGTACATTGGTTTAACAAGTAGGTACTGCATTGTTTGCTGTAGTGGGACCTTTAAGGCCTACAACAACATCAATTTTATCTAAGGTAGAAGTAGGTATATCATTAGTATATAAAGGTATGTATGAAATAGAAGGTGGTTCAGAAGGTAAATGAGAAGAACTCCTATCAGATTTAGGAGGACATTCATGATAATGAACTATAGTAGGTACTATCTGATGATCAAGAACATCAACATGTGATTTGGACCTTGAAGACAACACATTATTATGTTCAGTAGAACTTGAGTTTGAGATCTCTACACCAACAAAGGAATCAATATTCACATGTAACAAAGAGGATGAAATATCTGAATTCCTAAGCAGTACAGAAGATAAAGGGATTCCTGATGTTGAATTAGTTGTATAAAACGAAATATTAGTAGCACACTGTTTGGTATATAAAGGAAAGACTAACTCTTCAAACTGAACATGTCTTGAAATATTCACACGACCTATTTTATCAGTGCACTTATAACATAGATGAGTTGAGGAATGGCCTATAAACACACACGGTCTAGATATGTAGTCAAACTTGTGTTTATTAAAATGACGCACATGTGGAAAACACAGACATCCAAACACCCTTAGAAGACTATATAATGGAGGTTTGTTGAATAGATTCTCAAAAGGAGCCTGACTGCTTAACACAGATGTTGGCATTCTGTTAATCAAATATATACTGCAGCAGCAAAAAAATCTGTCCAAAACTTGAAGGGAACATATCATTGGGTCAGTAGAGTAAGACCAAGTTCAACAATATGTCTGCGCTTTCTCTCAACAATACCATTCTGTTGAGAGGTATGTGGATATGTAAACCTGTGAAGAATTCCAGTGGATGTCAAATATGTATGAAACAAATCATAAAAATCACCTCCATTATCTGTTTGAATTGCTTTTACTTCACAACATAATTATTTTTTAGCAAACAATTGAAATGATTTCAAGATAGATGTGGCATCACTTTTGTTAGCCAGAAAATACAACCATGTAAAGCTTGAGTAGGCATTAACAAAGCTAATGTAATACCTTGAACCATTCCATCTGGTTGGTGAAAGTCCCCATATGTCAATCTAAACAAGTTGCAGAGTGCTAGCATATACACTCTCGGAATTACCGAATGGAAACTTGTAACTTTTGCCCATTTTACATGCGGTACTAGAGTCGACAATGGTGCGGGGAAAAACTCATAACCATGGTTATAACCGTTATAGTTTAATATGGTTAACCGTACCATAATGGTGCAGTACGGTTATGGAGATGAATATTCTACCCATAATGGTTATGGTTATTGTTATGGTATTTGAATTATACCCATGATTATTATATAAATATAATAATTATTTATTATTAAAAAGTTAATATATACTAAATAATGCAAGTTACTGTACACACAGGTAATAAATAATTATGATGTTAGTTTTATATATTTTATTGTTAGCAATATAGATTTATGTATTTTGAAAATAAAATTCCTGCTCTTTTATTATATTAGATGTGTAGAATAAATATGAGTATACAGGTAAAAGCATGGCTAATAACCACAGTTATTTTAATGGTTATGATATTGAAAATTGCACCAGTAATGGTTATGGTATGCGGTTTGAAAATATAGTATGGTTATGGTATTGGTCATTCCCTAACCATTAATAGCCTTATGTAGTACACAACTGATATTTTTCCATTTTATCACTACAAATGACTCCAGATTGAATTAAAAATTGTAATGTTTGGAATGAGGGATGGCGAAGTCTTTGGTACCATACAATAGAAGATTTAATTGCATTACTAGAAGTGGTTATACACACAACACTTTGAGATTCATCATATTTCATGGTTTCATTTGGCATAACTTTGGACTCAGAGTCCCAAATAGGAATTACAAAAAATTTCTTTGAACTATTTACTACAAAAATATCACTTTAAACACTTTATTAGCACATGAATTCTTAAAATCTTTAGTCCATATTGAACTAGATCACTCGATGTGTGTAACAGGGTTATCACACACTGTATCTAGATGATTTCTAAACTGACTACGAGTAACTGAATTAACATCAACTGTTTTATGATTACTATTATTGTATAGATATTTAGAACACATAGGAAATACTAATGACTTAGACTTTTCACATGTATTAGGAGAAAGACGCAACTTGTATAATCCTTCAGATTCACATCCCTCCAGGAGCCCTTGATGTGTTGTCAGAGCCTTGGCAAAATAACCATTAGGATGAAACAAAAAGTAAGCATGGTTATCTGTAAAAAATTGAGAAACGAATAATTTTTTTTTGGTAATATGAGAAGTTATAAGTATGTTACATAAAATAATAGATATGTTCTTGTGATATAGCTGTGATGTACCTGTATGAGAAATAAGGATTTGATTTCCATTTCCAACATATATCTTACCTTGTCTTGAATATGGAGTGACATTAAAAACATTCATTGTTGAATTTGTTAGATGATGAGATGCTCCTAAATCGGGAAACCAAGCCATATATGCTGCTCCAACTTCAGAAGAAGCACTTAAGGGAAACATGTGTGTATTGAGATCATTGATGTTTGTCACACCTCGATTCATCACAGGAGTATGATCTTGTGCACTTTTAGGTATATAGAGTTGTGAATGAGATGAAGGTGTGGTATATTGATAATGCACCTACTATTACAACTTTGATGAACCTCAGGAGGCATGTAAAACTCTGCATTATGAAATGTACCACTGTTATTGATATGAGACTGAGACTGAGATGTGATACTAGCAAATGATTGATCAAAACGATACTAGAATCTAGCAACCAGATGACCAAACTTTCTTTGTTGACGAGCTTCTGCATCCAACACAACACTTGGTATACTAGCTAGGTCATACAATTGTCTACTAGTCGTGATTATTGCAACAATATGTTCATAATCTGCAGTTAAACCAACAAGGATTGTACTAATCTACATAGTTTCATAAATCAGATCATTTGAACTTCTCATGCTATCACATAAATATTCATGCATTGATATATCTCGTTTCTTTTGTCCCTTAAGAGAACAAAGTAACCTCATAACTCGAATAGTTCAGGCAACAAAGAATAACTGATGCAGGGCATGGCAGATTTCAAAAGAACTTCGACATTAAACAAGCTTTGGAGGTATGGATGAAGAAACTGAGGTTAATAACCATGAAGCTAAGGTACTATCTTGCTCTGTATATACACTATAAGCAGGATTCATGGTTTTTGATCTATCTGCATTAACAATCAATTCATCCACTTGAGCAGAACCATCTAGATATCCTTCAAGTCGATGACTTGCAAACGTAAAACTAATTTGTTGTTTCCATTGGAGATAGTTTGATTCATCCAATTTTATGTTGATCGTCTTCTTTGTGAAGTGTTTTGGATTCAATGCCTTAAATGAATCCTCAAAAAACATAACCGAAACAACATGTTGAAGAACTCAGCTTGATGCATAGGTATGAACACGAAGAGCTTACAAATTTGCGTGCGAAACTTGAAGATTCTTGAAGAATCTTGCTCTGATACCCATGAAAGGATCCCTAAACCAATGCTAAATATAAGAAGAATCATAAATTGTAGAAGAAAGTAGAAGCGGGAAAAACTTTGTTCATTGATTCAAGAGTTGTAATTGAAGGTTACACCTTCATATTTATAGCAAATGAAGGTGGTTGTCACTTCTAATAATACCAAGATATTCCTCTAACTCGTAAATAATGACAAATTGACCCCTAAACAAAAATGATGAATGTAAATCATATGTATATCCTCTAACAATGTGGAATACAGTTAGGCATGCGAAGTATATGCCACCCAGTTATCCACTGTCGCACGACCAAGAAAAAACCACCTCCTTAGACGGGCTAAATGAACGACTTTTCCCAAAGGATAATTTAGCCTCCCCATGATCTTCGGGGAAAGACGTAAGACCATAAAGATTGAATTCTTCTTCCTTATAGTGGATTCCTCGTCTCCCTCCCACGCCATCCGAGGACGAACAACGATCAACCCCAACAGGACCGTTGCCTCTATGACGCATGAGAAACTGAAATTTCCTGCCCCTAATGGGATACACGAAATATTGGATGGTCAATTCGTGTCTAGATTGCTACACAAGATATCTCCGCAAAATGACCTAAACGAAAATCGTTTCCATTGAAATAGACCCAAGGGAAGGTGAACTCTATCCCTCTCCAATAGAGGAGTTGATTGAGGTCGAAGTTGACTTCAGGAGGAACAAAGTGGTCCATCGACGAGCATTCTCAACGACATACTTAAAATGCGCCGCAACACACGAAACTGGAAAAAACAATACTCAAGGAGGTTCATGAAGCTGTAACAGCCTGCCACGAGGGAGCCCAATCACTAAGTTAGGAAATATTCAGTTTGGGATACTATTTGCGAGCAAAAGAGATGGTCCGAAGGTGCAAAAATTGCAAGAAATTATCTCCAAGTAAAGGTCGAACATTGACGTTATTACGCTATAGGATAAGCACAAAGGCATTCGCCAAATAGAGCATTGACATCCTGTGCCAATTCTCAAACAGAACCAGGCAAAAGAAATATACAATCGTGGTGGTCGACTACATTTCCAAGTGGATCAAGCTGAAGGAACTCACCTCCATCACCGAGTTCCAAGTAATAAAATTCCTAAAACTAACATCTACTCACAATACGAGGCAACCTGAATCCTAATAAGCATCATCATATCTCAATTTGTGGGAAAATAACTGAAATGGTTGTGCGAAGAGGTGAAGATAAACCACTGATTCAACTCGGTACACCACCCACAGACCAACGAACAAGTTGAAACAACTAACAATGCCATCTTGGTCGGACTATAAAAGAGGGTCACAAACTTAAAAAGCAAATGGGCAGAGGAACTCGAGAACGTACTTTGGATTACTAGAATAACTCCTAAAGTTGGCGCAAATGAAACACCTTTCGGGCTAACTTACGTTACCGAAGTGATTGCCCTGATAGAAAATGCGAAAACCTCTCATAGGGTACAACACTTCGATCCATAAGACGAATAGACCACGAATTAGTAGATGAGAAATGATGGAAGTCATATTAAATTTAGGTAAAACTGAGTTTCTGCACAACCCGATACTTCAATAGATAAGTAAGCACTCGACAAATCTTTGTGGGGGAGATGGTTATAAGACGGGACAAATTCATCAACTTAGAACACCGCAACAAACTCTCTGCAAAATGGGAAGGACCTTACAAAATTGTCAAAATCATGGCATCAGACTTATTCTACCTAAAGGACATGGAAGGTATAAAATTACCTTGCCCTTTGAATGTCGAACACTTAAACGATTCCTTGCGTGATTGGCATTAAATTAGTGATATTACATGATTTTATTCCCTAAATTTGCAATTTAAATAAAGAAGTACCATTCAATTACGCAATAACATCTACCGAGAGTAAGAATCCCAAAACCTCATCCTAATGAGCGAACTAAAATTTGTCTTATAATTAGTGGTAAACCACCTCAACAGTCACTTATGTTGGCACTATGTGATTAAATGGTCACCTACATGTTTTTTTAGAGCTAAACAGTCACTTACGTTTCAAAAATGTCATTTTTTTTGTTAAACATGTCATATTATGTTACTTATGTTTGACAAATGTGATTAAATGGTCTCTAAAATGATCATTTTATCCATACCTTTTTTCTTGTTCGTCATGTTCATGTCTGAAATATGATTTCAAACTCAAATTTGCGCAAATCTACGTTTGAATCGAACCCATAAACGCGTATTTGGGCTCAACGCGAACCCAAAACGACAAATTTGAGTTCAAACTGAACCCAAATCTGTGAAATTAGGTTTGAAATCAAATTTCATGTTTGAATTAAGGAAGAAGAACTTGAAAATGAAGATAAAACGAAGGGTATTTAAGTAATTTTGTCTAAAGTTTTTTATAATCGTTCAATAATATTTTGAAACATAAGTAACTGTTCAACACAAGTTTCAACTGTTCAATCATATGTGCCAACATACGTGACTATTGAGTTAATTTACCCTATAATTGGGTGTATCGACAAGAACCTCATTTTAACTATATTAAATGAAGTCATTTCAGGACCAACGTTTAAAAGACTTGTTATAGGGGTCAATTTAAGATTACCTTATAACTAAGCAAACAATGACTTGTTAAAGTGATTGACTTATGATCATCCTATAATCAAGCAAACAAAGGCTTTTATAGCGGTTGACTTAAAACAAATGAACAATGTCTCGTTGTAGCGATCAAGTTAAGATTATTCTTAGGTCGGGCTGGCAATTCGTACGTACATGCGTGTTATTGTGCGTGTTAAACATATTAATAGAACACGATAGCACAACACGACACACACAAAAATGTAATTGTGTCACATTCACACCACACCACACCACACGAAATGAAATTTTTTGTATTAACACGACACAAACACGATAGCACGAAATTATCGTGGAAAGTCGTAGCATGATAGCACGGTTGCACGATAAGACGATAACTATTTCGTTGTAACACGATAACACGGTTGCACGATAACACGTTAATACATTCACACGATAACACAACCTAAATAACAGAAACAACAATACAATATGTCCAAAACAAAATAAAACATCACCCTTCGAACAGAAACTTCAAGTTGCTCATGCTCCACTTCCAAAACAAAAACTTCAAAATGTTTCCCACTACCACAACTGAACTGAATCATCATCAAAAAAACATATTATGATTTAATTCTTCAAACCAAAATCAGAATAAAAGTTATTCAAATGGCTTAAAAATCTCACCTGTCATTCACTCATTTTCCTATGTTACTATCTTTCAACTAAGCATCTTGATTAGCAACAACTGATGATTGGACATCTTCCACTCGTAATGTCAGAAAGTTATCATCCAAAGGTGCTTTGACTTAAAAACAGACAAGTAAATGAGTTATCATAAAAATTTACAAGTAAACAACTTTTATTTATGAACTCTTACTTAGATGTCCGACCTCTGCACGTATCCAATATTTTGCAACAAATAATTGCTTCAACAGTTTCAGGAACAAGTGAATTGCGAACTGCATCAACCACACGACCACCAGCACTAAATGCAGATTCAGACGGAACATTAGTGATAGGGATAATTAGTATATCACGAGCCATATCAGCAACAATAGAATAATGACATTGCTCTCGATACAAAAAATCAAGAACATTAATATCTACATTCCTATCTTTATGTGGATCCTCTAAATATTGCTCTAACTGTGACTTGTTTCGTATCAAATCATCAATTCTACCAGTCTCATCAAACTCTTACACGATAGAATTAACATACTAAAATTTAAACAAAGAAATTAAAAAAGCTGTAAATTAAAATATGATACAATTTAAAATAAGAAGTTTACTTACAGCCATTGCATCATGCTCTTTGAATTCTTGTAGTCCGGTTCTATCAGAAAAGTTTGTGTCATTTTCGCATCGGAATTGACCTGAATATTTGCTTATTTCATAATGATCATACAAATCATATAACTTCTTATTGATGTTTGAAACTTTTTCAGAAGCATCACGGCTGAAAAGTTTCTTATATGCAAATTCCACAAATAAAAACTTATAATGTGGATCCAAAGTGATAGCAATTGCCATTGTTATATTGAAATTCCGCCAATACTTCTCAAACTTTTCCAGCATTGACACTGCCATGTTTTTCAGATACTTATCATAACTATCACATTTCTCCAACAATGACAAATAAGCAAGAAACACATTGGGAAAGTACAAATTTGTTGTAGGATATTTTGTTCCAGAAAAGATGCAAGTCAAATCATAAAATCTCTCCAAGAATTCAGTCATAGCTTCAACTCTTTCCCACTCAACCGAAGAAGGGCAGCTATTATACTGATCATCACTCAACTCTAATTGTCTTAATGCAGTTCTGAAATAAATTGCATTCTTTAACATAAAAAAATAGCACTCCACCTTGTAGGAACATCTTGTCGCAAACCCTTCTTAGTATCAAGACACACTTTTGATACACATTCATAAAACATTGTTTTCCTAGCTTGAGAACCTTTAAAATATTTGACACTGGTTATAATCTTTTCTAAAACAGGATCAATTTCCTTCAAACCATCTTGAACAATCAAATTCAGAATATGTGCACAACAACGTAAATGAAAGTGTTGACCATTAAGCATAAGTGCTTTCCTATTAACTAACTAGTCCTTCAATGAAGCAATACATGTATCATTAGCATATGCATTATCCAAGGTAAAAGTACCAATCTTATGTGCAATGCCCCACTCATCAGGTAGATTTAATAACTTGTCTGCAATAACTTTACTAGTATGAGGCGCTGGCATTTCAGAAAATGACATTATGAACTTACGCAAATTCCACCCTTCATCAATAAAATGAGCAGTCAAGGTAATATACCCATCAGTTCTAATAGAAGTCCACATATCATATGTGAAATTGATCCGTCCAGGAGCCTTGCATAGTAGGCTCTTAACTGCATTTTTCTTGTCCTTAAATAGTTTAAGAATGTCAGCTTTCAGTGTGTTTCTATAAACCAACTGAATATCAGGCTTCAATTACTGAAACATTGCATGAATATACTCAAACTCAGCAAACTGGAAAGGCAGTTCATGCATCACAACAGCAGAGGCAACCAACTCACGAAATTTAGAAGGATCAAATGTAGTTGACATAGTCAGTTTACCTTTAATTTCCATAAGAATTAACTGTCCAACATCCCGTGTTTCCTTTTCTAAGCAAACGTCCATATGATGCAACATAGAACCAGTACTAGTTCTGGGACTATAGTCATATTTTTTTACCACAATGTATGCATGTCGTCTCATTACCAACACCATTTTTTTAAAATTGAGTCCATACCATTGATCCATCCTTTCGAGCTTTATCTTTCAAATCGTTTGTCCCTATTTCTGAAACTGAAGCCTCTATAGGTTTAGAAACCTGTAGTTCCAAATCATTCGTGTCGTCATCATCAACATTGATAGGCTTAGATTGTGTAGCATCTTCTTTATTTGTCTACAAAAATTAAACAACATTCGTGATTTACCAAAATGATTTAGCCAAAAGTTAAACAATTTTAGATAAGGCTAAAGGCTGTGAAATGGAGTATGGTGATGGTGCAGTTCATCTGATAATATATGGTCTTAATCATCACTATTATCACCTTTGTGTATTGTTATGACCAAAGGAGTATTGAAATGAAACATCAATAAAACAATTTTCTAACTACTATATATAGTTTGTTACACACATCCAGGTTTTCTCAAACAAAGATAAAACCAAAAGTGACACAAATCCTACAACTAAAGTATTCGCCACTCTGATAGTGTCCTACATAAAGTCTTATGTATGTAATCAACAAATCCAATACACTAAACACACCATGAAAATTAAGAAACCAGATAAAAAGAAAACACTATTGACAAATCTATACCAAAGAATACAGTAGTACTACGCAATATACACTTTGTTTCTCCATACAAATCTATTGACAAATCTATTGACAATGTTGTCCTCGGTCCTTCTCAACAACTGCCATTTTATGTTAACCCATTATCATGAATATTACCAACATCATTTACATAGTCAGAAACACATATTCAGTTGGTGTCGTTTACATATTCGGAAACATAATTACATATTCGAACCTTTAGAAACATAAACACATAAACTTCAGATCGATAACGTACCTTTATTTTCTTTTATGTTGGTGTCGTTGACTTCAATGGTCCTCACTTTCCCCTCGGTTCAAGATCGGACATGAATATGACCTAAGATGAAGAGGAAGACCATTACAACTAACTTTAGAGACATAAGAATGTAGAAAAACAACTAGAATCGAAGTAGTAGAAGAAGGAATTACCGTATGCGACGAGATTTCTCCAAAAGCACGGTAAGATCGAATGTTGTGAAACCCTAGAAGAGAACTATGGAAGAGAGGTTGCGCTTGAAAAACTGGTTGTTGTGCTAGGGTCTAAACTATAAACATATTAAACTAAGATAAAGTCCCCTAATCTTTTCATATTCAATGTTTGGTCCCCTAATTTATAATATTTCAGTAAAATGATATGAATATACTCAATATAGTATATAAATTATTAGTTTTCGTGTTATCGTGTGTTACACACACAATATCTCGACGTGTTATCGCGTTACCGTGTTACGGTGTTATCGTGTTATCTTGTTTTGAGACCTAAACACTAACACGACACGAAAAAAAATCGCGTCATCAAAGGTAAACACGAACACGAATTTTTTCGTGCGTGCTCGGATCGTGTTATCGTTTCGTTACTAAATTGTCAGGCCTACTCTTAGGGTCGGCAATGGCGTGGTCAAAAACCCATAACCATGGTTATAACTGTTACTGTTTAATATGGTTAACCCTACCATTATGGTGCAGTGCGGTTATGATGATGAATTTTCTACCCATAATGGTTATGGTTATGGTTATGGTATTTGCGTTAAACCCATGGTTATTATATAAATATAATAATTATTTATTATCTAGCCTTTATTTTTCTTCTCCTTAGTTTTTAATATTTGTTTGTTTGAAAATTTATATGGAACGAAACATTGTTACGTATTAAATATATTGTCGGAGTCCAATTCTTCTTATGTTGAACTCAAATTATATGTATCTTTAAATTGTAGGAATTTCGGATCAGGAAATACATGCAATCATTAAGGTACCTCTGCCATTTATGCAAATGTTGACATTGCAGAAAGATTAGTGTTCTCGAAGAATTTGGAAAATATAGTTGATAATATGAATTTGTCTTGGGTTGTTATGGAGTATATTAACAACATTTCCAGTCATTTAGATAAGAAGGAGGTGCAGGAACATCTGAGACAGTGTCACTTATCACGAGAGGCGCGAGGGTATCGTCGTCAGCCTCGCCTTCCTCAACGGGGACTTTGCCTTAAGTAGCATAAACCTCAGTCTAAGCATCTCAAGACTCCTTAGGTGTTTCACTTGGTAGAGCCTGATAGACATCACTTCACTTAAGGGAAATTTGGGGTTTTCCACTTTGATGTCATCGACTACCACCTGAACGAAGGTGACAGACTCAGACTTCATCCCTTCGAGAGTAGCATCAATGGATTCTCCACACTTCAAGAGCATCATCACTTCCAGTGTTTGTTCAATACTTGATAGATGCGACCTTGCCTTTATGTTTTTGCCCTTCTAAATTTTCATATGCCCACTTATGCCTTTAATTCATGTATGCGCCTGCAACAAACTACTTTTTCGTACTTCAACATCAATAAATTCTCTAACTTTCATATTTTGATAAATGTGTCGCACATAGTGTTTATGTTCTACACCTGGCAATTTTCACGATTTGTATCAAAGCATGTAAGTAACAACCAATGTCAAATGCGAGATTTATCCATGAAGCATTTAAGGTCATGTTTCTATCCATGAGCATGAAATTTATGCCTAGAAACACAAAATTCCTATTTTTTTTGCACTACCAAGTGAAGTTACAAAAAGAACCAGGTGTAGGCTTACCAACATTATCTTTACCCTTGTCTTTCGTTGAATTTACGTCCATATTCTATTTCCCTTTAATTACGATTTCTATTTCCCTTTGACAACGTACTACCTCCCCAATGTATTCCGAGAAAATTAGCAATCAACTCGTCATTCAAATCACTGCTCAGGTTTGGTTGTTGATGAACACCCTGTGCTTTCTTCCTAATTTGATAAACAAATTAATCCTCAGAGTAAAGTTCTCGATCAAATGGATCCATCACAAATAACTCGATGATTCTTGACAATGATCTTTTAAGATTTGCTAAAATTGCTTAAGCATCACCTTTGCATCTAAATTCTTCAAGGTCAAAGGTGAGATCTCGTCACACTTTAAATTGTCATGTAAGTCACTTTAAAATTCTCCAAATATTGTCATTCATTCTACAAATGAATGACAAAATCTTAGTCATTTCTCTTTATTTCATTTGTATATTATAATTTTTCCTTTAATATATTTTAGGGGTAAATACCAAGGAGCTATTTGAACTTTGGACGTTTTGCAACGAGCTACCCGAACTTTGAAAATTCTAAACGGGCTACCTCAACTTTGAAGAAGGTGCAAATAGCTACCTCCGTCAAACTTCCGAAGAATTTTCAACCAATTTCCGTCAACAATTAACGAAAAATTGGACGGAGGTAGCTATTTGCACCTTCTTCAAAGTTGAGGTAGACCGTTTTGAATTTTCAGAGTTCGGGTAACTCGTTGCAAAACGTCCAAAGTTCAGGTAGCTCCTTGGCATTTAACCAATAAAATTTATACGATACTAAAGTATATAATATTATATTTCATGTTTGAACACACTAATAGTTATATTCTATAATATAATTTAAACATGGAATAATTAATATTATGAAAAAGAGATAATTTTAACACTTACTAAAATATATTTAATTATTATATTGTACAATATTAAGATATATGTACACTTAACATTTATTTTTATTATGTTTACATAAAGCGCGTATCAACTCTAATATAGTATTAATTATGGATAATGATATTTTGTTAACATACATAGTTATAAAATCACACAATATACAAAAACTAAACTTATTTATAAAAGTAACGTTTATTTAAGGACGGTAAAAGAAAATTATTTAGACACTAATATATTTTTCATTAAAAACTAAATCTAATAACATTTCTCTAGCCTTTATTTTTCTTCTCCTTAGTTTTTAATATTTGTTTGTTTGAAAATTTATATGGAACGAAACATTGTTACGTATTAAATATATTGTCGGAGTCCAATTCTTCTTATGTTGAACTCAAATTATATGTATCTTTAAATTGTAGGAATTTCGGATCAGGAAATACATGCAATCATTAAGGTACCTCTGCCATTTATGCAAATGTTGACATTGCAGAAAGATTAGTGTTCTCGAAGAATTTGGAAAATATAGTTGATAATATGAATTTGTCTTGGGTTGTTATGGAGTATATTAACAACATTTCCAGTCATTTAGATAAGAAGGAGGTGCAGGAACATCTGAGACAGTGTCACTTATCACGAGAGGCGCGAGGGTATCGTCGTCAGCCTCGCCTTCCTCAACGGGGACTTTGCCTTAAGTAGCATAAACCTCAGTCTAAGCATCTCAAGACTCCTTAGGTGTTTCACTTGGTAGAGCCTGATAGACATCACTTCACTTAAGGGAAATTTGGGGTTTTCCACTTTGATGTCATCGACTACCACCTGAACGAAGGTGACAGACTCAGACTTCATCCCTTCGAGAGTAGCATCAATGGATTCTCCAGACTTCAAGAGCATCATCACTTCCAGTGTTTGTTCAATACTTGATAGATGCGACCTTGCCTTTATGTTTTTGCCCTTCTAAATTTTCATATGCCCACTTATGCCTTTGATTCATGTATGCGCCTGCAACAAACTACTTTTTCGTACTTCAACATCAATAAATTCTCTAACTTTCATATTTTGATAAATGTGTCGCACATAGTGTTTATGTTCTACACCTGGCAATTTTCACGATTTGTATCAAAGCATGTAAGTAACAACCAATGTCAAATGCGAGATTTATCCATGAAGCATTTAAGGTCATGTTTCTATCCATGAGCATGAAATTTATGCCTAGAAACACAAAATTCCTATTTTTTTTGCACTACCAAGTGAAGTTACAAAAAGAACCAGGTGTAGGCTTACCAACATTATCTTTACCCTTGTCTTTCGTTGAATTTACGTCCATATTCTATTTCCCTTTAATTACGATTTCTATTTCCCTTTGACAACGTACTACCTCCCCAATGTATTCCGAGAAAATTAGCAATCAACTCGTCATTCAAATCACTGCTCAGGTTTGGTTGTTGATGAACACCCTGTGCTTTCTTCCTAATTTGATAAACAAATTAATCCTCAGAGTAAAGTTCTCGATCAAATGGATCCATCACAAATAACTCGATGATTCTTGACAATGATCTTTTAAGATTTGCTAAAATTGCTTAAGCATCACCTTTGCATCTAAATTCTTCAAGGTCAAAGGTGAGATCTCGTCACACTTTAAAATGTCATGTAAGTCACTTTAAAATTCTCCAAATATTGTCATTCATTCTACAAATGAATGACAAAATCTTAGTCATTTCTCTTTATTTCATTTGTATATTATAATTTTTCCTTTAATATATTTTAGGGGTAAATACCTAGGAGCTACCTGAACTTTGGACGTTTTGCAACGAGCTACCCGAACTTTGAAAATTCTAAACGGGCTACCTCAACTTTGAAAAAGGTGCAAATAGCTATCTCTGTCAAACTTCCGAAGAAATTTCGACGAATTTCCGTCAACAATTAACGAAAAATTGGACGGAGGTAGCTATTTGCACCTTCTTCAAAGTTGAGGTAGACTGTTTTGAATTTTCAGAGTTCGGGTAACTCGTTGCAAAACGTCCAAAGTTCAGGTAGCTCCTTGGCATTTAACCAATAAAATTTATACGATACTATAGTATATAATATTATATTTCATGTATGAACACACTAATAGTTATATTCTATAATATAATTTAAACATGGAATAATTAATATTATGGAAAAGACATAATTTTAACACTTACTAAAATATATTTAATTATTATATTGTACAATATTAAGATATATGTACACTTAACATTTATTTTTATTATGTTTACATAAAGCGCGTATCAACTCTAATATAGTATTAATTATGGATAATGATATTTTGTTAACATACATAGTTATAAAATCACGCAATATACAAAAACTAAACTTATTTATAAAAGTAACGTTTATTTAAGGACGGTAAAAGAAAATTATTTAGACACTAATATATTTTTCATTAAAAACTAAATCTAATAACATTTCTCTAGCCTTTATTTTTATTCTCCTTAGTTTTTAATATTTGTTTGTTTGAAAATTTATATGGAACGAAACATTGTTACATATTAAATATATTGTCGGAGTCCAATTCTTCTTATGTTGAACTCAAATTATATGGATCTTTAAATTGTAGGAATTTCGGATCAGGAAATACATGCAATCATTAAGGTACCTCTGCCATTTATGCAAATGTTGACATTGCAGAAAGATTAGTGTTCTCGAAGAATTTGGAAAATATAGTTGATAATATGAATTTGTCTTGGGTTGTTATGGAGTATATTAACAACATTTCCAGTCATTTAGATAAGAAGGAGGTGCAGGAACATCTGAGACAGTGTCACTCATCACGAGAGGCGCGAGGGTATCGTCGTCAGCCTCGCCTTCCTCAACGGGGACTTTGCCTTAAGTAGCATAAACCTCAGTCTAAGCATCTCAAGACTCCTTAGGTGTTTCACTTGGTAGAGCCTGATAGACATCACTTCACTTAAGGGAAATTTGGGGTTTTCCACTTTGATGTCATCGACTACCACCTGAACGAAGGTGACAGACTCAAACTTCATCCCTTCGAGAGTAGCATCAATGGATTCTCCAGACTTCAAGAGCATCATCACTTCCCGTGTTTGTTCAATACTTGATAGATGCGACCTTGCCATTATGTTTTTGCCCTTCTAAATTTTTATATGCCCACTTATGCCTTTGATTCATGTATGCGCCTGCAACAAACTACTTTTTCGTACTTCAACATCAATAAATTCTCTAACTTTCATATTTTGATAAATGTGTCGCACATAGTGTTTATGTTCTACACCTGGCAATTTTCACGATTTGTATCAAAGCATGTAAGTAACAACCAATGTCAAATACGAGATTTATCCATGAAGCATTTAAGGTCATGTTTCTATCCATGAGCATGAAATTTATGCCTTGAAACACAAAATTCCTATTTTTTTTGCACTACAAAGTGAAGTTACAAAAAGAACCAGGTGTAGGCTTACGAACATTATCTTTACCCTTGTCTTTCGTTGAATTTACGTCCATATTCTATTTCCCTTTAATTACGATTTCTATTTCCCTTTGACAACGTACTACCTCCCCAATGTATTCCGAGAAAATTAGCAATCAACTCGTCATTCAAATCACTGCTCAGGTTTGGTTGTTGATGAACACCCTGTGCTTTCTTCCTAATTTGATAAACAACTTAATCCTCAGAGTAAAGTTCTCGATCAAATGGATCCATCACAAATAACTCGATGATTCTTGACAATGATCTTTTAAGATTTGCTAAAATTGCTTAAGCATCACCTTTGCATCTAAATTCTTCAAGGTCAAAGGTGAGATCTCGTCACACTTTAAATTGTCATGTAAGTCACTTTAAAATTCTCCAAATATTGTCATTCATTCTACAAATGAATGACAAAATCTTAGTCATTTCTCTTTATTTCATTTGTATATTATAATTTTTCCTTTAATATATTTTAGGGGTAAATACCAAGGAGCTATCTGAACTTTGGACGTTTTGCAACGAGCTACCCGAACTTTGAAAATTCTAAACGGGCTACCTCAACTTTGAAGAAGGTGCAAATAGCTACCTCCGTCAAACTTCCGAAGAATTTTCAACCAATTTCCGTCAACAATTAACGAAAAATTGGACGGAGGTAGCTATTTGCACCTTCTTTAAAGTTGAGGTAGACCGTTTTGAATTTTCAGAGTTCGGGTAACTCGTTGCAAAACGTCCAAAGTTCAGGTAGCTCCTTGGCATTTAACCAATAAAATTTATACGATACTATAGTATATAATATTATATTTCATGTATGAACACACTAATAGTTATATTCTATAATATAATTTAAACATGGAATAATTAATATTATGGAAAAGACATAATTTTAACACTTACTAAAATATATTTAATTATTATATTGTACAATATTAAGATATATGTACACTTAACATTTATTTTTATTATGTTTACATAAAGCGCGTATCAACTCTAATATAGTATTAATTATGGATAATGATATTTTGTTAACATACATAGTTATAAAATCACGCAATATACAAAAACTAAACTTATTTATAAAAGTAACGTTTATTTAAGGACGGTAAAAGAAAATTATTTAGACACTAATATATTTTTCATTAAAAACTAAATCTAATAACATTTCTCTAGGCTTTATTTTTATTCTCCTTAGTTTTTAATATTTGTTTGTTTGAAAATTTATATGGAACGAAACATTGTTACGTATTAAATATATTGTCGGAGTCCAATTCTTCTTATGTTGAACTCAAATTATATGGATCTTTAAATTGTAGGAATTTCGGATCAGGAAATACATGCAATCATTAAGGTACCTCTGCCATTTATGCAAATGTTGACATTGCAGAAAGATTAGTGTTCTCGAAGAATTTGGAAAATATAGTTGATAATATGAATTTGTCTTGGGTTGTTATGGAGTATATTAACAACATTTCCAGTCATTTAGATAAGAAGGAGGTGCAGGAACATCTGAGACAGTGTCACTCATCACGAGAGGCGCGAGGGTATCGTCGTCAGCCTCGCCTTCCTCAACGGGGACTTTGCCTTAAGTAGCATAAACCTCAGTCTAAGCATCTCAAGACTCCTTAGGTGTTTCACTTGGTAGAGCCTGATAGACATCACTTCACTTAAGGGAAATTTGGGGTTTTCCACTTTGATGTCATCGACTACCACCTGAACGAAGGTGACAGACTCAAACTTCATCCCTTCGAGAGTAGCATCAATGGATTCTCCAGACTTCAAGAGCATCATCACTTCCCGTGTTTGTTCAATACTTGATAGATGCGACCTTGCCATTATGTTTTTGCCCTTCTAAATTTTTATATGCCCACTTATGCCTTTGATTCATGTATGCGCCTGCAACAAACTACTTTTTCGTACTTCAACATCAATAAATTCTCTAACTTTCATATTTTGATAAATGTGTCGCACATAGTGTTTATGTTCTACACCTGGCAATTTTCACGATTTGTATCAAAGCATGTAAGTAACAACCAATGTCAAATACGAGATTTATCCATGAAGCATTTAAGGTCATGTTTCTATCCATGAGCATGAAATTTATGCCTTGAAACACAAAATTCCTATTTTTTTTGCACTACCAAGTGAAGTTACAAAAAGAACCAGGTGTAGGCTTACGAACATTATCTTTACCCTTGTCTTTCGTTGAATTTACGTCCATATTCTATTTCCCTTTAATTACGATTTCTATTTCCCTTTGACAACGTACTACCTCCCCAATGTATTCCGAGAAAATTAGCAATCAACTCGTCATTCAAATCACTGCTCAGGTTTGGTTGTTGATGAACACCCTGTGCTTTCTTCCTAATTTGATAAACAACTTAATCCTCAGAGTAAAGTTCTCGATCAAATGGATCCATCACAAATAACTCGATGATTCTTGACAATGATCTTTTAAGATTTGCTAAAATTGCTTAAGCATCACCTTTGCATCTAAATTCTTCAAGGTCAAAGGTGAGATCTCGTCACACTTTAAATTGTCATGTAAGTCACTTTAAAATTCTCCAAATATTGTCATTCATTCTACAAATGAATGACAAAATCTTAGTCATTTCTCTTTATTTCATTTGTATATTATAATTTTTCCTTTAATATATTTTAGGGGTAAATACCAAGGAGCTATTTGAACTTTGGACGTTTTGCAACGAGCTACCCGAACTTTGAAAATTCTAAACGGGCTACCTCAACTTTGAAGAAGGTGCAAATAGCTACCTCCGTCAAACTTCCGAAGAATTTTCAACCAATTTCCGTCAACAATTAACGAAAAATTGGACGGAGGTAGCTATTTGCACCTTCTTCAAAGTTGAGGTAGACCGTTTTGAATTTTCAGAGTTCGGGTAACTCGTTGCAAAACGTCCAAAGTTCAGGTAGCTCCTTGGCATTTAACCAATAAAATTTATACGATACTATAGTATATAATATTATATTTCATGTATGAACACACTAATAGTTATATTCTATAATATAATTTAAACATGGAATAATTAATATTATGGAAAAGACATAATTTTAACACTTACTAAAATATATTTAATTATTATATTGTACAATATTAAGATATATGTACACTTAACATTTATTTTTATTATGTTTACATAAAGCGCGTATCAACTCTAATATAGTATTAATTATGGATAATGATATTTTGTTAACATACATAGTTATAAAATCACGCAATATACAAAAACTAAACTTATTTATAAAAGTAACGTTTATTTAAGGACGGTAAAAGAAAATTATTTAGACACTAATATATTTTTCATTAAAAACTAAATCTAATAACATTTCTCTAGCCTTTATTTTTCCTCTCCTTAGTTTTTAATATTTGTTTGTTTGAAAATTTATATGGAACGAAACATTGTTACGTATTAAATATATTGTCGGAGTCCAATTCTTCTTATGTTGAACTCAAATTATATGGATCTTTAAATTGTAGGAATTTCGGATCAGGAAATACATGCAATCATTAAGGTACCTCTGCCATTTATGCAAATGTTGACATTGCAGAAAGATTAGTGTTCTCGAAGAATTTGGAAAATATAGTTGATAATATGAATTTGTCTTGGGTTGTTATGGAGTATATTAACAACATTTCCAGTCATTTAGATAAGAAGGAGGTGCAGGAACATCTGAGACAGTGTCACTCATCACGAGAGGCGCGAGGGTATCGTCGTCAGCCTCGCCATCCTCAACGGGGACTTTGCCTTAAGTAGCATAAACCTCAGTCTAAGCATCTCAAGACTCCTTAGGTGTTTCACTTGGTAGAGCCTGATAGACATCACTTCACTTAAGGGAAATTTGGGGTTTTCCACTTTGATGTCATCGACTACCACCTGAACGAAGGTGACAGACTCAGACTTCATCCCTTCGAGAGTAGCATCAATGGATTCTCCAGACTTCAAGAGCATCATCACTTCCCGTGTTTGTTCAATACTTGATAGATGCGACCTTGCCATTATGTTTTTGCCCTTCTAAATTTTTATATGCCCACTTATGCCTTTGATTCATGTATGCGCCTGCAACAAACTACTTTTTCGTACTTCAACATCAATAAATTCTCTAACTTTCATATTTTGATAAATGTGTCGCACATAGTGTTTATGTTCTACACCTGGCAATTTTCACGATTTGTATCAAAGCATGTAAGTAACAACCAATGTCAAATACGAGATTTATCCATGAAGCATTTAAGGTCATGTTTCTATCCATGAGCATGAAATTTATGCCTTGAAACACAAAATTCCTATTTTTTTTGCACTACAAAGTGAAGTTACAAAAAGAACCAGGTGTAGGCTTACGAACATTATCTTTACCCTTGTCTTTCGTTGAATTTACGTCCATATTCTATTTCCCTTTAATTACGATTTCTATTTCCCTTTGACAACGTACTACCTCCCCAATGTATTCCGAGAAAATTAGCAATCAACTCGTCATTCAAATCACTGCTCAGGTTTGGTTGTTGATGAACACCCTGTGCTTTCTTCCTAATTTGATAAACAACTTAATCCTCAGAGTAAAGTTCTCGATCAAATGGATCCATCACAAATAACTCGATGATTCTTGACAATGATCTTTTAAGATTTGCTAAAATTGCTTAAGCATCACCTTTGCATCTAAATTCTTCAAGGTCAAAGGTGAGATCTCGTCACACTTTAAATTGTCATGTAAGTCACTTTAAAATTCTCCAAATATTGTCATTCATTCTACAAATGAATGACAAAATCTTAGTCATTTCTCTTTATTTCATTTGTATATTATAATTTTTCCTTTAATATATTTTAGGGGTAAATACCAAGGAGCTATTTGAACTTTGGACGTTTTGCAACGAGCTACCCGAACTTTGAAAATTCTAAACGGGCTACCTCAACTTTGAAGAAGGTGCAAATAGCTACCTCCGTCAAACTTCCGAAGAATTTTCAACCAATTTCCGTCAACAATTAACGAAAAATTGGACGGAGGTAGCTATTTGCACCTTCTTCAAAGTTGAGGTAGACCGTTTTGAATTTTCAGAGTTCGGGTAACTCGTTGCAAAACGTCCAAAGTTCAGGTAGCTCCTTGGCATTTAACCAATAAAATTTATACGATACTATAGTATATAATATTATATTTCATGTATGAACACACTAATAGTTATATTCTATAATATAATTTAAACATGGAATAATTAATATTATGGAAAAGACATAATTTTAACACTTACTAAAATATATTTAATTATTATATTGTACAATATTAAGATATATGTACACTTAACATTTATTTTTATTATGTTTACATAAAGCGCGTATCAACTCTAATATAGTATTAATTATGGATAATGATATTTTGTTAACATACATAGTTATAAAATCACGCAATATACAAAAACTAAACTTATTTATAAAAGTAACGTTTATTTAAGGACGGTAAAAGAAAATTATTTAGACACTAATATATTTTTCATTAAAAACTAAATCTAATAACATTTCTCTAGCCGTTATTTTTCCTCTCCTTAGTTTTTAATATTTGTTTGTTTGAAAATTTATATGGAACGAAACATTGTTACGTATTAAATATATTGTCGGAGTCCAATTCTTCTTATGTTGAACTCAAATTATATGGATCTTTAAATTGTAGGAATTTCGGATCAGGAAATACATGCAATCATTAAGGTACCTCTGCCATTTATGCAAATGTTGACATTGCAGAAAGATTAGTGTTCTCGAAGAATTTGGAAAATATAGTTGATAATATGAATTTGTCTTGGGTTGTTATGGAGTATATTAACAACATTTCCAGTCATTTAGATAAGAAGGAGGTGCAGGAACATCTGAGACAGTGTCACTCATCACGAGAGGCGCGAGGGTATCGTCGTCAACCTCGCCTTCCTCAACGGGGACTTTGCCTTAAGTAGCATAAACCTCAGTCTAAGCATCTCAAGACTCCTTAGGTGTTTCACTTGGTAGAGCCTGATAGACATCACTTCACTTAAGGGAAATTTGGGGTTTTCCACTTTGATGTCATCGACTACCACCTGAACGAAGGTGACAGACTCAGACTTCATCCCTTCGAGAGTAGCATCAATGGATTCTCCAGACTTCAAGAGCATCATCACTTCCCGTGTTTGTTCAATACTTGATAGATGCGACCTTGCCATTATGTTTTTGCCCTTCTAAATTTTTATATGCCCACTTATGCCTTTGATTCATGTATGCGCCTGCAACAAACTACTTTTTCGTACTTCAACATCAATAAATTCTCTAACTTTCATATTTTGATAAATGTGTCGCACATAGTGTTTATGTTCTACACCTGGCAATTTTCACGATTTGTATCAAAGCATGTAAGTAACAACCAATGTCAAATACGAGATTTATCCATGAAGCATTTAAGGTCATGTTTCTATCCATGAGCATGAAATTTATGCCTTGAAACACAAAATTCCTATTTTTTTTGCACTACCAAGTGAAGTTACAAAAAGAACCAGGTGTAGGCTTACGAACATTATCTTTACCCTTGTCTTTCGTTGAATTTACGTCCATATTCTATTTCCCTTTAATTACGATTTCTATTTCCCTTTGACAACGTACTACCTCCCCAATGTATTCCGAGAAAATTAGCAATCAACTCGTCATTCAAATCACTGCTCAGGTTTGGTTGTTGATGAACACCCTGTGCTTTCTTCCTAATTTGATAAACAACTTAATCCTCAGAGTAAAGTTCTCGATCAAATGGATCCATCACAAATAACTCGATGATTCTTGACAATGATCTTTTAAGATTTGCTAAAATTGCTTAAGCATCACCTTTGCATCTAAATTCTTCAAGGTCAAAGGTGAGATCTCGTCACACTTTAAATTGTCATGTAAGTCACTTTAAAATTCTCCAAATATTGTCATTCATTCTACAAATGAATGACAAAATCTTAGTCATTTCTCTTTATTTCATTTGTATATTATAATTTTTCCTTTAATATATTTTAGGGGTAAATACCAAGGAGCTATTTGAACTTTGGACGTTTTGCAACGAGCTACCCGAACTTTGAAAATTCTAAACGGGCTACCTCAACTTTGAAGAAGGTGCAAATAGCTACCTCCGTCAAACTTCCGAAGAATTTTCAACCAATTTCCGTCAACAATTAACGAAAAATTGGACGGAGGTAGCTATTTGCACCTTCTTCAAAGTTGAGGTAGACCGTTTTGAATTTTCAGAGTTCGGGTAACTCGTTGCAAAACGTCCAAAGTTCAGGTAGCTCCTTGGCATTTAACCAATAAAATTTATACGATACTATAGTATATAATATTATATTTCATGTATGAACACACTAATAGTTATATTCTATAATATAATTTAAACATGGAATAATTAATATTATGGAAAAGACATAATTTTAACACTTACTAAAATATATTTAATTATTATATTGTACAATATTAAGATATATGTACACTTAACATTTATTTTTATTATGTTTACATAAAGCGCGTATCAACTCTAATATAGTATTAATTATGGATAATGATATTTTGTTAACATACATAGTTATAAAATCACGCAATATACAAAAACTAAACTTATTTATAAAAGTAACGTTTATTTAAGGACGGTAAAAGAAAATTATTTAGACACTAATATATTTTTCATTAAAAACTAAATCTAATAACATTTCTCTAGCCTTTATTTTTCCTCTCCTTAGTTTTTAATATTTGTTTGTTTGAAAATTTATATGGAACGAAACATTGTTACGTATTAAATATATTGTCGGAGTCCAATTCTTCTTATGTTGAACTCAAATTATATGGATCTTTAAATTGTAGGAATTTCGGATCAGGAAATACATGCAATCATTAAGGTACCTCTGCCATTTATGCAAATGTTGACATTGCAGAAAGATTAGTGTTCTCGAAGAATTTGGAAAATATAGTTGATAATATGAATTTGTCTTGGGTTGTTATGGAGTATATTAACAACATTTCCAGTCATTTAGATAAGAAGGAGGTGCAGGAACATCTGAGACAGTGTCACTCATCACGAGAGGCGCGAGGGTATCGTCGTCAGCCTCGCCATCCTCAACGGGGACTTTGCCTTAAGTAGCATAAACCTCAGTCTAAGCATCTCAAGACTCCTTAGGTGTTTCACTTGGTAGAGCCTGATAGACATCACTTCACTTAAGGGAAATTTGGGGTTTTCCACTTTGATGTCATCGACTACCACCTGAACGAAGGTGACAGACTCAGACTTCATCCCTTCGAGAGTAGCATCAATGGATTCTCCAGACTTCAAGAGCATCATCACTTCCCGTGTTTGTTCAATACTTGATAGATGCGACCTTGCCATTATGTTTTTGCCCTTCTAAATTTTTATATGCCCACTTATGCCTTTGATTCATGTATGCGCCTGCAACAAACTACTTTTTCGTACTTCAACATCAATAAATTCTCTAACTTTCATATTTTGATAAATGTGTCGCACATAGTGTTTATGTTCTACACCTGGCAATTTTCACGATTTGTATCAAAGCATGTAAGTAACAACCAATGTCAAATACGAGATTTATCCATGAAGCATTTAAGGTCATGTTTCTATCCATGAGCATGAAATTTATGCCTTGAAACACAAAATTCCTATTTTTTTTGCACTACAAAGTGAAGTTACAAAAAGAACCAGGTGTAGGCTTACGAACATTATCTTTACCCTTGTCTTTCGTTGAATTTACGTCCATATTCTATTTCCCTTTAATTACGATTTCTATTTCCCTTTGACAACGTACTACCTCCCCAATGTATTCCGAGAAAATTAGCAATCAACTCGTCATTCAAATCACTGCTCAGGTTTGGTTGTTGATGAACACCCTGTGCTTTCTTCCTAATTTGATAAACAACTTAATCCTCAGAGTAAAGTTCTCGATCAAATGGATCCATCACAAATAACTCGATGATTCTTGACAATGATCTTTTAAGATTTGCTAAAATTGCTTAAGCATCACCTTTGCATCTAAATTCTTCAAGGTCAAAGGTGAGATCTCGTCACACTTTAAATTGTCATGTAAGTCACTTTAAAATTCTCCAAATATTGTCATTCATTCTACAAATGAATGACAAAATCTTAGTCATTTCTCTTTATTTCATTTGTATATTATAATTTTTCCTTTAATATATTTTAGGGGTAAATACCAAGGAGCTATTTGAACTTTGGACGTTTTGCAACGAGCTACCCGAACTTTGAAAATTCTAAACGGGCTACCTCAACTTTGAAGAAGGTGCAAATAGCTACCTCCGTCAAACTTCCGAAGAATTTTCAACCAATTTCCGTCAACAATTAACGAAAAATTGGACGGAGGTAGCTATTTGCACCTTCTTCAAAGTTGAGGTAGACCGTTTTGAATTTTCAGAGTTCGGGTAACTCGTTGCAAAACGTCCAAAGTTCAGGTAGCTCCTTGGCATTTAACCAATAAAATTTATACGATACTATAGTATATAATATTATATTTCATGTATGAACACACTAATAGTTATATTCTATAATATAATTTAAACATGGAATAATTAATATTATGGAAAAGACATAATTTTAACACTTACTAAAATATATTTAATTATTATATTGTACAATATTAAGATATATGTACACTTAACATTTATTTTTATTATGTTTACATAAAGCGCGTATCAACTCTAATATAGTATTAATTATGGATAATGATATTTTGTTAACATACATAGTTATAAAATCACGCAATATACAAAAACTAAACTTATTTATAAAAGTAACGTTTATTTAAGGACGGTAAAAGAAAATTATTTAGACACTAATATATTTTTCATTAAAAACTAAATCTAATAACATTTCTCTAGCCGTTATTTTTCCTCTCCTTAGTTTTTAATATTTGTTTGTTTGAAAATTTATATGGAACGAAACATTGTTACGTATTAAATATATTGTCGGAGTCCAATTCTTCTTATGTTGAACTCAAATTATATGGATCTTTAAATTGTAGGAATTTCGGATCAGGAAATACATGCAATCATTAAGGTACCTCTGCCATTTATGCAAATGTTGACATTGCAGAAAGATTAGTGTTCTCGAAGAATTTGGAAAATATAGTTGATAATATGAATTTGTCTTGGGTTGTTATGGAGTATATTAACAACATTTCCAGTCATTTAGATAAGAAGGAGGTGCAGGAACATCTGAGACAGTGTCACTCATCACGAGAGGCGCGAGGGTATCGTCGTCAACCTCGCCTTCCTCAACGGGGACTTTGCCTTAAGTAGCATAAACCTCAGTCTAAGCATCTCAAGACTCCTTAGGTGTTTCACTTGGTAGAGCCTGATAGACATCACTTCACTTAAGGGAAATTTGGGGTTTTCCACTTTGATGTCATCGACTACCACCTGAACGAAGGTGACAGACTCAGACTTCATCCCTTCGAGAGTAGCATCAATGGATTCTCCAGACTTCAAGAGCATCATCACTTCCCGTGTTTGTTCAATACTTGATAGATGCGACCTTGCCATTATGTTTTTGCCCTTCTAAATTTTTATATGCCCACTTATGCCTTTGATTCATGTATGCGCCTGCAACAAACTACTTTTTCGTACTTCAACATCAATAAATTCTCTAACTTTCATATTTTGATAAATGTGTCGCACATAGTGTTTATGTTCTACACCTGGCAATTTTCACGATTTGTATCAAAGCATGTAAGTAACAACCAATGTCAAATACGAGATTTATCCATGAAGCATTTAAGGTCATGTTTCTATCCATGAGCATGAAATTTATGCCTTGAAACACAAAATTCCTATTTTTTTTGCACTACAAAGTGAAGTTACAAAAAGAACCAGGTGTAGGCTTACGAACATTATCTTTACCCTTGTCTTTCGTTGAATTTACGTCCATATTCTATTTCCCTTTAATTACGATTTCTATTTCCCTTTGACAACGTACTACCTCCCCAATGTATTCCGAGAAAATTAGCAATCAACTCGTCATTCAAATCACTGCTCAGGTTTGGTTGTTGATGAACACCCTGTGCTTTCTTCCTAATTTGATAAACAACTTAATCCTCAGAGTAAAGTTCTCGATCAAATGGATCCATCACAAATAACTCGATGATTCTTGACAATGATCTTTTAAGATTTGCTAAAATTGCTTAAGCATCACCTTTGCATCTAAATTCTTCAAGGTCAAAGGTGAGATCTCGTCACACTTTAAATTGTCATGTAAGTCACTTTAAAATTCTCCAAATATTGTCATTCATTCTACAAATGAATGACAAAATCTTAGTCATTTCTCTTTATTTCATTTGTATATTATAATTTTTCCTTTAATATATTTTAGGGGTAAATACCAAGGAGCTATCTGAACTTTGGACGTTTTGCAACGAGCTACCCGAACTTTGAAAATTCTAAACGGGCTACCTCAACTTTGAAGAAGGTGCAAATAGCTACCTCCGTCAAACTTCCGAAGAATTTTCAACCAATTTCCGTCAACAATTAACGAAAAATTGGACGGAGGTAGCTATTTGCACCTTCTTCAAAGTTGAGGTAGACCGTTTTGAATTTTCAGAGTTCGGGTAACTCGTTGCAAAACGTCCAAAGTTCAGGTAGCTCCTTGGCATTTAACCAATAAAATTTATACGATACTATAGTATATAATATTATATTTCATGTATGAACACACTAATAGTTATATTCTATAATATAATTTAAACATGGAATAATTAATATTATGGAAAAGACATAATTTTAACACTTACTAAAATATATTTAATTATTATATTGTACAATATTAAGATATATGTACACTTAACATTTATTTTTATTATGTTTACATAAAGCGCGTATCAACTCTAATATAGTATTAATTATGGATAATGATATTTTGTTAACATACATAGTTATAAAATCACGCAATATACAAAAACTAAACTTATTTATAAAAGTAACGTTTATTTAAGGACGGTAAAAGAAAATTATTTAGACACTAATATATTTTTCATTAAAAACTAAATCTAATAACATTTCTCTAGCCTTTATTTTTCCTCTCCTTAGTTTTTAATATTTGTTTGTTTGAAAATTTATATGGAACGAAACATTGTTACGTATTAAATATATTGTCGGAGTCCAATTCTTCTTATGTTGAACTCAAATTATATGGATCTTTAAATTGTAGGAATTTCGGATCAGGAAATACATGCAATCATTAAGGTACCTCTGCCATTTATGCAAATGTTGACATTGCAGAAAGATTAGTGTTCTCGAAGAATTTGGAAAATATAGTTGATAATATGAATTTGTCTTGGGTTGTTATGGAGTATATTAACAACATTTCCAGTCATTTAGATAAGAAGGAGGTGCAGGAACATCTGAGACAGTGTCACTCATCACGAGAGGCGCGAGGGTATCGTCGTCAGCCTCGCCTTCCTCAACGGGGACTTTGCCTTAAGTAGCATAAACCTCAGTCTAAGCATCTCAAGACTCCTTAGGTGTTTCACTTGGTAGAGCCTGATAGACATCACTTCACTTAAGGGAAATTTAAGGTTTTCCACTTTGATGTCATCGACTACCACCTGAACGAAGGTGACAGACTCAGACTTCATCCCTTCGAGAGTAGCATCAATGGATTCTCCAGACTTCAAGAGCATCATCACTTCCCGTGTTTGTTCAATACTTGATAGATGCGACCTTGCCATTATGTTTTTGCCCTTCTAAATTTTTATATGCCCACTTATGCCTTTGATTCATGTATGCGCCTGCAACAAACTACTTTTTCGTACTTCAACATCAATAAATTCTCTAACTTTCATATTTTGATAAATGTGTCGCACATAGTGTTTATGTTCTACACCTGGCAATTTTCACGATTTGTATCAAAGCATGTAAGTAACAACCAATGTCAAATACGAGATTTATCCATGAAGCATTTAAGGTCATGTTTCTATCCATGAGCATAAAATTTATGCCTTGAAACACAAAATTCCTATTTTTTTTGCACTACCAAGTGAAGTTACAAAAAGAACCAGGTGTAGGCTTACGAACATTATCTTTACCCTTGTCTTTCGTTGAATTTACGTCCATATTCTATTTCCCTTTAATTACGATTTCTATTTCCCTTTGACAACGTACTACCTCCCCAATGTATTCCGAGAAAATTAGCAATCAACTCGTCATTCAAATCACTGCTCAGGTTTGGTTGTTGATGAACACCCTGTGCTTTCTTCCTAATTTGATAAACAACTTAATCCTCAGAGTAAAGTTCTCGATCAAATGGATCCATCACAAATAACTCGATGATTCTTGACAATGATCTTTTAAGATTTGCTAAAATTGCTTAAGCATCACCTTTGCATCTAAATTCTTCAAGGTCAAAGGTGAGATCTCGTCACACTTTAAATTGTCATGTAAGTCACTTTAAAATTCTCCAAATATTGTCATTCATTCTACAAATGAATGACAAAATCTTAGTCATTTCTCTTTATTTCATTTGTATATTATAATTTTTCCTTTAATATATTTTAGGGGTAAATACCAAGGAGCTATCTGAACTTTGGACGTTTTGCAACGAGCTACCCGAACTTTGAAAATTCTAAACGGGCTACCTCAACTTTGAAGAAGGTGCAAATAGCTACCTCCGTCAAACTTCCGAAGAATTTTCAACCAATTTCCGTCAACAATTAACGAAAAATTGGACGGAGGTAGCTATTTGCACCTTCTTCAAAGTTGAGGTAGACCGTTTTGAATTTTCAGAGTTCGGGTAACTCGTTGCAAAACGTCCAAAGTTCAGGTAGCTCCTTGGCATTTAACCAATAAAATTTATACGATACTATAGTATATAATATTATATTTCATGTATGAACACACTAATAGTTATATTCTATAATATAATTTAAACATGGAATAATTAATATTATGGAAAAGACATAATTTTAACACTTACTAAAATATATTTAATTATTATATTGTACAATATTAAGATATATGTACACTTAACATTTATTTTTATTATGTTTACATAAAGCGCGTATCAACTCTAATATAGTATTAATTATGGATAATGATATTTTGTTAACATACATAGTTATAAAATCACGCAATATACAAAAACTAAACTTATTTATAAAAGTAACGTTTATTTAAGGACGGTAAAAGAAAATTATTTAGACACTAATATATTTTTCATTAAAAACTAAATCTAATAACATTTCTCTAGCCTTTATTTTTCCTCTCCTTAGTTTTTAATATTTGTTTGTTTGAAAATTTATATGGAACGAAACATTGTTACGTATTAAATATATTGTCGGAGTCCAATTCTTCTTATGTTGAACTCAAATTATATGGATCTTTAAATTGTAGGAATTTCGGATCAGGAAATACATGCAATCATTAAGGTACCTCTGCCATTTATGCAAATGTTGACATTGCAGAAAGATTAGTGTTCTCGAAGAATTTGGAAAATATAGTTGATAATATGAATTTGTCTTGGGTTGTTATGGAGTATATTAACAACATTTCCAGTCATTTAGATAAGAAGGAGGTGCAGGAACATCTGAGACAGTGTCACTCATCACGAGAGGCGCGAGGGTATCGTCGTCAGCCTCGCCTTCCTCAACGGGGACTTTGCCTTAAGTAGCATAAACCTCAGTCTAAGCATCTCAAGACTCCTTAGGTGTTTCACTTGGTAGAGCCTGATAGACATCACTTCACTTAAGGGAAATTTAAGGTTTTCCACTTTGATGTCATCGACTACCACCTGAACGAAGGTGACAGACTCAGACTTCATCCCTTCGAGAGTAGCATCAATGGATTCTCCAGACTTCAAGAGCATCATCACTTCCCGTGTTTGTTCAATACTTGATAGATGCGACCTTGCCATTATGTTTTTGCCCTTCTAAATTTTTATATGCCCACTTATGCCTTTGATTCATGTATGCGCCTGCAACAAACTACTTTTTCGTACTTCAACATCAATAAATTCTCTAACTTTCATATTTTGATAAATGTGTCGCACATAGTGTTTATGTTCTACACCTGGCAATTTTCACGATTTGTATCAAAGCATGTAAGTAACAACCAATGTCAAATACGAGATTTATCCATGAAGCATTTAAGGTCATGTTTCTATCCATGAGCATAAAATTTATGCCTTGAAACACAAAATTCCTATTTTTTTTGCACTACCAAGTGAAGTTACAAAAAGAACCAGGTGTAGGCTTACGAACATTATCTTTACCCTTGTCTTTCGTTGAATTTACGTCCATATTCTATTTCCCTTTAATTACGATTTCTATTTCCCTTTGACAACGTACTACCTCCCCAATGTATTCCGAGAAAATTAGCAATCAACTCGTCATTCAAATCACTGCTCAGGTTTGGTTGTTGATGAACACCCTGTGCTTTCTTCCTAATTTGATAAACAACTTAATCCTCAGAGTAAAGTTCTCGATCAAATGGATCCATCACAAATAACTCGATGATTCTTGACAATGATCTTTTAAGATTTGCTAAAATTGCTTAAGCATCACCTTTGCATCTAAATTCTTCAAGGTCAAAGGTGAGATCTCGTCACACTTTAAATTGTCATGTAAGTCACTTTAAAATTCTCCAAATATTGTCATTCATTCTACAAATGAATGACAAAATCTTAGTCATTTCTCTTTATTTCATTTGTATATTATAATTTTTCCTTTAATATATTTTAGGGGTAAATACCAAGGAGCTATCTGAACTTTGGACGTTTTGCAACGAGCTACCCGAACTTTGAAAATTCTAAACGGGCTACCTCAACTTTGAAGAAGGTGCAAATAGCTACCTCCGTCAAACTTCCGAAGAATTTTCAACCAATTTCCGTCAACAATTAACGAAAAATTGGACGGAGGTAGCTATTTGCACCTTCTTCAAAGTTGAGGTAGACCGTTTTGAATTTTCAGAGTTCGGGTAACTCGTTGCAAAACGTCCAAAGTTCAGGTAGCTCCTTGGCATTTAACCAATAAAATTTATACGATACTATAGTATATAATATTATATTTCATGTATGAACACACTAATAGTTATATTCTATAATATAATTTAAACATGGAATAATTAATATTATGGAAAAGACATAATTTTAACACTTACTAAAATATATTTAATTATTATATTGTACAATATTAAGATATATGTACACTTAACATTTATTTTTATTATGTTTACATAAAGCGCGTATCAACTCTAATATAGTATTAATTATGGATAATGATATTTTGTTAACATACATAGTTATAAAATCACGCAATATACAAAAACTAAACTTATTTATAAAAGTAACGTTTATTTAAGGACGGTAAAAGAAAATTATTTAGACACTAATATATTTTTCATTAAAAACTAAATCTAATAACATTTCTCTAGCCTTTATTTTTCCTCTCCTTAGTTTTTAATATTTGTTTGTTTGAAAATTTATATGGAACGAAACATTGTTACGTATTAAATATATTGTCGGAGTCCAATTCTTCTTATGTTGAACTCAAATTATATGGATCTTTAAATTGTAGGAATTTCGGATCAGGAAATACATGCAATCATTAAGGTACCTCTGCCATTTATGCAAATGTTGACATTGCAGAAAGATTAGTGTTCTCGAAGAATTTGGAAAATATAGTTGATAATATGAATTTGTCTTGGGTTGTTATGGAGTATATTAACAACATTTCCAGTCATTTAGATAAGAAGGAGGTGCAGGAACATCTGAGACAGTGTCACTCATCACGAGAGGCGCGAGGGTATCGTCGTCAGCCTCGCCTTCCTCAACGGGGACTTTGCCTTAAGTAGCATAAACCTCAGTCTAAGCATCTCAAGACTCCTTAGGTGTTTCACTTGGTAGAGCCTGATAGACATCACTTCACTTAAGGGAAATTTAAGGTTTTCCACTTTGATGTCATCGACTACCACCTGAACGAAGGTGACAGACTCAGACTTCATCCCTTCGAGAGTAGCATCAATGGATTCTCCAGACTTCAAGAGCATCATCACTTCCCGTGTTTGTTCAATACTTGATAGATGCGACCTTGCCATTATGTTTTTGCCCTTCTAAATTTTTATATGCCCACTTATGCCTTTGATTCATGTATGCGCCTGCAACAAACTACTTTTTCGTACTGCAACATCAATAAATTCTCTAACTTTCATATTTTGATAAATGTGTCGCACATAGTGTTTATGTTCTACACCTGGCAATTTTCACGATTTGTATCAAAGCATGTAAGTAACAACCAATGTCAAATACGAGATTTATCCATGAAGCATTTAAGGTCATGTTTCTATCCATGAGCATGAAATTTATGCCTTGAAACACAAAATTCCTATTTTTTTTGCACTACAAAGTGAAGTTACAAAAAGAACCAGGTGTAGGCTTACGAACATTATCTTTACCCTTGTCTTTCGTTGAATTTACGTCCATATTCTATTTCCCTTTAATTACGATTTCTATTTCCCTTTGACAACGTACTACCTCCCCAATGTATTCCGAGAAAATTAGCAATCAACTCGTCATTCAAATCACTGCTCAGGTTTGGTTGTTGATGAACACCCTGTGCTTTCTTCCTAATTTGATAAACAACTTAATCCTCAGAGTAAAGTTCTCGATCAAATGGATCCATCACAAATAACTCGATGATTCTTGACAATGATCTTTTAAGATTTGCTAAAATTGCTTAAGCATCACCTTTGCATCTAAATTCTTCAAGGTCAAAGGTGAGATCTCGTCACACTTTAAATTGTCATGTAAGTCACTTTAAAATTCTCCAAATATTGTCATTCATTCTACAAATGAATGACAAAATCTTAGTCATTTCTCTTTATTTCATTTGTATATTATAATTTTTCCTTTAATATATTTTAGGGGTAAATACCAAGGAGCTATCTGAACTTTGGACGTTTTGCAACGAGCTACCCGAACTTTGAAAATTCTAAACGGGCTACCTCAACTTTGAAGAAGGTGCAAATAGCTACCTCCGTCAAACTTCCGAAGAATTTTCAACCAATTTCCGTCAACAATTAACGAAAAATTGGACGGAGGTAGCTATTTGCACCTTCTTCAAAGTTGAGGTAGACCGTTTTGAATTTTCAGAGTTCGGGTAACTCGTTGCAAAACGTCCAAAGTTCAGGTAGCTCCTTGGCATTTAACCAATAAAATTTATACGATACTATAGTATATAATATTATATTTCATGTATGAACACACTAATAGTTATATTCTATAATATAATTTAAACATGGAATAATTAATATTATGGAAAAGACATAATTTTAACACTTACTAAAATATATTTAATTATTATATTGTACAATATTAAGATATATGTACACTTAACATTTATTTTTATTATGTTTACATAAAGCGCGTATCAACTCTAATATAGTATTAATTATGGATAATGATATTTTGTTAACATACATAGTTATAAAATCACGCAATATACAAAAACTAAACTTATTTATAAAAGTAACGTTTATTTAAGGACGGTAAAAGAAAATTATTTAGACACTAATATATTTTTCATTAAAAACTAAATCTAATAACATTTCTCTAGCCTTTATTTTTCCTCTCCTTAGTTTTTAATATTTGTTTGTTTGAAAATTTATATGGAACGAAACATTGTTACGTATTAAATATATTGTCGGAGTCCAATTCTTCTTATGTTGAACTCAAATTATATGGATCTTTAAATTGTAGGAATTTCGGATCAGGAAATACATGCAATCATTAAGGTACCTCTGCCATTTATGCAAATGTTGACATTGCAGAAAGATTAGTGTTCTCGAAGAATTTGGAAAATATAGTTGATAATATGAATTTGTCTTGGGTTGTTATGGAGTATATTAACAACATTTCCAGTCATTTAGATAAGAAGGAGGTGCAGGAACATCTGAGACAGTGTCACTCATCACGAGAGGCGCGAGGGTATCGTCGTCAGCCTCGCCTTCCTCAACGGGGACTTTGCCTTAAGTAGCATAAACCTCAGTCTAAGCATCTCAAGACTCCTTAGGTGTTTCACTTGGTAGAGCCTGATAGACATCACTTCACTTAAGGGAAATTTGGGGTTTTCCACTTTGATGTCATCGACTACCACCTGAACGAAGGTGACAGACTCAGACTTCATCCCTTCGAGAGTAGCATCAATGGATTCTCCAGACTTCAAGAGCATCATCACTTCCCGTGTTTGTTCAATACTTGATAGATGCGACCTTGCCATTATGTTTTTGCCCTTCTAAATTTTTATATGCCCACTTATGCCTTTGATTCATGTATGCGCCTGCAACAAACTACTTTTTCGTACTTCAACATCAATAAATTCTCTAACTTTCATATTTTGATAAATGTGTCGCACATAGTGTTTATGTTCTACACCTGGCAATTTTCACGATTTGTATCAAAGCATGTAAGTAACAACCAATGTCAAATACGAGATTTATCCATGAAGCATTTAAGGTCATGTTTCTATCCATGAGCATGAAATTTATGCCTTGAAACACAAAATTCCTATTTTTTTTGCACTACAAAGTGAAGTTACAAAAAGAACCAGGTGTAGGCTTACGAACATTATCTTTACCCTTGTCTTTCGTTGAATTTACGTCCATATTCTATTTCCCTTTAATTACGATTTCTATTTCCCTTTGACAACGTACTACCTCCCCAATGTATTCCGAGAAAATTAGCAATCAACTCGTCATTCAAATCACTGCTCAGGTTTGGTTGTTGATGAACACCCTGTGCTTTCTTCCTAATTTGATAAACAACTTAATCCTCAGAGTAAAGTTCTCGATCAAATGGATCCATCACAAATAACTCGATGATTCTTGACAATGATCTTTTAAGATTTGCTAAAATTGCTTAAGCATCACCTTTGCATCTAAATTCTTCAAGGTCAAAGGTGAGATCTCGTCACACTTTAAATTGTCATGTAAGTCACTTTAAAATTCTCCAAATATTGTCATTCATTCTACAAATGAATGACAAAATCTTAGTCATTTCTCTTTATTTCATTTGTATATTATAATTTTTCCTTTAATATATTTTAGGGGTAAATACCAAGGAGCTATCTGAACTTTGGACGTTTTGCAACGAGCTACCCGAACTTTGAAAATTCTAAACGGGCTACCTCAACTTTGAAGAAGGTGCAAATAGCTACCTCCGTCAAACTTCCGAAGAATTTTCAACCAATTTCCATCAACAATTAACGAAAAATTGGACGGAGGTAGCTATTTGCACCTTCTTCAAAGTTGAGGTAGACCGTTTTGAATTTTCAGAGTTCGGGTAACTCGTTGCAAAACGTCCAAAGTTCAGGTAGCTCCTTGGCATTTAACCAATAAAATTTATACGATACTATAGTATATAATATTATATTTCATGTATGAACACACTAATAGTTATATTCTATAATATAATTTAAACATGGAATAATTAATATTATGGAAAAGACATAATTTTAACACTTACTAAAATATATTTAATTATTATATTGTACAATATTAAGATATATGTACACTTAACATTTATTTTTATTATGTTTACATAAAGCGCGTATCAACTCTAATATAGTATTAATTATGGATAATGATATTTTGTTAACATACATAGTTATAAAATCACGCAATATACAAAAACTAAACTTATTTATAAAAGTAACGTTTATTTAAGGACGGTAAAAGAAAATTATTTAGACACTAATATATTTTTCATTAAAAACTAAATCTAATAACATTTCTCTAGCCTTTATTTTTCTTCTCCTTAGTTTTTAATATTTGTTTGTTTGAAAATTTATATGGAACGAATCATTGTTACGTATTAAATATATTGTCGGAGTCCAATTCTTCTTATGTTGAACTCAAATTATATGGATCTTTAAATTGTAGGAATTTCGGATCAGGAAATACATGCAATCATTAAGGTACCTCTGCCATTTATGCAAATGTTGACATTGCAGAAAGATTAGTGTTCTCGAAGAATTTGGAAAATATAGTTGATAATATGAATTTGTCTTGGGTTGTTATGGAGTATATTAACAACATTTCCAGTCATTTAGATAAGAAGGAGGTGCAGGAACATCTGAGACAGTGTCACTCATCACGAGAGGCGCGAGGGTATCATCGTCAGCCTCGCCTTCCTCAATGGGGACTTTGCCTTAAGTAGCATAAACCTCAGTCTAAGCATCTCAAGACTCCTTAGTTGTTTCACTTGGTAGAGCCTGATAGACATCACTTCACTTAAGGGAAATTTGGGGTTTTCCACTTTGATGTCATCAACTACCACCTGAACGAAGGTGACAGACTCAGACTTCATCCCTTCGAGAGTAGCATCAATAGATTCCTCAGACTTCAAGAGCATCATCACTTCTAGTGTTTGTTCAATACTTGATAGATGCGACCTTGCCTTTATGTTTTTGCCCTTCTAAATTTTCATATGCCCACTTATGCCTTTGATTCATGTATGCGCCTGCAACAAACTACTTTTTCGTACTTCAACATCAATAAATTCTCTAACTTTCATATTTTGATAAATGTGTCGCACATAGTGTTTATGTTCTACACCTGGCAATTTTCACGATTTGTATCAAAGCATGTAAGTAACAACCAATGTCAAATGCGAGATTTATCCATGAAGCATTTAAGGTCATGTTTCTATCCATGAGCATGAAATTTATGCCTTGAAACACAAAATTCCTATTTTTTTTGCACTACCAAGTGAAGTTACAAAAAGAACCAGGTGTAGGCTTACCAACATTATCTTTACCCTTGTCTTTCGTTGAATTTACGTCCATATTCTATTTCCCTTTAATTACGATTTCTATTTCCCTTTGACAACGTACTACCTCCCCAATGTATTCCGAGAAAATTAGCAATCAACTCGTCATTCAAATCACTGCTCAGGTTTGGTTGTTGATGAACACCCTGTGCTTTCTTCCTAATTTGATAAACAAATTAATCCTCAGAGTAAAGTTCTCGATCAAATGGATCCATCACAAATAACTCGATGATTCTTGACAATGATCTTTTAAGATTTGCTAAAATTGCTTAAGCATCACCTTTGCATCTAAATTCTTCAAGGTCAAAGGTGAGATCTCGTCACACTTTAAATTGTCATGTAAGTCACTTTAAAATTCTCCAAATATTGTCATTCATTCTACAAATGAATGACAAAATCTTAGTCATTTCTCTTTATTTCATTTGTATATTATAATTTTTCCTTTAATATATTTTAGGGGTAAATACCAAGGAGCTATCTGAACTTTGGACGTTTTGCAACGAGCTACCCGAACTTTGAAAATTCTAAACGGGCTACCTCAACTTTGAAGAAGGTGCAAATAGCTACCTCCGTCAAACTACCGAAGAATTTTCAATCAATTTCCGTCAACAATTAACGAAAAATTTGACGGAGGTAGCTATTTGCACCTTCTTCAAAGTTGAGGTAGACCGTTTTGAATTTTCAGAGTTCGGGTAACTCGTTGCAAAACGTCCAAAGTTCAGGTAGCTCCTTGGCATTTAACCAATAAAATTTATACGATACTATAGTATATAATATTATATTTCATGTATGAACACACTAATAGTTATATTCTATAATATAATTTAAACATGGAATAATTAATATTATGGAAAAGACATAATTTTAACACTTACTAAAATATATTTAATTATTATATTGTACAATATTAAGATATATGTACACTTAACATTTATTTTTATTATGTTTACATAAAGCGCGTATCAACTCTAATATAGTATTAATTATGGATAATGATATTTTGTTAACATACATAGTTATAAAATCACGCAATATACAAAAACTAAACTTATTTATAAAAGTAACGTTTATTTAAGGACGGTAAAAGAAAATTATTTAGACACTAATATATTTTTCATTAAAAACTAAATCTAATAACATTTCTCTAAACTTTATTTTTATTCTCCTTAGTTTTTAATATTTGTTTGTTTGAAAATTTATATGGAACGAAACATTGTTACGTATTAAATATATTGTCGGAGTCCAATTCTTCTTATGTTGAACTCAAATTATATGGATCTTTAAATTGTAGAAATTTCGGATCAGGAAATACATGCAATCATTAAGGTACCTCTGTCATTTATGCAAATGTTGACATTGCAGAAAGATTAGTGTTCTCGAAGAATTTGGAAAATATAGTTGATAATATGAATTTGTCTTGGGTTGTTATGGAGTATATTAACAACATTTCCAGTCATTTAGATAAGAAGGAGGAGCAGGAACATCTGAGACAGTGTCACTCATCACGAGAGGCGCGAGGGTATCATCGTCAGCCTCGCCTTCCTCAATGGGGACTTTGCCTTAAGTAGCATAAACCTCAGTCTAAGCATCTCAAGACTCCTTAGGTGTTTCACTTGGTAGAGCCTGATAGACATCACTTCACTTAAGGGAAATTTGGGGTTTTCCACTTTGATGTCATCGACTACCACCTGAACGAAGGTGACAGACTCAGACTTCATCCCTTCGAGAGTAGCATCAATGGATTCTCCAGACTTCAAGAGCATCATCACTTCCAGTGTTTGTTCAATACTTGATAGATGCGACCTTGCCTTTATGTTTTTGCCCTTCTAAATTTTCATATGCCCACTTATGCCTTTGATTCATGTATGCGCCTGCAAAAAACCACTTTTTCGTACTTCAACATCAATAAATTCTCTAACTTTCATATTTTGATAAATGTGTCGCACATAGTGTTTATGTTCTACACCTGGCAATTTTCACGATTTGTATCAAAGCATGTAAGTAACAACCAATGTCAAATGCGAGATTTATCCATGAAGCATTTAAGGTCATGTTTCTATCCATGAGCATGAAATTTATGCCTAGAAACATGAAATTCCTATTTTTTTGGCACTACCAAGTGAAGTTACAAAAAGAACCAGGTGTAGGCTTACCAACATTATCTTTACCCTTGTCTTTCGTTGAATTTACGCCCATATTCTATTTCCCTTTAATTACGCCTTCAATTTCCCTTTGACAACGTACTACCTCCCCAATGTATTCCGAGAAAATTAGCAATCAACTCGTCATTCAAATCACTGCTCACGTTTGGTTGTTGATGAACACCCTGTGCTTTCTTCCTAATTTGATAAACAAATTAATCCTCAGAGTAAAGTTCTCGATCAAATGGATCCATCACAAATAACTCGATGATTCTTGACAATGATCTTTTAAGATTTGCTAAAATTGCTTAAGCATCACCTTTGCATCTAAATTCTTCAAGGTCAAAGGTAAGATCTCGTCACACTTTAAAATGTTATGTAAGTCATTTTAAAATTATCCAAATATTGTCATTCATTCTATAAATGAATGACAAAATCTTAGTCATTTCTCTTTTATTTCATTTGTATATTATAATATTTCCTTTAATATATTTTAGGGGTAAATACCAAGGAGCTACATGAACTTTGGACGTTTTGCAACGAGCTACCCGAACTTTGAAAATTCTAAACGGGCTACCTCAACTTTGAAGAAGGTGCAAATAGCTACCTCCGTCAAACTTCCGAAGAATTTTCGACGAATTTCCGTCAACAATTAACGAAAAATTGGACGGAGGTAGCTATTTGCACCTTCTTTAAAGTTGAGGTAGACCGTTTTGAATTTTCAGAGTTCGGGTAACTCATTGCAAAACGTCCAAAGTTCAGGTAGCTCCTTGCCATTTAACCAATAAAATTTATACGATACTATAGTATATAATATTATATTTCATGTATGAACACACTAATAGTTATATTCTATAATATCATTTAAACATGGAATAATTAAAATTATGGAAAAGACATAATTTTAACACTTACTAAAATATATTTAATTATTATATTGTACAATATTAAGATATATGTTTATTTAAGGACGGTAAAAGAAAATTATTTAGACACTAATATATTTTTCATTAAAAACTAAATCTAATAACATTTCTCTAGCCTTTCTTTTTCTTCTCCTTAGTTTTTAATATTTGTTTGTATGAAAATTTATATGGAATGAAACATTGTTACGTATTTAATATATTGTCGTAGTCCAATTCTTCTTATGTGGAGCTCAAATTATATGGCTCTTTAAATTCTAGGAATTTCAGATCGGGAAATACTTGCAATCATTAAGGTACCTCTGTCTAACTTTTCTTGGGTCTTGTCTGCCATTTATGCAAATGTTGACATTGTAGAAAGATTAGTGTTCTCGCAGAATTTGAAAAATGTAGCTGATAGTATGAATTTGTCTTAGGTTGTTATGGAGTATTTTAGCAACATATCCGGTCATTTAGATAAGAAGGAGGTGCAGGAACATCTGAGAAAGTCTCACTCCTCACGAGATGCGCGAGGGTATCCTCGTCAGCCTCGCCTTCCTCAACGGGGACTTTGCCTTTAGTAGCATAAACCTCAGTCTTAGCATCTCAAGACTCCTTAGGTGTTTCACTTGGTAGAGCCTGATAGACATCACTTCACTTAAGGGAAATTTGGGGTTGACCACTTTGACGTCATCTACTACCACCTGAACGAAGGTGACAGACTCAGACTTCATCCTTTCGAGAGTAGCATCAATGAAGTCTTCAGACTTCAAGAGCATCATCACTTCTAGTGTTTGTTCAATACTTAATAGATGCGACCTTGCCTTTATGTTTTTGCCCTTCTAAATTTCCATATGCCCACTTATGCCTTTGATTCAGGTATGCGCCTGCAACAAACCACTTTTTCGTACTTCAACATATATCAATAAATTCTCTAACTTTCATATTTTGATAAATGTGTCGCACATAGTGTTTATGTTCTACACCTGGCAATTTTCACGATTTGTATCAAACCATGTAAGTAACAACCAATGTCAAATGCGAGATTTATCCATGAAGCATTTAAGGTCATGTTTCTATCCATGAGCATGAAATTTATGCCTAGAAACATGAAATTCCTATTTTTTTTGCACTACCAAGTGAAGTTACAAAAAGAACCAGGTGTAGGCTTACCAACATTATCTTTACCCTTGTCTTTCGTTGAATTAACGCCCATATTCTATTTCCCTTTAATTACGCCTTCTATTTCCCTTTGACAACGTACTACCTCCCCAATGTATTCGGAGAAAATTAGCAATCAAATCGTCATTCAAATCACTGCTCACGTTTGGTTGTTGATGAACACCCTGTGCTTTCTTCCTAATTTGATAAACAAATTAATCCTCAGAGTAAAGTTCTCGATCAAATGGATCCATGACAAATAACTCGATGATTCTTGACAATGATCTTTTAAGATTTGCTAAAATTGCTTAAGCATCACCTTTGCATCTAAATTCTTCAAGGTCAAAGGTGAGGTCTCGTCACACTTTAAAATATCATGTAAGTCACTTTAAAATTCTCCAAATATTGTCATTCATTCTACAAATGAATGACAAAATCTTAGTCATTTCTCTTTATTTCATTTGTATATTATAATTTTTCCTTTAATATATTTTAGGGGTAAATACCAAGGAGCTACCTGAACTTTGGACGTTTTGCAACGAGCTACCCGAACTTTGAAAATTCTAAACGGGCTACCTCAACTTTGAAGAAGGTGCAAATAGCAACCTCCGTCAAACTTCCGAAGAATTTTCAACCAATTTCCGTCAACAATTAACGAAAAATTGGACGGAGGTAGCTATTTGCACCTTCTTCAAAGTTGAGGTAGACCGTTTTGAATTTTCAGAGTTCGGGTAACTCGTTGCAAAACGTCCAAAGTTTAGGTAGCTCCTTGGCATTTAACCAATAAAATTTATACGATACTATAGTATATAATATTATATTTCATGTATGAACACACTAATAGTTATATTCTATTATATAATTTAAACATGGAATAATTAATATTATGGAAAAGACATAATTTTAACACTTACTAAAATATATTTAATTATTATATTGTACAATATTAAGATATATGTACACTTAACATTTATTTTTATTATGTTTACATAAAGCGCGTATCAACTCTAATATAGTATTAATTATGGATAATGATATTTTGTTAACATACATAGTTATAAAATCACGCAATATACAAAAACTAAACTTATTTATAAAAGTAACGTTTATTTAAGGACGGTAAAAGAAAATTATTTAGACACTAATATATTTTTCATTAAAAACTAAATCTAATAACATTTCTCTAGCCTTTATTTTTATTCTCCTTAGTTTTTAATATTTGTTTGTTTGAAAATTTATATGGAACGAAACATTGTTACGTATTAAATATATTGTCGGAGTCCAATTCTTCTTATGTTGAACTCAAATTATATGGATCTTTAAATTGTAGGAATTTCGGATCAGGAAATACATGCAATCATTAAGGTACCTCTGCCATTTATGCAAATGTTGACATTGCAGAAAGATTAGTGTTCTCGAAGAATTTGGAAAATATAGTTGATAATATGAATTTGTCTTGGGTTGTTATGGAGTATATTAACAACATTTCCAGTCATTTAGATAAGAAGGAGGAGCAGGAACATCTGAGACAGTGTCACTCATCACGAGAGGCGCGAGGGTATCATCGTCAGCCTCGCCTTCCTCAATGGGGACTTTGCCTTAAGTAGCATAAACCTCAGTCTAAGCATCTCAAGACTCCTTAGGTGTTTCACTTGGTAGAGCCTGATAGACATCACTTCACTTAAGGGAAATTTGGGGTTTTCCACTTTGATGTCATCGACTACCACCTGAACGAAGGTGACAGACTCAGACTTCATCCCTTCGAGAGTAGCATCAATGGATTCTCCAGACTTCAAGAGCATCATCACTTCCAGTGTTTGTTCAATACTTGATAGATGCGACCTTGCCTTTATGTTTTTGCCCTTCTAAATTTTCATATGCCCACTTATGCCTTTGATTCATGTATGCGCCTGCAAAAAACCACTTTTTCGTACTTCAACATCAATAAATTCTCTAACTTTCATATTTTGATAAATGTGTCGCACATAGTGTTTATGTTCTACACCTGGCAATTTTCACGATTTGTATCAAAGCATATAAGTAACAACCAATGTCAAATGCGAGATTTATCCATGAAGCATTTAAGGTCATGTTTCTATCCATGAGCATGAAATTTATGCCTAGAAACATGAAATTCCTATTTTTTTGGCACTACCAAGTGAAGTTACAAAAAGAACCAGGTGTAGGCTTACCAACATTATCTTTACCCTTGTCTTTCGTTGAATTTACGCCCATATTCTATTTCCCTTTAATTACGCCTTCAATTTCCCTTTGACAACGTACTACCTCCCCAATGTATTCCGAGAAAATTAGCAATCAACTCGTCATTCAAATCACTGCTCACGTTTGGTTGTTGATGAACACCCTGTGCTTTCTTCCTAATTTGATAAAAAAATTAATCCTCAGAGTAAAGTTCTCGATCAAATGGATCCATCACAAATAACTCGATGATTCTTGACAATGATCTTTTAAGATTTGCTAAAATTGCTTAAGCATCACCTTTGCATCTAAATTCTTCAAGGTCAAAGGTAAGATCTCGTCACACTTTAAAATGTTATGTAAGTCATTTTAAAATTATCCAAATATTGTCATTCATTCTATAAATGAATGACAAAATCTTAGTCATTTCTCTTTTATTTCATTTGTATATTATAATATTTCCTTTAATATATTTTAGGGGTAAATACCAAGGAGCTACATGAACTTTGGACGTTTTGCAACGAGCTACCCAAACTTTGAAAATTCTAAACGGGCTACCTCAACTTTGAAGAAGGTGCAAATAGCTACCTCCGTCAAACTTCCGAAGAATTTTCGACGAATTTCCGTCAACAATTAACGAAAAATTGGACGGAGGTAGCTATTTGCACCTTCTTTAAAGTTGAGGTAGACCGTTTTGAATTTTCAGAGTTCGGGTAACTCATTGCAAAACGTCCAAAGTTCAGGTAGCTCCTTGGCATTTAACCAATAAAATTTATACGATACTATAGTATATAATATTATATTTCATGTATGAACACACTAATAGTTATATTCTATTATATAATTTAAACATGGAATAATTAATATTATGGAAAAGACATAATTTTAACACTTACTAAAATATATTTAATTATTATATTGTACAATATTAAGATATATGTACACTTAACATTTATTTTTATTATGTTTACATAAAGCGCGTATCAACTCTAATATAGTATTAATTATGGATAATGATATTTTGTTAACATACATAGTTATAAAATCACGCAATATACAAAAACTAAACTTATTTATAAAAGTAACGTTTATTTAAGGACGGTAAAAGAAAATTATTTAGACACTAATATATTTTTCATTAAAAACTAAATCGAATAACATTTCTCTAGCCTTTATTTTTATTCTCCTTAGTTTTTAATATTTGTTTGTTTGAAAATTTATATGGAACGAAACATTGTTACGTATTAAATATATTGTCGGAGTCCAATTCTTCTTATGTTGAACTCAAATTATATGGATCTTTAAATTGTAGGAATTTCGGATCAGGAAATACATGCAATCATTAAGGTACCTCTGCCATTTATGCAAATGTTGACATTGCAGAAAGATTAGTGTTCTCGAAGAATTTGGAAAATATAGTTGATAATATGAATTTGTCTTGGGTTGTTATGGAGTATATTAACAACATTTCCAGTCATTTAGATAAGAAGGAGGAGCAGGAACATCTGAGACAGTGTCACTCATCACGAGAGGCGCGAGGGTATCATCGTCAGCCTCGCCTTCCTCAATGGGGACTTTGCCTTAAGTAGCATAAACCTCAGTCTAAGCATCTCAAGACTCCTTAGGTGTTTCACTTGGTAGAGCCTGATAGACATCACTTCACTTAAGGGAAATTTGGGGTTTTCCACTTTGATGTCATCGACTACCACCTGAACGAAGGTGACAGACTCAGACTTCATCCCTTCGAGAGTAGCATCAATGGATTCTCCAGACTTCAAGAGCATCATCACTTCCAGTTTTTGTTCAATACTTGATAGATGCGACCTTGCCTTTATGTTTTTGCCCTTCTAAATTTTCATATGCCCACTTATGCCTTTGATTCATGTATGCGCCTGCAAAAAACCACTTTTTCGTACTTCAACATCAATAAATTCTCTAACTTTCATATTTTGATAAATGTGTCGCACATAGTGTTTATGTTCTACACCTGGCAATTTTCACGATTTGTATCAAAGCATGTAAGTAACAACCAATGTCAAATGCGAGATTTATCCATGAAGCATTTAAGGTCATGTTTCTATCCATGAGCATGAAATTTATGCCTAGAAACATGAAATTCCTATTTTTTTGGCACTACCAAGTGAAGTTACAAAACGAACCAGGTGTAGGCTTACCAACATTATCTTTACCCTTGTCTTTCGTTGAATTTACGCCCATATTCTATTTCCCTTTAATTACGCCTTCAATTTCCCTTTGACAACGTACTACCTCCCCAATGTATTCCGAGAAAATTAGCAATCAACTCGTCATTCAAATCACTGCTCACGTTTGGTTGTTGATGAACACCCTGTGCTTTCTTCCTAATTTGATAAAAAAATTAATCCTCAGAGTAAAGTTCTCGATCAAATGGATCCATCACAAATAACTCGATGATTCTTGACAATGATCTTTTAAGATTTGCTAAAATTGCTTAAGCATCACCTTTGCATCTAAATTCTTCAAGGTCAAAGGTAAGATCTCGTCACACTTTAAAATGTTATGTAAGTCATTTTAAAATTATCCAAATATTGTCATTCATTCTATAAATGAATGACAAAATCTTAGTCATTTCTCTTTTATTTCATTTGTATATTATAATATTTCCTTTAATATATTTTAGGGGTAAATACCAAGGAGCTACATGAACTTTGGACGTTTTGCAACGAGCTACCCGAACTTTGAAAATTCTAAACGGGCTACCTCAACTTTGAAGAAGGTGCAAATAGCTACCTCCGTCAAACTTCCGAAGAATTTTCGACGAATTTCCGTCAACAATTAACGAAAAATTGGACGGAGGTAGCTATTTGCACCTTCTTTAAAGTTGAGGTAGACCGTTTTGAATTTTCAGAGTTCGGGTAACTCATTGCAAAACGTCCAAAGTTCAGGTAGCTCCTTGGCATTTAACCAATAAAATTTATACGATACTATAGTATATAATATTATATTTCATGTATGAACACACTAATAGTTATATTCTATAATATCATTTAAACATGGAATAATTAATATTATGGAAAAGACATAATTTTAACACTTACTAAAATATATTTAATTATTATATTGTACAATATTAAGATATATGTTTATTTAAGGACGGTAAAAGAAAATTATTTAGACACTAATATATTTTTCATTAAAAACTAAATCTAATAACATTTCTCTAGCCTTTATTTTTCTTCTACTTAGTTTTTAATATTTGTTTGTTTGAAAATTTATATGGAACGAAACATTGTTACGTATTTAATATATTGTCGTAGTCCAATTCTTCTTATGTGGAGCTCAAATTATATGGCTCTTTAAATTCTAGGAATTTCAGATCGGGAAATACTTGCAATCATTAAGGTACCTCTGTCTAACTTTTCTTGGGTCTTGTCTGCCATTTATGCAAATGTTGACATTGTAGAAAGATTAGTGTTCTCGCAGAATTTGAAAAATGTAGCTGATAGTATGAATTTGTCTTAGGTTGTTATGGAGTATTTTAGCAACATATCCGGTCATTTAGATAAGAAGGAGGTGCAGGAACATCTGAGAAAGTCTCACTCCTCACGAGAGGCGCGAGGGTATCCTCGTCAGCCTCGCCTTCCTCAACGGGGACTTTGCCTTTAGTAGCATAAACCTCAGTCTGAGCATCTCAAGACTCCTTAGGTGTTTCACTTGGTAGAGCCTGATAGACATCACTTCACTTAAGGGAAATTTGGGGTTGACCACTTTGACGTCATCTACTACCACCTGAACGAAGGTGACAGACTCAGACTTCATCCTTTCGAGAGTAGCATCAATGAAGTCTTCAGACTTCAAGAGCATCATCACTTCTAGTGTTTGTTCAATACTTAATAGATGCGACCTTGCCTTTATGTTTTTGCCCTTCTAAATTTCCATATGCCCACTTATGCCTTTGATTCAGGTATGCGCCTGCAACAAACCACTTTTTCGTACTTCAACATATATCAATAAATTCTCTAACTTTCATATTTTGATAAATGTGTCGCACATAGTGTTTATGTTCTACACCTGGCAATTTTCACGATTTGTATCAAACCATGTAAGTAACAACCAATGTCAAATGCGAGATTTATCCATGAAGCATTTAAGGTCATGTTTCTATCCATGAGCATGAAATTTATGCCTAGAAACATGAAATTCCTATTTTTTTTGCACTACCAAGTGAAGTTACAAAAAGAACCAGGTGTAGGCTTACCAACATTATCTTTACCCTTGTCTTTCGTTGAATTTACGCCCATATTCTATTTCCCTTTAATTACGCCTTCTATTTCCCTTTGACAACGTACTACCTCCCCAATGTATTCGGAGAAAATTAGCAATCAAATCGTCATTCAAATCACTGCTCACGTTTGGTTGTTGATGAACACCCTGTGCTTTCTTCCTAATTTGATAAACAAATTAATCCTCAGAGTAAAGTTCTCGATCAAATGGATCCATGACAAATAACTCGATGATTCTTGACAATGATCTTTTAAGATTTGCTAAAATTGCTTAAGCATCACCTTTGCATCTAAATTCTTCAAGGTCAAAGGTGAGGTCTCGTCACACTTTAAAATATCATGTAAGTCACTTTAAAATTCTCCAAATATTGTCATTCATTCTACAAATGAATGACAAAATCTTAGTCATTTCTCTTTATTTCATTTGTATATTATAATTTTTCCTTTAATATATTTTAGGGGTAAATACCAAGGAGCTACCTGAACTTTGGACGTTTTGCAACGAGCTACCCGAACTTTGAAAATTCTAAACGGGCTACCTCAACTTTGAAGAAGGTGCAAATAGCAACCTCCGTCAAACTTCCGAAGAATTTTCAACCAATTTCCGTCAACAATTAACGAAAAATTGGACGGAGGTAGCTATTTGTACCTTCTTCAAAGTTGAGGTAGACCGTTTTGAATTTTCAGAGTTCGGGTAACTCGTTGCAAAACGTCCAAAGTTTAGGTAGCTCCTTGGCATTTAACCAATAAAATTTATACGATACTATAGTATATAATATTATATTTCATGTATGAACACACTAATAGTTATATTCTATTATATAATTTAAACATGGAATAATTAATATTATGGAAAAGACATAATTTTAACACTTACTAAAATATATTTAATTATTATATTGTACAATATTAAGATATATGTACACTTAACATTTATTTTTATTATGTTTACATAAAGCGCGTATCAACTCTAATATAGTATTAATTATGGATAATGATATTTTGTTAACATACATAGTTATAAAATCACGCAATATACAAAAACTAAACTTATTTATAAAAGTAACGTTTATTTAAGGACGGTAAAAGAAAATTATTTAGACACTAATATATTTTTCATTAAAAACTAAATCTAATAACATTTCTCTAGCCTTTATTTTTATTCTCCTTAGTTTTTAATATTTGTTTGTTTGAAAATTTATATGGAACGAAACATTGTTACGTATTAAATATATTGTCGGAGTCCAATTCTTCTTATGTTGAACTCAAATTATATGGATCTTTAAATTGTAGGAATTTCGGATCAGGAAATACATGCAATCATTAAGGTACCTCTGCCATTTATGCAAATGTTGACATTGCAGAAAGATTAGTGTTCTCGAAGAATTTGGAAAATATAGTTGATAATATGAATTTGTCTTGGGTTGTTATGGAGTATATTAACAACATTTCCAGTCATTTAGATAAGAAGGAGGAGCAGGAACATCTGAGACAGTGTCACTCATCACGAGAGGCGCGAGGGTATCATCGTCAGCCTCGCCTTCCTCAATGGGGACTTTGCCTTAAGTAGCATAAACCTCAGTCTAAGCATCTCAAGACTCCTTAGGTGTTTCACTTGGTAGAGCCTGATAGACATCACTTCACTTAAGGGAAATTTGGGGTTTTCCACTTTGATGTCATCGACTACCACCTGAACGAAGGTGACAGACTCAGACTTCATCCCTTCGAGAGTAGCATCAATGGATTCTCCAGACTTCAAGAGCATCATCACTTCCAGTGTTTGTTCAATACTTGATAGATGCGACCTTGCCTTTATGTTTTTGCCCTTCTAAATTTTCATATGCCCACTTATGCCTTTGATTCATGTATGCGCCTGCAAAAAATCACTTTTTCGTACTTCAACATCAATAAATTCTCTAACTTTCATATTTTGATAAATGTGTCGCACATAGTGTTTATGTTCTACACCTGGCAATTTTCACGATTTGTATCAAAGCATGTAAGTAACAACCAATGTCAAATGCGAGATTTATCCATGAAGCATTTAAGGTCATGTTTCTATCCATGAGCATGAAATTTATGCCTAGAAACATGAAATTCCTATTTTTTTGGCACTACCAAGTGAAGTTACAAAACGAACCAGGTGTAGGCTTACCAACATTATCTTTACCCTTGTCTTTCGTTGAATTTACGCCCATATTCTATTTCCCTTTAATTACGCCTTCAATTTCCCTTTGACAACGTACTACCTCCCCAATGTATTCCGAGAAAATTAGCAATCAACTCGTCATTCAAATCACTGCTCACGTTTGGTTGTTGATGAACACCCTGTGCTTTCTTCCTAATTTGATAAAAAAATTAATCCTCAGAGTAAAGTTCTCGATCAAATGGATCCATCACAAATAACTCGATGATTCTTGACAATGATCTTTTAAGATTTGCTAAAATTGCTTAAGCATCACCTTTGCATCTAAATTCTTCAAGGTCAAAGGTAAGATCTCGTCACACTTTAAAATGTTATGTAAGTCATTTTAAAATTATCCAAATATTGTCATTCATTCTATAAATGAATGACAAAATCTTAGTCATTTCTCTTTTATTTCATTTGTATATTATAATATTTCCTTTAATATATTTTATGGGTAAATACCAAGGAGCTACATGAACTTTGGACGTTTTGCAACGAGCTACCCAAACTTTGATAATTCTAAACGGGCTACCTCAATTTTGAAGAAGGTGCAAATAGCTACCTCCGTCAAACTTCCGAAGAATTTTCGACGAATTTCCGTCAACAATTAACGAAAAATTGGACGGAGGTAGCTATTTGCACCTTCTTTAAAGTTGAGGTAGACCGTTTTGAATTTTCAGAGTTCGGGTAACTCATTGCAAAACGTCCAAAGTTCAGGTAGCTCCTTGGCATTTAACCAATAAAATTTATACGATACTATAGTATATAATATTATATTTCATGTATGAACACACTAATAGTTATATTCTATTATATAATTTAAACATGGAATAATTAATATTATGGAAAAGACATAATTTTAACACTTACTAAAATATATTTAATTATTATATTGTACAATATTAAGATATATGTACACTTAACATTTATTTTTATTATGTTTACATAAAGCGCGTATCAACTCTAATATAGTATTAATTATGGATAATGATATTTTGTTAACATACATAGTTATAAAATCACGCAATATACAAAAACTAAACTTATTTATAAAAGTAACGTTTATTTAAGGACGGTAAAAGAAAATTATTTAGACACTAATATATTTTTCATTAAAAACTAAATCGAATAACATTTCTCTAGCCTTTATTTTTATTCTCCTTAGTTTTTAATATTTGTTTGTTTGAAAATTTATATGGAACGAAACATTGTTACGTATTAAATATATTGTCGGAGTCCAATTCTTCTTATGTTGAACTCAAATTATATGGATCTTTAAATTGTAGGAATTTCGGATCAGGAAATACATGCAATCATTAAGGTACCTCTGCCATTTATGCAAATGTTGACATTGCAGAAAGATTAGTGTTCTCGAAGAATTTGGAAAATATAGTTGATAATATGAATTTGTCTTGGGTTGTTATGGAGTATATTAACAACATTTCCAGTCATTTAGATAAGAAGGAGGAGCAGGAACATCTGAGACAGTGTCACTCATCACGAGAGGCGCGAGGGTATCATCGTCAGCCTCGCCTTCCTCAATGGGGACTTTGCCTTAAGTAGCATAAACCTCAGTCTAAGCATCTCAAGACTCCTTAGGTGTTTCACTTGGTAGAGCCTGATAGACATCACTTCACTTAAGGGAAATTTGGGGTTTTCCACTTTGATGTCATCGACTACCACCTGAACGAAGGTGACAGACTCAGACTTCATCCCTTCGAGAGTAGCATCAATGGATTCTCCAGACTTCAAGAGCATCATCACTTCCAGTGTTTGTTCAATACTTGATAGATGCGACCTTGCCTTTATGTTTTTGCCCTTCTAAATTTTCATATGCCCACTTATGCCTTTGATTCATGTATGCGCCTGCAAAAAACCACTTTTTCGTACTTCAACATCAATAAATTCTCTAACTTTCATATTTTGATAAATGTGTCGCACATAGTGTTTATGTTCTACACCTGGCAATTTTCACGATTTGTATCAAACCATGTAAGTAACAACCAATGTCAAATGCGAGATTTATCCATGAAGCATTTAAGGTCATGTTTCTATCCATGAGCATGAAATTTATGCCTAGAAACATGAAATTCCTATTTTTTTGGCACTACCAAGTGAAGTTACAAAACGAACCAGGTGTAGGCTTACCAACATTATCTTTACCCTTGTCTTTCGTTGAATTTACGCCCATATTCTATTTCCCTTTAATTACGCCTTCAATTTCCCTTTGACAACGTACTACCTCCCCAATGTATTCCGAGAAAATTAGCAATCAACTCGTCATTCAAATCACTGCTCACGTTTGGTTGTTGATGAACACCCTGTGCTTTCTTCCTAATTTGATAAAAAAATTAATCCTCAGAGTAAAGTTCTCGATCAAATGGATCCATCACAAATAACTCGATGATTCTTGACAATGATCTTTTAAGATTTCCTAAAATTGCTTAAGCATCACCTTTGCATCTAAATTCTTCAAGGTCAAAGGTAAGATCTCGTCACACTTTAAAATGTTATGTAAGTCATTTTAAAATTATCCAAATATTGTCATTCATTCTATAAATGAATGACAAAATCTTAGTCATTTCTCTTTTATTTCATTTGTATATTATAATATTTCCTTTAATATATTTTAGGGGTAAATACCAAGGAGCTACATGAACTTTGGACGTTTTGCAACGAGCTACCCGAACTTTGAAAATTCTAAACGGGCTACCTCAACTTTGAAGAAGGTGCAAATAGCTACCTCCGTCAAACTTCCGAAGAATTTTCGACGAATTTCCGTCAACAATTAACGAAAAATTGGACGGAGGTAGCTATTTGCACCTTCTTTAAAGTTGAGGTAGACCGTTTTGAATTTTCAGAGTTCGGGTAACTCATTGCAAAACGTCCAAAGTTCAGGTAGCTCCTTGGCATTTAACCAATAAAATTTATACGATACTATAGTATATAATATTATATTTCATGTATGAACACACTAATAGTTATATTCTATAATATCATTTAAACATGGAATAATTAATATTATGGAAAAGACATAATTTTAACACTTACTAAAATATATTTAATTATTATATTGTACAATATTAAGATATATGTTTATTTAAGGACGGTAAAAGAAAATTATTTAGACACTAATATATTTTTCATTAAAAACTAAATCTAATAACATTTCTCTAGCCTTTATTTTTCTTCTACTTAGTTTTTAATATTTGTTTGTTTGAAAATTTATATGGAACGAAACATTGTTACGTATTTAATATATTGTCGTAGTCCAATTCTTCTTATGTGGAGCTCAAATTATATGGCTCTTTAAATTCTAGGAATTTCAGATCGGGAAATACTTGCAATCATTAAGGTACCTCTGTCTAACTTTTCTTGGGTCTTGTCTGCCATTTATGCAAATGTTGACATTGTAGAAAGATTAGTGTTCTCGCAGAATTTGAAAAATGTAGCTGATAGTATGAATTTGTCTTAGGTTGTTATGGAGTATTTTAGCAACATATCCGGTCATTTAGATAAGAAGGAGGTGCAGGAACATCTGAGAAAGTCTCACTCCTCACGAGAGGCGCGAGGGTATCCTCGTCAGCCTCGCCTTCCTCAACGGGGACTTTGCCTTTAGTAGCATAAACCTCAGTCTGAGCATCTCAAGACTCCTTAGGTGTTTCACTTGGTAGAGCCTGATAGACATCACTTCACTTAAGGGAAATTTGGGGTTGACCACTTTGACGTCATCTACTACCACCTGAACGAAGGTGACAGACTCAGACTTCATCCTTTCGAGAGTAGCATCAATGAAGTCTTCAGACTTCAAGAGCATCATCACTTCTAGTGTTTGTTCAATACTTAATAGATGCGACCTTGCCTTTATGTTTTTGCCCTTCTAAATTTCCATATGCCCACTTATGCCTTTGATTCAGGTATGCGCCTGCAACAAACCACTTTTTCGTACTTCAACATATATCAATAAATTCTCTAACTTTCATATTTTGATAAATGTGTCGCACATAGTGTTTATGTTCTACACCTGGCAATTTTCACGATTTGTATCAAACCATGTAAGTAACAACCAATGTCAAATGCGAGATTTATCCATGAAGCATTTAAGGTCATGTTTCTATCCATGAGCATGAAATTTATGCCTAGAAACATGAAATTCCTATTTTTTTTGCACTACCAAGTGAAGTTACAAAAAGAACCAGGTGTAGGCTTACCAACATTATCTTTACCCTTGTCTTTCGTTGAATTTACGCCCATATTCTATTTCCCTTTAATTACGCCTTCTATTTCCCTTTGACAACGTACTACCTCCCCAATGTATTCCGAGAAAATTAGCAATCAACTCGTCATTCAAATCACTGCTCACGTTTGGTTGTTGATGAACACCCTGTGCTTTCTTCCTAATTTGATAAACAAATTAATCCTCAGAGTAAAGTTCTCGATCAAATGGATCCATCACAAATAACTCGATGATTCTTGACAATGATCTTTTAAGATTTGCTAAAATTGCTTAAGCATCACCTTTGCATCTAAATTCTTCAAGGTCAAAGGTGAGGTCTCGTCACACTTTAAAATGTCATGTAAGTCACTTTAAAATTCTCCAAATATTGTCATTCATTCTACAAATGAATGACAAAATCTTAGTCATTTCTCTTTATTTCATTTGTATATTATAATTTTTCCTTTAATATATTTTAGGGGTAAATACCAAGGAGCTACCTGAACTTTGGACGTTTTGCAACGAGCTACCCGAACTTTGAAAATTCTAAACGGGCTACCTCAACTTTGAAGAAGGTGCAAATAGCAACCTCCGTCAAACTTCCGAAGAATTTTCAACCAATTTCCGTCAACAATTAACGAAAAATTGGACGGAGGTAGCTATTTGCACCTTCTTCAAAGTTGAGGTAGACCGTTTTGAATTTTCAGAGTTCGGGTAACTCGTTGCAAAACGTCCAAAGTTTAGGTAGCTCCTTGGCATTTAACCAATAAAATTTATACGATACTATAGTATATAATATTATATTTCATGTATGAACACACTAATAGTTATATTCTATAATATAATTTAAACATGGAATAATTAATATTATGGAAAAGACATAATTTTAACACTTACTAAAATATATTTAATTATTATATTGTACAATATTAAGATATATGTACACTTAACATTTATTTTTATTATGTTTACATAAAGCGCGTATCAACTCTAATATAGTATTAATTATGGATAATGATATTTTGTTAACATACATAGTTATAAAATCACGCAATATACAAAAACTAAACTTATTTATAAAAGTAACGTTTATTTAAGGACGGTAAAAGAAAATTATTTAGACACTAATATATTTTTCATTAAAAACTAAATCTAATAACATTTCTCTAGCCTTTATTTTTCTTCTCCTTAGTTTTTAATATTTGTTTGTTTGAAAATTTATATGGAACGAATCATTGTTACGTATTAAATATATTGTCGGAGTCCAATTCTTCTTATGTTGAACTCAAATTATATGGATCTTTAAATTGTAGAAATTTCGGATTAGGAAATACATGCAATCATTAAGGTACCTCTGCCATTTATGCAAATGTTGACATTGCAGAAAGATTAGTGTTCTCGAAGAATTTGGAAAATATAGTTGATAATATGAATTTGTCTTGGGTTGTTATGGAGTATATTAACAACATTTCCAGTCATTTAGATAAGAAGGAGGTGCAGGAACATCTGAGACAGTGTCACTCATCACGAGAGGCGCGAGGGTATCGTCGTCAGCCTCGCCTTCCTCAACGGGGACTTTGCCATAAGTAGCATAAACCTCAGTCTAAGCATCTCAAGACTCCTTAGGTGTTTCACTTGGTAGAGCCTGATAGACATCACTTCACTTAAGGGAAATTTGGGGTTTTCCACTTTGATGTCATCGACTACCACCTGAACGAAGGTGACAGACTCAGACTTCATCCCTTCGAGAGTAGCATCAATGGATTCTCCAGACTTCAAGAGCATCATCACTTCCAGTGTTTGTTCAATACTTGATAGATGCGACCTTGCCTTTATGTTTTTGCCCTTCTAAATTTTCATATGCCCACTTATGCCTTTGATTCATGTATGCGCCTGCAACAAACCACTTTTTCGTACTTCAACATCAATAAATTCTCTAACTTTCATATTTTGATAAATGTGTCGCACATAGTGTTTATGTTCTACACCTGGCAATTTTCACGATTTGTATCAAACCATGTAAGTAACAACCAATGTCAAATGCGAGATTTATCCATGAAGCATTTAAGGTCATGTTTCTATCCATGAGCATGAAATTTATGCCTAGAAACATGAAATTCCTATTTTTTTTGCACTACCAAGTGAAGTTACAAAAAGAACCAGGTGTAGGCTTACCAACATTATCTTTACCCTTGTCTTTCGTTGAATTTACGCCCATATTCTATTTCCCTTTAATTACGCCTTCTATTTCCCTTTGACAACGTACTACCTCCCCAATGTATTCCGAGAAAATTAGCAATCAACTCGTCATTCAAATCACTGCTCACGTTTGGTTGTTGATGAACACCCTGTGCTTTCTTCCTAATTTGATAAACAAATTAATCCTCAGAGTAAAGTTCTCGATCAAATGGATCCATCACAAATAACTCGATGATTCTTGACAATGATCTTTTAAGATTTGCTAAAATTGCTTAAGCATCACCTTTGCATCTAAATTCTTCAAGGTCAAAGGTGAGGTCTCGTCACACTTTAAAATGTCATGTAAGTCACTTTAAAATTCTCCAAATATTGTCATTCATTCTACAAATGAATGACAAAATCTTAGTCATTTCTCTTTATTTCATTTGTATATTATAATTTTTCCTTTAATATATTTTAGGGGTAAATACCAAGGAGCTACCTGAACTTTGGACGTTTTGCAACGAGCTACCCGAACTTTGAAAATTCTAAACGGGCTACCTCAACTTTGAAGAAGGTGCAAATAGCAACCTCCGTCAAACTTCCGAAGAATTTTCAACCAATTTCCGTCAACAATTAACGAAAAATTGGACGGAGGTAGCTATTTGCACCTTCTTCAAAGTTGAGGTAGACCGTTTTGAATTTTCAGAGTTCGGGTAACTCGTTGCAAAACGTCCAAAGTTTAGGTAGCTCCTTGGCATTTAACCAATAAAATTTATACGATACTATAGTATATAATATTATATTTCATGTATGAACACACTAATAGTTATATTCTATAATATAATTTAAACATGGAATAATTAATATTATGGAAAAGACATAATTTTAACACTTACTAAAATATATTTAATTATTATATTGTACAATATTAAGATATATGTACACTTAACATTTATTTTTATTATGTTTACATAAAGCGCGTATCAACTCTAATATAGTATTAATTATGGATAATGATATTTTGTTAACATACATAGTTATAAAATCACGCAATATACAAAAACTAAACTTATTTATAAAAGTAACGTTTATTTAAGGACGGTAAAAGAAAATTATTTAGACACTAATATATTTTTCATTAAAAACTAAATCTAATAACATTTCTCTAGCCTTTATTTTTCTTCTCCTTAGTTTTTAATATTTGTTTGTTTGAAAATTTATATGGAACGAATCATTGTTACGTATTAATAATATTGTCGGAGTCCAATTCTTCTTATGTTGAACTCAAATTATATGGATCTTTAAATTGTAGGAATTTCGGATCAGGAAATACATGCAATCATTAAGGTACCTCTGCCATTTATGCAAATGTTGACATTGCAGAAAGATTAGTGTTCTCGAAGAATTTGGAAAATATAGTTGATAATATGAATTTGTCTTGGGTTGTTATGGAGTATATTAACAACATTTCCAGTCATTTAGATAAGAAGGAGGTGCAGGAACATCTGAGACAGTGTCACTCATCACGAGAGGCGCGAGGGTATCGTCGTCAGCCTCGCCTTCCTCAACGGGGACTTTGCCTTAAGTAGCATAAACCTCAGTCTAAGCATCTCAAGACTCCTTAGGTGTTTCACTTGGTAGAGCCTGATAGACATCACTTCACTTAAGGGAAATTTGGGGTTTTCCACTTTGATGTCATCGACTACCACCTGAACGAAGGTGACAGACTCAGACTTCATCCCTTCGAGAGTAGCATCAATGGATTCTCCAGACTTCAAGAGCATCATCACTTCCAGTGTTTGTTCAATACTTGATAGATGCGACCTTGCCTTTATGTTTTTGCCCTTCTAAATTTTCATATGCCCACTTATGCCTTTGATTCATGTATGCGCCTGCAACAAACCTCTTTTTCGTACTTCAACATCAATAAATTCTCTAACTTTCATATTTTGATAAATGTGTCGCACATAGTGTTTATGTTCTACACCTGGCAATTTTCACGATTTGTATCAAACCATGTAAGTAACAACCAATGTCAAATGCGAGATTTATCCATGAAGCATTTAAGGTCATGTTTCTATCCATGAGCATGAAATTTATGCCTAGAAACATGAAATTCCTATTTTTTTTGCACTACCAAGTGAAGTTACAAAAAGAACCAGGTGTAGGCTTACCAACATTATCTTTACCCTTGTCTTTCGTTGAATTTACGCCCATATTCTATTTCCCTTTAATTACGCCTTCTATTTCCCTTTGACAACGTACTACCTCCCCAATGTATTCCGAGAAAATTAGCAATCAACTCGTCATTCAAATCACTGCTCACGTTTGGTTGTTGATGAACACCCTGTGCTTTCTTCCTAATTTGATAAACAAATTAATCCTCAGAGTAAAGTTCTCGATCAAATGGATCCATCACAAATAACTCGATGATTCTTGACAATGATCTTTTAAGATTTGCTAAAATTGCTTAAGCATCACCTTTGCATATAAATTCTTCAAGGTCAAAGGTGAGATCTCGTCACACTTTAAAATGTCCTGTAAGTCACTTTAAAATTCTCCAAATATTGTCATTCATTCTACAAATGAATGACAAAATCTTAGTCATTTCTCTTTATTTCATTTGTATATTATAATTTTTCCTTTAATATATTTTAGGGGTAAATACCAAGGAGCTACATGAACTTTGGACGTTTTGCAACGAGCTACCCGAACTTTGAAAATTCTAAACGGGCTACCTCAACTTTGAAGAAGGTGCAAATAGCTACCTCCGTCAAACTTCCGAAGAATTTTCAACCAATTTCCGTCAACAATTAACGAAAAATTGGACGGAGGTAGCTATTTGCACCTTCTTTAAAGTTGAGGTAGACCGTTTTGAATTTTCAGAGTTCGGGTAACTCGTTGCAAAATGTCCAAAGTTCAGGTAGCTCCTTGGCATTTAACCAATAAAATTTATACGATACTATAGTATATAATATTATATTTCATGTATGAACACACTAATAGTTATATTCTATAATATAATTTAAACATGGAATAATTAATATTATGGAAAAGACATAATTTTAACACTTACTAAAATATATTTAATTATTATATTGTACAATATTAAGATATATGTACACTTAACATTTATTTTTATTATGTTTACATAAAGCGCGTATCAACTCTAATATAGTATTAATTATGGATAATGATATTTTGTTAACATACATAGTTATAAAATCACGCAATATACAAAAACTAAACTTATTTATAAAAGTAACGTTTATTTAAGGACGGTAAAAGAAAATTATTTAGACACTAATATATTTTTCATTAAAAACTAAATCTAATAACATTTCTCTAGCCTTTATTTTTCTTCTCCTTAGTTTTTAATATTTGTTTGTTTGAAAATTTATATGGAACGAATCATTGTTACGTATTAATAATATTGTCGGAGTCCAATTCTTCTTATGTTGAACTCAAATTATATGGATCTTTAAATTGTAGGAATTTCGGATCAGGAAATACATGCAATCATTAAGGTACCTCTGCCATTTATGCAAATGTTGACATTGCAGAAAGATTAGTGTTCTCGAAGAATTTGGAAAATATAGTTGATAATATGAATTTGTCTTGGGTTGTTATGGAGTATATTAACAACATTTCCAGTCATTTAGATAAGAAGGAGGTGCAGGAACATCTGAGACAGTGTCACTCATCACGAGAGGCGCGAGGGTATCGTCGTCAGCCTCGCCTTCCTCAACGGGGACTTTGCCATAAGTAGCATAAACCTCAGTCTAAGCATCTCAAGACTCCTTAGGTGTTTCACTTGGTAGAGCCTGATAGACATCACTTCACTTAAGGGAAATTTGGGGTTTTCCACTTTGATGTCATCGACTACCACCTGAACGAAGGTGACAGACTCAGACTTCATCCCTTCGAGAGTAGCATCAATGGATTCTCCAGACTTCAAGAGCATCATCACTTCCAGTGTTTGTTCAATACTTGATAGATGCGACCTTGCCTTTATGTTTTTGCCCTTCTAAATTTTCATATGCCCACTTATGCCTTTGATTCATGTATGCGCCTGCAACAAACCACTTTTTCGTACTTCAACATCAATAAATTCTCTAACTTTCATATTTTGATAAATGTGTCGCACATAGTGTTTATGTTCTACACCTGGCAATTTTCACGATTTGTATCAAACCATGTAAGTAACAACCAATGTCAAATGCGAGATTTATCCATGAAGCATTTAAGGTCATGTTTCTATCCATGAGCATGAAATTTATGCCTAGAAACATGAAATTCCTATTTTTTTTGCACTACCAAGTGAAGTTACAAAAAGAACCAGGTGTAGGCTTACCAACATTATCTTTACCCTTGTCTTTCGTTGAATTTACGCCCATATTCTATTTCCCTTTAATTACGCCTTCTATTTCCCTTTGACAACGTACTACCTCCCCAATGTATTCCGAGAAAATTAGCAATCAACTCGTCATTCAAATCACTGCTCACGTTTGGTTGTTGATGAACACCCTGTGCTTTCTTCCTAATTTGATAAACAAATTAATCCTCAGAGTAAAGTTCTCGATCAAATGGATCCATCACAAATAACTCGATGATTCTTGACAATGATCTTTTAAGATTTGCTAAAATTGCTTAAGCATCACCTTTGCATCTAAATTCTTCAAGGTCAAAGGTGAGGTCTCGTCACACTTTAAAATGTCATGTAAGTCACTTTAAAATTCTCCAAATATTGTCATTCATTCTACAAATGAATGACAAAATCTTAGTCATTTCTCTTTATTTCATTTGTATATTATAAATTTTCCTTTAATATATTTTAGGGGTAAATACCAAGGAGCTACCTGAACTTTGGACGTTTTGCAACGAGCTACCCGAACTTTGAAAATTCTAAACGGGCTACCTCAACTTTGAAGAAGGTGCAAATAGCAACCTCCGTCAAACTTCCGAAGAATTTTCAACCAATTTCCGTCAACAATTAACGAAAAATTGGACGGAGGTAGCTATTTGCACCTTCTTCAAAGTTGAGGTAGACCGTTTTGAATTTTCAGAGTTCGGGTAACTCGTTGCAAAACGTCCAAAGTTTAGGTAGCTCCTTGGCATTTAACCAATAAAATTTATACGATACTATAGTATATAATATTATATTTCATGTATGAACACACTAATAGTTATATTCTATAATATAATTTAAACATGGAATAATTAATATTATGGAAAAGACATAATTTTAACACTTACTAAAATATATTTAATTATTATATTGTACAATATTAAGATATATGTGCACTTAACATTTATTTTTATTATGTTTACATAAAGCGCGTATCAACTCTAATATAGTATTAATTATGGATAATGATATTTTGTTAACATACATAGTTATAAAATCACGCAATATACAAAAACTAAACTTATTTATAAAAGTAACGTTTATTTAAGGACGGTAAAAGAAAATTATTTAGACACTAATATATTTTTCATTAAAAACTAAATCTAATAACATTTCTCTAGCCTTTATTTTTCTTCTCCTTAGTTTTTAATATTTGTTTGTTTGAAAATTTATATGGAACGAATCATTGTTACGTATTAATAATATTGTCGGAGTCCAATTCTTCTTATGTTGAACTCAAATTATATGGATCTTTAAATTGTAGGAATTTCGGATCAGGAAATACATGCAATCATTAAGGTACCTCTCCCATTTATGCAAATGTTGACATTGTAGAAAGATTAGTGTTCTCGAAGAATTTGGAAAATATAGTTGATAATATGAATTTGTCTTGGGTTGTTATGGAGTATATTAACAACATTTCCAGTCATTTAGATAAGAAGGAGGTGCAGGAACATCTGAGACAGTGTCACTCATCACGAGAGGCGCGAGGGTATCGTCGTCAGCCTCGCCTTCCTCAACGGGGACTTTGCCTTAAGTAGCATAAACCTCAGTCTAAGCATCTCAAGACTCCTTAGGTGTTTCACTTGGTAGAGCCTGATAGACATCACTTCACTTAAGGGAAATTTGGGGTTTTCCACTTTGATGTCATCGACTACCACCTGAACGAAGGTGACAGACTCAGACTTCATCCCTTCGAGAGTAGCATCAATGGATTCTCCAGACTTCAAGAGCATCATCACTTCCAGTGTTTGTTCAATACTTGATAGATGCGACCTTGCCTTTATGTTTTTGCCCTTCTAAATTTTCATATGCCCACTTATGCCTTTGATTCATGTATGCGCCTGCAACAAACCACTTTTTCGTACTTCAACATCAATAAATTCTCTAACTTTCATATTTTGATAAATGTGTCGCACATAGTGTTTATGTTCTACACCTGGCAATTTTCACGATTTGTATCAAACCATGTAAGTAACAACCAATGTCAAATGCGAGATTTATCCATGAAGCATTTAAGGTCATGTTTCTATCCATGAGCATGAAATTTATGCCTAGAAACATGAAATTCCTATTTTTTTTGCACTACCAAGTGAAGTTACAAAAAGAACCAGGTGTAGGCTTACCAACATTATCTTTACCCTTGTCTTTCGTTGAATTTACGCCCATATTCTATTTCCCTTTAATTACGCCTTCTATTTCCCTTTGACAACGTACTACCTCCCCAATGTATTCCGAGAAAATTAGCAATCAACTCGTCATTCAAATCACTGCTCACGTTTGGTTGTTGATGAACACCCTGTGCTTTCTTCCTAATTTGATAAACAAATTAATCCTCAGAGTAAAGTTCTCGATCAAATGGATCCATCACAAATAACTCGATGATTCTTGACAATGATCTTTTAAGATTTGCTAAAATTGCTTAAGCATCACCTTTGCATCTAAATTCTTCAAGGTCAAAGGTGAGGTCTCGTCACACTTTAAAATGTCATGTAAGTCACTTTAAAATTCTCCAAATATTGTCATTCATTCTACAAATGAATGACAAAATCTTAGTCATTTCTCTTTATTTCATTTGTATATTATAATTTTTCCTTTAATATATTTTAGGGGTAAATACCAAGGAGCTACCTGAACTTTGGACGTTTTGCAACGAGCTACCCGAACTTTGAAAATTCTAAACGGGCTACCTCAACTTTGAAGAAGGTGCAAATAGCAACCTCCGTCAAACTTCCGAAGAATTTTCAACCAATTTCCGTCAACAATTAACGAAAAATTGGACGGAGGTAGCTATTTGCACCTTCTTCAAAGTTGAGGTAGACCGTTTTGAATTTTCAGAGTTCGGGTAACTCGTTGCAAAACGTCCAAAGTTTAGGTAGCTCCTTGGCATTTAACCAATAAAATTTATACGATACTATAGTATATAATATTATATTTCATGTATGAACACACTAATAGTTATATTCTATAATATAATTTAAACATGGAATAATTAATATTATGGAAAAGACATAATTTTAACACTTACTAAAATATATTTAATTATTATATTGTACAATATTAAGATATATGTGCACTTAACATTTATTTTTATTATGTTTACATAAAGCGCGTATCAACTCTAATATAGTATTAATTATGGATAATGATATTTTGTTAACATACATAGTTATAAAATCACGCAATATACAAAAACTAAACTTATTTATAAAAGTAACGTTTATTTAAGGACGGTAAAAGAAAATTATTTAGACACTAATATATTTTTCATTAAAAACTAAATCTAATAACATTTCTCTAGCCTTTATTTTTCTTCTCCTTAGTTTTTAATATTTGTTTGTTTGAAAATTTATATGGAACGAATCATTGTTACGTATTAAATATATTGTCGGAGTCCAATTCTTCTTATGTTGAACTCAAATTATATGGATCTTTAAATTGTAGGAATTTCGGATCAGGAAATACATGCAATCATTAAGGTACCTCTCCCATTTATGCAAATGTTGACATTGTAGAAAGATTAGTGTTCTCGAAGAATTTGGAAAATATAGTTGATAATATGAATTTGTCTTGGGTTGTTATGGAGTATATTAACAACATTTCCAGTCATTTAGATAAGAATGAGGTGCAGGAACATCTGAGACAGTGTCACTCATCACGAGAGGCGCGAGGGTATCGTCGTCAGCCTCGCCTTCCTCAACGGGGACTTTGCCTTAAGTAGCATAAACCTCAGTCTAAGCATCTCAAGACTCCTTAGGTGTTTCACTTGGTAGAGCCTGATAGACATCACTTCACTTAAGGGAAATTTGGGGTTTTCCACTTTGATGTCATCGACTACCACCTGAACGAAGGTGACAGACTCAGACTTCATCCCTTCGAGAGTAGCATCAATGGATTTTCCAGACTTCAAGAGCATCATCACTTCCAGTGTTTGTTCAATACTTGATAGATGCGACCTTGCCTTTATGTTTTTGCCCTTCTAAATTTTCATATGCCCACTTATGCCTTTGATTCATGTATGCGCCTGCAACAAACCTCTTTTTCGTACTTCAACATCAATAAATTCTCTAACTTTCATATTTTGATAAATGTGTCGCACATAGTGTTTATGTTCTACACCTGGCAATTTTCACGATTTGTATCAAACCATGTAAGTAACAACCAATGTCAAATGCGAGATTTATCCATGAAGCATTTAAGGTCATGTTTCTATCCATGAGCATGAAATTTATGCCTAGAAACATGAAATTCCTATTTTTTTTGCACTACCAAGTGAAGTTACAAAAAGAACCAGGTGTAGGCTTACCAACATTATCTTTACCCTTGTCTTTCGTTGAATTTACGCCCATATTCTATTTCCCTTTAATTACGCCTTCTATTTCCCTTTGACAACGTACTACCTCCCCAATGTATTCCGAGAAAATTAGCAATCAACTCGTCATTCAAATCACTGCTCACGTTTGGTTGTTGATGAACACCCTGTGCTTTCTTCCTAATTTGATAAACAAATTAATCCTCAGAGTAAAGTTCTCGATCAAATGGATCCATCACAAATAACTCGATGATTCTTGACAATGATCTTTTAAGATTTGCTAAAATTGCTTAAGCATCACCTTTGCATCTAAATTCTTCAAGGTCAAAGGTGAGGTCTCGTCACACTTTAAAATGTCATGTAAGTCACTTTAAAATTCTCCAAATATTGTCATTCATTCTACAAATGAATGACAAAATCTTAGTCATTTCTCTTTATTTCATTTGTATATTATAAATTTTCCTTTAATATATTTTAGGGGTAAATACCAAGGAGCTACCTGAACTTTGGACGTTTTGCAACGAGCTACCCGAACTTTGAAAATTCTAAACGGGCTACCTCAACTTTGAAGAAGGTGCAAATAGCAACCTCCGTCAAACTTCCGAAGAATTTTCAACCAATTTCCGTCAACAATTAACGAAAAATTGGACGGAGGTAGCTATTTGCACCTTCTTCAAAGTTGAGGTAGACCGTTTTGAATTTTCAGAGTTCGGGTAACTCGTTGCAAAACGTCCAAAGTTTAGGTAGCTCCTTGGCATTTAACCAATAAAATTTATACGATACTATAGTATATAATATTATATTTCATGTATGAACACACTAATAGTTATATTCTATAATATAATTTAAACATGGAATAATTAATATTATGGAAAAGACATAATTTTAACACTTACTAAAATATATTTAATTATTATATTGTACAATATTAAGATATATGTGCACTTAACATTTATTTTTATTATGTTTACATAAAGCGCGTATCAACTCTAATATAGTATTAATTATGGATAATGATATTTTGTTAACATACATAGTTATAAAATCACGCAATATACAAAAACTAAACTTATTTATAAAAGTAACGTTTATTTAAGGACGGTAAAAGAAAATTATTTAGACACTAATATATTTTTCATTAAAAACTAAATCTAATAACATTTCTCTAGCCTTTATTTTTCTTCTCCTTAGTTTTTAATATTTGTTTGTTTGAAAATTTATATGGAACGAATCATTGTTACGTATTAATAATATTGTCGGAGTCCAATTCTTCTTATGTTGAACTCAAATTATATGGATCTTTAAATTGTAGGAATTTCGGATCAGGAAATACATGCAATCATTAAGGTACCTCTCCCATTTATGCAAATGTTGACATTGTAGAAAGATTAGTGTTCTCGAAGAATTTGGAAAATATAGTTGATAATATGAATTTGTCTTGGGTTGTTATGGAGTATATTAACAACATTTCCAGTCATTTAGATAAGAATGAGGTGCAGGAACATCTGAGACAGTGTCACTCATCACGAGAGGCGCGAGGGTATCGTCGTCAGCCTCGCCTTCCTCAACGGGGACTTTGCCTTAAGTAGCATAAACCTCAGTCTAAGCATCTCAAGACTCCTTAGGTGTTTCACTTGGTAGAGCCTGATAGACATCACTTCACTTAAGGGAAATTTGGGGTTTTCCACTTTGATGTCATCGACTACCACCTGAACGAAGGTGACAGACTCAGACTTCATCCCTTCGAGAGTAGCATCAATGGATTTTCCAGACTTCAAGAGCATCATCACTTCCAGTGTTTGTTCAATACTTGATAGATGCGACCTTGCCTTTATGTTTTTGCCCTTCTAAATTTTCATATGCCCACTTATGCCTTTGATTCATGTATGCGCCTGCAACAAACCTCTTTTTCGTACTTCAACATCAATAAATTCTCTAACTTTCATATTTTGATAAATGTGTCGCACATAGTGTTTATGTTCTACACCTGGCAATTTTCACGATTTGTATCAAACCATGTAAGTAACAACCAATGTCAAATGCGAGATTTATCCATGAAGCATTTAAGGTCATGTTTCTATCCATGAGCATGAAATTTATGCCTAGAAACATGAAATTCCTATTTTTTTTGCACTACCAAGTGAAGTTACAAAAAGAACCAGGTGTAGGCTTACCAACATTATCTTTACCCTTGTCTTTCGTTGAATTTACGCCCATATTCTATTTCCCTTTAATTACGCCTTCTATTTCCCTTTGACAACGTACTACCTCCCCAATGTATTCCGAGAAAATTAGCAATCAACTCGTCATTCAAATCACTGCTCACGTTTGGTTGTTGATGAACACCCTGTGCTTTCTTCCTAATTTGATAAACAAATTAATCCTCAGAGTAAAGTTCTCGATCAAATGGATCCATCACAAATAACTCGATGATTCTTGACAATGATCTTTTAAGATTTGCTAAAATTGCTTAAGCATCACCTTTGCATCTAAATTCTTCAAGGTCAAAGGTGAGGTCTCGTCACACTTTAAAATGTCATGTAAGTCACTTTAAAATTCTCCAAATATTGTCATTCATTCTACAAATGAATGACAAAATCTTAGTCATTTCTCTTTATTTCATTTGTATATTATAATTTTTCCTTTAATATATTTTAGGGGTAAATACCAAGGAGCTACCTGAACTTTGGACGTTTTGCAACGAGCTACCCGAACTTTGAAAATTCTAAACGGGCTACCTCAACTTTGAAGAAGGTGCAAATAGCAACCTCCGTCAAACTTCCGAAGAATTTTCAACCAATTTCCGTCAACAATTAACGAAAAATTGGACGGAGGTAGCTATTTGCACCTTCTTCAAAGTTGAGGTAGACCGTTTTGAATTTTCAGAGTTCGGGTAACTCGTTGCAAAACGTCCAAAGTTTAGGTAGCTCCTTGGCATTTAACCAATAAAATTTATACGATACTATAGTATATAATATTATATTTCATGTATGAACACACTAATAGTTATATTCTATAATATAATTTAAACATGGAATAATTAATATTATGGAAAAGACATAATTTTAACACTTACTAAAATATATTTAATTATTATATTGTACAATATTAAGATATATGTACACTTAACATTTATTTTTATTATGTTTACATAAAGCGCGTATCAACTCTAATATAGTATTAATTATGGATAATGTCATTTTGTTAACATACATAGTTATAAAATCACGCAATATACAAAAACTAAACTTATTTATATAAGTAACGTTTATTTAAGGACGGTAAAAGAAAATTATTTAGACACTAATATATTTTTCATTAAAAACTAAATCTAATAACATTTCTCTAGCCTTTATTTTTCTTCTCCTTAGTTTTTAATATTTGTTTGTTTGAAAATTTATATGGAACGAATCATTGTTACGTATTAAATATATTGTCGGAGTCCAATTCTTCTTATGTTGAACTCAAATTATATGGATCTTTAAATTGTAGGAATTTCGGATCAGGAAATACATGCAATCATTAAGGTACCTCTCCCATTTATGCAAATGTTGACATTGTAGAAAGATTAGTGTTCTCGAAGAATTTGGAAAATATAGTTGATAATATGAATTTGTCTTGGGTTGTTATGGAGTATATTAACAACATTTCCAGTCATTTAGATAAGAATGAGGTGCAGGAACATCTGAGACAGTGTCACTCATCACGAGAGGCGCGAGGGTATCGTCGTCAGCCTCGCCTTCCTCAACGGGGACTTTGCCTTAAGTAGCATAAACCTCAGTCTAAGCATCTCAAGACTCCTTAGGTGTTTCACTTGGTAGAGCCTGATAGACATCACTTCACTTAAGGGAAATTTGGGGTTTTCCACTTTGATGTCATCGACTACCACCTGAACGAAGGTGACAGACTCAGACTTCATCCCTTCGAGAGTAGCATCAATGGATTTTCCAGACTTCAAGAGCATCATCACTTCCAGTGTTTGTTCAATACTTGATAGATGCGACCTTGCCTTTATGTTTTTGCCCTTCTAAATTTTCATATGCCCACTTATGCCTTTGATTCATGTATGCGCCTGCAACAAACCTCTTTTTCGTACTTCAACATCAATAAATTCTCTAACTTTCATATTTTGATAAATGTGTCGCACATAGTGTTTATGTTCTACACCTGGCAATTTTCACGATTTGTATCAAACCATGTAAGTAACAACCAATGTCAAATGCGAGATTTATCCATGAAGCATTTAAGGTCATGTTTCTATCCATGAGCATGAAATTTATGCCTAGAAACATGAAATTCCTATTTTTTTTGCACTACCAAGTGAAGTTACAAAAAGAACTAGGTGTAGGCTTACCAACATTATCTTTACCCTTGTCTTTCGTTGAATTTACGCCCATATTCTATTTCCCTTTAATTACGCCTTCTATTTCCCTTTGACAACGTACTACCTCCCCAATGTATTCCGAGAAAATTAGCAATCAACTCGTCATTCAAATCACTGCTCACGTTTGGTTGTTGATGAACACCCTGTGCTTTCTTCCTAATTTGATAAACAAATTAATCCTCAGAGTAAAGTTCTCGATCAAATGGATCCATCACAAATAACTCGATGATTCTTGACAATGATCTTTTAAGATTTGCTAAAATTGCTTAAGCATCACCTTTGCATATAAATTCTTCAAGGTCAAAGGTGAGATCTCGTCACACTTTAAAATGTCCTGTAAGTCACTTTAAAATTCTCCAAATATTGTCATTCATTCTACAAATGAATGACAAAATCTTAGTCATTTCTCTTTATTTCATTTGTATATTATAATTTTTCCTTTAATATATTTTAGGGGTAAATACCAAGGAGCTACATGAACTTTGGACGTTTTGCAACGAGCTACCCGAACTTTGAAAATTCTAAACGGGCTACCTCAACTTTGAAGAAGGTGCAAATAGCTACCTCCGTCAAACTTCCGAAGAATTTTCAACCAATTTCCGTCAACAATTAACGAAAAATTGGACGGAGGTAGCTATTTGCACCTTCTTTAAAGTTGAGGTAGACCGTTTTGAATTTTCAGAGTTCGGGTAACTCGTTGCAAAATGTCCAAAGTTCAGGTAGCTCCTTGGCATTTAACCAATAAAATTTATACGATACTATAGTATATAATATTATATTTCATGTATGAACACACTAATAGTTATATTCTATAATATAATTTAAACATGGAATAATTAATATTATGGAAAAGACATAATTTTAACACTTACTAAAATATATTTAATTATTATATTGTACAATATTAAGATATATGTACACTTAACATTTATTTTTATTATGTTTACATAAAGCGCGTATCAACTCTAATATAGTATTAATTATGGATAATGATATTTTGTTAACATACATAGTTATAAAATCACGCAATATACAAAAACTAAACTTATTTATAAAAGTAACGTTTATTTAAGGACGGTAAAAGAAAATTATTTAGACACTAATATATTTTTCATTAAAAACTAAATCTAATAACATTTCTCTAGCCTTTATTTTTCTTCTCCTTAGTTTTTAATATTTGTTTGTTTGAAAATTTATATGGAACGAATCATTGTTACGTATTAAATATATTGTCGGAGTCCAATTCTTCTTATGTTGAACTAAAATTATATGGATCTTTAAATTGTAGGAATTTCGGATCAGGAAATACATGCAATCATTAAGGTACCTCTGCCATTTATGCAAATGTTGACATTGCAGAAAGATTAGTGTTCTCGAAGAATTTGGAAAATATAGTTGATAATATGAATTTGTCTTGGGTTGTTATGGAGTATATTAACAACATTTCCAGTCATTTAGATAAGAAGGAGGTGCAGGAACATCTGAGACAGTATCACTCATCACGAGAGGCGCGAGGGTATCGTCGCCAGCCTCGCCTTCATCAACGGGGACTTTGCCTTAAGTAGCATAAACCTCAGTCTAAGCATCTCAAGACTCCTTAGGTGTTTCGCTTGGTAGAGCCTGATAGACATCACTTCACTTAAGGGAAATTTGGGGTTTTCCACTTTGATGTCATCGACTACCACCTGAACGAAGGTGACAGACTCGTTCTTCATCCCTTCGAGAGTAGCATCAATGGATTCTCCAGACTTCAAGAGCATCATCACTTCCAGTGTTTGTTCAATACTTGATAGATGCGACCTTGCCTTTATGTTTTTGCCCTTCTAAATTTTCATATGCTCACTTATGCCTTTGATTCATGTATGCGCCTGCAACAAACCACTTTTTCGTACTTCAACATCAATAAATTCTCTAACTTTCATATTTTGATAAATGTGTCGCACATAGTGTTTATGTTCTACACCTGGCAATTTTCACGATTTGTATCAAACCATGTAAGTAACAACCAATGTCAAATGCGAGATTTATCCATGAAGCATTTAAGGTCATGTTTCTATCCATGAGCATGAAATTTATGCCTAGAAACATGAAATTCCTATTTTTTTTGCACTACCAAGTGAAGTTACAAAAAGAACTAGGTGTAGGCTTACCAACATTATCTTTACCCTTGTCTTTCGTTGAATTTACGCCCATATTCTATTTCCCTTTAATTACGCCTTCTATTTCCCTTTGACAACGTACTACCTCCCCAATGTATTCCGAGAAAATTAGCAATCAACTCGTCATTCAAATCACTGCTCACGTTTGGTTGTTGATGAACACCCTGTGCTTTCTTCCTAATTTGATAAACAAATTAATCCTCAGAGTAAAGTTCTCGATCAAATGGATCCATCACAAATAACTCGATGATTCTTGACAATGATCTTTTAAGATTTGCTAAAATTGCTTAAGCATCACCTTTGCATATAAATTCTTCAAGGTCAAAGGTGAGATCTCGTCACACTTTAAAATGTTATGTAAGTCACTTTAAAATTATCCAAATATTGTCATTCATTCTATAAATGAATGACAAAATCTTAGTCATTTCTCTTTTATTTCGTTTGTATATTATAATTTTTCCTTTAATATATTTTAGGGGTAAATACCAAGGAGCTACCTGAAGTTTGGACGTTTTGCAACGAGCTACCCGAACTTTGAAAATTCTAAACGGGCTACCTCAACTTTGAAGAAGGTGCAAATAGCTACCTCCGTCAAACTTCCGAAGAATTTTCAACCAATTTCCGTCAACAATTAACGAAAAATTGGACGGAGGTAGCTATTTGCACCTTCTTCAAAGTTGAGGTAGACCGTTTTGAATTTTCAGAGTTCGGGTAACTCGTTGCAAAACGTCCAAACTTTAGGTAGCTCCTTGGCATTTAACCAATAAAATTTATACGATACTATAGTATATAATATTATATTTCATGTATGAACACACTAATAGTTATATTCTATAATATAATTTAAACATGGAATAATTAATATTATGGAAAAGACATAATTTTAACACTTACTAAAATATATTTAATTATTATATTGTACAATATTAAGATATATGTACACTTAACATTTATTTTTATTATGTTTACATAAAGCGCGTATCAACTCTAATATAGTATTAATTATGGATAATGATATTTTGTTAACATACATAGTTATAAAATCACGCAATATACAAAAACTAAACTTATTTATAAAAGTAACGTTTATTTAAGGACGGTAAAAGAAAATTATTTAGACACTAATATATTTTTCATTAAAAACTAAATCTAATAACATTTCTCTAGCCTTTATTTTTCTTCTCCTTAGTTTTTAATATTTGTTTGTTTGAAAATTTATATGGAACGAATCATTGTTACGTATTAAATATATTCTCGGAGTCCAATTCTTCTTATGTTGAACTCAAATTATATGGATCTTTAAATTGTAGGAATTTCGGATCAGGAAATACATGCAATCATTAAGGTACCTCTGCCATTTATGCAAATGTTGACATTGCAGAAGGATTAGTGTTCTCGAAGAATTTGGAAAATATAGTTGATAATATGAATTTGTCTTGGGTTGTTATGGAGTATATTAACAACATTTCCAGTCATTTAGATAAGAAGGAGGTGCAGGAACATCTGAGACAGTGTCACTCATCACGAGAGGCGCGAGGGTATCGTCGTCAGCCTCGCCTTCCTCAACGGGGACTTTGCCTTAAGTAGCATAAACCTCAGTCTAAGCATCTCAAGACTCCTTAGGTGTTTCACTTGGTAGAGCCTGATGGACATCACTTCACTTAAGGGAAATTTGGGGTTGACCACTTTGACGTCATCGACTACCACCTGAACAAAGGTGACAGACTCAGACTTCATCCTTTCGAGAGTAGCATCAATGGAGTCTTCAGACTTCAAGAGCATCATCACTTCTAGTGTTTGTTCAATACTTGATAGATGCGACCTTGCCTTTATGTTTTTGCCCTTCTAAATTTCCATATGCCCACTTATGCCTTTGATTCAGGTATGCGCCTGCAACAAACCACTTTTTCGTAATTCAACATCAATAAATTCTCTAACTTTCATATTTTGATAAATGTGTCGCACATAGTGTTTATGTTTTACACCTGGCAATTTTCACGATTTGTATCAAACCATGTAAGTAACAACCAATGTCAAATGCGAGATTTATCCATGAAGCATTTAAGGTCATGTTTCTATCCATGAGCATGAAATTTATGCCTAGAAACATGAAATTCCTATTTTTTTTGCACTACCAAGTGAAGTTACAAAAAGAACCAGGTGTAGGCTTACCAACATTATCTTTACCCTTGTCTTTCGTTGAATTTACGCCCATATTCTATTTCCCTTTAATTACGCCTTCTATTTCCCTTTGACAACGTACTACCTCCCCAATGTATTCCGAGAAAATTAGCAATCAACTCGTCATTCAAATCACTGCTCACTTTTAGTTGTTGATGAACACCCTGTGCTTTCTTCCTAATTTGATAAACAAATTAATCCTCAGAGTAAAGTTCTCGATCAAATGGATCCATCACAAATAACTCGATGATTCTTGACAATGATCTTTTAAGATTTGCTAAAATTGCTTAAGCATCACCTTTGCATATAAATTCTTCAAGGTCAAAGGTGAGATCTCGTCACACTTTAAAATGTTATGTAAGTCACTTTAAAATTATCCAAATATTGTCATTCATTCTATAAATGAATGACAAAATCTTAGTCATTTCTCTTTTATTTCGTTTGTATATTATAATTTTTCCTTTAATATATTTTAGGGGTAAATACCAAGGAGCTACCTGAAGTTTGGACGTTTTGCAACGAGCTACCCGAACTTTGAAAATTCTAAACGGGCTACCTCAACTTTGAAGAAGGTGCAAATAGCTACCTCCGTCAAACTTCCGAAGAATTTTCAACCAATTTCCGTCAACAATTAACGAAAAATTGGACGGAGGTAGCTATTTGCACCTTCTTCAAAGTTGAGGTAGACCGTTTTGAATTTTCAGAGTTCGGGTAACTCGTTGCAAAACGTCCAAACTTTAGGTAGCTCCTTGGCATTTAACCAATAAAATTTATACGATACTATAGTATATAATATTATATTTCATGTATGAACACACTAATAGTTATATTCTATAATATAATTTAAACATGGAATAATTAATATTATGGAAAAGACATAATTTTAACACTTACTAAAATATATTTAATTATTATATTGTACAATATTAAGATATATGTACACTTAACATTTATTTTTATTATGTTTACATAAAGCGCGTATCAACTCTAATATAGTATTAATTATGGATAATGATATTTTGTTAACATACATAGTTATAAAATCACGCAATATACAAAAACTAAACTTATTTATAAAAGTAACGTTTATTTAAGGACGGTAAAAGAAAATTATTTAGACACTAATATATTTTTCATTAAAAACTAAATCTAATAACATTTCTCTAGCCTTTATTTTTCTTCTCCTTAGTTTTTAATATTTGTTTGTTTGAAAATTTATATGGAACGAATCATTGTTACGTATTAAATATATTCTCGGAGTCCAATTCTTCTTATGTTGAACTCAAATTATATGGATCTTTAAATTGTAGGAATTTCGGATCAGGAAATACATGCAATCATTAAGGTACCTCTGCCATTTATGCAAATGTTGACATTGCAGAAGGATTAGTGTTCTCGAAGAATTTGGAAAATATAGTTGATAATATGAATTTGTCTTGGGTTGTTATGGAGTATATTAACAACATTTCCAGTCATTTAGATAAGAAGGAGGTGCAGGAACATCTGAGACAGTGTCACTCATCACGAGAGGCGCGAGGGTATCGTCGTCAGCCTCGCCTTCCTCAACGGGGACTTTGCCTTAAGTAGCATAAACCTCAGTCTAAGCATCTCAAGACTCCTTAGGTGTTTCACTTGGTAGAGCCTGATGGACATCACTTCACTTAAGGGAAATTTGGGGTTGACCACTTTGACGTCATCGACTACCACCTGAACAAAGGTGACAGACTCAGACTTCATCCTTTCGAGAGTAGCATCAATGGAGTCTTCAGACTTCAAGAGCATCATCACTTCTAGTGTTTGTTCAATACTTGATAGATGCGACCTTGCCTTTATGTTTTTGCCCTTCTAAATTTCCATATGCCCACTTATGCCTTTGATTCAGGTATGCGCCTGCAACAAACCACTTTTTCGTAATTCAACATCAATAAATTCTCTAACTTTCATATTTTGATAAATGTGTCGCACATAGTGTTTATGTTTTACACCTGGCAATTTTCACGATTTGTATCAAACCATGTAAGTAACAACCAATGTCAAATGCGAGATTTATCCATGAAGCATTTAAGGTCATGTTTCTATCCATGAGCATGAAATTTATGCCTAGAAACATGAAATTCCTATTTTTTTTGCACTACCAAGTGAAGTTACAAAAAGAACCAGGTGTAGGCTTACCAACATTATCTTTACCCTTGTCTTTCGTTGAATTTACGCCCATATTCTATTTCCCTTTAATTACGCCTTCTATTTCCCTTTGACAACGTACTACCTCCCCAATGTATTCCGAGAAAATTAGCAATCAACTCGTCATTCAAATCACTGCTCACTTTTAGTTGTTGATGAACACCCTGTGCTTTCTTCCTAATTTGATAAACAAATTAATCCTCAGAGTAAAGTTCTCGATCAAATGGATCCATCACAAATAACTCGATGATTCTTGACAATGATCTTTTAAGATTTGCTAAAATTGCTTAAGCATCACCTTTGCATATAAATTCTTCAAGGTCAAAGGTGAGATCTCGTCACACTATAAAATGTTATGTAAGTCACTTTAAAATTATCCAAATATTGTCATTCATTCTATAAATGAATGACAAAATCTTAGTCATTTCTCTTTATTTCATTTGTATATTATAATTTTTCCTTTAATATATTTTAGGGGTAAATACCAAGGAGCTACATGAACTTTGGACGTTTTGCAACGAGCTACCCGAACTTTGAAAATTATAAACGGGTTACCTCAACTTTGAAGAAGGTGCAAATAGCTACCTCCGTCAAACTTCCGAAGAATTTTCGACGAATTTCCGTCAACAATTAACGAAAAATTGGACGGAGGTAGCTATTTGCACCTTCTTCAAAGTTGAGGTAGACCGTTTTGAATTTTCAGAGTTCGGGTAACTCGTTGCAAAACGTCCAAACTTTAGGTAGCTCCTTGGCATTTAACCAATAAAATTTATACGATACTATAGTATATAATATTATATTTCATGTATGAACACACTAATAGTTATATTCTATAATATAATTTAAACATGGAATAATTAATATTATGGAAAAGACATAATTTTAACACTTACTAAAATATATTTAATTATTATATTGTACAATATTAAGATATATGTACACTTAACATTTATTTTTATTATGTTTACATAAAGCGCGTATCAACTCTAATATAGTATTAATTATGGATAATGATATTTTGTTAACATACATAGTTATAAAATCACGCAATATACAAAAACTAAACTTATTTATAAAAGTAACGTTTATTTAAGGACGGTAAAAGAAAATTATTTAGACACTAATATATTTTTCATTAAAAACTAAATCTAATAACATTTCTCTAGCCTTTATTTTTCTTCTCCTTAGTTTTTAATATTTGTTTGTTTGAAAATTTATATGGAACGAATCATTGTTACGTATTAAATATATTCTCGGAGTCCAATTCTTCTTATGTTGAACTCAAATTATATGGATCTTTAAATTGTAGGAATTTCGGATCAGGAAATACATGCAATCATTAAGGTACCTCTGCCATTTATGCAAATGTTGACATTGCAGAAGGATTAGTGTTCTCGAAGAATTTGGAAAATATAGTTGATAATATGAATTTGTCTTGGGTTGTTATGGAGTATATTAACAACATTTCCAGTCATTTAGATAAGAAGGAGGTGCAGGAACATCTGAGACAGTGTCACTCATCACGAGAGGCGCGAGGGTATCGTCGTCAGCCTCGCCTTCCTCAACGGGGACTTTGCCTTAAGTAGCATAAACCTTAGTCTAAGCATCTCAAGACTCCTTAGGTGTTTCACTTGGTAGAGCCTGATGGACATCACTTCACTTAAGGGAAATTTGGGGTTGACCACTTTGACGTCATCGACTACCACCTGAACAAAGGTGACAGACTCAGACTTCATCCTTTCGAGAGTAGCATCAATGGAGTCTTCAGACTTCAAGAGCATCATCACTTCTAGTGTTTGTTCAATACTTGATAGATGCGACCTTGCCTTTATGTTTTTGCCCTTCTAAATTTCCATATGCCCACTTATGCCTTTGATTCAGGTATGCGCCTGCAACAAACCACTTTTTCGTAATTCAACATCAATAAATTCTCTAACTTTCATATTTTGATAAATGTGTCGCACATAGTGTTTATGTTTTACACCTGGCAATTTTCACGATTTGTATCAAACCATGTAAGTAACAACCAATGTCAAATGCGAGATTTATCCATGAAGCATTTAAGGTCATGTTTCTATCCATGAGCATGAAATTTATGCCTAGAAACATGAAATTCCTATTTTTTTTGCACTACCAAGTGAAGTTACAAAAAGAACCAGGTGTAGGCTTACCAACATTATCTTTACCCTTGTCTTTCGTTGAATTTACGCCCATATTCTATTTCCCTTTAATTACGCCTTCTATTTCCCTTTGACAACGTACTACCTCCCCAATGTATTCCGAGAAAATTAGCAATCAACTCGTCATTCAAATCACTGCTCACTTTTAGTTGTTGATGAACACCCTGTGCTTTCTTCCTAATTTGATAAACAAATTAATCCTCAGAGTAAAGTTCTCGATCAAATGGATCCATCACAAATAACTCGATGATTCTTGACAATGATCTTTTAAGATTTGCTAAAATTGCTTAAGCATCACCTTTGCATATAAATTCTTCAAGGTCAAAGGTGAGATCTCGTCACACTATAAAATGTTATGTAAGTCACTTTAAAATTATCCAAATATTGTCATTCATTCTATAAATGAATGACAAAATCTTAGTCATTTCTCTTTATTTCATTTGTATATTATAATTTTTCCTTTAATATATTTTAGGGGTAAATACCAAGGAGCTACATGAACTTTGGACGTTTTGCAACGAGCTACCCGAACTTTGAAAATTATAAACGGGTTACCTCAACTTTGAAGAAGGTGCAAATAGCTACCTCCGTCAAACTTCCGAAGAATTTTCGACGAATTTCCGTCAACAATTAACGAAAAATTGGACGGAGGTAGCTATTTGCACCTTCTTCAAAGTTGAGGTAGACCGTTTTGAATTTTCAGAGTTCGGGTAACTCGTTGCAAAACGTCCAAACTTTAGGTAGCTCCTTGGCATTTAACCAATAAAATTTATACGATACTATAGTATATAATATTATATTTCATGTATGAACACACTAATAGTTATATTCTATAATATAATTTAAACATGGAATAATTAATATTATGGAAAAGACATAATTTTAACACTTACTAAAATATATTTAATTATTATATTGTACAATATTAAGATATATGTACACTTAACATTTATTTTTATTATGTTTACATAAAGCGCGTATCAACTCTAATATAGTATTAATTATGGATAATGATATTTTGTTAACATACATAGTTATAAAATCACGCAATATACAAAAACTAAACTTATTTATAAAAGTAACGTTTATTTAAGGACGGTAAAAGAAAATTATTTAGACACTAATATATTTTTCATTAAAAACTAAATCTAATAACATTTCTCTAGCCTTTATTTTTCTTCTCCTTAGTTTTTAATATTTGTTTGTTTGAAAATTTATATGGAACGAATCATTGTTACGTATTAAATATATTCTCGGAGTCCAATTCTTCTTATGTTGAACTCAAATTATATGGATCTTTAAATTGTAGGAATTTCGGATCAGGAAATACATGCAATCATTAAGGTACCTCTGCCATTTATGCAAATGTTGACATTGCAGAAGGATTAGTGTTCTCGAAGAATTTGGAAAATATAGTTGATAATATGAATTTGTCTTGGGTTGTTATGGAGTATATTAACAACATTTCCAGTCATTTAGATAAGAAGGAGGTGCAGGAACATCTGAGACAGTGTCACTCATCACGAGAGGCGCGAGGGTATCGTCGTCAGCCTCGCCTTCCTCAACGGGGACTTTGCCTTAAGTAGCATAAACCTCAGTCTAAGCATCTCAAGACTCCTTAGGTGTTTCACTTGGTAGAGCCTGATGGACATCACTTCACTTAAGGGAAATTTGGGGTTGACCACTTTGACGTCATCGACTACCACCTGAACAAAGGTGACAGACTCAGACTTCATCCTTTCGAGAGTAGCATCAATGGAGTCTTCAGACTTCAAGAGCATCATCACTTCTAGTGTTTGTTCAATACTTGATAGATGCGACCTTGCCTTTATGTTTTTGCCCTTCTAAATTTCCATATGCCCACTTATGCCTTTGATTCAGGTATGCGCCTGCAACAAACCACTTTTTCGTAATTCAACATCAATAAATTCTCTAACTTTCATATTTTGATAAATGTGTCGCACATAGTGTTTATGTTTTACACCTGGCAATTTTCACGATTTGTATCAAACCATGTAAGTAACAACCAATGTCAAATGCGAGATTTATCCATGAAGCATTTAAGGTCATGTTTCTATCCATGAGCATGAAATTTATGCCTAGAAACATGAAATTCCTATTTTTTTTGCACTACCAAGTGAAGTTACAAAAAGAACCAGGTGTAGGCTTACCAACATTATCTTTACCCTTGTCTTTCGTTGAATTTACGCCCATATTCTATTTCCCTTTAATTACGCCTTCTATTTCCCTTTGACAACGTACTACCTCCCCAATGTATTCCGAGAAAATTAGCAATCAACTCGTCATTCAAATCACTGCTCACTTTTAGTTGTTGATGAACACCCTGTGCTTTCTTCCTAATTTGATAAACAAATTAATCCTCAGAGTAAAGTTCTCGATCAAATGGATCCATCACAAATAACTCGATGATTCTTGACAATGATCTTTTAAGATTTGCTAAAATTGCTTAAGCATCACCTTTGCATATAAATTCTTCAAGGTCAAAGGTGAGATCTCGTCACACTATAAAATGTTATGTAAGTCACTTTAAAATTATCCAAATATTGTCATTCATTCTATAAATGAATGACAAAATCTTAGTCATTTCTCTTTATTTCATTTGTATATTATAATTTTTCCTTTAATATATTTTAGGGGTAAATACCAAGGAGCTACATGAACTTTGGACGTTTTGCAACGAGCTACCCGAACTTTGAAAATTATAAACGGGTTACCTCAACTTTGAAGAAGGTGCAAATAGCTACCTCCGTCAAACTTCCGAAGAATTTTCGACGAATTTCCGTCAACAATTAACGAAAAATTGGACGGAGGTAGCTATTTGCACCTTCTTCAAAGTTGAGGTAGACCGTTTTGAATTTTCAGAGTTCGGGTAACTCGTTGCAAAACGTCCAAAGTTCAGGTAGCTCCTTGGCATTTAACCAATAAAATTTATACGATACTATAGTATATAATATTATATTTCATGTATGAACACACTAATAGTTATATTCTATAATATAATTTAAACATGGAATAATTAATATTATGGAAAAGACATAATTTTAACACTTACTAAAATATATTTAATTATTATATTGTACAATATTAAGATATATGTTTATTTAAGGACGGTAAAAGAAAATTATTTAGACACTAATATATTTTTCATTAAAAACTAAATCTAATAACATTTCTCTAGCCTTTATTTTTCTTCTCCTTAGTTTTTAATATTTGTTTGTTTGAAAATTTATATGGAACGAAACATTGTTACGTATTTAATATATTGTCGTAGTCCAATTCTTCTTATGTGGAGCTGAAATTATATGGCTCTTTAAATTCTAGGAATTTCAGATCAGGAAATACTTGCAATCATTAAGGTACCTCTGTTTAACTTTTCTTGGGTCTTGTCTGCCATTTATGCAAATGTTGACATTGTAGAAAGATTAGTGTTCTCGCAGAATTTGAAAAATGTAGCTGATAGTATGAATTTGTCTTAGGTTGTTATGGAGTATTTTAGCAACATTTCCAGTCATTTAGATAAGAAGGAGGTGCAAGAACATCTGAGAAAGTCTCACTCCTCACGAGAGGCGCGAGGGTATCCTCGTCAGCCTCGCCTTCCTCAACGGGGACTTTGCCTTTAGTAGCATAAACCTCAGTCTGAGCATCTCAAGACTCCTTTGGTGTTTCACTTGGTAGAGCCTGATAGACATCACTTCACTTAAGGGAAATTTGGGGTTGACCACTTTGACGTCATCTACTACCACCTGAACGAAGGTGACAGACTCAGACTTCATCCTTTCGAGAGTAGCATCAATGAAGTCTTCAGACTTCAAGAGCATCATCACTTCTAGTGTTTGTTCAATACTTAATAGATGCGACCTTGCCTTTATGTTTTTGCCCTTCTAAATTTCCATATGCCCACTTATGCCTTTGAATCAGGTATGCGCCTGCAACAAACCACTTTTTCGTACTTCAACATATAACAATAAATTCTCTAACTTTCATATTTTGATAACTGTGTCGCACATAGTGTTTATGTTCTACACCTGGCAATTTTCACGATTTGTATCAAACCATGTAAGTAACAACCAATGTCAAATGCGAGATTTATCCATGAAGCATTTAAGGTCATGTTTCTATCCATGAGCATGAAATTTATGCCTAGAAACATGAAATTCCTATTTTTTTTGCACTACCAAGTGAAGTTACAAAAAGAACCAGGTGTAGGCTTACCAACATTATCTTTACCCTTGTCTTTCGTTGAATTTACGCCCATATTCTATTTCCCTTTAATTACGCCTTCTATTTCCCTTTGACAACGTACTACCTCCCCAATGTATTCCGAGAAAATTAGCAATCAACTCGTCATTCAAATCACTGCTCACGTTTGGTTGTTGATGAACACCCTGTGCTTTCTTCCTAATTTGATAAACAAATTAATCCTCAGAGTAAAGTTCTCGATCAAATGGATCCATCACAAATAACTCGATGATTCTTGACAATGATCTTTTAAGATTTGCTAAAATTGCTTAAGCATCACCTTTGCATATAAATTCTTCAAGGTCAAAGGTGAGATCTCGTCACACTATAAAATGTTATGTAAGTCACTTTAAAATTATCCAAATATTGTCATTCATTCTATAAATGAATGACAAAATCTTAGTCATTTCTCTTTATTTCATTTGTATATTATAATTTTTCCTTTAATATATTTTAGGGGTAAATACCAAGGAGCTACATGAACTTTGGACGTTTTGCAACGAGCTACCCGAACTTTGAAAATTATAAACGGGTTACCTCAACTTTGAAGAAGGTGCAAATAGCTACCTCCGTCAAACTTCCGAAGAATTTTCGACGAATTTCCGTCAACAATTAATGAAAAATTGGACGGAGGTAGCTATTTGCACCTTCTTCAAAGTTGAGGTAGACCGTTTTGAATTTTCAGAGTTCGGGTAACTCGTTGCAAAACGTCCAAAGTTCAGGTAGCTCCTTGGCATTTAACCAATAAAATTTATACGATACTATAGTATATAATATTATATTTCATGTATGAACACACTAATAGTTATATTCTATAATATAATTTAAACATGGAATAATTAATATTATGGAAAAGACATAATTTTAACACTTACTAAAATATATTTAATTATTATATTGTACAATATTAAGATATATGTTTATTTAAGGACGGTAAAAGAAAATTATTTAGACACTAATATATTTTTCATTAAAAACTAAATCTAATAACATTTCTCTAGCCTTTATTTTCCTTCTCCTTAGTTTTTAATATTTGTTTGTTTGAAAATTTATATGGAACGAAACATTGTTATGTATTTAATATATTGTCGTAGTCCAATTCTTCTTATGTGGAGCTCAAATTATATGGCTCTTTAAATTCTAGGAATTTCAGATCAGGAAATACTTGCAATCATTAAGGTACCTCTGTTTAACTTTTCTTGGGTCTTGTCTGCCATTTATGCAAATGTTGACATTGTAGAAAGATTAGTGTTCTCGCAGAATTTGAAAAATGTAGCTGATAGTATGAATTTGTCTTAGGTTGTTATGGAGTATTTTAGCAACATTTCCAGTCATTTAGATAAGAAGGAGGTGCAGGAACATCTGAGAAAGTCTCACTCCTCACGAGAGGCGCGAGGGTATCCTCGTCAGCCTCGCCTTCCTCAACGGAGACTTTGCCTTTAGTAGCATAAACCTCAGTCTGAGCATCTCAAGACTCCTTAGGTGTTTCACTTGGTAGAGCCTGATAGACATCACTTCACTTAAGGGAAATTTGGGGTTGACCACTTTGACGTCATCTACTACCACCTGAACGAATGTGACAGACTCAGACTTCATCCTTTCGAGAGTAGCATCAATGAAGTCTTCAGACTTCAAGAGCATCATCACTTCTAGTGTTTGTTCAATACTTAATAGATGCGACCTTGCCTTTATGTTTTTGCCCTTCTAAATTTCCATATGCCCACTTATGCCTTTGATTCAGGTATGTGCCTGCAACAAACCACTTTTTCGTACTTCAACATATATCAATAAATTCTCTAACTTTCATATTTTGATAAATGTGTCGCACATAGTGTTTATGTTCTACACGTGGAAATTTTCACGATTTGTATCAAACCATGTAAGTAACAACCAATGTCAAATGCGAGATTTATCCATGAAGCATTTAAGGTCATGTTTCTATCCATGAGCATGAAATTTATGCCTAGAAACATGAAATTCCTATTTTTTTTGCACTACCAAGTGAAGTTACAAAAAGAACCAGGTGTAGGCTTACCAACATTATCTTTACCCTTGTCTTTCGTTGAATTTACGCCCATATTCTATTTCCCTTTAATTACGCCTTCTATTTCCCTTTGACAACGTACTACCTCCCCAATGTATTCCGAGAAAATTAGCAATCAACTCGTCATTCAAATCACTGCTCACGTTTGGTTGTTGATGAACACCCTGTGCTTTCTTCCTAATTTGATAAACAAATTAATCCTCAGAGTAAAGTTCTCGATCAAATGGATCCATCACAAATAACTCGATGATTCTTGACAATGATCTTTTAAGATTTGCTAAAATTGCTTAAGCATCACCTTTGCATATAAATTCTTCAAGGTCAAAGGTGAGATCTCGTCACACTATAAAATGTTATGTAAGTCACTTTAAAATTATCCAAATATTGTCATTCATTCTATAAATGAATGACAAAATCTTAGTCATTTCTCTTTATTTCATTTGTATATTATAATTTTTCCTTTAATATATTTTAGGGGTAAATACCAAGGAGCTACATGAACTTTGGACGTTTTGCAACGAGCTACCCGAACTTTGAAAATTATAAACGGGTTACCTCAACTTTGAAGAAGGTGCAAATAGCTACCTCCGTCAAACTTCCGAAGAATTTTCGACGAATTTCCGTCAACAATTAATGAAAAATTGGACGGAGGTAGCTATTTGCACCTTCTTCAAAGTTGAGGTAGACCGTTTTGAATTTTCAGAGTTCGGGTAACTCGTTGCAAAACGTCCAAAGTTCAGGTAGCTCCTTGGCATTTAACCAATAAAATTTATACGATACTATAGTATATAATATTATATTTCATGTATGAACACACTAATAGTTATATTCTATAATATAATTTAAACATGGAATAATTAATATTATGGAAAAGACATAATTTTAACACTTACTAAAATATATTTAATTATTATATTGTACAATATTAAGATATATGTTTATTTAAGGACGGTAAAAGAAAATTATTTAGACACTAATATATTTTTCATTAAAAACTAAATCTAATAACATTTCTCTAGCCTTTATTTTCCTTCTCCTTAGTTTTTAATATTTGTTTGTTTGAAAATTTATATGGAACGAAACATTGTTATGTATTTAATATATTGTCGTAGTCCAATTCTTCTTATGTGGAGCTCAAATTATATGGCTCTTTAAATTCTAGGAATTTCAGATCAGGAAATACTTGCAATCATTAAGGTACCTCTGTTTAACTTTTCTTGGGTCTTGTCTGCCATTTATGCAAATGTTGACATTGTAGAAAGATTAGTGTTCTCGCAGAATTTGAAAAATGTAGCTGATAGTATGAATTTGTCTTAGGTTGTTATGGAGTATTTTAGCAACATTTCCAGTCATTTAGATAAGAAGGAGGTGCAGGAACATCTGAGAAAGTCTCACTCCTCACGAGAGGCGCGAGGGTATCCTCGTCAGCCTCGCCTTCCTCAACGGAGACTTTGCCTTTAGTAGCATAAACCTCAGTCTGAGCATCTCAAGACTCCTTAGGTGTTTCGCTTGGTAGAGCCTGATAGACATCACTTCACTTAAGGGAAATTTGGGGTTGACCACTTTGACGTCATCTACTACCACCTGAACGAATGTGACAGACTCAGACTTCATCCTTTCGAGAGTAGCATCAATGAAGTCTTCAGACTTCAAGAGCATCATCACTTCTAGTGTTTGTTCAATACTTAATAGATGCGACCTTGCCTTTATGTTTTTGCCCTTCTAAATTTCCATATGCCCACTTATGCCTTTGATTCAGGTATGTGCCTGCAACAAACCACTTTTTCGTACTTCAACATATATCAATAAATTCTCTAACTTTCATATTTTGATAAATGTGTCGCACATAGTGTTTATGTTCTACACGTGGAAATTTTCACGATTTGTATCAAACCATGTAAGTAACAACCAATGTAAAAAACGAGATTTATCCATGAAGCATTTAAGGTCATGTTTCTATCCATGAGCATGAAATTTATGCCTAGAAACATGAAATTCCTATTTTTTTGCACTACCAAGTGAAGTTACAAAAAAACCAAGTGTAGGCTTACCAGCATTATCTTTACCCTTGTCTTTCGTTGAATTTACGACCAAATTCTATTTCCCTTTAATTACGCCTTCTATTTCCATTTGATAACGTACTACCTCCCCATGTATTCCGAGAAAATTAGAAATCAACTCGTCATTCAAATCACTGCTCATATTTGGTTGTTGATGAACACCTTGTTCTTTCTTCCTAATTATTATATTGTACAATATTCAGATATATGTACACTAAACATTTATTTTTATTATATTTACATAAAGCGTGTATCAACTCTAATATAGTATTAAATCTGGATAGTGATAGTTTGTTAACGTACATAGTTATAAAATCATGCAATATATAAAAACTAAACTTATTTATAAAAGTAACGTTTATTTAAGGACGGTAAAAGAAAATTATTTAGACACTAATATATTTTTCATTAAAAATTAAACTAATTACATTTCTCCAGACTTTATTTTTCTTATGCTTAATTTAATATTTATTTGTTTGAAAATTTATATGGAACGAAACATTGTTACGAATTAAATATATTGGCTGAGTCCAGTTCTTCTTATGTGGAACTCAGATTATATGGATCTTTAATTTCTAAGAATATTCGTATCAGGAAATACATGCAATCATTAAGGTACCTCTGTCTAACATTTCTTGGGTCTTGTTTGCTAGTTATGCAAATGTTGACATTGCAGAAAGATTAGTGTTCTCGCAGAATTTGAAAAATGTAGCTGATAGTATGAAATTTGTCTTGGGTTGATATGGGTGATTTTAACAACATTTCCAGTCATTTAGATAATAAGGGGGAAAATTAACCTGAATAGGGTTAATAATTCCAGTAACATGTTGGATTATTGCTCCCTCGCCGACTTTGGATTTTCTAGTTCGAGGTTTACTTGGGCTAAGATGTGTAAAGGCGGTCATTATGTCCAGCAAAGACTGGATAGGGTAATTGCCAATCCAGATTGGTTCATTAAATTCTCTGAGGCGAAAGTTGTTCAACTTCCTAGAACTAAGTCTCAACACTGACCTATTCTTTTGTCTCTCTCGGGAAAATACTTAATGGCTTCTTAGAGACCTTTTAGACTTGAAACTATCGGGCTAGAACACCCAGAGTTTGAAAACTTGGTGAGTCATACTTGGTCATATGCTTTGAACAATCATGAGTTTACTACTTCTATTTTCCCTGATAGGGGAAGAGAATGGAACAAGCACACTTTTGGAAACATTTTCATAAGAAATATTATTTTTTTTGCTCAGCTTGACGGAATCCAAAAGAATCTTGGCCAAAATCCTAATTCCCTCTTGATGGAGCGTGATGAGGTTTTAAAAATGATTATCTTGATATTTTGAATCAAGAAGAAACACCAAATATTATCATGCCACCACCATCATTAGGAGAAATCAATCTAAAAGTAGTAGGATTAAAGATAGGGAGGGGTCTTGGTTTTTTTATCATAATCTGATCACTATGAAATCTAGAACTAAATGAGTTTCGGATGGGGATAGAAACACCAAATATTATCATGCCACCACCATCATTAGGAGAAATCAATCTAAAAGTAGTAGGATTAAAGATAGGGAGGGGTCTTGGTTTTTTGATCATAATCTGATCAAATTTGAATTTCTAAACTTTTTCCCTGTGAAAAAAAGTCAGGTTCCTTTGTTGTCTGAGTTGTCTCTCAACCAAGTCAATGTTCTCTCGCCCCAAATGATAAGATCTCTGGAGCGGTATGTCTCTATTAGGGATGTTAAAAAAGCCATGGACTCTCTTAGCTCAATTAAAAATTCAGGTCTGGATGGTTTGCACCCTATGTTTTACAAAAAACATTGGGAAATTGTGGGTAGTTCAATCTATAACACCATCTCAAGCATTTTTCAGGGTAACCCGATTCCTAACGGTCTCAACGACACTATTATCTGCTTGATCCCAAAGTTTAACAACCCCTATTGGGTTAGCCAATTTTGTCTCATCAGTCTTTGCAACACAATATATAAAATGATTTCCAAAGTGATTGTCAATAGGATGAGACCCCTCAAGAAGCATCTTATATCTCCATTCAAGAGAGTTTTATCCCTAGCAGAAGAGTGGTTGATAATTTGGTTATTCTTAGAGAAGTTCTGGAGTCTCTTAAGAATAAAAAAGGGTTAATAGGTTCAATGGTACCATATGTTTGAGTCATGTGATCGGATGGTACCCATATGTTGTTTCTTGGTACCTTATGTTTTCAGAATGTTGTTCTTTAGTCCAAATTACTATTGTCGTCAAGTTTAACTAGTGGAATGTTGACGTGGCAGATGGAAAATAAAATAAATACAAAAACATAGGGAAATTGAAAAAATAAATAAAACTATATTCAAAGAAATAAAATATAAAAATTACTTTTTATAAATTTATTTTAAAAAAACACGAAAAATATGGCGAAAAAATAGGGTTTGACTGTTGGGTCCAATTGACCCGGCTATAGGTTGACCCATGGGCTGGGTCGGACTGAGCCCCGGGTTCGGCCCGTGGCTGGGTCAATTGGACACCAAGTTTAAACGACCCTTGGGGTCCAATTGACCCAACCAGGGTTGAACCAATGGTTGGATCTGACCCAGACCTGGTCGCCCAAGTCAAGCGACATGGTCTAGGTCCAACCTAGCCCAGGGGTCGACTCTAGGTTGGGTTAATTGGACCCAAAGGTCGAACTCTAGTTTTTTTTTCCAGTTTTTCGTTGTTGTTATAATTTAAATTAAATATTATATTATATATCTACGTTGCGGTGACGTGGACCATTTAACAGAAACATCTAACAGTTGACTAACAGAAGTACCATAGGACAACATCTTCCAAACATAACAGACCTTTCGACCATACGAAAAAACATATGGTACCATCCGATCACATGACCCAAACATATGGGACCATTGGAACATATGGGACCATTGGAACTATTAACCTTTACGGAAAATCATCTTTGATGGTTTTAAAACTGGATTTTGAAAAAGCTTACGATAGGCTTGTATGAGATTTTATCTATAAAACATTGGTTTATTTTAAATTTCCTGCCTCTTTGACAAAAGTGATCATGGAATGCGTCTCTTCTACCAATGTTTCAATCCTTCTTAGGGTTAATTATCTCAACCGTTACTTATGTTTGACCCATGTGATTAAAAGGTTACTCATCTTTTTTTGTGTAGTTGAAACGTTACTTAAGTTTGAACATGTGACTGAAAGGTTACTCCGTGAACTTTCCGTCAAATCTTACCGTCTAAATGTCACGTGCACAGCACATGACCCAATTAAAATGATTTGAAGACATTTGAAAGGACAATAATGCCCTCCTGTCACCTTTGCAACGTTTCCCCTCGTTTTATAATCATTCACACACTCAACATCCCATCAACTCCCATTTCAAGCACACCGAAACTTGCAGACCTCCTCCTTGGCGATTTTCAGCAGCGACGGAACCCTCCTCTGCCACATTGTGCTTCAGAACTGCGACTCCAAGTAAGTTCGTGTTTTTGCTTCGATTGAACTTCGGTTTGTGTGGCTTTACGCATTCTTGCTGTTTTTTGACTTGGGTTTGTGTTGTTCCTCTGTTACCCTTCGTTAATCGTCGATTCGGCTCAATATTAGGGCTTTGATGTTGGTTTGCGGTACGAAATAAGGAAATTGCTGCCTAATATGTTCTTGTTTGGGGGTGTTTGTGCGATTTGGTCCCGATTGCTGTTGAAGTTCTGTTTGTAGGTTAGGGTTTTCCGTTGATGTGCTTCGTACGTGTTGTAGGTTGTCGATTTGTTAACAAAGCTTTGAGTTTTATGGTGATAGTTTGTTTTTTTAACTTTGTATAAGCTGTTTTTGGTTTGATTCGGTTTTTAATGTGTTTGGATATGCTGTTAATGAAGTTTTTGCTGTGTGAATTTGTGGTTTTCTTGTTACGTTTGTTCGGCATTATGTAATAAATGTGTTATCTATGTTCACAAATGACATATAAATTTATCCGCAGGAATGTCATCCAAAGACTACCTTCATACGCTATACATTATGCATGGTGGTAAGTGGATTGAGAAATATGGAATTCACATATATGAAAGTGAGGAGAAGCCCTTCGTCATACCGTGGGAGAATATGAATTATGAGTTCATATCCGGATTAGCCGCCATATATTGCAATCTATTAGACAATGGTGGACTTCTATACCTCCCACCTAATGGAAACCCGAAGACAGATTTGCGGGTAATCAGTAATGAGAAAGCACATTCCATTACTTTTGGATTCACAAGGTAGTTGTCCGAAAATTGAAGTTTTCGTGGTGCTTCCCCTAACCCAAGATGAGTGTTTGAAAGATCCCTTTATGATGATGATTCGCAACAAAATGGTTGAGAAGGCGAAAGCAGGTAGACGGAAGGAACCGAACCTAGACATTGGTAAGAAGCATGACAGTGATAAAGGTAAGAAACCGATTGGTGACAAAGGTAAGAAACCGGATGTTGAGGAAGATGACAATGATGATTCCATGTTTGAGGATGATGTGTCCCTAGACAATCTTATAGAAGAGTTAAAGAACTTCAAGTTCGAGGGTGAGACGAGCAACAATTCGGTTAAGGTTGGTCCATCGTACAAAGTCGATGCGAAAACGGGGAATGAAGACGGAAGTAAAAAACAGAAATCACCGATAGAGAAGGAATGGCCATGGGAAGTCCCTGGTTTGGGGGTAGATGTAAGTGATTGTAGAAGCGACACTTTGGAGATGGGTGGAGAAGAAGTCGTCCAAGATGATGCCACGACTTGTGCGTTTTATAAACATTACAAGGACGAGAAGAATTATGGTGATTTCGAGCTGCAATTGGGCATGTTGTTCGGCAGTCGGGAAGCATTCAAGCAGGCCATGAGAGACCATGCCATATTTCATGGATATGACATTGTCATCGCGGTGAACAACAAAATCCGTATGGAGGTATACTGCACCCACAAGTTCGGATTCTGGATTATTGCGAGGACAGTCAACAAAGAAAGCACGGTGCAGATACGGGATTTGGTGAAAGAGCATAACTGTCCCCGTTCTCACATTAACCACAACGTCGGGTACAAATGGGTGTGCGATCACTTCATAGGTATGCTTCGGGACGACCCGAAGATAAGGGTAAGTAACGGTTGAGCTCAAGTTTGAACGGTTCAGTCCCATTGTCAAACATAAGTAACGGTTGAGGTAATTAACCCTTCTTCTTAATGGGGGTAGATTGAATAAATTCTCTCCATCCCATGGCATTCGCCGAGCTTCCTCATTGAGGAGGAAACTACCATCGGTAGGTGGATCCCCTTAAACTTGAGTAGGGGATCAGTTGCTTTATCTCATCTCCTTTTCGTTGAAGAACTGATTTTTCTAAGCACTACATCAATTCAGAATTGCGAGTCTATGAAAAGAACTTTGGATATTTTTTGTTCTATCTCACGCAAAAAGGTTAATTATGAAAAATCCCAAATTAAAAAAAATTTAAATGATGCTTCGGATTTGATTCTTTCTTGAATGTTGATGTTAAAAAAGTGGACAAACTGGATTCTTTTTTGGGTTATTCAATGAACTTGTTGAACAAAAGAGTAAGCACTTTTAACTTCATTATGGAGAGAATCAGGAATAAACTTTCAGGCTGGAGGTCTAAATTGTTATCTATGCCTGACAGAAATGTCCTCATAAATTTAGTTATGCTCACTATTCCATCTTATATAACGCAATGTACGACTCTTCCAATTGAGATTTGTAAGGGGTTGAACAAGTTAAACATATATTTCTTGTGGGGATCTACAAAGAATAAAAGGAATCTCCATGCTTTAAATTGGAATTTTGTTATGCTCCCAAAAGAGTTTAGAGGTTTGAATATTCCTATTACCAGATAAAGAAATCTAGCTTTACTTGCCAATTTCTCATGAAGATGTAAGAATAATACTAGCCCTTGAGCTAAAATTCTGAAGTTCAAATATTGAATCCAAATCGAAAACTCACCAGATTAGGGTCTATGAATTGGAAAGTGTTGGTTCAGGGAAGTCAAACAGTGGACAAAGGTAGGGTTGGGTCAATGGCGAAGGAAATAACGTTAATGTTTGGTTTGACTCGTGGATGGGACAAACAAAACTTAGATTGATCATCATTAGTGACCCTCTGAATCGCAATGAGGAAAAGCTTCTTGTAAAAGATTTAATGCGGGAATCGGGGTAATAGGATTTCTCTCATATGTCATTCCATATTCCTGATGGAGTCCAAGAGAAAATTTGGGCAATTCCTGGAGGTGCTTCAGTTGTTATTCAGGATAAGTTAGTTTGAATGGGAGACCGGAAAGGTATTCCATCTGTGTCATCTGTCGATCATTTCATTAAGCAGGAGAGAATCAAGAATTTAGAGTTTGTTTCAGGAAATTAGGAATGGATCTGGAAGTGTGATACCATCTCACATAAAATCCTTCTTATGGTTGTGTAATCATAATAGGCTTTCCACGACGCATATTCTTCACAAAAGGGGCATGAACATTAACCATTTTTTTCCAGATTTGTAGTATCCATAAGGAAAACACTATCCACATTGTTCGGGATTGCGTGTTGCGAGGAAAATTTGGAATGATATTGTTATTCCTTATGGTTTAAATGCATTCTATTTGTATAATCTCCCATTTTGGCTTGAGTTGAATTGCAGGTTCAAACATTTTTACGTGAAAGGAATTGAATGGAGATTTATCTTCCCATCGACTATTTGGTTCCTCTAGAAGAACATAAATTCTTATGTTTTCAATAATCCTCCTATTTCAGTTGATGTCACTACTTTAAGTATGATTCAGGCAAAGAACATTCCAAACAACATCAAGAGGAAAAAGACTCATCGGAGAAGAAAGACCATCCAGGTGGGTTGGACGCCTCCAGAACATGGATGGGTTAAACTTAACACGGATGGCTTAGGAATGGGGAACTCATGCCCGACAGGAGGAGCGGGGGTAATGTGAAATGAATGGGGAGGTTGGATAAAAGGCTTTCAAAGACGTATTGGAATCACCAATAGTCTTGTGGCAGAACTGTGGGCTATAAGAGACGGTTTAACCATGATAGTGAATTTGAGAGTGTGATATCTTCACGTCGAATTAGACGCCCAAGAAGCAATTAACTTGATAATTGAGGATCCTTATGTAGATAGTCCAATAATGCCTCTAATTTTGGATTGCAGGAAACTTATTTTGGATTTTAACAAATTCAAAATTAGACATGTGTTTCGGGAAGCCAATGGGGTGGCAGATGTTTTGGATAATGAAGTTGTTAATGTGGATGAACCTTTTCATTCTCTAACGAATCCTCCCTCGGACATTTTGAAGCTCTTGATGTTTGATAGTGAATGGAAATTCACAACTAGAAGAGTTCAAGATAATTAGTTTTTATTTTTTGGTTGATGTAGTTTCTGATTTACCAAAACAAATGTATATATATTGTCTAAAATATATATTTATTACAATCTAATTAATTTAGGTTTATTCTTTAAGTAATTATTAACTTATTTCATTGAGAATATTATTTTATTTTAATATAGTAGATGTATTTGTTTACTTTTATGTATTATAATAGGGTCAAATACCAAGAAGCTACATGAACTTTGGACGTTTTGCAACGAGCTACCCGAACTTTGAAAATTCAAAACGGGCTACCTCAACTTTGAAGAATGTGTAAATAACTACCTCTGTCCATTTTTCCGTCAACTGTCGTCGGAAAGTCATCGGAAATTCGTTAGAAATTGGACGGAGGTAGCTATTTGCACCTTCTTCAAAGTTGAGGTAGGTCGTTTTGAAATTTCAAAGTTCAGGTACCTCGTTGCAAAACGTCCAAAGATTAGGTAACTTCTTGGTATTTAACCCATTATAATATTATCAAATTTGAATATTGTAATTAAACAGTCATACTTTTTTCTATAGTACTCTGATTTACGAATTGTTGTTTTACCTCATTTTAAAATAGACGAGGAGAATTTTAATAACATTTTACAATATATTAATTTTAATTTATGCATATTAATGTAGTAAAGTAATTAGATAAAAATAATTGCGTAGAATTACAATTATGATAATACAATTTCTCCATCAAATAAAAACTGCATGAAATGCAAGTTAATAAGTAATTGTCGGTTAATTTGGTATAATAACTAGACTCCGGCACGCGCTACGCGCGTGTACATTGTTGTCGTTTGTCTTGTGTGAGGTGTTAGGAGGACATGATCGGCCCAATTCATAGGATAGTACAAGAATTAAACACTTGATTAAAAACATTAGTGGAATTGTAAAACTAAACTTAAATTACCTAATATAATGAAATAAAATTAATTTTGTTTTAAATATTTTTAAAACATTGCTCGAGAATACGGGAGCAATGACCAGTACTAAAGAGACTCCTAAATGCTCGTGCAATACCTTAAAAATATTTAAAACAAAATTAATTTTATTTCATTATATTAGGTCATTTAAGTTTAGTTTTACAATTACACTAATATTTTTAATCAAGTGTTTAATTCTTGTACTATCTTAGGAATTGGGTCGATCAAGTCCTCCTAACACCTCACGCAAGGCAAACGACGACAACGTGCACGCGCGTAGCGCGTGCCGTAGTCTAGTATAACCATTAGGAATATACACTTAAGTGGATTCTAGAACTTTCATTTTCATTTTATTTTAGATTGTATATGAATGCATTCAATATAACATGTACGCTCATAAGTTAGAATTTGTCAATGAATGTATTCAATATACTTTTAAGATATCTTAACATATTTGTTAAAATATTTGTCATATTTGTTTATAAGAATATGATCAAAAAAATATATGTCGTTATTTGGACAATAATAACTCGAACATCCGGGAGCAAGAACCAGTACTAAAGAGGCTCCCGGATGCTCGAGCAATATTTTAAACAAAATTAATTTTATTTCATTATATTAGGTAATTTAAGTTTAGTTTTACAATTACTCTAATATTTTTAATCAAGTGTTTTATTCTTGTACTATCCTAGGAATTGGGTCGATCATGTCCTCCTAACACCTCACGCAAGACAAACGATGACAACGTGCACACGCGTAGCTCGTGCCGGAGTCTAGTATAACCATTAGGAAAATACACGTAAGTGGATTCTAAAACTTTCATTTTAATTTCATTTTAGATTGTATATGAATGCATTCAATATAAGACGTAGACTCATAAGTTAGAATTTGTCAATGAATGCATTCAATATACTCTTAAGATATCTTAACATATTTGTTAAGATATTTGTCATATTTGTTTATAAGAATATGATAAAAAAATATATGTCGATATTTGGAAAAAATTGATGTTGCACCTTGTTTATAGCCAGGAGACAAATGCGCTCCCTCGAGACGTTTTTTTTAGTATTTTACACCCGACATCCCCCAGAATTTGAAAAACTAGGCATTCTAACATCTTCACCCTTTCTTTGAGTAATATACTCCCGACATCCGACCTTTGTTTGAGTATTATACTCCCGACATCTGACCTTTCTTTGAGTATTATACTCCTCACATCCTTCCTTATTTTTTATTTAGATATTTCCAGAGTTATTGTTTACTTTAATATTTTCAAAGTTCATATAGTAGGGTTAGTTAAATATATTCATATTTTAATTTTAAATTTATTTGGAATGTAGGATTAAGTAAAGAAATACTCATAGAATCTAAATTTGACCAATCCTAAAAATATTTGTAAAGATAATAAATAATAAACCCGGAAAATTAATATTGATTTTTATATTTATGTAATTCAAAAAATATTATTTCAACACATCACCGGGGTTATTTTTTTTTTGTAGTAAAATATTTTTGTTACTTTTTTCTCGACATATAATACCTAAATGTTGGAGGATATTAGTTTGGAGTAATGACATATTAAGAACTTTTGGCAAAAAAATTAAAATAACCAAGAAATATATATTACTATTTTATTAAAATAAATTTGTCAAAGTGTCGGAATCATCTATGCATTAATATTAATCATACTAAAAATATCTATAAGCTTTTTCTTTAACATTTTAATAATCTCATTATTTTAAAATATTATATACTACATAATTATCATTCTAAAAAACGTATACATTAATCAAATATCTCTTTTCATTTTGGTTTTAAGTTTTCAAATTTGATTATGTTTTTGTATTTATTGCTTCACGCGATAGATTATGTATATTAAACATATAAAGATACATTAATTTTGATCGATCTTAATTCTATCTGAATTATTTCATTTTATAGATGAAATGTATTTTTATAACGACATCGCTCACAATTCAAAAAATCTATAACTTCTTGGAAAGAAGAGAAGATGTTTTGAAGAAAACAAATCTATGTAATTGTAGAAACATTTAGAAGTCACAATTATCAAAATATATAATATGTAAAATTGTAAAGTTATATAAAATAAAATATAAAATAATTAATTAAAAGATGGATAAATAATGAATGAGATTTCTTCTTTTATTCTAATTTAAATTTCAAACTTGATTATATTGTACATCTTAATTATTTATTGCTTCAAATAATAGATAATGCATATTTTACATTATTAATTAAATTTAATTGTCTCAGTTGTAGATGAAATTATACGTGTTAAAAATGATTTAAGTTTTTTGATTTACTGTTATCTTAACGTCCGATAAAGTAAAATTATAATTTCATTTGTTAGCGAGATATAAAAAAAATGGTGCGTGAGAAATGATGAATGGATAGTGATAGAGAAATATATAATTATCATGTTCTAACATTTGTAATGCTACGTGTGAAACTGGTTAATATGTATGTATTGAATGTATAATGTCATATGTTTGAGTCTTCGTGCATATAAAATTGTTTATAAGCTTTTGAGAATATATTTGAATGACCAAAAAAAATAGGGATAGCGATATAGAAAAATATAATTATCATCTTGTTGAGTTTATAATGTTGCATACGTGTGTAGCCGGTTCATATGTGTGTCTTTGAGTTATAAGGTTATATATGTTCTACTCTCTGTGCAAATATTTGTTTTTATAACATTTTGAGAAAACATTTAAATGACTAAAATAGTCATGGTAAATGTAAACTAATTAGATTATTAAAGGGTATTTGTGTCAATTTATAGATGGCGGTTACAAAAATCACTCATGTCTTAATAATATAGATGAATAATATACATACATAGATAGATAGATAGATATAAAAACTCGTGCATGAGAAAAAAAAAAGAGATAGTGATAAAGAAAATATAAATATCATATTTCTTAATTTGTAATGTTGCATAAGTGTGTAGTTTTTTAATACGTATGTCTTCAAGTTATAATGTCATAAGTTCGAGTCTCCGTGGAAATATTGTTTATAACCTTTATGAGAGGACATTTAAATGACAAAAATAGTCATGATAAATATAAACTAATTAGATTGTTAAAGGATATTTGTGTCAATTTATAGACGTCGGTTACAAAATCTACTTCTGCCTTAATAATATTGATATATGTACTATATATATATAATTTTATGTGTTATTAAAAAAATAACATAAAAAGTATTTCTAAATCGGGGTAATACAAAAATGTTAGTGTTCTAGCAAAGAAAGTTACACTATATTTATTGTTATTAAAATATGATGCAATGATGTACATTTTTAATACGTTTTTAGATTTAAAATGTGTGATTGTGTCACATGACTTATATTAGTGATTTAATTTTAGAGTTCCAAAATTAGCTTTAAATGTTAAAATTTATGATTTTATCACATGTCAGTATATGATTTCAATCCAACTTGTATAAAAAAAATAAACAATTTGTAATATATAAGAAACTCTACAAATAATTTCGAGGAAAAGGGACAATTATGGCATGTTCTTTTCATGGAATTGAAAAGTAATTGGGCTTACGGATTTCGTAAGAACTTGTTCTTTTCACGAAATTGGAGAAAATGGGCTTACGGATTCCGGGCGGGGTAGGCTTAGAGATTCCGGGTGAAAACCTCGGATTTCCTAAGCCTAAAAGGCAAGGAATCCGGAATAGGGTGTTTAATGACTATTTTGCCCTCGTACGCTTTTATTAAGGGCGGAACTACCCTCATTCATTCAAACCGAAGGTCCAGAGATGTCGATTGTCGAAGGGAAGAGCTGCTTCGTCTGCAATTTCAAGAGCACCTCTGTCTATACTTTATCATGGCAGCGTAGACACACACATGGTCAAGAACTCTTCTACTTCATAAGAAGAAGAAGTAAAAAAGGTAATTTTACTGTATCAATTGATTCTTGCTTTTGTCTAACGAGCGGAGGTCAATTTTCAAACGAAATTGAGTTTAGCAGTGAATTTCAGATACCAGTTCTGAGTCAGTGTAGATAATTATAGTGTGCTTATGTTTTTGCAGAAAGTTTGGATATTTTAGATAAATTTAAGGTTCCGACATGGAGGGAGGAGGTCCGAACAATGAAGAGTCGGTGCCATGGGATGAGCTTTACAAGATTAATTTACTGCCTTCAGAATTGTTCATCAAGTTCAGCAAAGAAGTTCAGGGCATCCGCGTCGGCAGTAATCTGGAGGTGCAGTATAAACAGTTGATTGATTTTTAAGTTGGCTTGATTTGGCTTCGTTAGCGTAAATGCTGTTTCAGTTTGTGGATCAGTTCTGGGGTCTTTCTGCATTTTCACGATGATAATTACTGAAGCTCTTGTAATGCACACCATATGTTTGATCATTGGTCTGAAAGTACAACTGTGAATCAAAAGGGAACTATTCCTTTTGTCCGTTAGAAATTATTTATTCCATCCCTGTTGTTCCTCATCCTTTTCAAGAAATAAAAAACAGTCTTGGATACTGAATACAAATAGTTATACAAATCACTCAATTACCGTATACAGAATACATATGATCCAAATATATGCATTTTGTTTTCTTTGCATCAGTTTTTGAATGTGTTTAGAGCTTTGAAATCAATGAAGCAAAAACAGATTCATCCAAAAGTATTATCGAATCCAGCTACAATAACAATTACTTTCAAGTGTGGAGAACAAGAAATGATAAACCTCTGAACCAGAATAGACCAGGGTTGGTAGATGTTCTTGCCAACGTAGTGAGTGTCGTCGCAAAATACGCAGTTCCCGATGGGGAATGGCCTGATTTGTTGTCGTTCTTGTTCCAGTGCAGTCAAAGTTCACAAGAAGAACATAGAGAAGTAAGATTCAGAATCAAATAGTTTTTACATCTTCTGCTAGTGGACTTATTCGTGTTCACAAGAAGAACATAGTTTTTACATCTTCTGCTACCTCTTGCACTCTCAAACGTAGGTTCATGAAATGTTATATTGCGAATATTGTATTTATCGATATTTCTAATCATGTTAATGTTATGTAATTAATTGATTGTTTAAGAAATATTATTTTGCATGACAATTTACATTTTTTATTTTTTTAAAAAAAATTAATAAATTGTTTTTTTAAAATTAAATAAATAAATAAAAATCGTTTTTTTAAATTTTTTTATTATATAAATAAATGTTTTTAATATTTTTAAGTTTTACAATTAATTAATACAAATTATTTTTATTATTTACTATACATATACAAAGAGGGACAAATATGTCATTTTACCACATTCCATTCCTTTTCCGTATACAATTCCACCAAAAAAACAACAGAATTCCTTATTTCATTTCATTCTATTCAACCAAAGAAACAACTTCATATTGTTAACTCCTGTTCCTTATTCCCAATTCCTATTCCGTATTCTGTATTCCTTATTCTGAATCCCGTGAAAGAAACGCCTCGTTATTCATGGACCTAATCTCAACCTTATAACCAGTGTTATCAGAACCAGACGGGTCCTTGAACTGGCGAGAGGGTCGGTTCCCGGTTCGTCTAACCAACCCGGTTCGACGTGCGGGTCACTGTCCACAAGGGAAAAAAACAACTGAAATGAACTGAAGAAAAAAGGCAGATGTCTTGTTCTTCACATATGGAACATTCACTTGTCTTACATCACGTCCTGAGAAAATATAAATCATGTTCAGAAAAGATTCAATATAATTAAGTTGTTTTAAACTCTTCTAAAATAGAGGCTAGGGAAAACCAGAACATTATCTATCATTCGGTTATCCGGAGAAGTTGCACAAAACTAGAATTCTTATAACTGATCCAGGAGAAATATTATCCTTCTTTACCAAAATTGCATCATGCTCGATTCTTCAATATTATTAGTTCATTTTGATTATTCAATTACATTTGTCATTTTTAATAGGATTTGATTAGTCTTAACCAAATCTAATGCTATTGTAGGAAACTCTTGCGTATCGATATTGACTACGAAATACGGGTAAGGCCTCAAAGCTCCAATAACTCACATCATTTAGAACTGGGTCGACCCACAGTAAGGGTAAGCTGGCACCCATAAAGCGGTCCAACACCAACCAAAAACTAAAGTGGACGCCAAAGCCCTATTTCAGGTCGCCATCGGCCAAGGCCAAAGCCTCCTACTGCTCGCCATAAGAGTGCTCGCCAAGATAATCAAATCTCTCAACCCTGGTCCCACAAACTGACACTCAATATACAATCACGATATCCCGCGTATATCAGGCATATATTCCATAAAGATTACATAAGGCAACTGCAATATTACGCAATAACCGTAATATCTGCTATCCTTATCTTTACCGGCACAATATTCACAAAGATATTCAGCTACATATAACGGTTTGGCTTTCTATTCCTATAAATACTCATCATTTCCATACGTTTTTGAGTTGATACACACAGTATACTCATTTAAGGATCAGAGTGGGACGCAGAGGCACCCCCTGTGTTGTGATCCCCTTCTTGCAGGTTCGTCGGAGCTCCGGCGAAGGCGTGCGGTCACCACTCAATTGACATTCAAATTTCTGTCAAGTCAGCATTTGGGAAATTCAGACCCAACATTTGGCACCGTCTGTGGGAATACGAGCAAAAACAGTCATGCAGACTCGCTATAACCACAATCGTTGTAAATGTGTTAACAAGCAATCCTCAGATAGCTCAGAATCTGCCGCCGCTTCGCCGCTCCAGCAATAAACTATTAGCCAGGCAATCCCTGACGTCGCCCCCCCCCCCCCCCCCCCCGAGTCCGGAGCATGTCGATAATTCAAGACCAGGCCCTGTTCCGAACACCACTGAGATTCCAGTTCGACCATCCGTTCAAGTGGCTGGGGAAACCATTCAGGTAACCGTGGAGATGATATCCCTCTTGGAAACTATCATAAGACAGGACCGCAGGAAAGCCCCTGCTCCTCGTGAAGATCCTCGTCTCGCTGGGCCACAAGAAGCAGAAACTGGAAATCCATGTGCCCCTGCTCCTCAAGAAGACCAAGAGATGACCTCAGGACATCAGTCCATGCCTCCGACCTCAACTGAAGCGCCGACAGTTACTCACTCTGTCATTCCGTCGAGTACTTCACCGATCGGAGAACAGCAACCCTAATTCACTCTTGTCCAAGTTGAGGAGCTTATCAACAAAAATATCAAGGAACAATGTGAAACCGTTATGACTTCCTTCATGACGCGATCAACCCATCCATTCACCGCCTACCTTATAGCAGTCAGAATACCAAAGGATGTGGTGGCTAGAGCCATCCCTGAATATAGTGGCGGAGGAGATCCAGCCAACAATCATGAGGCTTCTTTATTAGGTAAGTTAAACAATGAAAATCACTTAACCCTATTATTCCCGTCAACCCTCTCGGGTTCGGCGTCGTCTTGGTTCTTCGGCCTCCCTGTGGGATCGATAGGGACATGGTCCGAATTAAAGAGAAAATTTCTAGAGCGATATATGGGCGACCGCCAATTGTTAAAAAGTGTGGTTGCCTTGGACGCCGTCAAACAACATCCAGGAGAAACCTTGTCCGACTTCTACGGGCATTTTCACAAAAACGTTACAGAAATAGACCGTCGAGCCACAGACAGAGAGATCATCCGAGCTTTTTATAGAGGGCTTGAAGTGTAAGGACACGGAGCCTCGCATGACCAACCAATGAGTAAGGAAACAGAGAGCTATTGCCGCTATCATAAGGCTAAGGGCCACAAAACCGATGATTGTCGTATTCTCAAGCGCGACATCGAGAAATTGATCCAGAGAAGCATGCTAAAGGAATTTGTGGCTGACAGATACCGAAGTCAAACGACACGCCCGTTCTGCAAGAACAGTCTGGTCCATCCCAGGGCAGGCGGGTAATCAACCTAATTGCCGGAGGGTTTGGTGCTGAAGTCGAGGGGTCCAGTACAAGAGAGGTATAAGCCACCCAAATATCCACAGCTGTGCAACTGAGAAAAAGACCTCGACCGGAAGAAGATTGCATTATCTCATTCTCCGAGGAAGACCTGTCACATGTCACGACCCCACACAATGATGCCTTGGTAATCACAACAAAAATAGAAGGATACGATATGAAAAGAATTCAGTTCGACGGAGGAAGTTCGACAGACATTCTATTCCTGAACGCCTTCGAAAAAATGGGCAAATCCAAGAAAGATCTTAAGAAATTCGACTTTCCCCTCATCGTTTTCGCTGGGAGAGCAACTTATCTGTTGGGAGCTATAACTTTGCTGGTAACTTTGGGTGAAGGATGGAAGAGCATAAAGGTGTCAATCGCTTTCCTAGTGGTTGACGTACCCACCTCGTACTATGCCATCCTGGGGAAGACCACTATCAATCCACATAAAAATTGTGGCCATCACAGTCCAACAAAAAGTGAAGTTCCCCACGTCGAATGGGATCAGAGAAGTTCTAGGCGACCAGCTGTCCTCACACCAATGTTACGTGAACTGCCTCCGCATGAAGAACCAAAGGGAAACCCTGGCCATCGAGAGAGAGTCTTAATCTCGTGAGGACAAAGCTCGGCCAGCCCCAATGGAAGAACTGGCAGAAGTCGAGATCGATGGTTCAGAAAAGAAGGTGCGTATCGGAACCACCTTGAACGAAGACCAAAGGTGACATGCCAGGCATCAGCACCGACATAATCTCCCATAAGCTAAGGATAGATCCCTCGATCAAGCCTATTGCTCAAAAGAGAATGTCATTCGGATCAGAGAAACTCTTGGCGATTAGGCAAGAAGTAGGCAGACTACTTGAAGCCAAATATGTCAGGAAGGTACGTTTCCAAAGCTGGGTCGCCAACCCAGAACTTGTGAAGAAGTTAAACGGAAAATGAAGAATGTGTATTGACTTCTGCGACTTATACAATGCCTGCCCCAAAGATTCGTACCCCCTTCCGCGAATTGATCAGCTGGTGGATGCAACCTCTGGTCATGAGATGCTAAGCTTCATGGACGCTTATTAACGCTATAACCAGATCTGAATGCACCCTGTCGATGAAGACCACACAGCATTCTATGCAGACGATGATATACTTTGCTATAAGGTGATGCCCTTCGGCCTGATCAACGCGGGGGCAACCTATAAGCGATTGGTAAATCGGTTGTTCCAATAAATGCTACGGCGATGGAAGCCTATGTGGATGACATGCTCGTCAAAACAATCAAGGTAAGCCCTCATACAGAAGACCTTCGATAAGCATTTGAATGCATGAGAAGGCACAGCGTTCGCCTAAACCCAGTAAAATGCGCCTTTGGGGTAAAATTAGACAAATTCCTGAGATTCTTGGTCAACGAACGAGGTATAGAGGCGAACCATAAAAAGCTCAAAGCTATAGAAGAAATGAAGTCCCTAACTTGACACAAGGAAGTCCAGAGTCTGAATGGTCGCCTAACTACACTCAATCGTGTCCACTCAAGGGCGAGCAACATGTCTTTCCCGTTATTCAAAACTCTCAGGGCAAACCGCAAGTTTGAGTGGACGTCGAATGCGAGGCTGCCTTTCAAGCACTAAAGAAACACCTTCAAACACTCCCAGCCTTGCCGAAGCCCATTTCCAGTGAACCGCTCTTTCTTTATATAAGTATTAGTGAAGTCGCAGCGAGTGCAGTTTTAATAAAAGAATAGGGAAATAGGTAGAGTCCAGTATACTTTGTAAGAAATTTTTTTAATTCGGTTGAAATAAATATATAGAAGTATCTCTATGCCTTAGTTATTGCTGCTCGAAAGTTAAGACCGTACTTCCAAGCTCACGCCATAACAGTCTTCACCAACAAGCCTCTAAAACACTTCCTGCTGAAGCCAGACTCTTCAGAAAGGATGGTCAAATGAGCGATTGAGCTGAGCGAATTCAAGATAAAATTTACGCTGAAAACGACCATCAAAAGTCAAGCATTGACAGATTTTATAATAGAAAGTATTAGCAATTATCTAGCGGAAGCAGAAAAATGGCAAGAACAACTAGATGACAAAGGCAAAAGCTGGGAACTCTATACTGATGTATCCTTTTCAAAAGAATGCTCGGGGTAGTATTAATTCTCATCCCCATTGAGGGTGATCCCATGAAATATGCGATCACCCTTACTTTTAAGGCGACCAATAATGATGCCAAATATGAAACACTTATTACTAAACTGGGAATCGCTAAGGGAATGAGCATAACGTCGCTCAAAGCAAAAAGCGTTCAGAGCTAATTCTCAACCAAATAAATGGCACATATGAAGCAAAGAGGGGAAATGAAAAAGTACCTCGACATTGCCAAAAAAACGCATCGCCAAAATTCCCTCTTTCGCAATTGAGTCCATTCCTCGCCAAGACAACCAGTTAGCGGATTCCCTAAGCAAACTTGCGTTCGGAGGAACGGATACAAGATGCACAATTCCTAGAACAAGCATTATACTCGGTCTTTGAAAATTGAGCAGAAGTGTTCAACATTCAACAACTGGATAACTGGATGACCCCATTCCAAAACTTCTTAAAAGAAGGAACCCTGCTAGAAGACGAAGGCGAGGTCGCGAACTATATTCTCATAAATGGATATCTCTATAGGCGAGGGCACTCAACACCCTATATGAAATGCATATCTCATCCCGAGACAGAAAGAGTGTTGCGCGAAGCTCACGAAGGAGTTGACGCATTCCATGAAGGTGCACGCTCACTGATGCGCAAAATCTTCACACTAGGCTACTACTGGACAACCTTGAGCAAAAACGCAATGGAATTAACAAAGAAGTGCGCGACTTATCAACGGTTCACACCAAGAATCAGTCGACCACCAACATTTCTATCCCCAATGTCAGGTGCCTAGACTTTCGCCCAATGGGGAATAGACATTTTGGGGCCCTTTCCCTAAGCACTAGGCAAAAAACCCACATTATCGTGGTGATCGACTACTTTTCCAAGCGGATAGAGACGAAAGCATTGGCCTTCACAACTGAATTTCAAGTGATCAAATTCTTAAAGATCCACGTATTTTCGCGATTTCGCGTCCCCAAAATATTCATAAGTGACAATGGTCCGCATTTCGTGGGAAAAGATCTCAAATGGCTATGCGAAGAGTACCATATCGATCACATATTCAGCTCGGTGCACCATCCTCAAACTAATGGACATACTGAAGAAGAAAACAAAATTGTCCTAACATGACTGAAAAAACGAGTTCATGCCTTCAAAGGAAACTGGGTGGAAGAGCTGGATAATGTACTATGGGACGTCCTAACGACACCCAAAACAACAATAGGGGAAACAACATTTAGTATGGTGTACGGATTCGACGCAGTAGCACCCTTCCATATAGCGGTGCTTACCTATAGGATCCTGAACTTTAATGTTGAAGCTAATGAAATCGAGCGTCGTATATACCTCGATATTTCCGAAAAAAGCGATGGCAATCAAACAACTCACAAGCTAAAATGCGACTGGCGACCACTCGATATTTCAACAGAAAAGTCAGAGCTCGCCAATTTTTCGTGGGGGGAGGGTTTTGCGAAGGAATGAGTTCACAAAACTGGGTAGCCAAAACAAATTCTCAGCTAAGTGGGAAGTTTCATACAAAGTAGTTGAGATCGTAAGTCTACTCCGTCCATCCAACTCCGAACATTTACGGAGGTTTTATGCATAGCTTGTAATCAAAATGTTATGTCAATAAAACAAACCATTCCTTCATATAAAGCATAGCCACTCGAACCAAAACAAAAAGTCACAAAGAATGGACAAATTATCGAAAGAAAAGACCAATAAAGGTGACAATCTCGTCAGTCAGGCAAAAAACAAATTGCGAACGAACCATACTAAGGTAACAGTTCCTCTCCCACGAAGACATAGAGCGAGGGGCGAACGAACCATCAAGGTAACAGTTCCCCCCAAACTAGGCCAAAAACTCTGACCTTATATAAAATGTGAATGAACCGTTAAGGTAACAGTTCCCTTACAAGTTTGGCAAAAACTAAGACCTGATATAAAAGGCAAACGAACCGTTAAGGTAACATTTCCCTTACAAGTTGGGCAAAAACTAACACTTGATATAAAAGGCGAATGAACTGTTGAGGTAACAGTTCCCTTACAAGTTGGGCAAAAACTAAGACCTGCTATAAAAGGCGAACGAACCGTTAAGGTAACAGTTCCTTTACAAATTGGGTAAAAACTAAGACCTGGTATAAAAGGCGAACGAACCGTTAAGGTAACAGTTCCCTTACAAGTTGGGAAAAAACTAAGACCTGATATAAAAGGCGAACGAACTGTTAAGGTAACAGTTCCCTTACAAGTTGGGCAAAAACTAAGACCTGATATAAAAGGGGAACGAACCGTTAAGATAATAGTTCCCTTGCAAGTTGGGAAAAAACTAAAACCTGATATAAAAGGCGAACGAACCGTAAAAGTAACAGTTCCCTTACAAGTTAAGACCTGATATATAAGGAAAACGAACTGTTAAGGTAACAGTTCCCTTACAAGTTGGGCAAAAAATAAGACCTGACATAAAAAGGCAAATGAACCTTTAAGGTAACTGTTCCCTTATAAGTTGGGCAAACCAAAGACCTGATATAAAAGGCGAACGAACCCACATCAAGGGTAACAGTTCCCTTACAAGTTGGGCATGATAAAATCGGCGAACGAATTTAAGGTAACAGATTCCTAAAAAGCGAGTGAACCTTAGGTAACAGTTTCCCACGAATAGGCGAACGAATCAAAGGACCACTCCATAAAGGATGACGGTTTCCTTAAAGGCATAATCCTTTGGTAACAGTTCCCTTAAAAAATTTGGCGAAAGGAAAAGAAGGGACGATAAAGAGTCACGATCCTTCCTTCGAAGCCTAAAGGAGCGAAAGAAACCTTTAAAAGGTAACGTTTCCTCCAAAATAAGGTCCAAAACCCTATAAGGAGAGACTATCCTACATAAGCTAAAGCGAAGTTCAAAACATGTATGGTAAAACTTCCTAAAGCATTCCAACAATAAAGACATCGGAAGAACGACCAAATATATTCTAAGTGAAATAAAAGTTAAGGCTTAACAAATAAAAGGTGTTCGATATATTCAAAGAAATATCTTAGGCAATAATCAAAGAGAAAAATTGCAAGACTCCTTAAATAAAAGGAAGTTAAAAGAAATTATCATCACATGAGAAGAGGGGGAGGAGTTAAAGCATAAGAAGACCATGTGACTTTGCAAGGTTGTAATCCTTCTTAGCACAAACATGTTCCTTCGACTTTAAGCTATGCATCAACTTGGTCACCTCGGGGCCTGGGACATCAAGGTATGGATTCACCAGGGGCTACAGTCTCCTTCTCGGCCATGGGGGTAGCCTCATCATCAACAGCATCAGAACGTGCTCCTTTGGTGTAGCCACTCTCAATGAAGTCCTGAAAAGACTTCACCTCCCGGAGAGGAAACATGGGATCTATCCCCTGAATCTCGTCAACCAAGACCTAGAGATATGAAAATACCTCACCCTTCATTACCGTCAAGGGGCAGTCAGAAAACTCCTCATACTTCTTAAAGTCCTTGACCACACTTTGGGGGAAGGGACAACCTTCAGCTTCAGGTCGAGCTGCTCCCTCAGAGCTCAGGACTCCTTTAGCTCGCCCTTGAGGTGAGCAATCTCCGCCTCCAGCTGAGTGGAGTACTTGTCGGCCTCCTTGGTCCGAATCTTAGCCCTAAGCCGACTGTCATTGATAAGATCCACTTGGTACTCCATCACCTTGATGGTTGCGCGCAGTCCCCTCTCTGTGTCCTCAAACTCCTGCCGAGCCTGCTCCACCAGCTCAGTGGACGCCTCTGCCCTCCTCTTCAAATCCTCCATCTCCTCAAGAGTATAGCCCAATCTCCTAAATTGATCTAGCTCGATAAGCAAATAAACTTGCTTATCAGCCAGCTCCCCTACAATCCGCCGGATCGCCGTCTTCTCGCGGACGAGATGACAACAGGAAAAAATGGGATAAAGTTAAAAGGAATTAAGGAGTGACAAAAGAGCGAGCAGTGAGAGGAATAAAGTGAAGTTTTGTAAAGTAATAAAGAATAGGAAATGAACTTACCAAGGCGAGGAGCTCAAAATGCGACCTCATAACGACCTTGATGTCGTTCAAATGTGAAGGGACCTCCACCCATTCCTGAGGTGGAAGGATCCCATCCAACAGATGCATGCAGAGGTTTGGGTTACCCCGCAGCGTGGTCTTATTCAAAATCTCCACCTTCCGGAGATTGTGGCAAGGAACTCAAAGACCCCTCGGGCCTGCCACCTTCGGTGGCTGGAAGAGGTCCACCAAAGAACAGTACTCCCTAGTAAAAGCAGTGTTCAAAGTGTCTATCGTGGCACCCTGAGTTTGGACCCTCTTCTGAGCCCCAGCTCCCCTGGAGGGGTTGGGAGCAGTATGATCGGGAGCGGGGCACCAACCTCCCCCGGGGCAGGAGCCTAACTCCAGGAGGCAGAATATCCCCCAGCGGAAGCAGGACGCTGATAGCCAGAACTCCTCGCACTCTTGGCTGGAGCGGGAGCAGAATTCGCCTCAGCTGCAACATTCTCTGAAAGCAGGAAAAAAGGGGTATCAAACCTAAGGCTGAATTAAAAGAAGAAAAATTAGAGGACATATTTCAAATGATACCTCTTGGGCGATCGCCAGAAGCGACCCCAGGTGCTTGGTCGCGCGCTTGGAAGGAGGAGGAGGTGGACTCACAGACGCATGGGCAGTAGACAGCCTTGCCTTAGCCTACTTTGAAAAGAGATTGAGAAGTTTAGGTCACCGATCGCCTACAACAGAGACTAGCGCGGATTAATGAATGCCAGCCAGACTAAGCATGGACTTTGAAATTTTCGCCACCGAACGGATTGAACAGAAGTTCGGTTGCCTATGACGTCGGAAAAAGTCATCAATGGTATTCTGATGATTGCCCGATAGTTTGCCAAAGGTCGGAGGAATATCCCGCTTCGACTGAAAAAGCTCCCAAGATACACTACCCTTACAAAAGAAGTAATACTTCTTGTAGTTGGAGTTGGTAGCCCGGAAGTCATCCACCAGTCGAAAGTGTACATTCCAGTTCCACACTCGACCTCTCCATTCGTCAAATTCAGCCATCGAGTTTGGAAATGATGAAGGTGGTTAGCTCTAGCAGCCAACCGATAGAAACACTGGAATAGGGCAAGTTAATACGTCCTTCCTGGACGTAAACACATAAATTTAAACCCAACCCACATCTAAATGGCGTTGGGTACCAGTTACATGGGACCTACCCCGTTGTAGCATTAGAGTTCCTTCAGGTCATCGCGACGAATAAAACGCAACTCAACATCAATCTGGGTCGCATAAACATAAACCCCTCCTTCGCGAGAATAATGCATCCCTATGCACGGATACCTAGGTGCATCTGCTTCTCCTAAACCGGTCAGGGCAACCACCGCCTTAAACGGAGTTGGCCTCAACTCATTAGGCTTTATATCTAAACAAAGCATCATGGCATGGCAAGAACAATACTAAAATAACAAAACGGAGGGAGGTTTACCGCCTAAAAAGAATCAAAGATTACCTGTCGGAGAAAAGGCACGGACATTGATCTCGGGCGCGTCCACCACAATCGGTGCGACCACCTGCTGACCAGAAACCGGTTTTGGCACAGGATCTCTTTGGTCCTGCGCTGGGGAAGAAACATCCCTGATAACGAGAGGGACATTGGAAGCCCTAGCCGCAAATTTATGCCAAGAAGTAGACTGGGTAGGAGATGGTTTGGATGATGATGATCTCTTGCAGTAAGTTTGATTCTTGTTTCTTGCCATGGTAAAAAAGGGGAATTTTACTAAAGGAAAAGATGAGAAAGGTAAAGTTTGAACAGAGGATTGAAGAACACTTGAACTCTGGAATGGAAAGGCTTTCATGCGTAAAAAGCTAAATGTCAAAGTTTGGCTTTTTATAGCCAAAATTGGATAAACCAAACAGGTACGTATGAAACGGCTCATGCAATGATTACACCCGTTTGGGTAAAATCAAAGCAATGTCAGAATTCCAAGGGTCATATCGGGAACACAAAGGGTCGAAACGGTACGAAAAACTGTCAGCCTACCCCTAGTTCCAGAAGACAGAGAGACAGACATGCATCAATGTCCTCTCGACTTCTTGCTAACAGTTCATCCATTAAATGCTCAAAACCTTACACAAAAAGGTAATCGCCAAAACCCTCGCAACGGTAGTGTTCGCCCAAAGACTGGTGAATGAGCATCCATAAACCCTGGCAATCCAAAGCGTTCGCCTAATAGGGTAAGAGATCAAACATTCCACAAACTCTAAGCAACCAAAAAACGTTCGCCAAAGGATACGGAGCATCGAAAGGGACGAATAGTAGGCAAGGACAACATAATGTCTCATACATAAGTCACTATCTCAAACCCTATCACAAAGTCAAGCTCGACCGAAGAAATTTCACTCAAGATTCGGGGTCAATGTTGGGTATCGATATTGACACCCTAATACGGGCAAGGCCTTAAATGCCCAATAACTTTGCAGGGGGATAAAAACTCACATCATTCAGAACTAGGCCGGCCCACAGTAAGGGTAAGCTGGCACCCATAAAGAGGTCCAGCACCAAACCCAAAACTAAAGTGGACGCTAAAGCCCTATTTCAGATCGTCATCGGACAAGGCCAAAGCCTCCTACTTCTCGCCATAGGAGCGCTCGCCAAGAGAATCAAATCTCTCAACTCTGGTCCCACAAACTGACACTGAATATATAACCACGATATCCCGCGTATATCCGGCATATATTCTACAAAGATTACATAATGCAACTGCAATATTACGCAATAATCGTAATATGTGTTATCCTTATCTTTACCGGCACAATACTCACAAAGATATTCAGCTGCTTATAACGGTTTAGTATTCCGTCCTTATAAATACTCTTGCTTTACATACGTTTATTACGTTTTTGAGTTCATACACACAATATACTCATTTAAGCATCGGAGTGGGACCTAGAGGCACCCCCTCTGTTCCGCTCCCCTTCTTGCAGGTTCGTCAAAGCTCCGGCGAAGGCGTGCGGTTATCACTCAATTGGCATTCAAATCACTATCAAGTTAGCATTTGGGAAATTCATACCCAACAAAAACTAGCCTAAAAATGCTAGCCAAACTTATTTCAACATCCCAAATCAAATGATATCCTATTAATATGGAGAGATCAACTAGTTTATGAATACTTTTTGCACATCTAGCCAATAATACTGGTGGCTTCTGTTTATCCAATTGTAATACCAGGGACAAGTTATTACGAGAACAGTGCCATATAGGCCAAGAAGACCATAAATAAACAAATTTGATATCATTATGTTATTCATATGGGAGATTACCAATAAACTGTTAAGGTTCTAGGAATACATACAGATTGATACTTCAATTCTTGCATAAATTATTATATCTTTTAATCAAGCTAAATGAAAGTTTCCTAGCAAAACTTCTACAAATCTCATCTCATTCACACAACAACATGAAAAGCTCGATCTCCTTTTTTATGACAGAAAACCACCACCAACACACAACATGCAAAGAGAAACCATTCATAAGGGTATAATTGAAATTACCAAATTTTTCTGACCTTTAAGAATAGAAATCTTCAATGATTCACCTTTGCTATTAGATATTTTCTAGCTTCGCCGGTTCGATCCGGTTCTGATAACACTGCTTATTACCGTTAATTGAATCCTTTTATTTTAATGTCGTATTTGAAGGTATGGATAGGGCTGGCAATGGTTAGGGTATGGTGAGGGTATGCCAAATACCATAACCATACCATATTTTTAAACCACATACCATAACCATACCCATAACCATTATGGGTACAATTTTCAATATCATAACCATCAAAATAACCATGGTTATTAACCATGGTTTTAACCGTATAACCATATTTATTCCACATGTAATATAATAAAATCCCGAAAATATAATTTTAAAAAATACATCTATCTTAATACCAACAATAAAAATATATAGCACTAACATCATTCAACATCATTCATTATTTAGTATAATAATATATTTATAAAAGATAGCTTTTATCTTTTTTTGTCGACAGCTTTGATGTACAACTGTTCAACAATTCATTATTTAGTATAATAATATATTTATAAAAGATATCTTTCTCTTTTTTTTCGAATGCTTTATGCTGTAATTTATATTTAGTATAATATATATATATTAGTTTATTAATAATAAATAATTATTATATTTATAAAATAACCATGGTTATAAACATGGGTATAACTCAAATACCATAACCATAATCATAACCATTATGGGTAGAGAATTCATCACCATAACCGCACCGCACCATAATGGTACGGTTAACCATATGATACAGTAATGGTTATAACCGTGGTTATAAGTTTTTCACCGCACCATTGCCAGCCCTAGGTATGGAGTACCCCAACTAACCCTAACAAACCAATCTTTTATATTGAAAATTGTTTTTATTTGTAAAGTATTTATTTATTGAACCCTTTAAATTTGGTCCTTAATTTTATTTTATTTACATTTACTCTTAACTTTTGTTCTCCCTGGCCAAAATACATAATGATATGGAAGAAGACTATGGATGGAGTGGATCCAACTATTGGAATGGGGTGGTTTGGAAAGTCTTGTTTGGTTGACATATTTATCATACAATTAATTGAAAGGATAGTCGGTGTGAATTATTAGTCTTGTTGAGATTAATTAACTAATATATAAATGAAATGATATGATATGGTCCATTCAATTAAACAATTACGCCATATAGACAAGTTAAATGATTTAGGACGGCTATGTATACCAACATAGATAGAGTTGTTGATTGATTAGTGGACTAGACACTTAGATAGAGGGATTTATATATCTAGATAGTATAAGTTTACATTTTAATATCCATTACTTGTGTGATTTTGTTTAGGATTAATTGTAAAAATAAAAAAAATATTCAAACTTTGGTTATTTTATAAAAAGTATATTTAACCTGTTTTTTAAATTTTATTACTTTTACCTTGGAGTTTGAATAAAATATTATATCCATTTGTTTTTCCGTCAAATCTTGATTACACCTTATATGACAACTATTGATTGATCTTTTTCAAAAAGTAGATAGATTAGGAAAAGTATTTGAAAAAGTATACCTCGAAAAAAAAATTTAGCAAACTATGTATACGCGCACCCCGGAGGCGCGCCTATTGGACATAGGCGCACCCCAGGGGTGCGCCTATACCAAATAGTTTTTTTTTTTTTTCAAATTTTTCAATAATGACGACTCGATGTTTAATTAAATATAAAATTATATATCTATTCAAAAAAATTTAAAAAAATTATAGTAAGTAGATATTTTAATTACGATTCAAATGATGCAAAAAATATTAAATCTGGATTTACGGATTGCCTGTACGGCATGCCGTAAGTTGAGGTATGAAAATTGTACTTAAAACATTATAACTCGGACCATGTAACTCCAAACTCAACACGGTTAACGCCATTTAGGTCGTAAATCAATTATCTACGTAGGATAAATTTTTTGATTTTTTTTGAGTAAGTATATAATTAAATTTCTCACCTAATGCATTTACTTATTTCGGTCAAATTTGGGTGTAAACGATGGGGGGTTACAAAATCACTGTATTTTTAATCCAAAAAATTATCCTACGTAGATAATTGATTTACGACCTAAATGGCGTTAACCGTGTTGAGTTTGGAGTTACATGGTCCGAGTTATAATTTTTTAAGTACAATTTTCATACCTCAACTTACGGCATGCCGTACAGGCAATCCGTAAATCCAAATTTAATATTTTTTGCATCATTTGAATCGTAATTAAAATATCTACTTACTATAATTTTTTTAAATTTTTTTGAATAGATATATAATTTTATATTTAATTAAACATCGAGTCGTCATTATTGAAAAATTTAAAAAAAAAACAAAACTATTTGGTATAGGCGCACCCCAGGGGTGCGCCTATGTCCAATAGGCGCGCCCCCGGGGTGCGCGTATACATAGTTTGCTAAATTTTTTTTTTCGAGGTATACTTTTTCAAAAACTTTTCCTAATATATCTACTTTTTGAAAAAGTTCCTATTGATTGGTTCATGGCCAAAAAAAAACTATTGATTGGTTTATATTGTAAAAATTACATTATTTTTAAATAATAGAAAATATCTAACACCTAAAATGAGTCGAATTTAAAATATCTTCTATTTCCATAATCCTTTTTTTTTTTTGTCATCTCTATTTCCATAATCTCCAATCTCAATGTTAAGTCTTGAATTTGGATAACCCCCGTTATTTGCACGTGTATTTGTTTTTGGTGTGTCAGATTCTTTACCTTCAATATTTGATTATGATATATTTAAATATTTACTTTTACCTTTCCTTAGATTAAGTGTCCCCAGTCCCCCACAAGACATTAGAGTTTTTAATAAAAAGAGAGGAAGTAGAAAAAGAGTTGAAATGTGAAACCGAGAGAGAAAGGGATGAGATGATGGTTTGTCTTGGATTTCTCTAGGAAATCTTAAGTACTTGAAGTCGACTTGGAATCCACTTGTCCTACTTATTTGGATTTGTTTTTCAAATTTAATCCCTAATTAAAAATTCATTACAAAAACTAATTATGCAAACGAGATTGACAGGTTGATTAAAGTCAATAATAGCATTCATGCTCTCTCTGTCTCAACTCACAAATCCACAATTTCAGCAATATAAATTTTCATACCTATCTGGCCAAGAAAAAAAAGATCATACCTACGATAGTGGGGATGCCCGTTAGCACGAGTATAGTTAATTTTGAAAATACTTAAAAAATACATGTTTAGTTTAGGGTGGTATCCGCAAAACTTGTTGATGGTTATTCGCAAGTTATCTACATGCCATGTCGTTGCAAAAAAAAACAAAAAAAACTACATGCCATGCTATTGTGAAGATAAATCAGGTTATTTGGAAGTTCTAATGAATTATTTTATTTCGTTAGTACAACTTTTATGTGTGCTTACTTCGTCGGACTAGTGGATTAAAATGGTGTGAAAAACAATTTTTTTGGATTTTCATGTCACCAACCGGGATAAAATCATAAAAAGCTTAATGACATTTTCTTTTCATATAATATGAATGCAATACGTGATAAAAAATCTGTATGTATGAAGTTGTTCTTTTCGGGAAATTGTAAAATTTTAGGAAGTAATTCTTGGTGGTCGGTGAACAACCATGGAACTGTCTTGAGAGGCAGAAGTTATTCTAGGAGATGATTGTTGAATGAATCATGTTTTGTGAGAGTAATTACTTGTTTCATGTTTGATGGATCCTGACATTTGGGCCTCGACCCTTATGGATCAGGCCCAAGGGCTTAGACTCACCTGGTCCACAACGTAAATAAAAGTGACGCTCCATGTCACTTATGAAGTCATTATTGGGCATTTCTCACCGTTATTGGCGCGCCCCACGACCCAGTGACTCATTGTCCACTCAAGGACATATAGCCGCTATGACACTTAAGGTCAAACTCCCGTACGCCACAATGAAGAGGTGTGCCAAGATCATCATAGAGGCCCGCCACTTGGGACATCCCTCCCTTAGATCCCTTCATGCGGCACAAACATAACACAAGGCTCGAGGCCAGATAGGAGGGAATGGGGTACAAAAGCAACAGGGGTTGGACAGAGGCACAGAGCACAATGCCAATATGCACGAGACACCAGGCATCACAAGACTAAAGACGTAACCATGGTCACTCAACGTGGCGACACCCAGGATGACCAAGGTCAGGATTCAACCAGCTCAGGTAAGAGGTGGAAGTTATAAATACCCTCATCCATCTCCGTTCTATGACTAATGTAACATTGCTGCATACTTTGACATTCTACACCTCCTCTGCAACGGGAACACCCCGAGAATTTTTTCACTGCAGGTCTGTGTAGCGCCCACAAGATTTTTCGGAGAACATAGTGACAATAACAATCCAACATTGGCGTCGTCTGTGAAAACCTTAAGCAAAACCAGTCATGGCTCCCCCACCACCAGAGCAAAGAACCACCGAGAAATCACCGAAAATGACTTGCTCCATAGCCTGCAACAACACATGGGACTCCCTGCTTTTCTACCCTAAAATGAGATACTTCAGGATGAGCAGACCTCCGGACTTCACCCTCAAGGTGCATCGTCCAGACAGCCTACGACGTTAAAACCCGAACCTACCAAGCCAGCACACACGCGAATCGCCTCCTCTGTGAGAGCGGCTCCGAGGGCAGAACTGACACCCACACTCTTTGAGGCCCTGGAAGAACTCCTCGACAGGGGAGAACAAAGAGTTGCTGCTCGAGTAGATGCTCACCAGGCAGAGACCATCAGGGCAGAAGAGGCCACCTCTAGACCGCGCCTCCAAACGTTACATCTGGCGCAACAACCAGTTCTCCCTATGAGCGATGCTACTTCTATGGCGCCACCTCCTGGCGCCATGACCAGGGAGAAAATAGAAGAGATGATCTCCCAAAAGGTGAAAGAGCAAAAGAGAAGGGTTATACCCCGTCTCCGGGACAGAGCGTCACATCCTTTCGACCCAAAATATTGTCTATAATTATGTCGCACCACGTGCAGTCCTCCAAGATTGAGTGTTACAAAGCCGAAGAAGATCCTTTGGAGCACATACAGTGGCACGAAGCCCCTCTCCTAGGGCGAACGAATGATGATTGGAGAAGGCGTCAGTTTGTATTGGTTCTTTGGACTCCCCAAGGCTTCTATCCAGACTTTGGGTGATTTAAAGGAGAAGTTCATTGTTCAGTACATGGGCATGCGATAACTGCTCAAGAGTGTAAGAACTTTGGACAATATTAAGCAAGGGAATGACGAAAGCTTGGGCGATTTCTATACGAGGTTTCATAAGGATTTGGCAGGGATTGACCAAGTCATTACGGGTGGCGAGACTATCCGCGCTTTTATACGAGCTCTGGACCTAAAGGAGGCGCTCTGCATGATATCCTAAGTGTGATCCCAGTCAACACGATGGATGAAAGGCAGCCAGGGTCAAATCATACCTTGACCTGGAAATCGCCAAAGAAGGAAGAAGATTTTTTCGGAAAGAATCGAAGAGGGAAAGTCAAGAAGGAAAGAAAGTGGATCATCGTCATCAGAAGGAAGGAAATGATGACTCGAAGCATCGCCTGATGATCCCGCGTCCCAATAGAGAAGTTTACGACCCTTACACGTCACTGACCTATGATATCTCAATTATCCTGGCAGATACAGAGAAAAAGGATTTAGTGACGCCTCCTAAAATGAGGAATGGTGACACGCAGTTGTGTAGTGACAAGAAGGCTTACTGTCGCTATCACCATTGCAAAGTGCACGCTACAGACAATTGCTGGATCTTGAAAAGGAATAAAGAGAACCTCATCCAAAGGGCGTTTCCCAAAACATTTGTAGTGCGTCGTGACAGGAGTAGGAGTCCCAGAAGGGAAAGAAAAGTGTCCCCCAAGAAGAATTCTGTGACATTTTGATCCAATAGGGAATAGTTAAATGTGATAAGTGGTGGTTTCGCCTCAGGAGGAGAAACAGGAGCCGCTAGGGAGGTATACGATGCTCAAATTATAGGAACTTCGATGGTTGGGAAGAGCCCTAGAGAATAAGAGAAGGTGGTCATCTATCTCTCTGAAAGGGAGATGGGGCATGTCACCTCGCCTCACGATGACACCCTCGTTATTACGATGAGAATTGATAGGTTTGATGTGAAGAGAATTTTTGTCGACTCAGGAAGTTTTACGGATCTCTCATTTATTGACACCTACAAAAGGATGGGGAGGAGGGAGAAAGACTTGAGAAATGTCAATTTTCTGTTGATGGGATTCGCTTCTCTTACCACATACCCTATATGAACTGTCACCCTCCCGGTTCAGATAGGTGAAGGGGGAAGTCCTTAAGTATAGACGTCACATAAATCGTGATCGACACTCATGCATCATACAACGCCATTTTAGGGCGTTCAACCTCGAATCCTAACAAAATGGTGCATTCCACTTACCACCAATTGTTGAAGTTTCCAACGCTGCATGGAGTTGGAGTAGTGAAGGGAGATCAACTAGCGGCGCGCATTTGCTATGTTAACTCAACAGGCCACCACGTTTTGAAAGGCAAAGGAAAAGAGGCTCTCGCGATACAGAAGGAGGAGGACCCTCAGGAAGAGAGGAGTCGTCCACAACCAGTTGATGGGTTAAAACATGTGGAGGTGGAGGGTTCGGAAAAAGAAGTGCAGATAAGGGCATCGCACCCAAAAGAAGAAGTCGAGGCGTTGTCAATGCTCATGGTAGAGTTCAAGGAGCTATTTGCGTGGAAGCCCAATGATATGCCGGGTATCAGCAAGGATATCATTGCCCACGAGCTAGAATTGATTTGAACATGAGGCCAATCGCTCAAAAGCAACGCGCCGTGGGTGAAGGAAGGCAATAACTATGAGACAGGAGCTAGGAAAGTTGGTAGATGCCAACTTCGTGAAAGAGATCAGGTTACATACGTGGGTGACGAACCCAGTCCTGGTAAAGAAGAGTAATGGGAAATGGTGCATGTGTGTAGACTTTAGGGACTTGAACAAGGTGTGTCCCAAGGATTGTTATCCCCTGCCAAGGATTGATCAGCTAGTGGACGCTACGTCAGGCCATGAGCTTCTCAGTTTCATGGACACCTACTCGGGGTATAACCAAATTCAGATGTCCGAGGGCGACGCACAACACATAGCTTTCGATGCAGATAGCAATGTCTACTACTACACTGTGATGCCTTTCAGTCTAATCAATCCGGGGCGAGCTACCAGAGGATGGTGAACAAACTCATTCCTGGGATGATAGGGGACACAATGAAGGCGTATGTGGATGATATGCTGGTCAAATCTGTCAAGGGTGGTAATCATGTGGAAGATTTGAGAAGAACATTCGAGGTCATGCATCTCCATCAAGTGCACCTTAACCTGGCCAAATGCGCTTTTGGCGTGCACTATGGAAAGTTTTTAGGCTACATGGTGTGTCATAGGGGTATTGAGGTGAATTCAGAGAAACTAGAGGCAATTGAGAAGATGAGAAGCCCCACCTGTCACAAGGAGGTCCAATGCTTGAATGGGAGATTGGCGACGCTCATTCGCTTTTTGGCAAAGGCTGGGGACAAGTCCCTTCCATTTTTCTAGGATCTAAGGGAGAACAACAAGTTTGAATGGACCCTAGAGTGTGAGCAGGCGTTCCAGGATTTGAAGACTCCTCTTAAGGCGCTCCCTCCACTAGCTAAACCAACAAATGGCGACGCATTTTTCCTGTACTTAGGTATCGGTCCAGTAATTGTTAGCTTTGTATTAGTCAAGTAGATTGTCAATAAACAAGTGTCGTGTATTATGTTTCAAAGGTTCTTGCAAATGCTTAAATGAATTATCTAGAAGTTGAAAAGTACCTCTATGCGATGGTAGTCTCGACTAGAAAGCTTCGCCCCTACTTTCACGAACACGAAATCACTGTTCTAACAAATCAACGTTTAAAACATTTACTGCAAAATCTAAACCCTTCAGGGAGTATGATTAAATGGGTGATTGAATTAAGTGAATTTCGAATAAAGTTCGCACCAAGAACAACTATAAAGGGGTAGGCACTGGGTGAATTTATAGTGGAATATACATGTCTACCCAAAGCGCCACTACAAGAACCTGAAGAAGTAAAGGAAACTTGGACACTCCATACAGAGGGGTTGTATTCAATGGATGGCTTAGGGGCAGGATTGGTATTAACACCTCAAGATGGTGGCGCTCCTTTGCGATATGCCTTGATACTCACCATCAAGGGCACTAACAATGAAGTGGAGTATGAAGCACTGATTACTGGTCTCATACTTGCCAAAGGATTTAGTGTCGCTCATCTCAATGTTTACTACGATTCACAGTTGGTGGTAAACCAAGTTAGAGGCGAGTATGCTGCAAAGGGAAAGCATATGAAGATATACCTGAAGGAAGCGAAAAGGTTAGGAGAGGGATTCAAAATCTTCCAAATAAAATCCATTCCTAGGGAGTCAAACAAGGAAGTGAATGCATTAAGTAAATATGCATGGCAAGTGATGCCTCTTCAGGTGCATTTCGTGGAAAACATAGAAAGGTGGCGGGTCGATTTTGTGCTAGCTTTGGTCAAAAAAACAATTTTGTGCTAGCATTGACAAATCCGTGGATTGGGAAACCCCTATCAAGATATATTTGGAAAGTGGCGAGTTGCTAGATGAAATGGTCGAATCTAGGTGAATATTGAGGTTGACCCCAAGTTATAAGATCTTTGAAGAGACATTATACAAGAAGGGATTCTCCACGCCTTTTCTTAAATGTGTCGCTCAGCTAGAGACAAGAACAATACTTAGAGAAATGCATGAGGTATACACTGCTTTCCATGAAGGGGCAGGGTCCATTATCCGAAAAATCCTCAACCAATGATATTATTGGCCTACCATGAACAGAGAGGCAAATGAGCTGGTTCAGAAGTGTGAATCCTGTTAAAAATACAGTCCAAACATAGTGCGCCACCCTACATATTTAATCTCAATTAGCGTTGCTTGGCCTTTTGCAGAATGGGGAATTGACTTGGTAGGACATCTTATTAGGACTAAGAAGCGCACCTATGTTAGTAGTGATTGACTACTTCTCTAAATGGATTGAGGCGAAGGCATTAGTTTCGACTACAGAGTTTCAAGTTATCAAGTTCCTACAATCTAGAATTGTTTCTAGATACGGGATTCCAAGTGTACTTGTGAGCGACAATGACCCTCAATACGCTTGCAAAGCGTTGAAATGGTTTTGTCAAGAGTTGAAAATAGAATACATGCATGCCTCAGTAATATATGCACATGCAAATGGACAGGTTGAGGCGTTCAACAAAACGGTTCTGAACGAATTGAAAAAGAGGTTAGATGCCTTACAAGAGAAGTGGACAAAAGAGCTGGAGAATGTTCTATGGGCGCTTCGAACAACACCCACACAAGCGACGGGGGAGACGTCCTTTGGATTTATATATGGTTCGGAAGCAGTCGCGCCAACAAAAATAGTGGTTACTTCGCATAGAGTCAAACACTTTAATAAGATAACAAATGAGGGCCAAATGCGTTTGGGATTAGACTTGGTGGATGAGAAGAGATGGGCATCTGAACAACTCTAAGGAAGGATCGCCTCGCGACTACACGATACTACAATAAGCGAGTCTCTACTCGCCAATTTTTCGTGGGGGAGAGAGTATGGAGAAGGAATGCGTTTGCCCATCAAGAGAAAGTAAATAAACTATCGCCAAAATGGGAAGGGTCGTAAAATATCGTCGCCATTCCCCATCCAAACACCTACATGTTAGAAGATGAATAAGGAAAGACTTTGAATAACACCTTCGGTGCGGATCATTTGAAAAAGTTCTACGCTTTGGCATCGCTATATTACCAAACAATTTGTACTTAGTCAACTTTATGAAGTTTGGTGGGTTATATGCAAGTAGCGTTTACCCATAATATCGATTGGAGTATTAAAGGCGTTTCAGATGAATGGGAGTACAAATGCTAAAGAGATCCGAAGGTTAACGCGTTTTGAACGCTAAAAGCGTTGTACACACTTAGTCAAAAACATAAAAAAAAAATAGAAACGCCGAAATAAATCCATATTAAGAAATGGCATCGTCATTACAAATATGCCTCGCTGGGAGGACTTATCAAAATAAAGAAAAATACAAATGAAGACTACAAAATACTAAGTATCTATGACATCGACAGAGGGGGGATCTTCTTTAGAAGGAGAAGGCTGGAGAGGCACCTCGACTTCGGACAGAAGGGGCATTTCTGTTGAATCCACATTCAGAACAACCTCGGATCCCACGGTCCCCCCTCTGTCGATGTCATAGAAGGTTCAAGAGATTCCACGATCCCTTCGAACGACAAAGGGGCAAGGGTTCAAGAGATTCCTCTTCTTCATCCCACAAGTCATCCTCCTCTTCGGACGCTTTCGTTTTTGATGACTCCACTATGGCCTCGTAATCTAGAAACTTCGTGAAGAAGGTAAGCATCACAATAGGAAAAGCAACGTCCACATGCAAGATATCCTTACGAATATCTGTTAAGGCATTCACCAAGGCTTCCCGGCTCCATCGTACCGCCTCTTTTTCGAAGGTCTCGCTACCTTGGAATACCTCACCTGCCTCATAAAGGCGTTTGGGAAATTCCTTCTTGATAAGCAAAACCTCCTGCTCACCCTTGACAGCGGGCTGGTCAAACAAAGCGGATTTACTCTTCTCCAACTCAAGTTGTTGGAGAAGATCCATGACTTTGGTAGTTGCCTCAGCCACCTTCGCCTGTGTCATGGCCGCCGCATCCAAATTTGTTCATGCCCCTTGTAGCTCCTTGGTGTGCCGCGATGCCTCGAGCTCCAGCTTATCCCGAGCATCCCTCTCAATCGTTAGGCGGTGCTTGGACAACTCGAGCTGAAGTTAAAGCTCTCTAACCCGCTTGAGCGCCCCATCGGTGACTTCCCTCTCCTCGTAAAGCTCTACTATATTGCTCCCCATTTTAAGTTGCAGCGGGAGGATATGAAAATAAACTATTAGAACAAAACACTTAGAAAACGTTTGGAAGACTTATAGACATGAATGATACCTCAGTAAATATGGTAAGACCCCGGTGCACACGGTTGTCCCAGAGTGCCACCGAACTTATCAATTGGCATCCTATTAGCAGGAGGACAGGCGCCAGTGAGGAAATGGAGATCCAAGTTGGATCCAGCAGAGTGTTCCCCCTAACCAGGGGAACGTCTTGGAGTCTCTCACAAGGAGTCCAAGGCTTTTAGACGGAGTTCTCGTGAGTGATCCATTCTGGAATGCCATCCACCTTAAGGTCCCGGTGCAGGTCAAATGTCGGACCCGTATATGGAGAGTAACGCCCCTCTTGGTTACCCTGCAGGAGAATAGGCGTCTCATGGTTGGAAGAAAGGGGTGGAGGCAATGACTTATCCACCCTAGAGGAGAACTCCTTTGTCGGAGTCTTCTTCTTCTTGGAAGAGGGAGCGCTGACACTTTTTCCGATGAATACGGATCTGTCGTCCTTGATGCTCTTTTATGTGGAAGTGTCATCAGCAAACACATGGTAAGTTCAGGGTATCCACGTGTCCGTCACGACTTCTTAGTATGGAGAACATTTAATCTTGTAGCTAAACGAGACTCGTTGAAATAGCAAGACTAAGGGACCACACTTTTGAAAAAAGCAACTGCCTCTTCGGAAGCACGACTCAGCGTTGAAGGGTTCACAGATAATGGATTCACTTCATTTTCGGGGCGCACTTCTTCTTAGAAGAGTTGTGCCTCTTCCTTTTCTTGGAACCCTCAGCGGCGTCACTAGAGGCCTTGCTTTTTTCATTTTCTTGTTCAATCGGGAGGGAGAACGCAATGTCAGCGCGCGAAGTTATTACCCGTGAAGTAGAAGAGCGACGTTGTACTGGGGAGATGCCAATGTTGAATAAATCTTCCTCCGTGGTCTCCTTAGATATCCACAAAGCGCGCCCAGCTATGTGGTCAACATACACTAGGTGGATAGACTCCTTATCCCAAAGGGATCATTCATCGTCGGAATGAACCGAGTCACGGAGCGCCTTGGAGGTAATGCACCAAGGAACATCCCCTTAGAAGAAGAAGTAGGAACTCTTACAATTGGAGTTCCTTGTTCTAAAACACGTGACTAAGGGCAAAATAGAGTGCCAGTTCTGATACTTATTATCAAGGAATCGACTGACAAAACTGAACACGCCGAAGCGATTCAAATCTATCCTATAAAAATGACGGAACAAAACTAAGGAATATGTATAGCCTCTCTTCTCAAAGAACACCCTAAAACTACCCACGTGTGAATGGAATTGGGGTAAAATTTGGTGGGAGAGATACCATAATACCGGCAAGCTTCTGCCAGGTCGGGGCATATAGGAAACCTCAGCCCCGCATCAATCTACAGGTGATAGGTGGCTTCCTCAACCTGACCTAACTTAGAAGTAGGATGGGCATTTTCAAGGTCGCTCTCATTCGGAATGGGAAACCGCGGAGAGAAAGCGTCGCCAGACACGCTTCCTCTACCGTCTTATTAAAAATACCCCTAAAGATTATATTAGGTTTTGAGTCGCTATAACCAAGGGGAAAGAAAACATTGGCCTCATCTCTTGCCGAATCGCCCGCAATTAAAGAAAGAAGGCGTTCACGTCGGGGATAGATGCTTGGCTCAAAAGGACTACAGCGAGCTATTTTGGGCAACTGGAAAATCTAGAGCGACCGACGAACCTAGGGCGATCAAAAAGGGCAAGAAAGAATGGTCAAAATTCTAGAGGGAAGACATAGCAAATTCTAGAGAGAGAAAGTGAAGGAGAGGTAAACTTGAAAAAATGAAGGGGGAAATGCCAATTTATAGAGGAGCTCCCTAGGGGAGACGAACGGCCAGACTACCCCTAGTAACAATGATTGCCCGAAACCTTCAGAAAACCCAAGGGTTTCTGACGATTCACTCGAGGCACTTCAGTTTTTCACGCCTCTGTTTAAAATTCAAATTTTGAATTTCAAACAGAGGAGCCACGAGTAGCGCACCATAAGCAACTCTTAGTACCCGCAAGAAACAGTAGGCCAAACTCACGGTTAACCGAAGGGAACGTCATACCCTTGGCAAATAACATCATCAAACTCAACATGAGGGACACTCATATTGGGCTTCGGGGGCAGATGATGGATCCTAGCCTTTGGGCCTCGACCCTTATGGATCAGGCCCAAGGGCCTAGACCCACCCGGTCCACAACGTAAATAAAAGTGACGCCCCAGGACACTTATGAAGTCACTACTGGGCATTTCTCACTGTTATTGACGCACCCCACGACTCAATGATGAGGCGCGCCAAGATCATCATAGAGGAGCGTCACTTGGGAACATCCTTCCCTTAGATCCCTTCTTGCAGCACAAACACAACACAAGGCTCAAGGCCAGACAGGAGGGAATGAGGCACAAAAGCAACAGGCGTGGGACAGAGGCACAGGGCACAATGACACTATGCACGGGACATGAGGCAGCATAGGACTAAAGGCATAGCCATGGTCACTTAACTAGGCGACACATCGGATGATCGTGGTTAGGATTCAACCAGCTCATGTAAGGGGTGGAGGTTATAAATACCCTCACCCATCTCCATTCTAAGACTAATATAACGTTGATGCATACTTTGGTGTTCTACACCTCCTATGTTCCTATAAACGAATCTCTGACTAACTTAATCATCAGAGGGGAAACGATGGGAACACCCCGGAATTTCCTTCCCTGCAAGTCCGTGAAGCGCCCAACGATAGATTCCGGAGAACGCAATGACAATAACAAGATCGAACAATGTTCTTGTAAATATGTATGGGGATTTGCTTGGATTTGAATCATGAAATTTGTAAGTAGTATGCATCAAACACCTAGATTCATCCATGAATGGATATGCAAATTACATATTTCCGTGAATAAGTTGGTGTAATCAATGGATCGTGAAAAAATAATTATTTTGCATTATAATTTACATTAATTAAAATATTTATTAAAAAAATAAAGAAATTGTCCTTTAAAATTAATTTAATAATTTATTTATCTATTTTTAGTTATTAATGAATTCTATTAAACTTTTTATTATTCTTAATTTGTAAAAATAATTAATACAAATTAATTGTATTATATAATATACACTTAAAAAGAGGGGCAAATATATCATTTTAGCACATTCTATTTCATTTCCATATACCATTCCACCAAATAAACAACGGAATTCCTTATTCTATTCTATTTTAATCCACCAAAGAAACAACTTCATATTTTTATTTTCTATTTCATATTCTTTATTTTGAATTCCGTGAAAGAAAAACATAGTAAGATTTCTCAACTTTTGAGTTTGAATATACGATGTATGACATATTAATAAAATTTCTGACTTTTATCTCTAGTCAACATTGTCGGGCTTACTTCTATCTGACAAATTTATGAAGCCTTTTATCTTTCTATCCTATGGAATTGGTATCACAACCACCCAACTTTTCTCAATATACAGAAACATTTATATATATATACACACATTTCGCAAGCATACAAATTTAGGGAATTAGTAGTGGAGATTGCTATAAAACTCTTTTCTGCAGAATTTTCAGTGCCAAATGAGGTGTATGTTTAGAAATTAAATGTACTCTATGTATATGTACACAATATTAATAATAATTCTTCATTTTTTACGATGTCGAGCTAAGATTTTTGTGACAAATACCAATAAGTGCGTGTTTGTATGTGTGTGTGCACCCTTTTTGTTTTTATATACTTACCTGCATTTGTCTTACCTTCATGTTTGGTGTGATTTGGTTTCATTTCCCTGACCTTTTTAATAGCGTACCTTTCGGCCTATATATATCAACAAAGACAATCAGTTTCCACCATAGCTGGATAGGTTCTTTTAACAACGTCATGGATACCTTAATGCTTATCAGCTTCGTATTAGATGTATATAAAATATATATAATGTCGAAAATTGTGTAAATCAATACAAAGTGGGTTAACGGTAAGTTGTATGTCTTTGATTTATAGTGTTTTTTTTTCTAGGGTTTTGTAAATGCATCATGAAAGAAGACTTGCTATACCTTACAATGCAGAAACAAGGAGATTATTATTAATAATAATATACATTAATATGCGTCGGTTTAGAATAATCATTATATAAGATGGATATCTCGACATAATAACTCAAACAAAATTATTTGTATTTGTAATCCGTCTGACTCAGGAGTACGGGCATCGCTCGACATGTGATATGGGTGATACCTATTCATGTTCCTATGATAAGGGAACAAAAAGAACATAGTACATTAAATGCACGAAATGAGTACCTCTAGTACCAATTTAGTCATATACGTCTCTATCAGGATAAAAAAAATATGGCTCATCACTCAGACATGAGGTAAACCTAACTATGGTATTAAGTTGACTCATTGACCAAGTTAAAACCTTATGCTATAAATACACATCATCCACTAACTTTAAAATGTAATGGTAAAATACGATATTATCACCTAATGCTTGGTTAAATTTTGATTTTTCCCCTTAAAGTGTAAATACAAAATTATCTTCATGTTTGGCCAAAGTGCAAGTTTGCCCCAACCATCAACTTTTCTATCCAATTTTAACATATTAAGTTTTGAAAATTGCAAAAATAACAAAAACTTTCAAACTTTTTGAAATGTTTGAATTGATTTATAATGCAATTAGGCCTCAATCTACCCTAATCGAATTGAGGTCTAACCAACCCTGAATTCGAATGGGGCTCAATTGAGATACAATGGGGGGCTCGAGTCTGAATATTGACCAAGACCTGGTCACCCACCCACCTAGGGGTCAAGACCTGGTCGCCACGCATGGGAGGGTCGGTCGGGGTAAATACATGGTCACCCACCATGAAGAGTCAATTTGGGTCTGAATCTTGACCTTGAATAATACCCCATGGGTGAGAGACCAAATTTGGGTCAATACCTAGTCTTGAGTCCCCAGCTCCCCTGATTGGGGCTTAATAGAGGTCCAGTTGAATTGGGGTCATAGGGACTCAGTCTAGGTCAAGATACTGACCTGAGCCCTTTTGATTGGGGCTTAATCGAGCCCCAATGAAATCGAGACTCAATTGTAACATTTAAAAAGTTTGAAAAGTTTAAATTGTGACATTGTTGAAAGTTTATGCTATTTTTAAAACTTAATATATTAAAATTGATAAAAAAAAACGTTGACGGTTGGGGCAAAGTTACACTTTGGCTAAACATGAGGGACGAAAATAGTACGATTTAAACTTTATTGGTGAAACTCAAAATTTTGTCAAACATTAGGAGTAATGTGATATTTTACCCAAAATCAATACACATGTATGCTCTCCAACAACCTCCTACTGACACCACAAATACAAGAGCAAACACATACAAGCACCGGTCAAAGAAACCAATTCTAGCGACTCCACCCATGTACCGCCTCAGGGAATAATGCCACGAAGGGGCAATAACCCATCAACCCTCCCTGCAAGGTTATCCAGGTTTCAAGTTGGGGGACTACATCCCAGAAAACAACTGACTCAGGCGACGCTCAAGAAAGGCTCTGCCCAAGAGAACGAATATAAATGCTACCCTCAAAGTTTGTTACAGCCTTCCCATGAGGCACCGCACCAGGAGTCTGTCTTCTCCCCTAACATGCTCATTTCCCAAGAGGAGGTCCCTTAACAGATGAACACCTAGAAAGAAGAGGCCACATCTACCCCGTACACCTACCAAAGGGTTATCTTGGCCCCCATCGATTCCACGCCATGATACAATGCACAACCATCGCCAGCTAGCGCGACCCTTTGTGGGCCAAGCAACGCATACATTACACCACCTAATCCACCAATAACGCTTACAATGAGTCAGATGGATGATCTAATTAACAAACTCAAAGTGAAATAGGCATAATAGTGTCGACTATGCATGATAAGGCATTGTACCCTCTCCCACCAAAGATGAAATCGATTAGCCTCCCTTGAGATGTAACAAAAAGAGTTATCCCCGACTATGTTGGTAAGGGAGACCCAATCCACATCCAGAAGCACAAATTTTGGCTCATGGGCAAGACAAGCGATGACAACCATTTCGCCATCTTGGTCCCAATGACGCTTATGGGTAATGCCTCATACTGAATTTTTGGTCTACCAAAGGCATTTATCACCTCCTAGACAGACCCGAAGAAAAATTTAATTCAACATTATATAGGAGAACACCATCCCCTTAAAAATGTTGTCTCCCTGAATGGGTCAGTGTGATCCCAGAGTAGTATCAACAAAGATTGATAAGGTCAGGGCTATAAGGATAAAGAAGATTGGCGTCAACCTGCAAGGGAAAAATAATTTCTTCCCTGACACAAGAAGGGTTCACGGAAGGCATAGCGTCGCGCTCTAGTTTGAGCATGGCAAGATTGCTCTAGTTTGAGCATGGCAAGATATCTAGAACATTGAACATTGCTCATGCCTGACCTTTCTACCGTCTCCATAAAAATGAGAAGAGTAAGAGCATTAGGTTTTGGGTCGTGAAAAGGTGTTGGGAAGAACAATTTTTCCTTACCTGAGCTTACACTAGTCATATCAGTCAAAAAGTGTCTGATATACTAGAGGGGATGGGAAAGCAACTAGCAATTGTTGATCGAGGAGAAATGTGATGCCTACAATGGTTGGGTTTAGAGAAAAGAAAAGTAGAGAAGCTAGATAGAAAGGATCTGAAAATGTAGAGGTGCAATGGATGAAAGAAGGGGTTTATATAGGGAAGTAGCTAGGAAATAGAATGCATTGATCCACACTGTAACGGTGCGTTTCTTTGACGGAATTCGGAATTCGGAATACGGAATAGGAATTGGGAATAAGGAATAGGAGTTAAGAATATGAAATTGTTTTTTTGGTGGAATTGAATAGAACGGAATAAGGAATTCTGTTGTTTCTTTGGTGGAATTGTGTACGGAAAAGGAATGGAATGTGGTAAAATGACATATTTGCCTCTCTTTGTATATGTATAGTATATAATAAAAATAATTTGTATTAATTAATTATAAAACTTAAAAATATTAAAAACGTTTATTTAAATAAAAAAAATTTAAAAACGAAATTTTTTATTTATTTAATTTTTTTAGAAAGACCAATTTATTAATTATATTTAACAAGAGTTGACACAAAGTAAGTAAAGTAACCTGCCATGAAAAAAACACTGTTGTTGATAAATTCATCAATTTTTCTTCCATGAATATGTTTCCATGGTGAAATTCAATAATATAATATAACCAGTAAAGTATTGAGGGAAGACAAAGAATATTCATGCAAACATAGAAAACTAGTCCGTGTTACCATACTCACTATTCAGAAATATAAAATGGAATATGAATTGATACATGTTGTCCAAAAATATGTGTTTATACATGTCTAGTTGCAGACAGGCGCTCAAGCTAAACATTGAACGGAAAAAGAAAAGTGTCACTTTCTGAACCAAGTTAATATTGTGACGTATTCTCAGTAATCCATCTTGTTGTGCATCTTATCCCCTACAAGTATACAACCTGCTAAGTAGAAAGTTGAACAAGGCAAAGGTAACACAACTGTAAATATGAAACTCTTGCTATTTAGAGTGGAGAAAGGTCATCGATGACAACTTACCACTAGCAGAAAGCAGCTTATGATTGTAATAACTTAAGATGAATGTTCGAAAGCCATGCCTATTCATTGATAAATGGGATTTTCATTTATTCATGATAAATACCTAAGCCCTGTCCATGAATGTTTTCCTGTAATATCCCGCGCCTAATTTTGTCAAATGAGTGGTGCCCTCTCGGTGGGTTATAAAGGACATATTAACCTTTAAGATCCCAAAAAGATCCAAATCATAACGCACGAAAGAATGAAAAAATAAACATCGCTGAAAAAATTCCAGCTATAACAAAAAAGACGAGTGAAAGCAACTTGCTTACCCAAATTAGAAGCACCAATCATCAGATGAAAGACCTGCAACGCAACTAGATATGTATCAACCACTGGAATATCAAACAGAAAAGTTCAGGAAAAAAACATTTTCGAAAATCGAAATTTTTTTAAGGAAAATATAATTTTTCGGTTCAAAAGCAAGATGCTATCGAAAAAATTAACTAACTCATCACTTACCTTTTGCCGAGACCAGTCAAGTTGTGAACTCCGTGATTGTATTCTCAGCAGCTAAACAGAAAATTAGAAAATTTAAGGAGAGATCGTGCAATACTGTCTCACAAAAAAGTAACAGACATTAGATTATTGGCAAAGAGGCTATATAGAATATATATGCATCTCTACTGCTACCATGTAATCTGCACAAAATTTTTGTAGTTAACAAAAAAATGGAACAGTGAGACAGTAGAGTTAATCAGAGGTTACACAAGTAAATTTAAAACGACGAAACGACTCCTGACTCTAACTATCTATCCTACTGGTAGCTTCTCAAATTTGATATACACTATGCATGAAAATTCAACAGTTTTGCAAGCATGAAATGCATAACATCGGATCATCAGAATTTTGTTGGAATGGTAATAATTTCTAATTTTATTTGATAACATGTATACACAAACATGATCCATTTAAACCTTCATTATAGTAATTTTGTTCAATCTCCATTAGAGTATACATACGCAGTTAGAACTAACAAAATGACCATGGGAACGACAAAAACGATTGCAAACTGTTCCTGATTCTTGAAAAACAAAAAGCGCTTGAAAAATCGAAACTGGTACCCTACCTGGTAAAATGCACAAGCAGCAATCACAAGGTCAGCACATGCGAGCGCCACATTGACACCAAATAGCAGCCGATGAAAGCAATATCCGTCTCTGAATTCAATCATCTCTTTCTTTGTCTTTCTTACTCAGTCTGTTGGAGTGTACGGACTGAAAAAAGGATTTCTCTGGCTAGTAGAGGATGCTGAAGAACACCCGACTGAAGCTGAAGAAGATGCTGAAGAACACCCGACTGAAGCTGAAGAAGATGCTGAAGAACACCCAGGGGACGACTTCCACTCGCTTAAATGGTCGCTTGGACGGGACAATGTGGTCGCTGGAATTGATTCTGGCAGGTGAGCAATTCAATTTGGGAGGAGTTGAACTGAAGACAACGCAGGTTTTTTGGCAGAGCTTCGGTCATCAATTGGGAAGAAGACTTCCAGAGGGGCACGCTCGGCATTTCTTCAAACAGGAGAGGGCAGAATCGTCATTTGCTCCTGAAATCCGGATTCCATGCGGTCCGGGCTTAGGGAATCCGAGGTTTGGACCCGGAATCCCTAAGCCCGGACCACATGGAATACATATGACATGGATTGGCCATTCCATGAGAAGAACATGGGCTTACGGAATCCATAAGCCAAATTTCATGGCCAATCCATGAGAAGAACGGGCTGTAAATGTCAAGGGTCAGAAACTGTCAACCGATGGATCACAATAGTAAACAAACAAATGAACTTCCCACCAAAAGTTTGAATTTTGAATTCAAATTACCCACTGTTGAGCATGAAAAGAAATCTACAACATTGAGCGTTGCTCATGCGTGACCTTTCTACCGTCTCCATAAAAATGAGAGGAATAAGAGCATTAGATTTCAGGTCGCAAGAAGGTGTTGGGAAAACACTTTTCCTTACATGAGCTTACACCATTCATATCAGTTAAAAAGTGTATGATCGATATACCGGGATGGGGGAGGGAAAAGGAATGAGCAAATGTTGATCGAGGAGAAGGGTGATGCCTACAAAGGTTGTGTTTAGAGAAAGGAGAAGTTGAGAAGCTAGATAGAGACGATTTGAAAAAGTAGAGCTGGAATGGATGAAAGAGGGGGCTTATATAAGGAAGTAACTAGGAAATATGATGCATTGATCTAGACCGTAAATGCCAAGGGTCAGAAATTGTCAAACGATGGATCACAACAGTAAACAGACAAAAGAACTTCCCACCAAAAGTTTGAATTTTGAATTCAAAATACCTACCGTTGAATCACAACGAAAAAGCTCTATTTGAGGTAACCAATTGACGCCCCACCTTTGTCAAGCACAACGACGTCGCTCAATGCATGTTGATGACCAAGGAGATATCTCCAAAGAAATTAGAACGTCAATAACGCCTTACCTTAGGAGAAAAAGACTGGTATGGACTCAAGTAGGGGTCATCTCAAGTCACGGGGTGAAAGTTGTGACGCCTTCAACCAGGGATTGACTTTTCAAACCTAAAGAGAGTATCACGGTCGTTAGGCTCGGATCATATGATAGATATCAAGCGTCGACATAATAACTCAACCGAAATTATCTGTAATTCGACTGAGATTGTTAGGCACAGGTGTCGCTCGGTATGTAACATGGATGACGCCTATTCGTGTTCCTCTAACAAGGGAACAGAAGGACATGAGATATTAAATTCATGAAATGAGTACCTCTAGTACCAGTGCATCGATATGTGATTGTGTGAGGATAAAAAGCAACCATAATTCATCACTCAGACAGAAGGTAGCCAACTGTGGTGCTAAGCTGGCTCATTGATCAAGTTAAAACATTCTGCTATAACTACACTCCATTTACCAACATTAAAAGAATACTCTTCAATACACATAACTACTCTCAAACAATCTCATAGTGACTTTGTCATTGTAGGATAATAACGGGCAAAACGCAGAGTTTCCTTCTTGCAGGTTAGGAATAGCAGTGGATCGGACAACCCGAGTCGAAAGGCTTCAGCAGTATACTAAGGATGTCATCCTCGTGGGATTATGTATGATGGAAGTACATAAGAGTGTCGATTAATTGGGTGTCATGTTTAACGGAAACCTTAGAACACCGTGTGGAAAAATAAAAATATGAATAAACTGGAGGCCAAACTGAAAAATAAAAATATGAAGAAACTGGAGGCCAAACTGAAAAATAAAAATATGAAGAAACTGGAGGCCAAACTAAAGTCATTAAAGCTTTATGCACGTTTAATAGAATTCATGGAGCAAAGCAAAAGTAATTGGGGCTCTTTGACTTTAAAGTTTAAAGACTCCTTTCTTTTTCTTGAGTGGAGAATGAATTTAGGATAGGCGTGAAGTTATATATATATATATATATTAATTTGATTAAATCTTATGTGTTTGATAAACTTTTTAGAATATTTTCTCTCTCATATGTGTCAAAATAATACAATTTAATTGATCCATGTCAATTTTTAATAAGTTACATTTTTTAGATCATCAATTCACTTTCTTATGGATAATTTAAATTCAATCCAAAGTTCTCCATTCAGTATCAAAACCCGTTTTATTTATCAATTTATTAAATTAAACTTCATCCCAATAATATAAAAAGTAAGTTTTAGAACTAACAATTTACTATAGAAAATTACACTAAACTTTAGAGTAAAATAAAAAATTATGATAACATATGAAATTAAAAGAAACAATATACAAATTCAATATTATTAAGCAACCATATAACTTCTCTTAGAAAATCTTAGAAAATGGTTACACTACTTGATAAAAGAAAAAACTATGAAGAAGAGATCAATCCTAATAGCAATCACTGTAACCCTTCGTTTCAGATTTGGTCCATCTACATCGGCACTTGCATCTGCATAGAAATCAACCACAAGTTTATGCAACCATTAATTGACTTTAATGGAAGTCATTGATGTGACCGTCCACCTCAGATTGATCTTCTTCTCACCGTTAAACATCTCATAATTTGATCTCTTATAACTGTTGTTATATCTTCTATTTTAATCATCTCATGAGTCTTCGAACTCTTGCTAACATATAAAGGTATGATCTCAAATTCTTTGCTATTTTTTGTATGTAAGATTATAAAAAATATATTCATAAGTGATTAGGCTTATATATAAGAAATATATAAAAAATGCATTATATCTTAAATTGAACACCTTTAAAATATATACCTTATTAGTCATTTCCTTTTATATTGTATACATTTAATTATAATAAATTGTGATTTTATAAAATAGTTAAATAATTTACCATATTCATGAATTTTTATTTTGATACCATATTCAGCTATTATAATTAATTATTAATTTAATTATCAAGATTTATTCAATAGTGTTTAGTTATAATTATATTGCAAATATTTCCTTTTTGCTTAATAATGAAATAAATCAAATCTATTTTTATAAAATGAAGTTCTTATGTAATTATTTAAATAATTATTATTCTAACAATATTTTATTATTCTTTCATCTGTATAATAATTCATCACAGTTATCTATATTGATGTTTGGATTTAAAGTTTCATTTAGTATATACTAGACTCCGGCACGCGCTACGCGCATGCACGTTGTCGCCGTTGGTCGTGCGTGAAGTCTTACGAGAACTTGATCAACGTGACTCCTAGGATAATACAAGAATTGATCACTTCATAAAAATGTTATTAATGTAAAACTAAACTTAATTTGCATAAGATAATGAAATAATAAAATTTAAAAACTCTTAAATATTTTTAAAAAATTGCTCGAGCGACCGGGAACATATAACACTATCAAAAGGAATCCCGGTCGCTCGAGCAAGTTTTTAAAAATATGTAAGAGTTTTAAAATTTTATTATTTCATTATCTTATGCAAATTAAGTTTAGTTTTACATTAATAACATTTTTATGAAGTGATCAATTCTTGTATTATCCTAGAAGTCGTGTTGATCATGTTCTCGTAAGACTTCACGCACGACCAACGACGACAACGTGCATGCGCGTAGCGCGTGCCGTGGTCTAGTATAACCATTAGGGAAATACACTTAAGTGGATTACAAAAATTTCAGTATAGTTTAGTAGTTAATTAGATATATATATATATATAAACGCAACACATATCTACATATTATGAAGGTACATCGTTGAGTTTATTCCAATTTTACTCTAAACACTTTATTAAAAATATTATTTGAAATGTAAAACTAAACTTAAATTACCTAATATAATTAAATAAAATTAATTTTGTTTTAAATACTTTTAAAAAATTATTCGAGCAACCGGAAGCCTTTTTAGTAGTGGTTTTTGGTCTCGGTTGCTCGAGCAATGTTTTAAAAATATTAGCTACTAAGAATATGATCAAACAAATATATGTCGATATTTGATAAAGTTGACATTGCGCATTGTTTATAGTCATACTATAAATATTTTCACTCACATACCATGTCATAATATCTCATCTCATATCAACTATCGCGTAATCCCTGACCTCGAACTAATTTCTGTGAGTATTCATACAGACTATTACAACGACTATTACAAATCTATCATGATAATATCAACTATCGTTTAATGCTCAATCTCTAACATTCTAAGAGTAATTTTCACTCATGTATCATGTCATACTATCTTATCTCATACCAACTATCGCTAATGCTCGACCTCGAACTTTCTATGGGTATTCATACCAACCTCGAACTTTCTATGAGTATTTTCACTCAGACAACATTCGTAGGATTCAGTCCTATGCGCTCATACTATTTGAGATTTAAGACGTACGCTCATAAGTCAGAACTCGTCAATGAATGCATTCAATATACTCTTAAGGTATCTTAACACATTCACTACCATGTCTATAAAATAATGACTATTACAAATCTACCATGACAACATCAAGAAAGTCCCACTAATTTGCACAAAAAAATAAAATTATATATTTGATCAATTTATTTCTTGTTTTATTACTTTGATATTTTCAGAGTTAAACTTAATTATATTTTAATTTCATATATATTTATCAAATGTTTAATTCTCATATCAACACCTCAAGCATGATAAATATTTATCACATTTGTTTCTAATAATATGATCAAAAAAAATATGTCGATATTTGGACAAAATACGTATTTTACTCCCGACATCCGATCTTTCTTTGAGTATTTTACTCCCGACATCCGACCTTTGTTTGAGTATTATACTCCCGACATCTGACCTTTCTTTGAGTATTATACTCCTGACATCCAACATTTCTTTAGTTATTATACTGTCGATATCCCCGGGATTTGAACCTTGGCGCTATCAGTGTCTATAATTTAAGACGCACACCTTAACCAACTGTCTCATAAATTCGAACATGTCAGTAAATACATTTAATATACTCTTAAGATCTCTTAACAAACTCACTATCATATGTCTATGAAACGACGATTATCAAAAATCTATTGTGACAACATCAAGAAATTACCAGAGAAATTTACCCAAAAAATAAAATTAGATATATTTGATTAACTTTTTCCTGATTTTTTTATTTTGATATTTTCATAGTTATTTTACTTTAATATTTCCTGAGTTCATACTAAATGAACTATTTTATTATTTCATATTTTGGTGAAATGTCAAATTAGAAAGCTTTTCTCTTGTGCATGTTTCCGTGTATTATTATAATTATTAGTTGAGACATATCGACCTTAATTTGAATGGTAATTATATATTTATTTCCTGAGTTCATAACTTTTTCCTAATTTTTCTCAGTTGATATTATAACTTTTATAAGTGAGTTAAGTTTTTAGATTCACTGTTCTCTTAATGTCCAATAAAGTGAAAATATAATTTCATTTGTTAGCGATATATAAAAAAAAATGGTGCATGAGAAAAAAGAAAGAGATAGTGATAACTATAATTTTATTTTAATTTTTAGATGAAATGTATTTTTATAACGACAATGCTCACAATTCAAAAACAATTTAACTTCTTGGAAAGAAGAGAGAATATTTTGAAGAAAACAATATATATAATTAATTGTAGAAACATTAAAAAAGTTACAATTACCAAAAGAAAAATATGACGATTTGAGAACATAATATACAATTATCATTATTATTTAATTGTAAAGTTATATAAAATAACAAATATAGTAATTAAATAAAATAAAATAATTTTTAAAAAATTGGATAAATAATAAATGGTTTTTCTTCTTCTACTCGAATTTAAATTTCACACTTGATTATATTGTACATTTTAAATTTCAAACTTGATTATATTGTACATTTTAAATTTCAAATAATAGATAATGCATATTTGAAATATTAATTCAATCTAATTTTTCTCAGTTGTAGATGATATTATAACTTTTATAAGTGATTTAAGTCTTTAGATTCACTATTCTCTTAATGTACAATAAAGTGAAAATGTAATTTCATTTGTTAGCGATATATAAAAAAAAATGGTGCATGAGAAAAAAGAAAGAGATAGTGATAAGGGTGTAGCTGGTTAATACGTATGTCTTCAATTATAAGGTCATAGGTTCAAATCTCTGTAGAAATATTTTTTCATAACATTTTTTAGTAGACATTTAAATGACCAAAGTAGTCATGATAAATGTAAACTAATTAGATTATTAAAGGGTATTTGTGTCAATTTACAGACGACATATAGTTATGCATAATATTAGAAAATATAGTTATAATAGTAATACATAATAAATTAGTAACATATTTGTATTATAATATTAAAATTATTGTAAGTATACCTATAATATACCATTATGTTGATATTAATAATTAAAGGTAAAATTATTAGTATATGATTGTTAATTGTTATTAATGGTATATTAAAAACATTATGTATAATACGTATTATTAACAATAATATTATAATCTTAATATTACATTTTAAGGATCCAACCGATTGATGTTGATTCTTTATTCTTACGTAATTTTAACAATAATAAAGGATATTTTACGTAATATTAAGATACTTAATATTGTTATCTTTACGTAATTTGATGTTGATTCTTTATTATTGAGCAAACGATTGTTGAAAACAGCTATGCTTTTGAGTTGGAGATTGAAGAGATGGTGTGATAAAAAATTATGTTGGAGATTGGAGAGATGGTGGTTGGTGGGATAGTGGGAGAGATGGGAGAGATAGGGATAATGAGAGAGATTTTATCGTAAAAAATGGATGTGGATTGTGGAAGAAAAATAATAAAATAATATGGAGAGAGAGTGATGTGGATAAATAATAAAATAATAAAATGTGAAATGACTAAAATAGTTTATTAAATAATGTATGTATCTAACAGTTTCATGCAATTAAAGGGTATTTTAGTAATTTAAACTGATGGTGGTTACATAAACATGTTGAGCCTTAATAATATAGATATATATATAAAGATTTATACATACATAAATATAACATAAAGTTTCATTTAATATGTAATAAATAAAACATTGTGTCATATTTATGTATGTATAAATATATATATATATATAGTGTATTGAATCTTTCACGTTAAAAACATTTCACACACTACTGAAATTCACGCTTTTACCGACGAAATTTTTCGTCGGTAAATCTTAACTTACAAATAAAAATTAATTATCGTCGGTAAACAATTATTTATGAGGTTTAATAAGTTCTATCAATGAATTAAAAAAAGGTTAAATGTTCATTAAATTTTCTCAGGTTATAAGAGTGAAATGCTGTCTCCATGCACAAGAGAGGAAATTGTGTTGGAGCAGGGGATTGCTAGAAAGTGTAAGGGAAACATAGAGATGTAAGGGATTGCTAGAAAGTGTAAGGGATTGCTAGAAAGTATAGTGTTAAATCTTCCAATCATCCTTTTTAGTTGTGGTTATATTATGTCATGTCTATTTCTTTTGCCCCTAGCGTTGTATGCTTTGCTAATATTGTAGGATATACTTCGTCAGTAAACTTTCGCCGACGGGGCATTCAATTACGAAAGTTTTACTGAGCGTAAAGGAGCCACTATTGATAAGAGAACTCTTGACCTACTTCCACTCACCAACTTCTACACTTAAGGTGCTTGACCGATTTCAAAGTGGCTTAATCGTTTTTTTTTGTCAACTTGGTATTTTATTTTACCGAGAATCAAAGCAAACTGTGATAAAAACTCACAGGAGTTCAAATATTACAATCTTTTGCTGATAATAATAAAAGGGGGAGTGGGAGTGGGGTAATCCAATCATTTAGAGCCCCACCATTTCTTGCTTGCTTGGCTAACCAGTCTGCACACTCATTAGAAGCTCTTGGAATTGCCATCCATTCTATTCGGTCGATCTGGTTTGCAAGTGTAGCTATGTTCTTAAGGAGCGTAGTGATTCTCCAAAATGATGCACCTCCTTTGATTTGGTTTATAACCACACTTGAATCTGACGCGATTTCCACATCTTGCCATCCATGTTCGACCGCAGCTTTGTCCCCTCCAATATCGCCAAAGCCGCTAATACTTCAATTGTGTCACAACAACATCAGCGGTTCATTCCACCTACAATTTCTCCGCTCGCGTTTCAGGTAATTACTCCTATTCCACCCATCCTTGTTTGCATACACCATGCGACATCGTTGTTAATGCTAATCATTCCCGGTCTTGGATCCTCCCATCCTGTGATTTCACGCACCGATCTAGCCCCCTACTGTTGTTGTGACAGCTTCTCTACTTTCTTCACCATCTTTTTTATCTCAGCTTTTGTGGTCCACGGGTGTGGCATTTTTGACTCGAACATGGCCTTACATCGAGCTTTCCAAATGTACCAACACGTTGTCATGCATGTTATCCACCTTCTTTGATTCATTGCATCTGAGATTCTGAGTCCCTTTGCTCTGACGTCTAGCCATTCACTCATACTCTACGAAATCTGGTCCACACTCCGAAGTCCTAGAATCCCGAACCAAACAGCACACGTCTAGCAGCAAACAAGTATCATGTGTTTGGTCGTTTTATATTCACCACAAATAGGACAATCTAGAGAAATATTGGGGAGTCCTCGCCTGATAATGTTATCTTTTACCGCAATTGCTCCGGTGACCAGTTCCCATACAAATACTTTGATCTACGGTATTGTTGGAGCCTTCCATATGCATTTCCATAAAGCTGTCAACCCATTTTCTTCTAATCGTGCTCCTGCTATTTGGACACCATCTATTTCCTGCAACCTATGATAAACTACCGAGCTGTGGCATCACCCTCCTTCGTATAGGGTCAAATCAATCTATCAGATTCCTCCCCCATCGACGGTTAGATTTGGAGGTCACACACAGCATCTGCAGTTGTTACCTGTTGCCGAACCAGTTATGCATTCCATTTGTGACTAGAATTGGACTCATCTCGTCGCGATATGGTGATATATCGATCTGAAAGCTTCTTTTGGTGCTTATCCCTCTGTCCCCATGAATCCGTATATTAGAACCATTGCCCACATACCATGTCCCTTTGTTCCGCATGATGTCTCGCCCTACAAGAATACTCGACCATCCCCATGATACTCTACCCCCTTTTGGGGTGCAAATAGGAAGTCCCCTCTTGGAAAGTATATACCTTTTATGACTTGTACCCATAGAGAGGATGACTCATTTAGTACCCTTGCCATGATTTTTATTAATATTTCCCTGTTAAAATTATGAACTCGCAGCAACCAAAAAAAACCCGCATCTTTCGCCCTAGTCATTATCTCCCACCTTTTCCAATGGATCTTCCTTCCTGTTTCTGACCTTCCCCACCAGAAGAAGTCAACTATCATAGAATTTATTTCAGAGCACCATGTTTTGGGAAGGCAGAAAAAACTCATTGTATATGTAGGTATTGCAGTTATTACAGCCTTGATCAATACCTCATTTACCGCCTGGTTGAGTGTCTTCGTTCCCCATCCATGAAGTTTGTCCTGAATCTGTGTCTTCAAATATCCCAGAGCTACCTTTTTTGATTGATCCTAGAAATAAGGAAGCCCTAGGTACGTTTTAGGATTTTCCGACCTAGGTATATGAAGCTCTTCCACCATGGCAGAAACCATCTCTTCATCAGCTCCATAATTGAAAGTTAGTTTTGATTTCAAAGCATTAATGTGTTGTCTCGATGCCCTACAATAGTCCATGATTCTGGTTTTTAAAGTTCCATCATTCTCCACAGATCCCTGAATAAAGAACAATGAGTATCGACAAAGAGCACGCGGTGGAGTTCGGGGCATCCCCTTCGAAGAGTAATGCCCTGTAAACTTTGGTCATGTATGGCCTGACTGATTTATCTCGAGAGGACATCCGCAAGGAGGATGAAAAGATAAGGCGATAACGAGTCTCCTTTTCTGATGCCTCAGGTGGGTCGTATCTAGGTCGTCTGGTTGCCGTTGACAAGTACTCTATATATGGGTGTGGTGATGCATGCTCGGATCCATGTTATCCATTTTTCGCCAAATTCGCGCCTCTCTAGTGTATTGAGAAGAAACTCCCACTCCACTCGGTCATAAGCTTTCTGCATGTCCACTTTTAGAGCACACTTCGTTGTCCTTCCACCAGTCTGATGTTGGAGATGATGGAATACTTCATGCGCCACAAGAACGTTTTCCTGAATTATACGCCCTGCTACAAATGCACTCTGAAAATGGGTGATCAATTCTGGTAAACAGACTTTTAATCTATTCGTTAGAACCTTAGAAAATATCTTGTAAACAAAATTACATAGGATGATCTGTCTAAAATCTGAATCACAACTCGGGCTAGGTACTTTGGGAATTAGAGTAATATCACTATAATTGAAGGTGGGGGGTATTGCACCTGACCTGAAGAAGGCTTTATTCGCGGTGATGACATCTGAGCCTACGATGTGACAGTTCATATGGTAAAACAACTCTGAAAAACCATCCGAACCTGGTGCTCGAGACCCACCTAATTTGATAATAGCAATCCAAATTTCATCATTAGATACATCCTGATCAAGATCACCCATCATCTCGGTCGTGACATGTTTAGGGATGCACCCCAACAACTCCTCATCCCCATCGGTTCTCTCCGTCGCAAAAGCTTGTCCGAAATGATCTCGAACCTATTCTAATATGCCCCTCTCAGTATTTATGCATTCCCCACATCTCCACATTAATCTCATAATATTGTTCCTTCTTCGTCTAGCGACCGTTGTGAGGTGGAAATAGGTCGTGTTTCTATCCCTATTTTTGAGCCAATTCATTCTTGACCTTCGCTTCCAGTAGACTTCCTCTCGTTTCCATAGCTCTCTGATTTGTCCCCTCAGATCATCCTCCTCCCGGTGAATTCTCACACAAGAGGCACTTTGTGTTAGAGCCCTCAATCTATTCATTACTTTCCTTAATTCAATCCTATTGTTCCCAAAATGTCTCGAGCTCCATCTGATTAAGTTCCTATGATAATTTTGCAATTTCAGTTCAACACTTCGATTTGGGTCCCTGAGGTTTCGCTCGGTCCATGCACTCATAATAGCCCCTTCACATTCGGGACTCTCCATCTACATCTCCTCAAAACAAAAATTCTTTTTTAATTTTAATCGACTCACCATTCATGAGGAGTATCAGGGGTGATCAGAGCCTATTGTCAACTCGTTTATACATATTGCATTCAGAAAATTTGTACCCCATCTCACATGTCTAAGGATGTGATCCAGACTTTCATATACTCGCTTGCTCCCTCTCCTATTGTTTGACCAAGTGAAGTTTTGCCCTTTCACACCCAGGTGTTCCATGACTATGCCTTTGATCATTGGATTGAATGGATCAATAAGTCGTTGGGTTTTTTTCCTCTCTCCTTCTTTTTCATAATGAGAGCTTATGTCGTTGAAGTCTCCCAAGCACATCCACATGTTCAATCTTTCGTGGCTGAGCCTTCTAAGAGAATTCCATAGGCATTGTCTTAAGATTGGGTATGCATCAACATGAACCCAGGTCGTCCACATCATAGATGGTATGTTCTTCGATCTTACCTCACAATCAATAAAGTTGTAGTCCGCTCCAAGAATTGTGATATTTGTATCTTCCGTCCACCATATAGCTAATCCTCTCTATAAGCCTTGAGGTTCCATGTAAAAAGTGTTTGTCATTTCCACATGTTCTCTAATCCATTAACAAAATTCTTTCCCGTTCTGTGTTTTCGCTAGACAGATAATATCGGTTTTGTGTCCTCTGGTGAGATCTTTCAGGACAACCACCATACTCTGACAATTCCAAAAGGTTGTATTCATTGGTCCCGTGTAGGTGTTTCGGGACAACCACCACAGCCCTGTTCAGCGATAGTTTCATCATCAGTCTTCTCATTACTTGCCCAACCATTGTACTTCTTTTCCTTTCACACTTTCTTTAGGATTCTTCGAGGAATCCTTCTTTGTCGATTCTTACCAATGTTTTGAGTGTGCATCTCCTTCTTCGTCACTTCGGGATGTTCCATCTCATCCCATTCGTACAATCTTCATACCCGCTTATATCCAGGCACCTCGTCCTCCCCATCTTCAAATCTGTGCTTTAAGGATAATTGTGTGAGTATAAGACTTAAACCCGTTATAAGATTCAGAACTATCTCATCACGGTTGGGGTATGGGGTATCAAGGGGGTTCTCCACAACATAGGAGAAGGTGTAGGCTTCCTTTAGCTGAGGAGATAATGGTTGGTCAGGTAGTTGGGTTATCAATGGGTAGGTTAAATTTTCCTCTGGGGGTGTCGGCTACGGATCAGGGGTAAAGCTTGGTGGGTAGTCTCACATGGGTTCTGCCATCTTTGGTTTCGCAGGATATACATAGTACTAGTTTGGGCATACATAGGGTGATCCTCCATAGTCTCGGACATCATGACTTCCTCCTTGCACATCGAGGTAGTGTGCCCAAGTCTTCCGCACCTGTAGCAAAAGTCAGATAAGCGTTCGTACTTTATGTTTGCCCATGTGTCCTTTCCTTGAGTATTATTCCACCAAAACCCTGCCATCATTGGTTGTTTTGAATCCACACTCACTTTTAGGTGAATATGGCTATTGCTCACATTCTCTATATCATTATCAGTCTTAACGTAAACACCAATGAGATTTCCAATTCTCTGCGCATTCTGAGTGCTAAACTTTTCCAGACCCAGGTTATGAATTCACACCAAAAATTGTATCTCTATGAAGTCAAAATCATCTATCCCAATATATGATTCCCACTTCTGAAGGCTAAGGCAATGACCTTGCACCGACCACGGTGACTTATCAAAAATCTCATTTTTATCCTCATCATTTTCAAATTCAAACAACATAATTTTATCTTCTATCTCAGATATTCGGAAATTTTAGTACCTAGCCCATGCTAATCTCAAAACATTCTGAATCGCAACAGGTTTCACAACTTTCTGAGACATAATTTTACCCACATACCTCTCTTTGCTTTCCAACCGCGGGTTTGATGGCAGGTCCTGGATGGTTTTTCGATTTGACTGTCTCCCTCCAGAACTCGAAGCATGATGACTCATGGTGATCGTGGTCCAGACGCCTTCACAACAGTCTTGTCCCCTGTAAAATCAGGTAAAACGAAAATGAGTTTATTTTTTCTTTCTCTACCACTGTTCTAATTTAGCTTCCGACTGAGCATGATTAGGCAAAGCTAAGCGGAGTGTGGTTGGGGTGGGGCTAAGCGGGGCTGGGCAGAGCGGATGTGTGATGGGTGAGGGCAATCATGCTCTGTAACTGTGGTTGAGCGGAGCCGCTGTGGACTACCGATTAAGCTCTGATTAGGTCTCTCAGAAAGAGTAGATCGAATGAGGGTGTGGGTGGTTGGGCAGGGCAAGGCGTGACCATGAGGGAAGCAGCTGTACGGGGCTGGGATAGGGCATGGCGGGACGAGATTGTAATCCCATCGGGGGAAACCCTAGCAGCAGCAGGGGAGGAAATTCTCTCACGCTAGGAAAGAGAGTCTACTTTTGGAATGGATTTATCAAGGGGAGAAATGAGACGGACGACTACTGCTTGTTATGATAGGATTTCTTTGGGCGGGTCAAGTTCGGGTCCACCTTAAGGACATGAGCCCAAACTGTTTTTTTGATGGGTTGGACAAGTCAACTTGAAACTAACCTGTTCTTTTTAATGCCTGACCCAAAACTTGGTCGGGTTTCGGTCATTTTTTAGTTGAATCAAAACTTGATAACTCCACTCAAACTTAGTGTCTTTTGTGAGCATTTTCACAATGTTCTCGGGACTTCTCATAGTGAGCATCATCAATTTGATTAAAGTTTTTGAGGGGGTTGAGCAACTAGAGGGTGCATATATAGGTGTAGAGGTACTTGAATTAGCAGGAGTCTAAGGAGGATATCATTTTCTCTTAAAATAATGATCATGATCATGGCATTTGCCTTTATAGTTGTCACAAATCAAATTCCAGTTCCTTTCGTTAAGCATCTTACCTTGATTTGCAATAAAGTAGGCAACCAAACCATCAACAAATAGAGTAACTTGACAATTAGGTACTTATTTGGTTTTCCTCTTGTAAAGGAACATCATACACTTGATTGACAGAGGGAAAATGTTCCCTCATAACCAAGTTTCATCGAATAACCAAGACTCATTTAAACCATTTAAAAACTGAAACAATTTTAATTTGTTTGCATGCTCAATTTTATCTTGAAAAGGTCACAACCACAACAACACAAACAAGTGATAGTAGCAAACTCTTCCCAAAGCATTCGAACTTAAGTTAAATATGAAAAAGTAGAACTAGTGCTAGTTGAACCAAACAAATTTCTTTACGAAGTTGAAAAATTCTTGATCCGTTAACTTTATTAAACCCTAGATACATAGTTCATAATTCTTGAAAAAATTCTTTCCCTCAAGTCATTATGTACCAAGAAAGAACTTGTAGAATAGAGAATCGCACTCCTCATCAAATCCCTAGATACATAGTTCATAATCCAGACAGATACAATAGCATTGCATCTTTCTCAAATATGAAGCAAGGTAGAATCAAATGACTTTCTTGCATGAAACTGTCGATAAAACCCATCTTGTTCTTGACAAGCACGGATACGTACATTATTATGCTCTAGACCCATCGTTTTCCGTACCAATGAGTTGTAAAGAGACGAAGCAAGTACCAGTGGTGTCCGAAGGATGAAGGAGCAAAGGATGCTTCAAATCTACGAGGCTAGTATCACTAATTGTATGTGTAGTACTGTCTTATCCATCAAGAACATTAGAAGAGAAACATGTCATACCAGCGAAGGCGGGAAATGTAGGGACACAACACAATGAGAATGAAGTGAATCAATCGAAGCAAATCAGAGCTTCATAGCTCTAATACCATGTCAATAATGAGAACCTAAGGAGGCCTGATAAAACCAAATAAACCGTAACAAATCAATTCGTGAATCATATAACCATATTGCTTCATTTGGTCAACCATCACCATAATAAATACTAAACCCTAGCATCCAGAAATTATACTCAAGGACACAAGTCTTAAACAGACAGACAAATCCTTAACAAAACAGAACAACAGATTACACCCAAAAGTTTCACACAAAAAAAAATAATTCAAACTTAAGCACACACAATCCCAACAACGGTACTATAGTATGATTAGTTAAGGTAACAAAATCAGTAACTATGGTTAAAAGGAAGGTTCCCTATGAATGATAATGACAAAAAGACAGTCTAAGTAGGCGAAAATATCGATGATGAGACAAACAAGTTAATATTATTGCATAATTGATTCTGAGGATAGATGGATAGTCAGATAGATTTGCATGAATCTTCGGCACAAGAAGAAAACGCCACGCAGGTGAGAAAGTGAAATATCTAAATAAATAGAGAAGAAAACAAGGAAAGACAAGTTGGAAAAGAGAGAAGATGAACATAAATTAGGGTCTTCATTTTGAGGGAAGAAACAAAAGAATGACAATAATCAATCAAATTAAATTAAATTTTCATAAATAACATGTCCTGTGTATGCGTGAGTTCCAAGGTGAAAATGAAAACCGACATAAATACTCTTATTTGAGTTGACGGTCGGAAATGAAATATGACTAAATTATATATACAGACAATATGGATAGAGAAAATGTATGAAGGGTAAATAATGGGACTTTGCTGGTGTTCGAAGAACACGCGCGGCTCCCTTTTCTGGCCAAGAACCCTGCATATTTAGGGTTTGCTCGTGCCTGATCCATCCAGCCGATTCCAATGGCTGATTTCGTTTGGCATTTATTGTCAATTCACATTCTAACCAATCACAAACAGCCAAGGCGAAGATACTGTGGACGATTGTGACATTTCCATGCAAGAAATAGAACAAACGTAGCTGCCCCTGTCTAAGATTATCGGCTCTGCTCAAATAGAGTTTTTTCAGTTGGCGACCAACCAACCGGTGACTGAACAACTTCGGCAGCAGCCCCACTCGAGCAGCTCGCCACCACAGTAACTAACTAGGAGGAGCCCACAACCACGAGACACGCACCAATCACAGCAGCAAGTCGACCCTTGGCTCGAAACCAGCAGCAGAATTGGCAACACAACTCACTTCCAGTTAACGGCCAAAACACCGACGACCGAGTCTCGTTGGCACACGCTAATAACCGCACACCTAGCCAAACCGCATTCCACAAGGAGGAGACACGCTTAGCAACCATCGACCCCTGCACAGAAAAGAACAGAATTGGGCAGCAACACTTATTCGTTGTCCAAACCCCCTGAACCACAGAAACCACCAATATTAATCCTGTTTCATTTTCGTGTTGTTGTAGGGAGCTGCCACCCGAGGTGAAGGCTTTGCACCCACGACGACATGATGGCTAAACAAGTCGGTTCAAGTTCTAGTTCCGGCGGGACAAACAGACTCGGGGACATGTGGTCGATCTCGACTCAAATCAGTAAGTCCAAAATGAGGCTTGGTATATCGGAAAGGTGCTCTCCCAAAGGCCGATGAAACAGGGCACGATAAATAAGGTCCTCAGATCGGCATGGGCTCGATATGGAAAGGTTTCGATATGAGAATTCGAGGCGGGGATATTGTTGTTCAACTTCGAACGATAAGAAGATGCAGAACAGATTCTGGACCGATCACCGTGGGCAGTGAATTGTCACATTTTGAACATCAAAAGATGGGATCTGAGTGTGGGAGTTAAGGAGGTCGACTTCCAAAAGGTACATTTCTGGACCCAAGTGCATGACCTAGGTCTGGAGAAATTTAGTGATACAAATGCCTGGAAGATAGGAAACATGATAGGAAAATGCCTAGAGATAGAAAAGCATGTTGGGAGGATTAGTTGAAGCTATATGAGAATACAGGTTGAAGTACATGGGGACAAGTCCCTAATGGCGGGGTTCTTGTGGAAGAATTCACAAGGTGGTGAAAGATGGTCATCTGTTAAATATGAGTGATTATCTGATTACTGTTATGGGTGTGGCATGTTGGGTCACACGACCCAAGTATACAAAACTGATGTAAGATTTGTAGAGCATGATCAGAGCATCCAAATGTACAGTCCGTGGCTTGTTGGGGTGAGACCAAAACAAGTCCCGGCAAGAAAAACAGTGGGAGGGGGCGACGGCCAAGGATCGCAGCACAAACAGGGTAGTAGGAGATCGTGGTTTGACATCATGTTTGAGGCGAGGGGAAGGGGTCGTGAGGATACAAGGAACCATGGACAGCATGGAGAGCCACAAGGGAAACATACAGATGGAGATGAACCACATATGAGCCGGACGAATGAGGATACAGATGCAGACCCTATGGAAACCGACTGAGCCTCGGTCCCGAGCAATGATCAGGATGAACCCTACTGTGAGGAACAACCTGACTCGCGAGCCCTAACCATCCATATACCCCACAACCGACCCACCAAACCATCCATAACCGAACCACCACCTGAGCCAAATCACAAAGGGGAAAGAACAAACCCGACCCATACCGAAGCACCCCCAAATCCAGCCGAGCAACAGCAAACCAACACAACCTTTGATCAACTACATCACCAAACACATCAACCTACACCCCAAGCAGACCGAGAACAACCCCACCCCCCATACATACATATTGGAGAACCCTAACCCTTTATCCATCGAGTACACACAACACCCAAGCCAACCATTGATCACCTACCTACCCGACAATCCAACCCAACCATATCCAACCAACACCCTAATACCAACCCAAATCTACATTGTAGAAGACCCACCCGATACGCCACCCACATCACTCAACCCCACAATACCAAACCCTACATCCGGCCTAAGCCCATACATGGACAAAATGACGCTCAAACGGACCGGGAGGACATGTAGGACCAATCGGGGACGAGGAGGAGGAGGATACCCGAGGGGAGCCTAAAGCAAGGAGGTTAGGGTTCGGTCAAGCCCGAGAAGGAAAGCAAGCACGTCCAACCCTAACCGCAAGAAACGAGTCATGAGAAAAATGAAGGTAACAAGGGAGAAGGAGGAGATTATGTATAATACAAAGGGTTCCGGTGACTCTCCCGAAACAGACACGGGTGCCCAATGAATGCCATTTCATGGACTTGTCACGGTTTGGGGTCTGCCTTGACAATTCTACACCTACAAGACCTCAACAAAAGGTATCGCTCAAGAATTATATTCTTAATGGAAACAAAGAATAGGAATACCTACTGTGAGAAGATACGAACACGGATGAGGATGGATTGCACGCACTATGTGAGCCTGAATGGTACGTCCGGGGGTTAACATTGTGGTGGAAGGCGGACACTAGAGTTTCGGTTCTATATGCAGATCCGAACTGCAGGGATTGCGAAGTCTATATGGATAACCATGTCGAGCCTATGTTTACGACATGGGTACATGCGAACATGGAAGCAAGAGAGCGGACACACCTTTAGAACCTCGTAAGGGTGATAGGGCAGGACCAAAGGGGAGGGTGGACAGTCCTTGGGGATTTCAATACCATATGCCACCCACATGAAAAACAAGGAGGAAGGAGGAAATCTCAAAGGCAAAGGGATGAGTTCAAGCAAATGATTGAGGACCTAGAAATGGAGGATTTGGGAGCAAATGGTAACGCCTGCACATGGTGTAATAACCGAAACAGAGCGGAGAGGATAAGTGAATACCTAGACCGTGTATTGATAAACACGGAATGGGCAACACGATACCAAAAGGCGAGATGCATCAACGAACTAATTATTGGGTCGGACCATACACCAATGGTGCTCCAACTCAAGCAAACAAGGAAGCAAGGGAGAAAACGATTTAAATTTGAAGCAATGTGGCTTGAAAACCCGGAATGTAAGGAGGTAATCAAACAATATTGGGAAGGACGAACAACCGGGAAGAAATGCAACGGGTTTACAAGAAACTTCAAAAATGTCGAATGAAGCTTAAGGCTAGAAGCAAGGGTAGTTTCAACCACAATATGCATGAGATCAAAAAAACGAATGAGACACTAAGGAGAAAAATGCAAGGGGGGATGAATGATGATGCAATACGAGAAGAGAAAAGGCTACAAGGCCAACTCCACCGGCTTTGGACAAGGGAGGATAAATATTGGCAACAACGGTCGAGGGTAAAGTGGCTCAAATATAGGGACCGAAACACTACCCTTTTCCACCATACCGCCATAGCAAGGAGGAGACGGAACCAAATATGCAGATTAAGGGGTGAAAACGGTGAGTGGATTGATGAGGAAGGGAGGATAGCCGATGAACCTCATCGATAATTTGGAGGTATGTTCACCTCGGAACAAAACCGAATCGGGAGATGAGTTCCTAAGATGTGTACCAAACCAGATTACACCCGAGATGAATGCAGAATTGACAAGGGAGGTGATGAATACTGAAATATGGACAACAACATTCGAACTGGGCAGGTCACGCGCGCCGGGTCCGAAAGGGTTCCCGAGTCTGTTTTACCAAAGGAACTAGAACATCGTGGGGGCAGACGTCATCACCTCGGTTAAGGCTATCTTCAGAATAGGTACTCTTCTAAACCCCCTAAATAATACGGATATAGTGCTAATCCCAAAAATACCAAACCCGATTAGACTTGCTGATTTTAGGCCTATAAGCTGTTGTGACTTCTTGTATAAAATCATATCAAAAATATTGGTGAACCGATTGAAATGTTATTTATCAGAGCTTATCACCCCCTTCCAGAGTGCATTTGTATCAGTTCGGCACATACAGGATAACGTAATGGTAGCGCACGAGGTGTTCCACCACTTGAACATGAGTTGACATGAGAATAATGTGGAATGTGCACTAAAGATTGACATGCAGAAAGCTTACGATTGGGTGGAATGGGGTTTCCTAATAAGCACACTAAGGAAACGGGGCTTTGCAGAGCAATCGTTGGGATGGATCAGAGAATGCATGTCATTGACCACATACCAAGTGATGGTTAATGGGGAACGAACAAACTCCATACACCCAACACGGGGAATACGACAAGGTGACCCTCTATCCCCTACCTATTCATACTGCTTGCGGATGTGCTATCACGAAGAATGGAAGGAGACGCTAGGGAAGGAGTCATATAGGGGATCACTCCAAGGAGAACCTGCCTGAAACTTCATCATTTATTTTTTGAAGATGACTCATTGTTCTTTATTAGAGGATCGCCCGAGAACGCTAAAGGACTCTTGAATATCCTAGAGTCTTATTGTCGGGTATCGGGCCAACAGATAAACAGGGACAAATCGACCATATTCTTTAATAAAGAGGTTGGTCCAAACGAGAGGAAAGGGATGGATGACGTACTACATATTAAGAGCATATGGGACCCGGGCAAATACTTAGGCTTGTCATCGGTTTGGGGACGTTAAAAGAAGGAGGCTTTGGCATCTTTGAAAACTAAAATCAAGGACAAACTAGGAGGGTGGAGGCCGAAAACTTTGAACCAAGCGTGAAAGGAAGTGCTCATAGATCATCACGGCGATCCCCACGTACGTAATGAGTGTATTCCGTCTACCAAAAATATGGTATGCGGAGATAAATGCTCTCATTGCGGACTTTTGGTGGGAGCAAACATCGGAGGGGAAGAGAACACATTGGAGGAGCTGAGAAGTCTTAACAAAGGCAAAAGAGGTTTGGTGACTAGGCTTCCGGGAACTCCAAAGTTTCAACACGGTGCTACTAACTAAAATGGCAAGCCGAATCTTGACCAATCCCGACACCATATGCGCTCAAGTTCTAAAAGGACTATACTTTCCACGGTGTTCGTTATTAGAGGCAAAAAGGGGGGACGAGCCTCTTGGGGATGGAGTAGCATCATATATGGACGAGATGTAATCAAGGAAGATGGGATGTGGATGAATGGCTCGGGAGAAAACATCTGAGTCTTTGAGGACCCATGGATATATACCAAGGATAGTAAAAGGGTGAATGTTGATGTCACGGTGGAGCACGGAGGTAACTTAAGAGTAAGTGAGCTCATCTACCCGAACGGCACATGGAATGAAAACCTAGTAAGGAGCATAGTAGACCAAGAAGATGCAACCCATATCCTCAACCTACCCCTACCATGAGACAGGGGAAGGGATTCGTACATTTGGCCACACACAAAGGATGGAAACCCCCAAGTCTGATCGGTCTACCACAAAATCCGAGAACGATCCGAAACAAGGCCAATGTCGAACCCAACTCAAAGAGGTACATTTTGGAGAGATATGTGGAAGGCAAAGGTAATACCAAAGGTAAAAAACTTCATATGGCGGCTAGCAACAAATTCCATAGCTGTTAAAGCGAACATGGTGCGTAGGGGGATGAATGTATCTCCGAGTTGCCCGATATGCGGTGAAGTTGAGACACAGGAACACATGATCCTGGAGTGCGGGTGGACGGAGCAGATTTGGAGTGGCACGCTTAGGATTCAAGTGGATCAGCCAAATGAATTCGATATGGTGGTATGGCTAAAGAGGAGGAAGGATTAGCTACATGGTGCAAGCACAATGATCGACAAGAAGTGGGCCCAAATTCTACTCACGTGTTGACACATATGGAAGACGAGATGCTCGGCGGTCTTTGAAGCAAAACAACCAAGTCTGAGGGTCGTCATAATGGAGATCAAGCAAGCCTACAAAGAGCAACTAGGAGCATTTTGAACAGCCCAACCAATGCACACACATGAGGAGAGGCCGAACCAACAATGGCAACCCCCGACGGGTGACACGATCAAGAAAAACTGTGATGCATCATGGTGTAAGGAAACGCAAAGAGCGGGCATTGGAGTGGTAGCACGAGACAAAACCGGCAAGCTAGTGGGCGGGATGAACGGGAGGCAAATGAGCGATGACATAGAAACGATGGAAGCCTTGGCGATACATGAAGGAGTACATTTGGCAATTTAAGCGGGATGTCAAAGCATCATCATAGAAACGGACTCACAAATGGTTCATCAACAAATCATGGAGGGGCCAAAACATTGGAGACTATCAACAATAATACCGAACATCCGAGCACTCGCAAGACAAGTCGAGCAAGTGCAATGAGGAGCTATTCCAAGGACGAGCAACGAATGTGCAAATTGGATAGCAAAGCAAGCGAGAATGGGAGTGCGTCTTAATGATTGGGTCGAAAGACCCGCACTACCATTTGTATGTTTAGTAGCTAATGATATGATGTACGAACTTCCGCGACCCAGTGTCACGACATTTGATTTCTTAAAGTAAAGCGGTATTTCTGATAAAAAAAAATGTATGAAGGGTAATTAAATTTAAATGGACGAAAATAATATTTGTTTCTCTTAATATATACTTGACCTTATAAATGAATAGGAAATTTATAAATGATAATTAATTATATTAATGGAAGAACGAGTGGCCAGCCTCTTTAGCATGTCGTGGGTCCTTAATTTTGTCAAGTATATGGTCGGCAATAGTGCGGTGAAAAACCCATAACCATGGTTATAACCGTTACTGTTTAATATGGTTAACCGTACCATTATGGTGAGGTGCAGTTATGGTGATGAATTTTCATCCCATAATGGTTATGGTTATGGTATTTGAGTTATACCCATGGTTATTATATAAATATAATATTTATTTATTATTAATAATATACTAAATATAAATTATATAATTGAAAATTTGAAATTGTTGAAGATTGAAGGCGCCAAAGTCCAACGATTGTAATAAAGATTGATGTATTTTTTTAAAATAAAATTTTCGATCTTTCATTATATTACATGTGTGGAATGAATATGGGTATACGGGTAAAACCATGGTTAATAACCACGGTTATTTTAATGGTTATGGTATTGAAAATTATACCCATAATGGTTATGGTATGTGGTTTAAAAATATGGTATGGTTATGGTATTTGTCATACCCTGACCATACCCTAACCACTGATAGCCCTACTCAAGTAAATGGAACTTTTGTTATGGTATGCTTGTAAGTCTAATCTTTCCCATAAATACTCTCATTTACTAGTTGAAGATGAAAATATATATCTTAGGATTCATAATAAAAAAAAACGATACTCAAACTTTAGTCATTTCCCACAAATCTAGCAGAATTTTGATTTTTCAATTTTTGCTAACTATATTTTTGATTTGGTTAAAAAATTCTTTCATGCTTTTCCGTTGAAATCTGAACGGAAGTTGATGTGGCACCACGTTATTGTGCGTATAAAAATATCTTATTTTTAAAAATTATTAAAAATGGGAAAAAAAATTAATGCTTCACTAACAGAGTAATCAATCAGTCACATGTTGAAAAGATACGTAATCATTGAGTCACGCAAAAAAAAATGATTTACCAATTAATCACACTGGACAAAGATGTGTAACCATTGAAGTAATTAACATTTTTTTATTTCTATTCATGCTAAAGTTTACTCTAAATGTATAACATTTGAAGAATTTTAGAATGAATAAATTTACAATATTTATATTAAATATTAGTATTATTAGCATTATTAGTATTATTAACCGAATATAGAAATTCTACCAAAAAACATTATAGTAAATGATAAAAAGTTACTACAAAAATCAGTGTTACAAGTAACAAAATCTCTAAAAATATATATTTTTTATTTTCTTTTAAACCCATCAGAATTTATTTGTTGCAAATTGAAGATTCCTATAAATAATAAATATGAGGGGAAAAACTAAGAGCAGAATCCAATAAAAGAAAAAAAATGCGAACTACGAATTAGGAGTGAACTTTGTTATAACAAAAAAAAATATCATAGTAGTTTCATCTTAGACTACACAGGATTTAAAATTTTTGATATCATTTGTGAAATAGTAAAAAAAAGAAAACTAATCTTAAATAAACCAAACTTAATATTTAATAGATCTTAAAATTAAGATGAATTAAAAATATGAGCATAAATGTTATATTTAAAAGGCTCAGGTGTTCGGATGAAACCTAAGTTATTAAAAGTATGACCATGACTATGTTAATTCGCCCGAAATGATCGTCAACCCAAATTATCATATATTATCATTCATTAAAAGATATTATGTGAAAGATATTAATGTATTTTTTGTTGAAAAAAAATTGGGAAAAGTATGAAATTGCACCCGGATGTTTACCGTTGTTTGTAACTGGACCTATTTGTTTTTTGCCGCAATTAATTACACATGTATGTTTCATTTTGTTGGTAATTGCACCAAACGTTAATAATTCCCGTTAAGTGTCACGTGGAAGTCACGTGTAGTCGTTTATTTTGAAACGATGTAATGGAAAAGGACTAATTTACCCATGAGGCCATCTAATTTCTTCTTATCCTCTAACTGGACCAACTTCTTCAGTTTCTTCTCGAAAGCTATCAAGTCCTCTCTAGGGTACGACTGGTCCACTCTCAACCTCCTCAGTTTCTTCAAAGACGTGGAAAATGATCCATTTATGTGTGTTTACTTTAGATACTTATCATACAACAAGATGTCAGGGGCAATACCAGCTGAGCTTGTGCATTATTATTGTTGAGTCTGGCTGAAATTTCAGATATGGTAACGAAATGTCAAGTACTTGGATCACAATCAGTTTTCTGGAAGAATACCCAATGCTTTCTACAAACCCCCTTTCTTGAAAGAAATGTAAGTTGCATCTTCTTGTGGGGTTGGATTAATGTGATGTGCTTTGTTGTCTTGTTATAATTTGTTGACTACTTATGCTGATTTTCAGGTACATTGAATGCAATTCATTCCGGTCAGGTGAAGATCCAATAGGTGTCCACAAAGTTCTTGAACTTACCGACTCTGACTTCCTCTTCCGATGATAATAAGAAAATGACTAACCAGTAACACCATAACTGAAGATGCTCATGTTTTTCCCTCATATCATAATGTTTTCATGAATTACTGTTGATATGCCTATGATTTGATTTTGCGCAGAATGGTTAGCAAGCACTCCAAAGGAGTCCGTGTGATGAATGTCTGGTTATATTGGTTTGTTTTTCAGGTTACAAATATATCCTAGAGTATGTTTCATTGGCTAAAACAAAGCTCTGTAATTTTTGTTCAGTTACCTGGTATTTATCACTGATATATATTACATATAGAAATGACATTTTTTATGAGACATACCATGATACCAACATCAATTGACTTGTTTCCCACACTGTCAAAACTTGTCTATGAAGCAAAGCTTGATTTTATATAAGTTCAGTTTGTTATGTATCCTTTCCTCATCTGGATGTGCGATATTCCTTCTCTATTTTCCTTGGGACTTAAACGCGTCCATGCCGGACTTAAACCTGATCTTCACCATGTCGGCATCGTAGAACATGATCAAGTAACCGAAGAGTTCCTGTAAATTATTCTCTGAGGCTACGAACAAGGTCGTCTCCCCAGCATCGTTCTGCAAAGCGTCTTCTCCATCAGTAGACACTGTACCGTCAGGGGTAAATTGTATGGCTTCAGGGGTAAATTAGTCTTTTTCCATTGAATCGTTTCAAAATAAACGACTACACGTGACTTCCACGTGACGATTAACGGAAATTATTAACGTTTGGTGCAATTACTAACAAAATGAAACATACAGGTGTAATTAATTGCGGCAAAAAACATATAGGTCCAGTTACAAACAAACGTTAAATATCCTGGTGCAATTTCATACTTTTCCCAATTTTTAACCTAAACCCAACATAATTTATATTTTTGTTATTCAATTTGAAAAAATAATTTACCTTTTTAATGCATAAAGACGTTCCGTTTTCTTCTTCAAAATACTCAAAATTTGTTATATATAAGGGTTAATTATCAAATAGGTACGTACCCCAACTTTACTTGGTTTGACAAGTAGGTATCTAAACTTTTTTTGTCGCTAATAGTCTGTCCAACGTTTTGACAAGGAAAACGAATACAACCTCGACTCGAAATCTAAATCTAGTTTGGAGATGGGCATCGTCGACAAACCCGACTTAGAATCTAAGCCTTTGAAGGAGGAACTTGTATGTAGAAGGAGATTTTTTTGCAAAGAATATTCGGACCGATAATTTATATTAAATATATTGATCGTCTTTTCATGTATATACTATAAATTTTAAAGACTCAACAACACGATCACGGTATGTAGGTTTACGGGTTAATCCGTACGATCCGTTCTCATTTCAATTTTATGATATAAATTTTACATATCAACGGGATAAACCTGACGTGCTCCTCACGTGATATTTTTCGTTTATTTTTAACGAAAAATTAATGGTAGGTACCTATTTGCTAATTTCACAAAGTTGGACAACCTATTTGCGGCAAAAAAAAGTTTAGGTACCTATTTGCCAAACCATGTAAAGTTGGGCTAGCTAGTTGATAATTGACCGTATATATAATTCAACCTTGTAACTATTGTGTTGAATTATTTTAGGCATTAACAATTTTACTAATTTAGAACAAATTTGTTTTTTTCCTTTCCCTCTATCTACCTAATTATGAAAGATAAAAGTTGCTTTTTTTTGGGATAATAATATTGTAAAAAAAAAAAAACTGTTTTTGTGTTGGAGCGTTCGGGTCGGTACAAGCAAAAACCCCAATCAGAACTCAGAAGACCGCTTCTTTAAGAAGATGCCAAACAGAAACAGAGACAAACTGACAAATAGCAAAAATAATTGTAAATTAACTAAAACCGAATAATAATGAGGAGAAGGCGTCTCGATCTCCACCTCCACCTCTCTCTCTTGGACTGATTCCTTTCTATGGCATCTCCCTCTGCCCAGACCACCTTTACATTAGTTACCAGTTACCACCCTCCTCTGCATTACAGTACAACAAAACAAGTATCATAGTCATAGTCATAGTCATAGTGAAACACAACTGCTCTTATGTTTTGAACACAACAGCTATCAGAGATTGGATTGGATTGGGTTGAAGAATCCGCCATCTCAGAACCCTATCTTCATCTTCTTCTTCTTCTTCTTCTTCTTCTTCTTCTTCTTCTTCTTCTTCTTCTTCTTCTTCTTCTTCTTCTTCTTCTTCTTCTCCGACATGCTTCTTCTGTGATAGAGGGAGGTTGTTGCAGTCTTTAGCTAACTCTCTCTACCTTCATACAAATAACACTACTCATATCCATATCTCCTCCATCTTTACTCATCTCCACCTTTGATGGCTGTTCAAGCTCAGTACCCCTCCAATCTCCTCTTCTATCTCAACAGGTAACCACAATCCAAAAAACAAACAAAATAACATTATTGATGAACCTGTTCTAAATCTTCAAACTTGGTGTTGGATTAGGAACGTGCAAGAAGGATTGGATTTGGATTGTTCTCAACCGGTAGGATTTCTTGATCAATCCCAGATACTCTTCTACAATGGAGGTAATTGGGTTTCTTTAAAGTTTTGAATTTTGATAATTTTTTCTGGAAATTCTGATGGTGTATCTTTTCTGGAAATTCGGGTTGGACCGATGAACCGTTTTTTATTGAACAGTGAACAGAAAGAGAGGGAGAGAAACTTCTACACCTAATACCATGACGGCCTCTGTAAATCCTCCTTTTCCGTTTAAGCAGTCTGTTGAGCTGATAGACCTCTCTCAGCTGCATAACCAGCAATTCAACCCTAACAGCGTCGTATCGACTGGTCTGAGGTTGTCGTCCAACGATCAACAACAGCAGCAGCAGAGCCTTGTCTGTCATTCTTCTGCAAATGATTTGGATGCTCATATTAACAACCACAGAGAAGAGATTGATCAATTGCTTCTTTTCCAGGTACGGATTGTTCGTTTTTTTTCCTATGAATGACGGATTCTGTTGGGTCGGTATGTCGTGATGTAAAGGATGATGCTTTATTTCTCAGGGTGAGCAACTCCGGAGGACATTGGCAGAGAAGAGGCAGACACACTACAGAGCGCTGATCGATGCGGCGGAGGATGTGGTGGCACGAAGGCTGCGAGACAAGGAGTCGGAGATGGAGAAGATGACGCGACGGAACGCCGACTTAGAGGCACGTGCGGCGCAGCTGAGCATGGAGGCTCAAGTCTGGCAGTCAAGGGCGAGGGCCCAGGAGGCGACGGTGGCGGCGCTACAAGCGCAGCTTCAGCAGGCCGTCATCTCCGGCGAGGGGCAGGATCAGAGAGCGGCGGAAGAAGGGGAGGCGCAGGCGGAGGACGCCAAATCAGCGTACATTGACCCGGACAGAGTAGAAGTTGTAGCGCCGAGCTGTAAGGCTTGCCGGAAGCGGGTGGCAACGGTGGTGCTACTGCCGTGCCGCCATCTCTCTGTTTGTACGGAATGCAATGGAACGGCTGCGGTGCTGACATGCCCCCTGTGTTTCTGTTCCATAAGATCCAGCGTAGAAGTTTATCTCCAGTAAAGCTCAAGAGGCCCAACAACAAGACCAACAGAACCAACCTTCCATTAATAAATCAAAATTAATTTTGCAAACGATAAGAAAACTCAATATTTTGATGCTACAAAGAGAAAAATAAATCTTTTTGTAAAGTGGGAGGTCTATTAGGCACCCGATAGTAATTTAGTAAAATCACATAAAGGTACAAATTATGATAAAGTTGGAACAACTTTCTCGTATTTTTTTTTAAGTTTTAACTGAATTCGGAATACAAAATAGGGAATAATAATATAGAATAAGGAATATGAAATAATAATATGAAGTTGTTTCTTTGGTTAAATGATATATGGACGGACAAAACGGTGAAGCGTACCTGAAGATGTTCTTCGCTTGTGGAAGCATGTCTGAATGGAAGTGCAACGCGGTCGAACATAACAAGGAAGTGGCAACCGTTGGAGAGAAACTCGGTTCTACTGAAGGAATAGCTAAGACAAATGAGTTGCATTCTTCGAAGGAATAGGTAACCTAATGCAGAAGGACACTTTGGTCAATAATAAAAATAATGGAGGGTATTTTGATCATTTGATGTCTTATTTCGTATTCCAAGCGCACAAGGAATACAAATTCTTTACTTTTTGGTCGGAATTCATATCACCACCCCTCTAAGAATCCGTACTCCAAGGTTTTTTAAATTTCGCGAAAGAAACAAATTCACACAGAATCCGTATCACCTATTCTGTGAAAAAAGAACATGATGTAAGTTTTTTTTTAAAAACAATATACCCTAAATAAAAACCAAATACCAAAATATCAACTTTTCAAAAATAATTATAAATCGTGAGTAAGAATTCAGAAAACCATACCCGTGGGTAGGTATTTAAGTCGTACACGCGAATGGTATTCACAGTTGAAACTTTACTGTTAAGTTCCCACTGTGAATGTCATTTACAGGTATGACTTAAATATCAACCCGCAAATGGTATTCACGGGTATGGGTTAATAAAAACGAACAAAATTCCCTCAACCATGCTTTCTTCTGTTGGTCTTCCTCCTCTAACCGCTTCTCTGTCGTCACCGCCTTATCGTCGTGGTGTCTCTACCGTACCTCCCGTCAAGGTGTCGTCGTTCCTCCCGCTGTCGTCGTTCCTCCCGCGAGCCTCCGCTTTTTCTCCACGTTCCCGACGTAAGGTTTTGTCTGAAACTTAATTTTTTATTTATTTTTTTATTGTAATTGCTATATATCTAGAATGCCTAATTGTTTGCCATTGATGAATCGTTATGTGTTTTTGATGATTTGTAATGTATTCTTTAAATAACTGTAAAAAACTAAATATTTTATTTTGGGGAAAAATTATTAATTAGAGTGTAATTAGGTGTAATTGGTATCTAAAAGACTAAAACGTCTAATTGTTTGTAATTGATGAATTGTTATGTGTTTTTTGTTGATTTATAATGTATTCTTTGAATAATTGTAAAACCCTAATTTTTTAATTTTGAAGGAAAATTATTAATTGGAGTGTAATTGAAAGGAGGTCATAATCAATCAACTACTTCAGAACTAAACTTGCAAACTACGTTCTTTTAATTGTGTCAGGGTCATTGTTGTTTCAGTGGAATTAATCATGTATTGATCGTTGATATAATTAATAACCGTTTTATTTCTACAACCATAACGAAATATGATAGTCACCATTTTCAGAAGAGTATTAACACCTAGTTAATAAAAAAATATGAATTAGACATACTTTGTGCTATGTGATAATTGAATATCTCTACATTAAACAGTACAAATACCAATTATATCTAATTATATTTAAATAATAAATTATTAGAAGGAAAAAAAAAAGAGTTTTGAACTACCTCATGGTACATACACCGTATGCGACTTCCAACAAATTATTTAATAATGCTGAGGCTGATCTGATATAGGCACGACACCAGGAAGCTGGTCTAGCATGGCGGCGACTGACGAGGATGGATGCAACGGAAATGGGCATCCATTTATACTAAATGTACCCGTGAATGTCATTTGCGGGTGGAACATTAGTTACTAACGGACGTTCCATAAACGAATCTCATTCGCAGGTGACAACTTTTAAACGTACCCGTAAATGCCATTCACGGGTACGATTTTTCTGAATTACCACCCACGGGTTATTTGTGGGTAGGTATATGAATTTGCAATTATTTGATATTTATTTTTGCTTAAGGTATTATTTTTGAAAAAAATCTCTAAAGGTGGATATTAAAATTCATTTTTATATTAAAATATCAGTATGTTCATACTAAATTATGATTTAAAATATTTGTAATTTTGTACAATAAATGTATTATCTATAATTAAATATGAAAGTGATTGTTTTTAAAATAAAATAATAATAATAATAATAATAATAAAAGGAACAAATTATATTAATGAAATATTTTAATATTTTTTAAACATGAAGGACAAACCTCATGTTAAAAATTTAATTATATACTAGTCTAAAATAAATAAATTATACATTACTAACGGATTGAGTTTCAATGTTTTTATATAATATATATATACGGTGGCTTAGGTAGCAGACTGATGGAATGAAGAAAATAAAATTAGTTTGATGATCATCTTGATTTAATAAAATATCAAAGATGAATCAGAATCAAATCTAGCCTTTCTTTGAAACATTTGGTTCTTCAATTTAAAATTAATTTGATGATAAATTTAACTATTCACAATGCATTTTTTTTTTAATGTGTCATTTAAGAGTCCATTCGAAGGGTAGCACTATTGATACGTTGTACGTCTAGAATAATTTTTACTCGAACTGAAGCTAACCATTAAGTATAACCATTAAGTAGTATGAGTGTCGGTTATGAAATTTTTTCCTTTTTCAAAGTTTGAATTTAAAAACTTTAATTAATGAACAAAATGTAAATATTTACATACTGCATTTCAATGCAACAATTCGAGCTGATTTGGCGAATTGTAATGTTACAATTACTACAACACATTACTGCTTGGAAATTTAGTTTAGATTGATTCAACTAATATTGGAATACGGAATCGAGCTCACTTAGGTTATCAATAAGGTAAAAACTATTTTACAGGAGAAATTATATTAAATTAATATACGAAAAGAGAATACACCCTTTTTATATGAGTAATTTGATATAATACTATATGTAAAATAGATGTACGCAATATTATATGTTATTATAATGTGTTTTACATTAAGAATGTGTAAACTATGATCATAAGTATCATGATTGTTTAAGAATGATTTACATTAAATATCATAACTTTTTATATTACTATTATATTAGAATAAAAATAACTAAAAAAATATGATCTTAAATAAAAGTAAAAAATAGCTATATGTAACAATGTAAAAATTTAAAACTAAACATTTTTAAGAAATTTGTCGAGCGATCGGAAATAGGAAACACTACTAAAGGGGATCCCAGTCGCTCGAGCAATTTTTTAAAAAATACTTAGAGTTTTTAAATTTTATTTCATTATATTATACAAATTAAGTTTAGTTCTATATCCATAATATTATAGTAAAATGTTTAATTCTCATACTATTCTTATATTATTCTAGCAGTCAGAACGATCATGCATTTTAATACCACGTGCGACCAATGACGAGAACACGCACACACGTAGCGCATGTCGTAGTATAATATAATCATTAGGAAAATACACTTTAGTGTATTAAAAAACTCACGTAAATTTTTTTTTCCAATTGTGTATGAATAAGCCAAATATTTACATATTATTAAGGTACCATTTTCTATTTACTATTGTAAATGACATATATATATATATGTGTATGGGTTGATTCAAGTGTTTCTATAACTGTTCATGAGCGTAAATAGTCTCTTAAAGTACATTATAATTATATATATTGATACAAAATGACATCAATAGTCAATCGAAAAATCAATTTAAATTAAGAATAACAATTCCATGAAATTAAGATACACAACTACATCCTTAGTTATTTAAGAGTTCATTAATATAGGTAACAAAACATTTATCTAGGCTACATTTCGAGTATGTATACCTGCAATTCCTTTGAAGTCTCATTTCTTAGCCACAACCTTTGTTGTTGATTGCAATGTGTCATGTGATAAAACAACATATAACTGACCGTAACTAAAACCATTGCCAGACAAATATATGTCGACGTTTGACAAAGTTTGAATTTGCGCTTTTTTATAATCATCGCAATACTAAGACGTACTGAAGATAATTTACAGACATTTAGGAATGTACATGAAGATTTTTGTGCTTTATTTAATATCTTTGAAATAAAATGTCGACGTTTGACAAAGTTTGACTTTGCGCTTTGTTTGTAGTCATCGCAATACTAAGACGTATTGAAAACAATTTACGGGACATTTGAGAATGTAAGTGAACATTTTTGTGCTTTCTTTGGTATCCTTAAAATTGATTACACATAAAATCCAAAAATATCGACCTCGGTCTTGCCCATTGCCTAGCCAATAAGGACTTCAATCTACCCGCTTTGAGAGTATTATCTCTTTAAGTCGACAAGATTTGAACTTGGGCACTCTAATACAATATAAGATTTCAGTCGTACACCTCAACCACTTGTCCCAGAAATCTGAACTAGTGAGGACATGTATTCAGTATATACATAAATTTTATTAACACACTCACTACCATGTCTATGAAACAACATCTATTATAAATCTACCGTGGTAATGTAAAGTTTTAACAAAGTTGTTGTTTCATAGACATGATAGTAACTAGTAAGCGTGTTAAAATATCTTAAGCATATACTGAATGCACTCCCTCACAAGTTTGGATTCATAGGACAGTTGGTTAAAGTGTACATCAAAAATCCATTATGGTATCGGAGTGCCCAAGTTCAAATCTTGCTCACTCCGACAAACAATTACATGGTTGATGTCGATATTAAAGTGTCCATGTTCAAATCTTGTCGTTTTGCACACACCATTTTGGTTACTATTACCCGCTCGGACTTGGAGCACATTAAGAGCTTAGGGAGTTTAGTAGGAGAATGCGCCCAGAGCGGTTTGGACCACCGACACGCACCCAAACAAATCAACTCGATGATCGGAATGGACTCGTGATCCTCTATAGAGGGTGAGGTTCTTCTGGTTCAGAGGACCTAGAAATTCCATCCACTTAGAACAAAAGTTCCACACCGTGTTTAACCTGTATCACTTTTGTGTGAGTTCCATTTTTGGGCCCACCTAATGTAGATGGGAATTCAGCCCAAGTATTTGGATGTGAGATTGCCACACAATTCATATAGAAGATTCGACCCAACAGTTGTGAATTAGAAGTTAGCCCAACAACTGTAGATGTGAGTTTGACCCATTATGTAAATGTCTTTTGTTTTGACCCTAGATCATTGCATGCATAGGATTGAGCCTTTTCTATTATATATTTCAAACTTCTGTAAATGTAATACTAATCTTACTAATGAAATTTACATTCTCGCACTTGCATTGTTTTTTTTCAAAAAACAAATGTAAGTTTCGTTCCTTGTCTTATATCCTTAGGAGGTTTACACACCATCTTTGGTAAGGATGAAGCAAACAAATCGTTGCCCTCACATTAAGGCCATACAACCCCTACGGTCGAAAAATGCCTGAATATGGAAAGCCATGACAAAAGGGAATCAGATATACGTGAACAAGAAGATTAGTGAGGTTCACGAACTTGCAAACTACAAAATTGACTAGTCTCTCTTTGGCGCCTTGTCTAACATTTAAAACGTGGAAAGTGACGTCTTCGTGATTAACAACAAATGAATACATTCACAAGTTCTATTCGGCATCTGCAAGTCCGTGTTTCAACCCGTAGGAGATAATCGGGGATAGACCTGAACAACCACCGCCATTCTAGTAATGTGGGGGCACCTTGGAAAAATGTAGGGGCAATGTAGCTGAGTTGAATGACACCTTTGAATAATTCAAACCTTCCTTCAAACCGAGGACGAGGCGATTAAAAATATTTTCAAAATGCATGTCCTCAACGTTCCTTCAACCCAAGGAACAAGCAACAAATGTACTCAATGAGCAGCGCCGTCGTGGGAAACGTCTTAAGAACTAGACTTAAACTGACCAAATCCTTTTAAAGTATTTTTGAAAAAAAAACTTTTTCCATACATGCAATCAAAGTCTACGAATGAAATGAATGAAACATGCACAATTTTCAAAACCAATCATGCATGATCAATTGTGTAGTCATACTTCTTACTATTGTACTTTGAAATTAGGTTTCTGGGAGCCCGTGTGACATTCGATAACTCCAGCACCTCAAAAACACAAAGGGAACCCTGATTCAGGTAAGTAAGTTCCCTTTCTGAAAGCCAAGAAGAATCCAAATGAAATAGCAATCATTATCAATGATTTGGTTGCTACTGGAGGAGCTTTATCTGCTGTAATTCAACGTGTCAGAAAATTGCGATTCAACTGAATCAAGTGAGATGACCTGCTGCAGTTGGCATTGTTCGAGAATCACATAGCAGTTGTCCTTTCTCTAGCTTGTTCTCGAGGTTTCTCAACCTAGTTCGCCCGGATCTCATCTGTAGCTTCTAAGCTTGGTGACGCGAAAAGACAATTGAAGCTACTTTTTGAGGAGGCTTCCAGTACAGAGACAGTTGACCGGAGGTTTTCTGTTTCTTCTTCTGATTTTTCCTCGGGAAACCATCACCAGAAAGCAGACGACGTACCTAGAGAGATTTATTACATAAATCGGAGAACCCCAAATTAACAACAGGTATTCTGATCAAGCTCTAGTCAAACAGGAAAGACAGTTGCAATTTCGAAGGTTCTATACGATAAACGATACTTGTGAAATACTTACCTAAAAGTTAATGTCTTCTTCGGTAGAGCCCGACTGATCTGTACCCGCTGTGAGGAAGTCGGCGGGAAGCCATAACCGAACCGAATGGCGGAGCTGTTATGGCTAGAAAAAAATAAAATTGAGAAATTTCAACTTAAAATTACAACGTCTGGTCTATTCAACATGGTATCATAGACATAATTATCGATCAAGTAATAGATTGATCGTCTCTTGCCTTTCCTCATCATTATCTACCAGCTAGCCCGAACAACATTGCAATTTGGTACACAAAATAAGCTGAGACCAAATTGTATCAATTTCTGAATGCAGTGAGTGACGAGTATGAACAGGATATAAAAGAAGAGAAAACTTGTTACATGAGGGGGAATCCGTTTATGCAACTATCCGATTCAAAGGGAACTAGAGACACGTAATGGGTACCGCATCAAGGAAGGACGTTGAGGTTCCCAGCACCAGAATTAAGTCTAGCTTTCGTGTTACACTTCGCTCAAAGTAAGTGACAACCAAAGTCAAACTGACCCACACAAAGAGGCCATAATCGGTCACCGAAAGAAGGAAGACAGTTTTTTGCAGACTAAAAGAGATAAGAAAACTACTTAATTGTCGTTCGATCGTGTTGAAGCAGAAGCGACTTAAATAGAGTTGAAGAGACGTCGTTGTTGATGCGGGAAGATGCCATTGAGATGCCATTATTGACGGAGGGGAGACACAATTATTGACACAGAACAAAGTTGACTCCTGCGGGGGACAGAACGTTGTTGACGCTGAAGAGACGTTATTGTTGCTGTGGGGAAAACGTCGTTGTTCACTCTGGCTGGGGAGACACCATTGTTGACGCGGGGAAGACGTCATTGTTGACAGCAGGGGAGACATCGTTGTCAAGGCAGTAAGACGTCATTCTTGACAAAAGTGTCTCGCTGCGGCGACGTCGATTAGAAGGGCATAAGGTGTAGCCACTGCAGGAAGTTTCGTCACAGCAAGACAGAGCACTTCCAACTGATCGGATTCCCCTAACGGTGGAGAAACTCATGGAGGGAGAACAGCATCGATGTAAACAACGTCGTCACCACTGGGATGAAAGCTGCGAAGAAGAGAAGCAGGCCAGCGATCACCTTGTGCACTTATTTGCTTCCTTGCATACAAAACAAATTGGCAACGCTCGCACCCATGAGTAAAATTTCTCCGGGAAACCAAACTACCAGTGGAGATCAAAATCAAAGAGGTTTCAGCCTATTGTTGTACAATCGAAAAATCAGATGGTCAAGCATGGTTCACTGATATAAAAAATACTTAGCGTACGGAGTTCCCAGAGAACACCACAAGAAAATGACTGATAGGTCGTGCGAGGAATGACTTGAAATTAATTTCCCAGTGGCCTAACTATATCCATTTGAGATGCGTGAATGTTGAAGAAGTTGAGCGTCTAATGGAAGAAATTCATGAAGATTGTAGCGGCCCACACATGAGGGTGCGAGACTTGGATACTTTTTGTTGGCTATGTGAGATACGTCCAACACTGTCACCTCTGTCAAGAGTACGCGGAGCTAATCGACTCGTTCATTGCACGATCTCTATCTCATGACTTCCCCATGGCTTTTCTCAAGATGAAGCATCGATGTAATCAACAAGATCATCAAGGATCATCAATTCATATTGGTGGTGATTGATTACTTCACCAAGAGGGTAGAGGTTATTACCCTGGCATCAATAACGGCAAAGGCCATTGAATTTTTCATTATATAGGACATCACCATGCTTCATGGGGTGCCGAACTGAATCATCACTGGAAATGGCAGAAATCTGATTAACAAGTTGGTCGATGGCTTGTGGGACCAATTTAATCAAGCATAAAAACGCATCTCCATATCTCCCACAAATAAATGACGCAATGGAAGCAACAAATAAATGATTGACACAACAAGTTGCCTTGGGCAATAAAAAGGCATACACGACTTCAATACGGACTTAAGTAGGGGCAACCTCATTGTCCCTTGTTTACGGGATTGAAGTCGCGCTGCCAATTGAAGTAGAAATCATGTCAGCTAGGATCCTCGCCGAGGCAGAGATGGACGAGTCAGAGTGGGCAGGACGCATATACGAGCAATTGAACCTCATGAAGAAAGGTGTCTCATCGCGCTGTGCCATGAGCAATTGTACCAGCAACGCATGACTCGTGCATTTAACAGGAAAATTCTCCTGGGAGAATTGCAAGCGGGTAATCTAATTCTCTGAAAAATCATTCGAATCAATCCAGACTCTCGGGGCAAGTGCCTAAAATATGAAGGGTCTTCTGTTGTCAAAGAGACTTTCAGCAGAGGATCCATGATCGTCACCGACATGGACGACCAAGAATTCCACAGTCCAATCAATATGGATTCAGTCAAAAAATTCATTAAATAACTCATAACCATAAAGCGGGCCTTCAAAAGTGAGAGAAATGTTTCGCTAAACCAAAAGGGAGGTTTAGGCAAAATTTAGGAAAGAAAAGCATGATTAAAAATCCCTAGAAAGACCGATAATGGCAAAAGAAGAGGAATCAAATCCCTGCTAGGTTGAAAACCCGAAAGATCGGACTAGAAAAAAATTAAGGAAACCGAGAGGTGCGGTAAAAAAAATACCGTAGCAAAAGGATAGAAAATTGAGTGATGAAAAACAATACTTTAAGTCAATCCAGATTCTCGGGGAAAGTTTGTGCCTAATTATGAAGGACCTTATGTCGTCAAATAGATTTTCAGCGGAGGAGCCATGACCATCACTGACATGCACAACAAAGAACTCTCAGTCCAATCAAAATGGACAGAATAAAGAAAAACTTAAAGAGATCGTACCAGAAAGAGAGTCTCCAAAAATGAGAGAAAATTCCCGCTAAATTGAAAACCCGAAAGGGCGGTGGCAAAATTTAGGGAAGAGAGGCATGATTAAAAATTCCTAAAAATGGTGATCATATCAGAAGGAAAGAAATCAAATCTCTCCTAGGTTGAAAAGCCAAAAGGGCGACCTTGGAAACAATTAAGAGAACCAAGAGGTGCGGTAAAAAACATTCCATAGCAAAAGGAAAGAAAATTGAGAGATTAAAAAAGCAAAACAAAATTCTCAAATGTGGACGACAGTGTTTCCCACAGTAGCAATAAAAAAACGTTGTGATCGGGATTATTTTGAGTTGCCTCAACAACTTGAGTGGATACACCTTGTGAACATACCATGAATGGATTTAGGAAACTCTCAAGAAGAACTCCAAAGTCAATTAATGAGAATACAGGCCAAGAAGCCTGCACAAGCAGTCAAACATCTCAACAGAGCTTTTTGAGGTCTATTGTGAATTACAAGCCAATGAGCGAAGCCTTTAGCTGTTCAACCTCCACAAGTCATCCTCGACAAACAGACCATGTAGTTGCCCAATTTCTGGAAGTCACAAGCAAACGAGTGGAGCGTTTAGGTGTTCAGCCTATGTAAGTCATCCTCGACAACCACGACTTGTAGTTATCCATCTTCTGGGAGTCACAAGTCAATAAGCGTAGTTTTTAGGTGCTCAACCTTTGCAAGTCATTCTCGATAACCATGACCTGTAGTTATCAAGCTTCTATAAGTCACAAACCAACGAGTGGATCCTTTAGGTGTTCAACCTCCGCAAGTCATCCTCGACGACCAGGACCTGTAGTTATCCAGTTTTTGGAAATCACAAGTCGACGAATGGGACCTTAAGGTGCTTAGCTCCTGAAAGTCATCCTCAACGATGCTTATGGCCAAAAACAATCCTCAACCTCCAGCTTGTTGATGGAAAAAAAAAATCATCAACAACCAGGACATGTAGGTGTCCAACTTCTGGGAGTCACAAGCAGATGAACGGAGTCTTTAGGTGTTCAGCCTCCACAAGTCATCCTCGACGACCAGGACCTGTAGTTATCCAACTTTCGGTAGTCCCAAGGCGACGAACGCAACCTTTAGGTGTTCAACCTCCGCAAGTCATCTTCAACGACCATGACCTGTAGTTATGCAGCTTCTGGGAGTCACAAGTCGGCCAGAGGAGCCTTTAGGTGTTCAGCCTCCGCAAGTCATCCTCAACGAGTTACAAGTCGACGAGTGGAGCCTTTAGGTGTTCAGCCTCCGCAAGTCATCCTCGACGCCAAGGACCTGTTGTTATCCAGATTCTCGGAGTCACAAGCCAACAAACGGGGTCTTGAGGTGCTCAATCCCCGTATGTCATTATCAACTATGCTTCTGGCCAAAAAATTCTCAACCTCCAGCTCGTTGATGGATAAAACATAGTCATCGACGACCAGGACATGTAGATGTCCAACTTCTAGGAGTCACAAGCTAATGATGTCCAATCGGGACTTATAGATGTCCAATTTCGAAAATTGCACGATAATGTTTGTCTACTATGTAAATAATGAATCGAGGGGAGCCAAAATCAGTTATTTGTCTTTAAACACACACTCATGAGATAAATTCCAAGAGTGCGTGTTCAAAGAGTGTCAACTGTAAACAACTGATTTTGGCCCGGGGTCAAAAAACCGTACGCAGGAAACCGAACTGAGAAAAATCGAGTTTTCGTTCAATGGAACATGGTCATGTTTAAGCTTTCTCACCGAAAGCTAAAGGGGTTTTATTAAAATAAAATAATAAAATTAGAAGTAAATGCTTCTATAAATTGAGAAGATGGCTGAAAGCTTCGGGGTGGGGGCAGAAGCAAGTTGAGAGCTTCGGTTTGAGGAAGAGAACAATAAAAAAATTAGATAGTGAGAGTGAGTAAAAACAATAATGATAATTATCGGTCTCGATTTCTCGTGCAGTATTTCAACTCTGAATGATTTAGGTATATCTCCCTCATATTAAATATTGTATTTGTATTTTCTAATGTGAATGAAATTGAGGTGTTATATACCTATATTATATATCTATGTATAATATACGTAATACTATATATATATATATATGTGTGTGTGTGTGTATAATATATGTGATATTATGTCTATATGTATAATATATACTAGACCCCGGCACACGCTACGCGCGTGCACGTTGTCGCCGTTGGTCGTGCGTGAAGTCTTACGAGAACATGATCAACCCGACTCCTAGGATAATACAAGAATTGACCACTTCATACAAATATTATTAATGTAAAACTAAACTTAATTTGCATAAGATAATGAAATAATAAATTTAAAAACTCTTAAATATTTTTAAAAAATTGATTGAGCGACCGGGAACATATAACACTATAAAAAGGAATCCCGGTCGCTCGAGCAAGTTTTTAAAAATATTTAAGAGTTTTTAAATTTATTATTTCATTATCTTATGCAAATTAAGTTTAGTTTTACATTAATAATATTTGTATGAAGTGGTCAATTCTTGTATTATCCTAGGAGTCGGGTTGATCATGTTCTCGTAAGACTTCACGCACGACCAACGACGACAACGTGCACGCGCGTAGCGGGTGCCGGGGTCTAGTATAACCATTAGGGAAATACACTTAAGTGGATTACAAAAATTTCAGTATAGTTTAGTAGTTAATTAGACTAGACTCCGACACGCGCTACGCGCGTGCACGTTGTCGTCGTTGGTTGCGTGTGAGGTGTTACGATACCATGATCGACACGACTCCTAGGTTAATACAAGAACAGTACAATCATGGAACACTTTATATAAATATTATTAATGTAAAAGTCAATTTAATTTGCATAAAATAATAAAATTTTAAAACTCTTAAATATTTTTAAAAATTGCTCGAGCGACCGGGAGCATGTAACACTATCCAAAGGAATCCCGGTCGCTCGAGCAATTTTTTACAAATATTTAAGAGTTTTAAAATTTTATTATTTTATGCAAATTAAATTGACTTTTACATTAATAATATTTATATAAAGTGTTCCATGATTGTACTGTTCTTGTATTAACCTAGGAGTCGTGTCGATCATGGTATCGTAACACCTCACACGCAACCAACGACGACAACGTGCACGCGCTTAGCGCGTGTCGGAGTCTAGTATAACCATTAGGGAAATACACTTTAGTGGATTACAAAAATTTCAGTATAATTTAGTAGTTAACTATATACATCTATATACCATTTTAATTGTATAATTTGATAATTTTTTATAGAATTATACGAAAAATTATTTGATTTGATATAAATTTAGAAAAAACGCGTAAACAAATATATAAATGAAATTTTGTTTGTTTTCATTGAGAATGTTTAATTAAAACAGTATTCCATGATAAAAATCTTCGTTTATACTTCCATATACAATGGTTGGTTTGCAATTAGCTTACAAAAATAAAGTTATAAAGGAAGAAAAAAAATATATTTATTGAAATTAGCTTCCATATATTTTCAAAATTTAAAAAAATGTTACCTTTGTTTATTTTCCAGCTGAATTTAGACAGAAAATAACATGAGAACACGAATAATTTGCAATTTACAAATTTATATTTTTATTAAAAAATTGGAAATGTTAGAGAAAAAACATGGTATTTTAATATAATATTTTTTATTCAAGTGAAATAAACAAAAATATTAGTTTATGATGCCTTCTTGGAAAGCAGAGAGAATGTTTTGAAGAAAAATATATATATAATTAATTGTAGAAACATTAAAAAAGTCACAATTACCAAAAGAAAAATATAACGACTTGAGAGCATAATGTACAATTATCATTATTATTTAAAATTGTAAAGTTATATAAAATAACAAATATAGTAATTTAATTAAATAAAATAATATTTTAAAAGTTGGATAAATAATAAATGGTTTTTCTTCTACTACTCGAATTTAAATTTCACACTTGATTATATTGTACATTTTAAATTTCAAACTTGATTATATTGTACATTTTAAATTTCAAATAATAGATAATGCATATTTGAAATATTAATTCAATCTAAATTTTCTCAGTTGTAGATGCTATTATAACTTTTATAAGTGATTTAAGTCTTTAGATTCACTGTTCTCTTAATGTCCAATAAAGTGAAAATATAATTTCATTTGTTAGCCTTATATAAAAAAATGGTGCATGAGAAAAAGGAAGAGATAGTGATAAGGGTGTAGTTGGTTAATACGTATGTCTACAATTATAAGTTCATAGGTTCGAGTCTCTGTAGAAATATTTTTTTATAACATTTTTTAGAAGACATTTAAATGACCAAAATAGTCATGATAAATGTAAACTAATTAGATTATTAAAGGGTATTTGTGTCAATTTACGGGCGGCGGTTACAAAAACCAGTTCAGCCTTAATAATATAGATATATATGTTATGCCTAATATTAGCAAATATAGTTATAATAGTAATACATAATAAATTAGTAACATATTTGTATTATAATATTAAAATTATTGTATTATAATATACCATTATGTTGATATTAAAATTATTGTATTATAATATACCATTATGTTGATATTAATAATTGAAGGTAAAATTATTAGTATATGATTGTTAATTGTTATTAATGGTATATTAAAAACATTATGTATAATACGTATTATTAACAATAATATTATAATCTTAATATTACATTTTAAGGATCCAAACGATTGATGTTGATTCTTTATTCGTACGTAATTTTAAAAATAATAAAGGGTATTTTACGTAATATTATTAACAATAATATTAATATTTAATATTAAGATACTTAATATTGTTATCCTTACGTAATTTGATGTTGATTCTTTATTCTTGAGCAAACGATTGTTGTAAACAACTATTCTTTTCAGTTGGAGATTGAAGAGATGGTGTGATAATGTAGTTGGAGATTGGAGAGATGGTGGTTGGAGGGATGGTGGGAGAGAGAGGGATAATAGGAGAGATTTTATCGTAAAAATGGAGGTGGATAAATAATAAAATATGAAATGACTAAAATAGTTTATTAAATAATGTATGTATCTAACAGTTTCATGCAATTAAAGGGTATTTTAGTAATTTAAACTGATGGCGGTTACATAAACATGTTGAGCCTTAATAATATAGACTAGACCCCGGCACGCGCTACGCGCATGCACGTTGTCGTCGTTGGTCATGCGTGAGGTCTTACCAGAACATGATCAACCCGACTCCTAGGATAATACAAGAGTTGATCACTTCATAAAAATATTATTAATGTAAAACTAAACTTAATTTGCATAAGATAATGAAATAATAAAATTTAAAAACTCTTAAATATTTTTAAAAAATTGCTCGAGCGACCGTGATTCCTTTTGATAGTGTTATATGCTCCCGGTCGCTCGAGTAAGTTTTTAAAAATATTTAAGAGTTTTTAAATTTTATTATTTCATTATCTTATGCAAATTAAGTTTAGTTTTACATTAATAATATTTTTATGAAGTGATCAACTCTTGTATTATTCTAGGAGTCGGGTTGATCATGTTCTCGTAAGACCTCACGCATGACCAACGACGACAACGTGCATGCGCGTAGCGCGTGCCGGGGTCTAGTATAACCATTAGGGAAATACACTTAAGTTGATTACAAAAATTTCAGTATAGTTTAGTAGTTAATTAGATATATCTATATATATACGCAACACATATCTACATATTATGAAGGTACATCGTTGAGTTTATTCCAATTTTACTCTAAACACTTGATTAAAAATATTATTTGAATTGTAAAACTAAACTTAAATTACCTAATATAATTAAATAAAATTAATTTTGTTTTAAATATTTTTAAAAAATTATTCGAGCAACCGGGAGTTTCTTTAGTAGTGGTTCTTGGTCCCGGTTGCTCGAGCAATGTTTTAAAAATATTTGCTACTAAGAATATGATCAAACAAATATATGTTGATATTTGATAAAGTTGACATTGCGCATTGTTTATAGTCATACTATGAGTATTTTCACTCACATACCATGTCATAATATCTCATCTCATATCAACTATCGCGTAATGCCCGACCTCGAACTAATTTCTATGAGTATTCATACAGACTATTACAACGACTATTACAAATCTATCATGATAACATCAACTATCGTTTAATGCTCAATCTCGAACATTCTATGAGTAATTTTCACTGATGTATCAATGTCATACTATCTTATCTCATACCAACTATCGCTAATGCTCGACCTCGAACTTTCTATGGGTATTCATACCAACCTCAAACTTTCTATGAGTATTTTCACTCAGACAACATTCGTAGGATTCAGTCCTATGCGCTCATACTATTTGAGATTTAAGACGTACACTCATAAGTCAGAACTCGTCAATGAATGCATTCAATATACTCTTAAAGTATCTTAACACGTTCACTACCATATCTATAAAATAATGACTATTACAAATCTACCATGACAACATAAAGAAATTCCCACTAATTTGCACAAAAATATAAAATTATATATTTGATCAATTTATTTCTTGTTTTATTACTTTGATATTTTTAGAGTTAAGTTTAATTATATTTTAATTTCAGATATATTTATCAAATGTTAATTCTCATATCAACACCTCAAGCATGATAAATATTTATCATATTTGTTTCTAATAATATGATAAAAAAAAATATATGTCGATATTTGGACAAAATACGTATTTTACTTTCGGCATCCAACCAACCTTTGTTTGAGTATTTTACTCCCGACATCTGATCGGCCTTTCTTTGAGTATTTTACTCCTGACATCCGACCGACCTTCGTTTGAGTATTATAGTCCCGACATCCGACCTTTCTTTGATTATTATACTTCCGGCATCCAACCTTTCTTTGGTTATTATACTGTCGATATCCCCGGGATTTGAACCTGGGTGCTATCAGTATCTATAATTTAAGACGCACGCCTTAACCAACTGTCTCATAAGTTTGAACATGTCAGTGAATACATTTAATATACTCTTAAGATCTCTTAACAAACTCACTATCATGTCTATGAAACGACGATTATCAAAAATCTACTGTGACAACATCAAAATATTACCAGAAAAATTTACCCCAAAAATTAAATTAGATATATTTGATTAACTTTTTACTTATTTTTTTTATTTTGATATTTTCAGAGTTATTTTACTTTAATATTTCCTGAGTTCTAAAGTAGGGTTGAGATTTAGGTAAATTCATATTCTAATTTTATCTTATGAAATGTAGAGTTAAGTAAAGAAATACTCATAGAATCTAAATTTGACCAATCCCAACAATATTTTGTAAATATAATAAATAATAAACACTGAAAATTAATATTGATTTTTATATTTCAGTAATTCGTAAAATATTATTTCAACACATCACCTGAGTTATTTTAATTTTGTAGTAAAATATTTTTTGTTACTTTTTCGATAATATTAGTTTGGAGTAATAACATATTAACAACTTTGGCTTTGGGCAGCTGGAATCATTTATGCATTAATACTAATAATATTAAAAAAGTATAATTTTTTAAACATTTTAATAATATCATTATTTGAAAATACTATATAATTTATAATTATCAATATAAAAAATATATACATTAATCAAATATCTCCTTTCAAATTTGATTTTTTTTTTGTATTTATTGTTTCACACGATAGATTATGTATATTCAACATATAAATATAGTAAATTTTGATAGATTATAATTCTATTTTAATTTATAGATGAAATGTATTTTTATAACGTCAATGCTCACAATTCAAAAACAATTTAACTTCTTGGAAAGAAGAGAGAATATTTTGAAGAAACAAATATATATAATTAATTGTAGAAACATTAAAAAAGTCACAATTACCAAAATAAAAATATGACGACTTGAGAACATAATATACAATTATCATTATTATTTAAAATTGTAAAGTTATATAAAATAACAAATATAGTAATTAAATTAAATAATTTTAAAAAAATTTGATAAATAATAAATGGTTTTTCTTCTTCTACTCGAATTTAAATTTCACACTTGATTATATTGTACATTTTAAATTTCAAACTTGATTATATTGTACATTTTAAATTTCAAATAATAGATAATGCATATTTGAAATATTAATTCAATCTAATTTTTATTAGTTGTATATGATATTATAACTTTTATAAGTGATTTAAGTCTTTAGATTCACTGATCTCTTAATGTCCAATAAAGTGAAAATATAATTTCATTTGTTAGCGATATATAAAAAAAAATGGTGCATGAGAAAAAAGAAAGAGATAGTGATAAGAGTGTAGCTGGTTAATACGTATGTCTTCAATTATAAGGTCATAGGTTCTAATCTTTGTAGAAATATTTTTTCATAACATTTTTGAGAAGACATTTAAATGACCAAAATAGTCATGATAAATGTAACCTAATTAGATTATTAAAGGGTATTTGTGTCAATTTATAGACGACGGTTACAAAAACCACTTCTGCCTTAATAATATAGATGTTATGTATAATATTAGCAAATATAGTTATAAAAGTAATACATAATAAATTAGTAACATATTTGTATTATAATATTAAAATTATTGTAAGTATACCTATAATATACCATTATGTTGATATTAATAATTGAAGGTAAAATTATTAGTATATGATTGTTAATTGTTATTAATAGTATATTAAAAACATTATGTATAATACGTATTATTAACAATAATATTATAATCTTAATATTACATTTTAAGGATCCAAACGATTGATGTTGATTATTTATTCTTACGTAATTTTAACAATAATAAAGGGTATTTTATGTAATATTATTAACAATAATATTAATATTTAATATTAAGATACTTAATATTGTTATCCTTACGTAATTTGATGTTGATTCTTTATTCTTGAGCAAACGATTGTTGCAAACAACTATGCTTTTCAGTTGGAAATTAAAGAGATTGTGTGATAATGGAGTTGAAGATTCGAGAGATGTGGGATAAAAAATTATGTTGGAGATTGGAGAGATGGTGGTTGGTGGGATAGTGAGAGAGAGAGTGACGTGGATAAATAAATAAAAAATGGAGAGAGAGTGAGGTGGATAAATAATAAAATAATAAAATGTGAAATGACTATAATAGTTTATTAAATAATGTATGTATCTAACAGTTTCATGTAATTAAATGGTATTTTAGTAATTTAAACTGATGGCGGTTACATAAACATGTTGAGCCTTAATAATATAGATATATTATGTATATGTAAAAAAATATCTTCAAAAATGACTTAGGTCATTCCCAAACTTTGATGAAGGTTACAATTCGGTCCTTGGACTCTCGGGTCATTTTGGGACTTTACCGAGTGTTATAAACCAAACCATTAACATTTCGGGTCATTTTTGCAATTTTTATATTAGCTCGAAATTTTAAATAATTGCATCTTGGTCGCTAAACTTTTCTGGACATTCCTTGACTTGTAAAAGTGTTACAAATTGGTCCAACGTGCTTAATTAATATCTTCAAAATCATTCGTGTATTTTTGACACCTTTAAAATGGTCTCAAAGTTAAACCACCATTTTCTCGAGCATGATTAAATTTATTCTCTCTTGTTTATTTCAAAAACTGTTTAGTTTAAAAAAAATATTTGAAAAAGTGTATATCGAAAATTTTTTTTTAGAAAAGTATGCATACGCGCGACGCGCCTATTGAATAGGCGCATCCCTAGGACGCGCCTATTCAGTAGGCGCGTCCCTGGGATGCGCCTATTCAATAGGCGCGTCCCTGGGATGCGCCTACTCAGTAGGCGCGTCCTAGGGATGCGCCTATTCAATAGGCGCATCCCAGGGGTGCGCCTACTGCCTAAATTTTTTTATTTTTTTTTCGCAAAAACACCGGTCTATCAGAAACCACGTTGATTTTAAGTCTGCTTATGGTTTTCCTCCTAAATAGAAATTGAGAGATAGTCTCACGCGTATTCATAGGTCCAAACTACAAATTTTCCAACTTGTTCTGAACAACAATGAAACAAAGTTGTTTATTCACAAGTTTCTGAATGAGACTTTTCTTCAGATACACTAGGTAGTTTGACATTATCAGGCATTACTCCTGCAAAAGAGCTCTTTGGGGTTACTTTAGGTTCCTGTCCTAAATTTTCCAACTTGTTCTGAACAACAATGAAACAAAGTTGTTTATTCACGAGATTCTGAATCTTCCGAATATCTTCTGTCGTACGGTGAGGACAGAAGAAAACTGATCCCCTTCCAATGGTTAGGAAGGGTCTTGGATCAAGAGGACAGAAGATCAATTTGTTAACAAAAGGGTCTTGGATCAAGAGGACAGAAAATCAATTTGTTAACAAACCACCGAGATGATTGTCTCACGCGTTGCTTTATCCCAGTATTCACAAGTCCAAATTCCTCTACGCGCACCAAATTCCTCCATGTATGCTTTTTTTCCTACTATATGCTTACTTTTTGAAAAACATCTGATTTTGAGCCTGTTTATACGGTTTTCCTCCTACATAGAAATTGAGAGATAGTCTCTCCAATTAAGAAGAAAGGAAGTTCTCAGAAGTTAAATACTTTAGGTTCCTGCCCTAGATTTTCCAACTTCTTCTGAACAACATCCGCGAGGTAAAACATTGAAACAAAGTTGTTCATTCACAAGTTTCTGAATGAGACTTTTCTTCAAATACACTAGCCAGTTTGACATTTTCAGGAGGAAAACCATTTCTTCTTAGAACTTCCTTTCTTCTTTACTGGAGAGAGTATCTCTCAATTTCTATTTAGGATGAAAACCATAAGCAGGCTTGAACTCAGATAAAAAGCTATAGTCATTGGAGAAGCTTTACAAGATATTCGGAAGATTCAGAATCTTGTGAATAAACAACTTTGTTTCATTGTTGTTCAGAACAAGTTGGAAAATTTAGGACAGGAACCTAAAGTAACCCCAAAGAGCTCTTTTGCAATTATCTTCGTGACAGTTCAATGTGACGGAATTTAACCTCATTCACAACCAAAAAGGAAGTACCAATCAAGAAAAATGGAATTTGTTAGATGGGGATCGAGTAATCTCACCGAGTTTCTCAAATCGGTTGGTGTAGAGACGCATGATTAGATCTCTCAGCAAGATGTTGGAGCAATTATAGCGCGGTATATCAATGACAACAAACTGAATCACCCTACAAAGAAGAGAGTAGTTTGTGATGAAAGACTTCAATTTCTATTTAGGAGGAAAACCATAAGCAGACTTAAAATCAACGAGTACACTATGCAGAAAATCAAGAGACTTCAGATGCCGAAGAAAAAGGCAGTGGAAACCCCAAAGAGCTCTTTTGCAGGAGTAATTCCTGAAAATGTCAAACTAGCTAGTGTATCTGAAGAAAAGTCTAATTCAGAAACTTGTGAATAAACAACTTTGTTTCATTGTTGTTCAGAACAAGTTGGAAAATTTGGAGGAAACCCTGTGAATACTGAGATAAAGCAACGCGTGAGCATCTGAAGAAAAGTCTCATTCAGAAACTTGTGAATAAACAACTTTGTTTCATTGTTGTTCAGAACAAGTTGGAAAATTTGTAGTTTGGACCTATGAATACGCGTGAGACTATCTCTCAATTTCTATTTAGGAGGAAAACCATAAGCAGACTTAAAATCAACGTGGTTTCTGATAGACCGGTGTTTTTGCGAAAAAAAAAAAAATTTACGCAGTAGGCGCACCCCTGGCGTGCGCCTATTGCAGTAGGCGCACCCCTGGGATGCGCCTATTGCAGTAGGCGCATCCCTAGGACGCGCCTACTGAATATGCGCATCCCTAGGACGCACCTACTGAATAGGCGCGTCCTAGGGATGCGCCTACTCAATAGGCGCGTCGCGCGTATGCATACTTTTCTAAAAAAAAAATTTCGATATACACTTTTTCAAATATTTTTTGAAAAGTGAATAGTTTTTGAAAAAGTTCGACTTTACCGAGTGTTATAAACCAAACCATTAACATTTCGGGTCATTTTTGCAATTTTTATATTAGCTCAAAATTTTAAATAATTGCATCTTGGTCGCTAAACTTTTCTGGACATTCCTTGACTTGTAAAAGTGTTACAAATTTGTCCAACGTGCTTAATTAATATCTTCAAAATCATTCGTGTATTTTTGACACCTTTAAAATGGTCTCAAAGTTAAACCACCATTTTCTCGAGCATGATTAAATTTATTCTCTCTTGTTTATTTATTTGAAATTAATTCGTAAATAAAAAAATGTTTGTATGTGGTTTAGTTAGTTTTTTAAAAAACACATGTAATCTTTTTAGCCAAGCATCATCAAAACGAGAAATTCGAGTAATTTGAAATAAAAAAATTCCAGAGCAAACTAAAGTACCGAAAGGGCGGATTATGGGCTCGCGAGCCTTTCAGACGTAATTAAATCCCCGAACTCGTTTATCTGGACGTAGACATTTCCAAGCCCTAGGATGTTAACACCATGTACCCTAGGCAAAGTTTAGGATTCCGATTAGCCTTTAATTAATCACCGGCGACTCTTTTATTTTTCAGTTCGGTTGATGACCCCGCTCGACCGGACCCATCGCTCGCCAATACCCGACATTTTCTAGCAAATTATTTTTTTTTCAAAAAGGACCGGGGAAAGTCGGATCCGACGTACGACAGGAAACTATTGAATTGTAGTGAGTGGAAGACCATAGTATATGAATGGTTCAATATTGCCCCTGCCGCTTCCCCCGATACGAAATTAGTTCAATTTTTCCACTAAATTGCTTCATTATTTAGACCGAAATGTTCTTCCGGAGTGAATCATAGGGTTTAGGGTTAATAAGATAATTAAAAATTAGTAATATTGTTATTTTATATGTTAGAATAGTGACTTAGCGGTGATATTTGACGATGAACAGTAAAAATGATCAATTAGTCACATGTTGAAACATATGTAATCATCTGCACAAGTTATAACCAATTAGTCACATGCGCAAACATGTGTAACCATTTAAGTATTTAACCCTTTAGATTTTCGGAACAAAACTCAAATTGAATATTAATGTTAATTTTGAGTGATATTTGAGTCAGTATTCAATTGTGTTAGTATTGAATATTTTTATTGTATGTGAAATAAATTTATGTATTATTAAGACAATATTCATGATGTTCCATTACTTCTACATGTGGTAATAAGTATGGATATACAAGTAAAATCATGATTAATAACCACACTTATGAATTTCATATAGTACTGAAAATTATATTCGTAATGGTTATGATTATAAAATATTGTTTAAAAATATGGTATGAATATGATATTTATCATACTCGCATTTCAGTCTAATCATTATCAACCCTGACATCTTCAAAATTGTGGACATATAATTTTTTTTTGAAAAAAGTGCTTATAGATTATTTTTGTAAATATGTAATTATATATTGTTAAAAAGGTATTCACACTACTCATTTCATACTAAGGTGCCATGGGAGTTGCATGCCCTTCAGCTCACATATAATTTGTTTATAAATTCTAAAAATACAAGTTTTGTAAACGAGTTTACTATCGTAAATTACATTAAATTTAAACTTTTGAATTAATAATACATGTGGTTAAAACTGAAATTTTGAAAGTTTTAAATTAAACTTTTGAATTTTAATTTTTATCAATTTGTGTAATCAGTGTAAAACTCCAAACATAATATATTTTGTGACATTAAAATTTGCTAGTAACCAACATCGAGTTAGAATTAGCATGAATGTACTAAATTACACATAATTTCTCTTTGCTAAACTACACACAGGAACCAGACTGGCCTTCAAACGCAAGAATGCAACCATTGAGTGTGTTGTTCACAATTTAAGAGTTTTTACATTATAAAAGGAAGTTTGTCTCACCCATAGTTATCAGGACCAAATTGGTTTTCAAACCGGTAAGGGCGGTGGTTCCCGATTCCTGCGGTTCGATCGGGCTTGATCAAGTAGGAACGTTCGGTTCACTATTTGCCGTACTAGAATAAGTTGTTTAAGAGTTCTCATTTCAATGATAACTACGTACAAAACATTGGCTCTATCTCTCTCTGTCGATTGAAGAAGAATGAGAGCTGAACAACAAGAAGTAAGTCTTGTAAAACCTTATTTGATCACCACATCCTTGTATCCTTGAACAAGAAATAAGTCTTGTAAATATACCAGTAGGCTAGGAGTAAAGATGAGGCGAGTAATGAGGCTGAGTGACGAGGAGATGCAGAGCTACCTATGGGCGAGGCTAGGCTAAAGTTGTGGGCGCGATCGATGGACGAGGACGAAGGAAGAAAACATCTCCTCCTCAGCAATCAGATGGAAAAATGACTCCTCCGGAGGCTCCTCTTTGTCCTCCTCAACAATTCGGCACGTGCCCCTCCTTCACAACAGCAGCAATTCGACAACAGCAAACGTCACCTTCTCCTCATCAGTTCTCCTTCCTCAGCTGTTGGATCACGTTTTCCGGTAGGACTCAATTAGGAGCGTTCCGGGTCGGTCTCTTTGCTGCTCCGATAACGTGCACAAAAGGAAAGCCCGGGAGTTCCCGCTGTTTTCCCTCCGATGATTAAGTTTGTCGAAGGTTCGTTTATAGTAGAGAGTATATGGGGGGTCAGGGTGTGCAGTATGACTTTAGATTCAGAATGAAGATGGGTGAGAGTATTTATAACCCTCAACCCTAACCTGGGTTGAGTTAGTCCCGACCATGGTCATCCCAGGTGTCGCATGGTTAAGTGACTATGATTAGGATTCATGTATTGAGTATTGTGTTGCCTTGAGTCTTATGTTGTCTGGTGTCATGTGTCTAGTGCCTTTGTGCCTCGTGCCTCTGGGGTCCCGTGCCTAGTGCCTTTGTGCCCCATACCATCATGTTTGGCCTCGAGCCTTGTGTTGTGTTTGTGATGTAGAAAGAAATATAAGGGAGGGATGTTCCTTAACTGACACCCTCTATAGTAATAACATTTTGTGATGGTTGTGGTACGCCTCTTACGTTGTGGCGTCCGGGAGCTTGGCATTAAGTGTCGTAGCGGCACTATAGGATGATGGCGCCATAGCCTTGAGTGGACTTCGATACCTTAGGTCGTGAGGCGCGCCCTCACTGAGTGTGACAAGGCAGCGCCATCAGTGCCTCCGTGTCGAGTCGGTCTTCAACTAGGTCGCCTAAGATATTCGGGTTGATACCCAACATCTTGCGCCCCAAGCCCAGGGAAACTAGCGCCCGCCCTTGGTTTTGAACATGCTCGAGGGTGATCAACCTATTGGAGGCTGAGCTCTATGCATTTCTCAAATTCTCCTTACCTTGGTGGCGCGCTTTAACACTTACCCCTAGTATTGGCGCATCGTATAATCCACGTTTGTCGCACCATGATTTGAAAGTGAATGAAATGGTGCTCTACGTTATCCATATGTTCATTGTATGCGTCGTAAGGCACACCCTTTTTCCGTACTTAGACTTCCGTCCCTTCATTTTCCGTCTGTTGGGCTTCCGTCCGTTTGAGGTCATAATTGCATTTTTTCAAATTTGAACGAGCCGACTCAGGAGATGACACGTGGCCAGGCACTATAATTACTTTCTTCAAATTTGAATTTTGTCTGGTTATTGTCGTGACACGTGGCGAAAGATCTTTGCCTTTCCGAGGCAAATCTTGTGGTTTCCAAGAGACGCTTTTTTAAGGGCACGAACCGGGCATACAAACCGTCCTTATGAGGGAACTGTTGCTGGTCAAACCGCTATTTTGACCGAACCACATCCATTCGAACCGTTACCCTATCTCCTATAAATAGCACTTTCTTCCCATTTCCACCATTTTCGGCCCCACTTCAGAATTTTTATCTTTCTCTCTCTAGAAATCCTCATTATTCTCTCTATAAATCAAAATTTCTTCCGGTTAAGTTTCGGCCCTTGATTCTCGCGACACTCCCTATACTCGACACAAGATTGCTCGCGTTTCCTCGGATAGAATTAGTCGACACCTTCAACTTCTGCACCGCGACATGACGAAGGATACCAGAAACTCCTGATGCTCAGGTGAGGCTAATGTCTTCTTTCCTCCCAGGTTCGCGGACACAAAACCGAATCTTATTTCTAGAGCCATTTTTTATAAAGTCATTGAGGAGTCGGGAATTGACGATGTTATTGTCGCCGGTATCCCATTCCCGATGAGACAGACCCTCAAAACCCTCATCCAGTGAGCGTACCTCAACCGAGCAAGGAGACCATTTTCCTCCTTCAAATTGATGCGGGGTTAAGGTTCCTTTATTGCCCCGAGTTGGTGGAGATGTGTACGTATTACAAAGTTTCTCCTACCCAACTCTACACACACGTTATTCGTGTTTGGGTCGGTTTTAAATTTTTTTGCCACAACCGTGGATATCTCCTACTCCCTCTCCTTGTTTTGGCATTTTTATCGCCCAATTCAAATAATTTTGGCGTCTTTCTCTTCGTATCTCGTAGTCTCGATGTCAATAGTCGGTCATGGGACATTATTGTCCCATTATCAAAGGTTTCAAAACCCGGAATTACAATTGGAAGGTTCGGTATTTTTTTCTTTAAGGGGGGTGTATCCTGGTGTCTCAAAACCAAGGCACTACGCGACCTGATTCCCTCTATTGAGGAGTGTTCGTATGCGGACATGGAGACGCTATCTTAGAAAATCATAGAGCATGAACATGGCGACACAGTTTACATCTCCAAGTCGACGACCGAGGAAGATTTAAGTTGCGCTGTTATTTCATCAGTAGGGCGCCACCCTTTCCCACCACGCCAGGTAATAACTCTTTCCCTTTTTTTTTGCAGAGAAAGCTTTTGCGTGCCTCGCTCATGCCTATACTATTATCACGGAACCAAGGCGTGGCAAAGAGAAGTTATATTCTAGGAGTAGCAACGCTCCTGAGGTGTCCAAGAGGAAGCGCGCCCTGAGCCTAAGCGAGAAGAAGAAGGCACGCTACGAGCATTATGTAGATCCTCTTACGGCGCCAAAAGAGGTCCTCAGCCTTGACACGCAGGAGGTTGTGGAGACCTTTAAAGGTGTGGTCCCTTACTCTCGATATGCTAATGATACCCTTCTGCGTCGACAACTTAATATTCTTCATACTAAGAAATATGGTGCGCCACTAGTGATGGATTCGATGATTACATGGTCTTATACCAAGATTTCTACTAGTTCCACAACTAATAATGTAGGTGGCGACGCCCCTACGCTATTGGGGTCGTCTTTACACATACCTACCCGAAAGAAGGTTCTGACGCGCCTGGTTGATGTTCGGGCGCAGGAGTTCGAAGAGGAGGATGCACTCTTTTCTTCCATGGTGCACACTTTTCCCGAAGGGACTGATGAAGTTCGGGACGAGTCTAAGCACCGCGATGCCACTCTAGAGCTTGAGGAGAAGGGGAATGTCATCCCTTATCTGGGCCCGGTCTTCAATTTGTGTTGCGATCTGAGGACGGATAAGAGCGAGGAGACTCTCTTGGAGACTTGGACGCCCTGCGAGCGCCTCAATGGCATTCCCCTAGTGATGAGTAATTAAGAAACGGACCCTAACCTAGGGTTCCATCTGCTAGCGGTTGCCTACCCCTAGGTGACAGGATGCCCGTCTCGACTGAGGGTGATGCTCCTGAGGGATTGGTGCGTCGTGGGATCTCCCTCTTTTCCTAGGTATGCCCTAGCCTTTATACCTTTAGCCTTCATTTTTCAAGGACTCTGTTTCCTTCAGATGCTCCTAGTGCAACTCCAGATGAGCGAGACTATCATTATTCTGCTAGATGAGAAGGCGACCACATCTGATAAGTTGCGCAACGTGGAGGAACAAGAGCATCGCCTCAAGGATCTGGAGCATCAGTTGGACGACGTGGAACGGCGCCTTGTGGAGGAGCAACTTGAGACAGAAGACCTCCGTACTGAGGTGTCGGAGAATGGGGAGCGTTTGAAGTCGGCACTTGCGGAGATGGGTCGCCTCTCTTCCCAGGTTGACTACTTTCGCAAGCAACTCGATCTTTCGACGATTGAGTGTGCCCAGTGGGAGACGTGTGTTGTAACCGCTGAACAAAGTACAGCCGTAACTCAACAGAAGGTGGCGCTACAGGAGCAGCAGATGCCCAAGCGCCTCGATAAGGTGGTCAAGGACTACAAGGGTAGAGTCTCTTTTGACATGGATGCAGTCATAGCGTGCCGATCCACCTTCATGGATGTATACTGTTCAATCAAGGAAGACATGCATAATTTCTTCCCAGACTTCTATTTAGCGGGCCTTCAATGCATGAAGAGCTTCTTGGAGATGCGGCGCATGGAACAGGAAGCAGATGACTCAGAGAGCGAGGAAGATTCTTCTCAGGCGGATCTTCCCCTCCTCCTACAAGCGCGCCTACCGATGAAGATGGTCAGTCGCCCCTGCCCAAAGGCGAGAGACTTCCAACTCCTTCTCCCCCAATGATGAACGCGGCGCCCCCAATTCAGGAATAATTGATTTTTCTTCCTTAGTGTTTTAGCGATGCTTTTTAGTTGTTTCCCTCATGTGGGGATTTTGTAAATGCAACATTTTCATAGATATCTATTGCGATTTTCCTTTAATATGCAGCTTTTTGGCTAAGTGTTTTCGATTCTCATCCGCTAATAGCGACGCAATTAGTGGACTCGACCTCTTCGCACCCCTTTATACTTGATCTCTAACTTGTCATTAGTGACGCCCTTATTGTGTTTAACCATTTAAACTTAAGCTTTTGGCCATTAAGTTATGGTCAACTCATTAACAGTGGCGCTTTCAGCATTATACTTTAAACAGGCCTTAGGGACCAGTAGCGGCACTATTAAGCATTTTGCTATTAAGTAAATTATGTAAACATTAGTATACAAATTACATGTCGGCTTTTAGCGACATCCTTTTAAGCACATAACGTTTTCGGGTGCTCTGCATTGAATGTGTTCTTCAACTTTTTTCCATGCTTGTCTTCAAGAATGTATGCATTCGGGTGGGGTATAGCGACGACCTTATAGGGTCCTTCCCACTTTAGTGATTGCATGTTCTTTCGGTCTTGTAGCGAGAACTCAATTCTTCTCCCCACCTCTCCCTCACCCCCCCCCCCCACCCCCCACCCGAAAAACTGTCGAGATGAGACTCGCATGTTGTAATATCGTGATGTAGCGAGATGTATCTTGGTTTGTAATTGGTCGAATGCCCATCTCTTTTCATCAACAAGATCTAGCTCGAGACACATTTGCTCATCATTGGTCATTGCTTCAAAATTCTCGACCATTTGTGATGTCACAGCTATTTCAGTTAGAGCCACCACCTTTGAGCCATAAACGAGTCTGAATGGCATCTCCCCTATAGCCTATATGGGTGTTGTTCTTAATGCTCAAAGCACATTTTACAGTTCCTCTGTCCATTTTCCTCCAAAGGCAGACACCCTTTTCTTCAACCCATTCAGGACAATCTTGTTTGCTGCTTCGACATGTCCATTGGCTTGCACATGCTTGACTAAGGCGTGCATGTGCTCAATTTTTAGTTCCTCACAGAACCATTTTAATTCTCTTCCCAAAAATTGGGGGGCGTTGTCACTGACGAAGATGGTCAGGATCACGTTTTCCGGTAGAACTCGATTCAGAGTGTTCCGAGTCGGTCTCCTTGTTGCTCTGATAACGTGCACAGAAGGAAAGCCCGGGAGTTCTTGTTTTAAGTCATACACATGTTCATTTATAGTAGAGAGTATATGGGGGCTTTAGGGTGTGCAGTATGACATTAGATTCATAATGGAGATGGGTGAGAGTATTTATAACCCTCACCCCTAACCTGGGTTTAGTTAGTCCCCACCATGGTCATCACAGGTGTTGCCTGGTTAAGTGACCATGGTTAGGATTCATGCCTTGAGTCTTGTGTGTTCCTGGTATCCTGTGGCTAGTGCCTTTGAGCCACATGCCTCTGTGTCCCGTGCCAAAAGCCTTTGTGCCCTATGCCTCTGTGCCTAGTGCCTTTGTGCCCTATGCCGTCTGGGCTCGAGCCTTGTGTTTCTGGGCTCGAGCCTTGGGTGGATGTTTCTCAAGTGGCGCGCCTCTATGGTGATGACCTTTGGTGATGGATGTGGTGCACCTCTTACGTTGTGGCATCCGGGAGCTTGGCGTTAAGTGTCGTAGCGGCGCTATAGGATGATGACGCTACATCCTTGAGTGGACTTCGATACCTTAGGCCATGAGGCGCGCCCTCATTGAGTGTGACAAGGCAGCGCCACTAGTGCCTCCAAGTCGGGTTGTTCTTCAACTGGGTCGCCCGAAGATATGCGGGTTGATACCCAACATCAGCAATCCGACACGCGATCCTCAGCAGCAGCTGTACCTTGAAGAGTTGTACCTGAGGAAACCAACCAGAAACCGAAGAACAGAGGAAACCTACCAGCGCCTCTCTTCCTCAGCAACTGAAGAACTGAAAGTCTTTCCTAAAGAAGAACATAGGAAACCTACCAGAAACCGGTCAGGCGGGGCTAAAAAAATAATCAAAAGCTACATAAAATCAGGAATCAGAATCGGTCGGTTCTAAAAAACACGATCGGTTCTTCACAATTTATCGGTTCACATCGATTGAAGCGGGTTCACTATGCATTTCGATCTTTTATGTGAACCAGATCGTTCATGCCGGCGGTCCGTCCGGTCGCGGTCGGACCCGGTCGGACAATTATTGTTATTATATAAGGAGAAATGGACAACATTAAAATCGTTTTTTGCGTTTCCTAACGTTTTAAATAATTTTCAAAATGATCCTCAAATTTACCCTCTCCCATCTATTGATATTTAAACTTCATAAATAGTTTTATACAACATATTGATCTCATTAGGCGATAGTAATTGTAATACCCATGATTTGAATGAAAAATAACGATAAAACAACCTACCTTCTAAAGAACCAACTCTAGGTACTCATCGTCAACTCTAAAAATAAGTATTCTGTTACACCAAACACACTCATTGTTCTGTCGGGATTCATACACCTGAAGTATGACTTCTTACCTCAACAATCAGTTAGTAAGTTAAATCAACCATGTGGGGATTACGTTTGCTTTTAATCTAAAGTTTAGGGGAACGTTTTCAATGATCTATAACCTATAGTCAATATTGTAAATATTTCTATAAATAAATAATTGGAGTAGATGAGGTTGGGCTCGGGCCTATGGATTCGCTGGTCTGGTTCGAAACCTGCCCATTGTTTTCAGTCTCTTTCTCTCTCCTCCTCTTTTGCAATTCCCCCCGCACCAACCACTCTTTATAACCATCTCTTTCTCCCCTTCCACTTCTACCCAATTATCTCAGACAAGGTTAGCAACGTTCAGACTCGGAGGAGAATCAAGCACCACACTGATCAGACTCCAGCAAGCTGAGTTGAAATGGAACCAGCAGTAGCGAGGAGGCCTTGCTTCGCGGAGGAAAGCACAGAAGATGGATCGTACGGACACGCGAATCACTTCAGCCCAATTCTCTCCAGATCGGTTTGCTCAGTCACAGGCGGATTCAGCTTCCGAAATGTCCGAGTAAGCAGTTCTCCGTGGTCGCTGGCGACGAGGGTCTACGACGCCAGATTCGAGGACCACCAGCCTCATTTTCTCGATTCTTGCTTCCTCTGCAAAAAGCCGCTCGGAAACAATCGCGATATTTTCATGTACAAGTTAGTTTTCGATCTATACAGCTCGATCGCAGCTTAATTAGAGAGGAAGACGATCGATGAAAAACCCTAATTAAGAAATGGATTCGCTGATTAATTCAATTAAATCTATAAAATTGTACCCGAATCGTCTGATCTGGATTTATTATCATACAGAGGAGATACTCCGTTCTGTAGCGAAGAGTGCAGACAAGATCAAATCGACATCGATGAAGCGAAGGAGAAGTGGAATCTTTCCTCCATGAAAGCGTTGAGGAACAAACAGCAGAGAAATTCCAACTGCCCGTCCAAAGCACAGGACTATACATACCATGCCAGCACTGTGGCTGCTGCTTGATCAACATAAAGAAGTTTTTTTTTATGGATTGATCTAATAATAGAAGACGAGAAGATGGAGAAGGAGCTTGCGTGTTTCCATTTTGACCTCTGATCCTTATGACGAAAGTGAAGGGCCAAGAAGAGTATAAACCAAACGGATGAATTTAATCCTTTTTGACGGAATTTTCCTATTTACATGTACATGCCAATGATGCAATACGTATATTTATACTTGGGGGTAGAGTTGTTGCTTTGATTGATCAATGAAATAGCTCTCAGTTAATCTCCAGAAGCTAGTTACTGCGATTTTAATCTCGTCACTTCCATCTTCGTCTTCTATCTTCTCCTTTTCTTTTTCAGAAAATTAAAGAAAAAACTCACAGATCACCATTATAAATCACATAGGGGTGACAATCGTGTCTAATCGTATCGTGTTATTAATCATGTCGTGTCTTAACAGGTTTCGTGTCTAAATGGATAATTTCTAAACGTGTCTCAAAACATCAGACACGACACGATTAAGTAGCAGATCACACGGGACACGATTAACTTTCTTGGAAATTAAAAATCGAAAAACATAACGGATAGACAAGATACGACACGATTAAGAACGACCTGATTGATACGAATTTACACGATTAAACACGAAACGACACGTTACACGACACGATTAACACGAAAAACATTAATTTTATATATTTTTCTAAACGTGTCACGATTAGTTAACCGTGTCTTTATTCGTGTCACATGTATACATGATTAGACACGATTAGACACATTTAGACAAGATTAGTTAATCGTGTTTTATCGTGTTTATACAAATATCAGCAGATCTGAGTTGTTTAGACACGATTATTGATCATGTATAAACGTATAAGAGTTGTTTAGACACGGGATCCGTTAAGGTCAAACTCATACGCTTTAAATTAGATTGTGTCGTGTCGTTTAATCGTGTCGTTTAATCGTGTCGTGTCAGAAATTATCACCCCTAAAATCAGATATCACCATTGCAAAGGACTTTTTTTTTTACCATTATAAAGAACTTCTGAAAGGAAAAGATTTTTCTTTGTAAATATTAGGTGTGAGTAGTTCTGATACCATGTAATATCAGAGGTTTTTGAAACCTACCATGTTGCACAATGTAGTGAATTTTAAAACCGGAACCTACCTTTTTGTATTTGGAACCGGAACATATTCAGAATCTGTTTATACCAACGATTCTCGGTAACCTATTAGGTTTCAAAATAAATTATAGGGTTAATTACTTAATTGGTTACACATGTTTTAACATTGTGCAGAATGGTACATATGTTTCAAAATGTGATTAATTGGTTTTGTTATGTGACTAAATGCTTACATATGTTTTTCCCGTTAGTAAACTGTTCATTTTACCGTTAATTCATATTTTTAACATATTTTTGAATTATCAAATGACTATTATGCCTTAATGTCTGAAAATGGTTTCTTGCTTCAGCATTGTCCGCTTCATTTGTTCCTTTTCTGAACCAAAAGGTAAATTGATGGAGGACCTTCTTGCTATTCCATTCCAATTATGGGTATTCCTCAATATGCTGTTTTCATAACTAAAACACATGTTCTTATTGTCAGCTTTGTCATTTAAATCATCCATCGTGTGATATCTTGAGATATGCACATTGAACTGCACTTCTGTTCCCATTCCTGCACTTCAAAAAGGTAAAAAGTTAAACTTGACAGTAAAAAATTACTCCAATCTTTATGTTTAGCTGCAGAACATGAAAAACATATAGTAAAACATTTATTTTTTCTTTGAGATGTCTGAATCTCTACTCATATGGATATTACCCAAAAAAGTTAATGAAATCTGACAAAAGTAGAACTACTGAGTGAAATCGTTTAACAATTCGATAGACAGTTGATATAATCTTATGGTATCACATCAAACTTCTTCCGCCTCTAGTCATGAGTTTCTTACTAATCTGAAGTTAAACTTTTCGTTGTCCAGTTGAGCCTTCAGAGAAGTCCATTGAGATACGAGGAAGTTCTCTGAGTAGTATGCTCGCAAATCAGGAACATATTTCTGTGTGGATAAGAGTGTAACCTCTGTTGTCATTAAGGTATGTGTTTCCTTTGTCTCTATACCACACATTTCTACTGCTATGCTGCCTTTGGTCTAAAATAGTGTAGTTATTTCTATGCTGCATTATTGCCCAGTTTCATTAACATGATCTTTTCGTGGAATTATGATGTTAATGTATTCTGACTCCTGAGGCAATGAGGAAATCCTGAAATTTTGCAGGGCTTTTGGAATTGCCGTTGTGTCCCCATGAGGGAGAGGTATGTTTTGTGTTCGATTACTTATCTCAACATATGGATGTGTGATTCTAATGGACCAATTTAATGCAAAGACCAAGAAGAAACATGAACAAGCAGTAACAGCATAAAAAAAGAAACATGTTCTTCAGAATCGGAATTTGCGGAATCTTGAAGACCAAATGAATATACATATATATATTCTGAATTCATACCAAGAACAAGAGAGAGAGAGAGAAGAATCACCACAACTCAATGAGTCAATTCGGACGACGATCCAAAATCCAAACAAGTTTAGCAGCAGCTGCAGACTCCAGGACAAATAACGAAAATCCTGATACCCAAATGGATCCTCTTACTGAATTACAGCTGCAACTGCAAATTTATTGCGTCTCCAAGATCAACAGCTCCTCTCGACATTAACTGAGGAGAAAGAAATTGTGAACAAAAGCTGCCATAGATCTCTGTCTCTCCTATCTTCTTTTTCTTCACCGACCCATTCAAACAAAAGACTTGAAAAAAATGTCAGTTCATCGCGAACCCAGAATAGCGATTGAGAACAACTATGCGGATTAAAAATCACGATTCTGGATTAATTGATGAACAACAATTCGGTGGATTAAAATGGTAATTACGTCATTTTATGTATGAATTAACTTTGATTTTTGACGATGAACAGTAAGAAAAAACAATTAGTCACATAGCAAAACCAATTAATCACATTTTGAAACATGTGTAACCATTTTGAACAATGGTCAAACATGTGTAACTAATTAAGTAATTAACCCTAAATTATATAAAACGTGTTCATAATAAGCAGTTTGAAACCGATTTTCCATAAAACAAATATGAAGTTGCAACAATCATACAATCACCCAACAATCACAAAATCATACAATTTATGTAGGAGAACTAAGATTGTGTTCGTCGTGCGATAGAAGAAAAATGTGAGAGAAAACTGAGAAATTGAACATCGACAGTTTTTAGTATGTAAAGAAACAACAAATTTAGGGTTAGGAAGAAAAATGCGAGAGAAAACTGAGAAATTGAAACGCGACAGTTTGTACTATGTAAATAAACATCAAATTTAGGATTGGAAACTTAAAAATTAGAATAGAACGACAACTAGTGATTCTTTTTTCTTGATATTAATATTATATATTTATATACACACACACATATATATATATATATATATATATATATATATAATCTGTTCGGGTAGATTTAAGGGTACTCTATCACCTGGAACAGAACCAGAATCTTAAATACAAGTTCTTAAAAGAAAATCGAACCCTACCCTATTATTAAAATTGCTATCCGGAACCTATACTAGGTTCCGGTTCCAAATAGATAATTTGCTCACCTATAGTGAACATAAATACTAATTAGCAATATAAACATTAAACAATGGAAAACTATGAGACTTTATAATAAGTTTGATCAAATCATTATTCAATATTATTTTGAATATATTATTTGTGATAAACTATATTTTGTTTTATTTATTTAAGATAAAATAATTAACTTTTCATCCATATTTCTATTAATTTTGATAAATATACAAGTGGTAGAACATGATTTGTCCAAGTTATAAAAAATAATGTACTATTTAATTATGTTGGTGATGATTCTTGAAAAGGTGTAAATTAAAAAATGACGATGAAATCTACTATAATTCTCCTTATGATAAAGTTAATGATGTTTTGTTTAGAATAATTTGTAATGCATAAATGAAATCGGAAATGGCTGTTAGGTAATGATAGAATTATAAGTTACTTTTTTAGGGTGCCGATAGAAGTAATGATGATGGAGTAGATGATGGAGTAACCCATAGAATGAAAGGTGTTTGGTTAGATGTTGTTAGGCTATGTGAGGTTGAGTTAGTTACAGGATTGGTGGGCTAAGTGTTGTGGTCCAAGTTTGTTAGCCCAAGCATATCTACCCCAAGTATGATGCACTACAAAAATCTGTTGTATCAGCGACGAAACTTTTGTATTGACGCTAACATTTGTAGTTAAAAATCCCCTATTGTGTCGCCATATTTTTGAGTTGTTAATATGTCTTATTAGACACAATGTTTTTTCCATCAGTATAGATTACATTTACCGTTACTTTTTTCCATCACTAAGTGTTTAACATGAATGAAAGTCTTACAACAAGACAATTTTGGTATTAAAAGAGTCCATTAGTTGCAGACATTTACTCTGAAGAAATAATTAGTTTTAAACAATGGAATTTGTTGTCGCTGATGTAGCTCCAATAACAACGGAATATTGGTGTTTCAGAAGCTTGTTGCTCTCACTAAAACCTCAATCTTGAATAGTAACACCAACATAAATGAAGCTGCACACATTTAAATAACAATCCACCCTTTTATCCCAATTGTCCTATTGAAGGCAACTCCATCCTTTTGAGCTACACCCATAGTAAATGAACATCACCCACCCCATGGTACTGCAAGTTTTGTCTAATTCAGTATGTTTCAACAGTAACTAACAGATCTTGCGGAGCAACAATCACTGAAGAAGTGGCCTCTGGAAGTTCTCCCACCACCTCCCCAAACATTCTCAGGTAAGTCCGTAAGTAAGTGTCATTGATAGTAGAGTTAATGGCATGCAAGGTCAATCCTGATCCCTGCGACACTGTCCTAGTTGATTTGCTGCCAACATTGTTCTAATTGATTCAGACCTGATTTGTGATGTTTCTGTTGTGTTTTATTTTGGTGTCTATCCATGAAATCCCCTACTGTATGCCGATTCATCCATGAAATCACATACTGTGTTAACTCATGCATTAGTTCTTGTTGGAATTAGTCGTCTATTGAGTAAATAACTGTCCAAACTCGGCATATTATGTTGTCATAATGTTTATTTGAACTACATGTCATATATGTGTGTTCTAAGTATTGCCTTACTGAAGCGGTAATGTATGATGTAACATGGATATACATATAACAACAGTTGCAGTAGGTAAATACTGACGGAAGAATGGACAAGACTTGGATGAACAAACCAAGGTAGAGCCTTGAGTATAAGAATGGTGTTGCAACATTTTTGGAATTCCCTTTACGAAATTGTCTTGGGGAGGTACAATATACTGTCCTTGCAGGAACTGCAATGGTTGTTTCCTAATGTCAATAATGGATGTTAAGCTGCATTTAGAGAGGTTTGGAATACTGCCAACTTACACGAGATGGGTCGACCATGGAGAAGAGTACGAATATGTTCTAACCAATGTTGAACAAAGTAGTAGCAGGGCCGAAATGTTTAACATGGTGAACGACGTATTCAGGGCTGGTAATATGGAAACTACAAAGCAACCAAATGATGATGAAAAGACGTTCTACAAATGGTTGGCTGACTGTGAAAAGAAGTTATACCCCGGTTGTTCGTCGTACTCGAAAATGTCGTTTACCGTTGAACTGCTGCACTTAAAGGTATTGTTCAAAGTATCGAACAAGTTTGCAGATCAGTTGCTTCAACTTTTCCACAAGGTACTGCCAGAACACAATACTGTCCCGAAATCTTATTACGAAGCCAAAAAATTTATAGGGGATCTCGGCTTAGACTACAAACTGATTCATGCCTGTAGAAACGACTGCATGTTATTTAGAAAGAAGTACCAAGATTTGGATATCTGCCCGAAGTGTGGACGAAGATTTGGAAATAAACCCAACCTGGGATGAATGTGGATGATGGGTCTGACAACACCGTCTCAAGAAAGAGCAAAAACGTTCCTGTCAAAGTGTTAAGATACTTCCCACTAACAACCCGACTTCAACGCTTGTTTATGTCACCTAAGACTGCAGAAAAAATGTGTTGGCATCATGAAGGACGCACCAAAGACGGAGTCATGAGGCATCCGGCTGATAGTCGTTCGTGGAAACAAATTGATGAGAATCATCCGTCATTTGGTGCAGAACCAAGGAATGTCAGATTGGGACTAGCAACGGATGAATTTGATTCGTTTAGTGACAAAAGTCATCCGTATAGTTTGTGGCATGTTGTACTCATTCTGTATAATGTCCCACCAGATGTGTGTTTGAAAGATACAAACTACTTTCTTTCCCTTTTGATTCCAGGACCGAAGGCAACCACCAATGACATTGATGTTTACTTACAACCATTGATAGATGAATTGTCCAGTCTATGGGAGAATGGAGCTGACACATATGATGCTTCGAAAAAGGAGAACTTGAAAATGTATGCCTGCGTTCTATGGACAATAAATGACTTACCGACCTATGCAAACTTATCCGGTTGGGCTACATATGGGAATCTAGCATGCCCGGTTTGTAAGATGGAAACTCATTACTGTCAGCTCACTAATGGGAGAAAGTGTGCTTTTTTAGGTCACCGTCGGGTTTTACCTGACAACCATTCACGGCGTAGGAATAAATCTTCCTTTGATGGAAAACAAGATTTCAGATCCCTTCCACAAAGGTTATTAGGGTTGCAAGTCCTTGATCAGTTGTCCACTCTTGAGGAGATCCCCTTTCGAAAGACCCAACCAACAAGAAAGGTTGGTGTTAATTCTTTGAGTGATAATTGGAAGAAGAAGACAGTTTTCTTCCAACTACCCTACTGGAAAGAACTGTTACTCCCACACAACCTTGATGTCATGCACATTGAAAAGAATGTTTGTGTTAACGTGGTTGGGATACTGTTAGTTTTGCCTGGTAAAAGCAACGACAATGTCAAAGCACAACTGGATTTGAAGGCCATGGGCATAAGGGCACCGCTGCATCCCGTTCTCCGAGGTAACAAATTGATCATACCACCGGCGAGCTATACCCTGTCGAAAGCCAATAAAACGACTTTCTGCAGATTTCTTAAAAATCTAAGGTTACCAAGCGGTTATTCGTCGAACATCTCTCGTTGTGTGAACTTGAACGACCGAAAACTTGTTGGACTAAAAAACATGACTACCACATCCTTATGCAACATATTCTAGCAGTTGCAATTAGAGGACTCCTTCCAAAACCTGTGGCTAGAGCACTTATTGACATGTCAAATGCATTTCGACAGATTTGTTCAAAAGAATTGGACGTTGGTGATTTGGACAACTTAGACAAACAGTTACCCATTACAATGTGTAATCTAGAACACATTTTCCCACCAGCCTTCTTTAATATAACAGTTCATCTACTGGTACATCTAGTAGAGGAAGTCAAACTTGGGGGGCCAGTTCATTTCCGTTGGATGTATAGCATTGAGAGGTATGCCGATAACAGTCCTGTGTGATTACATGTAGTCTAATTTAACTTATAGTCTGCTGTCATTATTGTTGTATAGGTTTCTGTAAATGTTGCTTACTTACATTCCAAACTTCGTTTGGTCACTTAGAATAATGGGCATAATGAAAAGTTTTGTGTGCAATCGAAGTCGGCCTGAAGGGTCCATTGTCGAAGGATATATTGCGATAGAGTGTCTGACCTTTTGTTAAAGATACTTAGTCGATGCTCATACGAAGTTTCAAAGGGATGCACATGAAGACGCAACAGAAGAGTCTGGGTCAAGGCCTATCCTCCTTACTATTTTTCAACTGAACGGAACTCCTTTTGGGGGGCCCCAATCAAGAGACTTAACGAATGAGGAATGGGAGAAACCTCATCGGTACATACTAAATCAGTGTGTGGAAGCATTGCCCTACATCGAGTATGTGCCAAAGAGGCATTGCCCATATCCATGATTGAGGAGCTTGTATATTCCAATCTAATGTGCTGACTGTTTTTTCAGGGAGCATAAGAGAATGTTAATGGGGTCTAGAGTTAATAGGAGAGTAATTGACGTCATGCACAACAAGACATTTGGAAACTGGTTCGAAAGACGGGTAAGTATACTTTTTTTTTTCATATCTTGCGAAATTGTAAACTGAGTTCAGAACTGTTATATGCGCAGATTTTTCATCTAGATGGGGCCTTTATATATTGTGAAGAGGTATCCTGGCTATACAATCGACGACGTTGTCTTCCACTGCAAAAATAAGTCAATGATGCGGTCCTTCGACAAAAGTGGAGTAATGTGCAAAGCGGATACAACGTGTTATAGCAGCACTAGAGATAACAATCCAATCTCAGGCGATATTGACTACTACGGTGTGCTCCTGGATGTCTTCGAAATTCAGTACTTAGATAACCATAAGGTCGTCTTGTTTAACTGTCAATGGTATAATGTCCTGTCTGACGGGAATGTGATTAAGGTTGATGAGTACAGATTCACGTGTCTAAACCACACCAATTTCCTCCAAACCGATAGCCTTACATTCTGACTTCCCAAGATGCGCAAGTATTTTACTTGGAGGACCACACCAACCCAGACTAGAGCATTGTCTTGACAGCAGCCTTAAAACGAAAGGTAGTGCTGTCTGGGAGATCTTCGGGTGCTGAACTTGAGGCATACCAAGAAGGTACGACCGACGTTGGTTGTACTAGAACAGATGAAGGCCAAGAAGACGTAGTGGAGTGGGACATGCATGACGAAGAGGGCGAGCAGGTTGAAGCAAATGTTCTTGAATAGACTACGTTGCAGATAGATCCAAAGCTGGAGGAAGGAGATGGAGATGCCGAAGTCAGTTGGAACATCACGATTTTGACTCTGTCAGCACCAAGCCCAGCAGCTCCGATTCGGGTGCTGAGGACAATGTTACTAGTGCTGAACACGAGATGTCGGATGGGGTTTAAAATGTGGATAGGGTGTGATGTTTTTAGCTTATGCGTAGAGAAATAATGAGTGTAAACATTGTTGTTCTTGAACTGATATAACAGACTTGATCATTTGTACTGATATAACTTCAGCGAACTGAAATGTAATTGTTGTTTGCCTTTATTGGAGTACTTTGTTGTTGTTATCGAACTTAAACCTCCATTTGCTGCTGTTATAAAAATGCAGTGTTCACCAAACAATGGACTCGTAGCCCATGGTCAACGGACCGGTTGCAACATTGAAGCCCAAGCAGAGCCCATCAATGTTTAGACCCAAGCTTGTGCCCAGACATTGTGCCCGTTTTGGATTTGGAGACCAACAGTCGCGGCGTTTGAAGTCCCAGTCCTGTTAACATTAATTGACAGCATTTGCAACCAATCAGACGCTTTAGCTTTGGGAAGGTTCTGTGATCAACTCCCAAGGAAGATTTATACCCGGTTTTGGAAGATTTCCCTCCATCTTCATCATTCTTTCTAAGTGTCTCCACAGGTCCATTCCTCCATTTGCAAACCCTCGAACCAGCTTTTAAGCAGAACAGCAACACCGGTCACAGACTTCGTTTGCTCCGAAGGTAAGCCTTGATATTCTGTTTGAAACTGCGCAAGGTACGTTCCCTCCTTCTTCACCATTTCTGTGCTCTTCAAAATGGTTCCTTTTATCCAATAGCATGTTGTTCTAAAGACGGAGATGATGCGTACCATTCGTAGCAGTATTGTTCGGTCCGATTATGACTGAACACGTATCCCACGGTTGTGCGAACTGAAATGTCTGTGGTGTAAAGTTGCAACCTTTAGAGAATGTAGGGTTTAAACCTTATTTGCCATGGAAGATTTGAGCTTTCCTTCGGAATATTTAGTTTGATGTTATGTTTAGCTGAAACTTGGGTTCCTATGATGTTGGTTTTTTTATGGATTTGATTTACGTACAACTTGTGTTGATGGGGTAAAGTTGTTGTTCTTCACTTACATAGTGGTTGATGTCCAACCAGATGTTTCCATGTTTAAGTTGTTCTAATGAGTGTCTTCTTTAAGTTGTGAAGGTCTACTTCATCGTAGGTTTCTTGGTAGTCATGGACGGTTCCAAGCGTGTCTATGGTAGGAAGACTAAGGAAAGCCAAGTTCCCCTACGTCGATCACCACGGAAACTCAGTCGAAACATCTTATGTAAGCAAAGTTGGTTCAATGTATAGCATTAGGCTTCCTTAAAGTACCTAATGTTGTTGATGTTATTATTTGGTTTAGTAGAGAGAAGCTTGGAGTCGTCCGATGGGGAGACACTCTGTGAGGACACACAACCAGAACTGGCTTAGGTGGAAACAAGACAGGACACACAACCAGAACCTGCTCGGATGGAAACAAGACAGGACACACAGTTTGAGTCATACATGCAAGGTAACCCCTGTTGTGGACAGATACAACCCATTGTTTGGGTTTATCCTTCGTTTAAAGGTCACTTACTATGGCCTTTATCCTTTGTTGGTATTTAACCTTCATGTTTTTCAATTTGTAGTTTCTATACCAGAAATGGAGAATATCCCACCCCCGACACCTCCCTTACGATGTGGTAAAACAAGGTGCATCCGTCTGTCTAGAAATGGGATAAACGAGAAAGAGGAGCTTCAGCTTAATGCACAGGGCCGAGTGTGTAGCAAAAACACTTTGAAGTTTGCATCATGGTGTGGATGTATTGTTCGTAAGCGTACAAACGCATCGTTGCAGATGACAGACTGGAGCGACATACCGAAGTCTCCGATAGACTATGAGGCGAAGTTGATTGAAGTTGTGTCAGTAAGTTTATTCATTCCATGTTCTGTTTTAGGCAACTGAAAGTTATCATATGAGTTTATAAGTTATACCTTCGGATGCTATTTGTTCATGGGTAACAGGAAAAGTTTGTTGTCCCAGATGATGACAACCTGAAGAAGTTGATTGTTTGTGTAGTACTAGACAAGTACCGAAACTATAGGGCAAATCTGAAGCGCCACTATTTCGATAAGTACAGCACCAATGAAGAGTGTTTGCTGCATTGTCCTGCAGATGTTGTGAAAGAAAATTGGATCTATTTGGTAAATCGGTTTAGTTCGTACGAGTTTAAGGTAAGTTGGTTAACGGAATGTCGTATCTGCCAAAATCATTACACGCATAACTGTTTATTCATTGCAGATTCTGACATATTTGCCTCATGTTTTAGATCATAAGCGAAAGGAACAAGTAGAATAGATCTCACCAAGTTATGCGCCATACATCCGGGTCGGTAAGCTTTGTTAAGCGTGAACAGCAGGAGGTAAATATTGAGATCCTCTATTTGTTAAATTATGCCAAGTTTGAATGTGTTCTTATAATGAAGTCTGCGTATGGTAAAAGATTGAGATGAACAATTGGGTTCATCCCGGGGAGTATCACCTCTTTAGGAAAAATAACCTTGACAAGAATGGGCTGCCTATTGATGCAAAATTCAAGCACATAATGGTATTAAAAACATATAATGGCCAAAAATGTAGTCGCGTATTATTGTAGTGGCAAATACTGAAATGTTCTCTTGTAGGACCAAGTGGAAGAGTTGTCTGCCCGTGTTGAAGGGGAACCATATACACCAGTCGACAAAGACGCATTGTATGAAGAAGTTAGACAGCCGGAGCGCCGAAGAATTCGCATCTCCAAGGCTGCAAGAGCGATGGAGAGTGTTCAGTTGAGACAGGCTCGGGATGAAGCGAAGGAGTTCTGAGCCACTGCAGAAAAGAGCTGGAGTAAGGCGGACGAAGCCACTCGACAGCTAGGGGAGTTCCAGCAGATGATGCAGTCGTTTCAACGGGACATGCAGAAGATGCGAAGGTGTTTGACAGATATTCGACACTTTGATGGTGATTCCGAAACTCAAGGTAAACAACCCTTCGACTGTTTGCAACTCTAATGCAGTGCAACACACTTATTTTGCGTTATTCTCGCAGATCTAAATGTTTGACCCTCCTTGCTCTGCCGAATACTGGGATGATGCACAGATTTAGGGTACAACCGCTCGATGTTTCAACCTCCATGCAGTTTTTTTGTGAATTTTCCTAACATTTCAGTCCTGTTAGGTTATGATGTCTTGAAGTAGGTTCTATTTAAATGGTAATGCCCGAATAATGGTGAACATTTGTATTTGTTTTTTGTTGGTGGTTTGTGGGGCTATCTGGATGTTATGTACGAGAACATGTAATTAAGTTATGGTTTACCCTCTTTGTGGACTTGGTTAATTGTTAATGGCACTTTCCTTCAGCTGGTATTTATGGAATCTGTTCCGACTGTTTAGCGTCAAAATTTGTTAATGCAAACTTTGTACAAACTAAGAACGAAAACAACAGCAAAAACCAACTTAATTACACTGCTGTAGTAGTGGACTATACTAAAACAGATGCACGGATTTAATAACCCGTCAGTTCTGAAACTATTTCTGCGATTCTACAGCACACTGAATTGATCACCACAGATTTGATTAATTTGCAGCGGACTTGGTTGTACAAGAAACACACAGCTAACCATCATATCTTTATAGACGATAATACAAACAGTGGACAACAACATCCACTTTGGATAGACAAACATTTTCCATCAACGTATACAACGAATGGTGACAATTTAAGTCGGAAGTTGGACTAGTTGATTTGTTTCAACTATTATCTTATAAAAGATACGTATCTTTACCAGTACGCATTTGAGACATTGTTCAACATATTAGGCAGCTTGGAAACGACATATCTAAAATGGTTGTTCAAGGTTAACTTACGTTCATCTGTAAAATCGATGTACAACTTCGCCAAAGGTATTGTTGGCTATTTAATGTGTTTAACAACAACGTAACTTGTTGTTAACCGGTTTTGGGATATGTCAACTTAGCAGCGGCAGCATCTTAGCAACGGTCAATTGGCGATGTTTAAACGATTTAGCGACGGAGGCTACACTGACAGAGATTTCGTTGCTACCCCGTGATAGCAGCGCCAATTCACAGCTTAACAACGATTTTCCGCCGACGCTAATGCACGAGTTTCTTGTAGTGATGAAGTTATAAAATATGACTCCTCTGACCAATTATATTAAGATCCAAATGAAAGAATGCATCTTTGTTGTTAGGGATAATAATGATGAATAAAGTAATAAAGTCAAACTGATGATGTTGAAGTCAAATAGTGGTTAAAAGAGAATATGTGCTCCTCTTGAAGCTTGAGGATAATGAACTAGTATATGACACTAATAAAATAATCAAGTAGATGTGCTAAGATAATGAAAACGAGGTTCAACAAAGAAATGCAATATTTCATCAATCCAATGCCCATGTATAGAATGAGACACATCAGTTTTGGAGTTGAAGATGCAGTTTTCATCTTCATCTCACCCTTTAAACAACCATCTGTGAACCATTCATTCATTCCATTCCATTTCAAGTTATTTGTTTGAAAAAACAATAAACCAACAAAGTTGCACACAGAAAGTAAGGATAAATGTGGATGGTAGTTGTCTGGTTTGTTGTGTGCACATGAGATTATTGCACTATTAAGAGACAATGATGTGGTTGAGAATAAAATTGACGCGTGGTATACATGGGTGTAGTAGCTTTCAAGAGAGCATACATTGGTGTAATGTACTACTATACCTAGCAAGGGAGACTGGGTCCCATCTATATTATTGTCAATTATTTCATCCTTTAGGAAACAACAACCAGGTAGGCCAAACAAGAGAAGAAACATTACTGAATCCACTATCAAAAAAGAGGCGAAAGACCACTAAAATGTGTTCGATTTGCAAGAAAGTTAGACATAACCAAAAGAAGTTACCTAATTAACAACGGCTTCATCCCACAATAAGCTTCAAATTCAAGGTCATGTCTATTTTTTAGCATTTCCATTAACATCTAAGAAATAATCTAATGCCAGAGTGGTACACAGTTTGGTAAAGGAGATCATTCATATGAAAAAAGTTCCACATATGCATGTGGAGTTTCAAGGAGAACAAGAAGTTGAAGCAGAGCAACCAACACAGACAGAACCCACAACTGAAGCAGAACATGCACAACAAGTAAGCTTTCTAAGCTACCAACTAGACGATGCAAAAATATTATAATGTCTTCACAACTGTGATCTCCACTTTGTGTTCACAATTAATTGTGTTACTTGTGAAGATTAACTTTTTGGATGAGTTTGACTTTGTTGGTATAACCTTTTGGTTACCATGGTTTGTAGGATGTTTAGTATTAATAACCAAATTGCTACCCCAACTTTGGACACTTTGAATGTTTGAACTGGTCCAGAAATGGTTGGGTTCTAAACTCGGCAATTACATAGAGCGTGTAAGACACACACGCTTCTCCCTTATCTCACCAGGGTTTAGGCCATGTGTGAGAACCCATGCTCCGTCAAACTGGGGTCTCCATTGAAGTTTCAACCTGAAGTGTGGCAGCTTTGATTGAACCTTTGTGAATCAGAGGACACGCCAGTGTGAAATCATTGGCCAATTTAATCCATTGTCTCCTACTTGCATGGAGTCGAAAGAGTGAGATTGTATCATCCCAAAATCCAACCTCTTACACCGACTATTTTCAATCAAACAGGTTACCATAGTCTATTGTTCTATTTGTCCCGCCTTTCAGTCTGTTTTGTAGGTTGGTGAAGACAGTGGTGAAGATGCTTGGACAGCGACAACCATGAATGGCCTAGCAGACTCCGGTGAGACAGAGGCACAACGAAGAGCCAAATTGTCCATGGTATCAAGACCCCCCACAACAGCATGGCGTCCGATTGTTGAGACAAATGATCTCGCAGAAAACAGTGAAGAATAACGCAGTATATAATGTGTTTAAGACTGCCTAGGCGAATTATGGGTTGGTAAAAATGACAGATATAGATGAAGGAGTAATGGGTTTTGAGTTCGAAAATGAGAAAGACAGAGATAGGTTATTGGATATGTCTCCGTGGGCAATTCACGGACACTGCTTGAATCTCAAAGTGTATGAGGCAAACCAATGTGTTACATATGTTGATTTCACAACATTGCAAATCTGGGTCCAAGTCCATGGACTCAGTATGGATATGCTGGACTAGGAAAATGCTAGCCAAGTGGCACAGAGTATTGGAAAATGCCTAGAGCTGGAACAAGAACTAGAAATGCAGAAAATGGGGGGGGGGGGGGGGGTACATCAGACTCAAGAGTGAAGTGGAAATAGGTGCCCCGTTGTTACCGAGCTACTGGTGGACAAACACCAAAGGAGATGAAAAGTGGGCCTCAATCAAATACGAGGGACTGTTAGAGTTCTATTACGGGTGTGTGAAATTGGGACACAACTCGCAAAATTGCAATGAATAAATAGTCCTATCAGAAGTTAATAACAAAGTTCCTATGTACGGGCCATAGTTGTCAACAACCAAACCGAGAAAACATAGTGGATGGAACCAAATTGGAGGTGGAAAACCGACTAAAAACCAAGAAAGGGACCATACTAAAAAACTTGGAAAGATATGATGAGGGAAGGCAGTAACGCAACGACTGAAAATGAACTACTTACCAAAAATCCAAAGCTAGAAAAGGAGACTGATGTAGCAGCTTCGGAGTGGAACACAATTTCCAGCATTGGGGAAATGATGAGGGAAAACCTGCCAAACTTAGAGTCTGAGGATACAAAACAGGACAACACCTACAACATATCCCTAGAACTTCAACTTTCCCTGAAGACTATGCAGCAAACAACCTTTGTCCTGGATCTTAACCTTGCACCAAACCAACAATATGATGACCTCCCAGATCATATCATCGATCCAGATAAGACATACACTTTGGATATAACAGACCAGTCAAATACCCATCCAAACACTAGAGCCCAGTTCCACCAACATAAGCAGTACAACCTCTACTACCCTACCAGCTGCAGCTTAGAAATAAACATAAACCAACAAAACTGGGCTAAGCCACTCATGGATGCTCCCGTAAATTATCCCCTCTCAAAAAGTTTATACCCGAATATGACAGAGGCAACAAAATACTTAATAGAATACCCACCCGAACCCATTGTTCAACATGAGAAAAATGAGGGCAAAGAAGTTGGAACCGATGGAAAGGATCAGAGTACGAGTCACCTAAACAAGAAAAGGAAAGCATTACCGTGTAGATGAACAAGGGAGGATGTGCATAGTCAGAAGACAAAGGGAAGGAACATGGAGAAAAGGGGTGCCCACAGAACCGAAGTGGGAAGAACCAGAAGAATGGTAGGCATGGAGGAAACAAAAAGGGTGGCAAAGGTGGTCTCGGTCAGTGGAGGGGCAGTACCTAGCAGTTTTAACAAGGGTTCTGGTGTCTGTTCCAAAACAGGCACACGGTTCTAGTGAGTATCCTTAGTTGGAACTGTAAGGGATTGGGGTCTCCCCTAACAGTTCACCACCTAAAAGACCAAATAAGAAGTCTCTGACCAATGATTGTGTTCTTCAAAATGGAGGCTTCTTGTGACAAAGTAAGGTGTGCAGTTGGAATGGATCAAGGGGTGTGTTTGAATCCAGTTAATATCAGTGGAGGACTAGCTCTATGGTGGACAAACGAACTTACAGTCTCATTCCACCACATAAGCAATAACATAATAGATAGTGAGATTCAAATAGGATCATAAGGGGACAAGATGCGTATTTCCTAGATATATGGAGATCCGGGCTATGGGAGGAGAACTCATAACTGGAGCCGCATGAGAAGGATAGGCCAAAACTGTAGGGAACCGTGGATATGTACAGCAGATTTTAATTACATTGCTCATCATTGGGAAAAGATCAGAGGAAGGAGGAAAGAACAAAGGAAAATAGATGGCTTCATGAGTTTGATAGAAGACCTACCGATGGGGGATATAGGTTTCAAAGGGCAAATGCATACGTGGTCTAATAATAGAGGGGGATCAAATCGGGTGGTCGAACGACTCGATATGGTAATAGAAAATGACTCATGGACCTCGAGATACCTGCGAGCTCAATGCATTAACGGTGTAGCTATAGGATCCAATCACTCACTTATCTCCCTAGTGTTGGACTACTCGGATCGAAGTGCGCCAAGAAGCTTCAAGTTCGAAGAAATGTGGTTTGAAAAACTAGAATGCTTTAACATTATACGACAATCGTGGACCATAGGAGGAACAATAACAACAACATAAGAGTTTAACCACAAACTCAACAGGTGACGAATGGATCTAACAAGGTGGAGTAAGCAGAAGTTCGACAATAACCAAATCGAGAAAGGAAAAACGATGAGAATACTCTATAACATAGGAAGAACTAGATAGAACCAACATTTCCTACTCAAAGAGAAGGCTTTGAAATCCAAGATTGACGCTCTTTGGAAGAATAAAGAAATACATTGGAAACAGAGACCGAAGGTCAAATGGTTAAACGAGGGGGATAGAAACTCGAAGTTCTTCCACCAAACAACGTTGGATAGGCGAAGGAGGAATAAGATACTAAAGATTCGGGACTCAAGAGGAAGATGGATAGAAGAGGAGGATGGTATTATTAGGGAAATTCACTCGTTTTATTCGAACTTATTCAGTACGGGATGGGGGCAGATCGGAACATAATGGGGTGGGGGTGAGGAGATATTCGAATGTCTCCTTAGGGATATCACAAATGACTTGAACCGGAGCCTAAAAGAGGAGGTAATAGAACTCGAAGTTAGAAAAGCAGTAAATCAACTTCGGGGGTCAAGGGCACCGGGACCAGATGGCTTTTCGGGGTCCTTATTTCAAAGGAGCTGAAAAGTCGTTGGTCCAGACATCGTCACCATGGTCAAAGACTTCATTTCAACAGGTAGTTTGTCTCCTCTACTCAAGCAAACTGATATAACCGTGATACCAAAGATCCTAAATCCTATGTGTGCCTTTGATTTTTTCCCATTTAGTTTATGTAATTTTGGATGTAAGATTGTTTCTAGAGTTCTGGCAAACAGACTAAAAAACTGTTTACCAGAATTGATCACCCCCTATCAGAGTGCGTTTGTAGCAGGTAGACAGATACAAGATAACATCCTAATAGCGAACGAAATGTTCCACTACATGAACACGAACAAAAGAAGAGGGGATAATAGAACGAGTTCATACTGTGCACTAAAATTGGACTTGTAGAAGGTGTATGACAGGGTTGACTAGGACTTTGTCCTACAAGTGCTGTCCAGGAGAGGATTTGATCGGAAGTGGATTCGCTGGATAGAGGCGTGTATCTCCACGGTCTCGTACAAGATACTTATAAACGGGAAAAGGTCCAGTACGATAATACCATATAGAGGGATTAGACAGGAAGACCAACTATCCTCTACCTATTTATTTTGGTTGCGGATGTTCTATCTAGAAGAGTGGAGCAGAGAGTAAGGGGGAAAGAGATTGTCGGAATCAAACCGAGAAGGAAATGTCCGGAAATACATCACCTCCTAATTGCAAACGACTCCTTACTGTCACGGGTAGTAGAGCTTCATGGGCGTGGGGAACTCTTCTAGCAGGTAGAAATGTGGTATGATATGCAGGTGTATGGGATCTAGGTGATGCCAAGTCCATCCATTCGTATACAGATGCATGGATACCGGGTAAGTTTGAAACCAGATTGGGTGTTCATCCAATAACCCGGGCACAAGGGAGTCTAAAACTGACGAACTGGATCGACGGAGGAACAAGAATATGGAAGGAGGAAGTCATCAGGGTTGAGATGTTAGAGGAAAAAGCCCTAATTGTCATGAACATCCCCATAAAAATGCTCACGAGATCCGATGAACTGAGGTGGCCTTTCGATAGAGTGGGCAAGGTAATAGCGAAATTTGCTTACCACTACTTCAGAGCCCAGGAGGAGAAAGTGGAGGATGTCCTAGCAGCCACACGAGCTGGACCAGGCCGAAACCTATGGAAGATGATCTGGAAAACTAACACACTACCAAAGATTAACACATTTGCTTGGAAACTAGCTGCAAATGCAGTTGCAGTTAGAGAAGAGTTAGCTAGAAGGGGGTACAAGTGCAAACAACCTACCTCATGTGCGACCATATGGAATCTAGGGAGCACCTAATCTGGGTGTGTGACTGGGTTAGGCCATTTTGGGGGGAGCTGTTAAACCTCTTGGATGCGAATGAAGGGTGCTAGAGGGTGAACGACTGATAAAGAGGGGCTCGGAAGGTGGTGGTCTTCAGTCTAGCACGGAAACGAGATGGAACATCACACTTGTAACATGCTGGATGATTGGAAGGCTCGATGTGGAATGATATTCCAAGGGACAAAACCGGAGCTGAGAGGAATCATCTTCAGTGTCCGGAAGGTAATGAGTGAAATCCAAACCAACACAAGGCATAGAATACAGCAGCACAGAATCGACCTACAGAACCGACTCAACACATCTGCAGATTGTGGAGAAGGACATCAGTTGAAAAGACCAGCACAAGAAATTATCAAGGTTAATTGTAATGTTGTATGGTGTAAGGTAACTAGAAAGGGAGGCATCAAAGTCATTGCTAGGAATCATGAAGGAAAGATAGTCGGAGGATACCACAGATCGGAAAGCTCAGACTCAGTCGACTTCCTGGAGCCAAGTGCAGTTTGTGAAGCTGTGCACCTAGCATCACACATAGGATGGCAAAGAGTGGAGATAGAGTCAGATGCGTCAATAGTGATTAACAATATCAAATGGGTTGAACTGTCTTGGCGTATTGACACTATAATTCAAAATAGTATCCAGGTGGCACGAACGATAAGTAACCTTACATGGACAAAAATTCCAAGAACCGCAAACAAAAGCGCGGATTTGGATGCACGACAAACACTCGCGGGATGAGTCATAACGACTGGGTTTACCAACCCCCCTGCTTTTTGACATATTATGGATTACGAAATGTACTCTGTTTTAAATTCAGACATTCAATAACTACCCAAATTTCTTTGCCCCAAAAAAAACTTTGGACACTTTATAAATCACTACACAAATTTTAATTTTTAAAAAAATGCTACCTAAACTTTGACATATAGGGCAAATTACTATATCCGTTAAAGTTTTCGTTAAATATGGACGGAAAATGACGTGACAGCACATGATTAGTCCATAATTTTAAAAATTATATCATTTGTTAAAAATTCTAAAAAAAGTGGAAAATTAATAGGGAAAATAAGAGTTTCAAATATAATATTTTTATTAATAATATGAAATAAAAATAAATGATTAGTTTTTTTTTATTTTGTTTCATATTTTTTAATACAAATATTATATTATAAACTCTTATATTTTTCATAGTTTTAAATTTTTTTTCTAATTTTTTGGTATTTCTAAAAATATATTTAGTTTTCTAAATTATGGACCAATCATGTTTTGCCACGTCATTTTTCGTCCATATTTAACGGAAAACTTAAAGGAGGTAGAAATTTGCCCTAATTCTAAAAGTACACATAGCAAAATTTGAAATAACAAAGTTGAGGTAGCAATTTGTAAAGTTCCCAAAGTTGAGGTAGCAATTTGGTCATTAGCCCTAAATATATATATAATTTAGTCATTCTTTATTTAATTTTTAAACAAATTCCCCCTTAGTAAACCTAAGATAATTTTTTTTCCTATTAATAATATTTGAAATTTTTGGTGTTTTTCTATCACAGCTTTTCTTGGCCCGATTCCTCCCATAACGGTATTTTGGTCCCTAACCAAAATTAGGTGTTTACAACTGCTCCATTTGCTCCTTTAGCTTCTTGTTGATTAATTTTTCAGCTTCGTCGAGGTTGAAGAGTAGTTGATCAGTTGGCATGGAGAAATAAGGTAGTGTGATGTTCGGTCCTTATTATCCAACGTGTGAGAGCGAGCGGGACTCACTGAACTCGTCTCGATACTAGAAGTTGCCTTTTTTATTTCGAGTCAACGGGTAGGGTCTTGTCACTTCAGGAATGCGTTCAAAGGTTGCACAGAAGTCTCGTGGTAGGTGGATGCATTCATATTGAGGGATATCGGAGATCATTATTAAACGAAAAGTTATTTATAGATTTATACTCTACTTTGTGCTCACTTTAACTTATTATTATACTTTGTCCGCAGACATTACAAGTTCAATAAAAGGATGAGAGAGATGTGACAATTGGTAGAGTTGGTAAAAAGCAGAATCGTTCTCGCATTGAGCTTATCAACTCAATAGGGCAAGAACCACAAAGTCATGGAGGAAACCCTTGCTTTTATTGGAGATGTACGGGACACAAGTCACATAATTTCTCTTGAAAATCTCTTCAATTCTTTTGAATACTTAGAAATCCATGGCTGAATCAAGTCAAATTTTCTAGTTAGAAATCTTATATTAAGTTTGAACTATACAAAATAAAATCCTTAAATTGGACCACATGGGTGGAATTAAGGGAAATGTGGCATGGTTGTAGTGACTATGGCCGCACTTTTGAACTTCAATCATGTCTCGTCCAAGGAAGGTGGAGAGAAAACCCGGGATGATGGAAAATGTTGTTGGACTGTGATTTGATTTAGAGAATAAGGTTAAGTATCAAACAAGTACCTGAACTTGACACAGATGGGCAACTAGATATATGATTTTTTTTGTAGCAAACAGATTACCTGACTTTTATATAAAATATATACCTCCGTCTAATTTCCCGTTTAATGCTGGCGGAATGAATCACATGTTGACCACGTGAATAAGCGATTTGGCGCAAAATATTGTTTGAGTATGAAAAATCCAAAAATGCCCTTTTGGTTAAAACCTTTTTCAAATCATCCTACCTTTCATTTCTCATTCTATGCATAATTCATCCTTTCGAACCTTCCATACTCTGTGGACTAAACTCTTTGTTGCTCCGTCCTTCCACTCCACTCCAAACTTCAGATTCTCAGTAATGGCCTAAATGCATGCACTAGTCGTCGTGAAGATTCTTGATTCCTCCTAGGTCGTGAAGATTCGTATTGCAGTGAATTGGAGAGTTATGACCGACTTATATCATGTAATCACATGTAATATTCCTTTTTGGATTACTATTTTAGGGTTTCATGTGTCAGCGTGTGGTCACGTGTACCATTAAATATGTTATTCACGTGGTCAGCACGTGATTCATTCCGTCGACATTAAACGGGAAATTAGACGGAGGTCTATATTTGCTTATATATAAAACTCAGTAAACATGTTTGCTATAAAAGTCAGTAAAACCTATTTATATTATGTATATGTATAATATATATATTATGTATATTTATATTATGTTATATAATACTATATATATGTATATGTATAATATATATATATATATATATATTATGTATATGTTATCTATCTATTTATATGTATAATATATATATATATTTATATTATGTCTATGTAATACTATATATGTATATGTATAATATATATATATATATATGTATGTATATATATATATTATGTATATGTTATCTATCTATCTCTATATTATGTATATGTATATGTGAAAAAGATAATTTCAAAAATGACTTAGGTCTTTCCCAAACTTTGATGAACGTTACAACTCGGTCCTTGGACTCTCGGGTCATTTCTGGGACGTTATCGAGTGTTATAAACCAAACCGGAAATGTTTTGGCCCATTTGGGGATTTTTTGAATTTTTTTTCTTAATTCAGATCGTTTTTTAAAAAAATTACATTTTTGATTCCTAAATTTATCTGGATATTCCATGATTTCTCAAAATGTTACAAATAAGTTCAAAATAATTTTCTGGTTATTTTGGAGCTTTACCAAATGTTACGAATAAGTCAAGAATAGTTTAGGGTCATTTCTGCAATTTTTGAACATATTTGTCCAATTCAGCTCAAATTTTAATAAATTGCATTTTGGTCCCTATATCGTTTTGGACATCCTATAACTTCTCAAAATGGAACAAATTAGTCCAACGAGCTTAATATCTTCAAAATCATCTGTGCATGTTTTGACACTTTTAAAATGGCTCGAGAGTTAAACCATTTATTTCCGAGCACGATTAACATTAGTTCTCTCTTGTTTATTTGAAAATAACTCAAAAAAAAAATTTTTGTACATGGTTTGTTTAATTTAAAGAAAATGTATGTAGCCTTTTTGGGCCAAGCATGATCAAAACGAACAATTCGGATAAATTGAAAAACATTCAAAAGCAAACAAAAGTACCGAAAGGGCGGATTATGAGCTCGCGAGCTTTTAAGACGTAATCAAACCCCCGAACTCGATTCTCTGGATGTAGACCTTTCCAAGCCCTAGGATTTTAATTACATGTACCCTAGGCAAAATTTTAGGATTCCAATTAGTCTTTAATTAATCGATGGTGACTCTATCATTTTTCGGCCCGGTTGATGACCCCACTAGACCGGACCCGTCATTTGCCAATACCCGACATTTTAAAATGAAATTAAGAATATTTTTCAAAACGGGTCAGGCAAGTCGGATTAGACGTCCGACAATTTGACGACTCTACTGGGGATCTTTTTTTTAGAGGGTTTAGGCTTTGTCATGTTTGCTTTGCCATGTTATATGTTTACCTATCTGTTTTGAATGTTTGCTCATGGTTGCAGTTTTTAAATTTTTGTCTGAAAAGCAATGTAAATGTAATATTTCAAAATGATGTAAATCCTTGTTTTGCACACACCACGCTGGTTACCATTACCCGCTCGGACCCGGATCACATTAAGAGCTTAGGGAGTTTAGTAGGGGAATGCGCCCGGAGCGGTTTGGACCGCCGGTACGCACCTAAAAAACTCAACCCGATGGTCAAAATGGGCCTATGATCCTCTACAGGGGGTGAGGTTTCGTTGGTTCAGAGGACCTAGAAATTCCATCCCGTTAGACCAAAAGCTTCACACCGCGCTTAGCCTTCTACCAGTTTCGTTTTTTTTTTTTGTGTGTGTTTTCTTTTGGCCATAGATCAAGACATATATAGGATTGAGCCTTTTGTATTCCATAAACCTCTGTAAATGTAATAACTTAGTAGTGACATTTACTTTCTCGTACTTGCATTGCATTTTTCTAAAAAAAAAATGTAAGTTCCGTTCATTTTGTCTTGTATCCTTATGACGTTGCACATATCATCTTTGGTAAGGATGAAGCAGACAAACCACTGTCCTCGCACCAATGCCATTCAACCCCCCACGCTCGAAATTGCCCGAATATGGAAAGCCATGACAAAAGAGGATCAAAAGTACGTGAACGAGAACATTGGCGAGGTTCATGAACTCACAAACTACAAAGTCAACTGGGCTCTCCTCGATGCTTTGTCTCATTTTTGGGATGTAAAAAACGTCGTCTTCGTGATAAACAACAATAAACTCACACCTACGCTCGAAGAATACCGTCAACTCGTTCAAGGGGTAGATTGGGATCGTGGAATTGTTCAACCCGACCTCCAACAAAGAGGCGAAGATAGTACCTTGGCCAAACTGCTCAAAGTCACATCAAACAAAATGTCCACCGAGCTCAAGTTGAATGAGGGTCATGGCTTATCTATTTATATTTTGGTATATTGGATTGAGCGTCGAATTGTCGATAAAACTAATGCTATGGGAAGATGTCATGCTTTTATTTTACTTGTTTTGGAAAGAGTCATATTCCCATTTTCTAATGGTCTCATCGACTCAACTATGGCCAAAGTCGTCATCCAAATAATAGAAGGCAAGGGTTTCGTAACAGCATTGCTCGCCGAAACCATTGCATCTCTAAATATTTTAAAATCAAAAGGAAAGGGAGAACTAAATGCAAGTCCGGCCTTAATTCAGATTTGTTTTTTAAGCCATATGAAATAATTTGGCATGAATTTTCCCCGGGCAAACGTTTTAGGCGACAAAAGGGTCATCTTGAGGATGTTAGGTCGATCATTGTTTGAAGCTGAAAAATGGAAAGCCCTCGATTGGAAAATTTATATTTCAAAACTAACGCATAAGGACATTTTATGGACGGGTTGATGATTACCCATCCACCGCCCTACGATCCTTAGATGCAAAACTTTCGAGGGAGTTCCGCTTCTCAGCCATCGAGGATCCATGATCACCTACCCTTCCTTAGATTCAGTGGTTTCCAAGAAATTACAGTGCACATTCATGGACCCCCAAGAGCATACAAGTGGCACAACCGAGCAGACATTATAAACTCGCTACGAGACTCAGTTCGACAAGTGAATGATGATTGGGGAAACTGAGTCCCACTATTCATAAATCTGATGGAAGGCTCCACGAAAAAGGAAAACGAATACCATGCGATAACGGAGTACATTCATAAGTTCTACTCGGCACCCGCAAGGATAACTCCGCCTTTTGACCCGAAGGAGATAATCAGAGATAGGCCCGAGCAATCACTATCATGTCACGAGGACATCTACGCGATCATGAAATCTAGGGTGGAAATTCAAAGTATTGTTTGGGCTGATGAACACTCTAGATCCAAGAAAGAGATCCAACGCCTCCGCAATGAGTTACGGTGTGTACTAAATGAAGTGAGAAGTCGGGATCGCACCTTGGAGAAATGTGAGGGCAAAATAGCTGAGTTGAATGACACCCTTGAACAGTCCAGACGAAGGGCAAGGAAAATAAAAAGATTTTCGAAATGCATTTCCCCGACCTTCCTTAGAACCAAGGAGAAAGCGACAAATGCATTCAACAAGCTGCGCCGTCGTGTGAAATGTCTTAAGAATTAGACTTTGATTAACCAATTCCTTTTAGAGTATTGTTTGAAAAAACTTTTGTCGTATATGTCATCAAAGTCTAAGAATGGAATGAACAGAACATGCATATTTATTTTGAAAAAAAACATGCACGATCAATTGTGTATTTATCATTCTTACTATGGTATTTGAATGATTTAGGCACATCTGGCAAGAACAAGCCCGATACGCACTTGTGGTTTCGTTCAATGGGAACGAATGGAGCAGTAAAATCAAAGCCCTCCACCAGGTTTTTCGGAACCCATGCGACAGTTGACAACTCCAGCACCTCAAGAATACGAAGAGAGAATCATCCAGCTAGAACAAACTATACACACCATGAATACTGGCATGGCTGGCATGACGTCCCGGTTCGAGCAAATGTTGGTTTTTCTAAACGCCCAGGCAGCCACCTCATCTTCTCAAGCATTACCTCCGCCCGTAGTACCTCATCAATCCATGCCAAGTACTTTGGTCTTACCCGAGCAAGCTCCACCTCCCACATATGGTCATCCTGACCAAGCTCCACCTCCCACTTATGGTCATCATGTCCAAGCTCCACCTCCCACATATGGCCATCCCAACCAAGCTCCAACTCCTACATACGACTATCCTAATCAAGTTCCACTACCCGTGCATGACCCTCATGATCAAGTGTTTCCTCTTCAACATGATCGGGTTGCACCTCTGGTACCTGTTTACCCCAACCAGGCCGCACGACCCGCGTTTGGTCTCCCCAATTACTCGGTCACAGTCGTCCCGGTCGAGAACAAACAAGACAATCAGTTGAAGCAGATTGAAGAAAACATGAGGTCTATTTAAAGAGTAGATCGATTGGGAGACTTGAATTTCTCTGATCTTGCTCTATTTCAGGAAATCCCAATGCCCGATAAATTCAAGGTGCCAGACTTTGAAAGGTTCGATGGAACAGGACATCCGATTGTTCACCTCAAGATCTACATGGCGAAAATGATTCCATATCAGCAGTATACCAAGTTGATGGTCCAGTTCCAGGAAAATTTGAAAGGGGAGGCGCTGGTCTGGTTCGCAGGATTAAGAACGGAGCAAGTGCCAAATATGGAGGAGTTGGCCAAGATTTTCCACCGTCGATATAAGCACAATCTCGATAAAACTCCTACTCGCCTTGATCTTCAGGCTATGGAGATGAAAGAGCGACAATCTTTCAAAGATTACGTGTCTGGTTGGAGGGGAAATGCCAACTGCATGAACCCGCCTTTCAAGCAGAACGAGGCAGACCCAACTTTTATAAGCACTCTTAAGGGTATATATTATACCCAAATGATGAGTCAATCCACAACGGAATTTTCAAATCTCATCATGACGGGCGAATTGATCGAGCGAGGGCTTTGGTCCGGAAAGATTGAAGACCCATACAAAAGTGCGGCGGATCCTAAGAAAACTGGAACAAAGAAGTCTACCCAGACCATAGGCGCGGTCTATCCAAACCCTTACCTGGCTCCTTACTAGGCTCCGTATCAACAATACCAACCATAACCGGTGGTCCCGATACCTCAAGCTCCTCGAGCCTCACAAGGATCAACCTCTCTGCCTAACCCACAAGATTCTGTTAACCTAGGTGGGAACCAAAGAAGATTTCGAGAGCCCCGACAATTTACCTCGCTTCCAATACCGTTGATTGAATTGTACAAGAAGGTTTTGGCTCAAGGGCTTATAGGTCCTGAGCTTCTGAGTCCCGAAACGCAAATTCTAGCTAATTAACCAAACTCAAAATGTGAGTTCCACATGGGAGCACCAGGCATACCACTAACAATTGACCTCGCCTGAAGCACCGAATACAAGACCTTATCGATCATAAGTACCTGGTCTTAAATCCCATTTCGCCACTGAATGTCAATTCCAATCCGCTACCCAACCACATTTCAGGCTCAGTCAACATGATCTTCTTAAAGAAGGACCAACCCCTTTGGTCAGCCCCATGGGTCGGGAGATGATAAAAACTTATGTGTCGATGATCACCGCACTAATCATTGACTATGTACCGCAAGGACCATCACCATTCAAGTATGATAACAACAAAAGGGTACAGTGGAACAAGGGGGCACGTGGAAGGATCGGTGAAAAATGAAGACATTTTTAGTATGACTCGATCTGGACGTTGCTATATCCAGCCAGAAAACCCGCCCAAGGAGAAGGAGGTGGAGGGAACCCAAAAGAATAAGGTAACTGAAGAAGGAGCGAGCAATTTCATGAAGATTGTAAAGGATGCTAAGTACAAGGTCGTGGACCAGTTGCTTAGAACCCCATCGCATATATCTTTGTTGGCTCTGTTGTTGAGTTCTGAACCACACTGGGATGCATTAATGAATGTTTTTAAGGATGCCCTGGTACCAAAGGAAATTTCAACCCGCCAAGTGGAGAATCTCATTGGTTCGGATTTTACTAGCCAAATCGCATTCGGGGATGAAGAGTTGGGTTCTGAGGGACAACAACATGTCAAGGCCCTCCACATCGTGTGCAAGAGTAATGATTGACAACGACTCAGCTTTAAATGTATGCCCGATGTCCACCCTCCAACATATGAATATAGGTATGTTACTCATCCGTCCAACCAAGAGTGTTGTTCGAGCTTTTGATGGCAATATAAGGGAGGTAGAAGGAGAAATTGAATTACCATTGGAGATTGGTCCATGCGTGTTTAGCGTAACTTTCAAAGTCGTGGACATTCCAGGGGTCTAAAGTCTACGTTTGGGAAGACCTTGGATACACGCCGCGGGGGCAGTGCCTTCTACCCTGAATCAGAAAGTAAAATTTATATCTGAGGATCACTTGGTTGTGATCGATGGGGAGGAAGATTACCACATCTATAAGGAGACTTCCGTACCTTTCATCGGAATCGAGACCGAAGATGCATTATCTTTCCATACATTCAATCTCATTTCTGTGATTAGAGATTGGGGAGAGCCAGCACCAGATAGAGCCGAACTAATGGTAGGAAAGATCATGTTGGGTAACAACTTCATCCGAGGACGCGGTCTGGGAATCCACGGTCAAGGCATCATACACCCAATAGCTCCGAGAAAGAACAAAGGCACTTTCGGACTGGGTTTCCTTCCTAATTTCAAAGATTACGAAGTCGCTCGAAGTAAACGTTTTACTGGAAATTCCCAGGCATTGCTGTTTCCTCCCCTCGCTGTTTCATTTCCTAGCCCACCACAAATGATTCAACCCGACGACGTTGCTTCTCATGAAGGCTTATCAGGCTTGTTTTCGATCGGTGTCACCGTTGGAGCCCTGCTTGATGAAGCTCCCTCAGGCATTTTTCGTCTGTCCACTTTCTAGTGGGGAGAATATCACAAATTGGATGACATTACCTGCTTATGCGTTCTCTCTTAGAAATAACGAGTAAGACCTTTTGAAAAGGGATGTATTCCGCGTAGGACATATGTAGTCCTCACATTTTGGAATAGGGAAAATTTGTCATGACCACATTAAATGAATCCCTTCTTTTGTTAATTCATCATTTTATCAATATTATATCTCCTTCTACCTACTTCTGACATTAATCTCCCTTCTCTTATGTTTCCTTCTATAGGAACAATACCTCTAGAGAACACAAGGGGAACCATGATTCAATCTCATACAAGGATCTGGTGAGGAGGATGTCACGAAAGAAATTGAAGAAAGTTGGGAAAGGTACGAGAGAGACAAGCTCCTAACAACAGAAGTCACTGAGGTCATAAACATCGACACTCCCGAGGAACCACGCGAATTGAAAATTGGGACAAGTCTGAGTCCTAACCAAAGAACACAGATGATGGATATGCTAAAAGAGTACCAGGAGATTTTCGCCTGGTCATATGCTGACATGTCAGGCCTTGATTCATCAATCGTGGAGCACGTTCTGCCACTAGACACTGAGAACTTTTGACCCAAGAGACAACACCTGAGGAGACAAAGTCCCGGCCTAATCCTTAAAATTAAGGAAGAGATCATCAAGCAAATAGATGTTGGATTCTTATAAGTTTGCAACTATTCTGAATGGGTAGCAAATATTGTTCCAGCACCCAAGAAGGACAGTCGCATCCGCGTCTTTGTTGACTATCGAGATCTTAACAAATCCAGTCTGAAGGATAATTTTCTTCTGCCTCATATCAATATGTTGGTCGACAACACAGCACGTCATACGATGTTCTCGTTCATGGACGGGTTCTCAGGATACAACCAGATCAAGATGTCTGAGGCAGATAAGTCAAAAACCGCATGTGTCACGATGTGGGGCACATTTTGTTACAGAGTTGTGCCATTCGGTTTAAAAACTGCATGGGCAACCTACCAAAGGGCAATGGTGACACTATTCCACAACATGATGCACAAACAGATCGAGGTGTACGTAGATGATATGATTGCAAAGTCTCAAGAAGGTGGAGATCACTTGATCAATTTACGCATGCTATTTGAAAGGCTCAAGAAGTACAAGTTGCGTTTAAACCCGACTAAATGCACTTTTGGAGCCACATCAGGCAAGTTATTGGCCTTCATAGTCAGTGAGAATGGAATTGAGGTAGACCCTGACAAAGTCAAGGAGATACAAGAGTTACCCCCAACATCGACCGTCAAGCAGGTCCGAAGCCTTTTAGGACGTTTGAATTACATTTCGCGTTTCATCGCAAATATGACAACCAAGTGTCAACCTTTATTTCGTCTTTTACGTAAGAACGCTCGGATAATCTGGGATGAAGAATTCCAGAACACCTTAGAGTCCATAAAAAAATACCTGATAAGCCCACCAGTCCTGGTGCCGCCAACTCCAGGACGACCGCTCATTATGTTTTTAACATTGCGCCAAGACTCGTTGGGGTGCATGTTGGGACAACTCGATGTGACTGGAAAGAATGAACATGCCATATACTCCATGAGTAATAAGTTCACGGAGGGTGAAACAAAGTATCAAGAGGTGGAAAGGATATGTTGTGCACTCGTGTGGGTAATGCAGCGACTTCGCCAGTATACGTTGTACTACACCATACGTCTGTATTCGAAGATGGATCCCGTGAGATACCTCTTAGATAAGCCGGCATGGACAAAAAATATCGCCAAGTGGCAAGTTCAACTATGTGAGTATGACATACAATTTTTGCCTCGAATTTCGGTGAAGGGGAAATCAATCGCCGATCATTTACCAGAGTGATCACTTGATCAACTTCGAATTCCTATATGGTGAGATCATGCAAGTAGAAGAAGAAGGGATGCCAAAGGCAAATTGGAGGATGTACTTCGACGGTGCTGTGAATTCAGTCGGATGGGGTATCGGGACAGTGTTCATCTCACCAAAGGGGAAACACTTCCCAGTGGAATCCAAGGTCACCTTCCACTGCACCAACAACATTGCAGAATACGAAGCATTTGTTCTCAGCATGCACGCTGCACTAGACCTCGAAGTGAATAAACTAGAAGTGTTCGGAGATTCAATGTTATTCATCCTCCAAACGACAGGGGAATGGAAGACGAGGGATGCCAAACTCCAGCCATACCACGAGCACCTTGAAGATTTAGCTGCAGAGTTTGAAGACATCACTTTCACTCACATGCCGAGAAATATGAACCAATTTGTAGACGCATTGGCAACACTCGTATCACTGAGTAACATTTCGTCGGGAAATCAGGTACTGCAGTGGAGATCAAGATCAAAGAGGTTCCAGCCAATTGTTGTGCAGTCGAAGAGTCAGACGGTCAACCGTGGTTCACAGACATAAAAAAATACCTAGAGACTGGAGAGTTCCCAGAGGGTGCCATAAGAAATGACTGGAAGGTCGTACGAAGGATGGCTTGCAATTATTTTCTCAATGGCTCAACCTTACACAAAAGATAATTTGATGATACTCTTTTGAGATACGTGAATGCCAAAGAAGTTGAGCGCCTAATGGAAGATATTCACGAAGGTTGTTGTGGCCCACACATTGGCGGGCAAATTCTATCAAAAAATATAATGAGACTTGGATACTTTTGGTCCACCATGACATCTGATTGTGCGATACACAACCAACATTGTCACCTCTGTCAAGTGTACGCAGACCAAATCCACACGCCACCACACGAGCTCTATCCTATGACTTCCTCGTGGTCTTTCTCAATGTGGGGCATCGATGTAATCGGTATGATCTCTCCAAAGGCGTCCAACGGGCATCAATTCATATTGGTGGCGATCGATTATTTCACAAAGTGGATAGAGGCGATCAGCCTAGCGTCAGTAACGGCAAAAGCAGTCGAGCGTTTCATTAGGCAGGAGATCATCGCGCGTTATGGGGTGTCGGAGTCAATCATCACAGATAATGCCAAAAATAAGAAGATAATAAGAAGAAAATAAATGAATGGCGTAGTGGAAGCAGAAAATAAGAAGATCATAGAGAAAATGACTGTCAATTATAAGGATTGGCACGACAAGCTACCTTGGGCACTCATGGCATACAGGACCTCAATACGGACATCAACAGGGGCAACCCCATTTTCCCTTGTTTACAGGACTGAAGTCGTGCTGCCAATTGAAGTAGAAATCCCGTCAGCAAGGATCCTCGCTGAAGCAGAGATGGACGAATCAGAATGGGAGAGATGCAGATACGAGTAATTAAACCTCATAGATGAAAGGCAACTCATCGCGCTGTGTCATGGGCAATTGTACCAGCAACGCATGGCTCGTGCATTTAACAGGAAGGTACGTCCAAGCGAATTGCTAGGAGGCGATCTAGTTCTCAGAAAAATCCTGCGAGTCAATCCAGACTCTCGAGGCAAGTTCGTGCCTAAATATGAAGGGTCTTATGTTGTCAAAGTGGTTTTCAGTGGAGGAGACATGATCATTACCGATATGGACGGCCAAGAACTCCCCAGTCCAATCAATATGGACGCAGTTAGAAAATACTATCCTTAAGGACTTCGTAACCAGAATACGAACCTCCAAAGTGAGAGAAAATTCCCGCTAAATCGAACACTTGAAAGGGCGGTTTAGGCAAAATTTAGGGAAGAGGGGCATGATTGAAAATCCCCAAAAGGACAATCATGGCAAAAGGAGAGGAATAAAATCCATGTTAGGTTCAAAACCCGAACGGGCGACCTAGACAAAAATTAAGGGAACCGAGAGGTGCGGTAAAAAAAACCATAGCAAAAGGAAAGAAAATCGAGAGAAAATCCAGCTTCTTGGAGTCACAAAAAAAACGAGCGGAGCTTTCAGGTGTTCAGCCTTCGCAAGTCATCATCGACGACCAGGGCCTGTAGTTATCCAGCTTCGGGGGAAAAAACCAAGGAGCGGAGCCTTTAGGTGTTCAGCCTTGGCAAGTAATCATCGACGACTAGGACATGTAGTTATCCAGCTTCTGGGAAACAAAATGACAAGCGGAGCCTTTAAATATTCAGCCTTCGCAAGTCATCCTCGACGACCAGGACCTGTAGTTATGTAGCTTCTACGAATCACAAAGCTGACGAGCGGAGCCTTTAGGTATTCAGCCTCCGCAAGTCATCCTCGACGACCAAGACATGTAGTTATCCAGCTTCTAGGAGTCACAAGCCGACAAACAGAGCATTTAGGTATTCAACCTCCGCAAGTCATCCCCAATGAATCACAAGCCAACGAGTGAAGCCTTTATGTGTTCAGACTCTGCAAGTCATCCTCGACGACCAGGACTTGTAGTTATCTAGCTTCCAGGAGTCACAAGCCGACAAATGGAGCCTTTAGGTGTTCAGACTCTGCAAGTCATCCCCAACAAATCACAAGCCGACGAACGGAGCCTTTAGGTGTTCAGCCTCCGCAAGGCATCCTCGACAAGCAGGATTTGTAGGTGTCCAACTTCTGGGAATCACAAGCTGAGGAACGTTTAGGCGCTCAGTCTCCGCAAATCATCGTCAACAATCGGGACTTGTAGATATCCAACTTCCAAAAGTTGCATGATAATGTTTGTCTACAATGTAAATAATGAAGCGAGAAAAGCCAAAATCACTTGTTTGTCTTTGAACACACACTCAAGAGATCACTTCCATAAGTGCGTGCTCAAACAGGGGCAACTGTAAACATCTGATTTTGGCTCGGGATCAAAATACTGTATATATATATTTGAAAACTAAAAAAAAAATAACGTGGAAAATTGCCACATGGGCACACATGGCCCTGTTTCCTCTTTTCCACCGTTTTTATTTTTTATTATTAAAAAAAAGTTTTTTTATTATTAAAAAAAATATATTATTTAAAAAAAAAACTGTTTTTAAATTAATTAAATAAGTAGTAGATTTCTTCTATAAATATAAGGTGAATGCTATGGTGAAGGAGGATAAAAGAGAATGAAAGAATTGAAGAAGAGAAGAGTGATTGGAGAGGAAAAAAAAGAGTGAACAAAATATATCGGTAATTATCGGTCTCGGTTTCTCGGACGGTGTTTAAGTTCCGAAAGATTTATGTATATTTCTCTCGCATTTAATATTGTATTTGTATTTCCTAATGTTATTATTTATGTTATAAAAAAAAAAAGAGAAGAGTTTGTATACATATATTACATATTTATGCATAATATACTTGTTAATATATATATATATATATATATATATATATATTTATATAAAATATATATATATTTATATAAAATATATATATTTATATTATGTCTATGTAATACTATATATATCTATATGTATAATATATATTTATATTATGTATATGTATAATATATATATTCTGTATATTTATATTATGTTTATGTAATACAATATATATGTATGTATATATATATATATATAATATATATATATATTATTAAGGCTGAACATGTTTTTGTAACCGCCAGTCTTCTAAATTACAAAATTACCCTTTAATTTAATAACACTATCCAACTATAATTTAATTTAGTGAATCAATTTTTGTCATTTCACGTTCTAAAAACCCCTAAATCCCTTATAATATATTTCATTATTTTATTTTCCTCTCCCTCCTTCTATCTCCCTCTATCTGTATTTCTTATTATGCGGTAACCCCTAAATCTCATCTAAACATTTTTTTTATTCATTTTATTCTCCAGTATACAGTTTTTTATTCATTTTATTCTCCACTATACAATTTTTTATTCAATTTATTCTCTTCTATACATTGTTTTATGCAGTTATCCATATGTATTCTTCACTATGCGGTTTGTTCATTCATTTTATTCTCCACTATATCGTTGTTTCTCCATATCTTTCCATTTCTCCTACTATCCAGATTTTTTCGGCGTATCTCTCCATCTAACTTCCTCTCTCAAATATTTATAGATGGATTTCTTCTATTAACCTCTGTCCCAAGTTCCAAAGCATCCCCAAATTCTAGCCCAAGTTCCCCGGTGTCCCTAAGTCCTGACGTCCCCAAGTTCCAGCCCAGCATCCCCAAGATCCATTGATGTGATTACTGTCCCTATTAATCCCATCAAAAAAGGACGCCTGATGACCGCCACTTCTAATAGGTGCTCTCTCTATACCTTTGAGTTTCTGTGTTTCCAAGTATGCTGAAATTCAATTTCAGTTTCCGTATTTTACGTTTGGTGAAATCTAGTTTCACTGTTTTTCGGTGATGAAATTCTTTGGTGAAATTTAGTTTCACTGTTTTTCGGTGGTGAAATTCTATGTCAGTTTCAGTGTTTTTTTTATTGCTTTCTCATGGTGTATATTCACTATAATTTCTCATGAACTCCTCCATTGTTATTTCTTTGTTCTCTGTTGTATAATGAGTATATAATATTTTTATTATAATATTACAAACCGTGAACTTTCTATTGAAATTGGGGATGCATAGGAATTTGGGGATGCATAGGAAATTGCAAGGGTGTCAAAGTACTCACCGTGCAATGGAAATTAGGAAATGTCAAGTGTTTTTTTTACCAAACTGTCAAGTGTGTTAGAAAAAAGGAATTATATGTTTGGTTAGAAATTTGGGATGCATAGGAAAAAGGAATTATATGTTTGGTTAAAAATATTGGTAGAAAATTTACACTTACTGCTGTCAAAATGACATTTTCAGCATTTTTTTTTTCTGCAAGCAGAAGTATCGATTTATCCAACAAATACCAAATTTCTTAATTGTCAAGAAAATACACATAATGCGTCAACATTAAAACACTTAAGTGTACATAATGAAACACACAACTCGCGGGTTCTAATTACACATAATGCAACAAATACACATAATGTTTTTGACACAGGACTCTATTTAACTGTCAAAATGACAAATTGTTGATTTTTTGCTTTGCTAAATTGATATGGTTCTCATGCAGAAGTATCAACTTATTATAGTAAAAACAGTGATGTCAATACTATTTTATCTCCACAGCATCTCAGTAATATGGTTTCTTTCTGCAAAACATGGAATTCAAAAAACGTTTGAAATCTACATTTTACTATCAGGCTAAAAAAAATTCTGATTTTAAGTTTCTTTTATAGTAAGAAAACCTTCATTCATCGTGTGCTCCAATATATATTCTTGAACCTTAAGTTTACAGAATTGCTTGATACTAAAGAGTGCATGCTTTTTAGTGTACTTTGCTTTCAGGATTACAAATATGCATATATATAATTGTTGAATAGCAGTGAAGAATGGAGAATACCTTTGATAGTACCGACGATTCTTCAACCTTAAAAGTTTGAGAATACGATTTAGGTACGGTTAGTTGCTCAACCCATTCGTTATGCTTCTTTGTCGTAATCAGTTTCTTTATTTCATTCTTCCGCAGCTTATGGAATTCACCCTTAATTTTATGTAGTAGAGTATCCAGCAATTGGACAAGTTTTCAGCTGATTTTGAATTATATTTGCTTCAATCTCTATTACAGCTTTAGGTCATCACAATTCAATCTGATACAGGAATTTCATAAGCTACAAATTGTAAAGGAGAGTTTTGGTTTACAACATACGTGCAAAGGTTTGAACTTTGAACTGCTCTTTTTTTCACTTAATTGTTTTTCATTTTTTAGATTGATTCAGATAGCTTTATAGTTTTTCTTATAAAACAAATGTTTTTAACGTGATGTTCAAACTTTTTATCTGTGTACAATCATAATTAACGTGGATCCACTGAATATTATAGTGTACCCCACATTAATTTTGCAATTTAATTGGCCAATTAACTAGACTATTTAATTGGGCAAACTTTAAATTGTACAACCATATTTATAAGTTTCCTAATTTACCGTGGCAAGTTTTATAGTCTTTAACGTGGAAAGTTGCCCAGACTAATTGAAGCTCAGTACATGGTGGGTTTCTCTGTTATTCCCTCTAAATCTCCTTATGTTATGATATCTACATCTGAAAGTCGTTGCTTCAATCTTCACTGCATGTACCTTTCATATGATGTTGAGTTGTTCAGTTGCCTTCCCTATATTGAACTACCACTCAAATGAATTTATTCCTTTATTGAAATTGTGATGCATGTTCATTGATGTGAAGTGGAAACCTACTATTTGTTATTGTTGGTGTTATTTTAAATGTGATGATTTATATTTTTACTATATAATTGCAGAGTGTCTTTGTCTTTAATCCCAATCAAGATTGTTGGATCGAACGCATAGACAGTTTTTATCTTCATTAATCTCATCTGTGGTATGTTTTCGTGTTTATTTTTAAAGAATTCGTAATTGATGAGTTTTTGTTCCTATTCATAATTATGTTGTAACACTAGATTGTGTCTACCAGATCTACATTTAGTATAGTATTGTATAGTAAAAATCTAGCATTTACTCAATGTTACCAAATATTGTTTGACGCAAAAAAATAGTGTTGCTCTGTTGATTAATAAAATATATTTAATATTATTTGCACTATAATTTTATTGTTATTAAATGTTGAGTTGTAATAATTTAAAATGGAATCATAGTTAATTTGATAAATTGTTATTATTTACGTAAATCTTATTATAAACATTTATGTTACTATAATTTATATTTTAAACTCTATCAATTTTAGAGTTCAATGCTTGACTCCTAAACATTAGTTAAATATCCAAAATATTTAACTATTATTACGAATAATAGTTGGATTGATAAAGTATTCCTTAATAACGAATAATAGTTGGATTGACACGCACTTAATATTAATTACTGTATTGTTGTCACACTTAATTAATGTTACTGGAAATTCATCATTCATAATGTAATCCTTCAAAATCAATAATTTTGGTCCTTTTTAGGAATTGATAAACTTCTACTATATAAATTAAATTAACTCAACTTATGCCAACTCAAGGTATAATAACGACATAAATTCATTAATCTATAATCATAATTTTGTACATAATAAAATTATAGTGATTCACACCATTTCGTATGTACATCTGCATTTATATATCTATATTATTAAGGCTAAAATACATCTATATTATTAATATGTGTTACACCTTCTTAATTAAATATTATTTTTTATACTTTATATAGGTATACCTTCGGCAGTACAATATGCATCCTTCACCATCACAGAGACTTCATCGACGTACATGTAATGTTATATTGACATATATACACATACACATTTATATATACTTTTGTATTCATTATAATTCATACAATAATATTTTCTTAAACAATATTATTAGAATCATTTCGGTTAACTGCTATTCAAAGACTTGCCCGCATGCCGGTACCAGTACAAGATAATTCAGGAGCTGGTTCTTCTACAAGCCACCCGGTGGGTAATTCGATGGACGTTGGTGTACATCGTTCAAGCAACTTTCAAGGTATATTAAGTCTTCATCACATATCAAAAATATTGTAGCAAACAAAATTAAACATATTCTATATGTGATTATTAGAATCATTTCGGTTAACTGCTATTCGAAGACTTGCCCGCATGCCGGTACCAGTACAAGATAATTCAGGAGTTGGTTCTTCTATAAGCCACCCCGTGGGTAATTCGATGGACGTTGGTGTACATCGTTCAAGCAACTTTCAAGGTATATTAAGTCTTAATCCCATATAAAAAAAATTGTATCAAACAAAATTAAACATATTATATATGTTATATATGTGTATCAAGAAAACGTAGTTCACTTATCATGACTGTAACAACGCATATAGTTGTTACTTTAACAAAACATGATATAAATTATTATTAAAATTGTAGTGTACCCAATTAATTTAAATTAAACTACTGACAACTTTATTAATGTAAACCATTATGTGCGCGGTATAGTCGATAAAGACATTCACTTTTTCTACAGTGTTACCTGCAACAACAGGAAGAAGAGGGTATCATTGTATTGCTCGAAATTTTCACGAGGGTGTGGATTCTCTAAGACACGTTCTTAGGGATCCTACATTTTGTAACAAATGTTCAGTCAAGCGTTTCCACCACGTGAATGACAGTATATGTTGCATGAATGGTCGGATTGCTCTACTGGTCCACTCTCCTCCACCAGCAATGTTGGAATTATTTGAAGATCCAACTGTTGATGGAAATCACTTTAGGCACAACATTCGTGCTTACAATCATGTCTTCTCTTTTACATCAATGGGCGTTAATGTGGATGAAAGCTTGGTGGCAGGTAGTCGAGGGATATATACATTTCGAGCTTAGGGATCAATATATCATCAAATTGGTTCTCTTCTACCATCTGAAGACGAACGACTGAGATATCTCCAAACATATATATACGATACAGAGCATGAATTGGAGAACCGATTAACTGAAAATAATACCTTAAAGGTATCAGTATTGGAGAGAATAACTGCAATACTCAATGACGTAAATCCATTCATGCATCAATTTTGACAATTATCTAGAAGGTTAGATATACATCAGTGTCGTTTACAACCACGTCATATGCATCAGTACGCAGTACCCACTGCTCCACAAGTAGCTGCAATTATAGTTGGAGGAAATGATATGACTGAGATTCACAGTCGTGATTTTATTGTTCAAAGACAATCTGGTGATCTAATAAATGTACAAGATATGAGCAGCTATTATGATCCCCTTCAATATCCAATACTATTTCCTCACGGACTTTATGGTTGGACGTTTGATGAAGAACGCAGATCAACACGTACTGTAACATGTCGTGACTATTATGCTTTTATGCTACACGCATATTCTTTCTTCGTTCTCTTTTAATTACATTTATTACCTAAATAATAAGTTATTTATTATCATTTTGATGTTGTAATTTAATACGTCAGTTTGTTCTTACAGATTAGAGAACATATTTCAAAATCTCTATTTCTCCGTGGTGGACGACTTATGCAACAATATGTGGTCGATCAGTATGTTAAAATTGAATAACATAAACTTCGTTGGGTTCGTAATAATCAAAACACTATCAGAGTTGATGCTTACCAAGGCCTTCTAGACTCTTTCGCTATAGGAAATCATGACACAGGTGACTACTTAAATTTATGTTTTTTAATGTCTATAGTGAATGATACACTAACAGTAAATTACTACATGTACAATGGCTGATGCAACAAAGGCACGGTTGGACGGAGGACAATACTACCATCATCCTTTGTTGGATCCAACCGTGATATGTTTGAAAGATATCCAGATGCAATGGCTTTGGTACGTGCTTTTGGAAAACCAGATATCTTTATCACAATGACATGCAATCCTTCGTGGGAAGAATTTACTAATGAACTACTACAATTTCACGTAACCATCATCATTCACTGTATTCAATATCTTATCATTCTCATGGCATCCTATTTTTGAGTTCTTTAAAATAGTCTTGTTGCATCAATTACTAGGTTCCACATGATCGTCCTGATTTACTATCTGGCATTTTTCATGCTTGATTTAAGGAGTTTAAAACTGATATACTTAATCGAGAATTTTTGGGAAAAGTGATCGCATGCACCTACGTTATTGAGTTCCAGAAAAGAGGACTCCCACATGCACACATGTTAATAATTCTTCATGATGATGCAAAACCCTATACGCCAGATGACTATGATGCTTTGGTCAGTGCTGAAATTCCTGATCAACATCAAGAGCCCTTACTACGTGCTAAATTACTAAAGCATATGATCCATGGCCCATGTGATCATTCACGAACAGCACCGTGCAAAAAAAATGGAGAATGTAAGAAAGGTTTTCCAAAAGCGTTTTTGGAGTTCACTATGGAAGGGAGTGATTCTTATACACTATATCGACGACGTAATCAAGGATGCATATCACATCCACACCGTCCAGCGGTGAATGTGGATAATAGATGGGTTGTTCCATATAATTCATGGTTACTTTTAAAGTATGACTGTCACATCAATGTGGAGATTTGTGCAAGCATCAAGAGTGTAAGTATTTATATAAATACATTCACAAAGGTATTGATCGAGTTGCGGTGCAAGTGAAGGTATCATCTCTAGATGATGAAATACATCAGTACATCTATGCGCGTTGGGTTTGTGCACCAGAAGCAGTTTGGAGAATTCTTACACTCGTTATGACAAGAATGTATCCGAGTGTGTATCGTTTACAAATTCATTTGCCAAATATGCATCAGGTGCGGTTTCGATATAACCAACCAATTGCCCAGGTATTAGCAGATTCTCGAAACGCGAAGACAATGCTTACAAAAATTTTTACGTGCAACACGATCGATGTTGAAGCAAGACACTATTTATATCGAGAATTTTCTGAACATTATGTTTGGTCTAAAAGAAGTCTTGCTTGGGTAAGAAGAAGGAATCGACTTAAAGTCATTGGAAGAATTTACACAGTGACCCCTAATGATAAGGAAAAGTTTTATCTAAGACTACTACTTAATCATGTCAGAGGACCGACATCTTTTGAAAATTTACGAACGCATGACGATGTCACATATGATTCATTTCAAAAGGTTGCTGAGAGTAGGGGTTTACTAGAACAGGACAACAGTATTCGATTTTGCTTGCAGGAGGCATCAACATTCCGTACACCGAGCGTACTTAGGAGACTTTATGTCACTATTTTAGTCTTTAATGAACCAACCGGCGTGCGTGACCTGTGGAATGAATTTTATTCACCCATGGTTGAAGATTATCATCCTTCTAATGCAGATGCAACACAAATAGAGAGTCGTCTGTTGTGCGACCTTAATCTACAACTTCAACAGTATGGAAAGACAGTTCGTGATTTTGACTTACCTTCCATTGTGTATAATTTCAACAGCGAAAGTTCTAATCTGCGTATTATACAAGATGAGTTGTTAATTCATGTACCACAAGCTGATTTAGATTCAGTTAAAATTCTAAACCAAGATCAAAATAATGCATTTGATACAATTATGTCAACTATTGATCGTAGAGAAAGAGGTGTGTACTTTGTTGACAGACCTGGTGGCACTGGAAAGACGTACATATACCGGGCAATTTTAGCAGTGTTACGTGAAAGGGGCAAAATTGATTTGGCTACAGCATATTCAGGGATAGCAGCAACGATTTTGCCTAGTGGTCGTACAGCCCATTCTAGATTCAAGCTCCCAATAAATCCTACCTCTTCTGCTACATGTTCGATTACTAAACAATATTCTAACGCTGAGTTACTACGTCGGGCTACAGCAATCATATGGGATGAGCCGCCTATGGCTCATAGATTTCTTTTTGAATCATTGGATCGAACTTTGAAGGATATTTGTGACAGTAGTGATCCGCTTGGCGGTAAAGTCATGATATTGGGTGGGGATTTTCGACAAGTGCTTCCTGTCGTACAAAGGTCAAATAAGGCGCAATTCATTAAATCCGCTCTATGGAGGCATGTTACAGTTCTTAAATTAAAACAGAACATGAGGTCTCGATTTGATAACAACTTTTCAGAGTTTCTATTACGCGTTGGTGATGGAAGAGAAACACACACGGTTGATGATTTCATACAACTGCCGCATGATATGACAATACGTTGGGAAGGTGAAGAATCGATTGATGCATTAATTGATTTCATATTTCCAGATTTGCAAAATGTATCACAAGAACCGTCATGGTACGCATATAGAGCTACATTGGTGCCAACTAATACTGATGTTGATTAGTTAAATGACAAGATTATACGACGTTTTTCGGGGTCTGAACATACATTCTATTCTTACGACAAGGTTGATAGCGAAAATGAAGATTTATATCAAAATGAGTATGTCAACTCCATTGCACCAAAAGGAATGCCTCCACATTGTCTGGCTCTTAAAAAAGGTGCCCCAATAATGCTTCTTCGAAATCTCGAACCTAACGCTGGACTTTGTAATGGAACAAGACTATTATGTTTGGATTTTATGAGGAACTTAATTTATACGGAAGTTCTTGGTGAAAAATTTAACGGAACAAAAGTATTTATTCCAAGGATATTAATGAAGCCCACAAAAGATGTTCGCTTGCCTTTCCAAATGACACGAAACAGTTTCCAGTGCGCCTTAGTTTTGCAATGACTATAAATAAGGCGCAAGGTCAAACATTGCGTAACGTTGGCATATATTTGTCTGATCATGTATTCAGTCATGGTCAATTATATGTTGCTTTATCACGCGGTACGGCTCAGTCGACAACAAAGGTTTTGGTTAAAAAGGGAGAACTCGAAGGACTTACTGGTTTATGTTACTCGAAATGTGGTATACAAAAATGTTTTGTTACTTTGATCATTTGACTCTTACCATGTTTATGTTAAGGGCGTAGTTGTGCATCTTAATTTCTTTGTTTTGTATTTTATATTTTGAGTCAATTGTTTTCATATATAGTTCATGTTATTCTAACTCAATATATATACTTACTTCATATGTTTAGTACCGCTTTTCAATCAACTTTCTTTTATAGATAAAATATTTTGAACGCAACGATATATTTTCATAACATGTATATATAGGTTTCGTATATATACACATATATATAGTTAACTAATAAATTATACCGCAAAATTTTGTAATCCACTAAAGTGTATTATTTCCCTAATGGTTATACTAGACTCCGGCACGCGCTACGCGCGTGCGCATTGTCGTCGTTGGTCGTGCGTGAGGTGTTACGAGGACATGATCGGCCCGACTCCTAGGTTAATACAAGAACATTAGAAGCAGAATAGTCATTATATAAATTTTACTAATGTAAAACTAAGATTAATTTGAATAAGATAATGGAATAATAAAATTTAAAAATTCAATAATATTCTTAAAAAAATTGCTCAAGCGACCGGGAGCCCTTTTTTAAAGTGTTATATGATCCCGGTCGCTCGAGCAATTTTTTAAGAATATTATTGAATTTTAAATTTTATTATTCCATTATCTTATTCAAATTGATCTTAGTTTTACATTAGTAAAATTTATATAATAACTATTTTGCTTGTAATGTTCTTGTATTAACATAGGAGTCGGGTCGATCATGTCCTCGTAACACCTCACGCACGACCAACGACGACAACGCCCACGCTAGTAGCGCGTGTCGGGGTCTAGTTTATATTATATATATGTATAATATATATATTATGTATATGTTATCTATCTATATATCTATCTATCTATCTATCTATATATATATATATTATGTTTATGTATAGGTGAAAACAAATGATTTCAAAAATGACTTAGGTCTTTCCCAAACTTTGATTAAGGTTACAACTCGGTCCTTGGACTCTCGGGTTATTTCTGGGACGTTATCGAGTATTATAAACCAACCCGGAAAAGTTTTGGACCATTTGTGCAATTTTTGAATTCTTTTTCTTAATTCAGCTTGTTTTTTAAAAATATTACTTTTTGATTTCTAAACTTTTCTAGACATTCCATGATTTCTCAAAATGTTAAAATAAGTCCAGAATAATTTTCAGGTTATTTTGGAGCTTTACCAAATATTACGAATAGGTTCAGAATAGTTTAGGGTCATTTCTGCAATTTTCGAAAATATTTGTCCAGTTCAGCTCAAATTTTAATAAATTGCATTTTGGTCTCTATATCTTTTTGGACATCCTATAACTTCTCAAAATGGGACAAATTAGTCCAACGAGCTTAATATCTTCAAAATCATCCGTGCATGTTTTGACACGTTTAAAATGGCTCGAGAGTTAAACCATTTTTTTCCGAGCACGATTAACTTTAGTTCTCTCTTGTTTATTTAAAATTAACTCATAAAAAAAATGTTTTTACATTGTTTGTTTAATTTAAAGAAAATGTATGTAGTCTTTTTGGGTCAAGCATGATCAGAACGGACAATACAGGTAAATTGAAAAACATTCAAAAGCAAACTAATGTACCGAAAGGGCGGATTATGAGCTCGCGAGCTTTTAAGACGTAATTAAACCCCTGAACTCGATTCTATGGACGTAGACCTTTCCAAGCCCTAGGATGTTAATTCCATGTACCCTAGGCAAAATTTTAGGATTCTGATTAGCCTTTAATTAATAGGTGGCGACTGTTCCATTTTCCGGCCCGGTTGATGACCCCGCTCGACCGGACCCGTTGCTCGCCAATACCCGACATTTTAAAATGAAATTAAGAATATTTTTCAAAACGGGTCGGATTAGACGTCTGACAATCCTTAATTCGTGGCAGATGATGTCCTTGTTGATGCCTAGCATATCGCTGGGCTTTCAGGCGAAGAGCTCCTTGAACTCGACTAAGAGAATGACAAGGCCTTGGCCTCGCCTTCCGGGAGCGACGTACATATCTGCACCGCCGTTCCTTTTCCTTCCAACTAAACTTTCCGCAGTCCTCCCACCGCCTGTGGGTGACTCCTTTCCTCTCGAGGGTCCTCCTCCGTCTGAATCGCCATGGCCTCCTTCCCCTTGCCCTTCAAGACGTGGCGACGCGTGGAGTTAACGTAGCAACTCTGAGACGCGGGCTGATCTCCCTTGACCTGTCCAATCCCATGCGGCGTGGGAAATTTCAACATCTGATGGTAGGTGGAGTGAACCATTTTGAGAGGGTTCAAAGTCGAACGCCCCAAAATGGCGTTGTACGCAGTCGGGGCGTCTACTACGATGAAGGTGATGTCTATATTCAGGACCTTCCAGCAATCTCCAATCTCGACTTGCAAGGTAACCGCTTCTACCGGATATGTGGTGAGCGAGGCGAATCCCATGAGCGGGAAATTAACCTTCTTCAGGTCCTTCTCCTTCTTTCCCATTCTTTGGTAGGTTTCCAAAAAGATTACATCTGAGGAAATCCCAGAGTCAACCAAGACGCTCCTCATGCTGAAGTTCTCTACCCCCATTGTGATGACAAGAGCATCATCATGGGGCGAAGTGACTTGCTACATCTCCCTTTTTGCCAAGGAGATGACCACGTCATCCTCCTCCCGGAGTCGCTTCCCAACCTTGGAGGTCCACGCTAGCTGAGCCGCGTACACCTCTCTTGCGGCGCTAGTTTCCCCTCCCGCGGTGAAACCGCCGCTGATCACATACAACACGCTCTTTCCTGAGTCGGATGCACCCGTGTTCTTCTTAGGCGACGCTCGCCTTTCCCCTCTTGGACTTCTGGTTCTGTCGCGCCCGGCGATGAAATTCTTAAGATAGCCTCTCTGGATGAGGCTCTCTATGTCCTTCTTGAGGATTCGACAGTTGTCGGTCGTGTGCCCTTTGCGCTAATGGTAGCGACAATAAGCCTTCTTGTCGCTCCCCATCAGGACGTTGCCACTCCTTGCCGCGGGTGGGGTCGCCAGATCCTTCTTCTCCATCTTCGTCAGTACCACTGATATCTCCTTGGTCAGGGGCGTAAAGGATTCGAAGACCTCTATGGGAGGCGTGGAATGATAGGATGACGCTTTGCGTCATCATGGCTCCCCTTTAAAGCGCGCTGCTCCATTCTCTTTCTTTCTGGAGCCTCCTTCTTAAAATCCTTTCGTTTTGTCCTTCTCCTTTCTTTGGAAATTTCCCAGTCTATATATGACTTGACCCTGGCGGCCATGTCTTCCACCGTGCTAACCGGGATCACGCTAAAGCTGTCATTCAGACCGGCGCCTTTTGGTCCCAGAGCCCGTGTGAAGGCGCGAATGGTCTCACCTTCCATGATGAATTGGTTTATTCCGGCCAGCTTCGTGTTGAACCTTGTGTAGAAGTCGCCCAGGCTTTTCTCGCTCCCTTGCCTGATGTTGTCTAGGGTTCCTACACTCTTGAGCAGCTGCCTATCATCCATGTACTGAATGATGAACTTGTCCTTCAGGTCGCTCCAGTTTTGAACTGACGCCTTGGGAAGCCCAAAGAACCAATTTGACGCAACGCCGCTCAAGTTTGCCAAAAAGAGGAGCGCGAAATGGTTATCACCACTCGTTCGTCCCAAGAGGGAAGCTTCATGGTTCTGTATGTGTTCCACTGGATCGCCTTGACCCCTGTATATGTCAATCTTCACTGGCCGCACTCAATGCGGAACCGTAAGACACAGCAGCTCGGGGACGAGCGGATGCGATGCCCTATCACGGAGCGCAGGCATGACCCGCCCACCCTTCGTCTCCTTCATCTGTCGAGCAATCAGCTACTGCATATTCTCCTTCGTCATGTCTCCTACGCGGTTGGACGCAGAGTTGACACCGCTGGTGTGGGGATGAGACTGTCGCACTGACGGTACTGGCCTAGAATTGGCCTCCTCCACCTTTGTAGTCTCTGCCCGGTGAGCGGCCTTAGCCTCGGCCCTCTGCTCTCACATGTCAAGCAGGTCTTCCAGAGCAGCAAGAAGCCCGTGTGTTAACGCATTCGCCGGCCCCGTCGCGGCTCTCGGAGGTTCTCTTACTGAAGAGGCGATTCGAGAATGCGTCGGCTTCGCTATTTTAGCTCTTATAGTCATGGGTTGCTGGGATGGTTGCTGGGATCGCACGATTGGGTGAGCTGCCTCTGAAGTTGGAGTTTCATGGATAACCTCCTGAGGAGGTATAACCGATGTGCCTCCTAGATGCTGCTGTAGGACGTGGAGCGAGTCATTCTCCTTTACTCCTCGGTTGTTCTTTGCTCTTGTGATGGGGGGAGCCATGGTTGTTGTGCTTAATATTTCCACAGACGGCGCCAATGTTGGATTCTGATATCCTGGGTGTTCCTGTCTACTCTGTCGCGGCGCCCCGACGTCCTGCAATAAAGAAATCCTGAGCTGGGCCCTTTGTTTCCCCTCTGAAGCTTAAGTTAGCTGGAGTTCGTTTTAGGTATGTAAGTGTAAATGAGTATGATAACACAGATTAGTCTAAAGTAGAGAGGGGTGAAGGTATTTATAGTCTTCACTCTTAACATGAGTTGAGTTGAGCTTTGACCCTAGTTGTCCTAGGTGGCATCCGACGTGGGTGAGTGGGATACCCTTGGACAGTGTGTTGCCTAGTGCTTTATGCTCAGTGGGATTGTTCCTTGTGCCGGAGCTCCACTTCAGGCGTGGAGATCCCTCATCCCTCCTTGCCGGTCCTCGAGTCTTGAACCTGTCAGGAAAGAGGGGAAATACTCCCAGTGGCGCGCCCTTGGTGGCGAGCCCCTTATTGGCGAGCCCCTGCTGGGGGCCTTGATTTTGGGTCTAAGGGCCTCCTTTACTGGGGCTCAAAAGGTCAGGATCCATCATAAACCAAAATTAGTATCTTTGTTTAGTCAATCTGAACCAAAATCAGATCTTTGTTTGTCAAGAACCCAACACCTTGATCTGGGTTCGTCGAAAACCCAGCACCTCGAATCTGGGTTCGTCGAGAACCCAGCACCTCGAATCTGGGTTCGTCAAGAACCCAGCACCTCGGATATGGGTTCGTCAAGAACCCAGCACCTCGGATATGGGCTCGTCAAGAACCCAGCACCTCGTATCTGGGCTCGTCAAGAACCCAGCACCTCGGATCTGGGCTCGTCAAGAACCCAGAACCTCGGATATGGGCTCGTCAAGAACCCAGCACCTCGGATCTGGGCTCGTCAAGAACCCAGCACCTCGGATCTGGGCTCGTCAAGAACCCAGCACCTCGGATCTGGGCTCGTCAAGAACCCAGCACCTCGGATCTGAGCTCGTCAAGAATCCAGCACCTCGGATCTGGGCTCGTCAAGAAACCAGCACCACGGATCTGGGTTCTTCAACGAGCTATACGGACAACTGTCGGATACAATGCTGACGATGTTCGGGGAACGGCTATACAGACGAGCTATACTTACGGACGGCTATACGACATTAGAATTGGCGATTTATTTATACAAGACTAATGTGATGGGCACACTGAACATGTTGGGATTGGCAATGAGAATTGGACCAAGATGCTTGCTCACGAGTACCAGCGAGGTCTATGGCGGCCCGCTTGAGCATCTTGAGAAACAGACTTACTGGGGACATGTTAATCCTATCAGAATTACTGCTACTTATTATTTGTTTCATTGAAATTGAGAAGAGTTTATTCGTTCAATGTTTTAGGTGTTAGAAGATGCTATGATAAAGGTAAAAGAACAACTGAAACACTGGCAATGGATTATCATAGAGGAGTTGATGTTGAGGTAAGCAATTCACATAGTGCTTCAAATATGTATAAACAAAAATGTATCCGTTTTTGGAACTTTATAGGTGATTCTTTGTTATTGTAGTATCTATTGATCTTCAATTTGTTGAAAGACCATTAACTCCTATGAAAGAATGTACTTACATTTCACTCTTAATTGCCTAATGAGCTCCCATAATAGCCATGTATTTTTTTCACTATGGATATCTATCTCAAATACGGACACGAATATCTCGGATACAACGAGCCATACTTACATACGGTTGTCGGATACCATCTTGGATTGTCATGTTTTCCTACTTCTGTTATATTGCCTTGAATTGTGATGATGGTAAGATGTGGACAAGAGCGAAAAGGTTGTGAGACAAAGAGACTCAAGATTGTATAAATGTTCATTTTATATGGAACAAATAAATAATTGTACTGTCTATTATATATTTCATTTGCATGTAAAGTTAGATGTGAACTTAAATATTCGTTTTTTTATGTGGAGCATTCTTCGAAGTCTGAAGAGTGTCATTCAGGGCACCAAATGGAAGCAATTGGTGTTTTCAGTGTTAATTTGGTAATTGTGGACATCATAATATGTTACTTAGTGTCTGTTAATGGAGAGATTCATTTATGTAGAATGACATGGTTGTTTTGGTTTAATGTATGGTAGTTTTGCTTCAAGTTGTCCGGTTGTAATTCCTCTATTTATCAATTAACAATAGTATTTTTTCATTTGTATTTTTTTTAATGAGTTTTTCTTTTACTAGCAGATATTTTTCATTGGCATAACATGTGTAACGACTAAACTGGTTTTGTCGGCAAAAGGGTATTTACCGACGAAACGTTTTTCATCGGTAAAAAAAATTGCCCACTAAATCGCCTTTCGTTGGTAAAAATTGTCTTTACCGATGAAATTGTCTTTGCCGACCAAATCTATTTTGTCGACAAAAACTTATCTTTGCCGAAAAATGTTCCGTCGATAAATAAATTTTTTTACCGATGACATAATTGTGACATATTTCGCCGGTAAATTTTCGTCTACGGGGCATTCATCGGCGAAAGTTTTACCGACAAACTTCTATATTTACCGACGGAATTGATTTTAACATACGAAAATTTTATATTTTTCAACGAAAAAATATTGTTGGCAAAAGCGAAAATTCCAGCAGAAGGAGAGCTTGTGTAAATCGTAGAAACTTCGGGGACCAAAGTGGACTGTAACAAAAAGTCGTAACTGCCCCCGGGTCTATAAATAGACCCCTAGGGGGACTGCGCTAACATACATCCATACACTTATCTACAATCTACATACTATCAAGAGACACACTCAATGTAGATGCTCTCCAATTGTCTTAGGGAATCCACTGTGAAAACCCAAGGGACACTCCATTTATGTGACGTCCCTCTCGACCGGTATCGTCGTCGTGACTCTGAACCATCAACGATCTCACACGCTTCCGCTACCGCACGTCAATATACTAACTGATGTAAGTATAGTTTTGGTATTATGTTGTTTTAGACATCTATAATTCCATATTTGTTGTGGAATAGTCTATTTATGATCCGTATCAATTATATTTATTTAATTTTGTACAACGGCTATGAGAACCTTGTGGATAAATTTAATAAATGATTAACTTATTGTTCGCAAACATGTTGAGATGTTGATTAGTTTATCCACTCAACTTAACGAAATACGTGATAAAGAGGATAACTCATTCGTTGACTTTATTTTGCACTAGGCAACTTAATGATATTAGAAGTTATAAAAGGAACACTTCTAAAGAAGGTTAAGTGACAACATTGTCCAATTGCACATTCTCCATGGTCATGTACGGGTCGCTCCATTGTCAGCACCCACTGTATTCAGGACGAATGTCTATCGCTTTAACCAAGTGCTATTAATCAACTACCTACCAATTCATATGAGTTATGAACCGGAAAAGTCCAAAAGTGGGTGTGAGAGTTTTCCTCAAACGAAAGATGTCACAGTGAAATATTTTTATAAGGGTAAAAAGTTGGATTACGATCCATTTTCGAGTTCTTGCGCTAAGATACACCAAGATAACTTGATTCGAGTGAGAGGATTTTAGCGGATGATGAATTCGTTTCTCGTCTTAATCCATCCACCTAGATAACTTGATTCGAGTGGGAGGATTTTAACGGATGTTGAATTAGTTTCTCATCACAACTCATTTTCTTCATCATCAGTTGTGAATACAAATAATCTTGGTTAAAACCTTAGTTCAAGTGGGACCAAGAAGTTGATACTATAAGTAAAGATTGAAAATGTATCGTTCCAGTGGGAGCGTATATAATATTCTTAATCCTAGTGGGAGCCTTTCGTGACTCCTTATACTTCGCCCTTTTAAGGCAAAAGGGAGGATAAGATAAAAATGTGTCAAGCGTAAATGGATCAAATGGATCCTAGAAGTCATGACTCATCTTGAGAATTGTGTCTCGACTGATTACGAATATCAGTTTCGTATAAACCCAGAAAAGTAGATCTTGAATATAAATGTTGCTCAAGAAGTATTGAAGTATAAACTGAGGTGCTTCTCTATATTGAGTATGAGAATGCAACTTTAGGACTTAGTGGTCCGTTAAAACTCTATATTTTTTCTTGAGACATTATTATATGTGATTAGGTCATGTTACATGATTTGTTCATGTTAAATAGGATAATCACTATGGATTAAGTGTGTTAGTGAAATATTCGCAATATCTTGCAATAAAGTGTTTGTCACATATTATGGGTTGGGTAGGTACAAAGTTCACCAATGAATGATAAGACCTAATTGATGTTTAAAGGGTAAACAATAATATATTCTTGGAATTGAGATTCTGAGAGAGACCACTAGGGAAATAGAGTCCTTAGGTGAAAAATTAAAGTATTACCCGTTTAAAACTCTTGTATCTAAAAATTCATGATGTAATGCGTCAAATGTCTTAAAGATGAGCTAAGTTGGAAATTGTATGCATGTTGTGACATGTACTAGACCAACTACTAAATCAGGTATATGACTCAACTTGATTTGATGCTCAAGGATCACATAGTTAATCGTTGTTGAAGCATTGTATATATTCGCGTGATAGAATGTTGTGAAATTGTTCCTAGTGGGAGTTAAGACTCATCAGGATAAAGTTTCTTTCTAGAGATAGTCATCTCATAAGATGAGTGAGAAACAAGTGAAAACTTCACTGTAGGCGATTGAAGCTAAGCAAGTGGCTCTTGCACCAATAACTGAAATTTAGTTTGGTCTAACAGGTTCCTACAAGTATTGCGGATGATACACATTATTGATCCAGTGTTTGTCTACTGGTGATTGTATTTTCAATATCTTCCTAAAAGGATCCTATTTATAATAAGAACATTTAAAGACCAACACTACTATGCCTAAGGCATGGTGACATGCAAGAAAGTGAATGTGAATTGGTAGTCAACAAAATATGGATAAAAAGGGTAAGTTCGTGAGAACCCTTATGTAGGGATGCATTTATTTAAGTTCTTTTGTCTTAATAATGGTTACGACCATTGCGTAGACCAATGAGATTGATCACATCACAATGTTCATTTTGATCAAATAGTTTGATTTGGATACACATATGTTCATTAAGATTGCTCAGTGCATTCCTGATTTATGTTTTAATGTATGTCGAGTAAACTTAAGATTATCTCACTCACACGAGTAACCGAATCCTCATCTTAGCGGTGTCCCATCTATGTGACGAGTGGATATGAGACAGGATTTCAAGTTGAAAATCGTTAAGAGGATGATTTGAGAGCTAACTACTCGAATTCATAAGTGGACCGTTGATATGAGGCCATTAGTATAAATGTTTTATGGTCGTTGATATGATATTATTAGAAATTTTAATTGAATTTACTTCTAAGTAGTTTACTTTTGAGCGGGATGGGAGTTAGTGTACTCTGGTTTAGATGCATTCGATAGCTGGACACACATCCGCACAACACCGTCTTTATGACATAAGACATACACTCCATGTGAAAAGGAGAAGGGTGTTGTGACACGCATTTTATACTAAGTGATCTATTAATCGACCACGGGTTTACACAAGCACGATATCAGCTTGTTGTAGTGTGAGACCCAAGGATCCTTAACAGGTTCAAAATTGTGTGCCCTCATGACTCCGATCAGATACTTGAGACCTAACACGGTGTTCTCTAGCTTAGCGTGTTACCCAATGGTCATGAACACAGATTCGTCTGGGCGGGACATGTCTAGAAAAGTGAGTCGGGTTAGTGTTTGAAGAATCGTGAGAAAAGGAAGATTGTCAACGGAATCTCTTTTAAGAATTGTGTTCACGTGCGCACCAATCATGATTTAGTATTGTGATTGTGAATACAATGTATGATTAATGAGGTCTTTAAAGATACCAAAATGAGGTCCGACGATCTAGGGTACCAGCATACTTTCTTATTGCAGGTTATTCTCAATGAGAGGTTGTATACTCCTAACATATATACAACAACTAGTTCTCACGAAGTATGTCGGTCGCACGGTGGAGTCCTGTATGAAAGATAAACGAGATGTTAAGAGTATGTCTCTTTACACACTGAGCACCCACATATGTGTGAGTGGGAGATGTAGGAAAATGCACTCATAAGGGTTGCTTGTGTAAATCGTAGAAACTTCAGGGACCAAAGTGGACAGTCATGAAAAGTTGTAACTGCCCCGGGGTCTATAAATAGACCCCTAGGGGGACTGGCCTAACATACATCCATACACTTATCTACAATCTACATACTATCAAGAGACACACTCAATATAGATGCTCTCCAATTGTCTTAGGGAATCCACTGTGAAAACCCGAGGGACGCTCCATTTATGTGACGTTCCTCTCGACCGGTATCGTCGTTGTGACTCCGATCCGCCGACAATCTAACACGCTTCTGCTACCGCACGTCAATATACCGACTGATGTAAGTATAGTTTCGGTATTACATTGTTTGTCTTACTAACGTGATATTTCTCGTGCATGTGAATCTCGACATCCAACAATTACGACAATCTACGAAGGTACAAGACTAGTTCTAGAGATGAACTGGTCGAAGGTGAAGATCAATTTAGACTATCAAATTGTAATCAACCAAATTCGAGGGGTGAGCTACCATTGGAGGATCGCGACGATCGCGACACCGGTAGTGAATACCTTAACCCAAGTCAGACGGCTACATAAGACCAGTTGGAGGGTCATTCAATGAATGCGCAAATTGAATCACGAAGTAAACTGCACTGTCATTATTATATCTACTTTCTTATTACCGTAATTTCGAACATTCGTGATTAACTATCACGTTTTCAAATTAATAAATGTTATGCATTTAAAAAAAAATTATCCGTACATTTTGCGCAAGAGCACGTGTATTATAATTGTTATTAAGTTGGGTTTTATGTAAAAAAACATATTAAATTATTACACTAAAAAATTATAAATACATTTTATTCTCACTTATTTTGTTATATAATAATATATGTCATTAAACAGTATCTCACCTCATCTTTCTCATGAATAAACAATTCGTAAGATACTTAGTAAAAAGTATTACAGTGTAGTAATTAAAAGTAAACCAATATATTAAAGATATTGAAATATGAATATGGTTCTAACATATTGGTTTTTCAATTCAAACCATTGTTTTTTGTTGTTTTTTGATCAACATGTTTGAAAATAATGGTAATTGGTACATCCGTTATTTTCTGTTAAAAAATTCACTTAAATATTTTTCATATTTACAAAATTAATCAAATAAATTTCTAAATGTTACAATTAAACTCTACAAACTTACACTAGTGTTTCAAACAAGTCCCGACTCGTTCCGAGTCACATCGGGGGTTGCCCAACCATGGGAACCTGGTCTGGGTTCGGACCTTGGTTAGGGGACTCCCGGTGTGGCTCAAATCGAGTCGGAACTTGTTTGAAACATTAGTGTAAGTTTGTAGGGTTTAATTGTAACATTTAGAAAAATATTTAACGGACTTTTTTAACAGAAAAGTAACGGATGTACCAATTAGCAAATTTTCAAACTTATTGAACCATTAACCTTTAAAAAAAAAAAATTACACCGAAAACTATTATGTGCAAACATGGTAGTACCATTTTAAAATGTTTTCCCATTAAATAAAAGGTTAGAAAGTATGCATTTTCAAAGCATTGTCGATAAGGCGCCAGTTTCAGGAAATGAGAGAGAAAGTTAGAGAGAGGTGCCCTAATTTCCCTCAGCAGGCGATTTTCCAATTCCCCTCAGCTCAGCTACTTCCCCTGACCTAACCACCGTGCGCCTCCCTTCTCCGTCCAACAAAGGAGTTTCAAGTGAGCTTCGAGAGCTCTGTTTCCCCCTCTCACACCTGCGTGCAGTGTGTGAACTCCTCATCGGACTCTCCCTCGAGCTCCGGTGGTCTTGTTCGTTGGCCCTCCGACCTCCGGCGACGTTCCAGGCAAGAACCATTCTTCCTTTAGCTTAGACTGCTTCTTGACGCCCTGACTTAGTTGTTTGTCTGCCTTTAGTGCTCGGTGTTTGCCTGCCTGATTGCTTAGTCTGCCTTAGCCTTGTTTATTGTAGTCTCGGTATACTTGTCTTCTGTTTGCAGGTAGTTGAAACCGTTGTGACGTTGTGAGAGTATGGCTTCCATGAACTTGGCTAATGATCAATGGGTGGCTGCGTACCCTCGGGCGCAATGTATCCATGGGATCGCTATTGGTTCGGACCACGCCCCTATCTTGGTCAAGTTGGACTTTGCGGACAAAAAGGGTAGCCGAGTCTTTAAGTTTGAAGATATGTGGTTCGAGAAACCGGAATGCATGGATGTTATATCTAGGGCTTGGTCGTGGGGGGGTCGGGTTAGGAGGCCGATGGATTTCAATAACAAACTTAAGGAATGCAGAACCGATCTTTCAGTTTGGAGCAAGGCATGCTTTGGGAACAATAGGCTCAACATCGAGAAAACGAAGGTTCGTCTAGCCTCTATTTCTAGACTAGCTCCGACTGCTGGCCTTGCCATCGAGGAGAAGGTCCTCAAATCAAAATTGCACGCTCTTTGGAAAAACGAGGAGATTTATTGGAGGCAAAGGTCTAGGGTCCGGTGGCTTAGGGAGGGTGACAAAAACTCGAGATTTTTTCACCAATCTACGGTGGAGCGTAGGAGACGGAATAAGATTGTTCGGTTAATGGATAGTGACGGGGTTTGGATAGAAGAGGAGCATCGCATTTCTGACGAAATATTCAGGTTTTTCTCGGATCTCTTCCTCTCGGAGAGCAGGGACAGATCGGGGGAGTCAGATCAGCCCGAGATCCTAAGTTGCCTCAGTAAAGATGTCACGGAGTCAATGAATGGGAATCTGGTCAGATTGGTCTCCGAACAGGAGATCCGGGCTGCGGTCAACCAGCTTGGGGGTTCACGAGCTCCGGGTCCCGACGGTTTTTCGGGGTCTTTCTACCAACGCTCATGGAAAGTCATTGGCTCAGACATCGTCACTTTGGTCAACGCTTTCTTCCAAACAGGTATGTTTCCACCCGCCCTAAATCATACCGAGATTACGCTTATCCCTAAGATATCTAGCCCTGTGTGTGCCTCGGATTTTAGGCCTATTAGTTTGTGCAATTTCGGGTATAAGATAATTGCTAAGGTTCTGGCAAACAGGCTTAAAACCTGTTTACCGGAAATTATCACCCCTTTCCAGAGTGCTTTTGTAGCAGGTAGACAAATTCAGGACAATATCCTTGTGGCTCACGAATTGATTCACTACCTCAAGGTCAGCCACAAACAGGGTCGGGGCTCTTCCGATTGTGCCCTCAAAATCGATATGGAGAAGGCCTATGATCGGATTGATTGGGCTTTCCTGCGACAGGTTATGGTCAAGCGCATTTTCGACTTGACATGGGTTAATTGGATCATGGCGTGTGTTACCTCGGTGTCCTACCAAGTGATCGTGAATGGGAAGCGCACCAACCGGATTGTGCCACAGAGAGGTATCCGCCAAGGGGACCCCTTGTCCCCTTACCTATTCATCCTAGTGGCTGATGTTCTTTCTAGGAGGGTTGATCAATTAGTGGCCTCTAAGAAGCTAATCGGAATCAGACCGGGTCGGCAAGCACCGGAAGTTCATCACCTCCTATTTGCCGAAGACGCCTTGTTCTTCATAAAGGGGTCGGTGGCCAATGCGAGGGTGCTGAAAGCTGTTTTGGACGAGTATTGCTCATGTTCGGGTCAACGTGTTAACTTCAGGAAATCAGTGATGTTCCGGGGAAGTGGGACGAGCGGTCCCGAGGCAGCTGCTGTGGCCTCCTGTTTCGGTATGGCTTTGGTCAGAGACCCGGGTAAATACTTGGGCCTCCCCTCCCTTTGGGGGAGGTCAAAGTGTGGTGCTCTTGCGTTCTTAAAGGAGAGGATTATCGGGAAGCTTCAAGGTTGGAGATCTAAGCTCCTCAACAACGCGGGTAAGGAAGTTCTTATAAAGGGGGTCATTTCGGCCATTCCCTCTTATGCTATGAGCGTTTTTAAATTTCCTAAGTCGTGGTGTAGCAAGCTCAATAGTTTGATTGCGCGATTTTGGTGGGGTGCCCAAAACGGAGACCGAAAGATTCATTGGGTTAAATGGACCAGCATGACAAGGTCCAAGCGTGATGGTGGGATGGGCTTCCGGGAATTGGAAGCTTTCAACACGGCTATGCTTGGTAAGGCAGCTTTTCGGATTTTACGTGAACCTGATGCTTTATGGGCTCGTGTTATCAAGGGGATTTACTTCCCCACAACCGGTTTCCTTCAAGCCGGGAAGGGAAGCCGAGCTTCGTGGGCTTGGTCGAGCTTGTTGGAGGGGAGACGGGTGATTCAAGAAGGGGTTGTGTGGTCCCTTGGGGACGGTTCACTGATTCAGCCGTTCGTGGACGCTTGGATCCCGGGGAAGTACGACCATAGGCCCGGGCCGAGGCCTATATCTCAGCTCCAAGCAGGTACGCGTCTTACCGATTGGATTGATCTCAACAGGAGGGAGTGGGACGAGGCTAAGGTGCGTGCGGCCCTATCCGCCTCAGACGCAAATCTGGTTCTCTCGGTGGCAATCCCTCTCCGTCCGAGGAGGGATGAGCTTAGGTGGCCTCATGATCGCAAGGGGGTGATCACCGTGAAGTAGGCTTACCATTTTCTGAGATCGCGGGATCCAGGTCGTGACGTCGAGTCTGTTTCTCCGGGCGCAGGTTCGGTTCAGATCTGGGATGCCATTTGAAAGGCGAGGGTCATCCCGAAGATCAAGGCTTTTGGATGGAAGCTCGCCTCAAATGCGCTCGGGGTCAGAGTCAACCTTGCGAGGCGAGGTATGCAAGTTCAGGTTTGTTGCCCTCTTTATCCCGCTATTGAATCAGTCGACCACTTGTTTTGGGGGTGCGATTGGGCTACGGTCGTATGGACTGAGCTGCTGGGGCTCGCCGATGCTCGGGATGGCTGCAGCTCGGTCAATAGCTGGCTGGTCAAGAGGTCCTCGTCAGGGAGGGGCTCGAGATCGAGAGCGGATTGGAGTTGGGAGGCTGTCCTTACGGGATGCTGGCTGTTTTGGAAGAGTCGGTGTTCAATGGCCTTCGAAGGGATCCGCCCGAACCCGTATCGAGTCGTGAATCAGGTGCGTGCTCTTATATCGGAACAGGTTAGGCCCGTGGAATTGGTGAGATCCCAACAGAACCGAACTGATCTTGGTTCGGTTCTGGTGGGACCTCCTCAGTTGCCGAACCAGGTGGGCACCGAAGGGGGCCACCCGAGCTCAGTGTGGTGGTGTCCGAACATCGGTGTGGTCAAGATCAATGTCGATGTTGCGTGGTCGAGAAGCGAGGGCAAAGGCGGGATCGGCGTCATTGCTAGGGATCATACGGGGAAGATTATCGTCGGAGCCCACGCCTCCGAAATGTCGCATTCTATCAACATTTTGGAGGCGAGGGCAATTTTGATGGGTGTCAATCTTGCTCGTTGTTTTGGTTGGAGTTCGGTTGTTATTGAGTCGGATTCGGAGGTTGTGATAAACCATATTCTCGGGTTAGTCCATTTTTGGGAGTTAGAGACTATTTTACAAAATAGTTTATACTTGGCAGAGTCGGTTGTAAATCTGTCTTGGGTTAGAATACCTAGATCCGCAAATCTTTGTGCGGATTGGGTTGCCAAATTGGCATTAGGTGGGATGTGTCCTAGTGATTGGGTCTCTCGACCCCCAACCCCCCTCTTACAGTTATTGTCGATTGAGTCCGGTTGTATTGGGAACCCTCCGGTTCCCCAATTTTGTGAGTAATATACGAAGTTAGTTTTGGCAAAAAAAAAAAAAAAAAAAAGCATTGTCGATCGTCTCATGTAATAAAATAATAAAATTGGGTTGAGAATCCTTAGGCTTTTGCCATGTAGCATTACTTAATCAACCAAAATTATATTTATTTAGTTTATCCTTAGTATTTTATTTAAAAAATAATTAAGAATTTTTTTAAAAAAAAAATATGTTTATAGTATTAACATATAATGATTCTCTCAATGGAAGTAAAATAAATTTACGATCAAATTATATATACTAAAAAAAAGTCTTAACGGAATTTTCAATGAATATCTCTAAAGAATAAATAAAACTATAAAGTATATATCATTAAATATATTACTATGTAAAATTAGCAATTTGTAAGTTAGAGTATTTTGAAAAAGTGTACAACTCTTTGATCATAAAATAGTCAAACTTGTAAAGGATTGCAATAAACTATTTATACTTAATAAGTTAGAAATATAATATAACATATATTATTACATAACTTATATATGAATTTTTTTTTCTCTCTTATAAAACCATAGTGATTTTTCTAAAATAACAATAACAAAACAACCATATTCACTTGTTTCGTATAAGTGTATTAATAATTTTTAATTTCCTGCTATAATATTTTCATGTTTTTTTTATTAAAATGAATTATTTTGAGTGCACCACCCTTTCGACCACTACCTTCCTTAACCACTCCTTTAATTTTGCTCACCACTGCCGTCTTCTGTGGGTTGCCCCACGTCTCCTCCAATATGCAGGGCTTCCTTAAATACGAATATTAATTTTTTTGGTAAATATTTGATGATAAACATAATCATTTCTGAAAAAGTTTCCATTCTTTCGCTTTTGTTTTTATTTTTCTCTAAAGTTATAATTAGTGGCATTTAGCCACACAAAAAAAATACTTTCTTCTCTGTTGATCTATGACTAATGACATGACGCATTATTGCTCTAAATATATATATATATATATAGTCTCTCCGAGATATCAAAATAGGGTAGAGTATAACGCACAAAGTTTCTTACACGAACACCATGAAACACGTTTTGCTTTAAACGTTTTGCTTTAAACGTTTTGCTTTAAAGAGTGTATATAAGTTTGATCATAATGAATTTCATGTCTAAATTATGTTTATACGTTTAGGCACGATTAATAATTGTGTCTAAACACTTTAGATTTGGAAATATATGTATAAACACGATTAATTAATCGCGTCGTGTATACATCTGATACGAATAAAGACATAATTAAATAATTTTATCTAATCATGACACATTTGTACAAATATAAACTATTACACTTATTCACCGTTGGATTTAAAATAATCCAACAGATAGAATTGAGACAGTTGTCTAATCTCGATCTGTAAACTGCAATTCTACCTTCACAAGCAATCAGAGTGACTCATTTTCAAACGTTTTCATCATGAGCTTTACTTTCTCAAGTTCACTCTCCCAATCAATCAGAGTCCAGACTACAACACCGTCCTTTTCAAACCTCTTCACTCTCCCAAACCTATCGCAACCACACCGAGCAGCTCCCGTCCCGATGTCTCGTCTCGAGCAACTTCCTTCCCCTGCGAGCTTTGAGGCTTCGAGCGCGCTGGATCACGCTCCCGTCGCAACCACAACAACCTCGACTGGGGCACCGGTGCAGAGTACACATCCTCTTCAATCTCGACTGGGGGCCAAGGTCAAGACCATCTCGACGACCCAAGAAGTGACCCAAAAATGTGCAAAAACAGCTAGATGTAAGTCATTGATATTCGATGGAGCTTGATTCTGTTCAACATAGCTGAAACTGATTTTGATTGTAGTACTTGTTTGATTAGTTATGAGTATGATTTTCTTGAGAAGATGAGATTTTCTCTAGTAGTTCTCTCTCTGCTAGTGTATGTGTTTCTTGAGCTGAGTTTCTTGTTATTTAGTTGTGTTTATTGTTCTTGAGTTGTGGTTGATTGATTTTATGTTATACCTAATGAAGTATATTATTTGTTCTTGGAATGTAGAAAAATCACATTAACTCATTAAGGGTGTCGTGTTTAATTGTGTCGTATCGTAATTAAACGTGTCGTGTTTAATCGTGTTGTATCATGTCATATTTAATTGTATCGTGTTGTTTCGTATCGTCTCTATAAGTCCATGGTGTGTCTAATCGTTTCGTATAACCCAACATGTTTTCCATTGTTTTTTTCAAAAAAGTTAATCATGTCTCGTGTCCTGTGTCATCTGTTCGATTATCGTGTCGTGTTCGTGTATGAAGTTTTGAGATACGTTTAAGACCAATTTGTTTTTCACACGACACATGTTTAGACATGACACAATTAATAACATGATACGATTAGACACGACACGATTGTCACCCCTAGTAAAGTAAAAACGTTCAGGAGATTGAAAAATCGTAAAAACCTGATTTTAAACTATTTCGTAGGACACGTTCTGAGCTTAAAATCAAGATTAATCGATTTTGGGTTTAGGTCAGTCACGAGTTCGGATTTTCCAAATCAATTCCTGATTGAACTGAGTTTGCTCAGATTTTACTAATTATAATTATAATATATATATATATATAGTTGAAATCTTTAATTGTACATATTCAAATTACTATAACATAATCACGTTATAGAACTTCTACATGGTAATTTAGCAGTTTAATTAAACAACTTTATCATGAATATATTTATTTTTTTATCATATGATTTATTTTAGTTAAAAAAACATATTTTTTTTTTTGGCCAATAAACATCATTCATTAAACATCGTCCGAAACCGGGTTCGAGTACAAAATAACATCCGCAATAATACAACGACTTAAGGGGGTTGGGGGTGAGGACACCCAATCCAATGGACACAACCCCGCTAATACATTCTTTGCCAACCAATCCGCACAAGCGTTTGCGGATCGGGGAACATGTTCCCAAACAATCTCCCCAATCGACCGAGAGAGGTTCTTCGCATTCGACAAGAACGGATCCATCCTCCACGAATATTCCTTCCCTCGAAGATGGTTGATGACGTTCAATGAATCCGTTTCAATGATAACCCGAGGCCAACCTTTGTCGATTGCGAGTTGTACCCCGTGAAGAACCGCCAACGCTTCAATCTCGTCCACCGTTCCGACAAGTTGGGTTCCGGTAGATCCCCCACTAACCGCTCCCTTGTCGTCCCGCGCAATAACTCTGAAGGCTCCTTTCAAAGAGTGGTTCGACCACGCCCCGTCACAATTTATCTTGATGACTCCCCGAGGAGGCCCAAGCCACGCTTGGATTTGCTTGTTGGCTCTTACTCTGTGTTTTGCCGATCCCAACTCGTCAATGGTTCGGTTGATCTCCATGTGAATCGCGGTAGTGCACGGTTGAGTATTTTCGAACACGAGCTTGCATCTCGCCTTCCAAATGACCCACGCCACCACCATGAGCAATCTCCATCCGCGTGCCCTATGGGATCCCCTCGGTCCTGAAAAGTTAGAGACCATACCTAGCCATTCGTCGACCGACCGCGCACCCACATCAGCATCCGGTTGAGTCAGATAAGGAGTCCACACCTGTTTCACCCATGGGCATCCGAACAACATGTGTTCTCTAGTATCGCTAACCAAACAAGCCGAGCAAAGACTGTCAATGTTCACACCTCGTCGAGCAATAGTCGCCTTAGTCGGGATGATATCATGGGCAAGCTTCCAAACAAATGCCTTTATCTTCGGCCAAACATTTTCCGACCACACCGCCTTCCATACAAAGGTGCTCACCCTCGGATGTATCGAGATAGGGGCATTTACCGTGCGACGCCGAGCCTGAGAGGTGTGGAGTACAAGGTACGCCGACTTGACTGAAATTGTACCCGACTTCGTGTGTGGCCATCGAAGAGTGTCCGTGATCTCCCCGATCGGTATAGGTACCTGCAGAACCGCAAGGACATCGTCCGGGTGCACCACGTCCCTGATTAAAGATTCGTTCCACCCCCGGACACCTTGATCAACCCATGAGACTACCCTTTGTTGGGGTAGTTGACCATCGGACACGGCTGGTCTGATCCTTAGATCAGTTCGGTTTGTTAGAAGCCACCAAGTTCAGGAGAGACATACCTGGGTCCGATTCACCAAAAGAGTTGGGCGCAGCCATACCGGACGAGCTCACAACAGTCTCGACCACCTGCAGACAAGAGAAAGACGCGAAGAAAGGGAGGAACAGGTAAGGTTTATAACTCACAGAAGATGTCAGGGCAGTATCCGATTGGCGATCGCGTGAAGATTGACCCGATCGCAGGACACTTTGGGATGCAGTCGTCTGGCAATAGGAAAGCAGTAATCGAAGTGATGAATTCCAGGATTGATCGCGCGAAGGGTAAGACAGGCTAGCTTAACACGATCCGGAGCTGGAGGTTGCTTTGGAACCAGGAACCGACTCAGGCGCTAGGTTTCAGGGGACTCCCAGCTGGGAGAAGCGCGTCCATGTACGCGCGCGGGTAAAAGAATACACCACATGTGAACACATAAACATATAAGTTGGTGTATATTTAATTATTAATGCAATGATACCAAAAAACAATCTAAGCCGAGTCCGTTCCAAATCAAATAAGACCGTCTCAAAAGTTTAGTTTTTTTTTATTATAATAAACTCGATTTTGATCTCAATAACCAAAATATTAAGTCTAAAATCTCAGCACAAAGATACCATATACACGCTTCCCTCATTATTGAATTGATTTGATCTGTTTTCTTAAAATTGGGTTGGCTGGTTTAGGGTTTATCCTTTTACTCTACCCAAAATGAAAGATAGTACTTATATTCATACTTATCATCACCGGACCAGACCGGCGGTCCGACCGGGTCCGATCGGGAACCGACCCCTGTCCAGTTTGGTTTAGTTAAAATACCGTTTTACAAATGAAAAGTGTTTGAACCGGATGGTTTTTTAAAAATCGACCGGCTTTCGGTTCACTTTTTAACTGATTTTTTTTTTGGGTTTTCAGTTTTTTTTTGGTTTCCGGTTTTTGGTTATGCACAAACCAATCGGCTTAACCCAATTGGTTAAACCGGTTCACTACTATTGTGTATTGTGTTTGAGAATTGAGAGTAATGTGTGTTTGATATTGAAACTATGTAGTTTGTGTGTGTGTGTGACTCTGTAGTTTGAGGTAATTATGTTTGTGTTTGAGATTATGTATGTATTTTAAGTTTTCAAATTTTTTTCTCTTGTAAATAGTGAACCGCACACTGAACCGGGTTGAACCGGATTGGAACGAACAAACCGTGAACCGGCCCCTCACCGGTTCGATGGCCGGACCGGTTCTGATAACTATGCTTATATTATAAGATTGTTAGTGAAATGTGAATTTGTAGTGATATCTTTTCAATGATGGCAGACCAATGGCTTCATTATTTACCTACATTTCCAATGAAAAATTTGCACAATCGAAAAGCAGACATAACAATAAGATGAGAATGAGGACATAAAACTTTAAAATTCATATATTATATCTTTTATTTTACTCTAAATAAATTTATAAAAAATTATAAGTTCAAATTTATAAATGAAAATATTTAATGTACTTTTAATATTATTATGTCAAATTGGCCTAATTATAACCTACATGGGTGTTTAATACATAATTATTTGCACGAAATGTTTAATAGGGTTTATTAAAGACGTATTATGCAAAAAAATTATATAAAAAATCACATTTTAATCCGGTTAACAAATCATATGAGTTTTCTAACTTAATCATGCTGTCTTGTGTGGGTTTCTCTTGTCGTTCGTGTTTTTCTTTTTATGTTAATTAAATCCACTGCCATTATAAATTTAATTTATATATATTGCACTGCTATGAAATTACCCATAAGCAGACCTTACAGAGAAAATATTTTAATAACAAAAAGAGTATCCAATGTGTGTTAAATTATAACAAGTACAGCTAATCACCGATAGGGTTTCTATGCAATTTGTTGAGGATAAATATATATTAACATCATCACCATTACAGGTCTATATATATATATATAACACCATTACAGGTCTATATATATAATGTATACAATGTGTAGAAACTTTAGGACATTCAAAAGTCCACACACTAAATTAAATATTTATATTCAATTATCTTTCTAGAAGGTCACCCAGAGGAAATTAGCGCTAGCTATTTTTTTTTTTTTTTTGCCAAATCTAGCTAATAAAGTTATCACCTTGCTTAATTCATATATTTTTTATTTATCAATTTTATTAATTATAGCTAAGAATATCAATTGATTTATCCACCTATCTCCATTAAAATTAAAGTTATTGGGTTGATATAAGTAACCGTGATCAACCGTGAAACTTGTTATGAATTGGTCTTAACAGTTGGGTTTTGATCATAACCGACGCAAATAACCGACGCAAGTGGCATTTGCAAAAGAGGATAGGTGGAGGAGTTCATCTGGATTCCTCTAATACTTGAATAAGTATTGGGTATATTAAGATAATAATGAATGTAAAAAGATGAGAAACATAATGTATTTCTATTTATAAAACCCTAGTGTTGGTGTTCATTGTTGGGTCACTTACATTCATGGTACTTTCCATAAATCTCACCTTGTATTTCAAGCATTATGCGGGATTTTATCCTTGAATAATAGAGTATATATTTATGAGTCATAATCACATCTTTAATAAACGGAATATGCGGAAAAAAAACACTACTCTATGGTGAGATTTACGCATTGTATTAGAGGAAGAGATACGAGGGAGTGAATCAAGTGCTTTTAGAGCTAAAGATTTGACTTAGGTGAGGGCTAGGGTTTATTGCGCCCATATCTTTGGGGATGAGTATTAGAATATCGAGTGGTCGACTAGTAATCTAGTATTCAACACATTGAATTAACTACTTTTCGTGTGTTAATCGATAATGTATAGTGTTGATCCTGTATCTTGAAATAATTCTCGATTTGCGAAACTTTATCACTTGGAATTCTGTAGTTGATGTCAGTGCATTAGCTTCAAACCATTTCAAGAAATAGTCGATGACCACTATGATGTAGGAGTGTTGCTTTGATTTTGGCAATGGTCCTACCAAGTCAATCCCCCACTGCGCAAACAACAATGCGACGCTAATACTTGTCAGTTCTGCTGGGTGGCGCACCAACTTTGGCCTGTATCTCTGCACGACTCGCATCTCAGTACCATGTATGTTGTCTCTTTGTTCATGGTGTGCCAGCAATATTCCTGGTTGAGGACCTTCCGAACAATGGACCTTGCCCCCTCGTGGCATGCGGCGTACCCTTCATGCACTTCCCTTAGTAGGTGTGGAGAACCCATTTTTGTAGAGTGTCCCGTCAATTATCTTGTAATTGAGAGTTATCCTTATTATTCGTCTCGTCTCAATTTCATCATCTGGTAGCACTCATGATTCCAAGTAGGTGTGAATGAGTGTCCCCCAATCGACCGCTTTATCGATGTTGACGCACTCTTAGACAGTCTTTTCGCTTATGCTTTCCACGAAGTGTACTTCTAGGGGCGGCGCCTGCCAAGCGTACTTGCTCAAGGCATCCGCCTCCTGGTTCGATTCCCTTGGCATCGCCTCTATTTCAAACTTGTTGAACCATTCCGCCAATGCCCTAGCTTTTTTTAGGTACACCCTCATCTTCTCTCCTCTCGCGACGTACTCTCATTTGACTTGATTTATCACCAATTGAGAATTGCAGTAGACATGCATGGAAGCGGTGCCAATTCCTGTTGCAAGCCTTAATCCGGTAATTAATGCCTCATATTCTGCTTCGTTGTTTGTGGCCTTAAAGATCAACACCAATGCGTATCTGATAGGGGTGCCGCCATCTGGTAGGGTGATGACGAGCCTTGCTTCCGATCCATCAATTGATGAAGATCCATCTGTGTTGAGCGTCCAAGGCTTTTCCCATTTCTTAGGTTAGGGTGACGCCTCTGGTGTGCAAGTCGACTCAACGATTAAGTTTGATAAGGCTTGGCCCTTTATTGCGGTCCTTAGAGCGAACCTTATCTGAAATTCGCTTAGTTCGATCGTCCATTTTATCATCCTTCCTGACGCGTCCGATTTTTGTAGGAAGTGTTTTAATAGTTGATTCGTTAAGACTGTAATTTTGTGCTTGTGAAAGTAAGGACAGAGCTTCCTATCTGAAATTGTCAATGCATAAAGATACTTATCAACTTCGATGTAATTCATTTTAGACTTAGTGAGAACTTTGGATACATAATAGACACAGACTTCGCCCTTTGCTAAGTCATTAATTTACTAGGACTGAGCTAACAACTACAGGACTGATACTCAAGTAAAGTCAAAGGGAGTCGCTCTTTGATGACTCAGCCAGAGGTGGGAGCGTCCTGAGGTGTTTCTTAAGGTCATGAAATGTATTTTCACACTCAGGTGTCCACTCAAACTTCTTGTTGGCACGCAGGACTTGAAATAAGGATAGTGACTTTTCTCTTGACTTGGCCAAGAAGCGATTGAGCGTCGCCAGTTTCCCATTCAGTCATTGCACCTCGCGGTGACATGTTAGGCTCTTCATCATTTCAATCGCTTCCAGCTTCTCGGGGTTGACTTCAATTCCCCTTTGGCTGACCATGTAGCCCAAAAACTTCCTCTAGTGAACTCAGAAGGCGCACTTGGCGGGGGTGAGGCGCACCTGATGGAGGTGCATGCGCTCAAATGTATTTCTTAGATCTTCAACATGGTCGATGCTCATCACTGGCTTCACCATCATGTCATCGACGTAAGCCTCCATAGTGTCACTGATCATTCCGGCGAACAGCTTATTCACCATCCTCTGATAGGTGGCGCCTACATTGATCATCCCAGGCAAACAACTTTACTCCACGAGGAGCGTTAAGAGTGTCTCTGCTTCATCCTTTGGTATCGTCGTTCCAATCTGTACGTTCTTCTCCGGACCATCAATCTAAAAATTCTTCATCCCCTTGATAGGCTAAGGGCGTCTCCTTTCCTCCCTAGGATCCTCATCAGTCTGAATAACGAGGGTATTTTTCCTTTTAAGCACATGGTGGCGCACCGAATGTACGTAACATGTGCGCCCCGTAGGTTGATCACCCTGTAGTACCCCTATGTCGTGGGGAGTTGGGAACTTCAACATTGGATGATAGGTGAAGTGAATCATCCTATGCGGTTTGAGGGTGGAGTGTCCCAAAATTGCGTTGTACAATGCTGGAATGTCCACCGCGATGAAGATGACATCGATCGTCAGCACCTTCCATCTTTCACCCACATGTACCAGTAGGGTGATGGCCCATACTCGGTACGTAGCGTTCGAAGCGAATCCCATCAAGGGGAAGTTCACTTTCTTCGGGTCTTTCTCTGACTTCCCCATCTTCTTCAATGCCCCCCAAAAGAGCACATATGTTGAGCTGCCTGAATCAATAAGTACTAGTTTGACATCGTAATCGTCTACTACTACAGTGATAACCAAAGCGTCTTCGTGTGGGAATGTGACGCGTTCCATGTCAGCTTCCGAGAAGGATGTGACGACCTATCCATTCTCTCTAGGACGCTTTTCTGCTTAGTCGTTCCCAGAATTTGGGTAGCATATACTTCACGAGTGGCACCCATTTTTCCTCCTGCGGAAAAGCTGTCGCTAATGACATTCAATGTTCCTTTCTGCCGCTGATGACATTCAATGTTCCTTTCTTGGCCCTTGCGGGCTCATTTCCTCTTCTAGGCAACACTCGCCTCTCCCTCCGGGAACTTCGGCTCCTCTCCCGGCGCGCCATGAAGCTCTTCAGGTGGCATTGTTGTATCAACCTTTTTATATCCTTATTCAGGATATAGCATTCATTCGTTCTATGACCTTTACATTGATGGTAGCAGCAATATTGGTTCGGTTCATTACCCATCGGCGCGTCATTCTTCTTGGGAGCCAGTGGCGTCGCCAAATATTTCCTTTCCATCTCTGCTAGCACGACGGAGACATCTCTGTTTAATGGGGTAAATATCTCAAAGACATCCCTGCTGGTGCGCGCTAAGAAGGGTCGACGCTGGTCCCGCGACGCTTTCGAGGGGTGTTGCTCAGGCTTTTTGCCCTCCTAGTTTTCATTCTTCGAATCTTTGGGCAACTTCCTCCCTTCCTTTGATATCTCTAAATCGGCGTATGACTTCACGTGCGTCGTTAATTCCTCGACGGTGTTGGCCAGGATGATGCTCACACTGTCGTACAGAGCGGAGGTCTGCGGGTCGAGCTCCCTGACAAATGCATGTATGGTCTCACCTTTCGTAATGATCTGTTCGATTCTCGCTAACACCTTGTTGAACCTGGTGTAAAAATCACACAGGCTTTCGTCATTCATCTGTTTGAGGTGGTCTAAATTACCCACGCTCTTCGGGGCTACCTCCACCTGGGGCGGCGCCTTACCTAAAGACGCTATGGCTGATTCAGCTAGTCTAGGTGCCTCAGATTTGGGCTCGTCTATCCGCTCAGTTGGAACTGCTTGCTGGGTCTGGGAAGCGCCTGGTATGTAGGTAGCTGAGAGGTCTGTCCCTCCGATTTCCTTGCTGGTGGAGGCAAATATGTTGAAGCCCCCAAGTATTGTTGGAGGTTGTCGTGGGAGTCGTTTTCTGCGGCTTCGAGGTGACTGCTCTTCTCTAGATTGTTCGGGGGGAGTCATGACTGGTTTTGCTCAAGGTTCTCACATTCGACGCCAAATGTTGGATCACGTATTTCGTAGGACTCTGTTCGAAGTGTTTCGGGTTGGTCCTCTTGCTGCTCCGGTGACTTGCACTGAAGGAAAACCTAGGGTGTTCCTGTTGTTTCCCCTCCGATGATCAAGTCAGTCGAATGTTCGTTTAAAATTGAGTAAATGCAGAGTATATGGAGAGTGGGAGTAGTAAATGTGACATTAAGAGATTAAAGGATGATAGGTGAGAGTATTTATAATACCTCACCTCTAACGTGAGGGCAGTTAAGTTTTACCCTGGTTAGTCCAGGTGTCACCCGGCGAGCCAACCTTGGTTGGGTGTGCATTAATGTCATACCTGTTTGTATCATCCTTAAATGGTTGTAATTAGGTCATGGGGCATCGTATTGGGGGTTGTAGGTACTCAATTGTCCCCCTAACATGCATTGTGCCTTGTGGCATCTTGTCCCTTGTACGAATGGAGCCAAGGATGGAAGAAGTCGTACTGATAGGTGGCACGCCACCCTTGACTATGGTCATGGGTGCAGCGCCCCTGATATCCGCGGAGTGAGCCCAAAGTGTCGTCCGACCTTATGGCTTGTAGATTTGGGCAACATGGAGCGTACATGGCATGCGTGTCTGAGGTGCGCCTTTGGTATTTGGTCAGAGTGACACCATGGTCCCTTCGTGGGTAAAATCTTCGTGGGTCGGGGTCCTTATGACACCATATGCTTGGGCATAGTAGCGGCACAACGAACTCCTCTGGGTCGGGTGGTTCTTGATCGGGTCGCCCGAGAGATGGGAGTTAATACCGAAGATATAGCATTATTATTTTTTATTATAGATAGAAGCTAAGATAATAATGGGGTCTAATTCTGTCATGAGTATGCATGATGATCATATAGAATGATGGTTCACAATAAAATCTTATGATTTAACTTTTGTTTTATTAATATTATGATTTAACTTTGTTAGGCACTTCCTACAATTACCCGCACAAATTGGCTTTTGCTTAGACCAAGGTGGGAATAAATTTGAAAAAACTTAAGAAGGTAAATGTAAGATTTATAACATATTATTTTTATAGAAATATCAAATAAAAAATATTTTTTAATTAATTGTTATTTACTTTAAATTTTGAATATAAAAATTGTATTTAAAAAAATTGCCCTCACAATATTCTCTATTTTTGTATATTTGTTAAAAATAATCTAGTTTTTTTTACAATTAAGACCAATCACGGTATTGTCAATCTTTTCTATTCAAATTTAACTAAGAAATAAACAGAAGTAGTTTTTTTCTCTAATTCTAGAAGTACATTTAACAAAAATTGAATATCTAAAATTTGAATAATTTTTTATAAAACAATCAAAAGTTCAGTTTTTTTTTTTATTAACCTACAAAGTATATACACATCAATAATATTATATGTCAGTGATTGTTCAATGTCCATATTCTATAGTGGACTGAATCAGACAGATTGTACCCGAAAGATGTGAGGATGACAGTTGAAGCGAACTATTTTTAACTTTACGACACACTAGAGCAGTAGAGCTTGTGCACTTGCTTCGAGAATCATGTTCTTAATTAATATATAATATATATATATATTCTCTTTGTTATTTTTAAATTTTTATAGATGAAGTGCTTCCTTATCTTTTAGGATGTTCCTTCATCTATTTCTTTGTACAGTGTTGATGATATATTGACATGATAATATATTTATTATTTTAGGCCGAAATGATAATAAGTTTGTGACAGTATAAATAAACTCTTAGTTATCTGTCTATACGTATGTATATGACTGCTACATATGCTCTTTAAGTGTAGTAGCTAGACTTCTATTTCACACCTTCATAGCGAATTACATACATGAGTTACCGGCTTAGAGCTTATAAAGCGTCCAACGGAATTGGTTCGTGCGACATCTACCACTTTGAGGTTTGATCAGTCGTCTCTATGCCCAATTCGTTCTCGATAGTCCACATTTCACACTGCACATACGAACAATGAATTTTCTCATTCATGCAAAACGTATCGTCGTTAACGTGTTCAACTCAATATAACACGTCGACTGATTTTCTGTATGCCTTGGATATCATTAAAAAAGCAGCATCAACTCCCAAACCAACAAAGTCCCGAAAGATGTGTTACCAAATGAATCCAATAAATCAACACCCTCCAAGGATGGGTGTCGAGTTCCGAGATATGAAAATCCTTGGATTCATGACACATGCATGCCTATATGTATAGTATATACCTACTGTATAATGGAACTATATATCTATATTTATGATTACTTACAAAGTTTCTTCATTAGAAATCCTATGATGTATGTTAAATTACTTTAGATTTGATGGAGATGCTCTACATATGATTTAATGAGTGGATTCGTCGTCCATGAAGATTCTTATATAGAGGATGATCGTTGGTTGAAATTTTAATTTCTAAAAATAAAAATATTATTTGAGTATACTTGGAAATTAAATGCAGAGAGCATCCAATCACTTTACATTCGTGAGGCAGAGATAAACCTAAACCTCATAAACCAACCAAATGGGTCTTTCCTAGAGTCAATCAATAAACACAACATTATATATATTAACTTATGGTATTAGATTCGTTTCTCACATATTAATAACCCATTGCCAAGAGGCACTTACGGATAGGATGAACTTACAGTTAGGGACATAAATTAGAGTATTAACAAATAATTGAACTAAAATAAATAGAAAGGGTAAATATACACATATAAATGACTAAATAAAAAAAAAAAATTAGGGTTAAATTATCACAACAGAAAAAATTGAGAGTTGTTCCCTCATCCCTTCACGCCTTCATTCTTGCAGATATAGGGTACATGCAATTAGAGAATAATTAGTAGTAGTGTTATAAAAGTGTATGGAATGGAATAATAATCTTTAACTATTTCGCTCTCATGCTTAGTTGACTTAGAGAGAGGTTTGAAGCTCAAAAAAGAAAAAGTGTAATAAATGTATTCCAAGGGACATTTGACCTATCAACAACGGGAATAGCCTTTCTATTAGTGTTATCATAACCGGGCCCGCCCTCGAACCAGCGAGAGGGTCGGTTCCCAATTCGTCTGGTTTAACTCGGTCGGACCTGGTTCAATGTGCGGTTCACTGTTCATAAGTAAAAAAAAATGAAAATACAAAGTTACAAATTATATAGTCTTAAACACGTACATAATTACCTCAAACTACATAGTCTGAAACACATACAAACTACATAATCACAAACATACACATCACTCTCAAAGACAATATAACGTAACATAATTACCTCAAACTTTGAACATACATAATACAATAATCTCAAAATCAAACACAATAGGTTTAAACACTAAGAAGGCAGCCGTAGCTAGTAGCTAGCAATATCAATAATAGAGAGTACATAGGAAGTAATGGCAAGAACATATAGATGAGAACCTGCATGAAGTTGTAGCACTCTCTTCCAATTGATTCATTTTCACTGTACAATCCCATGAGAAAGTTAGCACGCATGAACGAGGAAACTATTGACTTTGAAACATTAATAATATAAGATTGAAACAAGGGAATCTCATAAGTTGCACAAATCTGCATGCCCAGTTCCAACATATTTAGCTTGAAGATGCTCGAGATGGGAATTGATATTGAACCTGTCACTGGCCTACATGAACAAAATCGATCCAGTTGGTAAACAGTGCACATAAATCAGAAGCTTCACAAGTGTTTGAATTTAACAACAAGAGTGACCAAGAAATAACTTGCAATTACAGGTTGCACAATGGAGAATCTTAAAAATTTGTTATGTATCTTGAGTTGAAATCTTATATATTTCCATACGATCTTTAATGAAAAACAAAGGAAAATAACGAAAACTGGCACTGCAGCAAGTAAACAAGGAATGAATTGAAACTAGGAAACAAATTAAAGAAGGAACGTAGCAACGAACCTAAACAAGGAACAAATTGAAGAAGATAACTCACGAACGAAGTTTGGCGTGAACCTGGACCCCTGTGGCGTGACAACTTACAAATCGAAGCAACGAACCTGGCCCCCTGTGGTGTGAAGGTTGGCTGTGTTAAGAACTCAGAATCGTCTGTCAAAACCGAAGAACTTCACTGGTTGCCTGAAGAACAAATGCTTGAAGAACTCAAGGAAACAAAGCATAACCTAGTTTCAAAACCGATCTACTGTGCAGAACAAAACAAACGTTTTTTTCGGTTTAAACCGATTGGTCAGGAAAAAAATCATCCCAAAAAAATGAACTCAAAAACGACTGATTTTTACAAAACTATTTGGCTCACTCAAAATCGTCAGGCTCAACCCGGTTCAAACACTGTTCATATGCATTTCGATTTTTTAGTTGAACCAAATCGAACAGGGATCCGGTTTCCGGTTGGACCGCTGGTCCGGTCCGGTTCGGATAACACTGATTTCTATAACATTTGGTGGTCAGGCAATTAATATATATATATATATTTGCTTTAACTTTAAAGTGTGTGTTTGAATGGATGTTAATTAGTTAGGGAATTAATGATAATAATTGAAGTGCGTGCACTAACTTCCTTAAAGCATAGTGCTTTGTTGAGAGATTCTCGCAGGGTCGAAATGCAAATACTCCAATAATGCACATATTAGAAACCACTTAAACATACAAGATTTACTAGAGAGAAACAAAATAATACTTACTTAGATATGGAATGAGTTTGGATAAAATGTTTGGTTAATGGGTTTACGGAATAAGACAAATTGATAAAGGTAATTTTTGTTCCGTTTCAGTAACAAGATACTCATATTAGACTCGAAAGTTAATATATCACTAAATGAATAACTATTAATTTTGCATAAACAAAATTTGTAGGACTTTTTGTTAGTTTTTTATTATTTATTTATTTTTTATTATATGTGTGTATGTTTCACTTTTATTGTTTTTATTTTTATTATTATGAAGTTTGTATAATTAAAAACAATTTTGTCTAAAACTAAAATATTATTTAGACAAAAAATTGAATTCAATAGGGTTCAACAAAGTACCCGGAAGTTGTTGATAGTACATATTTAGGGTAAATTTCAATTTCACTAATAACATGATAGAATACATTTACAAAAATTAGGAACATATTTTATATATAGTGAGATCTAAAAATCCACAAACCTACAAGGGACTCACAATTGATTTCCCCTAAAATTTACTATATAGTCCCTATTAGTAAGGAAATGAACCATACAATTTGTATTTGGTACCTACCTAGCTTTTAAATTATCGATTTTTCCATAAGCATAAAATTTGGTCAAAGTTAGTAACATTTTCAAAAATTAACAACGCTACTTTGACTAAATTTCATGATCATTGTGAAAATTAAAACTCAACACCGTACGTGTCATTAGAGTTGTAACTTAATTATTTACATACTATAGTTTTCTAAATATTTTAGAGGTGGTTAAAAAAATATTCTCAAAATGAATCTTTCGGTTGCCTATATGTACTAAATTTATGACATTAATTATTTTTTAACCATTCAAAAAAAAATATAATAGATTTATAATTTAATTAAAATTTAATTAAAATCACAATTAAACAAACGACATTGAACAAAATTTAATTACTAAAGAGAACCAATAAATAAACATGAGATATTTAATACAATCATCGGAGAGCTGGAGCTGAAGCAGGTCCGACGAAGAAGAACTCCTCACACGTGAAGACTGGTCTTCCACCACCGTCGAAGAAGACTCGTCGTACGTCCTCAACCTGGGATGGAGCTGGAGCTGGAGGTGGCCGAACAACCTGGAGCTGGAGGTCGCGTTCCTCGTAACCTGACATATCAACAACTGAGCTGGAAGGAGGAGGAATAGTCAATTGGTGCAATAATTATGTTTAAAGTGTATATGGGATCATATGGGATTAGTAGTATAGAGGCATATCCCTTAATTACTATGTATGAGGAGACTTCAATTTTAATTAGAAACATTATTTTTTTTTTAATATTTCTTTTTACCATTTTAGACTATAACCCTGCGAGTGACGTTTACTAGTATAGTTCAATTAGTAAATACAAAAATACAGAAGCCAATTTGATAATTAATTTTCAAATATAAGTAAAATATTAAAAGAATAATTACCATATCTTTATTTAACAATTTTATTTTATTTTGGGAACAAATAGTTTTTGGGTACAATTTGGTAATTCAGACACAAAACAAACTAAAGATTTCCACCTTCAAACTAAGGCTTGAAGATAGCAAACAAGATCATTATATATACTTTAAGAATTAACAATACTAGATATACGTAGAGTCGAGTCCTCTATGAATCCCATCTAAAACTTTAATGCAATTTGCTTGGAGTACAAAATATTTTGTATTATAGGAAATATTTTTCTAAGAGCTTACGGTATAAAAAATAGATTTAAAAAATATAATTATTCTTAATATGACATTTTAAAGTTTTATATTTAATATCCCTTCATTTTTTTTAATTCACTAATCTAATTCTTCTCCCTACTAAATTATATTTTTTAATTTGTCTCTGTACCAAAGATGGTTGATTTTATATATAAGGCATTTATCTCTTGTAGCTCGAGAATCAACAAGACAGAGCAGAACCTCTCTCTCTCTCTCTCTCTCTCTCTCAAATATGTCTTCAGCAGCTTCCATCGTGCAACCACCAGCCACGGACAGTTCCTTCTCAAAGTACATCCGCTCCCTCTCCCAAACCCCTCACCGTCTTCGTCAGAGAATGCTAGCAACGTGGACACCGGAGGAGGAGCTTCACCACGTGAGGCGGCGATCTGGTGCTGACATGAAGAGGAAGCTCCAGTGGTACGACCTCACAGCCCTCGGAGTCGCCGGTATGCTCGGTGCTGGCGTCTTCGTTACTACAGGTCACGTGGCTCACTCAGTATCTGGTCCCTCCGTGTTCATCTCGTACATCGTAGCTGCCATATCAGCTCTACTATCTTCCCTCTGTTACACAGAGTTCTCTGTCCAGGTTCCTGTCGCCGGTGGCGCTTTCAGTTACTTGCGAGTCACGTTTGGTAAGGTCTCTCTCATTCACTTTCTACTAAAACCCTAATATATATAGTTATAGGAAAACTTTACATAGTGTAAAACATAAGGTGAAAAAATGAACATGTACATATAGTTTTAAGAATAAACTATAATATGGCAGCAAGCTGATCCATTTTAAATTAAATATATTTTATTTTCAAAGTATCACTATATAGTTTACATTTTAAAATATTGCTCTTAATCACCACTTATGCTAGAAATAGTCGTTTTTCAACTTTTGACGTTATATAATTTTAAATTTAATAAATGTTTTATTTTAAACTTAATATATAAATCTTATATTTATTCCTTTTATTATTATTATTATTAAATCTGCTTGTCTCACTCTAATATTACTTAATTTCTAGTTTCCTTCCTAATTAGTATTACCACCATTTTATAGGAGAGTTTGTGGGATACTTTGGAGGAGCCAATATCTTAATGGAATATGTTCTATCGAATGCCGCGGTTGCAAGAAGCTTCACCGACTATATGTGTCGAGCCGTGGGTGAGAATGACTCGAACAATTGGAGGATCGAAGTTCCCGGGTTGATGAAAGGATCTAACATGTTAGATTTTCCGGCGGTCGCCCTCATTCTCATCCTCACCTTCTTCCTTTGCCATAGGTCCTACCATAGCCTCTACTTCTTCTTTTTTAAGATGACGCCACGTGTTCACGTTTTACCAACATAATAACTGTCCCTTACATTTTTCAATCACCCTAACTACGTACTTTATTTATATATATATCTGTCCCTAGCTCGTTTTGTAGTATATATAGTTCCTTTCGTCACTGTCCTTTTTTTGTTGCAGCACCAAAGAGAGCTCCACATTGAACTTGATAATGACAGGGTTTCATATTCTGCTATTTGGGTTCATCGTTGTGGTGGGTTTCTACAAGGGCAATGCTAAGAACTTGGTGAGTCAAGGAGGGTTAGTCCCCTTTGGGGTCAAAGGAGTAGTCAATGGAGCCGCCATTGTTTACTTCAGCTACATAGGCTACGACTCTGTTGCAACCATGGCAGAAGAGATTCAAAACCCTACAAAGAGTCTCCCCATTGGAATCATGGGTTCCATGCTTATTGTCTCTGTAGTTTATTGTCTCATGGCCTTGTCCTTGTGTTTCATGATGCCCTATAATGAGGTCACACTCAAAACCTTTTTAATCACATTTCTATTAGTATTGCACATCTTTTTAGATACTTGTATAGAAAATCATGACTTTTAAATGTGAAAATATATCATGCGATCTTTCAACTTTTTGTGTAGATTCATGATAATGGATCGTTTGCAGAAGCTTTTGAAAAGATCGGGTGGAAATGGGCGAGCCATCTAGTTGGGGCCGGGGCAAGTCTAGGAATAGTCGGGTCACTATTGGTGGCAATGCTAGGGCAAGCACGCTACCTTTGTGTAATTGGAAGGGCTCGGCTAGTGCCATCTTGGTTGGCTCGGGTTCATCCTTCAACTGGCACCCCGTTAAATGCAACACTATTTCTAGGTACGGTACGAAACAACCCTCTAATTTTCAGTATTCTCAGTTTGCCCCCCAATCTTTGTCCCAATCTGCTATCATCTCTCTGACGATATGTGAAACGCCGTCTCTCTCCAGGAATCTGCACCGCATCGATAGCATTGTTCACCGATCTCGCATTGGTGTTCGAGATGATCTCCATCGGTACCTTACTAGTATTCTATTTGGTGGCCAATGCTCTTATTTACCGTCGATACACAATCACCGGCAACAACCCACCACCTCACACCCTCACATTCCTCATCCTCCTCTCTTCGGGATCCATTTGCTGTTCCATTTCATGGAGACTCCACAATCTATGCAGTCTAACACTATTTGCAGTAACCCTAATGGCAGGAACTATCTTCTTTCAATACAAAACATCATCGGCAATGTCGGTGCCTGAGGGTTGGTCGGTCCCGTTCATGCCGTGGCCTGCATCAGTGTCGGTGTTCATGAGTGTGTTCCTCATGGGGACACTGAAGATGTTGTCTTTTCTGAGATTTGGGATATGGGCAGGTACCATTACTGTGTTCTATGTGGTGTATGGTGTTCATTCCACGTACGAAGCGGAAGAGATGGATTCTTCAGAGACTATGATGGAAGGACACGTCCATCAAACTAATAAAGGGGAACAGCGGCTTTCTCAAGTTCTATAGGGAAAAAGGATTTGGGGGAAGAAGGATGGACAGGCGCAGTTTCGTTCCATTTTTGTAAATAATTTTGATCAACTGGTAAATAATGTCCAATTGCTTTTATGTTATTTTAAGTATAAATACGGTTAAAATTCTTAATCAAATGGTGAGAATTCAAGTTCCGTTCATTGTAAATATCTAATTCGATTTTTATTAATTAATCCAATCAATATCAACTCAAGTTATATATATATATATATATATTTTTTATTTTTATTTTTTTTAAAAATCAAACCCAAATCCAAAATTATAAACTCCTTTTCTATTTTAGGACTTGATGAATATTATTTACTTTTTCTAAAATAATGCATCTTCTGTCATTTCTTATTATATTTTTATTGATGATGGATAAGGAGAGAAGATGAGAGGTCGCAATGATAGTGAATGAAGAAATAATGATTTGCGGTACACGGACTCTAAAGAAAATAATGATTTGTGGTACACGGACTCCAAAGATTTAAAATAGTTTTTTTTTTTGTTCAAATTAAAGCTTTACTTGATGAAATAAAACGCCGTGATACTCGATCACGGTTGTTCATACATGAAATCATAAGCTACTAAACATATAAATGGAAGTGGGAGTCTCTCGACCAATCGTTTAGACTCACTCATTGTCTTGATTGGTTTGCTATCCAATTCGCACATTCATTCGCGATCCTTGGAATCGCTCACCATTCAACTTGGCCTACTTGCCTCGCTAGTGTTCGGATGTTCTTTATTAGCATAAATGACTCAAGTAGAAGAATGAGGATCGTGTTTCAATATTGCTATTGTCCAAGGACTTACTAGCTATTATTATCTAGGGAGTCTTTTGCAATTTGTTATATGTTGTTTTCTATTTAATCACACATGCGGCTACTGTTGAAGATAAGCTGATTTGGTAAAGCAATGGAATGAATTTCAGTATTTACTCTTCCTTAGTTTCGTTTTCATTTCTGTTCTCTCAATTCTCTCTAGATTAGGTCGACTTTCCTCAGATGGTATCAGAGCTCTTGCTTCGTTCATGGTATGCGTTCTTGTTGCCTTTGTGTTCTTGAGCAATTCCTTGGCTAAGTAGTAGCTTCTCATATGTTGTCTTCCTTAGCTACGGCTGCTTCTGATTTCGCTTGCTGTTATTAGTTTCATATGCTTTTCGATTATGTCTGTTCTTGTCTTCGAAAATGCGTTTCTTATCTGCTGCTTCTTTGCTGTTCCTATGTTGTTCTTTGCTGGCTACACCTTCGGCACTTTGCTAAGACAGACTTCATATAGGTTTCTGTTCTTCACAGTGTCTGCTTTGGTGGTATTCTGCACTTGTGTGCTGCAATATCATGATTTCGGTTCAGCTCACTCTTATATCTACTTATGATGTCTGATTAAGTTAGATTGTTTTTCTGGGTCCTTGTTGATTCTTGCTATTGAAGCTCCTTGTTTCTTCGGGTTTTTTTCATTGGTTCATTATGGATGATACCTCTCCTGTGTTTGCAAGTAAAAAAATCTCACTCCTTACAGGAGATGAGAACTTTCAATCCTGGAAACAACATGTTTTACTTACTGTGAGGGGTTTCAACCTTGAACCACATCTATTCAGTACTCTAGCTGTGCCTCAGTATCTTGTTGATGCTGCTAGTAATAACACCCCTAATCCCGAATATAACAAATTTATTCAGCGTGACAGATCCCTTGCCTCCTGGCTTCTTGCATCCATTTCCCCCTCTGTGAATCGGTGTCTCCTTGGTTGTATGACAGCTTGCTCCATCTGGCAAAAGCTGCACCAGGTTTTTTCCTCTTCCTCCACTACTAGAATAATGAGTCTTTATGATAGGCTTAAGGTTCGTAAACTTATTCATCAACCTATGCGTGAGTATCTTACTGAAATTCAGTCCACTTGTGATAGCTTTGCAAGCTGTGGTCACCCCATTGAAGAGATTCAACAGATTTCTATTATTCTCAATGGGGTTAAGGGTCAGTTTGATAATGTTATTGCTGTTATTCATGCTAGTCGCAACCCGTATGATATTGCTTATGTTTGTTCGGTTTTACTTGATGTTGAAACCCGTCAAAGGGACCTGCTTTTTGACATCCCTCCCTCGGCTAATGTTATGACTAATCAATCTGCTTCTGATGCTTTTACTGATAACACTATCAAGCTCAACCAGAATCCTTCTCTTTCGGCTGCACTACCTCAATCGGGTGGGGTACCGGACACTCAACAGTATCAGTCTACCAATCCTCAGCCTCAGTTTCAGTCTTCTACCCCTCAGTATACTGGTCGTGGTCGAGGAAGGGGTAGAGGAAATCCAGCAAACAAGCCACAATGTCAGCTGTGTGGCAAGATCGGCCATCTTGTGCACCGATGCTATCAAAGGTTCAACATCAACTACTCGGTTGTTACAGCTCCATCTGGTGGTCCTATGACAGCAAATGTGTCAAACTGGTCTGACCCCGGTGATGTTGCTGCTCATATGCCAATCTCACCTGCTGCACCTCCCTATCCCACATCTCCGTCCCACATGGATCCCCTGGCCTCCCTAACACCCTATCCACAAATGCTGATCCCTGGGTTCTCTGTTCCAAACCATTCCCACCCGTCCCTGCAATATGCCTCTCCAGTCCCTCCTCCACCCTTACCCCAGTACCTAACTTATTCACCTGCCCCAGGATCCCTCACACTATCAGTCCCTCACTTATCGCCTTATCTTGTGCAACAATCAGCCACCTCTGGTATGGTGCCTTCTGGATCTTCTGCCTCGGTACCCTCAGCCCCACAAGCTCACTTAGCACATATGGCTCATCCTACCCTATCCTCGGCTGCCTGGTATCCTGATTCTGGGACCACCAATCACCTAACCAACACGGCTCTGAATGCTGACTCCATCCCGTACTCTAGCCCAGGTAAAGTTATTGTGGGTAATGGTACTTCTCTCCATATTTCAAATATCAGCAATTCTGTTATTCCTACTTCTACTAGAACACTTATGCTGAATAACGTATTGCATGCCCCTCATGTGACAAAAAATCTTGTTTCTGTTTCTCAGTTCTCCAAGGATAATAATGTTTACTTCGAATTTCACCCGACATATTGTGTGGTTCGTGATTCTCTGTCTCATCATGTTCTGCTGCATGGAGTAGAAAGTGCTGGATTATCTTGCCTTGATCTCTCCAAACTTGATACCAGTCTCTCGTCTAGTTCGGCGTCTAGTGTTAGTTCTAGGTTAAGTCAGTCCAATAATTTTGTGTGTGTGTCTGATGGTGTTTGTTTAGCTGCTCGTACTTTGTTACCTTCTAATATTTGGCATATGAGGCTTGGACATCCCTCCTCTCAGTTAATGTCTCGAATTCTCAATATTAATAAAATTTCTGTTTTGAAATCAAGTGATCCTTGTGCTGCGTGTGTTGTAGGGAAAAGTAAGAAGCTTCCTTTTCAATCTTCCACTTCTAAACATGATTGTCCACTTGAACTTGTTAAAGTTGATCTCTGGGGTCCTGCACCATACATGTTGTTGGATCGTGAAATCCTGGATGTTGATCTGACAGTGAATTGAATGCCAGACAAGGTTGGGATGACGCTTCAACTCCAACTCCGGTGAACCTGCAAGTAGGGGAGCGCAACAGAGGGGGTGTCTCTGGGTCCCTCTCCGATGCTTAAATGAGTATATGTGTGTATAAAACTCAAAACGTATTAGTGCGTAGGCGACCATCTTGTTTCCTTAGTGGACTTTTAGCATTTAATAACTGCTCAGTTGTCCAGAAATCGAACGGTCACCTTAGGCACGCCTGTCCTTTACTTTTCCGTAAACCTAGGGTAGTCTGACAGCTGTCTGTACCAGCCAACCGTTTGTCTCTCCAAGGTGTCTCTTGGAGTTCTGACATTGCTTCGGTTTTTGCCAAAAAGGTGCAATTATTCCTCTGCGTCGCTTCGATTTGCTCATGGCAGTTACTCCCCTTTTGGTCTATATAAGAAACGTCAGTTTCTGCATTCTGTCTTTTATATCCACTCCCTTAGATTTTCAGAGCTTCGTTGCGAACCCTTCCTCCTCCTTTCTCAACCTTCTTCAGCCTTCTTCCACTATTTCCATGGCCCCCCGTAGTCAAAGAGTCAAGCACATGGCCCCCAAGGGCGCCAACAAAGCCAACGCTCCCAGGAATGCCAATGCCCCCTTGACCATCCGAGATGAGGTCGTGCCCCCCTCAGTGGAGGAACATACTGATCTGGGAAGGTCTGCAACCGCTCCAGTAGTGGTAGATGACCCTGAGCTAAACACGCCTATTTTTTCCCCAAAAGGTAAACTTTCGTCCTTTTACTGTTCTGTTTTGGCAATATCCTCTGTTTCCTTTGTTTTTTATACCTGATGTGCTATACTTGAACCGTTCTGAGTAGATGTCAAGCCTAACGAATTGAAGCCAACGTATTTTAAGACCATGGTGGCGCTTGGTGGCTTCAGTGCAGAGTATGCTCCTAGGTATCCTGGCTTAGGTCTGCATTTTCCTCACGACGGAGAGGTTTACATTTATGCGGCACAGGTCGATGCTGGGTTGCGTTTTCCTCTCTGTGAGAATTTGCAGACATTGTGCCAGTTTCACGGGATCCATCCCACGCAGCTTGTTCCGAATGCCCTCAGGATGTGGGTCGGTTTCAAGTTCCTGTGCATACGCCAAGAATGGGAGTATTCGCTGGCCTTGTTCCGATGTTTCTTCCGACTGGCAGCAGGGGCGAACCACCTCCACCATTTCCAAGCACGCTGACCGAAGTTTTCCGAATGGGGAGGCCCTCAAGCATGGAGTTGGAATGCCCATGTCCGTCTGGTTGATGATTTCCGAGCCACCAACTCCAACTATAAGAAGTTATACTTCTTTTACAAGGGGGGGGGGGTGCCCTGGAAATTGTCGGCCCCGGACAAGGATTTCCCTCCTTCTTTCGAGGAGCTGTCCGGGAGCGATCGGAACGCCATCGACGATCTGTACCGGTTGCATCGGTCATCCCAATTCAAGTCCATTCGCTCAGTAGCGGAGACTACTGAGAATATGCTTGAGATGGCGGGTATTCATCAGGCCACGCCAATCTTTGACGATTGGGTAATTTTCTAACCCTTTTCTTGTTTTATCATTTGTAGGTAAGGCCGTAGGCAATAGCCAAAAACTGATAGGTCTCTTTGATGACCAGGGATCGGCAGGGTTATCCTCCGATCAGGCACTGCTGATCTCTCCTCCTCCCCCATCTAGACGTTCGTCCAAGAGGAAGTCCGAGGAGGTGATTCCTTCGGCTACCACTGGTCCTCGCCAACCAGGTATATCACCTCGCCATTTGTGGAAGCAATATTTTCATACTCTGCAATTTTTTGGTTTCTGACTTACTGCCTTGTTGATTTACAGGGAAGTCCTCAGCTGATGCGACCCGGGACCCTCCTCCTCCTCCTTCTAAGAAGGTCAGGAGCGAGGAGCATCCTGAGGTCGACCAGCGTCCTCCTCCTCCCCCTCTTAAGGGTCCTTCTGCCAACAAGGGGAAGGGTACGAATGCGGTGCCCCATTCTCCTTCTCCTCAGGGTCCTTTTGCCACCAAGGAGAAGGTTCTGACCTTAGCGTCTCCCGCTCCCACTTTGCCCGCGGTTCCTCCCAAGGAGTATGGGACCCAGAAGAAGGGGCCTGCTACCTCCAGCTCCTCGAGGGCTCCTGCGGAGGAGTACTGCTCGATGGCGAGCCTGTTCCAGCCTTTTAAGGCTGTGGACTCTAGGGGGCCTTGGGTCCCTTGCGGGGACCTTGCCAAGAAGGGGTACCCCGTTCAGAAGAGCCTCCGGGGTAGCCCGGATATGTGCATGCGGCTCCTTGACGGGATAATTCCCCCCAAGGACCGTTCGATTGTCCCCACGGAGCTTCCTCAGATCGAGGGGTTCCTAAGGACCCACTTCGAACGAGTTGCCCTGGTATGATCTAGCCCTTCTTCCGTTCTTTCTTTCTTGTCATTCCTTTTTTGTTTTGATGACCTGGCATTTTTCTTCATGTTTTTGTTGTCAGCTCGTTCGGGAAGAAGTGATCCTTGGTCGCGTCTTTGGTGAGCTCGCCGATAAGCACTCTGATCTGCTTGTCGAGCTAGAGCAGTACCGAAGCATGGGGGTCACTCCCGGGCAGATGGGAGCCATCAAGACGACTGTCGATGCGGCTATCACCTTGGTGGATGGCGCGCGAGAGGAGTACTTCAGGAAGGAGCAGCGTCTCCTTGCTGATGTTAAAAAGAGGGAGGTTGATGCCGCCGCCTTCCTTCAAGAAGCTGAGGCCCTCCATCAGTGCTTGGATGAAGGGGAGGCGGTCCGAGCTCGCCTCGAGGCCGAGCTAAAGGATGCCCATGCTCAGGTGGCCGAGTCGGACGCTATGCGGGTTGCCGCTGAGGCGCAGAGGGCTGCTGCTGACGCTCGGAGGGAGGCTGCGGAGGAGGAGAGGGATCGGCTAGCTGAACAGTTGAGAGCTGTCCCTTCGCCCCAAAGCACAGTCGAGACTTTCAAGTCCTCTGAAGATTTTGAGGACTGTGCTTTGAAGGTGATGAGGTCGGTGATAGCCGATTTTCTCCAAGTCCTGGTAGACGATGTCCAGGCAGTCGACCCCAACTTTCCCATTGGGGAAGTTGGGTCCTTGAGGAGCTTCCTCCGGAGTCGTACCTCTCAGTCTACCCCTGTTGCTGAAGAGGTTGCCCCCGAGGGCGAGCCAAGCAATATTGCCCCCGAAGGCGAGCAAAGCGTCCCTGCTCCTGAAGGCGAGCAAAGTGCTTCTTCCCCCGAGGATCCCAAAGCCTGAAATTTTCCCCTCCTTTATCGACCATATTTGCCTTTTAGATAGCTGTTTTTCTTTGTAATTTTTGTTTTCCTTGTAATTATTTATTTGATTTAAGACTTGGTTTCTTTTATTGAATGCCTTTATATTCATGAGCCTTTTATTCGACTTTGAACATGTTTGGCTATTCATCCAACGTCTTAATCATAATTACTCTTCGACTTTTTCTTGACTTGTAATGTCTTCGACTCTTGAAGTCCTTCTTTGAAGTTTAGACCTTCGAGGTCATCCTAAGGCTTTGTCATCCATAGTGATCGCCTAAAATTCCTTATTAGCAGATCCCTTTGTTTGGTTTTGGCGTCTGCTTCTCATCTTGCCTAACTTTATTGCTAGGTCTTTTGGCCTGACTTTAGCGTCAAGGCTTTTTTGTTTTGCCTAACTTTATCGCTAGGTCTTTTGGGCCTGACTTTGGCGTCAGGACTTTTTGTGCCTGATTCGGTTATCAGGTCTTCGCCTGACTCTTGGCGTCAGGTCTTTTGAGGCCTAACTTTGTTGTTAGGGCTTTTGTGGCCTAGTTTTGTTACTAGGGATTTTTGACCTAACTTTGTTGTTAGGGCTTTTTGGCCTAGCTTTGTTGCTAGGGCTTTTTGTGGCCTAGTTTTGTTACTAGGGCTTTTTGGCCTAACTTTGTTGTTAGGGCTTTTTGGCCTAGCTTTGTTGCTAGGGCTTTTGGCCTGACTTTGGCGTCAGGGCTTTTGGCCTGACTTTGGCGTCAGGGCTTTTTGGCTTCGGCTTGCTTCGAGTGGACATGCTTTATGAAGGAATGGCTTTCTTTTATTGACATAATCAGTTTGATTACAAGCTATGCATAAAATCTTCTTAAATGCTCAGAATTAAATGGACGGGGTAACCTCTCGCCTTCGGTGGTTTCCAAATAGTAGGATCCTGGTGCGGCGATCTCTATTACTTTGTACGGTCCTTCCCATTTGGCTGAAAGTTTGTTTTTACTGTCCAGCCTTGTGAATTCATTCCTTCTCATAACCATCTCCCCCACGAAAAATTGGCGAGCGCTGATTTTTCTGTTGAAATACCGAGCGGTCGCCAAGCGCATCTTTGCCTGTGTCTTTTCCGAGAGCCATCTCTTTTCCTCTGCTAAGTCGAGGTCAGTTCTGCGTTCGATCTCATTTGCCTCCGCGTTAAAGTGTAAGACTCTGTGGGTAGGCACTGCCAGTTCGGCTGGAGCTACTGCTTCTGATCCGTACACTAAACTGAAAGGCGTTTCTCCTATGGCCGCCTTAGGCGTTGTTCTGATTGCCCATAATACGTTTTCCAGTTCATCTTCCCAGTTCCCTTTGAATGCTCGAACCCTTTTCTTGAGCCCTACTAATACAACCTTGTTGGCTGCTTCAGCTTGCCCATTCGTTTGAGGATGATGTACTGAACTAAAACGATGGTCGACATGATATTCTTCACAGAGCCATTTCAACTCCTTTCCAACGAATTGCGGACCATTATCGCTGATGAGTATTTTGGGAATGCCAAACCTGGAGAATATGTTGACCTACAGGAACTTGATAACTTGGAATTCCGTTGTCGAAGCTAGAGCTTTCGCCTCTACCCACTTAATGAAGTAGTCGATTGCCACTATAATGTGAGTACGCTGACCAGTGCTAATGGGAAAATGACCCAATATATCGATTCCCCATTGAGCGAAAGGCCAGGCACCCGCCATTGGGGATAATAATGTCGATGGTCGACCCGATCGTGGTGCAAACTGCTGGCAAATCTCACACTTCTGTGTTAACTCGTCTGCATCCTTTCCCAAGGTCGGCCAGTAATATCCCAATCTGAATATTTTCCTGCTTAGTGATCGAGCACCTTCATGACATGCTGCCGCCCCTTCGTGAGCTTCTCGAAGAACCTTTTCTGTTTCAGGATGAGCAACACATCTCAAGTAAGGCGTCGAATAACCTCTTCTGTAGAGTTCTCCACCGATGATTAGATAACTGGCTGCGAGTATTCTAATCTTCGTGGATTCGCCTTCGTCCTCCGGGAGGATTCCTTCTTTCAAATAATTCTGGAACGGGGTCATCCAGGTGACCTGCCCTTGAATGTTGAAGACCTCCGCTCTGTTTTCAAGGACTGAACATAGGGCCTTTTCCAGAAATTGCACATCCTGGATTGTTGCCCCTCCGAAGGCTAGCTTACTCAAAGAATCTGCCATCTGGTTTTCTTGGCGATGAATAAACTCAATCGCGAAATTTGGGATTTCCGCGACCAGCTTTTTGGCAATGCCAAGATATTTCTTCATCTTTTCTCCCTTTGCCTCGTAGGCGCCATTAACCTGATTGACAATAAGCTCTGAGTCACTTTTTACCTTAAGCGCAGTTATACCCATTCCTTTTGCTAGTCTGAGTCCAGTGATAAGAGCCTCATATTCTGCTTCATTATTGGTCGCTGGAAATGTCAAGGCGATCGCGTACTTCAGAGGCTCGCCCTCAGGAGGAATAAGAATTAAACCTGCCCCGAGCCTTCTTTTGATGAAGACCCATCCGTATAGAGTTCCCAGATTTGATTGTCGTCTGCTGACTGATTTGGCCTGTTTTCTGCTTCTGTTTGACCGTTACTCGTGCTTTCCATTATGAAATCAGCTAGTGCTTGACCTTTGATGGCCGTTTTTGGCGCAAATTTGATCTTGAACTCGCTGAGCTCGATCGCCCACTTGACCATTCTTCCTGAAGAATTTGGCTTCATCAGGAAGTTTTTGAGAGGTTGATTGGTGAGGACCGTGATGTCGTGCGCATGAAAGTAAGGTCTCAACTTCCGAGCAACAATAACTAAGGCATAGAGATACTTCTCAATCTGGACATATTTTATTTCTGCTGAGTTGAACATTTTGCTAATAAAATACACTGGACTCTGAACATTATTCTCCTCCCTTATTAAGACGGCACTGGCTGCCACATCGCTAATGCCTAGATAAAGGAAAAGCTGCTCGCCTGGAACGGGCTTTGCCAGAGCTGGTAGTGTTTGGATATGGCGCTTCAAGGATTGAAATGCTTCCTCGCAGTCTGGCGTCCACTCGAACTTGCGGTTGGCCCTCAAAGTCTTGAAAAACGGGAGGGACCTGTCGCTTGCTTTGGAGAGGAAGCGGTTAAGAGCAGCCAGGCGACCATTTAGGCACTGGACCTCCTTATGGAAGGTTGGCGACTTCATCTCTTCTATGGCCTTTAGCTTTTCCGGGTTTGCTTCAATGCCCCTTTCGCTGACCATAAAACCCAGGAACTTACCGGACTTGACTCCGAATGCGTACTTTGCAGGGTTCAGGCGAACGCTGTGTCTCCTCATGCATTCAAAAGCTTCACGGAGGTCGGTGGTATGAGGATTGCCTTTGATGGATTTGACGAGCATATCATCCACGTAGGCCTCCATGTTCCTTCCCAGCATGTCCTGGAACAGTCGGTTTACCATCCGCTGATAAGTTGCCCCGACATTGATGAGACCGAAGGGCATCACCTTGTAGCACAGAATGTCCCCATCAGCATAAAAAGCAGTGTGAGCCTCATCGTCTGGATGCATTCTGATCTGGTTGTAGCCTGAATAGGCGTCCATGAAGCTCAGCATCTCATGACCCGAGGTAGCATCGACCAACTGATCTATCCTCAGAAGGGGATAGGAATCCTTGGGGCAAGCCTTGTTCAAGTCGCGGAAGTCGACGCACATCCTCCACTTGCCGTTTGATCTCCTGACCAAAACTGGGTTGGCGATCCAGCTCTGGAATCTAACTTCTCTGACGAAGTCAGCTTCAATCAATCTGCCGACTTCCTGCCTGATCGCCAAACGCTTATCCGTCCCGAATGATCTTCTATTTTGGGCGATCGGTTTAATGGAGGGGTCTATCCTGAGCTCATGGGAGATAATATCTGTGCTGATTCCTGGCATGTCGCTCGGCTGCCAGGCGAAGAGCTCTTTGAATTCCTTGAGGAGGGCGGTCATAGCCTCCTTCTGATCCTCCTTCAAGGTGGTCCCAATGCGCACCTTTTTGTCTGGACCGTCGATCTCAACCTCCTCCAATTCCTCCATGGGTGCTGGCCGAGCCAAGTCCTCGCGGGGGTCGACCTCTGTTTCGATGGCGAGCGTCTCCCTTTGGTTCTTCCTGCGCAAGCAGTTCACATAATATTATCGCGAGGAAGGCTGATCTCCGAGCACTTCTCCAATCCCGTTGGGAGTGGGGAACTTCATCTTCTGGTGGACAGTGGAGGCCACAATCTTATTTGGGTTGATCGTGGTCCTCCCTATGATGGCGTTGTAGGATGTAGGTGAATCGACCACCAGGAAAGTGACCGACACCTTGATGCCTTTCCACCCCTCACCAAAAATCACTGGCATGGTTATAGCCCCCAGTGGATAAGTTGTTCTTCCCGCAAACCCGATCAGCGGAAAGTCGACCCTCTTCAGGTCGCGTTTGGATTTGCCCATCTTCTCAAAGGCGTCCAGAAATAGGATGTCTGTCGAGCTGCCTCCGTCGACCAGAATCCTTACAACATCACAGCCGTCAATATCTGCCGTAATGACCAGAGCATCGTTGTGGGGCGTGGTGACATGTGCCAAATCATCTTCAGAGAATGAGATGACAATGTTCTCTTCAGGTCGGGGCCGCTTCCCTAACTGAACTGCTGTAGAAATCTGAGTGGCGTATACATCTCTGGCGCTTGACCTCTCGCCTCCTGCACCGAATCCTCCCGCAATCAGATTCACTCTCCTCTTGATTCCAGAAGGCTCAGCTTGATCTGCAGGGGCTGGCGAAGGATGCCTCCTGGGGGGCGTTCGACTTCGGTCTCGTCCTGCTACAAATTGTTTCAACATTCCCCCCTGAATCAGCCTCTCTATGTCCCGCTTCAAAATCTTGCAGTCATCTGTCTTATGACCCTTGCACTTAAGGTATCTGCAGTAGCTCTCGACATCCTTGCCCATGGGCAGCCCACCTCGACGAGGCATCGGTGGCCTCGCCAAGGATCACCTCTCCATCTCGACTAGTACCGCTGAGATCTGCCTATTTAAAGGCGTGAAGTACTCAGGGACTTCTGGATGGCGAGGCGCTGGAAGAGACTCGACTCGGGGCTTGCTTTCCTTTCCCTTCTTCTCCTTCTTTACCTCCTTCTTACCATCGCGTCGGGGTTCATGGGCCACCCTTAGCGAGGTCGTCAGGATGTTAGCCTCGATGTTTGCGCGTTCAAGGTCTATGAAACCTTTTGCCCTGGACGCCAACTCCTTCAATGTCTCTATCTCCTTCACATGATAGCTGTTTCGCAGCTTTCTCGAGGCCTTGTTGGCTACATCCAGACCCCTGTAGAAGGCTCGAATGATCTCCCCATCCGAGATTCGGCGATCTAATTCTGTGACGTTCTGATGAAAACGCCCGTAGAAGTTGGACAGCGACTCTCTTGGCTGCTGTTTGACTGAGTCAAGGGCGACCACGCTCTTCAGCAACTGGCGCTCGCCCATATATCTCTCCAGGAACTTGCTTCTTAACTCTGCCCAAGTTCCGATTGATCCTGCAGGGAGGCCGAAAAACCAGGACGAAGCTGAACCCGAAAGAGTAGATGAAAATAGTAAAGCCAAGTGATTGGGATCGTTTGACTTACCCAGAAGGGAGGCCTCGTGCTTGTTGACATGCACGGTGGGATCTCCTCCACCGCTATACTCAGGTATAGCCCGAGCAACCACATCCTTCGGGATTTTGATAGCGACGAGCCCATCGGTAAAGGGATGAGAGGACTGCTCCTTGAAGGGAGCTACGACTGTCAACTGTCTTTCCTGGAGCCTTTTTTTGAGGAGGTCATCCATCTGATCCACAGTGCAGTACATGGGAGAGGCTCCAGGTGGAGGAGGACCGGAAGGATTGGCAGTATATGCGGCTGCTGGCTCCTTGGTGTGTGCCGGAGGTAGGGACTGCTGACCTGACGTCATCTCCTGATCCTCCTGAGGCGCAGTGGGACCAGGATTTGCCGCTTCCGAAGGTGAGGTCCCTGTGGCAGCAGGGCGGTGGTTTTCCTTAGGAGCAGATGGATTGTTTTCTTGAGGAGCAGGGCTTGGCGGCGCGCCTGTCCTAGGATGGCTTCCAGCAGGGAGACCATCTCGGGGGTTAAATTAATATCCTGCCCCGCAATGTAGACTGTCTGCGGTGCCGGGGATCCGTTTTGATCAGCAGCGGGGGTCGGTCTGGAATCACCGACATGCTCTCGAGCTGTCCGCAGAGGAACAACATTAACTCCTGCTCGGCTGGCAGGTTCCTGTTGAAGCGGTGAAGCGGCGGCGGAATCAGAGCTATCTGAGGATCGCTCCCTGGTCTGGTTCCGACGGTTGCTTTGGGATCGAGTTCTCATGGCTGAATTGCTCGTTCCCACAGACGGCGCCAAATGTTGGATCGTGAAATCCTGGATGCTGATCTCGCAGTGAATTGAATGCCAGACAAGGTTGGGATGACGCTTCAACTCCAACTCCGGTGAACCTGCAAGTAGGGGGGCGCAACAGAGGGGGTGTCTCTGGGTCCCTCTCCGATGCTTAAATGAGTATATGTGTGTATAAAACTCAAAACGTAAAGAACGTATGTAAAGCAAGGGTATTTATAGGGTAAGAGAGATAGAACCGTATAAGGCAGCTGAATATCTTAGTGTATATTGTATTGCTGAAGATTCGGATCGTGGGATATGGCAGTTACTGCGAGATATTGCAGTTACCAAATCTAATCTTTAGTGAATATGTGACCGAGATACGCGGGATATCATGGCCACCTCCTTATTAACGGTTTTGTGGGACCAGAGGAGAGATTCAAGGCTCTCTTCGGGGCGAGCACTCTCATGGCGAGCAGTGAGATGTCGCGGCCTTAATGAAGAATGGCGAGAACTCAAGGCGTTCTCAGAGTCCTTGGGCTCGGTTCTGGGTCATTCTATGGAGGGCCGAGTTTAGCTTGCACTTGGGCCAATCCGGTTCGGATGTCATGGGTTTTCCCCCTCTATAGTTATTGGGCCTTCGAGGCATTTTCTTATTGGGCTATCACTATCGATGCCCAACACATGTCAAATGGCAATGTTTACTATATGAGTATTGTGGATGTTTACAGTAGATATACTTGGATCTATTTTTTGAAAAATAAGAGTGAGGCAGCCAAACACTTTATTGATTTTCATCGTGCTACAGAAAAGCAACTCGGTTTCATCCTTAAAGCTGTTCAAACAGATGGAGGTGGTGAGTTTAAACCCCTCTCCGTCTATTTGAAACAGCTTGGGATTAGTCACCGACTTACTTGTCCGCACACGTCTGAACAAAACGGGATTGTGGAACGAAAACACAGGCACATTGTCGAACTTGGTCTTACACTTATGGCACAAGCCTCCTTGCCATTTCACTATTGCAGTGATGCTTTCTTTACAGCTGTGTTTCTTGTTAATAGACTCCCCTCAACTGCGTTGAATAATATTTCACCTCATCAAATGTTATTTAAAAAACAACCTGATTACTTGTTTCTTAGAGTATTTGGTTGTCTCTGTTTTCCTCACATTCGGCCATATAATTCACATAAGTTTGATTTTCGGTCTACCCCATGTGTATTCCTTGGCTACTGTTCCACTCATCATGGATATAAGTGTTTAGATGCTTCGGGTAGAGGTTATATCTCTAGGCATGTTTTGTTCCATGAATCGATTTTTCCTTTTGCTGATCATGATGGTCCTTTTATGAAATCTACTGCAGTCAAGAACACTCATACTTCGCTTCATTTCTTTATTCCTTTTTATGCCTCTCTACTAGTCAATGCAGGTTCAGCTGACTCACCAAATCCAGATACGCAGCAGCTTTCAGGTTCTGTCCCTATCCCCTCATCTGTTTCGTCTCAACTGCATGACCCTTGCCCCTCATCCTCACCCTCAGATCAGGTGGCTGCTCCCTGTGTTGTTCCGCATGCTGCCGAGCTGACGGCTAGTCCAGAATCTTCTAGTCATCCATCCCATTCTGGTTTGTCAGCTCCCCCTCCAGACTCCTCGGTCAGGTATGTCCCTTCTACTTCTAATGCCTCAGATTTACCGTGTATACTGATTCTTTCGTCTTTGCCTAATGTTGTATCTGCTGAGACAGCTTCAGATCCCACTCCCAGCTACTCACAACTTCCCACATCTGATCTTACCTTTCTGACTTTTTCTATTCGGTATGTCCCTGGGAATTCTACTGACTCCACACTAGTTCCCCTACCCAGTTCCACCAGCTCTCGTCCTTCCTCCCATCCTATGCAAACCCGTTCCAAGTCTAAATCTCAACACTTACTGTTTTCATACCTACCTGACCCTGCACAGTCTTCACTTGTTGAGCCTTCAAACATTCATGAAGCCATGGAACAGGCTTGCTGGGCTACGGCTGTTAAGGCTGAACTTGATGCCTTGACACACAATAACACCTGGTCCCTAGTACCTCTCCCTCGTGGTAGGATACCTATTAGCTGCAAATGGTTATTTAAACTTAAAAAGAAACCTGATGGGTCAGTTGATCGCTATAAAGCACGGCTTGTTGCTCGAGGTTTTTCTCAAAAGCCGGGCTTTGACTTCCAAGACACATTCAGCCCGGTTGTGAAACCCCAAACCATGCGTATCATACTAGCCATTGTTTTGTCTCATCATTGGGTTTTTAGACAGATTGATGTCAACAACGCCTTTCTTCATGGTGATTTTCTTGAAGAGGTTTACATGACGCAACCTCCCGGTTTTCAGCAAACTGACAACAATGGTGCTGCCCTTGTGTGTCGGTTGAATAAGGCCATCTACGGGCTCAAACAAGCACCCAGAGCTTGGTTTGAACGTTTAAATTTTTTTCTTCTAAATACTTTATCTTTTTCTGTTTCAGTCTCTGATAATTGTCTATTTGTTAAGTTTACTAATGTTGGTTTTGTGCTATTACTCGTGTATGTTGATGACATTGTCATCACAGGTAGCTCACCGTCTATCATTGATGAACTGATCGGCCAAATCAACAAGGAGTTCCAGCTCAAAGATCTTGGCACTCTTAATCATTTCTTGGGCATGGAGGTCATGAGAGGTGACAACTACGTTCTCCTCGGTCAACAGAACTACATCAGAGATCTCCTCGACAAAACAGGCCTGTCTAAGGCTGACTATCTTCCCACGCCCATGACAGGTAAGTGTCTGTCTAAGTCCGGTCTGTCTGCACCCTCAGAGCCATTTTCCGATGGTCTTCTCTATAGAAGCGCCATAGGGGCTCTGCAGCACGTTTGCACCACTCGTCCTGATATTCATTTTTCAGTTAATAGGCTTAGTCATTTTATGAAAGCCCCTCAGCTCTCCCACTGGAAAGCTGTGACTCGCATTCTTCGTTATCTTAAAGGAACACTTGACCATGGTCTTATGTTTCGCTTAATTCCTCTTCAGTATCTAACAATGCCACCTTAGTATCATATTCAGATGCAGATTGGGGTGGTGACACCACGAATCGCAGATCCATTTCTGGTCACTACCAACTGCTTAATGGAAACCCAGTTGGCTGGAGTTCCAAGAAGCAGTCGGTGGTTACCAGGTCGTCTGCGAAAGCTGAATTTCGTGCCCTGGCAAATGCAACGTGTGAAGTTCTCTGGGTTACCTATTTGCTTGTTGAACTTCACATTCATCTCTCGGGTACTCCGATTATATGGACTGACAACAACAGTGCTGTTGCGATGTCAGAAAACCCAGTGCAGCATGCCAAGATGAAACATGTAGAAATAGATCTCTGTTTCGTATGAGAGAAAGTAATGGATGGACAGATTGAGGTCAATTTTGTTCAAGCCACTGAGCAGCTTGCTGATATTTTAACCAAGCCCCTCACGGAAAAACTATTTGTTCCATTTCGCAAGAAGCTTTGGGTCACAAGTCTTACTGAACTTGCTCAAGAAGAGACTTACTTGAACTTGCTGGAGTCTGACTCTCCTAACGAAGTGAACGCCTAAACGGATAAGCATTCTTCCTTGAGCCCTGCTTAGTACTCCCTTAGTTGTTCAATAATACCGTTTTTTTCTGCTAGGAAGCAGCAATGTCTCTCCTGAGGATCACTCATTCAATCAGGATGCCACTAAGCTTGATCGCCCCTACTGTGTTTTCTTGGTTCTGGTGTGTTCAAACCAGGTCCAGTTTCTATTTTGCAGCATGTGTTCTGTTTCCCATCTATCAAATCCTTGATCATATTTTGACCTGTGTCTTTATTATTGGTGGCTTATGGTAAAAAACAGAGTTGTGCTTTGTCATACTCTTGAGACCTTCAAGATGAAGGCTCAAACCTTCCAACCACTTCAGTTGGCATAGGGAGTGGTTTAGTCCAAAAATAGAGCTGTTGATCTTTAAATATCGCACTTGCGACAAGTTATTTACATGACTTCGTGATCACTCTTTTGAGGATTTCAAGATGAAGGCACAACCCTTTCAATCACTCTGGTAAGATAGAGGCTTCAAACCTCTCTGTCAACTATCGTGTTTTTCTTTATCAGATACATTGGTCGGGATGATCTCGTGTTATTTGATCTTTGGTTGAATATTGCCCATGCTGTTAAATGATGTACCTGTGTTTGTTCTCACTCAGCTCCTCTATTTTGTTTCATGCTGTAGTTGGATGTCCGATTGAATGAAGTCCTCTTGCAGTAACTTGTCTGTTTCTGCAGATCACAGCTTCATAAGGGAATATTAGCATAAATGACTCAAGTAGAAGAATGAGGATCGTGTTCCAATATTGCTCTTGTCCAAGGACTTACTAGCCATTATTATCTAGGGAGTCTGTTGCAATTTGTTAAATGTTGTTTTCTATTTAATCACACATGTGGCTACTGTTGAAGATAAGCTGATTTGGTAAAGCAATGGAATAAATTTCAGTATTTACTCTTCCTTAGGTTCGTTTTCATTTCTGTTCTCTCAATTCTCTCTAGATTAGGTCGACTTTCCTCACATTCTTGACGATGTTTGTCGTCCTCCATCGCGTCGGTCCTTGTACTATTTGTTGGTGGATTACTTGGGAGTACGTCTCGATGATTATGTTTGGCCATCCCCTTTGCAATGCAAGTCTTACTCCCTCGTGTATTGCCATGGCCTCCATGGTCTCGATGTCATCGCTACGTTGTTTTCGGTTTACTCCTCCAACCACCTTCCCGTGCTTGCTCCGTGCCACCACCCCTATCCTGGCTCAGTTTGTTTGTTGGCACCATGATGCGTCACAAATGATTTTTATGACATTCTCCGGTGGTGGCCTCCATTCTTGCTCCGGTCGGTCCCCTCCATTCGGTTGCTCGTTGTTTGCGGCCATCCTAGCTCGGTCCCCTTGACCTTGCTCCTCGTACACTCGCTTGATCTCCGCGATGATGGTCCTTGTGCACGGTTGTTTTGCATCAAAAGCCGATTTACATCGTGTCTTCCATATTTGCCAACATGTAATCATCGTGAGTTTCCATCGTTTGTCGCTTGCCACGCCTTGACCCCTAGGTTCCGTTCTCATTTCCTCAAGCCAATCGACCATGTTCATGTTGTTTGGTCGACTCACTCGCAACCCTAATATCTCATGCCACACCCTCTCAGTCCATTTTCACCCTAGTATCATGTGCTCCCGTGTCTCTACCTCTCCGCATATTGGGTATCCATAGCTCACATTCATTCCCCGTCTAACCATATTTGTCTTGACCGCTAGTGAATTCGTGGTGAGGCACCACGTGAAGTTTTTGACCTTAGGTATTACCTTGGTAGCCCACATGCCCTTCCATGCTGCACCATTACCATTTGGGTTCGGCCCGATGTGTCAGTCGGTTGTCTCCCGTATCTCGTGGTACACCGATCAGACCATGGGTGTTCCATCTCTCGTGTGAGGTCATATGTATCGATCCTTCCCTCCATCGTGCGGTATCGGTATGCGTAAAATGTGATCGGCATCGTCATGGTCCATAATGCCTCGGTATGTGTAAAATGTGCTTGATTAGGTCCCGAACAAGGAGGTTTCCTCCATTCTCCACCCTCGTGTCGGCATTAACCCGCTTGGTTTCCTTTGTGTAGATCCATGGGTCCTCGAACACTCGTATACTTTCTCCCGACCCGACCATCCATATCCCCTCGCCTAGTAGTGCTTCTCGGCCGTGGAGAATGCTACTCCACCCCCATGAAGCTCGGCCACCTCTCTTCGCCTTTAGGAATGTGCCCCTAGGGAAATATTGTTTCTTAAGGACTTGTGCACATAGGTTGTCTGGTTCGATTATAAGTCGATGGGCCATCTTCGTAAGTAAGGTCGTGTTGAACGTTTGCAATTCCCGGAATCCTAAGACCCCCTCCTTTGCCATTGTTAAGACCTCCCATATTTTCCAATGCGTCTTCTTACCATCCACGGTTTGTCCCCACCAAAAGTTCGCAATAAGCGCATTTATTTTCGAGCACCATGTTTTTGGTAGTCGGAATACACTCATCACATATGTTGGTATGACGGTGATGATCGAATTGATGAGTACTTCCTTGCCCGCTTGGTTTAGAGTTTTCGGTCTATAGCCATTGAGCTTGTCCTTAACCTTTGTTTTGAGGAAACCCAAGGTCTCCTTCTTCGATCGACCCCATATCGAGGGTAGACCCAAGTATTTCCACGAGTCATTCGTGCCTTTTATGCCTAGCACCGCTTCCACTTGTTGTCGGTCGGTCACACTTGCCCCCTTGTTAAAAAATAGGGTTGATTTCTCCCTATTGATCCTTTGCCCCGACACTTCACAATAGTTATCCAGAATCCTCCTCAATTATTTTGCGTTGTCGGTCGAACCCCTTATGAACTATAAGGAGTCATCCACAAAGAATAAGTGATGGAGTTCCGGGCATTGTCTCCTTAGAGTGATTCCTTCGATCTCCCCTTCCCTAGCCGCGCCCAACATCCTCCTAGAGAGAACATCCACCAGTAATATAAATAAGTAAGGTGAAAGGGGGTCCCCTTGACGTATACCTCGTGTTGGTCGGATTGTGTTTGTGCGATTCCCATTGACAACCACTTGGTATGTGGTCGTTGATATACATGCCTTCATCCACGCCACCCATCGTTCCTCAAATCCCCTACGCCGAAGTGTATCAATCAAAAAATCCTACCCAACTCTATCGTAGGCCTTTTGCATGTCAATTTTGAGTGCGCAATCAGTTTTGTTTCCATTTTGGTCCGAGTATAAATGGTGCATGACTTCATGTGCCACCATGATGTTATCTTGGATACTCCTATCTGATACAAACACACTCTGGAAAGGAGCGATGAGATCCGATAGATATACTTTTAAGTGATTCACCAACACTTTTGAAATAATCTTGTACTTGAAGTTACAACAACTTATAGGCCGAAAATCACTCGGGGTGGTCGGGTTTTGGATTTTTGGTATGAGAACAATATCAGTATTATTGAGAGTGTTTGGGATGATAACTGTTCTGAAGAAAACCCTTACCGTGGTGATGACATCCGTCCCCACGATATTCCAATTCCGTTGGTAGAACAAACCCGGAAAACCGTCCGGACCCGGAGCTCGTGAGCCTCCCATTTGGTAAGTTGTCGTCCTAATTTCCATGTTCGTCACCTCCTTTGTTAATTGACCATTCATTTCGGCCGTCACTTGGTTTGGGATATAGGAGTAGGTTCTCTCCCGGTTCGGTCCTCTTGGCTTTGAACATGTTTCCATAGTACCTATATAGCTCATCGACAATTGCCCCATCATTTTCTATCCATGCCTCGGTTGCCCCTTTCATTCGGCAAATGGTATTTCTCCTCCTCGCAATGGTGTTTTTATGGAAAAATGAGGTATTATGATCCCCCTCTTTGAGCCACTTGATCCTCGATCTTTGTCTCCAATAGGTTTCCTCCCTCAACCATAGAGATTTCAGTTTTCCTTTGAGTCTAGTCTCCTCCCGTGTTTCCTCCTCGTCCATGTTCCCTTGGGCGACTCTCCTTAGGGAAACCTTGATGTTCTCTATCTCGGCCAGATTATGACCGAAATGTTTCTTGCTCCACTCCGTGAGTTGCTTTCGACACTTGTTTAGTTTGACTTGTATGATTCTCGACTCACCTCTAGTACTAAGGTCAACACATGCGTTTTTGATCACCTCTTTACATGTCGGGTTTTCTAACCACATTGCCTGGAATTTAAATCTTCTTCTTGCTTTCTTGGGTGGTGGTTCAATTTGGATTACCAATGGTGAATGATCTGTCCCAATCGCTAATTCATTTATGCATCTCCCTTGGGGGTGTCTCATGATCCATGCCACATTCGTGAGGGCCCTATCAAGGCGTTCTCTTATTAGATGTGGTCCACTTCTATTGTTACTCCATGTATACGGGCTCCCATGCACCCCCATGTCCTCCATATGTATATCCTCAATTAGTTGCTTGAACTCCCCAATTTTCCTTGGGGATTTCCTCCTCCCCTCTTGTTTCTCATTTTGGTGGCATATTATGTTGAAATCTCCAAGGACCATCCACTTCCCCATTCGACCCACTCCTATATATCGTAGTAGGTTCCAGTTTTGGGTGCGCTCATACGATTCCGTACTTGCATGCACCCATGTCACTTGCATGGTCTCGGTTTCTCTTGCAAGCTTCACCTCACAGTCTATCATGTTTGCATCGACATATGTAATAACCACCCTCGTATCCGATGTCCACCATAGAGCTAGTCCCCCGGCTACCCCATTCGGGGTTACATACTATGTGTTCTCCATCCCCATTCTATTCCTGATCCTTTCACAGTAGGTATCCCCATTTTTTGTTTCCATTAAGAAAATGATGCTCGGGCGATACCTTTTATTGAGGTCTTGTAGATGTTGAACTGTCAGGGCAGACCCCAAACCCTGATAATTCCATGATAGTACATTCATTGGTCACCTGTAGCTGTTTCAGGACAGCCACTAGAACCCTTGTTAATGTCATCTGATTCCTCCTTTGAGCTCATTGTGAGTTTCTTCCTCTCGACCCTTTTCTGTTTTTGTGTAGTTCCCTTACTTGTTTTCCTACTCGGGCTCTTCCTTATCTTAGCCTTGGTATCCTCGGTCTTCCCCTCCTGCCTCTTGACTCTTTTGGTATTTGGTTGTTCTTCCATCTCCTCTCCATTACGTTTGAGTGTCATCTTATTCAAGTACGGGCTTAGTCCGGAAGGTGGGTTATGGTTCGGTGAGTGGGCGGTTGGTGGTGGTGTGTCGGGGGGCGAGTAAGGTGGATTTTCAACTATATATGTTTGGAGATTCATGGGAGCATCATTCAGTACCATTGAGGTTGGATTGTCGGGTAGGTATGTGATCATTCGTGGGGTGGGCGTGGGGGCATGGGAGGTTTGGTTTGGCTCAGCTCTGGCACACTCGGTTTGACCTTGGACATGTTGTCGGTTTATGTATATGGATTTGCTTCGGTTCTGTATAGGGGGTTAGGGTTCATGTTTGGGTAGATGGTGGGTCGGTTGGGAGGTATGTGGATGGTTAGGGTAGTAGTCATAGGGGCAGGGTTGTATGTGGATGGTTGAGTGTTGGTATCGGGTTTGTGTGTATGTGTCGGTTAGCTTGGTATTTCACCCCCTTCCGGACTAACATCGGTCTCCATTGTCTCTTGACCCCGATCCATGCCCTCTCCCCCTTCTTTGGACCCTTCCTTTGTGACTTTGTGCCCCTTGTTCTGGGCCTTGGCCGACTCCCCCGTTCTCACCTCGGCCTTGATATCGAACTAAGATCTCCTCATATCCTGATTCCGGTTCGGTACCTGTTCCTCTTCGCCTCCTACATGGTGCCTAACTGTGTTGTGTTTTGGTCTAACACCCACGAGCCACAGACCATACATTTGGATACTGTGGTCATTTTCCGCCATTTGAACATCCTTCCTGCATGACAGAGTTGTGTGGCCTAGAACACCGCACCCATAACAATAATCTGACAAAAGTTCATATTTGATCGATGCCCATCTCTCCACCCCTTGTGAAATTTTCCACCAAAATCCTGACATCAATGGCATCTCCCCATCTACTTCTACCATGATCCTCATATAGCTTCTATTTATCTTTCCATCATGCTTCTCAATTTCTACGCATTTTCCTATCATGTTGCCTATCTTATGAGCATTGACATCGCTAAATTTCTCAGGTCCTAGGTCATGCACTTGTGTCCAGAATGTTACCTTGTGGAAATCAATCACATTTACTCCCACACTAGGATCCCATCGCTTTATGTTTAGGATGTGTCCATTGACCGCCCATGGTGAGCGGTCCAGAATCTGGTCGGCTATCTCCTGCTTCTCGAAGTCAAATAGCAATATTCCGATCTCTAATTCTGAAATCGTGACTTTTCCATATCTAGCCCAAGCCGCCCTGAGCACTCCCATGATTACGTTCATCTTGCTCAGCTTCTGAGCAACCAGTTTTCCGACATACCAACTCCCACTTTGTACTTCTTCGTTCGAGTCCAGTTCGACTACCGGTTTACCAATTATGCTCGAGCCAACAGAATTGGAATGCATTGTGTAGGGGCCGAGACTTCACCACGGTTGAGCTCCTGCAAAACAAGTGGAAAAGACAAGGAAAAGTGGGTTAGGTGGGTGGTTCGGTCCTGCCTCAGGCTATCTCGGTTCGCCTGGCCACAGGGTTCAGCTCTTTTCTGCCTCAGTCCAGTCCAACCCGAGCTTCCCCTCATCCGCCGGATTCAGTCGCTCAGCCTTCTTCGTCCAGCAGTCCCCCACTATACCAGAATGGTTGGCACCGAGTATTGCTTGGTCCTGCATGGTCGGAGCTGCGGCGAGCCGATTGTGTCGCGCTGCCCTAGTTGTCGCTCACGTTCATTTCCTTTTCGTTCACTTGCATGGAAACCTCAAATCAGCTGCAGTTGCTAACCCTTCCCTTGTTCTAATTGGCTGGTTGCTTATTGAGCAATAAATGCTGTGGAATCAGACGAATCGATGAAGACAAGCTGAATGAATGTTTCCACAGGACAATTTTGGGGAAATCGCATGGGAATAGCACGTGAACGACAATCGCCACCGAGTCCTAAGATTTAAAATAGGTCGTACCTGTCAAATAGGAATACGGAATAGATAATATAGAATTGAAATAAATAATCAATAATGAAAATATAAAATTATTTATCTGATAATTTAAAATAAAAAAGAATACGGAATCGTTTGGTTGATAGAATTACATAAAAATGGAATGTAATTACTAATTAGATCAAATTACATCTATACCCTTCACTTCAAAATTTATAATACCTAAGCAAATTAAATTGCAAAAATTGGATTAATTAGTTGTAATTAAAAATAAGATTCATCATATACTTTAGAATAAATTAAATTTCATTAATATAAAAAGTAACTAAATTGAAAAATATAGTTTATTAGAAACTTTAGAATAAATTATATAATATATTATAAAATTCAGAATAAAGTGAGTTAAATTATTAAAAATTTAATTAAATTTTAGAGTAAATGAAATACAAAAGATTAATTAAATTAATTGCGAGAATATGTTTAATTTTAGGTATTTTCGTAATTAGTTAAATTGGTTGAGGACAATTTTGTCATTTTAATCCTATTCCGCGCAGTACTTGAATAATCATTCCATCCAAAAAATCAAAGAATGAATATTCGAGGACTTCTTGAAATTTGACTTTCGTATTCCGCAATTTTTAAGTAACCAAACAAGTTAATACGGATTACGTATTCTAATTCCTCATATATTCCACAAATCAAACACCCCGTTGTTATAATCTGTCATGTTTCATGTATCTATTCTGTTATTAAGGTTGTAGCTATTTTAATTTTTTTAACGGTTCTAACTTACTCATATATGACTCATATCATCATATGGTACATTAAAAAATTTGTGTTAGAAGATGCACTATTATAAGATTTTTTTTCGAAAACTATACATTTTAGTTTTTTTTTTAGAAAAGTAAGTATAGAAAAAAAATATTTAGAAAAATATGTATACGCGCACCCCCATTACGTGCCTTTTGGCAATACGCGCACCCCAGGACGCGCCTATTGCATAGGCGCACCCCAACATGCGCCTATGCAATTGACGCATGTTGGGTATGTCATTTTTAAAAAAAATAAATAAATTCTTTCATAATGACGACTCGATGTTTAATTAAAAATAAAATTATGTATTTATTAATAAAATTTAAAATAATTATAGTAAGTAGATATTTTAATTGCGATTCAAATGATGCAAAAAATATTAAATTTAGATTTACGAATTGCCTGTACGGCATGCCGTAAGTTGAGATATGAAAATTTGACTTAAAAATTTATAACTCGGACCATGTAAGTCCAAACTCAACACGGTTAACGTCATTTAGGTCGTAAATCAATTATCTATGTAGGATAATTTTTTTGATTAAAAATACAGTGATTTTGTAACCTAACATCGTTTACACCTAAATTTGACCGAAATAAGTAAATGCATTAGGTGAGAAATTTAATTATATACTTACTCAAAAAAATCAAAAAAATTACGGTGCATAGATAATTTAATTACGAATTAAATGACGCTAACTATGTGTTAATTTTTGGCTTTTAAACTGACTGTATAATACGGTACGTAAAAAACTCTACATACGATACAAAAACTTCCAAATAGTGTTTTGCACAGTAAAGTTACTGTTTACACAATGAAATTTACTATTTAAACAGTAACTTTACTATGCAAAACACTATTTGGAAGTTTTTGTATCGTATGTAGAGTTTTTTACATACTGTATTATACAGTCAGTTTAAAAGTAAAAAATTAACACATAGTTAGCGTCATTTAATTCGTAATTAAATTATCTACGCACCGTATTTTTTTTGAGTAAGTATATAATTAAATTTCTCACCTAATGCATTTACTTATTTCGGTCAAATTTGGGTGTAAACGATGTTAGGTTACAAAATCACTGTATTTTTAATCAAAAATATTATCCTACGTAGATAATGGATTTACGACCTAAATGACATTAACCGTGTTGAGTTTGGACTTACATGGTCCGAGTTATAATTTTTTAAGTCAAATTTTCATATCTCAACTTACGGCATGCCTTACAGGCAATCCGTAAATCCAAATTTAATATTTTTTGCATCATTTGAATTGCAATTAAAATATCTACTTACTATAATCTTTTTAATAGATACATAATTTTATTTTTAATTAAACATCGAGTCGTCATTATGGAACAAATTTATTTAAAAAAAAAAAGGACATACCCAACATGCGCCAATTGCATAGGCACATGTTGGGGCTTATTCAATAGGCGCACCCTCAACATGCGCCTATGCAATAGGCGCGTCCTGGGGGTGCGCGTATTGCCTAAAGGCGCGTCCTGATGGGTGCGTGTATACCTATTTTTCGAAATATTTTTTTTTTATACTTACTTTTCTAAAAAAAAAACTAAAATGTATAGTTTTCGAAAAATAATCCTATTATAATTATAAATATTGTCTTTGTTATGTTATTTTTTGGGTTAAATGGATACGTGACATGCACATGTGGTGTCAAATCAAATATCACATCAACTTCATATTAGTGTCACATAAATGTCACATTGATTTATAATAAAATATTTAATGTGAATATAATTTGTATTAGAAATTTTTTTTTTTTGAAAAACAATATATATATATATATATATATATATATTTAAAAATCACATTTGGAATTTAATTTATAAAAAAAATAATAATTTAAATTCTTATACTATTTTAATTTTTCTTAATTCTTTTCTATTTATTTTTACATTTTATCCGTTACATTATTATTTTAATAGTTAAACTTGCCGGCCAATAATAATTTTATTGTTTTGTTTGGTATTTTTCTAATTCTTTCCAGTATATATACCTTATAGAATAAACCCTCTATGAAAAAAGTTACAATTTGGTATAAAATCATGTTTTTTTTAGTGCTGTCAATCTTTTGCAATGCACATATTCTCCCTAAATTTCTCATTATGGACATATAATTCAGCATACACTGCACTGCAACCCGTAACATATATATACATAAACTATTAACTTTTTTACGTGAAAATGATGAATGATCTAAAAAAACACCATTTTTAGACAAATATATACAATTAAACAAAAAACTCTTGTTATTGGATTGCTCTGTTTTCAGATTTGATTGCACTGCAGATTGATCAACTTTAAATCAGCATAGTCAATGAAGTAATGACAGAAATGAGTCCCTGTTAATCAGGCGTGAGCTTCTTTTCTGTAAATTTCTTAATTGTTGATCAAGAAATAGCAGCTGCAACAATCTCAGATTATTCAAACTATGTTACCACACAAATGAAACAAGTATTTGAATGAACTGCTAAAACTACTTAAAACACATACTATGTTATTCAGGAGAGACTTTCTTCTTCTTGCTAGAGTTCTTCTTGTCATCATAGACAGCTTCGATCAAAGTATTAACAATCATCTGCTCAGACTTGATGATCATCTCACTTCTCTTCACCTCCATCCTCATCCTCATCTTCTCTAGATCTTTCACCATCTCCATCTTCATCTTCTCCACCTGAAGCAGATTGTCCACTAAAACCCTAATCGACGACGAAACCTTATCAGCAGTAGAAGCATCCATTATTTCCCGAACACCTCGAGATTTACCCGGCAAATAAGCCCTGTTGTTTTTTACATGTCTGAATCTTGAATTTTCTTGGTATTCATCATAATCAGGGTAAGGGTCGTCGAGCACGGAGGCAATTCTGCTGTATTTTCTTGGATGGAGCTCAGGCGAGACCAAGTTCCGGTTACCTAATGATTTTACTGGAAATCCAATTACATCATCTTCTTCTTCTTCATCAGGACTGTGTGTGAAGTCTCTGGAGACCCTATTGTACATCACGTTTGCTCTGTGGTTAACAGCATCAATGGCTTGATCATCATCTTCTTCTTCATAAGCTTTAAAGCTTCGCTTTGACCCTAATCCACCTCTCAATTCATGTCCTACAACAAAACCAGTGTCTAATTTCTTCTCAGATTTTCTAGCATATACAGCACCAAGCCCTAAAACAACATTAGTTAAAGTTTTCGACCCACCTCTAAGATCAGGATCAAAATCGTGACTTTGATCGAATTCCGCATACCTAGAGTTTTTCTTGCCGTGGCTCTTCGACACAACGGGTTCCGAAGCGGTCGGTTCTATGGATGCCATGAGGTCAAACAGATCCCAGGAGGAAAAGACCTTACCTTTGAAGTTGGCGCAGCGCTGCCTCTCCGCCCGGAACCTCCGCCGAAGCTTCTCGATCTTGTGGCGACATTGAGCGGAGGATTTTGGAGTGGAACCGGAGGCAGCGGCCGATTGATGGCAAACGGAGGCTGCGACCTCGTCCCAGTCAGTCGAGCGGAGGTTACGGCGGCCGAGTGAGTCCCATTTCTCGCGGTATGAGACGATAAGGGCCACGGATTCGTCGTGGATCCAGCACGGCGCCGGGAAGCCCCTCGGCTGCGGCGTCGGTGTAGGGCTAGACATTGTCTATGTTGAGAGAGAGAGAGGCCTTGCTATTTGCTAGGCGACCTCTTGGTGGTGGAGAAAGCAGAGTAGTGGGTGGTAACGGTTGTTGCGTGGTTGAAGGTGAGGTGGATCGGTGGGGCAAAGCATTAGATGCGGCCGACTCCTCCGCCGCATTGTCTTTCTCTCACCTCGCCGCAAGCGATTTCTCATTAAACTAAAATGTACAGTTTCTTTCAAACTTGAGACATAGTTGGTTCTATGGTGTAGTGGTTAGCACTCTGGACTTTGAATCCAGCGACCTGGGTTCGACTCCCGGTAGGACCTTATTTATTTTTCTCCTTCTTTGTTTATTTTTTATCTGTTACTTATACTCAATATTTGACTGCATTCTTGAGGTTCATTTCTAACAAAAGTAATTGGGAAAATTTCTCTATACAACTATGTTAAGGCCAAATTGGTCGACTCGGATACCCAAAGTGTTTCTCACATCTAGGTACAGGAAATGTTCGCGTAGACAAAGACTGGGGTGAATAGGAGTCCTCCGAAAACAATATCGCAGAAATGTTCGCGTAAGACCGAGAATCCTAAATACAGGAAATGCTTCAACTGTGGTCAGTGGGTACACTTTGTGAACGCATGCCCTGAATCGATCTGACATTAATGTCTTAATGACTAATCTAGTAAATTTTGTATTAATATTACAAATATGTTACTGTCATGTCCTTTGTGTATTTTGGATTCAGGATCGACAAATCACGCAACCAATGATCGTGATGTTTTCGTAGAGTACCTTAGAGTCCCGCATTAAATTAGGTGTACTTACATCGACGACGACTTTCGTGTTAAAGTCGAAGGGATTAGAACTTATGAGCTGCGCTTGCGCGATGATCGAGTCTTAGTCTGAAGTCATATCCTATATGCTCCGCAGATTCGCCGAAATGCTATTTCAGTCTTAGAATTAATGAAATTCGGTTTAGATCTGACATTAATGTCTTAATGACTAATCTAGTGAATTTTGTATTAATATTACAAATATGTTACTGTCATGTCCTTTGTGTATTTTGGATTCAGGATCGACAAATCACGCAACCAATGATCGTGATGTTTTCGTAGAGTACCTTAGAGTCCCGCATTAAATTAGGTGTACTTACATCGACGACGACTTTCGTGTTAAAGTCGAAGGGATTAGAACTTATGAGCTGCGCTTGCGCGATGATCGAGTCTTAGTCTGAAGTCATATCCTATATGCTCCGCAGATTCGCCGAAATGCTATTTCAGTCTTAGAATTAATGAAATTCGGTTTAGATTATCTTTTCATGAATTTTTCGTCCAATTGTCTTTAGAATCAACCTTGTTTGGCTTTAGTGTTATTTCTGGTGGATTTATTGTTTCAAATTCATGCAATAATAATAATTTCATGTTTTTTTCTACTCGCGGATATGTTTGCGATGTGAATGAATGACATGCTAGATTTGACTATAAAGGTCAACATAGAATGCAGGGGCTAGCCCAATGAAGTTTGCTGCCCAACATTCCACAAGTGGAGTCATTTACTTGTGTAAGTTGTTTAGCATAAAATGCCACCATAACGCCTTTTGGTTAGGCACCTAGAGCCGAATTTTCCTTGCAATTAATCCATTCTGACGTATGTGACCCTCTAAGTGCTAGGGTTCGACATAGAGCGCAAAATTTCATTAGATTTACAGATGATTACACCCATTAAACAGGAGGGTAAAAGCATTCTACCCTGATCGTGGAAAAAGAGTACCTTTCAGCGAAATTTAACGGTTTATGTAATGAAAAGTGAATCATTAATCAGTTGACAATCCCCTTCACCCCTCAGCAAAATGGTGTTGCAGAGAGGCATAATAGAACACTCCTTGAAATGGTTCGGTCGATGATGACACATACTCAATTGTCGATTTCCTTCTGGGGAGTTGCCTTGAAGACTGGGGCCTGCATCCTGAACCATGTGCCGACAAAGACGGTTAACTCTACTCCATATGAGATTTGGACTGGAAGAAGTTCTGGACCTTAGTCATATGCGCCCATAGGGGTGTGCCGCTTACACCCATGATTTCTCAAATAAGTTTTGGAAAGATTGAACCTAGAGGAAAGAAGAGTATTTTTGGTTACTCTAATACCTCCAAGGGGTATGTGTTTATAGCCGAGCACGACAGTGGGAGTGTTACCGAGATCGAATCATGAGACACAACGTTTTTAGAGAACGAAATTCCTAAGAAGGGAGAGATTGATTCATCAATCTCTGTATGAGATTTAAGATCAAGCTGAGCAGACACCTGTTTATTCGAGTGGGAGAGTTGAAGCCGCAGATGATGAATCAGTTCATCGTCTGCCGGATTCACCGCTAGTTGGAGCGAATGGAACATATTCCGCTCCTGATGATCTTGTTGACAGTGGGAGCATTAGAGATCTCATTCTCAGTGGGAGTGATCATAGCCATACCCTGGTAGTAGTGAGTTGTTAGGCCGTGGGCTAGAACATAATTTTTCCTCCTGACGATATGCATTCGAAGGTGATGGAGAACTAAACACCCTAATATCGGAGGATATGGTTATTGTGCCATAAAACGTTAGAGAAAATCTCATTAGACCCTTCTAAGAAGAGTGGATGAAAGTAATGGAAGATGAGATGAAGAACGGTGTTTGGACACTGGTCGACCTTCGAGAGGACACAAAGCAATATAGCTAAATGAGTTCTTAAGATGAACCTCAAGGCTGATAAAAAGTTGAGCATTACAAAGCTCGACTAGTCTCAAAAGGTTATACACAGTAGGAGAGAGTGAACTTTAAGAAGACCTTCTCACCGACCGTTTGAATGACCACAATTCGTTTGAATCTAGCTATTGGATTGAGTCTAGACCTAGAACTGCATTAGATGGGCGTTAATACCATCTTCCTCAATGCTTAGTTAGAAGAAGAGATCTATATGGAGCGGTCTGAATGCTTTGTACAGAAAGGTCATGAGCACTTAGTGTGCATGTGTTCATAAATTAATCTATGGTCTGAAACAATCCTCTACATAGTGGTACCGCAGATTTCATGATTGGTCGTGGAAATTGGATTTCTCCTGATGGATGAGAATCATTGCGTGTACACCAAAAGGTATGGACCGAACTTTGTGTTTATGACTCTATATGTAGATGACATACTCATATCCGAAAATAGTTTGGAGTTCCTCACACAGGTAGAAGCCTGATTGCCTTCTCTGTTTGGGATGAAGGACATAGGTGAGGTGGTGCACATCCTTGGGATTCAGATCTCGAGAGATCGTCGTAGGAGGTAGTTGTGCTTTTCACGGGAGAGCTACATAAACAAAGTGTTGGAAATTTTTAACATGAGTAACTACAAACCAATTGAAACTCTAACTTACATTGGGAATCTCTCAACATGGACATGTGTTTGAAATCTACAAAAGAAATGGACAAGATAAAACAAATTATGTAGTTAAGTGCAGTCGGACGCCTGATGTACACAATAATGTGTAGTAGGTCTGATATTTTCCATGCAATCAGCATGGTATGTCGGTACCAATTTGAACACAGATTGAAGAAATGAAAGGCAGTAAATAGGATCATGTGATATCTTAAGTGCGTCGTCATGCTCTCTGCTAGAGATCCGAGAATCTCTAAATGACTGGGTATAACGATGCAGACTATGGTGGTGACTTTGATGAGAGAAAACCCACCTCAGATTTTATGCTTTGCTCTCCGATGGTACCATATTGTTGATGAGCAAGAAGCAATCACACATTATGTTGATCACCGTTGATGCCAAATTTGTGGGTCTTGTGTGAACCACTTAGTAGGTTGTATGTCTGAAGAGATTTACAGATTGATTGCTGAGTCATATTGGAGTCGCAATATCCGTGATAATGAATCCCAAGTATCATAACAAGTCATAGTAAGTAGATGTCAAGCAATACTATGTTAAAGACGTGGTTAGACACAAGGTGATTAATTTGAAGGACTTATCTACGGATGAAATGGTTGTGCGCCGCCTCTCCAACCTTGAAAAGGGAGTCTTTAGTGAGGCATGTGTAGTCTCTAGGACTGTGTAGACTTAGTTGATGTACTTCATTGATTTTATTTCCCATACAATGTTCTTTAACTTAAATTATATTTGAGTATGCATGTTTTCACAGTTTGAGTATTTTGTGTGTTCTTACTGTGATTGTTTATTGAAATATGTCAAAGTGGGTTGGATCACCCTCTCACACGGGTGATAGCTTCTATGCCTTTGTGGCCAGGTGAGGCTGGTGATAGTTTCTAGTTCTGGAAGTCTGTTGGGATGACCGCAACGAGTTTTCTATCTGAACTATCTGATTTCGCACTATAGCGTATTCTAGTCTGTCAATCCAATAAGGGGTCAGATGGGAATCTTTGTGACTTTTGGTTTGGGTACTTTGTGTGCCTGATGGACATCTGTACAACATTTGTACATATACTCATTGGGAGAGTAGATATGCTGTAGTGCGCGTTCCATACCGCGATGTGATCTTTACTCGGAGTCATGTGAGACCAGAGCTCTTTGCGTAAAAGCCGCATACATACCCTTATTACTCTGAACAGAGACTTGAGGTTCAGTTCAATGTTTGCTATATTAGTTCGTGCTCGATGGCTGCGCTCACAAGTACTTTGGTCCCGGTTCTAGAAAAGCGAGTTCGATTGTGCTGATGATTTTGTGGGAAAAGGATGGTCATTATGGGATGTTCTCGATATTGTGTCCACTAGGTGGCCACCAACCGCGACGTAGGCTGTAGTTGTGGGCGCAATACATATATAGGTCTGAAAGATCCTTGTGTGATCAGACCTAAAAAAAGATTACATGAGCAAGGGTGCATGACACATTTCCACTATTGGTGTAAGATTCGCGAGTTGCTACAACTCCTAATAGATGCTCATCACCTTGATCGTTGTGCCTGTCGGTCGCACAACTGCTACCTCGTATGTTACTTTACTGTATAAGGGTAATCTGTTCTCCTGGTGCTTGCTTAATGAATGAGCTCCACCCCACTTTGTGCGAGTGGGAGATGTTGATTTTGGGGATTGGGTCGCCCATTAGTGGGAGCCCATTCTAATAAGCCCAGTGGAAAACTTGCTGACGATGATGCTCTGCCTCCCTACAGTTTATCCCTACAGTTTACATTGAGATAAATAGATGTGGAAACCTTGGCCACTGCCCGTTAACCCGTGGCGTATCCTCCCGTCTGGCATACCGTGATCCCAAACTCAGGCAGATCCGCTTTCGCTAAGACAATCATTCAAGGAAGTAACTTAAATATGTGTTATGTTGTGCTCTAAACGATTGCATGTTTTGTACATTACAATAGTTAGGATTGACGAAGAGATATTTGTACACGTAGTTAAAGGAGTGCAACGGGATACAATACTGGGAGAGGGCGACGAAGTAAGCGTTGGCCGGGTCGTCTAAGAAGGCGGTAGCAAGGATATGACAGTAGGCGATGGACGCGCTGTGTGCTTAGCAGGAATGAAGCGCTCGTAGAATATACCGTCGGGATGAGTAACGTTAGCAGTGGGGTCAGCGTGGACGTAGATGTTGAAAAGAGAGCGTCGGTTCTTGAAGAATTTTTGTCAGACGGGCGCGAAGTGAAGGTTGGAGTTTGTGAGGAAGAGGAATACGATCTTGAGCTTGGTAGACGAGGCAGCGAGATGGATCTTAGTGTAGGAGGACGCGATGGCGTGGTGGAGGAGTGTGAGGTCGTCGGAAGAGGAGATTTGGACCGGAAGAGGGTGGAGCGACGGGAGGATGTGCTGAACAAATACGAAGATAAGAGGGATGGAAATCATGCGAGCGAGGGAAAACAAATACGACGACGACAATGGGGTTGGGTTCATTGAAATGGGAGGGGAGGAAAGAGAAGTGGATGGTTAATGGAGGGTGTAGTAGGGTAAGAAGAAGTAATAGGGTACCGATTGGCTGTTAGATTTGACAGTTGAGGAGAGTGGTGGTCTTGCCGGCTACAATGGGTCCAATGATAACGTGGACTTCACCTGTCTTTCTCTACGACATGAGCGGACAAATCCAATTATCTACAATTGCAACTTGTTTAGGGCATGAAGAAACAATCGAAGATTCCATGGAAGTCATGTAAGGTTGAATGGAATAAAAAATCAATGTGAGTTGGTAGATTCTTCTGTCGCGTAAGGGCAGAAAAGGAATTGCAAATAATAGTTTTTTCAGTTTTTAGAATGGTGGGTCACGTGACATTGCATGTGATAGTTTAACGTCTATATCGAACGGAAGTTGGACAAAAGTACTAAAAATAATCATTTACAAACATGTTGTAACAAAATCAATTGTTTGGGTTGGAAAACCATTTTCGTCAAACATGTTGCACAATTTTCAGACTTTTACCTTATAGAAATTCTCAGGTTTTCGACAACATAATATTTCAAAAAACAAAAGCATCACATAGACGTATGCAGTTTTGTTGAAAATTATATATATAAGCTAAAATGCATTTTTGTCCCTTCACGTTTGATGGTATTTCAAAAACCTCTGTTAAAATATTATTATATTAAGTTTTTGTTGGGTATCGATAGTGACGACCCAATACGGGTAAGACCTCAAAGGCTAAATAACTTTGCAGGAGGTAAAACCCACATCATTCAGAACTGGGTTGACCCATAGTAATAGTAAGCTGACATCCATAAAGCGGTCCAGCATCAAACCCAAAACTAAAGTTGACGCTAAAGCCCTTACAGGTCGCCATCGGCCAAGGCCAAAGCCTCCTACTGCTCGCCATGGGAGCGCTCGCCAAGAGAGTCAAACCTCTCAACTCTGGTCCCATAAACCGACACCGAATATATACCCACGATATCCCGCGTATATTGGTCACATATTCTATAAAGATTAGATAAGGCAACTGCAGTATTACGTAGTAACCGTAATATCTACTATCCTTATCTTTAACGACACAATATTCACAAATATATTCAGCTGCCTATAACGGTTTGGTCTTCCATCCCTATAAATACTCTTGCTTTACATACGTTCATTACATTTTTGAGTTCATACAAAGAGTATTCTCATTTAAACATCGGAGTGGGACCCAGAGGCACCCCATCTGTTGCACTACCCTTCTTGCAGGTTCATCGGAGCTCCGGCGAAAGCGTGCAGTCATCAGTCAATTGACATTCAAATCACTGTCAAGTCAGCATCCAGGAAATTCATACCCAACATTTGACGCCTTCTGTGGGAAAATGAGCAAAACAGTCATGTAGACATGCTCTAACTGCAATCGTCGGAAACAAGTTAACGAGCAATCCTCACATAGCTCGGAATCCACCGTCTCTTCGTCGCTCCATCAAGAGCCTACTAGCCAAGCAATCCCCGATGTCGTCCCTCCGAGACCGGCAAAGGAGCACATTGGCAATTCAAGACCGACCCCTGTTCTAAACACCACCGAGATTCTAGTTCGACCAACCGTTCAAGTGGCTGGGGAAACCATTCAGGTAACTGCAAAGTTGCTATCCCTCTTGGAAACTATCATAGGACAGGCCCACAGACAAGCCCTTGCTCCTCATGAAAATCCTCGTCCCGCGGGGCCACGGGAAAAAGAAATTGGAAATCCGTATGCCGCTGCTTCTCAATAAGACCAAGAGATGACCTTCGGACACCAGTCACTGCCTCTGGCCTCCACCGAAACGCTGACAATCACCCACTCTGTCAATCTGTCGAGTACTTCACCGACCGGAGAACAGCAGGCCCAATTCACTTTTGGCCAAGTTGAGGAGCTTATCAATAAAAGGATCAAGGAACAACGCAAAACCGTTATGACTCCCTTCCGGGAGCGATCATCCCATCCATTCACCGCCGACCTTATAGCGGTTAGAATACCAAAAGATGTGGTGGCGAGGGCCATCCCTGAATATAGTGGCGGAGGAGATCCTGTGATCCACGTCAACAAGCACGAAGCTTCTTTGCTGGGTAAGTCGAACGATGAAAATCACTTAGCCATGTTATTTCCGTCAACCCTCTCGGGTTCGTCGTCGTCTTGGTTATTCGATCTCCCTGCAGGATCGATAGGGACATGGTTCTAGTTAAAGAACAAGTTTTTGGAGCGGTATATGGGCAAACGCCAATTGCTAAAAAGCGTGATTGCCTTGGATGCCATCAAGCAGCATCCAGGAGAAACCTTGGTTGATTTTATGAATGTTTTCATAAGAACGTTACAGAGATTGATCGCTGAGTCACGAATGGAGAAATCATCCGAGCCTTTTACAGAGGACTCGATGTGGCCAACAAAGCCTCAAGAAAACTACGCAACAACTATCATGTTCAAGAAACAAAGACATTGGAGGAGTTGACAATAAGGGCGAAATGTTTCACAGACATAGAAAGGGCGAATTCTGAAGCTAATTTCATGTCAACCTCGCCAAGGGTTATCCTAGAGCCCAGACGCGATGGTAGAAAGGAAATTAAGGATAAGAAGGGTCGCGAAAAGCATAGATCCGAAACCACCAGACCAAGCCATCGAAATGTTCCTGAATATTTCACGTCTTTAAATAGGCAGATCTCGGCGATACTATTCGAGATGGAAAGAACGTCCCTGAAAAGACCACCGATGCTCAGCCAATGGGTAAAGAAACCGAGAGCTATTGCCTCTACCATAAATCTAAAGGCCACAAAATCGATGATTGTCGTATCCTTATGCTCGATACTAGTCTGATCCAGAGGGGCATGCTAAAGGAGTTTGTGGCCGGCATAGAGCGAAGTCGAACTCCCCCACGTAGAGCTCACTCGCCAGTTCCGCCAGAACAATCTGGCCCATCCCAGGGTAGGCAATTAATAAACCTACTTGTCGGACGGTTTGGTGCCGGAGGAGAGGGGTCCAATGCAAGGGAAGTATATGCCACCCAAATCTCCACAGTTGTACAGCTGGGCAAGAGACCTCGACCGGAAGAAGATTGCATTATCCCATTCTCCGAGGAAGACCTGACACATGCCATGACGCCGCACAATGATGCCTTACTCATCACGACAGAAGTAGAATAGTGCGATATGAAAAGGATTCTGATCGACGGATGAAGCTCGACAGACATTCTATTCCTGGACGCATTCGAAAAAAATAGGCAAATCCAAAATAGATCTTAAGCGAGTCGACTTTCCCCTCATCGGTTTCGCTGGGAGAACATCGTATCCGCTGGGAGCTATAACCGTGCCGGTAACTTTGGGCGAAGGATGGAAGAGCATAAAGACACCGGACGCTTTCCTGGTGGTCGACGGACCTACCTCATACAATGCCATCCTGGGGAGGGGCACTATCAATCCAGATAAGATCGTGGCCTCCACAGTCCACCAAAAAATGAAGTTCCCAACGCCGAATGGGATTGGAGAAGTTCTAGGCGACCAGCCATCCTCACGACAATGTTATGTGAACTGCTTTCACAGGAAGAACTAAAGGGAAACCCTAGCCATCGAGGCAGAGGCTGACCCTCGTGAGGACAAATCTCGGCCATGCCCAATGGAATAACTGACATAATTCGAAATTGACAGTCCAGAAAAGAAGGCGCACATCGAAACCACCTTGAACGACAACCTAAGGGACGCCTTGACCTCCCTATTAAAGGAATACAAGGAATTATTCGCTTGGAAGCCCAGTGACATGCCAGACATCAAAACCGACATACTCTCCAACGAGCTAAGGATAGTTCCTTAGATTAAGCCTATTGCTAAAAAGAGAATGTCATTTGGATCAGATAAGCGCTTAACGATCAAGCAAGAAGTAGGCAGACTACTTGAAACCAATTTTGTCAAGGAGGCACGTTTCCAAAGTTGGGTCGCCAATCCAGTGCTCGTGAAGAAGTCGAATGGAAAGTAGAGCACATTCGTCGACTTCCGCGACTCGAACAAAGCATGCCCCAAAGATTTGTACCCCCTTCCACTAATTGATCAACTGGTGGATGCAACCTCTGGTCACGAAATGCTGAGATTCATGGACGCCTATTCAGGCTATAACCAGATCTGAATGCACCCGACGGATGAAGCACATACAAAATTCTACGCCAATGGATATATACTTTGCTATAAGGTGATGCCCTTCGACCTGATAAACGCGGGGGCAACCTATTAGCGAATGGTAAATCGACTGTTCCAAGAAATGGTTAGGTGAAACATGGAGTCCTATGTGGATGACATATTAGTCAAGACAATCAAGGGGAGCCCTCATACAGAAGACCTTTGAGAAGCATTCGAATGCATGAGAATGGACAACATTCGCTTAAACCCAGTAAAATGTGCATTGGGAGTAAAATCAGGCAAATTCCTGGGATTCATGGTCAGCGAGCGAGGTATAGAGGCGAACCCCGAAAAGCTAAAAGGTATAGAAGAGATGAAGTCCCCGACTTGCCACAAGGAAGTCTAGAGTGGACGCTGGGCGATAGGTCCCTCCCGCTCTTCAAAACTCTCAGGGCAAACCGCAAGTTTGAGTGAACGCCGGAGTGCAAAGCTGCCTTTCAATCACTTAAGCAGCACCTGCAGACACTCTTGGCCTTGGCGAAGCCCATTCCCAATGAACTAATATTTCTTTATATAAGTATTAGTGAAGTCGCAGCCAATGCAGTTTTAATAAAAGAAGAGGGAAATAAGCAAAGTCCCGTCTACTTTGTAAGCAAACTGTTTAATTCTGCTGAAATAAAATATATCGAGATTGAAAAGTATCTACATGCCTTAGTTATTGCTGCTCGAAAGTTAAGACCGTACTTCCATGCCCACGCCATAACAGTCCTCACCAACAAGCCCCTAAAATACTTCCTGGTTAAGCCATACTCTTCAGTAGGGATGGTCAAATGGGCGATTGAGCTAAGCGAATTCAAGATCAAATTTGCGCCGAAAACGACCATCAAAGGTCAAGCATTGACAGGTTTTATAGTGGAAAGTACTAGCAATGGTCTAACAGAAGTTGAAAAACGGCAAGAAAAGACAGAAGACAAAGGCAAAAGATGGGAACTCTATACTGACAGATCCTCTTCAAAATAAGGCTCATGACTAATTCTCATCCCGCTTGAGGGCGATGCCTTGAATTATGCAATCGCCCTTACATTCAAGGCGACCAATAATGAGGCAGAATATGAAGCACTTATCAATGGACTACGACTCTTTAAGGGAATGAACATAACGCCACTTAAGACAAAAGGCGATTCAGAGCTATTTGTCAACCAAATTAATGGCACATATGAAGCATATGGGGAAAAGATGAAAAAGTACCTCGACATTGCTAAAAGACTCATCGCCTAAATTCCAAATTTCGATATTGAGTCTATTTTTCTCCAAGACAACCAGCTAGCTGACTCCTTAAGCAAACTGGCGTTCGGAGGAACAAGGATACATGATGTACAATTCCTAGAACAAGCATTATACTCAGTCCTTGAAAATCGCGCAGAAGTCTTCAATGTTCAAGAGCAGGATAACTGGATGATCCCACTCCAGAACTTTCTAAAAGAAAGAACCCTGCCAGAAGACGAAGATGAGGCCACAAAAATAAGCCGCCTAGCTGCAAACTATCTTATCATAGATGGAGAGCTCTATAGACGAGGATACTCAACTCCCAATCTGAAATGCATATCCCATCCTGAGACAGAAAGAGTTACGCGCGAAGCTCACGAAGGAGTTGCCACATGCCATGAAGGTGCACGCTCACTGACACGCAAAATTTTTAGACTAGGCTATTGCTGGCCAACCTTGAGCAAAAACGCGACGGAATTAGCAAAGAAGTGCGCGACTTGTCAACAGTTCACACCAAAATTCGGTGGACCAGCGACATTGCTATCTCCAATGGCAGGCGCCTGGCCTTTCACCCAATGGGTAATAGATATTTTGAGGCCCTTTCCCATAAGCACTTGGCAAAGAACCCACATTATTGTGGCGATCGACTACTTTTCTAAGTGGATAAAGGCGAAAGCATTGACCTCCACAACTGAATTTCAAGTGATCAAATTCCTACAGATCCACATATTTTCGCGATTTGGCGTCCCCAAAATACTCATAAGTGACAATAGTCCACAATTCGTAGGAAAAGAGTTCAAATGGCTCTGCGAAGAGTACCATATCGATAACCGATTCAGCTCGGTACACCATCCTCAAAATAATGGACATGTCAAAGCAGCCAACAAAGTTGTCCTGACAAGACTCAAAAAGCGAGTTAAAGCCTTCAAAGGAAACTGGGTAGATGAGTTGGATAATGTACTGTGGACTGTCAGAACGACACCCAAAACAGCAACAGGGGAAATACCATTTAGTCTAGTGTACGAACTCGAAGCAGTAGCACCCGCCGAAATAGTGGTGCTTACCCATATGATCCTACACTTTAATTCCGAAGGTAATGAAATCGAGCGCCTTACACACCTCGATATTGCCGAAGAAAATCGGTGGCAATTAGACAATGCACAAGCTAAAATGCGACTGGCGACCGCTCGATACTTCAACAAGAAAAATGTCAGCGCTTGCCAATTTTTTGTGGTGGAGATGGTAATGCGAAGGAATGAGTTCACAAATCTGGAAAGCCAAAACAAACTCTCTGCCAAGTGGGAAGGTCCATACAGAGTAGTCGAGATCGCTACACCAGGGTCCTACAACTTGGAAACCACAGATGGTGTAAGGCTACCTCGTCCATTCAACTCCGAACATTTAAGGAGATTTTATGCATAACTTATAATCAAAATGTTATGTCAATAAAACCAACCATTCCTTCATATAAAACATAGCCAATCGAACCAAAACGAAAAATTCTAAAGAATGGACAAATCATTGAAAGATAAGAACTCAAGCATACAGGCATACGAATCAAGAAAGGCGACAATCTCCTTAGTCAGGCAAAAAGTGGATTGCAAATGAACCTTATTAAGGTAATAGTTCCTTTCCCACGAAGACTAGAACGAGGTGCGAACGAACCATCAAGGTAACAATTCCGCCCAAACTAGGCGAAAAGGTGAACGAACCGTTAAGGCAACATTTCCCTTACAAGTTGGGCAAACTTAAGACCTGATATAAAAGAAGAACGAACTGTTAAGGTAATAGTTCCATTAAAGGTTGGGCAAACTTAAGACCTGGTATAAAAGGTAAACGAACCGTTAAGGTAACAGTTCCCTTACAAGTTGGGCAAACTTAAGACCTTATATAAAAGGTGAACGAACCGTTAAGGCAACATTTCCCTTAAAAGTTGGGCAAACTTAAGACCTTATATAAAAGGTGAATGAACCGTTAAGGCAACATTTCCCTTAAAAGTTGGGCAAACTTAAGACCTGATTTAAAAGGTGAACATTCCGTTAAGGTAACAGTTCTTTTACAAGTTGGGCAAACTTAAGACCTAATATAAAAGAAGAACAAACTGTTAAGGTAACAGTTCCCTTACAAGTTGGGCAAACTTAAGACCTGATATAAAAGGCGAACGAACCGTTAAGGTAACAGTTCCCTTTCAAATTGGGCAAACTTAAGACTTGATATAAAAGGCGAACGAACCGTTAAGGTAACAGTTCCCTTACAAATTGGGCAAATTTAAGACTTGATATAAAAGGCGAACAAACCGTTAAGGTAACAGTTCCCTTACAAGTTGGGCAAACTTAAGACCTGATATAAAAGGCGAACGAACCGTTAAGGTAACAGTTCGCTTACAAGTTGGGCAAACTTAAGACCTGCTATAAAAGGCGAACGAACTGTTAAGGTAACAGTTCCCTTACAAGTTGGGAAAACTAAAGACGTGATATAAAAGGCGAACGAAACCACATCAAGGGTAACAATTCCCTTACAAGTCGAGCGCATTAAAGTGGGCGGACGAATCTAAGGTAATAGCTTCCTAAAATGCAAACGAATCTTGGATAACAGTTCCCCAAAAAAGGGCGAACGAATCGAAGGTAACAACTTTCTAAAAGGCGAGCGAACCTTAGGTAACAGTTCTCTACGATTAGGCGAACGAATCTAAGGACTAAAAGCCTAAAAAGCAAACAAATCCATAAAGGATGACAGTTTCCTTAAAGGCATGATCCTACAGTTCCCTTAAGAAACTTGTCAAAAGGAACAGATAAGTTGATAAAGGGACACGATCCTCCCTTCAAAGCCTAAAGGAGCGAAAAGAACCTTTAAAATGTAACGTTTACTCCAAGGAAATGTCCAAGACCCTATAAGGCGAGACTATCCTACACAAGCTAAAGCGAAGTTGAAAATAAAAATGGTAAAATTTCCTAAAGCATTCAAACAAGAAAGACATCGGAAGAACGACCAAATATATTTGAAGTTAAGCAAAACTAAAGGCTTACGAAATAAAAGGCGTTCATTATAGTCAAAACAATATCCAAGTCAATAATCAAAGGAAAAATTACAAGACACCTGAAACAAAAGGAAGTCAAAAGAAACTATCATCAATATGTGAGAAGAGGAGGAGGAGGAGCAAAAGCATAAGGAGACCAGGTGACTTTGCAAGGTTGTAATCCTTCTTAGAACGAACATACTCATTCGACTTGAAACTCTGCATCAACTTGGTCACCTGGGGGCCTCAGACATCAAGGTCTGGGCTCACCAAGGGCTCCAGTTTCCTTCTTGACCCCGGGGGCAGCCTACTCGCCAACAGGAGCAGAAGGAACTCCCTTGGTGTAACCACTCTCAATGAAGTCTTGAAGAGACTTCACCTCTTATAGAGGAAAATTGGGGTCTATCCCTTGGATATCGTTGACCAAGACATGGAGATAGGCAACCACCTCAGCCTTCATCACCTCTAAGGCGCAGTCAGACAACTCTTCAGACTTCTTAAAGTCCTCAACCACTCTCTGAGGGGGGGGGATGGTACAACCTTCAGTTTCAGGTCGAACTGCTCCTTCTTAGCCACAAAGGCATCTCTCTGAGCCTAGGACTCCTTCAGCTCACCCTTAAGGTGATCGATCTCCGCCTCCAGCTGAGCGGAGTACTTGTCGGCCTCCTTGGTCCGAATATCATCCCTAAGCTTGCTATCATCGGCGAGGGTCACTTGATCCTCCCTAATCTTGACGGTGGCGCGTAACCCCTTCTCCGTCTCCTCAAATCCCCGACGAGCCTGCTCCACCAACTCAGTGGACGCCTCTGCCCTCCTCTTCAAATCCTCCATCTCCTCCGGAGTATAGCTAAACTCTGAAACTGCTCCAGTTCGATAAGCAGATCAACTTACTTATCGGCGAGCTCCCCTACGATCCGCCCTATCGCCGTCTTCTCGCAGACGAAATGACAATAGGAAGAAGAAGTGTGGGTAATGAAGGGTAAGTTTGTAATTTCAAAATTAAAAAAGTACATGCCAAGCACATGATGGGTTTCCGTCTGAACTAAACAAAAATTGGACGGAAAGGGGGGATTTTTGATTTCGTCCAAACATTAGGACTAAACTTTAGAATTTTATACATTCAGAGAAATTCTTAAATTTCGGCCAAACTTTAGGGGACACATTGACCATTAAGATATATTATTCAATAGAATAGTATTGAACCGACCGATCCAATTGATGGACCGAATATTCGACCGCTTGAACCGGTAACAGTCCTTCCTCACCGATGAGGTCCGGTCTGATAAGATTATTATATACACTCCTAAATAAATATGGAAAAGTCCAAAAATAGTTCAATATGTTTGCACAAAACTTTAGCTGCACTAAAATGTTTTTTTTTTGTGATGGTTAATGGTTCAACATGTTTGGAAATGATGGTAGTTGGTACTTCCATTAATTCTCTGTTTATAATTTCTGTTAAATATTTTTTATATTTACAAAATTACCGAATATTTTTCTAAATGTTACAACTAAACCCTACAAATTTACACTAAAGTTACAAATAAGTCCCGACTCGATTCGATCCACAATGGGGCTCCTCTGGTCTAGGTTCTGCTCATACCAATTGAGGCTCCAGTTGAGCCCTATTTGGGGGTTGTCTAGTTTAGGTCCGAGCCCTGACCAAGTCCCCAAGGTTGGATGACCTGGTTTGAGTTCGGACCCAGGCCAAGAGTCCTTGGTGTGGCTCAAGTCGGAACTTGACATTAGTGTAAGTTTGTAGAATTTAGTTGTAACGTTTAGAAAAGTATTTGATTCAATTTGTAAATATGTGAAATATTTAAAGAAAATTTTAATAGAGAATTGACGAAAATATCAATTACCATCGTTTTTAAATATGTTTGGACCATTCAAAATATTTTGAACTGAGAAATCATTTTGTACAAATATGTTGGACCATTTTCAGATTTTTCTCAATTATGTTTTTTGATTCCGGAGTTATGGGTTTCTTATGTATGGGCCATGAAGAAGGCGGATGAACCAGATTCAGAGCGGATCCGTGTCCAAATCATGCCTGACCTGTTGTAGCTAGGGGTGAGCTCGTGCTTGTCTTTTTGGAAAGACCGAGCCCGAATTTCGGTCCTCACTTCTGGAGTACCGAGATCGATTTTGGGCAAAAAAACATCTGAGTCGGTCTTGCTTGACTTGGGTCGGTCTCGGTATTGGACTAGAATTCTGGGGGGGAAGCATATCAAATGAAGAAATGAACTTTTATCATCAAGGCAAATTCAATCAAAGCCTTTACACTCCCATGGCATACCTCGCTCTGTAGTTTCGAAACCTAGTAGAGAGAACCTGAAAATCTTTATTCTCCATGGAAGCTTCATCGAGAACGGATGGAAGCTGCAAGAACTCGTTGTGAAGACCAAAGAATTAGGGATGTGAACTTGTGAAGCTCTGCTGCTTTCCTTTTCAATTTCAAAATATTTGGGTTTCTTCTCTTGTTGGGGCTTCTTCTATCATGCATACTCCACTTAAGTTGAAACTGGGTCCATGTCTTCCATTTTTTCTCGGTGGAAGTCGTTAGTTGACTCATATCTACGTGGATTTTTTCAAGAGCTGGCCGGGTCGGTCCTAGTCGAGATTTTGTGTGTGTGTGGGGGGGGGGGGGGGAAACGAGCCCAAGCCCAACCTTAAGAAAAAAAATCTCCCATTCGGTTTCTGTTCTAATCGGCTGGTCTCGGACCGGTTTTATCGGGAATTTTGTGGGAGTCTTTTTTTTTTCTTTCTCAGCCGTAGGGAATGCATTCTGTATTTGCTAGCGCACATGCTCTGCATCCCACACAGTAAGAGCAAAGCTTACGTCCGGGTCCACAACCCTCAGAGATGGATTTCCCCAACCTCTTCGGCGAAGACGATGAGCAAGACGAAGTCTACGGCGCAGCAGCAGAAGCTGAGGAACGTCGAGGATCGTCTTCTTGTGGATCATCGTCGTCTTCCTCTTCTTCCTCTGCCACGTCATCATTGTCGTCCGGCGGGTCCTCATCCGGGACCAGCAGTGCTAGTGGCAGTGAGAGCAGTGGGGAGGAGGAGAACGTTGAAGAAGTAGAGAAGACTAACAATAACAGTAGAGTTGATAACCATCAGTATGGCGATAGAGAGGATACTGACTTGTTTGGTTCTGATAATGAAGATTACTGTCAAACTTGTGCTGCCAGTCGTTACCCTATTCCTGGTGATCTAATTTCGTTTGTTTCTAAGTTTTGATTGATTCCTTGGGTTTTGAGTTCTTTAAGCTCATCTGCCAGTCCTTACACTATCCTGATGATCCCATTCCTTTGTTTAGGTTACTTGATAGTTCGGTCTAATTTGATTGAACACTACTTTGATCTGAAATTGGAGCTTTTAAACAGTAACCGGTATATAGAATTGTAGCTTAAACTTACGAGGAAATGGGATTGACTGGTAATTAGTGCAATCAGTCTCTGGACACTACTGGAACTTTAAGCCATTGGAAGTGATAATTTACTTGAAATTTATCGATCTTTGAAATTATCAAGTTTTAATACTCTACTCTCCCTCTGACTGAAACTACTTTGGCAGTATTGTTGGGATATTAGCTGAGGCTAATTTCCACCTTGCAGGATCTTGGGACTCGATGGATTAAGAGAAATGCAAAAACGACACAAAGATTTACGTGGTTCACCAATTTGGCTACGTCCACGGCTCACACCCACACTTCACTATAGAGAAATAGTGTTACAACTTATAGCACTCTGAAACACTCACTCGTATTTCTGGCTCACAACAAACACTACTTTCTCCCACAACTCAAGAACTCAACAACTAACTCTTCTCTCAAATTCGCAATTCAAGTCTGTTCTATTTTTCTTCACAGATTGTTGGTTCTTAAATAGCCACAGAAGTTGACTTGTCAACCATCAAGTGCTCCACTTCAGCAGAAGTGCTATACTCCAGCACTAGCAAGTGCTCCACCAGAAGTGCTCCACTTCAATGAGTGGTCCACCTCAGCAAGTGGTGGTGGCCCGAATGTCTCCGTCATCAACAGTGGTGGCCGGAAAAGTCTCCATCATCAACAATCTACCACTTGGAGACTTTTACTCCACCTGTAACTATGAGTGAAATATGGCTGTGAGTCTTACCAGTCTTCTATTGCTGAAGACCAACTGAAGCTGCGCACAGCTTCAGTTTCTCTGTGGGGACTGACTTGGTTAACATGTCAGCTGGGTTTTTGCTTCCTTAGATCTTCTCGAGTGTTAAAATTCCATCCTCTAGTAGAGATCTGATGAAGTGAAAATGAAGTCCAATATGCTTGGTCCTCGAATGAAATGCAGAGTTCTTTGCCAAATGTATCGCACTTTGACTATCACTATGCAAAACATTCTTTACCTGTCTTAAACCCAATTCTGCTAACAAACCTTGTAACCATATCATCTCCTTGCTTGCCTCAGTGACTGCTATGTATTCTGCCTCTGTGGTTGATAACGTCACTATCTTCTGAATCTGCGATATCCAACTTACTGCAGTTGTTCCCACTATGAATACATAGCCGGTAGTACTCCTCCTGTTGTCTACCTCACCAGCAAAATCTGAGTCTACAAAGCCTTGTAGTCTCAACTCGTTTCTCCTGAAACATAGACAGCTATCAGTAGTGCCTTTAAGATACCTGAGTATCCACTTGACCGCCTCCCAGTGTTGCCTTCCAGGATTGGTCATGAACCTGCTCACCGCTCTCACTGCATGAGCAACATCCGGCCTCGTGCAAACCATGACATACATAAGACTTCCAATGGTTGAAGCATATGGAACCTTAGCCATGAAGTTCCTTTCTTCTTCCGTCTTGGGTGATTGCTCCTTGGATAGTCAGAAATGACTAGCCAATGGTGTGTTGACTGCCTTAGCACCACACATGCTGAACCGTCTGAGAACGCGCCCAATGTACTCCGCCTGTGATAACTCCAGAGTACCATTTGGCTCGTCTCTGTTGATTCTCATCCCAAGAATCTGCTTTGCTGGACCCAAGTCCTTCATCTCGAACTCTCTGGACAATTGCTTCTTCAATCTTTTGATTTCACCTATATCTGAGCCTGCCACTAGCATGTCATCGACATAAAGCAGCAAAATAATATAGCTTGACTCAAACCTTTTGAAGTAGCAACAATGGTCAGCATTGCATCTAAAATAGCCATTTGTTTGCATAAAGCCATCGAACTTTTTGTACCACTGCCTTGGAGCTTGTTTCAACCCATATAAGCTCTTTCGCAGTTTACAAACAAGTTTCTCCTTCCCATTCTCTGAGAAACCCTCCGGTTGTTCCATGTATATATCCTCCTCGAGATCACCATGAAGGAAAGCAGTTTTGACATCTAACTGCTCAAGTTGCAAATCTTCTGCTGCAACAATACTTAAAACTGACCGAATGGTCGTCAGTTTTACAACCGGGGAAAAAATGTCAGTGTAATCGATACCTGCTTTCTGTTGAAAGCCCTTGGCTACAAGTCTCGCCTTGTACCTTTTGGAACCATCATGTTCCTCCTTCACTCGATACACCCACTTGTTGTGTAACGCCTTCTTTCCAATGGGTAACTTAGCCAGCTCCCATGTATGGTTGGAGATAAGAGAATCCATCTCTTCTTTCATTGCATACTCCCACTTGCTAGAAAACTCTCCTTGACATGCTTCCTCATAGCATTCAGGCTCTCCTGCATCAGTAAGCAGCAAATAATTCATGTACCTTCTATTTGGTATAGTAGGCCGTGAAGATCTCCTCAATACTGGAGATGAAGAAGATGGAGTCTGTGGTTGATCAGTCTGTTCTGTGCTGCTCTGCGGTGTCTGTTCCTCTGGCTGAGGACTTTCCACTGCATGCTGCACTATACTTCTGTCCGAGATATCATCTGGATCAACGTACATAGGATCGCTCTGTGCTACACTACTGGGCTGTAGTATTTTTATGTCCTTGTACATGACCTTCTCATTGAATATCACGTCTCGACTTCTGATCACCTTCTTTGTCTGGTCATCCCAGAACTTGTACCCAAGCTTATCTCCACCATATCCGATGAAGGTGCATTTTAGTGACTTGGAGCCAAGCTTCCCCCTAGCCTGATCACTAATATGCACATACGAAACACAACCAAAAACTTTCAAATGAGAAAGTTTTACCTCTTTCCCGCTCCATACCTCTTCGGGTATTCCGAACTCTAGCGGAACCGACGGCCCACGGTTGATCAAGTATGCTGCTGTATTGACTGCCTCTGCCCAGAACTGCTTGGGCAGTCCTGCATGTATTCGCATGCTTCTGGCTCTCTCAGTCAATGTTCGGTTCATTCGTTCTGCTACACCATTCTGCTGTGGTGTTCCTGGCACGGTCCTTGCTAGTTTGATGCCACTCTCAAAGCAGAACTTGATGAACTCCATATCATCATACTCACCACCGTTGTCGGATCGCAGAGTTTTGATCTTTAAACCTGTCTCATTTTCTACCATGGCTTTCCATATCTTGAACATTTCAAATACCTCAGATTTATGTCTCAAGAAATAAACTCATACCTTTCTGGAATGGTCGTCAATGAAAGTCACGAAATATGACTTTCCGCCAATGGATGAGACAGTGGTTGGACCCCAAACATCCGTGTGAACTAGCTCAAGCTTTTCCTGCTTTGCTGCTCTGTCACTCTTCATGAAGCTCCCTCTCTTCTGCTTCCCGAAGATGCAGCTTTCACACAAGTCAGTGTCAACTGACTTCAAGTCTGGTATTCTTCCCTTGGAATGCAGCATCTTGAGACCCTTGTCACTCATGTGACCAAGTCTCTGGTGCCAAATATTTGGATCATCCTTGCTGTCCGCAACTGCAATTGATCCACCAGCGTTCGTTGTCATATAGAGCGTACCACTCTTCTGGCCACGAGCAACCGTCATTTCACCTTTAGAAACCTTCCAAGAGTCGCTGTTGAAGGTTGTGACACAACCTTCTGCTGCGAGCTGCCCCACCGAGATCAAATTCTTTCGTAAGTCAGGAATGTGTCTCACATCCCTCAACTTCCACACAGATCCATTCATCCGGATATGTACATCACCCCTGCCCACCACATCACAAGGTTGATCATCACCAAGATAAACTTTGCCAAGATTACCTGGTGTATAACTCATTAAGAATTCTTTGTTGGAGGTCGCATGAAATGAAGCTCCCGAGTCAAGCACCCATGACTCAGACTTGCTCTCCAAAGAGCACACCAAAACATCACCTGCCTCTTCTGCAGCGATGTTTGCTTCTTTCTTGCCTTCCTTCTCCTTCTTCGGGGATCTACACTGGTTCTTGTAGTGCCCGAGCTTCCCGCAGTTCCAACACTCGATCACCTTCTGGTTCTGATTGTTGAAATTTTTGGGATTCTGAGATTTTGGCCTCCCACCCTTGGACTTGCCCCCTCCATTCTGCTTTGAATCCCTACCTTTGCTCTCCATGTTCAAAGCTGACCCTGAGCTAGAAGTGGCATTCGACTGGTTTCGAATTTCTTCAGTCATAATGATGTTGATCACATCATCAAACTTCAGAGTTTTCTTTTTACCTGCAGTTCCGCTGATTGCAGTGACTATGCCTTTCCAACTATTGGGCAGCTTCCCAAGAATTAGACAGGCACGTATCTCTTCGCTAAACACCATGCCCACTGCTTCCAGCTCTTCTGTTACTTCTTTGAACTTGCTGAGATGATCTTTGAATGTTGTTCCTTCTGACATCGTCATATTGAACAGCTTCTTTATCAGATGGATCTTGTTTGCTGCAGAAGGCTGTTCATACATACTGGAGAGGTCCGTCATGAGAGATGCGGTCGTCTTCTCATTCTTGATGTTGTAGGCCACTGATTTTGACAGTGATAGCCTTATGCGCCCGAGAGCTTTCCGATCCAGTACCACCCAGTCGGCATCTTTCATTTCATCTGGTTTCTTACCCAGAGGCAAATAAAGATCATTCTGGTACAGGCTGTCCTCGATTTGCATCTTCCAGAATCCAAAATTTGTGCCATCGAAATGAGAAATTTTGGACTCCTTCTCTAGCGCCATTGCTCCCACTCGAACAGATAGGATGATTTCCTTGCCTTTGATTCACCAATCGAAGGCTCTGATACCAATTGTTGGGATATTAGCTGAGGCTAATTTCCACCTTGCAGGATCTTGGGACTCGATGGATTAAGAGAAATGCAAAAACGACACAAAGATTTACGTGGTTCACCAATTTGGCTACGTCCACGGCTCACACCCACACTTCACTATAGAGAAATAGTGTTACAACTTATAGCACTCTGAAACACTCACTCGTATTTCTGGCTCACAATAAACACTACTTTCTCCCACAACTCAAGAACTCAACAACCAACTCTTCTCTCAAATTCGCAATTCAAGTCTGTTCTATTTTTCTTCACAGATTGTTGGTTCTTAAATAGCCACAGAAGTTGACTTGTCAACCATCAAGTGCTCCACTTCAGCAGAAGTGCTCCACTCCAGCACCAACAAGTGCTCCACCAGAAGTGCTCCACTTCAGCACCAGAAGTGCTCCACTTCAGCACCAGAAGTGCTCCACTTCAGCAAGTGCTACACTTCAGTGAGTGGTCCACTTCAGCAAGTGGTGGTTGCCCGAATGTCTCCGTCATCAACAGTGGTGGCCGGAAAAGTCTCCATCATCAACAAGTACTACCGATACGAAGCAATACCAACCACGGAGGCAGAGGAAACTTTGGGCGTGGGCATTGGAATAATGATAGAGGAGGGGCTGGAATCCTTCCTCGACCTGGACCTTACCCTCAGAGAGGAGGGCACTTTGGTTATTCAAATGGTCCTCGAGATGAACGGTTTGTTTCTGAGTTGAAGTTTCTAAAGAGTGAGGAAACATTATCGAGGAGGTGCATAGCTTTTCAGGAGGTGTGTGCTTGCTTTCCATTATTCTGTTAGTCTTATTATCCATTTTTGTACTCTCAGCAAATTTATGCGAGTGCTAAGTTATACATGATAAAGGTAAATTTCTATAACATGAAAAACGCATTTATGGGAGAGAATGCTGTTATGTGCTTGGAAAGGTTTACATTTATACCTCCCTTCGTCTTGCATTTTCAGTTACTAACTGGTTAAGTAAATGCTAAACCATGCACTCCTATGATTTTCATCACTAGTATGTATATGTTGATGGTGATTTCATTTACAGCCATCTGAACTTGCTTGCTATAGCCGTGTAGAAGGCGGAGATGTCTACTTTGATGACCGGATCTTGGTGAGCTGTTCTGTTTCGGGACATCTTTTCAGACTTTATGTTCCTCAGCTTCTATGTTTATATATTCCTTCTCATCTTGGTAATCTGTCCATAAATTTTAGAGACAATTCAAACGTCTCATTTCAGAAGATGTGGGAGCTGACTTAAATGAAGGTTATGATACCTTTATTCCTAAGAAAGGTGTGGATGTTCTGTGTAATTTTTACCTATGTTTTACAATACAAGTAAAATTTCTCATGTTATCTTTCTGCATCACACTGTTAAGAAAAAAACTGATGATTGGAGGTATCTGTGTTTGTGTGTGAAATTCTCCAACAGAATTAGGGTCTGAAGGCTTTTGTGACCTTTTGGCTTGTATAAGAGACAAACAAATCCCCCTTCAGAACATGCATGTTGTGGTATGAAGTTGTGTAGCTTTCTTTGGCCCGAGACTGCTTGTTATCCTCCCAATTCTAATTTTCCTCCATTTGACTTTTCATTCTGCAGACATTCCGCAATAACCTTAATAAGGTACTTCTTTCCCCATCTTCTATCCATTTGTTAGTGTTTTTTTTGTTCTTCCATCCTATGTTAGGTCAAGGATCAAGTAATCAGAAGATGCATTTCCTTCATAATGTTATATTAGATAGTTGTACAGGACCAGCATGCTATTGCTATCTTATTTTTTATTCGGTCAAAATTATGGATGGCGTATTTTTTACTGCATGTAATTAGGACTTCTGGTGGAAATGAGTGATGAACTTCCATCTTAAATTGTTAGAGTCTGCTCCTTCTCCCAAGGATTGTTTACTCTTTACTGTTTCTGACCTGGGTTTGGGCATGCTCAAGATATCTAGACTATGTAACTGTTCAAGGCAAACTGGAAGAAGCTGTTTCTGATGTGATCTCACTCAATATCTGTAGATATTGGCTACTGCTTATAACAGGCAGGAACCATGGGAAATGGGTGTGCATAAAAGAAAAGGGGTTGTTTATCTTGATGTACATAAACTTCCTGAGAGACCACAGAGGGAGCTAGACCGCAAAAGGTACTGGAACTTATGTTTTCTATCAGTCTGACTTTTTGGTCCATGCAGTTGGAAGCTTTAGATTAGATGTGTTTTTTAATGATAAAGATAATAATTCCATTAGTAGGCAACAGCCACCAAGAAGGTGCAGGATGTACACAATAGGGGAAATAAGCAAACAATAAAATAAAAAATCTGATACTTAAGAAAGATCACTCTGATATGAGATGTGAGCTTTTCTTTTTTCTTTCATAATTACAATCATACCATAGCATGCCTGGATTTTCTGTTTTCCTCTCTTGTCTCGTTTCAGATGCAAAAGAAAGTGATAACCGACTTGGCATTAGTAGTTATATCTACTTCATGTTTGCTATAAAAATGAACCATTTTTTAAATGTTGCAGTTGGTCATAGTCATACTACAGTAGAAAGATACTGCTGCTTTAGCAGAAGTGAGAAATATGAGCTGGCAAGTCCCTCCCATAACCTAGCTATTTTAGCTTCATTTGCCATATATACCTAGACCAGTAATCTTTGAATAACTGATTTACTAGGAGTTACTGGGGATATTGCTTTGAGACACTAGCCACTGAAAATGCGGAGAGAGCATATGGAGAAGGGATACACCATGTTGATGCAAATGTTGAATACTGTTCTGTCCTTAAGACTAAACTAGGAGCACATAGAATTCTAATGGGAGCTGAAATGGATTGCTGTGATTGGACTGGTGAAGGAGGGAGGTTTTACATTGAGTTGAAGACAAGCCGAGAGGTTGACAACTGGCAAGAGTTTACCTTTCATTTCAGTTTTTATTTTTTTTACATATAATAAACTCACTTCCTTCTGCAGTTGGATTATCACACTGAACCAAGATTTGAAAGAGAGATGCTGCTCAAGTTTTGGGTACTTTTATCTTCATGTTTACTTAACATAACACTGCAAGTTCTAGGTATTTTCGTATTTGGGTCTTTGTTAGCTGGAAACTCTCCGTTGTGGTAACTTATATTACTTATGGAATTTTACTTCTTCAATCCTCTATGTTAATCTCTGAAATAATTTGATTCCTGTAACACATTCAATCTTTTCTGGCTGGTGTTCCATATATCGTCATTGGATTTCGGTAATCTGTCTTTTGCTTCCCCGTAGATGTGGCGTCATCAAACTTATTCTCTTTTCATCACTTAACTTTTGAGTGTTATCATAGTTCTTCAAATGTCCATTTCTTTGCCTTGCAATTATGTGAAGAAATGTACACCCGCCAACTGGTTCTGCATAAAGCTCTACTTAGATGTCTTTTATAATGTTGATACATGTGGTGTCAGTCGGCAACTTAAAAATGTATTCCCAAGGTCAATAAATTTCTGTTGTTTTCAGGGATGATAATGGTCGACTTGTTCGAACAGAGAGATTAAGAACCAAAGACATTACACAGAGAGTGAAAATGAAGAGCTACTGGCAGGTGAATTTACTTTTCACTCAAATACCATCTTATATTCAACCCCAAAGCTTAAGTTCATAGATTGGGAACTCTTACTAGCATATAGATTACACAGTCTCATTTTTCCTAATTATTGTGGCAAATTAGAACCAATTCGTTGAATTTTTAACTAATTACACACTATCGATATAATCTATCTCACTATCTTCTGCTGACAGGGAGGTGTATGCTTAGCATTTGCGGACGAGGTCTTGTGTTGGCTCTATGGCACTGTCAAGGAGAGTGAGTCTAGTCGCCTTTTTATCAATACATTTCTCTTTATAGTACTGTAAATTATCGACAACTCCAATGTGTTTTTTTTTCCTTTTTCAGATGAAGATTACATATTGCAGTTCACTCACTCCGCCACAGAGCCGATTGGAGCTTCTACAGGGGTCATCGTGCCCTGAGGCGATCACAAACCATGTCGAGCAGTTGTGACATATTTTTGCAGAAATTAAGGTTATTTGTCGCGGTTTAGAAGGAGATAGGTTATTTGTTGTGGTTTTGAAGGAGATAGATTATTTGTAAGCTCAGCAAGACAATCTCTATATATATAGGGTTAATAGTTTCAACGTTGTTCTTTAGTCCAAATTATTGTTACCGTCAAGTTTAACTAATGAAATGTTGATGTGGCGGATGGAAAATAAAAGAAATAAATATAAAAATTAAAATAAATATGAAAAATAGGGAGGAAAAAATGGGAAAAAGTGAAAAAAATAGTATTTTTTTTAAAACTTTATATGTTAATAAAAAATAAAAATGCTTATATATATATATATATATATTTGAAAAAGAAATTAGTAAAATTCAAAAAATTAAAAAATTAAAATATAAAAATATATTGTTTATAAATTTATTTTTAAATAAAAAAACGAAAACATAAAAAACTAACATTGGACTTTTTTTTTCTTCCTATTTTTCGTTTTTTTTATTATTCAAATTAAATATTTTATAGTTGTGTAGCTGAGACTGACGTGATGATGACATCAACCATTTAACAGTAAAATATAACAGTTGACTAACAGAATGATCATACGACAACATCTTCAAACATAATAGACTATTCGACCACATGAAAAACATATGGTACCAGCCGATCACATGGCTCAAACATATGAGATCATTGAAAATATTAACCCTATATATATATAAAAATTAATTTGGTTAAGTTATGTAGAATTGTTACAAGTTTTTTAAAACATTTTCTCATTTCTAACGTAAGTTTTATAACTTCTAATTGATATATGTCAAACATATATCAATTAAATGGTTACACATCTTTCAGCATGTGACTATTTGGTTACAACTTGTGCTATTTAGTTACTCGTGCTTAGCAAATATGATTAAATTGTCACTAAAATGACGATTTTTACCATTCCCCTTATCTTCATCATTCTTCATGTACATTTTCAAGTTCTTCATGTTTATCTTCAAGGTCATCTTATTCTTTGCAAATTGAACCCAAAATTCAGTATGAATTCATTTGAAGAAGAGGTAGAAGATTTCACAGAAGATTTTTGGATCTCGACGAAGATTTCAAATAGAAAGAAAAAAAAGAGAGAGAGAGAGATAAGAAGAATTTGAAGAAAAAGAAGAAGATTTCGAAGAAAGTTATCATAAATAAGATGAAGAACAAATGCAGAGGATGAAGATAAGCCAGAAAAGTATTTTTGTCTTTTCATTTTATAAAAAATATTTGTAACCAAATAGTTACATGCCCAAAATTCGTAACCATTGTACCCCAAAAATAATCAGTTAGTCACATGAAGAGATATACATAACTATTGAGTATATTAACACTAAAATTTAGGGTATGAAAAAAAATTAATATAATTTCTTCATACTTTTTTAAAAATTATTTTTATAAAATATCATTGTTATATTCTACTAGAGTCAACATATATTATAAATTATTTTTAAAATGTATATAAAGTTATAATTATTATAACTAATATATATATATATATATATTCTAATAGTTTGTATAAATTTAAAAATAGATGAAAATAATAGATGTTATAAAATGAATTTTAAAATCATTAGTTAACATTATATTCATAATTGTTGACATTTGTTTTTATAGTCTACTCATTTATTTTCAAATATTTTTATAAATATAAATAACTGTTATATTGTATAATATTATAAAAAATAAAAATAAGCTTAACATTTTTTCATAAATATAATTAATTTTTATGTTGTGTAATTGAATTAATATTAATTAAGTGTACTTTAATAAACTACAAATAATTATGTTATAAATATGTATTTATATTTATTTCAAAAATGTTATTAATTTATAAACTAAAATAATTATTATATTGCACAAATCACAAATAAGTGTTCTAGCTAGAATTGTAATATTTGTAGCTCAACTAAGAACACTACTGTCAGAAAATGATGAAATTTGGATGCTGCAAAATAGTCCAAACGAGAGTAGTGGATATCCCACTTTACTAAACTCCTTATTAACACCAAGACTCAACTAAAATACAAATAGGCGACCTGTTTTATATAACAAGTTTGTAACTAACTAAATTCTTTTAATACGAAGAATGCATCCTAAACTTTAGAACACTAGTAAAGTAATACTTCATAATTCCACATTCACCCTTACTCTTGCCCTTGTTCCTTCTCTTGCCCTTGTTCCTTCTCTTGCCCTCGTTCCTTCGGGTTATACGACACGACACAATTAGACACGACACAAACTTATAGACACGATTGAACACGACACGATACGCCACGATTAAACACGACCCAAAACTGATAGTAATAACACAAATAAACACAACACGACACGTTTAAACACGAAATTCAGTAATATATAATTGATTTAGTAATTAAAAATTTGTTTCAGAATCATACGTTTTTCTACATTCCAAGAACAAATAATATACTTAATTAGGTATAACAGCATCTATAAAATCAATCAGCATCTATGATCCTTGGCTTGACAACCACAGTTTCTTCGAGGCAACCTTCAACGAATCTCCTAAAAGATAAACATTGTCCAGTCCTAATCGAAAGCTTTCTCGACTGTCCAGTTTATTTCCGCGCCTAATATCATCATCAAGCTTTCTCGAATGTCCAGCTTTCTCGACACGGATGAAGGAACCCAAAATAGATCACTTCCCTTGTTTAGTGCGACAAGAAACTTCATCCCGTGTAATGTAGACTGTATAAAGTTCATAAGCCATATTCAGAATCATGCTTCTAAATTCTCCACAAAACGTTCATTTTCAGATCAAAATTAACCCCACAGTGGAATTTTCACTTTACAAATCTACAACAAGATCCTTCATCAATCAATTACTCATTTCTAAGCTAAACCCATCAACAAACCCAATTTACAGCATTTTGGAAAACACCAATTCGAATCAGCAAAGAGGACAACGAACTTAATCAAAATAAACTTACAATCCGAGGGAATTCATTCTGAAGGTCAGATTTCCTTCTAAGAATGTCATCATAGGTTCAGACTCATAAAGTCTCTGGCTGTGAAGAAACCGATTGTGCCGAGCAAGCTCCACATAGTACTCGTAACTCCCTTTAGTAGGCCAATCAACGTCTGGATACATTTTTCCGGAGAGATAATTCCGATTCTTGAAGGCGTTAGTGAAGCTGTGGTGCATCTCAAGGTTGAAGATGCGGCGTCCATGGCAGTTCTTGAATCCAGTGAGAACTTTAGGTGAGAACTTGCAGCTCGGGACGGCAGCTCTCTCAGTGAGAAGTGAAAATGGAGAGTGTCTTTGTTGCTTCAATTCAAAAAAATTTGAAAATGAAGAAGTTAGAGTGAGTTGTTGAAAATGAATAAGTTGAAGTTGCTTGTAAAAGTAGGATTGCAGTTTGCAGCAGATGCTGCAAGATTAGACAATGAATTCTTTTGATACCGTTGGATTATTTTCAATCCAACGGTGAATAAGTGTAAAAATTTATATGTGTATAAACGTATCACGATTAGACACGACACGATCAAACACGATTAGTTAAACGTGTCTCTATTTGTGTCACAGGTATACACGACACGATTAGACACGAATAGTTAATCGTGTTTATACAGATATCCGCAGATCTGAGTTGTTTGGACACGATTATTAATCGTGTCTAAACGTATAAGAGTTGTTTAGACACATGATCCGTTAAGGTCAAACTCATATACACTTTAAAGCAGATCGTGTCGTGTCGTTTAATCGTGTGGTGTCAGAAATTGCCACCACTTGCAAACATTCCTTCTTGCTGCACTCAAACGGATTGGTGACTCCAAAATCTTTGCAGCAGGACATGATGTTAGTTCGTTGCAAACATTTTAGTTAAAATATCTACAATCTGATTCTCCGTATTAACAGAAGGAGTAATAGTGTCATCATGGATTTTTTCTGAACAAAATGACAATCAATTTTGATATACTTCGTACGCTCATGAAACATTAGATTTCATGTAATCTGTATTGCAACTTTATTATCGCAATGAAGAATTACTGGTTCAGTGACAAGCATGTTAATCTCTTTTAATAAACCTTTAAGCTTTAATATTTTGCCTCAGCACTCGATCGTGAAATAGTAGCTTACTTCTTTGATTTTCAGGATAGAATATTGTCTCCTAATTTAACATAATATATGTTAACCAACCTCCCGGTGACACACACAGTGATTGAATTCATTTTATTTGTTGTTGGGAAAGAAAAGGCCTCGACCAAGATGTCTTTTGATATATCAGACCACCCAAATAGCCACATCAAGATAAGAACATTTGGGAGCATATACATATTGACTTAGAGTTTGGACAACATAAGGAATGTTCGGACTCGTCATCGTGAGGTAAAGCAATCTACCCATAATCCTCATGTATAATTCAACATTTTTCAATAAACACATCACCAGAATGTAATCCAAAGGCTCTTTTGTATTCAACAAAAGTGAGTTTGAGGCTTTGTTCCATGGTCGTGACTGTTATTCTTCCATCATTCAATCTAATTTTAGTAATTAACTCAAGATCATATTTTCCTTGGTTGATCACAATCTTAGCTTTGAGTCTTGCAATTTTGAGACCCAGAAAAAGTACTTCAACTCCCCAAATCTTCCAGTTTAAAATGAAACTGAAGAATTCCTTTTAATTCTACAATCATATGCTCATTTGAGTCACTAATGAGCAAATCATCGACATACACAAGCAAATGCACTGCTTCCGACTCAAATTTGTTGAATAGTGAGTAGTTGAACTTGCTTTGTGTGTAAACGTGCTTCAATAGGGAGTGGGTTAACTTCAAATTACATTGTCTCGAGGTTTGTTTGAGTCCACATAAAGACTTAAGTAATATGCAAACTTTTGTCTTCCCATTCATCGAATAATCGCGTACAAATCTTGTGGTATGTCCATATACACTTTCTCATCAAGAAATCCTTGAAGAAACACATTAGTGACATATATTTGAAAAAATTGGCCAATTATTTGAGCTGCAATGGACAAGACAATGTGTATAGTCACCATTTTCAGAAATGATAGAGAATGTTTTTGTAAAACATGCATGCAATTTGTGGATATACCGTTTAGCTACAAGACACGTCTTGTATCTTTCCAACCTTCCATTTATGTTGTACTTCACTCTGTTAATCCATTTGCATCCAATGAGGCATGTTTTGTTGGGCAAATCCACAATCATTCACGTATTATTATCCTGGAGAGCTTGTTTTTCAGCATGCATCGTGCTCATCCAATTTGAATTTGCACGTGCCTCCTCAAATGTAAGAGGATCATAAATTTATGAAATAAAACCAGGTAACATATGTACGAACTTGACACAATATCGTAGTATATCATGGATCAATGCATCACATAGTATTTGCTCTTTCGAGGTGCAAAAATAGTCTGTGTTGATCGTCAAGGCACTGGTTCTTGTTCAACCCCCAAAACTAATAGGTAGAGGTGTGCATTGTCCACTATATAGTCAACTCACGGAGGCTCATATCAGAGAACTGAGGTGCAAGGGTGGTTCTAGGTTCTGCAAGATCTTCTGCAGTGTCATATGAGAAACATTGCAGTTGTTAGCTGAGGAAGTTATTTCTTTTCAGTTAGAAAGAAAATATGTGCTCCTTGAATTTGATATCTCTATTCACAAAAATGACTAAAGATTGAAAGTTAAGAAGGACATATCCCTTTTGAACTAGAGAGTAGCCCATCATAATAGCCGCAATAGATTTTGGTGCAAATTTATCCCCAGGATTCAAATTAACAGTAAAGCACAATGAGTTGAATACCCGAAGATGAATTACATCAAATTTCATTTTGTTCAAAGCCTCGTAAGGTGATTTTCCAGATAGAACAGTGAAAAGTTTTGCATTGATCAAGTAACATGATGTAAGAATAAAAACATTTCAATATTTGTCCAATACTCCAACCTGCAATTTTAGTGCTCGAGCTACGGCCAACAGATGTCTATGTTTGCGTTCCACGAGTCTATTCTGTTATGGCGCATAAGCACAACTTGTCTGATGTATTATTCTCATATGAGTAAATAAATCCTTAGTCATACCATTAACAAATTTAGTTCTATTATCACTACGACATACTTTCACAGTGAAACCAAACTGATTTTTTTACCAAGGAAATGACCTTTTTAACATGTAATATTGTCTCATCTTTGCACCGTAACAAAAACACCCAAGTAGTCTGAGTGCAATCATCAACTACAGTTAAGAAACATTGAAATCCTTCAATTGTTTGTACCTTTTAAGGCCTCCACAAATCCATATGCACCAAATAAAATGAGTTTATAAAAAGACAGTTGCTAGGATGAAAATGCAATCGTGTTTATCACGCAACATGATAAACACAAGTAATCTTTAGTTGTAACAATTTTACAATCAACATCAACAACTCTAAGAATTTTATTGAAATGTAAATGGCCAAAACATAAATGTCAAAGAGTGATATGACCAATTGTGGTTGCTCAGTTAATTCAGTTTGCAAATCTCTCCCTTCATTATTATCATTTGAGTAAAGCAAATAAAGGCATTCACGTTGCGTACCAATCACTATGCTCCTCCCACGACATTGGTCTTGTAAAGCCATTGAACTAGGTGAAAGGGTGAATGTACATGACAAATCTCTGCATAAATGTGATATAAGGATTAATTTGTATTTGAAGTCAGGAACCAATAGAACATTATTCAACATCAAATATCCAACAGTTAAACAACTTCCAATATGAGAGATTGTAGTTGAATGACCTGTAGGATGAGTAACACTGCTGGTATTAGGATTGCTTCGAATATCAAACAACCAATTCTTTTGCCATGTCATGTTGTTGGTGGAGCCACTGTCAACTAACCATCGATTTGTAGGTGAAATAGTAGAAATGGAAGTGAACAAAGTACCCGTAACAACATGAACATTATTACATTCTGCAAATTACCTTTAGATTCAGACGGAAGGAAACGTAGTAGTTGATCTATTTGTTGCTGAGTAAGCCTGTGTCGTGAAGGACTTTCAACCAAATGAGTAGAATTTTAAGGAATGGAACTCTATGAGTTAACAAATTGTTGTGACTGATCATTAGGATTCCATAATAACATTGGTAGCCACATTAGCTGACCAGTGCTTCTTAACCTCCTATGGTACTCCGTACTTCTTCCAACATTTGTCCACTTGATGTCCATGGTTACCACAAAAGTCACGATGCCAATCTCGTTTGCCTTTCTCCTGAACTTGAATTGCTGGAACGAGTTCCTGAATTATTATTAGCATAGTGCATAACAGTGATATCATTAGGACCACTGATAATCGCTCCACATCTAGAAACTAAATATGGATTCTCCTATGAAATACACATAATTCAACGAACGTAACAAACTAATCATTAATAATTGCTAACGAACATTAATACATGTCTCATTTAATCCAATGAGAAATGGAATAAGTTTTTGTTTCTCCTTCTTTGCCATACCTCTATGTGACAGTGTACCTAGTTTTTTATGATAAATCTCACATTGGAGATGATAAATTTGAGTGTCATTAACCTTATTAAAGAGTTCTTGCAAATTTTCCCAAATAGAGCGAGATGTGGGATTGTAGTGCATTCCATGCACCAAAGCTTCCTCACACTGGATTGTTCAAACTTTAACAACATTATCTATCTCATCACAATTATAATGACTCAATGAGAGATTCCCAGACATGTATCGTCATCAAAACAAAGTTTGTTCTTCACAATCAATGCATTAGAAATGGATCCACAACTGATAATTGTCTAAACCGGTAAGTGGAATCGTCATTAACGAAATTCCTATGGTGTTAGATAAATGAAGATAAAATTTATCATCACATGTAATATCAACAGATCTCGCAGCCCCTACGAGGCCACACCATTGTAGCTCTTGTAATACCAGACGATGCAAGTCCATCCATGTATAATCACTGAATGATTGATGAAATGAAACCAGATTAAACAACTCAAAGCTCAATTTTAAAACTAATCAGAGAATTGCAACAAATCAGAAAAGGTTGAATCAAACAAACAAACAAATGCAGTAAACCAGAGAAGATCCAATCAGGTAATCAATCGATTGATATGAGTTGTTGATATCTCTAATACCATGATGAAAGTTGAATTTTATCAAAATAGTTCAAATGGAAAATAATAAATATTTCCTCATTTAAATTATTTCTTATTAATGTCAAGTCTCTACTGAAATACAAAGGTGTTCGACCTACTTTATACAGCAAATTTGTAACTAACTAAATTTTCTTACTATTTTTAATACACCCTAAACTTTAGAAGACTACCTTCGTACTTCCACACAAAACCACTGCAAATTAGAATTCGTTTCCTATTTTATCTGCCAAATCGTGTTTTTTTTTTCAAGTTCTTTCATGTGTGAGGACACATTATCCGCCACGTCATCCATTCTTGCCCCACTAGCCGGGGAATGTGAATTTTGCATGTATATAACTATATATATTCTCCTACAGCTGTTTGAGGCCCTAGTGCGGCCGCGCCGATTATGGAAATTACCAGATAATTAAAGCCAGAAATATCTTATATGCGACCATGGCGACACCAGTCACCCACCTATCGTCAGCCACGTGGCATCTCTATCTGAAGGTCCACGAAGGGGAACATGCAGAGGATTGCGTTGGATATTTTTGGCCCAAAGTTTTATTTACCAAAGCTTAAAGAGGATTGCGTTAGTTGACAGATTTATGGGCAAACGAAAATAAAATTCGTGTTTTCTTCTTCCTATCACTCTCTTTCCCTTTCTCCTTCCTGTCACTGATTCTCCTCGGGAGCTTCAATCGTCATTGAATCAGGACCCTGTACGCTGCAGACGGCGGAGGAGAGAGATGGAGAGAGGAAGCTGATACCGGAGCTCGGCCAGAGGAGGGGTCAGCGCATTGTGTTCGGTCTCAATCTCTAGATTGTGACACCTAGGGTTTATTGGCTTTCGGACTACGCTCAATCGACTGCTGTTCGGCGGAAATGTATAGAGAGAAGGGTATCGGTGGGTCCAAGCCGGAGATGGCGGCTTCTGATCAGAAGCAAAGGATCAATGATGCACTGGACAAGCACCTCCAGCGGTCATCGCCTTCCACATCGCGCGCTCTGAATGGCAAGAGTAAGTCCTCCCACTCGGTTCTCTTGGGAAAGGCTCCCCACGACCACGGCGACTCAGCTCCCCTCAAGGCCAATGGCTCCGACGGTCTCTCTCTCTCTCGCTCTTCCGAATATGTGTTCATATTTCTATTTCTGTTGACAGTTCTGATTAGGATATCCCTTTTTACACTCTTATTTTAGCGCAGTTTAAATTGAAATAGAAAGAGTTTTCAGTGAACATCTAACTAGCGGAAGATTAATTGGTAATGCGAAACTTCAGTACAATTGCTTACTTTATATTTTATGATGCGAGATTGTCAAGCTTCAGATTATGTTTCGAGCTTGTTAAAGTGCATTGTAGCTCGGATTTGGTTTATTATTATGGGAAGGGGCTATATGATGTATCGGTTAGTTGTGTAGCAGTAACTGTATACTGTAAGCATTGTGCATAGGCGAACCAAGAAAAAGCTATGGATAGTAGAACCCTACAAAGAGAGAATCACTGGACTCTAAATTACATTGTCCTAAGCTTTTCAGATGGATTTTGATGACTTCATATTTCTCAGAGAAGATTTTATCATTACATAGAGATCCCAACATTAAAATTTCAATCATCATAACTAGTCTAATAAGCAATCCCAGCCCTATTCAAGTGTCCCGATTCCCGAGACTAGATTTCTATTTGTCAGGATTTTTATTAAACAATCACCTTTTTACATGTTTAGCTGTTTACCGACGTAACTTGTAAGACAATCTGATTGATGTAACAGCTAATTCATACTGTTTCGGTTTGTCTTGATATTATCAGTTTTTTGTGACTTTTCAATTAGTACTATTATTAGTTCTTAATACTGATACCGTAATTATCTTCTCTTTGTGGGTAACACGTTGGAAGCCTTTTGGTGGAGAATGTGATTGGGAATTTTGATATATGAGATCTAGAAATGCATTCATGTGCATAGTGTTAATGTTGGTAAAACTGTTATGTGTGATACAATCAATGTCTGATACATTTGAACATCATGACCTGTTATTACAAGTTTGTATTGATCATGTACTATCTTTTTGTGTACATAATTTGTTTTCCGTGGACTCTTCCCACTTAAATTTAATCCTTTTCTTGTTTTAGAGGAGTCAGAATCAATTTAATATTTTTCTTGTTTTAGAGGAGTCAGAATCCGATAGTGAAGAATCAGACGTAAGTGGCTCTGAAGGGGATGACACGTCCTGGATATCATGGTTTTGTAGTCTGCGGGGAAATGAGTTCTTTTGTGAAGTCGATGATGATTATATACAAGATGATTTCAACCTTTGCGGCTTAAGCAGTCAAATTCCGTACTACGATTACGCACTTGATTTGATTCTGGATGTGGAATCATCTCATGGTAAACTACTATATCAAATCACTTACTGTTTCCTAGTACACTTCTCCTAGAATCATTCTTTTATCTCTTTTTCTTTGGAAATTTTGATCAATGACATTCATAGGTAGGTTGTCGTATCTAGCCCCATTTTGAAGATTATAGTTGGGGCTATTATTTTGTATGTACCATTAGTTTTCAAATTTCCTTACTAGTAATTAACACTGATTGTGTTTGCAGGGGATATGTTCAGTGAGGAACAAAATGAACTGGTTGAATCGGCTGGAGAGCTGCTTTATGGTTTAATCCATGCTCGCTATATCTTGACTAGCAAAGGGATGGCTGCCATGGTGAGATACTTCTAGAATTGTCCTTTTTCAAGGTTCATTTATTTGCTTCTTATATTCTCCACAAGTATGTTATTGATGGTGTACTAGTACTACTGCAGTTAGAGAAGTACAAGAACATAGATTTTGGCAGATGCCCAAGAGTTCATTGCAGCGGACAGCCCTGCCTTCCTGTTGGCCAGTCTGATATTCCTCGGTCGAGTACAGTAAAAATTTACTGCTCAAGATGCGAAGATATTTATTATCCACGATCCAAGTACCAAGGCAGTATCCTTTGATTCTACCGCATTTAAGTTAGTATTACAAATGCATCACCAGCGTGTATATATATATATAGCAGCACAGTAAATTTCTCATGTGGCCACAATCATATATAACTTTAGAATTTCCATATTATAGTTTATGGTGCCTTCCAATACAACGAATAGTTCAAAGCATCTTATTGCATGTTTTATTCCACATTAGACACATATTAGCTTAACAGCTCAAGTATAAACTGCTGATCCGTTTGGGGTGATGCATATTGAAGTCTAATAATTATGAACACTCATACTCTTCTATATTTGATTTGCAAAAGTATCCTTAACCCTGTATAGACACTGATGGGGCCTATTTTGGGACTACATTCCCACACTTATTTCTGTTGACCCATGGACATCTCAAGCCACCCAACGCCTCACAGAGCTATGTTCCTAGAGTGTTTGGGTTTAAGGTCCACAAGAATTGACAAAGGATCTTGTTCTGTTCAAAAGTACATGTATGCTCCCAACAACAAAACAGGTACATCAATACGCACCATGTTACATTTTTGCCCCTCTGCGTTTGTAATTTCAGTAGCCAATTAACAAAAACTAATGAAGGCACACTTATTTTTATTACCGATAAAATAGTATCTACTGCTAGATTCATGTGCTGATATGTTGCTTTCGTTATGGATTAAATACCTAATTTCTAGTGAACTGGAGGTTGAGGCAGATGATTTGATTGCTAGTAGAACTTTCTTTTGTTATTTTTCACTAGCTAAACTAATACTGAAGTGCAAATTGCTTTGCTCTGTCCATTTTCTGTTAACCTTTGTGCACCTTGTGGATTTGTTTTGTCCGAGGCTTAACAGAAAGATGGATGTAGCTTTCATATTGCAGTAATGTATTAGTTTAGCTAGCAAAATGTGGCAAAACAAAATTCAGCTAGCAACCAACCGGTCGATTATAAGTTGAGGTAGTAATTTGGTATTTAATCCTTTATCTCTGCTCTGAGATCTTGACATATTGCCTGGGTAATAAGATGGTGTCGATAGGTTTGTGATAAATGAACTTAATTCGTTGTAATGATCCATTCGAACTAAGTGTCAATTTTTTATTTTTTTTTATTGCTGTCGTTGCAGATGGTCTCTGTTTGGTTGGTCATTATTTCGTTCTGTTACTTTTTTGTCTTGGTACATATTAGATGGTGAAATGAGAAAGGTCCTGATTTGCCGAGAAAAGAGGACGAGGGACAGCTACATCCACCTACTTATGATGATAATGTTTCCGCCTTACGTTTTACTAACGAGCGGTATTGACCAGCACAGACAGGTAGTGTTTATTGGTCTAATCTGTTGGGGTTTTATACTTGGAACCTTGTTGATACAATCGTTGTGTAATTTGGATATCTCAATATTTCTCCATGTCTAATTCGTTGTCACCTTCATTTGGAAGCAAATAATCTACACAATTTTCCGTCTCGTCAATGTAATTTGACGTGTTTTTCTGGCATAAGTCGAAAGAGGAGGGTATTTCCCTCTTTTTTGTGGTGATGTCTATATGTTATATGTTATGGTTAGGGTATGGTACGGGTATGACAAATACCATAACTATACCATATTTTTAAACTCCATAATATAATCATTACAAGTACAATTTTCAATACCATAACCATTAAAAAGCGTGGATATTAACCATGATTTTACTCGTATACCCATATTTACTCTACATATATACCGAAAATTTTATTTTAAAAAATACATAAATTTATATTGACAACAATAAAATATATAAAATTAATATAATCATTGTTATTTATTAGTTGTATGTTTAGTAACTTTCATTATTTAGTATATATTAGTTGATTGATAATAAATAATAATTATATTTATATAATGATCATGAGTATAAGCATGTGTATAACTTAAATAACATAACCATTATGAGTAGAAAATTTATCACCATAACCGTACTACACCATAATGGTACGGTTAACCATATTAAACAGTAACGGTTATAACCATGGTTATGGGTTTTTTATCGCACCATTGTCAGCCCTAGTGATGTCATAATGTGCGACTAATTAATTAATGAGAAAAGTATGAAAAAAAAATGTAATATGTTTACCAAAATTGTTAATTGATGTAACTTGTTTTGGGCTGCGGGGTTTTGATGTATTATGTTTCATTTTGTTGGTGTTTGAAGAAACGTGTGTTCTTTCGTCATTTTGTCTGTTTACATTGGACACGTGCGGCTCACGTGCTTAATTTTTTTAAACGTAAAAAAAATAAAATACCAAAACTACCCTCGTCATATTTTTCATCCAATAACCGAAGTGTCCATCTATCTCCTCCTATACCCCTACATCCCTTCAATTACCGAACTGGTTCCTCCTCCCCATTCCTCCCTTCTTTTGGAACCCTAATCCTCCCCGCTGGTGCGACTCCGCTCCGCGAAGACCTCCCGCTGGTGCGACGACTAAAGCGACGCGACTGGTGCAATTTCAGTTCTTCTCTGCAACATCCCGAAGCGACACGACCTTCCCCTGCAATTTCGAAGTCTGGCGCCATATCTCCCGTGCCATTTCAAAGTGTCTTCGCGAATCAGTTCTTTTCTTCATAGGTAACTTTCGACTGGGCAAATATTTTGTATAAATACTTTGCGTCTCAAAAATTCTCCATCAAATGTTCGAAATTTTCCAAAGTTGATAGAAAAAAAGTCTCTTGAAAGGTTAATATGTTACTAGTTGTTTTAATTGAATGGAGAGTAGTTATGTCCTGGTTGTGTAAAGAGATGATATGTTTACTTACAGAGATATGTGTGTAGGGTTTGTTTGTTTCTGTGTTGAAGGTTAACTACTGACAGAAACGTTTTTGCAGAATGTCAAGTTCAAGTGAAGAGAAGTGATTTCTGCACATTCACTACGATGGTAATTGGGTGGATGGTGTTTACAACGACAAACTATGTTTGACGGACCTGTCTCACCAAGCTTTTGTCTACTTCAATGTCGATGTTCTCCTGGAGTATTACAGTTTGAAGAGGGATGATGTAATTATCTACGTTCCACCAAATGGAGATCCTAAAATTGACAATGAAGTTCTATGTAGCGATGAAGATGTTTGCCTAATTAAGGATAAACAACAAGGTCTACACGAAGTAAATTTGTATTTGCTTCCACCATTTGATGAGAAAGCATGGGGTAAAGATCCATGGTTGGAAGATCTACGGAATAACACCCTGTTGAAACAAACTGCAAATAGAAGAAGGATGACCTCTACAAGGATAGCCGAACTATCTGCACAACGATTGAGTGAGAAAGTGAAAGGAAAAATAATCATGGTTGAGACTAGTGCTTCCTCACGATCCAAAGAGATGTCTTCCGACTCCGATGTCATTTCCAACCCCAATTGGAAAGCCAAAAGGGGTGAAGAGGAGTCTGATAGCGAGGATGATGAAGTGCCCAAAGAGATCGAAAACACATGGGCATCGAAACCAAACCCATCAAACTGAAGGTATTAGTGATATACCCGACTTAGTGTGTGCGATGGAAGGTGAATGGGGCGATACGACTGCCGGTATTGGGGTGAACATCGATGTTGACATGTTGAACCTTGAGAATCATTGTCCAAGGAGGCAGGCCTAATAAAAAACGGACGAGAGCTCCGACCGAGACTGTGAACAAAAAAGGTAATAAACTGACCAAGCATGGGCTCCCACAGTACTGCTCCCTCTGTGGACTAAGTGACCATAACAAGAGGGCTTGTAACAAGAGATATCAGACACCCCAACCATCTGAGAGCAGTGCACTGTCCCAACCGACACAAACTTATGCAAATTCGCCTCGTCAAAAACGAGGATCACAAACTTCACAACGAGTTAGAAGGAAACTCAACACCCCTCAGCCTGACGTTGAGGCAACACAACCACCCACCAAAAGAGTCAGGCGAGGAAGGGTCTCACAAGAAGAACCGAGTAGAGCTACCAAAGGTAAAGACAAGAGCAAGACATGTTCGGTTGAGGAAGAGACAAACTCATTTGGGTGAAGAGTCAAACACGTTTGTTCCCGAGTCTGTTCCAGATTCACAACCTCAGATGGTAAAAAATGTTTTACTACAAAAGATATTTAATTGTATCAGTTTTGAATAATCTTAAACTTGTTTGCAGGAACAAGTACCTGAAAAAGTACTCAAGAGGATTCCTAAAGCAAGAAGGGCAAAATTGCAGACAAAAAGAAAAACACAGGTTTAACTCTTTCACGACTTATCACATTTACATCAATTATGGATTGTAATTCTAACTTTTGTATTGTCATTTTCATAGGGTAAAAATTCCCCTAAAAATATTATAAATCTGGAAAGTTCCCCGGAAAGCGTTCGAGTGACTTCAAGTGCACCACAACTGTCGGATTGTCGAGCTCTCGTGGAAGTTGATATGCATTTGCAGACCAACACACCAAAGAAGAAGACTATTCCTAAGAAGTCGACAATGTCGTCAAGGAGTTCCCCTCGTTTCAAGTCAAGCAAATACACCAAATATCCGACTCAATGAAGATATTCAGTCTGCAAGAGCTAAATTAATTGATATTATTTTGGATGGCATTTTAAGGCACTATGCTGTCACTTTGAGGCGTTATGTTACGTTTTGTATTTTTTGTGAATTTGGTATTGTAAGTTGGTATTTTGTAAACCTAAATGATAGTTAACTATAGAAATAGGTGGTTATGTGGAAATGACATTGATTTTGTATGTGTTGTGGGACAAGTTTTTAAGTGCAAGTGTAATTCAGTTGGGTTTTATTGGAAGACTTTTTGTACAGTCAATCAAAACATAGTACATCTACTTTCAATTTGTCAACAAACGTTTTTCATAAAAACCAAAACATATGTTATCAGGAATCGACAAATACATAAACATAATTAACCAAAAGTCGCTACGCTACGTAAACATAACTATTTCAAATACACAACCTAAAACACTTCAACCAGTAAATTTTAGGATTACAACAAACAGCAGTACCATAAGCACTTCAACAACATTAATCAACATCTTTTCCCTCTTACGTACAAGAATAACTTTGTCTTCAATCTTGACATGCATATCTCGAAATTTGGTTACGACTCTCCTTCTGTATATGCACATTGGGGGGGCTCACACCACTCAAAATAGTTACAACCGTGGTTCTGCACCCCAAACACTCAAAATTAGGGTTTCAAAGAGAGATTTGGGAGTGAATTTCCAATTGATACTAAAATTAGGGTTAAAAATCAAAGAAATGGGAAAACATACCTTATAATTGGGACACCCATAGAACATTCAGTTGAAAATCTTCCATGTTCAAGCGTGTTTCGCATGCGTGGTGAACCCACAGTAGCAACTCCACGACTGGTGGTCTACGTGTAACTTCAAGCTGGATGAAGAGTTGACTGAGTACTGTGGTGTCATTGTTGTTGGGAGAGCATGCGATCCGGAAAGTATAGACCGAACACTTCGGAAAGGTGATAGAGGTCGAACACTTCAGAAAGAACATAGGGGATGAACACTTCGAACAAGCGTGGAGGGAACGATTGCATATAATAGCAGTGAAGAAGTCAGGGGCATTTGATGAATTTCACACCCAACGGAGTTCATGTGCAAGACATGTGCGGTGTTGATAGAAATTTTTAACGGACACAAACTAAATTTATCAAAAACCAACAACACCAAACATATTGCATCAAAAATAAACATTGTGTTGTTTTTACCACTTTGGCCAAACATGTAACATATGTTCCATACTTTTCCTTTAATTAATTTACTCGATAGTCTATTCTATGATAATGAAGCCAGTTAGATGACTAGTAGTAAAGTCGTCCCTTGGGTGACTTTGTAAGCGGAACACTTTAATTCCCTACGCCTTAAAAAATATGTTAGCGAATCAATTGGATGATTTTTTCTTCTTTTTTTATTATCAGAAATATCACTTTACTTTAAGCAATAAAACGTCGTGACTTTGGGTCACGGGAGTTCGTACATCATATCATTAGCTACTAAACATACAAAGGGTAGTGGTGGTCTTTCGACCTAATCGTTTAGAAACACTCCCAATCTCGCTTGCTTTGCTATCCAATTTGCACATTCATTGCTCGTCCTTGGAATAGCTCGCCATTGCACTTGCTCAACTTGTCTTGCTAGTGCTCGGATATTCGGTATTATTGTTGACAACCTCCAGTGTTTCAGCCCTTCCATAAGTTGTTGGTGAACCATTTGTGAGTCTGTCTCTATAATAATGCTTTGCCATCCCGCTTCGATTGCTAGGCGTACTCCTTCGTGTATAGCTATGGCTTTCATCGTTTCGATGTCATCGCTCCTTTGTCTACAGTTCATCCGCCTACTAGCTTCCCATTTTTGTCTTGTGCCACTACCTATATGTCGGCTCTTTGCGTTTCCTTACACCATGAGGCGTCACAATTTATCTTGATCGTGTTGCCCGTCAGGGGTTTCCATTGTTGGTTCGGTTCCTCCCCTTGTGTGCGTGATGGTTGGGCAGTTCAGTTAGTTCCTATTTGCTCTTCATAGGCTTGCGTGGTTTCCATTACCACGACCCTCGGGCTTGGTTGCTTTGCTAAGTCCGCCTTGCATCTTGCCTTCCATATGTGCCAACACGTGAGTAGTGTTTGGGCCCACCTCTTGTTGCTCATTGCGCTCCCACCATGCAGCTCTGCTCTCCTCCTCTTGAGTCATTCCACCATATCAATCTCATTCGGTCTATCCACTCGTATCCCAAGTGTGTCGATCCAAACCTGTTCCGTCCACCCACATTTCAAGATCATGTGTTCCCGTGTTTCAACTTCACCACATATTGGACAACTCGGAGGCACATTCATCCCCCTACGCGTCATGTTTGCCTTAACAGTTATGACATTCGTTGCGAGCCGCCACATGAAGTTCTTCACCTTTGCTTTCCAAATGTCCTTCCAAAATGTGCCATCTCGGTTTGGGTTCGGCCTTGGGTGTTGTTCGGTCCTTTCCCTTATCTTGTGGTAGACCGATCAGACTTGGGGGTTTCCATCCTTGGTGTGTGACCATATGTATCGGTCTCTTACCCCATCGCGTGGTAAGGGGATGTTGAGGATATGGGTTGCATCTTCTTGGTCTTCAATGCTTCTTACTAGGGTCTCATTCCATGTTCCATTTGGGTGAATGAGCTTACTTACTCTTAGGTTTCCCCCGTGCTCCACCATTACATCCTCATTCACTCTTTTGTTCTCCTTTGTATATATCCACGGGTCCTCAAATACTCGGATATTCTCTCCCGTGCCAATTGTCCACATCCCTTCTTGCTTGATTACCTCTCGGCCATGCAGGATACTACTCCTACCCCATGAGGCTCGGACTCCCTTCTTTGCCTCTAAGAGCGAACATCGTGGAAAATATAGTCCCTTTAAGACTCGTGCGCATATGGTGTCGGGTTAGTCAAGATTTGGCTCGCCATTTTGGTTAGGAGCGCCGTGTTGAAACTTTGGATTTCCCGGAACCCTAGTCCCCCCCCCCCCCCACCTCTTTTGCTTTTTTTATGACCTCCCATCTTCTCCAATGTGTTTGGTTTCCCTCCGTTGTTTGTCCCCACCAAAAGTCCGCAATGAGAGCATCAATTTCCGAGCACCATGTTTTAGGGAGGCGAAATACACTCATGACATATGTGGGGATCGCTGTAATAATCGTCTTGATATGCACCTCCTTCCCGGATTGGTTTAGTGTTTTCGACCTCCACCCACTCAACTTGTCCCTGGTTTTTGTTTTCAAAGATCCCAAGGCCTTCTTCTTTTATCGTCCCCAAATCGATGGCACGCCTAAGTACTTACCCGGGTCACCCAAGCTCTTTATATGTAGCGCATCCTCCACCTCTTTCTTACCATTCAGTCCAGACCCCTTTTTGAAAAATAGGGTCGATTTGTCTCTGTTTATTCGTTGGCCCGATACCTGACAATAAGATTCTAGGATGCTTCAAAGACCTCTTGCATTTTCGGGCATTCCTCTAATGAAGAACATGTAGTCATCTGCAAAGAAGAGGTGGTTGAGTTCCGGGCATTGTCTTATTAGGATGATCCCCTGTACAGTTCCCTCCCTGGCTGCCCCTTCCATTCTACGTGATAGCACATCCGCAAGTAAAATGAATAGGTAGGGTGAGAGAGGGTAACCTTGTCTGATACCCCATGTTGGGGATATGGACCTTGTTCGTTCCCCGTTTACCACCACTTGATAGATGGTCGTAGATATGCATTCCCTTATCCATCCTAGCCATTGCTCTGCAAATCCCTGTTTCCTTAGTGTGGTGATTAAGAACTCCCACTCCACCCTATCATACGCTTTTTGCATGTCGATCTTCAGTGCACATTCCACCTTGTTTTCATGCTGGTTCATGTTCAAATGGTGGAAAACCTCATGGGCTACCATGATGTTATCCTGTATGTGTCGACCTGATACAAATGCACTCTGGAAAGGAGTGATAAACTCTGATAGATAACATTTCAATCGGTTCACCAAATCTTTTGATATGATTTTATACAGAAAATTGCAACAGCTTATTGGGCTAAAATCCGCAGGTCTCATCGGGGTTGGTACTTTTGGTATCAGCACTATATCCGTATTGTTTAGGGGGTTTAGAAGGGTACATGTTTGAAAAAAAGCTTATATCGTGGTGATGACGTCTACCCCTACAATGTTCCATTTCATTTGATAAAACAAACCCGGGAACCCGTCCGGACCCGGCGCACGTGACCCGCCTAGTTGGTATGTAGCCGCCCTAATCTCAGTGTCCGTCACCTCCCGTGTCAAGTTTGCATTCATCTCGGGTGTAATTTAGTTCGGTACATATCTTAGGAACTCGTCACCCAGTTCGGTTTGTTCTGAGGTGAACATGTCTCTGAAGTATCGGTGTAGCTCATTGGCTATCTTCCCTTCCTCATCTATCCACTCCCCATTGACTCCCCTTAGTCTGCATATTTGGTTCTGTCTCCACCTTGATATTGCGGTATATGAAAGAAAGTAGTGTTACGGTCTCCATCCCTAAGCCATTTGACCCTCGACCATTTTTTCCAATATTTCTCCTCCCTCGTCCATAGTCTTTCGACATTTGTGTAGTTTTTTTGTACACCCCTTGGATTTCTCTTCCCGTAGTTGGTCTTTCCCATACATATTTTATTACCTCCTTGCATTCCGGGTTTTCAAGCCACATCGCCTCAAACTTGAATCTTCTTCGAGCTATCTTCCTTGGTTGTTTAAGTTGGACCACCATTGGTGCATGGTCCGACCCTATAGCCAATTCGTTGAGGCATCTCCCCTGTTGGTACTGTGTTGCCCAAATCGTGTTTATCAACACACGGTCTAGGCGCTCGCTTATCCTTTCCGCTCTTCTTCGGTTATTGCACCATGTGAAAGAGTTACCCTTGGCACCAAGTCCTCCATTCCTAAATCCTCAATCACTTTCTTGAATTCATCCATTTGCCTTTGGGATTTCCTCCCTCCACCTTGTTTTTCATGTGGGTGACATATGGTATTGAAATCCCCAAGAATCATCCACCCTCCCCTTCGAACCTTCCCTATTGCTCTTAGGAGGTTCCAAAATTGTGTCCGTTCTCGAGCCTCCGTACTCGCATATACCCATGTCACATATGTTGGCTCGACATTATTGTCCATGTATACCTCACAATCCATGCAATTCATATCACCATATAAGACCGAAACCCTCGTGTCCTCCTTCCACCACAATGCTAACCCCCCCAGACGAGCCATTCAGGCTAACATAGTGTGTATTATCCATACCCATCCGTGTTCTTATCTTCTCGCAGAAGGTATCCCCATTTTTTGTTTCCATTAAGAATATAATGTTTGGACGGTACCTTTTGTTGAGGTCTTGTAGGTGTTGAATTGTCAAGGTAGACCCCAATCCCTGATAATTCCATGAAATTGCACTCATTGATCACCCGTGGCTATTTCGGGACAGCCACCAAAACCCCGCCATCAACGGTGATTGCCCATTCACTTCTACTCTTATCCTCATATAACTTCTACTTATTCTCCCCATATGCTTTTCAATTTCAAGGCATTTTCCTATCATGTTTCCTATCCTCCACGCATTGTCATCACTAAACTTCTCTGGCCCTAGGTCATGTACTTGAATCCATAAGTTTACCTTATCGAATTTCACCTCTTTGACTCCCACTCTCGGGTATTGAGTATGTGGCCATTCACAGCCCATGGAGACTTATCAAGTATCCGGTCAACATCATCTTGATTTTCAAAATCGAGCAACAAAATGCCCGCCTCTACCTCTGATATTGTAACGTTCCCGTATCGTGCTCATGCGGCTCAGAGTACCCCATGTATAACATTCTGTTTGGTCGATTTTTCGGCTAGGATTTTGCCCACGTACCATGTTTCATTCTGTACGAGTTGCTTTGAGTCGAGGTCGATCGCGGGTCCGGCAGGTCTGTTTTTATCGCCGAAGTTAGAACCTGACTGCATGATGCCGCCGTGGGTGCAGGTGTCGCCACCGCATCTACCGACTTCCTACAAGAACAATCAAGAAAAGGGTTAGTTCTATAAACAGGGTAATTGGCTCTGGTGGTCGTGCTCAGTTCAGCCACGCTCGGTTCACTTCCTGGGCGCCCTGCGTGAGGAATCACGAAATGGAGCTCAGATTCAGCTTCAGTCGAGTTGTCTTGCCCCCGGTGTTAGTATTGATGCATCGAAAAAAAAAACATGTTCGCCAAGGCTCTAGGAGCTGCCCAGACGTCCTTCAAATTGCTTCGGAGCTTGGCATGTCTTTCGTTCGTTGCATGCTTCCGTCTTGTCCAGCTGCAGTAACGACCGATTTGTCTCCTTCTGATTGGAGGCTAAGGAGATTTTCAACCAATTGCAATTGCACGGCTAAATCAAGAATTCTGTCACTTTCCAAACCCTAGGAAATTGGGGAATGTTCTTCAGGAGTAGAGAGGAATTTGGACAGAGAATGGATGATTTTTTTCAATTCGGGATATTAAGTAATTTTGAATATTTTATTACATCATTTGGAAAAATAAATAAAGGTTAAAACAACAAATGATTTGGAAAAAGAAAAGGTTAGAAACTCAATATATGCAAAATGAGAATTTTGGATTAACTAATAAATTGAGTTGTAATTTTCATTATTGAACGAAATTCGAATTTATTCGACAGAATTTTAATTTTTAACACTCAGATCGAAATTGTTTGAAAACAACTTTATCCAAAAAATTACACTTTCTAGCATGATTCTAGGAACCATAGCGGAGTGGAGGAGTCTATAAACTAATATATAGACTTTACAGATCGATCCCTTTCTTTACATTTTTATTTATGGATAAGCGGTTACAGATGCTCCTTAAATTTATAAACCCACTGACTATCCCACACAACCACAGCAACCTGTGATCACATACCTATCTGATAACCCAACCCAACATCATCCGATCGACTCCACCCAACCCTACCCGACCGAGCTCACCATACCAATCTAAACCTACATTGTGGAGAATCCACCTGATACACCCCCTACCTCACCCAACACCATGACACCAAACCCTACCTCCGGATTGAGCCCATACCTAGATAAGATGACACTAAAATGGACAGGGGAGGACATGGAGGATCACCCCGGGCCGAAGAGGCAAAGGTCACCTATAGAGGGCACCGAAGCAAGGGAGCCAAGGGTTCGTAAAAGCCTGAGGCAAAGAGCGGGCATGTCAAACCCAAATCATAAGAAACGAACAATGAAGAAGTCGAAGGAGACATGGGCGCAGGAATAAGGAAAGGAACAGACAAAGGGTTCTGGTGTCTGTCCCGAAACAGTCACGGGTAATCAATGAGTGTCATTTCATGGTCTTGACAATTCAACACCTACAAGACCTCAACAAAAGGTATCACCCAAACATTATATTCTTAATGGAGACAAATAATGGGGATACCTACTGCGAGTAGATACGAACAAGGATGGGGATGGACAATACATACTATGTTAGCCCGAATGGTGCGTTCGGGGGGGCTAGCTTTGAGGTGGAATGAGGACACGAGGATTTCGGTGCTGCATGCCGATCTGCATTGCATGGATTGTGAAGTATACATGGATAACCAAGCAGATCCAATATTTGTAACATGGGTATACGCGAGCACGGAGGCATGAGAACGGACACAAAACTGGAATATCCTACAAACAATGGGAAGGGGAAGACAAGGAGGATGGATGATCTTAGGAGACTTCAATATCATATGCCACCCACATGAAAAACAAGGTGGGAGGAGGAAGTCCCAACGACAAATGGATGAATTCAAGTCATTGATTGAGGACCTAGGAATGGAGGACTTGGGAGCAAATGGGAACACCTTCACATGGTGTAATAACTGAAGTGGAGCGGAAAGGATAAGCGAACGCCTATACCGTGTATTGATAAACACGGATTGGGAAACTCGGCACCAACAAGGGAGATGCATTAACGAACTAGCCATTGGGTTGGACCATACACCAATGGTGGTCCAACTCAAGCAACCGCGGAAAAGGGCAAGAAGACGGTTCAAGTTCGAGGCAATGTGGCTCGAAAACCTAGAATGCAAGGAGGTAATCAAAGAAGCATGGGATAGACTAACAATGGGGAGATAAATACAAGGAGTGTATAAAAAACTACACAAGTGCCGATTGAAACTCACGAAATGGAGCAAGGGGTGTTTCGACAACAATATGCATGAGATCGCAAAAACGAAGGAAGCACTAAGGAGAAACACGCAGGGGGAATGAATGATGCTGCGATCCAAGAAGAGAAGAGGTTAAAAGGCAAACTCCAAAGGCTTTGAACGAGGGAGGAGACTTATTGGAAACAACAGTTGAGGGTAAATGGCTTAGGGACGGAGACCGTAACACTACCTTCTTCCACCATACCACGATAGAAAGGAGGAGACGCAACCAAATATGTTGACTAAAGGGCACAAATGGGGAGTGGATAGACGAGGAAGGGAGGATAGCCGATGAGCTCCACCGATATTTTGGAGACATGTTCACCGCTGAGCAAATCGAACCGGGAGATGAGTTCCTTAGGCATATCCCAAATCAGATTACACCCAAGATGAATGCAAACTTGACACGCGAGGTAAGGAATATAGAGATAAGGTCGGCCACATATCAAATAGGCGGGTCACGTGCGTCGGGTTTGGACGGGTTCCTGGGTCTGTTTTACCAAAGGAACTGGAACATCGTGGGGGCAGGCGTCATCACCGCGGTCAAGGTTTAGAACAGAGTGCATTTGTATTAGGTAGACACATACAGGATAACATCATGGTAGCCCACGAAGTATTTCACCACCTGAACATGAACCGCAGTGAGAACAAGGTGGAATGTGCACTGAAGATTGACATGCAAAAGGCGTATGATAGAGTGGAGTGGGACTTCCTAATCACCACACTAAGGAAGCGAGGCTTTGCGGAACAATGGTTGGGATTTATAAGAGAATGTATATCAAGAACCACCTACCAAGTGGTGGTCAATGAGGAACGAACATAGGCCATATCCCCAACGCGAGGTATCCGATAAAATGATCCCCTTTCACCATACCTTTTCATTCTATTAGCGGATGTCCTATCACGAAGAATGGAAGGGGCAGCCAGGGAGGGAACCGTACAGGGGATCATCCTAAGGAGACAATGCCCATACCTCCACCATTTGTTTTTTTGCAGATGACTCTTTGTTCTTCATAAAAGGATCACCAGGAAATGCTAGTGGACTTTGGAGCATCCTGGATTCTTACTGCCAGGTATCAGGCCAACGGATAAACAGAGACAAATCGACCCTATATTTAAACAAAGGGGCCAGACCGAATGATAAGAGAGAGGTGGAGGATGCATTACACATAAAGAGCACGGGTGACCTGGGGAAATACCTAGGCTTACCATCGGTCTGGGGAAGGTCAAAGAGGGAGGCACTGAGATCTTTAAAGTAAAAAATCAGGGACAAGTTGGGAGGATGGAGGCCGAAAACTTTGAACCAAACGGGGAAGGAAGTACTAATTAAGGCGATCATTACCGCGATCCCCACATACGTAATGAGTGTCTTCCGCCTACCAAAGACATGGTGCTCGGAAATTGATGCTCTCATAGCGGACTTTTGGTGGGGGCAAACACCGGAGGGAAAGAGAACACACTGGCGGATATGTGAGGTTCTAACAAAGTCAAAAGAGGTTGGGGTGCTACGCTTCAGGGAACTCCAAAGTTTCAACACGACACTCCTAAAAAAAATGGCAGGCCGAATCATGACCGAACCCAATACGATATGTGCACAAATTCTTAAGGGTTTGTATTTCCCACGGTGTTCTTTACTTGTGGCAAAAAAGGGAGGTCAAGCCTCATGGGGATGGAGTAGCATCATACATGGACGAGATGTAATGAAGTATGAAGGCATGTGGATGATCGGCACGAAAGAGCACATCCGAGTCTTTGAGGATCCATGGATATACACCAAGGAGAGCAAAAGGGTGAATAGGGACATAACGGTGGAACACAGGGGGAATCTACGAGTAAACGACCTCATTCACCCGAATGGCACATGGAATGAGAACCTTGTGAGGAGCCTAATCGATCAAGAAGATGCAACCCATATCATTAATATACCACTACCGAGCGATGGGGGCAAAGACCGGTACATATGGCCACATACGAAGGATGGAAACCCACAAGTCTGTTCGGTCTACCACAAAGTACGGGAAAGGAACGAGCAACGACCAAGGCCGAACCCAACACATCTCGGTACATTTTGGAAAAAAAATTTGAAGATCAAAGGTGATACCAAAGGTCAAGAACTTTGCTTGGCGTCTAGAAACAAATGCCATAGTCATCAAAGCGAATATGGTACGTAGGGGGATGAATGTTAACCGAAACTGGCCCATATGCGGTGAAGTCGAGACACGGGAGCACATGATCTTGGAGTGTGGATGGACATAAAAGATTTGGCTCGGCATACTGGGGATACAAATGGACCGACCAAATGAGCTCGACATGGTGGAATGGCTTGAGAGAAGGAAGGGGGAGCTGCATGGAGGAGGAGGCGTGACCGACAAGAGGTGGGCTCAAACCCTACTCACATGTTGACACATATGGAAGGCAAGATGCACGGAAGCCTTTGAAGCGAAGCAACCAAACCCGATGGTTGTGGTAAGGGAAATTCAACAAGCCTATGAGGAGCAACTAGGGGCCAACCGAACAAACCAACCATCTTACACACAAGAAGATAGACCGACCCAACAATGGAAACCACCTACGGGCAATACGATCAAGATAAATTGTGATGCCTTATGGTGCAAGGAAACGCGAAGAGCCGGAATAGGGGTGGTGACACGAGACAAGAACGGGAAGATAGTGGGCGGGATGAACCAGAGACAAAGGAGCGATGACATAGAATCGATGGAAGCCATGGCTATACATGAAGGAGTACGACTAGCGATTCAAGCGGGATGGAAAAGCATCATCATGGAGACAGACTCACAAATGGTTCACCAACAACTCATGGAGGGGACGAAACATTGGAGGTTGTCAACCATAATACCGAATATTCAAGCACTAGCGAGACAAATCGAGCAAGTGCAATGGCGAGCTATTCCAAGGACAAGCAATAAATGTGTGAATTGGATAGCAAAACAAGTGAGATTGGGAGTGTGTCTTAATGATTGGGTCGAAAGACCACCACTACCCATTGTATGTTTAGTAGCAAATGATATCATGTATGAACACCCGTGACCAAAAGTCACGACGTTTTATTTCTTAAAGTAAAGCGATAATTTCATCAATTTTTTTTTTATAAATTTTCGAAATTTATTCAATATATTTCGGTTTATGATTTTCACATCCGATACTTTCCTAGTTAGTAGTGAATTCGAAACCTTTTTTTTTAAGTAAAAGGAGTAACTTTTATTAAAACATACTAAATTATATAACTACACGTCTGGTCTTGGAAAAACTAATAGAGTTCAATCTAAGGATTGGTATTACAACTATAGGAGGATGAACCAGTTCCACAAAATTTGCTTCCAAATTGACCACTTCCTTTGCAAGGATGTCTGCTGCACTATTTTCTTCCCGGAACACGTGTCTTCGCTTAACCTTCTTGAATTCCAAATCAACTTTCTGCAATCTGAAATAATAAGTATTAGTTGTCTATCTTCAATCTGTTCTTCCACAATCATACATATCGCCTCTTTGGCATCTAATTCTAAATGTATGACTTGAATGCCCGTGATTTTTGTCAAAAGAAGACCATCTTTGATCCCCCATAGTTCCGCGACCAAACTTTTAGTGATTCCCAGTTTTCTTTGAGATCCCTTCACCCATCCTCCAATGTGCTTTCTTAGAATCGATGCACACCCTGCCGGTCCCAGGTTTCCTATCGCTGATCCGTTCGTATTTAGTTTAATCCATCCAAATTCTGGTTGGCTCCACCAGACTTCAATTTCTCTTATATTCTGAATGTTTGTGGACTTCACCAGAAAAGCAGTTGCATCTCTTACCTGCAAAAGAGTTAGGCTAACAATATCTATATCTAATGGTCTACTATTAAAAATAATAGAATTTCTATTCTTCCAGATATACCAAACAATAGAGGAGAAAATCAAACACCATTGCATCCCCCTTTTATGTTCTAATTTGTTCTGACTGTTATCTTTCAACCATATAGATATTGGGACCCCATAGAAATCAATTCCAACGGGGGTCCCTAAATCAATCCAAAATTTTCTCGCAACCTCACAGTCTCGCAGAGCATGAAGTGTATTTTCCTCAAAGAGACCACATAGTATGATAATAGGATCAATATCCATACCCCTTTTCCTGAGCATGCTTGGAGCGGGTATCCGATCTTGATTACAAAGCCACAAAACAAATGTTTGACTCTAGGAATGTTTTCACATTTCTAGATACAATTTCAATTATTCGGCGCCAGATCAATATGATTCTGCCTTTTTTGAGTAATATTCCTGTGAACCAAAGCTACCGATGGAGCTCCCGTCGGCGATCCCAACCACATTCTCCTGTCAGCATTCCCAAGTAAAATGCTCCTCGGGGTAGCTCTAATAATCTCATAAATGTTATCAGGGATATTGAAGGAGAGATTGGAGACAACCCACTCCCCAGTTTCCCTAATAATCTCCTCCACTTTCCAATTCTCTTCCCTAAAAGATAAAGGGCCTTGAATCAGATCACGAAGAGTATAGGATCCTAGACCAATTGTCTGACCAAATATTTATGTTGGTACCATACTTATAATCCACCTTTCCCCCTCTTTCGCACAAATTTCCCCCTGGATTAGAGCTTTCCAAGTAGGAGGCCCACCCTTAGAAGCTCTAATGGTTGGATTGAAATAATGATCCTGTATGATTCTAGCCCACGGAGCCTTAGAATTCTCCATTCTCCATGCAAAATTTGAGATCATAGCCTGTAGATTTCCCTAGTTTGATGCATACCCAACCCCCTTATCTTTAGGAAGAGTAACTACTTCCCCAACTCAGATTGTGCATTTTCCTTTTGATCTCTGAAGAGCCCCAAGAAAATTCCTATTAATCTTATTCAACTCTTTGCAAGTATACGACGGGAGATAAGTACATTGCATAAAATAAGAAGGAATAGTGGACATAATAGAACTTATAAGGATACCACGACCCACCATCGATAACAATTTAGCACGCCAACCCACAAGTTTCGAACGAACTTTATCCATGATAAAATTAAAAGATTTTGCATTCATATTTGATAGAGTCATAGGAAAACCTAAATAGTTCGACAGGTTATCCACCTTCTTAAGGCCCAAGAAACTCGCCATCTGATTAGTTGACTCTATAGTCAAATGTTTTTAGAACAATTTGAGACTTTTCAAAATTAATTTTCTGACCGGATATAGAGCAGAATGAATGTAAAATCCCTTTCATAGAATGACAAGTTACAAACGAAGCTTCTCCCATGAGAATCATATCATCGACAAACAACAAGTGGGATAGGTCAATGGATTGCCTACCTAACTTCAGAGGTTTCCACCTACCTTTCTTAACTTCCTCCTCAATAAGGAAGCTAAGAAAGTCGATACAAAGGATGAAGAGATACAGATATAATGGGTATCCTTGTTTGAGACCTCTGGAGGGGGTGAAAGAGTCAAGTTTACCCCCATTAAAAAGAATAGAAATCGAGGTTGAAGTGACACAATTCATAATAATATATGTCAACTTCATAGGAAAATTAAAATGGACCAAAGTTTGACGAATGAAATCACAATCCATTCTGTCATAGGCTTTTTCAAGATCCAATTTAAGGACCATAAACCCCAAATTTCCTCTCTTCTTACCCAGGGAAAGCAAAGTTTCCCTTAAGATCACAACATTATCACATGCCCGTCTGCTAGGGATAAAGCTAGCTTGGAAGGGTGAAATAAGGTGATACATAAACGAACGAATTCTATTAACAATGACCTTTGACAAAATCTTATAGGAGTTGTTACAAAGGCTGATAGGTTTGAATTGTTTCACCATTTCAGGGATCAGGCACAAGAGAGTATCGTTCATATTTGCGGGGAGCCGATTGCTAGAGAAAATGCTTTTAACGAGACTAAAAACCGAGCTTCCCACTATATCCTAATTTTTCTGGTAGAATATGGGATGAAAACCATCAGGTCCTGGAGCTTTCAAGGGACTACAAGAATTCAGGGCCAAAATAAAATTTCCCTGTAGGAAACCGACCGATTCAAAGATTCCCTCATTTGCGAATTGATAATCGAAGGGAGGTTAAACTCAAAACAAGGATTTATCGTGACCTTATCCTTTATAGTCGAGAACAAATTAATGAAAATATTTTGAAAAATATTTTTTTATCTGGTTAGGATCATAAACCCACTCCTCCAAAGAATCCTTAATAGCTCTAATTTTTTATTGATTCCTTTTACCCAAGGTGGTGACATGGTAGTACTTAGTATTTATGTTCCATCCTCAATCCATTTTGGTCTAGACTTAGAGACCCAGAACTATTCCTCTTGATTTAGGATCTCAGCATACTCCGTTCTCAAAGTTTTCTCACGGTTTAGAACAAATTTATTAGGACTAAGGCTGATCCTATTTTGAATGAAGTCTAACTGATCAAGGATTTTAGCTTTTTTCCTGAACACATTTCAAAAAATTATCATATTCCACTCTCTAGCCCTAATAGTGAACAATTTTGTAGCTTCTTGGTGGTTATTTAAGGCTATATCCCAAGTCCTGGAAACTAAAATTTTGAAATCCGGATGATCTAACCACATAGTTTCGCATCTGAAGGGTCTATTCGTCCTGTTCAAATCTTCATTATTCAGCAAGAGCAACAATGGACAATTATTCGACTTAATTCTAGTAAGGTGGAAAACTTTAGCATTAGGAAACTTCACAATCTAATCAAAGTTAGCAACAATTCTGTCCAACCTTTGCTGGACAAAATTATTGTTTCTACACATTTTAGTACAGGTAGACAGAGGGCCAGAGAACCCTAAATCAATCAAAGCACAATAATCTAACATATCTTTAAATCTAGCGGCACAATTTAAATCAATTGGTCTACCACCGTTTTTCATTTTGGAAAATGACATCATTAAAATCACCTAGAACTACTCAAGGCAAATTCGAAGAGTCAGCCACAACCTTCAAATTTTTCCATAAAACCATTTCTTCTTCCAAATTTACACTAACATAAATAGCTGATAACATCCACGATAAATTAGAGGTGGGTACCCTAACCAAAACATGCAACTCCTGTTCAGAAGATCCCAGGACCTCAATGTTGATATTAGCCAAATTCCAAAGGATAAGTATTCCTCCACTGAGCCCCCTAGAATCCACACTTTCAAATTTATCAAACTTGAGCTTTTTGGCTTGAGAAATAATTTTCTCAGTTCTAATCATCGTCTCAGTCAAGATTAACATATTAGGATGTTTCTGCGAATCAAAACTTTAATAGAATTTATAGCCAAATTGCTTCCTAAACCCCTACAATTGCAGCCTATAATTTTTAAATTAACGCAAATATGATACGAATTCGGACTGCCAATCAAAGAGAATCAACCAGAGTTTTAAAAAGTTGTACTAATCATCAAAGTTTAATAAAAACAAATGAAAAGGGCAATAATAAAGGAAGAAACTTCCCTCAATCTGAATTCCTCACCAGTTCCATATCGCTACCACCCAATTGCCGCCTAGGTGATCTACTTCTTTTATGCTCCATCTTCATCCCACCCGGGTTTGAACTAGTTGAATCTTCTACACTTCTGGGCTCTTTTCCAAACCTGTTCCTTATGCATATATGTTGATAAAACCGTGAGCGATTCTTCCTACACCGCATGTTTACCGTTCTCCATAGCATCCCTTGTCTTCATTTTTCTCATGCCAATTGTAATTAGCTTGGGAAAAACTCCTACCACTTGGCCCAACCCGTTGAACATCCGACAGGTTCTTGGGCCCCTGTTGAACCCTATTTAGTGTTTAAAATGAATGCTAAATGTTTTTATAAATTTTTTTAACATACAAATATATTATGAATAAAATTAAAATTAACAATTGAAAATTATATAATTAATAGATTATTATTGATGATATATTAATATTTATTTATTTAGATATACATTCATTTATAATTCTAATATGGGTACCCTACTATCAGAATCGAAGAAGATTTAACTAGTTTCAACATTTCTCTCCTGGATCCTACCCTAATTCCAAATATTCTACTCGACCCCTACCCAATAAAACGGTAATGGGTAGGCTTTTGATCCAAATCAATATTTTACAGCATGGTCGTTTCGCGAAATTCCTATGGAATTGGGAGTACAAATTTTGTCTTCCCATATTTGTTTCACGGAATTGGAATTTCTAGAGAGTTGGGAATAAGTATTTTTGGATAAAGACTTGAATTTGCTATTCCTAAAGAGCTAGAAATAAGGAATACATGTTCAATTAACCAAAAAACCTTTACTATTATTTATTTATTAAATTTATGTATTTATTTTGATTAAATGTAATTAAAATAATTATTTACATTTTAATTAATATTAATATTTTTTTTTACGTTTTAATTAAAATCAAGTAATTATTTACATTTTAATGTAATTTGATTATTTTAAATTTTTTAATAAAATGTATTTTTAATTCAATTAATCTTAATTTAAGCTTACCAGAATAATTAATATAATTTTTATAAGATAATTGTATTATATATTATATATATTGAAGCAATTATATATATATATATATGTCATTTTACCTTATTTCATTTTATTTTCACATACCATTCAACCAACCAACATTGTAATTCAATATTCCATTTCAATCAATCAACATCATATTATTATCTATTATTCCTTATTCTCTGTTTCTATTTCGTATTATTTTTGTTTTTGTTTTTTGGTCAAATTAACGCTTTACTTGATGAAATAAACCGTCGTGATCCATGATCACGGTTGTTCGTACATACAATCGTTTGCTACTAATCATATAAATGGAAGTGGTGGTCTTTCGACCCAATCATATAGACTCACTCCCAATCTTGCTTGCTTTGCTATCTAATTCGCACATTCATTTGTCGTCCTTGGAATAGCTCGCCATTGCACATGCTCGAGTTGTCTCGCTAGTGCTCAGATGTTTGTGATGATGGTTGACACCATCCAATGCGTCGGGTCGTTCTTTATTTGTTGGTGAACCACTTGTGAGTCTGTCTCAATGAAATTGTTTGGACATCCCGATTCTATCGCTAGTCTTACCCCTTCATGTATATCCATGGCCTCCATTGTTTCTATGTCATCACTCCGGTTTTGCCGATTTAGTCCTCCCACCACTTTTCCGTGTTTATCCCGAGCTACCACTCCTATTCCCGCTCGTCTCGATTGTTGACACCACGATGCATCACAATTGATCTTGATTGTGTTTGACGTTGGTGGTCGCCATTCTTGCTGCATTCGGTCGGTGGCCATCCGCCGTTCTCGGCGTGGCTAGCTCGGCTACTCGATAGTTGCTCCGCATATGCTCGCTTGATCTCCTCGATAACTTCAGATTCAAGAGATCCTTAATAGAATGGAGTAAGAAAGAATTCAAAAACAACATAACTGAGATAAATAAGGTGAAGGAAAAACTAAGGAGATTGGGGAATCAATCCATGAGCCAGGGAGAGCAAGATGAAGAACGCGCCCTTAAATCTCGACTCCACGCACTTTGGAAGATGGAAGAAATCTATTGGAAATATCGATCCCGGGTAAAATGGCTACATTATGGGGATAAGAATTCCAAATTCTTTAACCAGACTACGTTATCAAGAAGATGACGCAATAAGATTCTCTGCCTAAAATGGATAGGCAGACAATGGATAGAGGGTGAGGGTGCAATCATACATGAGCTCCATGACTTTTACTCAGACCTATTCACAGAGAAGGGGAGGGATGCCAACAGTGACCGTGTTAGGGAGGAAATTCTCAGTTGCTTGTCGACCAACATTTCTTTGGAGAACAATCAGATACTGACTTGGTCAGTATCAATGGATGAGATCAGACTAGCAGCTTTTCATATGTTGGTCTCAAGCACCGGGACCATACGAATTTTCCGGAACCTTTTTTTAGAAAACCTGGAGCGTAATAGGCCCATACATGGTCACTTTGGTCAATGCCTTCCTCATTTCCGGTACCTTGCCTTTTTTCCTTAATAGAACAAATATCAAATTGATTCCTAAAATCCCTTTAACTGCATCAGATTTCCGATCTATCAGTTTGTGTAATTTCGCATATAGAATTATTTTCAAGGTTCTGAAAAATAGGCTGAAAACTCATTTGCCAGAACTAATAACCCCGTTCCAGAGCGCCTTTGTAGCAGGAAAGACAATTCAGGACAGCATAGTAATCGCTCATGAGATGTTCCACTATCTGAAAACGAGGAGGAAAGGAGAAGGAACTTCGGGGAGGTCAGAGTATGCACTTAAGATTGACATGCAGAAAGCGTACGACAGAGTGGATTGGGACTTTCTACTCAAAGTAATGGAGCGTAGAGGTTTTTGTGAGCAATGGGTTTGATTGATAAGAACATGTATCTCCACGGTCACGTATCAAGTCAATGTAAATGGGAAGCGAACCAAGGTTATCAAGCCAACTAGGGGCTGCTCAATGTGATCCTCTATTACTGTATTTGTTTATCCTAGTGGATGATGTGTTTTCTAGACTTATGTAAGATCAAGTGGAGTTGGGTCGAGTGCAAGGAATAAGACCGAGGAGAGGTTGCCCGGAGATCCATCACCTATTCTTCGTCGACGATTCTCCATTATTCGTGAGGTTATCAGTGGAAAAGGCAAGGAATCTTAGGCAAACTATCGAGGAGTATTGTTCAGTATCAGGGCAGAAGGTAAACTATCAAAAGTTTAGTATGTATTTCAACTATGCAGCGGGTGAGGAGTTCAAGAGGGAGATATTGAATGTATTCACCGTGCAACAAGTCTTGAACCTGGGGCACTACCTAGGCCTCCTGACCATTTAGGGTAGATCGAGGAAGAATGCTCTAAACTACCTAAAGGAGAGAATTCGTGATAAGATGCACAGTTGGAAGAATCAGTTTTTAAACAATGGGGTAAGGAGGTGTTGATTAAAGTCGTCATCACGACACTCCCAACTTATGTAATGTTTGTGTTCAAACTCCCTACCACATGGTGTGAGGAAATTAACTCTATGGTAGCTAACTTCTGGTGGGGAGCAAGCAATGGTGATCGGAAGATACACTAGAAGGGGTGGGGGCAATGACAGTGGCAAAAACGGAGTGTGGCTTCAGTTTCAAGGACCTGATTACCTTCAACTCAGCCATGGTGGCCAATTCTGCATCAATACTATTGGAGGACCCTAATGTATTCTGGGCAAGACTGCTGAAGGGTTTATATTTCCAAAACTCAGACTTCCTGCATGCTGCAAGAAGATGTGGGGTTTCGTGGGGATGGGCGAGACTAGCCGGAAGGGAAGTCCTGAAACGTGATGGTGTCTTGTCAGTGGGGAATGGTTGATCGATTAGGTCCTTCTCGGATAAGTAGGTTCCGACCACAGAAGGTTTCCAAATGAGAATTTAATGGTGGCAGATTAGATCGACCACAATCACAGAGCGTAGAAGGAGGATGTTGTTCGAAAGATCCTCCAGCAAAAAAACGCAACTGAGGTGATTCACATCCCGCTACCGTTGGAGGACCGAAGTGATACCTTTAGGTGGCCCTACACACGTGATGGCAAAATATCAGTTCAGACTGCATATCATGCAGTTAAACAAAGCAGCATGACCACTAGAGCAACATGACAACATGCAGCAAGCTCCTCAGTCTTGTGGCGTGCAATATAGATTAGCAAGGTATGGCCAAAAGTTAAAGATTTTATGTGGAAACTTGCCTCGAACTTGCTAGCGGTAAGGTCGAACCTGATCCATAGAGGCATACCAATATCTCTGATATGCCCAGCTTGCGATGAAGTGGATATGACGGAACATATGATTTTCGGGTGCAGTTGGACGAAGCGGGTTTGTGAAGGAGTGCTTGGACTCTCTATGGACAGGACGAGTTCAGAATCGATGACCTCTTGGCTTAGCAAGATGGTGTCGACTAGGAGAGGAAACAGGCTTCATGATCATGTAAAGTAGTCTATATGCATGCTAATCTGGAAATCAAAGTGTAATCTTGCTTTTGAGAATAAACTGACAATCCTGAACACGGTCATCCAGGAGATCCTCAAGGCGTTTGCAGAGGTCAAGGGAAGATGGATGTCTCAACCAAGACAGACGTCCCAACCGCGCCTAAGAAACTGGATCGGACCGGAGGAAGGAGTCATCAAGATCAACTGTGATGCGACTTGGATTTCAGCCTCCGGTCAAGGTGGCCTAGGGGTGATAGCGAGAGATCACGAAGGAAATGTGCGGGGCGAGCTACTATCTGAATGCAGGGAGTCTCGGTCGAGGAACTAGAGGCGAAGGCTTTACTTGAAGGAATCATATTAGCTATCTCGATGAAGTGGCCTAAAGTGGTCTTGGAATCCAATGCTTCTTCGGTCATCAACCACATTCGAGGAGACGACTTTTCTTGGAGGGTGGATACCGGCCTAGCTAATGCGAAGTTTTGGGCTAGATGGTTCGAAGAATTTTCTTGGGAATACATTCCTAGAACGGGTAACGGTTGCGCGAATTGGGTAGCCAAGAATGCTATGTTGGGGTTGTGTCCTATAGATTGGGTCTCGATACCCCCCAACCCTTCTATCTAGTTTACTTACTAAGGATATTGAACTGTTCTCGAATGGATTATCGTTAATTTTTGAATGAATTGCAATTTGATTAGCCAAAAAAAATGGAGGGGACCCACATTCATTGTCCCCTTCATCTGTACTTTTTTTAGGGAACCACGTTCAATCAAACAAGTCTCCATTTGTCGTTACCAGCAAATCTTTGTGGAAGTCCACCTGCGACTCATAGTCGCGGGTGGAACAACAACTAGTAACGGTAGTTCCACCCGCGACTTCCAGTCGCGGGAAGGTATACATTCATATTTTTTCTAAATCAAAGACATTTTCGTAATTAATTATTAATTAATGTATATTTAGTATGTCTAGGCAAAAAAAAATGGTTCAACTGAATAGAACCGTACCTTTTATAAATCGTACCGCTTCCGAACCGATTCACAAAACAAATGTTTTTTCAGTAAAAATATGGAGTGGTTCTGATAGACCACAAAAACCGGTTCACATATGGTAAATCATACCACTTTTTTAATCGTTTTAATATACTATATAACCTAAATTAGTTCAACCATAAATGAGAGTCAATCTGATTCTCCGTCTTTCCTTCCTGAGTCCCACTTCGGCACACGGCAATCGACAGGGCAATCAAGGTGTAGTTGAAGTGGAAGTAGAAGATATTGATCTTGATGCGGAGGAAATAAAAGTCTCACCGATTGTGTAGGGGCGGGAAAAGGAGAAGAGGAGTTGAAGCCAGGGATGCTGTGTGGGGATCTACGGAGATGGATAGCTAGTTGCGCGTTGGGTGAACCGCGGAAAGGCGAAGTACTGCTGCGAAAGGGAGCTGGAAGAAGCATACATTCCGTAGGAAGAGGAAGGGAGACCAAGAAAAAGCTCATATGAAAATCGAATTAGGGATTTTCCCACTTGTTTTTCATTGTTTCCCACTTCCCATTAACTCCCGTACCATTTGCCGAGAGGTTTGCTTGCTCTATTTATTTGTTGTTGTACTTGCTTCATTGTTGTTGTACTTGCTGTGGTGCTTGCTTGCTCTGTTCACCGTTTGAAGATGACTATCAGCATTCATTGGATTGATTGCAAACTTTTTAATATATATATATATAAAGGATTCGGTTGAACCGGTTCTGAACATGTACGGTAAATCAACGAAAATATGGAGTGGTTCGGACGAATGAGTCGACTGTGTTAGTAATAATTCAGAGAATTAAATAATAATTTTCGAAATTAAAATTACATGAAATTATTGAATGACATGCAAATTGACAAAATGACGAAATTGCCCAAAAAATTGGATTTTGCAGAAAAATACTGAGTCCCGGATCAAAACGGTCTCCTTAAGGCAATTTCGCCCCCCTCACCGTAAATGGTTCGTGTAAGAGGAAAATTAGGACGATTACCTCCTAGGATAAAACAGTGTCGTCAAGGCGAAACAAACACGGTGTTTCCCTTAACCGAACTGAACAATACCTGAACTCGGACTTCGACGGAAATTCGAACACAACGGGAAACTCGGATCTGACTTAACTCTTGAGCAATATATTTGTTGGTAATTTTCGGGAGTGTATCAGATTGTTTTCAATTGAGAAGAACCAACCCCTATTTATAGGGTTTATGGTACTCCTTGAAATACCAACAACTATATTACAATAGGAAACACTCCATTAGAAAATATATTATTAGGAAATATATTATTAGGAAATATATTATTAGGAAATATTTCATTAGGAAATATATTAATAATATTCTCTTGATATAAAAAGATGGTAACAATATTCCACGTATATTTTGCAATATTGTGAAGAATATTAAGAAAATATTTCCTGATATATTATATCAACAGTAATATTTCCTAATATATTATACCAACAATCATATTTCTTAATATATTACTTCCTTCCTCATTTACCATTCATAAGAAAATTGGGTCGGTTTAATCCTAAACCGGCCCAGGTTGAAACAGACCGGTCCAAGGGTTGGGCCACAACCAACAATCCCCCACATGAATGGAGAAATGAGAGAATTCCTAGACGATCTAGACTCGGAATAGGAGTTCAACGGTCGACACCTGCATAGGATAGGTAGGTGTTACCCTTTGAACCTTCCCTCGTGAAATTACATCGACTTTACTGGCTAGTTAGTAGACGCGATGTCCTTGAACTGTCTGCCGTTGGTGTAAATGATAATATAACTCACACAGGTATCTTCCTAGTATTGTTCAGTTCACGCATTCATGCCCGTTCTGGCCATGGGCATTGCCTGGTTCTGCAAGCGTTTCTAAGAATTGTGCCCTCAACAATTCCTTTCGAAGCGGACCCTCTTCTCACTTGCATAGGTGATTCATCATCTCAAGTGTTACTCCAACACTCTATATTTTTGAATCATTAAAAGCGCTAGATTAACCTCATACACTGTCGTCACTGTTTCTCATCATAGGAATGGACTCGGGGTTAAAATCCCCACAGTGATCTAACATCACTCTTGTGATTAAGTTGTCCCTTTGAACCCAGATCTTGGGATCTCCAGTCAACTAGGTTGGGTTTTCCTTCTCAAAAGTGTTTACTGCACGGGCTTTAGTCCCATTCCTCTCGATGATTGGCTGACTTGCTCTTTATTTAACCCTTTGGTTAACGGGTCCGCTATATTATCCTTCGATTTGACATAATCAATTGTGATAATTCCTGTCGAGAGCAATTGTCTAATGGAATTATGTCTACGACGAATATGTCTAGACTTACCATTATACATATGACTTTATGCCCTGCCAATTGCAGATTGACTATCGCAATATATGCTTATTGCAGACACTGGTCTTGGCCACCTAGGAATGTCCTCAAGAAAATGGCTATAAACTCAGATTCCATGGTGGATCTGGCTATAACTGTTTGCTTAGAGGATTTCCACGATATGGCTGCACCCCCTAGGGTAAACACGAATCCACTTGTGGAGTTCGAGTCTCTTGATGTTGATATCCAATTAGCATCAGTATATCCATCTACAACCGTTGGATATCTCGTATAATGCAGCCCATAACTACGAGTATATCTCAAGTACCTAAGTAATCTTCTGATTCCATCCCAATGATCAGTACTTGGATTACTCGTATATCTACTCAACATGCCAACAACGTGTGATATACATCAGGTCTAGTACACGTCCTCAACTTGAAGGACACTTTCTCCTGTATTTCTTGAGAAATACTTATTTGGATCTATTGGAGTGCAGGCCTCCTTTTTGTCATCCTTGTTGAATTTCTTTAATATCTTATCGATATAATGAGATTGACTTAGAGCAATTCCTTCTGATGTCCGATTAATTTTAATTCCAAGAATTACATCAGCAAGGCCCATGTCTTTCATGTCAAATCTCGAATTCAACATATCCTTCGTGGATTGAATCATCTTATCGTTACTTCCAACGATAAGCATGTCATCAACACAAAGACACAAAATGACATAACCTTCATTTGTATCTTTCACGTAGATGCATTTGTCACATTCATTTATTTTAAATTCTTTTTCCAGGATTACATTGTCAAATTTCTGATGCCACTGTTTCGATGCCTGTTGATTTAACAAGTTTACAGACTTTCTTTTCTTTCCCTGGCGCAACAAAACCCTCAGGTTGTTCCATGTAGATTTCTTCCTCTAAATCTCCATTTAAGAAAGCTGTTTTTACATCCATTTGATGTATTTCCAAATTTCGCAATGCCGCTATTGCGAGTGTCATTCTTATGGAAGTTATTCTCGTGACCGGAGAATATGTGTCAAAATAATCAAGACCTTCTATCTGCTTGTAACCCTTAATTACAAGTCTAGCCTTATATTTATCAATTGATCCATCTGTTTTTATTTTCCTTTTAAAAATCCACTTGTAACCTAGTGGCTTGGATCCAGGAGGAAGATCCACTAGTTCCCACGTGTGATTTTGCAAGATGGACTCAATTTCACTATTGATTGCCTCTTTCCATAGAGGTCCTTCTGAAGAATTTACGGCTTCTTGAAATGTTTGAGGTTCCGCTTCAAGCATATAGGTGAAAAAATCTGGACCAAAAAAATTTTCTACCCGAACTAGTTTACTTTTCCTAGGTTCTACCTCAACATTTTCTAGGTCTAGACCATTATTTTCAATAGTCTCATAAGTTCGTTTCGACGAACTTGCATTCCCTCTAGATTTAGTCGTTAATACTTCTTCAAAAAATATGCATTTCTTGATTCCATTATCGTATCTTTATGTATATCCGAAATCTTCGAATCATGCACAAGAAACCGATAAGCATTACTATTTTGAGCATATCCTATGAAGATGCAATCAACAGTTTTTGGTCCAATCCTAACCTTTTTAGGAGGATGCACCATCACTTTAGCAAGACACCCCCACACTCGGAGGTGATTGAAAGAATGTCTTCTACCTTTACATAATTCGAAAGGTGTTTTCTCTTCCTTCTTTCGGGGTACCTTATTTAAAAGGTAATTGCTACTTAAAATAGCTTCCCCCCACATGTTCTGAGGTAACCCAGAACTTATCAACATTGAATTCATCATCTCTTTCAATGTTCGATTTTTCCTTTCCGCCACCCAGTTTGATTGGGGTGAATAGGGAGTGGTGACCTCATGTATGATTCCGTGTTGAGCACAAAACTCACCAAATGGAGCATCATACTCACCACCTCTATCACTACGCAACATCTTGATTTTCTTGTTAAGTTGATTTTCAACTTCTTGTTTATAAAGCATGAACTTTTCTGTAGCTTCATCTTTACTCTTCAATAAGTATACATAGCAATATTTAGTACTATCATCCACAAAAGTGATAAAGTACTTATTTCCGCCTCTCGTTTGGACAAACTTTAAATCACAAACGTCGCTATGTATTAAATCAAGAGGTTTTGTATTCCTCTCAACTGAATGAAAGGATGACCTGGTTAATTTAGCCTCAACATATATTTCACACTTATGTTTGAGATCAATTTGAAGTGTAGGGATGTGATTCATGTTAATTAACCTTCGCAAGGTATCATAATTAACATGTCATAATCTACCATGCCAAAGATTAGGAGACTCAATCACGTAAGCAGAAGAAACAGTTTTATTCTTGTTTGTCTTAGGCTTAATAGTCATTACATTGAGTTTGAACATCCCCCCACATTCATAACTCTTACCCACATACATCCCATTTTTTGCGAGTACAAATTTATCCGACTCAAATACAAGACGGAAGCCATGCTTGTTGAGGAGAGATCCTGACACCAGGTTCCTGCGAATGTCTGGCACATACAGCACATTCTTCAATGTCAGCTCTTTCCCGGAAGTCATCTTCAAAATGACGCTTCCTTTGCCCCTGACCTCGGATGAGGCGGAATTGCCCATGTACAAGCTCTCCCCAGAATCAACTTCTTCAAAATTGAAGAATATTCCTTTGTCCGAATAGACATGCTTGGTGGCACCTGTGTCAACCCACCACTCCCGGTGGTTTGAATCAGCCATGCTCACCTCAGACACCACCGCAGACAAGTTGATGCCGTCAAATTTCTCGGGCTTCTCAGCATGCACAAGTCCAGCCGGACGAGTCATGGTTATCCCTCAGTCGGCGCAACGACGGGAGCATTCGACGACGCATTAGGGACTTCAGTCTGAGCCATTGCTCCAGCACTAATATCAAACTCATTGTTGATTGCAGCCATAATTCTGAAACAGAAAATGCTGAATTATTTTACCGAAAATTATTATTTCAGATTACACAAATTAATGAACCTGGTCGGTTCTTTGTCTCCTGAAATTACTAAAACACGGAAATTGCCTTATGATTGTTGGTATAATATATTAGGAAATATTATGTTGATCTAATATATCAGGAAATATTTTCTTAATATTCTTCACAATATTGCAAAATATACGTGGAATATTGTTACTATCTTTTTTATATCAAGAGAATATTATTAATATATTTCCTAATAATATATATATATATATATATTTCCTAATAATATATTTTCTAATGGAGTGTTTCCTATTGTAATATAGTTGTTGGTATTTCAAGGAGTACCATAAACCTTATAAATAGGGTTGGGTCTTCTCAATTGAAAAACAATCTAATACACTCCCGAAAATTACCAACAGATATATTGCTCAAGAGTTAACTCATATCTGAGTTCCAGTTGTGTTCGAATTTCCGTCGAAGTCCGGGTTCAGGTATTGTTCAGTTCGGTTAAGGGAAACACCGTGTTTGTTTCGCCTTGACGACACTGTTTTATCCTGGGAGGTAATCGTCCTAATTTTCCTCTTACACGAACCATTTACGGTGCGGGGGGCGAAATTGCCTTAAGGATACCGTTTTGATACGGCACTCAGTATTTTTTTGCAAAATCCAATTTTTGGGGCAATTTCGTCATTTTGTCAATTTGCATGTCATTCAATAATTTCATGTAATTTTAATTTCGAAAATTATTATTTAATTCTCCTAAATAATACTAACATACCGAACATTTACCACATTTTAGGTAAGATACAATTCTGAACCAGTTCAGTCCCAAACCGGTTCATGCGCATCCCTAAATTATTTAGGTCAAAAATTCTTAATCGGAGATACGAACGAGAATGACATATGGTAAATAACTAAATAGGGAGGGGTATAAATGATAAATGACATTGCTGTCAGACTCATCCAATACAAAATTGAGTTTCCCAATCCATCAAACTTCCAACATCCATTTTAATATTTTCAGTTTCCTTTCTTTTTGCGTCTCTGCATAAACAAACCCTCTCGTCTTCATTCACCATAACCAGAACAGCAACAGAAGAACTTCAAGCTCCAACTCAGAGAGATCGATCCTCGTGCAGCTGCATCCTCCATAAAGGAAGCTCACGAAGAGGTGTAGAAAGAAACAGAGACCAAGATTCGACGGAAGAGTAGATTATCGATTGTAAACTAGCTGAATTGCGATTGTAGCACAGTTCAATCATCAAGAGAAGAAGACCTCTAGCGTCAGTTTTCCAGCCCGGAGAATCTGAAAAAGGTGGTCAACTTCGTTTTGGAAGGGCCTTCATTGATTCAGATTCCGTTTGTTCGTTCCCGCCATGAACAGATCTCCGATCGCCCTCTAGTGCTCCGCAGACGAACCCTAATGTCCCAATCACCTTGCTGCGCTTTAGATTCCTGTAAAGTGACCTTCTTTCCACGTTCAGTGATCTGTCTCCACTTGTACCGTGTTCGGTCACTTCTCCTGATGTTGCCATTCCTCTACTTCTTCGTCTCAAATCCACACCTCTCGATTCCGGTCGAGTTTATCCCCGTGCTAGTTTTCTCCGTTGCGTTACTGACATCGCTTGGCTTAGCTCTCCCTCGGTTACCTTCAATCGTTCTCTTCCTTACCCGCTCATTTCGTTCATTTCCCCCCTCCAAATCTCCTCCTCCTCCAGTTGTGTGGTCAATTGGATGTAAAGCTAAGTTACAGAATTGCCCGAATTCTGGCTCTTCAGTTCAAGTTTACAGCGATGGAAATGTTTATGAAGGTGAGTTCCACGGAGGCAAGTTCTCTGGAAGTGGTGTGTATTACTACTGTAAGAGTGGAAGGTACGAGGGAGATTGGATGGAAGGGAAGTACGAGGGATATGGCATCGAGACTTGGGCAAAGGGAAGTAAGTATAGAGGGAAGTATAGGCAAGGGTTGAGGCATGGAGTTGGAGTTTACAGGTTCTTCACTGGCGATGTTTATGCTGGAGAATGGAGTAATGGGCAGTGCCATGGTAATGGAGTTCATCTATGTGAGGATGAAAGCAAGTATTGTGGCGAATTCAAGTGGGGCGTCAAGCACGGCCTTGGCCGATACAACTTCAGGTAGATTAGAGTTTCATGAATATTTGTTTTTGATTATATATGCCTTTCAGTTTGCTGTTTCTGGAGATATTATATGAAGAGCTTGAATTCATTATGCTTAGGAAAATTTTAGTGAGAAACTTGGTAAATATAACTGTTTGCTGAAATATTAAAAAGATTCTACTTTCTTAAAACTAAATTTCACTATAAGTTTCATAATTTAAATCATGAGCTTTCTCTTTGGTATGATTTGGCAATTTTAGGGTTTTAAAGTCTGTAGTGTCCTCCTGTTGAACCTCGAATGGAGGATTCATTACATTTAAAGAGGGTCTTAAATTCACAAAATCATCCTTCAATGGGATTTTTGAAGCTGCCTTTTTGCAGTGCACTTTGCCTTCATTTTTGTCTGTCTTGATAGTTCTGCATACATGTAGGGTACCTTGTCTTGCAAGTCTTCAATTCTGTTGCCTTCTCTAGTCTGTATCTCTGTGAATAATAAATATAAACCTAGTGACCTACTGTAATGTACCTTGAAATTAATGGTCGTTATAGGTTTCTTAGCTGCCAAGCAATCTAATTTGTGATGCAAAATTTGCAGAAATGGAGACACATATGAAGGAGAATACTTTGCAGATAAAATGCATGGATTCGGAGTATACCACTTTGCAAATGGGCACCGATACGAAGGGGCCTGGCACGAAGGAAGAAGACAGGGTTTTGGAATCTACCGCTTCAAGAATGGAGACCCTCAATGTGGTCACTGGAACAATGGCGTTCTTGATGTTATCAGCAAACCCAGTACGGGAAATTCTGTTTCTACACCATCCAATCTCATTCACACCAAAGTTCTAAAAGCAGTCCAGGTAATTATAACATTTTGTCAGTTAAATACCTGCATTTCTGATCATTATTGAGTGTTATATACCAAATACTGATCACAGGCTTACTGAATACTTGTTTCTAGGAAGCTAGAACAAAGGCTGAAAAAGCACAGAGCATGGGTGGTGTGGATGAAAGAGTGAGCAAAGCCGTGGCTGCAGCTAATCGATCAGCCAATGCAGCTAGGGTTGCTGCAATTAGAGCTGTTCAGAACCAAATCCATCAAACCGTTACCTTCAATGATTTGCCATTGACACTGGTTTGATCTTCTCTCCATCGACACTAACGAGTTAGGTCAGTGGAAAGCAATTTTTTCTTCTATACACTATAGAAGAAAAAATTGGAACAAAAACAAGACTGATTAGATAGAAGAATGCTGCAAGAGCGAGGCCTCTCTCGACCACCTTTTGCCATTCGCCGCAAGGTTTAAGGGTTTCTTTGTTGTAGTTTCTTTCCCTGTCAACATCCCCGTATAGGGAAATCGTTATATAGAGATACTATATATAGTGTTTAGAGAAAGAGAGTGAGATCTTGGAACCCTTTAGCTATATGTATTAACAGATATGGCTGATGAGGAGCAAGATCAGTCCTTTACGCATTAGTATTGTAACAGGCCCCAAGTATGTATGTATATATTTGCATTTGGGTTTTGCCTAATTCTATCTGTGATAGTCTTTACACCAATTGCAAAAGGGGGCAATGAGGGTGGGATACATTTTACGATTAGTTATACACCGACTTAATCATCTCAAGCTAAATGTAAAGAATCCAAAGCCTCATTCAACAATCTGCACGGTGAAAATAAATCGAGGGGGATCCAAAATAATATCGACGTGACATTGAAATAAAACAAGCACTAAAAGTTCATTGGATGACACAAAAAGTTCAGGAAAAGTAAATAATCCTCAACAATGAAAAACGTTCTTGATCCACTATCCTAAGTTGCCAGCCATGGTGAAGCAGTCTAGCTCTCGGTTTGCTCCCTCAGCCTCCTGATTGTGCTCCTCACTGTCACAGCACTAGCGGTGCTATGACAAACAAAGCAACAAAAATATAAGTTAGAAAGAAATGCAGCAACATAAGTTAGCACATAACAACTTATAGACACTCATCTACTATGCAATATTCAAGTATTGGACATGTTGGTAGGTGCTTACTTCAAGGTGTAGGCTCCACCGGCCTTGACTTTACCGCAATCCTTGCAGCCCCAAATTCCAACAGCCTTCCTCTTCACGGCATACTGCATCAAGATTCAATTGAGTATACAAGATATGCATGAGATAGATGAGTCACTGGAGAGGAAAATGAATTTCAGAAAGAAAGAAAAAAAAAAACATTTTCAAGGTCAAGATCCTGCATGAACAATAGGATATACCTTGCCACAGAATTCACAGAAGTACTTGCTGTGCTGACTAACTTCCATCTTCTTGATCTGCTTACGCAGACTAGCACCATATCGGGTTCCTGGAAACAAGTGTTATTCTTTCATCAGAATCCAATTCAATTGAATAGCATGGTTGAGTTCAGCAGATATTTCTAGTACCAAAAGCTATTGAAATACAGTAATTAGACTGCAGAAGAAGTAGCATCAGTATTTCAGATATCTCATGAATTCACACCAACTTAAATCAAGCAACCACTCGGGTTCATTATACATTTCACTAAAATCTTATAAAGCAGAACAATTCTATCGACTCAGTATTAGTAACCAAAAGGGTTTTCTAAAATAACTGTACTTACTATACTAATGTAACAATGCTTATCCACTAAAAATCAAGATGCTTCTACAACATCAGTATGAACGATAACACAATTTGCAAGTAACCGCACAAAAATGGTATTCAGAGCTTACCATACTTCCCTACGATACCAGCCTTCTTCGTTCTCTTGGCCTGCATAGTAGAACAAAGAATCCAGGTCACATAACGATTTAGAAAGAGAAAATCTTTGCTCCGTAGGTGCAGAAAAATAGTTTCTGCTAGATTCTAGTGAAATCTACGGCTTTAACTTCAACGTAAAAGAAGAATCAACCCTCCTCCAAATTTATCTTCGCCACAGAAACAACAAAGATACGTAGCATCAGATAGCAGACATAAAATCAAGCATATGTCAAATCAGTTCACCATTTCTGCCTCCCGGATTAGAGGTATACATCATAAACCAACCAGAAATTGAGCAAAATAACTGAAGGATAATAATCTATCTTTTTCTGCAGTCTCATGCAGAAATCATCCAATCTAGCTACTGAATAAAGAGAAAATATATGGAACATTATCAATATATCTTTTAGCTGAACTAGCGAGTTAAATGAATCAACATAGCCACATTGATGTATGGAGGAAGAGATAGACTACCATTGCGGATGCTGCGTTGAATCCGGGAGCGCGGCGTGAAAAAGAGAAGTGATGATTACCGGGACAAATTCTTAGGGTTTCCAGAGTTCTTAAAGCCCTCGATGATGGTCAAACGGGTCCTGGTCGAATCCGAGAAATCTAATGGGCCTGACCCAGTGGACGGCCGCTTCATATAGCGGCCCGAAAGGATAGGCGGGACCCGCATAATTCAAATACACGGGTAACACCCCCACCGTCACGAGACAGAGCAGTTCATTTTCAATCATTCTATGATGGAAGTCGCCACCTAAATAAAAATAAACTGAACAATTAAGATTAATCTCTGCGATATAACGGAAGCAGCTGAAGGAGAGGAACATAGCACCACGGCGACGACAAAGAAGACGACACCATTGTTTATTTCTATATCCATACCTTAGCTGTCTCGACTCTTGATTGGACTGCGCCGCCCGAGGGATAACTCATTGTTGCCATTCCTGTCGGAGCTCTGCCTTGGAGTGGATCAAATCAGGCGATAGCGGCGTTTTGGGAGCTGAATTTCTCGATCTTGTGACCGTTTGGCGGCTGATGTTCTTGGATTAGTGCGGAATTTGATCCGACATTACGATTTCGAAAGTTTCACCTTCTGTGATGTACTTGTTTCAGATAAGCGAGGAGATAGCCGAGATCGACGGCCAGATTTCCGACATTCTCCGAGCTTTATTGTGAGTTTATAACCTTGCTTTGTTTAGTGATATATGTTGGATCACATAAACGGAACTTCTTCCTTGTATCCGCTCCTTGAACTTGCACAAATGGAAAGTCTGGATGTTCCCGTTGTTTCCCCTCCGATAACAAAGTTAGTCGAGATCAGAAGATATTACCCTTTGAATGAGGATGGTGAAGAAATATTTATAACATTCCATACATGGACCATAGTAAGGTAAGATTCTACCATAGTAATCAGTGTTGTCTCTCGGGCGAACAAACCATGGGTTCTTTAAGAATATTCATTTACAAAATGTTATTCCACTGTAGACTGTTATTTTAGTTTATTTAATTATAGGCGTTCTAAAAGTAGTCGATCTAATCCATAGGCGCACCAACTAGGGTAGTTAGTGGGTGTTCTAACACGCACTTATTCTGAGTATTTTATGTCTTCTGGCGCATCCTCATGGGGCGACGCCCTTACACCATCAACTATACAAAAAGGACGCCTAAATACAACTGGACTTATAAATCCAGTTCCAAATGTTCTTGGGCCAAATGTAAAAATAGTCAAGCCCAAAGTTCATGACCCATCATCTGCCCCTGACGCCTTAAATGAGCGACACTCATTTGAGGATTATAATTTTCGTCTAAAGTCACTTCTCCCTTAAATGATAATTCATTTTCTATCGAGCGACGCTTTTTCATAATCCTTATAATTATTTATGTTTTCCAAAGACGTCGCCTAAATCTTGTAATCAATTGTAACCAATCTTCATTTCCATGTGTCTTTCATGCACGGTTTTTCTCTGACCCTCCATTATTACAAATTTGAATTTCAAATTCAAATTTTTAGGCGGGATCTTCTAGAAGCTTCGGAAACCGAGGAGACTATTCCTTTCAGGGGTAAAATCGCAATTTCCCTTACCTATGTAACCGTTCGACTGACCTAGGGGGTTCTATAAATACCCCCAAATTCCTTCATTTACCACTTTTACTTCTCTCTCTAATTTTCGGAGCTTTTCTCACTCTAGAATCTTTTGTCTTCTCTCTAGAATTCCGACCAAGCTCCGATCGTCTTTCATCATTGCTCGGTGTTTTCCTCTCGCTTTCAACACCCATCACCTTCGCGTCATTCACTTCTATCGAAGAATGGCTTCTAACTCCAACGTTGGTAATCACATCTTTCTCCCTACACCTTTTCTTGATCTTAAACACAATACTATTTCTTTTTTCTATTTTTGAAGAATCGGTGGCTGAGGCGGGGATGAGCGACGCTCATGCCCCCAGGTATCCCATCCTTGATGATGCGGATCCTGAGAATCCTCACCGAGTATGTCAGCCCAAAGAGGGTGAGGAAATCATATTCCCACTTCAAATTGATGCGGGCCTAAGGTTACCTTATTGTCTCCCCCTTAGTCGAGTTGTGTCGCCATTATGGCATTTCTCCCACCCAACTTTCTCCAAATTCCCTTTGCACTTGGGTGGGTTTCCGAGTCTTGTGCTTCCGTCGCTGATGGGCATATTCTTTAAACAATTTTCGTTGTTTTTATCGTCTGGATGCAAATCGTATGGGCGTGCTCCTCTTTACTACCCGAGTGGTTCCTCCTTTCAAAGATTGGACCTGGGATTCCACTCGTCCCTTAGTAACGGGCTTCCGAACAAGAAACTTGAATTGAAAGAGCTCCTACTTCTTTTTCAAGGAGGCGTCCCCTGTTATCTAGGATCGTCGAAGGCGAGCAAAGATTCCTGCCCCAACATCAAAGAATTGTCCTCGACAGACATGGACGTCTTGACATTGATCTACCTGGACCATAACATGGGGCGCGCCCACATAATCTCCAAAGAGACCAGTGAGTCTGATTTAGAACACGCTGGCGTGTCCCTTGTAGAACATCACCTTCTGACCTTAACTCCGATAAATAACCTATTCTTCTATTTTTGCAGAAAAGGATTTTGCTCTATTTTCTCACATGTTAGACGCTTCACAAAAAGACGTCGAAGGAGAAGAAGAAAGCCAAGGAGCCTAAAGGTGATGCTCCTTAGGGCTCCAAAAAACGCAAGAGACATCATTCCTCCAAAAGACAGAAGAAACCAAAGCCTATGGAGGAGTCGCTAGACCCCCTCAAGGCCCTAGCCGAACTTTTCAGCGACGCTACAAATGAAGTTGTCGTGGCTTTCAAAGGTGCGAATCCTAAATCCTACCGGATTAGTAACAACGTCATTAGTAATAGGAATAATGTTTTATTCACTAAAAAATGGAGTCCCCCTGTCTTGGCCTATGATAGCATCATGTGGACCTACACCGAATATCACAATGGCGTCCTAAAAAAGGGATCATTTGATCTGACAGGGGCGACGCCTGCAGAAGCCTCAAAATCCAAGGAGGTGATCTTGGTGGACAGTCTTCCTGATGAAGTACTCCCTTCTCCTCCTAGAATGGCGAGTACGCCTCAAGCAGTTATGGCGCGCACCAGATATGAATGCCCTCCCCCTTATAGAGGTCCTCACTTCGACCTTATGCGAGACATGCTGGAGAATGTTGGTGCCGCAAACCTTCAACAATCCTGGGAGTCTTAGACCAAATTGAGGAAGGTTCCCTTAGTAGCGGAGAACTCTTGCCAAGACCCTAACCTGAGTCTTTATTTGCTCTCTAGGGCGTGCCCCCAGCCGATAAGAAGCCTTTGAGCTTGGACCGTGAAACTGTATAGGGATTGGTTCGTCGGTCTCTCTCATTGATGATGAGTCAGGAACGAACTGGAACTCTCCACAATCTTCCAAGCAGAGGCTACAAAGTTCGAACTGGAACGAACTCGTCGTCGCCTCACCATTTCAGAGGCGGCGCGGAAGGAGTTGGAGGCTGAAGTTGTTCAAAAGGAACAACTCGCTACCAACTTAACGGAGGCGTGGAAGAGGGAAACCGCCCTGGCTGTGATGTTGGAAAAACTCCCAAGGGAGATTGCTCAACTGAAAAGGGAGACGTCGACTTTCCAAAGTGGCTATAGAAGCCAAAAAGGAGGCGAAGCAGATGACGCAAACAACGAAGGAGGTTGAGCTCCTAAAAACCGAATTCCTAAACGGTTGGAAGAGAGTGCCACAGAGGCGATAGAGACCTTCCGCACCAGCAAAGAGTTTGCACAGGTTGCTGCGGAATAGAATCGCAATGGAGTGATCTTCATCTTCAAGAAGGCGGCCAAAGACATTGAAAAGGGCGATGCCAATTTCCCTCTAGAAAAGTTGGACTTTCTTAAGAGCTACATCGCTCTTAAATCTAGGGAAGAGGTTGAAGCAACGAAGGAAGCTAAAAAGGAAGAATCTAAGGATGATAGTGTTTCCTCTAAGGGATCCGCATCTACTCAGGAGACACCTCTTAATCCAGAACCTCCAGCGCCCACTCCTGAAATAACATCGACAGTCAACGCCCCTTCAAGTGATCCGCCTCTATTGACCTGCCCTCCTAAGGATCCACTACCGCCATCTTCTTGAAGACTTTCAGCTTATCTTTTCGCATTTAGTTTATTATGTTTTCATCCACTTAGTCTTTTTCATATGTTTTTTGCAAAAACTGCTCGCAACGCCTTTATCAATCATATTTTGGGTACTTAATTTTATTTCACTAAATTTTTTGCATCCGCTATTTAGTATGTTATGATTCGATGCTTCGCCTTTTATCCACATCGCTTCTGTTAATTATTTGAACCTTTCATACTTAGCCTTATTTTGACTAAGTATGGATATCATACTTCTTGATCATAATAATAAACAAAACAAGTTGCCATAGATATTTGGATAAACGCCTCACCTAAACAAACTTTAATTGTATTACTCAATTAATCAAACTTAAGCATTCACCAATAAGTATTGATTTGTACTTCGCCTCGCCTAAACAACTCAATTAATTAAACTTAAGCATTCACCAATAAGTATTTATTTGCAATTCTTCCAACATTAATTACAACGCCTTCGACATTACATAGTTTCGATAGATATGCATGCACCATCTTTCAAGCATAATTTTTTTTCAAATGTTCTGCATTAAAAGTATTCTTCAATACTTTCCTTTCTTGATCTTCTAGGACATACGCATTTGGGTGAGGGATGACGACGACCTTGTAAGGTCCTTACTATTTTGGAGACAATTTATTTATTCTATCTTGATGCATAAATTCATGTCTTCTCCATACCCTCTCCCCCACAAAAAATTGGTGAGAAGACACTTGTCTATTGTAATATCTTGTCGTGGCTAAACGCATCTGACCTTTGGTTTTCCAAGAAGCCCATCTTCTTTCATCAACCATATCCAAATCAAGACACCTTTGGTCATCATTGTTCAAGGCGTCGAAATGCTTCACCCTATGGTACTCTACCGCTATCTCTGTTGGGGCAACAACCTCAGAGCCATACACTAATCCAAAAGGCATTTCCCCGGTCGCCTTCTTGGGGGTTGTTCGCAACGCCCATAATACATTTTCCAATTCATCTGTCCATTTTCCTCCCAAAGCGCCAAATCTTTTCTTTAGACCATTCAACACTGTTTTATTTGTCGCTTCCATTTGTCCATTGGCCTGCGCATGTTTGACTGAAACATGTCTATGCTCAATTTTCAAATCTTCACAAAACCATTTCAATTCATTTCCGGCGAATTGTGGACCATTGTCACTGATTAGAATGCTTGGGATTCCATATCGAGAAACAATCCTCGACTTAAGAAATTTGATGACCTGAAATTCGGTAGTAGATGTCAACGCCTTTGCTTCAATCCATTTCGAGAAATAGTCGATCGCCACTATAGTATAAGTGTGTTGCTTGGACCTTGGTAAAGGACCTACCAAGTCAATTCCCCATTGAGAAAACGACCATGGCGCACTTATACTAGTAAGCTTTGCTGGGGGACACACTATTTTCGAACTATACCTCTGGCATGATTCACATTTCATGACCAAAGTCGTCGCCTCTTGGTTCATTGTAGGCCAATAATATCCTTGGTTCAAAACGTTTCTCACAATTGACCTGACCCATTATGTTTTATGTTATTCAGTTCATCATTGTAAGGTCTACACATTATGTTTTATGTAGCATACAATGACCTGACCCGACTAGGCCACAACTATCATGGTCTTCCATTTTGCTCGGGAAACGCGATCATAATTAATCTAAAATGCTTCATTCATATCAATAAGCATATATCATTGAACTCAAGTGTCCTTTTCACCATAGCTTAGATTAGTATGTTTTCGAGCATAAGCTTGTCTATATATAATAGAGATATCTTGATTTAGCCTTACCTAGAGCAGTGTACCACAGAGGCACAAAGGTTGCTATCCATATTACATTTCCTACTTGAATTGGATACTAGGGATGATCAACAAAAATATTTAGACCACGACTAGAGTATAATCAACCGAAATCGAACCAAAAAACCAGACTGTTTGTGGACCGAAACCAACAGTCTTGCCTTAACGGTTTGTCAGTTTCGGTTTTAGACTATTGGAGATCGTTAAGACCAAACTAGGCGGTTTTGTTATTTTTATTTAAATGATTAATTTCAGTCTTATTGATTAATATTTTGTTAAAATATAAATATATATATATGTCCAAACGGTCTAAGACCAAAAATACCAACACCGTATCAAATAGTCCTAATAGTTCAGGTCTCAGTCTCAAGACCGAAAATAGAGGATCGAAAATTTCTGTCTCAGTTTCAAGATCGGACCGAACCTGATTTTGATCACCCCTACTGGATAGCTATCATCATGACAAAAATAAATTAAGAAAATAGAATCATGTCAATGTTTCGATGCGGATTGGAACGAAATTACCAGTTACCACTGAATCAGTATATCTGTTCTCCTTCCAAAAGGAGTCAACTGTGCTGGTTGTAATGACCTTCCTTGACATTCTATGTTCTTTAAGATGAAGATGACGACCTTGAGATCTCAAGTATGAATATCATCTAATGTTCTTATGTATACATGACTAAGTAAGAATACATGATACTGCTAGAGAGTTATCTAGAAAGAGAAATAAAAATTCATCCAAAAACAATTGTGTTACATCTATCCTTTACAATATAATCATCCACAAAACCGATCTTGTTTTTCCCTTGTAGAGTTATGAGCATGGCATGACTCCACCAAGCGTGAGATCGAAAAGAAGAGAACATCAATTGTCCTATTACTGCTTTGATACCATGCCAAAAACAAGAGTAACAACACACATACATAGAACAACATATAAAATGAACTACACAACATTTGATGGGTTCATTTTTTTTATTAGATTTATCACTACTCAATCTCATCAACCTTAAACTATATATAGGTAGTCAAAATATACATTCTAGAAAGAATAATCCAACGGTTTTAAGAAAAATAGAATAGGTCCCTGAAGAAATTAATGTGTAACCCTAAAACATTGAAAATAACCATTAAATTCCTAACTAATTCAAAGAGAAAAGTCTAGAAATGGTCTAACATGTTTGCACAAAATGATTTTTCAACCAAAAATGTTTTGAATGGTCTAACATGTTTGAAAACGATGGTAATTGGTACTTTCGTTAATTCTCTATTAAAAAGATCTGCTAAATATTTTTCATATTTGCAAAATTAAGTGAATATTTTTTAAAATGTTACAACTAAACCCTACAAACATACACTAATAATACAAATAAGTCTCGACTCGAGCCACACCGAAGGGTCATGTGGTATGAGTCTGAACTCAGACCAGGTCCCCAAGGTTGGACGATCTGACCTGGGTTGGGACCCAGACCAGAGAACCCTCGATTGGGGCCCAATTGGAGCCTTAATTGATCTGGACCAAGTTCCGTTCACACTGATTGAGTCTCCCATTAGGCCCTAATCGGAGGTCCTCTGATATGGGTTCAAACCCAGGGCAGGTCGCCCAACATTTGGGACCTAGTCTGGGTTCAGATCCAGAGCATAGGACCCCTGATTAGGGCTTCAATTGAGCCCTAATTGGGTGTCGTCTGATCTGGGTCTGAACCCATACCAGATTGCCCAACCTTAGGGACCTGATCTGGGTTCTGACCCAAACCATAAGACCCACGATTAGAGTTCAATTGAAGCCCCAATCAATATGAACCAAGGTTCGGTTTAGACCGATTGAGACTGAAATTGAGCCCTAATCGGGGGTCCTCTTGTGTGAATCTAAATCCAGCCTGGGTTGCCCAACTTTTGGGACTTGGTCTGGGTCCAAGCCTAAACCATGTCTCCAAGGTTGGGCGACCTGTCATGGGTTCAGATCTTGACTAGAGGATCACCCAATGTGTCTCGAATTGAGTCGGGACTTGTTTGTCATTAATGTAAGTTTGTAGGTTTTAGTTGTAACATTTAGAAAAATATTAAGTTAATTTTACAAATATAATAAAATATTTAATGAAACTTTTTAACAAAAATTTGACGAAAGTATCAATTACCATGGTTTTAAAAAATGTTGAATCATTTATCGTTCTAAAAAATTATATTAATGCAACTAAAATTTATGCGCAGATATTTTGACCATTTTCAAAAAAAATCCTATTACAAATGCAGCTAGTAGTACCTTCTAAAAAACGATTCGCTCACCTTTTAATTTTAAAGTTCGCTTTTGTTTTGTTATTTATTTTAGAATTGGCTTAGTAAGCTCGGCTCCGTTCTCCACCTCATCAGCACCAACGTCGCCGCCACCACACTTCTTGAGGTTCTTATGGCTGCTTCATCTTTCGTCTTTACCTTTTCTACGAGATTTCCTTTCTGCATTGCCTATTTTACTGGCGCGCTGCTTCTGTTCTTGTTTCCCAAGTCTTCGATTAGGGTTTAAGCAGCTTCATCATCCTGTTGTAATCGCCATGAGCTTTTCAATGATCCTACTTTCTGCAATTATGATCTTGCATATGTTGGTAGAAAAATCTAAGTCCGCAGTAAAGCTTGCTAATGTGATCACATGTGAGGATTGCTATATAAATTGAATTTTTCTTTCAGTATGTCTGGTGAAGGCCAAAATGCAACAACAGGTACAGACCCTCTTGGATCTGCAGACTCGAGCAAGGCCAGAATTTTACAGAAGCAGTACGAATTTGAACAGTTATTAATGAATAATCAGCTGTGGGCCGATCAGCAGGCTGTTAAACTAGAGGTGGACATCAAGTCAGTTGCTCTGTATGCTGCAGCAGAGGCATCAGAGGTCTGCAAGTTCTTACCAGATCGAAGGAACGATTCTGTGGTTGAGGTCGTGAAGGAGTTAAACTCAAGAAGGTGTGTACGCTTTGTTATTTCCCTTGTCTCTATATCGATATAACAGTGCAAGTATTTGAGGAGTGATTAGATGTTGTTGGCTGTTACATTCGTTGGATAGTTAAATTAGGGTCTATTAATCCAAATTGCTCTGCAATCCAAGCTTGTTGTTTATCTACTAGAGAGAGTTTTGATTGTCTAATGGTTTGGTATGTGTTTAGCCTGTGTTTGTAATTAGGCTAACAGAAATTGATATAGAGAAACAGTCAGTGACTTTAGCCAGAGTTTTGGCTGAATCTCTGGACATTCATTCACTGATGATAAGTATTTGTCATTTCAACCTACGTTCATTCATCAGCCTTACGATGTACTTGAATATCTTGCACCTTTTTATCCACTGCATATGTGTTCATTGATCAAGTTTTGAAAAATCTTGTTATAATGATACTGCTAAATCCTTTCTTTAGGCCATGTATTGAAATGCAGAAGCAGCAACCCCTTCCTTTAGGGTTCTCAACATCCAAAGATAAAGCTTGTGAAAAAGACATCAGAGATGAGAAAGAGGGTCCTCATTGTGGAAGAGAATATCATGTGTCTCTTCACAGGAGACATGGAAGACATAGGTCAAACAGGGGAGGAAGAAGTCGAAGCAGGAGCAGGGACAGACACAGAAGCAAGACAAGGCATAGCAGCAATAGCAGAAACAAAAGAGACTCTGGACATAATAGCCACAGGCATCAAAGTAGGAGCAGGAGCACATGTCGCAGCCCAAGTGGCAGGAGCTGAAGCAGAAGCAAGAACGGAGGATACTCCTCCCAATCACAACCTGAGAATGTACCGCAGGTTTCAACATGTAGAGTGATGCATCTATGATCTGGTTGGGATCGGGGAAATAGTATATGGGTTTCAAAGTGTAAATGCTACTTGGATAGTCACTATGGAATTCTTCATCTAGCTGTCTATAATTGATTTGGTGGACACAAATGGGGTTTGCAAAATTAGGAATATTTTTTGACCATTAGATTCTTAAAATACTTTTCGCGGTACATAAAATTCCAACTCATTGTGACTTGTTATGATTAGCAAGATTAGAATAGTGATAGAATTTATAGATATGTACATTATACATAACAAATCTAACAATGACTACTGGGCATGTTTTTGACGAACTAAACAAGATTATCATTCATGATTAATAATGCCCGCAGCTTCTTGACTGCAGTAGTATTCTTCCCTCCTTTGGAACAGCTTCTGCTTTGTTCGCAAGAAATCATGGCACGGTGTAAAAAACTCATGCCTCATCGCTTCCTCGGCACTGATTCTCTGCCTCGGATTTACAGCTAGGCATTTTTCTACGAGATCGAAGAATGAGCTCGGGATCTCTTCTAGAAAGTCTAGCCTCTTTGTCATTTTAAAGCACCAGTCGTGTAGCTTCATTGATGGCAGATGCCTAGTGTCGTAAAGTTCCTGTAGAAAATTTTACGCATGATACCATTCAGCAACACCCTTGAAATTGAATAAGAATAGTCAAGCCTTACCGTAGGAAATGACGATTCGCGGTTGTGGAGTTTAGCGACTTCCCAAAGCTCTTCACTGCCCTTCATTTGGACTATGTCCTTTATGTTCCTGAAAAAAGAAAACTAGGAAAAATATTCAGGCAGAGGCAAAGGGTACGAAGGAATTATGAGCTGGGGATAAACCAAATAGAACAGATGGATCGTCGGTTAATATTGAAATTTGATCAATTCTCAATTGAGCTCAAGACGAGCATGCACAGCGAGCCGAACATAATCATACTAATGTTCGCTTGAGCAGCTCGGTAACCTTACCGAACCTTTCTATCTCAGAGAGAGAAACTACATCTGCTATATATTCATTATAGTCGAGCCGAGCCGAGCCAAGTCCAGAGCTCGAGACAAAATTCAATAATCACCGAGCCGAACACTGATGTTTGAGCTCGAACAAGCTTGTCTCGAGTTTGAGCTCACGCGGTTTTGGTCAAACAAAGCTTAAACACTCTGATGGATGTTCGGCTCAGCTCAGTTTGTATACAACCCTATACACGACTCAAAGAATAGGCAAATGAAGTAGAAGCGTACTGCTCTGGATCGCCAAAAAATGGAATTTTTCCGGTTGCTAAATAGAGCAAAGTGACCCCTGCTGACCACATATCTAGCTTCGGTCCTTGATACGCCGACCTCAATAGGACCTGACAAAAGGAGCGTAATTGTTAAATAATTTCCTATTAAAATGGTGAAGAGAAGTTGGAAATTATTACAGATTCTGACCTCCGGAGCCCGAAAACCTTTCGTCCCAGCACAAGGACCCTCTTTTTTGTTATCCCCTGAATAGAAAGACGGATGCATCGTTTGAAATTTGAATATCATATAATTATTTCATTATTATGGTAAACAAGATATATGGATTAGGTTAGTAATTTAGAAGCCATGCCTTTAATAGTTCTAGGGACCGCACCTAAGTCACTGCCACCGACCTTGAGCAGAGGCATGGGGGTGATTACAGTGAGCCCTCCACCCCCTTTTGCAGGTAGGGCAGCAACCCTTTTCCTCATAGGAGACCGTGGGACACTAGAAGACACTTTTTGATTTATATAACTTTTCTGCACTAGGCTTATGAGTTCCTTCCTACCATGTTGGGGTAGGGGCTCTCTTACTCTATCTGCTGATGTAGTTTTTGTTTCTTTGGTAGAGGTTATGCCCGAGCCGCCATCTGCCCCTTGGCTCCTAACTGCACTCCTCCAACCACCCGAGTCTTTGCGGCCATCTGTCATCTTTCTTTTTAAACTCTTGTGGTCCAAGTTAGCCCTTGATAATTTTGCTGCTTCTCTTTTATTAGTCGTAACCATGGATCCCGCATTTTGAATCTTCTTTGTAACAGGTGGGGACTTGTACTCGACAAAAGGGTCAGGAGTTGTATCAGGACTCAGCTTCGACTTACCTGTACAAGCATTGCAAAGTGGTTCATCCTTTAGAAACTCCATCTTGAACTTTGAATCTTACGTTCAAAATAATAAAGTGGAATTGGGGGGTTGGGATACAATGCAATTTACTTTTGGCTCCAAGCTTCTGGTGCAGATCCTGTCAAAAAAAAATTAAAAAGATTTTAGAGAGACAATAAGTTAAAACTGCCAATATTATGAATTGCCAAAATCTGCAACTTCAAACTAACCATGGCAAGGTTAAAATCAATAAGGTAGCCTTTGTTTGATTTGCAAGAGAAAAGGAAATTGCCAGGCTTCACATCCCTGTGAACTATCCCCTGCAGTTTTGTATGATTGTTCAGTACACTCACTAAACACCGGGGGGAAACATATATTTTTGAAGGAAACTATTAGAATCAGTAACCTGCATGTGAAGGCTTGCTAGTGCTTTAAATAAGCAGAATCCGTACCACTGCAACTGCGGCACGGCTATTTCTTTCTTCAGAACCTAAAAAGCCATCTAAAGATGATCAGAATCATAAAGTAAAACCAAAAGATGCTGTGCAGTCGAGAGACAGTGATTACCTCAGGTCTATCGTGCTCAACATGCTCCAGAAGAAAACAAACAGAGTCTCCACTCTTGAGACATCCTTCATACTTTATTATGAAATTTTTTCCCCTGAATAATTTTCAACATTAGTTGCTATTCACTAAGCCAAATAAAACCCAGCAGTGGAGGTCTGTCTTACCCCAATCGCTCAAGCATTCTTTGTTCATTCATGGCGTGGTGTCTACGAGCATTTGCATGAGGACCTGCAGAGCATTAGAAAGTAATGAGTTTAGTTGCCAATAGATAGTGAGGAGTTCATTAACTTGAATTAAGTAAGACTTGTATTAATTTTTATGAAATGAATTAAAAATAGATCAATGTTTGCTTACACTTTATAGCAACTCTTGTTCCATCTTTCTTTCTTCTGGCCCGATAAACAGTGCCATAACCCCCTGCAAATGTAAGCTTTGGAGAGTTACAAGCGATTCAGATTTGGAAAATTTGAGTCCAAAAAATTACTAATTATAGATATACCTGAACCTTCTTCCTCTTCAATCACATAAGACTCAAACTCTGGAAATGGCATTGTCTCAACTTGATCCTGAAATGCACGCACGACAATGGATGGTTTAAACATCTCCAAAATTAAAAGTACATGTAGTAGTTGCAGCGATATTTTAATAAAATGGAGCTTACTTCAGGGGTTTTGCTTGTAGCATTTCCTGTTTTTTCTTGACCTTGGACAGTACTATGCTTTAACTTCATAGCTGTATGGCCTACTTTCTGACTTCCCTTTAGCTGTTCCTTCTCCTTCAATACCGCATTGACTTCTCTAGGCTCTAAAGATTCACAGCAAGCTCGCATCCTTGAGGAAACTTTACCTTGCTGCATGGCTTTCCACTGCTTGGAAGTGGCTTCTGGCAAAGGCTTCTGTAGCAGTGAGCAGTCAGCCGCTGCAGATTGAGAAACACTAAGGCGCTTCCTATCATTCTTCATGTTGGATTCAGTTTTAGATGGCATATACTGCTGAGAAGAATTAAAAGGTGCAAAAAGGTCTTTGGTTTCTCCAGTGCTTCTGACATAATGTTTCAACAATTCTTGCCTTCTTTCTGCAATTGTTCTATTCTCACCAGCAGTTAGATGGCTCGTCTCATCACAGAATGCAGTGTTTTGATTCACCAATGGAAAGGATGTGTTAACACTCTCCTTCTCGAGGGAATGTCTCTCTTTCTCATTAGCTTCTTCACATAAAACGGAATCCCCCATTGTTCCAAATGAAATAATGTGTGCTGGATCAGCCTTAGATTCCACTATCCTTTCTGATTTAACTGGGGATGATGTGCCACGAATCTCTTCAATTTTGCAGGACTCATTCTGGCGTTTTGAATCATATAAAGTTTGAAGTAAAATATCACTTGGCATTTTCACAATCCTCTCATCTTCAGAAGAACTCCATTCCAAACCTGATTGCCGGGTGCCATTTGCAAGCAAAGGGGGCATTAGCACCAGCTTACTCCGTTGTTCATCAGGACAATTACTTATCTGGGTATCACTGCTCCAAACATCACCTTCTTTAAAGGTCTGCATCACTTTAATCAAGTAAATGGTGGCGCTAAAACATAAAATATTTAGATTTAAAATGAATAAGATTAGCAAATTCTTCGACAACATCAACTCAAGGATCTCTTACAAGAAAACTACAACATAAGCAGGAAAATACCAATAATTCCCAACAGTACCTTATGGTTAGCATCCTGAACTCTTTCAAAAAGGGGGAGAAGACATGAGCCATTTCCATGACCTAACACATTTAACCAACGTATATCCAAGTATGAAAAACAGTATAGTATTATTACGTAAATCTAAATATATATAATCAATTGGCCTACGAAGATTTGCATGACAGTATACGATAATTTTGGTAAAAGCAGTAACCACATCTGACCAGAATTCTAGAACTTGTCCCATTTTCTTCTAATTGATTCAAAACATGCTCATTCAAGAAAGATTCAGAGTAGCAATCTAGCATCAACAGCTAACATTTCTAAAAACAAATCGCTAAATGGGAAGCTGATTCTAACTTTCAACTGATTTCAATTTGGATTAAATATAATTATAGATTGATCCATATGTAATTACACTGGTTTAGCGGTAAGAATATATTTCCATAAAACATACCATCTTCTAAATCGACCTTTGATCGCCTCTTCAGCGGCGGGGAGAATTCCAACGGACACACACTCCTCTTCCGTTTCCGAGCATAGCAGATCGTCTGCTGTGGAGGAGTATTGACGACGTTACAATCCGGTAGAAGCTGAATGGAAGCGGTTTGGGAGTCAAAAGAATAAGGAACGACGAGATTGTCTTTCAGGCAGATCGGCGAGTTAGGGATGCGGCAGAGGTCTTGGACAAGGTCAGGCGACGCCGGAAACAGCGTGCAGAGAGAAGCTAGCTGTCGAGGTAGGGCAGGGCGGCCAAGTGATAAGAGGATCGAGAAGAGGTGCCACGCCTTCTGTAACTCGTCGGTGAGTTTTGGCTCGGCGGCGAGTTGGTCACGCACCGCTAGGTCAGTTGACATTGCCTACTGCAAGACTGAAGAGAGAGAGAGAGAGTTGCAGAATATCTGAAAGTTGAAGAGGGAAAGGAGGAAAACGGCGAGCGGGAACTTCACACGCTTGTGGTGGGAGATTAGCAGCACGTGCCGAGCTCCCGCTTTTTTACTTTCGATTTGATTTGGTGTCGTTTTTAGGTTAGGGAGGAGGGAAAAATACTAATTAAAAAAATCCAATAAACCGATGTTACATTCCCGTTCCAAATTGAGATCGATTGTGACAGACTGACAGGTTTTAACATTGTTAGGTCGAGTTAGGTTTTTTTTTTTGGTCAATGTCGAGTTAGGTTGTAAGTTCGGATTTTCAGCTCAATTATCAATTGAAATGAGTCCCGATTTTATCAATTGAAATGAGAATATGTATATATATATATATATACATAAAGAAAAGTCTAAAAATTGTCTAACATATTTGCACAAAATGGTAATTGGTCCAACACCGTCTTCGTCGAAACTGAAGGGTAACACGAAGTCGAAGAAGAAAAGTACATGTTCAGAAAAAATCCGAGCAAACTTCCAATTAAGGCAATGGTCATCGCGAATTTGAAGCTTGCGCTACCACCATTTTTTTTTTGTCAGCTGCGTCACCACTTTTATTATTTGTCTTCTTCAACATGTCATGTAGGATGGGTGAGGGCATTACAATATGAGAGTTGTTCTCAATGAAAATATATGTTCAACAATGACATAATCAATAGTTTCTTGAAATATATTTTCTCAATAAATTTCGCATTTTAGGGTGCAGAATTACCAGACCTCGTTGCAATTGTTGAGTATGTCAAACAACTGCATCTCTCTTCTCCTTTGTGCGCTGAACAGACTGATTCAGGAAAATCATATATATGAGAAGCATGAACTTAGAGTAGCCAAAAACATGAACTAAATATGCATTTTCCAATCAAGAATTTAAGGAAATTGCCTACTCTAACACAAAACAAAAACGACTTCCATAAATTAGAGAAAACAAGGAAAAAAAAGTTGCAGAGCCTTTAAGAACTCACAACATTATGAGAATTTCCACTAGAGTCGTGTGGTGCATCACCTTCATTCCCCGAGTTGGAAGAAACATAAACAACCCTGAGTTTGCATTCCTCTACAATTTTTCATTCACTCTTGTTGAATTAATCAGCAAATCAAATAGATGACTCTTCCAATTTAATAATAAAATTATTATCATTATGCGGGATTATTCGAACGGTGTTCTTACAATTTCTAGAGAAATATCATACACATCTGAATTTGGAGGAACTATTGTACTCTGCAATAGAAATTTATCTTTGCAGAGCAAATTTGGGGGATATTCTTGTTGAGCTTGGAGTGTCACTTTTGAATTAGCCAAACAATTGTAATTTAGACATGGATATGAGCTCAACCTTTGATGAAATATGCATCCCAACGATGAATGACATTGGTGTTGGGTCGTACAAAGTACGTCTTTGGAGAAGTTGTTTTTGATAACTCAAATACAAACCACAAGAATGTTTAACTTTTGTTTATTACTTTGAGTCATATCTTAAATCAAAAACAACAATGTCTTTATATAGGCATTATACAAACAAGAGCAATAAAAACTATTAAAGAAGACTCTTAACCTTTCATGTACTATGACTCTTGATCTTTCATCTACAAAAAATTAAAAAACTCTTAGACCTTTTATTTTCTACCATTAACTTCTAACTTTAAGACTCAATAAAAACAACATTTAATGTTTATTAATCAACAAAACTCCCTCGTAAACTTAAATGCTTCTACCATCTGTCATGCCAATCATCTTCTTGAATTTGTCGAAATATAGTTTCGGTAGCGGTTTTGTGAAGATATCCGCAACTTGATGCTAGCTTGCCACATGCACCAAGTCCACACTTCCTTCCTTAACATGATCTCAGATAAAGTGAAAACTAACATCGATGTGTTTGTTTCTTTCAGGGTTCACTGGGTTCTTTGCTAACTCAATTGTTGATTTATTGTCAACTTGAATCACAGTTGCACCTTGTTGCTTTAGCTCTATCTTGCTCAACAATTTTCTAAGCCATATAGCATGACATACACACCAAGATGCTGCAACATATTCAGCTTCACATGTCGGGAGTGTCATGATCGGTTGCTTCTTTGAAAGCCAAGTAAACAAAGTATATCCCATAAAGAACACATATCCCACAGTACTTTTATGATTGTCTATATCTCCATACCAATCGCTGTCGGAATAACCAATCAACTTGTAATCTTCTGCTTTTGAGTAGAACAACATGTGTGACACTGTTCCTTGGATGTACCGTAAAATCCGCTTCAACGCCTTCCAATTTGAATAAGCCGACTCCTCCATGAACCGACTTAAAATGCTGACACTTAATGAAAGATTTGGCCTTGTGCATGTGAGTTAGTGAAGGCTTCCTATCAAACTTCTATATTTACTCGCATCGACGCGTTCTCCTCCATCGAACTTCGAGAGTTTTGCTCCGGGTTCCATTTGTTAGGGGTGAGCTTAGGCGGGTCAGTTTTTTTGGCAAGACCGAACGTGAGCCCGAAATTTTGGTCCTTACCTGTGGAGGACCGAGACTGACTTGGGTCTAAAAAGCTCGTCCAAGTCGGTCTTGCTTGACTCAGACCGGTCTCGATCTTGGACCAAAATGTTCATGAAAAAAAATGTCTAAAATTTGCTGTAAAAAAAACTTGTCTGAATCACTACATCACTACAGTCACTCAAGTCCAAACATCAGTACAAATCCAAACATCACTATATCAGTACAAATCGAATATTAAATAGTCAAATATTCAAAGTGAAAGTCACTTCCCAAAGCCAAAGACACTGAATATTTAACAAGCACTGCTAGGTTTAAATACAACTCGGTCCATGTCGGCCCTAATTAGGTTTTTCGGAAGAAAAAAAAAACGAGACTGAGACCGACCTTAGAGGAAAAAACTCGCTCGTTCTCGGTCCTAGTTGGTCTCGGTCTTAGTCGGGCCAGTTTCAGATCGATTTTGCCGGAATTTCGGTCCAATCAGTCTATTTTGCTTACCCCTACCATTGGTGTTGAAACATGATTGCAATTCCCCATCTTGTACTTCTTCAAAATCTCTTTTGCATAATGTCTCTTGTGATACAAAAATACCTGTCTCTACTTGTCTAACCTCCAGACCAAGAAAATGTTTCATATAGCTCAAATATGTCATCTCAAATTCCTGTGTCATTGTGCCTTTAAACTCTTCTACCATCTCACCATTATTGCCCACAAAAATTGAGTCATCAACATAAAGAGCAACAAATAACACGTTACCTCCATTATTCTTTAAGTAAAGAGCATGCTCATAGGGACATTGCTTGAACCCATTCTCCTTGAAATATGAATTGATACGTGTGTTCCATGCCCGTGGTGCTTGCTTCAACCCATAAAGTGTCTTCTTCAATTTTAGCACATTTTTCTCTTCTCCGACTTTTATGTACCAGGGTGGTTGTTCGATGTAGACTTCTTCTTTGAAGCACACCATTCAAGAATGCCAATTTGACATCCATTTGAAATATTGGCCATTTGAGTTGAGCTACTTGTGAAATGAGTAATCGGATTGTCTCCATCCTTGCAACAGGAGCAAATACCTTGTCATAGTCGATTCCTGCCTTTTGCTTGTATCCTTTCGCAACAAGTCGCGCCTTGTACCGCTCTATCTTGCCTTGAGCATTCATCTTTTTTCTTGAACACCCACTTCACACTAATAGGTTGACTTCCTTCCAGCAATTATGCTAGCTCTTATGTGTTGTTGCAGTCAATCGCCTTAATTTTCTCGTTCATGGCAGTTTGCCACTTATTGTCTCGTACACATCTCAATTTTAGTTTGTACATCCAATTTCTTCCCATCTCGATTAGAGAAACCAGACGCCCATGCTTATCCTTCAAGTGTAGTACCCGATATTTTATGAGTATCGAGTAACCTTTCTCAGTGAGTTGCCTCAAACTCAAAATGTTGGTCTTGAGATCTGGTACATAATATACATCTTGGATTCACTCTATCAACCCATTCTTTCGTAAGTAACAAACCGTACATTGACCTTTGACCTTCACCTTTGAAACATCTCCAAACGACACATGACCATCTTCAATCTTTTGCATCGTTTTGAATAAGTACTCGTGACGGCACATATGGTTGCTTGCCCCCGAGTCGAGATACCACAGCATGTCATTGCTGATGTTGTCTTCATTTTGAGTCATCAAGAGAAAACCGTCATTCTCTTCATCTTCCAAGGCCAAGTTAGTCATTTCTTCCACCATTTTATCGGCTCGACAATCTTTTGCAAGATGCTCCACTTTACCGCAACTATAACATTTGTCGGAGTAACAATCCTTCACGTAGTGACCATACTTGTGACACTTATAGCACTCGATATTGGAATAGTTTGACCGACCGACTCTTCCTCGACCACGTTCTCTACCACACCAGTTTGGTTGACTCGACTGTTCCTTCCCCTTATAGTATCCTTCATGACTGCCACGACCTATTCCACGCCTTCTACCTCAGAAATTTTGAGAATATAGTACATTTTCATCTTTAATTGCTGCCTTGGTTTGGAGTGCTTGCTCTAGTGTATCCTTCTTATTTTTCTTCTTAAGTTGTTCATGTGCCTCGAGAGAACCGGCAAGCTCGTCGACTGTAAGCATCGCAAGATCCTTTGACTCTTCTATCGCACACACAGCATTCTCGAAATTGTTGGTTAAAGATCTCAAAATCTTCTCCACAACTCGTGCATCGGTTATCACTTAACCATTACAAATAAGTTGGTTTACCAAAATTTGTACACGTGTGATATAGTCAGATACAACTTCCAACTCCTTCAATCCCATGCTCTCAAATTCGCCACGAAGAGTATAGAGATGCACTTCCTTAACTCGGTTGGCTTCTTTGAACATCTTTTCTAATATGTCACACGCTTCTTTGGAAGTAGTTGCATCAACAATCTTCTCAAAGCCTGACTCGTCAACGACACAGAACAACATGTATCATGCCGCCTTATCCTTCGATCGTGTCTCTTTCAACGCCTTATTTATAGCCGTCAAATATCCTGTGGTATTTTCTGGTTATTCGAAACCTTCTTTGATCACCTCCCACGAATCTTAAGATTCGAAAAGAGCTTTCATTTGAATGCTTCAATTCTCATAATTCCCCTCCGTTAGTCGTGGTAATGACATTTGACTTGTCACACTCTCCATTCGCTCTAATACCAATTTGATAACTCAAATACAAACCACAAGAATGTTTAACTTTTGTTTATTACTTTGAGTTATATCTTAAACCAAAAACAACAGTGCATTTATATATGCATTATACAAACAAGAACAATAAAAACTATTAAAGAAGACTCTTAACATTTCATGTACTATGACTCTTGACCTTTCATCTACAGAAAAAAAACTCTTAGACCTTTTATTTCCCTCCATTAACTTCTAACTTTAAGACTCAATAAAAACAACATTTAATATTTATTATTCAACAGTTTTAACGTGGAAAAAATATAGGGTTAATTACTTAATTGGTTACACCTGTTTGACCATTGTTCAGAATGGTTACACATGTTTCAAAATGTGATTAATTGGTTTTGAAATGTGACTATTTGGTTTTTTACTGTTCACCGTTAGAAATCACAGTTAAGTCACTATTTAGATACGTGAAATGACGTAATTACCCCTAGAATCATCTTCAAGAACACATCATCATCTTCAAGAACAAGAATTGAAGAAACCATAAATCTGATTTCTGGGTTCTTGAAGAACCCAGAATCGCGTTTCTGGGTTCTTGAGAAACCAGAAATCTGATTTCTGGTTCTTGAGAAACCAGAAATCTGATTTCTGGGTCCTTCAAGAACCCAGAAACATCATTTATGGTTTCTTGAAGTTCTGTATTGCAGTATATATTATCACCAAATGTGATTAAATGATCATACATGTTTCTCTATAATGTGATTAAATGGTCATACATGTTTATCTATAATGTGATTAAAAGGTCATACATGTTTCTCTATAATGTGATTAAATGGATACTGTTGTTTGAAATGATGTGATTAAAATGTTCGACATGTTACCCACATTGTGAAGAACCGAGAATCGCGATTCTGAGAGAACCCAGAAAATGTTGTTCTGGGTTCTCAAGAACCCAGAAACAGCATTTCTGGTTCTCAAGAACATCAAATCGAATTTGGTTCGATTCTTGTTCTTCAAGAACTTCAATGTGTTCTTCAATACAACTAAGGGCATAATAGTCATTTCACAATTCAATAATATGTTAAAAAATTAATTAACGTTAAAATTAACGGTTTACTAACGGAATAACCAATTAATCACATTTGGAAAAACATGTGTAACCAATTAGTCACATAGCAAAACCAATTAATCACATTTTAAAACATGTGTAACCATTCTGAACATTGGTCAAACATGTGTAACCAATTAAGTAATTAACCCAAAAATATATTACCTATTGTATGAATAATCTGCAAGAAATTACAAATTGATGTCCATTAGAATGAAATGTACTTTAAAAGCAATAAGGTGTTCGGTGTTGTTAACAACTTTGAGATCGCAGTAACTCGGCTTCTCCAGCTCAACCGATTAAACAAAATTCAATCATAAGTTCTTTCATTGCAATCGAAAGCAGATATTTGAATCAATGGAGCAAGTTGTCCTCGTGATATTTCCCTAATGAAACACGCCAGTATAAATTAAATGTTGACTTTGAGATTGTCAGTAGCTTGGCTTTTCAAGCTCAACTGATTCAACGAAATTGGATCATAAGATTGTTTATTGCAATTGAAAGTACATATTCGAGTCAATGTAGTAAGTTTTCCACATGATCTATTCTAACCTAAAGTTACATCAAATGCTTGTCTAAAAATTTAATAATTTTGAGAGATCGAGAGATTACTTATGAATATCACTTATGAATTTGAGCTCTTTGTGATGAACGAAGATCAATGGTTGACCAGTGCTGTGTTAGGATCGATTCTCTACAACTCTCAAATCGGATGAAGAAATTGAGAAAGAAACACAGTTTTTCAGAGAGGAAAGGAAGAGAAGGAGAAGTCAGATTTTCGTGGTAACACCCAATTGGGTAACCTCCACGCGGTTTAGCAAAATATATTAATGATGGCTACTGTTACAAAATACGTATACATGGAGAAATACAGTACAGTACAGTCTACGGGTACATTAATATTAATCAGACTACAATACCTAACAATTCTCCCACTTGGAGACTGATTCCGTCACAAAAAAAAAAACATATTCTCTCAGCATCATCATTAATATCTTCACCGTACCATATGTAGTAACACAACTACCGAAGACCAACCGAAGTTTTGCACAACCCCAGTTTCCTAAGATCGACACATTTTGTCAACATGTTTGTTGGATTCTTTGCACCCTCTATCTTCTCTCAACACAAGTCGCCTTCTTCCACTGCCCTACGAATGAAATGATACCGCCTTCTGATATGCTTAGTCTTCGAATGATAGACTGGATTCTTAACCAACTATATGGAACTCTAGATATCTGAATATAGAATCTTCTCACTCTACTTCTTGCCCAACTCTTCCAGATAATCTGTCAGTCATATCATCTCCTTCCCAGCTTCAGCTATTGCCACATATTCAGCCTCAGTCAATGAAAGAGCAACACATTTATGAAGTCTAGACATCCAACTCACTGATGTACCACCTATGGTGTAGATGTATCCGGATGTGCTCTTGCTAGAGTCTACATCTCCACCAAGATCAACATCCACAAAACCCTGTAGAATCACTTTGTCTTTGCCAAAACAAAGTGAAGTACTGGATGTACCTTTCAGATATCTTAGAAGTCACTTCACAGATTCCCAATGCTTTTTACCCGGATTTGCCATGTACCTGCTAACCACACCAACTGCATGTGCTATGTCAGGTCTTGTATAGACCATAGCATACATCAGACTCCCAACTGCTGAAGCATATGGAACCAGTGCCATCTGATCACGTTCTTCAGCTGTCTTGGGTGACTGCCCCTTTGACAATTTTATGTGATTTGCCAAAGAAGTAGTCCTAAGTTTAGCATCAGTCAACCTGAATCGGGCCACGACCTTCTCAATGTACTGCTCCTGGGGTAGACTTAAGGTGCCCGTACATCTATCCCGAGATATTCTCATCCCAAGAATCTGCTTTGCTGCACCCAAGTCTTTCATCTCAAACACTGAAGACAGACTTGCCTTCACATTGTTTATCTCTCTCATACTGGATCCTGCAATCAGCATATCATCCACATACAAGAGTAGAAATACATAAGAATCAATGTATTTCTTGAAATAACAACACTGATCATTTTCACTGCTGCAAAAACCACTTTTGGTCATGAAGGAGTCGAACTTCTTGTACCATTGCCTCAGTGCTTACTTCAACCCATACAAGCTCCTGTTGAGCTTGCACACCATGTGTTCCTTGCCTGGAACAACAAATCCTTCTCGTTGCTACATCTAGATCTCCTTATCTAGATCTCCATGTAAAAATATTTTTTTTTTTTAACACCCATTTGCTCAAGATGCAAATTTTCCAAAGCAACAATACTCAATAGAATCATGATAGTAGTTAATTTCACAACAGGAGAAAATATTTCAACATAATCAATACCTTTCCTTTGTGAATACCCTTTAACTACTAGCTGAGCCTTGAACCGTCTTTTGCCATCTGGTTCATCCTTGATCCTAAACACCCACCTATTCAACAAGGCTCTCTTCCCTACAGGCAATTCAGTCAACAACCACGTGTCATTCTTCTCAAGTGAGTTCATCTCATCATCCATGACTTGCTCCCACTTGACTGAATCCTCCACATGTAGAGTCTCATCAAAAGACTCTAGTTCCCCTTCATCAGTCAACAACATATAATATAATGACGGTGAATACATATCTGGTGCTCTGATGGTTCTGGATGATCTCCTCAACACCTGCTCAGGTGTCATTTGTTCCACTACGGGTTCTTCAGCAACAGTCTCTGAAGTTGTTTGAGTCTCTTCAATGGGTGTAGTCTTCTGCAACTCAAACTCAACTCCCACTTGCTTCGTAGTCTCTGGAGCCTTCTGCTCTCTATCCTTGTATAGGACAGATTCATCAAATGTGACATCACAGTGTCTTAGGATCTTTCTGTTCTTGTCATCCCAAAATTTGTAACCACAAAAGTCAGAACCATAGCCTATGAAGTAACACTTCACAGCATTAGCATCAAGCTTATCTCTCTTCTCTGGATCAACATGAACATAAGTCGTGCAACTGAAATTTCTCGAGTGTGAGTACTTGAGATCATTTCATGTCCATGTCTCCTCTGGAATATTGAATCCCAAGGGATTTGATGGTCCCATGTTGATCAAGTATGCAACTGTGCTTACTCCGTCAACCCAGAATATCTTGGGCAGCCCACAATGCAGCCTCATGCTCCTAGCACGCTCATTTAATGTTCTGTTCATTCTCTCAGCAATTCCATTCTGCCTAGCCTTACCGGGAACTGTCCTCATCAATCTGATTCCCTCAGCAGCACAAAACACTTTGAACTCTGACTTGTCATACTCTCCTCCATTGTCAGACTTCATACATTTGATCTTCAATCCGGTTTGAATTTCAACTTCACCTTTCCACCTCTTGAATGTTGCAAACACATCTGACTTGTGCTTTAAGAAGTAAACTCATACCTTCCTGCTGAAATCATCAATGAAGATGACATAAAACCTGGATCCTCCAAGTGATGAAACTGGAGATGGTCCCCATACATCTGTATGGACCATTTCCAACTGCACTTTCTTCGACTCTCTAGGAGTCTTTGTGAAGCTGACTCGTTTCTTTTTGCCCATAACACAGCTCTCACAAAGACCCATATCAACAAACTTCAGACTCTCTAAAGCTCCTTTTGCAACCAGCATCTTCATTCCCTTAACACTCATGTTTCCAAGTCTGTTGTGCCACAAACATGAACTAGAAACACTATCAGCAACATCAGCCATGTGTATACACCATGCAGTGGTGTATAAGGTTCCAGATTTCGTGCCACGGGCTACAATCATAGCCCCCTTTACAATCTTCCATGAACATTTACCAAACTCTGCTGCGTAGCCTGTACTATCCAACTGACCAACAGAGATCAGATTCTTCTTGAGTCCAGGAATATATCTGACATCCTCCAATGTTCACTGGTTTCCTGATGGGGTCTTTATGCAGACATCCCCCTTTCCTTCAATCTCCAATGCTTTGTTGTCAACAAGATATACCTTTCCAAAATTTCCATACTTGAAATTTTGAAACAATTCTTTGCTTAGAGATGAATGAAATGATGCACCAGAATCCAAAATCCAGGATTCAACCGGGCGGTCCACACTAAGGATTAGAGCATCCCCAATGTCTTCTGCTGAATTTACAGAATCAGTATCATCTCCTGACTTCTGATTCTGCTTCTTCTTGGGTTTCTTACAGGTTGTCTGATAGTGACCTTTCTCTCCACAATTCCAACAAACCACGTTGGCTTTGTTCGGAGATTTTCCTCGATTCTTTGATTTTGATCGACCATGTTGATTTTGGCCCTTCAAATTGCTTCTCCCCCTTCTGTCCACACTAAGAGCACTACCCGATGAATCTCCCACTTCTCGTTTGCGAATACTTTCACTGAGAACAACATATCGGATTTCATCGAATTTCAGTTTCTCAAAACCACGGGAACTACTAATTGCAGCAACAACAGTATCCCAAGACTCAGGCTGAGATGACATCAAAATAAAGGCTTTAATTTCATCTTCGAAGTTAATCTCCACAGAACTCAATTGACTCACAATCATATTAAACTCGTTGATATGATCAGTAACAGATCCACTTTCAGAGATCTGCAAATTGAACAATCTACTCATCAAATATACATTGTTCATCGCTGATGGCTTTTCGTACATATTTTATAGCGCCTTCAACAGATCGTTCGTAGCCTTATCCTTCACGATGTTGAACGCTACGTTCTTCGACAAGGTCAACCGGATCATCCCTAGGGTCTGGCCATCCTTCAGCTTCCACTGCTCCTCTGTCATGGAATCCGGTTTCACCCCGATCAAGGGTTCGTGAAGATCTTTCTGGTAGAGACAATCTTCGATCTGCATCTTCTAGAAACCGAAATCGGATCCATCAAACTTCTCGATTCCAAATTTCGAACTCTCTATCTTCAATGATCGTGTTGAATCTCCTTAGCTCTGATACCGGTTGTTAGGATCGATTCTCTACAACTCTCAAATCGGATGAAGAAATTGAGAAAGAAACACAGTTTTTCAGAGAGGAAAGGAAGAGAATGAGAAGTCAGATTTTCGTGGTAACACCCAATTGAGTAACCTCCACGCGGTTTAGCAAAATATATTAATGATGTCTACTGTTACAAAATACATATACATGAAGAAATACAATGCAGTACAGTCTATGAGTACATTAATATTAATCAGACTACAATACCTAACATGCTGGTCATGATGAGCTACTTTACAGGAGAATGTCAATCTATCTTAAACATGAAATTAGTGAAACGTTAAGTTTTGGGTAAGCAGGGGAAAATGCAGGAGATAGAAGCGACCTTTAATTTGCAAACGGGGAAATGGAGAGGATGAGTTAAACATGTAGCGATCGTGGAACGACGAAGAAGTGTTGCCTGGTCCAACGAGGCTGGATGGTGCAGGGCCATTATCGTGTCCTTCCTCGAAACTGGTCTGTACAAGTGCGTCTTTCACGAAATGATAGAGGATGCAGTTCGTGCTTAGAGATGCATGCGGAGGCAGCACCGCCAATATAAATAATAGAGGCCTAGAAGGGTAGTTATTTTTCCCATTTTTTGGATATTCTTTTCTTAATGGTAGCAAAAAAAAAATGTTCCCCAATTAATTACCAGGAGAATAATAATTAAATCAAATTAATTATATTTGTTCAGACTAAAAATAAATAATAATTTGGATTATCCACATTTACACCCTAAGCTTTACATCTCTTTTAATTTGATCATTCAATTAATTTCAAACTTATTAATATTACCACTAGCGCGGAACCATGTCAGATACTATCTATTATTTAAATAAAGAAGTTAAAATTAAAAGAGAAATAAAAGCATACATAGAATAGGAGGGAAAAAGGGTCACAACTCACTAGTATTTTGAACTCAAGCAGATGCTTCCCTACACGAGTTCGATCCATACCAAGTTACACAGATAGGCCAACCCGATCTAGGCTTAAAACCCTATGTACTTAGGATAGGGGTTCGAGACCCTACCCAAGGATACCTTGTTTGGGTTAAAGCCTAAACCGAGTTGGCTCACTTGCATTAATCTGGGTTCAAAATCACATATCAAGGTCTCAAGCTGCCCAATTGGAGGACTTGAACCCTCAATCCGTTTATTCATCCAACATAGTCCACATCAAGATACCCCACCAAAAAAATATGGTACTTGAGAGTTGAGAGCAGCAATGGATTGAACTGCTACAAGTTAAGCAAATCATATATTACAAATAACTACATATATATGATATAGATCAACACTTGAACTGTCTCAGAAGGATCTGAAAGTAAAAAACAAACTAAGCAGTATACAAATAATCAGCTCTTCCAAAGCTCAGGAACTTCTCCGATTTGGAAAAAGAAAGAAAGAGCAGCAGCGTCGAAATTGAAACATCAATCTATTCATTTGAAAGTGGAGAGTCGAGGAAGCTTGTCCCTCAAATAGTACAACCTCGCCCTCCTGACCTTCCTATGCTTGAGGACCTTGATCTCTTTGATGCTCGGAGAGTACCTGTATAAGTAAACAACAGATTGTGGATCAAAAAATCAACAATATGAGCTCCAAATAGCAAAAGATCAATTCAAGTTCAAATCTTTGATAGTAAAGAGCGTTAAGAACGACCCCTAATATAGAAATTTCTTAGGCAAAGTGCATGGGTTAATGAGCATAAGTATTTGCAGTCTATCTATGGTAAGTTTGTTCATCATGCAGATAGTTTGAACAGGTTAAAAAAAATCTTTATCAGTCTACGCAACCCTTCAAAGATTTTACTAATTGGAGCAGACTATTGGAAAATATCCAAAGAACGATCCAACGGATCTGATAAATCGTCTATTCCCTTCTCATGCACTATTAACGAGAGAAAAATATACTTTATGGCCCTAAATCTCACATTTCCATGATAATAGATAGATCTCAGTCATATTTTCTTGCAAGAGATCCATTATCTAACAAGGTTAAACTGAAGATCGAACACAGCTATAACTTATGGCGTCTCTCAGTATAGTAGCTAGTTAGTTCATCTACTTACAGGGGAAATACGATTTCGACTCCAACTCCAGCAATGATCCTGCGAATTCTGATGGTTGTATGGATTCCTGCATTTTGTCTAGATATAACTATTCCTTTGTAGATAGATAGTCTCCTTCTGTTTTCAGGAACTTCCTGCAGACAATCGCATCGACCAATTCAACATCATAAACTAACATATGGAATGAAAACAAGAAGCAACAGATTCAAATGCACATAATTATAGAAGCAGTGATCAATCAGATACCAGCTTAATCTCCACAATATCCCCAGTCCTTATGTCTGGGGAAGGCCGTGCCTCCTGTGACGCTTCAACTGCTCTCTTATTCAATATCTACGGAAACAGCAGCAAGCATCTATTAATCTCTACAATAATCAATTTTTCTTTCTCCATTTTCGTCGTTCCATAAATTTAAACAGACAAATGAAGCAGCATAACAAAATAGTTTCGTGAAGTGATGATTGAATACCCCCATTATATCACCGAGCTTAGCCCGAAGTTTCCGCGGTGGCTTTGCTTCTTCCAGCCCAGCCTCAGCAACTGCAGGTTCAGCTTCAACTGCAGCTTCAGCTTCTACATTCTCTTCTGGAACCACTTCAGCTTCCGATTGAGCCTCAGCTCTGACCACGAAACTTCGCCTCAACCTGGACACATCAATTAGACTCCTGTGCGATCTTGAAGAAGCTATAGACAGAGGTAATCCACCTCCATTAAAGAATCGAGCCGAACGGTTAGATAATTGAGCACAAAGACACCGGTGCTTAGCGAGATTATACGTCGGCTTCGTGTGAATCGAAATGAGGGCCTTCAGGAAATCAAGAACTCGATGATTATTTGTGAATGCTGATGAATGCGCAGAGAAGGAATGGAACAGAAACGATTAATACCTGAGGTAGAGTGCTGGAAGCCATTGCTGATGCGGAGGAGAGCGCTAGAGCAAAAGCCATGATGGAAGAGAGTGACAGAAGAGCTTATCCATTATCTGGATGAAGTCGTGTAGCCCAATAAAAGTAGCCTGATTGAGTAATTGTGGCGGGTCCGGCCTAATGATTCATTAATGGGCCTATGTAGGATCCTTATGAGATCTAATATATATATATATATTAATTTGACTACAACGTATATATACAATTGTTATTGGGTTTGGTAAACCGTGAACACACCAGCAGTAACAGAGTAAGGAAAAACGCATGTCTCTTATTCATGATTGCTCAGTGTTTAAATAGACAATACATTGAGAAAGAAAAATTAAATGTAACAACTTGGATTGTATTCAACTAACTACCATTAAACAAATGATTCTAACAGAAACAGACTTCCACGTGTAGTTATTCGTTTCTTGGGTGCTAAAAAATCTGAGTTACTCCAATATGTCCTCCCCTAAATTAAGTGTAGTAGCACTCAATTTACTTCCATGGAACTGTTCATACTCCTAGAAGCTCCCTTAGCTTGATGAAGGTCTCGAGTTTAAGGGGTTTTGTCATAATGTCCGCAAGTTGTTCTTCATACTTGCAAAATTGTAGTTCAATCGTTCCATCTTCTGTTAATTCTCTTAGGAAGAAATACATGATGTGTATGTGTTTACTCCTTCCATGAAATATTGTGTTCTTGGACAACTTGAGTGTTGAATTATTGTCAAGTGAATCATTGTACACTTTCTATGCTTTCAATTGAGGCTTTGAAGGTCTCTTTTCATCCACACTGCTTGACATGCACAAGTACCAACTGAAATGAACTCCACTTCAATGGTGGAAAGGTTGACTATCGCTTGTTTCTTTGATCTCCACGACACAACACCTGAATTGAGTAAAAACACATATCTTGAAGTGCTTCTTCGATCATCAACGTCACCGACATAGTCACTGTCTGAAAAAATTGCCAAGCCCCTTTCTTCTTTCTTCTTATAGCATATGCCCAGATTTGTGGTTCCTTTAACTTAGCGTAGTACTCTCTTGACTAATTATAGATGAAGCTCTGTTGAATTCTCCATAAATCTACTTGCAAGGCCCACCACATATGTCAAGTCTGGTCTGGCGACCGTGAGGTACATCAGGTTGCCGATGGTTTGCTTGTAGTGGTTTGAGTTTGTCATCCTTGCATTTCCTTATTTCCCAATTGTTTTACCCTAGCACGATGATTGTTTTGACTTCGTTGCAGTTGCATACTTTTTCAACAACTCAGTTGCATACTTTCGATGGGTAATGTAGATTCCCACTTCATTTTGGATGAGTATTCCATTCTTCCCAAGTCTGTCATGTAGCAGCATCATTTCCAGTGTATAGAAGGTCGATCATATACATATATACTTACAATGCGTAGTTTTTCATCCTCTTTGTTCTTGATAAACAGTGTGTGTTCACTTGGGCACTTCTCAAAGCCCTCTTCAAGAAAGTAGGATTCAATCCTGTTATACCAGGCTCTCGGAGAATGCTTTAATCCATACAATACTTTTTTCAATTTAAGCACCTTATGTTTTTCACCTTGTTTTTGATACCTTTGTGGTTGCTCTATGTAGACTTTTTCGTCCAGTCTTCCATGTAGGAATGCACTTTTGACATCGAGTTGAAGCACATGCCATTTGGATTGGGTAGCTAGAGCGAGAATTAGTCGAATGGTGTCCCAGCGAGCCACAGGGACAAAGACTTCTTTGTAATCCATGCCATATTTCTGGGAGTAGCCTTTTGCTACTAGCCTTGCTTTGTGTTTTTCTATTTCTCCTTTCTCGTTCAGTTTGATCTTGTATATCCATCTAACTTCGATGGCCTTGGCACCTTCAGGGAGAGATTTCAAGCTCCAAGTGTCATTTTTCTCAATGGCTTGAATTTCATTATCCATGGTTTCCCTTCATTTGTTGTTGGTCGTGGCTTTTTCATTGGAGCTTTGGGTCCCCAAATTCATTTTGTAGTGCCATGTTTGAGGATACCTCATCAGAAAGACCCTCCATAGTGGTATATTCATCCATCCCTCGAGGGGGTCTTCTTGTCTTCCCCTGAGCTAGACTTGAACCGCTCTCTTCAATGGAAGTCTCAGGTGGTGTTACTTTTTCTGCTTCACTGTTTGGAACAGCTCCTTCTCTGACTTCAGCATGTTCTTCCTTCTCTTCGTTGCACCTGATTGGTGCAAATTCTGTCTCACTCTTATTCTCCCAATTCCAGACTTTATTCTCCTAGAACACCACATCCCTGCTCACAATAATTTTATATGTTTGAGGGTTGTATAGTCGATAGGATTTAGTGCCCTCATTTACTCCAAGGACCACATACTTCATGCTCTTGTCATCCAATTTTAGCCTCTTCTGATCGGGAATATGTACATGACCAATGCATCCAAACACCTTGAAGTGAGCGGTTGATGGTTTGTACCCACTCCAAGCTTCTTCGAGTGTTTTCTCCATCACAGAGGCAGTGGAACTATGATTTAGTACGTGGGTAATCCAATTTACAACTTCAGACCATAATTTTTTTGGAACCTTCTTTTTTGCAAGGAGACTTCGTACTGAGTTCATGATGCTTCGATTGCGTCGCTTGGCCACCCCGTTCTGTTGAGGGCGGTGTATGTTGCAGTGAGATGTCTAAATATACCATGTTTGTTGCATAATTAGTTGAATTCATTAGAGCAAAATTCCCTTCCTCGATTTGTACTTAGAGTGCTAACTGTCTCACCACTTTCGTTTTGAACATGGACTATGAACTTCTTGAATACCTTAAGAGTTTTAGAATTTTGAAAGTTTCATGTAGGAGATATGTCCACATTTTCTTGTTGTAATCATAAAAAAAAAGTGGTTAAGTATCTTTTATTGTTGTTGGATGCAGAATATATAGTTCCACAAAGATCTGCATGCACTAATTGTAGTCTTCTGGTTTCCCTCCACTGACTCTTTTTGGGACAGAGTCACAATATTGCTTGCTCGTCAAGCAGCTCGAGCATATATTTTCAGACATCTTTAATGGGGGCAGGTCTCTTACCATCCTTTTGTCGATCAGGAGTTTCAGTCCTTTGAAGCGGAGGTGTGCATATCTGTGATGCCGTAGTTGTGACTCATCCTCAGTTGTGCTCTTCAAGCAGGTGGGCTCCTTGTGTGGTAGATAGGTACGAAGGGTTAACATTCTGTTTGTTGTCATATCTATTTCTAAGAGAAAGCCTTTGTTTGGGTGATATACCTCACATGTGTCATTTTCATCACCATGGAGTTTCCAACACTCAGTAGGTTGTTTTTTAGTTCAGGAGCAAAAACACGTCTTCACTGGTGTGTACGTGTCCTCCTATGCTCAACTGAATGTTGCTTTTACCTTTTACACTCATTCTTTCATTATTTCCCAGCCTTACAGTGGATTTGAATTTCTCATCTAGAAGTGAAAACCACAACTTGTTTCCAGTCATGTGATTTGAGCAGCCTGAATCAATGAACCAAACCTCATCTAATTTGGATTCATGTTCTTCGGTGTAGGACATGAGCAGGTGTTTTTCGTCTTCTTCTTCCTCCACGTAATTAGCTCTTTTATCCCAGGTGGTACACTCGTACTGAAAGTGTCCCAATTGATCATATTTGAATCACTCTATCCGAGCTTTGTTCAAAGGTCCTCTTCCACGTCCACCACATCTGCCCCTTCCTCTTGGTGAGCCTTGTCCCCTTTGGCCTCCTACACCTTGGTAGTTGTCCTCCACAGCTTTGAGCACTTGGTCTTCAGAGTTCTTGTTTCACATGAGTTTGTGTTCATGGCACATCAAAGAGATTTGGAGCTCATCAATGGCGAGTGTTTCAATGTCCTTCGAATCCTCAACCGCACAGACAATGTAATTGAATTTTTCTATCAAAGTTCGAAGAATTTTCTCGACCACTTTCGTGTCTGTCATGTTGTCTCCCGGATTTGTTAAATAATTTGTGACTATCATTGCTTGAGCGAAATATTCAATCACAGTCTCCTCAACCATCATTTCTAAAATTTCAAACTGACTCTGTAATTTGTTGGTCTGAGATTTTTTGGCACAATCATGGCCTCCCAGAGCTCATTGGTTGTGTTCTTCTGAACAATTGTCTTTAGGATGGACTTATCAATTGAAAAAAAGAGATAATTCTTCACTTTGAGGTCCATGAGTATCAGTACTGCCATTTTATCTTGTTGAGTTCCCGTCAGGACTGTCCCTTTGGCTAGTTCAGTGAAGTCAGTTTCTACTAGGTACCACCATTCATTCGATCTGAGGAGGCTGTCCATCAACATTACCAATATTCATAGTCTCCATCGAATTTAGGAATGCTCAATAGACTGTCTTTGTCACTTGCCTTGATCTTCCTCACATAGGTCCCTCAGTTAGGCTTTGATACCAATTGTTGGGTTCGGTAAACTGTGAACACACAAGTAGTAACAGAGCAAGGGAAAACTCATGTCTCTTATTCATTATTGCTCAGTCTTTAAATAAACAATACATCGAGAAAGGAAAACTGAAATGTAACAACTTGGATTGTGTTCTTGAGATTAAGCTAATCAGTAGATTTATTCAACTAACTACCACAAAACTAGGGAATCTAACAAAAACAGACTTCCATGTGTAGTTAATTGTTTCTTGGGTGCCAAGAAACCTGAGCTACTCCAATAATTGTGATAAGTAATATTTTTATTATATTTTTTCACTCTTAATGTTAAATTCATAACATCTTATTGGTTCATGTCAAACTTATAATTTTTATGTGAATGTGGCATGCCATATAACTTACTTTAAAATTTTTCAATCCTTCTTATTCATTCTCCATAGAAGTTAGAAAGAATCAATAATTTATCTCTCCTTCACATGTACATTCTTTAAAAAGAAATTACTCAAATATTAAAGTTCATAATATTTTGTTTTATAAAAATCAAGTAAGTGAACATACAAAATTTTGTTATTAAGTTTTTTTTTTAAGAATAAATTATAAGTAATTTTATGTATTACGTATATTTTTTTAAAAAATTATTGGTTGCAAATCTAACATTATGTACCCAATTATAATTATGCATGCAATATAATTTTTAACACATATATAAAACTATATTAGTATTATCAGTATAGTTATGTAGAGCTTCATTTTTAAATATAATTTCTACTTACTTCACATGTGAATTTATGATTGTTTTTAGGGAAAAGTATGAAAATGGTGCAACATGTTTTACCAAAATGGTTTTCCAACCCAGATGATGGTTTTAGGTACAACATGTTTATAAAAAATGGTTTTTGGTACTTCCACCTAAGTTCTGTTAAATATGTACGTTAATATAACACGTGAGATATCACATGATTGTGCATGTAAAAACCAAATTTTGAAATAGCATTCCTGCCCATTCTGTCTAACTTCCACCCGTACTCCAAGCTTCTGAATGCCTTCACTTGACACTGTTAGTACTCCCAGCTTTTGCTGCATCTCGTCATCACTCCAATCATCGTTCTCATTACCATCATCTTCAATGTCATCATCACTATCATCAAGACATATCCGGGTGTAAGGAGAAGGATGCTTGCCGAGGAGGAGCCATGAATATGACATCATGGAGCTCTGATGCACGATGGAGCTCTGTGCTGCGTCATGTCACTGCATTAAGGCAAAAAATTATAGTCTTGACTTTCTCTACATGCTTTTCCCTCGAACTGTCTTCTTCTTTCTGCTGTGTCCAATTTTTGAACACTGCTTCTTTCAAGGTTCGACTTCATCTCCCTGAACGATTTCAAGGTAATGCATGAGGAAGCAACTGAGCTACGGGCAATTGGAAAGTTTCTACTGCTGGATTTCTGTCGGACAAACCCTGGTGATAGAGATTATCATTACGATACTCATTTTGCGTATATGGTGGTTGGGTATGAAAAGGAGGTGATACAGAGTAATGCTTATTCATGGATTGATAATTAAACGCAGTGAAAGAGCTCTCAACATATTGAAATTGAGGGTTTGCAGTAGATGTTGACACATTGTGATGTGGCGGGTAAGACAAATTATTAGGGGGAGTTCTGAAGGATTGACTTGTGCTTAGAGGAACATAAGGAATAAAATGTTGATGAGTCTGTGGCATTTGAGAAGTTTGTTGTAGAAAACAAGGTCAAGAAAATGATTGAGGTGGTGTCTGTTAATAAAGTTGTTGATGAGGAATGGGTGGAGTTGTAGTTACAGTGGACACTAGTGCATTCTGATGAGGCATATGTGGAGAATAAGAAACATGAGGTTGTTGAAACGAAGTTTCTTGAGCAGTGGTTTCAGGTCTCTTGAGCGGTGGTTCACTTCTACCCTTTGAAATTTGAAGCTTTGTGAGTTGTATCTGGGCCAAAGTTATGTCTTGCTTGTCCCTTATATCAACGGTACAACTCTGAACTTACAATTGTGCTTTTCAAAACCAGACACAACAGTGGTTCAGAGAAAGAATTCCTTCTAGATAGATACGCTCGAAGGGCTAAGTAGGGTACCTCTCTCAGCAAGTTCTCTAGTTCCTTGAGTTAGAGAACAAGGAGTTACCTTTCGTGGATATCAACAAGGCTTTCGATTTGATGCACGATGGAGCGCTGCGCTGCGTCATGTCACTGCGTCATGTCCCTGAACGATTTTTTGTGTTCTGCATTTTCTTGATCAGATGTTGGTGTGATGACACGAGGTTTCATTTCAATGGAGGATCGCAAGGAGGTCTCTCGCTCTACATGTTCTGTTTGGAACGACAGACGAGAGGAAGTTCGGTTCTGGACAGATCCACGATAAAAGCGTAAAGCGGAAGGGTATTTAGGTATTTTCAAATTTATTTTCTAAAAAGAAAAAATATATAGAAGGTCACGTGATAAAAGCGTGACTACTTCACGACAGAATTAAACGTTGGGTGGATGGAAGGTTCACTTACCATCATTTTCCAACGTATTTAACCATTAACCATCGTCCAAAAACAAGTGGTACCAAAAACCATTTTGGTGAAACATGTTGCACCATTTTCATACTTTTCCCTTGTTTTTATTAATTATTTTTATTGAAATACTAAAATTCATAATATTATACTTATAAAAAAAATTGTTTTTTATAAAAATCAGTTAAGTGCACATATTAAAATTTATTGCTAATACTAAACTATAAGTAGTTTTTATATTATATATATATATATATATATTAATAGTTATTTGTATAATATTATGAATTCTATTATAATTATGCAAGACAATATAACATTTAATACATGAATATACTTTTTTTTTTTTAATATTGCCATTAAGGGTAAATATACTCAATGGTTACTTATCTTTACTCATGTGACTAATTGGTTATAATTTGTGCACAATAGTTACACATGTTTGACAATGTTACTATATAGTCATTTTTACTGTTTATTGTTAATTTTGTTACGTTAGTAACTATTATAACATGTGAAATGGCTTAATTATGTCTTATAATCTTCACCTGTTACTCTATACCCACGAAAGAACTTTTCTTCACCATGCTCCAAAACTATTCTTATTTTGTTCAACTGCTCGTTCATTTTCTTCTTTGTTCATGTTGATTCTTTTTCTTATTTTAGTTGTTCGTGTTGATTCTTCAATTTTTTCGATTGGAACCCATAAACGATTTTTGGGTTTTAGTCGATGGAGTCTAGAACTAAAGGAGGTAGAGGGAACCTACTGAGCAACCTTTCCCTCTAATTTCTGGGTTGAAAGTTCATCCAGAAATTTTAGTTTCTGAGTTGAATTTCAACTCAGAAATAGGTCTTCTTTTTAGTCGCTTGATCTATTTGGCACGAACCTTGGGAATGGAAGAGTTAGGGCAGCTGGAACGAGCCCTAATTCATGCGACGACTGGATCATCTCGAACTGCCACTTCACCGCTTGACATTATTAAGATTAGATCATAGGTGGGATTTTTCAAGCGGCTTGACGTTATTAAGATTAGATATCATGTGGGTTTTTTCAAGCGACAATGGATATTTTCAGGGAGGAAAGATTGTCGGTAGGGGTGAGCTTGGGCAGGTCGGGCCAGACTTTTTGGCAAGACTGAGTCTGAGCTCGAAATTTGGTCCTCACATGTGGAAAACTGAGACCGAGACCGACTTCAGTATAAAAAGGCCGCCTGAGTCGGTCTTGCTTGACTCGGGACGGTATCGGTCTTGGACTTAAATTTTCATTAAAAAAAGTCTGAAATTTGCTGTAAAAAAAAAAACATTTTCTGAATCACTACATCACTAAATTCATCGATTCAAGTCCAAACATCAGTACAAATTCAAACATCACTACAAGTCTACATCAGTACATACCGAATATTAAACAGACAAATATTCAAAGTGAAAGTCACTTCCCAAAGCCAAAGTGTGAATACAATCTAAAGCTAAAGCCACTTTCCAGTCATTGATTCCTCCCAAATTCCAACCTTGTACGTCTGTGACCGAATATTAACAGAATATTTATACTATTAAACAATAGACTAGTCATTAAACAGAATATTAAACAAAAGTGAGCTATGACTTACATGTTTCCCTAGTCATCATAATCAAGATTAGACAATGGAAAAGTTTGTGCCAACTCGTCTATCACCTCAGCAGATTCTGCAATTAAAAATAATAGCATAATACAATTGACTAAGTAAATATCACCCTTATTAAACTATAATTTGAAGAAAAGTACCTGACTCTTCTTCGGGGTCAATGTCAAGTGTTGAACTAGCTGAAGATCTTAGTCAATCACCTATGCAAATGAGTGCTTCAACCATACCTGCTGATAGTGAGCTCCGAAACTTATCGAACACACACCCTCTAGTACTAAAAGCACTTTCAGATGCTAATGTCGATACTGGAATTGCTAAGCCATCTCTTGCCATTGCTGATTCAATCGGACATCGTGCAGAATTCAACTTCCACCAATTTAAAATGTCAAAATCAGCTTTAAGAGTCTCTAGATCTTCCCTTAAATACTTCTCTAATTCTGATTTTTTATCAACATTTTCCTGCATCCCACTTTTACTCAAGAACTTCATATCCATGTAATCCACATTAACATTACTAACCTCTGCATGTGAAGTAGTAACTTTGCTGACTACATTTTGATCAGATGTTAGAGCTTCTTCTTTGTCAAGATGCTTCTCATACTATTTATACAAAGACTCCAAAGTCAAATTCAATTTGTCTTTCAACTGAGCAGATAGTGTTATATCATAACACTCATCAATCATCCATGATACATATATCATTTTACGTTGAGGATCGAGGACAACAACTACAAACAACAACATATTAAGGCTATTAACACTACCCCAATATTTTTCATGTTTTTTCTTCATCTTTGCAGTCATGGTAGAAAATCGCGAATCTTGCAGACGTTCTATAATTTGAATTGATATCTTACAAACTTCACTCATGCAATTGTTGATTGCAGCATAAGAAGAACCAAAAACAAGTAGAGTAGCATCATAGACATTTCGAAGAAATGGCAAAACTGACTCAACAAAGTCCCAATCTTCATCAGTAGGAACTCTTACACCACTACTAAGTTCCAGGACATACTTATGGCATGTTCTTTTCGCGGAAAGGAGAAGGAATTCGGCTTACGGAATACATAAAAAGTTGTTCTTTTCGCGGAATTGATAAAACTTGGCTTACAGAATCCTAGAGAAGTGGTGTTAGAGATTCTGACTCAAAACCTCGGATTTCCTAAGTCGGGCGGGCAAGGAATACGGAATAGAGGTGAGAATGACGAAATTACCCCCACTTAAATTAACTATTTCCTAAACTAACCTCACTTTAACTCTCACAGGAAGAATTGACTGAGCTGCTCTCCTTCTCCTTGATTCCAAGGTGTAGATTTCCAGTAGAATTGCTTCACACCTCATGTATGTTCATCCCGTTCATCCCGATTCTGGGTTTGAGTCGAACCCAGAATCGGTGTTCTGGGCTCGAATCGAACCCAGAATTCTGGGTTTAGGATTGTTGTGTGAAATTACTGAAATTGAAGCCTAGTTCTACATCTTGATCATACATGTTGAGTTTAGATTGTCTGTCATCTGCTGTGATTCTTGGTCATGGAAGTGTTTGATGAAAGTCCCACACGAAAATTGAACCTTCATGGTTAGACAATTGATAGTTCCACATAAACATTCGAATGTTGAGTCTAGATTGTCTATCCACATCCTTTTTTCAGCTCAAATTTGCTGGAATTAGTTTAAATGGACAAGCTTTTGCTGGGATAAGAAAGTGATATGGTGGTAAGTGTAGATTCTCTCTGTTCAAATATATTGAATTGTTGTTAGCAACATTCTTATGATCTTCCCTTCCTGTTAGCAACTCAAATTGTTTGCTTGACTGTGTTGGCTTGCTTGATTGCCTTTGATTTTGTTGGAGAATATAATGCAGGGAGCTTGAATAATACTAAACCTTTTGAAACTTTTATTTCTTGGGAGTAAATTCTGCTTCATATGAATTTCCAGGTCTAAGTGAGGTACATTATTAAATGTATATCATATTTATATGACTTTCATAAAGTTCAGTGGTTGTTTAACAGAGTAAAAAAAAATGGATTTCCCTTTCTTATGCGTTTGCCTCCCTTTTCCTCTACTAATAAGATGAGGTTGGCATGTTGTCATGTTATATCAGCATGATAATTGAATGAACTTTATTTTTTATTTGCACTCAAACAGATTGTGAGGTGCTGTTTGGAACACGCATCATCTGTGGCGAAGACTTTCTTGATGTCTGAATGCGTAGTTGTTGAGATCAAGGAGCCTGAAGCAACGCATGCTGATTGATTATGGTATTGATTATGTTGTTTTTTCATGTTGTTGTTCGTGAATCTTGATCGATTATAAGGATAGGAAGCGATGAGGGTGAATCGTGTTCATGCTGATTGTGAGGATATGAATTTACAATGGATATAAAAAATAGTTGTAAAGACAATGGATTGTCTTTAAAATTATATTTAATAATTAAAATAAATTATTTTAAAAAGTTTTTTTTTTAATTATTAGTTAATTATATTTAAGTTATTATTATTCTTAATTTTTAAAATTAATCAATACAAATTAATTGTATTATATAATATACATATAAAAGGAGGGGCAAATATGTCATTTTACCACATTTTATTCCATTTCCATATACAATTCCATAAAAAAAAACAGAATTCCTTATTCCATTTCATCAAAAAAACTTCATATTCTTATCTCTTATTCCCTATTCCTATTCTCTATTATGTATTCCTTATTCTGAATTCAGTGAAAGAAACGCACCATTAGAGTTAGTTTTCCCTTCCAGATATTCAAATGCTTTACTACTAGAAGCAGATGTAAATGAAAGAGTCTTTTGTTTTTTATCTTGAACTTTATGTGGATTAGGTTTGCATCTTTCAAGATGGTGATGCAAACAACTAGTTCCTTGAGCACTACTATAAACAAAATCTTTTCCACAGTAATTGCAAGTAGCTCTACTAGTTGCAACGTTTCTCACAAAATGTTTCCAGGCAGAAGACCAAGTTTTATTACCGTTAATAATTGCAACTCCAGTAGGTGGTCCCCTTTCAGTTTCAATGCTCGTCGGTGCATCTCCTATTGGAGGTGAAGGTGGAGTTGATCCAACATCACTTGGAGTAAACGAACTTGGAGTATCAGATTCTAAATATTAGGGCTGATCATGGGCGGTCTGGTCCGGTCTCAGAGGCAGGACCGAGACCGAGACCGAAATTTCGGTCTTACTTTCTGGAGGACCGAGACCGACTTTGGCCAAAAAAGTCCGCCCGAGTCGGTCTTGCTTGACTCGGTCCGGTCTCGTTCTAGGATCGAATTTTTTGGTTCAGAAAAAAAGTCTGGTAAATATTTTTGTAGCAACTGGATGGAAATTGACAAGACTTCGCCTCGTCTTCAAGCTTCTCATCCGTCGCAAAAGAACAAGAATCAGAAGATCGAAAGTTTAAAAATTAGCAATCAATAACAGAGAAATCAATTGCAGACGCTGGGACACATATATTATCTGGAACCGCTTTTGCTTCTCCCCGAGGGCATTGTAGGCCTTGCCGTGACGGACGAGCCAGGTCTCGTACATGGCAGTGACCTCTTCGTTTGTACGCCATCCCGAGTAGTCCCCCTGAGACCGATCGTAGTTGATTATGGACATATTCAGAGAGGAAGAGGCAGAAACAGTAAGGAGTAAAAGGAGTACCCACCCAAGCAGATCCGTGGAATCCCATGTTTTCTTCCTGCAATTTCTCTGCTTCAGTATAATGAATCAAGAGAGTGGGGACGATGGAGATGGAAAATGTCGTGAAAGTGGGGTGGGCTTCTTTTGGTGTCTGGCTGCAAACAAAATGGGCTTCTTCTGGTGTTGGGTTTCTTCTATGTGGGTGGGTTTCCTCAAGGTCGGGTCGGGCTGGTCCTAGTCGGGCTTTCAGGAAAAAAGCCCGAGCCCGAGACCGACCTTGAAGAAAAAAAACCGCTCGCTCGGTCTCGGTCCTAGTCGGGCCGGTCTCAGGCTGGTCTTGTCGGGAATTCGGTCCTACAGTCTCTTTTGATCACCCATACTAAATATGTCACCAAAGTCATCTACAAAGAAACATAAAATACATTAATGGATGTGTTACCTTTGTAATTCCATAAAAAAGAACTTATGTTAATCAACAAGATCAACAAGAACTTATGTATTGAAATATGGAGGACAAGAAAAGATACTTTTAATCCTAACGTAAGCACTCTTGGGGTTCTGCTTCTAATTAGTAATCAACGTACTACCACATGTAAAGATAAAGACGACTAAATTCCATTACTACTTCCATCATGATACAGTCTCAGGGAAACACACTTCTTCACCTAGAATAGCTGAATCACCCTACACAAGGAACTTCACGACAGCGTTTGGGTCGCTCAACGATCCTCTCACGGTGGGATCCGACCCGAAATATGAACACATTGATCGTGCACATGGCTCCAAATCACTAACCAATACCAATTGACACTAGCAATCATGAATCAGAATTGGAAGCAAATTGGAATCAGACCATCATCTAAATCATGACCTAAATCAGTAAATCGTGACCTAAATCGTGACAATTGGAACAATCACGAAGCAAATCAAAGCAATTTCGGAACAATTTGAGCAACTTCGAAAGAAAATTGATAAGGAAATGAAGAACACTTACGACTGCTGGAGGCGAGAGGTGAGACGACGACGGCGGAGGCGAGGGCAACGAACGAGAAGAAAAGTTGTCAAGGAGAAGAGAAGCACTGAGACAGGAGAAGAAGAGACTGAAGACATGAGAAGAAGAGACTAACGTAAGGACTGTTAGGTTTAATACAACTTGATCTGGGCCGGTCCTAATCTGGCTTTTCGGGAAAAAGCCCGAGCCCGACCTTAGAGGAAAAATCCTTGTATATATTTTCAAAAATATTTTTATAATGGAAAAAATAAAAGATGAATAAATAATATACTTAAAATTTTATCATATTGTGATAATTTTAAAAATAATTAAAACTTTTATCAAATATATATTTGTATTAAAAATATTCATTTAATTTATAATATATTTTTATAATATATGAGATAATTTACATAAGCAAAATATTTTTTTTAACAAGCTTTGTTCAAAATATTGGACTTATTAATAGAGTTTTTTTTAAAAAAATAAAAAATTAGAGAACTAAGTTTGTGAAAAAAAACATGTTAACGATTATTTTATTGAAAGAGAAAGAAGTGATAAATTAAGATAAAACAAAATGGTTTTCAAGATTGAATGAGGAGTTTTTGGAGCAATTTAAACTTGTCCACCTAAGCAAAAATTTTATGTCACACAAGGTTTGTAACATATGTTTGTGTTCGACCAATCAAATTGAAGAAAAAATCACACTTTGCTTACTTGTCAACATATTATGTTACTTAGCCAAATTAATATATATATATATATATAATATATAGATATAGATTGTATAACTTTGTAAATTGTAATATATAATTTAGACAATGTTATAAGTATTGTTAATTAGAATGAAAAATACAAATAAAAGAATTGATTTCTCCACTCTAATTTTATATATTATTTATTATATATTCAAAATAGTAATATTTATTATAACATTTTGGACAAATCAAGTTACTTGCAAGAAAATTTTCCATTATTAATACGGTTATAAACTAATTAATTATATTTAAACTTTAACAAAACCATTGTATTTAGCATTATTACTGATAATCATAGTTAAAGTTTTAATTATTAATTAAACTTAAACATTATAAAAGAAAATATTAATTTTATTATTATATGTATACAATATTTTATTCTCCGATTTTTTTTCTTATTTGTTTTCATCATGTTAATAATGAAAAATGAATTGAAAGAAACCAAAAGTAATACATGTATTTATAATACAAATTTCCTATAATAACAAATGTATTGTAACAGTTAACCCAAATGTATTTATAATAACAAATTTTTATTTATTTGTTTTATTTTCATATGTACTTTTGTTATAACATATATTGCTTCACATTACATGAGGTATTTAGAGTAATATGTGCTTTTAATACAAAAAAAAAAACAATACATAGTATTATTTGTTACAAATAATAAATTATTTGTCAACGGCCTAGTTTAATAATCACTTTATTTTTCCACGTCACCACCTCTATTTCATTTCCGCGATTGGCAAAAATAAAAATAAAAAACAATCATAAGACTCCGAAGAATTGGGCAAACTTTTAAATAAACACCAAAAGCCAAAGGGTTTGTCTCGAATCTCTCGTGTTTTTAACCTCCCTGTCTCTCTCTTCGCCAGAGACGATTCACTGTCCGATCAAAAGCTTGCCGGAGAAGCAATTGTCTCCTCTTCTAATACTAGGTCGAATACCAGCGGCTCTTTTGATCTCAGCGTCACAGAGACATGAATCCCGAATAGTAAGCTGTTCTTCCTATACATCGGTTGAATCCTCAATTTATGTGCGAGTGATGACGTAAGATTTGGTTTCGTTCAGAGGTGAATTTTCTAGATCTGCAGCGTTCTTGTTGACAGCATGGGTTGAAACTTGTTTGCTAAGTCATGCATGTATTGGGAGCTATAAGGGCTGAGCTCCTTCTCTTAGTTATTGGTTTAGACTATTGCTCTGCGATCTAGATAATCGTATTTGTTTCTCAGTAGATAGATTCGTTGATCGATTAGTTTCAGCTCAGGTTGAATTTGCAGTTAATGATTAGGCTTGAGATTTGTTGCGTATTATTGCTATCTATTTCAGTTTTCACAGTACGGTAGCTTCTTCATAGTGAAATGTAGAAAATAACAGTAGTCAATTGTCACGTAGTGGTAAAGATTGAGTTTTGATTAGCAATTAATTGAACAACAGAAGAAAATACAACTTTTAAGAATTCTAGTTGAGTAACCTATGGACAGAGTAGATTTATTTGTTTGATTTTTGTTGTACAGAGAGAATGGATCATATTGTAAGTAAATAGCGAAATATTTGGTTGATAAAGGGTTTCATTCGTAAAATTTTAATATTCATTGTAATGTTTATGGAGGAATACTCCCTCTGTTGCAGCTTCTCACATTCATTTTATGCTTGTGGAAAAGAATTGGTCATAGTTCAAGGATAGTAATAGTCATTGTCATTCAACAATAATGTTGACGAATTAACATCTAAGTCTTATGCAGTGACTATTTGTTCAAGCTTTTGCTCATTGGAGACTCTGGTGTAGGCAAGTCATGTCTGCTCCTTAGGTTTGCTGTAAGTTCAATATTTTTGCTTAGACTTCGTTCTTATATATCATATTTTGGGACAGTTATCAGTCACGGTTGATCAGGAGACAGTTGGAGAATAGATAATTTGTCTGAGGTTGATCATCGTCTCCCAAGCACTGTGATTTATCACAATTTTACTTCTTCTTTTTTTAACCAAAGTTAATTAGCTTAGACTGATTGTACTTTTTTTACTTAACACTGCAAGAATAGTTTTTTGAGAAGACTTATACTAGTACATCATAAGAAGAGAAGAGAGTGCCTTGCACGTTCAAACCCTGTGGTGTATTATAAGGAACAATTAATAGACTAATAATAGAGGTTGAAGGATCTGAGAAAATGTATACACTTGCTATACATTTCTTAAATTTGTAGCACTTAAATAATGGATCTTACGATTCTCTTTGCATAATATAAAAGTTCTACCATTGGTTCTTGTTTTGTTTTGGTACAGGATGATTCATATCTGGAGAGCTATATCAGCACAATAGGCGTTGATTTTGTAAGCAACTTCATCACGTTATTTCTCGCTTTATTGATAAATTTGCACCCTTCATGGCTCTTACGATCATTATCTCGTTTCAGAAAATCCGGACAGTGGAGCAAGATGGGAAGACAATTAAACTACAAATTGTAAGTTCTTGATATAGCAATCCCTTGCTTTCTTTACTCTAAAATATTTTTTCAGTCATTCAAGTAATTATGAAGTCATTGATTGTTGATGGACTATAAATTTTAATTTGTGATTGACTTTGTACTCGTATACAGTGGGATACTGCAGGCCAGGAACGTTTCAGAACCATCACCAGCAGCTACTACCGTGGTGCTCATGGTATCATTGTAAGAATGTCCTTCCTCGTCTTTGTCAATCATTTGCTGCTTAGGTTGACCTTCTTTGGTAAATCAAAGTAACATCCTTTATGCTACATTTATAGGTTGTTTATGATGTCACAGACGAAGAGAGCTTTAACAATGTGAAGCAGTGGTTGAGCGAAATTGATCGCTATGCAAGTGAAAATGTGAACAAGCTCCTAGTAGGAAATAAATGTGATCTCACATCACAAAAGGTTGTCCCAACCGAAACAGCTAAGGTAAAAAAAACTGCTTCTTCCACTACCACATTTGATTTTTCAGTCGATCTAATATTTACAAAGTGACATTCAGGCATTTGCTGATGAAATTGGAATTCCATTCATGGAAACAAGTGCCAAAGATTCCACTAATGTTGAGCAGGCTTTCATGGCAATGTCTGCTTCCATCAAGAATAGGTAATTCCATTATTTGATATTTATTACATATTCAATGAAACATAATATGGATGACTGTGTAACAACTAAATGACTAATATAAGGATCCTACGTTTCCATAGTTAAATAATACTGTGTCAGATCATTATTGAATAATAGTATACTACCAACGTATCTCATAAGAAGCTTACTGAATATCTTTTTTCCCAATAATATTGCATGGTGGCAATTGATGACTGTAGGATGGCAAGCCAACCAGCCATGAATAATGCTAGACCTCCGACAGTGAACATTCGGGGGCAGCCAGTCAACCAAAAGGGTGGTTGCTGCTCTTCTTGAAGATGATGATGGAGAAGAAGATGGTGTTAGTTCGGTTGGGAACGACAAACTCTGGTGTGTCGGATTCTGTTGGAAGGAAAGTAGCATGTAAAACTCTAGTTGATCATATCCCCTTATGAATCAAATCTCCGTCTCTCTCATTTGGTTGGTGACTGTCACGATGGTCTTTGTTTGTTGTTCCTTTTTAAAAAAATGGTATCTCAATTCTTTCTAGCGTATTTGTTTGATTATAAAACTTATGTACAAATTTGGAAGTTTGGCATTTCTATTCATTGCCCATTTGCTTTCGTGCTGTGAGTTGGGGTCATCATATTTATTATTTTGTATATCGGAAATGGCTTTCAGATTGAATCTGGCAAACTTACAAGAGGGGAGAACACTAAATTGAGCATGATTTGTTGCATTTACACTAATTGCCGCTTATAGTGGGAATTAGTGTAAAAGGTACCATACTGATTATGAAAGGAGTATAAAAAAAAAGCTTTAATACTTTAACTACTTACAGTCTCCGTCCCTCAGTCCGATTAAGTTTGATCCGACACCATCTCCATTGTAATAAAATTGGTATGGTTGAGTCATTAATGTAGATGATGAAAGGGTAAATACAGTAATGTCAATCTAATCCCAACCAAAACTCAAAAACTGAACTGAATTAAGAAAATGGTTAATTACTTAATTGGTTACACATGTTTGACCAATGTTCAGAATGGTTACACATGTTTCAAAATGTGATTAATTGGTTTTGAAATGTGACTATTTGGTTTTTTCACTATTCACCGTTAAAATCACAGTTAAGCCACTATTTAGATAAGTAAAATGACGAAATTACCCCTAGAATCATCTTCAAGAACACATCATCATCTTCAAGAACAATAATTGAAGAAACCAGAAATCTGATTTCGGGGTCTTCAATAACCCAGAAATCTGATTTCGGGGTCTTCAAGAACCCAGAAATCTGATTTCGGGGTTCTTCAAGAACCCAAAAATGTTGTTTCTGGGTTTTTCAAGAACTCAGAAATGTTGTTTCTGGGTTCTTCAAGAACCCAGAATCGCAATTCTGAGTTCTTGAAGTTCTGTATTGCAGTATATGTTATCATCAAATGTGATTAAATGGTCATACATGTTTCTCTATAATGTGATTAAAAGGTCATACATGTTTCTCTATAATGTGATTAAAAAGTCATACATGTTTCTCTATAATGTGATTAAATGAATACTGTTGTTTGAAATGATGTGATTAAAAGGTTCGATATGTTACCCACATTGTGAAGAACCCAGAAATGCTGTTTCTGGGTTCTTGAGGAACCCAGAAATCTGATTTCTGATTCTTCAAGAACCCAGAAATCTGATTTCTGAGTTCCTCAAGAACACAAAAATCAGATTTCTGGTTCTTCAAGAACCCAGAAATCAGATTTCTGGGTTCTCAAGAACATCAAATCGAATTTGATTCGATTTTGATTCTTCAATCCTTCCAATCTGTTCTTCAATACAACTAAGAGCATAATAGTCATTTCACAATTCAATAATATGTTAAAAAACTGAATTAACGTTAAAATTAACGGTTTACTAACGGAATAACCAATTAATCACATTTGAAAAAACATGTGTAACCAATTAGTCACATAGCAAAACCAATTAATCACATTTTGAAACATGTGTAACCAATTAAGTAATTAACCCTTAAGAAAATAAAGAAAAAAAAGTATACTCCAAAAAAGACAATACCATCCAGGGAAACATCATCGCATTTCGATCCTCCTAACACCTATCATTGTTCTCACGACAAACGTACGGCACTACTACTTTCAAGTTTCAACCAACTAGAAATTTGACACATCTGGAGCAGCCCCCAAATTTCTCACTTCCCACCACCAAGCGAAGGAAAGTGACTTGGGTCTTCAATCTTGGGGGCAGCTACAGCATAGCTGCCCCTGAAGCCACCACCACCACCACCAAACTCTCCATCACCACCTCTTCCTCCTCGACCACGGCCACGGCCTCGGCCACCGCGGCCAAAGTACTTCTCTCCCTCAGCAGGCTTCAGAAACTCATTTATGCTCACAGACTACAAACAACACCAGGTCAGTGTAGCTTTAAAAAGACAACCTTTCACAAATAGGTATATGTTTTTTTGCTTAAAAAGTTAACAAGACAACTATTTACAAGGAATATTTTACCTTTTTTGCCCTTTCCTCTTTCTCCACATCCTTGCCCTTGCCCTTGTCCTTCTCAGAACCCTGCAATAATCAAACGATGGAAAATCCAAATGCTTACTTTCATATTTTTTATTCGGATTCTCTATACTCAGATGGAAATTTGAAGGTGGCTCACCAGCTTAATAAATATGTCATCAAGATTATCCTTCTTGCTTGAGAGCTGCTGCATGGCCTTGAGGTCTTTGTCAACCTCAACCTTCCTCTCCTCTGCCCTCTCACCAAGCAAGGCCTTTCTTTTCTCTTCTAGAACTTTCTGGTACTCTTCAAGAGTCATCTCCTATGATAAACAGACAACAGTTTACATGTTTAGTCTTAAATTTAGCTGTACGCAATGCCAAGCACAAAATGAACCAAAAACATTCCACCAATAATAAGCACAACTAACTTACATTGTCTTCAGGCTCTTTCACTTCTGTCTCAGCAGTCTCCTTGGGGGCATCTGCAGGCTCTTCCTCCCCCACTGGCTTCTCAGGAGCTGCAATTTTCTCAGTCTCTGTAACAGCTTCATCAGCATCCCTGAATCAAGCAAAGGAATCATATATTGTTATCAATGAGTTGGTAATAGATATCCAAAGGCTGAATCTTAAGGAAAGATAATGAAATAAGAATGAAGAAAGCAAGTGTATTACGGTGCTGCATCATCAGTATGAGATCCCCAGTTCCCACGCCCAGATCCTTCACGTTTCAACTCATTTCTGAATAAAACATAAAATCAGACTTTATAAACAATGAAAGCCACTTCACAAAGTATCATCAAACATAAGAAATTAATGCATATTAGTGAGACATCTAGTTCATTGGAATGAATTAGGGAAACTGGTTGATAGGATAAGACATAAGTTCCTTCCCCATATTTGACAAATTGTCGAATGATATTTAACCCATTGCTTCATTTCAGCATACCACAAATGGATCGTGGAATTATATACTACTCCTATGAATGCCAAGCAAAGATGCCTAAGTCAGACTTATACTGTTTAAGATAGTTGAGAAAACTAACCCTCTTCCAGTTCCACTGTGACGCTCATATGTCCTTCGTGGTCGTTCACCTTCAGCAACTTCTTCACTGTTGAAACCACCGCGGCGGCCACCACGGGAAGGCCCACGAGGCCCACTACCACCTCTCCTTTCAGATCGTCTTTCAACATCACCCTCCTCACGAGGCTTATAATCTCCAGAAAACCTGTCATTGCTTCCATATCTTCCCTCGTTGCCTGAATCCTGGTCATACCCGCGACCACCTCCACGCCCTTGGCCATACCCACGTCCACCACGACCACGTCCTCGTCCAGATTCATTCCTAGCTTCCCTCACTTCTCCACAGTGATAGCATATAATCAAAAAACAGAGACAAGCAAATGCATATAAGAGTAAAACGGCTAGCTCATCAAAATTTATAATGAAATAAAGCAAAGTTGAGTAAATTAAGCAGTTCATAGTAAAAATCATTATTTTTCAGTATTCATCAATGTCAATCAACAATCAAATGAAAACATAAATGGTGTTGAAAACATTAAGTATCAATTACATTGCAGATTTCTATATTTCACCATAATCAGCATATATATTCTTTTAGCCAAGAACTTCAATCAATCCATTAGCTTAACACATCTAAGCATCGAAACTCACCAGCTTGTGTAGGAGGTGTGGGCTTGGAAGGAAACTTCGCTGCTGGCTTAGTCTGCTGGGCCGCAGCTGTCGGAGCCGGAGTCTTCTTCAACTTGTCGATGCTCACAGCAGCGACAAGCTGGCTCGGATCATCATATTCCATGTCCTCGAAGATATCAAATGGGTTCTTGGTTGCCATTTCGTACTCACTCGTACAAGATCCACACAGAACTGACCACCCAAATTCAGCAACCGATGAACCCTATAGACTACTAGAAGCCATGGAAGTTAAGCAATAGTGGAATAAGGTGATTAAGCGACTTGACAGTGGCAGAGAGCAGCGGAGACTGAGATTAATGGAGACTGTAAATACAACGACGCGGCGGAGAATGAAGCAGAATGGCGAAGAAGAAGAGCCTAATCTTAAAACCCTAGAGAAGATAATCAACTGCGGGAGGGTGCAGCGCAAAACTGTGGATACTAAACTAGTCAGCTCAATAATTGAAAGGGAAAAATATGAAAATAATTCAACATATTTTACAAAACTTTAGCTGCTCTAGCGTGTGTTTTTTCAATGGTTAATGGATCAACATGTTTGATAAGGATGATAATTGGTATTTTCGTTACTTATCTGTTAAAAAATTATGTTAAATGTTTTTCATATTTATAAAATTAACCAAATATTTTTCTGAACGTTACAACAAAAGCTACAAACTTATATTATGTTACAAACAAGTCTCGACTCGATTCGCACATTGAGGGTCGTCTGGTCTAAGTCTGAACCCAGACCATAGGACCCCCAATTGGGACTCAATTGGAGCCCTAATCGATTTGGACCAAATTCAGTTCAGATCGATTGGGGCTCCAATTGAGCCACAATCATAGGTTTTATGGTATGGGTTCGAACATCCGATTCAGGCTCAATTAAAGCCCCAATCGGTATGAACTGAATAGTTCATACCGATTGAGACTCCAATTAAGCCCCAATTGGGGGGGTCCTACGATCTGGGTTCAGACCAAGTTGCCCAACCTTGGGAACAAGACCCCCTATTGGGGCTCAATTGGAGTCTCAATTGATCTGGACTAGGTTCGGTTTAGACGATTGAGGCTCCAATTAAACCTCAATCGGGGAGCTTATGGTTTGGGTATGAACCCAGACCAGAGGACCCCGATTAGAGCTATATTGGAGCCCCAATCGGGGGGTCTTATGGTATGGGTCCTAGCCCAGACTAGGTCCTTAGGGTTGAGTGACCTGGTCTGGATTCGGGCCTTAGTTAAGGGACCCCAGATCTTGCTCGAATCGAGTCGGGATTTATTTGTAACATTAGTGTAAGTTTGTAGGGTTTAGTTGTAACATTTATAAAAATATTCGGGAAATTTTGGAAATATAAAAATATTTAACATAATGTTTTAATAGAGAATTAATAAAAGTACAAATTACAATCGTTTTCAAGCATGTTGGATCATTCAAAGTATTTTGGGTTGAATAAAATTTTATGCAAACATGTTGGATCATTTATAAACTTTCCCCTAGTTGACAATCTGAATTTGATCCTTAATTTATTTACAAAAGTATAGTTTTGTCAAAGTATAGCTCCGTCCTCTACCTTTTATATTAACATTAGATGTCAGATTTCATGATTTATTGACAAAAGAGAAAATCCTTCATGATTCAACTAAGCAATTTTCACTACATTATTTGTCTACAATAATGCCAGTCACATTGAATGCAAATTTCACTATATTATTTGTCTAAAATGATGTCATTACATTAATTAAATTTTAAGCTTTGATTAAATTTTAATTTGGCATTCACTGTGATCAATATGAAAAAAATTGTGAATACCACATTCAAATCTTATGTAATGGTGGCACGCATCATTTTAGTTGTACCTATTTTGGATGAGGCATAGAAGGCGACCGTTAAATCCTTTGGAGGATCGCTTCAAACACCCATAAAAAGAGAGTCGAAAATTGTCTACAATTCCTTTCTCGATACTTAAATGAGTATGAAAATATGTAGAATGTAATAGTAAGAATACAGAGTAACGAAAAAATATATTAATTAATATATAGAAAAACACTGTCTTGGGATCAAGACAAATAATCTTACCATAATTGATATTTGGTTTATATATTTACTAATGATAAAAGAGATTTGTTCCGATTTAATAAAATCAGTTGTTATTTCTAGAAGATATAAATGTCAATCATTATACTTTTTTTTATTTTTGGTCAACAAATTCAATACTTCTTATTTAAAGAGAAATTACGCAATCAAAGTGATCACGAAAGTTCATTATTACAATCAACTTCTAAGACTCTACTAAGTTGGGGTAGGGGTTTTAGGACCCAATTATCTAAACGCACATCCAATCTGGCTTGCCTAGCTATCCAATTTGCGCTCACATTGGCCGAACCCAGGATTGTCTTCCACTTGACATCTTGTATTTGCTACGCCATGTTCTTGATATTCTCGCATGTGATGTCCAATCTCTAGTAGCTCGTCTTCCCTTGAATTTGCTCCACGACCCTCAAGGAATCCGTTTCTACTTCAATCTTCTACCAACCTATTTCAATCGCCAGTTTGACACCTTCCAATACTGCTTGAGCCTCCAAGCATTCCACATTGTCACTTCATGCTCTTTGGTTTAGTCCACCCACTAGTTGGTCATTCTCGTCCCTTGCCATCCACTAATCATGTGTTCTCTTGTTTCCTCTAGCCCACAAATAGGACACTCCACTTCCACGATCCTCCCCCTTCTCCTGAGATTCCATCTAACCGCAACCACATTTGAAAGTAAACGCCACATAAAATTCTTAAGGGTTAATTACTTAATTGGTTACACATGTTTGACCAATGTTCAGAATGGTTACACATGTTTCAAAATGTGATTAATTGGTTTTGCTATGTGATTAATTGGTTACACATGTTTTTCCCAATGTGATTAATTGGTTATTCCGTTAGTAAACCGTTAATTTTAACGTTAATTTTAACGTTAATTTTAACGTTAATTAATTTTTTTAACATGTTATTGAATTGTGAAATGACTATTATGCCCTTAGTTGTATTGAAGAACACATGGAAGGATTGAAGAACCAGAATCGAATCAAATTCGATGTTCTTGAGAACCCAAAATCGCAATTCTGGGTTCTTCAAGAACCCAGAAACAGCATTTCTAGGTTCTTCACATTGTGGGTAACATGTCGAACCTTTTAACCACATCATTTCAAACAACAGTATCCATTTAATCACATTATAGAGAAACATGTATGACCTTTTAATCACATTATAGAGAAACATGTATGACCATTTAATCACATTTGGTGATAACATATACTGCAATACAGAACTTCAAGAACCCATAAATGCTGTTTCTGGGTTCTCCAGAACCTAGAAACGCGATTTTGGGTTCTTGAGAACCTAGAAATTGCAATTATGGGTTCTTCGATTCTTGTTCTTGAAGATGATGATGTGTTCTTGAAGATGATTCTAGGGGTAATTACGTCATTTTACGTATCTAAATAGTGATTTAACTGTGATTTCTAATGGTGAACAGTAAAAAAAACAAATAGTCACATTTCAAAACCAATTAATCACACTTTGAAACATGTGTAACCATTCTGAACATTGGTCAAACATGTGTAACCAATTAAGTAATTAACCCAATTCTTAACCTTCGGTAGAGTGTTTACCTTCCATATCATTCTCCATACATCATCATCAAGACCCATCTCTTGCACAGTGGCTCTATCCTTCTCTTTTAACCGATGATAGACCGACTTCACTGTTACTCACCCATCGTTTGTGTAGGGTCATATCATTCGGTCAGGGCAAGATTCTGATCTTAGTGACATGTTCAGAATGCATGCATCCGTGTCATTGAAGCTGCCTCGGAGAAATTTTTCATCCCATGTACGGTCGGCCCAATCAATTCCTGGACTCTCGTGTCCGTGACTGTCATCCTTCACTTGGCCATTCAAATTTGAAGTCTGGCTTTGTCACCACCCAAGGATTCTCGAAGATTTTCACGTTCGCGCCATTTCCAATTAGCCACATCCCCTCCTTAAACAAAATATCCTTGTCGTGGATCAAACTCGTCCAACCCCAAGAAGCTCGACCAACCTTCTTTGCCGAACGAAACTCGGTGTTGGGGAAATATAATCCCTTGAGGGTTCGAACCCAATGAGCTACCGGTTCAGTGAGTATTCTCGCAACCATCTTTGTAAGAAGTGCCTCATTGAAGGTCTCCAATTCACAGAAGTCTAGACCCCCCATCGACTTAGATCTCGCAAGTACCTCTCATATCTTCCAATGAATTTTCTTTCCTTCATTCGACACCCCAACCAGAAATCCGCGATCATAGTATTGATCTTCGGGCACCACGTTCTAAGAGGTTTAAAGGCATTCATCACGTAAGAGGGAATGACCGTGATTACTGCCTTTATGAGGACTTCCTTTCCTGCCTGATTGAGGGTTTTTGACATCCATCCTTGGATCTTATCATGGATCTGCTCTTGATATAGCCCAAAGTTTCCTTATTCGATCGACCACACATGGATGAGAGTCCAATATATCGTCCCGTATCCGAAACACCTTGAATTTGTAGCACCTCTTCAATCGCCTTACATTGTCATCATTCACCCCCTTATTGAAGAACATGTTAGATTTCACATTGTTTATGCGTTGTTAGAGGCTCTACTGTACCTGGTCAAGATCTTCTTCAAAACATGGGCATTCTCCACCGTACCTTTCAAGAAAAAGAGTGAAACATTAGCAAAAAAATAGGTGGTGCAGTTATGGACATCCCCCTTTCAATGTGAGTCCACGCAACCTCTACATCAGTATGGCCTCCTCAACTTGTCTTGATAGCACGTTCGCCAAGAGGATGAATAGATACAGTGAGAGGGGATCACCTTGTCGCAACCCCCTTGTAGGTCGAATGGTGCTTGTTCTTCTTTCATTGATCAAGACTTGGTATGATGTCTTCGTTATGCATTTGTCGCATCCATTCGATCCATTTCGCTCTGAAACCTCTCTTCTCGAGGCTTTTCAATAGAAATCCTCACTCGACCCGATCATATGCCTTTTGCATATCCAACTTCAGAGCACATTCAATAGTATCGTTTATCCTTCGATTCTTCAAATGATAAAACACCTCGTGGGCAATAAGAATATTGTCCTGGATTGCACGACCTGCCACAAAAGCGCAGGTCCTATAAATAGGGTTTTAGCCTAGTCACCAAGACCTTGGATACAATTTTATATATGAAATTGAATAGGTTTATGGGTCTAAAATCACTCGCTCTCGTTGGGCTTGGAATTTTAAGGATGAGGGTAATATCTGTATAATGTCAAGTGGAGGGAAAAACACTTGACCTGAGAAAGGATTTGACTACCGTGATTGCATTTGGACCAACGACATGCCAATTAATTTGGTATAATAAACCCAAAAACCATCTAGACTTGGAGCTCTTGCCCCTCCCAAGTGAAAGACCGCAACCTTGATTTCTCCATCTCACATATCCCTTTCCAAATCAGTGTTGATCTCCTCAGTGATTTGTATCGAAACGACCCCCAAAATCTCCCCTTCTGACCTGAAGACCGATCTAAAATTACCACAAATTTCATATTCCACTCCCCTGGTTGAACTGATCCACTCTCCCCCATCATTTTGAACTATGGTTAGACGATTCCTTCTTCTCGTGACATTGGTTGTTAAGTGGAAGAAGGTTGAATTTCGGTCCCCTTTCGTGAGCCATATTACTCTTAATGGTTGCCTCCAATATACCTCCTCACGATGATGGATATCCTTAATTTGATTTTTTAGAGTTGCCTCCTCCTCTTGGTTGTTCAGGTTTGGCTGATCACTCATGAAACGCTGGAGCCGATCAGTTGCTTTTTCAATTCAAATTGATTATTCACAAATTTCTCCTTCATCCACCGAGTTAATCTCCTACGGCAACTCTCCAGCCTCACATCAATGTCTACTTGTGTTTCCCCACCATCCCATTCGATCCAGGCATCTTTGATTACTTCTTTGCACTCAACGTTTTCAAGTCACATTTATTTAAACCAGAAGTAGTGTTCCCTTCTTTGCGCTCCTTACACACGGTGAAGGATAAGAGACGTATGATCTGATCCAATTGCTATGTCGTTTAAGCATTGGATATACAAATGTATCGCAGCCCAAGCTTCATTGATAAATACCCGATAAATTCTTTTTGATACCATTTCCTCCCTCCAAATCTTCCATATGGATACTTTCTATCATCTCATTGAATTCATCCATATGTCGTTGAGATTTTCGACGACCACCTTCCTTTTCATGATGATGGCTTCTTGCATTAAAGTCTCTCATACATGTCCATGTTGCCCTTCGCCCCTTTCCGATACCACACGACTCATTCCAAATTTGTTTTCTCCTTTGTGGATCAGCATCCGCATACACCCATGTAATGAGGCAAGGGTTCAGTTGGTCACTTAACTTCACCTCACAATTGATAATATTTTGGGTGGTCGACATGATTGTCACTCGAACATCATCCCTCCACCATAGAGCCATTCCTCCCGGCATATCTCTCGAACTAACATAGTATGCACAATTCATCCTCATTTGTTCTCGTACCCTTTCGCAGAATACATTCCCGTTCTTTGTTTCCATAAGACAAATGATCTTCGGCTGGGTCACCCTATTGAAGTGTTTCAAATGGAAAATTGTCAGGGAAGGCCCCAAATCCTGACAATTCTAGCAAATTATACTAATGACCCCCGTGTGTTTGTTTCAGGACAACCACCACAAACCATTTCAGTAACATATGTTTCATCTTCCCTATTTTCATTTTCCTCATTTGCATTTCTTTTGGTCCTCTCCGTCTTTGGTCTACTTCTTTTCTTATGAGGTCTTCCTCTCGACCTGCTCACCTGCACATGATCACTCTCCAGTTCTTTTTCTACATGTGCCATGTCCAACCTCATTATTTTGCCTGAACTTTGACCATCCTCCTCCTCCTCCTCACACCTTCTTTTTAGAGAAATTCTAGTAAGAATTGGTCTGAGACCGGTTATTTGAAGTTTTGATTCTGGGTTGGGGGTTCGACTAGGAGGTTTCTTTGTTTTTTCAATGGGAATGGATTAGTTTGGTATGTTATTGTCAGTGAGAACAATTTTTTCTAGGGGGTTGTATGAGGGGAGGTTGTGTCTGGTGGTTTGTCTTTGAATGAGATCGGTCCAGTTTGGCTTAGGAGTTTCAGGTTGGATGCATTGGATGTTCTGGATAAGGCTTCTTTTGTGGGCTATGGGGGTTCAAATGAGGGTTTTTTGTATGGTGGTCCAAAGGATCATAAGCGGGTTTAGTTCATTGGTAGTAGTTGGTGCTGGGAGGGTTCCTTGAAGTCTTGATATCCCTTCACAAACCGAAATCTCCATATTTTCCATTCGGTTCTGACTCACTGAATCTGTTTCATCTTATTACATTACTTCATTTTACATCTCCTGAACCCCGTACCTTGTGGTTCAGTTCGCTCCTTCTCCTCAGGGTCAGCTAGATTCATCAAAAAAAAATTCTTTGCCATGTCCATCCTCTTCGGCACCCTCACTTTCGGCAGCAGTCTCCTTTTGTTTCCTCATGGCTTTTGCTTCGTTCATTATCTCAAACCAGGACTTCTTCGTGTGGGGCTTCTTTGAGATGTTCCCTTTTCATTTGCTCCTCCAGGTCCTAGTCTTTTCGGTATTCTCCCATTCATCCAAGGACCATACATTGGATGTCTCGGTTTCTCCTTCGACATATGAACTTCCACCTTACAACCTTGTGTAGTATGTCCGAGTTTTCCGCGTCCATAACAAAAGTCCGACAATCTTTCATATTTGATAGAAGCCCAACTTTATTTTCCTTCTGAGTTCTTCCGCCAGAAATCGACTAACAATGATTGGTTAACATCAACCTCAACTTTCATCCTCAAGTAATAGTTGACGACTTTCTCAGTATTCTTCTCTGTTTCCACAAATTTTCCAATCTTATTCTCAATCCTCTCCACATTCGTAATATTAACACATATCCAACCTTAGGTCATGAATTTGGACCAAGAATTGGACCTTCTTGAATTCGACTTTTGTCAGGCCAATACTCGGTGTCCATTTTTTTATGATAAGGCCCTGTTCTTGGACTGACCATGGAGACATATTAAAGATTCAATTTTTGGTCTCCTCATCTGCAACTACTCCTCCGCTAGGGTTTTACTTGGTTCCTTCATGCATGCGACTTAGGATATATTTATCAAACCGACTTACAGGTATATATGTAGTACTTCATGTCACTGCTCTCTTTAGGTTCTTAGATTTTTTCCAGCAAGCTCACGCCACCGGAGAATGTTGTCAGCAATGGGTACACCAGAGGCTTCTCTCAACCCAGGCTTTTATCTTACACTGAAGTTGAACTATCTTATTCCTCTATCTCAGTTCTATACTAGTTATGTGGAAATACTTTGAGTTGACTATTTGACTGGATTTTCCTACCATAAAATTATATATGTTCCTTCGTAAAATATCAGGGCTAATTTAAACATTATTAAAACAATGGGATAAAGCAGTGTTATCAGAACCAGATCCGCCCTCGAACCGGTGAGGAGGTCGGTTCCCAGTTCGTCTGGTCCAACCAGACCAGACCCGTTTCAGTGTGCGGTTTACTGTTCATAATTTTAAAAATACAAATACAAATACAAACTATCTCAAACACACACAGTTGGTTTCTCTTTGCAGATTGGAGGACTTGAAGATGATCCAACAGTTTGAGAGCACTACATTACCAAAGGTATAAAATTCTAATGGATCAAGGTATAAGTATGATGATCAACTATCAAAATATGTTCTATCTACCAAACACGAAATACACAAACAATTCACATATATAAATTTTATCTTCAGATCAGCAACTTAAAACATTGCGAAAAGTAAGCAAGCTCACCTCGACAACATCACCTGTTGTTTGAAAAGTTCAAACATCAGGAGAATTCATGGTTTAACTGTATAATTTACGGGGAAAAAAATCTCAAAATAAGGGCACAATTTCAATCAACACAATTAACCAATCAATACAATTTCAACACCAATGAACATTAACCACATTAACAATCAACACAATTAACATCAATTTCAATACTCATTTTCAGCACATTAACCACACGATCAATCAAATAAGGAACTGAAACAAAACAAGGAACAAGGAACCGAAACATTAACCAATTTTCAACACATCAATCAAACAAGGAACCGAATAAAACATACCGAGCTTGGATGCGGCGTGAGCTTGGCTGTTGCGACGTGAACAATGAGAAGTGTGGATGAGCTTCGTTGCGACATGAGTTTCACTGCGGGTGAGCTTGGGTGCTGCTGCGTGAAGAACTCATGGGAGAATGGGAGATGTGCTGCAGCGTGAAGAACTCAAAGGGAGAATACGAGATGTGTTGCTGCAAGAACTGTGAAGAATAGAAGAAGGGGAGATGTGATGCTGCTGCCAAAAGTTTAAACCAATTGGTTTAACTTTAACCCAATCAGTTTGTGCAAAACAAAACCAATCAGTTTAAACCGAAAAAACCGATTGGTCTGTAAATAAAATAACAGCCTAACAAATTGAACCGAAAATCAACCATTTTACATTTTTTTTTGCAAAACTGGTCGGTTCAACCCGATTCAAACACTATTTATTTGCAAAACAATCTTTTATCTGAATCAAACCGGTAAGGGGTCCGGTTCTCGGTCGGACCCAGGTAGACCGTCGATCCGGTCCGATTATGATAACCATAGGATAAAGTGACTAATTATTTTATCCTATATCCAAAATTGTCCACATTTTTGGGTTCTTGATTTCAATTGCCATTTGGGTTTCTTGATTTTAATTGCCATTGCGATTCTGCTCTTTTGCACTTCGAAAGAGGAGAGGATGACGATGAGGAAGAAGAAGACGAGCGTTCTACTATGCGTACAGATATTGTCTCGATCGATTGCTCACCACGCCATCGAAAATTTCGAGCTTTGCTCCACTTCTCAGCTCTTGAACCCGTCCAGGTGCGATCCGCGCTCGTTGATCTCAGTACGAAAACTAACCTCGCATGGTTTCACAGCAAACCATCGGAAGTGGCAGAATCAGAGCGTACGGAGCCTCATTTTGGAGTCAGCTTCAGAGTCAGTGAAGCTTAATCGACTCTCCGACTCCGACTCTGGTACATATTTATTTTCAAGAATTTTTTCTGCTCAGAAACTCGAATCCTCAATTACTTAGCCATTTTTGTCTTGACCAATGGTGCAGGAATTGTTGAGGTCTTGTTGGATCGACCATCAGCGAAGAATGCGATAGGGAAGGACCTGCTGCGAGGATTGCAGCATACGTTTGATTCTATCAAGAGAGATGCTTCAGCTAATGTATTGATGATTTGTAGTTCAGTTCCCAAGGTTTTCTGTGCAGGCGCCGATTTGAAGGTTATTATGCATTGATTCTTTGTCAATTTTGATTCAATCACTAATCTGGAGATGGTAAACTTTTGGATATTCAATGATAACAACGACCCCTCGTTTTTTTCAGGAACGTAAGACGATGAATCCATCTGAAGTTCAGTTTTTCGTCAATTCTCTTCGATCTGCATTCGACGCTTTGGAGGTCACCACTTCTCATATATATATATATATATATATTTTAACTATTCCCCAAAGTTTTTTTGTCGATTATTACTTCGTTTTGTTGGCATCCCTTTTTTAATTGGTACAATTATATGTAGGGTTAATTACTTAATTGGTTACACATGTTTCACCATTGTGCAGAATAGTTATACATGTTTCAAAATGTGATTAATTGGTTTTGAAATGTGACTAATTGATTTTTTTATCAAACTGTGTTCTTCTTCAATCAAGTTGTTCTTCATCACCGAATTGCATTGAAGAACCCAGAATCTGGTTTCTTGAAGAACTCAGAATCTGGTTTCTTGAAGAACTCAGAATCTGGTTTCTGGGTTCTTCGATTCGATTCTTGTTTTTGAAGATGATTATGTGTTCTTCAATACCATTAGGGGCATAATAGTCATTTGACAATTCAATAATATGTTAAAAAAAATTAATTAACGGTTTACTAACGGAATAATCAATTAATCACATTGGGAAAAACATGTGTAACCAATTAGTCACATAACAAAACCAATTAATCACATTTTGAAACATGTGTAACCATTCTACACAATGGTGAAACATGTGTAACCAATTAAGTAATTAACCATTATATCTATGTCGATGATGAATGCTTGAAACTTTAGTGTGGAACTGTGGATTATATGTTTTGGTAACTCAAGGATGATTTTAGCAGTTATCTGCAAGTTGCTCTCAGTGACAGTATCATTTCCTGCCTCTAACTTTTGAGCTGCAAGGAACACCTACATTTCGTGCTTCTTTTTTTGGATCGGCTCATTTCTTGCTTCTTTGTCTCTTAAGGTTATTTAATAAATGTTGCATTGGCCGTCCACATTTCTTTGATCCCACATTCCTTTAATCCTCTTTGAATTTTTTTTTATTGTTGACTGCAGAAACTTCATATTCCTACAATAGCTGTTATTGAGGGGGTAGCTCTGGGAGGAGGGCTGGAAATGGCCCTATCATGTGACCTACGAATCTGCGGTATTTTCTTTCTTCGGTCGTTATGCTGTGTCCAGAACCTCCTTTTGATATCCTCAATGTTTATTTTATTTTTTTGAACTCATGAAAATTGTTAGGAGAGGATGCAATTCTTGGCTTGCCAGAAACAGGGCTTGCTATAATACCTGGGTACATAAGAAACATTTTTTTTTCATCTTCGATGAAATTCCTCAAAAGGGGTCTAGACGTTACATATGATCTCATAATAGCATCTCTTGACAGAGCTGGTGGAACACAACGACTCCCGAGATTGGTAGGGAAGTCGTTAGCAAAGGAACTCATTTTCACTGGTCGGAAGTTTAGTGGCAAAGATGCCAAATCTATGGGTAATTTTGTTCTCTTTAACTAGTTATTAATTTCTCTATATTAAATATTCATAATAGTTACTGATTTGTTCTTGTATTGCAGGTTTAGTCAATCATTGTGTCCCTAATGGTGAAGCTCACATCAAGGCACTTGAGATGGCCAGAGAAATTAATCAAAAGGTTTATAATCTTCATTCTTAGTGAGTATTTAGTCTGTGTGTGATGAATGGATAAAATTCTGCAATATCTTCATTTGCCTGATTAATGTTCTTCTTCTAAATGATGTGGGGCAGAATCCCATCCATTGTTCTGGTCCAAAACTAAACCATAACCCTAAAAATGAACAAAGCCCATCCAGGAGAGATCCCAATGATAGTCATTATATCTAGTTCTTGATTACGGTCCCACAATCTTTGTGTATGTAAGGGACCATTGGCGATAAGGATGGCGAAAGAAGCTATCAGCAAAGGAATCGAAATGGATATGGAATCAGCTCTAGAATTGGAAGAACATTGCTATGAGCAATTACTCAACACGAAAGATCGATTGGAAGGATTGGCTGCATTTGCTGAAAAGCGGAGGCCAAGGTACACTGGTGAGTAGGTGATTCACGATTCTTCTGTATCTAACTTCTCTGAGCCGGATCGTGGTGGTTGTGTATAGAATTACAATAAATCTTCATGTTTGAATGGAAGAATCGAAAGCAAGAGACAATAATTTGTTCTTGTTGTTGAGTGAAGAATTTGAAATGTCAAAGGCTGTTGAAAACAGCTTGGTCGAATCGTTGAAGTCAAAATGAAATGGATAGACAGTTTGACCGGACTGTGACTATTTAATTTGTAGACTCGACAGATCTGTGGCGGTTCTTAGCATTTTGAATAATTTAGTTGGATTTAGTTTATTAAGAAAAAGATTCCCCATTTTATTTGCTAATTAAGAGGGGGGAAAAAGTTCAATGCAGCTTGACTCTAGAGTTGTCAATCATACTACAAACACGGTATAAAAAATATTACGGGTTTGAGGAAATCATTTTTGTATCGTATTAAAATTATATCAAGTTTTTTCATACGGTGGTTATGTTTGATCTTGTTTACACGACACAATTATTTATATATATATTATATAAAAAAATCCTCAATAATGAACATTTACTAATATATATATATATAAGGATAATTATATTTTTTATACTTAAGCTTAAACATTAGTAAAGAGATTTTCAGTCGTCAAATAATTTTAAAAAAATTAATTAGAATTTTAAATTTATATTATAATTAATATTTTCATATGTCCAAATTTATGAGCGAAAGTTTTCAGTATAACATACCTCAACATCTGAAGTTAATATTTGTGAATATTAGTTTACACAACATTTCTAAAATTTAAACATGCATATTTTAATTTTACCGTTGATTTAAGTTACACAACTTAACCAACATTTTTGTATGTCTGAATTTATGAGTAAAAAGTTTATGTTAAATTAAAACTATTACTATTTTTGTTACTTTTTTTTTTTGGCCAATCTATTTTTGTTACTGGCTAGCAAAGTTTCGTGGCTTTATTAAGATTTATAAATTGATTAAGAAGTAATAAGCTATAGTTATTGGTTTAGAATCTAAATGAATACATACATTACCACCACACATATTCACAAAAGCAAACGGACCGAAACTTTTTTTTTTCTTCCCTATTTAAGACAATATCATAAATAGGGGTGACAGTCGTGTCGTGTCATTAATTGTGTCATGTCTAAACATATCTCGTGTTTAAACCAATAACTTTTAAACGTGTCTCAAAACTTCAAACAAACACAACACGAGTTGTTTAGACATTGGATACGTTAATGTCAAACTATACGTTTTAAAACAGATATATACACAAATCCATATATACATAAATCCATATATACAAAGTAATGTCTTCATAGTTCAATATTAAAAAGTAAGTGAGTATTTTCATATTTTATTATTATTATTATATTTAAATGTGTTTAAACGTGTCACATGTATATACGCCACGAATATTTAATCGTGTTTATACAGATATATGCAGATATGATGTGTTTAGTAATCGTGTCTAACAAGTTGTTTAGAGACGATACCCGTTGATGTTAAACTCATATACGCTTTAAAACAGCTCGTGTCGTATCGTTTAATCATATTGTGTCAGAAATTGTAAGCCCTAATCACAAATGTGATGTTATTAATTTTAAAAAAATCATATGAATTTCCCCTAACTGAAAACAAACACAAAAAACTATATACTTTCCGATTCATTATTTCTAAAGGTGATTTTTCTTCCAACACCTAACCCACTTTCTAAGAAGACGACGAAACATTGTACAAAGCAAATGCTGTCTTTAACGTTATCGTTTTCAGCAATCTCCAACGATGAGCTGTTCATTCTGTGCCCACACCACTTGCGGTCCAACTTGCATCCCATTGTCCACGTCAGTTTCCGCCGAAACTGCCACCGTGGCCGCCATCGTGGTACCAGCTGTTGTCTTCTTCTTCCGCTTCGGCGAGCCGTTCTCCGAAGAAGACGAAGTAGGCTCTGGCGACGACCGCTTCGACGTCACCCTCACCGGCTCTGGATCGCCGGAATTAATTCTTTGAGGGAAGTTCAGCAACGCCCTGGAGCCGCGCATCCGGTACGCCGCCCTGTCGTAGGCGACCGCCGCGTCTTCCGCTGTCTCGTACGTTCCGAGCCAGACCCTGGCCCCGTTCTTGGCTGGGTCACGGATCTCCGAAGCGAATTTTCCCCACGGCCGCTGCCTCACGCCGCGGTAGTGCCGCTCCTTGATCCTAGCAGCCGATGCCACTTCTTTAATCTCCTCTGTCTCCGTTGACGACTCGGGTAAAAACTCCGGCTCGGGCTTCACTGCACCAGAGCCGAATCCGAACTGACACCCATCCATGGACAATGTCGGGACCCACCCCGCCGTCAGCGCATCTCTGAGAACTCCGTACAGAACCATGTCCTCTGAATCGTTCTCCTTCAACGGCAACTCCCCCCAGTTCTCCGATAGACATGGCGAGAGACGGCTGAAGCTTGAACTCCGCCCGAAAATGGAGCCCCGTATAAACGCAGAATCGGATCCTTGATTAATCTCTGCATACAGATTCATCTTCGAGTTCAGCTCTGAGTTAGTTGAGATTTCGTGTTTCTGTAATCGGTTTTGTGAATTTCTTGGTGTGGAATTTTGTGGGATTGAGGAGAAGGAAGGATATATAATTATATATATAGGAGAGAGATGCATGATTCATGAACTTGGAGTGGTGAGAGAGAGAGAGATTTTGTCGGGACTCAAAAACATGTCTTTTTCTTTGTTAATTAATAATTAATTTATGTTTCCACGATTTACATTTTTATTGGAGGAATCCTTTCTTGGGAAGAAGATCCAATCCAACGTTTGATCAAGTGGGAGGGATCATAAAAGTCTGAAGCACGTGGTAACTTTGAGAGGAAAAGCAATGAATGACGTCATCGGGTGACAACCATGCACTTGTCATTTGTCTCATGTTGGGAAATAAGAAATATTAAAGAGAGCTTAACATACAAGGGGAATGATATTTCAGCAACCAAGTTATAATTTAATTTCACGTGATAAAAATGAAACGAGTTAATAATTATAACACTCGTCCTTAATGATATTATTTTATAAAATTAATAAATGGTAATGATAGAAAAAGTTATCCAGTGTTATTGTATATTTAAGATTTTTCCAATGTCTCTATTTTCGTGTAAAATTATTTATAAGTGAACTCCTATATCATGAAGACATGAAGTTTGTGCTGCAACTTAATATAAAAGTTCTAAAAGATAATAATTATTACAAAATCTTAACATTTAAAATGTAAACTAGTGTGTTATCAGTAACTCAATTAAATGGGACAATTTGACTTAAGAATATAATAATTTTTTGTACGATTTAAGTAATTAATTTTTGTTTATAATGTAAAATTAAAACAATTAACCCTGTCCATAAAATTTAAACCGGTTGAAGAGCAAGTGATCAATCAAAAAATTATTAGTTGTCACTGGTCAGTGTGTTTAAAATTACGAAGTTTTTCAAAAAGTAATTAACTAAAAAATATTTAAAAAAGTAACTATACAAAAAAATATTTAGCAAAATGTATATAAACGATACTGGGGTAGCGTTTTTTAGAACGTGCACTGCTTGAAGTAGCGTTTTTTTTTTCCCGAGGTGACGTTTTTCAAAAAACACTACCTGAGGTGGCGTTTTTCAAAAAACGTTACCTAAGGTAGCGTTTTTATGAAAAATGTCAACCCAGTAGTGTTTTTTTTCTAGCATTTTTCAGAGTAGATAATAAATAATAATATTAATTAAATTAAATAATATGAAAGGAGAGTGACCAATAGTTACTTTTTGAAAAAAAATTCAATTTAACAACTCCAAAGAAACTCTCGATCGAATCAATCCCCTGTCCATACTTTTATTTGTTTTTTTAATTAAAATATTACTTGTATGAAGTTACTCAATTAATATTTTATTATTGTCCCGCGGGTAAGCGAAGGAAGCTGCTTAATTACGATATTTATTATTACTGGCTTTATTATTATCACTATTATTATTATTATTATAACAATATATATTCTCCCAACAACACTCTCATTTTTATTTATTTATTTAATTTAAAATAGCTACACATAGAAGTATAGAACACCTCATAAGAAGCCTAGCCCATAAAATAGCTTACTACCAATAATAAAATATTAATTGAGTAACTCCATACAAGTAATATTTTAATTAAAAAACAAATAAAGGTATGAACAAGGTTTTGATTCGATCGCGAGTTTATTTGGAGTTGTTAAATTGTTTTTTTTTAAAAAAAGTCACTATTGGTCACTGCCCTTTCATATTATTAAATTTAATTAATATTATTATTTATTATCTACTCTAAAAAATGTGTCTCCTCTCCGTCTCTCCCCTACGAAAAGGACGGAACCCATCTCTTTCATGAAGCTTTAATGTTAAAACAAGGAGAAAAAAAAAACGCTACTGAGAGTGACGTTTTTAATAAAAATGCTATTTCTAGTAGTGTTTTTTGAAAAATGCCACCCCGGGTCACGTTTTTTGAAAAACGCTACTCCAAGTAGCGTACATTGTAAAGAACGCTACCCCCAGTAGCGCTTATATACATTTTGCTAAATTTTTGTTTTGTATAGTTATTTTTTCAAATATTTTTTGCACAGTGATTACTTTTTGAAAAACTTTAAAAATTACTGGTTGATCGCTTATAGCTCATTAGGGAACGGTTTACACATTGCGTCCAGTATAATTTTATTTTATTTAATGTTATATAAAATTAAATAAAAAATATTGTTAATAATAAGAATATATATATATATATATACATACAAACATCTGATTAGTTATATACATATATATATATTTATAGATTAATAAAAAAAATTAATTCAATTTATTTATAAAATATATAAAATATAAAATATATTTACTTATAAAATCAACTAAAATATTCTAAGAATTTATAACAAAAGTGAATATCAGTTGCTTACAACATGATATGTTGCTCAACTTCATAATTAGAAAAGGTAAATATCTATATTTGTTTAATAAATATTTAGTAATACATACATATTTTTTAAATACCCTAATAAATGACCCTTCAATAGGCTATTTTCTATTTATTAAAATTTATATAAACTAAAAAATATTATGTAGTAATTGTATTGGCTAAAATATTTTTTTACAACACATTTATTATAGTTACATTCTCTTTAGTATTTAATAACTAAATTTTTTTTTTATAAAAAACTTATTTTATGAAAATATATATTTAATTTTATGTATTGTAATATTTGAATTCGTTTTTTCATAGTTATCAAAACTGAACCGGTTCTCGAACCAGTGAGAGAGCCAGTTCTCGATTCAGACAGTCCAACCACGTATTCTCCGATCGAACCGTCCAGTTCATATCAATTAGTACCTTAAAACTGTAAAAATATATGTTAATACTCTCAATTCTCAAACACTACATACCTCAATATTCTAAGACACTACATAACATAATATTCTTAAATTCAAACACAATAACTTTCTAATTTCTTCGGGATTATACTGAAAACGAGGAATTATAATTTTAAGAGTGACTTAGTACTCCATTAGACACTGACTAAGTAGTTAATACGTACTCTCAAAACTCACTGTTTTTTGCCATAATACGAGATTTCATTCAATACTAATGACCCGTTCTTTTGACATAATGGAAAAGGATTTGGGCTTACGGATTCCGTAAGCCCTTGTTCTTTTCGCGGAATTGCAACACACTGGCTTATGAATTCCGGACGGGGTAGACTTAGACATTCCGGGTGAAAACCTCGGAATTCCTAAGCCTAGAAGGCAAGTAATTCGGAATAGAGGTGTTAAAGACGATTATGCCCTTAATCATTTTCCAAAATTCCTAGCGTGCCCCTCCTTCATTTCTAGGCAGCTAAATTAGTTCCAACAACAATGCTTGCCAACTCTAGCTCCAGTATCTACTCTTGCCATTCTCCATTCATTTCCTCCAGCAATGGCGGCAATTCTTGAATCAGATGTTATCTGCAAATAAATTTGGTACCACTAGGTCTTGACCAAAGAATATTTGCATATTATTCAGCCTCTTCGTTTGTAGATCCCATGTTGAAGTTCATATATCTCATTTAAATAAAATAATCACGCCCAAACTTCTCCTATATATAAATGTCCTTGACGTTGCCATTTTTGAACTTCTCCTTATCCTACTCTATCTACAGATTTTTGTTGAGACAACTGTTATGCATATAGCAGTGTTGTGAAAACTGGTGAAGAGTGGCGGATTAAACGAAGATATCAAACCCTAGAAATGGAAGTTCAGAGGAGAGGAAACGAAAGAGACGCAGCAATTGGGGTTCATCGGGACTTGTTCCTTCATTCGGAAGTCCCCCCCTTAAATAAAATGAGTCTCTTAATTACAACGGAGAAAACGAAACGACGGTCCAAATAACAAAGAAGAAAATGAAACGACAATGGAAATGAAACGACTCGGCTGCACATGAAGATGGTCTGCTGCACAACGAAGATGGGATGTGGGCTGCTGCACAACGAAGATGGGTTGTTGGCAAATAAAAGAAGACCAAGCCCAATACGAAGCCTTCCAGATTGAATAATAAGCCCATATGCATATCAGATTTTAACACTCCCCCTCAATCTGGAAGAGGTGAAGTGATCTCCCCTGACCAAAGAACACATTCTTCATTCCAAGTCTGCCAGTCAAAATTTGATGTTGTTGTGTTCCAAGAGGCTTGGTAAATAAGTCTGCTAATTGATCACCTGTCTTAACATGCTCAAGCTGCACAACTTTGTCAACCAATTTTTCTCTAACATAATGACAATCTATCTCAATATGTTTGGTTCTATCATGAAATACATGATTGTTTGCAATCTGAATAGCAGCTTTACTATCACAATATTAAACAGATGGAACATTTTGCTTAAAACCCAATTCTTCCATTAATCCTCTAAGCCAAATAATTTCAGACAATGAAGCACCCATACTTCTATATTCAGCTTCAGCCGAAGATTTAGAAACAGTAGTTTGTTTCTTAACCTTCCAACTGACTAAAGATTTGCCTATCATGATACAAAAACCAGTAACTGACTTTCTAGAAACAATGCAACTGGCCCAATCAGAGTCACAATAGGCAACAATTTCAGGTAATGACTCAGATGACATAAGGATACCTTTACCTGGTTCCCTTTTAATATACCTGACAATTCGCATTGCAGCTTCTAGATGAGAATCCTTCGGATTTTGCATGAACCGACTAAGATTCTGCACTGCAAATGAAATATCTGGGCGAGTAATGGTTAGGTACAAAAGCTTCCCTATCAGTCTCCTATAAATGGTGACATCACTTAGGGGTTCATCATCAACATTGACATTCAGATGCCTATCATATTCCACACTAGTAAATTTCACATTTTGCTCCATAGGAGTCTTAATTGTCTTAGCACCCGAAATGCCAACATCCGAAATAAGTTCTAATGCATATTTCCTTTGACAGAGGATCATCCCTTCATTGGATCGAATTATTTCAATACCAAGGAAATATATCAATTCACCCAAATCTTTCATTTTAAAACACGATTCAAGAACATCACTATTACCACAAATAAGCAAATCATCCACGTATATCAGAAGAATAACCAATTCAGTTCCAACCCTTTTGGTAAACAAAGAATAATCAAGTTTCGACTGATTATATCCAGCATTAATAAGAGAATTGGTCAGCTTAATATTCCATTGCCTACTTGCCTGTTTTAAACCATACAACGATTTTCGCAATTTGCAAACAAGATGAGTGCCCATTTTATCAACGAATTCTTCAGGAACATGCATATATACCTCCTCATTTAAATCACCTTGTAAAAAAGCATTGTATACGTCCATTTGATAGAGGGGCCAGTTATAAACAGAAGCAAGGGCAAACACAGTTCTAACAGTACCTGTCAGACGTCGGATCCGACTTTCCCCGACCCTTTTTGAAAATATTTTTAATTTTTCGTTTTGAAATGTCGGGTCTTGGCGAGCGACGGGTCCGGTCGAACGGGGTCATCAACCGGACCGAAAAAATTGAAAGAGTCGCCACCGATTAATTGAAGGCTAATCGGAATCCTAAAATTGCCTAGGGTACATGGAGTTTACATCCTAGGGCTTAAAAAGGTCTACGTCCAGAGAATCGAGTTCGGGGGTTTGATTACGTTTTAAAAGCTCGCGAGCTTATAATCCGCACTTTTCGGTACTTTAATTTGCTTTTGAAATGTTTTTCAATTTTGCCCGAATTGCCCGTTTTAATCATGCTTGACCCAAAAAAAACTACATGCATTTTTTTTAAATTAAACAAACCATGTACAAACAAAGTTTTATTATTTTTTTTTATTTCAAATAATCAAGAGAGAACTAAAGTTAATCGTGCTCGAAAGAAAATGGTTTAACTCTTGAGCCATTTTAAACGTGTCAAAACATGCACGAATAATTTTTGAAAATATTAAGCTCGTTGGACTAATTTGTCCCATTTTAAGAAGTTATAGGATGTCCAAAAAATATAGGGACCAAAATGCAATTTATAAAAATTTGAGCTGAATTGGACAAATATTTTCGAAAATTGCAGAAATGACCCTAAACTATTCTGGACTTATTTGTAACACTTGGTAAAGTTCTAAAATAACCCGAAAATTATTCTAGACTTATTTGTAACATTTTGAAAAGTCATGGAATGTCCAGAAAAATTTAGGAAAAAAAATTGTAATTTTCGAAAAAAAATATAACTTAACTGAAAATATTTTTTTTTTAAATTACAGAATTGACCCTAAACTATTCTAGATTTATTTGTAATACTTGGTAAAATTCTAAAAATAACCCGAAAATTATTCTAGACTTATTTGTAACATTTTTACAAATCATGGAATGTCTAGAAAAGTTTAGAAATCAAATTGTATTTTTTGTTTTTTTTAGAGCTGAATTAAGAAAAACAATTTGCACAAATGGCCCAAAACCTTTTCGGTTTGGTTTATAACACTCGATAACGTCCCAGAAATGACCCGAGAGTCCAAAGACCGAGTTGTAACCTTCATCAAAGTTGGGAATGACCTAAGTCAATTTTGAAATTTTTTTCACATATACATAATATACATATATTATACATAATACATAATATATATATATAGTATTACATAGACATAATATAAATAGATATTATACATATAGATACATAGATAACATAAACATAATATAAATATATATTATACATATAGATATATATAGTATTACATAAACATAATATAAATATATATTATACATATAGATATATATAGTAATACATAAACATAATATAAATATATATTATACGTATAGATATATATAGTAATACATAAACATAATATAAATATATATTATACATATAGATATAATAGTATAAACATAATATAAATATATATAGTAATACATAAACATATATTATACATATAGATATAATAGTATTACATAAACATAATATAAATATATATTATACATATAGATATAATAATATTACATAAACATAATATAAATATATATTATACATATAGATATATATAGTATTACATAAACATAATATAAATATATATTATACATATAGATATATATATAGTAATACATAAACATAATATAAATATATAATATATGTATATAAACTCTTTTTTTTTTTTTTTTTTTTATAACATAAATAATAACATTAGAAAATACAAATACAATATTAAATGAAAGAAAAATATACATAAATTGTTCGGAACTTAAACACCGTACGAGAAACCGAGATCGATAATTACCGATATATTTTTTTCACTCTTTTTTTTTTACTCTCTCTAATCACTCATCTCTTCCCTATTTATCTTCAATTCCTTCACTCACTCCCCTTCATCCTACGACACTTCTCCTCTATTTATACACAATTTGCATCTTATTTTATTATTTTATTATTTTTTTAAAAAAATAATAAAATAGACCAAGTTGTACAAAAAGAGGAACATGGCCATGTGACCATGTTTCACGTTCATATATTTTTTTTATTAATTTAATATATATATATATATTTTTTTTTAAAAAAAAGTAATTTTTTTTTAATATCGATTTCTTTTGGCTCGATTGCTTGCGTACGATATTTGACCATGAGCCAAAATCAGGTGTTTACAGTTGCCCCTCTTTGAACACACACTCATGGAATTGATCTCATGAGTGTGTGTTCAAAGACAAACAACTGATTTTGACTCCTCTTTATTCATTATTTACATAGTAGACAAATATCTTTACGCAACTTTCGGAAGCTAGACACCTATAGGACCTGATCGTTGACGATGATTTGTGGAGACTGAGTGTCTAAACGCTCATCAACTTGTGATTCCCATACGTTGGACACCTACAGGTCCTGGTTGTCGAGGATGCCTTGTGAAGGCTGAACACCTAAAGGCTCCGCTCGTCGGCTTGTGACTTGTTGGGGATGACTTGCGGAGGCTGAACACCTAAAGGCTCCGTTGGTCGACTTGTGACTCCCAGAAGCTGGATAACTACAGGTTCTGGTCATCAAGGATGACTTTCGGAGGCTGAACACCTAAAGGCTCTGCTTGTCGGTTTTGTGACTCCTAGAAGCTGGATAACTACAGGTCCTGATTGTCGAGATGACTTGCGAAGGCTGAACACCTAAAGGCTCCGTTTGTCGGCTTGTGACTCCTAGAAGCTGGATAACTACAGGTTCAGGTCATTGAGGATGACTTGCGGAGGCTGAACACCTAAAGGCTCTGCTCGTTTTTTTTACTCCAAGAAGATGAATAAATACAAGTCTTGGTCATCGATGATTTTTTATTTTTATTTTTTTTCTCTCAATTTTCTTTCCTTTTGCTACGATTTTTTTTTTTCCGCACCTCTCGGTTCCCTTAATTTTTGCCTAGGTCGCCCTTTCGGGTTTTCAACCTAGCAGAGATTTGATTCCTCTCCTTTTGCCATGATTGTCCTTTTGGGGATTTTCAATCATGCCCCTCTTCCCTAAGTTTTGCCTAAACCGCCCTTTAGGGTTTTCGATTTAGCGGGAATTTTCTCACTTTTGAGAGGTTCGTATTCTGGTTACAAAGTCCTTAAGGATAGTATTTTCTGACTGTGTCCATATTGATTGGACTGGGGAGTTCTTGGCCATCCATATTGGTGATGATCATGGCTCCTCCACTGAAAACCTCTTTCACGACATAAGGCCCTTCATATTTAGGCACGAACTTGCTCCGAGAATCTGGATTGACTCGCAGGATTTTTCTGAGAACTAGATCGCCTGCTTGTAATTCTCTTGGACGTACCTTCCTGTTAAATGCACGAGCCATGCGTTGCTGGTACAATTGCCCATGACACAACGCGATGAGCCGCCTTTCATCTATGAGATTTAATTGCCCGTATCTGCATCTCGCCCATTCTGATTCGTCCATCTCTGCTTCAGCGAGGATCCTTGCTGATGGGATTTCTACTTCAATTGGCAACACGACTTCAGTCCCGTAAACAAGGGAAAATGGGGTTGCCCCTGTTGATGTCCGTATTGAGGTCCTGTATGCCATGAGTGCCCAAGGCAGCTTGTCGTGTCAGTCCTTATAATTGACAGTTATTTTCTCTATGATCTTCTTGATATTCTTATTTGCTGCTTCCGTTGCGCCATTCATTTGTGGGCGATATGGAGACGAATTTCTATGCTTGATCTTAAATTGGTCACACAACCCATCAACCAATTTATTATTCAGATTTTTGGCAATATCTGTGATGATTGACTCCGGCACCCCATAACGCGCGATGATATCCCGCCTAATGAAACGCTCGACCGCTTTTGCCGTTACTGACGCTAGGCTAATAGCCTCTATCCACTTGGTGAAATAATCGATCGCCACCAATATGAATTGATGACCATTGGACGCCTTTGGAGAGATCATGCCGATTACATCGATACCCCACATTGAGAAAGGCCATGGGGAAGTCATGGGATAGAGCTCGTGTGGTGGCGCGTGGATTTGGTCTGCGTACACTTGACATAGGTGACAATGTTGGACATGTCTCATACAATCAGACGTCATGGTAGACCAAAAATACCCAAGTCTCATTATCCTTTTTGATAGCATTCGCCCGCCCATGTGTGGGCCACAAAAACCTTCATGAATTTCTTCCATTAAGCGCTCAACTTCTTTGGCATTCACGCATCTCAAAAGGGTATCATCAAATGATCTTTTGTATAAGGTCGGGCCACTGAGAAAATAATTACAAGCCATCCTTCGTACGACCTTCCGGTCATTTCTTGTGGCACCTTCTGGGAACTCTCCAAACTCCAGGTATTTTTTTATGTCCGTGAACCACGGCTGACCGTATGACTCTTCAACTGCATAACAATAGGCTGGAACCTCCTTGATCTTGATCTCCACTGGTAGTACCTGATTTCCCGGTGAAATTTTACTCATTGATGCGAGCGTTGCCAATGCATTTGCAAATTGGTTCTTATTTCTCGGCATATGAGTGAAAGTGATGTCTTCAAATTCTGCAGCTAAATCCTCAAGGTGCTCGTGCTCGTGGTATGGTTGGAGTTTGGCATCCCTCGTCTTCCATTCCCCTGTCGTTTGGAGGATGATTAACATTGAATCTCCGAACACTTCTAGTTTCTTCACTTCGAGGTCTAGTGCAGCTCGCATGCCGAGAACACATGCCTCGTATTCTACAATGTTGTTGGTGCAGTGGAAGGTGACCTTGGCTGCCACTGGGAAGTGTTGCCACTTTGGTGAGATGAGCACTGCCCCGATACCCCCTCCGACTGAATTCACAGCACCGTCGAAGTACATCCTCCAATTTGCCTTCGGCATCCCTTCTTCTTCTACTTGCATGATCTCACCATCTGGGAATTCGGAGTTGATCAAGTGATCGTCGTCTATGGGAAACTCCGCTAAATGATCGGCGATTGCTTGCCCCTTCACCGAAATTCGAGGCACGAATTCTATGTCATACTCAGATAATTGAACTTGCCATTTGGCGATATTTTTTGTCCATGCTGGCTTATCTAAGAGGTATCTCACAGGATCCATCTTCGAATACAGACGTATGGTGTAGTACAACGTATACTGGCGAAGTCGCTGCATTACCCACACGAGTGCGCAACATATCCTTTCCACCTCTTGATACTTTGTTTCACCCTCCGTGAACTTCTTACTCACGTAGTATATGGCATGTTCATTCTTTCCAGTCACATCGAGTTGTCCCAACATGCACCCCAACGAGTCTTGGAGCACTGTTAAATACATAATGAGTGGTCGTCATGGAGTTGGCGGCACCAGGACTGGTGGGCTCATCAGGTATTATTTTATGGACTCTAAGGCGTTCTGGCATTCTTCATCCCAAATTATCCGAGCGTTCTTACGTAAAAGACGAAATAAAGGTTGACACTTGGTTGTCATATTTGCGATGAAACGCGCAATGTAATTCAAACGTCCTAAAAGGCTTCAGACCTGCTTGACGGCGATGGTGGGGGTAACTCTTGTATCGCCTTGACTTTGTCAGGGTCTACCTCAATTCCATTCGCACTGACTATGAAGCCCAATAACTTGCCTGATGTGGCTCCAAAAGTGCATTTAGTCGGGTTTAAACGCAACTTGTACTTCTTGAGCCTTTTAAATAGCATGCGTAAATTGATCAAGTGATCTTCACCTTCTTGAGACTTTGCAATCATATCATCTACGTACACCTCGATCTGTTTGTGCATCATGTCGTAGAACAATGTCACCATGGCCCTTTGGTAGGTTGCCCCTGCATTTTTTAAACCGAAAGGCATAACTCTGTAACAAAATGTGCCCCACATCGTGACAAATGCAGTTTTTGACTTATCTGCCTTAAACATCTTGATCTGGTTGTATCCTGAGAACCCGTCCATGAACGAGAACATCGTATGACGTGCCGTGTTGTCGACCAACATATCGATATGAGGCAGAGGGAAATTATCCTTCAGACTGGCTTTGTTAAGATCTCGATAGTCGACACAGACGCGGACGCCACCGTCCTTCTTGGGTACTGGAACAATATTTGCTACCCATTCAGAATAGTTGCAAACTTCTAAAAATCCAGCGTCGATTTTCTTGATGATCTCTTCCTTAATTTTAAGGATTAGGTCGAGACTTTGTCTCCTCAGGTGTTGTCTCTTGGGTCTAAAGTTCTCAGTGTCTATTGGCAGAACGTGCTCCACGATTGACGAATCAAGGCCTGGCATGTCAGCATATGACCAGGCAAAAATCTCCTGATACTCTTTTAGCAAATCTATCATCTGAGATCTTTGGTTAGGACTCAGACTTGTCCCAATCTTCAATTCGCGTGGTTCCTCAGGAGTGCCGATGTTTATGACCTCAGTGACTTCTGTTGTTAAGAGTTTGTCTCTCTCATACCTGTCCCAACTTTCTTCAATTTCTTTCGTGACATCCTCCTCACCGGATCCTTCTCCGTAATGTACAGAGTCAGATTCGACGAGGGTGTCCTTGTACGAGATTAAATCATGGTTCCCCTTGTGGTCTCTAGAGGTATTGTTCCTAAAGAAGGAAGCAGAAGAGAAGGGATATTAATGTCAGAAGTAGGTAGAAAGAGATATAATATTGATGAATTAACAAAAGAAGGGATTCATTTGATGTGGTCATGACAAATTTCCCCTATTCCAAAATGTGAGGCTCATACATATGTCCTACGCGGAATACATCCTTTTTCAAAAGGTCTTACTCATTATTACTATGATAAAACGCATAAGCATGTAATGTCATCCAGTTTGTGATATTCTCCCCACTAGCAAGTGGACGGACGAAAAGGCCTGAGGGAGCTTCATCAAGCAGGGCTCCAATGGTGACACCGGTCGAAAACAAGCCTGATAAGCCTTCGTGAGAAGCAACGCCGTCGGGTTGAATCATTTGTGGTGGGCCAGGAAATGAAGCAGCGAGGGGAGGAAATAGCATTGCCCGTGAATTTCCGGTTAAACGTTTCCTTCGGGCGACTTCGTAATCTTTGAAATTAGGATAGAAACCCAGTCCAAAAGTGCCTTTGTTCTTCCTTGGAGTTATTGGGTGTATGATGCCCTGACCATGGATTCCCAGTCCGCGTCCTAAGATGAAGTTGTTGCCTAACATGATCTTCCCCACCATGAGCTCGGCTCTGTCTGGTGCTGTCTCTCCCCAATCCCTAATCACAGAAATGAGATCGAAGGCATGGAAAGACAATGCATCTTCTGTCTCGATTCCGATGAAAGTTACGGAAGTCTCCTTATAGATCTTGTAATCTTCCTCCCCATCGATCACAACCAGGCGATCCTCAAATATAAATTTTACTTTCTGATGCAAGGTAGAAGGCACTGCACCAACAGCGTGTATCAAAGGTCTTCCCAAAAGTAGACTGTAGACCCCTGGAATGTCCAAGACTTTGAAAGCTACGCTGAACACGCATGGACCAATCTCCAATGGTAATTCAATTTCTCCTTCTACTTCCCTTATATTGCCATCAAAAGCTCGAACAACACTCTTGGTTGGACGGATGAGTGACGGATCTATATTCATATGTTGGAGGGTGAACATCGGGCATACATTTAAATCTGAGCCGTTGTCAATCATTACTCTTGAGAGCACGTATCCCTTGCTTTTGCACACGATGTGGAGGGCCTTGACATGTTGTTGTCCCTCAGAACCCAACTCTTCATCCCCGAAGGCGATTTGGCTAGCAAAAACCGAACCGATGAGATTCTCTACTTGGCGGGTTGAAATTTCCTTTGGTACCAGGGCTTCCTTCAAGACATTCATTAATGCCTCTCGGTGTTGTTCAGAACTCAACAACAGAGCCAACAAAGATATTTGCGCTGGGGTTCTGCGCAACTGGTCCACGACCTTGTATTCAACATCCTTTACAATCTTCATGAAATTGCTCGCTTCTTCTTCAGTTACCTTCTTCTTTTGGGGTCCCTCCACCTACTTCTCTTTGGGCGGGTTTTGTGGTTGGATATAGCAACGTCCAGATCGAGTCATACTGAAAATGTCTTCATTTTTCGCAGATCCTTCCGCGTACCCCCCATAGTTCCAATGTACCCTTTTGTTGCTCTCGTACTTGAATGGTGCTGGTCCTTGCGGTACGTAGTCAATGATTAGTGGGGTGATCATCGAAACGTAATTTTTTAGCATCTCCTGACCCATGGGGCTGATCAAAGGGGTTGGTCCTTCTTCTAAGAAGATCATGTTGACTGAGCCTGAAGCGTGGTTGGGTAGCGGATTGGTATTGACATTCGGTGGCGAAATGGGATTTAAGACAAGGTATTTATGATCAATAAGGTCTTGGATTCGGTGCTTCAGGCGAGGGCAATTGTTAGTGGTGTGCCCAGGTGCTCCCATGTGGAACTCACATTTTGAATTTGGTTCATTAGCCAGAATTCTTGTTTCGGGGCTCAGAACCTTAGGACCTATGAGCCCTTGAGCCAAATCCTTCTTGTACAATTCAACCAATGGTATTGGAAGATGGGTAAATTGTCGGGGCTCTCGAAACCTCCTTTGGTTCCCACCTCGGTTGACAGAATCTTGTGGGTAAGGTAGAGAGGTTGATCCTTGTGGGGCTCGAGGAGCCTGAGGCATCGGGACCACCGGTGATGGTTGATATTGTTGATACGGAGCCGAGTAAGGAGCCTGGTAAGGGTTTGGATAGACCGCGCCTATGGTCGGGGTAGGCTTCTTTGTTCCAATTTTCTTAGGATCCGCTGCACCTTTGTATGGGTCTTCAATCTTTCCGGACCGAAGCCCTTGCTCAATCAATTCGCCCGTCATGATGAGATTTGAAAATTCCGCTGTGGATTGACTCATCATTTGGGTATAATATATACCCTTAAGAGTGCTGATAAAAATCGGGACTGCCTCGTTCTGCCCGAGAGGCGGGTTCATGCAGTTGGCCTTTCCCCTCCACTTAGACACATAATCTTTGAAAGATTGTCCCTCTTTCATCTCCATAGCTTGAAGATCAAGGCGAGTAGGAGCGTTATCCAGATTATGCTTATATCGGCGGTGGAAAAGCTTGGCCAGCTCCTCCATATTTGGCACTTGCTCTGTTCTTAATCCTGCGAACCAGACCAGCGCCTCCCCTTTCAAACTTTCCTGGAAAGTCTGGACCATCAACTTGGTATACTGTTTATATGGAGTCATTTTCGCCATATAGATCTTAAGGTGAACAATCGGATGTCCTGTTCCATCGAACCTTTCAAAGTCTGGCACCTTGAATTTATCAGGCATCGGGATTTCCTGATATAGAGCCAGATCAGAGAAGTTCAGGTCTCCCAATCGATCTACTCCTTGAATATACCTCATTTTTTCTTCAATCTGCTTCAACCGCTTGTCTTGTTCAGTCTCGATCGGGACGACTGTGACCGAGTAATTGGGGAGACCAAACGCGGGTCGTGCGACCTGGTTGGGGTAAACAGGTACCGGAGGTGCAACCCGATCATGCTGAAGAGGAAAAGCTTGCTCTTGAGGGCCATGTACGGGTAGTGGAACTTGATTAGGACAGTCGTATGTAGGAGGTGGAGCTTGGTTGGGATGGCCATATGTGGGAGGTGGAGCTTGGACAGGATGACCATATGTGGTAGGTGCAGCTTGGTCAGGATGACCATATGTGGGAGGTGGAGCTTGCTCGGGGTGACCATATGTGGTAGGTGGAGCTTGGTCGGGATGACCATATGTGGGAGGTGGAGCTTGCTCGGGGTGACCATATGTGGTAGGTGGAGCTTGGTCGGGTAAGACCAAAGTACTTTGCATGGATTGATGAGGTACTACGGGCGGAGGTGTTGCTTGAGAAGACGAGGTGGCTGCCTGGGCGTTTAGAAAAACCAACATTTGCTCGAACCGGGATGTCATACCAGCCATGCCAACATTCATGCTGTGTATAGTCTGTTCGAGCTGGATGATACTCTCTTCATATTCTTGAGGTGCCGGATTTGTCAATAGTCGCATGGGTTCCGGAAAACCTGGAGGAGGGCTTTGATTTGGTTGCTCCATTCGTTCCAATTGAACGAAACCGCGAGTGCGTATCGGGCTTGTTCTTGCCAGATGTGCCTAAATCATTCAAATATCATAGTAAGAATGGTAAATACACAATTGATCATGCATGTTTTTTTTTAATATGCATGTTCTGTTCATTCCATTCGTAGGCTTTGATGACATATACGACAAACGTTTTTTCACACAATACTCTAAAAGGAGTTGGTCAATCAAAGTCTAATTCTTAAGACGTTTCACACGACGACGCATCTCGTTGAGTGCATTTGTCGCTTGCTCCTTGGTTCGAAGGAAGGTCGGGGACATGCATTTCGAAAATCTTTTTAATTGCCTCGCCCTTCGTCTGGACTGTTCAAGGGTGCCATTCAACTCAGCTATTTTGCCCTCACATTTCTCCAAGGTGTGATCCCGACTTCTCACTTCATTTCGCACACACCGTACCTCATTGCGGAGGCGTTGGATTTCTTTCTTGGATCTAGAGTGTTCATTAGCCCAAGCAATACTTTGAATTTCCACCCTAGATTTCATGATCGCGTAGATGTCCTCGTGAGATGACGGTGATTGCTTGGGTCTATCCCCAATTATCTCCTCTGGGTCAAAAGGCGGACTTGCGGGTGCCGAGTAGAACTTATGAATGTACTCTGTTGTCGCATGGTATTCGTTTTCCTTTGTCGTGGAGCCTTCCATCAGATTTATGAATAGTGGGACTCAGTTTCCCCAATCATCATTCACTTGTCGAACTGAGTCTCGTAGTGAGTTTGCAATGTCTGCTCGGCTGTGCTACTTGTATGATCTTGGGGGTCCATGAATGTGCACCGGAATATCTTGGAAACCACCGAATTGTCGAATAACTCGGGAAGGGTAGGTAGTCATGGATCCTCGATGGCTGAGAAGCGAAACTCCCTCGAAATTTTTGCATCTAAGGATCGTAGAACGGTGGATGGGTAACCATCTAGCCGTCCATAAAATGTCCTTATGCGTTAATTTTGAAATATAGATTTTCCAATCGAGGGCTTTCCATTTCTCAGCTTCGAACAATGATCGACCTAACATTCTCGAGATAACCCTTTTGTCACCTAAAAAGTTTGCCCGGGGAAAATTCATGCCAAATTCTTTTATATGGCTTAAGAACCAAATCTGAAGTAAAGCCGGACTTGCTTTTAGTTCTCCTTTCCCTTTGGTTTTTAAAATGTTTAGAGATGCAATGGTTTCAGCGAGCAATTCCGTCACGAAACCCTTGCCTTCTATTACTTGGGTAACAACTTTAGCCATAGCTGAGTCGATGAGACCATTAAAAAAGAGAAATACGACCGTTCCCAAAACAAGTAAAATAAAAGCATGGCATCTCCCCGGGGCATTTGTTTTATCGGCAATTCGGTGCTCTATCCAATATACCAAAAGTTCAATAGATAAGCCATGACCCCCATTCAACCTGAGCTCGGTGGACATTTTGTTTGTTGTGACTTTGAGCAGTTTGGCCAAGGTACTATCTTCGCCTCTTTGTTGGAGGTCGGGTTGAATAATTCCACGATCCCAATCTACCCCTTAAACGAGTTGACGGTATTTTTCGAGCATAGGTGTGAGTTCATTGTTGTTTATCACGAAGACGACGTTTTTTACATTCCAAAAATCAGACAAAGCATCGAGGAGAGCCCAATTGACTTTGTAGTTTGCGAGTTCATGAACCTCGCCAATGTTCTCATTCACGTACTTCTGATCCTCTTTTTTCATGGCTTTCCATATTCAGGCAATTTCGACCGTGGGGGGCTGAATGACCTTGGTGCGAGGACAGTGGTTTGTCTGCTTCATCCTTACCAAAGATGATATGTGAAACGTCCTAAGGATACAAGACAAAATGAACGGAACTTACATTTTATTTTTTTTTAGAAAAATGCAATGCAAGTGCGAGAAAGTAAATGTCACTACTAAGTTATTACATTTACAGAGGTTTATGGAATACAAAAGGCCCAATCCTATACATGTCATAATCTATGGCCCAAACAAAACACGAGAAAAGGAACAAACACGAAACTGGTAGAAGGTTAAGCGTGGTGTGGAGCTTTTGTTCTAACGGGATGGAATTTCTAGGACCTCTGAACCGGCGGAACCTCACCCCCTGTAGAGGATCATAGGCCCATTCCGATCATCGAGTTGAGTTTTTTAGGTGCGTGCCGGCGGTCCAAACCGCTCCGGGCGCATTCCCCTACTAAACTCCCTAAGCTCTTAATGTGCTCCAGGTCCGAGCGGGTAATGGTAACCAGCATGGTGTGTGCAGAACGAGTATTTACATAGTTTTGAATTATTACATTTACATTGCTTTTTAGACAAAAATTTAAAACTGCAAGCATGAGCAAACAGTCAAAACAGATAGGTCAAAATATAATATGGCAAAGCAAACATGACAAAGCCTAAACCCTCTAAAAAAAAGTCCCCAGCAGAGTCGCCAAATTGTCGGACGTTGGATACGACTTTCCCCGACCCTTTTTGAAAATATTTTTAATTTTTCGTTTTGAAAATGTCGGGTCTTGGCGAGCGACGGGTTCGGTCGAACGGGGTCATCAACCGGACCAAAAAAATTGAAAGAGTCGCCACCGATTAATTGAAGGCTAATAGGAATCCTAAAATTGCCTAGGGTACATGGAGTTTACATCGTAGGGCTTAAAAAGGTCTACGTCCAGATAATCGAGTTCGGGGGTTTGATTACGTCTTAAAAGCTGGCGAGCTTATAATCCGCACTTTTCGGTACTTTAATTTGCTTTTGAAATGTTTTTCAATTTTGCCCGAATTGCCTGTTTTAATCATGCTTGGCCCAAAAAAAACTACATGCATTTTTTTTTAAATTAAACAAACCATGTACAAACAAAATTTTATTATTATTATTTTATTTCAAATAATCAAGAGAGAACTAAAGTTAATTGTGCTCGAAAGAAATGGTTTAACTCTCGAGCCATTTTAAACGTGTCAAAACATGCACGAATAATTTTTGAAAATATTAAGCTCGTTGGACTAATTTGTCCCATTTTAAGAAGATATAGGATGTCCAAAAAAATATAGGGACCAAAATGCAATTTATAAAAATTTGAGCTGAATTGGACAAATATTTTCGTAAATTGCAGTAATGACCCTAAACTATTCTGGACTTATTTGTAACACTTGGTAAAGTTCTAAAATAACCCGAAAATTATTCTAGACTTATTTGTAACATTTTGAAAAGTCATGGAATGTCCAGAAAAATTTAGGAAAAAAATTGTAATTTTCGAAAAAAAAAATATAACTTAACTGAATTTTTTTTTTTTAAATTACAGAATTGACCCTAAACTATTCTAGATTTATTTGTAATACTTGGTAAAATTCTAAAAATAACCCGAAAATTATTCTAGACTTATTTGTAACATTTTTACAAATCATGGAATGTCTAGAAAAGTTTAGAAATCAAATTGTATTTTTTGTTTTTTTTAGAGCTGAATTAAGAAAAATAATTTGCACAAATGGCCCAAAACCTTTTCGGTTTGGTTTATAACACTCGATAACGTCCCAGAAATGACCCGAGAGGCCAAGGACCGAGTTGTAACCTTCATCAAAGTTTGGGAATGACCTAAGTCAATTTTGAAATTTTTTTCACATATACATAATATACATATATTATACATAATATATATATATATAGTATTACATAGACATAATATAAATAGATATTATACATATAGATAAATAGATAACATAAACATAATATAAATATATATTATACATATAGATATATATAGTATTACATAAACATAATATAAATATATATTATACATATAGATATATATAGTAATACATAAACATAATATAAATATATATTATACATATAGATATAATAGTATAAACATAATATAAATATATATAGTAATACATAAACATAATATAAACATATAGATATAATAGTATTACATAAACATAATATAAATATATATTATACATATAGATATAATAATATTACATAAACATAATATAAATATATATTATACATATAGATATAATAGTATAAACATAATATAAATATATATAGTAATACATAAACATAATATAAACATATAGATATAATAGTATTACATAAACATAATATAAATATATATTATACATATAGATATAATAATATTACATAAACATAATATAAAATATATTATACATATAGATATATATAGTATTACATAAACATAATATAAATATATATTATACATATAGATATATATATAGTAATACATAAACATAATATAAATATATAATATATGTATATAAACTCTTTTTTTTTAATAACATAAATAATAACATTAGAAAATACAAATACAATATTAAATGAAAGAAAAATATACCTAAATTGTTCGGAACTTAAACACCGTATGAGAAACCGAGATCGATAATTACCGATATATTTTTTTCACTCTTTTTTTTTACTCTCTGTAATCACTCCTCTCTTCCCTATTTCTCTTCAATTCCTTCACTCACTCCCCTTCATCCTACGACACTTCTCCTCTATTTATACACAATTTGCATCTTATTTTATTATTTTTTTAAAAAAATAATAAAAAAGACCAAGTTGTACAAAAAGAGGAACATGGCCATTTGGCCATGTTTCACGTTCAGATATTTTTTTTATTAATTTAATATATATATATTTTTTAAAAAAACAATTTTTTATTTTATTTTTTTAATATCGATTTCTCTTGGCTCGATTGCTTGCGTACAGTATTTGACCATGATCCAAAATCAGGTGTTTACAGTACCCATTTTAACAACAGGAGAGAAGGTATCAAAATAGTCTATGCCATGCTTTTGCACTAATCTCCTCAGTTCCTACATCACGAGGGATGTTCACATCATAGGAGTCCGACTCAGCATCATAATCGAAGAATATGGGCAACTGATCAGTTTTGCTATTCTCAAAGGGAAATAATTTTTCATTGAACTGGACATCCCTACTAATGAAATATTTCTTTTCCGATAAATGATACAATATGTATCCCTTTTGAGACTCTGAGTATCCCACCAAAATGGATGGGATAGCCCTAGAGGTAAATTTGTCAGCTACCTGCATATTCTTCGCATAGCGAAGGCACCCAAATACCCGAAGGTGACTAATCACCTGTTTTTTATTACTCAACATCTCCATAGGAGACTTTCCATTCAGCACCTTAGATGACATCAAATTGATCAGGTAGCAAGCAGTTAAAACACAATCACCTCAAAACTCATTAGGAAGTGAAGCCTTAGGGGTGAGCGGTTCCGGGTACTCTGTACATTTAGGGGTTCCCGGAACCTACCCAAGTTAATACGGGGTATTAAATTTTGGAACCGGAACCTACCCGTTTAATTTTGGAACCGGAACCTACCCGGAACCTATTTGTAGAAACGGTTCCAGGTACCCTGTTAGGAACCAGTTGATGTGCGTGGTCGATTTCGGTTCCGGTTTGATACCAGTTCGGTTTCGGTTCGGTACAAGTTACATAATCCATTTCAATTCCAAAACCCAGACAATTCCAAATTAAAGTCCAAATCGAACAGCTTCCAAATATACAATTACAAATTACAGTCCAAACCACAGTTCCTAAAGTAGGAGTACAATTATCCCTTGTAATAAGGAATTAATCAAGGAAATGCACCTACCTCTTGCTTGAACTGCACCAAGCCGCGTTCTGCACCCGACTGCAGCAACTTTATCACCACGTTCGTCCGTGTAATAAAGGGAAGCTTTGAAAATGGAGTCGAACCCACATTTTCCAATCATCAAGGATGGCTCAAAATTATCGGTCGCCTCTTTGAATCTCTAAGAAAGAGAACTCTGATAAGTGGTACTGCCTATTAACTGATCTCGAGGTGACATGACACTGGTCTATCTCCTTCTTTAACTCTCTTATTGTGTGGTCTGAACTTGCAATTTGCTTCTCCAATTGGTCTCTAGCAATGACAAGCTCCTCCTCCAGTTGTTTGTTCCGTGCTTCAAGTCCTTCTTTCTCTTTAACAAGGATTTCCTCAGTTTCTTTCCTCCATACCGACTCCTTATACAAGTATGAGTTGGATCAGACAATTAACCTCATCCAAAGTACCTTCTCTGAATCAAACACCTGTTACAGACGAACCAAATTTGACTGGAGGGATGGGCATGGTGATTCACATATATTGCTTTGGAAGATTTTAATTCTGTCATTCCACTGTAATTTCACAGACATAAAGAACAAAGAATTATGAAAAATTGAACCAGTAGCAACTAATTAGCAACCACATTTTGGTGTTGTAGTAAAATCATGAAATGAAAACTGCAGTAATATATACTTCGAATAATGTCTGTCTGCAGCTGCTCCCATAACCAGCTTGGCAACGTTATGGTGCTCAATGAGTTCCACCAGTCCCTTCCCAATATCTTTTGTCTCAATGCATCTTTTCTTTGTCGCAACCTGGACAAAAAAAAAGACGAAAAGAGAGGATTAGTAATGTGTAAAAAACAGGCAATCTAGCATGTGTAAAATGCTTGAACCAAGAAACAGGCAGTAATAAATAAGCTTGAGTTTCCATCCACATGGACCAGGATCTACAATGAAATCACCACACAAACAATTTCAAAGGAAAACTGCGACAACATCAAAGTTTCTGCAGAACAAACATAGTTGTGCTGAACTTAGCAGAGGATCACTCGCCCGCATCAGTAAAAGAAAAGTACCAATCAGATAAAGAAACACCTGGCGGGAATTACGATTGGAGGCTGCCATATGATGATAAGAGTCTTCATAAGAGAAGCAAGGAGTCTTCGACAATTACTAGGAAGCTAAGAGAGAAGGCAGGAGGTTGCGTCTGGTTAGAATCGTTAGATAGTTAGACTTAGATACTAGGGTTTCTTCTTCTTCTTCTTTTTTTTTTTAATATATATATATAGAGAACCGGTTCCTTTAGGGTACCCATATAGGAGAACCGGAACCAGAACTGAATAAATAGGTTCTTATTTTTTTCCCGGAACCTAACCGATTTTTAAAACGTCTACCCGGAACCTACCCGAAGTGTTGGTTCCGGGTCCAAATGGGTAATTTGCTCACCCCTATGAAGCCTGCAACTTAAGTGCCCTGGCTACTTCAAGGAGATGTCGATGCTTACGCTTAACTCTCCCATTCTGTTGGGGAGTATAAGGGCAACTGCTTTGATGAGCAATTCCCTTTACATGAAAGAGAAGTTTAACATTCTCATTGAAAAATTCCTTACCATTGTCCGTTCTGAAGGCTTTAATTTTCTTACCGAATTGGGTCTTAACCATGATAACAAACTGTTTCAACACAACAACAACATCGGATTTAAACTGCATCAAGTGAATCCAAGTAACTCTTGAAAAATCATCCACTAATGTAAGAAAAAATCTTTTGTTATCATGGTCTGTAGAATGAAAAGGGCCCCAAACATCAGCATGAATAAGATCAAATGTATTATCAGCTCTTGATACAGATATAGGAAAAGGTTTTCTGGCTATTTTCGCTTTTGGACATATGGAACATTCAGATATATTAGAAATTTTATTCTTTGGTAAATCAATAGAATCCAAGTGTTCCAATGCCTTTAACGAAATATGTCCAAGACGTTTATGCCACAACATAACATTGGAAACAGTAGAAGAAAGATTACATGATGTATCAACACAACCTGTTCTAATGAAGTATAAATCGGATCTAAGCTCACCAGTCCCCAAGACCCTCCCATTTGAGAGGTCCTGCAGGACAGCAAACTTAGTGTAAAAAATCACAGAACAGTTCAATTCATTAGTATGTTTGGAAACTGATAAAAGACTGTATTTAAACTCAGGCAAATACAGAACATTCATCATTTTCTTGTCCTTATTAAAGAAATAATTTCCAATACTTTTAACAACAGCTTGAACATAGGGGTAGCACCTGCTGGTTTCGCAGTGCTGCCAACCTGTCCTACTGTTTGTAACAGCTTTTCAAACTGACCACGTGAGAGGGTAATGTTACCTTGAACAGCAGAACTCAAAGAAAGATCATCAGAAAACATTTTTGATAAGTCAGAATTGGTATCATTATTTTCAGAAGAGGCAATATTAACTTTTGAACCATTCTTTCCTTTAAAAAATTCCTTGTATTTAAAACAATTGTCCTTAGCATGTCCCTTCTTTTTATAGAAGTCACAGCCTCGGGCAAAACACCTTTCAAAAGTATGCCCCTTCTTCTTACAATGAGTACATTCCAAATTTTGATTTCCCTTAGGTCGATCCATACTAAGAGAAGCATTCACAGATACAGAGGAAGCATTCATAGCAGAAGTAATTCCCCTTTGGGTTTCCTCTTGAATAAGGAGATTATATGCTTGATTTACAGAGGGGAGAGGATTCCAAAGGAGCAGATTATTTCTAACACCAGAATAAGTATCATTCAAACCAGCTAAAAACTGAAACAGACGTTGATTATCTTTGTGCTCAATATGTTTCTTAAAATCCTCACCCTCAATATGAGGTAAGGCATAAGCAGCATCATATTTAGCCCAAAGAAGTCTCAACTTAGTGAAAAAAGCAGAAATGGAATCAAGACCCTGTCGAGTCATAATGATTTCTAAATGCAACTGATAGGTCCTTGGACCACTGACCTTATCAAATCTCTCTTCAAGGTCTTTCCATACAGAAAAAGCATTTTCAGTATACATGTAACCACTAGAAAGATCTTTACAGATTGAATTCAAGATTCATCCCAAAACAACAGCATTGCATCTATCCTACAAATGATGATAAACAGGATCATATTTCTCACGAATACAAGTTCCAGTAATAAAACCTAGCTTGTTCCTACCCAACAAAGTAAAACGAATAGCACGACTCCAAATAGCATAGTTTTCAGGTCTAGTCAAAGAAACAGAAATCATGCTAACACCAGGATTGTCACTAGCATGCAAGAACAGAGGATGATGAGACCCTACTTTAGCCATGGCCTCATCATCAACATCATCATTTTCATATTTACGGATTTTTTCAACAGGCTTTTCTTCAGCCATCAAAAAAATAACAGAGATGATAATATAAAAAACAACAGAGAAGCAACAACAAAATAATACAGAGATAACAGCAGGAACAACAGAAAATAGCAAAGATAATGGCAAAACAATATCAGAGAAGCAGCAATAATACGACGACAGAGGTTACCTTCAGACCAAAAAAATGAAATGGTCAAGAACAACAAACCGTCAGTCGAAGAATAGGAAAAAACTGCAACACAGTCTTTCACCAAGGAGGATATCCGCAAAGGAAGGTCACAGTCGCAAAAGAATCTTAGTCCTCAAGAAGAAGTACCAAGAAACAAAGAACGAACCGTCGCAACAAGGGGTACGATTCTCACAGACAGAAAGTAACCGCCACAAGAACCAAAATCGGATGAAGGAGAAGAAGATGAGCAAGGCTAAAACGCCTTTGGCTCTGATACCATGTGAAAACTGGTGAAGAGTGGTGGATTAAACGAAGATATCAAACCCTAGAAATGGAAGTTCAGATGAGAGGAAACGAAAGAGACGCAGCAATTGGGGTTCATCGGGACTTGTTCCTTCATCCTGAAGTCCCTCCCCCTTAAATAAAACGAGTCTCTTAATTACAATGGAGAAAATGAAACGACGGTCCAAATAACAAAGAAGAAAATGAAACGACAAAGGAAATGAAACGACTCGGCTGCACATGAAGATGGGCTGCTGCACAACGAAGATGGGCTGTGGGCTGCTGCACAACGAAGATGGGCTGCTGGTAAATAAAAGAGGACCAAGCCCAATACGAAGCCTTTCAGATTGAATAATAAGCCCATATGCATATCAAATTTTAACAAGTGTCAATGGCTGACCCACCCATCTTAGAGTGTCTAGATTCTAGCAGTAACAACAGATGCTACATATACAATGTCTTTTCTCATCCACGGTAGCTGCTGGCTCGATTGTTTAGTTTTCTTAAAGTTAGATGAGGTGCATGCATTGGTGCACAACCTTAAAGAAGTGAAATACCCATAAGTATGGCGCCGAAGCACGCCAAGCGGCGCGCGCTGCCTACCACGATCGCAACGACGACGTTTCCGCGAGCGTATCAAAGGCTCGAGCTTGGGCCACCGCCGCAATCCACATCGGTCCACGCCCCGAATCGATCAATGGACCGGCTCATCACCGTTCCACATCTGACCAGGGCGCATCGCCGACCCCCATCCGCTTCCCTCCCGACAATTTCAAGCACTCTTTGACTTTCTTTTCAAAGTCCTTTTCATTTTGCCTCGCGGTACTTGTTTTCTATCGGTCTCTCGCCCGTATTTAGTCTTGGACGGAATTTACCACCCGATTGGGGATGCATTCTCAAACAACCTGACTCGTCGACATCGCCTCGTGGTGCGACAGGGTCCGAAAATGACGGAGCTCTCACCTTCTACGACGCTCCTTTCTAGGGGACCTATCATGGTCAATGATCCCCGTGTTTATTGCTGTCATATGAATCTTATCGAATGCCACTTATAATCTTTCATGGTCTTGTATGACTCCACTTGAGTGATTATGGTGTTTATTTGCACATATTAAATCAATTTATGCGTACACAATTTTAATATTAAAAAACTAAATTTAAGGGTATTAATGTATTTTTGTCATTTTACGAATAATTTTATATTGAATCAAACACTGTATTAAGTTATACATGTATAAGTATATCTTAATACATGTTCCATTGAAACATAGTATTAATTAATACGTGTATTAACTAATACGTGTATTAACTAATACGTCCAATCAAACAATACCTAAATGACGTTTCTTTAATGTGCATATACTGAATAAAGTAGTGTCCTTTAAGAGGCAAAAAGACACTATATAGTATATACTATATAGCTTTGGTATAAGAAGAACTGATCCGAGTTAATATATTATTATAGGTGAAAATTTGAAACTTAGAGTGCCAGAAAACGTTGCATCTTCAGGAAAAAAACCCATTGTGATTTGTGAGAGATAATTATTAGTTTTCTTAAATGAAAAAGTTTTCATTTTTATGCTTATCGTATTTTACATATCTGTTCTTATAAATAGTTCATTAGAAAAAGATAACTTTATTGACTATGAAGATTATCGAAGCACTATCATTGTTCCTGCAGGAACCGCGAGGGACGATGGTTGGGTAGCTTTCCGGAACATTGTTCTGTAAAAAAAATGAAAAAAATCAGCTAAAAAGTGAACCGGAAAACTGGTCGATTTTCCAAAAAACACCCGATTCAACTCGGTTCAAACACTGTTCATTTGTAAAACAGTCTTTTAACTTAACCAAACCGGATAGGGGTCCGGTTCCCGGTCAGACCCGGTCGGACCACCAGTCCGATCTGATAACTATGATTGAGAGGTTATTAAGGTAATTTAATGAGAGGTTATTAAGGTAATTTAATGAGAGGTTATTAAGGTAACTTCCAAATCCTTATATTTTTGGATTAATAACTTCCTCCTCCTATCCTAAGTTGCAATATTGGAAAGAGGAAGAAAACCAAAATGAAGCATGAAGAAAATACATTTTCAGTACGTCAAGTCTTAGTATATAACAAAAATTAATAATTTAAATTAAAAATAACACTGTAAAATATAAGTGACTAAATAATATAAGTTTAAATTAAATAGTTACGTCTAAAAGGTAATTATCCATTTAACAATGTCAAAAAAATATAAATAACTAAAAGGTATTATTAAATAAAGATAACTAACCAATTATGTAATTAATTCTATATTTTTTGAATAGTCAAATAAAAAAGGGCCGATAATGACATGACATTATACGTGCACTTAAAGAACCTTAAAATTTGCTGACCTACCTTGGTGGTTACCAATTGTTGCAAGCAGTGTTATCAGAATCGGACCGAACTAGCGGTCCGATCGGGAACTGGACCCCTATCCGGTTTGGTTCAGCTAAAAGACCAAAATGCATATGTATAGTGTTTGAACCGGGTTGAATCAATCGGTTTTTGAAAAGCTATTTTTTTTTTAAAACCGTTCGATTTTCGGTTCTATTTTTTTGGGTGGTGGTTTAAATTTTTGGGTGGTTCTCTTCGATTTAAACCGTCTTCTTCGGTTCAACCGAGCAACTTCTTCGGATTAGAAGTTATGTTTAAAGTTTAGACCTATTGTGTTTGATTTTGAGACAATTGTATTATGTATGTTCAAAATTTGAGGTAATTATGTTGTGTTTGAGAGTAATGTGTATGTTTGATATTATGTAGTTTGTGTGTGTTTGAGATTATGTAGGTTGAGGTAATTATGTGTGCGTTTGAGACTATGTAGTTTGTAATTGCATTTCAGTTTTTTGGTGTTTGTGAACCGCACGCCGACCGAGTCCGACTGGGTAGGACTGGCCGAACCGGAAAACGCCCCTTGCCGGTTTGAGGTCAGGTCCGGTTTTTGATAAAACTAGTTGCAAGGGTAATGTGCTTAACGGTAGCCATTGAGGCATTCCGCAGCTATTTGAGTTCTCTTGGCTTTCAAAACAGTTACTTAATTCCATACTTTTGTTGTGTCATTTTACGAATAATTTTATATTGAATCAAACACTGTATTAAGTTATACATGTATAAGTATATCTTAATACATGTTCCATTGAAACATAGTATTAATTAATACGTGTATTAACTAATACGTGTATTAACTAATACGTCCAATCAAACAATACCTAAATGACGTTTCTTTAATGTGCATATACTGAATAAAGTAGTGTCCTTTAAGAGGCAAAAAGACACTATATAGTATATACTATATAGCTTTGGTATAAGAAGAACTGATCCGAGTTAATATATTATTATAGGTGAAAATTTGAAACTTAGAGTGCCAGAAAACGTTGCATCTTCAGGAAAAAAACCCATTGTGATTTGTGAGAGATAATTATTAGTTTTCTTAAATGAAAAAGTTTTCATTTTTATGCTTATCGTATTTTACATATCTGTTCTTATAAATAGTTCATTAGAAAAAGATAACTTTATTGACTATGAAGATTATCGAAGCACTATCATTGTTCCTGCAGGAACCGCGAGGGACGATGGTTGGGTAGCTTTCCGGAACATTGTTCTGTAAAAAAAATGAAAAAAATCAGCTAAAAAGTGAACCGGAAAACTGGTCGATTTTCCAAAAAACACCCGATTCAACTCGGTTCAAACACTGTTCATTTGTAAAACAGTCTTTTAACTTAACCAAACTGGATAGGGGTCCGGTTCCCGGTCAGACCCGGTCGGACCACCAGTCCGATCTGATAACTATGATTGAGAGGTTATTAAGGTAATTTAATGAGAGGTTATTAAGGTAATTTAATGAGAGGTTATTAAGGTAACTTCCAAATCCTTATATTTTTGGATTAATAACTTCCTCCTCCTATCCTAAGTTGCAATATTGGAAAGAGGAAGAAAACCAAAATGAAGCATGAAGAAAATACATTTTCAGTACGTCAAGTCTTAGTATATAACAAAAATTAATAATTTAAATTAAAAATAACACTGTAAAATATAAGTGACTAAATAATATAAGTTTAAATTAAATAGTTACGTCTAAAAGGTAATTATCCATTTAACAATGTCAAAAAAATATAAATAACTAAAAGGTATTATTAAATAAAGATAACTAACCAATTATGTAATTAATTCTATATTTTTTGAATAGTCAAATAAAAAAGGGCCGATAATGACATGACATTATACGTGCACTTAAAGAACCTTAAAATTTGACCTACCTTGGTGGTTACCAATTGTTGCAAGCAGTGTTATCAGAATCGGACCGAACTAGCGGTCCGATCGGGAACTGGACCCCTATCCGGTTTGGTTCAGCTAAAAGACCAAAATGCATATGTATAGTGTTTGAACCGGGTTGAATCAATCGGTTTTTGAAAAGCTATTTTTTTTTTTAAAACCGTTCGATTTTCGGTTCTATTTTTTTGGGTGGTGGTTTAAATTTTTGGGTGGTTCTCTTCGATTTAAACCGTCTTCTTCGGTTCAACCGAGCAACTTCTTCGGATTAGAAGTTATGTTTAAAGTTTAGACCTATTGTGTTTGATTTTGAGACAATTGTATTATGTATGTTCAAAATTTGAGGTAATTATGTTGTGTTTGAGAGTAATGTGTATGTTTGATATTATGTAGTTTGTGTGTGTTTGAGATTATGTAGGTTGAGGTAATTATGTGTGCGTTTGAGACTATGTAGTTTGTAATTGCATTTCAGTTTTTTGGTGTTTGTGAACCGCACGCCGACCGAGTCCGACTGGGTAGGACTGGCCGAACCGGAAAACGCCCCTTGCCGGTTTGAGGTCAGGTCCGGTTTTTGATAAAACTAGTTGCAAGGGTAATGTGCTTAACGGTAGCCATTGAGGCATTCCGCAGCTATTTGAGTTCTCTTGGCTTTCAAAACAGTTACTTAATTCCATACTTTTGTTGTGGATGGTTTGGTTTGAGCTGATACTTACATGTAGTGTTATCAAAACCGGACCGACACTCGAACCAGCGAGGGGGTCGGTTCACGATTTGGCCGGTCCAACCAGGTCGGACCCGGTTCGACGTGTGGTTCACTATTCACAAGCAAAAAAAAACATACGTAGTCTCAAACTGTAAAACACACACATAATTACCTCAAATTAAATAGTCTCAAACACACACAAACTACTGCACACCAAAAATAGTGGTTGATTGAAGATCGAATCTAGGTTGAGCAATACATTTTCTTCAAAGACATCAACTGGGATACACTTGCACGGCAAAAGGTCCTCCTTTTGCCATCTTTATTTGAATCCATGTCTTTCTTTATTTGAAAAACTTATTTTCTAAGATCTCTCTTTGATTGATTTGATCAATCATCATTCATTCTAGTGCAAGCTGCATTTGTTCCAACTTCAGAAAGTCCACTGGACACAGGTTACTTCACAACTCGATACTCATGGAATACTAATACTAATCCTTTAGATGATCATGCTTACCCGGATAGTGATCTCAAGGATTCCAGTGACGTTGAGAGTTTAAGTGGAAGTAGTTCCATTAGCAATCGCCAAGAGGAAGTGGTATTCTTCTATTCTGTTTTACCTAAATATCAGCATCAAATATGAAGGAAAACAAATAGAGTTAATTTCTCTCCTTTTTAAAACAAAAAAATCAATAGGGAAATGAACTTGAAAGCAATGCAGAGTTCGAATCTGTTGCATAGAACAACTACTCATTTAGCAATTTCTCATTCAAGAAGCGGAAATGAATACAAGGCAGCCTAATCGAATTGAAGAAGCGGAACAAATACAAGACAACCCAACCTAGGCAACCTAACCATAACTGAATTCAAGACAACAAAAAAGAACGAATGGAAGAACTTGGAAGCGAAGGCTGCGGCTGGACAACCTGGACCAAAGAAGAATAAGGTACGGTGAAGAAGCTGGACAACCTGGAAGAAAAAGCTTGCGAATAGTGAAGAAGAAGATGGAACGGTGAAGAAGAAGCTACGGTTTCGTCTGGACCAAAGATGCTGGAACCTAGAAGCCTGGAACGGTGAGGTGAAGAACATACGAGAAGAAGCTACGTGTTTGAAGAACACTGCTTCACTTCAACTTAACCTAGTCAGTTTAACACTGCTTTAAACCAATCAGTTTAAAACCAGTTGGTTTATGAAGAACAAAATCAATCAACTTAAACCGAAAAAATGATTGGTATGGAAAAAATCATCCTAAAAAAGAACCGAAAATCGATCAGTTTACACCAGTGAAAAACACTGTTCATTTGCAAAACGGTCTTTTATCTGATCAAAACCGGACAGCGGTCCGATTCCCAGTCAGACAAGGTCGAATCTTCGGTCCGGTCCAGTTATGATAACACTATTTACGAGGCGTTTCTTTCACTAAATTCAGAATAAGGAATAGGAGATAAGAATATGAAATTGTTTCTTTAGTGGAATTGAATTGAATGGAATAAGGAATTCTATTGTTTATTTTGTGGAATGGAAGGGAAAACTACCAAACTGGTACCCGAACTTGTGTGTGATTAGTAAGTAGATACCTAAATTTTTTTTTAGCAACTAAGTAACCAAACTTATGAAAATTAGCAAATAGGTACCTACCATTAATTTCTGTTAATAATAAACGGAAAATATCACGTGAGGAGAAAACATGTACTTGAACTTATATGAATGAGAAAGTAGGTACCTGGACCAGTTCAAAAACCGGTTCAAAACTGATTCGATCGAACCATTTTTTTTAAAGTAAGGTTTATATACCAAACACATGAATGACTCAACTCCAGACGTTTTCAGAGTGTTTCTTGATGCACCGAGAACGTCTGGAGTTTAGTCATGCATGTGTTTGGTATATAAACCCTACTTTTTATATATATATAAAATAAAGTGGCTTGACTGAACCGAGTAGGAACCAGTCTTTGAACCGATTCAGGTGCCTACTTGCTCATTCATGTAACTTCAGGTACATGTTTGCTCATCACGTGATATTTTCCGTTTATTCTTAACGGAAATTAACGGTAGGTACCTATTTGCTTATTTAAGAAAGTTCAGCAATCTTTTTGCTACAAAAAAACATTTAGGTACCTACTTGCTAATCACCCACAAGTTTGGGTACCAGTTTGGTAGTTTTCCTAATATGGAAAGAGAATGAAATGTGGTAAAATAACATATTTGCCCCTCCGTATATATGTATAGCATATTATACATATAAGTTGTTCTAATTAATATTAAAAATTAAGAATAATACTATTATATAATATAATTAATTAAAAAACTTTTAAAATAATTTATTTAATTAATTAATATTAAAAAAGTACATTAATTAATTACGATTAAATAGTTAAATTAATGTAAATTTTAATATTAATTCATTCTTCTTACTAGTACGCATCAACAACATATTTACCCGAACCATAATATTATTAATGACCATACTTACATAATATAAAACAAATTAGCATCCTAAATCAATATTATATAACTTCGTAATATTGAACCAAACTTCGTAATACTGGTCCACTAAACAACTTCAATCGATTATCATAATCTAAACAACTTTGATCGACCAAATTGAACAGGATCATCATCTAAATAGCTCCGCTAAACAGCGTCAACTGATCAAAACTGATTTTTTTTCAAGGGATGAGCTACAATATTAGGGACAAGCATGAACCAACACAATAGGGACGAGCTGCTATTCAACCAAACAACAATTCACTAGCCAGAACAACAATTCAACTGAACAACATTTATAATGCAACCGAACATAAATTATGGGTCAATGATGAACCAAACAATATTCAACCAAACAGAAATTCAACTGAACATGATGAACCCATAATTCAATGATAGGTTCGTGTTGTTCTGGGTTCGTGACGAAGGAAATCAGAACGGAGAAGGAGAACCAGAGCATATCTGAGGAGAATGATAGCAAAACGGAGAAGGATAGTTGCTTGGAGCTTCGGTCAGAGCAGCTTGGAGCTTCGGTAATGAAGAGACAGAACCGAAGGATAAGGATAAGGAGATTTAGTGATGAATGAGTTGAGGACAGAACCGAAGGAGAAGGAGCTGAGGTAGACTTGGAAATAAGGGTAGACTTGGAAATAAGGAAAGATAGTGAGGGTAAAATAGTCTTTTACGTGTCTATTCTAGATTCCTTGCCCTTTACGCTTAGGAATTTCGAGATTTTCTTACGGAATGTCTAAGTCTACCCCGCTCGGAATCCGTAAGTTAAGTTTTTCCAATTCCGCGAAAAAGACAACTTCTTACGTAATCCATAAGCCGAATGCCTTTTTCATTTTCATGAAAAGAACATGTCATTAGGTCCATCACTTAGTGGCAGATCTAAGAAGATTGGGAGGCAAAGAGTAGTAAGGGGAATGTTAGACTACTACAATTTGATTATTCATAAGTTATATACTTACATATTAGTCCCTAACTTGAATAATATTGCAAAGTAGTCCCTACTTATTCCTATATAATTAAGAAACACACCTCTTGCAATAAAAACTCACCATTTTCCATTATGATTGTCTTAGAATCAGAATTCTCTCCACACATACTTCAGCTTTACTCAGCTTGATCTTGTTGGCGAATATAATGGGCTTCAGAGGTAGTGCATGGAAATATGAGGGTGGCGACTAGTTAGTACTTCAATAAATGAGTTAGGGCTCGCCAATTTCTTGCTATGAAGATGGCAGTGGGAAGAGATGAGTTCATCAAATTAGACTAGAGGAGCAATCTCTTAACCAACTGGAAAAGACCATAAACTCCTACTACCACAATGACATTGAAGGTGTGAGACTGATCACCCTTTCGACATGGAATATTTGAAGAAGTTTTATGAATAAAACCTTGTCATTTTTTCCCAAGAAAACTAACAAAAGGTTTATGTGCAATTGTGTTCCAAAAATGACCCCGATGTCGTCATCTATTCAAAGGTGAAGTCCTTGACCAAAAAAGGAAGTGAAGTATTGGTTGTGATTTGTCCCCAAAAAGAAGTATTGGTTGTGATTTCAGATAAATGTTGACTTAAAGTCATTGTCTAACCTACCCAAGTACCGCAAAAGTCTACATAGTCATAGAAGACACTCTAAATTAAAGGTACAAAATCTTAAAAGTCTCTTAAAGTGCACCCTTGAGTCACTCTCGAACTTAACTTAGTAATAAAAAAAATGACTACATAATAATCGCCTAAACTATAGTTGTAGAATGATCGTACAAGGCTATGGAAGTGCACCCTTAAGTAACTCTCCAACCCAAGTAGGTACTAAAATCGACAATGTTGGTCACAATGTTCCAGAAATTCTTACGGAAAACAAAAATTTCGTCTGAATGTATCAGAGTAGAACAAAGTGGCAAAGGACATCGCAAATCGTCACAAATATGCGGGACGAATTTATAAACAAATAGATCATGTTGGGTATCGATAGTGACAACACAGTAAGAAAAGGCCTCGAAGGCCCAATAACTATAGAGGGGGTAAACCCATGACATCCGAACCGGATCAGCCCGAGTACAAGCCAAACTTGGCCCACCATCGAGTAATCCAGAATCGAGCCCAAAGTCTATAGGGACGCTAAAGGCTCTCGGACTGCTCGCCATTCTCTACCAGGTCGCGACCTTCCACTGCTCGACATGGGAGTGCTCGCCCCGAAGAGAGCCTTGCCTCTCTCCTCTGGTCCCACAAAACCGTTAATAAGGAAGTGGCCACGATATCCCGCATATCTCGGTCGCATATTCACTAAGGATTAGATTTGGTAAATGCAATATCTCGCAGTAACTGACGATCCGAATCTTCGGCAATACAATATACACTAAGATATTCAGCTGCCATATCCGGTTCTATCTCTCTTACCCTATAAATACCCTTGCTTTACATACGTTCTTTACGTTTTTGAGTTTTATACATACACAAATACTCATTTAAGCATCGGAGAGGGACCCAGAGGCACCCCCTTTGTTGCGCTCCCCTACTTGCAGGTTCACCGGAGTCGGAGCTGAAGCGTCATCTCAACCTTGTCTGGCATTCAATTCACTGCCAGATCAGCATTCAGGATTTCACGATCCAACATTTGGCGCCGTCTGTGGGAAACGAGCAATTTAGCCATGAGAACTCGATCCCAAAGCAACCGTCGGAATCAGACTAGGGAGCGATCCTCAGATAGCTCTGATTCCGCCGCCGCTTCACCGCTTCAACAGGAACCTGCCAGCCGAGCAGGAGTTAATACTGTTCCTCTGCGGACAGCTCAAGAACATGTCGGTGATTCAAGACCGACCCCAGCTGCTGATCAAAACGGAGCCCTGCACCGCAGACAGTCCACATTGCGGGGCAGGATATTAATTTAACCCCCGAGATGGTCTCCTTGCTGGAAGCCATCCTAGGACAGGCGCGCCGCCAAGCCCCTGCTCCTCAGGAAAACAATCCCTCTGCTCCTAAGGAAAACCACCGCCCTGCTGCCACAGGGCCTTCACCTTCAGAAGCGGCCAATCCTGGTCCTGCTGCGCCTTAGGAGGATCAGGAGATGACGTCAGGTCAACAGTCACTACCTCCAGCACACACCAAGGAGCCAGCAACCGCATATACTGCCAATCCTTCTGGTCCGCCTCCACCCGGAGCCTCTCCCATGTACTGCACTGTGGATCAGATGGATGACCTCCTCAACAAAAGGCTCCAGGAAAGACAGTTGACAGTCATAGATCCCTTCAAGGAGCAGTCCTCTCATCCTTTCACCGACGCGCTCGGCGCTATCAAAATCCCGAAGGATGTGGTCGCTCGGGCCATACCTGAGTATAGCGGTGGAGGAGATCCCACCGTACATGTCAACAAGCATGAGGCCTCCCTTCTGGGTAAGTCAAACGATCCCAATCATTTGGCTTTGCTATTTCCATCTACTCTTTCGGGTTCGGCTTCGTCCTGGTTCTTCGGCCTCCCTGCAGGATCAATCGGAACTTGGGCAGAATTGAGAAGCAAGTTCCTGGAGAGATATATGGGCGAGCGCCAGTTGCTGAAGAGCGTGGTCGCCCTTGACTCGGTCAAACAGCAGCCTGGAGAGTCGCTGTCCAACTTCTACGGTCGTTTTCATCAAAACGTCACAGAATTAGATCGCCGAATCTCAGATGGGGAGATCATTCAAGCATTCTACAGAGGTCTGGATGTGGCCAACAAGGCCTCGAGAAAGTTGCGAAACAGCTATCATGTGAAGGAGATTGAGACGTTGGAGGAGTTGGCATCCAGAGCAAAAGGTTTCATAGACCTTGAACGCGCAAACATCGAGGCTAACCTCCTGACGACCTCGCTAAGGATAACCCATGAACCCCGACGCGATGGTAAGAAGGAGGTAAAGAAGGAGAAGAAGGGAAAAGAAAGTAAGCCCCGAGTCGAGTCTCTTCCAGCGCCTCGCCATCCAGAGGTCCCTGAGTACTTCACGCCTTTAAATAGGCAGATCTCAGCGGTACTAGTCGAGATGGAGAGGAGATCCTTGGCGAGGCCACCGATGCCTCGTCGAGGTGGGCTACCCATGGGCAAGGATGTCGAGAGCTATTACATCCTACAACGCCATCATAGGGAGGACCACGATCAACCCAAACAAGATTGTGGCCTCCACTGTCCACCAGAAGATGAAGTTCCCCACTCCGAACGGGATTGGAGAAGTGCTAGGAGATCAGCCTTCCTCGCGGCAATGCTATGTGAACTTTTTACGCAGGAAGAACCAAAGGGAGGCGCTCGCCATCGAGACAGAGGCCGATCCCCGCGAGGACTTGGCTCGGCCAGCACCCATGGGGGAATTGGAGGAGGTCGAGATCGATGGTCCAGACAAAAAGGTGCGCATTGGGACCACCTTGAAAGAGGATCAGAAGGAGGCCATGACCGCCCTCCTCAAGGAATTCAAAGAGCTCTTCGCCTGGCAGCCGAGCGACATGCCAGGAATCAGCACAGATATTATCTCTCATGAGCTCAAGATAGACCCCTCCATCAAGCCGATCGCCCAAAAGAGAAGATCATTCGGGACTGATAAGCGTTTGGCGATCAGGCAGGAAGTCGGCAGGTTGATTGAAGCTGACTTCGTCAGAGAAGTAAGATTCCAGAGCTGGGTCGCCAACCCAGTTTTGGTCAGGAAATCTAACGGCAAGTGGAGGATGTGCGTCGACTTCCGCGACTTAAACAAGGCTTGCCCCAAAGATTCATATCCCCTTCCGAGAATTGATCAGCTGGTCGATGTTACCTCGGGTCATGAGATGCTGAGCTTCATGGACGCCTATTCAGGCTACAACCAGATCAGAATGCATCCAGAAGACGAGGCCCACACTGCTTTCTATGCTGACGGGGACATTCTATGCTACAAGGTGATGCCTTTTGGTCTCATCAATGCCGGGGCAACTTATCAGCGGATGGTGAACCGACTGTTCCAGGACATGCTGGGAAGGAACATGGAGGCCTACGTAGATGATATGCTCGTCAAATCCATCAAAGGCAATCCTCATACCACCGACCTCCGTGAAGCTTTTGAATGCATGAGGAGACACAGCGTTCGCCTGAACCCGGCAAAATGCGCATTTGGAGTCAAGTCCGGGAAGTTCCTAGGTTTTATGGTCAGCGAAAGGGGCATTGAGGCAAACCCGGAAAAGCTAAAGGCCCTAGAAGAAATGAAGTCGCCAACCTGCCATAAGGAAGTCCAATGCCTGAACGGCCGACTAGCTGCTCTTAACCGCTTCCTTTCCAAAGCAAGCGACAGGTCCCTCCCTTTCTTCAAAACCTTGAGGGCCAACCGCAAGTTCGAGTGGACGCCAGACTGCGAGGAAGCATTCCAGTCCTTGAAAAGGCATATTCAAACACTCCCAGCTCTGGCAAAACCCGTTCCAGGCGAGCAGCTTTTCCTCTATTTAGGCATTAGCGATGTGGCAGCCAGTGCTGTCTTAATAAGGGAGGAGAATAATGTTCAGAGTCCAGTGTATTTTATTAGCAAAATGTTCAACTCAGCAGAAATAAAATATGTCCAGATTGAGAAGTATCTTTATGCCTTAGTTATTGCTGCTCGGAAGCTGAGACCTTACTTTCATGCGCACGACATCACGGTCCTCACCAATCAACCTCTCAAAAACTTCCTGATGAAGCCAGATTCTTCAGGAAGAATGGTCAAGTGGGCGATCGAGCTCAGCGAGTTCAGCATTAAATTTGCGCCTAAAACGGCCATCAAAGGTCAAGCACTAGCTGATTTCATAGTGGAAAGCACGAGTAACGGTCAAGCGGAGGCAGAAAACAGGCCAAGTCAGTCAGCAAACGACAATCAAATCTGGGAACTCTATACGGATGGGTCTTCATCAAAAGAAGGCTCGGGGGCAGGTTTAATTCTTATTCCTCCTGAGGGCGAGCCTCTGAAATACGCGATCGCCTTGACATTCCCGGCGACCAATAATGAAGCAGAATACGAGGCTCTTATCACTGGACTCAGACTAGCAAAAGGAATGGGTATAGCTGCGCTTAAAGTAAGAAGCGACTCAGAGCTCATTGTCAATCAGGTTAATGGTGCATACGAGGCAAAGGGGGAAAAGATGAAGAAATATCTCGGCATTGCCAAAAAGCTGGTCGCAGAAATCCCAAATTTCGCGATTGAATTCATTCCTCGCCAAGAAAACCAGATGGCAGATTCTTTAAGTAAGCTAGCCTTCGGAGGGGCGACAATCCAGGATGTGCAATTTCTGGAAAAGGCCCTATGTTCAGTCCTTGAAAACAGAGCGGAGGTCTTCAACATTCAAGAACAGGTCACCTGGATGACCCCGTTCCAGAATTATTTGAAAGAAGGCATCCTCCCAGAGGACGAAGGCGAATCCACTAGGATTAGAAGACTCGCAACCAGTTATCTAATCATCGATGGAGAACTCTACAGAAGAGGTTATTCGACGCCTTACTTGAGATGTGTTGCTCTGCCCGAAACAGAAAAAGTTCTTCGAGAAGCTCATGAAGGGGCAGCACCATGTCATGAAGGTGCTCGATCGCTAAGCAGGAAATATTCAGATTGGGATATTACTGGCCGACCTTGGGAAAAGACGCAGCCGAATTAACACAGAAGTGTGAAATTTGCCAGCAGTTTGCACCACGACCGGGTCGACCATCAACATTATTATCCCCAATGGCAGGTGCCTGGCCCTTCGCTCAATGGGGAATCGATATATTGGGTCCTTTTCCCATTAGCACTGGTCAGCGTACTCACATTATAGTGGCAATCGACTACTTCACTAAGTGGGTAGAGGCGAAAGCTCTAGCTTCAACAACGGAATTCCAAGTTATCAAGTTTCTGCAGGTCAACATATTCTCCAGATTTGGTATTCCCAAAATACTCATCAGCGATAACGGTCCGCAATTCGTTGAAAACTGAGTTGAAATGGCTCTGTGAAGAGTATCATATCGATCATCGTTTCAGTTCAGTACATCACCCTCAAACGAATGGGCAAGCTGAAGCAGCCAACAAGGTTGTCTTAGCAGGACTCAAGAAAAGGGTTCGAGCATTCAAGGGGAATTGGGCAGACGAACTGGAAAACGTATTATGGGCAATCAAAACAACGCCTAAGGCGGCCACAGGAGAAACGCCTTTCAGTTTAGTGTACGGATCAGAAGCAGTAGCACCAGCTGAATTAGCAGTGCCTACCCACAGAGTCCTACACTTTAACGCGGAGGCAAATGAGATCGAGCGCAGAACTGACCTCGACTTAGCAGAGGAAAAGAGATGGCTCTCGGAAAAGACACAGGCAAAGATGCGTTTGGCGACCGCTCGGTATTTCAACAGAAAGGTCAGCGCTCGCCAATTTTTCGTGGGGGAGATGGTTATGAGAAGGAATGAATTCACAAGGCTGGACAGTAAAAATAAACTTTCAGCCAAATGGGAAGGACCATACAAAGTAGTAGAGATCGCCGCACCAGGATCCTACTATTTGGAAACCATCGAAGGCGAGAGGTTACCCCGTCCATTTAATTCTGAGCATTTAAGAAGATTTTATGCATAGCTTGTAATCAAACCGATTATGTCAATAAAAGAGAGCCATTCCTTCATAAAGCGTGTCCACTCGAAGCAGGCCAAAGCCAAAAAGCCCTGACGCCAAAGTCAGGCCTCAAAAGCCCTGACGCCAAAGTCAGGCCAAAAAGCCCTGATGCCAGAGTCAGGCCAAAAAGCCCTAACAACAAAGTTAGGCCAAAAGCCATAGCAACAAAGCTAGGCCAAAAAGCCCTGACGCCAAAGTCAGGCCAAAAAGCCCGGTCAACAAAGCTAGGCCAAAAAGCCCTAGCAACAATACTAGGCCAAAAGCCCTGACGCCAGAGTCAGGCCAAAAAGCCCTAACAACAAAGTTAGGCCAAAAGCCCTAGCAACAAAGCTAGGCCAAAAAGCCCTGTCGCCAAAGACAGGCCAAAAGCCCTAGCAACAAAGCTAGGCCAAAAAGCCCTGTCGCCAAAGACAGGCCAAAAGCCCTAACAACAAAGTTAGGCCAAAAAAGCCCTAGTAACAAAACTAGGCCACAAAAGCCCTAACAACAAAGTTAGGCCTCAAAAAACCTGACGCCAAGAGCCAGGCAAAGCCCTGACGCCAAAGTCAGGCCAAAAGCCTTGGCGACAAAGCCAGGCCAAAAGACCTAGCAAAATGTTAGGCAGAATAAAAGCCCTGACGCCAAAGTCAGGCCAAAGAAAGTTTAGGCGATCACTATCGATGATAAAGCCTGACAAATTACAAATCCCCTGTTATTATGCCAACACCTCAAAGGTTTAAACTTCAAAGAAGGTAATATCTCTTTGAACTTAGAAGTTTACGCTTTTAAGTGTCAAAAGTGTTATCCTTAGAAAGTTTAACTTATGATTGGTCTAAAGCTTTAAGGGTCGACGACATTACAAAGCAAGAAAAAGCGGAAAGTAATTATGATTAAGATATTGGATAGCTAAACGTGTTCGAAGTCGATTAAAGGCTCAAGAACATAAATGCATTCAATAGAAAAACCCAAGTCTTCAATAAATAATTACAATCCAAAAACGGAAAATACAAAAATAGCTATCTAAAAAGATAAATACGGCCGCCAAGGAGTTGGGGACTTCAAGCTTTGGGGTTCTCGGGGGCAAGGGCGCTCTGCTCGCCTTCGGGGGCAGAAGTACTGGGCTCGCCTTCAGGAGCAGCCTCTCCAGCAACAGAGGGCTGCGAAGGGCGACTCCGCAGGAAGGTCTTCAAGGAGGCAACTTCCCCAAGAGGAAAGTTGGGATCGACCGCCTGGACCTCCTCCACCAGTTCTTGGAGAAAATCGGCGATGGTCGACTTCATCACCTTCAAGGCCTGGTCTTCAAAGTCCTCGGAGGCCTTGAACTCCTCAACCACGGCTTGGGGTGAAGGAACCGCCTTCAGCTGATCAGCCAACCGGTTCTTCTCCTCCTCTAGGGCGACCCCCTAGCTTCGGCAGCATCCCTCTGGGCCTCCGCGGCGACCCTAAGAGCGTCCGACTCGACCACATGGGAACGAGCTTCCTTCAACTCGGCCTCCAGGCGAGCACGGACCGCCTCCCCTTCATCAAGGCACCGATGAAGGGCCTCAACTTCATGAAGGAAGGCTGCAGCATCAGCCTCCCTCTTCTTGACATCAGCAAGGAGGCGCTGCTCCTTCCTGAAATACTCCTCCCGGGCGCCGTCCACCAAGGTGATCGCCATGTCAGCGGTCTTCTTGATGGCCTCCAACTGCCCGAGGGTGACCCCTGTGCTTCGGTATTGCTCCAGCTCGACAAACAGATCAGAGTACTTGTCGGCAAGCTCGCCGAAAACGCGGCCGAGGATCACCTCTTCCCGAACGAGCTGACAACAAAAGCACAAGGAAAAATGTCAAGTCATCAAAATAAAAAGGAATGACAAGGAAGAAATAATGGAAAGAAGGCGAGATCATACCAGGGCAACTCGTTCGAAGTGGGTCCGTAAGAACCCCTCGATCTGAGGAAGCTCCGTAGAGACAATCGAACGGTCCTTGGGGGGAATTATCCCATCAAGGAGCCGCATGCACATATCCGGGCTACCCCGTAGGCTCTTATGGGCGGGGTACCTCTTCTTGGCAAGGTCCCCACAAGGGACCCAAGGCCTCCGAGAGTCCCCAGCCTTAAAAGGCTAGAACAAGCTCGCCATGGAGCAGTACTCCTCGGCGGGAGCCCTCGAGGAGCTGGAAGCAGCAGGCCCCTTCTTCTGGGCCCCAGACTCCTTAGGAGGAGCCGTGGGCACTGAAGAGGCGGGAGGCGCCAAAGACAAGGCCTTCTCCTTAGTGGCGAAAGGGCCCTGAAGAGAGGGAGAAGGAGGCGCCATGTCCAAACCCTTCCCTTTGCTGGCAGAAGGGCCCTTAGGAGGGGGAGGAGGAGGATGTTGGTCGACCTCAGGGTGCTCCTCACTCCTGACCTTCTTAGAAGGAGGAGGAGGAGGGTCCCGGGCCACGTCCGCCAAGGACTCCTCTGCAAAACAACAAGACAATAAGTCAGAAGTCAAAGAACCGCAGAATGTAAAAACATTAAATCCACAAAAGGCAAGGTAATATACCTAGTTGGCGAGGGGCAGTAGTGGCCGAAGGAAGCATTTCCTCGGGCTTCCTCTTGGACGAACGCCTAGAGGGAGGAGGGGGAGAGCTTAGCAGCGCCTGGTCGGAGGACAATCCCGCCGATCCCTGGTCATCAAAGAGACCTATCAGTTTTTGGCTCTTGCTTACGACCTTGCCTACAAGTAATAAAACAAGATAAGAGTTAGAAAATTACCCAATCATCAAAGATTGGCGTGGCTTGATGAATGCCCGCCATCTCAAGGGCATTCTCGGTAGTCTCCACCACTGAGCGGATGGACTTGAACTGAGATGACCGATGCAGCCAGTACAGATCGTCGATGGCATTCCGATCACTCCCGGACAATTCTTCAAAGGAGGGAGGAAAATCCTTGTCCGGAGCAAACAATTTCCAGGGTACACCCCCCTTGTACAAGAAGTAAAACTTCTTGTAATTAGAGTTAGTGGCCCGGAAATCATCGACCAGGTGGACATGGACGTTCCAAGCCCATCCTTGAGGGCCTCCCCACTCTGAAAACTTCGGCCAGCGGGATTGGAAGTGGTGGAGGTAGTTGGCCCCTGACGCCAGTCGAAAGAAACACCGGAACAGGGCCAGTGAATACACCCATTCCTGGCGTATGCACAGGAACTTGAAACCGACCCACATCCTGAGGGCATTCGGAACAAGCTGCGTGGGATGAATCCCGTAAAACTGACATAAGGTCTGTAAATCCTCACAGAGAGGAAAACGCAACCCAGCATCGATCTGGGCCGCATAAATGTAAACCTCTCCATCGTGAGGAAAATGCAGACCTAAGCCAGGATACCTAGGAGCATCCTCCGCACTGAAGCCACCAAGCGCCACCATGGTCTTAAAGTAAGCCGGCTTCAGTTCGTTAGGCTTGATATCTACTCAGAATGGTTCAAGTATGGCACATCAAGTATAAAAACAAAGGAAAACAGAGGATATTGCCAAAACAGAGCAATAAAAGGGCGAAAGTTTACCTTTTGGGGAAAAAATAGGCGTGTTCAGCTCAGGCCCGTCCACCACTACGGGAGCGGTTGCGGACCTTCCCAGATCAGTCGGTTCCCCCACTGAGGGGGGCACGGCGGCATCCCGGATGGTCAAGGGAGCATTGGCATTCCTAGGAGTGTTGGCTTTGCTAGTGCCCTTAGAGGCCATATGCTTGACTCTCTGACTTCGGGGAGCCATGGAAATGGATGAAGAAGGCTGAAGAAGGTTGGAAAAGAAAGAAGAAAGGTTCGCAGCGAAGTTCTGGAAATCTGAGGGAGTGGATAAGCGTAAAAAACAAAATGTAGAAACTGACGTTTCTTATATAGACCAAGAAGGGAGTAACCGCCACAAGCAAATCGAGGCGACACAGAGGAATGATGGCACCTTTTTGGAAAAAACCGAAGCAATGTCAGAATTCCAAGAGACACCTTGGGGAGACAGACGGTTGGCTGACATGGACAGCTGTCAGACTACCCTAGGTTTACGGAAAAGTAAATGTCAGGCGTGCCTCAAGTGACCGTTCGATTTCTGGACAACTGTGCAGTTATTAAATGCTAAAAGTCCACTAAGGAGACAAGGTGGTCGCCAACACACTAATAAGGCTTTAACAGAAATACCTCGGGTAGGTAATGATCGCCTAACTAAAAAAGATAGACTTCCATAAGCCTAGGTCACCTCGAGTGATCGCCAAAAGGGAATAAAAGGAAGGATATTCTTTCAGCTTTGAACAGAGAAGAAACTGCTCGCCAAATGAGCTCGAAGTGTCTCAAAGGTACTGAACCATCACCAGAGACGTCACTATCTAAAACCCTACCAGGAAATCAAGATCGACTGAAGGAACTTCAATCAAGCTTCGGGGGCAAATGTTGGGTATCGATACTGACAACCCAGTAAGAAAAGGCCTCGAAGGCCCAATAACTATAGAGGGGGTAAACCCATGACATCTGAACCGGATCGGCCCGAGTACAAGCCAAACTTGGCCCACCATCGAGTAATCCAGAATCGAGCCCAAAGTCTATAGGGACGCCAAAGGCTCTCGGACTGCTCGCCATTCTCTACCAGGTCGCGACCTTCCACTGCTCGACATGGGAGTGCTCGCCCCGAAGAGAGCCTTGCCTCTCTCCTCTGGTCCCACAAAATCGTTAATAAGGAAGTGACCACGATATCCCGCATATCTCGGTCGCATATTCACTAAGGATTAGATTTGGTAACTGCAATATCTCGCAGTAACTGACGATCCGAATCTTCGGCAATACAATATACACTAAGATATTCAGCTGCCATATCCGGTTCTATCTCTCTTACCCTATAAATACCCTTGCTTTACATACATTCTTTACGTTTTTGAGTTTTATACACACACACATACTCATTTAAGCATCGGAGAGGGACCCAGAGGCACCCCCTCTGTTGCGCTCCCCTACTTGCAGGTTCACCGGAGTCGGAGCTGAAGCGTCATCCCAACCTTGTCTGGCATTCAATTCACTGCCAGATCAGCATTCAGGATTTCACGATCCAACAGATCACTGATGTGTTATGAATATTGGACTGGGCTATTTTTAACATTTGGCCTAATAACACTTCAGACTGAATTTATCAAAAGGCCCAATATTGTTCAGCCATTCGCCCAAAGGCGTCACCCTGAGTGGATGGAGCCTAAAGGCGTCTCATTTATGCATTCGCCAAAGAGGGAAAAAACTCTGATTAAGTGCGTGACACCGCATCCACTGACCATTTCAGTTGGTGCGCCTGCACACCTATGAATTAGGCCGGTTGCTTTTAGCACACCTAGGATTAAACAAATCAAAATGATAGTCTACACTGGAGTAGCCACTACAGAAGAATATTCTTTAAAGTAACCCTGGTTGGCTCGCCTTAGGGACAACTTGGATAACCATGGTATGATCTGACTCTACTATGGTTACAGGTATGGAATGTTATAAATAGTTCATTACCATCATCAGACCAGGGTAAGGATTCTCTGAGACTAGAGCATTTTGCATTATCTGAGTATTTCATACAAACGAACCTCCGACTTACTTTGTCATCGGAGGGGAAACAACGGGAACACCCAAGGCTTTCCTTCATGCAGGTCAATGGAGCAAACGCTAGGAAGGAGAATCCGGTTTATGTGATCCAACACATTGGCGCCATCTGTGGGAACCTTTGAACAAAATTCAGCCATGGTTCCACCTGCAACACGAGCAAAGACTATTCACGAAGTCAACGACGACGATTCGCTCCAAAACCTGCAACAACACTTAGGACAAACATCATACATACTGGTTCATATGGTGCCGCCCAATCTGTTCCAGAAGCAATCACCCCTGGGGAACAAGCGATTCTTGAAGAACAAAGATATGATCATGATACGCCAAGACCCGCATAGTCTCGCATAGACTCTTCTGTGGTAAGGGTGCCTCTACCTCGGGTAGAGGTAGCTCCAGATATTATATTGACACCCTTGAAGAAATTTTGGATAGGAGAGAACAAAGAGAGGCTGCCCGAGCAGCCCAGAGGGCAAATGCTCAGGCAACACATGAATCTACGTCTCGACCACGAGACTTACCAAGGAACCCGCCGCAAGCGCCTTTTCCTTCAAGTGTTGCCACGACGGGCACATGTTTGACAACGTCTCCTTACCCTGGTACATTGACCAAGGAGGATGTCAAAGAGCTCATCACACAAAGATTAAAGGAGCAAAAGGGTCGAACCATGCCTCACCTACGAGATAGGTCGACGCATCCCTTCACTCCAGAAATAGTGTCGGCATCATTGCCGACTCACGTACAACTGACTTTTCGAATAGATACCTATAATGGTGATAGTGATCCTGTTTTCCATATACAAAGACATGAAAATTCTTTGTTGGGGAGAACAAGTGACGAAACGCATCTTGCATTGCTTTTTCTTGCTAATTTGGGAGATGTCCCTGCGCATTTTTTGTTCAATCTCCCTAAAGCATCAATAAAATCATGGAGAGAATTGAAGGAAATATTCATCATACAATACATGGGAGGGCGTCGACTCCTAAAAAGCGTGGGAACTCTTGATCACCTAAGGCAAAAGGGAGAAGAAAATTTTAGCGACTTCTATTCTAGATTTAATAAGGAACTAGCTGGAATCGATCAAGCCATTACTGAAGGGGCGACCATTCACACTTTTATACGAGGATTGGGACCAATGGTTTCGACTTTGTATGATAGCCTGAGTGTTATACCAGTCACTACTGTAGAAGAAATGGCAGAACGAGTCAAGTCTTACATAGACTTGGAAATTGCAAGAGAAGGAATGAAGTATTTAAAAAAGATACTTCAGATGGGAAAAGACCGGAGCAGCATCCCTATAAGTCTGGACAGGATGATAGGCCATAGGATGATAGGCGTCGACAATTTAGACCTCGCCCTCAGAGAGAAGTGTTCCAAAATTTCACACCCTTTAATAGGGAGATTTCCATTGTCTTGACAGAGATGGAAATAAAGAATTGGGCAACACCCCCACAACCACGAAAACTCGACACGGTTATGGGAAGCAATCCTAACCAAAATTGCTGATATCATCGTTGTAAACGACACCATATGGATGACTGTCATATCCTGAAAAGGGATATTGAGAGGTTGATTCAACAGGGACATTTGAAAAACATTTTGGCCCGACGCCATAGGAGAAGGAGTCCAAGGCGGGCGTCGCCTATAAATGTTCAAACGGGAGCTGGACCTAGTAGACAAGAGGACCTTAATATGATAAGTGGAGGTTTCACCTCAAGAGGAGAAACATGTGCCGCTAGGGAGGTGTACGCCTCTCAAATGTCAGGAACCTCCAAACTAGGAAAGCACCTGAGAGAAGAATAGGAAGTGATTATTTCCTTTTCAGAATAAGAAATAGGACATGTCACTTCCCCACATGATGACGCCTTGGTGATACAATGGGAGTTGACAGGATCAACATGAAAATGGTACTGGTCGACTCAGGGAGTTCAACATATATTCTATTTTTGGATGCGTATAAAAAGATGGGAAGGAAGGAAAAATACTTAAAAAATGTCAATTTTCTGTTGATGGGATTCGCCTCGCATACCACCAACCCAGTAGGGTCTGTGACTCTTCCTGTTAGCTTGGGCGAAAGATGGAAATCGTTGAACTTGGAAGTCACTTTCATTGTAGTGGATGCGCCTGCATCATACAATGCCATTTTAGGGCGATTGACTTTGAATCCGAACAAAATGGTGCATTCCACGTATCACCAATTGTTGAAATTTCCAACGCCTCATGGCGTAGGAGTAGTTAAACGGGATCAACCAGCGGTGCGTAGTTGTTATGTCCAGGCGACACTCGTCATATCAAAAAGAAGGAATCTTAAATGATTCAAACTAAGGAGGATCCCAGGGAAGAGAAGAGTCGACCCCAACTAGTAGGTGGATTGAAGAAGATGGAGGTTGATGGCGCAGGGAAAGAAGTTCAAATTGGAGCGACACTCCAAGAAGAAGAGGTTACCACTCTTTCAATGCTCTTGGTAGAGTTCAAAGAGTTGTCCGCCTGGAAACCCAGCGATATGCCAGGCATTAACAAAGATGTCATTTCCCATGAGCTCAACCTGGACTTGAAGGTGAGACTCATTGCTCAAAAGTGTTGCCCGGTTGGTGAAGAAAAGGCGATCACAATTAGGTAAGAGGTGGGAAAATTGGTAGATGCGAAGTTTGTAAAGGAAATCAGGTTTCAAACCTGGGTGGCCAATCCGGTATTGGTCAAGAATAATAATGGGAAGTGGAGAATGTGCATTGACTATCGTTACTTAAATAAGGCATGTCCAAAAGATTCATATCCTTTGCCAAGGATAGATCAATTGGTCGACGCCACTTCGGGTCATGAGCTGCTTTGCTTTATGGATGCATATTCTGGTTATAACCAGATACAAATGGTTGTGGGCGACGCTCAACATACAACGTTTTATGCGGATAGTGACATTTATCACTATGCGGTGATGCCCTTTGGTTTGTTAAATGCAGGAGCTACTTATCAAAGGATGGTCAACAAGTTTTTTGATGGAATGATAGGCGTCACCATGGACGCCTATGTGGATGACATGCTAGTAAAATCCTTAAAGAGCGCGGACCATGTCGAAGTCTTGAGGAAAACATTTGAGAGGATGCGCCTTCACGAAGTACGTCTGATCCCAGCTAAATGTGCTTTTGGCATTCAGCCAGGCACGTTTCTGGGATACATGGTCAACCAAAGAGGAATAGAAGTCAATTCCGAAAAGTTGGAAGCGATTGGGGCTATGAGGAGCCCCACCTTCCACATAGAAGTGCAAAACTTGAATGGAAGGCTAGCGGCGCTAAGCCATTTTCTAGCAAAGGCAGGGGATAAGTTACTCCCTTTCTTCCAAGTGTTAAGGGCTAATAAGAAACTCAAGTGGACTTCTGAATGCGAGCAGGCTTTCCAAGATTTAAAGAAACATCTATAGACACTCCCACCATTGGAAAAGCCATCCAAAGGTGACACATTTTCTTTATATTTAAGTATCACACCGGTTACTGTAAGTTCGGTGTTGGTAAAAGAAATAAGAAAAGGCTAAGTGCCTATGTATTATGTATCCAAAGTGCTCGCCGAATCTGAAATAAATTATCTGGAGGTTGAGAAGTATCTTTATGCGTTGGTTGTGTCTGCAAGGAAGCTACGCCCTTATTTTCATTAACATGAAATTACAGTTTTAACAAATCAACCGTAAAAAAATTTCCTGCAAAAGCCAGACGCTTCTGGGAGAATGGTAAAATGGGCCATTGAATTGAGCGAATTTTGAATCAAGTTTGCTCCTAGAAACGCCATCAAAGGACAGGCATTGGCGGATTTCATTGTAGAATCCACATGCCCTCAACCAGCGACGCCTAAATAAAAAGAAGTAAAACCTTGGGTACTTCATATGGATGAATCCTCATCAGTCGAAGGCTCGGGGGCAGAACTAGTGTTGATGCCACCAGATAATGAGGCGGAATATGAAGCGCTTGTTACGGGGCTAAAGTTGGCCAAAGGTTTAGGCGTTGCTTCTCTACATGTATACTGCGACTCACAACTGGTGGTAAACCAAATTAAAGGAAAATATATGGCGAAAGATGAAAAGATGAAGTTATATTGGAAGGAGGCTATGGCGTTAGTAGCATGATTCAAACAATTTCACATAGAAGCTATTCCCCGAGAAGCGAATCATGAAGCTGATGCCTTAAGTAAATACGCTTGGCAAGCGACGCCCAAACAGGTGCATTTCATAGAAATCAACCAAGGGAGTGCAAATATAATATGCGCAAATATAAATGTAACTGTGGATTGGGCGATGCCTATTCGAGTATATTTGGAATCAGGAGAACTCCCTATGGATGAAGCCAATGCTAAGAAGATTATTCGATTAGCCCTTAACTTTTGAATAATCGATGGTTTACTCTATAAGAAAGGCTTTTCGATGCCCTATCTTAGATGCGCCGCTCATCCAGAAATGACTATCATTCTAAGGGAGGTACATGAGAGTTATGCAGCTTGCCATGAAGGTGCAAAGTCAATTGTGAGGAAGATATTAAACCAAGGTTATTATTGGCCTACAATGAATCAAGAGGCGACGACTTTGGTTATGAAATGTGAATTATGCCAAAAGTATAGTCCGAAAATAGTGCGTCCACAGCAAATCTCACTAGTCTATTTGCAGCATGGCCGTTTGCTCAGTGGGGAATTGACTTGGTAGGTCCTTTACCAAGGTCTAAGCAACACACCTATATAATAGTGGCGGTTGATTATTTTTCAAAGTGGATTGAAGCAAAGGCGTTGACATCAACTACTGAGTTTCAAGTCATCAAGTTCATTAAGTCGAGAATTGTTTCTCGATATGGAATCCCAAGCATTTTGGTCAGTGACAATGGCCCATAGTTCGCTGGAAAATAATTAAAATGGTTTTGTGAAGAGTTGAAGATTGACCATAGGCATGCTTCAGTAAAACATGCGCAAGCCAATAGACAAGTGGAGTCGGCGAATAAAACAGTGTTGAATGGTATAATGAAAAGACTGAACGCCTTGGGAGGAAAGTGGATAGAAGAATTAGAAAACGTCTTATGGGCGTTGCGAACAACCCCAAAAAAGGCGACTGGAGAAACACCTTTTGGATTTGTGTATGGGTCCGAGGCTGTCGCTCCAACAGAGATAACAGTCGAATCCCACAGGGTAAAGCATTATGATGCCTTGATGAATGAGGACCAAAGGCGTTTGGAATTGGATATGGTGGATGAAAAGCTATGGGCGTCTGAAGAAATTCAAGGGCGGATGCGTTTAGCTACAACGAGATATTATAATAGGCGAGTATCCTCTCGCCAATTTTTTTGTGGGGGAGAGGGTATGACGAAGGCACGAATTCTCACATCAAGATAGAGTAAATAAGTTGTCTCCAAAATGGGAAGGACCTTACAAGGTCATTGCCATTCATCACCCAAACGCATATGTGCTGGAGGATCAAGAAGGGAAAGTATTGAAGAATACTTTTAATGCAGAGCATTTGAAAAAAAAATTATGCTTAAAAAATGGCGTATGGTGTATGAATGTGTATTAAGGTTGAAGTGATTGCATATCAATACTTATTGGCGATTGCTTAAGTTTGAATTAACGCTTATTGGCGAAGGCTTAAGTTTAAATTAATACTTATTGGCGATTGCTTGAGTTTGATTAATTAAATAGTATGGTGATGGTGTTGATTATAATCATTTATGGAGACTTGTTTGTTTACAATTAAGAACAACAAGTATGATAAAACATACTTAGTCCAAATAAGGCTAAGTTCAAAGCATGTTTGGCGATGGTGTTGATTACAATTATTTATGGAGACTTGTTTGTTGAGATTATGAACAACAAATATAATATCCATACTTAGTCAAAATAAAACTAAGTATGAAATAGTTATCAAACAAGGAAATGGGAAATTCATAAGTATGAATAACAACGGCGAGGCGTTGTAATAAGTTCTTACAAACCCAAAAAGGACTAAAAGTATAAAAGGAAAAAAGTCTCTGAGCTTGGCGGGGGCGCTTGGTTTGAAGGTGCATCGACAGCAGAAGCCACTTCAGAAGTTGGTGCAGCAGGTTTGGAGTCAAGAGGCGCTTCTATTGGGGTGGATTATCCAGAGGAAGTGCTTTCATCTTCAGACCCCTCTTTCCTTAGCTCCCTTCAACGCCTCAGCTTCTTCATAAGCTTCAAGGGTGAGATAACTCTTCAGAAAATCCAACTTTTCCAGAGGAAAGTTGGGGTCGACCTTATGGATATCCTTGGCCGCCTTCTTGAAGATGGTTATGACCCTTGTGCGATTCCAATTAGCAGCAGCTTGGGCGAACTCCGAGCTGGTAGGAAAAGACTCCACTGCCTCCTCTAATCGCTTAGGGAGTTCAGTTTTTAGGAGTTCGACCTCGTGGGCTGTCTGCATCGCCTCCTTTAGGGCTTGCTCCGTTTATCTTTTGGAGTCCTTGGCCTGTTTTTTAGCTTCCTTGGCTTCCTTGGCCAACTCCTGGGAGGTCGACACCTCATTCTTGAAATAGGCGAGGTCCTTTTGAACTTTTTGGAGAGTTACGCAGATTGGTGGTGAGTTGTTCATTTTGGAAAAGCTCAACCTCCGGTTCTTTTTGAGCTGCTTCAGAAATGGTGAGTCGCCAATGCAGCTTCTCCAACTCAAACTCCGCCTTTTCAGCCTTGCGGATGACTGAGATGTTGCGCTTCCTCTCCTCGGTTAAACCGAGGAGGCTGGCGCCCATCTTCAGAGTAGCAGGGATAATCTGAAATATTGGAAAAAAATACAAGTATGAAAAGAAGGAAAGATAGAAAAAGGTGTATACCTGACTCTGTATCAAAGAAAGAGATTGGCGAACCAGTCCCTCCACAACTTCGGTTTCCAGACTTAAATGCCCCCTATCAGCAGGAGGGTATGCGCCTGAAAGTTGGTAAAGACCCAGGTTGGGGTCTCGGTAGGAGTTGCCAGCTACTAAGGGTACTCCCTTTAGTTTGGTGCAGGGCTCCCATGGTTCCTGAGGATTGGGCGAATCAACATTCAACAGCATCTCTCGCCTCAGGTCGAAGGAAGAACCTGTGTAAGGGGGCGAACCAACGTTGAAGAAGGTCGAGATGGCGCATCCCTGACATCAGGAAGATTGTCGACCAATATCAATTCTTGGGACTTAGAGGGAGGAGTCCGCATGTGAGTAGGTGTCTTCGATTTTGAGCCTTCAGCAGGCGCCGCTCCTGTCGGATCAAAGGAAGGGTCAAATGCTCCCTTCTTAAGGACGCCATTATGATATTCAGTATAGGTCCACATGATGCTGCCATAAGCCAAGACAGGGGGACCCCACTTTTAGTGAATAACACAGTATTCCTATTACTAATGACGATGTTATTAACCCAGTGGTACTTAGGAATCGCACCTTTGAAAGCCACGACTGCTTCGTTGGTGGCGTCGCTGAAGAGTTTGGCTGGGTCCTTAAGGAGATCCAAGGATTCGTCCATAGGCTTCGCCTTTTTCTACCCCTTAGAGGAGTGATGACCCTTGCGTTTCTTGGAACCTTCAGGGGCATCGCCTTTGAGTTCCTTCTCCTTTTTCTCCTTGGTCTTATTCTCATTCGACGCCTTTTTCTGAATAGGCGCTACAAGGTAAGAAAATAGAGAAAAATCATTGTCTGCAAGAAAAATGAAAAGAAAAGGTTATTTACCGGAATAAAGGGCAGAAGATGACGATCTACAAGGGACACGCCATCTTTCTCTAAGTCAGACTCACTGATCTCTTTGGAGATTATCTGCGTGCGCCCAGCTTGATGATCTAACTAGATGGTCACCAAGGCGTTCATGTCGGCTGAGGACAGTTCCTCGACGCCTGGGAGAGGATCTTTGCTGGCCTTGGACGACACCATACACCAGGGAACGCCTCCTTGAAAAAAGAAATAGGCGCTCTTCCAATTTGAATTACGGGTCCAAAAAACCATGACTAAGGGATGAGAGGAATCCCAAGTCCAAACTTTGAAAGGAGGACCCAATCGTGTTTAAAAAAGGCGCACGCCAAAACGATTGACGTCCAGAAGATAAAAACAACAGTAAATATTTAAAGAATACTCCAACCCACGACGATAACAGAGGACACGGAAGCCTATACAAGTGCGAAGACCATTTGGAGAAAGTTGGGTGGGAGAAATGCCATAATGGCGACACAGTTCGACTAAAGAAGTACAATAAGGAAATCTTAGTCCTGCATCAATTTGTTGCAGGAATATGATTTCCTCGCTTGCCTTAGGAAGACATATGGGGTGAGGATTCTCAGGATCCGCATCATCAGGGATGGGATACCGACTGTTCGAAAGAAGAGGGGAAATGGTGTTGGATTTAAGATCAGAAAAAGGCGTACGGAGGAAGATGTGATTACCGACATCGGAGTCGGACGACATTCTTCTATATGAGTGAATGGTGCGGAGATGATGGGCGTTAAGAGCAAGGGGAAAGCACCGAGCAATGATGAAAGGCGATCAGGGTTTTGGCCAGAATCCTAGAGAGAAGGCAGAGGATTTTTAGATAGAGAAAGCTTCTAAAATTGAAGAGAAAGTAAAAGTGATAAATGAAGGAGGGTCGGGGTATTTATAGAGCCCCCTAGGGAAGCCGAACGGTTTCATAGGGGGGAAATTACGATTATAGCCCCCTAAAGTAAAGAAGTTGAACAGTTATAGGGGATGAAATAACGATTTTACCCTCCAATCAAAAAGCGACTTTTCGGTTCTCGAAGCTTCTAGAAGATCCCGCCTAAAAAATTTAAAATTTAAAATTGAATTTTGGCGGGACATAGTACGAGCATGCATGATTGACTAGTGGGAGGCAGTTACAAAGAGACGAGTGATTTAAGCGACTTTTTGGTAAAGATAATTTATACAGAAAAATTGATTAAGGCGTCGCCCTAGAAAGGAATAATCGTCTTCAAAGGAGGAAACAACTTGTAAAAAAGACTATAATCCTCAAAAGAGTGTCGCTCATTTAAGGCTTCGGGGGCAGTTGATGAGTTATGAATATTGGACTGGGCTATTTTTAGCATTTGGCCCAATATCGTTCAGCCATGCGCCCAAAGGCGTCGCCTTGAGCGGATGGAGACTAAAGGCGTTGCCTTTATGCATGCACCAAAGAGGGAAAAAAATTCTGATTAAGTGTGTGACACTGCATCCACTGACCACCTCAATTGGTGCACCTGCACACCTATGAATTAAGCTGGTTGCTTTTAGCACGCCTAGAATTAAATAAATCAAAAGGATAGTCTACACTGGAGTAGCCACTACAGAAGAATATTCTTTAAAGTAACCCTGGTTGTGTCGCCTTACGGACAGCTTGGATAACCATGGTATGATCTGACTCTACTATGGTTACAGGTATGGAATGTTATAAATAGTTCATTACCATCATCAGACCAGAGTAAGGATTCTTTGAGACTAGAGCATTTTACATTATCTGAGTATTTCATACAAACGAACCTCCGATTTACTTTGTCATCGGAGGGGAAACAACGGGAACACCCGAGGCTTTCCTTCGTGCAGGTCAACAGAGCAAACACTAGGAAGGAGAATCCGGTTTATGTGATCCAACAATCACAACACCATTGAATCAGAACCACGACAACATGGAGCAGAGCACAATCAAAAACATAGAACAACTCAAACAATCAACAGTAGTATAAAACATATCAGATCAGTCGAAACAGATCAAAGCTATAATACACTGAATCAACAAAACTCAAAACTCTTCGAAGCTGAACCATTTAGCTGAATTGCAATCAACATAAAACAAAGATGAAGCATGAGATGGAAGCAAAATTATTGTGGAGCAAAACTGTAAACATAATCGTTGAGCAAACATTTTGAGATACAAACCACGTGAATTGAAATTACACTGGAGTTGATTTGTTCATACTGGAGATGCACCATGAGGTGTCGGCAACAACCTTCCAGCACAAGAAGTGATATCGGATCTGATCAGGAATCAATCACCAACAACTTTAAAGATCACGTAACACAGTTCCATAGGGATGCAAAAGTGTAAAACCGCAAACACCATAGTGATTTGAAGCTCAATAACAAAATTGTTGACCTGATGAATGAGCGTATAAGATTTTGAGAAATTGGATGCTACTAATTACCGCCTTGCAGGACCTTGTGATTCAATGGCTCAAAATAAATGCACATGAGACAAGGGTTTACGTGGTTCACCAATTTGGTTACGTCCACGGCTCACACTCACACTTTCACTACATACAAATAGTGTTACAAATTGTGTATCAAACCAACACACACAATGTCTTGCTCATACTCTAAAAATACTCAATCCATATTTTTGGCTCACATACACAACACTATTTTTCTCCCACATACTCTTCTCACTTTGTCTCTCCTTCTCTTCGACATTGTTGGATTCTTATAGATGTCAAAAGGATGACAATCTTGAGTGGCTTGGCCACTTTGCTGAGTGTCTTGCCCAATTTGGTGAGTGACTTGACCACTTTCGTGAGTGTCTTGCCCACTTTTGTTAATGCTTTGCACACTTTTGTTAGTGCCTTGCCCACTTGTTGAGTGATGGTGGTGGCCCAAAAGCCTCCATTCTCAAAAATCTCCCACTTGGAGACTTTACTACACCAGTGTATCCATGAATGAACTGCATGTGAGACTCTCATGTCTTCTATCCTTGAAGACCCACTGAAGCTGAGCACAAGTTTAGTTTCTCTGTATTGACTGACTTTGTTAACAAGTCAAATGGGTTCTTGCTGTCGTGGATCTTCTCAAGTGTTAAAATTCCATCCTCTAGTAAAGATCTGACGAAGTGATAACGAAGTCCGATATGCTTGGTCCTTGAATGAAATGCAGAATGACTGTCCGATAGCACTATGACTGTCACTACGCAAAAACATTCTTCGTCTTTCTTAGACCCAATTCTACTAACAATCCCTGTAACCAGGTCATCTATTTGCTTGTTAGTACCTGCTACAAATTCCGCATATGTGGTGGATAACTCTACTATCTTATGTATTGGTGAAATCCAATTGACTGTAGTAGTCCCCACTGTGAATACATAACCGGTAGTACTCCTCATGTAGTCTACCTCACCAGCAAAATTTGAGTCTACAAAACCTTGTAGTCTCAACTCGTTTCTTCTAAAGCACAAGCATCTATTGGTAGTTCCTGTTAGATACCTTAGTATCCACTTGACTGCTTCCCGGTATTGTTTTCCAGGATTAGTCATGAACCTGCTCATAGTTCCCACTGCAGGAGCAATATTTGGTCTTGTGAAAACCATGACATACATGAGACTTTCAATGGCTGAGGCATATGGAACCTTAGCCATTAAGTTCCTTTTATCTTCCGCCTTGGGTGATTACTCCTTGGATAGTCGAAAATGACTAGCTAATGGTGTGTTGGCTGCTTTAGCATCATTCATGTTGAACCTTTTGAGAACACGCCCAATGTACTCCGCCTGAGATAGCTGCAAAGTAACATCTGACTTGTCTCTATTGATTCTCATCCCAAGAATCTTCTTTGCTGCGCCCAAGTCCTTCATATTGAACTCAGTCGACAATTGCTTATTCAATTGCTTGATTTCACCCATATATGAACCTGCCACTAACATGTCATCGACATAAAGTAGCAAAATAATGTAGTTGGACTCAAATTTTTTGAAGTAGAAACAATGGTTAGCATTGCATCTGAAATATCCATTCATTTGCATAAACCCATCAAACTTTTTGTACCACTTTCTTGGATCCTGTTTCAGTCCATGCAAGCTTTTCTGCAATTTACACACGAGTTTCTCCTTAACACTTTCTGAGAAACCCTCTGGCTGCTCCATGTATAGCTCTTCCTCAAGGTCACCATTGAAGAAAGCAGTTTTTACATATAACTGCTCAAGTTGCAAGTCTTCTGCTGCAACGATACTTAAAACTGTCTGAATGGTCGCAAGTTTCACAGTCGGTGAAAATATGTTGGTGTAATCGATACCTTCTGTTGGGTATCGATAGTGATAGCCCAGTAAGAAAAGGCCTCGAAGGCCCAATAACTATAGAGGGGGTAAACCCATGACATCCGAACCGGATCGGCCCGAGTACAAGCCAAACTTGGCCCACCATCGAGTAATCCAGAATCGAGCCCAAAGTCTATAGGGACGCCAAAGGCTCTCGGACTGCTCGCCATTCTCTACCAGGTCGCGACCTTCCACTGCTCGACATGGGAGTGCTCACCCCGAAGAGAGCCTTGCCTCTCTCCTCTGGTCCCACAAAACCGTTAATAAGCAAGTGGCCACGATATCCCGCATATCTCGGTCGCATATTCAATATACACTAAGATATTCAGCTGCCATTTACGGTTCTATCTCTCTTACCCTATAAATACCCTTGCTTTACATACGTTCTTGACGTTTTTGAGTTTTATACACACACATACTCATTTAAGCATCGGATAGGGACCCAGAGGCACCCCCTCTGTTGTGCTCCCCTACTTGCAGGTTCACCGGAGTCGAAGCTGAAGCGTCATCCCAACCTTGTCTGGCATTCAATTCACTGCCAGATCAGCATTCAGGATTTCACAATCCAACATTTGGCGCCGTCTATGGGAAACGAGCAATTTAGCCATGAGAACTCGATCCCAAAGCAACCGTCAGAATCAGACTAGGGAGCGATCCTCAGATAGCTCTGATTCCGCCGCCGCTTCACCGCTTCAACAGGAACCTGCCAGCCGAGCAGGAGTTAATGCTTTTCCTCTGCGGACAGCTCGAGAACATGTCGGTGATTCAAGACCGACCCCAGCTGCTGATCAAAACGGAGCCCCTGCACCGCAGACAGTCCACATTGCGGGGCAGGATATTAATTTAACCCCCGAGATGGTCTCCTTGCTGGAAGCCATCCTAGGACAGGCGCGCCGCCAAGCCCCTGCTCCTCAGGAAAACAATCCCTCTGCTCCTAAGGAAAACCACCGCCCTGCTGCCACAGGGACTTCACCTTCAGAAGCGGCCAATCCTGGTCCTGCTGCGCCTCAGGAGGATCAGGAGATGACGTCAGGTCAACAGTCACTACCTCCAGCACACACCAAGGACCCAGCAGCCGCATATACTGCCAATCCTTCCGGTCCGCCTCCACCCGGAGCCTCTCCCATGTACTGCACTGTGGATCAGATGGATGACCTCCTCAACAAAAGGCTCCAGGAAAGACAGTTGACAGTCATAGCTCCCTTCAAGGAGCAGTCCTCTCATCCTTTCACCGACGCGCTCGTCGCTATCAAAATTCTGATGGATGTGGTCGCTCGGGCCATACCTGAGTATAGCGGTGGAGGAGATCCCACCGTACATGTCAACAAGCATGAGGCCTCCCTTCTGGGTAAGTCAAACGATCCCAATCATTTGGCTTTGCTATTTCCATCTACTCTTTCGGGTTCGGCTTCGTCCTGGTTCTTCGGCCTCCCTGCAGGATCAATCGGAACTTGGGCAGAATTGAGAAGCAAGTTCCTGGAGAGATATATGGGCGAGCGCCAGTTGCTGAAGAGCGTGGTCGCCCTTGACTCGGTCAAACAGCAGCCTGGAGAGTCGCTGTCCAACTTCTACGGTCGTTTTCATCAAAACGTCACAGAATTAGATCGCCGAATCTCCGATGGGGAGATCATTCGAGCATTCTACAGAGGTCTGGATGTGGCCAACAAGGCCTCGAGAAAGCTGCGAAACAGCTATCATGTGAAGGAGATTGAGACGTTGGAGGAGTTGGCATCCAGAGCAAAAGGTTTCATAGACCTTGAACGCGCAAACATCGAGGCTAACCTCCTGACGACCTCGCTAAGGATAACCCATGAACCCCGACGCGATGGTAAGAAAGAGGTAAAGAAGGAGAAGAAGGGAAAAGAAAGTAAGCCCCGAGTCGAGTCTCTTCCAGCGCCTCGCCATCCAGAGGTCCCTGAGTACTTCACGCCTTTAAATAGGCAGATCTCAACGGTACTAGTCGAGATGGAGAGGAGATCCTCGGCGAGGCCACCGATGCCTCGTCGAGGTGGGATACCCATGGGCAAGGATGTCGAGAGCTATTGCAGATACCATAAGTGCAAGGGCCATAAGACAAACGATTGCAAGATTCTGAAGCGAGATATAGAGAAGCTGATTCAGGGGGGGAATGTTGAAGGAATTTGTGGCGGGGCGAGACCGAAGTCGAATGCCCCCCAGGAGACATCGTTCACCAGCCCCTGCAGATCAAGCTGAGCCTTCTGGTAGCAAGAGGAGAGTGAATCTGATTGCGGGAGGATTCGGCGCAGGCGGCGAGAGGTCAAACGCTAGAGAGGTCTACGCCACTCAGATCTCTACGGCAGTTCAGTTGGGGAAGCGGCCCCAACCTGAAGAAAACATTGTCATCTCATTCTCTGAAGATGATTTGGCACATGTCACCACGCCCCACAACGATGCTCTGGTCATTACGGCAGATATTGACGGCTGTGATGTTGCAAGGATTCTGGTCGACGGAGGCAGCTCGACAGACATCTTGTTTCTGGACGCCTTTGAAAAGATGGGCAAATCCAAACGCGACCTGAAGAGGGTCGACTTTCCGCTGATCGGATTTGCGGGAAGAACAACTTATCCACTGGGGGCTATAACCATGCTAGTGATTTTTGGCGAGGGGTGGAAAAGCATCAAGGTGTCGGTCACTTTCCTGGTGGTCGATTCACCTACATCCTACAACGCCATCATAGGGAGGACCACGATCAACCCAAACAAGATTGTGGCCTCCACTGTCCACCAGAAGATGAAGTTCCCCACTCCGAACGGGATTGGAGAAGTGCTAGGAGATCAGCCTTCCTCGCGGCAATGCTATGTGAACTGTTTACGCAGGAAGAACCAAAGGGAGGCGCTCTCCATCGAGACAGAGGCCGATCCCCGCGAGGACTTGGCTCGGCCAGCACCCATGGAGGAATTGGAGGAGGTCGAGATCGATGGTCCAGACAAAAAGGTGCGCATTGGGACCACCTTGAAAGAGGATCAGAAGGAGGCCATGACCGCCCTCCTCAAGGAATTCAAAGAGCTCTTCGCCTGGCAGCCGAGCGACATGCCAGGAATCAGCACAGATATTATCTCTCATGAGCTCAGGATAGACCCCTCCATCAAGCCGATCGCCCAAAAGAGAAGATCATTCGGGACTGATAAGCGTTTGGCGATCAGGCAGGAAGTCGGCAGGTTGATTGAAGCTGACTTCGTCAGAGAAGTAAGATTCCAGAGCTGGGTCGCCAACCCAGTTTTGGTCAGGAAATCTAACGGCAAGTGGAGGATGTGCGTCGACTTCCGCTACTTAAACAAGGCTTGCCCCAAAGATTGATATCCTCTTTCGAGAATTGATCAGCTGGTCGATGCTACCTCGGGTCATGAGATGCTGAGCTTCATGGACGCCTATTCAGGCTACAACCAGATCAGAATGCATCCAGAAGACGAGGCCCACACTGCTTTCTATGTTGACGGGGACATTCTATGCTACAAGGTGATGCTCTTTGGTCTCATCAATGTCAGGGCAACTTATCAGCGGATGGTGAACCGACTGTTCCAGGACATGCTGGGAAGGAACATGGAGGCCTACGTAGATGATATGCTCGTCAAATCCATCAAAGGCAATCCTCATACCACCGACCTCCGTGAAGCTTTTGAATGCATGAGGAGACACAGCGTTCGCCTGAACCCGGCAAAATGTGCCTTTGGAGTCAAGTCCGGGAAGTTCCTGGGTTTTATGGTCAGCGAAAGGGGCATTGAAGCAAACCCGGAAAAGCTAAAGGCCATAGAAGAAATGAAGTCGCAAACCTGCCATAAGGAAGTCCAATGCCTGAACGGCCGACTAGCTGCTCTTAACCGCTTCCTTTCCAAAGCAAGCGACAGGTCCCTCCCGTTCTTCAAAACCTTGAGGGCCAACCGCAAGTTCGAGTGGACGCCAGACTGCGAGGAAGCATTCCAGTCCTTGAAAAGGCATATTCAAACACTCCCAGCTCTGGCAAAACCCGTTCCAGGCGAGCAGCTTTTCCTCTATTTAGGCATTAGCGATGTGGCAGCCAGTGCTGTCTTAATAAGGGAGGAGAATAATGTTCAGAGTCCAGTGTATTTTATTAGCAAAATGTTCAACTCAGCAGAAATAAAATATGTCCAGATTGAGAAGTATCTCTATGCCTTAGTTATTGCTTCTCGGAAGCTGAGACCTTACTTTCATGCGCACGACATCACGGTCCTCACCAATCAACCTCTCAAAAACTTCCTGATGAAGCCAGATTCTTCAGGAAGAATGGGTAAGTGGGCGATCGAGCTCAGCGAGTTCAGGATCAAATTTGCGCCAAAAACGGCCATCAAAAGTCAAGCACTAGCTGATTTCATAGTGGAAAGCACGAGTAACGGTCAAGCGGAGGCAGAAAACAGGCCAAGTCAGTCACCAAACGACAATCAAATCTGGGAACTCCATACGGATGGGTCTTCATCAAAAGAAGGCTCGGGGGCAGGTTTAATTCTTATTCCTCCTGAGGGCGAGCCTATGAAATACGCGATCGCCTTGACATTCCCGACGACCAATAACGAAGCAGAATACGAGGCTCTTATCACTGGACTCAGACTAGCAAAAGGAATGGGTATAGCTGCGCTTAAAGTAAGAAGCGACTCAGATCTCATTATCAATCAGGTTAATGGCGCATACGAGGCAAAGGGAGAAAAGATGAAGAAATATCTCGGCATTGCCAAAAAGCTGGTCGCAGAAATCCCAAGATGAAGAAATATCTCGGCATTGCCAAAAAGTTGGTCGCAGAAATCCCAAATTTCGCGATTGAATTCATTCCTCGCCAAGAAAACCAGATGGCAGATTCTTTAAGTAAGCTAGCCTTCGAAGGGGCGACAATCCAGGATGTGCAATTTCTGGAAAAGGCCCTATGTTCAGTCCTTGAAAACAGAGCGGAGGTCTTCAACATTCAAGAACAGGTCACCTGGATGACCCCGTTCCATAATTATTTGAAAGAAGGCATCCTCCCAGAGGATGAAGGCGAATCCACTAGGATTAGAAGACTCGCAGCAAGTTATCTAATCATCGATGGAGAACTCTACAGAAGAGGTTATTCGACAGCTTACTTGAGATGTGTTGCTCTGCCCGAAACATAAAAAGTTCTTCGAGAAGCTCATGAAAGGGCAGCAGCATGTCATGAAGGCGCTCGATCGCTAAGCAGGAAAATATTCAGATTGGGATATTACTGGCCGACCTTGGGAAAAGACGCAGCCGAATTAACACAGAAGTGTGAAATTTTCCAGCAGTTTGCACCGCGATCGGGTCGACCATCGACATTATTATCCCCAATGGCAGGTGCCTGGCCCTTCGCTCAATGGGGAATCGATATATTGGGTCCTTTTCCCATTAGCACTGGTCAGCGTACTCACATTATAGTGGCAATCGACTACTTCACTAAGTGGGTAGAGGCGAAAGCTCTAGCTTCAACAACGGAATTCCAAGTTATCAAGTTCCTGCAGGTCAACATATTCTCCAGATTTGGTATTCCCAAAATACTCATCAGTGATAACGGTCCGCAATTCGTTGGAAAGGAGTTGAAATGGCTCTGTGAAGAGTATCATATCGTTCATCGTTTCAGTTCAGTACATCACCCTCAAACGAATGGGCAAGCTGAAGCAGCCAACAAGGTTGTCTTAGCAGGACTCAAGAAAAGGGTTCGAGCATTCAAGGGGAATTGGGCAGACGAACTGGAAAACGTATTATGGGCAATCAGAACAACGCCTAAGGCGGCCACAGAAGAAACGCCTTTCAGTTTAGTGTACGGATCAGAAGCAGTAGCACCAGCTGAATTAGCAGTGCCTACCCACAGAGTCCTACACTTTAACGCGGAGGCAAATGAGATCGAGTGCAGAACTGACCTCGACTTAGCAGAGGAAAAGAGATGGCTCTCGGAAAAGACACAGGCAAAGATGCGTTTGGCGACCGCTCGGTATTTCAACAGAAAGGTCAGCGCTCGCCAATTTTTCGTGGGGGAGATGGTTATGAGAAGGAATGAATTCACAAGGCTGGATAGTAAAAACAAACTTTCAGCCAAATGGGAAGGACCATACAAAGTAGTAGAGATCGCCGCACCAGGATCCTACTATTTGGAAACCATCGAAGGCGAGAGGTTACCCCGTCCATTTAATTCTGAGCATTTAAGAAGATTTTATGCATAGCTTGTAATCAAACCGATTATGTCAATAAAAGAGAGCCATTCCTTCATAAAGTGTGTCCACTCGAAGCAAGTCGAAGCCAAAAAGCCCTGACGCCAAAGTCAGGCCAAAAAGCCCTAGCAACAATACTAGGCCAAAAGCCCTGACGTCAGAGTCAGGCCAAAAAGCCCTAACAACAAAGTTAGGCCAAAAGCCCTAGCAACAAAGCTAGGCCAAAAAGCCCTGTCGCCAAAGACAGGCCAAAAGCCCTAGCAACAAAGCTAGGCCAAAAAGCCCTGTCGCCAAAGATAGGCCAAAAGCCCTAACAACAAAGTTAGGCCAAAAAAGCCCTAGTAACAAAACTAGGCCACAAAAGCCCTAACAACAAAGTTAGGCCTCAAAAAACCTGACGCCAAGAGCCAGGCAAAGCCCTGACGCCAAAGTCAGGCCAAAAGCCCTGGCGACAAAGCCAGGCCAAAAGACCTAGCAAAATGTTAGGCAGAATAAAAGCCCTGACGCCAAAGTCAGGCCAAAGAAAGTTTAGGCGATCACTATCGATGATAAAGCCTGACAAATTACAAATCCCCTGTTATTATGCCAACACCTCAAAGGTTTAAACTTCAAAGAAGGTAATATCTCTTTGAACTTAGAAGTTTACGCTTTTAAGTGTCAAAAGTGTTATCCTTAGAAAGTTTAACTTATGATTGGTCTAAAGCTTTAAGGGTCGACGACATTACAAAGCAAGAAAAAGCGGAAAGTAATTATGATTAAGATATTGGATAGCTAAACGTGTTCGAAGTCGATTAAAGGCTCAAGAACATAAAGGCATTCAATAGAAAAACCCAAGTCTTCAATAAATAATTACAAACCAAAAACGGAAAATACAAAAATAGCTATCTAAAAAGATAAATACGGCCGCCAAGGAGTTGGGGACTTCAAGCTTTGGGGTTCTCGGGGGCAAGGGCGCTCTGCTCGTCTTCGGGGGCAGAAGTACTGGGCTCGCCTTCAGGAGCAGCCTCTCCAGCAACAGAGGGCTGCGAAGGGCGACTCCGCAGGAAGGTCTTCAAGGAGGCAAATTTCCCAAGAGGAAAGTTGGGATCGACCGCCTAGACCTCCTCCACCAGTTCTTGGAGAAAATCGGCGATGGTCGACTTCATCATCTTCAAGGCCTGGTCTTCAAAGTCCTCAGAGGCCTTGAACTCCTCAACCACGGCTTGGGGTGAAGGAACCGCCTTCAGCTGATCAGCCAGCCGCTTCTTCTCCTCCTCTAGGGCGACCCCCTAGCTTCAGCAGCATCCCTCTAGGCCTCCGCGGCGACCCTAAGAGCGTCTGACTCGACCACCTGGGCACGAGCTTCCTTCAACTCGGCCTCCAGGCGATCACGAACCGCCTCCCCTTCATCAAGGCACCGATGAAGGGCCTCAGCTTCATGAAGGAAGGCTGCAGCATCAGCCTCCCTCTTCTTGACATCAGCAAGGAGGCGCTGCTCCTTCCTGAAATACTCCTCCCGGGCGCCGTCCACCAAGGTGATCGCCATGTCAGAGGTCTTCTTGATGGCCTCCAACTGCCCGGGGGTGACCCCTGTGCTTCGGTATTGCTCCAGCTCGACAAGCAGATCAGAGTGCTTGTCGGCAAGCTCGCCGAAAACGCGGCCGAGGATCACATCTTCCCGAACGAGCTGACAACAAAAGCACAAGGAAAAATGTCAAGTCATCAAAATAAAAAGGAATGACAAGGAAGAAATAATGGAAAGAAGGCGAGATCATACCAGGGCAACTCGTTCGAAGTGGGTCCGTAAGAACCCCTCGATCTGAGGAAGCTCCGTAGGGACAATCGAACGGTCCTTGGGGGGAATTATCCCATCAAGGAGCCGCATGCACATATCCGGGATACCCCGTAGGCTCTTCTGGGCGGGGTACCCCTTCTTGGCAAGGTCCCCACAAGGGACCCAAGGCCTCCGAGAGTCCCCAGCCTTAAAAGGCTGGAACAAGCTCGCCATGGAGCAGTACTCCTCGGCGGGAGCCCTCGAGGAGCTGGAAGTAGCAGGCCCCTTCTTCTGGGCCCCAGACTCCTTAGGAGGAGCCGTGGGCACTGAAGAGGCGGGAGGCGCCAAAGACAAGGGCTTCTCCTTAGTGGCGGAAGGGCCCTGAAGAGAGGGAGAAGGAGGCGCCATGTCCAAACCCTTCCCTTTGCTGGCAGAAGGGCCCTTAAGAGGGGGAGGAGGAGGATGTTGGTCGACCTCATGGTGCTCCTCACTCATGACCTTCTTAGAAGGAGGAGGAGGAGGGTCCCGGGCCACGTCCACCAAGGACTCCTCTGCAAAACAACAAGATAATAAGTCAGAAGTCAAAGAACCGCAGAATGTAAAAACATTAAATCCACAAAAGGCAAGGTAATATACCTGGTTGGCGAGGGGCAGTAGTGGCCGAATGAAGCATTTCCTCGGGCTTCCTCTTGGACGAACGCCTAGAGGGAGGAGGGGGAGAGCTTAGCAGCGCCTGGTCGGAGGACAATCCCGCCGATCCCTGGTCATCAAAGAGACCTATCAGTTTTTGGCTCTTGCTTACGACCTTGCCTACAAGTAATAAAACAAGATAAGAGTTAGAAAATTACCCAATCATCAAAGATTGGCGTGGCTTGATGAATGCCCGCCATCTCAAGGGCATTCTCGGTAGTCTCCACCACTGAGCGGATGGACTTGAACTGAGATGACCGATGCAGCCGGTACAGATCGTCGATGGCATTCCGATCACTCCCGGACAATTCTTCAAAGGAGGGAGGAAAATCCTTGTCCGGAGCAAACAATTTCCAGGGTACACCCCCCTTGTACAAGAAGTAAAACTTCTTGTAATTAGAGTTAGTGGCCCGGAAATCATCGACCAGGCGGACATGGACGTTCCAAGCCCATCCTTGAGGGCCTCCCCACTCTGAAAACTTCGGCCAGCGGGATTGGAAGTGGTGGAGGTAGTTGGCCCCTGCTGCCAGTCGAAAGAAACACCGGAACAGGGCCAGTGAATACACCCATTCCTGGCGTATGCACAGGAACTTGAAACCGACCCACATCCTGAGGGCATTCGGAACAAGCTGCGTGGGATGAATCCCGTAAAACTGACATAAGGTCTGTAAATCCTCACAGAGAGGAAAACGCAACCCAACATCGATCTGGGCCGCATAAATGTAAACCTCTCCATCGTGAGGAAAATGCAGACCTAAGCCAGGATACCTAGGAGCATCCTCCGCACTGAAGCCACCAAGCGCCATCATGGTCTTAAAGTAAGCCGGCTTCAGTTCGTTAGGCTTGATATCTACTTAGAATTGTTCAAGTATGGCACAGCAAGTATAAAAACAAAGGAAAACAGAGGATATTGCCAAAACAGAGCAATAAAGGGGCGAAAGTTTACCTTTTGGGGAAAAAATAGGCGTGTTCAGCTCAGGCCCGTCCACCACTACGGGAGCGGTTGCGGACCTTCCCAGATCAGTCGGTTCCCCCACTGAGGGGGGCACGGCGGCATCCCGGATGGTCAAGGGAGCATTGGCATTCCTAGGAGTGTTGGCTTTGCTAGTGCCCTTAGAGGCCATATGCTTGACTCTCTGACTTCGGGGAGCCATGGAAATGGATGAAGAAGGCTGAAGAAGGTTGGAAAATAAAGAAGAAAGGTTCGCAGCGAAGTTCTGGAAATCTGAGGGAGTGGATAAGCGTAAAAAGCAAAATGTAGAAACTGACGTTTCTTATATAGACCAAGAAGGGAGTAACCGCCACAAGCAAATCGAGGCGACACAGAGGAATGATGGCACCTTTTTGGAAAAAACCGAAGCAATGTCAGAATTCCAAGAGACACCTTGGGGAGATAGACGGTTGGCTGACATGGACAGCTGTCAGACTACCCTAGGTTTACGGAAAAGTAAATGTCAGGCGTGCCTCAAGTGACCGTTCGATTTCTGGACAACTGTGCAGTTATTAAATGCTAAAAGTCCACTAAGGAGACAAGGTGGTCGCCAACGCACTAATAAGGCTTTAACAGAAATACCTCGGGTAGGTAATGATCGCCTAACTAAGAAAGATAGACTTCCATAAGCCTAGGTCACCTCGAGTGATCGCCAAAAGGGAATAAAAGGAAGGATATTCTTTCATCTTTGAACAGAGAAGAAACTGCTCGCCAAATGAGCTCGTAGTGTTTCAAAGGTATTGAACCATCACCAGAGACGTCACTATCTAAAACCCTACCAGGAAATCAAGCTCGACTGAAGGAACTTCAATCAAGCTTCGGGGGCAAATGTTGGGTATCGATAGTGACAGCCCAGTAAGAAAAGGCCTCGAAGGCCCAATAACTATAGAGGGGGTAAACCCATGACATCCGAACCGGATCGGCCCGAGTACAAGCCTAACTTGGCCCACCATCGAGTAATCCAGAATCGAGCCCAAAGTCTATAGGGACGCCAAAGGCTCTCGGACTGCTCGCCATTCTCTACCAGGTCGCGACCTTCCACTGCTCGACATGGGAGTGCTCGCCCCGAAGAGAGCCCTGCCTCTCTCCTCTGGTCCCACAAAACCATTAATAAGGAAGTGGCCACGATATCCCGCATATCTCGGTCGCATATTCACTAAGGATTAGATTTGGTAACTGCAATATCTCGCAGTAACTGACGATCCAAATCTTCGGCAATACAATATACACTAAGATATTCAGCTGCCGTATACGGTTCTATCTCTCTTACCCTATAAATACCCTTGCTTTACATACGTTCTTGATGTTTTTGAGTTTTATACACACACATACTCATTTAAGCATCGGAGAGGGACCCAGAGGCACCCCCTCTGTTGCGCTCCCCTACTTGCAGGTTCACCGGAGTCGATGGGAAGAGCAGTGCAAAGTGGTTGTCGTCATTGGTTCGTCCTAGAAGGAAGGCTTCATGCCTCTGAGTGTGTTCCACAGGATCACATTCCCCTTTGTAACAATCAATCCTTGGGTTCTGAACATGTAGCGGTACTGTTACAGCCAGGGTTTCTGCAGTAAACGGATGAGACGCCCTATCCCTTAATCACGACATCACCCTTCCTTTATGTTTCTTTTCTGTCCTGACAACAAGCTCTTCAATATCCTCCTGAGACATTATGCCCTGGGGAGGAGCCATTGTTGCACCTGTTCCATGAGTGGCGCCGCTAGCCGGTGGGGGAATCACTCGAGGAGGACGCGCATACATCGTTACAGCCTAAGGCCTTGAAGTCGCTTCCTCCATGCAATATGGCTCGATGGGATGGGCGGCACGGGCGGCAACCATACATTCTCTTCTGTCCAAAAGTTCATCAATTGCGGCCAGGAGTGTGGAGGTAATGACCACTTCTAGAGCCACCTGCCTAGAGGTAGTGCTCTTCCTCCTAACAACACAATATGAGATTGTGCAGGCTTGGGCAACGCCTGATCCTGCTGAGGTAGTGGTGGTTGTGGAGGCTCCACTGTTGGTGTCGTGAATGATGGCGGGGCTCTAGGTTGGCCACCTAGTGGGGACGATGCACTTGGAAGCGTCGCTCCCAAAGGGTGTTCCCTGTACGACCTGAAAGTTGAAGGCATCGGGAGTTACTGCAAGCTGTGAAGTGAACTTCCTTCAGCGAGTTGCTTGTTGTTTGTTCTTGCTCTTGTGTTGGCGGGAACCATGACTATGTTATAGGAGGGGTTAACCTGTTGAACAGGTCACCCTTTTTACCGTCGTTGACCACTACCAAAGTTGTTTTATGTCATTCGGATGGGACGTGGTCTAATCCCTAGATATCCGGAGATGTCCAATCCCCATCAATGTGTGTGTCGGAAGGCACTAGACGAAACCCTTACAGGGGTACCACCTCCCTAAATAAGGGTAGGCGTCGCCTGGAATGCCCAGGAAAATGTCCATTCTTGGTCTGGTTGACGCATCCATGAAGAAGACTTCACGGTGCATCTCTTGGTTGTCGCCACCAAGTTGCCATGGTTGACAAAATCTTATGATTTCGTCCATGGGTCATTAACAATTGTTTTTGCGAGAGGTTGTCGCCTCCAATACCTATCAATGCTCGTCCTTATATATATATAGCATTCCTCAAGCTTGCTAAACTGTCATTGAGCTTATTCGATCTGGCTCGCTTTACAAGTCACTTAACCTAGAATCCTGTCTGAGTATAAAAGTGTCAGCTGGTGTCAAACACGACCTAAGCAAAGAAAGCTATGATGATACATGTAATTTTTTTTATTACTTTGTAAATTATTCTTACAAAACTGATTTCCTACATTAATGTAAAAACCATGAGCGGTTTGTAAAATACTGATCCCATCTTTATAATTGACTTATTTTATTTATTTACCAAAAATAACAAACAAATATGGTTGTGTGTCGTGAGCTCTATTTACCCAACATTTCATTCTTAGCTTAGTTTTTTTTATTAATTAATTTAATTGTGGCGCATGTTTATCCAACGTGACTATTTGATTATTCATCTTTATCACGTCGCTAAATGTCACTTATGTTTCAGGGACTATTTAGTCACTTCGTAAGTGAACTGTTAGTCTTTTCATTCAATCAACTTTTTAAACAGATTTTTGAATTATTAAATAACTATTTTTAACCCTCTTCATTGTTCTATCTTCTTCATGTGTTCATTAAAAATGAATAAATCTGTCGGAGATTAAGGTTGAAAGATATGCAAGATTCTAGGAGGACAACTTAAACTTTATAGATTAACTCAAACTCAAACCGAGAAAAATCGACCCTAAATCCAAAACCCAAAACCCCGAATCCTAAGTCATAAACCTCAAATCCTAAGCTCCAAACCATGAACCATAATTTGTCATATTTCACCAAAGTCTTCCACCTTTCACCAAAGTCTCACATTTCACCAAAGTCTTCACCTTTCACTAAAGCATGTTTCCCACCCAAACAAATCAAAGAAAATACAAAGGAGAATGGGATCTATAAGGAAGGAAGCCACGACAATGAATGAAAAAAAGAAAACAAAGGGAGAGCTTGGAGAAGCATTGCAGTGAGCTACGGTAAGGCAATAGGGAGAAAAGAAAAAAAAATATTGGTAATTATCGGTCTCAGTTTCTCGTACGGTAAGCATCTCTCTCTCATATTCAATGTTGTGTTTGTATTTCCTAATGTTAATGAAATTCATCAAAAAATATGTATGTATAATATACGTGATACGATATATATATATATATATATATAATAGATGTGATACTATATATATATATGTGTGTATAATATATATATTATGTATATGTGATACTATATATATATAGATTTGTGATAAAAAAAATATTTTCAAAAATAACTTAGGTCATTCCCAAACTTTGATGAAGGTTCCAACTCGATCCTTGAATTCTCGGATCATTTTGGGACTTTATCGAGTGTTATAAACCAAACCAGAAACATTTTAGGTCATTTCTGCAATTTTTTAAAAATCTTTTTGATACAACTCGAATTTTCAAATAATTGCGTTTTGGTCCTTCAACTTTTCTGGACATCTCATGACTTGTTAAAGTGTTACAAATTCGTCCAATGTGCTTAATATCTTCAAAATCATTCGTGCATGTTGGACACGTTTAGAATGACTTCAAAGTTAAACCACTCTTTTTTTTAGCATGATTAACTTTATTCTCTCCTGCTTATTTATTTGAAATAAACTCATTAATAAATAAAAATGTTTGTACAAGGTTTGTTTAATTTAAATAAAATGCATGTAACATTTTGGGTCAAGCATGATCAAAACGGGTAAATCGGTAAAAAAATAATTTCAAAAGAAAATTAAAGTACTGAAAGGGCGGATTATGGGCTCGCGAGCTCTTAAGATGTAATCAAACCCCCGAACTCGATTCTCTCGACGTATACATTTACAAGCCCTTGGATGTTAACTCCATGTACCCTAGGCAAATTTTAGGATTCCGATAAGTATTTAATTAATCTGTGACGACTCTTTCATTTTTTTCGGTCTGGTTGATGACACCCCGCTCTACCAGACCCGTCATTTTCGAGCGAAAAAAAATTCTGGGAAATTCGGATCTTAAGTCCGACAATTTGGTGACTCTACTGGGGACTTATATGTTTAGAGGGTTAGGTTATCTCATGTTTGCTTTGCCATATTATATTTTGCCCTATCTGTTTTGACCGTTTGTTCATGCTTGCAGTTTTAAATTCTGTCCGAAAAACAATGTAAATGTAATAATTTAAGACGATTTAAATCCCCGTTTTTCACACAGTACGTTGGTTACCATTACTTGCTCGGACCTCGAGCACGTTAAGAGATTATGGAGTTTAGTAGGGGAATGCGCCCGAAACGGTTTGGACCGCCGACACGCACCCAAACAACTCAACTCGATGATCGAAGTAGGTTAGTGGTCCTATATAGGGGTGAGGTTACGCCGATTCAGAGAACCTAGAATTCCTTCCCTTTATAACAAAAGCTCCACACCGCGTTGAACCTCTACCAGTTTTGTGTTTGTTTCATTTTTGGGCCCAACTAATGTAAATAGGAATTCAGCCCAAGTATTTGGATGTGAGATTGGCCCACAATTCATGTAGAAGATTCAGCCTAACTGTTGTGAATTAGGAGTTAGTCCAACAACTATAGATGGAGTTTGGCCCAATATGTAAATGTGTTTTGTTTTAGCCCAATTGTTGTGAATTATAAGTCAGCCCAACAACTATAGATGGAAGTTCGACCCATTATGTAGATGTGTTTTGTTTTAGCCCTAGATCATGACATGTATATGATTGGGCCTTTTGTATTATATATTTCAGACTTTTGTAAATGTAATACAAACCTTACTAATAAAATTTACATTCTCGCATTTGCATTGCATTTTTCTATAAAAAAATGTATGTTCCGTTCATTCTGTCATATATCATTAGGACGTTTCACGCACAATCTTTGGTAAGGATAAACAAAACAATTCATTACTCCCACATTAAGGTCATACAACCCCTACGGTCAAAATTGCCCGAATATGGAAAACCGTAATAAAAGGGAAACAGAAATACGTGAATGAAAAGATTGGTGAAGTTCACAAGCTCGCACATTACAAAGTCAACTGGGTTCTCCTTGATGCCTTGTCTGAATTCTGGAATGTGGAAAATGTGTATGCATGATTAACAACAACGGAATACGTTCACAAATTCCATTCGACACCTGCAAGTCCGTCTTTCAACCCGGAGGAGATGATGATAAGGGAGAGACTGGAACAACCACCGTCATTCTAGCAATGTTGGGACACCTTTGAGAAATGCGGGGGCAACGTAGCTAAGTTAAATGACTCCCTTGAATAATCCAGACGAAGGACTTGTCAAATATAAAGATTTTTAAAATGCATGTCATCGACCTTCCTTCGAACCAAGGAACGAGAAACAAATGCACTCAACGAGCTGTGCGGTCGTGTGAAACATCTTAAGAACTAAACTTCGATTGGCTAAATCATTGTAAAGTATTTTTGAAAAAACCTTTTCGCATACATGCAATCAAAGTGTACGAACGGAACATGCAAAATTTTCAAAACCAATCATGCATGATCAATTGTGTATTCATTATTCTTACTATGGTATTTTGTATTTATGTTTCCAGGATCCATGCGACATTCGATGACTCTAGCATCTCAAGAACACGGGGAGAGAATCACCTAGCTAGAGCAGACTATGCACGCCATGAGCTTCCTCACAGTGCAATCAATCGTTGGCATGACCTCCCAGGTCAAGCAGATTTTGCTCTTCTAAGCGCCAGGCATCCATGACTACCACAGTATCCTCGCCCGTAATCACCTCATCAATTCATGTTGGGTACTTTTGCCATCCTAATCAAGCTCCACCTCCCACATATGACCATCACACACCAGGGAGATCCGAGAAAGAATAAAGGCACTTTTGGCGCTTGGTTACCGTTCTAATTTCATAGATTACGAAGTAGCCTAGAGGAAACGTTTAGTCGAAAGTCCAGGGACACTGTTGTTTCCTCCCCTTTTCCGTTTCATTCCCAGGCTCATGATGGCTTGTCAAGATTATTTTCAACCTGTATCACCATTGGATCTCTGCTCAATGAAGCTCCATCAGGCCTTTTTGTCCGTCCACTCACTACTGGGAGACCCTTGCCGGATTCGACTCTATACAAATGATCATTCGATATACCCATTTGAGATGCGTGAATGTTGAAATAGTTGAGCGTCTAATGGAAGAAAATCATGAAGGTTGTTGCGACTCACACATGAGCGTCCGATACTTGGATACTTTTGGTCCACCATGACGACTGATTGTGTAAAACACGTCCAACATTGTCACATTTGTCAAATGTACGCGCCACCGCACGAGCACTATCTCATGACTTCCCCATAGCCTTTCTCAATGTGGGGACATCAATGTAATCAACATGATTTCTCCAAAGGTGTCCAATGGGCATCAATTCATATTGACGACAAACGATTACATCAACAAGTGGGTAGAGGTTATCACACTTGCGTCAATAACGGCAAAATCCATCAAACGTTTGATTGGCAGGACGCCATCGCACGTTATGGGGTGCCAAAGTCAATCATCACCGGCAATGCCATAAATATAAATAACAAATTGGTTGATGGGTTGTATGACCAATGGAAAATCAAGCATAAAAAGTCATCTCCATACCGCCCACAAATGAATGGCGCAATGGAAGCATCAATTAAAGGGATGACATGATAAATTGTCTTGGGCACTCATGGCATATAGGACTTCGATATGGAAATCAAATGGGGCAACTCAATTTCCATTGTTTACGGGACCAAAGTCGTGCTGCCAATTGAAGTAGAATTCCCGTCAGCTAGGATCCTTGTTGAAGCACATATGGACGAGTTAGAGTGGGTGAGATGCAGATACAAGCAATTGAACCTCATGATGAAAGGCAACTCATCGTGTTGTGGCACGCGCAGTTGTACCAACAACCCATGGAACGTGCATTTAACAAGAAAATGTGTCCGAGAGAATTGCAAGCAGACAATCTAGTTCTCATAAAAAAAATCCTTCGAGTCAATCCAGACTCTCGGGGCAAGTTTGTGCCTAAAATATGAAGGTCATTATGTCGCCAAAGAGACTTTCAACAGAGGAGTCATGATCGTCACCGACATGGACGACTAAGAACTCCACAGTCCAATCAATATGAACGCGGGCCCAAAAAGCGAGCCCCAAAAATTGAGAGAAAATTCCCGGTAAATCGAAAACCCGAAAGGGCGGTTTAGGCAAAATTTAGGGAAGAGTGGCATGATTAAAAATCCCAAAAAGTGGTGATCATGGAAAAAGGAAAGCAATCAAATCCCTACTAGGTTGAAAATCCAAAAAGGCGACCAAGGCAAAAAAAAATTAAGGGAACCGAGAGGTGCAGTAAAAAATAATACCGTAGCAAAAGAAAAGAAAATTGAGATATAAAAAAATAAAAATAGAAGTTGTGATCGACATTAATTTGAGTTGCCTTGACAAATTGCATTGATACACCTTGTGGACATAGCATGAATGGCTTTAGGGAACTCCATTAAGAAGGACTCCAAAACCGATTAATGAGAAAACAGGTGGAGAAATCTGCACAAGCAGTCAAATATCTCGACATAGTTGTTTAGCTCTAAAGTGAACTACTAGCCTACAAGCGAAGTATTTAGGTGCTCAACCTACAAGGGTCATCCTCGACAACCAGGGCCTGTAGTTATCCAACTTCTGGGAGTCACAAGCTGACAAGCGAAATCTTTAGGTGCTTAACCTCCGCAAGTCATCCTCGATACTAAGGAAATGTAGTTATCCAGCTTCTGGGAGTCACAATCCAACGAGCGGATCCTTCAGGTGTTCAGCCTCCGCAAGTCATTCTCGATGACCAACACTTGTAGTTATCTAGTTTCTTAGAGTCACAAGGCAACGAGCGGAGCCTTTAGGTGTTCAAATTCCGCAAGTCATTCTCGACGACCAGGACTTGTAGATATCCAGCATCTGGAAGTCACAAGCCAACCAGCGGAGCCTTTAGGTGTTCATCCTTTGCAAGTCATCATCGACGACCAAGACTTGTAGTTACCCAGCTTCTGAGAATCAGACGCCAACAAGCGGAGCCTTTAGGTGTTCAGACTCTACAAGTCATTCTCGACGACCAGGACATATAGTTATCCAGTTTCTGGAAGTCACAAGCCAATGCCTTTAGGTGTTCAGCCTCAACAAATCATCCTCGACAACCAGGAGATGTAGTTATCTAGCTTCTGAGAGTCACAAGCCGACAAGCGGAGTCTTTAGGTGTTGAACCTCCGCAAGTCATCCTCAACAACCAGGATTGTAGTTATCCATCTTCTCGGAGCCACAAGCCGACGAGTGGAGCCTTAAGGTGTTCACCCTCCGCAAGTCATCCCCAACGAGTCACAAGCCGACGAGCGAAGTCTTTAGGTGTTCAGTCTCCGCAAGTCATCCACAACGACTAGGACATGTAGTTATCCAACTTCTGGGAGTTACAACCCGACGAACGAGGTCTTAAGGTGCTCAACCCCCGCAAATCATCCTCAACGATGTTATTGCCAAAACAAAATGCTCGATAACCAGGACATGTAGATTTCCAACTTATAAGAGTCATGAGTTGATGAGTGTTTAGGCACTCAGTTTCCGCAAATCATCGTCAACAATCAGGACTTGTAGATATCCAATTTCTGAAAGTTGCACGATGATGTTTGTCTACTATAAAAATAAAGAAGAGTCGAAATCAGTTGTTTGTCTTTGAACACACACTCATTATATCATTTCCATGAGTGTGTGTTCAAAGAGGGGCAACTGTAAACACCTGATTTTGGCTCGGGGTCAAAATACCATACGCGGGGAACCAAACCGAGAAAAAACGACCCTAAACCCAAAACCCTATCCCCCCCCCCCCAATCCTAAACCATAAACCTCAAATCCTAAACCCTAAACCTTAAACCCCAAACTCTAAATCTTAAACAGTAACCCTAAACCCCTAAACCCCAAATTCTAAATCTTAAACCCCAAACCCTAAACCTTAAACCTCAACCCTAAACCCTTAAACTCCCATTTCAGCCAAAACACATGACACCAATCACTCCTAATTTGTCACCTTTCACCAAAGTCTTCCACCTTTCACCAATGTCTCCCACCTTTCGCCAAAGTCTTCACATTTCACTAAAGCATGTCTCTCACTCTAACAAAACAAAGAAAATACAAAGGAGAATGGGATCTATAAGGAAGGAAGCCACGACAATGAATGAAAAAGAAACAAAGGGAGAGCTTGGAGAAGCATTGCGGTAAGCTACAGTAAGGCAATAGGGAGAAAAAAAAATAGAAGAAAAGAGAGGAAAAAAAAACATGAGTGGGTTAAAATATTGGTAATTATCGGTCTCGATTTCTCGTACGGTATTTAAACTCCGAATGATTTAAGCATCTCTCTCATATTCAATATTGTGCTTGTATTTCCTAATGTTAATGAAATTCATCTAAAAAAAGGGATATATATATATTATTAATATTTATGTATAATATACGTGATACTATATATATATACATATGTATGTATAATAGATGTGATACTATATATATATATATATATATATATATATGATATTATGTCTACATCTATATGTATAATATATATATATATATATATATGTATATATTTGTGATAAAAAAAATATTTTCAAAGTTAAACCACTTTTTTTCGAGCTTGATTAACTTTATTCTCTCTTGTTTATTTATTTAAAATTAACTCATAAATAAAAAAATGTTTGTACATGATTTGTTTAATTTAAAGAAAATGCATGTAATCTTTTGGGTCAAGCATAATCAAAACGGACAATTCGGGTAAATCAGTAAAAAAACTATTTCAAAAGCAAATTAAAGTACGGAAAGAGCGAATTATGGGCTCGCCAACTCTTAAGACATAATTAAACCCCCGAACTCGATTCTCTGGACGTAGACATTTGTAAGCCCTAGGATGTTAACTCCATGTACCCTAACCAAATTTTAGGATTCCGATTAGCCTTTATTTAATCGGTAGCGACTCTTTCATTTTTTTTGGTCTGGTTGATGACCCCGCTCGACCGGATCCGTCGCTCGTCAAGACCTGGCAATTTTTAGCGGAACAAAAAATAAAAATAATTTTAAAAAAAAAGTCAGGAAAAATCGGATCCGACGTCCGACAGTCGTGTGAACCAAAAAGCTTCAATTGAGATTTGACAAGAAAAACATATTTCTTACTATTATAAACAACATTACTTGGCCAAACTCTCTCTTTGGAATAGAAATGTTTCTCCTTTTCAAATTTCTATAAAGAGGGTCGAGACCTTATAAATTATTGTAAAGTATTATTTTTCATAATATTACACATTATATTACCTAGGATATTGCTACTATACTTCTTATGTAACTTTATGCATTTGTCATGTTTCTAATATTCCTTGTATATTAATTGTCATATATTAGGCTACCCTAGGGCTTTATATTGTGTAACCTTCTAATAGTAATGCAATCAATGAAACTTTAGTTTTTGCTATTGTTTCATCATAAAACAGGTAATGACCTTTTAATATACAGTCACAATCAAACTTGAGATTAACGTTTGTCTTTATCATTCCACTCAACAACTGCACCTGCACAAGCAAGATATTAGCATGGTATCTGAGGGGTCCTCTTCCACATATTTCCCCTTAAAAGTTTCTTGATGGATTATTTATAGAAGAAGAATAAGAAACATTCAAATAATTTTCATTTTTTAACACCATAAAGGCATGGGAATAAATAAATATCGTAAAAAATACCTCACAGGACTACTGGCATCATCCATAGAGCTACCGCTCAGAGAACCATAAATGAACATGAAAATCAATTTGCCCTTTTTGGATAAGAGTAGTTGCATGGAAAGAAAGTTATGTTGAAAAACACTCTCATGGCGATATGACTATGATTAAATTCTGCATAAATCGATTTTTTGAAGATGAAGGAGGAAGCGCGAAGCAGGAGTGGTCATCGAGGAGGAGCTACTGGCCTTCTAGTGGCGAGGCGAGTTGCAGGAGGGCAACGACAGTGTGATGCAGAAGGAGATCCTTCGTCCTTACCCCTGCTCTTGTGACTAGTCTAGATATTTCAATTGATTGATTTATTATTAAGTTCGTGGTGATTTATTTTATTTTTAACCAGCAACTTGCATTAAGAAAATATCAGTATCACCTTTGCTTTGTGATTTTTGTGCCTATTGTTTATTATTTTATGTGTTAGACATCCATTCTCTTTGCAGTTTGCACTTTAAAACCGCTTTCGAAGAGATATACACAATACACCCTTTGCCCAATCACTATATCCACCGCAATCATGTCATAGAAAAAAGATACAGTAGTAATTCAACTTTGTAGGTACAAGAATTATTTATTAATTATGTATTGCTTGCCATGTTTATGTGTTCATTGATTATCTCCAAATCAAATTCTATACGGAGTTTTTTTGTTTTTTTTTGCCCAAAAACTTCCAAATATTACTATGAAAACTGGGGGTATTCTTGACCCCGATTACAATTACAATCACACTGCCAAAAATGAGAGAGGGGGTGGGGGTTGAAAAACTCAATCGGTTGGACACATCCCCCTAAAGCTTGTTTAGCTAACCAGTCCGCACTTTGATTGGCGGCTCTTGGTATCCTATTCCAGGTCAGGTTCCTAATCGAGTCTGCCATATAAAGACAATTTTGTATAATAGTCTCTATTTGCCAAAAATGAGCTATACCTTTAACGTGGTTTATGACCACTTCCGCATCCAACTCTATAACTACTGAGCCCCAATTGTTGTCGATGGCGAGCTTGACACCTTTGAGAACCGCTTGGGCCTCTAAAATCTTGACAGAGGTGGACTGGCCCGATCGGTGCATTCCACCGACCACCCGACCCACTTGGTCACGGGCCACCACACCAATGCCCCCTGTCTTGTTTCCCGACTCCAAGCCGCGTCACAATTAATCTTAATTGTTCCAACTATCGGTCTAATCCACATATCAGTCGACCGACTCCTCTGATCCTCCGGTCCAAGTTGGCTCTTCTGTGGAGTCTACATCCTCACCTGTGAATTCAGAAGCAATACCTGCTCCTGGACAACCAACCGAACATTGGCGATCACCTCGACTGGAATCGGTTGTCTCCCTTCGAAGGCTTGGGTACATCTTCCATTCCAAATCGCCTAGCAAGCTGTCAAGGTAGTCATCCACCTAATCTCGTGGCTAAGTCGATCACTTGATTTTTCTGTGAACCTCTTGATAAGCCACTCCTTTATCGAGCCACAACCGTCCCTAGCATCCTGTAAACCCAGCAATTCAAACCATACCTGGTCTACCCAGACACATCCCCCAATCAAGTGTTCAATGGTTTCATCTATATCGCAAACGGGACAAGCTATATCAACATCCATTCCCCTCCTTACCAATGCAGCCCGGACTGCAATCGCTTCGGATAGGAGTTTCTACACAAAGGCTTTTACCTTGGGCAAGGTCTTAGACTTCCAAATCGCTTCCCATAGGTTCGGTTCAGTTCTGTCCCTGTTGCTGCTCCCAGTTCCAGTGACAGTTGGTGTGGTATCTCGATCCCTCTCTTGTGCTCGAATGAGGTGATAGGCCGAGCGAACTGTCACGCGACCCTGTCTTTCAAAAGGCCACCGCAGTTCATTTTGTCTCGCCACGATTGGAATGGGAACCGACTCGACCAAGGTGGCCTCTTCTTCTTGAAGTGCAGCCTGGACCGACTCAGACCTCCACTTCCTTTCTATCGGATCTATCCACTCAGCAAGCTTAGTGCTAGCTTGCTGGTGTGTGACTGGGCGAGGGCCTAATCTGAACTTTGGTTGCCCTGGGATCCAAGCATCGACTAAAGGTCTAATCTTCATCCCGGCCCCAACATACCAGACAGCTCCTTGTAACAATACCCTTCGACCAGCTAGTAGGCTGGACCACGCCCAAGATGCTCGGCTCGCTTTGTCCGCTTGTAGAAAGTCGGAATTGGGGTAGTAAATTCCCTTAATGACCTGAACCCATAAAGCGTTTTGTTCCTGCACAATTCTCATAGCCATTTTGCTCAACAAAGTAGTATTAAAGGATTCTAATTCCCTAAATTTCATACCTCCTTCAGTTTTTTATCTCGTCATCAACTCCCACCTCTTCCAATGGATCTTACGGTCACCGTTTGCCGCGCCCCAGCAGAACCAAGCTGTCAGACCGTTAATCTGGCTGCACCAAGTCTTCGGGAATTTGAAAACGCTCACGGAAAATGTTGGGATGGCCGATATCACCGCTTTAATAAGGATTTCCTCCCCAGCGTTGTTGAGTAATTCCGATCTCCATCCTTGTAACTTGTTCATGATCCGTTCCTTCAAGAAACTGAGGGTGTCACACTTCTATCACCCCCAAACTGATGGGAGACCCAAGTATTTGCCCGGGTCGGTAACTGCATTCATACCGAAGAGGGCTGCCACATCCATTGCAAATCTGTTGTTTCCATCCGAACCTACAAATAGAGAAGACTTTGCAAAGTTTACCCATTGTCCTGAGGCCGAGCAATACTCATCAAGGATGTCTTTGAGTGCTCGAGCGTTCGCCAATGACCCCTTGATGAAGAAAAGCGAGTCGTCGGCGAACAGGAGGTGGTGGATGTCCGGACATGTCCTCGTTGGCTTGATACCCACTATCACACCTTGCTCGGTCCTTTGCTCCATCTGCCATGATTATGAGTAAGTACGGGGACAAGGGGTCCCCCTAACGGATCCCTCTCGACGGCCTAATCAACTCCGTCTTCTTCCCATTTACGATCACCTGATATGAAACCGTAGAGATGCATGCCTTGATCCATGACACCCATTTTTTATCAAAGCCTCTTGAAACCGGAACATTTAGAAGGAATCCCCAACTGACTCTATCGTATGCCTTCTCCATGTCTACTTTGAGAGCGCAGTCGGGTTGGTGTCGGTTTCCTCCACGTTTCTGGTTTGTCCTTAGGTAGTGAAACATCTCGTGGGCGACGAGAATGTTATCTCGTGGGCGACGAGAATGCCACAAACGCACTCTGAAAATGGGTGATCAGTTCTGGCAACCAAGTTTTCAACCTATTTGTCAGAACCTTTGAGACAATTTTATATATGAAATTACACAAGCTAATGGGTCGAAAATCCGAAGCATGCATAGGATTAGTTTTTTTAGGAATGAGAGTTATATCGGTATGGTTCAAAAAAGGTGGGAAGATACCTGTTGAGAGGAAGGCCTTAACCATGGTGACGATGTCTGACCCCACAACTGACCATGCCCGTTGGAAGAAGGATCCCGAAAAGCCGTCCGGACCCGGTGCCCTTGACCCACCGCCGCCCCAAGCTGGTTCACTGCACCCTAGATCTCACTTTCTGTCACCTCTCGTGTAAGACTGACATTCATTCTCTCTGAGACATCCCTAGGAAGACATTCCAGAATTTCAAACTCCTCTTTGTCTGCCCTCCCATTTTCTTCCCCCCGAACAAAGATGTGTAGAAAGTATGGATTTCCTCTATTATAGCATGTTTGTCCTCGACCCATACCCTCTCCGAGTCACGTATCTTCACTATCTTGTTCCTCCTCCTTCTATCAAGAGTAATTTGGTGAAAGAACTTTGAGTTCCTATCACCATCAGTTAGCCATCGGACTCTGGATCTCTATTTCCACTAGATCTCCTCATTACTCCATAATGCGTGTAACTTTTATTTCAGCACCTTATCTTCCACTAACAAGCTTTCAGTCGGTGCCAATCTAGAGATAATTTGGAGCCTTTTCTTGGTGCTTTCAATCTGCTTCTTGTTGTTGCCGAAACAGAGTTTGCTCTATTCCGTTAAATCATATTGACAGGTCTTAATCTTACCAAAATAGTCATCCGGACCCTTGATTCTGCCCCCTCTTGTCCACGCCTTCTTGATCACTTCTAGACATTCAGTTTTCTCAAACCACATGTCCTCAAACTTGAAGCTCTTTCGGCCCCTTTGATCGGATAGGTCCAAACTTAGATGGATTGGTGTGTGATCGGAACCTATTGCTAACTCGTGGATGCACTGTGCTTTAGGGAAGATGCTGCACCAAGCTCCATTGGCTAGAACACGGTCAAGTCTTTCGACAATTCGGTCTTGACCTCTCCTATTATTGGACCATTCTATACGGAGTTTATGAAAAGAAAAATTGAATGCTGACACATATTTGAGAATTTTAAATATTAAGGAAATGTGTCGTATTATTACACTACGGGAGAGTTAGCAAATAACGGCTCAAAAAAATATTTTGAACAACTCATTAATTGAGTCGTTACATTTTCACGACTCAACAGAAGTTGAGTCGTTAATTTATGTGTTGGGATAATTATCACAACTCAATATATAGTGTCGTGATAATTCCCGGCTCAAACGGAAAGTGTCTCAAAAATAATTTTGGCGGCCATTTTGGTTGTGATGTAGAAAGTATTTATTTTTTTGAAATTCTTATTTTTAACGGCTCAATATATTTTTTGAAATTCTTATTTTTTACCTTCTTAGATCTTAATAAAAAATAATAATTCCTTGGATGGCCAAAATAAAATTATGTTTCATTTATATTTTAGAATATAATATCATTACCTTAATTTTTATTAAAAATGAGCGAAAATTATTAAATACTCCAAATTTTATTTTTGTTTTATTTTAATTTTATATAATGTTTGGAATTCATCGTCGAATGTTTCACCAAAATATACCATATATATAAAGCAATTACCAAAATGACCGAAGTTGGGGTATGTAGACAAATCTATACCCTCCCGCGACTGGGAGTTGCGGGTGGAACTTTGTTAGGCAGAGGCAGTTTCACCCGCGACTGGGAGTCGCGGGTGGATGAGAATATATTTTTACAAAAAAAATAAAACATTTCTATTTTACAAACATACATCTTCTATTTTACAAACATACATCTATAAATCAAGCATATTTTACAAACATACATCTATTTTACATACACGTCTACTTTTCGACAAACACGTATATTTTACAAAAAAAAAAAAAGTGCAGTCGTTCCAGTAGCAGATGTGTAATTATCCTGACATAAGACAATAAAATAGAGTTACTCAAGATTGATAACTTTTCCTTTCAACTTAAAAAAAATTAATGTAAACATGATTTTGAAGTTTTGACCTGATTGATTGTAAGACCTGGTGAATGACACTTTTGTTTTTTTGTAAAATATATGTGTTTGTCGAAAAGTAGATGTGTATGTAAAATAGATGTATATTTGTAAAATATGTTTGATTTATAGATGTATGTTTGTAAAATAGAAATGGTTTTTTAAATATTATATATATATTCCCATCCACCCGCGACTAGGCGACAGGGAGTCGCGGGTGGGTATAGATTTGTCTACAGACCCCAACTTAGGTCATTTTGGTAATTGCTTTATATATATGGTATATTTTGGTGAAAAATTCTTCATCATCTAGTTCATGTAAGAAGTTTAATGTTATTCTTAAATTATCTTTATAATAAAAGTTGATCTTTTTTTATAGTTGGTTGATATGACTAAACTTGGATTTTTTTTCCAAATTTAACCCTAATTTAATAAATAATTACCAAACTAATTCTCGCATTTTTGAATATATAAAAATAGGACAGAACGCTGACGGGGTTAGCGTTTTTTACTTTAAAAAATAAAAAAAACGCTGACGTAGTTAGCTTTTGGGCAAAAATCCCTAAACGATGATTGCATGAGCGTTTAGGTGAATGAAAAATTTTGCATAGGTGAGAACAAAAAAAAAAATAGCGTCAAAGGACAAAGGTCTGCCATAAAGAACCTGTCAAAGGATAAAAATGGCGCCTTGTTGCAGGACAAGGACAAATTGGACAAAAACACAAATGGCGCCAAAGGACAAAAATGGTATCAAAGGACCTGCCATAAAGGTCTCTAATTTATATAAAAAAAATTAACTTAAACGTTGACGGGATTAACATTTTCTATTATCTTTCAGCGTTCTATTCTATTTTCGTATATTCAAAAATGTGAGGGGTTGACGTTTGTCAGTACGGTTGGGTATAAAAAATTGGTTCGGTCGAACCGTACCTGAACTGTACCAATTTTGAACCAATACGGGCTAATCGGTTCACAAACCAAACGTTTTTTTTGTAAAAATCTGGAGTGGTTCAGAAGAGGTACAAAAAAATGGTTCGCAAACGGTAAACTGTACTACTTTTTGTACAGGTTTTAATATACTACTAAACCAGACCTGAGTTAACATACAAGACGATTTGACCAATACATTCAATCTTCTTCCCTTTTTAACCACTTCAGTAATCAGTCGTTCAAACTTCATCAACCGAACCAGTCTTCACTTCTTCTTCAGTCTTCAATCTGACCTAGTGACCTCTTCCGCGACGCGCTGGCATCGGAATTAGCTTCTTACGTCGACATCAGCATTAGCTTCTGACATCGACATCGACATTAGATTCTGATATCTTCTGCGGTTCACTTTTCACACTTTTCGGCATCAGCATCAGCTGGCACCGACAGGCGAGCAGCAGCGGCGAGCAGCAGCAGCGGCGAGCAGCAGCAGCGGCGAGCAGCAGCAGCGGCGAGCAGCAGCAGCGGCGCGCGGCGAGCAGCAGTGGCGGCGGCGAGCAGCAGCGGCGGCGATCCAGAGCAGCAGCAGCACTGAGCCAAGGCAGCAGCAGGGCATCGACAATCGACGCATCTGGTTCTTCCCTTCATCTTCGACGCTTTGTTCGTGGTGAAGGCGAAGTTGGTGAGTGGTGAAGGTGATTTTACAGACTTACAGTTCTGCCGTTCTGGTGAACTTGATTCTGAATCAATGAAATCGTCTGTTAATTTTACACTGAGCCAAGGAATCAATGATTCATGTGACAATTTATGTTGATTCGACTGAAATTGTGATGAAATTGAACTTGATTAGGCCGAAATTGTGTTGTTTCTGTCAATTTGTGTTGAATTCGTCTGGATGGAGACTGGAGTTACTAGGTAACTTGATTTGTCATGTTTTTTTTGTTAATAAAGTGGTTCGGCTAAACCGGTTCTGAACAAGTATGGTAATTCAGCCAAAAACTGGAGTGACCAAAAAATGGAGTGGTAAACCGCACCTCTTTAAAATGTGATAAAGGTACGGTTCTGAACCGATTCGGCTCCGGTACGGTTCTGAACCGGTTTGGCTCCGGATCGGTTCATGCCCAGCCCTATTTGTTAGAGTCATTCTGGTCGTTGTGTTGGACCTTTCTTTTATCTTGAAACACGTCTTGTACGTGTCACACATATGTAGGAACTTGGTGTACGGATCGTTTCTCAACAAACATATTTTTGTTTTATGTTTGAGATGGATGTAATTTCTATGAGGCAAAAAATGAATAAGAATAAAAGTATTCTTCTGTTTACTTGACTGACTCTCGTAATCTATGACAAAGTAGACTAAGATATGTTAATTATGATATGTTGCAAATATTAAGTAACATGAATCATATCCCTACATTTTAGATTGATCTCAGACATAAGCGAGAAATTTGGTTTGATGTTAAGTTAATAAGGTCATCATGTCATCAATATAAAAGAATAAAAAGCCCCTGACTTAAGTCATAGCAACGTTTGTGACTTAAAATTTGTGTAGGCGAGATACAGTAATATGTACTTTATCAATTTTGTGAATGATAGTACAAGATATTGTTGCGATGTATACTTGTTGAAAAGTATGAATGAAACAATTAATAATTATTTCTTTAAACAAGAAGTTATAAATCAACTTAATAAGAAAATTAAGGTGTTGCGTACTATAAAGGTGACGAGTATGAGTCTTCTTTTGTTGAGTTTCGTGTTTAACATAGAATCGTGCACGCGGTTACAACACCCTACTCCCCCAAATCAAATGGGATGGCAAAAACGAAAAATCAATCATAAAAAAAATGATGAACTTAATGTTGATAAGTTATGGATTGCCTCAAAACATCTCTAGAGAAAACTATTTTAAATAGCAATTATATTTTAACTAAGGTACCCCATAATGAAAATGTGAAAACACCTTATGAATTATAAAAATGTAGAAAACCTTTTTTTAATCATCTTCGAGCGTGGGGGTATCTTGGTAAGGTGATGGTAACCCCCCACCCACCCCACCCTAAAAGATTAGGATTTGGCCTAAATCTTGTTATTGTATTTTCATTGGATATGTGTACTACTTATCTATTTATTTGAATATGTATTTTCGACTAAGTCTAGGGGGACACGAGTTTGTCGAGACAAACATATGAGACTATTGATGAAAAGAAAAGGAAGAAAACTTTGCGGTTGTATCCAGGAAAACCCAAAGGGATACGATATGAAAAAACTAATTTTTTTAACCTACATCTTGGTCTAGATATTTTTACCTATATTCTTAAAGTTGAACCTCAAACTTTCCAAAAGGTCGTGATTATGAATAAAATTGTGCTTCCAAACGAAAAATTAAAACAGATTGAACAATTGAAGAGTATAAAGTAAGACTTATAGTTAAGGGTTATAAGAATAATGAGTATCTTGATTACTTTGACACATATTCTAATGTAACTTGAATCACTTTTAATATAGATGGATGTAAAGACAATTTTTTTAAATGAAAATTTAGAAGAAAAATTCTACATGGAATAATGTACGAGTGTCTCTCAATCATAGCAAGAGAATATAACATGTAAGTTAATTAAGTCATTGTATGGTCTGAATTAGTTACCAAAACAATGACACCGGAAGTAAGATTGTGTCATTCAAAAAATGTATTCAAATACGTGAATGTGACAAATAAATAAACGTGAAAGATAAAAATAGAAGTTATGGCATTTTTTATTTTATGTTAATTACATGTTTATCGCAGGAAGTAACAATGAAATAATTAAATCTACAAAACAATATTGAATTCAAGATTTGATATGAATGATTTGGTCTTGTTGATGTGATCATTGGATAAAGATCACTAGAATATAAGAAAGAATCATTTTAAGTCAATATCTATATTGTTAAGATATTATAAACTTTCAGTAATAATTATAGTAAGAAGGTATAGTTTTCAATAGATCTAAATAAATATTGTCATGGAATACATCTGAAAGTGTCTCAGGAAGATTAGTCTAGGACCATTGAAAGTGTTATGTATTTGATGACATGTACTAAGTCTAATTGCACACGTAATTGGCATATTGAGTAGATATAACAATAATCCAAATGTCGATCATTAGAATGTAATTATAAGATTAATCATGTACTTGAGATATACTTCTAGTTTTTAGTCGCATTATGCTATAGTGATGCAAATTGGGTATCCAAATAATGAGACCCAAATTCCACGAGTGGATTCTCGTTCCGTAGGAGGTGTAACTGTGTCGTGCAATTCTCAAAACAAACTATCATAGTCAATCCACCATGAAAACTGAGTTTATAATTATGGATAAAAGTGCTAAAAGGTTGAAAGACTACGTCATTTTCTAGAGGATATTTTGAGATGACCAAATCTGTTTCATCAATCTGCATACATTGCGGTCACAAACATACAATTGATAGCGGCCAAAGACATATGTATAATGGTAAATCTAGACATATTCTGTCGATGACATAATTCCATTAAATAATGGGTAAACCACCTCAACAGTCATTTATTTTGGCACTATGTGATTAAATGGTCACTTATATTTTTTGTGTAGCTAAACGATCATGCACGTTTAAAAACTGTGACTTTTTGGTTAAATGTGTAATATCCAGTCACATATGTTTGACAAATGTGATTAAATGATCACAAAAATGTCAATTTTACCCTTCTGTTTTATCTTGTGTTCTTTATATTCTTAATGGTTCTTCATGTCTGAAATATGAATTAGAATTCAAATATGCATATCTTGGTTCAAGTTTGGAAGTTTTGACATCTAATCGGATAACGAGGTTCGTGATGAGCAAAAGAAGTTGTCTGATTGGGCAACGTATCCTCAACTATTTTGCAAAGGAGAAATCTTGGGAGGATCTAACATAGCCATTCCTATGCATAACAATTGAGAGCTGAAAGAGGTTTTCAAATAACTGAAAGAAGTTTTCAAATATCATGGGATCGGTGAAGCTGAGACCAACAACAATAATAAAAATTAAGTTTTGAAACATAAGTAATTGTTCAGTCACATGAGCCAACATAAGTGATCGTTGAGGTAATTTACCCTTAAATAATTAATCTCCATTGGAATGATCATGATCAACTATGTGAGGTAGAAGTATAATATTATAAGTCTGTTAACTAAGGTTAAGCAATGAGCAAGTAATCATGGAAAGGAATGAGACTTAACCTCGTGCAGTAAACAAGGAAAACTCAACCTAGTAACTGGAGATCACATGATCTAGGTTTAAGATGGATAACTAAATCATTAGATTGAGTTAGACCACTGTGGTGGCCGGAAGGAAGCCAGGATGTAGAGTCAGTGGGGGAAAAATATATAATAATTTTTCTATTTAAATTTTACAATTGTTCTCAATGAGTTTTCATATTTTGAAAACATAATAAAATTCTATCATTATCAATAGTACAAAATATATATTTTTCAATCAAAGTAACTAAACAGTCGTTCATCCAAGAGTCACCCATCTTGTTTCACAATTTATTCTTCACAATCTTCATCGTTGAGAAAACCCTTTCAACTGAAGCAGTGCTAACTGGCAAGATTAATGCTAACTTCACGAGCAAATACACCAATGGATACACAATATGTCTTTTCTTTTCAACGGAATTTTGAGAGTGTTCGCCAATGCCTTTGAGATTTAGATACTCAACACTTGACTTCATATCAAAGATAAATCTATCAAGTTGTTTGGCAAGAATATGAAGATCAACATCAGAAAAATCCGAGGGATAAAAGTGGGCGAGGCAAACCAACTTCTCTTTGTCAAAAGTTGCAAAAGTTGCAAAAGAATCAACTGGATTCAAACAAGTCACACATAGAAGCAACTCAGTATTAACCTCATTAAAACGATGATTGAGTTTCTGCAGTTGCCAATCAATCACATCATAAAATAAATCAAATTGATAGTGGTTTTGATTAGTCTTTTTCTCTCCCTTACGTCTTGAACATTTTTTTAGCTCCATACACACCATTCATACATGGAGCTGGAATATCTTGTTTCTCACAAAATGAAGAGACTTCATTCATCAACGATCTCCACCCATCATCTCTCATATGTTTCATTTGTCGTTTAACCCTCTTGACTAAAACCATAGCATTGATAATGTATTGATCCTTCCTTTGCAATGCAAGTGACAATTCATCCGTGATTGACAATATGTTTATCATCAAGTGTACGATGAAAGAAAACTCAAAACCAGACATTATATTTATCAAGGAGCAAGCTTCACCTTCTTGAGGTTGAGATTGTCCATCTTGCTCAATGATCTCAAGGATTTCAATCACGGAAGAGGGCATAACAGACAAGTCTTGATCCTTTCTTTGCAATGCAAGTGACAATTCATCTGTGATTGACAATATGTTTATCATCAAGTGTAAGATGAAAGCAAACTCAAAACCAGACATTATATTTATCAAGGAGCATGCTTCACCTTCTTGAGGTTGAGATTATCCATCTTGCTCAATGATCTCAAGGACTTTAATCACGGAAGAGAACATAACGAATAAATTAGTCAAGGATCTATAATGGGAGCCCCAACGTGTGTCACCTCCTCTTTGAAGACTCCTCTCTTGATTCCAACCTGTACCAATTGAAATTTCAACACAACCAAATGTTCTTTGAGGATATTCATGGTCGCGTGATTGACATGAATCCTTGTCTAGATAAGCTATTCGGACCTTGTCATGATCATTTAGATGATAAACTTGAATTTTCTTTATCAAGCCGGGATCCGATGGTAAATCATCTAAATTGAATTTTTCATACTTTTGCTAAAAAAAACTTCTCATTTCAATTTTGGCGTGAAGTTTCTTCTTCTTCTGGAGATTTTCTTTTAATTCTATTAAAAAAACGATATATACACGACTTTAGTACAAATTAATCATATTAAATGATACATAATAAATAATTTAATTTCGTTTTTTAGCCTAAAATTAGGATGATACACGGCTGCCCATCAGCCCATGTAAAATCAACCAATTCCAATAGTTTTTATGAATTATACCACACCCCAGCCCAAGGATTATACCACAAATTTTAGCCCCCAAAAATCAGCCCAACAACTTTTAAAATCAACTTTTAACTATCCATCTAACCCTAAAAGCTTTTCTTCACGCATGTAGACAACCATTTAGGAGATAAAAGATTGAAGGAGCAGCATCTTCTTCTCTTCCTACTTCTTAGCTTCGTAGTGATTTTCATCTTCTATACTATTGCAGCTCAATTTTTTCTAAATCTAATTTCTATCACTTACAAAAACAATTTTTCTACAAGATAACTACTATATGAACCGGTGAAAAAAAAGCACGTACCTTTCATATTGATTACGATGATTTTGGAGTTGAAATGTGAGATTTGACAGAATCTGAAAGTGGAAGAATAGAGTTTGTTAGCTTGGTGATAATATATTTTTAAATGTGTTGTGTGCATGTCATCAGACAATTTTTCCTTGTAGATTTACCATTTCTCAACTTGGGTAACTCTGTATGGTAGATTAGAATATGTAAATATTTACTTTCTAAATTAGTGTAAGTTTATTTTGTTTTTTGTAACTTTTTTTTTCTATGTTGCTTTGTGCCTTCATTTTACATTTTCGTGCTTCAGTTCTCTGCTTTGAGTAGGGAAAAATTTATAAATTATAAAAAAATTTGTAGGGTATTATTGATAACTATTAAAAGTCATGGGTGGCAATTGCCCCATGGACCTTGAATGGCTCTGTGCATGTGTGGTGGTATTGGTGGTGGATAGATTCTACCTCGAGTTCATTCCTATGATGAAAAACAAAAATGATATTGTTTAAGGTAAGCAAATAATTTTAATGATTCATAAATTAAGAAATCGCAATAGAGTGGAGTACTTTGAAGATAATTAATAATTTATACAATCGTTTCTAGAATATTTTGAAAACTATAATCTTTTCTATATTTTTTTATTCTTCTCTTCTAGCGATGCGTATTAACTTTAGGTTAATTACATTTTTGATTACTTATGTTTGCCTAATGTTACCTATTTTGGTCTTTTTCCGTTATTAAATGATTACTTATGTTTCAAGGAGTGACTATTTGATTCAAACTTGTGTTATTTAATAATTTATGTATGACAATGTTACCTTTTTTATTTAAATCATTAACTTCCGTTACATGTTAATATTAAGAATTGATGTACTAAAAATGTTACTTTCTTTATGCTTTTTTTTTCGTCTTCTTCCTTATTCCAAAGCTCTAACAAAAATTTTAGGATGCGAGACACTAACGGTGAAAAGTAACGGAAATTAGTAATTTAAACAAAAAAATAACTTTGTCTTGTCAAACAAAATAACAGAACTTTGAACGAAAAAATAACATTGTCAAGTATATGTTACCAAATTTGTTATTAACACTGTTAACTTTAATCGAATTTTTTTCTAATCGTCGTTCTCGACCATTGGTTCGCTTTGATTGATAGATCCTCCAAAAGCTAACAAGTTCTCCAAAAATTGTTTGATTCCCCAAAATTCATCCGAATTTTACTTTTTAAAATTAAATTTACTAGGTAATTCGGTAATTTAAAAAAATTAGAATGTCAGTGTAATCGATTTGCGATGCAATCACTAATCCAGTCTGGTCTGATAACAATGGTTTCAATAAGTGTTATCAGAATCGGGCCAGAACGGAGGTCCGACCGGGAACCAGATCCCTGTTCGGTTTGGTTCAGCTAAAAGATAGAAATGCATATGTAGATTGTTTGAATCAGGTTGAACCGGACGGTTTTTGAAAAACTTGACGATTTTTGAAAATCGAACGGTTTCCGGTTCTAGTATTTTTGGGTGGTGGTTTAAATTTTTTGGGTGGTTCTCTTTGATTTAAACTGACTTCTTCGGTTCGACCGAGCAACTTTTTCGGTTTAAAGTTTAGACCTATTGTGTTTGATTTTGAGACTGTTGTATTATGTATGTTAAAATTTGAGGTAATTATGTTGTGTTATATTGTGTTTGAGATTATCTAAATTGTGTGTGTTTGAGACTATGTAGTTTGTAATTGCATTTTCAGTTTATTTATTTATTTATGAACAGTGAATCACGTGTTGAACCGGGTCCGACCGAATTGGATCGGTTAAACTGGAAACCGATTCTCTTGCTGGTTCAAGGGTCGGTCCAGTTATGATAACACTGGTTTCAATTACTTCTGTCCACTACAGCGGATTTTTTCTCGGTCATGTGTACACAGTAAATATATATTTATATTTATTGAAATAAAATCGAAAATTTGGAACATTGAGTCGCCACGATCTCTGAACACGTGCGCAACTACTGTTGTTAATTTACTACGAGACAAGACATTACTCCCTTGGGCATTACCTTTGATTGTCAATCAATTTGGTCAGATAATGTTTAGTTGCATATCTGGAATTATTATTTTGCACGTTTTGTTTTATCTTTTCAATTTTGTTAATTTTTCTCTTTTTATGATAAAATGAATCCGATCGTTGGACATGAATCGGTTCGGGTCGAATCGGTTAGAACCATACCTTTATCACATTTTAAAGAGGTACGGTTTACCGCTTCAGTTTTTTACCGCTCCTTATTTTGGTTGTATTACTGAATTTGTTCGATTAAACCACTTTATTAACAAAAAAACTAGATAAGAAAAAAATGTTGTTGTTCATAATGAAATTCAGGCATGATATGAATCATAAAAAGAGAAACATGATTTTTCAATCCAGACTTGACTCGTACAAACAATGCAACAATTCGAAGTGAGAAACAATTTGCAAAGTAATTTGCATAAATAATTTGGCAAATTTGGTCCAGCAGTTACTATTGGCCATCAACGGCGGCTCAATTTGGTCCAGTAGTTGCCATGGAAAGCCAAGGTGATAGAGATGCCAAGAGGAGAGCAAACGGTTGTAGTTCAGGCGATAGAGATGCAGATAACAAAGATGAATCTGAGTCACTCCCTGAAGTATTTTCTTCAATTTCTCTTCCTTGGAGAATCCCATCCGTGGTTGTCTGGCTGAAGACTGTTGGGTATCGATAGTGACAGCCCATTAAGAAAAAGGCCTCGAAGGCCCAATAACTATAGAGGGGGTAAACCCGTAACATTCGAACCGGACCGGCCTCCATAGAATGACCCAGAACCGAGCCCAAGGAATCTGAGAACGCCTTGAGTGCTCGCCATTCTTCATTAAGGCCGCGACATCTCACTGCTCGCCATGAAAGTGCTCGCCCCGAAGAGAGCCTTGCCTCTCTCCTCTGGTCCCACAAAACCGTTAATAAGGAGGTGGCCATGAGATCCCGCGTATCTCGGTCACATATTCACTAAAGATTAGATTTGGTAACTGCAATATCTCGCGGTAACTGCCATATCCCACGATCCGAATCTTCAGCAACACAATATACACTAAGATATTCAGCTGCCTTATACGGTTCTATCTCTCTTACCCTATAAATACCATTGCTTTACATACGTTCTTTACGTTTTGAGTTTTATACACACATATACTCATTTAAGCATCGGAGAGGGACCCAGAGACACCCCCTCTGTTGCGCTCCCCTACTTGCAGGTTCACCGGAGTTGGAGCTGAAGCGTCATCCCAACCTTGTCTGGCATTCAATTCACTGCCAGATCAGCATCCAGGATTTCACGATCCAACATTTGGCGTCGTCTGTGGGAATCGAGCAATTCAGCCATGAGAACTCGATCCCAAAGCAACTGTCGGAACCAGACCAGGGAGCGATCCTCAGATAGCTCTGATTCCGCCGCCGCTTCACCGCTTCAACAGGAACCTGCCAGCCGAGCAGGAGTTAATGCTGTTCCTCTGCGGACAGCTCGAGAGCATGTCGGTGATTCCAGACCGACCCCCGCTGCTGATCAAAACGGAGCCCCGGCACCGCAGATAGTCCACATTGCGGGGCAGGATATTAATTTAGCCCCCGAGATGGTCTCCCTGCTGGAAGCCATCCTAGGACAGACGCGCCGCCAAGCCCTTGCTCCTCAAGAAAACAATCCCTCTACTCCTAAGGAAAACCACTGCCCTGCTGCCACAGGGCCCTCACCTTCGGAAGCGGCAAATCCTGGTCCCACTGCGCCTCAGGAGGATCAGGAGATGACGTCAGGACAGCAGTCCTTACCTCCGGCACACACCAAGGATCCAGCAACCGCTTGTACGGCCAATCCTTCTGGTCCTCCTCCACCCGGAACCTCTCCCATGTACTGCACTGTGGATCAGATGGATGACATCCTCAACAAAAGGCTCCAGGAAAGACAGTTGACAGTCGTAGCTCCCTTCAAAGAGCAGTCCTCTCATCCTTTTACTGACGGGCTCGTGGCTATCAAAATCCCGAAGGATGTGGTTGCTCGGGCCATACCTGAGTATAGCGGTGGAGGAGATCCCACCGTGCATGTCAACAAGCACGAGGCCTCCCTTCTGGGTAAGTCAAACGATCCCAATCATTTGGCTTTGCTATTTCCATCTACTCTTTCGGGTTCAGCTTCGTCCTGGTTCTTCGGCCTCCCTGCAGGATCAATCGGAACTTGGGCAGAGTTAAGAAGCAAGTTCCTGGAGAGATATATGGGCGAGCGCCAGTTGCTGAAAAGCGTGGTCGCCCTTGACTCAGTCAAACAGCAGCCGGGAGAGTCGCTGTCCAACTTCTACGGGCGTTTTCATCAGAACGTCACAGAATTAGATCGCCGAATCTCGGATGGGGAGATCATTCGAGCCTTCTACAGAGGTCTGGATGTGGCCAACAAGGCCTCGAGAAAGCTGCGAAACAGCTATCACGTGAAGGAGATTGAGACGTTGGAGGAGCTGGCATCCAGAGCAAAAGGTTTCATAGACCTTGAACGCGCAAACATCGAGGCTAACCTCCTGACGACCTCGCTAAGGGTGACCCATGAACCCCGACGCGATGGTAAGAAGGAGGTAAAGAAGGAGAAGAAGGGAAATGAAAGCAAGCCCCGAGTCGAGTCTCTTCCAGCGCCTCGCCATCCAGAGGTCCCTGAGTACTTCACGCCTTTAAATAGGCAGATCTCAGCGGTACTAGTCGAGATGGAGAGGAGATCCTTGGCGAGGCCACCGATGCCTCGTCGAGGTGGGCTGCCCATGGGCAAGGATGTCGAGAGCTACTGCAGATACCATAAGTGCAAGGGCCATAAGACAGATGACTGCATGATTTTGAAGCGGGACATAGAGAGGCTGATCCAGGGGGGAATGTTGAAAGAATTTGTAGCAGGGCGAGACCGAAGTCGAACGCCCCCCAGGAGACATCGTTCGCCAGCCCCTGCAGATCAAGCTGAGCCTTCTGGAAGCAAAAGGAGAGTGAATCTGATTGTGGGAGGATTCGGTGCAGGCGGCGAGAGGTCAAGTGCTAGAGAGGTCTACGCCACTCAGATCTCTACGGCGGTTCAGTTGGGGAAGCGGCCCTGACCGGAAGAGAACATTGTCATCTCATTCTCTGAAGATGATTTGGCACATGTCACCACACCCCACAACGATGCTCTGGTCATTACGGCAGATATTGACGGCTGTGATGTTGCAAGGATTCTGGTCGACGGAGGCAGCTCGACAGACATCCTATTTCTGGTCGCCTTTGAGAAGATGGGCAAGTCCAAGCGCGACCTGAAGAGGGTCGACTTTCCGCTGATCGGGTTTGCGGGAAGAACAACTTATCCACTGGGGGCTATAACCATGCCAGTAATTTTTGGCGAGGGGTGGAAGAGTATCAAGGTGTCGGTCACTTTCCTGGTGGTCGATTCACCTACATCCTACAACGCCATCATAGGGAGGACCACGATCAACCCAAATAAGATTGTGGCCTCCACTGTCCACCAGAAGATGAAGTTCCCTACTCGGAACGGGATTGGAGAAGTGCTAGGAGATCAGCCTTCCTCGCGGCAATGCTATGTGAACTTTTTACGCAAGAAGAACCAAAGGGAAGCGCTCACCATCGAAACAGAGGCCGACCCCCACGAGGACTTGGCTCGGCCAGCACCCATGGAGGAATTGGAGGAGGTCGAGATCGATGGTCCAGACAAAAAGGTGCGCATTGGGACCACCTTGAAGGAGGATCAGAAGGAGGCCATGACCGCCCTCCTCAAGGAATTCAAAGAGCTCTTCGCCTGGCAGCCGAGCGACATGCTATGAATCAGCACAGATATTATCTCCCATGAGCTCAGGATAGACCCCTCCATCAAGCCGATCGCCCAAAAGAGAAGATCATTCAGGACGGATAAGCGTTTGGCGATCAGGCAGGAAGTTGGCAGGTTGATTGAAGCTGACTTCGTCAGAGAAGTAGGATTCCAGAGCTGGGTCGCCAACCCAGTTTTGGTCAGGAAATCAAACGGCAAGTGGAGGATGTGCGTCGACTTCCGCGACTTGAACAAGGCTTGCCCCAAAGATTCATATCCCCTTCCGAGGATTGATCAGCTGGTCTATGCTACCTCGGGTCATGAGATGCTGAGCTTCATGGACGCCTACTAAGGCTACAAGCAGATCAGAATGCATCCCGACGATGAGGCTCACACCGCTTTCTATGTTGATGGGGACATTCTGTGCTACAAGGTGATGCCCTTTGGCCTTATCAATGCTGGGGCAACGTATCAACGGATGGTGAACCGGCTATTCCAGGACATGCTGGGAAGGAACATGGAGGCCTACGTGGATGATATGCTCGTCAAAACCATTAAGGGCAATCCTCACACGGCAGACCTCCGCGAAGCTTTCGAATGCATGAGAAGACACAGTGTTCGCCTGAATTCGACCAAATGCGCCTTCGGGGTCAAGTCCGGTAAATTTCTGGGTTTTATGGTCAGTGAAAGGGGAATCGAAGCAAACCCAGAAAAATTAAAGGCCATAGAGGAAATGAAGTCGCCAACCTGCCACAAGGAAGTCCAGTGCCTGAACGGCCGACTAGCTGCTCTTAACCGCTTCCTCTCCAAAGCAAGCGACAGGTCCCTCCCGTTCTTCAAAACCTTGAGGGTCAACCGCAAGTTCGAGTGGACGCCAGACTGCGAGGAAGCATTCCAGTCCTTGAAGAGACATATTCAAACACTCCCAGCTCTGGCAAAACCCATTCCAGGCGAGCAGCTTTTCCTTTATCTAGGCATTAGCGATGTGGCAGCCAGTGTTGTCTTAATAAGGGAGGAAAATAATGTTCAGAGTCCAGTGTATTTCATTAGCAAAATGTTCAACTCAGCAGAAATAAAATATGTCCAGATTGAGAAGTATCTCTATGCCTTAGTTATTGCTGCTCGGAAGCTGAGACCTTACTTTCATGCGCACGACATCACGGTCCTCACCAATCAACCTCTCAAAAACTTCCTGATGAAGCCAGATTCTTCAGGAATAATGGTCATGTGGGCGATCGAGCTCAGCGAGTTCAAGATCAAATTTGCGCCAAAAACGGCCATCAAAGGTCAAGCACTAGCTGATTTCATAGTGGAAAGCACGAGTAACGGTCAAACAGAAGCAGAGAACAGGCCAAGTCAGTCAGCAGACGACAATCAAATCTGGGAACTCTATATGGATGGGTCTTCATCAAAAGAAGGCTCGAGGGCAGGTTTAATTCTTATTCCTCCTGAGGGCGAGCCTCTGAAGTACGTGATCGCCTTGACATTCCCGGCGACCAATAATGAAGCAGAATATGAGGCTCTTATCACTGGACTCAGATTAACAAAAGGAATGGGTATAACTGCGCTTAAGGTAAAAAGTGACTCAGAGCTTATTGTCAATCAGGTTAATGGCGCCTACGAGGCAAAGGGAGAAAAGATGAAGTAATATCTCGGCATCGCCAAAAAGCTGGGCGCGGAAATCCCAAATTTCGCGATTGAGTTTATTCCTCGCCAAGAAAACCAGATGGCAGATTCGTTGAGTAAACTAGCCTTCGGAGGGGCGACAGTCCAGGATGTACAATTTCTGGAGAAAGCTCTATGTTCAGTCCTGGAAAGCAGAGCAGAAGTCTTCAACATCCAAGGACAAGTCACATGGATGACCCCGTTCCAGAATTATTTAAAAGAAGGAATCCTCCCGGAGGACGAAGGTGAATCCACGAGGATTAGAAGACTAGCAGCAAGTTATCTAATCATCGATGGAGAACTCTACAGAAGAGGCTACTCGACACCTTACTTGAGGTGTGTTGCTCATCCTGAAACAGAAAAGGTTCTTCGAGAAGCTCACGAAGGGGCAGCAGCATGTCATGAAGGTGCTCGATCGCTAAGCAGGAAAATATTCAGATTGGGATATTACTGGCCGACCTTGGGAAAAGACGCAGCCGAGTTAACACAGAAGTGTGAAATTTGCCAGCAGTTTGCACCACGATCGGGTCGACCATCGACATTATTATCCCCAATGGCGGGTGCCTGGCCTTTCGCTCAATGGGGAATCGATATATTGGGTCCTTTTCCCATTAGCACTGGTCAGCGTACTCACATTATAGTGGCAATCGACTACTTCACTAAGTGGGTAGAGGCGAAAGCTCTAGCTTCGACAACAGAATTCCAAGTCATCAAGTTCCTGCATGTCAACATATTCTCCAGGTTGGGCATTCCTAAGGTACTCGTCAGTGATAATGGTTCGCAATTTGTTGGAAAGGAGCTGAAATGGCTCTGTGAAGAATATCATGTGGACCATCGTTTCAGCTCAGTACATCATCCTCAAACGAATGGGCAGGCTGAAGCAGCCAACAAGGTTGTCTTAGTAGGACTCAAGAAAAGGGTTCGAGCATTCAAAGGGAATTGGGCACACGAACTGGAAAACGTATTATGGGCAATCAGAACAACGCCTAAGGCGGCCACAGGAGAAACGCCTTTCAGTTTAGTGTACGGATCAGAAGCAGTAGCACCAACCGAATTAGCAGTGCCTACCCATAGAGTCTTACACTTTAACGCGGAGGCAAATGAGATCGAGCGCAGAACTGACCTCGACTTAGCAGAGGAAAAGAGATGGCTCTCGGAAAAGACACAGGCAAAGATGCGCTTGGCGACCGCTCGTTATTTCAACAGAAAAGTCAGCGCTCGCCAATTTTTCGTGGGGGATATGATTATGAGAAGAAATGAATTCACAAGGCTGGACAGTAAAAACAAACTTTCAGCCAAATGGGAAGGACCGTACAATGTAGTAGAGATCGCCGCACCAGGATCCTACTATTTGGAAACCACCGAAGGCGAGAGGTTACCCCGTCCATTTAATTCTGAGGATTTAAGAAGATTTTATGCATAGCTTGTAATCAAACTGTTATGTCAATAAAAGAAAGTCATTCCTTCATAAAGCGTGTCCACTCGAAGCAAGCCGAAGCCAAAAGCCCTGACGCCAAAGTCAGGCCAAAAGCCCTAGCAACAAAGCTAGGCCAAAAGCCCTAACAACAAAGTTAGGCCAAAAGTCCTGACACCAAAGCTAGGCCAAAAGCCCTAGCAACAAAGCTAGGCCAAAAGCCCTAGCAACAAAGCTAGGCCAAAAGCCCTGACGCCAAAGTCAGGCCAAAAGACCTAGCAATAAAGTTAGGCAAAACAAAAAAGCCCTAGGAACAAGGCTAGGCCAAAAGCCCTGACGACAAAGTCAGGCCAAAAGACCTAGCAAAACGTTAGGCAAAATAAAAGCCATGACGCCAAAGTCAGGCCAAAGAACGTTTAGGCGATCACTATCGATGATAAAGCCTGAAAAATTACAAATCCCCTGTTATTATGCCAACACCTCAAAGGTTTAAACTTCAAAGAAGGTAATATCTCTTTGAACTTAGAAGTTTATGCTTTTAAGTGTCAAAAGTATTATCCTTAGAAAGTTTGACTTATGAGTGGTCTAAGGCTTTAAGGGTCGACAACATTACAAAGCAAGAAAACGCGGAAAGTAATTATGATTAAGATATTGGATAGCCAAATATGTTCGAAGTCGATTAAAGGCTCAAGAATATAAAGGCATTCAATAGAAAAACCCAAGTCTTAAATAAATAATTACAAACCAAAAACAAAAAATACAGAAGTAGCTATCTAAAAAAGATGAAAAATACGGTCGCCAAGGAGTTGGGGGGCTTCAAGCTTTGGGATCCTCGGGGGCAGAGGCGCTTTGCTCGCCTTCAGGGGTAGGGACGCCTTGCTCGCCTTCAGGGGCAGGAAGGCTTGGCTCGCCTTCGGGGGCAACCTCTTCAGCCGTAGCTGGAACAACCTCTTCAGCAACAGCGGTAGGTTGAAGGGTACGACTTCGGAGGAAGACCTTCAAAGACTCAACTTCCCCTGGACATCATCCACCAGGATTTGGAGGAATTCGGCAATCACCGAATTCATCACCTTCAGAGCGCAGTCTTCAAAATTCTCGGAGGCCTTGAATGCCTCGACTACGCTCTGGGGTGAAGGGACGACTTTCAACTGTGCAGTTAGCCGATCCCTCTCCTCCTCCGCAGCTTCCCTCTGGGCTTCGGCAACAGCCCTTTGGGCCTCCGCAGCTTCCCTCTGGGCGTCAGCAGCGGCCCTTTGCGCCTCGTAAACGACCCTGCGAGCCTCCGATTCTGCCCCTTGCGCTTGAGCTTCCTCTAGCTCAGCCTCTAGGCGAACTCGGACGATCTCCCCTGATCTAAACACAGGTGAAGGGAGTCAAAGTCCTGAAGAGCAGCAGCGCCGTCATCCTCCCTCTTCTTGACGTCATCGAGGAGGCGCTGCTCCTTCCTGAAGTAATCCTCCCGCGTATCGTCCGCCAAGGCGATCGCTGCATCCGCAGTAGTCTTGATGGTCGTCAATTGCTCAGGAGTGACCCCCGTACTTCGATACTGCTCCAGCTCGACAAGCATGTTGGAATGCTTGTCGGTAAGCTCCCCGAAGACACGGCCAAGAATCACTTCTTCCCGAACAAACTGACAACAAAGATAAAATGAAAGTTGTCAGGATAACAAACGAAAAGGGTACTACAAAGAAAATACTCTACGAAGTAAGAAACGAGATCCTACCAGAGCTACTCGTTCAAAGTGGGACCGAAGGAACCCCTCGATCTGATGAAGCTCCGTGGGAACAGTCGAGCGGTCTGTAGGAGGAATTATCCCTTCCAAAAGCCGCATACACATATCTGGGCTACCCCGGAGGCTCTTCTGGGGAGGGTACCCCTTCTTCGTAAGGTCCCCGCAAGGGACCCAAGGTTCCCGAGAGTTCGCAGCCTTGCGCGGCTGGAACAAGCTCGCCATGGAGCAATACTCCTCCGCAGGAGCTCTTGAAGAGCTGGAAGCATCGGGCCCCTTCTTTTGGGTCTCAGGCTCCTTAAGGGGAGCCGTGGGCATAGTAGGAGCGGGAGGCGCTAAGGCCAAAACCTTCTCCTTGGCGGCAGAAAGGCCCTGGGGAGAAGGAGCAGGGGGCACCACGTCCAGACCCTTCCCCTTATTGGCAGAAGGGCCCTTAGAAGGGGGAGGAGGAGGATGCTGGTCAACTTCTGGGCATTCCTCACTCCTGACCTTCTTAGAAGGAGGAGAAGGAGGATCCCGGGCCACGTCAGCCGAGGACTCCCCTGCAAAACAACAAGACGAAATATCAAAAACCAAAGAACCGCAGAATGTGAAAGCATTAAATCCACGAAAGGCGAGGTGACATACCTGGTTGGCGAGTGCCAGTAGTGGCCGAAGGAAGCATTTCCTCGGGCTTCCTCTTGGACGAACGCCTAGAGGGAGGAGGGGGAGAGCTTAGCAGCGCCTGGTCGGAGGACAATCCCGCCGATCCCTGGTCATCAAAGAGACCTATCAGTTTCCGGCTCTTGCTTACGACCTTGCCTACAAGTAATAAAACAAGATAAGAGTTAAAAATTACCCAATCATCAAAGATTGGCGTGGCTTGATGAATGCCCGTCATCTCAAGGGCATTCTCGGTAGTCTCCGCCACTGAGCGAATGGACTTGAACTGAGATGACCGATGCAGCCGATACAGATCGTCGATGGCATTTCGGTCACTCCCTGACAATTCTTCAAAGGAGGGAGGAAAATCCTTGTCCGGAGCAAACAATTTCCAGTGTACACCCTCCTTGTACAAGAAGTAAAACTTCTTGTAGTTAGAGTTAGTGGCCCGGAAATCATCGACCAGGCGGACATGGACGTTCCAAGCCCATCCTTGAGGGCCTCCCCACTCTGAAAACTTCGGCCAGCGGGATTGGACGTGGTGGAGGTAGTTGGCCCCTGCTGCCAGTCGGAAGATACACCGGAACAGGGCCAGTGAATACACCCATTCCTGGCGTATGCACAGGAACTTGAAACCGACCCACATCCTGAGGGCATTCGGAACAAGCTGCGTAGGGTGAATCCCGTAAAACTGACATAAGGTCTGTAAATCCTCACAGAGAGGAAAACGCAACTCAGCATCGATCTGGGACGCATAAATGTAAACCTCTCCATCGTGAGGAAAATGCAGACCTAAGCCAGGATACCTAGGAGCATCCTCCGCACTGAAGCCACCAAGCGCCACCATGGTCTTAAAGTAAGCCGGCTTCAATTCTTTAGGCTTGACATCTACTCAGAACGGTTCAAATATGGCACAGCAAGTATAAAAACAAAGGAAAACAGAGGATATTGCCAAAACAGAGCAGTAAAAGGGCGAAAGCTTACCTTTTGGGAAAAAATAGGCGTGTTCAGCTCAAGCCCGTCCACCACTACGGGAGCGGTTGCATACCTTCCCAGATCAGTCGGTTCCCCCACTGAGGGGGGCACGACAGCATCCCGGATGGTCAAGGGGGCATTGGCATTCCTAGGAGCGTTGGCTTTGCTAGTGCCCTTGGAGGCCATATGCTTGACCCTCTGACTTCGGGGAGCCATGGAAATGGATGAAGAAGGCTGAAGAAGATTGGAAAAGAAAGAAGAAAGGTTCGCAACGAAGTTCTGGAAATCTGAGGGAGTGGATAAGCGTAAAAAACAAAATATAGAAACTGACGTTTCTTATATAGACCAAGAAGGGAGTAACCGCCATGAGCAAATCGAAGCGACACAGAGGAATAATTGTACCTTTTTGGAAAAAAACCGAAGCAATGTCAGAATCCCAAGAGACACCTTGGGGAGACAGACGGTTGGCTGACACGGACAGCTGTCAGACTACCCTAGGTTTACGGAAAAGTAAATGTCAGGCGTGCCTCAAGTGACCGTTCGATTTCTGGACAACTGTGCAGTTATTAAATGCTAAAAGTCCACTAAGGAGACAAGGTGGTCGCCAACGCACTAAGAGACTTTACCAGAAATGGCTCAAGCGAGTAGTGATCGCCCAAATCGAGAAAAATAGACTTTCATGAACCTAGATTACCTCGAGTGATCGCCAAAGGGGAATAAAAGAAATGATATTTTTTCAGCTTTGAACGAAGAAAAAATCGCTCGCCAAACGAGCTCAAAATGCCTCAAAGGTCATGAACCAATACAAGAAACGAAGAAAATCGAATATGAGACGTCACTATCTAAAACCCTACCAGGGAATAAAGCTCGCCTGAAGAAACTTCAATCAAGCTTCGGGGGCAAATGTTGGGTATCGATAGTGACAACCCATTAAGGAAAAGGCCTCGAAGGCCCAATAACTATAGAGGGGGTAAACCCGTAACATTCGAACCGGACCGGCCTCCATAGAATGACCCATAACCGAGCCCAAGGACTCTGAGAACGCCTTGAGTGCTCGCCATTCTTCATTAAGGCCGCGACATCTCACTGCTCGCCATGAGAGTGCTCGCCCCGAAGAGAGCCTTGCCTCTCTGCTCTGGTCCCACAAAACCGTTAATAAGGAGGTGGTCATGATATCCAGCGTATCTCAGTCACATATTCACTAAAGATTAGATTTGGTAACTGCAATATCTCGCGGTAACTGCCATATCTCACGATCCGAATCTTCAGCAACACAATATACACTAAGATATTCAGCTGCCTTATACGGTTCTATCTCTCTTACCCTATAAATACCCTTACTTTACATACGTTCTTTACGTTTTGAGTTTTATACACACATATACTCATTTAAGCATCGGAGAGGGACCCAGAGACACCCCCTCTGTTGCGCTCCCCTACTTGCAGGTTCACCGGAGTTGGAGCTGAAGCGTCATCCCAACCTTGTCTGGCATTCAATTCACTGTCAGATCAGCATCCAGGATTTCACGATCCAACAAGGACGGTGGCAGAGGTCGGAGTCTATCCTCTATCACAGAAGAGGTACAACGTCTATCCTCTGAGGACAGTGGCAGAGGCTCTGTGTCCAGGAAGAAAATGTAGGTTTAAGAGATAAGAAGAAGATGAAGATGAAGAAGGTGAAGTGTTTTGAAACTGGTACAAGAAGTGGTTCGGATTACCATTTGAAAACCGACTTTTTGTATATTTTCTGAACCACTTCATATTTTTTGTAAAAAAAAAGAACAATCGGTTTGTGAACCGGTTCGGCTGAATCGGTCCAGAATCAATACGATTCACGGTTCGGTTCGGCCACACCGTTTTTTTTATGCTCGGACCTAGTTATAGTTCAACCATTTCAGATACATGCATCGAATCATGAAGCTGAAACTAAATTAATGAAGTTTGAATTTATAATAATTCATAAAATAGAAAGTAATTATTATGAACTTCAAAAAAGTATGACCGTTGAAAAATTATCAACACGTGGGAAAATAGGAGGGTGCACCGCCCCTTCGTGTGTCTTGGTTTCTACGTGAAGGTCAACCAAATCCTGCATCATCGAAGATTTGGATCATTTACAATTTATTGTTTGGCTTTAGTCAATTATTTCCACTAATTGGCCAAAAAAAAAAATTCCACTTGTAAAATAAAAATATTAAAGATTAATTTAAACACCACCCTTTCTTAAAATAACTTACAGTATTAAATATTAGGTATTTGATTCGTATTTTGAATTATAAGTAGTAAATTTAATTTATCTATTTTAGTTTATTCTTTATAATACATATTATAAAACTTAGTTACAAAAAATATATAGATATAGATTATAATTAACTAGTTATAAAAAAATATATAAACTCTTTTTAATTTAAAGTAACGTCACTATTATAATTATTATACACTTAATTTAATATTAATAGTATACCACATATTTATCGTTTCATAAAATAAGCATGAAATAAAATATAGTTAATGGAAAAAATAATTAAAAGTAGATAATAAATATACAAAACAAAATATAGAGAATTATAAAGTTAATTATTCAATATAAATTAAGTTTTTAGATTAAAAAAAATATAATTAATTTAATAGATATATATCATAATAAAATTATATATATAATAAAAATTAATTATATATTAATGCTAAAACTGATTACAAATGTATAGAAAAATAATATTAATTATTATTGTTATTATATAGTGATACAATAATAATATTGCAATTACATATATATATATATATATATATATATATAAATTTAAACTTATTAATCAATTTGTTTTTTAATATATATTTATGTGCTCTAAAAGTTTACTTTTTTATTATTTAAAATGTATACTTTGAGGAATATATTTTAATAATGGACCAAAAAACGAATACATAATATATTTGAAATTTGACAATGTTATAGTAATTTAAAAATAATATAACATTATTTATCAAATATATAATTATATTAAAAACATGTCTTAAATTTATAATATTTATATGTCTTATTTTTAATGATGTATGAAATGTTATTACATAAGATTTGTTATATATATATATTTTGTTCAAAATAATACACTAATTAATAAAGAGTTTTTTTGAACAAATATAAAATAGAAATATTAGAGAAGTAAGTTTGTGAAGAAAAAAAACATGTTAACAATTGTTTTCTAGAAAGTGAGATAAATTATAAATTAAGATAAAACAAAAGGGTTTTCAAGAATGAGGAGGTTTGAGGTGAACTTGCCCACTTAAACAAAAATGTGACAAAAATGTGACGTCTCACAGTTTGTTCAAAAAGTGATCAATGTTTAAACAAAAACATATTTCAAAAAATAGACATATTTCACAACTTAGTACTTTTTTTTACGATATGATATTTAATTAAAAATTAAATTATGTATCTATTAAAAAATTAGAGTAGGTAGATGTTTTAATTGCAATTCAAATAATGCAAAAAAAAAAAAAAAATTGAACTTACAGTTGACCATACGTTCTGCCCTAAGCCGAGATACGAAAATTTGACTTAAAAAAATCTAAATCAGACTCTGTAAGTTTAAACTTAACACGGTTAACTACATTTATGACGAAATTCAATTATTTACATACTCTAATTTTTTTTACTAAATATATTAAACTTTTTAACATAACATCGTTTGTCCTATAATTTAATCAGAATGATAAAATGAATTAGGTAAAAAAATTTAATTATATACTTACTCAAAAAATATTACAATATTTTAAAGAGATTTGTAATTATAATAAAATTATAAAAACAAAGTTCTTAGAAGAAAAAAGAAAAAGAAAAATGCTATCTTATTGAGATGAAATGATGATGTAAGTGTTAAGATATCATAAGAATATATTAAATGTATTCACTCAAAAGTTTGTATTTATTAGAAAATTGATTAATTCGTACGTTATAAATCTCAGATAGAATTAGAGCACACATATTTAAATTATATGGACGCTGAAACACACATACACAACACTACTCCTCTCAATATAAATAGATGTTTGCTAATATCTGTTTAATGGGATGTTAAATACTCCTCTCACCTTAAAAGTCCATGTCTTCACTAATAAGTTTGTACTTTAAAAAGACGTTCGAATCAAACATTATTTGTTCTTTGTAATATTTTTCTAAATTAAATCAATAATATTATTCTTAACTGTCAACTTGTCTAATATTTTTTGTCTACGAATTATTGATAGAATCATATGTCATGCTTTTATATGGGGTAGACGGATTTTATTTTATAATAGTCAGCATGAATGATTGGATTAGATCGATTTATTCATAAAGATGAGATAATTACTTCATCTTAGAATACTAATTAGGGTTAACAGACGAATAAATAATATATATATCTGCAAAGCACACAGTATTGAGACCCTGTTTCCAGATGTTTGACATTATAATCCAAATTTAGTTCTAGTTATGTTTCGAAATTGAAACTCTATAAAATATTATATCATTAACAAATAATTTATAAAAATTAAGTCTTTAAAAATGAATGATAACCTCTCCTATAATGAAATTACGGTCCAAAAATTCAGATTCAGATGTATAAATATACATTACCCTTATACTTTTATGAAATTTCAACACTTTACGTTGCGAGCGATGGTGATTCCGATTTTTTTGAATCAATCCTATACATATTGGAATACATATCATATATTAGATAAAGAAAACAACTTGATGGCTTCACCAATAATCTGCTCTCTTTTTTGTTCTTACCAAAAAAACAATGATCTGCTTTCACAAATCAAATTATAGACAATTCTCAATATCGAAAAATATAGTGAGAAAACGGTATAAAAAGGAAAAAAAAAAAAAAAACGTTTTAGGGAGAAAATATTCGATCATAACTTGTGTGTATATTGGGATTATCATGTGTTTCAATACAATTATTGGTGTATATGCGTGTTATCGTGTGTTTCAATAAAATTATCAAATACGAAAATACACCATAAGTTTATGAGTTAACAAAAAAAAACTACCTTAACTTGGAGTTTTACAAAAACAAATGAACTTTAATTTTTTAAATTTTGTTACTTGTACTTTTAAAGTGGGACAAAAACTATATAAATATTTTAAAAATGTAAAAAAAACACATATAAAAATGAAGAAAATCTAGAAAATTGAAAAGGTAAATTTAAAATGAATTAATTAAAATGTTTTTTTGTTTGATATATTCTATAAAATATTATATTATAAACTTAAATTTATCCTCTCAATTTTTCAAATCATCACCCAAATTTTATGTATTGTTTTTACATTAGTTTGATAGCTTGGTTTTGGTAGGGAGCCCATAATGAAGACCGAAAGATTCATTGGGTGAGGTGGGGTTCTATGACAAGATCCAAGCGAGAGGGAGAGTTGGGTTTTAGAGAGTTGAAATCTTTCAACTTGGCACTCTTGGGGAAGATGGCGAACAGAATCTTGATAGAGCCGAACGCTTTATGGGCTCGGGTAGGGTCTACTTTCCGAACTCCGGGTTCCTTCAAGCGGGGAAAGGTAGTAGATCCTCTTGGGCATGGTCGAGTCTTATCGAGGGGGAGAAGAGTAATTAGTGGTGGGGTCGTATGGTCGCTCAGCGATGGAAGGTCCATTCGGTCATTCATGGACACATGGATACCCGGAAGATACGACATGCGACTAGGCCCTAGACCAGTACAGCAGGCGCAAGCAGGTACCATTCTTGCGGAGTGGATCGACCAAGAGACCAAGGAATGGAAGGTGGAAGTTGTCCGTGCTGCCCAAGATAATTCAGAAGCTCAGTAGGTTCTGGCGGTTCCAATCCCGTTAGTGACCAGACAAGATGAACTAAAATGGCCTTTCGAAAGAAAGGGTAGGGCAACAGTCAGATCGGCATACCATTACCTTCGTGCCCATGAAGACCGAATGCTGCCCAACCCCGACGGTTTGATTTCGAATGGCTCAACCGAATCACTTTTGTGGGTAGCTGTTTGGAAGTCGAACGTGTTGCCTAAGGTTAAGATGTTTATTTGGAAGCTATTGTCCAAAGCCATTGCGGTTAGGGAATGTCTAACCAGAAGAGGTATGTTGGTTCAAGTGGGATGTCCAATGTGCAATGAAGTGGAATCGATCGAACACCTGATTCTGGACTGTGCCTGGGTGAAGTCTGTGTGGTATGATCTGCTTGGTTTGGTGGACGTTAGGGATGGGTGCATTTCGGTGAACCAGTGGCTGACCAAGAGGCTGTCAGACCAAACAGGGACGCGGGCTGGGAACGAAATAAGATGGCAGTCCGCATTGACAGCATGTTGGTCAATCTGGAAGGGAAGGTGTGCAATGGCGTTCGAGGGCTTGAGTCCAAACCCGTACCAGGTGGTTCAACAAGTGCGTCTCTCGGTTGCAGAATATTCAGCAGCACCGAATGCTGCAGAATTCGGTGTTGCGGAATGCTCAGCAGCACCGAAGCCAGGAGGTCAGTCCGGTTTACAAGGCCAGATTGTCGTGGGTGAAGCCGAGAGTCGGGACGATCAAGATCAACGTCGACGCGACTTGGTCTCGAATGGAAGGTAAATGTGGTATTGGTATCATTGCCCGGGATCATAGAGGTCGGATTGTCGCTGGTGCCCAAGTTTCTGAGATGTCAAGTTCTATTGATATCTTGGAAGCTAGTGCGATTTTGGTAGGTGTACAACTAGCGATCGAGAATAGGTGGGACTCGGTGGTCATCGAGTCGAATTCTCAAGTGGTGGTTCACCACATTTTTGGAATAGTCCATTTTTGGTAAATTGAAACCATTATTATTATTATCATCCAATTTAATAAAGTGGAGGTTTAGGAGACTTCTAGGAAGATGGGTAATTGCAAGACAAAACAAAGAGGAGGGGATAAAGACAAACTTCAAGGTCCCATACTCTTAAACTTCATCAGAGACGTCCATGGTTGGTTGTTAGATTTTCAAACTCTGGATCATCCAACGGTAGAGATCAGCATCATGAAATGAGATAGGAAACGACCAAGAAATCTCCATTTTGAAGTGTGAGCACGTCGCTTCTACTATATATAGCTCTGGAAGCCGTTTGCTACAAATCAAGATTCAACCTTACTTCTATACTACATATATCGAATTCCTCAGTCACAAACTAACAGAACCCTTCAATTACTTCTAAGTAAGACTCTCAGTGGCATTTCTACAATCACTGCACTTGCGACTTCTTCAGCAATAATGGCGAGCACATCTTCCTCATCTGAAGTTTCCTCTCAGCTCGAGTACATAGAGCAGCACCTTTTCGGTGAATTCTCTCCAGTTGAGACAAGTTTCAGCGGTAACAAGTGGATGACTGAAGCTAATGAGCTTCAAAGTACGACTTCTTTACCTTCACAGACTTCGAGTTCCGAGTCTCAGTTCTCTGAGTCGAACTTCGATTTCAGCTCTGTTCCGCTTGATCAATGTCATGCTGATCTCTTTGAATTCGAAATCAAACCGCAATTGATTGATCTCGTGACATCCGCGCCTTCAGTTTCAAACGCACAGTCGAAGCCTAGTATCACCAAAAAGCCATCTTTGCAAATATCAGTGCCGATGAAAGCCAAATTGGCTCAATTCGTGGAGCCAATCGCAGATGTAAAGAAAAGCGCGCCGGCGATGGGAGAGGACGCGAAGAGGCACTACCGCGGCGTTCGACAAAGACCGTGGGGAAAGTTCGCGTCGGAGATCCGCGACCCCAGTCGGAAAGGCACCCGGGTCTGGCTAGGAACTTACGATACGGCCATCGAAGCCGCCAGGGCGTACGATTGCGCCGCTTTCAGGCTCCGGGGCTCGAAGGCTATTCTCAACTTCCCTCTCGAAGCTGGGAAGTGCGCTCCCGCCGTCGAGGCAGTGGAGAACAGGAAACGGAGACGTCCAGAGGAGACGGTAGAGGCGGAAGTCACCATGGTGAAGAGGGAAAAGTCGCCGCAGTCTGACATAATCAGTCACTGCCGTGATATGCCGTTGACGCCGTCATCATGGACGTCGTTTTGGGAAAGCGACCTAAACGGAATATTTAACGTTCCTTTGCTATCTCCGTTAGTTTTATAGAATTACATTTCCACCCTCACCACTTTTTTGTCTTTTGTTTTTCATTATGATGTATGTATTTGTTTTATTACTATGGTGATCATTAGGGCGGAGGTGTAGTGAAAATTCAAAAAATATGTTTTATTTTTTATATGGCTAACTGTATAATTATGATGATGAATTTTTAACCCGTAATGGTTGTGGATATGGTTATGGTATTTTACTCATACTCATGGTTATAACCATAATTATTATATAAATATAATAATGATTTAATATTAATATATTAGTAAATACTAATAACATAAGTATGATTTTCACTTTTATATTTCACGAATTTATAATTTTAGGTAAAATGTAATTAAATTATTTTAATGTTAAATACTAGAAATGTTAATTTTGAATGATGCAAATGTTGAATGATATTAATTAGTGTTGAATATTTTTGTTGTTTGTGACATAATTTTATGTATTTATTAAAATAACATTCATAATATTATATTATATTTCACATATGGTAATAAATATGAATATACGGTTAAAACCGCGGTTAATAACTACGGTTATGAATATAGTTATGGTATTGAAAATTGTACTCATAATGGTTATGATTATAATTATGATATGTAATTTAAAAATATGGTATGGTTATGGTATTTGTCATACCCGTACCTAGGTCTCGACATATAAACGGGTTCAGTCGAACCGTACTTGTACTATACCGATTTTGAACCGGTTCAACCGAACCGATTCACAAACCAAACCTTTTTTTGCACAAATATGGAGCGGTTCAGAAGAAGTACAAAAAATCAGTTCACAAACGGTAAACCGTACCACTTCTTGTACCAGTTTTAATATAATATTATATTTAATTTTTAAAATATATACTCTAAACCATTAGACCAAAATTGGTTCGGTGATGATTTACAATCTACATTAGTATAATGAATTATGGTTTATGGATTATGGTTTATAGATTATGGATTATGGTTTATGGATTATGGATTATAGATTATGGTTTATGGATTAGGATTATGGTTTATGGAATATGGTTTATGTATTATGGATAATTTATTATGTATTATTATAATTTTTTTAATATATATAAAGTGGTTCGTCCGAACAGGTTCTGAACTGATTTTTGAACCGATTCAAAAGAGGTACGGTAAATTAGTCAAAATCTGGAGCAGCCAAAAACTGGAGCGGTAAAACGTACCTCTTTAAAATGTGGTAAATGTACGGTTCATGAACCAGTTCGACTCTGAACCGGTTCATGCCCACCTTTGCCCGTACCATACTCTAACTATTGTCAACCCTAGAGATGACTACAATCGACATTAATAACCAAATTGCAAACCCTAACTTTCGATACTTTATAAATTGTTATCTAAATTTTATTTTTTTTCAAATTTTATTATTCGTACTTTTAGTGTTGGGACAAATTGCTACATTCATTACGTTTTCCGTTAAATATGAACGGAAAATGAAGTGACACCACATGATTGATCCATAATTTAGAATATTAAATAATTTTTTTAACATAGAAAAAATCTAGAAAATTATTAGGGAAAATAAGAATTTTTAATTTAATAGCTTTATTAAAAATATGGAAAAAAAAACTATCTATTTTTTCATAAAAATATTATATTAAAAAATAATATTGTTTTATAAATTTTCTAGTTTTTTTAAATGTGTTTTTCTAGTAATTTTAAAAATAATATATTTTTTTAAATTAATGACCAATCATGTTCTATGACGTCACTTTTCATCCATATTTAACGTAAAACGTAACCGATGTGATCTAGTTTGCGCATTCATTTGCTTGGTAGTTTTTCAGCTTACTTGGTGGAGATTTCTCGCTCCGTTGAGAATGTTTGTTGCTATTTCATTGATCATCCAGATCCTACATTCCTTCGGTTGTCGCAGATTCTCGATGACCCTTAAGTAGTTCAATTCCACCTCCATTCGATTCCAGGAGTTAGACAGTGCCACTCGACACCTTTTAGAATTGCATATTCCTTCGGTTATCACAGATTCTCGATGACCCTCAGGCAATTCAATTTCAGACGTTAGACACCATCATTTCGATCCTTTCTAGAATTGCATATGCTTCATTAGCTTCCACTCTTCTTAGGTTTGTGCACTATTTTCTCTCGTCGACCATGGTCCGCGAAGGGTTCCTCGCACCGACACTAAAGCTTTCGCCTTTTGGTTCTTTCGTCTCACGAGTCATCACAATTAATATTGACGACTCTTTCATTTGGTTTCGTCCATTTATCCTCCCTCGGTGCATCACCTGTAGTGTTGCGTGTCCGCTTGTATATGATCCACCACAAGGTTTGGTGGTCCCTCTTGAATGAATCAAACACTTTGGATGGGTTTGGGTCCTTACAATCGAAAAGGGCTCTACAAGTTTTCTTCCATTTCGACCGACACACTATTCCATATTTTCCCCATCGGTGCTCATTTTCTTTTTTGGGGACCCTAGCATCAAGTGCAACTAGATTCGAACAGGCAAATATGTTCTATTCGCTTGCTAGATAAGCTCTCAAGTTCATGGTGGTTAGCCATCTGTGTTTCGTCCACTTGCATTTGAAGGTCATGTGCTGTCTCGTTTCCACGTCTTCACATAAATGACACTTCTGGTCAATGGTGCAAATTATTCCTGACATACCAAAGCGTTTTAGAGTAGTATTCACATGTAGGCACGTACCTTCAACAAACGTTTCATCTTCCACACAGTCTTCCATATTGACGATACTTTGAGGGGGTCATTTGTGTCTTGCATGTGGGCTTGGATGACGTCGTAGACGTAACGGACGAAAACCACTCCACTAAAGTTGTCCAACCAAATGATTTTTTTCTATACCACCTCTAACCGTTGGTCAAACTTATATGATGATTCTCGCTTGTATACCAGTGATCAAGTGTGTGTAAGGTCCTAGATCATAACCGTTTATTTCCTCTTGAAGGATGACTGCTACTTTTGTGTTTGCGAGTTCTGGGTTGCTTGGGTGGTTCGCTACCCTATTGTTCAGCAGCCATGGGATCCAGGGATCCGTAGACCCATCTCCACTTCGCACAACCCTTCCCTTGCTAGAATATCTCTTCCCACGAGGAGTTTTAACCATGCCTAGGAAGCCCTTGCTCCTTTACTAGCCTACATGAATATGCCTTTAGAGAAGTAGATGCCTTTGAGCATCCATACCCAAATTGTTTCCTTCTCCATGTTGATCTTGCATCTTAGTAAGAAGTGATTTCTTGAAGGATCCTGTATATCCAACTTTATTACGCATTCTTCCCAGCCATCCCATTTTTCTTTCGAAGGTCGTGGAATACCTCATGGGCCAATATCATGTTATATTGTATTAAACTTCCTTCAACGAAGGCACTCTTAAAAGGCGTGATTAAATCTGAGAGATAACCTTTTAGGTTATTTGTAAGGACCTTTGAAATTATTTTATTTCTAAAATTGCATAAACTAATAGGGTAAAACTGTTGTGGGGAAATGAAGTTCAACACTTTTGGAATTAGGATAATATCTTTTTGGCCTAGTAAGGGATCTAAAGTATTCGCATCGCAAAAGGATTTAACCACAATGATTGCTTTGACCCGACTACTTCCTGGTGCCGTCGGTAGAAAAAGAAAATTGTTCGAACATGATGCCTTGGAGATGCCCAGTTTAAAGATCACCTCCTTTACCTCATCCCCTATGATAGGCCTTGTGAGGTTTGGATTCAGAACATGTGAGACCAAGGTTATAATAACATCAAAAGCGGTGTTGCATTCAGTCCAACCCTCGATCTTGAACATACCCACATAAACGTTGTTACACTCTTTCCTAATATCGTCCTCGTCTGTGATCCATTCCCCAACGTGCTTTTGGATTTTCAGATTCTTACTCTAATGCCTAGGTGCAAAATTGTCATGTGGAATGAATGGTGTTGCGATCTCCAACTTTAAGTAAGTTAACTCTAACATGTTGCCTCCAGTAGGTTTCGTCCCTTTTCCAAAAGGTTTTGAGACAGTTTTTTTGCCTCTTGTTCGACAGACCCTTTGATGTCCCCTTCATTATCTCACTGGATATAAGCCAAACGTTCTTGAGCCTCCCTGATTAGGACCTTGTTGGTGCCAATTTTTTGTTTGCTCCACTAGATCAGATTTGTTAACTTCCTCTCGATTCGGGCCCGAAGCCGTGTTCCCTGTGGCAAGAGTTCTCTAGTGTCTCCCATGTTTCTTGAATAACATTATCGCATTCCAGATCTTCCATCCACATATCATCGAACTTGAACTGTTTTCTTCCTAATTTTTCTTTGGGGTCCGTTATTATGGTGATCGAGTTATGGTTTGAGTCAACCATAATCTTGTGTTAGACTTGTGTATTTGGGAACTTTAACAACTAGTTTTTGTTTGCAAAGACACGGTCCAACCTTTACCATACTTGCCTTTATCAACTTCTACTGTTACACCACGTGTACATTTCTTTTGTATTCGAGGTCACCGACAAATTGTATTGATCACTAGGTTAAAATTATCGATTTTGTTTTAGGATCATACTTGTTCTTCTTTTTTCTCGTTGTGGGCCTTGATGTCGTTGAAATCGTTGATATATGCCCATGGTCCCTTTTTCATCTTGATATCCTACCAAGCGCTTCCTAATTTTCCCTTCTTCTTTCGAACACTAGGTCCTCATAGGACCATGTAACATCCATCATATCGCCACCCACCTCCAAGGTAGTGGTAGTTTCATTAAGGTTTCATTTTCGTTGAGGACTTGTAAGTGAATATATTCTATCCAATATAATGCAAGGCCTTTTGATAAGCATGATGGTTCCACGTACTCTCCAAAGTGTCGAGTTCCTTTCTTCGCATATCATAAACTTAACCGGTGTTCTTAGTTTCCATGAGAAAATATATTGGTGGTTGGTGTTTCTCATGAGATCCTTTCGATGAAGAATAATCACGTCAGATAAACCTTGTTAGTTCAACTTATGAGCTTCATGATTCTTCGTGTCTGTTAAAGGACTACCACTTGAACCCATTCCAAGTTGTGATTCAGCTTCGGTTTTCCAGACTTCGATTCCACTCATTTTGTCGATTTTGTTGTCGTCATTCTTTTTCCCACCGTTTTCCCCCTTGGATGGATCGTATTTTTAAGGGAGTTTCCATGGTCGTTGCCCATTGCAACATCAAGGCATGTTTGCATTTTCTTAGACAACTTCTCAACCTCGTGATCATTCCCTGTTCGTTTTAGCGAGAGCTTGCGAAGGACTAGACACAAGCCTAATTGGTAGGTGGTCATACTGACTAATTTAATAGGAGACATTTCTTATGGTGGCATCTTAACATAGTATCCTTACAAGAATGTTGATCTACAACCGCGGACCAAATTCATGGTCACTAAATACTATCTCTACATAATATATTTTGTGTCAACATTTAATGTCATGATTATACAAATTATTTAGTGTCAAATATTTTGCCGCATCTAAAACTCATGTTTATTGTGGATTTTTTCCGTCGTAGAATAGTTATGCTCGAAAAAATCTAGTGTCAAGTCATCATCGACAGTAATACAACTCATCAGTAACATAAAAAAGGTGTACTGTGGAAACATGTGTTTAGTATCCAATGTAATTGTTGTAAATTATATAGAAACAATATTTGTCATTGTTAATATAGTGTGTATAGAAGCGACATTTCTTGTCACTGAATGTGGTTGACCTATTAGTGGCAGAAATTTACCGTCAAAGTGACCTTTAGTCATAGGACCTATCCCGACGAGACTTAGCATGCTGCTATAGGTTAGTGATGACAAATGGGCATTTGGTGGCGACTTTTTACCGCGGTTGTAGATATACATTCTTGTAGTGTATTTGCATGGCCTCCTGAGATTGACTGTCTTACAGATTATGTTGGTGATTGTTGGGAATACATCTGTTGTTGATCTATTTTGGGAGTGGGCTTGGGACCGAGGGAGGTTCAGTGGTGGGCATAGACTCAAGTGTTGTGTGTGTGTGTGGTGGTGGTGGTGGGGGGGGGGGGGGGGATGGGTTGGTTCCTTGGGTGTGTTGGTAAATCGTAAAGAGGGCATGGTAGGTATGATTTTCTTCGACCCCGCACAGCATGGGGGTGTTGGTAAATTGTAAATAAGGCATGTATCTTGTTGGGTGGTCATGGGAGTGATGGTTGGTTGGGGGTTTGTGTTGGTTGGCTCTCTATGAAGGGTATGATAGGTTGGGTTGCTTGGGTCCAGTATTGGCTTGGGTTGTGGCTTCTGTTCCAGGTTTGCCATGATATACCTCCAACTTTTCCACTTTTCACCACTTAATTTCTACTTGTTTTCTCTACAACAAATTTGGCCATGTTGTTTAGAGGTCTTAGTCTCACACCCCTGAGCCAGGGACCGTACATTGGAAAGTAGGGCTTGGCTTCAGACATCACTACCTCATTCGTGCATTGGTTCACGGTGTGACCTAGTTTCACATCCATAACATAACTCCGACAGTCTCTCGTATTTGATCTTCTCCCATCTCCTTTGTCCTCAAGTGTTCTTTGCTAGGAGCTCGCGGTCTGCATTGATTTCCACATTAAGTCACAGGAAACTCCCTAGCAATCCTTCCAGTTTGTCAATGTTTTCAATCTCCCGAACAACACCAACTATTCACGCCTATTGTTTTTGCATTTTGCGTTGTGAGGTTGTAAAGACCAAGGTCATGAACCTGCACCTAGAACTGGACGAATTTGAAAGGGATGTCCTCTAAGCTCATGTCCCCTACCCATTGTTTTAGGCTCAAACAATTCTCTTGAATCACTTAGGGGCTCTGATCTAAGATTTCTTCCTCTTTTTTTTTTTTTTTTCTTATTTCGCTTGTGAAATTGAACATTAATGTGTTTTCGTTCCAATTTGTGATTTTCAATGATTCGTATTATCCATGCAATTTTTAACACATTATGAACCAAAATGTTCTTAAAAGACTTATCTGTTATGACTTTGTCGGCGATGCGATATTGGATAGGTGCGTGGTGTTTCAATCTTATTCACTAGATAGGTAGAATTAAGAATAAGGAAAAATCTAAAAATAGTCCAACATGTTTACACAAAATGGTTTTCAATCCAACATGTTTTAAATGGTCCAATATGTTTGAAATAATGGTAATACGTCTTTCTCCAATTGAGCCCCAATCAGTGGTCCTATGCTCTAGGCATGAACCCAAAGCAATTTTCAAACCTTGGGCGATCTGGTTTGGGTATGTACCCAAATCATAGGACCCCTAGTTGTAACTCAATTGAAGACCTAATTGATTGGACAAGGTTCAGCCCCAACCTGGTCCAGCTGACGGGGGATGAAACTGAGCCCCAATCGAAGGTCTTATTGTCTCGCTACAGACCCAAACCTGGTTTCTGATCTTAAGCGACTTGGTTTGGCTCCAGACCCAGACTGTAGGACCCCCATTAAGGCTCGGTTGGAGCTGAAATTTAATTGTAACATTAATATAACTTTTTAGGGTGTACCTGTAACGTTTGAAAATGTATTTAATTACTTTTATAAATTTGAAAAATATTTAACATAAATTTTTAATGGAGTATTAATGAAACGACCAATTACCATCGTTTTAAAACATGTTAGACCATTCACCATCGCAAAAAACTGTGTTGCTGCAAATAAAATTTTGTGAAAGTATGTTAGAACTATTTTAAGATTTTTTTTCTCTTCAAAATACAATAATAGCGAAGAAAAGTATGCAGACTTATTTATTAAATTCTTAATCATTTCATCACTTTTAGATTTGTCTATGTATAAGTCTCAATCTATTCACTACGTACACTTAGGAGTGAGCAAAAAAGACTAACTGGATTGAATTCACGAGAAAGTTGATCTGAGATCTACCCGAAAGGTAGGCTTGTTCAATTTAACCGGTTCAGATGAACTGGTCTGGTTTGGTTCGAGCTGGTTCAACCGAACTAGTTCCAAAACCAAACCAGATTTTTAGGCTTCAAATAAACCAGTTCAAAATAGTACCAAAAATCCAGTTCTAATCGGTTTGAATCGACTCGTTTTTTGATACTGGTTTATACTTAAATTTAAATCAAACCACTTTAAACCTATATAATTTTAGAACAGGTTTGAAGCAAAATCAACTAAGCCGGTCTGAAATTAAACCAAACCTAGAGATGTTGGCCAGGATTTCAGTCGGTTGTGGAACAGATTTTCAATCGGTTCAGTGTGTTTTTCGGTCGATTCAGTGTGTTTTTCAGTCGGTTCAGTGTGTTTTCAGTCGGTTCAGTGCTTTTTTCAGTTGGTTCAGTATTTTTTCAGTTGGTTCAGTGTGTTGGACAATATTTTCAGTCGGTTAACTTTTAGTTTGAATCAGATTATTTCTGAACCAAAATTGTTATTAAAAAACACAGACCAGAACAGTTCGAACCGGTTCGAACCAGTTCTAAATCAGTTTGAACTAGATCAGTTTTTTTCTATAAACCAGACCAATTTTTTAGAAACATAAAAAATACTGATTTTTTACAAACCAGACCAGTTTAGTTCTAAACCGGTTCATGAACAAGCCTACCGAAAATCTTGCCCCGGTGTTAGGACCGAGACCGAACACGCGGTTTTTCCCTCTCATGGTCGGACTCGGGCTCAGGTTTTCCCAAAATCCCGACTAGGACCGACCCCGCCCGACTATTCTATAAAATGATATTATGAAGCCCTTCATCCGTTTAACAAAGCCCACTTGAAAACACTATGATAAGTTGGGTGTTCAGTCGTCTTTTGGAGGAAGCATGGACGACAAAGGAAGAAACCTTCAGCCGTTCAAGGTTCAACAACAAGTAGCAAAACCTCAGGCATCATATCCTCCGCCGTGAGATTCCCCCTCCTCGACATAACCATGGGAACGACGTCGATGATGTCGATCAGGTAAGGTTAGTAAATCATATCTTTTTTGTTCGATTTCATCGAACTCAAACATGGAAGATGAATTATTGTTGTGATTGTTCGACAAAATGACAACAGTTGAGTTACTGCTGTGATTGTTCTGTGAGGTAACAAAAGAGACAAAAGAGACCGATGAAATCACTGTTGTGATTTCTGTGATTGAACAGCAGTATTTCGGTACTATGGCGGAAAGCTTGATGTCATCTATGTAGGTTGTCTCTATTTCTTCTTCGATTTCATCTTATGTGATTTCATCTTTTGACCGAGACCGATGAAATCATCTTTTGATTGTTCGCCAAAATGCTGATTTCTTGGTACGTGGCCAAAAAATTGGTCCAACATCGAGACCGAACCGAGTCAAGCAAGACCGACTCAAACATTGTTTTTTCCTGCCTGAAATCAGTCTCGATACTCCAGAAGTGAGGACCAGAATTTTGGGTCGGGCTCGGTCTTGCCAAAAAGACCGGCGACCCATCCCGCCCAACTCACCCCTACGTACACTTCCTTGATTTAATGTTGTGTCTTAGGTGTCGAAATATATTATCATCATTAGTGTACACATTAATAGTGATTATCTGAACATCCTTTGGCTTAACTTTCTTTCCTTTATTAAATTCATACGTACTCTTGTTAATATTGCCACGGCCATCTCTCCTCGCTACATTATAATATTTCTAATTTTAATATTATAATCAAATCTCTATAACTTATAATAAATTCTGAATTGTATTGTTTTAAAATTAAAGTAAATATGAAGATTTTTTAATAACATATACTACTATATATTTTTTTATTTGTCTATATTAATGTAATTATAATTAAAAGTAAGGGTTAGTCATCAAATAGGTACCCCAACTTTACATGGTTTGACAAGTAGGTACCTAATTTTTTTTTGCCGCAAATAAGTTGTCCATCTTTGTGAAATTAGCAAATAGGTACCAAACGTTAATTTTCCGTTAAGAATAAACGGAAAATAACGTGAGGAGCAAACAATTACCTGAACTTACACAGATTAGCAAGTAGATACCTGAACCAGTTCATAAACTGATTCCGTCGAACCAATTTTTTTTTTTTAAAAGTAGGGTTTATATACCAAACACATGCATGACTCAACACCAGACGTTCACGGTGCATTAAGGAAACATCATGAACCCATCGCCCCGGTCCATCAGGATCCTGACCACATCGATCCCTGTTATCACCGGTCGAGATAAAATCGCTCTCGACTTCGTTTACGTGTTTGTCGCTTCGTTCGGGTACTTCCTTGGTTCAATCCTAGTCAACTTGATAAACTCTATAACGGAGAAAACCACAACGGGCAAAACGAATGATGACAACGAAAACGAATACAAACAACTCAACTCGAAATCTAAACATAATTCGGAGATGAGCATCGTCGACAAACCCGACTTAGAATCTAAGCCTTTGAAGGAAGAACTTGTATGTAGAAGAAGATTTTTTTGCAAAGAATATTTGAACTGATAATTTATATTGAATATATTGATCGTTTTATCATGTATATACTATACATTTTAAAGACTCAAAAACACGATCACGATATGTAAGTTTACGGGTTAATCCGTACTATCCGTTCTTATTTCAATTCTATGATAAATTTTACATATGAACTAGTTCACTCGCACGACCCCATAAACCATACTTAGATGCACCGAGAACGTCTGGAGTTGAGCCATACATGTGTTTGGTCTATAAACCCTACCTTAAAAAAAATTGGTTCGACCGAACCAATTTTTAACTGGTTCAGATAACTACTTGCTAATTCGTGTAAGTTCAGGTACATGTTTGCCAAACAATGTCAAGTTCATATATCTATTTGCTCCTCATGTAATATTTTTCTTTTATTCTTAACGGATATTAACTGTAGGTACCTATTTGCTAATTTCACAAAGTTGGACAACTTATTTGCAGCACAAAAAGGTTTAAATACCTACTTGTCAAACCATGTAAAGTTGGGGTACCTATTTGATAATTAACCCTAAAATTAAATAAATATGTATATATTTAAAAAAAATATTTTTAGATAATATTAATTAATATTTTTTATAATTATTATTTTAGTAAACAAATTACGTAAAAGAATATTAACTAATATGATATATTATAAATCGATAGGTAGATGACAAATAGTATATATACATGGCCGACCATGTGAGTTTTAGAAAAAATGTCACTCATCCCATGTGAATTTGTACTTTTTTTTGGGGCCAACAACGAGATTCAAATTCCATAAATGAAATCAAACCGTTACAACGACATGTCCGAAATAATAAAACGACCTAGATCAGGTGGGGGTCTAATGACCCAATCCGAAGGACACACCCTTAACTTTGCTAAATTAGCAATACATCCGCACATTGGTTAGCCATTCTAGGAATAGCCCTCCAACTAACGAAAGAAATAGAAGAAGCAAGCAACAAGATAATAGACGACAAAACATGCAACCGCCAAAAGTAGTCGGTGCCTAGAATGTGGTTGATAACGACCAATGCATCCGACTCGATCACAATGTTTTGCCACCCTGAATGTATAGCAAGTTTAAGCGCCTCCAAGATCGCCGATGCCTCTGCTTCCTCCACTGAACCGCATAGCACAAGACTGTGGCGCCCCCCACTATGTCTCCCAAATGGTCCCGAGCAATGATCCCTATGCCCCCGCACCTAGAGTTGGTACACCAAGCCGCATCACAGTTAATTTTGATGGTACCGTAAGGCGGCTTTGTCCACCTACTCCATGTCAAGGCCGCGAGATGGTTGCCCTCCCTAACCCTATGCTCGATGAGTCGGGTATTCCGCACCTCCTCCATTGTTGAGTTAATCTCCACGATGACTTGTCCCACGACCGACCTCTTGTTCTCGAAGACCAACTTTCTACGAGCTTTCCATATAACCCAACACGTAATCATGAACATCTCCCATGACTCGTCCTGATGTAGCTGACGGGGTAACCGAGCCGATGGCCGACCACTCCCCCTACCGCCTGGATCGCCCAGCTGTGGTCCCTGCGATCCAACGCTTCCCGAAACCTGGACCTGCCTGATCAGCTTGCTCGGTGAAGTGCGAGCTGTCGCGCCATTGATCTGCATGATGCCCTCCCAAAGCTGCGCCCTCCGATCCAGCGACTCCAGGTCCAAGACCTCCCTCCAAACATGGTGTGTCCATCCACACCCAAGAGCCATATGGAACCGAGACTCCCCCTCATCACAAGCTGGGCACCTAGGAGAGATTGGAACCCCTCGCCTAACCAAACATTCACGAACCGGAAAAACGTTAGATAAAAGCTTCCACATAAAAACTTTTACCTTTGGTGTAACCTTAGCCTTCCAAATGTGTTGCCAATGGCCGTTTGTTGCATGCACCCCATGACCGAACCAGTTTATTTCCCTCAACCGATTGTAAATCGACTTGACCGATACTCGGCCATCACGTGTGAACGGACACATAACGGAGTCTGGCCCTCGCTCAGCATGAATGGGAACGCTAAGAACGTGCTGTGCAATGTCCGTACCCAGCTGCCCACAAACCTCCCCGACGTCCCAGCCGTGTCCATCCAAAGAGATCCAGCTCGCCACCGAATGGTCTCTCCTGTCGTCTGCTATCTCCTCGGCGTCGCCCCTCAGCACCTGGTTAGGACGGGGCAGACTGAAGTCCGGGGCATTCAAAACCCATCTGTCCATGTAGGTTCAAACCGACCTACCATCCCCTATAGACCAAACTGTATCCTCCTTGATTGCATCCCGTCCCGCGAGTAGGCTTGACCATCCCCAAGATGCTCGGCTCCCCTTAGATGCATGCATGAAGCCCGAGTGAGGGAAATAAATACCTTTAAGAACTTGGACCCATAGAGCATTCGGTTCTTTGAAAACCCTTGCCGCCATATTTGACAATAAGGCCGCATTGAAAGATTGAAGCTCCTTGAATCCAAAACCCCCTTCGCTCTTAGAGACTGTCATCACCTCCCACCTTTTCCAATGGATTTTCCTCCCCCTTCCTTAGACCCCCACCAAAATCTCGCAATCATGGCATTGATCTCGGCACACCACGTCTTCGGAAGTTGGAAAATAATCATGGCATAGGTAGGGATTGATGCTAGCACTGCTTTGATCAAGACCTCATTACCGGCGTTGTTCAGAAGGTTGTTTCTCCATCCATTAATCTTGTCCCGGACCCGTTCCTTAATGAATGCCATCGCGTCTCTCTTTGATCGGTCCCAAACAGTCGGTAAACCTAGGTATTGGCCCGGGTTTGACACCGTTCCAACCCCAAGAATCCCGTCTATCTCGCTACTGATCTCCACCTCCACTCCCTCATTGAAAAAGATGCTGGATTTAGATAAATTGATCGATTGGCCAGACGCCTCACAATAGATATCCAACACCCTTTTCAGATTTGTCGCATTGGTCGTAGTTCCCTTAATGAAAAATAATGAGTCATCCGCAAAGAACAAATGATGAATCATGGGGCATCCAGGTTTCGGCCTGACCCCCACAATTTGCCCCCTGTCTACCTGCGACACCATCATCCTAGAAAGCACATCAGCCAAAAGTATAAAAAGGTAGGGAGATAAGGGGTCACCATATCTCAATCCTCGTGAGGGTCTGATTATATCCTTGTTTGCTTCCCGTTGACGTTGAATCTATAAGTTACCGTCGAAATGCAAGCTTTGATCCAACGAGTCCACTTATCTGAGAAACCTCTCCTCCTTAGGCTTTCCAGGAGAAAGTCCCATTCCACCATATCATAAGCTTTCTTCATATCGATCTTGAGTACACAATCAGACCTCCCCGAACCTCTTGACCTAGTCTTGAGGAAATGAAACATCTCATGTGCAATCACGATGCTATCCTGTATTCTTCGGCCTGCCACAAATGCACTCTGGAAAAGTGATATCAGTTCTGGAAAATAGTGTTTCAATCTATTTGCCAGCACCTTGGAAATTATTTTATAACCGAAGTTGCACATGCTAGTCGGTCGAAAATCCGAAGCCGAAGTTGGGTTTTTGAATTTAGGAATAAGAGTAATATCAGTTTGGTTAAGGAAAGATGGCATGATACCTGATGCTAGGAAGGCATTGACAGAAGTGATGATGTCTGGACCGATAACACTCCAGTTCCTTTGAAAGAAGGACCCCGAGAAACCATCCAGCCCCGGAGCACGAGACCCCCCCATCTGGAAAACCGCAAGCTTCACCTCTACCTCAGAAGCCACTCCACTAATAATAGTATTAATCTCCGGTGTGATCTGACTAGGCATACATGGCAATGCCTCGCCTCCCACAGATTCCATCGAGTTTGTTCCCCTTTCCGATGTGAATAACTTCTTATAAAAACTGTGCACCATCGTGATGATGTTCCGTTCTCCTTCAATCCACACCCCATCCTCTCCTCTTAGGCGTATAATCTTATTTCCCCTTCTTCTAGCTATAGTCGAGAGATGAAAAAACCGAGTGTTTCTATCTCCCTCTTTCAACCATCTAACTCTCGAGCATTGCCTCCAATATATCTCCTCTTGTTTCCACAATGCATCAATCCTGGTTTTAGGGCTCTCTCCTCCCATTGTTCATCCTCATTCAATGTCCTCCGCCCTAACACATTAGGCGCCTCTCTCGCCTTGTTTATCTCTTTAAGGTTGTGCTTAAACGTGTTCCGGCTCCAGCAAATAAGTGACCTCCTACATTCATCGAGCTTAGGCTCCAAATCCCCCAGTGAAGCAGCCGAACCAGATCATTGCCAGGCCAATCTGATCGTGTCAAGGCAATCTTGCCTTTCCAACCACATGTTCTCAAAACGAAACCTTTGTCTACCTTTATCATCCATCACATCAAGGAAAAGATCGACCGGGGAGTGGTCTGAGCCTATAGCGACGCCGTTAACACATTGTGCATTTGGGTACCTCTCACACCATCTCATGTTACCAAGAAACCGATCCAATCTTTCCACAATCTGGTCCGCACCCCTCCTGTTGTTGGACCACGTATGCATTTGGCCCTTAAAGCCAAGGTCTTCCATATGGATGTCCTCAATCACTCTCGTAAACGTGTTGATCTTATACTGCTCCTTTCGTCTCCCCCCAATCTTCTCCGAGTGGTGTGTAATCTCGTTGAAATCACCGACACAAATCCAAGACTCATGTCTAGATCGGCCTAAGTACCTTAGGGTTTCCCAATTCATCAATCTGGTTGAACGAATTGGGTCCCCATAAACAAAGGTCACCAAGAAACCTACCCCAAAGGCACCATTATCCACCCGACAGTCTATGAAATTCCTGTCCTTATTCAGAATTGTAACTGATACCTCTTTCGTCCACCATAGTGCCAAACCGCCATTAATCCCAATTGGTTCCACATACTCCGCCTTATCCATACCCACACTCCTCCTTACCCGGTCACAGGAGGCCTCAACTTGCTTCGTTTCCATCAGAAAAATGATCGCCGGTTGAGTCCTCCTAATTAGGTCTTTTAGGTGTCGAACTGTCGTGGGAGACCCTAACTCCTGACAGTTCCAACTAATGATGCTCATTGGGTTCGTGTGGCTGTTCCGGGACAGCCACCATAACCCTTTTTCAGCAAAGGAATTCCACTTTCAGTTTTACGTATTGATCCATCAGCCTGAGCCCTTTCAGATGTTTCCTTTCGGCCCAGTCCCACAGCGCTAGCCCCTACTGACCATGCCCCTATGACTGAACTCCCCTGGGTTCTAACTATTGCCGCCGAGGAATGGGCACGCTTTCCTTACCCTTTCCCCTTCCCCTTCCCATCCTCTCCACGATGAGACACCTTCCTCTTCAGTCCTCTCTTTACCTGCTAGAGATCGGTCTGAGGCCCCAACTGAGGAAGAGCCAGGCCACCCCTTCCATCACTTGTGTTCTGCATGAGAGGGTCCCCACCTGCAAAGGCAAAGGAGGAGTCAGGCAGCTGACCGGCAGGCCTAGAAGACAGGGCAACTGGCGTGGGTTGGGGTTGGACAGGTGGTTGGATAACGGATAGGTGGTGATGGTTGATGGGCCAGCTGTCGAGGGGTGGGGTTGGACAGCTGGTTGGGTTAAGGATAGGTGGTTGGTTAATGGATAGGTGGTGAAGGTCAATGGGGTGGTGCAAAAGTGGCATGGGTTGGTGAGATGGAGGTATGGGTGTGTGAGTTGGTGGGTTGATGGCTAGGCGGTAAGGGATGGGTGAGCTGAGGTTGGAAGGCATCTGGTGGGAATATGATGTGTGAGTGGCCTGAGCTGGGGTGGTGACGGGCAGCTGGTGATGTCCAAAGGAGAGGGTGGTGGATGGCAAGGGTTTAGGAAATGGTATGTCTGGGTCAGGGGATGATAGTGTGCATGGAGGATAAGGTAGGCCTATGGGGTAGCCAGAGGGTCGACTGGGATAACGAGTGATGGAGGGTGGTAAGGGTGGGAGGGGGAGACCTTGGGTAAAAGGAGAGTCATGCATAATAGGGTGTTGGACGTCAGACTGGATAAAGGTATGAACTGTCTGCACCTCCGAAGGCTGTCTAGTCCCATTGGCGAGACTCGACTCTCGGCTGTCGTTGGCATGGAGCTTAGTGCTAATGTTCAGAGACGTTCCCCACTCGGCAGTGTTCTCCTCAACGCTCTGGATAGAATCCTCTTCTACCGGTTCCTCATTAAGATCAAAGGCACAGACAGTAGGTGTAGAGGTACTTCGCAGCAGGGAACCCCGAAGCACATGCTTCTCCTTCTACCAAATTCTTTGATGATCCAGTGCTTGGCTTCCCAGGGGCTGAGTGCTCTCCCTACTGGTGCATTCCTCCCTCAGACCCCTGCGATCCTGCACTCCGCCAGACCTTGCCCGACTGGACTGAGACGAAGCACCCTGTTCGACATCAACCGCAACACTCATCATATCCTTCCAGGTTCTTTTGTGGGGATCCCTCTGCGTTTTGTGGTCCTGAACACGGCCTCCCAGTTTGGTCGATCGAGTTTTCAAGGATTGTCTCGACCCAACTAACCAAGGACCATATTTTGACATGTTCGGGTTCCGCTCCGAAACGGCGATGTCCTCGTTACAAGCTTGCGAGGTGTGACCTAGTCGGCCACACCCGAAGCAAAAGTCAGCTAGACGTTCGTACTTTAAAGATGCCCATTTTGCAAGTCCCGAAGAGTTCGTCCATTGAAAACCTTCCATGAGCGGGACTGTTATGTCCAGCTCGACCCTCACCCGAAGGAAGTGCCTCTGTTTGATTATGTCGACTGCTTCGACCTCCACGCATCTGTCTATAGATCCCCCTATGTGGAGTGCATTTTCACGGTTGAGTATATCCATGTTCAGGCCATAGACATGAACCCACATCTGCATAAGATTGAAATTTATCTCGTCTATCCTGGCATTTGGTCGGCACTCCTTCAAATTCATTGAGTGCTTGTGTACCGACCAAGGTGCCATATCCAGAATTCGGACCCTATCCCTCTCCGAATCAAACTCAAATGCAACAGTTGAATCATCAATTTCTGTCATCCTAATCAGCCTGAATCTATCCCAAGCAATTCTAAGCACGTGTTGGATCACAGAGAACTTGATACCTTTGCTCAACACGATTCTGCCGAGCACTCGAAGACCAGCAGAGGTGGGGGGAGTCCGATGACAGGTGCAGGGTGGTGACCCGAGAGTTCCAACCCTCGCCGGAGCTAGGAGGCGTAGCCATTCCAGACAGCTTCACTTTAGTCGCCCCTACCTGAAAACACTAGAGGAAAAGGAAGGAGAACCTAATTGATTAAGGAGAAGAAGGAAACGGGGTGAAACAAAACGCAAAAAACCAGAAATCAGTTCGTGCCGAGAGCTGCGGTTTTAGGGTTTCCGTAGCTTCTCTTTCTGCATGAAGGTTTAAGATTCCACTAATCAGATCCAAGGGAAGTTGCAATTTGTACTCCCTTGATTGGCTTTTCCGAAACAGCCAATCAATGCTGAAGGAAAAGGATGATGAAAGTTAAAGCAGTGCAATGATGCCAAAAGAATGTTCAGCAGTTCTTGCGGTGGACATTCCATCACAGGTCAAAAACCAGGAGAGAGGAGGGAGACACGATTGTGCATCACGTGCCAGATTAGGTAAACTACTCACTTGAGAGTTTTCATTTTCATCCTATTTATTATAATGTCATATGAGCGTCTCCACCAACGTATGGGATATGTTTTACACGATTCCTCAAGAGTATATTATACATTTAACTGTCTCCAATTAATTAGTTTTCGTACCAAAATTTAGGTATAAAGGCAGAAGTTTAAAATGAACAAAAAAAAACTAAATCAAAGTATAAAGGCTCAATATGCACTATAAGTATAAGAAGCTTAAATTACCTTGATATAATAGAGTGGAAAACACTCATTGTTTATATAGAATTCTCAAGAGCATTGTAAATTAAACCATTAATAATGATAATATAATTTATACATTTTATTAGATGTAAAAAATCTGAGTGAATACGGAACAAATTTATATTATTATCTTACTGTATTATATTTTCATCTCAATAATTGAAAGAAAATAGTAGGTAGTGTGAAGACGTGCTGGGGGCACAAAACCAGACCGAAGAGAGAGAGCTGCGGAGGAATGAGATAAAGTCTTTCACTGAAAATATTCTAGGGTTCTGATTAGAACGTACGAAGCACTTCCTTATATAAGGAAGGAATTGGAAATTACAAAAGAGACCAAACAGAAAACCAAATAACAATACACTCTAAACTAATCTAAACATACATAATAGTCATTAAACTACCAAATCATTTTGTAATTTAACACTCCCCCTCAAGATGATATTATGATAAATATCTTTCATTCCTAATTGATTAAGTCAATAATAATGCTGCTGACTCCCTAAACCCTTCGTAAATACGCATGCAAGCTGCTCATTCGTCCTCACGTATTTCGTCTTTAAAACACATGCATTAATTTGCTCTATAACAAAATGACAATCAATTTCAATATGCTTAGTTCTTTCATGATACATAGGGTTAGATGCAATATGTATGACAACTTTATTATCACATAATAATATAATATGAGATTTAGAAGAAAAAAATTAGTTCCTTTAATAAACCTCTTAGCCAAATAATTTCAGAAACAGTAGATCCCATACTTCTTTATTCAGCCTTAGCAGAAGACCAAGAAACCGTAGCTTGTGTTTTTTGTTTACTTTCCATGAAATTAGTGAATTTCCTAATTTAATGCAATAACCAGTTACAGATTTTCTACTTTCTAAACAACCACCCCAGTCTGAATCGCAACATGCATAAATATTATTATTATTATCAGATGCAAGTAAAATCCCAAAACCTGGTTGGTTCTTGATATATTTAATTACCCTATAAACAACTTCTAGATATGATTTCTTCGATGATTGCATAAACTGACTTAAACACTGAACATACAAAGTAATATTTGGCCTAGTAGCAGATATATATAATATTTTTCCTATTAACTTTATGCATATACTGGGATCAGAAATCAATGCCTCATCACTATTCAGCCGAAATTTTTCATCATATCCCTTACTTGTGAGCTTCAATTTTTGCTCCATTAGAGTCTTGCTTACCTTATCACCTAACATTCCAACTTCATAAAGAAGTTCAAGTGCATATTTTCTTTGGCACAAAATGAGACCTTTATCAGATGTAGTTATTTCTATACCAAGAAAATATTTTAGATCATCCAAATCTTTCATTCTGAAATTTGTTTGTAGAGTGTTTTTTAACTGTTCAATCAATGATTTGTTATTTCTGGTTATTAGCAGATCATCAACATATATTAACAAGAAAACAATTTTAGACCCTTTTATTTTGTAAATAAGGAATAATCATGTAAACTTTGAACATAACCATTCTTTACCAAAGCGTCGATGAGCTTGACATTCCACTGTCTAGATGTATGTTTGAGTATATATAAGGACTTCTGCAAACGACATACTAAATGATTCTCCCCCTGTTTTCAAAAACCAGGTGGAACCTGCATATAAACCTCTTCATCAAGATCACCCTGCAAAAAGGTGTTAAAACATCCATTTGATACAAATGCCAATTTGTTTAGCTGCAATAGACAAAAGTGTACGAACTGTGACCATTTTTGCAATTGGAGAAAAAGTATCACTATAATCAATTCCCTCCTTTTGACTATACCCCTTGGCAACTAACCGGGCCTTGTATCTTTCTAAGGATCCATCAGAATTATACTTAGCCTTGTAAATCCATTTGCAACCTATTGCGTGTTTACCTGCAGGAGGGGGAATTAAATTCCAAGTTTGATTTTATTCCAAGGCTTTGATTTCATCTTACATGGCCAAAACCCAATGCTCATTTTTAGAAGCCTCGAAAAAATTAGTTGGTTCAGTGAGTCTATCTACCTTATCAAGAAAACACTTGTAAGCCGGATGAAGTTAATCTTAACAAACATGATGTTGTATAGGATGCATAGTGGAGCAAATATTTGTCATGTCATAATCCTTGTTCCAAGAAGGCATGTTTGTGGGTCAGGATGACCGATGTGGCATGTCCATAGGAGGACTTAGGGATCTTTCACTGTTCTTTGGAGGATGCTCATATGTTTCTAGATCCCCAACTGATTCAGCATATTGCATATTATTAAGTGTAGTATCAGTAATATCAAGTGCAGTATCAGTAATATCAATATGTTCACCTCGAAATAATATATCATCATCAATTAAGGAAGATTTAAATGGATATGTATGCTCAACAAAGCGGACATCACGACTGACAAAAAAACTTGTGTTTTCATGTTTAAAAGTCTGTACCCTTTTTGGGTCAAGGAAAAACTCATCATTACACATGCAATAGATCGGGCAGCTAACTTGTCTGTATTGGGCAAGACTTTCGCATGGCAAATGGAACCAAACACGCGCAAATGGTTAATTGTAGGTTTCTTACCATAAAAGTTTTCATAAGGTGAAATACCATTCAAAACAGCCGAGGGCATCAAACTAATAAGATAACATGCATTGAGAATACAGTCCCTCCCTAAAATCTGGAAGGAATACCTGCTTCTAGTTTCAGTGCCCTAGCAATTTCTAACAAATGTTTGTGTTTTCGTTTAACAATTCCATTTTTTTTGTGGAGTATAAGGAAAACTAGCCTCATGAATAATCCCTTTGTTTAAAAAAAAGAGTTTTACAGTGGTCATTAAAAAACTCTCCTCCATTATCTGTTCTTATCCTTTTAACAGTAATGTTAAATTGATTCTGAACTAAGTGGAAATTTTTTCGTATGATTACAATAACATCAGATTTAAAACTTAGTAAATATGTCCAAGTAGTAATGGAAAAATCATAAACTATTGTAAGAAAAAAACGTTTGTTATCAGGCGTGGGCTTTTGGTATGGCCTCCATACGTCCATATGTCACAACTCAAAAACAAACTGAGTTTTAGAAGTACTGGAAAGGTAATCGATGTTGTCTAGTCATGGGACAAATCACGCAGTCTATTACATTTCTATTTTGAAAAGAAACTGATATGAGAGAGAGAGAGAGAGAGAGTCTATTTTGCTTAGGATCTGCATGGGGTCGTGACCAAACCGTTTGTGCCATAAAATGGATTGAGGATTAGGAGGTAAGGAAACATGTTGAGCTGATGGTCTTGCAGGAGTATAAAAAAAATAAGGACCACCAACTTCTTTACCAATCCCCAACACCATTCCATTGCACATATCCTGCAGTAATACAAGTTTTGGAAACAAAGTCACAGAACAGGACAAGTATTGCGTTAATTTTGAAATAGATAGCAAGTTATACTTAAACTCAGGTAAATACAACACATTTTTCAGTTTGCTTGAGTGTTTAAAGGGAAAATTCCCAATACCTGAAACTGTTGAACAGGAACCATTTAGCAATTGCACATGGGATTCAGTTTTCTTAAAATCAATTAAATAGTATGATCTGAAGCTCATGTGTTTGGTTGCTCCCATGTCAAGTATCCAGGTATTGTAATTCTGTAAAGAAGAGTTGAGAGATATACCTGCGGCATGGGCCATGGCATCGGAGCCCGCAACTTGCTCATTCTGTTTACTCAGGAGTTGAGTAAGTTGCTTTATGCTTATCATTGTAGATCCATAATGAGTAGACTCGAGTGATGTCGGACATCTGGAATTAACCTGTTCGGGTATGGGTTGAACAAACAAAAGAAGTGCATGTGGGTTGTTACTGAAACTTAGGGCATTATTGGCTTGAAATGGTTTCCTTTGGGGATTAGGATTAGCTACCTTCCATCCAGCAGGGTACGTATGTTCTTTAAAGCAACGATTCACAGTGTGACCTTTGGTTTTACAGCAAGTTTCTCCTAGGTGGACGAGGCTGATTGACAACATTGGCCATAAAGGTATCAGAAAGTCCTCTTTGTGTTTCATCTTGAATTAAAACAGAGTATATATGCTTGGTTCAGACTGGGCAATTGCTCTCTCATCAAAAGGTTAGAATGAATAGTTGAATATGAGCCATTCATCCCATTGAGAAATTGGAACAGTTTTAAATTTGCAGCATGCTCAAGATATTATTGGAATTGTTCGCAATCACAAGATGGAAGACCATAAATGACATTGAATTCGCCCTACATTAATCGAAGCTTAGAAAAAAAATGCAAAAATAGTATGAACACCTTGCTGAGCAAGGGAGATATCTCGGTGGAAAATTCGAGATCTATTGACTTTATTAAACCTTTCTTTTAAATCCTTCTAGACCTTAAACGCACTTGTGGAATAGACTATTCCATTAATTAATTCACGGGACACAGAATTCATGATCCAAGCAAAGAGAAGAGCATTGCATCTTTCCCAGTTCTGATGCAAGTCAGGTTCAAAATTTTCTTTGCCACACGTTCCATAAATAAATCCAAGTTTGTTTTTAGCGATAAGGGAAATGTGCATAGCACGACTCCAAAAAATGTAACTATCATAACCAGTTAGCTTATCAGAGATTAAGGAAAGACCTGGTGTGTCTAAAGGATGAAGAGAAAAGGGATGGTTACTATCAATTGTTGGCTGAACTGCTGCCACCATGGTCACTGTATTAAGACCGGTAACCTCCAATCTAGCTTGGACAGTGGTAGAGTTGGATGAGGTAGAGGTAGAGGACATGAATTGGATCAAGGTAAGAAAAGGTTAACATAGGTTGCGAGATCACAAAAAAAAGATTGAAAACTGATATGCAATCAGAATTTAGAAAATAAATAACAGTGAATAATACTCAAATTATGTGGTTATGCATGTCATGAATTTTAATGACAAAATCACAGGCATTAACAGATTTAAAAGAAAAAAATATCACAGATACATGAAACCAGATGCAGATCTAAAAAATAACATACGTTATCATGGAGATTATATAGATCCGGATTTGTATTCGAGAAGTCACATTAACAAGGCATAAAAAAAACTTATAGGAGGAATCGTCTAAAAATACAGATCTGCAACATAAAAGGTTTGCACATCCATATCAAGAAGAGTTACATATGTTTGTGCCGAAAACATGTAGATCTACAACGAATATCACATGCGTGTTAACATTTCAGTCACCGGATAACAAATCCATGAAAGAAACACATGTATCTTGCAGATACTACTACACAGCAAACAGTTTTAACAAAACATAAAAAAACGAAAAGTTTAATAACGAAAATGGACCAAAAGGAAACGAAACATATAGGTCCAGAAACGAAACAAGTCACAGTTTACCAGATTGTAATGAAACGAAACCAAGATCAGACTGTAAGTAAGGAAACCAAGTCCAGATCAGACTATAAGGAAACCAAGCTCACTTAAGAAAACCAAGCCAAGATAAGGAAACCAACCCCAGACCGTAAACCATGTCCAGATCAGACTGTATTAACGAAACAGGATTAGAAACAAGCAAAAATCGAAAGGAGACTAAACAAAACAAGCAACAACAGACTGTAACGAAATAAAAGGAATACAGTTTACCAGATTGTAAGCAACGAAAGGAATACCGTTCGTAAACAATGAAACAACAAACTATAAACAATGAAACGGCGTAAGGCACTCTTCAGCATGTAAGCAGCAAACAAATAAAAGGAATACCGTTCACCATATCTCATTAGCATGGAAACAACAAAAGAAAAAACCCATCATGGAAGAGATATACCTGACCGGCGCGGAAGCACGAAGAGGATCAGAAAAAGCTATCAAAGCCTCGATGACTCTGATACCATGTGAAGAACTGCTTGAAGCACAGAACCGGACCGAAGAGGGAGAGTTGCGGAGGAATGCGATAGAGGCATTCAATGAAACTATTCTAGGGCTCTTATTAGAATGTACGGAGCACTTTCTTATATAAGGAATAAATTTTCGGAAATTACAAAAGAGACCAAATAGAAAACCAAATAACAATACACTCTAAACTAATCTAAACATACATAATAGTCCTTAAACTACCAAATCAGCTTGTAATTTAATAGGTAGGAGTTGTGGAGATCGATATCGAACAAGATCAAGGTCATACACGTTTGCCGCAAAGGATATCTTTGTCAAAAAGTGGAGACTATGGGATCTCAATTTCAGGAATTACTTTGGTATCTTTAGGTTTTTATGTAGACAACAATGAAAGAAATGGAGAAGGAAGAATATTTGATAGCGAAGCAAAATATGAAGGATTGGTCTCTTCTTCAGTCAAATTTCTCAATATATACTCCTCTATTTCTTTGCGAACATACACACACACCTAGAATGGGAGTATAAAGTAGAGAGATGCAAATAATCAATCTTTGAAGCAACCTTTATGTTATCCAATGTTTTTGTAAGGAAATTATTCTTGATTGAAGGAATGAAAATTGAGCATTATAGTATTTTACGTTGTTACTTATATTTGGTGTTCATTGTTTAAAAAATTGTATTATATTTCAGATTTGTTGGATCGCGGTAATTGAGTTTGCCTTAGGTTGATCGCTTCAAGGTGGCGACCAAACTACTCTGGTGACCTGCACGGAAGGAAATCCCGGGGAGTTCCCGTTGTTTCCCCTCCGATGATAAAGTTAGTCGGAGGTTCGTTCTGCTAAGGAGTAAATGCAAAGGAGATATGGTGATTGAGAGGAGTAATGGCAATAATGAAGGAGTACAATGTAGATGGGGTTATTTATAGCCCCTTACCTGGACCATGGTCAGGTCAGTTCCTACCATGGTCATCTTGAGTCGTCTCTAAGGCGAGCAAACCATGGTTGATAAAGGTGATGATGAGTAGTAGGACGACTACTCTATGGTAGGTTGTCTTTTTTGTCAGTCTTGTCAATATCTTGCCATAAATGGTCTAACTAGGTTATATGGGCGTCAACGCATATGCTAGGGGTACTTATTTGGTGTTCTCACATGGATTTAATTCTTGTACTTTCATGTCTCCTGTTTAATAGGTGACCATGGCGACGCCAATCTATACATTAAGGGAGCGACACCAATACATCTCTAAAAAGGCGTCGCTCTCATGGTCGTGCAGGTCAAGATCCCACTAGGCCTAGGTCGAGCATAAGGATACTCGGTTCCAAGGCCCATAACACATCATCTGCCACTGAAGCGCTGGATGAACGTTGCTCATCCAGGTATTATCATACCTTGAATATAGTCGATAACGTTTGAACCTGCCACGATATCGTATCGCCAATTGCGACGCCTTTATCAGAGGTAATGGATTCTTTCTAATTAGGCGGACCAACTACGAGTGACGCCTATCTTATTTATTTCACACCAAGCTTCACGTGTCATTCATACACTATAGTGACATGACCTCCTCATGATTGTCTTTTCGAATTTCAAAAATTCGAACAGGCTTTTTGTTGGAGAATTCGAGTAGCTTCTAGTCCCGAGGGTACCCTTCAATTTCTGGGGGAGTTGGGGGTAATTTCGTAATTTTGGGCCGCTAGGACCTAGCCTATGTGGCCTTTCAGGTCACCTAGGGGCCCTCTATAAATACCCTTAGCCCTCTTCTTCTACCACTTTTGCTTCTCTTCCCAAAAATTCGGAGCCTAAACTCTCTGCCTTCTCTTTAAGATTCCGGCAAAGCTCCGATCGCCATTCTTATTTTTTGAACGCCTTTGACAATTTTCACATTGTCTTTGCCTCCAGTTCTGAGGGCATTTTTGTTCGGGCATCATAGGTCAGTGTTTTCCCTTAGCCCTTAACGCGCATCACATTCGCCTCATTTGCTCCATAGGAAAAATGACCTCCGACTCTGACATAGGTAATCATATCTTTCTCCCTAAGCCTTTTTCCAATCTTAAACCAAACACCATTTCTCTTTCTGTTTTTGAAAAAGGTGGTGGCTGAGGCGGGGATGAGCGACACTCATGTCCTCAGGTACCTCATCCCTGATGATGCGGACCCTGAAAATCCTCACCCCGTGTGTCACCCTAAGGCGGGCGAGGAGACCATATTCTGTCTTCAAATTGATGCGGGGCTAAGGTTCCCCTATTGCCCGCCTTTAGTCGAAATGTGCCTCCATTATGACATTTCTTCTACCTAGCTCTCACCCAACGCTCTCCGTACTTGGGTGGGTTTAAGAATCATGTGTCACTGCTGCAGATTGCACTATTCTTTGAACGTTTTCCGGTGTTTCTACCGCTGCGACTTAAATCGCCTCGGGGTTTTCCTTTTTACCACCTGAGGGATTCCTCCCTTTAAAGATTGGTGTTGGGATTCTTCCCGTACATTGGTCACGGTTTTCAGAACCAGGAACTCAAATTGGAAGAGTGCATATTTTTCTTTCAGGGAGGATTCCCTTGGTGCCTGGGGTCGGAAAAGGTGGGCAAGGATCCTTGTCCATGCATCGAGGAATTTTCCTCGACTGACATGGAGGCTTTGATGGCCATATTCTTAGACCACCAGGCGGGCAAGGCCCAAGTCATTTCCAAGGACACCAGTGAGTCAGACTTAGAGAAAGATCTTGCGTTTCCCTTGTAGAGCGTCACCTCGTACCATTTATCCTGGTAATAACCTTTTTTTTTTCATTTTTGCAGATAGAGATTTTGCCCAGATTGCTCATGTCTTAGGCAACCCGCAGAAAAATGCGCCCAAGGAAAATAAGGATAAGGAGAAGAAAGGTGACACTCCTGAAGTCTCCAGGAAGCGCAAGAGGTACCATTCCTCTAAGCGGGAGAAGAAGGTGAAACCAATTGAGGAGTCTCTCGATCCGCTTAAAGCTCTAACTCAACTCTTCAGTGACGAAACCAATGAGGTTGTCACCGCCTTTAAATGTGCGATTCCTAAATCATTCTAGATTAATAATAGTGTCATTAGTAATAGGAAGGGTTAATTACCTCAACCGTTACTTATGTTTGGCCCATGTGATTAAAATGTTACTCATCTTTTTTGGTGTAGCTGAAACGTTACTTAAGTTTGAAGATGTGACTGAATGGTTACTCCGTGAAGTTTCCGTCAAATCTTACCGTCTAAATGTCACGTGCAACGTACATGACCCAATTTAAATGATTTGAAGTCAATTTAAAGTACGATTATACCCTCAACTCCCATTTCCCTCCAACCCACCCTTTCATACCTCATTCCGCACAGACTCTGTTGATTCGCAGCACCGAACTCCCCCTCCTCAACGCCATTGCGTTTCGGAAACTATATCTGCAAGTAAGTTTTCATTTTCAATTCGATTGAACTGCAACTTCATTGGATTTTCGCATTATACTTCTTGCTACCAGTTCGGTTTGTGTTGGTATACCCTATTATCTCCGTTAATCTTTAATTCGTTTGAAGATTACAGCTTTGTTTTTGCTGTGCAGTACGAAACAATGAAATTGCTGCAGAATATTTTCCTATTTCTGTGTGATTTGTGCGATATTTTCCTGAAATTCGTCAGTGATTGCCGACAAATTGGAATCACTTGTCCAATTGTTCCTGGAATCATGCCCATCAACAACTACAAGGGCTTCTTACGTATAACTGGATTTTGCAAGACTAAGGTAAGCATCTTCCAATGCTTTCAGATATTCGTATCCGCTTGAGATAAGATATGTGATTAGTGGTCAAGGTTTGACAAATTTTCCGCTTGTCCTAATGGGTTTCTATATTGCGAAACGAATGCACAATTGGGTTCAATACTAAATGTGTTAATAACTCCCGGGTTATAGTTGTGTAGAACTTTATACATCGTATATAGTGAGTGCCAATGAGTTATTTGATGCTTGAGGACTTCGATCTAAGAAATTTTGATAGAGTAATTGTACAGTTAAATGCTTTGTATAATATGTAATTTCATAGAGGACCTTCAAAAAAAGATCAATATAATGTCATGATGTACCTTTCATCTTCTTTGTACTGACAGAAAATACGTAATTGTGCTAAAATACGTAGTTGTGCTGCTTATGTTCCATTTCCTCTTTGCTATTTAATTTCAATGAAATTGATTCCATAGATACTCACTCTCATTTGTTTGCTTACTTGCAGTGTGGCTAAATATCAGGAAGTCAATCCTGGTGCTAAAGACCAGAGATGTTCATCAAACTAGATGTATGATGGGTAGTATTCCAGATGATGGATGATCTGAAGACACCAGAAAAGTCAGAAACCTTAATTGACATTTGTGTATGTTTGTGGATTGTCACAGTCAACAATGTTATTGCTTTCTTGTTGTTAGTTGGATTTGTATCTCTCGGATAAACCAATGAATCTGGTGCCTTGTGTTCGTTACAATACAACACAACACAACAGTGTAAAACTTAGAATGAAATATAATTATTTTGCACTTTGTTCATCCATATTTTGTATAAATCCCTTTTTTGTGGATGTATTCTGGATTTTTATGGATTATGATGTATGTTCTGGGAAACCGAAGTAACGGTTGGGCAACAAAATGTCCAAACTTAAGTCACATTTTAATAACATTTCAGAAAAGATAACACTTCATTTAACAGCATCTCCACAAACATAAGTCACCACCTTCGCAAAATACACAATGTTCTTCATCCATCAGTTACAATTCATACTTCAGCTACAGACAAAGCTACAACTAACTTCTACTAATTTTTCGCAATTGAACTTAGAAGAAAAACAACAACAACAATTACCAACACTGCAACTAACTTCTGATTGGGTCGACTTTCATGAGCTCGCATTTTCGCAACATCCAATTGTTCTTTTAAATGTTTCTCTCTTTGTTGAAATTGCATCACTGCAATCTGACCGTAAGGACACAGCTGGATCTTCCCAATCAAAAAACCCACATCTGGGGTTCTGTACAGACTACAACAGAAGAAACAACAAATAGGTACTTCAGATTACAAATTAAGGTTCGAAAATAAGGCATTACAGTTCAAATTGCTGCAGCAAAACGAATTAGGGTTACCCACTGTCAAATTACCTCAAAATTGGGGCATCCATGGAAATGGCTTCTGTGTTCTCACCGTGACTTTGTCAGTTCTTCCTTCTTTCTCCAGAAATTTTGCGCTCAAACTTCTCCAACACCTAAAGAACAAGCTGATTATACGTATACAAGGTTTAGGGTAGTTTCAGAAGTTCACAATCTAAGCAGCTCACGTGACAAGCACATCACACTAGTTAACAGAGACAAATAACGACAGTTATAAAACTGAACGGTTCAGTCACATATGGAAACATAAGTAACGGTTGAGCTTAAGTTTGAACGGTTCAGTCACATGTGCAAACATAAGTAACGGTTGAGGTAATTAACCCCAATAGGAATAACACTCTCTTCACTAAGAAGTGGGGTCCCGCAATTTTGTCTCATGGCATCATCAAGTGGACCTACCCGAGTATTACAATGGCGTCATTAAAAAAGGATCGTTTGACCCTTTGTTTGATCCGGCAGGACCGACGCCCTCAAAATCTTCCCGACAAAAGGCATAGACTCCAACTCAGCGTACTGCTACCGGATCTGGGGCGACGCCTTCCGAGAAGTGATAGTGTTGGATGAGCAGCCAGAGAGGAATGAGACGCTCCCATCTCCTCCACGGGTGGCGCATACCCCCTCCCCGTCGTGGCGCGCACTGGGGAGGAACGCTTTCCCGCTTACATGGGGCCATACTTTGATCTTCGTCGCGATCTTCTAGGGACTGGGGGCGGCCCTAATTCTTACCAGCCTTGGGAGCCCTACTCCAAGTTTAAATGTGTACTTCTCGTCGCAGGGAACTCCAACCTGGACCCTAAGCTGGGTCTCCACCTGTTAACCGACGTCTTCCCACCAGTTGACCGAGCACCTTTGAGTCTAGAGCACGTTGCTCTAGAGGACCTGGTCAGGCAATCACTTTCCACCATCATGAGCCAGGTATTCGCTTTTCACTCTTCTTTAGTTTTTTTCCTTAGAATTTTTCATACTTAGGAATTTTCTAACATTTTTCCATTTTGGGCTATTCCTGCTCAACTTAAGATAGGCGTCGCCATAATAGGGTTGGCCGAGAAGAGGGATGTCAACATCTCCAAGCTCAAAAAGGTGCAAGCCTTGGAGATAGAGTTGGAGTGTAAGGACCCCCGCCTCTCCATCCAACAGGTGGCGCGTGCCGAGCTGGAGGTGGCGCAGAAGGAGCAACTCGCCACCAACTTGAGAGAGGCACAGAAAATGGAGAGCGCCCTCGTCGTGGTGGTGGAGAAACTTCAAAGAGAAGTAACCCAGATCCAAGGAGAGGAATCGACTTCCCAACATGCAGTTGGAGAGGCGAAGAGGGAGGTGGCGCGTGTTGGATCGTGAAATCCTGAATGCTGATCTGGCAGTGAATTGAATGCCAGACAAGGTTGGGATGACGCTTCAGCTCCAACTCCGGTGAACCTGCAAGTAGGGGAGCGCAACAGAGGGGGTGCCTCTGGGTCCCTCTCCGATGCTTAAATGAGTATATGTGTGTATAAAACTCAAAACGTAAAGTACGTATGTAAAGCAAGGATATTTATAGGGTAAGAGAGATAGAACCGTATAAAGGCAACTGAATATCTTAATGTATATTGAGTTGCTGAAGATTCGGATCGTGGGATATGGCAGTTACTGCGAGATATTGCAGTTACCAAATCTAATCTTTAGTGAATATGTGACCGGGATATGCGGGATATCTTGGCCACTCTGTTATTAACGGTTTAGTGGGACCAGAGGAGAGAGGCAAGGCTCTCTTCGGGGCGAGCACTCCCATGTCGAGCAGTGGAAGGTCGCGACTTGGTAGAGAATGGCGAGCAGTCTGAGAGCCTTTGGCGTCTCTATAGACTTTGGGCTCGATTCTGGATTACTCGATGGTGGGCCAAGTTTGGCTTGTACTTGGGCCGATCCGGTTCGGATGTCATGGGTTTACCCCCTCTATAGTTATTGGGCCTTCGAGGCCTTTTCTTACTGGGCCGTCACTATCGATACCCAACATTTGCCCCCGAAGCTTGATTGAAGTTCCTTCAGTCGAGCTTGATTTCCTGGTAGGGTTTTAGATAGTGACGTCTTTGGTAATGGTTCAGTGCCTTTGAGACACTTCGAGCTCATTTGGCGAGCGATTCCTTCTCTGTTCAAAGCCGAAAGAATATCCTTCCTTTTATTCCCTTTTGGCGATCACTCGAGGTGACTCAGGCTTATGGAAGTCTATCTTTCTTAGTTAGGCGATCATTATCTACCCGAGGTATTTCTGCTAAAGCTTTATTAGTGCGTTGGCGACCACCTTGTCTCCTTAGTGGAATTTTAGCATTTAATAACTGCACGGTTGTCCAGAAATCGAACGGTCACTTGAGGCACGCCTGACATTTACTTTTCCGTAAACCCAGGGTAGCTTGACAGCTGTCTGTACCAGCCAACCGTTGTCTCTTGGAATTCTGACATTGCTTCGGTTTTTTCCAAAAGGGTGCAATTATTCCTCTGCGTCGCTTCGATTTGCTCGTGGCGGTTACTCCCCTTTTGGTCTATATAGGAAACGTCAGTTTCTGCATTTTGTTTTTTACGCTTATCCACTCCTTCAGATTTTCAGAACTTCGCTGCAAACCTTCCCTTTCTCTTTCAATCCTCTTCAGTTCTCATTTCGACCATTTCCATGGCCCCCAGAAGTCAGCGAATAAAACACATGGCCATCAAGGGTGCTAACAAAGCCAGCGCCCCTCAGAATGTCGGTGTTCCCTTGACCATTAGGGATGAAGTTGTGCCCTCCTCAGCGGGGAAACAGCCTGACGTGGGAAGGTCTGCGGCCACCCCAGTGGTGGTAGATGGCCCTGAGCTGAACACGCCTATTTTTTCCCCAAAAGGTAAACTTTCGCCCTTTTATTGCTCTATTTTGGCAATATCCTCTGTTTTCCTTTGTTTTTATACTTGCTGTGCCATACTTGAATCATTCTGAGTAGATATCAAGCCTAACGAACTGAAGCCGGCTTACTTTAAGACCATGGTGGCGCTTGGTGGCTTCAGTGCGGAGGATGCTCCTAGGTATCCTGGCCTAGGTCTGCATTTTCCTCACGATGGAGAGGTTTACATTTATGCGGCCCAGATCGATGCTGGGTTGCGTTTTCCTCTCTGTGAGGATTTACAGACCTTGTGTCAGTTTTACGGGATTCACCCCACACAGCTTGTCCCGAATGCCTTCAGAATGTGGGTCGGCTTCAAGTTCCTATGCTTACGCCAGGAATGGGTATATTCACTGGCCCTGTTCCGGTGCTTCTTCCGGCTGGCAGCAGGGGCTAACCACTTTCACCACTTCCAATCCCGCTGGCCGAAGTTTTCGGAGTGGGGAGGCCCTCAAGGATGGGCTTGGAACGTCCATGTCCGCCTGATCGATGATTTCCGGGCCACTAACTCCAATTACAAGAAGTTTTACTTCTTGTATAAGGGGGGCGTACCTTGGAAATTGTTTGCTCCGGACAAGGATTTTCCTCCCTCCTTCGAAGAATTGTCCGGAAGTGATCGGAATGCCATCGACGATTTATATCGGCTGCATCGGTCATCTCAGTTCAAGTCCATCCGCTCAGTGGCGGAGACTACCGAGAATGCCCTTGAGATGGCGGGCATTCATCAAGCTACACCAATCTTTGATGATTGGGTAATTTTCTAACCCTTCCCTTGTTTTATTACTTGTAGGGAAGGTTGTAAGCAAGAGCAAAAAACTGATAGGTCTCTTTGATGACCAGGGATCGGCGGGATTGTCCTCCGACCAGGTGCTGCTAAGCTCTCCCCCTCCTCCTTCTAGGCGTTCGACCAAGAGGAAGCCCGAGGAGACGCTTCCTTCGGCCACTACTGGCCCTCGCCAACCAGGTACTACCTCGCCTTTTGTTGATTTAATGTTTTTACATTCTGCGGTTCTCTGACTCCTGACTTATTGTCTTGTTGCTTTGCAGTGGAGTCCTTGGCGGACGTGGCCCGGGACCCTCCTCCTCCTCCTTCTAAGAAGGTCAGGAGTGAAGAGCACCCTGATGTCGACCAACATCCTTCTCCTTCCCCTCCTAAGGGCCTTTCTGTCAGCAAAGGGAAGGGTTTGGACACGGCGTCTCCTTCTCCCTCTCTTCAGGGCCCTTCCGCCGCTAAGGAGAAGGCCTTGTCTTTGGCGCCTCCCGCCTCTTCAGTGCCCACGGCTCCTACTAAGGAGTCTGGGGCCCAAAAGAAGGGGCCTGCTGCTTCCAGCTCCTCGAGGGCTCCCGCCGAGGAGTATTGCTCCATGGCGAGCTTGTTCCAGCCTTTTAAGGTTGGGGACTCTCGGAGGCCTTGGGTCCCTTGTGGGGACCTTGCCAAGAAGGGGTACCCCGCCCAGAAGAGCCTACGGGGTAGCCCGGATATGTGCATGCGGCTCCTTGATGGGATAATTCCTCCCAAGGACCGTTCGATTGTCCCTACGGAGCTTCCTCAGATCGAGGGGTTCTTACGGACCCACTTCGAACGAGTTGCCCTGGTATGATTTCGCCCTCTTTCCATTATTTATTCCTTGTCATTCCTTTTCATTTTGATGACTTGACATTTTCCTTGTGCTTTTGTTGTCAGCTCGTTCGGGAAGAGGTGATCCTCGGCCGCGTTTTCGGCGAGCTCGCCGACAAGCACTCTGAACTGCTTGTCGAGCTGGAGCAATACCGAAGCACAGGGGTCACCCCCGGGCAGTTGGAGGCCATCAAGAAGACTGCTGACATGGCAATCACCTTGGTGGACGGCGCCCGGGAGGAGTATTTCAGGAAGGAGCAGCGCCTCCTTGCTGATGTCAAGAAGAGGGAGGCTGATGCTGCAGCCTTCCTTCATGAAGCTGAGGCCCTTCATCAGTGCCTTGATGAAGGGGAGGCGGTCCGTGCTCGCCTGGAGGCCGAGTTGAAGGAAGCTCGTGCCCAGTTGGTCGAGTCAGACGCTCTTAGGGTCGCCGCGGAGGCCCAGAGGAATGCTGCCGAAGCTAGGGGGGTCGCCCTAGAGGAGGAAAAGAACCGACTGGCTGATCAGCTGAAAGCGGTTCCTTCACCCCATGCCGTGATTGAGGAGTTCAAGGCCTCCGAAGACTTTGAGGACCAGGCCTTGAAGGTGATGAAGTCGGCTATTGCCGAATTTCTTCAAGGCCTGGTGGAGGAGGTCCAGGCGGTCGATCCCCACTTTCCTCTTGGGGAAGTTGCCTCCTTGAAGACCTTCCTGCGGAGTCAGCCTTCGCAGCCCTCTGTTGCTGGGGAGGTTGCTCCTGAAGGCGAGCCCGATACTTCTGCCCCCGAAGGCGAGCAGAGCGTCTTTGCCCCCGAGAACCCCAAAGCTTGAAGTACCTAACTCCTTGGCGACCGTATTTTTCTTTTTTAGATAGCCATTTTTGTATTTTCTGTTTTTGGTTTGTAATTATCTGTCGAAGACTAGGATTTTTCTATTGAATGCTTTTATATTCTTGAGCCTTTAATCGACTTCGAACATATTTAGCTATCCAATATCTTACTCATAATTACTTTCCACTTTTTTCTTGCTTTGTAATGTCGTCGACCCTTAAAGCCGTAGACCCATCATAAGCTAAACTTTCTAAGGATAATACTTTTGACACTTAAAAGCGTAAACTTCTAAGTTCAAAGAGATATTACCTTCTTTGAAGTTTAAACCTTTGAGGTGTTGGCCTAATAACAAGGGATTTGTAATTTGTCAGGCTTTATCATCGATAGTGATCGCCTAAACTTTCTTTGGCCTGACTTTGGCGTCAGGGCTTTCATTTTGCCTAACATTTTGCTAGGTCTTTTGGCCTGACTTTGGCGTCAGGGCTTTGCCTGACTCTTGGCGTCAGGTTTTTTGAGGCCTAACTTTGTTGTTAGGGCTTTTGTGGCCTAGTTTTGTTACTAAGGCTTTTTTGGCCTAACTTTGTTGTTAGGGCTTTTGGCCTGTCTTTGGCGACAGGGCTTTTTGGCCTAGCTTTGTTGCTAGGGCTTTTGGCCTAACTTTGTTGTTAGGGCTTTTGGCCTGTCTTTGGCGACAGGGCTTTTTGGCCTAGCTTTGTTGCTAGGGCTTTTGGCCTAACTTTGTTGTTAGGGCTTTTGGCCTGTCTTTGGCGACAGGGCTTTTTGGCCTAGCTTTGTTGCTAGGGCTTTTGGCCTAACTTTGTTGTTAGGGCTTTTGGCCTAACTTTGTTGTTAGGGCTTTTTGGCCTAGCTTTGTTGCTAGGGCTTTTGAGGCCTGACTTTGGCGTCAGGGCTTTTGGCCTAGCTTGGTTGCTAGGGCTTTTGGCCTAGCTTTGTTGCTAGGGCTTTTGAGGCCTGACTTTGGCGTCAGGGCTTTTGGCCTAGCTTTGGTGCTAGGGCTTTTGGCCTAGCTTTGTTGCTAGGGCTTTTTGAGGCCTGACTTTGGCGTCAGGGCTTTTGGCCTAGCTTTGGTGCTAGGGCTTTTGGCCTAGCTTTGTTGCTAGGGCTTTTTGAGGCCTGACTTTGGCGTCAGGGCTTTTTGGCTTCAGCTTGCTTCGAGTGGACACGCTTTGTGAAGGAATGGCTTTCTTTTATTGACATAATCCGTTTGATTACAAGCTATGCATAAAATCTTCTTAAATGCTCTGAATTAAATGGACGAGGTAACCTCTCGCCTTCGGTGGTTTCCAAATAGTAGGATCCTGGTGCGGCGATCTCTACTACTTTGTATGGTCCTTCCCATTTGGCTGAAAGTTTGTTTTTACTGTCCAGCCTTGTAAATTCATTCCTTCTCATAACCATCTCCCCCACGAAAAATTGGCGAGCGCTAACTTTTCTATTGAAATACCGAGCGGTCGCCAAGCGCATTTTTGCCTGTGTTTTTTCCGAGAGCCATCTCTTTTCCTCTGCCAAGTCGAGGTCAGTTCTGCGCTCGATCTCATTTGCCTCCGCGTTAAAGTGTAGGACTCTGTGGGTAGGCACTGCTAATTCAGTTGGTGCTACTGCTTCTGATCCGTACACTAAACTGAAAGGCGTTTCTCCTGTGGCCGCCTTAGGCGTTGTTCTGATGGCCCATAATACGTTTTCCAGTTCGTCTGCCCAGTTCCCTTTGAATGCTCGAACCCTTTTCTTGAGTCCTGCTAAGACAACCTTGTTGGCTGCTTCAGCTTGCCCATTCGTTTGAGGGTGATGTACTGAACTGAAGCGATGGTCGATGTGATACTCTTCACAGAGCCATTTCAATTCCTTTCCAACGAATTGCGGACCATTGTCGCTGATGAGTATTTTGGGAATACCAAACCTGGAGAATATGTTGACCTGCATGAACTTGATAACTTGGAATTCCGTTGTCGAAGCTAGAGCTTTCGCCTCTACCCACTTAGTGAAGTAGTCGATCGCCACTATAATGTGAGTACGCTGACCAGTGCTAATGGGAAAAGGACCCAATATATCGATTCCCCATTGAGCGAAGGGCCAGGCACCCGCCATTGGGGATAATAATGTCGATGGTCGACCCGATCGTGGTGCAAACTGCTGGCAAATTTCACACTTCTGTGTTAATTCGGCTGCGTCTTTTCCCAAGGTCGGCCAGTAATATCCCAGTCTGAATATTTTCCTGCTTAGTGAACGAGCACCTTCATGACATGCCGCTGCCCCTTCATGAGCTTCTCGAAGAACTTTTTCTGTTTCGGGTAGAGCAACACATCTCAAGTAAGGCGTCGAATAACCTCTTCTATAGAGTTCTCCATCGATGATTAGATAACTGGCTGCGAGTCTTCTAATCCTAGTGGATTCGCCTTCGTCCTCTGGGAGGATGCCTTCTTTCAAATAATTCTGGAACGGGGTCATCCAGGTGACCTGTTCTTGAATGTTGAAGACCTCCGCTCTGTTTTCAAGGACTGAACATAGGGCCTTTTCCAGAAATTGCACATCCTGGATTGTCGCCCCTCCGAAGGCTAGCTTACTCAAAGAATCTGCCATCTGGTTTTCTTGGCGAGGAATAAACTCAATCGCGAAATTTGGGATTTCCACAACTAGTTTTTTGGCGATGCCGAGATATTTCTTCATCTTTTCTCCCTTTGCCTCGTAGGCGCCATTAACCTGATTGACAATAAGTTCTGAATCACTTTTTACTTTAAGCGCTGTTATACCCATTCCTTTTGCCAGTCTGAGTCCAGTGATAAGAGCTTCATATTCTGCTTCGTTATTGGTCGCCGGGAATGTCAAGGCGATCGCGTATTTCAGAGGCTCGCCCTCAGGAGGAATAAGAATTAAACCTGCCCCCGAGCCTTCTTTTGATGAAGACCCATCCGTATAGAGTTCCCAGATTTGATTGTCGTTTGCTGACTGACTTGGCCTGTTTTCTGCCTCCGCTTGACCGTTACTCGTGCTTTCCACTATGAAATCAGCTAGTGCTTGACCTTTGATGGCCGTTTTTGGCGCAAATTTGATCCTGAACTCGCTGAGCTCGATCGCCCACTTGACCATTCTTCCTGAAGAATCTGGCTTCATCAGGAAGTTTTTGAGAGGTTGATTGGTGAGGACCGTGATGTCGTGCGCATGAAAGTATGGTCTCAGCTTCCGAGCAGCAATAACTAAGGCATAGAGATACTTCTCAATCTGGACATATTTTATTTCTGCTGAGTTGAACATTTTGCTAATGAAATACACTGGACTCTGAACATTATTCTCCTCCCTTATTAAAACAGCACTGGCTGCCACATCGCTAATGCCTAAATAGAGGAAAAGCTGCTCGCCTGGAACGGGTTTTGCCAGAGCTGGGAGTGTTTGAATATGCCTTTTCAAGGACTGGAATGCTTCCTCGCAGTCTGGCGTCCATTCGAACTTACGGTTGGCCCTCAAGGTTTTGAAGAACGGGAGGGACTTGTCGCTTGCTTTGGAGAGGAAGCGGTTAAGAGCAGCTAGTCGGCCGTTCAGGCATTGGACTTCCTTATGGCAGGTTGGTGACTTCATTTCTTCTATGGCCTTTAGCTTTTCCGGGTTTGCTTCAATGCCCCTTTCGCTGACCATAAAACCCAGGAACTTCCCGGACTTGACTCCAAAGGCGCACTTTGCTGGGTTCAGGCGAACGCTGTGTCTCCTCATGCATTCAAAAGCTTCACGGAGGTCGGTGGTATGAGGATTGCCTTTGATGGATTTAACGAGCATATCATCCACGTAGGCCTCCATGTTCCTTCCCAGCATGTCCTGGAACAGTCGGTTCACCATCCGCTGATAAGTTGCCCCGGCATTGATGAGACCAAAGGGCATCACCTTGTAGCATAGAATGTCCCCGTCAGCATAGAAAGCAGTGTGGGCCTCGTCGTCTGGATGCATTCTGATCTGGTTGTAGCCTGAATAGGCGTCCATGAAGCTCAGCATCTCATGACCCGAGGTAGCATCGACTAGCTGATCAATTCTTGGAAGGGGATATGAATCTTTGGGGCAAGCCTTGTTTAAGTCGCGGAAGTCGACGCACATCCTCCACTTGCCATTAGATTTCCTGACCAAAACTGGGTTGGCTACCCAGCTCTGGAATCTTACCTCTCTGACGAAGTCAGCTTCAATCAACCTGCCGACTTCCTGCCTGATCGCCAAACGTTTATCAGTCCCGAACGATCTTCTCTTTTGGGCGATCGGCTTGATGGAGGGGTCTATCCTGAGCTCATGCGAGATAATATCTGTGCTGATTCCTGGCATGTCGCTCGGCTGCCAGGCAAAGAGCTCTTTGAATTCCTTGAGGAGAGCGGTCATGGCCTCCTTCTGATCCTCTTTCAAGGTGGTCCCAATGCGCACCTTTTTGTCCGGACCATCGATCTCGACCTCCTCCAATTCCTCCATGGGTGCTGGTCGAGCCAAGTCCTCGCGGGGATCGGCCTCTGTCTCGATGGCGAGCGCCTCCCTTTGGTTCTTCCTGCGTAAACAGTTCACATAACATTGCCGCGAGGAAGGCTGATCTCCGAGCACTTCTCCAATCCCGTTCGGAGTAGGGAACTTCATCTTCTGGTGGACAGTGGAGGCCACAATCTTATTTGGGTTGATCGTGGTTCTCCCTATAATGGCGATGTAGGATGTAGGTGAATCGACCACCAGGAAAGTGACCGACACCTTGATGCTTTTCCACCCCTCGCCAAAAATCACTGGCATGGTTATAGCCCCCAGTGGATAAGTTGTCCTTCCCGCAAATCCGATCAGCGGAAAGTCGACCCTCTTCAGGTCGCGTTTTGATTTGCCCATCTTTTCGAAGGCGTCCAGAAACAGGATGTCTGTCGAGCTGCCTCCGTCGACCAGAATCCTTGCAACATCACAGCCGTCTATATCTGCCGTAATGACCAGAGCATCGTTGTGGGGCGTAGTGACATGTGCCAAATCATCTTCAGAGAATGAGATGACAATGTTTTCTTCAGGTCGGGGTCGCTTCCCCAACTGAACTGCCGTAGAGATCTGAGTGGCGTAGACCTCTCTGGAGTTTGACCTCTCGCCGCCTGCGCCGAATCCTCCCGCAATCAGATTCACTCTCCTCTTGCTTCCAGAAGGCTCAGCTTGATCCGCAGGGGCTGGTGAACGATGTCTCCTGGGGGGCGTTCGACTTCGGTCTCGCCCTGCCACAAATTCCTTCAACATTCCCCCCTGAATCAGCCTCTCTATATCTCGTTTCAGAATCTTGCAATCGTCTGTCTTATGGCCCTTGCACTTGTGGTATCTGCAATAGCTCTCGACATCCTTGCCCATGGGTAACCCACCTCGGCGAGGCATCGGTGGCCTCGCCAAGGATCTCCTCTCCATCTCGACTAGTACCGCTGAGATCTGCCTATTTAAAGGCGTGAAGTACTCAGGGACCTCTGGATGGCGAGGCGCTGGAAGAGACTCGACTCGCGGCTTACTTTCTTTTCCCTTTTTCTCCTTCTTGACCTCCTTCTTACCATCGCGTCGGGGTTCAGGGGTTACCCTTAGCGAGGTCGTCAGGAGGTTAGCCTCGATGTTTGCGCGCTCAAGGTCTATGAAACCTTTCGCTCTGGATGCCAACTCCTCCAATGTCTCTATCTCCTTTACGTGATAGCTGTTTCGCAGCTTTCTCGAGGCCTTGTTGGCCACATCCAGACCTCTGTAGAATGCTCGAATGATCTCCCCATCCGAGATTCGGCGATCTAATTCTGTGACGTTTTGATGAAAACGCCCGTAGAAGTTGGACAGCGACTCTCCAGGCTGCTGTTTGACCGAGTCAAGGGCGACCACGCTCTTCAGCAACTGGCGCTCGCCCATGTATCTCTCCAGGAACTTGCTTCTTAACTCTGCCCAAGTTCCGATTGATCCTGCAGGGAGGCCGAAGAACCAGGACGAAGCCGAACCCGAAAGAGTAGATGGAAATAGCAAAGCCAAATGATTGGGATCGTTTGACTTACCCAGAAGGGAGGCCTCATGCTTGTTGACATGTACGGTGGGATCTCCTCCACCGCTATACTCAGGTATGGCCCGAGCAACCACATCCTTCGGGATTTTGATAGCGACAAGCGCGTCGGTGAATGGATGAGAGGACTGCTCCTTGAAGGGAGCTATGACTGTCAACTGTCTTTCCTGGAGCCTTTTGCTGAGGAGGTCATCCATCTGCTCCACAGTGCAGTACATGGGAGAGGCTCCGGGTGGAGGCGGACCGGAAGGATTGGCAGTATATGCGGCTGCTGGCTCCTTGGTGTGCGCTGGAGGTAGGGACTGCTGACCTGACGTCATCTCCTGATCCTCCTGATGCGCAGCAGGACTAGGATTGGCCGCTTCTGAAGGTGAAGGCCCTGTGGCAGCAGGGCGGTGATTTTCCTTAGGAGCAGAGGGATTGTTTTCCTGAGGAGCAGGGGCCTGGCGGCGCGCCTGTCCTAGGATGGCTTCCAGCAAGGAGACCATCTCGGGGGTTAAATTAATATTCTGCCCCGCAATGTGGACTGTCTGCGGTGCAGGGGCTCCGTTTTGATCAGCAGCTGGGGTCGGTCTTGAATCACCGACATGTTCTCGGGCTGTCCGCAGAGGAACAGCATTAACTCCTGCTCGGCTGGCAGGTTCCTGTTGAAGCGGTGAAGCGGCGGCGGAATCAGAGCTATCTGAGGATCGCTCCCTAGTCTGATTCCGACGGTTGCTTTGGGATCGAGTTCTCATGGCTTAATTGCTCGTTTCCCACAGACGGCGCCAAATGTTGGATCGTGAAATCCTGAATGCTGATCTGGCAGTGAATTGAATGCCAGACAAGGTTGGGATGACGCTTCAGCTCCAACTCCGGTGAACCTGCAAGTAGGGGAGCGCAACAGAGGGGGTGCCTCTGGGTCCCTCTCCGATGCTTAAATGAGTATATGTGTGTATAAAACTCAAAACGTAAAGTACGTATGTAAAGCAAGGATATTTATAGGGTAAGAGAGATAGAACCGTATAAAGGCAACTGAATATCTTAATGTATATTGAGTTGCTGAAGATTCGGATCGTGGGATATGGCAGTTACTGCGAGATATTGCAGTTACCAAATCTAATCTTTAGTGAATATGTGACCGGGATATGCGGGATATCTTGGCCACTCTGTTATTAACGGTTTAGTGGGACCAGAGGAGAGAGGCAAGGCTCTCTTCGGGGCGAGCACTCCCATGTCGAGCAGTGGAAGGTCGCGACTTGGTAGAGAATGGCGAGCAGTCTGAGAGCCTTTGGCGTCTCTATAGACTTTGGGCTCGATTCTGGATTACTCGATGGTGGGCCAAGTTTGGCTTGTACTTGGGCCGATCCGGTTCGGATGTCATGGGTTTACCCCCTCTATAGTTATTGGGCCTTCGAGGCCTTTTCTTACTGGGCCGTCACTATCGATACCCAACAGCGCGAGCAACAGAGGAAACAGCGCAAGCAACGAAAGAAGCGGAGCTCCTCAGAATCGAGTTTCACAAGAGGCTGGAGGAGAGTGCCACGAAGGCTATCAACACCTTCCAAACCAGCGAGGAGTTCAGACTTGCTGCGGGGGAATGGAATCACAAATTTGTATTCTCCATCTTCAATAAAATCTCTCAGGACAGTCAGAGCGTCGACACTAACTTCCCTCTGGATTAGTTTCCCTTTTTAATGGATTACCTCTCCTTAAAGGCCAAGGAATTTGAGGAGGCGAAGGAGGCAGAAGAATAACGCCTCTGATCATGAAACGCCTCCCACCTCTTCTTCCATAGAAGCCTCTTCCATAGTGCCTGACCCCGAGCCCAAGGAGAATCCACCGGTGTTGCCCTCTTCACCAAAGAATCCACCAACACCTTCAACTTGAATGTCTTCATTCCATAACTTTTAAACTTTTTAGACTTAGTCCTTTTTGTTTCTAAAGACTTAGTCTTTTTCACTCTGTACCTGTTAAGACTTTAATGGTTTGCAGCGCCCGAGCCCCAGTACAATCCTCTGGTGTTGCCCTCTCCACCAAATGATCCACCAACACCTTCAACTTGAAAGTCTTAAATCCTTAGCTTTTAAACTTTTTAGACTTAGTCATTTTTGTTTGTAAAGACTTATTCTTTTTCCAGACTTTAATGTTTTGCAGTGCCTTTGGCGATTATGATGTCTTAGCACTTGACTTTCATTTCACCAAGTTTCACCAATCGTCTGTTTATGTTTTATTTTCAATACTTAGTCTTTATTTTGCTAAGTACTTATCCTTTATTTGATAGTGAGGTCGATTCTACCCATCCATGTAACGATTCAACACTTAGTTTTATTTTGACTAAGTGTGGTTGTTGCTTTAATGGCGCGTCTTTATACATAGGCATGATAGTTTCCAATACTTAGCCTTTTATTGCTAAGGTATTCTTCAAATAATAACACCGCATAACAATCCATTCTTACTTACTTAACGTTTTTCAAAGGAAATTGAATGTTAGGGATGCGCCATTGGATCATGACTCAACATTGAACCATAATGCCTTTTCCACTTAATTCCGAAGTATACACTTTGCCTTCCTGTCATCTGACCGCTTTTGAATCAAAGTTAAGCATTTCGCCAATAAGTATTGTTTTCACTACGCCTTTAATGATTATTAAACATGTCTTGGAAAAACTATAAAGTACTGAAAATTGCTAAGTGTTTTACATAGGTATCAGTCAAATAACGCCTTTCAAGCATAATTTATTTTTCAAATGCTCCGCATTGAAAGTGTTCTTGAATACTTTCCCATCTTCATCTTCAAGGATATACGCATTCGGGTGGGGAATGACGACGACCTTTTAAGATCCTTCCCATTTTGGAGATAATTTATTCATCCTATCCTGGTGCGCAAATTCCTGTCTTCTCCATACCCTCTCCCCCACGAAAAATTGACGAGAGGATACTTGTTTATTGTAATATATTATCATAGCGAGGCACATCCTTCCTTGGGTTTGTTATGAAGCCCATCTCTTCTCATCTACCAAATCCAATTCGAGACACCTTTGATCATCATTAGTCGTCTCCTCGAAGTGTTTTACCCGGTGGGACGCTACTACTATTTCTGTTGGGGTCACTGCTTCAGAACCATATACCAAAGCGAAAGGCGTCTCCTTGGTTGCCTTTTTAGGTGTTGTTCGAAGCGCCCAAAGTACAATTTCTAACTCTTCTGTCCACTTTCCTCCCAAGGCATTGAGTCTCTTTTTCAAACCATTCAACATCGTTTTATTCAGCGATTCTACCTGTCGATTGCCTTGCACATGTTTTACCAAAGCATGTCAATGCTCAATCTTTAACTCTTCACAAAACTATTTCAATTCCTTCCCAACGAATTGTGGACCATTGTCACTAATCAGAACACTTGGAATTCCATATCTGGAAATGATCCTAAACTTAAGGAATTTAATGACTTGAAATTCTGTAGTGGACGCCAACGCTATCGCTTCAATCAATTTCGAAAATTAATCGAATGCCACTATAATGTAAGTGTGTTTCTTAGACCTTGGTAATGGGCCCACCAAATCAATCCTCCAATGGGCAGGGCCACGCGACGCCTATGCTGGTCAGCTCAGCTGGAGGGCACACTATCTTTGGGTTAAACTTCTGGCATGACTCACACTTTATCACCAAAGTTGTCGCCTCTTGGATCATTGTAAGCCAATAATACCCTTGGTTAAGAATATTTCACACAATTGACATTGCCCCTTCATGACAGGCCACATATCCCTCGTGTACTTCCTTCAAAATGGTAGTCGTCTCTGGATGAGCAACGCATTTGAGGTAAGCCATAGAGAATGCCCACTTATAAAGCGTTATCTCAATTATCTTGTAACTTGGGGTCAGGTGAACTATCTTCTTAGTGTTGACCTCATCCTGAGGAAGTTATCCAAATTACAAAAACACTCGGATGGACGCTGCCCAATTTACTGCCTTAATGACATTTGTGCATCTCATATTCACGTCTACATGAATGGTTTCTATAAAATTCACATGTATGGGAATCGCTTACCAAGCATATTTGCTTAGGGCATCTGCTTCTTGATTTTATTCGCGAGGGACAACCTCTATTTGGAATCTTTTGAATCATTCTGCCAATGCCTTTGCTTCTTTCTAGTACACCTTCATCTTCTCCCCTTTCATTGTGTATTCGCCCTTAAATTCGTCTACCACCAATTGCGAATCGTAGTACACATGAAGTGAAGCGACGCCTAATCTATTTGTGAATCGTAAGTCAGTGACTAACGCTTTGTACTCTGCCTCATTGTTTGTTGCCTTAAAGGTGAGTACTAGGGCGTATCTCAATGGGGCACCACCATCAGGTGGGGTCAGTATTAACCCTTCCCTCAAGCTTTCGGTTGATGAGGAGCCATCTGTGTGAAGCATCCAAGGCTTCTCCTCTTCCCCTTTTTCTGTAGGTGACGGTTCTTGAGGACCGGTTGACTCAACAATGAAGTTTACCAATGCCTCTCCCTTAATTGCAACTCTAGGTACAAATTTAATTCAGAACTCGCTTAATTCGATGACCCATTTGATCATTCTTCCTAAAGCGCCAGTTTGTTTTAAGAAGTATTTTAGTGGTTCATTTGTTAGGACTGTAATTTCATATTCATGAAAGTAAGGGCGCAGCTTCCTAGCCGATACTACTAACGTGTAAAGATACTTCTCAACCCACTACTAAAAGTGTTGTTTTTACCGTCGAAGCTTAGTCACCGATAAAACTCGTTTTTCGCCAGTAAAAGTCATGTCAGTGATGTTTTTTGTTGGTAAAAGTCGCCAGTATAGCGCGACCAGTAAAACATTTACCAGCAAAGTAAAATTACTGGTAAAGGTAGTTAATTATCAACGGAAAAAAGTCGCCAGTAAACGTCTAAGAGCTTAACTCGCAGAAAAATGTAGACATTTACCAAGGACTTATTTCACCGGCAAATATAGACATTTACCGACGACATACTTCACCAAAAAATGTAGATATTTATCGGCAACTTACTTCGCTGGTAAATGTATGTATTTTCTGTAATTATATACAGAATTTGTGGGACATCAACTTAACCTGTTAAAAAAATATGCAACAACCAATTTGCTTTTCATACATAACCCAAAATATACATATTATATAACCATGCTTATTTAGTCCAAAATATACAATCGACGACTGCCAAAAGCTTAAGATAAGCTAGACATTCAAAATACAACAATCACAAAACTAGACAACATTAAGTACACTTAACATATGAGCAGATATAGCAAATCAATTAATATATGTATCAAATACAAAAAAGAACTAATATGAAAAACAAGATATGCCTCTTTTGCATGTTGCTTTGCTCTCTCCTCAATAATTTTCTCCAAGCTTTGCTTCTCCCCTTCTAACCTTGCAACCCCAATTTTTCTTTCTCTAACGACCTCAACGGCTTTAGCTGCTACCTTCTAAGTAAGAATATTCTCATTTTCCTTTTCCTTTCCTTTCTCTGGTCTTCATCTTCACTATTTGAGTGAGATGTTGAACCACACTCTAGCACGAAATCTGACCCATCATCACTACCCGAAGGAACTTCTTTGACATTATGAGAAATATTGTTTGTAATCAAGATACTCATTTTCTCAGATCTTGTTTTGTCACTCTCAATCCCAGTGTGTCCACTATCAACTCCTAAATTTAAGCCAGGAACTGCATCACCAACAACACCCGCTGTCAAAGTCATCTTTGCAAAGCCATCAATACTCATTGATTAAGAAATATCCCATGGGAGATGGTGGTCAAAATTGATATCCTTAGCATCTTCTACATAATCCTGCATGTCTGCCTCTTTTCTAATAGATTCTTGACCCTTCACAAATTTCTTGTGATCTGCCACACTGAACTTTGAGATTGACCTAACTGAATCACACAAACTATATTTTTCTCCATAACTTGGTTTCCCATTTATATTTGCATTCCTCAGAGTACGTGGATTTGCATTAGACTTTGTAACCTTATTATCACTCACCTGGCACCTTTTCAGTTCTGGTACAAGATACTTGGAACGCGACGGTACTTCCGAGTCTCCTAGAAATACTTCTTGCACAAGGACTTCCCAAAGCCATACAACTCAGGATCGCAGGAGAGGATGGGGTTGGGTGAGTTGGAGAACCCAAGAATTCAGTCCAGTCACCATTACCATCAGTTCAGTTCATATCAACAAGCAATAAGTAAAACATGCCCAGATTTTACAAAAATACTATGCAAACACTAATGAGCTACGAAAACCGAATGTGATGCCAACAATTGAATCATAGTTACAATAGTAGCTCAACCTCAACGCAGTTTGTTGCGATTGAACACTAATTTATTTAAAGAAGAAGGGAGGATTTACCTTTTGAAAAAGAAGAAGACTGTCAAAATATACATATTATATAACCATGCATGTTCGGTTGTCGCGTGGAAGTTCTAATTGAAAAACTTACCTTGAAGATTGAAGAGTATCCAATTACCATAAGCGTGTAGGTTGTAGTTCAGTCACATCATTCAGCAGTAGCAATCAGAGTCGACCGTTCTGCAATAGCAGTCCCAGTCAAAATTAGAGTCGGTCTATAGTAGTTGTCCCAAACGGAGTCGCGTCATTCGGTAGTAACAGTAACAGTCGCAGTTCGCCCTTCTCTTCAGGTATTACGGCAACAGTTAGACATTCGTCCCAAACGAAGAAGATACCGATTTATATCACAATCACCGACGGGAATTTTAAATTTGTCATTAATAGTAGTATTTACCGATGAAGTTATTTTTTCCGCCGGTAAAAGATACTTAAAAAAATACTCTTTAAACCTTGCCGGTAATTCAATTTTATAACCAAAAATAAGATATATATTAAAAAGCAAAAAAGTCAATAACCGACGAAGTAAAAAAACCGCTGGTAAACTTCGCCGGTAATTGTTTTTTATGATCAAATAAAAAAATATATATATACAAAAAAACAATTATCGGTGAAGTAATTAAGCTCGCCATTAAAAGCATACTTTTACCAATGAGGTTATTTACTTTGTCGATAATTATTTGTTATGACCAAATAAAAAAATTAAATATAAAAAAAAACAATTATCGGTGAAGTAAATAACCTCGCCGGTAAAAGCATCAAATGTGGCCGCTAAATAACTTTTAGCGACGAATTTTTCTAAGTCGCGGGTAAAACATTTTTACTGACGACTTTTACCGACAAAGTTTTTGTCCTCGCCGGTAAAAGACTTACTTCTGGTAGTGACCTCCATGTAATTCATTTCAGTTTTGGCGAGAACTTTCGATACACAATATACGAGCGCCTGGCCCTTGCCTACTTGCTTAACCAAGATTGGGCTTACTGCGACACGACTGATACTCAAATACAAGGATAGGGTTTCGTCTTTAGAAGGCTTTGCTAATGGTGGGAGGGTCCTGAGATGCTGCTACAGGTCCTCGAACGCTTTTTCACACTCAATCGTCCATTAGAACTTCTTGTTGTCCCTTAACACTTGGAAAAATGGAACTCGTTTATCCCCCGCCTTCGCCAGAAAATGGCTGAGCGCCGCTAGCCTTTCATTTAAGCGTTGCACTTTCTTGTCGCAAGTGGAGCTTTATCATGGCTTCGATCGCCTCCAGCACCTCAGGGTTGACCTCTATGCCTATTTGGCTGAGCATGTAGCTGAGAAATTTGCCAGACTGAATGCCAATGGCACATTTAGCTGAATTTAGGAGCACTTGATAGAAGCACATCCTTTCAAAAGTCATCCTTAAATCTTCGACATGGTTGACGCTTTTTACTGACGTCACCAACATGTCATCCACATACGCTTCCATGGTGTCGCCAATCATTCCAGCAACCAACTTATTGACCATTCTTTGGTAGGTGGCGCCAACATTTATCAATATGAACGACATTATTGCGTAGTGATAAATATCACTATCGACATAGAAGGTTGTATGATGTGCGTCGCCCTCGGCCATCTGTATCTGGTTGTACCCAGACTAAACATCCATGAAGCTGAGAAATTCAAGGCCTGAAGTAGCGTCGACCAATTGATCAATATTGGGCAATGAATATGAGTCCTTTGGGCACGCCTTATTCAAATCCCTAAAGTCGACGTACATCCTCCACTTTTCGCTGCTTTTCTTCACAAGTACCGGATTTGAATCTAATCTCCTTCACAAAATTGACATCAATTAGCTTCCCATCTTCCTGCCTGATACCGATTACCTTTTCTTCTCCAACAGGGCATCCTTCTGAGCAATTGGCATGATGCTTAGGTCGATATTGAGCTTGTGAGCAATCACTTCTTTGTTGAACCCATGCATGTAGTTGGGCTTCCACGCGAACAATTCTTTGAAATCTACCAAGAGCATCGACAGTGCCTTGACTTCCTTTTCAAGTAGCACCACCTCTATCTGCACCTATTTTCCTGGGTCATTCACCTCCATCTTCTTCAATACCTCAACTGGCTGAGGGTGACTCATTTCTTCTCTAGGATTCTCTTTCGTTTAAATGGAAATAGCTTCTTTCTGTAGCATATGACGTCGAACTAAATGGACTTAACAGTTGCGCATTACTGGTTGATCTCCTTTCATCACCCCTATTCCATGTTGCATTGGAAATTTCAGCAGTTGATGGTATGTGGAGTGAACCATTCTGTGGTAATTCAGAGTTGAATGCCCCAACATGGTGTTGTATGATGCAGGAGTGTCGACTACAATGAAAGTGACATCCGCTGTCAATGACTTCCATCCTTCACCCAAATAAACCGGAAGGGTAATAGCCCCCACTGGATATGTAGCATTCGAGGCAAATTCCATCAAGGGAAAATTGACATTTTTCAAGTCATTCTTATATTTCCCCATCTTCTTCAAGGCATCGAGGAACAAGACATCTGTCGAACTTCCCGAATCAATCAACACCGTCTTCACGTCGTACCCATCGTTCTCTGCAGTAATCGCGAGGGAGTCTTCATGAGGTGAAGTGGCATGCCCCATCTCCTCCTCAGAAAAGCAGATGACCACCATCTCTTCTTCTCTAGGGTATTTCCTAACCTTAGAAGTTCCCGAAATCTGAAAGGCGTAAACCTCCCTAGCGATGCATGTCTTTCCTCCAGAGGTTACACCATCCATTATTACATTGTGGGTCCCATTTTAGCTCTCGGCCCTTCATGACTCTTCTTAGTCAACACTTGTATTTTTCTTCTAGGGCTCTTACTCCTCTCCCGACACGCTACAATTTTTTTAAATTCCCTTGTTGTATCAACCTTTCGATGTCCTTCTTCAAAATGTGTCAGTCATTGGTGCTTTGCCCCTTGCAACGGTGATAACGACTGTATTGGTTAGGGTTGTTACCCATGAGTGCATCGCTCTTCCGTGGTACTGGAAGAACGGTCAAATCCTTCCTTTCCATTTCGTTCAGAATCAATGAGATGCCCTGAATTAAAGGCGTAAAATTCTTGAAGATTTCTCATTGGGGGCGCGGAACTAACTGGCGACGCTTATCATTATGTCCCGACTTCGGAGGACGTTGCTCTGTTTTTTTCCCCTTATTGAGACGCCTCTTTAGAGGCTTCATTAGTCACCTTCCTCCCCTCGTTCACTATTTCCAAATCTATGTAAGATTTGACTCGCATCACCATTTCTTCAACCGTGTTATTGGGGATGATGCTCATGCTATCATACAAAGCCGAACCCTTAGGACCTAACGCTCTTACTAAAGCGCGAGTGGTTTCTCGTCCGGTAGTTCCTTGGTTGATTCAAGCCAATTCTTTGTTGAATCTGACCGGTGTAGAAGTCGCCCAAACTTTCGTCGTTTCTTTGCTTGAGGTGGTCCAGGGTCCCTACACTTTTGAGGAGTTGGCATTCACCAATATACTGGACGATAAAATTTTCTTTTAAATCTCCCAAGGATCTAACTGATGACTTAGGGAGTCCAAAGAACCAATGAGAAGTGACGCCTCCCAATGTAGCCGGAAATAGGAGCGCAAAGTGGTTGTCGTCATTCGTTCTTCCTAAAATGGAAGCTTCGTGCCTTTGAATGTGTTTGACTGAGTCTCTTTATCCTATGTAGTAGTCGATCCTAGGTGTCTGCCAATATTGCTGGGGCAAAGGGAAGCGACCCCCTGTCTCGCAGGCGTGGCGGCCTACCATTTTGTTCCTTCATCTTTTGGGCGACAAGCTCCTCGGCCTCCTCATTGGTCATTATGCTAGGGGACTAAAGCCATCGACGTTAAGATGATTTCTGGAGCTATTTGCACCTGTGGCGGCGCCCTTTCAGAGGAGGATTCTATACGAGAATGCGCCGGTTAGGGGGCTTCAGTCTCGGGCCTTCACTCCATGGGAACAGTAGTCTGCTTGGGGAGTACTTCTTGGGTAGACACACCTGGGGCAGGCTGACTGAGTTGTATCGACTGGGACGACATGAAGGATGACAATCAAGTGTTGGTGGAGGCTATTGAGTCAATCCTCTTCGGTAGCTTCGCGGTTGTTGTTCTTTGCTCAAGTGTTAGAGGAGCCATGGCTGATTTCGTCCAATCTTCCCACAGACGGTGTCAGATGTTGGATCACAGTAACTTAATTTGCCTTATGTTGATCACTCCAAAATGACGTCCAAGATGCTCTAGTGACCTGCACGGAAGGAAAGCCTAGAGATTTTCCGTTGTTTCCCCTCCGATGATAAAGTGAGTCGAAGGTTCGTTCGGCTAAGGATTAAATGCAAAGGAAATATGATGGTTGAGAGGAGTAATGGCAATAATGAATGAGTACAAGGTAGATAGGAGTATTCATAGCCCCCTTACCTGGACCATGGTTATCCTCAGTCGTCTCTAAGACGAGCAAAACATGGTTGATAGAGGTGATGATGAGTAGTAGGATAGATACTCTATGGTAGGTTGTCTTTTTTGTCAACCTTGTTAATATCTTGCCATAAATGGGTGAACTAGGTTATAGAGGTCTCATCGCATAGGCTAGGGTACTTATTTGGTGTTCTCACATGCATTTAATCCTCGTACTTTCATGTCTCCTGTCTAAGAGGTGACCAAGGCGACGCCAACCTGTCCATCAAGGAATCGACGCCTCTACATCTCTAAAAAGGTGGAGCTCTCATGGTCGTGCAGGTCAAGATCCGGTTAGGCATGGATCGAGCATAAGGATACCCAAGCCCAAGGTCCATAACCCATCAAGATTAATGTTATTAAATATAGAGGCTTGGGCTAAATTATAATATTCTAAAAGTATAAGGATCAATATGCAAAATAATCAACATTCAGGATCATCATGCAAATTATGCATATCATCGAAATTGACATTGACATTGACATTGAAATTGACAAAATTTTAAACTGAGGCATGTGAGATGCACGATCTCCTTAAGGTAATTTCCCCTGACCCTATGTTTTCTACTCGAGGGTTTATGGGACGATAACCTCCCAGGATACAACGGTGTTGTCACGCAAAAACTAGCACAAAGTTTTTTTTCTGACTAAACTGAACAATGCCTGAACTCAAACAAACAGACCGAACAAACACAACAGTCAACATGAAAGAAAGGTGAGAAAGTTCTCTATTTATAAGGTGAAAAACTTAATGAGATTGTGAAACTACTTAATGTGGTACAATTTTCATTCACCTTAGGTTTTGAGTAAGTTTGGCTTAATTATAAAATTAACCCAAAATTTTGACAAAATGTCCATTTTTTTCCAACAATTCCCCACATTAAAAAAAATGATAAATTACCTAAAGTAGCTTGAGACTCAAAGTTTGAGTTCAACGATCGACACCTGCATAGGATAGGTAGGTGTTACCCTTTGAAGCTTCCCTTGTTAAGTTACATTGACTTTATTGGCTAGTTAGTAGACCCGGTATCTTTGAACTGCTTATCGTTGGTGTAAATGATGACATAACCCACACAAGTATCTTCCTAGTATTGTTCAGTTCACGCATTCATGTTTGTTCTGGCCATGAACATTGCATGGTTCTCCAAGTGTTTCTAAGAATTATGCCCTCAACAATTCTTGTCGAAGCGAACCCTCTTCTCACTTGCATAAGTGATTCATTATTTCATGTGTTACTCCAACACTCTACTGACATTTCTTAATTTTTGAATCATTAAAATCATTTACTTAACCTCATCCACTATCATCAGTATTTCTTATCATAGAAATGGACTCTCGGTTTAAAATCTCCCATAGTGATCTTGTCTCACTCTTGTGATTAAGTTGTCCCTTTGAGCCTAGATCTTGGGGTCACCAGTCAACTCTGTTGGGGTTTCCTTCTCAAAAGTGCTTATTGCACGACTTTATCTCTATTCCTCTCGATGATTGACCAACTTGTTCTTTATTTAACCTTTTGGTTAATGAAACTGCTATATTATCCTTCAATTTAACATAATCGATTGTGATTATTCCTGTCGAGAGCAATTGTCTAATGGAATTCTGTCTACGACACGAATATGTCTAGACTTACCATTATACATATGACTTTGTCCCCTGCCAATGTCAGATTGACTATCGCAATGTATGCTAATTATATAAACTAATCTTGGCCACCTAGGAATATCCTCAGGAAAATGGCGTAGCCATTCAACTTCTTCATCACATTTATCCAGTGCTATAAACTTAGATTCATAGTGGATTTGGCCATGACTGTTTGCTTTGAGTATTTTCACGATATGGTTGCACCCCCTAGGGTAAACATGAATCCACTTGTGGAGTTCGAGTCTCTTGATGTTGATATCCAATTAGAATCATTATATCCTTCTATAACAATTGGATATATATTATAATGCAGGTCATAATTACGAGTATATCTCAAGTACCTAGGCAATCTTTTGATTCCTCCCAATGATCAGTACTTGGATTACTCGTATATCTACTCAACACGCCAACAACGTGTGTTATATCAGGTATAGTACAACTCATCACATACATGACACTACCAATAATCCTAGCGTACTCAACTTGAGAGACGTTTTCTCCTGTATTTCTTGAGAAATACTTATTTGGATCTATTAGAGTGCAAACTTCCTTTTTGTCATCCTTATTGAATTTGTCTAATATCTTATTGATATAATGAGATTGACTTAGAGTAATTCCTTCTGATGTCCGATTAATTTCAAATCTATGAATTACATCAGCAAGACCCATGTCTTTCATGTCAAATATCGAATTCAACATATCCTTTGTGGATTTAATCATCTTATCGTTACTTTTAACAATAAGCATTTCATCAACGTAAAGACACAAAATGACATAACCTTCATTTGTATATTTCACATAGATGCATTTATCACATTCATTTATTTTAAATCCTTTTTCCAGGATGACATTGTCATATATTTTATGTCATTGTTTGGGTGCTTGTTTCAGACCGTACAGTGATTTCACCAGTTTACAGATTTCTTCCTCTAAACCTCCATTTAAGAAAGCTGTTGTTACATCCATTTGATGTATTTCCAAACTTCGCAATGCAGCTATTGCGAGTATCATCCTTATGGATGTTATTCTCGTGACCGGAGAATATGTGTCAAAATAATCAAGGTTTTCTCTCTGCTTGTAACCCTTAATTACAAGTCTAGTCTTATACTTGTCAATTGATCCATCTGTTTTCTTTTTGAAATTCACTTGTAGCCTAGTGGCTTAGATCCAGGAGGAAGATCCACTAGCTCCCAAGTATGATTTTGCAAGATGTACTCAATTTCGCTATTGATTTTCTCTTTCCATAGAGTTCCTTCAGAAGAATTTATGGCTTCTTGAAATGTTTGAGGTTCAGCTTCATGCATATAGGTTAAATCTGGACCAAAAAAAATTTCTACCCAAGCTCATTTGCTTTTCCTGAGTTCTTCCTCAGGTTCCACCTGAGATTCTACCTCAACATTTTCTTCATTTTTTAGGTCTAGACCATTAATCATTAATAGTCTTATAAGTTCATTTTAATGAACTTACATTCCCCCTAGACTTAGTCGAAAATACTTCTTCAAAGAAATATGAATTTCTTGATTCTGTTATCATATATTTGTGTATATCTGAAATCTTCAAATCATGCACAAGAAACCGATAATCATTACTGTTTTGAGCATATCCAATGAAGATGCAATCAACAGTTTTTGGTCCAATCTTAACCTTTTTAGAAGGAGGCACCATCACTTTAGCAAGACAACCCCAAACTCGGAGGTGATTGAAAGAAGATTTTCTACCTTTCCATAATTCGAAAGGTATTTTCTCTTCTTTCTTTCGGTTTACCTTATTTAAAAGGTAATTGCTACTTAAAATAGGTTTGCCCCACATGTTCTAAGGTAACCCAGAACTTATCAACATTGAATTTATCATCTCTTTCAATGTTCGGTTTTTCCTTTCCGCTACCCCGTTTGATTGGGGTGAACAAGGCGCGGTGACTTCATGTATGATTCCGTGTTGAGCACAAAACTCACTGAATGGAGCCTCATACTCGTCACCTCTATCACTATGCAACACCTTGATTTTTTTGTTAAGTTGATTTTCAACTTCTTGTTTAGGCATGAACTTTTATGTGGATCACACCACATTAATTTCATTATATATATCCAGGTTCATTCCAAACTTATTGATTTTTTTTTTTGCATTGAAATCCAAACACTTAATCCCCGAGATAAGCTCCCAAAACGCGTTTGTTACTATGACGAAATAAGAGACCTATCGCTATTTTCAAACGGGATATTAGTTATTTGAGTCAAAATTCAATACTGATTTGAACACCATTGTTCGTATTCATCTTTCTGAAATACATAATATGCACTACTTATTTTTCCGAATAAATTTTTTCAAAATTAATTACACATAAGCCCAATCAAAATCTCCATTACAAATACAGAATTTACCTCAATATAAAGGCTTAGATTAAATTGTAATATTTAAAAAGTATAAGGATCAATATGCAAAATAATCAACATTCAGGATCATCATGCAAATCATGTATATCATGCCGGGATACATTACGCTAAGGGACATTACCTTGAGCACTCGACGCCTTTTGTTCGGGTTCTCACATTCTATCTGAGTGCTCGATGAATATCTCGAGATAAGTATTGGGACACTAGGGATTTGCCTTTGGTGAGCCTTTTGTTTATCTTTAGGTTGCTTACGACATTTTCGAGATCCTCATACTTCACTCACTTGTAGGTTTCCTTAGCACGATTTTTGATTGATTTAAGTCTTGCCTTTTATGTTTGGCAAAGTTTAAAAACTTCTGTTTTGACCTTTCCTTAAAAAGTGTTCACTAATTTGTTGATTTCGTGTAGTGTGACACGACTTTATCATATATAAAGAGTTTTTTTTGTTCAAAAGTTAATTGTGTGTGTCGCGTGTGATCTGTTTAATAATCATGTCGTGTTCGTGTTTTGAGTTTAAAGACACATTTAAGAGTTATCCGTTTACCGACACGATACCAAGTGCCACTACTAATTGTTTGATATACTGTTTCTAAACCAGTTTTTTTCATAGGTGTTTGAATTGCTCTATATTTTCTTTAAACGTAGTCATGTCATCCTCCAAGAATGATATCATATTGTCCTCATGAGGCTATGTTATTTTTCCCAGTTGAACAACAACAACCCTCACACGACTGCTGAAATTCCAGATCATTAGACTGGGATGCTCCTCACTCATCTTCCCATCCGAAGCAGAAGATGAGAATTGAGACACTTTATATGAGGAATATGATTATGAATGGGTCAGTCATGAAAATGATCAGCTCAAGGAAGTCCAGTCCACTAAATGAGTGAGTATGACACCAAATACATCTAATAATGAACTGAAAGAGATTGGAAGAAAAAAATAAATAGATGAACCCAGATGATGGAAAATAAATTTTTGTTATAATCCTTCAAGTAGATGAAAATGAATTAATTAGTTGATTACTACACAAACTAATCATAACATGGGCCAAATCTACATAAAAACATCATGGACCCACCAAAACAAAACTCAACCCACCATACCTTAGGCCCAAACTCACTTACAAACCTAAGACAATAAAACAACCTTTTTTTTTTTTTTGGCCAAAACAATAAAACAACCTCAGATCGGAACTTTATTACGATCGTGCAGTACGAGCACCAGGAACAGACTGAGACCACGGGTTAAACACCACGGGCTTCTGGTGGTGCTTAGAGTTTAGGCACGAAGACGGAGGGCCCACGCGCTCGCACGACGGACATATGGTGAGGGTTGTCGGCGGCGCCATTTGCATGTAAAACTGCGGCGACAGCTTGAGGGCCTTTAGTTCCTGCGCCTCTTTCTGCAACCGCCGGTTTTCTTCCGTCAGGTTCTCGCAACACCGCTTGAGGAACTCGCAGTCAATCTCTGTCTGCTTCAACTTGGTCCTCGCACGGCGGTTCTGGAACCAGACCTCCACTTGTCGTGGTCTGAGCCCTAGTTGCTTCGCAAGAGCCAGCTTTTGCTTCGGATTCAGAGTGCTATGTTCCTTGAAGCTCTCCTCGAGTACAGCCGACTGATCTTTGGACAGACGCAGCTTCTTCCTCGAGTTGTCTCCGTAGTCTTCGTCCTCGCTAGCGGTGCTTCCTGTCAGCTCTATCTCTGCCGCCGGCCGCTTGCCGCAACCGCTGGAGACGGTGCTGTTAGGGGATGATACGGCGGCGAGATCTTCTTCCTCGTCGTTGCAGTTTACGGATCGGTTCACGTCAATCCCCCGGAGAAATATCGTAGCATCGCCTCCGCCGCGGCAGGACTCACTGGAGCTGTCTTTCATCGGAGGGTAGAAGGCATGCATCCATGGAAGTTTCTGGTGGTTAATGTGTTGTATCTGCTGAGCTTCAGTCTGTGGGAAGCTCAAGCTTAGACTCAGACCCAGATCTTCCTTTTCAGCCATCATCGTCGTGTTCACTCTGCACTGTGAGAGAGAGAGAGATGAGTTACGTTGAGAATGGAAGAGGAAATGGTTGGAGTTATATAGAGAGAGAGGGGAAGGGGAAGGGGAAGGGGAAGTTATACTGTTTACTTTGAAACATGAAAAGTTATCTAAAAGAGGGTCTTTCTCTACTTTTTCTTTAACCAATAATATTATTAATAAATAAATAATGTCCGTTGTAGGTAAAAAAAAATTTACCAAAATAATCGTTTCATTTGAAGAAATAAAACTCGTGACGCGAAAAAATCGTGTCACGGATGTTCCCTAGTTTCTTCCTCTCTGCATATTGAGCACTCCGAAGGTACGTTCATTCCCTGCCGGATTAGATTGGCCTTGACCGCCACCGCATTTGTCGTCAATCTCCACACGTAATTCTTCACCTTAGGAACAACATGTGCACCCCAAATATCTCTCCACAGCCCTTTGTTATCCCTGTGCGGTCCTCCTTGTGGGTCAGGGTTGGTCCGGATCTCGCGGAGTCGGTGGTACACAGATCGTGCTAGGGGTTTACCGTCCTTTGTATAGGGTCAAATGTGTTTATCCTCCTCATGTTCGTGGGGGATCGGCATGCCTATTATCAGGTTGGCATCCCTGCGAGTAACTAAACTGCGTACCTTTGGTTCGTCCCATGTTCCGTCCCGAGCAATGAGGTCACTGACTCGCGGTTCAGTCACTGGTTCGGCTGCTGGTCCCCTTTCGGCTCGGCAGCCCAGTTTTTGTGGAATCCATGGGTCCGAGAAGAGGCGAATGTTTGCTCCCGTGCCAAGGGTCCATAGGCCCTCCTGTTTGAGGATGTCTCTCCTTACCATTAGGCTACTCCATCCCCACGAGGCCCTACCTCCCTTCCGCGCCTCAAAGAAGTCGATATTTGGGAAATATATTCCCTTAAGAATTCGTACCCATAGTGTCGTTGGCTCTTCCCTAACTCGTGCCGCCATCTTCGTGATGAGGGCCTTATTGAAGGTTTGGAGTTCTCAGAAGCCTAAGCCCCACGTGGCCTTAGACGACGTTAATATGTCTCATCGCCTCCAATGTGTACGTCTTCGCTCCATGGTTGTGCCCCACCAAAAGTTCGCTATTAGTTCATTGATCTCCGAGCACCAAGTTTTGGGGAGGTTGAAGATGCTCATCACGTATGTTGGTATCGTCGTTATGACCGCCTTTATAAGCACCTCTTTGCCCGCTTGGTTTAGGGTCTTAGGCCGCCATCTAGCAAGTTTCTCCCTAACCTTGTTTTTCAAGTACCCCATAGCTTCCTTCCGTGATCTCCCCCATGTCGTTGGGAGGCCTAGATATTTTCCCAGGTCCATGGTTCTCTGGATTTGCAACTCCTCCTCTACCTCTCGGATCTGGTTCGGTTTGGCCCCTTGTTAAAGTAGAGTGTTGATTTAGCCTCGTTTATTCTTTGGCCCGATGCTTGACAGTATGACCAGATAGTCTCCTTCAATCGCCTAGCATTAGAGGTGGATCCCTCAAGGAAAAACAATGAATCATCCGCAAAGAACATGTGGTGGAGCTCAGGACATGTTCGCCCCAACCATATTCCCTTAAGGCGACCATCCATCACCTCATGTTCAATATTTCTAGACAACACATCAGCTAGGAGTATGAAAAGGTAGGGTGACAGTGGGTCACCTTGACATATTCCTGTGTCGGTCTAATGGTGGGGGACCGATCTCCGTTTACAACCACCCGATAAGTTGTCGTCTCGATGCATTCCCGTATCCATTTGAGCCAAACCTCATTGAAGCCCCGCTTTCTCAGGCTCTCTATTAAGAAGCCCCACTCCACCCTGTCGTAAGCTTTTTGCATATCCACCTTAAGTGCACATTCGGTCCTAGTCGGTTGTCCTCTCGACTTCAAGTAGTGGAACGCTTCATGGGCCACCAATATGTTATCCTGAATTGCTCGACCTGCTACAAAGACACTCTGATAGGGGTGATACACTCTGGCAAATAGGTTTTAAGCCTATTTACCATCACTTTGGAGATAACTTTATATAGGAAGTTACAACATCTAATCGGTCTAAAATCCGTGGGGGCAGTCGGGTTTTGCATCTTTGGAATTAAAACTACATTTGTTTGGTTTATAGGGTGGAGAAGTGTACCTGAGATGAAGAAAGCTTTAACTGCGGTGATGACGGCTGGGTCCACGGTATGCCAATTCCTTTGATAAAATAGATACAGGAAACCATCTGGACGTGGTGCTCGAGTTCCACACATCTGGTATACTGTAGCTTTTATTTCCTTCTCTGACACCGGTTCCGTTAATCTCTGGTTCATATCCGTGGTAATTTGGTGGGGGACATATTCTAGTATGGTTCGGTTCGGAGCTGGTCGGTCCGATGTGAAGATCGCCCCATAATATCGAGTCATTTCCCTTGCTATGTAGGCCTCCTTCGTGATCCACCTACCATCATGGCCCCTGAGTCGGTTTATGTTATTTCTCCTTCGCCTCGATGCGGTTGTGAGGTGGGAAAATGTGGTGTTTCGGTCGCCTTCATTTAGCCAGTTGACTCAGGACCGTTGTTTCCAATATATTTCCTCCCTGTGCCACATGACTCTTAGTTGAGCTTTCAAGCGTCTTTCCTCCTCCACTTCTTAAAGGCTTTTATTCGGTCTGGTTTGATCACTCAACCGGTTCTTTAGTTCGGTAATTCTCCTCACATTATTCCCAAACTTCGTTTTGCTCCACAGTGTTAGTTTCCTACGGCATTCACTCAGCCTTTTCTTGATGTCTTGGCCGTTGGGTGCACATGGAACCGCAAGCCACGCTTCTTTAATCACTTCCTTGCAACCCGGGTCTTCCATCCACATTTCCTCAAATTTAAACCTCCTTACCCTTCTCTTCCGTGGTACCTCCATTGTGATGATCAAGGGTGTATGGTCTGATCCAAGAGCAAGTTCATTGATGCATTGATTCTTTGGGTAGGCGGCTGCCCACCTCACGTTAATTAGGCCTCGGTCTAGTCTTTGGCTTATTCGATCGCTCCCGCTTCTATTGTTGCACCACGTGAACGGATACCCCCTTGATCCCATGTCTTCCACTCCAATATCCTCCATTATCTTGTTAAAATGATCCATTTGGCGTTGGGGTTTGCTCCGGCCCCCTACATTCTCATGTGGTTTGCTAATAGTGTTGAAATCTCCAACTATCAACCACTTGTGCATTCGGCCGGATCTGATCCTTCGAAGTGTGGCCCAGTTCTCCTCCTGTCTCTGTTCATCCGTATCGGCATAGACCCACGTTATATAGCATGGTTCTTCTTGTAGGTCTAAAGTGGCCTCGCAATCAATAATGTTATGGCTTTCATGTAGTATCTTAATTTTCGTGTCCTCATCCCACCATAGTGCAAGTCCTCCTGATATCCCTCTTGGGCTCACATATTTTGTATTGCTCAATCCCATTCTTGTTCTAATCGTCTCACAATAGGTATCCCCGTTCTTTGTTTCCATGAGAAAGATGATGTTCGGGTGATACCTCCGGTTGAGGTCTTTTAGGTGTTGGATTGTCAAGGAAGACCTCAAACCTTGACAATTCCATGAGAGTAGGCTCATTGGGACCGTGTGGCTCATTGTCAAGGTCACCACAACCCGTGTTTTCCATGTTAACGTCGGTGCCACTCAATGAACACAACTTTTGGTTCAACTCCTTTTTCCTCCGAGCCGTTCTCGCTGAAGCGTTCGGCCGCTTCTTTGGGATCACCTTTTTCCTGCCCTTCAGCTTCCCTTCCTCTCCCCTATCCATATCACTTTGTATCATTCTTTGCCTTTTGGATTGGTGCACTTCATCCTCCTCCTACACATGCATACGCTTAAGTGTCAACCGGTTCATAAAGGGGCTTAGGCCCGAGATCAATGTGGGTGGTTCTGTCATGGGTGTTTTGGGAGGGGGGGTATCTGGAGGGTTTTCAACTGTTTAGGGTTAGGGTATGTGTGGATGGTCTATAGGGCTCGGCATGTCGGTTTTGTCTGGGAGAAGGGTGATCCGAGGGTGGTCTATAAGGTTGTCTTGTCGAGGGGTTATGATGTGGTAGTTATGTGGTTTTGGTCTATGCTATGGGGGTTGGCTAGTTTGGTTCCTAGGTGTCGGTCCAAGGCTCCATTCGGTTTAGAGGGTAAGTTTTATCATGGGACGGCTTGTTGGGGGTCGTGGTCTGTGGTCTTGGTGTATGATCATCGCACTTTCCCCCAATGGTGCATTAAGGTCGAGCATGGTGTTCTGTTCATCTGGTTTCTCATCCATTTATATCTCTGTATCGGTGCGTCCTGCATCCCGTCGTGTCTCCTTGTTGTGCTGCAGCCTACTATAGTTTGTCTTGGCTTGGTTCTGTTTCTTGCTCTTCTCCGCACTCTCGGCCTCCTTCATCATCTCGAACCATGTTTTTTTGTCTCTTTAACATTCCCCGGTGTTCTATGTCCTTCGTCTCCTTTCGTGCTGCCTTTCGATGTTGCCAACTTCGAGAGGATGCCCACCAACCACGGTCCATATGCAGGTGCAAGATAGTTCGTCTCAAACTGTTTTACCTCCTCCATGCAAGCAAGAGTTGTGTGGCCCATGATCCCACACCCATAGCAGAAATCTGAGAGGCGTTCATATTTGATTGTCGCCCACTTCTCTATCCCTTGTGAATTCCTCCACCAAAATTCTGGCATCAGAGGTCTATCGACCTCCACTTCCTCTATCAACCGAATGTAGCTCCTATTTTTTAGAGCTGCATCCGGTTCAATTCCAGTGCAATTCGACCGTCAATTCTCCTAGCATTAGCCGAGCTGAATTTCGCATACCCTAGGTCATGTATTTGAACCCAGAATTGCACCTTACTGAACTCCACTCCATTCACGCCTATACTCGGTTCCCATTTCTTAATGCTGAGTATGTGCCCATTAATGGCCCAAGGTGACATATCTAGAATCTTGTCTCTTATCTCGACACTATTAAAATCGAATAGCAAAATCTCCGGCGCAGTCTCTGATATCTTAATAGCATCAAACCTAGTCCAAGCCTGATCTAGCACGCTATTTACCACATTCATCTTAATCGGCTTTTGAGATATGATTTTACCGACGTACCGATCTGTCTCATCGTGTGGCGGTTCCGAGCTAAGGTCCCAGATTTCCCGGTCTCCATTTCGGTCATCGAAATCGGCGTGGGGGATTGACATCCTCCCTGTGGTCCACTCGCCCTCACCGTGGTTTTCACTTCCTGCAAATCAGTAGAAAAGAAGGTTAAATTTGGTTTTGATTTAGGTATTCTGGTTTTTTTGCCTCTCTTCCCCTGTAGCTTGCATGGAACTGTGGAGGTTGGTGGCTCCGGATTGGTCGGCTGAATTCGGTGGGCCCTCCAGCTAGGAGACTTCTCTGCGTCAGCGGTATTAATTGCGGGAGAAGAATAATGGGCGTAGGTGTCCTTCGATTGCCGCAATTGTCCTGTGCTTGCGAGCTGACAGGTGGTTGATTGCCCAATCAATTCGCAGTGGTAAGGGTGCTCCGCTTGACTTTTTCTGTCTCGAGCTCAAATGTCTTCAGTGGATTGGACGGTTGCTGTCTCCTTCAGCTTTGACAGCATTCAATGCTCTTGTCTTCAACAATAAAAACGGAAAAGACCAGAAGGAATTGGCCGGATTGGAATTTGTCACTTCTGAAACCCCAGATAATTGGGGCTTCGGTTTGGACAGAGAGGTGAGAGTGGACTACAGGCGCCACATATGAGTAGGGGTGATCAAAAAAGACTGTAGGACCGAATTCCCGATAAGACCGGCCCGACTAAGACCGAGACCGAGCGGGCGTTTTTTTTTTTTTCAAGGTCGGGCTCGGTCTCGGGTTTTTTTCCCGAAAGCCCGTTTAGGACCGGCCCGACCCGAAGTTAGTGTAGAAACCCTAAAATTTAAAACATTGGCAGCCGTCTCGTCTCCAAGTCTGCCCTTTACACTTCACAGAGACATCCTTTAACGCAGCCCTTCACACTTCACAGAGACAGCCTCCTCCAAGTCTGAGAATCCTCCGCAAGTCGGTCTCGGCTCGTCATCGGTGTCGTCACCTCCTGTGCGGTCTCGGCTCGTCATCGGTGTCGTCGCTTCCAGTCGGTCTCGGCTCGAAGGTAATCGAATCAATTTACTTGTTTCTTTGACAGTATTATGTAGATTACTGAGTAATCGAATCAATTTGTTCGTTACTTCGTTCGTTTGAGTAGATGACTGAGTATTATGTAGATGACTGAGCATTATTGAGTAGTTGCTCAATTGGGGCGTTCGTTCGTTCGTTTGAGTAGATGACTGAGTTGATTGATGTTAGGTATTGTAACGTTAGGTGTAATTGGGGCGTTCGTTCGTATAGTTCAATTGGAACTGAACTAAACTGAATGCATTTTGTAACGTTTACTGGACACAGCAACTAAGGACTCATAATTGCCAAAGAAGTATGTAGAAGCTAAAAAGGATAACATAAAAACTCTTTGTTGAAAACTTCATAACATATACGATTTCATTTTTCATGGAAAATGCAGTTCCAAAGAAAAATTGAATGCAATGGAGCAGACGTTGCTAAAAGGCAAGCAGATTCAAGATGATTGTGCTGCTGTTGTGCAAAAACTCAGGGAGATGCTCCACTCATCAGAAGAGCAACTTCAGGTTCACAGGAAGCAGACTTTTTTCCTGATGCAACTGACAGCAAAGACTCCTCAAGGTCTCAATTGTCTTCCTCTACGCCTATTCTAAACAGCAATTCCCAAATGAAGAGAAATTAGAGGATCCTAGCTTCTACTATTATGCACTCTTCTCAGACAATTTGTTAGCAGTAGCTGTTGTAGTAAACTCAACTATTGGACAAATTCAATTTTTTTTAAGCGGATTCGGTCCAGGACCGAGACCGGCCCGAGTCAAGAAAGACCGACTCGGTCGGGCTTTTTTGGCTGAGGTCGGTCTCGGTCCTCCAGAAGGCAAGACCAAATTTTCGGTCTCGGTCTTGCCTTCAGGACCGGCCCGGTCCGTCCATAATCAGCCCTACATATGAGCATATAACACTTGGCGAACAGTTGATATAACTCTCCGTTGTAGGTAATTCAACACCACTACAGTGTGGTTCACTTTTGTGCAGAGTTAATTTGAGCATTCCCACGTGTCCTTTCGTGTTTTTATGGCATGAATTTGCGACACGAAAAACAATGCATTTTTAGAAATTATTCGATGCGATAAGTTAATGAATCATTCGTGCTTTAAACAAATTGAGAAGTGGAGAATCTAAGAAAGGCGGTCTTATAAAGTCATATATTCCTAGGATATTTGTTTTATGGACTAAGGAAATGTTTCAAACTAAATTATATAAGGGTAGATAATAAATTATTAACAGGTCATTTATTTAACTTTGTAGAATTTAAAAATAATTGGTTGGAATACAGTATTTAAGCTTCTATAACTAAAAATTATATAAAATAGATATGGGACCATTACAAATTTAATAATGTTTTAATATGAGAATCATCACTACATTACACAAATACTTTAAATTCCAATAAACTAAAAGCATTAACTAAACTAAACCTGTAAGTAATATGTATTTTAATAGTTTAGAACAGATTATTTTAATTTTATCTAAATTTGAATAGTTTATAACCATAAGTCAACTTTGTATCCTACTCGTGACTAGCACTTAATCCTATATGTGATTATTAGTTGCGGGGTAACGATAGTATTAAGTGTTCTTCCTAAACTACCTGAACTCTACCCACGACTGACAGTAACGGGTTAAGATTTAACTTTGTTTTTAAAAATATATATAATTAAATACAAGTATTTATTTAAAAATATTTACTTTAAAAAATGCTATTTGGGGCACTTTATAACCATATAATGATATAATTTAGAAATATTATTTTTTGTTACCATCTCTAGAAAAAAAATTGAAAAAATTTACATTGAATAGATAAATAAATTAAAGTATATACGAATTAACGCAATTAAATTTTCAAACATGATATATTTTTCAAAAATTAAGCCAAAAGATAACTAAATTAAATTGAATGTTTAATCAAATAGTACTATTCAAAATTAACATGAATACAATTTAATAACACCATTCAACTCGGACGGTCGTTATCTCGCCCCTCATCTCGACCTTGAACGTTCCTTGTTTCTTCGAGATCTTGACACTTCAACTGATCTACTTGAGTATGTTGGGTTACTCGTGGTTAAAGAGTGAGTACGTCAAATTGTTAGTCGTGTTGATGCTCCTCAGAATTCAACGTCGCTCGTTATTCCATAAAAATGATCAAACTGATCAAGCTCATCAGCGAGTCTGTGGCTGTAACGATAAATCTGGATAATCTCTTTTGCATGTTTGCTTGACTGATTCGTTAATCTCTTCTGCCACTTTTTGGCTAGTTTGGTCGCATGACGTCACTCCGGCATCTGTACGGTACCACTCCATGTAGTTAGAGGTGTGTACTCCAATACGTTCCAGCATCAGAAGTCCAACCTTGTTCGCCTACAACTCTATGTATGAAGCATGTTTGCTAATATCCACAATACACGCGACAATTTATCACATAAAAGCTTATGCAACATATCTCACTCTTGATGACCTTCAATTGGGTCAGGAATATGTTGTTGGAAGTTGAATTAGCGATACGCGCGGGTCGACATGTGTCACTCAACAATATTGAAGTACGTCAATGGTAGTCGGAGCACGCATAACCAATCCCAGACGAAACAAATGACTGGGAGGTTCTGGATACGGTGAGGGTTGTAGTGGTTTTAGTCTATTTGAAAATATAAATTGTATATCTTATTTCTTACTAAGTTGGGATAAATTTAATTACGTCTAATTCATAACTGAACTTTACTATTAAATTTTTTGCTAGTTGTACTTTAAGAGTTCGAGCAAAATGCTACATTCATCTATTTTTCCGTCAAATCAAGAAAATTGACATGCCAAAACGTGCTTGGTCCATATTGTATTTTTTTAATGATAAAAAATGGAAAATTTACAGAGAAAATTGGACTTTAAAATATAATATTTTATTGAAAATGAAATTTAAAAAAAAACTCTAATTATGTTTTCTCTCATATTTTCAATAAAAATAATATACTTAATAATTAAGTCTTGCCTCTAATCTTTTTTGTTTTTGTTGATTTTTTTTGGTAATTTTAAAATATAGTATAAATCATAAATCAATCATGTATTGTCATGTTATTAACCAATTAGATTTAAGGAAAAAAATAACTACATTTTGTCCCTAACTCTGAAAGGATGGGTAACAAAATTTGAAAAAACAAAGTGAGATAGATTGTTATAAAATAATGGGTAAATGGTCAAATTGCCCCATAAAGTTTGGCCGAAATTTAAGAATCCCCCTTAAAGTTTAAAGTGCCCCTTAATGTTTGAAAATGATGAAAAATCCCCCCTTGTCAGATGCTCTTTTAGGGGGAATTTTTCATCATTTCTTAACATTAGGGGAGATTTTAAACTTTAAGGAGGATTCTTAAATTTCGGCCAAACTTTAGGGGGCACTTTGACCATTAACCCTAAAATAATTAAAGTTTAGGTAGTGATTTTTTTTATTAACCTCCTATATATATATACATAATGTATTTGAGACAATTGTGATTCCATTTGGCATAAAATAAATGTTTCATTTTTTTTAAGTACCAGTGATGGAGACAATCATTAATCAAACGACAAACCCACGAAGGGTTTGAGCAACGAGTTTGGATTGAATACTATATGATGGGTTATGGATCTTGGGACCGGGTATTTTTAGGTCGGACCCAGGTCTAAACGGATCTTGACCCGCATGGTCTAAGAGTGGCGCCTTAAAAGGAGTGACGGGCATCGTTCCATAGAGGATACACGGGCGCCGCCTTGATAAAAGGATACGCCAAATGCCTTTTTCACTTTTTAAGTAGGAGACAGGAAAGGACGAGGCTTAAATGATTGTCAAAACACCCAATGAGTAGCCTATACGCCGACACTTCTACAATCTAGTTCAACCATATATGGCAAAACAATGACAAGGATGACAGAAAGGACAACCTACCATAGAGTAACTGTCCTACTACACATCATGATTTGCTTTAACCATGGTTCCCTCGCCTTAGAGAGACCTCGGGATGACCATGGTAAGATCTGACCTGCCATGGTCCAGGTAAGGGGGCTATAAATTCCCCTCATCTACCTTATACTAAAATTAATTGCTCATTTACTCTTCCACCTATCATAGTTGCTCTGTGTTTACTCCATTTGTCGAACGAACCTCCAACTGACTTTACCATCGAATGGGAAACAACGGGAACACCTCGGTCTTTCCTTATGTGCAAGTCACTGAAGCAGCTAGGACACCACCTTGGAGCAACCGGCCCAAGGTGAGCTTAGTTACCGTGATCCAACATCTGGCGTCGTCTGTGGGAACACTCAAACAAAGACCAACAACAGCCAGGCTACTCAATAAGTCTCCACCAGCACATGGGACTGTCAACCTTCATGTCGTCCCAACTGATACAACTCAGTCAGCTTGCCATGGGTGCGTCTACTCAATAAGAACCTCACAAACATCCTGATCTTCCTCTAGAGGGAAGGCCAAAGCCAGAAGCCCCCTGGCCGACGCATTCTCGTATAGCATCCTCCTCTGAAACTGTGCCGCCGCAGGTGGAGATAGCTCCAGAAATTATCCTGACACCGACCTTCATGGCGACCCTTGATGAACTCCTTGAGAGAAGGGAGCAAACAGCGGATGTCCGAGCAACCCGCCAAAAATATGCATGTAAGATACAAGATGCCACCTCCAGTCCCCAAATCAACCAGTGTTGCCCCCGACCTCACAACCACTTCTCCTCCCTGTGAGCACCGTTGTCGGTACTGGGATGACAATGGCTCAACCCCCTAGCATAATGACCAGCGAGGAAATCGAGGAGCTTGTTGCCCAGAAAATAAGGAGCGGAAGGGAAGGGTTATGCCATACCTTAGAGATAGGGTGGCGCATCCCTTCGCCCCAGAAATATTGTCAGTCACCGTGTCGTCTCACGTGCAAATGCCCAGGATCGACTACTACAAAAGAGAAGACGACCCCCGTCGAGCACATTCAGAGGAACAAAGCCTCCCTTTTGGGACAAACAAATGACAACAACCATTTCGAGCTCCTATCCCCTTCCACTCTGGGAGGCGCCGCTTCGCACTGGTTGTTTGGACCCTCCAAAGTTGTGACACGAGGATAAGCGTCGCCAATTTGTTCCGCGCTCCCAATGAGAAATCTTCGAGAATTTCACGCCTCTAAACCGAGACATCTCAGTGATTTTGAATGAAATGGAGAGAAAGTATTTGGTGACGCCTCCAACACCACGAAAAGGTGATGCGGTCATGGAAAACAACTCAAACCAATATTGTCAATGCCACCGCTGCAAGGGACACAATATTGATGACTGTCACATTTTGAAAAAGGCTATTGAAATGTTGATACAACAAGGGAATCTAAAGAACTTTGTGGCGCGCAGGGAAAGGAGTAGGATCCTTTGAAGCGAAAGACAGACGTCGTCTAAGAAGAATCATGAAGGGTCGAGAGCCAAGAAGGAGACCGTCAATGTAATAAGCGGTGGCTTCGCCTCTAGAGGAGAGACATGCACCCCTAGGGAGACCTACGTCTCTCAAATTTTTGGAACGGCTAAGGCTGGAAAGCACCCTAGGAAAGAAGAGGGTTAGTCATCTTATTCTCTGAATAGGAGATGGGGCATGTTACTTCGCCTCATGAAGACACACTTGTGATTACTGAAAATGGCGGCGCGAGTCAAATCTTACATAGATTTGAAAATAGCGAATGAGGGGAAAAGGCGCATAAGTAAGCCTCTAAAAAGGAATCTCAAGAAGGAAAGAAGTCGAAGCAACGCCCTCCAATGTCGGGACACGATGATAAGCGTCACCAATTTGTTCCGCGCTCCCAACGAGAAATCTTCGCGAATTTCACGCCTCTGAACTGAGACATCTCAATGATTTTGAATGAAATGCAGAGAAAGAATTTCGCGACGCCTTCAACGCCAGGAAAAGGCGATGCGCTCATGGGAAACAAATCAAACCAATATTGTTGATACCACCGTTGTAAGGGACACAATATTGATGACTGACACATTTTGAAGAAGGATATTGAAATGTTGATACAATAAGGGCATCTAAATAACTTTGTGGCACGCAGGGAAAGGAGTAGGATCCCTAGAAGGGAAAGACAAGTGTCGCCTGAGAAGAGTCATGAAGGGTTGAGAGCCAAGAAAGAGACCCTCAATGTAATAAGAGGTGGCTTCACCTCTGGAAGGGAGACATGCGCCACTAGGGAGGTCTACGTCTCTCAGCGGAAAGGGCTAGCAGAAAGCAGCAATATATGATGGCTAGAATTAAGAAAAAGTGTTTGGAGAAGAAGGCAAGAATTGGATAGAAATGGAAAAAGGGGCATTCATAAGGTCAAAAGGCGATTAGAGCTTGGCCGGAATCCTAGAGAGAATGCAGAGCTTAGAGAGAGGAAGTGCTAGATTTTTGGGAGAGGGTTCGAAAATGAGAAAAGGTAGGGCCATAGGGTATTTATAGAGAGCCCTATAGGTGACCCAAAGAGTCGCATAGTTTAAGACCTAGGGGCCCAAAATTACCAAATTACCCCTAGAAAGTGAAGGGTCTCCTCGGTTTCTGAACCTTCTAGAAGGTCCCGCCCAAAATTTCGGTTCCAATTTTGAAATTTGAAAAACTAATCATGAGGATGTCAAGTCTTGGCAGTGCCCGAAGGATACGTGGGAAATAAATGAGAGATGAATAGAAAGGGTGGTGCACATTAATGGCCTGCTTGGGTAGGAATGGTTTTAAAATATTCTATAAAGGCGTCGACATAAGGGAACGATCTTGCAAGGAATTCAAAAAGAGTTGATTCGCTCAAACTATCATAATCCTGGGATGAGCGACGCTCATCCAGGGCTTCGGGGGCAGATGATGGGTTATGGGCCATGGACCTGAGTATTTTTAGGCTCAGCCCAGGTCCAAACGGATCTTGACCCGCATGGCCTAAGAACGACACCTTCAAAGGAGTGATGGGTGTCGCTCCATAGGGGATACATGGGTGACGTCTTGATACAAGGATGCGCTAAGCGCCTTTGTCGCCTTTTAGGTAGGATACGGAAAAGGACGAGGCTTAAATGGTTGTCAGAACACCTAATGAGTACCCTAGCCTATATGTCGGCGCTCCTACAGCCTAGTTCAACCATTTATGGCAAAACAATGACAAGGCTGACAGAAAGGACAGTCTAGCATAGAGTAGTTGTCCTACTATTCATCATGATCTCCTTCAACCATGGTTCCTTCGCCTCAGAAAGAGCTGAGGATTACCATGGTAGGATCTGACATGACCATAGTCTACGTAAAGGGGCTATAAATACCCCTTATCTACCTTGTACTCAAATTAATTGCTCATTTACTTTTTCACCTACCATAGTTGCTCTGTGTTTACTCCCTTTACCGAGCGAACCTCCGACTGACTTTATCATCGGAGGGGAAACATCAGGAACACCCCAGATTTTCCTTTTGTGTAGGTCACCGAAGCAACTAGAACACCACCTTGGAGCAACTGACCCAAGGCGAGCTCAGCTACCGTAATCCAACACTCACTACTGGAAATTTCACTTTTGCCGATGAAATTTTTTCGTTGGTAAAAGTAAAAATTTTGTCGATAAATATAGGATTATGTCTGTAAAACTTTTCGTCGGCGAAGGTTTAGCGACGAAATATGAACCAAAAATTTCGTCGGTAAAAACAATGTATTTGTCGACAGAATATTTGTCGGCAAAGTTCATTTTTTCGTCATAATTGGTTTGGTCGGCAATGTCTAGTTTGTCGGCAAAAAACTATTTACTGACAAAATACATTTCGTCGGTAAATAGGTTTTTGTCGACGAAATATTGTTGGTCGGTAAATAGGTTTTTGCCGACGAAATCAATTTCATCATTATACATGGTATGCAGACAGAAAGCGTAGTCGGTAAAAGAAGAACTCATTTTTTTAATATATATATATAAATTTACAATATTCTTTCTTGTACATAATCTTCATTCTTTTGTATTCTGTGATTCATCAATTGATTGGTTGAGATAATATAGGAAAGAAGTTTCACACTCTTACACCCACACAGTTTCTTACACTCATCGAATTCCCATAGTCCACGACTTGTTCGACGAAATTCCTCACTCGCGTAGCTTGCTGCATAAAGAAACACAACAGTTTTTGTATAGAAATCTAAAGAGATAGGAATTTGATGGTTAAAATTACAAAACTAAAAAGTGGATAGTGAACAATCACCATAAAGAATGCAAAATTGTAAACTTCATAGAGGATGTTAGATGGGTGTTCTAACTCCAGCATGCTGTCACTGAGGCATATATTGAAGAGTGAATCGACCCAAGCTTGTCATTTTCAGCTACCGTTGTCATTAACACACAGATATTGGACTTGTCATGCTCCAATTTCTCAAGGAAAGGCACTTCCACATCAACACGGCCAACTAGGCGGAATCGGGAAGACCTTCTGGTTAGGAGAATCAGAAAAAGCAGAAAGGGTATGCTTTCTCACGAAGGGCCGGGGCCCACCTGTCTGGATATATTATATGTGTTCACATATCCCCTAGAAACTCTATAAATAGGGTTTCATATCTCTTGTAATAATCAAGTTTAGGCAATGCAAAGATGATATTCTCTTTAGTAATTGCCCTAAGCTCACAATTCTCGCCTCATTGGCCTAAACACTATCATGGTATCAGAGCTGCAAGATCAGGGACCGAATTTGGATTCAGTTGGAAATTCGGTTGCAACTCTTCTTCAGCTTCTTCCTGCGCAACTCTGTTCTTTGATGGAATCAGAATTGGAATCTCAGCAGCTACTTCAAGCAATCGAGTTCAGATCAGCTGAAATCGATTGATTTCATGCAAAGGATATCAGAAACCGAACAACATCAATCGATTCTTCAAGCGGTATGTAGAACAAACGATTCCTTCCAACATCAATTTCTTCCATAGAAGATTCCTTCCAGCAATCGTTATATGTTGTTTGACGAGGTGCGTTGGATTTAAACAATCATTTGTTGTTGTTGAAACTTAAACATCACTGGTTGAAACAATCATCTGTTGTGAATGAGCTTTGGTTCTATTGTGAATTGCTCATTTTGAAGATCAAGCTGATCTGTTTCATCATAAACTGATTTGTTTCATCATAAACTGACCTGTTTCATCAGAATCTACTGGTGGTTGTGGTTTTGTATATGCTGGTGGTTGTGGAAATGAAGCAGGCCCGAGCTTCATTATTGTGGCTGTCCTTATTCATGGTTGAACATCACAATGAAGAATCGTGCTCTGATTATGCTGACAGGTGCACTGATTACTAAATTCAGTTGAAGATTATGCTGAAATGAGAAGCATACATGTTGAAATGCTTAAATGAGAAGTTGTCATACTGAAATAGTTGCTGACCTGACCAAACCTGTGCTCATTCATTCCAGTACAAATGACAGGTGCACTGATTACCAAATTCAGTTGAAGATTATGCTGAAATGAGAAGCATATATGCTGAACAGAAATGCTGAAATACTGAAATAAGAAGTTATCATGCTGAAATGGTTTCTGACATGAGCAGACCTGTGCTCATTCATTCCATTGATTTAGTTATCCAAGTTGTCCTATGCTAGGTCGTGAGGGCTACGAGAAATGAGACTAGAGATCTCGAGAAGAACAGTCAATAGATTCTCAAAGTTTGTAAATCCAAAAGCGACTATACAACAACTGGATCACCTCTTGAGCATACATGTGCTCGGTTCCCATTAAAGAACAAGTAGACCTGTGCTTATTCTATTTGAGCTCCAGTGCACCTCCAGTGCACCTCCAGTGCACCAAACGTGCATCATCAGTGCTCCAACCGTACCTAGTGCCTCAACCGTGTTTCAGCAGTACACCTGTAGTGCACCTTCAGTGTTTCGGCCGTTCAACTCCAGTGCATACCTAGGGCAGCTCCAGTGCATACCTAGTGCAGCAGCAGTGCAAACATAGTGCAGATCGACCTTACTGTTTCAGCAAGTTTAGAAGTCAAAGTTTTGTTTTGTTGTTGTTTTTTACAAGTTTAGAAAGTTTATCTAGAAAGGGGAACGTTAGGATAGATGATATGTGTTCACATATCCCCTAGAAACTCTATAAATAGGGTTTCATATCTTTTGTAATAATCAAGTTTAGGCAATGCAAAGATGATATTCTTTTTACTAATTGCCCTAAACTCACAATTCTCTCCTCATTGGCCTAAACACTAACACCGCCGTTGTCAGGTCAATTGGACCGATTTTGGAGAGAATGAGATCGAGACCAGGCCTGAACAGAGGAAGGGCTTCTGCCTCACCATTGAGTGCTTCATCGGAGAGTCAAACCTTGGTGCTTCGATTGAATGAGTAGGAACTGAAGTTGAGGGAGCTTCTAGAATCATCTCTTTGGAAGGGTCACAGTCGAGACACATGGCGAAGTTGAAACCCACCATAAAGAATTCGCCCTTAGCCGCCTCACAGCGTACTACAGCGAAGCATTGGCTTTGAGGGTTTCAAGGTTGTGGCCTCACATTTTTCAAGGCTTTGAGGTTTTCAAAGCAGGTACCTAATTGTCTTTCCTTTAACATTTTTGAAGCATGTGGAGGGAAGTGGCGAACTTTCAAATTTCAAATATTATTTTTGCTGGCGAAAATTATATATCGTCGGTAAAAATATATTTTGTCGATGAAATTTGATATTATCGGCAAAATAATCTTTTACCAACGAAAATTAATTTTTATCAGTAAGTTAAGATTTACCGACGAAATTAAATTTGCATCGGTAAAAGGAGGAATTTCAGTAGTGACTATATAAACATCTTCACGTATCATTCTTGACTTCCTTATTATTATTATTATAGGCGAAGTTTGGTGGCTCTCCGCAGGTGTAGTCCACGCGCGCCTCTCTGTCCTTGCACAGGAATCCCAGCTTCTGCCTAGGTTTCATCCTGTGACAGACAATCTGTTTCGCTTTTTTCTAATTGGTGAAGTTCGTTGCATTTATTGCAACATGACAAAGGAATTGAACAACCGCATCTGGATTGAATCACTACAGCTTGTGATTGAACGTTTCCATGCAGTGTATAACATGAAGAAGTAGGGCAAACCGGAGCAAAACCACGGCCAGAACTGGCGGTTTTTTGCAGCGGCAAAGGGAATCTGTTATCACCAGCCGCTGCCCAAGATTGACCACCTAGGTGGCCACACCACCAGGGATGACGCCGACCACCACTTGCTACAGACGGTAGACAAACTGAGGGCACAAACCACGGACACCGAGCGCAAGACAGTGAGAGGGGCAGACCTCGCAGCACAACCTGACTACCTGACCACCACAGAGCCTCACTACCTAACCACCATTACGTGTGTTTTCTGTGTGTTTATCTTGTTCTTGCAGGAGCTGCCAGCTGCGGTGAATACACAGCCCCCACCCCATCCTCGAGATGCAGTTAAGTTCTGACCCCGACGGCATGAACAGACCTGGCAAGCCCGTAGTAGATCTGGACTCGAACGAGAAGGTGCAGAGCGAGACTTGGTATGTAGGCAAAGTCATGTCCCAAAAACCGACAAAATTGAACGTGATCAATGGGGTACTCCGGTCGGCGTGGGCTAGGTATGGCCATGTCGCAATTTCAAAAGTGGAGGCGGGAATCCTGTTGTTCGATTTTGAAAGATGGGAAGATGTTGATCAGATCCTAGACCGCTCTCCATGGGCAATCAATGGCCACACACTGACCATAAAACAATGGGATCCGAGTGTGGGCTTAAAGGAGATTGAGTTTAACAAGGTAACTTTCTGGACTCAAGTACATGACATAGGGCTTGAGAAATTTTGTGATGTCAATGCCTGGAAGATAGGGAATATGATAGGAAACTTCTTGGAAATTGAGATGCATGTTGGGAGAATCAGTAGGAGTTATATGAGGATTCGTGTAGAAGTTAATGGGGAGATACCACTGATGGCGGGATTCTGGTGGAAAAATTCCCAAGGATTGGATAAATGGGCATCGATAAAATATGAACGTTTGTCTGATTATTGCTATGGGTATGGAAAATTAGGTCACACCACCCAATCATGCAAAGTGGAGATATAGATGGTGGAATATGACCAGAGTATACCAATGTATGGACCGTGGCTTGTTGGGGTAAGGCCAAAACAGGCCACGACAAGACAATATGGGGGAAGAGATGAGGGAGAAGGATCGAACCAAGGGACGGGTTCTAGGAAATCGTGGTTTGATATTATGGCTGAGGTGAGGGGAAGGAACACGGATAAAACACAATACCAAAGTCGAAGGGGGGCACAAAATGATGAGGGTGGGAGGAAGGAGGTCTCACCCACAAACCGACCGAATAAACATACGGAACAATATCATATGGAGACCGCCCTAGCCCCTAACCTAGGGGAGCTAAATAGCCAAGGGACTCGACCGGCCGAAACTGAGCCAAACGAACCACCACACTCAAAAGCCCTAACCATCCACCCCACCTAACACCAAGTCGACCGACCCGTACCACCCAAGACAAAGCCAATCCAAGTACTCGAGTGGATCCCCACTAAACCGAGCTGAACCAATAGCTACCCCATACCAATCCGAACCCAACCCAACCACACCAAGTCGAGCATGCCCGGGACGAGAAACTACCCAAACTACCCCAACCCTTAATCACCTACCTACCCGACAATCTGATCCATATAGACCCGAATGAGAATACCACCACCCTCCAAACATACATTGTAGAGAACACACCCGATACACCACCCGCCACGCCACCGACATTCCCCCAACCGCCGAACCATAACCCCACATCCGGCTTGATCCCATACCTAGACAAGATGACCTTAAAGCGATATGAGGAAGAGATGGAAGACCAACCGGGGATGAAAAGAATGAGGAGATAGGAGGAGGAGATCAAATGTCCGGGACCAAAAATAAGGAAGAGCTTGATGAGGAAATTGACCAAGATAAACCCAAACCGCAAGAAGAGAGCCGAAAGAAGAAAAGGGGTTTTAAGCGAATAGGAGGAATCATACGAACTAAACAAGGGTTCTGGTGGTTGTCCCGAAACAGGGTTTGGGGTCGGCCCTGAAAGTTCAACACCTACACGACCTCAACAAAAGGTATCGCCCAAGCATCATATTCGTAATGGAAACAAAGAATAGGGATACCTACTGTGAACGGACACGAATGAGGATGGATAATATGTACTATGTGAGCCCGAATGGGGCATCATGAGATTTAGCATTATGGTGGTCATCGGAAACTAGGGTCTCAATAACATATGTCAATCCGAACATCATTGACTGTGAGGTACAACTAGCAAGGTAGGCCGAAACTATGCATGTTACATGGGTATATGGTAGCACAGAGGTACACGAACGAACTCAAAACTAGAACCTCCTACGAACAATAGGAAGGGGTTGAAGTGGTAGTTGGATGGTGCTTGGCGATTTCAATAGCATATGACACTAACATAAGAAGCAAGGTGGGAGGAGAAAGTCACAAAGACAAATGAATGAGTGTAAGCAAACGATCGAGGACATCAACATGGAGGATTTGGGGGTGCATGGTAACCCCCATACATGGTGTAATATATAATCGAAGTGGACTAGACCGAATAAGCGAGTGAATTGATCGGGTACTAACAAATGTGGAATGGACAATGAACTAGTCATTGGGTCGGATCATGCACCATTGGTGGTCCAACTCAAACAACTACAAAGAAGGGCAATGAGAAGGTTCAAATTTGAGGCAATGTGGTTAGAGGATCCCACATGTAAGGAGGTGATAAAGGAGGCATGGGTGAGACCAACAACACGGAGGGAAACACAGGGGGTCTACACAAAGTTGAATAAATGCCGCATGCGCATCACGACATGAAGTAAGACACATTATGGGAACAACATGAGAGAGGTAGCAAGCATAAAGGCAGCCCTAAGAAATACTGGCCAATGGGTGATGGACAAAGAGGTGATACTGGAGGAAATGAGACTAAAGGGTAAACTCAAATCCCTTTGGACAATAGAGAAAACATATTGGAAACAAAGGTCGAGGATCAAATGGCTCAGGGAGGGGGACAGAAACACTACCTTCTTCCACCAAACAACAATAGCGAGGCGAAGACGAAATCAAATATGCCGCTTGAGGGGAATGAATGAGGAGTGGATTGAGAACGAGGGGAGGATAGCCGATGAGCTATATCGATACTACGGGGACATGTTTACCTCAGAGCAAACTGAACTGGGTGATGAGTTCCTCTGATACATACCAAACCAAGTGACAACCGAAATGAATGAAAATCTAAAAAGGGAGGTAACATACTTAAAAATTAGGGCGACAACATACCATTTGGGAAGATCACGGGCGCCGGGGCACGACAGGTTTCCGGGTCTGTTTTACCAAAGGAAATGGAACATCGTGGGGGCGGATATCATCACCGCGGTCAAGACTTTCTTCAGAACAGGTATCATCCTAAACACCCTCAATAATACTAATATTTTAATTATTCCAAAAGTGCAAAAACTGACTAAACGCACTGATTTTCGGCCTATACATTGTTGTAACTTCATGTATAAGATTAACTCGAAAGTGTTGGTGAACCGATTGAAAATATATCTATCAGAGCTTATCACTCATTTCCAGAGTGCATTTGTATCAGGCAGACACATTCATGACAATATATTGGTAGCACACGAAGTGTTCCATCACCTACAAACGGGTCGAAATGGCAACAAGGTGGAATGTGCCCTAAAGATTGACATGCAAAAGACGTATAACATAGTAGAATGGGATTTCCTACTGGACACACTGAGAACTAGAGGTTTCGCAGAAAAGTAGGTGAGATGGATTAAGGCTTGCATATCAACTACCACAAACCAAGTGGTGGTTAACGGGGCACGAACCGAACGAATATGCCCAACACGAGGTATCCGCCAAGGTGACCCACTATCACCTTATCTGTTTATCTTATTTGTTGATGTGCTATCTAGGAGGATTCTTGGGGCAGCTATGGAGGAGGAGATTAAGGGAATATAACTAAGGAGACAGTGCCCGAAACTACATCACATGTTCTTTGCAGATGACTCGCTCTTTTTTATCAGTGGCTCAACCGAGAATGCCGAACAACTTAGGAGGATTATGGATAACTACTGTTAGGTCTCGGGACAACGGATAAACAAGGATAAGTCGACCATTTATTTTAATAAAGGGGCGGGGCATACTGAGCGAATAGAATTTGAGGCGGCCCTTAACATACACAGCACGAGCGACCCGGGCTAGTACTTGGGATTACCATCCATATGGGAACGCTCAAAGAAGGAGGCTTTGCAATCCCTAAAAACAAAGGTCAAGAACAAGCTCCACGGGTGGAGACCGAAGACATAAAACCAAGCGAGGAAGGAAGTCCTCATTAATGCCATCATTACCGCGATACCTACGTATGTGATGAGTGTGTTACGGTTACCAAAAACGTGGTGCTCGGAAATAGATGCTCTTATTGCGGATTTTTGGTGGGGACAAACAGTGGAGGGTAAGAAAACCCATTGGCGGAGATGGGAGATCCTAACAAAGGCAAACACTACAAGAAATTTGTCTTTTTGTGAGGGTCAAATTTCTAAGGGAACTTCAAAAATCTCTTAGAAATTTCACTTTGTAAGGAACTTTCTAAGGAATCTACCCTTAACAAATAAGCTTGTTAGAAAAATAGCACTTTAAAAGGAAAATTCCTTGCAAAACGTTTCAACAAATTTTCCTTATAAAATCCCTAGCAAATGTTTAAAAATTAATTCCCTCACAAACTTATGTAGGGAATTTTGTGAGTATTTTCCGAAGTAAATTATAAAGGATTTTTAAGGGTTTTTGTTTCAAGAATTTTGAGGAAATTAGTGAGAGTTTTTATTTAGTAAATTTACTAAGGGATTCTTAAAAAGTATATTCAGTTAAATTTGTCAGAAATTTTATGCACTATCAAGGAAAATCACTATAAATAATTTTAAGAATATATGTTTATATATATCACATGTAATAGAATACACACACACACACACATATATATATATATATATATATATATTATTATATGAAACATGTTCATAGTTTAAACATTCAAAGTCTACTCTAAAGAGAACAATTAACAATGTATCTAAATAATACATACTTATTTTAAACATTCAAAGTCTTCCTCAAAGCACTTCATTTTTTTTTTTGCAAGTCATTCTCCAACGCGTCCAATCTACTCTGCATGTCATTTTCAAGCTCCTTCTTCTGCAACTCAAAATCACGTTGCATTTGGCTCTTGTTGTTTTCACTCTCTTCAGATAACACCAGCTTCTCCTGCTCCATGATTGCTGAAAATGATTGCTTCTGCAATTCCAGCTCTTACAAGAGAGACACATTAGAGCCTTGTAGCAAACACTTTCTAGGAAATGTACATATGATTCTTCCAGAACTACTAAATAGACAATATTGGCATATTGATTCCAGGAAGATAATCAGCAAAGTTTGTGAACACAAATAGTGAAAAAGACGCCGAAGTCCACACTGGAAAAGAGCCATTAGTGGGCCCAAAGGTCTAAATGTCCAGGAGAGCATGCATTTTCATCCTGACCCAATTCTCCACTACATTGGAAATATGAAAATCTAACAGTCTAGTTCAACTCCGAATAACCATGTTGGCCTGGGTCTCAATTTCCTCCCTCAAAGGCCATTATCAAATTTCCAGATGCAATATGCTTCTCAAAGTAGACTATGCCACAGTTGGCATTTAACTCAGAACATGACGATATAATAAACTGATCTGATTTACATCGGAGGCAAGATTTAATATCAATCTTTTGTATGTCCCAGGTGATATGATATTCCCCCCATTCCAGGTGATAGCAAATGCAAATGCAAGAAACGATACTCTTTACTAATATTTGCAATACAGAAATAGTAGTTTTCATTAAAGGGACGACTTGGAAGGTGGAAAGCTTACTTTTTCTCTAGATTTCAGCTGTTCTTCTAAAACACGTAACTCGTTTTCTTTTGTTTCCAATTTCTTCTGAAGAGGTTCATATTCCTACATTCAAACGAGAAGTATAAGAAACAACTACTAGAAATAAGTAAGCCACTAATTGAAGAAACCCCGAAAGTTGTGAACCATCACGAAAAAAACATGCCTTCTCCTTCAATGCAAGTTCTAATAGCCTATTGCTGATATCATTTTCTTTCCTATTCAGTGTTGCACTAGCTTCATCCATCGTCTTTTGCAACTCATCAAGTTCCTTCTGCTTTTGCCTAAACATCTTGTCCTTCTCATTTGCCTTCTCCTCTCTTTGGTTCAAAATCCTTTGCCGGCCACCGACCCTTTCTTCTGCCTCTCGCAATTTACTTTCCCACTTTTGCAAGTCCTATCACTTCTTAGAGAAAGTGGTATCATGTGACTCTTTCCTGACAAACACAGAACTCTATCTTAGCTTAACGGAATAAAATAAAATCGTTGTGCAGATAGAAACTGTGAAAATAAGATCAGAGATCGGCATACACTGAGATAAAAGATAACCGTTCCCTTCGTAAAGCAGCTTATTTAGCCTCAACATCTTGCAGCTTTCTCTCTATTTCTGAACTCTTCCTGCTTATGTCAGCAACTTTGGCATCAGCACTGTGAGACTTCATCTCCAGCTCTAGAGATTTCTCATGAATACGAGCAACCAATGCATTTGCTTCATCCAATTTCGAATCAGACGTAAACTTAACTTCAGCATACTCTGAGCGCATCGCAGACAAAGCCTTCTCTAGCTGCACCGCCAAAAAACATAGAACACCAATTATGAGACCGAGCATTTACACATATAGAAACCAACTCTAACAGGGAATAACTTTTCAAATTTATGACAATTAGCAGACTACACTCTATAAAATGTCAAGGATGGAACAAACAACAGAATGAAGCATTGGCAAACCAGGCAAGTTGAAGCAATTGACAAGAGAAGCGAAGAGATCAAACTCCTTCCTGAGCTGCATATTCAACGAACTAACACCACTGCCCACCGGAGTCTTCAACCCTCCCTTGAGGCACACCTTGTTCTTGCGTATCGAATCCATCACCTACTCTGGCATGCCCTTCATGTCTCCATGGACATCTTACTTCTCAAAGTAAATAGGCGCGTGCATCGCCGACATGACCTGCTCCACGGCGTCAGTCACGAGAGGGCCGATTCCGTCTCCAGGAATCAGAGTCACGGGACGTGGAGTGTCATCGCCTGACCATCGCGTGAGCTGTCACCTACCAGACGCTTCCGGACGGAACGTGTTAGAGCTCGTCGAGCCATGGCAATAGAGGGATATCGAAGGTGGTGTGGTGTAGATTAGGATTTGCAACGATCTGGTTCAGAAGAAGAGATCAGCTCTGCTTCGATTAAAAGTTGCAGACCTAGAATGAACGTCTCTGTTTAAAGTCTGAGGAATGACCGAGTCACTGAGGTAAGTCTGCCTATGGACCGATGGTTGAGAGACATCAGACCAACTTAGTTTATTAAAGATGGTTTAAAGTGGTTTGATTTAAATTTAAGTATAAAGCAGTATAAAAAATTGAGTCGATTCAAACCAATCCGAACTGAATTTTTGGTACTATTTTGAACTGGTTTACTTGAAACCTTAAAAATTGGTATAGTTTTGATACTAGTTCGGCCGAACCGGTTCGAACCATACCAGAACCAGATCAGTTCAGTCGAATCGAATCGTAGGGTTTCAGAGCCGCAGTATCAGTTTGGGAGTCGCAGACCGCAGAGTTTATGATTGTGTTAACGGCAGAACAGAGTGAGGGTTGTGTTCTCTTGTTGTTAATATATCATATAATATTTTTTTAGGGTTTTCCCTTACAAAATATATGTTTTTTTAAGGAGATATAAATCTCTTGCAAATGAATATATTTTATGAGGAGCTATAAATCCCTTACAAAATTTAGGATTTAAAAAGGTAATTAGTGAGGGATTATCCTTAAAACTATTTATAAGGAAAATCCGTCACAAAATATCTTCATTATTCCTCCAAAATATTTTCCTTACAAATCTGTTAGTAAGGTAGTGAGAAAAATATATTTTGTGAGGAATTTCCCTAATTATTATTCTCCTTACTTAACCCTAACAAATCCCTTACAAATAGTTCTAAATTTAAAGGGATTATTTCCCTTGCTAAATTTCCTTCACAAAATACTGATTTACATGTAGTGAAAGTAGATGGGGGGCCTAGTATTCTGTGAGCTACAAAGTTTCAACACGGCACTACTCACGAAGATGGCGGGTCGCATAATGACTGAACCGACCAGCCTATGTGCGCAGGTCCTTAAGGGACTATATTTCCTGATGTGCTCTCTCCTAGAGGCAAAAAAAGGAGGTCGAGCCTCGTGGGGTGGAGTAGAATATTGCACGGCTGGGAGGTGATGAAGCAGGAGGGGGGTGGATGATCGGAACGGGGGAAAATGTCCGAGTTTTTGGTGATCCATGGATCTACACAAAGGAGGATAATAAGGTGGATACCGATACTAGGGTGGAGAATGGAGAGGACCTACTAGTTCAGGAGCTTATTCAACCGAATGGAGCATGGAACGAGGGCCTCGTGAGAAGCACTGTAAATCAGGAAGATGTCGAGCACATCCTCAATATCCCGCTACCGCATGATGGGGTAAGTGATAGATATATATGGACACATACGCGGGATGGAACACCTATGGTCCGATCGGTATACCATAAGGTACGCGAAAGTGTGACCAAAGTGAGGGACCGAACACACCCAACCATAGCGCGTTTTGGAAGGGCATTTGGGCGACGAAGGTAATACCCAAGGTAAAGAATGTCATTTGGAGACTTGCAACGAACGTCATAGCCGTCAAAGCGAACATGGTAAGGCGAGGTATGAATGTAAGTCATAGATGCCCCATATGTGGAGAAGTGGAATCAAGCGGTTGGACCAAACAGGTATGGCTTGGAGTAATTGCGCTAAGAGTGGACCGTCCAAACAACTTAAACGTCGTCAAATGGCTTGAGGAGAGGAGAACGGAACTGATGGGTCAAGGAGTGGATAGCAAGAGAAGATGGGCACTCTCATTGATCACATGTTGGCTAATATGGAAGACAAGGTGCAAGGCGTATTTTGAAGCAAAACAACCAAGCGCAAGGGTCACTATTGAGGAGATCAAGTGAACATATGCGGAGCAACTATCGGGTGTCCGAACTAGCCATGCCAAGACCGAAGGAAGGCCAGCGACCGATGACTGAATGCACCAAGAGTGGCGACCACCGACGTCAAACACAATCAAGATCAATTGTGATGCATCGTGGTGCCAACATTCTAGACGAGTGGGAATAGGATTTGTAGCACTGGACACCCACGACAAAAGTCATTGGGGGACTCAACCGGCGATACCGGATGGTTATGGTAATACATGAAGAGGTAAGACTAGCGATAGAGTCGGGATGGTCAAACATCGTCATCGAGACGGACTCGCAGGTGGTTCACCAACAACTAGAGAACGGCTCGACAAATTGGAGGGTGACGGACATCATCACAAATACCTGAGCACTAGCAAGGCAACTTGAGCAAGTGTAATGGCGAGCTATTCCAAGGACGACAAACGAGTGTGCGAACTGGATAGCAAAACAAGCACGATTGAGAGTAAGTCTAAATGATTGGGTCGAAAGACCACCACTACCATTTATATATTTAGTAGCAAATGATTGTATGTATGAAAAGCCGTGATCGCGAATCACGGCGTTTTATTTTATCAAGTAAAGCGTTAATTTGATCCAAAAAAAATATTATTATTATAAATAAATACTATTTTTTTTTGGCCAAATATACTAAATTATTTGAATGGATGATTACGACTACTTTATAATCTCCGTTATTATCTAAGCACCATTCTAGGGCATGATCCAACGGCTGAGATCATCTTCAGGAAATCCATGCATTAATTAATGAGGGTCCATTTATTCTATTATGAGGGACAAAACTAAAGGAGGATGAAGTATCAAATCAGGGCTAAACGAAACATGAATGAATGGTGGTAGCCTTTTTCAACTACAGAACACCCCATCTCTTATCCTATCTGAAAAATCAACCAACCGAAGGGTTTGCTTGGAACCTTTTCAACGTGATGAAAGGGAAACCCTAATCCACTGATTTGACTTCTTATTATATTATAAATTTAAAGTATACTAATAATAATTTGAGTTTATTGGAAGAAACAAATATTAAAGTTGGGTAAACGTAAAACAATTGTATATAACAAAATGTTCATGCCATATGCGCACCAATATTGAAATATTTTGTAAACTATTGATTCATAAACCTAATATTAAAAAAGCGTATATATATATATATATACTTCACTAATATTAATTATGTACAATTTAAGAGTGTGTGATCCGAATCAATGTCATCTATGATGGAATTTCACTTTCAGTAATATTTTTCACAATAAAAATGATTTATATGAGAATATATTCCCCTACTTTCGTATCATTTTAAAAGGAGACAATTACAATGACCCTATTTTGTAGCAGACAAATACGTTTAAAGTTGACTTTTTGTTGGATGTTATATCCACTAACTTATACATATTCCATTAAGATATATGGAGAAACGACACTCGATAACGACGTTGCATTTCATCACCAATATGAAGTTTAGAACTTTTACGTATAACTTCAACATTATTTTGCCCAACTTTAAATATTCTGTATAACAAGTATTTTTAACTTGTTAGTATCAACAAGTTTTAAGTATTTTATGATTTTTTTTAATAAATATTATATTAAATTCTTTTGGATTATATGCTTCATATAATAATACAAGTAAGCAATATGATATTATTTTATATATAGCATATTTTCTATAATAATATAATTCATTTCAATTTCAATATGAATACACTACTACTCAAATCGAAATCATTAATATTGTTATTAATACCTATAGTATTTTGAACCGTACCTTATAAATCAATTTCAAATATGTTTCATATCCGAATAAATATTTTGCTCTCTTCTTAAAAAAATAAGTACGGCATGAAACCCACGATAGCTAAATGTGCGGGAGCATGGCAAATGCATGTCTCTTCACCATCTTTGTTAAGGTTCAATGGAAGGCCAAAAGCCAAAGGACAGAAGACAATGGAGTTCATATGGAGGGAGAGGAGACGGTACTCTGGCATGTCATGGCAGGATATGGAGAGAAGACGGATAGAATCTTTACTCAAATTAATATAGTTAAAAAAAATTAAGAAGGGTGATTTTTTTTTTAATCTATAAGATTTCCCAATTTTTTTTATTATGCCTATTTTATACCTGAAACTGAAAGAACCATTTATCAGAAGGACAATACACTTTATATACACTTACTACACATCTAGAATAATTAATATTGGTAATGTAGTCGGTCCATAAGTAATCATAGTGTTGACAATAAAAAACATTTCATCAGTCGTATTCAAACTTTGAGACTTAATTGGATTAGAGAATGTATTTAATTTTGGCCAAAAAAAAGAAAAGAGAATGTATTTAATAAGTCATTAGGTTAATTAAAAGTTCTTTTTAAATAATAATAATTATTATTTTGGAAGTGCAGGAGAGAGCACGATAGCACTTGGCCACTACCCAAAGTCTCACGTGGACCAACATGTCTTGCTGGTGAAACACGTGCGGTTTACTCGACCCTGGCTAACATTCGGGTCCCACAATCACGCTGCAGCACGTGTGAACTTGTCCCACATGGACCAGATACTTGTCGATTGCAATCATACGAACAATCCAACCTTATCACAGTCCGTGCAATGGTTTGACCATTCTCGTTCTCTAGCGTCTTTGCCGCGTAATAAAAGATCTTAATTAGATCTTTATTTATGTCTGAATTTATTGGATACTTACTTGGTAGTGATTTGAATATCAATTTATTAATAACTGCAAGCTTCGTCGGAGCTTCGATAAATTTGTAAGAAGATGAGTGTAACAAAGATGGTGTCTCTGTGTCCCACTCCGAAGCTTAAATGATTATACTTTGTGCATGAACTCAAAAACGTAATGAACGTATGTAAAACAATAGCATTTATAGGGATGGAAGACAAATCCATTATAGGCAGCTGAATATATTTGTGAATATTGTGTCGTTAAAGATAAATATAGCAGATATTACAGTTATTACGTAATATTGAAGTTGTATTATGCAATCTTTATAGAATATGTGTCAGATATACGCAGGATATCGTGGTTATATATTGGAGTCGGTTATGAGACCAGAGTTGAGAGGTTTGAATCTCTTGGCGAGCACTCCCATGACGAGCAGTAGGAGACTTTGGCTTTAGCCTTGGCCGATGATGACTGGTAATAAGGTTTTAGCGTACACTTTAGTTTTGAGTTTGATGCTAGACCGCTTTATGGATGTCAGCTTACCCTTACTGTGGGTCGGTCCAGTTCTGAATGATTTGAGTTTTGCTCTCCTCTGAAAAGTTATTGGGTCTTTAAGGTCTTACCCTTATTGATTTGTCACTATCGATACTCAACATTACTTAAGTTGTCCGATGATCTAAGTAAGAGGAGATCAGTTCGGTTATCTCTATGTCACCATCAAATGGACTGAATCAGAGACGAAACCAACAAAATTATTTAGTGAGGGCAAATATTAAATTTTAAAAAAATTAGTGGGGACAAATATATAATTTAAAATAACTAAATTAAAAATTATTTCATTTTTTATGGTTAAATTTACATATAATTAAAAGTTTATGGGACAATTGCTCCTCTTAACCTAACATGGCTCCATCCCTAGATTGAATTGGAAGCATCCCCACACGTTACTCTATGCTTTGATGTCCATGCCACATGATTATCGAATAGGAGAATATATACCGTCAGAACAATAATTAATAGTATACAAATTCGTGACTACTACCATTGAATGTTATACTATATACTAAGATCATAAAGTGTGAAATTTAAATGAAATATTATTCCCTATCCTACTAATTAAATTATACATTATTATCGAACTTTCCTCTCTACAAATATAACTTGTTCTTGAATGTGGACATGAACACAACATATACGAACGAGGAGGACATGCCCAATAGGCAATAACTAATGGTAGTAAGAGCCACGCGCGGACAAGGAACGTGCATGAAGGAAGGGGAATAATGGGTATTTTGTTTTTCTTTTTGGCCACATAATAATGGGTCTATTATGCGACAGAATATCGAATATGATAATTGGCCAAAAAACCAAAAAAAAAAATATCGAATATGATATGCGTTCCCGACAAAATGTCGGGCGGGTGATGATTGAGAGTCCCCCTGAGTGCGTGCTAGCTGTCCCACGTGTCGCGTTTCCCAATAATGAATCTCCCTCCCTTCCCTCCCTCTCTCTGGGTCTCTATTATTAATTTAATTACTCTAAAAGATTGATTTTTTTTTTTTGGCCAAACTCTAAAATGATTTTTTTTTTTTGGCCAAAACTCTAAAAGATTGATTACTTATTGAAATCTTCACGTCATAAAAAGTATTGTTTGACCCTTTTATGGAGCATTGTTGTTGTTATTATTATTATTATTATTCTAAGATGCAAATCATTTGATAATGTGTCTTCTGAACTGTTTTCACAAAAACAATCATTTCGGTTTCGCACTAGATTTTTAGAGAAGAACGGAGAATTTTTTTAAAAAGTGAACATGTTAATTTTTTTTTAATGAAAAGTAAATATATAAAATAAATATTTTGAAATTTGGGTATACGTGCACCATAATCTAGCGCGCATTGACAATACACGTATTCTAAGGTAATGTGTATTGCATTTTGACAATACAAGCCCAAAGTGGGTTAAGCTTTGTTTCTTTTTTATTTGACGACGACTCGATATTTAATTAAAAATTAAATTATTTATTTATGAAATAATAGTAAAAAAAATTATACTAAATAAATATTTCAATTGTGATTCAAATTATGCAAAACATTATTAAATTTAGACTTACGAATTGACTGTACGCTTTGCCGTAAGTTCGATATGAAAATTTAACTTAATAAAATATAACTCAGACTCTATATGTCCAAACTCAACACGGTTAACGAGATTTATGGCGGAATTAAATTATTTACGTACTTTAAGTTTTTTGGATTTTTTTGTTTAGATATATATATAATTTTTTAACATAAGATCGTTGTCCTATAATTTTACCGAAATGATTAAATGAATTAGGTGAGAAATTTAATTATATACTTACTTAGAAAAAAAAGCAAAAACATTACAGTGCGTAAATAATTTAATTATGAATTAAATGACGCTAACTAAACGTTAATTATTTTTTTTTTACTTTTAGACTGATCGTATAATACGAATCGTAAAAAACTATAAATATGTATATATATATATACACTACTCTACTGTTCCCACAATAATGTTACTGCATGTATATATATATACGTGTGTGTGCGTAGTTTTTTACGTGTCGTATTATACAGTGAGTTTAAAAGTAAAAACTTAACGCCTAGTTACTGTCAATATTCGAACCAAAGTACTAGCTCAACATTTTTCAAAATCTACTTCCTATTGGTAGTTAGTTAGTCTATAATTTTTGAGTTAGAAATTGAATAATTAAGAGTGTTGAGTTACTTACCCTTTCACTACCGGAGAGTGGTTGTTTAACTGCTCAATAAAGCGACTCTATGATATTTGAGTCGTGAATATTTTAGTTTTTACATTTATCACAGCTCAAATAAAATGGAAACGTCTTTATTTATTTTGTAAAGCTCACTTTCCAATGCTTTCCAATGAGGCACAATTTTATTTTAAAAAATAAATATTTTGTTATTTCCACGACTCATATGTTCCAGCCACAAAATAAAAGAAAAATAAATTATTTTTCACGGCTCATTTATCCCAACCGTGATTTAAAATAAATAATATAATATTTTTTATGGCTCATTATTTCATCCTTCATATAAATAATATACATTTAATTTTCACGACTCGAGTCGTTATTTAATATATATATATATATTATTTTCTATTTTTCGTGGCTCATTTATTCTAGCCGCAATTTAAAATAAAATAAATAACATTTTCCATGGCTTATATAAATAATATATATTTAATTTTCAAAGACTCATATATTGAAATGTTAGTTGATATAAAAAAAAGTAACTTTTCTTCTCTTTTCTCGAATCTTCTCCATTGTGTTCATGAAGACGTATCTTCTTCTTCTTCTTCTTTGCTCTCCCCTTCCTTCTCCCTTCTTCTTCACCATTCTCTCCATGATCTCCCCCACCCGAACATTGTCTCCCCGTCGTCGATGTCTTCGACAAGGACTCTGATTATCTCTTCATCATCATGGAACTCTGCGAGCCCTACACCTCTTCGACCGCATCACCGCCCGTGTCGTCCTGTCTATGACCGAAGCTGCTGCCTACTTGGAACAACTCTTTCTCGCCGTCTCCCAATCCCACCACCTCAGTGTTTTCCACTGCGATATCAAGTCGAAGAACGTGATGTTCGATTCTCGTGGTACTCTAAATCTCGGGGATTTCAGATCTGCAGTGTGGATGGGCAGCGAAAAGACGTCTGAAGCAACGAGAATCGTCGATACGCCGTACTACTTTGCGCTAGATGTTCTGATGGGTAGGGACTATGGCGATAAGGTCAATGTGTGGAGCTGCAGCGTGTTCTGTACATCATGTTTTCTGGTATGCCTCCGTTTTACATAGATTCATTAAGGATATTTTCGAGACCGTGTTGAGAGGGGATCTGCGTTTCCCTCCTCGTCTTTTCAGATCTGTGTCTGCTCCAGCGAAGAATCTTCTGAGGAAGATGATGTGCAATGATATTTCTAGGAGATTGTCAGCTAAACAGCCCTAGGTAATTTTCTATCATCTATTGTCTTCTTTTGTTTCAATTGTAGGTATTGTCTCTTGGATTCCACCGATTCTTATTCTCACAAATTTGTTCTTGTTTTTGTTTTTCATTTTTTGTGAAAATCAGGGAGCCATTAACCACAACCATGACATAGCTGCAGTTCTTTTCTTCAAATGTGCTATTTCATTATATTTTTTTTAATAATGAATAATTTTGGCAGCTTAGCAAAATGAGCCGCAAAAAGTTATTATTAATATAATTTTCACAGCTTAGGAAAAGAGTCTTGAAAAATACTTATTAATTTAATTTCCACAACTCAATAAAGGAGCTGCAGAAAATATTAAATATTTCGCATTTTTGGGGTCTCGAAAAAGTGTCGTTATTAATTTAATTTTCGCGTCTCTCTAGCATTTATGTCGTCTTATTTATGGTGACACTTCTTATGACAAGTCATTCTTATTTAAGCCGTCAATATTTAACGACTCATTTATTGAGACGTTAACAATTACATTTTGAGCCCTTAACATAACTCTCTCATGTAGTGTTTCAACAATTAAACAATTGCCACACAAGTCTTTGTCGCCGTAACTTGGAAGTGGTGACATAATTGTGAAAATAATAAAAATAGAAACACTGCTTTAGTTTAGGCAATATTATGACGACTCATTTATTGAATAGCCGAGGAAAAAACGCGTCTCAAAGGAAAAAAAGTGGTCATAAATGTTGAAAGACTAGAAAGTAGCTTAGCTGCGATAATTATTTTCACGACACTTTTTACGAGCCGCGAAAAATAGATAAATAATAATTTATTTATTTATTTTAATAGCTCACTTTTTGAGCTGCAAAAAATATGCTTATTTAAATAAATAAAATATTTTTCACGACACTATTTTCAAACATTTATTTGTAATATGTAAAAAAAAACAATAATTCAAATACTCTAACAATATCATAAAAATACCATTATAATTATAATCATAATCTTACCAGCAGTATTCCATCATTAACAAAAGATCTGGAGGGTAATAGTAAGAGTTTCACTAGGATGTCAATCTACCCCTTTGAATTCCTTTACTCCTTGGCATGAATTTTTAGAAAGACTGACAACAACTTCTTGTGAGTTTTCCATTGTACCATGTAAGTATTTCAATTAAAATCTTAGGCAGACTAAGTGATCTAACAGTAGCAACAGTTTGAAAATTTTACCATATAGAATGGCCCAAAACCACTCTCACCAAGCTTATTTTCAATGGAGAAGATATACGACTGCTCTTGTAGAAGTTGAGGTACATGGTATATGACTAACAAATAAGAGGTCATACAAGACTCAATAGATTAAACTTAAGAGATTTAAAAAAAAAAAAGAATTACTATTAAATTTATATTAAAAAAAAATCATTGCATATTAAATGTTAAGTACATACTCTTCTATTTAAGATGAAAATGAATCTTTGATGATTTCAATTATACAAGGTTAATACTTCTAATAGGAATTTTGTTTATATCTGCTAGTGTTTAGAGATCTTTCTACTTGCCTCATGCAACTTGAAGAGTTGTTTAGCACGAACAGAAGAAAAAACTAAAGTTGAAACTTAAAATTGAGATTTTTTTTTAAAAGTAACTATGTTACTTTTTTTATTTAAAAAAGTATGTATACAGATTTTTTTTAGAAAAATAGGTATACGCGCACCCCGGGGTCGAGCATCGTGAGGTATGGAGCAGCCTAGTACATGGTAGGTATGTGATGAAACGGTAAGGAATATGGATAATAGGGATGAGAGAGGACATCTGAGTATTCGACGAACCGTGGTTATACCCGAAAGTAGGACTTAGGGTAAGTGCCGAATCTAGAGTTGAACATGGTAGGGAGTTAAGGGTAAGTTATTTGTTCCATCCCAATAGAAGATGGGACGAGAACACCGCGCGGACCATTGTCAACCAAGAAGATGCCGAACACATCCTTAGAATACCAATCCCGAGGGATGGAGGGATGGATCGATATATCTGGCCACAGACCAAGGACGGAGCTTCACAAGTCCCATTAATGTACCACAAACTACGGGAGAGAAGCACCCAACAAGCGGGGGAGGAACAGGCGAGTCACGTAACCATCTGGAGAGACATATGGGTGACGAAGACGATGCCAAAAGTAAAGAACTTCATATGGATCTTGGCAGTGAACTCCATTGTCGTCATATAAAACATAGCCCACCGAGGAATGCCCGTAGCACCCATCTGCCCAATCTGTGGTGAAGTGGAATCAAAGGAGCATATGATCCTCGAGTGCAGATGGACTAATCCAGTATGGTTTGGAATCCTTGGCATAAGAGTCGACTGAACAAATAACACAAACGTGGTGCAATGACTCGATGCAAGGAGGAAAGAACCGGGTAGCCAAGGTGCGACACATGAGGCAAGTGTTAGGATGAATGAATAAGAGCAACGAAAGATTATATGAGCATTCTACATTTAGTATATCAACATTCAACATTCAAGCAGAGTTCGTCTAGAATCAGGTCTAGAAGATTAATGTTTGTTCAAGATGATTATAGATGCTTCTCTTGTGTTCTCTTGTATTCTAGCTAGCTAGAAGTAGAAGGAGTTCGTGTTCTGTTACTAATATAAATATAGGTGGAATGTATTCTCTGATTAACTCTTGATCATCAGTAAAGTTGAAAGAGTTATGTTTCTACATTCTATTGTTCTGTTATTCTCTCGATATCTTGCTGAGCAAGTCATCTTCATTTTCTTCATCTTCTCTGGTGATTCTCAATCTGATTCAGACTCAGATTGTTCACATGGTATCAGAGCCATTCGCTCAACTCTCAACTGCCAAACTCTGAAGAATTATCGTTCAAGCCATACAGATTTACCATATCTGTCTTCTTCAAATCAGAAGAACTTCTGATAATAAAGTAGTTGTTCAAACTCGTTAAGATTCCTTTACCATTGTCATATTTGTGCATCATCAAAGCTTTCAACGATCTACATTTCTGGTAATCATCTCTGGTTCATCTTTCTTTTGTTCAAGGAGGCTTCGTTTTTTAACAAAAGAGTCTGTCCATTAACTGGAGAAGATAACTTCTAGTCTTGGAAACAACAAGTTATATTAGCAGTTCGTGGTCATAATCTGGAAGACTATTTGTTTGGTTCAATACATGTTCCTCCTACGATAGATGATGGTGAGGATAATAAGATTGTAAATCCTGAATACTTCAAGTACTCACAGCAAGGAACTCCAATAGGATACACTTTGATGCAACCTCCTGTGCAACCTACTGCTCCTCCTGTTCAGAACTTGCTATACTCGCCTACTATTCCCTCTTCTATGTTTCCATCTCCACAAATGTTCAATCCATATATGACCAACCCTTACTCATATATTGCTCCATCATATCTTCCTGTTCAAGCAACAATACCAGCAGTGCAGACATCTGTGACACCTGCTCAAGAAACTTTGGTTCAAGCCAACAACTACATTAGTTCAGTTCAGCATGCTACGATCAACAACTCAATTCAAAATGCTGATAAGGCTTGGTATCCTAATTCTGGTGCAACTAACCATTTTGCTCAAGGAGCTCCTATAGGTAATAGCACTCAACCATATTGCGGACCAAGTAAAGTACAAGTTGCAAATGGTACTTGTTGGATCGTGAAATCCTGGATGCTGATCTGGCAGTGAATTGAATACCAGACAAGGTTAGGAAGACGCTTCTGCTCCAACTCCGGTGAACCTGCAGGTAGGCGAGCGCAACAGAGGGGGTGTCTCTGGGTCCCTCTCCGATGCTTAAATGAGTATATGTGTGTATAAAACTCAAAACGTAAAGAACGTATGTAAAGCAAGGGTATTTATAGGGTAAGAGAGATAGAACCGTATAAGGCAGCTGAATATCTTAGTGTATATTGTGTTACTGAAGATTCGGATCGTGGGATATGGCAATTACTGCGAGATATTGCAGTTACCAAATATAATCTTTAGCGAATATGTGACCGAGATACGCGGGATATCATGGCCACTTCCTTATTAACGGTTTTGGGGGACCAGAGGAGAGAGGCAAGGCTCTCTTCGGGGCGAGCACTCTCATGGCGAGCAGTGAGATGTCGCGGCCTTAGTGAAGAATGGCGAGCACTCAAGGCGTTCTTTAGAGTCCTTGGGCTCGGTTCTGGGTCACTCTATGGAGGACCGAGTTTAACTGGTATTTGGGCCAATCCGGTTCAAATGTCGTGGGTTTACTTCGAGGCCTTTTCCTTACTGGGCTGTCACTATCGATACCCAACATTTGCCCCCGAAGCTTGATTGAAGTTTCTTCAGTCGAGCTTTATTCCCTGGTAGGGTTTTAGATAGTGACGTCTCAGATTCGATTTTCTTCGTTTCTTGTATTCGTTCATGACCTTTGAGGCATTTTGAGCTCTTTTGGCGAGCGGTTTTTTCTTCGATCAAAGCTAAAAAAATATCCTTCCTTTTATTCCCCTTTGGCGATCACTCGAGGTAATCTAGGTTCATGAAAGTCTATTTTTCTTGATTTGGGCGATCACTACTCGCCTGAGGCATTTCTGGTAAAGTCTCTTAGTGCGCTGGCGACCACCTTGTCTCCTTAGTGGACTTTTAGCATTTAATAACCGTACAGTTTTCCAGAAATCGAACGGTCACTTGAGGCACGCCTGACATTTAATTTTCCGTAAACCTAGGGTAGTCTGACAGCTATCCGTGTCAGCCAACCGTCTGTCTCCCCAAGGTGTCTCTTGGAATTCTGACATTGCTTCGGTTTTTTCCAAAAAGGTGCAATTATTCCTCTGTGTCGCTTCGATTTGCTCGTGGCAGTTACTCCCTTCTTGGTCTATATAAGAAACGCCAGTTTCTATATTTTGTTTTTACGCTTATCCACTCCCTCAGATTTCCAGAACTTCGTTGTGAACCTTTCTTCTTTCTTTTCCAACCTTCTTCAACCTTCTTCATCCATTTCCATGGCTCCCCGAAGTCAGAGAGTCAAGCATATGGCCTCCAAGGGCACTAGCAAAGCCAACGCTCCTAGGAATGCCAATGCCCCCTTGACCATCCGGGATGCCGCCGTGCCCCCCTCAGTGGGGGAACCGACTGATCTGGGAAGGTCTACAACCGCTCCTGTAGTGGTGGACGGGCCTGAGATGAACACGCCTATTTTTTCCCCAAAAGGTAAACTTTCGCCCTTTTACTGCTCTGGTTTGGCAATATCCTCTGTTTTCCTTTGTTTTTTTTATACTTGAACCGTTCTGAGTAGATGTCAAGCCTAACGAATTGAAGTCGGCTTACTTTAAGACCATGGTGGCGCTTGGTGGCTTCAGTGCGGAGGATACTCCTAGGTATCCTGGCTTAGGTCTGCATTTTCCTCACGATGGAGAGGTTTACATTTATGCGGCCCAGATCGATGCTGGGTTGCGTTTTCCTCTCTGTGAGGATTTTCAGACCTTATGTCAGTTTTACTGGATTCACCCCACGCAGCTTGTTCCGAATGCCCTCAGGATGTGGGTCGGTTTCAAGTTCCTGTGCATACGCCAGGAATGGGTGTATTCACTGGCCCTGTTCCGGTGTTTCTTTTGACTGGCAGCAGGGGCCAACTACCTCCACCACTTCCAATCCCGCTGGCCGAAGTTTTCAGAGTGGGGAGGCCCTCAAGGATGGGCTTGGAACGTCCATGTCCGCCTGGTCGATGATTTTCGGGCCACTAACTCCAACTACAAGAAGTAAAACTTCTTGTACAAGGGGGGTGTACCCTGGAAATTGTTTTCTCCGGACAAGGATTTTCCTCCCTCCTTTGAAGAATTGTCAGGGAGTGACCAGAATGCCATCGACGATCTGTACCGGCTGCATCGGTCATCTCAGTTCAAGTCCATCCGCTCAGTGGCGGAGACTACCGAGAATGCCCTTGAGATGGTGGACATTCATCAAGCCACGCCAATCTTTGATGATTGGGTAATTTTCTAACTCTTATCTTGTTTTATTACTTGTAGGCAAGGTCGTAAGCAAGAGCCGAAAACTGATAGGTCTCTTTGATGACCAGGGATCGGCGGGATTGTCCTCCGACCAGGCGCTGCTAAGCTCTCCCCCTCCTCCCTCTAGGCGTTCGTCCAAGAGGAAGCCCGGGGAGATGCTTCCTTCGGCCACTACTGGCCCTCGCCAACCAGGTATATTACCTCGCCTTTTGTGGATTTAATGTTTTCACATTCTGCGGTTCTTTGACTTCTGACTTATTGTCTTGTTGTTTTGCAGAGGAGTCCTCGGCTGACGTGGCCCGGGACCCTCCTCCTCCTCCTTCTAAGAAGGTCAGGAGTGAGGAGCACTCTGAGGTCGACCAGCATCCTCCTCCTCCCCCTCCTAAGGGCCCTTCTGCCAGCAAAGGGAAGGGTTTGGACACGGCGCCTCCTTCTCCCTCTCCTCAGGGCCCTTCCGTCACTAAGGAGAAGACCTTGTCATTGGCGCCTCCCGCCCCTTCAGTGCCCATGGCTCGTCCTAAGGAGTCTGGGGCCCAGAAGAAGGGGCCTGCTGCTTCCAGCTCCTCGAGGGCTCCCGCTGAGGAGTGCTGCTCCATGGCGAGCTTGTTCCAGCCTTTTAAGGCTGTGGACTCTCGGAGGCCTTGGGTCCCTTGTGGGGACCTTGCCAAGAAGGGGTACCCCGCCCAGAAGAGCCTCCGGGGTAGCCCGGATATGTGCATGCAGCTCCTTGATGGGATAATTCCCCCCAAGGACCGTTCAATTGTTCCTACGGAGCTTCCTCAGATCGAGGGGTTCTTACGGACCCACTTCGAACGAGTTGCCCTGGTATGATCTCGCCTTCTTTCCATTATTTCTTCCTTGTCGTTCTTTTTTATTTTGATGACTTGACATTTTTCCTTGCGTTTTTGTTGTCAGCTCGTTCGGGAAGAGGTGATCCTTGGCCGCGTCTTCGGCGAGCTCGCCGACAAGCACTCTGATCTGCTTGTCGAGCTGGAGCAATATCGAAGCACGGGGGTCACCCCCGGGCAGTTGGAGGCCATCAAGAAGACCGCTGACATGGCGATCATCTTGGTGGACGGCGCCCGGGAGGAGTACTTCAGGAAGGAGCAGCGCCTCCTTGCTGATGTCAAGAAGAGAGAGGCTGATGCTGCAGCCTTCCTTCAAGAGGCTGAGGCCCTTCATCGGTGCCTTGATGAAGGGGAGGCGGTCCGTGCTCCCCTGAAGGCCAAGTTGAAGGAAGCTCGTGCCCAGGTGGTCGAGTCGGACGCTCTTAGGGTCGCCGCGGAGGCCCAGAGGGATGCTGCTGAAGCTAGGGGGGTCGCCCTGGAGGAGGAGAAGAACCGGCTGGCTGATCAGCTGAAGGCGGTTCCTTCACCCCAAGCCGTGGTTGAGGAGTTAAAGGCCTCCGAGGACTTTGAAGACCAGGCCTTGAAGGTGATGAAGTCGACCATTGCCGATTTTCTCCAAGACCTGGTGGAGGAGGTCCAGGCGGTCGACCCCAACTTTCCCTTTGAGGAAGTTGCATCCTTGAAGAGCTTCTTGCGGAGTCGCCCTTCGCAGACCTCTGTTGCTGAAGAGGCTTCTCCTGAAGGCGAGCCCGGTACTTCTGCCCCCGAAGGCGAGCAGATCACCCTTGCCCCCGGGGACCCCAAAGCTTGAAGCCCCTAACTCCTTGGCGACCGTATTTTTTTTTAATCTTTTTTTAGATAGCTATTTTTGTAATTTCTGTTTTTGGTTTGTAATTATTTATTTAAGACTTGGGTTTTTCTATTGAATGCCTTTTATATTCATGAGCCTTTTTGAACATGTGTGGCTATTCTTCCAATGTCTTAATCATAATTACTCTCCGCTTTTTCTTGCTTTGTAATGTCGTCGACCCTTAAAGCCTTAGACCAATCATAAGTCGAACTTTCTAAGGATAATACTTTTGACACTTAAAAGCATAAACTTCTAAGTTCAAAGAGATATTACCTTCTTTGAAGTTTAAACCTTTGAGGTATTGGCATAATAACAGGGGATTTGTAATTTTTCAGGCTTTATCATCGATAGTGATCGCCTAAACTTTCTTTGGCCTGACTTTGGCGTCAGGGCTTTTATTTTTCCTAACGTTTTGCTAGGTCTTTTGGCCTGACTTTGGCGTCAGGGCTTTTGGCCTAGTCTTGTCACTAGGGCTTTTTGTTTTGTCTAACTTTATTGTTAGGTCTTTTGGCCTAGCTTTGTTGCTAGAGCTTTTGGCCTGACTTTGGCGCCAGGGCTTTTGGCCTAGCTTTGTTGCTAGGGCTTTTGGCCTAACTTTGTTGTTAGGGCATTTTGGCCTGACTTTGGCGTCAGGGCTTTTGGCCTAGCTTTGTTGCTAGGGCTTTTGGCCTAACTTTGTTGTTAGGGCTTTTTGGCCTGACTTTGGCGTCAGAGCTTTTTGGCCTGACTTTGGCGTCAGCGCTTTTGGCCTAGCTTTGTTGCTAGGGTTTTTTGGCCTGTGCCTGACTTTGGCGTCAGGGCTTTTGGCCTAGCTTTGTTGCTAGGGCTTTTGGCCTAACTTTGTTGTTAGGGCTTTTTGGCCTGACATTGGCGTCAGGGCTTTTGGCCTAGCTTTGTTGCTAGGGCTTTTGGCCTATCTTTGGCGATAGGGCTTTTGGCTTCGGCTTGCTTCGAGTGGACACGCTTTATGAAGGAATGGCTTTATTTTATTGACATAACAGTTTGATTACAAGCTATGCATAAAATCTTCTTAAATGCTCATAATTAAATGGACGGGGTAACCTCTCGCCTTCGGTGGTTTCCAAATAATAGGATCCTGGTGCGGCGATCTCTACTACTTTGTACGGTCCTTCCCATTTGGCTGAAAGTTTGTTTTTACTGTCCAGCCTTGTGAATTCATTTCTTCTCATAACCATCTCCCCCACGAAAAATTGGCGAGCGCTGACTTTTCTGTTGAAGTACCGAGCGGTCGCCAAACGCATCTTTGCCTGTGTCTTTTCCGAGAGCCATCTCTTTTCCTCTGCTAAGTCGAGGTCAGTTCTGCGCTCGATCTCATTTGCCTCTGCGTTGAAGTGTAAGACTCTGTGGGTAGGCACTGCTAATTAGGCTGGTGCTACTGCTTCTGATCCGTGCACTAAACTGAAAGGCGTTTCTCCTGTGGCCGCCTTAGGCGTTGTTCTGATTGCCCATAATACGTTTTCCAGTTCATCTAACCAGTTCCCTTTGAATGCTCGAACCCTTTTCTTGAGTCCTGCTAAGACAACCTTGTTGGCTGCTTCAGCTTGCCAATTCGTTTGAGGATGATGTACTGAGCTGAAACGATGGTCCACATGATATTCTTCACAGAGCCATTTCAGCTCCTTTCCAACAAATTGCGGACCATTATCACTGATGAGTACCTTAGGAATGCCAAACCTGGAGAATATGTTGACCTGCAAGAACTTGATGACCTGGAATTCTATTGTTGAAGCTAGAGCTTTCGCCTCTACCCACTTAATGAAGTAGTCGATTGCCACTATAATGTGAGTACGCTGACCAGTGCTAATGGGAAAAGGACCCAATATATCGATTCCCCATTGAGCGAAAGGCCAGGCACCCGCCATTGGGGATAATAATGTCGATGGTCTACCCGATCGTGGTGCAAACTGCTGGCAAATCTCACACTTCTGTGTTAACTCGGCTGCATCTTTTCCCAAGGTCAGCCAGTAATATCCCAATCTGAATATTTTTCTGGTTAGTGATCGAGCACCTTCATGACATGCTGCTGCCCCTTCGTGAGCTTCTCGAAGAATCTTTTCTGTTTCAGGGTGAGCAACACACCTCAAGTAAGGTGTCGAGTAGCCTCTTCTGTAGAGTTCTCCATCGATGATTAGATAACTGTCTGCGAGTATTCTAATCCTCGTGGATTTGCCTTCGTCCTCTGGGAGGATTCCTTCTTTCAAATAATTCTGGAATAGGGTCATCCATGTGACCTGTCCTTGGATGTTGAAGACCTCTGCTCTGCTTTCCAGGACTGAACATAAAGCTTTCTCTAGAAATTGTACATCCTGGACTGTCGCTCCTCCGAAGGCTAGTTTACTCAAATAATCTGCCATCTGGTTTTCTTGGCGAGGAATAAACTCAATCGCGAAATTTGGGATTTCCGCGACTAGCTTTTTGGCAATGCCTAGATATTTTTTCATATTTTCTCCCTTTGCCTCGTAGGCGCCATTAACCTGATTGACAATAAGCTCTGAGTCACTTTTCACCTTAAGCGCAGTTATACCCATTCCTTTTGCTAGTCTGAGTCCAGTGATAAGAGCCTCATATTCTGCTTCATTATTGGTCGCCGGAAATGTCAAGGCGATCGCGTACTTCAGAGGCTCGCCCTCAGGAGGAATAAGAATTAAACCTGCCCCCGAGCCTTCTTTTGATGAAGACCCATCCGTATAGAGTTCCCAGATTTGAGTGTCGTCTGCTCACTGACTTGGCCTGTTTTCTGCTTCTGTTTGACCGTTACTCGTGCTTTCCACTATAAAATCAGCTAGTGCTTGACCTTTGATGGCCGTTTTTGGAGCAAATTTGATCTTGAACTCGCTGAGCTCGATCGCCCACTTGACCATTCTTCCTGAAGAATCTGGCTTCATCAGGAAGTTTTTGAGAGGTTGATTGGTGAGGACTGTGATGTCGTGCGCATGAAAGTAACGTCTCAGCTTCCGAGCAGCAATAACTAAGGCATAGAGATACTTCTCAATCTGGACGTATTTTATTTCTGCTGAGTTGAACATTTTGTTAATGAAATACACTGGACTCTGAACATTATTTTCCTCCCTTATTAAGACAGCACTGACTGCCACATCGCTAATGCCTAGATAAAGGAAAAGCTGCTCGCCTGGAACGGGCTTTGCCAGAGCTGGGAGTGTTTGGATATGCCTCTTCAAGGATTGGAATGCTTCCTCGTAGTCTGGCGTCCACTCGAATTTGCGGTTGGCCCTCAGGGTTTTGAAGAATGGGAGGGACCTGTCGCTCGCTTTGGAGAGGAAGCGGTTGAGAGCAGCTAGGCGTCCATTCAAGTACTGGACTTCCTTGTGGCAGGTTGGCGACTTCATTTCTTCTATGGCCTTCAGCTTTTCTGGGTTCGCCTCGATGCCCCTCTCGCTGACCATGAATCCCAGGAATTTGCCAGACTTGACTCCAAAGGCGCACTTGGCAGGATTCAGGCGAACACTGTGTCTTCTCATGCATTCGAAAGCTTCGCAGAGGTCTGCCGTGTGAGGATTGCCCTTAATGGTTTGGACGAGCATATAATCCACGTAGGCCTCCATGTTCCTTCCCAGCATGTCCTGGAATAGCCGGTTCACCATCCGTTGATACGTTGCCCCAGCATTGATAAGGCCAAAGGGCATCACCTTGTAGCACAGAATGTCCCCATCAACATAGAAAGCGGTGTGAGCCTCATCGTCGGGATGCATTCTGATCTGATTATAGCCTGAGTAGGCGTCCATGAAGCTCAGCATCTTATGACCCGAGGTAGCATCGACCAGCTGATCAATCATCGGAAGGGGATATGAATCTTTGGGGCAAGCCTTGTTTAAGTCGCGGAAGTCGACGCACATCCTCCACTTGCCGTTTGATTTCCTGACCAAAGCTGGGTTGGGGACCCAGCTCTGGAATTTTACTTCTCTGACGAAGTCAGCTTCAATCAACCTGCCGACTTCCTGCCTGATCGCCAAACGCTTATCTGTCCCGAATGATCGTCTCTTTTGGGCGATTGGCTTGATGGAGGGGTCTATCCTGAGCTCATGGGAGATGATATCTGTGCTGATTCCTGGCATGTCGCTCGGCTGCCAGGCGAAGAGCTCTTTAAATTCCTTGAGGAAGGCGGTCATGGCCTCCTTCTGATCCTCTTTCAAGGTGGTCCCAATGCGTACCTTTTTGTCTGGACCATCGATCTTGACCTCCTCCAATTCCTCCATGGGTGCTGGCCGAGCCAAGTCCTCGCGGGGGTCGGCCTCTGTTTCGATGGCGAGCGCCTCCCTTTGGTTCTTCCTGCGTAAACAGTTCACGTAGCATTGCCGCGAGGAAGGCTGATCTCCTAGCACTTCTCCAATCCCGTTCGGAGTAGGGAACTTCATCTTTTGGTGGACAGTGGAGGCCACAATCTTATTTGGGTTGATCGTGGTCCTCCCTATGATGGCGTTGTAGGATGTAGGTGAATCGACCACCAGGAAAGTGACCGACACCTTGATGCTTTTCCACCCCTCGCCAAAAATCACTGGCATGGTTATAGCCCCCAGTGGATAAGTTGTTCTTCGCGCAAACCCGATCAGCGGAAAGTCGACCCTCTTCAGGTCGCGCTTGGACTTGCCCATCTTCTCAAAGGCGTCCAGAAATAGGATGTCTGTCGAGCAGCCTCCGTCGACCAGAATTCTTGCAACATCACAGCCGTCAATATCTGCCGTAATGACCAGAGCATCGTTGTGGGGCGTGGTGACATGTGCCAAATCATCTTCAAAGAATGAGATGACAATGTTCCCTTCAGGTGGGGGCCGCTTCCCCAACTGAACTGCTGTAGAGCTCTGAGTGGCGTAGACCTCTCTGGCGCTCGACCTCTCGCCGCCTGCACCGAATCCTCCCGCAATCAGATTCACTCTCCTCTTGCTTCCAGAAGGCTCAGCTTGATCCGCAGGGGCTGGCGAACGATGCCTCATGGGGGGCGCTTGACTTCGGTCTCGCCCTGCTACAAATTCTTTCAACATTCCCCCTGAATCAGCCTCTCTATGTCCCGCTTCAAAATCTTGCAGTCATCTGTCTTATGGCCCTTGCACTTATGGTATCTGCAGTAGCTCTCGACATCCTTGCCCATGGGCAGCCCACCTCGACGAGGCATCAGTGGCCTCGCCAAGGATCTCCTCTCCATATCGACTAGTACCGCTGAGATCTGCCTATTTAAAGGCGTGAAGTACTCAGGGACCTCTGGATGGCTAGGCGCTGGAAGAGACTCGACCCGGGGCTTTCTTTCCTTTCCCTTCTTCTCCTTCTTTACCTCCTTCTTACCATCACGTCGGTGTTCATGGGTCACCCTTAGCGAGGTCGTCAGGAGGTTAGCCTCGATGTTTGCGCGTTCAAGGTCTATGAAACCTTTTGCTCGGATGCCAACTCCTCCAACGTCTCAATCTCCTTCACGTGATAGCTGTTTCGCAGCTTTCTCGAGGACTTGTTGGCCACATCCAGACCTCTGTAGAAGACTCGAATGATCTCCACATCCGAGATTCGACGATCTAATTCTGTGACATTTTGATGAAAACGCCCGTAGAAATTGGACAGCGACTCCCCCGACTGCTGTTTGACTGAGTCAAGGGTGACCACGCTCTTCAGCAACTGGCGCTCGCCCATATATCTCTCCAGGAACTTACTTCTTAACTCTGCCCAAGTTCCGATTGATCCTGCAGGGAGGACGAAGAACCAGGACGAAGCCGAACCCGAAAGAGTAGATGGAAATAGCAAAGCCAAATGATTGGGATCGTTTGACTTACCTAGAAGGGAGGCCTCGTGCTTGTTGACATGCATGGTGGGATCTCCTCCACCCCTATACTCAGGTATGGCCCGAGCAACCACATTCTTCGGGATTTTGATAGCGACGAGCCCGTCGGTAAAAGGATGAGAGGACTGCTCCTTGAAGGGAGCTACGACTGTCAACTGTCTTTCCTGGAGCCCTTTGTTGAGGAGGTCATCCATCTGATCCACAGTGCAGTACATGGGAGAGGTTCCGGGTGGAGGAGGACCGGAAGGATTGGCCGTACAAGCGGCTGCTGGTTCCTTGGTGTGTGCCGGAGGTAAGGACTGCTGTCCTGACGTTATCTCTTGATCCTCCTGAGGCGCAGTGGGACCAGGATTTGCCGCTTCCGAAGGTGAGGGCCCTGTGGGAGCAGGGCGGTGGTTTTCCTTAGGAGCAGAGGGATTGTTTTCTTGAGGAGCAGGGGCTTGGCGGCGCGCCTGCCCTAGGATGGCTTCCAGCAAGGAGACCATCTCGGGGGTTAAATTAATATCCTGTCCCGCAATGTGGACTGTCTGCGGTGCCGGGGCTCCGTTTTGATCAGCAGCGGGGGTCGGTCTGGAATCACCGACATGTTCTCGAGCTGTCCGCAGGGGAACAACATTAACTCCTGCTCGGCTGGCAGGTTCCTGTTGAAGCGGTGAAGCGACGGCGGAATCAGAGCTATCTGAGGATCGCTCCCTAGTCTGATTCCGACGGTTGCTTTGGGATCGAGTTCTCATGGCTGAATTGCTCGTTTCCCACAGACGGCGCCAAATGTTGGATCGTGAAATCCTGGATGCTGATCTGGCAGTGAATTGAATACCAGACAAGGTTAGGAAGACGCTTCTGCTCCAACTCCGGTGAACCTGCAGGTAGGCGAGCGCAACAGAGGGGGTGTCTCTGGGTCCCTCTCCGATGCTTAAATGAGTATATGTGTGTATAAAACTCAAAACGTAAAGAACGTATGTAAAGCAAGGGTATTTATAGGGTAAGAGAGATAGAACCGTATAAGGCAGCTGAATATCTTAGTGTATATTGTGTTACTGAAGATTCGGATCGTGGGATATGGCAATTACTGCGAGATATTGCAGTTACCAAATCTAATCTTTAGTGAATATGTGACCGAGATACGCGGGATATCATGGCCACTTCCTAATTAACGGTTTTGGGGGACCAAAGGAGAGAGGCAAGGCTCTCTTCGGGGCGAGCACTCTCATGGCGAGCAGTGAGATGTCGCGGCCTTAGTGAAGAATGGCGAGCACTCAAGGCGTTCTTTAGAGTCCTTGGGCTCGGTTCTAGGTCACTCTATGGAGGACCGTGTTTAACTGGTATTTGAGCCGATCCGGTTCAAATGTCGTGGGTTTACCCCCTCTATAGTTATTGGGCCTTCGAGGCCTTTTCCCTACTGGGCTGTCACTATCGATACCCAACAGTACTTATCTAGATATAAATAGTATAGGATCTTCTGTGATGAATACATCTTCAAAGTCTTTAGTATTACACAATCTATTATATACTCCTAAAAAAAAACTTATTTCTGTTTCTCATTTTACCAAGGATAATCATGCCTTTTTCGAGTTTCATCATTCAGGCTGCTTGGTCAAAAATGCTTCTACTCAAGAAGTTCTTCTCAGTGGTCATGAGTGTGGCGGTTTGAACAAATTGGATTTCAGTAAAATTGAAGATAGAATAGATAATAGAAATAAGCAAAGCAAGTCCTTAATAAAGGATTGTAGCAGAGCTGATTGTTTCTTTGATAATAATACTGAATTGAGTAATGAAATGATGTGCTTTTCTGTTCAGCCAAAAATTTCATTATCTGTTTTACATCAACGTTTAGGTCATCTATCTTCTCAGACTCTTTCTATGATAGTTCGAAAGAAAAACATGTTGGTAAATTCAGATCTTGTTAAATGTGTTGCTTGTGCTATAGGTTAAAGCTGTAAATTATCTTTTACAGATTCAACAACGGTGTATAACAGTCCTTTATAACTTGTTGAGATGGATATTTGGGGTCCAACTCCAGTGACTTCTAATGTCTGTTTATATTACCTAGGCATTGTTGATGTCTGTACAAGATTTACCTGGATCTATTTCTTAAACAAGAAAAGTGATATTTCGAGAATTTTTCCTCAGTTTCACATGTTTGCTAAAAAACAGATTGGGCATAGTTTAAAGGCTATACAAACTGATGGTGAATGAGAATTTAAGGGTCTTGCTCCATATCTTCTTCAATATGAGATTGGTCATCGTGTTACTTGTCCGTATACTTCAGAGCAAAATGGAATAGTGAAGAGAAAACATCAACATATTGTGGAAATGGGGCTAAACTTAATGAAACAAGCTTCTCTACCTTAGCAATATTGGAGTGATGCATTCTTTACTGCTGTTTTTATTTATTAACAGGATGCTTTCTAAGGTTCTAATAAATATATCACCGCTTGAGAAACTTTTTCTAAAACCACCTGACTATGTTTTCCTTAGAGTTTTTGGTTGTATGTGATTTCTTCTTCTAAGGCCATATAACAAGCATAAGTTGGAATTTAGGTCTGCTCCTTGTGTGTTCCTATGCTATTACTCTAATCAGCATGGGTATAAGTGTTTAGAGTTTTCTGGTTGTATGTATGTTTCTCGTCATGTTAAATTTCATGAACATGTGTTTCCTTTTGCAGACACACAGGGTTCCTTTATGCAGTCTTCAGCACAGATACCTCTACACATTTCGTTTTACCATTCAATTCTGTTGTTTGTTCTCAACTTGATGATACCATGACATTTCCTTGTAGTGTTGATAGGCAACCATATATTTTGGTTAATAATCAGCCAGGGGTGTCGTTAAACTCCAGCATCTTCTGTTAAGGTCTTGGACTCACCTCAAGCCAGACCTGCTTCTGATAACAGGTCTTCTATGACTCCTTTGAGTGGATCAGATAATGTTGTTCGTTATATTCCTCAAGGCTCATCTTTAGTACATTTGTTGCCTATTACTAATTCAAGTAAAGCTACTGTCATTACAAGTAATACCATAAGCAGAGATTCTGTCATTGAAGGTAATATTGTTCCTACATCTTATTTTGATTTACCTTCGAATAGTATTAGGTATACACTTCAAAAATCTGCCTTAATGCCTCAATTAAATGACATCATGTCTAGCATTCCTGTTAATGAACAGGTTTATGATACTTCTAAATGTTCACTCCATGAAGACTAGATCCAAGTCAAGATCCATGAATGCACTCAGCAGTGTTTTACAGCCTCAAGGAGATTTAGTTCACAATGAACCGAATGATATTTACTCGTCTATGCAGATCACTCATTGGGCAGATGCAGTAAAAGAAGAACTAAATGCTCTAGCTTTGAATAATACATGGAGTTTGACAACACTACCTGGTGGAAGAGTTCTAGTAGGATGCAAATGGATATTTAAAATTAAGAAAAACTCAGATGGAAGCATAGCTCAGTACAAAGCAAGATTGGTAGCAAAGGTTTTTTTCTAAAAAAACTGGGGTTTGATTTTCAAGATGCATTTAGCCCTGTCGTTAAAGCTCCTACAATATGAATTATACTCACTCTTGCTTTGACTCATAAATGGATTCTTAGACAAGTTGATGTCAATAATGCATTCCTCCATGGTGAACTCACTGAAGATGTTTATATGACTCAACCCTCAGGGATCGAAAAATGTGATAAACATGGGAGAGTGCTTGTGTGCACACTGAACCAAGCATTATATGGTTTAAAACAAGCACCTAGAGACTGGTTTGAAATATTTAAACATTTTGTACTTAATTCAATTCAGTTTACTACTTCACTTGCAGATAGTTGTTTGTTCATAAAGAAAACAGATTCAGGTAGTGTGTACTTACTTGTATATGTTGATGACATTGTTTTTACAGGTAGTGATAATGCTTCCGTGGAATCCGTGATCATGCAAATCAATCAAGAGTTCAAACTGAAAGATTTGGGCCTTCTCAACTATTTTCTAGTGATGGACGTTCAAGTAGGAGATGATTGTCTTATTTTAAGTCAAAAAAATATATTACAGAGTTACTAATGAAAGTTGGGTTAGTAAATGCTTCTCATTTACCTACTCCCATGGCTGGTAATTTTTTGAGTAAGCTTGGTTCATTACAGACTGAATCTCCACCTGCTGATGATACACTTTATAGAAGCACTATTGGTGCTTTACAACATATGTGTATTACACGACCTGATATACATTTTCCAGTTAATAAGCTCAGTTAGTTTATGCAGAATCCTTCACAAAGGCACTGAAAAGTTGTTCTTCGTGTGCTGAGATATCTTAAAGGTGGGACCATTCAACATGGTTTGGTGTCTAGATCTACTCCAGTTCCTTCGTCTGAGGTAACATTAATATCATTTGCTGATGCTAATTGGGGAAGTGATACTATATATAGAAAATCAGTCTCAGGTCATTACTTACCGTTAAACAATAATCCCATTGTGTGGAGTTCGAAAAAACAACATGTTATATCTCAATCTAGTTCATAAGCAGAATGCAGGGCTGTTGCTAATGTTGTGTGTGAAATGCTTTGGGTTGTATCTCTTATTTCTAAATTAGGTATATCTTTGTCTTCTATTCCTATTGTGGGGTGTGATAACACATGTGCTATAGCTTTGACACAAAATCCTATTCAGGATTCAAAGATGAAGCATGATGAACTTGACCTATGCTTTGTGCGAGAAAAAGTTCAAAATGGTCAAGTTGTGGTAAATTTTGTTCCTGCATCATATCAAATAGCAGATATATTGACTAAGCCTGTTACAGAAAAGGTGTTTTTACAATTTCGAAATAAACTAGGAGTTATGACTTTTGAAGATGTTCATGGAAAAGGTAGGTCGGTTGAGTCACAGAACTATGAGTCACAACAAATATGTGACTCAGATTCTGAGTATGTCTTGCACTGAGTGTTTGATATGTTGATGTTCAGCTGTATTTTTTTTCTCTATCTCTATATTTGTTCTTTCTTTCTCTCTTCTTTGTGATTGTTTTTTTATTCTCAAACTGTCAATAGCATGGTTTGTGTCTATACCTGTGCATTCTTTTATATCATGTTGCACCAAAAATGGCCATCAAAGGTCAAGCTCTAGTTGATTTTATAGTGGAAAGCACAAGTAATGCTCTGACAGAAGCAGATAGCAGGCCAAGTTCACCAGCAGACACTAGTCAAATCTGGGAGCTTTATATAGATGGATCTTCTTCAAGAGAATGCTCGGGGTAGGTTTAATTCGCATCCCTCCTAAAGGTGAGCCTTTAAAATATGCGATCGCCCTAACATTTCAGGCGACCAATAATGAAGCAGAATACGAGGCTCTTATTACTGGACTTTTAATGGCAAAAGGAATGAGCATATCAGCACTCAGGTAAAAAGCGACTCTGAACTTATTGTCAATCAGGTCAATGGCATTTACGAGGCAAGGGGAAAAAGATGAAGAAGTACCTCGACATCGCCAAGAAACTCGTCGCAGAAATTCCAAATTTTGCGATTGAGTCTATTCCCCGCCAAGAGAACCAGATGGCAGACTCTTTAAGTAAGCTGGCGTTTGGAGGAACCAGAATTCAAGACGTACAGTTCCTGGAAAAAGCCTTATGTTCAGTTCTCGACAACCGAGCAGAGGTCTTCAATATTCAAGGACAGGTAACATGGATGACTCCATTCCAGAACTTCTTGAAAGAGGGAATTCTTCCAGAAGATGACGGTGAATCCACAAGGATAAGACGCCTTTCAGCCAGTTACTTGATCATAGATGGAGAAATCTATAGGCGAGGCTGTTCGACGCCTTATCTAAGGTGCATTGCTCATCCCGAAACAGAAAGGGTTCTTCGTGAAGCTCATGAAGGAGTGGTAGCATGCCACGAAGGCGCGCGATCATTGACACGAAAGATCTTCAGGCGGGATACTACTGGCCAACCTTGAGAAAAGATGCGGTTGAATTAACACAAAGGTGCGAGACTTGTCAACAGTTTGGACCACGGTCCGGTTGACCGCCAATAATGTTGTCCCCAATGGAAAGTGCATGGCCTTTTGCTCAATGGGGACTGGATATATTGGGTCCTTTTCCCATTAGTACTGAGCAACGCACTCACATCATAGTGGCGATCGACTACTTCACCAAGTGGATAGAGGCGAAAGTTTTGGCCTCTACAACAGAATTTAAAGTGATCAAGTTCCCGAAAATCAACATATTTTCCAGGTTTGGCATTCCCAAGATACTTATTAGCGATAATGGACCACAATTCGTAGGTAAAGAACTCAAATGGCTCTGCGAAGAATACCATATCGACCATCGGTTCAGGTCAGTGCATCATCCTCAAACGTATGGACAAGCTGAAGCAGCCAACAAAGTTGTTTTAGCATGACTCAAGAAAAGGGTTCAAGTATTCAAAGGAAATTAGGCAGAGGAGCTAGAAAACGTACTATGGTCTATCCGAACAACGCATAAGGCAACCACTGGAGAAACACCCTTCAGTTTAGTGTATGGATCAGAAGCAGTAGCACCCGCTGAAATAACGGTGCCTACCCACAGAATCCTACACTTTAACAAAGAGGCAAACGAAATCGAGCGCATGACCGACCTCGACTTGGTAGAAGAAAAGAGGTGGCAATCAGAAAAAACACAAGTCAAGATGCGACTGGCGACTGCTCGATACTTCAACAGGAAAGTCAGCGCTCGCCAATTTTTCGTGGGGGAGATGGTTATGAGAAGGAATGAATTTACAAGACTGGACAGCCAGAATAAACTTTCAACTAAGTGGGAAGGACCATACAAGGTAGTAGAGATCGCCGCCCGAGGATCTTACTATTTGGAAACCACCGAAGGCGAAAGGTTACCCCGTCCATTCAATTCTGAACATTTAAGGAGATTTTATACATAGCTTGTAAATCAAAATGTTATGTCAATAAAAGCAAGTAATTCCTTCATAAAGCATGACTACTCGAATCAAATTGAAGAAAAAAGACTTGACGCCAAAAGTCAGGCGAAAGACTTGATGACAAAAGTCAGGCGAAATATCTGATGACCGAATTAGGCATTGAAGAAAAAACACCTGACGCCAAAAGTCAGGTGAAAGACCTGATTACCAAATCGGCAACAAAGACCTGATATCAAAATTGGACGAAAGACCTGACGCCAAAGTCAGGCGAAAAACCTAACGACAAAGTTAGGCAACAACAAAGACCTGATATCAAAATTGGGCGAAAGACCTGACACCAAAGTCAGGCGAAAGACCTAACGCCAAAGTTAGGCAACAAAAAAGACGTGATATCAAAATTGGGCGAAAGACCAGACGCCAAAGTTAGGCGAAAGACCTAACACCAAAGTTAGGCAACAACAAAGACCTGACGCCAAAGTCAGGCAAAAGACCTAGCAACAAGGTTAGGCAAATTGAAAGACCTGACGCCAAAGTCAGAAAAAAGACCTAGCAACAAAGTTAGGCAAACCCAAAGACCTGACGCCAAAGTCAGACAAAAGACCTGTTACCAAAATCAGGCAGGAGTCCTAACGACAAAGACAATCCATCCATTAAGTAAGCTATTCTCTTACAAGTTGGGCAAATTTTGAAGAACTTATCTATACTAAGGATAACAATTCCTTTATGAAGCAAATTCTAGAAGATGGGCAAGGAACCTTAAGTGATCACTATGAATGATGAAGCTTTAAGAAACAAGTTCCTTGCAATTAGGCGAACACTCCAAAAGGTTTAAACTTCAAAAAGGTCATACATGTTCTAGCCTAGAAGTCTATACTTTTAAGTCTTAAGATGTTTTCCTTAAGAAGTTTATACTTGGCGAGGGGAATAGATAAGTCTATAAAGACTTATCCTTTCAAGCCTAAAGAAAGGTCCAAGACCCTAAGGGCCGAGACCCTTATAAAATGAAGAGAAAGTCGAAGGTAATTATGATAAAGACATTGGAAGAATCACCAACACATTCATAGTCAAATAAAAGTAAAGGCTTATGAAGATAAAGGCATTCAATAGTATTACCAAGTCTGAAATCAAAAAATAATTACAAACATTCCTGAAATACAAGAGAAGACAAAAACTATCATTAAAAGTAAAAGGATGATCGCCGGAGGAGTTGGAGACTTCATGACTTGGGCTCTTCAGGGGTGGAGGCACTCAGCTCGCCTGCGGGGGCAACTTCTTCAGCAGCAGCAGAAGGAGTCTCCTTGGGAAGGGTGCTTCGGAGGAAAGGCTTAAGGGCCTGAACTTCCCGAAGAGGAAAGTTGGGATCGACTGCCTGGATGTCTTCGACCAGGACTTGGAGATAGTCAGCAATCTCTGACTTCATCACCTCCAAGGCACAGTCGACAAACTCCTCAGACCTCTTGAAGTCATTGACCACACTCTGGGGGAGGGGGGGGGGATGGAACAGACTTCAGCTGCATAGGGAGCAGTTCCTTCTCCTTCTCCAGGGCGTTCCCCCTAGCCTCAGCGACAACCCTCTGAGCCTCCGCATCTGCCCTCTAAGACTCCGCATCTGTCCTCTGAGTTTGAGCCTCCTTAAGCTCAGCCTTCAGGCGAGCATTGGCAGCCTCAACCTCAGCTGAGTGCTGATGGACTGCCTCGGACTTGTGGAGGACGATCGCTGCCTCTCCCTCCTTCTCCTTGACGAAGGTGAGGAACCTCTCCTCCTTCTTGAAGTACTCCTCTCGAGCGCTTTCCACCAGGAAAACCGCCGAGTCGGCAGTCGACTTCATGCTCTCCATTTGGCCAGGGGAGAACACCAGACTCTTGTACTGCTCCAGCTCAATAAGGAGGTCAGTCTGCTTATCGGCGAGCTCCCCGATGACTCGACCGATCGCCATCTCCTCTCGAAATAGGGGCAAAGTACTGTTAGTCTAAGGAAAAATACAAGTAATACGAAGATACAACAGAGATGTAAAATCTTACCAGGGCGGCTCGTTCAAAGTGCGATCTCATCATCCTCTCAATGGCGGGCAATTCTGAGGGATCCTCGACCCGGTCCTTGGGAGAAACTATCCCCTCAAGGAGTTGCATGCACAAGTCCGGGTTGCCCGTGAGAGATTTCTGATCGAAAACCCCCACCTTCGAGAGGTTTCCATCGGGGATCCAGACACCCCTGGAGTTTATAGCCTTGGGCGGCTGGAACTAGCCCACGAGTGGGCAGTACTCCTACTCCTTATAGGGAGCCTTCGAGGATCCTGGGGCGACTGACCCCTTCTTCTGAGCCTCAGACTCCTTTGGAGGAATAGAGGCTGGGCGATCAGGAGGGGGAGGGGTCTCCGTGACCACAACCAAGGCCTTCTCCTTAGGGGCAGCACGACCCCTAGGAACCGAAGGGCTCTTGGGAAGAGCAGGGTGCTCCTCGCCTGAACTCCCGACCTTTTTGGCAGGAGGAGGGTCAGGAGCCACATCAGCCATGGGCTTTTCTACAAAAAATTAACAAAGGTATGAGGAACCTAAATTCAAGGCGAAGAAAATAAAAAAGAATAAGGAGGGAAGTAATTTACATGGCGGGCGAGAGCCAGGAGTGACTGAGGGGCGCTCCTCCTTAGGCTTTTTTTGGAGGAACGCCTAGAGGGAGGAGGAGGAGGGTTCAGCGACGCCTGGTCCGAAGACAACCCCGCCTTACTCTGGTCATCAAAGAGACCCATGAGTTTACGGCCCCGAACGCCTACAACCAATAAAAGGGAAAAAGGTTAGAAAGTTACCCAATCAATAAGAAGTGGCATGGCCTGATGAATGTCCGCCATCTCTAGCATGTTCTCAGTGGTCTCCGCCACTGAATGTACGGAGCAAAAACTCGATTGCTTGTGCAACAGGAAAAAGTCGTCGATGGCGTTCCGGTCGTTCTCTGATAGCTCGCCAAAGGTAGGAGGAGTATCCCTTTTCTGCTGAGACAACTCCTAGGTCACGCCCCCTTGTAAAAGACGTAGAACTTCTTGTAGTTGGAGTTGGTGGCACGGAATTCGTCGACCAACCGGAAATGAACGTTCCAGCTCCAAGTCTGACCTCTCTATTCTTCAAATTTCGGCCATCGGGTCTGGAAATGTTGGAGGTGATTCGCTCTGGCGTCCAGTCGGAAGAAGCATCGGAACAAGGCTAATGAATACGTCCATTCTTGACGTAGACACATAAACTTGAATCTGACCCACATCCTAATGACGTTGGGTACGAGCTGCATGGGACCTATCCTGTAATAACGGCACAACTCATGCAAATCCTCGTAGAGAGGAAAACGTAACCCAACATCGACCTAGGCCACATAAAGGTAAACCTCTCCGTCGCGAGGATAGTGCAATCCTAAGCCTGGGTACCTGGGGGCATCCGTTTCGTTTAAGACACCTATGGCGACTACCATTTTGAATTGAGCCGGCTTCAGTTCATTAGGCTTGATATCTACTTAGAAAATTAGATATGGCAAGAACAATATGAAAACAAGAAAAAAGAGGTGATATTATCAGAAAAATAGCAAATAGAAACACCTTGGTGTTTACCTTTTGGGGAAAAGAGGGGCACATTGGTGTCTGGCCCATGCACCACCACAAGTGTGGCCGCTGACCGTTCGGCGTCAGGATTCCTTTCGCCCGAAGCCGGAGTATAACCATCCCTGATTAACAGGGGAGCATTGGCATTCTTCGGAGGCACCTTTGCGGCTGAGGAAGAAGACCTATTGGCCGTCACCTTGGCCTTGCCTGTAGACTGACTTCGGGTAGCCATGGATGTTTGGGTTTGGAGTTTTAAAAAATCGAGAGGAAGAAGAAGAGAATTGAAGAAAAAGAATGCTGAAAATAGAGGAACTCTCTAGAATCTGAAGGAATGGGACGCGTAAAAGACAACATAGTGGAACTTCCGCCCCTTATATAGACAAAAAAGGAGTAACCGTCATGGACAGAATCGAAACGACACAGAGAATTATTGCACCTTTTGGGGAAAAATCGAAGCAATGTCAAAATTTTAAGAGACACCTCGGGGAGACAAACGGTCGGCCAGTACAGAAACTGTCATACTACCCTTGGGTTACAGAAGAATAAACGACAAGGGTGCCTCAAATGACCGTTCGACTTCTAGATGATTGTGCAGTTATTAAATGCTAAAGTCCATTATGCAGATAAAGTGATCGCCAGCGCATTACTAGGCCTTTTTTGGAAAACCCTTTCAGAGGCAGTGATCGCCAAATAGCGAAGAATAAACCTCCATAAACCTAGATTGCCTCGAGTGATCGCCAAGAAGGAATAAAAGAACGAATATTCGTACAACCCTGGGCAACCGAACGACTGATCGCCAAAAAATCTTAAAGTGTTCATAAATGTATAAATAGCAGAAAAAGACAAAGAACACCAAATTCAAATGTCACTATCCCAACCCCTATCAAGGAATCAAGCTCGACCGAAGAAACTTCACTCAAGCTTCGGGGGCAAATGTTGGGTATTGATAGTGACAGTCCAATAAGGAAAAGGCCCCAGAGACCCAATAACCATGGAGGGGGTGAACCCAGGTTATTCGAACTGGACCGACCCATGCTAATGTCGATCCGGCCCTCGATAAAGTGACCCAAAGTCGAGCCCAAGCTAAGATGGACACCAAATGCTCCATCGCTGGTCGCCATTCATCACCAAATCGCGAACTCCTACTGCTCGCCATAGGAGTGCTCGCCCTGAAGAGAGCCATGCCTCTCTCCTCTGGTCCTACCAACTGTTCCTAAAGATATGGCCACAATATCCCGCATATCTCGGGCACATATTCTCTAAAGATTACATATGGTAACTGGAATATTACGCCATAACCATAATATCTGCTATCCTAATCTTCACCAGCACAATATTTACTAAGATATACTATTGCCTTTTGCGGTTTGGTCTCCCCTACTCTATAAATTCTCTTGCTTTTCAAAACATTCAGGATGTTTGTGAGATATACACACATACTCATTTAAGCATCGGAGAGGGACCCAGAGACAACCCATCTGTTACGATCCCCTTCCTACAGGTTCACCGGAGCTAAGGCGAGAGCACCTTCCATCCATCCATTGACATTCAATTCACTGCCAGATCAGCATTCAGGAAATCAAGATCCAACAACTACTTCTTGTTTTGCGATCCAGCTTCAGCATCAACCGAGATCCACTACGTTCTTTTGATCAGGTTCATATTAGTCGAGTGTTTTATCTATTAACACTACTAGAAGTTGTGCTTTTACCGGCGGAAAAAAAAACGTCGGTAACATTCGTCGTAAAACCAAAGGTACTGAGAATGGAAACTCACCTTCCTGTTTCAGCTACTCCGACCACAGGACTCACCGTCGAAGGTAGCTCTGCTGGTTTTCACCCAAGCGTTTGGGGCGACTATTTCCTTCAATATGCTGTAAAACCAAAGGTACTGAGTATCACGTTTGTTTTTTTACTGTGTCAATTTTACCACGTGCTAAATGATTGGATGTTCAATGGTAACAGATGGTGTATCCCGAAGAAGAGAAAGAGATTGATGAGTTGCAGAGAAAGGTGATGAAGATCTTGGGTGATGTTAATAAGCCTTTGGAGTTATTGAAATTGATCGATCAAATCCAACGGCTAGGAATTGGTCACCGATTCGAGAGAGAGATTGATGAAGTCTTAGTGAAAGTTCACAGCAGCTACTTTGATGGTGACGATGGAGATAGAGTCAACTGGGGTGATGACCTTCACACCACTGCTCTCGTATTTCGATTGCTACGTCAACATGGATTCAAGATCCCATGCAGTATGACTTACAACTTATTTTATTCAAATTATTTAAAAGAAATTCAGCTATGAAACTGTTTATATATAACCCTAAAAGTTAAGCTTATGCAGATGTGTTTAACAAGTTCATGGACAACAAAGGGAGGTTTCGTGAGTCGTTAACCATGGATGTGAGAGGCTTGTTGAGCCTATACGAAGCTAGCCATTGCAGAGTTCATGGAGAAGACAACCTCGAAGAAGCCCTAGCTTTCTCTGTCACACACCTACGATCCACTTTAGACAGAAAGGAAGTAACTTCTCCTCTTGCAGATGAAGTGGATCATGCCTTGAAGCAGTGTATTCACAAAGGGTTAACTAGACTTGAGGCTCGATTCTATATCAAAAATTACACTGAAGACGAACTTCTCTTGACATTGGCAAAGTTGGACTTCAATTTGTTGCAGAGACAACATCAGAAGGAACTAGCTGACATAACAAGGTTAGTCTTCAAAATATATATATTTTTTAAAAAGTAAGGTGTAAGGAGTAGATAAGTGAGAAAAAAAAAAGTATCTAATCCAAAAGACTAAGTTAATGGGTAAAAAAAACAAATTGTACTTATATACCATTAACTAACTTGGTCGCATTCAACTGTCTCATATATCTAAACTTATAAGTAAATGTTTTCTTTATACTCTTAACATATTTCATCATCATATCCACGGACGAAACCAAAAATTTAGTTAAGTGGGAAAAATAGTTGAACTAATTTTTTATTTTGTTTAGATGGGGTAAATGATATAAGAATTTAAGGGCTATAACAAAAATAAATATATTTTTTACTGCTAAATACACAAAGTCAAAAGTTGAAGGAATCATTGTCCCCCTCCCACCCCACCTTCAACCCTACGTGGGCCGTGGCTTCAACCCTGATCATATCTACTCTACTTACCCGAGTTTCTGTTTCGTTTAACCGAGTTCTCATATGTCTCCTCTTTTGGTTGAACTTGGCACAAGTCACGGGTCATATAGGGCTTCATTTTTTATTTTTCTATTTATCGTACGAGTCTCGGAATTGTGTAGGCACTTAAGTCATTGATCACTAATACCACCTAAAATATTATAGTATAGTATGCCATAAGTGAAAAAGACTCATATTCAACCCCAAAATATAACTTAATGAGATATTATTTTCTACTTATATATATTACACGAACACAACACAAATACACTTGGTATTACTTTAACCGAGTATAAGACACACTTGTTACAAGACAAACAACAATATATATGTGAATTACATGATATTATGGAAATTTATACATTGTGATTATATTGTATTAGGTGGTGGAAGGATTTAGATTTTGGTACGAAACTACCCTTTGCAAGGGACAGAATCATAGAGTGTTACTTCTGGATCTTGGGAGTGTACTTCGAGCCGCAGTACCAACTCGCGAGGAAAATACTTACCAAAGTGCTTTCCTTGGTTTCAGTTATGGACGATATTTACGACGTCTACGGTACTCTTGAAGAGTTACAACTTTTAACCTCAGCAATTGAGAGGTCCACGTCCTCATTAGATCCTTAAAAAAAACGAACCAAGTTTAACTATTTTGGTCGTTTTAAACATTGTTTAGACACTCTTATATACAGGTGGGAAATCGTATCGTTGGGTACAAAAGAATTACCCGAATACATGCAAGTATTCGTCAAAGGACTTGCAGATGTTTATTGTGAAATAGAGAAGGATTTGATTGACAATGGAAGATCGTATCGACTTGTCTACGCAAAAGAAGCGTACTATAATTACGATACCATCTTTTGATCCATATATATATATATATATATATATATATATATATATATATATATATATATAGTTTGGGATAAGCAAATTAGCCGTTTGGATTTAGAACTTATCCGAAACCGATATCTAGGATAGGATTTAGGAAAATTTGAAAAACTTATTTAATTGGTTCCGGTTCTTATCTAAATTTTAGGACATTTAAAACCTACTCAAAACAGAATATATATAAAAACCAAGAAGGTTAGATCAATAACTCACATGAAGATGTGTCACACTTTCCTAAATTTCATTTTTTTAATACTTTTCTTTGCATCTTTTGAAATTATTAAGTTGTTATTTCATTAATCGCTATTTTTGCAATTTACAATGAGAAGCTGTAACTTCAATAATGCAGCGAAACTATCTTTTTTAATGTGACCCATTTTCTATCCACATGTCACCATATTTAAAAATTCTAATAGGGTCTAATTGAGTACCCATATTTTGGATAGGTTCCGATTTGCGAGATTTAAACGAGTAGGTTATGAGTAGTAAGTATATAGGCCTTGTAAATGCAGATAGGGTTCGATTAGAGATATCCGAATTTACTCATTCCTAATACTTTGTGTGCTTAATTAATTTCTTTGTTTTGTTAAAGATGAAGGATCAAGCAAGGGGTTATTTGAATGAGGCTAAGTGGTTCCACCAGAAATATGTCCCGACAGTAGAAGAATACATGTCTGTGGCAACCGTAACATCTGGATATGGATTGCTCGCAACACTGTCTTTCGTAGGAATAATGGAAGATTATGCAACAGAACATGTCTTTCAATGGTTGTTAACTAACCCTAACATTCTGAGGTCTGCGAACGTCATACTTCGACTCATGGATGATGTCGTGTCACACAAGGTAACATAACATATACACACATACACGCATATATATATATATAGTATATAGTATATGTGTTAATTAATTTTTCTTGTATATACATAGTTTGAGCAAGAGAGAGGTCACGTGTCTTCAGCAGTTGAATGCTATATGAAGCAGCACAATGTGAGTGAAGAAGAAGCCAAGAGTGAGTTGTTGAATCAAGTTGATGATGCTTGGAAAGACATTAATGAAGAGTGTCTTCATCCATCAAGTGATATTCCGAATTCTGTGCTCGTACGGATTCTCAACCTCGGCCGTGTTGTGGACGTGTTGTATAAAGATAAAGATAGATATACAGATGCAGATGATGAACTCAAACAATTCGTAACGTCTTTACTCGTCGATCCAATTCATATATAGAAAGGATCATATATCATATTACTAGATTCATCGCATAGACAAGTCACCGAGTAAGGATTATATATATGTATATGTAGGTATCGAGTGTTGTGTTTTGTCATGTATATCTATTATAAGACATTGGACACGTGCATTTTGTATCGTTTAGATACCTTGGAGCAAAAAAATGACTCAAGTGTATCGTATCATTTCTATACTATATCACTATAGAACGGGTTAAACCGACTCGGAAAACAAATGAAAACGACAAGTTAAGAGAAACATAAAGTAGTTCGGATCCATCATAAAATGCAATTTTTAATCGTACCTCTACTCATTCTTTGTCTGTTACCACTTATCTATATTTAAAAAAAATATATATAAATAAGTTACTTAAAACCCTAATTTGTTAGGTTATAAAGAGAGAGTTGTGATTATAAAGATTTTTAGATTTTAATAATTCAAATTTAAGACTTTTAATTAAGTTATAAAATGTTAAATTGTTACGGAAAAAACTTGTGCAACATCGACGAGAATTTCGTGTTGAGGCTAAGAATTGATGTTGAATGTGTGTATATTGTGTCAGCAGTTTTTGGTGTCGTTATTATTACTTATTAGACACAATATGGTTTCCATCGTTATAAGATACATTTAGTGTTAATATTTGCCGTCACTATATTTTTTACATGGATGAATGTGTAATGTCTATCAACACTTGATGTTAAATGACTCCATTAGTAGCATATGACTTTTCCGTTGTAGATGTGCATATTCAAATGCGAAACATTTTGTCGTCAATATGGCAATAACAACAACGGTTGTTTGCCGTAACTAATCAATTTTATAGTCATTAAAACATAAGTAGCAAATAAAATGTAAGAAAAGGTTTGCGTGTCAATATATTGTCGACATTAATATAGTTATTCAGTAACATATTCAATTATTTTGGTAAAATAATTTTTTTAGTGACGACTATTGTTGATGTCAATAATGCACAAACAACTATGACATATTGTCGACTAACATTAGTAGTTGTCTTCACTAAATGTTAAGAACCCCCACTAAATCGATAGAACCATCACTAAACCGAATTGAACCACAATTTAATTTAAAAAAATAAAAAAATATTAACCTAACTCTCTATTATCACGGTATCACCCATTTCACTCCACTCCCTTCTCTTCTCTCCCTTCTCTTCTCTTCCTCCCGACAGATTTCATGAAGACGACGATTTCATGGCCTCGTGAAGACGAAGATCACTAGAGCTGCCTCGTGAAGACGACAATTTCTTGGCCAAGTGTTCCAATCGATGTGCGCACCGCCGTAGTTCACTTCCAACTCCAAGCCCTCGCTCCAGTTCTCTATGGATGCCATGATAGATAAGATGCCTGACACTCCTCAGTGACGCCACCGTCGGGCCCTTTCTGACACTTCCTTCCGCCATCTCGATGACCTCATGTTCAACCCCTACGACTTCGACCTTGCCTCCCTCGACATCCCCGCTACTCCCACCCCGCAGTCCGTCACCCCGATGGCGGTCGATTCCGACGATTCGTCGTCGAACCCTAGAGGTGCCATTTCCACGGAATCTTTTGAGGACGAATTCAATGGGATGAAGAAGGCGATGGGGGCTGAAAAATTAGCGGAGATTTCTTTGCTTGACCAAAAAGAGCTAAAAGGTAGAAAATGTCCCTCGAATCTTTTCTGCTACTCAGCAGTTACTAATATGGATGGCTTGAAACTCAGTAAATTTCACCTCTCAATTCAATATCGTAGTTGGTAGATGATTAAGCTATTAACTTCTTTTACTGATAATATGTAGTGGTTTTGATCAAATTGCTGAAATTTACAAGGTTTTAGTTCTTCGTTGCCCTTTTCGTATGATCAAAGATTCAAAATATATTTTATATTGGTATACACTCTGGATTTTTCACTATGGTTTGACTATGTTATCGGCCTCATGGTAATTTTTTGCATATGTACTTTGATGGTCTAAGTAAATAAAAATGAGAATGGTTCATGATGTAACTTTGAGCTGTTCTAGATGAGCTGTTCGGTCTGGGTAACAGACAGTATGAGAATTTTAACAAGGTATGAATCAATTCAGCTATTGATTTTTTTGAGAAATCTATGCTCTCTACTGGAAGATTTATGGACCTTTAATTATAAGTTATCTACATTATTCTTTTCCTGAAATAGGTTGCAAAGGTGGTGGATGATATCCTTGCCGAGGAAGGTGAGCTTAGCACTCGATTCAAATTATGTATTATTGTCCCACTCTTAACAGTATATTGCATTAAGCACTGTTTGTAATTGACAATTATCAAGAATATGTTTAAGATCGACCTTGAGTTCATGCTTAGTTGATTTACTTTGTCAATAGTACTGTTCTATGTTAGTTACTTCAATTTGTTTTCTTTGAATTTCCAGGTGGAAAGCGGCTTGTTCCAGTGGGTCTTGGAGATGATGACCAGTGTATCGAAGATGACTTTACTGCATGGTATTGTAGAATCCTTACTGTTGTCCTCTATAGTGACAATAAGCACCAAATTTTTATCATCATTGATACCTTGTAAGATCTTGAAATTTATTTTGACTGTTATTCTGAAGGCGCGAGCTATTGTGGCCAGAGCTGGATCAGCTGCTTCTAGATAAGGATGATATGGTTGTATCTACACCTTATACTGCAGCCATATCAGAATACCATGTTGTCTTCCATGGTGCTGCTGATACACGAATCATTGACAAGAGCTTGAGCTATACAAATGGACATGCAGTTGTTGATGCTTAACATCCACACAGGTACTGCTACTAAATGATTTGGACATTGGTGTAGACGTTAAACTCTCTTGATTTTTAACTTTGTGTGTTCTTACATCTTTAAGGGCTGATGTTGCCGTGAAGAAGGAGCTTTATACTCCTGAATCTGACTGTTCTTGCACCCATTTGGAATTTGACATTGCTGGCAGTGGAATATCGTAAGTTTTCCACAGAAGGAATGATGAGTCGTAAATGTAAAATGAGTTGTAAGTTCTCCAAATACTTATTTCTCCATCCATACAGATGACGAGGATGGTACTCCACTTAGTGGAAGCGCATTGCCGCCTCCATTCCCAGCGTGCACTTTGAGAACAACTTTAGCTAAATATGCAGAATTTTTGGTCTCTCCCAAAAAGGTAAGGTTACAATTTTCATTCTACTTTTTTAAATCTTTATGAGGTATTGCTAATTATGGAAAACTCATTTACTTGTCCAAATGCTTTGCAGTCAGCGTTGCTTGCATTAGTAGCTCATGCCTTTGACCCAACTGAAGCTGATCGTTTGAGGCATCTAGCATCACCTGGTGGAAAGGTTTGTGAACTTAGCTAACATTTTCTTTTCTTTTCAGTTTTCTTTTCTGAACTAGAAATCGTGTCTAAAACACTACTTCTACGACATAAATTTTTCATCACTAAATGTGAGCTAACATTTCAACATACCGTTGTCGCATATCATCTGTGTTTAACAACAACCTGATGCCGCTGTAAAGGCGAAGTGGGGAGTGTCATGTTAACAGCGGCAAGACTTTGACAACGGCAAATTGTGAACCTATAAACATTTAACGACGGGGGCTACCGTCACGAAGATCTCGTCGTTGTTAAAAGTTAACAACGGTATTTATGCCTTTAGCAACGATTTTTTACCGACGTCTATGCTCGAGTTTCTTGTAGTGTTTGCACACTAAGTGCCCATGGTCTTTCTGCACAAAGCATTGAGACCGCTCCATATAGATCTCTTCTTCTAACTCACCATTGTGGATGATAGTCTTAATGTATATCTAGTGCAGTTCCAAGTTTAGACTCACTTCAATAGCTAGAATCAAATGAGTTGTGATACTCAACTTTGCATCGGCCTTGAGCTTCATCTTCAGAACTCATTTAGCTCGATTACTCTGTGTCCTCTCGAAGGTCGACCAGTGTCCAAACACCATTCTTCCTTATAGCTTTCATCTCGTCGAAAGTGTTCATTTCATCTTCCATTACTTTCATCCATTCTTCTTGGAATGATCCAATGATATTTTCTCTAACGTGTTACGGAACAATAACCATATTGTGAGATATTAGGGGTGTTTAGTTCTCCATCACCGTCGAATTTATGTTCTAGCTCACGACCTAACAACTCACTACTACCAGGGTATGATCATGATCACTCCCACTGAGAATGAGATCACTAATGCTCCCACTAACAACAAGATCATCACGAGTGAAATCTGTCCCATTTGCTCCAGCAGGCGGTGAATCCGGCGGACGACGAACCGACTCATCATCTGCGACTTCAACTCTCCCACTCGAATTAACAGATGTCTGCTCAACTTGATCTTGAATCTCATATAGAGATCAATCCAAATCAATCTATCCCTTCGTAGGAAATTCGTTCTCTACAAACGTTACGTCTCGTGATTTGATCTCGCTAACACTCCCACTGTCCTGCTCGGCTATAAACACATACCCCTTGGAGGTATGAGACTTACCAAAAATACTGTTCTTTCCTCTAGGTCCAATCTTTCCCAAACTTATTTGAGAAATCATGGGTGTAAGCGGCACATCACTATGGGCGCCTATGGCGAAGGTCCAGAACTTATTCCATTCCAAAGCTCATTTGGAGTGGAATTAACCGTCTTCGTCGGCACATGTTTCACGATGTTGGCAGTAATCTCCAAAGCGTTTCCCCATAAGCAAATCAGCAGTTGAGTATGCGCCATATCGACCGAACTATTTCAAGGAGCATTTTATTGGTTGTCTCTGAAACACTATTTTGCCGAGGGCTGTAGATGATCGTCAACTGATGAATGATTATCTTTTCATTACATAAACCGTTAAATTCCGCTGAAAGGTATTCTTGTTCAATGATCAGGGTGAAGGGCCTTTACCTTCCGTTCTAACGGGTGTAATCATCTGTAAATGTAATAAGATTTCGCGCTCTGTGCTGAACCCTAGCACTAAGAGGGTCATAGATGCTAGAATGGATTAATTGCAGGGGAAATTTGACTCTCGGTGCCTAACCAAAAAGTGTTCCGGTGGAATTTCTTCTAGACAACTTACACAAGTAGACGACTCCATTTGTGGAATGTTGGGCAACAAACCCCATTGGGCTAGCTGCTACATTTTATGTTGACCTTTATAGTCAAATCTAGCTTGTCTTTCATTCTCATCGCAAACATATCCGCGAGTACAAGATAAACATCAAATTATTATTGTTGCATGAATCCAAATTCAAAACACTAAATCTACAAGAAATAATACTAAAGACAAAAGAAGTTGAATCTAAAGACAGTTGGACAAAAGATTCATGAAAAGATAATCTAAAACTGAGTTTCATTAACCCTAAGATTGAAATAACATATCGGCGAATCTGCGGAGCATAGACGATATGACATTAGACTAAGACTTGACCACCACGCAAGCGCAGCTCACAAGTTCTAATCCCTTCCACTTTAACACAAAAGTTGTCGTTAATGTACATCCATCTAATGTTGCGCGGGACTCTATGACACACTACAAAAACGTCACGATCCCTGACTATGTGATTTGTCGATCCTGAATCCAAAATCCACAAAGGACATGACTCAGTCAACATATTTTTACTAGATGCACAAAGTTCACTAAGTAGCCAACAAGACATTCAATTCTGATCGATTCAGGGCAAGCCTTCACAAAGTGTACTCACTGGCCACAGTTGAAGCATTTCCTGTATTTAGGTTTCTCGGCCTTTTGCGAACATTTCGCGGTGTTGTTTTCGGAGGAGTCCTTAGGTTCACCTCAGTCTTTGTCTACTTTGCCTTTAATGCATTTGCGACATCGCGCTGTGCATTACTCTTTTGCCTTCAACGACTCTTCTTAGGTCCAAAGAATGGCGCCACACGCACCTTAGCCTTAGGCCCAACGACCTTTTGTATGTCCTCTTTAGCTCAATGTGCCTTCGAACGTGTCCTTAGAATGAGTTATTTAGATTTCCATATGTTCCCAGGAGTTAGCCAAAAAGCGGATTACGAGCTGGATTTGATGCTCATTGGTCACTTACTGACCGTTCTCCTTGAGTTTCCCGATCATAGTGGCCACATGCCTCAGATGCTATCTCACGGAGTGCTGAGGATTAATCTCATATGAATCGAACTTGATGTCGAGTGAGCACGGCTGTGCAGTCGTATAGAACTAATTATGGTCTGCAAAGCATACCACAACCCTTTAGTGATGTGTTGAGCTCAAACCTATAAAGGACGTCGTCATCCATCGTACTCACCATCATGACACATGTCTCAACATCATTAACCTCCTACTCGAATGGAAAGTATTCTGGTGATTCGTTATTCCATAGCGGGTTTTTTCATAATCTTCTTGATGTGGTTAATGGATTTCTACTCAATAAGGACCACCTTTATTCGTTTTCTTCAGATTTTATAGCTGTCACCGTTAAGTCTAAGACCTTTGTCCAACTAAGCGATAACGTTCTTCATGACAACCTAATTTCCCTAACTAAAGGAAATTTTAATAGGATCATGGAGATACAAGGACCAATGTTCTATTGTATGTAAAAGACAAGTCTCAGACCGATAGGACAGACTTGAGAGCATACTTAAACCCGGAGGACAACCCTAGCTATGCCGAAAGCACTCCCCGTTTCTAAGCATGCCTTAAAGCCACTACTATCAATCGAAACACAGTCTATACTAACAGTTCTTAATGGACCGGAGTCGAACATATCGCTTTAAATCCAAGTGTTCGACTCTTACACAAAACAATCGTCCTAGCATTACAAAACAGTCGTCCTAGAATTATTCAAGGAAATTCGGAGAACCTTGCAGATTAACCAACCGATTCACACTCGGGAACATTTTCTAGGTGTAGTTCGTACTCATCCAAACTTTCGAAAGACTACTAAGGACAATCCTAAAGGTTTGATATCTATGCTAAGCGAAACCTAGATCTACTTATCTAGGTAATCTAATACATGCAAGCAAAAAAAACAAACCATACATGTCAATACACACATACATACCAGTCAATTATTCCTAGTCATGGAATCAAGAGTCAATCACGTAAAGTAAGGCAGAACTATCTACGCTCCAGAAAACACAAAGTGTTTCAGGGAACTCAAGGAACCCACACAATGTTCTACCTATCCAGTCATGCAATATAAAACTCTCCCAGCAATATAAATTGATTTAACAATTAATTAAATTAGCCCAAAAAATTATTTATGAAAGGGTCCAAACACTTTTACAAGAATAAAACAAGTTATTTAAACCCACACTGGGTCCAGGATCAACGTCAAGTTCGTTTCGAGTCAATTCAGGTGGCCTAGGGCATTCGAATTAGCTTAGACCGGTCTAGACAACCTTAAACCATATAAACCGGTTCATTCAGCTGGTCTGAACCAAATTGACCCGGTTGACTCAAACCAACAGGACTGAGCCGAACCAGAATAGTTCATAGAAAGGAACCATTCCAGTTCGAATCAGGTCCGTCCGGTTTACAAAGAATCAGACCGGTACTGTTCATCTTCCCCAACGGGAGGATGAACTTGCTGCTAGGGTTTTCAACCCTAGCAATAACCGCCAGCCCGAGGGAGGTGGCCAACCACCATGGCTGGCCACGACTGGGGGGCGACCACCACGGGTCGACATCGCCTCCTCTTCCTTCCTTCGGGAACCACCGCACCTGGGGCCAAAGGCACAAAGGCTGCGACCTCCAGCGCCAGCCGCAGCCATGAAAGCCGCAACCTCCAGCACCAGCCGCAACCACGAAGGCTGCGACCTCTATCGCCTTCCAAAGCCACAAATGATGCAGCCTCTAGGGCCTACCGTGGCTACAACCACGAAGACTGCCACCACTAGGGCGGGGCCGCAGACACCATGGCAGCGACCACATCATCGTGTCCACGACCACCATGGCTCCGACCACCATGCCAAGGTCGCGACCACAATGGTTACGACCTTGGTTTCGGCGTCAGGTTCGTCGCGGTGAGAATATTAACGAGTTCGAGAATTCATAAACCAACTTCTATGGTTCTGATACCAATGTTGGAATCTGCGAAACATGCAATCGAGTAACGCACAACACAACACATATGTAAGTTACCTCCTTGATCGATTCCCTTAGCTGAAGCGGATCTGTCTGAGGTTGAGATCATGGTCTGCCGGACGGGAGGACACACTGTGGTTTGACGGGCAACGACCTATAATAGTACAGCTACTGACCTCTGTCTAAATTGTAGGGTGACTATCAATCATCAAGTTTTTCCTAAACCTGATACCCCTATATATACTGGTATACAGAGAGATAGGTTTTTAGGTCAGAAACACAACTGGACTTATGTGAATGAGGTCACACTTATGGGTGACCCAATTTCCTAAAACCAACAAATATAAATTGTTTCCCGTTCGAACTTGAAATTGAAAATGAGCAGAGAACCCATTTTCGGTGGCTTGCATCGTGCCCAACAACCTATACTTCTTTCTTCCATCCGCTCGGTGGCTTGCGTTTCCCTGTCTTGGCTTATGGTTTTGACGAGGTTTGTATTTACTTTGCTCTCACCTAAAGCCATAGTATTAAGTTCTTTGATCGATGCTGTTGGGATATTAGCCGCTGCTAATATCCGCCTTGCAGGACCTTGTGATTCAATGGACCAAGAGAAATGCACATGAAACAAGGATTTACGTGGTTCACCAATTTAGCTACATTCACGACTCACACACACACTTTCACTATAGAAAAATAGTGTTACAAATTGTGTGTCACACAATGTATCACCCGCAGTCTAAAATACTCTCTCCGTATTTTTGGCTTACAAATACAACACTATTTTCTCCCACTCTCGACACTCCAACAACCATTTCTTTTTTTCTCTATTTCTTGTGGTTCTTACTTCCTTCAGCATTTTTGGGTTCTTATAGATGTCAAAAGGATGAGAATCTTCAGTGGCTTGGACACTTTGCTGAGTGCCTTCCCCAATCTGCTTAGTGCATTGTCCACTCTAATGAGTGGCTTCTCCACTTGTTGAGTGGTGGTGGTGGCCAGAAGTCTCCATTGTCTAACAGTATCCCACTTGGAGACTTAACTCCACCTATATACATGAGTGAAGTGGGTGTGAGACTTACCTGTCTTCTATTGTTGAAGACCCACTGAAGTTGAGCACAACTTCAGTTTCTCTAAGGTGACTGACTTGGTTAACATGTTAGCTGGGTTCTTACTGCCTTGGATCTTCTCAATTGATCAAATTCCATCATCTAGTAGCGATCTGACGAAGTGATAACGAATTCCAATATGCTTGGTCCTTGAATGAAATGCAGAATTCTTTGCCAGATGTATAACACTTTGACTGTCACTATGCAAAACATTCTTCGCCTGTTTTAGACCTAATTCTGCTAACAATCCTTGTAACCAGATCATCTCTTTGCTTGCCTTTGTAACTGCAATATATTCCGCCTCTGTGGTTGATAACACGACTATTTTCTGTATCTGCAAAATTCAACTGACTGCAGTAGTCCTGACTGTGAATACATAACCGGTAGTACTCCTCCTGTTGTCTACCTCACCAGCAGAATCTGAGTCTACAAACCCTTCTAGTATCAACTCATTTATTCTGAAACACACGTATCTATCAGTAATGCCTCTTCGATACCTTATTATCCACTTGACTGCTTCCCAATGTTGCTTTCCAGGATTAGTCACGAACCTTCTCAGAGCTCCCACTGCATGAGCAATATCTGGTCTTGTGCAAACCATGACATACATGAGACTTCCAATGGCTGAGGCATATGAAACCTTAATCATGAAGTTCCTTTCATCTTCTGTCTTGGGTGATTGCTCCTTGGATAGTCGAAAATGACTAGGCTTTGCTGTACCCAAGTCCTTCATCTTGAACTCACTCGACAATTTCTTCTTCAATTGTTTGATTTCACCCATATTTGAACTTGCCACTAATATGTCATCGACATAAAGTAGCAAAATAATATAGCTGGACTCAAACCCTTTGAAGTAGCAACAATGGTCAACATTGCATCTGAAACAACCATTCGTTTGCATAAACCCATCAAACGTTTTGTACCACTGCCTTGGAGCCTGTTTCAATCCATACAAGCTCTTCTGCAGTTCACACACGAGTTTCTCCTTGCCATTTTATGAGAAACCCTCTGACTGCTCCATGTATATCTCCTCCTCAATATCACCATTGAGGAAAGCAGTTTTGACATCTAACTGCTCAAGTTGCAAGTCTTCTGCTGCAACAATACTTAAAATTGCCTGAATGGTCGTCATTTTTACAACCGATGAAAATATGTCAGTGTAATCGATACCTTCTTTTGGCTGAAAGCCCTTCGCTACAAGTCTCACCTTGTACCTTTTGGAACCGTCATGTTCCTCCTTGAATCGATACACCCATTTGTTGTGTAAAGCCTTCTTTCCCACGGGTAACTCAGCTACCTCCCATGTCTTGTTAAAGATAAGGGATTCCATCTCCTCTTTCATTGCATGCTCCTAATTGCTAGAAAATTCTCCTTCACATGCTTCATCATAGCATTTAGGTTCTCCTGCATTAGTAAGCAACAAATAATTCATGTACCTTCTATTTGGTATAGGAGGCCGTGAAAATCTTCTTAATACAGGAGATGAAGATGGAGACTGTGGTTGATCAGTCTGTTCTGTGCTGCTCTGCGATGTTTGTTCCTCTGAATGAGGAAGCTCATCGGCTTGCTGCGCTACACTTATGTCTGGGATATCATCTAGATCAACGTACATAGGATCGCTCTGTGTTGCATTACTATGTTGTAGTGTATTTCTGTCCTTGTACATCACCTTTTCATTGAATATCATGTCTCGACTTATGATCACCTTCTTGGTCTGGTCATCCCAGAACTTGTACCCAAGCTTATCTCCACCATATCCGATGAAGGTTAATTTTAATGACTTGGAGTCAAGCTTTCCCCTAGCTTGATCACTAATATGCACATATGTTACACAACCAAAAAGTTTCAAATGAGAAAGCTCTTCTGGTATTCCGAACTCCAGCGGGACTGATGGTCCACGATTGGTAAATTAAGCTGCTGTATTGACTACCTCTGCCCAGAACTGTTTGGGTAGTCCTGCATGTCTACGCATGCTTTTGGCTCTCTCAGTCATTGTTCAGTTTATCGCTTTTAGCATTCAACACACCTTAACCCTTGGATCACTTTAGCCTTTGTACTCCCATTCGTTTAGAACACCTTTAATATTCCAATTACTATTATGGGTAAACTCTATCTGCAGATAACCCTCCAAACTTCATAAATTTGATTAATAACAAATTGTTTGGTAATATAGTAATGCCTAAGCGTAGGAGTTTTCAAATATTCCGCATTGAAGGTGTTCTTCAAAGTCTTTGCTTCTTCATATTCTAATATCTAGGCATTTGGATGTGGAATGGCGATGATTTTTTACGATCCTTCCCATTTTGGCGATAGTTTGTTGACTTTTACTTGATGGTCTAACTCATTCCTTCACCATACTATCTTCCCCACGAAACATTGGTGAGCAAAGACTCGCCTATTGTAGTATCGCGTTGTGGTGAGGCACATCCTTCCTTGGAGCTATTCAGATGCCCATCTCTTCTCATCCATCAAGTCCACTTCCAAACGCATTTGGCCCTCATTTGTCATTTCATTGAAGAGTTTTACTCTATGCGAAATGACCGCTATTTGTGTTGGTGCGACTGCTTCCGAACCATCGTCTCGCCCGTCACTTGTTTGGGTATTGTTCGAAGCGCCGAAGAACATTTTCCAGCTCTTCTGTCCACTTCCCTTGTTGGGTGTCTAGCCTCTTTTTTAATCCGTTCAGAACCGTTTTGTTGGCCGCCTCAACTTGTCGATTTGTTCGCGCATGTCTTACTAAAGCGTGCCTGTGTTTTATTTTCAACTCTTGACAAAACCATTTCAACTCTTTGCTAACGAATTGAGGTCCATTGTCGCTCACCAGTACACTTGGAATCCCCTATCTAGAAACAATTCTAGATTTTAGGAACTGTATAACTTGAAGCTCTGTAGTCGACGCTAATGCCTTCCCCTCAACCCATTTAGAGAAGTAGTCATTCTCTACTATGACGTAGGTGCGTTGCTTTGACCTAGGAAGTCGTCCAAAGAAGTCGATTCCCCATTGTCCAAAAGTCCAAGCGACGCTAAATTTTCAGGGTGGCGCGCTATGTTTGGACCGTAGTTTTGACAAGATTCACATTTCTGAACCAGCTCTTTTGCCTCTCTGTTCATGGTAGGCGAATAATATCCTTGGTTGAGGATTTTACGGACAATGGACCTTGCCCCTTCATGGAGAGTAGCGTACCTCTTATGAACTTCTCTAAGTATTGTGGTTGTCTATTGCTAAGCAACACATTTAAGAAAAGGCGCGGAGAATCCCTTCTTGTATAATGTCCCTTCAATGATCTTAAAATTTGGGTCCAACCTCAATATTCACCTAGATTCAACCCCTTCCTCTGGTCGCTCGCCATTTTCCAAATCTATCCTAATTGGGGCCGCTCTATGTTTAACTCCCTAGGAATGACTTCTATTTGAAAGTTTTTTAATCCCTCTAATAAATTGTTTTGCCTCCTTCAAGTATATCTTCATCTACTCTCCCTTTGCAGCGTATTCACCTCTCACTCTGTTTAGCACCATTTGCGAATTGCAGCAAACGTTGAGATGAGCGCCGCCCAATCCTTTGGCAAGTCTGAGACCAGTAATCAACGCTTCATACTTCGCTGCGTTGTTGGTGGCCTTGAAGGTGCGTCGCCATCTGGAGGTGTTAATACCAATCCTACCCCCGAGCCTTCGGCTGAAGATGATCCATCCATATGGAGCGTCCAAATATTCTTTACTTCCTCGGGTTCTAGTAGCGGCGCTTCGGGTGGACATGTGGATTCCAATCAGCCAGCGCCTGCCCATTTATAGTTCTTGTGGGTCCGAACTTAATCCAAAATCCACTTAATTCAATCGATCATTTAATCATTCTTCATGAAGCGTCTGGTTTTAGCAGGAAGTGTTTTAAAGGTTGACTTGTTGGAACAGTATTTTCATGTTAGTGAAAGTAGGGCGAATCTTTCTAGCCAAGACTACCAACGAATAAAGGTACTTTTAAACTTCTAGATAATACATTTCAGCCTTTGCAAGAACCCTGGAAACTTAATACACGGGTACTTGTCCCTTAGCAATCTCCTTGATTATTACAGAGCTTACAACTACTGGACTGATGCCTAAGTATAGGAAAAGAGTGTCGCCTTTTGTTAGTTTAACTAGTGGACCGTTCAAACTTCTTGGTCGCCATTAGAACCTGGAAGAATATGAGGGATTTGTCCCTAGCCTTCGCCAAAAAGGGACAGAGCACCGCCATTCTCTGAATTCACATCAATCCCCCTGTGACTCACCATATAGCCTAATAACTTTCAAGAGTGTGCGCCATAAACGCATTTGGTCGGGTTAAGGCGCACTAGATGGAGAGGCATACGCTCGAATGTTCTCCAAATCCTCCACATGATCAACACCCTTGATGGACTTGACCAACATATAATCCACGTACACCTCCATGGTGTCTCCTATCATCCCAGCGAAGAGTGTGTTCAGCATCCTTTAGTAGGTCGCCTCGACATTAATTAAAGCAAATGGCATCACAGTGTAATAGTAGACGTCGCTATCTGCATAGAAATCTGTGTGCTGGGCGTAGCCCTCGACCATATGAATTTGGTGATATCCCGAATAGGCGTCCACAAAACCGAGCATCTAATGGTCGGACGTAGTGTCCACTAGCTGGTCAATCCTTGGTAAGGGGTAATAATCCTTGGGACACGCCTGGAAATGTAAGATTCGGAGTGGAAGCTATTGGACCAGAAAGCTCTCGACACCATAAGGCTATCAGTGTCAACGTCACTAGCCTACAATGTCAAATAAGAAAAGACAACCACATCTCTCATGGCGACCCTCTTCAGTTTGTACGAACAACCTACTACAACAAATAAAATTCATCTGATAGATAAGGTGTTCACCAAGACAATCCTAGAAGGAGCACAATTCAGAGAGCATCTTAGTGAGTTCAAAGAATTGATGAACCAACTAGAAGTAGTGGATATGTCTTTCACTGAAGAGAAACATGCATGTCTAAATCTTGGGCAGTTGGCTAATGGGTGGAAAGCTACAGTCACTGCAATCACAGGATCTGCAGGAAAGAGAAAACCGAAGTTGGATGATGTGGTTAGCACCATTATGACCGAAGAAATTCAAAATCGTTCAAATGGTAATTCTAGTTGAGCGTCAGCTTTGAATGTAATAAGTAGAGGCATATATTCAAACAAGAGTGGAGGGCCCAATAAGTCCAAATACAAAAATGGCAGGTTACAATCTCGAAATTCCCAAAATCATAACTAAAAGGTGATCGAATGTTGAAACTGCGGCAAAATAGGGCACTACAAAAATCCATGTAGATCCCCGAAGAAAGAAAAGGAAGGAAAGAAAGAAGCAAAAATCACAGCAGAAGAGGCGCGCGATGTATTGATATGCTCTTTAGAGAGCATGTCAGAGTCATGAGTGCTAGACTCTAGAGCTTCCTTCCATGCGACCTCCAACAAAGAACTCTTACTGAGTTATTCATTAGGTGGTAAGGTATATCTTGGTGATGATCAACTTTGCGACGTGGTTGGCAAGGGTGATGTACATATCAAGTTGAATGGATCTGTGTGGAATTTATGGGATGTAAGACACATTCCTGACTTGAGGGAGAATTTGATCTTGGTAGGCCAGCTAGTAACTAAAGGTTATGTAACAAACTTCAATGGTGATACTTGGAAGGTTTCCAAAGGTTCAATGACAGTCGCTCATGGCCAGAAGAGTGGTGCACTCTATTCAACGACGAACACTTGTGGGTCAATTACAGTTGCAGATAACAAAGATGATCCAAATTTATGGCACCAGGGACTTGGTCACATGAGAGACAAGGGTCTCAAGATCATGCATTCCAAAGGAAAAATACCAGACCTACAGTCAGTTGACACTGACTTATGTGAAAGCTGCATCTTTGGGAAGCAGAAGAGAGTTAGCTTCATAAAGAGTGTCAGATCATTAAAGCCAGAAAAGCTTGAGCTAGTTCACACGGATGTCTCGGGCCCAACTACTGTCTCATCCATTGGCGGGAAGTCATATTTCATGACTTTAAATGACGACCATTCCAGAAAGGTATAGGTTTATTTCTTGAGACACTATATGTATTTGAAATGTTCAAGATGTGGAAAGCCATGGTTGAAAATGAGTCAGGTCTAAAGATCAATAAATTGAGATCCGACAATGGTGGTGAGTATGATGACATGGAGTTCAAGAAGTTCTGTTATGAAAATGACATCAGACTAGCAGGGACTGTGCCAAGGACACCACAACAAAATGGCGTAGCAGAATGAATGAACCAGACATTGGCTGAGAGAGCCAGAAACATGCGTATACATGCATGACTGCCCAATCAGTTCTGGGCAGAGACAATCAATACAACAACTTAATTGATCGACTGAGGACCATTATTACTGCTAGAGTACATAATACCAGAAGAGGTATAAAGCGAATAAGAGGTAAAACTTTCTATTTTGAAAGTTTTTGGTTGTGTTTCATATGTGAATACTAGTGATCAGGCTAGGGAAAATCTTGACCCTAAGTCACTAAAATGCACCTTCATTAGATATGGTGGAGATGAGCTTGGATATAAGTTATGGGATCAAGATGTAATTTTTACTGAAAATGTGATGTACACAGACAGAAATACACATGGCGATCCTATGTATGTTGATCCAGATGATATCACAGATAGAAGTATAGTGCAGCAAATATATGAGAGTCCTCAGGCAGAGGAACAGTCATTGCAGATAAGCACATAACAGACTGACCAACCACAGTCTCCATCTTCATCTCATGTACTAAGGAGATCTTCACGGCCTCCTATACCAAATAGAAAATACATGATTTATTTGTTGCTTACTGATGCAGGAGAACATGAATGCTATGATGAAGCATGTCAAGTGGAAGATTCTAGAAGGTGGGAGCTTACAATGAAACAAGAGATAGAGGCTCTTATCTCTAACAAGACAAGGGATATAACTGAGCTACCCGTGGGAAAGAATAACTTACAAAACAAATGGGTGTATCGATTCAAGGAGGAACGTGACAGTTCCAAAAGGTACAAGGCAAGACTTGTAGCCAAAGGATTCCACCAGAAGGAAGATATCAACTACACCGACATATTTTAACCGGTTGTGAAACTGACTACCATTCAGTCTGTTTTAAGTATTGTTGCAGCAAAAGACTTGCAAATTGAACATTTAGATATAAAAAAACTGATTTCATCCATCGTGACCTTGAGGAGGAGATATACATGGAGCAGACGGAGGGTTTCTTAGAACGTGGCAAGGAGAAACTTGTGTGTAAATTGGAGAAGAGCTTGTATGAACTGAAACAAGCTCCAAGGCAGTGATACAAAAAGTTTGACGTATTTATGCAGACGAACGACTATTTCAGATGCAATGATGACCATTGTTGCTACTTCAAAAGGTTTGAGGCCAACTATATTATTTTGCTACTTTATGTCGATGACATGTTAGTGGCAGTTTAAGATATGTGTGAAATCAAGCAACTAAAGAAGCAATAGTCGAGTGAGTTCAACATGAAGGACTTGGGCGCAACAAAGTATAGTCTTGGGATGAGAATCAACAGAGACAAGTCAAATGGTACTTCAGAACTAACTCAGGCGGAGTACATTGGGCGTGTTTTCAAAAGGTTCGGCATGAGTGATGTTAAAGCAGTTAACACACCATTGGCTAGTCATTTTCGACTAGCCAAGGAACATCCACCCAAGATAGAAGATGAAAGGAACTTCATGGGTAAGGTTCCATATACCTCAGTCATTGGAAGTCTCATGTATGTCATAGTTTGCACAAGACCAGATATTGATCATGCAGTGGGAGCTGTGAGCAGATTCATGACTAATCCTAGAAAGCAACACTGGGAAGCAGTCAAGTTGACACTAAGGTATCTGAGAGGCACCACAGATAGATGCCTGTGTTTTAGAAAAAAACGAGTTGAGACTACAAGGCTTTGTAGACTCAGATTTTGCTGGTGAGGTGGACAACAGGAGGAGTACTACTGGTGTATTCACAGTGAGGACTACTGCAGTCAGTTGGATTTCACAAATATAGAAGCTAGTAGCATTATCCACCACATATGAGGAATACGTAGCAGTTACTAAGGCAAGCAAATAGATGATCTGGTTACAGGGATTGTTAGCAGAATTTAGTCTAAGGCAGACGAAGAATGTTTTGCACAGTAACAGTCAGAGTGTTATACATCTGGCAAAGAATTCTACATTTCATTCAAGGACAAGGCATATCGTACTTCAGTATCACTTCGTCAGATCTCTACTAAAAGACGAAGTTTTAACACTTGAGAAGATCCAGGGCAGCAAGAACCCAACTAACATGTTAACCAAGACAATCTCTACAGAGAAACTGAAGTTATCCTCAGCTTCATCGAGAGTGTCGGGTGTCGGATCCGACTTTCCACCCACTCATTTTGAATTATTATTTTTCGCTCGAAAAATGTCGGGTCTTGGCGAGTGACGGGTCCGGTCGAGCATGGTCATCAACCGAGCCCATAATCCGCCCTTTTAGTTTGCTTTTGAAATTATGTTTTTACCAATTTACCCGAATTGTCCAATTTGATCATGCTTGGTTAAAGAGATGGCATGCATTTTTCTTTAAATGAAATAAACCATGTACAAACATTTTTATTTACAAGTTAATTTCAAATAAAAACACAAGACAAAATAAAGTTAATCGTACTCAAAGAAAAAATGGTTTAAAGTGCACAAATGAGTTTGAAAATATTAAGCACGTTTGACCAAATTGTCACATTTTGAGAAATTATAGGATGTCAAAAAAATGTAGGGACCAAAATGCATTATATTAAAATTTGAGCTGAATTGGAAAAATATTTCGAAAAATTGCAGAAATGACCCTAAACTATTGTGGACTTATTCGTAACACTTGGTAAAGTTCTAAAATAACACGAAAATTATTTTGGACTTATTTGTAATACTTTGAGAAGTCATGGAATATCCAGAAAAATTTAGCAATCAAAAAATAATTTTTGAACAAATTATAACTAAACTGAATTTTTGAAAACAAAATACAGAATTGACCCCAAACTATTCTGGAGCTATTTGTATCACTTGGTAAAGTTCCAAAATAACCCGAACATTATTCCAGACTTATTTGTAACATTTTAGAAGTCATAGAATGTCCAAAATAGTTTAGAAGTCAAAATGTAAATTAAAAAAAAAATTGCACAAAGGGCCCAAAACGTTTCTGCTTTTGTTTATAACACTCGATAAAATCTTAGAATGACCCGAGAGTACAAGGACCGAGTTGTAACCTTCATCAAATGTTTGGAATGACCTAAGTCATTTTGAAAATATTTGTTTACATATATATAATATACATAGGGTTAATTGTCAATTTCCCCCTAAGGTTTAGATCGAATTTGAGATTCCACCTTAATGTTTAAAATTTTAAATTTTAGTCCTAATATTTGTACAAAATGAAAAATTCCCCCATTCCGTCACTTTGCCGTTTAACACTAACGGAAATGTCATCATGCGCAAATCATGTGACTTTTTAATACATTAAATGGACAAAAATGCCCTCCGTGGAATTTCTTCCGCTGTTCTTCAAGTTCTTGAGTTGTTCTTCAAGTTCTTGAGCTGTTCTTCAAGTTCTTGAGCTGTTCTTCAAGTTCTTGAGCTGTTCTTCAAGTTGGCCAAGAGGTTGTTCTTTAGATTGGCCAAGAGGGACAATTCCTTTAAGCTTTCACAATAACTAAGTCATCGTATGTTTGCAAATCCACATACATATACCACCTCTCCTCTTTGCGCCCCCCTAAACAATCGATCGTCATCATTACCTCTTATTACGCGCAGCGCAGAGTTTCTGCTCCGCCCTCTCTTCTCCTCTCTCTCTCCACTCCCAATCGGAGGTATAAAAATTCGATTCAGAAGAACACATACTGATTCATCTCTTCACCGTCGTCGTCGTCGTAGATTAGAACCTCGCACTGTGGACTATATAGATCGTGTACCGAACCTCGATATTTTTCTGCGGGGGATACCAGTTGCTTTGATCCTCCCTTGTTCTGTTCCCGCTAAAGTAGGTCTTGTAGTCTTCTAGTGGAGATATCTGTTCCCGTATAGGGTTCTTTCATTTTGAATTCTATTCATGGGTTGGGGAAAATTTTGTCATTTTAACACACGTGATCTGCACATGTTTCCTAAACCGTCTGAAATAAATAGAGATATGACGGAATGGGGGGATTTTTCATTTTGTCCAAACATTAGGACTAAAATTTAAAATTTTAAACATTAAGAGGGATTCTCAAATTCGGTCCAATATACATATATTATACTTATACATATAGTATTACATATAAATTATACATATATATACATAGTATCTCATATACATATATATTAAGGTTAATTAACTCAACCGTTACTTATGTTGGCATATGTGACTGAACCATTCAAAATTGAGCTCAACTGTTACTTATGTTTCCATATGTGACTGAACAGTTCAGTTTTATAATTGCCGTTATTTGACACCGTTAACTACTATAATGTGCTTGTCACGTGAGCTGCTTAGATTGTGAACTTCCGAGACTACCCTAATCCTTGTCTACTTATAAGCATCTTGTTCCTTAGGTGTTGGAGAAGATTGAGCGCGAAATTTCTAGAGAAGGGAGGAAGTACTGACGAAGTCACGGTGAGAACACAGAAGCCATGAAATCTGAGGATGAATGCTGTCCTATGGGGTTTCACAACCGTAGAAAGGTTCGATCTCGGTCAATCTCTTCCCCTAATACCTACCACGGAGCTTTGCGTATGAGAATGTGCTATCGTGGGCTTGTGTGCTCCGTTAAATCTGCTGGTACGTGGCAGAATTTATGTCGTCGTTTCCATGGATGCCCTAATTTTGAGGTAATTTGACAGTGGGTAATCCTAATTGGCAATCCTAATTCGTTTTGCTGCAGTAACTTGAACCGTAATGCTTTATTTTCTAACCTTAATTTGTAACATGAGCTACATGTTTGTTGTTTCTTCTGTTGTAGTCTGTAATGAACCCCGGATGTGGGTTTTTTGATTGGGAAGATCCAGCTATGTGTCCTTATGGTCAGATTGCAGCGATGCAATTTCAACAAAGAGAGAAACATTTGAAAGAACAATTGGATGTTGCGAAAACCAATTGGAAGTCGATCCAGTCGGAAGTTAGTTGCACTGTTAGTAATTGTTGTTTTTGTTCTAAGTTCAATTGCGAAGAATTAGTAGAAGTTAGTTCTACCTTTGTCTGTAACTGAAGTATGAATTCTAACTGAATGATGAAGAACAATGTGTATTTTGCGAAGGTGGTGACTTATGTTTGTGGAGATGTTGTTAAATGAAGTGTTATCTTTTCCGAACTGTTATTAAAATGTGACTTAAGTTTGGACATTTTGTTACCCAACCGTTACTTGGGTTTCCCAGAATCCAGAATACATCCGAAAACATAATCCATCATAATCTATCATATAATCCCAAAACAGGTTCCGTTAAAACAGACCTTCATAAGTAACAAAATATGAAAGAACAAAATGAACTCGACTCTACTGTGTAGATTGCCAGTATTGCTTCGTTCTCTTTGGAAGGACCGTCTTGAGTGTCTGATCCAGAACAATCAACGCTCTTGAGCCTGAAAGGATGGGTTCCCTTGCTGCGCTATCATCAATTTCTATAACAGTTGGTTGTTCTCTTCTTTTCTTGAGTTTTGCCGGACTGCTTGAGTGGGCCTACATATCATACCGGTATCGTTATTCCAAACATGTGAACATGACAACCACATGTGAAAGACAGATTGACTAACTCTTTTTGCTAGTGTGTTAACACGCTTCTTTTTTGTCAAAATCACTAGTCTCACCCTCAAACTTGAAGTTCTTTAAGTCGTCTAGAAGATCGGTTAGTGTTACATCACCCTCAAATCTGTCTTCGGGTTTCCGTTCGGTAGGAGGTATAGAATTCCACCATCGTCTACGAGATTGTACTAGATGACCACTAATCTGGAGAGAAACTCATAATTCATATTCTCCAACGGTATGACAAATGGCTTCTCCTCACCTTCGTATGCATGAATTCCCCCATTGTCAATCCACTTTCCACAGTGCCTAATGAATAACGTATAAATGTAGTCTTTGATTGACATTCCTACGGATAAAAGTATGTCTCAACATAAATAACACATTTATCACATAATGCGGAACAAACGTAACCCACAATGCACAAAACCACACAGCATAAATCCAATTAACAGCATATACAAACACAAAAATCACCGAATCAAACCAAATACAGCATATACAAAGGTAAAAAAACAAACTTTCACACCAAAAAATAAATACTTTGTTACCAAATTGAAAAGTACAAAGCATATCAATATAAAACCCTAACCTACAAGCCGAACTTGAACATGAATTTGCAGCAAATCGCACAATCACACAGAAATAGGAACATATTCTGCAGCAATTTTATCGTTTCGTACCGTACAGCAAAAGCAAAGCCCTAATCTTCGAACGAATCGTAGATTAATGCAGATAATAGCGTAGACGAACACAAACCGAACTGGTAGCACACGGTAGAATGCGAAAAGCCAATGAAGTTGCTGTTCAATCGAAGCGAAAACGAAACTTACTTCCAGATGTATGTTCCGAAACGCAATGTCGCTGAGGAGACGGATTCTGTGCTGAAAAACGACAAACTATGTGTGGAATAAGGTAGAAAGGGTGGGTTGTAGGGAAATGGGAGTTGATGGGAAGTTACAGTGTGGGGATGACTAAAACGAGGGGAAACGGTACAAAGGTGACAGGAGGGTATAATCGTACTTTCAATTGACTTCAAATCGTTTAAAATGGGTCATGTGCTTTCCACGTGACATTTAGACGGTAAGATGTGACGGAAACTTTACGGAATAACCATTCAGTGACATCTTCAAACTTAAGTAACGTTTCAGCTACATAAACAAAAATGAGCAACCTTTTAATCACATAGGTCAAACATAAGTAACTGTTGAGGTAGTTAACCCTATATATTATACATATAGATATATATAGTATCACATATACATAATATATATATTAACAAGTATATATATAATAATAAAAATTCTTTCCGTGCAAAGTTGGAAACATGGCCACACATGGCCAGGTTTGGCCACGTGGATTTTTTTTACTTTTTTAGGTTTTAGTTTTCATATATATACTATATATATTTTTTCAATCTCGATTTCTCTCGGCTAGTATCCTCGCGTGCGGTATTTTGACCCCGAGCCAAAATCAGGTGTTTACAGTTGCCCTTCTTTGAACACGCAATCATGGAATGGATCTCACGAGTGCGTGTTCAAAGACAAACAACTGATTTTGGTTTATCTCGCTTCATTATTTACATAGTATACAACATTATCGTGCGACTTTCGAAAGTTGGACATCTACAAGTCTCGATTGTTGACGAAGATTTGCGGAGACTGATCGCCTAAACACTTAACAACATGTGACTCCGAGAAGCTGGATACCTACAGGTCCTGGTCGTCGAGGATGATTTGCGGAGTCTGAACACTTAAAGGCTCCGCTCGTCGGCTTGTGATTCGTTAGAGATGACTTACGGAGGCTGAAAACCTAAAGGCTCCGCTCATATTTTATTTATTTATCCCTAGAAGCTGGATAACTACACGTCCTGGTCGTCGATGATAACTTGGGAAACCTGACCACCTAAAGGCTCCGCTCGTCGGTTTTTGTGACTCCCAAAAGCTGGATAACTACAGGTCTTGGTTGTCGATGATTTATTTATTTTTTTCTCTCGATTTTCTTTCCTTTAGCTACATTTTTTTTATCGCACCTCTCTGTTCCCTTAATTTTTGCCTAGGTCGCCTTTTCGGGTTTTCAACCTAGCAGGGATTTGATTCATCTCCTTTTGCCATGATTGTCCTTTTTGGGATTTTCAATCATGCATTTCTTCCCTAAATTTTGCCTAAACCGCACTTTCGGTTTTTCGATTTAGCGAGAATTTTCTCCCACTTTTGGAGGTTTGCTTTCTGGTTACGAACACCTTAAGGATAGTAATTTCTAACTGGGTCCATATTTGCTGGACAGGGGAGTTCTTGGTCGTCCATATCGGTGATAATCATGGCTCCTCCACTGAAAACCTCTTTGAGGACACAAGGCCCTTCATATTTAGGCACGAACTTACCCCGAGAGTATGAATTGCGCAGGATTTTTCTGAGAACTAGATCACCTGCTAGTAATTTTCTTGGACGTACCTTCCTGTTAAATGCAAGAGCCATGTGTTGCTGGTACAATTGCCCGTGGAGCTGCACGATGAGCCGTCTTTCATCTATGAGGTTTAATTTCTCGTATTTACATCTCGCCCATTCTGATTCGTCCATCTCTACTTCAGCGTGGATCCTTGCTGACAGGATTTCCACTTCAATTGGCAACACTACTTTAATCCCATAAACAAGCGAAAATGGGTTTGCCCTGGTTGATGTCCGTATTGAGGTCCTGTATGCCATGAGTGCCCAAGGAAGCTTGTCGTGCCAGTCCTTATAATTGACAGTCATTTTCTCTATGATCTTCTTGATATTGTTATTTGCTGCTTCCACTGCGCCATTCATTTGTGGGCGATATGTAGACGAATTTCTATGCTTGATCTTAAATTGGTTACACAACCCATCAACCAATTTATTATTCATATTTTTGGCATTATCTATGATGATTGACTCTGGCACCCCATAACGCGCGATGATATTCTGCCTACTGAAATGCTCGACTGTTGTTGTCGTTACTGCCCGTTGGTGAAATAATCGATCGCGACCAATATGAATTGATGACCGTCCGCCTTTGGAGAGATCATACCGATTACATCGATGCCTCACATTGAGAAAGGCCATGGGGAAGTCATGGGATAGAGCTCGTGTGGTGGCATGTGGATTTGCTCTGCGTACACTTGACAGAGGCGACAGTGTTGGACGTGTCTCGCACAATCAGACGTCATGGTGGACCAAAGGTATCCAAGTCTCATTATCCTTTTTCATAGCTCCCATGTGTGGGCCGCAACAACCTTCATGAATTGTTTTCATTAGGCGCTGAGCTTCTTTGGCATTCACGTATCTCAAGAGGGTATCATCAAATGATCTTTTGTATAAGATCTGGCCAGTGAGAAAATAATTGCAAGTCATCCTTTGTACGACCTTCTGTTCATTTCTTGTAGCACCTTCTGGGAACTCTCCGAACTCCAGGTATTTTTTTTTATGTCAGTGAACCACGGTTGACCGTCTGACTCTTCGACTGTACAATAATAGGCTGGAACCCTTTTGATCATGATCTCCACTGGAAGTACCTGATTTCCCGACAAATTTTACTCATTGATGCGAGAGTTGCCAATGCGTCTGCAAATTGGTTCTTATTTCTCGGCATATTAGTGAAATTGATGTCTTCAAATGCGTATTTCAAGGTACTCGTGGTATGGCTGGAGTTTGGCATCCCTCGTTTTCCATTCCCCTGTCGTTTGGAAGATGATTAACATTGAATCTCCGAACACTTCTAGTTTCTTCACTTCGAGGTCTAGTGCAGTGCGCATGCCGAGAACACATACCTCATAATCTACGATGTTGTGTTGTGCAGTGGAAGGTGACCTTGGCGGTCACTGGAAAGTTTTGCCCCTTTGGTAAGATGAGCACTGCCCCTATACCCACTCCGACTGAATTCACAGCACCGTTGAAGTACATCCTCCAATTTGCCTTCGACATCCCTTCTTCTTCTACTTGCATAATCTCCCCATCTGGGAATTCCGAGTTGATCAAGTGATTGTCGTTTATGGGAAACTCCGCTAAATGATCTGCGATTGCTTGCCGCTCCACCGAAATTCGAGGCATGAACTCTATGTCATACCTAGATAGTTGAACTAGCCACTTGGCGATATTTTTTGTCCATGTTGGCTTATCTAAAAGGTATCTCACGGGATCCATCTTTGAGTATAGACGTATGGTGTAGTACAACGTATACTGGTGAAGTCGCTGCATTACCCACATGAGTGTGCAACATATCCTCTCTGCCCTGATACTTTGTTCCACCCTCCGTGAAGTTCTTACTCACGTAGTATATGGCATGTTCATTTTTTCTAGTCACGTTGAGTTGTCCCAACATGCACCCCAATGAGTCTTGGCGCACTGTTAAATAGATAATGAGCGGTCGTCCTGAAGTTGGCAGTACCGGGACTGGTGGGCTCATCAGGTATTTTTTATGGACTCTAAGGCGTTCTGGCATTCTTCATCCCATATTATCCGAGCGTTCTTATGTAAAAGACGAATAAAGGTTGACACTTCGTTGTCATATTTGCGATGAAACACACAATGTAATTCAAACGGCCTATTAGGCTTCAGACCTCTTTGACGGTCGATGGTGATGATAACTCTTGTATCGCCTTGACTTTGTCAGGGTCTACCTCAATTCAATTCTTACTGACTATAAAGCCCAATAATTTGCCTGATGTGACTCCAAAAGTTCATTTAGTCGGGTTTAAACGCAACTTGTACTTCTTGAGCCTTTCAAATAGAATGCGTAAATTGATCAAGTGATCTTCACCGTCTTGAGACTTTGCAATCATATCATCAACGTACACGTCGATCTCTCTGTGCATCATGTCGTGGAACAGTGTCACCATTTCCCTTTGGTAGGTTGCCCCTGCGTTTTTTAAACCGACATGCATAACTCTGTAACAAAATGTGCCCCATATCGTTACAAATGCGATTTTTAACTTAACTGCCTCAGACATCTTAATCTGGTTGTATCCTAAGCAGCCATCCATGAACAAGAACATCGTATGACATACTGTGTTTTAGACCAACATATCAATATGAGGCAGAGGGAAATTATCCTTCAGACTGGATTTGTTAAGATATTGATAGTCGACACAGACACGAACGCTACCGTCCTTCTTGGGTACTGGAACAATATTTGCTACCCATTCAGAATAGTTGCAAACTTCTAAGAATCCAGCGTCGATATTCTTGATGATCTCTTCCTTAATTTTAAGGATTAGGTATGTACTTTGTCTCCTAATGTGTTGTCTCTTGGGTCGAAAGTTCTCAGTGTCTAGTGGTAGAACGTGCTCCACGATTGACAAATCAAGGCCTGACATGTCAGCATATGACCAGGCGAAAATCTCATGGTTCTCTTTTAGAAAATCCATCATCTCAGTTCTTTGGTCAGGACTTACACTTGTCCCAATCTTAAATTCCTGTGGTTCCTCGGGAGTGCCGATATTTATGACCTCAGTGACTTTTGTTGTTAGGAGCTTGTCTCTCTTCACCTGTCCCAACTTTATTCAATTTATTTTGTGACATCCTCTTCACCGGATACTTCTACGTAATGTACAGAGTCAGATTCGGAAAGGGTGTCCTTGTACGAGATTGAATCATGGTTCCCCTTGTGTTCTCTAGAGGTATTGTTCCTTGAGAAGGGAGATTAATGTTTCAAGTAGGTATGAGGAGGTATAATATTGATAACATGATGGATTAACAAAATAAGGGATTCATTTGATGTGGTCATGACAAATTTCCCCTAATACAAAAACGTGAGGCTCATAACATATGCCCTACGCGGAATTCATCCCTTTTCAGAAGGACTTACTCATTATTACTAAGAGAAAATGCATAAGTAGGTAATGTCATCCAGTTTGTGATATTCTCCCCACTAGGAAGTAGACGAACAAAAAGGCATGAGGGAGCTTCATCAAGCAGGGCTCCAATGGTGACACCGATAGAAAACAAGCCCGATAATCCTTCGTGAGAAGCAACGTCGTCGGGTTAAATAATTTGTGGTAGGCCAGGAAATGAAAAGCGAGGGTAGAATTAGCAATGCCTGTTAATTTCCGGTTAAACGTTTGATTCGTGCGACTTTGTAATCTTTGAAATTAGGATGAACCCTAGTCTGAAAGTGCCTTTGTTCTTCCTTGGAGCTATTGGGTGTATGATGCTCTGACCGTGGATTCCCAAACCGATTCCTAAGATGAAGTTGTTGCCCAACATGATCTTCCCGACCATTAGCTTGGCTCTGTCTGGTGTTGGCTCTCCCTAATCCGTAATCATAGAAATGGGATCGAAGGTATGGAAAGACAATGCATCTTCAATCTAGATTCCGATGAAAGCTATGGAAGTCTCCTTATAAATGTTGTAATCTTCCTCCCCATCGATCACAACCAGGCTATCCACAAATATATATTTTACTTTCTGATGCAGGGTAGAAGACACTGCCCCAGCGACGTGTATCCAAGGTTTTCCCAAAAGTAGACTGTATCCCCCTGGAATGTCCAAGACTTTGAAAGATACGCTAAACCTGCATGGACCAATCTCCAATGGTAATTCAATTTCTCCTTCGATCTCCTATATATTGCCATCAAAAGCTCAAACAACACTCTTGGTTGGACGGAAGAGTGACGAATCTATCTTCATATATTGGAGGGTGGACATAGGGCATACATTAAAAGCTGAGCCGTTGTCAATCATTACTCTTGAAAGCACGTATCCCTTGCTCTTGCACACAATGTGGAGAGCCTTGACATGTTATTGTTCCTCAGAACCCAACTTTTCATCTCCGAAGGCGATTTGGCTAGCAAAAACTGAACCGATGAGATTCCTTACTTGGCGGGTTGAAATTTCCTTTGGCACCAGGGCTTCCTTCAAAACATTCATTAATGCATCTCGATGTGGTTCAGAACTCAACAACAGAGCCAACAAAGATATCTGCGCTGGGGTTCTGCGCAGCTGGTCTACTATCTTGTACTCATCATCCTTTACAATCTTCATGAAATTGCTCACTTCTTATTCAGTTATCTTCTTCTTTGGGGCTACCTCTACCTCCTTCTCCTTGGGTGGGTTCTCGGGCTGGATATAGCAACGTCCAAATCAATTCATACTTAAAATGTCTTCATTTTTCGCCGATTATTCCGCGTATCCCCCATAGCTCCAAGGTACCCTTTTGTTGCTCTCATACTTGAATGGTCTACATAATCAATGATTAGTGTGGTGATCATTGAAACATAATTTTTTAGCATCTCCTAACCCATGGGGCCGACCAAAGGGTTAGTCCTTCTTCTAAGAAGATCATGTTGACTGAGCCTGAAGCGTGGTTGGGTAGCGGATTGGTGTTGACATTCAGTGGCGAAATGAGATTTAAGACCAGGTACTTATGATAAATAAGGTCTTGGATTCAGTGCTTCAGGCGAGGGAAATTGTTAGTGGTGTGCCCAGGTGCTCCCATGTGGAACTCACATTTTGAATCAGGTTCATTAACCGGAATTCTCGTTTCGGGGCTTAGAACCTCAGGACCTATGAGCCCTTGAACCAAAGCCTTCTTGTACAATTCGACCAACGGTATTGGAAGCGGGGTAAATTGTCGGGGCTCTCAAAATCTCCTTTGGTTCCCGTCACGGTTGATAGAATCTTGTGGGTTAGGCAGATAGGTTGTTCCTTGTGGGGCTTGAGGAGCTTGAGGTATCGGGACAACCAGTGATGGTTGGTATTGTTGATACAAAGTCGAGTAAGGATCTTGGTAAGGGTTCAGATAGACCGTGCATATTTCTGGGGTAGGCTTCTTTGTTCCAGTTTTCTTAGGATTCGCTGCACTTTTGTATGGGTCTTCAATCTTCCCAGACTGAAACCCTCGCTCAATCAATTCGCCCTTCATGATGAGATTTGAAAATTCAGCTGTGGATGGACTCATCATTTGGGTATAATGTATACCCTTAAGAGTGCTCATGAAAATTGGAACCGCCTCGTTCAGCTCGAGAGGCGGGTTCATGCAGTTGGCCTTTCCCCTTCACTCAGTCACATACTCTTTGAAAGATTATCCCTCTTTCATCTCCATAGCCCTAAGATCAAGGCGAGTAGGAGCGTTATCCAGATTGTGCTTATATCGGCGGTGGAAACGCTTGACCAGCTCCTCCATATTTGGCACTCGCTTCGTTCTTAACCCTGCGAACTAGGCCAGCGCTTCCCCTTTCAAATTTTCCTAGAAGGTCTGGACCATCAACTTGGTATATTGCTAATATGGAGTCATTTTTTCCATGTAGATCTTGAGTTGAACAATAGGATGCCCTATTCTATCGAACCTTTCAAAGTCTGGTACCTTGAATTTATTGGGCATCAGGATTTTCTGAAATAGAGCCAGATCAGAGAAGTCAAGGTTTTCCCTATCGATCTACTCCTTGAATAGACCTCATCTTATCTTCAATCTGCTTCACCCGCTTGTCTTGTTCGGTCTCGACCGGGACGACTGTGACCGAGTAATTGGGGAGCCCAAACGCGAGTCGTGCAACCTGGTTGGGGTAAATAGGTACCGGAAGTGCAACCCGATCATGCTGGAGAGGAAAAGCTTGCTCGTGAGGGTCATGTACGGGTAGTGGAACTTGATTAGGACAGTCGTATGTAGAAGATGGAGCTTGGTCAGGATGGGCATATGTGGGAGGTGGAGGTAGAGCTTGGACAGGATGACCGTATGTGGGAGATGGAGCTTGGTCACGATGACCATATGTGGGAGGTAGAGTTTGTTCGGGATTACCACATGTGGTAGATAGAGTTTGGTAGGGTAAGACCAAAGTACTTGGCATAGATTGATGTACTGCTATGGGTGGGGGTGTTACTTGGGAAGACGAGGTGGCTGCTTGGGCATTTAGAAAAAACAAATCTGCTCGAATCGCGAGGTCATGCCAGCCATGCCAGAATCCATGGTGTGTATAGTCAGTTCTAGCTGGACGATTCTCTCTTCGTATTCTTGAGGTGATGGAGTTGTTAAATGTCGTATGGGTTCCGAGAAACTTCGTGGAGGACTTTGATTTTATTGTTCCATTCATTCACGCTGAACGAAATCGCGAGTGCGTATCGGGCGTGTTCTTACCAGATGTGCTTAAAACATTTAAATACTATAGTAACAATGGTAAATACACAATTGATCATGCATGTTTTTGTTTTTAGAAAACATTCTACATGTTCTGTTCATTCCATTCGTAGACTTTAATGACATATACGACAAACGTTTTTTCAAACCATACTCTAAAAGGAGTTAGTCAATCAAAGTCTAATTCTTAATACGTTTCACACGACGGCGCAGCTCGTTGAGTGCATTTGTCGCTTGCTTCTTGGTTCGAAGGAAGGTCGGGGACATGCATTTCGAATTTTTTTTATTTGCCTCGCCCTTCGTCTGGACTGTTCAAGGGTGCCATCCAACTTATCTATTTTGCCCTCACATTTCTCCAAGGTGCGATCCCGACTTCTCACTTCATTTCGCACACACCGTAACTCATTACGGAGGCGTTGGATCTCTTTCTTGGATCTAGAGTGTTCATCAACCCAAGCAATACTTTGAATTTCCACCCTAGCTTTCATGATCACGTAGATGTCCTCGTGAGATGACGGTGATTGCTCGGGCCTATCTCTGATTATCTCATTATCTCCTTCGGGTCAAAAGGTGGACTTTCGGGTGCCGAGAAGAACTTGTGAATGTACTCCGTTGTTGCATGGTATTCATTTTAATTTCCGTGGAGCCTTCCGTCAGATTTATGAATAGTGGGACTCAGTTTCCCAAATCATCAGTCACTTGTCGAACTGAGTCTCGTAGCGAGTCTGCAATTTCTGCTCGGCTGTGCCACTTGTATGCTCTTGGGGATCCATCAACGTGCACCGGGATATCTTGGAATCCACTGAATTGTCGAACAACTCGGGAAGGGTATGTGGTCATGGATCCTCGATGGCTAAGAAGCGGAATTCCCTCGAAAGTTGTAACCTAAGGATCATGGAGCAGTGGATGGGTAACCATCTAGCCGTCCATAAAATGTCCTTATGCGTTATTTTCGAAATATAGATTTTACAATCGAGGGCTTTCCATTTTTCAGCTTCGAACAATGATCGACATAACATTCTCGAGATGACCCTTTTGTCCCTTAAAATGTTTGCCCGGGGAAAATTCCTGCCAAACTCTTTCATATGGATTTAGAACCAAATCTGAACTTCCTTTTAGTTCTACCTTACCTTTTGGTCTTAAAATGTTTAGAGATGCAATGGTTTCGATGAGCAATTCCGTTACAAAACCCTTGCCTTCTATTATTTGGATGATGACTTTGGCCATAGATGAGTATATGAGACCATTAGAAAATGGGAATACGACTTTTCCTGAAACAAGTAAAATAAAAGCATGGCATCTCCCTAGGGTATTTGTTTTATCGGCAATTCGGTGCTCGATCCAATATACCAAAAGTTCAATAGATAAACCATGACCCCCATTCAACCTGAGCTCGGTGGACATTTTATTTGTTGTGACTTTGAGCAGTTTGGCCAAGGTACTATCTTCGTCTCTTTGTTGGAGGTCGGTTCGAACAATACCATAATCCCAATCTACCCCTTTAACGAGTTGATGGTATTCTTCAAGCGTAGGTATGAGTTCATTGTCGTTTATTACGAAGACGACGTTTTTTACATCCCAAAAATCAGACAAAGCATCGAGGAGAGCCCAGTTGACTTTGTAGTTCGAGAGCTTATGAACCTCGCCAATCTTATCGTTCACGTAATTACGATCCTCTTTGGTCATGTCTTTCCACATTCGGGCAATTTCGACTGTGGGGGTCTGTATGACCTTGGTGCGAGGACAGTGGTTTGTCAGCTTCATTCTTACCCAAGATGATGTGTGAAACGTCCTAAGGATACAAGATAAAATGAACGGAACTTACATTTTTTTTTTTAGAAAAATGCAATGCAAGCGCGAGAAATTAAATGTCACTACTAAGTTATTACATTTACAGAGATATATGGAATACAAAAAGGCTCAATCCTAGACAAGTCATGATCTAGGGCCAAAACAAAATACGAGAAATGGAACAAACATGAAGCTGATAGATGGTTAAGAGTGGTGTGGAGCTTTTGTTCTAACGGTACAGAATTTCTAGGTCCTCTGAACCAGCAGAACCTCACCCCTATAAATGATCATAGGCCCATTCCGATCATTGAGTTGAGTTGTTTGGGTGCGTGTCGTCAGTTCAAACCGCTCCGGGCGCATTCCCCCTACTAAACTCTCTAAACTTTTAATGTGCTCCTGGTTCAAGCGGGTAATGGTAACCAGCGTGGTGTGTGCAAAACGATGTTTTACATTATTTTGAGTTATTATATTTACATTGCTTTTTGGACAAAAATGTAAAACTCCAAGCATGAGCTAACGGTCAAAACAGATAGGTAAAAATATAACATGACAAAGCAAACATGACAAAGCCTAAACCCTCTAAAAAGTAATCCCCAGCAGAGTCGCCAAATTATAGGACGTCGGATCCGACTTTCCCCTACTCATTTTTTAAATTATCTTTTTTTTTTTCGCTCGAAAAAATGTTGGGTCTTGACGAGCGACGGGTCCGGTCGAGCGAGGTCATCAACCAGACCGAAACAAATTGAAAGAGTCGTCATCAATTAATTAAGGCTAATTCGAATCCTATAATTTTGTCTAGGGTACATGGTGCTAACATCCTAGGCCTTGTAAAGGTCTGCGTCCAGATAATTGAGTTCGGGGGTTTGATTACGTCTTAAGGGCTCGCGAGCCCATAATCCACCCTTTCGGTACTTTAGATTGCTTTTGAAATTATTGTTTTACCAATTTACCTGAATTGTCCAATTTGATCATGCTTGGTTAAAGAGATGACATGCATTTTTCTTTAAATGAAATAAGCCATGTACAAACATTTTTATTTACAAGTTAATTTCAAATAAAAACACAAGAGAAAATAAAGTTAATCATGCTCAAAGAAAAAATGGTTTAACTATTGAGTCATTCTAAACGTGTCAAAACGTGCACAAATGATTTTAAAGAAATTAAGCACGTTTGACCAAAATTGTCACATTCTGAGAAATTATATGATGTCAAAAAAAGTTTAGAAATCAAAATGTAAATTTAAAAAAAAAACGAGCCGAATAAATGTTTTTTTGCACAAATGACCCAAAACTTTTCTGGTTTGGTTTATAACACTCGATAAAATCCCAGAATGACCCGAGAGTCCAAGGACCGAGTTGTAACCTTCATCAAAGTTTGGGAATGACCTAAGTCATTTTTGAAATTATTGTTTTACATATATATAAAATACATATATTATACTTATACATATAGTATCACATATATATAATATATATATATATATATTATACATATAGACATAATATATATATATATACATATATAGTATCATATATAGTATCATATATACATAATATATATATATATATATATATAGTATCACATATACATAATATAAATATTATCACATATATATTATACATACATATATTAACAAGTATATTATACATAAATATATAATATATGTATATAAACTTTTTTTTTATAACATAAATTTCAATAACATTAGGAAATACAAACACAATATTAAATACGAAAGATATATACCTAAATCGTTTGTAACATCATACCGTACGATAAACAGGGACTGATAATTACCGATATTTTTTTTACTCTCCTTTTCTATATTTTTTACTCTCCTTTTCTATTTTTTTTTACTATTCTCTTCCTTTTCTCTTTATCTCTTCTTCACCTCTCCAAATTTCTTCTCCACCGTAGCCTTCAACATCCACCCCTATTTATACACAATTTTACTTCTAATTTAATTATTATTTTTTTAATAATAATAAATATTCTTTCGGTGCAACTTTGGAAACATGGTCAAGTTTGGCCACTTTGGATTTTTATTAATATTTTTTAGTTTTCATATATGTGTATGTATATATACTATATATATTTTTTCAATCTCAATTTCTCTCGTCTCGGTTCCTCACGTACGATATTTTGACCCCGAGCCAAAATCAGGTGTTTACTGCAAGTCTTCAAGGATAGAAGACAAGAAAGCCTCACACAGAGTTCACTCGTTGATACATTGGTGGAATTTTAAAGCCTCCAAGTGGGAGATTGTTATACAATGGAGACTTTCGGGCCACCACCACCAACTCAACTGAAGTGGGAAAACCACTCACTGAAGTGGACAAGCCACTCACCAAAGTGGGCAAGCCACTCACGAAAGAGGGCAAGTCACTCACGAAATTGGCAAACCACTGACCAAAGTGGGACATACACTCAGCAGAGTGGCTAAGCCACTATAGATTGTCATCGTTTTTGGTCTATAAAAAGCCAACAATGTCGAAGGAAAGAATAAACAAAAGAAATAGGGAATAGTAAGAAACAGTTGTTGGAGTGTTGAGTTTGTGAAATAAAAAATAATGTTGTGTATGTGAGCCAAAAATACAGAGTGAGTATTTTAGAGTGCGAGCGATACACATTGTGTGTTTGAGTGATACACTATTTGTAACACAATTTGTCTATACTGAAGTGGGTGTGAGCCGTGGACGTAGCCAAATTGGTGAACCACATAAATCCTTGTCTCGTGTGCATTTCTCTTGAGCCACTGGATCCCAAGGTCTTGCAAGGTGGAAATCAGCAGCATCTAATTTCCCAACATTTATTGCAATGAGAGCATAACGTGACCACTTCAAGAATGATACAAAACCAATGGAAGAGGAATTGCTTAAAAAATGTATAAATGAACTCAAATCATGTAAGACAATATTATAAAAATTAAAATGTTTATAAGCAAATTAAAATTAAAATACTCAAGACACTGTGACTCATTTAGTCCGTATTTTTTACACTTGGTCAATCCAATGTTTTAAATATATATTTCTAAAAAGGTATAATATTATCTTAAATCAATTTAAGTTTCAATTTTGCATTGATTTGGGGGAAATTACTTATTTGATCACTTACGTTGACAAATGTTACTATTTTATTTTTAACTTGTGTTATTTAGTCACTTAGCATCAAAAAAATTGTCAAAGGAATTGCGGTTTAAATCCAGATTTATTATGTAGAAGCTCGTTGAGATTTGAGGAGTTTTGTGTGTATAGGATCCTTGCAATTTGGGTAATATGGGTATCAACTCAACATAATATCGAATGCAACATATCCATGATGAACAAACAAAGTCACAACAACAAAGCATAGATGAACGAGATAACTTGCAGATCAACAATAACAATGAATTGATCATCGAAAATGGAGCAACATAAGCCATTAAAACCAACATTAGCAAATCACGAAGTATAGCTGCAACTCAAAGTCCGATTTAGAAAAAATATAGAATTATATCAGAATTGAGTAGAGAAGGAAGAATAATAGTACACTGAATCACATGTCCTTATAAGATGATCATTGGATCATAAGAACATCAATTATCAACAACAAACCTTCGATATGACCAATATATATAAGATCAAAACCCAATTAAGGAGAAGTTGCAAAGAGAATTCATTAGACGTGCACTGAAAGTGATACTCTCTTTCTGAGCTGCAGTGAGCATTGAAAAGACGTTCATTGGTTGTAAAGTAGTATTGAGGAGTTGCATTGAGTATGCACTTGACTTTTACTGGTTGTATTGAAGCGCTATGAAGTTGGACCTGAGTGGACACTCTACAAGGGATCTTATTTATAATGAGATAAAACTAGATGAAGAATGGGGCTCCAAATTTTAAAGATGAGCAAAAAAATGAAGTAGAACAAAGTTGCAAGTAAGAGCTAGAGACAAAACAAATGTATGTTGAAAAGGAGTTGCAAATTTGAGGACCTGCAGATTTATGATGTTGATCCTCTTAGAATGAAATTCAGAACTTATCCTAGGCCCTTTTTGGTTCTAAAGCTCTGATACCATGTGATGATTTAGAATGGAATGGGAAGAGAAAATGAAAATCAAGGCTTTGTATATATAGAATATTGTTGATTACTTGGGTGATTAAGCTACAAGGGGTAGTACTCCGTATATAGGAAGTACTAGAGACTAATTAGAAAAGTAGTAAACTCATGGATTAATTAGAAAAGTAGTAAACTTGTAAACTTTTCTGACATAGTACTCTAATAATATTTCACTGTACACATGAAAATAATCATGAACCGCAAATCCGCCAAACGAAAAAACTTGTGAGAATGGTTATATATGTTTAGTGGAATGTTGTTAAATTTCTACATATGTTTTACATAATATTGTTAAATGGTTATATATGTTTAGTGGAATGTTGTTAAATTTCTACATATGTTTTACATAATATTGTTAAATGGTTAGTTATGCTCAACAAAAATTATGAAATAGTTACCTAAACAAACTGTAGAAGAGAATGCTGTTAAAGACAAAAATGACCAAACATATTTTCACTAAATTCGAAATGTTCACACATCATAAACATGGTCTCCTAGGCTCCATGATGATGTTGCAGACCATTCTTACCAATTCAACCCACCTACATTAGCAGCCCTGGAAGATTTCACTCCTGATCCACCACAGGAGGCCCATCAACCTGGCTATGTTGCTGCAGCCAAGAAGATTGAAGACTACAAAAGGAATGCCACGTAGATCTTCTAGAATAAGTCTGTTATGATCATTGGTTATATAGTAGTTGTCAGAAGTACTGAATAATTAGTTTTTGCAATAACAAATCTCTGAATATTCCTATATTCTGTCCCTTTTCTCTTGTCATCTTCTTCGGTGAGCACCATTTGGTATCAGAGCCCACCATCACCCTTCCCTGCAGTCTATTTCTAACCCTCAAGTTCTCCACTATTTTTTCTCCACACCTTCTTCAACCATGGCAGAAACAAGGTGGCAAACAACCAAGCGAGCTTTGACGGATCTTCGGCAAACCGTCGATGACCACTCAACAACAATGGAAGAAATCAAGGACACAATGCATGGAATCCTCAAGCATTTCGATTACATACGACAGAAGGACATCTTAAATGAGGCGGATAGAGATAAACAACCGGTTGAACGTCCATTTCTTCCGACAGAACAGGGCAGCGGTTCAAACGGTCGTTCCTCTCGCTTAGGTCATATCAACTTTCCAAAATTCAATGGTGACGACGTTGTTGGATGGATATATCGCTGCAACCACTTCTTTAAGGTGGATTTGGTAACAGTTAGCATCAAACTTGACCTCGTCACGATCCACGTTGAAGGAGAGACTATTCTATAGCATCAATCCTTTATGCAAATGAAGGAGCTCCAAGGGTCCACGGTTTCATGTGAAGAGTACAGTCCACGGGTCCAGGGTGATGGCCCATTTGACAATCCAATCCTCGAACTTAAAAATGTGAAGCAAGCTGGTACAATCACTGCATATTACTAACGGTTTACATCCCTATTCCATAGAGCTCAGCTGACTGGCCCATTGACGAAACGCCAAGTTCTCAGTTTGTTCGGTTATGGGTTGAAAGCGTAACGTCAAGGACCCTTCCGTATGATCCAACCAAAATAATTGTACGATGCATTCTCCCTAGCCAAGTTACAGGAAGCTACATTGCAGGTTCGATAGAATCATCATCTTCATATACCACCTTTACCACCACCCAAGACTTCGTATACCACTGAACGTGCACCAATACATGAGAAATTTCAGAAGCCACGCATAAGCCGCATACTATATCCAGCTGAAGTAGTTGACAAGCGAGCAAAGAGACTTTGTTTTGTGTGTGACGAAAAATACACTATCGCCCATACTTGCAAGAAACATCATCATTTTATGGTAGAAGTGGAAGATGGACATGCAGAAAGAGGGTCTCAACCTCAGGAACAACTCCAAGTGGATAAGCAACCACAAATTTTATTACACACCATTTCTGGTTCTTTTGGTACTTCGACTCTCAAGGTGGAGGGGTTTGTAGGCCAACAACAACTACATATCTTGGTGGATTCAGCTAGTACTTACAATTTTTTGGATGCGGCTATAGCCAATCGTTTAGGTTGCTCTTGCATGGAATTGGATCCCTTCAATGTTACGGTTCCCAATGGAAATATTATTCGTTGTCATCTTGCTTGTCGAAACTTTACATGGACTATACAGGGAACGAATTACAGTGTCAATCTTCTGCTACTTCCCGTGGAAAATTATGACTTGATTTTGGGGGCTCACTGGTGATATAGTTTGGTGATGTAGTCATGAATTTCAACGAGCTCTACATGAAGTTTTACAACGTGGAGGCTCTGTGCACAATCAAATGGAAGAAAACTAACTCCGTTGATTTATTTGCTGTCGCTCGCTTGAACAAACTTCTGCAAAAACGCAACGCCATTGCATCAATCCACCTTTGCAACATGAGTGTGGATACACGACCTTATTCTCCACCTCTACATATAGTGGCTCGTCTGGTTGATATCGTCACTTCTTTGCTCGACGAATTTGATGATGTGATCGACCTGCCTACGACAGTGACATCACACAAAGCATTTGACCATACAATCGATTTGTTACATGGGCCAGTTCCAGTCTCTTCTCAGCCATATCGCTACCCGAGCGTTCATAAATCTATATTGGAGAAATGGGTCACTAAGCTACTATAAAATGGGGTAATTCAGCCTAACAAGAGTGCATTCTCTTCCTAGATCGTACTGGTAAAAAAGAAAAATGGGTTGTGACGTATGTGAACCGACTACTGGAAACTCAATGCTTCGACGATATAGAATAATTTCCCTATTCCGTTGGTCGAAGAACTTTTCGACGAGCTCCATCGTGCAATGGTTTTATCTAAACTTGATTTACGATGGGGGTACCATCTGATTTGGATGAGGGATTCAAATGTGCACAAAAGCACATTTCGAACTCACGAAGGACTCTACAAATTTCTCGTCATGTCGTTCTCACGAACGCACCTGCCACATTTCAGAATCTCATGAATGTCATCTTCAAGACATTCCTCCGCAGGTTCATCATGGTCTTTTTTGACGACATATTGGTTTAAAGTTCGTCGATTTCGCAACATCTTGAGCATCTCTGCTTCACCTTACAATTAATGCGTGATCACTAATTATTCGCCAAATATTCCAAATGCTCGTTTGCAGGTTCGAAGGTTGAGTATCTCAGCCAATTTATATCTGGTAATGGAGTATCCACCGACCCATCCAAGATCGAGGCTATTATCAATTGTCTGAAACTTACTACCTTGAAGCAACTCCGTGGTTTTCTCGGGTTAGCTTGGTATTATCGCAGATTTATCCGTAACTATGGCTCCATTAGAAAGCCGTTGAACTCCATACTTAAGCGTGATAGCTTCAGGTGGTCTTCATTTTCTGAAGACAGTTTTGATCGAATCATGTTGACACTTCAGTCCGCTCCGGTTCTGGCCCTACCATATTTCACCAAAAGCTTCGAAATTGAGACTGACACGCCTGTAGTTGGAATTGCTTCAGTGCTCATGCAGCAAGGCCACCCTATTGCCTTTATAAGGCAGACACTTGCTCCCCGCCATCAGGTCCTGTCCGTCTATGAGAGAGAGTTGTTGTCCATCTTATTTACTTTAAAAATATGGCATTACTATTTGATAGATCGTTGGTTTGTCATTTGAATGAACCAACATTGTTTGAAGTACCTGATTGAGCAACGTATCAGGACAATACTTCAACACACATGACTCACCAAGTTACTCGGGTTCGACTATGAAATCGCTTATAAGGTTGGAAAAGAATGATTATTGATGCTTTATCCCGTCTTCCTGAAGTTTCAGTCAATTCTATTATAGTGTCATTCATGCCACCTGCTATGTTAGCTGTGTTCGAGCCAGCTGGCTCCTTGATGCCGATCACTCAAGGCTCCTTCGACAAGCTCAAGAGGGTTCGGGATCCTCAACCTCCATGTGGAAAGATGAGATTTTATGGAAGAATGGGAAATTGGTTATACGACTTGATAAGAACTTACGAATAGAGCTCCTGGAATTGCTACACGCCTCAGTCGTCGGAGGCCATTCCGGCACACACACAACCACACAGTGTGTTCTTTCTATGCTATATTTTTTAAGGGCGCTAATAAACATATCAGGCAATTCATTCGGGAGTGCCACACATGTCAGTCACACAGATATGAGAATATAGCTAATCCTGGTCTCCTCGAACCATTACCCACACCGACGAGCATTTTTATCAACTTGTCCATGAATTTTATCATAGGCTTGCCTAAGGCAAAAGGAAAGGAAGTTATCATGGTCATGGTGGATTGTTTAACAAAGTATTCTCATTTTATAGGGTTAAGTCAACCCTATACAGCTTCCACAGTTGCTCAAGCGTTTCTCGACAACATTTACCATGTGCACCGCCTTCCGCGTTTGATTGTGAGCGATCGTGATCCTATTTTCATTAGCTCTTTTTGGCTCCACCTTTTCTCGTATCAAGGAGTGAACCTGAAGTTATCTTCCAGTTATCATCCACAAACCGAGGTCGCCAATCGTTGCTTCGAAACCAATCGTCGATACATGACTAGTGAAGAACCGACTAAATGGCTCGACTGGCTCCCTCTTGTCGAATGGCTAGACACGTGACTATCATTTTTAGAAAAATGATATATATATGAAATTACGCATAGTTTAGTATTATATTTAAATTTTAATAACATTTTTTTATGTGCACATACTTGATTTTCATAAATATAATATTATAAAATTTTAGTATTTTAAAAAACATTGTTAAAAAAACAACATAAATGTACATGTGAAATAAGAATAAATTATTGAATGTCAATAACTTATACAAACAATGAATGAAAGCTTTTCAAATATTGTAAAGTGAGTTACATATAACATGTCACAAATGCGTGAAACATGTATGAACAAAATGCTTTTAATGTAAAATCTTTATCAAATAGACAATTATATCCAAAGTATACATTCAATTCATAATATATTTACACTTTTTGTATTTTAGTTTTAATAAATTTATTTTCATTGATATAAATATAAGAGAAATACAAATATTGAATAAATTTATTAGAAATTAAGAATTATTAATAATATGTTTTAATAAATAAAATATTAGAAAACTAAGCTTGTAGAAAAATTGGTTTGTGAGAACACAAAGAAGAAATTAATGATAACACAAAACATTTTACAGGATTAAATGTGATGCTTGAATCCATTTACTTTCATGATCAATTATTGGGTCTAGGGTGTGCAGTTCCGGATACCCTGTAATTTTAGAAGTTTTTGAAACCTATTCAGTTCCAAAATTGATATTGTATTTTGAAACTAGAACCTAACCAGAACTTGTTTATACCAACGGTTCTAGGTACCCTGTTTGGAACTCTGTTTCATAATAAATTATTTAAAACATGTTTATACTAACTGGTTTGAAACCGTTTTTTCCCTAAAATAACAATCATACAAAAGGATAATACAATTTTCCAACAATCACATTTTTTTCACAAAATCATACATGTAGGAGAATCAAGATTGTATGCGCTGTGCGAAAGAAGAGAACCGCAAGAGAAAACTGAGAAAGTAAACTATGATAGTTTGTACTATGTAATGCAACAACAAATTTAGGGTTAAAATTTTAGAAATTATAATAGAACACCTACTAGTTTTTTTAATATGAATATTATATATATATATATATATATATATATATATATATATATACACACACACACACACACACACACATATATATACATACACACACACACTCATATATATATCTATATCTAATCGGTTTAGGGTAGATTGAGGGTACCCTGTTACCTGGATCAGGACCGAAACCTAAAATACAGGTTCGTAAAAGAAAATTCTGGATTGTGCCCTATTATTAAAATTGCTTCTCGGAACCTATCCTAAATGTCAATTCCGGAATGGTTCCAATTCCAAATGAGTAATTTGCTCACCCCTAATTTGGTCCTCCCTAGCTTCAGCGTGACGAAATTCATATGCATAGTTCGAAAACACAAACGAAGAAAAGATGCAGTTGTCATTGACGATAGCCTATGCGTGTCATCTTCTTTTACCAGAGCCATCAACTTTGTTCCATTTTTTGGGTTAATTACCTGAATCGTTACTTATATTGACAAATGTTATTGAATAGTTGAAACTTGAGCCCAACTGTTACTCATGTTTCAAAATGTGACTGAACGGTTCATGTGTTGTTCACGTGGCCTTTTGCGAAGCTGAAGTTCTCAAACAACCCACCTCCTTCTCTATTTACGTCCAGAATTTACTAGTTTATTTGTTCTCAGTATCATCTTCCTCAGTTTTATAGAATATTAATGTTGTGGGTATTGTTTTTTCTTTTTTCAGATTTTGTTTATAGGACTGTCTTTTGCAGTGGGTCCTGTTCAAGTGCTTAAACTATATGGAATTCCTTACTAAGTAATTCTCCATTGCCCTTCATTCTTTTGATTCCAAAATGCAACTGTTGGTAAAAACCAAATCTTGAATTTAGTTATCTTCTCGACTAGTGTTACTGGATGAGACATACGCCCATGCCTTCTTGTTAGCTTTCTTGAGCAACTCCATGTGCCACTTATGCCTCTGATACATGTATGCACATGAAGCTGACCATACATGTTTTCTTCATAAACAATTACTTAGACAATGACCAATTAATAACATTTCTTCAAAAACATAAACAACCATTTAATCACAAAGTATGAAACATAAGTGACTACCAAACAATAGTTGAAAATTCGCAAAAAAAAAAAAAAAAAATCAACTAACAACGCAAAACCACAATCCAGATGAGCAAATGGAGAATGCGGCAACGAACAGACATCAATGGTGTACCTTCAGAGGAGTCGCATAGAGGAAGAGAGGAAACTTCAAAGGAATCACACAATTGCAAACAAGAATCAAAGTAAAGAGGATTCCCACAAACGCAACAATAATCGAAACTTCAGACCGCAAACAGGAGTCTAAACGTTACTAACCCAGGAGTCAAAACACACCGAAAATTGGAAACTGTCTTGGAGAAGATGATTCTGCACTGCAATATTGGTAATGAGTTATTGTGTCGTTGAAAAAATTTGTGGAGTGGAGGGAAGTTGGAAGGGGAAAATGCGAGTTGTAAAGGGAGGGAACGAGAAAGAAGGTGACATAAGGGTATAATTGTTCTTCCAATTAAGCTAAGTTCATTCAAATTAAGTCATGTGATTTCTTCCTGACAGTCAGACGACAATATTGGACGGAAACTTCATCAAATAACTGTTCAGTCACATCCTAAAGCTTAAGTAACGGTTGAGTTACACAAAAAATAAAGACTAACCGTTTAATCACATAGGACAAACATAAGTAACTGTTGAGGTGGGTTTACCTTTTTGTTTGGTCAATTATCAAATTTGTTCTAATGGTGATATATATATAACTTTTATTATATCCTAATATGGTCAAAGTTCTAACTCAACACCTATAATGATGTTTATATTGTAATTCAATTATCTATGTTATGTAATTTTTTTGAATATCTGTATATAATGAAATTTCTCACTTACATCATTTTTTTCTTCCGGTTAAATTATAGAACATCCAGCGTTAGGTTAAAAATTTAATTATATACCTAATTAAAATAATATAGTAAGTAGATAATTGAATTTCATCATGAAGTTCGCTTACATTCTTGAGTTTCGACTTATATGGTTTTATTTTATAAGTCAAATTTTCATATCCCAACTTAGAGCAGAGTTTCTAGTCAATCCGTAAGTCAAAATTTAATATTATTTGCATATTTTTAATCGCAATTCAAATATTTAATCACTCTATTTTTAATATATTTTTAGTAAATATATAATTTGATTTCTAACTAAATATTATTTTTAAAACGGAACACTATATTTGGGACACGCTACCCTAAAATGTGAATTATCCATTTCGGCATAACTCTCACCACTTGGGTGTCTGGCATAATAAACCTGTTCGGTTGAACCATACCGGTTCAGAAACCAAATTGTTTTTGCAAAAATATGGAGCGGTTCAGAAGAGGTACAAAAAACTGGTTCGCATACGGTAAACCGTACCACTTCTTGTACCCGTTTTAATATAATATTATATTTAATTTTTAAAATATATACTCTAAATCATTAGACCAAAGTTGGTTCGGTGATGATTTACAATCTACATTATTATAATGAATTATGTATTATGGTTTATGGATTATAGTTTATAGATTATGGATTATGGTTTATGGATTATAGATAATGGTTTATGGATTAGGATTATGGTTTATGGATTATGGTTTATCTATTATGGTTTGTGGATTATGGATTATTTATTATATATTATCATAATACATAATAAATAATCCATAATCCATAAATCATAATATTATTGTAGTTTTGCATTTTAATATATATAAAGTGGTTCAGACAACCGGTTCTGAACTAGTTTTTGAACCGGCTCAGAAGAGGTATTGTAATTTTGTCAAAATCTGGAGCGGCCAAAAACTGGAGCGGTAAACCGTACCTCTTTAAAATGTGGTAAATGTACGGTTCATGAACTGGTTCGGCCCCGAACCGGTTCATGCCCACCCCTAGGTGCATGTATACATAATTTATATATGTATATATACATTTTACTATTTGTTTTAATTTATAATCACTTTTCACAAATACTCTTAAGAGTGATGTCGAATTGTCCCAACCAGACTCAGAACTTAGAGTGATATTTTTGATGTTTTGAAAAGTATATCAAGAAATTCTAAACTCGTTTTTATTAATACTGCTATTATTTTTAGTTTTTAAATTCATATACTTTAGGGTTAATAACCAAACCCCAACTTTGAGCAGTTTACAAATTTCTACGTGAACTTTGTTTTGCCAAATTTTGCTACTTATACGTTCGAAGTTGGGCAAATTGCTACCTTAATTAACTTTTCTGTTTTAGATATGGACGTAAAATGATGTGACAACACATGATTGATCCCTGATTTAAAAAGCTAAATATTTTTTAAAAAATACCAAAAAAATCTGAAAAATTAATAGAGAAAATATGAGTTATTTTATATAATACATTTATTGAAAAATATGAAGCAAAAAGACTAATTATTTGTTATTATTGTTCTATTTCATATTTTTAATAAAAGTATTATATTAAAAACTCATATTTTTCTTTTAATTTTTCAGTTTTTGTTTTTAAAAAATTCAGTTTTTTTGGTATTTTGTAAAAATTACTTAGTTTTTTAAATCAGTGGCCAATCATATACTGCCACGTCATTTTCCGTCCATAGTTAACAGATAAGTTAATCGAGTTAGCAATTTGCCCCAAGTATCAAAGTTTAGATAACTGTTTTTGAAAAACTAAAATTCATGTAACAATTTGTAAAGTTCCCAAACTTGGGTTATCAATTTGATTAACTTGGGGTATCAATTTAATTATTAACCCTAAAATTTAATTACTATGTAATCATGCAAATTTGGTTGGTAGAATTGAGTACATATAAGATAAGGTTAGTACTTCCATAAAAATTCATCTGTAAAAAAACATCCGTAATGATAATGTTGATTTTATAATTACAAGTGTTGTTTAAAATGTGTAAATTATACTTGTACAAGTACATATTTCTTCGAATAAGAGAAGACAACATATAAAATTTGAAGATGTCAAAGGAATAAAAAGAATGAAATGAATTAGAAAAGGGTATATGTTATGTTGTATATTGAAATATGTGCGCAAATTTACTATATATAAATATAATAATTGTCAGTTAGTATTATAACTATTTTTGTGAAGTTTTATGCATAAAATTGTATTAATAAAATTGTTGCAAGGTACAAAATATACAATGATAAGAATCTTATAAAGAAAATCGTATTTTGAGAACAAATAAGAAATTAAGATGAATTAAAAAGTATTAAAGTGACGTCAAATACAATTTAATTAAATTAAAACGAAACTAAAGGTAAGTTTGATCAATAATAAACAATTGCTTGCTATTAGATTAGAGGGATTACTTTAATTTTTTTCATGTATACATCTACGGAGTTAAAATTAAATTAATAAATAGACCAAAGAACTAACTCGCGCTTTGCTTGTATAAAAATCAATTGACTTGTCGTATATTAATTAGCAAAATAAATCAAATCAGATTATCAAATTATTATATTGATAAATAAATTGTATACATAATGTGTTTCTTGTAGTAAGGCGTCCACATAATGGTTAAAACTAGGGCTGCCAATTTTTTACGAATCTCGATAACATGACACAGACACACATGAAAAAATCGTGTTCGTAGAAACATATGACATAACGATAACACGATAGTATGAATACGAAACCACGGAAGTATTTTCGTGCCGTACTCGTGTTTAGGTATGAAAATATGACACACGCTAACACCATAAAATTGATAGTTTAATAGTGAAATATAAATTTGGACTTAAAAATCTATTTTTTTTTAATACTATTCTAAACAAGTCTCATTTAATAGTTTTTAACAGTCTACTTAGATATTTAATTTCTAAAGTTTGTCAATTAATTATATATTAAAAACTACTGAAATATGATGTTTGAATTAATAATTTTTACTATGAACAATTCGTTATTTTGATATTTTCTGATAAATTTCGCATGTGAAGATATAATTGACTAACTTAAGGCAACACGATAACACGCACAAAAAATTGTGTGTCGTGTTCGGGTTGAGTATCATGACACGATAAACTAATCATGCGTGTTCGTGTTTCGTAAGTGTCACGCGATAAACGTATTGATACGCACGATAACACGTACGTACACACGATTTGCCACCCCTAGTAAAAACTCATTCTTGATTTCAATAGACGGTATGCTGCATGGGAATAATGAATTCCAGAGATGTCCCACTCTGCATAGCTATAAGTTTTGTTATTGAAATCAATCATGTATTTGTGTGTGGTCTCAATGGACACTTTATTGATGACCCATGGTTGATCATCGTCAATGCCAGACTTCAACAATTGTAGGAACCAAGTCCATGACTCTATAGACTCTATAGAATAAAAACAAACGTACATTCAATCCACGAATAATAATAAAAAATTATTTACATCTCTTAACAATTTTAGCTACTTCAACCCACAAAAAAAAAAAAAATTCAACTATTTACATCTCTTAACACGACACTCAAGAGTTAATTTTCATCAATTCCCTTCAAGTGACAATGAAGGTTTCACAATCAGCTTTAAGTGCATCCATATATATCCTCAAACAAGCGTACATCCTTTCAAATTCTTTCTCAATGGGTTTGGAACCAAATTAACTTGTGTCGTCATTATGCTTCTTAGGTTGTGCATCATCACAATCTTGATATAATCTCTTATACATTCAAGCTGACAGATTCTATCATCTTTTGATTTCTCTAAAACTAACTTTATTTCCTGGCATATATTATTTTTGTTTATGTTGAAAATTGTTGAAATATCAGTCTGGTTATTGGTTTCGGTTTGGTGGACTATTTCTTCTTTCTGGAATTGGGCCATCTTCTATCAATCTGGCCCATTCAATTGTTCAAGCCCATGAAGACAATTCGTCAGCCCATGTTCCATCGTTTCAGTTTTTGTTATTTATTTTCAGTTCTTGGACTTGATTGAACCGTTGTCATTTATTTTAGGGTGTAACTGACATTTATTTTAGCTAGGTATTTGTATTTAAGGGTGAAGGAGTTCCAAATGAAGGAATAACTTCTAAGGATCCCCAATCGTTTTTCTTCTGTTCTTCTGATACATTCTAGGGTTTTGCAAATATTAGCCTCGTCAATTCTTCATAACTCTGATTCTCAACATTGTATCAGAGCCTCTTGAATGAAGTTTGTCTTGCCTCTCCATATTGTTAGTGGTATCCTCCTCACGGTGGTTGAAGGTTTCTCATCCGGAAACCATTCGGTCTTCAGTCGCGACCTTTCATCTCTGGTTGCCTGAGATGGTTTCTTCTTGCCACCGATATATTGCGAAAAACAGTTGCGATTCTCTCATCGCAACCTGTGGTAATCTCTGTATATTGTATTTTTTTTATGATATATGTTCCTATGTTTGGGATATCTTCACCCTTATGATATGAAATCTTGGGATCTGTTGGCTATATATCTTGGTGTTTCTCTTGATCCACTGTGCTATTGTGGTTATTATCCGATTATTGTGAATATGTTGTTTCCTTCGGATTGTTGCGTTTGCTTTGTGAAAACCCTCGTCTTGACAGATTATCTTGTGAATACCCTTGACTTTGTAGACTGTATTGTGAACACTTTTGGATTGGTTGTTTTTCTGTTAGCTTCTTTCGGTTTGTTGCATATTTTTGGTTTTCCTTTGAAATGGCTGATGAAAAACCTGTTCAAGATGCAAAAAAATATGCAACTGATGAAGTTGATCATGATGCTATGGCTACTGTTGATTTTTATCATCCTTTATACTTGCATCCAAGTGATAACCCCAGGACAAATATGATTTCTACTGTCTTGATTGGTCCCGAGAATTATGCAATGTGGAGTAGGGCTATTCGTTTTACATTGTTAGGAAGAAATAAACTTGGTTTCATAAATGGTAAATGAACTCGTGAGAAATATGAACATGCCTTCCACCATTTATGGGATAGATGTAATGTTGTTGTGTTGGGATGGATTACAAATTCTGTTTCAAAAGATTTAGCTGGGGGTGCGATGTATACTGAGGATGCTTAGTTGGTATGGAAAGACTTGAAAGAAAGATTTGATAAAGTTAGTGGTCCTAGGACCTATCAGTTGCATATGGAGATTGTTATGACCCTACAAGGGCTTGATTCTGTATCTGTTTTCTTTTCAAAATTGAGAAAGCTTTGGGCTGAATATGACTCTGTGTGTGCTCTTCCTCATATTGATCATGAAGATTTTAAAAAGCATGTTGAACATAAAGAAAATCAGAAATTGTTTTCCTTCTTGATGGGTTTAAATGAGAACTATTCTATTATTAGTAATTTACTTCTTTGGACTCCCTTGCCTACTGTGAATCAGGCTTATAACCTGTTGATGCAGGAAGAGAGCTAGAGAGGAAATACCTCTAATATGAATGCTGCCCTTGCTACCAAATCTACAAATGTCTCCTTGAATGTTGATAAGCCAAAGGGAAATCCAAATTTGGAATGTACCTTTTGTCATAAGCGTGGGAATACCGTAGATCGTTGTTATACCAAGGGATGTGACTTCTGTAAAAAGAAGGTACATGGCAATGATAACTTTTTTAAGTACAAGGAGTTTATAAAGGCAAAAGGAAATAATGCTAAGGGAAATGTTGTCTCCGCGAGGACTGGTGACGATGACCTTAGCACTATGCATAGTATGACTAATGATATGTGCATAAGTTCAGGTATGCAGGGTGGAGTCACTTTTTCAAAGAAGCAATTTGAAAAATTTCTGCAAACCTTGGGAGGACCTGGAAGAATTGCAGCGGGAGCAAGTGCTACTGTCCCTCAGGATTTGCGTGCAAACACCTCTGGTATTTATTTAAACTCTGTTTTTCTTCAAGAAAAGGATAATTGAACCTTAGACACAGGGGCAACCAACCACATGACCAACATAATTGATTGGTTGTGTGGGATTAAGGAGGTTCCTGGAACTAAGGTCCAATTATCAAATGGTGGGTCCTCAAATATGGATAGTATTGGAAATATTTTACTAGACACAGAAAAAAGGTTGCATGATGTTTTATATGTGCCAGATTTTAAATACAACCTGCTTTCTGTGTCAAGACTTACGAGTGACCTGAATTGTTCTGCATCTTTTTACTCAAACCTTGCTATCCTGCATGACCTCTCAAATGGGAAGGCCTTCGGGACTGGTGATGCTAGATCTGGATTGTACTTCATGAATTTGGCTAAGAGATCAACTAGTTCTATTGTAAATAGTTCTATCATGAATGATATTTCCTTGTGGCATAAACGTATTGGTCATGCATCTATGAAAGTTTTGGAACATGTTGGTTGTTTGGATGTGAGCAAAACATTTAATATCAATGATTTCCCTGTTTGTCCAAAAGCTAGGATTGTTAGGAATTCTTTCCCTAGTTCAGAGTCTAGAACAGATTCTATATTTGATCTTATGCATGCTGACGTGTGGGGGCCTTATCATTGTCCTACACATGATGAAAAACAATATTTCTTGACCTTGGTTGATGATTTTTCTAGAATAACCTGGGTTCATCTCATGCAATTCAAATCTAATGTTTTTATTGTCATGAAAAAATTTCTTACATTGATTGAAACCCAGTTTTGTAAAAAGGTCAAGTGTTTAAGAACTGACTATGGGAAATAGTTTTTTAATGAGCATATGAGTAGGTTGTTGTGTGATAAGGGTATCACTCATCAAAGTAGCTGGCCCTACACACCTCAACAAAATGTAAGAGTTGAAAGAAAACACGGACATTTTCTTGAAATTGCAAGGGCCCTGAAATTGCAAGGTTCCGTCCCAAATATTTTATGGGGAGAATGTATTCTTACTGCTTGCTATCTGATTAATCTCATGCTAACCAGGTTATTGAAGGGGAAATCCCCTTTTGAAATGTTATATGGAAAAAACCCACTTTGGGTCATCTTAGAATATTCGGGTGTCTCGCATTTGCTAAAAACATTTTGGTAACTGACAAGTTGGCCTCTAGAGCTATCCCTTCAGTTTTGATGGGATACTCTGTGACCCAAAAGGGATATAGATTGTATGATTTAAATGAAAAGCGATTCTTTGTTAGCAGAGATGTGATTTTTAATGAAAATGTATTTCCCTTTGGCAGTGGTAGACTTGATCAGTTGCAGGTGTTTTTTGAGCCAAGTATAAATGATTCTGATGATGTTAACGACAAGATAGTTGTAGAAACTGACGATGATAGAATCCAATCTAGAGAAACCCACATGATGAGTCCCAACAAGTCTCAGATGGGATCCCTTCATATGATGAGTCTTTAAAAAACTCTGATGATGAGGATGAACCTCCGGCTAATGACCCTTCTGGACCCAAAGTTAGCAGGTCTGGGAGAGCCATTAAGCCTCCTATCTGGATGAAAGATTACCAGACATCAAGTGCTTCAAATGTTGATTGTATCAAAAATTATATTCATATGATGGATTATCTGATGGTTATCAATGTTATATATCCTTTATATCTAAGATGATTGAGCCATAAAGGTACAGTGAAGCTGTCAAAGACTCATTATGGGTTGAAGCAATGCAAGATGAAATAAAAGCCCTCGAGGATGTTAACTGGGTTTATAAACTGAAATTTAATTCAGATGGTAGTCCAAGCAAGTATAATGCTAGACTGGTTGCTAAAGGATATAATCAAAAACATGGAATAGATTTCTTTGAGACATTCTCTCCTGTTGCTAAAATGAATACAGCTAGAACTGTTTTAGCCCTTGTTGCGATTGAAAAATGGCCTCTTTATCAAATGGATGTTCATAATGCTTTTTTACAAGGCGATTTAGATGAGGATGTGTATATGCGTATACCTGATGGTTTTGATGAAAAGAAAACTGGTTTTGTATGTAAGTTGCGAAAACTGAGCTTAAGCTATAGTAGGCAGGCAGGCAATGGAATTTAAAACTGAGCAATGTGTTGGTTAGAGCAAGATATACTCAGTCTAAACTGGATTATTCGCTATTTACTAAGCGAGATGATAAGCAAATTGTTGATCTCCTGATATATGTGGATGATTTACTTATTTCTGGGAACAATGAGCATTTAATCAATGAATTGAAAGATGTTTTGCAGTCCAGTTTTAAGATGAAGGATCTCGGGGAGTTGAAGTACTTCCTGGGTATTGAGGTGGCAAGATCTGACAAAGGTATTATCTCAAAGGAAATATGCTTTAGAATTAATTTCTGAAGTGGGTCTTTCTGGTGGAAAAATAAGTAAGACCCCTATGGAATTAAATCTAAAGCTGACTAGCAGAACTTATGATAAACACCTGAAAATTAATTAAGATGATGATGCCCTAAATGATGTGAGCTTATATAGAAGGCTGATAGGGAAATTGCTATACTTGACTATCACTAGACCGGATATATCATTTGCTGTGCAACGTTTAAGTCAGTATATGCAGGATCCAAAAACATCACATCTTGAGGCTGCAATGAGAATAATCAAGTATATAAAGTGCGAACCAGGTAAAGGTATCTTACTTTCATCTGATTCAAATTCTAATTTGGTTGGTTTTTGTGACTCTAATTGGGCTGGATGTGTGGAAACTAGAAAGTCTGTTACATGGTTTTGTATTCTTTTCGGAAAATCTGCTATATCTTGGAAAGTAAAGAAACAAAATACTGTATCTAAATCTTCAGCTGAATCTGAGTATAGGAGTATGGGTTCTGCATTGTCTAAGATCATTTGGCTTAGAAATTTGTTGGAAGAATTAGGTTTTGAACAAAATGCTCCTGCTTTGTTATATTGTGACAATAAGGCTGCCATTCAAATTGCAAATAATCTTGTTTTCCATGAAAGGACCAAAAACATTGAAATTGATTGTCATTATATTAGGGAAAAACTTGTGGAAATAATTATTGATTTAAGACATGTTAGTTCTAATAACCAGTTGGCTGATGTTTTTACCAAAGCCTTAGGGAATCAACGACATTATTTTTTGTGTAAAAGGATTGGTATGAATAATGTATTTCAAGTGCACGAAGAACCAGATTGAGGGGGAGAATCTGCAGACTGAGGGGGAGTGTTGAAATATCAGTCTGCTTATTGGTTTCAGTTTGATGGACTATTTCTTCTTTCTGGAATTGGGCCATCTTCTTTCAATCTGGCCCATTCGATTGTTCAAGCTTGTGAAGACAATTCGTCAGCCCATGTTCCACCGTTTTAGTTTCTGTTGTTTATTTTCAGTTCTTGGACTTGATTGAACCGCTGTCATTTATTTTAGGGTGTAACTGGCATTTATTTTAGCTAGGTATTTGTATTTAAGAGTCAAGGAGTTCCAAATGAAGGGATAACTCCTAAGGATCCCCAATCATTTTTGGTTTGTTCTTCTGAGCCGTTCTAGGCTTTTCCAGATATTAGCCTCTTCAATTCTTCATAACTCTGATTCTCAACAAAAATAATCATCTTCTGAATCTCACCCTAAGTTGGGGAGGTTCTCATTTTTGGTTCATTCTGTATCAACTCTATAAAGCTTTTGCATACTCACTTACCACTTTTTGTTGTGGATGCAATATTTGACCACCACAGTGTTTATCTACCAGTTTATGCAATTGAATGTTTGTTGCCTCGCCCCAACAACCTTGAACACAAAAACTTGTTTGCGTTGAACTTCAACCTGAGTCTACTTCAACAAATATTTCTTTGAATATGTATATTGATCCTTCATTTTCTCTGCTTCCACTTGCTTTAGCATCAGAACTAGCACAAGTAACCTACCATTTCTGGTGGGTCACGAAAATTTGAGTCTATTCTTTCTATTCGCTCGTAGTTACACGGAAGGAAAGCCCAAAGTTTTCCCGTTGTTTTCCTTTCGATGATGAAATGAGTGGAGGTTCGTTTGGAGTAAATGCATAGAAATATGGTAGGTGAAATTAGTAATGGGCATTAATTATAGAATGAGGTGAATGGAGGGGCATTTATAGCCCTCCTTAGATGAACCATGGTAATGTCAGATCCTACCATGATTATCCCAGTTGTGACTGGGGCAAGCATACCATGGTTGGCCGAGGTACTGATTTGGGTAGGACAACTACTCTAGTGTAGGTTGTTCTTCTTGTCACTTTGATCATTACATGCCATAACACTACAAGAAATTTGCTCTACATCGATGGTAAATTATCGTTGCCGGAAGCACTATTGGCGCTGCTAAAACCCATTGCCGATGCTAAGAGTCGTTCCAATAGACTCTGTGGCTAAAGGTATCGACGACGACATTATGCCGCCACTAAAGGTTTGCCGTTGTTGGAATGAATAGTGAATGAATAGTCTGTTTGATCATTAGCATCACAAATATGCCGACTCTGTTTACGCATAATTACCGTCGACGGGTATTTGAGGTTAATACTGATTTACAGTGTCTACATATGTGAGATGTAGATTGGATGCATTAGTATCCGCGTATTGTTGTCCCTATTTGTATGATATTGTATCCAAATTTTGTGAGACAATATAGTTTATTCAACCACAACATTTCGTATCCAAAGTAATTACGCATACTTAGCGACGGATGCATCCAACCTGTCGGTGCTCGTCAACAGTATTAAATATTACCCTGTTAATAATAGTTGATGCTAAAATCGAGTTTCAACTACTGTGAAAGTTGTTGCTATATACAATGTTTTGTGTCTGCGTGTTGTCATGGTTAAATGTTATATTAAGCATCAATTACAGATACAATTACAGTCCGTCGGCAATGGTTTGTGTTGATGCAAATGCTAATGTTTCTATTTTTGAATTGTTGGCCATGCTAATGCTCGTAGCCAAGCATACCCAAACAGAATACATAAACAGACAATACACAAACAGGTAATACACAAACAGCTACTTATGTAGAACCATTTCCAACAAATCCGAATTTATACATAGCCAAGCATTTCAAACAAATGTATGGCAACCAAAACACAAACATAGATGACATGTTCACATTTACATCATGTCCAAAATATCCATTTACAATCAGTCAACACCTAGTGTACCACCAGTCACTATAACTACTAAGCAGGAGTACTTAAAGCACGTTTCCACGGTTCATGCATTTGGATCTGCAAACATAGAAATAACAGCAATCATGGTAGCATCATACTATAGAATATACCCTACAATGACTTAATGGGTGTACACAATGCAATTAAATCAATACTATACGCACCGTTGCCAAACATTGTACTTTTCATGACAGCAATATCACGTTGAAATTGTTCCATGCTGGCCTGGAACTCCTTGAGTTGATCACGGAGTGACTCACATTCGGCTGCATTTCTAGCTACCTCCTCCCTTGCCTGCTTTAACTGCTCACTTTCCATCATCCGTGCTGCCTTTGACACCCGACTTCGACGACGCTCAGGTTGGCGAACTTCCTCATACAAGACATCCTTGTCAACAGCAGACTCCTACTCCCCAGTTCCCAACTGAGCAGCCCTTTCCTCCACTAGTTCCTATTTTGCAAACAGTGTGCCAAGAACATAAACGAGCAATCAGTTACAAATGTACAACACATGTGACTATATGGGTCAGCAGTACTACTTACCAGTATTGATCTGGTTTTATCATCCAGCGGCTGTCCTTTCTTGTCCACATGGTTCTTCTTAAACATATGATACTCCCCCGGATGTTTCCCGTTGTTCTTCTCAATATGCAAGAGTACCATATACTTGTTCAAGGGTAGCTAACTATTTCTTAAACATAACAATTCAATGTTAGGATTACCTCTTCCTGTTCTCTCCTCGCAAATGACGAAGTGCCAGCGGTGTGCCTCATGACTTGGTGAGCTTTGTTGGCTTTGTTACGATCGCTCTTTAACTTCAAACAATTTGAAGTTACAACCAGTTTACGTTAAAAAAGTGCAGCAGTCATTAACGGTACAAAAAAATACAGTTGCAATAAAGAGGAAGGCATAAACCTTGAACTCGTCTGAGCTGAACCAGTTAACAAGCCACACCCAATCCTCTTTCACCACATCAGGAGGAATGTTTTGTAACCTTTCTTCATTCGTCAGGTACTTATCAAAGTACCTTCTCTTTAGATTCGCCCTGTAGTTTCTGTACTTCTCTTTAAGAGTACTGATGATCAGCTGCTTCAGGTTGTCATCATCCGGTATCACAAACTTCTCCTGCGAGTTTGAACAATACGGAAATGTTAAAACCATTTCTTGCAACATTTACAAATAGACAGGTGCAATATGTATGTCCTAGTTCCATTTACAACTGAGACTTACCGCCACCAGCAAGAGCATCTTCGCTTCATAGTCTATTGGAGACTTAGGAATCTCCTTCCAATCTTTCACCATGAGAGGTGCATTCGTTCGTTTCCTAACAATGCAGCCACACCAACTTGCAAACATCGAAGCATTGTTACTGCAGACTTTACCTCGAGAGTTAAATTTTAGAACCTCCTTTTCATTGACGCCATTTCTAGACAACCTTATGGATCTAGTTCTCCTTCTACGTAGTCTTTCCAATTGAATAATTACTTCTTCCTCTTCCGCAGCTGACACGTAAATCAGGTATCAATTAGATAACCAAGTTGTACAAATGCATGCTTAATAGTATGGGACAAATTAGAAGTTATTACCTATTTGGCTACCTGGTGGTTCCTCCACATAGGGGTCCTCCGATTGGATTTCCTCTTCAGTAGACACCTCCAAAGGAGGTTCGACAGGCGGAGGGACTGCAGGGATGTTCTCTACAAGCCGAGGGACTGCATGGATGTTCTCCACAGGTGAAGGGACTTTAGGGATGTTCTCCACAGGCGGAACCCATATAGCAATGTGTAGTGTGTTAGTTACCGAGCACCTAAAACAGAGGAAATACCAAAGTACAAGACGTAGTAGTGAAAAAACAACTTACTTGGGGCAACCCTGTTTATCTTCCTTGGGGATCTACGGATGGGTAGCTTTGAAGCTACGGTTTTTCCAGCGACCATTCTCCGAGTACCAACCATACTGAGAATATATTATTAAACACAGTAGCATAACTTGAAATTTGCGCAAGTTTCTGGTGTAAAGTTTCCATCTTTAACAGCACAAGTTTTATTCTCAGCATAACCACCCTTACTGAGCATTCCGTGACATGGTGCACATAAAAGAATAACAACGACATGCATGAAACTACGACTGCTTAGTGACTTGTTAATCCGCCATGGATCATCGACAGAGGTGAATCTTCGCTTCCAAGTAATGTTTTTTAAAACGAAAAAACGTGTAGAAATTGGTCGCAAATAGACGAGATCCAGGGGGAAAGGACAGTAAACATGTAAGAGTCGTGCGACATAGACGAACAAAGGGTTTGCAGAACCATACCTTGCTCAACCATACCTTGCGCGCCACACAACAGAATCATCCAACAGGAAATTAGAACCATACCTTGCTGAGGGAAAGTTAGAAGATCGTCCTGCACAGATGGAAGCGAAGCCTGGAGCAGTGGATGGAGGGAAACTCGGAGAGTGTTGGAACAGACCCAAATGTAGTGAAAATGAGGCGCGGGAAGAAGAAGAGAAGTCCACGGAAACAAGAAAGGACTGAGGCGTCAAATCCGTCTGTATGTGATGATGAAACTTACTGCCTCGTGTAGGAACCGAGGCGTCGTAGTTGTTTGAACCGAGGAGACGCTTCAGCTTCATCCTCATCCCTAGCAGTTGTTAACCATGGACCAGACTCTGCGCAATTGGGCCGTCTCATTGGATTGGCCCGGTCGAAAATGTGATGGACAGGGCCGTGTTTGACATGGACTGACCCGTGTATGCAAGGCCCGTTCCAGTGTGCATCTTATGTATACATCTAACATAACTTGTTTGAATTTTAGATTAATTTTTATAAATTTCTATATACTTATATTATAACACAATATGTCTAAATTATGTTTAAAATGAAGACCTAATTATCCTTACGTACGCAATTTAAATCATACGCATGTTATGTTTGAAATACAACTTTCTTATGTGTTATATCCATTGATGTGTCAAAGTGTCTTAGTGTATAACATTATAATACTATAATTTATACAAATGTCTACAAATTTTACGTATTTTATGAAAAATATACTTATTATTTATATTTCCTAATGACATCATATGTATGATAACATCATTTGTATAACAACTCCTCTTAATTATTATATACTTATCTTATAGCACAATATTTCTACATCATTATATAAAATCAAGACATATGTATCCTTATGTATTAGTTGATGTATTTGAAATTCATTTTATGTTTCAAATACAACTTTGTTATGTGATAGTCTAGTTGATGTGTCAAAGTGTACTATTGTGTCATGGTGTTATAACTATGTGTCAAGGTGTTACAACTATGTGTCAAAGTGTTAATTGCTATGTGTCAAAGTATTATCATGTGTCTAAATGTTACTACTCATGTTTATGACACATAAACAATGTGTCACACAATTCGGTCAATATAAAAATCGACACATATCTTGGTGTCTTATTTTCAACCCGACCTCTACATACAACTCGACCTCTATCTACTGCAGTTCTTAAGCAGGCCGACTGGACCTTCTAGTGCATCACAATAGTGCAGCTTCCATTTGCAGCTTCGTTCCAACTACAGCAGGATGAATGAGGTTAGTACCCGAATCCAGTGCATGAAAAAACAGAACCGTTGCTTCTACTGCGTGGTTGGTGTTAGATAACCCTTTTGTGTCCATTGTTCGGTCAGAAGTGGCAAGCATACGTACCTTTTGTGCAATCACTGCATTCAGGATGAATCTTTCCTTCAAAAGGACAGGAATTCAGCTTCAACAGAGACAGGAACCTCGTTGGAAGTCAGAGAATCTGACAAAAGACAGCAATTCCTTTCTGTGATTTCAAATGCATATGGTAGAGTTCTATCAGTGTCTTGAAGAAGTGGTCGTGACCACTTATGCAAACTACTTGATGTTTCTTGTACAGATGCAACACAATTTCATGTAGAATATGCAGATTCTGAACTTTGGATTGCATCCGTTCACTGTCTTCATTGTATTCTGAACATTTTGGATTCTGAACTTTGGATTTTGAAGTTTGGGTTGGATTCTTAACATTTTGACAGCACATGGTATCTATGAACATTTTGACAGAACATTTCCAACCGAATTAGTATCTATGAAAAACAGAGAAAAAGAGAAGTGTTTGATAGGAGAATGATATTGAATTGTGTTAGAATGACATAGATGAGGATGAATTGCAGTCGAGCCGAGTTGATGATCCATTTGCCGAGAGGGAAAAGCATGACAGCATTAATGTACGTTTTTATCAGAGAAGTGCAACACATACATTCGACATTATTAATGTATGACAGTATTAATGTATGTTTGGTTGTGAAAAACACCATAATGTATGGTTTGTGCCTGAGAAGTGCATGTATGGTTTTTGCCCTTAATGTCTGGTTGTTAAAAACAACTTACGTTTTGAGCTGAATGTATGATTTTTGCCGACAGCTAATCCTTCAATCTATATGTATCTTATATATTTTCATTTTTTGAAGTATATGTATGTCATATAGATTCAAAGTGCAGTTTCTGCAATTTTGAAGCACTCCACATATTCTAGATTCAAAGTGCAGTTTCTGCAAAGCACTCCACAGATTCGATATTCCAAGTGCAGTTTATGCAATTTTGAAGCACTCCAATCGAAGTGGTCGCTTGATGAGCTGCAGCAGGAGCTGCATTTGACAGCACTCCACCGATCATCGACTGCATTTGACAGCACGCCACAAGTGACAGCACCCCACAGCACTCAACACAGCACATGAAGTGATGAGCTGCAGCAGGAGCTGCATTTGACAGCGCTCTACACTCCACAACACGCCATAGCAGGATGACAGTGGATGACAGTTTTGCGCTGCATTTGACAGCACTCCACAACACTACACAGCAACACTTACAACACAGCAACTTACAGCTCGTGAACCAACAAATTTCAATAAAACCATCTCAATTTGCTATTCAAATGAATGAGTTTCCTATTGTGTAGATGCTGTGAAGATTGGAGTGATGCTGTGAATAACAATTGACTGCAGTTTCGACTTTGCACAACAGCATGACCAACATACACATTTGGACAGAATAACAACTCAATATTGAACAATCTCAGTCGAACCATCTCATTTCGGACATAACATACACATTTGGACAGAATAACAGCTCAATATTGAACAATCTCAGTCGAACCATCTCATTTCGGACAGAACATACAAATTTGGACAGAATAACAGCAATATATTGAACAATCTCAGTCGAACCATATCATTTCGGACAGAACATACACAGTTGGACAGAATAACAGCTCAATATTGAACAATCTCAGTCGAACCATATCATTTGGGACAGAACATATACATTTGGACAGAATAGCAGCTCAATATTGTACAATCTCATTAAAACCAGCTCAATTCGGACGATCCATACAAATCTGGACAGAATTAAATTCCTCAGAAACAATGACAGAATGACAGAATTAAATTCCTAACTATTGAACAATTACCTTAAGAAACATACAAACACTCTTCTATTGCACACGAAGTTATGATGCATCATCATCATCATCGTCATCCTCATCCATTTCACCCTCAAGGCCGTCCTCGTCATCGAACAAATCGTCCTCAAATTCTGTATCTGTGTCATTGTCTGTTCCATCATCAGTAATGTCCTCCTCATCTGGCTCAAGAACATCTTCATCGTCAAGGCCTTCAGTTGCTTCTGTCACAGCTTCTGTGGTCATCTCCGGGGTGGCATCCGCAACAGATATTTCGAGAGCCTCAATGTCATTTTACACCAATCAACCACATCATCGACAGGAACTACATTCGGTACATCAACAACCAGGGCTGATGTTTCCTAATATGGCTCCACTGACTCCCCACTCATTTGACCCCCAATCACAAATCATTTTTTGGACTCTGCCCTCAGCGCAGTGCTCCAATCAGGGTTAATGTTCTCCTGTAAGTAGAAAACTTGGGATGCTTGAGCTGCAAGTACGAATGGCTTATCGGTTGATAATTTTTTTTTGGTATTGACACACACAAATCCGTACTCATCAATTTTCATCCCATTGAAGGATGAAAGTACGTTGTACCAATCGCATTTGAACAACACAACCGATACGTTACTAAGGTATTGCAGCTCAACCACCTCCCTCGACACTCCGTAATAATCAATTGCACCTTCAATGGGGTTATTATTGGATGTACCCGCGTAGCACGTTGTGTCAGCTTTGCACAACACACCGCTGTTGTCAAATCTCCTCATTACGGACCGCTCTTTGGTGTGGAAGATGAATCCATTTTCTTTATAACCAGTATATGTCTTAGCTCCATATAACGGTCCTCGTGCCAAAGCCTTTAGTTGGCGACCTCTCTCATCCTCAGCCGATCCAACTATTCGACCAACCTGAGAATGCAAATACTCCAAACGTCAATAACGTTGACATTAAAAGGAATTCCCATTCCTATCCGTGTCATGGTGTCATACCCTGCCCTCAAACCATGGTATGAATGTTCTATTGTGCATGACATCGATGTTCCGCCTACTCACCCGTGCGCCTAGTAGTTGCCTCTTGTGTTCACTACGTACATGGACAAGAAAACCAATCCGATTGTTAGATGTAATGCTGTTAAAAGTTTGAGAATAAACATAACAGTAAAGGTGAATGCAATACTCGATCAATGACTTCACTTCTTCAGACTGATTAAGGACGTACAAGTGGCACTGCTCCCATTCCGTGTTTGACAGTTCACGGACAATTGCATGACCTATTGGAGCTCCTACTGGCTGGAAGATCGATAACCCATCTGCCGCCCTTGGAGTTACCTCAGTTACTATAACTGACTTATGTCTTGTAAATTTGGTTTCAATGTCATGGAGATATCTAGAACAAAATGTCAAACACTCCAGAGCAATATAACCCTCCGCTATTGACCCTTCTGGACGACTACGATTACGCACAAACGACTTCATTATCCACATTATCCTACAATAAGAACATGTTATTAGTGAGACACCTCTTCTGTCAAAGGCATACTTCATAAAATAGTGAAAAAACTTACCTTTCGATTGAATACATCCAACGATATTGCACTGGCCCAGCTATTTTTGCTTCCTCTGCTAGATGGATGATAAGATAGACTGTAATATTGAAGAAACTTGGTGGGAATATTCTCTCTAGATTGCACATTGCCATGGGTAATTGCGACTCCACCTTCAACAGATCCGACTCCACCTTCAAACACACCTCGGGAGGCACATTGTATGGAATAAGAACAACCGACCACATGCTATATGGGTGACTTTTATCACTGTACGGATCAAACCCATATGTAGCTAATCCAAGCCTCACATTCCGTGGGTCTTCCCCAAATGCAGGTAGTACGCTGTCAAGTTTCTTCCAAACGTCTGTATCAGCAGGATGACGTAGAATACCATCCTTTAATCGTCGTGTATGGTGCCAGGTCATAGAGGAAGCCGTTTTGGGGGACATGAATAATCTTTGCAACCTTGAAGTTAGTGGAAAATATATAAGTACTTTGACTGGTAGCTTCCCTCTTTGTCGCTTCGATTGCTATGGTATATCTAGTCCTCCAGTGTTGTGTCGAGGTTTAATCCATCTTGACTCCCCACACGTTGAACACACATCCAAATTGGCGTACTCTTTTCTAAATAGTATATAGTCATTTACACAAGCATGCATCTTTTGGTAGTCCAGCCCTAACCCTCCTATAAATTTCTTGGCTTCGTAGTAGGACTTAGGGACTGTGTTCCCTGGTGGCAGTACTTTACTTAGCATGCGAAGTAGCTCATCAGCGAACTTGTTTGAAACCTTGTACAGTGCCTTGAGATGCAACAATTCAACTAAAAAGGACATCTTCGTGTAGGAGACACAACTGGGATATAAGCTCTTTTCACAATCTTCTAATAGCTTATAAAATGTCCTAGCATCGGCGTTTGGTTCCTCACCTTCGTCCACCCTCATACCACCGAACCCATCATGCACCATATCCTCCATTTCCCCACGAGATGATGAATTCCTACCATTACAGATCACATCTTCGAATTCCTCCCCATGATCCACCCATGTAGTATAAGTTGGCAATATTCCCCATTTTTCAAGATGGAGCTTAACAGTAGTTCTCCCCATTAAGAAAGCACCAACACAGTTATTGCAAGGACAGTAAATCTTACCATCCCAACTGGAATGAGAGTAGGTAAAGTCGAGAAACGAAGCGACCCCTTCCTTATATTCCCCACTTTGCCGAGGTTTGGTCATCCAACTCTTATCCATCGCACTTCTATTTCTGTAAAGAAATATCAACCCAAATCTTTGGGATTAAAAAGATAGCACAACAGTTTAGAAACATGCCGTACATGAAGTAGCATCATCAGTTGTTGACAGTTATCCATACCGTTTGTTAAAGTTCAAATATGCATTTTCGTTTATGTGTGGATCGAACCAAACGGATCCAGAGAGCTGTCTGTTGGAACCGTACGAGATGCAGCTAGCTTGATTGCTAGTTAATTTATACGCAAGAGTAGAACTCCTTCGATTGACTTGTCCAATTTTATCAGCACAGTTGTTACTTGTCTGTAGCAGCACGTTTTTTGGGGCAAAACAGTACAACTCATGACAATTCAATTCGCACAATTAAGCTCATGACCGTTGGCTATATATAACACACAATTAAGCTCATGACAATTCAATTCGCAATTACAAGAAGCCACATTCGACTACTCATACCAGCCTACCTGAGGAGAAATGCTTGTCGCGGGATACTGCAGCAAACGACTTCACGATTGATCGGCACAAGCTGGGTTGCTTCCTGGAATGTCTGCGCGCAACCTACGTGCGTCCTGGGAGTCGATCTGAAAGGGAATCCGTTCTTGGCAACGGTCGTTGATGGACTGACGAAGGCTCTGGTTTGCACGGGGGAGTTTTGAACTGTACTGGAAAAAACGGTATGTTCTGTTATAATTGCGGGTATAGAGTTTAGCAATGGCAATACATACATTACCAATGATGTTATGCCGATACTGTTTACCCATTTATTACATCAATTAATTTTGAAAGTAAACATACTGTTTTGCAATACCAACATATTCCGTTACTAAATATCACTATTAACCTCGGTTGAGTTTTTGACACATGGATTTGATCGGCACAGACATATTGCGATGGCAAACGTCAATACTAAAGGATTGTTTGTGCTACGACAAATGTGTTGACACTAAAATGTGTCTACTGGGACATATTAAAATTCCATCACTTATACACTGTTTTACCAACCCACTCCTTGTGTAGACAAATTAATTTCGTGGCTGTTGATACAGATTCTTGTAGTGTAAATGGTCGAACTAGGTTGTAGGAGCGTAGACATTTAGACTAGGGTAATCCCAAGGTGCTCTGACATCCATTTAATCCTCGTACTTTCATGTCTGGAGATCAAGAGAGAAGTGATGGTATTTATACATACCTCCTCAAGAGCGACGCCAGCCTGACAAGCACAAAAGCGACACCTTTGGGATTGCAAGTCCAGGCCCAATCGGTTTGAGCCAGATACAAAAATATTCGGGCCCAAGGCTTATAACCCATCATCTGCCCCCAAAGCCCTGATTGAGCGATGCTCGATTAGGGATTTTTCATTTGCTTCTTAGTGGTCAAGGAGTCTCGCTACTAGTGCACATCCTTATGGAGGGACGCTTATGAGATTGTTCTGCTTTCCCTTCTACGTGTCATTGCTACACGGTTCGCCCCTTACACTGCCAATTTCATTTTTTTGAATTTCGATTTTTTTTGCGGGACCTTCTAAAAGCTTCAGGGGCAGAGAAACTTTTCACCTTCAGGACCTTCAAACCCCACTTTTCACTTTTACCAACTTTTCAGAACTTTCTCTCTCTAAAACCTCTGACTTCTCTCTAGAATTCCGGACAAGCTCTTGTCGCCATTTTTCATTTCCGATCGCCATGTGCCTTGGTGTTTCCTTCTTATTCCTTTCCAAATGCCTTTCTAATTATTAGTCATCATTGCTTAGTCTTTTTCTGTAGCTCTCAACACCCACCATCCCTGTGACATTCGCTCCATCCGCTCATTTCGAAAGATGGGCTCCGACTCTGATATGGGTAATCATATATTTCTCCTGAAACCTTTTCTTGATCTTAAGCCAAACAATATATCCTTACTTCATGAAAGAGCGGTGACTGAAGAAGAGATGAGCGACTCTCATGGCCCCAGGTTTCCTCTTACTGATGAGGCCGATCCTGAAAGTCCTCACCCCGTCTCGAGGGTGCGCCTAAGGAGAACCGTCTCGAAGTGCGCCTAAGGAGAAAATTGAGAACAGGTAATAGAAGAGCGACGCTCCAGAGGGCTCAAAGAAGCGCAAGGGCCACCATTCTTCAAGGCAACAAAAGAAGGCAAAGACCATGGAGGATTCGCTTGATCCCCTCAAGGACCCAACCGAACGTTTCACTGATGCCACCAATGAGGCTGTCATTGCCTTCAAATGTGAGGTTCCCAAATCCTACTGGGTTAATAACAACGTTATTAGTAATAGGAATAGCGTTCTATTCACTAAAAAACGGGGTCCCCCTACATTGGCCTATGGCAGCATTATGTGGGCCTACGCTGAATATTAAAATGGCATTCCAAAATAGGGTCCATTTGGCCATTCCTATGATCCGAAAGATGCGACGCCTACCGAAGCTTCGAAGTCTAAAACGCGTCTCCAACTCGGACTCCTGTTACCAGGTCCAAGTCGACGTCATCCCTAGAGGTGATCACCAAGACGCCAATGAGACACTTCCCACTCCGCCTAAAGTGAGTGTGACACTATAGAGGGCTTGGTCCGACAATCCGTCTCAATGATGATGAGCCAGGTATGCACTCTTACCGTTCCACTTCTTTCCTCCCTTGGGAACTTTTTAGACTTAGAATTTTTTCTAACACTTTGAAAATTTTCCTTTAAGTTATTCTTGCTCAGTTGAAAATGGACGTCGCTGTCATGGGGAGGGATCGCAACATCCCGACTCTCCCAAAGGTGCAAGCCACAGATTTCAAGTTGGGGTGAACTCGTTGTCGCTTGACCATCGTAGAAGCAACACATAAGGAGTTAGGGGCTGAGATGGTCCAAAAGGACAGCTCACCGCCAACTTAAGGGAGACGCATAATAGGGAAACCACCCTTGCCATGGCGTTGGAAAATCTTTAAAGGGAACTGACCCAGCTCTAGGAGGCGTCAACTACCCAACAAATATCTGCAGAGGCCAATAAGGAGGTGACCTCCGAAATTAAGGAGGCAAATATCCTTAAGGTCGAACTTCCCAAGAGGTTGGAGGAAAGCGTCGCGGAGACCATTGAGACCTTCCGCACCAACAAGGAATTTAGACTCGCTGTTGCGGAGTGGAATCGCAAGGTGCTGATCACCATCTTCAAGAAGGCATCCAAGGACATCCAAAAGGTCGATGCCAACTTCCCTTTGGATAAGCTGGACTTTTTGAAGACCTACCTCTCTCTAAAGTCCGGAGAGGCTGAGGAGGTGAAGGAATCTGAAGAGGAGGGCTCGGAGAATGAGAGTGCTTCTTCAAAGGGATATACCCCTTCCCAGAAAATGCCGTAAGACCCTTCTGCCCCCGTGCCTGCTTCTGAAACATCATCAACAACCAACTCTCCTTCTAGCGGTCAACCAGGTTTGCCTTCACCTCCTAAGTATCTACCACCCCCCATCTTCTTGAAGATCTTCCATGCTTTTCAATTCGTACTTAGTTATTTTGTTTCCAAAGATTTAGTATTTTTTCAGCTATTTTTGTAAAGACTCGATCCATTACGGCGCCTTTGGTGACTATATTTTAAGTACCCTTTATTTTGCTACGTTTGTCTGTTTACTTATATCCGCTTATTTAGTATGCTGTGATTCGACACTGGGGTTTCATCCATTCCCCTTTGATATCTTGCATTAGATAATTTTCTAAGTACTCATCATATTCGTAATAAGTTTCGACGTGAATTTCATTCACCAACATGACAATTCTCCATAATTAACATTATTTCGACTAATTATAGACGTTGCTCTGAAATAACTTAAGGCTTCGCCACATAATAACCTTTAACGCAACGCTTTGCCAAAACCATTCGCTAGCTAAAGATGCATCCTTTAATAGATTTCAATATGATGCCTCATTTTTATCAATTCGAATGGTAAGGATCAACCTTTAGATTGTGGATCAGTCTCGATATGCCTAACCAGAACAACTATACACTTTTCATGGATCACTTCTGTCACGCCTAATCACACTTAAGCGTTCGCCAATAAGTATTTATTTACAACGCCGTTGACATATATTAATCAATCCTTCGCAAAATTACAAAACATAGGCTCATAACGCCTTTTAAGCATAAAATGTTTTCAAATGCTTCACATTGAAAGTATTCTTCATCACTTTTCCTTCTTCATCCTCTAGGACATCGGTGTTTGGGTTTGGAATGGCGACGACATTGTAAGGTCCTTCCCATTTCAGGGACAATTTGTTCGTTCTGGCTTGGTGCGTGAATTCATGCTTTCTCAACACCCTCTCCATCACAAAATATTGGGGAGAGGATACTCGCCTATTGTAGTATCTTATCGTAACAAGGAGCATCTGACCTTGGTTTTTTTCTGAAGCCCATTTCTTCTCATCGACCATATCCAATTCAAGCCGCCTTTGATCGTCATTCGCCAAGGTATCAAAATGATTTACCTTATGAGACATCACCATTATTTCTGTTGGGGCCACTGCCTCATAACCATACACCAGTCCAAAAAGCATTTCCCCAGTCGCCTTCTTGGGGGTTGTTCGCAACGCCCATAACAAATTCTCCAATTCTTCTGTCCACTTTCCTCCCAAAGCGTCCAACCTCTTTTTCAAACCATTCAACACTGTTTTATTCGCCGCTTCTACTTGTCCATTAACTTCTCGCAAAACCATTAAAATCCTTCCTGGCGAATTGTCGACCATTGTCACTAGTCAGAATGCTTGGGATTCCGTATCTTGAAATGACCCTCGACCTAAGAAACTTAATGAATTGAAATTTTTTAGTGGACGCCAATGCTTTTTGCTTAAATCTATTTTGAAAAATAGTCGATTGCCACTATGATATAAGTGTGTTGCCTATCCCTTGATAAGGAACCTACCAAATTGATCCCCCATTGTGCAAATGGCCGTGCAACGCCAATACTGGTGAGCTCAGCTAGAGGACGCATTATCTTCATGTTATATTTTTGGCATGATTCACACTTCATGACCAAAGTCGTCACCTCGTGACTCATTGTAGGACAATAATACCATTCATTCAAAACCTGTCGCACAATTGACCTAGATCCTTTGTGACAGGTCGCATATCCTTCAAGCACTTCCCTCAAGATGGTAGTCGTCTATGGTGAGCGACGCAGCTAAGGTAAGGCATAGAGAAGCCCCGCTTGTAAAGCGGTCCATCGATAATCTTAAAACTTGGTGCTAAGCGCACTATTTCCTTAACCAAAATCGAGCTAACAGCATTTGGGATGATACATAAGTACAAATATAAAGCGTCGCCTTTGGAGGGTTTTGTCAATGGTGGGAGCGTCTTGAGATGCTGCTTCAGGTCCTGGATTGCTTTCTCGCACTCAGGCATCCATTCGAATTATTTGTTAGCTCTCAACACCTAGAAAAATGGTAAGGATTTGTCCCACGAATTTGCCAAGAAATGACTTAACGTCGCTAGCCTTCCATTCAAACTCTTCACTTCCTTGTGGGAAGTGGGGCTTTTTATTGCTTCAATCACCTCCGATTTCTCAGGGATGATATCTATCCCTCTTTGGCTAACCATATATCATAAAACCTTGCCCGACTGAATGCTGAAGGCGCACTTTGCCGGATTCAGACGCACTTGATAAAGGCGCATCCTTTCGAAAGTTTTCCTCAAGTCTTCAACATGTCTGACACCTTTTCCCGATTTCACCAAGATGTCATCCACATATGTTTCCATGGTGTCACCTATCATTCTAGAAAAGAGCTTGTTGACTATCCTTTGATAGGTAGCACCTGCATTTATCAACCCAAACGGCATGACTGTATAGTGACAAATATCACTATTGGCATAAAAGGTTGTAAGATGAGCGTCGCCATTGACCATCTGTATCTGGTTATAACCAAGGTAAGCATCCATAAAACCGAGAAGTTCATGGCCCGAAGTGGCGACGACAAAGTGATCAATCCTTAGCAAATGATATGAATCTTTTGGACATGCTTTATTCAAATCTCGAAAGTCAATACACATCTTCCATTTTCCATTGTTTTTCTTTACAAGTACGGGATTCCCCACCCAGGTTTGAAACCTAATCTCCTTTACAAATTTTTCCTCCACTAGTTCCCAACTTCTCAACCTTCTTTCTAATGGGCAATCACCTCCCTACTAATCCCAGGCATGTCGCTTGGTTTCTATGCGAACAACACTTTTAATTCTAGCAAAATCATTGACAAAGCGTTGGCCTATTCTTCTGGGAGTGACGCTCTAATCTGCACTTTTTTCCTGGGCCATCTACTTCCACCTTTTTTAAACCCTCCACTGGTTGAGAGCGCCATCATGAGGTGCGGTGACATGCCCCATCTACTTCTCCGAAAAGGAGATGACGACCTCTTCATCTTCTCGAGGGTGCTTCCCCGCTTTAGAGGTTCCCGATATTTGGGAGGCATAGACCTCCCTGGCAGCGCCTGTTTCTCCACATTAAGTGAAACCACCACTTATCACATTGAGGGTCCCCTTTTTGGATCTGGCCCCCTCACGAATCCTTTTAGGCGAGGCCACCTCTCTCTCCTAGGTCTCCTGCTCCTTTACGGCGCGCTACAAATTTTTTTAAATACCCTTGTTGAATTAGCCTTTAAATATCCTTCTTCAGAATATGGCAATCATCTGTCTGATGCCCTTTGCAATGATGATATCGACAATATTGATTGGGATTGTTTCCCATGAGTGCATCGCCTTTTGGCTATGGTAGTGGCGTCGCTAGGTCCTTTCTTTCCATTTCTCCAAGGATTACCGAGATGTCCCTATTTAGAGGCGCGAAATTCTCAAACACTTTTCATTGTAGGCGCGGCATAAAATGGCGGCGCTTGTCATCATGCCCTGATTTTGAGGGGCGCTGATCCTACTTCTTCCCTTCTCGGGCCTCTTTTTTGGAGACCTCTATGTTCGCCTTCCTTCCTTCCTTTGCATTTTCCAAGTCTATATAAGACTTAACATGCGTCGTCATCTCCTCCACCGTATTGATGGGGCAAATGCTAAAGCTGTCGTACAAAGTCGAGCCTCTTGGTCCCAACGCTATTAAGAAAGCTCGGATGGTCTCCCCTTCCATAATTACCTGATCAATTCCAGGCAGATCCTTATTGAATATGGTGTAGAAGTCACCCAATCTTTCGTCGTTTTTTGCTTCAGTTGGTCCAGATTCTCTACGCTTTTTAGGAGTTGGTGACCTCCTATATACTATATAATAAACTTATCTTTAAGGTCCCCCATGATCTAACTGTTGCCTTGGGGAGGCCAAAAAATCAATGTGACACCACGCCTCCCACTGTGGCTGAAAATAAGAGCGCGAAGTAGGTGTCATCATTTGTACGTCCCAACCACGAGGCTTCATGTCTCTAATTGTGTTCAACTGAGTCACCTTGTCCTCAATAATAATCAATCTATGGTGTCTGCACATGGGGTGGCACATTGATGGACATGATCTCTGGGGCAAACGGGTGCGACGCCCTTTCTCGTAGACGTGGCATGCCTCTACCCTTCTGTTCCTTCATCTTTTGGACGGCAAACGCTTCGACCTCCACCCTGTTCATTATGCCAGGGGATGAGTTTTTTTTTGCCCCTGCGCTTGCAGTGTCGGCGCTCACAAGGAGTATGGCTGGCTGGGGTGCTATTGGAGTTACAAGTGGAACGTTGGGCTTGGAGGTGGCCTCCTCCAACCTGTAAGCGTGCGCTCGTTGAGCTGGGATAGTCATTGCTCTTCTCTTCCTTCGATCAAGAAGTTTAACGTGATCTGCAATGAACGTTTCTGAAAAAAAAACTTCGGGGGTAATATCACTAGCGACGACGATCTTTCAGCGGAAGACACGATACGAGAATGTGTCGGCGTGGGTGCAACAGGCCCGTACCTTCGTTCCGCGGTGACAGGGGTGCTTCATGGGCAGGCTGACTGAGTTGAATGGGTTGGGACGACTTGAATACTAATAGTCCCAAGGGTTGTTGGAGGCTTTCGAGCAAGTCTTCTTCGTTAGTCTCTCGGTTGTTGGTCTTTGCTCGAGTTGTAGGGGAACCATGATTGATTTCGTCCAAGGATTCTCACAGAAGGCGCCAATATGTTGGGTCACAAAATCTGGAGTCTCTTCTTTACGGTCGCTCCTAGCTGCTCCACTGAACTGCACGAAAGGAAAGTCCGGGGTTTTCTTGTTGTTTCCCCTCCGATGCATATATGAGTGAAGGTTAGTTAGGAGTAAATGCAGAACAATATGGTAGGTGAAATCAGTAATGAGCATTAATTCTAGAATGCGGTGAATGGAGGGATATTTATAGCCCTCCTTAACTGAACCATGGGAAGGTGAGACCTACCATGGTGATCCGACTTGTTACTAGGCTGAGCGGACCATGTTTGGTTGAGGTAATGATTTAGGTAGGACAGCTACTCTAGTGTAGGTTATCATTCTTGTCACTTTGATCATTACTTGCCATAAATGGTCGAACTAGGCTGTAAGAGCGTATGCACTTAGACTAGGCTAGTCAATAGGTGCTCTGACATGCATTTAATCCTCGTACTTTCATGTCCGGGGTTCAGAAGGGAAGCGATGGCATTTGGCGCATCCTCAATAAGCGACGCCATTATACATATCTCCTAAAGAGCGACGCCATACTGACAAGCACAAAAGCGACGCCTTTGGGCTTACAAGTCCAGGCCCAATCGGGTTGGGCTAGATACGAAAATATCTGGGCCCAAGACCCATAACCCATCAATTTCCTACCATTCTTTTCGCCTCCTTTTCCACTGTGTTATCTTCTTCAAGATCACATTTTGCTGCTTTTGAGTTGGACTTTGAAATCCTCTTCGAATCTAAGGGCAACCCCTAATGAATATGAAAAATCAGGTGTTTAATGTTGTTCTACCTCAAGTTTTCCAATATAGATTGTAATCTAGCTAAATCATCGGGATCCAATGTCCTACCTTTGTTGCATAGTTATGCTATTCATGGATCTTTTGTACACACCTCAACATCAAATGGAAGGGCTACATACAATTTGATGTTATACAATCCTTATTGTTTGGGTGCAAATCCTCTCACATAGGGCTTGCAAATCGTGTGTGTTATTATGTATATCAATAATTTCATCGTATTAGACTTAACAAACACTAACACTCACAATATACTTATCATGCCACGTTCACAAGCACAAACACGACACAAAATTTTCATGCATGTTCATGTCGTGTTATTGTGTTAAATCTTCGGTGCCACATGTTTTTGGACGATTTTTAATGGTACATGATGTTGCCAAACGATGGTAACCGAACCTTCCGTCGACCCGTCGTTACCTTTTGCCGTTAAATGGTCACGTTTCTGGCACGTGAGGTCCCTTTTTCAGTTCGGTTTGTAGAAAACACCAGAATACCCTCCTCACTGTGTATTCCCTTTTCAACTCCCATATTCAGTATTCCCATTCAGTTTGCTTCGGTTTTCTTCTGCAAAGGCATTCCAGACTCTTCTTCTTCGTTACTTCGTTTAGGGTTCGGTGACTGGATGCAGAGGCAACCGTGACTCGACTTCTCCGTGCGACTTCTCCGTTCGTCTTCTCCGTTCGTGTGCCATCGTTGTCGACGACTCGGCGATTGATTTGCAGCAGCAACCGTGAGTTCCAGCAGCAAGGAGTTCGATTGATTTGCTTCAAGGAGTTCGATCAAGAGGTTTTCAACAACTTCCTCGCCTTAGAAACTGTCGAACACCAAGGTGAGCATTCTCTTTCTCTTATAGCCATAAAGTTTCGATTTTTTCAGTTTGTGAGCATGGGTGAAAATGTGCTGCATTTGTGTTAGGATTTAGGGTTCGTTGATTAGGGTTCCAGTTATTGATTTTCTCTGTTATTCGGTTGAGTTATTCTGTTTTTGGTTTCTGATTTAGGGTTTTTGCTGGTTATGTTGATGTTGAGAGAAACCGTGCTCTGTTCTGTCATATATTGATGTTGTTGGTTTCTCATTCGGCTCTGTTATGGTATTCTGATGTGTGCTTGTTGATTTTTGCATATGTCAGTGATGGCTATTGACAAAGGAAAGAGACCTATGGAAGATGAGTTCATTGACGACTTGGCTGACAAAACAGTGTCGACTGATTGGGATTCTGATTCGGTTTCAGATCCAAATTGGAAGCCCAAAAGGACGGACAATTTAGAGTCGACTGATGAAAGTTCCGAATTTAGGAACGTAAGTAAATCAGGGAAGGCACAATCGAATGTGCATGACAGGGATGAGGATGTTGAGATTGGAGTGGACTCAGCATTTGGAATGGATAAGGAGACAAATTTTGCGTCTTTTCAAGGGGTTGATGCAAGTAACTTCGATGAGGGTGAGTACCCGAGTGATACATTACGAACCCCACCACGCTCTGATGTTGATGAAGGATTTCCCCGTGTACGAAGACATGATATAGTGGACCAACAAGTAGATGGTGAGAGTAACAGCGGTAAAACGAAGAAGGAGCTCCGACTTGGTATGTTGTTTGTGGATGCCAAGGCTTTTCGTGAGTACATGGTTGACCATAGCATCACTGAGGGGTATGAACCGTACTTCACCAAGACGAATACAGCTACTAGAGTCATTGTTGGATGCAAGGTATCGAGTTGTCCCTTTAGAGTTGTTGGTGTTAAGATGAACAAGCAAAAGACTTTTCAGCTTCGACACCTCCAAAAGAAACACGATTGTCCCAAGGCCTACACGAGTAGAAAGCTTGGTGCAAAGTGGATTGCGAAGAACTACATTGACCTTATCAGGAATGAACCAAGGGTGCACAGCAAGACGATTGCAGAGGAGATATCGAAAAGTTACAATTTCGATGTGAAGAGATGGAACATCCAGGAAGGAATAAGAATTGCTCGGGAGAAACTACGAGGAGATAGGGTGTGGCAATTTGAGAGATTGAGAGACTACGCAGCAACTGTCATGACATACAACCCTGGAAGCTCGGCTTTTATACAAGTTGACCCGATCCCAAACCCACTTCGACCCAGATTCGAACGATTATACATGTGCCTTAGGGCATGTGTGGATGGGTTTAAGGCATGTAGACCCTTCATTGGTTTAGACGGTTGTCATTTAAAGGGGCTAGATGGAGGTCAATTGTTGAGTGCGGTCACGAGGGATGCCGATAATCGAGTATTACCCATAGCTTATGTATGGGTAGAGGCTGAAAATAGGGAATCCTGGACTTGGTTTCTGGAGTTGCTGAGTAGTGACATTGGAAATGGGAGGCACCTAGTTCTTATGTCGGATAGACAAAAGGTATGTGTTTTCGGTATTATGTTACTAATTGTGTGTTTTTCAATACTGGCATGACTACAACTGTATGTTTCAGGGCTTGATATCAGCTGTGGAGGATGTGATGCCCGGACATGAACACCGGTTCTTCGCCAGACATATTCATCAGAATATGTTAGTACAAAACCACTCTGACGCAGGGATTAAGACCAGATTCTGGCCAGCCGCATGTGCCTACAACTATCATCGTCACAAGAGCCATATGGATTGGTTAAAGGAACACTTCCGGTCTGCTTGGGAGTACCTGTCCAACATTGAAACAAGAACTTGGTGCAGGTACGAATTTCACCCATCTTCAAAAACTGATCTGGTTGTGAATAACTGCAGCGAGTCCTGGAATGCTAAGATATTAGAAGCTAGAGACAAACCACCCGTGACACTTATGGAGACTTTGAGACGTACCATTATGAAGGATTTCCAGGAAAGAAGACAGGAAGCTGACAGACATGAAGGGCCACTCATGTCAAACATCCTTGAGAAGATAAAGAAGAACAAAGCAACCGCAAGAGGTATGCACATATTATATGCCGGTCTAGGTGAGTATGAGGTAATAGTTGGAAGTACATATCAGTACAAAGTGGATATTAACACCAGGACTTGTAGTTGTGTTGAGTGGGACTTGACCGGCATACCATGTGCTCATGCTTCGGGTTGCCTCATGAATGCAAAGGTGGACTTTGAGGAATACGTTCACCCTTGTTATCATGTTTCCACAATGAAGAAGATATATGAACCCATCATACACCCAATGCCGGGGAGTGACGATTGGGTAAGGGTGGACGCCTTGCCAATTGACCCACCCGTGTTCAGAATGAGAGGTGGGAGACCAAAGAAAAAAAGAGTAAGGGCTGCTCATGAACAAGTGAATAAGGCCAATACGGGCATGACAAAGCATGGGTTAAGGCAGTTATGTGGTTCTTGTGGCCAAACGGGACATAACAAGCGAGGTTGTCCGTTACGTAAAGAACGCTGCAGTTCTCAAAAACCCAACAAAGGGAAGCTATACAAACGTCTACTGCCACAGCAACACAGGTATACATGTTTCCTATTTTTCAGTTTTTTCTGATTTATACTGTTTATACATGCTGACCTATTTGACAGAGAAAGAGGAAACCGAGCACACCAGTCAGAGCACACCAGTCAGAGCACACCACAAAGAGGAAAACGAAGGCAGGAACCACCAATCAGAGCACACCAGTCCAGGAACATACAGTCCCGGAACCTCAAGCCACGGCACATGAAAGGGAGGTACCTCCAGTCACGGCACCTGAAAGGGAGGTACCACCAGTCCAGGAACCTACAGTCCCGGAACCTCAAGCCACTATCAACATTGATAGTGACGATGATTTCCAGTGTGCTTCCAGTGCCCCTCCCGTGCTGTCCGACTGCAGGGACATAGTACTCCTACCCAACCATTGAAGACTAAGAAGACAAAAGTGTTTCGGGCAGGATTTCGAAAATCACCAAGGAAAATCAAACGTCCGAGGACCTCCAAAGCTAGATCGACTCAATGATTTAGTTTAGTGTTCAAAAGTATTAGAACATTTTGGGTCTGTTTCGGTTCTAACATTGTGTGTCTTCCGGTTGGAACATTTGTTGTGTATGGTATGACAGTTGTGAACATTTGGTTGTTTGGTTTGACAGTTGTGAACATTTGGGTGTTTGGTATGAAAGTGTTGTCACTTGGAAATGAACTTGGTAGTTCTGTGTTGTAATGAAGTTGGTTGTTTTGTGTTTGGAAATTAACTTGTATGTCCCTGTTCTACACGTCATTTGAATGTCAAACATGGTGGTTTTTGGTACACCATGTTGCCTTTACCGCATACTTAAGGTACAGGATGTTTGTTGTCGGAGTCATTAATGGTACACCATGTTACATAATGGTGTTAACACAGGTGAAACATGTTCTTATGTCTGGTGTTGTTAAACCAAATCTGCATTTTAACAGAACTGAATGTTCATGACAGAACTGAATTTCAACATGTCCAACTGCAACACATACGAAGCACAACATGACTACAACATTTAGACACTAAATAAAAACACTACTATGACTACATAATGACCCAAAAAATAAGACCTACTGTCACAAATGAAATTGAAATTACAATTTTTTTCAGAAATTGAACTCTTACACGCAGTGTCAGAATTTCTTCATTCAAATCCGTCCTGATTGCCTCGAACTTCATCAGAGCCCTCCTTCCATATTCGCACATTGCAGGGTCTGCCCATTCGAAGTAATTGCAGTGACTACTACCAACTAAACTCGTCTTCCACTGCAAGAACCGAAATCAGCATAGTGCTGAAATTAGGGTTCCAACACCAAGAACCAAAACCCATAAACTGACAAAGTAACCACAAATTACCGAGTATCTTGGGCAGCCATAGAACATACGGCTGAAGTTCTTCGACGTGCCCGCGGGAATTGCATGGGACATCAGCCCACAGTGGCATGTGCGACTCTCATACGATGGGGAATAGATCGACTTCGCCTTCTGCTTGAATGAGGAAGATGAACAGGGAGAGTACTTACCAGGACCCATGGAAAGCTTCGGACTGCGTCAGGAGAAGGCTCGACTAAGCAATCTTCCTCCGTTCGAACGCTCTTCAAAGTTGACGAGGTATTGTGTGTGACGAGAGGATTTCTGGCGGGATTAAAAGGAAGAGTAAGGGCAGAGTAGGTATTACAAATGACCTGTCAACAAATTGGAACACGTGCCATCGCACGTGATGACATCACGTCTAATTCGAACGGAAGTCACACGGAAGGACCACAAACAATCTTTTCGAAACATGTTGTACCATTTACCATCACGAGGGTTGGAAAACCATTTTGGTCAAACATCATGACCCTTTTTCAGACTTTTCCCTATGCATATAACATGAAAATTATATTGTATTCTCGTGTTCATGTCACTGTTATGATATATACTTTTAGCAACACAATTTTTTCTGTATGTTCGTGTTATGTTATCGTCACACATAAAAAAATGTCATTCTTAATCTCAATGTCATTTTTCACTATCAGTAACTTCAATCTTTATCTTTGGATGTTTTTCACACCTAACTCGTCTGATCCCTCTAAAGGGACATGCTTACCTCGCTACGCATAGGCTTGTTCAAATTAATCGGTTCGGATGAACTGGTCTAGTCTGGTTAGAACTGGTTTGGTTTGAACCGGTTCAGTCGAACTAGTTCCAAAACCAAACCAGTGTTTTTAGGCTTCAAATAGACCAGTTCAAAATAGTACCAAAAATCCAGTTCGAATCAGTTCGACTCGACTCGTATTTTGATACTGGTTTATACTTAAATTTAAATCAAACCACTCTAAACCCATATAATGTTTGAACCGGTCCAAAAACAAAATAAACTAGACTGGTTCTGAAAATAAATAAACCTAGAAATGTATATGTGCATCGTGCCGCAGCTTTGTAATTCAGACTCCTTCATCCACTCTCTTCTTTGTCCTTCTTTCCTTCGTCCAGCACCCTGCTCTCTCCTTCGCGCCGCTGCCCGCCGCAATGCCGCCTACATCCACACCATCGTTTCGCCGCGTCTCAACGTTCCAGCATCTCCATGAGTCAACAATTTCAAGTAAGCTATAAAACCTTATTTCGGTTGAATGATCTAATTTCGTTTGAGTGACCTAATTTACGTCTTTAAAATCGCCCCCAAGTACGTTTTGTTCACCTTGATGGATGTTATTAACTCGATTTTACATTTTGAGTCTTGTTTTGATCGTTGGGTTGGGTTGGAAAGTTTGATTGGACGTTAATGAGAGTATCCCTATCGACGAATGTTGTGAAACTCTACTCGCCCGAGACGGGTCAGTATTGTGAGGAGTGTAATGGTCATTTCTCAACCATAAATCACATATCGTTCTTGGGACCGACTAACCCTCGTGTTTTGCATTCTTGCTCGTCGGATGCACCATTAGAGCTTGGGACACCAGAAATTTTAAAGAGGTCATTAGAATAGTTTCGTTTGATGTTTGTGTTTTAGCTGTCAAGGAATCCTTTTTTCACTCTCATTGTTGCTCTGTTCCTTGCTCATGGATTTATACCATAATGCTCATGGATTTATATCATTCAGGGTGCTCAGTGCTCACGACTCCGGTCTGGATCAATTCTCTCACGACCAAAGTAGTTTTTTTTTGGCCAAATAGACCAAAATAGTTATTAAAAAAAATAGACCAAACCAGTTCGAATCGGTTTTTGAACCGATTTTAACCAGACCAATTTTTTTCCTATTAAACAAACCAGTTCTTTTAGTGAGAAAAAAAATATTGGTTTTGTTTAAACCAGACCAGTTCAGTTCAAAATTGGTTTGGGGTCGAACCGGTTCATGAACAAGCCTAGATGCGCACAACCAAAGCCCGAAAGACTAGGTTTTCTTTATTTCAGCTCTGAGAGGACTTAACCAGTCAACGAGGCATTCGAGTGTCTAGACACGTCTCATAACCCAACATCACCAGACTCAACGTGTGCTATAATGTTGAGCCGAGATCGCTTCGCCTTATCTATAGAAATAGTCAACGACCAGATAGATGACACTGGTTCGTACACTTGATCGACGCAAGGGTAGTTGGAAGTTCCCTTTCTGGATGAATTTTCCATATTTTTGTTGGTAAAAAGATATCGCCCTGCCTATCTGCACGCTGGCATGTCGACAAAACAGTATTATTTACTACTTTTTTGCGGAGATCGTTCTTTTCCTGACTTTGGGATGACGTCTAATTGTTGTTCCCCTCTGTTGGATCACATAAACCAGAAACTTATTATCTTCTTTCTTGTATCCTCTCCTTAAACCTGCACAAAATGAAAGCCTGAGGCGTTCCCGTTGTTTCCCCTCCGATGACAAAGTTAGTCGGAGGTTCGTTTGATTTGAGAACTTAAAATGTATGGTAGTTGAGTGAGATCAGAAAACATTACCCCCTGAATATTTATAACATGGAGTATTTATAACATTCCATACCTGGACTATAGTAAGGTCACATCCTACCATAGTAACCAAGGTTATCTCTCGGGTGAGTGAACTATGGTTACTTTAAGAATATTCGTTTATAAAAGGTTGTTCCACTATCGACTGTTCTTTTAGTTTATTTAATCATAGGTGTGCTAAAAGTAGTCGGTATAATCCATAGGCGTGCAGGTGCACCAACTAAGGCAGTTAGTGGATGTTCTGACACACACTTATTCTGAGTATTTTATGTCTTCTGGCGCATCCTCATGGGGTGACGCCCTTACACCATCAGCAGTAAAAAGTGCGACACCTAAATAAATTGGGCTGATAAATCCAGTTCTAAATGTTCTTGGACCAAATGTAAAAATAGTCAAGCCCAATGTTCATAACACATCATCTGCGCCCGAAGCCTTAAATGAGTCGACGCTCATTTGAGGATTGTAATTTTCATCGAAAGTCGATTCTCTCTTCAATGATAATTCATCTTCTATTGAGCGATGCCTTTTCACAATCCCTATAATTGCTTGTGCTTTTCAAAGGCGTCGCCTAAATCTTGTAATCAGTTGTAACCGATCTTCATTTCCACGTGTCTTTCATGCACGATTTTTTTTCTGACCCGCTGTTATTATAAATTTGAATTTCAAATTCAAATTGTTTAGGCGGGATCTTCTAGAAGCTTCGAGAACCGAGGAGACTCTTCCTTTTATGGGTAAAATCATAATTTCCCTTGCATATGTGACCGTTCGACTGACCTAGGGGGGTCTATAAATACCCCCAAATTCCTTCATTTTCTACTTTACTCCTCTCTCTAATTTCCGAAGCTTTTTCTCTCTAGAATCCTATACCTTTTCTCTAGAATTCCGCCCAAGCTCCGATCACCTTTGATCATTGCTTTGTGTTTTCCTCTCGCTCTCAACGCCCATCACCTTTGCGCCATTCACTCCTACCGAATAATTGATTCCGACTCCAACGTTAGTAATCAAATCTTTCTCCCTTCGCCTGTTCTCAATCTTAAACCCAGTACACTTTCTCTTTTAGTTTTTGAAAAATTGATGGCTGATGCGGGGATGAACGACGCTCATGCCCCAAGGTATCCCATCCCTGATGATGCAGATCCTGAGAACCCTAACCCAGTATGTCAACCCAAAGAGGGCGAGGAAATCATATTCCTGCTTCAAATTGATGTGGGGCTATGATTTCCTTATTGTTCCCCTTTAGTCGATTTGTGTCGCCATTATGGCATTTCTCCAACCCAACTTTCTCCAAATACCCTTCGCACTTGAGTGGGTTTCCGAGTCCTGTGCTTCTGTCGTGGATGGCGATATTCTTTAATTATTTTTCATTGTTTTAATTGCTTGGATGCAAATTGTCTGGGCGTGCCCTTTCTTACTACCCGAGTGGTTCCTCGTTTCAAAGACTAGACTTGGGATTCCACTTATCCCTTAGTAACGGGTTTCCGAACAAGAAACTCGAATTGGAAGAGCGCCTACTTATTTTTACAAGGAGGCGTCCCCTGGTTTCTAGGATCGTCGAAGGTGAGCAAAGATCCCTGCCCCAGCGTCTAGGAACTGTCCTCGACAGACATGGATGCATTGGCGTCAATCTACCTGGACCATAAAGTGGGGCGCGCCCTGATAATCTCCCAAGAGACTAGTGATTCTGATTTAGAGCAAGTTGTCGCGTCCCTTGTAGAGCGTTACCTTCTGCCCTTCACTCGATTAAATAACCTATTCTTCTGTTTTTTTGCATAAAAGAATTTTGCTCTGTTTTCTCACCTGTTAAACGCTCAACAGAAAAAGGCGCCAAAGGAGAAAAAGAAAGCCAAATAGGCTAAAGGAGATGCTCCTAAGAGCCATCACTCCTCCAAGGGACAGAAGAAGGCAAAGCCTATGGTGCAGTCACTTGACCCCCTTAAGGCCCCAGTCGAACGTTTCAACGACGCTACGAATAAAGTCATTGTGCTTTCAAAGGTGTAATTCCTAAATTCTATTAGATTAGTAACATCGTCATTAGTAATAGGAATAACATTTTATTCACTAAAAAGTGGGGTTCCCCTGTCTTGGCCTATAGCGACATCATGTGGACCTACACCGAATATCACAATGGCGTCATAATAAATGGAGCATTTGACCCTTCATTTGATCTGACAGGGGCGACACCTGCAGAAACGTCCAAATCCAAGGCGCAAACTCCTTCCTGGACTCCTGCTACCGAATCCCATGAGGTGATCTTAGTGGACAGCCTTCCCGATGATGTACTCCTTTCTCCTCCTAGAATGGCGAGTACCCCTCCTCGAGTTCTGGCGCACTCCAGATATGAAGGTCCTCCCCTTTACACAGGTCCTCACTTCGACCTGAGGCGAGACCTGCTGGAGAATACTGGCGCCGCAAACCCTCAACAACACTGGGAACCTTGGGACAAATTAAGGAAGGTTCCCTTAGTAGCTCAAACTCCTGCGAGGACCCTGACCTGAGTATTTATTTGCTCTCTAGGGCATGCGCCCCAGCCGATCACGGGCCTTTGAGCTTGGATCGTGAAGCCGTATACCTAATCCCTCTCATTGATTATGAGTAAGGTATACGCCAATTTTCTTATTTCACTACAAGTATCTACCTCAACAACCACGAAATATTGTGTTGTCGCTAGATAGTCGTTGTTAATAAGCATTTTTTGTTTTAACACTATTGTTCGAGGGAATAGAGTTGTTTTTGAGTCGGAAGTTTTGTCGTAGCTGAAAAACCTCTTTAGTGTGTACTTTTTCCGCAACTAGTTATGTCAGTCCAGAAAAAATACTTGACAAATACGTATCCGAGGGTTATATACATCAAGAACATCATTGATGTTATATAACTGTTAACAGTGTCGTAGTAATTTTGTATGTAAAACTTAGTTAGTCGTTACTAATTCGGATACCAACCTGTCAAAACAATCTGGATTTGACCAAGAGCTGAAGCAGATGACCTACGTAGTCGTTTCCTCAGCCGAAACTTCTAAATCACCCCGACACCTTCACTTCGAAGCGATTCCATAAACAATCTCACTGTAACACCGGGACAAATCGATCGAAGCTCATTTGCATACCTTATTTATGACAGCCTTCACTTCACTTCACAACCGATATACCCAACCTTCACCCTGAGACAACCTTCACTTCACTTCACTTCCCTGTATCTTCATCCTTTTTCCTGCAGCATTACGAAAAGGTACGGTTTCCTCCTCAAATTTTGAATCGACGTCTAATTTCTTGAGCTACTAACCGTGAAATTCACCTGTGTTGTCAATGTCTTTCATTGTACATCAAGTAAGGAGCAACTTCATCTTTCGGTTAACGAATTGAGTGACTATGTGTGTGTGTCCCAAGCAACTGATTCGTACGAAGACGATTGCCGAATGCAGACATAACAAAATGTGTTCGTTTCTCCCAATTTATGTTGCGTTTCTGAACAAATCGTCTGTTTGATTGTTTGGTTAAGTGTACAAAAACTGTACGATTGCTGCTCTGTTACAATTACAGAATTAACTGAATTTGTCGTTGAAGAAAGTTGGTTAATTATAATGGGTTCGGTTAAAGCTTATGTGAACATAATAATATAGTAGTTACCAACTACTTTTAAACAAAGACTATGCATAGGATCTCAGTTTTGTAATAGAATTGTTAATTCCCATTTCTGGACAAAGTAGTTGTAAAACATTTGGTGGGTGGAAAACTGTAGTGTCTACTTACATGATACGTTGTGATATTGGCTTTAATCCTCACTCATTTCTAAATAGAGGCTCATTAAGGATGGATAAAAGTTGGATGACGAAACATCGACAAAGTCAGGAATATAAGGCATGTGTTACCTCTTTCTTGGACTTTCCCTATTCGAGTGCGTCATGGGATGAGAAAATCTACTGTCTATGCAAAAATTGTGCTGGTATGTCTTTGTTAGGTACAAGTACGGTGAAGTTGCATCTCGAAAGATATGGAATACTACAAAATTACACTACATGGGTGGACCATGGAGAAGAATTCGAAGAAAGCATTACTAACTGATTTTCTTATGCTGAGTAAAGTACTGCCACCTGAGAATACAGTACCTAAATTCCACTATGTTGTGGTTGAATAACCTATATTGCCTCACATAAATTGGATGCAATATCAATCAAATAGGGACAAAAATACGCGGATACTAATGCCTCCAATCTACATCTCACATATGTAGACACTCTAAATCAGTATTACCCTCAAATACCTGTCGACAGTAATTACGCGTAAACAGAGTCGGCATATTTGCGATGCTAATGATCAAACAGATTATTCATTCACTATTCATTCCAGCAACGGCAAACCTTTAGTGTCAGCATATTGTCGTCGTCGATACCTTTAGCCACGGGGTCTATTGGCACGACTCTTAGCATCAGCAAGGGGTTTTAACAGCGCCACGTCTCGTGAAAAAATGGAAGATATGATAACTGATGGATTGGGTGGTATTAGTCGTGATGAAGGTGAGGAACCCAATAAAGAGGCTAGGACATTTTATAAGCTTTTAGAAGATTGTGAGAAAGGCTTATACCCAAGGTGTGTATCCTAGAGCAATATGTCCTTATTAGTAGAACCGCTGCATCTAAAGGCTCTGTACAAGGTTTCTAACAAGTTCGTAGATGAGTTGCTTCGTATGCTGAGTAAAGTACTTCCACCTGAGAATATAGTACCTAAGTCGTACTATGAGGCAAATAAATTTATATCCCGATTAGGATTGGACTATTTGAAGATACATGCTAGTGTAAATGAGTGTATTCTATTTAGAAATGAATGCGTGAATCTTGATGCATGTCGAATATGTGGTGAGTCACGATGGTTTCAAGGTCATGAAAGTGCATGAGAAATGAATAGTCCTGAGAAATCTAAGCAAAATGGTGGAAAACTTCCCGTTAAAGTACTCTGATACTTTCCACCAACTTCTAGGCTGCAAAGACTACTCATGTCTCATAAACAACATGATTTATGACCTGGCACTCTACAGACCGAATAAAAAATGGAGTACTACGACATCCTTCAGATACAGAGGCATGCAGAAAACTTGACAATGTGAATCCTTCCTTTGGGGCAGAGCCACGCAACATACGTCTTGGATTAGCTACAGATGGGTTCGATGCTTACAGTGACAAGAGTCACCCATATAGCATGTGGTCGGTTGTGTTGATTCCCTACAACGTGTCACTGGAGACCTGCCGGCAAGATACCAATTACATATTGTCAATGTTGATTCCTGGTCCAAAATCCCCAACAAATGATATTGAATGTATCTGCAACCATTAATAGATGAGCTGAACGAGTTATGGTTGAATGGTGCATTAACATATGATGCACACTGTAAAGCAAACTTCCAAATGCACGTTGTTGTACTTTGGACAATAAATGATCTCCCTCGTATGCAAACTTGTCCGGTTGGGCTACTTATGGTAACTTGGCATGTCCAGTATGTCAAATGGACACACATTACTGCTGATTAAATCATGGGAGGAAATGTTCCTTTATGGGCCATAGACGATTCCTACCGGCCGATCACCCATGGAGGAGAAACAAAAGCGCGTTTGATGGAACTGTGAAGGTAAGGAGTGCCCCACAAAGACGTTCTGGGGATGAGGTGTTAAAACAGTTATAGTGCCTTCAACCAATTACATTTGCTAAAATGCAGCCCCCCACAAAATTTGGAGGAGACTCAGTCATTGGAAATTGGAAAAAAAAGCATATTATTCCGCTTACCACACTGGGCAGAACTTTTAGTGCGTGATAACTTGGATGTTATGCACATTGAAAACAACGTGTGTGATAACCTCATTGGGATGTTACTAGGTGTTTCTGGAAAAAAAAATGACAATCTCAATGCCAGACTGGACTTGCAGGTGTTAGGCATAAGAACATCGTTGCATCTCGTACGTAGGAGACCGAAGTTGGTGTTACCACCGGCCTGCTACACCCTATCGAAACAACTTAAGATGAATCTATGTGAGTTCCTAAAAAAATTGCGATTGCCAAGTGGTTATTCGTCAAACATATCTCGTTGTGTAAAGTTGAAAGACAGGAAATTGATCGGTCGGAAAATTCATGACTACCATATTCTAATGCAATGCATACTGAGTGTTGAGATTACGGGATTACTACCCCAAGAATGTATGCAAGGCACTGATAGACATGAGCAACACCTTCAGAGTTCTATCCTCCAAGGAGTTGCACATGGCAGATCTAATGAAAATGGAGACGCAGTTACCAACCACAATGTGCAACCTATAGGGAATATTTCCACCATCATTCTTCAACAGCACCGTACAATTGATAACTCACCCTGTAGAGGAGGCAAGAGTAGCGGGCCAGTTCAATATTGATGGATGTATTCAATTCAAAGGTCAGTACTACTTTACCAAGTTTGGTGAGTTTTAATATGGGTTTATAAGCTTATGACATGCTACTGTGATAGGATAATGGGTATAATGAAGTCATTCGTTCGCAAGAGAAGTCGACCGGAGGGATCAATAGATGAGGGTTATATTGCGCTAGAGTGTTTGACATTCTGGTCCAGATATTTACATGACATTGAGACTAAATTTAGCCGACACAATCCCGCTTTTCCTCAAGATAAGGTTGTTAGGTTGACGACAAGTGGGTTAGGCATCTTTCGTCCGGCTGGAGCACCCATAGGTCGTGTAGTGGTTCTCTAACTGAACAACGAAGAATGGGGACAGTGTCAACGCTATGTTCTTAATCAATGTGAAGAGGTCAAGCCCTTCATTGAGTAAGTGTTTCAATGTATTATTTCTTTAAGAACAAACTAGCGTAAGTCAATTATGTCTAACTCGTTCCATTTGGACATCTTTTTTATAAGTGAACACAAGCGGCAGCTCATTGGAGCTAGGGTTAACATACGGGACATCGATGTGTTTCCCAATAGAACATTCATCCAGTGGTTAGAACGAAGGGTATGAAATCCTTAACCCCGTTTTTTAATCATGATACGATATTGATGTATACATTGAATTGTTTATTGCATTAGGTTGATCGAATGTCTGGACAGCATGAGGATGAAAAATTTCGTCAACTTAAGGCATTATGTTAGGGTCCTTTATATGGCGTGAAGACATATACTGGATATATAGCTACTGAGTTCATTTTCCACAAGAAGGAGCGGTCAAAGATGAGGAACTTTGAGAACAGTGGTGTCTTATGCAAAGCTGATACAACGTGCTATGCTAGATCCTCCGACAACAACCCCCTTGAAGGGACGATTGATTATTACGGAGTATTAAGGGAAGTAGTGGAGCTTCAATATATTGGAGATCTCAACATTGTTGTGTTCAAATGTGACTGGTACAACGTACTGTCATCATTCATTGGCATGAAAGTGGATGAGTACGATTTTGTTTGTGTTAACACAACAAACTATTTGTCCACGGATGAACCATATGTACTGGCATCCCAAGCAACACAGGTTTTCTACTTGACTGACAATAATAATAAAGATTGGAGTATTGCGTTGACTGCATAGGCCAAAAGGTGGTTCGTCCTTGGCGGACAAGTGTCTGGAAAATCTATTGAGCCATACCAGGAAACCTCTATTGCAGTGGTTGCTAATGTCCCGCATGTCGATCAGGTAGACGAGGAGCTCGATTGGTGTAGGAACGGCATTGATTCAATAGAGGTAGAAACGGATCTCATTAATGCTGTCATGCGAAACAACGACATTCACGAAGGATCACACATTCTTGAAGAAGAGGACGTTACAGTTGTGGGCGTGGAAGATAGCGACTATTCTTCATCTGATGGGACTGACTCAGAATTAGAGGAAGACTTGTACGACTCCGAGCAAGACCCTGGGTCTTCATCCAATGATGACCCGGGAGATGACTGACAAAGACTCTAGGTTATGGACCTACAAATGTTGCTCTTGTATGTTCAGTTTGTACTGTAGACTACGTATATTGTGTTCTGTTTGTCTTCTACAATTGTGTTATGTTTGTTATGTAGACTTTATGTTATGCACAAACATTTCTGTTCTGTTCTTGACATTTGTTCTGTTTGTTAAATAAGAGTGTAGCAATTTGGTTAAATGGAGTGTTTGTATTGTACACTACTTTAGTATTGTAGACTATTGTGTAGAAATTGTGGTAAATTCTGTTTGTATTAAGCCCGTTTGAGACTACAATTCTGTTTGTATTCTGCTTATATTGTTCTGCAATTCTGTTTGTACTGTAATTTGCTGCAATTACATTGTTCTGTTTCTGTAATTTGTTGGAATTGTTCTGAAATTCTGTTTGTTCTGCAATTCTGTTTGTAATTTGTTCTAGTTAAATGTAATTTGCTGAAAATTGATGTACATTGCTGTAAATTGATGTTTCAATGTATATACAATAGAATTTCTACAGATGCATGTGATGTAAGTTGATCAATGTATAACTAATAAAATTGATGTAAGTTGACCAATGTGCTGTAAATTGCTGTAAAACTGATAATGATTTCGGCTATTGCTCATACCTGCTGATAATAAGGTAACAAGCCTCTATTCTGCCGTGTTGCAATCACTGCCCATGTCAAATCTGCATTTTCAGTCTGGGTGTTCATGTTTGTTTCACCAAAGTGTCTATTAACTGCAAGAAAATCAATGCGGCATTACCATGAGCGTCAACCTATTCACCATCACTTTTGACCAAAATAAATTAGCTAAAGCTTGTGAGTCGTCATCTCACAGAAGAGTTGATGTTGTACAAACAGATTGTGTTCTTATGTTCACAGAAGAGATTTCAACATGTGTTGTGTTCTATGTATACATGTTTCAATGTTATGTTTCTAAGATTCTGTTTTGCCAACAGATTTCTTGTCATGTTTGAGAGCTTTATTATTGATATGATTATATATGTATCTCGAATTCATAAGAGATGATATATTAGATAGGTTGCAAAACTATGAACATGGTAATCTGCGTTTGATCATCAATTGGCCAATAATCCTTGATATGTGCCCATTTTACATTCGAAACCCTAGATAAACAACATAAACACCAACCAGACAGAAAGGTAGGCAGACAGACAGTTTCTATATATTGCAGCATGATGCAATATATAAGATTTTTTACGATGTGTCGTTGATTAGATCATCATCTTGAGCGAGGGAAGTGTGGTCTTCTCCATCGAGTTTGGCTGATCAGCAACAGTATATTCATCATCTGCAATGTCATCACTTTCCAGTATCTTCAGTTTCATTTCATTCAACAGAGTATATATAATGGGAATCGACATACCTCCTTCAGATGCTTATTCTCTTCTTTGAGTATCCAATCCCGTTTTCAAGAAAAAATGAAGCAGTTAAGACATATGCATAACAGAACAGTGATTTTAAACATAGCATAACACAATAAGCAAACCCAATGTGTAGAATTCTACATTTCATTTGATAAATCAGGACAGGGAACAATATGTTAAACATCACATGAGCCAACTAAGTTCTGTATTTTAAAATCCTGCACAAACATAAGCACAACCAGTGAAACAACAACTAACAACTGCAGTGCCGTAACAACTCTTCAAATGACATAGTACCAAACGTCATTGAGTCTAATATAGTTAGATTGTTTCCGACTGTCGACACCCGGCGGTTGAGGCATTGTCCGAAGGTTGAAGAAGCTGAATCTGCAAGCAGAAGTAGGACATTGCATAATATAGCAGCTGCAAAAGATGAATAATTATACGAATGGGATAGGGTGGCGGTCGATCGATTGCTTGAGCCCCAGACCCTTGCTCAGTGTCGCTATAGCCGCAGAATAAACCCAGGCCCTGGTTCAGTGTCGCTATGTCCTCCTACACAATGAACCCATGTCCAAACTCTCGCGGAAGTGAAGACAAGATAAAGGTAAAAAGCGGGAAAATGGAAATTCCAAATGAAGGGGAGGGCCTTGGCAAATCGCGGGAAATTCCAAATGAAGGATAAAGCCTTTGCAAATTAAGGAAAAAACAAAGGTTTATGGGTTAGGGATTTTAAATAGATTATTAATTATATTGTTGATATTAATTTTTATTATTGACTCGTGCATTTTAACTAATTATATGCATTTTGTACACTTAATATAATGAATATATATAAAAAATAAAATATACTACTTATGGCTATTGCACTTTTGCGCAAGCCAAATATATAGTTAATAGTTGTTTAGAAGTGGTTCTGACGGTTTAGTGGTTGGAACTTAACGTTATTACTAAATAAGGTAATTTAGTAGGGAATATGACAGTATATAATACTGTATTAGAAAAACAACATTACTATATATAATATTGTATTATACAATATGTACAAGTTTGTACTATATACAATATATACAAGTTTGTATTATATGTACAAGTTTGTATTATATGTACAAGTTTGTATTATATTATACTGTATTATATACAAGTTTGTACGCCCCTATTATATTATATGTTGTACTTGTATATTACATTAAAAACCTTTGGGCTCATACCACTTCTTGTACCAATTTTAATATAATATTCGATTTATATATTAAAATATCTACTCTAAACCATTACACCAAATTAGTTGGTTCGGTGATGATTTACAATCTACACTAATATAATGTATTATAGAACCATGACATATGGATTATGGACCTATGGGTTAGGATTGGAATTATCATCCTGGAGAAGCTTGCGTTGATAATCTTGCTCAAATCTGTCTAATGCATTCAACTCATGGTACAACTCCTGCAAATACATAACTTACATTACATTCTAATTTACACTATCTAGTGTTCACGTTCCTCCAACGACATACCTAGATTCTCAGCAGAAGACTTGACTAAGTATTTGGATAACTAAGAAAATTGAAGTTGTTGAGTACTACTGAGGTGCTTTGACAGACTAAGGTACCTGAATTATATAAAGAAATGAAAAAAAAGATACTCACAGTTGTATACTGAACCAGGTTCACTAGTTGGTCCATTAAGCTCTAAGATTCTTCTTTTAATTGTATATGGTGTATAAATTCAGAGCCCAACCTACGACCCAAATGACCCAGGTATCACCGGTCATCTACGGGTTTAGTCAAAATGATACGTGGGTCAAAAAACATAACCCAAACACGACCCGTGGGCAGGTCACCCACGAGCTGGGTCAGGTTTTGCCACCCCTATTTGATTCGTAAATAATTTGATAAAATAAATTATTGACAAATCATAAAAACAAGATAATACTTAAAATTTTGTTGCATGGCCGAACTTGACATTAATGTTGTGGTGGAGACCTATTATCGGACTGAAACCCTATTCTATTTTGTTCTACATTATCAGACTGGAGCCCTATTCTATTAGGTTGAAGCCCACTCGTGCTGCAAATATCTATGTTTGACCCGGTGTCCAAGCATGCAACACCTTCTGCATCGGCACATTACCCCTTTTAGAAGCAAATGTCATTTGAAATTAAGATGATATGACAACACGGTCCCACCATTTCTGCAGCTTTTGCAACTCCCCTGTAATTTACCGCGCAATCACTCCTTCTACCCGCGCTCTTGGGTTTGGACTCTTCATTTCTGACCGAAAGTTCCTCTCCTCTGACGATTCAAAGGTACGGTTCATCTTCAAGAAGTCCTGCAACTCTAGCACCAAAGGTACGGTTCATCTTCTTGCTATTCCATCTGCCTACTTGTCTTTGAAGAAACTTGAACAACAGTGATATGAGTCGGACATCCATGAATCGTCCTTTTCTAAGTAATGGATTTTTGTTTCACAACAGTAACTAAGGTCGGACTTAGGTTAGTTTTGCAAATGTTGTCCTGTTCTTACATTTTACTCCACGAAAGTCCGTTAAAAATTGAAATTCAATAGGTCAAACCTTTGGAAATAATGATAAGCCACAGTTTGGAAGATACATGTCTTGTTAGCGTTTCTTCGATCGGTTGTCACCATAAAATGTCAGCAACTTTATGGTCCTTACATATTCATCTCTGTTCTTCCACATACTCACTGCTTGGAAGGACTTCTGTAGAAGTGTTGAACACAGTCGTGACGATGGTGGGAACTAGAAGAATGAAGAAGACTAGTACCAATGTTAAGCCAATCCGAACTCGTAAGTCATCCCGGAAACTGTCTCGCGCGACACCAAGTAGGTTTACATCCTCCAAACGTTTGTGGCTTACAGGACATGGGAGAGTTGTATCCTGTACCCATATAGGTTTAGTTCCTTATTTAACTTTATACTTTCAGGTTCATCAGCTGGTGACAATTTGGTGGAAAACAGTACAAAACCGATCACATTGGACCCCCCCCCCCCCCTAGTTGAAGAAATTCCAGCAGAGGAAACACAGCATGAAGATCCATTGATGGAAGACCATGCGACCGAACATGGTAAGTCTGTGTGGAAACTAAACTAGCCAACAACCATTGGAAGTTATTGAATCCTTTATGCCTATGGTCGTGTGTTATTAAGTACAGATGAATGTGTAAGGGTGCAAGATGAAGGTTTAAGGCATGCAGCTGAGAAGCTATGGAGAGGTCAGACTAGGTGTATTAAGATGTCAAGAAATGGAATCAATGAAAAAGAAGAGTTACAGTTTAAAGTTCAGGGCAAGGTTTGCTCGAAGAATGCATCAGTGTTTGCCTCATGGTGTGGGTGCATCGTACGGAAACGAACGAATGCACCATTGATGGTGAAAGACTGGAAAGAGATACTAAAGGAGCCCATTGAATACGAAGCCAAAATGCCAATGGTCGTTGGAGTAAGTACACTTACATTTTCTTTCTTAACGGATGTATGTTTCGCACTACATGTGTATTTAGTTGTTCAATAAGACAGAATGTGTATCTTTGCAAACATTACAATTTTAAACGAGAATCAACTATTGTTGCTTCGCAAGAAAAGTTTGTTATCCCTAAAGATAATAACTTGAAGAAACTGATTGTATGTACACTCAAAGAGAAGTACAGGAATTACCGGGCCAACCTGAAAAGAATGTATTATGACAGATACCTTGTCAATGAAGAAAGGATACAGAACATCCCGGCGGACGTGGTGAAAGAAGATTGGGTGTGGCTAGTGAATTAGTTCAGCTCATAGGCGTTTAAGGTGGTTAAACTGACCAAATCTTGTTCTTTTATGATTTACTGCGACGTATAACAAGTTTTTATAACTTATTGACCATATGAGTGTTTGTGTTCTCATACTTGAATTGAAGGTGATGAGCGAGCGTAACAAAGTAAACAAAGCTTACCAAGTGATCAAGCACACTGCGGGGACATGCAGCTTTGCCAAGAGGGAACAGGAAGATGTAATCAACCCATACAACCACCCTCTTCAAAATCTAGTAATCACTCAGTTACCGTGCTTGTTTTTAAAAATGCAGATTATGAACAATAATGGGGTGCATCCGGGTGAATGCCACATGTTTCGGAAGACCCATGTGGACAAGAAGGGGGTTACTCTAAATCCGAAAAGTCAAGCAATCCTGGTAAGCGATAAGACCTCCTATTCTTTCTTATTTTTTTAAATGTTTCAGACCTAACACATGAGATTGGATTGTACTCGCTGTAGGAGCAAGTTGAACAAAGGGTTGCTGAACTGCAAGCTGAAGAGGACGTTCTCGTTGACAAGGATGCACTTTATGACGCAATTCGTAAGACTGAGCATCGCCGATCTTGTGTATCCAAAATTGCACGGATGATGGAGAGTGAGCTGTTAAATAAAGCGAAGGAAGAAGTGGCGCTAGCTAGAGATGAAACTGTAGAACTAAAAAAGTTAGCGGAGGAGAGTTCAAAGAATGCGGAGGAGAGTTCAAGGAAGGCGGAGGAAGTGATAACAACTCTAATGAAATTCCAGGAAAACATGATGGCAGTCTAAAGAGATATGGCATTCATGAGAAGGGCACTGCAAGTCAATGGTGCATTGCTTGATGATTCAGATCCATAAGGTACAGTAAACAGGTCTTTATTTGAGTGATAGTACTTTGTTCTTGAGGCATGTTAATGTGAGGTTTTTCTAATTCAACCTATTGGTGTGTTTGCAGATCGAAATGAATGACATATGACGCAACTCCTTTTTAGGTAATCATTTACACTTGCTTGATGTCCAGTTGGGTTAGGCCTAGTATATTATCTGTCTTGAAACAACGACTGTGCATTTTGTAACACTACAAGAATGTTCATCAATAGACACGAAAATTCAATGTTGTCACAATGGTTTTGAGAGTAAAAAACTTCTTTAGTTTCAGCAAAATATCTTGTAGTTGATGACACTATTCAGTGTCACAGAATTTTCCATTGCTAAAAGTGAGTTTTAGTATGTACTTTTGTCGCTGCAATTTGTTTACCCCCCAAAAAATGTACTGTTGAAAATACGTCTGATACTAATATTGGCAATCAGTTATACCAACGTAGTATATTGCATAAACAATTTTTTAGTATCAAGATTTCCTGATGCAATAAATCTATAAACAGTGGTGACATTAAGTCGAATGTAATATTACATTTTTCGTCGCTAAATGGTACTCCAATATATAAACTTAGAGAAAAGACCAGTACTTGCCAGAAACATAATTTGATCAAAAATTTCGTGATAGACAATATTGCTAATGTGAAAATAAAATAAAATTAGGATAGCTAACAAAGTGTTTTGATAAAAATATAAAATTGAGAAAAGCCTACCAATATATATTATATATTTATAGAGATAAATATAAATTTAAGCAAAAATTACTAAAAAGATAAATATAAATTTATAAATCTATATAATATACAAGTACAACATGTAATATAATATAATATATAATTTAGTATAATCAATTACCAATATGTATTATATATTTATACGGTTTGTAATATAATATATAATATAACACATAATATAATGTATTATTTAATTTAGTATAATTAATAATCAATATATTGGATATATTTATAATATAGTATATTAGATACTTTACTAAACCGTCTGTTTCCAAAATTTGAAATTAACACGGCATAACTCAAAATTTCAAACTGGAGCCTTATCTCTAAAAAGCCTTCGTCCTCTCCGTTTTCTCCTCTCCTCACCGTTCTTGTTACTTGCTCGTCTTTCTTGCTTTATGGAGTCCGACGACGCTATACCAGAAGCATCAAGAACGAGAGAGGGGAATCATCAATCGAGAAAGACAGACGGGGAAGAAGACCTAGGCTTGCTATGGAAGCTGTCGGTGGTGAAATCCAAGCATCTAGGGAAGCTAAGCCCTGCCTTGGGCTTCGGCGCCGGCTGCGGTGTCGGCTTTGGCGTGGTTCTAATGGGCGGTACTTAATCCGTCTCTATCCTTCGTTTTAATCTAATACCCAATCAGTGAGTCGGGCAACGAGTTTGGGGAAGTTTGGGGCTCGTTAGGTCAAGGTTTCTCTCAATTGGCTGTTCTTAAGATATTGCCTATCCAGTTAGGGTTCATTTTTATTGAATTGCTTTACCAGACCTCAAAGGACGTGAAAATCGTTCTCTTTTTAGTTGAATTCTTGAATTGTGTATTCCAGATTGATCTTGACTTACGAATAATTTGTTATTTGAGATTTGAATTGGATCTTTCGAGGTCACTAAAACCGGGATTTATATAGCCAAGTGTTCTGGATTTTTCCAATATTTGTAAAACAGTAGCAATCTAGTGTATATCCATAATGTATATATTCACATGTGCAGGAATTGGACCTGGGATTCCCGGGATGCAGCTTGGATTTGTAGCAGGAGTTGGGTGCGAAATAACTGCTTATTGTTTGTGCCAAAGTGTTAAGAAGAACTGCTTATTATTTGTTAACAGAAACCATGCTGGCATTCTGTTTTCTCCTACATGATCAGAATTTTGATAAACTGTTGCTGTAGAGCAAACAAGGTGGGCCTATCATCGTAGTTGTAGATAAACATGAAGAATGAGAAGCTTTATGCTTCACAAGGTGGGCCTATCATCGTAGCTCAGGCAAGAATTACTTTGCAATGTGAATTTTACCCAACTTTTCAATTACTTCCAGTTCTATGCTAATAGGTATTGAAACTAGTGGTAGTTTATTGGCAGAGTTCGTTCTGAGGACTTAATGATCAGAATTTTGATAAACTGGATTTGATTTAGTACAAATGTTAGTATTTTCCTTGAAATAAAGAATTAGTATAATGAATTGAGAAGCATAGTCATACCTTAAGTTTGTCTCTACTTAATGGAGTGGCAAATTCTTGAGTCATCATCATTTAAATTTTGTAGCCAACTGATAAAAATAGTGATAGTGTTGCGTGTATTTATTCTGAGTTTCTATTTCCATTGTCTTGTTCATGTTTTTATAATGGTACACTGAAATACTAGAGGAATTCAATAAAGATCCAGAAAGTCATGATGGGCCTCCTGATTGCGTTGTAAGTTCTGTGTTTTGAGATGAGTTGTTCCAGAATTTTCTATGCATCCGAGACTATATGAGTTCCCATTTCTCCATCTTAACCTGTGTTTTTTTTCTCTGGGATGTAGTTTCTGTGCAGAATCAGGGAGCTGATTCTAAGAGCGTTGGGCGTGTGCGAATGCAAAATCATATTGTTAGGTATTGAACTGCACTATCTTATCTACTATGATCATTCATAGTTCTAATCATTCATTGCTGGAACATCTAAACGGTATTTTGTCTGTGTTTGTTGTAGGTTTTGGTCCTTTTGGACCACATGTATATGCTGAATTTCTTGTGTGCTGGTAATGTGCTGTGTTTGTGGTGTGTTTATGCTGAGTTTTGGTCTTTCTGGTATGGACAAATATTGATATGTTTGTTCAGGACACTTTGTAGTGAAATGTATGAATGGTTGGTTGTAGGTGGTATGCATTATGTAATGTCTAGCTGGTGAAAATCCGAAAAATGTATTATGAAACTGGTATAACTGTATTAGCATCGAAAAATTGATTACCAATACATACGGAAAATACATTCAGAAAAAACCCGATGCAGTTACTCTTTAGCTGGAACAAACTTCGTACGATAGACAACGACAATTACTGTGGCTAAACGTAGACAATAACCTCAACACAAAGCAAACAATGCAATTTAGGTCGCACATGTGACTTGCATCGACCACAAACTTAGACAGTATTAACATCTTCCTGCATTAAACGTTATGTGACGCTATTTATGTATAATTAGTTTCTAAATACTTGTTGATGTTAATACAACCTTACTATATCCACATATGTTAGACACAAATCACATGAAACAGAAACACACATATAGCTTCATTTTACCATGAGATCACCTTGTATCTAAACAAACTATATAGCATCAACTTAGGCCCAACGGTATTTACGCATGAACACCATTGACAATATCTTGATGCTAAAGGTATAGCCAACTGTTCATTCCAGCAGCGACAGACGTTTTAACAGCGACAAAACCCAACTTAGTAACGATTTTATACCGCGGTTATAGTCCTACTTTCTTGTAGTGTTTCTTTCCTTAGTAATTTTCATACCTGAATTTTTCCTAACATTTTGAATTTGAAATTCTTCAGGTGATTCCTGCTCAGTTGAAGATGGGTGCCACTATCCTAGGGTTGGAGGAGGAGAGGGAGCGCATTATCTGCACAATCCGCCAGGTAGAGGATACAAAGTTCGAGCAGGAACGAACTCCTCGTTGCCTCACCATTTCAGAGGCGGAGCAGAAGGAGTTGGAAGCGAAGGTTGTTCAAAAGGAACAACTCGCTACCAACTTAAGGGAAGCGCAGAAAAGGGAAACCAACCTGTTCGTGGCGTTGGAAAAGCTCCAAAGGAAGATTGCTCAACTGAAAGGGGAGTCGACTTCCCAACAAGTTCCTATAGAGGCCAAAAAGGAGACGGAGCAGGCGTTTAAGGAGGCGCCGCAAGCAACGAAGGAGGTTGAGCTCCTAAAACACAAGCTTCCTAAACGATTGGAAGAGAGCGCCACAGAGGCGGTAGAGACCTTTCGCACCAGCAAAGAGCTTGCACAGGCTGTGGCGGAATGGAATCGCAAGGGAGGGATCTCCATCTTCAAGAAGGCGGCCAAAGAAATTCAAAAGGTTGACGCCAATATACCTATGGAAATGCTGGACTTCCCTAAGAGCTACCTCGCTTTAAAAGCTAGAGAGGAGGCTGAAGCAGCGAAGGAAGGTGAAAAGAAAGAATCTGAGGATGAAGTGTTTCCTGTAAGGGATTCGTCTCTGCTCAAGAGGTACTTCTTAATCCAGAACCTCTAGCGCCCACTCCTGAAATAACATCGACAGCCAATGCCCCTTCAAGTGATTCGGCTATGCTGCCTTCCCTCCTAGGGATCCACCACCGCCATCTTCCTAAAGACTTTCAGCTTATCGTTTTGCATGTAGTTTATTATGCTTTTCATCCACTTAGTCTTTTCCAGATTTTTTTTTTGTAAAGACTGATTGTAGTGCTTTTATTAATCGCATCTTGGGTACTTAATTTTGTTTCACTAAATGTTTTGCATCCACTATTTTGTATGCTATGATTTGATGCTTCACCTTTCATCCACCTTGCTTCTGTTAATTATTCGAACCTTTCCTACTTAGCCTTATTTTGACTAAGTATGGATATCATACTTCTTGATCATAATCATAAACAAAACAAGTCGCCATAGATATTTGGATAAACGCCTCGCCAAAACAAACTTTAACTGTATTAGTCAAACTTAAGCATTTGCCAATAAGTATTGATTTGTAATTTGCCTCGCCTAAACAACTTTAATTACAACGCCTTTGACATTACATAAATTCGATACATATGTATGCACCATCTTTCAAACATAAATTTTTTTTCAAATGCTCTGCATTAAAAGTATTCTTCAATACTTTCCCTTCTTGATCTTATAGGCCATACGACTGAGGAATGGTAACAACCTTGTAAGGTCCTTCCCATTTTGGAGACAATTTATTTATTCTATCTTGATGCATAAATTAATGTCTTCTCCATACCCTCTCCCCCACGAAAACTTGGCGAAAATATTCCCGCCTATTATAGTATCTTGTCGTGGCTAAGCGCATCCGCCTTTGAATTTTTTCAGAGGCCCATATCTTTTCATCAACCATATCCAATTTAAAACGCCTTTGGTCATCATTGTTCAAGGCGTCATAATGCTTCACTCTATGGGACTCTACTACTATCTCTGTTGCGGCCACAACCTCAGAACCATACACTAATCCAAAATTTGTTTCCTTGATCGCCTTCTTGGGAGTTGTTCACAACACCCATAATACATTTTCCAATTCTTCTGTCCATTTTCCTCCCAAAACGTCTAGTCTTATCTTTAGACCATTCAACGCCGTTTTATTTTCCACTTCCACTTGTCCATTAGCATGCGCGCGTTTGACTAAAGCGTGTCTATGCTCAATTTTCAAGTCTTCACAAAAACATCTCAATTCCTTTCCGGCGAATTGTGAACCATTGTCACTGACTAGAACGCTTGGGATTCCATATCGAGAAACAATTCTCGACTTAAGGAATTTGATAACTTGAAATTTAGTAGTAGATGCCAACGCCTTTGCTTCAATCCATTTCGAGAAATACTCGATCGCTACTATAATATAAGTGTGTTGCTTGAACCTTGGTAAAGGACCTACCAAGTCAATTCCCCATTGAGCAAACGGCCATGCCGCACTTATACTAGTAAGCTTTGTTGCGGGGACAACTATTTTCGGACTATACTTCTAGCATGATTCACATTTCATGATCAAATTCATCGCCTCTTGGTTCATTGTAGGCCAATAATATCCTTGGTTCAATACCTTTTCCACAATTGACCTCGCTCCTTCATGACAAGTTGCATATCTTTCATGTACTTCTCTCAAAATGGTAGTTGTTTCTGGATGAGCGACGCTTCTAAGATAGGGTGTAGAAAAAAACTTCTTATAAAGCATTCTACCGATTATTCTAAATCTGGGATTCAGTAGAACAATCTTTTTTACATTGACGTCATCCTGAGGAAGCTCTCCTAACTCTAAATATGCTCGAATAGGCGTCGCCCAATCAACTGCAATGTTAATGTTGGCGCATATCATGTTCCCGTCCCCATGATTGGTTTCTATGAAATGCACTTGTATGGGTGTTGCTTGCCAAACATATTTGCTTAAGGCGTCTGCTTCGTGATTCTCCTCTCGTGGGATGGCGTCGATCTGGAATTGTTTTGGCGTCGATCTAAAACATTGATTTCATGTTCATGAAATATGGGCGTAGCTTCCTGGAAGATATTACCAACGCATAAAGATACTTCTCAACCTCCAAGTAATTTATTTCAGTTTTGGTGAGTACTTTCGATACATGATACAGGGACACTTGACCCTTGCCTACTTCTTTGATCAACATCGAACTTACAGCAACTTGAGTGATACTTAAATATAAAGACAATGAGTCCCCTTTAGAGGGTTTCGCCAATGGTGGGAGAGTCTTGAGATCCTGCTTCAAGTCTTGAAAGGCCTTCTCACATTCAAAAGTCCACTCAAACGTTTTTTTAGCCCTCAACACCTGGAAAAATGGCAATGATTTGTCCCCTGCCTTTGCTAAGAAATGACTTAGCGTCGCTAACCTTGCATTCAAACTCTGCACTTCTTTGTGGCAGGTGGGGCTCTTCATTGCTTCAATCGCTTCCAAATTCTCAAGATTGACTTATATCCCTCTTTGGCTGACTCTATTTCTTAGAAATTTTTCTAACAGAACGCCAAAAGCACATTTTGCTGAGTTTAGACGCACTTAATAAAGGCGCATCCTCTCAAAGGTCTTCCACATGATCGACACTATTTATTGACTTTATCAACATGTCATCCACATTTGCTTCCATGGTGATGCCTATCATTCCAGAAAAAACGCTTGCTTACCATCCTTTGGTAAGTAGCACCAACATTTATCAAACCAAAAGGCATCACCGTGTAGTGATAAATAGCACTATCAGCATAAAAGGTTGTATATTGAGAATCGCCATCAGCCATCTGTATCTGGTTATAACCAGAATAAGCATCCATGAAACTGAGAAGTTCATGGCCCGAGGTGGCGTCAACCAACTGATCTATCCTTGGCAAAGGATATGAATCTTTTCGACACGCCTTATTCAAATCGCGAAAATCAATACACATTCTTCACTTCCCATTGCTCTTTGTCACTAGTACGAGATTGGTTACCCAGGTTAGGAACCTGATTTCCTTCACGAAACTTCCCTTCACAAATTTCCCAACTTCTTGTCTGATTGTGATCGCATTTTCTTCGCATACAGGGCATCGCTTCTGTGCAATGGGCCTAACATTCGGATCCATGTTGAGTTCATGGGAAATCACCTCCTTGCTAGTCCCTCACACGTCGTTTGGTTTCTTGCGAACAGTTCTTTGAACTCCACCAAAAGCATTGATAAAGCTGCAGCTTCTTCTTCTGGGAGTGACGCTCCAATCTGTACTTGATTTCCTAGACCATCCAATTCCACCTTGTCCAATCCTTCAACCGGTTGGGGCCGACTATTCTCTTCTCGAGGATCCTCCTCAATTTGAATCATTAAGGTATTTTTCTTTCTTATCTGGCGTCACATTGCTTGGACATAGCAACTACGTTTCGCTAGTTGATCTCCCTTCACCACTCCTACACCATGAGGCATTGGGAATTTAAGGAATTGATGATATGTGGAATGCATCATTTTATTTGGATTTAGAGTTGAACGCCCCAATATAGCATTGTATGATGCAGGGGCATCAACTACAATAAAGGTGACCTCCAAATCCAATGATTTCCACCCTTCACCCAACTGCACTGAAAGGGTGACAGCTCCCACGGGGTAGGTAGTATGCGAGGCGGATCCCATCAGCGGGAAATTGAGCTTTTTCAAGTTTCTTTCTTTTTGTCCCATCCTCTTGTACGCATCTAGAAACAAAATATATGTCGAACATCCCGAATCTACCAATACTCTCTTCACGTTGAATCTATCAATCCCTATCGTAATCACAAGGGCATCATCATGAGGAGAAGTAACATGTGCCATCTCTTTCTTTGAGAATGAAATTATTATTTCCTCCTCTTCTCTAGAGTGTTTTCCTGATTTGGAAGTTCCTGAAATTTGAGACACGTAAACCTCCTTATCGACGCTTGTTTCTCCTCCACACGTAAAACCACAACTTATTACATTAAGTTCTTCCTACCTAGGTCCAGCAACTTCTCGATTGTTTCTCGGCAACGCTTTTCTTGGGCTTCTACTCCTTTGACGTCGGTCCACAAAGTTTTTTAGATGCCCTTGTTGAATCAGCCTTTCTATATCCTTTTTCATAATATGACAGTCATCCCTATGATGTCCCTTACAATGATGGTACCAACAATATTGGTTGGGATTGTTTCCCATGGTTGCATCGTGCTTTATCTATGGTGTAGGCGTCCCCAAATTCTTCTTTTCCTTTTTTACAAGAACAACTAAAATCTCCCTATTCAAAGGCGTGAAACTATCAAACACTTCTTGTTGTGTGCAAGGCATGAATTAGCGACGCTTATCGTCATGTCCGGATTTTGAAGGACGTTGTTCTGGTCTTTTTCCTTCTGAAGTATCCTTTTTAAATACTTTCTTGCTCACCTTCCTTCTTTCTCTTGCAATTTCCAAGTCTATGTAAGACTTAACCCACACCGCCATTTCTTCCACTGTGTTGATAGGGATGATGCTAAAACTATCATACAAAGATGAGCCCCTCGGTCCCAAACCTCGTACAAAAACGGGGATAGTCTCCTCTTCTGTGATTGCTTGATCAATCCCTGCAAGCTCCTTATTAAATCTGGTGGAGAAGTCGCCTAGGCTTTCATCACCTTTTTGTTTTAAGTAGGCCAGAGTTCCCATACTTTCTAGGAGTTGGCGTCCTCCCATATATTGTACTATAAATTTTTCTTTCAGATCTCCCCATGATTTTACTACTACTTTAGGGAGGCTTAAAAACCAATGAGATGCGACGCCTCCTAAGGTAGCGGGAAAAAGGAGCACAAAATGATTATCATCATTTGTTTGTCACAGTAAATAGGCTTGATGCCTCTGAATATGTTCGACTGGATCGCCTTCTCCTCTATAGTAATCAATCTGCGGTGTGTGCACATGGGGTGACACTGTGGCGAAAACGATTTTTGGAGCAAATGGGTGTGACACCCTATCTCGCAGACGTGGCATGGCTCTGCCTTTTTGTTCCATCACTTTGTGAGCGACAAGCTCTTGGATTTCCTCCCTGGTCACTATGCCAGGGGGATGAGCCATTGTCTCGGACTCATGTCTTTGCTCTTCAAGGGTAGGAAGTGCTTTCGGGACAGGTGCTTCCAAGAAAGGTTGTCGGAGATGCACCACATGGACGTTGATTGTCCCACGTGATGTTTAAGGTTTTGGAGAGAATCCTCTTCATTAACTTCATGAATAGTCTTTGCTCGAGTTGCAGGGGAACCATGGCTGAATTTTGTTCAAAGGATTCCCACAGACGGCGTCAATGTGTTGGATCACATAAACCGGAAACTTCTTATCTTCTTCCTTGTATCCGCTCCTTAAACCTGCACAAAAGGAAGTCGGAGGTGTTCCCGTTGTTTCCCAGTCGATGACAAAGTTAGTCGGAAGTTTTTTTGACCTGATTACTTAAATGTGTGGTAGTTGAGTGAGATCATAAAACATTACCCCCTGAATGAGGATGATGATGGAATATTTATAACATTCCATATCTGGACTATAGTAAGGTCAGATCCTACCATAGTAATCAGTGAAATCTCTCGAACAAGCGAACCATGGTTACTTTAAGAATATTCGTTTATAAAAGAATATTCCACTGTAGACTGTTCTTTTAGTTTATTTAATGATAGGCGTGATAAAAGCAGTCGATCTAATCCATAGGCATGCAGGTGCACCAACTAGGGTAGTCAGTGGATGTTCTAGCACGCACTTATTCTGAGTATTTTATGTCTTTTAGCGCATCTTCATGGGGCGACTCCCTTACACCATCAGATGTAAAATGAACGACACCTAAATATAATTGGATTGATAAATCTAGTTCCGAATATTCTTGGGCCAAATGTAAAAGTAGGCAAACCCAATGTTCATAACCCATCACCCTTAATCGAGGTACCAACACGGAAAATTAGGTGGAACTAAAGTGATTGCGCTATCACTTTTCAAGTTGTAGTCCTCCCAAAAAGTATGCATTGTTTAATAATCTATATCTATATCTATATCTATATTAATTTGGTTACAATGTATGCAATTGTAACAACTAAATTTTTTTATGCATTTTCTCACTCCTAATATCAAAATAATCAATTTTGGTTAGTTTATGTCAAACATACAATTCTCACTCCTAAGTGTCATGTCATGTAAATCACTTTAAAATTCTTCAAACCTTCTCATTCACTCTCAAGATAAGTTACAAAAATTTAATATTTTTTCTTTACTTCACATGTATATTTAAGATTTTATCTTAAATATATTGTACATAATGAATTTTATAAAATACATAATATTATATTTGATGGATAACAAATATGAACATATAAAATAACATTGCATGTTCACATTGTTTAAATTATTATAATTAAAAATTTAATATAAATTTAACGTATGAATAATAATAATATGATGATAAATTTTTAACAGTTTTATATAAGTATATAAAACTAATAAAAGTCATAAAACAATTATAGTTAATTTAAAAATATTATATGGACATTAATGTAAAAAACAAATATGAAAAATATTTGTATATTTATAGACTCAACCTATTTTATAAATAGAATATAAATAAAATGTTGTGTATAGATATTTTTACTATTATTATAAATAGTAAAAAAGTATTGATTTTAAACTTTACATTAACGTATTACATAAATAGAAGTAACAAAGTCACATAAAATAACATAAAATTATTAATTAATATTTTAATAATAATTGTTAGTATTGCTCTTTAATATTAATTTATGTATTTTTTTATTTAGTTTTATGAATAAATAGAGTTATTGATTTTTTAACATAATTATAATTTTGAAATAGATAAAATAATTTATATTATACACAAATACTAATAGGGTTAATATTATTTATTAATATATCTAATTTTTTAATGAGTATTATTAAGTTAATTTTATTTTTAATTAAAAATAAAGAGCGTATATATTAAAAAATATTTCTCGCGTAAAGATCGTATAAGCTTTCTAATATATTACATTATCGTTCACCTCTGTAACATTCAAGTTTTTATTGCAGTAACCATCAACCCAAATGTTAATTGTGATCATATGTTATACGCAAATAGTAAATGCTATGTCAAGTGCAACAAATAAGAAAATATACACGAAGAACATAATCATCTATTAAACTATTACACTACGTGACAAGGCGTTGTTAAGGGCTCATGGAAACGCCTCAAGCATTATTCATTCGTGACAAATTTACTTTTACAATTATTAACGGCTCAATGGATGTTAAACCGTCAATTATTTAATTACCGGCTCAATTTTAAGAGTCGTTAACTTTATTTTTAATCAAAATTATTTTTGACGGCCCAATATTGTTGAACCATCATTCAAAACAATTTTTTTTATCAAAATTATTTTCGATGGCTCAATAGTGTTAATCCATCATTCAAAAATAATTTTTTTTAATCAAAATTATTTTTGACGGCTTAGATAATATTGAGCCGTCCCTTAAAATATAAGTCATCCTCAGTCGACCTAACTTCTTCTCCTCTGAATAAAGTTCTCCCTTGTCGAAGTCTTCCCTCCCCTCTACTATGTCGCGCCATCTCCCCGAATCGGTAAGTTTCGATGATTTGTTTTTTTCAGTTCCTTCAACGATTCGACCTTTCTGAGTCTTATATATGTCTCTCCTTCATCGATTTATCAGAGAAAACGTCAAAAATCATCAATTGTGCAAACCCTATTTTCTCCATCAAGCTTTGATTTTCAGGTATCAAGTCTCAGTTGTATTCTTTTGGGGTGTTTGTTGTCTCGTGTTGACATATCAGGGTCTTCCTCACTTCATTTTGTTGCCTTAAGTTCCTCGCTTGAAATACATATGTGAATTGTATTATACTTTCTCTGCACTTCCAATGCACTGTGAAAGAAATTGGAGTTTCACTAAGATTGCAGTATAGTTAGCACTACCTTGGAGTACTACTGAGCTAAAATCGAGCTGGGAAGACTTTGGTGATTGATTCATAATGGGATATCTAGAATACCTATGCCCCACAACATAATATATGAATAAGTAAACATGAGGAAGAGTATACCCTGTAGTGACATAGCAGTTCTCCTATCTTCTTTCGTGAAAAAAAGAAGCTTATCTTCTTTAATGAGAAATGGAATCGATGACTTAAGCCAATATGAGTTTTTTTTTTGGTAAAAGATAGAGATCATTTATTAATAAAGAAAAACAAGCTTAACTAGAAGTTACAAGTCTAGAATTGGTCATGCCAACTGAATCCATATCAAGTGTAGACATCACATCTATTGGAGGATCTAATAATACAACAAAATTTGTTCCCAATCCGATCGCATTCTTGGCTAAGATGTCCGCTGCTCCGTTTGCTTCCCAAAACACATGTCTAAGTTTGAATCTTCTGAATTCCAACAGCTACCTCCTGCAATCAGAGATGAGTGGTATTAAAGGTCTATCATCATTATGTTCATCCACTATCAAACCCAAAGCTTCTTTTGCCTCTGTTTCCACGTGAATATCTTGTATCCCCATGTTTTGAGCCAAAACCAGTCCGTCTCTGATCCCCCATAGCTCCGCCGCCAAGTTGTTTGTCCTCCCAAGTTTCCTTTGCGATCCCTTCAACCATCCTCCAAAATGGTTCCTAAGTATCGCTGCACACCCCGCCGGTCCTGGACTCCCAAATGCCGATCCATCTGTATTTAGTTTTGTCAATCCAAACTCTGGTTAGGTCCATCACCCTTGTAATTGTCTTCTTCTCCGCGCTATTCCTGTCTTCACTAAAATTGCAGTTGCGTCTCTTCCCTGCGAAAGGGTTAGCCAACATTATTTTTATTTAAAAATCTGTAACTGAAAATGAGAGAATTCCTATTTTTCCAAATATAGCATATTGCCGAAGAAAATATCAACCACCATTGTACCCCAATATGGTGATCAATTTTGCTCACGCAGTTAAATTCCAGCCAACTTGATAACGGAAACCCATGAAAATTAATTCCAATGGGAGTACCTATATCAACCCAGATTTTCCTCGCAATCTCACAATTTTTACAGTTGGGATTTAAGTCCATGCCCCTTTTGTGAAGCATACTCGCAGTGGGTATTCAATCATGATTACAAAGCCACATAAAATATTTGATCCTAGGAATGTTTTCACACTTCCATATCCAGTTCCATTTATTTGGTTCAGGCTCAATATGGTTGTGGCGATTTTGCCTTAAGCTCCCGTGGACCAAAGCCACCGATGGTTTTCCTCTTGGGGACCCCATCCACATTTTTCTATTGAGGGCAACCGAAGAGATACTTCTCGGGGGTAGCCCTAATGGTATCAACTATGTTATTAGGGATTTCAAACGAAAGTTTAGAGACATCCCACTCTCCATTTTCCCTAGTAATCTCTGTCACCTTCATGTTCTCTTCACCCGCGAGCAGAGGACCATGAATCGGCGCTCTAAGCGTCGAGCACCCCATCCAATTATCATGACAGAGATTTATGAGGGTTCCCTCACCAATGATCCATCCCTCACCACCTTTAAGGCATTTTAACCCTTGGTCCAAAGCTTTCCAGGTAGGAGTTCCACCCTTAACAACTCTTCTGGAAGGAGACAAATACCTCTGTTTAATGATCGTCGCCCAGTGGGTGTCAGAATTATCCACTCTTTAGGCGAAGTTAGCAATCATCGCTTGATTTATGTCCCTAGTTAAATGCATTCCTAGTCCCCCCCCCTTCTTATCTTTAGGAAGGGTAACAACTTCCCAACTTAAATTATGCATTTTTCTTTTCGTCTCTGAAGAGCCCCAAAGAAAATCCCTGTTAATTTTGTCTAACTCCTTGCAAGTAGTCGCCGGAAGGTAAGTACATTGCATGAAATACGAGGGGATCGAATCCATTACCGAATTCATCAGAATGCCACGACCCGCCATGGAAAGCAACTTAGCGCGCCAACCTGCAAGTTTATATCTCACTCTGTCTAGAAAGAACTTAAATGCTTTTGTATTTTTATTTGACAAAAAATCAACGGAAATCCCAAGTAATTTGACAAGTTACCAACCTTTTTAATCCCCAAGAAGCCTGCAATTTGATTTGTCGTTCCAGTGGGCAGATTCTTAGTAAAAACAACTTGAGATTTTTCCAAATTCACTTTTTGACCCGAGACTGAGCAGAAAATTGCAAAGTTTTTTTCATTGATTGACAGTTTGCAAATGAAGCTTCTCCCATAAGAATCAGATCATCCTCAAACACCAGGTGAGATAAAGCTAGTGATTCTCTACCTAACTTTAGCGGTTTCCACTTCTTCTCCCTAACTTCATTCTCGATGAGAAAACTAAGGAAATCAATGCAGAGAATGAAGAGGTAGGGAGACAGAGGATCTACTTGTCTAAGACCCCGGGATGGGGTGAAGGTTTCAAGTTTACCCCATTAAGAAAGATAGAAACCTCAGTAGACGTGACACAGTTCATGATAACAGATATAAGTCTCTCGGGGAACTTAAAATGCACCAAAGATTGGCAAATAAAATCCCATTCAAGTCTATTATAAGCTTTTTCAAGGTCAAGCTTCAAAATCATCAATCCTGACTTTCTTCTTTTTTTACCAAGAGAGGACAGGGCTTCCCTGAGAATAACGACATTATCCCCCGCCCGACAAACATGTATGAAACTGGCTTGGAAAGGGGAGATGAGATGATGCTTAAAAGGTCTGATTCTATTGATAATGACTTTGGACAACAGCTTGTAATTGGTATTACAGAGGCTGATTGGTCTGAATTGTTTGACCAATTCAGGGTTACGAACTTTCGGAATCAGACAAAGAAGGTTGTCATTCATGCCCTCGGGCATATGTTGACCAGAGAAAATGGTTTTTATCAACCTACAAACCGAGCTACCCATGATCTCCCAATTGTTTTGATAAAATATAGGGTGCAAACTGTTGGGTATCGATAGTGACAGCCCAGTAAGGAAAAGGCCTCAAAGGTCCAATAACTATAGAGGGGGTAAACCCATGACATTTGAACCGGATCGGCCCAAGTACAAGTTGCACTCGGCCCTCCATAGAATGACCCAGAACCGAACCCAAGGACTCTGAGAACGCCCTGAGTGCTCGCCATTCTTCACTAAGGCCGCGACATCTCACTGCTCACCATGAGAGTGCTCGCCCCGAAGAGAGACTTGCCTCTCTCCTCTGGTCCCACGAAACCGTTAATAAGGAAGTGGCCATGATATCCCGCGTATCTCGGTCACATATTCACTAAAGATTATATTTGGTAACTGCCATATCCCACGATCCGAATCTTCAGCAACACAATATACACTAAGATATTCAGCTGCCTTATACGGTTCTATCTCTCTTACCCTATAAATAACCTTGCTTTACATACGTTCTTTACGTTTTGAGTTTTATACACACATATACTCATTTAAGCATCGGAGAGGGACCCAGAGACACCACCTCTGTTGCGCTCCCCTACCTGCAGGTTCACCGGAGTTGGAGCAGAAGCGTCTTCCCAACCTTGCTTGGCATTTAATACACTGCCAGATCAGCATCCAGGATTTCACGATCCAACATTTGGCGCCGTCTGTGGGAATCGAGCAATTCAGCCATGAGAACTCGATCCCAAAGCAACCGTCGGAAACAGACTAGGGAGCGATCCTCAGATAGCTCTGATTCCGCCGCCGCTTCACCGCTTCAATAGGAACCTGCCAGCCGAGCAGGAGTTAATGTCGTTCCTCTGCGAACAGCTCGAGAGCATGTCAGTGATTCAAGACCGACCCCCGCTGCTGATCAAAACGGAGCCCCGACACCGCAGACAGTCCACATTGCTGGGCAAGATATTAATTTAACCCCATATGTGGTCTCCCTGCTAGAAGCCATCCTAGGACAGGCGCGCCGCCAAGCCCCTGCTCCTCAAGAAAACAATCTCTCTACTCCTAAGGAAACCCACCGCCCTGCTGCCACAGGGCCCTCACCTTCGGAAGCGGCAAATCCTGGTCCCACTGTGCCTCAGGAGGATCAGGAGATGACGTCGGGTTAGTAGTCCCTACCTCCAGCACACACCAAGGAGCCAGCAGACGCGTATACTGCCAATCCTTCCGGTCCTCCTCCACCCGGAACCTCGCCTATGTACTGCACTGTGGATCAGATGGATGACCTCCTCAACAAAAGGCTCCAGGAAAGACAACTGACAGTCGTGGCTCCCTTCAAATAACAATCTGCTCATCCTTTTACCGAAGGGCTCGTCGCCATCAAAATCCCGAAGGATGTGGTTGCTCGGGCCATACCTGAGTATAGCGGTGGAGGAGATCCCACCGTACATGTCAACAAACATGAGGCCTCCCTTCTGGGTAAGTCAAATGATCCCAATCACTTGGCTTTGTTATTTCCATCTACTCTTTCGGGTTCGGCTTCGGCCTGGTTCTTCTGCCTCCCTGCAGGATCAATCGGAACTTGGGCAGAGGTAAGAAGCAAGTTCCTGGAGAGATATATGGGCGAACACCAGTTGCTGAAGAGCGTGGTCGCCCTTGACTCGGTCAAACAGCAGCCTGGAGAGTCACTGTCCAACTTCTACGGGCGTTTTCATCAGAACGTCACGGAATTAGATCGCCGAATCTCGGATGGGGAGATCATTCGAGCTTTCTACAGAGGTCTGGATGTGGCCAACAAGGCCTCGAGAAAGCTGCGAAACAGCTATCACGTGAAGGAGATTGAGACGTTGGAGGAGCTGGCATCCAGAGCAAAAGGTTTCATAGACCTTGAACGGGCGAACACCGAGGCTAACCTCCTGACGACCTCTCTAAGGGTGGTCCATGAACCCCAACGCGATGGTAAGAATGAGGTAAAGAAGGAGAAGAAGGGAAAGGAGAGCAAGCCCCAAGTCGAGTCTCTTCCAGCGCCTCGCCATCCAGAGGTCCCTGAGTACTTCACGCCTTTAAATAGGCAGATCTCAGCGGTACTAGTCGAGATGGAGAGGAGATCCTTGGCGAGGCCACCGATGCCTCGTCGAGGCGGGCTGCCCATGGGAAAGGATGTCGAGAACTATTGCAGATACCACAAGTGCAAGGGCCACAAGACAGATGACTGCAAAATTTTGAAGAGGGACATAGAGAGGTTGATTCAGGGGAGAAAAGATGAAGAAATATCTCAGCATTGCCAAAAAGCTGGTTGCGGAAATCCCAAATTTCATGATTGAGTCTATTCCTCGCCAAGAAAACCAGATGACAGATTCTTTGAGTAAACTGGCCTTCGGAGGGGCGACAGTCCAGGATGTGCAATTTCTGGAGAAAGCTCTATGTTCAGTCCTGGAAAGCAGAGCAGAGGTCTTCAACATCCAAGGACATGTCACATGGATGACCCTGTTCCATAATTATTTAAAAGAAGGAATCCTCCTAGAGGACGAAGGCGAATCCACGAGGATTAGAAGACTCGCATCCAGTTATCTAATCATCGATGGGGAACTCTACAGAAGAGGCTACTCGACACCTTACTTGAGGTGTGTCGCTCATCCTGAAACAGAAAAGGTTCTTCGAGAAGCTCACGAAGGGGCAGCAGCATGTCATGAAGGTGCTCGATCACTAACCAGGAAAATATTCAGATTGGGATACTACTGGTCGACCTTAGGAAAAGATGCAGCTGAGTTAACACAGAAGTGTGAGATTTGCCAGCAGTTTGCACCACGATCGGGTCGACCATCGACACTATTATCCCCAATGGCGGGTGCCTGGCCTTTCGCTCAATGGGGAATCGATATATTGGGTCCTTTTCCCATTAGCACTGGTCAGCGTACTCACATTAAGTGGCAATCGACTACTTCACTAAGTGGGTAGAGGCGAAAGCTCTAGCTTCGATAACAGAATTCCAGGTCATCAAGTTCCTGCAGGTCAACATATTCTCCAGGTTTGGCATTCCTAAGATACTCATCAGTGATAATGGTCCGCAATTTGTTGGAAAGGAGCTGAAATGGCTTTGTGAAGAATATCATGTCGACCATCATTTCAGCTCAGTACATCATCCTCAAACGAATGGGCAAGCTGAAGCAGCCAACAAGGTTGTGTTAGCAGGACTCAAGAAAAGGGTTCGAGCATTCAAAGGAAACTGGGCTGATGAACTGGAAAACGTATTATGGGCAATCAGAACAACGCCTAAGGCGGCCACAGGAGAAACGCCTTTCAGTTTAGTGTACGGATCAGAAGCAGTAGCACCAGCCGAATTAGCAATGCCTACCCACAGAGTCTTACACTTTAACGCGGAGGCAAATGAGATCGAGCGCAGAACTGACCTCGACTTAGCAGAGGAAAAGAGATGGCTCTCGGAAAAGACACAAGCAAAGATGCGTTTGGCGACCGCTCGGTATTTCAACAGAAAAGTCAGCGCTCGCCAATTTTTCGTGGGGGAGATGGTTATGAGAAGGAATGAATTCACAAGGCTGGACAGTAAAAATAAACTTTCAGCCAAATGGGAAGGACCGTACAAAGTAGTAGAGATCGCCGCACCAGGATCCTACTATTTGGAAACCACTGAAGGCGAGAGGTTACCCCGTCCATTTAATTCTGAGCATTTAAGAAGATTTTATACATAGCTTGTAATCAAACTGTTATGTCAATAAAAGAAAGTCATTCCTTCATAAAGCGTGTCCACTCGAAGCAAGTCGAAGCCAAAAGCCCTGACGCCAAAGTCAGGCCAAAAGCCCTGACGCCAAAGTCAGGCCAAAAAGCCCTAACAACAAAGTTATGCCAAAAGCCCTGACGCCAAAGTCAGGCCAAAAGCCCTAACAACAAAGTTAGGCCAAAAGCCCTAGTAACAAGGCTAGGCCAAAAGCCCTGACGCCAAAGTCAAACCAAAAGCCCTGACGCCAAAGTCAGGCCCAAAGCCCTAACAACAAAGTTAGGCCAAAAGCCGTAGTAACAAGGCTAGGCCAAAAGCCCTGACGCCAAAGTTAGGCCAAAAGCCCTAACAACAAAGTTAGGCCAAAAGCCCTGACGCCAAAGTCAGGCCAAAAGACCTAGCAAAAAGTTAGGCAAAACAAAAGCCCTGACGCCAAAGTCAGGCCAAAAGACCTAGCAAAAAGTTAGGCAAAACAAAAGCCCTGACGCCAAAGTCAGGCCAAAAGACCTAGCAAAAAGGTTAGGCAAAATAAAAGCCCTGACGCCAAAGTCAGGCCAAAGAAAGTTTAGGCAAAATAAAAGCCCTGACGCCAAAGTCAGGCCAAAGAAAGTTTAGGCGATCACTATGGATGATAAAACCTGAAATCAACAAATTCCCTGTTATTAGGCCAACACCTCAAAGGTTTAAACTTCAAAGAAGGTAATATCTCTTTGAACTTAGAAGTTTATGCTTTTAAGTGTCAGAAGTATTATCCTTAGAAAGTTCGTATAGACTTATGCTTAGTCTAAGGCCTTAAGAGTCGAGGACATTACAGCAAGAAAAGTCAAGAGTAATTATGATTAAGATATTGGATAGCCAAATATGTTCGAAGTCGATTAAAGGCTCAAGAATATAAAGGCATATAGAAAAACACAAGTCTTAAATAAATAATTACAAACCAAAAACAAAAAATTACAAAGAAAAGAAGCTATCTAAAGGGAAAATATTGTCTATAAGGGAGATGGAGACTTCAGGCTTTGGGATCCTCGGTGGCAGTGGCGCTTTGCTCGCCTTCAGGGGCAGGGACGCTTTGCTCGCCTTCGGGGGCAGGAAGGCTTGGCTCGCCTTCGGGGGCAACCTCTTCAGCCGCAGCTGGAACAACCCCTTCAGCAACAGTGGTAGGCTGAAGGGTGCGACTTCGGAGGAAGACCTTCAAAGACTCAACTTCCCCAATGGGAAAGTTGGGATCGACCGCCTGGACATCATCCACCAGGACTTGGAGGAAATCGGCAATCACCGACTTCATCACCTTCAGAGCGCAGTCTTCAAAATCCTCGGAGGCCTTGAATGCCTCGACTACGCTCTGGGGCGAAGGGACAGCTTTCAACTGTGCAGCTAGCCGATCCCTCTCCTCCTCCAGGGCGATCCCCCTGGCTTCGGCAGCAGCCCTCTGGGCCTCCGCAGCTTCCCTTTGTGCCTCGGCAGCGACCCTGCGAGCTTCTGATTTTGCCCCTTGCGCTTGAGCTTCCTTTAGCTCAGCCTCTAGGCGAACTCGGACGATTTCCCCCTGATCTAAACACAGGTGAAGGGCGTCAAAGTCCTGAAGAGCAGCGTCAACGTCAGCGTCAGCCTCCCTCTTCTTGACATCAGCAAGGAGGCGCTGCTCCTTCCTGAAGTACTCCTCCCGCGCGTCGTTCACCAAGGCGATCGTCGGGTCAGCAGTCGTCTTGATAGTCCCCAATTGCCCAGGAGTGACCCCCGTACTTCGGAACTGCTTCAGCTCGACAAACATGTTGGAATGCTTGTCGGCAAGCTCCCCAAAGACACGACCAAGAATCACTTCTTCCCGAACGAACTGGCAACAAAGATAGAATGAAAGTTGTCAGGACAACAAATGAAAAGGGAACGACAAAGGAAAAAACAAAACGAAATAAGAAACGAGATCCTACCAGAGCTACTCGTTCAAAGTGGGACCGAAGGAACCCTTCGATCTGATGAAGCTCCGTGGGAACAATCGAGCGGTCCGTAGGGGGAATTATCCCGTCCAGAAGCCGCATACACATATCCGGACTACCCCGGAGGCTCTTCTGGGGAGGGTACCCCTTATTCGTAAGGTCCCCGCAAGGGACCCAAGGTTCCCGAGAGTTCGCAGCCTTAAGTGGCTGGAACAAGCTCGCCAGGGAGCAATACTCCTCCGCAGGAGCCCTTGAAGAGCTGGAAGCATCGGGCCCCTTCTTTTGGGTCCCAGACTCCTTAAGGGGAACCGTGGGCACAGTAGGAGCGGGAGGCGCTAAGGCCAAAACCTTCTATTTGGTGGCAGAAGGGCCCTGGGAGAAGGAGCAGGAGGCACCACGTCCAGACCCTTCCCCTTATTGGCAGAAGGGCCCTTAGGAGGGGGAGGAGGAGGATGCTGGTCGACTTCTGGGCACTACTCACTCCTGACCTTCTTGGAGGAAGGAGAAGGAGGATACCGGGTCACGTCAGCCGAGAACTCCCCTGCGAAACAACAAGAAAAAATGTCAAAAACCAAAAAACTGCAAAGTATGAAAGTGTTAAATCTACAAATGGCGAGGCAACATGCCTGGTTGGAGAGGGCCAGCAGTGGCCGAGGGAAGCACCTCCTCAGACTTCCTCTTGGACGAACGCCTAGAGGGGGGAGGAGGAGAGTTCAACAATGCCTGGTCGGAGGACAACCCCGCCGATCCCTGGTCATCAAAGAGACCTATCAGTTTTCGGCTCTTGCTTACGACCTTGCCTACAATCGATAAAACAAGAAAAAGGTTAGAAAGTTACCCAATCATCAAAGATTGGCGTGGCTTGATGAATGCTTGCCATCTCGAGCATGTTCTCAGTAGTTTCTGCCACCGAGGGAATGGACTTGAATTGGGACGATCGATGCAACCGATAGAGGTCGTCGATGGAGTTCCGATCACTCCCTGACATCTCTTCGAAGGAAGGAGGAAAATCCTTGTCCGGGGTAAACAATTTCCAGGGCACCCCCCCCCCCCCCCCCCTTGTAAAAGAAGTAAAACTTCTTATAGTTGGAGTTCGTGGCCCGGAAATCATCAACCAGACGGACATGAGCATTCCAACTCCATGCTTGAGGGCCTCCCCACTCTGCAAACTTCAGCCAACGTGGTTGGAAGTGATGGAGGTGGTTCGCCCCAGCTGCCAGTTGGAAAAAGCACCGGAACAAAACCAGTGAATACGCCCATTCCTGGCGTATGCACAGAAATTTGAAACCGACCCACATCCTGAGGGCATTAGGAACGAGCTGTGTGGGGTGAATCCCGTAAAACTGGCACAAGGTCCGTAAATCCTCACAGAGAGGAAAACGCAACCCAGCATCGATCTGGGCCGCATAAATGTAAACCTCTCCGTCGTGAGGAAAGTGCAGACCTAAGCCAGGATACCTAGGAGCATCCTCCACACTGAGGCCGCCAAGCGCCACCATGGTCTTAAAGTAAGACGGCTTCAATTCGTTAGGCTTGACATCTACTCAGAACGGTTCAAGTATAGCACAGCAAGTATAAAAAACAAAGGAAAACAGAGGATATTGCCAAAACAGAGCAGTAAAAGGGCGAAAGTTTACCTTTTGGGGAAAAAATAGGAGTGTGCAGCTCAGGCCCGTCCACCACTACAGGAGTGGTTGCAGACCTTCCCAGATCAGTCTGTTCCCCCACTGAGGGGGGCACGGCGTCATCCCTGATGGTCAAGGGGGCATTGGCGTTCCTAGGAGCGTTGGCTTTGTTAGCACCCTTGGGGGCCATATGCTTGACTCTCTGACTTCGGGGGGGCCATGGAAATGGATGAAGAAGGCTGAAGAAGGTTGAAAAAGAAAGAAGAAAGGTTCGCAACGAAGCTCTAGAAATCTGAGGGAGTGGATAAGCGTAAAAAACAAAATATAGAAACTGACGTTTCTTATATAGACCAAAAAGGGAGTAACCGCCACGAGCAAATCGAAGCAACACAGAGGAATAACCTTTTGGAAAAAACCGAAGCAATGTCAGAATTCCAAGAGACACCTTGGAGAGACAAACGGTTGGCTGGTACAGACAGCTGTCAGACTACCCTGGGTTTACGGAAAAGTAAATGTCAGGCGTGCCTCATGTGACCGTTCGATTTCTGGACAACTGTGAAGTTATTAAATGCTAAAGGTCCACTAAGGAGAGAAGGTGGTCGCCAGCGCACTAAGAGGCTTTACCAGAAATACCTCGGGCAAGTAGTGATCGCCTAACTAAGAAAGATAGACTTTCATAAACCTATATTACCTCGAGTGATCGCCAAAGAGGAATAAAAGGAAGGATATCTTTTCAGCTTTGAACGAAGAAAAAAAACTGCTCGCCAAACGAGCTCGAAATGTCTCACAGGTCATGAACCATTGCAAGAGACGTCACTATCTAAAACCCTACTAGGAAATCAAGCTGTTTAAAGGCTCGCCTGATGAACTTGGGTCGTTTTCTGCTTCTGTTAGACTATTGCTTGTACTTTCTACTATAAAATCAATCAATGCTTGACCTTTGATGGCCGTTATCGACGCAAATTTGATATTGAACTCGCTGAGCTCGATCGCTCATTTGACCATTCTTCCTGAAGAGTCTGGCTTCAGCAGGAAGTTTTTAGGTCTTAACTTTCGAGCAGCAATAACTAAGGCATATAGATACTTCTCAATCTGGATATATTTTATTTCTGCTGAATTAAACATCTTGCTAACAAAATACACTGGACACTGAACATTTTATTCTTGTCTTATTAAGATGGCACTGGCTGCGGCGTCGTTGATGCTTAAATAAAGGAAGAGCTGCTCGCCAGGAATAGGTTTCGCCAGAGCCGGGAGTGTTTGAAGATGTTGCTTTAGGGATTAGAAGGCATGCTCGCACTCCGGCGTCCACTCGAACTTGCGGTTGACCCTGAGAGTTTTGATGAACGGAAGTGACCTGTCGCTTGCCCTGGAAAAGAAGCGATTGAGTGCGGCCAGGCGTCGATTCAGACATTGGACCTCCTTGTGGCAAGTCGGTGACTTCATATCCTCGATGGCTTTGAGCTTTTCTGGGTTCGCCTCAATGCCACGCTCGCTTACCATGAATCCCAGAAATTTTCCGGACTTGACTCCGAAGGCACACTTTGCTGGGTTCAGGCGAACACTGTGCCTCATCCTGCACTCAAAGGCTTCTCTAAGGTCCGCTGTGTGAGGACTTCCCTTAATCATTTTGACAAGCATGTCGTCCACATAAGCCTCCATATTCCGCCCCAGCATGCCTTAAAACAGGCGGTTTACCATCCGCTGATAGGTCGCCCCAGCATTGATTAGACCGTCTGCAAAGAAAGCTGTGTGGACCTCATCGTCTGGGTGCATCCGAATGTGATTATAGCCTGAATAGGCATCCATGAAGCTCAGCATTTCATGACCAGATGTTGCATCGACTAACTGATCAATTCGACAAAGGGGATAGGAATCCTTTGGGCAAGCCCTGTTCAGGTTGCGGAAGTCGACGCACATTCTCCACTTGCCGTTTGATTTTCTAACAAGAACTGGGTTGGCGACCCAGCTCTGAAATCTCACCTCCCGGACAAAATCGGCTTCGATCATCCTGACCCGAATGACGCTTGTCTGACCCGAATGACCTTCTTTTCTGAGCGATTGGCTTTACGGAGGGGTCTATCCTCAGCTAGTGAGAGATGATGTCGATACCGATACTAGGCATGTCGCTGGGCTTCCCGGCGAAACGTTCTTTGAATTTATTCAGGAGGGCAGTCATGGCATGTTTCTGGTCGTCGTTCAAGGTGGTCCCAATGCGCACCTTCTTTTCTGGACCGTCAATCTCAAGATCTACCAACTCTCTGGTCGAGTCAGGTCCTCACGAGGCTCATCCTCTGTCTTGATGGCGAGGGTTTCCCTTTGATTCTTCCTGCGCAGGCAGTTTACATAGCATTGTAGGGCTGATCGCCAAGAACTTCTCCGATCCCGTTGGGTGTGGGGAACTTCATCTTTTGGTGGACTGTGGAGGCCACAATTTTATGAGGATTTATTGTGGTCCTCCCCAGGATGGCATTGTACGATGTTGGTGAGTCGACCACTAGGAAGGTGATCGATACCTTGATGCTCGCCCAGAATTACCGGCAGGGTTATGGCTCCCAGCGGATAAGTGGTTCTCCCAGCAAAACCAATCAGTGGAAAATCGACTCTCTTAAGGTCGCGCTTGGATTTGTCCATCTTCTCAAAGGTGTCCAAAAACAGGATATCTGTCGAGTTTCCTTCGTCGATCGACTCTCTTAAGGTCGCTTTCCCAGCTGGACCGCCGTAGAAATCTGAGTTGCATAGACCTCTCTTGCATGCGACCCCTCACCTCCGGCACCAAACCCTCCAGCAATTACGTTGATTACCCTCCTGCTCTAAGATGGGCCAGATTGCTCAGGCGGAGCTGGCGAGTGGTTTCTACGTGGTGGCTTTCGACTCCTGTCTCGTCCAGCCACAAACTCCTTCAACATTCCTCTCTGTATCAACTTCTCGATGTCGCGCTTGAGGATGCAACAATGATCGGTCTTATGGCTCTTGCACTTGTGATATCTGCAATAGCTCTAAGGTCCCTCCCCATGGGCTGACCACTCTTCTAGAGCATCGGTGGTCTTACCAGAGACCTTATTTCCATCTCGGCTAGTACCACCGAGTTCTGCCAGTTTAAAGGCGTGAAATACTCGGGGACCTCTGGATGTCTAGGCCCTACATTTTCTGTTCGAGGCTTGATGTCTCGACCCTTCTTGTCCTCATTTTCCTTCCTACCATTGTGTCGGGGCTCAGGAACCACCCTTAGCGAGGTTGTCAGGAAATTGGCTTTGGCATTCGCCCTCTCAAGGTCTATAAAACCTTTCGCCCTTGCTGCCAACTAGAGGTAGCAATTCGGGTCAACCCGACCCGACCCGCTGTAGTGGACGGGTCAACCCGGACCCGATCAGTCGTACTGTACAGGTTATCCTTCACAACCCGGACCCGACTTAGCGTGTCGACGTGTCGACCCGTCTGACCCGTGAGTTCTGAAACTAAATCTCTTTCTGGCATTTCGTCAAACACCTTTCGTGCAAACATCATATCACTGCAGTGAAACAATTACGAGGAGAGTCGCAGATATACCATTGCGAGATAATAGTCAGTGAGAGTTGGAAAATTAACTAAAGAAGTTATAAAAATTAAGCTCAATATATACAATAATGAAAAACAAACTGGCTAGTAAAGAGACATTACCTGATTCACTGAACCCAAACTACTTCTTAGGTTTTGAGGTGCAATCTCAACAACATAAACGGGTACTTGCATGCAAGTATTTGCACCAATATCATGCTAAGATGAATTTTATTGTAAAATTAAGAAAACATATTAAAAATGTACTACGTATGAAAGAATTTCCACACTAAAGCCTTCTAGTAATCTTCCCAAGTAGAGAAAAGAAGTTTGACCACTTGCAATTGCATCAAAGACTTTAAGTTCTTATCCTTTTCTACCAACATACTTAGAAATCTGACCATTTGCGATTGAACCAACCATCCCTCCTACATTCGATAAAGAGCCAGACAAAGAGATCTAACCAAATAACAGGTTTTCTTTACTCATTTGTTTTTCACGGGTCGATTCCGGGTTAGACGGGTCAACCCGGACCCACCCGTTTCTTGTGGCGGGTCAGACGGGTCAACCCAAAAATGACCCGCGATACTTTTTTTTTACCCAAAACCGACCCGAAATTGGGTCGATTCCGAGTAATTTTCGGGTCGGGTTCAAATACCGCCAACTCTTCCATCGTTTCTATTTTCTGCACGTGGTAGCAGTTGCGCAGTTTCCTCGAGGCTTTGTTGGCCACGTCTAGTCCTCGGTAGAAGGCTCGAATTATTTCCCCATCTGCGACCCGACAATCTATCTCTGTGATGTTTTTATGAAAACGCTCGTAGAAGTCGGCCAGTAAATCTTATGGTTGCTGCTTGACTGCGTCCAAGGCGACCACACTCTTCATGAGTTGGTGCTCACCCATGTATCTTTCCAGGAATTTACTCTTCAGCTCAGCCCAGGTCCCTATTGATCCTGCAGGGAGGCTGAAGACCATGACTAAGTGATTCAGATCGTTCGACTTACCCAATAGAGAGGCTTCATGCTTGTTGACAAGTATAATGCGGTCGCCTCCACCACTGTACTCGGGGATGGTCCTGGCGACGGCATCCTTTGGGATCTTGATAGCGACCAGTTCAGTGGTGAAGGGATGAGCTGATCTTTCCCTAAAGGGAGGTGCGATGGTCTCTCGCCGTTCCTGGAGCCTGTTGCTGATAAGCTCCTCCACTTGGTCAAGAGTGCAATGTTTTTGTTGCCCTCCATTCGGTATGGAACTTGACGGATTGATAGAATAGGTGTCTGCCGACGACTCAGTGGAATCCGGAGGTAAGGACTGGTGTCCCGATGTCATCTCTTGATCTTTCTGAGGGGCTGTGGTGCCCGGATTTCCAGTTTCCGTTGGCCTTGGCCTTGCGGCTGCGGGACGAGAATTTTCCTAAGGAGCAGGGGCTTGTCTGCAAGCCTGCCCTAAGATGGTCTAAAGGAGTGATATCATCTCCTGTGTCATTTAGATGTTTTCCCCGGCCACATGGACGGTTTACGGTGATGGAGTCTCCGCGGCATTTGGAACAGGGGGTCGACGGAAATAACAGGGCTAAGTGATTCGGATCATTCGACTTACCCAACAGAGAGGCTTCATGCTTGTTGACATGTATAATGCGGTCGCCTCCACCACTGTACTCGGGGATGGCCCTGGGGACGACATCCTTTGGGATCTTGATGGCGACCAGGTCAGTGGTGAAGGGATGAGCTGATCTTTCTCTGAAGGGAGGTGCGGCAGTCCCTCGCCGTTCCTGGAGCCTGTTGCTGATAAGCTCCTCCACTAGGTCAAGAGTGCAATGTTTTTGCTGCCCTCCATTCAGTATGGAACTTGACGGATTGACAGAATAGGTGTCTGTCGTCGGCTCAGTGGAAGCCAGAGGTAAGGACTGGTGTCTCGATGTCATCTCTTGATCTTCCTGAGGAGCTGTGGTGCCCGGATTTCCAGTTTCGGCTAGCCTTGGCCCTGCGACTGCGGGACGAGAATTTTCCTGAGGAGCAGGGGCTTGTCTGCGAGCCTTCCCTAAGATGGTCTGCAGGAGTGATATCATCTCTGAGGTCAACTGGATGTTTTCCCCGGCCACATGGACGGTTTGCGGTGCTGGAGTTTCCGCGGCGTTTGGAACGGGGGCCGGTCTGGAATGGCGACATGTTCTCTTGCCGGCCTCGGAGGGACGGCATTAGGGGCTGCTTGGCTAGCAGGTTCTTGGTGGAGCGGCGAAGCTGCGGCAGAATCAGAGCTGTCTGAGGACTGCTCGTTAGCTTGGTTCTGGCGATTGCTTTTGGATCGAGTTTGCATGACTGTTTTACTCGTTCCCACAGACGGCGCAAAATGTTGGATCTGAATCTCCTGAATGCTAACTTGGCAGTGAAATGAATGCCAAAGGAAGGATGGGGATTGCTCTCGCCTTAGTTCCGGTGAACCTGCAGGAAGGGGATCGCAACAGAGGTGGTGTCTCTGGGTCCCTCTCCGATGCTTAAATGAGTACTATGTGTATATGAACTCAAAACGTCGTGAACGTATTGAAAAGTAGAGGTATTTATAGATTAAATAGACCAAACCTTTGGAGGCAACAGAATATCTTAGTGAATATAGTGTTGGTGAAGATTATGATAGCAGATATTATGGTTATGGCGTAATATTGCAGTTACCGTATTTAATCTTTAGAGAATATGTGCCCGAGATATGCGGGATATCGTGGCCATATCTTTACTGACTGTTGGTAGGACCAGAGATGAAAGGTTAGACCCTTTTGCGCGAGCACTGCTATGGCGAGCAGTAGGAGTCTGCGCCTTTGGTTAATGGCGACCGGTGATGGAGCCTTTGGCGTCCACTTTGGCTTGGGTTCGATACTGGACCGCTTTATGAGGGTCAAATCAACCTTAACATGGGCCGGCCTGGTTCGAGTGACATGGGTTTCACCCCCTGTAAAGTTATTGGGCTTTGTCCTTATTGGGTTGTCACTATCAATACGCAACAGTCCCCACCCAATGTTGTTGTATGGGTAGGACAATGTTGAAACAATTGAATTGTGTGGAAACGTACATGTGTTTGGATGAGTGATAATGTTGTGTGTATGGTAACTATGTTGCTTAGTGTTATTTTGTTAACGGTGTTCATACCTTGTGTAATGGTGTGTTTGTGGAACAATTTTATTAACTTGAATATGTTTTTTAGGATGTTGAAGGTGTGGTGATTACATGGATTTTGAAGGTGACAGGTGTGGTGATTACAAACATATGTTTAATTTTTAATGTTAAAGGATTGATAGTGGTTTAAGGATGTACTATTGCCATATGATAGTGGTGATGTACTTAGCTATCAGAATCGGACCGCCGATCCGACCGGTTTCTACCACGAACCACCTGAATGGATAGTCTAGTTCACACACAAGAGCGAAATTCATCGTATATTTGGTTCAATCGGTGAGAACTTTCCGGTTCCTATTCTTGATTTTTTTTGTATTAAACCGTGACTTCATTTGAATCATTTCTGATTTCAGGTTAGGTTTTCTTCATCTTCAGTTCTTGTGCGGATCGTCTCCCTCTCCCTGCTTCATCGGCTTCTTCTACTCTCAGTCTCTCTCTTCCTGCTTCATCAACTTCTTCTGCTCTCCGTCTCTCTATTCCTGCTTCTATTCGCTGCTTCAGTTCTTCTGTTCTGCTCCCTGCTTCTGTTCCCTGCTCCATACTTTTGTGTTCGACCTCTCTGGTGCTTGGTTATGTATCCACAATAGTAAAAGGCTTTCCTTTTCTCGGTTGCTTCCCATAGTAAAAACTGAAAAAAGGAACATTTTAACACAAAAATGAAAGATTTTAACGTTTATTCCTCGATTTCATTGGTTCATTGGTTTATTCCTCGATTTCATTGGTTCGTCACTTACATCGGGTCCAGTTAACTTTTCAGAAATGAGGAATAGACCAGGAGTATCGGAAGGATGTAAAAATAGGGGATGGTTAAAATCAATCACAGGCGCAGTCAAAGCCTCCATGGTCTGAAGGTCGGTGGCTCCGACTCTGGCATCAGTAGTACATGAGGATGATGAAGCCATGGAATACAAGAATCAAACAAGTAGGTAATCAAGAACACACAACAATAGGAGGCACAGGATGATGAAGCCGAAACTATTCAGGATCGAAGATATGCGTTAGAGCACCTTTCGCTCTGATACCATATAAAGTTTCTGAAGAACCCTAAGAGTCGCAGAGAAGTTTCTTATTGACAAGAATAAGAAAGGATAATCAGAAGAAGAAAGTGAAGAAAGCGTATGCTTTAACAGTCATGGGCATTAAAAAAAATCACTTTCATTTCCTTTTTTTTTTCCAGGTGCAAGTCATATGATAAATTAATACACTTTTTACGACAATTACGAAATTCATATAGAACTAAGAAAATAAAACAGTATCTATGAAACAATAATGGTTTACTCTAGCTATTATAACATTTGGTCAAACACATTACATATTGTTTATACTTTTTCCATAACTTGGAGTTAATAGTTGTGGAGACTTAGGGTATCGGTTCACGAACTAGTGACATACCTTCTGTTCGACAGACTTTGATTCCACCTCGAATAGATTTGCTTTTGCAGAGATAATCATAAGATCAATGTAAGTCTAACCTATGATAATTAGTTAAACTGTGTGTTTTATAGACAATTTTTAACATTTGAATCAGAGGTCCGAATGATGGTCTACAAATTATTGAACCCTCAAAGTGAAACTCTTACATGACCGTGGTCGACCCACCACCCCAGTTACAACAACCACGATGAAGCTTGAGCCACAACCTTAATTATGTGACTTCTGGGGGTGTAGAAGCAGACGCGGTGGCCTGCTGACGACTATTGGGGGTTGTTTCTTTTATAACGCCAAATTTAAAATAAGCCAATGATGTGGTTGAAGCGACAAATATAATGATGGAGGGGGACCACCAAAGAGGCGACATTTAGAATTCTAAAACCCTAGTTGCCCCCAAATTAGGCAAGAATCTGCTTATACCCAACTCGGTAGGCTGAAGCGAATCAAATCATTTTGATTAACCGGGATTGACCAACTAGGTTCGACTCAAATATGGTTATCATCATATGTCTCGTATGGGTTTAGACATTTAATTGTTGTGTTGGTGATATTATTATCAACAGTTTTAATCTAATTAAATTAAATCTTGAAACAATTTAAATTGTTATTAACTGCTCAGTTAATCATGTCTTACTTTTATTATTTACCTATTGATCGACTACAGGTATATTTGTGCAAGTTTTCATTGTGATTCTGAATTTGCATAATGTTATTTAAATATTGATTTTCAGTTATTTTGTGGTTACATTATTTTGTGGTGAGTTTAGTCAATGTACATCTGTTTACTGAACTTTAGTTCATGAACATTTTTATTGAGACTTCAATTTTGGATTTTTGTTTGAAATTTTGGTCCCTTAACTTTTAATTATGATAATTTTAGCCCCCAAACTTTCAGTTAATGTAACTTTAGTCCCTAAACTATTTGAAAATTGCATATGAAACCTTTATTTATTTACAAAAATTTAGATAAAGATGCTTAGTGTTAACAATATTTCTGTCATGTATTTGATTATCATGTTAGGTCATTTATTTTTTTGCATAATCGAAGTAACTAGAACTAACAATATTAGCATGTCATAACACGATGATACAAACAATATACGAAAAATTAAAAAATTTGAGTAATCATTTCCGTATCATGCCAAAACCATGATTATTTTTTAAAAGTAAGCATTTTTTTTTAGAAAAGTACGTATACCCCCGGGTAGCGCGTATTGGATATACGCGCACCCCCGGGTAGCGCGTATTGGATATACGCGCATCCTCAGGCGGCGTCTGTAGCTCAATATATAGATATTTTTTTTTTAAATCAATAATGACGACTCGATGTTTAATTAAAAATAAAATTATTTCTGTATTAATTTTTTTTTAAAAACCTATAGTAAGTAGATATTTTAATTGCGATTCAAATTATGCAAAAAATATTAAATTTGGATTTACGGATTGACTGTACGGTGTGCCGTAAGTTGAGATATGAAAATTTGACTTAAAAAATTATAACTCAAACCATGTAAGTCCAAACTCACCACAGTTAACGTCATTTATGTCGTAAATCAATTATCTACCTAGGGTAAATTTGTTGATTGGAAATACAGTGATTTTGTAACCTAACATTGTTTGTTTTATAATTTGACTGAGATAAGTAAATGCATTAGGTGAGAAATTTAATTATGTACTTACTCAAAAAAAAATCAAAAACATTACGGTGCGTAGATAATTTAATTACGAATCAAATGACGCCAACTATGCGTTAAGTTTTTAATTTTAGACTGACTGTATAATATGATACGTAAAAAACTCTACATGCGATACAAAATCTTCCAAATAGTGTTTTAAACAGTGAAGTTACTGTTTAAATAGTTAATTTACACTGTTTAAACATTAAATTCATTGTTTAAAACACTATTTGCACTTATGTCAACAGGCGCCACCCGGGGTGCGCGTATGTCCAATACGCACTACCCGGGTGTGCACCTATACCTATTTTTTCAAATAATTTTTTTGTATACTTATTTTTTTAAAATTCTTACTTTAAAAAAAATCGTATTACATACCGTAATTGTGTCATGATTTCTTTTCCATGTTCACCTCGTTGACAAAGCACGACACGACGACACAATAATTTGTATTAACATTATCTCATAGTTTGTTCTTTAATATTTGGTTTTGCAATTTGCACTTGAATGTTGTGTTTTGTATTTGATTTGCACTGGTACTTTGTCGTGGTTGGATTAAACCTTGTATATTGAGTAATATCCTTAAATTTTACCTAAAAGAAAGGTTATATCAGAGTTTCTTGTTCATTTTAGTAAAGTTTTTTGAGTTATTTTTGTTGGTTGTTGATGGGTTATAAATATTGGACTAGACTATGGTTAACATTTGGCTCAATAAGTACTTTGCACTTCACTTGTTTAAAAGCCCGGATCTATAGAGGCGTCGCCCATGCCAGGAATATATGGGTGTCGCCCTTGACGTTTAGCCCATAAAAGCGTCGCCCTTAAGGGATACGCCAAAAGGGAAAATGATTCAGTTTCAGTGTGTGACACCGTATCCACTGACCACCTCAGATGGTGCGCCTGCACTTCTATGAATTAGGCCGGTTGCTTTTAGCATGCTTAAGATTAAACAAATCCAAATGATAGTCTACAGTGGAGTAGTCACTACTACAAGAGAATATTCAGTAAAGTAACTATAGTCAGCTCGCCTTAGGGTCAGCATGGATAACCAGGGTATGTTTTGACTCGACTATGGTTACAGGTATGAAAGGTTATAAATAGTTCAATATCACATTCATTAGAAAGTAAGTATTCTCTGATACCAGAGCATTCCATACATATATTACAAACGAACCTCCGACTTACTTGGTCATCGGAGGGGAAACAGTGGGACATCCCGGGCTTTCCTTTGTGCAGGTCAACGGAGCAAACGCATGAAAGGAGAATACGGTTTATGTGATCCAACACATTGACGCCGTCTGTGGGAACATTTGAACAAAATTCAGCCATGGTTCCACCTACAACACGAGCAAAGACCATTCGGGAAGTGAAAGATGAAGATTCGCTCCAAAACCTGCAACAACACTTGGGACAGACATCATACATACCAGTTCAAATGGTGCCGCCCCAATCTACTCAAGAAGAGCTCGCTCCTGAGGAACAAGCAATTCCTGAGGAGCAAAGATATGATCATGATGTGCCAAGACCCGCGCAGTCTCGTATGGACTCGTCTGTGGTAAGTGTGTCGCCTCGACGGGTAGAAGTAGCTCCAGAGATTATACTGACACCAGCGTTCATAATGGCTCTCGACGAGCTTTTGGACAGAAGAGATCAAAGGGCAGCTGCTCGAGCAGCTCAGAGAGCAAACGCTCAGGCAGCGCATGAAGCTACATCTAGACCACGAGATGTACCAGGAAACCCACCCGGAGCACCTCTTCCTACAAGTGCCTCCAGGATGTGCCACCTGGTGTGACAACAGCTCCTACTCCGGGTGCATTAACCGAGGAGAAGGTCAAAGAGCTCATTGCTCAAACATTGAAGGAACAAAAGAATCGAACCATGCCTCACCTACGAGATAGGTCGACACATCCATTCACTCCAGAAATATTGTCAGTTGGATTGCCGACTCACGTGCAACCAAATTTTCGGATAGATACATATAATGGTGACAGCGATCCTGTTTTCCATATACAAAGACATGAAAATTCTTTGTTAGGGAGAACAAGCGACAAGATGCATCTTGCATTGCTCTTTCCTGCTACCTTAGGGGATGTTCCTGCGCATTGATTCTTCAATCTCCCTAAGGCATCAATAAAGTCATGGGGGTAATTGAAGGACAAATTCATCATGCAATACATGGGAGGGTGTCGCCTATTAAAAAGTGTGGGAATGCTCGACCACATAAGGAAAAAGGGGGAAGAAAGGTTGAGCGACTTCTATTCTCGATTCAATAGAGAGCTAGTTGTAATCTATCAAACCATCACGGAGGGGGAGACCATTCACGCCTTTATTCGGGGATTGAGTCCAAAGTGTTCGACTTTGTATAACCGCCTGAGTGTTATACCAGTCAACACCGTAGAAGAAGAGAGGAAGGCTAACAAGGAGGCGTTCAAAAAGGATAATGCGGAAGGGAAAAGACCGTAGCAGCGCCCCTCAAAGTCAGGACAGGATGGCAGACAACATGATGATAAGCGTCGCCCATTTGGACCTCGACCTCAAAGAGAAGCTTTTCAAAGCTTCACTCCTTAAATAAGGAAATCTCCATTATCTTGACAAAAATGGAAAAGAAGAATTGGGCAACGCCCCCACCACCTCGAAAGCCTGACACAGATATGGGAAGTAATCCTAACCAATATTGCAGATATCATCGTTGTAAGAGTCACCACACGGATAACTGTCATATCTTGAAGAAGGATATTGAGAGGTTGATCCAACAACGGCACTTGAAAAACTTCTTGGCTCGACGCCAGAGGAGTGGGAGTCCGAGGAAGGTGTCGCCTAAGAATGTTCAAAATGGAACAGGACCTAGCAGACAAGAGGACCTGAACATGATAAGCGGAGGTTTCACCTCAGGAGGAGAAACATGTGCAGCGAGAGATGTATACGCCTCTCAAATGTTAGGAACCTCCAAGCTGGGAAAGCGCCTAAGGGAAGAAGAGGAAGTGATCATTTCCTTTTCGGAAAAATAAATGGGACATGTCACTTCCCCGCATGACGACGCTTTGGTGATTACAATGGGCGTCGACAGGTTCAACATGAAGAGAGTATTGGTGGACTCGGGGAGTTCAACCGATATCTTATTTCTAGACGCCTATAAAAGAATGGGAAGAAAGGAAAAAGACTCGAAAAGGGTCAATTTTTCGTTGATGGGATTCGCCTTGCATACTACCTACCTAGGGGTGTCAATATGGGTCATGGGTCGACCCATGGGTCGTGTCGGCCTTGGGTCGTGTCAGGGACCCCTTGACCCAAACACGACCCGTGGAATAGTATGGGTCAGATTTGCAAACCCAAACCTGACCCGCGGGTTGGTGGGTCAACCCGCGGGTCAAAATGACCCGTGATGAATGACAGGGTTGGGTCAGACTGACCTGTTTGACCCCTATGACCCGCGGGTCAGTCTGACCCGTTTGACCCGCGCGCACACAAAAAAACACAATGAACTGAATCATATTACCACCAATTCTGTCAAATGCATACAAGATTACAAACCATAATGCATCCAAAATGCATACAACATTCTTGCCAGAATCATAACATAACTAGCTAACAACCAAATTCAAACTAGAATAACAAAAAGGCAACCAACATATAGCATCAATGGACAAACCAGAATATTTCCAAATTTAGTTTTGTTGCACTTGCTCCTTGCTCCTTACATCAAGTCATTGCACTTGCTCCTCCTTTTTAAGTGGTTAAGACCTTGCATTATATACATGAACAAACCAACAATGATATTTTATAGTAAAAGAACATTGTCAAACAAAAAATGTCTAATTAAAAGTTCATTAAATAACAAAAACATAACACAATGCATACAATACGATCATCAAATAGAAAACAACTTAATTTCAACAAATATGTGTATTTGGATAAACATCATCTTTGCACATCATGGTAGTGCATGTTTAATTCATCACTGAACAAGTAGGGTATTTGGATAAACATCATCACACCTCATTGCATACTACGAATACATCAAATGTTCAGAATTCATAAAATAAAGAGATCTGTAAATAGAAGAAGGAATTAAATGAAGATCTCAAACCCTAAAAAAGAAGAGATGTTTAAGCCCAAAATCTATTGAGTGGGATCAGATAATCAATTGAAATCAGCATGTGCATCATAAGATGCAGCTTAGACTGGGCGTCAAAAGTTATCGTCATATTCACACAATCCATACCACAAATTAGATACAAAGAAACTTTTGCAGAAAATCTAGTTGAAGATACGAAAGATGCAAATAAATATCAGATAACTTATGCCAATCACCATCATGCACCTAATATGTAGATGCATACAAGACTGGGGCGACAAAATATGCTCATCATCTATAACCTACATCCATGAACGAGAAGACTGCTGCAAGAGAATATCTCAATAGAACAGATAAAAACAGAAAACACAGCACAGAAAACACAACACAGAAAACAGAACCAAACTCAGCTTGACAAATTGAATGAACATAGCAGAATTGAAGGCTTAAATACGAAGCTGAAGTGACCGAACAAAACATAGCACAGACCGAACATCATTCATACTTTTCAATGTTCATCATAAACACAGCAAAGCACATCAGATCGAACCTAGCATAGCACATCAAAGACCGATCCTGAAGTGCTGAAAGAAGAATCCGGAGCGGAAGTGCTGCTGAGACGTGAACTGCGATGAAGGAATGCTGCGCTCGGAGAATGCTGACTGCGCTGGGAGAATGGAAATGCTGCACTCCTGTCTTCTGAAATGCTGCTGAGAGAATACTACTAGGTTAAGAACTTAAGACTTAAGACGTGAGACAACCACAGATGTTTGACACATGTAAGGTTGAGATTTAATTTCTTTTAAAAAGGTCACGGGTCAACACGGGTTGACCCATGGGTCACACCTTTCGACCCAAACCTGACCCGTGTTTTCACGGGTCAACTACGGGTTGGGTCAAAATGACCCATGGGTCCAAAATCCTGACCCAAACCCAACCCGTGGGCGGGTCATCCACGGGTCACCCACGGGTTGGGTCAATTTTTGACACCCCTATACCTACCCAGTAGGGGCTATGACTTTGTCAGTTAGCTTGGGCGAAGGATGGAAGACATTGAGCTTTGAGATCACTTTCATCGTTGTGGATGCGCCTGCATCTTACAACGTCATTTTAGGGTGCTCGACATTGAACCCAAACAAAATGGTACATTCCACGTATCATCAATTGTTGAAGTTTCCAACGCCACATGGTGTAGGAATTGTTAAGGGGGATCAACCTGCGGCACGAAGTTGTTATGTCGAGGCGACGTGTCGCCATGTCAAGAAAAAGGAATCTTTGGCGATTCAAACAGAGGAGGATCCTAAGGAAGAAAGAAGTTGTCCACAGCCCGTTGAGGGGTTGAAGAAGGTGGAAGTCGATGGCATAGGAAAGGAAGTACAAATTGGAGCGACGCTTAAAGAAGAAAAGTCTACCGCTCTTTCGATGCTCCTCATAGAGTTCAAGGAGTTATTCGCTTGGAAACCTAGCGATATGCCAGGAATCAGCAAATATGTCATCGCCCATGAGCTCAATCTAGATTTGAAGGTCAGACCTATTGCCCAAAAGCGACACCCTGTTGGTGAAGAAAAGACGATCGCAATCAGGCAAGAGGTGGGAAAACTGATAGAGGCAAAATTTGTGAAGGAAATCAGGTTTCAAACCTGGGTGGCCAACCCGGTGTTGGTTAAGAAGAACAATGGGAAGTATAGGATGTGCATAGACTATCGCGACTTAAATAAGGTGTGTCCAAAGGATTTCTATCCTTTGCTAAGGATAGATCAATTGGTTTACGCCACTTCGGGTCATGAGTTGCTCAGCTTTATGGATGCGTACTCTGGTTATAACCAGATACAAATGGCGAATGGTGACGCTCAGCATACAGCTTTTTATGCGGATAGTGATATATGTCATTACACGGTGATGGCCTTTGGTTTGTTGAATGCAGGAGCAACTTATCAAAGGATGATCAACAAGCGTTTTGCTGGCATGATAGGTGTCACCATGGAAGCCTATGTGGATGACATGCAGGTGAAATCCATAAAGAGTGCAGATCATGTTCAAGACCTAAGGAAAACAATAGAAAGGATGCGCCTTCATCAAGTACGCTTGAACCCAGCAAAATGTGCTTTTGGCGTTCAGTCAGGCAAATTTATGGGATACATGGTGAGCCAAAGGGGAATAGAGGTCAATCCTGAAAAATTGGAAGCAGTTGAGGCTATGAGAAGCCCAACTTGCCACAAAGAAGTGCAAAGCTTAAATGGAAAGCTAGCGGCGCTCAGTCGTTTCCTAGCAAAAGCAGGAGACAAGTCGCTCTCCTTCTTCCAGGTGTTAAGGGCCAATAAGAAGTTCGAGTAGACTTTTAAATGCGAGCAGGCTTTTCAGGATTTAAAGAAGCATCCCAAGACGCTTCCACCATTGGAAAATCCTTCCAAGGGCGACACACTTTTTTTATATTTAAGTATCACACTGGTTGCTGTAAGTTCGGTGTTGGTCAAAGGAGTAGGAAAAGGCCAAGTGCCAGTGTATTATGTATCAAAAGTGCTCATCTGGAGGTTGAGAAGTATCTTTATGCGTTGGTAGTATCGGCAAGGAAGCTACGCCCTTATTTTCATGAACATGAAATTACAATTTTAACAAACCAACCGTTAAAACATTTCCTGCAAAAAAGCAGACGCTTCAGGAAGAATGGTCAAATGGGCTATCGAATTAATCAAATTTCGAATAAAATTTGCTCCTAGAAACGCCATTAAAGGTCAACCTTTGGCGGATTTCATTGTAGAATCCACATGTCCTCAGCCAGCAACGCCTAAAGAAAAAGAAAAATAGGAAAATCCTTGGATACTTCATACGAATGGATCTTCATCAGTTGAAGGCTCGGGGCAGGACTAGTGTTGACGCCACCAGATGGGGGAACACCATTGAGATGCGCTCTAGTTCTCACCTTCAAGGCTACAAATAATGAGGAGTATGAGGCTCTGGTTACAGGATTGAGGTTAGCTAAGGGATTAGGCGTTGCTTCTCTACATGTATATTACGATTCAAAAATGGTGGTAAACCAAATTAAAGGGGAGTATATGGCTAAAGATGAAAAAATGAAGTTGTATTGGAAAGAGGCTATGGCGTTAGTAGCAGGATTCAAACAATTTCAAATAGAAACTATTCATCGAGAGGCGAATCAAGAAGTTGATGCCTTAAGCAAATATGCTTGGCAAGCGACGTCCAAACAGTGCATTTCATAGAAACCAATCATGGGAGTGTAAATATTCATTGCGCAAACATAAATGTGACCGTGGATTGGGCGACGCCTATTAGAGTATATTTGGAATCAGGAGAACTCCCTACAGATGAAGCTCATTCTAAAAATATTATTTGATTAGCTCTTAGCTTTCGAATAATTGATGGTCTACTTTATAAGAAGGGTTTCTCCACGCCTATCTTAGATGCGTCGCTTATCCACAAACCCCTACCATTTTAAGGGAGGTACATGAAGGGTATGCATCTTTTCATGAAGGTGCGAGGTCAATTTTGAGAAAAATCTTAAACCAAGTATATTATTGGCCTACGATGAATCAAGAGGTGACTGCTTTGGTTATGAAATGCGAATCATGCCAAAAGTATAGTCCTAAAATAGTGCGTCCACCAGCAAACCTTACTAGTGTATGTGTAGCATGACCATTTGCACAGTGGGGAATTGAGTTGGTGGGACCTTTACCGAGATCCAAGCAACACACCTATATAATAGTGGCGGTTGATTATTTCTCAAAATGGATTGAAGCAAAGGCGTTGTCATCAACTACTGAGTTTCAAGTTATCAAGTTCATTAAATCGAGAATTGTTTCTCGATATGGAATCCCAAGTGTGTTGGTTTGTGACAATGGTCCACAATTTGCTGGAAATGAATTGAAATGGTTTTGTGAAGAGTTGAAAATTGACCATAGGCATGCTTCAGTTAAACATGCACAGGCCAATGGACAGGTGGAGGCGGCGAATAAAACAGTTTTTAATGGTTTAAAGAAAAGACTAGACGCCTTGGGAGGAAAGTGGACAGAAGAATTAGAAAATGTCTTATGGGTGTTGCGAACAACGCCAAAAAGGCGAATGGAGAAACGCCTTTTGGATTGGTATATGGGGGTGAGGCGGTTGCTCCAACAGAAATAGCAGTCAAATATCATAGGGTAAAGCATTATGAGGCCTTGAATAATGAGGACCAAAGGCGTTTGTAATTGGATATGGTGTATGAAAAGCGATGGGCCTCAGAAGAAATTCAAGGGCGGATGCGTTTAGCTACGGCGAGATATTATAATAGAAAAGTTTCATCTTGCCAATTTTTTGTAGGGGAGAGGGTATGGCGAAGACATGAATTCTCACACCAAGATAGAGTAAATAAGTTGTCACCAAAGTGGGAAGGACCTTACAAGGTCATTGCCATTCCTCATCCAAATGCATATGTGCTAGAAGACCAAGAGGGAAAAGTATTGAAGAATACTTTTAATGCAGAGCATTTGAAAAACATTTATGCTTAAATAAGTGGCGTAGATTGTATGAATGACTATTAATGTTGAAGTAATTATATTCAGAATGGCGATCACTTATGTTTGAAGTAATGACGATTGCTTAAGTTTGAATTAATGGCGATTGCTTAAGGTTGAATTATTGGCGATTCCTTAAAGATGAAATTTTATAACTAGTGATGAAGGTTTAAATCGACTTAAAACTTATTGGTGTTTGCTTAAGTTTGATTAATGGAACAAAATGGTGATGATATGGACTATAGCCATAAGGTGACTTGTTGAAAACAACAAGTATGGTAAGCTAAGTAATACTTATACTTAGTCTAAAATAAAGCTAAATATAGAAAAAAAAAATGGGCATATATGGAAAGAGAAATTCATAATAGCAACGACGAGGCGTTGCAATAAGTTCTTACAAAACCAAAAAAGACTAAGATTATAAAATTAAAAAGTCTATGAAGTGGTTGGGGGTGGTTGACTTGAAGGGGTGTCGACAGCAGGCACTTCAAGAGTTGTCTTAGCAGGCACAGAGTCAGAAGGCGCCGCTAAAGGGGCGGATTCTTCAGAAGAAGCGCTTTCATCTTCAGACTCCTCTTCTCCAGCTTCCATCAACGCCTCAGCCTCTTCTTGAGCTTTCATGGCGAGATAACCTTTCAAGAAATCCAACTTTTCTAGAGGAAAGTTGGGGTCGGCCTTATGAATGTCTTTGGCCGCCTTCTTGAAAATGATTATCACCCCAGTACAGTTCCATTCAGCAACAGCTTTGGCGAACTCTGGACTGGAGCGGAAAGATTCCACTGCCTCCTCTAATCGCTTAGGGAGTTCAGTCTTGAGGAGTTCAACCTCTTGAGCTGACTGCGATGCATCTTTCAGGGCTTGCTCAGTTTCTTTTTTGGCTTCCTTGGCGAGCTCCTGGGAAGTCGACGCCTCAGCCTTGAAATGGGCGAGTTCCTTTTGAGTCTTCAGGAGTGAGACCTTCAAGGCGTTTTCTCTTTTTTGAGCCTCTCTCAGCTGAGTGGTGAGCTGTTCCTTGTTGACAAGGTCAGCTTCTATTTCCTTCTGAGCAGCTTCAGAAATGGCGAGGCGACGCTATAGTTTCTCCAGCTCAAACTTCTCATTTTCAGCCTTGCGGAGGATTGAGATGGTGCGCTCTCTTTCCTCGGTTAAACCCAGGATGTTGGCGCCCATCTTCAGAGCAGCAAGAATAATCTGAAAAATTGAAATAAAAGATTGTGGTAAAAGATTTCAACATTGTGGTAAAAGATTTCAAGAAAATGACAGGTAAGCGTGGAGTAGGTGCGTCGAAGGGTGGATCGGCAAGAGACTCAAGAGTAGGGGTAAGCAAAAAGACTCGGTGGACCGAAATTCTGACAAAACCGGTCTGAGACCGGCTCGACTAAAACTGAGACTGAGCAGGCATTTTTTTTCTTTAAGGTCGGGCTCGAATTCGATTTTTTTTCTAAAAGCCCGATTAGGACCGGTCTGGACCGAATTTAATTAAAACCCTAGCCTATGTGTCGGGCTCACCATGTTCTTTTGTGCCACCACATTCAATCAATTTATACTCTCTTGACTTTCAATTGTTTTTTGCAATTTCCCTAAACATGGATTATTTTCCAAGATATAACGACATTGCTTCTTGATCATGCGGCTTTTAAGCACACCATTGATATGTTCATCGAGAGATATTTGTTGTCGAAGGTAATTTATTACTCACTACTGGTGTTCTTTCGCCCTCTCCTTTGTCGAAATCAGTTGTAAAGACACGATTCCATGCTCTTTAGCTCTTTGATTCCACGGTTCCACGCTTCTCTTCGATTTTTGACTCAAAAAGTTAGTCCAATACCGAGACCGGACTGAGTCAAGCAAGACTGACTCAGTCGTTTTGTTGTGCCTAAAATCGGTCTCAGTCCTCCAGAAGTCAGAACTAAAATGTCGGGCTCGGACTCGGTGTTGCCAAAAAGACTGGCATGTCCCGCTCGAGCTCATCCCTACTCAAGAGCAATAGCGAAGACCGTAGTTGGAGCATCTAGACCGCGGTCCACTGAATCACTTACTAGAATGTCACGTGAAACCACCACCGGAGTAGGATCTTTAATTATAATACCTGAAGTGGAGGGAAATGGATAGTTACTAACCAAATTGCACAGTACGTAAATTGGTTAGCTTTTCGGTGCTAACTTTTAATATAATTTTTTCATGAGTGATTAGGACCAAACAACAAAAAAACAAAGGAAGACATGTGGGCCTACTACTCTACCGAAAATAGCAGATCTTGTCGCTGAAAGAAAAATACCACTTGAATGGAGTCCTAATGAGAGCCTACTGGATCTTTTAGTTCAAAGTTATCAAGCTTTTGTAGTACTATTGCTCGCAACAAGTAATACGTTCCACTATAGATTGAAACATTAATATAAGTTATAAAAGCTTAATTGTGTCATTTATAAAATATTTTTGTTAATTTTATAAATTTAAAAAATATTTAATGACGATTTTGACAGAATTTGTATTTACCATGCAAAAGAAAAAAAATATAATAAAAGGAATTTATGTATAAACATATTGAACAAATAATATAATTTTACTATAGAAAGAGTTGTAAGATTTAAGAAGACCTAAAGTCATCATTAATATAATTAGAGAACTTATACGCGTTTTATGTATAATATAAAAATTATTTAAGTTATCGTTATATAAATTTAGTCTAATATAAAGTTTAAATTATTATATGAATTAGAAAAAATAAATCAAATTACTTTTTAATAACATTATTATATTGATAAGATTAACTCAACTTACAAAATGAAAGTGTTTTGGTTTTCATTATTAATATAGTTTAATTAATATTATTCTACTTACTTTAAGTCTTATAATATTTGTTATTTATGGTATAATTAATATTACATATATGTTAAATTCATTCAGGAATACTAATACAGCTATAAAAAAAATCATTTAGTAATATTTAATTTATTTTCTTATTTATTTATTTATTTATTTATTTTCTTAACTAAAAAAATGTAAAGACTATGTACACAAACATAATTCAATAAATTATATATACATATAAACTATCTAGAATACTATTAATTTTAATATTTAGATATATAAAAATTTACTTAAAATATAATCATAAATGGTAAATAGCAATATGAAGTAATTATTTTACAAAATTCTATGAAAAGTATCATTTTAATTTAATTGTATAATTTTAAATGCACAAATAAAAATCTAACATTTGTATTTATATACGTAATTTTACAAAATATAATATTTTTTATATAAATTAATAATTAAGTTATATTTAACTGATATTTTTATTAATAATATATATATATATATATATATATAAGTATATATAAATTAAAAATTTACGTAATATTAAATCCAAACATTTTAATACTGATATACAAATATATTAAGATAGATAAAATCATTTGACAAATGATATATCATTTTTATTGATTAAAATATAGACTTATTACGATGTATTTTAATTTTATTGTTTTTGTAATTTATTAACTTGATATAAATTAACTATTTTCTTAAACTTATGTTTAACATTTGATTTCTTTCTTTCCTCCATGGGTGGGCGACCAAGTCTGGGTTAAGAACCAGACCCGAGCCCCTCTGATTGGGTCTCAATCGAGGGTGCTCAAGTCTAGGTATTGACTCATACCTGGTCTCCTACCCATGGGGGGTTAGTGTTGGTCAAAACGCAGACCCGAGACCCCTTCGATAGAGGCTTAATCGAGTCCCGATTGAACTAAAACTAATTGTAACATTTGTAAAAGTTTAAAAGGGTTAAAGTGTGACATTTTAAAAAGTTTTTTTAAAAGTAATTATGTCAAATTTGGATGGAAATGTTGACGGAGATGACAAACTTACACTTTGACCAACACATAAGTAAATACAATTTTACACTTTAGGGACAAAACTCTAAATCAGGCAATAGGGAACGTGATAACGTTACACTCCTAGTTAGTATGGGCCACGTTGGAGTTGGGCTGACCCCAATTACATCAAGAAATTTCTGTTTTATAATGGAAAATATTTAATGAGAGAAAAAATAAAAGAAAGAGAAGAATCGAACGAAGTCTGAGCAGCTACCACGGCCACCGGCGAAGAAGAAAAAAAATACTGTCTCCGATCAATCTCCATCGCTGAGTTCCGTCGAAGAATGCCTGTGAGTTCAATCTCCTTTTCTTCATTTCAGATCTCGATTCGGCAGGTCAATTGCTTTTGCAGTTGAACTTGTTCTGCTTGGTTTGGATTCTCTCTGTAAATGTGATTCGATCTCACCGTGAACATTGACGCTGTGTGATTCAGTTCGCCACATTGGTAGATGTGCAACCTCCTAGCCCCGTCAGGTATCTGATTGGAGCGGCCGTGATGATGGCCGGAGTGGTGCTGCCCGTTGGTTACATGATGTTCCGCAACAAGCGTGTCCCTTCAAAGCAGACGTAGGCATGCTTAACTGCTTTCATTGAAACATTTTTATCTGTTGCAGATTGATACGGCCGATAATCTAACTACATAGGGTAGATCTCAATTGAGGCTGAAAACAACTAAAATCTCATCTTTTGACTGCGTAATTGATGCTTAGCTAATTGCAGACTGACCTGATTAGCCGAATCATCAAATTTTCTGAACGTAGTACTCGATTTTAGTCGTTTTATAGATTGAAAGGGTCTTCATTTTCTCTGCTTCTAGCTTATAGAATCAGAATTAGATCAATCCTTTTGCTTCCAGGTTTGCTGTGGATTTTCTGCTAGCATTATGAATTCGATCTGCTTGGTGATTGTTTATTGTTCACGAATAAGTTACACAGGGTTCTATCTTGAATCAGCATGATTGTAGTTTAACTAGCATAATCTTTTGAGCTCAGAAGTTGTAACTTTGATTTTCACCAAATCTTAGCTTAGATAATATATTTTCCCTTTACTTGATGAAGTTAAAGCTTCTCACCTAATGTCTTGTTTGTTCCTGTCCCGCCAGTAGTGATAGCCTTTCTCCGTTGCTTGCAGGAACAAAGTTATGATATAAAGACATACACTGTAGGCATTTCGATGCATGGCGCTCGGTTAAGTGAGTAGGAGGTCCCTGAAGAACAGATGAAAATGCTTTTAACACTTCTTATGTACTACTCCAAGGTCAAGATCCTTGTAACTAGATCCTAGCACTGTTTTGTTCTTTTATATATATATGATCAGCAGAGACATAGATTTATGGTGAATTTTGTATGGATGCGTTCGGCTTTATATTTGATTGATTCATGCATTTGAAGTGTTGCCTTTCAGCTTCAGGGACAGCTTATCGGTTTTCATTTAATCTTCCATAAAAGTTAAAGCCTTGGAATACATCTGGTCACAAAGGGAGAGGAATGGTGGGAATAGAATGACTACATTCATTTAAGGGAAAATTTGGTGCTTGTAAATTAAGGTTTGTTTGAATTAGGAATTAACAGAAATAGTATGGAAAAGGTAAATGGAGAGCCTTAACAAGAGATTCTATAAAAACTATGTTTCTTAGTTGATGATCCTTGACAAAGCTCCATCAAACATACTTAACAAAACAATGTAGCTGAGGACAAACACTGCCCAAAATTTCAGAAGCAAACTAAACCAACTTTAAAAATTACCATATCCCCTCAAAAACTTGAAACTCAAACATCACATGAATGATGTTCTTGATAACAGACAATAGAACAATAAACATAAGGCAACTTGGAGGCTGACAATTATCAACGGTATCGGCGCAGAGAAAGGGTGTTGTTTCTCTTCCAAGTAGCCCTGCGGGAGGGACGGTTCTTGTGGTACAAATGTCCCCTTCCACGCAGACCCCTGTACTTCTTTCCTGCAGAGGTGAGTCCACGAAGCTCTCTGTGCTTATGGACTGGGTTAACGATCCATTGAATTCTCTTGTCATTACGGATTGCGTTGTGGGCGATATCGACCATGATCACCTCATAGTACTTGTAAGTTGAATCCTATTCAAATACCCAAAAGACAAAATAGTATGATGATCCAAAAATAGAGAAGACTAATTTCAAGTAATAATAACATTTTGGTTGTACTATGCAAAAATCACACTTTAGTCAATGTAAGTGCAACAAACATACCTCATTGATCCAGTAGGAATTGAGGACCCTCAGGCCGCCCACTCTCCTGCCAGCTCTTTCCTCAGCAACTGACCTCTTGCTGCGTTGGAACTTGAGTTGCGTAACTCCCTGGTTTGTTGGCTTACCATAGACAATACCCTTGGTCACTGGCCTCTTCCTGCCTCCACGCTTCACACGTACACGGTAGACCACATATCCCTGTGATATTTAAATCCGATTTATTATGCATCCTAATATAATTTTTCTGTTGATAAGGACTCAGTCCAATCCTGGTAACTAAACACTAGGCTATTCCGCATTGAAGGTGTTCTTCAAAGTCTTTGCTTCTTCATATTCTAATATCTAGGCATTTGGATGTGGAATGGCGATGATTTTTTACGATCCTTCCCATTTTGGCGATAGTTTGTTGACTTTTACTTGATGGTCTAACTCATTCCTTCACCATACTATCTTCCCCACGAAACATTGGTGAGCAAAGACTCGCCTATTGTAGTATCGCGTTGTGGTGAGGCACATCCTTCCTTGGAGCTATTCAGATGCCCATCTCTTCTCATCCATCAAGTCCACTTCCAAACGCATTTGGCCCTCATTTGTCATTTCATTGAAGAGTTTTACTCTATGCGAAATGACCGCTATTTGTGTTGGTGCGACTGCTTCCGAACCATCGTCTCGCCCGTCACTTGTTTGGGTATTGTTCGAAGCGCCGAAGAACATTTTCCAGCTCTTCTGTCCACTTCCCTTGTTGGGTGTCTAGCCTCTTTTTTAATCCGTTCAGAACCGTTTTGTTGGCCGCCTCAACTTGTCGATTTGTTCGCGCATGTCTTACTAAAGCGTGCCTGTGTTTTATTTTCAACTCTTGACAAAACCATTTCAACTCTTTGCTAACGAATTGAGGTCCATTGTCGCTCACCAGTACACTTGGAATCCCCTATCTAGAAACAATTCTAGATTTTAGGAACTGTATAACTTGAAGCTCTGTAGTCGACGCTAATGCCTTCCCCTCAACCCATTTAGAGAAGTAGTCATTCTCTACTATGACGTAGGTGCGTTGCTTTGACCTAGGAAGTCGTCCAAAGAAGTCGATTCCCCATTGTCCAAAAGTCCAAGCGACGCTAAATTTTCAGGGTGGCGCGCTATGTTTGGACCGTAGTTTTGACAAGATTCACATTTCTGAACCAGCTCTTTTGCCTCTCTGTTCATGGTAGGCGAATAATATCCTTGGTTGAGGATTTTACGGACAATGGACCTTGCCCCTTCATGGAGAGTAGCGTACCTCTTATGAACTTCTCTAAGTATTGTGGTTGTCTATTGCTAAGCAACACATTTAAGAAAAGGCGCGGAGAATCCCTTCTTGTATAATGTCCCTTCAATGATCTTAAAATTTGGGTCCAACCTCAATATTCACCTAGATTCAACCCCTTCCTCTGGTCGCTCGCCATTTTCCAAATCTATCCTAATTGGGGCCGCTCTATGTTTAACTCCCTAGGAATGACTTCTATTTGAAAGTTTTTTAATCCCTCTAATAAATTGTTTTGCCTCCTTCAAGTATATCTTCATCTACTCTCCCTTTGCAGCGTATTCACCTCTCACTCTGTTTAGCACCATTTGCGAATTGCAGCAAACGTTGAGATGAGCGCCGCCCAATCCTTTGGCAAGTCTGAGACCAGTAATCAACGCTTCATACTTCGCTGCGTTGTTGGTGGCCTTGAAGGTGCGTCGCCATCTGGAGGTGTTAATACCAATCCTACCCCCGAGCCTTCGGCTGAAGATGATCCATCCATATGGAGCGTCCAAATATTCTTTACTTCCTCGGGTTCTAGTAGCGGCGCTTCGGGTGGACATGTGGATTCCAATCAGCCAGCGCCTGCCCATTTATAGTTCTTGTGGGTCCGAACTTAATCCAAAATCCACTTAATTCAATCGATCATTTAATCATTCTTCATGAAGCGTCTGGTTTTAGCAGGAAGTGTTTTAAAGGTTGACTTGTTGGAACAGTATTTTCATGTTAGTGAAAGTAGGGCGAATCTTTCTAGCCAAGACTACCAACGAATAAAGGTACTTTTAAACTTCTAGATAATACATTTCAGCCTTTGCAAGAACCCTGGAAACTTAATACACGGGTACTTGTCCCTTAGCAATCTCCTTGATTATTACAGAGCTTACAACTACTGGACTGATGCCTAAGTATAGGAAAAGAGTGTCGCCTTTTGTTAGTTTAACTAGTGGACCGTTCAAACTTCTTGGTCGCCATTAGAACCTGGAAGAATATGAGGGATTTGTCCCTAGCCTTCGCCAAAAAGGGACAGAGCACCGCCATTCTCTGAATTCACATCAATCCCCCTGTGACTCACCATATAGCCTAATAACTTTCAAGAGTGTGCGCCATAAACGCATTTGGTCGGGTTAAGGCGCACTAGATGGAGAGGCATACGCTCGAATGTTCTCCAAATCCTCCACATGATCAACACCCTTGATGGACTTGACCAACATATAATCCACGTACACCTCCATGGTGTCTCCTATCATCCCAGCGAAGAGTGTGTTCAGCATCCTTTAGTAGGTCGCCTCGACATTAATTAAAGCAAATGGCATCACAGTGTAATAGTAGACGTCGCTATCTGCATAGAAATCTGTGTGCTGGGCGTAGCCCTCGACCATATGAATTTGGTGATATCCCGAATAGGCGTCCACAAAACCGAGCATCTAATGGTCGGACGTAGTGTCCACTAGCTGGTCAATCCTTGGTAAGGGGTAATAATCCTTGGGACACGCCTGGAAATGTAAGATTCGGAGTGGAAGCTATTGGACCAGAAAGCTCTCGACACCATAAGGCTATCAGTGTCAACGTCACTAGCCTACAATGTCAAATAAGAAAAGACAACCACATCTCTCATGGCGACCCTCTTCAGTTTGTACGAACAACCTACTACAACAAATAAAATTCATCTGATAGATAAGGTGTTCACCAAGACAATCCTAGAAGGAGCACAATTCAGAGAGCATCTTAGTGAGTTCAAAGAATTGATGGACCAACTAGAAGTAGTGGATATGTCTTTCACTGAAGAGAAACATGCATGTCTAAATCTTGGGCAGTTGGCTAATGGGTGGAAAGCTACAGTCACTGCAATCACAGGATCTGCAGGAAAGAGAAAACCGAAGTTGGATGATGTGGTTAGCACCATTATGACCGAAGAAATTCAAAATCGGTCAAATGGTAATTCTAGTTGAGCGTCAGCTTTGAATGTAATAAGTAGAGGCATATATTCAAACAAGAGTGGAGGGCCCAATAAGTCCAAATACAAAAATGGCAGGTTACAATCTCGAAATTCCCAAAATCATAACTAAAAGGTGATCGAATGTTGAAACTGCGGCAAAATAGGGCACTACAAAAATCCATGTAGATCCCCGAAGAAAGAAAAGGAAGGAAAGAAAGAAGCAAAAATCACAGCAGAAGAGGCGCGCGATGTATTGATATGCTCTTTAGAGAGCATGTCAGAGTCATGAGTGCTAGACTCTAGAGCTTCCTTCCATGCGACCTCCAACAAAGAACTCTTACTGAGTTATTCATTAGGTGGTAAGGTATATCTTGGTGATGATCAACTTTGCGACGTGGTTGGCAAGGGTGATGTACATATCAAGTTGAATGGATCTGTGTGGAATTTATGGGATGTAAGACACATTCCTGACTTGAGGGAGAATTTGATCTTGGTAGGCCAGCTAGTAACTAAAGGTTATGTAACAAACTTCAATGGTGATACTTGGAAGGTTTCCAAAGGTTCAATGACAGTCGCTCATGGCCAGAAGAGTGGTGCACTCTATTCAACGACGAACACTTGTGGGTCAATTACAGTTGCAGATAACAAAGATGATCCAAATTTATGGCACCAGGGACTTGGTCACATGAGAGACAAGGGTCTCAAGATCATGCATTCCAAAGGAAAAATACCAGACCTACAGTCAGTTGACACTGACTTATGTGAAAGCTGCATCTTTGGGAAGCAGAAGAGAGTTAGCTTCATAAAGAGTGTCAGATCATTAAAGCCAGAAAAGCTTGAGCTAGTTCACACGGATGTCTCGGGCCCAACTACTGTCTCATCCATTGGCGGGAAGTCATATTTCATGACTTTAAATGACGACCATTCCAGAAAGGTATAGGTTTATTTCTTGAGACACTATATGTATTTGAAATGTTCAAGATGTGGAAAGCCATGGTTGAAAATGAGTCAGGTCTAAAGATCAATAAATTGAGATCCGACAATAGTGGTGAGTATGATGACATGGAGTTCAAGAAGTTCTGTTATGAAAATGACATCAGACTAGCAGGGACTGTGCCAAGGACACCACAACAAAATGGCGTAGCAGAATGAATGAACCAGACATTGGCTGAGAGAGCCAGAAACATGCGTATACATGCATGACTGCCCAATCAGTTCTGGGCAGAGACAATCAATACAACAACTTAATTGATCGACTGAGGACCATTATTACTGCTAGAGTACATAATACCAGAAGAGGTATAAAGCGAATAAGAGGTAAAACTTTCTATTTTGAAAGTTTTTGGTTGTGTTTCATATGTGAATACTAGTGATCAGGCTAGGGAAAATCTTGACCCTAAGTCACTAAAATGCACCTTCATTAGATATGGTGGAGATGAGCTTGGATATAAGTTATGGGATCAAGATGTAATTTTTACTGAAAATGTGATGTACACAGACAGAAATACACATGGCGATCCTATGTATGTTGATCCAGATGATATCACAGATAGAAGTATAGTGCAGCAAATATATGAGAGTCCTCAGGCAGAGGAACAGTCATTGCAGATAAGCACATAACAGACTGACCAACCACAGTCTCCATCTTCATCTCATGTACTAAGGAGATCTTCACGGCCTCCTATACCAAATAGAAAATACATGATTTATTTGTTGCTTACTGATGCAGGAGAACATGAATGCTATGATGAAGCATGTCAAGTGGAAGATTCTAGAAGGTGGGAGCTTACAATGAAACAAGAGATAGAGGCTCTTATCTCTAACAAGACAAGGGATATAACTGAGCTACCCGTGGGAAAGAATAACTTACAAAACAAATGGGTGTATCGATTCAAGGAGGAACGTGACAGTTCCAAAAGGTACAAGGCAAGACTTGTAGCCAAAGGATTCCACCAGAAGGAAGATATCAACTACACCGACATATTTTAACCGGTTGTGAAACTGACTACCATTCAGTCTGTTTTAAGTATTGTTGCAGCAAAAGACTTGCAAATTGAACATTTAGATGTAAAAAAACTGATTTCATCCATCGTGACCTTGAGGAGGAGATATACATGGAGCAGACGGAGGGTTTCTTAGAACGTGGCAAGGAGAAACTTGTGTGTAAATTGGAGAAGAGCTTGTATGAACTGAAACAAGCTCCAAGGCAGTGATACAAAAAGTTTGACGTATTTATGCAGACGAACGACTATTTCAGATGCAATGATGACCATTGTTGCTACTTCAAAAGGTTTGAGGCCAACTATATTATTTTGCTACTTTATGTCGATGACATGTTAGTGGCAGTTTAAGATATGTGTGAAATCAAGCAACTAAAGAAGCAATAGTCGAGTGAGTTCAACATGAAGGACTTGGGCGCAACAAAGTATAGTCTTGGGATGAGAATCAACAGAGACAAGTCAAATGGTACTTCAGAACTAACTCAGGCGGAGTACATTGGGCGTGTTTTCAAAAGGTTCGGCATGAGTGATGTTAAAGTAGTTAACACACCATTGGCTAGTCATTTTCGACTAGCCAAGGAACATTCACCCAAGATAGAAGATGAAAGGAACTTCATGGGTAAGGTTCCATATACCTCAGTCATTGGAAGTCTCATGTATGTCATAGTTTGCACAAGACCAGATATTGATCATGCAGTGGGAGCTGTGAGCAGATTCATGACTAATCCTAGAAAGCAACACTGGGAAGCAGTCAAGTTGACACTAAGGTATCTGAGAGGCACCACAGATAGATGCCTGTGTTTTAGAAAAAAACGAGTTGAGACTACAAGGCTTTGTAGACTCAGATTTTGCTGGTGAGGTGGACAACAGGAGGAGTACTACTGGTGTATTCACAGTGAGGACTACTGCAGTCAGTTGGATTTCACAAATATAGAAGCTAGTAGCATTATCCACCACATATGAGGAATACGTAGCAGTTACTAAGGCAAGCAAATAGATGATCTGGTTACAGGGATTGTTAGCAGAATTTAGTCTAAGGCAGACGAAGAATGTTTTGCACAGTAACAGTCAGAGTGTTATACATCTGGCAAAGAATTCTACATTTCATTCAAGGACAAGGCATATCGTACTTCAGTATCACTTCGTCAGATCTCTACTAAAAGACGAAGTTTTAACACTTGAGAAGATCCAGGGCAGCAAGAACCCAACTAACATGTTAACCAAGACAATCTCTACAGAGAAACTGAAGTTATCCTCAGCTTCATCGAGAGTGTCGGGTGTCGGATCCGACTTTCCACCCACTCATTTTGAATTATTATTTTTCGCTCGAAAAATGTCGGGTCTTGGCGAGTGACGGGTCCGGTCGAGCATGGTCATCAACCGAGCCCATAATCCGCCCTTTTAGTTTGCTTTTGAAATTATGTTTTTACCAATTTACCCGAATTGTCCAATTTGATCATGCTTGGTTAAAGAGATGGCATGCATTTTTCTTTAAATGAAATAAACCATGTACAAACATTTTTATTTACAAGTTAATTTCAAATAAAAACACAAGACAAAATAAAGTTAATCGTACTCAAAGAAAAAATGGTTTAAAGTGCACAAATGAGTTTGAAAATATTAAGCACGTTTGACCAAATTGTCACATTTTGAGAAATTATAGGATGTCAAAAAAATGTAGGGACCAAAATGCATTATATTAAAATTTGAGCTGAATTGGAAAAATATTTCGAAAAATTGCAGAAATGACCCTAAACTATTGTGGACTTATTCGTAACACTTGGTAAAGTTCTAAAATAACACGAAAATTATTTTGGACTTATTTGTAATACTTTGAGAAGTCATGGAATATCCAGAAAAATTTAGCAATCAAAAAATAATTTTTGAACAAATTATAACTAAACTGAATTTTTGAAAACAAAATACAGAATTGACCCCAAACTATTCTGGAGCTATTTGTATCACTTGGTAAAGTTCCAAAATAACCCGAACATTATTCCAGACTTATTTGTAACATTTTAGAAGTCATAGAATGTCCAAAATAGTTTAGAAGTCAAAATGTAAATTAAAAAAAAAATTGCACAAAGGGCCCAAAACGTTTCTGCTTTTGTTTATAACACTCGATAAAATCTTAGAATGACCCGAGAGTACAAGGACCGAGTTGTAACCTTCATCAAATGTTTGGAATGACCTAAGTCATTTTGAAAATATTTGTTTACATATATATAATATACATAGGGTTAATTGTCAATTTCCCCCTAAGGTTTAGATCGAATTTGAGATTCCACCTTAATGTTTAAAATTTTAAATTTTAGTCCTAATATTTGTACAAAATGAAAAATTCCCCCATTCCGTCACTTTGCCGTTTAACACTAACGGAAATGTCATCATGCGCAAATCATGTGACTTTTTAATACATTAAATGGACAAAAATGCCCTCCGTGGAATTTCTTCCGCTGTTCTTCAAGTTCTTGAGTTGTTCTTCAAGTTCTTGAGCTGTTCTTCAAGTTCTTGAGCTGTTCTTCAAGTTCTTGAGCTGTTCTTCAAGTTGGCCAAGAGGTTGTTCTTTAGATTGGCCAAGAGGGACAATTCCTTTAAGCTTTCACAATAACTAAGTCATCGTATGTTTGCAAATCCACATACATATACCACCTCTCCTCTTTGCGCCCCCCTAAACAATCGATCGTCATCATTACCTCTTATTACGCGCAGCGCAGAGTTTCTGCTCCGCCCTCTCTTCTCCTCTCTCTCTCCACTCCCAATCGGAGGTATAAAAATTCGATTCAGAAGAACACATACTGATTCATCTCTTCACCGTCGTCGTCGTCGTAGATTAGAACCTCGCACTGTGGACTATATAGATCGTGTACCGAACCTCGATATTTTTCTGCGGGGGATACCAGTTGCTTTGATCCTCCCTTGTTCTGTTCCCGCTAAAGTAGGTCTTGTAGTCTTCTAGTGGAGATATCTGTTCCCGTATAGGGTTCTTTCATTTTGAATTCTATTCATGGGTTGGGGAAAATTTTGTCATTTTAACACACGTGATCTGCACATGTTTCCTAAACCGTCTGAAATAAATAGAGATATGACGGAATGGGGGGATTTTTCATTTTGTCCAAACATTAGGACTAAAATTTAAAATTTTAAACATTAAGAGGGATTCTCAAATTCGGTCCAATATACATATATTATACTTATACATATAGTATTACATATAAATTATACATATATATACATAGTATCTCATATACATATATATTAAGGTTAATTAACTCAACCGTTACTTATGTTGGCATATGTGACTGAACCATTCAAAATTGAGCTCAACTGTTACTTATGTTTCCATATGTGACTGAACAGTTCAGTTTTATAATTGCCGTTATTTGACACCGTTAACTACTATAATGTGCTTGTCACGTGAGCTGCTTAGATTGTGAACTTCCGAGACTACCCTAATCCTTGTCTACTTATAAGCATCTTGTTCCTTAGGTGTTGGAGAAGATTGAGCGCGAAATTTCTAGAGAAGGGAGGAAGTACTGACGAAGTCACGGTGAGAACACAGAAGCCATGAAATCTGAGGATGAATGCTGTCCTATGGGGTTTCACAACCGTAGAAAGGTTCGATCTCGGTCAATCTCTTCCCCTAATACCTACCACGGAGCTTTGCGTATGAGAATGTGCTATCGTGGGCTTGTGTGCTCCGTTAAATCTGCTGGTACGTGGCAGAATTTATGTCGTCGTTTCCATGGATGCCCTAATTTTGAGGTAATTTGACAGTGGGTAATCCTAATTGGCAATCCTAATTCGTTTTGCTGCAGTAACTTGAACCGTAATGCTTTATTTTCTAACCTTAATTTGTAACATGAGCTACATGTTTGTTGTTTCTTCTGTTGTAGTCTGTAATGAACCCCGGATGTGGGTTTTTTGATTGGGAAGATCCAGCTATGTGTCCTTATGGTCAGATTGCAGCGATGCAATTTCAACAAAGAGAGAAACATTTGAAAGAACAATTGGATGTTGCGAAAACCAATTGGAAGTCGATCCAGTCGGAAGTTAGTTGCACTGTTAGTAATTGTTGTTTTTGTTCTAAGTTCAATTGCGAAGAATTAGTAGAAGTTAGTTCTACCTTTGTCTGTAACTGAAGTATGAATTCTAACTGAATGATGAAGAACAATGTGTATTTTGCGAAGGTGGTGACTTATGTTTGTGGAGATGTTGTTAAATGAAGTGTTATCTTTTCCGAACTGTTATTAAAATGTGACTTAAGTTTGGACATTTTGTTACCCAACCGTTACTTGGGTTTCCCAGAATCCAGAATACATCCGAAAACATAATCCATCATAATCTATCATATAATCCCAAAACAGGTTCCGTTAAAACAGACCTTCATAAGTAACAAAATATGAAAGAACAAAATGAACTCGACTCTACTGTGTAGATTGCCAGTATTGCTTCGTTCTCTTTGGAAGGACCGTCTTGAGTGTCTGATCCAGAACAATCAACGCTCTTGAGCCTGAAAGGATGGGTTCCCTTGCTGCGCTATCATCAATTTCTATAACAGTTGGTTGTTCTCTTCTTTTCTTGAGTTTTGCCGGACTGCTTGAGTGGGCCTACATATCATACCGGTATCGTTATTCCAAACATGTGAACATGACAACCACATGTGAAAGACAGATTGACTAACTCTTTTTGCTAGTGTGTTAACACGCTTCTTTTTTGTCAAAATCACTAGTCTCACCCTCAAACTTGAAGTTCTTTAAGTCGTCTAGAAGATCGGTTAGTGTTACATCACCCTCAAATCTGTCTTCGGGTTTCCGTTCGGTAGGAGGTATAGAATTCCACCATCGTCTACGAGATTGTACTAGATGACCACTAATCTGGAGAGAAACTCATAATTCATATTCTCCAACGGTATGACAAATGGCTTCTCCTCACCTTCGTATGCATGAATTCCCCCATTGTCAATCCACTTTCCACAGTGCCTAATGAATAACGTATAAATGTAGTCTTTGATTGACATTCCTACGGATAAAAGTATGTCTCAACATAAATAACACATTTATCACATAATGCGGAACAAACGTAACCCACAATGCACAAAACCACACAGCATAAATCCAATTAACAGCATATACAAACACAAAAATCACCGAATCAAACCAAATACAGCATATACAAAGGTAAAAAAACAAACTTTCACACCAAAAAATAAATACTTTGTTACCAAATTGAAAAGTACAAAGCATATCAATATAAAACCCTAACCTACAAGCCGAACTTGAACATGAATTTGCAGCAAATCGCACAATCACACAGAAATAGGAACATATTCTGCAGCAATTTTATCGTTTCGTACCGTACAGCAAAAGCAAAGCCCTAATCTTCGAACGAATCGTAGATTAATGCAGATAATAGCGTAGACGAACACAAACCGAACTGGTAGCACACGGTAGAATGCGAAAAGCCAATGAAGTTGCTGTTCAATCGAAGCGAAAACGAAACTTACTTCCAGATGTATGTTCCGAAACGCAATGTCGCTGAGGAGAGGGATTCTGTGCTGAAAAACGACAAACTATGTGTGGAATAAGGTAGAAAGGGTGGGTTGTAGGGAAATGGGAGTTGATGGGAAGTTACAGTGTGGGGATGACTAAAACGAGGGGAAACGGTACAAAGGTGACAGGAGGGTATAATCGTACTTTCAATTGACTTCAAATCGTTTAAAATGGGTCATGTGCTTTCCACGTGACATTTAGACGGTAAGATGTGACGGAAACTTTACGGAATAACCATTCAGTGACATCTTCAAACTTAAGTAACGTTTCAGCTACATAAACAAAAATGAGCAACCTTTTAATCACATAGGTCAAACATAAGTAACTGTTGAGGTAGTTAACCCTATATATTATACATATAGATATATATAGTATCACATATACATAATATATATATTAACAAGTATATATATAATAATAAAAATTCTTTCCGTGCAAAGTTGGAAACATGGCCACACATGGCCAGGTTTGGCCACGTGGATTTTTTTTACTTTTTTAGGTTTTAGTTTTCATATATATACTATATATATTTTTTCAATCTCGATTTCTCTCGGCTAGTATCCTCGCGTGCGGTATTTTGACCCCAAGCCAAAATCAGGTGTTTACAGTTGCCCTTCTTTGAACACGCAATCATGGAATGGATCTCACGAGTGCGTGTTCAAAGACAAACAACTGATTTTGGTTTATCTCGCTTCATTATTTACATAGTATACAACATTATCGTGCGACTTTCGAAAGTTGGACATCTACAAGTCTCGATTGTTGACGAAGATTTGCGGAGACTGATCGCCTAAACACTTAACAACATGTGACTCCGAGAAGCTGGATACCTACAGGTCCTGGTCGTCGAGGATGATTTGCGGAGTCTGAACACTTAAAGGCTCCGCTCGTCGGCTTGTGATTCGTTAGAGATGACTTACGGAGGCTGAAAACCTAAAGGCTCCGCTCATATTTTATTTATTTATCCCCAGAAGCTGGATAACTACACGTCCTGGTCGTCGATGATAACTTGGGAAACCTGACCACCTAAAGGCTCCGCTCGTCGGTTTTTGTGACTCCCAAAAGCTGGATAACTACAGGTCTTGGTTGTCGATGATTTATTTATTTTTTTCTCTCGATTTTCTTTCCTTTAGCTACATTTTTTTTATCGCACCTCTCTGTTCCCTTAATTTTTGCCTAGGTCGCCTTTTCGGGTTTTCAACCTAGCAGGGATTTGATTCATCTCCTTTTGCCATGATTGTCCTTTTTGGGATTTTCAATCATGCATTTCTTCCCTAAATTTTGCCTAAACCGCACTTTCGGTTTTTCGATTTAGCGAGAATTTTCTCCCACTTTTGGAGGTTTGCTTTCTGGTTACGAACACCTTAAGGATAGTAATTTCTAACTGGGTCCATATTTGCTGGACAGGGGAGTTCTTGGTCGTCCATATCGGTGATAATCATGGCTCCTCCACTGAAAACCTCTTTGAGGACACAAGGCCCTTCATATTTAGGCACGAACTTACCCCGAGAGTATGAATTGCGCAGGATTTTTCTGAGAACTAGATCACCTGCTAGTAATTTTCTTGGACGTACCTTCCTGTTAAATGCAAGAGCCATGTGTTGCTGGTACAATTGCCCGTGGAGCTGCACGATGAGCCGTCTTTCATCTATGAGGTTTAATTTCTCGTATTTACATCTCGCCCATTCTGATTCGTCCATCTCTACTTCAGCGTGGATCCTTGCTGACAGGATTTCCACTTCAATTGGCAACACTACTTTAATCCCATAAACAAGCGAAAATGGGTTTGCCCTGGTTGATGTCCGTATTGAGGTCCTGTATGCCATGAGTGCCCAAGGAAGCTTGTCGTGCCAGTCCTTATAATTGACAGTCATTTTCTCTATGATCTTCTTGATATTGTTATTTGCTGCTTCCACTGCGCCATTCATTTGTGGGCGATATGTAGACGAATTTCTATGCTTGATCTTAAATTGGTTACACAACCCATCAACCAATTTATTATTCATATTTTTGGCATTATCTATGATGATTGACTCTGGCACCCCATAACGCGCGATGATATTCTGCCTACTGAAATGCTCGACTGTTGTTGTCGTTACTGCCCGTTGGTGAAATAATCGATCGCGACCAATATGAATTGATGACCGTCCGCCTTTGGAGAGATCATACCGATTACATCGATGCCCCACATTGAGAAAGGCCATGGGGAAGTCATGGGATAGAGCTCGTGTGGTGGCATGTGGATTTGCTCTGCGTACACTTGACAGAGGCGACAGTGTTGGACGTGTCTCGCACAATCAGACGTCATGGTGGACCAAAGGTATCCAAGTCTCATTATCCTTTTTCATAGCTCCCATGTGTGGGCCGCAACAACCTTCATGAATTGTTTTCATTAGGCGCTGAGCTTCTTTGGCATTCACGTATCTCAAGAGGGTATCATCAAATGATCTTTTGTATAAGATCTGGCCAGTGAGAAAATAATTGCAAGTCATCCTTTGTACGACCTTCTGTTCATTTCTTGTAGCACCTTCTGGGAACTCTCCGAACTCCAGGTATTTTTTTTTATGTCAGTGAACCACGGTTGACCGTCTGACTCTTCGACTGTACAATAATAGGCTGGAACCCTTTTGATCATGATCTCCACTGGAAGTACCTGATTTCCCGACAAATTTTACTCATTGATGCGAGAGTTGCCAATGCGTCTGCAAATTGGTTCTTATTTCTCGGCATATTAGTGAAATTGATGTCTTCAAATGCGTATTTCAAGGTACTCGTGGTATGGCTGGAGTTTGGCATCCCTCGTTTTCCATTCCCCTGTCGTTTGGAAGATGATTAACATTGAATCTCCGAACACTTCTAGTTTCTTCACTTCGAGGTCTAGTGCAGTGCGCATGCCGAGAACACATACCTCATAATCTACGATGTTGTGTTGTGCAGTGGAAGGTGACCTTGGCGGTCACTGGAAAGTTTTGCCCCTTTGGTAAGATGAGCACTGCCCCTATACCCACTCCGACTGAATTCACAGCACCGTTGAAGTACATCCTCCAATTTGCCTTCGACATCCCTTCTTCTTCTACTTGCATAATCTCCCCATCTGGGAATTCCGAGTTGATCAAGTGATTGTCGTTTATGGGAAACTCCGCTAAATGATCTGCGATTGCTTGCCGCTCCACCGAAATTCGAGGCATGAACTCTATGTCATACCTAGATAGTTGAACTAGCCACTTGGCGATATTTTTTGTCCATGTTGGCTTATCTAAAAGGTATCTCACGGGATCCATCTTTGAGTATAGACGTATGGTGTAGTACAACGTATACTGGTGAAGTCGCTGCATTACCCACATGAGTGTGCAACATATCCTCTCTGCCCTGATACTTTGTTCCACCCTCCGTGAAGTTCTTACTCACGTAGTATATGGCATGTTCATTTTTTCTAGTCACGTTGAGTTGTCCCAACATGCACCCCAATGAGTCTTGGCGCACTGTTAAATAGATAATGAGCGGTCGTCCTGAAGTTGGCAGTACCGGGACTGGTGGGCTCATCAGGTATTTTTTATGGACTCTAAGGCGTTCTGGCATTCTTCATCCCATATTATCCGAGCGTTCTTATGTAAAAGACGAATAAAGGTTGACACTTCGTTGTCATATTTGCGATGAAACACACAATGTAATTCAAACGGCCTATTAGGCTTCAGACCTCTTTGACGGTCGATGGTGATGATAACTCTTGTATCGCCTTGACTTTGTCAGGGTCTACCTCAATTCAATTCTTACTGACTATAAAGCCCAATAATTTGCCTGATGTGACTCCAAAAGTTCATTTAGTCGGGTTTAAACGCAACTTGTACTTCTTGAGCCTTTCAAATAGAATGCGTAAATTGATCAAGTGATCTTCACCGTCTTGAGACTTTGCAATCATATCATCAACGTACACGTCGATCTCTCTGTGCATCATGTCGTGGAACAGTGTCACCATTTCCCTTTGGTAGGTTGCCCCTGCGTTTTTTAAACCGACATACATAACTCTGTAACAAAATGTGCCCCATATCGTTACAAATGCGATTTTTAACTTAACTGCCTCAGACATCTTAATCTGGTTGTATCCTAAGCAGCCATCCATGAACAAGAACATCGTATGACATACTGTGTTTTAGACCAACATATCAATATGAGGCAGAGGGAAATTATCCTTCAGACTGGATTTGTTAAGATATTGATAGTCGACACAGACACGAACGCTACCGTCCTTCTTGGGTACTGGAACAATATTTGCTACCCATTCAGAATAGTTGCAAACTTCTAAGAATCCAGCGTCGATATTCTTGATGATCTCTTCCTTAATTTTAAGGATTAGGTATGTACTTTGTCTCCTAATGTGTTGTCTCTTGGGTCGAAAGTTCTCAGTGTCTAGTGGTAGAACGTGCTCCACGATTGACAAATCAAGGCCTGACATGTCAGCATATGACCAGGCGAAAATCTCATGGTTCTCTTTTAGAAAATCCATCATCTCAGTTCTTTGGTCAGGACTTACACTTGTCCCAATCTTAAATTCCTGTGGTTCCTCGGGAGTGCCGATATTTATGACCTCAGTGACTTTTGTTGTTAGGAGCTTGTCTCTCTTCACCTGTCCCAACTTTATTCAATTTATTTTGTGACATCCTCTTCACCGGATACTTCTACGTAATGTACAGAGTCAGATTCGGAAAGGGTGTCCTTGTACGAGATTGAATCATGGTTCCCCTTGTGTTCTCTAGAGGTATTGTTCCTTGAGAAGGGAGATTAATGTTTCAAGTAGGTATGAGGAGGTATAATATTGATAACATGATGGATTAACAAAATAAGGGATTCATTTGATGTGGTCATGACAAATTTCCCCTAATACAAAAACGTGAGGCTCATAACATATGCCCTACGCGGAATTCATCCCTTTTCAGAAGGACTTACTCATTATTACTAAGAGAAAATGCATAAGTAGGTAATGTCATCCAGTTTGTGATATTCTCCCCACTAGGAAGTAGACGAACAAAAAGGCATGAGGGAGCTTCATCAAGCAGGGCTCCAATGGTGACACCGATAGAAAACAAGCCCGATAATCCTTCGTGAGAAGCAACGTCGTCGGGTTAAATAATTTGTGGTAGGCCAGGAAATGAAACAGCGAGGGTAGAATTAGCAATGCCTGTTAATTTCCGGTTAAACGTTTGATTCGTGCGACTTTGTAATCTTTGAAATTAGGATGAACCCTAGTCTGAAAGTGCCTTTGTTCTTCCTTGGAGCTATTGGGTGTATGATGCTCTGACCGTGGATTCCCAAACCGATTCCTAAGATGAAGTTGTTGCCCAACATGATCTTCCCGACCATTAGCTTGGCTCTGTCTGGTGTTGGCTCTCCCTAATCCGTAATCATAGAAATGGGATCGAAGGTATGGAAAGACAATGCATCTTCAATCTAGATTCCGATGAAAGCTATGGAAGTCTCCTTATAAATGTTGTAATCTTCCTCCCCATCGATCACAACCAGGCTATCCACAAATATATATTTTACTTTCTGATGCAGGGTAGAAGACACTGCCCCAGCGACGTGTATCCAAGGTTTTCCCAAAAGTAGACTGTATCCCCCTGGAATGTCCAAGACTTTGAAAGATACGCTAAACCTGCATGGACCAATCTCCAATGGTAATTCAATTTCTCCTTCGATCTCCTTTATATTGCCATCAAAAGCTCAAACAACACTCTTGGTTGGACGGAAGAGTGACGAATCTATCTTCATATATTGGAGGGTGGACATAGGGCATACATTAAAAGCTGAGCCGTTGTCAATCATTACTCTTGAAAGCACGTATCCCTTGCTCTTGCACACAATGTGGAGAGCCTTGACATGTTATTGTTCCTCAGAACCCAACTTTTCATCTCCGAAGGCGATTTGGCTAGCAAAAACTGAACCGATGAGATTCCTTACTTGGCGGGTTGAAATTTCCTTTGGCACCAGGGCTTCCTTCAAAACATTCATTAATGCATCTCGATGTGGTTCAGAACTCAACAACAGAGCCAACAAAGATATCTGCGCTGGGGTTCTGCGCAGCTGGTCTACTATCTTGTACTCATCATCCTTTACAATCTTCATGAAATTGCTCACTTCTTATTCAGTTATCTTCTTCTTTGGGGCTACCTCTACCTCCTTCTCCTTGGGTGGGTTCTCGGGCTGGATATAGCAACGTCCAAATCAATTCATACTTAAAATGTCTTCATTTTTCGCCGATTATTCCGCGTATCCCCCATAGCTCCAAGGTACCCTTTTGTTGCTCTCATACTTGAATGGTCTACATAATCAATGATTAGTGTGGTGATCATTGAAACATAATTTTTTAGCATCTCCTAACCCATGGGGCCGACCAAAGGGTTAGTCCTTCTTCTAAGAAGATCATGTTGACTGAGCCTGAAGCGTGGTTGGGTAGCGGATTGGTGTTGACATTCAGTGGCGAAATGAGATTTAAGACCAGGTACTTATGATAAATAAGGTCTTGGATTCAGTGCTTCAGGCGAGGGAAATTGTTAGTGGTGTGCCCAGGTGCTCCCATGTGGAACTCACATTTTGAATCAGGTTCATTAACCGGAATTCTCGTTTCGGGGCTTAGAACCTCAGGACCTATGAGCCCTTGAACCAAAGCCTTCTTGTACAATTCGACCAACGGTATTGGAAGCGGGGTAAATTGTCGGGGCTCTCAAAATCTCCTTTGGTTCCCGTCACGGTTGATAGAATCTTGTGGGTTAGGCAGATAGGTTGTTCCTTGTGGGGCTTGAGGAGCTTGAGGTATCGGGACAACCAGTGATGGTTGGTATTGTTGATACAAAGTCGAGTAAGGATCTTGGTAAGGGTTCAGATAGACCGTGCATATTTCTGGGGTAGGCTTCTTTGTTCCAGTTTTCTTAGGATTCGCTGCACTTTTGTATGGGTCTTCAATCTTCCCAGACCGAAACCCTCGCTCAATCAATTCGCCCTTCATGATGAGATTTGAAAATTCAGCTGTGGATGGACTCATCATTTGGGTATAATGTATACCCTTAAGAGTGCTCATGAAAATTGGAACCGCCTCGTTCAGCTCGAGAGGCGGGTTCATGCAGTTGGCCTTTCCCCTTCACTCAGTCACATACTCTTTGAAAGATTATCCCTCTTTCATCTCCATAGCCCTAAGATCAAGGCGAGTAGGAGCGTTATCCAGATTGTGCTTATATCGGCGGTGGAAACGCTTGACCAGCTCCTCCATATTTGGCACTCGCTTCGTTCTTAACCCTGCGAACTAGGCCAGCGCTTCCCCTTTCAAATTTTCCTAGAAGGTCTGGACCATCAACTTGGTATATTGCTAATATGGAGTCATTTTTTCCATGTAGATCTTGAGTTGAACAATAGGATGCCCTATTCTATCGAACCTTTCAAAGTCTGGTACCTTGAATTTATTGGGCATCAGGATTTTCTGAAATAGAGCCAGATCAGAGAAGTCAAGGTTTTCCCTATCGATCTACTCCTTGAATAGACCTCATCTTATCTTCAATCTGCTTCACCCGCTTGTCTTGTTCGGTCTCGACCGGGACGACTGTGACCGAGTAATTGGGGAGCCCAAACGCGAGTCGTGCAACCTGGTTGGGGTAAATAGGTACCGGAAGTGCAACCCGATCATGCTGGAGAGGAAAAGCTTGCTCGTGAGGGTCATGTACGGGTAGTGGAACTTGATTAGGACAGTCGTATGTAGAAGATGGAGCTTGGTCAGGATGGGCATATGTGGGAGGTGGAGGTAGAGCTTGGACAGGATGACCGTATGTGGGAGATGGAGCTTGGTCACGATGACCATATGTGGGAGGTAGAGTTTGTTCGGGATTACCACATGTGGTAGATAGAGTTTGGTCGGGTAAGACCAAAGTACTTGGCATAGATTGATGTACTGCTATGGGTGGGGGTGTTACTTGGGAAGACGAGGTGGCTGCTTGGGCATTTAGAAAAAACAAATCTGCTCGAATCGCGAGGTCATGCCAGCCATGCCAGAATCCATGGTGTGTATAGTCAGTTCTAGCTGGACGATTCTCTCTTCGTATTCTTGAGGTGATGGAGTTGTTAAATGTCGTATGGGTTCCGAGAAACTTCGTGGAGGACTTTGATTTTATTGTTCCATTCATTCACGCTGAACGAAATCGCGAGTGCGTATCGGGCGTGTTCTTACCAGATGTGCTTAAAACATTTAAATACTATAGTAACAATGGTAAATACACAATTGATCATGCATGTTTTTGTTTTTAGAAAACATTCTACATGTTCTGTTCATTCCATTCGTAGACTTTAATGACATATACGACAAACGTTTTTTCAAACCATACTCTAAAAGGAGTTAGTCAATCAAAGTCTAATTCTTAATACGTTTCACACGACGGCGCAGCTCGTTGAGTGCATTTGTCGCTTGCTTCTTGGTTCGAAGGAAGGTCGGGGACATGCATTTCGAATTTTTTTTATTTGCCTCGCCCTTCGTCTGGACTGTTCAAGGGTGCCATCCAACTTATCTATTTTGCCCTCACATTTCTCCAAGGTGCGATCCCGACTTCTCACTTCATTTCGCACACACCGTAACTCATTACGGAGGCGTTGGATCTCTTTCTTGGATCTAGAGTGTTCATCAACCCAAGCAATACTTTGAATTTCCACCCTAGCTTTCATGATCACGTAGATGTCCTCGTGAGATGACGGTGATTGCTCGGGCCTATCTCTGATTATCTCATTATCTCCTTCGGGTCAAAAGGTGGACTTTCGGGTGCCGAGAAGAACTTGTGAATGTACTCCGTTGTTGCATGGTATTCATTTTAATTTCCGTGGAGCCTTCCGTCAGATTTATGAATAGTGGGACTCAGTTTCCCAAATCATCAGTCACTTGTCGAACTGAGTCTCGTAGCGAGTCTGCAATTTCTGCTCGGCTGTGCCACTTGTATGCTCTTGGGGATCCATCAACGTGCACCGGGATATCTTGGAATCCACTGAATTGTCGAACAACTCGGGAAGGGTATGTGGTCATGGATCCTCGATGGCTAAGAAGCGGAATTCCCTCGAAAGTTGTAACCTAAGGATCATGGAGCAGTGGATGGGTAACCATCTAGCCGTCCATAAAATGTCCTTATGCGTTATTTTCGAAATATAGATTTTACAATCGAGGGCTTTCCATTTTTCAGCTTCGAACAATGATCGACATAACATTCTCGAGATGACCCTTTTGTCCCTTAAAATGTTTGCCCGGGGAAAATTCCTGCCAAACTCTTTCATATGGATTTAGAACCAAATCTGAACTTCCTTTTAGTTCTACCTTACCTTTTGGTCTTAAAATGTTTAGAGATGCAATGGTTTCGATGAGCAATTCCGTTACAAAACCCTTGCCTTCTATTATTTGGATGATGACTTTGGCCATAGATGAGTATATGAGACCATTAGAAAATGGGAATACGACTTTTCCTGAAACAAGTAAAATAAAAGCATGGCATCTCCCTAGGGTATTTGTTTTATCGGCAATTCGGTGCTCGATCCAATATACCAAAAGTTCAATAGATAAACCATGACCCCCATTCAACCTGAGCTCGGTGGACATTTTATTTGTTGTGACTTTGAGCAGTTTGGCCAAGGTACTATCTTCGTCTCTTTGTTGGAGGTCGGTTCGAACAATACCATAATCCCAATCTACCCCTTTAACGAGTTGATGGTATTCTTCAAGCGTAGGTATGAGTTCATTGTCGTTTATTACGAAGACGACGTTTTTTACATCCCAAAAATCAGACAAAGCATCGAGGAGAGCCCAGTTGACTTTGTAGTTCGAGAGCTTATGAACCTCGCCAATCTTATCGTTCACGTAATTACGATCCTCTTTGGTCATGTCTTTCCACATTCGGGCAATTTCGACTGTGGGGGTCTGTATGACCTTGGTGCGAGGACAGTGGTTTGTCAGCTTCATTCTTACCCAAGATGATGTGTGAAACGTCCTAAGGATACAAGATAAAATGAACGGAACTTACATTTTTTTTTTTAGAAAAATGCAATGCAAGCGCGAGAAATTAAATGTCACTACTAAGTTATTACATTTACAGAGATATATGGAATACAAAAAGGCTCAATCCTAGACAAGTCATGATCTAGGGCCAAAACAAAATACGAGAAATGGAACAAACATGAAGCTGATAGATGGTTAAGAGTGGTGTGGAGCTTTTGTTCTAACGGTACAGAATTTCTAGGTCCTCTGAACCAGCAGAACCTCACCCCTATAAATGATCATAGGCCCATTCCGATCATTGAGTTGAGTTGTTTGGGTGCGTGTCGTCAGTTCAAACCGCTCCGGGCGCATTCCCCCTACTAAACTCTCTAAACTTTTAATGTGCTCCTGGTTCAAGCGGGTAATGGTAACCAGCGTGGTGTGTGCAAAACGATGTTTTACATTATTTTGAGTTATTATATTTACATTGCTTTTTGGACAAAAATGTAAAACTCCAAGCATGAGCTAACGGTCAAAACAGATAGGTAAAAATATAACATGACAAAGCAAACATGACAAAGCCTAAACCCTCTAAAAAGTAATCCCCAGCAGAGTCGCCAAATTATAGGACGTCGGATCCGACTTTCCCCTACTCATTTTTTAAATTATCTTTTTTTTTTTCGCTCGAAAAAATGTTGGGTCTTGACGAGCGACGGGTCCGGTCGAGCGAGGTCATCAACCAGACCGAAACAAATTGAAAGAGTCGTCATCAATTAATTAAGGCTAATTCGAATCCTATAATTTTGTCTAGGGTACATGGTGCTAACATCCTAGGCCTTGTAAAGGTCTGCGTCCAGATAATTGAGTTCGGGGGTTTGATTACGTCTTAAGGGCTCGCGAGCCCATAATCCACCCTTTCGGTACTTTAGATTGCTTTTGAAATTATTGTTTTACCAATTTACCTGAATTGTCCAATTTGATCATGCTTGGTTAAAGAGATGACATGCATTTTTCTTTAAATGAAATAAGCCATGTACAAACATTTTTATTTACAAGTTAATTTCAAATAAAAACACAAGAGAAAATAAAGTTAATCATGCTCAAAGAAAAAATGGTTTAACTATTGAGTCATTCTAAACGTGTCAAAACGTGCACAAATGATTTTAAAGAAATTAAGCACGTTTGACCAAAATTGTCACATTCTGAGAAATTATATGATGTCAAAAAAAGTTTAGAAATCAAAATGTAAATTTAAAAAAAAAACGAGCCGAATAAATGTTTTTTTGCACAAATGACCCAAAACTTTTCTGGTTTGGTTTATAACACTCGATAAAATCCCAGAATGACCCGAGAGTCCAAGGACCGAGTTGTAACCTTCATCAAAGTTTGGGAATGACCTAAGTCATTTTTGAAATTATTGTTTTACATATATATAAAATACATATATTATACTTATACATATAGTATCACATATATATAATATATATATATATATATTATACATATAGACATAATATATATATATATACATATATAGTATCATATATAGTATCATATATACATAATATATATATATATATATATATAGTATCACATATACATAATATAAATATTATCACATATATATTATACATACATATATTAACAAGTATATTATACATAAATATATAATATATGTATATAAACTTTTTTTTTATAACATAAATTTCAATAACATTAGGAAATACAAACACAATATTAAATACGAAAGATATATACCTAAATCGTTTGTAACATCATACCGTACGATAAACAGGGACTGATAATTACCGATATTTTTTTTACTCTCCTTTTCTATATTTTTACTCTCCTTTTCTATTTTTTTTTACTATTCTCTTCCTTTTCTCTTTATCTCTTCTTCACCTCTCCAAATTTCTTCTCCACCGTAGCCTTCAACATCCACCCCTATTTATACACAATTTTACTTCTAATTTAATTATTATTTTTTTAATAATAATAAATATTCTTTCGGTGCAACTTTGGAAACATGGTCAAGTTTGGCCACTTTGGATTTTTATTAATATTTTTTAGTTTTCATATATGTGTATGTATATATACTATATATATTTTTTCAATCTCAATTTCTCTCGTCTCGGTTCCTCACGTACGATATTTTGACCCCGAGCCAAAATCAGGTGTTTACTGCAAGTCTTCAAGGATAGAAGACAAGAAAGCCTCACACAGAGTTCACTCGTTGATACATTGGTGGAATTTTAAAGCCTCCAAGTGGGAGATTGTTATACAATGGAGACTTTCGGGCCACCACCACCAACTCAACTGAAGTGGGAAAACCACTCACTGAAGTGGACAAGCCACTCACCAAAGTGGGCAAGCCACTCACGAAAGAGGGCAAGTCACTCACGAAATTGGCAAACCACTGACCAAAGTGGGACATACACTCAGCAGAGTGGCTAAGCCACTATAGATTGTCATCGTTTTTGGTCTATAAAAAGCCAACAATGTCGAAGGAAAGAATAAACAAAAGAAATAGGGAATAGTAAGAAACAGTTGTTGGAGTGTTGAGTTTGTGAAATAAAAAATAATGTTGTGTATGTGAGCCAAAAATACAGAGTGAGTATTTTAGAGTGAGAGCGATACACATTGTGTGTTTGAGTGATACACTATTTGTAACACAATTTGTCTATACTGAAGTGGGTGTGAGCCGTGGACGTAGCCAAATTGGTGAACCACATAAATCCTTGTCTCGTGTGCATTTCTCTTGAGCCACTGGATCCCAAGGTCTTGCAAGGTGGAAATCAGCAGCATCTAATTTCCCAACATTTATTGCAATGAGAGCATAACGTGACCACTTCAAGAATGATACAAAACCAATGGAAGAGGAATTGCTTAAAAAATGTATAAATGAACTCAAATCATGTAAGACAATATTATAAAAATTAAAATGTTTATAAGCAAATTAAAATTAAAATACTCAAGACACTGTGACTCATTTAGTCCGTATTTTTTACACTTGGTCAATCCAATGTTTTAAATATATATTTCTAAAAAGGTATAATATTATCTTAAATCAATTTAAGTTTCAATTTTGCATTGATTTGGGGGAAATTACTTATTTGATCACTTACGTTGACAAATGTTACTATTTTATTTTTAACTTGTGTTATTTAGTCACTTAGCATCAAAAAAATTGTCAAAGGAATTGCGGTTTAAATCCAGATTTATTATGTAGAAGCTCGTTGAGATTTGAGGAGTTTTGTGTGTATAGGATCCTTGCAATTTGGGTAATATGGGTATCAACTCAACATAATATCGAATGCAACATATCCATGATGAACAAACAAAGTCACAACAACAAAGCATAGATGAACGAGATAACTTGCAGATCAACAATAACAATGAATTGATCATCGAAAATGGAGCAACATAAGCCATTAAAACCAACATTAGCAAATCACGAAGTATAGCTGCAACTCAAAGTCCGATTTAGAAAAAATATAGAATTATATCAGAATTGAGTAGAGAAGGAAGAATAATAGTACACTGAATCACATGTCCTTATAAGATGATCATTGGATCATAAGAACATCAATTATCAACAACAAACCTTCGATATGACCAATATATATAAGATCAAAACCCAATTAAGGAGAAGTTGCAAAGAGAATTCATTAGACGTGCACTGAAAGTGATACTCTCTTTCTGAGCTGCAGTGAGCATTGAAAAGACGTTCATTGGTTGTAAAGTAGTATTGAGGAGTTGCATTGAGTATGCACTTGACTTTTACTGGTTGTATTGAAGCGCTATGAAGTTGGACCTGAGTGGACACTCTACAAGGGATCTTATTTATAATGAGATAAAACTAGATGAAGAATGGGGCTCCAAATTTTAAAGATGAGCAAAAAAATGAAGTAGAACAAAGTTGCAAGTAAGAGCTAGAGACAAAACAAATGTATGTTGAAAAGGAGTTGCAAATTTGAGGACCTGCAGATTTATGATGTTGATCCTCTTAGAATGAAATTCAGAACTTATCCTAGGCCCTTTTTGGTTCTAAAGCTCTGATACCATGTGATGATTTAGAATGGAATGGGAAGAGAAAATGAAAATCAAGGCTTTGTATATATAGAATATTGTTGATTACTTGGGTGATTAAGCTACAAGGGGTAGTACTCCGTATATAGGAAGTACTAGAGACTAATTAGAAAAGTAGTAAACTCATGGATTAATTAGAAAAGTAGTAAACTTGTAAACTTTTCTGACATAGTACTCTAATAATATTTCACTGTACACATGAAAATAATCATGAACCGCAAATCCGCCAAACGAAAAAACTTGTGAGAATGGTTATATATGTTTAGTGGAATGTTGTTAAATTTCTACATATGTTTTACATAATATTGTTAAATGGTTATATATGTTTAGTGGAATGTTGTTAAATTTCTACATATGTTTTACATAATATTGTTAAATGGTTAGTTATGCTCAACAAAAATTATGAAATAGTTACCTAAACAAACTGTAGAAGAGTTCACACATATATGACCAAACATATTTTCACTAAATTCGAAATGTTCACACATCATAAACATGGTCTCCTAGGCTCCATGATGATGTTGCAGACCATTCTTACCAATTCAACCCACCTACATTAGCAGCCCTGGAAGATTTCACTCCTGATCCACCACAGGAGGCCCATCAACCTGGCTATGTTGCTGCAGCCAAGAAGATTGAAGACTACAAAAGGAATGCCACGTAGATCTTCTAGAATAAGTCTGTTATGATCATTGGTTATATAGTAGTTGTCAGAAGTACTGAATAATTAGTTTTTGCAATAACAAATCTCTGAATATTCCTATATTCTGTCCCTTTTCTCTTGTCATCTTCTTCGGTGAGCACCATTTGGTATCAGAGCCCACCATCACCCTTCCCTGCAGTCTATTTCTAACCCTCAAGTTCTCCACTATTTTTTCTCCACACCTTCTTCAACCATGGCAGAAACAAGGTGGCAAACAACCAAGCGAGCTTTGACGGATCTTCGGCAAACCGTCGATGACCACTCAACAACAATGGAAGAAATCAAGGACACAATGCATGGAATCCTCAAGCATTTCGATTACATACGACAGAAGGACATCTTAAATGAGGCGGATAGAGATAAACAACCGGTTGAACGTCCATTTCTTCCGACAGAACAGGGCAGCGGTTCAAACGGTCGTTCCTCTCGCTTAGGTCATATCAACTTTCCAAAATTCAATGGTGACGACGTTGTTGGATGGATATATCGCTGCAACCACTTCTTTAAGGTGGATTTGGTAACAGTTAGCATCAAACTTGACCTCGTCACGATCCACGTTGAAGGAGAGACTATTCTATAGCATCAATCCTTTATGCAAATGAAGGAGCTCCAAGGGTCCACGGTTTCATGTGAAGAGTACAGTCCACGGGTCCAGGGTGATGGCCCATTTGACAATCCAATCCTCGAACTTAAAAATGTGAAGCAAGCTGGTACAATCACTGCATATTACTAACGGTTTACATCCCTATTCCATAGAGCTCAGCTGACTGGCCCATTGACGAAACGCCAAGTTCTCAGTTTGTTCGGTTATGGGTTGAAAGCGTAACGTCAAGGACCCTTCCGTATGATCCAACCAAAATAATTGTACGATGCATTCTCCCTAGCCAAGTTACAGGAAGCTACATTGCAGGTTCGATAGAATCATCATCTTCATATACCACCTTTACCACCACCCAAGACTTCGTATACCACTGAACGTGCACCAATACATGAGAAATTTCAGAAGCCACGCATAAGCCGCATACTATATCCAGCTGAAGTAGTTGACAAGCGAGCAAAGAGACTTTGTTTTGTGTGTGACGAAAAATACACTATCGCCCATACTTGCAAGAAACATCATCATTTTATGGTAGAAGTGGAAGATGGACATGCAGAAAGAGGGTCTCAACCTCAGGAACAACTCCAAGTGGATAAGCAACCACAAATTTTATTACACACCATTTCTGGTTCTTTTGGTACTTCGACTCTCAAGGTGGAGGGGTTTGTAGGCCAACAACAACTACATATCTTGGTGGATTCAGCTAGTACTTACAATTTTTTGGATGCGGCTATAGCCAATCGTTTAGGTTGCTCTTGCATGGAATTGGATCCCTTCAATGTTACGGTTCCCAATGGAAATATTATTCGTTGTCATCTTGCTTGTCGAAACTTTACATGGACTATACAGGGAACGAATTACAGTGTCAATCTTCTGCTACTTCCCGTGGAAAATTATGACTTGATTTTGGGGGCTCACTGGTGATATAGTTTGGTGATGTAGTCATGAATTTCAACGAGCTCTACATGAAGTTTTACAACGTGGAGGCTCTGTGCACAATCAAATGGAAGAAAACTAACTCCGTTGATTTATTTGCTGTCGCTCGCTTGAACAAACTTCTGCAAAAACGCAACGCCATTGCATCAATCCACCTTTGCAACATGAGTGTGGATACACGACCTTATTCTCCACCTCTACATATAGTGGCTCGTCTGGTTGATATCGTCACTTCTTTGCTCGACAAATTTGATGATGTGATCGACCTGCCTACGACAGTGACATCACACAAAGCATTTGACCATACAATCGATTTGTTACATGGGCCAGTTCCAGTCTCTTCTCAGCCATATCGCTACCCGAGCGTTCATAAATCTATATTGGAGAAATGGGTCACTAAGCTACTATAAAATGGGGTAATTCAGCCTAACAAGAGTGCATTCTCTTCCTAGATCGTACTGGTAAAAAAGAAAAATGGGTTGTGACGTATGTGAACCGACTACTGGAAACTCAATGCTTCGACGATATAGAATAATTTCCCTATTCCGTTGGTCGAAGAACTTTTCGACGAGCTCCATCGTGCAATGGTTTTATCTAAACTTGATTTACGATGGGGGTACCATCTGATTTGGATGAGGGATTCAAATGTGCACAAAAGCACATTTCGAACTCACGAAGGACTCTACAAATTTCTCGTCATGTCGTTCTCACGAACGCACCTGCCACATTTCAGAATCTCATGAATGTCATCTTCAAGACATTCCTCCGCAGGTTCATCATGGTCTTTTTTGACGACATATTGGTTTAAAGTTCGTCGATTTCGCAACATCTTGAGCATCTCTGCTTCACCTTACAATTAATGCGTGATCACTAATTATTCGCCAAATATTCCAAATGCTCGTTTGCAGGTTCGAAGGTTGAGTATCTCAGCCAATTTATATCTGGTAATGGAGTATCCACCGACCCATCCAAGATCGAGGCTATTATCAATTGTCTGAAACTTACTACCTTGAAGCAACTCCGTGGTTTTCTCGGGTTAGCTTGGTATTATCGCAGATTTATCCGTAACTATGGCTCCATTAGAAAGCCGTTGAACTCCATACTTAAGCGTGATAGCTTCAGGTGGTCTTCATTTTCTGAAGACAGTTTTGATCGAATCATGTTGACACTTCAGTCCGCTCCGGTTCTGGCCCTACCATATTTCACCAAAAGCTTCGAAATTGAGACTGACACGCCTGTAGTTGGAATTGCTTCAGTGCTCATGCAGCAAGGCCACCCTATTGCCTTTATAAGGCAGACACTTGCTCCCCGCCATCAGGTCCTGTCCGTCTATGAGAGAGAGTTGTTGTCCATCTTATTTACTTTAAAAATATGGCATTACTATTTGATAGATCGTTGGTTTGTCATTTGAATGAACCAACATTGTTTGAAGTACCTGATTGAGCAACGTATCAGGACAATACTTCAACACACATGACTCACCAAGTTACTCGGGTTCGACTATGAAATCGCTTATAAGGTTGGAAAAGAATGATTATTGATGCTTTATCCCGTCTTCCTGAAGTTTCAGTCAATTCTATTATAGTGTCATTCATGCCACCTGCTATGTTAGCTGTGTTCGAGCCAGCTGGCTCCTTGATGCCGATCACTCAAGGCTCCTTCGACAAGCTCAAGAGGGTTCGGGATCCTCAACCTCCATGTGGAAAGATGAGATTTTATGGAAGAATGGGAAATTGGTTATACGACTTGATAAGAACTTACGAATAGAGCTCCTGGAATTGCTACACGCCTCAGTCGTCGGAGGCCATTCCGGCACACACACAACCACACAGTGTGTTCTTTCTATGCTATATTTTTTAAGGGCGCTAATAAACATATCAGGCAATTCATTCGGGAGTGCCACACATGTCAGTCACACAGATATGAGAATATAGCTAATCCTGGTCTCCTCGAACCATTACCCACACCGACGAGCATTTTTATCAACTTGTCCATGAATTTTATCATAGGCTTGCCTAAGGCAAAAGGAAAGGAAGTTATCATGGTCATGGTGGATTGTTTAACAAAGTATTCTCATTTTATAGGGTTAAGTCAACCCTATACAGCTTCCACAGTTGCTCAAGCGTTTCTCGACAACATTTACCATGTGCACCGCCTTCCGCGTTTGATTGTGAGCGATCGTGATCCTATTTTCATTAGCTCTTTTTGGCTCCACCTTTTCTCGTATCAAGGAGTGAACCTGAAGTTATCTTCCAGTTATCATCCACAAACCGAGGTCGCCAATCGTTGCTTCGAAACCAATCGTCGATACATGACTAGTGAAGAACCGACTAAATGGCTCGACTGGCTCCCTCTTGTCGAATGGCTAGACACGTGACTATCATTTTTAGAAAAATGATATATATATGAAATTACGCATAGTTTAGTATTATATTTAAATTTTAATAACATTTTTTTATGTGCACATACTTGATTTTCATAAATATAATATTATAAAATTTTAGTATTTTAAAAAACATTGTTAAAAAAACAACATAAATGTACATGTGAAATAAGAATAAATTATTGAATGTCAATAACTTATACAAACAATGAATGAAAGCTTTTCAAATATTGTAAAGTGAGTTACATATAACATGTCACAAATGCGTGAAACATGTATGAACAAAATGCTTTTAATGTAAAATCTTTATCAAATAGACAATTATATCCAAAGTATACATTCAATTCATAATATATTTACACTTTTTGTATTTTAGTTTTAATAAATTTATTTTCATTGATATAAATATAAGAGAAATACAAATATTGAATAAATTTATTAGAAATTAAGAATTATTAATAATATGTTTTAATAAATAAAATATTAGAAAACTAAGCTTGTAGAAAAATTGGTTTGTGAGAACACAAAGAAGAAATTAATGATAACACAAAACATTTTACAGGATTAAATGTGATGCTTGAATCCATTTACTTTCATGATCAATTATTGGGTCTAGGGTGTGCAGTTCCGGATACCCTGTAATTTTAGAAGTTTTTGAAACCTATTCAGTTCCAAAATTGATATTGTATTTTGAAACTAGAACCTAACCAGAACTTGTTTATACCAACGGTTCTAGGTACCCTGTTTGGAACTCTGTTTCATAATAAATTATTTAAAACATGTTTATACTAACTGGTTTGAAACCGTTTTTTCCCTAAAATAACAATCATACAAAAGGATAATACAATTTTCCAACAATCACATTTTTTTCACAAAATCATACATGTAGGAGAATCAAGATTGTATGCGCTGTGCGAAAGAAGAGAACCGCAAGAGAAAACTGAGAAAGTAAACTATGATAGTTTGTACTATGTAATGCAACAACAAATTTAGGGTTAAAATTTTAGAAATTATAATAGAACACCTACTAGTTTTTTTAATATGAATATTATATATATATATATATATATATATATATATATATATACACACACACACACACACACACACATATATATACATACACACACACACTCATATATATATCTATATCTAATCGGTTTAGGGTAGATTGAGGGTACCCTGTTACCTGGATCAGGACCGAAACCTAAAATACAGGTTCGTAAAAGAAAATTCTGGATTGTGCCCTATTATTAAAATTGCTTCTCGGAACCTATCCTAAATGTCAATTCCGGAATGGTTCCAATTCCAAATGAGTAATTTGCTCACCCCTAATTTGGTCCTCCCTAGCTTCAGCGTGACGAAATTCATATGCATAGTTCGAAAACACAAACGAAGAAAAGATGCAGTTGTCATTGACGATAGCCTGTGCGTGTCATCTTCTTTTACCAGAGCCATCAACTTTGTTCCATTTTTTGGGTTAATTACCTGAATCGTTACTTATATTGACAAATGTTATTGAATAGTTGAAACTTGAGCCCAACTGTTACTCATGTTTCAAAATGTGACTGAACGGTTCATGTGTTGTTCACGTGGCCTTTTGCGAAGCTGAAGTTCTCAAACAACCCACCTCCTTCTCTATTTACGTCCAGAATTTACTAGTTTATTTGTTCTCAGTATCATCTTCCTCAGTTTTATAGAATATTAATGTTGTGGGTATTGTTTTTTCTTTTTTCAGATTTTGTTTATAGGACTGTCTTTTGCAGTGGGTCCTGTTCAAGTGCTTAAACTATATGGAATTCCTTACTAAGTAATTCTCCATTGCCCTTCATTCTTTTGATTCCAAAATGCAACTGTTGGTAAAAACCAAATCTTGAATTTAGTTATCTTCTCGACTAGTGTTACTGGATGAGACATACGCCCATGCCTTCTTGTTAGCTTTCTTGAGCAACTCCATGTGCCACTTATGCCTCTGATACATGTATGCACATGAAGCTGACCATACATGTTTTCTTCATAAACAATTACTTAGACAATGACCAATTAATAACATTTCTTAAAAAACATAAACAACCATTTAATCACAAAGTATGAAACATAAGTGACTACCAAACAATAGTTGAAAATTCGCAAAAAAAAAAAAAAAAATCAACTAACAACGCAAAACCACAATCCAGATGAGCAAATGGAGAATGCGGCAACGAACAGACATCAATGGTGTACCTTCAGAGGAGTCGCATAGAGGAAGAGAGGAAACTTCAAAGGAATCACACAATTGCAAACAAGAATCAAAGTAAAGAGGATTCCCACAAACGCAACAATAATCGAAACTTCAGACCGCAAACAGGAGTCTAAACGTTACTAACCCAGGAGTCAAAACACACCGAAAATTGGAAACTGTCTTGGAGAAGATGATTCTGCACTGCAATATTGGTAATGAGTTATTGTGTCGTTGAAAAAATTTGTGGAGTGGAGGGAAGTTGGAAGGGGAAAATGCGAGTTGTAAAGGGAGGGAACGAGAAAGAAGGTGACATAAGGGTATAATTGTTCTTCCAATTAAGCTAAGTTCATTCAAATTAAGTCATGTGATTTCTTCCTGACAGTCAGACGACAATATTGGACGGAAATTTCATCAAATAACTGTTCAGTCACATCCTAAAGCTTAAGTAACGGTTGAGTTACACAAAAAATAAAGACTAACCGTTTAATCACATAGGACAAACATAAGTAACTGTTGAGGTGGGTTTACCTTTTTGTTTGGTCAATTATCAAATTTGTTCTAATGGTGATATATATATAACTTTTATTATATCCTAATATGGTCAAAGTTCTAACTCAACACCTATAATGATGTTTATATTGTAATTCAATTATCTATGTTATGTAATTTTTTTGAATATCTGTATATAATGAAATTTCTCACTTACATCATTTTTTTCTTCCGGTTAAATTATAGAACATCCAGCGTTAGGTTAAAAATTTAATTATATACCTAATTAAAATAATATAGTAAGTAGATAATTGAATTTCATCATGAAGTTCGCTTACATTCTTGAGTTTCGACTTATATGGTTTTATTTTATAAGTCAAATTTTCATATCCCAACTTAGAGCAGAGTTTCTAGTCAATCCGTAAGTCAAAATTTAATATTATTTGCATATTTTTAATCGCAATTCAAATATTTAATCACTCTATTTTTAATATATTTTTAGTAAATATATAATTTGATTTCTAACTAAATATTATTTTTAAAACGGAACACTATATTTGGGACACGCTACCCTAAAATGTGAATTATCCATTTCGGCATAACTCTCACCACTTGGGTGTCTGGCATAATAAACCTGTTCGGTTGAACCATACCGGTTCAGAAACCAAATTGTTTTTGCAAAAATATGGAGCGGTTCAGAAGAGGTACAAAAAACTGGTTCGCATACGGTAAACCGTACCACTTCTTGTACCCGTTTTAATATAATATTATATTTAATTTTTAAAATATATACTCTAAATCATTAGACCAAAGTTGGTTCGGTGATGATTTACAATCTACATTATTATAATGAATTATGTATTATGGTTTATGGATTATAGTTTATAGATTATGGATTATGGTTTATGGATTATAGATAATGGTTTATGGATTAGGATTATGGTTTATGGATTATGGTTTATCTATTATGGTTTGTGGATTATGGATTATTTATTATATATTATCATAATACATAATAAATAATCCATAATCCATAAATCATAATATTATTGTAGTTTTGCATTTTAATATATATAAAGTGGTTCAGACAACCGGTTCTGAACTAGTTTTTGAACCGGCTCAGAAGAGGTATTGTAATTTTGTCAAAATCTGGAGCGGCCAAAAACTGGAGCGGTAAACCGTACCTCTTTAAAATGTGGTAAATGTACGGTTCATGAACCGGTTCGGCCCCGAACCGGTTCATGCCCACCCCTAGGTGCATGTATACATAATTTATATATGTATATATACATTTTACTATTTGTTTTAATTTATAATCACTTTTCACAAATACTCTTAAGAGTGATGTCGAATTGTCCCAACCAGACTCAGAACTTAGAGTGATATTTTTGATGTTTTGAAAAGTATATCAAGAAATTCTAAACTCGTTTTTATTAATACTGCTATTATTTTTAGTTTTTAAATTCATATACTTTAGGGTTAATAACCAAACCCCAACTTTGAGCAGTTTACAAATTTCTACGTGAACTTTGTTTTGCCAAATTTTGCTACTTATACGTTCGAAGTTGGGCAAATTGCTACCTTAATTAACTTTTCTGTTTTAGATATGGACGTAAAATGATGTGACAACACATGATTGATCCCTGATTTAAAAAGCTAAATATTTTTTAAAAAATACCAAAAAAATCTGAAAAATTAATAGAGAAAATATGAGTTATTTTATATAATACATTTATTGAAAAATATGAAGCAAAAAGACTAATTATTTGTTATTATTGTTCTATTTCATATTTTTAATAAAAGTATTATATTAAAAACTCATATTTTTCTTTTAATTTTTCAGTTTTTGTTTTTAAAAAATTCAGTTTTTTTGGTATTTTGTAAAAATTACTTAGTTTTTTAAATCAGTGGCCAATCATATACTGCCACGTCATTTTCCGTCCATAGTTAACAGATAAGTTAATCGAGTTAGCAATTTGCCCCAAGTATCAAAGTTTAGATAACTGTTTTTGAAAAACTAAAATTCATGTAACAATTTGTAAAGTTCCCAAACTTGGGTTATCAATTTGATTAACTTGGGGTATCAATTTAATTATTAACCCTAAAATTTAATTACTATGTAATCATGCAAATTTGGTTGGTAGAATTGAGTACATATAAGATAAGGTTAGTACTTCCATAAAAATTCATCTGTAAAAAAACATCCGTAATGATAATGTTGATTTTATAATTACAAGTGTTGTTTAAAATGTGTAAATTATACTTGTACAAGTACATATTTCTTCGAATAAGAGAAGACAACATATAAAATTTGAAGATGTCAAAGGAATAAAAAGAATGAAATGAATTAGAAAAGGGTATATGTTATGTTGTATATTGAAATATGTGCGCAAATTTACTATATATAAATATAATAATTGTCAGTTAGTATTATAACTATTTTTGTGAAGTTTTATGCATAAAATTGTATTAATAAAATTGTTGCAAGGTACAAAATATACAATGATAAGAATCTTATAAAGAAAATCGTATTTTGAGAACAAATAAGAAATTAAGATGAATTAAAAAGTATTAAAGTGACGTCAAATACAATTTAATTAAATTAAAACGAAACTAAAGGTAAGTTTGATCAATAATAAACAATTGCTTGCTATTAGATTAGAGGGATTACTTTAATTTTTTTCATGTATACATCTACGGAGTTAAAATTAAATTAATAAATAGACCAAAGAACTAACTCGCGCTTTGCTTGTATAAAAATCAATTGACTTGTCGTATATTAATTAGCAAAATAAATCAAATCAGATTATCAAATTATTATATTGATAAATAAATTGTATACATAATGTGTTTCTTGTAGTAAGGCGTCCACATAATGGTTAAAACTAGGGCTGCCAATTTTTTACGAATCTCGATAACATGACACAGACACACATGAAAAAATCGTGTTCGTAGAAACATATGACATAACGATAACACGATAGTATGAATACGAAACCACGGAAGTATTTTCGTGCCGTACTCGTGTTTAGGTATGAAAATATGACACACGCTAACACCATAAAATTGATAGTTTAATAGTGAAATATAAATTTGGACTTAAAAATCTATTTTTTTTTAATACTATTCTAAACAAGTCTCATTTAATAGTTTTTAACAGTCTACTTAGATATTTAATTTCTAAAGTTTGTCAATTAATTATATATTAAAAACTACTGAAATATGATGTTTGAATTAATAATTTTTACTATGAACAATTCGTTATTTTGATATTTTCTGATAAATTTCGCATGTGAAGATATAATTGACTAACTTAAGGCAACACGATAACACGCACAAAAAATTGCGTGTCGTGTTCGGGTTGAGTATCATGACACGATAAACTAATCATGCGTGTTCGTGTTTCGTAAGTGTCACGCGATAAACGTATTGATACGCACGATAACACGTACGTACACACGATTTGCCACCCCTAGTAAAAACTCATTCTTGATTTCAATAGACGGTATGCTGCATGGGAATAATGAATTCCAGAGATGTCCCACTATGCATAGCTATAAGTTTTGTTATTGAAATCAATCATGTATTTGTGTGTGGTCTCAATGGACACTTTATTGATGACCCATGGTTGATCATCGTCAATGCCAGACTTCAACAATTGTAGGAACCAAGTCCATGACTCTATAGACTCTATAGAATAAAAACAAACGTACATTCAATCCACGAATAATAATAAAAAATTATTTACATCTCTTAACAATTTTAGCTACTTCAACCCACAAAAAAAAAAAAAATTCAACTATTTACATCTCTTAACACGACACTCAAGAGTTAATTTTCATCAATTCCCTTCAAGTGACAATGAAGGTTTCACAATCAGCTTTAAGTGCATCCATATATATCCTCAAACAAGCGTACATCCTTTCAAATTCTTTCTCAATGGGTTTGGAACCAAATTAACTTGTGTCGTCATTATGCTTCTTAGGTTGTGCATCATCACAATCTTGATATAATCTCTTATACATTCAAGCTGACAGATTCTATCATCTTTTGATTTCTCTAAAACTAACTTTATTTCCTGGCATATATTATTTTTGTTTATGTTGAAAATTGTTGAAATATCAGTCTGGTTATTGGTTTCGGTTTGGTGGACTATTTCTTCTTTCTGGAATTGGGCCATCTTCTATCAATCTGGCCCATTCAATTGTTCAAGCCCATGAAGACAATTCGTCAGCCCATGTTCCATCGTTTCAGTTTTTGTTATTTATTTTCAGTTCTTGGACTTGATTGAACCGTTGTCATTTATTTTAGGGTGTAACTGACATTTATTTTAGCTAGGTATTTGTATTTAAGGGTGAAGGAGTTCCAAATGAAGGAATAACTTCTAAGGATCCCCAATCGTTTTTCTTCTGTTCTTCTGATACATTCTAGGGTTTTGCAAATATTAGCCTCGTCAATTCTTCATAACTCTGATTCTCAACATTGTATCAGAGCCTCTTGAATGAAGTTTGTCTTGCCTCTCCATATTGTTAGTGGTATCCTCCTCACGGTGGTTGAAGGTTTCTCATCCGGAAACCATTCGGTCTTCAGTCGCGACCTTTCATCTCTGGTTGCCTGAGATGGTTTCTTCTTGCCACCGATATATTGCGAAAAACAGTTGCGATTCTCTCATCGCAACCTGTGGTAATCTCTGTATATTGTATTTTTTTTATGATATATGTTCCTATGTTTGGGATATCTTCACCCTTATGATATGAAATCTTGGGATCTGTTGGCTATATATCTTGGTGTTTCTCTTGATCCACTGTGCTATTGTGGTTATTATCCGATTATTGTGAATATGTTGTTTCCTTCGGATTGTTGCGTTTGCTTTGTGAAAACCCTCGTCTTGACAGATTATCTTGTGAATACCCTTGACTTTGTAGACTGTATTGTGAACACTTTTGGATTGGTTGTTTTTCTGTTAGCTTCTTTCGGTTTGTTGCATATTTTTGGTTTTCCTTTGAAATGGCTGATGAAAAACCTGTTCAAGATGCAAAAAAATATGCAACTGATGAAGTTGATCATGATGCTATGGCTACTGTTGATTTTTATCATCCTTTATACTTGCATCCAAGTGATAACCCCAGGACAAATATGATTTCTACTGTCTTGATTGGTCCCGAGAATTATGCAATGTGGAGTAGGGCTATTCGTTTTACATTGTTAGGAAGAAATAAACTTGGTTTCATAAATGGTAAATGAACTCGTGAGAAATATGAACATGCCTTCCACCATTTATGGGATAGATGTAATGTTGTTGTGTTGGGATGGATTACAAATTCTGTTTCAAAAGATTTAGCTGGGGGTGCGATGTATACTGAGGATGCTTAGTTGGTATGGAAAGACTTGAAAGAAAGATTTGATAAAGTTAGTGGTCCTAGGACCTATCAGTTGCATATGGAGATTGTTATGACCCTACAAGGGCTTGATTCTGTATCTGTTTTCTTTTCAAAATTGAGAAAGCTTTGGGCTGAATATGACTCTGTGTGTGCTCTTCCTCATATTGATCATGAAGATTTTAAAAAGCATGTTGAACATAAAGAAAATCAGAAATTGTTTTCCTTCTTGATGGGTTTAAATGAGAACTATTCTATTATTAGTAATTTACTTCTTTGGACTCCCTTGCCTACTGTGAATCAGGCTTATAACCTGTTGATGCAGGAAGAGAGCTAGAGAGGAAATACCTCTAATATGAATGCTGCCCTTGCTACCAAATCTACAAATGTCTCCTTGAATGTTGATAAGCCAAAGGGAAATCCAAATTTGGAATGTACCTTTTGTCATAAGCGTGGGAATACCGTAGATCGTTGTTATACCAAGGGATGTGACTTCTGTAAAAAGAAGGTACATGGCAATGATAACTTTTTTAAGTACAAGGAGTTTATAAAGGCAAAAGGAAATAATGCTAAGGGAAATGTTGTCTCCGCGAGGACTGGTGACGATGACCTTAGCACTATGCATAGTATGACTAATGATATGTGCATAAGTTCAGGTATGCAGGGTGGAGTCACTTTTTCAAAGAAGCAATTTGAAAAATTTCTGCAAACCTTGGGAGGACCTGGAAGAATTGCAGCGGGAGCAAGTGCTACTGTCCCTCAGGATTTGCGTGCAAACACCTCTGGTATTTATTTAAACTCTGTTTTTCTTCAAGAAAAGGATAATTGAACCTTAGACACAGGGGCAACCAACCACATGACCAACATAATTGATTGGTTGTGTGGGATTAAGGAGGTTCCTGGAACTAAGGTCCAATTATCAAATGGTGGGTCCTCAAATATGGATAGTATTGGAAATATTTTACTAGACACAGAAAAAAGGTTGCATGATGTTTTATATGTGCCAGATTTTAAATACAACCTGCTTTCTGTGTCAAGACTTACGAGTGACCTGAATTGTTCTGCATCTTTTTACTCAAACCTTGCTATCCTGCATGACCTCTCAAATGGGAAGGCCTTCGGGACTGGTGATGCTAGATCTGGATTGTACTTCATGAATTTGGCTAAGAGATCAACTAGTTCTATTGTAAATAGTTCTATCATGAATGATATTTCCTTGTGGCATAAACGTATTGGTCATGCATCTATGAAAGTTTTGGAACATGTTGGTTGTTTGGATGTGAGCAAAACATTTAATATCAATGATTTCCCTGTTTGTCCAAAAGCTAGGATTGTTAGGAATTCTTTCCCTAGTTCAGAGTCTAGAACAGATTCTATATTTGATCTTATGCATGCTGACGTGTGGGGGCCTTATCATTGTCCTACACATGATGAAAAACAATATTTCTTGACCTTGGTTGATGATTTTTCTAGAATAACCTGGGTTCATCTCATGCAATTCAAATCTAATGTTTTTATTGTCATGAAAAAATTTCTTACATTGATTGAAACCCAGTTTTGTAAAAAGGTCAAGTGTTTAAGAACTGACTATGGGAAATAGTTTTTTAATGAGCATATGAGTAGGTTGTTGTGTGATAAGGGTATCACTCATCAAAGTAGCTGGCCCTACACACCTCAACAAAATGTAAGAGTTGAAAGAAAACACAGACATTTTCTTGAAATTGCAAGGGCCCTGAAATTGCAAGGTTCCGTCCCAAATATTTTATGGGGAGAATGTATTCTTACTGCTTGCTATCTGATTAATCTCATGCTAACCAGGTTATTGAAGGGGAAATCCCCTTTTGAAATGTTATATGGAAAAAACCCACTTTGGGTCATCTTAGAATATTCGGGTGTCTCGCATTTGCTAAAAACATTTTGGTAACTGACAAGTTGGCCTCTAGAGCTATCCCTTCAGTTTTGATGGGATACTCTGTGACCCAAAAGGGATATAGATTGTATGATTTAAATGAAAAGCGATTCTTTGTTAGCAGAGATGTGATTTTTAATGAAAATGTATTTCCCTTTGGCAGTGGTAGACTTGATCAGTTGCAGGTGTTTTTTGAGCCAAGTATAAATGATTCTGATGATGTTAACGACAAGATAGTTGTAGAAACTGACGATGATAGAATCCAATCTAGAGAAACCCACATGATGAGTCCCAACAAGTCTCAGATGGGATCCCTTCATATGATGAGTCTTTAAAAAACTCTGATGATGAGGATGAACCTCCGGCTAATGACCCTTCTGGACCCAAAGTTAGCAGGTCTGGGAGAGCCATTAAGCCTCCTATCTGGATGAAAGATTACCAGACATCAAGTGCTTCAAATGTTGATTGTATCAAAAATTATATTCATATGATGGATTATCTGATGGTTATCAATGTTATATATCCTTTATATCTAAGATGATTGAGCCATAAAGGTACAGTGAAGCTGTCAAAGACTCATTATGGGTTGAAGCAATGCAAGATGAAATAAAAGCCCTCGAGGATGTTAACTGGGTTTATAAACTGAAATTTAATTCAGATGGTAGTCCAAGCAAGTATAATGCTAGACTGGTTGCTAAAGGATATAATCAAAAACATGGAATAGATTTCTTTGAGACATTCTCTCATGTTGCTAAAATGAATACAGCTAGAACTGTTTTAGCCCTTGTTGCGATTGAAAAATGGCCTCTTTATCAAATGGATGTTCATAATGCTTTTTTACAAGGCGATTTAGATGAGGATGTGTATATGCGTATACCTGATGGTTTTGATGAAAAGAAAACTGGTTTTGTATGTAAGTTGCGAAAACTGAGCTTAAGCTATAGTAGGCAGGCAGGCAATGGAATTTAAAACTGAGCAATGTGTTGGTTAGAGCAAGATATACTCAGTCTAAACTGGATTATTCGCTATTTACTAAGCGAGATGATAAGCAAATTGTTGATCTCCTGATATATGTGGATGATTTACTTATTTCTGGGAACAATGAGCATTTAATCAATGAATTGAAAGATGTTTTGCAGTCCAGTTTTAAGATGAAGGATCTCGGGGAGTTGAAGTACTTCCTGGGTATTGAGGTGGCAAGATCTGACAAAGGTATTATCTCAAAGGAAATATGCTTTAGAATTAATTTCTGAAGTGGGTCTTTCTGGTGGAAAAATAAGTAAGACCCCTATGGAATTAAATCTAAAGCTGACTAGCAGAACTTATGATAAACACCTGAAAATTAATTAAGATGATGATGCCCTAAATGATGTGAGCTTATATAGAAGGCTGATAGGGAAATTGCTATACTTGACTATCACTAGACCGGATATATCATTTGCTGTGCAACGTTTAAGTCAGTATATGCAGGATCCAAAAACATCACATCTTGAGGCTGCAATGAGAATAATCAAGTATATAAAGTGCGAACCAGGTAAAGGTATCTTACTTTCATCTGATTCAAATTCTAATTTGGTTGGTTTTTGTGACTCTAATTGGGCTGGATGTGTGGAAACTAGAAAGTCTGTTACATGGTTTTGTATTCTTTTCGGAAAATCTGCTATATCTTGGAAAGTAAAGAAACAAAATACTGTATCTAAATCTTCAGCTGAATCTGAGTATAGGAGTATGGGTTCTGCATTGTCTAAGATCATTTGGCTTAGAAATTTGTTGGAAGAATTAGGTTTTGAACAAAATGCTCCTGCTTTGTTATATTGTGACAATAAGGCTGCCATTCAAATTGCAAATAATCTTGTTTTCCATGAAAGGACCAAAAACATTGAAATTGATTGTCATTATATTAGGGAAAAACTTGTGGAAATAATTATTGATTTAAGACATGTTAGTTCTAATAACCAGTTGGCTGATGTTTTTACCAAAGCCTTAGGGAATCAACGACATTATTTTTTGTGTAAAAGGATTGGTATGAATAATGTATTTCAAGTGCACGAAGAACCAGATTGAGGGGGAGAATCTGCAGACTGAGGGGGAGTGTTGAAATATCAGTCTGCTTATTGGTTTCAGTTTGATGGACTATTTCTTCTTTCTGGAATTGGGCCATCTTCTTTCAATCTGGCCCATTCGATTGTTCAAGCTTGTGAAGACAATTCGTCAGCCCATGTTCCACCGTTTTAGTTTCTGTTGTTTATTTTCAGTTCTTGGACTTGATTGAACCGCTGTCATTTATTTTATGGTGTAACTGGCATTTATTTTAGCTAGGTATTTGTATTTAAGAGTCAAGGAGTTCCAAATGAAGGGATAACTCCTAAGGATCCCCAATCATTTTTGGTTTGTTCTTCTGAGCCGTTCTAGGCTTTTCCAGATATTAGCCTCTTCAATTCTTCATAACTCTGATTCTCAACAAAAATAATCATCTTCTGAATCTCACCCTAAGTTGGGGAGGTTCTCATTTTTGGTTCATTCTGTATCAACTCTATAAAGCTTTTGCATACTCACTTACCACTTTTTGTTGTGGATGCAATATTTGACCACCACAGTGTTTATCTACCAGTTTATGCAATTGAATGTTTGTTGATTATAGAGCCTCGCCCCAACAACCTTGAACACAAAAACTTGTTTGCGTTGAACTTCAACCTGAGTCTACTTCAACAAATATTTCTTTGAATATGTATATTGATCCTTCATTTTCTCTGCTTCTACTTGCTTTAGCATCAGAACTAGCACAAGTAACCTACCATTTCTGGTGGGTCACGAAAATTTGAGTCTATTCTTTCTATTCGCTCGTAGTTACACGGAAGGAAAGCCCAAAGTTTTCCCGTTGTTTTCCTTTCGATGATGAAATGAGTGGAGGTTCGTTTGGAGTAAATGCATAGAAATATGGTAGGTGAAATTAGTAATGGGCATTAATTATAGAATGAGGTGAATGGAGGGGCATTTATAGCCCTCCTTAGATGAACCATGGTAATGTCAGATCCTACCATGATTATCCCAGTTGTGACTGGGGCAAGCATACCATGGTTGGCCGAGGTACTGATTTGGGTAGGACAACTACTCTAGTGTAGGTTGTTCTTCTTGTCACTTTGATCATTACATGCCATAACACTACAAGAAATTTGCTCTACATCGATGGTAAATTATCGTTGCCGGAAGCACTATTGGCGCTGCTAAAACCCATTGCCGATGCTAAGAGTCGTTCCAATAGACTCTGTGGCTAAAGGTATCGACGACGACATTATGCCGCCACTAAAGGTTTGCCGTTGTTGGAATGAATAGTGAATGAATAGTCTGTTTGATCATTAGCATCACAAATATGCCGACTCTGTTTACGCATAATTACCGTCGACGGGTATTTGAGGTTAATACTGATTTACAGTGTCTACATATGTGAGATGTAGATTGGATGCATTAGTATCCGCGTATTGTTGTCCCTATTTGTATGATATTGTATCCAAATTTTGTGAGACAATATAGTTTATTCAACCACAACATTTCGTATCCAAAGTAATTACGCATACTTAGCGACGGATGCATCCAACCTGTCGGTGCTCGTCAACAGTATTAAATATTACCCTGTTAATAATAGTTGATGCTAAAATCGAGTTTCAACTACTGTGAAAGTTGTTGCTATATACAATGTTTTGTGTCTGCGTGTTGTCATGGTTAAATGTTATATTAAGCATCAATTACAGATACAATTACAGTCCGTCGGCAATGGTTTGTGTTGATGCAAATGCTAATGTTTCTATTTTTGAATTGTTGGCCATGCTAATGCTCGTAGCCAAGCATACCCAAACAGAATACATAAACAGACAATACACAAACAGGTAATACACAAACAGCTACTTATGTAGAACCATTTCCAACAAATCCGAATTTATACATAGCCAAGCATTTCAAACAAATGTATGGCAACCAAAACACAAACATAGATGACATGTTCACATTTACATCATGTCCAAAATATCCATTTACAATCAGTCAAGACCTAGTGTACCACCAGTCACTATAACTACTAAGCAGGAGTACTTAAAGCACGTTTCCACGGTTCATGCATTTGGATCTGCAAACATAGAAATAACAGCAATCATGGTAGCATCATACTATAGAATATACCCTACAATGACTTAATGGGTGTACACAATGCAATTAAATCAATACTATACGCACCGTTGCCAAACATTGTACTTTTCATGACAGCAATATCACGTTGAAATTGTTCCATGCTGGCCTGGAACTCCTTGAGTTGATCACGGAGTGACTCACATTCGGCTGCATTTCTAGCTACCTCCTCCCTTGCCTGCTTTAACTGCTCACTTTCCATCATCCGTGCTGCCTTTGACACCCGACTTCGACGACGCTCAGGTTGGCGAACTTCCTCATACAAGACATCCTTGTCAACAGCAGACTCCTACTCCCCAGTTCCCAACTGAGCAGCCCTTTCCTCCACTAGTTCCTATTTTGCAAACAGTGTGCCAAGAACATAAACGAGCAATCAGTTACAAATGTACAACACATGTGACTATATGGGTCAGCAGTACTACTTACCAGTATTGATCTGGTTTTATCATCCAGCGGCTGTCCTTTCTTGTCCACATGGTTCTTCTTAAACATATGATACTCCCCCGGATGTTTCCCGTTGTTCTTCTCAATATGCAAGAGTACCATATACTTGTTCAAGGGTAGCTAACTATTTCTTAAACATAACAATTCAATGTTAGGATTACCTCTTCCTGTTCTCTCCTCGCAAATGACGAAGTGCCAGCGGTGTGCCTCATGACTTGGTGAGCTTTGTTGGCTTTGTTACGATCGCTCTTTAACTTCAAACAATTTGAAGTTACAACCAGTTTACGTTAAAAAAGTGCAGCAGTCATTAACGGTACAAAAAAATACAGTTGCAATAAAGAGGAAGGCATAAACCTTGAACTCGTCTGAGCTGAACCAGTTAACAAGCCACACCCAATCCTCTTTCACCACATCAGGAGGAATGTTTTGTAACCTTTCTTCATTCGTCAGGTACTTATCAAAGTACCTTCTCTTTAGATTCGCCCTGTAGTTTCTGTACTTCTCTTTAAGAGTACTGATGATCAGCTGCTTCAGGTTGTCATCATCCGGTATCACAAACTTCTCCTGCGAGTTTGAACAATACGGAAATGTTAAAACCATTTCTTGCAACATTTACAAATAGACAGGTGCAATATGTATGTCCTAGTTCCATTTACAACTGAGACTTACCGCCACCAGCAAGAGCATCTTCGCTTCATAGTCTATTGGAGACTTAGGAATCTCCTTCCAATCTTTCACCATGAGAGGTGCATTCGTTCGTTTCCTAACAATGCAGCCACACCAACTTGCAAACATCGAAGCATTGTTACTGCAGACTTTACCTCGAGAGTTAAATTTTAGAACCTCCTTTTCATTGACGCCATTTCTAGACAACCTTATGGATCTAGTTCTCCTTCTACGTAGTCTTTCCAATTGAATAATTACTTCTTCCTCTTCCGCAGCTGACACGTAAATCAGGTATCAATTAGATAACCAAGTTGTACAAATGCATGCTTAATAGTATGGGACAAATTAGAAGTTATTACCTATTTGGCTACCTGGTGGTTCCTCCACATAGGGGTCCTCCGATTGGATTTCCTCTTCAGTAGACACCTCCAAAGGAGGTTCGACAGGCGGAGGGACTGCAGGGATGTTCTCTACAAGCCGAGGGACTGCATGGATGTTCTCCACAGGTGAAGGGACTTTAGGGATGTTCTCCACAGGCGGAACCCATATAGCAATGTGTAGTGTGTTAGTTACCGAGCACCTAAAACAGAGGAAATACCAAAGTACAAGACGTAGTAGTGAAAAAACAACTTACTTGGGGCAACCCTGTTTATCTTCCTTGGGGATCTACGGATGGGTAGCTTTGAAGCTACGGTTTTTCCAGCGACCATTCTCCGAGTACCAACCATACTGAGAATATATTATTAAACACAGTAGCATAACTTGAAATTTGCGCAAGTTTCTGGTGTAAAGTTTCCATCTTTAACAGCACAAGTTTTATTCTCAGCATAACCACCCTTACTGAGCATTCCGTGACATGGTGCACATAAAAGAATAACAACGACATGCATGAAACTACGACTGCTTAGTGACTTGTTAATCCGCCATGGATCATCGACAGAGGTGAATCTTCGCTTCCAAGTAATGTTTTTTAAAACGAAAAAACGTGTAGAAATTGGTCGCAAATAGACGAGATCCAGGGGGAAAGGACAGTAAACATGTAAGAGTCGTGCGACATAGACGAACAAAGGGTTTGCAGAACCATACCTTGCTCAACCATACCTTGCGCGCCACACAACAGAATCATCCAACAGGAAATTAGAACCATACCTTGCTGAGGGAAAGTTAGAAGATCGTCCTGCACAGATGGAAGCGAAGCCTGGAGCAGTGGATGGAGGGAAACTCGGAGAGTGTTGGAACAGACCCAAATGTAGTGAAAATGAGGCGCGGGAAGAAGAAGAGAAGTCCACGGAAACAAGAAAGGACTGAGGCGTCAAATCCGTCTGTATGTGATGATGAAACTTACTGCCTCGTGTAGGAACCGAGGCGTCGTAGTTGTTTGAACCGAGGAGACGCTTCAGCTTCATCCTCATCCCTAGCAGTTGTTAACCATGGACCAGACTCTGCGCAATTGGGCCGTCTCATTGGATTGGCCCGGTCGAAAATGTGATGGACAGGGCCGTGTTTGACATGGACTGACCCGTGTATGCAAGGCCCGTTCCAGTGTGCATCTTATGAATACATCTAACATAACTTGTTTGAATTTTAGATTAATTTTTATAAATTTCTATATACTTATATTATAACACAATATGTCTAAATTATGTTTAAAATGAAGACCTAATTATCCTTACGTACGCAATTTAAATCATACGCATGTTATGTTTGAAATACAACTTTCTTATGTGTTATATCCATTGATGTGTCAAAGTGTCTTAGTGTATAACATTATAATACTATAATTTATACAAATGTCTACAAATTTTACGTATTTTATGAAAAATATACTTATTATTTATATTTCCTAATGACATCATATGTATGATAACATCATTTGTATAACAACTCCTCTTAATTATTATATACTTATCTTATAGCACAATATTTCTACATCATTATATAAAATCAAGACATATGTATCCTTATGTATTAGTTGATGTATTTGAAATTCATTTTATGTTTCAAATACAACTTTGTTATGTGATAGTCTAGTTGATGTGTCAAAGTGTACTATTGTGTCATGGTGTTATAACTATGTGTCAAGGTGTTACAACTATGTGTCAAAGTGTTAATTGCTATGTGTCAAAGTATTATCATGTGTCTAAATGTTACTACTCATGTTTATGACACATAAACAATGTGTCACACAATTCGGTCAATATAAAAATCGACACATATCTTGGTGTCTTATTTTCAACCCGACCTCTACATACAACTCGACCTCTATCTACTGCAGTTCTTAAGCAGGCCGACTGGACCTTCTAGTGCATCACAATAGTGCAGCTTCCATTTGCAGCTTCGTTCCAACTACAGCAGGATGAATGAGGTTAGTACCCGAATCCAGTGCATGAAAAAACAGAACCGTTGCTTCTACTGCGTGGTTGGTGTTAGATAACCCTTTTGTGTCCATTGTTCGGTCAGAAGTGGCAAGCATACGTACCTTTTGTGCAATCACTGCATTCAGGATGAATCTTTCCTTCAAAAGGACAGGAATTCAGCTTCAACAGAGACAGGAACCTCGTTGGAAGTCAGAGAATCTGACAAAAGACAGCAATTCCTTTCTGTGATTTCAAATGCATATGGTAGAGTTCTATCAGTGTCTTGAAGAAGTGGTCGTGACCACTTATGCAAACTACTTGATGTTTCTTGTACAGATGCAACACAATTTCATGTAGAATATGCAGATTCTGAACTTTGGATTGCATCCGTTCACTGTCTTCATTGTATTCTGAACATTTTGGATTCTGAACTTTGGATTTTGAAGTTTGGGTTGGATTCTTAACATTTTGACAGCACATGGTATCTATGAACATTTTGACAGAACATTTCCAACCGAATTAGTATCTATGAAAAACAGAGAAAAAGAGAAGTGTTTGATAGGAGAATGATATTGAATTGTGTTAGAATGACATAGATGAGGATGAATTGCAGTCGAGCCGAGTTGATGATCCATTTGCCGAGAGGGAAAAGCATGACAGCATTAATGTACGTTTTTATCAAAGAAGTGCAACACATACATTCGACATTATTAATGTATGACAGTATTAATGTATGTTTGGTTGTGAAAAACACCATAATGTATGGTTTGTGCCTGAGAAGTGCATGTATGGTTTTTGCCCTTAATGTCTGGTTGTTAAAAACAACTTACGTTTTGAGCTGAATGTATGATTTTTGCCGACAGCTAATCCTTCAATCTATATGTATCTTATATATTTTCATTTTTTGAAGTATATGTATGTCATATAGATTCAAAGTGCAGTTTCTGCAATTTTGAAGCACTCCACATATTCTAGATTCAAAGTGCAGTTTCTGCAAAGCACTCCACAGATTCGATATTCCAAGTGCAGTTTATGCAATTTTGAAGCACTCCAATCGAAGTGGTCGCTTGATGAGCTGCAGCAGGAGCTGCATTTGACAGCACTCCACCGATCATCGACTGCATTTGACAGCACGCCACAAGTGACAGCACCCCACAGCACTCAACACAGCACATGAAGTGATGAGCTGCAGCAGGAGCTGCATTTGACAGCGCTCTACACTCCACAACACGCCATAGCAGGATGACAGTGGATGACAGTTTTGCGCTGCATTTGACAGCACTCCACAACACTACACAGCAACACTTACAACACAGCAACTTACAGCTCGTGAACCAACAAATTTCAATAAAACCATCTCAATTTGCTATTCAAATGAATGAGTTTCCTATTGTGTAGATGCTGTGAAGATTGGAGTGATGCTGTGAATAACAATTGACTGCAGTTTCGACTTTGCACAACAGCATGACCAACATACACATTTGGACAGAATAACAACTCAATATTGAACAATCTCAGTCGAACCATCTCATTTCGGACATAACATACACATTTGGACAGAATAACAGCTCAATATTGAACAATCTCAGTCGAACCATCTCATTTCGGACAGAACATACAAATTTGGACAGAATAACAGCAATATATTGAACAATCTCAGTCGAACCATATCATTTCGGACAGAACATACACAGTTGGACAGAATAACAGCTCAATATTGAACAATCTCAGTCGAACCATATCATTTGGGACAGAACATATACATTTGGACAGAATAGCAGCTCAATATTGTACAATCTCATTAAAACCAGCTCAATTCGGACGATCCATACAAATCTGGACAGAATTAAATTCCTCAGAAACAATGACAGAATGACAGAATTAAATTCCTAACTATTGAACAATTACCTTAAGAAACATACAAACACTCTTCTATTGCACACGAAGTTATGATGCATCATCATCATCATCGTCATCCTCATCCATTTCACCCTCAAGGCCGTCCTCGTCATCGAACAAATCGTCCTCAAATTCTGTATCTGTGTCATTGTCTGTTCCATCATCAGTAATGTCCTCCTCATCTGGCTCAAGAACATCTTCATCGTCAAGGCCTTCAGTTGCTTCTGTCACAGCTTCTGTGGTCATCTCCGGGGTGGCATCCGCAACAGATATTTCGAGAGCCTCAATGTCATTTTACACCAATCAACCACATCATCGACAGGAACTACATTCGGTACATCAACAACCAGGGCTGATGTTTCCTAATATGGCTCCACTGACTCCCCACTCATTTGACCCCCAATCACAAATCATTTTTTGGACTCTGCCCTCAGCGCAGTGCTCCAATCAGGGTTAATGTTCTCCTGTAAGTAGAAAACTTGGGATGCTTGAGCTGCAAGTACGAATGGCTTATCGGTTGATAATTTTTTTTTGGTATTGACACACACAAATCCGTACTCATCAATTTTCATCCCATTGAAGGATGAAAGTACGTTGTACCAATCGCATTTGAACAACACAACCGATACGTTACTAAGGTATTGCAGCTCAACCACCTCCCTCGACACTCCGTAATAATCAATTGCACCTTCAATGGGGTTATTATTGGATGTACCCGCGTAGCACGTTGTGTCAGCTTTGCACAACACACCGCTGTTGTCAAATCTCCTCATTACGGACCGCTCTTTGGTGTGGAAGATGAATCCATTTTCTTTATAACCAGTATATGTCTTAGCTCCATATAACGGTCCTCGTGCCAAAGCCTTTAGTTGGCGACCTCTCTCATCCTCAGCCGATCCAACTATTCGACCAACCTGAGAATGCAAATACTCCAAACGTCAATAACGTTGACATTAAAAGGAATTCCCATTCCTATCCGTGTCATGGTGTCATACCCTGCCCTCAAACCATGGTATGAATGTTCTATTGTGCATGACATCGATGTTCCGCCTACTCACCCGTGCGCCTAGTAGTTGCCTCTTGTGTTCACTACGTACATGGACAAGAAAACCAATCCGATTGTTAGATGTAATGCTGTTAAAAGTTTGAGAATAAACATAACAGTAAAGGTGAATGCAATACTCGATCAATGACTTCACTTCTTCAGACTGATTAAGGACGTACAAGTGGCACTGCTCCCATTCCGTGTTTGACAGTTCACGGACAATTGCATGACCTATTGGAGCTCCTACTGGCTGGAAGATCGATAACCCATCTGCCGCCCTTGGAGTTACCTCAGTTACTATAACTGACTTATGTCTTGTAAATTTGGTTTCAATGTCATGGAGATATCTAGAACAAAATGTCAAACACTCCAGAGCAATATAACCCTCCGCTATTGACCCTTCTGGACGACTACGATTACGCACAAACGACTTCATTATCCACATTATCCTACAATAAGAACATGTTATTAGTGAGACACCTCTTCTGTCAAAGGCATACTTCATAAAATAGTGAAAAAACTTACCTTTCGATTGAATACATCCAACGATATTGCACTGGCCCAGCTATTTTTGCTTCCTCTGCTAGATGGATGATAAGATAGACTGTAATATTGAAGAAACTTGGTGGGAATATTCTCTCTAGATTGCACATTGCCATGGGTAATTGCGACTCCACCTTCAACAGATCCGACTCCACCTTCAAACACACCTCGGGAGGCACATTGTATGGAATAAGAACAACCGACCACATGCTATATGGGTGACTTTTATCACTGTACGGATCAAACCCATATGTAGCTAATCCAAGCCTCACATTCCGTGGGTCTTCCCCAAATGCAGGTAGTACGCTGTCAAGTTTCTTCCAAACGTCTGTATCAGCAGGATGACGTAGAATACCATCCTTTAATCGTCGTGTATGGTGCCAGGTCATAGAGGAAGCCGTTTTGGGGGACATGAATAATCTTTGCAACCTTGAAGTTAGTGGAAAATATATAAGTACTTTGACTGGTAGCTTCCCTCTTTGTCGCTTCGATTGCTATGGTATATCTAGTCCTCCAGTGTTGTGTCGAGGTTTAATCCATCTTGACTCCCCACACGTTGAACACACATCCAAATTGGCGTACTCTTTTCTAAATAGTATATAGTCATTTACACAAGCATGCATCTTTTGGTAGTCCAGCCCTAACCCTCCTATAAATTTCTTGGCTTCGTAGTAGGACTTAGGGACTGTGTTCCCTGGTGGCAATACTTTACTTAGCATGCGAAGTAGCTCATCAGCGAACTTGTTTGAAACCTTGTACAGTGCCTTGAGATGCAACAATTCAACTAAAAAGGACATCTTCGTGTAGGAGACACAACTGGGATATAAGCTCTTTTCACAATCTTCTAATAGCTTATAAAATGTCCTAGCATCGGCGTTTGGTTCCTCACCTTCGTCCACCCTCATACCACCGAACCCATCATGCACCATATCCTCCATTTCCCCACGAGATGATGAATTCCTACCATTACAGATCACATCTTCGAATTCCTCCCCATGATCCACCCATGTAGTATAAGTTGGCAATATTCCCCATTTTTCAAGATGGAGCTTAACAGTAGTTCTCCCCATTAAGAAAGCACCAACACAGTTATTGCAAGGACAGTAAATCTTACCATCCCAACTGGAATGAGAGTAGGTAAAGTCGAGAAACGAAGCGACCCCTTCCTTATATTCCCCACTTTGCCGAGGTTTGGTCATCCAACTCTTATCCATCGCACTTCTATTTCTGTAAAGAAATATCAACCCAAATCTTTGGGATTAAAAAGATAGCACAACAGTTTAGAAACATGCCGTACATGAAGTAGCATCATCAGTTGTTGACAGTTATCCATACCGTTTGTTAAAGTTCAAATATGCATTTTCGTTTATGTGTGGATCGAACCAAACGGATCCAGAGAGCTGTCTGTTGGAACCGTACGAGATGCAGCTAGCTTGATTGCTAGTTAATTTATACGCAAGAGTAGAACTCCTTCGATTGACTTGTCCAATTTTATCAGCACAGTTGTTACTTGTCTGTAGCAGCACGTTTTTTGGGGCAAAACAGTACAACTCGTGACAATTCAATTCGCACAATTAAGCTCATGACCGTTGGCTATATATAACACACAATTAAGCTCATGACAATTCAATTCGCAATTACAAGAAGCCACATTCGACTACTCATACCAGCCTACCTGAGGAGAAATGCTTGTCGCGGGATACTGCAGCAAACGACTTCACGATTGATCGGCACAAGCTGGGTTGCTTCCTGGAATGTCTGCGCGCAACCTACGTGCGTCCTGGGAGTCGATCTGAAAGGGAATCCGTTCTTGGCAACGGTCGTTGATGGACTGACGAAGGCTCTGGTTTGCACGGGGGAGTTTTGAACTGTACTGGAAAAAACGGTATGTTCTGTTATAATTGCGGGTATAGAGTTTAGCAATGGCAATACATACATTACCAATGATGTTATGCCGATACTGTTTACCCATTTATTACATCAATTAATTTTGAAAGTAAACATACTGTTTTGCAATACCAACATATTCCGTTACTAAATATCACTATTAACCTCGGTTGAGTTTTTGACACATGGATTTGATCGGCACAGACATATTGCGATGGCAAACGTCAATACTAAAGGATTGTTTGTGCTACGACAAATGTGTTGACACTAAAATGTGTCTACTGGGACATATTAAAATTCCATCACTTATACACTGTTTTACCAACCCACTCCTTGTGTAGACAAATTAATTTCGTGGCTGTTGATACAGATTCTTGTAGTGTAAATGGTCGAACTAGGTTGTAGGAGCGTAGACATTTAGACTAGGGTAATCCCAAGGTGCTCTGACATCCATTTAATCCTCGTACTTTCATGTCTGGAGATCAAGAGAGAAGTGATGGTATTTATACATACCTCCTCAAGAGCGACGCCAGCCTGACAAGCACAAAAGCGACACCTTTGGGATTGCAAGTCCAGGCCCAATCGGTTTGAGCCAGATACAAAAATATTCGGGCCCAAGGCTTATAACCCATCATCTGCCCCCAAAGCCCTGATTGAGCGATGCTCGATTAGGGATTTTTCATTTGCTTCTTAGTGGTCAAGGAGTCTCGCTACTAGTGCACATCCTTATGGAGGGACGCTTATGAGATTGTTCTGCTTTCCCTTCTACGTGTCATTGCTACACGGTTCGCCCCTTACACTGCCAATTTCATTTTTTTGAATTTCGATTTTTTTTGCGGGACCTTCTAAAAGCTTCAGGGGCAGAGAAACTTTTCACCTTCAGGACCTTCAAACCCCACTTTTCACTTTTACCAACTTTTCAGAACTTTCTCTCTCTAAAACCTCTGACTTCTCTCTAGAATTCCGGACAAGCTCTTGTCGCCATTTTTCATTTCCGATCGCCATGTGCCTTGGTGTTTCCTTCTTATTCCTTTCCAAATGCCTTTCTAATTATTAGTCATCATTGCTTAGTCTTTTTCTGTAGCTCTCAACACCCACCATCCCTGTGACATTCGCTCCATCCGCTCATTTCGAAAGATGGGCTCCGACTCTGATATGGGTAATCATATATTTCTCCTGAAACCTTTTCTTGATCTTAAGCCAAACAATATATCCTTACTTCATGAAAGAGCGGTGACTGAAGAAGAGATGAGCGACTCTCATGGCCCCAGGTTTCCTCTTACTGATGAGGCCGATCCTGAAAGTCCTCACCCCGTCTCGAGGGTGCGCCTAAGGAGAACCGTCTCGAAGTGCGCCTAAGGAGAAAATTGAGAACAGGTAATAGAAGAGCGACGCTCCAGAGGGCTCAAAGAAGCGCAAGGGCCACCATTCTTCAAGGCAACAAAAGAAGGCAAAGACCATGGAGGATTCGCTTGATCCCCTCAAGGACCCAACCGAACGTTTCACTGATGCCACCAATGAGGCTGTCATTGCCTTCAAATGTGAGGTTCCCAAATCCTACTGGGTTAATAACAACGTTATTAGTAATAGGAATAGCGTTCTATTCACTAAAAAACGGGGTCCCCCTACATTGGCCTATGGCAGCATTATGTGGGCCTACGCTGAATATTAAAATGGCATTCCAAAATAGGGTCCATTTGGCCATTCCTATGATCCGAAAGATGCGACGCCTACCGAAGCTTCGAAGTCTAAAACGCGTCTCCAACTCGGACTCCTGTTACCAGGTCCAAGTCGACGTCATCCCTAGAGGTGATCACCAAGACGCCAATGAGACACTTCCCACTCCGCCTAAAGTGAGTGTGACACTATAGAGGGCTTGGTCCGACAATCCGTCTCAATGATGATGAGCCAGGTATGCACTCTTACCGTTCCACTTCTTTCCTCCCTTGGGAACTTTTTAGACTTAGAATTTTTTCTAACACTTTGAAAATTTTCCTTTAAGTTATTCTTGCTCAGTTGAAAATGGACGTCGCTGTCATGGGGAGGGATCGCAACATCCCGACTCTCCCAAAGGTGCAAGCCACAGATTTCAAGTTGGGGTGAACTCGTTGTCGCTTGACCATCGTAGAAGCAACACATAAGGAGTTAGGGGCTGAGATGGTCCAAAAGGACAGCTCACCGCCAACTTAAGGGAGACGCATAATAGGGAAACCACCCTTGCCATGGCGTTGGAAAATCTTTAAAGGGAACTGACCCAGCTCTAGGAGGCGTCAACTACCCAACAAATATCTGCAGAGGCCAATAAGGAGGTGACCTCCGAAATTAAGGAGGCAAATATCCTTAAGGTCGAACTTCCCAAGAGGTTGGAGGAAAGCGTCGCGGAGACCATTGAGACCTTCCGCACCAACAAGGAATTTAGACTCGCTGTTGCGGAGTGGAATCGCAAGGTGCTGATCACCATCTTCAAGAAGGCATCCAAGGACATCCAAAAGGTCGATGCCAACTTCCCTTTGGATAAGCTGGACTTTTTGAAGACCTACCTCTCTCTAAAGTCCGGAGAGGCTGAGGAGGTGAAGGAATCTGAAGAGGAGGGCTCGGAGAATGAGAGTGCTTCTTCAAAGGGATATACCCCTTCCCAGAAAATGCCGTAAGACCCTTCTGCCCCCGTGCCTGCTTCTGAAACATCATCAACAACCAACTCTCCTTCTAGCGGTCAACCAGGTTTGCCTTCACCTCCTAAGTATCTACCACCCCCCATCTTCTTGAAGATCTTCCATGCTTTTCAATTCGTACTTAGTTATTTTGTTTCCAAAGATTTAGTATTTTTTCAGCTATTTTTGTAAAGACTCGATCCATTACGGCGCCTTTGGTGACTATATTTTAAGTACCCTTTATTTTGCTACGTTTGTCTGTTTACTTATATCCGCTTATTTAGTATGCTGTGATTCGACACTGGGGTTTCATCCATTCCCCTTTGATATCTTGCATTAGATAATTTTCTAAGTACTCATCATATTCGTAATAAGTTTCGACGTGAATTTCATTCACCAACATGACAATTCTCCATAATTAACATTATTTCGACTAATTATAGACGTTGCTCTGAAATAACTTAAGGCTTCGCCACATAATAACCTTTAACGCAACGCTTTGCCAAAACCATTCGCTAGCTAAAGATGCATCCTTTAATAGATTTCAATATGATGCCTCATTTTTATCAATTCGAATGGTAAGGATCAACCTTTAGATTGTGGATCAGTCTCGATATGCCTAACCAGAACAACTATACACTTTTCATGGATCACTTCTGTCACGCCTAATCACACTTAAGCGTTCGCCAATAAGTATTTATTTACAACGCCGTTGACATATATTAATCAATCCTTCGCAAAATTACAAAACATAGGCTCATAACGCCTTTTAAGCATAAAATGTTTTCAAATGCTTCACATTGAAAGTATTCTTCATCACTTTTCCTTCTTCATCCTCTAGGACATCGGTGTTTGGGTTTGGAATGGCGACGACATTGTAAGGTCCTTCCCATTTCAGGGACAATTTGTTCGTTCTGGCTTGGTGCGTGAATTCATGCTTTCTCAACACCCTCTCCATCACAAAATATTGGGGAGAGGATACTCGCCTATTGTAGTATCTTATCGTAACAAGGAGCATCTGACCTTGGTTTTTTTCTGAAGCCCATTTCTTCTCATCGACCATATCCAATTCAAGCCGCCTTTGATCGTCATTCGCCAAGGTATCAAAATGATTTACCTTATGAGACATCACTGTTATTTCTGTTGGGGCCACTGCCTCATAACCATACACCAGTCCAAAAAGCATTTCCCCAGTCGCCTTCTTGGGGGTTGTTCGCAACGCCCATAACAAATTCTCCAATTCTTCTGTCCACTTTCCTCCCAAAGCGTCCAACCTCTTTTTCAAACCATTCAACACTGTTTTATTCGCCGCTTCTACTTGTCCATTAGCTTCTCGCAAAACCATTAAAATCCTTCCTGGCGAATTGTCGACCATTGTCACTAGTCAGAATGCTTGGGATTCCGTATCTTGAAATGACCCTCGACCTAAGAAACTTAATGAATTGAAATTTTTTAGTGGACGCCAATGCTTTTTGCTTAAATCTATTTTGAAAAATAGTCGATTGCCACTATGATATAAGTGTGTTGCCTATCCCTTGATAAGGAACCTACCAAATTGATCCCCCATTGTGCAAATGGCCGTGCAACGCCAATACTGGTGAGCTCAGCTAGAGGACGCATTATCTTCATGTTATATTTTTGGCATGATTCACACTTCATGACCAAAGTCGTCACCTCGTGACTCATTGTAGGACAATAATACCATTCATTCAAAACCTGTCGCACAATTGACCTAGATCCTTTGTGACAGGTCGCATATCCTTCAAGCACTTCCCTCAAGATGGTAGTCGTCTATGGTGAGCGACGCAGCTAAGGTAAGGCATAGAGAAGCCCCGCTTGTAAAGCGGTCCATCGATAATCTTAAAACTTGGTGCTAAGCGCACTATTTCCTTAACCAAAATCGAGCTAACAGCATTTGGGATGATACATAAGTACAAATATAAAGCGTCGCCTTTGGAGGGTTTTGTCAATGGTGGGAGCGTCTTGAGATGCTGCTTCAGGTCCTGGATTGCTTTCTCGCACTCAGGCATCCATTCGAATTATTTGTTAGCTCTCAACACCTGGAAAAATGGTAAGGATTTGTCCCACGAATTTGCCAAGAAATGACTTAACGTCGCTAGCCTTCCATTCAAACTCTTCACTTCCTTGTGGGAAGTGGGGCTTTTTATTGCTTCAATCACCTCCGATTTCTCAGGGATGATATCTATCCCTCTTTGGCTAACCATATATCATAAAACCTTGCCCGACTGAATGCTGAAGGCGCACTTTGCCGGATTCAGACGCACTTGATAAAGGCGCATCCTTTCGAAAGTTTTCCTCAAGTCTTCAACATGTCTGACACCTTTTCCCGATTTCACCAAGATGTCATCCACATATGTTTCCATGGTGTCACCTATCATTCTAGAAAAGAGCTTGTTGACTATCCTTTGATAGGTAGCGCCTGCATTTATCAACCCAAACGGCATGACTGTATAGTGACAAATATCACTATTGGCATAAAAGGTTGTAAGATGAGCGTCGCCATTGACCATCTGTATCTGGTTATAACCAAGGTAAGCATCCATAAAACCGAGAAGTTCATGGCCCGAAGTGGCGACGACAAAGTGATCAATCCTTAGCAAATGATATGAATCTTTTGGACATGCTTTATTCAAATCTCGAAAGTCAATACACATCTTCCATTTTCCATTGTTTTTCTTTACAAGTACGGGATTCCCCACCCAGGTTTGAAACCTAATCTCCTTTACAAATTTTGCCTCCACTAGTTCCCAACTTCTCAACCTTCTTTCTAATGGGCAATCACCTCCCTACTAATCCCAGGCATGTCGCTTGGTTTCTATGCGAACGACACTTTTAATTCTAGCAAAATCATTGACAAAGCGTTGGCCTATTCTTCTGGGAGTGACGCTCTAATCTGCACTTTTTTCCTGGGCCATCTACTTCCACCTTTTTTAAACCCTCCACTGGTTGAGAGCGCCATCATGAGGTGCGGTGACATGCCCCATCTACTTCTCCGAAAAGGAGATGACGACCTCTTCATCTTCTCGAGGGTGCTTCCCCGCTTTAGAGGTTCCCGATATTTGGGAGGCATAGACCTCCCTGGCAGCGCCTGTTTCTCCACATTAAGTGAAACCACCACTTATCACATTGAGGGTCCCCTTTTTGGATCTGGCCCCCTCACGAATCCTTTTAGGCGAGGCCACCTCTCTCTCCTAGGTCTCCTGCTCCTTTACGGCGCGCTACAAATTTTTTTAAATACCCTTGTTGAATTAGCCTTTAAATATCCTTCTTCAGAATATGGCAATCATCTGTCTGATGCCCTTTGCAATGATGATATCGACAATATTGATTGGGATTGTTTCCCATGAGTGCATCGCCTTTTGGCTATGGTAGTGGCGTCGCTAGGTCCTTTCTTTCCATTTCTCCAAGGATTACCGAGATGTCCCTATTTAGAGGCGCGAAATTCTCAAACACTTTTCATTGTAGGCGCGGCATAAAATGGCGGCGCTTGTCATCATGCCCTGATTTTGAGGGGCGCTGATCCTACTTCTTCCCTTCTCGGGACTCTTTTTTGGAGACCTCTATGTTCGCCTTCCTTCCTTCCTTTGCATTTTCCAAGTCTATATAAGACTTAACATGCGTCGTCATCTCCTCCACCGTATTGATGGGGCAAATGCTAAAGCTGTCGTACAAAGTCGAGCCTCTTGGTCCCAACGCTATTAAGAAAGCTCGGATGGTCTCCCCTTCCATAATTACCTGATCAATTCCAGGCAGATCCTTATTGAATATGGTGTAGAAGTCACCCAATCTTTCGTCGTTTTTTGCTTCAGTTGGTCCAGATTCTCTACGCTTTTTAGGAGTTGGTGACCTCCTATATACTATATAATAAACTTATCTTTAAGGTCCCCCATGATCTAACTGTTGCCTTGGGGAGGCCAAAAAATCAATGTGACACCACGCCTCCCACTGTGGCTGAAAATAAGAGCGCGAAGTAGGTGTCATCATTTGTACGTCCCAACCACGAGGCTTCATGTCTCTAATTGTGTTCAACTGAGTCACCTTGTCCTCAATAATAATCAATCTATGGTGTCTGCACATGGGGTGGCACATTGATGGACATGATCTCTGGGGCAAACGGGTGCGACGCCCTTTCTCGTAGACGTGGCATGCCTCTACCCTTCTGTTCCTTCATCTTTTGGACGGCAAACGCTTCGACCTCCACCCTGTTCATTATGCCAGGGGATGAGTTTTTTTTTGCCCCTGCGCTTGCAGTGTCGGCGCTCACAAGGAGTATGGCTGGCTGGGGTGCTATTGGAGTTACAAGTGGAACGTTGGGCTTGGAGGTGGCCTCCTCCAACCTGTAAGCGTGCGCTCGTTGAGCTGGGATAGTCATTGCTCTTCTCTTCCTTCGATCAAGAAGTTTAACGTGATCTGCAATGAACGTTTCTGAAAAAAAAACTTCGGGGGTAATATCACTAGCGACGACGATCTTTCAGCGGAAGACACGATACGAGAATGTGTCGGCGTGGGTGCAACAGGCCCGTACCTTCGTTCCGCGGTGACAGGGGTGCTTCATGGGCAGGCTGACTGAGTTGAATGGGTTGGGACGACTTGAATACTAATAGTCCCAAGGGTTGTTGGAGGCTTTCGAGCAAGTCTTCTTCGTTAGTCTCTCGGTTGTTGGTCTTTGCTCGAGTTGTAGGGGAACCATGATTGATTTCGTCCAAGGATTCTCACAGAAGGCGCCAATATGTTGGGTCACAAAATCTGGAGTCTCTTCTTTACGGTCGCTCCTAGCTGCTCCACTGAACTGCACGAAAGGAAAGTCCGGGGTTTTCTTGTTGTTTCCCCTCCGATGCATATATGAGTGAAGGTTAGTTAGGAGTAAATGCAGAACAATATGGTAGGTGAAATCAGTAATGAGCATTAATTCTAGAATGCGGTGAATGGAGGGATATTTATAGCCCTCCTTAACTGAACCATGGGAAGGTGAGACCTACCATGGTGATCCGACTTGTTACTAGGCTGAGCGGACCATGTTTGGTTGAGGTAATGATTTAGGTAGGACAGCTACTCTAGTGTAGGTTATCATTCTTGTCACTTTGATCATTACTTGCCATAAATGGTCGAACTAGGCTGTAAGAGCGTATGCACTTAGACTAGGCTAGTCAATAGGTGCTCTGACATGCATTTAATCCTCGTACTTTCATGTCCGGGGTTCAGAAGGGAAGCGATGGCATTTGGCGCATCCTCAATAAGCGACGCCATTATACATATCTCCTAAAGAGCGACGCCATACTGACAAGCACAAAAGCGACGCCTTTGGGCTTACAAGTCCAGGCCCAATCGGGTTGGGCTAGATACGAAAATATCTGGGCCCAAGACCCATAACCCATCAATTTCCTACCATTCTTTTCGCCTCCTTTTCCACTGTGTTATCTTCTTCAAGATCACATTTTGCTGCTTTTGAGTTGGACTTTGAAATCCTCTTCGAATCTAAGGGCAACCCCTAATGAATATGAAAAATCAGGTGTTTAATGTTGTTCTACCTCAAGTTTTCCAATATAGATTGTAATCTAGCTAAATCATCGGGATCCAATGTCCTACCTTTGTTGCATAGTTATGCTATTCATGGATCTTTTGTACACACCTCAACATCAAATGGAAGGGCTACATACAATTTGATGTTATACAATCCTTATTGTTTGGGTGCAAATCCTCTCACATAGGGCTTGCAAATCGTGTGTGTTATTATGTATATCAATAATTTCATCGTATTAGACTTAACAAACACTAACACTCACAATATACTTATCATGCCACGTTCACAAGCACAAACACGACACAAAATTTTCATGCATGTTCATGTCGTGTTATTGTGTTAAATCTTCGGTGCCACATGTTTTTGGACGATTGTTAATGGTACATGATGTTGCCAAACGATGGTAACCGAACCTTCCGTCGACCCGTCGTTACCTTTTGCCGTTAAATGGTCACGTTTCTGGCACGTGAGGTCCCTTTTTCAGTTCGGTTTGTAGAAAACACCAGAATACCCTCCTCACTGTGTATTCCCTTTTCAACTCCCATATTCAGTATTCCCATTCAGTTTGCTTCGGTTTTCTTCTGCAAAGGCATTCCAGACTCTTCTTCTTCGTTACTTCGTTTAGGGTTCGGTGACTGGATGCAGAGGCAACCGTGACTCGACTTCTCCGTGCGACTTCTCCGTTCGTCTTCTCCGTTCGTGTGCCATCGTTGTCGACGACTCGGCGATTGATTTGCAGCAGCAACCGTGAGTTCCAGCAGCAAGGAGTTCGATTGATTTGCTTCAAGGAGTTCGATCAAGAGGTTTTCAACAACTTCCTCGCCTTAGAAACTGTCGAACACCAAGGTGAGCATTCTCTTTCTCTTATAGCCATAAAGTTTCGATTTTTTCAGTTTGTGAGCATGGGTGAAAATGTGCTGCATTTGTGTTAGGATTTAGGGTTCGTTGATTAGGGTTCCAGTTATTGATTTTCTCTGTTATTCGGTTGAGTTATTCTGTTTTTGGTTTCTGATTTAGGGTTTTTGCTGGTTATGTTGATGTTGAGAGAAACCGTGCTCTGTTCTGTCATATATTGATGTTGTTGGTTTCTCATTCGGCTCTGTTATGGTATTCTGATGTGTGCTTGTTGATTTTTGCATATGTCAGTGATGGCTATTGACAAAGGAAAGAGACCTATGGAAGATGAGTTCATTGACGACTTGGCTGACAAAACAGTGTCGACTGATTGGGATTCTGATTCGGTTTCAGATCCAAATTGGAAGCCCAAAAGGACGGACAATTTAGAGTCGACTGATGAAAGTTCCGAATTTAGGAACGTAAGTAAATCAGGGAAGGCACAATCGAATGTGCATGACAGGGATGAGGATGTTGAGATTGGAGTGGACTCAGCATTTGGAATGGATAAGGAGACAAATTTTGCGTCTTTTCAAGGGGTTGATGCAAGTAACTTCGATGAGGGTGAGTACCCGAGTGATACATTACGAACCCCACCACGCTCTGATGTTGATGAAGGATTTCCCCGTGTACGAAGACATGATATAGTGGACCAACAAGTAGATGGTGAGAGTAACAGCGGTAAAACGAAGAAGGAGCTCCGACTTGGTATGTTGTTTGTGGATGCCAAGGCTTTTCGTGAGTACATGGTTGACCATAGCATCACTGAGGGGTATGAACCGTACTTCACCAAGACGAATACAGCTACTAGAGTCATTGTTGGATGCAAGGTATCGAGTTGTCCCTTTAGAGTTGTTGGTGTTAAGATGAACAAGCAAAAGACTTTTCAGCTTCGACACCTCCAAAAGAAACACGATTGTCCCAAGGCCTACACGAGTAGAAAGCTTGGTGCAAAGTGGATTGCGAAGAACTACATTGACCTTATCAGGAATGAACCAAGGGTGCACAGCAAGACGATTGCAGAGGAGATATCGAAAAGTTACAATTTCGATGTGAAGAGATGGAACATCCAGGAAGGAATAAGAATTGCTCGGGAGAAACTACGAGGAGATAGGGTGTGGCAATTTGAGAGATTGAGAGACTACGCAGCAACTGTCATGACATACAACCCTGGAAGCTCGGCTTTTATACAAGTTGACCCGATCCCAAACCCACTTCGACCCAGATTCGAACGATTATACATGTGCCTTAGGGCATGTGTGGATGGGTTTAAGGCATGTAGACCCTTCATTGGTTTAGACGGTTGTCATTTAAAGGGGCTAGATGGAGGTCAATTGTTGAGTGCGGTCACGAGGGATGCCGATAATCGAGTATTACCCATAGCTTATGTATGGGTAGAGGCTGAAAATAGGGAATCCTGGACTTGGTTTCTGGAGTTGCTGAGTAGTGACATTGGAAATGGGAGGCACCTAGTTCTTATGTCGGATAGACAAAAGGTATGTGTTTTCGGTATTATGTTACTAATTGTGTGTTTTTCAATACTGGCATGACTACAACTGTATGTTTCAGGGCTTGATATCAGCTGTGGAGGATGTGATGCCCGGACATGAACACCGGTTCTTCGCCAGACATATTCATCAGAATATGTTAGTACAAAACCACTCTGACGCAGGGATTAAGACCAGATTCTGGCCAGCCGCATGTGCCTACAACTATCATCGTCACAAGAGCCATATGGATTGGTTAAAGGAACACTTCCGGTCTGCTTGGGAGTACCTGTCCAACATTGAAACAAGAACTTGGTGCAGGTACGAATTTCACCCATCTTCAAAAACTGATCTGGTTGTGAATAACTGCAGCGAGTCCTGGAATGCTAAGATATTAGAAGCTAGAGACAAACCACCCGTGACACTTATGGAGACTTTGAGACGTACCATTATGAAGGATTTCCAGGAAAGAAGACAGGAAGCTGACAGACATGAAGGGCCACTCATGTCAAACATCCTTGAGAAGATAAAGAAGAACAAAGCAACCGCAAGAGGTATGCACATATTATATGCCGGTCTAGGTGAGTATGAGGTAATAGTTGGAAGTACATATCAGTACAAAGTGGATATTAACACCAGGACTTGTAGTTGTGTTGAGTGGGACTTGACCGGCATACCATGTGCTCATGCTTCGGGTTGCCTCATGAATGCAAAGGTGGACTTTGAGGAATACGTTCACCCTTGTTATCATGTTTCCACAATGAAGAAGATATATGAACCCATCATACACCCAATGCCGGGGAGTGACGATTGGGTAAGGGTGGACGCCTTGCCAATTGACCCACCCGTGTTCAGAATGAGAGGTGGGAGACCAAAGAAAAAAAGAGTAAGGGCTGCTCATGAACAAGTGAATAAGGCCAATACGGGCATGACAAAGCATGGGTTAAGGCAGTTATGTGGTTCTTGTGGCCAAACGGGACATAACAAGCGAGGTTGTCCGTTACGTAAAGAACGCTGCAGTTCTCAAAAACCCAACAAAGGGAAGCTATACAAACGTCTACTGCCACAGCAACACAGGTATACATGTTTCCTATTTTTCAGTTTTTTCTGATTTATACTGTTTATACATGCTGACCTATTTGACCTATTTGACAGAGAAAGAGGAAACCGAGCACACCAGTCAGAGCACACCAGTCAGAGCACACCACAAAGAGGAAAACGAAGGCAGGAACCACCAATCAGAGCACACCAGTCCAGGAACATACAGTCCCGGAACCTCAAGCCACGGCACATGAAAGGGAGGTACCTCCAGTCACGGCACCTGAAAGGGAGGTACCACCAGTCCAGGAACCTACAGTCGCGGAACCTCAAGCCACTATCAACATTGATAGTGACGATGATTTCCAGTGTGCTTCCAGTGCCCCTCCCGTGCTGTCCGACTGCAGGGACATAGTACTCCTACCCAACCATTGAAGACTAAGAAGACAAAAGTGTTTCGGGCAGGATTTCGAAAATCACCAAGGAAAATCAAACGTCCGAGGACCTCCAAAGCTAGATCGACTCAATGATTTAGTTTAGTGTTCAAAAGTATTAGAACATTTTGGGTCTGTTTCGGTTCTAACATTGTGTGTCTTCCGGTTGGAACATTTGTTGTGTATGGTATGACAGTTGTGAACATTTGGTTGTTTGGTTTGACAGTTGTGAACATTTGGGTGTTTGGTATGAAAGTGTTGTCACTTGGAAATGAACTTGGTAGTTCTGTGTTGTAATGAAGTTGGTTGTTTTGTGTTTGGAAATTAACTTGTATGTCCCTGTTCTACACGTCATTTGAATGTCAAACATGGTGGTTTTTGGTACACCATGTTGCCTTTACCGCATACTTAAGGTACAGGATGTTTGTTGTCGGAGTCATTAATGGTACACCATGTTACATAATGGTGTTAACACAGGTGAAACATGTTCTTATGTCTGGTGCTGTTAAACCAAATCTGCATTTTAACAGAACTGAATGTTCATGACAGAACTGAATTTCAACATGTCCAACTGCAACACATACGAAGCACAACATGACTACAACATTTAGACACTAAATAAAAACACTACTATGACTACATAATGACCCAAAAAATAAGACCTACTGTCACAAATGAAATTGAAATTACAATTTTTTTCAGAAATTGAACTCTTACACGCAGTGTCAGAATTTCTTCATTCAAATCCGTCCTGATTGCCTCGAACTTCATCAGAGCCCTCCTTCCATATTCGCACATTGCAGGGTCTGCCCATTCGAAGTAATTGCAGTGACTACTACCAACTAAACTCGTCTTCCACTGCAAGAACCGAAATCAGCATAGTGCTGAAATTAGGGTTCCAACACCAAGAACCAAAACCCATAAACTGACAAAGTAACCACAAATTACCGAGTATCTTGGGCAGCCATAGAACATACGGCTGAAGTTCTTCGACGTGCCCGCGGGAATTGCATGGGACATCAGCCCACAGTGGCATGTGCGACTCTCATACGATGGGGAATAGATCGACTTCGCCTTCTGCTTGAATGAGGAAGATGAACAGGGAGAGTACTTACCAGGACCCATGGAAAGCTTCGGACTGCGTCAGGAGAAGGCTCGACTAAGCAATCTTCCTCCGTTCGAACGCTCTTCAAAGTTGACGAGGTATTGTGTGTGACGAGAGGATTTCTGGCGGGATTAAAAGGAAGAGTAAGGGCAGAGTAGGTATTACAAATGACCTGTCAACAAATTGGAACACGTGCCATCGCACGTGATGACATCACGTCTAATTCGAACGGAAGTCACACGGAAGGACCACAAACAATCTTTTCGAAACATGTTGTACCATTTACCATCACGAGGGTTGGAAAACCATTTTGGTCAAACATCATGACCCTTTTTCAGACTTTTCCCTATGCATATAACATGAAAATTATATTGTATTCTCGTGTTCATGTCACTGTTATGATATATACTTTTAGCAACACAATTTTTTCTGTATGTTCGTGTTATGTTATCGTCACACATAAAAAAATGTCATTCTTAATCTCAATGTCATTTTTCACTATCAGTAACTTCAATCTTTATCTTTGGATGTTTTTCACACCTAACTCGTCTGATCCCTCTAAAGGGACATGCTTACCTCGCTACGCATAGGCTTGTTCAAATTAATCGGTTCGGATGAACTGGTCTAGTCTGGTTAGAACTGGTTTGGTTTTAACCGGTTCAGTCGAACTAGTTCCAAAACCAAACCAGTGTTTTTAGGCTTCAAATAGACCAGTTCAAAATAGTACCAAAAATCCAGTTCGAATCAGTTCGACTCGACTCGTATTTTGATACTGGTTTATACTTAAATTTAAATCAAACCACTCTAAACCCATATAATGTTTGAACCGGTCCAAAAACAAAATAAACTAGACTGGTTCTGAAAATAAATAAACCTAGAAATGTATATGTGCATCGTGCCGCAGCTTTGTAATTCAGACTCCTTCATCCACTCTCTTCTTTGTCCTTCTTTCCTTCGTCCAGCACCCTGCTCTCTCCTTCGCGCCGCTGCCCGCCGCAATGCCGCCTACATCCACACCATCGTTTCGCCGCGTCTCAACGTTCCAGCATCTCCATGAGTCAACAATTTCAAGTAAGCTATAAAACCTTATTTCGGTTGAATGATCTAATTTCGTTTGAGTGACCTAATTTACGTCTTTAAAATCGCCCCCAAGTACGTTTTGTTCACCTTGATGGATGTTATTAACTCGATTTTACATTTTGAGTCTTGTTTTGATCGTTGGGTTGGGTTGGAAAGTTTGATTGGACGTTAATGAGAGTATCCCTATCGACGAATGTTGTGAAACTCTACTCGCCCGAGACGGGTCAGTATTGTGAGGAGTGTAATGGTCATTTCTCAACCATAAATCACATATCGTTCTTGGGACCGACTAACCCTCGTGTTTTGCATTCTTGCTCGTCGGATGCACCATTAGAGCTTGGGACACCAGAAATTTTAAAGAGGTCATTAGAATAGTTTCGTTTGATGTTTGTGTTTTAGCTGTCAAGGAATCCTTTTTTCACTCTCATTGTTGCTCTGTTCCTTGCTCATGGATTTATACCATAATGCTCATGGATTTATATCATTTAGGGATGGATTAATGTGATCAATACTCTCAGGGTGCTCAGTGCTCACGACTCCGGTCTGGATCAATTCTCTCACGACCAAAGTAGTTTTTTTTTGGCCAAATAGACCAAAATAGTTATTAAAAAAAATAGACCAAACCAGTTCGAATCGGTTTTTGAACCGATTTTAACCAGACCAATTTTTTTCCTATTAAACAAACCAGTTCTTTTAGTGAGAAAAAAAATATTGGTTTTGTTTAAACCAGACCAGTTCAGTTCAAAATTGGTTTGGGGTCGAACCGGTTCATGAACAAGCCTAGATGCGCACAACCAAAGCCCGAAAGACTAGGTTTTCTTTATTTCAGCTCTGAGAGGACTTAACCAGTCAACGAGGCATTCGAGTGTCTAGACACGTCTCATAACCCAACATCACCAGACTCAACGTGTGCTATAATGTTGAGCCGAGATCGCTTCGCCTTATCTATAGAAATAGTCAACGACCAGATAGATGACACTGGTTCGTACACTTGATCGACGCAAGGGTAGTTGGAAGTTCCCTTTCTGGATGAATTTTCCATATTTTTGTTGGTAAAAAGATATCGCCCTGCCTATCTGCACGCTGGCATGTCGACAAAACAGTATTATTTACTACTTTTTTGCGGAGATCGTTCTTTTCCTGACTTTGGGATGACGTCTAATTGTTGTTCCCCTCTGTTGGATCACATAAACCAGAAACTTATTATCTTCTTTCTTGTATCCTCTCCTTAAACCTGCACAAAATGAAAGCCTGAGGCGTTCCCGTTGTTTCCCCTCCGATGACAAAGTTAGTCGGAGGTTCGTTTGATTTGAGAACTTAAAATGTATGGTAGTTGAGTGAGATCAGAAAACATTACCCCCTGAATATTTATAACATGGAGTATTTATAACATTCCATACCTGGACTATAGTAAGGTCACATCCTACCATAGTAACCAAGGTTATCTCTCGGGTGAGTGAACTATGGTTACTTTAAGAATATTCGTTTATAAAAGGTTGTTCCACTATCGACTGTTCTTTTAGTTTATTTAATCATAGGTGTGCTAAAAGTAGTCGGTATAATCCATAGGCGTGCAGGTGCACCAACTAAGGCAGTTAGTGGATGTTCTGACACACACTTATTCTGAGTATTTTATGTCTTCTGGCGCATCCTCATGGGGTGACGCCCTTACACCATCAGCAGTAAAAAGTGCGACACCTAAATAAATTGGGCTGATAAATCCAGTTCTAAATGTTCTTGGACCAAATGTAAAAATAGTCAAGCCCAATGTTCATAACACATCATCGACGCTCATTTGAGGATTGTAATTTTCATCGAAAGTCGATTCTCTCTTCAATGATAATTCATCTTCTATTGAGCGATGCCTTTTCACAATCCCTATAATTGCTTGTGCTTTTCAAAGGCGTCGCCTAAATCTTGTAATCAGTTGTAACCGATCTTCATTTCCACGTGTCTTTCATGCACGATTTTTTTTCTGACCCGCTGTTATTATAAATTTGAATTTCAAATTCAAATTGTTTAGGCGGGATCTTCTAGAAGCTTCGAGAACCGAGGAGACTCTTCCTTTTATGGGTAAAATCATAATTTCCCTTGCATATGTGACCGTTCGACTGACCTAGGGGGGTCTATAAATACCCCCAAATTCCTTCATTTTCTACTTTACTCCTCTCTCTAATTTCCGAAGCTTTTTCTCTCTAGAATCCTATACCTTTTCTCTAGAATTCCGCCCAAGCTCCGATCACCTTTGATCATTGCTTTGTGTTTTCCTCTCGCTCTCAACGCCCATCACCTTTGCGCCATTCACTCCTACCGAATAATTGATTCCGACTCCAACGTTAGTAATCAAATCTTTCTCCCTTCGCCTGTTCTCAATCTTAAACCCAGTACACTTTCTCTTTTAGTTTTTGAAAAATTGATGGCTGATGCGGGGATGAACGACGCTCATGCCCCAAGGTATCCCATCCCTGATGATGCAGATCCTGAGAACCCTAACCCAGTATGTCAACCCAAAGAGGGCGAGGAAATCATATTCCTGCTTCAAATTGATGTGGGGCTATGATTTCCTTATTGTTCCCCTTTAGTCGATTTGTGTCGCCATTATGGCATTTCTCCAACCCAACTTTCTCCAAATACCCTTCGCACTTGAGTGGGTTTCCGAGTCCTGTGCTTCTGTCGTGGATGGCGATATTCTTTAATTATTTTTCATTGTTTTAATTGCTTGGATGCAAATTGTCTGGGCGTGCCCTTTCTTACTACCCGAGTGGTTCCTCGTTTCAAAGACTAGACTTGGGATTCCACTTATCCCTTAGTAACGGGTTTCCGAACAAGAAACTCGAATTGGAAGAGCGCCTACTTATTTTTACAAGGAGGCGTCCCCTGGTTTCTAGGATCGTCGAAGGTGAGCAAAGATCCCTGCCCCAGCGTCTAGGAACTGTCCTCGACAGACATGGATGCATTGGCGTCAATCTACCTGGACCATAAAGTGGGGCGCGCCCTGATAATCTCCCAAGAGACTAGTGATTCTGATTTAGAGCAAGTTGTCGCGTCCCTTGTAGAGCGTTACCTTCTGCCCTTCACTCGATTAAATAACCCATTCTTCTGTTTTTTTGCATAAAAGAATTTTGCTCTGTTTTCTCACCTGTTAAACGCTCAACAGAAAAAGGCGCCAAAGGAGAAAAAGAAAGCCAAATAGGCTAAAGGAGATGCTCCTAAGAGCCATCACTCCTCCAAGGGACAGAAGAAGGCAAAGCCTATGGTGCAGTCACTTGACCCCCTTAAGGCCCCAGTCGAACGTTTCAACGACGCTACGAATAAAGTCATTGTGCTTTCAAAGGTGTAATTCCTAAATTCTATTAGATTAGTAACATCGTCATTAGTAATAGGAATAACATTTTATTCACTAAAAAGTGGGGTTCCCCTGTCTTGGCCTATAGCGACATCATGTGGACCTACACCGAATATCACAATGGCGTCATAATAAATGGAGCATTTGACCCTTCATTTGATCTGACAGGGGCGACACCTGCAGAAACGTCCAAATCCAAGGCGCAAACTCCTTCCTGGACTCCTGCTACCGAATCCCATGAGGTGATCTTAGTGGACAGCCTTCCCGATGATGTACTCCTTTCTCCTCCTAGAATGGCGAGTACCCCTCCTCGAGTTCTGGCGCACTCCAGATATGAAGGTCCTCCCCTTTACACAGGTCCTCACTTCGACCTGAGGCGTGACCTGCTGGAGAATACTGGCGCCGCAAACCCTCAACAACACTGGGAACCTTGGGACAAATTAAGGAAGGTTCCCTTAGTAGCTCAAACTCCTGCGAGGACCCTGACCTGAGTATTTATTTGCTCTCTAGGGCATGCGCCCCAGCCGATCACGGGCCTTTGAGCTTGGATCGTGAAGCCGTATACCTAATCCCTCTCATTGATTATGAGTAAGGTATACGCCAATTTTCTTATTTCACTACAAGTATCTACCTCAACAACCACGAAATATTGTGTTGTCGCTAGATAGTCGTTGTTAATAAGCATTTTTTGTTTTAACACTATTGTTCGAGGGAATAGAGTTGTTTTTGAGTCGGAAGTTTTGTCGTAGCTGAAAAACCTCTTTAGTGTGTACTTTTTCCGCAACTAGTTATGTCAGTCCAAAAAAAATACTTGACAAATACGTATCCGAGGGTTATATACATCAAGAACATCATTGATGTTATATAACTGTTAACAGTGTCGTAGTAATTTTGTATGTAAAACTTAGTTAGTCGTTACTAATTCGGATACCAACCTGTCAAAACAATCTGGATTTGACCAAGAGCTGAAGCAGATGACCTACGTAGTCGTTTCCTCAGCCGAAACTTCTAAATCACCCCGACACCTTCACTTCGAAGCGATTCCATAAACAATCTCACTGTAACACCGGGACAAATCGATCGAAGCTCATTTGCATACCTTATTTATGACAGCCTTCACTTCACTTCACAACCGATATACCCAACCTTCACCCTGAGACAACCTTCACTTCACTTCACTTCCCTGTATCTTCATCCTTTTTCCTGCAGCATTACGAAAAGGTACGGTTTCCTCCTCAAATTTTGAATCGACGTCTAATTTCTTGAGCTACTAACCGTGAAATTCACCTGTGTTGTCAATGTCTTTCATTGTACATCAAGTAAGGAGCAACTTCATCTTTCGGTTAACGAATTGAGTGACTATGTGTGTGTGTCCCAAGCAACTGATTCGTACGAAGACGATTGCCGAATGCAGACATAACAAAATGTGTTCGTTTCTCCCAATTTATGTTGTGTTTCTGAACAAATCGTCTGTTTGATTGTTTGGTTAAGTGTACAAAAACTGTACGATTGCTGCTCTGTTACAATTACAGAATTAACTGAATTTGTCGTTGAAGAAAGTTGGTTAATTATAATGGGTTCGGTTAAAGCTTATGTGAACATAATAATATAGTAGTTACCAACTACTTTTAAACAAAGACTATGCATAGGATCTCAGTTTTGTAATAGAATTGTTAATTCCCATTTCTGGACAAAGTAGTTGTAAAACATTTGGTGGGTGGAAAACTGTAGTGTCTACTTACATGATACGTTGTGATATTGGCTTTAATCCTCACTCATTTCTAAATAGAGGCTCATTAAGGATGGATAAAAGTTGGATGACGAAACATCGACAAAGTCAGGAATATAAGGCATGTGTTACCTCTTTCTTGGACTTTCCCTATTCGAGTGCGTCATGGGATGAGAAAATCTACTGTCTATGCAAAAATTGTGCTGGTATGTCTTTGTTAGGTACAAGTACGGTGAAGTTGCATCTCGAAAGATATGGAATACTACAAAATTACACTACATGGGTGGACCATGGAGAAGAATTCGAAGAAAGCATTACTAACTGATTTTCTTATGCTGAGTAAAGTACTGCCACCTGAGAATACAGTACCTAAATTCCACTATGTTGTGGTTGAATAACCTATATTGCCTCACATAAATTGGATGCAATATCAATCAAATAGGGACAAAAATACGCGGATACTAATGCCTCCAATCTACATCTCACATATGTAGACACTCTAAATCAGTATTACCCTCAAATACCTGTCGACAGTAATTACGCGTAAACAGAGTCGGCATATTTGCGATGCTAATGATCAAACAGATTATTCATTCACTATTCATTCCAGCAACGGCAAACCTTTAGTGTCAGCATATTGTCGTCGTCGATACCTTTAGCCACGGGGTCTATTGGCACGACTCTTAGCATCAGCAAGGGGTTTTAACAGCGCCACGTCTCGTGAAAAAATGGAAGATATGATAACTGATGGATTGGGTGGTATTAGTCGTGATGAAGGTGAGGAACCCAATAAAGAGGCTAGGACATTTTATAAGCTTTTAGAAGATTGTGAGAAAGGCTTATACCCAAGGTGTGTATCCTAGAGCAATATGTCCTTATTAGTAGAACCGCTGCATCTAAAGGCTCTGTACAAGGTTTCTAACAAGTTCGTAGATGAGTTGCTTCGTATGCTGAGTAAAGTACTTCCACCTGAGAATATAGTACCTAAGTCGTACTATGAGGCAAATAAATTTATATCCCGATTAGGATTGGACTATTTGAAGATACATGCTAGTGTAAATGAGTGTATTCTATTTAGAAATGAATGCGTGAATCTTGATGCATGTCGAATATGTGGTGAGTCACGATGGTTTCAAGGTCATGAAAGTGCATGAGAAATGAATAGTCCTGAGAAATCTAAGCAAAATGGTGGAAAACTTCCCGTTAAAGTACTCTGATACTTTCCACCAACTTCTAGGCTGCAAAGACTACTCATGTCTCATAAACAACATGATTTATGACCTGGCACTCTACAGACCGAATAAAAAATGGAGTACTACGACATCCTTCAGATACAGAGGCATGCAGAAAACTTGACAATGTGAATCCTTCCTTTGGGGCAGAGCCACGCAACATACGTCTTGGATTAGCTACAGATGGGTTCGATGCTTACAGTGACAAGAGTCACCCATATAGCATGTGGTCGGTTGTGTTGATTCCCTACAACGTGTCACTGGAGACCTGCCGGCAAGATACCAATTACATATTGTCAATGTTGATTCCTGGTCCAAAATCCCCAACAAATGATATTGAATGTATCTGCAACCATTAATAGATGAGCTGAACGAGTTATGGTTGAATGGTGCATTAACATATGATGCACACTGTAAAGCAAACTTCCAAATGCACGTTGTTGTACTTTGGACAATAAATGATCTCCCTCGTATGCAAACTTGTCCGGTTGGGCTACTTATGGTAACTTGGCATGTCCAGTATGTCAAATGGACACACATTACTGCTGATTAAATCATGGGAGGAAATGTTCCTTTATGGGCCATAGACGATTCCTACCGGCCGATCACCCATGGAGGAGAAACAAAAGCGCGTTTGATGGAACTGTGAAGGTAAGGAGTGCCCCACAAAGACGTTCTGGGGATGAGGTGTTAAAACAGTTATAGTGCCTTCAACCAATTACATTTGCTAAAATGCAGCCCCCCACAAAATTTGGAGGAGACTCAGTCATTGGAAATTGGAAAAAAAAGCATATTATTCCGCTTACCACACTGGGCAGAACTTTTAGTGCGTGATAACTTGGATGTTATGCACATTGAAAACAACGTGTGTGATAACCTCATTGGGATGTTACTAGGTGTTTCTGGAAAAAAAAATGACAATCTCAATGCCAGACTGGACTTGCAGGTGTTAGGCATAAGAACATCGTTGCATCTCGTACGTAGGAGACCGAAGTTGGTGTTACCACCGGCCTGCTACACCCTATCGAAACAACTTAAGATGAATCTATGTGAGTTCCTAAAAAAATTGCGATTGCCAAGTGGTTATTCGTCAAACATATCTCGTTGTGTAAAGTTGAAAGACAGGAAATTGATCGGTCGGAAAATTCATGACTACCATATTCTAATGCAATGCATACTGAGTGTTGAGATTACGGGATTACTACCCCAAGAATGTATGCAAGGCACTGATAGACATGAGCAACACCTTCAGAGTTCTATCCTCCAAGGAGTTGCACATGGCAGATCTAATGAAAATGGAGACGCAGTTACCAACCACAATGTGCAACCTATAGGGAATATTTCCACCATCATTCTTCAACAGCACCGTACAATTGATAACTCACCCTGTAGAGGAGGCAAGAGTAGCGGGCCAGTTCAATATTGATGGATGTATTCAATTCAAAGGTCAGTACTACTCTACCAAGTTTGGTGAGTTTTAATATGGGTTTATAAGCTTATGACATGCTACTGTGATAGGATAATGGGTATAATGAAGTCATTCGTTCGCAAGAGAAGTCGACCGGAGGGATCAATAGATGAGGGTTATATTGCGCTAGAGTGTTTGACATTCTGGTCCAGATATTTACATGACATTGAGACTAAATTTAGCCGACATAATCCCGCTTTTCCTCAAGATAAGGTTGTTAGGTTGACGACAAGTGGGTTAGGCATCTTTCGTCCGGCTGGAGCACCCATAGGTCGTGTAGTGGTTCTCTAACTGAACAACGAAGAATGGGGACAGTGTCAACGCTATGTTCTTAATCAATGTGAAGAGGTCAAGCCCTTCATTGAGTAAGTGTTTCAATGTATTATTTCTTTAAGAACAAACTAGCGTAAGTCAATTATGTCTAACTCGTTCCATTTGGACATCTTTTTTATAAGTGAACACAAGCGGCAGCTCATTGGAGCTAGGGTTAACATACGGGACATCGATGTGTTTCCCAATAGAACATTCATCCAGTGGTTAGAACGAAGGGTATGAAATCCTTAACCCCGTTTTTTAATCATGATACGATATTGATGTATACATTGAATTGTTTATTGCATTAGGTTGATCGAATGTCTGGACAGCATGAGGATGAAAAATTTCGTCAACTTAAGGCATTATGTTAGGGTCCTTTATATGGCGTGAAGACATATACTGGATATATAGCTACTGAGTTCATTTTCCACAAGAAGGAGCGGTCAAAGATGAGGAACTTTGAGAATAGTGGTGTCTTATGCAAAGCTGATACAACGTGCTATGCTAGATCCTCCGACAACAACCCCCTTGAAGGGACGATTGATTATTACGGAGTATTAAGGGAAGTAGTGGAGCTTCAATATATTGGAGATCTCAACATTGTTGTGTTCAAATGTGACTGGTACAACGTACTGTCATCATTCATTGGCATGAAAGTGGATGAGTACGATTTTGTTTGTGTTAACACAACAAACTATTTGTCCACGGATGAACCATATGTACTGGCATCCCAAGCAACACAGGTTTTCTACTTGACTGACAATAATAATAAAGATTGGAGTATTGCGTTGACTGCATAGGCCAAAAGGTGGTTCGTCCTTGGCGGACAAGTGTCTGGAAAATCTATTGAGCCATACCAGGAAACCTCTATTGCAGTGGTTGCTAATGTCCCGCATGTCGATCAGGTAGACGAGGAGCTCGATTGGTGTAGGAACGGCATTGATTCAATAGAGGTAGAAACGGATCTCATTAATGCTGTCATGCGAAACAACGACATTCACGAAGGATCACACATTCTTGAAGAAGAGGACGTTACAGTTGTGGGCGTGGAAGATAGCGACTATTCTTCATCTGATGGGACTGACTCAGAATTAGAGGAAGACTTGTACGACTCCGAGCAAGACCCTGGGTCTTCATCCAATGATGACCCGGGAGATGACTGACAAAGACTCTAGGTTATGGACCTACAAATGTTGCTCTTGTATGTTCAGTTTGTACTGTAGACTACGTATATTGTGTTCTGTTTGTCTTCTACAATTGTGTTATGTTTGTTATGTAGACTTTATGTTATGCACAAACATTTCTGTTCTGTTCTTGACATTTGTTCTGTTTGTTAAATAAGAGTGTAGCAATTTGGTTAAATGGAGTGTTTGTATTGTACACTACTTTAGTATTGTAGACTATTGTGTAGAAATTGTGGTAAATTCTGTTTGTATTAAGCCCGTTTGAGACTACAATTCTGTTTGTATTCTGCTTATATTGTTCTGCAATTCTGTTTGTACTGTAATTTGCTGCAATTACATTGTTCTGTTTCTGTAATTTGTTGGAATTGTTCTGAAATTCTGTTTGTTCTGCAATTCTGTTTGTAATTTGTTCTAGTTAAATGTAATTTGCTGAAAATTGATGTACATTGCTGTAAATTGATGTTTCAATGTATATACAATAGAATTTCTACAGATGCATGTGATGTAAGTTGATCAATGTATAACTAATAAAATTGATGTAAGTTGACCAATGTGCTGTAAATTGCTGTAAAACTGATAATGATTTCGGCTATTGCTCATACCTGCTGATAATAAGGTAACAAGCCTCTATTCTGCCGTGTTGCAATCACTGCCCATGTCAAATCTGCATTTTCAGTCTGGGTGTTCATGTTTGTTTCACCAAAGTGTCTATTAACTGCAAGAAAATCAATGCGGCATTACCATGAGCGTCAACCTATTCACCATCACTTTTGACCAAAATAAATTAGCTAAAGCTTGTGAGTCGTCATCTCACAGAAGAGTTGATGTTGTACAAACAGATTGTGTTCTTATGTTCACAGAAGAGATTTCAACATGTGTTGTGTTCTATGTATACATGTTTCAATGTTATGTTTCTAAGATTCTGTTTTGCCAACAGATTTCTTGTCATGTTCGAGAGCTTTATTATTGATATGATTATATATGTATCTCGAATTCATAAGAGATGATATATTAGATAGGTTGCAAAACTATGAACATGGTAATCTGCGTTTGATCATCAATTGGCCAATAATCCTTGATATGTGCCCATTTTACATTCGAAACCCTAGATAAACAACATAAACACCAACCAGACAGAAAGGTAGGCAGACAGACAGTTTCTATATATTGCAGCATGATGCAATATATAAGATTTTTTACGATGTGTCGTTGATTAGATCATCATCTTGAGCGAGGGAAGTGTGGTCTTCTCCATCGAGTTTGGCTGATCAGCAACAGTATATTCATCATCTGCAATGTCATCACTTTCCAGTATCTTCAGTTTCATTTCATTCAACAGAGTATATATAATGGGAATCGACATACCTCCTTCAGATGCTTATTCTCTTCTTTGAGTATCCAATCCCGTTTTCAAGAAAAAATGAAGCAGTTAAGACATATGCATAACAGAACAGTGATTTTAAACATAGCATAACACAATAAGCAAACCCAATGTGTAGAATTCTACATTTCATTTGATAAATCAGGACAGGGAACAATATGTTAAACATCACATGAGCCAACTAAGTTCTGTATTTTAAAATCCTGCACAAACATAAGCACAACCAGTGAAACAACAACTAACAACTGCAGTGCCGTAACAACTCTTCAAATGACATAGTACCAAACGTCATTGAGTCTAATATAGTTAGATTGTTTCCGACTGTCGACACCCGGCGGTTGAGGCATTGTCCGAAGGTTGAAGAAGCTGAATCTGCAAGCAGAAGTAGGACATTGCATAATATAGCAGCTGCAAAAGATGAATAATTATACGAATGGGATAGGGTGGCGGTCGATCGATTGCTTGAGCCCCAGACCCTTGCTCAGTGTCGCTATAGCCGCAGAATAAACCCAGGCCCTGGTTCAGTGTCGCTATGTCCTCCTACACAATGAACCCATGTCCAAACTCTCGCGGAAGTGAAGACAAGATAAAGGTAAAAAGCGGGAAAATGGAAATTCCAAATGAAGGGGAGGGCCTTGGCAAATCGCGGGAAATTCCAAATGAAGGATAAAGCCTTTGCAAATTAAGGAAAAAACAAAGGTTTATGGGTTAGGGATTTTAAATAGATTATTAATTATATTGTTGATATTAATTTTTATTATTGACTCGTGCATTTTAACTAATTATATGCATTTTGTACACTTAATATAATGAATATATATAAAAAATAAAATATACTACTTATGGCTATTGCACTTTTGCGCAAGCCAAATATATAGTTAATAGTTGTTTAGAAGTGGTTCTGACGGTTTAGTGGTTGGAACTTAACGTTATTACTAAATAAGGTAATTTAGTAGGGAATATGACAGTATATAATACTGTATTAGAAAAACAACATTACTATATATAATATTGTATTATACAATATGTACAAGTTTGTACTATATACAATATATACAAGTTTGTATTATATGTACAAGTTTGTATTATATGTACAAGTTTGTATTATATTATACTGTATTATATACAAGTTTGTACGCCCCTATTATATTATATGTTGTACTTGTATATTACATTAAAAACCTTTGGGCTCATACCACTTCTTGTACCAATTTTAATATAATATTCGATTTATATATTAAAATATCTACTCTAAACCATTACACCAAATTAGTTGGTTCGGTGATGATTTACAATCTACACTAATATAATGTATTATAGAACCATGACATATGGATTATGGACCTATGGGTTAGGATTGGAATTATCATCCTGGAGAAGCTTGCGTTGATAATCTTGCTCAAATCTGTCGAATGCATTCAACTCATGGTACAACTCCTGCAAATACATAACTTACATTACATTCTAATTTACACTATCTAGTGTTCACGTTCCTCCAACGACATACCTAGATTCTCAGCAGAAGACTTGACTAAGTATTTGGATAACTAAGAAAATTGAAGTTGTTGAGTACTACTGAGGTGCTTTGACAGACTAAGGTACCTGAATTATATAAAGAAATGAAAAAAAAGATACTCACAGTTGTATACTGAACCAGGTTCACTAGTTGGTCCATTAAGCTCTAAGATTCTTCTTTTAATTGTATATGGTGTATAAATTCAGAGCCCAACCTACGACCCAAATGACCCAGGTATCACCGGTCATCTACGGGTTTAGTCAAAATGATACGTGGGTCAAAAAACATAACCCAAACACGACCCGTGGGCAGGTCACCCACGAGCTGGGTCAGGTTTTGCCACCCCTATTTGATTCGTAAATAATTTGATAAAATAAATTATTGACAAATCATAAAAACAAGATAATACTTAAAATTTTGTTGCATGGCCGAACTTGACATTAATGTTGTGGTGGAGACCTATTATCGGACTGAAACCCTATTCTATTTTGTTCTACATTATCAGACTGGAGCCCTATTCTATTAGGTTGAAGCCCACTCGTGCTGCAAATATCTATGTTTGACCCGGTGTCCAAGCATGCAACACCTTCTGCATCGGCACATTACCCCTTTTAGAAGCAAATGTCATTTGAAATTAAGATGATATGACAACACGGTCCCACCATTTCTGCAGCTTTTGCAACTCCCCTGTAATTTACCGCGCAATCACTCCTTCTACCCGCGCTCTTGGGTTTGGACTCTTCATTTCTGACCGAAAGTTCCTCTCCTCTGACGATTCAAAGGTACGGTTCATCTTCAAGAAGTCCTGCAACTCTAGCACCAAAGGTACGGTTCATCTTCTTGCTATTCCATCTGCCTACTTGTCTTTGAAGAAACTTGAACAACAGTGATATGAGTCGGACATCCATGAATCGTCCTTTTCTAAGTAATGGATTTTTGTTTCACAACAGTAACTAAGGTCGGACTTAGGTTAGTTTTGCAAATGTTGTCCTGTTCTTACATTTTACTCCACGAAAGTCCGTTAAAAATTGAAATTCAATAGGTCAAACCTTTGGAAATAATGATAAGCCACAGTTTGGAAGATACATGTCTTGTTAGCGTTTCTTCGATCGGTTGTCACCATAAAATGTCAGCAACTTTATGGTCCTTACATATTCATCTCTGTTCTTCCACATACTCACTGCTTGGAAGGACTTCTGTAGAAGTGTTGAACACAGTCGTGACGATGGTGGGAACTAGAAGAATGAAGAAGACTAGTACCAATGTTAAGCCAATCCGAACTCGTAAGTCATCCCGGAAACTGTCTCGCGCGACACCAAGTAGGTTTACATCCTCCAAACGTTTGTGGCTTACAGGACATGGGAGAGTTGTATCCTGTACCCATATAGGTTTAGTTCCTTATTTAACTTTATACTTTCAGGTTCATCAGCTGGTGACAATTTGGTGGAAAACAGTACAAAACCGATCACATTGGACCCCCCCCCCCTAGTTGAAGAAATTCCAGCAGAGGAAACACAGCATGAAGATCCATTGATGGAAGACCATGCGACCGAACATGGTAAGTCTGTGTGGAAACTAAACTAGCCAACAACCATTGGAAGTTATTGAATCCTTTATGCCTATGGTCGTGTGTTATTAAGTACAGATGAATGTGTAAGGGTGCAAGATGAAGGTTTAAGGCATGCAGCTGAGAAGCTATGGAGAGGTCAGACTAGGTGTATTAAGATGTCAAGAAATGGAATCAATGAAAAAGAAGAGTTACAGTTTAAAGTTCAGGGCAAGGTTTGCTCGAAGAATGCATCAGTGTTTGCCTCATGGTGTGGGTGCATCGTACGGAAACGAACGAATGCACCATTGATGGTGAAAGACTGGAAAGAGATACTAAAGGAGCCCATTGAATACGAAGCCAAAATGCCAATGGTCGTTGGAGTAAGTACACTTACATTTTCTTTCTTAACGGATGTATGTTTCGCACTACATGTGTATTTAGTTGTTCAATAAGACAGAATGTGTATCTTTGCAAACATTACAATTTTAAACGAGAATCAACTATTGTTGCTTCGCAAGAAAAGTTTGTTATCCCTAAAGATAATAACTTGAAGAAACTGATTGTATGTACACTCAAAGAGAAGTACAGGAATTACCGGGCCAACCTGAAAAGAATGTATTATGACAGATACCTTGTCAATGAAGAAAGGATACAGAACATCCCGGCGGACGTGGTGAAAGAAGATTGGGTGTGGCTAGTGAATTAGTTCAGCTCATAGGCGTTTAAGGTGGTTAAACTGACCAAATCTTGTTCTTTTATGATTTACTGCGACGTATAACAAGTTTTTATAACTTATTGACCATATGAGTGTTTGTGTTCTCATACTTGAATTGAAGGTGATGAGCGAGCGTAACAAAGTAAACAAAGCTTACCAAGTGATCAAGCACACTGCGGGGACATGCAGCTTTGCCAAGAGGGAACAGGAAGATGTAATCAACCCATACAACCACCCTCTTCAAAATCTAGTAATCACTCAGTTACCGTGCTTGTTTTTAAAAATGCAGATTATGAACAATAATGGGGTGCATCCGGGTGAATGCCACATGTTTCGGAAGACCCATGTGGACAAGAAGGGGGTTACTCTAAATCCGAAAAGTCAAGCAATCCTGGTAAGCGATAAGACCTCCTATTCTTTCTTATTTTTTTAAATGTTTCAGACCTAACACATGAGATTGGATTGTACTCGCTGTAGGAGCAAGTTGAACAAAGGGTTGCTGAACTGCAAGCTGAAGAGGACGTTCTCGTTGACAAGGATGCACTTTATGACGCAATTCGTAAGACTGAGCATCGCCGATCTTGTGTATCCAAAATTGCACGGATGATGGAGAGTGAGCAGTTAAATAAAGCGAAGGAAGAAGTGGCGCTAGCTAGAGATGAAACTGTAGAACTAAAAAAGTTAGCGGAGGAGAGTTCAAAGAATGCGGAGGAGAGTTCAAGGAAGGCGGAGGAAGTGATAACAACTCTAATGAAATTCCAGGAAAACATGATGGCAGTCTAAAGAGATATGGCATTCATGAGAAGGGCACTGCAAGTCAATGGTGCATTGCTTGATGATTCAGATCCATAAGGTACAGTAAACAGGTCTTTATTTGAGTGATAGTACTTTGTTCTTGAGGCATGTTAATGTGAGGTTTTTCTAATTCAACCTATTGGTGTGTTTGCAGATCGAAATGAATGACATATGACGCAACTCCTTTTTAGGTAATCATTTACACTTGCTTGATGTCCAGTTGGGTTAGGCCTAGTATATTATCTGTCTTGAAACAACGACTGTGCATTTTGTAACACTACAAGAATGTTCATCAATAGACACGAAAATTCAATGTTGTCACAATGGTTTTGAGAGTAAAAAACTTCTTTAGTTTCAGCAAAATATCTTGTAGTTGATGACACTATTCAGTGTCACAGAATTTTCCATTGCTAAAAGTGAGTTTTAGTATGTACTTTTGTCGCTGCAATTTGTTTACCCCCCAAAAAATGTACTGTTGAAAATACGTCTGATACTAATATTGGCAATCAGTTATACCAACGTAGTATATTGCATAAACAATTTTTTAGTATCAAGATTTCCTGATGCAATAAATCTATAAACAGTGGTGACATTAAGTCGAATGTAATATTACATTTTTCGTCGCTAAATGGTACTCCAATATATAAACTTAGAGAAAAGACCAGTACTTGCCAGAAACATAATTTGATCAAAAATTTCGTGATAGACAATATTGCTAATGTGAAAATAAAATAAAATTAGGATAGCTAACAAAGTGTTTTGATAAAAATATAAAATTGAGAAAAGCCTACCAATATATATTATATATTTATAGAGATAAATATAAATTTAAGCAAAAATTACTAAAAAGATAAATATAAATTTATAAATCTATATAATATACAAGTACAACATGTAATATAATATAATATATAATTTAGTATAATCAATTACCAATATGTATTATATATTTATACGGTTTGTAATATAATATATAATATAACACATAATATAATGTATTATTTAATTTAGTATAATTAATAATCAATATATTGGATATATTTATAATATAGTATATTAGATACTTTACTAAACCGTCTGTTTCCAAAATTTGAAATTAACACGGCATAACTCAAAATTTCAAACTGGAGCCTTATCTCTAAAAAGCCTTCGTCCTCTCCGTTTTCTCCTCTCCTCACCGTTCTCGTTACTTGCTCGTCTTTCTTGCTTTATGGAGTCCGACGACGCTATACCAGAAGCATCAAGAACGAGAGAGGGGAATCATCAATCGAGAAAGACAGACGGGGAAGAAGACCTAGGCTTGCTATGGAAGCTGTCGGTGGTGAAATCCAAGCATCTAGGGAAGCTAAGCCCTGCCTTGGGCTTCGGCGCCGGCTGCGGTGTCGGCTTTGGCGTGGTTCTAATGGGCGGTACTTAATCCGTCTCTATCCTTCGTTTTAATCTAATACCCAATCAGTGAGTCGGGCAACGAGTTTGGGGAAGTTTGGGGCTCGTTAGGTCAAGGTTTCTCTCAATTGGCTGTTCTTAAGATATTGCCTATCCAGTTAGGGTTCATTTTTATTGAATTGCTTTACCAGACCTCAAAGGACGTGAAAATCGTTCTCTTTTTAGTTGAATTCTTGAATTGTGTATTCCAGATTGATCTTGACTTACGAATAATTTGTTATTTGAGATTTGAATTGGATCTTTCGAGGTCACTAAAACCGGGATTTATATAGCCAAGTGTTCTGGATTTTTCCAATATTTGTAAAACAGTAGCAATCTAGTGTATATCCATAATGTATATATTCACATGTGCAGGAATTGGACCTGGGATTCCCGGGATGCAGCTTGGATTTGTAGCAGGAGTTGGGTGCGAAATAACTGCTTATTGTTTGTGCCAAAGTGTTAAGAAGAACTGCTTATTATTTGTTAACAGAAACCATGCTGGCATTCTGTTTTCTCCTACATGATCAGAATTTTGATAAACTGTTGCTGTAGAGCAAACAAGGTGGGCCTATCATCGTAGTTGTAGATAAACATGAAGAATGAGAAGCTTTATGCTTCACAAGGTGGGCCTATCATCGTAGCTCAGGCAAGAATTACTTTGCAATGTGAATTTTACCCAACTTTTCAATTACTTCCAGTTCTATGCTAATAGGTATTGAAACTAGTGGTAGTTTATTGGCAGAGTTCGTTCTGAGGACTTAATGATCAGAATTTTGATAAACTGGATTTGATTTAGTACAAATGTTAGTATTTTCCTTGAAATAAAGAATTAGTATAATGAATTGAGAAGCATAGTCATACCTTAAGTTTGTCTCTACTTAATGGAGTGGCAAATTCTTGAGTCATCATCATTTAAATTTTGTAGCCAACTGATAAAAATAGTGATAGTGTTGCGTGTATTTATTCTGAGTTTCTATTTCCATTGTCTTGTTCATGTTTTTATAATGGTACACTGAAATACTAGAGGAATTCAATAAAGATCCAGAAAGTCATGATGGGCCTCCTGATTGCGTTGTAAGTTCTGTGTTTTGAGATGAGTTGTTCCAGAATTTTCTATGCATCCGAGACTATATGAGTTCCCATTTCTCCATCTTAACCTGTGTTTTTTTTCTCTGGGATGTAGTTTCTGTGCAGAATCAGGGAGCTGATTCTAAGAGCGTTGGGCGTGTGCGAATGCAAAATCATATTGTTAGGTATTGAACTGCACTATCTTATCTACTATGATCATTCATAGTTCTAATCATTCATTGCTGGAACATCTAAACGGTATTTTGTCTGTGTTTGTTGTAGGTTTTGGTCCTTTTGGACCACATGTATATGCTGAATTTCTTGTGTGCTGGTAATGTGCTGTGTTTGTGGTGTGTTTATGCTGAGTTTTGGTCTTTCTGGTATGGACAAATATTGATATGTTTGTTCAGGACACTTTGTAGTGAAATGTATGAATGGTTGGTTGTAGGTGGTATGCATTATGTAATGTCTAGCTGGTGAAAATCCGAAAAATGTATTATGAAACTGGTATAACTGTATTAGCATCGAAAAATTGATTACCAATACATACGGAAAATACATTCAGAAAAAACCCGATGCAGTTACTCTTTAGCTGGAACAAACTTCGTACGATAGACAACGACAATTACTGCGGCTAAACGTAGACAATAACCTCAACACAAAGCAAACAATGCAATTTAGGTCGCACATGTGACTTGCATCGACCACAAACTTAGACAGTATTAACATCTTCCTGCATTAAACGTTATGTGACGCTATTTATGTATAATTAGTTTCTAAATACTTGTTGATGTTAATACAACCTTACTATATCCACATATGTTAGACACAAATCACATGAAACAGAAACACACATATAGCTTCATTTTACCATGAGATCACCTTGTATCTAAACAAACTATATAGCATCAACTTAGGCCCAACGGTATTTACGCATGAACACCATTGACAATATCTTGATGCTAAAGGTATAGCCAACTGTTCATTCCAGCAGCGACAGACGTTTTAACAGCGACAAAACCCAACTTAGTAACGATTTTATACCGCGGTTATAGTCCTACTTTCTTGTAGTGTTTCTTTCCTTAGTAATTTTCATACCTGAATTTTTCCTAACATTTTGAATTTGAAATTCTTCAGGTGATTCCTGCTCAGTTGAAGATGGGTGCCACTATCCTAGGGTTGGAGGAGGAGAGGGAGCGCATTATCTGCACAATCCGCCAGGTAGAGGATACAAAGTTCGAGCAGGAACGAACTCCTCGTTGCCTCACCATTTCAGAGGCGGAGCAGAAGGAGTTGGAAGCGAAGGTTGTTCAAAAGGAACAACTCGCTACCAACTTAAGGGAAGCGCAGAAAAGGGAAACCAACCTGTTCGTGGCGTTGGAAAAGCTCCAAAGGAAGATTGCTCAACTGAAAGGGGAGTCGACTTCCCAACAAGTTCCTATAGAGGCCAAAAAGGAGACGGAGCAGGCGTTGAAGGAGGCGCCGCAAGCAACGAAGGAGGTTGAGCTCCTAAAACACAAGCTTCCTAAACGATTGGAAGAGAGCGCCACAGAGGCGGTAGAGACCTTTCGCACCAGCAAAGAGCTTGCACAGGCTGTGGCGGAATGGAATCGCAAGGGAGGGATCTCCATCTTCAAGAAGGCGGCCAAAGAAATTCAAAAGGTTGACGCCAATATACCTATGGAAATGCTGGACTTCCCTAAGAGCTACCTCGCTTTAAAAGCTAGAGAGGAGGCTGAAGCAGCGAAGGAAGGTGAAAAGAAAGAATCTGAGGATGAAGTGTTTCCTGTAAGGGATTCGTCTCTGCTCAAGAGGTACTTCTTAATCCAGAACCTCTAGCGCCCACTCCTGAAATAACATCGACAGCCAATGCCCCTTCAAGTGATTCGGCTATGCTGCCTTCCCTCCTAGGGATCCACCACCGCCATCTTCCTAAAGACTTTCAGCTTATCGTTTTGCATGTAGTTTATTATGCTTTTCATCCACTTAGTCTTTTCCAGATTTTTTTTTTGTAAAGACTGATTGTAGTGCTTTTATTAATCGCATCTTGGGTACTTAATTTTGTTTCACTAAATGTTTTGCATCCACTATTTTGTATGCTATGATTTGATGCTTCACCTTTCATCCACCTTACTTCTGTTAATTATTCGAACCTTTCCTACTTAGCCTTATTTTGACTAAGTATGGATATCATACTTCTTGATCATAATCATAAACAAAACAAGTCGCCATAGATATTTGGATAAACGCCTCGCCAAAACAAACTTTAACTGTATTAGTCAAACTTAAGCATTTGCCAATAAGTATTGATTTGTAATTTGCCTCGCCTAAACAACTTTAATTACAACGCCTTTGACATTACATAAATTCGATACATATGTATGCACCATCTTTCAAACATAAATTTTTTTTCAAATGCTCTGCATTAAAAGTATTCTTCAATACTTTCCCTTCTTGATCTTATAGGCCATACGACTGAGGAATGGTAACAACCTTGTAAGGTCCTTCCCATTTTGGAGACAATTTATTTATTCTATCTTGATGCATAAATTAATGTCTTCTCCATACCCTCTCCCCCACGAAAACTTGGCGAAAATATTCCCGCCTATTATAGTATCTTGTCGTGGCTAAGCGCATCCGCCTTTGAATTTTTTCAGAGGCCCATATCTTTTCATCAACCATATCCAATTTAAAACGCCTTTGGTCATCATTGTTCAAGGCGTCATAATGCTTCACTCTATGGGACTCTACTACTATCTCTGTTGCGGCCACAACCTCAGAACCATACACTAATCCAAAATTTGTTTCCTTGATCGCCTTCTTGGGAGTTGTTCACAACACCCATAATACATTTTCCAATTCTTCTGTCCATTTTCCTCCCAAAACGTCTAGTCTTATCTTTAGACCATTCAACGCCGTTTTATTTTCCACTTCCACTTGTCCATTAGCATGCGCGCGTTTGACTAAAGCGTGTCTATGCTCAATTTTCAAGTCTTCACAAAAACATCTCAATTCCTTTCCGGCGAATTGTGAACCATTGTCACTGACTAGAACGCTTGGGATTCCATATCGAGAAACAATTCTCGACTTAAGGAATTTGATAACTTGAAATTTAGTAGTAGATGCCAACGCCTTTGCTTCAATCCATTTCGAGAAATACTCGATCGCTACTATAATATAAGTGTGTTGCTTGAACCTTGGTAAAGGACCTACCAAGTCAATTCCCCATTGAGCAAACGGCCATGCCGCACTTATACTAGTAAGCTTTGTTGCGGGGACAACTATTTTCGGACTATACTTCTAGCATGATTCACATTTCATGATCAAATTCATCGCCTCTTGGTTCATTGTAGGCCAATAATATCCTTGGTTCAATACCTTTTCCACAATTGACCTCGCTCCTTCATGACAAGTTGCATATCTTTCATGTACTTCTCTCAAAATGGTAGTTGTTTCTGGATGAGCGACGCTTCTAAGATAGGGTGTAGAAAAAAACTTCTTATAAAGCATTCTACCGATTATTCTAAATCTGGGATTCAGTAGAACAATCTTTTTTACATTGACGTCATCCTGAGGAAGCTCTCCTAACTCTAAATATGCTCGAATAGGCGTCGCCCAATCAACTGCAATGTTAATGTTGGCGCATATCATGTTCCCGTCCCCATGATTGGTTTCTATGAAATGCACTTGTATGGGTGTTGCTTGCCAAACATATTTGCTTAAGGCGTCTGCTTCGTGATTCTCCTCTCGTGGGATGGCGTCGATCTGGAATTGTTTTGGCGTCGATCTAAAACATTGATTTCATGTTCATGAAATATGGGCGTAGCTTCCTGGAAGATATTACCAACGCATAAAGATACTTCTCAACCTCCAAGTAATTTATTTCAGTTTTGGTGAGTACTTTCGATACATGATACAGGGACACTTGACCCTTGCCTACTTCTTTGATCAACATCGAACTTACAGCAACTTGAGTGATACTTAAATATAAAGACAATGAGTCCCCTTTAGAGGGTTTCGCCAATGGTGGGAGAGTCTTGAGATCCTGCTTCAAGTCTTGAAAGGCCTTCTCACATTCAAAAGTCCACTCAAACGTTTTTTTAGCCCTCAACACCTGGAAAAATGGCAATGATTTGTCCCCTGCCTTTGCTAAGAAATGACTTAGCGTCGCTAACCTTCCATTCAAACTCTGCACTTCTTTGTGGCAGGTGGGGCTCTTCATTGCTTCAATCGCTTCCAAATTCTCAAGATTGACTTATATCCCTCTTTGGCTGACTCTATTTCTTAGAAATTTTTCTAACAGAACGCCAAAAGCACATTTTGCTGAGTTTAGACGCACTTAATAAAGGCGCATCCTCTCAAAGGTCTTCCACATGATCGACACTATTTATTGACTTTATCAACATGTCATCCACATTTGCTTCCATGGTGATGCCTATCATTCCAGAAAAAACGCTTGCTTACCATCCTTTGGTAAGTAGCACCAACATTTATCAAACCAAAAGGCATCACCGTGTAGTGATAAATAGCACTATCAGCATAAAAGGTTGTATATTGAGAATCGCCATCAGCCATCTGTATCTGGTTATAACCAGAATAAGCATCCATGAAACTGAGAAGTTCATGGCCCGAGGTGGCGTCAACCAACTGATCTATCCTTGGCAAAGGATATGAATCTTTTCGACACGCCTTATTCAAATCGCGAAAATCAATACACATTCTTCACTTCCCATTGCTCTTTGTCACTAGTACGAGATTGGTTACCCAGGTTAGGAACCTGATTTCCTTCACGAAACTTCCCTTCACAAATTTCCCAACTTCTTGTCTGATTGTGATCGCATTTTCTTCGCATACAGGGCATCGCTTCTGTGCAATGGGCCTAACATTCGGATCCATGTTGAGTTCATGGGAAATCACCTCCTTGCTAGTCCCTCACACGTCGTTTGGTTTCTTGCGAACAGTTCTTTGAACTCCACCAAAAGCATTGATAAAGCTGCAGCTTCTTCTTCTGGGAGTGACGCTCCAATCTGTACTTGATTTCCTAGACCATCCAATTCCACCTTGTCCAATCCTTCAACCGGTTGGGGCCGACTATTCTCTTCTCGAGGATCCTCCTCAATTTGAATCATTAAGGTATTTTTCTTTCTTATCTGGCGTCACATTGCTTGGACATAGCAACTACGTTTCGCTAGTTGATCTCCCTTCACCACTCCTACACCATGAGGCATTGGGAATTTAAGGAATTGATGATATGTGGAATGCATCATTTTATTTGGATTTAGAGTTGAACGCCCCAATATAGCATTGTATGATGCAGGGGCATCAACTACAATAAAGGTGACCTCCAAATCCAATGATTTCCACCCTTCACCCAACTGCACTGAAAGGGTGACAGCTCCCACGGGGTAGGTAGTATGCGAGGCGGATCCCATCAGCGGGAAATTGAGCTTTTTCAAGTTTCTTTCTTTTTGTCCCATCCTCTTGTACGCATCTAGAAACAAAATATATGTCGAACATCCCGAATCTACCAATACTCTCTTCACGTTGAATCTATCAATCCCTATCGTAATCACAAGGGCATCATCATGAGGAGAAGTAACATGTGCCATCTCTTTCTTTGAGAATGAAATTATTATTTCCTCCTCTTCTCTAGAGTGTTTTCCTGATTTGGAAGTTCCTGAAATTTGAGACACGTAAACCTCCTTATCGACGCTTGTTTCTCCTCCACACGTAAAACCACAACTTATTACATTAAGTTCTTCCTACCTAGGTCCAGCAACTTCTCGATTGTTTCTCGGCAACGCTTTTCTTGGGCTTCTACTCCTTTGACGTCGGTCCACAAAGTTTTTTAGATGCCCTTGTTGAATCAGCCTTTCTATATCCTTTTTCATAATATGACAGTCATCCCTATGATGTCCCTTACAATGATGGTACCAACAATATTGGTTGGGATTGTTTCCCATGGTTGCATCGTGCTTTATCTATGGTGTAGGCGTCCCCAAATTCTTCTTTTCCTTTTTTACAAGAACAACTAAAATCTCCCTATTCAAAGGCGTGAAACTATCAAACACTTCTTGTTGTGTGCAAGGCATGAATTAGCGACGCTTATCGTCATGTCCGGATTTTGAAGGACGTTGTTCTGGTCTTTTTCCTTCTGAAGTATCCTTTTTAAATACTTTCTTGCTCACCTTCCTTCTTTCTCTTGCAATTTCCAAGTCTATGTAAGACTTAACCCACACCGCCATTTCTTCCACTGTGTTGATAGGGATGATGCTAAAACTATCATACAAAGATGAGCCCCTCGGTCCCAAACCTCGTACAAAAACGGGGATAGTCTCCTCTTCTGTGATTGCTTGATCAATCCCTGCAAGCTCCTTATTAAATCTGGTGGAGAAGTCGCCTAGGCTTTCATCACCTTTTTGTTTTAAGTAGGCCAGAGTTCCCATACTTTCTAGGAGTTGGCGTCCTCCCATATATTGTACTATAAATTTTTCTTTCAGATCTCCCCATGATTTTACTACTACTTTAGGGAGGCTTAAAAACCAATGAGATGCGACGCCTCCTAAGGTAGCGGAAAAAAGGAGCACAAAATGATTATCATCATTTGTTTGTCACAGTAAATAGGCTTGATGCCTCTGAATATGTTCGACTGGATCGCCTTCTCCTCTATAGTAATCAATCTGCGGTGTGTGCACATGGGGTGACACTTTGGCGAAAACGATTTTTGGAGCAAATGGGTGTGACACCCTATCTCGCAGACGTGGCATGGCTCTGCCTTTTTGTTCCATCACTTTGTGAGCGACAAGCTCTTGGATTTCCTCCCTGGTCACTATGCCAGGGGGATGAGCCATTGTCTCGGACTCATGTCTTTGCTCTTCAAGGGTAGGAAGTGCTTTCGGGACAGGTGCTTCCAAGAAAGGTTGTCGGAGATGCACCACATGGACGTTGATTGTCCCACGTGATGTTTAAGGTTTTGGAGAGAATCCTCTTCATTAACTTCATGAATAGTCTTTGCTCGAGTTGCAGGGGAACCATGGCTGAATTTTGTTCAAAGGATTCCCACAGACGGCGTCAATGTGTTGGATCACATAAACCGGAAACTTCTTATCTTCTTCCTTGTATCCGCTCCTTAAACCTGCACAAAAGGAAGTCGGAGGTGTTCCCGTTGTTTCCCAGTCGATGACAAAGTTAGTCGGAAGTTTTTTTGACCTGATTACTTAAATGTGTGGTAGTTGAGTGAGATCATAAAACATTACCCCCTGAATGAGGATGATGATGGAATATTTATAACATTCCATATCTGGACTATAGTAAGGTCAGATCCTACCATAGTAATCAGTGAAATCTCTCGAACAAGCGAACCATGGTTACTTTAAGAATATTCGTTTATAAAAGAATATTCCACTGTAGACTGTTCTTTTAGTTTATTTAATGATAGGCGTGATAAAAGCAGTCGATCTAATCCATAGGCATGCAGGTGCACCAACTAGGGTAGTCAGTGGATGTTCTAGCACGCACTTATTCTGAGTATTTTATGTCTTTTAGCGCATCTTCATGGGGCGACTCCCTTACACCATCAGATGTAAAATGAACGACACCTAAATATAATTGGATTGATAAATCTAGTTCCGAATATTCTTGGGCCAAATGTAAAAGTAGGCAAACCCAATGTTCATAACCCATCACCCTTAATCGAGGTACCAACACGGAAAATTAGGTGGAACTAAAGTGATTGCGCTATCACTTTTCAAGTTGTAGTCCTCCCAAAAAGTATGCATTGTTTAATAATCTATATCTATATCTATATCTATATTAATTTGGTTACAATGTATGCAATTGTAACAACTAAATTTTTTTATGCATTTTCTCACTCCTAATATCAAAATAATCAATTTTGGTTAGTTTATGTCAAACATACAATTCTCACTCCTAAGTGTCATGTCATGTAAATCACTTTAAAATTCTTCAAACCTTCTCATTCACTCTCAAGATAAGTTACAAAAATTTAATATTTTTTCTTTACTTCACATGTATATTTAAGATTTTATCTTAAATATATTGTACATAATGAATTTTATAAAATACATAATATTATATTTGATGGATAACAAATATGAACATATAAAATAACATTGCATGTTCACATTGTTTACATTATTATAATTAAAAATTTAATATAAATTTAACGTATGAATAATAATAATATGATGATAAATTTTTAACAGTTTTATATAAGTATATAAAACTAATAAAAGTCATAAAACAATTATAGTTAATTTAAAAATATTATATGGACATTAATGTAAAAAACAAATATGAAAAATATTTGTATATTTATAGACTCAACCTATTTTATAAATAGAATATAAATAAAATGTTGTGTATAGATATTTTTACTATTATTATAAATAGTAAAAAAGTATTGATTTTAAACTTTACATTAACGTATTACATAAATAGAAGTAACAAAGTCACATAAAATAACATAAAATTATTAATTAATATTTTAATAATAATTGTTAGTATTGCTCTTTAATATTAATTTATGTATTTTTTTATTTAGTTTTATGAATAAATAGAGTTATTGATTTTTTAACATAATTATAATTTTGAAATAGATAAAATAATTTATATTATACACAAATACTAATAGGGTTAATATTATTTATTAATATATCTAATTTTTTAATGAGTATTATTAAGTTAATTTTATTTTTAATTAAAAATAAAGAGCGTATATATTAAAAAATATTTCTCGCGTAAAGATCGTATAAGCTTTCTAATATATTACATTATCGTTCACCTCTGTAACATTCAAGTTTTTATTGCAGTAACCATCAACCCAAATGTTAATTGTGATCATATGTTATACGCAAATAGTAAATGCTATGTCAAGTGCAACAAATAAGAAAATATACACGAAGAACATAATCATCTATTAAACTATTACACTACGTGACAAGGCGTTGTTAAGGGCTCATGGAAACGCCTCAAGCATTATTCATTCGTGACAAATTTACTTTTACAATTATTAACGGCTCAATGGATGTTAAACCGTCAATTATTTAATTACCGGCTCAATTTTAAGAGTCGTTAACTTTATTTTTAATCAAAATTATTTTTGACGGCCCAATATTGTTGAACCATCATTCAAAACAATTTTTTTTATCAAAATTATTTTCGATGGCTCAATAGTGTTAATCCATCATTCAAAAATAATTTTTTTTAATCAAAATTATTTTTGACGGCTTAGATAATATTGAGCCGTCCCTTAAAATATAAGTCATCCTCAGTCGACCTAACTTCTTCTCCTCTGAATAAAGTTCTCCCTTGTCGAAGTCTTCCCTCCCCTCTACTATGTCGCGCCATCTCCCCGAATCGGTAAGTTTCGATGATTTGTTTTTTTCAGTTCCTTCAACGATTCGACCTTTCTGAGTCTTATATATGTCTCTCCTTCATCGATTTATCAGAGAAAACGTCAAAAATCATCAATTGTGCAAACCCTATTTTCTCCATCAAGCTTTGATTTTCAGGTATCAAGTCTCAGTTGTATTCTTTTGGGGTGTTTGTTGTCTCGTGTTGACATATCAGGGTCTTCCTCACTTCATTTTGTTGCCTTAAGTTCCTCGCTTGAAATACATATGTGAATTGTATTATACTTTCTCTGCACTTCCAATGCACTGTGAAAGAAATTGGAGTTTCACTAAGATTGCAGTATAGTTAGCACTACCTTGGAGTACTACTGAGCTAAAATCGAGCTGGGAAGACTTTGGTGATTGATTCATAATGGGATATCTAGAATACCTATGCCCCACAACATAATATATGAATAAGTAAACATGAGGAAGAGTATACCCTGTAGTGACATAGCAGTTCTCCTATCTTCTTTCGTGAAAAAAAGAAGCTTATCTTCTTTAATGAGAAATGGAATCGATGACTTAAGCCAATATGAGTTTTTTTTTTGGTAAAAGATAGAGATCATTTATTAATAAAGAAAAACAAGCTTAACTAGAAGTTACAAGTCTAGAATTGGTCATGCCAACTGAATCCATATCAAGTGTAGACATCACATCTATTGGAGGATCTAATAATACAACAAAATTTGTTCCCAATCCGATCGCATTCTTGGCTAAGATGTCCGCTGCTCCGTTTGCTTCCCAAAACACATGTCTAAGTTTGAATCTTCTGAATTCCAACAGCTACCTCCTGCAATCAGAGATGAGTGGTATTAAAGGTCTATCATCATTATGTTCATCCACTATCAAACCCAAAGCTTCTTTTGCCTCTGTTTCCACGTGAATATCTTGTATCCCCATGTTTTGAGCCAAAACCAGTCCGTCTCTGATCCCCCATAGCTCCGCCGCCAAGTTGTTTGTCCTCCCAAGTTTCCTTTGCGATCCCTTCAACCATCCTCCAAAATGGTTCCTAAGTATCGCTGCACACCCCGCCGGTCCTGGACTCCCAAATGCCGATCCATCTGTATTTAGTTTTGTCAATCCAAACTCTGGTTAGGTCCATCACCCTTGTAATTGTCTTCTTCTCCGCGCTATTCCTGTCTTCACTAAAATTGCAGTTGCGTCTCTTCCCTGCGAAAGGGTTAGCCAACATTATTTTTATTTAAAAATCTGTAACTGAAAATGAGAGAATTCCTATTTTTCCAAATATAGCATATTGCCGAAGAAAATATCAACCACCATTGTACCCCAATATGGTGATCAATTTTGCTCACGCAGTTAAATTCCAGCCAACTTGATAACGGAAACCCATGAAAATTAATTCCAATGGGAGTACCTATATCAACCCAGATTTTCCTCGCAATCTCACAATTTTTACAGTTGGGATTTAAGTCCATGCCCCTTTTGTGAAGCATACTCGCAGTGGGTATTCAATCATGATTACAAAGCCACATAAAATATTTGATCCTAGGAATGTTTTCACACTTCCATATCCAGTTCCATTTATTTGGTTCAGGCTCAATATGGTTGTGGCGATTTTGCCTTAAGCTCCCGTGGACCAAAGCCACCGATGGTTTTCCTCTTGGGGACCCCATCCACATTTTTCTATTGAGGGCAACCGAAGAGATACTTCTCGGGGGTAGCCCTAATGGTATCAACTATGTTATTAGGGATTTCAAACGAAAGTTTAGAGACATCCCACTCTCCATTTTCCCTAGTAATCTCTGTCACCTTCATGTTCTCTTCACCCGCGAGCAGAGGACCATGAATCGGCGCTCTAAGCGTCGAGCACCCCATCCAATTATCATGACAGAGATTTATGAGGGTTCCCTCACCAATGATCCATCCCTCACCACCTTTAAGGCATTTTAACCCTTGGTCCAAAGCTTTCCAGGTAGGAGTTCCACCCTTAACAACTCTTCTGGAAGGAGACAAATACCTCTGTTTAATGATCGTCGCCCAGTGGGTGTCAGAATTATCCACTCTTTAGGCGAAGTTAGCAATCATCGCTTGATTTATGTCCCTAGTTAAATGCATTCCTAGTCCCCCCCCCCTTCTTATCTTTAGGAAGGGTAACAACTTCCCAACTTAAATTATGCATTTTTCTTTTCGTCTCTGAAGAGCCCCAAAGAAAATCCCTGTTAATTTTGTCTAACTCCTTGCAAGTAGTCGCCGGAAGGTAAGTACATTGCATGAAATACGAGGGGATCGAATCCATTACCGAATTCATCAGAATGCCACGACCCGCCATGGAAAGCAACTTAGCGCACCAACCTGCAAGTTTATATCTCACTCTGTCTAGAAAGAACTTAAATGCTTTTGTATTTGTATTTGACAAAAAATCAACGGAAATCCCAAGTAATTTGACAAGTTACCAACCTTTTTAATCCCCAAGAAGCCTGCAATTTGATTTGTCGTTCCAGTGGGCAGATTCTTAGTAAAAACAACTTGAGATTTTTCCAAATTCACTTTTTGACCCGAGACTGAGCAGAAAATTGCAAAGTTTTTTTCATTGATTGACAGTTTGCAAATGAAGCTTCTCCCATAAGAATCAGATCATCCTCAAACACCAGGTGAGATAAAGCTAGTGATTCTCTACCTAACTTTAGCGGTTTCCACTTCTTCTCCCTAACTTCATTCTCGATGAGAAAACTAAGGAAATCAATGCAGAGAATGAAGAGGTAGGGAGACAGAGGATCTACTTGTCTAAGACCCCGGGATGGGGTGAAGGTTTCAAGTTTACCCCATTAAGAAAGATAGAAACCTCAGTAGACGTGACACAGTTCATGATAACAGATATAAGTCTCTCGGGGAACTTAAAATGCACCAAAGATTGGCAAATAAAATCCCATTCAAGTCTATTATAAGCTTTTTCAAGGTCAAGCTTCAAAATCATCAATCCTGACTTTCTTCTTTTTTTACCAAGAGAGGACAGGGCTTCCCTGAGAATAACGACATTATCCCCCGCCCGACAAACATGTATGAAACTGGCTTGGAAAGGGGAGATGAGATGATGCTTAAAAGGTCTGATTCTATTGATAATGACTTTGGACAACAGCTTGTAATTGGTATTACAGAGGCTGATTGGTCTGAATTGTTTGACCAATTCAGGGTTACGAACTTTCGGAATCAGACAAAGAAGGTTGTCATTCATGCCCTCGGGCATATGTTGACCAGAGAAAATGGTTTTTATCAACCTACAAACCGAGCTACCCATGATCTCCCAATTGTTTTGATAAAATATAGGGTGCAAACTGTTGGGTATCGATAGTGACAGCCCAGTAAGGAAAAGGCCTCAAAGGTCCAATAACTATAGAGGGGGTAAACCCATGACATTTGAACCGGATCGGCCCAAGTACAAGTTGCACTCGGCCCTCCATAGAATGACCCAGAACCGAACCCAAGGACTCTGAGAACGCCCTGAGTGCTCGCCATTCTTCACTAAGGCCGCGACATCTCACTGCTCACCATGAGAGTGCTCGCCCCGAAGAGAGACTTGCCTCTCTCCTCTGGTCCCACGAAACCGTTAATAAGGAAGTGGCCATGATATCCCGCGTATCTCGGTCACATATTCACTAAAGATTATATTTGGTAACTGCCATATCCCACGATCCGAATCTTCAGCAACACAATATACACTAAGATATTCAGCTGCCTTATACGGTTCTATCTCTCTTACCCTATAAATAACCTTGCTTTACATACGTTCTTTACGTTTTGAGTTTTATACACACATATACTCATTTAAGCATCGGAGAGGGACCCAGAGACACCACCTCTGTTGCGCTCCCCTACCTGCAGGTTCACCGGAGTTGGAGCAGAAGCGTCTTCCCAACCTTGCTTGGCATTTAATACACTGCCAGATCAGCATCCAGGATTTCACGATCCAACATTTGGCGCCGTCTGTGGGAATCGAGCAATTCAGCCATGAGAACTCGATCCCAAAGCAACCGTCGGAAACAGACTAGGGAGCGATCCTCAGATAGCTCTGATTCCGCCGCCGCTTCACCGCTTCAATAGGAACCTGCCAGCCGAGCAGGAGTTAATGTCGTTCCTCTGCGAACAGCTCGAGAGCATGTCAGTGATTCAAGACCGACCCCCGCTGCTGATCAAAACGGAGCCCCGACACCGCAGACAGTCCACATTGCTGGGCAAGATATTAATTTAACCCCATATGTGGTCTCCCTGCTAGAAGCCATCCTAGGACAGGCGCGCCGCCAAGCCCCTGCTCCTCAAGAAAACAATCTCTCTACTCCTAAGGAAACCCACCGCCCTGCTGCCACAGGGCCCTCACCTTCGGAAGCGGCAAATCCTGGTCCCACTGTGCCTCAGGAGGATCAGGAGATGACGTCGGGTTAGTAGTCCCTACCTCCAGCACACACCAAGGAGCCAGCAGACGCGTATACTGCCAATCCTTCCGGTCCTCCTCCACCCGGAACCTCGCCTATGTACTGCACTGTGGATCAGATGGATGACCTCCTCAACAAAAGGCTCCAGGAAAGACAACTGACAGTCGTGGCTCCCTTCAAATAACAATCTGCTCATCCTTTTACCGAAGGGCTCGTCGCCATCAAAATCCCGAAGGATGTGGTTGCTCGGGCCATACCTGAGTATAGCGGTGGAGGAGATCCCACCGTACATGTCAACAAACATGAGGCCTCCCTTCTGGGTAAGTCAAATGATCCCAATCACTTGGCTTTGTTATTTCCATCTACTCTTTCGGGTTCGGCTTCGGCCTGGTTCTTCTGCCTCCCTGCAGGATCAATCGGAACTTGGGCAGAGGTAAGAAGCAAGTTCCTGGAGAGAGATATGGGCGAACACCAGTTGCTGAAGAGCGTGGTCGCCCTTGACTCGGTCAAACAGCAGCCTGGAGAGTCACTGTCCAACTTCTACGGGCGTTTTCATCAGAACGTCACGGAATTAGATCGCCGAATCTCGGATGGGGAGATCATTCGAGCTTTCTACAGAGGTCTGGATGTGGCCAACAAGGCCTCGAGAAAGCTGCGAAACAGCTATCACGTGAAGGAGATTGAGACGTTGGAGGAGCTGGCATCCAGAGCAAAAGGTTTCATAGACCTTGAACGGGCGAACACCGAGGCTAACCTCCTGACGACCTCTCTAAGGGTGGTCCATGAACCCCAACGCGATGGTAAGAATGAGGTAAAGAAGGAGAAGAAGGGAAAGGAGAGCAAGCCCCAAGTCGAGTCTCTTCCAGCGCCTCGCCATCCAGAGGTCCCTGAGTACTTCACGCCTTTAAATAGGCAGATCTCAGCGGTACTAGTCGAGATGGAGAGGAGATCCTTGGCGAGGCCACCGATGCCTCGTCGAGGCGGGCTGCCCATGGGAAAGGATGTCGAGAACTATTGCAGATACCACAAGTGCAAGGGCCACAAGACAGATGACTGCAAAATTTTGAAGAGGGACATAGAGAGGTTGATTCAGGGGAGAAAAGATGAAGAAATATCTCAGCATTGCCAAAAAGCTGGTTGCGGAAATCCCAAATTTCATGATTGAGTCTATTCCTCGCCAAGAAAACCAGATGACAGATTCTTTGAGTAAACTGGCCTTCGGAGGGGCGACAGTCCAGGATGTGCAATTTCTGGAGAAAGCTCTATGTTCAGTCCTGGAAAGCAGAGCAGAGGTCTTCAACATCCAAGGACATGTCACATGGATGACCCTGTTCCATAATTATTTAAAAGAAGGAATCCTCCTAGAGGACGAAGGCGAATCCACGAGGATTAGAAGACTCGCATCCAGTTATCTAATCATCGATGGGGAACTCTACAGAAGAGGTTACTCGACACCTTACTTGAGGTGTGTCGCTCATCCTGAAACAGAAAAGGTTCTTCGAGAAGCTCACGAAGGGGCAGCAGCATGTCATGAAGGTGCTCGATCACTAACCAGGAAAATATTCAGATTGGGATACTACTGGTCGACCTTAGGAAAATATGCAGCTGAGTTAACACAGAAGTGTGAGATTTGCCAGCAGTTTGCACCACGATCGGGTCGACCATCGACACTATTATCCCCAATGGCGGGTGCCTGGCCTTTCGCTCAATGGGGAATCGATATATTGGGTCCTTTTCCCATTAGCACTGGTCAGCGTACTCACATTAAGTGGCAATCGACTACTTCACTAAGTGGGTAGAGGCGAAAGCTCTAGCTTCGATAACAGAATTCCAGGTCATCAAGTTCCTGCAGGTCAACATATTCTCCAGGTTTGGCATTCCTAAGATACTCATCAGTGATAATGGTCCGCAATTTGTTGGAAAGGAGCTGAAATGGCTTTGTGAAGAATATCATGTCGACCATCATTTCAGCTCAGTACATCATCCTCAAACGAATGGGCAAGCTGAAGCAGCCAACAAGGTTGTGTTAGCAGGACTCAAGAAAAGGGTTCGAGCATTCAAAGGAAACTGGGCTGATGAACTGGAAAACGTATTATGGGCAATCAGAACAACGCCTAAGGCGGCCACAGGAGAAACGCCTTTCAGTTTAGTGTACGGATCAGAAGCAGTAGCACCAGCCGAATTAGCAATGCCTACCCACAGAGTCTTACACTTTAACGCGGAGGCAAATGAGATCGAGCGCAGAACTGACCTCGACTTAGCAGAGGAAAAGAGATGGCTCTCGGAAAAGACACAAGCAAAGATGCGTTTGGCGACCGCTCGGTATTTCAACAGAAAAGTCAGCGCTCGCCAATTTTTCGTGGGGGAGATGGTTATGAGAAGGAATGAATTCACAAGGCTGGACAGTAAAAATAAACTTTCAGCCAAATGGGAAGGACCGTACAAAGTAGTAGAGATCGCCGCACCAGGATCCTACTATTTGGAAACCACTGAAGGCGAGAGGTTACCCCGTCCATTTAATTCTGAGCATTTAAGAAGATTTTATACATAGCTTGTAATCAAACTGTTATGTCAATAAAAGAAAGTCATTCCTTCATAAAGCGTGTCCACTCGAAGCAAGTCGAAGCCAAAAGCCCTGACGCCAAAGTCAGGCCAAAAGCCCTGACGCCAAAGTCAGGCCAAAAAGCCCTAACAACAAAGTTATGCCAAAAGCCCTGACGCCAAAGTCAGGCCAAAAGCCCTAACAACAAAGTTAGGCCAAAAGCCCTAGTAACAAGGCTAGGCCAAAAGCCCTGACGCCAAAGTCAAACCAAAAGCCCTGACGCCAAAGTCAGGCCCAAAGCCCTAACAACAAAGTTAGGCCAAAAGCCGTAGTAACAAGGCTAGGCCAAAAGCCCTGACGCCAAAGTTAGGCCAAAAGCCCTAACAACAAAGTTAGGCCAAAAGCCCTGACGCCAAAGTCAGGCCAAAAGACCTAGCAAAAAGTTAGGCAAAACAAAAGCCCTGACGCCAAAGTCAGGCCAAAAGACCTAGCAAAAAGTTAGGCAAAACAAAAGCCCTGACGCCAAAGTCAGGCCAAAAGACCTAGCAAAAAGGTTAGGCAAAATAAAAGCCCTGACGCCAAAGTCAGGCCAAAGAAAGTTTAGGCAAAATAAAAGCCCTGACGCCAAAGTCAGGCCAAAGAAAGTTTAGGCGATCACTATGGATGATAAAACCTGAAATCAACAAATTCCCTGTTATTAGGCCAACACCTCAAAGGTTTAAACTTCAAAGAAGGTAATATCTCTTTGAACTTAGAAGTTTATGCTTTTAAGTGTCAGAAGTATTATCCTTAGAAAGTTCGTATAGACTTATGCTTAGTCTAAGGCCTTAAGAGTCGAGGACATTACAGCAAGAAAAGTCAAGAGTAATTATGATTAAGATATTGGATAGCCAAATATGTTCGAAGTCGATTAAAGGCTCAAGAATATAAAGGCATATAGAAAAACACAAGTCTTAAATAAATAATTACAAACCAAAAACAAAAAATTACAAAGAAAAGAAGCTATCTAAAGGGAAAATATTGTCTATAAGGGAGATGGAGACTTCAGGCTTTGGGATCCTCGGTGGCAGTGGCGCTTTGCTCGCCTTCAGGGGCAGGGACGCTTTGCTCGCCTTCGGGGGCAGGAAGGCTTGGCTCGCCTTCGGGGGCAACCTCTTCAGCCGCAGCTGGAACAACCCCTTCAGCAACAGTGGTAGGCTGAAGGGTGCGACTTCGGAGGAAGACCTTCAAAGACTCAACTTCCCCAATGGGAAAGTTGGGATCGACCGCCTGGACATCATCCACCAGGACTTGGAGGAAATCGGCAATCACCGACTTCATCACCTTCAGAGCGCAGTCTTCAAAATCCTCGGAGGCCTTGAATGCCTCGACTACGCTCTGGGGCGAAGGGACAGCTTTCAACTGTGCAGCTAGCCGATCCCTCTCCTCCTCCAGGGCGATCCCCCTGGCTTCGGCAGCAGCCCTCTGGGCCTCCGCAGCTTCCCTTTGTGCCTCGGCAGCGACCCTGCGAGCTTCTGATTTTGCCCCTTGCGCTTGAGCTTCCTTTAGCTCAGCCTCTAGGCGAACTCGGACGATTTCCCCCTGATCTAAACACAGGTGAAGGGCGTCAAAGTCCTGAAGAGCAGCGTCAACGTCAGCGTCAGCCTCCCTCTTCTTGACATCAGCAAGGAGGCGCTGCTCCTTCCTGAAGTACTCCTCCCGCGCGTCGTTCACCAAGGCGATCGTCGGGTCAGCAGTCGTCTTGATAGTCCCCAATTGCCCAGGAGTGACCCCCGTACTTCGGAACTGCTTCAGCTCGACAAACATGTTGGAATGCTTGTCGGCAAGCTCCCCAAAGACACGACCAAGAATCACTTCTTCCCGAACGAACTGGCAACAAAGATAGAATGAAAGTTGTCAGGACAACAAATGAAAAGGGAACGACAAAGGAAAAAACAAAACGAAATAAGAAACGAGATCCTACCAGAGCTACTCGTTCAAAGTGGGACCGAAGGAACCCTTCGATCTGATGAAGCTCCGTGGGAACAATCGAGCGGTCCGTAGGGGGAATTATCCCGTCCAGAAGCCGCATACACATATCCGGACTACCCCGGAGGCTCTTCTGGGGAGGGTACCCCTTATTCGTAAGGTCCCCGCAAGGGACCCAAGGTTCCCGAGAGTTCGCAGCCTTAAGTGGCTGGAACAAGCTCGCCAGGGAGCAATACTCCTCCGCAGGAGCCCTTGAAGAGCTGGAAGCATCGGGCCCCTTCTTTTGGGTCCCAGACTCCTTAAGGGGAACCGTGGGCACAGTAGGAGCGGGAGGCGCTAAGGCCAAAACCTTCTATTTGGTGGCAGAAGGGCCCTGGGAGAAGGAGCAGGAGGCACCACGTCCAGACCCTTCCCCTTATTGGCAGAAGGGCCCTTAGGAGGGGGAGGAGGAGGATGCTGGTCGACTTCTGGGCACTACTCACTCCTGACCTTCTTGGAGGAAGGAGAAGGAGGATACCGGGTCACGTCAGCCGAGAACTCCCCTGCGAAACAACAAGAAAAAATGTCAAAAACCAAAAAACTGCAAAGTATGAAAATGTTAAATCTACAAATGGCGAGGCAACATGCCTGGTTGGAGAGGGCCAGCAGTGGCCGAGGGAAGCACCTCCTCAGACTTCCTCTTGGACGAACGCCTAGAGGGGGGAGGAGGAGAGTTCAACAATGCCTGGTCGGAGGACAACCCCGCCGATCCCTGGTCATCAAAGAGACCTATCAGTTTTCGGCTCTTGCTTACGACCTTGCCTACAATCGATAAAACAAGAAAAAGGTTAGAAAGTTACCCAATCATCAAAGATTGGCGTGGCTTGATGAATGCTTGCCATCTCGAGCATGTTCTCAGTAGTTTCTGCCACCGAGGGAATGGACTTGAATTGGGACGATCGATGCAACCGATAGAGGTCGTCGATGGAGTTCCGATCACTCCCTGACATCTCTTCGAAGGAAGGAGGAAAATCCTTGTCCGGGGTAAACAATTTCCAGGGCACCCCCCCCCCCCCCCCTTGTAAAAGAAGTAAAACTTCTTATAGTTGGAGTTCGTGGCCCGGAAATCATCAACCAGACGGACATGAGCATTCCAACTCCATGCTTGAGGGCCTCCCCACTCTGCAAACTTCAGCCAACGTGGTTGGAAGTGATGGAGGTGGTTCGCCCCAGCTGCCAGTTGGAAAAAGCACCGGAACAAAACCAGTGAATACGCCCATTCCTGGCGTATGCACAGAAATTTGAAACCGACCCACATCCTGAGGGCATTAGGAACGAGCTGTGTGGGGTGAATCCCGTAAAACTGGCACAAGGTCCGTAAATCCTCACAGAGAGGAAAACGCAACCCAGCATCGATCTGGGCCGCATAAATGTAAACCTCTCCGTCGTGAGGAAAGTGCAGACCTAAGCCAGGATACCTAGGAGCATCCTCCACACTGAGGCCGCCAAGCGCCACCATGGTCTTAAAGTAAGACGGCTTCAATTCGTTAGGCTTGACATCTACTCAGAACGGTTCAAGTATAGCACAGCAAGTATAAAAAACAAAGGAAAACAGAGGATATTGCCAAAACAGAGCAGTAAAAGGGCGAAAGTTTACCTTTTGGGGAAAAAATAGGAGTGTGCAGCTCAGGCCCGTCCACCACTACAGGAGTGGTTGCAGACCTTCCCAGATCAGTCTGTTCCCCCACTGAGGGGGGCACGGCGTCATCCCTGATGGTCAAGGGGGCATTGGCGTTCCTAGGAGCGTTGGCTTTGTTAGCACCCTTGGGGGCCATATGCTTGACTCTCTGACTTCGGGGGGGCCATGGAAATGGATGAAGAAGGCTGAAGAAGGTTGAAAAAGAAAGAAGAAAGGTTCGCAACGAAGCTCTAGAAATCTGAGGGAGTGGATAAGCGTAAAAAACAAAATATAGAAACTGACGTTTCTTATATAGACCAAAAAGGGAGTAACCGCCACGAGCAAATCGAAGCAACACAGAGGAATAACCTTTTGGAAAAAACCGAAGCAATGTCAGAATTCCAAGAGACACCTTGGAGAGACAAACGGTTGGCTGGTACAGACAGCTGTCAGACTACCCTGGGTTTACGGAAAAGTAAATGTCAGGCGTGCCTCATGTGACCGTTCGATTTCTGGACAACTGTGAAGTTATTAAATGCTAAAGGTCCACTAAGGAGAGAAGGTGGTCGCCAGCGCACTAAGAGGCTTTACCAGAAATACCTCGGGCAAGTAGTGATCGCCTAACTAAGAAAGATAGACTTTCATAAACCTATATTACCTCGAGTGATCGCCAAAGAGGAATAAAAGGAAGGATATCTTTTCAGCTTTGAACGAAGAAAAAAAACTGCTCGCCAAACGAGCTCGAAATGTCTCACAGGTCATGAACCATTGCAAGAGACGTCACTATCTAAAACCCTACTAGGAAATCAAGCTCGACTGAAGAAACTTCAATCAAGCTTCGGGGGCAAATGTTGGGTATCGATAGTGACAGCCCAGTAAGGAAAAGGCCTCAAAGGCCCAATAACTATAGAGGGGGTAAACCCATGACATTTGAACCGGATCGGCCCAAGTACAAGTTGCACTCGGCCCTCCATAGAATGACCCAGAACTGAGCCCAAGGACTCTGAGAACGCCCTGAGTGCTCGCCATTCTTCACAAAGGCCGCGACATCTGACTACTCGCCATGAGAGTGCTCGCCCCGAAGAGAGCCTTGCCTCTCTCCTCTGGTCCCACGAAACCGTTAATAAGGAAGTGGCCATGATATCCCGCGTATCTCGGTCACATATTCACTAAAGATTAGATTTGGTAACTGCCATATCCCACGATCTGAATCTTCAGCAACACAATATACACTAAGATATTCAGCTGCCTTATACGGTTCTATCTCTCTTACCCTATAAATACCCTTGCTTTACATACGTTCTTTACGGTTTGAGTTTTATACACACATATACTGATTTAAGCATCGAAGAGGGACCCAGAGACACCCCCTCTGTTGCGCTCCCCTACCTGCAGGTTCACCGGAGTTGGAGCAGAAGCGTCTTCCCAACCTTGTCTGGCATTTAATTCACTGCCAGATCAGCATCCAGGATTTCACGATCCAACACAAACCATCTGGACCGGCGCTTTTAACGAACTAAGGCAATCGAGGGAACACTTAATTTCACCGTTAGAGACATTCCGATTAAGGGAATCACTCATTTGAGAATTTATTGTCGAGGGAGGACTAAAGTTAAGACAAGGCTGAATAGAAACCTTGTCTTTACCTGATATGAAAAACTTAATGAAGAACATTTGGAAAATGTGTTTAATCTGATCTAGGTCATACACCCATTCATCCCAAGAATTCCTAATGGCCCTAACTTTTGAGTGATTCCTTTTAACCAACGTGGTGACATGATAATACTTGGTATTTTTATCCCCATCCGCAATCCATTTTGATCTAGATTTAGCTGCCCAAAGTTGTTCCTCCTGGTGAAGAATCTCAGCATACTCATTTCTCAAATAATTCTCCCAATTAAGAACAACATCGGAAGGGTTCAAGCTAATCCTTTCCTGGATAAAGTCTAGTTGAGCAAGGATTTTAGCTTTTCTCTTGAAAACATTACCAAATGTTTTCCCATTCCAATCTCTGGGCTTATCAGGGAACAATTTAGTGGCTTTCTGGTGACAATGAAGGGCAGTGTCCCAAGTGGAGGTCACGAGATTTTTGAAGTCAGGACAATGAATCCACATAGGCTCGCATATGAAAGGTCTATCCATACTATTCAAAGTCTCATAATTCAACAACAGTAACATAGGGCAGTGGTCCGACTTAAGTCTAGTAAGGTGAAAAACTTTGGCATTGGGAAAATTCAAAAGCCAATCAGAGTTCGCAACAATTATATCCAGCCTTTGTTGGACAAAGTTGTTGTTTCTACACATTTTAGCCCAGGTAAACTTTGGGCCAACAAAACCTAAATCAAGCAAAGCACATTGATCTAACATATCTTTAAATTTCATCGTTCGATTTAAATCAATGGGTCTTCCCCTTTTTTTTCTTCTTTGCAAATAACATCATTAAAATGACCTACCACTATCCAAGGCAACTTCGAGCTATCAGACACTAATTTCAAGTTATTCCAAAGAGTCAGTCTTTCTTCAAAGTTTACACTAGCATAAATAGCAGAAAGCATCCAAGGTAACCTTAACCATCACATGAATCTCTTGATCCATAGTTACCAAAACCTCGATGCAGAGATTAGCTTGATTCCAAAGAATAAGAATACCCCCACTGAGGCCCCTGGAATCCAAAGTTATGAATCTGTCGAAATTGAGTTTCCTCGCTTGAGATTCCAACTTTTCGCCATACAACATAGTTTCAGTCAGGATGATCATGTCAGGATGATTTCTGCGAATCAAATCTTTAACAAAATTAATAGCAATATTACTACCTAATCCCCTACAATTCCAAGCTATAATCTTTAAGTTAGGGCTAATTTTAGCCAAATTCAGATTTGAACTAGCAGAGGTTTCCCCAAATATATAGTTTGTTGTATAAATCATAAAACTAATAGAGGTAAAAAGAGAATGAAAAGCAGGAGAAATTACTTCCCTATTTTAATTTCCTGTGATGAAATATTCAGTCTAGGAGAGTTTCCCCGGTCATCCCCTTCTATTAGTCGCATCGGGGATCTACTCCTTTTTCCTTTCCCCATTTCTCTCACCCTGATTTGAAGGCTCGGAGTCTTCCATACATAGGTCCTCCTGACCACTGGTATTAGTGTTACCAATTTCCTTTTGTGGTTGATCCATGTCTTCTTCCCTGTTCGCTCTAACGTTGGAGTTTGATTCTTTATTCTTCCTCACAAGCTTCGCCTGGTTCGCTGCTAATCCTTTTTCTCGATTTTCCTTGACCTCGCTCACTTGAGCTCCATCTGTGGTGTCTCCCTTTTTAGCCGCTCCTTTTCTTCCTTCAGTTAAAATCTTACTCCTCTGGTTGCCATTTCTTGTAAGGTAGGAAATTGGGCACACATCTGGCCCATTTCGATTCCCTTCCTTTCTTGATACGGGCCCAAGTGAATTTTGGGCTGCACTATTCTATCTGTCCCCTTTCCCAAGTCGGTTTGAGTTGTGTCTCTGTTATCTCTTACCTCTTTCCCTTTCAAGAGTTGTCCCGACAATTCTGTCTGTACCCTTTTTCCACTTTCCGATAACTTCTGTCCGTTGAGAGAATTTCTACCGGAAAAGTCCCTCCGGTGCTGTACGACCATCCAGGGGTCGTACCCCCCGATTGAGATCCTCCTCCTCTGTGGCCGACTCTTCGGTGGTCCCTAATGGTTCCCTATTCAGGTTTGAATCAATCCTGGAGTTCTCTCCACCCCTTTCTGTTCCATATCCTTTTGTTTGATCTGTTTGGTGCGTTTCTGAGTTAAACTCCCCTTTCTTGATGCCACAATTCTGTTGTTTATGGCCCACCATTCCACAATCGAAACATAAAGAACTTATGCCTTCATACACCAAATCAAGGTGTAGGTTATGAATTTTCAGAAAAAGTGGCAATGGTTTGATGAGGTTCATTTGAACATATAGCCTAGCAAATTTTCCCATTTCCACATTGACAGTAGCTAAATCAATTATCAGCAAGAAACCCAAGTGATTTCCAATTTTCTCAAGGAAACTTGGTTCATAATATTCGGACGGTAGCATAGGTATACGAATCCATATTGCTGCTGCTGTAAACATTGCTTTTGTGGGTTGAAATTTTGGTTCCCACAAACGCATTGTGAGAAAGCTTGAATTAACGAACCAAGGACCCTCCTTTAGAACCCTATCAAGATCTCCTCTATTCTGAAAGGACACTTTAAAGAATCAATTGCCAAGATCCATCATATAGAAAACCTCAGTTGTTTTCCACATTAGAGATAACTTTCTGACTAGGAATTTATACTCAATTGATTTTCCAAAAGGCTTGATTATAATATCAAGAGCGTGTTTCTTCCTCATTGCAATTTTTTCTTCTCGAGATAATAAATTTTTTATACAATTCACATCTGGGAACTCATCTATTTCTTCTTCCACATCATAAAACAATAATTGTTCAAAATAGAAAGCTTTCTCATACGCTCCCAGAATTATTCCCGTGAGTTTTGCTTTGTAGGACACTTGAGATGGATCTGGTTCTTTTGCAGGACCCAAATCTGCTTCCATTGGAGAGAGTTACCTAAGCACGAATGTTGGGGATCAGTTTCCATATTGAGATGCTGTTGGTGATCTTCAAAAGACATGAGATGAAGATAGCTTAGAGAGATGCGCGAGCATTTTTCTTAGAGAGAAGTTAGCTAGAATATTTATATCAATTGTTTCATTAGTTACGTTTTTCAAGCCAATATGAGTTTACTGCATAAAGTATATATACTTTTCTTTTAGTATAAAATATTATAGGGAAAAGTCTGAAAAACGTCCATCATGTTTGACGAAAATTGTTTTTGGTACAATTTGTTTTTTAACGATGGTTTTTGGTATAACATGTTGCAAACTGATGGTAATTGGACCTTCCGTTCACCTGTCGTTTAATTGTCCCGTTAAGTAGTCACGTGTTTGTCACGTGACATTGAACATTTTATTTTTTTTCGATTTTTTTATCAAAATACTTAAATACCTCTCACGTAAGCTGTTCCCTTTCCCTTTTGAAGTTAGTTCTTCAAGCAAATCTCCCTCACGTAACATGGCCTCCCAACCATTGAGATTCATGTACCAAATCTCCAAGCAAAGCATAAGAGCAGAAGCAATTGACGGCCTCAAAAACGCCCAGATCTCCTTAAAAGCATCACAAGAGAATCCATTCCACCGTTCCTTACAAAACCCAACCACATACACCACTTGGGCAAAAGCAACTCCCCAACTGCTGATGTTATACGCCATGGATGCCCCCGCCATTCCCATTTGCAGCAATACAACCAAGACCCACAAGAGACCTATGTGTGTCACTAGGCTCACGAGACCAGTCCACGCAAGTACACTTACCTTACTTTGTGCTTGGAGGAACTTCTGGGTCGGAAAGTTAATAGTGAGGGAGAAGAGTTGGGGAATAATTTGGATGGTGAACTCGCCTGCGAGCCTTGAGATCTCCTCGCTCTGTCTGAATAACAAGAGGATTGGCGTGGCAAATATGTAGATGGAGACGAGGACGAATCATGTCCCGATGAGTATGATCCATGACCGTTGCATATACAGACCCAGTAGCTCTACCTGGCCCGCTCCAAAAGCTTGCCCGCATAACGTTTCGAGTGCTTTTCCCATGCCAAGCTGCAAGTAAGCGAAGATGATTCTAAGAGACTATTGCATGACTTTAGAGTACCTAACGTCCCGTAATAGTGTCTTGTTTCACTTTAAACATGTCTGATAAATGACAGAAAAGAGAGATGAAGAGTGTAAAACCATGAAGAGTGTAAAAACATGTCTCTCTGTCCGTCTTGTGTCCCAATTCCCTAGTCAACTAAAAAATCCTTGCAGCGCACAGAGCGGGCATCCTTATCCGTCTACCCCTTCCGTCCACCTTCTTGTGCCTGTCTTTGTTAGAGCTCCGCTTCGGCGCCAACATCTGTTTCTTGTTACCCTGATCATCGCCTCCGTCCTTCCCATCTATCACTATCTGGAAGTCCCTGATCTCATATGGCTGATTCCTCAACTTTGAGCTCTCCGCTGCCAGATGACTGCTGGAGCCATTTGATTCCATCGAAAAATAAAGAATGAAAAGGTGCGGCTTTAGAATCAGGGTCCAGCTTTGGAGTTTTGGGTCTGGGAAGATGACATGATTTTGGGAAGAGGATAAGATGTAAAAGGAAGACGTAAGACATAAGGGCATAAAAGAAATTACAAATAATAATTTTTTTAGTTGGATCACGTGACATTGCACATGGTAGTTTAACGTCTAAAATGAACGATAGTTAGACGGAAGTACCAAAAACAATCATTTACAAACATGTTATACCTAAAACAATCGTGAGGGTTGGAAAACCATTTTCGCCAAACATGATGGACGTTTTTCAGACTTTTCCCAATATTATAGGCAGTTAAGTTGCATTGGACTTGCATTGGACATGAAGTATACTAGACTTTGTCATACTGATATATATATATTGAACTTGTGCTTGTATAGATAGATATACATTGACTAAAATTCTGAACTAGAACTAACTTTCATTGCTAATAATAAAGTGAATTTGATTGAATTAGTTAGATAATAATCAGAATATAGTATAGAAAAGTTTTTAATTGCAAACTCTTGAAATGTCAGAGGAAGAAAATATGAATCATAATCACTTCAATTTTGTGCATCTTAGTTACAATGTACGCACATGATACATAACTTGTACAAATAATTGACTGATGAATGTACATGCATTTGTACATAGATCATTGTTGAACATTCAAAGTATTTTTTGCGGTGTATGTTCTGAATGCTAATTTGATAACATATATTTTAACTATATTGACATGTTTTTGTTAGGAACTTTAAAATTCGGCATGAATAGAAGTTGGATAAAAAAAACAGGAATTACCAAAGAGTACCAATTCGGTGTCAAAAACTTCATTGAATTTGCTAATAGAAATGGTTTGGTTAATAGAAAAATGAATTGTCCGTACCATAAATGCAAAAATAGAAAATATCACGTGGCAGAAGAAATAAAACGTCTTTTGATTTGGAATGGTTTCTTGGTTGACTATACAATATGGTGTTTTCATGGTGAATCTTCTCTACAAACTCAACCCACTATGAACCAATAAATGAATAGTCCTATAAGGAACAATGAAATTAACAGTCATTTGGATTGACAAGGTGAATTGCGAGATTTATTTCATGATGCCATGGGATCTAGTTCGTCAAACACTGTGCAAGATAATATGCTAGTTGATGGTTATAATAACACTTCAGGATCAGAACAACACAATGTTGGCCCTGAAAACATTTCACCTCTTCAAAAATTAATGAGTGAATGTGAGAAACCATTATATCCCCATTGTGAATCATTCACAGTGATACCATTCTTCTTACACATATGGAATATAAAAACAGTTGGTGGTTGGTCTCAGAAATTAGTTGATATGTTGTTTGAAGTATTAAGAATTGCATTTCCTTCAGCAACTTTTCTGATTTCTTATTATGATGCTAGAAAAAAATGTTTGCGAGAACGTGATTGGTATAGTGTTGAATATTGATGGGAAGACAAAAGATAATAATAAGGCCAGATACGACTTAAAGGCTATGGGTATAATACCTAAACTTCATCCTGTAGATCGTCCTAATGGGAAGCCTTATTTGCCTCATGCTTGTTACACCTTTACATTGGTTGAGAAAGATATTTCTCTTACATTGTTCAAAAATATTAAAGTTCCTGATGGATATGCTTCAAATACATCTATCGCTGAAAGAGCGGAAGCTTTCCAATCTTAAAAGTCATGACAGTCATGTGCTAATGCAAGATATTCTTCCGCTTGCATTGAGAGTTGTATTGGCTAAACATGTTGTTCTAGCACTCAATGAATTGTCAGTTTTTTTAAAGAAATTGTGCTCTAAAACTCTCCATCTCGAGGATTTGGATGAACTTCAGACCAGTGCAACACTTGTTCTGTGTCATCTAGAGAATAGTTTTCCTCCAGGATTCTTTACTGTGATGATGCAATTAATTATACATCTATCAGTGGAAGTAAAACTAGGTGGTTCTGTACAATACCGGTGGATGTATCCTATTGAAATGTTAGTTCAGTTGACTATTTATTCAATGTGTGTAATACTAATGTAACAAATTTTTTGCTAATGATTTCTTAAGGTTTTTGGTCACTTTGAAAAACTACGTTCGGAATAAAGCTCAACCAGAGGGATCAATTGCAGAAGGATATATTGTTGAAGAATGTATGACCTTTTGCAAAAGGTTTACGGGGGAACTAGTCGCGATCTTTAACCGACCCAAAAGGATCTTATCCTATGCTGGAGGTCAACAATATTTGTTTTCATGAGGCGGTTATTTTGTCATTAGTGCTCAAACAACGGTGCTTGATCAGATGTTGCTACCCAAGAACAGCGTTATGTCTTACTGCATAGTGATATAATCGAACGATAGCGCCAGTCAGTTTTCTTTTTATATCACATTATTATGTTTAATAACAAAATATTTCGGATAGAGTTGAATTAAATAGAACTTTGCAAGAGATTTGTTGATGTTCAACTAGGACAATACCCGTCTGTTTCAACTTCATGCATTAAGGGTCAATTGTTTATAGAGAAATTTGCAGATTGGCTTAATAGACAGGTTTATGTGAACTCTTTATTGAGCTTATTTGAATGTACATAGTTTTTTTGTTAGATACATTTATTCTTATAGTATTTCTAAAAATCTAGGACCCTGACATGATTGTTAATAAATGCTCACATGAAGAAATTTCTCTTGGAACTGGTCCAAATTCCGTTGTTACCAAATTTAGTGGATTGTCTTTCAACGGATTTGTGTGCCACACAAATGGTTGAAACAGATGAACAAACTTATTATGGAAGACTATCACATATTGTTGAACTCGATTATTATGGGTGATAATCAGTTATATTATTTCGGTGTGATTGGGTTAATGTGAAATCTCCGGGAGGGCTTAAGAAGGATTCAAATGGCACAATCCTAGTTAATTTTTCGAGATTGATACATACAGGAGAAGAATTGTGTGATGATCCATTTGTGTTCTAATCACAAGTTAAGCAATTATTTAATGTTCAAGATCCCAAAAATGTGGACTAGTACTTGGTAGTGGAGATGAAGTCAAGAGACACATTTGATATGAGAAAACCTGAAGATGGTGATGGAGATGACGATTCTATGCAGTGTATGCCTTATCATAATTTAGATGTTCACGAGCTTAACAATCATCATCGTTGGATTCGAGAAGATGTTGATGAATGAGTTGTACACCTAATTTTGTACCTCATACAGTATGTTAAATATATATTACTTTTTGATATTTACACATTATTAAATCAGATCATCAAATTATGTATAATGATACATTGTATTTCAGGTAAAGCAACATGTCAGGCACACATTCAGGTTCTGGTAGTTACAATGATAGTGATGGCAGATAGCATTCTTCTAGTTGTCCCACACCAACTAGATCTAACTCAACATTTGGTAGAGAGTTGTCACAGCAGAACGAGCAAGTATCATTAGTTACTCATGTGGAAATTTTAGGTGATGTATTTTACTCTCATGTTATATGATAATACTAATATGTTTGCATTTTTTAATTTTTAATTTCGTCTAGCATATAATTTTGGTAATCGATATTGGAAAAAAAATCATCTTCGTGCATCAGATGTTTGACAATTACAAGACGGAAGAATTGTTATTCAGTGCAATGAATTTTGCCAACCATATGGTAAATCAACAATATTTGTAGGAAACTGGCTTGGTACAGCGGCTCGAAGATCGCAGATATGTCCTGTGAATTTCAAAGGATGGAAATATATGCCCGATAACTTCACACAAAATTTACTATCCCTCACAAAAGTAAGTTATATGTTATCTTTATTTTTTTGAAATGAATTGATTATTTTTAGGGTTAATTACTTGAAACGTTACACATGTTTGACCAATGTGATTAATTGGTTACACGTGTTTTTCGCGTGACTGAATGGTTACACATGTTTCATCCTGTGACTGATTGGTTACTCTGTCACTGAACTATTAAAATTTTCCATTAGTTTCACATGTGCCAATGTCGTGACCCTTCTGAAATGACGAAGTTGCCCTCACTTATATGCTTATTTGTTCTTCATCTTTGAGTTGTTCTTCATTTTCTTGTTTGTCCATATCGCACCTTCAATTGATTAGATTCTCCATCGGTTCCAACAGATTCAACGTTTTCTGCTACCTGCCTCCCAAGAATCCGACATCCAAAAAGAAATCAGAAGTCACCCAGTTGAGATCGTTGTGGGTGGATTCCTTAAATCGAGTTGAGTTGAGCCGAGGTTTAAATTGCTGTTGATTTTGATGTTTTGCTGTGAAGGTTGTGGAAGAGATATGGGAGTGGGAGTGGAAGTGGAAGAGATGCACCTGGTTTTTTTTATGTTCTTTAGAACCTGGATATTCTACACTGATATTGTTCAGAACCTGGGTTTTTTGAACAGTATCTAAATTTAAGAGGTGATTCTCACTTGAAATGTGATTAAATGGTTACATATGTTTTCTGTAATGTGATGAAATAGTTACATATGTTTACATGTAATGTGATTAAATAGTTACGTTCATATTCATAAAATGTGTTTAAACAGAGGAAACAGAACAACACAGATATTGTCATTCTGCACAGATCTTGGTTTATTCTTCCCTTTACTGGTTTTTCAAAATTATGAATTTTTCTAAACCAAACCAAAATTAATCTTCGCTCTTTCAAAACAAACCAAGCCTATTTAATCTAGGTACAAGACCGAGGTCTGCATAAAATTGACAAAGATTTAGCAAATGGAACCAAACCTTTATAAATGAGCTCAGACGGATTTCACAATATATCGAGCTTTGATTATACAATAATCTGCAAAAGCGCCTTTTGAGAAGTCGGTGAGGTCCCTCAATGCGAAAAAATCATTGCTTTCAATGAGATATCTTCTAGAACTAAGACCTTTGTCGATGGAGATATGGAAAAGGGCATCGAGCAAATGGAAGCATAGACTCAATTTCTTTTTGAGTACTCATAACATGGAGGGCAAAACTGCAGTTTCATTTGTATGACATGAAGAACAGAAGAGCTAACCTGTGTATTCACATAGAATCGGCTTGCCCCATCCAAAATTCTGCACAAAATCTTGCACTAAATTTCTCCTATCGTCAAAATGTCTGTGACACCCAACGCAACAATAATGTTGTGTTTCTAGCACCTGTTTCACGCATATGTAAGGTCGATTTTCACGGAAATGTCTGTTTCACCCAGCTCTTTTTTGTACATGCAGAGATCAACACTACTCTTTCTTAACCTCAATAATAATGCTCAATTTTAACGTATTAATCAGATTTTAAGAAAACATACGTAATCATTTAATCACATTACAAGGAACATACGTAACCATTTAATCACATTTTAGGATAACATATGTAACCATTTAATCAAATTTCACGTTAGAATGAACTCTTTAATTTAGATACTATTCAATGAAACCCAGGATCCGCAGAACTAAAACCCAGAATCTGAAGAACTTAAACCCATTTCAACAAAAAATTCAAATTCAAAAACAAATACATCAAAACTTTTTCGTCTCATTGAAATACTTGATTCGGTGCATCTCGTTCACTCCCACCTCGGTCTGTTTTCCAATTTTGAGATCTCCCTTATTCATGCTTTCACTCCAAGTAGGATTCTTACCAAAATTAGAGTTTTTTCACATTCGAAGGAAAAATTGGGACGAAATACTCAAAATGCTTGCAATTAGAACAACCATGGAACCTTCATACTCACGACCCAATGTCTTCGAAGGACCAAAATAAAGTCATGGTCGATCGGTTCTTAAAGTGATGACTTATAGAGGATGAAGAAGGGGTATTCATCTTCTTCTTCCTTTGACAGTACTTAAGTAATGAAGGTAAGGGTAATTTGGTCATTTTATGTTTTCCAATAATGACTTAACGGTGATTTTTAACGATGAACAGTAAAAATGATCAATTAGTCACATGCTTAAACATGTGTAACCATTCTGCACAATTATAACCAATTAGTCACATGCGCAAACATGTGTAACGTTTCAAGTAATTAACCCTTATATTTATGTTTAACTTACTATCTATTTTCGTACAATTATGTTTGCAATCAAAATTTAGTTGTCATGATGATACTGGAAGATCCTTTGAAAGATTTGTACTGAAATCCATTGCCAAGAAGTAGAAGGATCACAAAAATTCACTAAAAAAAGTTTACTTTAAGTTGGGTGCTACCAAAGAAGAAATCAAAGCGAAAGAAATTGATGGAATGGATAAATGGCAATGAGAAATCTTAGTAGAGCATTGGTTTTCTGAAGCAGGGCAGGTTAGAATGCTTCTTTTTCTTATAATTAATGTTATTGATTCTTCCTACGTTTTATTTAATTTTTATATTGTTTATGAGTAGGAGTCATCAAAACATGGGAAACATGCTCGGTCATAACAATCATCTCTTCACACAACCGGATCAGAGAGTTTTACTTGTGCAAAATATAGATTGGTATGAAAACTTTTAAATACATATTTATCTTATTTAACATAATTTCTAGCAGTGCTTTGCATTCTACTTTACTGTGTTAATTTAATAGGAACAAGAGCGTAAAACAAACCGTGGGGAGTTATGAATTTTATGAGTATGTTCATGTCCGTAAGAATAATGGTGCATTTATTGATGAAGTGGCAGTCTTGGTAGTGGTAATACTTAAAATTTTCAAAGTTAACTTTTGTATACAAGTTTTATTTGTAAAAGATAAAACCTAGATGAGGATCCACTTATAAGGGAATAAAGTGTATATCATGAGGTTGTAAGTGGGGACAAACTTGGGCGAATAGATGGCTATGGGCTTGGCGTGACACCGACCATGGTACATAGGTCACAGAAAGCTAGCATAGCTGAAAAAGAGATAGAAAGACGTCTACGAATACGTCTATAGATTGAAAGAGAGGGGGAGAAGAAAGAAATTGATGATAAATTGAAGGAACAAGCAGATCAAATGGCTAGTATGAAGGCACAAATGAGGGATGTGTTCAAACAATTTCAACAATAATTACAGGTCTTGCAATCCATCCATCTAGGTCAGATCGCGAACCTTTAGATCAATATGAATGGATTTAATTCATTCCAACACTTCATGATAGGAGGTTCCAGCGATTTCACACAAAGTACCAATTTAGGTTGTGGTTCCACACTCTTACTAACTGCAAATAAAGTAAGTATATATGTTATATTTATCAATTGTATCACTACAAATATTCATTTACTGATTGTTGAATAGTAGTCATTTTTAATACATACTGGTTTATAAAATTTTGTGTTCAACTTCTAGTTTAGTTCAATTGTTAATAGGATATGATTATGTTAACCACGCACGCTAGTTTGATGTCTAAATGTGATGCATCTCATCTATAGTACTTTGTTGGGATGCTTTTATAGGATGGTCAAACAACTCAACAAACTGCATGTTTTGGTAGTGATCAGTATGCCGAGCGTAGAAGTGAAGATGATGATTTGACAAATGATTGAAGATAGTTGATGATGTTCGAAATTGTTTCTTTATTTCTTTAGGAATTGAACAATGGATTGTTAAACTAATTCTGGTTGGTTTAATATATTTTGTTTATATTTACGTATTTTGCTTTGTAAAACTATTCACGTTGCAAAATTATGATTAGGGGTATATTAATTTATTCAATTTTTTATTTTAAAAAAAATCAAATAATTATGGCTCAAAAGACTTGAACCGTCAAAAATAAATAAATTATAATTAAATATAAACTAATTTTGACGAGTGAGTAGAAATGAGACGTGAAAAATACATTATATATAATTAAAATATAATCTAATTTTGACGGCTCAAACGAAATGAGCCGTCAAAAATAAATTATTGATATATAATTAATTTTGACGGCTCATTTCATTGAGCCGCAAAAAATACAGAATATTAAGTATATTTGTATTTTCGTCGGCACTTTCTTATTGAGTCCTCCTTTTGACGGCTCATTATTTTGAGTCATTCCTTTTGCGGCGCCTACATATTTCAGTTGTCACAAATAGGACGACACTTAATATGACGACTCCTTTTTATTGAGTCGTATTTAATTAACATCTAAAAAAATGAGTTGTTAATCAACCTACTTTCAGTCGTTAACATTATCCTCTCCCGTAGTGTTATATAGACTAAATTGTACTATATAAGTATAAATTCACCTTTGGACAACAAACATAAACATGTTTATTATGTGCCAATGACTATATCAAACATATACATTTTAAACCATATAAAGTTAATATTTGGCATAACCATAGTAACAAAATGTACAGAACAAAACCAACAAAAGGAAGAAAAAAAAGTTACCAATATACTTGTTACTTCCTGTATCATCTATTCAAATTGACATTAGCAAGAAAAAGAAAAAGTTATAAATGGTGTATACAATTTAAACTCAAAATTGACAACTATGAATTTGATTAGGACCAACTAAAGCGCAATCATTTGCAGAATATTAATTGAAAAAAAATATATATGATTTTCATGAAACTAGTTTATACAAATTAGTTGTGACCAAAAATGACTGGCTGGACCGAAATCCTGACAAAATTGGTAAGAGACCGACCCGACTAGGACTAAGACCGACTAGGATCGAGACTGAGCCGGCGTTTTTTTTCCTCCAAGGTCAGTCTCGGGCTCGGGCTTTCTGGGGAAAAGCCCGATTAGGACCGGCCCAAACCGAATTTCATTAAAACCTAATATTTAATCAGTTATATTGTCCTTCTCTAGAGTCCAGCCCCAGCACCCAAATGCAGGATAATGAAGGGAATGAAGAGAGTTATATTTCATCTCTGAAAATCAACATGTTTGCTTCTTCTGTCTTGCTATTGTCAATTCTTGAAATTGTTCTTTTTGTGGTACATGTCACACCTCTTTCTTTCTTCTATATCATAGTTTCAATGATACTGTGTTTGTGGTCAAGACCATCTTTCATGATGTTGCAACGAATATTTGAATTGTTCAAGAAGAATGAGCACACTTAATATGGTATATTTGAGTTCATTTTGTGATAAAAATGAAGTTTTTACTGAAAATTTCGGTCCAAGACCGAGACCGGTCAGAGTCAAGTAAGACCGACTCGGACGAGCTCTTTAGTCCGAAATCGGTCCTTCACAGGTGAGGACTGAAATTTCGGTCTCGGGCTCGGTCTTGCTAAAACACTGGCCCGCCCAAGCTCACCCCTAATACAAATGTAGTTAGCCTTACTTAAGCAATTCAAATCTTCTACATTTGGGAAAAAAATCAACAACTTTTGAATATTAGAAATTACCAAATAAGGTATAGAAGTTTTAGGAATATATACATAATTTTTTTTGTATGAAATATAGGTTGCTTCATTCGATATCATTGTTTTGAGCTACATTGTTACATTCGCTATTTAAGATAGATAACAATTGGGGTGGGGGTTGTGACACCCAAACGTTTAGACGCACTCCCATTGTCGATTGCTTTTCAATCCAATTAGCTGCTTCATTCGTCATGCGGTGAACTGTCTTCCATTCAATCAAATCAAACTCGCTTGTCAGGTCGTTGGTGTTTGAGCATATGGTCTCAATGCGCCAATTAGCTCGTCTTCCCCTTAAATGGTTGATGACAACTTCGGAGTCCGACTCAATGACTACTAAGTTCCATCCTTGTTCCTTTGCTAGCATCACACCCAAATTAATAGCTCTCGCTTCCATCTCATCGATCGCTTTGCCAGTTAGTCTTCGGTTTGCTCCTCCCATGAGTTGGCCGAGATGGTTTCAGGCCACCGCACCGATGCCTCTTTTTTTTGCTTGTTGGCACCAGGATGCATCACAATTTACCTTGATTGATCCTTGGTTAGGTTAATTCCATGTTTCACATTCCTTCCTGGTTTGGTCAGTGTTCCTTTGTCGTGGTCTCGTCCAGTATTCTTCCTTCGCTTTCGTGATTTCCTCAACGATCTGAGTAGGGTTTGGCATTTTTTATTCAAACATGGCTTTACACCTTGCCTTATAGATATGACAACATGTCATCATGCATCAGCTCCATCGTGTTTCCTTTGTGCCTCTCCCGGAATTAGGCGCATGCCTTCGGTGCTCTATCCACTCCATGATGTTCAGTTGTGAGGTATGTGTACTCACCAGGCCTACACTGCCTAGCCATACCGCTTCCGTCCACATGCACTTGTAAACCATGTGTTCTTTATCCTCATCCATACCACATATCGGGCAACTCGTTATCACATTCATACCGCGTCGATTTAGGTTCTCCATGACCGCAATCGCATTTGTGAGCAACTTCCACATAAAGGTCTTTACCTTTGGTAGGGTGTCGGATTTCCATAGTGCACTCCAGACCGACATGGACCTGCTTCCATAGTTGTACATGTTATCTCCCCTTCCGTCATAGGCTTCCCTCAATCGGTGGTATGTTGTTTCACCGTCACCGCATTGTGATTGGCATGTGGCCATATGAGCCTATCATTTGTCACCTGTAAGGGAATAGGAATCTGCATTAGCTGGTTTACTGCCCATCGACTCAACAATCTGCTTGATGAACCTCTCGTCTCATGTTCCATCGGCTCCCATGTCTCACACTCAGATATCCGGGTCGGCTGGTTGTATCGGAGCTGGGGCTAGGCAAAAACCCTTATGCATGTATACCAACAAGTCGAGGAAGGCTCGAATTTTCCTCCCGTCTCCCACTCTCCAGAGTCCCTCCCTCTTAAGTATGTCTCGTCCGCTTAATATGCTCGACCATCCCCACGATGCTTGTCCTCCTTTAGTGGCCGAAAGGAAGTCCCCCCTTGAGTAGTATAAGCCTTTGATGACCCGGACCCAGAGAGCATTTGGTTCCTTCATTACCCTGTCTGCCATCTTCCTGAGGAGTGCTAATTTGAACGTCTCGAGTTCTCTAAACCCAAGCCCCCCTTCTTCTTTGGTTTTCGCCAAGACTTCCCATCTTCTCCAATGTATCTTCCTCCCCTAGTTTATGTGTCCCCACCAAAAATCATATATCATTTTGTTTATTTTCGCACACCATGTTTTTGGTAGTTTGAAAGTTCTCATTGCATATGATGGTATCGTCATGATTATCGATTTGATTAGCACTTCCTTGCCCGCTTGATTGAGGGTCTTTTCTCTCCAATCCCTAGCTTATCGTGAATTCTTGCATTTAGGTAGTTCAGTGCTTCCCTTTTCCATCGACATCCTTGCATATGTTTCGGTCGGCTCCAACGTTGAAATAGAGACTTGACTTGGTTTCATTGACTCATTGTCCCGATGTTTGACAGTATCTCGCTATCAGTTCCTTCAAATGCTGTGCATTCTCCACCGTCCCTTGAAAGAAGTATAACGAGTCATCCGCAAATAATACATGGTTCAGCTCCGACCATCCTTTCCTGAGTATGATTCCTTTCAAATTTTTCTCATTGGTCTCTTTGTATTTTTGTGTGGACAGGACATCTGCCATTAGGATGAATATGTAGGGTGATAATGGATTCGCTTGTTGGATTCCTTTTGTCGGTCGGATGGATTTTGTTCGGCTACCATTTCTGAGGACGCAGTAGGTTGGTGTCTCGATGCATGCTCTCATCCAAGCTATACACTTTGCACAAAAACCTCTTCTCTTTAGGCTTTTAATCAAAAAGCCCCATTCCACCCGGTCATAGGCCTTTTGCATATCGAGCTTTAGTGCAAACTCAACCTTGTTCATTCTTTTCGTGGACTTTAACTGATGAAAAACCTCATGTGCCACCATGGTGATGTCCTGGATAAGTCGATCTGCCACAAATGCACTTTGGAATGGGGTGATAAGGTTTAATAAATAGATTTTCAGTCTATTTATCAAAACCTTTTATATTACTTTATAAACAAAGTTGCATAAACTTATAGGTCTAAACTCATATGAGTGGGTGGGGTTTTGGACTTTTGGGATTAAGGTTATGGCAGTATGTTTTAGAGATAGAGGGAAAGTACATGTTTCGAGTAAGGCTCTAACCACGACGAAAACATCTGGGCCCATGACGTTCCAGTTCCGTTGACAGAATAACCCCGAAAAACTGTCTGGCCCTAGCACCTTTGTCTCGCCTAAGTGAAAGACTGCATCCCGTACCTCCTCTTTAGTATCCCTCCTGATGAGGTTTCATTTATGTGTTCATCGATCAGTCTATGTAGCCCATCCAACAACCATCCTCAATTATTGGGTTGTCAGATTCGAATGCCCTCCAATAACTCCTTTCGATCTCACTCTCCTTTGTCAGATTCGAATGCCCTCCCAAACCCTGCCTGAATCTCTTAATTATTATGGTTATCTGATTTCTCATTCTTCTTGATGTTGTCATCAAATGGAAGAAAGTAGAGCTCTGATCCCTTTTTGTGAGTCGTTTGATTCTTGACATTTGTTTCCAAAACAGTCCCTCTCTTCGCTAGAACTCACGGATCATGTTCTTGATATGTATCTCCTCATCTTGGTTGCTTTGGTTCGGTACGGATTTCCCTAGCTCCTTTAGACGGCATTTTTCCTTCTTCATCTAGATCATATTGTTGTCAAACTTCTCTCTACTCCAACTTATAAGTTCCCTACGGCACCTTCCTAATTTTGGCCACAAAACTTCCCCACTGTCGTGGTGGTCATTATCATCCCAAAATCTTTGTATCACTTCCTTGCACTCCGCACTTTCGAGACACTTTTCTTCAAGAGGGAATCCTTTCTTCTTTTTCTGGTGGTCATGATCCGCGGTTAATATGATTGGGGAATGGTCAGATCCAATTGCTACTTCATTTATGTACTGACTATTTGGGTTGTTTGTCACCCATTCGGAGTTAGTTAACACCATATCCAGTCTCTCGTATACACGGTTTTCCCCTCTGCGATTGCTGCACCAAGTAAACCTTTGGCCTTTTGAGCCTAGGTCTTCCATCCCAATATCGTATATAATCTGGTTGAACACATCCATTTGTCTTTGGGGCTTTCTTCAACCGCCTTCTTTCTCATGGTAGTGTGTTATTGTATTGAAATCTCCTAAGCATACCCATTTTCCCCTTCGGCCCCTCCTTATATGTTTGAGTTCTTCCCAATTCTGACCCCTCCTAAGTTCATCTGTGTCTGCATGGACCCAAGTCATGTATGTTGGTTCAGTTTCTCCCTTGATGCGCACTAACGTATCAATGATATTGGCATTCGCGCTTGGCACTTGAACCACTGTGTCGTCCTTCCACTATAAGCCTAGACTGCATGCAATTCCCCTGGGGGTTACATAGAAAGCATTCTCCATTCCAATTTGTTCTCTAATACGTTCACAGTAGGCACCTCCATTCTTTATCTCCATTAAGAAAATAATCTCGGGGTGGTACCTCCCATTGAGGTCTTTTAGGTTTCGAATTGTCAGGGAAGACCCCAAACCCTGACAATTCCAACAGATCATGCTCATTGACCCCGTGTGGCTGTTCTGGGACATCAACCAGAGCCTGTGTTTTCGGTTTGTTGTTCAGCATTTATAATGGATGCTGCTTTTAATTTTTCCATTCTCACCTTCAGTTTTTCGATTTTCTTTGTATCCTGCTTCGTTTGTGCCCTTATCTTTTTCTTTCTCGTTCCCATCGTGCTTAGGAGATCTTCCTCGTTTCCTCCCTCTACTCCTTGCATGGTTTTTACTCTCTTGGTCACAATTTGGTTAACCTTTTTGTCCCTTTGCCACTTCAAGTTCATCTTATTCATATAGGGGTTAAGTCCAGTTGCTAGGTTTGTAGTGTCCAGGGTTTTCTTTAGGGATGATATTCCTGGAGGGGTTTCAAATGAGTATACCTGTCCTTTCCCATTGGGCTTTGTTTCGCATGGTATTGTGTGGTTGTATGGTAGGGGTGATGGTCGGATAGGTAACAGTTGGGGTGCTTCGGTGGTTGTGGTTTGTGTGGTAGGCTTGGTGGGGTGGTTCTTCAAAGTAGTGCAGGGAAACAGGGTTCTTCCCGCCTATTGAGGTGGCCTGGATGGGTAAGGTTGGGGTAGCACATTGCATGAAGATTGGCATATTGGTGGGTTGGTGGTTGCATATGGGATATGGTTTTATCGTTGAGACAGTTTGTATTATATCTAGTTCGAGACTTTGGGTTGGGTTTCCATGGGATTAGGGGGGTTATCTTCTATCATGGTCATGGTATGATCTATGTCACCATAGCTATATGGTTCAGCTTTAGTATGGTAATGGGCATGGGTGTGGGTTGGTGGTTTCCTTTCGGCAGCTGTCATCTGCCTTCCCCACATCTTCTCCAAATTGTGGTCTCCTGTCTTCCTTGTTCCATCTTTCTCCACCTCCACCTCGTTTACCTCACTCATAATATCAAACCACAATCTTCTTTTTACATTGTCTGGCGGGCTGAATGGTGTGTTTCACCCCGTGTTCGTCTGGCCCGGTCTGGCCGTGGTCTCACTGCCTTAACCCATGGTCCGAACATTGGGTGTACGGGGGTCGCTTCCGACATCGTCACCTCCTCACGACAGGCTTGGGTTGTGTGGCCAAGCCTCCCGCACCCATAACAAAAGTCAGATAGTCGTTCATATTTTGTGGATTCCCACTTTTCCTCCCCTTTTGAGTTTGTCAACCAAAAACTGGTCATCAAAGGGTTATCACTGTTTCCCTCGACTTTCATGCGGATGTATGTCTTTTGTTTGCTTTCCACCTCCTCATCCGTTTCAATGAAAATTCCAATTTGATCACCTATAATCTGAGTAATCTCACGACTGAATTTCTTTAGTCCTAATTCATGAACTTGTACCCAAAATTGGACTCTTCTAAACACTACTTTCGCTAGTCGAATGCTTGGATCTCATTTATGCATGCTCAAACAGTGCCCTTGTACAGACCATGGTGACATGTCCAATATTTGCTTTCTATCATCCACATTTTCGAATTCAAACATGACAACCCTATCCGATACATCGAATATGACAACTGAATCGTACCTCGCCCAGGCTGTCTTTAGCACATTATGTATTGCAGCAGATTTGATGACCTTCTTGGAGATGACCGTTTCAACATAGCGATCGTTGTTTGCCAGTAGAGGATTAGACGACAATTTCATAGCAATTTTCCAGGATTGATTGCCATCACCGGAACTTTCACTGCGAGATGTCATCTCAGTCGTGGTCCAGAGGTCGTCGTCGTGGTCTCACCACCTGCACGAAACAGCAGAAACGAGATATGTTGTGGATAGATGCTGGTGTTCTAGGAGGCCTACAGTTTCAATTCGACGGGCACAACAAACAACAGACGTAGTCTTTTTTGCATGCTCCTGTAGCTGCTTCCTGCGTTTCAATTGGTTTGTTGATTTTTGCAGGGGAGTTTCATCTTCAGTCGTGCCCAAAACCCAGGTCCCGTACTTTGATTGGTTGTTGTTTGGTGGTTCGGCAGATTGCTTCGAGCTGATTCTGGCCGAGGACATTTGTCTTCGTCTTCAATTATTTGTCTGTTTGCTTGTTTGGATTCTAGTGGAGTTTCAGCTGGTTGGGGAAGCTGAAGGTAGCTGGTTTGGATTCTCACTGACACTTCATTAATTCCACTTGAATTTCACCACATTGATAGGCTGGGAGAAGGCTGGCGACTTAGGAGAGAGAAAGGGGAAACAAAATTTATCCCAAAGGGGATAGTTCAACTCTTGTATAAGTTATTCAAAGGGGAAGACTGTAATCTGTATACAATTCTACATATTTTATCCCAAGATGCACTATCGACACACAACATGCATATAGTAACCAGTCATGTGTTTCCTTCATTATATTAGTTTCAAATCACAAATCACGTCAATAAACCCTACATATTAATTAAATATTTAATATCTTGAATTGAAAGGACATTCAAAATCTAACTTTACTATTATAACCCTAAACTACAATTTCTAAACTAATCTGAAAATCCACTCTAACATATGCATATGTGTCCAAATTACATATATATTTATATAAAAAATCAGGTTAAGATGATTACCATTGGGTTTGGAGGACTTGCACTCCACTGTTACGTGATGAATTAAGCCAATTATGAGAGAAGGAGAATGTTTTAGCGGAAAGGTAAAGAGGAAGAAATGGAAGGGGAATTTGCAGAGTTTCGTTGGATGGAATCAGTACACAGACACATTTTAAATGCCTTTTGGTTTTAACGTTCTAAACAAAAAGTATATACTAGACACTTTATAATACGTAATACAAATTTCAATAGAAAATCTAACGTAATTTCAAATATAATATATCTATAATAATCATGAAAAATATATTTCAACGTTTCAACAGATATATTAACTTAAATTCATAGAAAGCTACAAACTAAAAATATTAATGAGCTTATAACTCTAAAGCACACATATTTGTACTTATAAGTATGAATATATTATTATTTATATTATTGTTATATTTTCTTTTATCAAAATGATAATGTTTCTATTATAATTATCTTTATATTACCTTCAACACTTAATCAAACAAACCCAAAATACATATTTAACAAAATACATATTTAAGTTCGATTTCAATCCATAAATATATTTCGGGGATTGAATTCGACCTAGAACTACATTTAGATTCAGACACAATTCTATTTTTTGGGTTTAATTGGTGATTTTGCATTGAAATTAAACAAGAGATGAAAATTGTTATTTTAATAAAAAAATACATAATAATTAATGAAAAAATTGATAGAACACTACCAAACACTAGCAATGGCCAACATTAAGCAAATATATAAGTGCATTAAATATATATATATATATATATATATTTAAGCATACTAGTACACGTTACACCTAGAGTATTTACCTAGAACTTAATTACCTAGAACAAGATGAGCAATTAAGTGATTCACACATAAGAGGAAATTATAATATATTATCTGACCCTCTATCTTATACTATCAATATATATATAGTAATATTATAAAAGTTCAAAGGAAAAAGAATCCTCCGATTTTAGTGAAAAATGACCTATTTTCTAGTTATAGTAGCAATTCCAAGTAGGGAAAAGATCTTCCTCTTGGTGATGATGATGCTGAAACCCAGACACTACTTCATTCTCCAATCGCCACGTCAGCACCGACGGACCAAACCCGTCTACACGGCTGCTGATGCCATGCAATAGATCCGGCAAGCCCCTGAACGTATCGTCGAAGCAGTCATCGCCCGACGAGTCGGCACCAAGTTATCATCGGAATTAGACTCATCTTCCTCGGAGGCTTCCACCGCCGTGGAGGAACCAACGGTAGATGCCGCCAGGGAAGCTGCGGCCTGGATGTCTTTAGGAGAGGAGCTCGCAGGTCGAGGCAGGAGCCCTGCTAGCTCCGGGAAGTTGAGGGCGGCGGATTGGCCTTTAATTGCCAGAGCCGCCACGTCGTGCGCACGCGCTGCCATCTCCGGTGTCTCGAAGGTGCCAAGCCAGATTCTCGACTTCTTCTTCGGCTCCCGGATTTCGGACACCCACTTCCCCCATTGTCGTATCCGGACTCCGCGGTATGTCGTGTGCTCGTTTTTGGCGGCTGGTCTTGCCTTTTTCATCCTGGGTGATTCTGTCGGATCTCTGTCTGTCTCCAATGTCGTTGGAGATGAGTAGATGCTGCTGCTGCGTTTGGAATCTTCTTCTGCTTCCATTTCTCAAGCTAGACGCTGAAAGAGAAGCACAGTGAGAGAGAAAGGCTTGTGGAGGAAGATAGAAGAAGACACAGTGATACACTTTTATACTTCAGAGAGTTGATAATACCTCGAACAAGGTTTAAGGAATCTATCAAGTCATGGTCAATGGCAAAAGAACTAGTGTAAAGTTACCGGAGTATTTGGACAGCAAATTAAAAGATTTATTTATTCTATTAGAATTAAAAGTAGTGAATTTAAGGAAAATATTATAAAAATGCTATTTGAACACGAAAATTCTATTGGTAGAACATATTACTTTTAAATACCACTTTTAATTATATTTTACATATTTGATTTTTTTTTGGCCATCAATTTTACATATTTGATTGCTCTTACTTTCTCTTCTCCATTCCCCTCTTAGTTTTCTATCTTCACCAGTCTCTTCCCGTCGTGCCTTTACTCCCTACCGCCTTCTTTGTCTAGTCATTCTCTTGTCCTCTATCCCCTCTTCTACTTGTCTCTCTTTTTACTCCTCCACACTTTACTTGACTTTACATTTACCCTGAACCAATATCGTAATAAACTTTGTCAACTCATATGGTAACATTTATCTATAATGATAAATCAAATTTAAACAAAAAAAAACAAAAACAGAAAGGTTATTATTGTACAGATTATGGATATAAATAGTTATTAATATATCAGATAGTTATTAATATAGTAGCATTATCAATAGTTTTTTTTTTTTGGCCAAAACATTATTGATGGATCCTAGCCTAAATACCCAAGTGGGCCAGGAAAGTTACCCGGCCTACCACACAAAGAAGGCCCATGCCCAGTTACCCGGCCTACCAGCTAAAGCCCGATCAGAGGCCACGCATCGAAGGGCGCGCCGTCAGTGGCGCGCCACGCGAAGACTCGCCCATCTCTCTGACAGGTTCAAGGTCCGAGGAGGGATGGGGGGCTCTCCACTCTGAGGTGGAGCTCTGGCACGGGAAACAAGCCCACTGAGCAGCAGACACTAAGCAACACTCTGCCCAATGGGGCTCCACTCAGCCACGCCAGACGCCACGTCGGATAACCAGGGTCAGATCCAAACTCTACTCAGGTTAAGGGTGAAGGCTATAAATACCTCCACCCCTCTCTATTTCAGAGGACTTACTTACGGATTATTATCACTCACATAAAAACGAACCTCCTCGCTTACTTAAGCTTCGGAGGGGAAACAAAAGGCATCGCCCGGGTTTTCCTTGTTGCAGGACGTCGGAGCGCCGCTAGGAGCATCTCAGGAACTCAGAATCCAACATTGGCACCGTCTGTGGGAACCTTAAGCACAACAAGCCATGGCTCCCCCAATCACCAGAGCAAAGAACAACAAAGGAACCGAGGAAGGCACCTCGCTCCATGACCTGCAGCAACACCTGGGGGGCACCTCAATCATACCACCCCCTTCGGAGGCAGTGTGCCCTACCGTGCACACCCCGCATCACACCCCTACTTCGGATGCAGCGCGCCCTACCAGGCGCTCCCCGCATCCTACAGCCGTAAGAGCTGAAACAGCTAGGCCTGCACCAACGCAATCTCGGATCGCCTCGTCAGGGAGGCCGCCGGTGGTCGGATTGGCGCCAGAAGTACTTTCCGCACTAGAAGACTTGCTCGACAAGCGAGAGCAGAGGGCTGAGGACAAGGTCGCTCGCCGAGCGGGAAGCACCAGGGTGGGGGTCACCAAGGTGGAGGGGGCCACCTCCCGTCCAGCACCATCATATCGACACCCCCGTCCCCCCGCTACCAGCGACATTTCTTCCGCATCCCAACGCATAGGGGACATGACAAAGGAGGAGCTACTGCGTTTTGTCAAGCACCAGGTCAAGGAGGAGAAGGGTGGGCACGTCCTAGCCCCAGTTCGCGACCGGGATTCCCACTCGCTCGATCCCGAGCTACTGAGTATCACGGTCCCACACCGGGTGAAGCCCGCGAGGATTGATATATACCGTGGCCAGGGCGATCCGGTGGAACATGTGCAGAACCACGAGGCTTCTCTCCTGGGAAGGACGAGCGACGATAACCATTTCGCGCTCCTCTTCCCGGCCACCCTGAGCGGCGTGGCGTCCAACTACTTCTTTGGTCTCCCCAAAGCGTCAGTAAAAAGCTGGTCGGAGCTAAAGGACAAGTTCATAATCCAGTATATGGGGGGAAGACAGCTTCTGAAGAGCGTGGGGACCCTGGACACGGTTAGACAGGGAAGCGATGAAAGCCTGGGCGACTTCTACACCAGGTTCAACACAGAGCGGGCCGGAATCGACCAAGTCATCACGGAGGGCGAGACCATTCGCGCCTTCGTTAGGGATCTTGGTCCAAAGGGCACCGCTCTGAATGACAGCATCAGCGTCATCCCAGTGCACACGGTGGAATACATGGCTGCTCGAGTCAAGTCGTACATAGACTTAGAGATCGCCAGAGAAGGCAGGAGGCCGGGCAAGAGGGAATTCAAGAAGGACCCAGTGGAGGAGCAGCGGCCAGATCACCGCGCTCGAAAAGGAGGTCATGAGGAGGCAAAGCGCCGCCCTCTTATCCTGCGCCCCCCCCCCCCCCCCCCCCCCCCCCGAGAAATGTATGAGGCCTTCACGCCTCTTACCAAAGAGATTTCCGTGGTACTGGCAGAGATGGAGAAGAAGGACTTGGCGACGCCCCCCGCGGCGAGAAATGGCGATGCACCGATGGGGAACGACAAGAAGGCTTACTGTCGTTACCATAGGTGCAAGGGTCATTCGACTGATAACTGTCGAATCCTCAAAAAGGATATAGAAAGCCTCATCCAGAGAGGCTACCTAAAAAACTTCATAGCCGGGCGAGAGAGAACGAGGAGCCCGAAAAGAGAGAGGCGCGCGCCGCCAAACAAAAACACAGGTGCATCTGGTTCGGGGCACAAAGAGTTATATGTCATCATCGGCGGTTTCACGGCAGGAGGTGAGACTGGCGCCGCCAGAGAGGTTTACGCGACCCAACTGGCAGGAACGACCAGAGCAGGAAAGCGAGTCAGGAAGGAAGATGACGTGGTCATCTCCTTCTCGGAGAGAGAGATGGAGCATGTCACCTCGCCCCACAATGACGCTTTGGTCATTACCCTGAAGGTCAAGGAGTGGACAATGCGAAGGGTGCTAGTCGACTCAGGCAGCTCCTCAGATGTGCTTTTTCTGGAGAGCTATCTTCGGATGGGCAGAAAGCAGCAGGACTTGAAGAAGGTAAACTTCCCGCTCATGGGATTCGCCTCGCTCACCACCTACCCAATGGGAGCGGTAACCTTACCAGTCGAGATAGGAGATGGCTGGAAGGTGCTGAGTACCCACATTACGTTCATCGTCGTGAACGCCCCGGCAGCCTACAACGCCATTTTAGGGCGCTCGACCTTGAACCCACACAAGATGGTCCACTCTACGTACCACCAGATGATGAAATTCCCAACCCCGCATGGGATTGGACTGGTGAAGGGGGACGAGCCAGCGTCGCGAAGCTGCTATGTAAACTCCACGCGTCGCCACGTCCTAAAGGGCAAGAAGGAGGCCCTGACTATCAGGACGGAAGAGGACCCACGAGAGGATAGGTATCGCCCCTAGGCGATTGGAGGGTTGCGAGATGTGGAAATAGACGGGAAAGGGAAGGCCGTGCAGATAGGCGCGTCGCTTCCGGAAAGGGAGGCCACAGATTTGTCTATGCTGCTGATCGAGTTCAAGGAGTTGTTCGCCTGGAAGCCCAACGACATGCCAGGCATCAGCAAAGACATCATCTGCCACGAGCTGAGGATTGATCCCACAATCAAGCCCATAGCTCAGAAGCGACGCCCTGTAGGAGATCAGAAGGCGATCGCCATAAGACATGAGGTGGGGAAGTTGGTAGAGGCCAACTTCATAAAAGAAATCAGGTTCCAGACCTGGGTGGCGAACCCAGTTCTGGTAAAGAAGAGCAATGGCAAGTGGCGCATGTGCGTTGATTTTAGGGATCTGAACAAGGCATGTCCCAAGGATTCCTACCCCCTACCTAGGATCGACCAGCTGGTCGACGCCACTTCAGGACATGAGCTACTTAGCTTCATGGATGCCTACTCGGGGTACAACCAGATCCAAATGGCAGATAGCGACGCCTAGCACACATCGTTCTATGCAGACACCGATATTTATCACTACACAGTGATGCCATTTGGTTTGCTAAATGCAGGGGCGACCTACCAGAGGATGGTCAACAAAATCTTCGCCGGAATGATAGGCGACACTATGGAAGCGTACGTCGACGACATGCTGGTGAAGTCGGTGAAGGGCGCGGATCATGTTGAGGATCTGAGGAAAACCTTTGAGCGCATGCGCCTCCACCAGGTGCGGCTGAACCCCGCCAAGTGCGTCTTCGGCGTACACTCTGGAAAGTTCCTGGGCTACATGGTGAGCCATCGAGGGATAGAAGTGAACCCAGAAAAGCTGGAGGCGATAGAAAACATGCAGAGCCCTACTTGTCACAAGGAGGTCCAGTCGCTGAATAGAAGGTTGGCGGCGCTCAGCCGCTTCCTAGCTAAATCAGGGGAGAAGTCTCTCCCCTTCTTTCAGGTCCTCAGAGCCAACAAAAGGTTCGAGTGGACCACGGAATGCGAGCAGGCATTCCAGGACTTGAAGAACCATCTGAAGACATTGCCTCCGCTAGCCAAGCCTGAGAAAGGCGACGCTCTTTTTCTGTATCTAGGCATCAGTCCCATAGCTGTAAGCTCTGTTTTAGTTAAAGAGGTCAACAAGGCGCAGGCGCCAGTGTACTTTGTTTCTAAGGTCCTTACAAAGACCGAAATGAACTATGTAGAAGTTGAGAAGTACCTCTATGCGTTAGTAGTCTCTGCTAGGAAGCTCCGCCCTTACTTTCACGAGCACGAAATCACGGTGTTAACAAATCAACCTTTAAAGCATTTCCTCCAAAGACCTGATGCTTCAGGAAGAATGATCAAATGGGCGATCGAACTAAGCGAATTCCGAATCAAGTTCGCACCCAGGAGAGCAATCAAGGTACAAGCCTTAGCAGACTTTATTGTGGAATCCACATGTCCCCTAGAAGCGTCGTCTCCAGAAGACAGTGGGCAGAAAGAAACTTGGACCCTACACACGGACGGATCCTCATCAATAGATGGCTCGGGGGCAGGTTTAGTACTAACCCCATCGGACGGAAGCGCGCCACTTCGATATGCCCTAGTCCTCACCTTCAAAGCCACCAACAACGAAGTAGAGTACGAAGCGTTGGTCACGGGTCTACGACTCGCAAAAGGTCTGGGCATCGAGCACCTAAGCATTTACTGCGATTCCCAATTGGTAGTAAACCAAGTTAAGGGAGAATATACTGCCAAGGGAGAGTAGATGAAAATATACCTCCAAAAGGCGCGCCATCTTGCGGGCGGATTTCTCAGTTTCCAGATAGAGGCTATTCCCCGGGAAGAAAACGGGGAAGCGGACGCACTAAGAAAGTATGCTTGGCAGGCGACGCCACTACCTGTAACATTTTTAGAGATCATAAAAGACAGAGTACGGCACGTGTGTGCCAACATTGAAAGAGGGGAGGACTGGGCGACTCCTATCAGAAGCTACATCGAAAATGGCGACCTGCCAGAAAGCGAAGCCGAGTCTAAGAGAATACTAAGAATCGCCCCAAGCTACAAGATCATCGATGAAACGCTGTACAAAAAGGGCTACTCAACACCTTTCCTCAAGTGCGTCGCTCCGTCAGAAACAGTTACGATACTCAGGGAGGTCCATGAAGGGTACGCCGCTTGCCACGAAGGGCCACGATCGATCGTCCGGAAAATACTCAACCAGGGCTACTATTGGCCTACCATGAGTAGAGAAGCGAAGGAATTGGTCCAGAAGTGCGAATCCTGTCAAAAATACGGCACGAACATAGCGCGCCCACCAGCAGACTTAACCTCTATCAACGCGGCCTGGCCTTTCGCACAATGGGGAATCGACTTGGTAGGGCCACTTCCTAAATCCAAGCATTGCACCTATGTCCTGGTGGCGATCGACTACTTTTCCAAATGGATTGAAGCGAATGCACTATCCTCCACTACAGAGTTCCAGATAATTAAGTTTATTAAGTCAAGAATCGTCTCTAGATATGGCATACCAAGCATTCTAGTTAGCGACAACGGACCCCAATTCGCGGGAAAGGAGTTGAAGTGGTTCTGTCAGGAATTAAATATCCACCTCCGGCACGCCTCGGTCAGACACGCTCAAGCGAACGGACAGGTGGAGGCGGCCAACAAAACTATCATGAACGGACTAAAGAAAAGTATAGATGCCTTGCAGGGAAAATGGACTGAGGAACTAGAGAATGTTCTTTGGGCGCTCCGCACTACTCCTAAACAGGCCACAGGAGAGACGCCTTTTTCCCTGGTAAACGGATCAGAAGCGGTGGCACCAACCGAAATAGCGGTCGCCTCACACAGAACGAAACACTTCGACATAATCGCAAATGATGGCCAAAGGCGCATGGAATTGGACTTGGCGGATGAAAAGAGATGGGCATCGGAACAACTCCAAGGAAAAATGCGACTGGCGACAGCCAGATACTACAATAGGCGAGTCTCCGCTCGCCAATTTTTCGTGGGGGAGATGGTACTAAGAAAGAACGAGTTCGCCCATCAGGACAGGATCAACAAGCTCTCGCCAAAATGGGAGGGGCCATATAAGGTGATCGTCATTCCGCATCCAAACGCCTACATATTGGAAAACAAAGAGGGGAAAACGCTGAAAAATACGTTCAACGCAGAACACTTGAAAAAGTTCTATTCTTAGAAAGCGTTATGAACAAATGTACTTAGGCAATTACCATGGTTTGTAAAAAACTGGTATTCCTATTATATCAAAGAAAGCAGATTATACGTTCAGACATATGGGTGCTCCATAAAAGGAAAAGTATAAAATAGGCAGTTTATGTGTCAAGACATATTGGCGCGCCAAAGAAAAACAGATATAATGCCTTAGTCAAAATTACTTGAAAAGAAGGGCAAACGCCCCAGTTCATTACAAAAGATACGCCTCACCAAAAAGAGGACTTTCTAAAAACAGAAAATAAACTAAGTATCTTCGGAAGGCGTAACAGGCAGCACCCCTAACTCCTCGACCGCCAAAGGAAGTATGTTTTGAGGCTCTTCGGAAGGGATCGCTCCATCTGAGGGCAGGACAGGCTGAGAGGAAGAGGCGCGCTTGCGATGTAAAGGAGATGGCGCAGGAGACTCTTCCTCCTCTTCTTCAACAGAGGATTCAGGCGCCTTTCCTCTTCTAGAAGCCTCGACTGCAGACGCTTTCGCTTTCCTAGCCTCAGCTTCAAGCTTCCTCTTCCTAGCCTCTCTCTTGGCCTCCATGTTAAGGAAATCGCCAAAGGAGGGGAGCGTCGCCACATCGAAATGGGGGTCAGACTTCAAAAGATGAGCCTGGATGGCGGTAAAAGCCTCCACCATAGCCTGGCGACACCAGCGAGCACAGGCAGCATCGAACTCTTTGCTCCCCTTGTACTCCTCCACCGCTTCGGCGAAGCGCTTGGGAGCCTCCTTTTCGAAAAGGGCTGCCTCCTCCGCCAAACGGCGAACATCCTGCTCAGCCACAGCAGCGCGTTGTTCGAAGGAATCAGCTCTCTTCTTTAGGAGCTCGAAATCCCTGCGAAGGTTAGCGAGCTCCTCATGCGCCTGAGAAACTTGCTCGTGAGCCCTCGCTGCTTCTTCCAGCTTGTCCCTCACTTGCAGCATCTCCTGAGCGTGGAGAGCGGCTTCTTCTTCCTTGGCAGCTTTTTCCGCAGCTAACTCACGGTTAGCGCGCTCTCTCTCCAGCTCTCGCTGGGCAGTCGTGGCCTCACGCTCCTCAGACAACTCCACAATGGCGGTCCCCATTTGGAGTTGCACGGGCAAAAGCTACAAGAGAGCCAAAACAGTTAGTAAAAAATAATGCAAGAACTAAGGAAAGGTAAATGTATACCTGAGAAAACAAGGTGAGACCTTGTTTAACCAAATTATCCAGAGCGCCAGTAGCCTTCTCGATAGGCGTTCGGTCAGCAGGGGGCAGGCGCTGGTTAGCAGATGGAGACCCAAGTTAGGGTCCAACAAAGTATTTCCCCGCACAAGGGGAACATCTTGAAGGCGCTCCCAAGGAGCGCAGGGCGCACCACTCGGATCCTCCTGAGGAACCCACTCTGGAAGCCCTTCAACCTTCAAGTCCCTATGAAGATCAAAGGCTGGTCCCATGTATGACCTAAAGCACCCCTCTGAACCGCTGGGAAGGGAGGGGAGCGCCTCCAAATCCGTGGAGGGAGAAGGGGGCAGCTCCCTATCCGCACCCAGATCAGAGTCCCTCGCTGGAGAGGATTCCCTCGCCGGGGTCTTCTTCTTCTTCCGGGAAGAAGGAGCGCTGGGACCTTTACCCAGATAGGGCGCTCCATCACTCCTAACAGCTCTCTCTGTGGAAGTACCATCAGAGAAGACATGGTAAGTCCAGGCGATTCCGCCATCCATCACAATAGGCGCGCCCCACTTCTTAGTGTGGAGAATACTTAACCTTCTAGAAAAAACTGAATCGTTGCAATAGCGAGAGAAAGGGACCGCACCTTTGAAAAGAGTCACCGCTTCTTGAGTATTGGGACTCAGCGTCTGAAGATCCGCGGATAGCGGATCTATGTCGTCCTCAGGGCGCGCCTTCTTCTTACCAGACTGCCTTTTCCTTTTCTTGGAGCTCTCAGCAGCGCCAGCAGACGGAGAAGCGGGCAGTTCCTATTCATCATCTGATATGGTGATGGCAAGAGAAAAGCGCGAAACAAGTTATCTGCAGAGGAAAAGGAAACAAATTATTACCCGTGTCCTATATAAGCGATACTGAACGGGAGAAATGCCACGTTGAAAAGATCATCCTCCTTGGTCTCCTTGGATATCCATGTGGCGCGCCCCTCGAGGTGATCGGCGTATACCATGTGGAGCGACTCCTTATCCCAGGGGGATAATTCGTCATCCAGGGGAAAGGGATCGCGGAGTGCCTTGGAGGTGATGCACCAAGGAACCCCGCCTTTGAAGAATAAATATGATTTCTTCCAATTGGAGTTTCGGGTCCTAAAGCCGGTAACTAAGGGGGCCGAGGATTTCCAGTTTTGGTACTTATTGTCAAGAAAGTGACTAACAAAAAAAAAACACTGAAGCGATTGGAATCTATCCTATAGAAATGGCGAAACAACACCAAAGAATACGTATAGCCCTGTCTCTCGCACAGACACCTAAAGCATACCAGGTGCGGAGAGCGCAGGGAGAAAACTAAGTAGGGGAGACGCCATAATAGCGACAGGCCTCGGCCAGGTCAGGACAGAGGTGAAACCTTAGACCAGCATCTATTTGGAAGGGATAAATGGTTTCCTCGCCTGACCCTGGTTTTGAGATGGGCGTGGCGTTATCAGGGTCAAGTTCGTCAGGAAGAGGAAAACGAGCCCTGGCGTCGCTCATACAAGACTCGTATACTGCCGTATTAAAAATAGACCTAGAGATAGCGTTGGGCATAGGGTCGCTAAAACCAGGAGGAAAGAAGACATTAGCCTCACCTCCTGTCGATCCGCTCGCCATTTGTGAAAGAAGGCGCTCACGACGAGGGTAGAGGTTGGGCTCGAAAAGGAACAGCGAGCTATTTTGGAAGAGCGAACGGAAAAGCTACCGGAAACTTAGGGCGGCCGGAGAAGAGTAACCGGAGAAAATCTAGAGAGAAGTCAGAGCTTTCTAGAGAGAGAAAGTTACTCAGAGAGGTAAAAGTGAGAAAATGAAGGGGAGGAGCTCTATTTATAGAGCTCCCCTAGGGAAGCCCAACGGTCACCCTACCCCTAGAAGCCCGATTGGATGAAACTTCCTCGGGAAGACAAGGGTCACCAACGGTTGGATCGAAACCGCACGGTCCCCAAGAAACGGTTCGATCGCAACGGCTAGTTTCTTGAATGCAGATCCAAAGACAGACGTTGAAGCTACGTAACCGCGCGCCATCCATGGCGCGCCGATTATAGAACAAGCAAACCAAACGGGCGAAAGTTAAAAGGGAACGCCATAGCTTCCTAAGAGCATTTAAATCGCCTTAATAAAACCTAACACGAGCGACGCTCGTATTAGGCTTCAGGGGCAGACGATGGATCCCGGCCTAAATACCCAAGTGGGCCAGGAAAGTTACCCGGCCTACCACACAAAGAAGGCCCATGCCCAGTTACCCGGCCTACCAGCTAAAGCCCGATCAGAGGCCACGCATCGAAGGGCGCGCCGTCAGTGGCGCGCCACGCGAAGACTCGCCCATCTCTCTGACAGGTTCAAGGTCCGAGGAGGGATGGGGGGCTCTCCACTCTGAGGTGGAGCTCTGGCACGGGAAACAAGCCCACTGAGCAGCAGACACTAAGCAACACTCTGCCCAATGGGGCTCCACTCAGCCACGCCAGACGCCACGTCGGATAACCAGGGTCAGATCCAAACTCTACTCAGGTGAAGGGTGAAGGCTATAAATACCTCCACCCCTCTCTATTTCAGAGGACTTACTTACGGATTATTATCACTCACATAAAAACGAACCTCCTCGCTCACTTAAGCTTCAGAGGGGAAACAAAGGGAATCGCCTGGGTTTTCCTTGTTGCAGGACGTCGGAGCGCCGCTAGGAGCATCTCAGGAACTCAGAATCCAACAATTATCAATAGTTAGAGACATCAAACATTATGTTACTTATATAGTTCACCTCCTATAAATAGAATAGGGTCTCCCGTTATAAAGGTCAATACTCAATAGTGTGAAAAATATAATTCTCGAATGATTAAATAACTTTATCTCAATATGGTATCAGGACAAGGATAAAGATAGATATGGGGAAAATGCTCTTCGATGATTTCACATTCAAGATCCAATTCCATCTCTAGCCTACAAATTTAGATCAAGCACTTCTTCAAGATTCAATTCACCTCCAGACTTGTCGTTTTCGAATGTTACTGTTGATGTTGAATAATAAACACTAAATGTTGTTTTTAGTGAGTTATAAAGTTAGAAGTTAATGGAGAAAAATAAAAGGTCAAGAGTTTTTTTTGTAGATGAAAGGTCAAGAGTCATAATAGATGAACGGTTAAGAGTCTTCTTTAATAGTTTTTATTGTTCTTGTTTGATTAATGACTATATAAAGGCATTGTTGTTTTTGGTTTAAGATATGACTCAAAGTAATAAACAAAAGTTAAACATTCTTCTGGTTTCGATTTGAGTTATCAAATTGGTATCAGAGCGAATGGAGAGTGTGACAGGTCAAATGTCATTACCACGACTAACGAAGGGGAATTATGAGAATTTGAGCATTCAAATGAAAGCTCTTCTCGGATCTCAAGATTCGTGGGAGGTTGTCAAAGAAGGTTTCGAAGAACCAGAAAATACCACATGATATTCGGCGGATCAAAACAAGGCGTTGAAAAAGACGCGATCGAAGGATAAGGCGACACTATACATGTTGTTCTGTGTCGTTGACGAGTCAGGCTTTGAGAAGATTGCTGGTGCAACTACTTCAAAAGAAGTGTGGGACATATTAGAAAAAGTGTTCAAAGGAGCCGAACGAGTTAAGCAAGTGCATCTCCAAACTCCCCGTGACAAATTTGAGAGCATGAAGATGAAGGAGTCAGAAGTTGTATCTGACTATATCACACATGTACAAGTCGTGGTAAACCAATTTATTCGTAATGGTGAAGTGATAACCGATGCACGAGTTGTGGAGAAGATTTTGAGATCTTTAACCGACAATTTTGAGAATGTTGTGTGTGTGATAGAAGAATCAAAGGATCTTGCGACGCTTACATTCAACGAGCTTGTCGGTTCTCTCGAGGCACATGAACAACGTAAAAAGAAAAAGGATGAGACACTAGAGCAAGCACTCCAAACCAAGGCGACAATTAAAGATGAAAAGGTACTATATTCTCAAACTTTCTGAGGTAGAGGGCGTGGTCGTGGAAGAGGTCGCGACAGTCATGAATGTTACTATAAGGAGAAGGAACAACCGAGTCAACCAAACTGACGCGGAAGACAACGCAGTCGAGGAAGAGGTGGTCGGTAGAACTATTTCAATATCGAGTGCTACAAGTGTCACATGTATGGTCACTACGCGAAGGATTGTTACTCCGACAAATGTTATTGTTGCGGTAAAGTAGGGCATATTTCACAAGATTGTCAATCTGATAAAAAGGAGGAAGAAACAAATAACTTGGCCTTGAAAGATGAAGAAAATGACAGTTTTCTCTTGATGACTCAAAATGAAGACAACATCATCAATGGCACACTGTGGTATCTCGACTCGTGGGCAAGCAACCATATGTGCGGTCACGAGTATTTATTCAAAAAGATACAAAATATTGAAGATGGTCATGTGTCGTTTGGAGATGCTTCAAAGGTGGAGGTCAAAGGTCAATGTACGGTTTGTTAGTTACAAAAGGATGGGTTTATACAGTCAATCCAAGATGTCTATTATGTATCAGATCTCAAGACCAATATTTTGCGTTTGGGGCAACTCATGGAGAAAGGTTACTCAATATTCATAAAAGATCGGGTACTACACTTGAAGGATAAGAAAGGGTGTCTGGTTGCTCTAGTCGAGATGGGAAGAAATCGGATGTACAAACTAAATTTGAGACACGTGCGAGAATGTTTTTTTCAAGTCAACGTATAATACAAGGAAACTTTATGGCATCTTCGTTTTTGTCACCTACATCATGGGGGTAAAAAAAAACTAACAAAGAAGAACATGGTGCATGGGTTGTCGGGCATGGACTATGCCTGCAAATTTTGTGAAGAATGTGTGCTTGGCAAGCAAGCAAGAACCTTGTTTCAAAAGAAGGAAAATTATCAAATAAAACATATTCCGAATTGATTCATACCGACATATGTGGACCAATCACCCCCGAATCTTTCAGCGGTAAAAGGTATTTCATTTCTTTTATCGATGTTTTCTCACGAAAAACGTGGGGTTATTTTTTGAAAGAAAAATCTGAGACATTCGAGGTGTTCAACAAGTTCAAACTAATGGTGGATAAGGCAACTAGTAAACACATCATAGCCATACCATCTGATAGAGGTGGCGAATATACTTCAACGGTTTTCATGGAGTATTGCGAGGAGCAAGGCATAAGGATATTTCTAACCGCACCATACTCTCCTCAACAAAACGGTTTCACTGAGAGGAAGAATCAGAGTATTCTCGACATGGTTCGATCAATGCTCAAAAGCAAGTAGTTGCCAAAGGAATTCTGGGCGGAAGCCGTTCAATGTGTTGTCTATGTACAAAATTGATGTCCACAATTGAAGTTAGAAGATCAAACACCACAAGAGACGTGGAACGGACAAAAGCCGACAGTTTCTCATCTCAAAGTGTTCGGTAGTGTGGCTTATGCACACGTACCAAATCAACGAAGAACGAAGCTTGAAGACAAACACAAAAGGTATATTTTTATTGGGCATGATGAGAAGACAAAAGGGTACAAGCTACTTGACCCGATAAATAAGAAGGTTATGATGAGTCATGATGTGCGAGTGAACGAAGCAACTGAATGGGGCTGGAACAATTTGACTGAAATTGACGTCAAAGTTGGAAAATCATATGTCGTTGCATCAACAAGCAAACAACAAGATCCTGAAACTACCGATGATGAAGATGAACCATTACAACCCAAGACGCGAAGTTTGCAAGATTTATATGATTCAACTAATGAGGCACACCTTGTATGTCTTTTGGTAGATGCTGAAAATATTAGTTTTTAATAGGTGGTGCGAGACAAGAAGTGGCAAACTGCCATGAATGATGACATTAAGGCGATTGACCACAACAACACATGGGAGCTAGCAGAATTGCCAACAAGTTAGCCTATTGGTGTGAAGTTGAAATGGGTGTTCAAGAAAAAAAATGAATGCTCATGGCGAGATAGAATTATACAAGGCGCAGCTTGTTGCGAAAGGATACAAGCAAAGTGCATGAATTGACTATGACGAGGTATTTGCTCCTGTTGCAAGGATGGAGACAATTCGATTACTCATTTCACAAGTTGCTCAATGCAAATGGTCAATATTTCAAATAGATGTCAAATCGGCATTTTTGAATGGTGTGCTCAAAGAAGATGTCTACATCGAACAACTGCCCGGGTACATAAAAGTCGGAGAAGAGAAGAATGTGCTAAAATTGAAGAAGACACTTTACAGGTTGAAGCAAGCACCACATACATGGAATACACCTATCAATTCATATTTCAAGGAGAATGGGTTCAAGCAATGTCCCTTTGAGCATGCTCTTTACTTAAAGTAGCGCACTTTGTAAAAAACGCTACCCCATTAGCGCTTATATACATTTTGCTAAATATTTTTTCAGTATACTTAATTTTTCAAATATTTTTGACACAGTGACTACTTTTTGAAAAAACTCAAAGAAGAGGCATGTGCAGAGGAGGGAGAAGTGAAAGGTGAGAGAGCGAAGGGAGAGGTTGACACAGTGATGGTGAAGTAGGAAGTGAAGATGATAAGTATGTAAAATACACTTCTATCTTTTGTTTTATTTTTATTAAAATTAGTTTGTAAAAAATAATCATTTTCTGAAAAAAAAAATCATCTCATACTAATTCATGTTACTTTATGTTTCATATAATTTAACCCATATTTATATTTTATTATTAAAGAAGTTATCCTCCACACATGTCCTAGTTGTTTGGCCTCCTTTCATGTCTCATTAACAAGATTTATATACATGTGTTTATACACATAAATAAATATGGACCCCATAGCTTCAAGCTGAGTACAACACATGCATTTGTGGCCAACAGAAACGTGTTCAATTATTGGCGGACACTTTTTTTAAAATTTTAAGAAGACGTAGATTAAGGACATTTAGTATTTTTGAATACGTTGAGTTTAATACAGCTTTGATTTTATTTTAGCTTTTATTTTAAAAAAATGTATCTAAAATAGAGGGAGACAGTTAGTTTGGTGTCATATCTAATCATGTTGTATATAAACGTATAAGTGTTAAACGTGTCTTCAAACTCAAAATACAAACATGATACGATTATTAAACAAATCACATGTGATACGCATGACTAACATTATTATATTTTTGAAGAAAAAAACTCCATATATACATGACACAAGTCGTGTCATGCGACTCGAAACGTCACGAAACAACACGACATGAAATCCACAACATTCATAATTTAATTTCACATCAAAATTTAAGTCACAAGTGATTCAAAAATTTGTATAATAATAAATCCAAATATTAGATACATATAATTTATCCTGCTTAATTGTATTGATACGTATATTTGCATATTAAAAGTGTTTAGACATAGTTATGAATCATGTCTAAACGTCTAAGAGTTGTTTATAAACAAGATACATTAAGGTCAAATTCATATACACAGAAATACATATCGTTGCATATCATGTCGTGTTAGAAATTGTCGGACCTAATCTAAAGTTCGCAAAGTAATAACATATACACCTAGTATTTTGACAAATATACATTGTAACGTTTGATTTGCGTTTAATTAGCAAAGAAGACTCCTCGTCCTTAGCACATTTGTTATAATGAAGAAAGGAATATCCCAACAAGGAATCCTCCTCGTCAGACCGCACTAAACACCTTCTCCTCAGCAGCACTCAGCACCAAACCAGCGCCTCCTGAACAAGCACTCCTCAGAGTTTCTGGCCGAAACTGTTTTGAGCAGATATTGCAACGGTCGAAGATTTTCTTCGGCTTCTCGTGTGACACCCATATCTGTATTGCGACAGAAGCTAAGAAATGAAAGTACTTCACTTCATCACTTCAATGAGAGTTATTGGATAGATTTTAGGAAGAATTTACAGAAGTGGAGTCGGAACAAAAGGCTCCACGATTCAATGAGAGTTTAGGTTGCTGAAGTTTTGGGGTTTAGGGTTGCCAATTTTGGATTTCAATTCTCCAATTTTGATCATCTATCTCCAATTCTTGCTGTCATAACGTATTTTGTGAGACTTACCAAAAATTTGGTCCAAGACAGAGACCGACCCGAGTCAAGCAAGACTGATTCAGGCAGGGTTTTTCCCCCCAAATCGGTCTCGGTCCTCCCCAAGTGAGGACCGAAATTTCGGGCTCGGGCTCGGTCTTGCCAAAAAGACTGGGTCGTCCCGCCCGAGCTCACCCCTACTTTTTCCCAACTTGGTGTGAAGTAAGGTAGGAGGTGTGATGTACTTTTTAGATTTTATTTTTAGTCCTAAGAAAACGTGTATGGACAAAAAATATATTTAGAAATGTAAATATTTTATTATTTAGTATAGTAGGAAGTCACACACTCTAAGAGGGATGAGTGTACCAAAAACGGGACAAGTTGCATCCAAGGTACCGACTTGAGATTTTTTTGCTCAACCCGCTACCTAAGTAGTGTGTTGAGCTAAATAGCTCAAAACATTGTCAAAGGATAACAATATAGTATTTATATTGATTTTTTTAAACGACATTACGTTAACATCTAAATTATGTATCTCCAAATAAATAAATAAATAAAGTGAGTAAATACTTAAATTGCAATTTGAATGTCGCAAACGGTATTGAATTTCAACTTACGAATTGACCATACAGTTTGCCCTAAGTTGATATATGAAAAATTGACTTAAAAAAACTCAACTATGACCTTCTAAATCGAAAGTCAATATCGTTAGCGACATTTATGTTGTAATTTAATTATCTACCCACTGATTTTTTCTTGATTAGGTATATTTTTTAAATTAATATCGTTTGTCTTATAATTTGATCGGAATGACAAAAGAATTCAAGTGAGAACTATATACTTACTAAAACAAATTGCAGTATATGAGTTACGACATAAATTTTGGCAAAAAAAAAAAGTTACGACATAAATTTGGCTAACGATGTTGAGTTTCGACTTCCGGACTGAACATACGGTAAGACAAAGCGAAAATTATACATACATATACATATATATATATATATATATACATATATACAAAATCATTTAAACGTCGCAATGATGTTTACTTTTGACTTAGAGAGTCTCAGTTGAGATTTTTTCAGTTAAAAATTCAGATTTCAACTTGAGTTGGGAGAGTGTATGATTAATTAGTAACTCAAAATTTAATATTATTTACTTTTTAGACCGTAATTTAATTGTCTACATATTCTAATTGTTTTTCATAAATACATATTTTAATATATAATGTAACATTGTTTCGTTGGGAAAAAAAAAACATAACATCCTCTCGGTTTTGCATACTTTTTTTAAAATAAAAAATAAAAAAATTATTTACTATTTTAAATATTTTGTATATATATACACTAGACTACTTTTTAGCATAAAGTGGAGGATCAACATAAATGAAGCGAAGATAAAACCATATTAGTGTTCTTAATAAAAATTAAATATTATATAAAAGTAATAATACGACTCGACTCGAACCTACTAGAAAGTCTGGTCAAAAAAAAAAAACCTACTAGAAAGAAACAAAACATCCTCACATGGGTCAGTGGTCATTCCCTCCCTGCCTCAAGGTCCATAGGGTGTCTCTTAAATGGTGTTGACCACGTGTTCCTTCTCATCACATGGGTGCCGTCCAAGAGGTGAGAACCATGTCTTGCAAAGTATTATTTTAAATATGTTAAATTTATCTCCTCGTATATTTTTAATTCAATTAAATGAGACTATCAAATTTTATTTTATTAATTTTAAATTTTACAGTACATTATCTAGTGTGTTCCTTTAGAGTAGAGCTGACAATGGTGCGGTGACAAACTCATAACCACGGTTATAACCGTTACTGTTTAATATGGTTAACCGTACCATTATGGTGCGGTGCGATTATGGTGATGAATTCTCTACCCATAATAGTTATGGTTATGGTATTTGAGTTATACCCATGGTTATAACCATGGTTATTTTATAAATATAATTATTATTTATTATTAATAAAATAATATATATATATATATATTATACTAAATATAAATTACATCATAAAAGTGAAATCAATCGATGATATTGAGGAAGATGATGATTGATAGAAACAAATACGACAAGTGTGAAATGGTTAGAGGTGTTGAATCATTACTCGTTATGGGTGTTTGTTGAATTTTAATGTTAACTCAGTGGTGTGAATGTTAATTTTGAATCATATGAATGTTGAATGATGTTAGTGTTAATGTTGAATGATGTTAGTGCTATATATTTTTATTGTTGGTAATATAGATAGATGTATTTTTTTAAATTAAATTTTCGGTCTTTTATTATATTACATGTGGAATAAATGTGGTTATACGGTTAAAACCATGGTTAATAACCACGGTTATTTTGATGGTTATGGTATTGAAAAGTGTACCCATAATGGTTATAGTTATGATTATGGTATGTGGTTTAAAAATATGGTATAGTTATGCTATTTGACATACCCTGATCATATCCTAACCATTGTCAGCCCTCCTTTAAAGTGCAAAGGAATGTGTGGGCCGGGTTAACCTATGTTATAATGTACATACCAACTTTTCTATCAAGGCATGAATAATATGAAATCATGGTGGACAGGTGGACAGGTGGACAGGTGGGCGATGTATTTCTTAGACCTCAAGCATATTCCCGCCAATTCAGCATATTCAGAAAAGGTGGGCGATGTATTTCTTATAATGATCAAATAAATAAAATCAAACTCATATTATATACTCTGACACTTATACAACACCTACAATGATTCAGTTAAAATCCAAAAGTTATAATACGATATAACTACAATAAGAAATTTCGACTATAATAAAAGAATATTATTAATATAAAATTAAACTTAAATGGTATAAAATACAAAATTTAATTCTAAATATTTTTTTTTAAATAATGATCAAGCGACGCGTGGCCAGAAACACTAGTTAGAAAAATCTAATTTTAAATAGTGTTTCCTTTCTAGAATATTTAGATCTAGAATTTTCATTTCATCATCTTATACAATTTAAGTTTAAGTTTACATAAAAAAATATTTTTAATCCAATTTTTAATTCTCATATTATCCTAGGAATTAGACAAATCATATATTCGTAACACATCACGTGCGACAAATGACGATAACGTGTATCAAACCGGAAATCCGATTTAAATGTGATATTTGAATTAAAAAAATAGAGTCGCCATTAGTTAATTAAGGTTAACTAGAGAGCTTGATTACATAGAAAAATAATTAAATTAAAACTTAGGATTTCAAAACAATCTACGTTTAGAATTTAGGATTCTGGAATTTTGTTACAAAATAAATTTTAATTAATATAGTCCCACATTTTCAGTACTCTATTCTAGGGTTGGGCATAAAAAACTGGTTTGGTCGAACTGTACCGAACTGTACCTGAACCGTACTAGTTTTGAACCGGTTTGGCCGAACCGGCTCACAAAACAAACGATTGTTTTGGAAAAATTTGAAGCAATTCAAAAGAAGTACAAAAAATTGGTTAAAACCCAGTTAACCGAACCATTTTTTGTACTGATTTTATACTATTAAACCATACCAAATCGAGCACACTCCTCACGTTTGCAAATCCTCCCAGACCAACAAAATCCTTCACGTCGAACTCCTCCTTGAACCTCTGCAGTACTCTCTTATCCACCTAGCCAAGCTTTGTGGGTCCGCTGCATACTCCCTACCAGCCTCAGGATCCAAATTCTCCTCATCCTCTTCCACATGGCTAGATTCCACACTTGTTTGGTTATTTGGGATCTCCATCCGAGTTTCGGTCTTCGTCAATAAGAGTTCAGGTATTGCTCAGTTTGGTCAAGGAAAACAACGTTTTTGTCATTTCCTTGAGGATGCTGTTGTTTCTCGGAAATGATCTTCCCATTTTCCTCTTACACAAACCTCTTAAGGTGAGGGGGAGGGGCAAAATTGTCTTAAGGAGACTGTGCACCTCATAGACTGAATATAAACAAAATACATTTTGCAAGGGCAATTTCGTGGTTTTTCAAAAATTGCATGTTATTGTAGGGGTTTTACAATTTGATCCGAAATTGTCATTTTATTGCATATTGTTCCTCCATATTACTATAAGTTGTTACTCAATTTTTCTATCACTATTAATTGGTTGGAAATAGTGTTAGATGGCAATATAGATATATAAGTTATATCATTAGTGTATACTCAAATTATCAAATACAATTAAAGAAAATTAAGATGTACAACCACGTCATTACTATGACAAAATTGAACAGTTAATAGATAAAACTAACAAAATATTCTGTAAACTAGGTTTCGAGTATTATTCTGCTAATTCCTTCGAAATTTCATTTTGAATACCATAACTTTTGATGGTTCACCTTTTTTAGACTTTTTGACAATGTGCATACATTCCATGGATATGAACTTGTGGTGTTTACGAACACGAGTAGTCTATACTATGGATGGGGTGAGTTGTTTCAAGTACCGTGTAAACTTATGAATTCATGAAACCTACCAATATAAATTGGTTCCTGATTCGTACACGAACCCTACCTAGTTAGTATCATATCTAGAACATGTTGCTCTGGGTATTTAATTAAATCATATTGAATTTAATTATTTTTAAAAATAAATACTAATATTTTTACAATTTCAAACCGATTAGAAATAAATACTAATTGTATTATTATTATTATGCTCGGTATTGTTACCAAACCGATTATATTTTTCACTCGAACTCTAATCGAAATTCAAAACTACCCAATCTACTAGTTTAGGATAGGTTCCATATCCAAATGAGTAGTTTGTTCATCCTTAACTGGGGCATAATGACCAACTTCGAAATTTATGAGAGTATTTTTTCTTGACATCCCTAGGATTTGAACTTAAGCGCTCTAACATCATGTGAGATTTAAGATGCACACCTTAGCTAACAGTCTCATAAATCAGAACTTGTTAGTGAAAACATTCAGTATACTCTTAAGTTATCTTAATCCGCTCACTACCGTATCTATGAAATGACTACCACTATTACAAATCTTCCATGACGACGTTTAGAAATTCCTAATGGAATTTTCCAAAAAAATGAAATTAGATAAATGATTAACTTATTGCTTAATTTGTTACTTAAATATATACATAGTTCATAAATTACAATGGGTTCTGTATTATTTAGATTTTAATTTCAGATATATTTTAAATTTATAGAGTTTAGTATTTGTTTGAGCACATGCATATTCAGTTAATATGTATTCTATTGACTTAGTAACCTTTAATTTTTAGGATTAAGTAATTAAATACGTATACACTTTAAATATAATTAAATTAGGAAAAGATAATAAATAACAAACCTAAAAAATTAGTTTACTTCACTCGTAGAAATACATGAAAGAACTTACATCCAAACTAACTAATTATAATTTATAGACTTTATTCACATAACGTTTTTTAATAATCCTACAAATTTATTAACATACATTATTCACATAATATATATCATCATATAAAACGTAATGTTACATAAATTAACATCATAACTGAAACGTTACTTTAATTAATTAAGAGTATTCAATAATATACTAAGAGAATTTAAACCAAGTGAAATGTAAAGTAATCATGTTTAGTGTCATAACTGGTTAATACATGTGTGTTTTATGTATAATGTCACATTTGTTTAAGATATATGTTTTGAATTTATAGGGTTATTGTTTTTTAACTTTGATACTTATTTATTAATGTGCATTACAAGGATTTATTAACTTTTAAGATTTAGAATCAAGTAATGAAATACTCATACAGTTTGATTAATTTCTTAAAAGATAATAAATAATGAACCCTGAAAAATTAGTTTACTCCACTAGTGAAAATACATGAAAGAATGTAGATATTTAAATATGACGCGCGTGCTGGGGTCTAGTATAACCATTAGGGAAATACACTTTAGTGGATTACTAAAATTGCGGTATAATCTATTAGTTAACTATATACATGTATATATATACGAAACTTATATATACATGTTATGAAAATAGATCGTTGTGTTCAAAATATTTTATCTATAAAACAAAGTTGAGTGAAAAGCGGTACTAAACATATGAAATAAGTATATATATTGAGTTAGAATAACATGAACTTTATATGAAAATAATTGGCCCAAAATATAAAATACAAAACAAAGAAATTAAGATGCAAAACTATGCTCTTACATAAACATGGTAAGAGTCAAATGATCAAAGTAACAAAACATTTGTGTATACCACATTTCGAGTATGTATACCAATAAGTCCTTCGAGTTCTCCCTTTTTAACCAAAACCTTTGTTGTCGAATGAGATGTACCGCGTGATAAAGCAACATATAATTGACCATGACTAAATACATGATCAGACAAATATTTGCCAACGTTAGGCAATGTTTGACCTTGCGCCTTATTTATAGTCATTGCAAAACTAAGACGCACTGGAAACTGTTTACGTGACATCTGGAAAGGCAAGCGAACATCTTCCGTCTGCTTCATTAATATCCTTGGAATAAATACTTTTGTTCCTTTCAATTGTCCACCAAGAACTTTCGCATAAATTAAATTCCTCATAAAATCCAAACATAATAGTCTTGTTCCATTACAAAGTCTAGCGTTAGGATTGAGATTTCGAAGAAGCATTATTGGGGCACCTTTTTTAAGAGTTAGACAATGTGGAGGCATTCCTTTTGGTGCAATGGAGTTGACATACTCATTTTGATATAAATCTCCATTTTCTCTATCAACCTTGTCGTAAGAATAGAATGTATGTTCAGACCCCGAAAAACGTCGTATAATCTTGTCATTTAACTTATCAACATCGGTATTAGTTGGCACCAATATAGCTCTATCTTCGTACCATGACGGTTATTGTGATACATTTTGCAAATCTGGAAAGATGGCATCAATTAATGCATCAATTGATTCTTCACCTTCCCAACGTTTTGTCATATCCTGCGGCAGTTGTATGAACTCATCAAACATGTATGTTTTTCTTCCATCACCAACGCGTAATAGAAACTCTGCAAAGCTGTTATCAAATTGAGACCTCATGTTCTGTTTTAATTTAAGAACTGTAACATGCCTCCAGAGAGCAGATTTAATGAAGCATGCATCAATCAATTGCGCATTATTTGCCCTTTGTACGACAAGAAGCACTTGTCAAAAATCCCCACCCAATATCATGACTTTACGACCAAACGGTTCACTACTGTCACAAATATCCTTCAAAGTTCGATCTGATGATTCAAAACGAAATCTATGAGCCATAAGCGCCTCATCCCATATGATTATTGTAGCCCGACATAGTAACTCAGCGTGAGAAGATTGTTTAGTAATCGAACATGTAGCAGAAGAGGTAGGATTTATTGGAAGCTTGAATCTAGAATGGACTGTACGACCACCATACAAAATCGTTGCTGCTATCCCGGAATATGCTATAGCCAAAGCAATTTCGCCCCTACCACGTAACACTGCTAAAATTGCCCGGTATAGGTACGTCTTTCCAGTGCCATCGGGTCCGTCAACAAAGTACACACCACTTTCTCTACGATCAATAGTTAACATAATTGTATCAAATGCATTCTTTTGGTCTAGGTTTAGCCTTTGAACTGAATCTAAATCTGCTTGGGGTACATGAATTAACAACTCATCTTGTATAGTAGACGGAATAGAACTTTTGTTGTCGAAATTATAGACAATGGAAGGTAAGTCAAAATCACGAATTGTCTTTCCATGTCGTTGAAGTTGTAGATTAAGGTCGCGCAACAGACGACTCTCTATCTGTGTTGCATCTGCATTAGAAGGATGATAATCTTCAACCATGGGTGAATAAAATTCATTCCACAGGTCACGCACGCCGGTTTGTTCATTAAAGACTAAAATAGTGACAAAAAGTCTCTTAAGAACGCTCGGTGTACGGAATGTTGAGGCTTCCTGCAAGCACAATCGAATATTGTTGTCCTTCTCTAATAAACCCCTACTCTAAGCAACTTTTTGAAATGAATCATACGTTACATCGTCATGCGTTTGTAGATTGTCAAAAGATGTCGGTCCTCTGACATGATTAAGTAGCAGTCTTAAATAAAAAATTTCCTTATAATTAGGGGTTATTGTGTAAATTCTTCCAATGACTTTAAGTCGATTCCTTCTTCTTACCCAAGCAAGACTTCTTTTAGACCAAACATAATGTTCAGGAAATTCTTGATATAAATAGTGTCTTGCTTCAACATCGATCGTGTTGCATGTAAAACATTCTGTAGGAATAGTCTTCGCATTTCGAGAATATGCTAATACCTGGGCAATTGGTTGGTTATCTCGAAAGCGCGCCTAATGCATGTTTGGCAAATGAATTTGTAAACGATACATATTCAGATACATTCTTGTCATAGGGAGTGTAAGAATTCTCCAAAGTGCTTCTGGTGCACAAACCCAACGCACATCGATGTATTGTTGTATTTCATCATCCAGAGATGATACCCTCACTTGCACCGCAACTCGATCAATACCTTTGTGAATGTATTTATATAAATACTTTACACTCTTGATGCTTGCACAAATCTCTACATTGATGTGACAGTCGTACTTTAAAAGTAACCATGAATTATACAGAACAACCCATCTATTATCCATAGTTACCCCTGAACGGTGTGGATGTGATATGCATCCTTGATTACGCTGTCGATATAGTGGATAAGAATCACTCCCTCCCATAGTGAACTTCAAAAATGTTTTTGGAAAACCTTTCTTACATTCTCCATTTTTTTTGCACGGTGCCGCTCGTGAATGATCACATGGGCCATGAATCATATGCTTAAGTACTTTAGCACGTAGTGAGGGCTCTTGATGTTGATCGGAAATTTCAGCATGATCCAAAGAATCATAGTCATGAGGCGTAGAGGGTTTTGCATCATCATGAAGGATTATTAACATGTGTGCATATGGGAGTCCTCTTTTCTGGAACTCAATAACGTAGGTGTATGGAATCACTTTTCCCAAAACTTCTCGATTAAGTATATCAGTTTTAAACTCCTCAAATCGAGCATGAAAAATGCGAGATAGTAAATAAGGACGGTCATGTGGAACCTAGTAATTGATGCAGCAAGACTATTTTAAAGAACTCAAAAAATAGCACGCCATGAGAATGATGAGATATTGAATTTAGTGAATGAAAATGGTTACCTGAAATTATAGTAGTTCATTAGTAATTTCTTCCCACGAAGGATTGCATGTCATTGTGATGAAGATATTTGGTTTTCCAAAAGCACGTACCAAAGCCAATGCATCTTAATATCTTTCAAACATATCACGGTTGGATCCAACAAATGATGATGGTAGTATTGTCCTCCGTCCAACCGTGCCTTTGTTGCATCAACCATTGTACATGTAGTAATTACCTATTAGTGTATCATTCACTATAAAGTTAAAAAAACATAAATTTAAGTAGTCACCTGTGTCATGATTTCCTGCAATAAAAGAGTCTTGAAGGCCTTGTAAGCATCAACTCTGATAGTGTTTTGATTATTACGAACCCAGTGAAGTTTATGTGATTCAATTTTAACATACTGATCGACCACATATTGTTGCATAAGTCGTCCACCACGGAGAAATAGAGATTTTGAAATATGTTCTCTAATATGTAAGAACAAACTGACGTATTAAATTAGAGCAGCAAAATAATAATAAATAACTTATTATTTAGGTAATAAATGTAATTAAAAGATTATGAAGAAAGACTATACCCGTAGCATAAAAGCATAATAGTCACGACATGTTACAGTACGTGTTGATCTGCGTTCTTCATCAAACGTCCAACCATAAAGTCCGTGAGAAAGTAGTATTGGATATTGAAGGGGATCATAATAGCCACTCGTATCTTGTACATTTATTAGATCACCAGAATGTCTTTGAACAATAAAATCACGACTGTGAATCTTAGTCATATCATTTCCTTCAACTATAATTGCAGCTACTTGTAGAGAAGTGGGTACTGCGTACTGATGCATATGGCGTGGTTGTTCTCTTATAATTAAACGACACTAATTGTCGAAATTGATGCACTAATGGATTTACGCCATTGAGTATTGCAGTTATTCTCTCCAATGTTGTAACCTTTAAGGTATTATTTCCAGTTAATCGGTTCACTAATTCATGCTCTGTGTCGTATATATATGTTTGCAGATATCTCGGTTGTTTGTCTTCAGATGGTAGAAGAGAACCAATTTGATGATATATTGATACCTGAGCTCGAAATGTATATATCCCTCGACTACCTGCCACCAAGCTTTCATCCACATTCACGCCCATTGAGGTAAAAGAGAACACATGATTATAAGAACCAATGATATTCCTAAAGTGATTTCCATCAACGTTTGGATCTTCAAATAATTCTAACATAGCTGGGGGAGAAAAGTACACCGGTAGGGCAATCCGACCATTCATGCAACATATACTGTCATTCGCGTGGTGGAAACGCTTGGCTGAACATTTGTTACAAAATGTAGGATCCCGAAGAACGTATCTTAGAGAATCAGTACCCTCTTGAAAATCTCGAGCAATACACTGATATCCTATTCTTCATGTTGTTGCAGGTAACACTGTAGAAAAAGTGAATGGTTTTATATACTATAACGTGAACGTAATGCTTTACACCAATAAAGTTGTCAATAGTTTAATTAAAATTAATTGGGTACCATTTAAGTTTGACTTTTAATTTATAACAAAACTGTATGCGTTGTTGTAGTCATGATCAATGCATTACTTTGTATTGATACTCACATGTAACAGATAAATTATGTGTAATTGTGTTTGCTACAAAATTCTTGCCATGGTATTAAGACTGCATATACCTTCAAAGTCGTTTGAACTTTGTACACCAACTTCCATTGAATAACCCACTGGGTGGGTTGTAGAAGAACCAGCTCCTGAATTATCTTGTACTGGTACCGGCATGCGGGCAAGTCTTCGAATAGCAGTTACTCGGAATGATTCTAATAATATTGTTTATGAAAATATTAATTTCTGAATTATAATGAATAAAAAAGTATATATAAATGTATATGTGTATATATGTCAATCTAACATTACACGTACGCCGAGGACATATCTGTGATGGTGAATGATGCATATTGTACGACCGAAGGTATACCTATACAAAGTATAAGAAATAATATTGTATTAGTTGAATATATATATAAACGTAGATGTAGACATGAAATGGTTTGAATCACTTTAATTTTATCATGTACAAAATTATGAATATAGATTAATGATTTTAGGTTGTTATTATACCTTCAGTTTGCATAAGTTGTGTTTGTCAAATTTATGTAGTAGAAGTTTTTCAATTCCTAAAGATGACGGAAATCATTGATTTTTAAGGATTACTTTATGAATGATGATTTTTTAGTAACATTAATTCAGTGTGACAACAATTCAGTGATTAATATTAAGGGCGTGTCAAATTTACCTAACAATAACATTATTTTCAATTGTATTTTCTTTATTAAGGAATACTTTATCTATGTAACTATTATTCGTAATAATAATTAAATATTGGGATACTTAACTATTGTTTAGGAGTCAAGCATTGAACTCTAAAATTGAGAGTTCAATAAATAGTATACTTAAATATATTTTTAGAATAACATTTACCTAAAAAACAACACTTTATCAATTTAACTATTATTCCATTTTAAATTATTAACTATAAAACTTAATAATAATAACATTATAGTGCAAATATATTTATTTTATTTTATTAATCAACAATATTTTTTTGCGTCAAACAATATATGGTAACAATAATTAAATGCTCGATTTTTACTATACAATATTATAATACTTCACTTAATATTAAACGCAGATCCAGTAAACACAGTCTAGTGTAACAATAACATAATTATGGATATGTAAAAATTTCATTTGAATCTGCAAAAACTATTGATTGAGGTGGCATAATTTCATCCATCCACCATCATTCTCAAGATGAAATCCTGGCAATGAAATGGACTCTGTCCATTCTATGATCTAACCTAGAAGATGAAGTTTGACAGTCGGTATTTCCTTACTCATTCCTTATAGTGCTTGAACTGCAAGTTCGATTTTTACCATACTTAGCAAAGGCAAAGGTTGTTTTGTCGTGGAGGGGAATGATATCCCAAATGGTATATGATTATTTAGAAAGTTCTCTTTCCTTGTGGTGTTTGTGTGTCATTATAGTAAGGGACCTTTTCAAATTCTGTTGGGATGCCAAATTACTAATTTTTGGACCTTCATCAAGAAAGCTTTTGAAAGAAGTTGGTTTTCCTGATGATTAAGTAATCCTGAAGCTTCTCACAGCTCAGCTCTGGTCCAAGTCTAATACATTATTGTATCAAATGTGGGAGCCTGTTCCACCATGTCAAAGTGAAATTCATCTTTCCTTCACACGGTGAAGGTCATTTATTTGGGACGATAATTTTATGGTATTTTTGAATTTCCTTGCAACAATTAGAAGAAATGTCCACGTCATTGGTCGAATCGAGACAATTCGATTCAACCAATTTGTACGAACGAATCCAACTTAGTACTGGATTGTAGGATTACGATAAGTTATAAGGAGAAAGTGTTGCATTGGTAGTTTCTTGCACCCTAAACTTTAAAAACTGTTACATAAGAATTATGCTAAAAAAAATGAAACACGCAAACATACCGTGGATGAGATTAATCAAGGCAATAATTCTCTATGCGTTTGACCACACAATCTTGATCAGATCAAAGACAAAGATAATCTACAGATATATAGGAAAAATATAAATAAACCAGGATCGAGCCATGACATAGCATGGCAAAAGAAAACCAGCAAACTGAAGAACTGAAACCTGAAACTGATCACTCATCTCCCTTCAGTATTATTATTGATAATAAGGGAATCGCTAGTACCCAACTAAGTTGCACTCACATTGAATATCTTTGAAGATTCCTGCACCATTCCAGCTTCTCGAGTGATAATTAGAGCTTGACATAAAAGTAAAATGATCAGAAGCTGCATAAAAGAATAAATCCACAACATCATTAACCTCTTGATCTTCATTACTTCATATTTTGTTTTTACAGTTTGTGGTTGTTATACAATCCAGTTAATTCTGATATCAAGAGAAGTCATTAATCCGGATATCCGGATGTTAATCGCGAGTTCCACTAAATAGATTTTACAATTTGTGGTTGTTACACAATCCAAGTTAATCGGGTCAACCAAATTTGCTGATTGAGCAATACTTTCAAGGACACGAACGTGCACAAGCCTTTAATTTTCAATACCATTATCCAGTTTTAACAGTTCCAAAATCCACTATGAACCTCAAGCGCCACCGATGAGCAGAGCAAAAGCAAAGTAAGAGAAATTCCCTATTAGAAACAAACTTTCATTGAAAAAATCCTATTGAAAAGCAAAGAACCAAAGATTGCTGCTTTGTGCCAGAAACAAAGACACATAATCTTACAACTACGCTGGTGAATAGCTCACTTTATTGAAAATTTCTTTTACTATTGTATTCTACTGATCCAGTGCAGAAGGCCAAGGAATGCCAAATATCATGCTAAAATCACCAGTCCAGTAAATTAAGCCTAATATCATGAAAAGTGTAAGCATGCCTCGTAATCAAGAGTATAGTCACGACCAATGAAGGACCTAATCTCCCACGGAAAAGTAAAACATAAAACACTAAATTTGATACGGCTTGCTTGTGCTTTAATAAGCTTATAGAACTTTTCAGCTGGAGATTGGAGAGATGGTGGGATAATGAGAGATAGATGGGAGAGAGAGGGATAATGGGATAGATTTAAAAAAAATAAAAGGATGGTGGGAGTAAAATAATAAAATAATATGGAGAGATATAAAATAATAAAACATGAAAGGACTAAAATAGTTTATTAAATAAAGTATGTATCTCAACAGTTTCATGCATTTAAATGGTATTTTAGTAATTTAGACATACGACAGTTACATAAACATGTTCAGCCTTAATAATATATATATATATATATATGTGAAGGAAAATCTATATTATTCAGGCATAAAAAGTTTTTGTAACTGCGACTTATATAATTGGTGAGTAATTAGTTAACAAGGCCAGTCATGTAATATAATTTTTTTAATAGTTAGAGGATAAGATATACTACAAGAAACTCGAGCATACACATCGGCAAAAATGTGTTGCTAACTGCATAAATACCGTTGTTAAGTCTGGACAGCGACAAAATCTCCGTCGCGGTAGCCCCCGTCGTTAAAGGTCTATACGTCGACAATTTGACGTTGTAAAAGGATTGTCACTGTTAGCATGTACAACTTTACAGCGGAATCAGGTTGTTGATAAAAACAGATGAACGACAACAACACTTTTCCGATGTTAGAGCGGACTCAGGTTGTTGTTGGTCGATTTTTTTTCTGCGATTTTGTTGTCCGGTTTTAAATTATTTGTGTTCATCCATGGCTTCTTCATCCTTCTTCATCCATGGCTTCTTCCTCCTTCTTCATCCATGGCTTCTTCATCCATATATCGTCACTTCATCATCTATGGCTTCATCCATGGCCGATTGTTTCAAGACACTTCATCAATGGTGAAGGCATCGGAGAACCAGCATTTCTCGAGCTCCAGCTCGCCTTCTACAGGTCCAGCTCGACTTCTCCAGCTCCAACTCGACTTCTCCAGCTCCAAGTCGCCTTCTCCAGCTCCAGCATGCCTTCATCCATGGAACTTTGAGCAGCTCCAACACTTCATCCATGACAGGTCGGTCGAGCAACTCCATGACACTTCATCCTTTGGAAACGTTTTGAATGAAGGGAAGATGAAAGGAAGGAAGGGAAGGTGAAGGGAAGGAAGGGAAGATGAAGGGAAGGTGAAGGGAAGGAAGGGAAGGGAAGATAAGAGAAGGTTTTGTAAAACGTGTAAAAATAAGTTGTTGAATGAAAAAAATTTGAATTTTTAAATCAGAGCGGGAAAAAAATTTGAAATTTTGATTTTTTAACAACAACAATAATCGTCACTAAATAAACTATTTGACAACAACAATTAAATCTGTTGTTGAATGACTATACTAATGTCGACCATATATTGAAACGCAAATCTATTCTTACATTTTCCCGGTACTTATGTTTTAACGACAACAAAAATTGATTAGTTACGGCAAACAACCGTTGCTTATATCACTATATTTACGACAGAACGTTTCGCATTTGAATATGTACATTTGCAATGAAAAATTCACCTGCTACTGATGGAGTTATTTAACATCAAGTGTTGGTCGACATTACACATTCATCCATGTAAAATATAAGGTGACGGCAAAATTTAACACTAAATGTACCTTATAACAATGGTAAACATATTGTGCCTAATAAGTAAAAATAACGACAACAAAAACTGTCGACACAATATACATATATTTAACTACAACTGTTAGCGTCAACATGGAAGTTTCGTTGCTGTTGCAACAGATTCTTGTAGTGTTATATTGATAAAACAACTTATAGTATTTGGTTTTTAGTTTCAGTAATACATAAATGACAATAAAATATAGATAAATTAAAAGTTGTTTTATCAATCTAGAAGTTATGTATTACTGAAACTAAAAACCAAATACTAGAAGTTGTTTTATCAATCTTATCCTCTAACTATTTAAAAAATTATATTACATGACTGACCTTGTTAACTAATTACTCACCAATTATATAAGTCGCAGTTACAAAAACTTGTTATGCCTGAATAATATAGATTTGCCTTCACATATATATATATATTATTAAGGCTCAACAGATTTATGTAACCGTCATATGACAAAATTACTAAAATACCCTTTAATTGCATGAAACTATTGAGATACATACTCTATTTAATAAATTATTTTAGTCATCTCACGTTTTATTATTTTATCTCTCTCCATATTATTTTATTATTTTCCTCCCAACATCCATTTTCTTTGCTTTTCAATAGGATTTTTCAATGAAAGTTTGTTTCCAATAGGGAATTTCTCTTACTTTGCTTTTGCTCTGCTCATCGGTGGCGCTTGAGGTTCATAGTGGATTTTGGAACTGTTAAAACTGGATAATGGTATTAAAAATTTAAGGCGTGTGCACGTTCGTGTCCTTGAAAGTATTGTTCAATCAGCAAATTTGGTCGACCCGATTAACTTGGATTGTGTAACAACCACAAACTGTAAAATCTATTTAGTGTAACTCGCGATTAACATCCGGATAACTGTATTGTATAACAACCACAAACTGTAAAAACAAAATATGAAGTAATGAATATCAAGAGGTTAATGATGTTGTGGATTGATTCTTTTATGCAGCTGCTGATCATTTTACTTTTACGTCAAGCTCTAATTATCACTCGAGAAGCTGGAATGGTGCAGGAATTTTCAAAGATATTCAATGTGAGTGCAACTTAGTTGGGTACTAGCGATTCCCTTATTATCAATAATAATACTGAAGGGAGATGAGTGATCAGTTTCAGGTTTCAGTTCTTCAGTTTGCTGGTTTTCTTTTGCCATGCTATGTCATAGCTCGATCCTGGTTTATTTATATTTTTCCTATATATCTGCAGATTATCTTTGTCTTTTATCCGATCAAGATTGTGTGTTCAAACGCATAGAGAGTTGTTGCCTTGATTAATCTCATCTACGGTATGTTTGCGTGTTTCATTTTTTTTAGCATAATTCTTATGTAACAGCTTTTAAAGTTTAGGGTGCAAGAAACTACCAATGCATCACTTTCTCCTTATAACAGTACAAGCATTGAACACTTTATATAAATATTATTAATGTAAAAGTCAATTTAATTTGCATAAAATAATAAAATAATAAAATTTAAAATCTCTTAAATATTTTTAAAAATTTGCTTGAGCGGTCGGGAGCATGTAAATGCTAGGTTCGATTTCAAGGCGTTCCTTGTTGTGATTTTGTGCTTCGTTTTTTTTTATTTTTAATCTCCAGGTGATGGGTTTTGACTGATCAGAACAATGACACTGCAACTAGCGACATCCGAGGTATTCCAAGATAATGCTTTTAAGGGAATGCTTTCAAAATCAAATTTTTGATGAGGTTTCAGAGGTAGTTTGTGATTACAAATGTTGAAATTATTGGTTTGTGAGCTATAAAGTAAACAATGCAAAATCTTGATTGGAAAATGAAATTTTGAGGCTTCAGTAATGTATATACTGAAAACCATACTATGCTGCTGCATAAAGATTACATTTTTATCATAGAATGTAGAGACTTGACAAATATTATGATGAATTTAGTATGTTTAAGATTGAATGAGAATGATGTTGGATGTTGTGAAGACGATGATAATGGGCCAGCAGCTGTCATCTTCACATCACTGTAAGAAATACAAGTCAATTTCCGAGATTCTGTCTGCTGCCAAGTATGCTGTGGTAGAACGAGAAGATTACAGTGAATTGAGGTGTGAGCAGTGCGGCTCTGGTGATCGAGATGACGAGCTTCTGCTTTGTGATAAATGTGATCAAGGATTCCACATGAAATGCATGAGGCCGATTGTTGTTAGGGTTCCTATCGGATCGTGGCTCTGCCCCAAGTGTAGTGGACAAAGCAAGGAGGAGGCAGGGCTCCTGAACATATGCTGTAAATCCATTCTTCATTTTTGTTGCATTTGTGATCTCCAAATTCTAGAAAGCGAAGGAGGCGATTGTTGGGTATCGATAGTGACGGCCCAGTAAGAAAAGGCCTCGAAGGCCCAATAACTATAGAGGGGGTAAACCCATGACATCCGAACCGGATCGGCCCAAGTACAAGCCAAACTTGGCCCACCATCGAGTAATCCAGAATCGAGCCCAAAGTCTATAGAGACGCCAAAGGCTCTCAGACTGCTCGCCATTCTCTACCAAGTCGCGACCTTCCACTGCTCGACATGGGAGTGCTCGCCCCGAAGAGAGCCTTGCCTCTCTCCTCTGGTCCCACTAAACCGTTAATAACAGAGTGGCCAAGATATCCCGCATATCCCGGTCACATATTCACTAAAGATTAGATTTGGTAACTGCAATATCTCGCAGTAACTGCCATATCCCACGATCCGAATCTTCAGCAACTCAATATACATTAAGATATTCAGTTGCCTTTATACGGTTCTATCTCTCTTACCCTATAAATATCCTTGCTTTACATACGTACTTTACGTTTTGAGTTTTATACACACATATACTCATTTAAGCATCGGAGAGGGACCCAGAGGCACCCCCTCTGTTGCGCTCCCCTACTTGCAGGTTCACCGGAGTTGGAGCTGAAGCGTCATCCCAACCTTGTCTGGCATTCAATTCACTGCCAGATCAGCATTCAGGATTTCACGATCCAACATTTGGCGCCGTCTGTGGGAAACGAGCAATTAAGCCATGAGAACTCGATCCCAAAGCAACCGTCGGAATCAGACTAGGGAGCGATCCTCAGATAGCTCTGATTCCGCCGCCGCTTCACCGCTTCAACAGGAACCTGCCAGCCGAGCAGGAGTTAATGCTGTTCCTCTGCGGACAGCCCGAGAACATGTCGGTGATTCAAGACCGACCCCAGCTGCTGATCAAAACGGAGCCCCTGCACCGCAGACAGTCCACATTGCGGGGCAGAATATTAATTTAACCCCCGAGATGGTCTCCTTGCTGGAAGCCATCCTAGGACAGGCGCGCCGCCAGGCCCCTGCTCCTCAGGAAAACAATCCCTCTGCTCCTAAGGAAAATCACCGCCCTGCTGCCACAGGGCCTTCACCTTCAGAAGCGGCCAATCCTAGTCCTGCTGCGCATCAGGAGGATCAGGAGATGACGTCAGGTCAGCAGTCCCTACCTCCAGCGCACACCAAGGAGCCAGCAGCCGCATATACTGCCAATCCTTCCGGTCCGCCTCCACCCGGAGCCTCTCCCATGTACTGCACTGTGGAGCAGATGGATGACCTCCTCAGCAAAAGGCTCCAGGAAAGACAGTTGACAGTCATAGCTCCCTTCAAGGAGCAGTCCTCTCATCCATTCACCGACGCGCTTGTCGCTATCAAAATCCCGAAGGATGTGGTTGCTCGGGCCATACCTGAGTATAGCGGTGGAGGAGATCCCACCGTACATGTCAACAAGCATGAGGCCTCCCTTCTGGGTAAGTCAAACGATCCCAATCATTTGGCTTTGCTATTTCCATCTACTCTTTCGGGTTCGGCTTCGTCCTGGTTCTTCGGCCTCCCTGCAGGATCAATCGGAACTTGGGCAGAGTTAAGAAGCAAGTTCCTGGAGAGATACATGGGCGAGCGCCAGTTGCTGAAGAGCGTGGTCGCCCTTGACTCGGTCAAACAGCAGCCTGGAGAGTCGCTGTCCAACTTCTACGGGCGTTTTCATCAAAACGTCACAGAATTAGATCGCCGAATCTCGGATGGGGAGATCATTCGAGCATTCTACAGAGGTCTGGATGTGGCCAACAAGGCCTCGAGAAAGCTGCGAAACAGCTATCACGTAAAGGAGATAGAGACATTGGAGGAGTTGGCATCCAGAGCGAAAGGTTTCATAGACCTTGAGCGCGCAAACATCGAGGCTAACCTCCTGACGACCTCGCTAAGGGTAACCCCTGAACCCCGACGCGATGGTAAGAAGGAGGTCAAGAAGGAGAAAAAGGGAAAAGAAAGTAAGCCGCGAGTCGAGTCTCTTCCAGCGCCTCGCCATCCAGAGGTCCCTGAGTACTTCACGCCTTTAAATAGGCAGATCTCAGCGGTACTAGTCGAGATGGAGAGGAGATCCTTGGCGAGGCCACCGATGCCTCGCCGAGGTGGGTTACCCATGGGCAAGGATGTCGAGAGCTATTGCAGATACCACAAGTGCAAGGGCCATAAGACAGACGATTGCAAGATTCTGAAACGAGATATAGAGAGGCTGATTCAGGGGGGAATGTTGAAGGAATTTGTGGCAGGGCGAGACCGAAGTCGAACGCCCCCCAGGAGACATCGTTCACCAGCCCCTGCGGATCAAGCTGAGCCTTCTGGAAGCAAGAGGAGAGTGAATCTGATTGCGGGAGGATTCGGCGCAGGCGGCGAGAGGTCAAACTCCAGAGAGGTCTACGCCACTCAGATCTCTACGGCAGTTCAGTTGGGGAAGCGACCCCGACCTGAAGAAAACATTGTCATCTCATTCTCTGAAGATGATTTGGCACATGTCACTACGCCCCACAACGATGCTCTGGTCATTACGGCAGATATAGACGGCTGTGATGTTGCAAGGATTCTGGTCGACGGAGGCAGCTCGACAGACATCCTGTTTCTGGACGCCTTCGAAAAGATGGGCAAATCAAAACGCGACCTGAAGAGGGTCGACTTTCCGCTGATCGGATTTGCGGGAAGGACAACTTATCCACTGGGGGCTATAACCATGCCAGTGATTTTTGGCGAGGGGTGGAAAAGCATCAAGGTGTCGGTCACTTTCCTGGTGGTCGATTCACCTACATCCTACAACGCCATTATAGGGAGAACCACGATCAACCCAAATAAGATTGTGGCCTCCACTGTCCACCAGAAGATGAAGTTCCCTACTCCGAACGGGATTGGAGAAGTGCTCGGAGATCAGCCTTCCTCGCGGCAATGTTATGTGAACTGTTTACGCAGGAAGAACCAAAGGGAGGCGCTCGCCATCGAGACAGAGGCCGATCCCCGCGAGGACTTGGCTCGACCAGCACCCATGGAGGAATTGGAGGAGGTCGAGATCGATGGTCCGGACAAAAAGGTGCGCATTGGGACCACCTTGAAAGAGGATCAGAAGGAGGCCATGACCGCTCTCCTCAAGGAATTCAAAGAGCTCTTTGCCTGGCAGCCGAGCGACATGCCAGGAATCAGCACAGATATTATCTCGCATGAGCTCAGGATAGACCCCTCCATCAAGCCGATCGCCCAAAAGAGAAGATCGTTCGGGACTGATAAACGTTTGGCGATCAGGCAGGAAGTCGGCAGGTTGATTGAAGCTGACTTCGTCAGAGAGGTAAGATTCCAGAGCTGGGTAGCCAACCCAGTTTTGGTCAGGAAATCTAATGGCAAGTGGAGGATGTGCGTCGACTTCCGCGACTTAAACAAGGCTTGCCCCAAAGATTCATATCCCCTTCCAAGAATTGATCAGCTAGTCGATGCTACCTCGGGTCATGAGATGCTGAGCTTCATGGACGCCTATTCAGGCTACAACCAGATCAGAATGCATCCAGACGACGAGGCCCACACTGCTTTCTATGCTGACGGGGACATTCTATGCTACAAGGTGATGCCCTTTGGTCTCATCAATGCCGGGGCAACTTATCAGCGGATGGTGAACCGACTGTTCCAGGACATGCTGGGAAGGAACATGGAGGCCTACGTGGATGATATGCTCGTTAAATCCATCAAAGGCAATCCTCATACCACCGACCTCCGTGAAGCTTTTGAATGCATGAGGAGACACAGCGTTCGCCTGAACCCAGCAAAGTGCGCCTTTGGAGTCAAGTCCGGGAAGTTCCTGGGTTTTATGGTCAGCGAAAGGGGCATTGAAGCAAACCCGGAAAAGCTAAAGGCCATAGAAGAAATGAAGTCACCAACCTGCCATAAGGAAGTCCAATGCCTGAACGGCCGACTAGCTGCTCTTAACCGCTTCCTCTCCAAAGCAAGCGACAAGTCCCTCCCGTTCTTCAAAACCTTGAGGGCCAACCGTAAGTTCGAATGGACGCCAGACTGCGAGGAAGCATTCCAGTCCTTGAAAAGGCATATTCAAACACTCCCAGCTCTGGCAAAACCCGTTCCAGGCGAGCAGCTTTTCCTCTATTTAGGCATTAGCGATGTGGCAGCCAGTGCTGTTTTAATAAGGGAGGAGAATAATGTTCAGAGTCCAGTGTATTTCATTAGCAAAATGTTCAACTCAGCAGAAATAAAATATGTCCAGATTGAGAAGTATCTCTATGCCTTAGTTATTGCTGCTCGGAAGCTGAGACCATACTTTCATGCGCACGACATCACGGTCCTCACCAATCAACCTCTCAAAAACTTCCTGATGAAGCCAGATTCTTCAGGAAGAATGGTCAAGTGGGCGATCGAGCTCAGCGAGTTCAGGATCAAATTTGCGCCAAAAACGGCCATCAAAGGTCAAGCACTAGCTGATTTCATAGTGGAAAGCACGAGTAACGGTCAAGCGGAGGCAGAAAACAGGCCAAGTCAGTCAGCAAACGACAATCAAATCTGGGAACTCTATACGGATGGGTCTTCATCAAAAGAAGGCTCGGGGGCAGGTTTAATTCTTATTCCTCCTGAGGGCGAGCCTCTGAAATACGCGATCGCCTTGACATTCCCGGCGACCAATAACGAAGCAGAATATGAAGCTCTTATCACTGGACTCAGACTGGCAAAAGGAATGGGTATAACAGCGCTTAAAGTAAAAAGTGATTCAGAACTTATTGTCAATCAGGTTAATGGCGCCTACGAGGCAAAGGGAGAAAAGATGAAGAAATATCTCGGCATCGCCAAAAAACTAGTTGTGGAAATCCCAAATTTCGCGATTGAGTTTATTCCTCGCCAAGAAAACCAGATGGCAGATTCTTTGAGTAAGCTAGCCTTCGGAGGGGCGACAATCCAGGATGTGCAATTTCTGGAAAAGGCCCTATGTTCAGTCCTTGAAAACAGAGCGGAGGTCTTCAACATTCAAGAACAGGTCACCTGGATGACCCCGTTCCAGAATTATTTGAAAGAAGGCATCCTCCCAGAGGACGAAGGCGAATCCACTAGGATTAGAAGACTCGCAGCCAGTTATCTAATCATCGATGGAGAACTCTATAGAAGAGGTTATTCGACGCCTTACTTGAGATGTGTTGCTCTACCCGAAACAGAAAAAGTTCTTCGAGAAGCTCATGAAGGGGCAGCGGCATGTCATGAAGGTGCTCGTTCACTAAGCAGGAAAATATTCAGACTGGGATATTACTGGCCGACCTTGGGAAAAGACGCAGCCGAATTAACACAGAAGTGTGAAATTTGCCAGCAGTTTGCACCACGATCGGGTCGACCATCGACATTATTATCCCCAATGGCGGGTGCCTGGCCCTTCGCTCAATGGGGAATCGATATATTGGGTCCTTTTCCCATTAGCACTGGTCAGCGTACTCACATTATAGTGGCGATCGACTACTTCACTAAGTGGGTAGAGGCGAAAGCTCTAGCTTCGACAACGGAATTCCAAGTTATCAAGTTCATGCAGGTCAACATATTCTCCAGGTTTGGTATTCCCAAAATACTCATCAGCGACAATGGTCCGCAATTCGTTGGAAAGGAATTGAAATGGCTCTGTGAAGAGTATCACATCGACCATCGCTTCAGTTCAGTACATCACCCTCAAACGAATGGGCAAGCTGAAGCAGCCAACAAGGTTGTCTTAGCAGGACTCAAGAAAAGGGTTCGAGCATTCAAAGGGAACTGGGCAGACGAACTGGAAAACGTATTATGGGCCATCAGAACAACGCCTAAGGCGGCCACAGGAGAAACGCCTTTCAGTTTAGTGTACGGATCAGAAGCAGTAGCACCAACTGAATTAGCAGTGCCTACCCACAGAGTCCTACACTTTAACGCGGAGGCAAATGAGATCGAGCGCAGAACTGACCTCGACTTGGCAGAGGAAAAGAGATGGCTCTCGGAAAAAACACAGGCAAAAATGCGCTTGGCGACCGCTCGGTATTTCAATAGAAAAGTTAGCGCTCGCCAATTTTTCGTGGGGGAGATGGTTATGAGAAGGAATGAATTTACAAGGCTGGACAGTAAAAACAAACTTTCAGCCAAATGGGAAGGACCATACAAAGTAGTAGAGATCGCCGCACCAGGATCCTACTATTTGGAAACCACCGAAGGCGAGAGGTTACCTCGTCCATTTAATTCAGAGCATTTAAGAAGATTTTATGCATAGCTTGTAATCAAACGGATTATGTCAATAAAAGAAAGCCATTCCTTCACAAAGCGTGTCCACTCGAAGCAAGCTGAAGCCAAAAAGCCCTGACGCCAAAGTCAGGCCTCAAAAAGCCCTAGCAACAAAGCTAGGCCAAAAGCCCTAGCACCAAAGCTAGGCCAAAAGCCCTGACGCCAAAGTCAGGCCTCAAAAAGCCCTAGCAACAAAGCTAGGCCAAAAGCCCTAGCACCAAAGCTAGGCCAAAAGCCCTGACGCCAAAGTCAGGCCTCAAAAGCCCTAGCAACAAAGCTAGGCCAAAAGCCCTAGCAACCAAGCTAGGCCAAAAGCCCTGACGCCAAAGTCAGGCCTCAAAAGCCCTAGCAACAAAGCTAGGCCAAAAAGCCCTAACAACAAAGTTAGGCCAAAAGCCCTAACAACAAAGTTAGGCCAAAAGCCCTAGCAACAAAGCTAGGCCAAAAAGCCCTGTCGCCAAAGACAGGCCAAAAGCCCTAACAACAAAGTTAGGCCAAAAGCCCTAGCAACAAAGCTAGGCCAAAAAGCCCTGTCGCCAAAGACAGGCCAAAAGCCCTAACAACAAAGTTAGGCCAAAAGCCCTAGCAACAAAGCTAGGCCAAAAAGCCCTGTCGCCAAAGACAGGCCAAAAGCCCTAACAACAAAGTTAGGCCAAAAAAGCCTTAGTAACAAAACTAGGCCACAAAAGCCCTAACAACAAAGTTAGGCCTCAAAAAACCTGACGCCAAGAGTCAGGCAAAGCCCTGACGCCAAAGTCAGGCCAAAAGACCTAGCAAAATGTTAGGCAAAATGAAAGCCCTGACGCCAAAGTCAGGCCAAAGAAAGTTTAGGCGATCACTATCGATGATAAAGCCTGACAAATTACAAATCCCTTGTTATTAGGCCAACACCTCAAAGGTTTAAACTTCAAAGAAGGTAATATCTCTTTGAACTTAGAAGTTTACGCTTTTAAGTGTCAAAAGTATTATCCTTAGAAAGTTTAGCTTATGATGGGTCTACGGCTTTAAGGGTCGACGACATTACAAAGCAAGAAAAAAGTGGAAAGTAATTATGAGTAAGATATTGGATAGCTAAATATGTTCGAAGTCGATTAAAGGCTCAAGAATATAAAAGCATTCAATAGAAAAATCCTAGTCTTCGACAGATAATTACAAACCAAAAACAGAAAATACAAAAATGGCTATCTAAAAAAGAAAAATACGGTCGCCAAGGAGTTAGGTACTTCAAGCTTTGGGGTTCTCGGGGGCAAAGACGCTCTGCTCGCCTTCGGGGGCAGAAGTATCGGGCTCGCCTTCAGGAGCAACCTCCCCAGCAACAGAGGGCTGCGAAGGCTGACTCCGCAGGAAGGTCTTCAAGGAGGCAACTTCCCCAAGAGGAAAGTGGGGATCGACCGCCTGGACCTCCTCCACCAGGCCTTGAAGAAATTCGGCAATAGCCGACTTCATCACCTTCAAGGCCTGGTCCTCAAAGTCTTCGGAGGCCTTGAACTCCTCAATCACGGCATGGGGTGAAGGAACCGCTTTCAGCTGATCAGCCAGTCGGTTCTTTTCCTCCTCTAGGGCGACCCCCCTAGCTTCGGCAGCATTCCTCTGGGCCTCCGCGGCGACCCTAAGAGCGTCTGACTCGACCAACTGGGCACGAGCTTCCTTCAACTCGGCCTCCAGGCGAGCACGGACCGCCTCCCCTTCATCAAGGCACTGATGAAGGGCCTCAGCTTCATGAAGGAAGGCTGCAGCATCAGCCTCCCTCTTCTTGACATCAGCAAGGAGGCGCTGCTCCTTCCTGAAATACTCCTCCCGGGCGCCGTCCACCAAGGTGATTGCCATGTCAGCAGTCTTCTTGATGGCCTCCAACTGCCCGGGGGTGACCCCTGTGCTTCGGTATTGCTCCAGCTCGACAAGCAGTTCAGAGTGCTTGTCGGCGAGCTCGCCGAAAACGCGGCCGAGGATCACCTCTTCCCGAACGAGCTGACAACAAAAGCACAAGGAAAATGTCAAGTCATCAAAATGAAAAGGAATGACAAGGAATAAATAATGGAAAGAGGGCGAAATCATACCAGGGCAACTCGTTCGAAGTGGGTCCGTAAGAACCCCTCGATCTGAGGAAGCTCCGTAGGGACAATCGAACGGTCCTTGGGAGGAATTATCCCATCAAGGAGCCGCATGCACATATCCGGGCTACCCCGTAGGCTCTTCTGGGCGGGGTACCCCTTCTTGGCAAGGTCCCCACAAGGGACCCAAGGCCTCCGAGAGTCCCCAACCTTAAAAGGCTGGAACAAGCTCGCCATGGAGCAATACTCCTCGGCGGGAGCCCTCGAGGAGCTGGAAGCAGCAGGCCCCTTCTTTTGGGCCCCAGACTCCTTAGTAGGAGCCGTGGGCACTGAAGAGGCGGGAGGCGCCAAAGACAAGGCCTTCTCCTTAGCGGCGGAAGGGCCCTGAAGAGAGGGAGAAGGAGACGCCGTGTCCAAACCCTTCCCTTTGCTGACAGAAAGGCCCTTAGGAGGGGAAGGAGAAGGATGTTGGTCGACATCAGGGTGCTCTTCACTCCTGACCTTCTTAGAAGGAGGAGGAGGAGGGTCCCGGGCCACGTCCGCCAAGGACTCCACTGCAAAGCAACAAGACAATAAGTCAGGAGTCAGAGAACCGCAGAATGTAAAAACATTAAATCAACAAAAGGCGAGGTAGTACCTGGTTGGCGAGGGCCAGTAGTGGCCGAAGGAAGCGTCTCCTCGGGCTTCCTCTTGGTCGAACGCCTAGAAGGAGGAGGGGGAGAGCTTAGCAGCACCTGGTCGGAGGACAATCCCGCCGATCCCTGGTCATCAAAGAGACCTATCAGTTTTTTGCTCTTGCTTACAACCTTCCCTACAAGTAATAAAACAAGGGAAGGGTTAGAAAATTACCCAATCATCAAAGATTGGTGTAGCTTGATGAATGCCCGCCATCTCAAGGGCATTCTCGGTAGTCTCCGCCACTGAGCGGATGGACTTGAACTGAGATGACCGATGCAGCCGATATAAATCGTCGATGGCATTCCGATCACTTCCGGACAATTCTTCGAAGGAGGGAGGAACATCCTTGTCCGGAGCAAACAATTTCCAAGGTACGCCCCCCTTATACAAGAAGTAAAACTTCTTGTAATTGGAGTTAGTGGCCCGGAAATCATCGATCAGGCGGACATGGACGTTCCAAGCCCATCCTTGAGGGCCTCCCCACTCCGAAAACTTCGGCCAGCGGGATTGGAAGTGGTGAAAGTGGTTAGCCCCTGCTGCCAGCCGGAAGAAGCACCGGAACAGGGCCAGTGAATATACCCATTCCTGGCGTAAGCATAGGAACTTGAAGCCGACCCACATTCTGAAGGCATTCGGGACAAGCTGTGTGGGGTGAATCCCGTAAAACTGACACAAGGTCTGTAAATCCTCACAGAGAGGAAAACGCAACCCAGCATCGATCTGGGCCGCATAAATGTAAACCTCTCCATCGTGAGGAAAATGCAGACCTAGGCCAGGATACCTAGGAGCATCCTCCGCACTGAAGCCACCAAGCGCCACCATGGTCTTAAAGTAAGCCGGCTTCAGTTCGTTAGGCTTGATATCTACTCAGAATGATTCAAGTATGGCACAGCAAGTATAAAAACAAAGGAAAACAGAGGATATTGCCAAAATAGAGCAATAAAAGGGCGAAAGTTTACCTTTTGGGGAAAAAATAGGCGTGTTCAGCTCAGGGCCATCTACCACCACTGGGGTGGCCGCAGACCTTCCCACGTCAGGCTGTTTCCCCGCTGAGGAGGGCACAACTTCATCCCTAATGGTCAAGGGAACACCGACATTCTGAGGGGCGCTGGCTTTGTTAGCACCCTTGATGGCCATGTGTTTTATTCGCTGACTTCTGGGGGCCATGGAAATGGTCGAAATGAGAACTGAAGAGGATTGAAAGAGAAAGGGAAGGTTTGCAGCGAAGTTCTGAAAATCTGAAGGAGTGGATAAGCGTAAAAAACAAAATGCAGAAACTGACGTTTCCTATATAGACCAAAAGGGGAGTAACCGCCACGAGCAAATCGAAGCGACGCAGAGGAATAATTGCACCCTTTTGGAAAAAACCGAAGCAATGTCAGAATTCCAAGAGACAACGGTTGGCTGGTACAGACAGCTGTCAAGCTACCCTGGGTTTACGGAAAAGTAAATGTCAGGCGTGCCTCAAGTGACCGTTCGATTTCTGGACAACCGTGCAGTTATTAAATGCTAAAATTCCACTAAGGAGACAAGGTGGTCGCCAACGCACTAATAAAGCTTTAGCAGAAATACCTCGGGTAGATAATGATCGCCTAACTAAGAAAGATAGACTTCCATAAGCCTGAGTCACCTCGAGTGATCGCCAAAAGGGAATAAAAGGAAGGATATTCTTTCGGCTTTGAACAGAGAAGGAATCGCTCGCCAAATGAGCTCGAAGTGTCTCAAAGGCACTGAACCATTACCAAAGACGTCACTATCTAAAACCCTACCAGGAAATCAAGCTCGACTGAAGGAACTTCAATCAAGCTTCGGGGGCAAATGTTGGGTATCGATAGTGACGGCCCAGTAAGAAAAGGCCTCGAAGGCCCAATAACTATAGAGGGGGTAAACCCATGACATCCGAACCGGATCGGCCCAAGTACAAGCCAAACTTGGCCCACCATCGAGTAATCCAGAATCGAGCCCAAAGTCTATAGAGACGCCAAAGGCTCTCAGACTGCTCGCCATTCTCTACCAAGTCGCGACCTTCCACTGCTCGACATGGGAGTGCTCGCCCCGAAGAGAGCCTTGCCTCTCTCCTCTGGTCCCACTAAACCGTTAATAACAGAGTGGCCAAGATATCCCGCATATCCCGGTCACATATTCACTAAAGATTAGATTTGGTAACTGCAATATCTCGCAGTAACTGCCATATCCCACGATCCGAATCTTCAGCAACTCAATATACATTAAGATATTCAGTTGCCTTTATACGGTTCTATCTCTCTTACCCTATAAATATCCTTGCTTTACATACGTACTTTACGTTTTGAGTTTTATACACACATATACTCATTTAAGCATCGGAGAGGGACCCAGAGGCACCCCCTCTGTTGCGCTCCCCTACTTGCAGGTTCACCGGAGTTGGAGCTGAAGCGTCATCCCAACCTTGTCTGGCATTCAATTCACTGCCAGATCAGCATTCAGGATTTCACGATCCAACAGCGATCGGGGCCACCAGTGTTTCAAAAGAAGCGGAGGAGACTCTTGCGTTTTATTCCATTGGAAGATCCTGATGAGAGGTTGAGGGAAATGACTTCACTTGCTGGAATCATTCTACAACCGGTTGTAGAACAGACAGAATCATTCTACAAGAAAATTCCATAAGTGGTTCGGTCGATCCGGTTCTGAACCGGTATGGTAAATTGGCCAAAATCTGGAGCGGCCAAAAACTGGAGCGGTAAACCGTACCTGTTTTAAAAAGTGGTAAATGTTCGGTTCCGAACCGATTCGACCCCGAATCGATTCATGCCCAACCCTACCTAGTAAACTCATCTATCTCTAATTTTTTTATCATAAATCTATCTCCAATAAAGTGTAACAATTCAACTATCCTCCACAATGCATGACCCCCATTATTACTTGCTATATCTTATCTGATCAACAAATAATCTAACACATTATACATAATAATGAACAGTGATGAAGGCTTAATTTTCTTGATGGTATGACACTCGAGAACTAAGTTGGATTCGTTTGTACAAATTGGTTGAATCGAATTGTCTCGATTCGACCAATGACGTGGAAATTTCTTCTAATTGTTGCAAGGAAACCCAAAATACCATAAAATTATCGTCCCAAATAAATGACCTTTATCGTGTGAAGGAAAGATGAATTTCACTTTGACATGGTGGAACAGGCTCCCACAGTTGATACAATAATGTGTTAGACTTGGACCAGAGCTGAGTTGTGAGAAGCTTCAGGAATGAATTTTATTCACCCATGGTTGAAGATTATCATCCTTATAATGCAGATGCAACACAGATAGAGAGTCGTTTGTTGTGCGACCTCAATCTACAACTTCAACGACATGGAAAGACAGTTCGTGATTTTGACTTACCTTCCATTGTCTATAATTTCGACAGCAAAAGTTCTAATCCGTGTATTATACAAGATGAGTTGTTAATTCATGTACCACAAGCTGATTTAGATTCAGTTCAAAGGCTAAACCTAGACCAAACGAATGCATTTGATACAATTATGTCAACTATTGATCGTAGAGAAAGTGGTGTGTACTTTGTTGACGGACCCGGTGGCACTAGAAAGACGTACCTATACTGGGCAATTTTAGCAGTGTTACGTGATAGGGGCGAAATTGCTTTGGCTACAGCATATTCATGGATAGCAGCAACAATTTTGCCTGGTGGTCGTACAGCCCATTCTAGATTCAAGCTCCCAATAAATTCTACCTCTTCTGCTACATGTTTGATTACTAAACAATCTTCTCACGCCGAGTTACTACATCGAACTACAACAATCATATGGGATGAGGCGCCTATGGCTCATAGATTTCTTTTTGAATCATTAGATCGAACTTTGAAGGATATTTGTGACAGTAGTGAACCGTTCGGTGGTAAAGTCATAATATTGGGTGGGGATTTTTGACAAGTGCTTCTTGTCGTACAAAGGGCAAATAATGCGCAATTGATTGATGCATGCTTCATTAAATCTGCTCTCTGGAGGCATGTTACAGTTCTTAAATTAAAACAGAACATGAGGTCTCAATTTGATAACAACTTTGCAGAGTTTCTATTACGCGTTGGTGATGGAAGAAAACATACATGTTTGATGATTTCATACAACTGCCGCAGGATATGACAAAACGTTGGGAAGGTGAAGAATCGATTGATGCATTAATTGATGTCATCTTTCCAGATTTGCAAAATGTATCACAAGAACCGTCATGGTACGAAGATAGAGCTATATTGGTGCCAACTAATACTGATGTTGATAAGTTAAAAGATAAGATTATACGACGTTTTTCGGGGTCTGAACTTACATTGTATTCTTACGGCAAGGTTGATAGCAAAAATGGATATTTATATCAAAATGAGTATGTCAACTCCATGGCAACAAAAGGAATGCCTCCACATTGTCTAACTCTTAAAAAAGGTGCCCCAGTAATGCTTCTTCGAAATCTCGATCCTAATGCTGGACTTTGTAATGGTACAAGAATATTATGTTTGGATTTTAATTCTTGGTGGACAATTGAAAGGAACAAAAGCATTTTTTCCAAGGATATTAATGAAGTCGGCGGAAGATGTTCGGTTTCCTTTCCAGATGACACGCAGTTTCCAGTGCGTCTTAGTTTTGCAATGACTATAAATAAGGCACAAGGTCAAACATTGCCTAACGTTGGCATATATTTGTCTGATCATGTATTTAGTCATGGTCAATTATATGTTGATTTATCACGCGGTACAGCTCAGTCGACAACAAAGGTTTTGGTTAAAAGGGGAGAACTCGAAGGACTTACTGGTACACATACTCGAAATGTGGTATACACAAAGTTTTGTTACTTTGATCATTTGACTCTTACCATGTTTATGTAAGGGCGTAGTTTTGCATCTTAATTTCTTTGTTTTGTATTTTATATTTTGGGCCAATTATTTTCATATAAATTTCATGTTATTCTAACTCAATATATATACTTATTTCATATGTTTAGTACCGCTTTTTACTCAACTTTGTTTTATAGATACAATATTTTGAACGCTACGATCTATTTTCATAACATGTATATATAAGTTTCATATATATATACATGTATATAACTAACTAATAAATTATAACGCAATTTTAGTAATCCACTAAAGTGTATTTACCTAATAAGGTTGGGCTCTAGTATATATATTATTAAAGCAGAAGTGGTTTTTGTAACCGTCGCCTATAAATTGACACAAATACCTTAATAATTTTTTTTTATATTTATCATGACTATTTTGGTCATTTAAAGGTCTTCTCAAAAAGGATATAAAAAAATATTTTCACGGAGACTCGAACTTGTGACCTTATAACTTGAAGACATACGTATTAATCAACTACACACTTATGCAACATTACAAATTAAACAAGATAATAATTATATTTTCTTTATCACTATCTCTTTCTTTTTTCTCATGCACCCGTTTTTTATATCTATCTATATTATTAAGGCAAAAGTGGTTTTTGTAACTGCCACCTGTAAATTGACACAAATACCCTTTAATAATCTAGTTAGTTTATATTTATCATGACTATTTTGTTCATTTAAATATATTCTCAAGAAGGTTATAAAAAACTATTTCCACGAAGACTCGAATTTATGACCTTATAACTTGAAGACATAAGTATTAACTAGCTACACAATTATGCAACATTACAAATTAAACAAGATGATAATTATATTTTCTTTATCACTATCTCTTTCGTTTTTCTCATGCACGAGTTTTTTAGATCTATATCTATATCTATTTATATTATCTATATCTATCTATATTATTAAGACATAAGTGGTTTTTATAACCGCCACATGTAAATTGACACAAATACCCTTTAATAATCTAATTAGTGTATATGTATCATGACTATTTTGTTCATTTAAATTTATTCTAAAAAATGTTATAAAAAATATTTGCACGGAGACTCAAACATATATGACCTTATAATTTAAACACACACGTATTAATCAGTTACACACGTATGCAACATTACAAATTAAACAAGATGATAATTATATTCTTTTGTATCACTATCTCTTTCTTTTTTCTCATGCACCAATATTTTTAGATCTATATATATTATTAATATGACAAAAGAGATTTTTATAACTGTCGCCTGTAAAATGACACAAATAATCTTTAATAATCTAATTAGTTTATATTTATCATGACTATTTTGGTAATTTAAATTTATTCTCAAACAGGTTATAAAAAATATTTGCACGAAGACTCGAACATATATGACCTTATAATTTAAAGTCATGTATTAACTAGTTACACACGTATGCAACATTACAAATTAAACAATATAATAATTATCCCTTTCTTTTTTCTCATGCACCAGTTTTTTATCTCTATATATAGATATATACCTATATTATTAAGACATAAGTAGTTTTTGTAACCGCTATATGTAAATTGACACAAATACCCTTTAATAATCTAATTAGTTACCCTTTAATAACCTAATTAGTTTATATTTATCATGAGTATTTTGGCCATTTAAATGTCTTATAAAAAAGTTATAAAAAAATATTTTCACAGAGACTTGAACTTATGGTCTTATAACTTGAAAACATACGTATTAACTATCTACACACTTATGCAACATCTCAAATTAAACAAGGCGGAAAAGGTTATCTATAACTCATGCACACTTTTGTGGAAATAATATTTTAGGAATTACTTAAATATAAAAATCAATATTAATTTTCAGGGTTTATTATTTATTATGTTTACAAAATATTTTTAGGATTGGTCAAATTTAGACTCAATGAGTATTTCTTTACTTAACCGTACATTCCAAATAAGTCTAAAATTAAAATATGAATATACTTAACTAACCCTACTTTATGAATTCTGAAAATATTAAAGTAAACAATAACTCTGAAAATATCTAAATAAAAAATAAGGAAGAAGGTAATCAAATATCTAAATTTATTTTTTGGTGCGAATTTTACTAGTAATTTATTGATGTTGTCACAGTAAATTTTGATAGTCGTCGTTTCATGGACATGGTAGTTTGATTGTTAAGATATCTTAAGAGTGTATCGAATGTCTTCACAAACAAGTTCTGACTTATGAGACAGATGGTTAAGGCTTACGTCTTAAATCATATATAGTAACAACGCCTAGGTTCAAATCCCGGGGATGTCGGGAGTACAATACTCAAAGAAACGTCGGATGTCAGGAGTATAATACTCAAAGACAGGACTGACATCAGGGGTATAATACTCAAAGAAAGGGTGAAGGTGTTAGAATGTCCAGGCTTTCAAATCCTGGACTTGGGGGATGTCGAGTGTAAAATACTCAAAAAAGGTCTCGAGGGAGCGCATTTGCCTCCTAACTATAAACAAGGTGCAAAATCAATTTTGTCCAAATATTGACATATATTTTTTTGATCATATTCTTAGAAACAAATATAATAAGTATTTATCGTGCGTGGGGTATTAAGATATCTTAAGAGTATATTGAATGCATTCATTGACAATTTCTAACATGTGAGCATCTTATATTGAATGCATACATACACAATCTAAAATAAAATTAAAATGGAAGTTCTGGAATCCACTTAAGTGTATTTTCCTAATGGTTATACTAGACTCCGGCACGCGCTACGCGTGTGCACGTTGTCGTCGTTTGTCTTGCGTTTGGTGTTAGGAGGACATGATCAACCAAATTTCAAGGATAGTACAAGAATTAAACACTTGATTAAAAATATTAGTGGAATTGTAAAACTAAACTTAAATTACCTAATATAATGAAATAAAATTAATATTTTTTAAATATTTTTAAGAAATTGCTCGAGGATCTGGGAGTCTCTTTAGTAGTGGTTCTTGCTCTCGGATGCTCGAGCAATTTCTTAAAAATATTTAAAACAAAAATAATTTTATTTCATTATATTAGCTAATTTAAGTTTCGTTTTACAATTCCACTAATATGTTTAATCAAGTTTTTAATTCTTTTACTATCCTAGAAATCTGGTTGATCATTTTCTCCTAACACCTCACACAAGACTAACGACGACAACGTACACGCGCGTAGCGCGTGCCGGAGTGTAGTATATATATATATATATAAATATAAGTTTATGATGAAGATAAATTTCAATAAGTGTGTGAATTTTGAATCATAATTAATTTTGTATGCATTGTTAAGTTAATCTTGTACGACTTAACTTCGCGAATAGTCTTTGCTCATGTTGCAGGTGGAAACATGACTGAATTTTGTTCAAAACGTTTCCCACAGACGACGCCAATGTGTTGGATAAAATAAACTGAATTCTTCTTCGTAGCGTTCGCTCCTTCAACCTACACAAAGGAAAGCCTGGGGTGTTCCCGTTGTTTCCGCTCAGATGACAAAGTTAGTTAGAGGTTCGTTGTATTTAAGTACTCAGATTGTATAAGGGTTGGGATATCAAAAGACCTTACCCCTGACTGAGGATGATAATGATGTATTTATAACATTCCATATATGTACCATAGTAGGGTCAAATCTTACCATAGTTATCAGAGATGTGGTTACGTTAGGAATATTCATTTATAGTGGCTATCCCAATGTAGACTGTTCTTTAGTTTGTTTAATTCTAGGCGTGCTAAAAGCAACCAGCCTAATCTGTAGGTGTGCAGGCGCACCAACTGAGGTAATCAGTGGATGTGGTAGCACACACTCATTCTGAGTACTTTATGTCTTTGGCGCATCCTTATAGGGCAACGCCTTACATATAATTGCGCATCATTAGTCAAGGGAGACGCCCAAATATAATTGGGCTTAATAAATCCAGTTTATAGTTGTATTGGTTCAAATGTAAAATAGTCAAACCCAATGTTCATAACCCATCAACAATGACACAAATTAAGACTCTCGTCGGGCTTATACAAAGAAGATAAACATCCATACAACTCAAAATGAACTTTTGTACCTTCGGACGTCGATTTCCCAATCAGAATGTATCCGTCTCTTTGATTTTCTGAGTCTTCTAATATCTTCTTTCCTTCAAAATCAGTTTTCATATTCGTTTTCTTCTAAATAGAACTTCATTTGAAGATGAAGAATTGGGGTAAACTGTTTACTATATATTGTAAAGGGTAATTTTGGTATTTTAAATCGCATGCAAGACACATTCTAAATTAACAAAATAATTTTAGCATCAATTTGTAATTTGAGCCTAAAACTAATATTTATAAAATAAATGACTAAATATAACAAGTTTTAAACCAGAATATAATATTGATGAATATAAGTGACTAAATATATATTTAGCCTTAAGAGAAATGAAGAAAATATCAAGAATTAAACTATATAAGGTGAAGAAACCAAATGAAAATTTATTCACGGGTGCTTCCCATATTGAGTAAAAATGCAAACCCATAGTTAGTTACATAAGGATGAATAATTGAAATTTATGCAAAATGAATGTATTTTTTCTTAATTCATTTTATGTTGAATTCTTGCCCTTACTTGGGAGATTTAAATTCCAAATATGCAATTAACCTTTAAATAAATGACCAAAAGATCAAGAAGTAAACCATAAAGTGAAGACAATGAAAATTTGTCAGAAAAAGGAATGTTTTTTTGGCATTTTATTTTGAACTATTCCACTATATAATAAGTGTTTGGAGGGACTTATTTTCCCCCAAACGTGAGGTATTATTATAAAGCGTCGTGATATATAATTACGGAGGTTTGAAAGTATACTTAATGGGAGTAGGGTCAGAGACCCAATCATTTAAGCACACTCCCAATCTAGTTATTTTAACAATTCAATTCGCGTATTCGTTTACTGTCCTCGGGATAGTCTTCCATAATATATGTCGAAATTGTCCGACCATAGAAAGGGTGTTCGTCGTGATTGTGGCACAATGGTGAATCTCACCACGAATGTAACTCTGATTGTAGAATGCATTGATCATATGGAGAACTATGTACCTGTAGTAAGACACCATATCCCGTGGCATTTGTTCTCCTAGAGGCCACGACTTTACGCAATCTGGAATACAAATAACTCAATATAGTTGAACTCCAACTGTATCCAGCAGTTTCATGTAAATTCTCTAGTAGGGGGAGATACTCTAGAGCCATTTTATTATTACTTGTGTTAGGAAATAAAAATGTTTCGAGGAGATGTAAAATATAACCTTGGGCTCTCATGATAGATTCTTCTTTTGTTGCAAGGATCCAATACAGGTCGGTCTCTTTTTTCTCAAAAATCTTCTTCAACCAGGATAAAGAAACATTATTCTTCGTAATCTCCTCCTCCTCACGCGAAGGGACTACTCCCACTAGTCATGGGCATAGCACTGGAAGATAAATCATTTCTTATTAACCCAAACGACACTGATCGAATACAGGGAGACCGTTGACCCGTAGACCCAACAGGATTTGTACGTTCCTCAAGGTTACAGTCATTTCACCCTGGCGAAGGTGAAATGTGTGTGTCTTTGTTCGTCACCTCTTAGTAAGAGCATGCAGTAACCCCGCATCGACCTTGATACGAGATATGTTTGCAACTAATCCAAAACCAGTTAAAGGGTTACCGTATCAAAGTGTTATGCTGTGACATATGTTGGTGTTGACCATACAGCAGGGAAGGATCCACATGTTCCTTATGGGATGAGAAGGACGGTCATGAAGAGGTGCACTGACCACGATGCATTATCTAAACACAAAAATTGAATAATTAAAAATCAAAATTATCAATTTCACCCAAAACTAAAATAAATAAAAAATTGAAGTTGTACAATTATTTAAATAATACATTACAAATCAAACAAAACAAATAACAATTCGTCAACAACAAATAATTATGCATTCTAAATATCAATTACAACTAATTAAACATCAATTAACAATTTTTCCAAAATTAAAAAGTAGTTTTTTTCACAATTATTCAAATAATACATTACAAATCAAACACACATAACAATTCATCAATTATACATATTAGAAATTCTAAATAGCAACTATAACTAATTACAATTAAAAAAAAAAAAAAGGTTCCAAACCGAACCTTTATTGAGGTTTGTGGAGCGACGACAACAGCGGTTACGACAGTTGCGTCTGGAGAACGGTGGCAGGCGGAGGAGAATATAAAAAGAACTGAATCGTATTCGTGGGGAGGGGGTATGTGCGTCTGTATGAAAACTCACCCGCGAATGCCATTCGCGAGTGGGCATTTAAGATGTACCCACGAATGGTATTTGCGGGTGGACATTTAAGCTGCAACCGCAATTGACATTTGCGGGGTGTGGCTGAAAAAGAGTATCCGCTAATGAAAAAGTGTACTCTTTTTCGGTATTCCTACCCATGAATGACATTCGTGAGTAGGTATACTTTTGTATTGTTTTTTGAAAAGTGAGGATATTACGATATTGAGTTTTATTTTGAGGTATATTTTGAGAAAAAAAAATCGTCCCTTCACCCACCGAGTCATTTTTAAAATAAAAAAAAATAGTCCTTTTATTTTATAACTTTTTTTTTTGTCATATTTGTTTTTTTGTCATATTTATTTTAAAACTTTGATATTTGCTTTCTGGGAAAAACAATTGTTTAAGGTTCGACCCGTATTTCAATTTTCTATCCCAAAAACAAATTCCCTTATTATACTTAACATAATTAATTATAATGTTATAGATATCTTCTTTGAGTTTCTAAATCATTCCTAACCAGTAACCCTATAGAATCTTTTGGGTTGATCTATTGCAGAGGGGCATGGAAGTTCACTATCTCAAATTTGGACCTCAGTTTCCGTTTTTTGTTTCTTTCAAAAAAACGTCTCAATTTTTTTTGTTAAATAAGACGATGTTGAGTTGATATAAGACGATGATTTTACCATCTAATAATAAAAAAACTAGTTAATATTAAATTGAATTACGATGTTGAGTTTTTACTTTAGGGATGACCACACATGTTGAGTATTATTAAAGTCATAATTCAATTATATATTGACTATAAATTTTTCAATATTATAGATTGGTTGAAAATTTATTACATTTATAGTTTTTGAATTCATTAGTACCCTAACCTGTAAATTAGATGCTTATACACTTTTACAAAATCTAAAAAGTTAGAGTAATGTATATAATTGAATTACAATTCAACCAACGTAAATAATGGCGCCAAACAAAATTGGATTATGCAAGGTTGCCCAAAATTAACCAATTTTGACTAATTCAACAAATATATATATATATTTTCTAATTATTTTAGAGAGAGACTTGATTTGACCTGCGACTGCCAGTGGAGAAACCAAATTTTTAGACAAAACTCATGATTCCCATGTTTTTGTTATTTTGAAAATTTCATCTTTATTTCGTGTGCTTTATATTTGTGCGAGAAAAGCAGAGATGATTCGTCTACAATAGCCATCCTGATAAGGATTTGTTTGGACCGTTTAATTTCCTGAGCCCACTACAGACGTAGAAAGCAAATAAGTTAAAGCTCAACAACAATCCAACTTCCAAAGTAGTAGTCTTGCTCACCTAAACACTTAAACTCTGGTTATAATTTCACATGGAAGTGTACCAATTTTCTACAACCAAACTTGACATAACAGATTAGTAAAAAGAACTCCCTAATATTCTAAAAATTCAAGAACAATGTAAAAACCTAAAAAACTACCAACATATATGTAACATGATGTCAACACTAATAACCTTATAACCAAACCCTGATCCGGTGAACCCGAACACCGAACCTCGACCCCGAACACACATTATTCGTAGCCTTCTATTAACACATACAAGTTGACAAAACCTACACAAATGAAACTTGAGACATTTCAAAGAACAGCCTGAACTGCACTGCTACTCGAGCTCATGCCCGACCCACTTGACCCGGGGTTTGCATGAAAAGCCGATTGCCTTGCAGAAGAGCCTTCTAGAAGTTTTAGAGACAGCGTGGAGGGACCCACACTATCCCCGATTGTCTCTCCTAAGCTGAGATTCGACATTCCCACCAATTCATCCACATTGATCGGGTTCTTGGAGTGGACCGCTCTGGGTTTAAGAACCTCGTGAGATTCCTCCTTTATGGATCCAGCAGTGGAGCCCGGCCAAATGGGGAAGGAGAACGGGAAGGAGGAGAAGTATGTGGGGTAGAGCATCGGGTAGCAAGGTTGTGATGTGTCGGGATTTGGAGGGACACTGTCTCCTTCAGTCGAGTTTGTGGACTCCATTGATTCGCATTCTTCTTCAAGTGAAGGAGGCAGAAGTGGCGGTAATGACTCATTGCTTTGTGGTTCAGGGTGGGTTTGAGTAGGGGAGAAGAAGTGATCTTGTGATTCCATTGCTATGTCACCTCCCTATACAATAGTATAAAAGTAACAAAGAATTACTTCAGCATATAAACAACAATGGAAGGTTGAAGATGATCAAGTGAATGTAATAGTGTTAGATCATTGACTTTGAAAAACTATTTCAATGTAAAAATGACTAATCTATAAGTAGACACTTCTGAAGCCGCGATATAAGCATTTTTCCACATCGTTATAAGGTATACCACCCAATCTTCATCAACAATGTGCTTCCTTATTTGTTTTAAAGGCAAATCTACGAACTGTGAATTCATACTGAGAAAAATGAAATCTCTTACAATTTCAGGAAACTGTAAACTGTCACACATAATAACTTTATTTTCCTATAAGAGAAGCTTTTTTTACTTTCTCACCAGACAAGTACCCCTCACTCAATTTATTACCCAATCTTGTCTATCTATTCAGTGAGTATGATACAAACTAAATCGGTATACAAAAATATCGAATAATTAACCTGACATGCAATTCTTAACTAGGAAAATTTTGGACACATACCTGACAGCGTGCAAAAAATTCTTTTGTTGTTATAAGCTCACTACATAGTTCTCAATTTATGGTGAAGAGGGCATAAAAAATACCAATAGTACGCAAAATCTTAAAAATGAATGTGCAAGAACAAAGTAGCTCCTTTAATAGAATACAAGCAGGGAATACTTGTAAATACCTCATCCGCTACAATGTCAAATAGACTTGACCGTCGCTTTCTCCTTGACACATTAGATTGCCTGATAAAGTACTTCTGAGCGTGGCTTGCTACTTGAGTAGGAGTTCGAGATATTACGTAGTTTCGAGAAATACCCCTCCAATCCCCTTTCCCGAGCTTTTGAAGACCGAGCAAAAACATCCTGTGTTCTTCCTCGGTCCAGGGAGTACCTGAAAAACATCAATTTTTGATTCTGCAGCAAAATTCTACCCGAAAACTAGAAAATCTAACTAAACAATCTAGAGTGAGTCGAGACCACAATAGTAAACCTAATCATCAATTAAAACAGACTATTTAATTTTCTAAGAAAAATCAAACCGAAGGTCCCGAACCGCATCATGAGCTGATAGCTCTTCAATGAAAAATTACCTACACAAACAAATGCATGTCCATTGAAGTATCTAGCTGCGTTGATTGCTAGGAATAAAGAAGCAGTTCTGAAAAATCTAAAACCAAGCAGCATAACACAACCGCAGAACTAGGAAGCTACTCATCTAATACAAAAAATCACTGAGCATGGACTAAAATTAATCACTTCCATTGAATACCTAAGCTAACAATAAATTCACACAGCAGCTAAAGAAAAAGACCTTTCTTCCTCTCTCTGGAGCTGGACGACCCAGGAACGAAGTCTTCAGAAGCATAGCCATCGGTGGCGCCTCCGTGATCCGGCGTCGCCTCTCCCGGAGAGCCCGTGACACCCACTTGCGGACCCAACCCCGACCCGCCGTAGTGGCTGAGATTCCCCATACTGGCGCTCTTCCGGATCGACCCATCAGTTAATCGGACCCCAAACAGCTTCACTCCCCTGTTCGGACATGTCCGGGAGTTGTGTCCATTGTGACTGCAATGGGAGCACCGCCGCGTCATGGTGGCTCTCCTAATGCGATCAACGGTGAATCTGTGTCGGGATTAAATTGAATCTGGAGATCAGCGGAGCATGATCCGACAAGGGTTTAGGGTTGGATTTTGTGATTGTCGACCGTAGTTTTGTTTATCTTTCGCGAATTCGCAGGGAGAAGAGGAAGAAGAACGAAACAGTATCCAGAAATGAGATTTGATGTGGATAAATGGGCGATAGGTTTTTGTATTCGCTGCCGAATGAATAAGTTTCGTGATGATGAGTTCTTTCGTTTTGGACCGTTGATTTCGTCGAAGTCCAGGAGGTTGTCGTGTTTGGAGTCTTCAGACTTTTTCAGTTGACTTCTTTTGTCCCTCCACTTTATATTCCTTGCATTTAAAATTTGTAACTAACAATAGGTGATATAATAATAATAATATAACTACTATTGATAGACACGCCAGGGTCGCAGCCATCATGCCAATTGCCAAGGCTGCTGCACCATAATTGCGGCCTTGGTTTATAGGTGTCAGGTTGCAGTGAAAATTTTAAGGAGGTGCAACAATTTGAAAATCAACTTGTTATGACTCTGATATCAATGTTGCAATGTACGAAACATGCAACCATTTAAAGCATATCATAATACATATTTAAGTTACTTCCTTAAATGATTACCTTAGCGAAAATGAAACTGTCTGAGATTGCGATCATGGTCTGTCGGACGGAAGGGCACACCACAGATTAACGAGCAGTGACATAGGTTTCCATGACTACTTACCTCAATCTAAATTGTAGAGCGACAAAGTTTCTCAGCTCTGGGCAAGAGATTGACATTATCAGGTTTTCCAACTTTCATCACCCATATACATAGAGAGAATGGTTTGGACCAGTATCCAATACTGGACGACCCACTCCCAAAAACCAACATGAATAAATTTAAATTATTTGTATTTTGTAATGTGTTTTATATATTTTTAATAAAATATGGTGTGCAATTTATTTAGATTATTATTAAATGAATAGACTACAATGATTTTCAAAAGACAATTTACTATTATAAAGTTTAAAAACTTATTTAAATTACTTTTCAGTCAATACAGACAACACTTAACTTTTAAAAATACATATAATATTATAAGCTTAGATCTTTTATAATAAACAAATAAATAAAATGGGAAAATGTATAAAATAATTAGTAGCATATTAGTTATTAAATTTTAAATAGAGATTGTTTATGCATAAATTTTTATTAATAATAATAAGGATAATAAAATTTAAAATATGTTTTTATTATAAATAATAAAAATTATATAAATATTTACTAATATGATTTTAATACATGCGCTTGAACTTAATTTTTATAGTCTTCATAATTATCATATAAAAATTGTATATCCTTCCACCATTTGATGATGTGGTGTGTGCGAGGATCCTTAGATGATAGAGCTTCGTAAATCACAACACAACTCTGAAGATTAGGTGATTATAAAAGGACAGTGATGATGCATAACCCAAGGATCACGATGAAGATACACGTTGATCTAACTGTTGAAGTCGGACTTTGCTAATGATCATAATTGAGTTATCATGTACGATAAGCAAAATGTATTGTTTGATATGCTGTGTTATGATTTATAACTATTATAGTGTTATGTATGGGCATATTATGTTTCAGAGTTTAATAACAATAGTGGAAAAAAATCATTCCCAGTTCCGACCATAGGTTTTGTGTGATGAGTTTCACCCCCAATTCGAAAATTGATTTGGTAGTTAACAATGTTGTTGAGATTTGAAATGCCACGGTCATGGACGCTAGGTATAAGCCTTCGTTCACATGATTGAAGAGTTTGAGAAGAACTTTGATGAGTGATTTTAGCGCAAGGAGAGAAAAGCTTTGAGACATGAGTGTTTTGTTTAGTAATTTCCTCACAAAGATTAAGTAAAATGATAAGAGTTCTAGGGGTATGTGTGTGTTTTATGTTGGGCAAGGCGTATATGAAGTATTGGTTGAGATCTTGAATTTTTTCAAAAAGTATACATTTTTTATGTTTTTTTTAGAAAAATAAGTATATAAAAAAAATATTTCGAAAAATAAGTATACACGCACGCCCAGGTAGCGCGTATTGCAAATACGCGCACCGCAGGGTGGCGACTTTTGAATAGGCGCCACCCCAAGTGGTACCGAACCGTACTGAACCGTACCGGTTTCGAACTGGTTCGGCTGAATCGTACCGAACCGTACCGGTTCCGAACTGGTTCGGCCGAACCGGTTCACAAAACATTTTTTTGAAAAAATATGGAGCGTTTCAGAATAGGTACAGAAAACCGGTTCAAAACCGGTTAACCAGACCTTTTTTGTAAGAGTTTTAACCTTAAAATACTACTAAATACTAAACCAGACCAAACCACTTTCAGACTAGACCAGACAAAACTGATTTTTCTTCACTTTCAGACCAGACCTAATTCACGTCTTCAATTCATTCTTCATTCTCAGTCTCAGACATTCAGACTTCAGTCATTCTCAATTTCTCATTCAGACCTAATTGGCATTTACCAGTCAGTCACGCTCGCCGCTCGGACGCTCCCGCCTCGCCTCGCTTCGCCTCGCCTCCAGCCTCGCCTCGCCTCCAGTCTCTCCGCCTCGGCGCCTCCAGTCTTCTTCGTCCGTCTACTCGACTAGTCCTGGACCAGGTTCGTCTTTTTCGTTTGCTGTTGATTACTTGTTGTCTTGCTATGCTAGTATTGATTGGAGATTGCTAATTTGCCGTTGATTTGCGATTGTAAGTGATGGATAATTAATCAGTAGAAGATTGGTCCAGTAATATTAATGGTACATTTTTCACCGTCATGGTCATAACCAGTAACTGGGCAGTTGTGATCATCAATTCCAGTAAAAGAAATGACTTTTCCTGCAGTCATTTGAGGACTTCAGTAACATATTTGGTTTGAGAGATGTTAACATAATCATTGGCTTTGGATTGGGTAGTTAGAAAGATATTGTCAACATGATATCAATGATTTATTTTAGTGTCTTGAGAATTGAGATAAAAAGTATGTATGCAGTTCAAGTTTCAGAAGATAAAGTGAATGGACTTCTATTTCTCTAACAAACTATTCACTTTACAGTTGATACCAACTAGTAAAAGGTCAGAAAAAGGAATACAGTTGTTGTGATCATCTGTTTAGGACGGAATTAGTATGTTATTAGCTCATTGTTTCTTGCTTTCTCGAGTTTTTTTCAGATGCTGCTGCAAAAAGTATCCTATCTTTCTTATTCTTCTTTGATGTCAAAAGCAGTAATCTTGGTAAAGCAAATGATATATTATCATGTTTGTTTGGTTAGAAATTGACTTACTTTGATGTCATGAGTAGGTCACCAATCGTATTGGGTTCAGAACTTGCAACGCTGAAGGTTTCCTTGGAAATCAAGATGAGTTGTACTCGACTTGCACTAAGTGTTAGACTGTTAAGTGTAGTATTATGTTTGTCATGGATTTATGTTTGTAATTTTGTATTATGTTTGTATTGGAACCTCAGTTGGATGTTGCTTAGTGCTTGCTGAATTGGAACCTCAGTTGGATTTTTTTTTTTGTATGAAGTGGTTCGGCCGAACCGGTTCTGAACAGGTATGGTAAATCAATCAAAATCTGTAGCGGCCAAAAACTGGAGCAGTAAACCGTACCGATTTTAAAATGTGGTAAATGTTCGGTTCTGAACCGGTTCGGCCCCGAAACGGTTCATGCCCAGCCCTACCAAGTGGCGCCTATTCAATAGGAAGCCCACCATATGTATTAGTTTTTTTTAAAACTTTCGATAACGACGACTAGATTTTAATTAAAAATAAAATAATGTCTCTATTCAAAAAAAAATAAAACAATTATAGTAAGTATATATTTTAATTACGATTCAAATGATGCAAAAAAATATTAAATTTGGATTTACGGATTGACTGTACGGCCTGCCGTAAGTTGAGATATGAACATTTTACTTAAAAATTCATAACTGAGACCATTTAAGTCCAAACTCACCACGGTTAACGTCATTTATGTCGTAATTCAATTATCTACCTATGGTAATTTTTTTATTAGAAATACATTTATTTTGTAACCTAACATCGTTTGTTTTATAATTTGACCAAAAATAATGGACTTACATGGTCTGTGTTATGATTTTTTAAGTAAAATTTTCACATCTCAACTTACGGCAGGCCATACAGTCAATCTGTAAATCCAAATTTAATATTTTTTGCATCATTTGAATTATAATTAAAATATATACTTACTATAATTTTTTATTTTTTTTTAATAGAGACATAATTTTATTTTTAATTAAACATCGAGTCTTCGTTATCGAAATTAAAAACAAAACTAATACATATGGTGGGCTGCCTATTGAATAGACGTCACTTTCATGTGAATAGGCGCCACCCTGGGGTGCGCGTATTTGCAATACGCGCTCTCCGGGCGTGCGTGTATTTGCAGTACGCGCTACTTGGGCGTGCGTGTATACTTATTTTTTGAATTTTTTTTCTATATTTACTTTATAAAAAAAATGTATACTTTTTGAAAAAATTCTGAGATCTTGTATCAATACACAATTCTCGAAAAAAAAATTATAGTTGTTTAAAGTGGGATTTGTCTAAAGGTTCCTTGATCATGTGCAACAATTAGTTTATTGAAATCAAGACTTGTGTTTTGCAATGTTTGTTGACCATTGCTACCATAAAGACGTTGTAAACATAAAGACACTATGTAAAGAATCTATTATTCTATCATACACCCATTGCATGATATATGATTGACTAAGAGTTGATACTCTCACAATCAATTCTCTTGATGTAAGAATATAAGGTGAATGCCAAATAAAAAGCAGAAGAAGACACCAACTAAGAAGATAGTTAAGTTTGAGACTAAATTGATCAAGCATGGATTGCCACAATCATATTTATCAGAACCAGACCGACAGTATCGAACCGGCAAGGGGGACGGTTCATGGTTCGAACAGTCCGACTGAGGTTCACCAAATGAACCGGTAGGTTCTTTTTTTATTGTTTGTTTCTCTTTTTCTTTCGAGTTCTCCTCCCCATTCAACCGCAATTCTCCACAAGACCACAACACTGCACCCCTCTTCCCCCACATTCAGTTGCCCACCACCCACAACAACCTCTAGTCTCTCCAGCACCAACCCCTCCACCTGCCCACCTCCACCTTTCCATTCGCCCACATCCACCCTTCCATTCGCCCCCTCGCTCCCACCTCATCCCCCACCCTTCAGCCGCACCTCCACTTCCATCCTCCGCCGCTCTAGCCGCCCACCTTCACCCCATACCCCACCATCCCATCCACCCACCTTCCACCCCGCCCACTTCGAGGCAGCCTACAATCTCGACCACCACGACGCCAACGACGAAGCCTCTAGACTCCGACGAAGCCTCTTCATCGACTCTGACGATGAATCCTTCTTTTTCTCGATTCCTCTGACAAAGCGTCCTCCTCCGACGAAGCTTCATCCTTCTACACTCCGACGACGAAGCCTCCTTCTTCTCGACTCTGACGACAAAGCCTTCTCCTTGACTCTGACGACTCCTTATCCTCTACTCCAACAACGACGGCGACTCAACTCTGCAGGCCACCCTCACCTGAAGAATTTCGAGTTGCGACTGCATCTTGTTGACTTAACATTATGTTCAGACTAAAAGAAAATCATTTTGTGTTATTCAATTAAAAGAAGTGAACTGGAAAACCGAATGGTTCTTCAACAAACCGATCGATTCGCTGAAAACCATATGGTTTTCACTTATAGATACGATTCGTTTTGCATTTCAGTCTTTTAAAGGAATCAAACCGTCAGTGGGTCTGGTTCATGGTCCAACCGAGTCGGATCGCCGGTCCTGTTCTAACACTGGCCACAATACTTCTCACTATTTGGTGAGAGTGGTTATAATAAAATAGGTATCCATAATAAGGAAAATGTTTGAAGCTGAACCATCTTAGCCATCTCAAGCAAGGGCATCACATGAATCTTAGACAAAATCAGCGATTGCACAACCAAGAGAATGAAGATTGATAAAATCTAGGTAAATGAAGAGGAAGTTGGACACTAGTCAAACGAGTAAAGATGAACTATCTTAGCCACCCAAAGCAATAAAGAAGAGATCAATTACTTCACAACAATTAGAAAGGAGACAGTCACAATCTAGGAAACAGAAAAGGAAGTTGAACACTAGTAAGACAAGTGAAGAGGAACCAGTGGTGGTTGATTCAATTGTTGCTATAACTGAAGGGATTCAACCAAATATGGTCGATTTAGTTGCGGCTAAAATAGAACACGAAATGGTCTGAGCATAAGTGGTTGACGTAGTTGGTGATTGTGGTCGCCCCAGGTGAGGTGAATATTATTAGCTTTCCATTCATATATTAATGTATTGAACACCATTCATCTAACAATTTAACTTTATACATGGTGAAGGTGCATGATCAAAGAAAAACAATTAAGGTACAAGTTACAGATTAGAAGAAAATAATCACAGATGACTAAATATCAATTTATTTTATTTATAGGTTGAAAAGACGGTTCCAAAAAACCATTAATCTCAATATTGAGGGTGAAAATGTTAGGGACACTTCAAGTACCCCTCAATTGTCTACGTGTATACATCTTATAGAATTACCACCACAATTACAAAAAAGGACCCCAAGAAAAAACTAATTCCAAATAGAATACCCTGGTCAACGAGATCCCAACTTGTTTAACTCTAGGAGCGCGAAAGTCCCTGTTGGATCTGAATCTCTTGAATGCTGACTTGACAGTGAATTGAATGCCAAAGGAAAGATGAGGATTGCTCTCGCCTTAGCTCCGGTGAACCTGCAGGAAGGGGATCGCAACAGAGAGGGTGTCTCTGGGTCTCTCTCCGATGCTTAAATGAGTACTGTGTGTATATGAACTCAAAACGTCCTGAACGTATTCAAAAGAAGAGGTATTTATAGAATAAAGAGACCAAACCGTTGGAGGCAACATAATATCTTAGTGAATATTGTGTTGGTGAAGATTAGGATAGCAGATATTACGGTTATAGCGTAATATTGCAGTTACCGTATTTAATCTTTAGAGAATATGTGCCTGAGATATGCGGGATATCGTGGCCATATATTTAGTTACGGTTGGTGGGACCATAAATTAGAGGTTAGATTCTTTTGGTTAATGGCGACCAGTGATGGAGCCTTTGGCGTCCACTTTGGCTTGGGTTCGATACGGGACCGCTTTATGAGGGCCAGATCAATCTTAACATGGGTCGGGCTGGTTCGAGTGACATGGGTTTCACCCCCTGCAAAGTTATTGGGCTTCTGGGGCCTTTTCCTTATTGGTCTGTCACTATCAATACCCAACATTTGCCCCCGAAGCTTGAGTGAAATTTCTTCGGTCAAGCTTGATTCTGTGATAGAGTTTGAGATAGTGACACTTGGATTGGACCTTCTTTGTCTTTTTCTGCTATTTGTGCCCTTTTAGATACTCCATGTTCTTTGGCGAGCAGTTGTTTGGTCACCTAGAGTTTACGGAATATTCGATCCTTTATCCTTTTTGGCGAATGTTCGGAGTTGCCGGGGTTTATGAATGCTTATTCATCACTCTTTGGTGAACACTACCTGTGAAAGGGTTTTCAGAAAGGCTTAGAAGAGTTTTGGCGATCACTTTATCTGTATAGGGTCTTGAGCATTTAATGACTGTACAGTTATCCAGAAGTTGAATAGACAATTGAGGCATGTCTGTCTTTTATTCTTCCGTAACCCAAGGGTAGGCCTACAGTTTTTGTACCGTTCCAACCGTTTGTCTCCCCGATGTGTCTCTTAGAATTCTGACATTGCTTCGATTATTACCCAAAAGGAGTAATCATTCTCTGAGCCGTTTCGATTGTGTCTGTTCGATTTCTTCCATTTTGTCTATATAAGAAACATAACCTCAACCATTTTGTTTTTTACGCGTACCAGTCATTTGCATTCCAGAGAGTTCAGTGCTTCTCAATTTCTCAGCGCTATGTTCTTCAACCTTCCTCTTTCCTTCGATTTCAAAAACTCCTTAGCATTTCAATGGCTTCCAGGAACCAATCCGTCGGAAAGAATAAGGCCCCATCCCATAGGTCTTCTTCAAACCAACCATCCTCAAATCATAAGGTAGTGGTCGCCATAACTAGCCTGAGAGAAGCTGATGCCCCCAGATATCCGGCCCCCAGATATCCGGGCTTAGGGCTGCATTATCCTCGCAACAGAGAGGTTTACGTCTATGCAGCCCAGATCGATGTTGGCTTGCGTTTTCCTCTCTGCGAGGATTTGTAGGAGCTTTGCTGCTATTACGGGATAGGTCCTACGCAGCTAGTACCCAATGCCATTACGATGTGGATTGGGTTCAAATTCATGTGTTTACGTCAAGAATGGACGTATTCACTAGCTTTGTTCCTATGTTTTTATCGATTGGCCGTCGGAACGAACCACCTCCACCATTTCCAAACCCGGTGGCCCAAGTTCGAAGAATGTAGAGGCCAAACGTGGAACTAGAACGTCCATTTTCGGTTGTTGGCCAACTTCCGCACTACCAACTCGAACTACAAGAAGCTCTACTTATTTTGCAAGGGTAGCGTGACCTGGGAGTTATTCCAGTCGGAAAGGGATACTCCTCGTGTCTTCGGGGAGTTGACAGGAAGTGATTGAAACACCATCGATGAATTCTTCCGATTGCACAAGCAATCGAACTTCTGTTCGATCCGTTCGGTGGCGAAAACCACAGAATCGATGCTCGAGCTGGAGGGCATCCATCAGGCCTCGCCAGTTTCTATTGACTGAGTAATTTTCTAACTTTTTCTTGTGTTGATTTTAGGCGTTCGGAGCCACAAACTCATTGGTTTGTTTTCCAATCAGGCTAAGGCGGGGTTGTCTCCGGACCAGGCTTCATTGAGCCTTCCTCCTCCTCCTTCCAGGCGTTCTTCCAAACGCAAACCTGAGGAGGGTCGTCCCTCTACCACTCCTGGCGTTCTCCAGCAATGCAACTGTCTTTGCGTTTTTTGTTTCCTCTGTTTTAGTCTTAGGATTCTAATATCTTTACTGATCTTTTACAGGGAAGACCACTGCTGATGTGGCTTCTAACCCCCTCCTGCCAAGAAGGCCAGGAGTTTGGGCGAAGTGCGCCCTGCTCCTCCTAAGGGTCCTGCTACCCCCAAAGAGAAGGCCATGGTGGTGGCAGAGGTCGCCCCACTTTCTTCCGATCGAGCTACTCCCAATCCTCCTTAGGAGACTAGGGCTCGGAAGAAGGGGCAAACCGCCACGGGCCCCTCGAAAACTTCTCTCGGGGAGTACTGCCCCTCGAAAATTCTCTCGGGGAGTACTGCCCCTTAGTGAGCTTATTCCATCCGCCAAAGGCTGCGAACCCCAAGGGCGTCTGGGCCCCTTGAGGGAATCTCCAAAATGCGGAGATTTCAGACCAGAAGACTCTATGGAATAACCCGGATTTGTGCATGCATCTCCTCGAGGGGATTGTTCCTCCTCGGGACAGGGCTTTAATTCCCTCAGAGTTGCCCGCCATTGAGGGGGTCATGAGGTCGCACTTCGAGCGGATCGCCTTGGTAAGTTCTTTTGTTTTTACTTATCTTCAAATCATCTTTTGTCTTTTTATTGAACTAGTTGTACTTTGCCCCTTTTTCCTTGTTGTAAGCTCGTCCGGGAGGAGTTGGCGATCGTTCGGATCGTAGAGGAACTCGCCGATTAGCAGACTGAACTGCTTATCGAGTTGGAGCAATACCGAAGTCTAGGGTTCTCCCCTGACCAGATGACGGGTTTGAAGGATACAGCTGAGTCGGCTGCTTATCTGGTGGAACATGCTCGAGAGGAGCAGAGTCTCCTCGCCTTCGTGCAGGAGAAGGAGGAAGAGGCGGTCCTTACCAATGATAAGCGGACGAGCACTGAGCTCCATATTAAGGCGTTCGACCAATACTCTACGGAGGTGGAGGCGACCAATGCTCGGCTGAAGGTTAGTTGAAGAAGGTTGAGGCCCAGAGAGCCGCTGCTGAGGCTCAGAGGGTTGCCGCTGAGGCCAGGGGGACTCCCTGGAGAAGGAGAAGGAGCAACTCACCCTTCAGATGAAGTTTGTCCCATCCCCCCAGAGCGTGGTCGAGGACTTTAAAAAGTCTGAGGAGTTTACCGACTGCGCCTTGGAGGTGATGAAGGTTGAAGTGACTTCATACCTTCAGCTCCTGGTCGAGGATATGCAGGCGATCGACCCCAAATTTCCCCTTCGGGAAGTTGAGTCCCTCAAGTCCTTCCTTCAGAGCAACTACTCCACGGAGGCTCCCCCTGCCGCTGTCATCGAGGAGGTTGCCCCCGAAGTCGAGCAGGATGCCGCCGCCCCTGAAGAACCTAAGTCTTGAAGTCTCCAACTCTCTCGACGATCATATCTTTTACTTTTAATGATAGTTTTTGTCTTCCCTTGTATTTCAGGAATGGTTGTAATTATTTTTTGATTTCAGACTCGGTTATTTTTATAATATTGAATGCCTTTATATTCACAAGCCTTTACTTTTATTTGACTTTGAATGTGTTGGTGATTCTTCTGATGTCTTTATCATAATTACTTTCCACTTTCTCTTCGCTTTATAATGGTCTCGACCCTTAGGGTCTTGGACCTTTCTTTAGGCTTAGAATGATAAGTCTTTATAGATTTATCTATTCCCCTCTACAAGTATAAACCTTTTAAGGAAGACCATCATCTTCTGAAGATGTGTCACCTTGTTAAAGTTTAGACCTTTTGGAGTGCTCGCCTAATCCCGAGGAAGTTGTTACTCAAAGCTTCTTCATCTATAGTGATCGCTTTAGGTTCCTTCCCAACCTTCTGGGATTTGTTTCACAAAGGAATTGTTACCCTTAATAGGGATTGTTCGCTTTGGATGTAACTTCTCGAACTTTGCCCAACTTATAAGAGAATGGCTTCCTTGACGGATTGTTTGTCTTTTGCGTTAGGAATTCTGCCTGATTTTTGTATCAGGTCTTATTTGCCTAACTTTTTCCTTAGGTATTTTCGCCTGATTTTGATAACAGGTCTTGTGCCTGACTTTAGCATCAGGTCTTTGCCTAACCTTGTTGTTAGGTCTTTTTGCCCGATTTGACTATCAGGTCTTTTGCCTGACTTTGGCGTAAAGTCTTTCGCCTTATTTTGACTTTAGGTCTTTTGTCTGACTTTGGCGTCAGGTCTTTTGTTTTGCCTAACTTTGGTGTTAGGTATTTTGCCTGATTCTGATAACAGGTCTTGTGCCTGATTCTGATAACAGGTCTTGTGCCTGAGTTTGGCGTCAGGTCTTTTGCCCAATTTTGATATAATGTCTTTTGTTTTGCCTAACTTTGGCGTTAGGTCTTTCGCCTGACTTTGGCGTCAGGTCATTCGCCTGACTTTGGCGTCAGGTCTTTTGATTTGCCTAACTTTGGCGTCAGGTCTTTTGATTTGCCTAACTTTGGCGTTAGGTCTTTTGCCTGACTTTGGCGTTAGGTCTTTTTCCTGACTTTGGCGTCAGGTCTTTTGTTTTGCCTAACTTTGGCGTCAGGTCTTTTGCCTGACTCGGTCATCATGTCTTTCGCCCAATTTTGTTATACGGTCTTTTGTTTTGCCTAACTTTGTTGCTAGGTCTTCCGCCTGATTCGGTCATCAGGTCTTTCGCCCAATTTTGTTATCGGGTCTTTTGTTTTGCCTAACTTTGTTGCTAGGTCTTTCGCATGATTCAGTCATTAGGTCTTTCGCCTAATTTTGATATCGGGTCTTTTTTCTTCGATTTGATTCGAGTGGACATGCTTTATGAAGGAATGACTTGATTTTATTGACATAACATTTTGATTACAAGCTATGCATAAAACCTCCTTAAATGTTCGGAGTTTAATGGACGGGGTAACCTTTCGCCTTCTGTGGTTTCCAAATAATAAGATCCCGGGGCGGCAATCTCTACTACCTTGTATGGTCCTTCCCACTTAGCTGAAATCTTGTTCTGGCTATCCAGTCTTGTAAATTCATTCATTCGCATAACCATCTCCCCCACGAAAAATTGGCAAGCGCTGACTTTTCTATGAAGTATTGAGCGGTCGCATTTTAGCTTGTGCTTTTTCTTATTGCCATCACTTTTCTTCTGCTAAGTCGAGGTCTGTTCTGCGCTCGATTTCATTTGCTTTAGTGTTATAGTGTAGGATTCTGTGGGTAGGCACCGCTATTTCGGCGGGTGCCACTTCTTTTGATCCATACTCTAAACTGAAGGGTGTTTCTCCCGTGGGTGCTTTAAGCGTTGTTCGGATAGCCCATAGTACATTTTCCAACTCTTCTCCCCAGTTAGCTTTAAATGCCTGAACTCGTTTTTTGATCCCTGCCAGGACAACTTTGTTGGCCGCTTCAGCTTGTCCATTCGTTTGAGGATGATGCACTGAGTTGAACCTGTGATCGATATGGTATTCTTCGTCGTAGAGCCATTTAAGTTCTTTTCCTACGAATTGTGGGCCATTATCACTGATGAGTATCTTGGGAACGTCAAATCGCAAAAATACGTTGATCTCCAAGAACTTGATCACTTGGAATTCCGTCGTAGAGGGTAAAGCTTTCGCCTCTATCCACTTGGTGAAGTAGTCGATCGTCGCTATGATGTGGGTACGTTGCCCAGTACTGATGGGAAAAGGTCCCAATATGTATATTCCCCATTGAGCAAAAGGGCAGGCACCCGCCATTGGGGATAGTAGTGTTGGTGGTCGACCGGATCGTGGTGCAAACTGTTGACAAGTCACGCATTTCTGTGTTAATTCAGCCGCATGTTTGCCCAAGGTAAGCCAATAGTAGCCTAATCTGAATATTTTTCGCGTCAATGAGCGTGCACCTTAATGGCATGCGACAACTCCTTCATGAGCTTCACGAAGAACTCTTTCTGTTTCGGGATGAGAGATGCACCTTAGATAGGGAGTTGAATATCCTCGCCTATAGAGTTCTCCATCTATGATTAGATAGCTTGCTAAGAGACGTCTTATCCTTGTAGATTCACCTTCGTCCTCTGGGAGAATTTCCTCTTTCAAGAAGTTCTAGAATAGAGTCATCCAGGTTACTTTTCCTTGACTGTTGAAGACCTCTGCTCGGTTGTCGAGAACCGAATATAAGGCTTGTTCCAGAAATTGCATGTCCTGAATTCTTGTTTCTCCGAACGCTAGCTTGCTCAGAGAGTCTGCCATCTGGTTCTCTTGGCGAGGAATAGACTCAATCACGAAATTTAGGATTTTGGCGATGAGTTTCTTGGCAATGTCGAGGTACTTCTTCATCTTTTCCCCCTTGCTTCATAAGTGTCATTAACCTGATTGACAATTAGCTCGAAGTCACTTTTTGCCCTGAGTGAAGTTATGCCCATTCCTTTAGCAATTCTGAGTCCAGTAATAAGAGTCTCGTATTCTGCTTCGTTGTTGGTCGCCTTAAATGTCAGGGCGATCGCATAATTTAAAGGCTCACCCTCAGGGGGGATGAGAATTAGTCCTGCCCCCCGAGCCTTCTCTTGAAGAAGATCCATCTGTATATAGTTCCCAGCCCTGACTTGTGTCTGCTGATGAACTTGGCCTGTTTTCTGCTTCTGTTAGACCATTGCTTGTACTTTCCACTGTAAAATCAATCAATGCTTGACCTTTGATGACCATTTTCGACGCAAATTTGATATTGAACTCGCTGAGCTCGATCGCCTATTTGACCATTCTTCCTGAATAGTCTGGCTTCAACAGGAAGTTTTTAAGGTCATAACTTTCGAGCAGCAATAACTAAGGCATATAGATACTTCTCAATCTGGACATATTTTATTTCTGCTGAATTAAACATCTTGCTAATAAAATACACTGGACACTAAACATTTTATTCTTGTCTTATTAAGATGGCACTGGCTGCGACGTCGCTGATGCTTAAATAAAGGAAGATCTGCTCGCCAAGCATAGGTTTTGCTAGAGCCGGGAGTGTTTGAAGATGCTGCTTTAGGGATTGGAAGGCATCCTCGCACTCCAGCGTCCACTCGAACTTGCGGTTGACCCTAAGAGTTTGAAGAATGGAAAATAAGCGATTGAGTGCGGCCAGGCCTCCGTTCAGACATTGGACCTCCTTGTGGCAAGTCGGTGACTTCATCTCCTCGATAGCTTTGAGCTTTTCTGGGTTTGCCTCAATGCCACGCTCGCTTACCATGAATCCCATAAATTTTCCGGACTTGACTCTGAAGGCACACTTTGCTGGGTTCAGGCGAACACTTTGCCTCCTCCTGCACTCGAAGGCTTCTCTAAGGTCCATTGAGTGAGGACTTCCCTTAATCGTTTTGACAAGCATGTCGTCCACATAAGCCTCCATATTCCGCCCCAACATGCCTTAAAACAGACGGTTTACCATCCGCTGATAGGTCGCCCCAGCATTGATTAGACCGAAGGGCATCACTTTGTAGCAAAGTATGTCTCTGTCTGCATAGAAAGCTGTGTGGACCTCATCGTCTGGGTGCATCCGAATGTGATTATAGCATGAATAGGCATCCATGAAGCTCAGCATTTCATGACCAGAGGTTGCATCGACCAACTGATCAATTCGAGGAAGGGGATAGGAATCCTTTGGGCAAGCCTTGTTCAGGTTGCGGAAGTCGACACACATTCTCCACTTGCCGTTTGATTTTATAACAAGAACTAGGTTGGCTACCCAACTCTGAAATCTCACCTCCCTGACAAAGTCGACTTCGATCATCCTGCCTACTTCCTGTCTGATTGCCAAACGCTTGTCTGACCCGAATGACCTCCTTTTCTGAGTGATTGGCTTTACAGAGGGGTCTATCCTCATCTAGTGAGAGATGATGTCGATACCGATACCAGGCATGTCGCTGGGCTTCCAGGCGAAACGTTCTATGAATTTCTTCGGAGGGCAGTCATGGCATGTTTCTGGTCGTCGTTCAAGGTGGTCCCAATGCGCACCTTCTTTTCAGGACCGTCAATCTCAACCTCTACCAACTCCTCTATTGGGGCTGGTCGAGCCAGGTCCTCACCAGGCTCATCCTCTGTCTCGATGGTGAGGGTTTCCCTTTGAATCTTCTTCCTGCGCAGGCAGTTTACATAGCATTGTAGGGTTGATCGCCAAGAACTTCTCCGATCCCGTTGGGTGTGGGGAACTTCATCTTTTGGTGGAATGTGGAGGCCACAATCTTATGGGGATTTATTGCGGTCCTCCCCAGGATGACATTGTACGATGTTGGCGAGTCGACCACTAGGAAGGTAATTGATACCTTGATGCTCGCCCAGAATTACCGGCAGGGTTATGGCTCCCAGCGGATAAGTGGTTCTCCCAGCAAAACCAATCAGTGGAAAATCGACTCTCATAAGGTCGCGCTTGGATTTGTCCATCTTCTCAAAGGTGTCCAAAAACAGGATATCTGTCGAGCTTCCTTCGTCGATCGACTCTCTTAAGGTCGCTTTCCAGCTAGACCGCTGTAGAAATCTGAGTTGCATAGACCTCTCTTGCATGCGACCTCTCGCCTACGACACCAAACCCTCCAGCAATTACGTTGATTACCCTCATGCTCTAAGATGGGCCAAATTGCTCAGGCGGAGCTGGCGAGTGGTTTCTACGTGGTGGCCTTCGACTCCTGTCTCGTCCAGCCACAAACTCCTTCAACATTCCTCTCTGTATCAACTTCTCGATGTCGCGCTTGAGGATGCAACAATGATCGGTCTTATGGCCCTTGAACTTGTGATATCTGCAATAGCTCTAAGGTCCCTCCCCATGGGCTGACCACTCTTCTGGGGCATCAGTGGTCTTACCAGAGACCTTATTTCCATCTCGGCTAGTACCACCGAGTTCTGCCTGTTTAAAGGCGTGAAATACTCGGGCACCACTTGATGTCTCGGCCCTTCTTGTCCTCCTTTTCCTTCCTACCATCTTGTCGGGGCTCAGGAACTACCCTTAGCGAGGTTGTCAGGAAATTGACTTCGGCGTTCGCCCTCTCAAGGTCTATAAAACCTTTCGCCCTTGCTGCTAGCTAGAGGTGGCAATTCGGGTCAACCCGACCCGGACCCGCTGTAGTGGACAGGTTATCTTTCACAACCCGGACCCGACTTAGCAGGTCGGCGTGTCGACCCGTCTGACCCGTGAGTTCTGAAACTAAATCTCTTTCTGGCACCTTTCGTGCAAACATCATATCACTGCAGTGAAGTAATTACGAGGACAGTCGCAGGTATACCATTGCGAGATAATAGTCAGTGAGATCTGGAAAATTAACCAAAGAAGTTATAAAAATTAAGCTCAATATATACAATAATGAAGAACAAACTGGCTAGTAAAGAGACATTACCTGATTCACTGAACCCAAACTACTTCTTAGGTTTTGAGGTGCAATCTCAACTACATAAACGGGTACCTGCATGCAAGTATTTGCACCAATATCATGCTAAGATGAATTTTATTGTAAAAATAAGAAAACATATTAAAAATGTACCACGTATGAAAGGATTTCCACACTAAAGCCTTCTAGTAATCTTCCCAAGTAGAGAAAAGAAGTCTGACCACTTGCAATTGCATCAAAGCCTTTAAGTTCTTATCCTTTTATACCAACATACTTAGAAATCTGACCATTTGCAATTGAACCAACCATCCCTTCTACATTCGATAACTAAATAACAAGTTTTCTTTGCTCATTTGTTTTTCACTGATCGATTCCGGGTTAAACGGGTCAACCCGGACCCGACCCGTTTCTTGTGGCGGGTCAGACGGGTCAACCCGAAAATGACCCGGGATACTTTCTTTTACCCAAAACCGACCCGAACTTGGGTCGATTCCGAGTCATTTTCGGGTCAGGTTCAAAATTGCCACCTCTACCGCCAACTCTTCCATCGTTTCTATTTCCTGCACGTGGTAGCTGTTGCGCAGTTTCCTTGAGGCTTTGTTGGCCACGTCCAGTCCTCGATAGAAGGCTCAAATTATTTCCCCATCTGCGACCCGACGATCTATCTCTGTGATGTTTTTATGAAAACGCCCGTAGAAGTCGGCCAGTGATTCTCCTGGTTGCTGCTTGACTGCGTCCAAGGCGACCACAATCTTCATAAGTTGGTGCTCGCCCATGTATCTTTCCAGGAATTTACTTTTCAGCTCAGCTCAGGTCCCTATTGATCCTGCAGGGAGGCCGAAGACCAAGACTAAGTGATTCAGATTGTTCGACTTACCCAACAGAGAGGCTTCATGCTTGTTGACAAGTATAATGCGGTCACCTCCACCACTGTACTCGGGGATGGCCCTGGCGACGACATCCTTTGGGATCTTGATAACGACCAGGTCAGTGGTGAAGGGATGAGCTGATCTTTCCCTGAAGGGAGGCGCGATGGTCCCTCGCCGTTCCTGGAGCCTGTTGCTAATAAGCTCCTCCACTTGGTCAAGAGTGCAATGTTTTTGTTGCCCTCCATTCAGTATGAAACTTGAGGGATTAACAGAATAGGTGTCTGTCGGCGACTCAGTGGAAGCCGGAGGTAAGGACTGGTGTCCCGATGTCATCTCTTGATCTTCCTGAGGGGCTGTGGTGCCCGGATTTCCAGTTTCCGTTGGCCTTGGCCTTGCGGTTGCGGGGCGAGAATTTTCCTAAGGAGCAGGGGCTTGTCTGCAAGCCTGCCCTAAGATGGTCTACATGAGTGATATCATCTCCGGGGTCAACTGGATGTTTTCCCCGGCCACTTGGACGGTTTACGGTGTTGGAGTCTCCGCGGCGTTTGGAACGGGGGGTCGACGGAAATAACAGGGCTAAGTGATTCAGATCGTTCGACTTACCTAATAGAGAGGCTTCATGCTTGTTGACATGTATAATGCGGTCTCCTCCACCACTGTACTCGGGGATGGCCCTGGGGACGAGATCCTTTGGGATCTTGATGGCGACCAGGTCAGTGGTGAAGGGATGAGCTGATCTTTCCCTGAAGGAAGGTACGGTAGTCCCTCGCCGTTCCTGGAGCCTGTTGTTGATAAGCTCCTCCACTAGGTCAAGAGTGCAATGTTTTTGCTGCCCTCCATTCGGTATGGAACTTGACGGATTGACAGAATAGGTGTCTGCCGTCGGCTCAGTGGAAGCCGGAGGTAAGGACCGGTGTCTCGATGTCATCTCTTGATCTTCCTGAGGAGCTGTGGTGCTCGGATTTCCAGTTTCCGATGGCCTTGGCCCTGCGACTGCGGGACGAGAATTTTCTAGAGGAGCAATGGCTTATCTGCGAGCCTGCCCTAAGATGGTCTGCAGGAGTGACATCATCTTCGAGGTCAACTGGATATTTTCCCCGGCCACATGGACGGTTTGCAGTGCTGGAGTCTACGCGGCATTTGGAACGGGGGCCGGTCTGGAATTGCCGACATGTTCTCTTGCCGGCCTCGGGGGGACGGCATTAGGGGCTGCTTGGCCAGCAGGTTCTTGGTGGAACGACTAAGCTGCAGCAGAATCAGAGTTGTCTGAGGACTGCTCGTTAGCCTGGTTCCAGCATTTGCTTTTGGATCGAGTTTGCATGACTGTTTTACTCGTTCCCACAGACGACGCCAAATGTTGGATCTGAATCTCTTGAATACTGTCTTGGCAGTGAAATGAATGCCAAAGGAAGTATGGGGATTACTCTTGCCTTAGCTCCGGTGAACCTGCAGGAAGGGGATCGCAACAGAGGTGGTGTATATGTCCCTCTCTGATGCTTAAATGAGTACTATGTGTATATGAACTCAAAACGTCATGAACTCATTGAAAAGCAGAGGTATTTATATAGTAAAAATACCAAACCGTTGGAGGCAACAGAATATCTTAGTGAATATAGTGTTGGTGAAGATTATGACAGCAGATATTATGGTTATGGCGTAATATTGCATTTACCGTATTTAATCTTTAGAGAATATGTGCCCGAGATATGCGAGATATCGTGGCCATATCTTTACTGACGATTGGTGGGACCAGAGATGAAAGGTTAGACTCTTTTGCGCGAGCACTCCTATGGCGAGCAGTAGGAGTCTGCGCCTTTGGTTAATGGCGACCGGTGATGGAGCCTTTGGCGTCCACTTTGGCTTTGGTTCGATACTGGACCGCTTTATGAGGGTCAGATCAACCTTAACATGGGTCGGCCTGGTTCGAGTGACATGGGTTTCACCCCCTGCAAAGTTATTGGGCCTCTGGGGCTTTGTCCTTATTGGGTTGTCACTATCAATACCCAACAGTCCCCAGCCATTGTTGTTGTATAGGTAGGACAATGTTGAAACAATTGAATTGTGTGGAAACGTACATGTGTTTGGATGAGTGATAATGTTGTGTGTATGGTAACTATGTTGCTTGGTGTTATTTTGTTAACGATGTTCATACCTTGTGTAATGGTGTATTTGTGGAACAGTTTTATTAACTTGAATATGTTTTTTAGGATGTTGAAGATGTGGTGATTACATGGATTTTGGAGGTGACAGGTGTGGTGATTCCAAATATATGTTTAATTTTTAATGTTAAAGGTTTGATAGTGGTTTAAGGATGTACTATTGCCATATGATAGTGGTGATGTACTTAGTTATCAGAATCGGACCGCCGATCCTACCACGAACCACCTGAATGGACAGTCTAGTTCACACACAAGAGCGAAATTCATAGTATATTTGGTTCAATCTGTGTAAATCACACGATTTTTGAAGAATTTTCCAGTTCCTATTCTTGATTTTTTTGTTGATTTTGATTTTTTTTTGTATTAAACCGTGACTTCATTTGAATCATTTCTGATTTCAGGTTAGGTTTCCTTCATCTTCAGTTCTTGTGCGGATCGTCTCCATCTCCCTGCTTCATCGGCTTCTTATGCTCCCAGTCTCTCTCTTCCTGCTTCATCAACTTCTTCTGCTCTCCGTCTCTCTCTTCCTGCTTCTACTCGCTGCTTCAGTTCTTCTGTTCTGCTCCTTGCTTCTCTTCGCTGCTCCATACTTTTGTGTTCGACCTCTCTGGTGCTTGGTTATGTATCCACAATAGTAAAAGGCTCTCCTTTTCTCTGTTGCTTCCTATAGTAAAAACTGAAAAAAAAAATGAACATTTTAACACAAAAATGAAAGATTTTAACGTTTATTCCTCGATTTCATTGGTTCGTCACTTACAGGCAGGTCTCCCGGGGTGCCTATTTACTTGTAGACACACATTCTTGTGTTTTAATTGTATTTTGTTCGAATAAAATAAATTTCGGGAGACACACTATTACTATGGTAGCACGCCGATATTGACCATAGAACGTTCAGTGATTAGCATGGTTAAGGTTCGGTAGTTTTTCCCTCATCAACAGGTTAGATCTCACTGCAAAATAGGATTCATTCAAACCATTCAACTCTTACATAGACTTGGAAATTGCAAAGGAAGGGAGGAAGGCTAACAAGGAGGCGTTCAAAAAAGATAATGTGGAAGGGAAAAGACCGTAGCAGCGCCCCTCAAAGTCAGGACGGGATGACAGACGACATGATGATAGGCGTCGCCCATTTGGACCTCGACCTCAAAGAGAAGCTTTTCAAAGCTTCACTCCCTTAAATAGGGAAATCTCCATTATCTTAAAAAAAATGGAAAAGAAGAATTGGGCAACGCACCCACCACCTCGAAAGCCTGACACGGTTATGGGAAGTAATCCTAACCAATATTGCAGATATCATCGTTGTAAGGGTCATCACACGGATAACTGTCATGTCTTGAAGAAGGATATTGAGAGGTTGATCCTACAGTGGCACTTGATAAACTTCTTGGCTCGACGCCAGAGGAGTAGGAGTCTGAGGAAAATGTCGCCTAAGAATGTTCAAAATGGAGCAGGACCTAGCAGACAAGAGGACCTGAACATGATAAGCGGAGGTTTCACCTCAGGAGGAGAAACATGTGCAGCGAGAGAGGTATACGCCTCTCATGTTCAAGACCTAAGGAAAACATTTGAAAGGATGCGTCTTCATCAAGTACGCTTGAACCCAGCAAAATGTGCTTTTGGCGTTCAGTCAGGCAAATTTCTGGGATACATGGTCAGCCAAAGGGGAATAGAGGTCAATCCTGAAAAATTGGAAGTAATTGAGGCTATGAGAAGACCAACTTGCCACAAAGAAGTGCAAAGCTTAAATGGAAAGCTAGCGGCGCTCAGTCGTTTCCTAGCAAAAGCAGGAGACAAGTCGCTCTCCTTCTTCCAGGTGTTAAGGGCCAATAAGAAGTTCGAGTGGACTTTCGAATGCGAGCAGGCTTTTCAGGATTTAAAGTAGCACCTCAAGACGCTTCCACCATTGGCAAAGCCTTCCAAGGGCGACACACTTTCTTTATATTTAAGTATCACACCGGTTGTTGTAAGTTCGGTGTTGGTTAAAGGAGTAGGAAAAGGCCAAGTGCGAGTGTATTATGTATCAAAAGTGCTCGCCAAATCTGAAATGAATTATCTGGAGGTTGAGAAGTATCTTTATGCGTTGGTAGTATCGGCAAGGAAGCTACGCCCTTATTTTCATGAACATGAAATTACATTTTTAACAAACCAACCGTTAAAACATTTCCTGCAAAAAATAGACGCTTCAGGAAGAATGGTCAAATGGGCTATCGAACTAAGCAAATTTCGAATAAAATTTGCTCCTAGAAACGCCATTAAAGGTCAAGCATTGGCGGATTTCATTGTAGAATCCACATGTCCTCAGCCAGCGACGCCTAAAGAAAAAGAAAAAGAGGAAAATCCTTGGATAATTCATACGGATGGATCTTCATCAATCGAAGGCTCGGGGCAGGACTAGTGTTGACGCCACCAGATGGGGGAACACCATTGAGATACGCTGTAGTTCTCACCTTCAGGGCTACAAATAATGAGGAGGAGTATGAGGCTCTGGTTACAGGATTGAGGTTAGCTAAGGGATTAGGCGTTGCTTCTCTACATGTATATTGCGATTCACAAATGGTGGTAAACCAAATTAAAGGGGAGTATATGGCTAAAGATGAAAAAATGAAGTTGTATTGGAAAGAGGTTGTGGCGTTAGTAGCATGATTCAAACAATTTCAAATAGAAGCTATTCCTCGAGAGGCGAATCAATAAGCTGATGCCTTAAGCAAATATGCTTGGCAAGCGACGCCTAAACAGGTGCATTTCATAGAAACCAATCATGGGAGTGTCAATATTCATTGCGCAAACATAAATGTGACCGTGGATTGGGCGACGCCTATTAGAGCATATTTGGAATCAGGAGAACTCCCTACAGATGAAGCTCATTCTAAAAATATTATTCGATTAGCTCTTAGCTTTCGAATAATTGATGGTCTACTTTATAAGAAGGGTTTCTCCACGCCCTATCTTAGATGTGTCGCTTATCCAGAAACCCCTACCATTTTAAGGGAGGTACATGAAGGGTATGCAGCTTGTCATGAAGGTGCAAGGTCAATTGGGAGAAAAATCTTAAACCAAGGATATTATTGGCCTACGATGAATCAAGAGGCGACTGCTTTGGTTATGAAATGCGAATCATGCCAAAAGTATAGTCCTAAAATAGTGCGTCCACCAGCAAACCTTACTAGTGTATGTGCAGCATGGCCATTTGCACAGTGGGGAATCGACTAGGCGTGACACCGCATCCACTGACCACCTCAGATGGTGTGCATGCACTCCTATGAATTAGGCCGGTTGCTTTTAGCATGCCTAGGATTAAACAAATCCAAATGATAGTCTATAGTGGAGTAGCCACTACTAGAGAATATTCGGTAAAGTAACTATGGTCAGCCCGCCTTAGGGACAGCTAGGATAACCAAGGTATGTTTTGACTCGACTATAATATATCATGAAATATTTTCTTAATATTCTTCACAATATACCTTGATTATTGTTACTATTGTTTTTTATATCAAGAGAATATTAATAATATATTTCCTAATAATATATTTCCTAATAATATATTTCCTAATAATATATTTCCTAATAATATATTTCCTAATGGAGTGTTTCCTATTGTAATATAGTTGTTGGTATTTTTTATTTCAAGGAGTACCATAAACCCTATAAATAGGGTTGGTTCTTCTAAAAAACAATCTCTCACACTCCCGAAAATTACCAACAGATATATTGCTCAAGAGTTAAGTCAGGTCCGAGTTTCCAGTTGTGTTCGAATTTCCGTCGAAGTCCGAGTTCAAGTATTGTTCAGTTCGGTTAATGGAAACACCGTGTTTGTTTCTCCTTGATGACACTGTTTTATCATGGGAGGTAATAGTCCTAATTTTCCTCTGACACGAACCATTTACGGTGAGGGGAGCGAAATTGCCTTAAGGAGACCGTTTTGATACGGAACTTAGTAATTTTCTGCAAAATCCATTTTTGAGGGGCAATTTCGTCATTTCATCAATTTGCAAGTCATTCAATAATTTTATGTAATTTTAATTTCGAAAATTATTATTTAATTCTCCTATATTTTACTAACAATCTTAAGGCAATTTCTTGTGTTTTAGTCATTTCAGGAGACAAAGAACCGACTCGGTTCATTAATTTCAGTAATAATTTTCAGTAAAATAATTCAGCTTTTTCTGTTTCAGAATTATGGCTGCAATCAACAATGAGTTTGATATCAGTGCTGGAGCAATGGCTCAGACTGAAGTCCCTAATGCGTCGTCGAACGCGCTCGTCGTTGCGCCGACGGGGGGATAACCATGACTCGTCCGGTTGGACTTGTGCATGCTGAGAAGCTCGAGAAAATTGATGGATCAAACTTCAAGAGGTGGCAGGAGAAGATGAAGTTCTATCTGACCACACTGAGCTTGGTTCGATTCCTGACTAAAGAACCACCAACTCAAAGCGAGGATGATGATAATCAAGGGTTCTTCTTAGCTCTAGAAGTTTGGAATCACTCTGATTATTTATGTAGACATTATGTAATGAACTGTTTGTCTCATTCATTGTATGATGTATATAGTAAAACAAAGTCCGCTAGAGAGTTGTGGCATGCTTTGGAACAAAAATATGAGACTGAGGATGCCAGGAAAAAAATTCCTAGTTAGTCGCTTGTTTGACTATAAGATGGTAGATAACAAACCATGTATGAAACAGGTGATAGATCTACAGCTCCTCCTCCAGAGTATCCATACCGAAAAAATGGAACTCGCGGAGTCGTTTCAAGTAGCCGTCTTAATTGAGAAGTTACCCCAGCGTGGAATATCTTCAAGGGCTACCTGAAGCACAAGCGGAAGGAGATGATCATGGTCGAGCTGCTCGAAAGGATCAATGTGCAAGAGCAGTACATGAATGTTGCACGAGGAATTCCAATCGGCCCCATGAACACGATGGCCTCCGCCAAGGCAAATGTGGTGGAGCATGGGCAGAGCAGACATGCTGTCAAAGGCAAGCAGAAGAAGCAAAAAGGATTCATTCCGGGCCCTAAGGGAGGAGTCTCGAAGAAGTCGGGATCCAAACCAAAAGGATTTATTGGCATCTGTTATAACTGTGGTAAAACTGGCCATAAATCTAATGCTTGCCGGTTTCCTAAGAAAAAGGATAACAACATGGTCCAGGAAATCACCGAAGACCTTGACGACATAAACTTGTCTGCGGTGGTGTCTGATGTGAGCATGGTTGATTTCAACCCCTGGGAGTGGTGGGTTGACACAGGTGCCACCAAGCATGTCTGTTCGGACAAAGGAATATTCTTCAATTTTGAAGAAGTTGATTCTGGGGAGAGATTGTACATGGGCAATTACGCCTCATATGAGGTCAAGGGTAAAGGAAGCGTCATTTTGAAGATGACTTCCGGGAAAGAGCTGACATTGAAGAATGTGATGTATGTGTCAGACATTCGCAGGAACCTGGTGTCAGGATCTCTCCTCAACAAGCATGGCTTCCATCTTGTATTTGAGTCAGATAAATTTGTACTCACAAAAAATGGGATGTATGTGGGTAAGGGTTATGAATGTGAGGGGATGTTCAAACTCAATGTAATGGCTATTAAGCCTAAGACAAACAAGAATAAAACTGTTACTTCCACTTACGTGATTGAGTCTCCTAATCTTTGGCATGGTACATTAGGACGTGTTAATTATGATACATTGCAAAGGTTAATTAACATGAATCACATCCCTACACTTAAAATTGATCTCAAACATAAGTGTGAAATATGTGTTGAGGCTAAATTAACCAGGTCATCCTTTCATTCAGTTGAAAGGAATACAAAACCTCTTGATTTAATACATAGCGACGTTTGTGATTTAAAGTTTGTCCAAACGAGAGGCAGAAATAAGTACTTTATCACTTTTGTGGATGATAGTACAAAATATTGCTATGTATACTTGTTGAAGAGTAAAGATGAAGCAATAGAAAAGTTCATGCTTTATAAACAAGAAGTTGAAAATCAACTTAACAAGAAAATCCAGATGTTGCATAGTGATAGAGGTGGTGAGTATAATGTTCCATTTGGTGAGTTTTGTGCTCAACACGGAATCATACATGAGGTCACCGCTCCCTCTTCACCCCAATCAAACGGGATGGCTGAAAGGAAAAATCGAACATTGAAAGAGATGATGAATTCAATGTTGATAAGTTTTGGGTTACCTCAGAACATGTGGGGGGAAGCTATTTTAAGTAGCAATTACCTTTTAAATAAGGTACCCTGAAAGAAAAAAAAAAAAAGAGAAAACACCTTTCGAATTATGGAAAGGTAGAAAACCTTCTTCCAATCACCTACGAATGTGGGGGTGTCTTGCTAAAGTGATGGTGCCTCCTCCTAAAAAGGTTAGGATTTGACCAAAAACTGTTGATTGCATCTTCATAGGATATGCTCAAAATAGTAATGCTTATCGGTTTCTTGTGCATGATTTGAAGATTTCGGATATACATAAAGATACGAAAATGGAATCAAGAAACGCATATATCTTTGAAGAAGTAATTCCGGCTATATCTAGGGGGAATACAAGTTCGTCGAAACGAACTTATGAGACTATTGAAAATAATGGTCTAGACCTAGAAAATGTTGAGGTAGAACCTGAGGTAGAACCTAGGAAAAGTAAATGAGTTCGGGTAGAAAAATCATTTGGTCCAAATATTTTCACCTATATACTTGAAGCGGAACCTCAAACATTTCAAGAAGCCGTAAATTCTTCAGAAGGACCTCTATGGAAAGAGGCAATAAATAGTGAAATTGAGTCCATCTTGCAAGATAACACGTGGGAACTAGTGGATCTTCCTCCTGGATCCAAGCCACTAGGTTACAAGTGGATTTTAAAGGAAAATAAAAACATATGGATCAATTGATAAATATAAGGCTAGACTTGTAATTAAGGGTTACAAGCATAGAGAAGGTCTTGATTATTTTGACACATATTCTCCGGTCACGAGAATAACTTCCATAAAAATGATACTCGCAATAATGACATTGAGAAATTTGGAAATACATCAAATGGATGTGAAAACAGCTTTCTTAAATGGAGATTTAGAGGAAGAAATCTACATGGAACAACCTGAGGGTTTTGTTGCACCAGGGCAAGAAAAGAAAGTCTGTAAACTTGTGAAATCACTGTACGGTCTGAAACAGGCACCGAAACAGTGGCATAAGAAATTTGACAATGTAATCCTGGAAAAATGATTTAAAATAAATCAATGTGACAAATGCATCTACGTGAAAGATACAAATGAAGGTTATGTCATTTTGTGTCTTTATGTTGATGACATGCTTATCGTTGGAAGTAACGATAAGATGATTCAATCCACGAAGGATATGTTGAATTCGAGATTTGACATGAAAGACATGGGTCTTGCTGATGTAATTCTTGGAATTAAAATTAATCGGACATCAGAAGGAATTACTCTAAGTCAATTTCATTATATCGATAAGATATTAGAGAAATTCAACAAGGATGACAAAAAAGAGGTCTGCACTCCAATAGATCCAAATAAGTATTTCTCGAGAAATACAAGAGAAAACGTCTTTCAAGTTGAGTACGCTAGGGTTATTGGTAGTGTCATGTACTTGATGACGTGTACTAGACCTGATATATCACACGTTGTTGGCGTGTGGAGTAGATATACGAGTAATCCAAGTACTGGTCATTGGGATGGAATCAGAAGATTACTTAGGTACTTGAGATATACTCGTAGTTATGGGCTGCATTATACGAGATATCCAACGGTTATAGAAGGATATATTGATGCTAATTGGATATCAGCATCAAGAGACTTGAACTCCGCAAGTGGATTCGTTTTTACCCTAGGGGGTGCAGCCATATCGTGGAAATTCTCTAAGCAAACAGTTATAGCCAGATCCACCATGGAATATGAGTTTATAGCACTTGATAAATGTGTTGAAGAAGCTGAATGGCTACGCCATTTTCTTGAGGATATTCCTAGGTGACCAAGACCAGTGTCTGCAACATATACTGCGATAGTCAATCTGCAATTGGTAGGGCACAAATTCATATGTATAATGGTAAGTCTAGACATATTCGTCGTAGACATAATTCCATTAGACAATTGCTCTCGACAGGAATTATCACAATCAATTATGTCAAATCGAAGGATAATCTAGCGGATCTGTTAACCAAATGGTTAAATAAAGAGCAAGTTGGCCAATCATCGAGAGGAATGAGACTAAAGCTCGTGCAGTAAACACTTTTGAGAAGGAAAACCCAACCTAGTTGACTGGAGATCCCAAGATCTAAGTTCAAAGGGACAACCTAATCACAAGAGTGAAGTCAGATCACCGTGGGGGATTTTAACCCTGAGTCCATTCCTATGATGAGAAACAGTGACGATAGTGGATGAGGTTAAGAAAGTGCTTTTAATGATTCATAAATATAGAGTGTTGGAGTAACACTTGAGATAAGGAATTATCTATGCAAGTGAGAAGAAGGGTCGCTTCGAAAGGAATTGTTGAGGGCACAATTCTTAAAAACGCTTTCAGAACCAGGCAATGCCCATGGCAAGAACGGGCATGCATGCGTGAACTGAACAATACTAGGAAGATACATGTGTAAGTTATATTATCATTTACACCAACGGCAGACAGTTCAAGGACATCGCGTCTACTAACTAGCTAGTAAAGTTGATGTAATTTCACGAGGGAAGGTTCAAAGGGTAACACCTACCTATCCTATGCAGGTGTCGACCGTTGAACAACGTCTAGGAATTCTCTCATTTCTCCATTCATGTGGGGGGTTTGTTGGTTGTGGCCCAGCCATTGGGCCGGTCTGATTCAACCTGGGTCGGTTTAAATTTTCTTGTGAATGGTAAATGAGGAAGAAAGTAATATATTAGGAAATATGATTGATGGTATAATATATTAGAAAATATTACTGTTGATATAATATATCATGAAATATTTTCTTAATATTCTTCACAATATTGCATAATATACCTGGAATATTGTTACTATTTTTTTTATATCAAGAGAATATTATTAATATATTTCCTAATGAAATATTTCCTAATGGAGTGTTTCCTATTGTAATATAGTTGTTGGTATTTTTGATTTCAAGGAGTACCATAAACCCTATAAATAGGGTTGGTTCTTCTAAAAAATATTCTCTCATACACTCCCGAAAATTACCAACAAATATATTGCTCAAGAGTTAAGTCAGGTCCGAGTTTCTAGTTGTGTTCGAATTTCCGTCGAAGTCTGAGTTCAAGTATTGTTCAGTTCGGTTAAGGGAAACACCGTGTTTGTTTCTCCTTGACGACACTGTTTTATCATGGGAGGTAATAGTCCTAATTTTCCTCTGACACGAACCATTTACGGTGAGGGGGCGAAATTGCCTTAAGGAGACTGTTTTGATACGGGACTCAGTAATTTTCTGCAAAATCCATTTTTTAGGGGCAATTTCGTCAATTTGCATGTCATTCAATAATTTTATGTAATTTAATTTCGAAAATTATTATTTAATTCTTCTATATTTTACTAACAATTTTTTGCCGTGTATTTTCTATATCATGTTCATGCTAAACTAAATTATAGCACACATATATATCGGGTCGTGTTCAATTGACCTATTGAAATACGACACAAATTTGTCACGGCACAAACACGATATGGCTTGACGAATTGCTAGACATATAAGTAAATTTCTATTAGAGTTATTTAATGTAATTTATGAGAATTTTAAATATATTTGAACTGCAAACTACTAATAAATTTTGTGTGCAAATCAGTGATACTATCGGCCTGATTCTCCAAATAATTACGACTTGAGGAAAATTATTTTATGTCAGAGCTAAATAATTTAATAGCATTTGATTTGTCTGATTTCAGTATTGTGTGGTATTTTTACATGTAGTCTATATGTTTAAAAACTCATGAAAAGACTCTTCAATGGACTAACTACTCAACAAATTATGGCATACGTAGTATGGATCTGACACATTCCACGATTTTTAGCAAGATTGAGTAAGATGTCCTATATGAGTTTGGGCGTTACCAAATGACAATAGAACCGTGGGATGTGTTGCAACAACAGTTTATTGTTTGTTATGCCGTGCATCTTCATTCACAAGAAAATGTTAAGACCATATTTCTCAATGATATCTCTATACAAAAATATACCTAAAAGAAACAACTTAAATGCTTTGTGAGGGTAAAATATGACTTTCCCTATAATGTTTGGGCACAATTCGAATTTCCCACTTAATGTTATCGGGACTCAATTGCAACATATAGTAAGGTTTTGAAGGATTTAACTGTGGCATTCGTCAAAGAATTCTATTTTTTTCAATTTGCAAAACTTATTATGTTAAGTTAAGATGGACAATCTGACGAAATGAGAAAACTCGACAGATGAGAATGGAATTTCAAAAACAAACTCTTAGGGAGAAACTTGAATTGTGCATAAGGGTTGTAAGCACGTAGTGTGAAACTCCAGAAATCAACTATGATCTGATCAATGAATCTTCTAAGCACTGACACCGTAAATTTCATGACTTGCTGGAGGAAGATGGATTGTTCATGTTGGATGAGGATCATTGTGTGCATACCATGAAGGCCAAACTAACTTTGTGTTTATCACTCTCTTTGTAGATAACATACTCACAATCAAAAACAATATGGAATTCCTCACACAATTTAATGCTTGTTGTCCTCTCCATTAGAGATAAAGAACATGGGTGAGGCACTGTACATCAGTGTTGTGGTTCTTGGAGAAGAGTTACTCAAATAAAAGTGTTGAAAAGGTTCAACATGAGTAACTTCAACCCGTTGAAGCCAATCTTTAGTGCATGATTTTCACTTGGCTAGCTACGTACGCATGACTTCCTCTCAGTAAAGATATGTATAATAAGATTTCATATGAAAGGTCTTCGGTATGATAATCTACATGCATATAAATGATTGCATGCTATATTGGGGTGAAAATGATGAACATTTCAGTTGTCAAACTTAAGATCTCATGAGATGAAAAATAATAAAAAGACACAATTTAAGATCATATAGAAGAGACTACTTCTTCTGAAAAAACAAAATCTGTGAAAATATTGTCGTACTTTCCGGTAATTCCAAGATTGAAACGTCTATATATGTCAAAGTATATTGCATCTTCGATCCGATGGCACAAGGAGGGTCTAACAATAGATGGAGTCTTGAGACATCTCGTTGATGCATTGGTGTGGAAATCATTCCACGAGCGTAACTTACGTTTTTGCATCTGACTCACATAATGTAATATTAGGATTAACTAGTGATGACTTTAATCCATCCAAGATGATGAGTGCAACTTATAGTACATGACTAATTATGTTAATCTCTTACAATATGGAGCCTTGACCATGCAAGACGAAGTCATCTCTTAGTCATCAATGGTGATTTCTGGTGATCTATCTAAAATCACTAATCGAAGTATTTTTTTAAAAAAACTTTAAAATGGTGTTGAGGCATATGATGCGTTAAAGGGTGAACAATTTACTCTTTGTGCCATCACTCATGTGGACTGTTAATGATTTTCCTGCATATGTTAATTTATCTTGTTGGAGTACTAAAGGTCGAATTGTTTGTCTTATATGTGCATATTCTACTAAATCTCTGTGGTTGCTTAACGGGGACAAATATTGTTAGATGTGTCGTAGTCGGTGGTTACGTAGAGATCATGCATTTTGTCATCAAAGAACTAAGTTTGATGGTACAAATGAGATGCGACTTCCACATAAACCTCTTTTGGTGTAGAGGTTTTTGAGAAAATGAGAATGTTGACTAACAGTTATGGTAAATGTAATAATTTATCTAAGAAGCGGTCAAGGAATGGTAATAACATAGTTGTTTATATAATATTAAAGGATGAAGATATTTTTGAAGGAGATGATTACTCTGAACAAGGTGGCTCGACATCTACTCAAAAAACTGTCTTGCGGAAGAACAAGAATGTATTTTTTGAATTGCCTTATTGCAAAATATAACCTTTTTCGATGTGATGCATATAGAAAAAAAAAAAATTTGTGATAATGTGATTGGTACGTGGTTGAATATTGATGGGAAGGCAAAAGATAACGATAAAGCTTGACACAACTTAAAAGTTATGGGTATAAGGCCATAACTTCATCATGTAGATCGTTCTAATGGGAAGTCTTATTTGCCTCATGCTTGTTACACCTTTACATTGACTCATACAAATTATGTTTCTTACAGTGTGGAAGAATCTTAAAATTCCTGATGGATATGGTTCAAACATATCTGGGGCAGTAAACTTGAAACATAGGAAGCTTTCAAACCTTAAAAATCATTATAATCATGTACTAATGGCATGCAAGATATTTTTTTCATTAGCATTAAGAGGTGCATTGTCTAAGCATGTTGTTCTAGATCTTAATAAATTGTCTACCTTTTTTAAGAAATTGTGCTCTAAAACTCTTCATATCGAGGATTTATATGAACTTCAGAACCATGTAGTAGTTGTGTTCATCAAGAGAAGATTTTCCCTCTGGGATTCTATACTGTCATGATGCATTTAATTATACATCTACAAATGGAAGTAAGACTAGGTGGTCCTGTACAATATCGATGGATGTACCCTATTGAAAGGTTAGTTCAATTAAATTTACCTATCCAATGTGTGTAATAGTAAATTGACAAAAAAAAATCTAAATTATTCTCAAGATTTTTCGCCACCTTCAAAAATTACGTTTGGAATAAAGCTCAACTAGAGGGCTCAACTGCATAAGGATACATTTTGAAAAAGGTTTATGGAAGAACTAGACTCGATATTTAACCGACGCAAAAGGATCGTATCCTATGCAGAAGGTGAACAATATTTGTTTTCATCAGGTGGTTATTTCATTGGTAGTGCTCAAACAACGGTGCTTAATCGGATGTTGTTAGTTGAAGCACATCATTATGTCTTACTTGATAGTGATATAATTGAACCTTGCTGTCAAACAATTTAGTTTATATATATATCATAATTATGTTTAATTCAAAAGGCTTAAAGTTTAGGACGAAATCAAATAGAACGGTGTGGGAGATTTACTGATGTTCAACGAGGACAGAACCCTTCAGTTTCAACTTCTCGCACTGAGGGTCAATGGTTTATAAAGAAATTTGTAAGTTAGCTAAATAGATATGTTTATGTGAACTTTAACTTGATCATATTTGAATGTACATAGTTTTCTTGTTATCAACTATTCTTATTGTACTTTTAACATTCTAGGATCCTGACATGTTTGTCAATAAATGATCGCAAGAAGTAGTTGCTCTTGCAACTGGTTCAAATTCTATTGTTCAAAAAATTTAGTGGCTTCCCTATCATTTCATAGATAGTTTCATAGTAGTCGTATAATGATTGAGGGAGATTGTTAAAGTTATTATAGAAGACTTTCATATATGGTTGAACTGAATATTATGGGAGATGTTTAGTTATACTATTTCAGTGTGATTAGGTAAATGTGAAATCTCCTGGGGGGATAAATAAGGATTCGAATGACACGGTATTAGTTAATTTTTCTAGACTGATACACATAGAGGAACCATTACGTGATGATCCTTACGCACACGACATCACGGTCCTCACCAACCAACCTCTCAAAAACTTCCTGATGAAACCAGATTCTTCAGGAAGAATGGTCAAGTGGGCGATCGAGCTCAGCGAGTTCAAGATCAAATTTGCGCCAAAAGCGACCATCAAAGGTCAAGCACTAGCTGATTTCATTGTGGAGAGTATAAGTAATGGTCAAACAGAAGAAGATAACAGGCAAGTCAGTCAACAGACAACAATCAAGTCTGGGAGCTTTATACAGATGGGTCTTCATCAAGAGAAGGCTCGGGAGCAGGTTTAATTCTCATTCCTCCTGAAGGCGAGCCTTTGAAGTATGCGATCGCTCTAACATTTCAGACGATCAGTAATGAAGCAGTGTACGAGGCTCTTATCACTAGACTCAGACTGGCAAAAGGAATGGGCATATCTGCGCTTAAGGTAAAAAGCAACTCGGAACTTATTGTCAATCAGGTCAATGGCACTTATGAGGCAAGAGGGAAAAGATGAAAAAGTACCTCAGCATCGCCAAGAAGCTCGTCGCAGAAATTCCAAATTTTGCGATTGAGTATATTCCTCGCCAGGAGAACCATATGGCAGACTCCACTGTATCCAAATTTGTAAGTTGTTGCTTCTTTCTTAATAAATTCTATGGTTCTTCTCCAGATTCGTATTTGATTTCGATTTTCCAGACCTCTTCAAAGGTTTAGACTAACGTGTTATTCACCGTCGTCGAGTTTCTGGTGACTTAATTTTTATGGATTTAAGGGTCCAAACAGTTCAAATTAGGTTTTGACATTTAAGTTGTTAAATGGTGTTTTTTCGTTAGTGTAAGTGGTATATTTTCATTGATGATGTAAGTTGTTTTTTTCGTTTGTCCAAACTGTTTTTTCGTTTCGTCTAAGGGTTTATGGTTCTGTTTTTGAAACTGTGGGTATGCAACCTGATTTGACTCTCTCTGTTTTGTAGCCCCTCCTCACATTAGCAATTGGTGTTCAAGCTACGTGTACGAGTCTCCGGATACAGACTTCAACATTGTGGTAAAAGATTTCAAGAAAAGGACAGGTAAGCGTGGAGTAGGTGCGTCGAAGGGTGGATCGGCAAGAGACTCAAGAGTAGGGGTAAGCAAAAAGACTCGGTGGACCGAAATTCTGACAAAACCGATCCGAGACCGGCTCGACTAGAACTGAGACTGAGCATACAATTTTTTTTTCAAGGTCGGGCTCGATTTCGGGTATTTTTCTAAAAGCCTGATTAGGACTGGTCTGGACCGAATTTAATTAAAACCCTAGCCTATGCACTATACAGCAGTCGATCTCCCCAACGTCTCAGCCATTACATCTGCAAAGGTAAATCTATAGGAGATTGGCAGCAGCAGATGGAAACAAGGATAATTTTCCAAGGTAAATCTTCGAAGGCCATTACATCTGCGAAAGTAAATCTGTGTCGGGCTCACCATGTTCTTCTGTGCCACCACATTCAATCAATTTATACTCTCTTGACTTTGAATTGTTTTTTACAATTTCCCTAAACATGGATTATTTTCCAAGATATAACGACATTGCTTCTTGATCATGCGGCTTTTAAGCACACCATTGATATGTTCATCGAGAGATATTTGTTGTCGAAGGTAATTTATTACTCACTACTGGTGTTCTTTCGTCCTCTCCTTTGTCGAAATCAGTTGTAAAGACACGATTCCATGCTCTTTAGCTCTTTGATTCCATGATTCCACGCTTCTCTTCGATTTTTGACTCAAAAAGTCGGTCCTATACCGAGACCGGACCGAGTCAAGCAAGACTGACTCAGTCGTTTTGTTGTGCCTAAAATCGGTCTCGGACCTCCAGAAGTGAGAACTAAAATGTCGGGCTAGGACTCGGTGTTGCCAAAAAGACTGGCATGTCCCGCTCGAGCTCATCCCTACTCAAGAGCAATGGCGAAGATCGTAGTTGGAGAATCTAGACCGCGGTCCACTGAATCACTTACTAGAATGTCACGTGAAACCACCACCAGAGTAGGATCTTTAATTATAATACCTGAAGTTGAGGGAAATGGACAGTTATTAACCAAATTGCACAGTACGTAAATTGGTTAGCTTTCTGGTGCTAACTTTTAATATAATTTTTTCATGAGTGATTAGGACCAAACAAAAAAAACAAACAAAGGAAGACATGTGGGCCTACTACTCTACCGAAAATAGCAGATCTTGTCGCTGAAAGAAAAATACCACTTGAATGGAGTCCTAATGGACTGCCTATTGGATCTTTTAGTTCAAAGTTATCAAGCTTTTGTAGTACTATTGCTCGCAACAAGTAATACGTTCCACTATAGATTGAAACATTTTACTGACTCCCCAACAACAAGAAGGAAGTGATGTTTGAGGTTGTTTGTGTAATTTTTCTTTTCAATATTCACATATATTGTATATACATACCATATGTTGTTGATGGTGTGCTTAATAGAATGCGTTATGTTTAGGACCACTTTGAAATTGATGAACATTGTGAGGCAACTAAATAATTTATTTTGTCATCGATTGGGAACGAATAAAATGATCACTTAAACAACCTCACTTAATTAAATTTGAATAACTTATATTGATATTAAAATTGAACTACAGTCCATCGTTTCAAGAAGGGGTTAAGCTCTAATCTAATCGTTTGATGTTCGGTTCAAATATCTAGTTAGGTCCCAGTCGAGCTCTGATCTAGCCATAATTCAATTATAACATTAATATAAGTTATAAAAGCTTAATTGTGTCATTTATAAAATATTTTTGTTAATTTTATAAATTTAAAAAATATTTAATGACGATTTTGACAGAATTTGTATTTACCATGCAAAAGAAAAAAAATATAATTAAAGGAATTTATGTATAAACATATTGAACAAATAATATAATTTTACTATAGAAAGAGTTGTAAGATTTAAGAAGACCTAAAGTCATCATTAATATAATTAGAGAACTTATACGCGTTTTATGTATAATATAAAAATTATTTAAGTTATCGTTATATAAATTTAGTCTAATATAAAGTTTAAATTATTATATGAATTAGAAAAAATAAATCAAATTACTTTTTAATTACATTATTATATTGATAAGATTAACTCAACTTACAAAATGAAAGTGTTTTGGTTTTCACTTTTCATTATTAATATAGTTTAATTAATATTATTCAACTTACTTTAAGTCTTATAATATTTGTTATTTATGGTATAATTAATATTACATATATGTTAAATTCATTCAGGAATACAGCTATAAAAAAAATCATTTAGTAATAGTTAATTTGTTTTCTTATTTATTTATTTTCTTAACTAAAGAAATGTAAAGACTATGTACACAAACATAATTCAATAAATTATATATACATATAAACTATCTAGAATACTATTAATTTTAATCTTTAGATATATAAAAATTTACTTAAAATATAATCATAAATGGTAAATAGCAATATGAAGTAATTATTTTACAAAATTCTATGAAAACTGAAAAGTATCATTTTAATTTAATTGTATAATTATAAATGCACAAATAAAAATCCAACATTTGTATTTATATACGTAATTTTACAAAATATAATATTTTTTATATAAATTAATAATTAAATTAAGTTATATTTAACTGATATTTTTATTAATAATATATATATATATATATAAGTATATATAAATTAAAAATTTACGTAATATTAAATTCAAACATTTTGATACTGATATAAAAATATATTAAGATAGATAAAATCATTTGACAAATGATATATCATTTTTATTGATTAAAATATAGACTAATTACGATGTATTTTAATTTTATTGTTTTTGTAATTTATTAACTTGATATAAATTAATTATTTTCTTAAACGTATGTTTAACATTTGATTTCTTTCTTTCCTCCATGGGTGGGTGACCAAGTCTGGGTTAAGAACCAGACCTGAGCCCCTTCGATTGGGTCTCAATCGAGGGTGCTCAAGTCTAGGTATTGACCCATACCTGGTCTCCTACCCATGGGGGGTTAGTGTTGGTCAAAACGCAGACCCGAGACCCCTTCGATAGAGGCTTAATCGAGTCCCGATTGAACTAAAACTAATTGTAACATTTGTAAAAGTTTAAAAGGGTTAAGTGTGACATTTAAAAAAGTTTTTTGCAATTTTTAAAAGTAATTATGTCAAATTTGGACGAAAATGTTGACGGAGATGACAAACTTACACTTTGACCAAACATAAATAAAATTTTAGAATTTAAACTTTAGGGACAAAACTCGAAATCATGCAATAGGGAACGTGATAACGTTACACTCCTAGTTAGTATGGGCCACGTTGGAGTTGGGCTAACCCCAATTACATCAAGAAATTTCTGTTTTATAATGGAAAATATTTAATGAGAGAAAAAATAAAAGAAAGAGAAGAATCGAACGAAGTCTGAGCAGCTACCACGGCCACCGGCGAAGAAGAAAAAAAATACGGTCTCCGATCAATCTCCATCGCTGAGTTCCGTCGAAGAATGCCTGTGAGTTCAATCTCCTTTTCTTCATTTCAGATCTCGATTCGGCAGGTCAATTGCTTTTGCAGTTGAACTTGTTCTGCTTGGTTTGGATTCTCTCTGTAAATGTGATTCGATCTCAACGTGAACATTGACGCTGTGTGATTCAGTTCGCCACATTGGTAGATGTGCAACCTCCTAGCCCCGTCAGGTATCTGATTGGAGCGGCCGTGATGATGGCCGGAGTGGTGCTGCCCGTTGGTTACATGATGTTCCGCAACAAGCGTGTCCCTTCAAAGCAGACGTAGGCATGCTTTACTGCTTTCATTGAAACATTTTTATCTGTTGCAGATTGATACGGCCGATAATCTAACTACATAGGGTAGATCTGAATTGAGGCTGAAAACAACTAAAATCTCATCTTTTGACTGCGTAATTGATGCTTAGCTAATTGCAGACTGACCTGATTAGCCGAATCATCAAATTTTCTGAACGTAGTACTCGATTTTAGTCCTTTTATAGATTGAAAGGGTCTTCATTTTCTCTGCTTCTAGCTTATAGAATCAGAATTAGATCAATCCTTTTGCTTCCAGGTTTGCTGTGGATTTTCTGCTAGCATTATGAATTCGCTCTGCTTGATGATTGTTCATTGTTCACAAATAAGATACACAGGGTTCTATCTTGAATCAGCATGATTGTAGTTTAACTAGCATAATCTTTTGAGCTCAGAAGTTGTAACTTTGATTTTCACCAAACCCTAGCTTAGATAGTATATTTTCCCTTTACTTGATGAAGTTAAAGCTTCTCACCTAATGTCTTGTTTGTTCCTGTCCCGCCAGTAGTGATAGCCTTTTTCCGTTGCGTGCAGGAACAAAGTTATGATATAAAGACATACACTGTAGGCATTTCGATGCATGGCGCTCGGTTAATTGAGTAGGAGGTCCCTGAAGAACAGATGAAAATGCTTTTAACACTTCTTATGTACTACTCCAAGGTCAAGATCCTTGTAACTAGATCCTAGCACTGTTTTGTTCTTTTATATATATATATGATCAGCAGAGACATAGATTTATGGTGAATTTTGTTTGGATGTGTTCGGCTTTATATTTGATTGATTCATGCATTGAAGTGTTGCCTTTCAGCTTCAGGGACAGCTTATCGGTTTTCATTTAATCTTCCATAAAAGTTAAAGCCTTGGAATACATCTGGTCGCAAAGGGAGAAGACTGGTGGGAACAGAATGACTACATTGATTTAAGGGATAATTTGGTGCCTGTAAATTAAGGTTTGTTTGAATTAGGAATTAACAGTAATAGTATGGAAAAGGCAAATGGAGAGCCTTAACAAGATATTCTATGAAAACTATGTTTCTTAGTTGATGATCCTTGACAAAGCTCCATCAAACGTACTTAACAAAACAATGTAGCTGAGGACAAACACTGCCCAAAATTTCAGACGCAAACTAAACCAACTTTAAAAACTACCATATCCCCTCAAAAACTTGAAACTCAAACACCACATGAATGATGTTCTTGATAACAGATAATAGAACAATAAACATAAGGCAACTTGGAGGCTGACAATTATCAACGGTATCGGCGCAGAGAAAGGGTGTTGTTTCTCTTCCAAGTAGCCCTGCGGGAGGGACGGTTCTTGTGGTACAAATGTCCCCTTCCACGCAGACCCCTGTACTTCTTTCCTGCAGAGGTGAGTCCACGAAGCTCTCTGTGCTTATGGACTGGGTTAACAATCCATTGAATTCTCTTGTCATTACGGATTGCGTTGTGGGCGATATCAACCATGATCACCTCATAGTACTTGTAAGTTGAATCCTATTCAAATACCCAAAAGACAGAAAATAGTATGATGATCCAAAAATAGAGAAGACTAATTACAAGTAATAATAACATTGGTTGTACTATGCAAAAATCACACTTTGGTAATCAATGTAAGTGCAACAAACATACCTCATTGATCCAGTAGGAGTTGAGGACCCTGAGGCCGCCGACTCTCCTTCCAGCTCTTTCCTCAGCAACTGACCTCTTGCTACGTTGGAACTTGAGTTGTGTAACTCCCTGGTTTGTTGGCTTACCATAGACAATACCCTTGGGCACTGGCCTCTTCCTGCCTCCGCGCTTCACACGTACACGGTAGACCACGTATCCCTGTGATATTTAAATCCCATTTATTATGCATCCTAATATAATTTTTCTGTTGATAAGGAATCAGTCCAATTATGGTAACTAAACACTAGGCTATTAAGATTAAGAACAATTTTTTTTGAAGATCTTACAGATACGGTCACCCTCATAAGTTAAGCGATTAACCGTTAGCAGTAATCCCAAATTCAGATGTGGGTAACTCAGGTGTCAGTGGATGGACAGCAAAATGTATCATATTGAGAGACAAGTTCATGTTTCATAAACCTAACTTGGTTATATGATCACTTTTATTCAATACGGCTAGTCTAAAATAGACTCCAATCTTGGCAGGAACGCATCACTGCCTTAAGGAGTGATGCTAAACAAAGCAGAAACAAATAATCAAATATTAATCAAATTTAAGTAGGAGAGAATTAAAGCAGTTTCCCGTTGAGATAGTGGAGAATGCAGTTCAATCAACAGCTGAGTACAGACACAGCAGAGTAGTAGACGGCAAAACCGTTAACTCGGGGTTTATATCAATTAACACGACACATTATGAAGGCTTAAAATCTATGGTGATAGAATAAAACAGCATACACGGTTAATCTGTCTTACCTGCTTGGCCTTGTAACCGAGGCGGCGAGCCTTGTCAGGGCGGGTGGGACGGGTGACTCTGACGATGGAAGGGTGCTGACGGTACTCCCAGCACCTAACCCTCTGCATGAACCTCATCACATCGGACTGTTTCTTCCTCCATAGCTCCGACACGTACTTGTAGGCCCCTACATTCATCAACAATAACTATTACACACCCTATGTGAATTCAAATCCCAATAACACTATCTTCAATCTAACACCTCACTTATGCAATTATAACGTCGTTGCAGCTCTAACAAATCCAATCCAATAAACCGCACATTTACATCAAAACAATGAGCAATAAGTTCATAACAGCTAACTAATTATATGAGCTGAGAACAATCAACACGTGGGATTGAGCTTGAACTATGAATCAGACAAACAAATGAAGAAAGGGACGAACAGATTGAGAGCAATACCCATTGCACTGTTTGCGAGTAGCCGCCTGGATCTGCAGAATGAACTAGGGTTTGTTGGAGTATAACCTAATTATAAAGGCGCCACAATAGTTAGTTGAAGATCTGGACCGTTGATCTTGGGGCCTTACACCTTTCCCCTGCTTACGGCGTCGTTTTAAAGCTCCGCGGATCGATTACTAGGTTTATTTGGGCTTGAACCCGCTCCTAAAGTTTATTTTATTTTATAAAGGGTAAAATACGTCATTGCCCCTAAAGTTTACGCCAATTTTAAATTTCCCCCTAAATACTCCATTTCCGTCAGTTGACTATTTATTCCTGACGATTATTCCTCATGTGCATGGCATGTGGTGTATTAATAATTATAAGTGACGAAATTGCCTTCTACCATCTCACCAGCAAAATCAAGCTTGCTGTCAAAAGCGGGGACGAGAACTCAGTAACTGTACCATCTTCAGTATCTTAAGTATCTGGACTATCTTCACCGTTTCTCCTGGATCACTGCGGCGCTTGAACTTTGTAGTTGGACGACAGTCGGGGTTGTGATGGGTCAAAAGCGAAGAGAAATATCAATCTTGAGGAAGCAACAGAAGAGGGTTTGATTGAAGATGGAGGAGCATATGAATGAACAGGTTCTTGCTGTCAAGAAACAACTCAAACAGAACGTCTAAAACCCTAAATCAATTTCATGGCGCAAGGAATATGAAATTATGAACCTTAGTGAGGTTTGGGATCAAATTACATAGACAGAATCAGTAAGGATCTCCATTGCTAGATGTAAACCTCTGTTTCCAGGGACTGGAGTCGGAGCTCGCCTTTCTTCTCTTCTGATTCCCACTGATTCCCACAAGTCCACTGCTTCTCTTCTGGTGGCTTGTTTTAGCACATAAATTAGCGTTGGTGTTGAAGAAAGCTCATCTCGCCATGTTCAGTGCCCACCGTCTGCGACCTCACCCATCAGAACAGAGCACCGTCACCCTTTAGCCACACCCAACTCCTTGACTGAACGGACCTTAAGCTGCTGAGGGGTCAGTTGCGGCATTCCACCCTACTCCTCAACCGAACAGACCTGGATCACGCACCTGGTATCCATCCTTTCATGATCCAACCTTTAGATTCTTCAATTTATTGTTGAATATAATTCTTAGTTAAGCGCTTCGTTCTGTTTTGTTATGTGTTCTCGTCTTCTTCTTCCTTGCAAAAGCTTCCTAACTATGCTCTCTTCTAATTTTGTTAGAGTCTTCAATCTTCCTTCCTACCACGTTTCCCCCATTGGATTCACAACTGCACTCGTCGGGTCAGTTCCCATTCGGTAACTACCCATCTGGTGAGTCGAGCATATCAGTATCGATAACCCTCGAAGCGGCTTCGAGCTTTGTTCTTTCACAAACCTCTCAAACTCGTCTGAGCTCGGTGCACATTCAAAACCTTTCCACCATTATGGTGAGTCGCGATCTCCTTTGCACCTGTTGCCGCCAATATCCTCAACGCCTTCTCCAAACCTGTATGGAAGTTCTCCTCGTCGGAAGTTGCTGCCAATAAAAAACTCACATGCGAAGCACATGACTAAGCTTCCGTCTGTAATAAATAGTTTTTGGACTGAATGGGGGTATTTTTAATTCATTCCAAACATTAGGACTAAATTTTAAAACTTTAAACTTTAAAGGGGAAACTCAAAATCGGCTCAAACTTTAGGGGGGAACTCATAATTTACCCTTTTATAAATTTAAACCTACCAGACAACATTATGTGGTACATATACCCTAAAATTATAAAATTACTTATTTTTCAATCATCTCTAAAAAATCAAAAAATATAGTAGGTGAATAAATAATTATAAAATTAATGAAATACATGACGTTGAGTTCTGTTTTTTCTATCGATTATAAAATCTAGTCAAAAATTAACAACGTAATTTTGTTGTATTTCATGGTAGATGAGAATTTCAAAACTCAATAGTGTGTGTTGCATTTGTTTTACTGTTAATAACAAAAAAATATTTGCTAAATTGTAATAATAAATAAAAATGATATGTTTAATACAATCATCTAAAATGTTGCGCAATGAGTAATTAGTTAATGCATAAGAAAACATATGACACTAGTGGTAGAACATATTGTTGTTCAAATAAAGATTCAAGTTCAAATATTAATTGGTTTTAAAAAACGAAAAAATTGGAGATGAATCAGCGAACGAGGTTTGCGAGTAAAAAAAGTATTTTTTTTTTCTTGCAACAAACAAACTCAACAAAAAATTAAAACTACAAATACCATACGCGCCACGCGGTTACATTTTTTTAAGTCAACAGAAAAAATCAAAACCACAAATATTATTCGTGAGTTAGTTTTTATTTATAAACCAAAATGTGTTAGTTTGATAGTTAGTTTTCAAAATAGTACTAATTTAGAGAGAAAATATGCTTAATAACTTAGAGAGATTAATATAATGTTACATCTGTAATATTATATTTGTATGGATACACAAGATACATGTATGTTTGATGTCTTAGCGACACTAAATATGTTATTTTACAAAATTTATTTTGTAATTTTACGTTGAAAGTATTAATCTTTGAACTCTCTTACAAGTTTCAAGTGGAGATGGAATCAAACTTTGTTCGTTCTTAAGAAAGGAAAGACAACTTCTGTCACGATTACACATTAAAAAAAAACAATTTACCTCCAAAAAATAGATATTATTCAATAACAACGATATGTATATCATCTCGGTAATGCCTTAAAATAGAGGGTGTTGTGTCTCTTTCAAATAAGTCAAGTAAGCATTTGAGCCTTGTGTTGCAAGTTTCCTTTTCCGCATAGATCCCTGTACTTCTTTTCTTGCTAAAGTGAGGCCTCAAAGTTCTCTGTGTTTGCAGGATCACATATTCATTAAATTCTCTTGTTGTCGCGGTTTGTTTTGTTTGCAACATCGACCAAGATCACCAGATAGTACTTGTTAGGGGTGAGTAAAATTCGGTCCCAGATGGTCCAATTCGATCTTGAGATTAAGACCAAATTTTTTTTGTCCTCTAATTTTGGTCTAGAGAGCAAAATCGGGACCGCTAAGACCATTTAATATAGTCTTGATCATTTCTATCTAGACCGTTTGGACCATTTGATCATATATATATATATATTTATGTATTTTTTAATTTCTATTTTACAGTGTTATTTTGTAAAACACTTAAAACAAAAAATAATAGAAGTTAATTTAAGAAAAAATATATTCTTAGATACAACAATCAAAGAAATACAAAGCACAATGATATACAAATTGATGGTATTGATTTTAAATCAATTATTTTTGGACTCGAAACAAATAAGATTATAAGAATATAATAGTTTCGAGGTGTTGATTTTAAATCGATTATGTGTATTTGTTGTTAGCAATCATGAATGTTGAATTAAATTATAATATTATGAAAATATTAGAACCAATATGCAAAATAACCAACATTGAGGATCATCATGCAAATCATCAAAATTGACCTGAAATTTGACAAAAATTCAAATTGAGGTATGTGAGATGCACAGTCTCCTTAAGACAATTTCACCATCTTTTATCGTTAGGTTCGTACTCGAGGGTTCATTAAGCGATCACTTCCCAAGATATCACAATGTCGTCAAGTAGAAACTAGCACGAAGTTTCTCCTTACCGAACTGAACAATGTCTGAATTCAAACAGGTTGATTAACCGAACACAACATCAACCTACATCGGAGCATCGTTTCTATGCACGACACATTCATCAAAACATGTTGGCTGCCAAACACAATGACGCTGGAGTGAAGTCACGTTTCTGGGCAGTGACTTGTTTGTACAATTTCCATAGGCACAAGGCGCACATGGACTACCTCAAAACATCACTATACTGGTGCATGAGAGTACTTGGACAAGATAGAGATGTAGACCTGGTGCAGGTACGAGTTTCATTCTGATTCAAAGACAGATTTAGTAGTGAATAATGTTGCAGAGAGCTGGAATGCGAAGATTAAAGATGCTAGAGATAAGCCGCCAATAACCCTTATGGAAACCTTGCGAAGGATCGTTATGAATAATTTCACTACAAGGAGGGAAGAGGCTAGCAAACACGAAGGGTTGCTGTATAGCAATGTGCTAGAAAATATATTTTTTAAAAAAAGGATGCTTCAAGAGGGATGGGTGTACTCTACGCGTGTGAAGGTGAGTACGAAGTGCTTGTGGGGACACAATACCAGTACACCGTAGATATCAACACCAGAACATGCAACTGTCTAGAATGGAGTCTGACCGGAATACCTTGTTCACATGCTACGACCTGTTTGTTGAAATCTAGACTGGACGTGCAGAATTATGTGGACACAGTGTACCACAAAGAGACTATGCAACGAATCTACGGTCCAGTCATACATCTAATTCCGGGGGTTGACGATTGGATGAGGCTAGATTCGTGAACATTGACGCTGTGTGATTCAGTTCGCCACATTGGTAGATGTGCAACCTCCTAGCCCCGTCAGGTATCTGATTGGAGCGGCCGTGATGATGGCCGGAGTCGTGCTGCCCGTTGGTTACATGATGTTCCGCAACAAGCGTGTCCCTTCAAAGCATACGTAGGCATGCTTAACTACTTTCATTGAAACATTTTTATCTGTTGCAGATTGATACGGCCGATAATCTAACTACATAGGGTAGACCTCAATTGAGGCTGAAAACAACTAAAATCTCATCTTTTGACTACGTAATTGATGCTTAGCTAATTGCAGACTGACCTGATTAGCCGAATCATCAAATTTTCTGAACGTAGTACTCGATTTTAGTCGTTTTATAGATTGAAAGGGTCTTCATTTTCTCTGCTTCTAGCTTATAGAATCAGAATTAGATCAATCCTTTTGCTTCCAGGTTTGCTGTGGATTTTCTGCTAGCATTATGAATTCGATCTGCTTGGTGATTGTTTATTGTTCACGAATAAGTTACACAGGGTTCTATCTTGAATCAGCATGATTGTAGTTTAACTAGCATAATCTTTTGAGCTCAGAAGTTGTAACTTTGATTTTCACCAAACCTTAGCTTAGATAATATATTTTCCCTTTTCTTGATGAAGTTAAAGCTTCTCACCTAATGTCTTGATTTTAAATCGATTATGTGTATTTGTTGTTAGCAATCATGAATGTTGAATTAAATTATAATATTATGAAAATATTAGAACCAATATGCAAAATAACCAACATTGAGGATCATCATGCAAATCATCAAAATTGACCTGAAATTTGACAAAAATTCAAATTGAGGTATGTGAGATGCACAGTCTCCTTAAGACAGTTTCACCATCTTTTATCGTTAGGTTCATACTCGAGGGTTCATTAAGCGATCACTTCCCAAGATATCACAATGTCGTCAAGTAGAAACTAGCACGAAGTTTCTCCTTACCGAACTGAACAATGTCTGAATTCAAACAGGTTGATTAACCGAACACAACATCAACCTGCATCGGAGCATCGTTTCTATGCACGACACATTCATCAAAACATGTTGGCTGCCAAACACAATGACGCTGGAGTGAAGTCACGTTTCTGGGCAGTGACTTGTTTGTACAATTTCCATAGGCACAAGGCGCACATGGACTACCTCAAAACATCACTATACTGGTGCATGAGAGTACTTGGACAAGATAGAGATGTAGACCTGGTGCAGGTACGAGTTTCATTCTGATTCAAAGACAGTTTTAGTAGTGAATAATGTTGCAGAGAGCTGGAATGCGAAGATTAAAGATGCTAGAGATAAGCCGCCAATTACCCTTATGGAAACCTTGCGAAGGATCGTTATGAATAATTTCACTACAAGGAGGGAAGAGGCTAGCAAACACGAAGGGTTGCTGTATAGCAATGTGCTAGAAAATATATTTTTTAAAAAAAGGATGCTTCAAGAGGGATGGGTGTACTCTACGCGTGTGAAGGTGAGTACGAAGTGCTTGTGGGGACACAATACCAGTACACCGTAGATATCAACACCAGAACATGCAACTGTCTAGAATGGAGTCTGACCGGAATGCCTTGTTCACATGCTACGACCTGTTTGTTGAAATCTAGACTGGACGTGCAGAATTATGTGGACACAGTGTACCACAAAGAGACTATGCAACGAATCTACGGTCCAGTCATACATCCAATTCCGGGGGTTGACGATTGGATGAGGCTAGATTCGTTACCCATTGATCCTCCGGAAGTCCGTAAACAAGGAGGCAGACCTAAGAAGAAGCGGACGAGAGCTCCAACCGAGACGGTGAACAAAACATGAACTAAATTGACCAAGCATGAGCTCCCACAGTTCTGCTCCCTCTGTCGACTAAGTGGTCATAACAAGAGGGCTTGTAACAAGAGAGGTGCACCATCTCAGAGCAGTGCACCATCTCAGCAGGCCCATCCTACCCATCTGACCCAGCCGACACAATCATCGGCAAATCGGTCTTCAAAAACACGAGGAGGACAAAAGTCACAACGAGTTAGAAGGAAACTCAACACCTCTCAACCTGAAGTTGACGCACCACAACCACCCACCAAAAAAGTCACACGAGCAAGGGTCTCACAAGAAGAACCGAGTAGAGCTCCAAAAGGTAAATCAAAGAGCAAGACACGCCAGGTTTAGGAAGAGATAACTGATTTGGATGAAGAGTCGGACACCTTTGTTCCTGAGTCTGTTCCAGATTCACAACCTCAAATGGTAAAAACTCCTCTTTCCGGAGCCTGTTTTACCTTTGTTTAAGTTTTCATTAATATTATACTTGTTTGCAGGAAGAAGTACGTGAAGAAGTTCCCAACATACCTCAACAACTACCCAATGAAGTCGAAGAAGGACCCAAGATACCTAAACAAGTACCCAAGAGGATTCCTAAAACAAGAAGGGCAAAACTTCCGACTAGAAGAAAAACACAGGTTGAATTCTTCATGACTTATCACATTTACACCAATTACGAGTTGTTATTCTAACTTTTGTACTGTCATATGCCCCTGAAAAGGTTGTAAACCTAGAAAGTTCGCCTGAACGCGTTCGAGTAACTTCAAGTGCACCACAACTTTTTGATTGTCGACCTCTCGTGCAAGTTGATGTGCCGTTGCAGACCATCACACCAAAGAAGAAGACTATTCCTAAGAAGTCGACAATGTCGTCGAGGAGTTCCCCTCGTTTCAAGTTAAGCAAATACACCAAATATCCGACTCAATGAAGATATTCTGTATGCAGGACCTAAAGTACTATAACTTATTTTGGATGCCATTTTGGAATGACGCATACTGTTGGTTATGCTGTCAATTTGAGGCGTTAACTTTCGTTTTGTGTTTATGCATTAGGTTTCGTTTTATGTTTAGGGTGAACTTGGTATTGTAAGTTGGTCATTTCTAAAACTGAATGACAGTTAACTATGGAAATAGTTGGTTCTGTGGAGGTGGCCTGGATTATGTGTGTGTTGTGGGACAAGTGTTTAATTGCAGGTGGAATGTCGTTGGAATTTAGTCGATGAATTTTTGTCCAGTAAGTCAAAACATAGTATATCTATTCTCAACTTGTCGACAAACGTTTTTCATAAAATACCAACAATTACAAAACATATGTCATTTGGGATTAAGACAACAGAAACATATTTAATTAAAAACAGTCCGACCCACAAACATAAGTACTTAAAATACAAATCCTAAAACAGTTCACCCAATCACCAATTTTAGGATTACATCAAACAGTAGTACTGCAAGAACTCCAACAGCAGTAATCAACATATTTTCTCTCCTTCATACAAGAACCACTTCGATTTCAATCTTGCCATGCATATCTCGAAATTTGTTTACAGCCCTCCTTTCGTATATGCACATTGGCGGGTCACACCACTCAAAATAATTACAACTGTGGTTCTGAAACCTAAAAAACACAATTAGGGCTTCAAAGATTGGACAGTGATTTTCAAGACTAGGGCTTCAAAATTAAGCTTCAAAACCAAACAAATTGGCAAACATACCTTATAATTGGTACACCCATAAAACATTCGACTGGAATTCTTCCATGTCGAAGCGGGTTTAGCATGTGTGGTAAACCCACAGTAGCAACTTGACGGCTGGTACTCTACGGCTGACTTCGAGCTGGATGAAGTACTGCCTGAGTACTGTGGTGCCATTCTTCCTCGGCGACCAGGAGATCCGACAATGACGGGTCGACGACTTCGGGAATCGACGAACACCTTGGAGAAGACTCTTGGAGTATAAACTGTATGCTTCAATGGAGGAGAAAGAATGCATATAATAGGTGAAAAAGTCAGGGACATCTTTGGAATTTCACACAGACAAAATGTCACGTGCTAGGCATTCCGACTGTTAACGACATTTTTTAACGGACACAAACAGAATTCATCAAAAACCTACACCACCAAACATACTACATCAAAAACAAACATTGGGCCGCATTTACCACCGAGCGAAAACATGTTACATCTTTTTCATACTTTTCCCTTTAACTTAACTTACATTTTGTCTGTCTGACATGATTGGCAACGTTATGTCATTTCCAACATCAGCTGCCAAAGGTTCGATGAACCAGGCTCATAAAGTCACATTTTCTGCCTCCACCCATGCATATGCAATTGGAAGCAGAGTATCATATGCATCCCTCGTAACGATGCAATGTAAATGCCCACCATCAGGACCCTTCATAAATCAACCATCCAAACCGATGAATGACCTACATCCATTTCTAAACTCTCTGACGCATGCGTCCAGGCAAACATTCATTCGTTCAAACCTTGATCGTAGAGGGTTTAGAACTGAATCAACATTCACAACGAATGTGCTCAATAGTTATATATGTGACTTAATAGTTATCTATGCACAACCTTGGTCGTAGAGGGTAAATTATCTCAATAATTCTGTTGACACATGTGACTAAATAGTTGAGACTTGAGCTGAATAGTCACTTATGTTTCATAATGTGATTAAACAGATAAAAAAATAGATATATAAAATGACAAAAATACCCTTCTTCATTTTCCTTTGTTCTTCATCTTATTTCTTTGATATTTTTCATCTTATTCATCTTCATCTTTGTCAATTACAAAAATTTAATATCGAACTAATGAGTTTGAATGACGAACCCAAAATTACATACTGAACCCAGAAATAAACTAGTTTTGGTTCAGTTAACCCATAAATGTTTGACTTTGACGACCTCAAGTCGTACCTTGTTCGTAGTGGTGGACTGCTGCTACTGGTTTAAGGTACAACTTGTGGAGAAAAGTGGAAATTCGCTTGAGTTGTGCACGCTTCATCTTCGTTAAGTTTCACAGGAAAAGTAAGGTTTGTTTCTGCAGTGAGGAGGCGACGAGGGCTTATCCTATATATATTTTATAGGGCTGACAATTTCTGTCATGACACGACTAAACGACACAACATGATCTGCTTTAAAGCGTATATGAGTTTGATCTTAACACATCTTGTGTGGAAACAACTCTTATACTATTCGACACGATTAATAATCGTGTCTAAACACTTCTGATATGTATATATCTGTATAAACACGATTAACTAACTGTGTTGTGTATACATGTGACACGTTTAGACACACAATTAACTAATTGTGTCATGTATACAAATGACATGTTTAAACACATGTATAATAATAAAAAATATTGAAATACCCACTTATTTTTTCATATTGCACATAAACCATTTACTAGGATTATCACTATCAAACTTAATTAAGTTTAATTTTTGCAGAGTGCAGCGCAGCCTCTCTAGTTTCGAGAAACCCTTCTTCTTCAGTCTCTCCGTTTATGATGCGACCATCGAAGTTCAGCTTTCATTCTCTCAGACGCAGCCTTCAGATTTTGGAGTACATCAGCTTCATGTTCACGTGGTGGTCCGGTGGACGATATATTCTTCAATTCTTTAGGTGTGTTCTTCGAAGCCTAACTCCAAATCTTCTGTTGTTTATTACTTCTGCTTGCATGGTTAGCCTTAGGTTGTTGTATGAGAGTTACTCCAAATATTTGTTTCCACAGTCCCACACCAAATATTCGTTTTTTACGGTTCTGTATGATTTTAAATTAAACAGATTTAGAGTAACTCCAAATCTTTGTTTATGTTTTTTACGGTTAGGCTTTGTTTCCATGGTCCAACACCACATGCACAAGAGTATAATTGTTGTTTGTTTTCTAACTTGCAGAGTGTAATGGATATGGATTTAAAGGTAAATCTAGAAGGGGGTCTTCCAAACTCCGTTCTAGAGCCAGTGAGACCCATCATAACAGAAGTGAAAGTGACGAAGATGATGACACATTTTTGGGTGCAACTCCAAATACATACAAAGGTAAAAGGAACATAAGACAACATCTGCAGTTTGGACTTTTATTGAGAGAGATCCCAAACCATCTTGATGGTAAGTAAAATTGTACGTGCAACAGGTGTGGACAAGTAATGAAATACTCTTCTAAAACACTAAAACTGGAAATCTGAAACGTCATGTTGACACTTGCTCTAGAAAGGATACACGTGATATAGGACAATTGTTGTTGAATCATGATATATCTTTGAGATCATCTGCATTTTATTGGGTCAAGTTTCGTGAGTTATTCACTGCTTGCATGGTTAGGCATGATTATCCTCCGTCATTTGTTGAGCATGATGATTTAAGAGTTGTCTTCTCATACTTGTGTGAAAATACTACAACTATCAGTAGAAACACATAAAGGACATATTTCATGAGACTGTATGCAAGAGAAAAACTTAAGATGAAACAAATGCTTACAGATATTAGGAAGTAAAAGTTTGTTGAACGTGTGAATTAAGTTTCTTTGAATTTAAAAGTAAAGGTCTCAAAATGGTGCAGCATGTTTGACGAAAATGGTTTTCCAACCAAAACAATTGTTTTTGGTACAACATGTTTGAAAACGTATGTTTTTAGTCCTTACGTTTAACTTCCGTTCGAAATAGTCGTTATCCCCCCATGTGCGATATCACGTGCTTAAACCTTCTGAAATATTATTTACAATTCATTTTATGTCCTTAGCTCCTACAAATCTTGTCGAGTCTACATGCCTTCGAGCTGGTGGAGAAGAACTCTTCGGTCAAGGAGGGGGAAAGCTCGAATGACGCTTACTCGAGGTTGTTGAAATCTGAGCTTTTCAGAGCTAATTTAGTTGATCTGCAAGTAAAAGACTTGTGTTGTTTTTGTTTTACTGTAGGGATGAAGCCCCATATTCAAAGTCAATTGCAACAAATTCCTAAATTATTGGCTACTCAGTCTCAAGTGCATCAGCAGATGCTATTGCAAAATAACCATCCATCTGCGACAGCCCAGGTCTCTAGCAGTTTATCAACTACAGTGCCACTAGGATCTAACCTAGGTGATCAAACTTCTTCTATGCAAAATGCAAATATGTAAAAATTCGCAAATGCTTGAATTCAAGTATGCTTGTTGGTCAGAGGCAAATATCGGGAAGGCAACAAGTGGTTCCTCAACAACAACAATCTCAAAATCCTCAGCAATAGCAACACCTTTACCAACAACAACAGATGCTTATGAAGTAGAAGATGCAACAGGGGAATAAGAATATGTCCCATAAAATGATGACAAATCAGATCCACCAACATCATCAACAACAAAATATGTTACAGCTTGGTCAGTTAAGACACCAGCATTCAGTCATACAACCAACTGTAATGCAACAAGGTGCTCTGTCTGGATTGCATATGTTACAGTCATCAAACGTTGTACAACAACAACAGATACAATATGTCTCGTCAAATATGTTGCAAAGCCAAGGACAACATCCATAATTGCTGACAATGCAACATCAGTTGAAGTCCTAGAAGCAATCACAATCTGGGAAGTTGCAGCAGTAGGTGGGACGAGCCTTGGCCAGATGGGACGCGTTAGGGCTCCTATATCGTGATCGAGACAAGCCTTGGTCAGGTCCAGATTTGGGATGAGACCTAGGGGAAGAAAGTACGGACCATGGGTGGGCACTAGATAAGAAAAGGCGTCAGGAAGTAGGGACCGCATGATTCTCAACCACGATCTCCGGGTCCCGACTGATTATGTTGGGAAGTTGGTCGGACATAAGTCTGAGGATTGTGGGTTGAAGTGGTCTCATGATGATCGGGAGCTAGCCTCAAGAGGAATGAAGCAGAGGATGGATTTAGGTTCTAAGTGACAACCGAAAACACAAATAGGAACTTGAAAAGCGCCAGTAACTGAGGATGAGGGTATTTTCGTCCTTTCAAAATTGTTTTAATAAAAATAAATAAATTATAAGATCACTTGACAGAAACGTGACCAATTAGTGGCAAAACCAAACGACAGGTGAACGGAAGGTCCACTTACCATCAGTTGACAACATATTGAACCATTACCAAACGTCAAAAAACATGTGGCACCGAAAACCATTTTTGGCAAACATGATGTACCATTTTCAGATTTTTCCCGAATTTAAAAAGGGGTCTAAGACAAGAAGTGCCTACTCGTTGGAATTCAATGTTTCTTATGTTGGATAGTGGGTGTTATTTCAGATCTGCTCTGTTTCATTTAAAGTTGAGTGATTCTAACTTCCTAATTTTCCTAGTGAAGATGAATGGGAAAAACTTGAGAAAATAAAGAAGTTTTTGTCTATGTTATACGAAGTTACCCGTATATACTCTGGCGTGAAATATTCAACAACAAATTTGTACTTCCTTTCTGTTTTTAAGGCGTATCCTACACTTAGAGATGCTGTGACTGGAGATGATGAGTACTTGAAAGTGATGACCGCTAATATGGTGGAGAAATTTAAAAAAAATATTGTCTTCAATATAAGCTTCAGCTTGTTGTTTGGAGTTATGATAAAATGTAGTGTTAATAACCAAACTGCTACCCTTACAAATTGCTACATGAACTTTACTTTTTCAAAAACTACTACTTAAACTTTGACACTTGAGGCAAATTGATACCTCAGTTAACTTTTCTGTTAAATATGGACGAAAAATGACTTGACAACATATGATTGGTAACTAAGGTAGCAATTTCTCCCAACTCCGAAAGTATAAGTAGCAAAATTTGAAAAAGCAAAGTTCAAGTAGCAATTTGTAAAGTGCTCAAAGTTGGGGTAACGATTTGGTTATTAACCCTAATTAGTAATTCAAGTTAGTTTGAAAGGGTTCGTAATGTATTGCACTCATTGTTCGATGAGTACAAAACTTGTTATGAACAACTATGTTTATCTAAAGAAGCATTAACTTCGACATCTCTAGATGATCCCAACTTGGATATTGGAGCAAATGACGATGTATTGGAGGTGATAATTTCAATTTATATTATTTATTTTTATTTAGTACTTTGATTGAATGCTTGTTTTATTGTATATGTATTATAACATATATTTTATGTTCTTATGATAGGGCTTTGATTACTTTGATGAGAATGCGTTTGAACTGACATCAAAGAAGACTGAGCTAGAGAGCTATCTAGAAGACAAAAGGATGGATCAAAGGAAAGAGTTGGATGTCTTCGAGCATTGGAGAAATGACGAACTCAAGTATCATATTCTTGCAAGAATGACTAGTGATATCTTCAGCATACCAATCTCCACAGCTGTGTCAGAGTCGATTTTTAGTGGTGGAGGTCTACTACTTGATCAATACAGGAATACATTACGTCCCGAAGTGATTGAAGCACTAATTTGCTTCAAAGATTGGCTCTATGGAGATAAGGGTATTGTCTCATTGTCTAATGTTTTTCCTTGGTTATTTAATTCAATTAATAATAGGGAATACAACAATTTCAATTGTTGATACTGTGCAAGATGCGATACAAGCAAATTAGACACAAGAAGAAAAGTATGGTAATGCTACCGCTACTACAAATGCTAGTAAAATCGTCAAAGTATAAATTATGATAGTTCAAACAAATATGTTGTTTTCTTAAATTTTCCTTTTCTAGGTTGCTGCAGTAAGGATTGATGTCTGTCATAGGACATAAGTTATTGCATTTTCCTTGTTGCATTGATCATTGTACATTTTCCCAAATGGCAGTGTAGCTTTGAGTACAAAAGAATTCCACATGATTGTGATAATCTTATTTGACATTTTTTTTATATGTCATATGTAAGTGAAGCAAACATGGGTATCATATGATTATGCAGCAAATGTTCACATCATTCGGCATCATTTTGTTTGTATCTCTGGATTATTATGCAAGTACCTTAGTAGTAATCAGTTTGAAATTTGAAGGTCTTGCTTTGTATGTCCGGATTTATGTTTTGAAAAATATGTGAAATTAGTGAATTTCATGTTTAATTGTGGTATGTCGTATCGTGTCTATCAGTTTCAGGTCGTGTTTAATCATGTCGTGACGTGTTTAATTGTGTCATGTCGTATCGTGTCTAACAACTTTGTGTTCTGTTTAATTTTGTCGTGTCATGTTTAATCTTGTCGTGTCGTATGACCCAACATGTTTTCAGATTTTGTTTTTGTTCATTAAAGTTAATTTTGTCGCGTATCGTATGATCTACTAGTTAATCGTGTCGTGTTTATGTTTAGAGTTTTGAGACATGCTTAAAATCTATCTGTTTAGACACGACATATATTTAAACACGACATGATTAGTGATATGACACGATTAAGCACTACCTGACACGATTGTCATCCCTAATATTTTAGTATAGGACACTAACTATTTTACAGGATTTGTTATATAATAAATAAGCAAACCGGCTGGTCCATACGACGGACCATTGATCTGTCAAGGGTCGGTCCGGTCTGATAACATATTGAGTACTGACTGACCAGTTCAGAGCCTGGCTAACTAAAATCTCCCGCTAAACGCTGTCGTCGCTACAATTATGAATGAAATATTTTACAGCGAATCAGTGACTGGATCTCGATAATCGATCAATTTCCTCCAGAAAAATGGTTTCCAGGGATGACATAGGTGGGTGGTGGCTGTCAATTCACAGAGACTGGGAGAAGAGAGGGATGCGATGAAGAAACTCTCCTCGAGTCTCAACCAAGTTCGTGCTCAATCGACGAGAATCTTCAAATCATCGCCTGATTCAAGAACCTATGCATCTGTCGCTCATGGAATCCATGTCTTCCATTGCCCAGTGAGGCCCCCACTTTCTTTCCCCAATTTGAATTCACCAGTAACCGTTCCATAGCCGTAGTTTGCATTCTCATTCTGGGATTCAAAGAATCGTTTGAGAAGTTCATTTTTTCTTCGATTTTGAGAAAGAATGCAAGGTCTTGGACTGTTGTGTTTCTGGATTTTATTTTTCTGATGTACTAAGGTAGGAAATTGGATAATCTGTGGTAACAGGATGAAGTCGGGATCGTAGCGAAATTATCGGAGTGTATTGCATCAAAAGGAGGGAATATACTTGGCGCTGATGTTTTCGTGCCGGAAAACAAGAATGTGTTCTACTCTAGAAGGTAGGCTGAATGTTGCAATTACAGATTTAAGTAGAAAAAAGTCGTTTCTTTGTATTGATGAATGAGTATCAGCTATGAATGTTACTAATTCTGTAGCCAATAAATTGTATTGTTCCAGTAAGATTAATTGAAGTGTGAATTGATAGATACGTGCTGGTCCCTCATTCATTTCTTAGGCTTCTCTCTTTTGTTTCGAAAGTTGCTTGATTGTTGTCTGCATATCCCATTTCAGCTCTATACTGTATATTTTCTCTAACCAAGACAGACCAATTTAATACACATCTAGTAGACCAATGAAGTTAGTCGTTTAGTTCGTTCTCTATGTCTTCTCTTCATCAAATAGCTACATTGCAAATGCGCATTGGTCAACTAAAAGAATCACTGTTCTTCTTTGCATTCCAATAGCATTACTTGTATCGATAATGGAGATCCACAAGAGGTATTGAAGTTCATGCTATATTGGTTTGATTTTGGTACTGAGTTGATTGTACCTTACATATAAACATAACTCATTCGGTGTATGTATCTGGATTATTTTGTTTTGCCAGTGAGTTTATTTTTGACCCGGCTAGATGGCCACAAGAGCAAATGAATGAGGACTTCCTTAATCTTTCAAAGAGGTTTAATGCCCTGAGATCTGTGGTTCGGGTCCCTCTTCTTGACCCAAAATATAAAATTGCAGTTCTTGCTTCCAAACAGGTCCATTCAGTAGATTTTGGTTACTCCTTTTCTACCTTTCCAGTTCATTGTACTAACGATGCTCCACTTTTAGGATCATTGTTTGGTTGAACTGTTACATGGGTGGCAAGATGGACGACTTCCAGTTGATATATCATGTGTCATAAGGTAAATCCTGGAGATTGATACGAAATTATTAATCTATATGTTGGTTATATACAACATAAGGTTGATTCCATTCACTGTGTGTTGTTTTTTGACAGTAACCATGATAGACAACCCAACACCCATGTGATACGGTTTCTTGAAAGGCATGGCATTCCGTATCATTCATTGCGGACTACCCAAGATAGCAAACGAGAGGAACAGATGTTGGAATTGGTTCAAAAAACTGACTTTTTAGTTCTTGCCAGGTACATGCAGGTAAAAATGGATAACCCGCTTCATTAACTATGTTGAATTCAATATTTGTGCATATACTATATAATGAACTGAATGTTAGTGCAGGTACTATCCGGTAATTTCTTGAGAAGTTACGGGAAGGACATCATTAACATTCACCACGGTCTGCTGCCATCGTTTAAGGGTGGGTATCCCTCTAAACAGGCATTTGAAGCGGGCGTAAAACTAATTGGTGCGACAAGTCACTTTGTGACGGAAGAACTCGATGCAGGCCCCATAATTGAACAGATGGTAAGTGTAAAAAATTTAATCTAAAATTTTGTATTAGTTTTGATGATCATTATTTAAATCATCCATCATGGTCTATCAAATTCTATCTTATTTTCTGTTTGCAGGTTGACAGAGTATCGCACAGAGACAACTTGCATAGCTTTGTACACAAGTCAGAAAGCCTTGAGAGGCAGTGTCTCGCCAAGGCGGTAAAATCGTACTGTGAGCTTCGGGTTTTACCTTACGAGTACAATAAAACCGTTGTGTTTTGACAAAAGAAACACAGGTTGTCATTCAAGAGGTCTCTAATCCTGCAATTCATAATGTAAAGTTGACTCTTGTGTTCTAAATACAATTAATTTTGCATTTTTGGCATCCACTTCTTGCTTATGATGATTGATGTTTTTAGGGTTAATTGTCAAATTACATACTAAGCTTTGTGAATTAGAGGTTATTTTAATACAAATAACAAGCCGAATTAAACCGTATCCATAATTAATTCTTCATATTTGTTGGGAGGGTTTATATTAAAAAGGAAAAAGTCTGAAAATTGTATAACATGTTTGACGAAAATGGTTTTTCAACCAAAACGATTTTTTTTTGTCCAACATGTTTGAAAATGATAGTAATTGGTACCTCAAAAAATTATGTTAAATATTTTTCATATTTACAAAATTAACCAAATATTTTTCTAAATGTTACAATTAAACCCTACAAACTAACACTAATGTTTTAAACAAGTCCTGACTTGATTCGAGCCACACCGGGGGTCCCATAGCCAGGGTCCGAAGTCATACCATATCTCCCAACTATGGGGACCTGCTCTGGGCTCTAGGATTGTTGAGTGGCTTGCACACTCTGATGAGTGGTGGTGGTGGCCCAAAAATCTTCATTATCAACAGGTACTAGAGTTACTCATTCAACCTGAATCACCAGAAGCACGCCACATGATACATTTATCACTTTTCCCACTATCTAACTGTCATTTCCCCTACCGCAAGTCATCTTGTATTTCTAGTTTTATCATTTCTACTGGTTATGTTTCTGTGCCAAATGTTGCTGCTATGTCGGGTAATATTAAGCCTCATGCTAGAGTTATTGATAATAAGTTTGTTGATGATGGAGACTTTCGGGCCACCTCCACTTGCTGAAGTGGAGCACTTGCTGAAGTGGAGCACTTCTGGTGGAGCACTTGCTGAAGGTGGACAGACCACTCATGAAGGTGGACAAGCCAACTTCTGTGGCCTATAAGAACCAACAATGTTTGAAGGAAATTATAACAGACTTGAATTACGAATTTGAGAGAAGAGTTGGTTGTTAGTGTCTTGAGTGTGGGAGAAAATAGTGTTGTTGTTAGCCAGAAATACGGAGTGAGTGTTTCAGAGTGCGATTCAATTTGTAACACTATTTGTCTATAGTGAAAGTGTGGGTGTGAGCCGTGGACATAGCCAAATTGGTGAACCACGTAAATCCTTGTGTCGTTTTGCATTTCTCTTAATCCATCGAGCCCCAAGATCCTGCAAGGTGGAAATTAGCAGCAGCTAATATCCCAACAATTGGTATCAGAGTCTTCGGTTGGTGAATCAAAGGCAAGGAAGAAGTTTACGGAAAATAATTTTTCGTATTCATCCTATCTGTTCGAGTGGGAGCAATGGCGCTAGAGAAGGAGTCCAAAATTTCTCACTTCGATGGCACAAATTTTGGATTCTGGAAGATGCAAATTGAAGACAGCCTGTACCAGAAGGATCTTTATTTACCTTTGGGTAAGAAACCAGAGGAAATGAAAGATGTTGATTGGGTGGTACTGGATCGGAAATCTCTCGGGCACATAAGGCTATCACTGTCAAAATCAGTGACCTACAACATCAAGAATGAGAAGACGACTGCATCTCTCATGGAGGCCCTCTCCAGTATGTATAAACAGCCTTCTGCAGCAAACAAGATTCATCTGATAAAGAAGTTGTTCAATATGACGATGTCACAAGGAACACCATTCAGAGATCATCTCAGCAAGTTTAAAGAAGTGACAGAAGAGCTAGAAGCAGTGGGCATGGTGTTTAGTGAAGAGATACGTGCCTGTCTAATTCTTGGGCAGTTGCCCAATAGTTGGAAAGGCATAGTCACTGCCATTAGTGGAACTGCAGGTAAAAAGAAAACTCTGAAGTTTGATGATGTAATCAGCATCATTATGACTGAAGCAATTCGAAATCAGTCGAATGCCACTTCTAGCTCAGGGTCAGCTTTGAACGTAGAGAGCAAAGGTAGGAATTCAAAGCAGAATGGAGGGGGCAAGTCCAAGTCCAAAGGTGTGAGGTCACAATCTCAGAATTCCAAATATTCCAACAATTAGAACCAAAAGGTGATCGAGTGTTGGAACTGCGGGAAGCTCGGGCACTACAAGAACCAGTGTGGATCCCCGAAGAAGGATAAGGAAGCAAACATCGCTACAGAAGAGGCAGGTGATGTTTTGGTATGCTCTTTGGAGAGCAAGTCTGAGTCATGGGTGCTTGACTCGGGAGCTTCCTTTCATGCGACCTCCAACAGAGAACTCTTAATGAGTTATACACCAAGTAATCTTGGCAAAGTTTATCTTGGTGATGATCAACCTTGTGATGTGGTTGGCAGGGGTGATGTACAGATCAGGTTAAATGGATATGTGTGGAAGTTAAGGGATGTGAGACACATTCCTGACTTACGAAAGAATTTGATCTCGGTGGGGAAGCTCGCAGAAGAAGGTTGTGTCACAACCTTCAATGGCGATTCTTGGAAGGTTTCTAAAGGTGCAATGACAGTTGCTCGTGGCCAGAAGAGTGGTACACTATATATGACAACAAACGCTGGTGGGTCAATTGCAGTTGCGGACAGCAAAGATGATCCAAATTTATGGCACCAGAGACTTGGTCACATGAGTGACAAGGGTCTCAAGATACTGCATTCCAAGGGAAGAATACCAGACTTGAAGTCAGTTGACACTGACTTGGGTGAAAGCTGCATCTTTGGGAAACAGAAGATAGGGAGCTTCATGAAGAGTGGCTGAGCAGCAAAGCAGGAAAAGCTTGAGCTAGTTCACACAGATGTTTGGGGTCCAACCACTGTCTCATCCATTGGCGGAAAGTCATATTTTGTGACTTTCATTGACGACCATTCCAGAAAGGTATGGGTTTATTTTTTGAGACATAAATCTGAGGTATTTGAAATATTCAAGATATGGAAAGCCGTGGTAGAAAATGAGACAGGTTTAAAGATCAAAACTTTGCGATCTGACAACAGTGGTGAGTATGATGACATGGAGTTCATGAAGTTCTGTTTTGAGAAAGGCATCAGACTAGCAAGGGTTGTGCCAGGAACACCACATCAGAATGGTGTAGCAGAACGAATGAACCGGACATTGACTGAGAGAGCCAGAAGCATGCGAATACATGCAGGACTGCCCAAGCAGTTCTGGGCAGAGGCAGTCAATACAGCAGCATACTTGATCAACCGTGGACCATCGGTTCCGCTAGAGTTCGGAATACCAGAAGAGGTATGGAGCGGATAAAAGGTAAAACTTTCTCACTTGAAAGTTTTTGGTTGTGTATCATATGTGCATATTAGTGATCAGTCTAGGGGTAAGCTTGACTCTAAGTCACTAAAATGAACCTTCATCGGATATGGTAGAGATAAGCTTGGGTACAAGTTCTGGGATGACCAGACAAAGAAGGTGATCAGAAGTCGAGACGTGATATTCAATGAAAAGGTCGTGTACAAGGACAGAAAAACACTACAGCCTAGTAGTGTAGCACAGAGCGATCCTATGTACGTTGATCCAGATGATATCTCGGACGGAAGTATAGTGCAACAAGCAGTGGGAAGTCCTCAGCCAGAGGAACAGACACCGCAGAGCAGCACACAACAGACTGATCAACCACAGTCTCCATCTTCTTCATCTCCAGTATTGAGGAGATCTTCACGGCCTACTATACCAAATAGATGGTACATGAATTATTTGCTGCTTACTGATACAGGAGAACTTGAATTCTATGAGGAAGCATGTCAAGTAGAATTCTCTAGCAAGTGGGAGCATGCAATGAAAGAAGAGATAGATTCTCTTATCTCTAACCATACATGGGAGCTAGCTGAGTTACCCATTGGAAAGAAGGCGTTACACAACAAATGGGTGTATCGAGTCAAGGAGGAACATGATGGTTCCAAAAGGTACAAGGCGAGACTTGTAGCCAAGGGCTTTCAGCAGAAAGCAGGTATCGATTACACCGACATTTTTCCCCGGTTGTAAAACTGACGACCATTCAGTCAGTTTTAAGTATTGTTGCAGGAGAAGATTTGCAACTTGAGCAGTTATATGTCAAAACTGCTTTCCTCCATGGTGATCTCGAGGAGGAGATATACATGGAGCAACCGGAGGGTTTCTCAGAGAATGGCAATGAGAAACTCATTTGTAGACTGTGAAAGAGCTTATATGGGTTGAAACAAGCTCCAAGGCAGTGGTACAAAAAGTTTGATGGTTTTATGCAAATAAATGGTTATTTTAGATGTGATGCTGACCATTGTTGCTACTTCAAAAGGTTTGAGTCCAGTTATATTATTTTGTTGCTTTATGTCGATGACATGTTAGTGGCAGGTTCAGATATAGGTGAAAACAAACGATTGAATAAGCAATTGTCCAGTGAGTTCGAGATGAAGGATTTGGGTCCAGCAAAGCAGATTCTTGGGATGAGAATCAACATAGACGAGTCAAATGGTACTTTGGAGTTATCTCAGGTGGAGTACATTGGACGTGTTCTCAGACGATTCAGCATGTGTGATGCTAAGGCGGTCAACACACCATTGGCTAGTCATTTCTGACTATTCAAGGAGCAGTCACCCAAGACGGAAGAAGAAAGGAACTTCATGGCTAAGGTCCCATATTTCTCAGCCATTGGAAGTCTCATGTATGCCATGGTTTTCACAAGGCCGGATGTTGCTCATGCAGTGGGAGCGGTGAGCAGGTTCATGACCAATCTTGGAAGGCAATACTGGGAAGCGGTCAAGTGGATACTCAGGTATCTAAGAGGCACTACTGATAGCTGCCTATGTTTCAGGAGAAACGAGTTGAGACCACAAGACTTTGTAGACTCGAATTTTGCTGGAGAGGTAGACAACAGGATGAGTACTATCGGCTATGTATTCACAGTGGGGACTACTGTAGTCAGTTGGATATCGCAGATACAGAAAATAGTAGCATTATCAACCACAGAGGCGGAATACATAGCAGTCACTGAGGCAAGCAAGGAGATGATCTTGTTATAAGGTTTGTTAGCAGAATTGGGTTTAAGACAGGTAAAGAATGTTTTGCATAGTGATAGTCAAAGTGCGATACATTTGGCAAAGAACTCTGCATTTCATTCGAGGACCAAGCATATTGGACTTCGTTATCACTTTGTCAGGTCTCTACTAGAGGATGGAGTTTTAACACTCGAGAAGATCCAAGGCAGCAAAAATCCAGCTGACATGTTAACCAAGTCAGTCACAACAGAGAAACTGAAGCTGTGCTCAGCTTCAGTTGGTCTTCAACAATAGAAGACTGGTAAGCCTCACACCCATTTTCACTCATAGTTACAGGTGGAGTTAAAGTCTCCAAGTGGGATATTGGTGATGATGGAGACTTTTGGGCCACCACTATTGATGATGGAGACTTTCGGGACACCACTAGTTGCTGAAGTGGAGCACTTGCTGAAGTGGAGCACTTCTGGTGGAGCACTTGCTGAAGGTGGACAGACCACTCATGAAGGTGGACAAGCCAACTTCTGTGGCCTATAAGAACCAACAATGTTTGAAGGAAATTATAACAGACTTGAATTACGAATTTGAGAGAAGGGTTGGTTGTTGGTGTCTTGAGTGTGGGAGAAAATAGTGTTGTTGTTAGCCAGAAATACGGAGTGAGTGTTTGAGAGTGCGATACAATTTGTAACACTATTTGTCTATAGTGAAAGTGTGGGTGTGAGCCGTGGACGTAGCCAAATTGGTGAACCACGTAAATCCTTGTGTCATTTTGCATTTCTCTTAATCCATCGAGCCCCAAGATCCTGCAAGGTGGAAATTAGCAGTAGCTAATATCCCAACAACCTTTACTGGTAATAGAAATGCAAAACTCACCACTAGTAAGGAACAATTTTTTTACTAGGCTCGCTAAAGGCCTGTGTTACTAGTGCCCTGAGGAAATATTGTTTGGTCCACCAATGCAGGGGTAAACAAAATTTTTAATTGAAGTGGGTGAGGACAACCAAATGGAGGAAGGTATTGAAGATAACACAGAAGCAATAAAGGACGAAGTCCAAGTGGAAGGGAGGGTTAACAATAAGAAAATGGAACTGCTAATTGATTCATGAAGTACACATAATGTTTTGGATGTCGATATCATAAAAAATTGGATGTATCACGAAAGTGATTCCACCACTCATCAATAGTAGTGGTATGGCATGTACTCACGTCTGCAAGGGATTTCATTGGGTGAAATAGAGACATTTGATTACAATTGATGTGTATTTTATTCCTTGGACATTTATCAGATGATCTTACAAGTTCAATGGTTGGCCACCTTGGACGGCATACTTTAGATCTTTCGAAAATTGACAATGAAGTTTTTTAAGGGTACATAACTTTGTGAGTTGCATGGGAGTAGAGCAAGTTCCATGCATTTGATCATTACGAGTAAGATGAGCAACAACAAGCTGCTTGCAAAGAAGGATAAGGTAGCTTTAGTTCAACTATGTAACATCTCGATGCAGGTAGGTCCTGGGAATCACCCATTTGTATTTTCAACCTATGTGTTTCACGGCCAAAAAAAAACTATGTGTTGGATAAAGAGTTGGATGAGTTACTCGTCCAATTCAGAGATATTTTGCGAACCAACGGAGATGCCACCTAAATGAGCAGTGTCATCACATTCCATTAAAGGTTGGTACATTACCAATTAGTGTGAGATACTATCGATATCTTGCCCCTCTAAAGTACGTTATCAAAAATGGTGATTGAGATACTTGAGAGTGAAATTATACGCCCGAACACGAGTCCTTTTTCGTCCCCAATAGTGTTGGTGAAGAAAAAAGACCACGCTTGGAGGATGTGCAAGGATTATAAATGTTTGAATGAACTCAACATCAAGGATAAGTTTCTAATTCCCTTGATGGATGAACTATTAGATAAACTTCATGGGTTAATCATTTTCTCTAAGATATGTTTTAAAAATGACATTTTTGGGTGGCCACCACCGCCTTTCAAGCACTCAATACAACTATGACGACAACACCAGTGTTGACATTGTCGAATCTTAGCTACTGATGAAATAGTATCGCCATTATCCAAACCCTAAACTTGAGTATAACCCTTAGCAACAAATGCTTTGAGACGATCAATCTGACCATCGATGTCAACCTTGAAAATAAACACTCATCTACAACCGACAATTTTCTTTTCAGGTGGGAGATGAACCAAATCCCACGTACCACTTTGCTCCAAAGTCTGCATATTGTCAATCATGCCTTGCTTCCATCCAAGATGAACAAGTATTACACAAACAATTTTGGGAATAGTGATAGAAGATAAGACTCGTATAAATGCAAAGTACGATAGATAATGGCAATGAAAACTCAAGAAGTTATAGATAAAGAATACGGGTTGATCTAGAACTCTTTTTGAGGGCAGTGGGTAGATCATTGCTGACTCGAATTGGTCTGTAGTTAGTTCAAGCAATTGAGTGGGATGTCAATCAATAGGATTTTCAGGGGGCTCTACCAACATTAGACTAAATTGTTTCTGTCGTCATTGAAATTGAAGAAAATGTGTTAAAGATGGGACAATTGTTGTGTTGGGTGGCGACGGAACTGTTGATACATCTTCAAGGGAAGTTGTAGGTAAAGTTTGGATTAGAAATGGCCGTGGACTCAGAGATGGAAGTGATAGCACATCATGTGTAGTGGCGAACTAGACAGATGAAGGAGAAAAAAAGGTGTGTCTTCAAAGAACAATTCATGATGGTTAAATAACATCAATATCCTTTATACAATTTGGAGTATCCAAGGAAAATGCACTTAATGACGTGTGCATGAAATTTGTCTGAGTTCTGGAGTAAGATCACGAGGATTCATGTGAAACAATGGTTCCTCATAAGATAAGATAGAGTACGAGGCTTGGTTATTGAGAGAGGAAGAAGACTTACTATTTATCAAATGACAAGTTGTTACCATCATCATCTCAATGACGAGCTGACACATTTGAGTGAAGTAACAGTGTGCATGCACTATCACCATGATGTATATTCTTTTGTTCAACAACATAATTTTGTTAGGTGTATGAGAACATGTGGATTGATGTAAACTTCAATTTTAACTTAGAAATGATGAAAATGTTATCGAAAAATTTTCTTGTGCATTATCACTGTGAAGAAGTTTGATGTTTTGACCAAATTGAGTATGAGCTTCAACATAAATGGACTAAAAAATATGGAATAACTCAAAAAGCTCTTTCACTAAGTATATCCAAATGAACCTAGAGATTTTGTTCAGAGTGATTAAATATTTGTAACCAAGGGAAATAGCTAATTGATTAGGACCTCAAATATATGAGTGTATGACAGCCATGGGAGAATCGACCCCAGTTTCACAATGATTTGGAAAAGTAGATCAAACATGTTTTTTGAGTTGACATGACTTAGAGTGTAGTGTTTTCAGTTTGACTAAATTAGGAACCATTTGTTGAAGTTTGAAAAAATTGGGATTGTTAGACAATGGAGACATTCATGCCACCACCACCACTCAACTGAAGTGGGAAAGTCACTGATCAAAGTGGGCAAGTCACTTACCAAAGTGGACAAGTCACTCAATAAAGTGAACAAGACACTGAAAATTGTCATCCTTTTGACAACTATAAGAAGCCAACAATGTCGAAGGAAAGATAGATCAAAAAGATAGAAGAGTAAGAAACGGTTGTTGGAGTGTTGAGTCTGTGGGAGAAAAATAGTGTTGTGTATGGGAGACAAAAATACAGAGTGGGTATTTTAGAGTGTGAGTGATACATAATGTGTGTTTAAGTGATACAGTATTTCTAACACTATTTTTCTATAAATAAAGTGGGTGTGAGTCGTGGGCATAGCCAAATTGGTGAACCATGTAAATCCTCTTGTCTCATGTGCATTTCTCTTGAGCCACTGAATCCCAAGGTATTGCGAGGCAGAAATTAGCAACATCTAATTTCCCAACAATTGGTATAGAGCTTTTGGTTGGCGAATCGAAGGCACGACAGATGTTTACGAAAATTATTCTACGAAGTAATTTTTGTATTCATCCTATTTGTTCAAATGGGAGCACTAGCATCAGAAACATAATCCAAAATTTCTCATTTTAATTGCACAAATTTTGGATTCTGGAAAATGCAAATAGAAGACAACTTGTACCAGAAGTATCTTTATTTACCTTTGGGTGACAAACTAGAGGAAATGAAAGATTAAGAGTGGAAACTACTGAACTGAAAAGCTCTCGGAACCATAAGGTTATAACTATCAAAATCAGTAGCCTATAACATCAAAAATGAAAAGACAACCGCGTTTCTTATGGCGAACCTCTCCAGTTTGTACGAACAGCCTTCTGCAGCAAAAAAAATCATATGATAAAGAATTTGTTCACCATGGCGATGCTAGAAGGAACACAATTCAGAGAGCATCTCAACGATTTCAAAGAAGTGACGGACCAGCTAGAAGCAGTGGACATGTCTTTAACTCAAGAGATGCGTTTTTGTCTAATTCTTGGGCAGTTGCCTAATAATTGGAAAGGCACAGTCACTGCAATCACCAAATCTGCACGAAAGAGAAAACTGAAGCTTAATGATATAGTCAGCACCATTATGACTGAAGAAATTCGAAATTGGTCAAATGGTACTTCTAGCTCAGCGTCAACTTTGAATGTAGAAAGCGGAGACAGAGATTCGACCAGCAGTGGAGGACACAATAAGTCCAAATCAAAAATGGCAGGTCACAATCTCAAAATTTCAAAAATTCCAACAATTAAAATCAGAACCATAAAGTGATCGAATGTTGGAACTGCAGCAAAATCGGGCACTACAAAAATCAGTGTAGATCCCTGAACAAAGAAAAAGAAGAAAATACAGAAGCAAACATTGCAGCAGAAGAGGCAAACGATGTATTGATATGCTCTTTGGAGAGCAAGTCAGAGTCATGGGAGCTAGACTCCGGAGCTTCCTTCCATGTGACATCCAACAAAGAACTCTTAGTGAGTTATTCATCAAGAAACCTTTGTAAGGTATATCTTCGTGATGATCAACCCTGCGACGTGGTTGGAAAGGGTGATGTACATATCAAGCTGAATGAATCTGTGTGGAAGTTAAGGGATGTGAGACACATTCCTGACTTGAGGAAGAATTTAATCTCGGTGGGACAGCTAGCAACCGAAGGTTACGTCACAACCTTTAATGACGATACTTGGAAGGATTCTAGAGGTGCAATGACAGTCACTCGTGGCAAGTAGAGTGGTACACTCTATATGACGACGAACAAGTGTGGGTCAATTACAATTGCAGATAGCAAAGATGATCCAAATATATGGAACCAGAGACTTGGTCATATGAGTGACAAGGGTCCCAAAATCATGCATTCTAAGGGAAAAATATCATACCTACAGTCAGTTGACGCTAACTTGTGTGAAAGCTGCATCTTTGGGAAGCAGAAGAGAGTTAGCTTTATAAAGAGTGTCAGATCATCAAAGCAAGAAAATCTTGAGCTAGTTCACACGGATGTCTGGGGCCCAACTACTGTCTCATCCATTGGCGTGAAGTCATTTTCGTGACTTTCATTGATGACCATTCCAGAAAGGTATGAGTTTATTTCTTGAGCCACATTTCTTCAAATTTGAATCTCATTTGTCCTCTATATGGCTCTCTCCATTTGGATATAATCATTGGCGAGTGGTCTGATCCCATCGCCACTTCGTTTACGCATTCGGCGTCTGGGAATTGAGATGCCCACCTTGACTTGATAAGCACCCTATCCAACCTCTCATACACCTGATCCATCCCTCTTCGGTTGTTACACCAGGCAAAACATTGTCCTTTAGATCCCATATCCTTCATCCTTATATCCTCGATAAAGCGGTTAAACACGTCTATTTTCCTTTGAGATTTCATATGTCCTCCTTCCTTCTCGTGCTGATGCATAATTTCATTAAAATCACCTTGACAACACCATGGCCCATTTCGTTTGCTCCCCATCTGTCTTATCTCCTCCTAAGTTCGGTATCTCGCACTTTCCTCTGTATCGGCATGGATCCAAGTTATAAAGGATGGGTTTCCTGTTTGGTTCGTCATCCTTGTGTGTATCATGTGTGAGCTTGATCTCAATATCTGCATGTTAACACTTTCGCCCCACCATAGTGCTAACCATCCCACCATACCTCTAGGTATCACATAATATGCCTTCTCTAGTCTGATTCGCTCCCGTATCTGCTCACAGAAAGGATTACCATTCTTTGTCTCCATTAGAAGTATTATATCCGTGTGATACTTTCCATTGAGTTCTTTCATATGTCGAACCGTCGGGGAAGACCCCAGACTCTGACAGTTCCAAACGATTGTGCTCATTGACCCTGTGTGGCTGTTTCGGGACAGCCACCAGAGCCCGTTCTTTCACTCATCACTTCATGGTTTGTTTGGATTGGAACGTCTATTAGTTCTACTTCTCTGCGTGCATACGACCTTCTCCTTCTCTCCTGTGGGTGTTTTGTCGTGATCTTCTTTCTCCCCCTTCCTTGTTTTGTTCCCCTCCCCCCTTTTGCTTGTTCGGCTCACACCCTACCATTCTTTCTCTCTTTGAGCCGACCTCTTCTTCCTCCCCCTCCCAACTCCTCTTCACGTTCATTTTATGCATGTATGGACTTAGACCTGTCTCATTCTCTCCCTGTTTCTGTTCACTGCAAGATCGTGGTGACTCAGGTGGAGTCTCCACAAGGTACATTGTTGGTTCGACCGTGTCCATGTGTTCTGGTTGATAGGTGAAGTTGTCTGGCATTTGGATTATGAATGGTTGTGTGAGGGCCTGCAATGGGGTATTATTTTGGTTCATATGTTTGTCAGTTTCAACCTCCTTGCCATGGTGTGGAGGTGTCAGACTGTTTCTCCATTGGGAGAACTGTGTGGGTGGTGCTTGGATCTGCAGAGATAGTGCCCTCAGCTTGTCTGTTTAGTTCGGCTGGTTAAGGTAATGTGGTATGGGGGTTTCAAGTGGGGGTCCATTTGGGTCGGTTGTGGGCATGTGTTGTTGGTTTTGTGGCTGGCGCTTGTGGTAAGGGTCACCCGGTGGTTTGGCATTGGCTATGTGTTTCACTCCTTGGTATGGTATGATAGTGGTGGTGTCACCTGGTGGGTGCACCTCCTCGTTCGGTTCCTGGCTAGCTTTTGTGTTCTCCTCCTGCTCCATTGGGTCTTCCTCCTGGTCGTGTTTCTCCCCTTTACCCGGGCTCGCCTTCTCTCTTTCGAGATCCTTTACCTCGTTTATTAAGTCAAACCACGACCTTCGAATGCCACTTTGTCCACCGGAGGAGCCCCTCCTCGTTCCCCCTCCCATTATGCTTTCCCTTCTCATTCTTGGCATTTGTCCTGACATCCATGGTCCATACATCGGATGCCCTTATTTTGATTCTGACATTACCACCACTTCTCTACAATTTTGGGTAGTATGTCCCAACTTTCCGCACCCATAACAAAAATCAGTCAACCTCTCGAAAGATCAAAATAAATGAATTGAAAATGATAGAGGTAAATAGTGATTTTATTTTTATTACAGTTAAAATAATTTTTAATAAGGAAAAATATGATAAGGTAGTGTCAAATAATTAAATGTTTTTCTATGTTGATAATTTTATTAGAGAAAATAATAACATATTTAACTATAATTATTTTAGGGTAAACTTCTTTGTTTATGCGCTGGTGTGTTTTAGTTTGTTATTGATAAAGAGTGACCGCTAAATTAGATTATTGGTTGTTAACGTGATGATAATTGATAATGCAATAAATAAATAGTTTATTTAAAAATATATTAAGAAAACAAAAATATTTTTTGTTTCTAAATTATAATTTATTAATTAATATTTTAAAAATAATATATTTTTTAAATATATTCAAACATGGAATAAAACATTATTCTTTAAATACATTTAAATTTGAAATAAAATATTATTCTAATATAACTAAAAAATACCAAAAATGAAGAAAATATAACTATATAATAAATTATTTTAAAAAAATGAAAATTCTGAAAATGGTACAACATGTTCGACGTAAATGGTTTTTCAACCCAACCAATTTGTTTTGGTCCAACGTGTTTGAAAATGATGGTAATTGATACCTCCATTATTTTATTGTTAAAAAATTTCGTTAAATATTTTTCATATTTCCAAAATTAACCAAATATTTTTCTAAATGTTATAATTAAACCCTACAAACTTACACTATTGTTTCAAACATGTCCCGACTCGATTAAAGTCACACCCAACCTTGAGGACCTGGTCTGGGCTCGGACACAAACCATAGGACCCCCGATTGGGGCTCAAACTGAGTATCAATCGTTTGATCCGAACCGAGTCATATTTGATCCAAACTGAGTCAGGTTCGGTCCAAATCGATTGGGGTTCCAATTGAGTCTCAAATGGGGGTCCTATGGTATGTGTCTAAACCTAGACCATGTCTCCCAACCATGGGGACCTGGTCTGAGCTCATACCCAAACCATAGGAGCTCTGATTGGGTATCAATTGGAGCCACAATCCAGGATCATATGGTCTGGGTTTGAACGCAAACCAGGTCTCTAAACCATGGGTGCCTAGTCTAGGTTCAGACCAAAACCTTAGGTCCCCCGGTTGATGCTCAATTAGAGCCCCAATCTGGAATCATATGGTCTATGTCTGAACCCAGACCAGGTCTCCCAACCATGAGTATCTGGTCTGAGTTTGGACCCAGACCATAGGACCCCCAATTGGGGCTCAAATTGAGCCCAAATCAATTTGGACTGAGCCATAGTGTTTAGAGTTTTGGCTTGGTTGACCAGGTCTGGTTTCAGATCCTGACTAGGGGACCATCAGTGTGGCTTGAATTAATTTGAGACTTTTTTGAAACATTAGTGTAAGTTTGTAAGGTTTAATTGTAACATTTAGAAAAATATTTAGTTACTTTTGCAAATATGAAAAATTTTTAACAAAATTTTTAACAGAAAAGTAACAAAAGTACAAATTACAATCATTTTCAAACGCATTGAACTATTAAACATAACAAAAAAAACAAGTTGCACTAAAAAAACATTTATTCAAACATATTGGACAACTTTTAGACTTTTTCCTAAAACAATATGGAAAAAACTTAACAATACACTTAAATTTGATAAACATGAAGAAACAAATGTTTTCTCGAAATTATATTTTTTACCTTTTTAAAAAAATGTATAATAAAAAAACATATTTTTCCAACCTTTTAGTATAATTTTAATTTAATTCTTATTTCTAATAATATATTATATAAATAAAATCCATTTTTTCATATTTGAATATTTTTTCAAATTATTAACTATTTCATGTTTCATAATTTGTTTTACAAAATGCATTTTTATTAACTAGCAGACCTACCCACGACTATCGATCGCGTGTGACTTTTACAGGCGCAACTCAGAGTCATGGATATATATAGATATAAATTCATATTTGTTTGTAAACCGGAGACATTTTGATAACTTTTACACCCGTGACTCAGAGTCACGGATACATATAAATTCATTTTTGTTTGTAAACCGGAAACATTTTGGTAACTGATTATTAATTAATATTTCCTTCTTCCTCTTTAGCCATTCCACCATCTCGATTTGGTTTGGCCGATCCACTTGAATCTCAAGTGTACCACTCCAAATCTGCCTCGTCCCCCCACATTCCAAGATCATGTGTTCCCGTGTCTCGGCTTCTCCGCATATCGGGCAACTCGGGGATACATTCATCTCCCTACGGACCATGTTCACTTTAACGACTATGAAGTTTGTTGCTAGCCGCCATATGAAATTTGTTACCTTTGCCTTCCACAAATCTTTCCAAAACATACCTCGGTAGGTTGGGTTCGGTATTGGCCTTGTCTCGGCCCGTTCTCGGATTTTGTGGTATACTGATCGGACTTGGGGTTGTCTGTCCTTCGTGTGTGGCCAAATGTACCGGTCCCTTCTCCCGTCTCGTGGTAGGGTTAGGTTGAGGATATGGGATGCATCTTCTTGATCCACAATGCTCCTTATTAGGTTCGCATTCCATGTGTCATTCGGGTAGATGAGCTCACTTACTCTCAAGTTACCTCTGTGCTCCACCATGACATCAACATTCACCCTTTTACTCTCCTTAGTATATATCCATGGGTCCTCAAAGACTCGGATGTTTTCCCCCGAGCCAATCATCCACATCCCATTTTCCTTGATAACATCTCTGCCACATAGGATACTATTTCATCCCCATGAGGCTCAGCCCCCCTTTCTTGCCTCTAATAGCAAACACCGTGGGAAGTATAGTCCTTTGAGAACTTGGGCGCATATGGTGTCGGGCTCGGTCATGATTCTTCTTTCCATTTTCGTTAGTAGCGCCGTGTTCAAGCTTTGAAGTTCCTGGAAGCCTAGTCCCCCCCAATCTCTTTTGCCTTTGTTAAGACTTCCCATCTCCTCCAATGTGTTCTTTTCCCCTCCGAGGTTTGCCCCCCCAAAAGTCCGCAATGAGAGCATTTATCTCCGCACACCATGTTTTTGGTAGACGGAATACACTCATTACGTACGTGGGAATCGCCGTGATGATCGCCTTTATGAGCACTTCCTTTCCCGCTTGGTTCAAAGTTTTCAGCCTCCACCCTCCAAGTTTATCCCGGATTTTTGTTTTCAAAGATCTCAAGGTTTCCTTCTTTGAACGACCCCAAACCGATGGCAATCCTAAGTATTTGCCTGAGTCACCCGTGCTCTTAATATGTAATGCGTCCTCCACCCCTTTCTTCTCGTTCGGACCAGCCCCTTTATTAAAGAATAGGGTTGATTTGTGTCTGTTTATCCGTTGGCCCGATACTTGACAGTAGGACTCGAGAATATTCCAGAGTCCATTAGCATTATTGTCGGGCGATCCTCTAATAAAGAGCAATGAGTCATCTACAAAAAACAAATTATGTATTTCCGGTAGGGGTGAGCAAAAAAGACTGGTTGAACTGAAATCCCGACAAAACTGATCCGAGACTAGCCCGAATAAGACCGAGACCGACTAGGACCGAGACCGAGCGGGCGGGTTTTTTCTTTTATAATCGGGCTCGGGTTTTTTCCCGAAATTCCCGATTCGGCCCGGCCCGAGTTTTGTAAAAACCCAATAGAATACTATTATACTTAGTAGGGTTACGGGGTGACTTCACTCCACAGCAGCACTGCCCTCATTCCATTTCCCATTTCCACTTCCAAGTTCCAGTTGCGCCTCTCCAACTCTCCCCATCTCCGCCTCTCCTCGATTCCAAGTTCCAGCTGCGCCTCTCCGATTCTTCGATTGTCTTATATTGAGTAAGTCGGAGTTGTCTAAGACTCTACATACTGTGTTTATCAAATTTTAATAGCATATTTTGAACTTGCAGTTAAACCTAGAACATTCGTTGGAGGCTTGGAGCAGCGTTTTGGAAGTTTCTGTCAGGTAAATACTAAATAGCATATGTGTTTAATAGCATGTGTTTTACATTCAGTGTTGCCTCCGAATTTTATCAAGATACACATGAAATATGCTTGTGCTTGAGTGTGTATGTTCTGTTCATCTGCTTGATTGCCATAAAAATGATGTTTTTCTCTGGTTTATGTGATTGATGAGCTTATGTATATTGTTAAACAAGTACAAGAGCTTCTGTTTTTTTGTCTTCAGTTTTTAAAATTCCGAAATGAGAAATCAGAATGTGATGCATTATTCATCAGAATGTGTATGTTTTGTTCATCTGCTTGATTGCCATAAAAATGGTGTTTTTTCTCTGGTTTATTTGATTGATGAGCTTATGTATATTGTTAAACAAGTACAAGAGCTTCTGTTTTTTTGTCTTCAGCTTTTATAGTTGTTCTGTTCATTTCATTCTGTTTCCAGGTTGAAGATATCTGATGATAATAGTTGTTCTGTTCATTTCATTCTGTTTCCAGGTTGAAGACATCTGATTTCTCTGAAATCTTGCTTGACAGAAATCTGAATACTTTATTACAACTTTAATACTTTATTCAATCCTTTACATATATAAATATGTAATCTTGCTTGACAGAAATCTGAATACGTTATTACAACTTTAATACTTTATTCAATCCTTTACATATATAAATATAGAAATCTTGCTTCACATTCAAGCTAATGAATCACCAATGACTAAATAGTAAATACTGTGTTTATCGAATTTTAATGTATTTTATGTTTATTTGTAGATGACTTTGGTGACAGATTTAGATGCCCATACTCCAAGTGATGCTGGGTCAACTCCAACTCCACCACCAATAGGAGATGCACCGTCGAGCACTAATATTGAAAGGGTACCACATACTGGAGCTGCAACGACTAAGGGTAATAAAACTTGGTCCTCTATCTGGAAACATTTTGTTAGAAACGTTGCAACTAGTAGAGCTACTTGCAATTACTGTGGAAAAGATTTTGTTTACATTAGTGCTCAAGGAACTAGTGGTTTGCATCATCATCTTGAAAATGCAAACTTAATCCGCATAAAGTTCTAGATAAAAAACAAAAGACTCTTTCATTTACATCTACTGGTAGTAGTGAAGTGTCATGGAAGTTTGATAATGAAGTAGCTCGTAAGGAACTTGTGAAGATGATAATTGAGATTGAAAAACCATTTAAGTTAGTTGAGACTGAGGGTTTCAAAAGGTTTGTGAGATCATTGAACCCAAAAGCTGTTTTTCCTGGACGTCATACTATTGCACGTGATTGTATTAGTTTGTACAATGAAGAGAAGTTTAAGCTGAAGCAATATTTTACCGTGTCAAAACAAAGAGTTTGTCTTACTACTGATACATGGACGTCCATTAAAAATCAGTGTTTTATGTCTTTGACTGCTCATTATATTGATCATGATTGGAGGTTGAACAAGAGAATTTTGAACTTTTGTCAAGTTGCTAGCCACACAGGCGAGTCGATGGCTACAGTTATTGAAAGATGTTTGGTGATCTGGGGTATTAACAAAGTGCTTACTATTACTGTTGATAATGCAAGTGCTAATGATGTTCTTGTTAACCATCTGAAAAGAAGGTTTCAAGTCTGGAACACAACCATACTTAAAGGTGAATTCTCTCACGTTAGGTGTGTTGCCCACGTTCTTAATCTTACCATCAAGAATGGGTTGAAGGATATCAATGTATCTATTAGTAGAATTCGTACAGCAGTTAGATTTTGGAGAGGATCTCCAGCTAGGTTGCAAAAGTTTAAGGATGCAATTGAACATGAAAAGTTGGCTTGGACAGTAAATTTGTGTTTAGATGTTGAAACAAGATGGAATTCCACTTTTAATATGTTGGAGACAGCTGTCAAGTATAGAAAGGCATTTGAATATCTGGAATTGAAACTAGCTCTAAGTATGTGATGGAACTTAGTAGTGGTGTAGGAGTTCCTACTTATGAAGATTGGGATTTTGCTGAGTCAGTTTTGCCATTTCTTAGAATTTTCTATGATGCTACTCTACTTGTTTCTGGTTCTTCTTATGCTACTAGCAATAATTGCATGAGTGAAGTTTGTAAGATATTAATGCAAATTACAGAACGTTTGCAAGATTCACGATTTGCTACCATGGCTGAAAAGATGAAGAAAAAACATGACAAATATTGGGGTAGTGTTAAGAGCTTTAATATGTTGTTGTTTGTAGCTGCTGTCCTTAATCCTCGACGTAAAATGATATATGTATCATGGTTGATTGACGAGTGTTATGATATAACACTCTCTGCTCAGTTGAAAGACAAATTGAATTTGACTTTGGATTCTTTGTATAAACAGTATGAGAAGCATCTTGAGAAAGAAAAAGCTATGATCTTTGATCAAAATGCAGTTATCAATGTTACTACTTCACATGCAGAGGTTAGTATTGCTAATGTGGATTACATGGATATGAAGTTCTTGAGTAAAAGTGGGATGCATGAAAATGTTGATGAAAAATCAGAATTAGAGAAGTATTTAAGGGAAGATCTAGAGACTCTTAAAGCTGATTTTGACATTTCAAACTGCTGGAAGTTGAATTCTGCACGATATCCGATTGTATCAGCAATGGAAAGAGATGTCTTTGCAATTCCAGTATCCACAGTAGCATCGGAAAGTGCTTTTAGTACTGGAGGGCGAGTGTTAGATAAGTTTCGGAGCTCACTATCAACAGGTATGGTTGAAGCACTCATTTGCACAGGTGATTGGCTAAGAACTTCAGGTAGTTCAAAACTTCACATTGACATTGACCCTGAAGAAGAGTCAGGTACTTTTCTTTAAATTATACTATTATAGTTTAATAATGGTGATATTTACTTACTCATTTGTATTATACGGTTATTTTTAATTGCAGAATCAACTGAGGTGATAGACGACTTGGCGCAAACTTTTCCATTGTCTAATCTTGATTATGATGACTAGGAAAACAGGTAAGTTGTAGCTTCCTTTTGATTATGAATCATTTATGATGACTAGGTACTCCCTTTTGACTTAAGTTTAGTATGCATAATGAAGCTTGCAATGCCCCGAGCCTATTTGATATTGTTCAATTTCAGCTTTCCTGGAATCATTTTGTGCAATATAATAGATTGATTTTCAGCTTTTGATTGATTTGTCTAGATTGTGAATTATAATAGTGCAAATTTACTGATTTACTCCTCTGTGTTACAGGTTTGGTAAATGGCAATTGGCAAGGGATACTTCAGCATTATTCACTTATTCAATTTGCTTTGGATCATGTTTCAGATTTAGATGTACTTTGTGGATCAGTTTGGTACTTTGTACTTTGTGGAAAATAGTTTGTAGATGTACTGAATTTGGATTTGTTTGGTACTTGGTACTTTGTGGAACACTTTGTACTACTTTGCAGTTACTAGTTTATACTGAATTTGGATGACTGGATGTATTTGGATTTGTAATAATTCAGTTTTTTTTATTATTATTAAAATTTCGGTAATGGACCGAGACCGGACCGAGTCAAGCAAGACTGACTCGGGCAGGTTTTTTAGACCAAACTCGGTCTCGGTCCTCCAAAGTTGAGGACCGAAATTTCGGGCTCGATCTTGCCAAAAAGACCGGCCCGACCCGCCCAAGCTCACCCCTAATTTCCGGGCAAGTTCTCCTTAGAGTGATCCCATGTATGCCTTTTTCCCTAGCGGCTCCTTCCATTCTTCGTGATAGCACATCTGCAAGTATGAATAGATAGGGGAATAAGGTGTCACCTTGTTGTATTTCCCGTGTTGGGTGTATGGATTCCGTTCGTCCCCCATTCACCACCACTTGATATGTCGTCGATGATATGCATTCTCTTATCCATCCCAACCACTGCTCTGCAAAGCCCCGTTTCCTTAGTGTGCTAATTAGGAAGTCTCATTCCACCTGATCATAGGCTTTTTGCATGAAAATCTTTAGTGCACATTTCACCTTATGCTCGTGTTGGCTCATGATCAAGTGGTGGAAAACCTCGTGGGCTACCATTATGTTATCTTGTATGTGCTGATCTGATACAAATGCACTCTGGAAAGGGGTGATAAGCTCTAATAGATAACATTTCAAGTGGTTCACCAACACTTTGGATATGATTTTATACAGGAAGTTACAACAGCTTATAGGCCTAAAATCAGCGAGTCTCATCGAGTTTGGTATTTTCGGGATTAGCACAATATCCGTATTATTGAGGGGGTTTAGAAGAGTATCTGTTCTGAAGAAAGCCTTGACCGAGTTGATGACATCTGCCCCCACGATGTTCCACCCAAAATGGAAGGTTGTCGACCTGATCTCTGCATCCGTCACCTCCCTTGTCAACTCTGCATTCATCTCGGATGTAATCTAGTTCGGTACATATCTTATAAACTCGTCTCCCGGTTTGGTTTGTTCAGAGGTCAACATTCCTCCAAAGTATTTATGGAGTTCGTTGGCTATCTTTCCTTCCTCATCGATCTACTCCCCATTCTCCCCTCTTAATCTGCATATTTGGTTCCGACTCTTTCTTGATATGATGGTTTGGTGGAAGAACGTCGTGTTACGGTCCCCATCATTTAGCCAATTCACCCTCGACCGTTGGTGCCAATATTTCTCCTCTCTCGTCCAGAGCCTTTTGAGTTGGCCTTTCAACCTTTTCTCTTCCCATAATGCATCATCATTCATCCCTCCTATTACATTCCTCCTTTGTGTCTCCTTTGTTTTTGTGATCTCATGCATGTTATGACCGAAACTTACCTTGCTCCACACCTTAAGTTTCATTCGGCATTTGTGGAGCTTTTTGTACACCATTTGGATTTCTCTTCCCGTTGTTGGTCCTTCCCATGTTTGTTTGATTACCTCCTTACACTCAGGGTTCTCAAGCCACATCGCCTCAAATTTGAAGCGTTTTTGGTGTCTCTTCCTCGGTTGTTTGAGTTGTACCACCATTGGAGTCTGGTCCGACCCAATTGCTAGTTCGTTAATGCACCACGTCTTTTGGTACTGTGTTGCCCATCCCGTGTTTATCAATACACAGTCTAGGCGTTCGCTTATCATCTCCGTACCACTTCTGTTATTACACCATGTGAACGAGTTTCCCTTCGCTCCCAAATCCTTCATTCCTAAGTCCTCGATCACTTGCTTGAACTCATCCATTTGCCTTTGTGATTTCCTCATTCCTCCTTGTTTCTCATGTGGGTGGCATATGGTATTGAAATCACCAAGAACGGTCCAATCTCCTCTTCGGGCCCACCCTATCATTCTTAAGAGATTCCAAAGTTGTGTTCGTTATCTTGCCTCCGTGCTCGCATATATCCATGTCATAAACATAGGTTCAGCATTATTATCCATGTGGACCTCACAATCCATGCAATTCTTATCTATATAAAAGACCAGAATCTTAGTATCCGTCTTCCACCACAATGCTAGCCCCCTGGATGTACCATTCGGGTTAACATAGTGCATATTGTTCATCCCCATCCGTGTTCTTATCCTCTCGTAGTAGGTATCCCCATTCTTTGTTTCCATTAAAAATATGATGTTTGGGTGATACCTTTCAAGTGTTGGATTGTCAAGATAGACCCCAAACCATGACAATTCCATGATATGGCACTCATTGGGCACCCGTGGCTATTTCGGGACAGCCACATGAACCCTTTGTGTTCTCCATTGTCTCGTTTTTCACCCTTGCTCCTTTCGGTTTCCTTATACCTCGGTTCTTGCGGTTCGGGTTTGGCGTGTTTTCTTTTCTTCTCGAGCTTTGCCTAACCCGAACCTCCTTGCATTCGGTCACCCCCTCAGGTATCTTTCTTCTTTTCGTCCCCGGTTGGTCTTCCATTTCATCCCCGGTCCTTTTAAGTGTCATCTTGTCCAAGTATGGGCTTAGGCCGGATGTGGGGTTTGGTAGCATGGGGGAGGGGGATGTGAGTGGTGTATCACGGGGGCTCCTACGTTGTATGGTTCAGTTGTGGTAGTGGTGTTTGTCATATGTGGTTGGGTCGGGTTGTCGAGGAGGTATGTGATCATGGGTGGGTTGGGGTATATGATGTCTTTCGGGGGTTGTGATTGGGAATGCCCTATTATGTAGGTGTGAGTTATGGTATTAGGATGGATGGGTTTGGGTTTGGGCATGTTGGGTTCGGGTAGGCATATGTTCATGGGGTGGCTTGGTTTGGTTTGGTTCTTGGTTTGTGGTGTGGTGATTAGGTAGTGGTTCGGCTCTTTCAATTGGGTGGGGGTTAGTGGTTGTTTGTGGGTTGTTCGGTCATTGTTGATTGGGAGTGTCGGGTTTGGGTGATATGGATGGTTATGGCTCTCGAATCGAGGTGGTTATGATTTAACTCGACCTGCCCGTAGGGGGTTGATGGATGTGTGTTGGTTTCCATGGACGCGGTATCCATGGCATCGGTAAGTTGGGGATGCTGCCCAGCTGTGGGCTTAGCCCAAGGTTCCCCATTGTGCCCCTTATCTCGTGCCTCCCTTCGTGTCATGCCCCTCACCTCGGTCATGATATCAAACCACGACCTCCTCCCCTCCTGTTTTTGTTGTGACCCTTGACTCTCTTCTCCTCCCACAGTTTGCTTGGTATTGGCTTGTTTGGGTTGGACCCCAACAAGCCACGGTCCATACATTGGTACAGTCTGATCATGTTCTCCAAAACATACATCTTTTGTGCATGTTTGAGTCGTGTGACCCAGCATGCCACACCCATAACAAAAATCAGATAATCACTCATATTTAATGGATGTCCATCTATCCCCTCGGAAATTTTTCCACCAGAAACCCGTCATCAAAGGTTTCTCCCCATCAACTTCCACTCGTAATCTCATATAGCTCCTCATAATCCTCCCTACCAGCTTTACTATTTCTAGGCAATTTCATATCATGTTACCAATCTTCCAGGCATTTGTATCACTAAATTTATCCAGGCCTAAGTCATTCACCTATGTCCAGAAGTGTACCTTTTGGAAGTCGATTTCCTTTACTCTCATAATTGTGTCCCATCTCTTAATATTCCGAATATGGTCTAGTAATTGATCGGCATCTTCTTGTCGTTCGAAATTAAACAACAATATCTATTCCTCCAATTCCGATATCTCAACCTTCCCGTATCGAGCCCAAGCTGACCTTAGTACCCCAGTTATCATACTTTGCTTGATCAGTTTTTGGGATATGACCTTCCCAACGTACCATGCATCATTCTGAACTTGATTATTCAAGTCCAGGTCTACCACGGTTCCCTCGAGTCTGTTGGTCCCTCCGGAACTGGAACTAGAGACAAATGGTTTGTCCATTGAGTCGTCGTGATTTCAGTGCCTTCATCTCGGGTGGCAACTCCCTACAAAACACAAAATAGAAAAGGGTGAGTAATTAGTGTATGAAGTAGGTTTTGGGAACGGATGTTGTGCTTTGCTGCAGTTCAGTCGGTGCCAGTGGTTCGGTATCAAACTACAGTTCAGCTTAGCTTGCAAGTTTGCTTGTTGTCCCAGCAGTTTGACTTGTTGTGCAGGTCTTTCTGAACCCCCCAGCTCGTGGTCCCTTGGTTCGGGTTCGACTCATTGTGGTTCGTCTGAACAACCTACTCCGATGCTGGTCAACCTATCGTGGCTTTGTCCTCAGAGATTTGGTCGTCAAATTGCACAAAACTTCGGTCACGCATAGAGTTGTATTTCTTGTGTGAGCGGTGAGTTCGGTTTGAAGGAGTTGAATGGAAACGTCAATTTAAGAACAGTATTCACTCCTTGGATTGTTGTGATTGGCCAAACTGATTATTGGCAATAAATGCCAAGGGTAAAACAGCAATTGATCAATATGAAACTTCTGCACGAGGGGAACCCTAGAATGACGGGGGTTTCCTATGACGGGGGTTTCCTTCTACAGCATGGGAGATGCGTGTGTATTACAACCACATGAGTACTGTCAATATAGCTACATGGTCAAAACATAATGACCAACAAAAAGTAGGCCCAAATCCTACTCACGTGTTAACACATATGGCAGGCAAAATACATAGCAGCTTTTGAAGCAAAACAACCAAATCCGAGGGTCAGATAAGAGTAGCTCGAGCAGCCCAACCAATGCACACACGTGAAGAGAGGCCGAACCAACCTTTGCAACTCCCGACAGGTGACACAATCAAGATAAACTTTGATGCATCGTGGTGTAAGAAAATGCAAACAGCGAACATAAGAGTAGTGGCACGAGATAAAACCAACAAAATAGTGGACAGGATGAACTGGAAGCAAAGGAACATCGACATAAAAACGATGAAAGTCTTGGCGATACAAAAAGGAGCAGAATGGCAAAACATCATTATAGAAACGGATTCACAAGTGGTTCATCAACAAATAATGGAGGGATCAAAACATTGAAAACTATCAACAATAATACCAAAAATCCGAACACTCGCAAGACAAGTCAAGCAAGTGTTATAGCAAGCTATTCCAAGAACGAGCAACAAATGTGCAAGTACGTCTTAATAATTATGTCAAAAGATCACCATGACTCCTACCATTTGTATGTTTAATAGTTAATGATATAATAATGATATACAAATTACCATGACTCCATATCACAACATTTTATTTTATAAAGTAAAGCAGCATTTCTAATAAAAACATATTATAAAATAATATCTGGAATATATTTTGATAAATATTCCAGTTTTTCCCTTTTTAATTTAAATAATATATTAATTGACATTATGGTTCACTGTCATGTCAACAAAATGTTTTCTGACATTATGGTTCATTGACATTATGGTTCAGTGTTATGAAAAAAAAAATATTCTTTTCTTCTAGAACCACCAAAATGTTGTTAACAATCATCGTATATCGTAAACAGAAAATATACACTTCAACAATATAGTTATAAGAACCTAATCAACCATCGAACTAGCTAAGCATGTAAAAGAAAAAATACACATCAAGCATTTAATTATGTGGATAATTTTAATAATTCAAAAGAGAGAGTCTGTCGTCCTCATTGTTAGTCTACGAAATCAAATAACTTTACCAAACAAAACACAATAAAAAAGATGGTCTGAAAACAAAAATTAAGGTAAAACAAAATAAAACTCGAGGCTGTGAGCAAATGAAGAAGAGTTACTCAGTAGTGGCCATTGTATTAGGTTCGATTCTGCCTGCAATCTTCCTCAACTTAAAATCAGAAGAGGGAGCTTGGTAACATCATTGTAACTCTTATCATTCAATACAAAAAATAAAAATAAAAATTCACAAGGAAAAAAAATGATAGATAAAATACAAAATCCACTTTCAAATCCGACTCCTAACAAGATTGTACCACAGGTATTTCCTGAAAAACAAATGAAAATATAGAAAAATTGGGACAAATATTCAAAGAATCAGTAAAAAAAAATAGTAGCTCAGTGGTGGCTCAAGTTATAGGTTCGATTCTGCCTGCGATTCTCCTCAACAATGCATCAGAAGAGGGAGCTTGTTATCCTCATAGCTACTCTTCAAGAAAATATACAATATTTTAACGCACTACTACTTCCAGAATGGTGAAAGGATTTAAAAATCGTATCAAAGAGTGTGAGATACTCTGTTCAGAGGGATATCGACACGCAATGATACTTCCTAAATGAGAGAAAACCCCTACATTCCGATCTATTGAGATTGAATTTCGAGAATAGTCATCGCAATACATAGAAGTTCAGTCAGTAAAATAAAAGTGCGTTTCAAATCCATGACAGAAACTGAAACTGAAACTGAAACTGAAATTGGAAGAATAGAAATGGAGATCTCTCCAGAAGCAGAAGGTATAGAGAACAAGGTTGAGATGAGACAATGTCAGAGGATGAGGCAGGAGACCAATTTATGTAAAATATTGAATGGGCTAGGGTTAGGGTTTACGCTAATTTGACGGCGATTAGATAGAGATGATGAGCTGGGCGCCGACAAACTGGGCCTTGATTTCTTTCTAAAGCTCATATGCGAAAACTTATTCAACAGACTAAAAGCTTGGGCCTGACCAGCCGAGTATCGTTTTCTTGCGGGAGATTCTATTTGCAGACCATCGACTACTTTATACAGACCATTTTTTATGAAATACTAAAATGTCCTAATAGCATTTTACATAGTTGTCCTTACCAATTTTAAGGAAATTAATTATTAAATCGACCTCATATTTTCGATATTACTAAATCGATCTCATATTATCAAAATTGTGAAAAATTATCATTCTAACAAGTTTTGAACCCTAGACCTCTTACATACTAGTTAAAAGTTTTACCACTATACTAGTAATTCCAATTATTTTCTTATTTACTTCAAATATAGTTATTGAAGCAACTCTCATATTATTGTATTAAACATCTCATGTTTATTTATTAATACTCTTTAGTAATTAACATTTGTTCAACGTTGTTTGTTTAATTGTATTTTTAATTTAATTATGTATCTACTAATCAATTTTTTTAAATGATTGAAAAATAAGTAATTTTCTAAATTTAATATTTATAGACTACCAGAATACTCATTTTGAAAATATTTTTTCAATCATCTCTAAAAAAATCAGAAAGACTATAATATGTAGATAATTAAATTAGAACTCTAACACATATGATATTAAGTTTCAATTTTTCCATCAACCATAAAATTTGGTCAAATTTATAAAAATTATCAAAAATTACCAACACTACTTTGACCAAATTTTATAATCGATAAGAAAATTGAAACTTAACACCATATATGTCGTTAGAGTTCTAATTTAATTATCTAAATACTATAATATTTTTTATTTGTTTTTAAGATGGTTGAAAAAAATTGTTTTCAAAATGCATATTCTAGTAGTGTATAAATACTAAATTTAGAAAATTACGTATTTTTCAACCATTTAAAAAAATAAATCAGTAGATACTTAATAAAATTCAAACTATAATTAAACAAATAACGTTGAATAAATGTTAATTACTAAAGAGCATCAATAAATAAACATGAGATATTTAATACAATAATACGAGAGTTGCTTCAATAACTATATTTGAAATAAATAAGAAAGCAATTGGAATTACTAGTATAGTGGTAAAATTTTTAGTTAGTATGTAAGAGGTCTAGGGTTCAAAACTTGCTAGAAGCATAATTTTTCACCATTTTGATAATATGGGGTTGATTTAGTAACTACGAAAATATGAGGTCGATTTGATAATTAATTTTCTTAAAATTGGTTAGGACAAATATGTAAAATGCTATTAGGGCATTTTAGTCTTTCAACAAAAGTGATATGTATAAAGTAGTCGATGATTTGCAAATAGAATCTCCATTTTCTTGCCAAGACCCCTACAGTTTATTTAATCTATATTATTAAGGCTCAACATGTTTATGTTGAGTGGTTAAACTTAAACAGCCAATCACTCGTTTCAATCAGAGAAATTCTATTTGTAGACCACTTATTACTTTATGTAGTTTAATTTTATTAAATGACTAAAATATCTTAAGATGGTGTTTGATTGGGGTATCAACTATATATTAATATTAATTAATACAATATTTGATTAGAAATAATGATATGTATTAACTAGTACATATGTATTAGTTAATACACAACTATATTGTTAATTGAGTATTAACTAATACATAATTTAACCATGATATTATTTAATACATTGATTTTTACATATTTGTCTTTACTAATTTTAAGAAAATTAATTATCAAATCAATCTCATATTTTCGTAATTAGTAAATCGACCTCATATTATCAAAATGGTAAACAATTCATGTTTTTAGCAAGTGCTGAACTATTGACCTCTTACATACTAACTAAAAGTTTTGTCACTATACTACTAATTCTAATTATTTTTTTAATATATACTTCAAATATAGTTATTAAAGCAACTCACGTATTATTGTATCAAACATATTATGTTTATTTATTAATGCTATTTAGTAATTAACATTTGTTCCACGTCGTTTATTTAATTATAGTTTTAATTTAATTATGTATCTACTGATTAATTTTGGAAATGGTTGAAAATAAGTAATATTCTAAATTTAGTATTTGTAGGCTGTAGAATACACATTTTGAAAATATTTTTTCAATCATCTCTAAAAACATCAAAAAGACTATAGTATGTAGATAATTAAATTAGAACTCTAAGACACATATGATGTTAAGTTTTAATTTTCTCATCGATCATAAAATTTAGTCAAATTTTTAAAATTGTCAAAAAGTAGCATAATTTGACCAAATTTTATGGTTGATGGAAAACTTAAAACTTAACATCATATGTGTCTTAAAATTCTAATTTAATTATCTACATACTATAGTCTTTTTGATGTTTTTAGAGATGGTTGAAAACATATTTTCAAAATGAGTATTCTAGTAGCCTATAAATACTAAATTTAGAATATTACTTATTTTTCAATCATTTCAAAAAATTAATCTGTAGAGACATAATTAAATTAAAACTATAATTAAAAAAAACGTTGAACAAATGTTAATTATTAAAGAGCATCAATAAATAAATATGATATGTTTAATACAATAATATGAGAGTTGCTTCAACAACTATATTTGAAATATGTAAAAATGCAATTGGAATTAGTAGTGTAGTGTAGTGGTAAAACTTTTAACTATTATGTAAGAGGTTTATAGTTAAAAACTTTCTAGAAGCATGAATTTTTCACCAATTTAGATTGTAATTTGGTAACTACGAACATATGGGGTCGATTTGATAATTAATTTCATTAAAATTAGTAAGGTCAAGTATGTAAAAAGTTATATTAAGACATTTTAGTCTTTCAACAAAAGTAGTATGTATATAATAATTGATGGCCTCCAAATAGAATTTTCCAAAATCTACTTCATTTGACCAAAGGGTAGGCAAAAAGCCCAAAAAAAGTGTTAGTATGTAGAGCTTCAATCGAATGGACCGCTTAGTTAGCGAGGAAATTCACAACTCTACTTGTTTCATAAAAATTATGTGTGATTTTGAATTGTCTGCAATCAATAATAAGCATTATTAGATGTCTTTCTTCATTTTGGTCTTCCACTATTAGACTTGTAGCTTCTTGAATGTCTGATTCTGCATGAATCACTTCAAATCTCATATATTTTTTTGTATTAATAGTCCATCTCGAATTGCTCAGATCTCTACCACTATGCTATTGGTGATGCATAATCTTACCTTTAGAAGTCTCTAACCATCCTCCAAGGTAGTTCCTTAGTACTCCTGCACAACATGTCGACCCGGGATTTTCAATAGAAAAACCGTATGTATTAAGTTTTGTCCACCCTTACTCCGAAGGTGACTAAGCGATCTGAATTGTCACCAGACCGATTCCCTACACTTGGAAAAATCATTAGTGACATCCTTTGCTAGGGAAATAAAAGTAACTGCAATATTCTGGCGCACCATTAGTGACATCCTTTGCACGTGGGGATGTTAGCAGCTTCCCAGGTTGGAGCCATGCTCAAGGTCGTCACCTGCTTCGCAGAGGCTCTGATTCGACGAATCTACTGTTGGGAAATTAGATGCTGCTAGTTTTCGTCAAATTATTTTTCCAGGACCTTGGGATTCAGTGGCTCAAGATAAATGCACACGAGACGAGGATATACGTGGCTCACCAATTGGCTACGTCCACAACTCACACCAACTTTGACTATAAATAAATAGTGTATATAAATTGTGTATCACTCAAACACATACTGTGTATCGCTCGCACTCTAAAAATATTCACTCTGTATTTTTTGCTCACATGCACATCACTATTTTTTCTCTCACAAACTCAACACTCCAACAACCTTCTCTTACTCTTCTTTCTTCTCCTTGGATTTCCTTCGACAATTGATGGTCTCTTTATAGTTGACAAAAGATGACAATCTTGAGTGTCTTGCCCACTTTGGTGAGTGGTTTTCCAAATTTGGTGAGTGTCTTGTACACTTTGGTGAGTGTCTTGGCCACTTTGGTTGAGTGCCTTGGTGGCGGTGGCCCAAAAAGTCTCCATTGTCAACGTCTACAAAATCCTCTAGCAAGAAGTCGAGACGTCGTACAACGATGTGCTCCAGATGCACTTTTACGAGACCTGCCCTTACCTAAAGTTTGCTCATTTCACGGCCAACCAGGCCATCCTCAAAGTCGTCGGAATCGCCAGTCGCGTCCACGTCATCACTTTCAAACTCAAACAGGGGATGCAGTTCCCAACATTGATGCAGACTCTCGCTCTCCGTCCCGACAACCCATTGTCATTCTGTATCACCCGGATTTGGCCCGCCAATGCGGGACAACTCCAGTGACCTGCAACAGGTTGGGTGGAAGCTTGCTCAGTTGGATGAGACCATAGGCATCGACTTCGAGTTTCGTGGCGAACTCTTTGGCAGATCTCTAACCCATAATGATTGATCTACGACCACCGAAGGTGGAAATGGCAGTGGTGAACTCTGTCTTCGATGAAGGTCTTAGGAATGATGAAGGAGAAGATGAAGAAATGAAAAATAGCTCATCAGATAAAGTGAGGTCATAATAGTCATTTGATAAAGATAAAAATATGTTAAAAATATTAACTAACGCAAAAGAGTAACGTCTAATGACGGAGTAACCAATCAGTCACACTGGGCAAATATGTGTAACCATTGAGTCACACAAAAAAAATGATTAACCAATTAATCACACTAGGCAAAGATGTGTGTGTGATAATAAAAAATACTTTAAATTTAAACAATTAGATAACATGTTATAGATAAATGCATAATGAATACCAATATATATTTTGTCCAGAAAAAATACCAATATATTATTAGTGCTAGACATTTTAAGTTCAACGCATTCATTGTGACAAGAATAAAATTATATCTTGATTATTTAAAACAATATACATAAAAATATAATATTTCAGAACTAATATATATATATATATATATATATATAATTATTTTATTCATTTTTTAATTTAATATTTTCTTTATTATAAAATACAATTTCAACTAAACAAAAAATAATATATTCACTGTTTCGCGCAAAGCGTTGAGAAGATATCTAGTATAAATAATAAATATAATACTAAATTAAGTATTCCTTCTCTATATTACATATCATTTTCACGAACATAATAGCCTCAAGTTAACATTATATATTTAACTAAACTTATGTGCTTAATATTGAAATATTGTAATAAAAGTATTAATTTAATATGTACGCACTTAGTTTTATTTTTAATTTTTGTTATTATAAATGTTTTAATAAACTTATTATTCGTATAAGTTAATAAATAGAAAATAACACAACGTAGAACATTTGGAGATGTCAAAGATAAGGAAAGGAATAAGAAAATATGTATTTGCGCAAATTTATTTTGTAAAAGATATAATATTTATAAGTTAGAATGAATTATAACTATTTGTAACGTTTTATACTTTTTAAGGTTCTAGTAGAAAAATTAAGGAATTGTATAATGATGGAGATATAAAATTAAAAGTTAGGTTTTATGAAGAATTATATAGAAATAAAACTTTTTTTTAGAAACTTATGAGGATTTCTAAAGTATCCACGAGACATCGATTACGAGTTGGTTAAAGTAAAACATAACTAAACAAGAAATCTATTTCACGCTTGCGCGTGATAGGTGTTTTTTTAAATATAATTAATTATAAGTAAAATATATATAAATATTTAATAAAAACATATTAATAAAAAATGATGATTATTTAATATATTATAGATTCTTATTAAATAAAATTTATTAATCCATAAATTAAGTTAAAAATACATTTAAATATAAAGTTCCATAAAACTTAAGTATTAAAAAAATATATTAATGTGTTAAATTTTAGATTGCATACATAATTATAATTATGTATTGATTTATTGAAGTAAGATGATATTATGTCTAAAAAAAAGACTCTACATGACTATATATTTATTTTAAAAAACTATACTTATTATATTAATATATTTTTTATATATGTGTTAAAATTTATATTGCATGCATAATTATAATTGGGCACATAATATTAGACATGCAACTATTAATTTTTAAACAAATATATGTAATACATAAAATTAATTATAATTTAGTCTTAGAAATAAAATTTAAGAACGAAATTTAATATGTCAACTTACTTGATTTTTATAAAGTATAATATTATAAAATTTAGTATTTGAATAAAATTAATAAAAATAATAAATGCACATGTGAAAGATGGATATATTATTGAATTTTTGTAACTTCTGTAGAGAATGAATGAGAATGCTTGGAGGATTTTAAAGTGAGTTACATGGCATGCCACATATGAATGAGAATTGTATTTTTGACATGGACCAATAAAAATTGATTAATTTGACATTAAGAGTAAGAAAATACATCAAAAAACTCACTTGTCACTAGGGCTGGGCATGAACTGGTTCGGGGCCGAACCGTTTCAGAACCGAACATTTACCACATTTTAAAACTGGTACGGTTTACCGCTCCAGTTTTTGGTTGCTCCAGATTTTGGCCGATTTACCATACCGGTTCTGAACCGGTTCGGCCGAACCTGTTCATACCCAAAATTGAGTCACTTTAATCAAAATACAAAAAAAGTGGCTGAAGCAACCCATGCACTAACAGCAATACACAGTTGCAGAGGTCCTTCAGGGGAACCTGGGGGATCATTATCTTTCGAGGTATTATCGGTTCTATTTGGAGACGAGGACCATAAACCTCCCAAAACACATGATTTTGAAGCGTGTATTGGGGATGATGATGCACAAGGGGATTTCCGAGTGTGAAGTCTGTATTTCTGGAAATGGTCAACAACAATACATATTCAGTTATCAATGGGAGCAAAAACAAAGAAATCGAAACATTCAATTTATGGATCAAGTTCGAATTTTGAAGGGAAAAATGAGATGGGTTTATCTTATTTGGAATGGATGATGATGTAGTTGCAAATTTTGATCAGATGCATCACTTAAGGACAATGGAGACACAATACTGACCTGTAAATGACTCTTCACTTTGTCGTTTGTCAGGCCATCAACCTGCATGTGTTCTCTGATCTGCTTTGGAGTAGCAACTGCAGGAATAACCGAATCAGATACATAACTTCAAATTAGAACCAAACAGAGTTTAGAATTCAGATTCGATACTAGATCTTGTATCTTCCTTGTTGTGATTAAAACTTTCAATTCATTTATCATAATTCAACTCAATAAAGCGATGTATACGTGACCAACCTTGAGAGCCACCAAGTTGTTGCAGAGCATTGACAAATCGGCGATGCAACTCAGGTGACCAGCTTTAATTAGTCAATTCAAGATTTCTTCAAACCAAAAAAAGGTAGCTAACCTTCGTTTGAGCTTTCAAATCTTGCTTCGGACTGACAGGTTGAACTGCATAGGAGTTGTTATAACTAGAAGTCCAGAGCTGAAGACAACTCTTCCAATTCCTCGTGTCTTTGGCATCCCTCAATTCTTACCATTTCGAAGCTTCGAGGCGATCTGGACCCAGACGGCGGCACCAAGGCATAGATGGGAACTTGTAATTCACCCAAGCAGAGATGGTTTGGCATTTCTACATACGATTCTCATTTCGACACTAGTGATTGAGAAAAAACGGTTTTGTCTGGTCTGGTTTGAAAGTGGTCTGGTCTAGTATTTAGTAGTATTTTAAGTTTAAAACCGGTACAAAAAAAGGTTCGGTTAACCGGTTTTGAACCGGTTTTCTGTACCTATTATGAACCGCTCTATAATTTTAAAAAATATGTTTGTTTTGTGAACCGGTTCAGCCGAACCGGTTCGAAACCGGTACAGTTCAAGTACGGTTCGGTACGGTTCGATCGAACCGGTTATTTTTGCCCAGATCTACTTGTCACAATTGCATACAATTTAGTCAAATTAATATATATATATATAGATAGATATGATATAAATCAATAACAAACAATTATTTTAACATTAGGATAAAGAGATTACTTCAAGTTTCCTATGTGTCAACTTTCTATTCGTTCCAACTAAATAATACATATAAAAAAGAATTAAAAAATAAGATCATAAATGTGTAAGTGAGATAAAATGTGAAACGTACCGTGAGAAGCGTTAGAGGAATTCTAAAGCTTTTGGAGGTACGCGTGTCGAGTCCATACACTACGGGAAATGGTGCATTTACCGGCTAAACTTTACGGCTCGATGTATATTGAGCCGTGACAAATTAATTTAAATTAAATATCACGGCTCAAATAACATTGAGCCGTTATTTAGTTTTTTTTACGGCTCAAATAAGTCGGCCGTTACCTTTATCACGGCTAATTTTAAGTTGGGCCGCAAGTTTTACATATTTTATCACGTCTCAAAACCAAATGAGCCGTGATAAATGGGTAAATTAAAAAAAAAAATATTGTCACGGCTCATTTGGATTTAAGCCGTGACTTATTAAACTCGAAAGGAACAGAAAATGGACCAAAATAATTAATATTTTTTTTACATTATTTTTCACGGCTCAAATATTTGAGCCGTTAAAAAAAATTCAAAAATTTTCGATTTCCAGCCGATGCGCGCCTCTGGTCAATTCAATTATTTCTTGTTTCTTTTCAAACCTACAATAAAATAATGAAGACCAGCACTAAGTTCAAGGAATAAAATAATGAAGACAACCAAACACTTCATCGTGTTCCACCCTTTAATCAATAATGAAGACCTCCCTCTTCCTCAAACCACACCTTTCTTCTTCATCACCTACTTCACCATGGCACCATGGCCTCCTACAACGTCTTCCTCGCATCCTCGCCGCTCGCCTGCAACTCACATCCTTGCCGCTTGCCTGCAACTCACATCCTCGCCGCTCGCCTGCAACTCACATCCTCGCCGCTCGCCTGCAACTCATATCCTCGTCGTTCCTCGCCGCCACCGCTTACTCCTCCGTCCATTCTTCACGTTCTCCGCCCCTTAACCAAAGCTCACCTCACTGCCACGTTCCACGTCACCCTCATGTTGCCATCCCATAACTCCGCCGTGAGCACGAACTCACCGTCGTTATTGTTCTCCATCTTGAACTGGAACAGGCCGTTAGGGTGAGGTCTAAGCTCGGATCCGTGTCTTGCCATGGTGGCGATGGAGTTCTCCGGTGTAGAAATGTCAACGACGAAGACGAGGTCTGTAAGAGTTAGTTGCGGCTTCGGGGGGCTGCGGTGGCGAAGCTTGGATGCAGTGCGGTGGCAAAGCTTGGAAGCTTGGATGCAGTGCGGTGGCGAAGCTTGGACGAAGAACCGCCGTGGCGGAAGGAGAAAGAAGAAGACAATAAAAAAAACAAGATTTTTTTAAAAATATTATTATTTTTGTCGACGAGCAAATGCTCAATGTCCGGAACAAGACGAAATTCGACTGGATTCCCAAAAAGAAGATGCAATTATTATTATTTTTTTTAAAACATATATTTTGGACGGCTCAATCAAAACGAGCCGTTAAAATAAAAAATAAAAAAAATATTTATCACGGCTTAATCCAAAAGCGCCGCTATAATTATTTTGGCGGCACTTTATGCTTTTGGGCCGGGAATTATCACAACTCATTTTATATTGAGCCGTGATAATTGTCCCGACACATTGTATTACAGCTCAACTTCAGTTGAGCCGTGATAAATTAACGGCTGAATATTTCAGCCGTTAAAAATACCATTTTTAGCCGGTATTGGTCATTCCTCCCGTAGTGATATTATAGTCAGTTATAAAAAAAATATTAATCAACCAATGAAAATATTTATTTTGGATAACTAAGTAGTTCAAAAAATTATATGTCGTAATTATAGAAGAGCTAACCAAATTAATATATATATATATATATATATATATGTGTGTGTGTGTGTGTGTGAAAATAGTAAGTGAAACTATATGTATAATTTACTTATTATTTATTATAATTTTATTTTATAAAACTATTCTTAATTACGAAAAAACGTAATATTATAAAATAAACAATAAGGTATATTTATAAATAATACTAACCCTATTAGTATTTGTGTGTAATATAAATTATTCTATTTATTTCAATATTATAATTCTATTAAAGGAAATAAAGATTAAGTCTATTTATTTATAAAACTAATTAAAAAAATTACATGAATGATTATTAAAAAGTAATTGTAACAATTATTAATACAACTTTAATTAATAATTTTAAGTTATTTCTTTTTGTAGTTTTGTCACTTCTATTTGTATAATATGTTAATGAAAATGTTAAAATCATTAGTAATTTTTTACTAATTTAAATAATATTAAACATATCTAAAACAAATATTATTTATTTTCTATTTATAAAATATATTGGCTCAATAGATGTAAAAATATTTTTCATATTTGTTTTAATATATTGATGTCCATATAATACTTTTAACTTAACTATTATGGTTTTATGACTTCTATAGTTCTATTAGTTTTATATACTTATATAAAAATGTCAACAATTTATCTTAATAATAATAATATTATTATTATTCATTTGTATGCTAATTTTATATTAAATTTTAATTATAATATGGTAAACAATGTTGATATGCAAATTGATAAAATGATTATTTAATAATCTAAATTTATACTTTATTAGTTTATTTAATTTTTATATGTTCATACTTGTTATCCATCAAATATAATATTATGTATTTTATTATTTCATAAAATTCACTATATACAATATATTTAAGATAAAATATAAATATATATGTAAAATAAAGAGAAATTATTAAGATTTTGTAACTTATCTAGAAAATAAATGAGAATGTTTGGAGAAATTTAAAGTAATTTACATGTCATGCCACTTAAGAGTGGGAATTGTATCTTTGACATAGACTAATTAAATTTGATTATTTTGACATTATGAGTGAGAAAATCCATCAAAAACTTTATTTGTCACAATTGCATACAGTATAACCAAATTAATATATAGATAAATAGATAATCATAATAAAAAAGGATAGATAAGTTTTTATATTTTCTTTTCACTGTTGTCTTTACTCTTCTCTAGATTTCCCTTTCTCATGTCTTAGGGTTAAATACTAAATAGCTACCCGAACTTTGGACGTTTTACAAATAGCTATCCGAACTTTGAATTTTCAATAACGACTACCTAAACTTTGGACGAAGGTGCAAATAGTTACCTCAACTTTGACACATAGGGCAAATCGCTACCTCCGTTAAATATCCTATTATATATGGACGAAAAATGATTTGTTAGCACATGATTGGTCCATAATTTTAAAAACTATATTATTTTTTGAACAAACTAAAAAAATCATTAAAAAACTAGAAAAATAATAGGAAAAATAAAATTTTGTAATATAATTTTTGTATTGAAAAATATGAAACAAAATTTTAAAAAATTTAATCACTTATTTTTATTTCATAATTTTAATAAAAAAATTATATTTAAAACTCTTATTTTTTATATTAATTTTTCAGCTTTTTAAAGATTTTTTCTATTTTTTTTTTTATTATTTTAAAAAAATAATATAGTCTTTAAAATTATGGATCAATCATGTGTTGCCACGTCATTTTCTGTCCATATTTAACGAAGGTAGCTATTTGCCTCATATGTCAAAGTTTAGGTAGCCATTTTTAAAAATTCAAAGTTCGGGTAGCTATTTGTAAAACGTCCAAAGTTCGGGTAGCTATTTGGTATTTAACCCGATGTCTTATCCATTAATCAATATCTAATTGTTGGAATTGAGTGATGATCTTCGAGTTCATCACCATTCCACCTTTGAATCTCATTGCAACTTATACAGTATTATGGAATCAAAACTCTAACAATTCCTCAACAATGAAAACCATTATCTACTGCATTTAGATCCTTTTCTCATAAATCCTTATTCAACAAAAAGTGTCTTCAACAACAACTTCAATCCATAATAATGGAGACTCAGTGAGTGTTAGATATTAGGCAGCGATTTAGTACTTTGACATGTCACAAGATTTTAATCACCATTTAGAACATCAATTAAGAACCATAGCCTCATAAACTCATGGCGCCACCTTCATCGAGATTTGACATTAAATTCACTCATGTCCCTTCCTTTTCTTACGATGCACTAATCTCATCCCTAAAATAACGTCTCACAATGTATTCCACAAACATAAAGATATGTTATTACTCATAAAGATACATTCTACCATCAAAGGAAAAAATTTCATTTTATAATTGGATACATGTTAAAATATATGGGAACACCGTAATAGCAAGCACCTTGATTGTCACCACGATATTAGATTTCAGTCAATATATATTCTCAATACGTTCTCTCATTAAACCAAATTACACATTCCACATTATTACTATACAAAAAATTTATACTCATTTAAGCATCATAAAGGGACCCAAGGAAAAAGTCTAACTGTCACATTTTGCAGGTGCTTGGATCAACCTCAGACGAGTTTCACAGCCAACTTCAGTACCTTGTCCCAACATTTGACAACGTTTGTTGGAACCCCGAACAAAAAATTTACAAACTCGCGCAATAGTTAACAAGAGTAAACTGATGAGGGAGGAACCTCCCAAGAAAACTTCTAAACCTTCCATTTGTACATCATGGCACCACAAGGTCCGTTTGATGCCCCTCACAACTATACAATTTTGACATCAACCACGAAGCCAATCTATCTGCATCTGTCGGAACCTTCGATAGATGTAGGCATGGGTCCCTCCCGACCTATAACCTCGTTTGCACAACAGTATTCGCAACGACCGACATACTCATTTACCCCAGTTCAGAGGCCTTGGTCCCATCACAATTGCGATGCTCATTGCTTTGGTGATGTTCCTATAATAAGCTAAATGATATACATCAAGTTACTAAGGGATCTTAACACAATCTCCCAATACCGTAAAAAAATAACCAATTCTTGTGCCCTTGACCAAACAAGAGGCAACATCTGACATCTAGACATACACTTTGAGGCTCTCCCAGGCGTGCTGGTACAATAATGACTAAGCAATGCACTATACTCGGGGAATGCTCAACTTTGTTCCTCAAAGTTGTCTGATCAACCACTTTTCATCCTCATTCAAGTAGAAGAATTAATCAAGAAGAAAATGAAGGAACATATAAGGGCAGTAATGACCACCTTGAGACACAAGGCCTCACGTCCATTCATTGGCCTCAGTCAAAATTCTCAAGGACGTAGTAGCGAAAGCAATACCTGATTACAGGGCGATAAAAGATCCCATTTGTCACATCGACATGCATGAGGCATACCTCTCAGGAATGGCCTACGATGATTATCACGTCGCGTTATTATTCCCCATCAACCCTATCAGGCACAAACTCCTCATGGTTCTTCGGATTACCATCAACGTTCGTCAACTCCTGAGAAGACCTTAAGATGAAATTCATACAGAAGACCAGAACCAGACACTACTCTAGCAACCTTCTACGAGCGCTTCCTTAAAAATGTCAGTGAGATCGACCAGTAGATCTCTAAAGGCGAGATTTGTCGTATCTTTTATAAAACATCAACCTTTTGAACAAAGACTCCACAAAATTAAGGAACAACTATAATATTAAAGACATCAACATCCTGGAGGAGTTCACCGTAAGAGTTAAAGGATACATAGACCTAAAAAGGGATGACATGATTGTAAATGCCTCTGTAGTGACACGAGAACCCAAGAAGGAGGAAAAAAGGAAAAAAAAATAGGAGGATAATAGTATGAGACCTTGGAACCATAAGTTTCATAGGGAAGTGCTCAATTATTTCACTCCTCTGAATAGGGAAATTTATGCGGTTTCGTCGAATGGAAAAGTAGTCACTGGTTAGCCCCCAAAAATGAATGACGCACCCATGAGTCTCAACCTAAACAAATATATCAATACTATAAAGTGAAGAGCCACAAGATCAATAAATGCAATGTCTTAAAGAGAGACATTGAGACCCTCATCTAGAGGGGTCTCCTGAAGAATGTGATGACTCAAAAAGTATGTAGTCACTCGCCTTCACGACATCAACCTCAGCCTGATGAGGAACCACAACCGAGACCCTCCCATCAAAAGCGAGGAGGAACCATAAATGTGATATCAGAAGGGTTCACTGCAAGAGGAGGTAGTGGAGCCTAGGAAGTGTACACCACCCAACTTTCCACGACAGTACAATAGGTACAAAGACCAACACCCCAAGAATAGACTATAATATCCTTCTCTAAAGAGGATATGACTCATGTAGACTTGATAAGTACATTCGAGCGGGTAAATCATGGTCAATAAATGATATGACTCGATGGGTCGATATAGCAGGGTGTGGTTGAGTTGCAAGTATATCCTATATGAAAATTGGTGCAGGACTAATGCATATCCTTGCCAAGAGGTGGTACCCTTATACTCCTATGTTTCACATCTCTTTGTAGAAGTAAAATGACTGTAACCCTAAGAGATGTACAAATGATCTTAGGTTTATGGGTTAACGATCTTCCAATAACCAATTTGTACAGGAAGACCTTTGTGGATAGTGAATTCGCGTTGGACTTATGCCATGAACTACTCAGAGTCGTCCCATAATGTAGCGAAAGAGAGAGAAGAGGCACCTGCGTGCCAGTGAGTTGGTTGAAGATGATGTTTGAAAAGTAACCCGATTCGCCGGATTAGGTCCCAGTTAATGACGAGGCAACCTAGCAGGGAGAAAGAAGGTACATTCTAGCCCTCCTTGGGGTCTGTTTGATCTCGAACTCAAGTAGAGACAAAGTAGCACTTGAGTACCTTTATTTCCTACGAGATTTAAATCAAACAAATCAATATAGTTGGGGCTCTGTTGTATTGAGGTTCCTACAAAATATAATGTGAAAGGGTATTATCGTCAACAAAAAATGTCCCAGGATGCGTGTACTACTACACGTATGGTGTTATCTCATTTATAACGTAAGAAACAATTTTTTTATGCACTAGTTCCAGTAATAATTTAATTTGTTGTAGATGTGATGTTGGGAGAATATCAACATAGACAGACCCAGGATCACCATAACCTCCAAAGATGACAAATTGATTGGATGTTGGTGGTTACACAGGAAATTGGCAAATGACACACCAACACTCACAAATGTCACTTCTATTGAGATCAATCTAGAGGACTAAATGATGACAGGGTAGTTATAGTTCACATGAAATTGTCGTAATTGGATTTTTTTCAATCCCAAATAAGCAAATTTTATATTTTCAAATACTCTATAACACCTACTGGTTCCCAAGAATCCAAAACATTCTGGATATTTGCATGGAGTTGTTGGTACTTAGTTTGCCTCGTTTGTCACTGATCCACTTCAACCTTGCTGAGTCGCACATGACAAGCAGAGTCTATCACTAGTTTGATTTACCACAACATATCCCACCCTCATTAGGTGAACGTGCGAAATAGGACAGTCTACATAAAGGTCGGTGGGATAAGTTGTCGACAATTCTATATTTCACCTAGCATCAGGTGTATGGAAATGTGGAACAACCATTTTAATAAACCACCCCAATCATGTCAACGTAACACCCGATGATTATATGACATGGTATAACCCCAAAATGTTGACGATGATCAACGAAGCCCCTACTCCCGCGAGACCCCGAAGCTAAAGCATGGATCGTAGTCCGATGCACTTTCAAATGCATGGAAACCCGTCCATGGTGATGGTAAGTTAAAATTTCTAATTGTGTAATTAGTATAATTAACTTAAGTATTCTTAGCATTATTATGTTTTCGTTCTACAACTGCAGGTTAACAAAAAGGGCAAGGAATGGTTGAGGAAAGAAACAGGTCGGGATTTTAAAGATGATGAAGAGTTGATTGAAGATGCTTGATACGTCTTTGAAGTCAGTGGTGAGTTTGATCAGATCATGGAAAAACCAGTGACGTCGAGTAGCGATGTGGACCAAATACCCATTTGCAATTTTACTACCCCAAATTTCAACCGCCAGTAACTCAGTATGCTCAGGAGGATGAGCATGCGTAAATACCCATGAAGATGAGGAACGTCAGGGTGATGCGTGTCCATCTCGACGTAGGGGCGAGATGGAGGTAGGGGTGAGATATATGACCGAGTTGGAGACATTACTTTCTTTTGTATTCTTGTTGACTTCAGATTCATATTAGATAATTAGTTTCACAATTTACTTTAATTATTTGATAAATGAATTTATATGGATTTTCTATTCCAATAAATTTGTAAGTGAAGTCACTGTATGAAAACTTATTTGAAATTGAAACTTAACGGTTATGTTCATTCGTATATACTTTTAATTTATTTATCTATTCAATCAAGTTTTTGGAGATGGTACTAAAACATAATATTTCTAAATTATATGATCTTTGACCCTAAAAATATTTTAGAAATATTTTTTTTCCAATCTAAAGAAAATGAAAAAAGTAGATTGAATACACAAATGAGTAGAAATATCCATCAATTATTATTATTTTTTATAAATGTTATTTAAATATAAGTAATTATTATTATTTTTTAAACAAATAACTCTACCCGTATTTGACAATCACAAGTAGGGTTTTGTTAATCTAACTATCCACGAATGTACGAATGTGAGTCGCGGAAAGGAATTAAATAAATTTTGACACGCTAATGACATTCAAATTTATGGATTAAGTTTGGATGTCAGGCAACGAGAGTTACGATTCAAGGAGTCCAGGAGAGTTTCCTTTTTCGTTATGTTCTATGGAACATTTGGAAAAATAGAAATTCACTTATATTTAATAAACCTTCTATTTCTTCTGTTTTTAATCTTTCTTTATCTCAGGCAAAATTTCACCAAAATGTTTATCTTGAGATTGAGACCACTAATGAGTTTGTCTCCATTGATGTTAGTTGGAATCCCCCCAAAAAATATTGGTTTAAAATTAATACAGATGAAGCTGCTAAGGGAAATCAAGGAATTGCAGGAGAAGGTGGGGTCATCCGAGACTACAAGGGCCAATGAATTGCAGGATTCTCAAGGAACTTGGGTTGTTCAAATAGTCTCGCTACGGAATGCCGGGCCATCCGAGATGGGCTCTTACTGGCAAAGTCACTTGGATTAAAATCCATTCACCTCGAAACGGACGCCCTCTCAGCTCATAAGGTAATCTCTGAGGAAAATATGTCAAATCTAAAACTAATGCCCATTATTGCGGATTGCAGGAAGCTATTAATGCAGTTCAAAAGAATGAAATTCAGACATATATACCGAGAAGCAAATGCGGTAGCAGATATCATGGCAGACATGACGACTAAACATCGTCAAGTGTTCGAAATTCATACCGTACCTCCGAAGGAAACTACTAACGCGCTCCGTAAAGACGCGGTCGATTTTTCTTTTTCGAAAATTGTAAAAGCTAGCTAGTTTTTAGTTTTGTGTGTTTTGAACTTGGGTGCAAAGTTTTGCCACCTATATGATTTTAGTCCATAATTACAAAAAAAAAAAAAGACATTCAAATTTATGACTAGTTTTGTAATTAATTTTTGAAAATAGAATATTATGATAAGTTATTAAATTGGGCTATTTTGCAAGAAGAAAAAAAATGGAATTTGGGCTTTCTCAAGGCTTGTCCGCCCAAACTCTCAAGTCTCAACCCTCACGGCGGTGGGAAGCAACCATCTTCATCAGGCGGTGCCTCTGAAGAATCCTTTAGATTTCGTCGTTTCTCAAAATTCCTTTCGCGGAGACTCACACTCCACAAATGGCGTCAGCTTACGGCAGAACGATGCATAGAGCAGCAGCTTCCATTAGATCCAATCTCCGTGGAACTGGTAATGGATCCACCTCCTCCGCCTTCCCTCTTCCTCCAAGATCCGCTCTTCCGTCTCCCGCTCGCCGTGCCTCAATTTTCAGGTCAGTGTCAGCTTTAGTATGTAAACTCCGAAAACTTGGAGCTGAATCTTTTATTAGCTAGATGCTTATTGGTATTTGTGATTGTTGGTGGATAGATCGGCACCAGAACTTGGATGCGTGCAGTCGCTGTTGCCACTCCACAGTGCGGTGGCAGTTGCGAGGATGACGTCATGCCTGAGCACGACGTCGAGTTGCCGGGCGCTTTCTCAGGGTACTCTCTGCTGTACCTCTCCAGACCTCTAGTATGATTTTCTGTTTTTCCGTGTGAGTAGCTTTTGCTTACTCTACTACTTCATCTGCAGTTTATCTCTCTTGTGTGATCAATGTACGATCTTTAGCTGTTGGTTATGATTTACTCATGGAATGAACTACTTAGTTACACAGAGTAGGGAAAAATTGACTTAAGCATATGATAGTAGAATCTTGTGATCAGAGTACCATATTGTATGTTGGTATTTTTGTTAGCATTGCAATGTTCCAGCTTTAGTGAACTTAAAGTGAGTTGATTATAGAATCTTGCCATATAACAGTCATGGATTGATGATTGAGTAATGCTGAACTTCAAGTTGAGGTATTTTTTGTTAGCCTTGCAGGTTGAATTTCAAGTTGAGGGTTAATCAATCAAACTGAACTGCTTATAAAGCAATTTGGGTTTTTAAGTCAATTCAGTTTTAATTTTTACACCTTTGGAAAATTATTAATACTAGAAGTTACAACATGAGACTTAGAACCTCAGAAAGCATAGAGCTTGGACATTTGTTTTGCAGAAGATAGAATGGATGCTGTCCATTTCAACAAACCTAAGTTAGATTTGGATTGAATCTAACTTGATGCTGGAATCAATAGCTAATACTTAACTTAATCTAGTCTTCCCAATTGATGATCACAGTGAATCTGAATTCTCAAATTATTTTGTGAAAAATATGAGAGAAATTTGCAAACAAATAAAGAGGGATAAACAAATTTACATATGTTTTTGAATTTTTAACGAAAAATTTGATATTAATCAAGAATTGGATGCTGAAGAAACTAGAGGTGAAAGGAAAAATCGGTGAGTCCGAAAAATTGGTAAAAAATGAACTGAAATGATCCGATTCAGTTTACGATTGAATTTTTCTATTTGGGTTCGGATTTCGGTCCTAAACGGTCTAGGGGTTAAAAGATCATGGGGACCGATCCGATCGTTAATACATATATGTTTATATATATTATAATTATCATAATATGAAGTAGTAGTATTTAATAGGATTAATGAATTAATATTATTTTACTTGTTCAATCGGTCTTTTAATTATTCAATCAATTTTAATGCAAGATTATGTAAATATTGTTTAATTAAGTTATTTGATGTGGTTTTGAATGCTCATTGTGGGTTTGAATGTGTATTTTTTAGATTTTCGGTTTCAATCGAAAAACTGGACCGAAATTTGTAATATGAATGATCGGATTTTTTGGTACTTGTATTTTTTTTTGGAAGAAAATCTGGTTTGAAAAAATAGGCACCCGACTGAAATAAGGGAAAAAAAAGTCGGACCGGTGCAGTTTCACCCCTTAAAGAAATCATGATCATGTCTATGTAAACCAAGCTTTATGAACTATAGATAGAGTTACTCTATAGGCTCGATGATTGATCAAATAATAACTGAAGGTTCTCCTTCAATGATGCTCTTAAAAACAGTCAGACCGGTGCAGTTTCACATCTAAAAGAAACCATGATCATGTTTATGTAAACCAAGCCTTATGAACTATAGATAGAGTTACTCTATAGACTCGATGATTGATCAAATAATAAATGAAGGTTCTCCTTCAATGATGCTCTTAAAAACAGTCAGACCGGTGCAGTTTCACATCTAAAAGAAACCATGATCATGTTTATGTAAACCAAGCCTTATGAACTATAGATAGAGTTACTCTATAGACTCGATGATTGATCAAATAATAAATGAAGGTTCTCCTTCAATGATGCTCTAGAATTCATAACCAAATTTTAATGAGGCGCACGTCTCAACCCAAGGCACAACGAGTCGCACGCCTCACTGAAGGGCCAGCCCCTCGGTTGAGGCGCAAACCCTCTAATGTGTATTGTGTTGAGACAAGGGTCTTTCACAACACTGGTTAAATACGATTCAACATAAAAATCTCAATGAGCTTGAATACATCCTATATCAAATGAGAGCGACCTCAGTTGAGACTCTAAATCAATTCAAATTTTTGAGTAGAAGATAAGTGCTGATGGAGAATGAACGTGCAACATTTGACAGGGGATATTTGGTTCCTGCAGGCACATGATGTTGCGAGTTCTTGAAACAAAAGTTTCTGATATTCCGGGTGATCATTGACATTCTTAGGAGGCTATGGTTTGGATGGACAAGTATAGAAACCTTTCTTAATATGTTTTTGTCTCTCTCTGCCTATATTTATTCTGATCCTGATATACAGGCACAAGGTTGACCTTGCATTATATATTACAAGATCCCTTAAAATTCTACATTTACTGTAATTGACCTTTTGGATACATAACAATGATTGGGATGAATGGTGGAAGCTTTGGATTGGGAAATAACACCAGATTGTATTGAACTATGAATTGATTGTCATGCTTTCAGATAAGTTCTGATGTAACTAGAAGAATAGTCTATCAACCCTAGCTAAGAAGAGAAAGTGTTGGGGTAGTAACACAAAGTTCCTCCTTTTATTTTCCCAGATGATGTCGATGGTACGTGAAAAAAGAGGTGCTCTTTATGGAGGTGGCTGTTTCTCCACTGCTCTTTGTGTTAGCATTTGCTTCTATGAAGTTAGTTTTGACCCATTCATTCATTCGTTTGTCATTCATTCATACACTGCATTGTGTACTTAAGAATGATGATTAGAGTTTAATGGCAAATTGGGTTGCCTTGAGCAGCAGCAGCTTCCTGTGATTTTTGCTTCATTTAGTGTTTCTTTTTTTTGATGAAGGTAAATGCATACTTTTGGATGGAACCTAATGAGTGTACTTTTGCTTCTTATTAGAGCTCGGTCAGTCCGTCCCAAGGTGAGGCGATTCTCGCAATGGTCGGCGACTAACCCGCGATTTTCTTTTCTAAGCTGACTTAAATATGGGATGTGTCCTTTCATGTAATCTGTGTACCTTACATGACAGGTGAAAGCTACATTAAATTAATAAATTCTGAAGTTATGGTCTCTCTTTTTTTACTATCTGGTTGCAAAAGAAATTATATTTCATTTCTTATGCTTATACTATACAATTATTTCTTCACAAGAAAATACACATTTCTCCTCTTAAAAAATACACATTTCATATTGTTATTGGGATGTTGATTTTGTTTGCACCTTGGGTTCAACTTTCTGATTTTCTTGAGTATTGTTGTTTTTACATTCATAGAAGGTATTTGGTCATATATGACTTTTGACAACATATATGTGTAACACAAAACACGATGGTAAGGAGAAAGAAGTTCAAGAAGGTCAGCAATGGGACAGAGATAAACTATATGCTTTAATTAGCTTAAACTGATTGGTTCTCTAACTTATGAACTAGATGAAAAATAGGTATTTTTTCCATTTGCAAGAGATAGACCATGCAACAAATTTTTCATAATATATAGGGTTAATAGCTTAATTGGTTACACATGTTTCACCATTGTGCAGAATGGTTACACATGTTTCAAAATGTGATTAATTGGTTTTGCTATGTGACTAATTGGTTACACATGTTTTTCCAAATGTGATTAATTGGTTATTCTGTTAGTAAACCGTTAACTTTAACGTTAATTCATTTTTTTAACATATTATTGAATTGTGAAATGACTATTATGCCCTTAGTTGTCTTGAAGAACAGATTGGAAGGATTGAAAAACCAAAATCGAATCAAATTCGATTTGATGTTAAAATCGAACCATTAAATGTTGTTCTGGGTTCTTGCGAACCCAGAAAATGCTGTTCTGGGTTCTTGCGAACCCAGAAATTGCAATTCTGGGTTCTTGCGAACCCAGAAATTGCAATTCTGGGTTCTCAAGAACCCAGAAAATGCTGTTCTGGGTTCTTGAGAACCCAGAAAATGTTGTTCTGGGTTCTTGAAGAACCCAGAAAATGCTGTTCTGAGTTCTTCAAGAACCCAGAACAGCAATTTCAAACATTTCGAATGGGTTCTTCACAATGTGGGTAACATGTACAACCTTTTAATCACATCATTTCAAACAACAGTATCCATTTAATCACATTATAGAGAAACATGTATGACCTTTTAATCACATTATAGAGAAACATGTATGACCATTTAATCACATTTGGTGATAACATATACTGCAATACAGAACTTCAAGAACCCAGAAACAGCATTTCTGGGTTCTTGAAAAACCTAGAAACAGCATTTCTGGGTTCTTGAAAAACCCAGAAATCAGATTTCTGGGTTCTTGAGAACCCAGAATCGCAATTTCTGGGTTCTCAATAAACCAGAAATCAGATTTCTGGGTTCTCAAGAAACCAGCAATCAGATTTCTGGGTTCTCAAGAAACCAGAAATCAGATTTCTGGTTTCATGAAGAACCCAGAAACGCGATTCTGGGTTCTTCAAGAAACCAGAAATCAGATTTCTGGTTTCTTGAGAACCCAGAATCGCAATTTCTGGGTTCTCAAGAAACCAGAAATCTGATTTCTTCAATTCTTGTTCTTGAAGATGATGTGTTCTTGAAGATGATTCTAGGGGTAATTACGTCATTTTACGTATCTAAATAGTGACTTAACTGTGATTTTAACGGTGAACAGTAAAAAAACCAAATAGTCACATTTCAAAACCAATTAATCACATTTTGAAACATGTGTAACCATTCTGCACAATGGGGAAACATGTGTAACCAATTAAGCTATTAACCCTAATATATATATAGAAAAAAAAACATTTTAAAAAGAAACCCAATTTAGAATCTCTCCCATGGATTAAATGTTAATAATTGAGTGGATTTATACCATCCATCAAACCATGATTGCAACTTAGGCTGTTCCAAACTGTTAAGTGTAGTATTTTAATTAGATTATAAAATACCATTTCAATAAGGTGAAAATGTTGTTTAATTATAGTTTTTAGCATACTTATCCAAATCGGATCGGTCCTCGAACTGGTGAGGGGCCGATCCTGATTCGACCGATCGAATCGCTGGTTCATCGATCGAACCGATCGGTTCATATCATTTAGTGCAAAAAATAATTATAAAAAATAACTCCTCTCAAATTTCAAACTCATTTCATCTTCTTCCTCCTCACCCCGCTACATAGGCTAAGGAGCAACCATCAAGATGTTACACTGTCGCATCATTTCTCACTGTTGATCTTCACCGTGATTCTGTAAAGTTAGTCCTTCTAATGCGGTGCTCGCCATCGCCAGACACTATACATCACAATAGTCGCTAGGGGTGGCAATTTCTGTCACGACACGATTAAACGACACGACACGATCTGCTTTAAAGCGTATATGGGTTTGACCTTAACAGATCTTGTGTCTAAACAACTTTTATACGTTTAGACACGATTAATAACCGTGTCTAAACACCTCAGATCTGCAGATATCTGTATAAACACGATTAACTATTCGTGTCTAATCGTGTCGTGTATTCATGTGACACGAATAGAGACATAGGGGTGTCAATTTCTGACACAACACGATTTCTAAGTGTGTCTAAATAACTCTTATACGTTTAGACATGATTAATAATCGTGTCTAAACACATCTAACATGCAAATACACGGCAAACACACGTTTAGACACAATTAATTAATCGTGTCTAATTGTGTCGTGTACTAAGTGTGTCTAATCGTGTACACGATTACTTCTATGAATTGAGTTAGGCTTAAATTTATACTAATAAAGTAAGTGACCCATTAACCACATTCATGAGTTCTAATTATAATTAATTATTAAAAAAATACTCAAATTTTAGTCTACTTAGAAATTTTTAATTTGTTATTATTTATAATTTAGGGTTCAATATTCAATAAAATAACCAAAATTTGAGTATTACTTTTTTGTAATTAACCATTTTCCGAATAAGGTAATTTCTATAAATCCTTAACGAATCCTGTGTCTAAACAACTCTATACGTTTAGACATGATAAACGACTTATCCGTTTAGACACGACACGATTAATGACATGACACGATTAGACACGACACGATTGTCACCCATAATAGTCGCCATGAGAACCCCGACTGCCACCCATGACCATGATGTTCAAGGGCAAATTCTTTTCTTCTAAGAAATCGGACTCCTCCAGCCCACATGGATCCAAAAGCCCCCCGATCCCACTCTAACTCACCGATCCGATTTGGCAAGAAAAAACTCGAATCCAACTTCAAGGATGAGGTCGGCCGTGACGACAATGCATTTCGATCGGTTGTTCAAAGAATCGACTGGTTTACACCGGTTGAACCGGGTTCACTATGCATTTCGATCTTTTGTTCGAACTAGGTCATCTGTCCAGCTGGTTCACGGTTGAACCCGGTCCGACTAGCGGTCCGGTTTTGATAACTATGATTTTTAGTATAACAACTTTGGTAATTTTCATTAAAATTATACGTTTTTCTTTTCAATATTAATATATCCGGAACATGTAAACTGTGCCTGATTATCTAGTAGAAAGTACAAATGAACACTGTTGGCCTAATGTTTTAACCCCAAAGTTATTATTAAATAGAAACCCATAGGAATGTATGGTGGGGCTGTCCGACAGGTAAACCATCCGTAGCCATGGTTCATAGGAGTATCAGCCAGAAAAGGCACAACCACATCGAGCAGGATCGGAGTAAGTGGAACTGGATCTGGGAAGGTAAAAACTTACCCAGAATCAAACACTTTTTGTGGTTGTGTAATCATGATCGTATACCTACTGATTGCATGCTTAGGAAGAGAGGTATGGATATTGATCCCGTTTGTAAAATCTGTGGCCTATTTGAAGAAAACACCTTGCATGTCCTGCGGGATTGTCAGTATGCTAGGCAGGTTTGGTTGGATATTGGTATTCCGGGTGACATAGATTTTCATGATAACCAGTTAGCGGTTTGGTTGAAAGCTAACAGTCATGATGATAGGGAGCATCACGAGGGGATGAAATGGGGTTTGATTTTTTCCTCTGCTGTGTGGTTTATTTGGAAAAACAGAAATTCGTTTATTTTCACTAACAAATTTCTGGATAGAGATATTGTGAGTCTAACATTTTCGCAGGTACGAGAAATCTCGATTGCACTGGAGAAGTCACAACACGCACGGAGTGGGACGGAGCTCGAAGTTCGATGGACTACACCAGAGTTTGGTTGGACCAAACTGAACACATATGGATCGACGATAGGAAATCTGGGACCAGCAGGATGCGCGACGATCCTAAGAAACCACCTAGGTGGTTGGGTGAAAGGGGCTCAAAGAAGTCTGGGCATAACGAATAGCTTGGTCGCAGAGTTATGGGGGGATAAGGGACGGGCTTATATTGGCAAGGAAGATGGGAATTCAGGACCTCCATGTAGAGTCGGATGCTAAAGAGGCGATAGGTATGATTCTAGAAGAGAACTTGGAAGACAGACCGCTAACCCCTATTATCTGTGATTGCAGGAGACTGATGCTGGGATTCAGGAGAGTGAAGCTAAGGCACGTGTTCAGAGAAGGAAACGGAGCAGCAGACATGTTGGCTAAGGAAGCGGTCAACATAGAATCAACCTTTGTTGAGTTGGATCAACCACCGAGGAGTGTTGTAGCGATTCTTAGACTGGATACCATGGGTGTGACTGGGACTAGATTTTAGGCTTGGCCAAATAAACCGGTTCGGGCGAACTGGTCTGGTCTGGAACTGGTTTGGTTCGAACCGGTTCGGCCGAACTAGTTTCAAAACCAGACCAGTGTTTTTTGCCTTCAAATAGAACAGTTCAAAATAGTACCAAAAATCCAGTTCGAATCGGTTCGACTCGACTCGTTTTTTGATACTGGTTTATACTTAAATTTAAATCAAACCACTTTAAACCTATATAATTTTAGAACCGGTTTGAAGCAAAATCAACTAAACCTAGAGATGTCTTCAATAAACCAAACCTAGAGATATATTGGACTCTCGTATGTTGATGTTGGACAGGATTTTAGTCGGTTGTGGAACAGATTTTCAATCGGTTCAGTGTATTTTTCAGTCGGTTCAGTGTTTTTTCAGCCGGTTCAGTATTTTTCATTTGGTTCAGTATTTTTTTAGACGGTTCAGTGTGTTGGATAGGATTTTCAGCCGGTTTAGGTTCGGTTTGAACCGAATTATTTCCGAACCAAAATTGTTATTAAAAAAAACAGACCAGAACAGTTCGAACCGGTTCTGAATCGGTTCGAACCAGACCAGTTCTTTTTTCCTTAAACCAGACCAGTTTTTTTAGAAACAGAAAAATGTACTGGTTTTGTTCAAACCAGACCAGTTCAGTTCAGAACCGGTTCGACCCAGAACCGGTTCATGAACAAGCCTACTAGATTTGTAACTCTAGAGTAGACTAGTTTGTATGTTTTTGTTTCAGCATTTACCAAAAAAAAAAAACTAGAAACCCACAATAATCTTACCTTAGCTATAAAAGTGAAACTTTTGAATTATTTGAAAAGTGAATATAAAAATTTATATTTAAAAAAAGTAAATATTTTTTATTTAAAACTAATGTAACACAAATAAGTTAAGTATTAAATATCCAAAACTAAACTGAAAATAAAATTTGGATGTCATTTTGTTTTGTAGAAACTAGATAATGTTGTCGATATCATGCAACGTATGTATATATATATATATAAATATAACGTGCACGTTTGTGACATTTGGAGAGACATACAATTTTTTTTAAAAGAAAATGATGAAAAAAATGTAATATGTTTGCTTAATGTGGTGAAAGCGACACATTTGTTGTTTTTGATGCAACATGTTTGTTGTTGTTGGTTTTTGATGCAGTCGTTAAGTTTCCGTCCAAAACATCCGTTAAATGCCCACATGCCTTGCATGTGACCTCTGTGTAGTGTGAAATTCCTCAAATGCCCTTGTATTCTTCAGTGATGTTATATGCAGTGTTCCCTCCCTGCTTGTTCTTCATTCACGGTGTTGTTATACTTCGAAGTGTTTGTCCCCTTCTTGTCGGATCTCCGGCTCTCCCAACAATGACATCACATTTCAGTCGAATGTTCTATGACCGGGTGTCCCAATTATAAGGTATTTTTGCCGATTTATTTATTTTTTAACCCTAATTGTAGTCTCAATTTGAAAATCTCTCCCAAAGCTCTCTTCTTTAGTTCATTCGTTGTACTAGAACTATTTGCAGTGGTCAACGAGAATCTTTACATTGCTGAAGTCTGGAGTAGTTATAACTTGTATGAGTAAATTAAATATATGATATTGGTTTCCTTTGTTTGCAAACATATGTAACATTTGATTTATGTTGTGTAGGTTGGAATGTAGTTTCCAATATACAACAGTTTAGGATTGCTACTCTAAAGCATCTTATCCACTTTTATATATTGCACATGCCCTGCTTTACGAAGAACATGAATAACCTAACTCCATGAATTTAGAGACTCACAGCAAATCCTCATGTAACTTCAATATAGAGTTCTTTGCTGTAATCTTAAAATTGGTTATTGGAGTTACTATACTTTTCCTCTTCCAATCTTAAGTACCATTGTTGATGCAGAGAAAGGTAAGCTGAAGCTGAAGTTGTTGTTGTTTGTCGAAGGACAACGCTGTGGATTACTGTTGTTGGAGTGCTTATGGTGTTGTTGTAATGTTAAAACTTTCTATTAGTTAAAGTGTGTTAGCGTGTGAATTAGTTGTAGTGATATTTGTGGTGCGGTTGTAGGTTTACTATGTTAGTGTGTGTGTTGTTTTGGATAACTCACGTTTTGTAATTGTTGGTTTTTGATGAAAAATGTTTATGAACCAATTGAAATTTGATGTAATATGTTTTGAATAACTGGTGAAAAAGTCTACCAACAGAACCAAATTGAATTCCACCTGTAAATTAAAACTTGTCATCCAAAACAGACAGAACCCATCCAGATTTGTCACTCAAAAGAACCTCATATTTGTTACCTTAACTGTCTTTTGCCTTTACAAAATACTTGCGTACAATACCAAGTGCACCAAAATCCACAAAACAAACTCTAATTCATCAAAATGACAACATTCATCAAAATGACAACATTCATCAAAATGACAACATTCATGATATGCATTCATAAAATCTATTATGTACATGTTCAGTAAACCTGAAGCTGCTTAACCAGGACACACACAAATTGCTTTTCTTGAATTACAGTAGAACAAGCATCAACAAAGCGAAGAATTCATCTTCATAGTCCAACACTTTATGGAGGAAGAGTCTTCTTAATGCCAACAGCTGTAAAGATACTCCTCAATTAGAAGCCAAATTGATGCCTCCAAATAATAAGACCTCTATAGCATATGTAACAAATTCAAGTCCTTTCTCAGCTCAGATTAAGCCTTGAAACAAGAGCTAACACATACTTCTGGAGATAAAGTGACATTGATGAGAGCAGTAAAAAACAAGAAAGTGTTCTTCATCACATTTTCACCTTCGAAAAGAAAAAAATTAATCTTCATTTCATTCAAGAACAGAGGGTAAGTCCAGAGACAGAGCAGTGAAACATGGGTTATTTGCTGCAACTGCAACTTGATTCTCCATAAAGAAATCTCCTCTTTGACATTCGTAAGGCTCGTGCTCTTTCTATCAAGAAGCTAGATCCATATGTATTAAGAACTAAACAAGATATAAAAATTTCTTCGATATATAGGTAAACTAAGCCCAAACTCCTCTAACAACCCGCCTTCGATCCCTCACCCAAACACCGCAATGGGAATTCTCTGTAAACCAGGTTCTCACTGTTGAAGCTCCCCAAAATTGTTGCTTTTGTGTCTCCAACATGCAGTTGAAAGTGAATCAGACCTGTAGGGAACACCATTACTTCACCTTTGTCAATAACCAATTTCGAAATCAGCACGAACAAAGGACATGACAAGGGTGTTTAGCCCAACAAAGGCCTTGGAGGTCACAGAAGTGGCTGCAATCCCGATTTCACTAAATTTTCGTCGAAGAGATGATGAAGAGTTTTGTGAAATGGAAGGAAGATGGTCGTCACACTGGATTATGGAAGGAGAAGTTAGGGTTTTGCAAACAATCGAGGGGAAGGGATTTGATCCGGAAGACGGGACGAGACATGTGAGATACTTCGGGGAAGATTGGTAGACTCACTGAGCATATGGAGGGAAATAGAGGTAGGGGTAAGTTCGACATTTCCAAAATATTTTCTTTAAATGTTCAAATAACATGTCACGTGTGTGACACATGAGAGTTTTTAACGGGACAATAAACAGAAAAACAAACGTTTTCATCTAAAACCTACAAAATGAAACATGTTACTTCAAAAACCGACTGTCCAAAACAAGTTTCATCCGTCACCAATTTCAGCAAACATATTACTACTATATTTTTCATACTTTTCCTTTTTTTTTTTGTTCTTTCTTGTATTAGATTAGATATGTCTGAGTGTTTCTTCTATACGACTACTGCATGTTGTTAAACAGCTTCTTGAGAGGCTCTTCTTCCTTGTGGTGTTGTGGCGAATGAAGTTTCCAATCTCTTATCTTCTGTGCAGATAAATACAAAGTACCCAGCTTCTTGGCAATATCTAGATTTCAAGGATAATAGATAGATACAGAGAATAGTATTTTTATCATCATTAATTCATTAGAACAAAATATTTAATTAATATCTTAATTAGAAAAGCCTGTTTTTAATTATTTAATTAACTAGTAATTTAAATACAATAAGTAAGAGTTATTTTCATATAGTTCCATCCATTTTTGAAAAATAATTTAGTTTTTTAAGTCATGAATCAATAATGTGATGACACGTCATTTTTCGTGCATATTTAACGAAAAACATAATTGAGGTAGCAATTTATCCCAATTGTCAAAGTTTAGGTAGAACTTTTTTAAAAATTAAAGTTCAAGTAGTGATTTGTAAAGTGTTTAAGGTTGGGATAACAATTTCGTTATTAACAAATTATATATACACACGTAAAATTAGTAATTACGTCTTAAATACAAAATATTTTGGGGTTTAGAGGGGTCCCATCAAAAGGATAGCATTTTTGGTATACTTGCTCTACATAATACACACTCGCACCGTTTTTGGGTTCTATTCGAATCCAAATCTGCGTTCTTGGGTTTGATTCGAACTCAGATTTGCACAAATCTGAGTTCGAAATCAGATTTCAGACATAAATAACCATGAAGAATATGAATAAAACAATATAAAAGAGAAAGGTAAAATTGCAATTTTTGTGACCATTTAATCACATTTGTCAAACATATGTGGCTGAATATAACACGTTTAACCAAAAAGTTACATTTTTTTAAACATACATGATCGTTTAGCTATACAAAAAAACATAAGTGACCATTTAGTCACCTAATGCCAACATAAATGACTGTTGAGTTGGTTTACCCTTGAAATTATTATACCAACCATTAGATTATTTTATTAAATATCTCATGTTTATATAGTGTTGCACTTTAGTAATTAACTTTAATTTACGTATTTTCTTCAATTAGTGTTCTAATTTAATTATTTTAATACTAGGTCTTTTGTGTTAATTAGTTTTATAAATTTAGTGTTTATAGATTGACTACCAACTATTTATTTAGAGAAAAATTCTTTCTTTCAAATTGCGAACTCAACTTTGACCAAATTTTATGGTTGAATCTCAACAATGTGTATTTCGTTAGAGTTGTAATTTAATTATCTATAACTTTAGTTTTTTTTAAGAAATAGTTGAAAAAATATATTCTCAAAATGAGCATTTCGGTAGCCTATAAACACCATTGAAAACTAATTATTTTTTAACCATCTAAAAAAACTATGGTATTTAGTTAATTAAATTAGAACTCTAACTAAACCAACAACGTGAATTAAAGTTAATTACTAAACTGCAACACTAAATAAATATGTAATATTTGATTAAAAAAACATTGTTTGTAAACGCAAACCAGGTTCATCGTATAGGATGTCAGATTGACGAATGTCTAAAACACCAATCGGGTTCGCGTGTTTGACTAAAAGAAAATCAAATCTGATCATCTAGTTCGTGCTTACAGTCATTTTTTGAAATATAAAACTACAAGGGTCAGTTTGGTAATTAATTTTTACATATAGATCAACATTGAAAATTTCTCTAAGGTAGGTGAGGTCATTTTCAAGATTGTTTTTTAAAAATTAAGCATTTTTTTTAGAAAAGTAAGTATACAAAAAATATATTTCGAAAAATAGGTATACGCGCACCCCCGGGTAGCACGTATTGGACATACGCGCACCCCCGGGTGGCGCCAATTGAATAGGCGCCACTTGTGTTTTGTTTTTAAACAATTTTATTTAATAACGACGACTCGATGTTTAATTAAAAATAAAATTATGTCTTTATTAAAGTTTTTTTTATAGTAAGTAGATATTTTAATTGCGATTCAATTGATGCAAAATAATATTAAATTTGGATTTACGGATTGCCTGTACGGCCTGCCGTAAGTTGAGATATGAAAATTTGACTTAAAAAATTATAACTCAGACCATGTAAGTCCAAAATCAACACGGTTAACGTCATTTATGTCATAAATCAATTATCTACGTAGGGTAATTTTTTTTTTTAGAAATACAGTGATTTTGTAACCTAACATCGTTTGTTTTATAATTTGACCGAAATAAGTAAATGCATTAGGTGAGAAATTTAATTATGTACTTACTGAAAAAAAATGCGATGCATAGATAATTTAATTACGAGTTAAATGATGCTAACTATGCGTTAATTTTTTACTTTTAGACTGACTGTATAATACGATACGTAAAAAACTTTACATACGATACAAAACCTTCCAAATAGTGTTTTGAACAGTAAATTTACTGTTAAAAAAAAAGGATAACACACAAGCGCCTAAATAACACAAGTTTAAAACATAAATAATTATATATAACAATGCAAGTTAAAATTTATATACCAAACTAATGTAAATATTAATTGAACTAGCTAAAACTCAAAAGATACATGAAGCATGCCTTAAGTACTTATAGTTTTACTTATTTATACTAATGATACTTATATTTAACACTGATAATATTTATTCCCATTATTTTGTAAGGATTACTTTTATATTGTTAAAATAAAATCATGAATATGAAAAAAAAATAGTTTTTCAATAAAACTCATATAATAATTGATTTGACTGGTCTATTTTGTTTTCCAATCATTTAACTTATACACGTACTAAGTACTAATATCTATCTATATTTATATTAATTTGGCTAATTCATATAAAATGATGAGGAATAAGCATTTTTATTGTAATTTCTCACTTCTAATGTTAAATTTAACTCTTTTAATTAGTTCATGTCAATCATAAAATTCTAATTCCTGGATAGAATGTCATGTAAATCACTTTAAAAACATTCAAAGTCTCTCATTCATTCTCAAAATAAATTATAAAACTCATATCATTTCTCTTTATTCCACATTATAATTATGATTTTTCCTTAAATATATTTTATGAAGTGAAATTTATATAATAATAAAATACATAATATTATTAAGTATCAATTATGCACATATTAAAATAAGACATAAGTCACATATAAACATCACCTACTTTATTATAGTAATATCAAAATAACTTTTTTAACAATGTCACAAAATTAAATTTTATATATTTATAAACTCAATATAATTTACAATTAACAAAATAGATAAAATATAATTTGTATACTAAAATATTAGAGATTGTTATTATTGTTAGAAAATACTAATAACATGTTTTTTCATGGAATGTGTAAGGAATTCGGTTTACAGAATTTGTAAGAAGTTGTTCTTTTCGCGAAATTGGAAAATTTTGGCTTACGGATTCCGGGCGGGATAGGCTTAGACATTCTGTGTGAAAACCTCGGATTTCCTAAGCCTAAAGCGCAAGGAATTCGGAATAGAGTAGTAAAAGACTATTTTGCCATCGTAAGGTTTTATTAAGGGCGGAACTACCCTTAATTCTCCTCATTCGGATCGAACTCACCGAAGCAGAGCTCTTTCGTCCTTCGAAGCTCCCTCGTCCTTCATCTTCAGGTATGAAGCTCCCTGATCCTTCGAAGCTCCTTCATTCTGGGTTCGTGATGAACCTAAAACGATTCTGGGTTCATCTGAACCCATAATTGGAATTCGATTATGGGTTCAGTTCGTGATGCTTATCGAATTTGTTGATTTTTGTGCTGAATTTTGCTGAATTCGATTATGGGTTTGGTTCATCACGAACCCATGATCGTTTTTGTTTATGTGGAAATGGATAACGAAGATTGATGGTTGTGATTATGTGCTGTTTTTATGTTGATTATGGACTGATTCTTGTGCTGTTTTTTAAGGTAGTTATCTATTTTTGTTTCTTGGACTAATTATGGATTGATAAAGTTATCTGTTTTTTATCTGCATCCTGTATACCTTTAGCATATATGATGCAGATAGTTGGGTGTTATGCTCATACTGAACTTGGTCATGGCTCGAATGTGCAAGGGCTTGTGAATATGCAAACATGTTGGTGTTCATGCTGCTGGTTGTTGAACCACATCTGATTTCTTCTCTTCCTCATACACTCAAATATGATCGTTTGATTATGAAGGAGTTATCGTTCTATTTTAGATACATATTTTGGTGGATGCTTATTCTCGAAGATGATGAATACAGGGTTCTGTTGAGGTGGTATATACAAGAAGAAGTGATGAATGACTTGACCTCATTAACTTTCAGTTTGTAGTAGTTTGACAACTCTTGATCACACTTTGATCTTGATGTATATGTTTATGAAATATGGAAATGTATTCTGGCTTATATTGTATATGTTGCAATGAAATATTATATTTCAGATAGTGTAATTAATGATATTATGGTTCAGACAAATATAAAGTTGACTGGTCTTGGTGAAAAGAATGGATTTATATTAAAATTTACATTAATTAAACTACTTTGTCTTAATTAATTAAATATATTTTTCCTTTAAAATTAATTAAATATATTATAAGTTTTATTATTCTTAATTTTTAAAAATAATTAATACAAATTATATGTATTATATACTATACACATACAAGGAGGGGCAAATATGTCATGTTACCACATTCCATTCCCTTTCCATATACAATTCCACCAAAGAAACAACATAATTTCTTATTCAATTTCATTCCACCAAAGAAACAACTTCATATTTTTATCTCCTATTCCTTATTCCCTATTCCGTATTCATTATTCTGAATTCCGTGAAAGAAACGCCCCGTAATATTTTTATATGGACATCTATAGAAGTAATACACTATAAGTTAAGAGTATTATATGGACATTAACATATTTGTTTTACATATTACCAAAAAAAAAACATATTTGTTTACTGTTTTATGAAAAATAATTTTTATATATGTAGTACTAATGATTTTAATAGTCTTTTGTAAACATATGCACTAATATAAGTCATAAAACTATTTAACTTACAAGTATTAGTTATTATTTTATTATTAATTGTTAATATTAAATTTAATTATTGACTCATGTATGTTTAACTAATTTTATGAACACATACACTTAATATAATTTATACTTTTTATATTTAATAATATAATTTATTATAACTTATCTATATAAATAATTATTTCATACATTTCTTAATTTTAATATTTTTAATTTAAGCAATTCAAACTTATAATAGTGAACTTTATTAAAAATTATTATAGTGTATAATTTACTTAAAAAATATCTTTTTAAACTTTCTAGCAATAAATGTGTTTTGAATTTGTTTTTAGTTTATATTCACTTAAAAATAATTTAATTAAATGTTATACTAAAAAATAACTTATATTATATATAAAAGAATAAAAATATTAAAAAATAAAATATACTACTAATTGTGCAAAGCGCAAGTCAAATATCTAGTTGATATTAATCTTAGTGTTATAGAACCGGACCAGCGGTTTAATTCAGTCGAATCGCGGATAAGTCATCCTAATGGTCCTAAAAAAACAAATTAAAGAGTAAAACACAAGTAATTTTTAACAAATCAACGTTTTCTTTATAATTGGGTGGTTTAATTATTCACCATTTTTTTTAAAAATGATGTAAAGGAGAAAGGAGTAGAAGAGAGAGAGGGGTTACCGGGTAGGGGATGGTTGTGAGTAGTTGTCGACGACGGTAAGAGGAGGAGAAGGAAAGGAGGATGAGTGACGGGGTATATCAGAGTTGCGCAAATGCCGACTACTTTCCGAAATGTTATCAAAATGTAGTTTTGGAACTGTTGGATAAGTTGAAGATGTTAATGCACATGCAGTATTATGCTATTTGGTGCACGATGAAGGCGATGACAAGAAGAACGGAACGTAGGAATATCTCAGTGGTTTGTTATTTCATAAAACAGAGAATTCAGTACATAATGACAGTTGCTATATAGCCAACTTTCTTAACAAACTTATTTTAGAAGAGCTACATGGCATCCTCTACTTATTCTCCAAGCTTCTTGTCAACAACAACACAACATTAGGGTTGATGGGAAACAATAGCACAACAAAGTTGATGGGTCTCCTTTGATGGATCAACAGTGGTTTCTTCCAGGGTTGTTAATGTGGATGGGCTGGAATGGTCCTCAAGAATTGCGCCCCTCTAGGGAACTTTTTCCTTAAGGTGAAAGTGTGGGTATCTATTGTTGAAATCACTGACAAACTCCCAAGTCACATCTATCAGAGATGAGCCTTCCCAGTGGACAAGGACTTGCGGAATGTGACGATTGCGAGACTTGAAGGTGCGGGTTTCCAAAATGGCAAGAGGCACGACTGCAGGTGGTTCATCAACCGAAGGTGGCCGAGGAATGTACTGTGGGTGATCACCATGGGTCTGTTTGAGCAAGGGACATGAAAAACTAGATGAATGCGTGCAGATGGTGGAAGATCCCAGTGGTAAGCAACTATCTGATGCGCTGAAGAATCGAGAAGGGACCAAAATAATGCGGCAGGAGCTTGTGATCATTATGAACTTTCAAGGACGCACACTTGTACGGGTGGAACTTCAGAGAAACTCGATCATCAACTTCGAAGTGGCATTCTGTGCGATTCGTATCAGCTTGTTGCTTCATACAGTTCTGAGCACGATCCAACGGAAACTTAAGTGTTTGAATTGCGGCATCTCTATTACGGAGGAGCAAGTCGGCTGTAAGAACTGGTGTGTCACGGGGAATGTATGGAATATGGAGCGGAGCTGGATATCCATAGAGAGCCTCGAATAGAGTGATTTTTATGGTCGAATGTGGTGTGGTATTGTACCACCATTCGACAAGAGGAAGCCACTCGATCCATTTAGCCGGTTGTTGACTGGTCATGCATCAGAGATAGGTTTTGAAGCAGTGTGATTGACGATCTCTGTTTGACTGTCGGTTTGCGAATGATAACCGGAGGATAACTTCAGGTTCACTCGTTGGTATGAGAAGAGGTGGTGGCAAAAGGTGTTGATGAAGACAGGATCTCTATCGCTCACAATGGAATGCAGGAGTCCATGCAAGCGGTAAATGTTGTTCATAAATGCCTGAGCAACTGAGGTGGTAGAATAGGGGTGACTCAACCCGATAAAGTGCGCGTACTTGGTTAAATGATCCACCACGGCCATGATGACTTCCTTTCCTTTTTCCTTAGCCAAGCCAGTGATAAAATCCATGGACAAGTGGTAAAGATTCAAGTCGGTGCTGGTAAGGGTTCGAGGAGCCCCGGGCTAGCCACATTCTCATATTTGTGTGTTTGACACGTGTGACATTGTTGAATGAATTGCTGAATATACATCTTAGCTCCCTTCTAGTACAGCATGGCGACGACGCACTGAGTGGTTGCGTGTGTGCCGGAATGACCCCTGACTGCCGAATCATACAACAACTCCAAGAGTTCGGTTTGTAACTCCTTATTAGGGCCGATAATCAGCTTTCCCTTCCTCCATAACAGGTCATCCTTCCACAGAAATGAGGGGGATCCTGAACCATCTTGAGCTTACCGAAAGAGATGGGAGTGATCGACATCAAGAAACCATATGGCTCAGATACGTGCTAACAAGGCATGCGACATGAAGAACACCATGATAGAGTTCACCAAGACTTTAGGAAGATGGGATAAAGCAGCAACAACAACATTTTCCTTCTCATCCTTATAGGCGATTTCATAGTCGAGTCCGGGGAGCTTGGTGAGCCACGTGTGTAGGAGCGGAGTCATAATACGTTGCTCGAGCAGGTACTTTAAACTTTGCTAGTTCGTTCGAATGATAAACCGACAATCTATCAAATAGTAATGCCATTTTTTTTTACGAAAAATAAGATGGTCAAGAACTCTTTCTCGTAGGCTGACAACACTTGGTGTCGGGGTGCAAGCGTTTGACTGATAAATGCAATAGAATGGCCTTGCTGCATGAGCACCGCACCAATGCCAACTGCGGACATGTCGATCTTAATCTCGAAGGTTTTGTTGAAGTTCGGCATGGCCAGAACCGGAGTTGACTGAAGAGCAAACTTGAGTAGGTCAAAAGCTTTGTTGGATGACGATGACCACGAAAAACTATCACATTTGAGCTTGGAGGTCAGTGACTTGCTAATAGAGCCATAGTTGCAGATAAATCTATGATAATAACCCACCAAACCGAGAAACTCACGTAGTTGCTTCAAGGTGGTTGGTTTCAGCCAAGTGATGATAGCATCGATCTTGGATGGGTTGGTGGATACCCCATTGTCGAAGATAAAGTGGCCAAGATACTCAACCTTCGAACCTGGAAATGAGCATTTGGATTTCTTGGCAAATAATTGATGATCACACATTAACTGTAGTGTGAGGCGGAGATGCTCAAGGTATTGCGAAATCGACGAGCTATAAACCAATATATCATAAAAAAAGACCAAGATAAACCTGCGGAGAAATGACTTGAAGATGACGTTCATGAGGTTAGGTCTGGGCAAAAAAAACTAGTTCGGCCGAACCAGATCATACCATCTGTGAATTGTACCGCTTTGGGACCAATTTGGTCGAACCGGTTCGAATGTGGTATGGTATTTTGGAAGAAATGTGGAGTGGTTCGACCGAACCATAACAAACCGGTTCCTAAGTAGTAAACTGTACCATTTTATGAACCACTTTATATATATATGTATATTATTTGTATTATTTTTTTTTATCATTTTAAGTGAACCATTTTGTTCATATGTCCTCTCCCTTTTTTAAGATATTTTAATTTTCAATTTTTCTATTGATATTTTTATTTATTATCGTACTATGTGTTAAAATTTATAAATTTAGAATATTTTATATTAATTTTTTATTTAAAGAAAAGTACGGTCGAACCGGTTTAAAATCGGTTTTTGAATCAGTTCGGAAATGGTATGGTAAATTACCAAAAAAGTTAAGCGATTCAGACGAATGGGTTGAACCGTACCTTACCACATTTTAGGTAAGGTACAGTTGAACCAGTTCATGCCCACCCGTACATGAGTTTCAGAAACGTTGCAGTTGCGTTCGTTAGGCCAACCGACATGATGAGAAATTTGTAGTGCCCTTCGTGCGCCTAAAGGCGATTTTGTGCAACTCGTAATTCCGCATCCGAATTTGGTGGTACCCCGATCGTAAATTGAGTTTAGAGAAAACCATTGCACCATGGAGCTCGTCGAGGATTTCTTCGATTAACGGAATGAGAACTTATTCTTGATCGTAGAAGCATTGAGTTTCCGGTAGTCCACGCACATACACCACAAACCATCCTTCTTTTTGTCCAGGACAATCGGAGAAGAAAATGCAATCTTGCTAGGTTGAATTACCCCGTTCTGCAGCAGCTTAGTGACCAATTTCTCCAAGATAGTTTTCTGAACCCTATGATAATGATACGATCGAGAGGAAACTGGAACAGACTCGTGTAAGAGATCAATTGTATGGTCAAATGCTCTCTGCGGTAGAAGTGTCGAAGGCAGGGCGAACACATCTTCAAATTCCTCGAGCAAGGAAGTCATAACATCAACTTGGTCAGCCACTATGTGGAGCGGTGGATAAGAAGATGTTGCGTCCACACTCATGCTGCAAAGGTGAATTGACGCAATGTCATTGCATTTACACATGAATTTGTCTAAGCGAGCATCATCAAATAAATTGATGGAGTCGGTTCTCTTCCTTTTGATTGTGCACATAGACTTCCTGTTGTAAAACTTCATATATAGCTTGTTGAAGTTCATGACGACATCTCAGAACTGTGCTAGCCAGCGACATCCCAAAATCAAGTCATAATTTTCAAGGGGATACAACAAAATATTACTATTGACCATGTAAAGTTTCGACAAGCAAGATGACAATGTATAATATTCCCATTGGCCACAGTAACATTGAAAGGTTCCAATTTTATGCAAGAGCAGCCTAAACGAATAGCCATAGTCGAATCCAGGAAATTGTGAGTACTACATGAATTCACCAAGATTTGTAGTTGACGTTATCCCACGAAACCATCCACGTTAGTCGTTTTATTTTATTAAATGAAACGAGTAATTTGGCAAAAATAAAAGGTGCTTAGAGAGCCGAAAATGGCGTGCAATGAAATTTGTGGTTGCTCAGCCAAGTGAAGTTATTCCTCAGGTTGGCGTTTTGTATCTGCATATATATCCTCCACTTTCACCATAAAAATGTGATGTTTCTTGCAAGTATGACCCATAGCATATTTTTTGTCTCAACAAAAGCAAAGTCCCTTTGCTCATTTGTCAGCTACTTCGGTTGGAGAGAGGATACGTCTGTTATGTGACTTACTAAACTTCCCTTGTGCTGGTGCAGGTTCTGTGGGAAACGAAGTCTTGGGTGGCGGCAAGGGTGATGGAGGTCGCTACCAAAATAGAGGAGGAGGAGGAGGATAATGTCAAACCCTGTTACTTAGTTAGGTAAAACACGCCGTACAACATCGTTGGTTGGATCATACGAACGGGTCCTTGGAGTTCCGATTTCAACCCACCAACTAACAAACTGAGAACTTGTCTTTTCGTCAATGGGACGACCAACTGCAGTCTATGGAATAGGGACGCGAACTCTTGATAATAGGTAGTGATTGTACTTGCTTGCTTCAGGTTTTTAAGTTCGAGGATTTGATCGTCAAACAGGCCATCACTGAAACGGGAGCGTATCGTCGAACTGTAATTGTCCCATGTAACCGTGGAACCTTGGAGCCCCTTCATATGAATAAAGGATTGATGTCATAGTATAGTTTCTCCTTCCACATGGATAGTCACTAGGTCGAGTTTAATATTTTCCGGTACCGAATCCACCTTAAAGAAATGGTTGCAGCGATATATCCAGTGGTTTGTTATTTCATAAAACTGTGAATTCAGTACATAATGATAGCTGTTATATAGTCAACGTTACAAACAAAATTATTCTAGAAGAGCTGCGTGGCATCCTCTACTTATTCTCCAAGCTTCTTGGCAGCAACAAAGCATCATTAGGGTTGATGGGCAGCAACAGCACAACAAAGTTGATGGGTCTCCTTCAATGGATCAATAGTGGTTTCTTTTACGGCTACTAATGTGTATGGGCTAGAATGGTCTGCAACACTATTACTATGGGTTTCGTGATTCCTAGAGTGACTTTACATTTAAAAATGTACTTCTGAGTATGGCTGGGCATGAACTGGTTCGGGGTTGAACCGGTTCAGAACCGAACCTTTACCACATTTTAAAACCGGTACGGTTTAACGCTTCAATTTTTGGCCAATTTACCGTACCTGTTCTGAACTGGTTCAAAAATCGGCTCAGAATCGGTTCGGCCGAACCACTTCATACAAAACAAAATCCAAATGAGGTTCCAATTCCAATTCAGCAAGCACTAAGCAGCATCCAACTGACTGATTTGAGGTGGAGCCATGGAGACTGGACGGATCCGTGGAGAGGCTGGAGGCGCGAGACGTTAGCGTGACTGCGTGAGGACTGAGGTAGGGCTGGGCAAATGAAATTATGTCTGATTTCGTGTGAAGACTGAAGGTGGGCACATGAAATTAGGTCTCAGACTGAACTTGTGATTTGTGAAGTTGAAAGAGACTGAACCAGTGAGGCAGTGAACCATAAATTCAGTCTGGTCTGAAAGTGGTCTGGTCTGGTTTAGTAGTATTTTAAGGTTAAAACCGGTACAAAAAGTGGTTCGGTTAATCGATTTTGAACTGTTTTCGGTACCTCTTCTGAACCGCTCCATATTTGTTTTTTTTAAAAAAAATGTTTGTTTTGTGAACCGGTTCGGTACGGTTCAGCCGAACCAGTTATTTTTGCCCAGCCCTACTCCTAAGGTTATGTATGTCGGAACTGCACCAATGCCAATATCTTTTTGAAATTGTCCGCTTTCTCACCAACCTCACATTCACATACACACACTCTATAAATTTATGAAAAAAAAAGAAAGACAAACCCTAGATCAGGAACGGAAAACTCACATATCTTGATCTCCGATCTCAACGAGATCTCGCGTCAATAGACATAGGTGGTTGAGGAATAGGGTGAAAAGTTAGTCATAGGAGGCGGCGACAGAGGAGAAGGGTGAGGTATTAGAGTCTTTGATGGCGCGAGGATGAGGAGGCTCTCAGGAGTCGGCGACATCATCGGAGGATGAAAATTGAAGTTTTTGGCAACTTGAGGCTATGCAGGTTCATGGACCTTCTCTTTTGGACGAATTTCTCTTCTAACAACGTGAGGCTCTGCAAATTTAGAGTTACTTTGTTGTATGATTTGTTTTTTATAATAGTATGAAGCAAACAGTCTGATCGTCTAAACAACGATTGATCCCCTTGTCGGTTCGATGGTTGGTTCGGTTTGAGACCACTAATATATATATATATATATGTATTAATTTAACTAAGTATCCTATAATTTTGACAAGTAAGCTTTTAACACAATTTTCTCTATCATAGTGTCATAATAACTTAATTTGATTGGTTCATCTAAAAAAATAATAAGTTACATCCATGTCATCATTCTCCCACATCCACATAAACACTCTAAAATTAATCAAAAGCTCCACATTCAATTTCAAAAGATGTTACATTTATACGTATGTCAAATTAAATTTTGCTTACAAACAATAATAAATGCAAGTTTTTCACCTAACAATTTATTTTGAAAAATTACAAAAACAATTAAGAGTGAAATAAATAAGAATTAAAACACTACATTGTTTTAAATCAAATTTGTAAAATAATTTGAAATAAATAAATGATAAACAAGACTTATGATATATGAATTATATTTAATATATATTTAAGCCTAATTTATAATTATAGTTTAGCTTAATTAACTTAAAAAATGAATTAAGTGTTGAAAGTACATAATATTTATAATGGAAACAATGATAATATATATATATATATATATATATTAATTTAACTAAGTATCCTATAATTTTGACAAGTAAGATTTTAACAAATATTTCCCTGTTATAGTGTCATAATAATTTAATTTGATTGGTCCATGTAAAAATAAATAAGTTACATCAATGTCATCATTCTCTCACATTCACATGAACACTCTAAAATTAATCAAAATCTCCACATTCAATTTCAAAATATGTTACATTTATAAGTATATCAAATTAAATTTTGTTTTCAAACAATAGTAAATTGCAAGTTTTGCACATAACAATTTACTTTGGAAAATTACACAAACGTTAAGAGTGAAATAAATAAGAATTAAAACACAACATCTTTTAAGAAAATTGTAAAATAATTTGAAATAAACAAATGATAAACAAGACTTATGATATATAAAGTATATTTAATATATATTTAAGCCTAATTTATAATTATAGTTTAGCTTAATTAACTGAAAAAATGAATTCAGTGTTGAAAGTACATCATATTTATAATGGAAAAATGATAATATATATATATATATATAGAAATTTAACTAAGTATCCTATAATTTTGACAAGTAAGCTTTGAACATAATTGAGTGTCATAATAATTTAATTTGATTGGTACATGTAAAAAACAAAAGTTACATCCATGTCATCATTCTCCCACATCCACGTGGACACGCTAAAATTAATCAAAAGTTCCACATTCAATTTCAAAAGATGTTAAATTTATAAGTATGTCAAAATAAATTTTGCCTTCAAACAATAGTAAATTGCAAGTTTTACACCTAACAATTTACTTTGGAAAATTACACAAAAATTAAGAGTGAAATACATAAATAAGAATTAAAACAGAACATTTAAAAAAACAAATTGTAAAATAATTTGAAACAAAGAAATGATAAACAAGACATATGATATATAAATTATATTTCATATATATTTAAGCCTAATTTATAATTATAGTTTAGCTTAAGTAACTTAAAAATAATTTGAGTGTTGAAAGTACATAATATTTATAATGGAAAAAATGATAATCTATCTATCTATCTATCTATCTATCTATATTAATTTAAGTAAGTATCCTATAATTTTGACAAGTAAGCTTTTAACACAATTCTCTCTATCAAAGGGTCATGATAATTTAATTTGATTTGTCCATGTAAACAAAATTAAGTTACATCCATGTCATCATTCTCTCACATCCACATAGACACTCTAAAATTAATCAAAAGTTTCACATTCAATTTCAAAATATGTTACATTTATAAGTATGTCAAATTAAATTTTGCCTTCAAACAACAGTAAATTGCAAGTGTTGCACCTAACAATTTACTTTGGCAAATTACACAAACATTAAGAGTGAAATAAATAAATAAGAATTTAAACACAACACTTTTATTAAAAAAATGAAAAATAATTTGAAATAAATAAATTATAAACAAGACTTATGATATATAAATTATATTTAATATATATTTAAGCCTAATTACTTATTATAGTTAAGCTTAATTAACTTAAAATTTGAATTAAGTGTTGAAAGTACATAATACTTATAATGGAAAAAATGATAAACAATAGTAACTAAGTTAATTAAAAACTGAACTAAATAGACAGCAAATGTATAATTGTTTCGCAAAGAATTAAAATAGATAACCCTTTATTTGATTTCTAAATTTAAAACAAAAATAGGTAAAAAGAAATAAAAAAATTTAAATGTATACACAATCATGTTTGTTGAGAAAATTTGTTTAAAAAGAAATTATAATACAATAATATTAAAGTTTTTAAAATGAAGTATATAAATACACAAGTTAGATTTTCATTTATGTATTATAATTATAAAATTAAATTGAAATGATACTTTTCATAACATTTTGTAAAATAATTATTTAATATTTCTATTTAGTAATTATTATTATATTTGAAATACATTTTTATATAAAAAAAAAACTAAAACTAATAGTATTCTACATAGTGTATATGCATATATAATTTAGTAATTTATGTTAGTGTCTATAATTTTCACATATTGTTAATTAAGAAAACAAATAAATAAGAAATAAGAAACAATTAACTATTACTAAATAAAATGTTTATAAATAATTTTTTTATAGTGCTATTACTAAATGAATTGAACATATATGTTATGAATATAATATAAATAATAAACGTTATACAACAAAATAAATTGAATAATATTATATTAATAATAAAAATAAAAATATTTTTATTTTGTAAGTTGAGTTAATCATATCAATATAATAATATAATTAAAAAGTAATTTGATTTGATTTATTTTTGTTAATTAATAAAATAATTTTAATTTTATATTAAACTATATTTATATAACGATAATTCAAATATATTTTTATACTTTGTGCAAAGTACAGGTCAGGTTTTTAGTTCAGGTTTTTAGTTAATCTATATTCTATATCTATATTAATTTCACTAAGTATCCTATAATTGTGACAAGTAAGTTTTTAACACAATTTATTCTATCATAGTATTAAAATAATTTAATTTGATTGGTCCATGTACAAAAAAAAGATACATGCATGTCATCATTCTCTCACATCCACATGAATACTCTAAAATTAATCAAAAGTTCCACATTCAATTTCAAAATATGTTACATTTATAAGTATGTCAAATTAAATTTTGCCTTCAAACAATAGAAAATTGAAAGTTTTGAACCTAACAATTTACTTTGAAAAATTACACAAAACTTAAGAGTGAAATAAATAAGAATGAAAACACAACAAATTTTTTTAATTTGCAAAATTATTTTAAATAAATAAATGATAAACAAGAATTCGTATATATAAATTATATTTAATATATATTTAAGCCAATACAACTAATTTATAATTATAGTTTAGCTTAATTAACTTAAAAAGTGAACTAAGTGTTGAAAGTACATAATATTTATAATGAACAAATGATAAATAATAGTAACTAAGTTACATTTATAAGTATGCCAAATTAAATTTCCTCTTTAAACAATAATAAATTGCAAGTTTTGCACCTAACAATTTACTTTGAAAAGTCACACAAAAGTTAATAGTGAAATAAATAAATAAATTAATAAGAATGAAAAACCACAATTTTTTTTTTCATTTGCAAAATGATTTTGAATAAATAGATGATAAACAAGGCTTCTTATATATAAATTGTATTTAATATATATTTAAGCCAATACAACTAATTTATAATTATAGTTTAGCTTAATTAACTTAAAAAATGAACTAAGTGTTGAAATTACATAATATTTATAATGAAAAAATGATAAATAATAGTAACTAAGTTAATTAAAAACTGAACTAAATGTATAGTAAATATATATATTTTCACCAAAAATTAAAATATATAACTATTTATTTGATTTCTAAATTTAAAACAAAAAAGGGTAGAAAGAAATCAAATTTTAAACAAAAATAAAAAAATACAATGTAATAAGTTTATATTTTAGACTATAAAAAAGATATATACACATTTGACAAATGATTTTAGGTATCTCAATATTTGTTAATATTAATATTAAAATGTTTGAATTTATATTACTTAAATTTTTATTTATACATTTTTTAATAATAAAAATATCAATCAAATGTAACTTGATAATTTTTATATCATATTGACATCCCTAAATTTTGTGTAAAACATACAACACAAGTTCAATTAGCTTTTTACTTAGAAACGGACTTACTAATGATTGTGCATAAGTAGAAATGGAAGAATAATCTAAATCTATATATTAATTTGACTAAGTATCCTATTATTTTGACAAGTAAACTTTTAACGCAATTTTATCTATCATAGTGTTAAAATAATTTAATTTGATTGGTTCATGTAAAAAACATAATTATATCTATGACATCATTCTCTCACATCCACATGGACACTCTAAAATTAATCAAAAGCTTCACATTCAATTTCAAAATATATTACATTTATAAATTATACGTATGTCAAATTAAATTTTGCCTTCAAACAATAGTAAATTGCAAGTTTTGCACCTAACAATTTACTTTGAAAAATTACACAAAAATTAAGAGTGAAATAAATAAGAATAAAAACACAACTATTTTTTTTTAATTTGCAAAATTATTTTAAATAAATAAATGATACATATATATTTAAGCCAATACAACTAATTTCTAATTATAGTTTAGCTTAATTAAGTTCAAAAGTGAACTAAGTGTTGAAAGTACCATAATATTTAAAATGAAAAAATGTATATATCGTTTTGCCAAAAATTAAATATATAACTATTTATTTGATTTCTAAATTTAAAAAAAAAAAGGTAGAAAGAAATCCTTTTTTTAAAAACAAAGTAAAAACAAAATACAATGTAATAAATTTATATTTTAGACAATAAAACATATATATGAATATTTGACAAATGAATTTAGGTATCTCAATATTTGTTAATATCAATATTAAAATGTTTGAATGAATTCATATTACGTAAATTCTTATTTATACTTTTGTTTTAAATAATAAACATATCAATCAATTGTAACTTAATAATTTTTGTTATCATATTGGCATCCCTAAATGTGTACACAATTTTTTTATTTTTGTTCTAGAAACAATTATAATATAATAATATTATATTTATAAAATTAAGTATATAAATACACATGTTATATGTTTAGTGAAGTATTTATAATTATAAAATTAAATTAAAAGGATACTTTTCATAGAATTTTGAAAAATAATTATTTAATATTGTTATCTATCAATTATTATTATATTTGAAGTAAATTATATATATATATATAAAATAGTACTCTAAATAGTGTATATGTATATATAATTTATTAGCATATGTTTGTTTATATAGCATTCACATATTTTTAACTAAGAAAACAAATAAATAAGAAATAATTAACTATTACTAAATAAAATGTTTATAAATGACCTTTTTTATAGTTCTATTACTAAATGAATTTAACATATATGTAATGAATATACTATAAACAATAAACATTACAAAAATAAAAAAGTAAGTTGAATAGTATTATATCAATAACAATTTGTTTTTTAAGTTGAGTTAATCATATTAATATAATAATATGATTAAAAAGTATCTTAATTTATTTATTTTTGCTAATTAATATAATAATTTAAACTTTATATGAGACTAAATTCATATAACGATAACTCGAATAATTTTTATACTATGCGCAAAGGGCGGGTCAGTTCTCTGTTATATTTTGGTAAAACAAATAGTTCTCTACTCTCTATTAATTTAGCTAAATCACATAGAATGTTGACAAATAAACATTTTATTGTATTTTCTCACTCCTAATGTTAAATTAACATATTCTAATTGGTACATGTCAATCATAAATTTCTCATTCTTATGTTGCATGCCATGTAAATCACTTTAAAATCCTCCCAAGTGTCTCATTCATTCTTACGATAAGTTACAAAATTCATATCATTTCTCTTTATTTCACATTATGATTATGATTTTTTCTTAAATATATTTCATGTAGTCAAATTTATATAATAATAAAATACATAACATTATATTTTATGAATATCAAGTATGCACATATTAAAATTTACTCTTACAAATTAAAATATAGATTAATTAAGGATGCATTTCATCTATCAGATAATACTCTTATTAAAATGAGACATAATTGACATATCAACATCACCTACTTCCTTAAGTATATTTTATGTAGCCAAATTTATATAATAATAAAATACATAATATTATATTTTATGAATATCAAGTATGCACATATTAAAATTTACTCTTACAAAAACAATATAGATTAATTAATAATGCATTTCATCTATCACATAATACTCTTATTAAAATGGGAATAATTGACATATTAACATCACCTAATTAACTACAATAATATCAAAACAAAATTTAACAATGTCACTAAATTAAATGTTATATATTTATACAATCAGTATAATTTACAAGTAACAAAATAGATAAAATATAGTATGTAAAATGAAACAATAGATTGTTATTATTGTTAGAAAAATACTAATGTTTTTATATGAACAGTGATAGAAGTAATAAACCATAAAAGTTAAGAGTATTATATGGACATTCACACACACATATATTATAGTTTTATGAAAAATAGTATTGTTTCATATTTATATCTCAAAATTCTGAATTATTAAATACTACTTATAGAAAATAATTTATTATTATTTTTTCTAAAATAAATGAAAAATTAGTAATGATTTTAATAGTCCTTTCTAAACACATGCATTAATATAAAAAAAAGTATATAAAAATATTTAATTTAAAATTATTAATTAATTATTAATTGTTAATATTAATTTTTATTATTGAGTCATGTTGTTGTAACTAATTTTTATTATAATTTATAATTTTGTTTTTCGTAATATAAATTATAATAACTTATCCATAGAATTAATTATTTAATGCATTTTTAATATTTAATATTTTTATTGTAAGCAATTAAAACTTATACCAATATATTTTTTAAAAAATTATTATAATTTTATTCACTTAAAAAAATAACGATATAACGCTAAAATTATTGTTTTTTTAAGTATTATAATCTATATTCATATAATAATATTTTAAATAAGTATTATACAGTATACTATAAAACAAATAACTTAAATTATTTATCTAAAAAATAAAACATACTACTGAGTACGGCCAATATCTAATCATGTTTAATGACATAACCAGAAACGAGAAGTCTTTAGTGGAAGAATGCTTGTCACCTACTCCTTTAAAAGTTCTTCTCTTTCTATTGTTGTTGTGTGAGGAAAGTAACCACCCTCACAGAGCTCTTTCGAGAAGACGAGAGCTCAGCTCTAACCTCTTCAATGGAGAAGCAGAAATGCAAGCTCTGCTCCAAAGGTTTCGCCAATGGCAGGGCTCTCGGCGGCCACATGAAGGTCCATCTGGCGCCGCTTCCGATCCCACCCAAGCATTTGACCGCTGAGTCCTCCACCACGTCGTCTTCTTCCTTGTTCTTCCATGAATCCTCCGACGAAGAATATGACGTCAGCAAGGCTTACATCCAGAAGAAGAGCCGGAAGCTCCCAGATCATGACGTCCACGGTGGAGAGATCGAGATGGAGTCGAGGAGCCTCACTCGACGGCGATCGAAGCGGAAGGCGCGGCCAGCGGTTGATCTGGAGCCAGTCAGCTCGGTCTCCGACACTTCAATGGAGGAGGACGCTGCCATCGCCATGTGCCTCGTGATGCTCTCTAGGGACACACGGTCTGAGGTGAAGCGCCACCGCTGCGAAATCTGCAGCAAGGTGTTCCGCTCCTCCCAGGCACTCGGCGGCCACAGGGTAACCCATAGAAAGCTTGACCGCAGCGACAATTCGCGCAGGAGAACCACCGTCGACGGCACTGGATATGGGAAAATCTTCCAATGCCCTTACTGCTGCAAGGTGTTCAGCTCCGGCCAAGCCCTTGGCGGCCACAAGAGATCCCACGTTATAGCACCCTCCAGCGTCGGTGCAGCTGCTTCCGCGACTCCCAAAACTCCCGTTAATCTCCTCGATCTCAACTTGCCGGCGCCGGAGGAAGAAGACGACTGCAGTGTTGTCTCCGATGCTGAGATCACCGACCAACCCATCAAAACAGATCACTAATGTGGACGTCGACGCTATCATCCATGAAGAAGACAGCCCGACTGAGAAAAATCGAAGTTTTTTTGTTATTTTGGATCATAGAAGTTCTTGTTCTTGAGCCTTGATATACAAGAATTGCTTTCCCGGGTTCAGTAGTTGAGTGTCATTTTTTTTTAATATAATTTCTATCAAATTATTCTAATTCTTATTTAATCGATATATTAGGAACCTTATAATTGCGATTATTTTGAGATTGTTGGACCATCCAATTCAACAAATAAAACTTTGTCTCTGACCAATGGATGAGCATTCTTCTGGGATTCACGGGATCATAAAATTTGAATAAGTTATCATTATCATTCAGACTATAATGATAGTGTAATGTGTGCATATGTTGGCGATTTGAGTTGGCGTGAAGCATGAGGTCAATAATTTCAAAATGATCAATCGGAAGAAACCAAGAATATATATATAAATGGTTTGGCAAAATAATTTTGGTAAAAAAAATGATAATGCAATTTTGCACATCTAATACCACCAAATATTTTTATAAATTTGCTTTATGGGTTAAACAATTAAAAAAAATGTAAAATTTGCTAGAATGTAGGTAATTTAGTGTGAAAATTGAATGTAGTGAAGTGAAACAATTATATTCTAAAAGAATTAATGAAATGAGATAATTAATCATTTAAGCAAATAGATAAGATGTCATGTGGCCATGATAAGTTTTATACTGTATAAGATTGTTAGGATTTTTTTTCTTCAAAAAATAAGCATAATAAAAAATATATTTAGATTTTTTTTTTCTAAATATAGGCAATTAGGCATACACGCTTATCCGGGGTGCTAGTTCAATCATAACTCACACCCTAGGGTAGCGCGTTATGCCAAAATGGCACAACACGCCACTATGGGTGGCGTGTTCCCATATTTTTTTTTTATTTTTTCCGACGCCTCGATGTTTAATCAAAAATTAAATTATGTATCTATTAAAAAAATTATAGTAAGTAGACATTTTCATTACGATTCAAATGATACAAAAAAATATATTAATTTTGGACTTACAGATTGACTATACACTCCGCTCTAAGTTGAGATATGAAAATTTGACTTAAATAAATATAACTCAGACAGTGTAATTCAAAACTCAACACAGTTAAAGACATTTATGACGAAATTGAATTATCTACTTATTCTTTTTTTGTTTTTGGATTTTTTTTGATTAGATATATATTTAATTTTTTCATCAAACATCGTTTGTACTATAATTTCATTGAATGATAAAATGGATTATGTGAAATTTTTTATTATATATCACTCAGAAAAAAATTAAAAAAATTACAGTTCGTAGATAACTTAATTATGACATAAATGACGCTAACTAGACGTTAAGTTTTGACTTTCAGACTGACCGTATAATACGACACATAAAAAATTTGACTGAATGATAAAATGGATTAGGTGAAAATTTTAATTATATATCACTCATAAAAAATTAAAAAATATTACAGTTTGTAGATAACTTAATTACGACATAAATGACGCTAACTATACGTTAAGTTTTGATTTTCGGACTGACCGTATAATACGACACATAAAAAATTATATATATACACCGATATATATATAAATATATGATCGTATAAACTGGGCCTTTTGATAGAACTAAACTGCCATAAAGGTCATTAACTGTGTTGAGTTTGGAATTACATGGTATGAGTTATATTTTTTTTAAGCTAAATGATCATTTATCAATTTAGGGAAGAACGTATAGTCAATCTGAAAGTCCAAATTTAATATTGTTTAGCATAATTTGAATCGCAATTAAAATATCTACATAACATTTTTTTTAATATATACATAATTTAATTTTTAATTAAACATAGAGTCGTTGAAAAAGGAAAACAAATATGGGAACACACCACTTGGGGTACTGTGTTGTGCCATTTTGGTACAACGCGCTACCCTACCCTAGGGGGAGTTGTGATTCAACTCGCACCTCGGAGTAGGGCGTATGCCTATATTTTGAGCTTTTTTAATATGTACTTTTTTTATTATACATTCTTTATGAAAAAAAAATGATTGTTAGAGGTGGCAAATTGTGATCACGCATTCGTCAAATTTTGTATATTATTATGTTCATCGTGAGACACTTATTAAATACGAACACACACAATAAGCTTATCGTATCATGTTCCTCGACACGAACACGACATGCAAATCATCATATGTATTCATGTCGTGTTATCGCGTTGTGTTAAGTTAGAGAGTTATATATTTACATGCAAGATTTATAAGAAAATATTAAAATAATAATTATCAATTTAAACATTAGATTTCACGAGTTTTTAATGTAGAATTGAAAAAATCTAGAAATTAAATATATAAATAGTCTTTTAAAAGCTATTAATCGAGACTTGTTTAGAAAAGTATTAAAAAAATAGACTTTCAAGTCTAATTTTATTGCGTTATTGTGCGTGATGTACTATGATCCCTAAATATGAACACTACACAAAAATATGTGTGCTATCATGTTATCATTCTATCATATGTTTCCACGAATACGATTTTTTTCATGCGTGTTTTTATTGTGTTATCATGTTGCATAAGAAATTGTCAAGCCTAAACATTGCTAAATAAACAATTTACACATATATGATTTTTTTTTAATATTTTCTTCACGTTCTTAAGGAAAACATGCTACTTTAAAAGAAGATATTTTTATTTTATTTTGTAAGCAATCTCAGTTTTAATCATATAAATAAGCTCCACCCATAATTTTGTTAAGGTTAGGTATGATATTTTTTTTTTCTTTCCAATTCCGTGAGTTTTGGAAGATAGGAACTGACCCTAGCATGTAATCTGAAGAAGACAATACATAGGAGTGTCTTTAAATATCGGGTTGCAGCTTCCTTTCCCTTTCGCAAGTGATATTTGTTGCTTTAGATGGATTGCTGTATTAGGTGTTCCATCACTTAAAGGCTAGAAGGAATACGAACAAGGTGAAATACACGCTAAAAATAGACATGCAGAAAGCATATGACTGGATGGACTGAGATTTTCTTCTAAAGAGTATGGAGAAGAGGGGGTTCGAGGCGTAATGGATAACACGGATGAAGGTGTGCATAACAACGCATACCTATCGGGTTTTGATCAACGGCTGTCGCACACCCACAATCCGACCGACCAGGGGAATCAGGCAAGAAGATCCACTATCTCCATATCTCTTTATTTTATTGGCGGATGTGTTGTCCAGACAGGTAGAGAAATAAGTCAATGAAAAACGTCTCAAAGGAGTCATACTGAAAATGGGATCCCCGAAGCTACACCACAATTTATTTGTAGATGTTTCACTGTTGTTTATGCAGGGAACAGTGGAGAATGCCCGTCATCTAAAGGAGCTGATTATGAAGTATTGCAGGGTATCGACTGAGAGGATTAATGAATCAAAGTCAAGCCTAATCTTTAATAATGGATCCAATCCAGGAAGATGCAAGGCGATTGAGTATGCCTTGCAAATAACGAGCATAAGAGATCCGGGGAAATACCTAGGTCTTCCGGCTGTGTGGGGAAGTTAAAAAAAAGGAGGAATTGGGATACCTAAAGGCTCGAATCCGAGACAAAATAAACGGATGGAGAATGAAGACCCTAAACTAAACGGGGAAAGATGTCCACATCAAGTCGGTGATAACAACTATCCCTGCATACGTGATGAGAATCTTCAAGCTACCAAAGACATGGTGTGCAGAAATAAATTCAATGATAACGAATTTTTGGTGGGGAAAAAAATGAGGGCATGCAAATACACTAGAGGAGATGGAGTGTGTTAGCAAAACCAAAAGAAAAGGGCAACTTGGGGTTTAGAGAATTTGAAACTTTTAATGTGGCACTCCTAACTAAAATGACCGATTGAATGATCAACGAGCCAAATGCATTATGGCTACGTGTTCTAAAAGGAATATATTTCCAGAGGAACGACTTCTATTCGGCAAGAAAAGAGAGAGCTTCTTGGGTCTGGATGAGTATTTTAAACGGCCGGGACACCCTAATGCGGGAAGGAGTATGGAAACTTGGAGATGGGAGCTCAATTCGTGCCCTCAGCGACCCATGGATATATATAGAGGCTAGATTCAAACTGGAACAACTTCCGAGCCCGATAGAAGATCTGACATTGAAGGTGGCATCATCAATCATGCCCAGCAAAACATGGAATGTGGAGATGCTACAACAGATAGGAACACCACATGATTTGGTGAGCATCCTACAGATTCTAATCCCTTCACACATACATGTGGATTGACTTCTCTGGCCTTACATGGAGGATGGGAGGGTGCCAGTGAGATCGATGTACCACATAATCTGCGAAGTCGATGAGGGAGGAGTAGCCACCATTGACATCCACGGAAGCAGATCCACAACAGTATGGAGTGCAATCTGGAAGGCCAAGACACTCCCGAAGGTAAATAATTTTATGTGGAAACTCCTATCTAATGTGTTAGCGGCCATGCAAAACTTACGCAAACGAAGGATGGATGTGGCGACAAACTGTCCAATACGTGGAATGGAGGAGGATAGAGAACACTTGATTTAAAAATGCATGTGGCCAGAGGTAGTATGGTTTAGCATCTTAGGGATGGGAGCATCCCAACACTCTTGAGAAACGATAGAAAAGTGAATACAAGATCGAAAGAACGAACTGTGCACAATGAGGAACATAAGGGAAGCTAGATGGTGCCTATGCATGATGATTTGTTGGTATATTTGGAAATCACAGTGTATATAAGATTTTGAGGCAAAGATGCCCAACCTGACAAAATTGTCGATGACATAAAACACGCTTTCTAGGAGTACATGTGAGCACCGAAATTCAAAGCCACGATACCAGGGTTGCGGGTAACCCAAGTATGAAGCGCTCCGAGCCAAGAAGTAATCAATGTCAATTGCGATGCATCGCAGTGTAGGCAAACCAAAAATGGTGGAATTGGTGTGATTGCAAGGAACTCAGAAGGCCATGTAATTGGGGGAGCAAACCACATATTGAAGGGTAAGGATGCTGAAAGTTTGGAGGCTGAAGCAATCTTACTCGGAATCAAACTAGCCATTGAGAAGGGATGAAACCAAGTAGAGATCTAACTGGACTATGAAGTGGTAATCAATCAACTGCGGGGAATAGGCCACCGATGGAGAATCGAGACAATATGTTCAAATATATCTGGACTGGCGGCAATATTGCATCGATAGAATGGAAGATGATTCAACGAACGACAAATGGAAGCGCTAATTGGATTGCAAAGCAATGAAGAATGGGAGTGTGTCCTAATGATTGTGTTTATACACTCCCACCTTCTTTTAGGTCTCTTTACTTAGTGACTGTAATAATGTTATTAAGAATGCTCTTCCGCAATAAATAAAATGCATCTATTTTTGACAAAACAAATAGGGATTGGTGTGGATAACTAACTGCCCAATAAACATATATATATATATATTTTAAAAATCAACAGGACAGTATTTTTTTATCATAAAGATTCGATATTCATTAAAAAATTTATTATCTTATTATTGTGAAAATAAAAACAATATCAAATCGAACCTAATTACCATAAATAAAAATGATTTACATACTGAATTCGACAAACTAAATCAGACTAGCTATCATGGTATGAGACTATTATTGATGGGTATTGAGGCGACGCCTCCCCTTGGGCGTTTCAAGCGACAACATTGCCCTGTGTGTTCTAAGCGTCGTCGCCTATGACAGATCAAGAAGGTTGTTCCCCTTTTTAGGGCGTCGCTAGCCACCTTCCAATACCTGAATATCTGGAGTCCCGACACCTGAACATCTGGAGACGTGGCAGTTCCAGATATTAAGGAGTTTGACCCTGTCCCTTCAAAGTTACATAAAGTAACCACAGTCAACAAGTTAACCACGGTAAAAGGGTAATACTGTTCATCATGTTAACCTCTCCTATAAATACCAGCATTCATTGTCATTTATTACAACTCTGAATTTTTACCATACATTTTGCTATCGAAAATCCGAACTCATTTAATATTCAGAGGGGAAACAAACAGGACAACCCAGAGTTTTCTTTCGCGCATGTCAGTAATCAATAAGGAGTGACGCCAGAGTGTGGCGAAGGTTTTTCAGAACAAACATTAGGCGCTGTCTGTGAGAATCCTTGAGATAAAGTTACAGCCATGACTCCCGCCAACACAAGAGAAAGGACAAACCAGAAGGAAACTGTCGAAGGAGATTCACTCTACGACTTGCAACAACATTTGACACCCTGTGCTTTCATGCCCCCAAAGGAAAATGGATTATGAGCGATGCTCCCGAGTGTTTCAGATCCTATAGGTGGTCAATCAAGGCTTTCGCCTACCTGTTATCAAGAAACATTGACAAAGCCGAACCTGTTATCACACCCCGCCCTTCGCCTTCCAACATTGTTTCATCAGGGAGGGCGACACTCTCTAGAGGAGTAGCTCCTGAAGTCATCCTTACGCTTATGTTTATTACCACTCTGGACAAACTTCTGGACAGAAGTGAGCGACAGAGCGCCGCATGAGCAGCCCATCCCGCTAATCTATGTCACAATGAGGAGGCCACATCGAAACCCCAAGAAGTCTCTTTGTATGCACCACCATCATAGGTGGTACCTCCCTAAGAGGCGTCACCACTCAACAAACAAGTACAACAACGGTTCCTCCTTCGGAAATGTCCCAGGATTATATTAAAGAGTTTGTCGCCAGGATTGTGAAGGAGTAGAAATGAAGGGTAATGCAAGGCTGAGGGATAGGGTGTCACATCATGTAAAACATTTCGATGCGACGACTATTGATGAACAAAGACGCGTCGACCTAGATCTTATAGAAGCCAAAAGATGTGTGTCAAATGAAATTCTGTGGAAAAGGAGGTTCGCCACAACCAGATACTACAATCGAAGAGTATCCTCTCGCTAATTCTACGTGGGGTAGAGGGTATGGAGGAGAAACGAGTTCTAACACTTGGACATGTTTAATAAGTTATCTCCAAAGTGGGAAGGCCCTTATAAGGTCCTCGTCATTCCTCACTCCAGCGTCTCTGTCTTGGAAGATGTGGAAGGAAAGAAGCTGAAGCATACCTTCAATGATGAGCATTTAAAAAAACTCTATGCTTATGTCATATAAGAGTGACGGCTTTGGCCTTTGTAATGTTTCACCATATTATGAAAAGATTATTCATGAAGAAAAGCATTGCGATAACTCAAGCACTTGGAAATCAAAAGTAAATGGGTAGTGGTCCGTTATTAAGAGTTGCCTCCAATTGCTTAATCCATAATAGGTTGTTAAGACGTCGTCGTTAGACGATTCAACATTACTATATCCAAAGTAAAATGATGGTCGTGCGTTATAACGTGTTTCCATTTCATGAACGACAATGAAGCTTTATCAAGCGTCACTACATGTAACCATTTACCACGAAATACTTGATTCTTAAGAGACACCATTAACCGTTTACGACGAAAAATTCACACGATGAGTGCTCAATATAAAGCGTCACTATTTTTGACTGATTTCAAATCTTATAAGTTCCATTTGAAGCAATGCTATCATTAAGGGATGAAAAAGTCTTAGGGCACCATTCTGAAGATTGGGAAGAAAATTCCTTAAGTTAAATAACCAAATCCATAATACGATTATCCTTAAAGGCGACGCCATTATACTTGCATGGACCAAAATGTTATAATTTACAAACCCAGTTGAGGGTGGAAATAAAAACCTAGGGAAGAACTTAAGCCTCCTCATTAGAACCACTTGACTCGCTAAGTTTAGGCGCCATCCTCGTCTTGCCTACCTTGGCCTTGGCATCTGCAACCTCTGCTTCCTTCTTTGGTTGGAACCTCAAGAAGGCTTGGAAACCTTTCACCTGATCCACGGGAAAATCCGTTTGGGCCCCGCGAATTTAAGCGACCAAGTCACCGTAGTACTTGACGATCTTCAACATTAAATGCTTTTCAGCGACCTTAGCAAAGTCGCCAGTCTTCTTGTAAGACTCCACAACTTCTACCTTGGCAGCGTCTATCCCTACCAGTGCTGCCTTCTTCTCCTTCGTCAAGGCGACGACTTTCTTCTTAGCTTCGCGACCATTCTCTCGATTCCGGTTCGAATCCTCTTCGCACTCGGTCTTTTGTTGCGCAAACTTGGACGTCTTTTTAACAGTAAACTTGGCCTTTTCAATGGCCCCGTACTTGAGGCGGCACTCTTCAGTAAGCTCCACCCTGAGAAGATGCATTTCCTTCTCAATGTCAGCTTTTTCTTTCTCAACGACGTCGACCCTGGAAGCCTTGGCCGCCATCCCCCTCCATAACGACGCATTTGTGAGAAAGGCTCACAACCAAGGCACTAACCTCTGTGTCGATGGAGATGAGTTGTCAAAAATAAAAGGAAATTATTTGTAAGTATTAAGTGAAAAACTAAACCATAGAAAACTGTTTGAAGGAAGCTTACTAAGGCGACAAAGGTGAGGTGACGCCTAACAAACCCTTCCACCCATTGGGGATCATACTGGAGTTGTCGACGCTCCCTGTGAGGCACCATCCCACTCAGAAGATGCAAGGAAAGGTTGGTATGCAGGATGTTTGTGCCCTCTGGCAGTCTGGCCCCTCCCAGGCGTCGCCAGGGCTCCAAGGGATGTCACCTGTTCTCTCTAACTGGAGGCTCGTACAGGTTATACCTTAGATCAAAATTAGGTCCCCCATATGGAGCCAAGGAAGAACCCATCTGAATCGTAGGCAAAGGAGACCTCTGAGGCGGTGCCTGTCGAATAGGTGATGAGTCGATTTCTTGGGTCAAGGCGTTAGTAGAAAAGATCACCCATGGAGAGGCCCTTTGATCTTTGTGTGTCGCCTTATTTTGACCTGAAGGCCAGGGACCATACGTGTAAGTCTTCTTCCAGATATACGAGCGTTGATCCTCACTTAAAATGGAAGGTTTGTATCGCTTTGTCACCAAAATGTTAGAAATGCGGCAGTAAAAGTATCATCCTTATAAAAGGAGTGGGGAACTACACCTTTAAATGCCATCACCGCTTCATTGGTCTCCTCGTCCAAAAACATAGGACTTGTGGTCAAAGGGTCCAATGGTTGTGGCTTCTCTTTCTTGGAGCATGGCATCCCCTTCTGTTTCTTCGTGGGAGGCTCCTCTTCCATAGGAAGAACCCAGTCGATGTCTGGACATTTTGGTCGTGAACAAACAGATAATCAAAAGGACTTATAAATGAAAGGAAAAGTTAGATAAATACTCAATCAATTGTAGGGGAAGTACCTAAAGATTTTATCGTCGTACTAACGAGCATTACTTCCTTAGTGTTTTTAGAAATATAAGAGAGGAGACCTTTGGAGTAATCTAGATAGATTAAATTCAAGGTCTTGAGGTCCTCTTCATAGTATTATGAAAATGAAGGTAAGAGATCTGTGCGAGGAGTACATAAAGGTCAGGCGACGCCCCCGTTGAAGAAAAAATATTTACTTTTCCAATTTAAGTTGGTGGATTTGAACCCATTTACCAACGGATTTTTCGAATTCCAGGACTTAGTGTTCCATCTAAGGCGTTAAGTATTCCAACCCTTCGACTCAGGAAATCGAGTTTGAAAGAGAAAAATGTCAAAGGAAATGAATTGAAGACAAAAAAATGACCTAAACAAGGACAAAGAATACACCCAACCTCGATCAAAACAAATGACTCTAAAACCTACCAACATGCGTAAGGCGTTGGGAGAGAGTTGCGTTGGGGCGACGCCATAATAGTTGCACATCTCCATGAGGGATTTGCAGTAGGGGAAGCTAAGCCCAACATCTATTTGAACCAAATAGATGATGGTTTCATCTTCCATCGGGTTACAAATTGAACGGTCGTCGTCCCCAAACTCGGAAATTGGAAAACGAGGACGATGGACGTCCCTCATACCAGAGAGTTCCACATCCCAAACAAAATTCTCTTTGGTAATAATGTTGGGCTTTGGATCTACAGAAGGAAGCGGAAAATGTATATCCTTACAGTTAGGGGCATCGCTTGAAGAGACCATCTCGGTCTTCCTGTACAAGCGTTGGACCTGTGACGCAGTAAGGTAGCACTGGGCTATGATGTCGACACTTTGAGTAGGAATGCCTTTAAGGCAGGGGGATTTCTAAAGAGAAGGCATAGCTCAAATCGAACAAAAGTTCAGAAAATGATGGGTTTCAACCTTATTTATAGTGGTCCCTGAAAACTGAACATTAACTTCTCCTCGAAATCCAAAACATCGCAAAATATGGGTCGTCGGATCGTAACGATCACACAGATCGATGATGTCATAAGGGAGATGAAGAGTTTTCCATGTTCAAATTTTCCTACCTTTGAATTCAAATATTCCTGCTTCTGAAATTTGAGATTTCCCGCTTAAATACATCAGTGAACACATGAAATAGAGTAAATAGTCAAGTCGACGCCTTAACGCTCGCGCAGGAATCTACCCAACTATGACCAACACTCCTAGTTAGCTCGGGGGGCAGATGATGGGTATTGAGGCGACGCCTCCCCCCTGAGTATTCTAAGCGATGCCATTCCCCTGTGTGTTTTAGGCGTCGCCGCCTATGACAAATCAAGAAGGCTATGCCCTTTTTTAGGGCGTCGCCAGTCACCTTCCAATACCTGAATATCTGGAGTCCCGACACCTAAATATCTGGAGACGTGACAGTTCCAGATATTTAAGAGTTTGACCCTGTCCTTTCAAAGGGACATAAAGTAACCACGATCAACAAGTCAACCATGGTAAAAGGGTAATAATGTTCATCAGGTTAACCTCTCTTATAAATATCAGCATTTATTGTCATTTATTACAACTCTAAAGTTTTACCATCCATTTTGCTCCCGAAAATCTGGAATTAATTAATGTTGGGAGGGGGAAAATATGACAGCCCAGAGTTTTCCTTTGTGCAGGCCAGTCATTAAGAATGAGCGACGCCTGTGTGTGGTGAGGGTTTTTCAAGATCAAACAATTATAAAATGTTTTCTGGGTACTCAATTCACACACACACACTCCATACATACACGTACAAACTTATATATATTTGTTTTGTTTAAATATTGGATGGTACTAAATTACTAATATTACATATATATTATCTATAATTTAATTATGTTATTCACTAAGTATTAATTAAACATATCTTATACCATGAAATAAAATAATATATATACCAATTTAATGATTAAGTTGTTTTACAATTTAGTGAAGAAAACTGAATTTTTTTGATAAAAAACTGAAAAATAGAATAAAAACATAAATTAAAATAAAAAGCTAAAAGAACGACAAAATCTATAACAAAAGACGTATACCTTAGAAGTAAGTCATCATAACTTTTTGCCTATCGTAATATTGTCATTTTCCTTTCGGAATGTGTGATACGTTTTTTTGATATAATTGTGAAAAGACCAATCAACAGTTACTTAGGTGAAGTAGGTCCTTTGATCAAGTTAATCAGTTCAGCACGTAACATCCATTACTTTAATCACCTTCATGTATTGACCAAGGACTTTTTTTTAAAAGTATTTATTTTCGAAATTTTTAAAAAAAAAGTATATATGTAAAATAAATATTTAGCAAAATGTTCATCTGCGCAGGTCTACCACCTGCGTTTTCGCAAAAACGCAGGTAGTTTTCCTGAATTTTTATCTTTTTTTTTTAAAACACATGAATTTTGAGAAGACACAACACACAACCAGTCACAACAGTATCAAACAAAGAAAATGAATTTTTGAAAAAATATTTTTTGGAAAACTTCAATGAAAATGGACTGGTTCTCTATCAAGAGAAATCTAAACCCCCTTACTGGTGTTGTTGGATATGCAAGTGGAAACAACAATCTATCAAAAACAAAGTTGATTTTAAGTCTGCTTATGGTTTTCCTCCTAAATAGAAATTGAGAGATATAATCACGCGTTGCTTCATCTCAGTATTCATAGGTCCAAATTCCTCTACGCTAGTCTCACCAAATTCCTCGACTGGTTCTCTATCAAGACAGATCTAAACCCCCTTGCTGGTGTTGTTGTATATGCAAATTCCATCGTTGCTCTCTTCCAAGCAGTGAGTGGAAACAACGGTCTATCAGATACAACGTTGATTTTAAGTCTGCTTATGGTTTTCCTCCTAAATAGAAATTGAGAGATATAATCACGCGTTGCTTCGTCTCAGTATTCTTAGGTCCAAATTCCTCTACGCTAGTCTCAACATCCGCGAGGTAAAACATTGAAACAAAGTTGTTTATTCACAAGTTTCTTAATGAGACTTTTCTTCAAATACACTAGCTAGTTTGACACTAGCTTGTATATCCTTACCCGAACTCCAAAACTCCTCATCTGAAGACTCTTGATTTTCTGCATAAATTCCTCAAGTAAGAAGTTAAATACTTTTTTCCTATCCTAAATTTTCCAACTTGTTCTGAACAACATCCGCGAGGTAAAACATTGAAACAAAGTTGTTTATTCACAAAGTTGTTTTTCAAAAACGCAGGTAGCGCAGTAGCGTTTTTCTGAAAAACGCAGGTACCAGTAGCGTTTTTCAGAAAAAACGCTACTGCACGCTACCTGCGCAGATGCACATTTTGCTAAAACAAAATTTTACATATATACTTTTTTTAAATTTTGTTTCTGACATACATACTTTTCAAAATTTATCGGGTAAAACATTAACAAGGTTACTTTTAAAAAAAAAACTCAATTACAACGCTATAGTCATTGGAGAAGCTTTACAAGATATTCAGAAGATGTTGAGTCAGAGATGTACGTCTCTCTAGCCTGGTTAGTGTTAATGTGTTATGCTTATGCTTTAGCAATTGTAGCCTGGTGAGACTAGCCTAGAGAATGAACAAGCATCAGTTCGCTTGAAAAACCTTGGTTGCCGTACCATGTTAGTATCTAAACTTCACATTTTTAGAGAACCAGCCGAGAGTCAAGAGTGGAAACCCCAAAGAGCTATTTTGCAGCAGTAATTCCTGAAAATGTCAAACTAGCTAGGGTGTTTTACCCATAGTTATCAGAACCGGACCGGACATCGAACCGGCGAGGGGGGCGGTTCACGGTTCGGCCGGTCCAACCCGGTTCGGTGTGCGGTTCACTGCTCACAATGGGTAAAAAAATTGAAAACTTAAAATACATACATAGTCTCAAACACAAACATAATTACCTCAAACTACATGATCTCACACACACACAAACTACCTAGTTTCAATATCAAACACACATTACTCTCAATTCTCAAACACAATAGTAGTGAACCGGTCTAACCAATTGGGTTAAACCGATTGGTTTGTGCATAACCAAAAACCGGAAACCCAAAAAAAAAAAACAGCCGAAAAAAAAGAAAACCGGGAAAAAAACGAAAACCGGAAAAAAATCAACTAAAAAGTGAACCGGAAACCGGCCGGTTTTCTAAAAACCGTCCGGTTCGACCTGGTTCAAACACTGTTCATTTGCAGAACGGTCTTTTAACTGAACCAAACCGGAGAGGGGTCCGGTTCCCGGTCGGACCCGGTCCGACCGCCGGTCCGGTTCTGATAACTATGGTTTTACCTCAGGTGAGACTAGACTAGAGAATGAACACTCTGCTGCTTTAAAAAAAAACGTTTTTTTTTTTTTTTGCAAAAACGCAGGTGGTACCTGCGCAAATCAACATTTTTCTAAATTTTTTGTTAACATATATACTTTTTCAAAAAAAATTTCTAACAAGGTTACTTTTTAAAATTTATCATTGACCAAGCGATGCAGAGTTTTTTCAAAAAGTAATTATACTTAAAAAAAATATATAAGAAAAAATATTTCAAAAATTAGGTGGAAGCGCTACTGAACTGGTTCGATCCCAAGGTAGACTTGTTCATGAACCGCATCCCAGGGTAGACTTGTCCATGAACCGGTTCGAGAACTGGTTTTAATACAATTAGTATTTTTTTTCTCACTAAAAGAACTGGTCTGTTTCACTGAAAAAAATTGGTATGGTTCGAACCGATTTTAAATTGGTTCGAACTGTTCTGGTCTATTTTTTTTATTTATTTATAATTTTGGTCTTCTTTTAGTTCGGTTCAAACTGGAACCGATCCGGTTCAACATGAAAAACAAACAACATAATGGGAGTCCAACATGAAAAACTGGGCATAAAATCGATCACAGTAAAAAATAATTCTGAGTCGATTATCAGTCATTGCTTGAAGGAATTGGAGATTCCAAATAAAGAGAGACTCTTTCTATTATTGAAACAGAGCGGAGAGCAACTTCAAGAATATCAGTATTAGGTATCCTCATTAGAGAACAACTGGAGATAACAATTTAATAAAAAAAGTGTCTATTTTTCCTCCATTACCTTGAACTGAACCATGATATTCTTAGGTCTCGTTTCAATTTTGAAACATGGTTGTTCAACCTCCCATTATCAGTAACACTCGACAATTCACAACTGCCCCATCTTTTGTTGCAATGAGTAAAAGGGCATACTAAAAAACATCGTCGGATTTAGGATAATGGGTCACCAATAAATGAGAGTCTATTCAGGTAAGCCCAGTATATGATACTGACCCTAAACTCCATCCCTCCATATATTCATATATAAGGGGTGTTATCCCTCAGATGGGGTTAATAGTGAATGAGATAGATAGTCACCCACAGTTTAGACAAAGGTCAACACCTGTGGAAACTTAGGTCACTGCCCGTTAACCCGTGGCGTGTCCTCCCGTCCGGCAGACCGTGATCCCAACCTCTGGCAGATCCGATTCAGCCAAGGCAATCACTCAAGAGGCAACTTAATTATATGTGATTATGTGGTGCCCTAACGATTGCATGTCTATTCCATAATACAACATTGGTACCAAAGTCGTGTTAGGTTGGTTTCCGAATTATCGAATTGCAGGAAAATCCCCACCGCGACGAGCCCCAGCCGCAAAATCAGCTACTCTGAAGCCGACACAAGGGCTACCGGGGCCTCCGGGGCAGCAGCTCAGCCCATGGTGGCCGCAACCTCGACCCTCACTTGCTGCAACCTTCGTGGCTGCGACTCATTCCCAACTGGCCGCAACCTTCGTGGTTGCGGGTCAGCCTCTACTGTCGCAGCCTTCGTGGCTGCGGCTCGGGGGAGGAAGCAGGTCGCAGCCTTCGTGGCTGCTGCCACCTCAGGCAGGGGCAACAACCTTTGTGACTGTGATACTACGACCGGTTGTCGTGACCTTTGTGACCAGAGCTCCAGTCGCCTGATGCGGGGTCAGGTCGGTCAGTGATGCCCGACCCACCCCTCATGGGCAGCTTTCCTGGCGGCGGCGGCGTGGGGGGCTACTAGGGTTTTGAAATCCCTAGTAGCTCCATCAGGGAAGAAAACACTGTTGTACCGGTCTGAGTGAACCGGTCCATCTTGGTCTGGTATGAGAAGTTGGACCTACCAGACAAGTTTAGTCCAGACGGTTGACAAAGGCTGACTGGTCTGATTCAGTACGGTTTGGATGGTTGAATGCTGTTCAAACCAGTCTGAGCTAATTCAGAGTCTTTGCGCCGCCCGAATTGGTCCGAAACGAATTTGTTGCCGATCATGGATCCTCAGTGAGTCATAGTGGTTTGTTATATCCGGTAATTGTGCCTGGAACCTTTCATTAATAATTATTTTGGGCTAATTATATTATCTGTTAGACCAATTTAATTGCTGAGAGAGTCTTATATTGTTTAATGGTGCATGACTAGATAGGTAGAACACTGTGTGGGTTCCTTGAGTTCCCTGGGTTACTTTGTGGTTTCTGTAAGGTAGATAGTCTTGCCCTACTTTTTATTCTTGGCTATTGACTCCATGACTGGTAGAATTTACTAGGTTATGACTTGTTGAGACCCCAGTATACTGTGTGAAAATTGGTCTAACATGTTAATTACTTTTATTTGTTGAGACTTTTGTTCCTGAATTTAGTCTGTGGAGACTTTAATTCCTGAATTTTTGTTTGTTGAGGCATTGGTCTCCAAATTTTTATTCATGGTAATTTTAGTTCCCAAATTTTTATTTGTGGTGATTTTCATCCCCAAACTTTTGGTTAGGGTGACTTTGATCCTTAAAGTTTTGAAAATTATAAATTAGTCCCAAATTAATTTATTTTTAAAAGATTTCAATATATATGTGTATGTATTGAATTGTGTGCTTTGTTACCTTACTTGCATATGATAGATTACCTTGTTAGGGAGATCTAACTCTCGCATAGTCTAAGTAGCAAACCTTTAGGATTGTTCTTAGTAACCCTTCAGAAATTTGAATAAGTTTGAACTACACTTGGGGATATGTTCCTAAGTGTGAACTGTTAGTTAGTCTGCGAGGTTCTCCGAATTTCCTTGAATAATACTAGGACAATCATCTTATGTTAGAGTTGTACGCTTTGATTTAGTGCAATCTGTTTGACTCTGGTCCCTTAAAGACTGTTTGTATACACTGTGTTTCGATTGATAGTAGTGACTTTAATACGTGCTTAGAAACGGGGAGTGCTTCTCGGCATAGCTAGGGTTGTCCTCCGAATTTAAGTATGTCCTCAAGTTTGTCCTGTTAATTTGAGAGTTGTCTTTTTTACATTCATTAGAATATTGTATCTTGTGTCTTCATGATCCTAATCAAATTTCCTTTAGTTAGTGAAATATGGTCGCCACGAAGAACATCATCGTTGAGGTGAACAAAGGTCTTAGACTTAATGGTGATAACTACAAAATATAGACTAAGCATATACAAATGGTCCTGATTGAGTAAAGGTCGATTGACTACATCAAGAAGATCAAGAAAAGACCCGACACTAGATTAACGAATCAGTAGAAGACCTTCTATGATGAGTGGGAGGCCAAGGACAATGAGGCGCGCGCTACATTGCTGAGTACAATGTATGATGTTATTCTGTGTCAATTTGAGCTAGATGACACAGCTAAAAGGCTGTGGGATACGCAGTTGCGTTTGCTCAACACAAGTTTGATTCTTACAAAATGAATCCTCACCACTCCATGAGACAACATTTGAGGCACATGGCCAACATGATTGCAGAACTCAAGAATGTCGATTAGCCCTTGACTGATAAGAAACAAATCCAGGTCGTGATACACTCTTTGTCTAACTCCTGGGAACAGATGAAGATTCAAATGACTCACTCTGAAGGGCTCAACACCTTTGAAGACGTTCGAAGGCACATTGAGATAGAAGAGGAACGTCTCAAGGCTACATGGCCTATGACCGAAGTTCATATTACGTCATTTTCTATACCTAAGAAGAATCGCCGTAAGCGAGGGAGTGGTGCACGACATGCAGTCCCAGGTGCACCAATGACAAAGAAGATAAAGACTGATGCTCCTCCGAAAGCAGCGACGCAGAAGCGTCAGCACAAAGCCAAGAAACCTGAGTCCAGGAAATGCTTCAATTATGGGGACACATTGTGAATGCATGCCCTTACTCGTTCGCAGGGTACCACTCGCGACAGGTATATTTCGTTGGCAATTCTAATGTACTTTGTGTTTCTAGTACTGCTATGTTGATTTATTCATCTCCTATGTGGATTTTAGATTCATGATCAACATACTACATAACCAGGGATAGAGACACTTTCGTCTAGTACCAGAGAGTTTCATAGGAGACTAGATGGATTTATGTCGGCAACAACTCTCGTGTTGAAGTCGAAGGGATTGTAACTTGTGAACTGCGTCTGCGCGGTGGTCAAGTCCTACTCTTACATGATGTCCTTTATGCTCCGCAGATTAGCCAGAATGCTATTTTAGTCCTATGATTAATGAAACTCGGTTTTAAATTGTCTTTTCATGAACTTCCCGTCTGATTATCTTTAGGATCAACTCTACTTGGTTTTGGGATAGTTTGTTGTGGATTTATTGTTTTGGATTTGGATTTATGCAACAATAATAATTTCATGCTTTCTTTTACTCGTGGAAATGTTTGCGATGTGAATGATTGACACACTATATTAGGTCATATTGGCCAACAAAGAATGCAGTGGCTGACCCAACGGGGCTTGCTGCCCAACATTTTGCATGTGGAGTTGTCTACGTGTGTTAATTGTCTAGCAGGAAAGACCACCCAGAAGACTTTTGGTAAGGGCCCAAGAGCTTAATATCCTTTGCAATTACTTCATTCTGACGTCCATGACCCTCTTAGTGTTAGGGCTCGACATGGAGCAAGATATTTCATCACATTTACATATGATTATACCCGTTATGGATTCGTCTACTTGATCTCCCATAAATCCGAGGCAATATGTTGCTTCATATCATTTTTGAATTTGGTTGAGAATCAGTTAGATCAGAAGGTTAAGTCCATCCACATTGATCGTGGAAGATAGTACCTTTCAGTAGAATTCAATGACCTATGCACCCATAAGGGAATCATTCATCTATTGACGGTTCCTTACACCCATCAGCAAAATAGTGTTGCAGAGATGCGCAATAGAATGCTTCTTGACATGGTTCGATCGATGATGGTGCATGCTCATTTGTCGATTTCCATTTGGGGAGACGCTTTGAAGATTGCTGCCTACATCCTGAACTGTGTGCCGAGGAAGTTTGCGAAGATTGGACCTAGAGGAAAGAAGAGTATCTTTGTTGGTTACTTTGAAACCTCCAAGATATATGTGTTTATAACTGAGCTGGACAGTGGGAGCGTTTTCGAGTTTGAATCACGTGACGCGATGATTTTTAGAGAGCAAATTTTCGAATAAGGGAGAGATTTGTTTGGATCGATCTCTATATGAAATGCAAGATCAAGTTGAACAGATACCTATTAATTCGAGTGGTAGATTTGAAGTCGAAGAGGATGAATCGATTCGTCATCTGCCAGATTCACCTCCTGTTGGAGCGAATGAAACAGATTCCGCTCCTGATGATCTTGTTGACATTGGGGGCATTAGGGATCTCATTCCCTATTGGCGCGATCATGATCGTACCCCTGGTAGTAGTGAGTTGTTAGGTCGTGGGCTAAGACAAAAGTTTCCCTCCCGACGATATATGTTCGAAGGTGATGGTGAACTGAACACCCTAATATCTGACGAGACAGCTTTTGAGACATAACCGTTAGAGAATATCTCAATGGATCCTTTCAGGAAGAATGGATGAAGGCAATGAAGGACGAGATGAAATCTATGGGGGAAGAACGGTGTTTGGACACTGGTCAACCTTCCGAGAGGACGCAGAGCAATAGGAGCAAAATGGGTTCTCAAAACAATGCTCAAGGCTGATGGAACTATTGAGCGTCTCAAAGCTCGACTCATTGCAAAAGGTTATACACAACAGAAGGGAGTGAACGTTCAGGAGAAATTTTCACCGACAGTGCGAATGACCACGATTCACTTGATTCTGGCTATTGCAGCAAGTCTTGATCTGGAACTGCATCAAATGGACGTTAAGACCGCATTCCTCAATGGTGAGTGTAAAAAGGTCTTAAGCAATTAGTGTGCAAACTTCACAAATGGATCTATGGTCTGAAACAGTCTTCTAGGCAGTGGTACCACAAATTTCATGAATTGGTCGTGCAAAATGGTTTTCTCATGTTGGATGAGGACCATTGTGTGTACATCAAAAGATCTGGACTAGACTTTGTGTTTATGACTCTATATGTGGATGAAATACTCATAGCCGAAAATAGTTTGGAGTTTCTCACACAGGTTAATGCATGGTTGTCCACTCTATTCGGGATGAAGGACATGGGTGAGGCGACATATATTCTTAGGATACAGATCTTGAGAAATCGCCGTAAGAAGCAATTGTGGCTTTCACAGAAATGCTACATAAACAAAGTGTTGGAAAATTTCAACTTGAGTAACTGCAAATCAATTGAAACTCCAGCTTCCATTGGGGAACCTCTCAACATGGATATGCATCCAAAGACTAAGGAAGAAATGGACAAGATGAAATAGATTCCGTATCTAAGTGCAGTCGAGAGGTTGATGTACGTAATAGTCTGTACTCGGTCGGACATCTGTCACGCAGTCGACATGGTACGTCGGTATCAAGCTGACCCCCGATTAAGGCATTGACAGACAGTAAAGAGGATTATGCGATATCTTAAGGGCATCGTAAACTATGACATGTGCTTTGGAGGAGACTTACGGAAGTCAGAAGATCTCCAGATAATTGGGTACAACGGCGCAGACCACAGTGGTAACTTCGGGTATTGTGTTCTTGTTCTCCAATGGAACAATATCATGGATGATTAAGAAGCAGTCTTGTACCGAATTGTCTACTATGGAAGCCGAATTTGTGGATGTTGTGACGACCACTCGAGGTTGTGTGGCTGAACAGGCTCCTGGATCGATTGTTGAGCCGTAGGAGTCCAGTTGAGCCGATCCTAGTTTACTCCGACTATCAGGCCACGATCTCCACTACAAAGGATCCAAAGTAGCACACTAGGTCAAAGCACATTGATATCAAGTAGAACTATGCTACAGGCATGGTGAGATACAAGATGATAAGTTTGTGGACCTTTTCACGAAACCCTTGAAGAAGAAGTCATTTGTAAGACAATTGAAGTCTCTAGCACTGTATATACTTAGTTGATATACTTCATTAATTATATTTCCGAAACAATGTTCTTTGACTTTAATTATATTTGTGTATGCATGTTTTCACAGTTTGAGTATTTTGTGTGTTCATTTCTGTGATTGTTTGTTAATATCTGTCAAAGTGGATTTAGTCACCCTTTCACACGGGTGATAGTTTCTATGCCTTTGTGTCTGGGTGAGGCTGGTGACAACTTCTAGTTTTTGGAAGTCCGTTGGGATGACCAGAAAGGAATTTGTGTCTGGAGCTATCTGTTTTTGCACTACAACAGACTATGGTCTGTCTATCCACTAAAAGGGTCGGATGAGAGTCTTTGTGACTTTTGATTCGGGTACTCTGTGTGCCTGATGGACATGTGTACAACATTTGGACATATGCTCCATGGCAAAGGAGATATGATGTAGCGCGTGTTCCATACCGCGTCGCACCCAAAATCGACCATGCGTATGACCCGAGACGTGATCTTAACTCGTAGTCGTGTGAGACCCAGAGCTTTTCGCGTAAGAGCCACGAACATACCCTCACTGAATAGGGAATTGATGCTCACAAGTACCTTGGACCTAGTTCTAGAAAAGTGAGTTGAATTGTGTTGATGGTTTCGTGGGAAAGGGATGGTAATTATGGGATCTTCTCAATATTGTGTCCACTAGACGACCATCAACCGCTGCATAGGCTGCGAAGGTGGAGACAATGCAGTTGTACAAGTTTGAAAGATCATTGTGGGGTCAAACCTTGAGAAAGACTACATGGCCAAGGGTGCAGGTAGGGGTGGCAAAACCTGACCCAACCCGTGGGTTACCCGCCCACGGGTTGTGTTTGAGTCAAGGTTTTTGACCCATGGATCATTTTGACGCAACCCGTAGATGACCCGTGATACCACTGGTCAGGTTTGTGTATGAAGGTTTGAACCACGGGTCAACTCGTGACCCGTGACATTTTTATATTATATTAAAATAAAAGGTGTCAGACATCCGGACATTGTGAAACTGTGTAAGTCATTCAGTTATTTTTTGTATGCGCAGGTCGAACGAGCCAGACTGACCCGCGGGCCATGGAGGTCCAACGGGTCAGTCTGACCCAACTCTTTCATTCCTAACGGGTCATTCTGACCCGCGGGTTGACCTACTAACGGGGGGGGGGGGCATGTTTGAGTTTGAAAAATTGACCCATACTAACCGGGGGGTCAGAGGGCCCGTGACACAACCCAAGGCCGACACGACCCCTAGGTGCAGGGCACAAATCCACTGATGGTGTGAGATCTACGGGTCACTGCAAATCTTAACAGATACGCAGTACCTTGCTCGTAGTGCCTGCCGGTCGCACGACCGCCTCCTCGTATCTGACTTAACTGTATAAGGGGAATTCGTTCTTTTAGGTGCTGACTTGATGAATGAGCGCCCCCACTTTGTGCAAGTGGTAGATATTGGATTTAGGATCTTGGGTCGCCCATAAGTGAGAGCCCATTCAGATAAGCCCATTATATGATACTCACCCTAAACCCTATCCCTCCATATATCTATACATAAGAGGTGCTTTCCCTCATATGAGTTTAATAGTGAATGAGATAGACCACCCATAGTTTAGACAGAGATCAGCAATTGTGTAAACTTAGGTCACTGCCCGTTAACCCGTGGCGTGTCCACCCGTCCGGCAAATCGTGATCCTAATCTCAGGCAGATCCGCTTCCGCTAAGTCAATCGCTCGAGATGTAACTTAATTATGTGTGATTATGTTGTTCCCTAACGATTGCATGTGTATTACATAATCCAACAAACACAAAAAGGTTAATGCAAGGATAGAGATCTGGCACTACTCCCTTTTCAACCATCTCAGCAGCTTGAAAGTTGTATTGTCCACTATACCTTCTTTCGTCATTTGCCCCAACTATACAAAAGCATTGCTTTCTTCATCACTTGCAATTATTATGTTGTATGACGCTAAATCCACCATCTGACCCTATCGTCCACCACTGGAACTAACATAGCTTGAGCAGTTTTTCGTCTATACTCAACCTCAACATCAATTCACTTGACTGAGAGGATGTAATTGTTGGGTCTAATGAGAACTGCACATATTTGTTATGTTTCAGTTAATTTAAGCCCCAAATGATTTCATCCTCTCAATCAAGCCAGCTGTTGTTGCGTAATGCTTCATCTTCACAACGGCCATGGACGAAATCGGAAGAGTGATGGGTGTACCTGAATCATCCTCCAAGCAAGACGATGCATCGTCGACGGTGAGACTGCAGATGACTTCTACCACAGATCTTTCTAGCTTGCCGAATAGCACAAGCAAGATGATCGCTTGCAGTGAAGAAGAAAGAACTGGAGTGAGGACTAACTACTGAGCTGCGGTTGCGGCAGGACTAGGGCCGGCAATGGTGCAGTGAAAAACTCATAACCATGGTTATAACCATTACTGTTTAATATGGTTAACCGTACCATTATGGTGCGGTGCGATTATGGTGATGAATGTTTTTACCCATAATGGTTATGGTTATGGTATTTGAGTTATACCCATAGTTATAACCATGGTTATTATATAAATATAATATTTATTTATTATTAATAAACTATTTATATATATACTAAATATAAATTATATAATTGAAAATTTAAAATTGTTGAAGATTGAAAGCGCCAAAGTCCAACGATGGCAATAGAGATTGATGTATTTTTTAAAATAAAATTTACGATCTTTCATTATATTACATGTGTGGAATGAATATGGGTATACGGTTAAAACCATGGTTAATAACCACAGTTATTTTAATGGTTGAAAATTATACCTATAATGGTTATGGTATGTGGTTTAAATATATGGTATGGTTATGGTATTTGACATACCCTGACCATACCCTAACCATCGACAGCCCTAAGCATGACATATACATCTCTATTAGTGGTTTACTTATTTTCAGACCAATTCGGCTTATTTTGTTTTGGACCGATTCTAAAATTATATAGGTTTAAAATGGTTTCATTTGAGTTTAAGTATAAACGAGTATAAAAAAACGAGTCAATTCGAACTGAATTGAAACTACTGTATTATCACTTCAAAAGTCAAAACTCGAGGTCTAGTTAGCGGCATTTAAGTCGTAATTAAATTATCTACGTGCTGTATTTTGTTTTGACTAAGTATATAATTAAATTTTTAACATAATTCATTTTATCATTCCGATCAAATTATAGAACAAAAGACGTTATGTTAAAAACTTTAATATATATCTGACCAAAAAATTCCATTTTTTTAGAATAGGTAGATAATTAAATTTTGTCATAAATGTCATTAACCATGTTGAGTTTGGACTTACATAATTTGAGTTAGATTTTTTAAAGTTAAATTTTCATATCTCAACTTAGGGAATAGCGTATGATCAATATGTAAATCCAAATTTAATATTTTTTACATCATTTGAATCGTAATTAAAATATCTACTACTCTAATTATTTTAACAAATAAATAATTTATTCTTTAATTAAACATTATGTCGTCGAAAAAAAAATGTGATGCACCCAACAAGGTGACGTGTTGTGTCATTTTGGCAAAACACGCCACTTGGGGGGGTAGCGTGTTGTGCCAAAATGACATAACACGCCACATGGTAATGCATCTCATGGCAAAGATTGACCACATGGTTGATGAATATCACACGTTCACATTTTTAGGCTGGATTTGGATCAGTCGGATTCACTTCCCGTCCGAAACTCGATGGCACGTGACTCTAGCGAGAGGCTCCTAATAGGCGACACTTACACAGTTTAGGATTGTGGACCCCTACTAGATCAAAGAGGACGCATGGGGCACACAACTCAACTAGAAAGGATATGGCCAAAGTTTGCATTAATTGTACAAAGTTTGTACCTTAGTTCAACTAAGAACATTTGTGTTAGATGTCCATTAAATTATATCTAGGTAACCATGGTTATCTTCACACACAGAACACGTTAACCATAGTACTAAAACTCACCTAATGACCAATTTAAAGTATTTGTCTATACATACTTCTCACCTACCAAAGTATAAAGCCAATCAATAATTTTCAATCCACAAATTTGTTCTTTAACAACCTCTCACTGACTTTATCATCATAGGGGAAAACAATAGACAAAAATTGGACTTTCCTTATTTCAAATATTGGAGTAATACTCAGATTCTAGACTCGCATCACCAGAATCCAACATTGACGCCAACTATGGGAACATGACCATCAAACACCTGTGCAAATACAAGCAAACAACCAATCAGTCACGGAGATCTAATACGGCGACCCGCCTGAAGTACAACTTGATCCCACAAGCATGATGCCACTTAGTGGAGGTAACCTCTCACTTTCTCAGCAAGCGCGTCTCGGTACCAAACCGACGACTATGCCCCCACAAGATCACCCATCCCATGCGTTTCCGCTGAGGGTTCCATGGTTAGGAACATGAGTACGATTGTTACCCACAAAGGACCATCAATAAGGAACAAATCAAGACCTGGACCATCAAGAAGGAACAATCCTCCTCAAAAAAGAATCCTTAATCGCCAGCATTGTAGTAGGAGAGGTCACAACATTGAATTTTGATGGATTTTACATCCTGAACTTCGAAACAACAGAACTACAGGAGGCAGTTCAAACAACAACTCGAGTGGAAAGCAGGTGTACAATGCTATTGACTCGTCAGACACTTCATCCATTCAAAGCTTATCCTCTGCAAGTTCCCTTTTTACCATAGAACAATATGATCGCATCCTCAAAATGCTGGACAATTCTGAAACAAGCAACCCATTCACATCTTCCTCAAGCATCAAGATGAGCATGACAGGTATGACCTATTCATCTTATAATATTTTTTAGATAAATGGATCATTGATATAGGAGTCACTAATCACATGACTTCAAGATTAGATTGGCTACAAAACTTGCAAAAAATACATGTATGCAAGGTCCATTTACCGAATGGTTTCTTTACACAAGTCACCCATACAGGTGATTATCAATTGGAAGATGATTTACTTCTAAAAGATGTGTTGTTCGTACCTGATTTTCATTACCATTTGTTATATGTTTCAAAGTTGACCATGGATATGAATTGTTTATGTAATTTTTTATGCTAGATTCATGATTTTTCAGGACCTCTCCAATGGGATGGCAATGAAGACTACTAAAGAATCGAATGGCCTATACATTTGCTTTTCTACTAGAATTACACATACTCAAACTTTTCATGTTACTAATGTATGCAATGAACTTTGGCACCAAAGATTAGGAAATATTTATGAATCTATTTTTTTCAAGATTCCTTTTCTGTAGCATGGTGAATTGAATAATAATTATGTTCGTTTTAAATGTCGTGTATGCCCATTAGCAAAATAGACCCGACTTCCCTTTCCTGTTAGTGACGGCTTTTCTAAATGTTCTTTTGATCTGCTGCATATTGATGTATGGGGTCCATTTCAGACTCAAACACATGATTTTCAAATTTTTTTAATCACCATTATTGATGACTTCACTCGGTGTACTTGGGTTCACCTAACGCAATTCAAATCACACTCTATTATTATTTGAGAGATTTTTGTACTTTCGTTGAAAATAAATTTTTGATTACTATTAAGACTGTTCAAATAGATAATGGCACATAATTTTTCAACGCATATTTCAAGCAATTGTTTACTTCTAAAGGTATGCATCATCAAACTACTTGCACATACACAACCCAACAAAATGGTGTGGTAGAGAGGAAACATACACACCTTTTAAATGTTGCTAGAATTCTTAAACTCAAAGTGGTGTGCCTGATAAATATTGGGGAGAATGTCTATTAACTGCCTGCTATCTCATAAATCTTATACATTCATCTGTGATGAACTTCATTTCTACTTTTGAAAAATTATATGGCATCTCTCCCAAGCTGTCCCATTTGCGTGTCTTTGGTTGCCTGTGCTTTGGCAAAACTCTTACTAATCTCAACAAGTTCTTTGCTAAATCTGTTCCCATTATTTTTTTAGGTTATTTTCTTACTCAAAAGGGCTACAAACTACTCAACATTCAGACTGAAACTCTGTATGTAAGTAGAGACGTAATATTTCAAGAAACAGAATTTCCTTTTCTTCAAAACACAGATCAGTCTCTGTTTAATGCATCTCCTTTTCTTGATTTTTTTTAGCCATCTCAGACCCTGGGTGATGATACTAATACTTCTCCTAACACTTATACTGACACTTATACTGACACTTATATTGAGCTTATTTCTTAGTCTACTTTTACTGATAATGTTAGGCGAAGCGCTCGTATCCACAGACCTTCAATCTGGCATAAGGATTATGTTGTTTCTACTTCATGCTCCAATGCTCACCTTATAACTAATGTTCTCACATTTGATAATCTAAAACCACAATACATACATTTTGTTTCTACAATTTTGGAATCGCGATAATGGAATCTTAAACTAACTTCAGCTTTTATTTTGGCAGGATACAATCAAAGCAAACATGATTATTCCCTCTTTACCAAGAAGAAGGGACAAGGTATTGTGATTATGTTAATCTATGTTGATTATATTTTAATTACGGGAAATAACATTTATATGATAGAAGAACTAAAGCTCTTTCTAAAGGGGAGCTTTATGGTGAAAGATCTCGACACTTTAAGATTTTTCTAGCAATTGACATTGCAAGAAATCATCATGGATTGGTTCTAAATCAGTACAAATATGCAATGGATTTTAATTGTGATCCTGGTCTTACAGGATCGAAACCTTTCAAAACTCTTATGGATTATAATTCTAAATTAACTAAAATTGAATATGATAAGCTATTTAAAATTAACCAGAATGACAACCGATTGCTGATGCAACTGAATACACTAGAGCCGTTTCAGAATTTTTAATTACTAAAAAATTCAAAATCAAATCATTTTTTTGTATAAATGCGTGAAACATGAAGGATATGCTTTTGGAACTATTCTTAACTTGTAAAATGTAAATGGGTCGATTCAGACTCCAGTGCACCCACAAATAAGTACAGGTAGAGAAAAAAGAGTCAAGCCTAGTTTTAACATGGGCGCGCATATATAAAAAAAGATACATTTTTATTGATTTCAATGTATATTGTTTGGGAAAAGTATGAAATTGCACCCGGATGTTTGCAATTTTTTGTTAGTGGACCTATATGTTTGTTGCCGCAATTACTTACACCCGTATGTTACATTTTGTTGGTAATCGCACCCAACGTTATAAAATCCTGCTAAGTGTCACGTGAAGGGCACGTGTCGTCGTTAATTTTGAAACGATGCCATGTTAAATGACCAATTTACCCCTAAGTCAAACTCATCACCTTTGTTTCGGTTTCTTGTAACTGAACTCCTCCAAATTCACTTTGAACTCCTCCAAAACCAAAACCTAATTCTACTATTCTCTCCCGCGCGCCTGGCTTCATCTCCCGTCGTTCACTGCAGCTGGACTTCCTCTCCCGTCGGCGTTCGTGTGCTGCTGCTGGTCTTCCTCTCCCGTTTCTTGAGCTGCTGTCGTCCGCCTGGTCTCTCCCGTCGTTCGCTGCTGCCGTCGGCTTTCCCGTGTTACTGGCTTGCTCTTCGGTTTACACAGTTTTATTTCGGTTTGTTCATTGCTCTTCGTTGATTTTTGTTTAATTGATTGTTGTTGTTGTTGATTTCACTTTGATGATTGCTGTGAGTTGTGGGTGTCTCGGTTGTTGCTGTGAGTTCGCCTCTCCCGTCGTTGCTGTGGGTGTCTCGGTTGTTATTGTTGTGGGTGATTTCGGCTTGCTGAATCTGTTGATTTCAGTTGATTTCAGTATGTTCTGCATCTGTTAGTGTTAGTGTCAGTTCTTTGTGTTGGTTTCAGTGAGTATGTTCTTTGTGTTAGTGTCAGTTCGGTTGATTCGAGAATGTTGATTTCAGTTGTTGCTGTTGGTTCTCGGTTCGTTGATTGCTGTTATCGGTTTGTTGAGCACTGCTGATTCCATTTCTGTATTTATGTTTTGTTAGGGTAAAAAATGGACAACCAAAGTTACGACTTGACGATTCACTACGACGGGGTTTTTATTGATGGAAATTGGGTTGGGAAGTCTGAAGTTACTGATTTAGGAAGGGATATACTAAGTTATGAGACAATCGAAGTGTTCATGGAGTATTATGTCTTAGTCCCGGGGGGTTGTATTTGCTATCTCCCTCCTAATGGTGATGTTAAATCAGATTTGGAAGTTGTGAAAAGTAACGAAGACGTTACTGAGATGTTGGCGAAGCAAGATGGAAGTATGTAGTTGGCATTGTATGTTTTGGAACCGTTTGATCCCGTTGTGTGTGCGAAGGATCCATTTATGGAAGGCCTTCGCATAAAAGCCATTCAACGGATAAAAGAGGAATTGGAGAGGCAAGTTTCAGTAGACAATGGAAAGACGCCAATGCAGCCAGAGGAAACCGATTCATCATCAGATGAAACTGATTCACTATCGGATGCTATATCTGATCCTAATTGGAAAGCCGGTAAAGATGACGATGTTGAAGATGATTTACATCCCAAAATTAGGTCGACGATGAAGAAAACACAAAAAAATGCCACACCAGGTGAAAGTGCTAGTGTTGGACGTGCTGCATAGAATGAAACCAGTTTTGATGATCTCCTATACGGGGCGAACATTGATGATAGGTTGACGAGGCAAGTTCATGTTGTAGAACCAGTGGAGCTGGCAGAAGCTGCATGCCGAAGTGACACCCTAACCACACCACTTGGTTCAGACGTTAAAGGCGACATCACAAGTACACGGACTTACAAGATATTTGATGATGCTGTGAACGCAGAAACCACGGGAAATCAGCGGCCGAATCACGAATTGAAGTTAGGGATGAGGTTTATAGATGGGAAAGCATTTAGGAAATACGTCATCGAACACAGTATTGAGGAGGGTTACGAACCCGATTTCAGCAAAAAAAAACAACTCTGACCGTGTAGAAGTTGTAAGCAAGATTGTGGGTTCGTGGTTATTGGTGTCAAAATGAATAGGAAGAAGACTTTTCAAATAAGTAAGTTGGTAGCGGAACATAAATGTGACGAGCTTACCACACAAAGAAGATCGGTGGGAAGTGGATTGCGGATACATTTATGGAACTCATTCGCAACGAACCAGGTATCAAGAGTAAGACTATCGCCGATGAGATACAAAAGATGTTCAACTTTGATGTTAAAAAGTGGAATGTGTGCGCGGGTATCAAGTTGGCTAGGAATGCCCTCGAAGGAGACCGCATATGGCACTTTGAGAGATTGCGTGATTATGCAGGAACTGTTATGTTACACAACCCAGGAACCACTGTTGTGATACAAGTAGACCCTATCCCATCTCCACTTCGGCCAAAATTTGAATGTATGTATGTTTGCTTGAAGGCATGTGTAGATGGGTTTAGAGCAGGATGCAGACCATTCATAGGCTTGGATGAGTGTCATTTGAAGGGAGTTGGTTGGTCAACTATTATCTGCAGTTTCAAGATATGCAGATAGTGTTTCCCCTTGCTTACGCATGGGTTGAGGCTGAAACTGGCAGTTCTTGGACTTGGTTTCTCGAGTTATTGAGTCACGACGTCGGGAACGACCGGAACTGGGTAATCATGTCAGACAGATAGAAGGTTAGTTCATGCACAATCATGAAACCTTATTGAAAGATGCATGCAATTTTTAAATATAACATGTTTGAATCGATGTTTATTATTACACCAGTATGAATTAATATTAGTCTATGTCTGTTTACAGGGTTTAATAACAGCAGTTGAAGAAATCCTGCCTTTTAGCGACCACAGATTGTGTGCTAGGCATATACACAAAAACATGATGGCCAGAGGTTTGAACGATGCTGGTATAAAATCACGTTTTTGGGCCGCAGCCTCAGCGTACAATTATCATCAGCACAAAGTTCACATGGAGTGGTTAAAAGTGCATTTCAAGACTGCCTGGGAATACCTCACGGAGATTGACCCGAAGACATGGTGTAGGCATGAGTTTCATCCGGAATCGAAGACTGATCTAGTAGTGAACAATTGTTCAGAAAGTTGGAACAGTAAGATTATGTTGGCCCGAGATAAACCCATCATAACACTTATGGAGAGTCTAAGGCGTATGTTAATGACGGATTTTCAAACGAGGAGGCAGGAGGCGGATAGTCACGAAGGTCTGTTATGTCAAACATTCTGGAGAAGATAAATAAGAAAAAAGCTTCAGCACGTGGAATGCAAGCTCTATACGCAGGTGAAGAAGAATACGAGGTCTGAATTGGAACCTCATACCAACACAAGGTAGATTTGAATGATAAACAGTGCAGTTGTCTAGAATGGGATCTATCGGAGATTCCATGCCCTCATACAGCTGCATGTTTGATGAGTGGACGGATGTTCGACTTCTCGGCCTATGTTGATCCATGTTATCATGTAACCACTATGAGGAAGATTTATGCACCAATAATACACCCATTACCTGGTGTGGACGACTGGGTCCAGGTAGAGTCATTGCCTATTGATCCACCAGAGTTTAGGAAGAGAGGTGGAAGACCGAAGAAGAAACACAGTAGGGCAGCTCATGAACCAAGCAACAAAAGCACATCTAAGTTGACAAAGCATGGCTTAAAACAGTTTTGCTCGGCTTGCCATGAAACAGGCCACAACAAGCGAGGATGTCTGAGGTCAAACATTGGAGGAACAACAAATGGTGTGGGATCGAGATGCACAAGTCAGGCGACCGAAGATGTGGCAACGCAGCAGTCTCACGCTACTGCGTCGAAAAGAAAGGTACGATCGCTTATCGCATTGAAATTACTGCATTTAAACTACATTAATAAACATTTAATTTTTAGGTTTCAAAGAAACGAAGGGGACCTGTTCGGCGAAAGTTGAACCCCGAAGAAACCGTTCAGCCTCCACAGGATGACACCTTTGCAGCAAGTCAGACCCCAATGGAGGAAACTGTTCGACCAAGTCGCCCACCAATGGTCGATGAACATATGGAAGCAGAAGAAGAACCGCATGTGGAGCCTCCAAAAAGAACAAGAAGGGCCAAGTTGACAGTGAGAAGAACCAAACCAAGGGGTGGGCGACCATCTTCGTCAAAGGCGATCCCAGTCAATATTGAGTCGGGCGATGATTTTGTGGCGGTATGAAATTTCTCTATTTACGATTAATGGACATATGGACAACGTCTAAAAATTTCGCTCTTTATGTAGGTTTCACGCCCATTTTCGTTGAAGGCGGCCTTAGTGAACATAGAGTCGAATGACGAATTTGTGCGGGTAAGATCAACTACCCCAAAGTTATCACGTTGTCGGGCACTAGTCTTATCTCCCCAACCACTTAAAACGGGTAAAACAAGGAAGAAGACACCAGTTCACGGTACTCGCACTTCACCCCGGTTTGTGCGAAGATCTACTCAGTGAAAGTATGTTTGTTAGGTGCGGTAATCACACATCACCGCGATGTTTTGTGGTATGTTAGGTGCGGTGATGTTTTGTGGTATGTTAGGTGCGGTGATGTTTTGTGCTGGGATGGTCGGTTCGGTAGCTTTGTTTTGAATGATATTTTGTCGGGTAAAGCTTTGTGTTGTGTTAAAATAGGTTTGCTAAAACAGGTTTGTCTGTGTGTTCTGTTGGATAATGTGTGTTCTATTGGATGATGTGTGTTCTGTTGGATTTCATGCCCATACAAATTGGTGCTTTCACCAATTTCGTCCAAACATAAGGGTGGAAACAACCACTATACATAAAACATCAAGTACAACTGAATAACGATGTAGATAACTTCTGGGTCCACAAAGTGTTCATTAAACAAGGGAAAAGTATGAAATTGCACCCGGATGTTTGCAATTTATTGTCATTGGACCTATATGTTTTTTGCCGCAATTATTTACACCCGTATGTTACATTTTGTTGGTCATTGCACCCAACGTTAAAAAGTCCCGTTAAGTGTCACGTGAAGGGCACGTGTCGTCGTTAAATTTGAACTGATGCCATGTTAAATGACCAATTTACCCCTAAGGCAAACCATTACCTTTGGGCGTGTGGGCGTGTGAAAGTGGAATAACACACAGGTCAGTGCGTCTGCTGAAGAAACAGTGAAGTTTGCTGTCAGATTGATTGTATATCTACACAACTTCTGAATATCAACATCTGCAACAATAACACACATTTGATTCAGCCCAATCAAGTGATTCCTGAACCATGAATCATCATATCAGTCAATATAAATAAATTCATTTGGCATGTACTCAATGGAGAAATCATCTGATGATTATAATCATTAGTGAGTCGAGAAAGAGATCTGTTTTCCTATTCTGAAATGGAGCAGTTAGAGAGCCCAGAAAAGAGCTAGTTCTGCTTGCAGTGCTGCAAGTTCATCTTCCTCAGCTGCATTTTTACGTACAGATGGACGCATTGGCTGCTTACCTGAAGCCACAGGAACCTTTACTGGTGCAGCAGGAGCGGTTGTGGCAGGTTGGAAAAGCTCCTCATCCAAGTCGGCCTCTTCCAATTCTTCAAACTCTGCTTCCAATTTTTTGTTTTATCTATTCAAACATTTCTACTTCCATAATAGATTTATTGGCCTTGTTTCCCACCATTATTCATGACGTCTCTTACCCTTCTTCGTGACTTGCATATGGCTCCTGAAGAATCACTTGTTGATGAAAAATCACGGGATTTGAAAAGAAAAGATGAACTCATTGTGGAAAAAGAAAAACTCCTTGAAGAAAAATTGGATAAGGTTGCATCCTTACAGGATGAGGTATCCTAACTACAGGTACTTTTTCTTGCTTGTACCAGCATGTCATACATAATGACTCCATGTTAACTTTGATTATTTTTATTCAGAAAAAGGAAAAATTGGATGCTGCTGAGCAGGTAGGAAAGGCTCATGCACGAGCTGGGGAATTGGAGAAACAGGTTAAAAGTTGAACAATGATTGGCCAAAAATTAAAATCTTCATTAGAAATGTGCTGAGGATTATTAACTTGTCTCTGTAACTCATCACAAGTGCAGATTGAGAAGCTCCAACAGGATTTGAAATCTCAGGAGAGGGAGAAGGTAACTCTCCAGTCACATGTAAATAAGGCCGAAAAGAGTATACAGGACCTGAACTCAAAGTTAGGCTTGAACACTTAATTAAAAAGGCTGGGGTATTTTAGGTATATCAGGTTAGGTTTATGGCACATGGACAGCACATGTCATTTATTTAACGGTTACTGTTTGAATTGGATGGAAAAGCTCAATTACAAACAAACAGAAACATACAGGTGTAAGAACAAACATCATGGGTGCAATTACCAATTGTTGCAAACATCCGGGTGCAATTTCATACTTTTCCCATTAAACAAATATCAAGTACAACTGAATGACAATGCACATAACTTACACACTATACAACAAACGTTTTAAACAAAGCTACATCTTCAACATAAGTCCAGCAACAACGAAAAGTAAGAAGACTATAACACACAGATGTTGCTGATTTCTGCTACGCAACACAGAAATTTGATTGTTGAGTTCAGATTCCTTTGACACAAACTTGTTCATGGCTCTCCTTCCATACACACACATAGGTGGATCTGCCCAAGCGAATAAATCACAACTCCTCTTCAAAGAACTTGATGGCTTCATAGTAGTATAAAGAAATTAGGGTTTCAGAAAATCCCTAATTTGTTCACCGTAGACCAATCGGTCATATAAGCGCAATTAACACAATAAATTGGCTTCATTACCTGGTATCTTGGACATGCAAAGAACAGACGACATAAATTTTTCTTCGTCCAAGCTGTTGTCGCACGGGATTGGAGGCCGCAGTAGCACAGGGGTTCCATGGATGTCATGTTCGGCTTCGATGCCCAAGAGGAAGAAGAACGAGAAGAGCATTCATCATACTTACCACCCATGCTGTACAGACCTTGGAGCAATCAGCTTTACCTGGGAGCTTCGTCGACTTCGGTGGTTTATACTTCGGTGGAATTGGAAAGACGCAAATGAAATGGGAAGATAGACATGGAGACTTTATTTAAAGAGGCTGGGGTATTTTAGGTATATCAGGTTAGGTTTAGGCCACATGACAGTTATTTAACGGATAACCAACGGAATTGGACGGAAAAGTCCAATTACCAATAAAGAGAAACATACGGGTGTGAAAACAAACATCATGGGTGCAATTACCAATTGTTGCAAACATCCAGGTGCAATTTCATACTTTTCTTTATATTGTTTGGTAAACAATTAAGAAATTTCTTATGTTGTTCGTTTTGTTTTTGTTTTGTTTTTTAATTTCTTGAGTTTTTAATTACTCAAAACCATAGAGTAAAATTATTTTTATGTAAAGGTGCAAAATTGAAGTAATGGTGTTTAAAATTATTCTTGACTTGTAAAAAATAAATGAGGCGATTCAGAGTTTTGTGCACCAACACATTACTACGAGAAGGAAGGCGTCTGGCCTAGCCATTGAATGTGGGTGCTTTGGGGGGAAAAATAAAAATCTTATTAACAATGTTCAGAAATTGGTTCGGTTAATTTCTCTTTTTTCCGGAATTTTTAATTACTAAAAAATTCAAAATCAAAATTATTTTTTGTATAAATGCGTGAAACATGAAGGATATGCTTTTGGAACCATTCTTAACTTGTAAAAAGTAAATGAGTTGATTGAGAGTCTAGTGCACCGACAAATTAGTATAGGTAAGGAAAAAAGAGTCAAGCCCAGTTTTAACATGCGCGCGCATATATAAAAAAAGTTACATTTTTATTGGTTTCCTTGTATATTCTTTGGGAAAACAATTAAGAAAGTTTCTTATGTTGTTTGGTTGATTATATTTTTGTTTTTAAATTTATTGAGTTTTTAATTACAAAAACAATATAGAAAAAAATATGTTTATATAAATGCGCAAAATTTGAAGTGTCGGTGTTTAAAACCATCCTTGACTTGTAAAACATAAATGAGACGACTAAGAGTCATGTGCACCAACACATTACTACGATAAGGAAGGTGTCTAGCCTATCCATTGCATGTGCGCGCTTTGGGGAAAAAATTACATTTTTATTAACAATGTTTAGAAGTTAGTTCAGTTAAGTTCTCTTTTTGTATTTTTTGAATTACTAAAAAATTCAAAATTAAATCATTGTTTTGTATAAATGCGTGAAACATGAAGGATATGCTTTTGGAACCATTCTTAACTTGTAAAATGTAAATAGGTCGATTCGGAGTCCAGTGCACCGACAAATTAGTACAGGTAGGGAAAAAAGAGTCAAGCCTAGTTTTAACATGGGCGCGCATATATAAAAAAAAGTTATATTTTTATTGATTTCATTGTATATTGTTTGGGAAACAATTAAGAAAGTTTCTTATGTTGTTCGGTTGATTATTTTTGTTAGTTTCTAAAGTTTTTAATTACTCAGAAACATAAATAAAATCATTTTTATGTAAATGCGCAAAATTGAACTAAGGGTGTTTAAAACCATTCTTGACTTGTAAAAAATTAATGAGGCGATTCAGGGTCCTGTGCACCAACACATTACTGCGAGAAGGAAGACGTCTAGCCTAGCCATTGAATGTGAGCGCTTTGGGGAAAAAATAATTTTTTATTAACAATGTTCAGAAGTTGGTTCGGTTAATTTCTTTTTTTTTTTCGAAATTTTTAATTACTAAAAAATTCAAAATCAAATTATTTTTTTTTGTATAAATGCGTGAAACATGAAGGATATGCTTTTGGAACCATTCTTAACTTGTAAAAAGTAAATGAGTTGATTGAGAGTCTAGTGCACCGACAAATTAGTATAGGTAAGGAAAAAAGAGTCAAGCCCAGTTTTAACATGCGCACGCATATATAAAAAAAGTTACATTTTTATTGGTTTCCTTGTATATTCTTTGGGAAAACAATTAAGAAAGTTTCTTATGTTGTTTGGTTGATTATATTTTTGTTTTTAAATTTATTGAGTTTTTAATTACAAAAAAAATATAGAAAAAAATATAGAAAAAAATATGTTTATATAAATGCGCAAAATTTGAAGTGTCGGTGTTTAAAACCATCCTTGACTTGTAAAACATAAATGAGACGACTGAGAGTCATGTGCACCAACACATTACTACGATAAGGAAGGTGTCTAGCCTATCCATTGCATGTGCGCGCTTTGGGGAAAAATTACATTTTTATTAACAATGTTTAGAAGTTAGATCAGTTAATTTCTCTTTTTTTATTTTTTGAATTACTAAAAAATTCAAAATTAAATCATTGTTTTGTATAAATGCGTGAAACATGAAGGATATGCTTTTGGAACCATTCTTAACTTGTAAAATGTAAATGGGTCGATTCGGAGTCCAGTGCACCGACAAATTAGTACAGGTAGGGAAAAAAGAGTCAAGCCTAGTTTTAACATGGGCGCGCATATATAAAAAAAAAGTTACATTTTTATTGATTTCATTGTATATTGTTTGGGAAACAATTAAGAAAGTTTCTTATGTTGTTCGGTTGATTATTTTTGTTAGTTTCTAGAGTTTTTAATTACTCAGAAACATAGAATAAAATCATTTTTATGTAAATGCGCAAAATTGAACTAAGGTGTTTAAAACCATTCTTGACTTGTAAAAAATTAATGAGGCGATTCAGGGTCCTGTGCACCAACACATTACTGCGAGAAGGAAGGCGTCTAGCCTAGCCATTGAATGTGGGCGCTTTGGGGAAAAAATAATTTTTTATTAACAATGTTCAGAAGTTGGTTCGGTTAATTTCTCTTTTTTTCGAAATTTTTAATTACTAAAAAATTCAAAATCATTTTTTGTTTTTTTTGTATAAATGCGTGAAACATGAAGGATATGCTTTTGGAACCATTCTTAACTTGTAAAAAGTAAATGAGTTGATTGAGAGTCTAGTGCACCGACAAATTAGTATAGGTAAGGAAAAAAGAGTCAAGCCCAGTTTTATCATGCGCGCGCATATATAAAAAAAGTTACATTTTTATTGGTTTCCTTGTATATTCTTTGGGAAAACAAATAAGAAAGTTTCTTATGTTGTTTGGTTGATTATATTTTTGTTTTTAAATTTATTGAGTTTTTAATTACAAAAAAAATATAAAAACAAATATGTTTATATAAATGCGCAAAATTTGAAGTGTCGGTGTTTAAAACCATCCTTGACTTGTAAAACATAAATGAGACGACTGAGAGTCATATGCACCAACACATTACTACGATAAGGAAGGTGTCTAGCCTAGCCATTGCATGTGCGCGCTTTGGGGAAAAAATTACATTTTTATTAACAATGTTTAGAAGTTAGTTCACTTAATTTCTCTTTTTTTATTTTTTGAATTACTAAAAAATTCAAAATTAAATCATTGTTTTGTATAAATGCGTGAAAAATGAAGGATATGCTTTTGGAACCATTCTTAACTTGTAAAATGTAAATGAGTCGATTCGGAGTCCAGTGCACCGACAAATTAGTACATGTAGGGAAAAAATAGTCAAGCGTAGTTTTAACATGGGCGTGCATATAGAAAAAAGGTTACAGTTTTATTAATTTCATTGTATATTGTTTGGGAAACAATTAAGAAAGTTTCTTATGTTGTCCAGTTGACTTTTTTTTTTTTAATTTCTTGAGTTTTTAATTACTCAAAAACAAATAATAAAATTAATTTTATGTAAATGCGCAAAATCTGAAGTAAGGGTGTTTAAAACCATTCTTGACTTGTAAAAAATAAATGAGGCGATTCAGAGTCTTGTGCCCCAACACATTACTACGACAAGGAAGGCGTCTAGCCTAGCCATTGAATGTGGGCGCTTTGGGAAAAAATATTTTTTTTATTAACAATGTTCAGAAGTTGGTTCGGTTAAATTCTTTTTTTTCGAAATTTTTAATTACTAAAAAATTCAAAATCAAATCATTTTTTTGTATAAATGCGCAAAATATGAAGGATATGCTTTTGGAACCTTTCTTAACTTGTAAAAAGTAAATGAGTCGATTCAGAGTCCAGTGCACCGACAAATTAGTACAGGTAGGGAAAAGAGAGTCAAGCCCAGTTTTAACATGGGCGCGCATACATAAAAAAAGTTACATTTTTATTAATTTCCTTGTATATTGTTTGGGAAAACAATTAAGAAAGTTTCTTATGTTGTTCGGTTGATTTCATATATTTATTAATTTATTGAGTTTTTAATTAAAAAAAAGATGGAATAAAATTATTTTTATATAAATGCGCAACAAGAGATGCACATACCAACAGAGTCAGCCATAGCATCCTCAAGTAAGGCCCCACCCCGGGTGGAGGTAGCCCAGGAGGCGCTCTTAAGCGTGCTTTCATGGAAGCTTTGGACGAACTCATTTAAGGCATGATCCGAGCTGCCCAGCATGCCGACACCACCCGAGTAGGGGAGGCGACGTCTCACCATCATCCTTACCGGGCGCCGCCCCAGACAACTCAGCCTCCCTTGAGCGCCACCATACCTTCTACAGAGGCGACAATGACCAGGGAGGAAATCGAGCAGTTTGTCGCCCAAAAGGTTAAAGAGCGGAGTCATGCCTATCCTTCGCGACAGAGCATCGCACCCGCTGGCTCCCGAGATATTGGCGGTCACCGAGCCTAAGCACGTGCAGAATCCATGAATCGACTATTACCTAGGTGAAGGCGACTTAGTCGAGCACATCCAAAGACATGAGTCTTCACTCCTGGGACGGACGAGCGATGACAATCACTTCGCTCTGCTCTTCCCGGCAACCCTAGGAGGTGTCGCTTCACACTGGTTCAACGGGCTACCCAAAGCCTCCATTCGGTCTTGGGTTGACTTGAATGAAAAATTCATTGTGCAGTACATGGGGGGAAGACAATTGCTTAAAAGCGTAGGTACACTGGACCACCTCAAGCAAAGAAACAAGGAGAGCCTGAGGTACTTCTACATCAAGTTCAACAAGGAATTAGTAGGAATCGACTAGGTCATCACGAAACGTAAGACCATACGAGCATTCGTTAGGGCGATCGGTTCTCGACGATGAGCTTTATATGATAGGTTGAGTATCATCCCGGTCAACACCGTGGAAGATTTAGCAGCGCAGGTAAAATCATACGCCGATTTGGAAATAGCAAAGGAGGGGAGGAGGTTGCCCAATGAGTTGAAGAACAAATCCAGGAGGACAAGATACTCGAGCACCGTACCGTGAGGCAGAGGCGCTCTCAATGCTCCTCGTAGAATTCAAGGAGTTGTTTGCCAGGAAACCAAGCGAGATGTCGGGGATAAGTCGAGAAGTGATTGCCCATGAACTCAATATCGACCCGAGCATCAGGCCAATCACCCATAAGAGGTGCGTCGTAGGAGAGGAGAAATCTATAGCCATCCGCCAAGAGGTAGGCAATTTGAACAAGGAGAATTTTGTGAAGGAAATCTGATTCCAGACATGGGCAGCAAACCTAGTCTTGGTTAGGAAAAATAATGGCAAATAGAGGATTTGCATTGACTTCAGGGACCTTAACAAGGCATGTCCTAAAGACTCCTACCCTTTCCCTCGCATCGATCAACTGGTCGACGCCGCATCTGGCCATGAGCTCCTAAACTTCATGGATGCCTGCTCCGGATACAATAAGTCCCAGACGGTAGAAGGTAACGCCCAACACACTATCTTCTATGTTGATGGTGATATCTATCACTACACGGTCATGTCGTTTGGGTTGATCAACGCGAGCGCCACCTATCAAAGAATGGTGAACAAGCTATTTGCGGGAATGATCGGCAAAACAATGGAAGATTATGTCAACGACATGCTGGTAAAGTCGATTAAGAGTGCCGACCATGTGAAGGACCTGAGGAAAAATTTCGAGGGTATGCGCCTCCATCAGATGCGCCTCAACCTCGACAAATGCGCATTCGGAGTCGACTCAGGTAAGTTTCTGGGCTACATGGTCATTCAAATGGTGATCGAAGTAAACCCGGAAAAGTTGGAGGCAATCAAGATGATGAAGAGCCCGACATGCCACAAGGAGTTGCAATGCATAAATGGAAGATTAGCGATGCTCAGCCGTTTCCTGGCTAAGTTTGATGAAGAATCGCTCCCCTTTTTCTAGGTCCTGCGCGTGAAAGGTTTGATGGACGCCTGAGTGTGAAAAGGCATTTCAAGACCTTAAGCAACACCTCAGGACGCTCCCACCTCTGGCAAAGCCATCAAAATGTGACTCCCTTTACCTTTACTTAAGCATAATTCTTGTAGCAGTCCGCTCAGTCTTAGATAAGGAGTTAGAAAAGGGTCCAGTCCGAGTCTACTATGTATCCAAAGTCCTCACAAATTCTGAAATGAATTACATCGAAGTTGAGAAGTACTTTTATGCGTTGACAGTTTCGGCTAGGAAGTTTCGCCCTTATTTTCATGAACATGAGATCACTATCTTAACAAATCAACCTTTAAAGCACTTCTTGCAAAAATCGAACGCCTTAGAAAGAATGATAAAATGGGAAATCGAGCTCAGTGAATTTCGAATAAACTTTGCCCCGAGAATGGTAATAAAGGGTCAGGCCTTGGCTGACTTCATCGTTGAATCAACCTGCACGATTGAGGTACTGCCTGAAATGAAGGAAATGGAAAAACCATGGAAGCTACACACTGATGGATCTTCATCCGTTGATGGTTCTCGGGTGTAGGCGCCCACATTCATCCTAATCCCACCAGATGGCGGCACCCCTATTTGTTATGCATTAGTATTGACATTCAAGTCCACCAATAACGAAGATGGATACGAAGCGTTAATCACCGGTTTAAGACTTGCAAAGGGAGTAGGCACATCCAAATTGCACGTTTACTGCGACTCACAACTCGTGGTAAACCAGGTTAGGGGAAAGTACGCTGCAAAATGAGAGAAAATGAAGGTGTACTTAATAGAGGCAAAAGCCTTGGTGAATGGTTCGACAGTTTTAAAATTGAAGCAATACCACGAGAATCGAACCAAGAAGCAGACGCCCTAAGCAAGTTTGCCTGGCAGGCGCCGCCCCTGGAGGTACACTTTGTGGAAAGTATCAAAGGAAAGACATGTTGGGAGTGTGTGAATATTAACAAAGGAGTCGATTGGGCAACCCCCATCCGTACCTACTTGAAATCAGAAGAGTTACCAGAGGATGGAGCTCAGACAAGACGAATTGTTAGGATCGCACCAAATTACAAAATAATCGATGGAATGCTCTACAAAAAGGGCTTTTCAGCACCCTATCTACGATGCGTCACTCGGTCGGATACCATCACCATCTTAAGGGAGGTGCACGAAGGATACGTCGCCTGCCATGAGGGCGCGGTAACTATTGTTCGGAAAATCCTCAAGCAAGGCTACTATTGGCACACCTTGAACATAGAGGCAACCGACATAGTGATAAAATGCGAGTCATGTCAAAGCTACGGACCAAAATTGGTGCGCCACCCTTCAGTACAAGCATTAGTGTCGCGTGGCCATTAGCATAATGGGGAATTGACCTAGTAGGACCTTTAGCAAAATCGGAGAAACGCTCCTACATAATAGTGGTCATTGACTATTTTTCGAAATGGGTCGAGGCGAAGGAACTAGCATCCACAATGGAATTCCATGTGATAAAATTCATCAAATCAAGAATCATTTCAAGATACGGGATCTCAAGCATCCTAGTCAGTGACAACGGACCACAATTTGCGGGAAATGAATTAAAATGGTTATATGAGGAACTAAAAAATGAGCATAGACACGCCTTAGACAAACATACGCAAGCCAATAGAGAAGTCAAAGCAGCAAACAAGGCCATCCTGAATGGATTGAAGAAAAGGGTTGACGCCCTTGGAGGAAAATGGACAGAGGAGCTGGAAAATGTACTATGGCATTACGAACCACACCCAAGGTAGTCACTGGAGAGACGCCCTTTGGACTCGTTTACGTATCAGAAGCTATTGCTCCAACTAAAATAGCTATGACGTCTTATAGGGTCAAAAATTTCTAAGCAACGACCAATAATGAGCAAAGGCGTCACGAGCTGGATCTGCTGGACGAAAAGAGATGGGCGTCAGACCAGTTACAAGCCAAGATGCGCCTCACTACGACATGATACTACAACACGCGAGTCTCATCTCGCCAGTTTTTCGTGGGGGAGAGGGTGTGGAGAAGAAACGAGTTCTCGCTACAAGACCGGAAGAATAAGTTATCATCAAAGCGGGAAGGACCCTATAAAATCATCGCTATACCCCGTCCGAATGCATACATCCTCGAAGAAAAATATGGGAAAAGGTAGAAAAATACATTCAATGCGGAGCACTTGAAGAAGTTTCGTGCTTAAAAAATCGCCGCCAAAGATCAACATGTAATTTGAAAAATCATGTTTACGGAAATGATTAATTGCATCGCTCACTTCAGACTAAAATGTTGTATGGCTAAATGCTTAAGTATGAACTAACATGTCTTAGTGAAGTAACCATGACTTAATGGCCAAAAGCTTAAGTCTAAAAGGTTGAATGGCGCCGCTCTTACTGAGTAAAGACAAACACTTAGCCAAATATTTAATGAAAGGAAGCCGCAATATATATTAAAAATGTGTTGCTTTTACATTGCTAAAAATAAAAAGGTACTAAAAATATCACTACTAAAAATGGACAGAAGCTCAACCATTAAAAATCCAACGGACGGAAAAGGACAAAAAGAAACGGATCGCGACTCATTCAAAATATTACAACGGGGTAATATGGCGCGCCATACCATGCACTTTATTTCATGCAGCAGCAGATCCTGCGGCACACCACCAGGAAAAAGGAAAACTGGAGAAGCATGAAGCTCAGCTGTTAGAAGGGCCATCACTCTTTAGAGCATTCAAACCCAAGGGGAGCGCTACTCACCCTTGGCTTGGGGGGCAAGATGTTGGGTATCAGTCTGCATATCCTCAGATGACCTGGATAAAGATCGACCTGATTCGACATAGTTGATGGTGCCGCCCTTGACTTATGTAGGTAGGGCGCGCCCACCGCGATCCCCAGGATACAGTATCCATTTCAGGCCAGCGACACTTCATGTCGAGACCCTAGACACTGCAGTATAGGGGCACGCCATAGTGGTGCGCCTAGAGGTGCGTCATAGATGCGCGCTAATTATCAGACACGGGGTAATGGGGACGCAGACACGCAGGACAAAGGTCTAGAAAGCAAGGGCACTATGCATAGGACACCAGACATCACAGGACTCAAGACATGACCATGGTCAGTTAACTAGGTAACAACTGGGATGACCATGGTTAGGATTAACTTTGGCCAGGTGAGGGGTGAGGGGTATAAATACCCTCACCCATCTCCATTCTAAACTAATGTAACATTGCAACTTGACTCCATATACTCCCTTCATAAACGAACCTTCGACTGATTTAATCATCGGAGGGGAAACAACTGGAACTCCTTGGCTTTCCTTCTATGCAGGTTAACAGAGCAGCAAGGAAACCGACTCGGAAAGCACCGGGAAGAGTCTTATCGGAAAATGTGATCCAACAAATAAGTTCGTCAATTTTATATGTATCACTTCCAGTTATTATTGTTTCATCAACATAGACCATGAGAAACACTTTTCCTCGGGGAGTAATTCTTAACAACAGACAAGTATTAACACATGCTGCAGTAAACCCAACATCATTGGATTTGTTTAAAGCCAAATAGAGCCTTTTTCAACCTGCAAACCAACAAGTTACCTAGGTGGTGGTTGCGTGAACACTTCCTTAGTTAAATCTTCATGTATAAATGTATTAGTAGTACCAATTTGCTTAATACACCAATCATGAGAAAGAGACAAACTGATTAATATTCCTGTAGTTGATGGTTTAATTTGACAAATTGGGCTAAATGTTTCTTGAAAATCACTACCCGTTTTTTGAGAAAATAATTTAGCTACAAATTGAGCCTTATACCTTGAAATGGACCAATCTAAGTTCTTCTTTATTTTAAAAATTCATTTACAACCAAGCGCATTATGCCACTTTGGTAGTGGCACAATTCTCAAGTATCATTAGCAAGTAACGTTGTTAATTCATCATGAATAACTCATTTATACTCATTAGACCTCATAGCAATATGAATATCAGTTGGATCATTATCACCGAGACTTGCTGAGAAATATTTTGGTTTGAAAATCCCAGATTTTGAGCATGTTATCATTTTGTGAGTGTTACCTGATGAAGCCTGAGATAGAAGTTGCTCCACTTGACGATGTTGTTGTTAGGATCGGTTCTCTATAAACACTCAATTTGATGAAGAAATTGAGAAGAAACTCAGTTTTCCAGAGAGGAAAGGAATAGTAGAGGAATACAGATTTTTCGTGGTAACACCCAATTGGGTAACCTCCATGCGGTTTGACTCTATTAATGATGAAAATACATTGTTACAAAATACGTATACAAGGAGAAATACGGTACAGTACAGTCTACTTGGAGACTGATTCAGTCTACCGCGAGACACGTACATTAATACATAATCTAACATTACATATTAATCAGACTCCAATACCCAACAAATCTCCCACTTGGAGACTGATTCAGTCACCAAACACAGTATTCTCTCATCAATACCTTCATCGCACCATCTGTAGTAACAAAACTACAGAAGACCAACCGAGGTTTTGCACAACCCCAATTTCCCAACATCGACACATTTTATCAACATGTCTGCTGGATTCTTTGCACCATCTATCTTCTCTAAGCACAAGTCGCCTTCTTCCATTGCCCTGCGAGTGAAATGATATCATCTTCTAATGTGCTTAGTCTTCGAATGATAGACTGGATTCTTAACCAACTATATGGCACTATGGCTATCTGAATACATAATCTTATCACTTTACTCCTTGCCCAACTCTTCCAGATAATCTGCCAGCCATATCATCTCCTTCCCAGCTTCAGCAATTGCCACATACTCAGCCTCAATCGATGAAAGAGCAACACATTTCTGAATTCTGGACATCCAACTCACTATTGTACCACCTATGGTGTAGATGTATCTGGATGTGCTCTTTCTAGAGTCTACATCTCCACCAAGATCAGCATCCACAAATCCCTACAAAATCACTTTGTCTTTGCCAAAACAAAGTGAAGTACTGGATGTAACTTTCAGATATCTTATAAGCCACTTCACAACTTCCCAATGCTTTTTACCCGGATTTGCCATGTACTGTGTCAGGTCTTGTATATACCATAGCGTACATCAAACTACCAACTGCTGAAGCATATGGAACCAGTGCCATCTGATCACGTTCTTCAGCTGTCTTGGGTGACTACCCCTTTGACAATTTTATGTGATTTGCCAAAAGAGTAGTCCTGGGTTTAGCATCAGTCATCCTGAATCGGGCCACAACCTTCTCAATGTACTGCTCCTGGGATAGACTTAAGGTGCCAGCAGATCTATCCCGAGATATTCTCATCCCAAGAATCTGCTTTGCTGCACCCAAGTCTTTCATCTCAAACACTGAAGACAGACTTTCCTTCACATTGTTTATCTATCTCATACTGGATCCTGCAATCAGAATATCACCCACATACAAGAGTAAAAATACATAAGAATCAGTGTATTTCTTGACATAACAACACTGAACCTTTTCATTCCTACAAAACCACTCTTGGTCATGAAGGAGTCGAACTTCTTATACCATTGCCTCGGTGCTTGCTTCAACCCATACAAGCTCCTGTTGAGCTTGAACACCATGTGTTCCTTGCCCGGAACAACAAATCCTTCTGGTTGCTGCATATAGATCTCCTTATCCAGATCTCCATGTAAAAATGCTGTTTTTACATCCATTTGCTCAAGATGCAAATTTTCTGAAGCAACAATACTTAATAGAATCCTGATAGTAGTTAATTTCACAACAGGAGAAAATATTTCAGCATAATCAATACCTTTCCTTTGTGAATACCCTTTAACTACTAACCGAGCCTTGAACCATCTTTTTCCATCTGGTTCAGCCTTGATCCTGAACACCCACCTATTCAACAAGGCTCTCTTCCCTACAGGCAATTCATTCAACAACCACGTGTCATTCTTCTCAAGTGAGCTCATCTCATCATCCATGGCTTGCTCCCACTTGACTTAATCCTCCACATGTAGGGCCTCATCAAAAGACTCTAGTTCCCCTCCATGAGTCAGCAACAGATAATGTAATAAAGGTGAATACCTATCTGGTGCTCTGATGGTTCATGATGATCTCCTCAACACCTGGTCAGGTGTTATTTGTTCCACTACGGGTTCTTCAGCAACAGTATCTAGAGTTTTTTGAGTATCTTCCATGGGTGTAATTTTCTGCATCTCAAACTCAACTCGCGCTTGCTTCGTAGTCTCTGGAACCTTCTGGTCTCTTTCCTTGTATAGGACAGATCCATCAAATGTCACATCACATTGTCTCAGGATCTTTATGTTCTTGTCATCCCAAAACCTGTAACCAAACAAGTCAGAACCATAGCCTATGAAATAACACTTCACAGCCTTAGCATCAAGCTTATCTCTATTTTCTGGATCAACGTGAACATAAGTCGTGCAACCAAAAGTTCTCAAGTGTGAGTACTTGAGATCCTTTCCTGTCTACACCTCCTATGGAATCTTGAATCCCAAGGGAGTTGATGGTCCCCTATTGATCAAGAATGCAGCTGTGCTTACCGCATCTGCCCAGAACATCTTGGGAAGTCCACAATGCAGTCTCATGCTCCTTGCACGCTCATTCAATGTTCTGTTCATCCTTTCAGCAACTCCATTCTGCCTAGCCTTACCGAGAACTGTTCTCATCAATCTGATTCCCTAATCAGCACAGAACGCTTTGAATTCTGACTTGTCATATTCTCCTCCATTGTCAGACCTCAGACATTTGATATTCAATCCAGTCTGATTCTCAACTCCAGCTTTCCACTTCTTGAATGTTGCAAACACATCTGACTTATGCTTCAATAAGTAAACCCATACCTTCCTACTGAAATCATCAATGAAGGTGATATAGAACCTGGATCCTCCAAGTGATGAAACTGGAGATGGTCCCCATACATCTGTATGGACCATTTCCAAATGCACTTTGTTCGACTCTCTGGGAGTCTTTGTAAAACTGACTCGTTTCTGTTTGCCCATAACACAGCTCTCACAAAGACCCATATCAACAGACTTCAGACCCCCTAAAGCTCCTTTTGCAACCAGCATCGTCAATCCCTTAACACTCATGTGTCCAAGTCTGTTATGCCACAGACATGAACCAGAAACACCCTCAGCTACAGCAACCATGTTTATACACCCTGCAGTGGTGTATAAGGTTCCAGATTTGGTGTCACGAACTACAATCATAGCACCCTTTACAATCTTCCAGGAACCTTTACCAAACTCTACTTCGTAGCTTGTGTTATCCAACTGACCAACAGAGATCAGATTCTGCTTAATTTACAGAATATGTATCATCCCCTGATTTCTGATTCTACTTCTTCTTCGGTTTCTTACAGGTTGTCCGATAGTGGCCTTTCTCTCCACAATTCCAACAAATCACGTTGGCTTTGTTCAGAGATTTTCCTCGATTCTTTGATTTTGATCGACCATGTTGATTTTGGCCCTTCGAATTGCTTCTCCCCCTTCTGTCCACACTGAGAGCACTACCCGATGAATCTCCCACTTCTCGTTTGCGAATACTTTTACTGAGAACAACATCTCGGATTTCATCGAATTTCAGTTTCTCAGAACCACGGGAACTACTAATTGCAGTAACAACAGTATCCCAAGACTCAGGCAGAAATGACATCAAAATCAAGGCTTTAATTTCATCTTCGAAGTTAATCTCCACATAACTCAATTGAATCACAATCATATTAAACTCGTTGATATGATCAGCAATAGATCCACTTTCAGGCATCTGCAAATTGAACAATATACACATCAAATATACATTGTTCATCGTCGATGGCATTTCGTACATATTTGATAGCGCCTTCAACAGATCGGTCGTAGTCTTCTCCTTTTACGATGTTGAACGCCACGTTCTTCGACAAGGTCAATCGGATCATCCCTAGGGCTTGACGATCTTTCATCTTTCACTGCTCCTCTGTCATGGAATCCGGTTTCACTCTGATCAAGGGTTCGTGAAGATCTTTCTGGTAGAGACAATCTTCGATCTGCATCTTCCAGAAACCGAAATCGGATCCATCAAACTTCTCGATTCCAAACTTCGAACTCTCCATCTTCAATGATACCAGTTGTTAAGATCGATTCTCTACAAACACTCAATTTGATGAAGAAATTGAGAAGAAACTCAGTTTTCCAAAGAGGAAAGGAATAGTAAAAGGAAGACATATTTTTCGTGGTAACACCCAATTGGGTAACTTTCACGCTGTTTGGCTCTATTATTGATGAAAAATACACTATTACAAAATATGTATACAAGGAAAAATACGGTAAGTACAGTCTACTGGTACAGTACAGTCTACTGGTACAGTACAGTATAGGAGAAATACGATATAGTACAATACACCCAATTAAACCGCGAGACGCGTACTTTAATACATAATCTAACCTTACATATTAATCAGACTCCAATACCGAACAGTTGTGAGGTTGTATTTCCTTGCACAACATTAGTTACTTCATAAAGATATTGAAGGATACTTCTCTTCATAGTGCCTTATGAAACATAAGTAGGGAGTTACTCCACTGGGGGAAGCTGCAAAGCTGCATTTCTTTGCAGTATGTTGGCCATGTGATCATATTGCAGGAGAGTAGAGTCTGCACAAACAATAAACCTTTCTTCATCAATTCTGCTGCACAAGCTCTAGTATGATCCTCGGAGAGAGAAACAACATAAGTAAAGGTATTATTAAAAGATTGCAAGAACAAATTTTTGAAGGGAAGATGAGACGATGTAGATCTTCTTTCAAGAACCATGCCAAAAGATAACGTAGAAGGCATAGAGAATGGAAACACCTCTTAATTAAACACCATAGGTCTAGAAACCAAAATATGTCTTGATGAGTCCAGGCATTTGTACCCTGAATGTTGAGAACTATAACCTAAGAATGAACATGGAAAGGAGCACATTTGCAGTTTATTACTATTGTACTATTGTAAAGGTGGAAAACTCAAACAACCAAACACTTTGAGCTTAGAGTGGTCAGAAAGGTTGTTGAACAACTTTTCGTGTGGAGTGATACCTGCAATTGAATGGCAGGGCAACCTATTGATGACAAAACCTGCACTAAATAAAGCATATCCCCAATATTGCATAGATACATAAACTTGAGCAAGCAGAGTCCGGACTAACTCAACTATATGATGATGTTTTCGTTCTACTATCCCATTTTATTCTGATGTATACAAGTAAGTCTATGAATAATTCCATGTTCAGAAACGTATTTGGAAAACATCTTAAACTCACCACCTCCATCAGATTGAATTGCTTTCATCTTAAAATAAAATTGCTTTTCTGCAAGTCTATGAAATATAGTAAAGATAGATAAAGCATCCAACATTCGAGTAAAAAGTATATCCATGTATATCTAGTAAAAACATCAATAATGCTCATATAATAAGAACAACCATTTGAAATTACATAACTTGGTCCCCAAAGATCTATTTCAAAGTAATTGAAACAGAGTAGGGTAAATTGTATGAGAAGCCGTAAATGAAAGCTTATGACTTTTCCCAATTTGACAAGCAATACAAAAGACATATGAAACACTATAGGAGATTTTATTCAATATCTTTGTAACTACATACTTTGACGAATGACCAAGCCTTCTATGTTACACTGCAGCATTTACAACTTTATTAACTAATTAACCAAGAGCTTTAGCAGATGAATAAATTTTATAGTGGACTTAATTTTATCTATAGAAGTTAAAGGAGAGGAATTATTATTACTATTAACCACAACACAAGTCGGAAAAAAAAAACATCAGAAGTTGGAGTAAGACTCAGTCGATAAAGGCCTCCTAATTTAATCCCCTGAAGTATTACTTCTTTACTGATCAAATCCTTCAGAAAATAAGAATTAGAGTGAAACTAAAACAAATACCCCATTATCCTTACAAAATTATGAAACTGATAGTAAGTTCTTAGTGAAGACAGAAGTATGCAAAAGGTTTCATAACTACAGGGGGTTTATAACTATACTTTCTAGTAGAGCTACCTATACTAGAAATGGACAAACTAGAGTCATTACCTACAATCACGTGTCCTTTTCTTATATATGGAGCAACTTGTGCAAGATTGGTATATGCGTGAGTGACTTGATGTGTTGCTCCAGAGTTTGGATACCAAGAGGAATCCTCTACCACTGTAAGAGAGGCAAGAACCATATTGGATTGAGCATATGATGAATTATGCGAAGAGACATATCATCAGGAATATCGCTCCCAAAGCTGGTACTTTGACCATACACTTCATAATCACTTCCATTATATGAAGAATTCGTAAAATGTCCATCACAACGACTTTCACTACCACCAAAAGGATTAGAGAACACATTGCACCCAAAATCATAGGATGTAAACTACACATTAGGTGAAATAATAGCAGGATTACCAACTTATACACAATTGAATGAGGAGTGACTGAAGAACTAAAATGAGGAGATGAGTGAAACTGTGACGAGACTGAAATCCCAACAAATTTCTAATAAAAGCAATAATAACACCTATTAACATGATGATTGACTTTACCACACAACTAACATTGAAGGCTTACTCTTCCATTGCCTCATCCTCGAGAAAAGCCATTCAGATTATAAACATGCAAATGATAATTCATGGCAACAACCGATGACCCCATATGCTGACCAACCAACTGTTGATTATTACAAATACTTGAAATTCATTAAGACTAAATTTGATGTTGGGCAGCTATGTTCACAGAAAATGAATTCTAAAATAGCATATCTCTCTGTTGAAATTCAACGTCCAATAAAAGTGTACAAACTGACTAAATATCGAACAGTGGTCTACTTGCAGAGAGCACAACAACAACGTTTTCATACTCATTCTCATTAGAGAGACCATTTAAGATTGAGGAAATATGCATCGCCGCAGAGATAGGTTTTCCACAACTAATAAGTTAATCCCACACCTCTTGAATATCTGCTAAGTATTGATTGATTCCTCTGTTTTCGAACACGAAGATGACTGTAAAAATGCATTACTCGTGTTGTTGATGAAGGGGAGAACTCATTAAAGCGTCTGTATTTCTAGGGAGATTGAGTGATGTCGGGAGTCCTCGATACCCTACATTTAGTTTTCAGTTTCTCAATACGAGTAAGGCATATATCTTTCCACCGTAGATTGATGCGAGTTTATGGCCCCCCATCTGCCCTGACCTCATGGAGCAATGTTAGTACTATCATCTTACTTTGGTGCAGTTAACTCTTAATGCCCTCAAGATGATATTTTTCAAGAGACATTGCGCCATTTTAGGAGTGAGAGTGTTCCCTGAACCTTTTGTGGTGAATAGGCAAGGGTGAATCTCTAGCTTCCCGTTCTCAGTTGCCTGGGTATTCTTCATATGATCACCCTTTACCATATGGGTTTCTTGTTTATTCACAGGGGTGGGGTGGGGGTGGGGTGGGGGTGGGTTGGTGGATATCCTTTCGTCGTGGAAGAAGAGGTTTTTTCGCCTACGAGGGCATTGTCGCCAGAAGTGCTACCCTTACCCAGGAGAAGGGGAAAGAAGTGTCAGACCTCATAGATGAATGCATTAGAGGACCTGGAGAGTGACCTTCTTCTAAAGCTGAGGATTGACCCGCTTTTTTAGGTCAATATTTCATCATCTTGCGGTGTAACAAGATACCTCCTGACGTGGTCAACTCGAAGACATTCTAAACGCCCTGCTTGACCCTAGGTGACAACTTGCATCGTCCAATCGCCCGTGTTGACTGTTGGGTATCGATAGTGAAGGCCCAGTAAGAAAAGGCCTCGAAGGCCCAATAACTATAGAGGGGGTAAACCCATGACATCCGAACCGGATCGGCCCAAGTACAAGCCAAACTTGGCCCACCATCGAGTAATCCAGAATCAATCCCAAAGTCTATAGAGACGCCAAAGGCTCTCAGACTGCTCGCCACTCTCTACTAAGTCGCGACCTTCCACTGCTCGACATGGGAGTGCTCGCCCCGAAGAGAGCCTTGCCTCTCTCCTCTGGTCCCACTAAACCGTTAATAACAGAGTGGCCAAGATATCCCGCATATCTCGGTCACATATTCACTAAAGATTAGATTTGGTAACTGCAATATCTCGCAGTAACTGCCATATCCCACGATCCGAATCTTCAGCAACTCAATATACATTAAGATATTCAGTTGCCTTTATACGGTTCTATCTCTCTTACCCTATAAATACCCTTGCTTTACATACGTTCTTTACGTTTTGAGTTTTATACACACACATACTCATTTAAGCATCGGAGAGGGACCCAGAGGCACCCCCTCTGTTGCGCTCCCCTACTTGCAGGTTCACCGGAGTTGGAGCTGAAGCGTCATCCCAACCTTGTCTGGCATTCAATTCACTGCCAGATCAGCATTCAGGATTTCACGATCCAACATTTGGCGCCGTCTGTGGGAACGATCAATTTAGCCATGAGAACTCGATCCCAAAGCAACCGTCGGAATCAGACTAGGGAGCGATCCTCAGATAGCTCTGATTCCGCCGCCGCTTCAACAAGAACCTGCCAGCCGAGCAGGAGTTAATGCTGTTCCTCTGCGGACAGCTCAAGAACATGTCAGTGATTCAAGACCGACCCCAGCTGCTGATCAAAACGGAGCCCCTGCACCGCAGACAGTCCACATTGCGGGGCAGGATATTAATTTAACCCCCGAGATGATCTCCCTGCTGGAAGCCATCCTAGGACAGGCGCGCCGCCAAGCCCCTGCTCCTCAGGAAAACAATCCCTCTGCTCCTAAAGAAAACCACCGCCCTGCTGCCACAGGGCCTTCACCTTCAGAAGCGGCCAATCCTGGTCCTGTTGCGCCTCAGGAGGATCAGGAGATGACGTCAGGTCAGCAGTCCCTACCTCCAGCACACACCAAGGAGCCAGCAGCCGCATATACTGCCAATCCTTCCGGTCCGCCTCCACCCGGAGCCTCTCCTATGTACTGCACTGTGGATCAGATGGATGACCTCCTCAACAAAAGGCTCCAGGAAAGACAGTTGACAGTCATAGCTCCCTTCAAGGAGCAGTCCTCTCATCCATTCACCGACGCGCTCGTCGCTATCAAAATCCCGAAGGATGTGGTCGCTCGGGCCATACCTGAGTATAGCGGTGGAGGAGATCCCACCGTACATGTCAACAAGCATGAGGCCTCCCTTCTGGGTAAGTCAAACGATCCCAATCATTTGGCTTTGCTATTTCCATCTACTCTTTCGGGCTCGGCTTCGTCCTGGTTCTTCGGCCTCCCTGCAGGATCAATCGGAACTTGGGCAGAGTTAAGAAGCAAGTTCCTGGAGAGATATATGGGCGAGCGCCAATTGCTGAAGAGCGTGGTCGCCCTTGACTCGGTCAAACAGCAGCCTGGAGAGTCGCTGTCCAACTTCTACGGGCGTTTTCATCAAAACGTCACAGAATTAGATCGCCGAATCTCGGATGGGGAAATCATTCGAGCATTCTACAGAGGTCTGGATGTGGCCAACAAGGCCTCGAGAAAGCTGCGAAACAGCTATCACGTGAAGGAGATAGAGACATTGGAGGAGTTGGCGTCCAGAGCAAAAGGTTTCATAGACCTTGAACGCGCAAACATCGAGGCTAATCTCCTGACGACCTCGCTAAGGGTAACCCATGAACCCCGACGCGATGGTAAGAAGGAGATAAAGAAGGAGAAGAAGGGAAAAGAAAGTAAGCCCCGAGTCGAGTCTCTTCCAGCACCTCGCCATCCAGAGGTCCCTGAGTACTTCACGCCTTTAAATAGGCAGATCTCAGCGGTACTAGTCGAGATGGAGAGGAGATCCTTAGCGAGGCCACCGATGCCTCGCCGAGGTGGGTTACCCATGGGCAAGGATGTCGAGAGCTATTGCAGATACCATAAGTGCAAGGGCCATAAGACAGACGATTGCAAGATTCTGAAGCGAGATATAGAGAGGCTAATTCAGGGGGGAATGTTGAAGGAATTTGTGGCAGGGCGAGACCGAAGTCGAACACCCCCCAGGAGACATCGTTCACCAGCCCCTGCAGATCAAGCTGAGCCTTCTGGAAGCAAGAGGAGAGTGAATCTGATTGCGGGAGGATTCGGCGCAGGCGGCGGGAGGATTCGGCGCAGGCGGCGAGAGGTCAAGCGCCAGAGAGGTCTACGCCACTCAGATCTCCACGGCAGTTCAGTTGGGGAAGCGGCCCCGACCTGAAGAAAACATTGTCATCTCATTCTCTGAAGATGATTTGGCACATGTCACCACGCCCCACAACGATGCTCTGGTCATTACGGCAGATATTGACGGCTGTGATGTTGCAAGGATTCTGGTCGACGGAGGCAGCTCGACAGACATCCTGTTTCTGGACGCCTTCGAAAAGATGGGCAAATCAAAACGTGACCTGAAGAGGGTCGACTTTCCGCTGATAGGGTTTGCGGGAAGAACAACTTATCCACTGGGGGCTATAACGATGCAGTGATTTTTGGCGAGGGGTGGAAAAGTATCAAGGTGTCGGTCACTTTCCTGGTGGTCGATTCACCTACATCCTACAACGCCATCATAGGGAGGACCACGATCAACCCATATAAGATTGTGGCCTCCACTGTCCACCAGAAGATGAAGTTCCCCACTCCGAACGGGATTGGAGAAGTGCTAGGAGATCAGCCTTCCTCGCGGCAATGCTATGTGAACTGTTTACGCAGGAAGGACCAAAGGGAGGCGCTCGCCATCGAGACAGAGGCCGATCCCCGCGAGGACTTGGCTCGACCAGCACCCATGGAGTAATTGGAGGAGGTCGAGATCGATGGTCCGGACAAAAAGGTGCGCATTGGGACCACCTTGAAAGAGGATCAGAAGGAGGCCATGACCGCCCTCCTCAAGGAATTCAAAGAGCTCTTTGCCTGGCAGCCGAGCGACATGCCAGGAATCAGCACAGATATTATCTCGCATGAGCTCAGGATAGACCCCTCCATCAAGCCGATCGCCCAAAAGAGAAGATCGTTCGGGACTGATAAACGTTTGGCGATCAGGCAGGAAGTCGGCAGGTTGATTGAAGCTGACTTCGTCAGAGAGGTAAGATTCCAGAGCTGGGTCGCCAACCCAGTTTTGGTCAGGAAATCTAACGGCAAGTGGAGGATGTGCGTCGACTTCCGCGACTTAAACAAGGCTTGCCCCAAAGATTCATATCCCCTTCCAAGAATTGATCAGCTAGTCGATGCTACCTCGGGTCATGAGATGCTAAGCTTCATGGACGCCTATTCAGGCTACAACCAGATCAGAATGCATCCAGACGACGAGGCCCACACTGCTTTCTATGCTGACGGCGACATTCTATGCTACAAGGTGATGCCCTTTGGTCTCATCAATGCCGGGGCAACTTATCAGCGGATGGTAAACCAACTGTTCCAGGACATGCTGGGAAGGAACATGGAGGCCTACGTGGATGATATGCTCGTTAAATCCATCAAAGGCAATCCTCATACCACCGACCTCCGTGAAGCTTTTGAATGCATGAGGAGACACAGCGTTCGCCTGAACCCAGCAAAGTGCGCCTTTGGAGTCAAGTCCGGGAAGTTCCTGGGTTTTATGGTCAGCGAAAGGGGCATTGAAGCAAACCCGGAAAAGCTAAAGGCCATAAAAGAAATGAAGTCGCCAACCTGCCATAAGGAAGTCCAGTGCCTGAACGGCCGACTAGCTGCTCTTAACCGCTTCCTCTCCAAAGCAAGCGACAGGTCCCTCCCGTTCTTCAAAACCTTGAGGGCCAACCGCAAGTTCGAGTGGACGCCAGACTGCGAGGAAGCATTCCAGTCCTTGAAAAGGCATATTCAAACACTCCAGCTCTGGCAAAACCCGTTCCAGGCGAGCAACTTTTCCTCTATTTAGGCATTAGCGATGTGGCAGCCAGTGCTGTCTTAATAAGGGAGGAGAATAATGTTCAGAGTTCAGTGTATTTTATTAGCAAAATGTTCAACTCAGCAGAAATAAAATATGTCCAGATTGAGAAGTATCTCTATGCCTTAGTTATTGCTACTCGGAAGCTGAGACCTTACTTTCATGCGCACGACATCACGGTCCTCACCAATCAACCTCTCAAAAACTTCCTGATGAAGCCAGATTCTTCAGGAAGAATGGTCAAGTGGGCGATCGAGCTCAGCGAGTTCAGGATCAAATTTGCGCCAAAAACGGCCATCAAAGGTCAAGCACTAGCTGATTTCATAGTGGAAAGCACGAGTAACGGTCAAGCGGAGGCAGAAAACAGGCCAAGTCAGTCAGCAAACGACAATCAAATCTAGGAACTCTATACGGATGGGTCTTCATCAAAAGAAGGCTCGGGGGCAGGTTTAATTCTTATTCCTCCTGAGGGCGAGCCTCTGAAATACGCGATCGCCTTGACATTCCCGGCGACCAATAACGAAGCAGAATATGAGGCTCTTATCACTGGACTCAGACTGGCAAAAGGAATGGGTATAACAGCGGTTAAGGTAAAAAGTGATTCAGAGCTTATTGTCAATCAGGTTAATGGCGCCTACGAGGCAAAGGGAGAAAAGATGAAGAAATATCTCGGCATCGCCAAAAAACTAGTCGTGGAAATCCCAAATTTCGCGATTGAATTTATTCCTCGCCAAGAAAACCAGATGGCAGATTCTTTGAGTAAGCTAGCCTTCGGAGGGGCGACAATCCAGGATGTGCAATTTCTGGAAAAGGCCCTATGTTCAGTCCTTGAAAACAGAGCGGAGGTCTTCAACATTCAAGAACAGGTCACCTGGATGACCCCGTTCCAGAATTATTTGAAAGAAGGCATCCTCCCAGAGGACGAAGGCGAATCCACTAGGATTAGAAGACTCGCAGCCAGTTATCTAATCATCGATGGAGAACTCTATAGAAGAGGTTATTCGACGCCTTACTTGAGATGTGTTGCTCTACCCGAAACAGAAAAAGTTCTTCGAGAAGCTCATGAAGGGGCAGCAGCATGTCATGAAGGTGCTCGTTCACTAAGCAGGAAAATATTCAGACTGGGATATTACTGGCCGACCTTGGGAAAAGACGCAGCCGAATTAACACAGAAGTGTGAAATTTGCCAGCAGTTTGCACCACGATCGGGTCGACCATCGACATTATTATCCCCAATGGCGGGTGCCTGGCCCTTCGCTCAATGGGGAATCGATATATTGGGTCCTTTTCCCATTAGCACTGGTCAGCGTACTCACATTATAGTGGCGATCGACTACTTCACTAAGTGGGTAGAGGCGAAAGCTCTAGCTTCGACAACGGAATTCCAAGTTATCAAGTTCATGCAGGTCAACATATTCTCCAGGTTTGGTATTCCCAAAATACTCATCAGCGATAATGGTCCGCAATTCGTTGGAAATGAGTTGAAATGGCTCTGTGAAGAGTATCATATCGACCATCGCTTCAGTTCAGTACATCACCCTCAAACGAATGGGCAAGCTGAAGCAGCCAACAAGATTGTCTTAGCCGGACTTAAGAAAAGGGTTCGAGCATTCAAAGGGAATTGGGCAGAAGAGCTGGAAAACGTATTATGGGCCATCAGAACAACGCCTAAGGCGGCCACAGGAGAAACGCCTTTCAGTTTAGTGTACGGATCAGAAGCAGTAGCACCAGCTGAATTAGCAGTGCCCACCCACAGAGTCCTACACTTTAACGCGGAGGCAAATGAGATCGAGCGCAGAACTGACCTCGACTTGGCAGAGGAAAAGAGATGGCTCTCGGAAAAAACACAGGCAAAAATGTGCTTGGCGACCGCTCGGTATTTCAACAGAAAAGTTAGCGCTCGCCAATTTTTCGTGGGGGAGATGGTTATGATAAGGAATGAATTTACAAGGCTGGACAGTAAAAACAAACTTTCAGCCAAATGGGAAGGACCATACAAAGTAGTAGATATCGCCGCACCAGGATCCTACTATTTGGAAACCACCGAAGGCGAGAGGTTACCCCGTCCATTTAATTCAGAGCATTTAAGAAGATTTTATGCATAGCTTGTAATCAAACTGATTATGTCAATAAAAGAAAGCCATTCCTTCACAAAGCGTGTCCACTCGAAGCAAGCTGAAGCCAAAAAGCCCTGACGCCAAAGTCAGGCCTCAAAAGCCCTAGCAACAAAGCTAGGCCAAAAAGCCCTAGCAACAAAGCTAGGCCAAAAGCCCTAACAACAAAGTTAGGCCAAAAAAGCCCTAGTAACAAAACTAGGCCACAAAAGCCCTAGCAACAAAACTAGGCCACAAAAGCCCTAGCAACAAAGCTAGGCCAAAAGCCCTAACAACAAAGTTAGGCCAAAAAAGCCCTAGTAACAAAACTAGGCCACAAAAGCCCTAGCAACAAAGCTAGGCCAAAAGCCCTAGCAACAAAGCTAGGCCAAAAGCCCTGACGCCAAAGTCAGGCCAAAAAGCCCTAGCAACAAAGCTAGGCCAAAAAAGCCCTAGTAACAAAACTAGGCCACAAAAGCCCTAACAACAAAGTTAGGCCTCAAAAAACCTGACGCCAAGAGTCAGGTAAAGCCCTGACGCCAAAGTCAGGCCAAAAGCCCTGGCGACAAAGCCAGGCCAAAAGACCTAGCAAAATGTTTGGCAAAATGAAAGCCCTGACGCCAAAGTCAGGCCAAAGAAAGTTTAGGCGATCACTATCGATGATAAAGCCTGACAAATTACAAATCCCCTGTTATTAGGCCAACACCTCAAAGGTTTAAACTTCAAAGAAGGTAATATCTCTTTGAACTTAGAAGTTTACGCTTTTAAGTGTCAAAAGTATTATCCTTAGAAAGTTTAACTTATGATTGGTCTACGGCTTTAAGGGTCGACGACATTACAAAGCAAGAAAAAAGTGGAAAGTAATTATGAGTAAGATATTGGATAGCTAAATATGTTCGAAGTCGATTAAAGGCTCAAGAATATAAAAGCATTCAATAGAAAAATCCAAGTCTTCGATAAATAATTACAAACCAAAAACAGAAAATACAAAAATAGCTATCTAAAAAAGAAAAATACGGTCGCCAAGGAGTTGGGGACTTCAAGCTTTGGGGTTCTCGGGGGCAAAGACGCTCTGCTCGCCTTCGGGGGCAGAAGTACCGGGCTCGCCTTCAGGAGCAGCCTCCCCAGCAACAGAGGGCTGCGAAGGCTGACTCCGCAGGAAGGTCTTCAAGGAGGCAACTTCCCCAAGAGGAAAGTGGGGATCGACCGCCTGGACCTCCTCCACCAGGCCTTGAAGAAATTCGGCAATCGCCGACTTCATCACCTTCAAGGCCTGGTCCTCAAAGTCTTCGGAGGCCTTGAACTCCTCAATCACGGCATGGGGTGAAGGAACCGCCTTCAGCTGATCAGCCAGTCGGTTCTTTTCCTCCTCTAGGGCGACCCCCCTAGCTTCGGCAGCATCCCTCTGGGCCTCCGCGGCGACCCTAAGAGCGTCTGACTCGACCAACTGGGCACGAGCTTCCTTCAACTCGGCCTCCAGGCGAGCACGGACCGCCTCCCCTTCATCAAGGCACTGATGAAGGGCCTCAGCTTCATGAAGGAAGGCTGCAGCATCAGCCTCCCTCTTCTTGACATCAGCAAGGAGGCGCTGCTCCTTCCTGAAATACTCCTCCCGGGCGCCGTCCACCAAGGTGATTGCCATGTCAGCGGTCTTCTTGATGGCCTCCAACTGCCCGGGGGTGACCCCTGTGCTTCGGTATTGCTCCAGCTCGACAAGCAGATCAGAGTGCTTGTCGGCGAGCTCGCCGAAAACGCGGCCGAGGATCACCTCTTCCCGAACGAGCTGACAACAAAAGCATAAAGAAAATGTCAAGTCATCAAAATGAAAAGGAATGACAAGGAATAAATAATGGAAAGAAGGCGAGATCACACCAGGGCAACTCGTTCGAAGTGGGTCCGTAAGAACCCCTCGATCTGAGGAAGCTCCGTAGGGACAATCGAACGGTCCTTGGGAGGAATTATCCCATCAAGGAGCCGCATGCACATATCCGGGCTACCCCGTAGGCTCTTCTGGGCGGGGTACCCCTTCTTGGCAAGGTCCCCACAAGGGACCCAAGGCCTCCGAGAGTCCCCAGCCTTAAAAGGCTGGAACAAGCTCGCCATGGAGCAGTACTCCTCGGCGGGAGCCCTCGAGGAGCTGGAAGCAGCAGGCCCCTTCTTTTGGGCCCCAGACTCCTTAGTAGGAGCCGTGGGCACTGAAGAGGCGGGAGGCGCCAAAGACAAGGCCTTCTCCTTAGCAGCGGAAGGGCCCTGAAGAGAGGGAGAAGGAGACGCCGTGTCCAAACCCTTCCCTTTGCTGGCAGAAAGGCCCTTAGGAGGGGAAGGAGGAGGATGTTGGTCGACCTCAGGGTGCTCTTCACTCCTGACCTTCTTAGAAGGAGGAGGAGGAGGGTCCCGGGCCACGTCCGCCAAGGACTCCACTGCAAAGCAACAAGACAATAAGTCAGGAGTCAGAGAACCGCAGAATGTAAAAACATTAAATCAACAAAAGGCGAGGTAGTACCTGGTTGACGAGGGCCAGTAGTGGCCGAAGGAAGCGTCTCCTCGGGCTTCCTCTTGGTCGAACGCCTAGAAGGAGGAGGGGGAGAGCTTAGCAGCACTTGGTCGGAGGACAATCCCGCCATGTGAGAGCCATAGCCTATAAAGTAACACTTCACAACCTTAGCATCAAATGTATCTCTCTTCTCTGGATCAACATGAACATAAGTCGTGCAACCAAAGGTTTTTAGGTGTGAGTACTTGAGATCCTTTCCAGCCACATCTCACCTAGAATCTTGAACCCCAAGGGAGTTTACGGTTCCCTGCTGATCAAGTATGCAACTCTAGTCATCGCGTCTGCCCATAACCTCTTGGGAAAACCACACAGTAGCATCATGCTCCTCGCACGATCATTTAATGTTATGTTCATCCTCTCAGTAACTCCATTCTGCCTAGCCTTGTCGGGAACTGTCCTCATCAATCTAATTCCCTCAACAGCACATAACGCTTTGAACTCTGACTTGTCATACTCTCCTCCATTGTTAGACCTTAAACATTTGATCTTCAATCTGGTCTGATTTTCAACTTCAGCTTTCCATCTCTTAAATGTTGCAAACACATCTAACTTGTGCTTCAAGAAGTAAACCCATACCTTCCTGCTGAAATCATCAATGAATGTGACATAGAACTTGGATCCTCCAAGTGATGAAACTGGATATGGTCCCCAAACATCTGTATGGACCATTTCCAATCACACTTTCTTCGGTTCTCTCGGAGTCTTTGTGAAGCTAACTCGTTTTTTTCCCCATAACACAACTCTCCCAAAGACCCATATCAATAGACTTCAGACCCTCTAAAGCTCCTTTTGCAATCAGCATCTTCATTCCTTTTGTACTCATCTGTCCAAGTATGTTATACCACATACACGAACCAAAAGCACCATCAACGACAACAACCATGTTTATACACCCTGCAGTGGGGTATCCAGATTTGTGCCATGAGCTACAATCAGAGCACCCTTTACAATCTTCCACGAACCATTACCAAACTTTGTTGCATAGCATGTGCTATCCAACTGACCAACAGAGATAAGATTTTTCTTGAGTGCAGGAATATATCTGACATCCTCTAATGTCCAGTGGTTTCCCGATGGGGTCTTTATGCAGACATCCCCCTTTCCTTCAATCTCTAATGATTTGTTGTCAGCAAGGTATACCTTTCCAAAAATTTCCAGATTTGAAATTTTGAAACAATTCATTACTTGGATACAAATTCAAGGATGCACCAGAATCCAAAATCTAGGATTCAACCGGGATGTCCACACTAAGGATTAGAGCATCCCCAATGTCTTCTACTAAATTTACAAAATGAGAATCATCTCTGGTTTCTGATTCTTCTTCTTCTTTGGTTTATTGCAGGCTGTCCGAAAGTGCCTTTTATCTCCACAATTCCAACAAATCATGTTGGCTTTGTTAGGAGATTTTCTTCGATTCTTTGATTTTGATCGGCCATTTTGATTTTGACCCTTCGACTTGCTTCTCCCCATTCATTCAATGCTGAGAGCACTGCCCGATGAATCTCCTACTTCTCGCTTGCGAATACTTTCGTTGAGAACAACATCTTCGATTTCATCGAACTTCAGTTTCTCCGAACCACGAGAACTGCTAATTGCAGCAACGACAGTATCCCATGACTCGGGCATAGATGACATCAAAATCAATGCTTTGATTTCATCTTCGAAATTAATCGCCACATAACTCAATTGACTGACAATCATAATAAACTAATTTAAGTGATCAACAACGGATCCACTCTTACACATCTGTAAATTGAACAATCTACGCATCGAATATACCTAGTTCATCGCAGATGGCTTTTCGTACATATTTGATAGAGCCTTCAACTGACCGGTCGTCGTCTTTTCGTTGACAATGTTGAATGCCACGTTCTTCGACAAAGTCAACCGGATCAAGCCTATGGCTTGACGGTCTTTCAGCTTCCACTGCTCCTCCATCATGGAATCCGGTTTCACCCCGACAAAGGGTTCGTGAAGATCTTTCTGGTACAAATAGTCTTCGATCTGCATCTTCCAGAAACCAAAATCGAATCCATCAAACTTCTCGATTCCAAGCTCCGAACTCTCCATCTTCAGTGTTCGTGCTGAATCTCCATCTTATACCAGTTGTTAGGATCGATTTCGCAACACACACAGAAACTGATGAAAAAGAACGGGGATTGAGAAATATTTTTGGGAAAGCTAGAGAGTTTTACGTGGTAACACCTCTTTGAGGTAACCTCCACGGCCGTTTCAGAATGTATATTGATAATTCTTCTTTCTCTCTTACAGAATACATGAATGACGAATGTATATATAGACAAAACTATGACTAAGCGCAAATCTCCAACTTGAACACGTTTTCTTACACAACACATTTCCCAGCTTGCACCGTCCAGCCGCTCATGTTGACCACTGTCCAACCGACCGTGTTGACCATCGTCCAGCCGCCCATGTGCACCATCCAATCCATTGTCTTGTTGGGCACCGTCTACAACTACAGTGCAACATAAACTATGGTTGAACAGTGAGACACGTGAACATTAGTATATAAAATAATAATACATATTAATCAGACTCCACAACATAACAGAAGAATTGAAAATTGATGCAGATTGTAGTTATAGACACAAGATTAGTTAACTACATAATAGATGAATTTTGAGATTTGAATCATTTGATATTTAATCTTTTTTTGAAGTTAAGACCTTACATAAAATTATAATTTGCTAGTTATGTCTGTTTTGTTATTAAATGGTGTTAGAGAAATGCATATGTTCGTCACGTATCAACTAACAAAATGTAAACTTACTCAAAATTCAGTTAGTAACGTGCATTTTTTTCTCAAAATTCAGATAACAATTTGTAAATATCTCAAAGTTCAATTAACAACTTGCACAAAAAACAGAGCAGATAATAAACAAAATGAAATTTTACACACCATTTAACAGTAAAAGAGATGAGAAATTAAAACTTTATGCAAAGAAGCAGTTTGGTAAAAATAAATAATAATCATTCAAGCTATCAAATTATCTAGACCCTCAAATTTCAGTTAGCAAATATTATTAAGCTATTACAAATATTCTTCTATGTCTATATTAATTTGGTTAAGTTATATAAAATTGAGATAAGTAATTTGTATGATATTTTTTCATTCCCAATATTAAATGTATAATTTGTAATTGGTCCATGTTGAATATACAACTCATATTTATACGTAATATTTCATGTGACTTAGTTTATGATATTTTAAAGTCTTGCAGTCATCTCTCTCTCTCTCTCTATCTATCTAAACAGAGCAGATAATAAACAAAATGAAATTTTACACACCATTTAACAGTAAAAGAGATGAGAAATTATAACTTTATGCAAAGAAGCAGTTTGGTAAAAAAATAATAATAATTCAAGCTATCAAATTATCTAGACCCTCAAATTTCAGTTAGCAAATATTATTAAGCTATTACAAATATTCTTCCATGTCTATATTAATTTGGTTAAGTTATATAAAATTGAGATAAGTAATTTGTATGATATTTTTTCATTCCCAATATTAAATGTATAATTTGTAATTGGTCCATGTTGAATATACAACTCATATTTATACGTAATATTTCATGTAACTTAGTTTATGATATTTTAAAGTCTTGCAGTCATCTCTCTCTCTCTATCTATCTATCTAAACAGAGCAGATAATAAACAAAATGAAATTTTACACACCATTTAACAGTAAAAGAGATGAGAAATTAAAACTTTATGCAAAGAAGCAGTTTGGTAAAAATAAATAATAATCATTCAAGCTATCAAATTATCTAGACCCTCAAATTTCAGTTAGCAAATATTATTAAGCTATTACAAATATTCTTCTATGTCTATATTAATTTGGTTAAGTTATATAAAATTGAGATAAGTAATTTGTATGATATTTTTTCATTCCCAATATTAAATGTATAATTTGTAATTGGTCCATGTTGAATATACAACTCATATTTATACGTAATATTTCATGTGACTTAGTTTATGATATTTTAAAGTCTTGCAGTCATCTCTCTCTCTCTCTCTATCTATCTAAACAGAGCAGATAATAAACAAAATGAAATTTTACACACCATTTAACAGTAAAAGAGATGAGAAATTATAACTTTATGCAAAGAAGCAGTTTGGTAAAAAAATAATAATAATTCAAGCTATCAAATTATCTAGACCCTCAAATTTCAGTTAGCAAATATTATTAAGCTATTACAAATATTCTTCCATGTCTATATTAATTTGGTTAAGTTATATAAAATTGAGATAAGTAATTTGTATGATATTTTTTCATTCCCAATATTAAATGTATAATTTGTAATTGGTCCATGTTGAATATACAACTCATATTTATACGTAATATTTCATGTAACTTAGTTTATGATATTTTAAAGTCTTGCAGTCATCTCTCTCTCTCTATCTATCTATCTAAACAGAGCAGATAATAAACAAAATGAAATTTTACACACCATTTAACAGTAAAAGAGATGAGAAATTAAAACTTTATGCAAAGAAGCAGTTTGGTAAAAATAAATAATAATCATTCAAGCTATCAAATTATCTAGACCCTCAAATTTCAGTTAGCAAATATTATTAAGCTATTACAAATATTCTTCTATGTCTATATTAATTTGGTTAAGTTATATAAAATTGAGATAAGTAATTTGTATGATATTTTTTCATTCCCAATATTAAATGTATAATTTGTAATTGGTCCATGTTGAATATACAACTCATATTTATACGTAATATTTCATGTGACTTAGTTTATGATATTTTAAAGTCTTGCAGTCATCTCTCTCTCTCTCTATCTATCTAAACAGAGCAGATAATAAACAAAATGAAATTTTACACACCATTTAACAGTAAAAGAGATGAGAAATTATAACTTTATGCAAAGAAGCAGTTTGGTAAAAAAATAATAATAATTCAAGCTATCAAATTATCTAGACCCTCAAATTTCAGTTAGCAAATATTATTAAGCTATTACAAATATTCTTCCATGTCTATATTAATTTGGTTAAGTTATATAAAATTGAGATAAGTAATTTGTATGATATTTTTTCATTCCCAATATTAAATGTATAATTTGTAATTGGTCCATGTTGAATATACAACTCATATTTATACGTAATATTTCATGTAACTTAGTTTATGATATTTTAAAGTCTTGCAGTCATCTCTCTCTCTCTATCTATCTATCTAAACAGAGCAGATAATAAACAAAATGAAATTTTACACACCATTTAACAGTAAAAGATATGAGAAATTAAAACTTTATGCAAAGAAGCAGTTTGGTAAAAATAAATAATAATCATTCAAGCTATCAAATTATCTAGACCCTCAAATTTCAGTTAGCAAATATTATTAAGCTATTACAAATATTCTTCTATGTCTATATTAATTTGGTTAAGTTATATAAAATTGAGATAAGTAATTTGTATGATATTTTTTCATTCCCAATATTAAATGTATAATTTGTAATTGGTCCATGTTGAATATACAACTCATATTTATACGTAATATTTCATGTGACTTAGTTTATGATATTTTAAAGTCTTGCAGTCATCTCTCTCTCTCTATCTATCTATCTAAACAGAGCAGATAATAAACAAAATGAAATTTTACACACCATTTAACAGTAAAAGAGATGAGAAATTATAACTTTATGCAAAGAAGCAGTTTGGTAAAAAAATAATAATAATTCAAGCTATCAAATTATCTAGACCCTCAAATTTCAGTTAGCAAATATTATTAAGCTATTACAAATATTCTTCCATGTCTATATTAATTTGGTTAAGTTATATAAAATTGAGATAAGTAATTTGTATGATATTTTTTCATTCCCAATATTAAATGTATAATTTGTAATTGGTCCATGTTGAATATACAACTCATATTTATACGTAATATTTCATGTAACTTAGTTTATGATATTTTAAAGTCTTGTAGTCATCTCTCTCTCTCTATCTATCTATCTAAACAGAGCAGATAATAAACAAAATGAAATTTTACACACCATTTAACAGTAAAAGAGATGAGAAATTATAACTTTATGCAAAGAAGCAGTTTGGTAAAAATAAATAATAATAATTCAAGCTATCAAATTATCTAGACCCTCAAATTTCAGTTAGCAAATATTATTAAGCTATTACAAATATTCTTCTATGTCTATATTAATTTGGTTAAGTTATATAAAATTGAGATAAGTAATTTGTATGATATTTTTTCATTCCCAATATTAAATGTATAATTTGTAATTGGTCCATGTTGAATATACAACTCATATTTATACGTAATATTTCATGTAACTTAGTTTATGATATTTTAAAGTCTTGCAGTCATCTCTCTCTATATATCTATCTATATATTAATTTAGCTAGAAAGTAGAACTACTATAATTAAAACACATAATCTTTGTCTTACTTAGTTATCAAAAAGAAATATTTATATTGGTTGATTAATATTTTTTTGTAACCTACTATGATATGAACTTATCACACGTACCTCTAGAAGCTCTACAATTCATTTGAAACTTATCAGTGTTTCTCACAATACGTTTCATATTTCATCTTATATCAATAAATATGCCTTTATTTTTTATTATTATTTTTATTAATATAGTACTATTTATATTATATGAAAAATAAGTGAGTATATTAAAATTTCCTGTTCCAAATTTTAAAAAATATATTATGTTACTACATATCAATTTTATAAGGGTTAATGGTCAATGTGCCCCCTAAAGTTTGACCGAAATTTAAGAATTCCCCTTAATGTTTAAAATTTTAAATTTTAGTCCTAATGTTTGGACGAAATCAAAAATTCCCCCTTTCCGTCCAATTTCCGTTTAGTTCAGACGGAAACTCATCATGTGTTTGGCATGTGCCTTTTTTTTTAATGTTAAAATTACAAATTTACCCTTCATTACCCACACTTCTTCTTCCTCATCTGCTTCGATGAATTGGACGAATGATTACCCTCCATTAACCGTCCAATTTTCTGAGCTTACCCAACTCAGATGTACATTAAACTTCTGCAAATTAATTTACCATCTGTTTCTCCTATGGTTTTCGATTCTGAGCATCCTCTCCAAATCCAACTGCTTACGTAAACAACAAATCCCTCCAAAATCCGCAGAGAAGCTCGATAAAAGGGTAGCGATGGATCATTGAGTGTCCTAGCCTGGAAAGATGATTTCTTTAAGGTTGGTTTATGTCGAAGTTGTGCCTCTCTGTTACTGGGCCCCTAGGCGACTTCCTGTCGCTGTGTATTATGATTAGTGTCGTCTCTTTGCAGTGCTCTTCGACTTGTCGATTTCTCCATACAGTTGTGTTAGAAATTACTGTTATAATGCTTCTGCTACTTACGGCTCTTTGGAGCAATATCAAATTTCCAGACACAGGATTGTATCTTGATCTCATGAATGTGCTTGTTTGAGAACTAAGTTTTCTAAGTCCCTGGTGTGGTTTTCATTTGATGTGTTCTTTTGTTCTTAAAGGGGATTTTGGAGAAGGAACCGCATTCGGTTAATTGATCTTTGCTGGTGTTGTGGGCAGTGGATATGTGTTGTATAAACTTTATGATGCTCAAAATAAGAAACTTGCTGATCTAGAGAGAGAACGGGAGAAGATTGAGTTTGTCAAGGCCCAGTTAAGAATAATTTAACTTTCATCTGCGGCAGTCATATGCAGTATGAAATCAAATACATATATATATATATATATATATATGGTCAGATTGTTAACAATGATTATAAAAGAGATCGATGGCAGGGGAAGGAGACATTCAAGTGGATCACTTGCCAAACTCAGAAAATTGGACGGTAATGTAGGGTAATCATTCTCAGTTCGTCCAAGCAGATGATTAAGAAGAAGTGTGGGTAATGGAGAGTAAATTTGTAATTTCAACATTAAAAAAAAAAGCACATGGCAAGCACATGATGGGTTTCCGTCTGAACTAAACGGAAATTGGACGGAAAGGGAGGATTTTTTATTTTGTCCAAACATTAGGACTAAAATTTAAAATTTTAAACATTAAGGGGATTCTTAAATTTCGGTCAAAGTTTAGGGGGCACATTGACCATTAACCCATTTTATAAAAATAATAATTGGATTGTTAATATCACATTTACGTGCAACATCAAATTTAGGGAATGCACAAAAAATTAATAATATTTTACAAATGTATATATATATATATATATATATATATATCTATATTAAGGGAGAGATGATTTTTGTAACCGCCACATGTAAATTTACACAAATACCCCTTTATAATCCAATTAATTTATATTTATCATGACTATTTTGGTCATTTAATTGTATTCTCAAAAAGGTTATTAAAAAATATTTGCACAGAGACTCGAACTTATATGACCTTATAACGTAAAGACACACATATTAACCGGCTACACACGTATAAAAAACTTATAAAAAAACTATATGCATGAAGACTCAAACATATGACCTTATACATTAAAGACATACATATTAATCAGCTTCACACGTATGTAACATTACAAGTTTTACAATATGACAATTATATATTTCTCTATCACTATGCATTCATCCTTTCTCATGCACCAATTTTTTATATTTCACTACCAAATAAAATTACATTTTCACTTTATCGGACATTAAGATAACAATGAATCTAAAAACTTAGATCATTTAAAATATTTATAATTTCATCTACAATTGAGAGAATTTAGATTGACTTAATAATGTCAAATAATTAAGATGTATAATATAATCAAGTTTGAAATTTAAATTAAAGTGGAAGAAGAAATCTCATTATTTATTTATCCGATATTTTTAATTAGTTATCATATCTGTTAATTTATATAATTTTACATAATAATGACAATTGTATACTATGTCCTCAAGTCGTTATACTGTTTTGATAATTGTGACTTTTTAATGTTTCTACAATTATATAGATTTGTTTTCTTCAAATCATTCTCTCTTCTTTCCAAATATTTATAGATTTTTTGAATTGTGAGAACTCTCATTACAAAAATACATTTCATCTATAAAGCTAAATAATTCAAACAAAATTAAAATCGATCAAAATTGATGTATATTTATATGTTTAATATACAGAATCTATCACGTGAAGCAATAAATACAAAAAACAATAATCCAATTGGAAAACTTAAAACCAAATTGAAAGGATATATTTGATTAATGTATACATGTTTTTTATAATGATAATTACGTATTATAAAGTATTTTGAAATTATGAGATTATTAAAATATTAAACAAAAAAACTTATAGATTTTTTTAGTATTATTAATATTAATGCATAGATGATTCCAACTCCTTGACAAAATTATTTTAATAAAATAGTAAATATATTTATTCGGTATTTTATAAATTTTGCCAAAAGTTGATAATATGTTATTACTCAAAACTAATATCTTTCAAAATTTAGGTATTATATGTCTAGAAAAAAATAGCAAAAATATTTTACTGCAAAATTAAAATAACACTGGTGATGTGTTGAAATAATATTTTACGGATTACTGAAATATAAAAATCAATATAAATTTTCAGGGTTTATTATTTACCATCTTTACAAAATAATTTTAGGATTGGTCAAATTTAAATTCTATGACTTTTTCTTTACTTAACATTACATTCCAAATGTAGAGTTATTGTTTACTTTAATATTTTCATAATTCATAAATTAGGGTAGTTAAGTATATTCAATTTTAGGGTTTAGGGTCAAATGAATGGAAAACGATACACTAAAGGAGATGGGGGGTGTTAGCTCGGTCAAAACGGAGGGGCGGACTTGGTTTTTGTGAATTGGAAACATTTAATACGACACTTCTGATAAAAATGGCTGCAAGGATACTCAGAGAACCGAATGGTCTTTGGGTCCAAATCATCAAAGGTTTGTATTTCTCCAACTCTAGCTTTCGGGTGGCAAAGAAGGGGGAGAGCATCATAGGGATGGACAAGCTTACTTCATGGTCGAGAAGTTCTTTACAAGGAGGGGATGTGGCAGATTGGAAACGGTGAGCAAGCAAGATTTTTGCGGACTCCTGGATAGCCACCAACCCAGGGCATAGAGTTGCTTGGTCGGAAGAGGGAGGACAGATACCAGAACTACGAATAAATGAGCTGATTGGACCGAATGGGGGATGGGAGGAAGCTATAATCCGGAGGAGTTTCAGCAATACAGATGTGAGCCTCATATTGAATATGCCCCTTAGGCCCGAACAAGGAAGTGATAAAATGATTTGCCCACACTCAAAAGATGGACAAGTCATTGTCAAATCGGTCTACCACAGATTGAAGGAGCGGGAGGTTGATAAGGGGCAGGGGCCAAACACAGACAACTCTACATGGAAGGCAATTTGGAAGGTACATAATCTCCCAAAGGTAAAATAGTTTATGTGGTGTTTACTGTCAAATGCAGTTGCAGTCAATCATAATCTCAGGAGAAGGGGGTAAACGTGGAGGTGGGTTGCCATCCCTATATGCTGTCGAGAGGAAACTCAGGAACATACGCTATTTGGTTGTGGATGGACGGAAGTGGTGTGGTTCGGATCTTTGGGCATTCAGCAGGTCCAAGGTAGCACCAAACCACTTCATAAATGGATAACTGGGAGACTAACAGAAGGGGTTGCAACCGGGCGAGATCGAGAAGAACGCAACAACCTTTGCGTGCTTACGTGTTGGCGCATCTGGAAGGCTCGATGTAAAGCTTTATTTGAAGGAAAGAACCGGAATCCGATCGAGATAGTACTTGGAATAAAAGGAGCCCAGATTTGTGAAACTTAAGACGTACGCCTTAACCAACTGTCTCAAAAGTCCGAACTTGTGAGTGAAGGCGACCGGTATACTCTTAAGTCATCTTAACATCCTCCCTTAAACTGATGTTTATGAACATCGGTTTACCCATGGGCTTTGTGCGCGACCTCGACCTTTAATGGGAGTGTATCAAAATTTTCAACGTCGCCAGGATTTGAACCTGCGCGCTCTGATACCATGTGAGACTTAAGACGTACGCCTTAACCAACTGTCTCAATAGTCCGAACTTGTGAGTGAAGGCGACCAGTATACTCTTAAGTCATCTTAACAAGATTGAGCTTATGCGTGCTGAACCAAGGAGAGGGCTAGCTACACGGACCCAACTGCAAACAAGATGGATGAAACCGACAAGAAGGGTAATCCAACTAAATTGTGATGCCTCATGGTGCAACCAATCGAAACGCGGAGGCATGGGAGTGATGGCTCGAAATGCGAAAGGGCAACTTGTAGGAGGTCTAAACCGACTAACTTGGAGTGATAATGTCGAGAGTCTTGAAGTCCAAGCGGTGTTGGAAGGAATTAAAATGGCATAAGATCATAGGGTGGTCAATGCTAGAAGTGGAATCAGACTCCCAGAATGTGATAGCCCATATCAGAGGGAGGAAACTCTCATGGAGGCTAGAGGTAATCTGCGACAACATCAACACATTGGCTAGTCATTTTCGGCAAGTCAGGTGGAAGACAATCCCACGCTCAGCTAATGAATGCGTCAACTTGATAGCCAAACAAGCTAGAATGGGTGTGTGACTAGACAATTGGGTCCAAGAACCCCCATCCCAACTGAGGAGATTTTTGATTTTTAATTGTAATAATGAACCTCCATGATTCTTTAATCATGTTCGTTTGCTTTCAATAAATGAAGCATTTATGACAAAAATACATCATTAGTATATATTTTTAATATATACATATATATTGTGAATTTAAAAAATCATTCACATTCATGTAGTTTAAATATAAGTGATAATTATTACGTAAAAACTCTTTTACTAATTTATTTATAAATATATGAAAATAATAATTATCATAAAAATAAATATAATATCATATTAATAATTATTCGTATTTATATTATATTCTACTCACAAATTTTAAATATTTTGTTTATGAATAAATATATTTTTTATATTCTGTACTTGAAATATAATAAGCAATCACTATAATAAAATAATACATATGATTTTAATATTTTCTCATCAATATAATTATTTTTTATGTTATATAAGTGTTTTTTTTTGCCATAAAAAATCTTATTCCATAATAACGTTCTCACGAGGGAGGATGACTACAATCTCTTACAAGTAAAGAAATAAGTGAGGATGAAAGTTGAGTGACCCAATCATCAATACACATTTTCTTTCTAGCTTGTCTAACTACCCAATTCGCACATTCGTTCGTGGTTCTTGGTATATATTTCCACTGAACCGATTGGATGGATGCAATGATGTGGATATCGTTGGCTATTATTGACTTTGTTCTCCAGTTGTTGGTTTGGGTTGATTCAAGGAGTTGGTGGACTACACTTAGCGAGTCGTTTCAACTTCGATCCTTTGCCATCCCCGGTGTTTTGCCAACTTTATTCCTTCTATGACCGCCAAGGCTTCAACCTCTTCGCCGCCTTCCCGTTTGAGGTGTCTATTCAGTCCATCAATTAATTGGCCATCGGCTCTTCGTGCAATTACTCTAATGTCGCAGTCCCTCGAGTATGGGTCCCATGAACCGTCACAGTTGACTTTTTTTTTTTGTTTCTTCTTCACGCCTAGTCCATTGAGCTGCAGATATCCGATCCGTTGAGGCTTTCGAATTTGGAATTATGTCCCAGTACTCGATGTGATCGTGGAAGGCTTGTTCAGTGAGCTTGAGTGGGTTTGGCAGGTCCTGACAAAGGTGTCTCGACATCTCTCCTTCCATATGGCCTAACAAACGACACTACATAACAACCATATTCTTTCTCGTTCTGCTACCGTGAGGTTTGGTTCGGATTTCCTCTCTTGCAGACACTATTCAAGCGTTCTCTATAAGGGTGAGTCGATCCGAATCCTCAAGGTCCCAAATCACCCTGGTGTGGCGTAGTTGCATCCGAGAAGCGTGTGGTGTGTTGTTTCCTCTTGGTTGCATAATTGACATGTTGCTGGCATGCCTATTGTGTGGAGATTCCTTCCTATAGCGATGACGTTCATGTGGACTTTAAGATTTCACGATCATTTTCACTTTAAGATTTCACACCGCTGACTAGGGTTCATTGCTTGCGGTGCCACTGCTACTAGGTTGGTTTCTCCTTGTTGTGTCGTATTTCCCTTGTTGGCCTTGTGGTAGGCCAACCGCGGATCGTATTCAGAAAATTGAATTAATTTTAAATAAAAAGCTTTAATAAATTATAGATCAAAAACAAAAAGTATTATTTATTATAACAAACAAAAAATTGTTATATCGCTTTTTTTTTTTAGCCCATCGTTATATCGCTTCAAACATTATTATGTTATTTAGTAATAGTAACTACATAGTTTTAAAAAAAATAAATTGTAAGGCTAAAAAATTGTTCGAGCAAGTGTGCTACTTCGGCTAGAAAAATAACAGAGATCTTTGCTGGGTGGTTTATGCGAAAATTTGACCTCTCTGCCTCTCTCCTCCGTTCTCTCAGAGGTGTCTCTGCGAGTCTCCACCTGGAATTTTGTATGTTCGTCAGCTTCATGATGTATCGTAGCTCAGATCCATTCCGTTTAATTTTGATGTATTCTATGAATCTCGTCCGATTATGATCGGAGACCTCCTAAACCCTAGATCTTTGTTCCCTGGCGATGTTCTGCATTGATATTTGATTCCGGACTGCTGATAGATCAATTTGGTGGTGGATCTCGAGGTCAGCGTTGATCCATTTGCTTACGGCGGAGTTTCGTCACAGGAGGCAGAATTTGCGCCAATTTCGTGGGTGAGTTGGTGGATTGAACTCTGTTTGGTTGGGATTGGGTGTTCAGGAGCTAGGGTTTTCGTCCATGGCTACTAATCCTCCATTCGAGATGGAGGATCAGACTGATGAGGATTTCTTTGATAAATTAGTAGACGATGATGATGATTTTGGGATTCCTCCACCAGTTCCTCAGTCAAATTTCGATGTTTCCATAGGCTTTTCTGGTTTGGGCATCAAAGATTCTGGTGAGGGATGTGGTTCGGATGCGAGAGGTGAGAGGGGTTCGCTGGATCTAAATGGCAGATTGGCTGATGCAGCACTTGCAGATGAGAGGAAGATACTACCTTCATCAAGTTCGTTTGATTTCGACAGTGTAGTTGACAAAGAGGTAAATGCAATCACATCCACAGACAATCTGAAGGAGGAAGACATGTCTGCCGCAAATGCAGGTGGTCATCCGGCAGATGCTGATTCTGGGTTTCCATCCGTAGTTGAAAGCCTGAGTAATTCACTAGTATCTTCAAGTTCCTTTGAATTTGATAAACTCACAGCATCAAATGACAAAATTTTGAAATCTGAGGGTGTGCCGGACATGTTTAGGGCCAATAATGTTGGGTCTGGTGGGGGAATAATCCAGGAGGTGGGATGGAGTTCGTTCCACACAGATTCTCTAACACCAGTAGGGACTGAGGGGTTCGGATCATACTCTGAGTTTTTCACTGATTTAAGTGGTAACGATGGGAATTTTCTTGCAAATATAGGAACGAAGTTGAATAATGGATCAGAGATGTTGTCTGGAGGTGTGGATTACAGTTTTGGTGGGTCGGCAGATCATGTTGATTCTGCACTATTTCAGCAGGGCCAAGTACAGGAGGAGAGTTCCATCAATGATCAAAGTAGTATCACACAGGGAATGGATGACAGTCAGAACTGGGAGAATGTATATCCTGGGTGGAAGTATGACTACAATACTGGGCAATGGTATCAAGTTGATGGTTATGATACCAATCCCAATCGTCAAGGGAACGTTGGCAATGTTGCAGTTGCTGAAGCAGTCAGTGGAGTTAATGAAAATTCCGATGTCTCCTATTTGCAGCAAACAGCGCAGTCTTTTGCTGGAGCTGTAAGTGAGATTGGGACGAGTGAGAGTATCTCTAATTGGAACCAGGTGTCTGAAACAAATAATGGATATCCAGAACATATGGTCTTTGATCCTCAGTATCCTGGTTGGTATTATGATATGCTTGTTCAGGAATGGCATTCCCTGGATAGTTATACATCTTCTCTCCAATCCACAAGCCAATCTCTTGATCGGCAGAATCAGACTGGCGCTCTTTCTCACAATGATAGCAACATGTACAATAACTATGAAGCAGTTAACAATTATTCACCACAAAAGGCTGTTGATCAAAACCAAGATACCGTCTGGGCTAGCTCCTGCAATGAGTACAGTACCCCAAGCACAAACAACTTATGGCAACCTGAAGCTACTGAACGTTCTGATGGCATCTCAGGTTTTGGTGAAAATCGCCAATTTGATGCTTCATTCAGTCAGGGAGTAGCAACTAGCGCCCATTTGGAAAGGCAAAGTTCTATCAACTCCTTTGCACCAGCTACTTCTTATTATAATCAGACGAGTCATAGCTATGTTCATTGTAATGGGACCTCTAGCTTAGGTTTTGTTCCTGTTCAGCCATCACATCAGGCAAATGTGGAGACAAAAGAACATGTTTACTTCTCAAATGATGTATATGGAATTCAGAAGACAATGTCTTTTCCTCAACAGTCTTTTCCTGCAGTCAATGAGTTATCTCATGCCCATAGCTTAGGACGGTCACCTGATGGGCGACCTGCCCATGCCCTAGCCACATTCGGATTTGGTGGAAGGCTCATAGTAATGAAGAATACAAGCTCAGTCACGAACTCATCATTTGGAAACCAGGTAGCCCTTATTATTTATTTTGTACCGTTTTTTGTATTTTTAATTGATTGTGCAGTCAGTTACTGAGGATTGAACATGTTCTAGAAAGAAGCTTTAGATTCATCCTGTTCGGTTTGGTCTCTTGAAATTTGGCATTGTTTCTTCAACTCTTCTCTGGATTGCTAACTCCTATAGTTTTTTTTGTTAACTATTGTTGTATGGAAGGGCTAATGATCACTGTCTGTTCCTTTAAAGGATACGCTTACTGGCTCAATATCTGTTCACAATATGATGGAAGTTGTGCAGAAGACTGTTGATCTTAACACTGGAGCTAGTACTTCGGACTATGTTCGTGCTTTATGCCTCCAGTCTTTTCCTGGTCCATTGGTTGGTGGAAGTGTTGGAAGTAAAGAGTTAAACAAGTGGATTGATGAGAGGATTGGAAACTGTGATTCTTCAGTTATGGATCATAGAAGAGCAGAAGCTTTAAGGCTTCTACTGTCTTTACTTAAAATAGCTTGTCAACATTATGGTAAACTTCGGTCTCCTTTTGGCACTGATGTAGCCTTGAAGGTAAATCTGAAATCTTCTTTTTATATATCACTGTGTTATTGTTTTTTCAGCTCTAATGGTATCATATGTCCAGTGATCCTTTTATTGTAAGGCCCTTGCCTTCTCTGTGATGATAGCATTTGAAACTATTTAAAATTTGAAAGTTACATTGCTAATTAATGACTCTTTTTTCTGTGAGTAGGATGGTGATAGTCCTGAGGTAGCAGTTGCCAAGCTTTTTGCATCTGCAAAGAGAAGCAACAGCATGCAGTTTGGTGATTATGGTGGCCAAAGACAGTGCCTGCAAATGCTCCCTCCAGCAGGACAGATTCAGGTAGGTAAAGTCTTCCCCCCTGGGTTTCTACGGGACTGGCTATAGGGTTTTCAAAACTTTATTTCTTTTTCATGCTGTAGGCAGCTGCGTATGAGGTACAGGATCTTCTGGTATCGGGTAGAAAGCATGAGGCTTTGCAACGTGCACAAGAAGGTCAACTATGGGGACCTGCCTTGGTTCTGGCATGGCAACTTGGAAATCAGGTTCCGTTTTATCATCTTCTCTATTACTGACTTCTGATACATAGTTCCCTAGCGAATCTTATACCACCTTTTCTTCTGGTTTTTGTTCCATTGTTGTGATCCATTTAGTTCTATGAAGACACAGTAAAGCAAATGGCACTCCATCAGCTGGTACCTGGATCACCTTTGCGGACCTTGTGCTTGTTAGTTGCTGGACAACCTGCTGAAGTGTTTTCATCGAGTTCCCGGGCCGTTAATAATGTTCCTCATTCCTCAAGTATGTCACTGGATCCTGCAAAGGTACGCTTCTTCTCGAATTCTATATGGAAATACATGTGGTCTACTTGCAAGTTATTTGTTCCTATAATGAGGATGATATGTGTGGTAGTATAAAGTGAAAGAGCTTGCAGATATTGCTTTGGAAATCATTATTGTATCTTGATCTATTTTTCTACAAATAATTAGAGGTTGATAATTCCGCTTTTATTAATTCAGCAGCTTGAGGCTGATGCTATGCTTGAAGATTGGGAGGAAAATCTGGCTATAATTACAGCAAACAGAACAAAGGATGATGAGCTGGTAATAACTCATCTTGGGGATTGTCTATGGAAGGACCGCAGTGAGGTATGTTTTTGTGATTTTGTTTTGTTTTTTATTATATAAATTTGACATCGCAGCATCTTACTAAGATATTTGTTCATTCCAGAACATTGCTGCACATTTATGCTATTTAGTTGCAGAAGCAAACTTTGAGTCTTATTCTGATAGTGCAAGGCTGTGCCTTGTTGGGGCCGATCATTGGAAATCTCCACGGACTTATCCTAGTCCAGCTGCTATTCAGGTCATACAAACTACTCCAACTATTCAGCAGCTATTGATTTCTTGCTCGGTTTCTCCCTCAGTTGAACATATCTTTGCTCTACTCATCTATTTTCACTCTCCAGTCAAAATAGTTGCGTAATGCTTATTGTCTCAGATACCCATGTTTATAAACAAAAAGTTAAAATGAGTAACGATTATTAGGTTAAATTTCATTGCAGAGGACGGAATTATATGAATATGCAAAAGTGCTTGGGAACTCTCAGTTTATTCTGCTACCCTTTCAGCCATATAAGCTGCTTTATGCTCATATGTTAGCCGAGGTTGGAAAAATTTCGGATTCACTCAAGTAAGTTGTTAGTAACTTTCCCTTTAATCTCAGACGAATTTATTGATCGTTATTTCAGTGATTTTCATTTCTTATCCTTAGGTATTGCCAAGCGCTACTGAAATCTTTGAAAACTGGGCGAGCACCAGAAGTAGAAATGTGGAAACAGGTGGTTGTATCTTTGGAGGATAGGATAAGAACCCATCAGCAGGTAAAACGAGGGCTAATTTTCAGTTAGGATGTGTCAAGTGGTTTTGTGGTTCTTCCAAAAATTAAAAATATATCGAAATGGGTGACCGTAGGGGCTAAATAACAGGACACATGTATCACAATGTGGTTAGCTTTGTGTGAAACCCAAGCTTACCTAAGAATTCTCCGTAACTGAATCGTTAGAATTGATGTTTATAACCGTGTTTTTATCAGCAGTGTATTAATACATGTTATCTGCAGGGTGGCTATTCTGCAAATTTGGCTCCAGCTAAATTAGTCGGTAAATTGCTCAATTTTTTTGATAGCACTGCACACAAAGTTGTTGGGACCTTACCTCCTTCTGCACCAACGCCTCTCCAGACGGGTTTCCAAGGTAATGACCACATTAGTGGTCAAGTAAATAAAGTACCAAATAGCCAATCAACAACATCGGTGTCTTCTTTGACGCCATCTGCTTCGATGGAGCCCATCAGCGATTGGACAGATGATAGTAGCCGAATGACCGTGCATAATAGAAGTGTTTCAGAACCTGATTTTGGTAGGAGTCCTAGACAGGTAATTCTTTACTCTATCGTATCTTATTGAGAAATGAGAAAAAGCCATTACATGCCTAATTTTTTTATCTAATTAAAATTTGTGGTTATGAGCAGATTGGTTCATCGGGTGAAGCAACCACTAATAATGCACAAGGCAAAGCGTCAGCATCAGGAGGGGCCATATCACGCTTCTCTCGATTCAGTTTTGGAACTCAGCTCTTGCAGAAGACGGTTGGTCTAGTCTTAAGACCCCGTTCGGATAAGCAGGTAATTTCTTCTTTTACTAAAAGATTAAGAAAGAAATCTGAAAAGGGTTCAATATATTGATATTTTATTAAAAGATAAAGGAAAAATCAGAAAATGGTTTAATATATTAAAAAAACGATTTTTTAATTCAAAATGTTTTAAATGGTTAACATGTTCAAAGTTAAAAAATGATGGTAATTAATATTTTTGTCAAATCTGTTAAACAATTATGTTAAATATTTTTTAAATTTACAAAATTAATCGGATACTTTTTAAAACGTCACCATCACCTTATAGAATTACACTAATATTACTAACAAGTCTTGACTCGATTCGAATCACATCGGGGTCCCTTGACTTGGGTTTGGACCCAAGCTATGAGATTTCCACTTGAGTCCCAGTCGACGGATCAGTTTCAATCCCAATCTAATGGGTCTTCAATTGAACCTAAAGAGGTCGGGCACCTGATTTGGGTCCGGACTCAGGCTAAGGCTAGGGGATTTCTTGATTGAGCCTCAATTGGAGCAATTAGGTAGTTCGGTTCAAACCGATTGGGGCTCATTGAGTCCTATCGGGGTCTCCTGGCCTGGGTCTGAGCTCAATAAGGTCCCCGACCTTGGGTCACCTGGTCTGGGTTCGGACCCTAGTCAAGGAACCTTTAATATGATCCGAATCAAGTCGGGATTTGTTAGTTTGATTAGTGTAAGTTTGTAGGTTTTAATTGTAATGTTCAAAAAAATATTTAATTAATTTTATAAAATTTAAAAAGTATTTAACGGAAACTTTTAATGAAAAATTGATGGAAATATAAATAACCATTGTTTACAAATATGTTACACCATTTATCATTAAAAAAACATTAATATTACATATCAGACTATGGACGAATTGCAAAAATTAAATAATCTTTTCTTATAATGAAAAACAGATCCAACTTAAGCTGCGTTCTCAAACGCTCTACATTACTTTTTTCGTTACATCGACGGGTTTTTGTTTAAAAAGACATCTCTTTCTGTAATAATAAAAAGAAAAACATATAAATGAAAACAAATCGTATAAATGAAAGAATCTTCTTTCCAGAGAAATTACTGAATGAATGAATCATTCCAGACAATTCTTTACTGATGAAAAAGAGATTTACTACCATTTTCTGCAGGCCAAGTTGGGAGAAACGAACAAGTTCTATTACGACGAAAAGCTTAAGCGGTGGGTGGAAGAAGGTGCTGAAGCCCCGGCAGAGCAAACTGCTCCACCTCCACCTCCAACAATGGCAGCTTTCCAGAACGGAACATCTGATTACAACTTGAAATCAGCATTGAAGAGTGAAAGTTTCAGTTCTGACCGGAGTCCAGATCCTAAGGGCCCTCCGTCTCTTTCCGATCATACCTCAGGAATCCCACCTATGCCCCCTAGCACAAATCAATTTTCTGCTCGTGCAAGGACAGGTGTTCGCTCAAGGTAATTACTGAAGCTGTCAATCTGGTTCAATTGAGACTTGACTGAACCCCAATCGATAGACTCGGGTGTGAATTTTACCCAGATCAATCCCCCATGTGTTAGGGATCAGGTCTGGGTCAAGATCCAAAATCGAGCCCCTCGATTGTGGGTTGGTTCGACCCTAATGCGATTGGGCTCAGGTCTGGGTCAAGACTAGAGGTCCTCCACGTATGGATGGAGATCGATCTGGGTCTAGACCCAGATCCGAGCCCCTTCAATTGATGTTCCATCAAACCTTAATCAAATCATGACTTAATTGCAACATTTGAAAAAATTTAAAATAATTAATTTTGATATTTTTAAAAATTTATGCTATTTTTATAATTTTTATAATTTATTCAAATGAAAAAGTTAACGAACGAACAAAACTTAAACTTTAGTTAAACGTAATGAAAATTTTAGTCAAACATAATTAAATTTTTTTTTACGATTTCAAATTCGAAATCTTCGTCAAACATTAGTCATATTTATTATATTTTACCAACCTTATACATGTATCAATTATATTTTTTTATGGATTGGGCTATTAGGGTTCGAATTTCAAAGGTCGTGTCAACCTCCATGTCTTAATTAATAAATTTTTGTCAGGTACGTGGACACATTCAATAAAGGTGGTGGGACACAAGCTAGGTTCCAATCTCCGTCCATCGCAGCAGTAAAACCTCCCGCACCCGCTGCTAACCCAAAGTTCTTCATCCCCTCTCCAGCAGCAGCCGACACGACAATAAATCCCATTGCTGAGCGCCCCACCACACACGAAGATCCCACATTTGCTCCCCCGAATGAAACCTCCTCTTCCTCTGCAACTCTCCACCAATCCGTACCTTCCCCCTCACCATCTGCATTGGAATCATCGAACCAGTTCCAAAGGTTCCCGAGCCTGGACAACATCCAGCGAAGAGGGTCAATGGTGAACGTGAAGAATACATCCTCTTTCCAGAGTGCAAATTCACGCCGGACCGCATCATGGAGCGGAAGCGTCACCGATCCATCCTTCAGCCAATCAACATCACCTTATATGACACCTCAAAGCGAGTCTTCTTTCCCTCGCATGGCTCCAAGTGGTGGAAGCTTGGATGAGCTCCAGGAAGTCGAGCTTTGAGCAGAGGAAGAGAGATGTAGAATGTAAATATCAAGTTTTGGTCAGTGTGACGAGGATTGTATAATACATCGGTCGCACAGCCCAGCTCAGACACAGGATATGGAAATTAGGGTCACGTGGAAGGGGTGGCTGACCTGAAAATACAGGTTTGATTTGTTTATTTTTAGTTTACCTGATGACAAGTGATATATACTGATCTTCTACGAAGAGGAAAGGAGGGAAGGCGAAGGGTAGGGATGATTGAATTGTGTAAAATGAATGATAATTTGTTGTTCTATCTGGTACTGATTTTTTGTATTTTTTTTGGGTATTTATACTGGTTATTCTTACTTTTTAGATGTTATATATTTATGTGTACACTTTAGTCGAGTTGAATAATTTGAATGGGTGCTGCAGAAAATAAGAAATCCACGCTTCCTCTTGTTATATCTGGTGGCGATTACATCTCCATATTTTCTCACTTTTTTATGCTTTCTTAAGAAATCTCTTAAAAAAGTATGCATTCTTAGAAATCTCTTAAAACAATCAACAATTAATACGAAACATAAGTTCTCTCTATTTCTCCCTAAATTTCTATTCTTCCTCTCTAAATAGTCGTCGGTCACTCATACTTGGACTCCAAGCTTCAATCGGTTCGCATCATTTGGTATTAGACTCTGATCTATAACCAATGACTACCACCAGAAAAATTCATGCGTCATCCACCATAATCTGGGACAAGATCAGGGCTAACATGGAACGATGCTGGCTTGCCATTAAATGGATAAAGTTTGTTGACGCACGTATCACGGCGACCAACAAACGCCAACAAGAGTTGCTCAAGCAAACTCGGGATGAGGACATCCAGATCGACACTCGGGTTGATGGCATGCATAACGACACCGACGATAGTTGATGGATCTGTTCGACAACCCTTGGTCGCAGCCCCTTGCAACCCTCAATATCAACACTTGTGGATGCTTGGAAAGTAGTCGCAAGGTGTTCGATGAAATGATTGAGAGGGATGTGATCTCCAACTCTTGGTTGCATCTACCTCTAGTAAAGCCTTCACCCCCTTTCGTTGGCCTACAACCAAATCGTGACATGGTTTTTGGATTCAGTCAGACTGGAAGTATCAACAGGGACATGCGTTTCCTGGAGCTTCAACAGGATCAACACGTCACCTTTCCTAACCACTTCTAAGTCTATGAAGCATTTAAAAATGCCTTGCCTTTTGGAAGCTTATGTGCTATTTTTGCTACAATAACTGAAGGTAGTAGTTGGCCATATGGTGGATAATCTGTCAGCCCTGAAAGTTATGGTGATGGACCAAGATTAGGTTCCAATGCTGCATTAGGATTTGATTCCAACCGGTCCAATAGGAAGATATCATATTCGTCATCTAGACGCAGGGGCAATGGTGGACTTGAAACAGTTGCATATAAGCATATTTGATCTAATGTTGAATACAACTTCGACAATCTAACAAAAGATGCTGAAAATGGTGCATTTCCTGATCAAGAGCTATGTGACGAAAAAATGCCAACTCAAACTCAAATTCCTCTATTCAGAGGTCCTGTTTCAAATAAGCTGAGATAAATAAGTCACACGCAGATGAAGGCACACTTTGGCACTCCTGGAGCTCCTATAGTTAAAAACTGACACTACTATGAGAAGAAGAAGAAGAAGTTATTCCATGAATTGACCATCGGTGGTCATTCTGGGGTCACCGCGACATCACAAAGGTTTTCAACAGTACTATCTTGGCTGAGAATAAAGGGGTTTGCCAATAACTTCATCCGAAATTGTGAAGTGTGCCAAATGAACAAATTCAACAATGCAGTTTCACCAGGTTTGTTGTAGTCACTACCCTTGCCGCATTTCATCTTCACCGATATTTCTATGGATTTCATCACTGGACTTCTTAAGTTAAATGGTAAGAAGGTAATCTTTGTGGTAGTGGATCGGTTGACAAAATATAGTCACTTCATGACATTTTCCACCCTTTCATGATGAATAATGTGGCAGAGATGTTCTTGAACAATGTGTATATGCTCCATGGAATGCCTAACCGGATAGTGAGTGACTGAGATTCAGTGTTCTTGAGTAATTTATGGCAAGAGCTCTTTAAGCAGCATGACATCTCCTCATGTCCAACCTTGGCCTATCACCCTCAAGCCGAGGTGGTAAACTGGTGTTTGGAGTCCTATCTTCGATGCATGATCGACGAACGTCCGACAATGTGGTCGAAGTGGCTAGCCTTAGCCGAATGGTGGTACAACACGTCTTGGCATTCTTCGATAAATATGACACCGTTTGATACTCCATATCACATTCCATATTTCAGTTGATACTCTACTAAGTGATCGAGAGGAAACAATCAAGCTCCTTAAGTTCCACCTCACTCGAGCCCAAAACCACATGAAACAACTTGCCGATAGGAGAAGGTCAGAACGTGAGTTTTATGTAGGTGATTGGGTGTTCATGAAATTACATCCATACGATCAACACTCGATGCGGAAGACGTGAGTCGCAGAGAAACTACAATCAAAATAGTTTGGTCCGTATCAAGTGATCGAGAAGGTGGGGCCGGTCGCGTACAAGCTAGACCTTCCATCCAAAGCTCTAGTGCATGCCACAATTCATGTATCCCAATTGAAACGAGCTTATGGAGTTCTGAACTGAGCCAACCCATTACCGAATGAGTTGACAAGGGCAGCTTCGCGAGTTCTATAGAAAATCATGTAAACGAAAATGGTGAAGCGAGGAAACCGAGCGACCACAAAGATACTTGTACAGTGGCTTGACGGAACTAAAGATGAGTCCACGTGGGAGTTCTTGGATGACTTTCTCAAGAAGTATCCGTATTTTGACCTTGAGGTCAAGGTCCTTTCTTAGGCAGGGAGTGATGATACGAACCAAAATAAGTCGTTCTGATCTTACTTAAATAATAATGTGGGCCGATGATAGAGTACTGTAGTTAATGATAGATTATTCTAGTTAATAATACATTACTCTAGTTAAGGACAAATTATTCTTAAGGATAGATTAATATAGTTAAGGATAGATATAGATTACTTCTTAAGAATAGATTATTCTAGTTAAGGATAGATTATAGTCAAGTTATTTATATATATATGGTCTATCCCTTAATTTATGTTCTTCCTCCCTAAGTAGTTCTCAGTCACTCTTGCTTGGACTCCAAGCTTCGATCGATTCACATCACGTCCCTTCTTCGTCAAATGAAGCTAGTCCGTCGACCTCCCTTCCCTACACGAATCTGTCAGCCATCGTCCCTAATCAGTAAGTCAATTCGTCTGAAAATGGAATTCAATGATGATGTATGGAATGATTGCTGGATGAAATCACATGTCTGGAACAGAGGTTATGCCAGGGTTTGCTGGTTTAACAAAAATTCCTTCATCTAGTACTCGACCAACTTCATTCACAGCGAGAATAAAAAGTATCTCTATTATATTTTTCTCTTGTAGCGAGAGAATCTTCTAAGTTATTTCAGAGAGAGACCTTAGGGTCAACATCAACAACAGAAAAGCTTTGAATTTGAATGTATTTTTGTTGTGAATTTGAGTGAGTTAATAGTATTGTTTATGAATTTAAGTCAATTAATAGTGTTGTTGCTCGACTTTTTGTTGTTTAAACTCGTCATGGTGGGGACCCTTTGTTTGCTGTTTAAACTCGTTTTTACTGATTGCATAGCTAATGGATGTTGATTTGGTACATCTAGAAGGGTTTTTTTCAAACTATATTTCAGAGTCAATCAGTCCAACTATAACAGAGATTGAAGATGACAAAGATGATGAGTCATGTTTCAGTGTAATTTCAAATGCAACTCAAGGTAAAAGGAGTAAAAAGTCAACTTCTGCAGTGTGAAATTTCATCGAAAAAATGGAAGAAACCTAATGTAGATAGTAGGTACGATTGTAGTTGCAAAAGGTGTAGACAAATAACAAATAATGAAATACTTTGCTAGAACTACATGGAAATTTAAAACGCCATTTTAGAATTACTCTAGAAAGGATACATGCGATATAAACAGATGTTGATAAATCATGATATATCTTTGAGATAATTTGCATTTGATCCTGCCAAGTTTCGTGAATTGTTGATTTATTTACATGATTATGCATGAGTATCCTTTTATATTTGTTGAACATACTAGTATAAGAGTTGTATTGTCGTACGTACGTGAAAATACTCCAATTATTACTAGAAACACTTCTAGGGAAGATTTGATGAGAATTTATGCAAAATAAAAGTTTAGGATGAAACTAATGCTTACAGATGCTCCTAGTTGAATTAGTTTAACTTCAGATCTTTGGACTTCTATTGCAACTCATATCGCATTGACTGCTAATTTTGTTAACAAAAATGTAGTTTTACAATAGAATATTATAATTTCACAATTATGCCACCACGATATAGTGTCATTGAATTAAATAACAAGATAAGAAATTTGGTACATGATTGGGCATTGAAGCAAGTTATTCTCTATTATCTTAGATAATTCTCCAGTCAATAACACTTTTGCCGAGCTATTGAAGAATCATTTGAATATGAAGAAGTTTCTTATGGAAAAATGCATATATTTACATTAAAGATGTTAAGGGACTGAAGGTAATAGATGAGTCAGCGGAGAAAATTAGAGAATCTGTGAAATATGTTAAGGGATTTGAAGTTAGGAAGTAAACGTTTATTGAATGCGTGAATTATGCATCTTGGACGGTAAAAACGGAGTCTGAGGCAAGATGTGCCTACTCGTTGGAATTCAACGTTTCTTATGATGGACAATGAGTGTTAGTGTAGGTTTGTTCTTGTGCATTTGAAGATTGGTGACTCGAACTACACTAGTTATCCTAGTGAAGATGAATGAGAGAATATTGACAAAATAAATAAATATTTTGCTACATTTTATGAGGTTACCGATCCAACAATAAATTTGTACTCTCCTTCTATTCTTAAGGCGTTTACGACACTTAGGGATGCTATGAATGGGGGTGATAAGTATATGAAAGTGAGCCCAATAGGATGGTGCATTGCGATTATGGGTTTTATACCATTCTTTGCATTGCGATTATATTGGATCCTCGATTAAGGTTCAATATGTCCTTTGGAGTTATGATAAGATGTATGGTAGTAACTCAAGTGAGTTTGAAAGGGTTCATTTTGTGTTATACTCATTGCTCGATGAGTGTAAACAAAGCAGATTCAACGTCTCTAGAGGAGCACAATTTGGATGTGAAGTCCATGAGTATGTGTTAGAGGTAATAATTTGAACTTGTATTCATTCTTTTTTTATTTACACTTCGATTGAATTTTTATGGTATCAAATCTACATTATCACATATATTTTTTAGGGAAAAATATGAAAAAGATGTAACATGTTTGCCAAAATTGGTAACTGATGCAACTTGTTTTGGGTCACAGATTTTTGATGTATTATGTGTCATTTTGTTGGTTTTTGAAGAAATGTTTGGTTTTCCGTTTAAATTGTACACGTGCATCTCACGTGACTGGTTTTTTTGAACGGTTAAAAAATAATAATTAAAAATACTGAAACAGCCCTCATCATATTTTCCCTCCAATTATCGATCCGAAGTGTCCATCTATATTCCCATTCATCCTCATTACCGAACCAAATTCTTCTTACCAAATATTCCTGCATCGATTCCTCCCCTCTCGAATCCACTCTTTTCTGAATCTCTCAAGCTTACCGATCTCCAGATCAAAGATTCCAACCTCATGTTCACCTATCTCGACGAAAAAACATCATGGGACCATTATGTGAGAACATATTCAAAGTATCTTAAACAGTTAATAGATTTTACTACTTTGATCATGGCATCATCATCTATTAATGTAGTCAAACCCAAAAGGTGCATAGTTGGATTTTAATTCAATCCAAAAATGTAGTTTTGTATAGAATTGAAACCCAAATCTGCATTGGGAGTTGAATTTAGTGTTGAAGATGATATGAATAAGAGTGTAAAATTGTCATTTTGACATACTTAACGGCAAAAGTGGACAGATAGTTAAGAGTTGGTGCATTTAACAACTTTTTATAACTTAAGGGTGCACGAAACAACACGTTCAAACATGTTGGTGCATTTAACAACAACATTCAAACATTCAGGTGCATTGAGGCTATTTACCCTTGGAAAAATGACGAACTAAGGTGTCTTATTTTTGCAGGAATAACTCATGATATCTAGATCCTACCAATATCTACGGTTGTTTCAGTGTCGAGTTTTAGTGGTGGAGGTTGATTACTTGATCAATAAAGAAGTACATTACATCCCAATGGTTGGAGCATTGATATCTTGTGAATATTTACTCTATGGAAATATATGTATAGTATATTTCTCTAATATTTTTTTCTCTCATTATTGTAATAGCTCTAATCTTGTTTATCTCAATTGGTAATAGATAATATAGAGATTTATGTTAATGATCTTGGTGGAAATATGATAAAAGCTAATCAACTGGTAATATGATTTATCTCAATTGGTAATATGATTTTAGTCGGTTGTGGAACAGATTTTCAATCGGTTCAGTGTGTTTTTCAGTCGGTTCAGTTTATTTTTCAGTCGGTTCAGAATTTTTTCATCCGATTCAGTGTTTTTCAGTTGGTTCAGTATTTTTTTCAGACGGTTCAGTGTGTTGGACAAGATTTTCAGCTGGTTTAAGTTCGGTTTGAACCAGATTATTTCTGAACCAAAACTGTTATTAAAAAAAACAGACCAGAACAGTTCGAACCGATTCTGAATAGGTTCGAACCAGACCAGTTCTTTTTTCCTTAAATCAGACCAGTTTTTTTAGAAACAGAAAAATGTACTGGGTTTTTTCAACCAAACCAGTTCAGTTCAGAACTGGTTCGAACCCGAATCGGTTCATGAACAAGCCTAATTACTATTATTTAACCCACACTTATTTAAGTATTGGGGATAGACCTGTCAAAAAATGACCCGACCCGAAAATGACCCGGAATCGACCCGGCGTCGGGTCGGGCTCGGGTCACAAAAAATGGGTGGCGGGTCATTTTCGGGTTGACCCGTCTGACCCGCCACAAGAGACGGGTCGGGTCCGGGTTGACCCTTATGACCCGGACCGACCCACCAAAACAAAACCCTAAATTCTAGTATTCTACTTCGTTCGTTTGTTTTGACAGAAAGAAGTAACACACTCCAGTCTCCACACGCAGTCACTCAGTCAGTCTCAGTCTTTCACTCTCTCTAGTCTCAACCCTCGTCGTCTTGCTCTCGCCACTCTCCAGACCGTCTGGCCCAGACGCCAGTTCCTTGACGGCTTGACTCCCTTGGACTTCACCTTCGCCTTCCCTGATCGTCGCAGGCTCGCAGCTGACCTCGCCTTCGCCTGACCGTCGCAGCTGCTACCTCGCCTTCGCTAATCGATGCTACCTCCGTACCTTGTGTAAGTCCTTCTGTACAAACATTGTTCGAGATTCGGGAACATGATGGTGTTCTTCTTGGAATCTTGTCTATGGTTGGGTCTGGTTGTTGACTTGTTTCATGTATTATGCTGCTACTACGTTGGAGAACAATGAACATGCTGTTGTTGATGAAATACACGCTGTTGGAGAACATGCTGTTGTTGATGAAATTATTTCATACATGCTGTTGTTGTTTCATGTATTGTTGAAGAAATAAATACACGCTGTTGATTAACATTTAACATTACTGTTGATGAAATCATGAAATACACGCTGTCCTTGTACACACTGTTATTGTTTCATGTTTTGCATTACTGTTCTATTCTGTTCCAGTACTTATGTTCGGTTCTGTTCTGTTGTTCACTTATGTTCGGTTCTGTTCTGTTGTTCACTTATGTTCGGTTCTGTTCCATTATTTGTTGGTTCACTGATTTTACTTCACTGTGAGTTTGTGTAAGTGTGTAACTGTGATATGTGATATGTGATAGATTACTTCACAGATTAGTGCTGATATGTGTAACTGATTTGTGCTGTGATATGTGATAGATTAGTGATTACTGATTAGTGATCCTTCTAAAATCTACTGTTAATACTGAATTGTAATGGTGACGATGATAGATCTAATTGTATATGCAGTGAACTGTGAACATGGATGATGAAGATGTTTGGAGGCTTGATTTTGACGATGATAGATTTAATGAAAGTGATGTTGATGTCGACGGAATTGATATACTTGAGACCGGATCAACAACTAAACAAGCTAAAGGCAAGCGCAAACAAGAAGAAAGTGTTGAAAAGGTTAGTAGGAAATCAATTCCAGAAAGTTCTGAAGATGATAGTAAGAGAATGAAAAAGCTATTGAAGTCTGATGTCTGGAATTATTTTGAAATTCTTCCGTTAGATAAGACAGATGGGATAACCAAACGTAGTTGTTTGAAGTGTAAAGCACAATATCGTTGTGATGCTAGTTATGGAACTAGAAATATGAAGCGTCATTTGAACAAATGTGGAAAAAGAGATTTTAAGGACATAGGTCAAATGTTCATTGCAGCAAATAGAAACACTGTTACTCTCGAAAGTGCTCAGTTTGATCCTCTAAAATTTAGAGAGTTGGTTACAAATGCTATTGTAGCACATAACTTGCCCTTTCAGTTTGTTGAATATGCTGGTATCAAAGAAGTGTTTAAATATCTACGCCAAAATGTGCAATTGGTTAGTAGAAATACAGTTAAATCTGATGTTATGAAGAAGTACATTTCTTTGAAGGAGAAGATCAATGTGTTGCTAGGTTGTTCCCGTAGTAAGATTTGTCTAACGTCACACTTGTGGACATCTCTTACAACTGATGGTTATATATGCTTGACTGCACATTTTATAGATGATGATTGGGTATTGCGTAAGGTCCTCTTAGGATTCTGCTTTATGCCACCTCCACATACTGGTAGGGCTTTAGCTGACAAAATTTATGACATGTTGGGGAGTTGGAGAATTCTTGATAACGTATTTTGTTTGACTTTGGATAATGCCTCATCAAATGATGTTTGTGTTGAAGTGTTGAAGGAGAAGCTGTCACTTCACAATCCACTTATCTTGGATGGTGAGTTTTTCCATATCCGTTGTTGTGCTCATATTCTTAACTTGATTGTGCAAGAAGGCTTGAAAGAAGTTGATGATGTGGTGAAGAGTATAAGAGAAATTGTCAAGTACATTCGAGGCTCACAGGTTAGAAAAACTGAATTTCTTAAACATGTCAGTGATATGAGGTTGGATAATCGTCGAGGTTTGCGGCAAGATGTACCAACCAGGTGGAATTCCACATTTTTGATGCTTAAAAGTGCTTTATACTATAAGAGTGCGATTCGTCACATGGATTTAGGAAATTCATTGGTGTGTCCTAACCAGGCTGAATGGGCAAAGTTGGAAGCAATTGCAGATTTTCTAGGTGTTTTCTATGATTTGACTGTGATTTTTTCGGGAACGAAGTATCCTACTGCAAATTTGTACTTCCCGTTGGTGTTTGTTATCAACTACACATTGAAGAAAAATTATGACGGTGAGCGCTTGTTCATGAGAGGTATGGTTGATCGTATGAGGTCCAAATTTGATAAGTATTAGACGAACTACAGTGTCATTTTGGCAATTGCTGTTATTTTGGACCCTCGATACAAGTCTGAGTTTGTCGAGTTTGCTTATAAAAGGTTGCATGGTGAAGAGTATGGGGTTGTTGAAGCTGAAATTATTCGGTCTAAGTTGTATGAGTTATATAATGCGTATGTGGATAAGCCAGTTGTAGCATCTTCTTCTTTACAGAAGAAATCTCAGGCTTGTAAAAAGGGTCGTTCAACCTTTTCTTACATTGATCAAGTGTTGCATCATTCGACCGCTGGAGGCAATGTGCTCAATGTAAGTTCTTTAATGCTATTTTTTTTCCTAATCTTTCAATTATTTTATATGTTTCTTATTTCTTAATATGTGTTGTAGGAATTTGATGATTTAAGATCCAGCAGTCAATCAACTCAAAAATCGCAACTTGATCGATATTTGGAAGAAGAACTACTTGATAGGAAGAAGACTTTGAATGTTCTTGATTATTGGCATGGGGAATCGACTCGATTTCCTATTCTTTCTGCTATGACATGTGATATTTTCAGAATCCCTATTACAACAGTGGCTTCTGAATCAACATTTAGTATTGGTGGCCGTGTTCTCGATCAATACAGGAGTTCGCTCAAGCCGGAAACTGTGGAAGCTATTATGTGCACTAGAGATTGGATTGAAGACGAGACAAGTAATATCTATAATCTTTTTAAATTTTAGTTTCTTACTGTTTTATGATTATATATATGACAAATATATGTTTGCATTTACATAGAAGAAGATGAAGAAACAAATTTGGAGCAAGAGTTTGGCGATTTTATCCCGAATGAGGAAGAGTCACACGCATGAAACTTGAAATTATGTGGTTTGAATTTAGATGTTTTTCGTTGGAATTTGGATTCTTCTTAGTGTGTTTATTTTGAAGAAGTTTAGTTGATGGTACAATGGTACTTGGATCATTGGATTGGATGTATGGTGTATTGGTGTGTGGTATTGGTATTTTTCTGTATCTGAATGACTGAATATGATGGGTCAGTTGTATTATTACAAAATGAATGAATATATTAGATGTAATGGTATGTCAGGTGGGTCAGGCGGGTCGACCTGTCAACCCGACAGGTCGGGTTCGGGTCGAACAAATTGACCCGTGCCGATTGGCGGGTCGGGTCCGGGTCGACCCGTAAAGCATGGCCCAATCGTAAAGCATGACCCGTAAAGCGTGCCGACAGGCCCAATTTGGGGAGGGACCAGAAGAAAAACCTCCAATCGTCCCTCTTTACATGTACTTGGTTGAGCCTCCGACGTCTTGATCAACTACCGGCTAGTTGAATTTTACGGGTAGTTTTGATACCTTCTCCCAATACTATTGCTCAAAATAAAAATATTAATAAAGCATCTATCTTTAATTTAAAATGATTCATGATATAGATTTTGTAAATTAAAAAAGAGCATACCTTTTCATAAACAAGTGGTTTGTAAATGTTAATTACCAGCTTTTATATAATTTGATTAATCTTTTATATTTATTTATTACTTCGTAAATTTTTCTTCTCATTTTTTTAAAATGTAAATAGTAAGACTTGTCCAAAATATTTATGATTTTTTAATTCAAAACTTGATTTTTTAACGCAATTAATTACCTGTATAACTAAGTAGTGGCAGGTACGACTTCATATGCTTCATAAGTATGGAGAGGTTCATATTTCTCTACAGTACTGACCGACATAAGCAAACACGATCATGGCCCTCCAAACATTAATGTAGTTAATGTATTTATTTCTTTTAAGAAAATATTTTCATTATAATTAATTAGTTAAAGTAGTTACCTCTTTAAGTAGTGCTAAAGTGTGAACAACACACATACCAAATATGACTATGAGCATACCTGACCAAACCCAGCTTATCTAGAGAGAGAGAGACAAAAAATCTTCATAGCATTGATTCCATTAGTGACCATAGTGAGTGAAGAAGAACATTCTCATCAGCTTCCGCAAAATCCAGTGATCTGCAACACCATGATGGCCATCCTCCTCGTGCCCTTTCTCATCAGGCTCTCCATCAGCTACCAGTGCGTGCGGCACACCTACTCCGACTTCCTCTACACTTTCCACCTTATCTTCTTCCAAATCAGTCGCATCAACTCCGCTCGAGCACATGATCAATCACTGCAGGCGGCCAATCCAAACGGTGGAGATAACCGGTGGCAGAGGGCCATCCGGCTGGTGTTCCAGCGTTTGAGAGAGGCCACGAGCTCTTCCTCCGCCGCGCACGTCGAAGATAGCTTGCATGCGTTATCCATGCTCTCCCTCTAATCTCACCAGTTATACTCTCCATTTTTCTGCATTTTCGTTTCTGGATTCTTGTTCCTGTAGGGTTTGCACGAAGGAGATGAAGTTGCTTTATCTGCATGTGTGAATGACTAATATAGTTTTTAATATCATTTTGTAATAAATTCGGAGTCCACCAAATTCTCATTAACCTTTTATTATTTATACATAAATATAAAGTTATTTACATTATATATACTTCACGTTTTACTAAGATTGTAAACCGAATCACGTCTAGACTTGCTACTCCAATATTATTTATGTTTATATATTTTTTTTAAAAACAATTTTAGCTGAAAAGTGTTACTGTCGCTTGACTTTAATAATTTAAAAATATAAATGGTTATTTAATAATCTTTTTTTTTATGATATTTTAAGTAGATAGCACTGATCATGAGATGAACGAGCGATTAAGATTGGTAAAATAAATGTGGCCAAAAAAAAAAAGATTGGTAAAAAATGGACCTTACAACTTTCACTCTTTGACCATTCGGTAGTACTGACTCGTGGTAAATAGTGCTTCATTTGCACTTCTTACGGTTGGGATTGTTTTAGTCTACAGTGACAAAAATAATTGATCGAAATAGCTAGAAATGGTAGGTGAGACTAAAGAATCAATCCAAAGCAAAATCGTCGTTTATTGCTGAGATTTTGACGTATATATATATTGAGCCACTAAAAGTGTATGACTCGTATATATAAAAAAAAAAGAGCATATCGTGCATCAGGTTAAAGTTTAAATGACATTGTCAAATGTTGCTATCAGATGATTGGTTTCCTGGTGTGAAGAAAAGTATAAACAGTTCTTGATTTTTATCCCAAAATATATTCCATTTAAAAACTAAATATCAAAGTAATTAATTTCTAAAATTAATTATAAAAGCATACATATCTGTAATTGTTAGTGGCGGGTGGAATGTTATTTAAGTTCCACACGCGAGACGCGACTGTCAGTCGCGGGTAGTGTATCATTTTTGTGGCAACTTTTATATTTTAAATTGCATTTCAGTTAAAATTTAAGATTATAAGTTATGTAGTTAAAAGTGAATCTAATTTTTTCACATTGTTTTGAGTTTGTCCAAAAACAATATTTCAAAAATGCTATTCGGTACCCAAACCACCCTCATGTAGATTTCTTTTTTCCAGTCTGTCTCCAAAAAAGTAGGTTCATTAACTAAAGAAATTACACCTATAACCGAACAAATTATGTTACATTCAGAGTTGTACAATAGTACAAAATAAGTTTTGAAATAGTTGTTTTACATTAAATCTAACGAATGTTCTAATAATCATAGTATATCCATCTAACATGTAGTTTTTATTTGGGGATAGACATGTTGGTTCTTCATGGTGGTATGATGAGGTGAACTGAGATGTTTCCAATGATTATAGTATCCTCATATACGTAGTAGATTTGGAAATTCAACATTCGATGGTTATAATATCCCGAACTAGTAACAAAATGGTTGTGGTTGATGGGTTATGAATATTGGGTTGAACTATTTTTTGCATTTGACCCAATAACGCTATTAACTGAATTTATTAAAGCCCAATTATATTGGGGTGTCGCCCTTGACCGAGGATGCGTAATCACATTAAAGGCTTCGCCCTATAAGGATGCGCCCAAGACATGAAATACTAAGATTAAGTGTGTGACACCGCATCCACTAACCACCTCAGTTGGTGCGCCGACACACCTATAAATTAGGCTGGTAGCTTTTAGCACGCCTAGGATTAAACAAACTAAAAGGATAGTCTACAGTGGAATAGCCACTACAAACGAATATTCTTAAAGTAACCACGGTTGGCTCGCCTCAGAGACAGCTCATATAGCTATGGTAGAATTTGACTCTACCATGGTACATGTATGGAATGTTATAAATACATTATTATCATCCTTAGTTAAGGGTAAGGGTTTTCTGATATTCAACACTTATACAATATGAGTACTCAAATACAACGAACCTCTGACTAACTTTGTCATCGGAGGGGAAACAACGTGAACACCCTGAGCTTTCCTTTGTGCAGGTCAGAGGAGCGAACACTAGGAAGAAGAATCCGGTTTATGTGATCCAACACATTGGCACCGTCTGTGGGAAGCTTTGAACAAAATTCAGGCATGGTTCCACCTGCAACACGAGCAAAGACTATTCGCGAAGTTAACGATGACGATTCGCTCCAAAATATGCAACAACGCTTGGGACAGACATCGTACATACCGCTTTAGATGGTGCCGCCCCAGCAATCTGTTCCGGAAGTACCTGTTCTTAGGGCACCGTCGGTCCCTGAGGAACAAAGATATGATCCTGATACGCCAAGACCCGCGCAGTCTTGCATAAACTCTTATGTGGAAAGAGCGCCGCCTCGCGTAGAGGTAGCTCTAGATATTATATTAACACCAACGTTCATAGCGGCTCTTGACGAGCTCTTGGATAGGAAAGAGCAGAGAGCCGCCGCTCTAGCAGCCCAACGGGCAAACACTCATGCAGCATAAGAAGCCACTTCCCGAACTCGAGACTTGCCAAGAAACCAGACGCATTCGCCTTTCCCTAGAAGTGCCGCCACGATGGGCACAAGTCTGATAATGGCTTCTCCCCTTGTACAATGACCAAGGAGGAAATTAAAGAGCCTGTCACACAAACGCTGAAAGAGCAAAAGGGCATAACCATGCCACATCTTCGAGATAGGTCGTTGCATCCCTTTGCTCGTGAAATCCTGTCGGTAACAGTGCCGACCCATGTACAACCAATGTTTTGAATAGATTCTTATGGAGGTGAAAGTGATCCGTTTTTCCATATTCAAAGGCATGAAGCCTCCTTATTGGGAAGAACAAGCGAGGATACACATTTAGAACAAGCGAGGATACACATTTTGCACTTCTTTTTCCTGCCACCTTAGGAGATCTCGCATCGCATTGGTTTTTCAGTCTCCCCAAAGCATCAATAAGATCATGGGGAGAATTAAAGGAAAAGTTTATTATACATTATATGGGTGGCCGTCGACTCCTAAAAAGTGTGGGAACTCTGGATCACCTAAGACAAAAGTATGATGAAAGCTTCAGCGACTTCTACAGTAGGTTCAATAAAGAACTAGCTGGGATTGATCAAGCCATTACCGAAGGGGAGACCATCCGCGCTTTTATACATGGATTGGGACCAAGGGGTTCAACTTTGTATGATAGTCTGAGTGTCATACCTGTCACTACAGTAGAAGAAATGGCGGAGTGAGTCAAGCGTTACGTAGACTTGGACATTGCAAGAGAAGGAAGGAAGGCTAATAAGAAAGTATTTAAAAAAGATACTTCAGAGGGAAAGAGACCAGAGCAGCGTCCTTCAAAATTTGGACATGATGATAAGCGTCGCCAATTCGTGCCTCACCCACAAGAGAAGTATTTGAAAGTTTCACGCCCTTAAATAGGTAAATTTCCATTGTTTTGACGGAAATGGCAAAGAAGAATTGGGCGACGCCCCCACCACAGTGGAAGCCTGATACTGTCATGGGGAGTAATCCCAATCAATATTGTCGATACCATCGTTGTAAGGGACATCATACGGATGACTGTCATATCCTGATAAGGTATATTGAAAAGATGATCCAACAGTGGCATTTGAAAAATTTTGTGGTCTGACGCCAGAGGAGTAAGAGTCCAAGGAGAGCGTCGCCTAGACACAATCAGTCAGTGGCTGGATCTAGCAGGCACGAAGACTTGAACATGATAAGTAGAGGTGTCACCTTAGGGGGAGAAATAAGGGCCGCTAGGGAGGTCTACGCCTCCCAAATTTCAGGAACTTCCAAGTTAGGAAAGCGCCCCAGAGAAGAGGATGAAGTGATTATTTCCTTTTCAGAAAAAGAAATGGGACATGTCACGTATCCACATGATGATGCCCTGGTGATTACAATGGGGGTTAACAGGTTCAATATGAAGATAGTATTGGTGGATTCAGGGAGTTCAACAGATATTCTATTTTTGGATGCTTATAAAAGAATGGGACGAAAGGAAAAAGACTTGAAAAATGTTAAGTTTCCATTGATGGGATTCGCCTCGCATACTACCTACCCAGTAGAAGTTGTGACTCTTCCAGTCCACTTGGGTGAGGGATGGAAAGCGTTCGATTTGGAGGTCACCTTCATTGTAGTTGATGCCCCTGCATCATACAATGCCATATTAGGGCGATCGACTTTGAATCCAAACAAAATGGTGCATTCTACATATCACCAGTTGCTGAAATTCCCGACCCCTCATAGAGTAGGAGTGGTTAAATGTGATCACGTAGGTTCTATGTCCAAGCAATGCGTCGCCATATAAAAAAGAAAGAATCTTTAATGATTCAAACGGAGGAGGATCCCAGATAAGAGAAGAGTCGGCCCCAGCCCGTCAAAGGTTTGAAGAAGGTGGAGGTTGATGGTTCAGGGAAAGAGGTACAGATTGGAGCGTCACTCCAAGAAGAAGAAGCTACAACTCTATTAATGCTTTTGGTAGAGTTCAAGGAATTGTTTGCATGGAAACCCAACGACATTCCATGCATTAGCAGGGATGTGATCTCCCATGAGCTCAACCTGGACCTGAATGTTAGGCCCATTGCACTAAAGCGACGCCCTGTAGGTGAAGAGAAGGCGATCACCATCAGGCAAGAAGTGGGGAAGTTGGTGGAGGCTAGATTTGTAAACGAAATCAGGTTCCAAACCTGGGTGGCCAATCCACTATTGGTCAAGAAGAAGAATGGGAAGTGGAGGATGTGGATTGACTATCGTGATTTAAATAAGGCATGTCCAAAAAATTCATATCCTTTGCTAAGGATAGATCAATTGGTCGATGCCACTTCAGGTCATGAACTTCTTAGCTTTATGGATGCGTATTCTGGTTTTAACCAGATACAGATGGCCGAGGGTGATGCTCAACATACAGCCTTTTATGCGGACAGTGATATTTATCACTATACGGTGATGCCTTTTGGTTTGTTAAATGCATGAGCTTCTTATCTAAGGATGGTAAACAAACTTTTTTCTGGAATGATAGACGTCACCATAGAAGCATATGTGGATGACATATTAGTGAAATTCATAAAAAGCGCAGATCATGATGAAGACTTGAGGAGAACCTTCGAGAGGATGCGCCTCCATCAAGTGCGCCTAAACCCAGCGAAATGTTCTTTTGGCGTTCAGTGTGGCAAGTTTCTGGGATACATGGTTAGCCAGAGAGGAATAGAAGCCAACCCAGAGAAGTTGGAAGCGATTGAAGCTATGAGGAGTCCCACCTTCCATAAAGAAGTACATAACTTGAACGGGAGGTTAGCGACGCTAAGTCGTTTCCTAACAAATGCGGGGGATACATCGCTACCTTTTTTCCAGGTATTGAGAGCCAACAAGAAGTTTTACTGGACTTCTGAATGTGAGAAAGATTTTCAAGACCTAAAGACACATCTCAAAACTCTCCCACCACTGGTGAAACCATCAAAAGGCAACGCACTATCTTTATATTTAAGTATCACTCCAGTTGCTGTAAGTTCAGTGTTGGTAAAAGAAGTAGGCAGGGGCCAAGTGCCTGTTTATTATGTATCCAAAGTGCTCGGCAAATCAGAAATGAAATATCTGGGGGTTGATAAGTATATTTATGTGTTGGTAGAGTCTGCCAGGAAGTTACGCCCTTACTTTCATGAACATGAAATTACCGTTTTAACAAATCAACCGTTAAAACACTTCTTGCAAAAGCCAGATGCTTCAGGAAGGATGGTGAAATGGGCCATTGAATTGAGCGAGCTTCGAATTAAGTTTGCTCCTAGGAATGCAATAAAAGGGAAGGCCTTGGCGGATTTCATTGTAGAATTTACATGTCCTCAACCAGCAACGCCTAAAGAAAAGGAAAAGGAAGAAAATCATTCATATGGTTCTTCATTAGTCAAAGGCTCGGGGCAGGATTAGTTTTAACCCCACCATATGGTGGAACACCGTTGCGATACGCCTTAGTGCTCACCTTTAAGGCAACTAATAATGAGGCGGAATATGAAGCGCTTGTCACTGGTTTTCGATTGACTAAAGGTTTAGGCATTACTTCTCTTCATGTATATTGTGATTCACAATTGGTAGTCAACCAAATTAAGGGCGAGTATATGGCGAAAGGTGAAAAAAATGAAGTTGTACTGGAAATATGCTATGGCATTAGTAGCAGGATTTAAGCAATTTCATATAGAGGCTATCTCGTGAAAGGCGAATCATGAAGCAGATGCTTTAAGCAAATATGCTTGGCAGACGATGCCTACACAAGTACATTTCATAGAAATCAATCGTGGGTACAGGAATATGATATGCGCAAATGTAAATGTATCAGCGGATTGGGCGACGCCTATTCGAGTATACTTGGAATCAGGAAAGCTCCCTGCGGATGAAGCCAATGCCAAGAAAACTATTCGATTAGCTCCTAGCTTTCGAATAATTGATGGATTACTTTCTAAGAAGGATTTTTCTACACCCTATCTTAGATGCGTCGTTCATCCTGAAATGACTACCATTTTGAGAAAAGTACAAGAAGGGTATGCGGCTTGTCATGAAGGAGCGATGTCAATTGTGAGGAAAATTTTGAGCCAAGGATATTATTGTCCTATAATGAACCAAGATGCGACAACTTTGGTTATGAAATGTGAATCATGCCAAAAGTATAGTCCTAAAATAGTGCGTCCTCCAGCAAATCTCACTAGTATATGTGCGACGTGTCCGTTTGCTCAATGAGGAATTGACTTGGTAGGTTAAAGCAAAGTGCACTTATATAATTGTGGCGGTTGACTATTTTTCGAAGTGGATTGAAGCAAAGGCATTGGCGTCGAGTACGAAGTTTCAGGTCATTAAATTCCTTAAGTTAAGAATTGTTTCTCGATATGGAATCCCAAGCATATTAGTCAGTGCCAATGGTCCACAAATTGTTGGAAAGGAATTGAAATGGTTTTGTGAAGAGTTGAAAATTAACCATAGGCATGCTTCAGTCAAACATGCGCAAGCGCCAATGGACAAGTGGAGGCGAGAAATAAAACAGTGTTGAATGGTCTAAAGAAAAGACTTGACACGTTGAGAGGCAAATGGAAAGAAGAATTGGAAAATGTCTTATGGGTTTGCGAAAAACCCAAAAGAAGGCGATTGCAGAAACACCTTTCGGATTGGTGTATGGTTATGAGGTTGTGGCTCCAACAAAAATAGCAGTCGAATCCCATAGAGTAATGCATTATGACGCCTTGAGTAATGATAACCAAAGGCGTCTGGAATTGGATATGGTTGATGAAACACGATAGGACTCTTAAGAAATTCAAGGGCGGATACGTTTAGCTACAACAAGATACTATAATAGGCGAGTATCCTCTCGCCAATTGTTTATGGGGGAGAGGGTATGGCGAAGACATGAATTCTCGCATCAAGATAGAGTAAATAAATTGTCTCCAAAATGGGAAGGACCTTACAAGGTCCATGCCATTCCTCACCTAAACAAATATGTTCTGGAGGATCAAGAAGGGAAAGTATTGAGGAATACTTTTAATGCAGAACATTTGAAAAAAACATTATGCTTGAAAGATGGCGTACGGTGTATGAATGTGTATTAGAATGTCAAAGGGGTTTTAATTAAAAATCAATACTTATTGGCGATTGCTTGAGTTTGATTAATTGAATAATATGCTTAAAGTTTGTTTAGGTGATGTCCTTTATTACAAATATTTATGGCGATTTGTTTGTTTATGATTATGAACAACAAGTATGATAACGATACTTAGTCAAAATAAGGCTAAGTTCGAAAAGTTTGTTTAGGCGATGACGTTTATTACAAATATTTATGGTGACTTGTTTGTTTGTGATTATGAACAAAAAGTATGATACCCGTACTTAGTCAAAATAAGGCTAAGTACGAAACATGTAAAAAGCGAGGAGAATGAACAAGGAAGTAAGTGAATACAAAATTATAAGTACGATAAAGGCATTGTAATAAGCCCTTACAAACCCAAAAAAGAGTAAGGAAATAAAAAGCAGAAAAGGAAAAAATTTATGAAGTAGGTGGGAGTGGATCCTTGGAAGGAGAAGGCAGCAGAGGCGGATTGTTTGAAGGAGCATCGGTAGCGGATGTCACTTTAAGAGTTGACGCATCAGGTTCTGGGTCGAGGGGCACTTCTGTAATTGGTGCAGATGCTTCAGAGGAAACACTTTCATCCTCAGATTCCTATTCGTCGATAGGTTTCGCATTCTTTCGCCCCTTTGAGGAGTAACGACTCTTGTGTTTCTTAGAGCCCTCAGGAGCATCACCTTTGATCTCATTTGTCTTCTTTTTCTCCTTCGACGCCTTTTTCCGAGGAAGCGCTACAATATGAGAAAACATAGCAAAATCCTTGTATGCAAAAAATGAGAAGAATAAGTTATTTACCAGAATAAAAGGCAGAAGGTGCGATCTACAAGGGACACGCCAGTTTCCTCTAAATCAGACTAACTAATCTATTTGGAGATTATCTGTGCGTGCCCTGCCTGATGATCTAAATAGATTGTCGCCAAGACGTTCATGTTGGTCGAGGACAGTTCCTCGACGCCAAGAATGGGATCTTTGCTCGCCTTCGACGATCTTAGACACCAGGGAACGCCTCCTTGGAAAAAGAAGTAGGCGCTCTTCCAATTTGAATTACAGGTTCGAAAACCCGTGACTAGGGGACGAGTAGAATCCTAGGTCCAATCTTTAAAAGGCGGACCCAATCGAGTTGTAAAAAGGCGTACGCCTAAACGATTAGTATACAGGCGATAAAAGCATCGAAAAACGTTTAAAGAATAGTCCCACCCGCAACAAAAGCAAAGAACACGGAAGCCCACCCAAGTGCGAAGGGCGTTTGGAGAAAGTTGGGTGGGAGAAATGACATAATGGCGACACATTTCGACTAAAGGAGGAGAATAAGGAAACCTTAGTCCCGCATCAATTTGTAGCGGGAATATGATTTCCTCGCATTATGTAGGCTGACTTATGGGGTAAGGATTCTCAGGATCCGCATCATCAAGGATGGGATACCTGGAGGCATGAGCGTCGCTCATGCCAGCCTCAGCTACTGAACTTTCGAAAATAGAAAGAGTATTTGGTTTAACCTCAAGAAAAGGCGTTGGGAGGAAAATGTGATTACCAAGGTCGGAGTCGGAAGCCATTCTTCTATATGAGCGAATGGCGCGAAGATGATTGGCGTTGAGAGCGAGGTGAAAACACTGATAAATGATGAATGGCGATCAGAGTTTGACCGGAATTCTAGAGAGAAGGCAGAGGATTTTAGAGAGAGAAAACTCTGAAAATTGGAAGAAGAAGTAAAAGTGATAAATGAAGGAAGATGGGGGTATTTATAGGACCTCCTAGGGAAGTCGAACGGTTACATAGGGGGGAAATTACGATTATACCCCCTTAAACTAAAGAGTCGAGCGTTTACGAAGGAAGAAATTGCGATTTTATCCTCCTAACAGAAAGAGTCTTCTTAGTTCCCGAAGATTCTAGAAGATACCTCCTAAAAAATTGAATTTGAAATTTAAATTTGTAATAATGGCGGGACAGAGGAAGATCGTGCATGAATAATGCGTGGAAAGCGGTTACAACTGATGGAATGATTTAGGTGACACCTTTGGAAGAATAACTTACAAAAGAGGAAGCATACGAGTTAATAAATGGTGTCGCTCTATTGAACATAAATCATCACTGAAAGAGAAAATGACTTTTTAAGAAGCATTATAATCCTCAAATGAGTGTCGCTCATTTAAGGCTTCGGGGGCAGATGATGGGTTATGAATATTGGGCTGGGCTATTTTTTACATTTTGCCTAATAACGCTCTGACATGAATTTTTTAAAGCCCAATTATATTTGGGCGTCGCCCTTCACCGAGGATGGTAATTATATTAAAGGTGTTGCCCTATTAAGTGTGTGACACCGCATCCACTAACCACCTTAGTTGGTGCGCCTGTACACCTATAAAATAGGTCGGTTGCATTTAGCACGCCTAGGATTAAACAAACTAAAATGTTAGTCTACAGTGGAATAGGCACTACAGACGAATATTCTTAAAGTAACCACTTTTGGCTCGCCTCAGAGACAACTCGGATAACTATGGTAGGATTTGACTCTACCATGGTACATGTATGGAATATTATAAATACATCATTATCATCCTCAGTTAAGGGTAAGGGTTTTCTGATATTCAATACTTATACATTCTAAGTACTCAAATACAACGAACCTCCGACTAACTTTGCCAGCGAAGGGGAAACAATGGAAACACCCCGAGCTTTCCTTTGTGCAGGTCAGATGAGCGAACACTAGGAAGGAGTCTCCGGTTTATGTGATCCAACAGTGGTGATCAAGTAAAGTGACATGCTCTAAAAACCATGTCCATTGTTGTGGTCATTGTTCTTAGGATTTGTTGAGGAGAATGAGGACGCTCTCAATTGTTATTGCATCTCCATATAATCCATAAATTCAACATTCAATGGTTATTATACCTCAACCTAGATGACTTCATAATTGCTAATAAAATATATTATATAACTCGTATTTCTACTTGAGGTGGTGGGTCATCTTTGAGTTTGATGAGGTGAGGTAGAACACTCCCCAACACTGGTAGATTCAACAATTCACACATGGATGGCAGTAGAACTGTTAACTATATGTATTTCTCAATCTTTATACCATCTCCATATAGCCAATTAACCAACTTGGGTGGGTATGGTAGCAGTTTTTCATGGGAGTGTGACAAAGTAAATTGAGATTATTCCAATTAATATAGGTTGTACATATACACGATAATTCTTCTTGTGGTGTTTGAGTGGTGGTTCTTTTTTAGGTCAAGTCGTTCAACTCCATGAACTTTTGGAAGGAAACATGAAGACGATGGTGGAAAGAAATGTGTTTGCTCGAGCATATTTATACACCTTCCACTTGTGAATGTTGATCACGGGTGGAAGGTTAGTTGCTGCCAACTCGTGACTGTCAATCACAGTTGGAAGGCAAATTGAATCCACCTACTATTGTCGTGAAGAAGAAATTCTCTCAAACAACGTGGACAACATCGAGGATAATTTTAACAAGTTGTAGAAATTATGCAACAGTATTAACGATTGCAAGTTTCGACAATGGTTAGCCCATTATGGAGATTTCAACTTATGGTCTCAAGCTTACGGGGTGGACACAGATACAATATTATGACAACAAATTAGTCAAAGTTCTCCAAAAGGTTGAAAGGAGCTTGGTCATTATCCGTAACAGAATAGGTAGATGTTATATTTAAAAGAATAAACATGTATTTTGTCAACCGTAAGGCACAGTATAAAAAGGAGCCAGCGAGGGGATATGATTTTCTTACGAAAGTGAGACAGTTATATAGTCGCCACTGGGAGTCTGTTAAGCCTTTTGAAAATGATACTAACTCGTACGGAGTAAGAAAAACAGTTTGAAAATAAAAAATAGAATATATATATATATATATATATATATATATATATATATAACTATATGTGCTGGCTGTCACATGTAGTTTTTTTTTATCATATCTGTGACTAGCAATCGCGGATGGAACTTAACAGACGTTCCACCCGTGACTGTTAAATGGGTAAATTGCCCCAATGCACCCGAATGTTTGGAGAAGTTGTTAAATGCACCCCACTTATTTTTTTGTGCACCCGTATGTTTGTAATTGTTGTTAAATGCGCTCACTTGTTTTAATGTATTGTTTTGTGCACCGTGATGTTTGAAGATGTTGTTACATGCACCCATTATTATCTTTCTGTCTCGGTTTTCTGTTAAAAGCCACGTGATTCTCTCGTGTGACCACAAATACACTTCCTCGTTTTATAGAATTCATCATCATGGTTCAAAACAATTGAATTTCAGTACCATGTGACTATTACACAACGAGATAATGGACGAAAGTAATGGTGAAGGTGGATGTGGTGCAAATAACAACAATTTCAAACATACGGGTTCACAAAACAATAGGTGATGTGCATTTAACAACATTTTCAAACATCACAGTGCACAAAACAACACTTTAAAACAAGTGGGTGCATTTAACAAAATCACCTAAACATCCGGGTACAGTAGAACAATTTACCCTTTCACTTAATCCCTACCCGTGATTAACAGTCACATGTTGGTATACTTTGTTAATTGGTTTTCCAAAATAGTTAATTTTGCTATTTAGTTTTCAAATAAATTATATTTTGAAGAAAAAAAAATCATTATTCCCTGTGGAAAGGGATTGACCAAGAAATTATACGACAATAGTGATTTTTTTTTTGGCCAAATAATACTTCATTCCATCAATGATAGTAAGAGTCAGTTACATTACCAAAATCCGAGGAAATTAAATGACTAAGTTCGGGTGGAGGTCGAGAGACCCAATCCATTGGACACCCCCCTAACCGCGCCTGACTTGCTAACTAGTTTGCGCATCTATTAGCCGATCTCGGGATCGCCACTCATGATACTAACTCAATACAAGAAGCTAATACCTTAACATTAGACAAAATTGTGTCGATCCACCATCTAAAATGTGATCCGCAAAGAAGGTTGATAACGAATTCAGCGTCCGACTCGATGATGACCGCATGCCACCCCTTGTCGACCGCTAGCGTCACCGCATGGTAGATAGCCCTCGCCTCAAGCTCCTCGACTGAGCCTCCTAGCGCAGCACAGTGCCATCCACCACGTATGGTCCCGGTTGAGTCACGCGCGATGAGCCTTATACCTTCTGATCTTGTCGCCGAACACCAGGAGGCGTCGCAGTTCAGGTTCACCACGTTTGCGCCTGGACTCCGCCAGCTGCCTGACCTCGTCCGTGTGACTAAGTTACCTTGTCCTGCAGCAGATGACTCTGCACGCATAATCCCCACGTCATTATGGATATTCTTTTTCAAACTAGCAACATTCGGTGATTGGTTTTGGAAAACCAGCTTGCACCTGGCCTTCTACACCAACTAGCATGTTGTCATGCATGAAGCCCACAGTTTGTCACGCAGTGGGTGGTTGACATGAGGTGGAGGATGGCCGAGGAAGATCCCGTCTGTCAGCTCCTGCTGAGAGATGGGGCGCGATTTGCTTGCTAGAACGCTACGCCAGACCGCGTGTGTCCAACCACATCCCACCACCAGATGCTGTGCAGTCTCCTCATCCTCGCACGAAGGGCACATCGTTGGACAGGGGAAGCCACGCCTCTCCATATTGTACCTAATAGGCAAGGCATTCGAGACAAGATTCCACATGAACATCCTAATCTTTGGCCATACCTTTGCATTCCAGATTGGCCTCCACAGATGGCGGTTGTTGCTTGCCACGCTAGACGCCCCTGTAGAGATGCTGTGGTTTCGAAGATGTTGATATGCTGTCTTCACAGATACTTTGCCATCGTTCGTATAGGGCCACCTGAGGATGTCCGCCCTGGGAATGGCAGGTATCTGTGTGGCGAGGACATGGTCTACATGCTGTGGAGACACCGCAAGTGTTACTGCAGGTGCATCCCACGTCCGGCGATCCTGGTTGATCCACTGCTCCAAGTTCCCGACCTCCTGCAGAGTTTGAAGATCCTCCCTTGGTCGAAGCCTGGCCGTCTAAATGGTGGTGATCCATCTGTCGTGAAATGACCTGATTGACCGACTGTCCCCAACCGACCGCATACCTCCATCGCAGATAACGTCTCGTCCCCGCAGGATGCTGGACCAGATCCACGAGGGTCGGCTCCCCTTGGTCGCATGGATGAAAGGTGATGCAGGGAAGTATATGGCCTTCAAAAGGCAAACCCAAAGTGCATCCGGTTCGCTAAACACTCTCCCGGTCGTCTTAGCCAACATAGCCACATTAAAGTCACGAAGCTCCTTGAAGCCGAAACCCCCTTGGAATTTGGGGACCGTCATCAAGTCCCATCGTTTCCAATGGATCTTCCTATCCCCGTTCTTGGAACCCCACCAGAATCTTGCTATCATAGCATTAATATCGGAACACCAAGTAGAGGGCAAACAGAAAACGTTCATAGCATATGTCGGGATTGAAGTAATAACAGATTTGATGAGTACCTCTTTTCCGACATTGTTAAGCAGGCGGTTACGCCAACCTTGTACCTTGTCCTCTCTTCAAGGTAACTAAGTGCCTCTTTTCGGGATCTTCCCCAGACCGTTGGGAGGCCCAGATATTGTCCCGGGTTTGACACCTGGTTTATCCCTAGCGCTAGTGTCACCTCCCCCTTCAGCTGATCACTCGCCCCTGAGTTGAAAAAGAGGCTTGACTTTCCATGGTTTACTCTTTGGCCCGATGCTAAGCAATAGTCCTCAATTGTTGATTTGAGGTTTGTCGCTATGTCCGCACCCCCAGTCATAAAAAACAATGAGTCATCGACGAAGAGCAGGTGGTGGATGGTCGGGCATCCCCTTTTTGGTCGAATGCCCTGGATGACTCGGTTGTCAATCTTCTGCTCCATTAACCTAGACAATACACCAGATACAATGATAAACATGTAAGGGGATAACGGGTCTCTCTGTCTGAGGCCCCTCGATGGCATGATAGTCTGCGTTCGCTTGCCATTAACGATGACACGGTAGGAGACCGTGGAAATGCATGCCTCTAACCACCGAATCCACCTCTCATTAAAACCTTTATTCCTCAAGACCTCCAATAATAAGTCACACTCGATCCTGTCATAGGCTTTCTGCATGTCAATTTTGAGAGACCATCCTTTCCGAGACAAGGATCCCCTTTGGCCCGACCTGGTTTTGAGAAATTGGAACATCTCGTGGGTTATGATGATATTATCATGAATACATCTCCCTGCTACAAATGCACTCTGATAATGGGTTATCAGTTCTGGCAAAAAGGGTTTTAATCTGTTTGCCAGAACGTTAGCAATAATCTTATAACCGAAGTTGCACAGGCTAATAGGTCTAAAATCATAAGCAGAAGTAGGGTTTTGGTTTTTAGGAATGAGAGTTATATCTGTATAGTTCATGAACAAAGGCATGTTACCTGTTGTGAGGAAAGAGTTGACGGAGGTGACAATGTCTGGACCGAGTGCACTCCAATTCCTCTGGAAGAAAGACCCTGAGAACCCATCCGGACCCGATGCCTTAGCCCCCCCAGTTGGAACGCCGCCCTTTTGACCTCCTCATCCGATGCTAACATGTTAAGTGTTTGGTTCATGGATTTCGAGACTTGGGACCCAATGCAGCTCAACAACTCCCCAAACTGGTTCGTGCCCCCACCTTGATCCCTATCCGACGTGAAAATCTTTGAGTAGAAGGTATGGATCTCACGGAGTAAACCAACGTATCCTTCCACCCAATTACCGTTAGCCCCTTATAGTCGGATTATCTTATTACGTCTCCTCCTCGCGAGTGTAGTTTGATGGAAGAACTTTGTGTTTCTATCCCCATATGTGAGCCACTTGATCCTCGGACGTTGTTTCCAATATATCTCTTCTCTCTTCCACAAGGCATCCAATCTCGACTTAAGCGCTTTTTCCTCATCTTGATTAAGCATTCTGTGATTAAAGTTCTGTAGTTGTCGCCTAATCCGGTTGATCTCCCCACATTGTGTTTGAACTCTTTTTTGCTCCAATGGATGAGAGCATTTTTACATTCCTTGAATTTCGGCTGCAGCTCATGTGTTTGCCGAACCGGTCCTAGGCTTCCCCAGGCTTTCGAGATCACCTCAAAACACTCCTTCTTTTCCATCCACATGTCCTCAAACCTAAATCTCCTGCAGCCCTTTTGGTCGCTAAACTCGAGCTCCACGACTATAGGGGCATGGTCCGATCCAACTATGATACTGTTGATGCATTGAGCCGTTCGAAAGTGATCGGCCCATTGGCCATTTACCAAAGATCGGTCTAGTCTCTCCATCACTCGGTCCGTTCTCCTTCTATTGTTTATCCATGTATGCATTTGGCCTTTGAATCCCAAGTCCTCTAGGTGTAAGCACTCTATAACCATGTTAAAACGGTCCATCTTAAATTGCTCTTTTCTCCTCCCCCCCAATCTTTTCCCTGTGATGTGTTATATCGTTGATGTCTCCCATACACATCCATGCATCTTGTCTATTTCTCCCAATGTGCACAAGCCTTTCCTAGTTCTCCCCCCTACAGGAGAAAATCGGGTCACCGTATACCGAAGTAACAAAAAAATCCATGCTGAAAGTACTGCCACCCACTTTGCAATCGTAAGTTCTTCTCCTTTGAAATAATTTGAATTGTCACGTCCCTTGCCTACCATAGAGCAAGGACACCACTTGTTCCTCTTGGATCCACATAGGCGACAATAGTGATTAAAATGAGTGATTCGCTTGTAGGAATATGGATTGCATGTGTCCCAATAGTGGGTTTTTTTTTGGCCAATAACGAGCTTACTTTCATAACATGATATAAACTGGTTACAAAGATAAATCAAGCTCAATAAGACGACAAATATTGGGTGGGGGTCTCTCGACCCAATCCAAAGGACACACCCTTAAAAGAGCTAACTTAGCGACACAATCCGCACAACAGTTTGCGGTGCTCGGAATTGCTACCCACCTAACGGTTGGTAACGAAGAAGCCAAAACCCGAGTGTGTAAAAGTATAGCCTCTAGTCTCCAGGTAAACGATAATCCATTGATGTGTTTGATTACCGTCTCGGATTCTAACTCCACCTGAACATAACTCCAGCCCCGGTCCATGGCCAAGATGATTCCCTCGACGACCGCTGCTGCCTCGATCTCGACAGCTGATTCTGCTGTCATGTGCCTCTGACTCCCGTATATTAGTGACCCCGTGTGATCCCAGGCCACTATGCCGATCCCTTCAAGCTGCATCTGAGCATTCCATGCAGCATCCACGTTGATCTTCACTTGTCCAACCATCGGTTTTGCCCAGGCTGTGATGATCCTAGGCTGTTGATGGCGTCCTTTGCAGTGTTCGTCACTAGCTCGTCTTGGACTCCCCAGTTGTCGGTCTTCGAGGGAGGGACGCCCTGATGTCCCCTGCTGTCGTTGTTCGTGTGCAGCTCATCCAGACGACGCATGGGCCTCCATCTCTCGCAGGGCCTTGTTCACCTCCTCAGCTATTGCCCGAGCATTTGGTGTTCTGTTTTCAAACACCAATTTGCAGCGAGCCTTCCAGATCATCCAGCTTGTCGTCATGGTAGCTGCCCACTCCTTGTCCTGCTGCTATCCGGAGCTGGGATGATGTTGATGTCCGACGTGAAGGGTAACGTCTGTTCCTCACAGAATGAAGCTCGAGATGTCCTGCAGGTCCTCCGGTACCAGAGGCCTACCCTTCACGATAAACCATACCTGTGCTGTCCACGGGCACCCTGCAAGAAAGTGGCTCTCCGACTCGATCTCCCCACATGCAATGCAGCACGACGAGATGGGGACCCCCCTGGCCGCCAGTTTCGCACGCAAAGGCAGCACCCTAGCACACAATTTCCAAAAAAAAAGATTTAATTTTGGGCCATACCTTTGCATTCCATATTCTCGTCCATAGGTGTTGGTCTGCCTGAAGAGTTGTTGATGGTGATCGGCTCTGTTCCTTGAGCTGGTGGTAGATCGACTTGACCGAAGGTTTCCCATCCTTGGAGAATGGCCACCTAAGTGTGTCCCCCACCATCGTTCTATGAATGGGCACTCTGAGGATGTCCTCCACATTGTTGTCGCCTACTGCATTTCTGACAGCATCCGCTCGCCATGTCCTCTGTTCGGTATCCAACCATCCTACCAGCGATTCCGAAATCAGGTGCCTCGACTGCTGAACATCCCGGCCTGCAGCTCCGTGGTCGCGTGGCAGAGGCTGTTGGCTCGAAGAAGGTGGGCCTGACCATAGCCAGGTGCGACAGGTTGGTGGATCCTGAGGTCGGGTCTGGATGTCACCCACCTATTCACAAAGGGTCGAATCATGGATCCATCCCCCACGCACCAAACTCCGTTGCTACGCACAATGTCTCTTCCCGCAAGGAGACTAGACCATCCCTACGAAGCCCGGCTTCCCTTGTTCGCCTGCAAAAAACACGTAGTAGGAAAATATATACCTTTGAGAACCCGCACCCATAAGGCATCAGGCTCATCCATGATCCGGGCAGCCATGTTGGGGAGAAGGGCAAGATTAAAGTGTTGAAGATCCCAAAAGCCAAATCACTCTTCCCGCTTTGAGGTGGTCATAATCTCCCATTTCTTCCAATGAATCTTCCTATCCCCGTTACTAGCCCCCTACCAAAACCTTGCTATCATCACATTAATCTCGACACACCAAGAAATAGGTAGTTTGAACACACTCATGGCATAGGTTAGAATAGAAGTGATTACCGACTTGATCATCACCTCTTTCCCCGCATTGTTTAGAAGTTTGTTCCTCCACCCATCAATCTTGATCTGAACCTTCTCTTTAATGAAAAGCATGGCCTCTTTTCTCGACCTTCCCCAAACCGTAGGAAGCCTCAAATAGTGCCTGAGGTTCTCCTCGCACCTTACCCCCAGGATGTTTGCTATTTCCTCTCTGTGTGACCCAATCGCCTCCCCGTAGAAGTAGAGGCTGGACTTGTTTAAGTTTATGGTCTGTCCCGACGCTATACAATAGTGTTCCAGAATGGTCTTTAGGCCCCTGGCGCTCTCTGCCGAGCTCTTGATGAAGAAGAGAGAGTCACCTGCAAAGAAAAGATGATGAAGGACCGGGCACCCTTGCTTCGGCCTTAGCTCCTGAATTTGACCCCTCTCTACCTGTACTTCCATCATCCTAGATAAAACATCAGCAATCATAATGAACAAATACGGGGATAGGGGATCCCCTTGCCTCAAACCTCGCGATGGTATGATCATGCGTGTTTGCTTGCCATTGACGTTGATCCTGTATGATACTGTCGATATGCATGCCTTTATCCAACCTACCCATTTGTCCCCGAAGCCGCGTCTCTGTAGGGTCTCTAATAAGAAATCCCACTCCACCAGGTCATAGGCCTTTTTCATATCAAGCTTCAGAGCACATCCCTGCCTACCTGCTGGACCTCCCCTTGACCTGCTGGTTTTCTAATAGTGGAACATTTCATGGGCAATCAAAATATTGTCCTGGATCCTCCTACCTGACACAAAAGCACTCTGGTACGGGGTTATCAGGTCTGGCAAATAGCGCTTCAGTCTATTTTCCAGGACCTTAGAGATAATCTTATAACCAAAATTGCACAAGCTAATAGGTCTAAACTCAGAAGCATGGGTCGGGTTAGGGTTTTTTGGAATGAGAGTAATATCTGTTTGGTTTAAGAAACAAGGCATGGTACCTGATGTGAGGAAGTCATTGACGGAAGTGACTATGTCAGGGCCGATGGTGTGCTGGCTCCTTTGGAAGAAAGTCCCCGAGAAGCCATCCGGTCCCGGAGCGCGAGACCCCCCCATTTGGAAGACCGCCCTCTTAACTTCTTCCGCCGAAGCCGGCCCTGATAGATCCTGATCCATCTCTCTCGTAATTTGTGTCAGGATGCACTAATAGACTTCCCCCATGATCATCTCCCTCCCCTGAGACTGTTCCTGTCGCATAAATAGATCTGAGTAGAACTTATGGATTTCTTGTCTCACGCTCGAGTCCCCTTCTACCCAAGCCCCATGCTCATAATTTATCCTGACTATCTTGTTACGCCTTCGTTTAGCTAGGGTTGTCTGGTGGAAGAATTTAGTGTTCCGGTCTCCATGCCTCAACCAGTTGATCCGAGATCTTTGCTTCCAATATATTTCCTCCCGTTTCCAAAGAGCATCGATTCTTGACTTAAGCGCTCTCTCCTCCCCTTGTTCATCCTCATTTAATGTCCTAGCACTAAAAAACCAGCAGTTTGTCCCTCTCCTTGTTTATCTCCCTAATATTGTGCTTAAATGTCACTTTGCTCCATTGTAATAAAGACCTTTTGCAAGCCTCGAACTTAGGCTCAAGGTCCCTTACCTATCTGACATCCCCCCCCCCCCCCCGAGCACCAGGCCCCACGGATTACCTCTCGACACTCCTCCCTCTCGAACCACATCTCCTCAAATCTAAACTTCCTTATGCCCCTCGGTTCCGAATAGTCCATTTTCAGCTCAATCGGAGAGTGATCCGAACCTATAGCCACCCCGTTAATGCATTGAGCCTTCGGGTACATCTGAGCCCACTTAAGGTTATCCATAACAGGGTCAAGTCTTTCCACTATCCTTTCATCTCCCATTCTATTGTTTGACCAAGTATGCATATGTCCCTTTTTACCAAGATCCTCCATGTGTATCTCCTCAATAAATGCCCTAAATCTGTTGACTTTGAATTGATCCTTCCTTCTTCCCCCCTATCTTCTCCCGTGGTGTGTAATGTCATTAAAGTCCCCCATGCACATCCAAGCCTCTAATCTGTTTAAGCCCATGAGACGAATAGATTGCCATACCATAGATCTTCTAGCAAAATCCGTGTCCCCATATACCCATGTAACGAAGAACTCTTTCCCCGGTTCCTTACCTTTCACGTGGCAGTCAATAAAATTCTTTTCCTTCCTAAATACTGTGATCGTAATATCTCGAGCCCACCACAAGGCGAGCCCTCCACTTGGGCCTATCGGATGCACGTAAACCGCATTCTCCAAACCCAGTTCTCTTCTAATCCTCTCATACCGAATATAAAATCACACAATAAATTTATATTTTTAAATATAAACTGTCGTGATTTTTTTTGTACATGTAAGTTCATATCTTTATGTTGTGGTGTTGTTATATATTTATTAGATGTACGTCCATATAATATATTTTTAGACAAATAATGAACATATTATATTTCACAAATTATTAAGCGTTCAAAATTAAATAACCCAACTACTATTATATAAGTCTTTGTTCACATATGTAGTTAAAAATCAGATTTACTAGTACACTTTTATTGTATTATCGTGTATATCGTGTTATTCACCTAACATGACCATGTTACTGTACAATCATTTTATTATATGCATACACGATTTTTACTTATTTGATCGTTTCGTGTTAACATAAGTTTATCACGGTTAAATTCTTTGTTTATGTCGTTCAATGTTGAAACACTCTTATGGTATATTCTGTGGCAACCATGATTATTAGAACCAGACCGACCATCAAAACGGTCATGGTGTTGGTTTTCAGTTCACACAGTTCGACCACCGGTTCACCTCGTCCGACTACAGGTCCACTTTCATCCATCTCTTCCCTCATTCTCTAGCTTTAACATACCTCTACCACTCATTTCCTCCCTCCCTTTATTCTCTTCCTGTCCAACTTACTCAATTCCTTCCCCTCCCGCTACCCCATCTTCGCTTCCTCCAGTGTTCTTGCCTTCTGTAAACTCTCTAACCTTCTCCTTCAGCACCGTCATCAACTTCCCTTCCTCTTTCAACCAAAAATAGTACACATCCTTGGTAAACCTCTTCGATATCTGCAGAGGCTTTCGACCATCAAATGTAAGCAACAACATGAAATATCTTTGTCTACTTCCTCATTGTCACCACGTGTAGCACTGTATATTCCCACAAATTCCTTTTATTAACGTTTGCAATACCTAAATCGAGAAGATCGATTGTTGTTTTGGAGTTGTAGACAGTGACATCGTGTTATACCCCAGGCAGATTTCCGCCTCCATCAAGCATACTATTGGCCACCGTCGTTGCCACTTCAAGGCCATAAAGGTAAGACTTTCCTCTAATTCTATTCACAACATTTGGTAGGAGATATCAGATGGATCCTGGCCTTTGGGCCTTGGCCCTTAAGGATCAGGCTCAAGAGTTAGGCCCATCCAGTCCACAACGTAATAAAGGCAACACACCATGACACTTATGAAATCACTACTGGACATTTATCACCGTGATTGGTGCACCCCACGACCCAATGACTCCTTGCTCACTCAAGGACATACAACCGCTACGACACTTAATGCCAAGCTCCTGGATGCCACAATGAAGAGGCGTGCCAAGATCATCATATAGGCGTACCACTTGTGAATATCCTTCTCGTAGATCTCTTCTTGCGGCACAAACACAACACAAAGCTCGAGACCATACATGAGAGAATGGGGTACAATGCCAATATGCACGGGACACCAGGCACAGGGCACAATGCCACTATGCACGGAACACCAGGCAACAGATAACTCAAGACAACCATGGTAACTTAACCAGGCGCCACCTGGGATGACTGTGGTAAATAGTAACTCAACACAGGTTAGGGGTGAAAGTTATAAATACCCTCACCCATCTCCATTCTGAAACTAATGTGGCATTACATACTTTACCTTATATACATTCTCTGCCACACAAACTTCTGACTAACTTAATCATCGGAGTGGAAACAACGGGAACACCCCGGGATTTCCTTCCCTGCAAGTATGTGGAGCGTCCATCACGAGAATCTGGAGATGGAAGTGGTAACTTCAAGATCCAACAATATCAAAGTTTATATTTTGTTTGTATGAAGTTTCTCATATTTAATTGAGATCTGAAAAAGGGGTTCAGTTATATTCATTAAGGTGCTCTTCCAAACGTGAAAGAGGTTGCAGTTAAGCAGTTAAAGGCAGGGAGTACTCAAGGGTAGTGTGAATTTTATGCCAAAGTTGAGATTATTTACACTGCGGTATTGTAAAGCGTTATGGAAAAAACAATTAAATTGCGCAAAACAAATAAGAAAATCACTTATGAATTTGTTGTTGTTGCTATTAGGTTGAATATATAATGGTTTCAATTTAATGTTGTTGTTATATAGATGCTTCTACTCTGGGGAGAAATTATCCAAACTACTTTTGAGTTTATTTCTAATTTTGAAACCTACATAATGAATAACATTTTTTTCTTACATTTTTTAAAAAAATCGGTGAACCCAGAAAACCGATTGGTTTTTGAATAACTGTTTGGTTTGCAAAAAAAGACTTGTTTTTCTTTCTCAAACTGGGATTACTATGCATTTTGGACTTTTGAGATAATCAAATCGTTAACATGACAGGTTCACGGTATGACTGTTGGTCGTGTTTTTATAACTACGATGGCAACTACAACTTTGATAGATTAACCATTAGCACGATTCATGGTTGTTGTTTATCGACGTAAGGAAAAACCGAGTGAATAGTATAGAGTTGTAATTAATAGTTAGTTAAATTATATTATTAATTCATTTAGTTTGTTAACTGCAACATGTACCACTATAAATAGTTCAACTATATAACTAATTCTGATTGAGTTTTCCTGTAGTAATACAATATTCTGATTCTAGAATTACTTCAATAAGGTATCAAAGCTAAAACTTCTCAAGTTCTCAAGACAATTCTAAAAGTCCCTTCCTTTCTCTTTTCGTTCAATTTTCTTTTGTAAGATTAGATCATGGAGTTCAACGAAGAAGATGATCGTTGTACATGCTTCATGAAACTACTAGATTATCTTTGATTTTGTTTCAGTTAACTAGACTTGAAATTACCAGATCTGGAGCAACACAATTAAGGACGGATTACTGGTGAAGAACAAGGTTTGCTTCATTGATGGTAGCTGCAATGTGATAGTTAAAGTCTGGCTACAAAATGTTGTTGCCAAGGAATTGGTGAGTGGACTCGTGTATAATCCCACTGTACAGTCCATATGGGATTATCTTAATGAGATGTTCAGCAAAGTGGATGGCACTAGAATCTTTCAGTTGCATCGTGATCTATATCATTTCACGCAAGGTATGCTTATGATTACCATCTATATTGGCATGATGAAGGTGTTATGGGATGAGCTTGCTGTGTTAGATGATCTAATTGTGACTTGTGATGAAAATAATACATTGTTTGATGCTCACAAAGAAAAACATAAGCTAATTCAGTTCTTACTTGGACTGAATGAAACAAACATTTATGTGTCGTCAGATTTATGTATGAAGCAACCACTACCTACTCTTAGCATGACTTATTTTGTCTTGTTACAAGACAAGAAACAGTGATCCATTCTGATTCATTTTTTTATGATTATGTTAACAAATGTGCCACTGCTTTCTATTCCTCTGTTCACAATGATAAAAATTGAACAAGAAGTAGTGGAGGTAACTCTGCAAATTTCAGAGGTAAAGTTGAGAAGTATGGATGGTTGTGCAACTATTGTGGTAGAAAAGGTCATCGAAATGATACTTGTTAGGAAAAATGGTCTCCCTGATAATTTGAAGAAAAAATGAGGAAAATCCTCCACTAGTGTTGCCACTGTTGATGATCAAATTATTCTGATGTTGATACTACTTTGCATGTTGAACCTTTACATTAATCATCACATGGCCTGCTATGATCTCAATGCCTCATCAACTTACATTTGATTGTCTTAGCAATCAGTTTAGCCAGTTCTTGTAATTCTTGCACAAGAAAAAGAGAAAGACAATTTTGATTCATGCTAATATGGCAGGTAATTCAATTAATTGTTCTTCCTCAATGATTGGATTATCGATTCAAGAGCAATTAAGCATATGACACATCACATGGAGTGATTATTTGATGTTCAGCTTAATGATACACGTTCTCAATTTTTGCATTTACCTAATGGGCACAAATGTAGAGTTACACATATTGGATCCTGCTTCATCACTCTGAATTTGTGTTTGACGGATGTCCTGTTATTCTCGCCTTTGTCTCCAAAATCACCACAGATTTACAATGTCGTGTGATTTTGTTACCTAGTGCTGTTCTAGTTCAGGACCTCACTGATGGGAAGATGTTGGGGATTCTCAATAATTCTCACGGTCTTTATGTGACGCAAAATCACTCCCATGATGATTCAAGCAGGTTTAGACACATTGCTGCAAATATTGTTGTTCAGAGTAAACCTGATGCATTGATATGGCATCAGTGTTTTGGCCATGCCTTTTATTCCACTTTATCAAGATTACCCTTCCTAAATTGGACTTTGGATTGTTTAAAGACTTGTACGATTTGTCCTATGGCTAAACAATCCAGATTACCTTTCCCTGATAGTGACTCTCAAGCTTTAAAACCTTTTAATTTGGTTCATCTTGAGATTGTGGGGACTTTATAAGATCTCGATTACTAAAGGGTATAAATACTTTTTTACCATTGTGGATTATTGTACACGATGTATATGGGTGTATCTAATGCCTTACAAGAGTGATGCAATTTTACATATCAAATACTTCCTTCTTATGGTGAAAACCCAGTTTCAATGTTTTGTTAAGAAGTTTCGGAGTGACAATGGCGGAGAATTGGTCAATGATTGCTCCCAAATGTTGTATTAGGAACTTGGCATTGTCCACCAAACAGTTGTACCTTTACTTCACGATAGAATGTGCATGTGGAAAGAAACACCAACATCTACTTGAAATTGTGTGTGCTATTCCATTTCATGCATCTCTATCAATTCAATTTTGGCGTTATTGCATTCTTGCTGCGTTTTACTTAATAAACCTCATTCATTCTTCTGTCTTGGCGAAGAAAACTACTTTTGAAGTTCTTCATGGAAAAAGACCCTGTTTTTTGCACTTACACACTTTGGGTAGTATGTGTTTTGCCTCAGTATTACCATATTCAGACAGATTTGCTCCTCGAGCAGAATCAACTATATTCTTAGGTTATTCTCTTGATCAAAAGGGATACATAGTTATGACATTATGTGATTTTGTGGTCCATATCAAACGTGATGTGGTGTTTCATAAGTAAAGTTTCCCCTATAAAATGAGCATGACAAATATGTTTAATCTGATTCCTCATACCAGAGTTGTTCAGGATAATGTTCACTCACTCAATATTCAAGATGGTATTCCCATTACGGATTAATCAACTAATCCAAGAGTTCATCCTCAATCACAACTTGTTGCATAAATAGATGTTACCACTTGGTCTCAGTCACAATATGTTGTAGAAGTGGATATGGATGCCACCACTCGGAGACAAGCTATTTCTGAAGAATTAACTTCGTCTTTATCTTCGGAAATCTACGTAGATCCACTAGACAAACTAAAACACCCGCTTGGATGGAAGATTATATTACTCAGAAGAAAATCTCAAACGTTGTTTTTGGCTTAGATAATTATCTTCAATATAATCATTTCTCTGAAGGATTTCGTTGGTTGTAAGTACTTCCTCCAAAGTCATCATAGAGCTATATTGAAGCAATTCAAGACAAATAAAGGATTGAATCTATGCAAGTTGAGATAAAATCTCTCCAAGATAATAACACATGGATTATGATGGATATACCTCCAGGGAAGAAAGTTATTGGTTGTAAATGGGTTTACAAGACGAAATACAATTCTGATGGTTCATTATAAAGGTAGAAGGCACGCCAAGTTGCTAAAGGATATAGACATATTGAAACGAAACGTTTTCTCCGGTTATCAAAATGACAACAGTCCACACATTACTTGCTCTTGCTGCATCTTATTCCTGGTATATTTCTCATATGGATTCTTGCAAGGCGATTTACTTGAAGAAGTATAAATGGAGATTCCTCAATGGTTCAATGGAACCACCCCTAACAACAACAACAATCCTAAGAGACCATAGAGAGTATGCAAATTGTTGAAATCTTTATATGTGTTGATCGCCACAATGGTACATTAATCTAACACAATCCCTTTTACACAATGGATATGAACATAGTAAAACAAATTACTCTTTCTTTACTAAGGGAGTTGGTAATAAAAGAGTTTAATCATACTGGTTAAGTTATAGACGGAATACTTCCACATCAAGCTGAACTAAAATCAACCCTTAACTAATCGACCAAATACCATGGCGATGGCTAGTTTAGGAGGTCTCAGGTTCACCAGAATACATAGGCTTCGTTACATGTCAAAGATTCTTTCTATTGCCAACTAACTTATTGAACTCCCTGCAAACTAAATAAATTTTAACCCTTCATATGGAAAGTAAAGAAACCTCAGTCAATCTATAACTTTCCAAAACCTCAAAACTTTAATCCAGACGGATCACAAAATCTCATATTCAGAAACCATTTTTCATTATAATTGAAATTCAGTATTTTCTAAGTATACATTGATGCTCAACATAATTAAAATAAAACTTAAAAGTGGAGCTTCAAAATTCACTTCGTTGAAGCTACCACCTTCAGTTGATAACTAGAAAAGAATTATTAACCAGTCCCAAACCCTACACCCTTCAATTTCACACAGGCTAATGACATACTTAGAGCAGAGGAGCTCGAAGGGCATGGAGACCTTCTGATAGTCAACAACATAGTCATGATTCATCAGAAAAGTGAGGGATTCAAATTTAATAGAGGATGCAGCGGTGGAAACACAAGTGTGAGCCATTTAATGTAAAAGTTATGACTTACACTCGAGACTCGCCATTTTGAGGACATGCCAAAGCTTCACCGAATTGATTAATGAGACTAGCCAAATCTTGACCACCATAGTTATGGCGTTTTATCCGAAGAGAAGACAATGGTGGGGAAATGATGAGAGAATATACTCATGCAAGGAGAGGACACCACCAGTGCCAGAACCAAAGAGGAGATGAAGTAGAGAAAGGCACACCTGATTGTGTGGCACGAACGAAGAAGAGAGAGTCACACAAATTTGTTGTTTTGTTGTGGTGCTACTTCCTCCAACACTTAGGGTTTCTACAATTTTATATATTTATCAATTTACGATTTATAGTTTCTGTATAGACAATTAATTACCAATATAGAATGCAAATGTGTAGTAGATTAGTTGGTTATCAATAATGACTTTGATGTTGGAGATCACGAGTTCAAGATACTTAGTTAGCTATCTTAAGGTACTTTTTTTATTTGCATTTACAATATTGTATATCACTAAATTAGTCTTAGTTTTTTTTTGGTAATTAGTGGTGTTCAATCGTGGTAGTGTTCTGTAAAGTAACTTTCATATTTAGGTTAGCGGGCACATTGATAATGGTGATGGCTAGAAACTGAAGTTGTTTCTAGGCAATTTACAACTACATTGGACACTAAATAGATGTTTTTACAATAAATGTTTTATTTTGTTACTAATTATGTGTATTACTGTCGAGGATGTCTAGACACTGGATTTTTCCAAGTTGAACTATTGCACGATGAAAACAATCCACACTAAACATGAGTTTTAGATGCGGCAAATTATTGGATACTAAATCAGTTTTATAACCACAACATTAAATGTCTACACATAATATCTTATGTAGTGATAATAGTTAGTGATAATGAATTTGGTCCACAACTTTAGACCAACATTCTTGTAGTGCATCTTGAAAGGTGTAGTCAATGATCGAACTGATAGATCATTTTTTAACAACGTATATATTTGTATATAGTAAAAGCACATTGCCATGCTTACTCGTTAAATATAAACTTTTCATTGGTTTATAGATTTTCAATGTAACCGACAATGATGTAGACTCACCATATGACAAATATACCTCTAGAAGCTCTAGAAGATTGAATTTTACCGTACATTTCACTTTCTCTCTCACCTTATCACCAATTATTTAATTTAATTCTTTAAAGCAAAACCTTAAATTTTAAGTATATTTTTTTTGTTTAGTTTACAGTAAAATTAAAATAATAAAAATATTATATTTTAAGAAATAATGATTTTGTATAGATTTATATGGAGGGGCGGGCTATGCGGAGGGTGGATCGTGAAAGAGAGAAGGTAATAAACTTAAAATTTCATTAACATAAAAATATTAGAGACTCAGACTCTAACTTAAACTCAAACGCTCACAGCACTCTGAAGGATTCTCACTTGTTGGTTATCAACCGTGAGTATCCTTTTACACATACTTCTTTTTATAGTAGTTTTAGAAAGCGCATGAAGAGATAACCGGGTGCTCATTGGGCCCCATCGACATTATTTCTTTCTGATTTTCTAAAGTAGATTCCTTCTTATCCTAAAAGGCTTGGCAGATTATCTAAAGTAGTCACCTAATCTTACAGACCATCTATCGTGGGTTGACCCACCACACTCTGCAATAATACATAGTCCCTTATATGAAAGGTATATCAGTAAAATACTCCACTGATTTTTCCAGATTCTGGACCTTATTTGTTTCATGGCCCAACATTTATCCGACCCAATTATCCTTTGTTGTTTGGGCTCCAATTGTTGTGAGTTTTATGTATCGTATGGATAGTAAGACATCATTTTCCCCTCTAACCCTTTTGGCTCGTTCCTTGTATATCTGGATGAGCTGGGCCCTTTCCTCATCTTTATCCTTGAGGCTAACTGACCTTCTGAGCAGGTTTTCAGTAAGGATCTTGAAATGTTGTTTCTTTGCAATGCCTCCGGAAGTACAATATGCAGTATATTGGATATCATTACTTCCTTCTTGGAAACATTGCTCCCCATTGTCATTCCATAGTTTAGCTCTTGTATATCTTTCTCCCGCTACTCCATGGTAGTCCTTAAGTCGTTTTCTTTCGCCGGCTCCTGGTTCCATCTTGTAACCATTAGAAAACATGTTCTCCTGGATAGTGTGCTGCCAGGGCATTCTGCTTCCCATCAATAAGCTCAATATGTATGTCGAATCCTGAACCAGTCATGAAGTCCACAAAGCTTAGCCATCTCACTCGTGATGGTTTATGTTGTGAACTTTTATTATAAAAACTGACTATAGCTTGACAGTCAGTTCGTAATGTGATTGCCTCCTATGAACATAGTAGATTTTGAATGCCTTTAATCCTTCCATGCAAGCATGAATTTCCGCGTCTATGGTGGATTTTATCACCGGAAAATTCTCACTTGCATAGGCGCAGACCTATTCAGCACTTTGTGGGTCTGCCTTTTTCGATTTCCATTTGCACACCGCTCCCCATCCTTCCATGCGGTCGTATGTCTCAATGACCATATGTACGTCATTTGGTGGTTACTCCATATCAGGGAGTTCTTGTATCTTTTTCTTTATCTATCTTACGATGTACCAATCTGAGGTTTTCATTCGTTTATCACCGTGTGAACTTGTTTTCTCATAGAGGGGTCCGTCCTAATAGGATCCCTAATTTTGGGATATATGATCAGGCATAATTAAGAATGTCCAACCATGATCGTAAGCCCTTCTTCTCCCTCAGGCTTCTATCATCAAACTCCGCGTTCTTCTTGATAATATGTGGTTGGAGCTTTATTCTTGACCTTCCAATTATGGCTCCAAGGAATTCGATTTCTTCTACCACGATCTTCATTTTATTAGCACACAACACTAGACCATATGTCTATGAGAAGACCAGTATATCAATAATGTAAACCGCAATATAATCTGTATGATTTGTAAAGCAATTATCCATTTTTCGCTGAAAATTTGCGGGAGCATTTTTTAGTCTGAAGGGCATTACGCTCCATTCGTATAACCCGTCTGGTGTTAAGAATGTTGTCCAAGGTATGGATCTTTCATCCATGGCCATTTGTTGAAAGCCACTCTTTAGGCCAAATTTCGAGTAGATCTTTGACCTTCCCACCTTTTGCATAATAGTGTTGATACCGGGTAATGAATATTGATCCTTGTAAGTGTTGTCGTTTAGTGTTCGGTAATTGAACACCATTCTATCCTTCCCTTTTTCTTCCCTTCTAGTGGTTGGATCAATTGAGGATCCTGAGTAAACAATCATGACCATTGTTCGATGCTTACTCTTGCTTGGTTGTATGACCCCTAACTTGAAGAGTACTCTATGTGCCTTTTAAATTGTTCTTGGAGTTTCGGGGTGACATGCTTCAAGGGTTTATTCTGTATGGTAATGTCACGATTGATGAGATCCAATTTACACATGATTTGGTTTTTCGACCAATGCTTCAAGGGATTGTTACCGATGTAACCTTGTTCTTCCAAATCATCCAGTAGAGGCTGGAACCGTCGCTTGAATGATGATTTTGTATTCCCATGTTGAATAACACCATCTCCTGGAAGTATATGTACTCTTTTTCTTCCATTTCCAACTCTTCTATGGCAGCATTTGAGGTTTCCTGCTTCATTTGAATTGAAGTCAGGTTCTTGTAGAAGGTGATAATGTTACCTTCTAGTCGCAATCCCCCATAATGGGACAAAAACAATTGCATCCTATGAGCATTTCAATACCTTCCTTCATGCTCATACTGGAGCTGTAGGTGAAAGGTATTCTGAACCGATTGTCACCTATTTCTAGTTGCCCTTGCTTCAGCTTATGCCTTGCGATCTGCCTAGAGTTAATACCCGAGAATACAATTGGATTGAGGCTTTACTCTTGGGCACATTCAGGGATTGCCTTTTGGTCAATGCAGCAGGTGGTTGCTTCTGTGTCTAATATTGCTTTGACAGTGAATAGATTCACCCCAGGCATGATTATAGAGATTGTCATGTTGTACAATCTATTAGTTACCTCCCCTCCTCTTGCATGTTCTTCTCCTAAGTGAAATGTTTCTTCTTCACTTTCCTTTTCTTTTCCTTTCTCAAGGTCCTTAAAATCCATTTTCAACGATGTAGATAGTTGTTCCTCAACTTCCTTAGTTTTACCTCAATCAAGTATGCACAATATGCTAATAATTCTCGTATGAGAATGTCTTTATTGTTGTGCTCTGAGGATCCTGCAGCTTCTGGTTTTACTTTGAAATTTAAGTAAACCCCAGAGCATAATGGGCAGGCTATCACTGTGTATTTCGTGCAATGGCTCCTCATCCTCTTTAGTGTCTTGTATCCACAAAAATTATAGGTTTCCTGTCCTCTTCTTACTTCTATATTCATTTGCAGTTCATAACTGCACTCCTCTTTTTATTTTTCAAGAGTCACTGCTTTTCTGCAGCCCAAGGCCTCCCCTTTGTTAGGACAAAACCCAACTCATCTAGGAGTCCATCCCCTGTTAGGACACTGGAGACAAAGTCCCTAGAACTCATACTTTCTCCTTCACATAAGCTGCAGATGGCGTCTGATTCCTCCTCATTTAGATCCACCGAGACCACATCAAAATCTTCAGGTATATCCAAGTCTTGGACTACTGATGCTCTTGCAAGATTACCATTTTGGCGCTTGCATTCTCGCGCAAAGTGTCATTCCTCTCCACAAATGAAGCATTTACACTTTCGCGCCCTCTCTACATGTTTCCTTTTGAAGATCCGTACATGAGAATCATGTGGTTTTACCTTGTAGTTATGGGCCTTTCATAACCCATATTTTCGTCCCGTATTATAGTACCCCGGGATTGTGACCTTACTACAGAAGGATATGTCCCTCATACTTCATTGTAAGGTAACCTTCTTGCAAGCTTCTGCCATGTACTGTTACGTGAAATGTATCTGTGGGATTACATCATTTATTGTCCCAAGATATTTTTCATTCCATGCATCTTCTAGCTCTTTCCCAAGCAATGGTGACATTTTTCTAAACAACTTTTATGACATTAATGAGAAATACACCCTTCCAGACTTGCTTGCCAATTTCTTGAATTCGTTTAGGTACTGGAACATGTGTTTTACATCATCACACCACAATCTTTCCAAATCATTGTCTGCCCTGTTTTGTTCTAATGTGCTCCCTTGGTAGAGATTTTCCATTATAAAAATTCTTCTTATCTAGGAGAGAACATTCTAGGTGTCCTTAACAATTTCTTCAACAACTGCATAATCATTAGGGTATGCTCCTTTCCACTGTAGGTAAATATTATTTTCATCCTCCCCCAATAGGTTCTCAATGTGTTGCATATTGACCCTGTTTAATGGCCATGTCTTGCTTGGGTCATCTATAAGGTTAGTGGTTATAAGTTCTCAACGTGAGATGACATCAGTGTAGAACCCAATATCGTCTGGTAGTACTAGTAGCACTCCTTGCGCATGTCCTGTTGTTGGCAGGTTCCACATATTAGGTTGAAGGAATGCAGCTCTTGTCCTGAGTTATTGTCCGTCAAAGGCCAGAGTTGTTCCCCTACTTGTTCCAATTGCTATTATGGGGTTAGCAGGAGATATTTTGCCTGCCTCATGAGTGGCTCTGTGGGTGGCCTATAAGGTGAATCAGCAGTACTTGTGCTACTGTATATCTTTTCTTCCTTATATTTTCCTGCATTTGCTTTTCCTTTTGCCTTTTTTTGAAAAAATTCTTAATGCAGGGTAGTTAGTTAGGTCGTCCTCCTTTTCCTCCTTAAGAAAATACCCATCTTCATTGAATGTTGTTTGTGCAGAAACGAGAAAATTGGGATCTCGCTTAATCCAACCACCTTCCGTAGTGTACCAGAAAGGTACCCAGCTACCAGGAGAGCTGGTTATTGGTTCATGGTCGGAAACTTGCTGAATAACAATTTCCATAGATTCTTTACTAGGGGAATGACCCCGCGCTAGTAACGTTTCCACTAGGTAAAGGTCTGAAGACTCACTAGGGGAATGACCCCGCACTAGTGATGTACCTTCTTGATAAGATTCAGGTGTTGTGTCTGTTCAGTAATCTCTTATGGAATCACTATCACCATCATCTTGTTAGCTTGCCATGGAATCGTCATTTCTATCTGAGGTATCTTCATCTGAGGAGTGATAGGAAGCTAGACTTTCCGAGTTAGTACCATCATTGTTCTGCTCCTGTGCGGATTCCATTTCATGGTCAGATACTTGAGGTGTTTTATTCTAAATTGGTTCACCATTATCGTCTGATTCATCTTTTGATGCGTAGATGAATTGTTGTGCATGATGGCTGGTACTTCCTTCATTATCATCCCATCATGTGTAGGTTATTTCTGACAATGGTATTGTTGAATGGGAGGGAGGTGTATATTGTACCATATATTGCTATCTTCCTCGATATTCTCCAAGAGGTGTCCATCCTTCATTAGGATCATACTCTTGCTCGGGGTAACGTGGATATCGTTCATCAAGCATGTCCTACTCTTCCTGTAGGGCCAGGTTTTCCAAATATTTTTCAGTATCATACCATTCCCTTTCAAGATCTGGTTGTGGATACGCAACCTCTTTCCCTTGCCATTGGAACTCAGCCTCTTCTCCCCAATAGAGGTCAGTTCCTCATAGCGCATGTACCAGTTCTTCTTCTTCCGGCCAGGTTTCATCATCATTGCCATCAATTGCTACCGGTCTATCCACTTCTGGTAATGTGTTGTATTTCGTCGTGCAGGCTGTTGTAGGATCCATCTTTGTCCTTGTAAATGTTTAGCATTTCTTTCTTGTCCTACTAAAGCTTGAATGTCGTTGGAGGCTAGGTATTCAACTACATTATTAACATTATACCTGAATCCTATAAAACTAGTATTTCTAAGCCTTTCTACCATGGATCTTGTGATTAGGAGGTTTGATTCTCCTTGTTAGCCTTCATAACCTTGTACTTGTATTGACATTTATGCATGGTGGTAGAAATCATGTATACTCATCATTATATCTGGTGTGACGTACACCAGTTGTGTTCCTCTTGTCATGTCTACCTCCATAGTTCCGATGATTGAACGATCATCTAACCATCTAGTGTCTCGTAGTACAACTTGGACATTCGTACCAGTTCCCCGTCTATGTAATGCATACACAGTCCAAGGTGTATATGTTCCATGTTTGCCTGTCGCAACTGATTATAGAGTTTTTAATTGATAAATCTCATATTCAACTGCTCTCCATCACGAGTTACCAATATATGTTCGTCTGAGCAATGTTGGTATACTCAGTGTTCAAGCGCTCTATTCCCCAATTCGTAGAGTGTTTCTGCTGGTACCAAGTTTGCTCGCCTTATTTGGGAAATGCGTAGATGCTCTTCTAGGCTGAGCTGACTTTTCAAGCTTCTTCTGAAGGATTGTGGATGAAAAATCTTGTTTGCTCTTCTCTGTACTTTGTACCAAGCTCTGCTTGCTTCCCGGTATGAGCGAATCTGATCCTCCTATGCATGCATCCTTGTTTCCTGTTGTGCCTCCCGCACAGCAAAGACTGTTGCATGGTCTCCGTTTGGCTCATTGCAAGCTTGATTGCTTTCTTTCTTCCTTAAGGATCTTATGTGGATCTTAGGGTTTATGGTTTAGGGTTAAGTAGAGCAACCCTTAAGAACTTCCATTTACTACATCAAAACCTAAGCAATCAGGAACAAAAATTTGAACAGTTGCAAAAGAAAATAAACCCTAAACCCTAAACAATTTAGGAAATAACTGAAGGACTTTCAGCTGTCCAAGGAAATTTCATACTCATCAAGCAAAACAATTTCCTCAGCTGTCAAACACTTAAGCAAACCGAATTGCTTAAGGACATTGAAGACGATTTGAAGGAAATTCGGGAACGCCTCAGAATATTAGAAAACCGCAAAGAAACAACCAACGAATTTGTAGAGCAAATACAACACCTGTCAAGTTCCTTAGTCAAAATCAGTCTTGGTGAATATTAACTGGTATAGTTACAAATTAATTATAAAAAAACATTTAATGATATCTTCAAAAAAAAAAAATCAACGTCATGCACTCATGTTATTAGTTTTGAAACAGTTATACAAACAAAATATAATATAATGTTATCATTATGTCCTATGTTTGAATATAAATTTATCACATGAACCAAAAAATCATAAAAATATATATAGATCATTAATTGAATTCTTTAATAAGATATTTTTTTATATATACTCATACGTGATAGACTTAACATTAAAAAAATAAATCTTATCAAAGTAGTTAGAACTATTAATATATATATATATATATTCAATTTAATGTTCGTGATAAATATATAATAATAATAAAGATCATAAGAACTAAGTTTAAGGACATGCATTAACTCATATTCGTATATGTTTATACTATTTTATTTTATATAATAAAAACTATTTAAATTTTAAAATTTTATGATTATCTTTATTATTAATAAAAAAATCATACATAAATAATAAAAACAATTTAAATTATAAAATTTTCTTTATTATTAATAAAAAATCATACATAAATAATCTCTAATCGAAATTTAATAACTAATATATGTATTTCCAACTTTAGTATATACCAAACAAAATGAAGTCTATATTCACTTACAAAATAATTTAAATAATTTTTATATTATGAATTATAAAAGAATGATTTCGAATATATTAAGCAACGAATAAAATAAATTTATTATTTAACATGCAAAGCACAGCTAGATTCCTAGTCTATATTAATTTAGTTCGATACTCTCTAATGATAATGATGACATAAGAAAATAAGTAAATGATATGTTAAAGTGGAGTTGTGTAATTGGTTCACATCAAAATGCTTTTAATCTATAAAATGTGTCATCGCCATGTGTGCAACTCTATGTAGTTAAAAATGTTCAAAGCCTTTTCATTGCATAGTTACATTTTTTAGAAGTAATACTATTACAAACAGGGACAAAAGACCTTTAGGTCGCTCAGAAGTCACATTTTTATAAATAAGTACCTCAGGAAAAAAAATTGTTACTTTTAGGTACCTCAAAAGTTATAAATGTATCTACTTTAATTGGGTACCTGAAAGTGATAAAAAAAAATAACTCAATAAAACAAAGTAAATATATTTTATTGTTACAATAAAACAACTTAGAGATACTTGAAACCAACAGTAAATAAAGTCTAGTTACCTTAATGGAACAAAATAATACATACGGGCACATGAATAAAATATTAAAGTAGATACATTTATAATTTCTGAAGTATTCGAAAGTAATAACTTTTTTATAAGGTACCTATTTGTAAAAACGTGACTTCTAAGGTATCTAAATGACTCTTGTCCCTTAAAAGTAATAATAATCCACGAAAAAATAAAATGCAATTATTCTTTCTAGTTCAACTTTTTAAACTCTTATATTAATATAAAAGTTATTGAAAATTATTTTAACTTTGATTTTTAGTAAAAATTAATATATGTATGTGGAGATATATTATAATAACAATTATACCATAAAACTATACGTGATAAAAAAAAACGTACGAGTATATATATTCTATATTTTTGAATTTGAGTTTATAGGATACAAATTATGATATCGTATGTATAGATATTTGATACGAAAAAATATAAAATTATATATAGCTTTCACATAAAATATATGAAATTTATAATTAAACCTTTTATATAACTATGCTAAAAATGTATTAGTTATGAGTATATGAACAAAATAATATATATAATATACGAATCAAAATCTATATATTATAAGATAGAATGTGCATATTAAATTTTCAAAATATACTATTATATTGAGGGAGATTCTATTTGCAGGTCATCGACTACTTTATACAGACCACTTTTGTTGAAAGACTAAAATGCCCTAATAGTTTTTTACATATTTATCCTTACTAATTTTAAGGAAATTAATTATCAAATCGACCTCATATTTTCGTAGTTACTAAATCGATCTCATATTATCAAAATGGTGAAAAATTATGATTCTAACATGTTTTGAACCCTAGACCTCTTACATAACATCTAAAAGTTTTACCACTATACTAATAATTCCAATTGATTTCTTATATACTTCAAATATAGTTACTGAAGCAACTCTCATATTATTGTATTAAACATCTCATGTTTATTTATTGATACTCTTTAGTAATTAACATTTGTTCATCGTTGTTTGTTTAACTATAGTTTTAATTTAATTATATGTATCTACTCATTAATTTTTTAAAATGGTTGAAAAATAAGTAATTTTCTAAATTTAGTATTTATACACTACCGGAAGATGCATTTTGAAAATACGTTTTTCAACCATCTCTAAAAAAAATCAGAAAGATTATAGTATTTAGATAATTAAATTAGAACTCTAACGACATATATGGTGTTAAGTTTCAATTTTCTTATCGATTATAAAATTTGGTCAAAGTAGTGTTGGTAATTTTTGACAATTTTTATAAATTTGACCAAATTTTATGGTTGATAGGAAAATTGAAACTTAGCATCATATGTGTTAGAGTTCTAATTTAATTATCTACATATTATAGTCTTTCTGAGTTTTTTAGAGATGGTTGAAAAAAAAATTTCAAAATGAGTATTATTGTAGTCCATAAATATTAAATTTAAAAAAATACTTATTTTTCAATCATTTTTAAAAAATTGATTAGTAGATACATAATTAAATTAAAACTATAATTAAACAAACAACGTTGAACAAATGTTAATTACTAAAGAGCATCAATAAATAAACATGAGATCTTTAATACAATAATATGAGAGTTGCTTCAATAACTATATTTGAAGTATATAAGAAAGCAATTGGAATTACTAGTATAGTGGTAAAACTTTTAGCTAGTATGTAAGAGGTCTAGAGTTCAAAACTTGCTAGAAGCATAATTTTTCACCATTTTGATAATATGGGGTCGATTTAGTAACTACGAAAATATGAGGTCGATTTAATAATTAATTTCCTTAAAATTGGTAAGGACAAATATGTAAAATGTTATTAGGTCATTTTAGTCTTTCAACAAAAGTGGTCTGTATAAAGTAGTCGATGGTCTGCAAATAGAATCTCTCTCTTATATTGATACACTAACATATTTGCAAATAACACAATAACTATCTTATAATTACAAATAAAATATATGTACTAATTAATCTATGAAATAATCACTACTAAATAAAATATAGTACTAACTATATTATAACCAAACAGATTTAAATATACAATAATATTATAAAGAATGCTAATTAGAATTATATAGATGTTAATGATATTCATATTAAATGTATATTATCAAAATTGAACTAGTCTTGATTATACAAACAATGTAAATACTTAATACATTATTTACATTATTTACTTTTTATTATAGTTATTGAAATATATCATTTTCAAGTTTATATCGAATCTAATTTTATATAATGAAAATATGAATAAATTGTTTTCTCGAAGTGTGACTAAATTATCTAGCATAAATTAAGTGCGGTGAGTAGGACTAGGCATGAACCGGTTCGGCCCCGAATCGGACCTTTACCACATTTTAAAATCGGTACGGTTTACCGCTCCAATTTTTGGCCGCTCCAGATTTGACTGATTTACCGTACCTGTTCTGAACCGGTTCAGCCGAACCTGTTCATACCCAGGCTAATATAGTTCCCAAACTCATCGTACAAGCTATCATCCATCTTCTATCTGATCCAAAACAAGCAGAAACTAATATATTTCAACAATAGCATAACAATGTAGCTTTTAACTTGAAATGAAAATCTCAATTTGCTTCATTAACATGCAGTGAACGGATCCGTGTCTTTAAACTCATTCAATTAAGATGAGTTATAAAGGTTTGCTGATAAGAAGAATGATACTATGACGAGGCGAGGCCAGCGACGAGCGAGTCTGGAGGGGAGTGACGAGCGGCGAGCGGCGAGCGGCGAGTGACGACAGGCGAAGACGAGCGACGAGCGTCCGACGGCGAGCAACGAGCGTGTTAGGTCTGGTCTGACTTCTGAGAAATTGAGAACGAGTGTGAGAATGAAACTAAATTATTGAAAAGATGAATTAGGTATGGTCTAAAGTGAAGAAAAATCGGTTTTGTCTGGTCTGAAGTGGTCTGGTTTGGTTTAGTATTTAGAAGTATTTTAAGGTTAAAACCGGTACAAAAAAAGGTTTTGTTAACCGGTTTTCTGTACCTATTCTGAACTGCTCCATATTTTTTTGAAAAAAAACGTTTGTTTTGTGAACCGGTTCGGTCGAACCGGTTCAAAACCGGTATGGTTCAGTTACGGTTCGGTACGGTTCAGCCAAACCGATTATTTTTGCCCAGTCCTAGTGGTAAGACTTAATTAATAACGGTAAGTAGGGGTGAAACCGGACCGCTCAGATTGGTTTTTATACGATTTTGGTCGCGGTCCTATATTTCGGACCGGATTTCTTTCAAAATAAAATCCAACCAAAAGACCGTATAAGAAAAAATAAACCGTCCATTCGGATTTCGAATTTTCAGACCGGATTTTCTGTTTAAACCGAAAAAATAAATAATAGGTGTTTCATAAATACTAGGGAGGGTTAGCTTAGGGAGAAGAAAAGAAAAATTGATGGGTGACATGGGAAAGATGAAAAGTTGAGACTTTGGAAAACATGTTCAGTCTTGAAAGTTGAAAAAAACAAGTTTTGACTCTTGAACCAATAAAAGAGTTGGTATATGTGCACAATGTTTCATATTAATTAATAATAAATATATTATATATAATTAATTCGGTCGGATCGGACCCCATGATTTTTTAAACTCAAAGACCGAACTAGACCGAAAATCCGAAATAAAGAAGAAAAAAAACGTCCATAAACCGAACCATGTGTTTTCGGATCGGGTTTTTTGGTCCAGTTCGAACCGGTTCTTATCGGTTTTTCGGACCAACCGGATTTTAATTTCACCCCTAACGGTAAGTATTGTTATCACAACTTATCATCTTATCTCATAAGCTATCTTTTTATAGTATTTTACTATTTTATAATATATATATTAATTTGAATGAGTATAATTTTGAAAAGTAAAAAAAAAGTTACATTCATAACATTATTCTTTCACATCCACATGTCATTCTAAAACTAATCAAAAACTCCACATTGTTTTTATATTTTGTTTTGTCAACAAATTCAATACTTATTATTCAAAGAGAAATCATGCAATTAGAATGATCACAAAGGTTCATCATTACAATCAACTTCTAAAATGCTACTAAGTTGGAGTGGGGGTTCAATGATCCAATTATCTAAACGCACACCCAATCTAGTTTGTCTGACTATCCAATTTACGCTCTCATTGGTTGAACGCAGAATTGCCTTCCACTTGACATCTTGTATTTGTTGCACCATGTTCTTGATACTCTCACATGTGACACTCAATCTCCAGTAGCTCATCTTCCTTTGAATTTGATCCACGACTCTCAAGGAATCCGTTTCTACTTAAATATTCTACCAACCTCTTTCAACTATCAGCTTGACACCTTCCATGACCGCTTGAGCCCCTAAGCATTCCACTTTGTCACTCCATGCTATTCAGTTCAGTCCACCCACTAGCTGGCCATTCTCGTCCCTTGCCATCACACCAATGTCCCCTCGATTCGTTTGATTGCACCATGACGCGTTGCAATTGATCTGGATCACACCCGCTCTCGTTTTTTCCCATATTACCATTCAGTTATCCCTTATTCCCTTGCTTCTCTGGGGTTCAGCCATTGACAACTCTGAATGTTTGGAAAAAATCGTGTCCATCGGAATTGGTGTATTCCCCTCAAAGGTTGCTTTGCACTGGGCTTTCCATATGTGCCAACAAGTCCACATACATAGACTTTGTCGCTTTTCTTTTTCTTTGCATGTGACGACCCTTTCTATTATTCTTTCCTTGATCCACACACATTAAAGCTCTCATCCTGTCCCTGAGCATGTTGTATTCCCAGGACACCGAACCACTATACCTCTATCCATCTGCACCCACTGATCATGTGTTATTTTGTTTTCTCTAGCCCCAGATAGGACAATCCACATTAACGGTCTTCCCCCTTCTTCTAAGATTCCATCTAACAACAACCGTATTTGAAAGTAAACGCCACGTAAAATTCTTAACATTTGGTAGAGTGTTTACCTTCCATATCATTCTCCAAACATCATTATCAGGACTCAACTCTTGCGTCGTGGCTCTGTCCTTATATTTATAAGTATATAAAATTAAATTTTACCTTCAAACAATAGTAAATTGCAAGTTTTGCATGTAACAATTTATTTTGGAAAATTACACAAAAATTAAGAATAAGAATGAAAACACAACATTGTTTTTTACAATTTGCAAAATAATTTTAAAAAACTAAATTAATAATATATATATACATATATATTATTAATTTGGTTATGTCTTTTAAAATGTTGAAAAATACTAAATTGAGTCAATGTTGTACCACCTTATATTTTTCATTATAGTTCAACACAAAGTGTTTTTTATCATTAGAAACTCTAATCACTCCGATGAAATTGACAAACACTCTTGACCTTACCATCCATCACGTCTATTCTGCATTACAATATGACTTTCATAGTCATATTCACACATGTAATTCGATCTCAATTCGACTTAATCTCCACAAACAAATAATTTTTTCAATTCCTTATAAAAATGCAAAAGAAATAGAAAACAAATGTAAGAACAAAAGGTTAGTATAAAATCTTAGAAATCATAAACTTATTTGATGTTAAGTTTCTTATAATTTTACAATTAACAAATAAATTGATAATCATTATTTACCTGAAGATTCTAATCACTCGTGCTCCAATCCTGGTTCTACTCCCAAAAGTTCAGTGAAAGTGAAGCCCGTTGGGGATAGTAAAGTTGTGTGGAGATTTGTTTTTTACATTAAGGATCTTCTATTCATGGTGGTAGCTCATTGTCTTGAGCAACATTCTGATACACATTCTTACTTACTATGTGTTTGCAATATTATACTCATGCTCATGTATTTGTTATACAAATTTTTTTATGGCATATCTCACCTAAAAAGGATAGATTTCTTATATTCATACAATATATTTAGTTTTCTTCTTTTGTTTTAATTTTTGAGTAGTTATCATATTATTAATATTAAATTAATTGCAATAAAATAAAATATATAACCTAAATAGTTTTGATATTTTACAAAAAAAGTGTTTGTAATGACAAATTTCCTATTTATTTTTTATTACTCTATACATTTATATCATTGTATTTGAACGTATTATATAAAAAATCACTTTTTAATAGAATATATATTGTGTCACATTATAATATATATGATAATTTATTTTTCTCTTTTTACGTCTACAATTTTAGGACTTTTTAGTTAAATAAGTATTTCATTATAACAATTAAACATGAACATTAATAACAAATAAACATTATAATAAGTGATTTAATATTTAATGTATAAATATTTATAGCAATTTTTTTATTATTGTCTTAAATTATATTTGTAGTAAGGCACTACCACTATGTTTAGAAATATTTTAATTGTACTCTCCATTAAATCTAACAAGTATTACATTGAAGTACCATAATCTATACCTTTATACTAATTAAATATATTGATTTGGATTTATTATGTAAAATTGTTATAAATAAATTTCAATAACATTTTTCACCTTTTATTATAAATAAGTATATATTCTATCAATTAAATGTTAATTCTAGCTTATTTTATATAAGAAATATTTTTCTTCAAAAACTTTCAAATTGTGTTATTGGTTTAATTAGAAACTTTAATTTGTTTTCTGATTGGCCAACTTTTCTCCTATTTAGGATTCGAAAAATGAGTCATTAATTATTTATATTATAATATTAAACATTACGTGGATTAATATTTATTTCATTTATTATTCGACTATAATATAGAAATGTAGGAATAACCTCAATTAATGTAGGAATAATGTCTCCTTAATTATTTATATTATTGTATTATAAATATTTTATTGATTGAAATTTATTTAATTTATTGTTCGGTTATAAATCTTAAATTGATATTGACTGTCATTTATTTACTTAATAAATAATAAAGAACAGCTTCAACAAATTGTTGTTTCTATATGGCATTAAAATAATTTGTTAATAAATTAATCTATGAAATTATTTGTATATTTTATAACTTTGTAATATAAAATTTAGACAATGTTATAAGTATTATTAATAATACAAATAAAGGGACTCAATTCAAAGAGATCCTTTCTCTACTATAATTTTATATATTATAATTATTCTATATTCAAAATAATAGTATTTATTAGGGTTAAATACCAACGAGCTATCCGAACTTTCTACCTCAATTTTGAAGAATGTGCAAATAGCTACCTCCGTCCAATTTCTGACGAATTTCCGTCAACAGTTGACGAAAAATTGGATGGAGTTAGCTATTTGGACATTTTTCAAAGTTAAGGTAGCTCGTTTTGAATTTTCAAAGTTCGGGTAGCTCGTTGCAAAACGTCCAAAGTTCAGTTAGCTATTTCGTATTTAACCCTATTTATTATATCATCTTGGATGTTTCATGTTACTTACAAGAAAACTTTCCTTTATCAATACAGCTATAAAATAAGTAATTATATTTAAACTTTAACCAACCATTGTATATATTTATCTTTATTACTGGTACTAATAGTTAATATTTTAATTATTCATTAAACCTAAACATTATAAAACGAGAAATCTAAATTTTATTATTATATAAATACGATATTTTATTCTCCTTCTATTTATTCATATTTTGTTTCGTCATGTTAATAATAACAAATGAATTAAAAAGAAAAAAAAAAGTAACACATGTATTTATAATACAAATTTCCTGTAATAACAAATGAATTTTAACATTTAACACAAATGTATTTATAATAAAAATAATAATTTTTATTTGTTTTATTTCCACATGCACTTTTATTAGAACATATATTGTTTCACATTATATGAAGTATTTAGAGTAGGGTTGGGCAAAAATAACCGGTTCGGCCGAACCGTACCTGAATCGTACCGGTTCCGAACCGGTTCACAAAACAAGAGTTTTTTTTTAAAAAAAATATGGAGCGGTTCATAATAGGTACAGAAAATCGATTCAAAACCGGTTAAGCGAACCTTTTTTTGTACCGTTTTAACCTTAAAATACTACTAAATACTAAACCAGACAAGACAAAACCGGTTTTTATTCACTTTCAGAGCAGACCTAATTCAGTATTCACGTCATCAGACTTCAATTCAGTCTTCACTCTTTAGAAATGAACATTCAGTCATTCTCATTTCTGATTCAGACATAATTGGCAGTCACGCTCGCCTCGCCGCTCGGACGCTCCCGCGTCGCTCCCGCCTCGCCTCCCACCTCCAGTCTCTCGCACCTGGGATTCAAGAAATGGGAATTATGGGTTCCTTTAATTTGACCCCATCTCTAAGAGGTAATGGAGCTCTGACATATCAACAACAGATGAACCAGGGACAGATTTAGGTAAATCTATCAAATGTTTTATAGGTAAATCTGTCAGTGTTGCTTTCTTTCATCACTCAACCGCACCACGGTAAGTGGCTAATCATGGCAAGTTCCATTGAATGCTTTCAGAATCATGGCAATATTGCATGATCAAATCATGGTGCCTTTTATTTTTATTTTCCTGAGTCAGAAAATAGAAGTTTTTGGCCTTTATTCAGTGACTGGATATTACCATCTTAAATTTCACAACGAGCTTCTAGTATAGGCATTGGATAAGCACCTATATCTCTGACGTTAGATTGCCTATTGGGAATTGTCAATGTGTTGGGTACAACCAGCTTTGCCTATAAGATGGCAATATGAAACCTTTTTCTTAGGACAATATGGTTCCTTTTTCTTAGGAGATCCGAGATATTCTCTATACATGTTTGATGCCTATTTGCAGTACCTACTATTTCTCGATGACTTGAGAAGATGCAAGGTCAGTATCTTTCTTCTTGTAGACTCATAATGTGAATCTTGTTCGGAAACTATAAAGAATGAGTTTGGGGTAAATCATGATATCCATCTTGTGAATCAGCTTATTTTACTTATTGGTTGTGCATGGGTTTCTGAAGTATTGATGTGATTACAAATTTTTAGCAGAACATCTGGAGCTTTTATGTGCTCCATTCCTACCTTTGCTGGTGGATTGCTTGATATAGAGCTCTATGATGAGTTCTCCCCTGATGTCAATATTTTTCCCGACGACAACTACATGTCCAGAACCTACAAAGGTCTTCACTAGCTTTTATGAACTCTCAGTTATCTGGAATGACTCAAAATGGACAGTCAGGCCTGTTGCAGAACAACCTATCAGCGCAGCAGCAACAATGGTTAAAGCAAATGCCTGCAATCTCTGGTCCTAGATCTCCTTCATTTCGTATTCAGCAACAAAGGCAACACCAACATGCTCTGGTGCAGATTGGTTGAAGTAACTAGTGTTAAGTGTAGTGTTATGTTTGTCATGGATTTATGTTTGTATTGGAACCTTTAGATTTATGTTTGTATTGTAATCTCAGTTGGATGCTGCTTATGCTGGCTGAATTGGAATTGGAACATCAGTTTTTTTTGTTTTATTTTTGTATGAACAAGTTCGTCTGAACCGGTTCAGAACAGATACGGTAAATCAGCCAAAATATGGAGCGGCCAAAAACTGGAGCGGTAAACCGTACTGGTTTTAAAATGTGGTAAATGTTCGGTTCTAAACCAGTTCGGGGTCGAACCAGTTCATGCCCAGGCCTAATTTAGAGTAAGACATGTTTTTAATACAAATAACAATACATAATACATATGATGAATTTTTATTATATTTTATACGCCCAATTTGTAGTACTTTAGTTAAATAAATATTGCATCTTAATATTAAATAGTAATATTTTAATCAAATATCATACACTAATTTTATATTCTTACAATTAAGCATGATCAATAATAGTAAATAAGTGTTAGAAGTTTCATGTTTAACAACTCTGGCACAACAAAGACTTAATAAAGTGCTAAATCAATTCTCAATTTAAACAACATATATTTAAATTTAACAACTAATACACACACACATATATATATATATATAATTAGTTTATGCATTTTTTAATTTTAATATTCCTTTCATTATAAACAATTTAGCACTAAACTTACTTTTTTTTTTAAAATTGTTGTAGTCTATATTTATTTAAAGTTAGTTTACATATGTGTTATAAAGAATAAATTAAATGCACTATTTAATGCGCAAAGCGCGAGTCAACTACCTAGTATTTAATTACGCAATTTATTACCTAATTATTATTTTTAATTATAACAAACAAATTTCTACATAATTATCAGTCGAATATTAATTATTGTAACGTCACCAATAAGAATGAATTTTGAGTATCATTATGAATTTCATTTTTTTTTCCAAGACAACATATTCCCTTGCAATACGTCTCACTCCAACATGATCATAGAGAGGGAGATAGATGTTGAGGGTCAACCTGATGATGCAGAATAGTCTAGAGTATTCTGCAATTCTACAAGGACCAATGTGACAATTAAGATAACTATAAGGGGTTAACTTGTAATTATTTTACATTAGGTTTTGTATAAATAGAAGGCATCAATTCATACAAAACTAACACACTCATTTGTTCTCTTTTACTTCCTCTTCTAGGGTTTCCGAAGAGTTTTACTAGGGTTTCCAAAAGGTGATCCATGTTTTAACTTGGTATCAGAACCTCGGAAGCTTTGATTGATTTATCTGTTGTGCGATTCTTGCGGTCTTGTTGTTGTTTTTCTATTTCCGCTGCTTGATTTGTTTGTTGATGGAATCTTCGTCGGGAACTGCATGCTCAGATGTTCTTGGAGTGACCACGACAACGACGGTTGCAACGACAAACATGAATGCCTTTGCAAATACTCTGTGGTTGATCATAATCATCCACTGTTCTTGCATCCTTCCGATTCAACATGTTCTTCACTCATTTCTATTCAATTGACTGGATTTGAAAATTATGGGTTCTGGAGTCGCGTGATGTATATTTCGCTGCTGGTTAATAATAATTTGGGATTTATTAACGGATTTTGCCCTAAGGAGTCATTTGACGCAAGCATGCATCATCTTTGGTACATATGCAATGTTATAGTATTTGTGTGGATAATGAACTCGGTTTCGAAATATTTGATTAGTATTATTCTTTATTCGTCTAGTGCTTTCCTGGTATGGAATGATATGAGAGAAAGGTTTAATAAGATAAACGCATCAAGGATTCTTCAGTTGCATAGGGAAATGTTTTTGGTACAACAAGGTGTTGACACTATATGTGCTCATTTCACTAGAGTGTTTATGCTTTGGGAAGAGTTTGTTGCTATAACATGCTTGCCTAACTGTGGATGTGATTTGTTCAAAAAGCATATTGAACATGTGAATAATCTAAAATTGTTCCAGTTTTTGAATGGATTAAACGATTCGCATTTTGCTATCAAATTGAATCTTGTTATGAGAGAACCTTTACCTTTGGTTAACCAGGCTTATGCAGTCCTGATTCAAGAAGAGAATCACATAGGCATTTCCAACAGTAATATTTCAGCTTCTAATGTCGATGGCTCGACTTTCTATTCTAACAGTAATCAAGTTAAATCGCTCAACGAAAGGAAATGGAATTTAATATGTGAGTTTTATAAAGGGAAGGGTCATGATTACGACCATTGTTTTAAGAGGATTGGATTTCCTCCGGGTTTGAAGTTTAAGTCTAAGACTGCTTAAAATAATAATGTAATGGAGAGTTATGTTGTGACTCCTATATGACATGCCATGAAGGAGTTGTCGTATGCCATGTAGGTGCACGCTCATTAACGCGCAAAATTTTCAGACTAGACTATTAATGGTCAACCTTGAGCAAAGACACAGCATAATTAACAAAGAAGTGTGCAACTTGTCAACAGTTCGCACAAAGATCTGGTCGACCACCGACATTGTTATCCCCAATGGCGTGCGCCTCTCCTTTCGCCTGATCGGGAATAGACATATTGGGACACTTTCCAATAAGCACTAGGCAAATAGCTCACATTATCGTGGTGATCGACTATTTCTCCAAGTGGATAGAGGCGAAAGCATTGGCCTCTACAACCGAATTTCAAGTGATTAAAATCTTAATGATAAATATAATCTCACTATTTGGCGTCCCCAGGATACTCATAACTGATAATGGACCACAATTCGTGGAAAAGGAACTCAAATGGCTTTGTGAAGAGTACCACATTGATCACAAATTTAGCTCAGTACATCATCCCTAAACCAACGGACAGGCCGAAGCATACATCAAAGTTGTCATGGCTAGACTCAAGAAGAAAGTTAAAGCCTTAAAAGAAAACTGGGTAGGAGTTGAACAACGTGATATGGGCTATCAGAACGACACCCAAAACAGCAATAGAGGAAACACCATTTTGTCTGGTGTACGGATCTGAAGCAGTGACACCCGCCGAAATAGCAGTGTCTTCCCATAGGATCCTACACCTTGATGTTGAAGCTAATTATATCGAGCGACTTACAGACCTCGATCTTACTGAAGAAAAACAAAGGCAATCAGACAACGCACAAACTAAAATGTGACTGACGACCGCCCGGTACTTCAACAGAAATGTCAGCGCTCGCCAATTTTTCGTTGGGGAGATGGTTATGCGAATGAATGAGTTAACAAACTTGGACAGCCATAACAAGCTATCAACTAAGTGGGAAGGTTCATCCAAAGTAGTAGAGATCGTCACACCAAGGTCCTACTGCTTGGAAAACATAGAGGGTATAAGGTTACCTCGACTTTCAATTCCGAACATTTACGGAGGTCTTATGCATAGCTTGTAATCAAAATGTTATTTCAATAAAACAAACCATTCCTTCATATAAAGCATATCCACTCGAAACAAAACAAAAAATTATAAAGAATGGACGAACCATCAAAAGATAGGACCTAACACATACATGCAAACGAGCTAACAAATATGACAGTCTCCTCAATCAGGCAAAAAATGGATTGTGAACGAACCTCAGAATGTAACAGTTCCTCTCCACGAAGACCTAAAATAAGGGGCGAACAAACCGTTAAGGTAACAGTTCCCCCAAAACTAGGAAAACAAAGACCTAAGTTAAAAGGAAAACGAACCACCAAGGTAAGAGTTCCCTTAAATCTAGGCAAACAAAGACCTAAGCTAAAAGGCGAACGAACCACCAACGTAACAATTCCCTTAAATCCAGGATAAGCAAAGACCTAAACTAAAATACAAAAGAACCATCAAGGTAACAATTCCCTAAAAGTTAGGCGAAATACCTGAAGCGGAAGGCGAAAGAAACCATATCAACGGTAACAATTCTTTAAAGTTAGGCAAAATAAAGACATGATACAAAAGGCGAACGAACCCATCTCAAGGGTAATAGTTCCCTTACAAGTTGGGCACAATGGAGCAGGCAAACCGACAAGGTAACAGTCTCTCCAAAGAAAAGCTTAATAGAGCGAACGAATCTAAGATAAAAGCTTTCTAAAATGCGAGCGGATCGAAGGTAACAGTTCCTCTGAAACGCGAAGTGGGTGAACGAATCTAAGATAACAGCTTCGTAAAAGACGAGTGAATCATGGGTAACAGTTTCCCAAAAAGGGAGAACAAATCCAAAGTAACAACTTCCTAAAAGGCGAGCAAATCTTACGTAACAGTTCCCCACGACTAGGCGAACGAATCCAAGGACCAAAATCCTAAAACGCGAACAAATCCATCAAGGATAACTGTTTCCTTAAAGGCATAATCCTTGGGTAACAGTTCTCTTAAGAAATTTGGCAAAAGGAACGGACGAGCCAACAAAAGGCAATAGTCCTTCCTCAGAAGCCTAAATGAGCGAAAAAAAAACTCTAAAAAGGTAACATTTCCTCCTAAAAAGTCCAAGAACATTTGAATAAAAAGGCGAGACTATTCTACAAAAGCTAAAGCGAAGTTGAAAACAAGTATGGTAAAATTTCCTAAAGCTTTCAAGCAAGATCGACATCAGAAGAACAGACAAATATATTTGAAGTCAAACAAAAGGAAAGGGCTTACAAAATGAAAAAGCGTCCATTATATTCAAGGAAAATACCCGAGTTAACGATCAAAAAATAATTACAAGGTTCCTGAAATAAAAGGAAAATAAACAAACTCTCATTCATAAATGAGGGACAATATTTCAACATACAAAATGAGGAGGAGCAAAAGTATAAGGAGGTCAGGTGACTTTCCGAGGTTGTAATCCTTCTTAGCACAACAGGTTCCTTCGACTTGAAGCTCTAGATTAACTTTGTCACCTGGGGGTCTATCCCCTGGATCTCGTCGACCAAGACCTGGATATAGGCAGCTACCTCAGTCTTCATCACATCTAAGGCGCAGTCGGCAAACTCCTCAGACTTCTTAAAGTCCTCAACCACGCTCTGGGGATGGGACAGTCTTCAGCTTCAACTTGAGGTGCTCCTTCTCAGCCCTAAAGGCATCCCACAGCTCGCCCGGATGGTGAGTGACCTCCGCCTCCAGCTGAGCGGAGTACTTGTCAGCCTTCTTGGTACCAGCTCAGTCGGAAGCACGCCGCCCTCGGCAAGCGCCATCTGATCCTCCTTGATCTTGATAGAGGGAAGCAGCTCCTTCTCCCACTTTGCATACTTACGTCGAGCCTGCTCCACCAGCTCAGTGGACGCCTCAGCCCTCCTCTTAAGCTCTGCCACATCTTCGGGAGTACACCCCAAACTTCGAAACAGCTCCAGCTCGATAAGAAAATCAACCTGCTTATCGGCGAGCTCCCCTAAAATCTGTCTGATCGTCGTCTCCTCGTGGATGAGCTGACAACAGGAAAAAAGGGAGCCAAGTTAAAAGAGATCAAGGAGTTCAAAAAACGAGTAATGAAATAAACAAAGGGAAGTTTATAAAGGAGCAGGGATGAGAAAAAATTTACCAGGCCAAGACGCTAAAAATGCGTCATCATCACGACCTCAATGTTGTTCAAGTCAGAAGGGATCTCCCTCCCGTTCCTAAGAAGCAAGGATCCCATTCGGTAGATGAACGCAGAGGTCTGGGTTACCCCGCAGCATCGTTTTGTTAGAAATCTCCACCTTCCGGAGATTATGACAAGGGGCCCAGAGACCCCTCGTATCTGCCACCTTTGGCGGCTAGTAAAGATCCATGAAAGGATAGTACTCTCAAGAAAATGGAGTCTTCAAAGAACTACCCATTGCGGTACCCAGAGTCAGGACCCTCTTCTGAGCCCCAGCTACCCTGGAGGGGTTGGGAGCTGCATGATCGATTAAAGGAGTATCAATTTGCCCGGGGACAAGAGCCTCGCTCCGGGGAGCAGAAGATCCCCTAGCAGCAGCATGATGATCCTCGTCGGAACTCCTTGCCCTCTTGGTTGCAGCAGCAGAAGAAGCCACCACGGCTGTGACATTCTCTGAAAACAAGCAAACAAAGGTATAAAACCTAAAGGCAAGCAAAAAAGGGATAAAGGGAAACAAAGGTTATATCCTAAAAGTACCTCTTGGGGGATCGCCGGAGGCAGCCTCTGAATGTTCCTCCTCAGGCGTATGCTTGGTCGCGCGCCTAGAAAGAGGAGGATGTGGACTCAAGTTCGTCTGGGCAGCAGACAGACCTGTCTTAGCCTTCTTGAAAAAGAGACTGGGAAGGTTAGGTCCCCGAGTGCCTACAAAAAAAAAAAGGAAAAGGTCAGAAAATTACTTAGTCAATAGACACTGACGCGAACTACTGAATGTCCGCCAACCTAAGCATGGACTCTGAAGTCTCCGCAACCGAGCGGACCGAACAGAAGCCTGTCTGCTTGTAACGTTGGAACAAGTTATCAATGGCGTTTCGGTCACTCCCCGACAGCTCGCCAAAGCTCGGAGGAATATCCCGCTCCGGCTAACAAAAATCCCAAGGCACACCACCCTTATAGAATAAATAATACTTCTTGTAGTTTGAGTTGGTGGCCCGGAAGTCGTCCACCAGTCGAAACTAAACATTCCAGTTCCATGCCTGACTCCTCCTTTCCTCAAACTTCGGCAAGCGAGTTTGAAAGTGATGAAGGTGGTTAGCTCCTACAACCAACCGATAGAAACACAGGAAGAGATAAAGTGAATACGTCCATCCTGGACGTAAACACATGAACTTAAACCCAACCCACATCCGGATAGCGTTGGGTACCACTTGCGTGGGACCTATCCCGTAATACCAACATAGAGTCTTCAAGTCGTCGCAAAGAGGAAAACGCAACCCAACATCAATCTGGGCCATATAGACGTTAACCTCTCCTTCATGCGGGTAATGCAGCCCTAGGACTAGATACCTAAGTCCATCTGCTTCTCCTAAACCCGTCAAGATGACCACAGCCTTGAACTGAGTCGGTCTCAACTCATTGGGCTTGATATCTAAGAAACCATCATGGAAATGCAAGAACAAGACTAAAATAGCAAAAAGGAGGAAACTTTACCTCCTAAATGGAAAAAGGGAAAGGCAAAAAACGACATGCCAGAGAAAATACGGGGACATTGGTCTCAGGCTCGTCCACCACGATCGGTGCGACGACTAGGTTCCCGGAGGTTGGTTTTGGCACAGAGGCTCTTTGGTCCTGCACTGGGGTAGAAGCATCCCTGATGGAAAGAGGGACATTGGAAACCCTAGCAGCAGCCTTTTGCCTAGGCGTAGAATGGACTGGAGAAGGTTTAGAGGAGGAACTCTTGTCAGAAGTTTGATTCTTGTTGCCAACCATGATCGTAAAAAAAAGGATTTTTACCATGAATAAAAAGGGTTCAGAGAAAAGCTTGAACAGAAGATTAAGACACGGAAAAGGGGCAGAAAACACTTGCACTCTGAGAATAAGAAAACTTGGACGCGTAAAGTTCTAAGTGACAAAGGTTGGCTTTTTATAGCCAAATTTGGGGAAACTGGACAGTTATATTCGAGAAAATCGAAACAATGTCAGAACCTAAAAGGTTACATCGGGGAGACAAATGCCTATTACAGTACGGAAAACTGACAGCCGAATGCCTATTACAGTAGTCAAAGAAACACGCATGCATCACCTTTCGACTTTTCGCCAAACAATGCATTCATTAATTGCCCAAAACCCTATAAACAAAAGTACTCGCCAAAGAGCTCAAGCAAGCCTCTCCTAAGATCCTAGCAACATTAGCGTTCACCAAAAGAGTAACGAATGAGCATCCATCAACCCTGGCAACCCAAAGTGTTCGCTTAAGAGGGTAAATGATCAACATTCCAAAAACACTAGAAACCAAAAACGTTTGCCAAAGGATACAGAGCATCAAAATGCACAAAAATCAAACAAGATATCAAATGTCCAACAAATAAGTCACTATCTTAAACTCTTCCTCACAAGAACAAGCTCGACCGAAGGAACTTCACTCAAGCTTCGCGGGCAAATGTTGGGTACCGATAGTGACAGACCAATATGCAATAAGGCTTATTAGGCCTCCATGTCCCAATAACACTTCGGATGGGTGGAACTCAAATCATTCAAGACTGGGTTGACCAATACCAAGGGTAAACTGGAACCCATAAAGCGGTCCAGTACCAAACCAGGAACTAAAGTGCACTTTGAATGGCGTACCATTACTTTCACGAGAGACATCGGCTTGGCGGGACCTTCAACTCAATATCTAATATGCGGTCATACTGCAAGAACCACATCAGTTAATTGAGTTAAGGCGGTAAAAGTTAAAAAGTAAAATACCTCAATGTGGTTGGGCAAACAGATCATGAGTTTTCATGTTTTCATTTTTTTTATAAAAAAAAAATGAGAATTCAGATACCAATCTTTCCACAACATTCAGCAAGCAGATAGTTAACCAGATAACAGTTAAACACAGAGAGTAGATCAGAATGTCTTATAGCTCCATAAAAAAAAAAGAGTTATTGTTATAGAAGTACAAATAAAAAGCACATACATCAACAACCATCAACGCTACTACAGTATGAAAGTTACAAGTGCAAATTGAATGGACTGTAAGTAATAACAACAAAGCAAAGTCATGATTAAAGCGGCATATAACTCAATCACATCCAACTGCTTTTACTATAAACTATGAATTAGCAACATGTAGGTTAAATTTAAGAGGACTACGGGCTGGATGGTTGCAATTTCAGCCTGTAATCAACCGGTTAACAGATCCAGCTTAATAGGTAGCAAAGAATCTTCACAGATAAAACCTTACATAAATCAAAGATTGAAACCAGTGACTAGACAAATAAGTGTTTCATCATAAAACAAAGGTTATGATCATTAGCAATTTGCATCATCTTAGAAATGTAAAGGAAAACAACTATGATGCAAACCAAGAGAGCAATACTGAGGTGAGCCATGCTTCACAAGCTCCATTGCTCATTTGCTCCAAGAATCTCCCAAACAATAATTAATATGAAATAAAAACTGATCTACCCATGCTCTCATGAATTTTGAAGATGAAATAAAAATGAGTAACATTAACATATCTCCACTTTTTCAACTTTCAATTCAAAAAATGTGCATTATCACGCAAGTCAGAGTATTTGTTTTTATCACTAATATTATTCATTTAATGCTATTTCTGCAGAATCACTTGACTGCAGATGCATGAAACAAACAAAAATGCGTAAGCTTCTCTGCTGCTTTCAAAAACAAAAGATACAAAAAATCATACCTTAGCAGCTTATAAATCATACATAAGCAGCGTAAAAATTATAACATTTAACTTAGGCTAAGCTTCTCTGCTGCTTTCAAAATTATCTGGAACAAAAAATATTTAGTGAGAAGGCCCATTAACAACTAAGTGTCAATTTAAAACCCTGCTTATACCTAATCATCTCTGCTGCTTTCTGCAAATTGAAGCATCATGGTACTAGCTTATAAAATGCAAACACTTAAAACCGTCGGAGTTTATGAAGGGAGAAGTCGGAGTTTACCTGACGCGTCGAATTCGGAGTCGGAAAAGCGTCGGAGTCGTGAGAAGCTTCGGGAAGGGAAAAGTCCTGGGTGGAGGCGGGCGTGGGATTGACGACGCGGAAGGAGGGTGGAGGCGGTATTGACACTGTCTTTCGGAAGGAGGTCGGAGACTCGGACGTCTTGCTCCAGGAGGTCGGGCGAAGACTCGGGCGTCGGACTCGGGCGGGGGCGGGAGACTCAGACAGGAGGGAGGCGGCGAAAATAGAAGTGGGTGTGGGTAAGTGAAAATTATACACAATTAGATCTAGTTAGACACGACACGATTAATTAATCGTGTTTAAACTTGTGTTTATCGTGTTTTAGCAGGTTAGATGTGTTTAAACGTATAAGAGTTGTTTAGACACGCTTAGTAATCGTATCGTGTAATTTGCAGGTCGCTACATGTCGTTTAATCGTGTCGTGTCAGAAATTGTCACCCCTAATATAGACACGCAAACTTATTCTTACATTTTCTCTACTACTTATGTTTTAACGACGACAAAATTGAGTAGTTACGGAAAACAACCGTTGTTGTTATCGTTATATTTACGACAAAACTTTTCGCATTTGAATATGTACATTTACAACGGAAAATTCATCGGCTACTGATGGAGTCATTTAGCATCAAGTGTTGGTCGACATTACACATTCATCCATGTAAAAAATAAAGTAACGGCAAAAATTAAAACTAAGTGTATCTTATAACAGTGGAAAACATATTGTGTCTAATAAGTAATAATAACGACAACAAAAACTGTTGACACACTATACACACATTCAACATCAATTCTTAGCGTCAACACAAAATTCCCGTCGATGTTGCACAAGTTTCTTGTAGTGGTGGTCACCAAAGTCCCTACCGGTCGTCATAGACCAATGCCAAAGCCTCCCACTGCTCGCCATGAGAGAGCTAGCCAAGAGAGTCAAACCTCTCAAACTCTGGTCCCACAACCGACACCGAATATATAGCCACGATATCCCGCATATATCGGGTACATATTCTACAAAGATCACATAAGGCAACTGCAATATTACGTGATAACTGTAATATCTGATATCATTATCTACAACGGCACACTATTTACAGATATATTCGGTTACCGAAATAGTGTGGTCTTCCATTCTTATAAATACTAATGTTTTACATACGTTATTTAATTTTGAGTTCATACACACAATATACTCATTTAAGTATCGGATTGGGACCCAGAGGAACCCCCTATGTTGCACTCTCATTCCTGCAGGTTCATCAGAACTCCGTCGAAAGTTTGCGGTCATCAACCAATTAGCATCCAAATTACTGTCAAATCAGCATCGAGTCAGCATCCGAGAAATTCATACCCAACCGAGGATATTTTGGTATTTGTTTTTATTCTGAGGTATATTTCGGTTAAAAATTCTAAAGATTTACTTAATTTTTTGATGTATCTTTTCACTACTCCATTTATAATGAAATTCTATCTGTATCCAGTTTCACATTGTATGTTTCTACACATATACACGAGAGAAAACAATGGACGTGTCAAGAAATTAAGGCAATATCGCATGAATCCACAGAATTTTATGATACACAAAGTAGAAGAGGCTAGCCATAAACCAAAAATGAAACACAATCATTATCCTATGTTTTTATGTATATAATCATGTCAAACCGCTGCCTTAATACAGCTTGTTGAAGCTCGGGGTCGGATTGGACTCCGCTATTCTCGGCAAGAACGCCTCCCGCTCAACCGTCACTTGAAGGCTCGCCATAACTCTCATGGTAGCAACCCACAAGAATGGCGCGCAACAAAACGCATACGCAAATACGGCCAAACACCGCACCACCCCATCACTGTACCACGGGCAAGCCATGACTAGCAAGGTCCCTAGAATTGCAACCCAAGGCGTCATCACAGCTAGCACTGGGAGCATGAACGCATTAATGGCTATGGTGGAGAAGGCGAAGGTGCCGAGCAGGTATAGGCTCCACCCGATGATCGGGTGGATGGTGTGGGGGATGAGGAAGAACGGGACAACGTAAGAACCAAGGATCGATAAAATCACGACAACCTTAAGAGATGTGTGGATGAAGGACGTGTTCTTGTCTGTTCGTCTGTAGCAGAGTTTCGAGAAATTGGGTCGGGCTAGTCTTGTCATGGCGACCATCAAGAAGTAGAATACGGATTGTATTGCTACGAAGGGCAGTTCTGCACCGTATCTACATAAAATGATAAATTTCACGTTAGCATGGCAAGTATGTTTTTACTATATATCGTTCAACTAATTCTCCTGATCAAAAAGGACGATGTTGTTACCCAAGAGTCATCCGCCTTTGTTCATGCCACGTTATCCCCAGGGGCAAAACAGGCCACGACCACCAGTACCACGGTTTGAGCCACGGTGCACCCGGGTAAGTGATCACACTGTTAGGTCCACACGGTATGTTCCATCTGAGTCTTAGATCTAGATATTTCAAAATATCACAACCCTTAGTTAAATCAAACCTTAATGAACATATGATCAGTATCGTATAACACAGTGGTGACTTACAAAAGTAAGAAGCGTCCATTTGGTAACCCAAAGGAAGCCTATAGTTTCCAATGAGTTTGGTCCCGTTCGAGGGCGGGTGGAACAAGGGTTCATCAAGTAGGTCAGGGAAGTACCCCCCGATGAAGCCCTGATCGGCTCCATCCGGGTTATCCTTCTCAATCTCAAGCAGATGAATCATGTCTTTGAACACCGTTGAGGATGGCTGTCATCACACATTCCGTATGAATATATTCGTGAGTTTGTTTTTTGAATGTGTGAATATATATACCTGCAAGACGAAGAGTCCGGTGTGGAAGATACAAGGGTTGATGAAGACCGCACAGAATTGTCCGCACTGGAACAACTCATCGGTGTTCTTGAGGAAAAGATTGTCGGCGTCCAACATGACAACACGATCGTACTCCACCAAATTCCATGCATACAGTTTGTTTAGAGACAGACGGAATCTCCAGTTAGGGTTTTGGTACTTCATGTAAGGGTTGTTAAGGTTGGTCACTCTCTTCACCATCGCTCCATCTTCCCGTTCACTAATGGAAACAATTAAAATTTACATAAGTAATAAATAGACTAAAGGGAAACAATTTAGAAAGTCAAGGGTAAATTCACCCTCACAAGTCACATCTACAGAACTAGGGCAGTATTTATTTTGAGGAAATATTTGTACTTCGTGTCAAATCCGTTTGAGCGGGCATGATAAATCTAGTTCGGGTGTCAAAATTTAAATGGTATGGCTCATGCCGATGCTAACAGTCGAACCTAGAGGGATTCCCACCCGACAATGCTCTGTTGGTCGGTCCTACTTGAGCAACCTTTTCGAATCTTTGTCGGTCCTGCTTTAGCTCCAAGGGCTCCTCCAATGGGATTCTTTGTTGAATCTTTTTTGTTGATACGATGTCTGGATAAAAATAAATTATTTGGAACTTATAGAACTAAAGATATACTAGTCAAATCTAACAGAAATTCATAATTTTCTGAGTCTAAACGAGAAAACAATGGACTCAGTTTAACTGAGTTGGGCTACCGAGGACAGTCGCTTAGGTTTGGGTGTTACACTTTCTCAACACAACTATCGAGAGAGATATTGTGATGCTACTCCCGAATCAAGAGACACAACTGCTAGATGTAATGAACGACGGCCTCATAGAAGATGCGACTGTTTGAATGGAATAACGAGTTGTCACTCTGGATCATAAAGGAAAATATATTTATATGTAGAAATATAGTAGCTCTTTTCATACTTGTAAAATATATTTACATTGGAAAATAAATGTAAGGTATTTATGTTTTTTTGTCACTTTAAGTATAATTTTGTAACGAATCAAACATTGTATTATGTCATGTATTAGTATATTTTAATACACGTATCCATTCAAACATTGTATATACGTAAATATGTATTAGTAGATCTTAATATATTTATTAATTAATACATCAAAATAACCCCCTAATTACCAAATAATAATATTAAGAATATACATCAAAAGAATCACCTTGCACGATTGATTGTTCCAAGACAACCCCCATTAGATGCGATATCAAGTAGGGTCAATAATAGTGCGGTGAAGACCCAAAAACCATGGTTATAAACATCATTTTTTATATGGTTAATCGTATTATTATGGTGTGGTGCAGTTATGGTGATAATTTTTCTACCCGTATTGATTATGATATTTTCGTCAAACTCATGGTTATTCGATAAATATAATAATGATTTAATATTAATATATTAGTAAATATTAATGACATAAGTATAATTTTCACTTCTCGATTTCACAAATCCATTTAATTGAATTATGTTAATGTTAAAGGATAATATTATTAATTTTGAATAGTACTAATGTTGAATGATATTAGTGTTAAATTATTTGTGACATAACTTTATTTATTAATTAAGATAACATTCGTGACATTCTATTATATTTTACATGTGGTAATAAATATGGGTATACGATTAAAATCATGGTTAATAACCAAAGTTATGGACATAGTTAGGTTATGGTATTGAAAATTGTATCCGTAATGGTTATTGAATGCAATTTAAAAATATGGTATTTATCATACGTGTACAATATTCTAACCATAGTGAGCTCTAATATCAACCTTGAGAGGTTAACTCTCTTAATACCATTTATTTATTTATTTGTATATTATATATAAATAAGATGGCAAAAAATAGTTTCTTTAATATATACAAATTATAAAACGGTAAAACGCCATAAGGAAAAACAAAACAAAAAAACTATATCTAATTCTAGGGCCCAAGGGGTGCCCTCCATACCTGCATCCAGTCTTATCCATCTAGCTTTCCCAATTCGATTCCTTGATATAAAAATAAAGATTGTGCTAAAAGAAGCAATTAAAACATCTTATAAAAACGTCACTGTGTCTTTTAATTATATATATGTATGTATATATTCCTCTTTACTTAAGGCCCGCCGTTGAATTTGAAAGATGTAGTCAACTTTGCATTCAGATTTTAGGTTATTATCATAGCGGGAGTGGGTGACTAAATTATCTATTTGAATTTAGAATTTACTTGAAATCGATAAATTGAGTAGTGTTTGGTAGAACTTAATAGAATTCGAGAGAAAAATCTAAAAATCGATTTATTTGGGAGTTTTTTGAAAAAGTATATACTTTAGTTTTTTTATTTAGAAAAGTATGTATAGAAAAAAAATATTTGAAAAAATAGATATACGCGCACCCCCAGAACGCGCCTTTTGACAATACGCGCACCCCAGGACGCGCCAATGCATAGGCCCATGTTGGGGGTGTCTTTTTTTTTTTTTTTTTTTTTTTAAAATTATTCTATAATGACGACTCGATGTTTAATTAAAAATAAAATTATGTATCTATTAAACAAATTTAAAAAAATTATAGTAAGTAGATATTTTAATTGCGATTCAAATGATGGAAAAAATATTAAATTTGGATTTACGGATTGCCTGTACGGCATGCCGTAAGCTGAGATATGAAAATTTGACTTAAAAAATTATAACTCGGACCATGTAAGTCCAAACTCAACACGGTTAACGTCATTTAGGTCGTAAATCAATTATCTACGTAGGATAATTTTTTTGATTAAAAATACAGTGATTTTGTAACCCCACATCGTTTACACCCAAATTTGACCGAAATAAGTAAATGCATTAGGTGAGAAATTTAATTATATACTTACTCAAAAAAAATCAAAAAAATTACGGTGCGTAGATAATTTAATTACGAATTAAATGACGCTAACTATGTGTTAATTTTTGACTTTTAGACTGACTGTATAATACGGTACGTAAAAAACTCTACATACGATACAAAAACTTCCAAATAGTGTTTTGCACAGTAAAATTACTGTTCAAATAGTAAATTTCACTGTGTAAACAGTAATTTTACTGTGCAAAACACTATTTGGAAGTTTTTGTATCGTATGTAGAGTTTTTTACGTACCGTATTATACAGTCAGTCTAAAAGTCAAAAATTAACACATAGTTAGCGTCATTTAATTCGTAATTAAATTATCTACGCACCGTAATTTTTTTGATTTTTTTTGAGTAAGTATATAATTAAATTTCTCACCTAATGCATTTACTTATTTCGGTCAAATTTGGGTGTAAACGATGTGGGGTTACAAAATCACTGTATTTTTAATCAAAAAAATTATCCTACGTAGATAATTGATTTACGACCTAAATGACGTTAATCGTGTTGAGTTTGGACTTACATGGTCCGAGTTATAATTTTTTAAGTCAAATTTTCATATCTCAGCTTACGGCATGCCGTACAGGCAATCCGTAAATCCAAATTTAATATTTTTTCCATCATTTGAATCGCAATTAAAATATCTACTTACTATAATTTTTTTAAATTTGTTTAATAGATACATAATTTTATTTTTAATTAAACATCGAGTCGTCATTATAGAACAATTTTTTTTTAAAAAAAAAAAAAAAAAAAAAAAAGACCCCCAACGCTGCCAATTGCATAGGCACATGTTGGGGGTGCGCGTATTGTTAAAAGGCGCGTTCTGGGGGTGCGCGTATATCTATTTTTTCAAATAGTTTTTTTCTATACATACTTTTCTAAATAAAAAAACTAAAGTATATACTTTTTGAAAAAACCCTTTATTTGGTTTTGGTTTCAATTTTAATAATAGAATATCGAATCGAAATTGAATACATATCTAAATAAATAAATACTAATATGTTATTAATAATATTTTATGAATACTTAGTATTTTATTAGTTTTCTATCCTTCAATTTATATTTATTCATTATATATTTTACTTTTTAGTATTATGTAAAATACATAATTCTAAATAAATTTTATATGATGACTGATGAGTAGGTTTCAGGTAAAAAAAATAAGGAACTAAATTGTATTGAATAGTTTTGGTTTTGGCCCTTTTGGGGAATAAAGAACCGTAGAGTCTTGTAGAGTCTTGAGTGGAATTGAATCTATCAGAAAACAACTCTAAGGAAATAGTAATCTAATCCGAACATCATTTACGTTTTCAATGTTGCGTTCGACAATCTTTTGTTTGGTTTTACTTCAAAAGGGAAAAAGACAAAATGACTCCATCCAAAAACGGCATACATCCCCATAGCCAGAAGCCAGCCATTGCTGAGAAAAGAATCTAGTGCTTCTCGGACCATCACAGCTTGATGCTCTCATCTTCGAAGCTTTTCAAGAACAAGAACTTGAGTTGGTCTCAACGCCATGGTTGAAGTCTAAAAAATTTATATATTAGTTTTCTATTAGTTTTTATCCTTTAATTAATTTATTTTTTTATATTTAGTTTATTCTTTATAATTCTATATATATAGTTATTCTCTCCTACTATATATATAGTTCTTAATATAACAAATTTCATAATAAAATCAGATATTTTTCTTCTTTCATCCTCCTCACGTTTTATGTTTAGGTTAATTTTAACAAGATAGAGTCCACTGGATTGGTCCGAATCCATTCTAGGACTTGCCGAATACCTTATAAGAATAAGACAGACTACGGAGGGTCAACGGTAATTAATGGAGGTGATTGGGATCTTGAAACGACGACGTATAAGCGAAACCGACATTAAGGTATACAGTAGAGCAAATAGAAGGTGTAGGGAGGGAGCTTGCTTACAGAGCATCGATCCAATGGAGAGGGACATCCATGGAGGCGATGACTACGAGATCGGCGTCAACGCCAAGCTTGACCAGGGATCTGATGAGGACACGTGTCGCAACGTAGAACTCGTAGTCTCTCGGCGTTCCCATGTACATCATCGTCGCGTAGGCATTTCTCTGCTCCCCATTCGCCGCCACGGCTGCCACCGACAGGAGCACGGTGAACCTGAAGAGGTTGAAACCTCCGGTAGCCATTCCCGTTACAGAAGGGTGGATTGTCGTTGAAACATACAGACAGAGAGAGGCAACGGGACGACTAGATAGATAGTCAACTTCTCGGTAATGCTGAGGATGCCAGATAAGTTCTGTCTCTCTATATAGACGTCAGGAAGAAAATATCACAACAGAGAAGAAGGTCTAATTATGAAAGAATACGATGCTGTCTAGGGAAGGTTGGACAGATGTAAGGTACTAAGGTATTAACATAAAGATTATTAATTAAATTCACTATAAATTTAACGATCGACGACGTGATATCATAGAATAGTATATTGTTTTCAGTTTGGTCAAATCTTTATATCTTATATATATATATATATATATATATATTAATTTAACTAAAACGTATACAATTATGACAAAAATTTTATTGTATTTTTTCACTCTTAATTTTAACTTAGTTAATTTTAATTGATTCATGTCAAAAATACAATTATCACTCTTAAGTGACATGTAACGTAAGTCATTTAAAAATCCTTCAAGTTTCATCATTCATTCTTAACAGAAGTTACATAATCTTAATTAATTCTTTGTATTTCACATGTATATTTATATTTTTATAAATAAATTTTATGTAGTAGAATTTGTACAATACATAATAATATGTTTTATTAATTATTTTATGAATGTCAAGTATGTACATATAAAAAGTTTTTATTATAGTTAAATAAACTAATTAACAAAAATCACATACTTTATTAATTTTATTTTTAATATAAAATTGAACACAAGAAATAATAATAATATCAAGGTAAATTTTAACAATCTTATAAAAATTATGTACATAATAACTTTTAATAAAATATAATAGTATTAACTTTAATATATATATATATATAATATTTATTTATTTCCTTAATAATAAATAATAAATTTATCTAAAATAAGTATATATATTAAAATTACAAATTTATTTAAATATTTCCCTACATATTTGTATGTAAAAATAATAATATTATAATATGTAATATGCTACTAAAATAATTAGATTGATTAAGTTACAAACAATTAATTTTGTCAAAAGTGAGACTTAAAACAGACATATAGATTAAAGCAATTTAAATTAAGTTATGTGGAAAGCCACTTTGAAGTGATTACTAGAGTTTTGACATTAACAAATTAGATAAACTTATTTTTAATAATAGCATGGAGAAAATATTACAAACATTTTATTTATCCAAATTATAAGGTATTAAGCCAAATCAATATATAGATAGATAATACATATATAACTTCTTAATATAAATTTTCAAAAGTGTAAAAAATATCATTTTAATATGTTAGAGTTAAAATACCGGGAGTGAAAAAAATTTAATACGTAAATATTAATATAAATGTCATACAACTTATAATTTGAGTTGAAAAATATAATATCATATTAATAATGGCTGGTATTAGTTTTAGGATTATAGTTTGCTAAATCATTATAATTTATTTGAACAACAATACATACAATGATACAAATTTTGTATATTCTACGCAAAGCATAGATCAGATTTCGAGTATATTTGACTAAGTATTCCATAATTTTGACAAATAAGCTTTTAACACAATTTTCTCTATCATAGTGTTCGAATAATTTAATTTGATTGATCCATGTAAAAACAAAAGTTACATTCATGTCATCATTTTCTCACATCCACATGGACACTCTAAAATTAATCAAAAACTCCACATTCAATTTCAAAATATTTTACATTTATAAGTATGTCAAATTAAATTTTGCCTTCAAACAATAGTAAATTGCAAGTTTTGGACCTAACAATTTACTTTTAAAAATTACACAAAAATTAAGACTGAAATAAATAAATAAATAAATAAGAATGAAAACATAATGTTTTATTAAAATTTTCAAAATAATTTTAAATAAATAAATAAATGATGAAGAAGACTTCTTATATATAAATTGTATTTAATATATATTTAAGCCAATACAACTAATTTATAATTATAGTTAAGATTAATTAACTTAAAAAATGAAATAAGTGTTGAAAGTACATAATATTTATAATGGAAAAAATGATGAATAATACTAACTAAGTTAATTAAAAACTGAACTAAGTAGATAGTAATGTATATATCTTTTCGCCAAAATTAAAATATATATCTATTTATTTGATTTCTAAATTTAAAACAAAAAAAAAAGGTTAGAAAGAAATCAAATTAAAAAAAAAATCAATGTAATAAGTTTATATTTTAGATAATAAAAATGATATATACATATCTGACAAATAATTTTAGGTATCTCAATATTGTTTTAATATCAATATTAAAATGTTTGAATTTATATTTCGTAAATTCTGATTTATACATTTTTAATAATAAAAATATCAATTAAATGTAATTTGATAATTTTTGTTATCATATTGACATCCCTAAATGTGTACACAATTATATGTTTTCTGCAAAAATAATTGTAATATAAAATATTATATTTTATAAAATTAAGCATATAAATATACATGTTGGATTTTCAGTTATGTATTTATAATAATAAAATTAAATTAAAAGGATACTTTTCATAGAATTTTGAAAACTAATTATTTAATATTATTATTATATTTAAATTATATATATATAATAGTATTCTAAATAGTATATATGTATATATAATTTATTAAGATATGTTTGTGTATATAGTCTTCACATATTTTTAACTAAGAAATAAAAAGCAATTAACTATTACTAAACAAAATGTTTATACATGACTTTTTTTTATAGTTCTACTACTAACGAATTTAATATATATGTAATGAATATACTCTAAATAATACACATTACAAAAATTAAAAAGTAAGTTGAATAATATTATATCAATAACAAAAAATAAAATATTTTCATTTTGTAAGTTGAGTTAATCATAATAATATGATTAAAAAAAAATTGTTTTGATTTATTTTTGCTAATTAATATAGTAATTTAAACTTTATATCAGACTAAATTTATATAATGACAACTCAAATAATTTTTATATCTTCCGCAAAGCGCGGATGAGATCTCTAGTATATAATAATTTGGCTAAGATGTATAGAATATTGATAAGTAAGCAAAATGAATTTTTTACTAAATTCTATTGGTCCACCTAATCATACATTACATTTGTTTATATGACATTATATTTTTGCATATGTGGACACATTAAGATAATGTCATCAAGTTGATTATGAATTGTATCTCCATGACTTCAATTGAAATCTTGTTTAATGGGTGGAAACTTGACAAATTCTACCCGTCCAGAGGCATTAGACAAGGGGATCCTCTGTCTTCGTACATCTTTATTCTATGCATGGAATATCTGGCGTTCCTTATCGATGAAAAAGTTATGCAAGGATAATGGAAATGAATAAAAGTGGGAAGAGGTAGCTTGACTTTATCCCATCTTTTCTTTGTTGATGATCTCATTCTTATGGAAGAAGCGACACCTGAAAATTGTCACTGTATTAAATCGGTGTTAGAAGAGTTTTGCGCGATCTCAGGACAAAAGGTAAATCAGGGGAAGTCGATCATGGTTTTCTCCAATAATGTTCCTTCTACCAAAAGAACTCAGATCTCATCGAGGTTACAGTTTAGAACAGTTGAAAACTTTGGTTCTTACCTTGGCTTTCCGCTGGAGTTGTCAAACTCGAAAGTTAGTTCTTTTAACTTTGTTCTGGATAAAGTTAGAAATAAACTTTCGGGATGGAGGGCAAAGCTGTTATCTATGGCAGGTAGAGTTACGTTGGTCAAATCGGTCTTGTCCACAATCCCCTCCTACTATATGCAATGTACTATGTTTCCTATTTCAGTGTGTAAAGAACTGGACAGGATTAATAGAAACTTTATTTGGGGATCCACGAACCAGAAAAGGAAAATCCACTTGATCAATTGGGAGGAAATAACGAAGCCGAAAAATCTAGGGGGACTTGGTCTGCAGTCGGCGGTGTATCACAATAAAGCCTTCTTGGGTAGTTTGGCATGGAGATTGAAGAAGGAATCGACTCCTTGGGCTGTGGTAATTAGAAACAGAACGTTTAAGCGGGATGGAAATTCCCTCACTTCTTGGAATAAAACGCATTGTAATTGGAAAGCAATCAATGAAGGTATGAACACCCTTTAATTAGGATCAGGGTGGGTGGTGGCGAATGGTAGGGACATTAGATTCTGGCACGATAATTGGGTGGGCAATCAACCGCTGCGCGCTGCAATTTATGGTCCACTGAACTTTGAAGAAGACAGATTGATGGTAGAAGATGTCTTCCAAAATGATGAGTGGAATCTTGAAAGTACCTCCTTTGACTTCCCCAAAAAAATGTTGGACATGTTTCGAGGTACTCCAGGGGACAAGACCAATGTCTCTTCGGACACTCAAATATGGAATGTCACACACTCGGGGAACTACACTACAACATCTGCTTATTCTCTTTTAGCAGGTCATGACACAATCAGTCAGGTAATTAATCAATGGGATTGGGTTTGGAAGATTCAGACTATCCCAAAAATTCAGTACTTTATCTGGTTATGCCTTAAAGATAGACTAGCCACCTGCAAACTATTGAACCATAGAGGATGTAATTTGAGCCCGCTGTGCCAAATTTGTTTTTATGGGGTGGAGGACATAGATCACATTTTGCGTGGGTGTAAGCATGCTAAAGAGATGTGGAGTTCAGTCACTGGGCCGCTGAATCTGGGGCAATCTTTCGACTACCCTTTGAATGAGTGGATCAAGAAGGGTTGTCAGGAATCGGGAGTCAATATTCAGGGAGTTGAGTGGAAGTACTTTTTTCCTTATGCTCTATGGAACATTTGGAAAAATAGAAACTCTCTTATTTTTAATGATAAGCATGCTTTCTCTTCTGTTTATAATGTATCTTTATCTCAGGCAAAATTACACAAAAATGTTTATCTTGAGACTGACAGTACTAATGAGTTCATTTCCATTGATATTAGTTAGGTTCCTCCAAAAAAGGATTGGTTTAAAATTAACACAGATGGAGCTGCTAAGGGAAGTCAAGGATTTGCAGGAGCCGGCGGGGTAATCCGAGACTATAGGGGTCACTGGGTTACAGGTTTCTCAAGGAATTTGGGTTGCTCAAACAGTCTCACTGCGGAATGTTGGGCCATCCGAGACGGACTGCTTTTGGCAAAGACACTCGGATTAAAATTCATTCACCTTGAGACGGACGCCCTCACAGCCCATAAGGTAATCTCTGATGAAAATATGTCAAATCAAAAACTAAGGTCGATCATTGCGGATTGCAGAAAGCTACTGATGCAGTTCAAAAGAATGAAGTTCAGACATATTTTTCGGGAAGCGAATGCGGTAGCGGATATCATGGCGGGGATGGCGCTCAACCAGCGACAAGTGTTTGAAATTCATAGCTTACCTCCGAAGGAAACTCTTAATGCTCTCCGAAAAGACGAAGTTGGCTCTTCGGTTTCGCAAATTGTTAAAGTTAGCTAGTTTTGGTTATGTAATTGAACTTGGGTGATTAGTTGTCATCTATAGCGTTTTTTTTAATCCATAATTATAAAAAAAAAAAAAGATTCTTTCTAAGCACCACATTCAATCTTAAAAACCGTTACATTTCATCATATGCTCTTTTTTTTTTTGTCGAAAATACCGCTTTACTTGATGAAATAAAACGTTGTGACACGAGGTCACGGTTGTTCGGGATTACAATCATTCACTAAAAAAGATAACAATGGTAGTGGCGGTCTTTCGACCCAATCGCTAAGATTCACTCTCATTCTCGCTTGCTTGACTATCCAATTCGCGCAATCGTTTGTGGTCCTTGATATAGCTTGTCATTGTACTTGCTCGATTCTTGTGGCTAGTACTCTCATGTTCTGTATCGTTGTTGACAATCTCCAATGTATCGTCTCGCCCCCTATCTGTCGGTGGACCGTTTGTGAGTGTGTTTCAATGATGATTTTTTGTCACCCACGCTCGATCGCTAGACGAATACCTTCTTGGATTCCTCTTGCCTCTATGGTGTCGATGTCGTCGCTCCATTCCCTTCGGTTCATGCTACCAATCATCTTTCCTTCGCTATCTCATGCTATCACCCCAATTCCCGCTCTTCGTGTTTGTTTGCACCAAGACGCGTCATAGTTTACCTTGATGATATTTTCGGTCGGCGGTCGCCACTTTTCCCTTGGTTTGCACGGCTGGTTCGGCTCGGCTCTTTGGTCGTGCTCCTTTTGTTCGGTTAGTGCTCGTTGTATCTCCGACATGACGACCTGTGGGTTCGGTTTGTGTGCCTCGAAAGTTGTCTTGCACCTTGTTTTCCATATATGTCAACATGTGAGTAGGGTTAGGGTCCACCTCGTCTCTCTCGTGTCCCCCGGTTTGGCTCTCCTTTGTTCGAGCCACTTGACCACATCAATGGGCGTGGTTTGGTCCATCCGCAGCCCTAGCATGCCAAACCAGACCGCTTTGGTCCAGCTACATTCTAGGACCATGTGTTCACGTGTCTCCACCTCTCTACATATTAGGAATTTCGGTTGGACATTCATTCCCCTCTTCGCCATGTTTGTCGTTACCGCTATTGCATTGGTTGCGAGTCTCCAAATGAAATTCTTTACCTTGGGGAGTGTCTTTGTTTTCCATATATCCTTCCATAGGGTCTCTTGAGTGTTCGACCCCCGTTGCCCTCCATTGCCCTCTCGTAGTTTATGATAGACCGATCAGACTTGGGTTGATCCGTATTTTGTGTGCGGCCATATGTAGCGGTCCTTTCCCCCTTCCTTTGGTATCAACAACCGTAGCACATGTTCGACATTCTCTTGGTCCATTATGCTTCTAACCATGGTTTCGTTCCATTATCGGTCTTGTGTGATCAAGTGTCTCACCTTTAGTTCGCCCCCATGTTCCACGGTTGTCTCGGTATTCACCCGCTTTGTCTCCTTGGTGTATATCCATGGATCCTCAAAGACACGTATATTGTCACCCGAGCCAAGTAACCACACCCCTTCTTGTTGCATGATATCTCGCCCATGGAGTATGCTACTCCATCACCACGATGTTCGGTCTCCTCTATTCGCCTCTAGGAAATTTGCCCGTGGAAAGTACATGCCTTTTAGAACCCTAGCGCATAAGGTGTTCGACTCCGTTATGACCCTTGATGCCATGTTCGTAAGTAGCGCCATGTTGAAACTTTGGAGCTCGCAGAATCCCAAACCCCCCGTTTCCTTTGACTTTGTTAGCACGTCCCATCTCCTCCAATGTGTCCGTTTTACATCCGCAGATTGTCCCCACCAGAAATCCGCTATAAGCGTATCTATCTCCGCACACCATGTTTTTGGTAGGCGGAAAACACTCATAACATATGTGGGAATCGCCATGATAATTTCCTTTATGAATACCTCTTTTCCGGCTTGGTTTAGAGTCTTTGGTCTCCACCCTACAAGCTTATCATTTATCTTTGTTTTGAGTGAGCCCAAGGCCTCCTTTTTGGATTGTCCCCATATGGATGGTAGCCCTAGGTACTTTCCCGGATCGTTTGTGCTCTGGATGTTTAGCACTGTCTCCACCTCCTGTCTGGCTGCTGCTTGGTTCGCCCCTTTGTTGAAATAAAGGGTCGACTTGTTTACAGTGATCCTCTGTCCCGATGCTCGGCAGTATGACTCCAAGATGTTCTTTAGTCCGGACGCATTCGCTGTCGTGGCCTGTATGAAAAAAACTAGTCATCTACAAAGAATAGGTGGTGCAGTTCCGAGCAATGTTTCCTCATCGTGATGCTCTATATTATCCCCCCACTTGCTGCCCCTCTAGTCGCCTCGAGAGAACATCTGCTAGTAGTATGAAGAGGTAGGGTGAAAGTGTGCCACCTTGTCTTATCCCACGGGTCAGTCGGATTGGTGTGGTCCTGTCCCCATTCACTACTACCTGGTATGTGGTTGTTGTGATGCACTCTTTTATCAACCCGATCCATTGGTAATTAAAACCTCTCCTCCTTATTGTGTCCAGGAGGAACTCTCATTCGACCTTATCATAGGCCTTTTGCATATCGATTTTCAGTGCACATTCCGCCCTGTTTTCGCTGTTGCTCATGTGGAGGTGATGGAAAACCACGTGTGCCACCATGATGTTGTATTGTATGTGTCTCCCTGAAACAAATGCACTTTGAAATGGAGTGATAAGATCTGCTAGGTATGGTTTTAAACGGTTAACCAACAACTTGGAGATGATTTTATACAGGAAATTACAGTAGCTTATGGGCCTAAAATCAGTTGGTCGAACAGGGTTCGGCACTTTGGGAATCAACACACTATTAGTATTGTTTAGGGTGTTTAGGAGTTTACCTGTTCTGAAGAAATCCTTGACCGCAGTGATGACGTCCGCTCCCACGATAGTCCAGCTCCTTTGATAAAACAGCCCCGGGAAACCGTCCGGTCCGGGTGCACGTGATCCGCCTAACTGGTATGTGGCCAAGCGTATCACTATGTCAGTCACCTTCTGGGTTAGGCTATGGTTCATCTCGAGCGTGATTTGGTTTGGTATCCAGTTAAATAACTCCTCGCCCGACTCTGTTTCCTCTGATGTGAACATAACCCCAAAGTAGTCACGTAGTTCATCTTCTATCCTCCCCTCTTGTGTAATCCACTCGCCATTCATCCCCCTTAATCGACATATCTGGTTTCTCCTCCTTCGTGCTATCGTAGTTTGGTGGAAAAAAGTGGTGTTACAGTCCCCCTCCCTTAATAACCACTTCCCTTGGTACATTTGCCTCGAATATGTCTCCTCTCTCGTCTACAACCCGTTTATCCTCCTTTTCAAATTTATCTCCTTTTCGACCGCATCTTGGTCCATCGTGCCCTGCATATGCCTTCTTAATTCATCCTTCGTGTGTGCAATTTTCCGTATGTTGTTACCGAACTCGGTTCGGCTCCAACTCGTCAATTTTCTTCGGCATGTTTGCAGCTTGGTTTGGACGCGATGCAGCTCTCTACGTGTTGTTGGGGACTCCCATGCCTTTTGAATCACTTCCTTACATTTCGAGGTTTTGAGCCACATGGCTTCGAACTTAAACCGTCATGGTCTTCTTCGTCTCGTCCGAACGGTTTGGACCACTAGTGGGGTGTGGTCCGATCCAATTGCTAATTCGTTTATGCACCGTCCTTGTTGGTGTTTTGCTGCCCACTCCGCGTTTATGAGCACCCGATCTAGCCTTTTGCTTATTCTATGTTTCCCTCACCGATTATTGCACCACGTGAAAATATTTCCATTAGTGCCGAGATCCTCCATGTTCAAGTCATCAATTAGCTTCTTGAACTCCTGCCTATGCCTTGGTGATTTTATTCGCCCACCTTCCTTCTCGTGGTGGTGACATATCATGTTAAAATCACCCAAGAGCATCCATGCTCCCCTTCGGCCAGCTCCCAAAGTCCGCATTCAGTCCCAATTTTGGGACCTATCATTTGCGTTTGTGCTCGCATATACCCACGTTACATGCATAGCTTCCCCGTGCTCCGTGAAACTGACCTCACAATCTATGCAATTCCGGTTCGCATACTTGATTTTTACCTTTGTCTCCCCCGTCCACCATAGTGCTAGCCCTCCCGACGTTCCGTTCGGGCTAACATAATAGCTTCCTTCCATTCTCATTTTAACTCGTATCCTCTCGCAGTAGGTATCCCCGTTCTTCGTCTCCATTAAAAATATGATATTCGGGTGATACCTTTTATTGAGGTCTTGGAGGTGTTGAATTGTCAGGGCAGACCCCAAACCCTGACAATTCCATGATATTGTGCTCATTGATCCCCTCTGGCTGTTCCGGGACAGCCACCATAACCCTTTGTCGTCTCTTTTGTTCCCTCCTTTTCGCCCCCCCTCCCGACTCTTCTCGGTTTTCCTTCTCCCACTTATTGGTGTTCAACTGATTTTTTTTGGGCTAGTTCTCCTCCTTGGTGCTCTTTTTTCGGCCCCCTCCACCTTCCTTTTCAGCGACATCTTATTTAGGTACGGGCTAAGACCGGATGGTTGGATTTGGTTTTGTGGGTGTGGCGATGTAGGTGGTGTGTCCGGTGGGTTCTCGACTATGTAGTTGTGGATGGTAGGGATGTTATCGGTTGTGGCTTGAGTGTTTGGGTAGTCGGGTAGGTAGGTGATTATGGGTTGTATCGGTCTCGGTTGTGGCTCGGTTTAGGACTTGGTTTCTGTTGGTTTGGCTATTGTTGGGTTCAGCAACAGGATATTGGTCACGGCGGTTCTGTTGGCTCTCGGCTGGCTCTGTAATTTTGGATTCGGTTCTCCTATATATGTCCGGTCAGTTTGCGGGTTTATTCTTGGCCATGTTGGTTGGGTTGGTTTAGTGATTTGGTGCGGTTGTGGGGTTAATGTTCGGGTTGGCATGTAGGTTTGTGTCTCGGTTGGGTTTTCATGGATGGTGAGTGCCATGGCATTGTCCATTTCCGTATCTTGGTCTGCCCCCTTGTAGGGCTCCTCATTCCGTTTCCATTGGTCACCCTTCGTTTGGTCCTCGTCCGTGTCCATTGTGTCCGCTTTCCCCTTCCCTTTTAGGTCCCCTTTGGTCCACCATCCACCCTCTTGACCCTTTGCTTGTGGTTTCTTTGTGTCCTTGTCTTTGTTCATTTTCCTTGCCTCGACCATGCCATCAAACCATGTCTTCCTCATGGTTGGTTTGGGGCTCGTTTCTTCCCCACTTTCTTTGGCTCCTTGTCTACGGACCGTGGTAGGTTTTGGTTTAGCCCCTACCAACTACGGACCGTACGCGGGTTGTGTTGGGTCATGTTCCAGCATTTGCACCTCCCCTTTGCATGATTGGGCCGTGTGACCTAGCAAGCCACACCCATAGCAATAATCTGACAATCTTTCATACTTAATTGTCGCCCATCGTTCTCCCGCTTGGGAGCTCGTCCACCAAAAGCCCGTCATTAGCGGTTCATCCCCATTAATCTCTATCCTTAATCTCATATAACTCCTAGTCGGCCTTCCCTCAATATGTTCTATCTCAAGGCACTTTCCTATCATGTTTCCAATTCTCCAAGCATTGCCATTTCTAAACTTATCAAGGCCTAAGTCGTGAATTTGAGTCCACATGGTTACCTTCATGAAATCAACATCGTGCACACTCATGTTCGGTTCCCACCGTTTGATGTTCAAAATGTGCCTGTTTATCGCCCATGGTGACATATCAAGTATCTATTTTGCGTCTTCTTCTCGATCAAAATCGAATAGGAATATGCCTGGTTCGGCCTCCGTTATCTCGACTGCACCGTACCAAGCCCACGCAGCCCTTACGATGGTCTGGACCACCGATAATTTGATTGCCTTTTGGGCAATTAGCTTGCCCACATACCAGTTACCCTGCTGCAGTTGTTGGTTGGACCCTAAGTGGATCGCCGGTCGCCTGGAGTCGGTCGTTTCGCCAGAGCTGGACATGATCGTGGGAGCCGACTCGTCACTTGCAGCTGGCAGCTCCTACAGATTAAACAGGACACGAAACAAGAAAAAACAGGGTTATGGCTAGCTCAATCAAGTTCAACAGCAACTTAGGGAAAAAATATTGCAGGGATGCTAGGGTTTCCGGTGTTGAAGACGATGTTGTTTACGACTTACGTTGCTCCGTTGCATGGAAACGTCTCCATCATTGCACTGTGCCTTCCAATTTCTCTTCCTTTCTTTGATTGGTCGGTTGATTTCCTTAACTGTCAACTTGCTCCTCTTCAATTGGTTGCTTGGAAGCTTCTCTGTGCTTGTCTTCTTCCGCGTGGCGTATTGCAATTAATGCAAGAACGCATCCAAATCCTTTGATTGGATCAGCGAAAGTCACAGAAGAAAATCTAGAAAACTCTCGACTTGCTTCTGGACAGAGACGAGCGTGAGCTTACGCGCCACGTGATTAAGAAAGTTTTTTTGTTTTAGTAAAAATGTTTGGTTTTCATCATCATATGGTCGTACATATCTTTTTACTCACAAACTAATTAGTTAATGTAATTTTACTTTTTCTACGAGCTTAATTTACTACTTTTTATTTATTAAAGAATCTATATTAATATTTGTCATTTTATAATATATTTTCCAATAAAGGTACTTTTTTATATGTAAATCAATAAATTCTCATATTTTTATTTAAAAAAAATATATATATTATGGATTGAATATAAAATCTACCCTCACCTTGATGATGTGTCATTGACCTTACCCTTCATCACGTCTGTTTTGCATTACAATTTGACATTCGTAATCATATTTACACATGTAATTCAACTTTTATCTCCACAAACAATAATTTTTTCAATTCTCTATAAAAAGGAATAAAAAGAAATTGTAAGAACAAAAGGTTAGTATACATATCTTAAAAATCATAAACGTATTTGATTTTATGCTTTCTATCATTTTTACAATTAGCAAATAAATTGATAATGGTTTTTAACCTGCATACTCTACGTCTCTCATGCTCCAATGTTGGTTCTACTCTAAAATGTCCAGTGAATGTGAAGTCCGCTGGCGATAGTAAATTTGTGATGAGTTATTTTTATTTATTTATTTTTACGTTAACGATCTTCTATTCATGATGGTATCTCATTGTCTTGAGGAACATTATACATATTCTTTCTTATTATGTGTTTATAGTATTATATTCATTCTCTTATTATACAAATTATTTATGACATGCCTCACCTAAAAATGATAAATTTCTTATATTCATATGATATATTTAGTTTTTTTTTTCCTTTTTTTTTTTTTTTTTTTTTTGCTTTTGAGTAGTTATCATATTGATAATAACTTAATTGCAATCAAATAAAAGATATGACCTAAATAGTTTTGATATTTTACCATAACATTATTTGTTATGACAAATTTCTTACTAATTTTTTATACACTTATATCAATATATTTGAGGGTATTATATAAAAAATCATATTTTAATAGAATATATATTGTTACAAATTATAGTATGTATGATCAGGGTTGACCATAATCATATTTTAAATACCATATTTTTAAATTGCATACCATAACCATAATCATAACCATTATAGGCATAATTTGCAATACCATAACCATATTCATAACCATGGTTATTAACCACGATTTTAACCGTATACCCATATTTATTACCACCATGTGAAATGTGATGAAACATTATAAATGTTATCTTAATAAATACATAAAGTTATGTCACAAACAACAAACATATTCAACATTAACATCATTAAAAATTAACACTAATATCATTTAACATTTACATCATTCAATTACAGTTCACCTTGAAATTATAGATTTGTGAAATTTAAAAGTGATAATTCTACTTATGTTATTTAATATTAATTATTATTATATTTATATAATAAGCATTGTTATAACCGTTGGCATGACTAAAATACCATAACCATTACAAACAGAAAATTTATTACCATAACCGCACGACACCATAAGGGTACGGTTAACCATATATAAAATAACGATTATACCCATTGTTATGAGTTTTTTAGCACACCATTGTCGACCCTATGTATGATAATATATTTTGGGTTAATTACTTAATTGGTTACACATGTTTCACCATTGTGCAGAATGGTTACACATGTTTCAAAATGTGATTAATTGGTTTTGAAATGAGACTAATTGTGTTTTTTTACTGTTCACCGTTAGAAATCACAGTTAAGTCACTATTTAGATACGTAAAATGATGTAATTACCCTTTTCATCAATCAAGCTGTGTTCTTCATCAATCAAGCTGTTCTTCATCACCGAATTGCATTGAAGAACCCAGAATCTGGTTTCTACGTTCTTGAAGAACCCAGAATCTTGTTTTTGGGTTTTTCGATTCTTGTTCTTGAAGAGGATTATATGTTCTTCAATACCACTAGGGGCATAATAGTCATTTCACAATTCAATAATATGTTAAAAAAATTAATTAACAGTTTACTAACGGAATAATTAATTAATCACATTGGGAAAAACATGTGTAACCAATTAGTCACATAGGAAAACCAATTAATCACATTTTGAAACATGTGTAACCATTCTGCACAATGGTGAAACATGTGTAACCAATTAAGTAATTAACCCATATTCTTTCCTCTCTTCTTACGTCTACAATTTTAAGACATTTTAGTTAAATAAGTATTGCATTAGACCAATTAAACATGAAAATTAATAGAAAATAAACGTTATAATAAGTTATTTAATATTTAATGTATAAATATTTATTTAAAAAAATACGTATTTACTATCTTAAATTATATTTAGGGTTAAATACCAATGAGCTACATGAACTTTGGACGTTTTGCAACGAGCTACCCGAACTTTGAAAATTCAAAACGGAATACCTCAACTTTGAAGAAGGTGCAAATAGCTACCTCCATACAATTTCCGACGACTTTCCGACGAATTTCCGTCAATAGTTGACGGAAAATTGGACGGAGGTAGCTATTTGCAACTTCTTCAAAGTTGAGGTAGCTCGTTTTGAATTTTCAAAGTTCGGGTAGCTCGTTGCAAAACGTCCAAAGTTCAGGTAGCTTCTTGGTATTTAACCCTTATATTTATAGTAAGACATTATGTTTAGAAATACTTTAAATTGTACTATCCTTTATTATATATATATATATATATATATAAATTAAGTCTAACAAGTATTACATTGAACTACCATAATCTATATGTTTATACTAATTAAACATATTGATTTGGATTTGTTATAAATAAATTTTAATGACGTTTTTGACTTTTTATTATAAAAAGATACTATATCTATTAAATGTTAATTCTTGCTATCTATATATAATATTAAATATTTTTCTTCAAAAACTTTCAAATTGTGTTATTGGTTTAATTAGAAACTTTATTTTATTTTACTAATTGACTAACTTTTCGGGAGGTATATGTGGATGACATGCTCATAAAGATTATTAAAGGAAGTCTTCACACAACAGACCTCAGGGAAGCTTTCGAGTATATGCGAAGGCACAGTGTCCGCCTGAACCCGATGGAATGCGTTTTTGAAGTAAAGTCAGGAAAATTCTTGGGTTTTATGGTCACTGAAAGAGAAATTTAAGGGAATCCCGAAAAGATTAAGACAATAGAAGATATGAAGTCCCCGGCTTGCCACAAGTAGGTTCAAAGTTTGAATAGTCGCATGGATGCCCTAAACCGCTTTCTGTCAAACGCGAACGGACGGTCGCTTCCCTTCTTCTAAACTCTCAGAGCCAATCGTAGGTTCGAGTGAACTCTGGAATGCGAGGCCAATGCAGTTCCCAATGAGCCATTTTTTTATTTGAGTGTTAGCGGGGTAGAAGCCAGTACGATTTTAGTCAGGGAAGAGGGAGTAATCAGTGTCCGATCTATATTTTAAGCAAACTTTTCAATGTTGCTAAAATGAAATATATCTAGATTAAAAAGTATCTCTATGCCATGGTTGTCGCCGCGCGAAAGTTGCGACCATAATTTCATGCCCATGCAATAACAATCTTCACCAACAAACCCCTCAAGCATTTCCTGATGAAGCCAGACTCTTCAGGTAGAATGGTTAAATAGGCGATCGTATTAAGCGAGTTCAGAATAAAATTCGCTCCAAAAACAGCTATCAAAGGATAGACTTTGGTCGACTTCATAATGGAAAGCACTGGAGATGGTCATAATGAAATTGAAAAGAAACAGTTGAAGGCGGGGGGAAGAAATTGTGAAGTTATACACGGATGGATCCTCCTCCAAAGAGGGTTCGGGGGCAAGTTTTGTCCTCGTTACTCCTCAGAGGGAGCCTTTCAAGTATGCGATCGCCCTTACATTTAAAGCGACCAACAACGAAGCGGAGTATGAAACACTCATATCAGGGTTACGACTAGCCAAAGGCATGGGCCTAACCTCACTGAAGGTAAAATGTCACTATGAGTTGATCGTCAACCAGTTCAATGGAAATTATGAGTCCAAGGGTGAAAATGTGAAGAGATACCTCAACATCGCGAAAGTATTTGTCGCCGAGATTCTGAAATTTTCAATTGATTCTCTCCCCCGCACTGACAATCAGCTGGCAGACTCCTTGAGCAAGCTCGTGTTTGTGGGAACAACAATTTTAGAAGTGCTTTAGAACGCTCTCTGTATTCAGTGCTTGAAGGTATAGAAGAATTCTTCAATATGCAGGTGCAAGACAATTGGATGACTTTGCTTTATAACGTCCTGACAAAGGGAGTCATTCCAGAAGATGAAGGCGATGCCACCAGGATAAACCGTATCGTCTCTAACTATCTTATCATAGATGGAAAGTTATATCGTTGAGGGTTCTCCACCCCGTTCTTGTGGTGAATCTCTTCTCAAGAAACAGAACGGGTCCTCCGAGGATCCCATGAAGGGGTCGCTGCATGCCATGCAGGCGCACACTCATTGATGTGAAAGATCTTCAGACTAGGCTATTATTGGCCAACCTTGAGCAATGACACATCAGAACTATCTAAAAGGTTTGAAACATGCCAGAAGTTTGCTCCAAAGACTGTCTGACCACCTACCCTATTATTCCCCTATGGCGGGCGCCTGACCATTCGCTTATTGAGGAACCCATATCTTGGGGCCTCTTCCGATGAGCACCGGGCAGAGAACACACATTATAGTTGCAATCAACTACGTCTCCAAATGGATAGAGGTTAAGGCTTTGGCCTCCACGATTGAGTTATAATCTCACACTATGGTTTTCCCAAAATACTTATAAGCGACAACATATCACAATTCGTGGGGAAATAGATTAAATGGCTTTGCGGAGAATACAAGATCGGCCATAGATTCAGTTCGGTGCATTACCCCTAGACCAATGGGCAGGCCGAAGCAGCCAACAAGGTAGTCATTGCAGGTCTCAAAAATAGAGTTGAAGCCTTAAGAGGAAGCTGGGTAGAAGAGTTGGACAATGTGTTGTGGGCCATCAAAACGACATTCCAAGACAACTGTGGGGGAACCCCATTTAGTTTAGTATATGGATCTGAAGTCGTAGCCCCAACTGAGATAGCATTGCCAACCCATAAGGTTCGACATTTTAATCAAGAGGGAAACGACATCGAGAGGCGAACATATGGAGTCCAAGAAAAAATGAGAATGACAATCGCTCAAGACTCAATAATGGAAAGTTTTGATTTGCTTAAGTCAAAATTACACTTAGTCCAAGACTCATGAAGTCATTGAGAGCGACCATATACACTAGTTAAACGAATAAAGAGAAGTACAAGTCGCGACAGAATGATAGTCGAAGAAAAACACCAGTTTCGCAAATGGAACATAAAGAAAAACAACTATTATACATAATGATAAAGGGTTCATTACAAAGAAGAATAAAAAAAAACAATATCTAAGAAGAAGCAGGAGTGTCTTTGCAAGGTTGTAATCCTTCTTGGCATAACAAACTCTCAACTTGAAGTTATGCACCAACTTGATCACTTGGAGATTTGGAAGATCAAGGCTTGGATACTTCAAAGGGATCGGTCTCCTTCTCGCCCATAGGATAAACCTTCGCCTCGCCAATAACAGCTTTAGGAAATGCATCCTTGACGTAGGCGTTCTCCATAAAGTCCTGGAGCGACTTCACGTCCCAAGGAGGAAATTTGGTATTCATCTCCTAGATTTCGTCGACCAGAACCTGGAGGTAGGTAGAGACCTCGACCTTCATCACCTCCAAGGTGAAGTCGATAAACTCATCAAACCTCTTGAAGTCCTTGACTACGCTTTTAGGAGAGGGGTCAACCTTGAGTTTGGCCTCAAGCTGCTCCTTTTTGGCCCGCGTGGGACTTTTTGAGCGCGGGACTCCCCAAATTCACCTTGATGGTGAGTGATCTCTGCCTCCGCGTGGGTGAGGTGTCAGTCGATCTCCTTGGCTTGACTCTCAGCCCGAGCCTTGCCCTCATCTAAAACCTTGATATATTCTTCCATCACCTTAACCATGGCAAGCAACCCCTTCTCCCTCTCCTCAAACTCCTGGGCATTCTCAACGAGCTCAACCGAAGCCTTAACCTTCTGCTTCAACTCTTCAACATCGTCATGCTCGAGCCCCAGACTCATGTACTGCTCGAGCTCAATCAGTATGTCACACTGTTTGTCGGCGAGCTGTCCAACCATGCGGCCTATGGTCGTCTCTTCTCGAACGAGCTGGCAAAAGGAAAAGAAGAAGTTAAAAAATCAAAGGTAAAATGGGATACTTGTGCGAATTAAGTAAAGGGTCCATATCTTACCAGGGCGAGGCATTCAAAATGGCATCGCATGGCGTCCTCAATGTCATCGATCCCCACGGGAACCTCCTTCGGGTCTTGGGGAGGAATGATCCTGTTTACCAAATGCATACACAGGTCCGAGTTGCCCTCTAGATTGGTCTTGTTGGTGGTCTCCGTCTCGTGGAGAGAGAGGCAGGGGGCCCACAGCCCCCTTGGATCAACTGTCTTTGACGGCAGGTTGAGGGACAAGAAACAATAATACACCCCCGGTAAAGGCAACCTTAGAAGTTGTTGCTCTCGTGGCCCCTTTGGCAGGGACTTTCTTTCGCTGACCAGCTGCCTTCGAAGGGGCTTGGGATAGCTCGGTTTCCCCCGGTGGCACGAATTGACTCGTTGGAAGAAGGAGCCTCACTCCTTTGGCGGGGCGGTCTCCGAGAAGCGGACTCCTCATCGTCCGCTGTACCCCTTGCCTTCATTTGTGGGACACTAGGGGATGACATTTTCCCTGAAAAGGAGGAAAAATAAAACATAAGGCAATCAATTCTAGCGAACAAGTACCTGGGAGGCGACCGCAAGCCTCGACTGTAGAATTTTCCTCCACAGGCTTGTGCTTGGTCGAACACCTGGTAGGGGGTAGATGAGGACTGAGTGAAGCTTGAGTTGCGGACAACCCTGTCTTAGCTTGTTTGGAAAACATGCTAAGGAGTTTAGGACTTCAGCTGCCTACAACACAAAAAGTAACAAGAGGAAAATCATAAAATTACTCAGGCAATAAAAACATACGAAGGCTGCTGGATGCCCGCCAATTGAAGGGTAGTCTCCGATATCTCCGCCACCGAGCGGAACGAAGCAAAATATGGTTGCCTATGATGTTGGAACAGGTCATCAATTGTGTTTTGATCGCTCCCCGATAGCTTGCCAAAGCACGGGGGCAAGTGTCACCCCGATCGTGAAGCTTCAACGATACTCCTCCCTCGTAGAAGAAGTAAAACTTCTTGTAGTTAGAGTTGGTGGCTCGAAAATCGTCCACTATCCAGTAGTGGACATTCCAATTCTATTCATTGGCTCACGATTCTCCAAACTTCGGCCATCGGGCTTGAAAATGCTGAAGGAAGTTGGCTCCCATGGCGAGGTGGTAGAAACATCGAAAAAGGGAAACTGTGTACGCTCAACCTTGACGTACACACATTATCTTGAACGCTACCCACATCCTGAGGGCATTGGGTACCAGTTGGGTGGGAGCAATTCCCTAGAAACGGAAAAGCTCCTTCAAGTCTTCACAAATTGGAAAATGTAGCCCAACATTGATCTGGGCGGGGTAGATAAACGTCTCTCCTCTCCTAAGAAAATGCAATCCTAGATTTGGGTATCTGGGAGCATCCGCCTCCTCTAGGCTTGCCAGGGCACCCATGGATTTGAGTTGAGTCGGTCTGATTTCATTAATCTGAATGTCTAACAACATAGCAAAACAAAATCAAAAAAGGGCCAGGACTAAAGACATGAAACGGAAAATCATAGGCAAGGAAAAAAAATATGAAAAGAAGGATTACCTGTAAGGGAGAAGGCTGAGACGTTGGCCTTTGTAGATGAGTCCACCACAATGGCAGTGGAGGAATCACTCTAGAAACTGGTTTGGACCCTAGGTCCCTTTGTTCCGATGTAGGAGTGCCAAAATTCCAAGAGGAGTCCCTAATGGTCACGGAGGTAGCAGAGGCCCTCGCGAGTGAGCTCGGGGAATGGTTAGACTTAGGAGTCACAGCTGCCCTCATGATAAGAGGGTTTGGTTTAGGAAGTCTTTCCAGACGCAGCATTCTGGTTTCCGATCATTGTTTTGTCAGGAGATGGGAAGTCAGAGAAAACTGAAGGAGAAAGATTTTAGGAGGAGAATATGAATTCTTGAGAGAAAAACTGTGAAAGTATAAGGGGAAAGTGAGAACTGAAGTGTTTTATTTGCACTAGAAGAAAGAAGGGGGAAAATGAACAAATTCCTACGAAAAATCTCAAGTAATGATTACCCCTTTTTGAACAGAATTCGAAATGACGACAGAAGAGCAAGAGTTGTATTGAGAGGAGACAAAGATGTAGAAACAGTACGACCTAGGCACTATTAGGTGTCAAGTTAACCTTCCTATTTCAGAAGTCAAAGAGACGCGCATGCAAAATGCATGCTCGACTTACACATCCCCAATGAAGGTCTTATTGAACGCCTAATACCTAGAGCCCAAGGGCTTTCGACAAACTCACTGTCTCAAACCTTTCCAAGAGGTAAAGCCCGACCGAAGCCTCCTCACTCGAGCTTCAGGGGCAACTATTGGATATCTACAATGACGACCCAATATAACATAAAACTTACATGACATTTTGGCCCAACATGGTTTTGGGGGCAGGGCCACATCCAAATATTTCCAGATTGTGTTGGCCCATACACTCATGGAAAGCTGGAGACCACATATAAGCTCAGCAATCGCCTTAAGCCCCGGGCGGTAGCCCAAAGCCATACGGTCGCCCCGAGCCACACGATCGCCCTTGATCTCATAGGCGATCGTCTTGAGAGTGTCCGCCACCTAGTTAACCCTCCATCTTTTGGTCCCTCAACATGTGTGAAATATTTGCCATATATTTCCCGTGTATCTCAGACACATCTCCAACGAATGTTACATATGGTAACTGCAATATTACGCATAATAATCGACAATATATCTTATCCCAAAAATCACAGAAGTCATTGCTCGCAAAGATTCAGTTGCCTAATACGGTATGATCATCTAAATATATATACTTCTGCTTTTACATACATTAAAAAATAAAATAAGAATTTACAATATACAAGATACTCATTTAATTTTCAGAGAGGGACGAAGAGAAACATCCTCTGTTACACTCCATTTTTTGCAAATTCTCGGAGCTCCATCAACATTCAGGATTCCTTGTCTAGGATTCCTTGTCCCAACAATTTTAGGGGGACAAAACAATGGCGACCAAGCGTAGTTTATCAACTTTGAACAGTTTACAAATTGCTACCTGCACTTTGTTTTTTCAAATTTTGTTTCCTATACTTTCGGAGTTGGGGCAAATAACTACCTCAAATTTTTTTCCCTTTAAATATGGACGGAAAATGACGTGACATCACATGATTGGTCCATAATTTAAAAAACTAAATGATTTTTTTTTAACAAATCAGAAAAATTAATAGAGAAAATAAGGGGTTTTAATATAATATTTTCATTGAAATTTAAAAAAAAAATAAAAAAACTACTTATTTATCATTATTTTTTATTTTATAGTTTTAATAAAAATATTTATTAAAAACTCATATTTTCCATTTTAATTTTCCAATTTTTTTATTTTTTTAAAAATATTTAGTTTTCAAATTAAGAACCAATCATGTAATGCCACATTATTTTCTGTCCATATTTAACGGAAAACTTAACCGAGGTAACAATTTGCTCCAAATGTCAAAGTTTAGGTAGCAGTTTTTGAAAAAGTAAAATTCATGTAGCAATTTGTAAAGTGTCCAAAGTTGAACTAACAATTTAGTTATTAATCCTTAAACTAAATTAGCATAAGTTGAAAAATTCCTAACAAAAATCATGTAGTTTCTTAACCTCGCACACAATGCTATTTGAATTATATCTAATTTTATTGATGATCATTTCTTCAATATCAAACTATTTTTCTCTTCCCTTTCTCCTACCCATGCTGAAATAAATAATGTTATTCAGATTATCTTTTGGAAAATATTATTCAAATTTCGAATTGCTGAAATGAAATAATTTGTGGTTATATTATATTAGAAGGGTTAATGGTCAAAGTGCCCCCTAAAACTTGGCCGAAATTTAAGAATCCTGCTTAAAGTTTAAAATCCCCCCTAATGTTAAGAAATGATGAAAAATCCCCCCTAAAAGAGCATCTGACAAGGGGGGATTTTCATCATTTTCAAACATTAAGGGGCATTTTAAACTTTAAGGGGGATTCTTAAATTTCGGCCAAACTTTAGGGGGCACTTTGACCATTTACCCTATATTAGAATGATGATACTCAACGTGAGTTAGATTAACTAATAAAATGAGATACAATTTCAAAGCGGGTAAATTTAAATCCCACTAAAGACCTCACCTTAAGATCCTTATTATACATACTATCTATTTTTTTAATATATATAAATACCAAATAGTTACCCGAACTTTCGAAATTTTACAAATAGCTACACGAACTTTGAATTTTAAAAAATGACTACCTAAGCTTTGGACGAATGTACAAATAACTATCAACTTTGACACATGGGGCAAATCATTACATTCTTCAAATATGGACGGAAAATGACGTGGCAGCACATGGTTGATACATAATTTTTAAAACTATATTGTTTTTAAATACTAAAAAAATCAAAAACATTCTAAAAAAAACTGGAAAATTAATAAGAAAAATAAGAGTTTTTATTATAATGTTTGTATTAAAAAATATAAAACGAAATTAAAAAACCTAATCATTTATTTTTAATAAAAAAATTATATTTAAAACTCTTATTTTCCCTATTAATTTTTCAGATTTTTTAGAATGTTTTTTATTTTTTTTACTATTTAAAAAAATAATATAGTCTTTAAAATTATGTACCAATCGTGTGCTTCCATGTCATTTTTTGTTCATATTTAAAGAAAAATTTAACGGAGGTAGTTAGTTGCCTCATGTGTCAAAATTGACGTAGCCGTTTTTGAAAATTCAAAGTTAGGGTAGCTATCTGTTGATGGATCCCGTCCTTTTGGGCCTCAGATGATGGATCTCGGCCTTTTGTGGCCTCGACAAGTGTGCTTCAGATCCAAGAACGAAGCCCATTAGTTAGGGGTGCGCCAATGAGGGCGCACCGAGCTCATTAAGGCGCGCCAATAAGGAATATTCTCCATTCTGACAAGTTTATGACTCAATGTCCGACAAATAGAAATAGGCTACCAGCACGCCAGGCGTGGAACCCCGACACAAGGCACGATCACACTAGGCAAGGGACACCATGTAGCACACTGCTCGAGACTATTCCACTCAACTAACCGGGCGCCACCTAGGACAACTATGGTCAGCATACAACCTAAACCAGGTTAAGAGTGAAGGCTATAAATTCCTTCCCCCTCTTCACTTCAGAACTAATGCAACAAACATTTCTCTACCTTACATACACTTATACAAACTCCGACTAACTTAAGTATCGGAGGGGAAACGAGGGGAACACCCTGGGATTTCCTTTTTGTAAGTCGTGGAAGCACCCAGAAGCAAGAGTCTGGAGAACTCAAGATATACTGAGATCCAACATTGGCGCCGTCTGTGGGAACCTTAAGCACAAACAATCATGACTCCCCTCACCACAAGAACAAAGAACAACCGAGAAGTCGTGGAAAACGACTCACTCCACGTCCTGCAACAGCACCTAAGGTAAACCGTCAAGGCGCGCAATCCAATCAACCAACAGCCGTAGGAACCGAGACAGCCAAGTCGACGCACTCCCGGTTTTCCTATTCTGTGAGAGCACCTCTGAGGGTGGCAGTGCAATCGGTAAATTCTCTGACACCCGAGCTCCTTGCGGCATTGGAAGACATGCTCGACAGGTGAGAGGCTACGAAGATGGAAGAGGCAACTTCCAGTCCACTTCCATCCGTACAACAACCCACACCCCCGGCCAGTGGCGCTAGTTCGATGACGGCCCTCCTTGGGGCTATGATAAAGGAAGAGTTAGAGGAAATGATAGTCTGCTAGGTGAAAGAGCAGAAGGGACGAGTCATGCCTCGCCTCCGCGATCGGGCTTCGCATCCATTCTTGTCCAAAATACTGAACCTCACTGTTCCGCACCATGTGCGACCCTCGAAGATTGATGGCTACAAGGGTGAAGGAGACCCGGTAGGACATATACAGAGGCATGAAGCCTCCCTCTTAGGGCGAACAAATGATGATAATCATTTCGCGCTCTTATTTTCGGCAACTTTGGGAGGCGTCGCCTAGCATTGGTTATTGGGAATACCAAAGGCTTCGGTTAAAAGCTGGAGCGACTTGAAGGAGAAGTTCATAGTCCAATATATGGGCGGACTACAACTGCTCAAAAGCGTAGGGACCCTTGACAACATTAGGCAAGGGAATGATGAGAGCTTAAGTGATTTTTACATAAGGTTCAATACATAATTAACAGGAATAGACCAAGTCATCACGGGAGGCGAGACTATTCGAGCCTTGGGACCTAAAGGCGCCGCCCTATATGACAGCCTTAGTGTGATCCCAGTCAACACGGTGGAAGATATGGCATCCAGAGTAAAATCTTACGTAGACTTGGAGATCGCCAGAGAAGGGAGAAGAGCGGGGCGAAAGGAGCTGGAGAAGGACACCCTAGAGGGGAAGAGAGGGTAGCAACGTCACCATAGGGCAGGAAACGATGATCCAAGGCGTGACCCTATGATCCCGCGGGCCAGCAGGGAAGTCTATGAGATTTTTACGACCCTAACCAAGGAAATATCTGTTATCCTATCAAAAATGAAAAAGAAGGATTTGGCGACCTCACCCACAGTGAGGAGCAGCGACACTCTGATGGGTGGTGACGACAAGGCTTATTCTCGCTACCACCGCTGTAAAGGGCACTCAACGGACAATTGTCGGATCCTAAAGAGGGATATAGAGAACCTCATCCAAAGAGGGTATCTTAAAACTTCATTGCACAGAGAGAGAGGAGCATGAGTCCTAGGAGGGAGAGAAAGGCGTCGCCCAGGAAAAGCTCGAGGGAATCTGGCTCTGGGAAGTCAGAGTTGTATGTAGTCAGTGACGATTTTACCGCCGGAGGAGAAACGGGCGCCACCAGAGAAGTATACGCCGCCCAAATTGTGGGAACTTACAAAGCTGGAAAGCACCCCAGAGAAGCAGACAAGGTGGTCATATCGTTCTCATAAAGGGAAATGGGGCATATCACCCCGCATGATGATGTAATGGTTATTACAACGGGGGTGGAAAACTTCAACATGTGGGTTCGACTCTAGAAGCTCAACGAATGTTCATTTTCTAGAAACATACCAAAGGATAGGGAAAAAGGAGAAGGATTTGAAGAATGTTAATTTCCCATTAATGGGATTCGCCTCGCTTACCACGTACCCGGTTGGAGCGGTCACCTTGCCAGTCGAGATAGGGGAGGGCTAGAAGTCATTGAAGATGGACGTTACCTTCATTGTGGTAGACGCTCCAGCTGCATATAACGCCATCATGGGGCGTTCGACTTTGAATCCTCACAAGATGGTTCACTACACCTACCATCAACTGCTGAAGTTTCCTACTCTACATGGAGTCGGATCAGTAAAAGGCGTCCAGCCCACGTCTCGCCGTTGTTATGTTAACTCAACACGTCGCTATGTTTTGAAATGCAATGGAAAAGAAGCTCTACTGATCCAAACAGAGGAAGACGCTCGGGAGGAAAGGAGTCGCCCGCAAGCGATGGAGGGCCTTAAGAAGGTAGAAGGCGGGAGAGAAATCTCTTCCATTTTTTCAGGTCCTCAGAGCAAACAAGCAGTTAGAGTGGACTCCTGAATGTGAACAGGCGTTCCATGACTTAAAACCTCATCTCAAGTCGCTTCCCCCGTTGGCTAAACCCACAAAAGACGACACACTTTTTCTTTACCTAGGCATCAGTCTCATAGCTGTAAGCTCTTCTAGTCAAAGAGGTTGACAAGGGACAGGTGCCTGTGTATTATGTTTATAATGTTCTTGCGAAACCTGAAATGAATTATATGATAGGTACCTCTATGCGCTAGTAGTCTCGCCTAGAAAGCTTCGCCCCTACTTTCACGAACATGAAATCATGGTCCTAACAAATCAACCATTAAAACACTTCCTCCAAAAGCCCGACACTTCAGGAAGAATGATAAAATGGGTGATCGAGTTGAGTGAATTTCGAATCAAGTTCGCACCCAGAAACGCTATAAAAGGACAGACATTAGCTGACTTTATTGTGGAATCTACATGTCCACCAGAGGCGCCTCAAGAGCGCATCGAAATAAAGGAAACATGGACGTTCCATACAGATGGGTCATCATCAGTTGATGGCGCGGGGGCATGCTTAGTGTTAACGCCTCCAGATGGGAGCGCGCCCATGCGGTACACTTTGGTACTTACCTTCAAAGTTACTAACAATGAAGCGGAATACGAAGCATTGGTCACTGGACTTTGGCTCGCCAAGGGGCTAGGCATCAACCATTTAAACATTTATTGTGATTCACGATTGGTGGTAAATTAAGTCAGAGGAGAATATTCCACAAAGGGCGACCAAATGAAGGTCTACTTAAAGGAGGCGTGCAAATTAGCAGAAAGATTTAAGAGCTTTTAGATAGAGGATATCCCAAGGGAGGCGAATAAGGAAGTTGATGTATTAAGTAAACATGAAGGATACGCTGCTTGTCATGAAGGACCACAGTCCATCATCCGAAAAATCCTTAATCAAGGCTACTATTGGCCTATCATGAATAAAGATGCGAAGGAGATGGTTCAGAAATGCGAGTCGTGTCTGAAATACAGTCCAAGTATAGCACGCCCCTTGGCGGACCTAACCCCCATCAACACCGGTTGACCATTCACGCAGTAGGGAATCGACTTGGTGGGACCATTTCCTAGGTCTAAACAACGTACCTACATTCTCGTAGTGATCAACTACTTTTCTAAATGCATTGAGGCGATGACACTAGCGTGAACTACATAATTCCAAGTTATCAAGTTCTTAAAATCTAGAATTGTTTCTATATATGGAATTCTAAGTGTACTAGTGAGTGACAACGGGCCTCAATTTGCGGGAATCGAGTTAAAATGGTTTTGCCAAGAATTGAAAATAGAGCATAGGCAAGGATTAGTAAGACATGCGCAGGCGAATGAGCAAGTTGAGACGGCCAATAAAACAATTATGAACGGGTTGAAAAAGAGACTAAACGCCTTGCAAGGAAAGTGGACAGAAGAATTGGAAAACGTCCTTTGGGCGCTCTGAACTACACCAAAACAAACTAAGGGGGATACACCTTATTTCCTGGTATACGACTTAGAGGCGGTAGAACCAACTGAAATAGCGGTCGCCACACACAGAATAAAACACTTTGACGTAATGACAAATGAGGCCCATAGGCGTTTGAAATTAGATTTGGCGGATGAGAAGACATTGGCATCCGAACAGCTCCAAGGAAGGTTGCGCCTCGCCACAACCCGATACTACAATAGGCAAGTCTCTGCTTGCCAATTTTTTTGTGGGGGGAAGGTATGGAGAAAGAACGAGTTTGTCCATTAGGATAAAATCAACAAGTTATCACCAAAATGGGAAGGACCATATAAGGTCGTCGCCATTCCCCATTTCGCCATTCGCCATTTTGTCCTTATATGGTCAAGTATCATTGTGTTGATACTTGACCAAAATAAAGGAATCGCATGCATAGAATAAAGGTGTTCCAAGCAAGGGAAAATTAAGGTGAGTCAACATGACAAAAACACTTATCCAAAATATGAAGAAGAAAACCATAAGGGCAAGCACCCCAGTCATTACAAAGATTGCCTCGCTAAAAAGGACTTGCTAAAATAAAAGAAATATTACAAGCTAAAAATTATCGAAAGGGGGATCTTATGTAGGAGGAGCAGGTAAGAGAGGTGCATCGACTTCAGGCAATGGGGGCAGATCTGATGAGGCATCCGGCAGAATAGCCTCGACCTCAGTCAAGGAAGGCAACTTGGACAAAGCATCAGGCGGAATAATCTTGGAGGCAGGCAGAGAGGCGCGCTTGGCACGAAGAAGAGGAGAGGGTGCTGGCGATTCATCATCTTATTCATCCAAGGAGTCATGATCTTACTCCATCGCTTTCTTCTGGACCGCCTCCGCTTCAATCCTTCGTTGTTTGGACGCTTCCATCCTGGCCTCGTAATTGAGGAACTTCGTAAAGAAGGGAAACACCGCGATAGGAAACCCAACATCGATACCCAAGATATACTTACGGATATCTGCGAATGCATCTACTAAGGCTCGACGACTCCATAGTCCTTCCGCCTCAGCAAAGGCCTCACTATTTTTGAATTCTTGAGCAGCTTCGGAGAGGTGTTTGGGAACCTCCCTCTTGAGAAGCGAGACCTCCTGCTTCGCCTCATTGGCGCGCTGCTCAGTTGCCACTGCCCGGTGCTCCAAGGAGGCAGACTTAGCCTTCTCCTGGTTAAGTCGTTGGTGCAGGTCCATGACCTCGACGGTCACCTCAGACACCCTCGCCTCTGCCTTCGCCGCCTCCGCCAGCTTGGCTTGAACTCCTAGCATTTCTTGTGCATGGTGTGAGGCCTCGAGTTCCAGCTCATCCCTATCATCCCTCTCGATAGTCAATCTACGCTGGGTGCGCTCCAGTTGCAGCTCCAACTCCTTAACCCGTTTGAGTTGCGTGACAGTGGCCTCCATCTCTTCCGAAAGCTCCACAATGGCGCTACCCATTTGAAGTTGCAGGGGTAAGAGCTAAAAATAGACTGTTAGAAAAAATAAATACACTTAGAAAAATACTGGAAGACTTGCGGGTAAAGAAGGGTAACTGAGAGAACAAGGTCAGACCTTGGCGCACGAGGTTATCTAGAGCGCCACCAGACTTGTCAATAAGATAACGGTCAGCAGGAGGGCAGTCGCCAGTCAAAAGGTAGAGACCCAAATTAGGATCCAGCAAAGTGTTCCCCCTCAACAGGGGAACATCTTGGAGACGCTCACAAGGAGTCCAAGGCGCACCGCCTGGATCCTCGCGAGAGACCCACTCAGGGAGTTCGTCCACTTTGAGATCCCGGTGCAGGTCAAACGCTGGACCCGCGTACGATCTATAACGCCCCTCTTGGCCGCTCGGCATGGGAAATGGTGTCTCTAGTTTGGAAGGAATGGAAGGGGGCAACACCGTATCCGCCCCCGAGGTGGACTCCCTCGCCAGAGTCTTCTTCTTCTTTGTAGAGGGAATGCTGGGACTTTTCCTTATGTACACGGATCCGTCGTCCCTAACGCTTTTTTATGTGGAAGTACCATCAGAGAAGATGTGATAAGTCCAGGCTATCCACGCGTCCGTCACAACAGGCGCACCCCACGTCTTAGTATGGAGAATATTTAACCTTCTATCTTAAAGGGAATCGTCGCAATAGCGAGAGTAAGGGACTGCACCTTTGTAAAGAGCTACCGCCTCTTTAGAAGCAGGGATTAGGGTTAGGGGATCCGCGGATAACAGATCTACCTCATCCTCAGGTCGCGCTTTCTTTTGGGAAGATTGCCTCTTCCTTTTCTTAGATCCCTCCGCGGCGTCGCTCGGGGCCTTGCTTGGTGGCGGTTCTAGTTCCTATTCAATCGGCAGGTCAAACGCATGGTCAGTGTGCGAAAGAGTTCTTTCTGCAAAAGAAAATGAAATAAGTTATTACCCGTGAAGTGTAAGAGCGATGCTGGACTGGAGAAATCCCAGCCTTGAAGAGATCCTCCTCCGTGGTCTCTTTGGATATCCAAGAGGCGCACCCAGCTATATTGTCGGCGTACAACACGTGGAGAGACTCCTTACCCCAAGGGGATAATTCATTGTCGTCAATTTGAGTTCCTTGGAAGTAATGCACCAAGAAACCCCCCCTTGGAATAAAAAATAGGAACCCTTCCAATTGGAGTTCCTTGTCCTAAAACCAGTAACTAAGGGCCAGACGGATTCCCAATTCTGAAATTTGTTATCAGGGAAGCAACTGACAAAGCTAAATACGCTGAAGCGATTCGAGTCTATCCTATAAAAGTAGCGAAACAAGACTAAGGAGTATGTATAGCCCCTCTTTTAACACAGACACCTAAAGCCTACCCAGGTGCGAAGGGAGTTCGGGGAGACGCCGTAGTAACGGCAAGCTTCGACTAGGTTGGGGTAGATCGGAAACCTCAGCCCCGCATCTATCTGAAGGTTATATATAGTTTATTCGTCCTGACCCAGTTTAAAAATGGGATGAGCGTTCTCAGGATCACGCTCATCCGGAATGGGAAAACGAGACGCTAAGGCGTCGCTAATACACACTTCATCTACTGCCCTATTAAATATAGTCCTGGAGAGAATATTGGGTTTAGGGTCGCTAAGACCAGGGTAAAGAAGACGTTTGCTTCACCTCTTGCCGATTCGCTCGCCATTGAAGAAAGAAGGCGCTCACGACGGGGGTAGAGGCTCAGCTCGAAAGGAGAAAAGTGAGCTATTTTGAAAGGTGACTGAAGAACTGAAAGCGACCGGAGGAAAAACGGAGAGCACGGCCAGAATTCTAGAGAGAATGAGAGAAAAATCTAGTGAGAGAAAGACTCATGGAAGTAAAAGTGATAAAATTTAGAAGGAGATGCCTATTTATTGAAGAGCTCCCTAGGGGAGGTGAACGGTCACCCTACCCCTAGGGGTTATGATTGGTTGAAAACGTCCTTGGGAAGCCAAGGGTTGCCAATGGCTCGAAAAAAAGGCTACTTCCCTCCCCTGCATGAAATTCAAAATTCGAATTTCAATCTTAGGCGCACCCACTGTTACTTGCATAAAACATTAAATAGGTTGGGTTCATGGCCAACAAGAAGAACGTCGTAGTCCGAGACAGACAACACTTGTCAAACCCAATATGAGCGACGCTCATATTGGGCTTCGGGGGCAAATGATGGATCCTGGCTTTTTGGGCCTCAGATGATGGATCCTGGCCTTTTGGGGTCTCGGCAAGTGGGCTTTAGACCCAAGAATGAAGCCCATCAGTTAGGGGCACGCCAATGAGGGTGTGCCGAGCTCGTCAAGGTGCGCCATTAAGGAATATCCTTGCTTCTGAGAAGTTCAGGACTCGAGGTCCGACAAAGAGAAATGGGCTACCAGCACGCCAGGCGTGGAACCCCGGCACAAGGCACGATCCCATTAGGCACGGGACACCAGGTAGCACACTGCTCGAGACCGTTCCACTCAGCTAACCGAGCGCCACCTAGGACAACTATGGTCAGCATACAACCCAAACCAGGTTAAGGGTCAATGTTATAAATTCCTTCAGCCCTCTTCACTTCAGAACTAATGCAATAGACATTTCTACCTTACATGCACTTGTACAAACTTCGGCTAACTTAAGTATTAGAGGGGAAACGACGGGAACACCCTGGGATTTTCTTTTTGCAGGTCGTGGAAGCACCTAGAAGCAAGAGTCCGGAGAACGCAGGAGATACCGAGATCCAACATTTATAAAACGTCCAAAGTTCGGGTAACTATATGGTATTTGACCCTATATATATATATGTTTATATATATATATTCCAGTTTTGGATTCAAAATCAATCATATCATCATGCTTCCTCTTTCTTTTTCTTGCTTTCTCTTCCTTGTTTCTCCTTTTCAACATTGTTGTTGCATGCATATGCTTCTGTATAGTTAACAGACACTATGTTTCTCCTTCTCCTTCTCTAACTCATTCTCTATTTGCAGCGCACTTCAACAACACCCACCACCTTTTAAAATTCACATCCACATATTTTGTCGCCCATTTTTGCCACGACCACCACGACTACTAAACAAGTCTTCGTCCCTCGCTTACTACGCAACAACTACAGCTTTTCCATTAATGTCACCTCTTATGCACCACATTCAGTCTATCGCTACATGGACAGCAAAGTTACCTAAATCCAACATTGGTTTTGTCTGTGGGGGAACTAACAAGACATGACATTATCACCAAACAATTGTGCTCAAGCAACCAATCAAAGAGACCAACTCTAACGATTTAACCCAACTAGATTCAAAGCCTATAAGCATGTTCATCCTAAGGTAATAAAAATTCCAGTTTTTTGATGAGCTTCTATTGATTGCAAACAAATTACTATGCTCTAGAAGATCACCAAGCGTCGCAAAAAATAGTACCCGACCAAGATTCCAAAGTGGAGCATTTACCTTAGGGTTTGTTCCAACAATCCATGGACATACCACACCAGCAGTCATGTACAACATAGTGCCACTCGTCGCTCTCGAATAGCTTTTAGACAGAAGAGAGTGCCTCTATGTAGGCCACACTTACAATAACCCACGCCAGAGATGATGAAGCCACCTCTAGTGTCAGAGAGACCCAAAAGAGCATCGCATGATGCACCACCATCACACTTCAATGCCACTATCTGTGGAACATGCCTCACTTTAAGAAAAAAACTTCCTCCACCATTGACGTTCACGATGGATCAGGTGAACGAACTTATCAACTGAAAGTTGAAGGAGCAAAATGACAAGGTAATGCTCGTTCTACGTGTGAGGGCGTCCCATCCCTTTAAGTTAGAAATGATGTAGAGCATTTTCCCTAGAGACGTGACATAATTAGATATACTCAATTATATGTTAGGTATTGGAGTCTGATTAATATGTAATGTTACATTATGTATTAATGTACCCAATCATAGTTTGTACTGTATTTATCTATGTATACGTATTCTGTAACATAAACTGTCATCAATACAAATTACCAAATCACGTGGAGGTTACCCTAATTTGGGTGTTACCACGAAAAATAGAGTTTCCTCTATTCCTCTCCTCTCTAAGTGTTCCTTCTCATTTTGTGTGCAAATTCTTCATCCGATTCAAGTGGGTTTGTTGCAATTAGATCCTAACAATTGGTATCAGAGCTAAGGAGATTCAAAACGATCACTGAAGATGGAGAGTTCGAAGTTTGGAATCGAGAAGTTTGATGGATCCGATTTCGGTTTCTAGAAGATGCAGATCGAAGATTGTCTGTACCAGAAAGATCTTCACGAACCCTTGCTCGGGGTGAAGCCGAATTCCATGACAAAGCAGTAGTGAAAGCTGAAAGATCGTCAGGCCCTAGGGATGATCCGATTGACCTTGTCGAAGAACGTGGCGTTCAACATCGTCAAGTAGAAGACTACGGCCGATCTGTTGAAGGCGCTATCAAATATGTACAAAAATTCATTGGCGATGAACAATGTATATTTGATGCGTAGATTGTTCAATTTACATATGTTTGAAAGTGGATCTATTGCTGATCATATAAACGAGTTTAATATGATTGTGAGTCAACTGAGTTTTGTGGAGATTAACATCGAAGATGAAATTAAAGTCTTGATTTTGATGTCATCACTGCCTGAGTCATGGGATACTGTTGTTGCTGCAATTAGTAGTTCTCGTGGTTTTGAGAAATTGAAGTTCAATGAAATCCGAGATGTTGTTCTCAGCGAAAATATTCGCAAACAAGAAGAGGGAGATTCATCGGGCAGTGTTCTCAGTGTGAACAAAAGGGGAGAAGCAATTCGAAGGTCCAAAATCATGGTCGATCAAAATCAAAGCATCGAGGAAAATCTACGAACAAAGCCAACGTGATTTGTTTGAATTGTGGAGAAAAAGGCCACTATCGGACAACCTGTAAGAAACCCAAGAAGAAGCAGAATCAGAAATCAGGAGATGATACTGATTCTGTAAGTTCAGCAGATGACATTGGGGATGCTCTAATCCTTAGTGTGGAGAGGCAAGCTGAATCCTGGATTTTGGATTCTGGTGGATCTTTTCATTCGTCTCCAAACAAGGAATTGTTTCAAAATTTCAAGTCTAGAAATTTTGTAAAGGTATATCTTGCTGACAACAAAGCTTTGGAGATTGAAGGAAAGGGGGATGTATGCATAAAGACCCCATCGGGAAATCAGTGGACATTGGAGGATGTCAGATATAATCCTGGACTCAAGAAGAATCTGATATCTACTGGTCAATTGGATAGCACATGCTACACAGCAGTTTGGTAAAGGTTCGTGGAAGATTGTAAAGGGTGCTATGATTGTAGCCTGTGGCACAAAATATGGAACCTTAGACACCTTATACACAAAATCTGGAACCTTATAAACATGGTTGATGTTGCTGAGAGTGTTTCTGGTTCATGTTTGTGGCATAACAGACTTGGACACATAAGTGTTAAGGGAATGAAGATGTTGGTTGCAAAAAGAGATTTAGAGGGTCTGAAGTTTGTTGATATGGGTCTTTGTGAAAGTTGTGTTATGGGAAAACATAAACGAGGAAACTTCACAAATACTCCGAGAGAGTCGGAGAAAGTGCAGTTGGAAATGGTCCATACAGATGTCTGGGGACCATCTCCAATTTCATCACTTGGAGGATCCAGGTTCTATGTCACCTTCATTGATGATTTCAGCAGGAAGGTATAGGTTTACTTCTTGAAGCACAAGTTAGATGTGTTTGCAACATTTAAGAGATAAAAAGCTGAAGTTGAAAATCAGACCGGATTGAAGATCAACTGTTTAAGGTCTAACAATAGAGGAGAGTATGGCAAGTCAGAGTTCAAAGGGTTCTGTGCTGCTAAAGGAATAAGATTGATGAGGACAGTTCCCGGTAAGGCTAGGCAGAATGGAATTGCTGAGAGGATGAACAGAACATTAAATGAGTGTGTGAGGAGCATGAAGCTACATTGTGGGATGCCCAAGATGTTCTAAGCAGACGCGGTGAGCACAGTTGCATACTTGATCAACAGGGGACCATCAACTCCATTGGGGTTCAAGATTCCAGAGGAGGTGTGGACAGAAAAGGATCTCAAGTACTCACACTTGAGAACTTTCGGTTGCACGACTTATGTTCACGTTGATCCAGAGAAGAGAGATAAGCTTGATTGTAAGATTATGAAGTGTTACTTCATAGGCTATGATTCTGACTTGTTTGGTTACAGGATTTGGGATGACAAGAACAGAAAGATTCTGAGACACTGTGATGTGACTTTTGATGAATCTATCCTATGCAAGGACAGAGATCAGAGTGTTCCAGAGACTACGAAGCAAGTGGGAGTTGAGTTTGAGTTCCAGAAGACTACACCCATAGAATATACTCAAACAACTCCAGAGACTGTTGGTGAAGAACCCGTAGTAGAGCAAATGACACATGAGCAAGTGTTGAGGAGATCATCCAGAACCATCAGAGCACGAGATAGGTATTCACCTTCACTACATTATATGTTGCTGACTGATGAAGGGGAACCAGATTATTTTGATGAGGCCCTACATGTGGAGGATTCAATCAAGTGGGAGCAAGTCATGGATGATGAGATGAGCTCACTTGAGAAGAATGACACGTGGTTGTTGACTGAATTGTCTGTAGGGAAGAGAGCCTTGTTGAATAAGTAGGTGTTCAGAATCAAGGCTGAACCAGATGGCAAAAGACGGTTCAAGTATTGGTTTGTAGTTAAAGGGTATTCACAAAGGAAAAGTATTGATTATGCTAAAATATTTTCTCCTACTGTGAAATTAACTACTATCATACTATCAGGATTCTATTGAGTATTGTTGCATCAGAGAATTTACATCTTTAGCAAATGGATGTAAAAACAGCATTTTTACATGGAGATCCGGATAAGGAGATCTATATGCAGCAACCAAAAGTATTTGTTGTTCCGGGCAAGAAACACATGGTGTGCAAGCTCAACAGGAGCTTATATGGGTTGAAGCAAGCACCGAGGCAATGGTACAATAAGTTCAACTCCTTCATGACCAAGAGTGGCTTTTGTAGGAGTGAAAAGGATCATTGTTGTTATTTCAAGAAATACACTGATTATTATGTATTTCTACTCTTGTATGTGGATGATATGTTGATTGCAGGATCTAGTATGAGAGAGATAAACAATGTGAATGCAAGTCTGTCTTTAGTGTTTGAGATGAAAGACTTGGGTGCATCGAAGCATATACTTTGGATGAGGATATCTCAGGATAGATCTGATGACACCTTAAGTCTATCCCAGAACTAGTACATTGACAAGATAGTGTCCCGATTCAGAATGACTAATGTTAAACCCATGACTAATCCTTTGGCAAATGACACCCAAGATAGCTAAAGAACGTGAGCAAATGACACTGGTTCCATATGCTTCAGCAGTTGGGAGTCTGATGTATGCTATGGTATGTACAAGACCTCACATAGAACATGCAGTGGGTGTGGTTAGCAGGTACATGACAAATCCGGGGAAAGAGCATTGGGAAGCTGTGAAGTCGCTTCTAAGATATCTGAAAGGTACATCCAGTACTTCACTTTGTTTTGGAAAAGACAAAGTGATTCTATAGGGTTTTATGGATGCTAATCTTGGTGGTTATGTAGGCTCTAGAAGGAGCACATCCGGATACATCTATACCATAGATAATACTGCAGTGAGTTGGATGTCTAGACTTCATAAATGTGTTGCTCTTTCATCTACTGAGGTTGAGTATGTGGCGATAGCTGAAGCTGGGAAGGAGATGATATGGCTAGCAGATTATCTGGAAGAGTTGGGCAAGAAGCAGAACCAAAAGATTTTGTATTCAGATAGCCAGAGCGTCATATAGTTGGTGTCAGTCTATCATTCTAAGAGTAAGTATATCAGAAGGCGGTATCATTTCACTCGTAGGACGGTGTAAGAAGAAAACTTGTGCTTAGAGAAGATAGAGAGTGCAAAAAATCCAACAGACATGTTAACAAAATGTGTCGATGTTGGGAAACTGGGGTTGTGCAAAACCTCGGTTGGTCTAATGTATTTGTGTTACTACATATGGTGCAGTGAATATATTGATGATGATGCTGAGAGAATACTGTGTTTGGTGACTGAATCAATCTCCCAGTGGGAGTTTTGTTAGGTATTTGAGTCTGATTAATATGTAATGTTAGATTATGCATTAATGTACGCGTCTCGCGGTTCAACCTCCGCGGTGAGGTTGTCAGGATGTATGGGAGGCGGAAGCCCCCCACCCATAGTTTGTACTGTATTTCTCCATGTATATGTATTATGTAACAGTAACTGTCATCATTACAAATTACCAAATCGCGTGGAGGTTACCCTAATTTGGGTGTTACCACGAAAAATAGAGTTTCCTCTCATTATTTCCTCTTTGAGTGTTCCTTCTCATTTTGGGTGCAAATTCTTCAACTGATTCAAGTAGGTTTGTTGCGATTAGATCCTAACATTATAAGGGTGATGGAGATCCCTTCAAACACATCCAAACACATTAAAACTTTCTCCTAAGCAGGACAAACGATGATAACCATTTTGCTCTCATGTTCCCAACAACGTTTACGGGGAATGTATCCTACTGTTTTTAAGCATTTTTGAAGGATTCAGTGACCTCTTAGCCATACCTCAAGATTAAGTTCACCTAAAACTACAAGGGTGAGCGTCAACTCCACAAAAAATATTGGTTCCCTGGACGATATGAAACAAGGCAACGACAAGACTTTGACAAACTATTACAACCGCTTCAATAAGAACTTGGCTAATATAGACCATGTCATCTTGGAAGTAGAATTTGTTTGAGCATAATCATAAGCTTAGGTCCAAAGGGTGACACTATGAACGAAAGCATACGTGTCATTCCCATATATAACCGCAAGAGCTGACAGAGAGGGAAAAAGCATACATCGACCTAGAACAGTCGTAAGAGAGATGATATCCAACTAAGGAGGCAATGTCAAACAACTATACCTGAAAATGAAAAACAAAACATGATTAGTGCCCAACCAAGATCTCTAGAAGGTGGATAAGATAGGCGACGCCCTAGAAGAGAAGATTTCGACCCCCTTCCCCCGTGGTCTTAAGGGAGATGAAGCGTAGTCGTCTAGCAACGCCTCCCATGCCCAAGCAGATTGGTGACCCTATGGGTTTCAACATAGACCACTACTACTAGTATCACTAGGAGAAGATTCATGACACTAATGATTATCACATCCTGAAGAAGGGTATAGAGTCACTGATTCAACAATGTCACTTGAAAACAAAATGGTCGACAAAAGAGATAGAACTTGCAGTCTAGACAAAAGAGAAATGAGATAGTTAGCCCATTCAACAACGATATACTCCCCTCATGAAAAGAGGGACACAATAAACGTGATCAACGAAGGCTTTTCTTTGGGAGGAGAGTTGAGTGATGCCATGGAAGTTTATGTCACTCAGATATTGACAGTGTCGACCATGGGAAAGCAACCAAGGTCGACGAAGAGTCATCATCTCCTTCACCGATGAGTACATGGAACATGTCACCAATCCTCACGAAGACATGTTGGTCATCACTGTTAAGATCAACATCTTTGATGTGAAGAGGATTATGGTCGAGTCAAGAAGCTCAACAAGCATGCTCTTTCTCGATACCTTATTATGGGGAAGACATGACTTGAAGAAGGTGAACAGACTTCTTCCTAATCTGATTTGCGGAAAGTATCGTCTAGCCTCTTGTGCCAATCAGACTCCCCCCCGTGGTGTTGGGTGAAAGGGAAAAATGTTCTGAAAATGGACATCGTCATCTTAGTTGTCGACACTCTAAAAAAGATAAGATTTCAAATCTATGTGGTCAACTCAATCGTGGTGAAGAAATCCACTTGGAAGTCAAGAATGTGCATCGACTTCAGAGCCATGAAGAGTGTGCCCCATGGACTCCTATCCTCTGCCTAATATTAATCAATTAGTCGATGCTACGAGTGTCAATATCTGACTCGACCCAAACATGGGTCGAGTTCGGGTCAGTAAAATAAAATGTCAGGTCAAAATTGTGTTGACCTGCCCAACCCGCTAACCAAAATAGGTCAAGTTCAGGTTCTAGAATTGGACCCGATGCAAAAAATACTACTTCTCATCTTCCCAGTTTTCTACTGATTAGGGTGGAAACAACTAAGATAATTTAATGTTGTTACTAAATTCATGTAGGTGACACAAAGTAAAATATCCAAAATTCTTTATATATGATAAAATAAATAAAATTGACTACCATACAAAATTACCAATTTATGATATCTTTTAAGACGAAATTAAATCTAGGGATATATCCTTATTTGAACTTTCGCGACTCTTTTCTGCTTTAAAATATATTTTTTCCTTACGTTCTTAATTTTTTAAATTAATATTACACTTAATATTTAAATTATATAAAGTTTTTCAGAATTTTGTTTTTGCCATTTATAGTTTATAGTTAATTTATCTTAATATCTTTTATAATATATATATTATTTTATGAAAATTAACAGTAAAATTGAACAAATTAACAAAGTTAGAAGTTCAATTATCAATTTCAGAAAAGAAAAAAAACGTTTAGCTTACAATTTAATAGGGTACAAAATTACAAATTCATTCGGTTAGCGGGTCGTTATTTAACCCTAAGTAAAACGTCACATCACTTTATTCACCCGACCAGCTAACCCCATCAACTCTATTCGATATTCGTCTTCATTCGCATCTCTCTGTCTGTCGTTGTAATCTTCAACAAAAACAAAGGTCAGATTTCTGTGCGCTACCCGGTGATGGCAACGGCCTTGCAACTGCTCGATATTGAGCCTCTGGAGCTCACATTTCAATGTCAGTATTCTGTTTCACGATTCTTGATGTCGTATGTCGATTTCTAGGTCTCTTTGGTTGATTATGTTCCTGGGAATTTGATTTTAGTTGAGCTGAAGAAGCAGATCTCATGTTCGCTCCATTTGACCAACAAGACGGACAGCTATATTGCTTTCAAGGTAAGCAGTTAATATATGTAGGTTATTGATTCTCGTAAGTATTAGGATTGTCATTGTCGTGTAGATCAAGCCTGGTAATTTGATTCATATATGGATTTTATTTTATTTGATTAGTGTCAATTTCTGCTAAATCGAGCTCAGTTATGTCTCGACCTTCGCAATTGGGCTCTGTTGTGTTTTCCTTTGTGTTGAGTCAATGAATACATCGATGTAAGCATTTGAAGCTTGTAAGTTTCATCTACGGATTTTCAGGTGAAAACAACGAATCCGAAAAAGTATTGTGTCCGTCCAAATGCTGGAATCATCTTACCTCGATCTACATCTGATATTATTGGTAATTGCAGTATCCTTTTGTAGAGCTCACTTGTTGCCATTACAGTCTAAACTTTATTTACTGGCGAATTATTATGTTGATTCAGTTACAATGCAAGCACAAAAGGAGGCTCCTCCCGATCTTCAGTGCAAAGATAAATTTCTTCTACAGAGTGTAAAGGCGCCTGATGGTACTACACCAAAGGATATATCTGCAGAAATGGTAATTTTCTATAAATTCTTACAATTGACTATTTTGTAAATTAGATTTCGTAAACTTGGAAATGCTGTTTTGGGTCTAGTTCAACAAAGAATCGGGAAACATTGTTGAGGAGTCCAAATTGAGGGTGGTGTATGTCTCTCCACCACGTTTGCCTTCTCCAGTTCAAGAAGGGTCTGAAGAGGGGTCTTCTCCCCGTGCTTCTTATTCTGATATGAGCAGTGGGAATGGTTCTCAATTTCCAACTGTGAGTATTTCAAGATTACTTTCTACTTTCCATCCCTTCTTTAAGAATTAAGAAGTGAATGTCTTAAAAAAAATATTCACTTCTTATTTTGGTTGAAATCAGATCCGAAAATCACCTGACGAGTCTCAAGACAGATCTTCGGAGGTACACATTCTTCTTCCTGTGAATGTTGATTATAATTTGGATCCTCTGCTTTGACTTCTGATAGACTAGTTTATTTCACAACCAGGATTTAGTTCTGGCTTGATGAATGGATGGCATTTGGTCACCTCATTCAAAACGTCAAAAATATGGTCATGCTCCAAAATGTTGATGGCATGGCAGAATATCACTGTTGATCATGCCCAGAACTTAATCTATGAAATGGGCAAGGACCAAGTGGAGAGGATCCAAGGCCTGTGGTGAATGTTTAGGGTTAGCGCATATTCAAGATCTGCAGTTCTTGTTCTCAGGCCAAAAAATAGAGACATTCATGATCACTATTCTTAATTTCATGTTCTAATTGGTCTCTCCAGCTGCTGTTCGGAATTTCTTTCAATAAAGTGTGTAACAAAGGTTTATCTAACTAATACATTGTTGAATTTGCAAACTTTTCCTCCCCAGAAAAAGGCTCTCATCTTGAAGTTGACAGAGGAGAAGAACAACTCAATTCAACAAAGTAACAAGCTTCGTCAGGAACTGGTAAGGAAATCAAAACCTTTTGAAATGATATTACTAGTTCGATATTCGTTTTTCTCACCATAAAAATTGATCAACTGCATGACTTTTCTTGGTGGCCATCAAGCTGTCATTATTCCAAACATGTACAATATAAGACCATGAAATCGTTCAAATAGCAGAAATCAAACTTTTTGAATTATATCATTCATAATATTTATAAGTGTGCTCTACAAGTATTGAACTGTACTTTTATTTTGCATTCTTCCTTCACAAAAAGTTTAAATTTAACAAAAAATGATGAAAATGAGATTTGATCTCATGATAGCTTATGCATATATATATGTGTGTGTGTGTGTGTGTGTATGCGCCTAGCAAATTTTTGCTGTCTTATACGTTGTAACATGAGAATGTTCAATTTCTGCAGTGGATGCTAAAGCGTGGAGGCCATCAAACACGCAATGGTGTCTCGTTTATGTTTGTGATAGTTGTTGGGTTGTTTGGGATGATCCTAGGTTACCTAATGAAGAAAAGCTGATAAATTGAACGTATGCATTTTCATCTAACAAGTTCTGTTGGAGTCGTCAAAGCATATGTTGATTAATGGAGCCACATGAACTCGTTAAATGTAGCTTTGTGTAGTGTAAATTTTGAAACTCGTTAGTTATTGTTTCTTCATGTGTACGAATGAAAGACATTCTTGTCTCTGATCTAATAACAGCTGGAGGACGTATAAATGAGATTATTGGTACGAAGGTTATTATCATGAATTGTTACATATCATACACTAAACTACAGCACGGCGTCATCGTTGGTTGCTCGTGGAGTGTAACGAATATATGATTGTTCCGACTCCTAAGATAATACAAATATTGTACGAATATTAAACATTTGATTTAAATATTATTAATGTAAAACTAAACTTAATTTGCATAAGCTAATGAAATAAAATTTAAACTCTAAATATTTTTAAGAAAATGCTCGAGCAACTGAAAGCAAAAAACGTTGCTCGAACATTTTCTTTAAAGTATTTAGAGATTTTATTCCTTTTTAAATTAGTTTGTGCAAATTAAGTTTAGTTTTACATTAATAATATTTAAATAAAATATTTAATTTTGGTACTATTCTTGTATTATCCTAAGAGTAGGAACAAATCATGTCTTCGTTACACCCCACGCGCGACTAACGACAACGACGCGCACGCGAGTAACACGTTTCGTAGTCGAGTATAATCATAAGGGGAAATACATTTTAGTGGATTAAAAAACTTTCAATTAAAACATTTTTTCAATTGTGTATGTATAAGATATATATCTACATGGTATGAAAGGTACAACACTTTATTTACTATTATAAATGACATATATGTGTGTTGATTCTAGTTTTTCTATAATTATTCAGTGAGTAATTAATCTCTTAAAGGACAATATATTTATGTATAATAATATAAAATAACATTAATAGTCAATGAAAATATCAATTTAAAATTTAAATTAAGAAAATAATTACAGGAAATTAAGATATAGAACTATCTACTTAGTAATTTAAGAGTTAATTGATTTAGGTAACACGAAATTTATGTATACTACTTTTCGAGTATCTATACATAAATGTTTTTTTTGGTTGCGTGATGTCACGTGATATAACAATATATACATAACTGACTGTGACGATAAACATAGTCAGAAAAATATATGTCGACGTTTGACAAAGTTTGACTTTCAGTTTTTTTTATAGTCATCACAATACTAAGCCACAGTGAAAACAGTTTAGTGGACATTTCAAAATGTAAGCCAACATTTTTGTGATTTTTTTGATATCTTTCAAGAAAATGTTTTAGTTCATTTAAATAGTCCAACCCGACATCAATCTTGCCTGCAACTTTGCCAACTATTTCTTCCCAACGTACCTTGGAAGTTTAACTCTGATACCGACCTCAATCTTGCCCGACTTAGTCAACTTTATTCGACGTTCCCATGATCTGAACCAATACAACTTGAACCTACGCACTCTGATACCGACCATTGTCGAGACCTTTTCAGCCTTAGCCAACTAATATTTTGGATGTCCCCAAGATTTGAAGCAACGCACTATGATACCAACCTTTTCCGATTTAGACCTTTTCAATCTTTGTTCATCGCCTTAGCTAACTATTTTTTCTGAGTCGACAATATTTGAACTTGTGCACTCTAATACCTTATAAAATTTCAGACGTACACCTTAACCAATTATACTATGAATCCGAACTTGTGAGGGAATGAATTCAGTATTCACTTAAGATATCTTAATACGCTCACTACCATGTCTATGAAACAACAACTATGAGAAATCTACCGTGACAACATTAAGAAAATTTCAATGATAATTTTTTAAAATAAAATGAAATTTGATATTTTATAAACTTATTCCTCATTTTTTATTTTGATATTTTCAAAGTTACAACTGGTTAAGTATTATTTAGATTTTAATTTCAGATATATCTGGAAAAAAAACTATAGATCAAATAAAAATCAAATATATTACATAAATTAACATAACAAATGAAAATAAAATTTCATAACATGAACAATAGATCAAATTTCGTTTTTCACACCAATTTTAATTTTCCAAACTTTATTATGCTGTATGTATTAATTATTTATCGCTTTAGACAATATATTAAGTATATTCAACATATAAACGTATGTCAATTTTGATCGATGTTAATTTAGTTTAAGTTCTATAAATTTATTGATAAAATGAGAGTTTTAGAATGACGACGATTTAAGTTTTAAAAATTCACGGGTTTATCAATTTTCTTCGGGAAGAGGGATAAATGGGATTTGTTTTTGTAGAGAACTAAAGAAGTAAGCATGAGCAACATGAAATGCTAAAAAAAGGACTTAATTATTGATTAGGAAGAAAGGAGAAGCTTTTGAAAGAAAAAATATATATTTTATATATAATTGTAGATGCCATACTTGCAAATTTAAATTTTGATTGGGACAATTTTGTTTTTTAAATCCACTTGTGTATTTACAACAATAACTGTACCTTAAGTGTATCAAACAATATTGAGTACTATTGATCTAGTAGAAGAATGCGTTATTGTAATAGTGAATGTTCTTGAGTTCGAAACCTCACTAGTAAATGACCAAAATAGTCATGAAAAGTTTAAACTACAAGGCTAGACTAGTTTAAATCTCATGAAAACTGTTGAAATATATAAGGCTAGACTAGTTGCTAAGGGCTTTACAAAGAGTGATGGTATTAGCCCTTTCATCTATACCAAATCTCATGTTGCAAAGATGAATATTGCCAGAAATGTGTTAGCCCTTTCATCTATACCAAATGGATGATCATAACACTTTTTTACAATGGGACTTAAATGATGAATTTTATAGAAGTTTTTTAAAAAGTAACTACTGTGCAAAAAATATTTAAAAAAGTAAGTATACTGAATTTTTTTTTTAGCAAAATGTATATAAACGCTACTGGGCAGCGTTTTTTAGCATTTTTCAAAAAACGCTACTTGGGGTAGCGTTTTTCATAAAACGCTGCTTGGGGTAGCGTTTTTCATAAAACGCTGCTTGGGGTAGCGTTTTTATGAATTTCGCTAACCCTAGTGGCGAAAGTTTTTTTTTTTAACGTTTTTGACTTTTTTTGACGATTTGATATTTAATTTAAAATAAAATTAAAAAATTATTAAAAAATGACAGTACGTAGATATTTTAATTTCGATTCAAATGATAGCAAAACATATTAAATTTGGACTTACAGATTGACTGTAGGCTCTGCCGTAAGTTGAGATATGAAAATTTGACTTAAAATAATATAACTCATACCCTGTAAGTCCAAACTGACCACGGTGAACGTCATTTATGTCGTAATTCAATTATCTACCTAGGGTAATTTTTTTGATTAGAAATACAATGATTTTGTAACCTAACATCGCTTGTCTTAAAATTTGACCGAAATAATCAAATGCATTAGGTGAGAAATTTAATTATGTACTTACTTAAAAAAAATCAAAAAAATTAAAGTGAGTAGATAATTTAATTACAAATTAAATGAAGCTAACTAGACGTTAATTGTTTTGCTTTTAGACTGACTGTATAATACGAAGTAAATTACGTATTGTATTATACGGTCAGTCTAAAAGCAAAACATTAACGTCTAGTTAGCCTCATTTAATTTGTAATTAAATTATCTAATCACTTTAATTTTTTTGATTTTTTTGAGTAAGTACATAATTAAATTTCTCACCTAATGCATTTGATTATTTCGGTCAAATTTTAAGACAATCGATGTTAGGTTACAAAATCACTGTATTTCTAATCAAACAAATTACCCTTGGTAGATAATTGAATTACAACATAAATGACGTTCACCGTGGTCAGTTTGGACTTATAGGATATGAGTTATATTCTTTTAAGTTAAATTTTCATATCTCAACTTACGGCAGAGCCTACTGTCAATATGTAAGTCCAAATTGAATATATTTTGCATCATTTGAATCGAAATTAAAATATCTACTTACTGTAATTTTTAAAAAAGAAATTTAATAATTTTTTACTTTGTTTTTAAATTAAACATCAAATCGTCAAAAAAAGTAAAAAAAAAAATCGCCACTAGGGGTAGCGAAATTCATAAAAACGCTACCCCAAGCAGCGTTTTATGAAAAACAGTACTCAAAGTAGCGCACGTTGTAAAAAAAGCTGCCCCAGGTAACGATTATATACATTTTGCTAAATATTTTTTCAGTATACTTACTTTTTCAAATTCTTTTTGCATAGTGCTTACTTTTTAAAAAATTTCAATTTTATATGCATGTTCCTCGAAGTTTTCGTAATCAAGGGACACTACGGGAGAGAGTAATGTTAAAGGCTCAAGGGAACGACTCAAACATGGTTGAGCCGTGAAAAATATTACTTTTACAATTAATAACGACTCAATGGATGTTAAGCCGTTTACTATTGAATTATCGGTTCAATTTTTAGAGTCGTCATCTTTATTTGCGATTCAATATTGAAAGAGTCACCACTGTATTTAAAAGAATAACAAATTGCTATTTTCCGCGGCTCAAACTGTTCAGCCGTACTTTTTGGTATGTTTTTTGACGGCTCATCTTTATTGAGTCGCGGAAAGTTAAAAATGTTTTTAACAAAAAATGTTTTTCACGACTCAAACTTTTTAGTCCTTCCTTTCAAATTAAATAATTATTTTTCTTTATTTATCTTTGTTGAGCCACAAATGTTTCTTTTTTAATCAAAATTATTTCTTACGGCTCAAATACTATTGAGCCTTCCTTCGAAATCTGATTTCTGGGTTCTCAAGAACATCATAAATCAGATTTCTGGTTCTTCAAGAACCCAGAAATCAGATTTCTGGGTTCTCAAGAACATCAAATCGAATTTGATTCGATTTTGGTTCTTCAATCCTTCCAATCTGTTCTTCAATACAACTAAGGGCATAATAGTCATTTCACAATTCAATAATATGTTAAAAAAATGAATTAACGTTAAAATTAACGGTTTACTAACAGAATAACCAATTAATCACATTTGAAAAAACATGTGTAACCAATTAGTCACATAGCAAAACCAATTAATCACATTTTGAAACATGTGTAACCATTCTGCACAATGGTGAAACATGTGTAACCAATTAAGTAATTAACCCAAAAATAAATGATATATAATTAAATATAATCTAATTTTGACAACTCAAAATAAATGAGTCGTGAAAAATAAATAATTGATATATAATTTAATTTTGATGGCTCAATAAATGAGCCGCAAAAAATAAAGAATATTAAATATATTTGTCTTTTCATCGACACTTTCCTATTGAGCCGCGCTCTTGACGGTCATTATTTAGAGTCGTTATTTTTGCGTATTTATATACATTGAGCTGTCATAAATATGATGACAGTTAATATGACATATCATTTTTATTGATCCGTCTAAAATTAACAACTCAAATAATTAATCGTATAAAATTAACGGCTTAGATAATGAACCGTTAACTATTCTACTTTTAACCGTTAACCACACACTCTCCCGTAGTGGGAGAATAGTGACATTGTTTGTAGATTACGAAAACCCCTTTATGGTTTAAAACAAGTCTCTAAAAAGTGGAATCTAAAGTTGACTTAGTCTTTGATTGATAAAGGTTATAAACAATCTAAACTTGACTATTCCTTGTTTACTAAAAAGAATGGTGATGATATTATTATTTTATTGAATTATGTTTACGACCTTGTGATTACTGGTAATAGTTGTTCACTTATTGATGAATTGAAAGTTGTTTTGATGAACAATTTTAAGATGAAAGAGCTAGGTGAGTTAAAGTTCTTTTTGAGAATAAAATTTGCTAGGTCCACTAAGAGATTGGTTCTTTCTCAAAAGAAATATGATTTAGGAATGATTTCACATTTGGGATTATTTGCTTGCAAGGTTGTTAGGATTCCCATGGAATTGAATTTAAATCTGACTAGTAAATTGTATGATGAGTATTTGAGTATTAATCAACATGATTTACTTCTTTAGAATTCGAATGCATATATGCAACTGATAGGGAAACTACCTTACCTTACTATAAGTAGACCTGATATATCATTTGTCATCCAACACTTGAGTCAGTATATGCAAGAGTAAAAAAGGTCTCATTTATATGTTGTTATTTGGATTGTAAAATATGTAAAATATTATCCAAGTTTAGGTATTTTGCTTGATTATGATAGTAACCTTGATTTATTTGCCTATTGTGACACAGATTGGTCTCGTTCCGTAGAAAGTATGAAATATGTTACTGTAAATTGTGGAGCAACTCACTGATTTCCTGGAAGGTAAAAAATCAAAGTCATGTTTCTAGGTCCTCGACAGAGGTTGAGTAAGAAGCATGGGTACCACCCTATGTGAGATAATTTGGCGTCGGAGTCTGTTGAAAGAATTAGGAATAAAATGTTTTAATCTTGTTGTATTATTTTGTGATAGCAAAACTGCCTTGCATATAGCGTCTAATCCTATATTTCATAAGAGGATGAAACATATAGAGATTGATTGCAACTATATTCGAGGGAAGATACAAGAAGGAGTGGTCTTGACCTGGCATGTGAATAGCTCTTCAACAGTTAGCAAACCTGTTTACAAAGGCATTTGGAATGCAACAACACTTTGTGTTTGCAAGAACTGCTTGGAGTGAAGGACATCTACTCTGTGAAGTTTTTTTTTCCCCTTAATGGTGTTAGTTTGAGGGGGATTTTTGTGAGAATCAAACTTCGCCATCATTTAAGCTTGTTGGTCATTATGTTATTAGTTTCTTCTATTTTTTGTAGTTAATTCTGTAAGGTAGATTTTGTTATTTTCAAAATGTTCTAGATCTGATTGCTAGGGTTGTATTTTCTACTCTTATTTAAGGTAGATTTTAGGTTTTATGGGAGATCTGATACCCATCAAATGTTGCGTTCAATTTGTTTTACTCCTTACTTCCTTTCGTCTGTTTCTCTCCTAGCATTCTTCATTCTGACACAACTTGTGGAAGCTGAAGCCAAAGTCTGCCATCGTCGATGTGAATCCGAAGTTACTGCTACCAGTACAACTTGTGGAAGGAAGACTCTACAGGAAGAACCGAATTAATCATGATAAAATGTTTGGGAAGCCTCAACAACTTAACTGAGTAAAATTATTAACAAGGAGAAAGAAGAAAGGTTGGCGAGAAGGAATACGAAGCTAGGAGTAAAATATGATATTTTAAAAGAAACAAAACATAATATTAAAACAAAAAACAGGTGTTGAATACGTGTTATGATTTAACGGTAATTCAAACGAAAAATGTAACGATTTAATCTAAAATTAACAAAATAAAATATAGTTTATCAGAAACATAGGACCCAAATCATGTTAATACCAAAACGACATGAACAAAAATATTATATATTTTTCATACTTAACTTTATATTAATACTAACATGCCTGAATTTGATATTCACAGTGACCTTAAGTAAACATTAATCCTAGTATGTTGAAGTATGAATCTTGTTCTAGTGCAGGCTGCAACTTCAGACACAGTTGTTGTCTTTTTGGGTCAGCTATTGTTTCGGTTACTTGGGCTATTTTGGTTCAGTCCAATTGTATTCTAGGCTTGGTCCAGTTGTGTTGGTTCGGTTGTTGTTATCTGGTTGTTGCTATTTATTATTCTCATGGTCTATTCTTCATTTTTGTTACTTTGGGATGTAACGAACATTTATTTCTCTAGATTTTTGGTATTTAAGGTGAAGAGATGCTAGATGAAGGAACTATCCTTAATGATTCTCAAGTCTCTTCGTCTTTTAGGGTTTCCGCATTTTGGCCTTTCTCCGTTCTAACATCGAAATCAACATGGTATCATATCAATGAAGCGAATCTTGCCTTTGACCACACCGGTCATGTTACTATTCTCTTTGTTTTCATCTTCAAGCCTGATATTAAGGGTGGTTTGTGGTTCCTTCATCAGAATCACTTTGTATATCTTCCCGACCGTTTTTTAACTCTAGGGGTTTGCGGTTTCCTTTCTAGGGATCTTGTTCGGTTTCTTGTTGTGAAACTCTTCGTCGCGGATCTCTTTACCTTTGGTGGCTCTCTTGTTGGATATTGTGCAATTTAGGTTGCGATACTTACCCTCGACTATCAAATCTCGGTTATCATATACTCTGATCTCGATTATCATATCTTACCCTCGACTTATTTTTGGTTTATTGCGGCTCTGGTTTGCACATTATTACCCTCGACTTGTGCCTGTTGTGGCTGTGGTAGAGAGAGTATCGTTGGCTTACTGTGTTGTTTGTGACTTAGCACCTTGTTAAGATCTGTGATTTTTCCGATTGTTGTTATTGGTGAGGAAAAACCTCTTCAGGACGCAAAACAATATGTCACCGATGAGGTAGATCATGATGCAATGGCCGCTGTAGACTCACATTACCCCTATATTTGCATGCAAGCGATAATATTGGAACAAACATGATTTATGTGGTTTTAACCGGTCCCCGAAAATTATACAAATGTGAGGTCCTCGAGTGAATCATGTTACTTAACGTGGGTCTATGGAAATGTGGATTTACCTCAATAGAAGAATAATTGTAATACACTCAGGGACTTGGCTCGTGGTAGGCGAGGGCCTTGGAAGTGCATTTTCAATTTTCTTAAAATAATTATTGAAACAGAGAAAGAAGGTGGTGTGTTAAAACAACCATCGAAAATTGAGGTCTTTCATGATCGAATGCGTGATATAGGAATATCAGATTTGGGCAGTCGAGGGAAAAGATTTACATAGTTTAATAACTGTAGTGGGTCTAACCGCGTCCGTGAGAAAATTGATTGAGGACTCATCAATGTCGACCAGATGCAGCAGTTCTCGCATACTCCTGTGTATAATCCATTAATCCTGGGTTATGATCATAGCCCGGTATGTGTATTAGCCAGCCCATCACTGCGAAAAACGGGGCGTGAAGTAATTCAAATTTGAAGAGATTTGGATGGAGGATCTAAGGTGTGGCAAAATAATTTAGGAAATGTGGGCAACCGAAAGGAAGAATAAACACTTGTTAGAAATAGCAAGGGCTCTAAAGCTGCAAGGGTCAATCCCGAACATTTTTTAGGGAGATTGCATCCTTACAACTTGCTACCTTATTAATCTTATGTCTTCCAAATTGTTGGGGGGGAAACTCCCCCTTCGAAGTAATGAATGGCAAGAAACATCTAGTACACCATTTAAGCGTGTTCGGATGCCTAGCATATGCTAAGAATATGGTTGCGACTCATAAGCTTGCCACGAGATCTATATATTCGGTTATGATGGGATACTTTGTGACCCAAAAGGGGTACAAGCTTTATGATTTAACTGAAAAATGTTTTTTTGTTAGTAGAGATGTTATTTTCCCTTTGGGGGTGGTAAGCTTACCCGTGTTCTTTGAGGATTATATAGAAGATGAATCCAATGATGTTAGCAACTATAAATGTGCAAAAACTGAGGATTATACGAATCCCATTAGAGGAAACCCACTGGATGGGTTTCATAGAAACTCGGATGGGACTACCTCAAGTGATGAGCCCTTGGCTGACTCTGATGAGGGTGATGATCCTCCGACTGATGAGTCCTCTAGACCAACAATGAGTAGGACTGGTAGGATCATTAAGCCTCTCATATGGATGAAAGACTATCATGTATCCAATGTTTCGTATGAAAATTCTATAAAGAACTTTGTATCTTATGATGGATTGTCCCATGAGAATCAGTGTTATATTTCCACTATTTCTAAACTCCTTGACCCATAGAGTTTTTTTGAGGTAGTGAAAGACATGATGTGGATTGAGGCAATGCAGGAGTAAATAAGGTCCCTTGAGAAAAATCACACATGAGACCTGATCCCAGACCCACTAGGTAAGTCGATTATAGGTGTAAGTGGGTATACAAAATGAAATATAGGTCAGATGGGACCTTAAGTAGATATAAAGCTAGGCTAGTGGTATAACAAAAAACACGGAATAAATTATTTTGAAACTTTTTCACCTGTCGTAAAGATGAATACAAGTCGTACAATTTTGGATTTAGAAGATGTTCATAGGTGGCCCCTTTATCAAATGGACGTACATAATGCCTTCTTACAAGGTGACCTAGATGAGAAGGTATACATGCATGTCCTAGATGGGTTCAGTAATGGTAAGTCTAGATTAATATGTAGGTTACATAAGTCTTTTTACGGCTTAAGCAAGTTGGTAGTCAATGGAATATGAAGTTATGTGATGTACTCATTAGGGTAGGGTATAGTCAGTCTAAGCTTGACTGTTCACTTTTCAGCAAACGTGACAGATAACATATAGTAATTATGTTGATATATGTTGATCACCTGCTTATTTCCGGAAACAATAAAACTTGATAGGGGAATTAAAACATGTCATACTGTCCAGTTTTAGAATGAAAGACTTAATAGAGTTGAGGTATTTTCTAGGAATTGAAGTTGCTAGGTCAGAAAAGGGTTTTGTCTTGACACAAAGAAAATACGCACTTGAGTTGATATCGGAGGTTGGATTATCGAGTAGAAAGATAAACAAAACACCTATGGAAATGAACCTGAAATAGACAAGTAGAAAATACGACGAACACTTGAAATTGAATAAAGATGATAAGCCCTTAGATGATGTAAGTTTGTATAGACGGTTGATAGGGAAATTGCTATACTTAACTATCACTAGGTCAAATATAACTTTTGCCGTGCAGAATCCGAGTCAATACATGCACGATCCAAATATGTCACACCTAGAAGTCGCTCTAAGGGTGATCAGGTATATAAAGTATGAACCAGGTAAAAGTTTTTTATTGTCTTGTGAGTCGGGTCCTAGGCTTGTTGGTTACTGCGATTCGGATTGGGTCAGGTGCATAAAAACTAGGAAGTCTGTCACGGGGTATTATTAGAGGTGGCAATCGTGTCGTGTCGTGTCTAAACATATATGTCTTAAATGTGTCTCAAAACTTTAAACACAAACACGACACGATTAACTAGCAGATCACATGTGACAGGACACGTGACACAATTAACTTTTATGAAGAAAAACAAAATTGAAAATATGTCGGGTCATACAACATGACACGATTAGACACGAAGTTGTTAGACACGATACAACACGACACGATTAGACATGACACGACATGATTAGACACAGAATTCACTAATTTCACAAGTTATGTCACATATTTTCATAACACAAATCCATATATACAAAGCAAGGTCTTCAAAGTACAATATTTAAAAGTAAGTGGGTATTCCAATATTTTTATTATTATTATACTTAAATGTGTCTAAACGTGTCACAGGAATACACTAGACGATTAAACACGGTTGATTGATCGCGTTTATACAAATATATGCAGATATGAGATATTTAGACGCTATTATTAATCGTGTCTAAACATATAAAGTTGTTTAGACACATGATCTGTTAAGGCCAAACCCATATACGCTTTAAAGCAGATCATGTTGTGTCGTTTAATCGTCTCGTGTCTGAAAGTGCCAAATCTAGGTATTGTATCATGCTAGGTAGATCAGTCATTTCATGGAAGGTAAAGAAACAAAATGACGTGTTAAGATCGTTGACTGAATCAGAATATAGGAGTATAGATTCTGCACTGTCTGAAATTGTTTGGCTTAGAAACTTGTTAGAAGAATTAGGATTAGAACAGATAAAACCAGTTACATTATATTGTGATAATAAGACGGTCATTCAAATACTTAACAATCTCATTTTCCATGAAAGAACCAAGCATATAGAAATAAACTGTCATTATATTAGGGAGAAATTACTGGAGAATATTATTAAACTTGAGCATGTTAGTTCGGTGAACCAGTTGGTTGATCTGTTTACTAAGGCGTTAGGAGGCCAACAACATTATTTTCTAAGTGGAAAACTGGGAATGAGAAACATGTTTGCAAGATAGGGGGAACAATAGTGAATATTCAACTGAGGAAGAATTGCAGCATGAGGGGGAGTGAAGTGTGGATTGTGTTCTAGTGCAGTCTGCAACTTAAACCATGGTTGTTGTCTTCTTGGGTTAGGCTATTGTTTGAGTTACTTGGGTTGGTTAGGTTGGGTTCAATTATATTCTAGGCTTGGTCCAGTTGTGTTAGTCCGGTTGTTGTTTTCCGGTTATTGCTATTTATTCTTATTAGGGTCTATTCTTCATTTTTGGTACTTTGGGGTGTAACATACATTTATTTCTCTAAGTTTTAGGTATTTAAGGTGAAGGGATGGGAGATGAAGGTATTTCTATGGTTTCCGTATTCTGGCCTTTCTCTGTACTAGCCTCGAAATCAACATAGTATATCTTCATATTAAATACATATACAAATCATATTAACTTATTTTTTTTCCATACTTTAGTTCTCGACATCCCCAAATTTGTACAGTATAATTTTTCTCAAAAACATTTTACGCAAATGTATTTTATAATACCATAATATTATATTTTATGAAAATAAATATATATATACATAGGTTTTATATAAATATTTATAATTATAAAAATTAAATCAAGAATGATATAATTACTGGAAAACTAATTTAATATTATTATGTACAATTATAATTATATTTAAAATAAATTATACAGTTCTAACCAGTGTTATTAGAGTCGGACCGACCCTCGAACCGGTGAGAGGATCGGTTCTCGGTTCGGCCAGTCAGACCCGTCCGGACCCGATCAGACCGAGCGGTTCACCATACAAAAAAAAAAAGAATTATAAAGATTAGAAAAGGGTCACAAACGATTGATCAAGATCTCCGCAATTCCAACTACTAATACAAAGGAGAGGAAAAAAAATACTAATCGATAATGCATGCATATAATGGTTTTGTGTAGTTATCAAACTGCGACTGAAGTCACCGAACTTACATCACAAGAAGGGAGGTAACAAAAATATTAGAGTTCCTGCTATTCTATTTCTCTGAAGAAAAATCCAACTCTGAAGAAACTCTGGCTATTCTATTTCTCGGCCCGGAATCCGAACAATCAATGGTGAGTGGCATCTCGACTACCATATTTAAATCTTTCCATCGTTCTCAATTCGTTTCTCTATATCTTCGACTTTTGCAGGCTGAATTTGTTCGTTAAGTGCTAACCTAATCCGTTAGCCTTCGAGAAGCTCCTGGTGTTGAATTGCTCCCTCGATGACGACGTTTTCACTGTCTGCCTAGCTCTCATATGCTTGAACAAAACAAACGTGTACCTGTGTATCCCCCATGGCGACTCTATAGCGAATTTGGTTGTTGAGGATGTCCCCGACCAGCAGCAAGGTGTCTGTTTCTGGGTCAACTCTGATTCTACTCTGTTGCTTTGCCATTGTCGCGTCTGCGACCACCGAATTCAACTTCGACACCATAACCCTTACAAGTTGAAGCTGCTCGGGGAGGCCCACTGGAGCAATGGAAGTGTCTGACTCACACGGTCAAATGACAAACCTAGCTTGAAATGGGTGACGAACTGAGCTTGAAATGACGAACCAAGCTTGACCACACAGTGAAATGGGTGTGACGAACTGAAGCAACTGAAATGACGAGAAGAAACGACTGCAAAGTTGAAGTTGGAAACCTAATTGAAATGAAGTGGTTAAACTGAACTCAAGAAGTCTTCAATCAATTAAACAAAAAAGAATCGGTTGGTCGGTTTGACAAAAAAACTAAAAAACACACACAAAAATAAATAAATTGGAAACCGTCCGGTTCACACCGGTTCAACCGAGTTCACCATGCATTTCGATCTTTCAATTGAAGCAAGCCGGACAGGGGTCCGATTCCCGGTCGGATCGGCGGTCCAGTTCTGATAATAACTATGGTTCTATTGAAACTTAAGAAAGTAATTAAATAAATGAAAAATAAGAAACAAATTCTTACTAAATGATGTATTTAATAAATGAATTATTTAGGATGTAATTACTAAGTAATTTTTATTAAATATGTAATGAATATATAGGTTAAATAATAAACAATCCTAGAATAACATTAAATAAAAGTATATTAATAAAGAGTATAATATTTTTGTATTAATTAAATAATATATTTTATTATGAAAAATTGATTTCAGTTTTATTTATTTTCTTCTTATTAATATATTATATTCTCAATTTTATAATTAACTCACATTATAATATTTACATAGTGATAACGTGAATAATTATATTTGGGAATAAGCATTTATCAATTCTCTAATTTATCTATCAAAATAATATTACATCTTATATGTCACTTCAGTTTATACGAGGGCTACAAATATCAATCATCATCGAGTATAAAGTGTAAGGGAAATGAGTAGTTTCTGCTTCGGTCATTTTCGACCAGAATTAATCGTACTTTCTAGTGTTTCTTGCTTTCCAAGAGGAAAAGAAAGTGGGTCCAATTCATAGATTCCCTCCCGCCATATTTCCAGAAGATTCTATATTTCCAGAACTTTCTCCAGCCTTCTCCATCTTCTTCCTCGTTTCCCCTTCCCCAAGCATCTACTCCAACTATATAAGCACTTCCACACTACCCTCTATCCAGCAGCATTTAAAATCGTTATCAGACATCTACGACTAGCAATCGCTTCCAAAGACCAACGGCGTCATCCATGGCTATCAGGAGAATCGCAGCTTCCCCTCTCTTCTCCCGCCTCGGAGGTGTGATCCGTCCGGCTTCCGCCACTCCCTCCATCTCCCGCTCCTTCAACACCAATGTGCAGATGAAGTGTTACGAAGAGGACGACGACCGTGATGTTGATGTCCAGCGTGGAGCCGCCGATCGCTCTGTTTCTCGTCGACGCGACCATGAGTTTTTCTCAGGTAGTTGTGATTACGTCCTCGGATTTTCCTAGATATTATTTTGGCTCTGTATTGGATTAATTCTGGTGTCGAATTTGATCTGATTCCTCCACAGATGTGTTCGATCCGTTTGCTCCGACGAGGAGCTTGAGCCAGGTGTTCAACCTAATGGATCAGCTCATGGAGAATCCGCTTCTAGCAGCGTCACGCGGTGTGGGCGGTGGATTCAAGAGAGGCTGGGACGTTAAGGAGGACGACGACTCCTTACTGATGAAGATCGACATGCCAGGCCTAGGCAAGGAGGACGTGAAGGTGTCAGTTGAGCAGAACACTCTAGTGATCAAAGGCGAGGGTGAGAAAGAATCGGAGTCGGAGGAGAACAGGAGGAGGTACTCCACCAGAATCGATCTATATCCGGAGCTGTATAAGCTTGGGGAGATCAAGGCGGAGATGAAGAATGGTGTGTTGAGAGTTGTTGTGCCCAAGGCGAAGGAAGATGAAAATAAGAACGTTTTCCAGGTTCAGATCGAGTGAGCTTTGGTTCTTGGTCATGGTTATGTTTCTGACTGTAGTTTTTTTTGAAAATATTTGAGATTTTCTTGTGTTAACCTTCATGAATGTCTGAGGTCAATGAAAATAAGTCGTGGTATAATGCTTTTGCGTTTCTTCTTCAATTGCACATGTTTGGGCTAAATTACTCTTGCGTTGGGTCAGTATTGGGCCTACTGGCAAAGTAGAATTTGTCGGAGCAAAAGTAAAAAGATTGTGGCTTATATATTACTCGAGGGGTGAAGACATAAGATAAGTATCTAATTTTAAATTTGGAAATGGATAAATCTCGAATCTTACCAGATGAGAGAATCTCGAATCTTATATGGAGTGTTCACCTAGCGAATGGATTGTTCTATATTTAGGTGAAGGTTTCGTGTATATTGGGATTGGATTTATATTTTGAAGAAGGGTTTGTGTTAAGGGAGTGAATTCGTGTCATGGGTGAGTTGCGGGTCGTGTCAGCCACGGTCGTGTCAAGAATCGTTTGACCCAAACACGATTTGTATATTTATATGAGTCAAGAATTGTAACCTAAACCTGATTTGCGGGTCGGTTGGTCAACCCACGAGTTAGGCTGACCTGTCAATACTGACATGCTATCCAACATGCATCTCTTTCTATCATTTTATTATGCATTGATTTGTTAGCAATAATCCTCATAAAGAAGTGTGATTTGTTGTTGAAGAAGGAGTCGTCGTCATTCGCCGACCTAGGTGGTTCGTTTGAAAATATTTCAGACGGTGGAGAGGTTATGGAGTTGTAAGAATAGGTTCTAGGTTCATTCTTAATGGTTTTAAATATGGTGCCAAGGTAGAAGAAGGAGTGGGAGAGAAAGGAAGAAGGAGAGGATGGTTTGGTAAAGGCGAGGTTTGAACTATGAAGGCAGACGCAAGGTTTGAAGCTTGAAGGTTATGGAGAAGGGGATAGTGGTGAAGTAAGGTTTCCGTTCACTTATTCCCTCTTCAACAAGTGTCCTCTAATTATTATTTAAACATATAAAATTTTCATGGGTCAGGGTTGACCCATGGGTCAAGATTTCTGACCCAAACGTGACCAGTGTTTTCACGGGTAAGTCATGGATCGTGTCAAAATGACCTATGGGTTAAAAGGTGTGACCCAAACACGACCTGTGGGCGGGTCACCCACGAGTGATTCACGGGTTGGATCAATTTTTGACACTCCTAGTTCGTGTATCTCAGGATGTTTAACGTCGATGAGACCCCTTGGAGATTGACACTTGTTAAATGTAATATAAAATGGTTGTCTCCTTATACTCATTAAAAAATTCAGAATAATTCAAAAGTGTCACTACAAGAATGTTGTTCTACAACGATGGTTTAAAGTTGTTGCTAGGAGGTCATTTGCCGTTACGGATGCTCAACATCAACGAAATCTTCGTGCCGGTAGGCCTCGTGACTGAAGGTTTCCACGAGGACAATATGCCGACACTGAAGGGCTGTCGTTGCTAGAATGAATAATTGGACGTAGCTTTAGCATCAACATATTGGCGTTGTACTTTAAACGTAATTATCATCGACACACTTTAGTTGTTAAACATGATCTTTTGTTTCAAAATAATTTGTTGATAAATTGGAGGTATCAATGTCCGCATTTTTGCGTCACTGTTTCATTGTTTATTACATCGCCTGTTTTTAATGCAATAAACTTTGATCAACTACAAACGTTGGCTATCACTAATTAAGTTAAATTTGCCCCGACTATGTTGTAATGCTAAACCTTGGTTACCTCATCAAAAGGTACCTGTCGATGTATTGCCACGAATTCTGAAAACCCGCACTGTTACAACAACATTGTTGTTAAATGTGTTGTTTAGCAACAACAAATATTGTTTTTCAAAACTTGCATATGTTTCTTCATAGGTTTTTGCAGATAAATTTTATATGTGGCGACGTTTACTGATTGTATTGCACGGCTGCTTTCATGCAAATCTGCAATGTGATATTACTATAGTAAATCGTCCGATCTGTATCTATTGAACATTCTCTTCTTTGTAGACAACGAATACCCAACAGTAAAAAAATAATATAAAACCGATTCCTACAAATGTTCAGTTCCAAACATCTAAATGTACATATATACATTAAAAACCACATACGCAAACACAGTTAGCAGCAGCTCCAAAACACACAAAAACTACATTAACAAAGCATGGTTTAGGACCTTCCACAAAATCTATGGGCCATTGTTCAGACACATACTATCTACAGACTTAATCTATTTAACATCAATTTTTTAGCCTTACTTTCTACAAAGCTGTCGTTTTGATGCATTTAGAGTAGTTTGCCATGCATTTGGTTCTGCGAACATCAACATAACATCACTTAGATGGACATTGATCACAATATCATACATCCAACTCTGAATAAGAATAACAATAAGGTAATGATCACAATAAGATGCATCCACATCTTTCTAATGGTCCATTCAGTTTATGAATCGTCGAGAAATGCACCATTGACCTGCATGACTCATCTCATGAATGTCATATCTCTTTAAAATGACATTATGTTTTCCTGGAATTCCAATAGAGTGGCTCTTGGTTCATCCACCTTCTTTGCACTTTCCTCCATCAATTTCCGGAGTTCGACCGTTTCTTCTCTAGCCAACACAACTTTTCCCTAGATTGCTTCAACTGCTCACTCTCCATCATCCGTGCAATTTTTGACACACGAATTCTACGATGGTCAGGCTTACGAACTTCAGCATAGAGTGCATCCTTGTCAACAGGATTTTAACAATCTGAATCTAAGCTAGATGTTGAAGATGAAGAAAGGAAGAAGAATTGAAGGAAGCTTAGGTTCTTAGCAACCGAAATAACATACTTCTAAACTGAAATCTTACTATTGAATTGAGTTGCTTAAAGCATTACAAATGAATCCTATTTATACTAATCAAACAGCTCCAAGGCTACCTATAATTACAACAATCTTGAAACATCTCCAAGCTTCTATAAGCTTCAATCATCTTCTTAATCTTCCTTGATGACTTCGGCACATATACTTGGATTGCAAGCTATTCATACATCCTAACATTCCCTTGAGAAGTTTCCTTTTCAAATTCAATTTGAAAATCTGATACTCAATCAGACTCCTTCCTTCTGAATGCTGAATAGCTTGACTCAATCATTGTTTTAATCCATCTATATAAGCTGTGTACCTGCAATCGCTTGAAATACTCATATAGCAGACTCACACTTTTATCAAATCATGTATCTGATATTCTCACATCATTAATCTTTCCTCAAGACAAATCTCATTTGTCACTATATATCTAGCTAATAGCAGACAAGCTTCTTGTACTTCTATACAAAGCTCTGTGCTCAGCAATCATCAAATACAAAATCATTGTCTCTTCAACATGTTTTCCTTATTGCTCTTTTTTTTAAGATACTGATAGAGAGGTTTTCACTTGCCTCTATCTTACCAATGGAGTTGGGAGGTTTTCATTTTCCTCCATCTTTTCCTCCTCAAACTCCCCTTAAAGTATCTTCAACGTTTTCTTTAAGAAGAGTAATTTTTGGACTCAAGCTCCACCCTATGTCAGTATATTCATCAGCATACCAGAAGCTATATTTTTTTTCCTCATTCTTGCTTCTTCTTCTTTATACTTCTATTCTTTTTTTTTTTCAAGACAAATCAACAAGTAATTGAGATCACCAACACAGAGAATCATATAGAAAATATAGAAGACTTTATCAGAATCATCAGATACATAGTGACAAATGAGATTAACATATGAGAAATAACATCAATCAGGATAGAGTACACAGCATATGACTCAACATCCGCAGATATCTGAATACAAGTAATATCAAGTGATTACTTATACACAGATTGTATAGAGAAGAAAAAGAAGAAAAGTCAATGCATATAATCATCATAGATAGGCAAGAACTCATGATGAGACTAGAAAAATCAAATGAACAAAGAAACTTAGAAACTCATCTCAAGACAATATTAAGAGTATCAAACTTACTTAACATCCGAATCCAAGTCTTTTCCACTTTCATTCTCAACAAAGTCACATGGTGAAGAAGTTAGTTCTTCAAAATACATCACTCCCAAATTCTTTCTGAATGGAATGAATTGTTTCGCTGTAATGGGTTTTGTTAAGATGTCTGCAATCTGATCAGTTGCAGGCACAAAATTCACTATGACTTGTCCTGTTTGAACCTTTTCTCTGACAAAGCACAAGTCAAGCTCCACATGTTTCATTTTCGAGTGATGAATGGGGTTTTCCGTCAACGACACCGCACCTGTATTGTCACTCCTAATAACAGGTATTGAGGTAAGTTTAATATCAAGCTCAGAAAGAAAAGATCTAACCGACATAACCTCACAAACAACATTTGCAATATCTCTGTACTCTGCTTCTGCTGACGATCTAGAAATGACTGATTGCTTCTTAGAACTCCATACAATTGGGTTGCCATTTAGAAGTAGATAGTGACCAGAAATTGACTTGCGAACAACTAGATCACTTCCCCAATCCGCATCTGCATATGACACTAACACCACATCAGATGTAACTGTAGGGTTAGAACGAAAGAGCAGACCATGATCTAAAGTTCCCTTAAGATATCTTAGAATACAAACCACAGCCTTCTAGTGAAAAACCGATGGATGTTGCATATATTGGCTCATCTTATTGACAGCAAAATGTATGTCTAGTCTGGTTACACAAACATGCTGTAAAGCACCTATGATACTTCTATATATGTGTTCATCAGCAGGGGGAGACTCACCTTGAATTTCACTTACTTTTGTAAGGAAGTTACCGAACATTGGAGTAAGTAATGGAGATGCATCCATCAAGCCAGTTTTATGCAATAGATCAGTAATATACTTCCTTTGTCCTAGAATTAGACTATCCTCTGTAACCTGCACATCCATACCCAAAAAATAGTTAAGTGAACCAAGATCTTTCAGCTTGAATTCATTGTTAATAGCTGAAATGACAAACTCAATAGAATCAACATCACTACCAGTAATAACTATATCATCAACATATACTAAAAGAAAAACCATACCTACAGCAATTTTCTTGATAAAGAGACAATTATCAGCTAAGGAGACCGAGAAAAACAGAGTTTGAACCAGAAATCCTTTGAGTCGGTCAAACCAAGCCCGAGGGGCTTGCTTGAGACCATATAGAGCTTTATTCAACTTGCACACAAGTACATTACCGTGCTCACCAGTCTTCTCAAATCCAGGTGGTTGATTCATGTAAACATTCTCAAGTAACTCACCATGTAAAAACACATTATTTACATCAACTTGTCTAAGCTGCCATTTGTGAGTTAAAGCAAGAGTTAAAATGATCCGTACCGTGGGAGCTTTGACTACTGGACTAAACGTATCCTGAAAGTCGAACCCTGCTTTTTGTGAAAATCCCTTGGCAACCAGACGTGCCTTGTACCGCGCAATTGATCCATCTGCATTTCTTTTGATTTTAAAAAGCCATTTGCAGCCTATTAGAATTCTCCCAGCAGGTAACTTGACAAGCGACCATGTGTTGTTCATATCCAAGGCATGAAGCTCATCCTTAATGGCAGAAGCCCATTCAGAATGTTGCATTGCAGTATGCACATCATCTGGGGCAGTGTTGGTTAAATCTGTAGAAGACACCATCAAAGTTGTTAAAGCATTTAAATTCTTTGATTTCGACCTAGTTTGCATAGAATGATTATTGAATCTGAATTTATCAGGAGAGGCATGAACACCAGATGAAGTTGCCCCAACATGAGAAATATCTGTCATAGTAGAATCTGTAGGTAACATAGATGCATGCTGATCATCCATTATCGGAACAAGCAGAGAATCAGACAAACCATACCTAATAGCATTTTGTCTATTGTCCACAACCGAAGTATCAACATTATCATAAGGAAAAGATGTAACCTGAACATGAACCTGATCTTCTTGAGAAGATTCAGTGTTAACTGGAGGAGGTTCATCAGGAGAAGTAGTGTCATATCTGGTGTGAATGATGGATGGTTGTATCACTGGATGAACCTGATCTGCATCATGAAAATTATCAATATCAGCATCATTAGGATCACAGATACAGAGTTAAATGGAAGAAAGAAAGGCATTGAAGTAGCTGTATTTTTTACTGCTCCTGACTGTATGAATGAACCTGTTTTCACTGAAAAGGGAAACACAGCTTCATTAAACTTGACATGTCTCAAAATATATACTTTACCTGATGCATCCATACACCTGTAACCATGCTGATTCGCACAATACCCTAAAAACACACACGGTGTGGATCTGTAATCTAGTTTATGTTTGTTAAAGGGTCTGATAAAAGGGTAGCACAAACATCCAAAAACACGTAAGAAAGCATAATCAGGAGGTTTACAAAAGAGTTTCTCATGAGGAGATATACTATCCAGCACCTTAGAAGGCAATCTGTTAATAAAAAACACAGAATTGAAAAATGCACCAGTCCAATATTGCATAGGTAAAGATGATTGATTAAGCAAAGTAAGACCCATCTCTACAATATGTCCGTGTTTACGTTCAACTATGCCATTCTGTTATGACGTGTAAGGACATGTTAAACGATGATTAATGCCACACTGAATAAACAAGGAAGACAGATCTTTGGACTCACCACCACCATCAGTATGTACAGACTTGATTGTAAATCCCAGTTGTGTTTGAACAGCTTTTCTAAATTGAGGAAATATCACGGACACATCACTTTTGTTTTTCAAGAAATAGATCCAGGTATATCTCAAAAACACATCAACAATACTAAGATAGTACCTATTTCCATTGGAGAACACCGGGGCAGGTCCCCACAAGTCCATCTCAAGTAGCTCCAGAGGAAATGTGTATTCTGTCTGCGAAGCATTGAACGACATTTTGCAGCTCTTTCCAATAGCACAAGCATTGCACATAGGAATCTGAGAAGAAAGATGTAAATTGGATTGTTTAATGACAATGGACATAATATTTTGAGATGGATGACCCAGACGTTGATGAAGTGTCATGGGCGAGAGTTTAAGTTGAACAACATTGCATATCGCTTCTTTATTAACACTCAAAACATTATTATCCATACAAGAACTAGCAAAACAAACATTGTTTTTATTCGGATTAACATTCAACATAGACCTATCGAGATTACTGAAGTCTAGTTTGTATAGACCCGCACTCTCAGTACCCCGTAGCAACACTTGATGATTCCGAGAATCCTTCACCACACAATGAGTATCATGAAACTCAAAATATACTTTGTTATCCTTGGTAAACTGCGACACAGAAACCAAGTTCTTAGTGATCTGATGAATGTGTAACAGATTATGTAAAATTAGCGGTTTGGAAGCTGTATTTATAACAGATGTACCAATGCTAGTGATATCTAAGAAGTTACCATTCGCAATCTGAACCTTACCAGAGCCAGAGTAGAATTGAGCACCCACAGGAGCGCCATGTGAGAAGTGATTTGTGGCGCCTGAGTCTGGATACCAAGCTTTGTCCATAGTGTTGGAGCCGCCTACGGATGTCGTGGTAAGATTGAGCTGATGTGTATTGTCCATTGTAGATGACTGTGAAAGCTGCATCGGTGCTGAGGGAAGGTTTGAACTGAAAGGCACGACAGGACATGAGAAGGTACTATTCGGTGTAAGTAGCTGCTGAATGGTGTTGGTTGGCAAGTTGTAGGGAGACATAACCGAATAAGGTGGATGTAGAGAAGGATAAAAGACAGGTGAAGGAGGAATGTATTGATTGATCAGATTGGTAGGGTATGCAGATCCATATGGCTGGAATGGATTAACAGATGATACTGCAGGACCAGGTATGACGGTTGGAGGTGCTGAGGTAAAGGAAGGAGTGATGGCTTGGTTGTAATTCGGTTTGGACATAGAAGATGCAGCTGGCGGTGCATATGACATGGAGTCATCATCCTGCCAGTGCACGGAGGAGAGATTTGCACTGAAATTCTCATTCGGTTGAGCAGTGACTCATTGAAAGCTCGTGTTGAACCGTTGATAACATCGGTGGACCAAGTGACCGAACTTCCCACAAAGTTGACATTGAGGCTTGTTGTTACCATAGCCTTTACCTCTGCCTCGTCCTCGACCATATGCTGCTGTGTTTGATTGATACTCATAGGTGTTCGTCTTCTGAACAGACTGACCAGTATCGACCGAACTGATCTGTGGAGGACCATCTGCAGGCTTGGTATTCTGATTCGTGCTTTGAACAGCAACATTTGCAGTGACAAGGGAGGTATCAAACAGCAGCTCCCTCTGTCGAGCCTCAGCATCCAGTAATACAAAAGATATAGAAGATAAATCGTAAGGATTCCTACTGGCGTGAATCACAACAATGACACTATCAAACTGTCCTTTGACACCGTTTAATATAATCGAGATCTACTGCATTTCTTCGATAGGGTGGCCACAACTTGCCAAGCTATCACAGATGAGTTGTATCTTAGTTAAGTACTCTCTCATTGATTGATTCAACAATTTCCGAACCTTCAACCTATCATAAAGACTCATAATGCGTGCAATTGATGATGATGAAAAGTTCTGATGAAGTTTGTTCCAAATAGAGGCTGCAGTCATACATCCTACAAGTCCTTTGCTAATAGGCGAAGCAATTGAAGCAAGCAACCAAGAAGCAAGAGATGAATCTTGTTGGTAGTACTTAGGAAAATCAGGATTTGGTACCTGATTGCCTTCATCATCTTCAATCAGTCTCGGAACTTGTAGAGAACCGAGCAAGTAGCCTTCTAGATTAAGTCCTTGAACTGCTAGCAGGACTTGATGCTTCCACGCTTAGAAGTTGTCTTCTCCAGTTAATCGGCAGATCCTCTTGTTGAAGAAGGCTGGAATATCTTCATCCATGGCTGTCGAGAGTTTAAGAAAAAACTAAACAGAATGCTGCGATAAACTCACCAAAATGATGTGATCAGCTATGATGGTTCGGTCACCAAATTTGCACTTGCACGAAGAATGCTTGCAATTAAATGAATGCTTGCAACGAATGCTTGCAACGAATGCTTGCAGCAGAGACTTGCAGCAGAGACTTGCAACAGAGACTTACAAATTCTTGCAACAGAGACTTACGAATGCAACACAATTCAGCAACAGAATGCAGCAACAGATGAAACAGAATGCAGCAACAGAGACTTGAAACGAATGCTTGCAGCAGAGACTTCCAACATAGACTTACGAATGCAACAGAATGCAACAGCAGATGAAACAGCTCTTGCAACTTGCAGATGAACAGGATCAGTGATTGCGATGAAACGAATGCAACAGAATGCAGCAACATAATGCAACAACAGATGAAACAGAATGCAGCAACAGAGACTTGAAACGAATGCTTGCAGCAGAGACTTGCAACATAGACTTACGAATGCAACAGAATTTAGCAACAGAATGCAGCAACAGATGAAACAGAATGCAGCAACAGATGAAACAGAATGCAGCAACAGAGACTTGCGATGAGATGAAACAGATAGTTACGATCAGCTCTTGCAACTTGCAGATGAACAGGATCAGTGCTTGCGATGAAACGAATGCTTGCAACGAATGGTTGCAGCAGAGACTTGCAACAGAGACTTACAAATGCTTGCAACAGAGACTTACGAATGCAACAAAATTCAGCAACAGAATGCAACAACAGATGAAACAGAATGCAGCAACAGAGACTTACGATGAGATGAAACAGAGTCTTACGATCATCTCTTTCAACTTGCAGATGAACAGGATCAGTGCTTGCGATGAAACGAATGCTTGCAGCAGAGACTTGCAACAGAGACTTACGAATGCTTGCAACAGAGACTGACGAATGCAACACAATGCAGCAACAGATGAAACAGAATGCAGCAACAGAGACTTGCAATGAGATGAAACAGAGACTTACGATCAGTTCTTGCAACTTGCAGATGAACAGAATCAGATCACCAACTTGCAGAAGATCAGAATGAACCGAATGCCGATAGTCGAAGATAACCAGAATCGATGGTTGCAGAAGACCAGCAGCCGAAAGCCGAATTAAATGAGCAGGTGAAGCAGGATCGAGAGAGCTCTGATACCATTTTAACAATCTGAATCTTAGCTAGATGTTGAAGATGAAGACAGGAAGAAGAATTGAAGGAAGCTTAGGTTCTAAGCAACCGAAATAACAGAATTCTAAAACTGAAATATTACTATTGAATTGAGTTGCTTAAACCATTACAAATGAATCCTATTTATACTAATCAAACAGCTCCAAGGCTACCTATAATTACAACAATCTTGAAACATCTACAAGCTTCTATATGCTTCTATCATCTTCTTAATCTTCCTTGATGACTCCGGGACATATACTTGGATTGCAAGCTATTCATACATCCTAACACAGGACCATCCTCATCCGCCTCCAATTCAGCCTCCTTATACTATACTTGTTCCTACATCACATTACAATCATCAAACATTTCTATTGGCAGGTTTCAACATGGGGAAGACGATGAGTATCCTTAAGGACTAGCTGCTTACCATAATAGTTCTTGTTTTCGGATCCAGAGACACACCTTTCTTGTCCACATGGTTTTTACGGAACATATGATACTCCTCTGAATGTACCCCATTATTCCTGCACTGACCCTGCTAATCTAGACTCCTCTACTAGGTGAGTTATTAGATGCACGGTAATATTGAAGAACAATGGTGGAAACATTCTTTCTAAATTGCACATTGTCATTGCTATTTGCGACTCCATTTTCAGAAGATCAGACATATGCAACCCCTTAGAGCAAAGAACTCTAAATGTGTTGGTCATGGTCATGTCTATCAACTCTTTGCATACATGATATGACAATAATCCCTTAATTTTCAAGGATAAGATCCTCTCCATAAGAACTTGGTAGTTATGAATTTTCAGACTAATCAACGCTTTGTCCTTCAACTTCACACACCGAGAAATGTTGGATGAATAACCACTCAACAATCTCAAGCTCTTTAGGGATTCACAAAACTTCTTCTTTTGCTGTTTAGAAAGGGAAAAACAAGCGAGGGTAACACCAATTTTGTTTCTCTCCTAACTAGGTGCAACGATGCTCAAATGCCTAAAGCTTCCGAGTTAAGTCTGGCGTTAAGATTGTCCTTGTTTTTTCCTGCAACACCTAATAACAACCCAATGAGATTATGACAATTTTTTTTCTAAATGTATATAATGTCCAAGTTATGACGAATTAGAAGTTGCTTCCATTAAGGTAACTAGAAGAAGATACTCTTTTTTCCTCCAATTTCCAGTGGAGGAATCTAGTCCAACCTTGACGTCTGGATGAGTTTTACCAAACGTTACGGGGTCTAGATACTCCAACTGTTGTAACACATCATCTTTCGATAGTCTTTGTGGGGGCTATACATAACTCTTGTGTTCTATCGAACAAGCTTTTGTTTCTCCTCCATGGATGTTCGATCGGGAGGAATCGTCTATGGACCATGAACGCACATTTCCTACTATTCTTTAATCGACAATAATAAGTGTCCATTTGACAAATAAGACAAGCCAAATTACAATAAGTAACCCAACCAGACAAGTTCGCATAAGTCGGCAGGTCATTAATTGTCTACAGTATGACAACGCGCATTTGGAAGTTTTCCTTTTAACCGACATCATACATCAACACACCATTCACACATAACTCATTGAGTTCATCTATTAACGGCTGCAGATACACGTCTATATCATTGGTTGGGGTCTTAAGACCCGGTATCAACATTGACAGCAAGTAGTTGGTATCTTTCAAGCACATTTCGGGTGACACATTGTAGGGGTTAAGAACAACTGGCCACATGCTATATGAGTGACTTTTATCTGTATGGATCAAACTCATCTGTAATCAATGCCTTAGTATACCATCTTTTATTCTGTGTGTATGGTGCCAGGTCATAGAGTATCTATGCAACCCTGTAATGAGTGGAAAATATCGAAGTACTTTGACTAGTACTTTGATATCTCCGAAATGTCCATTCCTCCTTTGCATCTCGATTCACCACACGTTGGACAAACATCTAAATTGAAGTATTCATTTATTAATAGAATACATTCATTTACACAAGCATGTATCTTCTTGTAGTCCAAGCCTAACTCATATATAAATTTATTGGCCTCATTGTTCGACTTATGTACTGTATTCTCAGGTGGTAGTACTTTATTAAACATGTGAAGCAACTCATTGAAAAATTTGTTAGAAATCTTATTAAGGTCTTTAGATGCAGCAGTTCCACTAAAAAAGACATCTTGCTATAAGAAACACACCTATGATATAAGCTATTTTCACAATCTTCTAACAGCTTATAAAATTTCATAGCATCTGCATTGGGTTCCTCACCATCATCCCAAATCAAACTACCAATCCCATCATTCACCATATTATTTAGGGTTAATTACTTAATTGGTTACACATGTTTCACCATTGTGCAGAATGGTTACACATGTTTCAAAATGTGATTAATTGGTTTTGCTATGTGACTATTTGGTTACACATGTTTTTCCCAATGTGATTAATTGATTATTCCGTTAGTAAACCGTTAATTATTTTTTTAACATATTATTGAATTGTGAAATGACTATTATGCCCTTAGTGGTATTGAAGAACCCAGAATCGAATTGAAGAACCCAGAATCACAATTCTGGGTTCTTCAAGAACCCAGAAATTCGAGAAAAATAGGTTGGTGATGAAGAACACAGCTTGGTTGATGAAGAACACATCTTGGTTGATGAAAATGGTAATTACGTCATTTTATGTATCTAAATAGTGACTTAACTGTGGTTTCTAACAGTGAAAAATAAAAAAATCAATTAGTCACATATCAAAACCAATTAATCACATTTTGAAACATGTGTAACCATTATGCACAATGGTGAAACATGTGTAACCAATTAAGTAATTAACCATATTCTTTATGTCATAGTTGTTGTATTTCTCCTGTTTCTGGACATGACATCGTCGTACTCCTCCCCATGGTCCACCCACGTAGTGTAAGTGGGTAATATTTCAAACTTTTCAAGATGCAACTTCACAGTACTTCTTCTAAGTAATAGACAACCTACACAACTTATGAAATGGTAGTAAATTCTCCCATCCCTGGCTGAACAACTGTAGGTAAAGTCAAGGAACGAAAGTACGTCAACCTTATATTCTCAACTTTGTCGTGTCTTGGTCATCCAACTCTTATCCATGTGGAATATTCAATCTGCTTATTAATGAGCCCAAAATGAAGACAACACAAGCTACCTGTAATTTCAGCAGAACATATCAATGTAAATGCGGAAATATGAACAACTGTGTCCCACAATTGGGTCACTAAACACGTACTTCACAGAAACCATAAATACAACTTGTATTGTTCTTTTGAAAAATAGTTAATTTACCATATAATTGAATCAGTTAACCGCCAACCGCTATTTAAGGAAACATGAATTTGACATAACAATTGCTAACTAACCGATATGTTTTAATAAGTTGTGATAACAGATAGCTCATAAGTGTAAGATTCTTTAATCACAACGGATTCACAAACAAGAGTACCAATCCCATCTCCAAACGTTTCATGAAACGAAGAACATGTTATAATAACTACATTAAACAAGGGGCTAAACTCATCCATCACAAACAGAGTGTTATGCAACCGTACACTGTAACTGCTTCAATGTACGACATCGACTAATCTGTTGCATGAATTATGACAGCATCCTCTGGAATACATGGTCATGACCTCCGTAATTATGTTGTCAAAAGGTCAACTACAGACAATTGGCAATCACAATTCAGTTCTACGACAACATGAGAGCTTGCCTCAGTTAAACAAGTTGACGCGGTACTGTTTGAGCTACGCCGCAAATGGGGTGCCCTCAACACGTTGAACAACCCTAGTCAATCGATTTGCTGCGGTGTAATCGATCTGCACGGGAATCTATCTTTCTCTGTTGGAAGATGTGATTGCGGATGACTATCATCTTTTACAGAAACTTTCGGTAGTGTGTTTCGAATGGTGTCCAGTACGGGTATTTTCTGTTAGTTTATATGTTGGTGTACCATTTAGCGACGACAACTGTAATATTACATTCCGCTTTACGTCAACAGTGTTCATAGTTCTACTTCATCAAGCACTATTGATACTAAACAACTGTTTCTGCAAAATCGTATGTTGTTATAACTGATTGTCATTATTAGTATCAGACTACTATCCACTTTTTTTTTCGGGTTAAACATTTTGCTGCAACAAAAGTACATACTAAAACTCATTTTCAGTAATGGGAAAATCACCGACATTGAATAGTGTCATCCACTACGACATATTTAGCCGAAACTACAACAAAGTTTTACTATCAAAACCATTGTGACAACACATAATTTTCGTGCCTGTTGTGCAACATTCTTGTAGTGTGTTACTCAATATTGGATGGTATTTGGATAAGTGGTCCAAAATATAGTTTGACATGCTATCACTGAGATTATGACATCTTACAAGATCATACCACTTATAAGTGGGTAGTGTACAAAAATATAGTTCGACATTAATGTTCTTAGTGGAGGATTGTTAATGGGGATACGATTGTTAATGTAGGGTGATTGTGACTTCTTACAAGATGACACCACTTATGTGGCTAGTGTAGAATGTTCAGTACTATCAGTAGGTGAATATTGGGACAATTTTTATGATGTATATATAAGTGCAATAATATGTTGTATGGTGAGTTGCAATCGAAGGTTGAGTAGATGTGGCACACCCCTAAAAGTTGGTTATGATTGGTGACGTGAAGTTGATATGATAGCCATAACATGTGAATGATAGAAAACAAAAGTGATTGTAGTAGAGTGTTGGTATTTCGAGAATTTTTACAAATGAATGGAATGCTTTGGGCAACTCGTCGATGTGCGTGCCTTGGTAAAGAAGACAAGCAATCAAAGTGAAGTGCAAGGTGTAATCGTACAAGAATACATGGAGCAAAGTGTGAAGAATACATACCTTGTCAAGTGGGTAGGCATTCAAAACGAGTATGCGGAATGCGAGTCTCAAGTCTTTTTAAAGAGTAGAAGTGTTCGAGACAACATGCAAACAAAAAGTTCCATAATGAAGTCTTTTGATGAGAAGTCCAAGCGTGTAGAGAATACGCAGTGAGCATGGTGAATATGCATTGGACGTAAATGGGAAGAACGAAAATGATTTAGAGAGCAACTTTGATTTCAGCTAAACCTTTGCCTGCTTGACAAATGCGAGAATTTATGCAAGTGGTTGAGTTGCGGAGCTGTTGTAGAATTTTAATTCGAATATTGTGATTTGGTCCCTTTCGAGTATGCTTGTGATTTCTTTGAGGATATGAAGTTATTTGCAAAGGAGATGGTAGATATCGTATTTTCAAAATATCTGTTCGAGCTAAAAATGTGGGCTTATGGATAGGTTTCTTGCTGATGTATCTTAGGGATGAATATCAATATAGATACTATCTTATCCTTTACCTAGATCTAATAGGGATTTTTCGAACCCTTGTAGCTGCAGTTATGATAAGATTTCGTGCTTATCAAATATGTCAATCTCTAGTGTTGTAATCAAATTTTCGTTCATCCTTAGAGACTAAACTAAGAGTAATTGTGAGGACTTAAATTATTAGGGTTAATATGGTTTTACTGCTATTTTTTTGTGCGATCTTGTGTGCAAAGGGATTCGCGTTACGTTGAGTTTCTATCCCTGTTGGTGGTTGATTGTGCAATCGTGCCAATAAATCCTTTATTTAGGCAAAAAATTAGTCCATAGTTAAGTCCATGTGACAATACGTATCTAGAGCTTACTAATTGTCAAACGACTATGGCGTAAGGCATTATCAATACGCAACAAGTTCAAAAATAGGAAACTTGGTGTCCAATATAGGGTGATGATGTGTTTCATAAAATCTAATGGAAAAAGGAGTACTTGAGGTCCAATAGAATTCTCAAACTACAGAACCAACTACTTTCACACTGGGTAAGAACATCCTCCGCAAGGATCCAAACAATTCCTACAACAAATGATATTGTGGAATTTGTCTATTTGACAAAAGAAACCTCAAAGATTTCTCCATACCTTGATGTATAAAACTCGACTAAGTTCAAGGAGAACATTCAATTAAGGTTGTGAATAACTTATTCTACAAAATTAATTAATACCTACTCTTGATGCAAATCAAGGATGTGACCATAAAGGTGAGCACTGTTGCATCTTATCTTACTGTGAGGTGAACACTGTTGCATCTTATCTGATTGCGGATGCTTTGATGTGGTGGAGAAACATGTATTATGTTGGATTTAGCAAGACATTCTACCATAACTATATCGTTGAGAAAACTTGGAGTAAGGTGCGATATCACATGTAAAGGGCGACTTACGAGACTATTTTGGAGAGTTTCAATGAATTCGGTAAAGCATATGCTCTCAATCCAACCCCAAATATTCGGAGAGTCACGACAATTCACTCTGCTCCTACTTTGTTGACCAAACTGTACAGTAGGATACTAACTCAAGGACTCAGTAGTTATAACATTATAATCCCTGCGACAAGGAATCATAATAATGTCCCAAATTTAAAGTGTGAGTTTCACATGGGAGTGTTAAGGAAGGTCACTAATAACTACCCTCGCCTTAATCACTGAATTCAGTACTTCCTCAATCACAAACACCTGATTTTAAATTTTGTCCCACTAGCAATGCACTGCACATCCATACTTCAAGTTTAATTAACATGTTTTCTTTGAGATAGAGTTAGTCTTCGCAACATTATGAGAAAAGTTGGGTCGGTTACTCACACAATTTTATCTATTAACCCTGGTCATTCACACAATTTTATGGTCAAGTATTCCATTCCAAAGATTTATTTTAGTAGACAAATTCAAACAATTTTAGTAGACAATTTTATGGTCAAGTCATTCACACAATGAGTCATAGACAAATTCTCGTAGACATAGCATTTCCCAAATTGTGTAAATAGATTAACACTCTATGAAAATTGACTTTCCAGATTGGTAAAACATGTATTTTTCATAAAATTTAATTATTTTTTGACTAAGTTCTCAGTTTTTCATTGTTGTGATTACAAAGTATTTGTTGATATCTTCAGTTTTTTTAAATGGGGGCAAAAACTAAAATTATTAAAAAAATATAGGGTATAATTTACTGTCAATTAAAAGTCGGGTGGGGGTGGGGGTGGGTGCCCCTACACCCTGAACAACGTCGTCCCTGGATGATACTTCATTTTTTATAGTATATATTCTACTAGTCCAGTTGAGCCCACGTATATTGTCACTCGTCTTAGCATGAGTCTGGACCACCAGGTGGAGCAGGAAGAGTCGGAAGTATAGCACCGACGACCGGTCTGAGGTAGAGCAACGAAAAAGGAACGGAGGTTGCCCGACTAACTATATATATATATATTAAAATATACATATTTTTGATGGCTCAAATAGATGAGATGTAATAAATAATAAAATAATTTTCCACGACTCATTTATTTTAGACATTAATTTTCACGGCTCTACCAAATTCGAGCCGCGATAAATCCCCCGACACTTCCTATAACGGCTCAATTTGTGTTGAGCTGTGAAAATTTAACGACAGAATTAATGAACCATTAAAATTAATTTTTTCAGACTATATTGACTACTTTCCCGTACTCACCACACCAACCAGACCAGGACCAGCTAGCTGTACCGTACTAGCCAACCAACCCATATTGTACCAGGCAATCTCGTACCACCCTATCATCCCCGTACCACCCACAACCACCAAAGTCCGGAAATTAATGGTGAATACGAAAATGGAGACTCGAGCCCAATGCGAAGTTCGAGCTGAAAGCTACTTTAGGACCTCTCTGCTTCAGTAGTCGCCGCTTCAACAGATGCGGTCGATCACCAGTATGCAGATGAGGAATGACAACGTGCCATGGAGGAGCGTCAGTGTGTGGCAGAGGAATGCCATCAAGCCAACATGGAAGACCTCGCTAAGGTGATTCAGGGCGAACTAGATCGCGTGAGAGACCAAACTGGGCAGAGACAGTGGTATACTCGGGTACGGTGTTGGGAATACTTGGATGGTAGCGGTAACCCCTTCCAGCACATCATCGATCACTCACTTCGGCTAGACAGCTTCCGCAGCTCCGCCCGCTTCGGCCAGACACCCATTGTAGCTCCCGCCCACTTCGGTCAGACTATCATCGCAACTCCTGCCCACATCAATCCAGCTCAGCTAATCGCCATGATGGCTCCGCCAACCGCAGTCGCGATCTTTCACGTCGCTTCATCCGAAGGATGATATTTTCTCGTGGAGGGCCGTGAAAATAGTCATGTGTAATGCGTCAGAATAATTTATTTGCCTCAATTTTTCAGTACGGATGTCGTGCGTTAGCTACTTCGTTGCGAGCACTAAATCGAGATAGTCGAGACTTCGGACAAGGTTAGACTAAACGTCGCTGTGATACATTTGGATGGTGAGGCACTTCAGTGGAACAAAGGCTACGTGAAGGTCCAAGTCGCTGAAGGAAAAACAGTCATGTGGCATGGTTATTCGGGGATCCAATGTTGGAGATGAGAAACCTCCAGTAAGAAGGTTTTTTGTCCGAGTATCAACACAAGTTCAATAGTCTCCTCCACCAAATACAACTTATGGAAAAGGTATCAGAGAGAACCGGCATCGGTCAATTCATTAGGGGGTTGGAATTCCACCTGTAGGAACAAGTTCGGTTACAACGTGTGCAAACACTCCATGAGGCCTATTAAGTGGACAAGATCCCCGATTCGGTTCTCACATCGTAGATGCCACCACCCACCTATTCACCGTCTCGCTTCGATAATTGGAATGGTGGAATGACCACTAGCAAGAAAATGTTGACTCGTAAAGCTAAAGGACTTTATTATTTGTGTCCCTAGAAGTATGTAGCAAGTCATAGGCATCGAGGAAATCAAATGTCTTTTTTTTTTTATTGAAGTCTGAAGGGGTGATGCTTATGAACCCAATGGGCATGTCGACCTTGAGGATAAGGTCGTTGCTTTGGGGAATGTAATTTTACAGGTCAGATAGTTTATCGGTTCGGTTAGTCGTAGAAGTGTAACCTGAACCTATACAAAGCCTAAGCCTATATAAATGTAGGCATGTCTATGTAGGAGGACACATGCATAATAATACACATTTCCCTATTGCCTACCCCTCTCTCCCTCTCCTGATAGTTATTTCTTCTATCTTCTTCTTATTCTCTCCAAGAATCTCTATATCTCTTTCGTTGCAGCCAACAACTTCCCTTATCTCCCGACATTCTCTTATTCACGTACGGGAAGCATGTTCCCCGCCCCATCCGATTATTTGGATGTATCAAGTTGAAATCTATTTTGATTAAAGAAATCACACTTTCAAGATTGTACAGACGAATCTTCTTACTAGGTTGCTTAGACTTTTACGATGCTGAATCTGTTTACAATTTAGGGTTTTTTCTTACAGTTTAGGGTTCTTATTAAGTTACCTCCCTGAACGATTGCCTTAGCGGAAGCGGAAGCGGATCTGCCTGAGGTTGGGATCACGGTCTGCCGGATAGGAGGACATGCCACGGTTTGACGGGCAATGACCTATAATACCACAGCTACTGACCTCTATCTAAACTGTAGGGCGGCAGGGCATCACTGTCATCATCATCAGGTTTTCAAAACCCTGAGCACCCCTATATATACTGATATATAGAGGGATAGGTTTTAAGCCCAGATACACAACTGGGCTTATGTAAATGAGCTCCCACTTATGGGCGACCCATTATCCTAAAACCAACATCTCCCACTCGCACAAAGTGGGAGGCGCTCATTCATCAAGCCAGCACCAAGAGAACGAATCTCATTATACAGTAAAGTCACATACAAGGAGGCAGCCGTGCGACCGACAGACACAACGAGCAAAGTGCTACGCACCGGTTAAGAATACGTAGCGACCCGCGGATCCCACACCAGCAGTGGAAATGTGCCCTGCACCCTTGGTCATGTAATCTTTCTCCAGGTCTGACGCACAAGGATCTTTCTGACCCCTATATGTATTGCGCCCGCAACCGCAGCCGATGCCGCGGTTGGTGGCCACCAAGTAGACACAATATCGAGAAGATCCCATAATAACCATCCTCTTCCCACAAAACCATTGACACAATTCAACTCACTTTTCTAGAACCGGGACCCGGGCGGAATATGTCGAAGGCCCATAGAGCACAGACTAAGATAGAAAACACTGAACTGAACCTCAAGTCTCTGTTCAGAGTACTGAGGGTACGTATGCAGCTCTTACACAAAGAGCTCTGGGTCTCACATGACTACGAGTTAAGATCACATCTTGGGTCATACCCATGGTCGTATTTTGGGTGCGTCGTGGTATGGAACGCGCGCTACAGCATATCTCCTCTCCCATGGAGCATATTGTAAACACCTGATTTTGGCTCATGGTCAAATACCGTAAGCAAGCAATCGAGCCAAGAGAAATCGATATTTCAAACCGGAAAAGTTTTGGGCCATTTGTGCAAATTGTTTTTCTTAATCCAGCTCTTTTTTTAAAAAAAATACCTTTTTGATTTCTAAACTTTTCTAGACATTCCATGATTTCTAAAAATGTTATAAATAAGTCTAGAATAATTTTCGGGTTATTTTTAGAATTTTACCAAGTATTACAAATAAATCTAGAATAGTTTAGGGTCAATTCTGTAATTTTAAAAAATATTTTCAGTTCAGTTATATTTTTTTCGAAAATTAAAATTTTGATTCCTAAATTTTTCTGGACATTCCATGACTTTTCAAAATGTTACAAATAAGTCTAGAATAATTTTCGGGTTATTTTATAACTTTACCAAGTATTACAAATAAGTCCAGAATAGTTTAGGGTCATTTCTGCAATTTTTGAAAATATTTGTTAAATTCAGCTCAAATTTTAATAAATTGCATTTTGGTCCCTAGATTTTTTTTGGACATCCTATAACTTCTCAAAATGGGACAAATTAGTCCAAAGAGCTTAATACCTTCAAAAATCATTCGTGCATGTTTTGACACGTTTAAAATGACTTGAGAGTAAAACCATTTTTTTTCAAGCACGATTAACTTTAGTTCTCTTTTGTTTATTTAAAATTAACTCAAAAAAAAAATGTTTGTACATGGTTTGTTTAATGTTTTTAAAAAAAATGCTTGTAGTCTTTTTGGGTCAATCATGATCAAAACGGGTAATTCAGGCAAAATTGAAAAACATTCAAAAGCAAACTAAAGTACCGAAATGACAGATTATAAGCTTGCGAGCTTTTAAGACGTAATCAAATCCCCGAACTTGATTCGCTGGACGTAGACCTTTTTAAGCCCTAGGATGTTAACTCCATGTACCTTAGGCAATTTTAGGATTCCGATTAGCCTTCAATTATTCGGTGGCGACTCTTTCAAATTTTTTGGTCCGGTTGATGACCCCGCTCGACGAACCCTTCGCACGCCAAGACCCGACATTTTCATAAACGAAAATTAAAACATATTTTTTCAAAACGGGTCGGGAAAGTCGGATCCGATGTCCGACACATATGTCCGAGGTTCCGCTGGTTCAGAGGACCTAGAAATTCAATCCATTTAGAACAAAAGCTCCACACCGTGTTTAGTTTTTACCATTTTTGTGTGTATTTTCATTTTTGGGCTCAACTAATGTAAATGAGAATTTGGCCCAAGTATTTGGATACGAGATTGGCCCACAACCCATGAAGAAATTTGGCCCATGAAGAAGTTTGGCCCATTGACGTAAATGTGTTTTGTTTTGGCCTTAGATCATGACATGTATAGGATTGGCCTTTTGTATTATATATTCCAGACTGTTGTAAATGTAATACGAGTCTTACTAATGAAGTTAAATTCTCGCACTTGCATTGCATTTTTGAAAAACAAAAACAAAATGTAAGTTCCATTCATTCAATCTTGTATCCTTAAGACGTTTCACGCACCATATTTGGTAAGGATGAAAAAAAAAATCATTGCCCTCACATTAAGGTCATACAGCCCCATACGGTCGAAATTGCCCGAATATGGTAAGTCATGACAAAAGAGAATAAGAAATACGTGAACAAGAAGATTAACGAGGTTCACGAGCTCGTAAACTACAAAGTCAATTGGATTCTCCTTAACGCCTTGTCTGAATTATGGAATATGGAAAACGTGTATGCATGATTAACAACAACGGAATATATTCACAAGTTCCATTCGGCACCTGCAAGTCCATCTTTCGACCTAGAGGAGATCATCGGGGATAAACTCGAACAACCACCGTCATTCTAGCAATGTGGGAGCACCTTGGAAAAATGTGGGCAACGTAGCTAAGTTGAATGACACCCTTGGACAATTCATACGAAGAACGAGGCAAATAAAAGATTTTAAAAATACATGTCCTCGACCTTCTTTCGAACCAAGGAACAAGCAACAAATGCAATCAATGAGCTACGCCGTTGTGTGAAACGTCTTAAGAACTAGACATTGATTGGCCAAATCATTATAAAGTATTTTTGAAAAAAACTTTTGCCATACATGCAATCAAAGTCTACGAATGGAATGAACGGAACATGCAGAATTTTTGAAATCAATTATGCATGATCAACTGTGTATTCATCCTTCTTACTACGGTATTTTGGATTTAGGTTTCCGAAAACCCATGCGACATTCAAAGACTCCAACACCTCAAGAACACGATGAGAGAATCATCCTACTAGAAGAAATCATGCACACCATGAGTTCCCACACAGTGCAGTCAATCATTGACATGACCTCCCAGGCCGAGCAGATTTTGCTCTTTTGAATTCCAGGCAGTCGTAACTACCACAGTATCCCCGACCTCGTCTTCCCGAGGAACACTGCTGTTATGGCACCTCATCAATCCATGTCATGCAGTTTTGCCATCCTGACGAAGCTCCACCTCCCACATATGACCATCACACACCCGGAAGGAAAAAGATACTTTTAGGACTCGGTTTTCGTCCTGATTTCAAAGATTATGAAGTCGTCTGGAGGAAACGTTTAGACGAAAATTCAAGGACATTGTGTTTCCTCCCCTCGCCGTTTCATTCCCAGGTCCACCACAAGTGATCTAACCCGATGACGTTGATACTCACGGGGGCTTATCATGCTTATTTTCAACTGGTATCACCATTGGAGCTCTGATTGATGAAGCTCCCTCATGCCTTTTGATCATCCACTCGTTAGTAGGGCACCCTTGCCGAATCTGACTCTATTCATTACAGAGAAGGATTTGTTGGCTCACACGACATTGCAATTTAGAATACAAAATCAAGAAGATACCAAATTGTATCAATTCCTGAATGCAGTGAGGGGGGAGTATGATCAGGAAAAATGAGATATACTCCGAGAAAAAACCGTTACTTGAGGAAGAATCGACTTATGCAACTTTCTGATCAAGGAAGGGGCCATAGATTAGTAATGGGTACCGTAGCAAGGAGGTACATTGAGGTTCTCATCGTCAGAATTGAGTTTGTCTTCTATGTTACACCTCACTTAGAGGAAGTGGCAATCAGAGACAAACCGACCCATGCCACCAGACCACATTCGACCACCGGGAAAGGGAAGGTTGTTTTACAAAGTAAAGGAGATGAGAAAAACAACTCTCTGTCGTTTGATCGAGCTAAAGCATATGCGACTTAACTAGGGATGAAGAGATGTCATTGTTGACACGGGGAAGACGCCATCAAGATGTCATTGTTGACACGGGACATACGCCGTTGTTGAGCCCTGCAGAAGAGTCGCCATTGTTGACATGGTACAGACCCCGTTGTTAACTCTTGAAGAGGAGACGCCATTGTTGGCGGCGTCGATTGAAAAGGCATGAAATGTAGCCACTAAAGAAAGTTTCGTCACAACAAGGCGGAGTACTTCCAACTGATTGGATTCCCTGAAGGGTAGAGAAACCCATGGAGGGACAACAACATCGACGCCAGCAACGTCGTCACCACGGGAATGACAGCTGCGAAGAAGAGAAGCAGACCAACAATTACCTTGTGTTCTTATTTGAATCCTTGCGTACAAAACAAATTGGCAATGCTCGTACCCATGAGTAAAATTTCTCCGGGAAACAAAAAACTGCCAATGGAGATCAAAATCAAAGAGGTTTCAACCTATTGTTGTACAATCGAAGAATCAGACAGTCAACCATGACTCACTGATATAAAAAGATACTTGGCATACGGAGTTTCCAGAGAACGCCACAAGAAAAGGTCTGAATGGTCATGTGAGGAATGACTTGCAATTAATTACCCAGTGGCCCGACTATACCCATTTGAGATGCATGAATGCTAAAGAAGCTGAACATCTAATGGAAGAAATTCATGAAGGTTGTTGCGGCCCACACATGAACGTGCAAGACTTGGGTACTTTTGGTTAACCATGACGTCTGACTGTATAAATCATGCCCAACAATATCATATCTGTCAAGTGTACGCGGACCAAATCCACGCGTCATTGCACGAGCTCTATTCCAGGACTTCCCCACAGGCTTTCTCAATGTGGGGCATCGATGTAATCAACATGATTTTCCCAAAGGCGTCCAATGGTTATCGATTCATATTGCATTGATTACAATCGATTACTTCATCAAGAGTAGAGGTTATTACCCTGGCATCAATAACGGCAAAGGCCATTGAATTTTTCATCAGCGAGGACATCATCGTATGTCATGGGATGCCAAAGTCAATCATCACCGGCAATGCCAGAAATCTAAATTGGTCGATGAGTTGTGGTGAAGTATTAAAATGCATCTCCATATCATCCACAAATGAATGACGCAGTGGAAGCAGCAATTAAAGGACTGACATGATAAGATGTCATGGGCACTCAAGGCATACATGAACACAATACAGGCACCAACAGGAGCAACCCCATTCTCCCTTGTTTACGGGATCGAAGTCGTGTTGCCAATTGAAGTAGAATTCCCATCACCTAGGATCCTCGCAGAGGCAGAGAAGGACGAGTCAGAGTAGGCGAAATGCAGATACGTGCAATTGAACCTCATGACAAAAGGTGGCTCATCGCGCAGTGCCACAGGCATTTGTACCAGCAACGCATGACTCGTGCATTTAACAGGAAAGTCAGTCCAAGAGGATTACAAGCAGGCAATCTAATTCTCAGAAAAGAAATTCTTAGAGTCAATCCAGACTCTCGGGGAAACTTTGTGCCTAAATATGAAGGGTCTTATGTCGCCAAAGAGACTTTCAGCAGAGGAGACATGATCGTCACCGACATGGTAAATTAAGAACTCCCCAGTCCAATCAATATGGACGCAGTCAGAAAATACTATCCTTAAAGAGTTCGTAACCATAAAGCGAACCTCCAAAAGTGAGAAAATTCTCGCTAAATCAAAACCCAAAAGGGCGGTTTAGGCAAAATTTAGGGAAGAGAGGCATGATTGAAAATCCCCAAAAGGACAATCATGGAAAAAGGAGAGGAATCAAATCCCTGCTAGGTTGAAAACCCGAAAGGGCAATCTAGGCAAAAATTAAGGGAACCGAGAGGTGCGGTAAAAATAAATACCGTAGCAAAATGATAGAAAAGCGAGAGATTAAAAAAAAATTCATTCAAGTCAAATCAATACTCTCGGGGCAAGTTTATGCCTAAATATGAAGGGAATTATGTCGTCAAAGAGATTTTCAGCGGAAGAACCATGATCATCACTGACAAGGACGAGCAAGAACTCCACAATCCAATCAATGTGGATGAAAATAAAACTCGTAACCGTAAAGCGAACCTCAAAAAGTGAGAGAAAATTCCTGCTAAATTGAAAATCCAAAAGGGTGGTTTAGGAAAAATTTAGGGAAGAGGGGTATGATTGAAAATCCTCAACAGGACAATCATGGAAAAAGGAGAGGAATCAAATCCATGCTAGGTTGAAAACCCAAAAGGCCAACCTAGGAAAATATTAAGGGAACCGAGAGGTGCGGTAAAAAAAAAATACCGTAGCAAAATGATTAAAAAGCGTGAGATAAAAAAAAAATCCTTCAAGTCAATCAAGACTCTCGGGGCAAGTTTATACCTAAATATGAAGGAATTTATGTCATCAAAGAGATTTTCAGCAGGGAAGCCATGATCATCACTGACATGGACAACGGAGAACTCCCTAATCCAATCAATGTGGATGCGAAAAAAAAAACAAAAAAAAAACTCGTAATCAGAAAGCGAGCCTCCAAAAATGGGAGAAATTCCCGCTAAATCGAAAACCTGAAAGGGCGGTTTAGGCAAAATTTAGGGAAGAGGGGCATGATTAAAAATCCTTAAAAAGGGCGATCATGGCAAAAGGAAAGGAATCAAATCCCTGCTAGGTTGAAAACTTAAAAGGGTGACTTAGGCAAAAATTAAGGGAATCGAGAGGTGCGGTAAAAAAAAAACCGTAGCAAAAAGAAAGAAAATCAAGAGATAAAAAAAAAATTGCTCAAAAGTGGACGACAATGTTTCCCACAGTAGTAATAAAAAGTAGTTGTGATCTGGATTAATTTGAGCTGCCTCGACAACTTGCATGGATACACCTTGTAAACATAGCATGAATAGCTTTAGGGAACTCCATCAAGAATGAATCCAAAGTCGATTAATGAGAAAACAGTCTGAGAAGTCCGGACAAGCAGTCAGACATCTCGAGAAGGGTTTTTACGTCCAAAGTGAATTACAAGTTGACAAGCGGAGTCTTTAGGTGCTCAACCTCCGCAAGTCATCCCCAACGATCAGAACTTGTAGATGTCCAGCTTCTGAAAGTTACAAGTCGACGAACAGGGTCTTGAGATGCTCAACCTCCGCGAATCATCATTAACGATCAGAACCTGTAGATGTCCAGCTTCTAAAAGTTACAAGCCGACAAACGTGGCTTTGAGATGCTCAACCTCCGTGAGTCATCATCGACGACCAGGACATGTAGTTATCCAGCTTCTGGGAGAAAAAAACCCGAACAGCGGAGCCTTTAGGTGCTCAACCTCCGCAAGTCATCTCCAATGATCAGAACATGTAGATGTCCATCTTATGAAAGTTACAAGCCGACGAACGGGGCCTTGAGGTGCTCAACCCCCGTAAGTCACCCACAACAAAGCTTCTAAAAAAAAATGGCGAGCGGAGCTTTTAGGTTTCAGCCTTCGCAAGTCATCATCGACGACCAGAACCTGTAATTATCCAGCTTCTCGGAGTCAAAAAAAAGAGCGGAGCCTTTAGGTGTTCAGCCTTCGCAAGTCATCATCGACGACCAATACCTGTAGTTATCCAGCTTCTTAGAGTCACAAAAAAAAAACGAGCGAAGCCTTTAGGTGTTCAGCCTTCGCAAAATCTTCTTCGACGACCAGGACCTGTAGTTATCCAGCTTCTGGGAATCACAAAGCCGACGAGTGGAGCCTTTAGTTTCAGCCTCCGCAAGTCATCCTCGATGACCAGAACCTGTAGTTATCCAACTTCTGGGAGTCACAAGCCGACAAGCGGAGCCTTTAGGTGTTCAGCCTCCGCAAGTCATCCCCAACGAGTCACAAGCCGACCGACGAGCGGAGTTTTTAGCTGTTCAACCCCTGCAAGTGATCCTCGACGACCAAGACCTATAGGTGTCCAACGTCTGGAAATCACAAGTTGATGAGTGTTTAGACACTCAGTCTCCACAAATCATCGTCAACGATCGGAACCTATAGATGTCTAGCTTCCGGAAGTTGCGTAAAGATGTTTGTCTACTATGTAAATAATGAATAAAGAGGAGCCAAAATCAGTTGTTTGTCTTTGAACACACACTCATGAGATCAATTCCATGAGTGCGTGTTCAAAGAGGGGCAACTGTAAACACCTGATTTTGGCTCATGGTCAAATACCGTACGCAAGCAATCGAGCCAAAAGAAATCGATATTTAAAATAAATTTTTTTTATTAAAAACAAATATATTAAATTAATAAAAAAAATATCTGAACGTGAAACATGGCCACATGGCCATGTTCCTCTTTTTGTACAACTTGGTCTTTATTATTATTATTTTTAAAAAATAAAAAAATAAGATGAAAATTGTGTATAAATAGAGGAGTAGCTTCAATGAAGAGAGGGGGCTGGGAGAAGAGAATGCTACGGTGGTGAGTTTAAGATAAGGAGAGAATGAGAGAAAAAAAAAGAGAGAAAAATAAAATAAAAAAAGAGTGAAAAATACCGATAATTATCGGACTCGGTTCCTCGTACGGTATTTTAACCTCCCATGAGTTAGGTATATTTCTCTCATCTTCAATATCATATTTTGTATTTTCTAAAATGTGAAATAAAATTGAGAGTTTATATACATATATTATCTATTTATGTATAATATACTTGTTAATATATATATATATATATATGCGTATATTATATATTTATATTATGTTTATGTATAATATATATTTATATTATGTTTATACTATATATATCTATATGTATAATATATGTTTATATTATGTTTATGTATTACTATATATCTATATCTATATGTATAATATATATTTATATTATGTTTATGTATTACTATATATATATCTATATGTATAATATATATTTATATTATGTTTATGTATTACTCTATATATCTATATGTATAATATATATTTATATTATGTTTATGTTATCTATTTATCTATATGTATAATATCTATTTATATTATGTCTATGTAATACTATATATATATATTATGTGTTATGTATATTATGTATATGTGAAAAAAAAAAACAAATTTCAAAATTGACTTAGGTCATTCCCATATTTTGATGAAGGTTACAACTCAGTCCTTGGACTCTCGGGTAATTTCTTGGACGTTATCGAGTGTTATAAACCAAACTGGAAAAGTTTTGGGCAATTTGTGCAAATTGTTTTTCTTAATCCAGCTCTTTTTAAAAAAAAAAATACATTTTGATTTCTAAACTTTTCTAGATCCATTATTTCTAAAAATGTTATAAATAAGTCTAGAATAATTTTTGGGTTATTTTTAGAATTTTACCAAGTATTACAAATAAATCTAGAATAGTTTAGGGTCAATTCTGTAATTTTAAAAAATATTTTCAGTTCACTTATATTTTTTTCGAAAATTACATTTTTGATTCCTAAATTTTTCTTGACATTCCATGACTTTTCAAAATGTTACAAATAAGTCTAGAATAATTTTCGGGTTATTTTAGAACTTTACCAAGTATTACAAATAAGTCCAGAATAGTTTAGGGTCATTTCTGCAATTTTTGAAAATATTTGTTCAATTCAGCTCAAATTTTAATAAATTGCATTTTGGTCCCTAGATTTTTTTTGGACATCCTTTAACTTCTCAAAATGGGACAAATTAGTCCAAAGAGCTTAATACCTTCAAAAATCATTCGTGCATGTTTTGACACGTGTAAAATGACTTGAGAGTAAAACCATATATTTTCAAGCACGATTAACTTTAGTTATCTTTTGTTTATTTAAAATTAACTCATAAAAAAAAATGTTTGTAAATGGTTTGTTTAATTTTTTTTTAAAAAATGCTTGTAGTCGTTTTGGGCCAATCATGATCAAAACGGGTAATTCAGGCAAAATTGAAAAACATTCAAAAGCAAACTAAAGTACCGAAAATGCGGATTATAAGCTCGCGAGCTTTTAAGACATAATCAAACCCCCGAACTCGATTATCTGGACGTAGACCTTTTTAAGCCCTAGGATGTTAACTCCATGTACCTTAGGCAATTTTAGGATTCCGATTAGCCTTCAATTAATCGGTGGCGACTCTTTCAAATTTTTCGGTCCGGTTGATGACCCCGCTCGACCGAACCCTTCGCTCGCCAAGACCCGACATTTTCAAAAACGAAAATTAAAAAATATTTTTTCAAAACGGGTCGGGAAAGTCGGATCCGACGTCCATATGATGTACAGATGTCCATCAGGCACACAAAGTACCCGAACCAAAAGTCACAAAGACTCTCATCCGACCCCTGAGTGGATTGACAGACCATAATCCGTCGTAGTGCGAAATCAGATAGTTCCGGACACAAAGTCCTTTCCGGTCATCCCAACAGACTTCCAGAACTAGAAACTATCACCAGTCTCACCTAGCCACAAAGGCATAGAAGCTATCACCCGTGTGAGAGGGCGATCTAATCCACTTTGACATATGTCAATAAACAATCACAGTAAGAACACACAAAACACTCAAACTGTGAACACATGCATACTCAAGTATAATTTAAGTTAAAGAACATTGTATGGGAAATAAAATCAATGAAGTACATCAACTAAGTCTACACAGTCCTAGAGACTACACATGCCTCACTAAAGACTACCTCTTCAAGGTTGGAGAGACGGTCCACAACCATCTCATCCGTAGACAAGTACTCCAAACTCATCACCTTGTGTCTAACCACGTCTCTAACATAGTTTCGCTTGATATCTACTTGCTATGACTTGTAATGATACTTGGGTTTATATATCACAGAGATTGCGACTCCAATGACTCAGCAATCAATCCGGAAGTCTCCTCAGCCATACAACCAACTGAGTGGTCCACACAAGACCCACAAATTTGGCTTCAATGACGATCAACACAATGCGCAACTGCTTTTTGCTCATCCACGATATGGCGCCATCAGAGAGCAGAGCATATCCGAGGTGGGTTTTCTCTCATCAAAGTCACCACATAGTCCGCAATGTTATACGTAGTCATCCAGAGATTCTCGGATCTCTAGCAAGTCTCTAGCACAAAGCATGACGATGCCCTTAAGATATCACATGATCCTATTTACTGCCTACCATTTCTTCAATCCGGGTTCAGCTTGGTAACTACATACCATGCCGACTACATGACAAATATTAGGCCGCGTACACAGTACTGCTACAAAATTTATTTATCTGGTCCATATATCCATTTTGAGAGGTTGATCAACGTAAACTGGAGTTTCAATTGGTACGCAGTTACTCATGTTGAACATTTTCAATACTTTGTTTATGTAGTTTTCCTCTGAAAGCCACAACTGCCTCCTACGGCGATCTCTCGAGATCTAAATCCCAAGGATGTGCGCCGCCTCACCCATGTTCTTCATCCCAAACAGAGAAGACAATCATGCCTTTACCTGTGTGAGGAACTCCAAGCTATTTATGGCTATGAGCATGTCATCTACATATAGAATCATAAACACGAAGTTCGGTCCAGACCCTTTTGGTGTACACACAATGATTCTCATCCATCAAGAGAAATCCATTTTCCACGAATAAATCATGAACTCTGCGGTATCACTGCATAGCGAACTGTTTCAGACCATAGATCAATTTGTGAAGTTTGCACACTAAGTGCTCATGGTCTTTCTGCAGAAAGCATTCAGACCGCTCCATATAGATCTCTTCTTCTAACTCACCATTGAGGAAGACGGTCTTAACGTCTATCTAGTGCAGTTCCAAGTCTAGACTCACTCCAATAGCCATAATCTTAAGAACCCATTTCGCTCTATTGCTCTATGTACTCTCGAAGGTCGACCAGTGTCCAAACACTGTTCTTCCTTATAGATTCCATCTAGTCCAAAGTGTTCATCTCATCTTCCATTACTTTCATCCATTCTTCTTAGAAGGTTCCATTGAGAGTTTCTCTAACGTTTTACGGCAAAATAACCATATCGTCAGATATTAGGGTGTTTAGTTCTAGCCCACGGCCTAACAACTCACTACTACCAGGGTATGACCATGATCACTCCCACTGAGAATGAGATCCCTAATGCTCCCACTGTCAACAAGATCATCAGGAGCAGAACCTGTTCCATTCGCTTCAGCAGACGATGAATCCAGCAGACGACGAACTGATTCATCATCTGCGGTTTCAACTCTCCCACTCGAATTAACAGGTGTCTGCTCAACTTGATCTTGAATCTCATATGGAGATTGATTCAAATCAATATCCCCTTTCTTAGGAAATTCGTTCTCTACAAACGTTACGTCTCGTGATTCGATCTCGGTAACACTTCCACTGTCCTGCTCGGCTATAAACACCTAACCCTTGGAGGTATCAGAGTAACCAAAAATATTTTTCTTTCCTCTAGGTCCAATCTTTCCCAAACTTATTTGATAAATCATGGGTCTAAGCGGCACACCCCTATGGGCGCATATGGTGAAGGTCTTGCGGCCAGCAGAGGCCGTGCCGTAGCCCAGTGACTGCGGCCAGCATAGGCCGAGCCGCAGCCACGAAGGCGGCGGCCTGGGCCAAACGTGGCTAGTAGGAGCTGAGCTGCGGCCACGAAGGCCGCGACCACCCCTATTTTGGCCTCAATGGGGCTGAGCTGCGGCCACGAAGGCCGCGACCGCCCCTATTTCGGCCTCGATGGGGCTGTTTTTCCCGATTTCGATCCTGTCGCGGTCACGATGACGCCGTGGGGATTTTCCTCTTTGAATCCGACAATTTGGAAACCAACCTACTATGACTCTGATACCAATGTTGGAAATTGATGTGCAAAACACACAATCGATTAGGAAACAACATAACACATAATTACGTTACCTCCCTGAACGATTGCCTTAGCGGAAGCGGATCTGCCTGAGGTTGGGATCACGGTCTGCCAGACGGGAGGACACGTCACGGTTTGACGGGCAATGGCCTATAATACCACAGCCACTAAACTCTATCTAAATTGTAGGGCGGCAGGGCATCACTGTCATCATCATCAGGTTTTCCAAACCCTGAGCACCCCTATATATACTGATATATAGAGGGATAGGTTTTAAGACCAGATACACAACTGGGCTTATGTAAATGGGCTCCCACTTATGGGCGACCCATTATCCTAAAACCAACAGTAATATTTAGTCTGTGACTCTTGTGGTTTGGCTTTAATCAATAATTAACTTTCTTGCGATACCTTTTTAGGGATCGAGTTTCTATAATGGCAATTTTTAGTTATTTTTTGGATTAGATGGGGAAATTGAAACCGTATTTCATATCTCTATAGCTCTGATTTGTGGATGTTGTCGTTGATTAGTGTCACGCAAAATGGAAAAGAGCTACTTCAAGCTATAGCATGATCTCAGTATACAAAGTTTTAATGATAATATTTGATATATATTAGATTAAATTTATTGTTATCTTTTAGAATAGTTTTTAATGTTGTTATAGACTATATATAGAGAGTCTTGCTTTGTATTCGGTGAGTGTTTAAGGTTAACGTTTGAGTCGAAGGCGACTCAATAATAATTATTTCTCCCTTTATTTTCTATGTTTTCAAAACTCTGTAAAGTTATCAGTGGTATAAGAGCTTATCACTGTTTATTAACAGTGATATCATAGCCAAAGGTTCAGAGAGGAGAGAAACACTCGAGGGCATCTTCAATGTCAGATTCCTAGTCCAATCCTATATTCGTCGATACGAGGGTGGTCACGTTGATAACTGGCGTTTGATAATGGATAATTTCTTATGGCTAAATAAAATTTGGCCTGTAGTTGAATCAAAAATTAAACAACTAACTGAAGGTGCTACATTAATAGAGATCCACATAGAGGAACTGGTAGAGAGAAAATTGAACGACATGCAGACGAAACACTCTCTTTCAGTCAATTGATCATCCCACATTGAAAACAATTCTTTGCAAATATACTTCCAAGGATATATGGGACTCCATGAAGAAGAAATGTAATGACTCAGCTAGAGTTGAAGCGCGCACAACTTCAAACCTTGAGAAAAGATTTTGAGACCCTGGGGATGAAAGTGTGAATCCGTCTCCAACTATCTTGCCAGGACGATTGAGGTCAACATCAGGATAGATTGCCACGACGAGAAGATCGAAGATGTCACCAATTTCGTTTTTTGTTTTGCGTTTCTTGACCCCCCAAATTCAATAATCTCGTATGCTCAATTGAAGAATCAAAAGATATTAATTGACTCAACCTTGACGAATTGCAGAGTTCTTTACAAATTCATGAACATAAGATGGATGGAAGTCCAACTAGTGAGGAGCAATCTTTAAAGGCTCCTACTAATATTTTCCCAAGAGGTTGAGATAAAAGTACAGGAAGATGAAGAGACCGAGGAGGTCGCGGAAACAGAGATGGCACTAAAAATATAAATGACCAAGGGAGTAACACCAGACGAGATTATGACATATCTCAGGCAGAATGTGCTAGATGTTCTAAATTTGGTCATTATGCATCTAATTGCCATACTAAGTTGTCCAAAGAAGAAAATAGAGAAAATTTCATCGAGCAACGGGAAGAAGATACATTCTTGATGATTGTGCAAGACGTTAAATACCTTGATGCATTGTTTCCATTAGAGATTGTAAGCATTCAATCTAACTTGATGACGAAAGTGAAAGATCCATTTTGGCTATGGCATCTATGGTATGAACACTTGAATTATGGAGGTTTGAAGATACTCCAACATAAGGAAATGGTAATTGGCCCTCTAGAAATTTTAATTTCCTCTAAAAATATGTGAAGAATGTGTTGGTGGTAAGCAAACACGTTCTAAATTTCCTAAAGGAAGGTCCTGGAGAGCAAAACAGATTCTTAAATTTGTGCATTCAGACATTTGCAATCCCCTCAACACAATTTCAAGTGGAGGTAAAAAAATAATTTTTATTACCTTCACTGATGATTTTCGAGGAAGACCTAGGTTACTTTCAACAGGAGAAATCTGAGGATTTCATTGCATTCAAGAGCTTTAAAGTTCTTGTCGAGAAGGAGAAGGAGAAAATACTTCGATTTTTTTTGGTCCTATAAATGAGACGAGTATTGATTAGGAGAATTTGAAGTGTTATGTGCAAAACATATCATCCGAAAAGAATTGACTACAACCCATACACCTAAGTAGAATGATGTGTTAGAAAGGAAAAAATGGAACTATGATATGGTTAGAAGTCTACTCAAAAGAGGTAACGTCCCAATTTTGTTTTGTCATGAAGTAGCTAGTAAATTGGAGTATTCATACTTTGAATAGAAATTTGACTATTACGGTTAATATTGTGACACCTGGAGGAGACCCGGAGTGGTAGAAAGACGGTTATGAATTATTTTAGAATTTTTGGATCTATTACTTATGCTCCTATTCCAGATGTGAAAAGAAAGAAACTTGATGACAAAGCTTAGAAATGCGTCTTTCTTGGTGTAAGTGATCAATTCAAAGCTTATATATTATTTAATCCATATGAATAAAGAAAATTGTGATCAGGATGTTACTTTTGATGAGGAAAACAATTAGGATTGGAATGCGCCACAACCTACCCAAGTTATTCTTGTAGATTATGCATAAACAACAAGTTTCCTTAATTGCAAATGATGTAATTTCACCTTCAGTTGAAGTTTCATTTCCAGACAGTGCAGTTTCACCAACAGTTGATGAATCCTCATCTACAACAACCCCAATAAGAGAAACAAAATTCATCAAACTAGAAAGAGACCAGTCTATGAGGTACTTGACTCAAATGATGAAACTGCATATAGTTGGCACTTAATTGTTTTACAGTGAAGCTTTCTCGTAGTTGAATTTACGATCGACTACTCATAGTTGAATTCGGTACTTCACCAATCGTCAACATGACCTCGTTTCACTAGAAGAAGGGAAGTTCATCTCCTTTTCTAAACTTGATATTAAATCATGTATTGTTTTCTATTCTTTTTAATTGTATCAGACAATATGACAATCTAATTTTTCGATTCGACTTGAACAACAGATAATTGTCTCACGACATGTTTGTCTAATAGAAAAGGAATACATAATAAGGTTAGCAAATAAGGAATAAGTAATGATAACATGAAATTGTTTGGTTGATAGATTAAAATTAGAGGTGACAATTTTTAACCCAATCCGAAATTGACTCGGGTTCGGGTCATAAAAATAGGATGGCAGATCATTTTCAGGTTGACCCGTCTGACCCGCCTCAAAATACAGGTCGATTCCGGGTTGACCCGTCTGATCCGAACTTGACCCGTGTAAAAAATAACAATAATAACAACAACAGTTGAAGAGATTAGAGCACTGAGGTGAGGACTTCATCTTCATCTTAATTCACACTTCACAAACTATAGTTTCCACCATACGTTTGCCTATGTCTCGCGTTCGGCGTCCAGAAGTGTTCTTTAATGATCAGTACACTATGAAGTGGCAAAATTTGTTGTTGAAAAATTTATTTTTTTAATTTTGCCACATCCATGGTTCAGATCTTGGAAATCCGTGTTTCTGGTTGAAACGTTTATCAGAAAATTATCTTCCAATCTAGTTTTATGAGATATATTGTTGCTTGTTGGATAAAAAACATTTATTGGGAGCCAATGGTTTTCGCTTTTTATGATGTGAACTGAGCTTCAGGGTTGAAGAAGCTCGATGAATACCTTCACAGTCGCAGTTACATTACTCGGTATGTGACTTTCTCATATTTAGCATTGAATTTGGGTGATGAAATAATAATATTGGATGTAAGCCATGGGACGATGACACTGACATGAAGAAATTTGAGAAAGTTGTGCGAAGTGTGTAGATGGAGGGATTGTTTTGGGTAGGGCTGGGCATGAACCGGTTCAGGGCCGAACCGGTTCAGAACCGTACCTTTACCACATTTTAGAAGTGGTACGGTTTACCGCTCCAGTTTTTAGCCGCTCCAGATTTTGGACAATTTACCGTACCAGTTCTGAACCGGTTCAAAAACCGGTTCAAAACCGGTTCAAAACCGGTTCGGCCGAACCACTATACTGATAAAAAAAACATATATAATTATCATTCGTCTTACTAAGTTGCTATGCTGGATCGGCATGACAAAAAAAAATAAAATGCAGGATATGTATTCTCTCTCTCACAATTCTCCAATTCCCCACCCACCCACTCCACATTCAAATCAATTCTTCTTCTTCTTTATCCATTGTTGCTGCTGTGTTGGTATAAACCCCATTCCCCTCCAGGCAGGGGACTACTCTTTCTAAAGGAAGGGACTCAAAGGGATTACCTGCAACTGCTACTTCAATTGACGCATCCATTCACTTTTCTAAATCAGAAAGTGGTCCATATCCTTAAGCTGTAATTGATTGCCTGGAAATAAAAAATTACAGAAAGTGTAAAAAATCTAACCTTTTCCATAAAAATATGTTACTTTCTCATGATGTTTCATATTTTCTAGTATTGGTCACTAGAAATAGATACTTCATAGATATTTTCTAATGTATTGTTGTTGCATGCAAGCTGAGGAAATTCAAGACTACATTGATCGGAATCCTTCCATGTATAGGAACTGTGTGTGCTTTAACTGCTTTGTTCAGAATTTTGTCAATGTGGTATGGTTCTTAGACTTCCTCTACAATGTTCTATTGCCTCTTCATTGAGTTACTTTTTCTAAACATCTGCTCTGCTATACATAGATTTGCAATTTGATAGTTTAGAGTCTTAGACCCGCTTTCTAAGTTTGAATTTTTATAGAAAAAAATTGAACTTCGTGTGGATTCGACTATCTAGTATATGCTTTTATATAATTTGGTACATAATTAGTAGGTTCAGTATAGGAAATTGAAGCAATTCAAACACTCCAGACACTTCCCAAATCAGGATGACTACCAAAAAGCAAGCAATTAACTTCAAAGCAATCGCCATCCCAACTTCATTATATGTGTTCAGTATCCCAAGCGCCCCAATTAACTGCATGTGATAGATATAATACAGCATGTAGTTGTTGTTGAGTATAATGCAGCAAAATGCCACCAAGAAATTCAGCAAGTAATCGACGAACCTGGTCTAGTCGTACGAAGAAGACGAACGCGGAACCGTCTGAAGACGAACCTCGTCTGAAGGCAGAGCCGTGGAGACGGAGCCGTGGAGAGACCGGAGGCGCGAGGCGAGGCGGAAGCGTGACTGCGTGAGGATTGAACGACTGAGCAAATGAAATTAGGTCTGAAGAGTTTATGAAAACTGAAGCTGAGCTTTCAACTTGTGATTTGTGAAGTGAACCGTGAATTCAGTCTGGTTTGGTCTGAAAGTGGTCTGGTTTAGTAGTATTTTAAGGTTAAAACCGGTACAAAAAGTGATTCGGTTAACCGGTTTTGAACCGGTTTTCTATACCTCTTCTGAACCGCTCCATATTTTTCAAAAAAACCGTTTGTTTTGTGAACCGGTTTGGCCGAACCGGTTCAAAACCGGTACGGTTCAGGTACGGTTCGGCCGAACCGGTTATTTTTGCCCAGCCCTAGTTTTTGGGAGCATGTAATGATATCTTTATTATCATTTTGAATATCTTGGTTATGGCGGGTCAATCCCCGACCCACTAGGTCGGGTCCGGGTTAAACAAATCTGACCCACGCGGCTCAGCAAGTCGGGTCGCTCCAAACTCGGCGTTTTAGTTGAATTGCCAGTTCTATTTAAAATGGAATATGAATACAGAATCTAACGATTTGATTGATGAAAAAACATATGAAAATGGAATGGAATTAGGTCATATGACATATATACACTTTACTTCAATATTGATAATTCCTAATTAAATTAAATTACAAAAAAAATAGATTAATTAATTATGATTAAATAATTAAATGGAAAAATAGTATTATAATTAAATAAATAATTTAATGGAAATTTTAGAATACATTATTCAAAAAATTGTATTAGAAATTTTAGAATAACTTAAGTTCAATTGTTAAAAGATAAATAAATTAAATATATAATTTATTAGAAACTTTAGAATAAATTCCATAAAAAAGATAATTGTGGCAATATATTTGGGTTAATAACCAAATCTCTACTCCAACTTTGGGCACTTTACAAATTGCTACTTGAACTTTAGTTTTTCAAAAAGTGTTACCTGTAGTTTCGAAGTTAGGGCAAATTGCTACGTTAGTTAAGTTTACTGTTAATAATGGATGGAAAATGATATGGCAATACATGATTTGTCAATAATTTAAGAACTATATAATTTTTAAAAAATAGAAATAGAAATATTCGTTAAAAAATATTAAGAGTGAAAAATAGGATTTTTTAAAATATTTGTTTTATTAAAAATATATAAAAGAAAAAAATAATGATTGTTTTTTTTATTTAATATTTTCAATGAAAGTATTATATTACAAAATTATACTTTTCCTATTACTTTTCTATTTATTTTAAAATCATATAATTTTTTAAAATATGAACCAATCATGTGTTGTGACGTCATTCTCCACCCATATTTAACGAAAATATAACAGATGTAGCCATTTTCCCCAAGTATAAAAAATGTAGGTAATATCTTTTGAGAAAGTAAAGTTCGGGTAGTGATTTGTAAAGTGTTCAAACTTGGGGTAACGATTTGGTTATTAAGTCAATATATTTAGGTTTAGCTATTTTTATAATTAAATAAAATAATGGAGGGTTATGTTGTCTTTTTTTGTCCTATTCGTTATTTATTTTTTTTGGCCATCCAAGAATTAAACTTGGTTACATCGAGAATCGATCTCGTGACCTATTGCTTCTAAGCAAGAGGTGATACCGTTGGACCAAGTGCCCGTTGGTATTTCAAGAAGTCTCGGAATAGTTATTCCGTTAAAAAATAAAGAAAGATTATTCTGATACTTTTCGAAATTCTGATTACGTATTTTGCAAATTTTGAGTCACTAAACAACATAATACATTTTTTCTTTATTCCACGAATAACGCTCTGTCAGTACCGATATAAAGAACAAGTGATCTTTAATTTTGTAATTAGAGCCCTCGATGAAAGAAGTAACGAGCAAGTGCCACAATCTCATTCCAACATTTCCAGAATTCTCTTATACAGTATATTGGTTTGGATCCTGGATTTATCGTTAACGGTGTGTTTGGTTGGTGGAATACGGAATAGGGAATATGAGATAGTGATATGAAATTGTTTGGTTGATGAATTGAAATGGAATGGACTAAGAAATTTTGATATTTGCTTGGTGGAATGTTATATGAAAATGGAACTGAATATGGTAAAATGACATATATGCACTTACTTTAATATGTATACTATATAATTCAAGGGTAAAATACGATGTTGCCCCCTAAAGTTTACGTCGACTTTAAAATCCCCCCTTAAAGTTTAAAGTCCCCCATAATGTTTGGAAATGATGAAAAATCCCCCCTTTACCAATGCTCTTTCATGGGGAATTTTCATCATTTCCAAACATTAGGGGAGACTTTAAACTTTAAGGGGGAATTTTAAAATCAGCGTAAACTTTAGGGGCAATGTTGTATTTAACCCATAATTCAATTTACCTGTATTAATTAATTTCGAAAAATAAGAATAATAAAACTTATAATATATTTAAGTAATAATTGTAAAATATTTTTTAATAAATTAACTTAATTTTAATTAATTAATAGTAATGGAAAATCTCATTAATTAATTAACACTAAATAGCTGAATTAATGGAATTTTTAATATAAATGTGTTATATTTACCAATAACCATCGACTCTATATTTATCTGAACCTTAATATCATTATTAATAACATAAATTACAATACCCAAAATATCATATTCCATTACAAATAACCATATACATATGTCAACAAAACAATAAAGGTCATTTGCTTTTATCTTAGCATAAATGACCACATTTACATTATACATGCCAAATTAGCGTCATAAACCAAAATTATACAATTAGCTGACTATTACTACATAATATCACATCATAGACCCCAACATCGCCCAAAGCCATTCTAGACGGAATTTGGGGTCCATACCAAAAAATACAAGAACAAGTGTTATTTGGTAGAAAACAAAATCTGGGCCTTCCAAATCTCCTTTAGTTTAATCCTGTCAAGACTATGCATAGCAACATGAATAAAGAGCTAGTTTTTCAAGTATCAAATCAGTCAGAGGTTGACTGATTGATTTAGCCAATGTTGTTCCAAGATTATTCATTTCTGATACTACCAATTGAATGTCAACATCTTTCCTCTTATGCTTTTTGCTTCTAGACCCATTGTTAGCCTAAGAAATGTTGTTACCAGATATGAGAGTATAATCCTTAGGTTGATTAACTTCTGGAACAATTTCATCATTCTGATATTGATTTTCCTCTTTCTATGCCTCCGCCAACACTTAATAAAAAGTTTGGGATCCCATCCCGGTTGCTATATCGTTAGAATATATCCTAGTTAAATCCTCAAAATGAGGAAAACTTTAGTTTCTGAATGGTGCGGCTTCTTTGTGTTAAAAAACAAAAAGACATAAGCATAACAAGTAATCATGACCACTTCAAAGATTTTACATAGATAATTCTAGTATATGTCAAAACATCAAACGACTTAAGAAAACTCACTTGAACATAAGCATTCCAAACCTCATCTTCAGCCACTAGACAATGTTTATTGTCATCCCACCCAAACCCCGAAGTATGTTTCCTATGTATCATATCATACATAATTAACTCAAAAAAACTCAATCGCTCATCGTACCTATTTGTTGGTATTGACTTTGCTTTTTGGTAAGTGTATTGTAACATCGTTGGATACTCAAAATGACTATTAAAATAGTGACTAACGGTTTCCCCCAATACAAACGTCAAATTTGATAACCTTATTCTTCTTATGATGAGCAAGTATGTATAGTGTCATTGCTACTTGCTCATCGATGCTGATGTGTTTGGTTGAGTTAAGGCCTCATACTTGTCCTAGCAATTCACATAGTTAGAAAAAAAAAAGATTGTCTATCCATTCTTAATTGCTCTTTATATGTTTTATCATCCGAATGTAGAAGTCATTTAAGATATATTTTTAGACAACTCATACATCGAATAGGGTGTAGGGGGAGTCTTGGTTGGTTGTTTCGCACCCAATGTTGCAACACGTGTGTAACAACTCTTGTTACAATATACATGAACATCATAACAAATATGCTTCTCATTTGGCAATGGTGGATTAAATTGATTTGGGCCATAACTGAAAATAGTCACAAGTAGTTCAAGATATCATTATTGCCTTTCATGATCTCATCAATTTTCAATATACTGTCTAGAATTCAACAACAATTAGCAATTTTCATGGATTGAACCCAGAAATGCGATTATGTGTTTGGAAGAACACAGAAATCGCTAATCCAGCTTCCAATTCGATGTTCATACACACAGTAGACCCAACTACAATCGGATCCCTAAAACAATTAAAGATACGCTACAAACAATTCTTACCAAAATTCAACAACGAAATAAGTGAAGTGTACCTCAAGAAGTTCTTCGACTTTTGAAGTATGGCAGAAGAATACCCCATAAAGCATGAAAAGATGACAAAATATGATATAATTCAGAACAACATGAACGACATGGTATAGATGTTAGAAATACAGAGATGGAAATTGTGATATTAGGAAGTAACATACATAGTTTTCGATCTACGACTATTTCCTATTCTAGACTAATTCCTATTTTAGCCGTTCTTTGTAATACTCATAATAGTGTACCTATACAGAAAAGATATACCGAAATAAACTAGTAAAAAGTTGCGGATTTTCAATTTTTTTCTTTTTCACTTTGAAACATGGTATCATAGACTTGATTGTTTAATCAAAATACAAATCAATAGTCATAGGCTTCATCATATGCCAATTGTTATTGCAGGAATTTCAAGATTTGAAGATGGCAGCGTCCATACCAACGAACTTGGCTCAATAAATGTATCGTTGGCGACTCAATTGGCAGCGCTGCTTTCACACCTGCCACAATCCAACAATTTACAAAGATCAGTCCCTACCATTAGTCTCAGTGTAAAACTGAACGAAAATAGTTACTCCCTTTGGTCACATCTAATCCGGATGAAGATCGAAGAGCAAGGGAAGCTTCAGTATCTGACTGGCGTAGCAACACCCCCTGATGTCGAAGACCCTAATTACCCACAGTGAGAGCATGATGACTTCATTGCCTGTTCGTGGATACTGGATAACATGGAACCAAACCTGGTTCATTAGTATGTTGAATTTCCAACCGCGAAGGAACTCTGAAAAGGATTATTCCCGACATAAAGTATAGGAAAACATGGAATCCAACTATTCGATTTGATAGTCTGGGCAAATAGTATGAATTAGGGGGTCGAAGCCCTTGAGACAATATACAGTAAATTATAAAATTTGTGGAGAGACATCAAACTACAGGATATAATCCCATAGTATCTCGAGTATATCGCAATTTGAAACAAAAAGAGGGCAAAACCCAAATTGTATAAGTTTTTAAATGTAGTTAATGACGAATACGATCAGGTGAAGAGAAACATCCTCCGAGAGACCCCTCTCCCTAAGGTGGAATCAGCGTATGCTACATTATACTACGAGCGGGACCGGAGGCGAGTCATGACAGTATCTTGAAGGGAGTCGACCGAACTAGCCACAGTCACAGGAATTGAAACCAGACTATCAGACTGAACCAATTTCTCGCGGGTCAAGCACACTACCATGCCACAATCAATCACGGGAAGGGAAAAATCGTCATCTCGCGGGGACGACATGGACCGAAAGAACATGAGGTGCAGCGACTGCGGGAAATTTTGTCACAATCGGGCCGAATGTTTTTAGTTGGTCATATTCCCCGAAGGGTGGAGATGTTAGAGAAATGATAGGTTCGGTGCCGGCAAAATAGTCGTCACGGCAGCCGGAGGGCAAGGACGAGGAGGTCCCTCACACGGCTACCACGATCGACCATAACCACGGTCAGGAGGAACTGAATCGGGAACCGGGTTAGGGTTCTCACATTCGGCTAGGAGAGTAGGAACGACTGCTGCAGGAGGAAACTTCAGTGGAGTGCCCAAGGAAAATGAAGAATTGGTTGAAGGTGATTTAAGGTTAGAAAGAAAATTACCTCCTTACCCTAAAAAAGCTTAATATTTAATTTTTGGTCCTTCGAGTTGCTATTTTAGTACATATAACCCTGAAAGTAGTAGTTATGGACAATAAAAATGAACCAGGCCACAAAAAGATGATCGGTGGATTTTTTATTGTGGTGCCACTAACACTATGAAGTATGATAAAAATGAGTTTGTTAGTCGTTCAACCTCAAATAGGAAGATAATACAAAATGCAAATGGAAATATTTTACAAATCCATGGAGCGGGAATAGTTATTTTATCTCTAACACTCCAGTTACAGAACTGCTTATATGTGCCCATCCTGCAAGCTACTTACCATTAGCCATGTAATAAAGAAATTGAATTGTATGGTATTAATTTACCCGAATATTTGCGTATTGCAGGATATTCAGTCGGGGAGAGTAAATGGATGTGGTGTTGAGCATCAATGACTATATTATTTGGAGGAAGTGACTCAACATGGAAATGCATCGCTTGCTCACGGATTAGTCGATAGGCAACAATGGTTGGGGCACCGAACGTTGGGTCATCCGTCCATAAGGTATCTTCATAAATTGTTTCCTTTCAATAAAAGCATTTCCTGTGAAATATGTATTCTTGCTAAAAGTCATAAAAATCCATATTAACAATCTAATTCTAGAGCGAAAGTTGTAGTTTCTCTTATCCATTCAGTCGTTTGGGGTTCTGCACCAAATAATGTAGTATGCATGTTAAATATTCACTTTAAGTATTCTGTGCTCTTTATTGATGATTTCTCTAGAATTAACTGGGTATATTTTCCCCGTCATAAATCAGATGTCTCGTCTAAGTTTATAGAGTTTTATAACCTAATACAAACTTAGTTTCATACTAAAATTCAAGTACTCCGCTGTGACAACGGAGTTGAGTTTGTTAATTCCGCGCTTAAACAGTTTTTCCTTGAAAAAAGGATTATTAATCAAACCTCCTGTCCGCATACTCCTCAACAAAACGGAATAGCGGAAAGAAAAAATCGTCATATTCTTGAGTTGACAAGGGCAATCATGCTCGAGTCACATGTCCCTACGTCGTTTTGGCCGGAAGCAGTTGTAACTTCTGTATATCTCCTTAACATATTACCGACTAAGGTGTTAGATTTTCAAACACCAATTCGAGCCTTGTAAAGGCATGTGAGTGTTCCCACAACCTTGACACTCCAACCTCATGTTTTTGAGTGTTTTGTTCTTGTTCATATCCTGAAACCAGAACTCTCCAAGTTTTAGCCATCTTCCATTAAATGTGTATTTGTAGGGTACGGAATTCACCAAAAAGGCTACCGCTGCTATAACCCTCACAACCCATTGTATGTATACCATCACTATGGATTGTACTTTTATTGAAACTGAGTTTTATTATTCAACACAACCTACTACCCAGGGGGAGAGTCTTAGTAGTCTACCAGATTGGTTAAACACCCCACTGTGGCCCGAGATTGTTGCAAAAGAGCAAGTATGCGGAACCACCGAGACGTTGACTCCCATAATACCAGTCTCAGATGGCTTAGACATGCCGCCACTCTCGACTAATATCCCTGAGGTTAGTGATACTCCTGCTTCATATGATGTTTCCAATTTTATGCATAACTCTAGTGGTGCCAGTTCAAAAACTAAAGAAGACTCGGAACCGACCCAGGAGAGAGTTGACTCACCCCAAGAGAGGAATGTTCTGCCACCCAGGAGAACGAGAGGTATTCCACCGATCAGTTATCAACCAGAGTATACACCTAAGGCGAGTTAACATTCAATTGCAAACATAGCCATAGGGATTTTGTCAGCAATGGCACAGGCGTTTGCTATATCCGTGTATGCTCAAGATGTTCCTAAAACAGTGGAAGCAATACTTGAGAATCGAAAGTGGTGCCAAGATATGCAAGTGGAGATGGAAGCGTTAAAGAAGAATGAAACCTGGGAGAAATGTGTTGTACAAAAAGTAAAGTGGGTGATTGTATGTTGATGGGTATTCACCGTAAAACTTCAAGCATATGGATTAGTCAAAAGGTACAAAGTAAAACATGTAGCAAAAGGGTATACCCAGATATACAGTATCAACTACTCTGAGACATTCTCTCTAGTTGTTAAAATTGACACTATAAGAGTTATGTTTTCAATAGCAGCTAACCCTAATTGGTCACTCCATCAATTCGATGTTAAAAATGAATTCTTGCATGGTAACATAAAAGAATAAGTCTATATGGAGCCTCCTCCATGTTTTAAGGAAATATTTTGGGACACATAAGTATGTAAATTGAAGAAAGCCTTGCATGGGCTAAAACAGTCACCTAGAACGTGCTTTGGGAGATTCACAGTTGTCATGAAGAAATATGGATCAGGGAAAGCAACTCAGACCACACTTTATTCCTAAATTGAAGAGAAAGGCAAGTGACATGTTTGATTATATATGTTGATCATATGATCATTACAGGAGATGACCTGAGGAAATGTTTCCAAGAATTTGAGATGAAGGACGTAGGAGAGCTCAAGTATTTTCTGGAAATAAATGTACTTTGTTCAACAAACAGTATTTTCATTTCAAAGGAAGTGTGTTTTGGACTTACTTATGGAAACATGCTTACTAGACTGCAAATTAACAGATACGCCTATTATACTGAATCACGGGTTGAAGATAGTAAACGAGGTGAAATTGAGAGATCCTACGCGATATCAACATCTAGTGGGGAAGTTGGTTTATCTCTCTCACACGAGACCTGACATCGCATACACAGTAGGTGTGTTAAGCCAATTTAAGCATAAACCACAAACCGATCACATGGAATCTGCCTTGAGAGTCCTTCGATATCAAAAGGGATCTCCAGTAAGTGGAGTGGAGTTTCGAAAGAATGGCCACTTACTAATAGAAGCATACACTGATTCAGACGGGGCAAGCATTCCGGTGGATAGGAGATCGACTTCAGGTTACTTTGCTTTAGTCGGAGGGAAATTAGTCACCTGGAAGAGTAAGAAACAGAAGGTTGTAGCACTTTCATGTGCTGAAGCAGAGTTCCGAGGAATAACTCGAGGCTTGATATATGTGTTGTGGTTACGGAAACTGCTAACTGAGATTGTCGTCGCAATAGAAGATGTGTGTCGACTAATGTGCGATAATCGTGCAACCATTAGTATTTTAGAGAATCTGGTGCAACACGACCGAACAAAGCATGTTAAGGTGGATCACCACTTTATCAAAGAGAAGTTAAAAAGTTGAATCATCGCTCGCCCATTTATACGCTCTGAAGATCAACTGACGGATATTCTAACAAAGGTCGTGAATGGAAGAATCTTCAAAGATGTATTGTGCAAGTTAAATATTGGAGACCCCATCATTCAACATGAGGGGGAGTATTAGAAATAAAAAGATAGAAATTGTAATATTAGGAAATAACATATATATTTTTCTATCTCAGGCTTTTTTCTATTATAGACTAATTCATATTCTAGGTATTATTTGTAATACTTATAGTGTTGTACCAGTACAGAAACGATATACCAAAATAAACTAGTATAAAGCTACAGATTTTCCAGCTCTTCTCTTCACTTTGAAACAATAGAGGTTTTCGAGACGTCAGCTCCCTCCCTTGAAATTTCAACCTTTAATTACCACTTATCTTGTCTCCTATAAACACTGAGTTTGCTTAAGGTTGATGTTCTCTTTTTTTTATCTATTGAAAAATGGCGGGTGAAGTTTGTAGGAAGAGGTGGAATAAGGAAACTTGGGAAAAATTATCATTTAATAATTCATTATTTAAATAAAAAGTTTTTTTTTGTCCATTCAACTAAACTTCATTCGATAATCGGCAAAATAAGTTTAGTTACATCTTCAAAATCCGAAAATAATAAACTAGATAAAGTGGGTGGGGGCTTTGAAACTCAATCTGGTGGACACACATCCTGCATAAAATTCTTTCCTACCCATTCCGCGCGAAGATTAGCGGTTGTCGGGACATACTCCCAAGAGACACTACCAATTGAACTAGATATAAACATAACGTTTGAGATTATGGCCTCAATCCGCCAAGAAAAGTCAGATTCTCGAAGGTGGTTGATAACCGTAAGTGCATCTGATTCTACGGTAACTCGGTGCCAGTTTTTTGAGGCAACGAGCTTTATACCTTCAAGGATCGCCATTACTTCGAACTCCTCGATAGAATTCCCTGGTAATTGAGCACCCAATCCTCTACACACGTTCCCCCTGCTGTATGTTTCTACGACGCCTACTCCCCATCTGCCTAACGCTGGAGTCCAAGTCGCATCACAGTTTATTTTGATGACTCCCTCATCCGGTTCCTGCCATCTTGGAATCGGTCTTTGCTGCGCATGTCTCGATTGTGGGATGGTGGTGGTCTTGATCTCCCATTGAACCCGAATGATCTCCTGGATTGCGAGGTACGGGTTGTACACCTTGTCTTCCAAATCACCTAGCATGTGATCATGCTTAGCAATCACCTGCCCTTATTGACCGGCCTAACTCCTTCTATCGACTTTGCCAAGTCGTTCATCCATTGTGCGATCGAGTCCCTGTGCTAGTCGGCTATGTGCCTGCCCAATAACCATTGTCAAACTATGTGTGATCATTGACAGCCGAAGGTCATATGCTCCCTATTCTCGGTTTCTCCACATGCATGGCAATCCCTGGAAGTCTGAATTCTCCTCTTGACAAGCTTTTCCCTAACTGCAACAGAATGTAACACCAGTTTCCACATATAGGTTCGAATATTCGGCCATACCTTAGCTTTCCAAATTGATTGCCCTAAGGTAGAGTCTGATGCAGGTAGTTGGTTGTTTTCTGCTGTTGCTTCCCTTCGGTTACAGCTTAGGGAGTGGTCGACAGATTTTACTGTGGCTCTGCTGTCCCGCGTGTGTGGCCAACGAAAGGCGTCAATCCTGCTATTCATTGGAATGGTGACATTCAAACTGATTCTACATCGTACAGTTGTACAAGTTGTCTCAGCTCATTGTCCCTCCACTCTCTACAATTGATGTCTATCCACGCTTCCACGGTTAAGCCTTCAATGACATCATCATCTTCTATCGGCTTAACAGTGAAGTTTGTTGTTGTCGGCACCCACTTGTCTGTGAATGGTCTGATCGTATTTCCGTCCCTGGGTGACCATACCTCCTCATTCCTCAACACATCTCTGCCACCACCAGAACCTAGCTACCATTGAGTTTATCTCCTCTCACCATGTTTTTGGCAGCTTAAACAGAGTCATCACTTAGGTCGGAATTGCCATGACAACTAACTTGATCAAAACTTATTTACCGAGATTGTTCAGTAGGCGGTTTCACCTACTCTGCATTTTGTATCGTATTCACTCCTTTAAATAGCTCATAGCCTCCCTCTTTGATCTACCCCATATCATAGGTAGTCCAAGGTACATTCCCGGATTCAAAACATATTTTACGGAGAAAACCTCTGTCACCTCCCGTTTGAACCCCTCTTCCGCCACCCCATTAAAGAACATGTTTGACTTTGCAATATTTTATAACATATCCCGGACGTTTCTAGCCTTCTCCACCGACCCCCTTAAGAAAAATAGAGAGTCGTCGGCATACAAGAGGTGATGGATTTCTGGGCATCCCCTTCTTGGTCTTATACCTTCAATCCTTCCCAGTGCCACTTGTTGCTCCACCAATCCAGATAATACGTCAACGTGAAATATGAACAGATATGGTGATAGAGTGTCACCCACTCTAAGGCCTCGTGACAGTGTTATTACCCTTAACTGTTTACTATTTACGTTCGGTTTGTATGTTACCGTAGATATGCATGCCTTGATCCAACCCATCCATTTAGCGCAAAAAAACCTACGTTCCATCGCCCTTAGCATGAAATCCCATTACACTCTATCGTACGCTTTCTGCATGACAATTTTGAGAGCACACTCCGTCCGTCCCACTGTCCCTCTTGGCATCGTCGTCTTCAAGTAGTGGAACATATCGTGTGCAATTATAATGATGTCCAGGATATTCCTTCCTGTTACAAACACACTCTGGTACGGGGTTATCAGTTCCGCTAGATAGGTCGTCAACCTATTTGCGAGAACCTTCGAAATAATTTTATACCCAAAATTACACTGGCTTATGGGTCTAAAATCCGAGCCAGATATCGGGTTTCTGATTTTTGGGATCAAGGTGATATCAGTTTAGTTAAGGAAAGAAGGCATTGTACGTGAAGATAGGAAAGCGTTAACGCATATGACGATAGGCCGACGACGCTCTAGTTTTTCTGGTAGAAAGTTCCTGAAAAGTTTTCCGATCTCGGAGCTCGAGATCCCCCCATCTCAAATACCGCGCATTTTGTGTCTACCTCATTTGTCGGTTTCACCAACATCTGATTTATGGTGTTCGATATCCCATTCAGCAAGCAACTGAGGAGTTCCTGCTTTGCTCGGTCGGTGGCTTCTCTTGGTGTTTCGGCCTTGAACAAGTCGGTATAGAAGTGTTGAAGCTCCTTCATGATTCCTTTCTCCCCTTCTACCCAATCTCCATCATGTCTTTTTAGGCGGATGATCTTGTTTCGGCATCTTCTCACTAGAGTGGTTTGGTGAAAAATGTTGAACTTTTATCCCAGTATGTTAACCACTTTACCCGTGAGCATTGTTTCCAGTATAACTCTTCCCTCTTCTATAACGCGTGGATGCGAGATTTAAGGGCTCGCTCTTCGTCCTGTTCGGTTTGCCCCATAGTAGTATTTTCAAAGTCTTTCAGCCTCGACTTCGCTTTGCTGATCTCTATGAGGTTGTTTTTCAATTCTTTTTTGGTCCACTCGAGCAGGGATCTCTCGCATTCATCCATTTTTGGCTTTATGTCCTGCGTTGTTATAGTTGGCTTGGCTTTGTTCCACGGTCTCATTTTGACCTCAAAACACTTCTCCTTCTCAAACCACATTTTCTCTAAATGGAATCTTCTTCGCCACTTCTGATCCGCATAATCCAAAATACTACCTATTGGTGAATGGTCTGACCCTATTGCTAATTCGTTGAAGCATTGGGCTTTTGCAAATTTTGAACACCAACACATGTTGCCTAATGCCCGGTCCAGTCTCTCCCTGACTATTTCCATCCCACTTCGGTTATTCGACCATGTGTAAAGCTGACCTTTGAAACCAATATCCTCCACTTGTAAGTCTGCTATTAGATTATTGAAACTGTCTCTTTTGCTATTAGATTATTGAAACTTGTAAGTTTGCTATTACATTATTGAAACCAATATCCTCCACTTGTAAGCTGACCTTTGCACGTTGCGTCTGTCTCCTATCTTCTCCCTATGGTGGGATATGCCATTAAAACCACCCACACATAGCCAAGCATCCCTTCTATTGAGTCCAATCCCTCTCAAGTAGTCCCAGTTGCATGTTCTTTTCGTGAAATCCGGATCGTCGTAAACCCACGTAATGAGACAATATCCTCCCAATGGTCCACTTGATAACTTGCAATCAATGAAATTTCTATCCTTTCCCATTATACATACATTCACCTCTCTTGACCACCAAAATTCCAATCCTCCACTTATTCCAATCGGGTTAACATATAACGCAAACTCCATTCCAAGTTATTTTCTAATTTTCTCGCAATAGGTTTCGTTCTGCCTTGTCTCCGTGAGGAAAACAACAACATGTTAAAACATTTTTATTAGGTCTTTTAGATGGCAAACTGTAAGGGGAGACCCTAACCCCTGACTGTTCCAACTAATTAGGCTCATTGGGCTTGTGTGACTGTTTGAGAACAACCACCAGAACCCTTTGTGTTGTTTGTCGCCACCTTCTTCCTCTCCCTCATTTCCTTTGCGTGTTTCTTTAGCGTGTTGTTTGGTATTTCTATTTGTTTTTCTCTTCCACCCTTCGTTCGTGGCCTAGCCTCCCCTTCACATTGCGAGGTCCAGACCTTCTCTACACCTTTTGTGTTTTTCCCTTTCCTCTGTCAATGTCACATTCACCTATTCTCTTCTGTACTGAGGTATCCTCCCCGAAACAGATGTTTCGAGTGTTCTCCCCTGTGAACTTTTCTCTCAGTGACAGAGTATCGAGTATCGTTCTCCCTTCGACCTGTCCGAGCCTCCTTCGACGTGGGGTGCTGTCTCTCGGCGTACACTTGACACTCTTCCATGGATTAGTTGAGGTTGTTCTCTTCTTCTGTTTACTGTGGTTCCCTCCTGGCCTTTGTGTGACAGGGTGGGGTTCTTCATCATCTCCCCGTTTTCCAGAGCCCTGGCTAGACAACTGATTTGTGTTAGCCCAATGGTCATTGGTATGGGCGGGGGGCCTGCCGTGGCTAAGGTCAGGGTCGACAATTATGGCATTTCTTCTATATCATCATTATCCTCCTCGTCTTCTGGTTCAGCATTTAGATAAAAAAAATTTGGTCTGGGGGTTGTGGTGGCAGTGTTTGATCCTCTCGATTGTCTGTCTTCGGGTGTCTGTGTATATGTTCTTCCCAGGAAATCATAATGTTGGTTTCCCTGGGATTGGTTTTCCCCTCGGTCGTTCGATCCGCTAGTCGAACTGTGGTATCGGTTTTGCCTCAGTTCGACTTCTCTACCTAGATTTACACTCTTCGATGATTCCCCACTTTCTGACATTTTTGTCGTTTCCATCACCTCCCTCTAACTCCTTCTACTGGAATCTCTAGGTCCATTGTTCGTTTTATTTCCCCTTCAACCTGGAACAACATGTTGTTGTTCCTTGGTTTGAGTCCAGACAACCAGGGCCCGTAGCGAGGGAATTCTGGTTTCAATTCCAACATAGCCACTTTCTCTTCACAGTGTTGGGACGTGTGTCCCAACCTTCCACAACCGTAACATATATCAGACAACCTCTTATAGTTTATAGATGTCAACTTTACACCCGTCGTAGCAAAACCTATACAATAGAGGAGGAAACACAGAAAGGCAAGAAAGGATGTTTTGATAGAAAGCAAAGACAAACCAGAAAACAAGGTTTAAGCTCTGGGTATTTTTAGTCCCCGATTGACTCTAATCGAACCAGCCTCCTTTAATGACCAATAGGAGCAGTCTAGTATCTAGGATGACCAATCAGAATGGATTGCTATGGAGATTCCATCTTCTATCAGGATTGATAGCGACGACACCTCGTCTCTACAGCGACGATGAATCTCCCACAGGAACCCTGGAGATAGAAACTTACATCCTTAAATAAAAAATTGACATCCAAAAAGTAAGTATACAAAAAAAAAATCGAAAAATAGGTATACGCGCACCCTAGGGTAGCGCGTATTGGCAATACGCGCACCAGGGTAGCGCGTATTGGCAATACGCGCACCAGGGTGACGCCTATTCACATCACATTTGTTTTTTTAAAACAATTGTTTGATAATGCCAACTCAATATTTAATTAAAAATAAAATTATGTATCTATTAAAAAAAATTTAAAAACTTATAGTAAGTAGATAATTTAATTGCGATTCAAATGATGCAAAAAATATTAAATTTGGATTTACGGATTGACTGTATGGCATGCCGTAAGTTGAGATATGAAAATTTTACTAAAAAAATTATAACTCAGACCATGTAAGTCCAAACTCAACATGGTTAACGTCATTTATGTCGTAATTCAATTATCTATACAGTGTAATGTTTTTTATTGGAAATACAGTGATTTTGTAACCTAACATCGTTCGTTTTATAATTTGACCGAAATATTTAAATGCATTAGGTGATAAATTTAATTATGTACTTACTCAAAAAAAATAAAAAATATTACGGTGCGTATATAATTTAATTACGAATTAAATGACGTTAACTATGCGTTAATTTTTTACTTTTAGACTGACTGTATAATACGATACGTAAAAAACTCTACATACGATACAAAAATTCCAAATAGTGTTTTGAATAGTACATTTACTGTTTAAACAGTAAATATAACTGTTTAAATAGTCAAAACACTATTTGGAAGTTTTTGTATTGTATGTAGAGTTTCTTACGTATCGTATTATACAGTCAGTCTAAGAGTAAAAAATTAACGCATAGTTAGCGTCATTTAAAACTAATTCTTCAAATTTGACTAATTTGGGTGTGTAGTCAAAACTTGTTGTTTGCATGGTTAGAATTGTGATTTGATTATATACTTATTATAATATTTTGCCTTTTTTTGATATAGTAAAAAAATAGTATATTTCTACTTTTTGAATTTATGTCCTTAAAATTAGTAGGGTATATTATTTACCAACTTAAAAAATCTAAAAACAACTATAGCACATAGATAACTGAATAATAACAACGAAAATTCTGTCGGGTTTTGACTTTCAGGATAACATTAAATTTGAGTTGTGAACGGTTTGATCAAATATTAACCAACTTTGACTAATTTGAAAACAAATCATTTATAAGAATATAAACAAAATAGTAAAATCTACTTTGACTTTTTTCTTCCAATTTAAAAGTACTTTTACCCGTTTTATCCCCAAGACTTTGGTCATACCTGTGGATTGATTGATTTGATAATTTTCAACACCCGATACTTATTTAATTTACGTATGGTGTTATTTTCGAAAAACAAAGCATTATCTTCTCTATTTGAGCAGTTTTTTAATTACTTATCAACCACCTAGAAGTGATTATTGTGCTCAATATTGACCCAAAATGTGCACTATCTGTCCTTACGTCCTTCAGCTGGATTCTACATCATGGTCCCAATCAAACCCACTCTCCTCTGTGAAGGCAGCATTAGCATATTGCTTTAATTGGCTGCTTTACCAGATTTGGATTCGTCGCAGATGGCTAAGGTAGCAAAACCGTGTGCGCCCACCAAATAAATTATTGAAAATAAATAATTATATTTAAACTAAACTATATAGAGTGTTCTTATTATTTTTTATATATATAATTCAAGTTGTTTCTTTTAAGTATCGGATACATTGGGCAGAAATATGAAGACGTTTCCGATCAACCAATTGAGTCATTCATTAGTCATATCTAGTTGACACTTGAAGATCTATATTTGAATTATATAATCGTTTATACTTCGTTTTTTAACTAGAGGTTTCAGATTCGAACCTGAAAACGGTTAGCTTCTTGATTCATTTAGAAATGATCAAACCATTTGGGTCCAGTTTCCTCATTGTGAGTGTATGTAATTACAGAGCTAGCCATATAAACATTGGACAATGACCGACATTATACTTTTGCACCTTGAATTGTCAAATTGGTTGTTAAGCAATCAAACTTACGACAAGTAAACTTTTCTTTATTTAAATCCTTAATGAGATGTTATATTCTTACTGTTAGTGTAAATCAATTTTTGCTGCACCTTTATTGTAGAAAATGTTGCATATTTACTGTAGAAAATATTGTATATTTACTGTAAGAAATGCTGCATATTTTTCAGAGAAAATATTGCACAAACCTTGTAAACTTTGTCAACAAAGTGCTGCTATGTATTAGTATAAATAGGTGACTATGTTTGTATGTTTTGTATAAGAGTTGTATGAGAGTTTTTATAAGAGTTTATGAGAGTTTGTTCAACACATATAAGATCTGTATTTGTGTTCTTCAACTCCATGTTGAATCTGCTGTTCTTTGATTTCTCTTGATTGATGAACAACAATGTATCAGAGCTTAACTTATTGAGGGATCTGTGAGGTTGAGTGATTATCGATTTCTTGATATCATTCACTCATAGCTTAAATTCTTGAGGGATTTGTGGGGCTATGTGATTATTGATTTCTTGAGGCCATCCACCTATAAATACTCTATGCTCTCATCAAATGGACTAATCTTTTTCAGGCGTTGCTCCACCAAAATTTGATGACTCAAACTACAATGCTGTCAAAATGGAAGCTTACATGCAGGGCACTGATCTATGGGAAGTTGTTGAAGTAGACTATGAAATTCCAGCTCTTCCAAACAACTCCATACTTTGCTCAAATCAAGGTTCAAAGGGAGAAGAAGATGAGAAAGGCATGAGTCAAGTCATGCCTTTATTCAACTATCTCACCTGCAATTTTCAGCTGAATCATGTCCATAAACTGAGCCAATGAAATTTGGGACTTCCTCAAAAAAGAATACATAGGATATGAGAGAATAAGGGGCATGAAATCTCTGAACTTGATAAGGGAATTGAGAAGAAGCAGATGAAGAAATATGAGACCATCCAAGAATACTCAGATCGATTGGTGGGACTCGCAAACACAGTTAGAATACTTGGTAAGAAAATGAAGGATAGCAGAATTGTGGAGAAAATATTAGTCGCTCTTCCTGAGAGATTTGAAGCAACCATTGTCTCATTGGAAAACACCAAGGAACTGTCAACTCTAAAATTGGCAGAGCTCCTTAGTCCTATTCAAATCAAGAGCAAAGAATATTGATGTGTGAAGAAGGGGAAATTGAAGGTGCTTTGAAGGCCAAGTTGCGCTTAAACCAGAAAAGCTACGGTGATTGTGAATCGAGTGCAGCAGAAACGGGTCCCAAAGGAAGAAATTTTCCTCCTTGTAAGCATTGTGGTAAGGAGAACCATCCTTACTACAAACGCTAGAATAGTCCAGACATAAAATGCAGGAGGTGTTAGATGATGGGGCATGTCGAAAAGATTTGCCCTGAAAAGTACGATCAATAAAAAAGAGAAATTCAAGCTGTTATTCATGAAGAAGAGGAGGAGCATATGTTTGTGGCTTCTTGCTTCACAACTGGAGCATCAAGTGATTGATGGTTTGTTAACAATGGCTACATTAGTCACATGACTGGTAATGTGCGACTTTTCAAACAACTTGATAGGTCAGTTCTTTCCAAAGTCAGAATTGGAAATGGTGAGTATATTGCAGTTAAAGGTAAATGAACCATACATATCGCAAGCTGTTCTGGAAAAAAAACAATCACTGTTCTCTATGTGTCAAATATTGACCGAAATCCGCTTAATGTTGGTCAATTAATAGATAAAGGTTTTAAAGTGATTTTCAAAAACAGAGTATGCGTGATAAATGATTCAGCATACCAAAAACTGTTCATGGTCAAGATGAAGGGATAGAGTCACTCAATCCATTGAGGGAGGATCAATTTGCTTTCACAATCAGATAAGGCATCACAGAAGTCTGACACAAGAGGCTCGGGAGCTACCCGAACTTGATGATCGCATTCCAAGCTGCAAAGCACGTCAGTATGGAAAGAAAAACATTTCCCAAAGCAGCATGGAGAGCATCAAATAAGCTGCAATTAATCCACACAAACATACCAGGTCCACATAGAATGCCATCTCTAAAATATATAAAGAAGTTGAGAGTCCAGTTGGGGAGAGCTGCAGAGTTTGAAACCATGCAGAGTAAGCATGCAAGGTCTGCACATCACAATGTGCATAAACTCCGTATGAAGCACTCTGAAGTCCTTGAACTTGGAGGATATGAGGAGGCCAAGATTTATGAGAAATGGCTAGCTGCAATGAATGAGAAGCATGCCATGATTGAGAAGAATGAAAAAGGAAAGACACTTGCAATTAAGAAGGTTCTTCAGGATAAACGATTTGTGAGAAAGGTTGGGAGTTTGCAGCAACCTGATTTAGGAGGAGTGTTAGTGTAAAACAGTTTTCGCTGCACCTTTACTGTATAAAATGCTGCATATTTACTGTAGTAAATGCTGCATATTTTTTTGTAGAAAATACTGAACCAACCTTGTAAATTTGTCAACAAAGTGTTGTAAACTTTGTCAACAAAGTGCTATGTTTGTATGTTTTGTATGAGAGTTTTTCTAAGAGTTTCTTCAACATATATAAGATTTGTATTTGTGTTCTTCAAGTCCATGTTAAATCTGATGTTCTTTGATTTCTCTTGATTGATGAACAACACTTACAATTTAACAATAAGTGCATTTAGTCGTTCCGTTGATGCATCCTTTCAAACATCTCGAATTTAGAACTTCTTGACTGGACCAACTATCGACTTTGAGCTTAATTAGAAATTGCTGAACTTTTTTGAATAACTCGACGTCGACTAGGTGTTGGTCCATGACGACCTGATGACCGAACACAAATAACCCTCACTCCCTTTGTAGAGAGAAATGGAAAATTTAGGGCTTGATTGAGACTACAACAAGGGAAATAGGTCTGTTAGGGATACTTGCGGAATCACATGATGAATGTGTTGTTTAATATGCGCGTGTCATAAAAATTTGTAAACGAGATCTGGGACAGCCTAAAGATGAAATGTGGTGTTAATGATGTTGTCAAGAAGAAATATGTGGTGAGATATTAGATAGACGATGACAGATATATGATGGATCATATTGATCACGTCTACAAGAATTTCATTGTCGTCGTCGTCACTAAACATATTAAAATCTGTGATATATTGTAGGTCAGCTTCCAATTAGGGAAGTTTCCACCTTCGTGGAGTGATTAAATGAGCATTCTTAAACACAAGAAGGACATAACTCTTCAGAAACTCGTCAGGTGTATGAGAACTAAAGAGACAAATTGTCTCATAGATAAGTTGGATTATGTGTCTTCAATTTCATTTGAAGTTAACCTTGTCGAACCTTTATGTTTAGCAAACAAGAAGCATGTTCAATTAAATAAGTCAAAAAAATTGAACAAGCTCAATAATAAAGTTTCCAGTGAACCCTACATGTCTGTAGAAAAGTTGGACATATAGCTCACGAATGCTACAATGCAAAGGTCAGATAATTCATAATTCATTTACTTACTTTATTTCTTTTATGAGTAGGTAATTGAAAAAAAAAATAACCTTGTTGACATTATTGAGTAACTCAACATTGTTTGGTTAGAAATGTAATTATTTAACTACTAAAAACATAAAACAATATAGTAAATATATAATTCAATTAATATCTTAATATATCAAACACTGTTTATTTTGGATTTCCAAACTAACCAAACACAACAATACAAGTTGTGATCTAAAGGTTAATTAAGGGCAACAAGCAGGGCAACCTTATTGAAGCCGAGGAATTGATTGTTGCAATGATTATTGAAGCAAACTTAGTGGCCAACAAGACCGACTGGGTCTTGGACACCGGAACCTTCATGCATCTTTGTGACCATAAAGAGTTGTTTTACGATTTTGATGAGGTCACAAACGAAGAGTATGTGTACATAGTGTTTTTTAACTACTGCGGTCTAATTAGGCCAAACAAAGGTTGTTCAGAGACTTACTGATGGGTCATAAATATTGGACTGGGCTATGTTTAAAATATTTGGCCCAATAAGTACTTCGGATTGTATTTACCAAAAACTCAATTATATATTGGCGTTGCCCTTAGATATAGGTGCATAAATGTGCCGCCATAAGATTAATTATCCAGTTTTAGAGTGTGACACCGCATCCACTAACCACCTCTAATGGTGTGCCTGTATTCCGACGAATTAGGCCGATTGCTTTTAGCACGCATAGGATTAAACAAATACAGAGGATAGTCTACAGTGGAGTAGCCACTAAACGAGAAAATTCTTTAAAGTCAGCATATTGGGGCTTTATGTGGGAACCTATGAACAAAAGTCAGCCATGGTTCCACCTGCAACACGAGCAAAGACCATTCGGGAATTGAACGAGGAAGATTCGCTCCCAAACCTGCAACAGCACTTGGGACAAACATCATACATACTAGTCGAAATGGTGTCACCCCAATCTGCTCAAGAAGAGCTCGCTCCGGAGGAATAAGAAGTTCCTGAGGAGCAAAGATATGATCATGATGTGCCAAGACCCGCGTAGTCTCGTATGGACTCGTTTTGGTAAGGGCGCCGCCTCGTCGGGTAGAAGTAGCTCCAGAGATTATACTGACACCAGCGTTCATAATGGCTATCGACGAGCTTTTGGACAGAATGGATCAAAGGGAAGCTGCTGGAGCAGCTCAGAGAGCAAACGCTCAGGCAGTGCATGAAGCTACATCTAGACCACGAGATGTCCAAGGAAACCCACCAGGAGCGCCTCTTCCTACAATTGCCGCCACGGGAGGCACTGGTGTGACAACAGCTCCTGGTCCAAGTACGTTAACCAAGGAGGATATCAAATAGCTCATTGCTCAAACATTGAAGGAGCAAAAGGGTCTAACCATGCCTCACGTATGAGATAGGTCAACGCATCCATTCACTCCAGAAATATTGTCAGTTTCATTGCCGACTCACGTGCAGGCGACTTTACGGATGGATACATATAATGGTGACAACGATCCTGTTTTCCATATACAAATACATGAAAATTCTTTGTTAGGGAGGACAAGTGACGAGACGCATCTGGCATTGCTCTTTCCTGCTACCGTAGGGGATGTTCCTGCGCATTGGTTTTTCAATCTCCCTAACGCATCAATAAAGTCGTGGGGGGAATTGAAATAATTAAATATCCCTGACGCATCAATAAACATCTTAAGTTGAGATGAAAATGAATTGAATAATTAAGAACTTTTTTGGTAGAGGTGTTGATGTGGGAAAATAAACAATCCATTTTTACTGAACGCATCTCAGTAAATTAAAATTACTAATGAATAAGTTGAGCTTAATTTCAATTTCTTGATTTGTTTTTTTTTTGAAAATCATCAATTACATGAGTATGTGTGCAAATTCTAAATTCTTCTTTATAAATTCATGAATATAAAAATTAAATGTATTAACTTGGATAACAATTACCATTAAGATTTTGCACTTTAATTCGCTGTTAACTCGGACAAAATTACAAAATGCAATTTCACTTCTTTTTTTTTAAAAAAAAATCTTAGTCGGACCATGTATTTTTACTATATCTTTTATCGATGCGGTTACACTTAGGTGGTTACACATAGGTTATAGAAGTATCCGAATCTGAAAATAATCTGATATGGTCCCGATCGATGTGAAGTTAAAATTGATTCAAGTGGTGGATGGGAAATCGCAATTTGGAGTCCAACAAATCTGAATTATTAGTACTATTATTATTATTATAAAGAGAGACAAAGGGAGAGAAAATACTCATAATCAAAGAATAATGTCTCAATCAATCAACACATAAAACAGAGTTCACGAGACTCAATATGATTAGTTTTGGCCAAAAAAAAAGACTCAATATGACCCCATAAATGTTGCTTTATATATATATATATATGAAAATAAAAAATACAAATATACTTCATAATAATTATTACTAAATGATTAATTTCACAGCTTAATTGTTTTTGTAACGGACGGTCAACTTCTACACTTAACTAATTACTGCGAGATATATAATTCATTCTGGTCATGTGTCAGAAATCTGTTTATATATGGACATTTGAAGAAGAATATCAAATCAGTTTATACCGTGGATCAATACAGGATAATGCGCATGAAGTTGTCTACTTTTTTTCGTTACCACAAGAATACACATACCATGAATCGTGCACCGAAAGTTGATATACAAAAGGCATATAATACAGTCGAATGTGACTTTTTACTGTGCACTATGGAACATACAAGCTTTATTGAAAAATGTTGTGAACGTATAAAGAAATGTATATCCTCAGTACGTACTTAGTGTTAGTAAATAGGAAAAGCTCACCGACAGTCCAACCGTCAAGGGGCATCTGTCAAGGCAACACTCTATTACCCTACTTATTTATCGTCGTGGCCGACATCTTGTAACATAACATCAAACCCGAGGCGCGAACGAATGGAATTGAGGGACTTTGAATGAAATGTGGCTTCCTAGAATTGCTTCATATGTTCTTTGTAGACGACTCCTTGATAAATATTGTCAAGCATCAGGTTTACGAGTTAATGCTGAAAAGTCGAGCCTTTATTTCAGCTCTAATACGAATAAAGAGCCTATGTCAGATATCGAAATGCATGTGGCATAAAAAACTTTAGAGACCCCGACAAATACCTTGAGCTCCCAACCACGTGGGGAAGATCCAGTAAAGAAGCACTTAGCTTCTTCAAATCAAGAATCAATGACAAACTCTAGGGGTGGAACGCGTGCATACTCGACAATGCTGGAAGGAATATGCTTTTCATGAAAGCGGTCCTTACGGAAATCCCTACATATGTAATGAGAGTTTTGAATCTACCAAGCACCCGGTGCTCGGAAATTAATACTATGATTGCACTTATTCTGGTGGGGAGGATCGGATTTAGGCCGAAAGATCCTCTGGAAACACTGGGAAGTGATGACGAGAGCCAAACAATACAGAGGCATGGGATTTAAGGAGATCGAGACATTCAACCTTAGATTACCAACCAAGATGGTTTCTTGGGTAATCTCATAACCTAATGCGCTCTAGGTGAAAACAATTAAGGGTTTGTATTTCGAGCATGGTGAATTAACGGACGCAAAAAAGGATCGAGGGCATCATGGGGTTGGTCGAGTTTGATTACAGGTATAGATGTAATTTGAGATGACGGTTTCTAAATACTAATAGACGAAAAAGGATCAAACTAGCAAAATATGCATGAATTTACAAAGGTAGTAACACGAGGATCGAGCACCAACTAAAAATTTCAGTACTTGCTAACGCGAAGGTGACGTCCATCATCCAAATTGAGGCAAAGCGATACGATGAAGAGTATCTCTGTCAGATTGTGCACCAAGAAGTAGCAAAAGACATGTGAGTCCCCCTCCCAACCGAGAGATGCCAAGATATCCTTATATGGCCCCATAACCGATAAGGCTTTCTATCCTTAAAATTGGTTTACCACCGCCTTCGGAACGAACAAAAATATGGGCTCTAATCGATGACTGAAGGGGAAATCATGACAGAGGACCTATGGACACATATATGAAAGTTCAACGTCATCTAACTCCATCCGGACCTGATAAAAATTAGCACACAAAGGGATGATACTTGACCAAGACTGTCCTTTCTGTGGGAATATCGAAATGAAAGAACACTTAATATAGAAGCGCGATTGGACTAGAATGATATGGTTCGATGTCCTCGGAGTACGCTCCTAATTATGTTGAACTAGTAACCTCGTGGAGTGGCTGATCGAGAGAAGGAATGGACCGGATATTTATATGGAAATACAAAAGGTAAGATGGAATTTGGAAAGCTAGGTGAAATTTAACTTTCGAGAGTAAACTACTGAACCCCGTGGAAGTCACCTAGACCATTCTACCAGAAACAAATGAATACTGGGAAGAACCTCTGTGAATCGCCAAGCCACAACCAAGACCCGAGACCCACATTTTGGATAGTGTCGGCAGACGGGATTATCAAGTTAAACTGCGATGTCTCTTGGTGCCCGCAATTAAAAAGGTAGGGTATTGGGCTAATTGCTCGTGACTCAAACATAAGAGTGATCGATGACATGAATAGACGAGTGAGACGAGAATATGTAAAGTGCGTGAAGTCAATGGCATTTTAGAAGCACTGCATTTGGCAATTGACAGAGGGTGATATAGTGTGGAAATCAAGACCGATGCGACTAATGTTATCAATGAAATCCTTGGAAAACGGATTTATTGGATAACCATTCCGGACGTAAGACAAATCCTTTACGTTGTGAACACCAGATGGAGTATCACCTGGAGGACGATATCGAGGAAAGCAAACGAATGTGCGCATTGATCTTAGTAATGCAGATTGTTATAGTAATGTTTTAAACTCTATTTCTGAATAATGAATAAAATATTCTCTTGGAAAAAAAAAGTTGCAATCTCACGATTAACAAGGCAACACACTTATTTCAATATGTGGAGACTATTATGTGAGGTAAAATATTATATATTTTTTTCAACAAAAATTCAAAATATGAAACTAAATATTAAAATAACTATCAGGTATTCAAAGGCCACAATAACTAACACATTATTCAAACATACCCAAGGTCGTCGAAGTACCCACGGATCCTCGAAAATGCACACGGACTCTCCTGTCTCTATCGACCACAACCCACAAATTTTTTTGACTTCATGCCCCGTTAGAAGGCTAGTCTAATCCCATGATGCCCGAGAGTCCTTGGTCGCATGGTAGATGTCACCACTTGGATAGTAAATCCCTTTGAGCACATGTACCCAAAACTCGTCTTTTCCCTGAGTTGCTCGCCAGGACATCTTTGACAAAAGTGAAATATTAAGGGTTTGCAGCTCCATAAAGCCTATACCAGACTTATCCTTCCTTTTTTTATGAGATAAAGCTCCAATTGCGCCAATGAATTCTTTCGAACCCCTTCTGAATGACCCTACCGGAAATTGGAGATGACTGCATTTAAATGAAAACATGTTTTCGGTAGGAGGAAGATGCACATAGTATATTGCATGATTGAAAAGACCATTTAATTTATAAGAACCTAATGCCTAACATTGGTTAAGTGCATATGCCTTCACCCATCAAGTTTTTGGCAAATCCTCTCTTTGAGGAAACCTAACGCCCCCGTTTCGATCCCTAAATGGTGGAGTGGCCCAAGTACTTGCCTAGATCCGCCATTGATGTGATACTGAGTGTTCCTTCTATATACCGTCTAGTTGTTACACCAGTGTTCATGCCAAAGTATAATGTGGGTTTGTTCATGTTACTTTCCTCATCGGATGCTCAACAATATTGATCAATAATGAGCTGCAAGGTGCGAATTTTTGAGACGGTCGCTTAGGCGAAGAAGATTGAGCTATTGGAAAAGAACAAGTAATGCAATGTAGGACACGTTCTCCTTAACATGATCACATTAAACAATTATTCCTCGAGTGCATGCATCACCATTCTCAAAACTACATCAGAGACTAACAACATGTTCTTTTGACGGAATAGAAATGGAATAGGTGATACGAATTCCGTATGAAGTTGTACTTTTCACGGAATTGGAAAAATTCAGATTACAAAATCCTAGAGGGGTGGTGTTATCAATTCTGGCCAAAAAAAACAAGATTGCCTAAGCCGAGCGGGCTGGGAATACAGAATAGGGATGCAAAAGATGGCTTTACCCTCAATTGATTTAAGTAATTCATAAACTTCCCTAACTTTACATCCTACTCTTCCTTTATCACTCCTCATTTCCACCGAGAGTTTTCCTTCATTTCCTCATTACCGAAGCAATACTATCTCGGATTGTGCTTGGAAATATGTTCTCCTTCAATCGACGAAGAGCAACAAGTAAGTTTTTGTATTTCTTTCATTGATTTGTGCATATGCGTGGCTTTTTAACTGGATTAAGGTTTGCTTGATTGTGTATGTTTTATGAATTTGCTTGTTCATTGTTGCTTGTTTTTGGATTTCTTTTCGAATTAGGGTTTGTCTGAACCCAAAATCACGGTTATATATGTTGTTTGAAATTGCTGGTTAAATTGCCTTGGTTTCTTGGTTGTAGATGTTGTTTCTTTGATTCCGTTGTATATGTTGTTTATTGGTTGTATATGTTGTTTCTCAGTTGTGACATGAGTGGTTGATGTGTTGTGATGAAGAAGTAACTTGACATTCTGCTTGATGGAGAGGTTGATATAGAGGATCATGGCTCTGTGGATTGGGTTATGTTATATTTGAGCATTATTCACAAAGATGTGATCAGAAACTGCAGACATGCTTTAGTTGTTGTTGAAATATGTTCCAGAAGAATGTTCAAGTTTTGATCTTTCTTTCTTATTTAAACCCAATGAAGTAGGTCCAGAAGTATGTTTGATCTTTGTTCAAATGATGTCGGACTTCGATTTCATACCCTTATTCGTTTTCAATGTTTGAAATATGATCTTGTCAAACTTCAATTCAATCTTGTTCATTGATGTTCTTTAGAAATATGATATTGGTTCGTTGTTTATATGTGTTTTTATTGACCACCACCTGCAATCTTTTTCAGTCAGTGTATTGTCAAGTATTAATGAAATGTTATATTGCGGATAGTGTAATTAAGGATATTACGGTTCAAATAAATATAAACGTAATGGATCGCGGGAAAAATAATCAATTTATATTATAATTTACATTAATTAAAATATTTACTTAAAATTCAATCAAGGGATTTTCCTTTAAAATTAATTAAAGTAATTTTAAATATTAATTAACTATATTTAAGTTTTTATTATTCTTAGGGTTAATAGTCACAGTGCCCCCTAAAGTTTTGGCGGAATTTAAGATTCCCCCTTAAAATTTAAAATTTTAAATATTAGTCCTAAAGTTTGGACGATTTCAAAAATCACCCCTTTCCGTCGTAAGTCCGTTAATTTGGAACGGAAAACGGTCATGTGCCTAGCACGTGACTTCACATAAATATTAAAGACCAAAATGCCCTTTGCAAAGATGGCTTTCCTGTGAGACTAGGCTTCGACTGTGCATTGGAAACTAAAGTCTGGGATGCCGTGAGATCAATAATTTGCGTCTTGGCTTCGAATTCAAAGAAATCAGCCTGAGTCTGCTCGATCGGAACAGAGCTGAACTCGAAGAAATCGAAGTTCGACACAGAGAATTGAGACCCGGAGCTCGAAGTCTGTGAAGGTAATGAATTCGTAGTTTGAAGTTCATTAGCCTCAGTCATCCAGGGGTTACAGCTGAAATTGGTCCTAACTGGAGATAATTCACCGAAAAGGTGCTGCTCGATGTACTCGAGCTGAGAGGAAAATTCGGATGAAGAAGATGAGCTTGCCATTATTGCTGAAGAAGTTACAAGTCAAGTGTTTGTAGAAATGCCACAGAGATTTCTATAAAAGGAAACATAAGGGTCTTGAGGGTTTCGATTTATAGAAGTAAGGTCGAAGCTTGATTGTTGAAGATGGCTTCCACAACTCTCTATATATAAGGGTGTTCACACTTAGAAAGGGAGACTTTCTGGGTTGGTTCCTATCTCATACCATGATGCTGATGTCTACAGTTGGATGATGATACAGAGTTTGAAAGTCAAATAACCATTGGCGGCTATGCTGATATCTTAACTGCTTTAAGGGTATTTTGGTCTTTAATATTTATGTGAAGTCACGTGCTAGGCACATGACCGTTTTCCGTTCCAAATTAACGGACTTAGGACGGAAAGGGGCGATTTTTGAATTCGTCCAAACTTTAGGACTAATATTTAAAATTTTAAACTTTAAGGGGGAATCTTACATTTCGCTCAAACATTAGGGGGCACTTTGACTATTAACCCTTATTCTTATTTTTTAAAATTAATTATATTATATATTATACATATAAAAGTACGGGCATATATGTCATTTTACTAAATTCCATTCCATTTTCATACATCATTCCACCAAAGAAACATTGGAATACCTTATTCCATTCCAATCCACCATAGAATAACTTATTCATATTATTATATCTTATTCCTTATTCTCTATTCGTATTCCCTATTCCGAATTCCGTGAAAGAAACGCACTGTATGATAAATAAATATGAAGAAAGTGGATCATTTTGTAGGAATCCCCACGAAGATGAGTCGGGTTTTGATTTTTTGCCATTAACCATTACGCGATGCTCAACATTTTAAATGCAAGAGTTGATCAACTGGATCCATTGGACATGGAAACCCAACTTAGACAAGACCGTTGACAGAAAGCTCCATTCCACCCTATCATATACTTTATGTATATAACCTTTAATGCGCACTCCTCCCTTCCGATATGCATCCTTAGTCTTAAGTAATGGAATGCCTCATGAGCAACTAGAATGTTATCCTATATTTGCCTTCCCACAATGAAAGCACTTTAAAAATACATAACCATGTCACTTAAATACGGTTTCAACTCATTAGCGAGTATCTATCATATAATCTTATATGCAAAGTTAGAAATCCGAATAAATGAGAAAATGACTCGCTAAGGTACGCTACGACATTTTGGTATTGAGAAACCAGTATGTTTGAGATGGCGGGGGAACGTACTTGTGGTTAAGAATGCCTTAACTATGGTGATAACCTCTGAACTAGGGGTGTCAAAACGGGTCATGGGTCGACCCATGGGTCGTGTCAGCATTTGGTCATGTGGGTCAGTTTTTGAAACTCGTGTGCTCGTATGGGTCAGTTTCTGAAACCCAAACTTAACCCAAACCTTAGATCCTCCATCCAAATCTTTTCAAATTTGAATTACTTCACTCCACGTTTTTCGCAGTGATGGCTTAATATACATACCGGGCTATGATCAAAACCCAAGGATAACACATTATACAGATCAATATGCGAGAACTTCTGGATTCAATCAGCATTGATGGGTCCTCAACAATTTTCGCACAGATGCGGTTCGAACCACTACAATTATTAAATCATGTAAATGATTTCCCTCGATTACCCAAATACGACATTCCTATATCACACATATGATCATGAAAGGCCTCGATTTTTTATGGTTGTGTTAACACACCACCTTCTTTCTCTGTTTGGCTAATTATTTCAAGGATATCCAAAATGCACACCCAAGGCCCTCGCCTACCACAAGCCAAGTACCTGAGTGTATTCCAATTATTCTTCTATTGATCAAAGTGCACATCTCCATAGACCCACGTTAAGTAACATGATTCACTCGAGGACACGTAAGTGACAAATGTATCTATAATTAGCAATTTTGTATATCCATCTCCGTCCACAACAATGTCAAGCCCCAAGAGATACTAATCAACTAAATATGTTCGCCTGACACTTGCCTACTCACTCTATCACACACAATCGTCTTATTTGTTTTTCCTCGAGGAAGATGATTAACCGTTGATACTTCCCCATGAGATGATTTAAGTATGGAACTATCAAGTCGAATATAAGTCCTTGACAATTCCAACTGATGAAGTTTATTGGACACTTGTGGTTGTTTTGGGACAACCACTAGAGCCCATTATCATTTCAGTTGTATTCACACTCACTTGTTCACCCGCACTTGTTCGTCCCCTTATTTTCGATTTTCTCATGACTTCTACCTCTCCGGGTCGGCTCATTCTATTTTTTAGTGGATGGAGTAGTCGACTTCACCACATTACTAACAAACAATACTTTTTCCCTCTTGGCTTGTCTATCCTCTTTAATATTACCGTGGTCATGTTCAGTACCCAAACATCCCGCCACGAGGCTCAAGCCAATGGATCCAGCCTGAGGCGCGCCCACCAAACGAGGTGCGGACTCATCACCTGGTAGTTCAGTAATGTAGGGACATGCTGGGCCAAGAGACTTCCCGGCTGGGGAAGTTGTGCCTTGGTGAGGTCTATTGGGGTGAGGGCTAAGAATTTTGAGCGTCGCGTTAGATGGATGGGGTATTGTGCCGAAGTGTTCCATGAGATAGGTTGTGGCCTCTAGGGTGAGATGATGACCATTCATTTTAATGTAGCAACAAGTAATCCGTTGACCCTTTCGGGTGTTCTTTAGAGGGCTGGTATTATTAGGGAAGAGTTTCACAAGAAATGACGATGGGAGTGGATGAGATAAAAGTTTGGCTAGTGGAGTGGAAGATATTGGTTCAGTACTTATCATATTGGGAATAGGACGGTAGAGTAGTCGATTAGGGAAGGTGGAGTTGAGTAACGACTGGTATGTGTGGTGAGGGGTCTAGAGGGTCATGCGGTGAGTTGGTGGGGTAGGAGAATAGCTAGGTAATTGTTGTGGCAATGGTGGGCGAGCGGGGTGGGGTGGAGGTGGTTGTAGTGTGGGAAGGTGGGTGGGTGGCTAAGGTTTGGGATGGGATAGGTATTTTGTTTCATTTGAGTGGAAACGTGAGGATTGGTTCTCTAGGTTCGCCATAATGTCCACCCGACTCAGACCCTTTTTAAGTGTATGTGTTGGTGATGACCTATCCTTATCAATCATTGTTTCTGTGATGGCTAGAGGGATGCAGGCGAGTTCCAAACACCCACTACTCATAAATGGATGGGACATAATAACATCTGCCCCATAATGATTCATAGTATGCCTTAACTTTCCACAACCAAAGCAAAGATCAAATATTCATTCATACTTGATGTTCGCTCGTTTATTCGTTCCCAAACCATAAGTCCACCAAAAGCTAACAATAAGATGCTAGGATTGATTCTCTTCACACCCACTGAAAATCACAGCTTCAGAAGAGAAGAAGATATAAATTTAGAGAGAATTTGGTTTCCGTGGTAACACCCCTTAGGGGTAACCCCCACGCGGTTTGGTTGTTTTATTGATGAAAATACATTGTTAAAGAATACGTATACATGGAGAAATAACTTACAGTATATCCTACGGGTACATTAATACATAAACTAACTTACATATTAATTAGGCTACACTACCTAACAAAACTCCCACTTGGAGACTGATTCAGTAACAAAAACAGTATTCTCTCAACATCATCATCAATATCTTCACCTCACCATATGTAGTAACACAACTATAGAAGACCAATTGAGGTTTTGCACAACCCCAGTTGGATTCTTCACACCCTCTATCTTCTCTAAGCACAAGTCGCCTTCTTCCACTGCCATGCGAGTGAAATGGTACCGCCTTCTGATATACTTAGTCTTCGAATGATAGACTAGATTCTTCACCAACTGTATGACACTCTAGCTATCTGAATACATAAGTTTCTCACTTTGCTTCTTGCCCAACTTTTCAAGATAACCGGTCAGCCATATCATCTCCTTCCCAGCCTCAGCTGTTGCCACATACTCAGCCTAAGTAGATGAAAGAGCAACACATTTCTGAAGCCTGAACATCCAACTCACTGCTGTACCACCTATGGTGTAAATGTATTCAGATGTGCTCTTGTCTTGAGTCCACACCACCACCAAGATCAGCATCCAAAAAACCCTGCAGAATCACTTTGTCTTTGCCAAAACAGAGTGAAGTACTGGATGTACCTTTCAGATATCTCTGAAGCCACTTCACAGCTTCACAATGATCTTTCCCCAGATTTTCCAGGTGCCTGCTAACCACACCCACTGCATGTGCTATGTCAGGTCTTGTACAGACCATAGCATACATCAAACTCCCAATTGCTGAAGCATATAGAACCAGTGTCATCTACTCACGTTCTTGATTTGGCTTGGGTGACTGCCCCTTTGACAATTTTATGTGATTTTCCAATGGAGTAGTCCTGGGTTTAGCATCAGTCATCCTGAATTAGGGCACAACCTTCTCAATGTATTGCTCCTGGGATATACTTAAGGTGCCAGCAGATCAATCCCGAGATATCCTCATCCCAAGAATCTGCTTCGCTGTACCCATGTCTTTCATCTCAAACACTGAAGACAGACTTTCCTTAACATTGTTTATCTATCTCATACTGGATCCTATAGTCAACATATCATCCACATACAAGAGTATCAATACATAAGAATCAGTGTATTTCTTGAAGTAACAACACTGATCCTTTTCACTCCTACAAAAGCCACTCTTGGTCATGAAGGAGTCGAACTGCTTGTATCATTGCCTCGTTGCTTGCTTCAACCCATACAAGCTCTTATTGAGCTTGCACACCATGTGTTCCTTACCCGGAACAACAAATTCTTCTGGTTGCTTCATATAGATATCCTAATCCAAATGTCCATATAAAAATGTTGATTTTGCATCCATTTGCTCAAGATGAAAATTCTCTGATGGAACAATATTAAACAGAATCTGGATAGTAGTTAATTTCACAACAGGAGAAAATATTTTAGCATAATCAATACCTTTCCTTTGTGATTACCCTTTAACTACTAACCGAGGCTTGAACCGTCTTTTTCCATAACACCCACTTATTCAACAAGGCTCTCTTTTCTATAGGCAATTCAGTCAACAACCACGTGTCATTCTTCTCAAGTGAGCTCACCTCATCATCAATGGCTTGCTGCTACTTGATTGAATCCTCCACCTGTACGGTATCGTCAAAAGACTCTGGCTCCCCTTCATCAGTCAGCAACAGATAATGTAATGAATGTGAATACCTATCTGGTGCTCTGATGGTTCTAGATGATCTCCTCAACACCTGCTCATGTGTATTTTGCTCCACTACGGGTTTATCAGCTACAGTCTCTAGAGTTGTTTGAGTATCTTCTATGGGTGTAGTCTTCTGCAACTCAAACTCAACTCCCACTCGCTTCGTCGTCTCTGGAACATTCTGCTCTATGTCCTTGTGTAAACATCTGATTTTGACTCGGGGTCAAAATACCGTACGCGAGGAACCGAGCTGAGAGAAATCGAGAGTGAAAAATTATATATAGTATAAATATATATATATATATATATATATATATATATATATATGAAAACTAAAAAAATAAGTAAAAAGAAATCCAAAAAGCCAATGTGGCCAAACATGGCCATGTTTCCAACTTTGCACCGAAAGAATTATTATTATTATTTTTAAAAAAATATTTAAATAAGAAGTAAAATTGTGTATAAATAGGGGTGGAAGTTGAAGGCTACGGTGGAGAAGAAAATTTGGGAAGAAGGGTGAAGGAATTGAAGAAGAGAAGAGTGATTGGAGAGAGAGTGAAAAACAAATATTGATAATTATTAGTCTCGGTTTCTTGTACGGTGTATAAGTTCCAAACGATTTAGGTATATCTCTCTCACATTTAATATTGTATTTGTGTTTCCTAATGTTATTGAAATTTATGTTATAAAAAAAAGGAGTTTATATACATATATAAAATATTTATGTATAATATACTTGTTAATATATATATATATATATATATATATACGTATGTATAATATATAAGTGATACTATATATATACTATGTTATATATACATTATGTATATGTGATACTATATATATCTATATGTATAATATATCTATATATTATGTATATATGATACTATATATATATTATGTATATGTAATACTATATATTATGTATATGTAATACTATATATCTATATGTATAATATATATATATATATATATATATATATTATGTATATGTGATACTATGTATATATATGTGATACTATATGTATATGTATATTATGTATATGTGGAAAAATATTTTCAACAAAATGACCTAAGTCATTCCCAAACTTTGATGAAGGTTACAACTCGGTCCTTGGACTCTCGGGTCATTCTGGGACTTTATCGAGTGTTTTAAACAAAATCCACTTTCAGACATCTGTAAATTGAACAATCTACGCATCAAATATACCATTTTCATCGTCGATGGCTTTTCGTACATATTTGATAGCGCCTTCAATAGATCAGTCGTAGTCTTCTCCTTGACGATGTTGAACGTCACGTTCTTCGAAAAGGTAAACTGGATCATCCCTAGGGCCTGGCGAGCTACACTGTCATGAAATTCGACTTCAACCCGAGCAAGGGTTCGTGAAGATCTTTCTGGTACTACAGTCTTCGATCTGCATCTTCCAGAAACTGAAATTGGATCCATTAAACTTCTCGATTCCAAACTTCAAACTCTTCATCTTCAGTGGTCGTGTTGAATCTTCTTAGCTCTGATACCAGTTGTTAGGATCAATGCTCTTCAGTCCATTGAAACCGCAACTTCAAAAGAGAATTAGAGAGAATTGGGTTTTCGTGGTTACACCCCTTAGGGGTAACCTCCACGCGATTTGGTTATTTTCTTGATGAAAATACACTGTTACAAAATACGTATACATAGAGAAATATAGTATAGTACAACCTATGGGTACATTAATACATAAACTAACATTACATATTAATCAGGCTACACTACCTAACAGAAGAGCATTCTTAGTGTTGATTTCCCCTCCAATACTCATAAACCTGTGGAAAGTACCCTCATCTCCATCCATCTTTTCCACCTCAAGAACCTTGCCCATATAACCTCCAACACTTTGAACGGTTTCGGTATGTGAGTTCGCCAATTCCATTCCGTGAACTTGAAACTGTACCTCTAGCAGATTAAACTGAATTTTAGACAGCGCCAACTGTGTATCCCATTTTTTTCATACTAAGACAGTGTCCCTGTATATCCTAATGACCTATATCCATTATTGCTTTTCTATCTTCCTCATTCTCAAATCCAAACAACACACAATTATCTGTGAGGTCTTTGGTCACAACTTTACCAAATCTCATGCAGGATATCTTAAGCACATTGATAATAACACTAGTGTTGATATGTAGCTGGGTAATTACCTTTCCAACGTAAAACGATCACTGTTCTCAACTATGGGCTTAGAAGCGAAGGTTAGATGAGGTTGTCCAAACATGGTTCAATCAACATTGTTGATAGGTATCTGGCTAATTTTGAATGATATTAATATTGAATATTTTTGTTGCTTTATGTATTTATTAAGATAACATTTATAATGTTCTATTACATTTCAAATAGTGGTAATACATATGGATATACGGTTAAAACCGTAGTTAATAATCATGATTATGGATATGGTCACTGTATTGAAAATTATATCCGCAATGGTTATGGTTATAGTATGCAATATAAAAATATGACATGATTATGTTGTTTGAGATACACATACCGTAGTACCCTTACCATTCCGAGTCTTAAAAGGGTTGCATGGGGCAAATTACAGCCATACCTGAATCGGCCAATCACACATAGACTGTAATACACATAAATGTAAATGATAAAATGGTCAAATTAAAGGAAAGTATAAATAAGTACTCCTAAATGTTTTCTCAAGTGAAAACATAGATATAAATATAAAAGTGTAAAAGAATCCTATAGAAAACATATTAAATTATTACTACAATCATATAAAATTAGTGATTAGAAAGAAAAAAAAATTGAAAATAAATAGAACAATTTTAAGATGAATTTTATCCAATTTTCCATTTTTCTCAACTTTTTAATGACTAATTTTTGTATAATATTTTCGAAACTTATTTCTTAGGATTTTATCTTTCAAACTTCTAATTTTTTTTCTAATAATTGCACAAGCATGTTTCTTTTTTCCCAATTATTGCGCATTTCCATCATTTTGTAAATTTTATATTTCTTAAATTTAATGTACTTAAGTTTTTTATTTATATTATATTTAACTTGATTTGTAACATAAGTTAATTTTAGGATAGACAAAGGAGATAAAGATGATTAAAATATTATTTTTTGAGATGGTGAGAATGTCTTACAGAATAGAGAAACATAATTTAAGAATTAGTTTCTGAAAAATATTTATTTAGAAATAGTTTGGAATTCTCTCCACATGAATTGCAAGTTATTTGGATGCAGTCATTACACTCATGTAAATAGTCATTACACTCATGTAAATAGTAATGACTCCCATGTAAATAGTAACTGTAATCCACAACTCCTTCCATGATAGATCTCCACGCTTAAAATGCAATATAATTATTAAACAGATCACGTGTAATACACATAATAAATATGATTAACTTTATGAATAAAAACACTTATATATACATGACACAAAAACACTTATATATACATGAATAAAAACACCTATATAATTTAATTTAACAGTGAAATTTTAAAATTTGCAAGTGATTCAAAAATAAGTATAAGAACAAATTCAAATATTATATATACATTTAGTCGTATTTATGTGTAAAATTATAAATTAAAAATATTTAAACATAATCTAAACCATATAAAATGTATTACACATATAACAAAGACGCGTGAGTCATGTATATATGGAACCAAATTCCTTTTTCAATGAAAACGAAATCCAGTATCAGTAACGTGATTAAAGATGCCAATCGTAATTCATGTCGGCCATATGGGACCTTTTAGTCGCACATGTATACTCATGAATCATGAATGGTGACATTTGAACAAATAGAGATACAAAAATAATTTAAACTAGAATTTATTAAAAATTAAATGAAGACAAATTCTAAAGACAAGTGGTGAGGTGATGAAATGTGGAAAGAGAATAGTGTCTAAACACGATTTGTTTATAAAAATAATTATTGTGGGTCAGATTACATTTGTCTTCTCTTTATTTCTTAAATTAATGCATACAAACACACATTTATTAGATATTATATAGGGTTAATTACTTAATTGGTTACACATGTTTGACCAATGTTCAGAATGGTTACACATGTTTCAAAATGTGATTAATTGGTTTTGAAATGTGACTATTTGTCTTTTTTACTATTCACCATTAGAAATCACAGTTAAGTCACTATTTAGATACGTAAAATGACGTAATTACCCCTAGAATCATCTTCAAGAACACGTCATCATCTTCAAGAACAAGAATCGAAGAACCCAGAATCACGTTTCTGGGTTCTCAAGAACCCAGAAATTGCGAATCTGGGTTCTCAAGAACCCAGAAATGTTGTTTCTAGGCTCTCAAGAACCCAGAATCGCAATTCTGAAGTTCTGTATTGCAGTATATGCTATCACCAAATGTGATTAAATGGTCATACATGTTTCTCTATAATGTGATTAAAAAGTCATACATGTTTCTCTATAATGTGATTAAAAGGTCATACATGTTTCTCTAAAATGTGATTAAATGGATACTGTTGTTTGAAATGATGTGATTAAAATGTTCGACATGTTACCCACAATGTAAAGAACGCAGAAATGTAAGAACCCAGAAACAACATTTCTAGGTTTAGAACCCCAAAACAGCAATTTATGGGTTCTAAGAACCCAGAAACAGCAATTCTGGGTTTAGAACCCAGAAACAGCAATTTCTGGGTTCTTCAAGAACCCAGAAATTGCAATTCTGGATTCTCAAGAACCCAGAAACTGCATTTCTGGATTCTCAAGAACCCAGAAACTGCATTTCTGGGTTCTTCAAGAATCCAGAATTGCGATTCTGGGTTCTTCAAGAATCCAGAATTGCGATTCTGGGTTCTCAAGAACATCAAATCGAATTTGATTCGATTTTGGTTCTTCAATCCTTCCATGTGTTCTTCAATACAACTAAGGGCATAATAGTCATTTCACAATTCAATAATATGTTAAAAAATGAATTAACGTTAAAATTAACGGTTTACTAACGGAATAACCAATTAATCACATTGGGAAAAACATGTGTAACCAATTAGTCACATAGCAAAACCAATTAATCACATTTTGAAACATGTGTAACCATTCTGAACATTGGTCAAACATGTGTAACCAATTAAGTAATTAACCCTATTATATATTGTTAAAGAATGATCCAGGTTATGAAATATTCTCCGTCAAAAGACAAGATTTGCTTCTTTGAATATCAAAAGAGAATCTTGTTTTTATTTGCTACTACTAATTTAATATCTTTATTCTTTATGGCCTTTATAGCGTAGCAAATTACTCTACTAATATATGTGTTTGTTTTGGTGAATGATTATATGCTAATGTATGTAAAGTTGATGACTGAATTAGTAATAATAGGGTAAATAATCAAATCACTACCCCAACTTTAAACACTTTACAAATAGCTACCTAAATTTTATTTTATTTTCTTCAAATTTTACTACATGTACTTTAGGAGTTTGGTCGAATTGCCACCTCCGTTAATTTTCCATTAAGGGAAATTCTATTTGCATACCATTAACTATTTTATACATACCACTTTTATTGAAAGACTATAATGTCCCAATAACTTTCTACATATTTGCCCTTACTAATTTTAAGGGAACTAATTATCAAATCGATATCATATTTTCGTAGTTATCAAACTACAGTCCAAAATTATGAAACATTCATGTTTCTAACCAGTTTTGAACCTTAGACCACTTCAAAAATTAGAGGTTAACACCATATACGTTGTTATAGCTCTAATTTAATTATCTATAGACTATAGCATTTCTTGTTTTTTAGAAAATGTTGAAAAAAAATATTTTTTCAAAATGAGTATTCTAGTAGCCTATAAATTCTAAATTTAGAATATTATTTATTTTTAACCATTTCAAAAATTAATACACTAGATTCACAATTAAAATAAAACTATAATTAAACAAACGACTGTTGAACATAAGTTAATAACTAAAGAGAATAAAAAAACATGAGATATTTAATACAATAATATGAGAGTTGCTTCAATAACTATATTTGAAACATAAAAAAAATGGAATTAGTAGTGTAGTGGTAAAACGTTTTGCTAGTATGTAAGAAGTCTAGGGTTCAAAACTTGCTAGAAGTATGAATTATTCACAATTTTTTATTGTAGTTTGGTAACTACGAAAATATGGGTTCAATTTGATAATTATTTTTCTTCAAATTAGTAAGGGCAAATATGTAAAACGTCGTTATTGGGGTATTATAATATTTTAACAAAATTGGTCTTTATAAAGTAGTTGATGATCTGCAAATAGAATCTTCCTTCGGTTAAATATGGACTGAAAATGACATAGCAACACATGATTGATCCATAATTTAGAAAACTAAATGATTTTTTTTAATACCAAAAAAATTATTTTTTTTAAAACACAAAATCTGAAAGAGTTTTTAATATAATATTTTTATTAAAAATATGAAACCAAATAAAAATAATAAGTATTTTTATTTCATATGTTTAATAAAAATATTATATTAAAAACTCATATTTTCCATATTAATTTTTTAGATTTTTTTGATAGAAGTTTTCTATTTATTCTATTATGTTTTGAAAATAATATCATTTTCTAGTATTTGAGAGCAATAATGTACTGTCACGTCATTTTAAGATGGTAACGTTTTAGTTATTAACCTTTAATAATATGATATAAATTTATATAACAACTTGCTACACCGAAGAAATAACAACTTGCAATTTCAATATTATATAGCAAATGAGATATTGCATGTTAAAGTTGATGACCTTTGCCTATTATAAATACTCCATTCCCCTCACTCCACTCTTCACAACAAAGGAAGCATCTACTAGTACACCTACCTAGTTAAAAGAAGCGTCCCATTCTCCTTCGTCTCTAACAATGTCTTCCAAGGTTGTGTCACCCTCGTCTGCCCTTCTTCTTATCACCATCAACCTCCTTTTCTTCACCCTAGTGAGCTCCAACTCCTGCCCACCACCCAAGCCCCACCCCAAGCCCCACCCTAAGCCCCACCCCAAGCCATCTCCTTCCCCTTCCAAGGGCACCTGCCCTAAGGACACCCTGAAGCTCGGTGTTTGTGCCGATGTCCTCAATGGCCTTATCCACGCTGTTGTAGGAACCCCACCTAAGACCCCCTGCTGTACCCTCATCGAGGGCCTTGCTGATCTAGAGGCCGCGGTCTGCCTCTGCACTGCCATCAAGGCCAGTGTGTTGGGTATCAACTTAAACATCCCGGTTTCTCTGAGCTTGCTGTTGAACTACTGTGGCAAGAAGGTGCCTTCTGGGTTTCAATGTGCTTAGAGACATTAAATCATTAGAGATCTCTTCATGTTACGTTGCATGCATGGTTTTATGATTTGGTTGCCTTGATTAAATGTGGGTTTGGTGTGTGTTGGGTGGTTCGTTTGGGTATTAATAAGTAGGTGGACAGATTTGTCAACTTTCCCTACACATAGATACTATGGGGATACATCACTTTAATGTACCTATGTATGTCGTAAAATAAAAAAAAAAAGTTATATATACGTTTAGTCGTTTACTTTGCTATATAATTTTATCCAACAATTTATGTTTTTGTTTTACTATTAAAGAAGTACTCTCACAATGAAAGAATAGCACCAGCATTGAGCACTTCATACAAATATTATTAATGTAAAACTAAACTTAATTTGCATAAGATAATTAATGAAATAATAAAATTTAAAAACTCTTAAATATTTTAAAAAAATTGCTCGAGCGATCGGGAGCATATAACACTATAAAAAAGAATCCTGGTCGCTCGAGCAATTTTTAAAATATTTAAGAGTTTTTAAATTTTATTTTTCATTATCTTATGCAAATTAAGTTTAGTTTTACATTAATAATATTTTTATGAAGTGCTTAATACTTGTACTATTCTTGTATTATCCTAGGAGTCGGGTTGATCATGTTCTCGTAAGACCTCACGCACGACCAATGGCGGCAACGTGCACGCGCGTATATAACCATTAGGGAACTACACTTAAGTGGATTATGCAAAATTTCAGTATAGTTTAGTAGATAATTAGATATATCTATATGTATACGCAACACATATCTACTTATTATGAGGTACACCGTTGAGTTAATATTATTTGAATTGTAAAACTAAACTTAAATTACCTAATATAATTAAATAAAATTAATTTTGTTTTAAATAATTTTAAAAAAGTACTCGAGCAACCGGGAGCCTATTTAGTAGTGGTTCTTGCTCCCGGTTGCTCGAGCTATTTTTTTAAAAATATTTGTTACTAAGAATATGATCAAACAAATATATGTCGATATTTGATAAAGTTGACCGTTCACATTGTTTATAGTCACTTATAGTCATAGTGTGAGTATTTTCACTCACATACCATGTCATAATATCTCATCTCATATCAACTATCGCTTAATTCCCGACCTCGAACTAATTTCTATGAGTATTCATACAGACTATTACAAATCTATCATGATGACATCAACTATTATTTAATGCTCGATCTCGAACTTTCTATGAGTAATTTTCACTCATATACCATGTCATACTATCTCATCTCATACCAACTATTGTTAATGCCCAACCTCGAACTTTCTATGAGTATTCATACCAACCTCGAACTTTCTATGAGTATTCATACCAACCTCGAACTTTCTATGAGTATTTTCACTCCGACAACATTCGTAGGATTCGGTCCTATACACTCATACTATTTGAGATTTAAGACGTACGCTCATAAGTTAGAACTCGTCAATGAATGCATTCAATATACTCTTAATGTATCTTAACACGTTCACTACCATGTCTATAAACTAACGACTATTACAAATCTACCATGACAACATCATTAAATTCCCACTAATTTGCACAACAAAATATAATTATATATTTGATCAATTTATTTCTTGTTTTTTTACTTTGATATTTTCAGAGTTTATAAAATATGGGTAAGTTAAGTTTAATTTCAAATATATTTTAATTTCAGATATATTTATGAAATGTTTAATTCTCATATCAACACCTCAAGCACGATAAATATTTATCATATTTGTTTCTAAGAATATGATCAAAAAATATATATGTCGATATTTGAACAAAATTAAGTATTTTACTTCCGACATCCAATTGACCTTTCTTTGAGTATTTTACTCCCAACATCCGATCAACATTTCTTTGAGTATTTTACTTCCGATATCCAATTGACCTTTCTTTGTGTATTTTACTCCCGACATCCGATCAACCTTTCTTTGAGTATTTTACTCCTGACATCCGACGACCTTCGTTTGATTATTATAGTCCCGACATCCAACGTTTCTTGTATTATACTTCCGACATCCGACCTTTCATTGAGTATTATACTCCCAAAATTCAACTTTTTTCGACATCCGACCTTTCTTTGAGTATGTTCTTTGATAATTATACTGCTGGCATCCCGTGGATTTAAACCTGGGCGTTGCCACTATTTATAATTTAAGATGCACGCCTTCACCAACTGTCTCATAAGTCCGAACATGTCAGTGATGACATTTAATATACTCTTAAGATCTCTTAACAAACTCATTACCATGTCTATGAAACGACGATTATAAAAAATATACTGTGACAACATCAAGAAATTACCAGAAAAATAAAATTAGATATTTGATTATTTTTTTCTTTATTTTTATAATTTCAAGAGTTATTTTATTTTAATATTTTCAGAGTTCATAAAGTAGGGTTGAGAGTTAGGTAAATTAATATTTTAATTTTAGATATATTTGAAATGTAGAGTTAAGTAAAGAAATACTCATAGAATCTAATTTTGACAAATCCTAAAAATACTTTGTAAAGATAATAAATAATAAACACTTAAAATTAATATTGATTTTTATATTTCAGTAATTCGTAAAATTTTATTTCAACACATCACCGGAGTTATTTTAATTTTGTCGACAAATATTTTTGTTACATTTTTCTCGATATGTATTACCTAAATTTTGGATGATATTAGTTTGAAATAATAACATATTCACAACTTTGGACAGCTGGAATTATTTATGCATTAATATTAATAATACAAAAAATTATATTTTTTTTAACATTTTAATAATATAATTATTTGAAAATAATCTATAATACATAATTATCATTATAAAAAATATATACATTAATCAAATATCTCATTTCAAATTGGATTAATTTTTTTGTATTTATTGCTTGACGTGATAGATTATGTATATTCAATATACTCTTAAGGTATCTTAACACGTTCACTACCATGTCTATAAAATTACGACTATTACAAATCTACCGTGACAACATCAAGAAATTCCCACTAATTTGCACAAAAAAATAAATTATATATTTGATCAATTTTTTTTTTACTTTGATATTTTCAGAGTTTATAAAATATGGGTAAGTTAAGTTTAATTATATTTTAATTTCAGATATATTTATCAAATGCTTAGTTCTCATATCAACACCTCAAGCACGATAAATATTTAACATATTTGTTTCTAAGAATATGATTTAAAAATATATATGTCGATATTTGTAGAAAATTAAGTATTTTACTTCCGATATCCAACTGACCTTTCTTTAAGTATTTTTTACTCCTAACATCCGATCGACCTTTATTTGAGTATTTTACTCTCGACATCCGACCGACCTTCATTTGAGTATTATAGTCCCGACATCCAACGTTTCTTTGAATATTATACTTCCGACATCCAACCTTTCATTGAGTATTATACTCCCGACATCCAACTTTTTTCGACATCCCACCTTTCTTTGAGTATTATACTGCCGACATCCAACCTTTCTTTGATTATTATACTGCTGACATCCCTTGTATTTGAACTTGGGCTCTGTCACTATTTAAAATTTAAGATGCACGCCTTAACCAACTGTCTCATAAGCCTGAACATGTCAGTGAAGACATTTAATATACTCTTAAAATCTCTTAACAAAATCATTATGATGTCTATGAAACGACGATTATCAAAAATATGTTGTGACAACATCAAGAAATTACCAGGAAAATAAAATTAGATATTTGATTAATGGTTTCCTTATTTTTTTTATTTTAATATTTTCAGAGTTATTTTATTTTAATATTTTCAGAGTTCATGAAATATTTTCAAAAATTTGAAAAATCCTAAAAATATTTTGTAAAGATAATAAATAATAAACACTGAAAATTAATATTGATTTTTATATTTCAGTAATTCGTAAAATATTATTTCAACACATCACCGGAGTTATTTTAATTTTGTAGTAAAATATTTTTGTTACATTTTTCTCTACATGTAATACCTAAATTTTGGATGATATTAATTTGGAGTAATAACATATTAACAACTTTGGGAAGCTGGAATCATTTATGCATTAATATTAATATTACAAAAAAATTATCATTTTTTTAAACAATTTAATAATATCATTATTTTAAAATACTCTATAATACATAATTATCATGTTAAAAAACGATATGTATAAATATCATTATAATCAAACTTGATTAATCTTTTTGTATTTATTGCTTCATGCATAGATTATGTATATTCAACATATAAATTTAGTAAATTTTGATCAATTTTAATTCTATTTTAGTTATTTAAATTTATAGATTAAATGTATTTTTGTAACGACAGTCCTCACAATTTCTTTTAACTTCTTGAAAAGAAGAGAGAATGTTTTGAAGATAACAAATCTATATCATTAATTGTAAAATCATTAAAAAAGTCACAATTACTAAAAGAAAATGACGACTTGAGATCATAATATACAATTATCATTATTATGTAAAATTGTAAAGTTATATAAAATAACAGATATAATAATTAAATAAAATAAAATAAATTTTAAAAATCAGATAAATAATAAATGGTACATTTTAATTATTTATTGCTTCAAATAATAGATAATGCATATTTGAAATATTAATTCAATCTAAATTTTTTTAGTTGCAGATGATATTATAACTTTTATAAATGATCTAAGTTTTTAGGTCCACTGTTATCTTAATGTCCAATAAAGTGAAAATATAATTTCATTTGTTAGCGAGATATAAAAAAATGGTGCATGACAAAAAAAAAAAATATAGTGACAAAGAAAATATAATTACCATCTTGTTTAAATTGTAATGTTGCATAAGTGTGTAGCTGGTTAATACGTATGTCTTCAAGTTATAAGGTCATAAGTTTGAGAAGACATTTAAATGACTAAAATAGTCATGATAAATATAAATTATTAAAGGACATTTTTGTAATTTAGATATATGGCGGTTACATAAACATGTCCAGCCTTAATAATATATATATGTATATATGGTCAGTCCAAAAGACAATAATCTACGTCTAGTTAGCGTCATTTACGTCGTAATTAAATTATCTACTGTAATTATTTTATTTTTTCTGAGTATATCTATAATTAATTTTTTCACCTAATGCATTTTATCATTCCGATCAAATTATAGGACATGATGTTACGTTAAAAAATTAAATATATATCTAATCAAAAAAATACAAAAACAACTTAGAGTAGGTAAATAATTAAATTTTACCATAGATGTCGTTAACCGTGTTGTGTTTGGACTTACAGTGTCCAAGTTAAATTTTTATGTCTCAACTTACAGCAGAGCGTATGGTCAATCAGTATGTCTAATTTCAATGATTTTAAATCAATTGTATTGAAATTAAAATATCTACTTATTCTATTTTTGTTTTTTTAATAGATGCATAATTTATTTTTTAATTTAACATTGTGTCGTCAAAAAAGAAAAAAAAAAAAGCAGTGCTCTCAACACGCCACTTGGGGTAGCGTATTGAGCCAAAATACTGTGTATGCCTATAGTTTCATTTTTTTTTATATTTATTTTTCTAAATATTATTTTTATTATACTTACTTTTGGAAAATCATCTTTTGGTTTTCTACGAGAAGATAGTCTACTTTTAAACTGCAACTTTGCCTAGCTTGGCTAGATACCAGATGACAACTCAAATTTAATATATCAATTAACGGGGTCTTCAAGATCCCTAACTGCAAATATGGGAGGCTAAACTTAAAAATGAGTTAAAGATTAGGCTTCACCCTCTAAGGTGATGGGTTATAAATATTGGACTGGGCTAGACTTAATATTCGGCCCAGATAAGCCTTTTGGACTTCACCCTTTTTTAGGCCCAGCTAGTTACAGGCGTCGCCTGTGTCTTCACATACGGAGGCGTCGCCCTTGAAGACATGCCCATTTAGGCGTCGCCTAAATGAGGTTCGCCAGAAAGCATTTCAGGACCAGTTTCAGTGGATGACAGTGCATTCACTGTCCGCCTTAGATGGTGCGCCTGCACACCTATGACTTAGGCCGGCTGACTTTAGCATGCCTAGGATTAAACAAATACAAAGGAGGATCTACAATAGAGTAGCCACTAAAAACGAATATGCAGTAAAGTGACTGTGGTCAATGCTTTTGAGGACAGCTATGGTGACTAAGGTAAAATCTGACCAAACCATGGTTCCAGGTATGAAATGCTATAAATAGCTCATCATTATCCTCATTACAGACTAAGTATTCTCTGAGACAGAAACCTTACATTCACATATTACAAACAACCTCCGACTGACTTAATCATCAGAGGGGAAACAACGGGACTTCCCGGGCTTTCCTTTGTGCAGGTATACAGAGCGGGTATCTGAGACGGGAATATGGTGTACGTGATCCAACATAAGGGAGTTTAGACAACAATCTAGAACGGAGTGACACTACTCTTTTTATGTGTTGGTGAGCATAGTTATCAGAACCGGGCCGACCCTCGAATCGGCGAGGGGGTCCGTTCACGGTTCGGTCGGTCCAACCTGGTTTGACATGCGGTTCACTGTTCACCACCTCAAGGCCAGCAGGCGCACCAGCAAATCCACCACCTGAGACGTTTCCAGTGGCGAGCATGGGAGCAGTAGGGGCTATTGTACCTGTGGCGCCTGCTCCAAGAATGTTAAGTGAAGACAGGGTCAAAGAAATCGTAGCTGAAACGCTAAAGGAGCAAAAGAATCGAACCATGCCTCACCTTTGAGACAGGTCGACGCATCCGTTCGCCCCAGAGATATTATCAGTGGCACTACCAGCACAGGTGCAGCCGACTTTTCGCATAGATACGTACAATGGGGATACTGATCCGGTCTTCCACATACAAAGGCATGAAAATTCTTTGTTGGGAAGAACAAGTGAGGAAACTCATTTGGCGTTACTCTTTCCAGCTACCTTGGGCGATGTGCCTGCACATTGGTTTTTCAACCTACCCAAGGCATCAGTAAAATCATGGACAGAGCTGAAGGACAAGTTCATCGTACAATACATGGGAGGGCGTCGCCTACTAAAAAGTGTGGGAACGCTCGACCATATCAGGCAAGGGGATCAGGAAAGTTTGGGCGACTTATATTCTCGATTCAATAGGGAATTGGCTGGAATTGATCAAACCATCACGCAGGGAGAAACCATCCGGGCCTTCATAAGAGGATTGGGCCCAAAGGGCTCGACTTTGTACGACAGTTTGAGTGTCCTACCAGTCAACACCGTGGAGGAAATGGCAGACAGAGTCAAGTCTTACATAGACTTGGAGATTTCACGAGAAGGAAGAAAGGTCCACAAAGAAGCGTCCAGAAAAGAGCATGCAGAAGGAAAAAGACCCGAGCAACGCTCCTCAAAGCACGATGATCGAAAGCATGATGATAAGCGTCGCTCTTTCGGACCAAGGCCTGCTAGAGAAGCTTTCCAAAGCTACACCCCCCTGAATAGGGAAATTTCCATAATTTTAACAGAGATGGAGAAGAAGAATTGGGGGACGCCTCCCCCCACCAAGGAAGCCAGACGCGGTTATGGGAAATAATCCTAACCAGTATTGCAGATACCACCGATGTAAGGGCCACCATACGGATGACTGCTATATTTTGAAAAAAGATATAGAAAGGTTGATCCAGCAGGGGCACTTGAAGAACTTCTTGGCCCGACACCAAAGGAGTAGGAGTCCGAGGAAGAGGGCGTCGCCTAGGAATATGCAAAATGGGGCAGGGCCTAGCAACAAGGTGGAGGATTTGAACATGATTAGTGGAGGCTTTACCTCGGGTGGAGAAACCTGTTCAGCAAGGGAGGGATACGCTTCCCAAATGTCTGGAACCGACAAGCTAGGAAAACGCCCAAGAGAAGAAGAGGAGGTGATCATTTCCTTTTCAGAAAAAGAAATGGGACAGGTCACTTCTCCTCATGATGATGCCTTGGTGATTACAATGGGCGTCAACCGATTCAACATGAAGAGAATATTGGTGGACTCAGGAAGCTCAGCTGATATCTTATTTCTGGATGCATACAAACGAATGGGAAGAAAGGAGAAGGATCTGAAGAAAGTCAACTTTCCTTTGATGAGCTTCGCCTCGCACACCACCTACCCGGTAGGAGCAGTGACTTTGCCAGTCAGCTTGGGCGAAGGATGGCAAGTTTTGAACTTCGACATCATTTTCATTGTGGTGGACGCCCCAGCATCTTACAACGCCATTTTGGGACGATCGACATTTAACCCAAACAAAATGGTACACTCCACGTATCATCAGTTGTTGAAGTTCCCTACACCCCATGGTGTAGGGGTTGTTAAGGGAGACCAACCAGCGGCACGAAGCTGCTATGTCCAGGCGACGCATCGCCACTTCAAGAAAAAAGAATCCATGGCAATTCAGACAGAAGAAGATCCCAGGGAGGAAAGGAGTCGTCCTCAGCCCGTGGAAGGATTGAAGAAGGTGGAGATTGATGGTAAAGGGAAGGAAGTATCAATTGGAGCGACGCTCGGAGAAAAGGAAGCTTCTGCTCTTTCGATGCTCCTTGTTGAGTTCAAGGAATTATTCGCTTGGAAACCAAGCGACATGCCGGGCATCAGCAAAGATGTCATTGCCCATGAACTCAATCTAGATCTAAATGTCAGACCTATTGCTCAGAAGCGACGCCCTGTAGGTGAGGAAAAGGCGATTTCTATCAAGCAAGAAGTAGGCAAGCTCATTGAAGCAAAGTTTGTGAAGGAAATCAGGTTTCAGACCTGGGTTGCCAACCCTGTGTTGGTCAAGAAAAGCAATGGGAAGTGGAGGATGTGTATTGACTATCGCGACCTGAATAAGGCATGTCCAAAGGATTCCTATCCTTTGCCCAGAATCGATCAATTGGTCGACGCCACTTCTGGACACGAGCTGCTCAGCTTTATGGATGCATATTCTGGTTATAACCATATACAAATGGCGGATGGCGACGCTCAACATACAGCTTTTTATGCAGATAGCGACATATATCATTACACGGTGATGCCTTTTGGTTTGTTGAATGCAGGAGCCACTTATCAAAGGATGATCAACAAGCTTTTCGATGGCATGATAGGCGTCACCATGGAAGCATATGTTGATGACATGCTGGTAAAATCCATAAAGAGTGCGGATCACGTGGAGGACCTGAGGAAAACATTCGAAAGAATGCGCCTTCATCAAGTTCGCCTGAATTCAGCTAAGTGTGCTTTTGGCGTTCACTCGGGAAAATTTCTGGGATACATGGTGAGCCAAAGAGGAATAGAGGTCAATCCTGAGAAGCTGGAAGCCATTGAAGCCATGAGGAGTCCAACTTGCCACAAGGAAGTGCAGAGTCTGAATGGAAGATTGGCGGCGCTTAGCCGTTTTCTGGCAAAAGCAGGCGACAAATCACTCCCTTTTTTCCAGGTGCTAAGGGCCAACAAAAAATTTGAATGGACTGGTGAATGTGAGCAGGCTTTCCAGGACCTGAAAAAGCATCTCAAGACACTTCCACCTTTGGCGAAGCCTTCCAAAGGCGACGCACTTTCCTTATATTTAAGTATTACACCAGTTGCTGTAAGTTCAGTATTGGTCAAAGAAGTAGGAAAAGGCCAGGTGCCAGTGTATTATGTATCGAAAGTACTTGCAAAATCTGAAATAAACTACTTGGAGGTTGAGAAGTACCTTTATGCGTTGGTAGTATCAGCAAGGAAGCTACGCCCTTATTTCCATGAGCATGAAATTACAGTTTTAACAAATCAACCATTGAAACATTTCCTACAAAAACCAGATGCTTCAGGAAGAATGGTCAAATGGGCTATCGAATTAAGCGAGTTTAGAATTAAATTCGCCCCTAGGAACGCCATTAAAGGTCAAGCATTGGCAGATTTCATTGTGGAATCCACATGTCCTCAGCCGGCGACGCCTAAAGAAAAAGAAAAAGAAGAGAATCCTTGGATACTTCACACTGATGGATCCTCATCAGACGATGTATCGGGGGCAGGATTAGTGTTGACACCACCAGATGGAGGAACACCACTAACATATGCCCTAGTCCTCACTTTCAAGGCTACGAATAATGAAGCTGAGTATGAAGCGTTGGTTACGGGATTGCGATTGGCGAAAGGATTAGGAGTTACCTCTTTGCATGTGTTTTGTGATTCACAATTGGTGGTCAACCAAATCAAAGGGGAATATACGGCTAAAGGAGAGAAAATGAAGTTATATTGGAAGGAGGCTATGGCGTTGGTAGCAAGATTCAATAAATTTCAGATTGAGGCCATTCCCCGAGAAGCGAATCAAGAAGCAGATGCCCTGAGTAAATATGCTTGGAAGGCGACGCCCAGACAGGCCCATTTCATAGAAACCAACCATGGAGAATGTGTTAGCTTTTATTGTGCTAACATAAGTATCACAGTTGACTGGGCGACGCCTATTCGATCTTATTTGGAATCAGGAGTACTCCCTACTGAGGAAGCTCAGTCCAAAAAGATTGTTCGTTTAGCACCTAGCTTCCGAATAATTGATGGCCTAATGTATAAGAAGGGTTTCTCCACGCCCTATCTCAGATGCGTCGCTCACCCTGAAACGGTTACCATCTTAAGAGAAGTCCATGAAGGATACGCGGCCTGTCATGAAGGGGCAAAGTCAATTGTGAGGAAGATTCTGAATCAAGGTTATTATTGGCCTACAATGAATCAAGAGGCGACTGCTTTGGTTATGAAGTGTGAATCATGCCAGAAGTATAGTCCGAAGATAGTTCGTCCACCAGCAAACCTTACAAGTATATGTGCAGCATGGCCATTTGCACAGTGGGGAATCGACTTGGTAGGACCATTGCCAAAATCCAAGCAACGCACCTATATAATAGTTGCCATCGACTATTTTTCGAAATGGATTGAAGCAAAGGCGTTGGCATCAACCACTGAATTTCAAGTCATCAAATTTATTAAATCGAGAATTGTTTCTCGATATGGAATCCCAAGTGTGTTGGTCAGTGACAATGGCCCACAATTCGATGGAAAAGAGTTGAAATGGTTTTGTGAAGAGTTAAAAATTGACCATAGGTATGCTTCAGTAAAACATGCGCAGGCCAATGGACAGGTGGAGGCAGCGAACAAAACAGTCTTGAATGGTCTGAAGAAAAGACTAGACGCCTTAGGAGGAAAATAGACAGAAGAATTAGAAAATGTCTTATGGGCGTTGAGAACAACACCAAAGAAAGCAACTGGAGAGACGCCATTTGGATTAGTGTATGGATCAGAGGCGGTTGCTCCAACAGAAATAGCAGTCGAGTCACACAGGGTAAGCCATTATGAAGCTATGGACAATGAGGATCAAAGGCGTTTGGAATTGGACATGGTAGATGAAAAGCGATAGGCTTCAGAAGAAGTTCAGGGGCGTATGCGATTGGCTACGGCGAGATACTACAATAGGAAAGTATCATCTCGCCAATTTTTTGTGGGGGAGAGGGTATGGCGTAGGCACGAATTCTCACACCAGGATAGAGTAAACAAGCTGTCACCCAAATGGGAAGGACCCTACAAAGTCATCGCCATTCCTCACCCAAACGCATATGTGTTAGAAGATTTAGAAGGAAAAGTGTTGAAGAATACTTTTAATGCTGAGCATTTGAAGAAATTTTATGCCTAATGTTGAAGGTGTTCATAGCATTTGAAATTTTTTACTTAAATGTTGAAGGCGATGTATGAAGTATTGTTGAAATCAAGGGGTGTTATATGTAATGGCGATTGCTTCACTTTGATGTAATGGCGATTGTTTCTCTTTGATGAAATGGCGATTGCTTCACTTTGATGTAATGGCGATTGTTTCTCTTTGATGAAATGGCGATTGCTTCTTTTTGATGAAATGACGATTTCTTAAACAATGGATGAAATGGCGATTGCTTAAACAATGGATGAAATGGCGATGATTTAAAAGCTGGTTTAATGGCGATTGCTTAATATTCAATTAAGAAGTTCATTAAGTTGATTAAATGACGACTACTGAAAATGGTTATCTCAAGTTAGTGGCGATGACATTCAAACAAAAGCTTATTGGCGTTTGCTTAAGTTTTGATAAATGAGATAAGACTTGTTATTTTAACAAGTAGGATAAAAATAAAACTAAGTATGAAATAAAGCTAAGTATGGAAAAACACACACACTGCATATGGAAATAAAGGATTTATAATAGCAACGGCGGAGCGTTGCAAAATTGTCTTTACAAAAGAGGCGAATAGAAAAAAGAAAAGGAAACTAAGGAAGAGTTGAAGGCATTGTCTTTGGAGAAGGGCCAGGAGCAGGCGTCTCTGAATTTGTCTCGACAGGCACGGGTTCAGGAGGCGACTCTGTTGGAGAAGAATCACTAGAAGTGGAGCTGTCATCGCCAGTCTCTTCATCACTTCCAGCCAACGCCTCAGCTTCTTCTTGAGCCTTCATGGCGAGGTACCCAGATAGAAACTCCAACTTATCCAAGGGAAAGTTGGGATCCACCTTACGGATATCCTTTTCAGCCTTCTTGAAGATGGCTAAAACGCCAGTGCGGTTCCACTCTGTTGGATCGTGAAATCCTGAATGCTGATCTGGCAGTGAATTGAATGCCAGACAAGGTTGGGATGACGCTTCAGCTCCAACTCCGGTGAACCTGCAAGTAGGGGAGCGCAACAGAGGGGGTGCCTCTGGGTCCCTCTCCGATGCTTAAATGAGTATATGTGTGTATAAAACTCAAAACGTAAAGTACGTATGTAAAGCAAGGATATTTATAGGGTAAGAGAGATAGAACCGTATAAAGGCAACTGAATATCTTAATGTATATTGAGTTGCTGAAGATTCGGATCGTGGGATATGGCAGTTACTGCGAGATATTGCAGTTACCAAATCTAATCTTTAGTGAATATGTGACCGGGATATGCGGGATATCTTGGCCACTCTGTTATTAACGGTTTAGTGGGACCAGAGGAGAGAGGCAAGGCTCTCTTCGGGGCGAGCACTCCCATGTCGAGCAGTGGAAGGTCGCGACTTGGTAGAGAATGGCGAGCAGTCTGAGAGCCTTTGGCGTCTCTATAGACTTTGGGCTCGATTCTGGATTACTCGATGGTGGGCCAAGTTTGGCTTGTACTTGGGCCGATCCGGTTCGGATGTCATGGGTTTACCCCCTCTATAGTTATTGGGCCTTCGAGGCCTTTTCTTACTGGGCCGTCACTATCGATACCCAACATTTGCCCCCGAAGCTTGATTGAAGTTCCTTCAGTCGAGCTTGATTTCCTGGTAGGGTTTTAGATAGTGACGTCTTTGGTAATGGTTCAGTGCCTTTGAGACACTTCGAGCTCATTTGGCGAGCGATTCCTTCTCTGTTCAAAGCCGAAAGAATATCCTTCCTTTTATTCCCTTTTGGCGATCACTCGAGGTGACTCAGGCTTATGGAAGTCTATCTTTCTTAGTTAGGCGATCATTATCTACCCGAGGTATTTCTGCTAAAGCTTTATTAGTGCGTTGGCGACCACCTTGTCTCCTTAGTGGAATTTTAGCATTTAATAACTGCACGGTTGTCCAGAAATCGAACGGTCACTTGAGGCACGCCTGACATTTACTTTTCCGTAAACCCAGGGTAGCTTGACAGCTGTCTGTACCAGCCAACCGTTGTCTCTTGGAATTCTGACATTGCTTCGGTTTTTTCCAAAAGGGTGCAATTATTCCTCTGCGTCGCTTCGATTTGCTCGTGGCGGTTACTCCCCTTTTGGTCTATATAGGAAACGTCAGTTTCTGCATTTTGTTTTTTACGCTTATCCACTCCTTCAGATTTTCAGAACTTCGCTGCAAACCTTCCCTTTCTCTTTCAATCCTCTTCAGTTCTCATTTCGACCATTTCCATGGCCCCCAGAAGTCAGCGAATAAAACACATGGCCATCAAGGGTGCTAACAAAGCCAGCGCCCCTCAGAATGTCGGTGTTCCCTTGACCATTAGGGATGAAGTTGTGCCCTCCTCAGCGGGGAAACAGCCTGACGTGGGAAGGTCTGCGGCCACCCCAGTGGTGGTAGATGGCCCTGAGCTGAACACGCCTATTTTTTCCCCAAAAGGTAAACTTTCGCCCTTTTATTGCTCTATTTTGGCAATATCCTCTGTTTTCCTTTGTTTTTATACTTGCTGTGCCATACTTGAATCATTCTGAGTAGATATCAAGCCTAACGAACTGAAGCCGGCTTACTTTAAGACCATGGTGGCGCTTGGTGGCTTCAGTGCGGAGGATGCTCCTAGGTATCCTGGCCTAGGTCTGCATTTTCCTCACGATGGAGAGGTTTACATTTATGCGGCCCAGAGGAATGCTGCCGAAGCTAGGGGGGTCGCCCTAGAGGAGGAAAAGAACCGACTGGCTGATCAGCTGAAAGCGGTTCCTTCACCCCATGCCGTGATTGAGGAGTTCAAGGCCTCCGAAGACTTTGAGGACCAGGCCTTGAAGGTGATGAAGTCGGCTATTGCCGAATTTCTTCAAGGCCTGGTGGAGGAGGTCCAGGCGGTCGATCCCCACTTTCCTCTTGGGGAAGTTGCCTCCTTGAAGACCTTCCTGCGGAGTCAGCCTTCGCAGCCCTCTGTTGCTGGGGAGGTTGCTCCTGAAGGCGAGCCCGATACTTCTGCCCCCGAAGGCGAGCAGAGCGTCTTTGCCCCCGAGAACCCCAAAGCTTGAAGTACCTAACTCCTTGGCGACCGTATTTTTCTTTTTTAGATAGCCATTTTTGTATTTTCTGTTTTTGGTTTGTAATTATCTGTCGAAGACTAGGATTTTTCTATTGAATGCTTTTATATTCTTGAGCCTTTAATCGACTTCGAACATATTTAGCTATCCAATATCTTACTCATAATTACTTTCCACTTTTTTCTTGCTTTGTAATGTCGTCGACCCTTAAAGCCGTAGACCCATCATAAGCTAAACTTTCTAAGGATAATACTTTTGACACTTAAAAGCGTAAACTTCTAAGTTCAAAGAGATATTACCTTCTTTGAAGTTTAAACCTTTGAGGTGTTGGCCTAATAACAAGGGATTTGTAATTTGTCAGGCTTTATCATCGATAGTGATCGCCTAAACTTTCTTTGGCCTGACTTTGGCGTCAGGGCTTTCATTTTGCCTAACATTTTGCTAGGTCTTTTGGCCTGACTTTGGCGTCAGGGCTTTGCCTGACTCTTGGCGTCAGGTTTTTTGAGGCCTAACTTTGTTGTTAGGGCTTTTGTGGCCTAGTTTTGTTACTAAGGCTTTTTTGGCCTAACTTTGTTGTTAGGGCTTTTGGCCTGTCTTTGGCGACAGGGCTTTTTGGCCTAGCTTTGTTGCTAGGGCTTTTGGCCTAACTTTGTTGTTAGGGCTTTTGGCCTGTCTTTGGCGACAGGGCTTTTTGGCCTAGCTTTGTTGCTAGGGCTTTTGGCCTAACTTTGTTGTTAGGGCTTTTGGCCTGTCTTTGGCGACAGGGCTTTTTGGCCTAGCTTTGTTGCTAGGGCTTTTGGCCTAACTTTGTTGTTAGGGCTTTTGGCCTAACTTTGTTGTTAGGGCTTTTTGGCCTAGCTTTGTTGCTAGGGCTTTTGAGGCCTGACTTTGGCGTCAGGGCTTTTGGCCTAGCTTGGTTGCTAGGGCTTTTGGCCTAGCTTTGTTGCTAGGGCTTTTGAGGCCTGACTTTGGCGTCAGGGCTTTTGGCCTAGCTTTGGTGCTAGGGCTTTTGGCCTAGCTTTGTTGCTAGGGCTTTTTGAGGCCTGACTTTGGCGTCAGGGCTTTTGGCCTAGCTTTGGTGCTAGGGCTTTTGGCCTAGCTTTGTTGCTAGGGCTTTTTGAGGCCTGACTTTGGCGTCAGGGCTTTTTGGCTTCAGCTTGCTTCGAGTGGACACGCTTTGTGAAGGAATGGCTTTCTTTTATTGACATAATCCGTTTGATTACAAGCTATGCATAAAATCTTCTTAAATGCTCTGAATTAAATGGACGAGGTAACCTCTCGCCTTCGGTGGTTTCCAAATAGTAGGATCCTGGTGCGGCGATCTCTACTACTTTGTATGGTCCTTCCCATTTGGCTGAAAGTTTGTTTTTACTGTCCAGCCTTGTAAATTCATTCCTTCTCATAACCATCTCCCCCACGAAAAATTGGCGAGCGCTAACTTTTCTATTGAAATACCGAGCGGTCGCCAAGCGCATTTTTGCCTGTGTTTTTTCCGAGAGCCATCTCTTTTCCTCTGCCAAGTCGAGGTCAGTTCTGCGCTCGATCTCATTTGCCTCCGCGTTAAAGTGTAGGACTCTGTGGGTAGGCACTGCTAATTCAGTTGGTGCTACTGCTTCTGATCCGTACACTAAACTGAAAGGCGTTTCTCCTGTGGCCGCCTTAGGCGTTGTTCTGATGGCCCATAATACGTTTTCCAGTTCGTCTGCCCAGTTCCCTTTGAATGCTCGAACCCTTTTCTTGAGTCCTGCTAAGACAACCTTGTTGGCTGCTTCAGCTTGCCCATTCGTTTGAGGGTGATGTACTGAACTGAAGCGATGGTCGATGTGATACTCTTCACAGAGCCATTTCAATTCCTTTCCAACGAATTGCGGACCATTGTCGCTGATGAGTATTTTGGGAATACCAAACCTGGAGAATATGTTGACCTGCATGAACTTGATAACTTGGAATTCCGTTGTCGAAGCTAGAGCTTTCGCCTCTACCCACTTAGTGAAGTAGTCGATCGCCACTATAATGTGAGTACGCTGACCAGTGCTAATGGGAAAAGGACCCAATATATCGATTCCCCATTGAGCGAAGGGCCAGGCACCCGCCATTGGGGATAATAATGTCGATGGTCGACCCGATCGTGGTGCAAACTGCTGGCAAATTTCACACTTCTGTGTTAATTCGGCTGCGTCTTTTCCCAAGGTCGGCCAGTAATATCCCAGTCTGAATATTTTCCTGCTTAGTGAACGAGCACCTTCATGACATGCCGCTGCCCCTTCATGAGCTTCTCGAAGAACTTTTTCTGTTTCGGGTAGAGCAACACATCTCAAGTAAGGCGTCGAATAACCTCTTCTATAGAGTTCTCCATCGATGATTAGATAACTGGCTGCGAGTCTTCTAATCCTAGTGGATTCGCCTTCGTCCTCTGGGAGGATGCCTTCTTTCAAATAATTCTGGAACGGGGTCATCCAGGTGACCTGTTCTTGAATGTTGAAGACCTCCGCTCTGTTTTCAAGGACTGAACATAGGGCCTTTTCCAGAAATTGCACATCCTGGATTGTCGCCCCTCCGAAGGCTAGCTTACTCAAAGAATCTGCCATCTGGTTTTCTTGGCGAGGAATAAACTCAATCGCGAAATTTGGGATTTCCACAACTAGTTTTTTGGCGATGCCGAGATATTTCTTCATCTTTTCTCCCTTTGCCTCGTAGGCGCCATTAACCTGATTGACAATAAGTTCTGAATCACTTTTTACTTTAAGCGCTGTTATACCCATTCCTTTTGCCAGTCTGAGTCCAGTGATAAGAGCTTCATATTCTGCTTCGTTATTGGTCGCCGGGAATGTCAAGGCGATCGCGTATTTCAGAGGCTCGCCCTCAGGAGGAATAAGAATTAAACCTGCCCCCGAGCCTTCTTTTGATGAAGACCCATCCGTATAGAGTTCCCAGATTTGATTGTCGTTTGCTGACTGACTTGGCCTGTTTTCTGCCTCCGCTTGACCGTTACTCGTGCTTTCCACTATGAAATCAGCTAGTGCTTGACCTTTGATGGCCGTTTTTGGCGCAAATTTGATCCTGAACTCGCTGAGCTCGATCGCCCACTTGACCATTCTTCCTGAAGAATCTGGCTTCATCAGGAAGTTTTTGAGAGGTTGATTGGTGAGGACCGTGATGTCGTGCGCATGAAAGTATGGTCTCAGCTTCCGAGCAGCAATAACTAAGGCATAGAGATACTTCTCAATCTGGACATATTTTATTTCTGCTGAGTTGAACATTTTGCTAATGAAATACACTGGACTCTGAACATTATTCTCCTCCCTTATTAAAACAGCACTGGCTGCCACATCGCTAATGCCTAAATAGAGGAAAAGCTGCTCGCCTGGAACGGGTTTTGCCAGAGCTGGGAGTGTTTGAATATGCCTTTTCAAGGACTGGAATGCTTCCTCGCAGTCTGGCGTCCATTCGAACTTACGGTTGGCCCTCAAGGTTTTGAAGAACGGGAGGGACTTGTCGCTTGCTTTGGAGAGGAAGCGGTTAAGAGCAGCTAGTCGGCCGTTCAGGCATTGGACTTCCTTATGGCAGGTTGGTGACTTCATTTCTTCTATGGCCTTTAGCTTTTCCGGGTTTGCTTCAATGCCCCTTTCGCTGACCATAAAACCCAGGAACTTCCCGGACTTGACTCCAAAGGCGCACTTTGCTGGGTTCAGGCGAACGCTGTGTCTCCTCATGCATTCAAAAGCTTCACGGAGGTCGGTGGTATGAGGATTGCCTTTGATGGATTTAACGAGCATATCATCCACGTAGGCCTCCATGTTCCTTCCCAGCATGTCCTGGAACAGTCGCTTCACCATCCGCTGATAAGTTGCCCCGGCATTGATGAGACCAAAGGGCATCACCTTGTAGCATAGAATGTCCCCGTCAGCATAGAAAGCAGTGTGGGCCTCGTCGTCTGGATGCATTCTGATCTGGTTGTAGCCTGAATAGGCGTCCATGAAGCTCAGCATCTCATGACCCGAGGTAGCATCGACTAGCTGATCAATTCTTGGAAGGGGATATGAATCTTTGGGGCAAGCCTTGTTTAAGTCGCGGAAGTCGACGCACATCCTCCACTTGCCATTAGATTTCCTGACCAAAACTGGGTTGGCTACCCAGCTCTGGAATCTTACCTCTCTGACGAAGTCAGCTTCAATCAACCTGCCGACTTCCTGCCTGATCGCCAAACGTTTATCAGTCCCGAACGATCTTCTCTTTTGGGCGATCGGCTTGATGGAGGGGTCTATCCTGAGCTCATGCGAGATAATATCTGTGCTGATTCCTGGCATGTCGCTCGGCTGCCAGGCAAAGAGCTCTTTGAATTCCTTGAGGAGAGCGGTCATGGCCTCCTTCTGATCCTCTTTCAAGGTGGTCCCAATGCGCACCTTTTTGTCCGGACCATCGATCTCGACCTCCTCCAATTCCTCCATGGGTGCTGGTCGAGCCAAGTCCTCGCGGGGATCGGCCTCTGTCTCGATGGCGAGCGCCTCCCTTTGGTTCTTCCTGCGTAAACAGTTCACATAACATTGCCGCGAGGAAGGCTGATCTCCGAGCACTTCTCCAATCCCGTTCGGAGTAGGGAACTTCATCTTCTGGTGGACAGTGGAGGCCACAATCTTATTTGGGTTGATCGTGGTTCTCCCTATAATGGCGTTGTAGGATGTAGGTGAATCGACCACCAGGAAAGTGACCGACACCTTGATGCTTTTCCACCCCTCGCCAAAAATCACTGGCATGGTTATAGCCCCCAGTGGATAAGTTGTCCTTCCCGCAAATCCGATCAGCGGAAAGTCGACCCTCTTCAGGTCGCGTTTTGATTTGCCCATCTTTTCGAAGGCGTCCAGAAACAGGATGTCTGTCGAGCTGCCTCCGTCGACCAGAATCCTTGCAACATCACAGCCGTCTATATCTGCCGTAATGACCAGAGCATCGTTGTGGGGCGTAGTGACATGTGCCAAATCATCTTCAGAGAATGAGATGACAATGTTTTCTTCAGGTCGGGGTCGCTTCCCCAACTGAACTGCCGTAGAGATCTGAGTGGCGTAGACCTCTCTGGAGTTTGACCTCTCGCCGCCTGCGCCGAATCCTCCCGCAATCAGATTCACTCTCCTCTTGCTTCCAGAAGGCTCAGCTTGATCCGCAGGGGCTGGTGAACGATGTCTCCTGGGGGGCGTTCGACTTCGGTCTCGCCCTGCCACAAATTCCTTCAACATTCCCCCCTGAATCAGCCTCTCTATATCTCGTTTCAGAATCTTGCAATCGTCTGTCTTATGGCCCTTGCACTTGTGGTATCTGCAATAGCTCTCGACATCCTTGCCCATGGGTAACCCACCTCGGCGAGGCATCGGTGGCCTCGCCAAGGATCTCCTCTCCATCTCGACTAGTACCGCTGAGATCTGCCTATTTAAAGGCGTGAAGTACTCAGGGACCTCTGGATGGCGAGGCGCTGGAAGAGACTCGACTCGCGGCTTACTTTCTTTTCCCTTTTTCTCCTTCTTGACCTCCTTCTTACCATCGCGTCGGGGTTCAGGGGTTACCCTTAGCGAGGTCGTCAGGAGGTTAGCCTCGATGTTTGCGCGCTCAAGGTCTATGAAACCTTTCGCTCTGGATGCCAACTCCTCCAATGTCTCTATCTCCTTTACGTGATAGCTGTTTCGCAGCTTTCTCGAGGCCTTGTTGGCCACATCCAGACCTCTGTAGAATGCTCGAATGATCTCCCCATCCGAGATTCGGCGATCTAATTCTGTGACGTTTTGATGAAAACGCCCGTAGAAGTTGGACAGCGACTCTCCAGGCTGCTGTTTGACCGAGTCAAGGGCGACCACGCTCTTCAGCAACTGGCGCTCGCCCATGTATCTCTCCAGGAACTTGCTTCTTAACTCTGCCCAAGTTCCGATTGATCCTGCAGGGAGGCCGAAGAACCAGGACGAAGCCGAACCCGAAAGAGTAGATGGAAATAGCAAAGCCAAATGATTGGGATCGTTTGACTTACCCAGAAGGGAGGCCTCATGCTTGTTGACATGTACGGTGGGATCTCCTCCACCGCTATACTCAGGTATGGCCCGAGCAACCACATCCTTCGGGATTTTGATAGCGACAAGCGCGTCGGTGAATGGATGAGAGGACTGCTCCTTGAAGGGAGCTATGACTGTCAACTGTCTTTCCTGGAGCCTTTTGCTGAGGAGGTCATCCATCTGCTCCACAGTGCAGTACATGGGAGAGGCTCCGGGTGGAGGCGGACCGGAAGGATTGGCAGTATATGCGGCTGCTGGCTCCTTGGTGTGCGCTGGAGGTAGGGACTGCTGACCTGACGTCATCTCCTGATCCTCCTGATGCGCAGCAGGACTAGGATTGGCCGCTTCTGAAGGTGAAGGCCCTGTGGCAGCAGGGCGGTGATTTTCCTTAGGAGCAGAGGGATTGTTTTCCTGAGGAGCAGGGGCCTGGCGGCGCGCCTGTCCTAGGATGGCTTCCAGCAAGGAGACCATCTCGGGGGTTAAATTAATATTCTGCCCCGCAATGTGGACTGTCTGCGGTGCAGGGGCTCCGTTTTGATCAGCAGCTGGGGTCGGTCTTGAATCACCGACATGTTCTCGGGCTGTCCGCAGAGGAACAGCATTAACTCCTGCTCGGCTGGCAGGTTCCTGTTGAAGCGGTGAAGCGGCGGCGGAATCAGAGCTATCTGAGGATCGCTCCCTAGTCTGATTCCGACGGTTGCTTTGGGATCGAGTTCTCATGGCTTAATTGCTCGTTTCCCACAGACGGCGCCAAATGTTGGATCGTGAAATCCTGAATGCTGATCTGGCAGTGAATTGAATGCCAGACAAGGTTGGGATGACGCTTCAGCTCCAACTCCGGTGAACCTGCAAGTAGGGGAGCGCAACAGAGGGGGTGCCTCTGGGTCCCTCTCCGATGCTTAAATGAGTATATGTGTGTATAAAACTCAAAACGTAAAGTACGTATGTAAAGCAAGGATATTTATAGGGTAAGAGAGATAGAACCGTATAAAGGCAACTGAATATCTTAATGTATATTGAGTTGCTGAAGATTCGGATCGTGGGATATGGCAGTTACTGCGAGATATTGCAGTTACCAAATCTAATCTTTAGTGAATATGTGACCGGGATATGCGGGATATCTTGGCCACTCTGTTATTAACGGTTTAGTGGGACCAGAGGAGAGAGGCAAGGCTCTCTTCGGGGCGAGCACTCCCATGTCGAGCAGTGGAAGGTCGCGACTTGGTAGAGAATGGCGAGCAGTCTGAGAGCCTTTGGCGTCTCTATAGACTTTGGGCTCGATTCTGGATTACTCGATGGTGGGCCAAGTTTGGCTTGTACTTGGGCCGATCCGGTTCGGATGTCATGGGTTTACCCCCTCTATAGTTATTGGGCCTTCGAGGCCTTTTCTTACTGGGCCGTCACTATCGATACCCAACACACTCGATGGCAGCCTTGGCGAAGTCTGGACTTGTGCGGAAGGACTCCACAGCTTCTTCCAGGTGTTTGGGCAGTTCAGCCTTGAGGTGTTCCACCTCCTGAGTGGACTGAGACGCCTCTTTAATAGCCTGCTCGGCTTCCCTCTTGGCGTTCTCTGCTTCTTTGAAGGCGTTGTCCTTGTCTTTCTTGACAAGCGCCATCTCCTTCTGGATCTTGCTGAGGGAAGCCTTCATGGCGTTCTCCCTATTCTGCGCATCCCTCAATTGATTGGCGAGCTGTTCCTTATTGACAAGGTCAACCTCCAACTCCTTGCGAGCTGCTTCAGAAACAGCGAGCCGATGCTGCAGCTTCTCCACCTCAAATTTCTCCTCCTCAGCCTGGCGAAGGCGGGCCTGGTTGCTCTCTCTTTCCTCAGTTAGGCCCATAAGAGTAGCTCCCATCTTCAGAGCAGCAGGAATGACCTGAAGAATAAACAAGGAAAGGTTAAGTAAAAATACAAGTATGAAAGTAAAAGCACTAAAGGAAAATGGCGTTTACCTGACTTTGTATTAAAGAGAGGGAATGGCGAACCAAACCCTCTATGGCTTCAGTCTCCATGTTCAAGGGCCCCCTATCAGCAGGGGTGCAAGCACATGAGAGAAGGTGAAGGCCGAGGTTGGGGTCGATGCTGGAATGACCCACCATCAAGGAGGTTTGCTGAAGCTTGGTACAAGGGACCCATGGCGCCTTGGGATTTGGAATGTTAGCCTGGTCCAGCAGCTCTCGCCTGACGTCAACGGCAGGCCCCTTGAATTGAGGAAGGTCATCTGGGCGACGACGAATTAAAGGAGAAGGAGGAGGTGATGACAAGGAGTCGTCGCCAGGAGAAGTATCCACCAGGATTACTTCCTTAGAGGAGGAAGGCACAGTACGTGGAGGGGTTGGCGTCTTCTGTTTTGGAGGAGCATCAGGCGTCGCCCCTGTCGGATCAAAGGAAGGGTCAAATGGTCCCTTCTTAACAACACCTGAGTGATACTCGGTGTAGGTCCACATGATGCCACCATAGGCTAAGATTGGAGGACCCCACTTTTTTGTGAACAAAATATTATTCCTATTACTAGTGACGCTGTTATTTACCCAGTGAGATTTAGGAACCGCACCTTTAAAGGCTTCGACAGCGTCGTTGGTGTCGTCGCTGAAAAGCTCGGCAGGAGCCTTGAGAGGATCCAAGGAATCCTCCATAGGCTTCGCCTTTTTCTTGCCCTTGGAGGAGTGGTGCCCTTTGCGCTTTTTGGAGCCCTCCGGAGCGTCGCCTTTAGGCTCCTTAGCCTTTTTCTCCTTCGTTTTCTTCTCCTTGGGCGCCTTTTTCTGGACAGGCGTTACAAGGTGAGAAAACATGGCAAAATCCCTATCTGCAATAAGAAAAAGAAAGGAAAGTCATCTACCGGAAAGAAAGGCAGAAGGCGACGATCTACTATGGAGACGCCAGCATCTTCTAAGTCGGACTCACAGATCTCTTTGGAGATTATCTGCGCGCGCCCTCCTTGATGATCCAAGTAGATGGCTGTCATGGCGTCCATTTCGGCGGAGGAAAAATCCTCGACGCCTGGAGCTAGATCTCTGCCACCTTTGGTCATCACCAGACACCACGGAACGCCTCCTTGAAAGCAAAAGTAAGCGTTCTTCCAATTGCTATTACGAGATTTGTAACCCGTGACTAAGGGACGAGAAGCGTCCCAATCCCACTGTTTGATAGGGGGCGTCGCCCTAGTTGTGAAAAGGCGAACGCCATATCTATTTGTTTCTAGCCTATAAAAACTATGAAAAATGTTTAAAGAATACTCCCACCCTCTACGAAAGCAAAGGACCCTAAAACCTATCCAGGTGTGAAGGGCGTTGGGAGAAAGCTGGGTGGGAGAAATGCCAAAATGGCGACACAACTCCACTAGAGGAGGGCAGTAGGGGAATCTTAATCCCGCGGCGATTTGAGAAGGGAAAATGATCTCCTCGCCTTCCTTGGGATGACATATAGGGTGAGAGTTTTCAGGATCCGCATCATCTGGGATGGGATACCTGGGGGCTTGGGCGTCGCCCAAGCCCGCCTCAACCACCGCTTGTTCGAAAGAATGTGGAGTGAGGAGATTTGGTTTAAGGTCGGAGAAAGGCGAGGGGAGGAAAATATGGTTACCTATATCAGAATCGGACGCCATTCTTCTATAAGACCGAATGACGCGGAGATGATGGGCGTTTAGAGCGAGGAGAAAACACCGAGCAATGATGAAAGGCGAAGGTGTTTAGAAAAGGAAAAGGCGAAGGCGTTTCGAAAAGGAAAAGGCGAAGGCGTTTGAAAAGGAAAAGGCGATCGGAGAATTGACCGGAGTTTGGCCGGAATTCTAGAGAGAAGGCAGAGGATTTTAGAAAGAGAAAGCTTAAGGGGAAGTAAAAGTATTAAATGATGGAGGGGTGGGGGTATTTATAAGAGTATGAAGGAGGCGAACCGTTACATAGGCGATGAATTTACGAAAATACCCCTATGAATTACAAAAGCGAGCGGTTACTAAAGTGGAAATGACCATTTTACCCCTTAAATCAAAAACGGTCACATCGTTTCCCGAGGCTTCTAGAAGATCCCGCCAAAATTCCAATTTGAAATTTGAATTGTAACGGAAAAGTCGCCCAGTGCATGATAGACACGTGGACGACGGTTATGATAAGTATGGTACAAGCGACGCCTAAAAATAGAAGAAGCATCTTCTAAGCGAATTGGCGTCACTTATAAATGAAAAGATATTAAGAAAACGACTTTCAGGAGTTTAAATTCTCAAAGAGCGTCGCTCATTTAAGACTTCGGGGGCAGATGATGGGTTATAAATATTGGACTGGGCTGGACTTAATATTCGGCCCAGATAAGCCTTTTGGACTTCACCCTTTTTTAGGCCCAGCTAGTTACAGGCGTCGCCTGTGTCTTCACAGACGGAGGCGTCGCCCTTGAAGACATGCCCATTTAGGCGTCGCCTAAATAGGGTTCGCCAGAAAGCATTTCAGGACCAGTTTCAGTGGATGACAGTGCATTCACTGTCCGCCTTAGATGGTGCGCCTGCACACCTATGACTTAGGCCGGCTGACTTTAGCATGCCTAGGATTAAACAAATACAAAGGAGGATTTACAATAGAGTAGCCACTAAAAACGAATATGCAGTAAAGTAACTGTGGTCAATGCTTCTGAGGACAACTATGATGACTAAGGTAAAATCTGACCAAACCATGGTTCCAGGTATGAAATGCTATAAATAGCTCATCATTATCCTCATTACAGACTAAGTATTCTCTGAGACAGAAACCTTACATTCACATATTACAAACAACCTCCGACTGACTTAATCATCGGAGGGGAAACAACGGGACTTCCCGGGCTTTCCTTTGTGCAGGTATACGGAGCGGGTATCTGAGACGGGAATACGGTGTACGTGATCCAACATAAGGGAGTTTAGACAACAATCTAGAATGGAGTGACACTACTCTTTTTATGTGTTGGTGAGCATAGTTATCAGAACCGGGCCGACCCTCGAATCGGCGAGGGGGTCGGTTCACGGTTCGGTCGGTCCAACCTGGTTTGACATGCGGTTCACTGTTCACAAGGGCAAAAAACTAAAAACTGAAAATACATAAATTGTCTCAAACACACACAAGCTACATAGTTTCAATTTTAAACATACACATTACTCTCAAACACAATATAACACAACATAATTACTTCAAACTTTGAACATACATAACACAATAGTCTCAAAATCAAACATAATGAAAATAGGTTTAAACTTTAAACATAACTTCTAAAATTCTCTTTGATCACCTCCACTCCAATATGCATAACCACCACTAGTTTCTTCATTGTGATAGACTAAATTATCTTCAACCCCAATAACATTTATTGTTAAGTTTTCATCTGCATCTCCATTGTCATCATCACCATCAAGATCTTCATTGGCTCAGATGGGGCAATCCGTTTACTACTACTACTCATATTTGTTGAATCCATTTCAAATTCAACCTCTTAAGTAACAACCACAGTAACGGAACCTATCCAGCAAACTTAATAACCTATTCATAAATTTAAACAATTTAACAACCTAACCTAAACTAAACTAAACTAACCGAATTGACAAAGGATTGCACAAACGTATGGCACAACCGCACAACATATAAAAGCACAGGTATGGGCCGTATGGCACAACATAAGGCAGGCACAACATATAAAGTAATAAAAGCAGTACTGTAGTAGCGTTCAGTCCTAATCTGCTGCGTGCTGCGTGAGTCTTGCGACGGGCTACCTGCGTGAGTCCTGCTACGGTCTAAGGCTGGAACGACTGTCCTGCTACTGGCTACTTGCTGCGTGCTGCGCCTCCTGCTTCATGAGTCCTGCTACGGATGGGAGGACTCCTATCGTCGATTGTCCTGCTGCGTGAGTCTGGCTGTGATGCGTCTGTCCTCCTCAGCGTGATGCGACTGCTCCTCCCTAAAACTGAATGAGCAAACTCAACAACCAAAGTGTTGAACAGCAAAGACTTAACCTAGTAGTGAACCGGTTTAACACTGCATAAAACCAATTGATTTGTGCAGAACAAAACCAATCGGTTTAAACCGAAAAACCAATTGGTCTGTAAAAAAACAGCCTAAAAAGTGAACCGAAAACCGCCCGATTCAATCCGGTTCAAACACTGTTCATTTGTAAAGCGGTCTTTTAACTGAACCAAATCGGACAAGGGTCCGATTCCCGGTCGGACCGCCGATTCAGTCCGATTTTGAAACTATGCTTATGAGACTTCCTAAGTTAGGTTCTTCTATTTGAAAGGCATTATTCTTATGTTCAGACGACGTCTCTTAAGTCAGGCACTCCCAGTCCTATCAAATGGCAGGGCAATAATAAAAAAAATCCAACTAACTTAGGTGACTTGACATTTTATTATGTCGGAAGCGATAATACGTTACAATGGTAAGTTTCCATCACATAGAAGCAAGTTAACCACGGTAATAAGTTGACCTAGTCAATATATTAACTCCCCTATAAATAGAATGCATTTACTGCACTTAAGTACATTGCTTTCATTTTCCCCTACATTGTTAATACATTGCTTCCAAAGTTTGATACTTACTTTGTAATCTGAGGGGAAACAAGCTGGTCAACTCGAGCTTTCTTTCCTGCAAATCTTGTGGAGCATAGGATATCCATATAAAATTAAAAATAGCAGGATCCAACATTGGTGCCGTATGTGAGAACTAACAAACAAGTCATATCTCCACGAAAGACCGGAGCAAATGTTAATCGTGGAGTCACATAAGATGATTTTGGTGACTAGCCTTTACCCTTACAACCAACATCTACCGTGCATCACTAAACCGTTTTGGCAGCTCAAGGGGCTCCTTCAAGATCGACAAAGTACATGACGATTCACCGCATCAAGATTTGCTCACGCTATGGCTTGAAGCTGAATTGCGTCACCTAGAACAATCTTAGTATGGCTCCTTAGAGAAGGGGCCAACTAAAATGAGGACACCCCTCAAGTAAGTTTTACCCCAGCCTTGCTGGCAACACTAGAAGAGCTTATGGGTAGAAGAAACTGTCGGCCAGCTGGTCATGCCTTTACTTGCGCGGGCTTTGCCCCGGGAGATGCCTTCCGTGTGGAAGAGGCCACATCCAATCTGAATGAGGCGTCGCCTCCCCTAGTACACATGAGGATTGCCACTCACAACACGGGGTGTGTCATGAAGCACCTCTGACGTTCACCTTGGAACAAATTGAGAAATCATTACTCGAGATTGAAAGAGAATAAGGACATAATGATGTGTTGGCTTACGTGATAGATTATCACATCCTTTCACACTAGAGGTGATGTCCATTATTGTTGCTTGAGACGTCATGATAATGGGTTATCCCTGACTACAAATGGGAGGGAACCCAATTCAACACATGCAAATGCATGAGTCTTCACTCCTGGGAGAAATGAGTCAAGACAATCATTTCATGCTTCTATCTCTAGTGACACTCACTCACAATGCTTATTAATGGTTCTTAGTCCTTCCTAAGGCATCAATCTCTTCTTGGTAAAATCTTAAATAAAAGTTCATACAATAATACATGGGTGAGCGTAACCTCCTACAAAATATTGTCTCTTTGGATAGAACGAGACTTTAGCAAGATATTATAGCGGTTTGAACTAAAACTTGTCTGACATACACTAAGTCATCTCGAGTGTGGAAATTTTCTGAGCATTTTTAAGAGGATTAGGTCCTAGAGGACGCACCTTGAGTGAATATATAAATGTTATCTCCATTTATAATCCGGAGGAGATGAAGGAGAGGGTGAAAGCTTATGTAGACCTAAATTGATCGAAATAAGCCCCTCCCCTGGGAAGCAAAGAAAGACCACTAGGAAAGGAAGAAACAGGAGCAACACTCTCATAAGAAGATAGCAACACTTTCATATAGGGCTAACAATTTCTGACACGACACGATTAAACAACACGACACGATCTTCTTTAAAGTGTATATGGGTTTGACCTTAACACATCCCGTGCCTAAACAATTGTTATACGTTTAAACACAATTAACTAATCGTCTCTAATCGTGTCGTGCATACATGTGACACGTTTAAACACACGATTAACTAATCGTGTCTAATTGTGTCATGTATACATGTGACACGTTTAGACACATTAAAGTATAATAATAATAAAATAATATTGAAATACTCACTTACTTTTTAATATTGAACTTTGAAGACTTTACTTTCTATATATGGATTTATATTCTGAAAAATATGTGAAAAAACTTGTAAAATTAGTGGATTTCGTGCCTAATCGTGTCGTTTCATGTCTAATCGTGTCGTGTTGTATCATGTTTACCAATTTCGTGTTTAATTGTGACGGGTTTAATCGTATCGTGTCGTATACCCAACATGCTTTTAGTTTTTAATTTTTTGTTTATGAAAGTTAATCGTGTCACGTGTGATCTGTTAGTTAATCGTGTCATGTTCATGTTTGAAGTTTTGAGATCCGTTTAAGATTTATCTGTTTAGAGACGAGACTTATTTAAACACAACACGATTAATGATACAACATGATTATACACGATTGTCTCTCTTACTCTCATAAGAAGGAAGATCATATTCGTCAACAACAAATGAAGGTATTTGAAAATTATACCCCCATTAGGGAATACTCCGCCATCCTAAGAGAGATGGATAGTAAGGATTTAACAGCCCCACCCATGCCACAAAAGAATGGCGCTCCCATGGGAACCAATGTCGATCAGTATTGCAAATACCATCAACACAAATGTCATCACACAAACATTTGTAATACCCTAAATATGAATATTAAGGTGTTTATATAGAGGGGTCTCCTTAATAACTTTGTCACTTCAAAAAGGACCCAAGTTAAAGCCCAAGGCCAAGAGAAAGGAGGTCATCGCTTGTGGGGATAAAACAAACACTAAAAGTCTCCAGGGAGAAGTGAGAAGTGAGAAACAATGAGTCTTATTAATGGAGGCTTTGACTAATGAGAAGAAAAAAAGCAGTGCCAGGGAGGTCTATGGCACCCTAATATCAAGGTTTATTTACCTGGGGAAACGACCTCGTGGGCAAGAAGATGAAGTTATCTCCTTTTCATAAGAAGACATGGGTCATGTCACCAATCCTCATGATGATGCAATGGTTAGCACCGTTGAGGTAGATGATTACAATGTGAGATGAGTGCCTATAGACTACTATAGCTCAAGGGATATACTCTTCCTCGACACCCTCACAACCTTGGGGAAATCAAAGAGCGTCCTAAAGCAGGTGAACTTCCTCTTGATAGGATTTGCGGGAAGGATCACCTACCCATTGAGGGTGATAACCTTACAAGTATCATTAGGAGAATGATGGAAGAACTTGACAATCAGTGTCATGGTTGATGCCTCAACCTCGTACAACTCTGTATTGACACCCCCAACAGGATCGTTGTCTCTCCGTTTCACCAAGAAATGGAATTCCTAACTCCCAACTAGATTTTCGAAGGCAAAGGCGACCGTCCAGTTATGCGACAGTTATGTGCTAATGTCACGTGTCATGACAATCAAAAGCAGGTGTTCTTTATTAAGAAGAGAGGAGTCTACCTACCATAGTGGAGGACTTAAGGTAAGAGAAGAGTCAGGCCACCCATATGAAGGATTTGAGAGAAGTAGAGATCGACGGACTAGGAAAATTGATATGAATCGGGGCAACGCTTCCCAACAACAAGGTGTGGCACTCATCGCCTTTTTGCATGAATTGAAGGATTTGTTCGCTTGGAAGACCCAAGCATTAGCACTTACGAGTTGAGGATTGATATCACTCAAAAGGAAAAGACAACGGGGGATGGTAAAGCCCTCAACATTAGGCAAAAAGTAGCAAAGTTGATCGACGTCACCTTTATGAGATACGTGCGTTGGTAAAAACAAAATACTAGCATGTGGAGGACGTGCGTTGACTTCAAAATACTTGAATAAGGCATGGCCCAAGGACTCATACCCACTCCCAAGAATAGACTAGTTGGTCGATGTCACCTCAGGCCATGAGCTACTAAACTTCATGCATGGCTATTCAAGTTAAAATCAACTCAAGATGGATGAAAGTGACACTAGTCACACAAACTTTTATCCTAAGTAAGACATATACCATCATGTTGTCATGCATTTGGGGATAATTAATGTTGGCGCCACTTACCAAAGGATGGTTAAAATGTTGTACAAAAAATTACCGGAACTTTGATTAAGGTATGCGTTGACGATATGCTATTGAAATCAGTAAAATGTGCCAATCACAGAAGGGATCTGAAGCAGGTGTTCAACTGCATGCGTCTCCACAAAAGTGTGTTTGAACCCATCATAATGCACATTTTGCATGAATTCCGAAATATTCATAGATTTCATGCCCAACTAAAGAGGTATACAGGTTCCCAAGAATCTCAACGCCTTAGAAAGCATGAAATCACCCACTTGCCATAGGGAAGTCCAAAGCCTCAATGGAATCCTACGAGCTTAGTCAATTCCTTGCTAAATCTGGAGAGAAATCACCTATTTTCTTCTATGTTTAACATGCGTCCAACAATAAGTTTGAATAGATGCCTGAGTGCAAAAACGTAATTCAAAATCTCAAAACACAACTCAGGACGCTATGAACAATCGCGAAGCTATCCAAGAGCGACACACACTTTCTTTACATTAGCATTAACCACAAGCTATAAGCTTTGTACTGCTTAAGTGTAATATGTAAGGAAATCTTTAACAAAGGTTGAAATGGATTATATAGAAGTTTAAAGGTACCTTTATGCATTACTAGTTTCCACAAGGAGGATTCTCTCTTATTTTCACGCTTACAAAATTATTGTATTAACTAATTAGTCTTTGAAACATTTCCCACAAAATCCTGATACCTCGAGTAGGGTGATCCAACGGGCGCTGGAATTAGGCTAATTCAAAATCATTTTGGTACCGAGTTCATCGATAAAAGGACAAGTTCTAGCCAGCTATATAGTGGAATTACTAGGTTCGACAGAAAAAGTGGTGTTGGACACATTCGTACAACAACCTTACACACTTAAGGACACTTAGGAATTATACACAGATGGGTCCTCATCCAATTATGGCTCGACGGTAGGTCTAGTACTGACCCCCTTCAAATGGTGATGAGCCATTGCGACATGCCATGACACTCACTTTTAGGGATACTAACATTGAAACTAAATATGAGGCGTTCATCAGGGACCCCAGAATAGTGCAGGGGGTTGGCATCCATTTTTTAAAGGTTCTGTGGAATTCTCAATTGATTGTGAACCAAGTAAAAAAGGAGTACTATCCTAAAGGATAACAAGTGAAGGGGTACGTGAGAGAAGAAAAGGCTTTGGCTCAAAGTCCAATTTCACTAACATCTTTGAAGACTTCTAAATATAGGTAATCTTGCGAGAATCCATTCAGGAGGCGGAAATCCTAAGTAAATGTGCTTGTGGTGCGATGCCTATAGTCTATTTTGTATTTCTGGACTTGTTTGTAACATTTTGAAAAATTTTGGGAGTTCTATAAAAGTATTGGGAGTTACATGAAATTATTTAAAAATTCTAACTAAATTGATAATAATTTTTGAAAATCTGTAGAAATGGCGCAATGTTTTTTTGGTTTGGTTAGAACACTCGGTAAAGTCCTGGAATTACCCAAAAGTCTTGTAACCATCATTAAAATTTTGGATTGTCATAAAATCAGTTTTGAAAATATTTTTGATAGACCAAATAACTCCCAAAGTCACACTAGATTTAAATCGAGTACGATTACTGCACAAAACACAAATATTAACACGTAACATGGATAAATAAACTTCATCCACATTATAAAATATATAAATATAATATTGAACACAAGAGCGAGAGTTATACCTAAATATTGGAGATCAAATACCGTACGAGAAACTGAGACCGATCAGTTTTTTTTGTTTTTAAACACTCCCCTCTTATTTATTTTTTTATATCAATTTTCTTAATCCCTAAAAAAATAAAACTGAAATCAACTTTCCTTCTTTTATCAAATCTTCGTAACGCCTTTATATAGGGATATTTGCAAAAATATTTAATGAGTATAATCCATGGATAAGGAGAGGGTATAGCCATGATATGATATGGTGTTGGTTGGTGTGAGTATAAAAGAGTCTGAGGTGATTTGATTTTGATTTTCTTATATATCTATATAATGTAGTTATTATCTTAGAAAATATTTTTCCCTTTAGTAAATTCAGGCAAATATCTTTTATTTTCCTACTATTAATATAATATTTTTGTGTCTTGTTCTCCATCTCTATTCTCATTGTTTGTCGACATTCTTTCTTTGTTGGGCTTCTTGGACATTTATGGGTAGAGTGATTGAGTACACCGTTGCAGAGAAGACCTAAACCATTAATGGAATACTCCTCCTTGCCATATTAGGTACTGAATATATGGACTGCTTCAACGCATATTCAAGTTCACAATGTGTTGGTGGTATGCCCTGTGTGGATCTGGGCGGTAGCACATATTTTGGCAGTTTATCTGTGTGCTCCTGCTATCTTATTCCTTCTGTATTGGTCTCATCAGTGTAACTCGTGGACACATTATTTGTGGTTGATGTACTTAGCTTAGGAGTATCAGTCGGGGAGGGATAGTACCAGCGTCTTCCAAAAAAGGTTTTACTATGTTTGGTGGTGGTTCGGCGGTTCCGCCTACTGACCCTGTTGGATCCACTTCAGACCACGCTGAATTGAACACCTAACTTAGTGGATCTATCATAATCTCCCCGTGATCACTAAGTTGGGAAGCTTTTACAGTGAGATCAAAAATTTGAAAACCGTCATGTTTCTCATTGTATGTTTCGGCGAGCCCATTCCACATGTCTATGCTTGTTGGATACCCGCAGTAATTAGCCATGAGATCCCATTCCATGTTGTCCAACATTGATGAATACACAATAAAATCGGTTTGCTCCCACTGTGTGTATTCTTCAGTGCCTCTCACAAGTGCAACAGGAATTTCAATTATGTGACTCAACCTCTCCCCGCCTCCGATGACCATTCTCATCAATCGGTCCCAAAGGAAGGAGTAGTTTTCTCTTAGTTTTTCACGGAGAATTACATGTTGGGGTATTGATTGTTGTCTAGTCTAATTTGGCAGGTTCTACATGATGGTTGCCAGTTGAACCGCCAACAAGTCAGTTGTGGCTGGTTCTTGGCCGGAGCTAACCCTCCCATCTAATTCTGTCCCATGTACAGATAAGTCTGGTAGATGATGAGACTATAGGTTCTGATCTTAATTGATTGACCAACCTCACTATGATACCATGATAGATTGGAAGAACAAAATGCTATAATTTTCAGCATGTATACATATTTTCTAATATAGATCTACTGTCCTAGTATAATAGGAAACTATACAATAGAAAACTATGCTAGCTAGGAAACTACTTTATGCATGATATTACCTTCCTAATGTGATTGTTCTATATCAGCTTCTTATTTCCTACATTAAGAGGTCCATTTGTAGACCGACTGAGTTCCAAAGAGCAGATTAACGGTGAAGTTATTGGAATATTACTTTAGTGGACAAAAATTAAACTTTGAATAAGTAATAATAAAACTTATTATATTTTATAAGTGCAGAAGATGATAAATAAAATTCTTTGCGATGTAGATTACATTAGGAAGAAAAGAAGAAGATGAAGACAGGGTTGGTTGCATGATTATGTGATATATGTTCTCCTTACAAAAGGGTGTATATGTCCCACACAATCATGATCAGTAACCACCAAATTATGAAGAATGTCACATTAGACAGACGCGTATAACATTGCTCCTCCAGCTGGTCTTTCTCAGTAATAATAATAATAATAATAATAATAATGATAATAATAATAATAATAATGATAAGATGAGTGATTGATATATACGAGCTATATTTTACTTCATGGAGATGTATATTGTCCGATAAAGGTTGGAAACCCTAAACATTAAAGGTTGAATATATGTTTTAAAATGGTATCTTTAATCATCTTCGTCTCGGAAGATTACGATCCGCTTCCTCTTAATGAAAGCTTAAGCTTTCTTCGGGTATAAATATAATATATCAAGAAAGTAACTATATAATGGAATATTCAACGAGAAATTATTTATCTTTTAATATATATATATATAACACAGTCACATATACATTCTCTCCGCGGTTGAAGACATGCGCGACTCTCTTCTCTGGTCATCCAACCCCGCGATTGTAGGGTTTGAATGGGCCAGATTCCTTCCGCTGATTTCCAATTAGCTTGATTTAGCTTGACATTTATTGCTGAATAAATTCACCAACCACAAACTGCCAAGTCAGCTGCAAAACAACGAAGAACAACAGCTCTGGTTTCGCAGGCGAGCCCGCGACAAATCCACCGGCGACAACACCACCTCGCCCCACACCTCACCAAGGCAGCTGGCCCCGACACCACCCAGCAAGGAGGAGCCTGAGCTCACGCGAACCGAACCACGACTCGAAACCACCGACTCTGGCACCGAACTTCAGAATTCTGCAAACAGCACTAATCCAATCCCGAACCAAACACTTTCATCATTTGCTAATCCAATCCAATTCTTGTAGGGAGCTGTCACCCGAGATGAAGGCGTTGCCCCGCGACGACACGATGGCTAACCACACTGATTCTAGTTCCGGTTACTGCGGGACAAACAGACTCGGGGGACACGTGGTCGATCTCGACTCGAATAAGCAGGTACAGAATGAGGCTTGGTACGTTGGAAATGTTCTCTCTCAAAAATCGATGAAACAGAACACGATAAATGGGGTCCTTCGGTCGGCTTGGGACCGATATGGGAAGGTCTCGATATCAGAATTGGAGGCGGGGATATTGTTGTTCGACTTTGAACGACAAGAAGATGCATATCACATACTAGATCGATCACTGTGGTCAGTTAATGCTCACATATTGAACATAAAGAGATGCGATCTGAGTGTGGGAGTAAAGGAGGTTGACTTCCAAAAGGTACATTTCTGGACACAAGGGCATGATCTAGGCCTGGAGAAATTTAGTGATACAAATGCGTGGAAGATTGGAAACATGATAGGGAAATGCCTAGAAGAAGAAAAACATGTTGGAAGGATTAGTAGAAGTTATATGAGAATACGTGCTGAGGTGGATGGGGATAAACCCCTGATGGCGGGATTCTCGTGGAAGAAATCCCTAGGTGGGGATAGGTGGGCATCTGTCAAATATGAGCGATTATCGAATTACTGTTAGGGGTGTGGCATGCTGGGTCACACAACTCAAGCATGCAAAGCAGAGGTGCAATTTGCCGAGCATGATCAGAGCATGCCAATGTATGGACCGTAGCTTGTTCGGGTGAGACCAAAAAATTTCACGGCGAGACAAACAATGGGAGTTTAAGAAGGACAAGGAACACAACAAAAGCAAGGGGGAAGGAGGTCGTGGTTCAACATCATGGCCGAAGTGAGGGGAAGGACCCGAGAGGAGGCCCAAAAACATGGGCAGTAGGGGACACCGGACGGTAAAACCACTACCGGGGAAGAGCCACGACAAACTGAGCCAAATGACACTGAGCCGATGGAGACCGACCCTATCCTATCCCCTGCACAAGGGAAGACCGAACACACAAAGAAGGAGCACCCTAGCATGAGTGCCCTAGCCATCCAAACCAACAAGTGTCGAGCCTCCCAGCCACTCTCAACCGGACCGAACCATGTGCCTCTGCCCGAATGGAGAATAGCGAAACCAAACCAAACCCAACCACACCACCCTCGCCTCGAACAGATAGACATCCCGAACCAGCACATCAAATGGTCGCATACATACCCACCAACACCATGCCCCAACCCAACCCGAACCCTACCAACACCATCACCAAACCGCAACCCACCGAGCCAAGCTTCCAAATGACACAACCCTTGATAACATACCTACCCGACAATACAACCCAACGACACTCGACTAACACCACCACACCTATCCAAACCTACATTGTAGAAAACCCACCCGATACACCACCAATATCCCCCACCACCATGATACAAAACCGCACATCCGGCCTAAGCCCATACCTTAATAAAATGACGCACAAACAGACCAGAGGCGAAATGGAGGACCAACCAGGGTTGAAGAGGATGACGGTGCCCGAGGAGGGCACCAATGCGAAGGAAACTAGGGTTCGAATAAACCCAAGGAGGAGAGCTAGCATGCTGAACCCGAACCGTAAGAAGAGAATCATGAAGAAACCGAAAGACACAAAGGAGATGGAGGAAGTAAAGGAGAACATGACGGGTTCTAGTGGCTGTCCCGAAACAGCCACGGGTGCCCAATGAGTGCCATCTCATGGAATTGTCAGGGTTTGGGGTCTGTCTTGACACTTCAACACCTACAAGACCTCAACAAGAGGTATCGCCCAAACATCATATTCATAATTGAAACAAATAATGGGGATACCTACTGCGAGAAGATACGAACACGGATCAGGATGGACAACACCCACTATGTTAGCCCGAATGGGACGTCAAGAGGGCTAGATTTGTGGTGGAAGAAGGCCACAAGGGTTTAGGTTCTGTATGCCGACCCAAACTGCATTGATTGTGAGGTATGTGTAGATAACCAAGCCGAACCAACATTTGTCAGTTGGGTATATGCGAGTACGAAGGCGCGAGAACATACACAGTTTTGGAACCTCCTAACATCAATTGGGAGGGGACGAAAGGGAGGGTCGATGATCCTTGGAGATTTCAACACCTTATGTCACTCACATGAGAAACAAGGTGGAAGAAGAAAACCCTAAAGGCAAGTGGACGAGTTCAAACAAGTGATCGAGGACTTAGGAATGGAGGATATGGGAGCAAAAGGCAACTCTTTCACATGGTGTAATAACCGAAGCGGAGCGGAGATAATACGTGAATGCCTAGACCATGTATTGATAAACACGGAATAGGCGACCCAGTACCAAAAGACGAGATGCATGAACGAACTAGCCATTAGGTCAAACCATACTCCAATGGTGATCCAACTTAAGCAACCAAGGAAGAGAGCTAGAAAACAGTTCAAATTTGAGTCAATGTGGCTTGAAAACCCGGAGTGTAAGGAGGTAATCAAGCAAGCATGGGAAGGACCAACAATGGGAAGAGAAATCCAACGGTATTACAAGAAACTCCACAAGTGCTGAATGAAACTAAAGGATTGAAGCAAGAGGAGATTCATCCATAACATGCATGAGATCACTAAAAAGAAGGTGGCACTAAGGATAAATGTGCAAGGGGGGATGAACGATGATGCGATACGAGAACGGAAAAGGTTGAAAGACAAAATCCAATAGCTTTGGACGATGGAGGAGAAATATTGGCAACAACGGTAGATGATTAACTGGCCTAAAGACGGGGACCGTAACACTACTTTCTTCCATCATACCACTATAGCAAGGAGGAGACGAAAACAAATTTGCAAAATAAGGGGTGACAACGGGGAGTGGATTGATGAGGAAGGGACGATAGCCAATGAGCTTCATCGATATTTTGAAGGCATGTTCACCTCGGAACAAACCAAACCGGGAGATGAGTTCCTAGATATGTACCGAACCATATTATACCCGAGATGAATGCAAACTTGACAAGGGAGGTGACGGATACCGAAATTAGGGCGACAACATATCAATTGGGAAGGTCACGCACGCGGGGTCCGAACGGGTTCCCGAGTCTTATTTACCAAAGGAACTGGAACACCGTAGGGGAAAACGTCATCACCTCAGTCAAGGATTTCATCGGAATAGGTACTCTTATAAACCCCATAAATAATACAAATATAGTGTTGATTCCAAAAATATCAAACCCGATGAGACCTGCTGATTTTAGGCCAATAAGCTGTTGCAACTTTTTGTAAAAAATCATATCAAAAGTGTTGGTGAATCGATTGAAATGCTATCTATCAGAGCTTATCACTCCGTTCCAGAGTGCATTTCTATCAGGTCGCCACATACAGAACAATATAATGGTAGCTCGCGAGGTTTTCCACCACTTGAACATGAGCCAACACGAGCACAAGGTGGAATGCGCACTAAAGATTGATATGCATAAAGCTTATGATAGGGTGGAGTGGGAGTTCTTAATCAGCACACTAAGGAAACGGGGTTTTGCAGAGCAACGGTTGGGATGGATAAGAGAGTTCATAATATTGACCACATACCAAGTGGTGGTGAATGGGGAACGAACGGACTCCGACCACATACGACAAGGTGATCCTCTATCACCCTAACTATTCATTCTACTTGTAGATGTGCAGTCACGATGAATGGAAGGGGCAGCTAGAGAGGGAACTATACAGGGGATTAGTCTAAGAAGAAACTTTCCGGAACTTCACCATCTGTTCTTTGCAGATGACTCACTGTTCTTCATAAGAGGATCGCCCGAGAATGCTAAAGGACTTTGGAGTATCCTCGAATCTTATTGTCAAGTGTCGGGTCAACGGATAAACAGAGATAAGTCAACCCTATTCTTTAGTAAGGGGGCTGGTCCAAACGAGAAAAAAAGGGTGGAGGATGCGCTACATACTAGAAGCACGGGGGACCCGGGCAAATACTTAGGCTTGCCATCGATCTGGGGACGATCAAAGAATGATGCATTGGGATCTTTGAAAACAAAAATCAGGGACAAGCTAGGAGGATGGATGCCGGAAACACTAACCCAAGCGGGGAAGGAAGTGATCATAAAGGCGATCATCACGGCGATCCCCACGTACGTAATGAGTGTATTCCGTCTCCCAAAAACATGGTGCTCGGAAATAGATGCTCTCATTGCGGACTTTTGGTGAGGGCAAACATAGGAGGGGAAGAGAACACATTGGAGGATATGAGAATTCCTAACAAAGGCAAAAGAGGATGGGGTACTTGGCTTCCGGGACCTCCAAAGTTTCAACACAGTGCTCCTAACCAAAATGGCGAGTCGCATAATGATCGAACCCAACACCATATGAGCGCAAGTCCTAAAAGGACTATAGTTTCCACGGTGTTTGCTCTTAGAGGCGAAAAAGGGGGATGGGCCTTATGGGGATGGAGTAGTATCCTACATGGCCGAGATGTAATCAAGAAGGAAGGGTTGTGGACAATTGGCACGGGAGAAAAGGTCTGAATCTTTGAAGATCCATGGATATACACCAAGGAGAGTAACAGGGTGAACGTTGACGTTATGGTGGAGCACGGAGGTAACCTAAGAGTAAGTGAGCTCATGTACCTGAATGACACATGGAACGAGCACCTAGTGAGGAGCATAGTAGACCAAGAATATGCATCCCATATCCTTAATATACCCTTACCACGAGACGGGGGAAGGGATCGGTACATTTGGCCATACACAAAGGATGGAAACCCTCAAGTTCGATCAGTCTACAACAAGATACGAGAGCGGTCCGAACAAAGGCCAATGCAGAATCCAAACCATAGAGGCAGATTTTGGAAAGATATGTGGAAGGCAAAGGTAATACCAAAGGTGAAAAACTTCATATGGCGGCTAGCAACAAATTCCATAGCCGTTAAAGCGAATATGGTGCGTAGGGGGATGAATGTACCTCCAAGCTGCCCTATATGCGGTGAAGTTGAGACACGGGAACATATGATCTTGGAGTGCGGATGGACGGAGCAGGTTTGGAGTGGCGCGCTCGGGATCCGAGTGGATAGGCCAAATGAGTTGATATGGTATAATGGCTAATGAGGAGGAAAGCGGAGCTGCATGGGGGAGGACCAATGAGCGACAAGAGGTAGGCCCAAATTCTAATCACGTGTTGGCACATATGGAAGGTGAGATGCTCGGCAACGTTCAAAGAAAAACAACCAAGTCCGAGGGTCGTGATAATGGAGATCAAGCAAATAGGGGCCAGACGAAAAACACAACCATTGCACACACATGAGGAGAGGCCAACCCAGCAATGGCAACCCCTGATGGGTGATACGATCAAGATTAACTGTGATGCCTTATGGCACAAGGAAACGCAAATAGCGGGCATAAGAGTGGTGGCACGATGCAAAACCGACAAGCTAGTGGGGGGAATGAACCGGAGGGAAATGAGCAATGACATAGAAACGATGGAAGCCTTGGCTATACATGATTGAGTACGTCTAGCAATTGAAGCGGGATGACAAGACATCATTATAGAAACGGACTCATAAACGGTTCACCAACAAATCATGGAGGGGCCGAAACATTGGAGACTAGCAACAATTATACCGAATATCCGAGCACTCGTAAGAAAAGTTGAGCAAGTGCAATGACGAGCTATTCCAAGGATGAGCAACGAATGTTCAAATTGGATAGCAAATCAAGCGAGGATGGGAGTGTGTCTTAATGATTTAGTCGAAAGACCACCACTACCATTTGTATGTTTAGAAGCTAATGATATGATGTATGAACTCCCGTGCCCCCGTGTCACAACGTTTTATTTCTTAAAGTAAAGCGGTATTTCTGATATATATACTATTCAATAATTGGATTTTTTAATTTAATTAATTGAGTAAAAACAGAGTATTGGTTCATGAATGCGCCAAAACGAGTTCACGGGAGGCAAGACAGATTAAGTTGGTGTCCGTTCTTATAATAAATAATTAATGGGACCATCGTCACATTCTGCATAGCAGTCTAATATACTCAAATTGGATGGATCATATATATATATACATATATATGTATGACTATTTATGTCTAGTTGGAACATAGTTATCAGAACCGCACTGGTCGCCGACCGACTGGGTTCGATTGTGAACCAACTAAGTGGACGGTCTAGTTCACACAAAATACCGAAATGTATAATAAACCTGATTCAACCGATGTAAACAAACCGGTTTTTATAGGTTTCGATTCTTTTTTTCTTTTTCTTTTTTAAGAATCGTGACTTGTGACTTATTTGATATTTCATTTTCTGTCTAGGAAACTTTGTTCAGATAATTACCCCTTAATTAAATACTTTCAATATGCCCATTGACATTGGATAATCCTTCAAAAGGAATGTGTATGGTATGTAGCTACTGCTATCTCTTTCCTTTTGTCAATGTTGCATGCTGCAGAATGGGCTTCTAATTTAGATTAAAGTGGATTTAGGAATTCAAAGAAATGGAGTCAGTAGATTCCTTTGTTGAAGTATTAGGAGAGTCTCATCTCATCCTAGTCCAACTTGGTCTAAGTTAGTATAGAATTTGACGTTTAAATACAATATATAGTCATCATCATAATAGAAGAAATGGCCAATGGAAGTGGTAATGAATCACCATGCATGATGTTATGGATATGGACTAATAATGATATTAACATTCATGTGATGTGTTTGAGATTATTGAGTTATGTAGTGTTTGAGAATTGACAGTATTATGTTAAGATAATTTTATTATTACATTGAATTTATGTAGTAGGTAATTTTATAATTTTGTTTTTATACTAAGTGATATGAACTGGTCGGTCCGACCGACCGAGCTGAGAATCATCCCCTTCACCGGTTCGAGGGCCGGTTCGGTTCTAATAACTATGAGTTTGGATACTAATATATACATATATATATATATATGATGGGTTAATAATCAAATCACTACCTAACTTTAGTTATTTTACAAATTACTAATTACATTTTACATTTTCTATTTTTACTACTTATACTTTTAGTGTTGGGGCATTAAGTTCTCTTTTAAACGTAAAATTTGTCTAAAAAAATAAAAAATGAAGAGAGAAATAAAGAGTTTTTTAAATAATATTTTTATTAAAAATATGAACCAAAATTAAAGCAATAACTAATTAGTTATCATTTATTTCATATTTCAATAAAAATATTATATTCAAAAATTATATTTACCCTAGTATTGTTTCTCTTTTTTTGAGGATGGTTCTAGTATTTTTTTTAAAAAATTACATAGCTTTGTAAATCATGAACCAGTCGTATACCGTCACATCATTTACCGACTATATTTAACAGAAAACTTAACGGATGTAGCAATTTGCCCCAAGTATCAAAGTTCGGGTACTTTTTGAAAATGTATCGTTTAGAGAGTAATTTGTAAATTCTCATAAATTAGGTAGAAATTTAATTATTAATCTATATATGATTTTGACTTATTAAGACTCTCTCATCCCATCCAGATGTTTATATATATAACATAAAAATAATCCAATATTGGGTTACCTGATTTAAAATCTAGCGATTTTGTAAATAAACATTAATGTAATATTAATAAGTTCTCTTTGCTCAAATAGACACTATGTATTTTAATCTAAGTTAACTAACCAATGGCGAGGTATGACATAATAGAATTCGTGTGTGTCATTACATATACTACCCACTTAAACTCTCTCGCTGGAAACCCCCAAAACCTAGGGTTCACATGCAGGATTCTGATCAAGCCGTACTAATTGGCTTTTTCCCCTAGCATTTATTGTCCGAATTCAACCAACCAATCAGGAAGCGGATCGAAGGAAGAAATGAAGGATGACAACGACAGTACCATTCAGATATAATGAAAGGATTGAACTAACTCAGCTCATCTGCGCTGCTCGATTCCTCTCGCTGCAGCTGCACTAAAGTCTCCTCGCTATACCAACATCAATTAGGTTAGCGTGAGGGAGTCTCATCCCAATCGGATGTTGTCACCAACAATCGACATGGTACCACCGAGCCGTAGCCAACACACAAAAACAACAACCACCTTCAACAACACCATGCAAGAAGAAGAACCTCCCAGGAAGTAACGAAACAGAGTTACTTTATTTCCCCCCTCATTTCTTCCTTTCTATACTGTCTTGCAGGAAGAAACGGCGGCGGTGAGGGCAAGTGGACCACGAGCAGGATAAGCCAACATCAAACTTCTCCTCATGATAAAAACAGCACCTGGAAGAACGTCCTGGACTTGAGCTCCAATCCGCGACTGGTGAAGAGTGTACGGTATGTGGGCAAGATCATCTCACAAAAACCAGTTAAACCGAATACTATACATAATGTATTAAAACAATCATGGGCTAGATATGGTGTTGTGAACATTTTGAAAACTGCTCCTCGTATACTAGGTCTAGAGTTCGAAAATGAAGAGGACCGAACCAAGATCCTCGATATGTCGCCTAGGGCGATAAACGGACATGTGCTTAGTATCAAACGCTGGGATCGGAGTATAGGAGTTAATGATGTAGAGTTTAACAAGGTGATATTTTGGGTACAAATCCACGATTTGGGTTTGGAAAAATTCAGCACGGAAAATGCTCGGATAATTGGAAATCAAATTGGAAGGTGTGTAGAAACCGAGCTAAATGTCAAATCCTCCATAAGGAGCTACTTGAGAATGCAGATGGAGATAGATGTCATGAACCCGTTGATAGCGGGATTTTGGTGGACAAACTCACAATGGAAAGAACGATGGGCATCAATCCAATATGAGAGGTTGTCTGATTTTTGCTATGGATGTGGGATACTGGGTCACATGACCAAACATTGCAAGGAAGAAGTACTGATGTCGGAAACGAACTCAAACCTCCCATCGTACAGACCATGGTTAGTAGGAATACGACTAAGACAAATGGCAACCAAGAACATGATAGGAGGGGAAGGGGGAGGCAGTACATGCATGAAAACACCAATAAGGCGATCATGGTTTGGCATAATGACTAATGCGAGAAGATGACAGACAATATGCAGGTGAAACAAACACCAATGAAGCACCTGCAGAGTTGTCCAAGGTTCTTCATGCATCCCGCACGCCTAGCCATCCCACACCGAGTAGAACCACGACCACAAACTCTTACGGGATGAATTGGAACCATAACCCGTACATGGCACCACCATGAGGAGAACCAAGCCACTTGATCACCATCAACTTCTGCCAAACCAAGAGTCCACAAGCCGCACCCATGGAATAGCCCAGAATAACATAGCTCCCCGACAATGCGGTAATCCCCCCACTACGAGATGAACCAGAGCCAACCATGCTGTACACATTCGAAAACCTGCTTGATACTACACCACAGACACCAAGAGAATGAAAATATGACCTCCAGTCTCAGCCCATTTCTGAACAAGATGACATTGAAGAGATCTCAGGAAATCGAAGATGAGTTGCACAAAGCAAAGCGACACAAAAAGGAGGTAGTAACCGAAGTCGAAGGTGAAGGAAGTAGGAGCTGCCCAGAGAATATAAGAACTAGCCCTAAAAGTAGAGTGTTAAGGGCAAAGAGCAACAGAAAGAAGGATACTAAACCGAGTGCATGCAACAAAACTCCAACCGATGAACGAGCTGAGGAAGCGGGTTCTCGTGGCTCTCCCAAAATAGTTACACCGACTCAATGAGTATAAACTCCTGGAGTTGTCAGGGTCTGAGGTATTCCCTAACAATCTAATACTTACAATACCTCAACAAAAGGTATCACCCGAACATTATATTTCTTATGGCGATGAATAACGGGGATACCTACTGCGAGAGGATTCGAATGAAATTAGGTATGACGAATAAGGAGTACGTAAGCCCGAGGGGAATAGCGGGAGACTTAGCTCTGTGGTGGATTGAGGAGACAATAGTCTGAATTATCTTAAAGAATCACAATTTCATAAAGTGTGAGGTTACAATGAACCAAAATGAGAAACCATTGTACATATCGTGGTTGCATGCCGACACAGATGCACATAAGAAAGCTTAAAATTGGGTTGCCCTAAGAGCTATGGGGCATAACCTAAGGGATAAATGGATGGTACTATGGGATTTCAATGCAATATGCCACACACATGAGAAGATAGGAGGAAGACTAAAACCCCGTAGACAAATGGAGGAGTTCAACAACATGATTGATGACCTACAGATGAAGGACATGGGATCGAAGGGGCAAACCTACACATGGAGCAATAATAGAAGTGGTAATGATAGTATCAGTGAACGAATGGACAGAGCGTTGATCAACTCGAGGTGGGTTGCGGAACACCCGAAAGGACAATGTATCAACGAACTTCCACTAGGATCAACTCATTCACCACTAGTAGTGGAGACGAAGACACAGAAGAAGAGAACAAAAAGAAGATTCAAGTTTTAGGACATGTGGCTCGAAGATCCGGTTTGCAACGAAGTCATAAAACGGGCGTGGGAAAACACTACCGAGAGGAAGAAGACAAGGGTTGTGCAGCAAACTAAGTAGATGCCCAAAGCTTCTGGTGCAATGGAGCAAGGAACATTTCGTCAACAAAGCCAAGCAATTGGTAAATCTAAAGGACGAACTAAGGCAATGCCATCGACCAAGAATGAGCAAACCCGAGGTAGAGGAATAAAGAAGGATTAAGCAACAGATCCGAGACATAGGGACGAGTGAGGAAATATTTTGGAGATAACGATCTCGTGCCAAATGGTTGTTGGAAAGGGACCGAAACACGACCTACTTTCACCTAACCACGGCATCGAGACGACAGAGAAACACCATATGTTGATTGAAGGAAAGGGATGAAAGGTGGATCACTAATGAAGAAGGCATCACCGCTAAACGAATGAACTATTTCTAGGAGCTTTTCACGATCGAAAGTCCCCAACCAAATGATGTGATACTCGAGTGTGTGCCCAAACAGATCACGACAAGAATGAACCGGGATCTTACTAGAGTGGTGATAGACCACAAGATAAGAACAATAACTCATCAACTAGGAGGATCTAGGGCTCTAGGTCCGGACGGTTTACCGAGTCTGTCTTATCATACGAATTGGCAAACCGTGGGGCCAGATGTAATCACCGCGGTCAAATTCTTCTTCAGGACAGGTACCATTCATACTCTACTAAACCAAACATATTTAATTATGATTCCAAAAGTGTCAAACCCTACTCAACCAACTAATTTCATACCGATTAGTTGCTGCAATTTCTTATACAAAATAATATCAAAAGTTTTGGTGAATAAATTAAAAACCTACTTGTCAAAACTGATTAGTCCTTTTTATAGTGCCTTTTTAGCAGTAAGGGCAATACAGGGTAACATATTGGTAGCGCATGAGGCATTCCACTACCTATACTCATGCCAGAATACCGGCAAAGTAGAATGCGCCCTAAAGTTAGACATGCATAAGGCATATGATAGAGTGGAATGAGACTTTCTTATCAACAACCTGAGGAAGAGGGGCTTTGATGAACAATGGGCCAGGGGGATAAATCAGTACATTGAAACAACAACATATAGAGTGGTGGTTGAATGGTGACACGTCCACGATCATACAATCGACACGAGGACTCTGACAAGGTGACCAACTATCACCCTTTATGTTTATCCTACTAGCGGATGTGTTATCAAGAAACATAGAGAAGGAAGCGCAGGAAGGGAGGCTAAGAGAGATCGTACTAAGAAGGGGATGCCCTGAACTTTACCACATGCTCTTTGCAGACGACTCCCTATTTTTCATGCAGAGAACGACAACCAACGCTAGCCACTTCAAAGGAATACTAGAAGAGTATTGTCAAGCATCCGGTCAATGATTCAACGTAGCAAAGTCGACGATCTATTTCAACAAGGGGCAGTTTCAAATGCTAGGAAAGAAATAGAAGAAGTGATAAACATCAAAAGCACAAGCGATTCGGGAAAATACCTAGGGCTACCAACTATATAGGGAAGATCGAGAAAGGATGCAATGGGTTACTTGAAGAACAAGATTCGAGACAAACACGCGGGGTGGAGGGCGAAAACACTGAATTTAGGCTGGAAAGGGGGTACTAATCAAAGCGGTCATTGTTGGATCGTGAAATCCTGAATGCTGATCTGGCAGTGAATTGAATGCCAGACAAGGTTGGGATGACGCTTCAGCTCCAACTCCGGTGAACCTGCAAGTAGGGGAGCGCAACAGAGGGGGTGCCTCTAGGTCCCTCTCCGATGCTTAAATGAGTATATGTGTGTATAAAACTCAAAACGTAAAGAACGTATGTAAAGCAAGGGTATTTATAGGGTAAGAGAGATAGAACCGTATAAAGGCAACTGAATATCTTAATGTATATTGAGTTGCTGAAGATTCGGATCGTGGGATATGGCAGTTACTGCGAGATATTGCAGTTACCAAATCTGATCTTTAGTGAATATGTGACCGAGATATGCGGGATATCTTGGCCACTCTGTTATGAACGGTTTAGTGGGACCAGAGGAGAGAGGCAAGGCTCTCTTCGGGGCGAGCACTCCCATGTCGAGCAGTGGAAGGTCGCGACTTGGTAGAGAATGGCGAGCAGTCTGAGAGCCTTTGGCGTCTCTATAGACTTTGGGCTCGATTCTGGATTACTCGATGGTGGGCCAAGTTTGGCTTGTACTTGGGCCGATCCGGTTCGGATGTCATGGGTTTACCCCCTCTATAGTTATTGGGCCTTCGAGGCCTTTTCTTACTGGGCCGTCACTATCGATACCCAACATTTGCCCCCGAAGCTTGATTGAAGTTCCTTCAGTCGAGCTTGATTTCCTGGTAGGGTTTTAGATAGTGACGTCTTTGGTAATGGTTCAGCGCCTTTGAGGCATTTTGAGCCTGCTTGGCGAGCAGTTTTTTCTTCGCTCAAAGTTGAAAAAATATCCTTTCTTTTATTCCCCTTTGGCGATCACTCGAGGTAATCTAGGTTTATGAAAGTCTATCTTTCTTGGCTAGGCGATCACTACCTGCCCGAGGTACTTCTAATAGCGCTTATTAGTGCGCTGGCGACCCTCTTGTCTCCTTAGTGGACTTGTTAGCATTTAATAACTGCGCAGTTGTCCAGAAATCGAACGGTCACTTGAGGCACGCCTGACATTTACTTTTCCGTAAACCTATGGTAGTCTGACAGCTGTCTGCACCAACCAACCGTTTGTCTCCCCGAGGTGTCTCTTGGAATTCTGACATTGCTTTGGTTTTTTCCAAAAAGGCGCAATTATTCTCCGTGTCGCTTCGATTCGTCCGTGGCGGTTACTCCTTTTTGGGCTTATATAAGAAACGTCAGTTTCTGCATTTTGTTTTTTACGCTTATCCACTCCTTCAGATTTTCAGAACTTCGCTGCAAACCTTTCCTTTCTCTTTCAATCCTCTTCAGTTCTCATTTCGACCATTTCCATGGCCCCCAGAAGTCAGCGAATAAAACACATGGCCATCAAGGGTGCTAACAAAGCCAGCGCCCCTCAGAATGTCGGTGTTCCCTTGACCATTAGGGATGAAGTTGTGCCCTCCTCAGCGGGGAAACAGCCTGACGTGGGAAAGTCTGCGGCCACCCCAGTGGTGGTAGATGGTCCTGAGCTGAACACGCCTATTTTTTCCCCAAAAGGTAAACTTTCGCCCTTTTATTGCTCTATTTTGGCAATATCCTCTGTTTTCCCTTGTTTTTATACTTGCTGTGCCATACTTGAATCATTCTGAGTAGATATCAAGCCTAACGAACTGAAGCCGGCTTACTTTAAGACCATGGTGGCGCTTGGTGGCTTCAGTGCGGAGGATGCTCCTAGGTATCCTGGCCTAGGTCTGCATTTTCCTCACGATGGAGAGGTTTACATTTATGCGGCCCAGATCGATGCTGGGTTGCGTTTTCCTCTCTGTGAGGATTTACAGACCTTGTGTCAGTTTTACGGGATTCACCCCACACAGCTTGTCCCGAATGCCCTCAGGATGTGGGTCGGCTTCAAGTTCCTATGCTTACGCCAGGAATGGGTATATTCGCTGGCCCTGTTCCGGTGCTTCTTCCGACTGGCAGCAGGGGCTAACCACTTTCACCACTTCCAATCCCGCTGGCCGAAGTTTTCGGAGTGGGGAGGCCCTCAAGGATGGGCTTGGAACGTCCATGTCCGCCTGATCGATGATTTCCGGGCCACTAACTCCAATTACAAGAGGTTTTACTTCTTGTATAAGGGGGGCATACCTTGGAAATTGTTTGCTCCGGACAAGGATTTTCCTCCCTCCTTCGAAGAATTGTCCGGGAGTGATCGGAATGCCATCGACGATTTATATCGGCTGCATCGGTCATCTCAGTTCAAGTCCATCCGCTCAGTGGCGGAGACTACCGAGAATGCCCTTGAGATGGCGGGCATTCATCAAGCTACGCCAATCTTTGATGATTGGGTAATTTTCTAACTCTTCCCTTGTTTTATTACTTGTAGGGAAGGTTGTAAGCAAGAGCAAAAAACTGATACGTCTCTTTGATGACCAGGGATCGGCGGGATTGTCCTCCGACCAAGTGCTGCTAAGCTCTCCCCCTCCTCCTTCTAGGCGTTCGACCAAGAGGAAGCCCGAGGAGACGCTTCCTTCAGCCACTACTGGCCCTCGTCAACCAGGTACTACCTCGCCTTTTGTTGATTTAATGTTTTTACATTCTGCGGTTCTCTGACTCCTGACTTATTGTCTTGTTGCTTTGCAGTGGAGTCCTTGGCGGCCGTGGCCCGGGACCCTCCTCCTCCTCCTTCTAAGAAGGTCAGGAGTGAAGAGCACCCTGATGTCGACCAACATCCTTCTCCTTCCCCTCCTAAGGGCCTTTCTGCCAGCAAAGGGAAGGGTTTGGACACGGCGTCTCCTTCTCCCTCTCTTCAGGGCCCTTCCGCCGCTAAGGAGAAGGCCTTGTCTTTGGCGCCTCCCGCCTCTTCAGTGCCCACGGCTCCTACTAAGGAGTCTGGGGCCCAAAAGAAGGGGCCTGCTGCTTCCAGCTCCTCGAGGGCTCCCGCCGAGGAGTACTGCTCCATGGCGAGCTTGTTCCAGCCTTTTAAGGTTGGGGACTCTCGGAGGCCTTGGGTCCCTTGTGGGGACCTTGCCAAGAAGGGGTACCCCGCCCAGAAGAGCCTACGGGGTAGCCCGGATATGTGCATGCGGCTCCTTGATGGGATAATTCCTCCCAAGGACCGTTCGATTGTCCCTACGGAGCTTCCTCAGATCGAGGGGTTCTTACGGACCCACTTCGAACGAGTTGCCCTGGTATGATCTCGCCCTCTTTCCATTATTTATTCCTTGTCATTCCTTTTCATTTTGATGACTTGACATTTTCCTTGTGCTTTTGTTGTCAGCTCGTTCGGGAAGAGGTGATCCTCGGCCGCGTTTTCGGCGAGCTCGCCGACAAGCACTCTGATCTGCTTGTCGAGCTGGAGCAATACCGAAGCACAGGGGTCACCCCCGGGCAGTTGGAGGCCATCAAGAAGACCGCTGACATGGCAATCACCTTGGTGGACGGCGCCCGGGAGGAGTATTTCAGGAAGGAGCAGCGCCTCCTTGCTGATGTCAAGAAGAGGGAGGCTGATGCTGCAGCCTTCCTTCATGAAGCTGAGGCCCTTCATCAGTGCCTTGATGAAGGGGAGGCGGTCCGTGCTCGCCTGGAGGCCGAGTTGAAGGAAGCTCGTGCCCAGTTGGTCGAGTCAGACGCTCTTAGGGTCGCCGCGGAGGCCCAGAGGGATGCTGCCGAAGCTAGGGGGGTCGCCCTAGAGGAGGAAAAGAACCGACTGGCTGATCAGCTGAAGGCGGTTCCTTCACCCCATGCCGTGATTGAGGAGTTCAAGGCCTCCGAAGACTTTGAGGACCAAGCCTTGAAGGTGATGAAGTCGGCGATTGCCGAATTTCTTCAAGGCCTGGTGGAGGAGGTCCAGGCGGTCGATCCCCACTTTCCTCTTGGGGAAGTTGCCTCCTTGAAGACCTTCCTGCGGAGTCAGCCTTCGCAGCCCTCTGTTGCTGGGGAGGCTGCTCCTGAAGGCGAGCCCGGTACTTCTGCCCCCGAAGGCGAGCAGAGCGTCTTTGCCCCCGAGAACCCCAAAGCTTGAAGTCCCCTACTCCTTGGCGACCGTATTTTTATTTTTTAGATAGCTATTTTTGTATTCTCCGTTTTTGGTTTGTAATTATTTATCGAAGACTTGGGTTTTTCTATTGAATGCCTTTACATTCTTGAGCCTTTAATCGACTTCGAACATATTTAGCTATCCAATATCTTACTCATAATTACTTTCCACTTTTTCCTTGCTTGGTAATGTCGTTGACCCTTAAAGCCTTAGACCAATAATAAGTTAAACTTTCCAAGGATAACACTTTTGACACTTAAAAGTGTAAACTTCTAAGCTCAAAGAGATGTTAGATTCTTTGAAGTTTAAACCTTTGAGGTGTTGGCATAAGGGGATTTGTAATTTGTTCAGGCTTTATCATCGATGGTGATCGCCAAAACTTTCTTTGGCCTGACTGTGGCGTCAGGGCTTCTATTTTGCCAAACATTTTGCTAGGTCTTTTGGCCTGGCTTTGTCGCCAGGGCTTTTGGCCTGACTTTGGCGTCAGGGCTTTACCTGACTCTTGGCGTCCGGTTTTTTGAGGCCTAACTTTGTTGTTAGGGCTTTTGTGGCCTAGTTTTGTTACTAGGGCTTTTTTGGCCTGACTTTGGCGTCAGGGCTTTTGGCCTAGCTTTGTTGCTAGGGCTTTTGGCCTAGCTTTGTTGCTAGGGCTTTTTGTGGCCTAGTTTTGTTACTAGGGCTTTTTTGGCCTAACTTTGTTGTTAGGGCTTTTTGGCCTGACTTTGGCGTCAGGGCTTTTGGCCTAGCTTTGTTGCTAGGGCTTTTTGTGGCCTAGTTTTGTTACTAGGGCTTTTTTGGCCTGACTTTGGCGTCAGGGCTTTTGGCCTAGCTTTGTTGCTAGGGCTTTTTGGCCTAGCTTTGTTGCTAGGGCTTTTGAGGCCTGACTTTGGCGTCAGGGCTTTTGGCCTAGCTTTGTTGCTAGGGCTTTTTGTGGCCTAGTTTTGTTACTAGGGCTTTTTTGGCCTGACTTTGGCGTCAGGGCTTTTGGCCTAGCTTTGTTGCTAGGGCTTTTTGGCCTAGCTTTGTTGCTAGGGCTTTTGAGGCCTGACTTTGGCGTCAGGGCTTTTGGCCTAGCTTTGTTGCTAGGGCTTTTTGGCTTCAACTTGCTTCGAGTGGGCACGCTTTGTGAAGGAATGGCTTTCTTTTATTGACATAATCAGTTTGATTACAAGCTATGCATAAAATCTTCTTAAATGCTCTGAATTAAATGGACGGTGTAACCTCTCGCCTTCGGTGGTTTCCAAATAATAGGATCCTGGTGCGGCGATCTCTACTACTTTGTATGGTCCTTCCCATTTGGCTGAAAGTTTGTTTTTACTGTCCAGCCTTGTAAATTCATTCCTTCTCATAACCCTCTCCCCCACGAAAAATTGGCGAGCGCTAACCTTTCTGTTGAAATACCAAGCGGTCGCCAAGCGCATTTTTGCCTGTGTTTTTTCCGAGAACCATCTCTTTTCCTCTGCCAAGTCGAGGTCAGTTCTGCGCTCGATCTCATTTGCCTCCGCGTTAAAGTGTAGGACTCTGTGGGTAGGCACTGCTAATTCAGCTGGTGCTACTGCTTCTGATCCGTACACTAAACTGAAAGGCGTTTCTCCTGTGGCCGCCTTAGGCGTTGTTCTGATGGCCCATAATACGTTTTCCAGCTCTTCTGCCCAATTCCCTTTGAATGCTCGAACCCTTTTCTTAAGTCCGGCTAAGACAATCTTGTTGGCTGCTTCAGCTTGCCCATTCGTTTGAGGGTGATGTACTGAACTGAAGCGATGGTCGATATGATACTCTTCACAGAGCCATTTCAACTCCTTTCCAACGAATTGCGGACCATTATCGCTGATGAGTATTTTGGGAATACCAAACCTGGAGAATACGTTGACCTGCATGAACTTGATAACTTGGAATTCCGTTGTCGAAGCTAGAGCTTTTGCCTCTCCCCACTTAGTGAAGTAGTCGATCGCCACTATAATGTGAGTACGCTGACCAGTGCTAATGGGAAAAGGACCCAATATATCGATTCCCAATTGAGCGAAGGGCCAGGCACCCGCCATTGGGGATAATAATGTCGATGGTCGACCCGATCGTGGTGCAAACTGCTGGCAAATTTCACACTTCTGTGTTAATTCGGCTGCGTCTTTTCCCAAGGTCGGCCAGTAATATCCCAGTCTGAATATTTTCCTGCTTAGTGAACGAGCACCTTCATGACATGCTGCTGCCCCTTCATGAGCTTCTCGAAGAACTTTTTCTGTTTCGGGTAGAGCAACACATCTCAAGTAAGGCGTCGAATAACCTCTTCTATAGAGTTCTCCATCGATGATTAGATAACTGGCTGCGAGTCTTCTAACCCTAGTGGATTCGCCTTCGTCCTCTGGGAGGATGCCTTTTTTCAAATAATTCTGGGACGGGGTCATCTAGGTGACCTGTTCTTGAATGTTGAAGACCTCCGCTCTGTTTTCAAGGACTGAACATAGGGCCTTTTCCAGAAATTGCACATCCTGGATTGTCGCCCCTCCGAAGGCTAGCTTACTCAAAGAATCTGCCATCTGGTTTTCTTGGCGAGGAATAAACTCAATCGCGAAATTTGGGATTTCCACGACTAGTTTTTTGGCGATGCCGAGATATTTCTTCATCTTTTCTCCCTTTGCCTCGTAGGCGCCATTAACCTGATTGACAATAAGCTCTGAATCACTTTTTACCTTAAGCGCTGTTATACCCATTCCTTTTGCCAGTCTGAGTCCAGTGATAAGAGCCTCATATTCTGCTTCGTTATTGGTCGCCGGGAATGTCAAGGCGATCGCGTATTTCAGAGGCTCGCCCTCAGGAGGAATAAGAATTAAACCTGCCCCCGAGCCTTCTTTTGATGAAGACCCATCCGTATAGAGTTCCCAAATTTGATCCTGAACTCGCTGAGCTCGATCGCCCACTTGACCATTCTTCCTGAAGAATCTGGCTTCATCAGGAAGTTTTTTTGAGAGGTTGATTGGTGAGGACCGTGATGTCGTGCGCATGAAAGTAAGGTCTCAGCTTCCGAGCAGCGATAACTAAGGCATAGAGATACTTCTCAATCTGGACATATTTTATTTCTGCTGAGTTGAACATTTTGCTAATAAAATACACTGGACTCTGAACATTATTCTCCTCCCTTATTAAAACAGCACTGGCTGCCACATCGCTAATGCCTAAATAGAGGAAAAGCTGCTCGCCCGGAACGGGTTTTGCCAGAGCTGGGAGTGTTTGAATATGCCTTTTCAAGGACTGGAATGCTTCCTCGCAGTCTGGCGTCCACTCGAACTTACGGTTGGCCCTCAAGGTTTTGAAGAACGGGAGGGACTTGTCGCTTGCTTTGGAGAGGAAGCGGTTAAGAGCAGCTAGTCGGCCGTTCAGGCATTGGACTTCCTTATGGCAGGTTGGCGACTTCATTTCTTCTATGGCCTTTAGCTTTTCCGGGTTTGCTTCTATGCCCCTTTCGCTGACCATAAAACCCAGGAACTTCCCGGACTTGACTCCAAAGGCGCACTTTGCTGGGTTCAGGCGAACGCTGTGTCTCCTCATGCATTCAAAAGCTTCACGGAGGTCGGTGGTATGAGGATTGCCTTTGATGGATTTAACGAGCATATCATCCACGTAGGCCTCCATGTTCCTTCCCAGCATGTCCTGGAACAGTCGGTTCACCATCCGCTGATAAGTTGCCCCGGCATTGATGAGACCAAAGGGCATCACCTTGTAGCATAGAATGTCCCCGTCGGCATAGAAAGCAGTGTGCGCCTCGTCATCTGGATGCATTCTGATCTGGTTGTAGCCTGAATAGGCGTCCATGAAGCTCAGCATCTCATGACCCGAGGTAGTATCGACCAGCTGATCAATTCTCGGAAGGGGATATGAATCTTTGGGGCAAGCCTTGTTTAAATCGCGGAAGTCGACGCACATCCTCCACTTGCCGTTTGATTTCTTGACCAAAACCGGGTTGGCGACCCAACTCTGGAATCTTACTTCTCTGACGAAGTCAGCTTCAATCAGCCTGCCGACTTCCTGCCTGATCGCCAAACGCTTATCAGTCCCGAATGATCTTCTTTTTTGGGCGATCGGCTTGATGGAGGGGTCTATCCTGAGCTCATGAGAGATAATATCTGTGCTGATTCCTGGCATGTCGGTCGGCTGCCAGGCGAAGAGCTCTTTGAATTCCTTGAGGAGGGCGGTCATGGCCTCCTTCTGATCCTCTTTCAAGGTGGTCCCAATGCGCACCTTTTTGTCTGGACCATCGATCTCGACCTCCTCCAATTCCTCCATGGGTGCTGGTCGAGCCAGGTCCTCGCGGGGATCGGCCTCTGTCTCGATGGCGAGCGCCTCCCTTTGGTTCTTCCTGCGTAAACAGTTCACATAACATTGCCGCGAGGAAGGCTGATCTCCGAGCACTTCTCCAATCCCGTTCGGAGTAGGGAACTTCATCTTCTGGTGGACAGTGGAGGCCACAATCTTATTTGGGTTGATCGTGGTCCTCCCTATGATGGCGTTGTAGGATGTAGGTGAATCGACCACCAGGAAAGTGACCGACACCTTGATGCTTTTCCACCCCTCGCCAAAAATCACTGGCATGGTTATAGCCCCCAGTGGATAAGTTGTCCTTCCCGCAAATCCGATCAGCGGAAAGTCGACCCTCTTCAGGTCGCGTTTTGATTTGCCCATCTTTTCGAAGGCGTCCAGAAACAGGATGTCTGTCGAGCTGCCTCCGTCGACCAGAATCCTTGCAACATCACAGCCGTCAATATCTGCCGTAATGACCAGAGCATCGTTGTGGGGCATGGTGACATGTGCCAAATCATCTTCAGAGAATGAGATGACAATGTTTTCTTCAGGTCTTGGCCGCTTCCCCAACTGAACTGCCGTAGAGATCTGAGTGGCGTAGACCTCTCTGGCGCTTGACCTCTCGCCGCCTGCGCCGAATCCTCCCGCAATCAGATTCACTCTCCTCTTGCTTCCAGAAGGCTCAGCTTGATCTGCAGGGGCTGGTGAACGATGTCTCCTGGGGGGCGTTCGACTTCGGTCTCGCCCTGCCACAAATTCCTTCAACATTCCCCCCTGAATCAGCCTCTCTATATCTCGCTTCAGAATCTTGCAATCGTCTGTCTTATGGCCCTTGCACTTATGGTATCTGCAATAGCTCTCGACATCCTTGCCCATGGGTAACCCACCTCGGCGAGGCATCGGTGGCCTCGCCAAGGATCTCCTCTCCATCTCGACTAGTACCGCTGAGATCTGCCTATTTAAAGGCGTGAAGTACTCAGGGACCTCTGGATGGCGAGGTGCTGGAAGAGACTCGACTCGGGGCTTACTTTCTTTTCCCTTCTTCTCCTTCTTTATCTCCTTCTTACCATCGCGTCGGGGTTCATGGGTTACCCTTAGCGAGGCCGTCAGGAGATTAGCCTCGATGTTTGCGCGTTCAAGGTCTATGAAACCTTTTGCTCTGGACGCCAACTCCTCCAATGTCTCTATCTCCTTCAATTGATAGCTGTTTCGCAGCTTTCTCGAGGCCTTGTTGGCCACATCCAGACCTCTGTAGAATGCTCGAATGATCTCCCCATCCGAGATTCGGCGATCTAATTCTGTGACGTTTTGATGAAAACGCCCGTAGAAGTTGGACAGCGACTCTTCAGGCTGCTGTTTGACCGAGTCAAGGGCGACCACGCTCTTCAGCAACTGGCGCTCGCCCATATATCTCTCCAGGAACTTGCTTCTCAACTCTGCCCAAGTTCCGATTGATCCTGCAGGGAGGCCGAAGAACCAGGACGAAGCCGAGCCCGAAAGAGTAGATGGAAATAGCAAAGCCAAATGATTGGGATCGTTTGACTTACCCAGAAGGGAGGCCTCATGCTTGTTGACATGTACGGTGGGATCTCCTCCACCGCTATACTCAGGTATGGCCCGAGCAACCACATCCTTCGGGATTTTGATAGCGACGAGCGCGTCGGTGAATGGATGAGAGGACTGCTCCTTGAAGGGAGCTATGACTGTCAACTGTCTTTCCTGGAGCCTTTTGTTGAGGAGGTCATCCATCTGATCCACAGTGCAGTACATGGGAGAGGCTCCGGGTGGAGGCGGACCGGAAGGATTGGCAGTATATGCGGCTGCTGGCTCCTTGGTGTGCGCTGGAGGTAAGGACTGCTGACCTGACGTCATCTCCTGATCCTCCTGAGGCGCAGCAGGACTAGGATTGGCCGCTTCTGAAGGTGAAGGCCCTGTGGCAGCAGGGCGGTGATTTTCCTTAGGAGCAGAGGGATTGTTTTCCTGAGGAGCAGGGGCTTGGCGGCGCGCCTGTCCTAGGATGGCTTCCAGCAAGGAGACCATCTCGGGGGTTAAATTAATATCCTGCCCCGCAATGTGGACTGTCTGCGGTGCAGGGGCTCCGTTTTGATCAGCAGCTGGGGTCGGTCTTGAATCACCGACATGTTCTCGGGCTGTCCGCAGAGGAACAGCATTAACTCCTGCTCGGCTGGCAGGTTCCTGTTGAAGCGGTGAAGCGGCGGCGGAATCAGAGCTATCTGAGGATCGCTCCCTAGTCTGATTCCGACGGTTGCTTTGGGATCGAGTTCTCATGGCTTAATTGCTCGTTTCCCACAGACGGCGCCAAATGTTGGATCGTGAAATCCTGAATGCTGATCTGGCAGTGAATTGAATGCCAGACAAGGTTGGGATGACGCTTCAGCTCCAACTCCGGTGAACCTGCAAGTAGGGGAGCGCAACAGAGGGGGTGCCTCTGGGTCCCTCTCCGATGCTTAAATGAGTATATGTGTGTATAAAACTCAAAACGTAAAGAACGTATGTAAATCAAGGGTATTTATAGGGTAAGAGAGATAGAACCGTATAAAGGCAACTGAATATCTTAATGTATATTGAGTTGCTGAAGATTCGGATCGTGGGATATGGCAGTTACTGCGAGATATTGCAGTTACCAAATCTGATCTTTAGTGAATATGTGACCGAGATATGCGGGATATCTTGGCCACTCTGTTATGAACGGTTTAGTGGGACCAGAGGAGAGAGGCAAGGCTCTCTTCGGGGCGAGCACTCCCATGTCGAGCAGTGGAAGGTCGCGACTTGGTAGAGAATGGCGAGCAGTCTGAGAGCCTTTGGCGTCTCTATAGACTTTGGGCTCGATTCTGGATTACTCGATGGTGGGCCAAGTTTGGCTTGTACTTGGGCCGATCCGGTTCGGATGTCATGGGTTTACCCCCTCTATAGTTATTGGGCCTTCGAGGCCTTTTCTTACTGGGCCGTCACTATCGATACCCAACAGTCATCACAGCCATACCCACGTACGTAATGAGCATTTTCCACTTTCCAAAGACATGGTGCTCGGAGATCAACTCAATGATAGCAGACTTTTGGCAGGGCTACATATCGGAAGGAAGGAAAATGCATTGGAGGAAATGGGATGTCTTAACTACATCCAAGCAATTGGCTGGACTAGGATTTCGGGAACTCCAAACCTTCAACAAGGCTCTACTCACGAAGATGGCAACACATATAAGCAGTGAATCAGATGCATTATGGGTGCGTATACTAAAAGGGTTATTTTTTTTGAATTGCACGTTCCTAGAGGCTAGTTGTGGTGGTCTAGCATCATGGGGATGGAGCAGCATAATCAATGGGGGGGAGGGATGTGCTAAAACAAGAAGGACTTTGGACAATCCGAACGGGGGAAGAAATCCAAGTATTCACGGATCCATGGATATAAACCAAGAGAGGATTCAAGGTCGATGAAGGACCGAGAGACACGACTGAAGAAGAGCTCCGGGTGAAGGACCTTATAGAACCGGAGAGATGGTGAAACGAACCAAAAGTTCGGGAAACTATGTCGCAAGGAGATGCGGAAATGATCTTGAGAATACCGATCCCACATGACCGGATGAAGGACCAACTCATATAGCCGCACTCCAAGGATGGGAAACCGCATGCAAGCCACAGACTAACCGAGGTCCAAGCCAATGCCATCGACCAAGCCACCAGCAACCCACGGAACGAAGACCTATGGCACAATATATGGAGAGCCAAAACTGCACCGAAGGTAAAACACTTTATATGGCGTCTTGCGGTGAATGCTATAGCTCTCAAACAAAATCTAGTGCGACGAGGTATGAATATCGACCCGGGATGCCCTGTGTGTGGGGAGGTTGAGACGAGGGAACTTATGGTGTTTGGTTGCAGGTGGACCGAACCAGTGTGGGCGGAGATGCTGGGAAATAGGGGCAACCTAAACCAACAATTGAGCATGGAACAATGGATGGAAGAGAGGCGAAAGGAAGCGGGTGCACACGGGGAGTCGAAGGAGACAAGATGGACGCTCTGCATGCTCACGTGTTGGACCATATGGAAGGCGCCATGCAGGAACTCCTTCGAAGCACATCAGCCGAACCTAGCGCAGGTGGTCAAGGAGACACGTCGAACCTTCGCCGAGCTTAGGGACGCGAAAAGACCCAACCCCGAAACAACGCATCGCCCGCAACAACAATGGCAGAAACCGATGAGCAACATGATCAAAATAAATTGTGATGCGTCATGGGACATACAAACCAAAATAGTAGGTATAGGTGTTGTTGGAAGGAATCACAAAGGAATAATGATGGGAGGCATGAATAGAAAGTTGTGAAGTGATGATATAGCCTCCACGGAAACCATGGCAATTCAAGCAGGAATCCGGTTAGCTAGACAGATTAAGGATGGTGCAACATAACGATCGAATCAGACTCCAAATTAGTGATACAACAAATAAGAGAAGGAGCGACACAATGTCGACTAGCGATAATGATATCTAACATACGAACACTAGCTAATGACATAGAGCAAGTGCATTGACGAGCTATTCCACGATCGACAAACACATATGCGGATTGGATAGCAAAGCAAACCCGAATGGGAGTGTGTTTAAATGCCTGGGTTACCCAACCCCACTCCTTTTATTAGTTTATTATTGAGTAATTGTAATAACGAACATCCGTCACACAATGTCACGTCGTTTTATTTCATCAAATAGAACACGTATTTGACCCAAAAAAAACTAACCAATGCCAGATCGGACGTTCCGATGCTAGCTGAGGTTCGGTCAAGTTAAATCAAAATTGATAATTAAAAATGAGGAAAAACAAACAAACAATAAAAGATATATTCAATAAAAAAATATATTATTCATAATATTCAACGGTCAATAAAAGGATCATTTCTTATGTTTATATACTTAAATATAGAGAAAACAAATGGAGACTTGATAGAAGAAAACCTCTTTAGCCTCAACTAACAAAGAAAACTCATATGATTAACTTATCTAAGTTGAGATTAGTATTTTAGAAAATATGTTTGAAGGGTAAAAACTTAATAAGATTTGGTACAAATATGTTTTGTGATCAACACTAAATGCATAAGAGATTTTTGCAAATTTAATTAATTATCTTGATGGGAAGATTGTAGATCAACCGTTCTCCTACATGATGTTAAACCCGGTTATAATCTTCCGAAAATTTTAAGACTATAAAAAGTATAATTATTCGATGATAGAAAATAAAAATAAATATAGAATTTAAAAGAGAAAGATTTCTTGGAATGTATGAACTAAATAATGTAAACTTATATAACCAAAATTCATTTCTAAAGTTTTTGAACCACATAATGTATGAGGCCCTCACCACGCTAAAATTACCTTAATTGTCGGATCCCAAATTGGTTGTTTCGATGCTCGGTCATGTTTGGTCCAATGTGTAACAGGGGTCTCCATGATGCAAGTTAGACACACCATTCCCGTACTATGAGTCAACTATCGTGTATTAGACTCACACAATGAGGGTGACAGATCAACTACCATTATTATTTTTTAACTAACTCAAAATAATATTTCATTTAACACAAATCACATAATTGAAATTGAAAATTTTCAAATACCAAGTTTTAATCAATCCAACAAAATTGTCCACCAAATTAAAAAAAATATAACTACAAACATTTAATGATCAAACTCTTACGAAATGTTAACAATTGTTGCATCATAGAACTCCCATCTTTAATACATGATGTGAACTCTAACTGACTTGCATTACCCAGAGATACCTGATTTGATCAACTAAATAGATACATAAATTAAGTCTTGTATTTGTTTTAAATACAAAACTACAAAGAGATCCATACTAGTACGTGTTAATTCGTGGGTTAATAATCCCTTATACCATAACCTAACCTACCCCATCATGGAATTCACTTCCTTCTACTAGACTCATCCCATAAACCGCGGGTCGCAAAATCACAGGTTAAAACTTGGAGGTGCACCACAACCCATTGACACCCCTAATGTTTAGTGGTGAGGAAAATGTGATTTTTCATATGTTTTAGGGTTCATTACTTGGTTGGTCACTTCTGTTTGTCCCAAGTTACAATTTACTTACTTATCTTTACTTGGGTTGTTCAATGGTTACTTACGTTTTAGAACGTAACCAATTGGTCACAGTCAATTAGTTATCAATTTTTTGGTCATTTCTTTTTGGTTGCCTAAACCTTAGAATGTCAATGCTTTAATTTTAGAAGAGAGAAACTTAAACATTTCAAATAATCACATGCAAGACATATGTTGAAGTGACAAATAAAAATTATCGATAAATTTGTTTTGAAACAAAAAGTATCACTATTAAACATAAGTGGCTAAATAGTACAAATTTGAATCAAAATTATTACCGTTCAACGTAAGTGACCTAATATGTAAATTTAATATAAAATTATTGAATACTTAAAACTTATAGGAAGTATAACATATAAGAATGTTATAAATTGGTTTAAGGATTGTCTTTTGATAAGGAGTTATAGTGTGTATTGATTGTAAAGCTACATTATATATACATCATGTGGGTTAACATATTTTACAAAGGTTCTAACTAAAATGTAATATAGTACATAATTATATGAAATTATAGAAAATAGTAGTGTTGGGTTCACTAGATTTAGTAAGCTAGCCTACTAGGTGAATACGTATATACATGAGACAACATAGATATTAGGGTTAAATACCAAGTAGCTACGTGAACTTTGGACATTTTGCAACGAGCTATCCGAACTTTGAAAATTCAAAACGGGCTACCTCAACTTTGAAGAAGGTGCAAATAGCAACCTCCGTCCAATTTTTTTTGTCAGCTATCGTCGGAAAGTCGTTGGAAAGTCGTCAGAAATTGGACGGACGTAGCTATTTGCACCTTCTTGAAAGTTGAGGTAGCCCGTTTTGAATTTTCAAAGTTCGGGTAGCTCGTTGCAAAACGTCCAAAGTTTAGGTAGCTACATGATATTTAACCCTAGATATTATTGCTTTTCAAAAAAGTAAAAATATTACACTGTTGTTAAAAATTACATAATTTCATCGTAACATGGATATTCTCAACTTTCTATTATTTGATGACTTCACACTTTAAGTAAAAACAGTAGACCAAAATACATACTATAATGCAATATATATAACCCAAAGCAAACATACACACATAATGAGCATGCTCATTCCTATGCCAACTCTTACTCAATATACGGTTTTTAGGCACACTGAAACCCTGTTTGAACCCTCTTATCGCATACATCGAGGAGAAAGCTCAAAGACAACGGGATTGTTGGATCACAATTTTTGGTAGGACACGGTTCAATGTTTCTTGAGTTTGTCCTATTGTTGCTCCGGTGACTTGCACGGAAGGAAAGCCCAGGGTGTTCCCGTTGTTTCCCCTCCGATGATTAAATCAGTTGAATGTTCGTTGGTTGAAGAGAGTAAAAGTAAGGGTGAGAGTATTGAATGCTCAATTAAAATCAGGTATGAGGTTGGTGAGGGTATTTATAACTCCTTACCTAGGACATGGGTTAGGTCAGGTCAGTTCTTACCCTGGTTAGCGTAGGTGTCATCTGATTAGGTGACCATGGCTGGTTGACCATTAGCGATCTGAATGGTAAGTACTTTCGACAAAGTGTCCTTCTTGTTAGGCTTGTCCTTATTATCCCATAAATGGTCGTAATGGATCAGAGGGGCGTTGTATTGTAGCCTAGATGTCCGGTGATATCCTCTGTACCTAGTACCATCTTTCCCCTGATAAGGGAACCTAAGCCAGAGCGTTGGGCATTTGGATTAACGGCACACCTATTAGCAGTGAGCCAAGGTGAGGAACGGTGTAAGGCATAGGCCAGGGCATTCGGGGTGAGCACTTGAGCATCACCATGTCTTCATGTACAAGGGACTTATTAGCCAAAGAGCATGAACACCCATGTGCTGATAGTGACACCTTAGGCTCATAAGGCGCGACCATAGGCTCCTCTGAGTCGGGTCGGTTTACAGTCGGGTCGCCCGAGACATAAAGAGTAACCACAACATCTTGTTTCCGAAGCCTAGGGGGAGCCGCGTTCACAGTGGGTTTTATCAGATTTCTCTCGGGCGACGCTTTGAATGGAAGGATCAGGCCCGTACGATATTTCCTTCATTTTGGAATGGAGCAGCATTTTATGTGATGCCTTGTTCTCTCTCCTCTGTACAGTCGTCTCTCAAACACACTGCCCCAAGAAATTATGTTCAGACATAATGATTGTACTTTCTTTTAATTTGAATTTCAAATGAATGTTGAAGGGACACGTGGCAGCTTGTTCTAGAAGCTTCACCATTTTCCAGAGAGAGAAGTCTGAAAACGGTACATTATGTTTGACAAAAATGGTTTTTGGTACTACATGTTTTTCGACGATTGTTAATGGTTCAATATGTTGCCAAATATGGTAAGTAAACCTTTCGTTTATCTGTCTTTTGTTTTGCCGTTAAGTGGTCACATTTTTGTCACGTGATGTTATATTTTTTTTTAATAAAACAATTTTTAAAATACGAAAATACCCTCCTTAGTTAGCCGAAACCTGCCTTTTCCTTCGCAATGCCCTCTTACTGAACTCCCATAGGTCGTTCGGTTTTCTTCCCTCTTCCTTCACACGTGTCTCTTTTGATTTCAATCAGCACAATGAAATCCATCTGCCTTGAAGCAGACTATGGCCTTCTCTCTCTTCATGCATGCTATTACTAATCGTTTCCTTTTCCCTATGTTTGTCCCCTGTATATTGTCGAAGATAGTCTATGATCCCACATACAAGTTCCCACATCCGCTTTTTCCACCCATGGCGTCCCAATTTCGACAGTGACTTAATGAAGCAATATAATTGATGTCAGATGGGCAACAACATCTCCTGAGATCCCGAAACTCATTGGCATAGACACAAACCAATTAATACTTGACTTTTGGCAGAGATTTTGTTACCCCCGTTGAAACCTCTGCTTGAAATTTTTAGAGGGAAACAGAATCTCTAACATATCCAAATCATCGAAGCTAGATAATCGCAACTCACTTGATATTGTTGAGTCTTAGATCTCTGAATCCAAGGAACCGCCTGAATATAAAGATGTCAACTTTATTTATGACAAGATATAAATAGGGGCAGAAAATGAATTGCATATAGTATTTCAGAAGGTCTGATCACATGACATTCTGAAATACTATATGCAATTCATTTTCTGAAATGGAAGGTGTTAAATGGAAGGACCAAAAGCAATCTTTTTCAAACATGTTATACCATTTACATCCTGTTCAGTTGAAAAATTATTTTCGTCAAACATGATATACCATTTTTCAGACTTTTCCCTTTTCAAGAAAACCTTTCAGTTCCCTAGGGGTATTTTGGAGATTTCAAGCCCCTAGGCCTAGCATAGGGGACGACTGGGGTCCTCTATAGGTCCGCCCCATAAATATCGTCTATTTTTTCACTTTAGCACTTTCGTTCTCTCACCTCTGAAAACTGAAGCTCTCTTTCTCTCTCCAAAAGACTTCTTCTCTCTAAACATCCGTTGAAGATTCCGTACTCCCCTTTGGAGACGCTCCTCCCTTCTTCTAGCAAGATAGCTAGTTACACAACTTTCAACGAGAGACTCTACCGACGCTTCAAGAGCCTACATTAAGTGATGGCGAAGGACTGACCCACCCCATTAACAGGTGAAGAAAGTGTGATCTTCCCTCCTGGGCCATTTTTTACAATCCCGTGGTGGAGGTCAGTATGAGTGAAGCTCTTTGCCCGAGTTCCCCATTCCCGATGAGGTAAATTCGGGAAATCCGCACCTTATGATTTTTCCCCAATCCAACAAGGAAGCCATCTTCCCCCTTCAAATAGATGCACGGTTGAGGTTTCGTTATTGCCCGGATTTGGTGGAAATGTGCCAATACTACAATCTTTATACCACTCAACTGTCCCCAAACGTCATTCCCGTTTGGGTAGGTTTTCGTGTTTTGTGCCAATATCGTGGTTGGTCATACTCTCTCATTCTTTTCCATCATTTTTAGTGTCTCGAGTCGAATCGTTTTGGTGTTTTTATTTTTGTGAGTAAGAACCCCAATCTTAAAGATCAGTCATGGGATATTTCTAATCCCTTCATCACGGGGTTTCGAACCCAAAATTTCAATTGAAGATGCTTAAACATCTAACGCGTCGCGTGAAACACTCCCGACCACGGACGAGATGTCAGATTCAGACACGGAGATGCTTTCCCTTATTCTTCTTCAATACAAAGTCAGTGACTCTACTTATATCTCCAAGGGGACTACGGAGTAATATTTGCGGCCAGCTGGCATTTCCTTTGTTGAGCGCCACCCTTTTCCACCTCGGGTAATAACACGTTACTATTTTTATTGCAGATCGTGATTTTGCACAGCTTACTCATGTGTTTTGCTCATATTCTGTCAACGCAAAAAAGGAGAGAGGATCCAAGATGAGCGATACTTCTGAAAGGTCCAAGAAAAGGAAAATTCATTCATCTGGTCACACGGAGAAGAAGAAGGAAGCGCACTACGAGGATACAATTGATTATCTTACAGTCGAGAACTCAAGAGGTTGCCGCCGCCTTCAAACGTGTGGTCACCTTCTCTAGATATGCTAATGATACACTCCTTTCTAGGAGAGACTTTAAATTCTTAATACCAAATGTTAGGGAGTGCTTATGGTGACGTCTTCGATGATTATGGGAAATTACACTGAATTTTCCACTGGTTCAACTACTAAGAAGGTGAATTATGACACTCCTACATATGCAGTAGCCTTATCATCTGCCCCTTCAAGGCACCGGCGCGCCACAACACTTTCCTATCTCACGAGGAACCCAAGGAGACACCACACTCCCATATGCACATCCCTCGAGAAGAAAACGTGGGGGCGTAGGAAATTTAAGATGACTTCCTCGACGGAGGTGCAATTCCATAACCGGAACAAACAGGGGACTTTTCCCTTTATCTAGGCCCAGACATCGACCTCGTCGGAATTTGCGGGTCAGGGGAGGTGACACTCCACCCCTAGACTCTTACGCCCCCTGTGAGCGTCTCTTCGGTATTCCCCTGGTAAGGGGAAACTTATTTGCGGACCCCAACTTGGGGTTGCATCTGATTACGAGTGTCTGCCCTCCAAGTGACAGGTCACCCTTATTGATGGATGACGCTGCTCTTGATAATTTGGTGCGTCGTGGACTTACCCTATTTTATTAGGTACTCCTTCGCTCCTGCTTCTTATTTTGCTTAGCATTTTATCTTTTAAAATTTCGGTTTTTATCTCAGATGCTCCCAGTGCATCTTCAGATGGGCGAAGCTATCGTGAACCTTACTTAGGAGAGGGCGGCGACAGTTGACTAGTTGCGTCAGGTGCAAGAGTTGGAGCACCAGCTGTGGGAGGCAGAGCGGCGCCTTACCTTGGAGAGGGCCACCATGGACGACCTCCAGGCCGAGGTGGATTACAAGGTGAAGCAGTTGCAGGTGTCGCAAGCCCGGGAGCCTAACTTGGTTGCCCATGTCGAGTCACTTCGCAAGCAGCTGGAGATGTTGAAAAACCAGTCTGCCAAAGTAGAGGGGCGCGCCTTGAAGGTAGAGGAGCTAGCTGAAAAGACAAAGGAAGAGGCGGCGTTCCTAAAGCAGTTGAAGTCATAGAGAACTTTAAGAAGAGGGAGGCGTTTGATATGGAGGCGACAAAAGTTTGCTGCTCCACCTTTCATGGCCATCTTCCAGTCAATTTCCTCGGACCTTGGCAGCCTCAACGCCAATTTTCCTTTATAGAAGCTTTCTTGCATGAAAGATTACTTGGTGTTCCAGGTGAGGGAAATAGAGGTTAAGGAGGAAGACTCGTCCAATGAGAGGGATTCTTTAAGGGTGTCTCCTCCCCCGTCTTCTAAAGGTGCGCCTGAAACAGAACAACCATTGCCGCTTGAAGGACAACCTCCTCTTCTTACTAGTAAACCACCTCGCCAGCCTTCTCCCCCAGGAGGTAACGTGTCGACTCAGAGCAAGGAGAAAGCCTCGCCTCAAGACAAGGAACCCGCCTCCGTAGGCTATGTATTTACTTAGGTGTTTTACTTACTGTTTTCCTTTGGAACTTCATCCCCTAAATGGGGTAATTTTGTAAATGTGATACTTCTATTGCTTATATATGTGATAGTATCAACATTTAACTTTTCTGTTTCACTTGATTTTATTTTATTTTTGCCAAGTATTTCTTCTTGCCTTAAAGATGGTGCTAGATGATTCTTTTAATTTGAATCAAAAATATCACTGAGTGGCACTTTGTCACTTATCCTTAAGGGTGCTTTTAGCTTAAGAGTTTTCCCATTAATCCGTTGAGTGAAGTGTGAACGAAGTGGTGAAGTGTGAAGAAATGTAAGTGAAGTCATGCCAATTGAACTCGTATCTAGGATAGTCATTGAACCAAGCGATGCCATTTACAAATCTATAACTTCAGACTTAAGCATTTTGTCATTATGTCATCGTATAAAAGTGACGCCTTGATCATTCCATAAAAAATTTCCAAGTGAATTTACATAGTACGTAGGGTGTAGTTTCCACCAATCCGAAGTTTCCACTTTGGGTGTAGTTCGTAAAGCCCAAAGCACGTTTTCCAGTTCCTCGGTCCATTTTCCTTGTAAGACGTCCAATCTCTTCTTCAATCCATTTAGGATAGTTTTATTTGCCGATTCAACTTACCCATTGGATTGTACATGTTTAACTGAGGTGTGCCTAGGTTCAATATTCCATTCCTCGCAAACCACTTCAATTTTTTCCCCGCAAATTGGGGGTAATTGTCACTGATTAAAACACTCGTGATTCTGTATTCTTTACTGATCTCTTGGATGTCAAGAATTTAATTACTTCGAGCTCCGTTGTGGATGTCAATGTCTTTGCCTCAATCCATTTCGAAAAATGGAACTATGATGTAGGATCGCTGCTTGGACTTTGAGAGTGCTCCCACCAGATCAATTACCCACTGTGCAAAGGGTCAAGCAGTGCTTACGCCTATTAGCTCTACTGGGTGGCGTGCTAGTTTTAGACTGTACCTCTGACATGACTCTCATTTTTATACCATGTATGTGGCATCTTTACTCATAGTTGGCCAGCAATACCCCTGATTAAGGATTTTCCGAATGATGGATCTTGCCTCCTCATGACACGCAGTGTATCCTTCATGAACTTCTCTTAAATTAGTCGTTGTTTCAGACTGAGCAACACATCTGAGGAAAGCCATGGAAATAACCCTTTCTTGTAGAGCATTCTGTCATTTATCTTGTAATTTGGAGCCACCCTTATGATTCACTTTTCCTTAATTTCCTCATCCGGTATCTCTCCCGACTCCAAATAAATTCGTATAAGTGTTTCCCAATCGACCACCTTGTCAATGTTCGCACATTCTTGGTCAGTTGTTTCATTAATGATTTCCACGAAATGAACTTGTATACGCGACGCCTACCAAATGTATTTGCTCAAGGCGTCCGCTTCTTGATTCAACTCTCGTGGAATAACTTCTATCTCAAAGCTTTCAAACCCCTCTATCAAGGCCTTGGCTTCTTTCAAGTACATTTTCATTTTTTCTTCTTTGGCGGTCTACTCACCCTTGGCCTGGTTCCCCTCTAATTGTAATCCACAATAAACGTGTAGTGAGGCGACACCAATTCCTTTTGCGAATCTCATGCCGGGAATTAGGGCCTCATTTTATGCTTCATTGTTCGTTGCCTTGAAAGTCAAAACTAAGGTTTATCTTAATGGAGCATTGCCATCTGGGGGTAACTATCAAACCTGCCCCTAAACCGTCGATAGATGAGGATGCATATGTGTAGAGCGTCAATGGTTTCTCAGTCTCCTTTGGTTTGGATGGCGCCTCTGGTGCACATGTAGATTCAACAATAAAGCATGCCAAAGCTTTCCCCATTATCACGGTTCTTAGAGTGAACCTTATCTGAAACTCACTTAGTTCGATTGCCCATTTAATCATCCTTCCTGATGCATTTGGTTTTTGTAGGAAGTGTTTTAATGGTTGATTCGTGAAGACTGTGATTTGATGTTCGTGATAATAAGGGTGGAGCTTCCTGGCCGAAATTATCAATTCATAGAGGTAATTCTCAACTTCGAGATAATTCATTTCAAACCTAGTGAGAACCTTGGATATATAATACACGGGTATTTGGTCCTTGGCTAACTTCTTCACTAAGACTGAGCTAACAGCGACAGGACAGGTACTCAAGTAAAGATACAGAGCGTCGTCTTTTGATGGTTTTGCCAGTGGTGGGACTGTCTTGAAGTGTTGCTTAAGGTCTTGAAATGGCTTTTCACACTCAGGCGTTCATTCAAACTTCTTGTTGGCCCTTAGAACCTAGAAGAAGAGTAGTGACTTGTCTCCTAATTTCGCCAAGAAGTGGCTAAGCGTCGACAATCTCCCATTCAAACACTACAGTTCTTTATGGCGTGGGGGGATTTTCATTCCTTTTATAGCCTCTAGCTTCTCCTAGTTGACCTTGATACCCCTCTAACTAACCATGTAGCTCAGGAACTTCCCCGATTGAACTTCAAAAGCGCACTTGGTCGGGTTGAGGCGTACCTGGTAGAGACGCATTCATTCAAACGTCTTCCTCGAATCTTCCACCTGGTCGACGCCCTCGAATGACTTCACCAGCAAGTCGTTAACATGTGCCTCTACTGTGTCGTCGATCATACTAGCAAAAAGCTTACTGACCATTCTGTTGTAGGTGACGCCCGCATTTACCAGTATGAATGGCATGACCGTATAGTGATAAATGTCTCTATCGATGTAGAATACAGTATTCTAAGTCATCTGGATCTAGTTGTATCCTGAGTATGCATCCATCAAAATTGACAAGTTCATGGCCAGATGTAGCATCAACAACTAGTCAATCATAGGCAGAGGATAAGAGTCTTTTGGGAAAGACTTGTTCAAATTCTTACAGTCCATATACATCTTCCATTTCCCGTTGCTTTTCTTAACTAGCACTGGGTTCGCCATCCAGGTTTGAAACCTGATCTCCTTCACGAAATTGGTGTCGATCAACTTCCCTTATTCTTGACAGATCACCCTAACCTTCTCTTCCCCTACGGGGCACCGTTTGTGGCGATCGACCTGATGCTCGGGTTGATATTGAGCTCATGGGTGATCACCTCAGTGCTTATTCCCGCCATGTAGATCGACTTCCAAGCAAATAGCTCCTTAATTAGACGATAAGTATTGATAAAGCCTCTGCTTCTTTCTCCGGGAGTGCCACTTTGATTTGCAATGTCTTTTCTAGTTTGTCAACCTCAGCATTTTCAATCCTTCAACCGGTTGAGGGCGGGTCCTATCCTCTATAGGATCTTCCTCAGTCTGAATAGTGAGGCTTTCTTTCTCCTTGAACACATGCCGACACACCGAATGTACATAACAGGTGCGCGCCACTGGTTGATCACCCTTTACCACCCTTATGTCGGGAATTGACAGGAATTTCATAATCTGGTGATATGTTGAGTGAACCATTATGTGTGCGTTCAAGGTGGAGCGCCCCAAGATACCATTGTAAGAGGATGAAGCATCAACCACAATAAATGTGATATTAATCGTCAATGTCTTCCAGCCTTCACATATGTATACTGGTAGGGTGATGGCTTCTACCCGGTATGTGGCATTTGAGGTCCTTCAGGTCCTTGTCCTATGGGAACTTTACCTTCAGGTCCTTCTTCGATGTTACCATCTTTTTCAAGACATCCAAAAAGAGTACGTTGGTTGAGCTGCCTGAGTCTATCCACACTCGTTTGATGTCATATGCATCAATTTCAACGGTGATCACCACGGCATCCTCATGTGGGCACGTAACGTGCTCTATATCACCTTTTGAGAAAGAAATGACTACTTACCCTCCTCTCTGGGATGCTTTCCTGCCAAAGACATTCCTGAGATTTGCGACGCACACAGCTCACGAACGGCGCCCGTGTCTCCTCTTGAGGCGAAGCCACCACTTATCACACTTAGGGTTCATTTATTTGCCCTTGCTGGTTCATGTTCTTTTCTGGGCGACGCTCATCTCTCACTCTGGGGACTTCGAATCCTATCACAGTGCGACATAACATTCTTCAAGTAGCCCTACTGTATCAAGCTATATACTTCTTCAGGATTTTACAATCATATGATGTGACCGTTGCAGCGATGGTAGCGACAGTACTGGTTCGGATCGTTCCCCATGGGAGCGTGATTCTTCCTAGCACCCGGGGGTGTCGCCATATCTTTCCTTTCCATTTTTGTCATCACAACCCGGTTCAAGGGTGTGAAGGTCTCATAGATCTCTCGATTTGGACGATGCTCGTTCCCTGCTTTTGGGGACGCTGCTCTGGCCATTTGCTCTCCTAGTATTCCTTCTTCGCTTCCTTGGGTAGCTTCCTTCCCTTCTTGGCTATCTCTAAGTTAATATAATACTTGACCCGAGTCGCCATCCTCTCAGCCATGTTGACAAGGATGACACTCAGGTTGTCATACATGGGGGAGCCTCTATGACCGAGGGACCTCACAGACGCATGTATAGTCTTCCTTCCCGTGATGACTTGATTGATTCCTGTCAGATCCTTATTGAACCTAGTGTAGAAGTCACCCATGCTCTCATCATTTATATGTTTAATGTGGTCCAAGGTGCCCTCACGCTTCAAGAGTTGTCTTCCTCCCATGTACTAGTCTATGAACTTGTCCAGTCTGGTCTCCCCAAGACTTGGCTAAGGTCTTGGGCAACCCAAATAACCAATGAAAGGAGACAACTCCTAATGTAGTAGGTAAAATAGAAGATTGAAGTGATTATCATCATCCGTTCTTCCCATAAGAGAAACCTCATGCCTTTGGATAGCTCGGTCGGTTCACCTTTACCCCTGTAGTAGTCAATCTAGGGGGTTTGTACGTGTGGTGGCACTATTACCACCATTATTTTAGGAGAGAACGGTTGTGGTACCCTATCATGAAGGCGAGGCATGACTCCTCCCTTTTGCTCTTTTACTTTTTGGGCGAAAAACTCCTCGATTTCCTCTCTCTGAGGGTAGCGGCGCTCGCTGGGAGCGGGGCTGGCTGCGACTGGAGTGACGCCTCCTGGTAGTGGGGATGGGATGTTGCCTATTCCATTCGGAAGATGTTATCCTGACGAGTTACACTTGCAGGCGCTCTTTGTTCCCTCCTATCGAGCAACTTATCAGGCGTTGCCATGAAGGTAGGCGTTAATACAATCTCTCGATATACTTGCATCTGATGCGGAACATTATTCGAAAAGGCTATGTGGGATTGCGCTAGTCGGGGTATTTTAGGCTCGAGGTCGTTCATGTGTCCCGCAGGTGCGGTTTGCTGGGGTTTGAGCGATGCGCCCTGAACAGGTATGTTGTAGGTATGTCCCTCCTAGTGCATTGTAGGTAGGCGCAGGAATGCTGAAATCCCCAGGTGCTGCTGGAGGCTATGAAAGGATCCATTCTCGGTAGCATCGAGGTGGTTCGTCTTTGCTCGTGTGTTGTGGGGAGGCATGACTGGTTTTGCTCAAGATTCCCACATACGGTGCCAGATGTTGGATCACGATTTTCAATAGAAAACATTTCGATGTTTCCTGAGTCAATCGTTATACTGCTCCGGTGACCTACACAAAAGGAAAGCCCGGGGTGTTCCCGTTGTTTCCTCTACAATGATTAAGTCAGTCAAAGATTCGTTGGTTGGGGAGAGTAAATGTAAGGGGGAGAGTATTGAATGCTCAATCAGAATCAGGTATGAGGTTAGTGGGGGTATTTATAACTCCTTATTTTGGACCTGGGTCATTTTAGTTCTTATCCTCGTTAGCCTAGGTGTCATCTGGTGAGGCGACGATGGTTGGGTCACCATTAATGAATCGATTGGCAGGTACTTTTGTGAGAGTATCCTTGTCATCCCATGAATGGTCGTAATGGATCAGAGGGGCACAGGTACTTATTTGTCACCTGATATCCTTTGTACCTAGTACCATTTTGTCCCCTATAGGGGAACCTAGGCCTGGAGCGTTGGGCGTTTGGATTAACGGCGCACCTATTAGCAGTGATCCAAGGTTAGGAACGGTGTAAGGATGAGGCCAGGGCGTTCGAAGTGTGCACTTGGGTGTCACCATGTCTTCATGTACAAGGGACTTATCAGCCTAGGAACATGATTGCCTATGCGTTGATCGTGTCTCCTTAGGCAATGCAGAGGCAGACAGCGGCCTCGAGGTCGGCTAGACCTTGTATGAGAGAGCAGCATGGGGTGACTAGCAAAGTCCCGATCGTGAGATTGAGGAAATTCCCTTACAAATACCGAGTTTTAGGGCAACTGTGTGATGGGCTCGGATGAGTCCACGCAAACGTCATTCTGAAAAGGAAGTTGAGTGAGAGGAGGAGAAATAAGGTTGAGCAAACTATATCGAGATCAAACCCTAGTTTGGCGATGATCGACAAAATATAGTTTACGACGAATCATGAGTTTAGGGTTGGTAGATAGTTAAGGATGTAGTTTTGGGGAGGAATAGTGGAGAGGAAGGTGGGTTTTATAGGGTTTAACAGTGGAGGAAGTTAGGTTAGAGAACTGGAGTTGGTGATGTTAAATATAGTTATATTTCATTAAGTTAGGTAATTATACATATCAAAACAAATAATTTTAGAGATTTAAAAACAATTCTAAATTTTTTCACGTCATATAACCCGCAATTACGGAGGACTAAGACAAACATGAAAAATCAACATCTTTAAATAAGATTCTATTATTTTAATGTTATATAACTTTTTTACTAATTACATTTTATATTATATATATTTCTAATTTATAAAACATTGTAATAAATTAAATAAGAATAATATATATATATATATATATTAGTAAATTAATATATATTTTTTTAAAATCGTGCGCAAAAAATTTGTAGTAACTCGTATAATATAAATTTTATTTAGGGTAACATGTCCAATGGTCTCATATGTTTGGGTTATGTGATCGGATGATACCATATGTTTTTTCGTGTGGTTTAGTGGTCTCATATGTTTGGAAGATGTCCTATGGTACTTTTGTTATTCAGTCGTTAGATTATTCTGTTAACTGATCCACATCACTGCCACCTAGATATATAATATAATATTTAATTTTTATAAAAAAAACGAAATAAAAAAAAAATAGCAATTGGAGCTAAGGGTTCAATTGCTAATTTTGTTATGTTTTCGAATTTTTTTAAAAAATAAATTTATAGACAATACTTTTTATATTTTATTTTTTTTTCAATTTAGTTTTATTTTTTTCAACTTTTTATATTTGTTTTTATTTTCCATATGCTACGTCAGCGTAATGTCAGCATTTTGTTAGTTAAATTTGACAACAACAGTAATTTGGACTAAATAGCAACATTTTGAAAACATAAGGTACCAAGAAACAACATAGATTTATCATCGAATAACATGACTCAAACATATGGTACCTTGGACCTATTAACCCTTTTATTTAAGACAGACCTCGCAAAACAAACAAATTATTTCGTTAATACAGATTTCAAATATATAAAAACTTAAAACTATCCCTCCTTATGATTGATTTTGCATAATTTTGTAGTCCTTGTGACTTAGTTTTTATTTTTTTGTCCATCTTGGCGTGTTTTAGCCTTAACGTGGCAAACAATAATACCTATTTCAGTTTGGTTTAATAAAAAAAAAGCTGAATAAATACAAAAGGGTTAAATACCAAGTAGCTACCTGAACTTTAGACGTTTTGCAACGAGCTACCCGAACTTTGAAAATTCAAAACGGGCTACCTCAACTTTGAAGGAGGTGCAAATAGCTACCTCCGTCCAATTTCAAAGTTGAGGTAGCTATTTGCACCTTCTTCAAAGTTAAGGTAGCCCGTTTTGAATTTTTAAAGTTTGGGTACCTCGTTGCAAAACATCCAAAGTTCAGGTAGCTACTTGGTATTTAACCCAATAGAAAATTATACTATTTCGTTTCGGTAGGAATTCCTAAGGCGAATTCGTTTCGTGGCAAAATCCATGTCTTGCCTAGACAAGAACCCCTGATATGTGGTAACCTTAGGTTTCTTTGAATTTTGAAATCATAATCTTCGTTCTTCTGTTGGATATTGGGCAATACCCTGTTGTTTTGAAACATATGATGAGATATTTCATAGAGCAGTCAAGTAAAGGCGAGCATCCAAACAAGGGTGATTACCCTCGAGGACTCACCTTAGCTTCAGTGTTAGCGCCCAAAGCATTCAAATTTCTACTTACAAATCTCACTTCTAAAATAATGGCTCCTCACATAATTTGCTCATCAAATGTAAGATTATGACTCATACAAATATACACTATTATTATTAGAAGAGTCGCTACATGCCTATAAGAACTATCATGTAAAATACATCAACACTTTGAAAGAGCTCATCACAAGAGTCAAAGGATACATAAACTTGTAGAGGGAAGATATGGTAACAAACCCTCTTGAAAAAGTGAGAGCCAAAGCGGGAAAATGGGAAATGAAGAGGGAAAGAAGTCCAAGATACAAAAATAAACCTCTGAGGAAAATACGTTACTATTTCACCCCATTAAATAGAGAAATATCGACGGTATTAACCGAGATGGAAAAGCAGTAAATGGCTAGGTCTTTGACTCCAGGAAATAATGATACACCTTTCACACTTGTTTTCAAACATTTTTGTTGATACCATAAAGTGAAAACACATAAGACAAACGATTGCAAGAAATACATCAAAGACCTGATCCAAGGGGTATCCTAAAGAATATGATATAAGATACCCAACTATTCGCGACAGTAAAACAAGGAAATTGCTAAGGCCAACATCGGAAACGATGATATCCTTATTTAATTTGAAGAAGCTACAACCCACATGAAACCCCTTTATGATGATTTCCTCATCGTCACTGTCGATATCGATGAATTTGATATGAAGAGAATCTTGGTGGACGGAGAAAGCTCGACAAACATCTTCTATCCACCAGGGGCCATCAACCTCTTAGTTGCCATCAACCTCTTAGTTGTCTTAAGTAAAAGGTGGAAAAGCATGAAAATCTATGCCCTTTTTATTGTGGTGGATGCACTAGCTTCCTACAACATCTTTGGAGATGACCTATTCAGGCCCATCTCGAGCATCCCCTCAACCTAAGGGAGACTGTCCATTGGTCGAGGCTTGAAACGACTAATTTTTAGATTCAACGGGACCCTGAAGAGTCTCCACACAGTCAAAGGAAAATTAGGCTCAAGCTCCATGATCTCCTTAGTGAAGACTTGCAAAATATACGATATTAACCCTCATGTACTAAGGAGCACCCATCTAACATTGAGCATACGCCTGGTACTCCTCCAAAATATCCTCCTGAGAGAGCATCAACTTTAGTGTTGGTTCCACGAGATTCAAGCCAACATAAATCTCCTCGTTATACGTCCCATGCTGCTCCCGCATCTCCATTAAGGCATCTAACTCATCCCAAAGGCGTTCTACCTTCAAATTGGTGCGACCCTTGTCCTTTTCCACTGTAGCCTTTTCCGCCTTGACTCACGCTTTATCTGCCTCCCCTAGTCTTTCTCGCCCTCAAGTCAGGCAAGATCCCCTTAGACGGTGCACACTTGATCCTCTCAGTTCACACCTCGTTCATCGATAACTTATCAAGGGAATCCACTTTGTCACTTTGTCGAGATGCACTTGTAAGCACCAACTGATGGGAAAGAGAGAGGTCGCCCAATAGACTACCCAGGTCGCCCAAAGAGAGAATGGTATCACGCTAATTGTTGTCGATCAAGTTGTCCAAGCCCCTTTGAGTCGACTGTCCCACGAGGCATCTTATTAAATCGTGGAAGAAAGAAAATAACTACCTAAAAACACGTGTTAATCCATCACGCTTTAGAACAAGGCCCACACCATGTTCTCAAGTGTTTTCCTCTGTGGGTTCCACCAACCTTTCTCCCTTGGGGGACACTTTGGGTTGCACTTTTTGTGAACACTTAGAAACATCTTTAGATACAACGGTAGGAGAATCTTCCCAAAGAAAAATAGGTGAACCCTTTTGTTGGGTTTGAAATTCTCATATGCTGACTTGGCAGTGAATTGAATGCCAAAGGGTTGATGATCACGCGCTTTCCCCTGAGCTCCGATGAACCTGCAAGAAAGGGATCACAACAAAAGGGGTGCCTCCAGGTCCCACTCCGATGCTTAAATGAGTATACTGCGTGTATGAACTCAAAACGTAATGAACGTATTGTAAAGAAAGAGTATTTGTAGAGTTAGGAGATCAAACCGTTATAAGTAACAGAATATCTTGGTGAATAATGTGCCGGTAAAGATTAGGATAACAAATATTGCGGTTATGGTGTAATATTGCAGTTACCTTATGTAATCTTTATAGAATATGTGCTTGATATATGCGGGATGATGTGGCCATACACTTGATGTCAGTTTGTGGGACCAGAGTTGACAGGTTTGAGTTTCTTGGCGAGCAGTAGGAGGGTTTGGCCTTGGCCGATGGCGATCTGAGATAGAGCTTTGGCGTCCACTTTAGTTTGGGTTTGGTACTGAACCGCTTTGTGAGTGCCAGATTACCCTAACTGTGGGCCGACCTGGTTCTAAATAATATGGGTTTTTCCCCCTGCTAACTTATTGGGCCTTTGAGGCATTTCCCTTATTGGGCAGTCACTAACAATACCCAACATTTGCCCACGAAGCTTGAGTGAAGTTTCCTCGGTCAAGCTTGATTCTGTGATAGGTTTAAGATAGTGATGCTTGGAATCAATCTTTTCTATCCTTAACTGCTATTTGTGCCTTTTGATGCTCCGTATCCTTTGGCGAGCGGTTTTTTGGTCGCTTAGAGTTTATGGAATATTGGGTCCTACACCAATTTTAGGCTAACGCTCTGGGTTGCCGGGGTTTATGGATGCTCATTCATTACTCTTTAGGCGAGAACTATCGTCTAGAGGATTTCAGGAGAGACTTAGTGTAGCTTTTGTCGATCACTCTTTTTGTGTAAGGTCTCGAGCATTTAATTAATGCACTATTATCCAGAAGTTGAACACACAATTGAGGCATGTTTGTCTCTTAATATTCCGTAACCAGATGGTAGGGTGACAGTTTTTCGTACCATTTCAACCGTTTGCCTCCCTGAGTCGTCTCTTGGAATTCAGACATTGCTTCGAATTTACCCGAAAGGGTGTAATCATTATCTGAGCCGTTTCAGACGTGCATGTTCGGTTTCCTCTGTTTCGGCTACTTTGACATTTAGTCGTTTACACACTCAAGCCATTTTCATTCCAGTGAGTTCATATTCTCCTCAGTCCTTTGTTTCAACTTTCCTTTTCTTCGTGCTTCGAAATAAAAAAAGCTTATACTTCTACCATGACCTCCAAGAATCAATCATCTGGAAAGGGATCATCCCACAAGTATTTTTCCACTCAACCTTCTTCTGGACAGAAGGTTCTGGCCAGGGCTGCGAACGCCCCTTTGACCATTAGGGGCGCGTCTTCACCGGCGCAGGGCCAGAGGAATCCTGCCCTAAGCCGATTTCTGGCAGTCGGCCGCCACGCCGGTGGTGGTGGACGTGCCTGACACGACTGTCCCCATCTTCTCCCCGGCAAGTAATTTTCTATGTCTTCCTTTTGCTTCTTTTTAGGTGGTAAAGCTCCCTCATTTTTATTATTTTTGTATTGTTCTTATCATACCATGGTGTTTTGAGTAGATATCAAGCCCAATGAGATGAAGCCAGCTAAGTTCAAGGCAGTGGTCGCCTTGACCGGATTAGGAGAAGCAGATGCCCCTAGATACTCGACTTTAGGCTTTCATTATCCTCGCAAAGGAGAGGTTTACATTTATGCGGCCCAGGTCGATGCTGGGTTGCATTTTCCTCTCTGCGACGATTTATAGGAGCTTTGTTGCTATTATGGGGTATGCCCTACGCAACTGGTGACCAAGGCCATTATAATGTGGGTTGGGTTCAAGTTTATGTGTTTACGTCAAGGATGGACATATTCACTGGCCCTGTTTCGATGTTTTTACCGATTGGTTGCTAGGGCGAACCATCTTCATCATTTCCAGACCCACTAGGCAAATTTCGAGGAATAGAGGGGCCAGACTTGGAATTGGAATGTCCATTTTAGCTTGGTGGATGACTTTCGTGCTACCAACTCCAACTACAAGAAGTTTTACTTCTTTTACAAGGGTAGTGTGTCAGCCGGAAAGGGATACTCCTCCGAGCTTTGGAGAGCTGTCGGGGAGTGATCGGAATGCCATCGACGACTTCTTCCGACTTCATAGACAGATAGACTTTTGTTCAATCCGCTCAGTGGTGGAAACTTCAGAGTCAAGGCTTAGGATAGCGGGCATTCATCGGTCTGCACCAGTCTCTATTGATTGGGTAAATTTTTTACCCTTTTTCTTTGTTGGATGTAGGCACTCAGGGACCTAAACTCATCAGTCTGTTTTCCAGGCAGGCTAAGGCGGGAATGTCCGCTACTCAAGTGTCATCGTGTCCTCCTCCTTCTCTCTCTTGGCGAGCGTCCAAGCGCTAGCATGAGGAGGAATAACCTGGCGTCGCTCCTGTCGATCGCCGAAAAGGTATGCATACGACTGTGTTTTGACTTTTCTTACTCTGTTTCAGCCTTAGGTTTTAATACCCTTGTTGACTATTTTCAGGGAAAGCTGCTGCTAAGGTGGCTCTGAATCCTGCTCCTGCTAAGAAGGCCAGGAGTTCGGGTGAGGAGTGTCCGGCTTCCTCCGGGGGATCTGCTGCTTCCAAGGGAAAGGCTCCTGCCACCGGAGAGGTCGCCACACCTGCCTCCGATGCTGCTGCTCCCAACCCCTCAAAAGGGGCTGGGGCTCGGAAGAGGGTTCAGACCCTTGGTGCCGTCACGAGTACCTCTAAGACTCCATTTGCCAGGGATTACTGCCCCTTGGTGGGCTTATTTCAGTCACCAAAGGCAGCGGACCCAAAAGGTCTCTGGGCCCCTTGAGGAAATCTCTACAAGGTGGAGATTTCAGAGAAGTTGATGTTATGCGTAAGCCAAACCTTTGCATGCATACTTGATGGGCTCCTTCCCCCCCTGGGAACGGGTGTCGGTCCCTTGTGAGGTGAATGACATCGAGGGTGTCATGAGATTGCATTTCGAACGGATCGCCTTGGTAAGTCCTTCTTCTTTTATTCCTTCCTTATATTTACCCTTGGGTCGTTCTTTGACCTACCCTTTATCTGATTGAACTTTATCCCCTTTTTTCCTGTTGTCAGCTCATCCGCGAGGAGTTGGCGATCGGTCGGATCGTAGGGGAGCTTGCCGATAAGCAAGTTGACTTGCTTATCGAGCTGGAGTAGTTTCGGAGCCTGGGGTTCATTCCTGATCAGATGGAGGGCCTGAAGAAGAGGGTTGTGGCAGCCACTGATTATGGTGGACCATGCTCGCCGGGAATATTTCGAGAAGGAGAATAAGCTGCTTGGCACCCTCAAGGAGAGGGAGGAACAGATGGCTCTCGCCGAGGACAAGCGAGTGAGGGCTAAGCTCTAGGTCAAGGCCGCTGATAAGTACTCTGCTCAGCTGGAGGCATAGAATTCTGACCTCAAGGCACAGTTGAAGGAGTCCTGGGCTCGGAGGGATGCCTCAAAGGCAGAAAAGGAGGAGCTCGCCTCAAAGCTGAAGGTTGTTTCATCCCCCAAGAGCGCGGTCGAGGACTTTAAGAAGTCCGGAGAGTTCTCTGACTGCGCCTTGGAGGTGATGAAGGCCGAGGTGGCTGCCTACCTCTTTGACGTTAGGTATTTTGCTTGATTTTGATTTCAGGTCTTATGCCTGATTTTGATATCAGGTCTTTTTGCCTAACTTTCTCGTTAGGTCTTTCGCCTAAATTGGACATTAGGTCTTACGCCCAATTTTGATATCAGGTCTTTTTGCCTAACTTTTGTGTTAGGTCTTTTGCCCAATTTTGATATCAGGTCCTTTTGCCTGACTTTCGCGTTAGGTCTTTCGCCTAAATTTGACATTAGGTCTTTCGCCCACTTTTGATATCAGGTCTTTTTGTTTTTGCCTAACTTGTGAGGGAACTGTTACCTTTACGGTTCTATCGCCTTTTTTGTTAGGTCTTTTGCCCGATTTGTAAGGGAACTGTTACCTTGACGGTTCGTTTGCCTTTTATATCAGGTCTTTTGCCCGATTAGTAAGGGAACTGTTACCTTGAGGGTTTGTTCGCCTTTTATATCAGGTCTTTTTGGGAAAGGAACTCTTACCTTGATGGTTCGTTCGCAATCCTCTTTGTCGCTTCTGTGGGACCTTTCGTTTTCGTTCGAGTGGCTATGCTTTGTATGAAGGAATGATTTGTTTTATTGACATAACATTTTGATTACAAGCTATGCATAAAACCTCCGTAAATGTTCAGAGTTAAATGGACGAGGTAGCCTTACACCTTCTGTGGTTTCCAACAAGTAGGACCTTGGGGCGGCAATCTTTACTACTTTGTATGGACCTTCCCACTTAGATGAAAGTTTGTTTTGGTTGTCCAGTCTTGTGAATTGGCGAGCGCTGACTTTTCTGTTAAAGTATCGAGCAGTCGCTAGTCGCATTTTAGCTTGGGCATTGTCTGATCGTCATCGCTTTTCTTCTGCAAGATTGAGGTCTGTTCTACCCTCAAATTCATTCGCTTCGGTATTAAAGTGTAGGATACTGTGGGTAGGCACCACTATTTTGGCGAGTGCTACTGGTTCTGATCCGTACACTAAACTGAATGGCGTTGCCCCCGTAGTTGTTTTGGGTGTTGTTCGAACAACCCACAGTACATTATCCAGCTCTTCTGCCCAGTTTCCTTTGAAGGCTTGAACTCGTTTTTTGAGTCCTGCCAGGACAACTTTATTGGCTGCTTCGGCTTACCCATTCGTTTGAGTATGGTGTACCGAGCTGAATTTGTGATCGATATGGTATTCTTCGCAGAGCCATTTGAGTTTTTTTGCTACGAATTGTGGACCATTATCGCTTAAGAGTATTTTCGGGACGCCGAACAGTGAAAATATATGGATTTTCAAGAACTTGATCACTTGAAATTCGGTTGTGTAGGCCAATGCTTTCGCCTCTATCCACTTGGTAAAATAGTCGATCGTCACGATAATGTGGGTTATTTGCTCAGTGCTGATGGGAAAGGGGCCCAAGATGTCTATTCCCCATTGGGCAAAAGGCCTGGTGCCCGCTATTGGGGATAACAACGTTGGTGGTCAACCGGATCTTGGTGCGAAATGTTGACAAGTTGCGCACCTTTTGTTAATTCCGTCACGTCTTTGCTCAAGGTTGGCAAGTAATAGCCTAGTCTGAAGATTTTGCGCGTTAATGAGCGTGGACCTTCATGACATGCAGCGACTCCTTTGTGAGCTTCGCGGAGAACCCTTTCTGTCTCGGGATGAGAGATGCACCTTAGATAGGGATTTGAATATCCTCGCCTATAAAGCTCTCCATCTATAAGAAGATAACTTGTAGACAGATGGCTTACATTCGTGGACTCACATTCATCTTCTAGCAATATTCCTTCTTTACAAGAAGTTCTGGAATGGAGTCATCCAGTTGACCTGCCCTTGAATTTTGAAGACTTTTGCTCGGTTATCGAGGACCGAATATAGAGCTTATTCCCGAAATTGCACATCCTGTATATTTGTTCCCCCGAGCGTCAGTTTGCTTAGAGAGTCTGCTAACTGGTTGTCTTGGCGAGGAATAGATTCAATCGTGAAAGTTGGGATTTCGGCGATGAGTTTTTTAGCAATCTCAAGGTACTTTTTCATATTTTCCCCCCTTTGCTTCATAAGTGCCATTGATTTGATTGACAATTAGCTCTGAGTCGCTTTTTGCCTTGAGTGGCGTTATGCTTATTCCTTTAGTGAGTCGCAGTCCAATGATAAGAGCTTCTTATTCGGACTCATTGTTGGTCGCCTTAAAAGGAATGGTGATCGCATACTTTAAGGGCTCGCCATCAAGGGGATGTGAATTAATCATGCCCCCGAGCCTTCTCTTGAAAAGGATCCATTAGTATAGAGTTCTCAGCCTTTGTTTGTATCTTCTAACTGACTTTGCTGGTTTGCTGCTTCTGCTAGACCATTGCTTGTACTTTCAACTATGAAATCTGACAATGCTTGACCTTTGATGGCCATTTTCGGCGCAGATTTTATCTTGAATTCGCTCAACTCGACTACCCATTTAACCATTCTTCCTGAAGAGTCTGGCTTCACAATGAAGTGTTTGAGAGACTGGTTGTTGAGGACTGTAATGGCGTGAGCGTGGAATTACGGTCTTTAACTTTCGAGCAGCAATAACTAAGGCATAAAGATACTTCTCAATCTAGATATATTTTATTTCAGACGAATTATACAACTTGCTTACAAAATATACTGGACTCTTCTAATTTTCCTCATCTCTTATTAATACAAGACTTGCTGGAACCTCGCTAATACTTTTATATAAAAAGATCTGTTCGCCGCGAATGGGTTTCGCCAGAAGTGGGAGTGTCTGCAGGTGCTGCTTTAATGATTGAGAGGCAGCCTCGCAATCAGGTGTCCACTCAAACTTGCGGTTTGCCCTGAGACTCTTGAAGAAAGTGATTAAGTGCGGCCAGGCGGCCATTCAGACATTTGACTTCCTTATGGCTGGTTGGGGACTTCATATCCTTAATGGCTTTGAGTTATTCAGGGTTCTTCTCTATTCTACGCTCGCTTACCATGAATCCCAAGAATTTGCGTGATCTAACTCCAAAGGCACATTTTGCTTGGTTTAGGCGAACGATGTGCCTCCTCATGCATTCGAATGCTTCCCTAAGGTCTTCTGTATGAGGGCTTCCCTTTACTGTCTTGACGAGCATGTCGTCCACATAGGCCTCCATATTACGCCCCAGCATTTATTGGAACAGTCGGTTTAGCATTCGCTGATAGGTTGACCCCGCATTGATTAGACTGAAGGGCATCACTTTGTAGCAAAGTATATCTCTGTCTACATAGAAGGTTGTGTGGGCTTCATCGTCTGAGTGCATTCGAATTTGATTGTACCCTGAATAGTTGTCCATAAAGCTCAGCATTTCATGACTAGAGGTTGCATCCACCAGCTGATCGATTCGCGGAAGGGGGTATGAATCTTTCGGGAAAGATTTATTCAAGTCGTGGAAGTCGACGCACATTCTCCACTTGCCGTTTGATTTCTTCACGATCACTGGGTTGGCGATCCATCTAATTTGATAGTGGTCCTCCCAGGATGGCATTATACGAGGTAGGGGCGTTGTCTACTAAGAAGGTGACTGATACTTTTATGCTTTTCCATCCTTCTCCCAAAATTACCGTCACGGTTATGGCTCGCTTGACCGATGAGTTGTTCTCACATCGAAATCGATGAGGGGAAAGTTAACTCGCTTGAGGTATTGCTTGGATTTGCCCATTTTTTTGAAGGCGTCCAGGAATAGGATGTCTGTCGAGCTTCCTCTGTCAACCAGAATCCTCTTTATATCACAGCCATCCACTTTAGTTGTGATGACTAACACATCATTCTGCGGAGTGGTGTCATGTGCCAGGTCTTCCTCGGAGAATGAGATTATACAATCTTCTTCAGGCCGAGATCTCTTGCCAAATTTGACAACTGCAGAGATTTGAGCAGCATAAACAGCTCTCGCATTGGACCCCTCGCCTCCGGCACCAAACCCTCCAGCAATCAGGTTTATCAACCTCCTGCTCTGAGATGGGCCAGATTACTCTGGCGGAGCTGCGAGTGGGCTCTACGTGGGGGCATTCGCCTTCTGTCTCGTCCGACCACAAATTCTTATTGCATGCCTCTCTGGATCAACTTCTCGATGTCGCGCTTGAGAACACGGCAATCATCGGTTTTGTGGCCCTTGGCCTTGTGATATCGGCAATAGCTTTCTGTGTTCTTTCTCATTGGCATATAACTTTTCCGGGGTATTGGCGGCCTTACAGAGACCTTCCTTCCATCTCGACTACTACCGCCGGGATCTGCTTGTTTAAAGGCGTGAAATACTCGGGGACCTCTGGATGTCTTGGTCATGCGGTTTCCTATCCGTGCTTTTCTCGAACATTCTTATACTTCTTTTCCTTCCTACCATCGCGTCGGGTCTCTGGAACCACCGTTGGCAAGGTCGTCAGGAAATTGGCTTCAGAGTTCGCCCTTTCTAGGTCTATAAATCCTTTCGCCCTTACTGCTAGCTCTTCAGCGTCTCTATCTCCTGAACGTGGTAGCTATTGCGCGGTTTTCTCGAGGCTTTGTTGGCCACATCAATTCCTCTATAAATGGCTCAAATAATCTCCCCATTTATGACTCGGCGATCTATTTCTGTAACGTTTTTGTGAAAACGCCCGTAGAAGTCGGCCAATGTTTATGCTGGATGTTGTTTGACTGCGTCCAAGGCGACCACGCTTTTCAGCAATTGGCGCTCGCCCATATATTGCTCCAGGAATTTGCTATTTAGCTCGGACCAGGTCCCTATTGATCCTGCAGGGAGGCCGAAGAACCAAGACAATGCCAAACCCGAAAGGGCCGACGGAAATAGCAGGGTTAAGTGATTCTCGTCATTCGACTTACCCAAAAGAGAGGCTTCATGCTTGTTGACATTGATTATGGGATCTCCTCCGCCACTGTATTCAGGGATGACCCTGGCAACTACATCCTTTGGAATTTTGACTCTTACCAGGTCACTGGTGAAGGGATAAGCTGATCGCTCCCAGAAGGGAGGCATGATAGTTCCGCGTTGTTCCTTGAGTCTCTTACAGATAAGCTCCTCAACTTGGTCAAGAGTGAATTGGTGTTGCTGTCCTCTAGTCGGTGTAGAACTCGATGGATTGACAGAGTGAGTAACCGTCGGCGCCTCAGTGGAAGCCATCTTGATACTAAGAACTGATGTCCAGAAGTAATCTCTTGATCTTCGTGATGGGAAGTGGTGCCTGGATTTCCAGCTTCTACTTCCCGTGGCCACGCAGGACGAGGATCTTCATGAGGAGCAGGGGCTTGTCTGTGGGCCTGTTCTATGATGGTTTCCAAGAGGGATATCATCTTCGCGGTTACCCGAATGGTTTCCCCAGCCACTTTGAACAATTGGTCGAGCTGGAATCTCTACAGCATTTGGAACACGGTCCGGTGTAAAATTGCCAACATGCTCTCATGCCAGCCTCGAAGGGACGGCATCAGGGGCTGCTTGGCTAGCAGGTTCTTGGGGGAACGGCTAAGCGGGGGCTGATTCAGAGCTGTCTGAGGATTGCTCATTAGCCTGCTTCCGACGATTGCGGTTAGAGCGAGTCTGCATGACTGTTTTGCTCGTGTTCCCACAGACGGCGCCAAATGTTGAGTCTGAAATTCCCAGATGCTGATTTGGTAATGAATTGAATACCAAAGGGTTGATGATCACGCGCTTTCATTAGAGCTCTAATGAACCTGCAAGAAGGGGATCACAATAGAAAGGGTGCCTCCGGGTCCCACTCCGATGCTTAAATGAGTATACCGTGTGTATGAACTCAAAACATAATGAACATATTGTAAAGGAAGAGTATTTATAGAGTTAGGAGATCCAACCATTATAGGCAGCTTAATATCTTGGTGAATATTGTGCCGGTCAAGATTAGGATAGCAGATATTACGGTTATGACGTAATATTGTAGTTACCTTATGTAATCTCTATAGAATATGTGCCTGATATACGCGGGATATCGTGGCCATACACTTGATGTCGGTTTGTGGGACAAGAGTTGAAAGGTTTGACTCCCTTGGCGAGCAGTAGGAGGCTTTGGCCTTGGCCGATGACGACCTCAGATAGAGTTTTGGTGTCCACTTTAGTTTGGGTTTGGTACTGGACCGCTGTGTGAGTGCCAGATTACCCTGATTGTGGCTCGGCACGGTTCTAAATAATATTGTTTTTCCCCCTGCAAAGTTATTGGGCCTCTGAGGCCTTTCTCTTATTGGGCTGACACTATAAATACCCAACACCTTTGATCGTCGACTATCAAAAAAAGCATCTCGATCGACTAAGAAGATAAGGCTTGATCTTTTTCTTTGGCCTTGTAAACAAGAGACTTTTATCTCTTGATCGACGGAGTCCTCTGAGGACATGACTCCCTCACCATTACAACCTCAAGAAGGAAACTAAGAACCATAATTGTACCACTTGGATCACTGCAAATACGAAGCCAGATTCGAACATCATCCATCATGAGGGCCTCATAGACTTCCGTCAAAATCACTGAGACTTGCTAAGGTTTAGACCAAACTCCAGAAAGTGCAAATTTATACCTCGCATAATGCCCTCAGCTTGGGTGAGACCATCAAAATCCCTAGGAAACTCCCTAGGAGGAGTGTCAATGATAATGCTCGGCACGCTTTACACTTTGACCGTCTAGCAAAGGAGGGGAGGTCGAAAAGATACCTCCTCTACGGACTGCAAACGAAACAACCTACATATTAAGGGAAACGTAAAGAGAGATGAATCAGAAAAATTGCCCAAATGATCAGACCAAACGCAGGTGGTTAAATGCTCGTCAACTCGAGTGCAAGCTTGGTATTTTGGGCGACAGAGTTGAGGCTCAAAAGACTTCAACTAACGGTAATTATAGATGACATCAATAACATTCCAATCTTGATCCCGAGACGAAGGGTCATCGAAGTTGAGGGCTCATCTCTTGAAGGTGGGATCAAAACCCATGGCACTCCCCATTGGAAGAAGAAATAATAGTTCTTGTAATTTGACTTAGTCGACCAAAAATTAATGATCAACAAAAAGTTGGTATTCCAATCCTAAGAATCCTACTCTCGTTACTCCTTGAAGCAAAACCACTTCAAACAAATGGTCAATAACTTGTTATCCGTGGCAAAGGTGGTGAAAACACTAAAAATGTTTAGGGAGTACTCTTAGTCATTAAGAGCGCAAAGTGTCCTAAGCCCTACTCAAATTTTGAGGGAATTAGGGGCTAACTGCACCACACTAAAGTGATAGTACCGCCACATCTATTCTAAATTTGTGCAGAAAGAGAACCGCAACACCGCATGAAATTACTCATAGTCAGGGACGAAGCTATTGAAGGTCCAGGGGGCAAATACCCCCACTGACTTTCAATGGTTGTAGTGTAGATCTTTTATTTTTTGCTAATTTTAACTTTTGCCCCAACTGAAAAAAAAAATAAAAATGGGTACAAATACTTTGTAGTTTGTAATCACGAAAATGATAATCTGATAATTTCACCAATCTGGATTGACTCGGAATAATCACCAATTTAGAAAGTCAAATTCCTGATTTTAGTACCAACTCTCACGTTCTCACCTTTCAACTCCAATTCGTCAGAATTTTCTATCAACAGATTCAATCAAGCTAAGATTTATTGAAGATAAGACCAAGACCCAAAGTACACAGAGGCGACCAAGACCCAATGTACACAAAGGCCAAAGCGATTCTAAATCAATATTGAAAGGTAATTTCAATTTTTCTATTGATTTCTTCAAATCTTCATATAGTAGTTTATCTCTTCAATTAGAGTGGTCGTGGACCGAACGAGAGATGCTGTGAATCACTACCGAAAGGAAGAAGACAAGAGGTCGGTTATACTTTTGTTGGTTGGTGCCGACTGTCGAAAGGAAGAAAGCAGTCGAGAGTCTCGGCCTGAGACTGAGAGTGTTGCTGTATATGGCTTACTGTATGTCCAGTATCCCTTGCTTGAGGTTGAGGCCGAAAGGAAGAAAGAAGCCAAGTGAGTGTTGTCGTCTTGCCGAGAACGAAGATCACGAGTGTTGCCATGTAAGTCTGTGACTGTGTCTCTCTGTCTGTCCCTTGCTTTTCTTCTTCTTCTTCAATGTCAACCACGTGACCTGCATTAATTGGGTTGAGAATAATCTGTTGTTGTGACCTACATTAATTGGGTTAATGGTTTAAGTATTTTGGGCTGAGAACAATTTATTATGCCGTAACAAGATTAAAGAGTTAATGGATTTATTTTGCCATGACTTAATAATTTGTACAATTCTACTTAATTTTGTATTTATTTTATAGGTATTGATCAATTTTTTAGTAGAATTAAAAGAAAATTCATTGATGAAGATGAACATTCAAGCCACATAATAAATGAGAAGTTCTTGAAGCAAAAGTATGAAGAATTCAATTTAGATGATCTACCGTCGGATCCCGGCTTGATGAAGAGTAAGTTGGTTTGCCCCCACTGACTCTTCATCCTAGCCTCGTCCCTGCTCATAGTAAATATACACTCATGAGCCTTATGACAATGTAGCCTCATTCAAAGATACCTAAGACGCTTTACATCACACAGGCCTCCCATTGACATGACCACTTTCAAGGGCTAGCCTCAGCTCGTTCGAGTTACATCTTATACTGAAGAAGGCTTATCTATAACAAAGGCATAAGAAGTAAAAACAAAAAAAGAAAGAAGACAAAAAAAATAGACTCTAAGACTATAAAAACTATCAAATTTGGACAATGAAGGCACATGGCAAGTAGATCTTTGTGAGCTAGGTGCTTGGGACGACGACCCAACAATAGGCAGAGCAGACCCAGACGCGGAACTCAAGGAGAGGTTTCTATTGTGGGTGGACATTGTCGAACGAATGAGGTTTTCATATGAAAAATCAGACAAAAAAATTTAATAAAGATTCAGGAAGTGAATAAAGTTTCAAAGATATATCTAAAAATTCTTCCCCCCAAACTGAAAGATATTTATACTCAAAGAGCAAAAGCATTTCAAGCTACCAAAGTTAACATCATTGTTAGGGTTTCACCCCTATAAATACCCTATGCTTCACCTAATTTTACATATACATTCATTATTATCACAATCAAGAATGATCATCAACATCCACGAAAATTCAATGTTGTCACAACGGCTTTGACAGCAAAAAGCTTCTTTAGTTTCGGCAAAATTGTAGGAAATCATATAACATGGAGCATAAAATATGGAGCATAAAACATGGAGAAAATATCTTTTCCATATATTCTCCCTTCTACTAAGAATAATGTTTTAAGCATGTTTCTAGGTCCTATGTATTCTAGATATCTATATATAATGTGTTGTAATATACAAATGTTGATATGAGAATGTGTGTGTTATATCTACAAACATGTGTATTAAGTTCAATATGGTATCGGAGCTTTGTTTTTCGATCAGTTCATCTACCCGTTACCTGTTTTAAGTAGTCGAATCATGTCAAAATCAGACCGAAGAGTCAGTTCCGGCCAGAAACCAGACTCAATAGTTTCGTTGGCGACTTAAATGGCAGCTCTGGCGGCTCAACTGGCAGCTCTGGCAGCTCAACTGTCGGTGGTTGCGAGCACTTCGATGAGGCGTGGCTTCGTGGAGGTGTCATGGACGTCGCAAACGCCGAGCAGGCATGGCTTGCCGAGGAAGAAGGTTTGCCGATGCATGCAGGTCCTAACAACAACAACCTAGGATCTTCTCGTAGCGGCGAAGGTCCTCCACAGCCACCGGCCCAACATACCTCACCGTCGCACCAGCAGCTGCTGGGAGAGCAACAAAATGCTGCCCTATTCCAGATAGATACCCCATGTCAAAGAGAAGTGTGCTTGAAAAGAAGCAAGGCTGCAGAGGTGTGGCTCAATAAAAAAGGAGTTACTCCATCCATGTATGCTCCATTCAAGAAGAATATTCTCCAACGTGCTCCAGTTGATGAAGGCCATCACGTGAATACATGTGCTCATCCAGATGATGACATGGAAGGCCATCACGTGAATACAAGAATGTATTCAACCCATACAAGTTCCCATATAATGAAGGCCATCACGTGTCATGATTTATGGTTTTATGAAAAAAAACTAATTACAGGTTTGGTACCTCTAAGTTAATCAAATGTTCAAATCAACCTCATGAGTTTGATATGTGTGCAAAGCAGCCTAAAGTGTATCTAACAAGTGGTCCATAAGGAAAAAATGGACAGTGACTCCTGGATTCAGGTGCTACAGACACGATGACGTTTGATAAAAATGACTTGATGGGACGCACCAATCCTACTCGGACATGTATTGAAAGCGCGAACGGTGAATTATCAGCGGTTTGTGGAGCAGGGTCGATAGAAATCTCGGCATCATTTAAGCTGAACAATTGTCTTTATGTTCCAGGACTTTCGTGCAAATTAATGTCTATAAGTTGTTAGGATGTATGAAGATTGTAGGTTGCTTAGCCTACAAGTTATTACCGTATTGATCAAGGAACTGTGGTGGTGTGTATAGAAGCTTGTAGAATTGTCTAGAATCGGTTAAGAATTAGTTAGTTAGAGTCTTCCTTCTTGTAAATCCTATATAAATAGGATCATCTAGGATGTAAATCTTTAACTTTGAATGATAGCTTGCATTCCAAGTAATTCTGTTATTTCTGTTTGTTCTTCATTTCCATTTTCTGATTTCCTTCTTCATCTCTCTCAATTCACTCTAGTTTGGTGTGAGATTACTAAAATGGTATCAGAGCTATTCTAGTTCATCCAGAGTCGCTGCGATTGTCACAATCAATCGGTGAATCTGTTCGCTATCAAAGATCTTGTAAGCTGTTGAAGGTACTCTGTTTTGTCCGAAATCTTATTCTGTGCTGCTTGATTTCTGTCTGCTGTAAAAGAACCAACTGCTGCCTATATCTGTTGCAATGGATGAGATAATACCTGCTTTCTTCAACAAGAGAATATGTCAGTTAACAGGAGAGGACAATTTTCAGCCCTGGAAACAGCAAGTGTTGTTAGCTGTTAGAGGTCTAAATCTTGAAGGCTACCTGTTTGGAACACTGGTAGTTCCGCGACTTCTGGAAGACGACGAAGGTAACAAGATTCCAAATCCTGAGTTTCCAAAGTACTCGCAGCAGGACAGTTCATTGGCGTCATGGCTTCTAGCCTCCATTGCGTCTCCAATCAGCAAAGGATTGGTCGGTTGTATGACAGCCTCTGCGATATGGAACAGGCTGCACCAGAACTTCTCTTCATCGTCAACAACGAGGATCATGAGTCTATATGACAGACTCAAGGTTCGTAAACTCCTAAATCAGTCCATGAGAGATTATTTGACTGAAATACAGCTTACATGCGATAGTCTATTGAGTTGTGGGCATCCAATAGAGGAGATGCAACATATATCCATTATTTTGAATGGAGTAAAGGGACAGTATGACAGTGTAGTTGCTGTAATCCATGCTAGTCGAAATCCATATGATCTGGCCTCTATTTCTTCTGTTCTTCTTGATGCAGAAGCAAGGCAAAAAGATGCTATCTTTGATACATCACTATCTGCAGCTAATGTGGTAGTTAAAAATGTTGATGACAAGCCTATTCAGGTGGACTCTGGACAGGTCTCTGCGATGGATTCAGGACAGACACAGAGTCAGACGAACTTCAACCAACGTACACCAGATTACCAACCAAACAATACCTCGTATGGAAGAGGTAGAGGCAAAGGTCGTGGCTACCCCAACAATAAACCTCAATGCCAACTCTGCGGTAAGTTTGGACATCTAGTTAATCGGTGTTATAATCGATTTAATGTACATTTCCAGGGAGTGACATCTACCTCGACTGAAAACATGAGTGCTAATTTGGTTTCTCAATGGCACGATGAAGATGATTCTTCGTATGTTAAGAATCAAAGTACAAATCAGTCGGTTGCTTTTGGTACTGGATATGGTGTTAACTCTCCCTCAGCATCTGTGTCTACTATGCCTCCTGTTTCTTATCCTCGGCATTTACCTGCCTATCCTCAACATATATCTGCTCCTTACTCTCAACCAATGTTTGCACCGCCTATGTTTAATCAATATATGACCAATGCTGCTCCAATGTACTCTCCTATGCAATATACTCCACCAATGTATCATCTCAATTCTGGTACATCTACATCTGCATTTGCCCCTCCTGTTCAACAATTCCTATCTGGTGGATATTCTGCAGCTCCAAGCGTGTCAGCTGCATCTGTTAACCTTGACAATCTGAGTCAAGTTCACCTTGTCTCATCAACGACAACAGCTGGAATACACTCGGATAAAGCCTGGTATCCAGACTCGGGAGCCACCAATCATCTGTCAAATGGAACTCCCCCTGTCAATTCATCGCATTCTTATGCAGGCTCGGGTAAAGTACAAGTAGCAAATGGTAGTTACTTAGACATATGTAGCATTGGCACCTCTGTTATAAACACTGCATCTAAGCCTCTATTATTAAACAATCTCTTATACATTCCACAGATTACTAAAAATTTGGTTTCTGTTTCGCAGTTTACCAAGGATAATAGGGTATACTTTGAGTTTCACAAAACTCATTGCCTGGTTCGGGACTCTGATACTCACCATATTCTGCTGCGTGGACATGAACATCAAGGCTTATATAGACTTGATTTTAGCTCGTTTAATAATAATACTAGGAATTCTGTTGTTAATAAATCGGATTGTCTGTCTTCGTATGAAAGCTGTAATTCTTCTGCATTAATGAACTCGAGGATGTTGTGTAATGCAAATCAGTTGAAACTTTCTCCTATGATTTTACATCAAAGGCTTGGTCATCCTTCTCAACATGTGTTTTCCTTGGTGATTAAACATTCTAACTGGAATATAAATGCTCAAGTTCCTCACTGCACTGCTTGTGCTGTTGGCAAAAGCTGTAAAATACCTTTTTCTGATTCTATGACAGAATACAGCATGCCTTTAGAACTACTTGAAATGGATTTATGGGGACCAGCTCCTGTTTCTTCAAATGGCAACTTGTATTACCTAAGTATTGTAGATGTTTGCTCGAGATATACGTGGATCTATTTTCTTAAGAAAAAGAGTGATGTCTCTATCTTCTTCCCGCAGTTTCACAGAGCAGTGGAGAATCAGCTTGGACACAAGATCAAAGCTGTACAAACAGATGGTGGTGGAGAATTCAAAGCCTTAGCAGGATACCTCAGTCAGTTTGGCATCAATCACAGGTTTACCTGTCCATATACGTCTGAGCAAAACGGTATTGTAGAAAGGAAACACAGACATATAGTTGAGATGGGTCTCACTTTAATGAAACAGGCTGCTCTTCCTTTTCAATACTGGACCGATGCTTTTTTCACATCCGTGTTTCTTATTAATAGGCTGCCTACGAAAGTTTTAAACAATATTTCGCCTCATGAGAAGCTGTTTCTCAAAGTTCCTGATTATGAGTTTTTAAGAGTGTTTGGTTGCTTATGTTTTCCATTAATTCGTCCATTCAATAAACATAAAATGGATTACAGATCTACACCGTGTGTGTTCATTGGTTATTGTTCAAATCAGCATGGATATAAATGTTTAGATGATGCTGGTCGTGTTTACATATCAAGACATGTTAAGTTCAATGAAAATGTGTTTCCTTTTGCTGACAAAAGTGGATCTTTTATGCAATCTGGTGCTGCTAAAAATACTGCTACTTCTCTTCCTTTCTTCTTACCTTTTAACTCGGCTTTGTGTAATGCTTTAGATGATGAGATGATGCATAATGAACCTTTACCTATACCTGTTCAGGTTAATCGTTCAGCTAATAGCATCCCTAATCTCTCGGGATGTGCTAGACAATCAGATTCTGACCCATCTAATTTGGCGATACCTACTCAACAACCAGTGGAACAGCTTTCTGATTACAATGCAGGTAGTCATGATATTGGGGATACGATTTGTACTAATTTGGATGCTGGAAGTCAACTTCCTGTGAGGTATGTTCTCAGTGACTCTGACTTAGTTCAGCTTTCGTCTGATGGTCATGCCTTATCTCAACCAGCTGTTGAAAGGGTGCATAGGTCCGACAGTGTCCATGGTGTTCAGGTACCACCTACTAATTATGTTCGATCCTCTCTTGGTAGTAAGCATTCGATGCAGACTAGGTCCAAAACAAAGTCATTGACTGCTCTTACTTCTTCACTTGTTGAGTCTGTGAATAATGATCATTTAGAACCTCAAGATATACATGCTGCTATGCAATCCAGTGTATGGTCTTCTGCAGTTCGTGATGAACTAAATGCATTAATAGCCAATGATACATGGAAATTGGTGTCGTTACCTGGTGGTAGAATACCAATTGGATGTAAATGGCTGTTTAAGGTTAAAAGAAATTCAGATGGATCTATTGCTAGACACAAGGCTCGTCTAGTGGCTAAAGGGTTCTCACAAAAACCTGGCTTTGATTTTCAGGATACCTTTAGTCCGGTAGTCAAGGCACCAACTGTGAGGATTATACTTACCTTGGCTCTCACACACAAGTGGAAATTACGACAGGTTGATGTGAACAATGCATTCCTGCATGGAGAACTCTCTGAGGATGTTTACATGATCCAGCCTCCTGGGTTTGAAAAGTGTGGTCAGGAGGGAAATGTGTTGGTTTGCAAACTTAATAAAGCTCTGTATGGCCTAAAACAAGCTCAGAGAGCTTGGTTTGAAAGGTTAAAGTATTTCCTTTTAAATAGTCTTGGCTTTCTGTGTCGTTAGCTGACAATTGCTTGTTTGTTCACAAGTCATCTGCAGGTTCTGTTTTTCTTCTAGTTTACGTCGATGATATTGTCATAACTGGAAGTGATAAGGCTGAAATTGAAAGGGTGATTAATAGGATTAACAGCGAGTTTAAATTGAAAGACCTTGGATCTCTTAACTACTTTCTGGGGATGGACGTGCAGGTCTTGGATGGACGTGCAGGTCTTGGACGTACATTTTGGAGCTTATAGCAAAAGCAGGATTAGCCAATGCCTCAGCCTTGCCTACACCTATGTCTGGTAATTTTTTAGCTCGAGTAGCTGAAGATCATGGTGAGTCTCCTCCTGCTGATGAGCATTTATATAGGAGTGTTTTAGGAGGTTTGCAGCATGTGTGTGTAACAAGGCCTGATATTCATTTTGCGGTAAACAAACTGAGTCAATATATGCAACATCCTCTTATATATCATTGGAAAGCTGTGATTCGTGTTCTTAGGTATCTCAAAGGTACCCTTGATCATGGTTTATTGTTTCGTGCTAGTTCTGTTCCTTCGTCTGATGTTGTGTTAATCTCCTATGCAGATGCAGACTGGGGCAGTGATGTGGTTGATAGGAAATCTGTGTCTGGCCATTATTTGTTACTTAATGGAAATCCAGTAGTTTGGAGCTCCAAAAAGCAGTCAGTAATCTCAAGAGCGTCTGCTGAAGCAGAATACAGAGCTATTGCCAATGTCGTATGTGAAATTATGTGGGTAGTATCCTTGCTATCTGAACTAGATGTCAAGCTAACAGTTGTTCCTATAGTGTGGAGTGATAATACAGGTGCTGTGGCCCTATCTGAAAACCTGATTCATCACTCTAAGATGAAGCACGTTGATTTAGATTTGTGCTTTGTTCGTGAGAAAGTTCAAAATGGGCAGGTATTGGTTAACTATGTTCCAGCTACAGAGCAGGTTGCAGATATCTTGACAAAACCCATCACAGAAAAGCAATTTGTTGCTTTTCAGACAGAAACTTGGAGTAATGTCTTTCAAGGAGTTAATGCCCAGTTCTGAGGACAATCAGTATCAGTCTGTAAGTGTTCATGATGATCAGTCTAGCGATATAATGGATGAGTCTGATTTGGTTTAAGTGTAGGTGAAGATTAATTTTGTGTTTGATATCATGTTTCTCTTGATATGCTGGTTTTTTTTTTCTCTCGATCTGCTATTCTTGGTACGGTTTGTTCTGGCTTTCTGTTTTTTTTAGGTTGTTCTGCATTTACACATAGAACTCATACCTGTGTTTAACATTACAGATCTCTGTTTTAGTGCGTTTTCAGTTATCTTCTTGGGGAAAGTTTCATCTGGGTGAGGTTTGTTTATGACAGCTCAAGCCTTGTTCACTCTTCCTTGCAATGTTGGTGTTTGATCAATTTGGTAATTTCAGTGCATTTTTGTGTGTGTCGATTCATTCTTTTGATCTCAGTTGTCATGTGCATTAACAGTCATCTTTACTCTGACAAAAGGTGAAGTATGAATCCAAAAATAACCCTACTCAAAGAAAACATTCAAGCAACTTTGAGTAGGTGTTTGAGGATGAAAAGATGGAGGAAAATGAAAACCTCCCAACTTCATTGGTAAGATAGAGGCACATGAAAACCTCTCTGTCAGATTAAAAAAAAAAAAAAGAGGGTGCAATGATTATCTCTCAATCAAGTCAAGAAGTTTGACAGAAAAAAAGAAGAAGAAGATATGTCTGTTAGTTGCATCGTGTATGATCTGATTGATCTAAGTTTGAATTGTCTGCATGATATGTAGTCTGAAATTGTCTGAATTGTCAAATGATCGGGTATTGGAAAGGTTGATCTGTTGGATGCTTGGTTGACAATAAGCTGATTTTCATCGAGATGGGATGATTCGTGAAAGATGCTGTTATGCAATGAATCAGGTTGTCTGAAATGTTCTCATATGGTATGAAGGGTTATGTTAAATGCAGATGCGTACTTGGAAAAACAGGAAATCATGAATGATCTTGACCAAGTAATGGTTAGATTGAAGATGAAAGCTGCATGGAAAGTGAAGCTGAAAATCAAATTGCAAAATCAAACTTCTTAAGGGAATGTTAGGATGTATGAAGATTGTAGGTTGCTTAGCCTACAAGTTATTACCGTATTGATCAAGGAACCGTGGTGGTGTGTATAGAAGCTTGTAGAGTTGTCTAGAATCGGTTAAGAATTAGTTAGTTAGAGTCTTCCTTCTTGTAAATCCTATATAAATAGGATCATCTAGGATGTAAATCTTTAACTTTGAATGATAGCTTGCATTCCAAGTAATTCTGTTATTTCTGTTTGTTCTTCATTTCCATTTTCTGATTTCCTTCTTCATCTCTCTCAATTCACTCTAGTTTGGTGTGAGATTACTAAAATAAGTCATGTGACTAAGGAATTAAATTGCATGGTCTTAATTTATCCGAGTTTCTGTGTATTACAGGATATTCAGTCGGGGAAGACGATTAGGCGTGGTACTGAGCGTGCAGGATTGTACTATGTTGACGAGGTGGCTCAACACGGAACTGCAGCGCTAGCTCACGAGACTATTGACAGGCAACGATGGTTGTGGCACTGACGGTTGGGACATCCATCTTCAGGGTATCTCCGCATGCTATTCCCTACATTATTTTCCCAGCAGAATAATTGCTCGTGTGAAACTTGTATTTTGTCCAAAAGTCATAGACAGTCATATCAACTTTCTAAGACTAGAGCGAACTCAGTTTTTTCCTTAGTTCATTCAGATGTGTGGGGTCCTGCCCCAATTTCCGGATCATGCATGAATAGTACTAGCATTAAATATTTTGTGCTATTTATAGACGATTGCTCTAGGATGACGTGGGGTTATTTCCTTAAAAATAAATCTGAAGTGATTTCCAAGTTTGTTGCCTTCTATGAAATGATCCAAACACAGTTCAATAAACAGATAAAAATCCTATGGTCTGATAATGGAGGTGAATTTGTTAATTCCTCCATGCAAAATTTGTTTAGGGAGCGAGGTATGATCCACCAAACATCGTGTCCACATACTCCACAACAAAATGGGGTTGCATAACGAAAAAAAATAAGATTGTCCTTGAAATGACTCGTGCGATTATGATTGAGTCTCATGTCCCTACTTATTTATGGCCTGAAGCTGTAGCAACTTCCGTATACCTACTAAATCGTCTGCCTACTAAAGCAATCAGTCTTAGAACTCCACTACATGAACTCTCACAAAATGTTAATGCTCCCTCAACATTAACTCTTCCACCACGTATTTTTGGGTGTTCTGTCTATGTTCATATACCAAAATTCGACCGTTCTAAACTTGATCCATGCACAGTCAAATATGTCTTAGTAGGCTACGGAATTCATCAAAAAGGCTATCGTTGTTATCATCCGTCTACACATCGGTTATATACAACGATGGATTGTGATTTTCTTGAGACAGAATTCTATTACTCCACCCAACATAATGCTCAGGGGAATAATCAATCAAACCCATCAAGTTGGGTGTCAAGTCTGGAATGGCCCGAAACAGTCCCAAAAGAGTTAGTAGGCGGAACCACCGAGACACTTCAAAACATAGTACAATCTGACCAGGCAGGCGTTGGTATCATACCCACCCCGTCTAATACTCCTGAGGTAAGTACCCATATTTCAGATAATGAGTGCACAAGTTATTCTGATAACAATGGTACAGGTAAACAAGAGCAAGGGGAGGTATACATCGAGAAGATATGTATTACCACCCATATAAACCCGGGGAGTGCCACCAACACGGGGTATGTACCAAAGAAAACAAGATACCCGATTACGAATCTGGCGAAAGGGAATATGTCACTAGTCGCGTGTGCATTTGCCATGGCGATTTATTTAGAAGACATACGAAGGCACGTTCATGAGGCTCAAGCCATAGAAGAATGGCGTCAAGCAATGAGCGTATAAATGGAAGCACTGGAGAAAAGCTAAACATGGGAGAAATGTGTACTCCCACCTGGGATGAACGCGGTTGGATGCAGATGGGTTTACACGATCAAACACAGGGCAGATGGGTCGATTGAGAGGTATAAGTCAAGACTAGTAGCCAAAGGATACACTCAGACCTATGGAGTTGACTACTCGGAAACTTTTTCACCAGTAGCAAAGATTGACACGATCAGGGTATTGTTCTCTATAGCAGCAAATAGGAACTGGCCGCTACACTAGTTCGATGTGAAGAATGCCTTTCTCCATGAAAAACTTATTGAAGAAGTATGCATGGAAGCACCTCTAGGCATGCCAGAGAAGTTTAAGAAGGGAGAAGTATGTCGATTAAGAAAGGCATTGTATGGGTTGAAACAATCTTCTAGGGCGTGGTTTGGAAGATTCATGACAACAATGAAGAAGTATGACTACACGCAAAGTAATGCGGATCATACGTTGTTCCTAAAGAAGAAGAACGGAAAGGTAATCTTCTTGATCATTTATGTTGATGATATGATAATTACAGGTGATTAGGAGGAGGAAATACACAAGCTTAGAAAAAATATATTTAAAGAATTTGTGATGAAAGACTTGGGCAATCTCAAGTATTTTTTGGGAATTGAAGTACTTCGATCAAATAGGGGTATTTTTATTTCTCAAAGAAAGTATATCCTTGATCTCCTTTTAGAGACAGGAATGACAGATTGTAAACCTACTGATACTTCCATCATCGTAAATCACGGATTAACAATCAGTCAATAAGCAAGGCCAGCAGATCAAGGACGATACCAACATCTAATGGGGAGGTTGATTTATCTGGTACACACACATCCTGATGTAGCCTATTCAGTAGGGATTCTCAGTTAGTTCATGCATCAACCCCAAGAGGAGCACATGGAAGCAGCCATGCGGGTGATAAGGTATCTAAAAGGTACACCAGGGAGAGGGATTCTATTCCAAAGTAATGGACATCTTGAGCTCAAGGCGTATACTGATGCGGATTGGGCAGGTAGCAAGATGGATAGAAGATCAACGTTTGGATACTTCACGTTTGTGGGAGGAAACCTGGTAACCTGGAAGAGCAAAAAATATAAGGTGGTTGCTCTATCGAGTGCGGAGTCCGAGTTTAGAGGAATAGCTCGGGGACTGACTGAGATACTGTGGATACGAAAGCTATTAGCAGAGATTGGATTTCCAATCAAAGGGTCACGCAACTTATGGTGCGATAACAAGGTTGCAATCAGTATTTCTGAAAATCCAATTCAGCACGATAGAACTAAACATGTTGAAATAGACAGACACTTTATCAAAGAAAAATTAGAAGAAGGTGTTGTAGTTTTTCCATATGTACGATCAGAAGATCAACTTGCTGATGTACTAACTAAAGCTGTCAATGGGAAATCATTTGATGAAGTCTGGTGCAAGCTAAATGTGTGTGATCCCACAATTCTGCTTGAGGGGGAGTGTAGAAAATCATAAAACATGGAGCATAAAACATGGAGAATACATCTTTTCTATATATTCTCCCTTATACTAAGAATAATGTTTTAAGCATGTTTCTAGGTCCTATGTATTCTAGATATCTATATATAATGTGTTGTAATCTTCAAATGTTGATATGAGAATATGTGAGTTATATCTACAAACATGTGTATTAATTTCAATAAAAATATCTCGTAGTTGATGACATTATTCAGTGTCACAGAATTTGCCATTGATATACTTTTGTCGCTGCAATTTGTTTACCCCCCAAAAAATGTACTGTTGAAAATACGTTTGATACTAATATATAAAATCAATTATACCAACATAGTATATTGCCGAAAAAAAAATTTAGTATTAAGATTTCCTGATGCAGTAGACCTATAAACAGTGGCAACTTTAAGCCGAGTGTAATATTACATTTTTCGTCGCTAAATGGTACACCAACATATAAACTTAGATAAAGAATCGGTACCGGACATAAACAAAATCCGATCAAAACATTTTGTGATAGACAATATTGTTAATGTGAAAAAAAAAAATAGGATAGCTAACAAAGTGTTTTGAGTGACCTCCAACATTAAAGTCCATGGTAATTACCAAGGGAGCTAACACACATGTACATTTTATCATAGCATATAATTTTATACATAGAAATTAGAAATAGTAAAGTGATAAAAAAAATAAAATTAAGAAAAGCCTACCAATATATATTTATATATTTATACAGATAAATATAAATTTAAGCAAAAATTACTAAAAAGAGACACTTATCTCTAAAAACTACACTTAGCAGGATAACTAAAATAAGAGTCTACCAATACTTAGCGAGATAACTCAAAATTTGAACTGAACCCTTATCTCTAAAAACTGAAAAGAGACAGTGAACTTGTCTACTGTATCAAAATTGGATTTTTGGTTATTGGTTTCACTTTTTATATACAATATTAAAATATATATCAAAAGTGTACAATATAAAATTATATACTAGCAATATATATAATAAACAATATAAAATATACAACATAATATATATTCTATATTTATACGGTTTTTAATATAAAATAAGATACAAGTATATCATATATTTTTAATATAATATACAAGTATGCCCTCTCCTCTCCTCTAAATGCCTCATATACACAACATATAATATAATATATAACTGAGTATAACCAATGACCAATTTATAATATAGTATGTAGAGACTTGAGAAACCAAAGAACAACTACATCTAAGTTTATTTCAAAAAATAATAAGTAAATTTAACTTAAGAAAGCAAAAATATAACACTTTTGCTTTTATGTCTTGTTGCAAAAATAATAACACTTGTGCAAAAATAATAACACTTACTTAAGAAAGCAAAATAATAAATAAATTACACTTGTGCTTTTACGTTTCCTCACTTGTGCTTTTATTCAAAAGAATCGGTCGACTCTTCTTCCCACTCCACCCTTCATCAAACAACAATGAGCATAATATATCCACGAAGTCGATCGAATCGGTCGCCACACTTGACCATAATCCATAATGTCTCCCTTCTCGTAGAGACGCCTGAAACGGAGGAGGACGAGACTCCAACGCAAGCCACAACCCAGGTCTTCCTTTTTCCATAATTTTCTGAAAAATCAGAGCTTTTGAATCAATGTGGGTATCAAAAAAACGCCATGGGAATCGTTTGCGAAGAGATCAGGATGGAGTCTGTGATGTGTCTCAAACCGCGTCCTTTACCAGAAGACCTAGCAGTTGTGCTATTTGCGAATCTGAAATCTAGACTCTACTCGATGAGACGCGCGAGTCTTCTAAATCAATTACTCCAGTTCGTCGTTCTGTTCGCTTAATTCAATTGCTAAGGTTGTGTTGTTTGCATTCTTGAAATGACTATTCTTTGATTTTGTCCAAAGCTTTGATTTTTATCCTCTAAAGAGATGATTTTTTTCTTTGACTGTCTTCCTGTTGACGAAGATGAAGATAACTGCTACGTTGCTGCTCTCTTACTATCATTCTATATTCAGAATCTGAAGTCATTGTTATGGGTGACTAACTACTGCATTGAACTTGAGAGAAAGACTTGGCATTTTGTATATAAGTTGCTTGTGCTGCTAGAAGTAGCTTTGTCAAGCGTTTTGCTTTAAATATGAACTGGTGCAGAGTAAATGAACCAGTTTAGATGAAGGAGGGGTGCAGTAGGTGTGGGGGCTTACGTAGTTACATTTTAGTGAATATGAGGATCTTAAGAATTTCTTACAGCCTGGTTTGGCATTATCTTTCCTCACATACTTCAGTGAAACTGTGAATTTGGCATTATCTTGTTGTTATGGAGTGATTGAATGAAGGACAAGCATGCGAGATTACTAACTTTTCTGTGAGGAATTTAGCATCTCCAGAGAAGAAAGTAAACTGTTTTTTTCTGAATAAAAAGTGTAAATATTTATTCAAGGCAGTTTTTTTTCTTATTTTGTCTTGTCACGATATGATTAATTTACCCCCACAAGACTTGATATTAACAGTAGTTATTACTTAGTCACTTAGTTGCTCACAGAATCATCGGATTCTGTAGAGTACTGGATGGCATTTGGTCAATATTATTTCAGTCTCTTCAATATATGGAATTTAAGTGATTATCAGTGGTAGAACTAATTTTAATTTGTCTTGCACGTCTCATTAACTTCATTCTCCCTTGGATTACCTGCTTAGTACATCCTTGCCACATCTGAGTCCTCTTCAAACTTATCTCGATATGATGGTGTTAGGTATTGAAGTGCACTATCTTGTCTACTATGATCATTCACTACCCTTAAATAAATTTATCTCAACACCTTTATTTCACCACTTTTCTGTCGAGGATATAAGGTTATATTTGTTTTTGTTTTTATGTCCATTGGTGTGCCTGTGCATGTTAGGGAGTTCTGATTGACCCCCTCCCCCAAAATAATTATTATGTTTGTCCTATTAATATCTTTGATGTGCTCGGACTTTGATAATCAGGTATGGAAACCAAGCAGCTACTGTAGAGCTAAATTATCTTTATGGAAAATCACAAGGTCATAGGTTATGTCTTGAAAAGTTGTAAATATTCCTGAAAAGTTGTAATGTCCCGAGGTCATAGGTTGTAGTCTCTGAACAATGTTAACTTCATTTTATGGATGATTGTAGACTGTGTTCCTGGAATGTCAGTGTTTTGTGTTTTGGATATGGTTCTTTGTAGTAGCAGAGTTATATGCTCTGTTTTCGTATATGGCTATAAAACCGATTTTTCCATTAAACACAAATCGATGCAATATACAATGAAATAGTGACCACGATACGCTGACACTAATGCCTTCAATTTTACATCAGAAAAATGTCGAACCAAAACACATTTTTTAGCATCCAATAACGCCGAAGGTAATTACGCGTAAACCATATCGTCATATTGGCGATGCTAATGGTCAAACCAAATGTTCATACTAGTCACGACAAACCTTTAGTGTCGGCATATTGTCGTCGTGGAAACATTTAGTCACGGAGCCTATTGGCACGACTCTAAGCATCGACACGGGGTATTAGCAGTGCCAACAGTGCTCCGACCAACGATTATTTACCGTCGCTGTAGAGCAACTTTCTTGTAGTGATATATATATATATATGTATACTATACTAATTTAAGCATCAAAAAGGGTCACTGAGGAACACGCTATGCTTCACCTATACTAGTCTCTTTTTGCAGATGTTTGGATCAATTTTTAGAAATTAAGATCAACTCCCGACGAGTTTGAGGATCTATTTACGTACCTTTTCACAACTTTAAAGTCTAGCTAACCCATTCATATGGGTTTTTCCAAACACTAGAGCGTGTTCCTGATATATATACTAACTAGTTTTCCTCAATCATTTAATATATATGTCCACCTATTCTCAATTTGGCTACAGAATATATAATATACATATATAACTATAACTATAACTATAACTATAACTGTATATATATGCAAAATTATTCTGCATTATCGGCACCTTTCGTCGATTATTCTGTACCTTAGATGTCATGCAGATCAGAAGAACCTCCTGGTTGAAAAAAATCTACTTTGGCATGTAGCTTCTGGAAGTTACTTGGTGGATGCAAGTGTCACGAGCAAAACTCCATAAGTTAACTTTTCTATCCTCTCAGTTTGGAACCCTTCTAAACCCTCAACCACCATAATAGGGGTTATTATTATTAGTTATATACCATGTTATATATTAGACCCTAATATCAATATTTTTACCTAACAACATGTAACGTTTGTCCATAAAAGCACCAAAATAATCGGTAGTAAATGACTAACACTAACATATTTAACAAGGTCAACATATAAAGCATGTTCTTGGTTCGAGTAAATGAAAAAAAAATTCTTATGGATGGTTGGGATTAGAATGAAGAGACAAAGGAGAATCTAAGAGTCCGTTTTATAAATAGTACACTGGCAACCGAGGGATACATTAATGCATGTCCAATATAACTATTCCAATGTTATATAAATATATATAATTGAATGGATAATAGTTAAACATGTAAAAAAAGTTTATATTTAAAAATAGAACTGATGGGTGATGGTTTATGTAATATACATGCATTCGATATGGTAAAACATAATCACATATAATTAAGTTACCTCTGGATTGATTGCCTTAGCGGAAGCAGATCTGCCTGAGGTTGGGATCACTATCTGCCGGACGGGAGGACACGCCACGGGTTAACGGGCAGTGACTTAAGTTTCCACAGCTGCTGACCTCTGTCTAAACTGTGGGTGATTATCTATTTCTGTTCTCTCACTTCTGAGGAGAGCGCCCCATATATATAGAGATGTAGAGAGGGATAGGGTTTAGGGCAAGTATCATATACCGGGCTTACCTGAATGGGCTCCTACTTATGGGTGACCCATTAACCTAAATTCAACATCTCCCACTCGCACAAAGTGGGGGCGCTGATTCATCAAGTCAGCACCTACGAGAACGAATTCTCCTTATACAGTTAAGTCACATACGAGGAGGCAGTCATGCGACCGGCAGACACTACGAGCAAGGTACTGCGCATCTGTTAGGAGTTGTAGTGATTCGAGGATCTCACACCATCAGTGGATATGTGCCCTGCACCCTTGGCCATATAATCTTTCTCAAGGTTTGACCACATAATGATCTTTCAAACCTATACATCTGCATTATGCCCACAACCGCATCCTATGCCGCGATTGACGGCTGTCTAGTGGACACAATATTAAGAAGATCCCATAATGACCATCCCCTTCCCACGAAACCATCAGCACAATTCAACTCGCTTTTCTAGAACCGGGTCCAAGGTACTTGTGAGCGCACCCATCGAGCACGCACTAAGATAGAAAACATTGAACTGAACCTCAAGTCTCTGTTCAGAGTAGTGAGGATACGTATGTAGCTCTTATGCGAAGAGCTATGGGTCTCACACGACTCCGAGTTAAGATCACGTCTCGGGTCATACCCATGGTCGATTTTGGGTGCGCTGCGGTATGGAACGCGCGCTACAGCTTATCTCCTTTCCCATGAAGCATATGTCAAAATGTTGTACGGATGTCCATCAAGCACACAGAGTACCCGAACAAAAAGTCACAAAGACCCCCATCTGACCCTTCTAGTGGATGGACGGACCATAGTCCGTTGTAGTGCGAAAACAGATAGCTCCGGACACAAAGTCCTTCCTGGTTATCCCGACGGACTTCCAAAAACTAGAAGATATCACGAGCCTCACCCAGCCACAAAGACATAGAAGCTATCACCCGTGTGAGAGGGTGACCAAATCCACTTTGACATATATTAACAAACAATCACAGAAATGAACACACAAAATACTCAAACTGCGAAAGCATGCATACTCAAATATAATTCAAGTCAAAGAACATTATTTGGGAAATATAATTAATGAAGAATATCAACTAAGTCTACACAGTCCTAGAGACTTCACATGTCTCACGAATGACTCCCTCTTCAAGGGTTTGGTGAAAGGGTCCGCAACCATTTCTTCTGTAGACAAATACTCCAAACGTATCATCTTGTGTCTCACCATCTCTCTAGCATAGTTGTACTTGATATCAATGTGCTTTGACCTATTATGGTACTTTGGATCCTTTGTAGCAGAGATTGCGGCCTGAATGTCGGAGTAAACTAGGATCGGCTAAACTGGAGTCCTACGGCTCAACAATCGATCCAGCAGCCTGCTCAGCCACACAGCCTCTAGAGTGGTAGTCGCAACAGCCACAAATTCGGCTTCCATAGTAGACAATGCGGTACAGGACTGCTTCTTGCTCATCCATGATATTGCTCCATTGGATAGCAAGAATACAAACCCCGAAGTGGATTTTCTCTCATCCAAGTCACCACTGCTGTCTGCGTCGCTGTACCCAATTATCCGGAGATCCTCTGACCTCCGTAAGTCTCCTTCAAATCACAGAGCATAGTTGACGGTGCCCTTAAGATATCGCATGATCCTCTTTACTGCCTGTCAATTCTTTAATCTGGGGTCATCTTGGTACCGACATACCATGTTGACTGCGTGACAGATGTCCGGCCGAGTACACACCATTGCGTACATCAAGCTCCCGACTGCGCTTAGATACGGAATCTGTTTCATCTTGTCCATTTCTTCCTTAGTCTTTGGACGCATATCCATCTTGAGAGGTTCACCAATGGAAGCTGGAGTTTCAATTGATTTGCAGTTATTCATGTTGAACTTTTCCATCACTTTGTTTATGTAACTCTCCTGTGAAAGCCACAACTGCTTCTTCCGACTATTTCTCGAGATTTGTATCCCAAGAATATATGCCGCCTCACCCATGTCCTTCATCTCGAATAGAGAGGACAACTAGACCTTAATCCGTGTGAGGAACTCCAAACTATTTCCGGCTATGAGTATGTCATCCACATATATAGTCATAAACACAAAGTCCGGTCCAGATCTTTTGGTGTACACACAACGGTCCTCATCCAACATGAGAAAACCATTTTCCACAACCAAATCGTGAAATCTGTGGTACCACTGCCTAGAATACTGTTTCAGACCATAGATCGATTTGTGGAGTTTGCACACTAAGTGCTCATGACCTTTCTGCACAAAGCATTCAGGATGCTCCATATAGATCTCCTCTTCTAACTCACCATTGAGGAAGGTGGTCTTAACGTCCATCTGATGCAGTTCAAGACCTAGACTCGTTGTAATAGCCAGAATCATACGAATCGTGGTCATTCGCACTATCGGTGAGAAGGTCTCCTTAAAGTTCACTCCCTCCTGTTGTGTATAACCTTTCGCACCAAATCAAAATTTGAGACGCTCAACAGTTCCATCGGCCGTAGCTTTGTTTTGAGAACCCATTTGGCTCTTATTGCTCTACATCCTCTCATATGGTCGATCAGTGTACAAACACCGTTCTTCCCCATAGATTTTATCTCGTCCTCCATTGCTTTTATCCATTCTTCCTGAAAGGGTCCATTGAGAGATTCTCTAACGGTTTTCGGCTCGAAATCTGTCTCGTCAGATATTAGGTTGTTCAGTTCTCCATCACCTTCGAACATATATCGTCGGGAGGGAAACTTCTGTCTTAGCCCACGGCCTAACAACTTACTACTACCAGGGGTACGACCATGATCGCTCCCACTGGGAATAAGATCCCTAATGCTCCCACTGTCAACAAGATCATCAGGAGCGGAATCTGTTTCATTCGCTCCAACAAGAGGTGAATCTGACAGATGACGAACTGATTCATCCTCTGCCACTTCATCTCTCCCACTCAAATTAACAGGTATCTGCTCAACTTGATCTTGCATCTCATATAGAGATTAATCCAAACCAATCTCTCCCTTCTTCGGAAATTCGCTATCTAAAAACGTTGCGTCTCGTGATTCGAACTCGGAAACACTCCCACTGTCCAGCTCGTCTATAAACATATACCCCTTGGAGGTTTCAGAGTAACCAACAAAGATACTCTTCTTTCCTCTAGGTCCAATCTTCCCAAACTTGTTCGAGGAATCATGGGTGTAAGCGGTGCACCCCTATGGGCCCATACGGCTAAGGTCCAAACTTCTTCCAGTCCAAAGCTCGTATGGAGTGGAGTTAACCGTTTTCGTCGGCACACGGTTCAGGATGTAGGCGGCAGTTTTCAAAGCATCTCCCCAAAAGGAAATTGGCAATTGAGCCTGCGCCACCATCGACCGAACCATGTCAAGGAGTGTCCTATTGCGCCTCTCTACAACACCATTTTGCTGAGGGGTGTAGGGAACCGTCAACTGATGAATGATCCCCTTTTGGGCGCATAGGTCGTTGAATTCTACTGAAAGGTACTCTCTTCCACGGTCAGTGCGGATGGTCTTAACCTTCCGATCTAATTGATTCTCAACCAAATTCAAAAATGATCTGAAGCAACCTATTGCCTCAGATTTATGGGAGATCAAGTAGACGAATCCATAATGAGTATAATCATCTGAAAATGTGATGAAATATCTTGCTCCATGCAGAGCCCTAACACTGAAAGGGCCACCAACGTCAGAATGAACTAATTGCAATGGATATTCAGCTCTTGGGGCCTTACCAAAAGGCTTTCGGGTGGTCTTTCCTGCTTGACAATTAACACAAGTAGACAACTCCACATGCAGAATGTTGGGCAGCAAGCCCCTTTAGGCCAGCCGCTACATTCTATGTTGGCCAATATGACCTAATCTAGCGTGCCAATCATTCACATCGCAAACATTGCCACGAGTATAAGAAAGCATGAAATTATTGTTGCATGAATCCAAATCTAAAACAATAAACCCACCAGAAACTATCCCAAAACAAAATAGAGTTTGACCTAAAGATAATTGGACTGAAAGCTCATGAAAAGACAATGTGAAACCAAGTTTCATTAATCTTAAGACTAAAAATACATCCTGGCGAATCTGTGGAGCATAGAGGACATCATGTAAGACTAGGACTTGTCCACCGCGCAGACGCAACTCACAAGTTCCAATCCCTTCGACTTCAACACGAGAGTTGTTGCCAACATAAATCCACCTAGTCTCCCGTGGAACTCTCCGGTACTTGACAAAAGCGTCTCGATCCCTCGCTATGTGGTATGTCGATCCTGAATCCAAAATCCACATAGGACATGATTCAACCAACATAACAGTACTATAACCACAAAGTTCGCTAGAATTACCAAAGAGATTTACCTGTCGCGCTGGTTCAGGACATGCACTCGCAATGTGTCCCTTTTGGCCACAATTGAAGCATCTCCTAGACTCAGGCTTCCTGGCTTCTGCGCTTCTGCTTTTGGAGGAGCATCAGTCTTTATCTTCTTTGCCATTGGTGCACATGCGACTCCACGTCGTGCACCACTCCCTCGCTTACGACGATTCTTCTTAGGTCCAGAGAATGATGCCATATGAACTTCAGCCTTAGGCCCTGTAGCCTTGAGACGTTCCTCTTCCAGCTCAATGTGCCTTCGAACCTGTTCAAAGGTATTGAGTCCTTCAGAGAGAGTCATTTGAATCTTCATCTGTTCCCAGGATTTAGTTAAAGAGCTGATCACGGCCTGGATTTGCTGCTCATCGGTCAGGAGTTGACCAGCCTCCTTGAGTTCTGCGATCATGTTGGCCATGTGCCTCAGATGCTGTCTCATGGAGTGCTTTAGGATTCATCTTATAAGAATCAAACTCGATGTTGAGCGAACGCAGCTGTGCAGTTGTATAGACACCAAATATATCCTGCAAAGCATCCCACATCCCTTTAGTCGTGTATTCTAGATCAAATTCACACAGAATATCATCATCCATTGTACTCAACAATGTAGCGCGCGGTTCAGCGTCCTTGGACTCCCACTCATCATAGAAGGTCTTCTGCTGATTCGTTAATCTAGTGTCGGGTATTTTCTTGATCTTCTTGATGTGGTCAATCGACCTTTGCTCAATCAAGACCATCTGTATACGCTTACTCCAGATTTTGTAGTTATCACCGTTAAGTCTCAGACCTTTGTTCAGCTCAACGATGATGTTCTTCGTGGAGGCCATATTTCACTAACTAAAGGAAATTTGATTAGGATCATGGAGACACAAGGAACAATGTTCTAATGCATGTAAAAAGACAAGTCTCAAATTAACAGTATAGACTTTAGAACATACTTAAATTCGGAGGACAACCCTAGCTATGCCGAGAAGCCCTCCCCATTTCTAAGCATGTCCTAAAGTCACTACTATCAATCAAAACACAGTCTATACACTCAGTCTTTAAGAGAACATAGTCAAACAGATCGCACTAAGCATTCAACTCTAACATAAGACGATTGTCCTAGTATTTTTTTCAAGGAAATTCAGAGAACCTCGCAGGCTAACCGAACGGTTCACACTTAAGATCATATACCCAAGTGTAGTTCGAACTTATCCAAACTTATGAAAGGTTACTAAAACAATCCTAAAGCTTTGCTACCTAGACTATGCCAAAGCTAGATATCCCTACCAAGGTAATCTATCCTATGCAAGTAAGGTAACAAACCACACAATTCAATACACACACATATATATTGAAATGTTTCAAAAATAAATTAATTTGGGGCTAATTTATAATTTCCAAAATTTTGAGGACCAAAGTCACTCTAACCAAAATTAACTAACATGTTAGACCAATTTTCACACAGTATGCTAGGATCTCAACAAGTCATAACCTAGTCAATTCTACCAGTCATGGAGTGAGGAGCCAAGAATTAAAGTAAGGCAAGACTATCTACCCTGTAGAAAACACAAAGTAAACCAGGGAACTCAAGGAACCCACGTATCGTTCTACCTATCCAGTCATGCATCATTAAACAGTATAAGGCTCTCCCATCAATTAAATTGATCTAATAGTTAATTTAATTAGCCCAAAATAATTATTAATGAAACGGTCCACGCACAATTACCGGATATAACAAACCACTAAGACCCATTAAGGATCCAGGATCGGAACCAAGTTCGTTTATGACCAATTCAGGTAGCCCAAAGCCTCTGAATGAGCTCAGACCAGGTTGAATAGCTTTCAGCCATTCAAAAATGACTGAACCAGACCGAACCGAACCGGTCAGCCTCTACCAACCGGTCCTGGCCGAACCAGTCAGCCTCTACCAACCGATCCTGGACGAACCGGCCGGTCAACCTCTGTCAACCGGTCCAAATTGAACTGGTCGGTCCAACATTTCATACCGAACCGGTTTTAATCTGGTTCGGTCCAACGTATTAGACCAGACCAGTCTAGACCAGTTCACTCAGACTGGTCCAGAACAGTTATCTTCCCCGTTTCTTCGTTGTAACTGCTAGGGTAGTGCGCCGCCGTTTTAATGTGGCAAGTCACGAAGGCTGGCCACGGGGGGGGGGGGGAGTCAGCCATCACTTCCCGACCAAACCCCGGCCTCAGGCGACTGGAGTCGTGGCCACAACCACGGAAGCTGCGGCCATTCCTTTGGCCGCAGCCATGGAGGCTACAACCCTTCCGTTGGCCGAGCCGCAGCCACGAAGGCTGCGGCTAGTAGGGGTCGAGGCTGCGATCAGCCTTGGCGTGGCGGCAGCCACGATTGCGGCCAACATGGGCAGAGTCGTGGCCACGAAGGCCTCGGAAGCCCCTAAGTCGGCCTCGATCACAACTGACTGCGATGGTGATTTTCCTGAAATTCAACAGTTCGGAAACCAACCTAACACAGCTCTGATACCAATGTTGGATTATGTAATATACATGCATTCGATATGGTAAAACATAATCACATATAATTAAGTTACCTTTGGATTGATTGTCTTAGGACGTGGATCTCCCTGAGGACACGCCACAGGTTAACGAGCAGTGACCTAAGTTTCCACAGCTACTGACCTCTGTCTAAACTGTGGGTGGCTATCTATTTATGTTCTCTCACTTCTGAGGAAAGCACCCCATATATATATAGATATATAGAAGGATAGGGTTTAGGGCCAGTATCATATACCGGGCTTACCTGAATGGGCTCCCACCTATAGGCGACCCATTAACCTAAATCCAACAGTTTATATATATATATACTTTTTATTGCTTCCTATATCCATAAAGCTTACTATACTTGTAGATAAAGAGAATTAGTTGACATATGTTGGGACAAGATACCGAAAGTGGTCGTGAAACTTTGTTAGGGGATCGAAGCCGTAAGAGGTTGATTCAAACAGTTACAAAATGGAACATTTAAAGTTTTCATCTTGGTCCCTATTTTATACTTAAGTGAGTATGGTGAATATTTTATTAAAAGTGAATGTAAGATGTATTCAAAGAGAGAAGTAATAAGTATATATGCTTATCAAAATCTAACGTTCATATCAATGTTTGGTGGCTTACCTTCTAGATATATTTTGTGTATTTCGCACTATATTTGAGTATTTGATAGGCTTTCATGCTTTGGTAATAGAATATATCTATATGATTAGTATTCATGCCTATTATAAAAATATTATGTGGGGAGCTGATACCTAAAGGGTGAGATTTGTGCATCGTAATGGAAGGATGGACATGAGTCCTCTTAGCACTCAGATTCGATATTTGTTACCTTAAGTGCTCATCTTGTGTAAGTGTTTGTCTGTGTTTGAGCGCTCACCTTTGTATGAGTTCTCGTTGGCATTTCTCTAAATAGATATCGCCTACTACCAAACACTTGCCCCCGAAGTTCGAGTGAAATTTGTTTTTCGGTTAAGGATTATTCTTAATAGTTTTAGGAGACCATGATCAGTGTGTGCCTTTGTTCAGTGAGTCTTTCGATTTTGCTTAGGCAATTTGGTCTTGAAGGTACCTTGTTGGGCGAGCCTTTTCGAATATGTTTGTAAAATACTCATGGCCATCCTTTCGATTAACCTTAGCCTTCCTTTGGCATCTGTTTCTTTGACCAATCTTTCCACTTATATATCACATTTAGCGATCCATTTGGTTATTACTAAGATACTTTTGGTGATCCTTCTAGTCCTTACAAGGCTGCGTTTGGCAATCCTTTTGTGTTAGGCTAAATTTCAAATCTTTTGTTTTGACATATCCTTGAAAAGCATTCACTAAGTGCTAAGGGTTGCGAAGAACGAACTCTAGTCTGGGATCACTCTCTGAACCAATTTCTTGACGCAAGGATTAGGAGTTGTCTCGATCATGGCAACAATCCTTAGAACTCTTATCAATCTCTCTATACTATAATTTGTATGGATTGAGAGTATGAAATTTGTGATGACTTTTCCTGTTCAAAATCCCTTATATGTTGGTTGGCTAGGTAATTTCATTTATTGCAGTCATTCCAGTTTTGTAGTACGCTATGTAATTTGTTCAAAACAATCCTTTACATGAAGATTTTCTATTGTGTGTTTCTCTGTACTTACTAGGAATGTGCCAATTGTTGGACTGAAAAATGGAAGCAACGACCTACCCTTACGACTGTTTTATGCTCCTAAGTCATTTCTTCTCTCTTTCTTTATTTAATGGCGCTAATGCTTTATTTTCTTTTCGGTTGATATCCTGAAACAAAAAAAAAACATCATTAGGAGGTTGCCGTTTTTATTTACAAATTTTTCTTCGCTAGTAATTGGACATTACTATTTGCATGTTTTCTCATCCATGCCTATTTTCTCGATTTAGGATGCTTTGACTCTTTGTGTATAAGTACCCTTTGCTCATAATTGCTTAATTTTTACTTCATAATCCTTCCAAATTCTCTGCATTTATTGCATTCTAAATTTTGAAATCTCTTCGTTCATATGAAAACCTTAATTTATATTTTGACAATGGTTGCCAACACTGGAAACTCTTCTTCAAGCCCCACGGTTGGGTTCGCCACTGTTCCTGCAATTTTGTGTTCAGACTGTGCTTTCGTACTGTACAACATGTAATTTTCTCGTCTTAAAGTCGCAGATTTCCCCTCGACACTTTGTTCTTCTTGACATAGCTAGGTATTTTCTTTTGTATTGATGTGAATCCCCATCATCCATGAATATTCCAATTCAAAGTTGTAGTGGTCCAAGGGGTGCTAGGTGATATGGATGATCATCGACACCTTAATACGGGTTGCAATTCATGTATGTTGTTTAGGTGTTTATCGTTTTTACACATATGGTTATGGGGTTGTGGTCTCCCTTTGTCCTGAGTTGGACCAACTATTTGAGGGTTATCACCTTAGTCTGGTGCAGTTGGCGACTTCTAAGCTTACACTCGATTTCACTGGCATTCTGTTTCCCGCATATGGTCCTGTTGATGGGGAAGCTTCCTAATTTTCTTTTCTTTATCCTATTTTTTGTAGGTAATCGTCTATGATTATTCATTTATCATTTTTTCCCTTTGCCGGACCTATCAGATCTCTTTGTAAAACAGGTGTCCCTTCAACCTCTCCCTCCCCCCGTCAAGCGACCAAGGAGAAAGTGGCCTCTTGGTATTGTGATTGGTATTTCTCTTAGGGACGTGCCTTAAAATTCAAAGCAGGACTTCCCTAATTACGTTATCATGCAAATTATAAACTTCAGGATAAAAACGCTAAAAGACCTACCATGGGTCATCTTTTGGAGGTGTGGGGATCACCCCAAGTATCAAAACCATATTTCAGGCTCTTGCAGTTCAATAAGACACCTTATGGGACAGTCGATTATGTGGGGGTTATGGAATCCCTGCCCAACTTTAACCAACACAGCTCTTCCTTCTTCTCTAACTTAAAGGGTAACATGAACTTGTGTACGCATAACTTAAATATCGTCATTCTAGAGTTAGAGTGGGTGCACGTTCCCCTTATTGTTGATGACATTGAACGCTTCGTGCTAGGTCCGTTCTTTCATTTGGCAATTGTAAGTCTTTGATATTTATTTACTTACCAATCATTTTTTTATGTGCTTCTTATTTGGTTTCCTTCTTTTCAATCTCCTTCATTAAGGGGCTTCTCTAAGTCGTCTTATAGGCGACCTCACCCATCAATTGGAAGTTGATAAAGTGACTTGATTATGGGAAATGGTAAATCCCTCCAGAATATCCCTCTCAACAAGATGGACCAATAGAAGCACCATTTAGCTATATTTGAAAGGATCCATAAGGATCATGTGTGCACCGTCAAGGGGGAGAAGTAATGATTGCAGGGTTAACCTACCTGGATTTAGGGAGAAAGGACCAGTGTTGAGGACTAGAAGGCGTGGGTTGAGTCAGATAATGCTCGCAGCAAGTTTGAGGTTGAACGCTTCTTGGAGGAATTAGCTACCTCAAAGGTGGTGCAAGAGCAACATGGGAAGAATATTGATGAGTTCTTTGCCAAATTGAAGTCCATCATGCTCAAGTTAAAGTCAACGTCCTCTCCTCGGGAGCACATCTTGGGGGAGTTCCAAGACTCTTACAAGTTCTGGGAGGATTCCCTTATGGTTATGAGGTTGGAGATATACTTCTTCCTGCTGACATGTTTAAGGAGATCTTGGAGGTCAATCCTAAGTTTCTTCTCGATGGCATGGAGTTTTGTCACGGCGCCATTGAATATGAATTTGAGTCGGTTCAAATTCTGGTCACTTGATAAGGGGATCCTCTTAATGGAACCAAAGACGTTATCTCCAAGGAAGGTGCCGTCTTTCCTGGTCCCAAAGATGATCGACCTCAATCCTCGAGTCACTTAACCTTTTTATAATAGTAAACTTTTGTTTTTTTGTAAAATCTTTGCATGAATGAATGTATATTTCTCCTCGGCCTTCTTTTTTAACCTTTTTTACCTATATGTTATAATCAATGTGTCTATGACTTCGATTTAGGTAGGCTGGTAGAGAGTAATTTGTGATGGAAGTTTTAGTCGACCGTCCTGTTTTTCTTGGTTAGGAGTAATAATGATGTTTTGGTCGATTAACTCCTTTAAATCCCATGCCAAGTCTTCGTTTTTATTGCTTGATTCAGCGAGTATATGGTGATACTTTTGTTGACTGGTCACTTTTACCATTTTAACCAATTTGTTGACGCAAGGATTAGGAGTTGTCTCGATCATGGCAACAATCCTTAGAACTCTTATCAATCCCTATATACTATTATTTGTATGGATTGAGAGTATGAAATTTGTGATGACTTTTTCCGTTCAGAATCCCTTATATGTTGGTTGGCTAGGTAATTTCATTTGTTGCAGTCTTTCCTGTTCTGTAGTAAGCTATGTAATTTGTTCAAGACAATCCTTCACATGAAGATTTTCTATTGTGTATTTCTCTCTCCTTATTAGGAGTGTGCCAATTGTTGGACTGAAAAATGGAAGCAACGACCTACACCTTACGACTATTGTATACTCCTAAGTCATTTCTTTTCTCTTTCTTTATTTAATGACGCTAATGCTTTTTTTCTTTTTGGTTGATATACTGGAAAAGAAATCATCATTAGGAGGTTGCCGTTTTTATTTACAAATGTTTCTTCGCTAGTAATTGGACATTACTACTTGCGTGTGTCCTCATCCATGCCTATTTTCTCGATTTAGGATGATTTGACTCTTTGTGTCTAAGTACCCTTTGCTCATAATTGCTTAATATTTACTTTATAAGCCTTCCAAATTCTCTGCATTTGTTGCATTCTAAATTTTGAAATCTCTTCGTTCATATGAAAACCTTAATTTATATTTTGACAATGGTTGCCAACACTGGAAACTCTCTTCAAGTCGTACAGTTGGGTTCGCCACTGTTTCTGCAATTTTGTGTTCAGACCGTTCCTTCGTACTGTACAACATGTAATTTTCTCATCTTAAAGTCTCAGATTTCTCCTCAACACTTCGTTCTTCTTGACATAGCTAGGTATTTTCTTTTGTACTGATGTGAATCCCCATCATCCATGAATATTCCAGTTCAAAGTTGTAGTGGTCCAAGGGATGCTAGGTGATATGGATGATCATCGACACCTTAATACGGGTCGCAATTCCTGTATGTTGTCTAGGTGTTTATCGTTGGGGGTGTGGTCTCCCTTTGTCTTGAGTTGGAACAACAATGTGAGTGTTATCACCTTAGTCTGGTGCAATTGGCGACTTCTAAGCTTACACTCGAGCTCACTGGCATTCTGTTTCCCGCATATGGTCAAGTTGATGGGGTAGCTTCCTAATTTTCTTTTCTTTGTCCTTTTTTTTGTAGGTAATCGTCTATGATTACTCATTTATCATTTTTTCCTTTCACAGGACCTATCAAATCTCTTTGTAAAACAGGTGGCCCTTCAACCTCTCCATCCCCCCGTCAGGCGACTAAGGAGAAAGTGGACTCTTGGTATTGTGATTGGTATTTCTCTTAGGGAAGTGCCTCATAATTCAAAGCCTGACTTCCATAATTACGTTATCATGCAAATTATAAACTTCACGATAAAAACACTTAAAGACCTGGTCGTGGGTCTTCTTTTGGAGGTGTAAGGATCGCCCCAAGTATCAAAACAATATTTCAGGCTCTCGTAGTTCAATAAGACACCTTGTGGGACAGTCGATTCTGTGGGGGTTAAGGAATCCTTGCCCTACTTTAACCGACACAGCTCTTCCTTCATCTCTAACTTACAGGGTAGGACAAACTTGTGTACGCATATCTTAAATATCGTCATTCTAGAGTTAGAGTGGGTGCACGTTCCCCTTAATATTGACGACATTGAACGCTTCGTTCTAGGTCAGTTATTTTATTTGGCAATTGTAAGTCTTTGATATTTATTTACTTACCAATTGTTTTTTTTATGCGGTTCTTATTTGGTTTCCTTCTTTTGAATCTCGTTCGTTAAGAGGATGCTCTGAGTCGTCTTATAGGCAACCTCACCCATCAATTGGCAGTGAATAAAGTGACTTGATTATGGGAAAAGGTAAATCCCTCCAGAATATCCCTCTCGACAAGATGGACCAATAGAAGAGCCATTTCGATATATTTGAAAGGATCCATAAGGATCATGTGTGCACCGTCAAGGGGGAGAAGTAATGATTGCAGGGTTAACCTACCTTGATTTCGGGAGAGAGGACCAGTGTTGAGGACTAGAAGGCGTGGGTTGAGTCAGCAAGTTTGAGTTCGAACGCTTCTTGAAGAAGTTCACTACCTTACAGGTGATGCAAGAGCAACAGGGGAAGAATATTGACGAGTATTTTTGCCAATTTTAATTCCACCAAGCTCAAGTTAAAGTCAACGTCCTTTCCTCGGGAGCACATCTTGGGGGAGTGCCAAGACTCTGACAAATTCTGGGAGGATTCCCTTCTGGTTATGAGGTTGGAGATATACTTTTTCATGCTGACATGTTTAAGGAGATCTTGGAGGTCAATCCTAAGTTTGTTGTTCTCAATGGCATGGAGTTTTTTCATGGCGCCATTGAATATGAATGTGAGATGGTTCAAATTTTGGTCACTTGATGAGGGGATGCTCTTAATGGAACCAAAGAAGTTATCTCCAAGGACAGTGTCGTCTTTCCTGGTCCCCAAGATATCGACCTCACTCCTCGAGTCACTTAACCTTTTTATAATAGTAATCTTTTGTTTTTTTGTAAAATCTTTGCATGAATGAATGTATATTTCTCCTCGGCCTTCTTTTTTAACCTTTTTTACCTATATGTTATAATCAATGTGTCTATGACTTCGATTTAGGTAGGCTGGTAGAGAGTAATTTGTGATGGAAGTTTTAGTCGACCGTCCTGTTTTTCTTGGTTAGGAGTAATAATGATGTTTTGGTCGATTAACTCCTTTAAATCCCATGCCAAGTCTTCGTTTTTATTGCTTGATTCAGCGAGTATATGGTGATACTTTTGTTGACTGGTCACTTTTACCATTTTAACCAATTTGTTGACGCAAGGATTAGGAGTTGTCTCGATCATGGCAACAATCCTTAGAACTCTTATCAATCCCTATATACTATTATTTGTATGGATTGAGAGTATGAAATTTGTGATGACTTTTTCCGTTCAGAATCCCTTATATGTTGGTTGGCTAGGTAATTTCATTTGTTGCAGTCTTTCCTGTTCTGTAGTAAGCTATGTAATTTGTTCAAGACAATCCTTCACATGAAGATTTTCTATTGTGTATTTCTCTCTCCTTATTAGGAGTGTGCCAATTGTTGGACTGAAAAATGGAAGCAACGACCTACACCTTACGACTATTGTATACTCCTAAGTCATTTCTTTTCTCTTTCTTTATTTAATGACGCTAATGCTTTTTTTCTTTTTGGTTGATATACTGGAAAAGAAATCATCATTAGGAGGTTGCCGTTTTTATTTACAAATGTTTCTTCGCTAGTAATTGGACATTACTACTTGCGTGTGTCCTCATCCATGCCTATTTTCTCGATTTAGGATGATTTGACTCTTTGTGTCTAAGTACCCTTTGCTCATAATTGCTTAATATTTACTTTATAAGCCTTCCAAATTCTCTGCATTTGTTGCATTCTAAATTTTGAAATCTCTTCGTTCATATGAAAACCTTAATTTATATTTTGACAATGGTTGCCAACACTGGAAACTCTCTTCAAGTCGTACAGTTGGGTTCGCCACTGTTTCTGCAATTTTGTGTTCAGACCGTTCCTTCGTACTGTACAACATGTAATTTTCTCATCTTAAAGTCTCAGATTTCTCCTCAACACTTCGTTCTTCTTGACATAGCTAGGTATTTTCTTTTGTACTGATGTGAATCCCCATCATCCATGAATATTCCAGTTCAAAGTTGTAGTGGTCCAAGGGATGCTAGGTGATATGGATGATCATCGACACCTTAATACGGGTCGCAATTCCTGTATGTTGTCTAGGTGTTTATCGTTGGGGGTGTGGTCTCCCTTTGTCTTGAGTTGGAACAACAATGTGAGTGTTATCACCTTAGTCTGGTGCAATTGGCGACTTCTAAGCTTACACTCGAGCTCACTGGCATTCTGTTTCCCGCATATGGTCAAGTTGATGGGGTAGCTTCCTAATTTTCTTTTCTTTGTCCTTTTTTTTGTAGGTAATCGTCTATGATTACTCATTTATCATTTTTTCCTTTCACAGGACCTATCAAATCTCTTTGTAAAACAGGTGGCCCTTCAACCTCTCCATCCCCCCGTCAGGCGACTAAGGAGAAAGTGGACTCTTGGTATTGTGATTGGTATTTCTCTTAGGGAAGTGCCTCATAATTCAAAGCCTGACTTCCATAATTACGTTATCATGCAAATTATAAACTTCACGATAAAAACACTTAAAGACCTGGTCGTGGGTCTTCTTTTGGAGGTGTAAGGATCGCCCCAAGTATCAAAACAATATTTCAGGCTCTCGTAGTTCAATAAGACACCTTGTGGGACAGTCGATTCTGTGGGGGTTAAGGAATCCTTGCCCTACTTTAACCGACACAGCTCTTCCTTCATCTCTAACTTACAGGGTAGGACAAACTTGTGTACGCATATCTTAAATATCGTCATTCTAGAGTTAGAGTGGGTGCACGTTCCCCTTAATATTGACGACATTGAACGCTTCGTTCTAGGTCAGTTATTTTATTTGGCAATTGTAAGTCTTTGATATTTATTTACTTACCAATTGTTTTTTTTATGCGGTTCTTATTTGGTTTCCTTCTTTTGAATCTCGTTCGTTAAGAGGATGCTCTGAGTCGTCTTATAGGCAACCTCACCCATCAATTGGCAGTGAATAAAGTGACTTGATTATGGGAAAAGGTAAATCCCTCCAGAATATCCCTCTCGACAAGATGGACCAATAGAAGAGCCATTTCGATATATTTGAAAGGATCCATAAGGATCATGTGTGCACCGTCAAGGGGGAGAAGTAATGATTGCAGGGTTAACCTACCTTGATTTCGGGAGAGAGGACCAGTGTTGAGGACTAGAAGGCGTGGGTTGAGTCAGCAAGTTTGAGTTCGAACGCTTCTTGAAGAAGTTCACTACCTTACAGGTGATGCAAGAGCAACAGGGGAAGAATATTGACGAGTATTTTTGCCAATTTTAATTCCACCAAGCTCAAGTTAAAGTCAACGTCCTTTCCTCGGGAGCACATCTTGGGGGAGTGCCAAGACTCTGACAAATTCTGGGAGGATTCCCTTCTGGTTATGAGGTTGGAGATATACTTTTTCATGCTGACATGTTTAAGGAGATCTTGGAGGTCAATCCTAAGTTTGTTGTTCTCAATGGCATGGAGTTTTTTCATGGCGCCATTGAATATGAATGTGAGATGGTTCAAATTTTGGTCACTTGATGAGGGGATGCTCTTAATGGAACCAAAGAAGTTATCTCCAAGGACAGTGTCGTCTTTCCTGGTCCCCAAGATATCGACCTCACTCCTCGAGTCACTTAACCTTTTTATAATAGTAATCTTTTGTTTTTTTGTAAAATCTTTGCATGAATGAATGTATATTTCTCCTCGGCCTTCTTTTTTAACCTTTTTTACCTATATGTTATAATCAATGTGTCTATGACTTCGATTTAGGTAGGCTGGTAGAGAGTAATTTGTGATGGAAGTTTTAGTCGACCGTCCTGTTTTTCTTGGTTAGGAGTAATAATGATGTTTTGGTCGATTAACTCCTTTAAATCCCATGCCAAGTCTTCGTTTTTATTGCTTGATTCAGCGAGTATATGGTGATACTTTTGTTGACTGGTCACTTTTACCATTTTAACCAATTTGTTGACGCAAGGATTAGGAGTTGTCTCGATCATGGCAACAATCCTTAGAACTCTTATCAATCCCTATATACTATTATTTGTATGGATTGAGAGTATGAAATTTGTGATGACTTTTTCCGTTCAGAATCCCTTATATGTTGGTTGGCTAGGTAATTTCATTTGTTGCAGTCTTTCCTGTTCTGTAGTAAGCTATGTAATTTGTTCAAGACAATCCTTCACATGAAGATTTTCTATTGTGTATTTCTCTCTCCTTATTAGGAGTGTGCCAATTGTTGGACTGAAAAATGGAAGCAACGACCTACACCTTACGACTATTGTATACTCCTAAGTCATTTCTTTTCTCTTTCTTTATTTAATGACGCTAATGCTTTTTTTCTTTTTGGTTGATATACTGGAAAAGAAATCATCATTAGGAGGTTGCCGTTTTTATTTACAAATGTTTCTTCGCTAGTAATTGGACATTACTACTTGCGTGTGTCCTCATCCATGCCTATTTTCTCGATTTAGGATGATTTGACTCTTTGTGTCTAAGTACCCTTTGCTCATAATTGCTTAATATTTACTTTATAAGCCTTCCAAATTCTCTGCATTTGTTGCATTCTAAATTTTGAAATCTCTTCGTTCATATGAAAACCTTAATTTATATTTTGACAATGGTTGCCAACACTGGAAACTCTCTTCAAGTCGTACAGTTGGGTTCGCCACTGTTTCTGCAATTTTGTGTTCAGACCGTTCCTTCGTACTGTACAACATGTAATTTTCTCATCTTAAAGTCTCAGATTTCTCCTCAACACTTCGTTCTTCTTGACATAGCTAGGTATTTTCTTTTGTACTGATGTGAATCCCCATCATCCATGAATATTCCAGTTCAAAGTTGTAGTGGTCCAAGGGATGCTAGGTGATATGGATGATCATCGACACCTTAATACGGGTCGCAATTCCTGTATGTTGTCTAGGTGTTTATCGTTGGGGGTGTGGTCTCCCTTTGTCTTGAGTTGGAACAACAATGTGAGTGTTATCACCTTAGTCTGGTGCAATTGGCGACTTCTAAGCTTACACTCGAGCTCACTGGCATTCTGTTTCCCGCATATGGTCAAGTTGATGGGGTAGCTTCCTAATTTTCTTTTCTTTGTCCTTTTTTTTGTAGGTAATCGTCTATGATTACTCATTTATCATTTTTTCCTTTCACAGGACCTATCAAATCTCTTTGTAAAACAGGTGGCCCTTCAACCTCTCCATCCCCCCGTCAGGCGACTAAGGAGAAAGTGGACTCTTGGTATTGTGATTGGTATTTCTCTTAGGGAAGTGCCTCATAATTCAAAGCCTGACTTCCATAATTACGTTATCATGCAAATTATAAACTTCACGATAAAAACACTTAAAGACCTGGTCGTGGGTCTTCTTTTGGAGGTGTAAGGATCGCCCCAAGTATCAAAACAATATTTCAGGCTCTCGTAGTTCAATAAGACACCTTGTGGGACAGTCGATTCTGTGGGGGTTAAGGAATCCTTGCCCTACTTTAACCGACACAGCTCTTCCTTCATCTCTAACTTACAGGGTAGGACAAACTTGTGTACGCATATCTTAAATATCGTCATTCTAGAGTTAGAGTGGGTGCACGTTCCCCTTAATATTGACGACATTGAACGCTTCGTTCTAGGTCAGTTATTTTATTTGGCAATTGTAAGTCTTTGATATTTATTTACTTACCAATTGTTTTTTTTATGCGGTTCTTATTTGGTTTCCTTCTTTTGAATCTCGTTCGTTAAGAGGATGCTCTGAGTCGTCTTATAGGCAACCTCACCCATCAATTGGCAGTGAATAAAGTGACTTGATTATGGGAAAAGGTAAATCCCTCCAGAATATCCCTCTCGACAAGATGGACCAATAGAAGAGCCATTTCGATATATTTGAAAGGATCCATAAGGATCATGTGTGCACCGTCAAGGGGGAGAAGTAATGATTGCAGGGTTAACCTACCTTGATTTCGGGAGAGAGGACCAGTGTTGAGGACTAGAAGGCGTGGGTTGAGTCAGCAAGTTTGAGTTCGAACGCTTCTTGAAGAAGTTCACTACCTTACAGGTGATGCAAGAGCAACAGGGGAAGAATATTGACGAGTATTTTTGCCAATTTTAATTCCACCAAGCTCAAGTTAAAGTCAACGTCCTTTCCTCGGGAGCACATCTTGGGGGAGTGCCAAGACTCTGACAAATTCTGGGAGGATTCCCTTCTGGTTATGAGGTTGGAGATATACTTTTTCATGCTGACATGTTTAAGGAGATCTTGGAGGTCAATCCTAAGTTTGTTGTTCTCAATGGCATGGAGTTTTTTCATGGCGCCATTGAATATGAATGTGAGATGGTTCAAATTTTGGTCACTTGATGAGGGGATGCTCTTAATGGAACCAAAGAAGTTATCTCCAAGGACAGTGTCGTCTTTCCTGGTCCCCAAGATATCGACCTCACTCCTCGAGTCACTTAACCTTTTTATAATAGTAATCTTTTGTTTTTTTGTAAAATCTTTGCATGAATGAATGTATATTTCTCCTCGGCCTTCTTTTTTAACCTTTTTTACCTATATGTTATAATCAATGTGTCTATGACTTCGATTTAGGTAGGCTGGTAGAGAGTAATTTGTGATGGAAGTTTTAGTCGACCGTCCTGTTTTTCTTGGTTAGGAGTAATAATGATGTTTTGGTCGATTAACTCCTTTAAATCCCATGCCAAGTCTTCGTTTTTATTGCTTGATTCAGCGAGTATATGGTGATACTTTTGTTGACTGGTCACTTTTACCATTTTAACCAATTTGTTGACGCAAGGATTAGGAGTTGTCTCGATCATGGCAACAATCCTTAGAACTCTTATCAATCCCTATATACTATTATTTGTATGGATTGAGAGTATGAAATTTGTGATGACTTTTTCCGTTCAGAATCCCTTATATGTTGGTTGGCTAGGTAATTTCATTTGTTGCAGTCTTTCCTGTTCTGTAGTAAGCTATGTAATTTGTTCAAGACAATCCTTCACATGAAGATTTTCTATTGTGTATTTCTCTCTCCTTATTAGGAGTGTGCCAATTGTTGGACTGAAAAATGGAAGCAACGACCTACACCTTACGACTATTGTATACTCCTAAGTCATTTCTTTTCTCTTTCTTTATTTAATGACGCTAATGCTTTTTTTCTTTTTGGTTGATATACTGGAAAAGAAATCATCATTAGGAGGTTGCCGTTTTTATTTACAAATGTTTCTTCGCTAGTAATTGGACATTACTACTTGCGTGTGTCCTCATCCATGCCTATTTTCTCGATTTAGGATGATTTGACTCTTTGTGTCTAAGTACCCTTTGCTCATAATTGCTTAATATTTACTTTATAAGCCTTCCAAATTCTCTGCATTTGTTGCATTCTAAATTTTGAAATCTCTTCGTTCATATGAAAACCTTAATTTATATTTTGACAATGGTTGCCAACACTGGAAACTCTCTTCAAGTCGTACAGTTGGGTTCGCCACTGTTTCTGCAATTTTGTGTTCAGACCGTTCCTTCGTACTGTACAACATGTAATTTTCTCATCTTAAAGTCTCAGATTTCTCCTCAACACTTCGTTCTTCTTGACATAGCTAGGTATTTTCTTTTGTACTGATGTGAATCCCCATCATCCATGAATATTCCAGTTCAAAGTTGTAGTGGTCCAAGGGATGCTAGGTGATATGGATGATCATCGACACCTTAATACGGGTCGCAATTCCTGTATGTTGTCTAGGTGTTTATCGTTGGGGGTGTGGTCTCCCTTTGTCTTGAGTTGGAACAACAATGTGAGTGTTATCACCTTAGTCTGGTGCAATTGGCGACTTCTAAGCTTACACTCGAGCTCACTGGCATTCTGTTTCCCGCATATGGTCAAGTTGATGGGGTAGCTTCCTAATTTTCTTTTCTTTGTCCTTTTTTTTGTAGGTAATCGTCTATGATTACTCATTTATCATTTTTTCCTTTCACAGGACCTATCAAATCTCTTTGTAAAACAGGTGGCCCTTCAACCTCTCCATCCCCCCGTCAGGCGACTAAGGAGAAAGTGGACTCTTGGTATTGTGATTGGTATTTCTCTTAGGGAAGTGCCTCATAATTCAAAGCCTGACTTCCATAATTACGTTATCATGCAAATTATAAACTTCACGATAAAAACACTTAAAGACCTGGTCGTGGGTCTTCTTTTGGAGGTGTAAGGATCGCCCCAAGTATCAAAACAATATTTCAGGCTCTCGTAGTTCAATAAGACACCTTGTGGGACAGTCGATTCTGTGGGGGTTAAGGAATCCTTGCCCTACTTTAACCGACACAGCTCTTCCTTCATCTCTAACTTACAGGGTAGGACAAACTTGTGTACGCATATCTTAAATATCGTCATTCTAGAGTTAGAGTGGGTGCACGTTCCCCTTAATATTGACGACATTGAACGCTTCGTTCTAGGTCAGTTATTTTATTTGGCAATTGTAAGTCTTTGATATTTATTTACTTACCAATTGTTTTTTTTATGCGGTTCTTATTTGGTTTCCTTCTTTTGAATCTCGTTCGTTAAGAGGATGCTCTGAGTCGTCTTATAGGCAACCTCACCCATCAATTGGCAGTGAATAAAGTGACTTGATTATGGGAAAAGGTAAATCCCTCCAGAATATCCCTCTCGACAAGATGGACCAATAGAAGAGCCATTTCGATATATTTGAAAGGATCCATAAGGATCATGTGTGCACCGTCAAGGGGGAGAAGTAATGATTGCAGGGTTAACCTACCTTGATTTCGGGAGAGAGGACCAGTGTTGAGGACTAGAAGGCGTGGGTTGAGTCAGCAAGTTTGAGTTCGAACGCTTCTTGAAGAAGTTCACTACCTTACAGGTGATGCAAGAGCAACAGGGGAAGAATATTGACGAGTATTTTTGCCAATTTTAATTCCACCAAGCTCAAGTTAAAGTCAACGTCCTTTCCTCGGGAGCACATCTTGGGGGAGTGCCAAGACTCTGACAAATTCTGGGAGGATTCCCTTCTGGTTATGAGGTTGGAGATATACTTTTTCATGCTGACATGTTTAAGGAGATCTTGGAGGTCAATCCTAAGTTTGTTGTTCTCAATGGCATGGAGTTTTTTCATGGCGCCATTGAATATGAATGTGAGATGGTTCAAATTTTGGTCACTTGATGAGGGGATGCTCTTAATGGAACCAAAGAAGTTATCTCCAAGGACAGTGTCGTCTTTCCTGGTCCCCAAGATATCGACCTCACTCCTCGAGTCACTTAACCTTTTTATAATAGTAATCTTTTGTTTTTTTGTAAAATCTTTGCATGAATGAATGTATTTTTCTCCTCGACCTTCCTTTTTAACCTTTTTTTCATATATGTTATAATCAATGTGTCTATGACTTCGATTCAGGTAGGCTGGTAGAGAGTTATTTGTGATAGAAGTTTTAGGTGACCGTCCTGTTTTTCTTGGTTAGGAGTAATTAATAGTGACGTTTTGGTCGATTAACTTCTCTAAATCCCATGCCAAGTCTTTTATTTTATAGCTTGATTCAGCGAGGATATGGTGATACTTTTGTTGACTGGTCACTTTTACAATTTTAACCAATTTGTTGACGCAATGATTAGGAGTTGTCTCGATCATGGCAAAAATCCTTAGAACTCTTATCAATCCCTCTATACTATTATTTGTATGGATTGAGAGTATGAAATTTGTGATGACTTTTTCTGTTCAGAATACCTTATATGTTGGTTGGCTAGGTAATTTCATTTGTTGCAGTCATTCCTGTTTTGTAGTACGCTATGTAATTTGTCGAGACAATCCTTCACATGAAGAGTTTCTATTGTGTGTTTCTCTCTCCTTATTAAGAATGTGCCAATTGTTGGACTGAAAAATGGAAGCAACGACCTGCCTTTACGACTATTGTATTCTCCTAAGTCATTTCTTTTCTCTTTCTTTATTTAATGACGCTAATGCTTTTTTTTCTGTTCGGTTAATATCCTGAAAAAAAAATCATCATTAGGAGGTTGCCATTTTTATTCACAAATTTTTCTTCGCTAGTAATTGGACATTACTACTTGCATGTGTCCTCATCCATGCCTATTTTCTCGATTTAGGATACTTTGACTCTTTGTGTATTAGTACCCTTTGCTCATAATGTCTTAATTTTTACTTCATAAGCCTTCCAAATTCTCTGCATTTGTTGCATTCTAAATTTTGAAATCTCTTCGTTCATATGAAAACCGTAATTTATATTTTGACAATGGTTGCCAACACTGGAAACTCTTCTTCAAGCCGCACGGTTGGGTTCGCCACTGTTGCTGCAATTTTGTGTTCAGACCGTGCCTTCGTACTGTACAACATGTAATTTTCTCATCTTAAAGTCTCAGATTTCCCCTCAACACTTCGTTCTTCTTGACATAGCTAGGTATTTTATTTTTTATTGATGTGAATCTCCATCATCCATGAATCATCCAGTTCAAAGTTGTAGTGGTCCAAGGGGTGCTAGGTGATATGGATGATCATCGACACCCTAATACGGGTTGCAATTCCTGTATGTTTTTTAGGTATTTATCGTTTTTACACATATGGTTGTGGGGTTGTGGTATCCATTTGTCCTGAGTTGGAACAACTATGTGAGTGTTATCACCTTAGTCTGGTGCAATTGGCAACTTCTAAGCTTACACTCGAGTTCACTGGCATTCTGTTTCCCGCATATGGTCATGTTGATGGGGTAGCTTCCTAATTTTCTTTTATTTATCATATTATTTTGTAGGTAATCGTCGATCATTACTCATTTATCATTTTTCCCTTTATCGGAGCTAGCAGATCTATTTGTAAAAGAGGTGTCCCTTCAACCTCTCCATCCCCCCGTCAAGCGACTAAGGAGAAAGTGGCCTCTTGGTATTATGATTGGTATTCCTCTTAGGGACGTGCCTCATAATTCAAAGCCTGACTTCCATAATTACGTTATCATGCAAATTATAAACTTCAAGATAAAAACGCTAAAGGACCTGGCCATGGGTCTTCTTTTGGAGGTGCGGGGATTACCCCAAGTATCAAAACAATATTTCAGGATCTCGCAGTTCAATAAGATGCCTTGTGGGGTAGTCGATTCTGTGGGGATATGGAATCCCTGCCCAACTTTAACCGACACAGCTCTTCCTTCATCTCTAACTTAAAGGATAACAGGAACTTGTGTACGCATATCTTAAATATCGTCATTCTAGAGTTAGAGTGGGTGAACGTTCCCCTTATTGTTGACAACATTGAACGCTTCGTTCTAGGTCCGTTCTTTCATTTGACAATTATAAGTCTTAGTTATTTACTTACTTACCAATCGTTTTTTATGCGCTTCTTATTTGGTTTCATTCTTTTAAATCTCCTTCATTAAGGGGCTTCTCTAAGTTGTCTTATAGGAGATGGTGACTTGATTATGGGAAAAGGTAGATCCCTTGAGAATATCCCTCTCGACAAGATGGACCAATAGAAGCGCCATTTGGCTATATTTGAATCGATCCATAAGGATCATGTGTGCATCGTCAAGGGGAGAAGTAATGATTGCAAGGTTAACCTACATTGATTTAGGGAGAGAGGACCAGTGTTGAGGACTAGAAGGCGTGGGTTGAGTCAGATAATGGTCGCAGCAAGTTTGAGGTTGAACGCTTCTTGGAGGAGTTAGCTACCTCAAAGGTGGTGCAAGACCAACAGGGGAAGAATATTGATGAGTTCTTTGCCAATTTGAAGTCCATCAAGCTCAAGTTAAAGTTAACGTCCTCTCCTCGGGAGCACATCTTGGGGGAGTGCCAAGACTTTGACAAGTTCTGGGAGAATTTCCTTCTGGTTATGAGGTTGGAGATATACTTCTTCCGGCTGACATGTTTAAGGAGATCTTGGAGGTCAATCCTAAGTTTCTTCTCGATGGCATGGAGATTTTTCACGGCACCATTGAATATGAATTTGAGTTGGTTCAAATTTTGGTCATTGGATGAGGGGATGCTCTTAATGGAACCAAGGAAATTTTTTCCTATATGTTATAACCAATGTGTCTATGACTTCGATTCAAGTAGGCTGATAGAGAGTTATTCGTGATGGAAGTTTTAGTCGACCGTCTTGTTTTTCTTGGTTAGGTGTAACAGTGACGTTTTGGTCCATTATCTCCTCTAAATACCATGCCAAGTCTTCTTTTTTATTGCTTGATGGATCGAGGATATGGTGATACTTTTGTTGAGTGGTCACTTTTACCATTTTAACTAATTCTTTGTTTTAATTGCTTAGATGGGGGGTTCTCGTAATTTTAGTAGTCTCTTTTCGATATTTACCTAAGTCTTGGTTTCGTGGCTTAGATGTGTGTGAGGGGAGCGATAACTTGTAAGATGATCAATCCATTTTTGACCATTTGCCTAAGTCATCAATTTGTGTTGATTAGAGGGGGAGGATATCGACTTTTAAATTGAATGATTTATTTTCAATAATTTGCCTAAGTCTTGTGTTTTTGTTGCTTAGATAGGGAGGATGGTGACTTGTAAGTCGATCAATCCTTTTTCAACTCTTTGGATAACTCTTTGCTTATGTTTTCCGAAAAATATTGAAAATGTTCCAACATGTTTTCACAAAATGGGTTTCCAACCCAAATTGTTTTGAATAGTCCAACAACATGTTTGAAAATAATTGTAATTGGTACTTTCGTCAATTCTCTATTAAACTTTCCATTAAATATTTTGCAGATTTACAAATTTAACCAAATACTTTTCTAAATATTACAGTTAAATCCTACTAATTTACATTAATATTAGAAATAAGTCTCGACTCACTTTCAGCCACACTTGTCCTTGGCCTGAGTCTAAACCAACACTAAGTCACCCAAACTTTGGGAACTGGTTTGGACTCGGACCCGGACTAGAGGACCCCCGATTGGGGCTCAATTGAAGCTAAGACTGACATTAGTGTAGTGAAAACCCATAAAACATTCTTATAACCGTCATTTTTTAAAGGGTTAATCATCTCAATGGTTACTTATCTTTACTCATGTGACTAATTGGTTACAACTTGTGCATAGAGGTGTAAAGCTCCTTGAACTTCTAGGCGTAAAGCTAGTCGGGCTACTAGGCGTAAAGCTCCTTGAATTTCTTAAGGAGTGTTGTCATAGAGGTCTTTTGTTCAGCCGTGAGCGTAGCTCTAATCCTCAACTTCCTATCTGGTCTATCCACATCTACCTCGACCAGGTCTACAAATGGTGATAGTTGTTGGATCGTGAAATCCTGGATGCTGATCTGGCAGTGAATTGAATGCCAGACAAGGTTGGGATGACGCTTCAGCTCCAACTCCGGTGAACCTGCAAGTAGGGGAGCGCAACAGAGGGGGTGTCTCTGGGTCCCTCTCCGATGCTTAAATGAGTATATGTGTGTATAAAACTCAAAACGTAAAGAACGTATGTAAAACAAGGGTATTTATAGGGTAAGAGAGATAGAACCGTATAAGGCAGCTGAATATCTTAGTGTATATTGTATTGCTGAAGATTCGGATCGTGGAATATGGCAGTTACTGCGAGATATTGCAGTTACCAAATCTAATCTTTAGTGAATATGTGACCGAGATACGCGGGATATCATGGCCACCTCCTTATTAACGGTTTTGTGGGACCAGAGGAGAGAGGCAAGGCTCTCTTCGGGGCGAGCACTCTCATGGCGAGCAGTGAGATGTCGCGGCCTTAATGAAGAATGGCGAGCACTCAGGGCGTTCTCAGAGTCCTTGGGCTCGGTTCTGGGTCATTCTATGGAGGGCCGAGTTTAGCTTGTACTTGGGCCAATCCGGTTCGGATGTCATGGGTTTTCCCCCTCTATAGTTATTGGGCCTTCGAGACATTTTCTTACTGGGCTGTCACTATCGATGCCCAACATTTGCCCCCGAAGCTTGATTGAAGTTTCCTCAGTTGAGCTTGATTTCCTGGTAGGGTTTTAGATAGTGACCTCTCTTGTAATGGTTCAGGACCTTCGAGACATTTTCGAGCTCGTTTGGCGAGCAGTTTCTTCTATGTTCAAAGCTGAAAGAATATCCTTCCTTTTATTCCCTTTTGGCGATCACTCGAGGTGATCTAGGCTTATGAAAGTCTATCTTTCTTAGTTAGGCGATCATTACCTACCCGAAGTATTTCTGCTAAAGCCTTATTAGTGCGTAGGTGACCATCTTGTCTCCTTAGTGGACTTTTAGCATTTTAATAACTGCTCAGTTGTCCAGAAATCGAACGGTCACCTTAGGCACGCCTGTCCTTTACTTTTCCGTAAACCTAGGGTAGTCTGACAGCTGTCTGTACCAGCCAACCGTTTGTCTCTCCAAGGTGTCTCTTGAAATTCTGACATTGCTTCGGGTTTTTCCAAAAAGGTGCAATTATTCCTCTGCGTCGCTTCGATTTGCTCGTGGCGGTTATTCCCCTTTTGGTCTATATAAGAAACGTCAGTTTCTGCATTCTGTCTTTTACGCCTATCCACTCCCTTAGATTTTCAGAGCTTCGTTGCGAACCCTTCCTCCTCCTTTCTCAACCTTCTTCAGCCTTCTTCCACTATTTCCATGGCCCCCCGTAGTCAGAGAGTCAAGCACATGGCCCCCAAGGGCGCCAACAAAGCCAACGCTCCCAGGAATGCCGATGCCCCCTTGACCATTAGGGATGAGGTCGTGCCCCCCTTCATGGGGGAACAAGCTGATCTGGGAAGGTCTGCAACCACTCCTGTGGTGGTGGACGGGCCTGAGCTGAACACACTTATTTTTTCCCCAAAAGGTAAACTTTCGTCCTTTTACTATTCTGTTTTGGCAATATCCTCTGTTTCTTTTGTTTTTTATACTTGCTGTGCTATACTTGAACCGTTCTGAGTAGATGTCAAGCCTAACGAATTGAAGCCAGCTTATTTTAAGACCATGGTGGTGCTTGGTGGCTTCAGTGCAGAGGATGCTCCTAGGTATCCTGGCTTAGGTCTGCATTTTCCTCACGACGGAGAGGTTTACATTTATGTGGCCCAGGTCGATGCTGGGTTGCGTTTTCCTCTCTGTGAGGATTTGCAGACATTGTGCCAGTTTCACGGGATTCATCCCACGCAGCTTGTTCCGAATGCCCTCAGGATGTGGGTCGGTTTCAAGTTCCTGTGCATACGCCAATAATGGGAGTATTCACTGGCCTTGTTCCGATGTTTCTTCTGACTGGCAGCAGGGGCGAACCACCTCCACCATTTCCAACCACGCTGGCCGAAGTTTTCCGAATGGGGAGGCCCTCATGCATGGAGTTGGAATGCTCATGTCCATCTGGTTGACGATTTCCGGACCACCAACTCCAACTATAAGAAGTTTTACTTCTTTTATAAGGGAGGGGGGGTGCCCTGGAAATTGTTGACCCCAGACAAGGATTTCCCTCCTTCTTTCGAGGAGCTGTCAGAGAGTGATCGGAACGCCATCGACGACCTGTACCGGTTGCATCGGTCGTCCCAATTCAAGTCCATTCGCTCAGTGGTTGAAACTACTGAAAACATGCTTGAGATGGCAGGCATTCATCAAGCCACGCCAATCTTTGATGATTGGGTAAAGTTCTAACCTTTTTCTTGTTTTATCGTTTGTACGCAAGGTCGTAGGCAAGAGCCAAAAACTGATAGGTCTCTTTGATGACCAGGGATCGGCGGGACTGTCCTCCGACCAGGCATTGCTGAGCTCTCCTCCTCCCCCCTCTAGGCGTTCGTCCAAGAGGAAGTCTGAGGAGGTGATTCCCTCGGCCACTGCTGACCCTCGCCAACCAGGTATGTTGCCTAGCCATTCGTAGATTTAACGTTTTCATACTTTGCAGTTTTTTGTTTTCGACATCTTGTTTTGTTGTTTTGCAGAGGAGTCCTCGACTGACATGGCCCGGGATCCTCCTCCTCCTCCCTCCAAGAAGGTCAGGAGTGAGGAATGCCCAGAAGTCGACCAACATCCTCCTCCTCCCCCTCCTGGGGGCCCTTCCGCTAATAAAGGGAAGGATCTGGACGTGGTGCCCCCTTCTCCCTCTCCCCAGGGCCCTTCTGCCACCAAGGAGAAGGTTTTGACATTAGCGCCTCCCGCTCCTACTGTGCCCACGGTTCCTCCTAAGGAGTCCGGGACCCGGAAGAAGGGGCCTGCTGCTTCCAGCTCATCGAGGGCTCCTGCGGAGGAGCCTTGCTCCCTGGCCTGCTTGTTTCAGCCGCTTGAAGCAGCGAATTCTCGGGAACCTTGGGTCCCTTGCGGGGACCTTATGAAGAAGGGGTACCCTCCCCAGAAGAGCCTCCGGGGTAGCCCGGATATGTGTATGCGGCTTCTGGACGGGATAATCCCCCCTACGGACCCTCGATTGTTCCCACGGAACTTCATCAGATCGAGGGGTTCCTTCGGTCCCACTTTGAACGAGTAGCTTTGGTAAGATCTCGTATTTTTATTTCGTAGAGTCCTTTCTTTGCCGTTCCCTTTTTGTTTGTTGTCCTGACAGCTTTTATTCTATATTTGTTGCCAGTTCGTTCGGGAAGAAGTGATTCTTGGTCGTGTCTTCGGGGAGCTTGCCGACAAGCATTCCAGCATGCTTGTCGAGCTGGAGCAGTATCGAAGTACGGGGGTCGCTCCTGAGCAATTGGCGACCATCAAGACTACTGCAGATGCAGCGATCACCTTGGCGGACGATACGCGGGAGGAATACCTCAAGAAGGAGCAGCGCCTCCTTGCTGATGTCCAGAAGAGGGAGGCTGAAGCCGCTGCCGCTCTTCAGGACTTTGACGCCCTTCACCTGTGTTTAGATCAGGGGGAGATCGTCCTAGTTCGCCTAGAGGCTGAGCTAAAGGAAGCTCGAGCGCAAGGGGCAGAATCGGAGGCTCGCAGGGTCGCTGCCGAGGCGCAAAGGGTCGCTGCTGACGCCCAAAGGGCTGCTGCCGAAGCGCAAAGGGAAGCTGCGGAGGCCCAAAGGGCTGCTGCCGAAGCCAGGGGGATCGCCCTGGAGGAGGAGAGGGATCGGCTAACTGCACAGTTGAAAGCCGTCCCTTCGCCCCAGAGCGTAGTCGAGGCATTCAAGGCCTCCGAGGATTTTGAAGACTGCGCTCTGAAGGTGATGAAGTCGGTGATTGCCGATTTCCTCCAAGTCCTGGTGGATGATGTCCAGGCGGTCGATCCCAACTTTTCCATTGGGGAAGTTGAGTCTTTGAAGGTCATCCTCCGAAGTCGTACCCTTCAGCCTACCGCTGTTGCTGAAGAGGTTGATCCAGCTACGGCTGAAGAGGTTGCCCCCGAAGGCGAGCCAAGCCTTTCTGCCCCCGAGGGCGAGCAAGGCGTCCCAGCCCCTGAAGGAGAGCAAAGCGCCTCTGCCCCCGAGGATCCCAAAGCTTGAAGTCTTCATCTCATTCATCGACCATATTTGCCCTTTAGATAGCTGTTCTTCTTTGTAATTTTTGTTTTCCTTGTAATTATTTATTTGATTTAAGACTTGGTTTCTTTTATTGAATGCCTTTATATTCATGAGCCTTTTATTCGACTTTGGACATGTTTGGCTATTCATCCAACGTCTTAATCATAATTACTCTTCGACTTTTTCTTGACTTGTAATGTCTTCGACTCTTGAAGTCCTTCTTTGAAGTTTAGACCTTCGAGGTCATCCTAAGTCTTTGTCATCCATAGTGATCGCCTAAAATTCCTTATTAGCAGATCCCTTTGTTTGGTTTTGGCGTCTGCTTCTCTTCTTGCCTAACTTTATTGCTAGGTCTTTTGGCCTGACTTTGGCGTCAAGGCTTTTTTTGCCTGATTCGGTTATCAGGTCTTCGCCTGACTCTTGGCGTCAGGTCTTTTGAGGCCTAACTTTGTTGTTAGGGCTTTTGTGGACTAGTTTTGTTACTAGGGTTTTTTGGCCTAACTTTGTTGTTAGGGCTTTTGTGGCCTAGTTTTGTTACTAGGGCTTTTTGGCCTAGCTTTGTTGCTAGGGCTTTTGTGGCCTAGTTTTGTTACTAGGACTTTTTGGCCTAACTTTGTTGTTAGGGCTTTTTGGCCTAGATTTGTTGCTAGGGCTTTTGGCCTAACTTTGTTGCTAGGGCTTTTGGCATGACTTTGGCGTCAGGGCTTTTTGGCCTAGCTTTGTTGCTAGGGCTTTTGGGCTGACTTTGGCGTCAGGGCTTTTTGGCCTAGCTTTGTTGCTAGGGCTTTTGGCCTAACTTTGTTGCTAGGGCTTTTGACCTGACTTTGGCATCAGGGCTTTTTGGCATCGGCTTGCTTCGAGTGGACATGCTTTATGAAGGAATGGCTTTCTTTTATTGACATAATTAGTTTGATTACAAGCTATGCATAAAATCTTCATAAATGCTCAGAATTAAATGGACGGGGTAACCTCTCGCCTTCGGTGGTTTCCAAATAGTAGGATCCTGGTGCAGCGATCTCTATTACTTTGTACGATCCTTCCCATTTGGCTGAAAGTTTGTTTTTACTGTCCAGCCTTGTGAATTCATTCCTTCTCATAACCATCTCCCCCACGAAAAATTGGCGAGCGCTGACTTTTCTGTTGAAATACCGAGCGGTCGCCAAGCGCATCTTTGCCTGTATCTTTTCCGAGAGCCATCTCTTTTCTTCTGCTAAGTCGAGGTCAGTTCTGCGCTCGATCTCATTTGTCTCCGCGTTAAAGTGTAAGACTCTGTGGGTAGGCACTGCCAGTTCGGCTGGTGCTACTTCTTCTGATCCGTACACTAAACTGAAAGGCGTTTCTCCTGTGGCCGCCTTAGGCGTTGTTCTGATTGCCCATAATACGTTTTCCAGTTCATCTGCCCAGTTCCCTTTGAATGCTCGAACCCTTTTCTTGAGTCCTGCTAAGACAACCTTATTGGCTGCTTCAGCTTGCCCATTCGTTTGAGGATGATGTACTAAGTTGAAACGATGGTCCACATGATATTCTTCACAGAGCCATTTCAGCTCCTTTCCAACAAATTGCGGACCATTATCACTGATGAGTACCTTAGGAATGCCAAACCTGGAGAATATGTTGACCTGCAGGAACTTGATGACCTGGAATTCTGTTGTTGAAGCTAGAGCTTTCGCCTCTACCCACTTAGTGAAGTAGTCGATTGCCACTATAATGTGAGTACGCTGACCAGTGCTAATGGGAAAAGGACCCAATATATCGATTCCCCATTGAGCGAAAGGCCAGGCACCCGCCATTGGGGATAATAATGTTGATGGTCGACCCGATCGTGGTGCAAACTGCTGGCAAATCTCACACTTCTGTGTTAACTCGGCTGCATCTTTTCCCAAGGTCGGCCAGTAATATCCCAATCTGAATATTTTTCTGGTTAGTGATCGAGAACCTTCATGACATGCTGCTACCCCTTCATGAGCTTCTCGAAGAACCTTTTCTGTTTCAGGGTGAGCAACACACCTCAAGTAAGGTGTCGAATAGCCTCTTCTGTAGATTTCTCCATCGATGATTAGATAACTGGCCGCGAGTCTTCTAATCCTCGTGGATTCGCCTTCGTCCTCTAGGAGGATTCCTTCTTTCAAATAATTCTGGAATGGGGTCATCCATGTGACCTATCCCTGGATGTTGAAGACCTCTACTCTGCTTTCCAGGACTGAACATAAAGCTTTCTCCAGAAATTGTACATCCTGGACTGTCGCTCCTCCGAAGGCTAGTTTACTCAAAGAATCTGCCATCTGGTTTTCTTGGCGAGGAATAAACTCAATTGCGAAATTTGGGATTTCCGCGACTAGCTTTTTGGCAATGCTGAGATATTTTTTCATCTTTTCTCCCTTTGCCTCGCAGGCGCCATTAACCTGATTGACAATAAGCTCTGAGTCACTTTTCAACTTAAGCGCATTTATACCCATTCCTTTTGCAAGTTTGAGTCCAGTGATAAGAGACTTATATTCTGCTTCATTATTGGTTGCTGAAAATGTCAAGGCGATCACGTATTTCAGAGGCTCGCCCTCAGGAGGAATAAGAATTAAACCTGCCCCCGAGCCTTCTTTTGATGAAGACCCATCCGTATAGAGTTCCCAGATTTGACTGTCGTCTGCTGACTGACTTGGCCTGTTCTCTGCTTCTGTTTGACCGTTACTCGTGCTTTCCACTATGAAATCAGCTAGTGCTTGACCTTTGATGGCCGTTTTTGGCACAAATTTGATCTTGAACTCGCTGAGCTCGATCGCCCACTTGACCATTCTTCCTGAAGAATCTGGCTTCATCAGGAAGTTTTTGAGAGGTTGATTGGTGAGGACCGTGATGTCGTGCGCATGAAAGTAAGGTCTCATCTTCCGAGCAGCAATAACTAAGGCATAGAGATACTTCTCAATCTGGACATATTTTATTTCTGCTGAGTTGAACATTTTGCTAATGAAATACACTGGACTCTGAACATTATTTTCCTCCCTTATTAAGACAGCACTGGCTGCCACATCGCTAATGCCTAGATAAAGGAGAAGCTGCTCGCCTGGAACTGGTTTTGCCAGAGCTGGGAGTGTTTGAATATGCCTCTTCAAGGACTGGAATGCTTCCTCGCAGTCTGGCGTCCACTCGAACTTGCGGTTGGCCCTCAAGGTTTTGAAGAACGGGAGGGACCTGTCGCTTGCTTTGGAGAGGAAGCGGTTAAGAGCAGCTAGTCAGCCGTTCAGGCACTGGACCTCCTTATGGAAGGTTGGCGACTTCATTTCTTCTATGGCCTTTAGCTTTTCCAGGTTTGCTTCAATGCCCCTTTCGCTGACCATAAAACCCAGGAACTTACCGGACTTGACTCCGAAGGCGAACGTTGTGTCTCCTCATGCATTCAAAAGCTTCACGGAGGTCGGTGGTATGAGGATTGCCTTTGATGGTTTTGACGAGCATATCATCCACGTAGGCCTCCATGTTCCTTCCCAGCATGTCCTGGAACAGTCGGTTTACCATCCGTTGATAAGTTGCCCCTGCATTGATGAGACCAAAGGGCATCACCTTGTAGCACAGAATGTCCCCATCAGCATAAAAAGCAGTGTGAGCCTCATCGTCTGGATGCATTCTGATCTGGTTGTAGCCTGAATAAGCGTCCATGAAGCTCAGCATCTCATGACCCGAGGTAGCATCGACCAGCTGATCTATCCTCGGAAGGGGATAGGAATCCTTTGGGCAAGCCTTGTTCAAGTCGCGGAAGTCGACGCACATCCTCCACTTGCCGTTTGATTTCCTGACCAAAACTGGGTTGGCGACCCAGCTCTGGAATCTTACTTCTCTGACGAAGTCAGCTTCAATCAACCTGCCGACTTCCTGCCTGATCGCCAAACGCTTATCCGTCCCGAATGATCTTCTCTTTTGGGCGATCGGCTTGATGGAGGGGTCTATCCTAAGCTCATGGGAGATAATATCTGTGCTGATTCCTGGCATGTCGCTCAGCTGCCAGGCGAAGAGCTCTTTGAATTCCTTGAGGAGGGCGGTCATGGTCTCTTTCTGATCCTCCTTCAAGGTGGTCCCAACGCGCACCTTTTTGTCTAGACCATCGATCTCGACCTCCTCCAATTCTTCCATGGGTACTGGCCGAGCCAAGTCCTCGCGGGGGTCGGCCTCTGTTTCGATGGCGAGCGCCTCCCTTTGGTTCTTCCTGCGCAAGCAGTTCACATAACATTGTCGTGAGGAAGGCTGATCTCCGAGCACTTCTCCAATCCCGTTGGGAGTGGGGAACTTCATCTTCTGGTGGAAAGTGGAGGCCACAATCTTATTTGGGTTGATCGTGGTCCTCCCTATGATGGCGTTGTAGGATGTAGGTGAATCGACCACCAGGAAAGTGACCGACACCTTGATGCTTTTCCACCCTTCGCCAAAAATCACTAGCATGGTTATAGCCCCCAGTGGATAAGTTGTTCTTCCCGCAAACCCGATCAGCGGAAAGTCGACCCTCTTCAGGTCGCGCTTGGACTTGCCCATCTTCTCAAAGGCGTCCAGAAATAGGATGTCTGTCGAGCTGCCTCCGTCGACCAGAATCCTTGCAACATCACAGCCGTCAATATCTACCGTAATGACCAGAGCATCGTTGTGGGGTGTGGTGACATGTGTCAAATCATCTTCAGAGAATGAGATGACAATGTTCTCTTTCGGTCGGGGCCGCTTCCCCAACTGAACCGCCGTAGAGATCTGAGTGGCGTAGACCTCTCTGGCACTTGACCTCTCGCCGCCTGCACCGAATCCTCCCGCAATCAGATTCACTCTCCTCTTGATTCCAGAAGGCTCAGCTTGATCCGCAGGGGCTGGCGAATGATGTCTCCTGGGAGGCGTTCGACTTCGGTCTCGCCCTGCTACAAATTCTTTCAACATCCCCCCTTGAATCAGCCTCTCTATGTCCCGCTTCAAAATTTTGCAGTCATCTGTCTTGTGGCCCTTGCACTTGTGGTATCTGCAGTAGCTCTCGACATCCTTGCCCATGGGCATCCCACCTCGACGAGGCATCGGTGGCCTCGCCAAGGATCTCCTCTCCATCTCGACTAGTACCGCTGAGATCTGCCTATTTAAAGGCGTGAAGTACTCAGGGACCTCTAGATGGCGAGGCGCTGGAAGAGACTCGACTCGGGGCTTGCTTTCCTTTCCCTTCTTCTCCTTTTTTACCTCCTTCTTACCATCGTGTCGGGGTTCATGGGTTACCCTTAGCGAGGTCGTCAGGAGGTTAGCCTCGACGTTTGCGCGTTCAAGGTCTATGAAACCTTTTGCTCTGGATACCAGCTCCTCCAACGTCTCAATCTCCTTCACGTGATAACTGTTTCGCAGATTTCTCGAGGCCTTGTTGGCCACATCCAGACCTCTGTAGAAGGCTCGGATGATCTCCCCATCCGAGATTCGGCGATCTAATTTTGTGACGTTCTGATGAAAACGCCCGTAGAAGTTGGACAGCGACTCTCCCGGCTGCTGTTTGACTGAGTCAAGGGCGACCACGCTCTTCAGCAACTGGCGCTCGCCCATATATCTCTCTAGGAACTTGCTTCTTAACTCTGCCCAAGTTCCGATTGATCCTGCAGGGAGGCCGAAGAACCAGGACGAAGCCGAACCCGAAAGAGTAGATGGAAATAGCAAAGCCAAATGATTGGGATCGTTTGACTTACCCAGAAGGGAGGCCTCATGCTTGTTGACATGTACGGTGGGATCTCCTCCACCGCTATACTCAGGTATGGCCCGAGCAACCACATCCTTCGGGATTTTGATAGCGACGAGCCCGTCGGTAAAAGGATGAGAGGACTGCTCCTTGAAGGGAGCTACGACTGTCAACTGTCTTTCCTGGAGCCTTTTGTTGAGGAGGTCATCCATCTGATCCACAATCCTTCCAGGTGGAGGAGGACCGAAAGGATTGGCAGTATATGCGGCTGCTGGCTCCTTGGTGTGTGCCGGAGGTAGGGACTGCTGACCTGACGTCATCTCCTGATCCTCCTGAGGCGCAGCGGGACCAGGATTTGCCGCTTCCGAAGGTGAGGGCCCTGTGGCAGCAGGGCGGTGGTTTTCCTTAGGAGCAGAGGGATTGTTTTCTTGAGGAGCAGGGGCTTGGAGGCGCGCCTGTCCTAGGATGGCTTCCAGCAGGGAGACCATCTCGGGGGTTAAATTAATGTCCTGCCCCGCAATGTGGACTGTCTGCGGTGTCGGGGCTCCGTTTTGATCAGCAGCGGGGGTCGGTCTTGAATCACCGACATGTTCTCGAGCTGTCCGCAGAGGAACAGCATTAACTCCTGCTCGGCTGGCAGGTTCCTGTTGAAGCGGTGAAGTGACAGCGGAATCAGAGCTATCTGAGGATCGCTCCCTAGTCTGGTTCCGACGGTTGCTTTGGGATCGAGTTCTCATGGCTGAATTGCTCGTTTCCCACAGACGGCGCCAAATGTTGGATCGTGAAATCCTGGATGCTGATATGGTAGTGAATTGAATGCCAGACAAGGTTGGGATGACGCTTCAGCTCCAACTCCGGTGAACCTGCAAGTAGGGGAGCGCAACAGAGGGGGTGTCTCTGGGTCCCTCTTCGATGCTTAAATGAGTATATGTGTGTATAAAACTCAAAACGTAAAGAACGTATGTAAAGCAAGGGTATTTATAGGGTAAGAGAGATAGAACCGTATAAGGCAGCTGAATATCTTAGTGTATATTGTATTGCTGAAGATTCGGATCGTGGAATATGGCAGTTACTGCGAGATATTGCAGTTACCAAATCTAATCTTTAGTGAATATGTGACTGAGATACGCGGGATATCATGGTCACCTCCTTATTAACGGTTTTGTGGGACCAGAGGAGAGAGGCAAGGCTCTCTTCGGGGCGAGCACTCTCATGGCGAGCAGTGAGATGTCTCGGCCTTAATGAAGAATGGCGAGCACTCAGGGCGTTCTCAGAGTCCTTGGGCTCGGTTCTGGGTCATTCTATGGAGGGCCGAGTTTAGCTTGTACTTGGGCCAATCCGGTTCGGATGTCATGGGTTTTCCCCCTCTATAGTTATTGGGCCTTCGAGGCCTTTTCTTACTGGGCTGTCACTATCGATGCCCAGCAATAGTCGGGGGTTGTCCTCCCTCGAAATGACTTCCATTTCATTGTTGAAGCTTTCCCATTGATTTCCTCTTTATGAAGTTGATTTAGCATATTCTTGAATCATGTTGATTGCCTAGAACTTCTCCAGTCTCGTGAGAGTGAGCTTTTTTAAAGTGTCGTACAGAGGGGATTATCTTATTGGGTTGATGATGGTTCGGACTAGGATGGTGTTGTAGGAGGCTAAGGCATCTACAATTGTAGAAAGGACGTATATTTTTAAAGTCTTCCCCACCAGGTTAATAATCACTTATGGGTACGCGATGCTTCATGCAAATCCAATCAGGTGAAGTCTGCCTTCTCTAGCTCTTTCTTGTTGTGCCTACGCTCTTGAAAGTGTTTAGCAAGAGGAATTTTCTCTAGATACCTTCCTACACTAAGATTCTTTTCATATCGATAGTTGATCCTGGCACTGACGACGAGGGTGTCGTAATGAGGGGTCATTAGGTGGGTCATATCTTCTACGGATAGAGATATGATCGTGACAACTGCTAACCTTGAACGGTTCCTCAGTTGTACTGTCGTGGAGAGCTCTATGACGTATGCTTCTCGGGCTCTACTTTGTTCGCATCCTATCGCAAACCCGACTCATATGACATTGACGGTTTCTCACTTTTATTGAGAAAAAATGAGTTATGTTTGATTTACTTGGTGTGGGGTCATTGTCGCGGGTGGGTTGAGCGATTGCATTTTTTCCGAGCAACCATATTCTTTAGGAGGCCCCTTTGGATCATGTCTTTGATGTCTCTGTTCAAGATCCTGAAGTAATTGGTCTTGTTGCCTTTTGCCTTGTGGAATTGACAAAATTTGTTCAGGTCGCGACCCAAAGGTGCATCGTTCTTTGCTAGAGGCGGATTCATGTCAATGGCTGCTTCTCCATCTCGGTTAAAACCACTGTGATTTCTCTGTTTAGGGGTGATCACCCTTAAGCGTAAGGAGAGGAAGAAGGAAAAGATCCCAAGACCCTAAAACAAACCAGTAATCGTATATCTTCTCCCACTAGGTTTGTTTTAGGGATTTACGCTCTTTTCCTTTTTCCTCACCTCACGCTTAAGCTCTCATATTGGTGCAGAAGGGTGTTTGTTACCATGTTTGTCCTCTCCGTGTCTATAAATCCATTAACTCTTGTGGTGAGATCTTACAATGTGTTGATGTCTTCCATATGGTAGTTGTTTCTTAAGTTCTTGGAGGTCAAGACTCTTGTAAATTGCTTGTCTAGTTCGTTAAAGCTTTTGTGGAACTGATCGTAGAAGGCTGCAAGGGTCTCGCCAACCTCTTGTCGTGTGCTATTTAAGGTGACCACACTCCTTAGCGATTGACGTTTGCCCATGTTCCTATGTATATTATAGTAATAATGATTATATATATCTATCGAACTCTAATATTTCGTTCAATGTTATATTTGTTACCCTCTGAATATATTGTGAGTATTTCGCGCTATATATGGGTATTGGATGACTTTTTTTCTTTGGTGAAAAAATATATCTTTATGAGTAATATCTGTATTTATACTAAGTGAAATATGTAGGGAGTCGTTACCTTAAGGATAAGATTTGCACATCGTAATGGAATAGGAAACGTGATTGCTCTTGACATTGAGGCTCGAGCTAAGATAAGGGTTATCTTAAGTGTTCGACTTTGTCCGAGTATTTGCCTTATTTTGAATACTCGCGGAAGTGTTTGCCAACATTTTTCCAAATAAACTCAGGAATTCAATAACTTCACCTAGTATCTAAGTGAAGTTTATTATGATGAGTACAATATTATTCCTTCTTACTCAAATATGGCCAAGCTATAGCCCTAGAGAATTGCTATCTCATTTACTATAGCTAGCGCACTCTCAATAATGTATACCATCTTTTTTCATTATTGTTCCTGTTATAGAAAGCTCACGGGATCGGCTCTACATATATCAGTAAGTGCTCTACAGTGATTGGTTGATTCCATCCTGTGATTTTTGATCCACTAATATATTAATCATTAAAAACATGTTACAGAAAAAAACAAAAAAAAACACACAATGTTCGAGGTAGAACTTAAAATATATATATATTACTTTTATTTTTAATTTTTGTGGCCAACTTTTTTTGTGTTAAATCCATATAACATTATATACCTCACTTGATGTGCCAGATAAAATTCTTTTGCTACAACTTAACAATAAAAATGTACATAAGAGTTGTTGAAGTAGAATGTTTTCTATAAGTAAACTATCTAAAAAACATGAGTTTTATCCTTTTATTTTCCACTCTCTATATTTATATAAAAAAAAAAAAACTATTAACTAATTCTACACAACTTACCTATTGTCTATTTCCTCCCTCTTCACATGGCTTCTCGGCTCCAATCTTCTTCTTCAGTCTGCAACTGCAAGTGGCAGTAGTTTTACCTCCATAAATACCTTTCTTCACCAATGCCTTTCTTCACCCCTTCCCAGCACCAATAGCTCACACCCAAACCTTAGCCCTAGCTAGCTAACAGAAACTCTTCATTTTGTCTCTATGGAGAAAGCTACCTCCACAGCTGCTCTTTTCCTTGTGCTTAACCTCCTCGCATTTGCTCTAGTTAGTGGCTGCAACACCTGCATTCCTCAACCCAAACCCACTCCAAGTCCAGCCCGCCCGAGTCCGAAAGCAAGCTGCCCTAGGGATGCACTCAAGCTCGGTGTATGTGCGAATCTGCTAAACGGTCCGGTGAATGCCGTGGTTGGCAGCCCACCTGATACCCCTTGTTGCGCCATCCTTGACGGTCTTGTTGACCTCGAGGTGGCAGCCTGTCTCTGCACCGCCATCAAGGCCAACATCCTCGGAATCAATCTTAACATTCCGATTTCGCTCAGTTTATTGGTCAACCTTTGCGGCAAAAACAATGTCCCTTCAGATTTCCAATGTGCTTAATGTTGTGTTTCTTAAGAGATTTGCTAGTTCGGTTGGTCGTGTGGGATGACATGTCATTGTTTCTTGCATCGTTAATAGTCTGTTTGTGATGTACGTGTTGTTATTGTGTTATGTCAAATGTTCAATTATTGTTTCCTAACAACTTAAGGTTAAAAAAACTTGCTTATATAATTCAATTCAAACGAACTTAAACACGATATATGTAATTCAATAATTTGCATAACATGAAACCATTCTTAATTACCATAAAGATCAGATACTAGCCAATGTTATTTGGTTTTATATATGTACAAAATAAAAATATTTTATTAAGTCAGATAATAACATATATTGTCATCGAGACCTCTAGAGATTTAAAATTAGTTCTAGAGCTTTTAGTCTTACATGGTGCTTACAATCTTATTAGGTTACTGTCACACGACCAATAATTTTAGACTCGAAACTTCAATAGAAAAAGTTACCTCATTAAATAATATTATATAATTATTTTAATGAAAATAAGTTTTTTATAACTATAAATTAAATAATATTTATGGTTTTTAATCAGTGAACCATGTCTTTTTTTACGATACCTTAATTTATGAGCTACTTTTATATCAAAATCCTTGTAAAAATAATTTCTATCAAAATATGATATTTTCAAGTTATCTATATTAGTATAATAAATAATTTAGAATAAAATAAATTCGTTCTTTTAGTATATTATTTTAAAATTAATTAAATTAATTCACAAAAAATAGAAATAAGTAATTATTAAAATACATATTCTCAATTTAATAAAATTTCGCGTAATAAACAGGCTACAAGTGTAACCTACTGATATTTTCAATGTAATAGTATGGATCACTTTGATTATTATTACAAAATAAAAACCTATATATAAGTGGATGTATACTATCTTTTATTAGACCACTGTGACCGTTTAAAGAACTTCACGTGGATATAAGCGGGAAACAAGACAAAATGCTTTGGTTCCACTTCAATATATATTCGACTTTAGAAGAATTAGAGCGAAAGAACAATATCTCAATCTAAAATAATTGTGAACAATCCAAATATGGGGATTATTTTTGAGGAAATTTTTATGTGAAAAATACTTAATACTTTTTAAAAATTATAAATTTGATATAGTTATCATTTTTTTAATCTAAAATAAAAAATGGTATAAAAATTCTAAATTATTTATATAAAAATGTATAATACATACTTTAAAAAAATTCAAAATGATTTTCTCTTTAAAAAGATAATTGTAAAAAAAAAACTTTAAGAAAAAATTTCATTTAGTTTTTTCACTTATTTATTTTTCTTGTATTAAAATTAGTTCCAAAAACAGAATTTCTAATACATTTACATTGTTTATATTTTTAATAATAAAATAACATAAGTAAAAAAATTAATAGTCATATATTGTGGCCTAAGTGATCTTCAAATAAAGTTTCCCTTATTTTAGAGTAAATTGTCACATATTACCTCCCTCCTAATGTTTGAGCATAATTTAAGAATTGTTTTTAAAAAAATATTGGTCCTTTCAGTTTGGTGATTCCATCCATCTACAAAACCTTAATGAAATACATCTTCAAAATAGTATTTAAAAAATGCATCTTTGTCCTTGATGTTTGAGCACACTTTGAAAATTTGGCTTTACAAATTTTCATCCTTAATATTTGGACAGATTTCAGATTCCCCACTTCAACAATTTTTCCATCGAAATTTCACAAAAAGTATTTTAAAAATGCAAAAGTAACTTAGTACTTTTAATATTGTTGCAATTAAACCACTAAAGAGCTTTATATATGATATCATTGAGTAAAGATTCGATTTGGACTCGATTAAGCCTTGGTTGAGAGGGTTGGTCAATACACAAGTTCTAGCCCCTCGATTGAGGCTAAACTGAATCTTAGTTCGGGGTAAATTGAATCCCAATAGCGATTAATCCGACTCCTAGAAAAATTAGAGTTAAACTGAACCTCAATTCGATTTAGTCTGTATTGATCCTCAATTGAAGGGGCTTGAGTCTTAATCTATTAAGCTAAGATGGAAAATTTGACAGAATTAAGAAACTGGATATTTTTCCAAACATTAAGATGAAATTAAAGTTCGCAAAATCAAACTATAAAGAGAATTTTAAAAATGTGAACAAACATTTTGCGCTCAAATGCATATTTTACCCTTGCAAAAAAATAGAATATGTTTTTTCAAACATCATAATTAAACACTTCAGATATATTTTATATGTTACAATTAAGTTGCTACTCGACAAATTCAATTGAGGCGCGGGATCTTAACCTAGACCAACTTCGTTAGTATTGAGTGCGTGCCAATTTTTTTATTAAAAATACTGGTTTGGATAAAACCTCAAGGTCAAGCATTCTCGATATGAGCCAATTTAGCCAGAATCTTATCGGTGTTTGAACCAAGTTTCAATTAGGTTCAGACTTAATTTAGCCTCAATCGACGAGATTTAGGTATAAGTCTTGAATTTGACCTCTTCGTTAATATCAACATTAATATAATTCAAAATTAGCATTATTCGAAATTAACACTAATATCATTTAACATTCACATCATTCAATTACAGATCGCCCTGGAATTATAGATTCGTGAAGTTTAAAAGTGAAAATCATATTTCTGTTATTAGTATATATTAATATTAAATTATTATTATATTTATATAATAATCATGGGTATGACCAAAATATTATAAACATAACCCTAGTCATTACGAGTAGAACATTCATCATCATAACTGCACCACATCATAATGGTACGATTAACCATATACAAAATAACGCTTGTAATCATGATTATGAATGTTTCACCGAAGCAGCTAGTTTGTTTGAAGTTACGCATGCAAGTGACTGTTTATGAAATCTATATTTGTAAATTCTAGACTTAATTATAGATAAATTAATTAAGTATAATATTGGGCCATTATATATACTAGACTCCGGCACGCGCTACGCGCGTGCGCGTTGTCATCGTTGGTCGTGCATCAGGTGTTACGAGGACATGATCAACCCGACTCCTAGGTTAATACAAGAACATTACAAGCAAAATAGTCATTATATAAATTTTACTAATGTAAAACTAAGATTAATTTGAATAAGATAATGGAATAATAAAATTTAAAAATTCGATAATATTCTTTAAAAATTGCTCGAGCGACCGGGATCATATAACACTATAAAAAAGGTCTCCCGGTCGCTCGAGCAATTTTTAAAGAATATTATCGAATTTTTAAATTTTATTATTCCATTATCTTATTAGATTTAATCTTAGTTTTACATTAGTAAAATTTATATAATGACTATTTTACTTGTAATGTTCTTGTATTAACCTAGGAGTCGGGTCGATCATGTCCTCATAACACCTCATGCACGACCAACGACGACAACGCGCACGCGCGTAGCGCGTGCCGGAGTCTAGTATAACCATTAGGGAAATACACTTTAGTGGATTAGAAAAATTTGTTGTATAATTTATTAGTTAAGTATATAGATGTATATATTTTCATGACATATATATACATGTCATGAAAATAGATCATTGCGTTCAAAACATCTCTGAAACTTGATTGAAAAGAAAGTAGTGTTACTAAAAGAATGTTTACCTATAAAGAATGTTTACCTATAAAGAATGTTTACCTATAAAAGAAAGTTGATTGAAAAGCGGTACTAAACATATGAAATAAATATATATATTGAGTTAGAATAACATGAACTATATATGAAAACAATTGACTCAAAATATAAAATACAAAACAAATAAATTAAGATGCACAACTACGCCCTTAACATAAACATGGTAAGAGTCAAATGATCAAAGTAACAAAACATTTTGTATACCACATTTCGAGTATGTATACCAGTAAGTCTTTCGAGTTCTCCCTTTTTAACCAAGACCTTTGTTGTCGACTGAGCTGTACTGCGTGATAAAGCAACATATAATTGACCATGACTAAATACATGATCAGACAAATATATGCCAACGTTATGCAATGTTTGACCTTGCGCCTTATTTATAGTCATTGCAAAACTAAGACGCACTGGAAACTGTTTACGTGTCATCTGGAAAGGAAAGCGAACATCTTCCGTCGGCTTCATTAATATCCTTGTAATAAATGCTTTTGTTCCTTTAAATTGTCCACCAAGAACTTCCGCATAAATTAAGTTCCGCATAAAATCCAAACATAATAGTCTTGTTCCATTACAAAGTCCAGCGTTTGGGTTGAGATTTCGAAGAAGTATTATCGGGGCACCTTTTTTAAGAGTTAGACAATGTGGAGGCATTCCTTTTGGTGCAATTGAGTTGACATACTCATTTTGATATAAATCTCCATTTTCACTATCAACCTTGTCGTATGAATAGAATGTATGTCCAAACCCCGAAAAACGTCGTATAATCTTGTCATTTAACTGATCAACATCAGTATTAGTTGGCACCAATATAGCTCTATCTTCGTACCATGACGGATCTTGTGATACATTTTGCAAATCTGGAAAGATGACATCAATTAATACATCAATCGATTCTTCACCTTCCCAACGTATTGTCATATCATGCTGCAGTTGTATGAAATCTTCAAACGTGTGTGTTTCTCTTCCATCACCAACGCGTAATAGAAACTCTGAAAAGTTGTTATCAAATCGAGACCTCATGATCTGTTTTAATTTAAGAACTGTAACATGCCTCCAGAGAGCGGATTTAACGAAGCATGCATCAATCAATTGCGCCTTATTTTCCCTTTGTACGACAGGAAGCACTTGTCAAAAATTCCCACCCAATATCATGACTTTACCACCGAATGGATCACTACTGTCACAAATGTTCTTCAAAGTTCGATCTAAAGATTCAAAAAGAAATCTATGAGCCATAGGCGCCTCATCCCATATGATTGTTGTAGCCCGACGTAGTAACTCAACGTGAGAAGACTGTTTAGTAATCGAACATGTAGCAGAAGAGGTAGGATTTATTGGGAGCTTGAATCTAGAATGGGTTGTACGACCACCAGGCAAAATCGTTGCTGCTATCCCTGGATATGCTGTAGCCAAAGCAATTTCGCCCCTATCACGTAACACTGCTAAAATTGCCTGGTATAGGTACGTCTTTCCAGTGCCACCGGGTCCGTCAACAAAGTACACGCCACTTTCTCTACGATAAATAGTTGACATAATTGTATCAAATGCATTCTTTTGATCTGGGTTTAGCATTTGAACTGAATCTAAATCATCTTGTGGTACATGAATTAACAACTCATCTTGTATAATACGCGGATTAGAACTTTCGCTGTCGAAATTATAGACAATGGAAGGTAAGTCAAAATCACGAACCGTCTTTCCATGCTGTTGAAGTTGTAGATTAAGGTCGCGCAACAGACGACTCTCTATCTGTGTTGCATCTGCATTAGAAGGATGATAATCTTCAACCATGGGTGAATAAAATTCATTCCACAGGTCACGCACGCCGGTTGGTTCATTAAAGACTAAAATAGTGACAAAAAGTCTCCTAAGAACGCTCGGTGTACGGAATGTTGAGGCCTCCTGCAAGCACAATCGAATGCTGTTGTCCTGCTCTAATAAACTCCTACTCTCAGCAACTTTTTGAAATGAATCATACGTGACATCGTCATGCGTTCGTAGATTTTCAAAAGATATCGGTCCTCTGACATGATTAAGCAGCAGTCTTAAATAAAACTTTTCCTTATTATTAGGGGTCACTGTGTAAATTCTTCTAGTGACTTTAAGTCGATTCCTTCTTCTTACCCAAGCAAGACTTCTTTTAGACCAAACATAATGTTCAGGAAATTCTCGATATAAATACTGTCTTGCATCAACATCGATCGTGTTGCACGTAAAAAAATTTGTAAGCATAGTATTCGTGTTTCGAGAATCTGCTAATACCTCGGCAATTGGTTGGTTATCTCGAAAGCGCACCTGATGCATGTTTGGCAAATGAATTTGTAAACGATACACATTCAGATACATTCTTGTCATAGGGAGTGTAAGAATTCTCCAAACTGCTTCTGGTGCACAAACCCAACGCGCATCGATGTACTGTTGTATTTCATCATCCAAAGATGATATCCTCACTTGCACCGCAACTCGATCAATACCTTTGTGAATGTATTTATATAAATACTTTACACTCTTTATGCTTGCACAAATCTCCACATTGATGTGACAGTCGTACTTTAAAAGTAACCATGAATTATACGGAACAACCCATTTATTATCCACATTTACCCCTGAACGGTGTGGATGTGATATGCATCCTTGATTACACCGTCGATATAGTGGATAAGAATCACTTCCTTCCATAGTGAACTCCAAAAAAGCTTTTGGAAAACCTTTCTTACATTTTCCATTTTTTTTGCACGGTGCCGTTCGTGAATGATCACATGGTCCATGGATCATATGCTTAAGTACTTTAGCACGTAGTGAGGGCTCTTGATGTTGATCAGGAATTTCAGCACGAACCAAAGAATCATAGTCATCAGGCGTAGAGGGGTTTGCATCATCATGAAGGATTATTTACAGGTGTAGGTGTATGCGATCACTTTTCTCAAAACTTCTCGATTAATTATATCAGTTTTAAACTCCTCAAATCGAGCTTGAAAAATGCGAGATAGTAAATCAGGACGATCATGTGGAACCTAGTAGTTGATGCAGCAAGACTATTTTAAAAAACTCAAAAAATAGCACGCCATGAAAATGATGAGATATTGAATTTAGTGAATGAAAATGGTTATCTGAAATTGTAGTAGTTCATTAGTAATTTCTTCCCACGAAGGATTGCATGTCATTGGGATGAAGATATCTGCTTTTCCAAAAGCACGTACCAAAGCCATTGCATCTGAATATCTTTCAAACATATCACAGTTGGATCCAACAAAGGATGATGGTAGTATTGTTCTCCGTCCAACCGTGCCTTTGTTGCATCAGCCATTGTACATGTAGTAATTTCCTGTTAGTGTATCATTCACTATAAAGTTAAAAAAATACATAAATTAAGTAGTCACCTGTGTCATGATTTCCTGCAGTAAAAGAGTCTTGAAGGCCTTGGTAAGCATCAGCTCTAATAGTGTTTTGATTATTACGAACCCAACGAAGTTTATGTAATTCAATTTTAACATACTGATCGACCACATATTGTTGCATAAGTCGTCCACCACGGAGAAGTTGAGATTTTGAAATATGTTCTCTAATCTGTAAGAACGAACTGACGTATTAAATTACAGTAGAAAAATGATAATAAATAAGTTATTATTTAGGTAATAAATATAATTAAAAGAGTATGAAGAAAGACTATGCATGTAGCATAAAAGCATAATAGTCACGACATGTTACAGTACGTGTTGATCTGCGTTCTTCATCAAACGTCCAACCATAAAGTCCGTGCGGAAGTAGTACTGGATATTGAAGGGGATCATAATAGCCGCTCGTATCTTGTACATTTATTAGATCACCAGATTGTCTTTGAACAATAAAATCACGACTGCGAATCTCAGTCATATCATCTCCTCCAACTATAATTGCAGCTACCTGTGGAGGAGTGGGTACTGCGTATTGATGCATATGACGTGGATGTTCTCTTATAATTAAACGACACTGATGTATATCCGACCTTGTAGATAATTGTCGAAATTGATGCACGAATGGATTTACGTCATTGAGTATTGCAGTTATTCTCTCCAATACTGTAACCTTTAAGGTATTATTTTCAGCTAATCTGTTCTCTAATTCATGCTCTGTGTCGTATATATATGTCTGCAGATATCTCGGTCGTTCGTCTTCAGATGGTAGAAGAGAGCCAATTTGATGATATATTGATCCCTGAGCTCGAAATGTATATATCCCTCGACTACCTGCCACCAAGCTTTCATCCACATTCACGCCTATTGAGGTAAAAGAGAAGACATGATTATAAGCACGAATGTTATGCCTAAAGTGATTTCCATCCACAGTTGGATCTTCAAATAATTGTAACATAGCTGGGGAAGGAGAGTGCACCGGTAGGGCAATCTGACCATTCATGCAACATATACTGTCATTCTCGTGGTGGAAACGCTTGGCTGAACATTTGTTACAAAATGTAGGATCCCGAAGAGCATATCTTAGAGAATCAATACCCTCTTGAAAATTTCTAGCAATACAATGATATCCTCTTCTTCGTGTTGTTGCAGGTAACACTGTAGAAAAAGTGAATTATTTGATATACTATAATGTGAACGTAATGCTTTACACCAATAAAGTTATTAGTAGTTTCATTAAAATTAATTCGATACCATATAAGTTTGACTTTAATTTATAGCAAAAGTGTATGCGTTGTTAGTCATGATAAATGAATTACTTTGTATTAATACTCACATGTAACAGAACAATTATGTTTAATTGTGTTTGGTACAAATTTACTGATATGGTATGAAGACTGCATATACCTTGAAAGTCGTTTGAACGATGTACACCAACTTCCATTGAAAGACCCACCGGGTGGGTTGTAGAAGAACCAGCTCCTGAATTATCTTGTACGGGTACCGGCATGCGGGCAAGTCTTCGAATAGCAGTTAATCGAAATGATTCTAATAATATTGTTTATGAAAATGTTAATTTATGATTTATAATGAATAAATTTTTTTATATAAATGTGTATGTGTATATATATGTCAATATAACATTACATGTACGTCGAGGACGTCTCTGGGATGGTGAATGATGCATATTGTACGACCGAATGTATACCTATACAAAGTATAAGAAATAATATTGTATTGAGATGGTGTAACATAGTGAAATATATAAACGTAAATGTAGATTCAAAATGGTTTGAAATATTTTAATTTTAGGTTGTTATTATACCTTGAGTTTGCATAAGTTGAGTTAATTTAATTTATGTAGTAGAAGTTTTTCAATTCTTAAAGATGACAAATAGTGTTAATTTTACATGAATACTTTATTAAATTTGACTCAATAACACAACAAAAAAAAAGGTCTAGACCAAGTTAAACAATTCTACATCGGACTATTTTTTTTATAATAAACGATCTCAATCCTTCAAATACGAAGTCCAAACTCATTTGGTATAAAATAAAATACTCTGTTAAAACCGAACAAGCGTTTTTGAATCGAACAATGTTAGGGTGCCTGAGCGATCTGTGGTTAATAATTTATCTCCGCACATTTGCATCAATATGTGTGACAGGAGAAGTAAAGAAATGCATTAAATACAATGATAAAAGACAACACAAAGAAAACCAACACAATTGGGAAGATCGCCATATCAATTTACAGTTTCAGATAACTAAAAATGGTGTTGAATTGAATATGGGATTCTATAATAAAAAAAACATTATAGAATACTACACAGACCTCATAAAGGAACTTGATAAAAGAGAATTGAATTATTATCATTCTGTTTAAATTACAAAACCTCATAAGGAACACAAATGTGAAGAAAATTGAATGATTATCATATGAAGACCAATGAGAGAATTAGTACCACCAGCAAAGAATTCACAATTCAAAGCAGGCTGCACGGGGGACCGAATTAAGAGCACGCTGCACGACATGAAATTGAAAGTTGCACAACATCAAAAAATAAAGAAACTGATTTGTAATACTCTGATTTGTTCATCTGGCTTTGTTATTCAATCTAACAAAATTAATCAGATTTTGTCTTAATTCCATCGAACAACAAAAATGTTAATGAGATTCATCATAGCAAAACAACAACAAAATGATTAATGGCAGTATAACAGTAATAGCATATAAGTATCCATTGTCTATAGCTGCAACTTAAGAAAATGAAATTCAATACCAAAATTACTCAAGATTTCAGCTATGCATTGCCAAAAGTTGTCACTTTACGTTTAAGCAGCAACAACTTGTTGAACAGTGGCAGTTACTAAAGTCTGTTTCTGCTATGCATAACTCTTATCTTATTAAAGTTAAAATTCAAAAACACGTACATAGTAGAAGACCTTGATTCCTATTTTAATAAGCAGCGCATAGACATGAAATTCGTTAACATCCCAAGCAAATTTGCCTTTCTCGATCTATTTATTAGGATATCTTTTTACTATGTTCAAGAACTTAAAAAGCAAGTCCTTTCCGGTTTCTAAATGCCAAATACAGTTTGAAACTTGAATCATGTTACACTAACATTTCCAAGAACACATTGCATTCTGCCTAAAGGGAGGTTGGCACGAATCACCCAATTCTCATGAATCAAAAAGCTGGGAAAAAGGATGTTCATCACGTGAAAGAAACGAAACAGAAGGTCACCAACTGCTATAAGAACCTTTGCAATTCAGTAGGCAATAATGATAACGGTCATTAAAATGGTAAACACCCATCTTCCATCCGTATGTATCCCACCATCCTACCATCCCAATTTTTATCTCTAGTCCAAAAAGCATTTAACACTACTATTTACAGTAAATAAAGAACCGAAAAAAATAAGAGTTGTTGTAGTAAAAATAACACACAACTTTAATTTTAGCCACATTATTTACCCTTGGTTATATTCCTTCTCACGGGCAAAGAACTGATGAATCTACACCTAGGATATTTAAGCAACATGATCACGAATATTGTTTTAACACACGGGGAAATTGTTTTAATGAAATAATGTTTATCAAATTCTTCCACAGTTATTCTCAATAACAGATTTAGAACAATACATTATTCTCAATACATACCACATTAACGGTAATCTGCAAAATGAGGAAACAATAAATATATTTTTTTAGAATAGCCATATTAATGGGAAAATTAAGTTTAGAGAGCCGCCACATTACCAAAAAAAATAAGTTTAGAGAACATATACATTTTCCACTTTGAGAATAACCACATTTTCTTAACACAACTCTAAGTTGAGAATAGCCACATTTTTCACTTTGATAATCTGTTATGACAGAGTGTGTAGGAAAGTCTTAAACAATTGAGAGAACAAAAGTTATAATTCAAGAATAAATATACCTTTCCACACAATTTAGAGGACGAAAATATACCTTTCCACAGCAGCAAGAGCAAGCACCACAGAATGAAAGGTCAAATGCATTTCCACAGCATAATAATAACAAAGGCGGATGAGGTCTACCAAGAACGAATTGAATCTGAGGCCACAATCAACAGGAACATTGTATGCAATAGAATATATTGACTATGGAGCGATTAGAATCTAAAACATAATGCAATCTAGACTTTGTATATCTTATTTGAGATTACCTTCCATTCGACTTCTTGAATTCAACCATGCATGATCCAGTGCTGCTCTTATGGCTTCTCATCGAGACATCCTTTGAAGATCTTAAATTAGGGTTAGGTAAAATTCGATGCAAAGAAGCGGTTGTTTTTATGAACCTGACAGAATCAAAATATGTCAATTGAAATCGATGTCACGCACCTGGGGACGCTGGGCTGGATGTTCCAGTCGAAGGGATGTTCAGATCTTCGAAGAGAGACACTGGAGATGGTGTGACAATTACACGCCTGAACAAAAATGGAGGGTGGGATAAAATATAAATGGAGAGCGACGTTTACACTTTAGAGAAAAAATTGGATGGTGGGAGAGAAGAAGTGGATAGTGGGAGTAAAAAAAGGATTTGGAAGTTACTGTATAATATTTTTTAAAGATCGTGAATAAAATATTAATAATGGAATTGGAAGTTACCGCAAAATATGGAGATGATGGTTAGACACTAAAATGACTTTAATAGTCTCAATAAGTTAAATATAGACTAACGATTAAAGAGTATTTTTGTAATTGAGACATATGCCGGTTACATAAACCTGTTGAACCTTAATAATATATAATATATATATAACAATAAGGAGGACAAAACCTTTTCAACTGACACCAACTTAAAAGATTTAACTTTAATACAATGTACCCTTGATCGAAATGTAATAAATGTGATGTGACCCCGTTATCAACCCGTGAATCATTAGATACATGTTATCCTTTTTTATAGCTAGTTATAACTAGATACTAGTTTACGCTATCGCTCTCTTATTTATACAATTACTAATAAGTACGTATATATAGTGATCTTTACTATATTATAAATAATAAAAATAATTTACACTTTAAAAATAGTAAAATATTCTTTGAAAGATTAATTACACCTATATTTTTATTATATTAATAATAGTATAAAATATAAAGATTAATTGTACTTTAAAAAAAAAAAAAATTGAAAAGTATATAAGTTGATAAGTTGATGATAAAAATAAATTCAATTACTATTTTAAATCTAACTTTAATATTTGAATATAGCATTTAATAAAATGTTAAAATATTAGTAAATTAGTTTTGGCAATAAAATGATAAAAATAAATATCATATTTAATGCTTTGTTTCTTCATGTTTGATTTTTCATCTTCGAATCTAAATTCGTTTCTAGGTTAAGGTTCACCCCTAAATATTGCTGGTTAATTTCTCGTTGAACTTCAAATCAAAAATTCAAATTTCAGATTGAATGTTTTTGAAAACACCACTAGTTGGGAGCCATACGATGTCACTTCAGGTATAAAGATAAGGATTTCAAGCGTAATTTAGTCATTTCAACTGCTAGAATAGTTAATTAACAGAGAAACACAAACGATGAACAGTAAAAATGATCAAATAAGCACATGCCTAAACATGTGTGACCATTGTGCAGAAGTTGTAACCAATTAGTCAAATGAGTAAAGATAAGTAATCATTGAGTACGTTAATCCCAAAAATATTATATGTCACAATTATATACATTCTAGCGAAATTAATATAGAGAGGTTATTTTTATTTAGGTTATTATAGTTTGTTACAATTATTTTTATTAAATAATTTATTGTATTTTTACATTTGTTTTATAATAGGGTAAACCACGTCAACAATCACTTATTTTGACACTATGTGACAGATTGGTCACTTATGTTTATTTTTTGTAGCTAAACGGTCACTTACGTTTCAGAAATGTGATTTTTGGGTTAAACTTGTCATGCCCAGTCACTTAAGTTTGACAAATGTGATGAAATGGTCCCTAAAATGATGATTTTGCTCTTCTTTTTTTATCTTGTTGTTCATGTTTATATCCAAAATAGGATTTTTGAACTTAATTTTTTTGCAAATTTGGGTTTAAATCGAACCAAAATCAGCAAATGTTGGTTCAAACTAAGCTCGGGAATGCGAATATGGGTTTAATTCGAACCCATTTCTACAATATGTGTTAAGTTTTAACCCCAGATCTGCAAATATAGGCTCAGCTCGTACCCAAATCAGCAAATCTTTGTTCAAAATTAAATTTCAGGTTCGAATATAGGAAGGAGAGCTTGAAGATGAAGAACATGAAGATAATATGAAGAAGATAGGGAAAGAGTATTTTAGTAACTTTTTGCATAATTGTTTTTGCAACTTTTCAATCACATTTTGAAAAATAAGCAATTGTTCAACACAAGTTTCAAATGTTCAGTCACATGTGTCAACATAAGTGACTGTTGAGTTAATTTACCTTTTATTAAATTTAATGTCATGCATATAAAAGTGAAGATTATCTGTACACCATCACTAGGAGCTTTAATCGTCTTGATCTTCTTCATCCTGAAGCTCCTTAACTGCAACAACATATTGTATCTCAATACTCCCCTTCAATCTATTGGTTGCAAACAAATTAACAATTTCAAGCTTTCCAAGAAAATAACGATGTTGCTTCTTGCTTAAGGCCTTCGTAAATATATCTGCAATCTGTTCTTTGGTACAAATATGCTTCAACATAATAATTCCTACTTGAATTTTCTTTCTTACAAAATGACAATCAATCTCTACGTGTTTAGTTCTCTCATGATACATTGGATTAGTTAAAATCTTCAAAGCAACTTTGTTATCGCAATACAAAATCACAGAATCATTATGTTGAATGTTGAGTTGCCTTAGTAATCCCTTAATCCACACGATTTCAGATATTGTACTTCCAATGCATTTGTATTCAGACTCAGCAAAGGATTTAGACACAGTAGTTTGTTTCTTAACCCTCCAAGATATTAATGATCCTCCTAATTTAACACAATACCCTGAAACTGACCTCCTTGTTTCAAGACAACTCACCCAATCTGAATCACAATATCCAACTAAGTTTAACTCACTTGTTGCTAGATAAAAATATCAAGACCTGGTTGTTTTGTTTAATATATTTTGCTATTCTTAATGCAACCTCCATATGTAATTTCTTAGGACTATTCAAGAACTGACTAAGATATTGAACATCGTATGAGATATCTGTTATAAGAGCTTTCCAATAAGTCTTTTATAAGATGTTATATCTGTTTAGACCATCAATGCAATTAAAGTTAAACAGTTTGTCATAATTAACACTAGTTAACTTATTGTTAGATTCCATTGGTGTCCTAATTGTTTTTGCTCCTAACAAACCTGTTTCTGTTATTAAATCCATCGCATACTTCTTTTGATTGAGGACCATTCCATGTTGATTCCTTGAAACCTCGATCCCTAGGAAGTACATCGGTTCCCCAAGATCTTTCATTTTGAAATTCTGCACAATAACCTTCTCCAATTCCTCAATAAGTTGTTTGCTATTACCTGTAATCATTAGATCATAGACATATACAAGAATAATAAAAATTCAACTCGCCTTTTCTTTGTGAACGTGGAATAATCACACTTACTTTGGACAAAACCACCCGAAACAAGCGCATCACTGAACTTTGTGTTCCACTATCTTGATGATTGTTTCCGCCCATATGATGATTTATGTAACCTGCAAAATAAATTCGTCCCACTGCTGCAAAATCTAGGAGGAGTTTTCATATACATTTCCTCATAAAGACCACCCTGCAAAAAAAGCAGTGACCACATCCATCTGGTATGGAATCCATTATTTAGCAGCAGCATGAGCTAAAATTGCCCTCACAATCACTATTTTGCCAACTGGACTGGATGTCTCCACATAGTCTATTCAGTATTATTCGTTGTATCCCTTAGCCACCAACCTTTCCTTATGCTTGTTCACAGTCCCATCCGAATTATACTTGATCTTATATACCCATTTGCGGACTATTGGTCTTTTTCCTAAAGGTAAAGGAACAAGGGTCTATGTATTATTCTCCTCTAATGCTTTGACTTCTTCCTTCATCGCCATAACCCATCTTGTATCATATTGAGCCACCTCAAACCTTTCTGGTTTTATTTACTTCATTGTTTCTGCTGCAAAACACTTATATCCACCCTTCAAATTATCATATGTTATGAAGTTGCTAAGAGGATGTGTTGTTGAAAAATTAGTAGTAACATATTCCTGGTGTCAAGCAGATGTCCTTACGGACCTATTTGACCTTCTAACATGGACTTCCTGCATCTCATTATCAGCATTATTCTAAATACTAGCTATATCATTTTCGGGTTCTAAGGGTGGTTCTTGTGCAATTTCTGTACCATTAGGAACTATTCTATCATGCAGATCATCAATAATCAAGTGATGATCTGTAAACATCATTTCAGATTCTCCCCTTTTAAGACGAAATGGAAATATTTCTCCATAAAAGATTACTTCTCTACTAACATATATAAATTTAATCACTAAATCATAAACTTTGTAACCTTTCTGAACATAGGAATATCCAATGAAGTCTCCTGGTGAGGATCTGAGATCAAACTTGGTTCCAGGTATCATGTTTCTAGCATAACATAAGCACCCCCAAAACTCTGAAATGCGAAACATTTGGAATCGTTCCATGCAATCGTTGATAAGGTGTCTGAAACTTTAAAACAGAAAAGGGCAACAAATTGATAATGTAGCACGCAGTTAAGACGCAATCACCCCATAATCTGTCAGGAAGAGATGATTGAACGTTGACAGATCTAGCCACTTCCAGCAGGTGCCTGTGATTTCGTTTAGCTACCCCATTCTACTGGGGTGTATAAGTACATGTGAATTGATGAATTATCCCTCTATGAGACATAAACAATTTGAAGTCCCTATATACAAACTTCTTCCCATTATCAGTTTGAATGGCTTTAATGGTTGAATTGAACTGATTCTCAACATACGAAATGAAATGTTTGACAATCATAGAAGCGTCAGATTTTAGTGCCATCAAGAATACCCATGTCATTCTACTATAATCATCAACAACAATAACGAAATACCTTTTCTGATCATATGTTTCCGATTTGATAGGTCCTTATACATCCATATGAATCAATTCAAAACATTTAATGATTTTAGTCTCACTGTTAGGAAAGCGCAAACGTGAGTGCTTAGCTAAAGGGTAGATCGTACATTTGCTTTTAAAAGGTATCTTGTTCTTACAAGCATCATTTCTCATACGAAAGAAAATAGAATCTGAAAGGTGTCCTATTCTCTGATGCCACAACTCTTCATCAGAAACATTCAAGATTATTTCATTTTGTGGTCTATCTAAAACAATAAAACGTGGATCTTCTAAAGAACAAGCATATACGCCATTAGCCTTTTTACCAATCTGCAGTATCTTCCCACTGTAAAGGTTCTGTAAACAGCAAATTCAGGATAAAAACTACCAAAACAATTAATATCCTTGTCGAGCCTTGAAATGGAGATTAAGTTGTACTTAAAATCAGGTACATGTAAAACATTCTTAAGAGTAATTCCTATTTTTAAGAAATGATCCCCAACATGTGTTATCTTCAAGGACATACCATTTGGTAACTTAACTTCAGAAGTACGTATTAATCTTAGATTATAAAGTCAATATTTCCTGGATGACATATGATTGGTTGCACCTGAATCTAGTATCCATTTACTACACATATTTGAACGGGTGTTAGGCATAGCTGCCATTTGGTTATTGTTTCTCCTTTCAGTATCTGAAGAAATCGAGATAGTCTCCTTTGAAGTTGTTGTCGTAGTCCATGAACTGTTTGATGAAGAAATGATCCCTACAAGTCCCCTTTGACGAATGCATATAGATATGGAATTCTTTATCCAAGCAAAGACGAATGCATTGCACCTATCCTAAAGGGGATGCATAGAGGGATCAAGGCTTTTCTTCCTGCAAGAACCATTTATAAAGCCAAGCTTGTTCTTGGCTAATAGGGCAACAAGAATACCTCGACTCCAAATGGCATAATTCCTTGTTCTAGTAAGCTGAATAGAAATCAAGGAGGATTTTGGTGTATGTGATGGATGAGGGTATAAAGGTTGGTTGGAATCAACTGCGGGATGATAGTTGGGACCAGTTGTTGTTTCTTTTCCAGGTATTTCTTATGCATCATGTTTTGCCTTGTGAGATCTTGAAGGATTTCGCCAAGGTGGAAGAATGACCCAAATATTCAGTGAAATAAAAACTGAATAATACGCAAGGATCATGCAAGGAACAAAGGAGAAGAATCACAATGATCTTGAAGACTTTTGAAAGACGAATCGCATCGAACTTCAGAAGAATGGATATCAGGATTATATCGAAGAACTTGGCTTCGATGACTCTGATACCATGATGAAAATCGGAGAAACTAACAAGAAATGAAGAGAAAAATCTCTATATATTAACTGATTAATCCCAACTACATCCTGTGCTACTTATAACAGAAGCAGCTATTCAAAAAAGCTTTTAAATCAGTTAATCTAAACTCCTAATTAACTAGACATCCTTCAAATTCTAATTAAATACATTTTAGTCCCTATTAATAAAACAAAATAACTAAACTACAACAAACAACATAATGTACAAAAAGCTTTAATTGTCCTGATCTTCTTCATCTTGAAGCTCCGCAGCTACAGCAACAGATTTTATCTCAATAATGCATAAGATGGAGCGACGAGATAGTAACCATAATTGCAATGATTCTGATAGACAAAGTGTATATTCAACCAAGTAGTGCTATGTTCCATAGGGTTTGGGAGGTTATATTAGGTTATTTTAATATTAATTAAATTAATTTTAATAAATAAATAAAACCTAATATATATAGTCAATAAGCATTTGATAAATATTTCTTATTCACAATATTTTTTATTATTAAGAACCAATAAAAATTTATTATATTGCACAAAATATAAATCAAATTCATTAGTATTCCAAAAAAAAAAAACGTATGAAATTTTTCATGTCAACCAAACATGTTGAATGTCTTTTTTTCATATTTTTTGCTTGGTGATTAGGATTGGGTAGTGCATGAGAAATTCAAGTTGGACGTTGTTCACAAGTCAAAGACAAATATATGCCTACTCTCAAGTTTGTAATATCTCGGATGACTTTAATTTGAAGGGCGTATTTCAATTAGTCGGTTAGTGATAAATAATACGAAATTAGTTCGTATATATATTATTTTTATTTTTTTATGCTTCATTAAATATTAGTAGTAAAATTGATATGTTGTTCTCTAATGATGATTTTTCATCTTCATCAAAGTCAGTTATATTTTTATTACTAAAATCAAATGGAACTATGTATTGACATAAAAATATAACTGACTTTGATGAATGTTGAATCACATAAACCGGATTCTCCTTCCTAGGGTTCGCTTCGTTGACCTGCACAAAGGAAAGTCTTGGGTGTTCCCGTTGTTTCCACTCCGATGACAAAGTTAGTCGGAGGTTCGTTGTATTAAGTACTCATATTGTATAAGTGTTTTAGTATCAGAGAATCATTACAACTTAATGATAATAATGGGTATGTATTTATAACATTCCATACATGTACCATGGTAAAGTCAAATCCTACCATAGTTATCTGAGCTGTCTCTGGGCGAGTCAACCGTGGTTACTTTAAAGAATATTATTCTGTAGTGGCTATTCCACTGTAGACTATCCTTTTAGTTTGTTTAATACTAGACGTGCTAAAAGCAACCGACCTAATTCGTAGGTGTGCAGGCGCACCAACTGAGGTGGTCAATGGATGCGGTGTCACACACTTAATCTGAGTATTTCTTATCTTTGGCGCATCCTTATAGGGCGACACCTTTAAGAGCCTCATCAGTCAAAGGCGACGCCCAAACTCCGAGCGTTTATTAGTTGGGCTTTTAATAAGTTCAGTCCAGAGCGCCTATTAGGCCAAATGTTAAAAATAGCCCAGTCCAATATTCATAACCCATCATCTGCCCCCGAAGCCTGAAATGAGCGACGCTCATTTGAGGATTATAATTTCTTTTCAAAAGTCGTTTCCTCTATCAATGATGATTCATCTTCGATAGAGCGACGTCATTTATTTAGCTCTTATGCTTCCTCTTTTGTAAGTTGTTCTTACAAAGGCGTCGCCTAAATCATTCCATACGTTGTAACTGCCTTCCACGCGTCATTCATGCACGATCTTCCTCTATCCCGCCATAATTACAAATTTAAATTTCAAATTCAATTTTTTAGGCGGGATCTTCTAGAAGCTTCAGGAATTGAAATGACTCTTTCTGTTAGGAGGGTAAAATCGTAATTTCCTCCTTTGTAACCATTCGACTCTGTACTTTTAGGGTGTATAATCATAATTTCCACCCCTATGTACCTAGGGGGTTCTATAAATACCTCCACCTTCCTTCATTTATCACTTTTACTTCTTCTAATTTTAGAGCTTTCTCTCTCTAAAATCCTCTGCCTTCTCTCTAAAATTCCGGCCAAACTCCGATCGCCATTCATCATTGATCGGTGTTTTCCCCTCGCTCTTAATGCCCATCATCTCCTGCGCCATTCGCTCATATAGAAGAATGTCTTCCGACTCAGAGGTTGGTAATCATATTTTCTCCCTACGCCTTTTCTTGATCTTAAACCCAATACACCCTTTTCTGTTTTCGAAAAGTCGGTGGCTGAGGCTGGTATGAGCGACGCTCATGCCCCCAGGTATCCCATCCCTGATGATGCGGATCCTTAGAATCCTCACCCCATATGTCAGCCTAAAGACGGCGAGGAAATCATATTCCCGCATCAAATTGATACGGGACTAAGGTTTCCTTATTGTCCACCCTTTAGTCGAATTGTGTCGCCATTATGGCATTTCTCCCATCCGACTTTATTTAAACGGTCTTCGCACTTGGGTGTGCTTCCGTGTCCTTTGTTTTCGTCGCGGGTGGGCCTATTCTTCGAACGTTTTTCGATGCTTTTTTCGATTCTTCAAACGTTTTGGACCTGGGATTCCATTCGTCTTCTAGTCACGAGTTTTCGAACCCGTAATTCAAATTAGAAGAGAGCCTACTTCTTTTTACAAGAAGGCGTTCCCTGGTGTCTAGGATCGTCAAAGGTGAGCAAACATCCCATTCCAAGCGTCGAGGAACTGTTCTCGGCATACATGAATGCCTTGGCGGCCATCTATTTAGATCATCAAACGGGGCGCGCACAGATAATCTCCAAAGAGATCAGTGAGTCTGATTTAGAGGAAGTTTGTGTGTCCCTTGTAGATCGTCACCTTCTGCCTTTTATTCTAGTAAATAACTTATTCTTGTTATTTTTTGCAGACAAGGATTTTGCTATGTTTTCTCACCTTGTAGCGCCTTCTCAGAAAAAGGCATGAAAGGAGAAGAAGAAGAAAGCAAAGGAGCCCAAATGCGATGCTCCTGAAGGCTCTAAGAAACGCAAGAGCCATCAATCCTCCAAAGGGCAGAAGAAGGCGAAACCCATGGATGAGTCGCTAGATCCTCTTAAGGCTACAGCCGAGCTTTTCAGCGATGCCACAAACGAAGTCGTCACGGCTTTCAAATGTGTGATTCCTAAATCCCACTGGATTAATAATAGTGTCATTAGTAATAGGAATAATGTATTATTCACTAAAAAGTGAGGTCCCCCTGTCTTGTCCTATGGAGGCATCATATGGACCTACACCGAATATCATAATGGCATCCTTTAGAAAGGAGCATTTGACAATTCCTTTGATCCGACAGGAGCGGCGTCTGCTGAAGCCTCAAAATCTAAGACACTGACTCCCACCCAGACTCCTCCTACCGAGTCCCAAGAGGTGATCTTGGTCGACAATCTTCCTGATGTCGATGATGTGCCCCCTCCTACTTCTTCAACATTGGTTCGCCAACGCTATGAAGATCCTCACCTCTACATAGGTCCTCATTTCGACCTGAGGCGAGTGCTCCTCGCGAATGTAGATTCGTCCAATCCCCAACAACCTTGAGATCCTTGGGCCAAACTAAGGGAAGTACCCTTAGTAGCTGGCAACTCCTGCCAAGACCCCAACCTGGGTCTTCACCTGCTTTCAGGTGCATGACCCCTACTAATAGGGGGCCTTTGTACTGAAGAAGAAGATGTAAAGGGACTGGTTTGCCAATCCATTTCTTTGGTGATGAGTCAGGTATGCGCATTTTCCATCCTTCCTGCTTTATGAGTTTGTATATTAGTATTTTTCTAACTTTTTGAAATATTTTAGATTATTCCTGCTCATCTGAAGATGGATGCGATCCTTTTGGGCTTATCCGAGGAGAAGAAGCGCAACAAATCCACTATCTGCAAGGCGGAAAAAGCTGAACACGAGTTGGAGAAGATGTGTTGTGACCTCGCCATTTTAGAAGCGGCACAAAAATAGTTGGAGCAACTCTCCGCCAATCTGCGGGAGGCCCAAAAAAGAGAGAAGGCCGTGACCCTCCAAAACGCTCAAAGGGAAGTCGCTCATTTCAAAGATGAAGCGTCAATTTCCCATGAAGTGGCCAAGGAAGCCAAAAGAGAGTCAGAGCAAGCACTGAAGGAGACAACGCAGTCAGCCCAAGAGGACGAACTCATAAAGACTAAACTCCCTAAGCGATTAGTAAAGGCATTGGAGTCCTTTCGCACCAGCAAAGAGTTCGCCCAAGCTGCTGCGGAATGGAATCGCACAGGAGTGATAACCATTTTCAAGAAGGCGGCCAGGGATATTCACAAGGTCGACCCCAACTTCCCTTTGGACAAGCTGAATTTCCTGAAGATTTACCTCGCTCTTAAAGCTTGGGAAGAAGTTGAGGCGTCGAAAGGAGCTGAAGAAGAGGAATCTGAAGATGAAAGCGTTTCCTCTGGAGCATCCACCCCAATTACGGAAGTGCCCCTTGACCCAGAATCTTCTGCGCCAACTCCTGAAGTGACATCTGCTACCAATGCTCCTTCAAACAATCCGCCCCCATCTAGTTCATAAATATTTTCCTTTTAGGATTTTATTTCTTTAGTCTTTTTTGGGATTTGTAAGAACTGATCACAATGCCTTTATCATATTATAATCGTGCATATGCTTATTTCCTTTATTCACTCTCCTCGCTTTTTACATGTTTCATACTTAGCCTTATTTTGACTAAGTATGGATATCATACTTGCTGCTCATAATCACAAACAAACAAGTCGTCTTAAATATTTGTAATGAATGCCATCGCCTAAACAAATTTTTCGAACTTAGCCTTATTTCGACTAAGTATGCTTATCATACTTGTTGTTCTTAATCATAAACAAACAAGTCGTCATAAATAATTGTAGTCAACGCCATCGCCTAAACGCATATTATTCAATTAATGAAACTCAAGTGATCGCCAATAAGTATTGATTTTTAATTACAATCACTTCAACATTCTAGTACATTCGTACACCATACGCCATCTTTTAAGCATAAAAAATTTTAAATGCTCTGCATTAAAAGTATTCTTCAATACTTTCCCTTCCTGATCCTCCAGCACATATGTGTTTGGGTGAGGAATGACAATGACCTTGTAAGGTCCTTCCCATTTTGGAGACAATTTATTTACTCTATCCTGATGCTAGAATTCATGTCTTCTCCATACCCTCTCCTTCACAAATATTTGGCGAGAGTATACTCGCCTATTATAGTATCTTACCGTAGCTAAACGCATTCGCCCTTGAATTTCTTCAGAGGCCCATCGCTTTTCATCCACCATATCCAATTCCAGACGCCTTTGGTCCTCATTACTCAAGGCATCATAATGTTTTACCCTATGAGATTCGACTACTATCTCTGTGCCACAACCTCAGAACCATACACCAATCTGAAAGGTGTCTCTCCAGTCGCCTTCTTTGGGGTTGTTCGCAACGCCCATAAGAAATTTTCTAATTTATTTTTCCACTTCCCTCCCAAGGCGTCAAATCTTTTCTTTAGGCCATTTAGCATTGTTTTATAAGCCGCCTCCACTTGTCCATTGGCTTGCACATGTTTGACTGAAGCATGCCTATCGTCAATTTTTAATTCTTCACAAAACCATTTTAATTCCTTTCCAGCAAATTGTGGACCATTGTCACTGACTAGCACGCTTGGGATTCCATATCGAGAAACAATTCTTGACTTAAGGAATTTAATGACCTGGAACTCGGTGGTCGATGCCAATGTCTTTGCTTCAATCCACTTAGAAAATTAGTCGACCGACACAATTAGATAAGTGCGCTGCTTAGACCTTCGTAAAGGACCTACCAAGTCGATTCCCCATTGAGGAAATGGCCATACCGCACATATACTAGTGAGATTTGCTGGCGGACGCACTATTTTTGAACTATACTTTTGGCATGATTCACCTTTCATAACCAAAGTTGTCGCCTCTTGGTTCATTGTAGGCCAATAATATCCTTGGTTCAAGATTTTCCTCACAATTGACCTTGCTCCTTCATGACAAGTCGCATACCCTTCATGTACCTCTCTTAGAATGGTAGTCGTTTCAGGTTGAGCGACGCATCTAAGATAGGGTGTAGAAAAATCCTTCTTATAAAGTAATCCATCAATTATTTGAAAGCTAGGAGCTAATCGAATAATTTTCTTAGCATTGGCTTCATCCGCAGGGAGCTCTCCTAATTCCAAGTATACTCGAATACGCGTTGCCCAATCCACACATACATTTACATTTGTACATATCATCCCCGTGTCCCCACGAATGATTTCTATTAAATGTACTTTTGTAGGTGTCGTCTGCCAAGCATATTTGCTTAAAGCATCTGCTTCCTGATTCGCTTCTCGTGGGATGGCTTCTATATGAAATTGCTTAAACCCTACTACCAATGCCATAGCGTCTTTCCAGTACAACTTCATTTTTTCACCTTTCTCCATATACTCGCCCTTAACTTGATTGATTACCAATTGTGAATCACAATATACATGAAGAGAGGTGACGCCTAAACCTTTAGCCAATCGCAAACCATTAACAATCGCTTCATATTCCGCCTCATTATTGGTCGCTTTAAAGGTAAGGACTAAGGCGTATCTTAACGGTGTTTCACCATCTGGTGGTGTCAATACTAATCCTGCCCCCGAGCCTTCGACTGATGAAGAACCATTTGTATGAAGTATCCAAGGATTTTCCTCCTTTTCTTTTTCTACAATGAAATTCTCCAAGGCCTGCCCTTTTATTGCATTCCTTGGAGCAAACTTAATTCGAAACTCGCTAAATTCAATGGCCCATTTAACCATCCTACTCGAAGCATCTGGATTTTATAGGAAGTGTTTTAGCGGTTGATTTGTTAAAACAGTAATTTCATGTTCATGAAAATATGGGCGTAACTTCCTGGCAGACACTACCAACGCATTAAAATACTTCTGAACCTCCAGATAATTCATTTCAGATTTGGCGAGCACTTTGGATAAATAATAAATAGACACTTGGCCCCTACTTATTTTACCAACTGAACTTACAGCAACTGTAGTGATACTTAAATATAAAGATAGTGTGTCGCCTTTTGATGGTTTTGCCAGTGGTGGGAGAGTTTTGAGATGTGTCTTTAGGTCTGGAAAGGCCTTCTCACATTCAGAAGTCCATTCAAACTTCTTATTAGCTCTCAACACCTGGAAGAAAGGGAGCGACTTATCCCCCGCCTTTGCTAGGAAACGGCTTAGCGTCGCTAACCTTCCGTTCAAGCTTTGTACTTCTTTGTGGCAGGTGGGGCTCCTCATAGCCTCAATCGCTTCCAACTTCTCGGGCTTGACTTCTATTCCTCTCTGGCTAACCATGTATCCCAGAAACTTGTCTGACTGAACGCCAAAAGCACATTTCGCTGGGTTTAGACGCACTTGGTGAAGGCGCATCCTCTCAAAGGTTTTCCTCAAGTCTTCAACATGATCAGCGCTTTCTATGGGTTTCACTAACATGTCATCCACATATGCTTCCATGGTGACGCCTATCATTCCAGCAAAAGGTTTGTTTACCATCCTTTGATAAGTGGCTCATGCATTTAACAAACCAAAAGGCATCACCGTATAGTGATAAATATCAGTGTCCGCATAAAAAACTGTATATTGAGCGTCACCCTCGGCCATTTGTATCTGGTTATAACCATAATACGCATCCATAAAGTGGCATCGATCAATTGATCTATCATTGGAAAAGGATATGAATCTTTTGGACATGCGTTATTTAAGTCATGATAGTCAATGCACATCCTCCACTTCCCATAATTCTTCTTGACCATTACTGGATTGGCCACCCAGGTTTGGAACCTGATTTCTTTTACAAACTTGGCCTCCACCAACTTCCCCACTTCTTGCTTGATGGTGATCGCCTTTTCTTCACCTACAGGGCGACGCTTTTGGGCAATGGTCCTAACATTCAGGTCCAAGTTGAGCTCATGGGAAATCACATCCTTGCTGATGCCTGGCATGTCGCTGGGTTTCCATGCGAACAATTCTTTGAACTCTACCAAAAGCATTGATAGAGTTGTAGCTTCTTCATCTAGGAGCGACGCTCCAATCTGTACCTCTGGGATCCTCCTTTGTTCTCTGGGATCCTCCTCTGTCATTCTTTTTTATATTACGTCGCGTTGCTTGGACATAGCAACTACGAGCTGCAGGTTGATCTCCTTTAACTACTCCTACTCCATGAGGCGTCGGGAATTTCAACAACTGGTGATATGTAGAATGCACCATTTTGTTTGGGTTTAGAGTTGATCGCTCTAAAATGGCATTTTATGATGCAGGGGCATCTACTACAATGAAGGTGACCTCCAAATCCAACGTTTTCCATCCTTCGCCCAAGTGGACTGGAAGAGTCAGCTCCTACTGGGTAAGTAGTATGCGAGGCGAATCTCATCAATGGGAAATTGACATTTTTCAAGTCCTTTTCCTTCCATCCCATTCTCTTATAAACATCCAAGAATAGAATATCTGTTGAACTCCCTGAATCCACCAATACTCTCTTCATATTGAACCTGTCCACCCCCATTGTAATCACAAGGGCGTCATGATGTGGGGAAGTGACATGTCCCATTTCTTTTTCTGAAAAGGAAATAATCACTTCCTCTTCTTCTCTGGGGCGCTTTCCCAACTTAGCAATTCCTGATATTTGGGAGGCGTAGACATCCCTAGCGGTGCTTGTTTCTCCCTCTGAGGTGAAACCTCGGTTTATCATGTTCAAGTCTTCCTACCTGCTAGGTCCATCTACTGGGTGATTGTGCCTAGGCGACGCTCTCCTTGGATTCCTACTCTTCTGGCGTCGGGCCACAAAATATTTTAAATGCCCCTGTTGGATCAGCCTCTCAATATACCTTTTCAGGATATGACAGTCATCTGTATGATGCCCCTTACAATGGTGGTATCGACAATATTGATTGGGATTACTTCCCATGACAGTATCGGGCTTCTGTTGTGGTGGGGGCGTTGCCCAATTCTTCTTTTCCATTTCTGTCAATACAATGGAAATTTCCTTGTTTAAGGGCGTGAAGCTTTCAAATACTTCTCTTTGTGGGCGATCCCCAAATTGGCATCGCTTATCATCATGCCCATATTTAGAAGGACGTTGCTCTGGTCTCTTTCCCTCTGAAGTATCTTTTTTAAATACCTCCTTATTAGTCTTCCTTCATCGCAATTTCCAAGTCTATGTAAGACTTGACTCACTTCGCCATTTCTTCTACCGTAGTGAAAGGTATGACACTCATACTATCATACAAAGTTGAACCCTTTAGTCCCAATCCACGTATAAAAGTGCGAATGGTCTCCCCTTCGGTAATGGCTTGATCAATTCCAGCTAGTTCTTTATTGAATCTAGTGTGGAAGTCGCTCAAGCTTTCATCACCCTTTTGTCTTAGGTGATCCAGAGTTCCCACACCTTTTAAGAGTCGATGCCCTCCCATGTATTGTATAATAAACGTTTCCTTCAATTCTCCCCATGATTTTATTGATGCTTTGGGGAGACTGAAAAACCAATGTGAGGCGACATCTCCTAAAGTGGCAGGAAAAAGGAGTGCAAAATGTTTATCGTCACTTGTTCTTCCCAACAAAGAGGCTTCATGTCTTTGTATATGTAAAATCGGATCACTTTCACCACCATAAGAATCTATTCGAAACGTCGGTTGTACATGGGTCGGCACTGTTACCGACATGATTTCTGGAGCAAAGGGATGTGACGACCTATCTCGAAGATGGGGCATGGTTCTGCCCTTTGGCTCCTTTAGAGTTTGAGTGATAAGCTCTTTGACTTCCTCCTTGGTCAATGTACAATGGGGCGGAGCCATTTTCAGGCATGTGCCAGTCGTGGCGGCACTTGTAGGGAAAGGCGGTTGCGGCTAGTTTCTTAGCAAGTCTCGAGGTCGGGAAGTGGCTTCTTGGGCTGCCTGATCGTTTTCCCATTGGGCTGCTCGGGCAGCGGATCTTTGCTCTATTCTAACCAAAAGCTCGTCAAGGGTCGCTATGAACGATGGTGTCAATATGATCTCTGGAGCTACCTCTACGCGAGGCGGCGCTCTTTCCGCAGAAGAGTCTATGCGAGACTATGCGGGTCTTGGCGTATCAGGATCATATCGTTTTTCCTCATGGACCGATTGTGCCCCAGGGGCAGGTACTTCCGAAATAGATTGGGGCGGCACCATCTGAACTGGTATGTACGATGTCTGTCCCAAGTGTTGTTGCAGGTTTTGGAGTGAATCGTCGTCGTTAACTTCAGAAATAGTCTTTGCTCGTGTTGTAGGTGAAACCATGGATGAATTTTGTTCAAAGGTTCCCACAGACGGCGCCAATGTGTTGGATCACATAAACTGGATTCTACTTCCTAGCGTTCGCTCCGTTAACCTGCACAAAGGAAAGTCGGGGGTGTTCTCATTGTTTCCCCTCCGATGACAAAGTTAGTCGGAGCTTCGTTGTATTAAGTACTCAGATTGTATAAGTGTTTTAGTATCAGAGAATCTTTACCCCTTAATGATAATAATGGGTTTATATTTATAACATTCCATACCTGTACCATGGTAAAGTCAAATCCTACCATAGTTATCTGAGCTGTCTTTGGGGCGAGCCAACTGTGGTTACTTTAAAGAATATTCTTCTGTAATGGCTATTTCACGGTAGACTATCATTTTAGTTTGTTTAATCCTAGGCGTGCTAAAAGCAACCGGCCTAATTCGTAGGTGTGCAGGCGCACTAACTGAGGTGGTCAATGGATGCGGTGTCACACACTTAATCTGAGTATTTCTTATATTTGGCGCATCCTTATAAGGCGACGCGTTTAACAACATCATCAGTCAAAGGCGACGCCCAAACTCCAAGCGTTAATTAATTGGGCTAAGTTAAGTCCAGAGCGTCTATTAGGCCAAATGTTAAAAATAGCTCAGTCCAATAGTCATAACCCATCAATGAGATGAAGATGTGTATACTAATTAATAATGCACTGTGGGATACTTTTTTAATCTATATCTAGTTTTATATGTATGTTAATACAAATTAAACATACACATAATGCTAGGGGTTGAAAGAAAAATCTGTGGGTAAGAAAGTAAGAAAACTGAATGACAACGAAAATAGACAGTTCGGATTATATTTTTTTTTTTACTTTATCTTGAATTTTCAATTCGGTCTAGACGTTTTAAAGTTTGTAGATACCGATTAGAGAAGTTTTTTAAAAAGTAACTACTGTACAAAAAATATTTAAAAAAGTAAGTATACGGAAAAAATATTTAGAAAAATGTATTTAGTAAGTACAGGGTATGAGTTATATTTTTTTAAGTCAAATTTTCATATCTCAACTTACGGCAGAGCCTACAGTCAATCCGTAAGTCCAAATTTAATATTTTTTTGCATCATTTGAATCGAAATTAAAATATTTACTTACTGTAATTTTTTTAAAAATGTTTAATAATTTTTTTTAAATTAAACATCAAATCGTAAAAAACGTAAAAAAAAAAAAAAGAATTGCGCCACTAGGGGTAGCGAAATTCATAAAAACGCTACTCCAAGCAGCGTTTTATGAAAAACGCTACCCCTAGTAGTGTTTTTTGAAAAACGCTACTCAAAGTAGCGCACATTGTAAAAAACGCTACCCCAGTAGCGCTTATATACATTTTGCTAAATATTTTTTCAGTATACTTACTCTTTCAAATTATTTTGTCACAGTAACTGCTTTTTAACAAAATTATATAATCAATTAAATTGTTTTTATTGTTTTTGTCCATTAAGATATTTTATTGTTTACTATGTTTTTAAATGTATATATTTCGAGTTACAAAAATATGTGATATGAACGAACTGATAATCTTTTTTTTTATACAATGTTTTATCAAGTATTTTGTGGAGAAAATTCGAGCCGAAAATATAGTATCTGGCCAAAATAAAAAACAAAAATGTCTAACCCATTCCAGATTCACTGCGAACTTTTTTTCAAAATATATAGTAACTAGATATCTGACGTATGCAAAAGCACATTAAATAGTATATTTTATTTTTTATATATACTAGACTCAGCACGCGCTACGCATGTGCACGCTGTCGTTGTTTGTCTTGCGTGAAGTGTTAGGAGAACATGATCGACCCGACTTCTAGAATAGTACAAGAAAACACTTGATTAAGGATATTATTTGAATTGTAAAACTAAACTTAAATTACATCATATAATGAAATAATTGTTCTTTTAAGAAATTGCTCGAGCATCCGGGAGGAAGAACCATTACTAAAGAGACTCCCGGTTGCTCGAGCAATTTCTTAAAAATATTTAAAACATAATTAATTTTATTTCATTATATTAGGTAATTTAAGTTTAGTTTTATAATTCAAATGATATTTTTAATCAAGTGTTTAATTATTGTACTATCCTAGGAGTCGGGTCGATCATCTCCTCTGAACACTTCAGGTAAGACAAACGACGACAACGTGCACGCGTATAGCCCATGCCGGAGTCAAGTATAACCATTAGGAAAATACACTTAAGTGGATAATAGAACTTCTGTTTTAATTTTATTTTAGATTGTATATGAAATGTTTTGTATAACTATTCATTGAGTGGATAAAAATTGATTCTCAGAGAAGAATATAGATATATAAGCAATATGATTAGGGCCGGCAATGGTGCGGTGAAAAACCCATAACAATGGTTATAACTATTACTGTTTAATATGGTTAACTGTACCATTATGGTGCGGTGCGGTTATGGTGATGAATTTTCTACCCATAATGGTTATGGTTATGGTATTTGAGTTGTACCCATGGTTATAACCATGGTTATTATATAAATATAATATTTATTTATTATTAATAAACTAATTTATATAAAATACTAAATATAAATTATATAATTGAAAATTTGAAATTGTTGAAGATTAAAGGTGCCAAAGTCCAACGATGGTAATATAGATTGATGTATTTTTTAAAATAAAATTTTCGATCTTTTATTATATTACATGTGGAATGAATATGGGTATACGGGTAAAACCATGGTTAATAACCACGGCTATTTTAATGGTTATGGTATTGAAAATTATACCCATAATGGTTATGGTTATGGTATGTGGTTTAAAAATATGGTATGGTTATGGTATTTGTCATACCATGACCATACCCTAACCATCGACATCCCTAAATATGATTAGTAATAAATGAAAAGAGTATACTCAATTTATTAAATTATACAATTAAAGAAAATTAAGATGTATATCTTCCTCTTAACTAACAATAACAAAATTGAATAGTTAATTGATGTAGCTAAATAAAAAGAATATAATCAAATATAATTAAAGAAAATTACGATGCACATTTTCGTCCTTACTATAACAAAATTGAATAGTTAATTGATAAGCCTAACAATATATTTTCTAGATGGATAATTCTTTTGAAATCCCATTTGTTAACCAAAACCTTTGTTGATGACTACATATAATATTTTTGTTACTATGCGTGAGAAAGTAACATATAATTATTTGTTATTAAGAATATGATCAAACAAATATATATCGATATTGGATAAATTGTTTATAGTCACTTATAGTCATACTATGAGTATTTTCACTCACAGACCATGTTATACTATCTCATTTCATACAAACTATCGCTTAAAGCCCGACCTCGAATTTTCTATGAGTATTCATACTGACTATTACAATGACTATTACAATGACTATTACAATGACTATTACAAATCTACCATGATAACATCAGTTTTCGCTTATTGGTAGATCTCGAAATTTTTATGAGTAATTTTTACTCACATACCATGTCATACTATCTCATGTCATACCAACTATCACTAATGACTGGCCTCAAACTTTCTATGATTATTCATACCAACCTCGAATTTTCTATGAGTATTTTCACATCGACAACATCCCAATCCTATGCGCTCCTACCATTTGAGATGTAAGACGTACGTCATAAGTCAGAACTCGTCAATGAATGCATTCAATGTACTTTTAAGGTATCTTAACACGTTCATTGTCATGTCTATAAAACAACGACTACTACAAATCTATCATGACAACATCAAGAAATTTTCACTAATTTGCACAAAAATAATAAAATTTGATATTTGATCAATTTCTTCTTTATTTTTTTACTTTGATATTTTGAGAGTTCATAAATTGTGGGTAAGTTAAGTATTATTTATATTTTAATTTGAGATATATTTATCAAATGTTTAATTATCATACCAACACCTCAAGCACGATAAATATGTATCATATTTGTTTCTAAGAATATGATCAAAAAATATATGTCGATACTTGGACAAAATTGACCTTGCAGCTTCTTTTATAGTCTAGAGGCAAATGCGCTCCCTCGAGACCTCTTTTTGAGTATTTTACACTCGACATCCCCAGGCCTCAAGATTTGAAAATTTGGGCACTCTAACACTTTCACCCTTTCTTTGAGTATTTTAATTTCCACATCCGACCGACCTTTCTTTGAGTATTTTACACCTGACATTCGACAGACCTTTCTTTGAGTATTTTACTCTCGACATCTTGCCTTTTTTGAGTATTTTACTACCGACATCTGATTGCCCTTTGTTTTAGTATTATACTCCCGACATCCGACCTTTCTTTGAGTATTATACTCCTAACATCTGACATTTCTTTGAGTATTATATACTCCTGACATCCCCAAGATTTGTACCTGGGCGTTCTTATTGTCTCATAAGTCCGAACATGTCAGTGAAGAAATTCAATATACTCTTAAGATATCTTAACAATCTCACTACCATGTTTATGAAACGACGACTATCAAAAATCTCCTATGACAACATCAAGAAATTACCAGTAAAATTTGCACCAAAAAAGGAAATTAGATATTTGATTAACTTCTTCCTTATTTTTTTTTTATATTTTCAGAGTTATTGTTTACTTTAATATTTTCAGAGTTCATAAAGTAGGGTTGAGAGTTAAGTATATTTATATTTAATTTTAGATATATTTGGAATGTAGGGTTAAGTAAAGAAATACACATAGAATCTAAATTTGATCAATCCTATAAATATTTTGTAAAGATAATACATAATAAAACCTCAAAAATTAATATTTATTTTTATATTTCAGTTATTCATAAAATATTATTTCAACACATCACCGGGGTTATTTTAATTTTGTAGTAAATTATTTTTGTTATTGTTTTCTCGACATGTAATACCTAAATTTTGGAAGATATTAATTTGGAGTAATAATATATTAACAACTTTTGGCAACTGGAATCATCCCTGCATTAATATTAATAATACTAAAAAAAATCTATAAGTTTTATTTGTAACATTTTAAAATCTCATTATTTTAAAATACTCTATAATACATAATTATCATTATAAAAAATGTATACATTAATCAAATATCTCCTTTCAATTTGGTTTTAATTTTGATTATTGTTTTTGTATTTATTGGTTCACACGATAGATTCTGTATATTCAACATATAAATATACGTCAATTTTGATAGATTTTTATTGTATTTAAATTTATAGATGAAATGTACTTTTATAACAACCACGCTCACAATTCTTTTAAAAAAATAACTTCTTGGAAAGAAGATAGAATGTTTTGAAGAAACAAAATCTAAATAATTTTAGAAACATTAAAAAGTCACAATTACAAAAACAAATATGACGACTTGAGAACATAATATACAATATCATTATTATGTAAAATTGTAAAGTTATGTAAAATAACATATATAATAATTAAATTAAATTGATTACAAAAATCGGGTAAATAATAAATGGGATTTCTTCTTCCGCTCTTATTTAACTTTCAAACTTGATTATATTGTACATATTAATTAATTATTGCTTCAAATAATAGATAATGCATATTTGACATATTAATTCAATCTAAATTCTCTCAGTTGTAGATGAAATTATAAATGTTATAAATGTTATACATCTTTAGATCACTATTATCTCAATGTCCGATAAAGTGAAAATATAATTTCAATTGTTAGCGAGATATAAAAAAAAATGTGCATGAGAAAGGATGGAGGGATAGTGACAGAGAAATATATAATTATCATCTTGTAAAATTTGCAATGTTACATACGTATGAAGTTACTTAATATGTATGTCTTTAATGTGTAAGGTCATATGTTCAAGTCTTCGTACAAATAGTTTTTTTTATAAATGTTTGAGAAGATATTTGAATGACCAAAATAGTCATGATAAACATAAATTAATTGCATTATTAAAGAGTATTTGTGTTAATTTACAGTTGCCCGTTACAAAAACTATTTCTCCCTTAATAATATAAATAGAACATATAATGTATTTGTATTTATAGTATAATTTATAATACTTATTTAAATTGTTTTTAAATGAATATAGACTATAATACTTTGAAAAACAATAATAAGTTTAGTGTTATAACTAGTGATGGGCAAAAATAACCGGTTTGGCCGAACCGTACCGGTTCCGAACCGGTTTGGTCGAGTCAGTTCACAAAACAAACGGTTTTTTCAAAAAAAAATATGGAGCGGTTCAGAATAGGTGCAGAAAACCGGTTCAAAACCGGTTAACCAAACCTTTTTTTGTACCGGTTTTAACATTAAAATACTACTAAATACTAAACCAGACCAAACCACTTCAGACCAGACAAAAGTCACAAAATCGGTTTGTCTTCAATAAGACCAGACCTAATTGTAATTTACCTCTTCACACGCAGTCATGCACACTCATTCTCACTGTCAGTCGCCTCTCGCTCGTCGGTCCATGCCTCTCCACGCCGCTCTTAATTCACGCTCGGAAGAGGTGGAAGCTGCTCTTTCCCTGTTCCATGCTCTTGGGGAGGCACAGAATGATGAGTTGATAAAAGCAGGAAGTGCACTTTTGAATGAGCTAGTGCTGATGCTGTTATCGACTAAGTTCTCCTGCCACTCTAATAGATTGGTTGCTTTGATTTATCCGGATACGATAACGAGGTACTTGAAGTTCATTCAGGACAATACCCAGTACATTCCCTTGGTCCTGGGGGCTTTTCTTGATGAAAGAGGGATACATCATCTGAACCCTAATGTTAGTCGGAGGGCGAGTTATCTCTTTCTGAGGGTTGTGAAGCTGTTGAAATCAAGTCTCGTGCCATTTATTGAGAGGATTCTGCAGGTCAGTGATTTTTCTCCTTGAATGTGCTAAAACTTGAGTTGTTACTGCAGAGTAATCTTCTTTTACATGACAGATGGTTGGCGAAGATTTGGTTTGTTAAAATATGTTAGTAAATAAACCCTGGATTAGATATAGCTAATGTCTTACTCTGGTTTGAATGGAAAAATAGAACAAGGACAGTAGCTGATGTCTGACTCTGGTTTCAGCTTGTTGGTTTATTTAATTCTAGCTTTTGGCTTCTCACATTCTTAATTTTTTTTCTTTAATTTTACAATTATGGGCCTTTCTAAAATTTTAAAATTTATGGAAAGGTCAAATTTATCTCTTTCAAACGTAAAGCACCTTGAATATCCCAGGTATTATGAATTGAATAAGAAAGAGGAATACAGAAAGAACACAGTAGCACAGCTAATGATAAAGTTTAATTACTCAATTGTTTCTTTTCGTTACTTAGTAATGAGTCAATCGCTTTGTTATCCAATAACTGTGCTATCTTGTGGCTGCAGGTAATTATGGCCACCAATAGCATTGAACACAGAAGAGTCTTCTGCAAAGCTTGAAGTAATTCACAGAAAGGGCTTCTATTTTTTTTTTTGGGTACGAACAGATTCGGCCGAACCGGTTCAGAACAGGTACGGTAAGTTGGCCAAAATCTGGAGCGGTAAACCGTACCAGTTTTAAAATGTGGTAAATGTTCGGTTCTGAACCAGTTCGGGGCTGAACCGGTTCATGCCCAGCCCTAGTTATAACGTTATTTTTAAGTCAATACAAACTATAATATTTTTTACAAAAAGTATATCGTTATAAGTTTTAATTGCTTATAATAAAAAATATGAAAATTTAAAAATGCATGAAATAATTAATTATATAGATAAGTTATTATAGTTTAAATTACGAAAAAACAAAATTATATTAAGTGTATTTGTTCATAAAATTAGTTAAAAATACATGAGTGAGTAGTAAAAATTAATAATTAATACTTTTAATTTAAATATTTTATCTAATTGTTTTTATATTAATGCATGTGTTTACAAAAGACTATTAAAATCATCCCTAATTTTTTTATTTATTTTAGAAAACGTAATAATAAATTATTTTCTATAAGTATTATTTTAATAATTCAAAATTTTGAGTGATAAATATGAAACAAAAACACTATTTTTCATAAACCTATAAAACAAATGTGTGACTGTCCATATAACACTCAACTTTTATGGTTTATTACTTCCATCAATGTTCATATAAAAACATTAGTATTTTTCTAACAATAATAACAATCTAATGCTTGAGTATACATATTATATTTTATCTATTATGTTAATTGTAAATTATATTGAGTTTATGCATATATAACATTTAATTTCGTGACATTGTTAAAATTTAGTTTGATATTATTGTAATTAATTATGTGATAGAGTATATGTATCCTTAATTAATCTATATTTTAACTTGTAAGTGTAAATTTTTATATGTGCATATTTGATATTCATGAAATATAATATTACGTGTTTTATTATTATATAAATTTAATTACATAAAATATACTTAAGGAAAAATCATAACTATAATGTGAAATAAAGAGAAATAATAAGAGTTTTGTAACTTATCTTGAGAATGAATGAGAGACGTTGAAAATTTTTAAAGTGATTTACATGGCATACCACATAGGAATGAGAAATTTATGACTTGCATGGACCATTTTGTTTTTTTGGCCAAAATGCATGGATCAATTAGAAGATGTTAATTTAACATTAGGAATGAGAAAATACAATAAAAAAAAATTGTTTGTAAACATTCTATGTGATTTAGCCAAATTATTATATATACTAAAAATTTGCCATACACTTTGCGCGGTAAGAAATAAACTTAATTTATTAAATATTATTTTTATGTTTAAATTAAATATTAATAGTGAATGGTGTAAAATTTATTAAATTATTTTTTGAATGAATATATATTGCAAAAAGATGGCAAGCAATAAACTTAATTTACAAATTATTATTTTCATGTTTAAATCTTAATAGTAAATGGTGTAAAAATTATTGAATTATTTTTTGAATGAATATATATTACAAAAAGAAACAAAATTTACTATTATAAAAGACAATTTGTTTATAATAAACTATTATGAGTTGTTATGAAAAAATAGTTATTATTTATATAAATAAATATATAGATACAATTAAAAGAATTATGTAATTATAATAGTATTTTTTAAAAGTAGAAATATTACAATACTTATAAATTGTTTTATGAAAATAAATAGTATTATATTAATAAATTATTTAAAACAATAGAAATAAATGAGAAGATGAGATAAAATGTGTAGCGTATCGTGAAAATCGATGAGAACCTCCGGAGGAATTGTAGAGTTTTTGGAATTACACGTGGCAAGTCCATATCATCGACAGTTACGAAATAAATTCAAAAACCAATAAAATTATGTCTTTTTGACAACTAAGCAATTCAAAATCTTATGTGTCTTGATTGTAGAAGTTCTGACCAAATTAATATATGTATAAATATAGATATAGATAGATTCCCTTTACCCAACAAATTCATAAATAAAGATAACTATAATTTTCTCTGATGATACAATTGGGCCTGTATGTTAAAATCTAAGGTGGTTAAAAACCTCGGTTTGGCCGAACAGAACCGAGTCTAAATTGAGTTTGGTTTGGTTTGAACCGGTTCGACCGAATTAGTTCTAAAATAAAACCATTTTTTAATGTTAAAACATGTCATGTAGTTCAAAACAGTAGATTTAATTCAGTTCGAATCAAATCGATTCGTTTTTTGTACTAGTTTATACTAAAAATTCAAATCAAACCGGATTAATGAACAAGCCTATTAAAATCAATCTCTCATAGCCCATTATATACTCCAAATCTATGGGGACAGTGTAATTTAATTTAGGGTTCGTGCAGATTTGGAAATACTTTTATCTATTTAATATTGTATAAGATGGCATTTTATAATTATTTTTTTTTACCAGAAAAACACGTTTTATTGATTCGAAATAAAACGGGGTGACATAACGTCACAAAGGTCATTGTTACAATCCGTAGCTAAAATAGAGATAAGTGGGAGTGGGGGTTGAGGTTGGGAAACCCAATTGTCAAGTCGCACTCCCATTCTAGTTTGCTTCGCGATCCAATTAGCACATTCATTTGCCAACCTCGGGATAGCTCGCCATTGTACTGTCTCGATCTCTGTCGCCAGTGTACGTGTGTTGGAGATGATCGTTTCGGTTCTCCATTCCGTCGTTCCACTTCTTAGTTGATTGATGACCACTTGAGAGTCCTACTCGATGATGACGTTGGTCCACCCTCGCTCCCTAGCTAACCGGACCCCCTCGTAGATTGCCTGTGCCTCAAGTGTCGTGATGTCTCCGCCTGTGGTCCGTCGGTTGAAGCCTCCCACGACCGCACCTGCTCCATCTCGTGCTACGACTCCGAGTCCAGCTGCTTATGTTCGAGGACACCAAGATGCATCGCAATTTAGCTTAATCGCGCCCTGAGTCGGTTTCTTCCAGTGGTGTCTCGTCTGTGCCCGCGGTTGCTGTGGATTTCGTTGCTGTCTTGAGCGCTGGTCCTGGATTGTGCGCCTGATCTCCTCGGTTATGTAGGTTGGGCTCGGGTTAACCTGTTCGAACTCCGCCTTGCACCGAGCCTTCCATATGTGCCAAGCTGTCGTCATTGCAATCTCCCATCGAGCCTCGTTGTTCGCCTGTTGATCCTGTCGTCCCCTGCGGATAGCCAGCAGCCACTCGATCACGTCCGGTATTTCCCTAGCGTCCGGATTCGCGCCCAGAACCCTGCTCCACACCTCGCATGTCCACGAGCATCCTACCGTGATGTGTTCGCGCGTTTCGTGGCCACCACAGATCGAGCATCCCGTGTTCACCTGCATCCCTCGCCTGCGCAGGTTGTCCTTTGACGCCAAGGAGTTCGTTGCCAACCGCCATATGTAGCTCTTTGTTTTTGGCAAGACAGCCGAGCTCCATATTGCGTTCCAGAGTTCTGAGCTGCGTGCGTTGATCTGGCCACTCTCTGCGTTTTCCGTCTCCTTAGGCGGTGATACACCGAACGGGCCTGAGCAGTTCCTGTCTTCGTGTGTGGCCACAGGAACCTATCGTCCGCTCGCGCCAGAGGAAGTGGCATTCGAAGGATCGCCTCTGCATCTTCTTCTGTGGCATACAGTCTGACCTGCGCCGGTTATGTTTCTGTCGCGTGTCTCCTGTTCAATGTTCCTTGACAAGATGTCAGCAAGGAGAATAAAAAGGTACGGGGAAAATGGGTCACCTTGTCGAATCCCTCTTGTCGGATGGATCACGGTTGTTCTCTCGCCATTAACGACCACTTTGTATGTCGTTGTTATTATGCATGCTTTTATCCACTCTATCCATTGATCCACGAAACCCCTCTTCTTTAGACTTGCAAGCAAGAATCCCCATTCCATTCGATCATAGGCTTTCTGCATGTCAACTTTAAGTGCACACTCTATCTCATTGGTTCGGCTCCTCGTCTTCAGATAGTGGAAGGCCTCATGAGCAATCAGTATGTTATCCTGTATAGCACGCCCTGCCACAAATGCACTCTGATAGGGGGTAACCAGTTCTGGTAAATAGGTTTTTAGTCTATTTACCATCACCTTAGATATAATCTTATACAGGAAGTTGCAACAGCTTATAGGTCTGAAATCAGTAGGGGAAGTCGGGTTTTGAACTTTTGGAATTAAAACAACATATGTTTGATTTATAGGGTAATGAAGGATACCTGATATGAAGAAGACTTTGACTGCGGTGATGACAGCTGGACCCACGGTGAGCCAGTTCCTTTGATAAAACAGTCCTGGAAAGCCATCAGGACCAGGAGCCCTAGACCCCCCCATTTGGAAAGTCGCCTCTTTGATCTCTTGATCCGTCACTACCCTCGTGAGATCTCGGTTCATCTCCTCAGTCACATGCTTTGGTAAGCACTCGAGAATGGTGATATCTGATTCGTACCCCTCGGTTTTAAAGAGAGTGCCGAAGTAGTCCCTCAACTCCGTGGCTATCTCGGCTCCCTTTGTTAGCCATCTCCCATCCTTGTTTTGTAAGCGGCTAATGCTGTTTTTCCGCCTCCTCGATGTGGTTGTGAGGTGAAAAAAACTTGGTATTTCGGTCCCCCTCCGCAATCCATTTGATCCGAGATCGTTGTCGCCAATAGATCTCTTCTCGTTTTCCAACCTCTTTAATTTGTTCCTTTATTAGTCTCTCGGCCTCTACCTCCTCCCGAGTCATGGAAGGGCTTGTAATGCGTTTCAAATGGCTCTTAAGCTCGGCTAGCATCCGTGCATTATTTCCAAATTGTCGCTTGCTCCAAGTCGTGAGACTCTTTCGGCAATTGTTCAACCGAGTATGGATCCCATTTCGGTTCCTATTTCCTCTTGTAGTCTCCCACGCTTCACGAATGACTTCCTTGCAATTTGGATCCTCCATCCACATCTCCTCAAATTTGAAACGTCTCGGTGTTCTCCTCATGGGTTCGGCCATGTATATCACAAGTGGTGTATGGTCCGATCCAATGGCCAATTCGTTGATGCATTGGCTCCTCGGATAAACCCTAGCCCATGTAGCATTTATGAGAGCTCTATCCAATCTTTGGCTTATTCGTTCATCCCCGCTCCTATTGTTGCACCATGTGAATGCTTGGCCTTTAGACCCCATATCCTCGACTCCTATATCCTCCATAAGTTTGTTGAAACCGTCCATTTGTCTTTGCGGTTTCGTCCTCCCGCCTTCTTTCTCATGAGGTTTGCTAATCGTGTTGAAATCGCCCACAATGATCCATTTTTGGTTTCGGCCCACACTTATGTGCCGAAGTGTGTTCCAGTTTTCTTCCCGATTGTGCTCATCCGTATCGGCGTATATCCATATCATGAAAGTCAGTTCCTCATCACGGGTGATTTTCACTTTGCAATGCATAATGTTGTGGCTCGCGTAAAGTATTTCAATCTTCACATCCTCCTCCCACCAAAGACCTAGTCCTCCCGATGCTCCTCTTGGTGAGATATACTTCTTGTGTGTCATTCCAACTTGCTTTCGTATCGTCTCGCAAAAGGTATCCCCGTTCTTAGTCTCCATAAGAAAATTGATGTTTGGGCGATACCTCCTCTTGAGGTCTTTAAGTGTTTGGATTGTCAAGGAAGACCTCAAACCTTGACAATTCCATATGAGTAGACTCATTGGGGCCGTGTGGCTGTTTCGGGACAGCCACCACAACCCGTCAAATCAGCACTGTTCATGTCAACACTCTCGTTTCTTGTTTCATTCATCCCGTACCCCTTCCTGCGTGTGATTCTGGCCCTGCTTCCCTTCTTGCGTGGACTAGCCTTCTTGGTTCTAGGTGTTCCCCCCTTGATAGGCGGTTGGGGGTCCCTTGGCGTTGTGCGAGGACGCTTAGCTGCTTGGCCCTCATCCTCATCTTCCGTGTAGGCTCGTTTTAAGGTTATGCGGTTTAGGAAAGGGCTTAGGCCGGTCATCATGGGTTGGCTCTCGTGGTTTGGTGTCTTTGGGGGGGTGTCGGGGGGGGGGGGGGGGGGGGGGGGGTTCAACCGTGTAGGGTGTGGGTAGTGAGGGGTGGGCGGGGAAAGGTAGGGTATCGTCATGGTCGGGGAGGTGGGGAGGGGCAGGCTTTCGTCCTGGTTGGGTATGTGGGTTATGCGTGGGGGGTGGTCTAGGTATAGTGGTGGCTCACTGTGTGGTCTGGTAGGGTTATGTGGGTGGATGTGGTGGTAGTTGTGTATGGTGGTGGTGTGGGTTATGTCTCGGTGGTTCAGGCTGTGGCTCATTGTTTGGCTCCAGCATGGCAGGGATGGTAACTAGTATAGGGCACGGTTGGTTGGTGGTCTGCTCTCTGTGGTAGTCGTGACAATCGCCATGCTGTCAACTGGTGGGGAGTTCAGGTCGAGCATGGTGCTGTCCGTGTTTCGGTTCTCCTCGCCATCTGTTGTCGCAGTAGGGATGACTCTCCCTTTCTCCATTTCCGCACCCTCCTTCTCAGCTTCTGTTTCTTGTTCGGCAATTTCACTGGGCATGTCTCTGCTCGATGTGTCTGCATGCTTGTGTTCTGCAGCAAGCTTCGCCTCCTCCATCACCTCGTGCCAAGTCTTCCGGGTTCTCGTGTTGGATCCCGGAGTCCGGTGGCTTGCCTCGCCCCTCTGTTTTTCCGGAGACTTTATCGCCTTTGGACGTGTACCAACGAGCCATGGCCCGTAAGCCGGGGCATGAGGGTTGATTTCCGAGCGTATGACCTCCTCCTTGCATGTTTGAGTGGTATGGCCCAAAGTCCCGCATCCGTAGCAAAAATCGGATAGTCTCTCGTACTTGATAGTGACTCATTTTTCCGCTCCTTGTGAATTAGTCCACCAGAATCCTACCATGAGCGGCTTGTTGACCTCGACATCGACCTTCACCCGTAGGAAACTCCGTTTATTTAGAGTCTCCATCGGCTCCACTTCCACACATCGTCCTATTCGATCTCCAACACGCTTAGCATTGGTCGTGCTGAATTTCTCGTATCCTAGGTCATGTATTTGAACCCAAAACGAGATCACGTTAAAATTCACTTCATTTAGCCCCATGCTCGGCTCCCATCTCTTGATGCTTAAGATATGCCCATTAATAGCCCACGGCGACATGTCAATTATCTGTGTTCTATCCTCATCTCTATCAAACTTAAATTCCAATATTCCCGGGGCAATCTCTATAATCCCAACGTCATTAAATCTCGACCAAGCTTGATCAAGCACACTATGTATGACATTCAGCTTTATGGGTTTCTGAGTAATAATTTTCCCGACATACCGGACGCTTTCCATTTGGGGGGGGGGGGGTTGTAATCCTGGTCCAAGACATCCCGGGTTCTGTTTTGATCTCCGGGCTTAGCTTGAGGATGCGACATCCTCCCGAGGTCCACTTGCTGTCACAGCGTCGCCGCCCCCTGCAATCAAGTGAAAAGGAAGGTAATCAGGCAATTGAAGAAAAATCAGATGTTGTTTTTAGGGTTCTGTTCTTCGCAAGGGAGAAATGGCGATGCATGTCCTGCATGGGCCTGTAGCTGCAACTTTGTTGTGATTGGTTGAGACCAGTCTTTGTTGGACCAGAGCAGTTAATTCCTCGCAGAGAGAGCGTTGAGACAATTCTTGGGTATTGATTGCCCAATCCTCCCGTCGCTTTCGGTGTCCTGTTCCCCTGCTCAGTCTTGCGAATTGTCACTTTGTTGTCTGCAGCAGTTCCTGGTAGTGCTGTTTTCCCTTGTCTCGCGCTGCAGATTCGGTGAGAACTGTGGTATCAGTGATTGGCAATAAATGTCAGAGGTAAGAAGCTGATTTGGACAGCTGATGCAGATCCGCTATAGACGCCAGAAACCCTAGAAACGCTGATTTGGGGCTTTTGGAGAGAGAACGGAGAGGTCTTAGTTATTCGGTGTATGATACTCGAATCGGTTGTTCAATTGATTAAACCGATCATAAGAGAGAAGTAAGTATGGTAATTTTAAGAAAGTTATAGAGGTCATTACTTAAAGTCGGGTTACGAATTAACTACATAACTAACAAGCTATTTTACATAACTAACATGCTATTTGTGCATATTATAAAACTTATTTAAGTTATGGTTATATTAGTTTATTATAAAGTTTAAATTATTATATGAATAAACAAAAATAAATCAAATTACTTTTTTATTATATTGATTAGATTAACTAAACTTTTAAAATGAAAGTGCTTTTATTTTCAATATAATTTTAATTAATATTACTCAACTTACTTTATAAATTTTATACCATTTATTATTTATGGTATATATTTATGAGCTAGTTCTATCAATGAGTATTTATCTATAAAATATTTGTCAATTATTTTAATATTTTTTATTATAATTACACATACTTTTAAACTTTTATATTGACAAATTAATACGAATGAAATACGCTTTAATCCAATTGTTTTGTTAATTCCTTACCAATGACTTTTCAAACCTAAAATACATCGATTGAATAGACTATTCCAGACATCAATTAGTAAGAAACAAAATTATGATCCATGCAAATCCTCATAATTCATATAATAAGAAATAATCATCAATTATATACACCATTGACTTGTCCCACTAATTAATTACCCAAAGTTAAAGCTGAAACTTTGATTCCCAAAAGTAGCTTATTGTCTCACTTCTGTCGAAGTACATATAATAAAATTTAAAATTAAGGTTGATTAACTTTTTTCAAAGTAAACAAAAGTTAGGCTTGTTCATGGATCGGTTTAACTCTGAACCAGTTCAGAACTGAAATGGTTTGATTTGTAAAAAATTAGTACTTTTTCTGTTTCTAAAAAACCTGGTATGGTTTTGTTTAAAAATCTGGTATGGTCGAACCGATTCAGAACCGGTTCGAACTGGTTTGGTCTGGTTTTGTTAATAATAATTTTGGTTCGGAAATAATCTGGTTCAATCCGAAACTGAACCGACTGAAAATTTTGTCCAACACACTGAACCGACTGAAAAAATATTGAATCAACTAAATAACACACTGAATCGACTGAAAAATACACTGAACCGACTGAAAAACACACTAAACCGATTGAAAATATGTTCTACGACCAACTGAAATCCTGTCCAACATCAACATACGAGAGTCCAATACATCTCTAGGTTTGGTTTATTGAAGACATCTCTAGGTTTGGTTTAATTTCAGACCGGTTTAGTTGATTTTGCTTCAAACCGGTTCTAAAATTATATAGGTTTTAAAATGGTTGATTTAAATTGAAGAATAAACCGGTATAAAAAAACTAGTTGATTCGAACTGAATTTTTTGTACTATTTTAAATTGATCTACTTAAATACTAAAACACTGATCTGGTTTTAATACTAGTTCAGCTGAACCAATTCGAACCAAATCAGACCAGACCAGTTCATCTGAACCGGTTTAAATGAACAAGCATAACAAAAGTCGGTAGATTTTTTAGTAATTAATTTCATATATAATTTATTGAAATGGATAGTGTATTTATTATTTTTCAAACCATTTTTCTGTCATGACCCGACCAACGCTGCCACTGCATGGTTGGTGAACAGTATTGCAAATTTTATTGAAGCAAACAAAATTCATTAATTTGTATGCGTTGCATATTGGTGATTGATTAATTGGTGTTGAGGCATACACTGAAGAGAGCTAGGTAAGTGAAGGAAGGAAGGAACATTCGGGACTATTATTGGCCACTTGACAAAGCCGTGTCTAGTCCTCAAACTGACTCTTCGAGTAAATGTAGAATTTTCTTCATATATATTCAATACATGAATTAATTAACCAACATTATTGCTAGGTATGTGTGTGTATATATATATATATACATATTACTTATTGAATAAAATTTGGATAAATTACATATTTGAGTACTTAAGTTGATCAATGTTACCACATAAACATAAGTTGAAATATGGAAATTTTACTTAAAAAAAAACTCAACACTGTTGACAGCATATATTAGAATTAAATTATATATCTGATGTGAAAAACTTTATTCATTTTTATTAGGTATATAAATAAATATTTAATCTAGCATTGTTTGTCCAATAATTTGTCTAGAGCCAAGGACGAAGCTAGAAATTTAGTTCAGTGGGGGCAATAATTAGTCTAAGGGCAAATAGTTAAGGCAAAAACAATTCAGATGGGGCAAATGTAAGAATTTAAAGGGCTAAATTGAAAATAAATATATTTTTTAAGATTAAATTTACACAAAATCAAAAGTTGAGGGGGGCAATTGCCCCCCCCTCTCTCCCGTCCTGTTATAGCTTCGTGCCTGTTTAGAAATACAAAATGATTCAGGTGAAAAGTTTGATTATATATTTATTTAAAAAAATACATTACATATATAATTAAATTACGATATTAATGTCGCTATCGGTGTTTAGTTTCGAATTTCGAACTAGAGTAAAAGTTATATATATATTCTTCAATAATATATGTGTATTACGTATATACAATATTATATGTATTGTGTTAAATATCACCTTGTCACGTAATGTTTGGGCCCAAATTGAGTTTTCTCTTTAACGATTAAAAATGAACGGTTCGATACTTAAGGTGGTGTTTGATTGAGGTATTAACCATGTATTAGTATTAATTAATACATGTATTAATTAATACATTGATTGATTAGAAATAATTATATGTATTAACTAATACATATGTCTTAGCTAATACACAATTATAGTGTTAATTGAGTATTAACTAATACACAATCTAACCATGATATTATTTAAAATAATGTATCACTAAGTCAAACACAATAACAGTTGTTGGGTACCATTCGAATTCATAAAGAATTTATGAGTTTATTTCGATGATAATATATGAAATATAATTAATATTTTAAAAGAATAGTTAAAACAATTAACGAAATATTTACTCAATAATACTTTAATACTTGCTGGTCTATTTGATATTTTTTAAAATAACATTAAATAAAAATATATCATTTACTCTATTTTTGACTGTTTATGTGTCACGAGGAAAAACATTTAGAAGTGATTATTTAACTGTTTCGTTTTTATATTTTGCTAAGTGTGGTTTCACATGTCATGTTGTTCTCAAAATTGATTTGTAAAATCATGTTGTTTTTATAAAATCATGCAGTTCCACATGTTTGTAAAATCAATGCAATGATTTATTTTGTCTCTTCAATAAAAAATCAATCACACAGAGTCTCTTGAGAACATGAAAGTTTTGAAGCTTTATGCATGAGAGTAACATTTTAAGGATAAAATTGCAAAGAGTAGAAGAAAAGAATCGAAGTGGATTGAACTAGTCATGACTCAAAGGGGATACTATTTTTCTTTTTTTTTGTTCTTTTCTTTGTGATTTTTTCCAATTTTTATGAATATGAAAATATTTTATTTTTTAAAAAAATAAATAAATTCATGTGTACAATTTATTTACATTGCAAAATAAAATTAAGTGTGTTTAAGTCTTTTTGTCACTTTACGTATAATTATATATCGAATCAAACACTCTTTTAGGTTATACAAGTATAAGTATATATGAATACATGTCGCATCCAAACATATTATTGAGTCATACGTGTATACCTAATACGTGTATTACCTAATACGTGTATTAACTAATACTTGGTCAGAGGTTCATTTTCCCTCTTTCATCAAACTTTTCATCCAAATTTAATATAATATGTTTTAAAAATTACAAACATAACAGAAAACTTTAAATAAATATCACAATAAACCCCTTTCAAATTTCTAGTTTCTATGTAATAATGGAGTCCTGATTCGATCAGGAGTCAATTGAGCCCCAATGGAAAGGGTTAGGCGCTTGGTCTTGACCCAAACCAGCTCGCCCATGTGTGGGGTATGGTCCCGGTCAAGACTCAGACTTTAGCCCCTTCAATTGGGGTTTGGTTTAACCCTAATCAAAAGGGTTAGGATATGGGTCTTGACGCAGACTACCTCGCCCATGGGTGAGAGGTTGGTTTGGGTCAAGACGTGGCTCCTAGGAATGTTAATGGTGTGAGACGGATCGGGATCGCTCAATACCAAATCTGCATCACGTGTCATGTCCCATCTACCAGACTCACACCATGAAGGTGGCGAACCGAGGTGCTCCTTAATTGTTGCACTGCAGTGCACAATGACTTCTTTTTATTACTAAATATAGAATTTATTTTTGTTAATGAAATATTAAAAATTGATATGCAATATGTACAAGTTATTTCATATAGTATGAATTAATTTTATACATATTGTATATTAATCCATAATATTTTTATTAAGGTAATATAAGTCCTAATTTTTATAAAAATACATAGATACATAATGGTGCGGGTTCACCCGTGGGTTAACACCCCATACCATAACATGGCCTGCACTCGTCGTAATTACATACTCTTACCAAACCCGCACCATATCACGCGGGTCGCAATACCGTGAGCAAAATTTTGACGGTGCACAACGACACATAAGAATATTGCTCTATAGCACTGGCCTTAAATACCTGCTAAAGTTGTATTCGTCGTCACTAACCTTTAATAGCGGGCTAAATTTTGTTAGGGTAGGTCATGTGGCTAAAGGTCACTCTGACGGTAAAGTCCCCCACTAAATTTTGTCGACATTAATAAATCGACGACATTCAGTGCTAATAATTGTCGGCACTATATACAATATATTAACAACGATAAAATTTGTCACTATATAGTACTATCAACATCATAATATGTTATTACCAAATACATGTATTTAGTAACTACAAATCCACCATTAAAAGTACTTGATACTATTAAGTGAATGTCGTTGCTAAACACATGCCTTTAGTGATAACAAGTTCACACTTGTTAATACTAGTTTATGTCGCTCCTAAATACAAGTATTTTGCTGCAACAATTGCTAATCATTGCTAGATAAAAACTTTTGTAGTGTGTTTTTATTAATTATCTAGCTATTACTATATGACATGAATTACACAATACATTTTAAAAACACATAATATATTATTTATCAGTGTATATATATACATCTTAATAAACATCCAAACTAAAAATTTAAAATAAATTTGAATGTAAAAACATAGTTTTCTAAATCAGATGAACACCTAAAACTAATATGTTTTTATACATGAGATAGTTGTGAATTCAGAATGCTAGAACTATGAACTTGATCTCTGTCTCTAGTTCACGATATCCTACAACATCCAACAATATCATGTGATCATATAAATAAGAAACACAATAAATGCAACAACAAAATCATTTAACATGTTAAGTGAACTGATGAAGTTTCAAAATTTCAACTAATAGTCTTCTCAGATGTGTTTGAGCAGATAATAGACTCTAATAATGATAAACAATAAACATAGACAAGTATGAATAGAGAAACAATGTGTTGTGTGGTTCCCAATGACCAAAAATTACATTCAGAACCACAACAAATGAAAGAAGAAAAAGCAATTTAGAACCACAATGAATGCTCATTCATCATCCAATAAAAACTACTTACCTACCATATAGATAGGAAGGGGTGGGGGTTTACGTTGTTGTTGATGTTGCCACTTCCAACTCCTTACTTTCATCGATAACAAGGAGAAAGGACCTTAGTTTATCCGTTAGTAGATCTGCAAAACAAAATAACAAAGCCAAATTGAGGCTAATCAATCACTACGGGAGAATAGTGAGATAACGGCTCAACGAGACGACTTAAATACTATTGAGTCGTGAATAATTTAATTATCGTATTATTCACGGCTCAAACACTATTGAGCCGTCATTTTATTAAGAATAATAAAATCGCTACTTAAATGTCAGAGCCGCGAAAAAAAAAAATTAACTTATTTTTTACGGCTATTTTTTTTAGCCGTTCTTTTTTAAAGGAATTATTTTTTTTCTTTTCGCTATTTTTCACGGCTCAATCACTATTGAGCCGTAAAAAAAAAAATTACGGCTCCTTTTTTTGAGCCGTCCTTTATTTTAATTTTTTCGGTATTTTTCACGGCTCAAACACTATTGAGCCATTAAATATATATATATAAATTCAAAACTTTTCCTTTCCCGCTCACCCTCTTTCCCGCTCACACATTCTAATTTCTAACATCAAGTCATTATCTTCTTCTTCTTCCTTTATGACTTGTGCAGTTGTGCTTCCCTTTTGTTCCGAAGAAGATGCTTCTCCTTCCCCTCTGTTTCTCATTTCCCTCTGTTCCCCATTGCAGCTTCTCCTTCGTCTTTGTTCCGAAGAAAATGAAGGATGACACCATTTGCTGCTTTTTCATTCGCCATTCTAGCGCTTCATATCGGGAATTGAAACGAGAGGTTCAATATGTAGGCGCTCATCAAGGGTCATCAATGGCGAACCAAGAGAAGCATATAGACATGGAGTTCTTCTTGGAGGATACATAGATGACTGGTGCTGACGCATGTGTCATTCCTCTGGTCGGAGTAGACGTCAACAACTTCAAGTCTGGTGACAAAGTCGTGGTCGTCATTTGATAGAGATGATTACTCTGAACAAGGTGTCTATATATTTACTCAAAACAGTGTCTTGAGGAAGAAGAATGGCATATTTTTCGAATTGACTTATTAGAAATATAATCTTCTTCGACATAATCTGGATGTGATGCATATAGAAAAAAATGTTTGTGATAACGTGATTGGTACATTGTTGAATATTGATGGGAAGATAGGGGATAATGAGAAGGCTAGGCATGACTTAAAGGTTATGAGTATAAGACATGAACTTCATTTTGTAGACTGTCCTAATGGGAAGCCTTATTTGCTTCATGCTTGTTACACGTTTACATTGACTGAGAAAGATAGGTTTCTTACATTGTTTAAAAATCTTAAAGTTCCTGATCGATATGCTTCAAATATATCTAGGGGAGTAAACCTGAAGAGCGGAAACTTTCCAATCTTAAAAGTCATGATAGTCATGTGATAATGCAAGATATTCTACTGCTTGCATTGAGAGGTGTATTGGCTAAACAAGTTGTTCTAACTCTCAATGAATTGTCAGTTTTTTAAAAGAAATTATGCTCTAAAACTCTCCATCTCAAAGATTTGGATGAACTTCAGAGTAGTGCAACACTTGTTCTGTGTCATCTAGAGAATATTTCCCCTTAAGATTCTTCCACTGGTATACATCTACCCGTGGAAGTAAAACTAGATGGTCCTGTACAATATCGGTGGACGTATCCTATTGAAATGTTAGTTCAATTAAATCTCTTTATCCAATGTGTGTAATAGTAATGTAACAATCTTTTTTTCTAATGAATTTTTAAGGTTTTTGGTCACCTTGAAAAATTACGTTCGGAATAAAGCTCAACGAGAGGGCTCAATTGAAGAAGGATATATTGTTGAAGAATGTATGACCTTTTGCAAAAGGTTTATGGGAGAACTAAACTCAATCTTTAACCGACCCAAAAGGATCTTATCCTATGCAGGAGGTGAAAAATATTTGTTTTCATCAGGTGGTTATTTCATTAGTAGTGCTCAGACAACGGTACTTGATCGCATGTTGCAAGCTCCTTATAAAAATAAGGTATAAAAAACATTTTACGCGACTCAATATACGTGCCGCAATAATTAATTTTGCTGCACTTTCTCAATTGAGCCATTATTTTCTGCGGCACTTCTCTTTGAGTCGTGCTTTTTGCGTCTCTTCTCCATTCGAGTTGTCATATATATGGCGACACCTCACATGGCGACTCAATTTGTTTTGAGTCGTGAAAATATAACGGCTCAATTAATGAGATGTTAAAAATAATATTTCCAGATGTTATCATGACTGCCTCCTATAGTGTTAGTTACTCCATCGTCATGTAATGACACAAATGCTTTAAAAATTACGTCCAACTATCGGTACTCTCTGAATCTGTCAAAGTATAACGTAACAAAAATATATAATTATCATCATCAAAGAAACAACAATTAATAATTTGTTTATATACTTTTCGTACAGATGTGGAGCATTTATACTCATCAATAATCTACAATGGAAAATTTTTGAATTGACAATTCAAATGATCAAAACATCTTTCTAAATACAACATCCAATTTAGTAGGAGCCCCATTCCACTCAAAGTCAAACACTATCCTACAATTTGATTAACATAAGGTGACAATTAGGCATGACAAACTTTGAAAGTTACTCTTGTGTGTGCCAAATAGTTTCTCGATAACTTTTAGTTTTGCATTCCACACCTAACGCTAAGAGATTGTATGTGCGACTTTTTCATTAACAATTTGTTACAAATCACAATCTTGTATCCCCATGTTATTAAATATATATGTAAAGATATTTTAAATTTGCTGTAACAACATCATCAAGTTATCAATGTTTTTGGATAACACTAGGTCTTGGAAAACACAATTCGTTCAAACAAAGCCATGCCACATTCCAATCATACCTCTTTCAACAAACGTTTTTTTAGCAAAAATATGGAATGGTTCGACTGAACCATAAAAATTTGGTTCACAAGTGGTAAACCATTTCGTTTTAAAAATCATTTTTCTTACATATTATTATTTAATAAAAATTATCTTAACAAGCGATTTGGTCTAATTCTAAAATCAGATGAAGCTTCCATCCTTATTCAATTTTCTTTGTTTTCTTGTAAAAGTTCTTTATTTGTATTGATATGTCTTAAAAAAAATCATTTCTTCTCTAGGATCTGGTATGACATCATATTTGGATCAAGCAAGGCATCATATGTGTAATTAATTTTTAAATATAGATTAAAATTTGAAGAACTTTTTTCCCTCCAAATTTACCTATTATATATTTTGTACTTTTTTCATAAAATAGAAAAAACAAATTGACATCACGAGGACTAGGAGTCCCTTTACCAAACCCTAATCAAAGTGTTTCCTTTCTTTCAAGTTGGTGCCCCCATCAAGCAAACCTCTTCCATATCACAACTGACAAACATGATTATCGTTTTCGTAATAAAAGCAACAGCGTCTACATTTTAAAAGCCTATTTTTATATAAAGAAACAAAGGTTTGTGTAGGGTCTGTGGTCAAATTTGCGTTTCATGTGATAGGCCACGAGATTTTAACTTATATAATTTATTATTTATGTCTCCATTTATTTAATTTAATTGAGAAGAAATAAGAAACTTGAAGAAAAAAATAGGTTAATTATTGGTGCACAACTAATAATTTAATATTAATTTTTAACATTAAATTACAAAACAAAAAATATTGTACTAGGAAGATAGTAGATGGAATCGAACGATAAAAAGTGGTGAAAGAAGTGTATGGGTGGAAAGAAGACAGAAAAGGGTACATAAAGGTAATTCTCAATACCACCCATAGATTTGTGATGAATGGTTTAAAGAGTTGGTAAAAATAATTGTCCATATAATACCAAACTAGTTCGTGAGTGAGCGCTTTAATTGAAACTCACTTAACAATATGCTAAAGGTATGATTACATACACATATACACGTCTGAATTGCTTCACATTTTTGTGAATCAATTCGAGTGTACCATTTGGCAATAAATAAACAATTTTATAGAAAATTTGAAAATTAAAATGACTTAATATTATTATTTTCTTTGCTTGATGCTTATATCCCATTTAGTGTTCATTACTCAAATTTTTCTACCTTGAAAGTTCAATTCATCTGTCATTATAAATATGAAACAAATGTTATGACACTAATTCTACAATTCATTTTTGGGGTTAGCGGGTTGTGATATTAGATAATATTTTTAGTAAATAATAATATATAAAATAGATTTTTTTTAACGAAACGGTTTATAACTTTAAAATCTTTTTTGTTTTAATGATTCGGCAGAACCGTTTCATATTTTAACCAAAATATCATTTGATTTCTGAATCGATTCGAAAATGGCACGATTTGATTCAGTCCTACACGAAAACAAAAATATTTCTCTACACCAAAATATTCACTCCCATGATTTATTTTCCTATAGTTGTTATTTGAATATCTTCATATTTCTACTAGAAGTTAAAAAAGATGAAGTATCATAAAATTAATAAGCAAATCGAAACTAGGGGTGTCAATTTCAGACACGGACCCCATGGGTGACTCCCCATAAGTCGGGTTTGTGTCAAAGATTTTGGACCCGCGTGCCATTTTGACACGACCCGTCCAGTTCGTATGAAAAATGAGATTGAGTTTTGGTCATAACTATCGACCCGTGGGTCAAGATGAGAATTCGTATAACTAAATATATATATATTATAATTATTTATATAAAAATTCATAGGTCGCATGGGTCATGCGGGTTGTAGGGGTCACCTGGGTTTCATGAATCAGTAGGGCATGTGGGTCAACGGGTCGACGGGTTGACCCGCAAATTTCATATTGTGCAAATTAAAATGACACGGATCCATGGGTCATGCGGGTTGACCCGTGAACATGTCGTGTTTGAGTCTTGAAAATCGACCCATCATGAATCACGAGTCATACTTAATACGACTTACTGTTGATCCGTTGACACAAATTGACACCACTAATAGAAACAAAATTGACAAAAAGAAATTAGTTTCCCTGTAACATATACATATATACTGATATGTATAATGAAGTGCAAAATATCCAGGGTGTCTATCCCTTAAGAAATGATATTATTATTATAATAATAATAAAACTTGGAATCATAGTGCACTAAGAGTAAATGAGCTATTTAAACCCGCAACCTAAAAGCCTTCCCCCAATCACTCCACTCCTTTGAAGAAGAAGAAGAAAAGGCAGAATCCAATACAGGGAGAGAAATAATGTCTAGCTCGGAGAATCTCCTCGATGCCTGGGACTACAAGGGACGCCCTGCCGACCGGTCCCGAACTGGCGGCTGGACCAGCGCCGCCATGATTTTAGGTTAATTTTTCTCAGTTTCAGTTATATATATATAAATTAGTTGCAGTTCCTGATATGAAGTGTAACTGCGTTATTGTGGTCAGGTGGTGAGGCCTGTGAGAGGTTAACGACGCTGGGAATCGCCGTGAATCTGGTGACCTACTTGACAGGGACCATGCATCTGGGGAACGCAACCTCGGCAAACACCGTCACCAATTTCATGGGGACATCCTTCATGCTCTGCCTACTTGGCGGATTTATTGCCGACACTTTCCTTGGAAGGTTCGTAGGTTGCATCTTCATCTTCGTAAAAATCAATCTGTATTTTAGAGAAAAACGACGTTATTTCTTTATTATATTATCTACCTATTAATGACAAAATAATAATGTACATGTCGTATTTACTATTTATACCTAAACAGGCTAAACTATCACATAAGACATCATTCGTTTTAATTATCATAAACAACAAATACTTTTAAAAACTTTAAAAATTATAGACGGTTCTAGGAAATCACTTTAACATTTTTTAATTTTACTGTAAACATCACTCTACTTTTAAAAAAATATTCTATTAATTATTTCATCTATCTAACGTAAATAGTATGTTTCGTTTGCTAATAATTTAATTTCTCTTTCACTATTATTTCAGGTATCTCACCATCGCCATATTTGCAGCTGTTCAGGCAACGGTAAGACTCCATATTGTCAAGAAGGATCTAGATCAGTCTTTTATGGTCGTGATTTAATTATTCATAAATAAAATTATTTACACTTACAAATCAAGTACTTAATAAAAATACAAACACAAAAATATTATACATATATATGTAGAAAGTAAAATATCATTCATTTACTTATATATTAGGCTCAACTTAAAACAAATGGTCTTAGTATTTCAATTTTTTTTATGGGTATAAAATTAATAAAATGGTAAAATCTCACTTTTTAAGGGTATATTTTTTTACACTTCTCACTTTTTACTTTTTAAAAAAACTGTAAAATCTCATCCATTTATATATAATAATAATTACAAATACAGCTCAAAATCTAATAATGTTTCTGTATGACAAATATATAGGGTGTCACAATCTTGACTGTATCGACCATGATCCCCGGACTCCAACCCCACAAGTGCAACCCTAGTGTCGGCGAGCGGTGCGTGGAAGCCACCCCCACACAACTCAGCTTTCTCTACCTGGCCCTATACACTATCGCCCTGGGCACGGGCGGGCTCAAGTCCAGTGTATCCGGGTTCGGGTCAGACCAATTCGATGAGTCAGACAAGACCGAGCGGACCCAAATGGTTAACTTCTTCAACTGGTTCTTCTTCTTCATCAGCATTGGCTCCCTCCTTGCCGTCACTGTCCTCGTGTACATACAAGATCACCTCGGACGACGATGGGGTTACGGCATTTGTGCATTGGCCATCGTTATCGGACTCATCGTGTTCTTGTCGGGGACACGGCGGTACCGCTTTAAGAAACTGGTAGGTAGTCCGTTGACTCAGATTGCCACCGTGTTTGTTGGAGCATGGAAGAAACGCCGCCTTGAGCTGCCATCAGATCCGTCCAAGTTGTTCAATGTCGATGATCTTTCCGGTGACATCGAGAAGTTGAAAAAGAAGCAGATCTTGCCTCATAGCGAGCAGTTCCGGTGAGTTCTTTTGTATTACAAACTAAAATATTGCGATACAAACACATAATATCATATTCGATCCGAATTTGATCATACAAGGAAAATTAAAAAATTTAGTAATTAAACATTATCCAGCATAAAAAATGATGGAATATACTAAACCCTAACAAGAAAACATAGAATATACGGGCACGTTAATTAAATTATTAAATATAATAAGAACTTAGAAGAGACTTTCATTTCAGTTCTTGGTTTTTTAATCCACCAGTTTATTACTGTCACCTGTCAATACTACATGTATCAGCCAAATATATAATATTATTATTTTAAGCTAAATTTTAGTATAATAATGCCATTGAATATAATTAATATAGCATAAAATGATGCAGTTAACTTGGTACGGTTAATTTGTATAAAAATTGTATCTCCAATATCCTGATAATACTTCACCCCTGACATGTTTATTTATTGCAATGTTGATGGGAAATAGCAGGGGAGTTTAATACTGCTACACTGACCTTACATATCATAATAATATTAAAAACTCTTATATGATAATATATATTATTAATGGAAATAAATGGTCCCAATGGAGATTCTGCTCACGAATCTGTTCCACCTAAAACATAAGTATCCTCGATCGGATATTTGGGAGGTCCAGTCCAGATCAAACATTACAATAATTTATTATTTTAATAATAATAATACTGAAATTCATTTAATAAAAAATAAAAATAAATTAGTGCAAAAATCTGGATATGTACTGGCAAAAAAAGATCCCATGCTTCACGAGATAGCAATGCAACATGTCCTTGTCGATCTTCACGTTTATTGTCGTCTTAATTTGATTTTTTCTTCTTCTAATTATATCAATCAAGAGAAATTAAATATCATAGGATCTATTTATTTATTACTTATTTTTTATTTTCACGTTTTTTGTGTTTTTATTTAAATAAAATATTATCTTCTAATAGTTAATAGGTCATATTTATCAAACAATATTTTTTTGGCCAAAAAATATCATTTTTTTAAATTTTAAATTAATTGATATATTAAAAATATATAATATTATATGTTATTACAAAGTTGTGTAGATAAAACAGTTCATAAACAAATATATTATAAAAAATTATAACTTTTTAATTATAATACTTGAATAAATATATTATTATAAAAAAACATTTATAATTGTTAAAATAGTATAATATTGCAACATAAAATAATTAAATAATTACGTAGTTATTAATATAATATTATTTAATAATATTGATATAGTTTAAATCCTTCTTGATTATGCCATCTAATAACAAATAATAGAGATTAACATATTATTATCTGAATAATTAAAGTTTGTTTTTTTCTCATATACAAATTTGTTAATGTTTTTGTGTGCAGTTTGTTGGACAAGGCAGCCATCAAAGACCCAAGCATGGATGGTGCAACCCCAACTATAGTGGTAAATAAATGGAACCTATCCACCCTAACTGACGTAGAAGAGGTCAAAATGGTGCTGAGGATGCTACCAATTTGGGCTACAACCATCATGTTTTGGACCGTCTACGCCCAAATGACTACCTTCTCAGTCGCCCAAGCCACCACCATGGACCGCCATATCGGAACATCTTTCAAGATTCCACCTGCCTCACTAACTGTGTTCTTCGTCGGAAGCATTCTCCTAACCGTCCCTGTCTATGACCGAGTCGTGGTACCCATCACCCGAAGACTTCTCAAGAACCCGAACGGTATGACCCCACTCCAAAGAATTGGGGTCGGGCTCGTCTTTTCCATACTAGCCATGGTCGCAGCTGCTCTGACCGAGCTCAAGCGGCTTAAGGTGGCCCACAGACACGGATCAACCAACACGGTTCCCCTCAGTGTTTTCTGGTTAGTCCCACAGTTCTTCTTTGTCGGGTCGGGCGAGGCATTTACGTACATTGGCCAACTCGATTTCTTCCTTAGGGAGTGCCCTAAGGGTATGAAGACAATGAGCACAGGGTTGTTCCTAAGTACATTGTCGCTAGGATTTTTCGTGAGCTCATTTTTGGTGACCATGGTTCACAAGGTGACTGGGAACAAGAAACCATGGCTAGCCGATAACCTTAACCAGGGTCGTCTCTATAACTTTTATTGGCTACTCGCGATCCTAAGCGCGTTGAATTTCCTGATATATTTGGTGTTCGCAAGATGGTATGTGTACAAGGAGAAGAGGTTGGCTGGTGAGGGAATTGAATTGGAGGAAGCTGATGGTGCAACATGTCATTAGGTAGACTGGAATTAGGGTTTGTTGTTATATTAATTTCTTTCTAACCTCTATATTTTCATAAGAAAGTAAATGTAAATTGATGTGAATCCCTTCCTTAATTAATGAGGGAACAATGGAGGCATATATAAATATTTAAGAATGTTGTTTTACAATATATATAAGGCAAGGCTCAAAGCTATTTTTCTTTCCAAAGTTTTCACTTCCAAGTCATTAGTAGTGCAGCTTTATCACTTAATTATTTTTCTACTGACTAACTGCAAGTGTCAACTAACACAAATAAATCTTCACACACTGAAGTTTCAATGAATAAAATGTTTACCCATAGTGCTATATCCCACCATGTCACATGCCAAAATTTGTCATCAGCAACCCTACAGCTGGTCTGGTTGCAACACAGTAGACGAACAAAATCGAGAGTTTTTGGAATAGTAATTGCGAACTTAAACATTATTTTTTTGACCAAAACGAACTTAAACATCAAGTGATCACAAACATAAATAAGATTAAAAAAAAGTACTATAAAAAAAATAGGTCTACAGTTGCGATCCAAAATTGTGGTTAAATACTCATTTTCCGGTAAAATTGTTGTCCCAATAGGGTCCTCAACTAAAGGACTAGACGTCTGTCATTCCCAACAAAATAACGTCACTAAATGTATACCATCACTAAGTTTACGGTGTCCATACACTTTTGTGGCACCATTATATTGTCACAGTTGTAGTGTAATCAGTGATGACTGATTTATAACACTAAACATATATGTATTGACAATATTAGTTGTTACTAAAAGACTATCATTAGTGACAGATATGTGTCGATGCGAAAACACCTATTATAAAAGGATTGTCATTGTATAAGTTTTTACCTAGTCGTATAGATAATTAAGAAATACTTGTGTAAGTAGCTTACTTTGAGTTTCAGAGTCATCTAACAAGTGACCATTTACTTGCATAGTTCCTCTGTTTAAAGCCATATCCCTTTAGAATGTTAACATAACATTTTGTTCCCTACCAATTATATTGCTGACTATTCTTACTTACGTGCACTCTCCTTACTGTTGGGTCTGAATTTCTCGAATGCTGACTTGACAGTGAATTGAATGTCAATTGCTTGATGGTCGCATGCTTTCGCCTGAGCTTCGATGAACCTACAAGAAGGGGAGCGCAATAGAAGGGGTGCCTCCGTGTTCCACTCCGATGCTTAAATGAGTATACTGTGTGTATGAACTCAAAACGTAAAGAACGTATGTAAAGCAAGAATATCTATAGAGTTGGGAGACCAAACCATTTTGGGCAGCTGAATATCTTTGTAAATATTGTGACGTTAAAGATAAGGACAACAGATATTTACGGTTATCACGAAATATTGCAGTTGCCTTATGTAATCTTTATAGAATATGTGCCCGATATATGCGGGATATCGTGGCTATATATTTGGTGTCGATTTGTGGGACCAAAGTTGAGAGGTTTGACTATCTTGGCGAGCACTCTCATGGATAGCAGTAGGAGGCTTTGACCTTGGCCGATGGCGACCTGAAATAGGGCTTTGGCGTCCACTTTAGTTTTGGGTTTGGTCCTGGACCGCTTTAGGGTTGCTAGCTTACCCTTACTATGGGTCGACCTAGTTCTGAATGATGTGAGTTTTATCCCACTGCAAAGTTATTGGGCCTCCGAGGCCTTACCCATATTGGGTCGTCACTATCGATACCCAACATTTGCCTCCGAAGCTTGAGTGAAGTTTATTCGGTCGAGCTTGATCTTGTGATAGAGTTTGGGATAGTGACTTCTGGATTGGACCTTTTGCCGTCCTTGCTTGCTATTAGTGTCTTTTTATGCTCCATATCATTAGGCGAACGGTTTTTGGTTGCTTAGAGTTTTTGGAATGTTTAATCTGTTACCCTATTAGGCGAACAATTTGGATTGCCAGAGTTTATGAATGCTCATTCACCACTCTTTGGGCGAACACTACCGTTGCAAGGGTTTTAGGAGAGGCTTGGTATAACTTTTGGTGATCACCTTTATGGTGTAACGTTTTGAGCATTTAATGGATGCACTATTAGCGAGAAGTCGAAAGGACATTTGTGACATGTCTGTCTGTCTCTTTGTCTTTCGTAACCAGGGGTTAGGCTGGCAGTTTTTCATACTGTTTCGACCTTTTTTCTCCCTGATGTGACCATTGGAATTCTGACATTGCTTCGATTTTACCCAAAGGGGTGTAATCTTTGTCTGAGCCGTTTCGGACGTACCTGTTCGGTTTCTCCAATTTTGGCTATAAAAATCCAAACTTTGGCATTTATCCCTTTACGCACTCAAGCCTTTGCATTCCAGAGTTCAAGTGTTCTTCAATCCGCTGTTCAAACTTTTCCTTTCTCATCTTTTACCTCCAGTAAAGTTTTTCCTTTTTACCATGGCTAGCAACAAGAATCAAACTTCCGGCAAGGGATAATCATCATCATCCAAACCTTCTCCTGCCCAGTCTATTTCTGGGCAGAAAGTTGCGGCTAGGGCTTCCAATGACCCTATCATTATCAGGAATTCTTATTCTCCATAGACGTAAAGTTGCGGCACAGGACCAGAGAACTCCTGCACCAAAAACGATCTCTAGTCAATCAGTGGTCGCACCGATAGTGGTGGACGTGCCCGAGACCAAAGTCCCCGCCTTTTCTCCTCCATGTAGTCTTTTCCGTTTTCTTTGCTTCTTTTTAGGCGGTAAAACTTCCTCCTTTTTGTTATTATAGTATTGTTCTTGCCATGCCATGGTACTTTGTTTAGATATCAAGTCCAATTAGCTGAGGCCAGCTTAGTTCAAGGCGGTGGTCGCCCTGATCGGTTTAGGAGAAGCAGATGCACCTAGGTATCCAGGTTTAGGTCTGCATTATCTTCGTGAAGGATAGATTTACGTCTATGCGGTCCAAATTGATGCTGGGTTGCGTTTTCCTCTTTGCGATTACTTGATGGAACTCTGTTGCTACTACGAGGTAGGTCCCACACAACTGGTACCCAACGCCATTCGGATGTGGGTTGGGTTCAAATTCATGTTCTTACGTAAAGGATGGACGTATTCACTTGCCCTGTTCCAGTGTTTTTATCGGTTGGCTGCTGGGGCTAACAACCTTCATCATTTTCAATCCCGATGGCCGAAGTTTGAGGAATGGAGGGGTCAGGCGTGGAACTGGAACGTCCACTTTCGACTGGTGGATGACTTCTGTCTACCAACTCCAACTACAAGAAGTATTACTTCTTTTGTAAGGGTAGTGTCTCTTGGGAGCTTTTTCAGCAGGAGCGGAATATTCCTCCTAGCTTTGGCGAGCTGTCGGGAAGTGATCGGAACGTCATAGATAACTTTTTCCGACGCCATAGGCAACCAAACTTCTGTTCGATCCGCTCGGTGGCGGAAACTTTAGAGTCGATGCTTAGACTGGCGGGCATTGATCAGTCCGCGCCAATCTCTATTGATTGGGTAACTTTATGAATCTTTTTATTTTATGGGTTTGTGTTGTAGGCACTCGGGGACCTAAACTTCTCAGTCTCTTTTCCAAGTAGGCTAAGGCGGGTCTGTCGGCTGCCCAAACGTCTTTGAGTCAACCTGATCCGCCTTCCAGGCGTGCGACCAAATGCAGGCCTAAGGAGGAACAATCTGGGGCGTTAGGCGGGGCTGTAAGGGAACTGTTACCTTAACGGTTCGTTCGCCTTTTATATAAGGTCATAGTTTTTCCCCAATTTGTAAAGGAACTGTTACCTTAGCGGGTTGTTCGCCTTTTATATCAGGTATTAGTTTTTGCCCAACTTGTAAGAGAATTGTTACCTTAACGGTTCGTTCTCCTTTTATATCAGGTCTTAGTTTTTACCCAACTTGTAAGGGAGCTGTTACCTTAGCGGTTCGTTCGCCTTTTATATAAGGTCTTAGTTTTTGCCCAACTTGTAAGGGAACTGTTACCTTAACGGTTCGTTCGCTTTTTATATCAGGTCTTAGTTTTTGCCCAAATTGTAAGGGAACTGTTACCTTAACGGTTCGTTCGCCTTTTATATCAGGTCTTAGTTTATGCCCAACTTGTAAGGGAACTGTTACCTTAATGGTTCGTTCGACTTTTATATCAGGTCTTAGTTTTTGCCCAACTTGTAAGGGAAATGTTACCTTAACGGTTCGTTCGCCTTTTATATCAGGTCTTAGTTTTTGCCCAACTTGTAACGGAACTGTTACCTTAACGGTTCTTTCACCTTTTATATCAGGTCTTCATGGGAGAGGAACTGTTACCTTAGTAAGGTTCGTTTTCAATCTTCTTTTTGCATGATTGGCGTGATTGTCACCTTCATTGGCTTGTCTGTCTGTATGCGCCAAATTTTTTCTTTCGATAGTTCGTCCATTCTTTGGGACTTTTCGTTTTGGTTCGAGTGACTATGATTTATATGAAGGAATGGTTTGTTTTATTGACATAACATTTTGATTACAATCTATGCATAAAACCTCTGTAAATGTTCGGAGTTGAATAGACGAGGTAACCTTATACCCTCTGTGATTTCCAAGTATTAGGACCCTCGCGCGGCGATCTCAACTACTTTGTATCGACCTTCCTATTTAGCTGAAAGTTTGTTTTGGCTGTCCAGTTTTGTGAACTCATTCTTTCGCAAAACCATCTCTCCCACGAAAAATTGGCGAGCGCTGATTTTTCTGTTGAAGTATCGAGCTGTCGTCATTCGCATTTTAGCTTGTGCGTTGTATGATTGACATCTCTTTTCTTCTGCAAGATCAAGGTTTGTACGACGCTCGATTTCATTAGCTTCGACATTAAAGTGTAGGATCCTATGGGTAGGCCCGCTATTTCGGCGGGTGCTACTGCTTCAGATCGGTACACCAGACTGAATGACGTTTCTCCAGTTGCTGTTTTAGGTGTCGTTCGGACATCCCATGGTACATTATCCAGCTTTTCTTCCCAGTTTCTTTTGAAGGCTTGAACTTATTTCTTGAGTCCTTCCAGGAGAACTTTGTTGGCTGCTTTGACCTGCCTATTAGTTTGAGGATGGTGTACCGAGCTGAATCTGTGATCGATATGGTACTCTTCGCAGAGCCATTTGAGCTCTTTTCCCACGAATTGCAGACCATTATCACTTCTGAGTATTTTGGGGACACCAAATCGCGAAAACATGTGGATCTTTAAGAATTTGATCACTTGAAATTCAGTTGTGGAGGCGAATGCTTTCGCCTCTATCCACTTGAAAAAGTAGTCGGTCTTCACAATAATATGGGTTCTTTGTCCAGATCTTATGGGAAAGGGCCCCAAAATGTCTATTCCCCATTGGGCGAAAGGCCAGGCGCCTACCATTGGGGATAGCAATGTCGGTGGTCGATCGGACTTTGGTGTGAACTGTTTTCAAGTCGCGCACTTCTTTGTTAATTCTACCGCGTTTTTTCTCAAGGTTGGCCAGTAATAGCCTATTCTGAATATTTTGCGCGTCAGTGAGCGTGCACCTTCATGGCATGCGACGACTCCTTCGTGAGCTTTGTATAGAACTCTCTCTGTCTCGGGACGAGAGATGCATTACAGATAGGGAGTTGTGTATCCTCGCCTATAGAGCTCTCTATATATGAGATGATAGTTTGCGTCTAGGCGGCTTATTTTTTGGCCTCGCCTTCGTCTTCCGGCAGGGTTCGTTCTTTTAGAAAGTTCCGGAATGGGGTCATCGAGTTATCCTGCTCTTAAATATTGAAGACTTCTGCTCGATTTTCAAGGACCGAGTATAAGGCTTATTCCAGGAATTGTACGTCATGTATCCTTGCTCCTCCGAACGCTAGTTTGCTTAGGGATCGGAGTCAGCTAGCTGGTTGTCTTGGCGAAGAATGGATTTGATCGCGAAAGTCGGAACTTCGGCGATGAGTTTTTTATCAATGTCGACGTACGTTTTCATCTTTTACCCTCTTGCTTCATAAGTGCCATTGATTTGATTGACAATTATCTCTTAATCACTTTTTGCTTTGAGAGACGTTATGCATATTCCCTTGTCGAGTCGCAGTCCAGTGATAAGTGTTTCATATTCAACCTCATTATTGGTCGCCTTTAAAGTAAGGGCGATCGCATATTTCAAGGGCTCGCCCTCAGGGGGGATGAGAATTTATCCTGCCCTGAGCCTTCTTTTGAAGAGGATCCATCAGTATAGAGTTCTCAACCTTTGTCTGTGTCTTCTGGCTGTTCTTGCCATTTTTCTACTTCCGCTAGACAATTGCCAGTACTTTCCACTATAAAATCTGCCAATGCTTGACTTTTGATGGTCGTTTTTGACCCAAATTTGATCTGGAATTCACTCAGCTCAATTGCCCATTTGACCATCCTTCCTGAAGAGTCTGGCTTCAGCAGGAAGTGTTTGAGAGGCTTGTTGTGAGAACTGTTATGATGTGAACGTGGAAGTACTGTCTTAGTTTTCGAGCAGCAATAACTTAGGCATAAAGATACTTTTCAATCTTGATATATTTTATTTCAGTCGAATTAAACAATTTGCTTACAAAGTAGTCTGGACTCTGCTTAGTTTCCCCTTCTTTTATTAAAACTACACTAGCTGCGAGCTCACTAATACTTATATAAAGAAAGAGTTGTTCAACAGGAATGGGCTTCGCCAAGGTCAGGAGTGTCTACAGGTGCTGCTTGAATGATTGAAAGGTAGCCTCACACTCCGGCGTTCACTTGAACTTGCGGTTGACCCTGAGAGTTTTGAAGAATGGGAGAGACCTATTGCTCACCCTAGAGAGGAAACGATTGAGTGCGGCCAGGCGACCATTCAGACTTTGGACTTACTTGTGGAAAATTTGGGACTTCATTTCTTCAATAGCTTTGAGCTTTTCAGGGTTCGCCTCTATTCCTTGTTCGCTGACCATGAATCCCAGGAATTTGCCCGATTTTACCCCAAAGCCGCATTTTGCTGGGTTTAGGTGAACGTTGTGCCTTCTCATGCTTCTCGAAGGTCTTCTTTATAAGGGTTTCCCTTGATCGTCTTGACGAGCATGTCGTCTACATAGACCTCCATGTTGCGCTTAATCATTTCTTGGAACAACCGATTTACCATTCGTTGATAGGTTGCCCTAGCGTTTATCAGGTCGAAGGGCATCACCTTAGAAAGGTATATCTTTGTCTGCATAAAAAGTTATGTAGGCTTCATCGGTCGGGTGCATTCAGATCTAGTTATAGCCTGAATAGGCGTCCATGAAGCTCAGCATCTCATGACCAGAGGTTGCATCTGCCAGCTGATCAATTCGCAGAAGAGGGTACAAATCTTTGGGGCAGGCTATGTTCAAGTCACGGAAGTCGACACACATTCTCCACTTTCTACGCGACTTCTTTACGGGCACTGGATTGGCGACCCAGCTTTGGAAACGTACCTCCCTGACAAAATTGTCTTCAAGTAGTCTGCCTACTTCTTGCCTGATCGCAAAACGCTTATCTGAATGACCTTCTCTTTTGAGAAATAGGCTTGATCGAAGGATCTATCCTCAGCTTGTGGGAGAGATTATGTCGTTACTGATGCCTGGCATGTCACTGGGTTTCCCAGCGAACAATTCCTTGTAATCTTTCAATAGGGAGGTCAAGAAGTCCCTTTGGTCGTCGTTCAAGGTGGTTCTGATGCGCATCTTCTTTTTTGGACCGTCAATTTCGATCTCTGTTAATTCTTCCATTGGTGTTGACCGAGCTTTGTCCTCGCACGGGTCAACCTCTGTCTCCATGGCCAAGATTTCCCTTTGGTTCTTCCTGCGAAGGCAGTTCACATAGCATTGTCGGGAGGACGGATGGTCTCGTAGAACTTCTCCAATCCCATTTGGCGTGGGGAACTTCATTTTTGGTGGACTGTGGATGCCACGATCTTATGAGGATTGATGGTAGTCCTCCCCAGGATGGCGTTGTATGAGGTTGGTGTGTCGACCACTAGGAAAGCGACCGACACCTTTATGCTCAAAGTTACCGACATGGTTATGGCTCTCATCGGATATGTTGCTCTCCCAGCGAAGCCGATGAGGGGAAAGTCGACTCGCTTAAAATAGCATGTGTATCGAGCTTCCTCTGTCGATCAGAATCCTTTTCATATTACACTCATCTACTTCTGTCGTGATGACTAAGGCATCATTGTGTGGAGTTGTAACATGTGCCAGGTCTTCCTCGGAGAAAGAGATAATGCAATCCACTTCAGGTCGAGGCCTCTGTCCCAGTTGTACAGCTGTGGAGATTTGGGCGGCATAAACTTCTCTCGCATTGGACCCCTCGCCTCCGGCACCAAACCCTCTGGCAATTAGGTTTTTTACCTGCCTGCCCTGAGATGAGCCAGATTGTTCTGGTGGAACTGGCGAGTGGGCTCTACGTGGGGGCGTTCGACTTCGTTCTCGACCGGCCACAAACTCATTCAGCATGCCTCTCTGGATCAGTTTATCGATGTCGCGCTTAAGTATACAACAATCATCGGTTTTGTGGCCCTTAGCCTTGTGATATCAGCAATAGCTTTCTGTTTCTTTTCCCATTGGCTGAGCATTTTTTCGGGGCATCAGTGGCCTTGCTAGGTGTTGATATTATTGGCAATAGCATATATGGAACTCACTGCAACAAATTAGGAGAAAATGTAGAGCTAAAAGCAATCAATATAGAGAACTTCATTTGATTTATTAACTTGGTTTATTACATAGGTATAATAGTGTAAATATAGGAGTGCTAGGGACTAACTTGAGATTAACAAGAACATTAGGACCAACCCTAGCATACTCTAAACCATAATGCCTAATATTCCCCTTACAAGATTAACCTCCTAAAGTTTTAAAACATTAAAATGGATCCTTAATCTTTTGGATTTGCTTAGCATTGTGTGAGCACTGCCTGAGCATGCTGGAGGCACTGTGAGAGCACTGGAGCTGCACGCTGGAGGCACTGGAGCTGCAATGGTGATGAATTTGGAGTCCACCATGGCTGCACTGGCTGAGCACGGGTTGAGCACTACGTCTGCACTGTAGAATCACTGGAGTTTAACTGGTCTTGTACTCTGTGGTTTGCACGAAGGCTGAACTAAGGCATGGCTGAATCGAACATGAAGTAGAATCGACTAACAAATGTCAGCATTGCTTGCTGGATTCCAAAACAGAAAACTAAATAAACTCAACCTTTTCATTTGGTGAGAGAAACATTAAACTCGGCTTTTCATCATAGCTTGAGTTGAATAACAAAACAAAAAAAATAGACATCACAGTAATGCAGCGTCATTTGCAGCCATCCAACTTCATGAACTAACTTAGCACAGGTCTGCTCAGTGTATATTAGCACAGAAATTGAGCATTATTTCAGCATCTTAATCAACAAAAGACTAACTCAGCATTTGTATTTTTCAGCATGGCAAATAATCAAACACCTTCAAGATATAGAACCACACAATACATCAGTTCAAACACAACAACTATTGCATGTTAAGCTTCACCATTTTCAGTTGTCCCGGCACACAGACCACCACAACATACATAACCGAAAAAAAACTGAGACACAGATTTTAGCGCATCAACAGAAACTCAAAGATGTTGAGCAGGATTAGAACGAAATAGGAGGCAACTACTGCAGCAAAATATGACAGAATATGAAATATTAGGCACAAATAAAGACATTAGATGGAGCAAAGATTCAGCAGAAGCAACAGAAACACAGAGAATTTGAGCAATGATGCAAAGAACAGAACCAGTCGCGAAGAACAGGACCTGTGCAGATAAACAGCAACGTACCTCTCTGAATCTGAAGTAAAACAAAGCCAGATATGCAGCAGTAGAAACGAGAAGAAGAGCAAATACGCAATGAACAAAGAAGAAGAAGCAACACATGTCCTCACGCTACAAGAAAAACGAAACAGCTGCAAATCAGAGCATGAAAAACAACGATTCAACAAAGACCAAATCTGCATAGATAGCAGTGAGTCCACCTGCACGAAGCTTCGACAATAGAAGAGCAAAAGAGAAACCGAGAAAAACAAAGAAACTGGAAACACTGCAGAATATAATTTAACAGAAAGAGACCGAATGAAATCAACACAGAACAAGCTACCACTCAGTCTATCGTGAAAGCCAAAAGCAGCGAAAGAACGATTGAAGACAAGGAAACACCAAGGACTGGACCAAATCAGCATAGAATGGCTGATGTCCAGACGCACAGAAGTTGATTTGAAGAAAACACAACTTAAAAAACGTAAAAGCCAACAGTAGAATGGAATCCAGAAATAGTGTCTCTGATACCATGTTGATATTATTGGCAATAACATGTATGGAACTGACGGCAACACATTAGGAGAAAATGTAGAGCTAAGAGCAATCAATATAGAGAACTTTGTTTGATTTCTTAGCTTGGTTTATTATATAGGTATAGTAGTCTATATAGAGGAGTGTTAGGGACTAACTTGAAATTATCAAGAACATTAGGACTAACCCTAGCATAGTATAAACCATAATGCCTAATACTAGAGACATTTTTTCCATCTAGAGTAGTATCGCCGAGATCTCCCTGTTTAAAGGCGTGAAATACTCGGGAACCTCTCGATGTCTTGTCCTGGGATGGTCGGATATTATCTTTTCGTGACCCTTCTTATCCTTCTTCGCCTTTCTACCATCACGTCGGGGCTCTAGGATAACCCTTGGCGAGGTTGTCAGGAAATTAGCTTTAGTATTCGCCTTTTTCAGGTCTATGAAACCTTTTGCCCTTACTGCCAGCTTTTCCAATGTCTCTATTTCTTGAACATGATAGTTGTTACGCAGTTTCTTTGAGGCTTTGCTGGCCACATCGAGCCCTCTATAAAAAACTCGAATGATTTCCCCATCCGTGACTCGACGATATATCTCTGTAACATTTTTGTTAAAACTCCCATAGAAGTCGGCCAATGTTTCTCCTGGATATTGTTTAACGGCGTCCAAGGCGACCACGCTTTTTAGCAATTGGTGTTCGCCCATATACCGCTCGAAAAACTTGTTCTTTAACTCGGATCATGTCCCTATCGATCCTTCAGGGAGGCCTAAGAACCAAGACGGCGACGAACCCGAAAGAGTCGACGAAAATAATAGAGCTAAACGATTTTCATCGTTCGGCTAACCCAATAAGGATCTCCACGTTCATGCTTATTGACGTGGATCACGGCATCTCCTCCGCCACTGTATTCAGGGATGGCTCTCGCCACCACTTCCTTCGGTATCCTGACCACTATAAGGTCGGCAGTGAACGGATGAGATGATCGCTCTCGGAAGAGAGTCGTAACGGTTCCGCGTTATTCCTTGATTCTTTTATTGATAAGCTCCTCAACTTGGCCAAGAGTGAATTTGGGCTGCTGTTCTCCGGTCAGTGAGGTACTCGATGGATTGACAGAGTGAGTGACTGTTGGTGTTTCGGTGGAGGCAGGAGGCAGGGATTGAGGTCCGGAAGTCATCTTTTGGTCTTCTTGAGGAGCAGCAACACATGGATATCCAGTTTCTACTTCCCATGGCCCCGCGGAACAAGGATCTTCATGAGGAGCAGGGGTTTGTCTGCGGGCCTGTCCTATGAGGGTTTCCAAGAGGTATAACATCTCCGGGGTTACCTGAATGGTTTCCCTAGCCACTTGAACGGTCTATCGAACTAGAATCTCAACGTCGTTTGGAACAGGGGTCAATCTTGAATTGCCAACGTGCTCCTGTGCCGGTCACGGAGGGACGACATCAGGGATTGTCTGGCTAGCGGGTTCTTGATGAAGCGACGAAGCGGCGGCCGATTCTGAGCTATTTGAGGATTGCTCATTAGCTTGTTTCCGATGATTGCGGTTAGAGCGAGTCTGCATGACTGTTTGCTCGTGTTCCCACAAATGGGGCCAAATGTTGGGTCTGAATTTCCCAGATGCTGACTTGGCAGTGAATTGAAGGCCAATTGCTTGATGGTCGCACACTTTCTCCTGAGCTCCGATGAACCTGCAAGAAGGGGAGCGCAACAGAGGGAGTGCCTCTAGGTCACACTCCGATGCTTAAATTGGTAAACTGTGTGTATGAACTCAAAATGTAAAGAACGTATGTAAAGCAAGACTATTTATAGAGTTGGGAGACCAAATCATTTTGGGCAGCTGAATATCTTTGTAAATATTGTTCCGTTAAAGATAATGATAGCAGATATTTACAGTTATCACGTAATATTGCAGTTGTCTTATGTAATCTTTATAGAATATGTGCTCGATATACGCGGGATATCGTGGCTATATATTTGGTGTCGGTTTCTGAGACCAGAGTTGAAAGGTTTGACTCTCTTGGCGATCGCTCTCATGGTGAGCAGTAGGAGGCTTTGGCCTTGGCCAATGGTGACCTGAAATAGGGCTTTGGCGTCCACTTTATTTTTGGGTTTGGTCCTGGACCGCTTTAGGGGTGCTAGCTTACCCTTACTGTGGGTCAGCTCAGTTCTGAATGATATGGGTTTTATCCTCTGCAAAGTTATTGGCATATATAATGGTTGTCTTGCCTTGTCTAAATGAATTTTTATTTTTCTCAATCTATGAAAGTCAATACCAAACATTTTAATGAATACTCACAACTACTGAAGTATTTATGGAAAGAACCTTAAAATAGATATCACATTAGCTCTTAATGCTCCCTCATTGCAAAGCTAGCGGTCCCTGTGGTATGACGCATGACTTGGTCAACCCTATTTTTTTTGTTCCGCTCATTCTTAATCTGCGCATGCATGAAGGCTAAGGGAAAAATTATAATAATAATGAATTGCACAATAAACAGTTAAGATCAATTTACATTTGAGTACCTTAAACTCTTTTAGCTAGTATCTAAGAGGTTTAAAGTTCAAAACTTGTTAAAAACATGAATTTTTCACCATTTCAGACTGTAGTTTGGTAACTAAGAAAATATGGAGCCAATTTGATAATTATTTTCCTTAAAATTAGTAAGGACAAATATGTAAAAAAAACTATTATGACATTTTAGTCTTTTAACAAAAATGATTTATATAAAGTAATCTATGGTCTGCAAATAGAATTTCATTTTAACATATTGTAATTTTCAAATTTACAATCTTGATTCTCTAAATTTTGCTCAGGTCGCCCTTTTAGTTTTTCAACTTAGAAAAACACTATTTATTTTGTACTTAATTGTGGGTGACTATGACCTTTGTAAAATTTTCATCTTCGTGGGAACACTCTAGTTATTGGTAGTCAGTTAAAGGGTGACTGATGTCATACATATTTTTTTACAAAAGAAATAATAATAAATAAAATGGATTACTTGAAAATACTTCTTGAAACATTATATTTATTTGGTAGTCTATTGGAGGATGTGATGACTGTGGCCCTTATAATTTCCAAACTCCAAAAAAGTTCTCTTTATTTTTACTTGATTGAAGGGTTGTTGTGCCCCGTTCTAATATTTTCTACTCTCAATAATTTTCTAATTTGCATGAGCATTCTCTTTATTTATAGTCGATTGAAGGGTGGTTGTGACCCACACAAATTTCTCACTTCTCGAAGACACTCTCTTTTTAATAGTCGATTTAAGGGTAGGTGGGGATCCTATCAAACCTCAATTTGCGGAGATACTCTTTTGCAAGTAGACGATTTAAAGAGTGGTTGCGATCCATACTACCTCCCAAGGACACATACTATGTGTATTTGTAGTCAATTGAAAGAATGCTTGTAGTCCATCTAAAATTTTCCATTTTATCAAAACACTCTTTTATATCTAGCCAATTGAGGGTGGTTCTAACCCATACAAATTTCATATCTTGAAAGAACAATATCTTTAAGGGTGGTTGTGACCCATTCTATTTTTCTACGACGTGGAATTATATATATAAGTAGTCAATTAAAGGGTAACTGTGACCCATACTAATTCTTTACATCGTTGAAACACTATATTTACAAGTAGTCATTTAAAGGGTGACAGTGACCTCTACAAATTTTCCACTTTGTGAATGTCTCTTCGTATATAACTGATTGAATGGTCGTTCCATCCCTTACAAATATGTTATCTCTTTACTTTCTCTCATATATAGACATTTAAAGGGTAGCTTGACCCATAAACATTTTTTGCAGTTCATGGAAACAACTCTATTTACATGTAGCAAGTTAGAGGGTGACTGAGACCCATACATTTTCTTTTACAAAATAATAATGAATAAGATAAAGTATACAAAAGAACTCTCTCGATTAAAGTAATTTTAGGTAACTCAAACATATGATGCATATTTTTAATCACTCTTATCATGGATGTGAGGGTTGAGTGAAACCTTACCTCTTTTTCCCTCTAAATTTTGCTTGAACCGCCTCTATGTAAAGCTTTTCAGTCCAACAATTATTTTATTTTCTCACGTATTACCATGTATGCTTGTCGAACGTCGGATCAGACTTTCCCCGATCCTTTTTGAAAATGTCGGGTATTGGCGAGCGACGGGTCCGGTCGAGCGGGGTTATCAACCGGACCGAAAAATGAAAAAGTCGCCACCAATTAATTAAAGGCTAATTGGAATCCTAAAATTTGCGTAGGGTACATGGAGTTAACATCCTAGGGCTTGGAATGGTCTACGTCCTAAGAAACAAGTTCGGGGGTTTGATTACGTATTAAGGACTCGTGAGCCCATAATCCGCCCTTTCAGTATTTTAGTTTGCTTTTTAAATTATATTTTACCAATTTACCCGAATTTCCTGTTTTGAACGTACTTGTCCCAAAAGATTACATGCGTTTTATTTAAATTAAACAAACCATATACAACCATTTTTTTAAGAATTAATTTCAAATAAATAAACAAGAGAATAAATTAATCGTACTCGAAAAAAAAAATTGTTTAACTTTTGAGTCATTCTAAATGTGTCAAAACATGCACTAATGATTTGTCTATATTAAGCTCGTTCGACTAATTTGTCAAATTTTGAGAAGTTATAGGATGTCCAAAAAACTCCAGGGACCAAAATGCAGTTTATTAAAATTTGAGCTAAATTGGAAAATATTTTGAAAATTGAAGAGATGACCCTATACTATTCTGGACTTATTCATAACACTTCGTAAAGTTCTAAAATAACCCGAAAATTATTCTAGAATTATTTGTAGCACTTTGAGAAGCCATGGAATGTCCAGAAAAAATTAGAAACCAAAATGTAATTTTCGAAAATAATATAACTGAACTGAAAATATTTTATTTTTTATACAAAAAATACAGTATTGACCGTAAATCAAAATGTAATTTTTTTAAAAAAATCGAGTTGAATTAAAAAATATTGCACAAATGGCCCAAAACTTTTCTGGTTTGGTTTATAACACTCGATAAAGTCCAGAATGACCCGAGAGTCCAAGGATCGAGTTGTAACTTTCATCAAAGTTTGGGAATGTCCTAATTCAATTTTGAAAATATTGTTTCACATATATATATACATATATATATACATAGTATAGATATATATAGTATCACATATAAATAATATATATATATATATAATGTTTACCAAAATATATATATATATATATATATATTATACATATAGACATAATATCACACATACACACACACACATATATATATATATATATATACATATATGGTATCATATATACATAATATATAGATATATATTACATATAGATATATATAGTATCACATATACATAATATATATATATATATATATATTATACATATATATATATATATATACATTATACATATATATATATATATTAACAAGTATATTATACATAAATATATAATATATGTATATAAAATATCTTTTTTTATAACATAAATTTCAATAACTTTAGGAAATGCAAACACAATATTAAATACGGGAGAGATATACCTAAATCGTTCGGAACTTAATACCGTAGGAGAAACTGAGACCGATAATTACCCATATATTATTTTTACTCATTTTTTTCTCACTCTCTCTCCAATCACTCTTCTCTTCACTCTTTATCTCCTTCAATTTTCTTTCACCGTAGCTCATGCATTCACCTTCTATTTATACACAGTTTTACTTATTATTTAATTAATAATTTTTTTAATAGTTAAAAAACGGAAAACGGTAGAAAGGAGGAAAAATGGCCATGTGACCATATTCCACGTTGGAATATATATATATATATATATATATATATATATATATGTTTTTATTTATTTATTTTTAGTTTACTATATATATTTTTTCAATCTCGATTTCTCTCGGCTTGATTTTTCGCGCACGGTACAGTATTTTGACCCCGAGCCAAAATTAGGTGTTTACAGTTGCCCCTCTTTGAACACGTGCTAATGGAAGTGATCTCATGAGTGTATGTTCAAAGACAAACAACTGATCTTGGCTTCTCTCGCTTTATTATTTACATAGTAGACAAGCATTATCGCGCAAATTTCGAAAGTTGGACATCTACAAGTCTCGATTAATGACGATGATTTGCGGAGACTGGGCGCCTAAACGTTCATTAGCTTGTGACTCCCAAAAGCTGGACACCTACAGGTCCTGGTTGTCGAGGATGACTTGCGGAGATTAAAACACCTGAAGGCTTTGCTCGTCGGCTTGTGACTCGTTGGGGATGACTCGTCATTTTTTTGGATTCCCAAAAGCTGAATAACTACAGGTCCTGTTCATCGAGGATGACTTGCCAAGGTAGAACACCTAAAGGCTCGGTTTGTCGTTTATTTTTATTTCCAGAAGCTGGATAACTACAAGTCCTGGTCGTCGAGGATGACTTGCGGAGGTTGAACAACTAAAGGCTCCGGTCATCGGCTTGTGACTCCCAGAAGCTGGATAACTACAGGTCCTGGTCGTCGAGGATGACTTGTGGAGGCTGAACAACTAAAGGCTCCGTTCGTCGACTTGTGACTCCCAGAATCTGGATACTACAGGTCCTGGTCGTCGGGGATGACTTGCGGAGGCTGAAAACCTACAAACTCCGTTCGTCGGCTTTTGACTCCCATAAGCTGGATAACTACAGGTATTGATCGTCAATAATATTTTTTTATCTCTCGGTTTTCTTTCCTTTTGCTACGATATTGTTTTTACCGCACCTCTCGGTTCCCTTAATTGTTTTGCCTAGGTCGCCCTTTCGGGTTTTCAACCTTGCAGGTTTTGGGGATTTTCAATCATGCTCATCTTCCCTAAATTTTGCCTAAACCGCCCTTTCGGGTTTTTGATTTAGCGGGAATTTTCTATCACTTTTGGAGGTTTTCTTTCTGGTTACGTACTCCTTAAGGATAGTATTTTATGACTATGTCCATATTCATTGGACTGTGGAGTTCTTGGTCGTCCATATCGGTGATGATCATGGCTCCTCCACTGAAAACATCTTTGACGACATAAGGCCCTTCATATTTAGCCACGAACTTACCCCGAGAGTCCGGATTGACTCGAAGGATTTTTCGGCGAACTAGATCGTCTGCTTGTAATTCTCTTGGACGTACCTTCCTGTTAAATGCACTAGCCATGCATTGCTGGTACAATTGCTCGTGGCACAGCGCGATGAGTCGCCTTTCATCTATGAGGTTTAATTGCTCGTATCTGCATCTCGCCCATTCTGACTCGTCCATTTTTGCCTCAGCAAGGATCCTTGCTGACGAGATTTCTACTTCATTTGGCAACACGACTTCAGTCCCGTAAACAAGGGAGAATGGGGTTGCCCCTGTTGATGTCCGTATTGAGGTCATGTATGCCATGAGTGCCCAAGGCAGCTTGTCGTGTCAGTCCTTATAATTTGACAGTCATTTTCTCTATGATCTTATTGATATTCTTATTTGCTGCTTCCACTACGCCATTCATTTTTGGGCAATATGGAGACGAATTTATATGCTTGATCTTAAATTGGTCACACAACCCATCAACCAATTTATTATTCACATTTTTGGCATTATCTGTGATGATTGGCTCCGGCACCCCATAATGCGCGATGATATCCTGCCTAATGAAATGCTTGATCGCCTTTGCCGTTACTAATGCTAGGGTGATAGCCTCTACCCACTTGGTGAAATAATCGATCGCCACCAATATGAATTGATAACCATTGGACGCCTTTGGAGAGATCATACCAATTACATCGATGCCCCACATTGAGAAAGACCATGGAGAAGTTATGGGATAGAGCTCGTGTGGTGGAGTATGGATTTGATCTGCATACATTTGATAGAGGTGCCAATGTTGGATGTGTCTCGCACAATCAGACGTCATGGTGGGCCAAAAGTATCTAAATCTCATTATCCTTTCTGATAGCATTCACCCGCCCATCTGTGGGTCGCAACAACCTTCATGAATTTCTTCCATCAGGCACTCATCTTCCTCGACATTCACGCATCTCAAGAGGGTATCGTCAAATGATATTTTGTATAAGGTCAGGCCACTAAGAAAATAATTGCAAGTCATCTTTCGTACGACCTTTCGGTCATTTCTTGTGGCACCTTCTAGGAACTCTCCGGACTCCAGATATCTTTTTATGTCAGTGAACCACAGTTGATCGTCTAACTCTTCGACCATACAACAATAGGCTGAAAATTCTTTGATCTTAATCTCCATTGGTAGTATCTAGTTTCCCGGTGAAATTTTACTCATTGATGCAAGCGTTGCTAATGTGTCTGCAAATTGGTTATTATTTCTTGACATATGAGTGAAAGTAATGTCTTCAAATTCTGCACGTAAATCCTCAAGGTGCTCATGGTATGGCTGGAGTTTTGCATCCCTCGTTTTCCATTCCCCCTATCGTTTGGAGGATGATTAACATGGAATCTCTAAACACTTCTAGTTTCTTCACTTCGAGGTCTAGTGCGGTTTGCATGCCGAGAAAACATGCCTCGTATTTTGCGATGTTGTTGGTGTAGAGGAAGGTGATTTTGACCGTCATTGGAAAGTGTTGCCATTTGGTAAGATGAGCACTGCCCCGATACCCCTTCCGACTGAATTCACAGCACCGTCAAAGTACATCCTCCAATTTTCCTTATGCATCCTTTCTTCTTCTACTTGCATGATTTCACCATATGGGAATTCGGAGTTGATTAAATGATCGTCGTCTCTGGGAAACTCCGCTAAATGATCGGTGATTGCTTGCTCTTTCACCGAAATTCGAGGCACAAAATCTATGTCATACTCAAAAAGTTAAACTTGCCACTTGGCGATATTTTTTGTCCATGTTGGCTTCTCTAAGAGGTATCTCACGGGATCCAGTTTCGAAAACAGACGTATGGTGTAGTACCACGTATATTGGCGAAGTCGCTGCATTACCCACACGAGTGCGCAACATATCCTCTCCACCTCTTGATACTTTGTTTCACCCTCCGTAAACTTCTTGCTCACGTAGTATATGGCATGTTCATTCTTTCTAGTCAAATCGAGTTGTCCCAACATGCACCCCAACGAGTCTTGGCGCACTGTTAAATACCTAATGAGCGGTCGTCCTAGAGTTGGCGGCACCTGGACTGGTGGGCTCATTAGGTAATTTTTTATGGACTCTAAGGCATTCTGGCATACTTCATCCCAGATTATCCAAGCATTCTTACGTAAAAGATGAAACAAAGGTTGACACTTGGTGGTCATATTTGCGATGAAACACACAATGTAATTCAAACGGACTAATAAGCTTCGGAACTCCTTGACGGTTAATGGTGGGGTAGCTCTTATATCTCTTTAACTTTGTCAGGGTCTACCTCAATTCCATTCTCACTGACTATGAACACCAATAACTTGCCTAATGTGGCTCCAAAAGTGTATATGGTCGGGTTTAAACGCAATTTGCACTTCTTGAGTCTTTCAAAAAGCATGCGTAAATTGATCAAGTGTAGTTCTTGTACTTCTTCACCTTCTTGAGATTTTGCAATCATATCATCAACGTATACCTCGATCTGTTTGTGCATCATGTCATGGAACAGTATCACTATCGCCCTTTGGTAGATTGCCCCTGCGTTTTTTAAAACGAAAGACATAACTTTGTAACAAAATGTGCCCCACATAGTGACAAATGCGTTTTTTTACTTATCTGCCTCAGACATCTTGATTTCGTTGTATCCTAAGAATCTATCCATGAACGAGAACATTGTATAACGTGTCGTGTTGTCGACCAACATATCGATATGAGGCAGAGGGAAATTATTCTTCGGACTGGCTTTGTTAAGATCTCGATAGTCTATACAAGCGCGGACGCAACCGTCCTTCTTGGGTACTGGAACAATATTTGCTACCCATTCAGAATAGTTGCAAACTTCTAAGAATCCAGTGTCGATTTTCTTGATGATCTCTTCCTTAATCTTAAGGATTAGGTATATCGGACGTCGGATTCGACTTTCCCCAACTCTTTTTGGAAAATATTTTTAATTTTCTTTCGAAAATGTCGGGTCTTGGCAAGCGACGGGTCCGGTCGAGCGGGGTCATCAACCGGACCGAAAAATGTGAAAGAGTCGCCACCAATTAATTAAAGGCTAATCAGAATCCTAAAATTGCCAAGGGTACATGGTGTTAACATCCTAGGGCTTGGAAAGGTATACGTCTAGATAATCGAGTTCGGGGGTTTGATTACGTCTTAAGGGCTCGCGAGCCCATAATCCGCACTTTTGGTACTTTAGTTTGCTTTTGAATTTATATTTTTTTCAACTTGCCCGATTTACCCAAATTGTCCAATTTGATCATGTTTGGCTAAAGAGATGACATGCATTTTTTTAAATTAACAATATACAAACATTTTTTTTATTTTTGAGTTAATTTGAAATAAATAAACAAGAGAGAATAAACTTAATTGCGCTAAAAAAAGAGTGGTTTAACTTTGGGGTCATTTTAAGTCGTGTCAAACGCATACAAATGATTTTGAAAATAGGAAGCATATTTGACTAATTTTTGACACCTTGAGAAGTAACGGGATGTCCAGAAAAGTTTAGGGACCAAGATGCAATTATTTAAAATTTCGAGCTGATTTGGAAAAATCTTTTGAAAATTGCACAAATGACCCAAATATTTTCTAGTTTGGTTTATAACACTAGGTAAAGTCCCAAAATGACCCGAGAGTCCAAGGACTGAGTTGTAACCTTCATCAAAGTTTGGGAATGACTTAATTCATTTTCGAAAATATTATTTTTCTTACTGAAACAACCCCCATAACTTTCACAAATGTCTAAAAATGACCCTAAAGTTATACCAAACTTATAACCGAGTACGATTCTTATACGAAATACAACTATTAACACATAAACTCGATGAAACAAACTTCATTCACATTAAGAAATACAAATATCGAGCACGAGAGGAGATATACCTAAGTTATTCGAAGTTTAGATACCTCACGAGGAACCGAGACCGATATTCGCCGATTTTTCTTCACTTAATTTCTATCTATTTTTTTTCACTCACTATCACTCAAATCCTCACTTTGAATTTTTTTCTCTCTTTTCTTCTCTTCTCTTTTCCTTTCTTTCCTTTGTTTTTCTTTCCATTTATTTTAACATGCTTAAGGCAAGCTTATTCCAAACTATCCTTTGGTTTCTTCTTCTCCTTTCAACCGTAGCTATCCCTTGCTTTTGTAGAGTTTTCTCCTCCAAATAGATGATAAGCATGGACAATACATGGTGGATGGCAAAGGTGATAGCAATTGGGCAAAGGTGATTGACAATTCAGAGGTGATTGGCAATTAGGAGGTGATTGGAAATTAGGAGGAGTTTTGATGATAATTGGAGAGAATTTAGCTAAGGATGAGCAAAGGTGATCAAGTGGTCAAATGGTGATGGCAATTAGGAGACTTTTGGTGCCAATTTGGAGAAATTGGGAGTGATTTGTGGCATGGTGGAAATTTGGACGAAAATGGATGGCATGGTGGGTGTTTGGCCAAAAATGGGTTTCATGAGTTTAGGGGTTTATGGTTTGGGGTTTAGGGTTTGGTGTTTATGGTTTGGGGTTTAAGGTTTAGGGTTTAGGGTTTGGGGTTTAAGGTTTAGGGTTTAGAGTTTGGAATTAAGGTTTAGGGTTTAGGGTTTGGGATTTTAGGGTTTGGGGTTTGGAGTTTAGGATTTATTTATTTTATTTTATTTTTGCTTTTTTCTTCGTCTCGATTTTTCTCGGCTCGGTTCCTCGCGTACGGTATTTTGACCCCGAGCCAAAATTAGGTGTTTACAGTTTCCACTCTTTGAACACACGCTCATGGAAATGATATCATGAGTGTGTGATCAAAGACAAACAAGTGATTTTGGCTCCTCTTTATTCATTATTTACATAGTAGACAAACATCATCACACAACTTTCGGAAGCTAGACACCTACGCTCATCAGCTTGTGACTCCCAGAAGCTAGACACCTACACGTCCTGGTCGTCGAGGATGACTTGCAGAGGGTGAACACCTAAAGGCTCCGCTCGTCGGCTTGTGACTCGTTGGGGATGACTTACGGAGGCTGAACACATAAAGGCTTCGCTTATCGGTTTGTGACTTCCAGAAGTTGGAAACCTACAAGTCCTGGTCGTCGAGGAAGACTTGCGGAGGTGAGAAACCTAAAGGCTCCGCTCGTCAGTTTTTTTTATAGAATCTGGATAGCTACAGGTCCTGCGCGTCAAGGATGACTTGCGAAGGCTGAACACCTAAAGGCTCCGCTCATCGTTTTTTTTATTCCCTGAAGCTGGATGACTAAAGGTCCTGGTCGTCGAGGATCACTTGCAAATGTTGAACACCTAAAGGCTCCGCTCGTCGTTTTTTTTTATTGCCATCAACGAGCTGGAAGTTGAGGAATTTTATGTCCAGAAGTATCGTTGAGGATGATTTGGGTGGGTTGATCACCTCAAGGCCCCGTTCGTCGGCTTGTAAATTTCAGAAGCTGGACATCTACAGTTTCTGATCGTTGGGGATGACTTGCAGTGGCTGAGCACCTAAAGGCCCCGTTTGTCGGCTTGTGACTCCCAGAAGTTGGATAACTACAGGTCCTGGTCGTCTAAAATGACTTGCGAAGGTTGAACACCTAAAGACTCTGCTCATCAGCTTGTAATTCACTTTGGAGGTAAAAACCCTTTTCGAGATGTCTAACTGCTTATGCGGACTTCTAAGACTGTTTTCTCATTAATCGACTTTGGAGTCCTTTTTAATGGAGTTCCCTAAAGCCATTCATGCTATGTTAAGAAGGTGTATCCATGCAAGTTGTCGAGGCAACTCAAATTAATGTCGATCACGGCTTCTTTTTATTGCTGTTGTGGAAAACACTGTCGTCCACTTTTGAGCATTTTTTTATCTCTTGTTTTTCTTTCCTTTTGCTACGGTATTTTTCTTTTTACCGTACCTATCGGTTCCCTTAATTATTTTGGCTAGGTCGCCCATTTGGGTTTTCCACTTAGCAGGGATTTGATTCCACTCCTTTTGCCATGATCGCCCTTTTTAGGAGTTTTTAATCATGTCCATTTTCCCTAAATTTTGCCTAAACCGCCCTTTCAGATTTTCGATTTAGCGGGAATTTCTCTCATTTTTGGAGGCTCGATTTCTGGTTACGATCTCTTTAAGTTTTTTTTTACTGCATCCACGTTGATTGGATTGGGGAGTTCTTTGTTGTCCATGTCAGTAATGATCATGTCTCCTTTAGCGACATAGGACCCTTTATATTTTAGGCACAACCTTGCCCCAAGAGTCTGGATTGACTCGAATGAATTTTTTCTGAGAATTAGATTGCTCGCTTGTATTTCTCTCGGGTGCATATTTTTGTTAAATGCATGAGCCATATGTTTCTACTACAATTCCCCGTGGCACAGAGCGATGAACCGCTTTTCTTCTATGAGGTTCAATTGCTCATATTTGCATCTCGCCCACTCTGGCTCGTCCATTTCTGCCTCAGTGAGGATCCTAGGTGACGAGATTTTTACTGTAATTGGCAACACGATTTTGGTCCCGTAAACAATAGATAATGGGGTTGCTCCTGTTGAGGTCCTATATGCCCTGAGTGCCCCAAATTAGCTTATCATGTCAGCCCTTTAATTGTTGCTTCCACTGTGCCATTCATTTATGGGTGATATGGAGATGAATTTTTATGCTTGATCACAACGCATCGACCAATTTAGATTTCTGGCATTGCCGGTGATGATTGATTTTGGCATCCCATGCGCACGATGATGTCTTGGTTGATGAAAAATTCAATGGTCTTTGTCGTTATTGATGCCACGGTGATAGCCTTTACCCACTTGGTGAAATAATCGATCGCCACTAATATGAAATGATGACCATTGGGCACCTTTGGGAGAAATCATGTTGACTACATCGATGTCCCATTTTGAGAAAGGTCATGGGGGAAGTCATGGGATAGAGATCGTGCAATGGCGCGTGGATTTGGTCTGTGTACTCTTGATAGTGGTGACACTGTTGGACGTATCTCACACAGTCGGCCAAAAGTATTCAAGTCTCGTACGTTCATGTGTGGTCCGCAACAACCTTCATGAACTTCTTCCATTAGACGCTCCGACTTTTCAACATTCATGCATCTCAAACGGGTATCATCGAATGATCATTTGTATAGAGTCGAATCCGGCAAGGGTCTCCCACTAGCGAGTGGACGGACAAAAAGGCCTAAGGGGGCTTCATCGAGCAATGCTCCAATTGTGATATCAGTTGAAAATAAGCTTGACAAGCCCTCGTGAGCATGAATGTCAACGAGTTGGATCACTTGTGGTGGGCCTGGGAATGAAACGGTGAGGAGGGGAAACAACAATGTCCCTGAAATTTCAGCTAAATATTTCCTCCAGGCGATTTAATAATCTTTGAAATTAGGACGAAAACCCAATCATAAAAGTGTATTTGTCCCTCAAGGTGTAGGAAGGTCATATGTGGGAGGTGGGTCTTGGTCAGGATGGCCATATGTGGGAGGTGGATCTTGGTCAGGATGGCAAAAGTGCCTGACATGGATTGATGAGGTGCCACAACAGTAGTGTTGCTCGGGAAGACAAGATCGGGGATACTGTGGTAGTCACGCCTTCCTGGAACTCAAAAGAGCAAAATCTGCTCGGTCTGGGAGGTCATGTCGACGATTGACTGCACTGTGCGGGAACTCATGGCGTGTATGGTTTTCTCTAGCTAGATGAATTTCTTCTTGTGTTTTTGATGTGCTGGAGTCGTCGAATGTCGCATGGGTTCCCGGAAACCTAAATTCAAAATACCATAGTTAGAAGGATGAATACCAATTTGATCATGCATGATTCATTTCGAAAATTCTGCATGTTCCGTTCATTCCATTCGTAGACTTTGATTTCATGTATGGCAAAAAAAACACTTTAAAAGGATTTGGCCAATCGATGTCTAGTTCTTAAGACGTTTCACACGACGACGTAGCTCATTGAGTGCATTTGTTGCTTGTTCCTTGGTTCGAAAGAAAGTTGAGGACACGTATTTTGAAAATCATTTTATTCGCCTCATCCTTGGTTCGAAGGAAGGTCTGAATTATTCAAGAGTGTCATTCAACTCAGCTATGTTTCCCCCACATTTTTCAAAGGTGCCGCCCACATTGCTAGAATGACGGTGGTTGTTCGGGTCTATCCACGATTATCTCCTCCGGGTTGAAAGACGGACTTGCAGGTGCCAAATGGAACTTGTGAATGTATTCTGTTGTTGTTAATCATGAAGACGACACTTTCCACATTTTAGAAGTTAGACACGACGTCAAGGAGAGCCCAATTGACTTTGTAGTTTACGAGCCCGTAAACCTCGCCAATCTTTGTGTTCACGAATTTATGATTTTCTTTTGTCATGTCTTTCCATATTCAGACAATTTTGACCGTAGGGGGATGTATGGCCTTAATGTGAGGGCAATTATTTTTTTTTCATCCTTACCAAAGATGGTGCGTGAAACGTCTTAAGGATACAAGATTGAATGAACGAAACTTACAATTTTTTAAATATGCAATGCAAGTGCGAGAATTTAACTTCATTAGTAAGACTCGTATTACATTTACAACATTCTGGAATATATAATACAAAAGACACAATCCTATACATGTCATGATCTAGGGCCAAAACAAAACACATTTACATAATGGGTTGAACTTCCATCTAGAGTTATTGGGATGATTTTTAATTCCCAACAGTTGGGCCAAATCTTCTTCATGAATTGTGAGCCAATCTGGCATCCAAATGCTTGGGTTGAATTCTCATTTACATGAGTTAGGCCCAAAAATGGAAATACACACAAAACTGGTAAACACTAAATACGGTGTGGAGCTTTTGTTATAAATGGATTGAATTTCTAGGTCCTCTGAACTAGTGGAACCTCACCCCCTAAAGAGGATCACGGGCCCATTCTGATCATCGAGTTGAGTTGTATGGGTGCGTGCCGACGGTCCAAACCGCTCCGGGCGCATTCCCCTACTAAACTCCCTAAGCTCTTAATGTGCTCCAAGTCCGAGGGGGTAATGGTAACCAGCGTGGTGTGTGCAAAACAAGAATTTAATTTTTTTTTTTTGAATTATTACCATTACATCGCCTTTTGGGACAAAATTTGAAACTGCATGCATGAGCAAATAGTCAAAACGGATAGGACAAAAACTATAATATGGCAAAGCAAACATGATATAGCCTAAACCCTCTAAAAGTTCGGCCGGCGGATCCGACTTTCCCCGACTCTTTTTGGAAAATATTTTTAATTTTCGTTCGAAAATGTCGGGTCTTGGCGAGCGACGGGTCTGGTCGAGTGGGGTCATCAATCAGACCGAAAAATGTGAAAGAGTCGCCACCAATTAATTAAAGGCTAATCGGAATCCTAAAATTGCATAGGGTACATGGTGTTAACATCCTAGGCCTTGGAAAGGTCTACGTCCAGAGAATCGAGTTCGGGGGCTTGATTACGTCTTAAGGGCTCGCGAGCCTATAATCCGCACTTTCGGTACTTTAGTTTGCTTTTGAATTTATATTTTTTTCAACTTGCCCGATTTACCCAAATTCTCCAATTTGATCGTGTTTGGCTAAAGAGATGACATGCATTTTTTTTAAATTAACAATATACAAACATTTGTTTTTGAGTTAATTTGAAATAAATATACAAGAGAGAATAAACTTAATTGCCCTAAAAAAAGAGTGGTTTAACTTTGGGATCATTTTAAGTCGTGTCAAACGTATACAAATGATTTTGAAAATAGGAAGCATATTTGACTAATTTCTGACACCTTGAGAAGTAATGGGATGTCAGGAAATGTTTAGGGACCAAGATGCAATTATTTAAAATTTCGAGCTGATTTGGAAAAATCTTTTGAAAATTGCACAAATGACCCAAAAAATTTCGGGTTTGGTTTATAACACTCGCTAAAGTCCCAAAATGACCCGAGATTCCAAGGACCGAGTTGTAACCTTCATCAAAGTTAGGAAATGACTTAATTAATTTTCGAAAATATTTTTTTTTTTACTGAAACAACCCCCATAACTTTCACAAATGTGTAAAAATGACCCCAAAGTTATACCAAACTTATAACCGAGTACGATTCTTATACAAAATACAACTATTAACACATAAAATCGATGAAACAAACTTCATTCACATTAAGAAATACAAATATCGAGCACGAGAGGAAATATACCTAAGTTATTCGAAGTTTAGATACCTCACGAGGAACTGAGGCCGATATTCGCCGACAATTGGGAGGTGATTGGCAATTGGGAGGTGATTGGCAATTACGAGGAGTTTTGATGATAATTTGAGAAAATTTGTCTAAGGATGAGCAAAGGTGATCAAGTGGTCAAATGGTGATGGGAATTAGGAGAGTTTTAGTGTCAATTGGGAGAAATTGGGAGTGATTTATGCCATGGTGGAAATTTGGACGAAAATGGATGGCATAGTGGGTGTTTGGACAAAAATGGGTGTCATGGGTTTAGGGGTTTAAGGTTTGTGGTTTAGGGTTTGTGGTTTAAGGTTTAGAGTTTGGAATTTAAGGTTTAGGGTTTAGGGTTTGGGATTTTAGGGTTTGGGGTTTAGGATTTATTTTATTTTTTCTTCGGCTCGGTTCCTCGCGTACGGTATTTTGACCCCGAGCCAAAATCAGGTGTTTACAAGGTCGGAACTTTGTCTCCTCAGGTGTTGTTTCTTGGGTCGGAAGTTCTCAGTGTCTAGTGGTAGAACGTGCTCCACGATTGATGAATCAAAGGATGGCATGTCAGCATAGGACCAGGCGAAAATCTCCTCGTACTCTTTTAGCATATACATCATCTGAGTTCTTTGGTCAGGACTCAAATTTGTTCCATCTTCAATTCGTGTGGTTCCTCGATAGTGTCGATGTTTATGACATCAGTGACTTCTGCTGTTAGGAGGTTGTCTCTCTCGTACTTGTCCCAAATTTCTACAATTTCTTTCGTGACATCCTCCTCACCGAATCCTTCTCCATAATGTATAGAGTCGAATTCAGCAAGGGTGTCCTTGTACGAGATTAAATCATGGTTCCCTTTATGTTCTCTAGAGGTATTGTTCTTAAAGAAAGAAGCAGTAGAAAATGGAAATTAATGGCAGAAGTACGTAGAAGGAAATATAATATTGAGAATGGATTAATGGCAGAAGTATGTAGAAGTGATTCATTTGATGTGGTCATGATAAATTTCCCTTATTCCAAAAACGCGGGGCTCATGACATATGCCCTACGCGGAATACATCCCTTTTCAAAAGGTCTTACTCATTATTACTAAGAATGTCATCCAGTTTGTGATATTCTCCCCACTAGCAAGTGGACAGACGAAAAGGCCTGAGGGAGCTTCATCGAGGAAGGCTCCAATGGTCACACTAATAGAAAATAAGCCTTTGTGAGCAGCAACGTCGTCGGGTTGGATCATTTGTGGTGGTCCAGGAAATGAAACAGCGAGGGGAGGAAATAACAATGCCCGTGAATTTCCGGTTAAACTTTTTGTTCGGGCGACTTCGTAATCTTTGAAATTAGGATGGAAACCAAGTCTGAAAGTGTCTTTGTTCTTCCTCAGATCTATTGGGCGTATGATACCCTGACCGTGGATTCCCAAGCTACGTCCTAAGATGAAGTTGTTGCCCAGCATGATCTTCCCCACCATTAGCTCGACTCTGTCTGGTAATGGATCTCCACAATCCCTAATCACATAAATGAGATCGAAGACATGGAAAGACAATGCATCTTCGGTCTTGATTCCGATGAAACGTACGGAAGTCTCCATATAAATGTTGTATTTTTCCTCCCCATCGATCACAACCACGCGATCCTCATATATAAGTTTCACTTTCTGATGCAGGGTAGAAGGCACTGCCCCAGCGGCGTGTATCCAAGGTCTTCCCAAAAGTAGACTGTAAACCCCTGAAATGTCCAAGACTTTGAAATATACGCTAAACACGCTTGGACCAATCTCCAATGGTAATTCAATTTCTCCTTCTACCTCCCTTAGATTGTCATAAAAGGCTCGAATAACACTCTTGGTTGGATGGATGAGTGACGAAACTATCTTCATATGTTGGAGGGTGGATATCGGCCATACATTTAAAGATTAGTCATTGTTAGTAATTACTCTTAAGAGCACATATACCTTGCTCTTCCACATGATGTGGAGGGCCTTGACATGTTGTTATTCCTCATAACCCAACTCTTCATCCCCGAAGGTGATTTGGCTAGCAAAAACTGAACCGATGAGATTCTCCACTTGGCGGGTTGAAATTTCCTTTGGTACTAGGGATTCCTTTAAAAAAAAATCATTAATGCATATCGGTGTGGTTCATAACTCAACAACAGAGCCAACAAAGATATATGCACTGGGGTTCTGCGCAACTGGTCTACGACCTTGTACTCAGCATCCTTTACAATCTTCACGAAAATGCTCGCTTCTTCTTCAATTGCCTTCTTCTTTTGGGCTCCCTCTACCTCTTTCTCCTTGGGTGGGTTTTCTGGCTGGATACTGAAAATGATTTCATCTTTCGCGGATCCTTCCGCGTGACCCCCATAGCTCTAAGGTACCCTTTTGTTGCTTTCGTACTTGAACGTTGCTGGTCTTTGCAGTACGTATTCAATGATTAGTGGGGTGATCATCAAAACATAATTTTTTAGCATCTCTCGACCCATGAGGCTCACTAAATGGGTCGGTCCTTCTTCTATGAAGATCATGTTAACTGAACCTGAAGCATGGTTGGGTAGCGGATTGGTATTGACATTCAGTGGTGAAATGTTATTCAAAACCAGGTACTTATGATCGATAAGGTCTTGGATTCAGTGCTTCAGGCGTGGGAAATTGTTAGTGGCGTGCCCAGGTGCTCCCGTGTGGTACTCATATTTTGAATTTGGTTCATTAGCCATAATTTTCGTTTTGTGGCTCAAAACCTCAGGACATATAAGCCCTTAAGCCAAAGCCTTCTTGTACAATTCAACCATCAATATTGGAAGCGGGGTGAATTGTCAAGGCTCTCTAAATCCCATTTGGTTCCCGCCTCAGTTAACAGAATCTGGCAAGTTGGGTGGGGAAGTTATTCCTTGTGGGGCTCGAGGAGCCTGAGGTGTCGGGACCACCGGTGATGGCTTATATTGTTGATATGGAGCCGAATAAGGGGTCTAGTAAGGGTTCGGATAGATCGATCCTATGGTTGGGGTAGGCTTCTTTGTGCCAGTTTTCTTAGGATTAGATGCACTTTTGTATGGGTCTTCAATATTTTTGGACATCTTCGCTCGATAAAAATTCCGATGTGGATTGACTCATCATTTGGGTATCATATATAACCTTAAGAGTGCTGATAAAAATCGGGACTGTCTCGTTCTTCCCGAGAGGCGGGTGCATGCAGTTAGCATTTCCCCTCCACTCAGTTACATAATCTTTGAAAGATTGTCCCTCTTTCATCTCCATATCCTAAAGATCAAGGCGAGTAGGAGCGTTATTGAGATAGTGCTTATATCGGCGGTGGAAAAGCTTGGCCAACTCCTCCATATTTGGCACTTGCTCCATTCTTAACCATGTGAACTAGACCAGCGCTTCCCCTTTCAAACTTCCCTAGAAGGTCTGGACCATTAACTTGGTATACTGATGATATGGAGGTATTTTCACCATGTAGATCTTGAGGTGAACAATCAGATGCCCTGTTCCATCGAACCTTACAAAGTCTGGCACCTTGAATTTATCGGGCATCGGGATTTCCTGAAATAGAGCCAGATCAAAAAAATTCAGGTCTCCCAATCGATCTACTCCTTGAATAGACCTCATCTTTTCTTCAATCTACTTCAACCGCTTGTCTTTGTCGGTCTCGACCGGGGTGACTGTAACAGAGTAATTGGGGAGCCCAAACACGGGTCGTGTGGCCTAGTTGGGGTAAATAGGTACCGGAGGTGCAGGCCGATCATGTTGAAGACGAAAAGCTTACTCTTGAGGGTCAAGTACATGTAGTGTAGCTTGATTAGGACAATCGTATGTAGGAGGTGGAGATTGGTTGGGATGGTCATATGTGGGAGGTGGAGTTGGAGCTTGGACAGGATGACCATATGTGGGAGGTGGAGCTAGGTCAGGATGACCATATGTGGGAGGTGGAGCTTGGTCAGGATGACCATATGTGAGAGGTGGAGCTAGGTCAGGATGACCATATGTGGGAGGTGGAGCTAGGTCAGGATGACCATATGTGGGAGGTGGAGCTTGGTCAGGATGACCATATGTGGGAGGTGAAGCTAGGTTGAGATGGCCATATGTGGGAGGTGGAGCTTGTCCGGGGTGACCACATATGAGAGGTGGAGTTTGGTCGGGTAAGACCAAAATACTTGGCATGGATTGATGAAGTACTGCAGGCGGGGGGGGGGGGTTGCTTGACAAGACGAGGTGTCTGCCTGGGCGTTTAGAAAAACAAAAATTTGCTTCAACTAGGAGGTCATGCCAGCCATGCCAGCATTCATGGTGTGTCTAGTCTGTTCTAGTTGAATGATCATCTCTTCGTATTCTTGAGGTGCCAGAGTTGTTAAATGTCGCATGGGTTCCGGGAAATCTGGTGGAGGGATTTGATTGTTTTGCTCCACTCAATCATGTTGAACGAAACCGCGAGTGCGTATCGAACATGTTCTTATCAGATGTGCTTAAATCATTCAAATGTCATGGTAAGAAGGGTAAATACACAATTGATTATGCATGTTGTTTTTTTAATCTACATGTTCCGTTCATTCCATTCGTAGACTTTGATGACATATACGACAAACGTTTTTTCAAAGAATACTCTAAAAGGAGTTGGTCAATCAAAGTCTAATTCTTAAGCAGTTTCACATGACGGCGCAACTCGTTGAGTTCATTTTTCACTTTCTCCTTGGTTCGAAGGAAGGTCGGGGACATGCATTTCAAAAATCTTTTTATTTGTCTCGCCCTTCGTCTGGATTGTTCAATGGTGTCATTCAACTCAGCTATTTTGCCATCCCATTTCTTCAAGCTGCGATCCCGACTTCTCACTTCATTTTGCACACACCGTAACTCATTGCGGAGGCATTGGATCTCTTTCTTGGATCTAGAGTGTTCATCAACCCAAGCAATAACTTGAATTTCCACCCTATCTTTCATGATCGTGTAGATGTCCTCGTGAGATGACAATGATTGGTCTGGACTATCCCTGATTATCTCATTCGGGTCAAAAGGTGGACTTGCTGATGCCGAGTAGAACTTGTGAACGTCTAATTCTTAAGACGTTTCACACGACAACGCAGCTCATTGAGTGCATTTGTCGCTTGCTCCTTGGTTCGAAGGAAGGTCGGGGACATGCATTTAAAAAATCTTTTTAGTTGTCTAGACCTTCATCTGGACTGTTCAAGAGTGTCATTCAACTCAGCTGTTTTGCCATCACATTTCTCCAAACTGCGATCCTGACTTCTCACTTCATTTCGCACACTGTAACTCTTTGCGAAGGCGTTGGATCTAGAGTGTTCATCAGCCCAAGCAATACTTTGAATTTCTACCCTAGCTTTCATGATCGTGTAGATGTCCTCGTGAGATGACGGTGATTGCTCGGGCCTATCCCGAATTATCTCCTTCGGGTCAAAAGGCGGACTTGCTGGTGCCGAGTAGAACTTGTGAACGTACTTCGTTGTCGCATGGTATTCGTTTTCCTTTGCCATGGAGCTTTTCGTCGGATTTATGAATAGTAGAACTCGGTTTCCCCAATCATCATTCACTTGTCAGACTGAGTCTCGAAGCAAGTTTGCAATATTCGATTAGTTGTGCCACATGTACGCTTATGGTGATCCAACAACGCGCAGTAGGATATCTTGGAATCCACTGAATTGTCGAACAACTCGGGAAGGGTAGGTGGTCATGGATCCTCGATGGCTTAGAAGCGGAACTCCCTCGAAAATTTTGCATCTAAGGATCGTGGGACGGTGGATGGGTAACCATCTAGCCGTCCATAAAATGTCCTTATGCGTTATTTTCTAAATATAGATTTTCCAATCGAGGGCTTTCCATTTCTCAGCTTCAAACAATAATTGACTAACATTCTCGAGATGACCCTTTTGTCGCCTAAAACGTTTGTCCGGGTAAAATTCATGTTAAATTCTTTCATATGGCTTAAGAACCAAATCTGAAGTAAGGTCGGGCTTGCTTTTAGTTCTCCTTTTCCTTTGGTTTTTAAAATGTTTAGAGATGCAATGGTTTCAGCGAGCAACGCCGTCACGAAACCAATGAATTCTATTATTCAGAAGACAACTTTGGCAATAGTTGAGTCGATGAGACCATTAGAAAAAGGGAATATGACCATTCTCAAAACAAGTAAAATAAAAGCATGAAATCTCCCCAGATCATTTGTTTTATCGACAATTCGACACTTTATCCAATAGACCAAAAGTTCAATAGATAAGCCATGGCCCCCATTCAACCTGAGCTCGGTGGACATTTTGTTTGTTGTGACTTTGAGCAGTTTGGCCAAAGTACTATCTTCGCCTTTTTGTTGGAGGTCGGATTGAACAATACCACGATCCCAATCTACCCCTTGAACGAGTTGACGGTATTCTTAGAGCGTAGGTGTGAGTTCATTGTCGTTTATCACGAAGACCGCGTTTTTTACATCCCAGAAATCAGACAAAGCATCGAGGAGAGCCTGGTTGACTTTGTAGTTTGCAAGCTCATGAACCTCGCCTATATTCTCGTTCACGTACTTCTGATCCTCTTTCGTCATGGCTTTCCATATTCGGGCAATTTCGACCGTGGGGGGTTAGATGGCCTTGTTGCGAGAATAGTGATTTGTCTGCTTCATCCTTACCAAAGATGATGTGTGAAACGTCCTAAGGATACAAAACAGAATGAACAGAACTTACATTTTTTTTAGAAAAATGCAATGCAAATGAGAGAAAGTAAATGTCACAACTAAGTTATTACATTAACAGAAGTTTACGGAATACAAAAGCCCAATCCTATACATGTCATAATCTAGGTCCAAAACAAAACACGAGAAATGCAACAAAAACGAAACTAGTAGAAGGTTAAGTGTGGTGTGGAGCCTTTGTTATAACGGGATGGAATTTCTAGGTCCTCTAAACCGGCGGAACCTCACCCCTGTAAAGGATCATAGGACCATTCTGATCATCGAGTTGAGTTTTTTGAGTGAGTGTCGGTGGTCCAAACTGCTCTGGGCGCATTCCCCTACTAAACTCCATAAGCTCTTATTGTGCTCCAGTTCCGAGCGGGTAATGGTAACCAGCGTGTTGTGTGCAAAATGAGGATTTACATCAATTTTGAATTATTACATTTACATTACTTTTTGGAAAAAAAATTAAAACTGAAAACATGAGCAAACGATAAAAACAAATAGGTAAAAGATAACATGGCAATGCAAACATGACAAAGCACAAACCTTCTAACAGAGAAATCCTCATCAGAGTTGCCAAATTGTCGGACGTCCGGTCCGACTTTCCCTGATCCTTTTTAGAAAATAATTTTATTTTGTTTCGCTCGAAAATGTCGGGTATTGGCGAGCGATGGGTCCAGTCGAGCGGTGTTATCAATCGGATCGAAAAATGAAAGAGTCGCCACCGATTAATTAAAGGCTAATCGGAATCCTAAAATTTGCCTAGGGTACATGGAGTTAACATCCAATGGCTTGGAATGGTCTACGTCCAGATAAAGGAGTTCGAGGGTTTGATTACGTCTTAAGGACTCGTGAGCCCATAATCTGCCATTTTGTTACTTCAGTTTGCTTTTGAAAATATTTTTTACTGATTTAAGTGAATTGCCTTTTTGATCATGCTTGGCCCAAAAGATTACATACGTTTTCTTTAAATTAAACAAACCATGTACAAACAATTTTTTTAGGAATTAATTTCAAATAAATAAACAAGAGAGAATAAATTAATCGTGCTCGAAAAAAAAATGGTTTAACTTTTGAGCATTCTAAACGTGTCAAAACATGCACTAATGATTTTGACTATATTAAGATTGTTGGACTAATTTGTCACAGTTTGAGAAGTTAAAAGATGTCCAACAAAATCTAGGGACCAAAATGAAATTTATTAAAATTTGAGTTGAATTGGAAAATATTTCAAAAATTGTAGAAATGACCCTAAACTATTCTGGACTTATTCGTAACACTTGATAAAGTTCTAAATTAACCTGAAAATTATTCTGGACTTATTTGTAAAACTTTGAGAAGTCATGGAATGTCCAAAAAATTTAGAAACCAAAATGTAATTTTCAAAAAAATATAACTGAACTGGAATTTATTTATTTTTAAATACAGAATTGACCCTAAATTATTCTGAAATTATGTGTAACACTTGGTAAAATTCTAAAATAACATGAAAATTATTCTATACTTATTTGTAACATTTTGAGAAGTCATCAAAGTATAATTTTTTTTAAAAATCGAGCTGAATTAAAAATAAAAATAATTTGTACAAATGGCCCAAACCCTTTCTGGTTTGGTTTATAACACTCGATAAAGCCCCAGAATGACCTGATAATCCAAGGACCGCGTTGTAACCTTCATTAAAGTTTGGGAATGACCTAAGTCGTTTTTGAAAATAGTTTTTTCACATATACATAATATGCATATATTATACATATACATAATATATATAGTATCACATATACATAATATATATATATATATATATATATATATAATGTTTACCAAAATATATATATATATTATTAAACATATAGACATAATATCACATATATATATATATAGTATCATATATACATAATATATAGATAGATAGATAGATAGATAGATAGATATTACATAATATAGATATATTATACATATACATATGGATATAGATATAGTATCACATATATATTATACACACACACATATATATATATTAACAAATATGTTATACATAAATATATAATATATGTATATAAACTCCTATTTTTATAACATAAATTTCAATAACATTAGGAAATACAAACACAATATTAAATACGGGAGAGATATACCTAAATCGTTCGGAAGTTAATACCGTATGAGAAACCGAGACCGATAAGTACCGATAAATTGTTTTTTAATCACTTTGTTTTTCACAATCTCGACAATCACTATTCTCTTCGCTCTTTCTCTCCTTCAATTTTCTTCCACTGTAGCTGATGTCTTTACCTTCTATTTATACACAATTTTACTTCTTATTTAATTAATAATTAAAAAAAAATAGAAAAACGGTGAAAAAGAGGAAACCTGGTCATGTGTGGTCATGTGGCTATATTCCACGTTGGAATATATATATATTTTAAAATAATTTTAATTTTTTAGTTTACATATATATATATATATGTATATATGTATATGTATATAAATATACTATATGTATGTATATATATATACTATATATTTTTTTTTCAATCTTGATTTCTCTCGGCTCGATTCTTCGCGGACGGTATTTTGACCCTGAGCCAAAATTAGGTGTTTACAATGCCCGTGCAGGTTTGAGCCAAAATAGGTGAACTTCATAGGTTTTCGACATTACACGGATTGTTTTCTCGTTTTTTATTATAAAAAAATGACATATATCATATTTAGTTGAACAACAAGAATATCTTCAAATCAAGAACTGACTGCTCAAGCCACAGTTTTGCAGTTGTTGTAAATGGAGGATCCTTAAATAGATTTGGCATTAAATGTTGGTATGGAGGACGAGTCTGGAGTCGCAGTCGCGGTTGGAGCGGTTGATACTTCTATCAAGGTGGATGTCTAAGCCAATTTTGTAGATGGATTTGTGGACCTTGTTAAAGGTACATGAAATTAGTGTTATTAGAACGGGACCGGCGGTCCTACCGGGAATCGGACTCCTGTCCGGTTTGGTTTAGATAAAAGACCGTTTTGCAAATGAACAGTGTTTAAACCAGGTTGAACCGAGCGATTTTTAGAAAACCAGTTGTTTTTTTATAAACCGTCCGGTTCCCGGTTCATTTGAGGTTTTATTTTTTTAAAAGCGATTTTATGGTCCTTTTTTTTGCCATCGATTTTAGGCTCCTTGAAAGGCGATTTCCTCCGGCCCTAGAAAAGCTAGGAAAGGTCTGCCACCTCTACCTGACCCTCGACTAAACCTTCTTCCTCCTCAACTGCGAGGACCTCCATTCCATCGCCCAGTTTCGGATCCAAGCCCTCTTCGACGACTACCGCATCTCCATACATAACGACGACCTCATCGCCTTATCAATTGATGTCTCCCTCCTCCTCTGTGTCGTCCGAAGCAACGTTAGCATCTGTGCCGAAGGCTCGGCCTCTGACCGCCTCCAGATCAAGCTGGTCAAGAAACTTCCTGTCAGCACGACGCAACCCATGTCGTTCCTTACATTTGAGACTAAGGGCCACAAGTCAGCTGTCATCCAGGACGTTCCGATCTCAAATGAACCCGTCTCCAGATTCATGGCCCGAAGGCGATAGACTCACCGTGGAGTGGGTTCATGATTTGATGTCCAAGTTTGATTGGGCATCGAGAAGGCCTCCTTCCCAGTTACCGACGGTGTTTCTGGTATCGGTATGTGACAGGCTGATTCTAATCGCCTCCAAGATCTTGCACAAAGAGCCTAATTGTGTGAGGATCGATGACTGCTTCGGGGACTGATGCAAGGTTGTGGTTGTCGGTGATGTTCATGGGCAGCTGCATGATGTACTGTTTCTTCTGAAAGATGCTGGGTTTCCTGCAGATGATAGGTTCTTTGTCTTCAATGGGGACTATGTAGATAGAGGCGCCTGGGGATTGAAAACCTTTTTGTTGTTATTGGCTTGGAAGGTTAGAATACGATTCCTCAATCCTTACTAAACATGATTTGCAGCTCTAATTCATGCCTGAATTTTGATGGAATGCATGCTAGATCTAGATAACTTCCTTATTTGGATTTGATTTGGCGTTCTTAGTGACAATGCAGAGCTGTTTTACTTACTGCATTCAAATATTGATTTGTAGTGATATGAACAGTGAACTACACACTGGACCTGGTTCGGTCAGGTTGGACTGGACGAACCGGGAACCGGCACCCTCGTCGGTTCGAGGGTTGGTCCGGTCTGATAACACTGCATGAAATACTAAGTACAAAAAACAATTAGTACATAAAATAAGATATGGCATGCATGATTATTGCTTGTTTTATTTTTTTTGAAAAATTTAATAGTGTCTTAGACATCTTTTTTTTTCCCCCAAAATGTATTAAATATTAGAATAAAGAAGTTTATTCTAATATTTAATACATTTTGGGGGAAAAAAAAAGATGTCTAAGACTAAGACACTATTAAATTTACTTAGTCGAGTACTTTCTATTTGAATCGAACAAATGACAAATATTTGAATTTTGTTTTTCAAATGTTCTTCATTTAAACTTGTATAACCATACTCAACTAAATGATTTTCGTACTTAAGATACTTGCTCTTGTTAAATCCAATAATTATTGTTAGACCTAATATTACCAAAATGGTATAAAATAACTTAGGAAAATTTAATCACGCTTTATTTTTAAAACAATAATAATAATGATTCATGTAATGTATGCTTAAAAATATTCAGTTCAGAAAAAATTTAGGGTTACATGATAATGTTTGACAACTACAACAAAATATACAAAATGTGCCTATCATATGCAATAAACGTATTTAAGGGACAGATAAAAAAAATATGCTAAGGCAATAGTGTGTTGCTTTGTTCTAAGGGAGGGGTCCACTGATGGGCTCCTGGTTAGTGGTTTCTTCACCCCCATCATAGGGATCACAAGACCTTTCAATTGAGTAGAGTTTTTCAGAGTCGTGTCGGCTGTCCATCAGGTCTGGTCATTTTTCATACTAAATCTATGGGATTCTTAGTTGCCCTGAGTTTTAGGCATTATCAATTGTATGTAGGGGTCACAGTCACCCTTTAATTGGTTATGTATATAATTTCATGAAGTATTAGAATGGATCGCAACCACCCTTAAAGAGAGTGTTCTTACGAGATAGAAAATCTATATGGATCAGAGATACCCTTAATTGGTTAGATATAAGAGAGTGTTTCCACGAGATGAAAAAGTTTAGATGGGTCACAGTCACCCTTTTAATTGATTACACACAAATAAAGTATGTGTGTCCTTGTGAGGTAGTATAGGTCGCAACCACCCTTTTAACTGGTTACTTATATATATATATCCACAAATTGGGGATTGATATAGGTCGTACCCACACTTAAATTGACTATTTACAAGAGAGTGTTTTTGAGATTTAAAATTATTGTGGGTCACTGTCACCCTTCAATTGGTTATAAATAAAGAGAACGTTCATGCGAGTTAGAAGATTATTGAGAGTATAAAATATTAGAACGAGTGTCATTATCAATAAGATATAGCCACGGTCACCCTTCAAACGACTACAAATAAAGAGAGTGGTTTTGCTATTTGAAAAAATAGAATTGGTCGCAGTCATCCTTTAATTGACTACAGATAAATAGAGTGTTCTCATGAAGATGGAAAATCCTAAGGGGCACGGTCTCCCTCCAATAGACTTCCAAATAAATAGAGAATTTAGAGGAGTATTTTCATGTTTTATTTCTTTATTATTATTTTTTGTAAAAAAATATTATGGGTCGTAATCACCCTTTAATTGACTACTAATAAATAGAGTGTTTCCACGAAGATGAAAAATTCACAAAGGTATGAGTCACCCACAATTGGCTATAAAATCAATATTACATGATCTAGGGAATAAGCTAACATTATCAATTTATTTTGAATTTATCTAAAGGTAGGTGGGTGAATGTCAAACTCCTAAAAAGTGTCAAAGACTTGTATGATGTTGATTGGAAGACAAACAAGAACGTGGATAGCATGCACTTGCAGAACATATAAGGACCGCTTGTCCAAAGATAAGGTGACATCAATATTGGACTAGAAAGTTTCCAAATCAATTGATGTGCTTATGATGTGACTACTAACATATTGGGATAGTGTTGTGTGGATGAACATGGTTAAAAATTGATTAAGAGAGAGAGAAAGAGTCTGAAATTTATTGGTGTACCGATAAATGGAGAAATCCACTAGAATCAAAAGTGAGATTGATTTGAAGTATGTAATTTACTCACTCCTATAAATAACCTAGCTAACAAGAGTAGAAAGAATTTATTACAAAATGAGATTAGTTTAATGAACACGAACATATACTTATACTTGTAATCTCCATCGCTTTGTTCTGTTTTCGTTGCTTTCTCACTTGCATTTGAACTCACATTTTCATCTAATATATAAAATAGAGAAGGAAACAAATAAACATTCGTTGACAATAAACATACATATTAATATTTTAACAAGCTAGCTACAGAAGCGTATATAAAAATGTAAGGTAATTATAATAAACAGTATAGAGCCTTGTAATCTTTAATGTCCAAATGCTTAACTGCTTGGAGGAAACATGGGAAGGCACATACCGCTTATGTAATATATATATATATATACGTAAACAACAATTCTTTATTCTCTTCTATGATTGGATCTTCTCATTCTTATTTCCTTCAACACTCTTTCTAATTTCAGGTGAGGATAGGTCGATTTGAAAAGCTTCTTCTTGAATCGGAATGAGCATCCCTTTCAACTCCATTGGGAAATCAAAATCTTCAAGAACCTGCACAATTTAATACAGAGCAACTCAAGAATGTCATGCCGACGAACAATGTAATTCAGACTAAGAGGGAGACATGACAAATACGATACCTTGAAGATCCCATCTACATTACGACCACCAACAAGAAATGTGCAGACCGTGTTTTTACATCAGCAAGTATTTCCACTGTCTTATCATATTTCTCGTCATAGTACTTGGGATGTGCACAAATCAAATTCACAAAAGCAACTCTTTATATAACAGGACAGTCATCAGTCATAATTTACTAGGGTTGACTAAATTACTCATTTGAAACCAGAACCTACCCTAAACTGACACTTAGGGTAGGTTCCGGGTGGCAGTTTTAATAATGGCGTAGGGTCCGGATTTGTTTTTTAAAACCCTATACTTCAGGTTCCGGTCGAGATAACAGGGTACCTTGAATCTACTCAGAACCGATTATATATATATATATATATGTATGTATGTAATATTACAAAAAATAGTAGGTATCATTCTATTACAATTTTTAAGTTTCTAACCATAAATTTGTTGTTGTTTTACATAGTACAAGTTATCGCAGTTCATTTTCTCAGTTTTGTCTTGCAGTTCTATTTTTTTCGCACGACACACACAATCTTGATTCTTCTACATGTATAATATTGTGGAAAACAATTGTGATTGTTGGATGATTGTATTGTTGTTTTAGAGAAAAATCGGTTTCAAACCGATTAGTATAAACAAATTTTAGATAATTTATTTAAACATGTTCCAAATAAAATGCCCAGAACCGTTGGTATAAACAGATTCTGGTAACAAATGCAACATGGTAGGTTTTGGTTCCAAAATTCAATATCATATTTGGAACAGAGTAGGTTCTATAAAAACCAAAACTTACATGGTACCAGGAACCAGTCACCCCTAATCTATAACAGTATATTGGAAATGGCCCTCATCACCCTTACATTGATAATTCTAGCCAGTGTCTGCACCAATGACACCTTTCTAAACTGCAAAGTGCAAACCCTAATTGGCAGAAATAGGATAACAATGTAAGAGAATTACATCCTTATCAAGACCAATCAGAATCTCAAAACTGAAATTTTTAGGATTCTTTATGGAAATATATATAATATTATATTCCAAAAGTCCAGGTTATATAGACCATCTATCAGGAAGAAAATACAAACACGGCAGATTACGCTGCTTAAGCTCTCCTTGCACAAGAAAGAAGATGAAGAAACAAGTTACACATTTCTAATATCAGGAGCAAACGTTTAAGAAATCCATCCCCTTAACGCATCATAGTTTAATCCACCACTAACACTAATGTACGAAATGAGCTTAAGATGTAATAATTATATTTCACATAACTATAGGAGTAATGGAACATCAATTATGTGAATGTGCTACAACTGCTTAGAACAAAATACACGAAATAACTTATAATCCTTTTTTCTAAGAGAACAGCAAGGAGATGTTGAGTGAGATTCACCAATTGATACAAATCAAGGTATCTGATTTGTCTTTTAATACTCAAACCTTACTATGCTCTGGTGTATTAACTAATAGTCAACACCTATTAGCTGAAAGAAAAAAGTCACACTTGCTAGCTACTTCCAATAACTTTGGATGACTCTTATGCAATGGATTAAATGAACCAGATAGTATAAGTTTTCTCTCTGCTACAGGTCTATGTGAACCTGCACAAGTAAAATGACTATAATTACATGCCAATGCAAGCAACCCTGAAATAAACAAAACATCAAAATGGAGTTTACTTATGGTTTACTGAAGGGCCAAGGCTCTACTAAGGAAAATAAAGAAAAAGAGACAGTACATATAAATTTACCTCAGGTTTAATTGAACTAGGAGCTGTACTTTGGGTAATATATAGAGTTCAAAAAATATAAAATGAAGGACCAAACATGGTTTGAGTAATACTTGGTCAGCGGCTATCAGAAGTTCGGAATGTGAAGGTTATAGAGAATGATACTTACTACAGTTATAAGTTGTACCTGTGATCTCCACGCTTTGGCTCTGTACCACCCAAAGAGCCAGTGAAACCAACTCCAAAGACTGGTGAACCTTTAAACAATAGCAAGAATCTAGATTAATTTTGGCGATAGACAAATGCAATAGTGAGCAAGTCATATTCAATCATTTTGGAAAGAATACAATAGCTCCACTGCTCCAGTCAACGGAAACCAGGGAACAAGGTAAAAAAAACTTCAATATCAAAGTTCCAACTCAGCATGATCGTCGAATCTAATAGAGTTTCTGGCAAGCTAGAAGGTAAAGAAGCTTTTTGCATTTGATTTCCAATATAAAATGGTGTCAAATAATTATATCAGATGATTTTCAGAACTGTTTTCAGCAATTGGAAGGAAAGTTAGTTTGAAATTCTTGAAACAAGAATTTGTATAAGCAAAACTAAAGGTTATAGGAGATCCTAGTAGATCCATGGAACCAACCAACAGAACCACTCCATCTTAATTAATCAGCCAATCAAGTCTGAAAGCCAAGTAAATGTTAAATAGTCTATTACATGTTATCTGGCACTTATTTACAGTTTTTTTATCCAGGCAACTTACTAGCCAAACCTAAGTACTTATTATACATGGAGGTGCAACCCTCAAGATGATTCATCACCAAAAAAACTAAACAGATATATGAAGGAAAAGATATTAGAGCAAATACAAATTGCAAAAGTTTTAGAGGAAGATCTAAAGTCTAAAGCAATAGATGACGATGCTACATTACTTGTGATCCTTATCCAGATATTCAATTTTCCTAGGTTCTATATTTCTATAACAACATTATGAGTGAAGTGTCTGTGTTAGATCGTGACAGAGTGATCCTTTGAATTACAACCATGAGCAAAACTATGAGTAAAGTAGAACTAGGGATTTATTTTGTCGATAGCTTCACTAATACAACTTGAGCCATATGCAGATTCAATAAGTGTTCAATTTCAACCCCTAGGAATCTTGGACCCCGTAGTTATTTTAACTATTAATCAGATTGGAGGATCAGAACATCAACATACTCATGCAAAAAAAAAAAAAATTACTACTTCTAAAGCTGCAACATACTTGAATAAGAATAACTCAGTGCACTAATTGAAAAGAGAAAACTATAATCACTTATTTCACAACAGTTAGAGAAAACACACTATACCTCAGTTCTTTAAGGGTGGAATCCTTCACAAGCTTTGCAGTTGCATTGGCAGTAAACTTTGAGGGGGAGGTAGCCAATCTTCTTCCTCTTCTTGACAATCATCCATGTTCATAGCAGGTGGAACTTTCTCTGTCTTCCATTTATAATCAGCGTTTAATACAGAAAATAGTCTTAAGCATAAAAAGAAAGAAACGCTGAAATGAAGATCTTAAAAAGTTAATAAAAAATAAGAATTAAAAAATTAAAGTATGAAAAGAAATTCAATGAAAAGATTAACAATTAAGACCATTCCCCTCCTCCCCCCCAAAAAAAAATAATAATAATAATAATGTTTACAAGACAGTTACAGAGTTAACAATGAAAAGAAATGAAATCAATCAAGTAAGACAAATCAATGATTTAAGTGATTCTTTGACTTCGTCGTTACACTCCCAAATTATCCTGAACCCTACTGCAACTACCCTAATGTTATCGATAAATAATTTAGAAATAGATAAAATTGGGACTAGGAAAATGTCATCATATTTAAAGTGAAGATTTTTTTTTTGGCCCAATTTAAAGTGAAGATTGATTTCAAAAACAGAAACTGAAAGTACAGTCTACCCACAAGACCTGACCAAAATTCTAATTTTTTAAAATAACATAATGAATTAACGAAACAAACCCTCTTCCGCTTGGGAGAAGTGGAATCTTGATAGACAACGGAGACTTTCGGGCCACTACCACCAATTCAACTGAAGTGGGCAAGTCGCTCACTGAAGTGGGCAAGTCACTCACCAAGGTGGGCAAGTCACTCACGAAAGTGGGCAAACCACTTACCAAAGTGGGCAATACACTCAGCAAAGTGATCAAGCAACCGAAGATTATCATCGTTTTTGGTCTATAAGAAGCCAACAATGTCGAAGGAAAATATAAGCACAAGAAAGAGAGAAGAGTAAGAAACGGTTGTTGGAGTGTTGAGTTTGTGAGAGAAAAATAGTTTTGTGTATGTGAGTAAAATACGGAGTGAGTATTTTAGAGTACGAGCGATATATATTGTGTGTTTGAGTGATACACTATTTGTAACACGATTTATCTATAGTGAAGTAGGTGTGAGACGTGGACATAGCCAAATTGGTGAACCACGTAAATCATTGTCTCGTGTGCATTTCTCAACAATTGGTAAAATCTTTTGGTTGGCGAATCGAAGGCACGAAAAATGTTTAGAAAAATTATTTAGCGGAATAATTTTTGTATTCATCTTATTTGTTCGAGTGGGAGCAATGGCGTCAGAGAAATAATCCAAAATTTCTCATTTTGATGGCACAAATTTTGAATTCTGGAAAATGCAAATAGAAGACAGCTTGTACCAAAAGGATCTTATTTACTTTTGGGTGACAAACCAGAGGAAATGAAAGATTCAGAGTGGGAGTTGCTGGATCGAAAAGCTCTCGGAACCATACGACTATCACTGTCAAAATCAGTAGCCTACAACATCAAAAATGAAAAGACAATCGTGTTTCTCATGGAGGCCCTCTCCAGTTTGTACGAACAGCCTTATGTAGCAAATAAAATTCATCTGCTAAAGAAAATGTTTACCAAGACGATGTCAGAAGGAACACAATTCAGAGAACATCTCAACGAGTTCAAAGAAGTGACGGACCAGCTAGAAGCAGTGGGCATGTCTTTCACTGAAGAGATACGTGTCTGTCTAATTCTTGGGCAGTTGCCTAATAGTTGGAAAGGCACAGTCAGTGCAATCACTGGATTTGCAGGAAAGAGAAAACTGAAGTTTGATAATGTGGTCAACACCATTATGACTGAAAATTTCAAAATCGGTCAAATGGTACTTCTAGCTCAGCGTCAGCTTTGAATGTAGAAATCATAGGCAGAGATTCAAACAAGAGTGGAAGGCGCAATAAGTCCAAATTCAAAAATGGTAGGTCACAATCTCAAAATCCCAAATATTCCAACAATCAAAATCACAACCAGAATGTGATCGAATGTTGGAACTGTGGCAAAATCGGGCACTGCAAAAATGAGTGTAGATCCCCGAAGAAAGAAAAAGAAGGAAAGACAAAAACAAACATCGCAGTAGAAGAGACAGACGATGTATTGATATGCTCTTTGGTAGGGCTGGGCATAAAAAACTGGTTCGGACGAACCGTACCGGTTTCGAACCAGTTCACAAAATAAATGGTTTTTTTGAAAAAAAAAAATATATGGAACTATTCAGAAGATGTACAAAAACTTGGTTCAAAACCGGTTAACCGAACCACTTTTTGTACAGGTTTTAATCTTAAATAGTTAAATATACTACTAAACCAGATCAGACCAGATTTAACAAACCAGACCAAATATACTATTAAACCAGACCTTAAATCAATCACGTCTGACCTAATCTTAGATTTCTTCCTTCGGACTTTTCTTCTCTTCATACTGCGGTTGTTCGGCGTGTTCGTCTGTCATGAAAGTCTTCCTCTTCAATCAGACTTCAGAGTTTCATTTCAGGTCTTCTTTGGCTCTTCGGGCCTTCGGTTGTTCGTCTTCTTTGGCCCTTCCCGCCAACCGTCGGCCGCCGCCTCTAGTTCAGCTGGTTCTTCGGCATCGGCTCCAGCTGGTTTCTCTCATGCTCAGAATGTTTATGGTTATAGTTATATACTTCTTTTGTGTTGAATGTTGACCACTGATTGATTAATGTACATGAAAGAGTGGCTATCAAGATTGCTGAAGCTATGGTGGGAGCCTTGAGAGGTGAACTTGCTGCAACTGTCGTTATATACTTCTTTGTGTTGCTCGATTTTTCTACTTTCATTTCATGCCCCATTTTCAAATTCTGTTTGTGCTTTTGTTTTGATCTTAATATATTTTATTGTGATGATAGCAACAAATTGGTTAATATATTCTCCATAGATTACTTTTTAGCTGTTAAGTTTCACTAATTTAGAAGTGGGTGCAATACTTTGTTAAAGTTTTGGAAAAATCATTATGAGGATAGTGATTCATGATCTATGGCTATATTTATTGCTTCCTTTTCTGGGATGATAATAATTATATGAAGTGGTTCGGTTGAACCGATTCAGAACAGGTATAGTAAATCGGCTAAAATCTGTAGATGTCAACAACTGGAGCGGTAAACCGTATTGGTTTTAAATATTGGTAAAGGTTCGGTTCTGAAATGGTTCGTCCCCGAACCGGTTCATGCCCAGACCTATTCTTTGGAGAGCAAGTCGGAGTCATGGGTGCTAGACTTTCGAGCTTCATTCAATGCGACCTGCCATAAAGAACTCTTGGTAAGGTATATCTTGGTGATGATCAACCCTGCGACGGTTTTGGAAAGGGTGATGTACAGATCAAGTTGAATGGATCTGTGTAGGGGTGATCAAAAAAGACTGTAGGACCGAATTCCCGACAAGACCGGCCCGAGACCGGCCCGACTAGGACCGAGACCGACTAGGACCGAGACCGAACGGGCGTTTTTTTTTCTTCAAGGTCGGTCTCGGGCTTTTTTCCCGAAAGCCCGTTTAGGACCGGCCCAGACCGAATGTATGTGTATTTGAGATTTTCATAATACCACACCGAAAATAATGTGGATTTTGGAGGTTTTCTATCTCTATAAAAGGTGCATCTTGATAAATTTACTAAAGAATATAGAGAGTTCATAGTGTTTCTTTGAGAAGTGAACTATTCCTTCGCCTTTTAGTAAAGAATACCGTGAATTCATAGTTTTTTTTATTTTTTTGGTGTAAATTCGGTCCAGGATCGAGACCGGCCCGAGTCAAGAAAGACCGACTCGGGCGGGCTTTTTTGGCCGAGGTCGGTCTTGGTCCTCCAAAAGGCAAGACCGAAATTTCGGTCTCGGTCTCGGTCTTGCCTTCAGGACCGGACCGGACCGCCCATGATCAGCCCTAGATCTGTGTGGAAGTTAAGGGATGTGAGACACATTCCTGACTTGAGGAAGAATTTGATCTCGGTGGGCCAGCTAGCAACTGAAGGTTACGTCACAACCTTCAATGGCGATACTTGGAAGGTTTCCAAAGGTGCAATGACAGTCGCTTGTGGCTAGAAGTGTGATACACTCTATACAACGATGAACACTTGTGGGTCAATTACAGTTGCAGACAGCAAAGATGATCCAAATCTATGGCACCAGAGACTTGGTCACATGAGTGATAAGGGTCTCAAGATCATGCATTCCAAGGGAAAAATACCAGAACTACAGTCAGTTGACACTGACTTGAGTAAAAGTTGCATATTTGGGAAGCATAAGAGAGTTAGCTTCATAAAGAGTGACGCATCATCAAAGCAAGAAAAGCTTGAGCTAGTTCACACGGATGTCTGGGGCCTAACTACTGTCTCATCCATTGGCGGGAAGTCGTATTTAGTGATTTTCATTGACGACCAATCCAGAAAGGTATGAGTTTATTTCTTAAGACACGCGGATGTAGTCAAATTGGTGAACCACGTAAATCCTTGTCTCGTGTGCATTTTTCTCTTGAGCCACTGAATCCCAAGGTCCTGTGAGACGGAAATTAGCAGCATCTAATTTCTCAACAAATCTGACTCGTCATCTGCAAAATAATACACAAATGACCCAATTGTTGTAATAAAGAGTACATATAGAACCGATAACAGAGTATGCAGTACACATCGTCGTCAAGGCACACAACTTGGAAAAGTTGTACACAACGGTAATCAAACAAGGAATCGAACTCTTCTAGGGATTCTCCCTACATAAATAGCACGATTACCAACCTTCAATCAATATGAAAGCTTGAACCATGAAATCGAGAGAGGATGAGAAAAAGCAACCCACCGGGATAGATAGCACCATGGAAGAAAAATCGATGTAGTGGAGAGGGAGAACTCTTACAATAACTCCTTACCAACAAAAAAAACTCCGCACGTTTTAAAATATCACTTCAACCATACAATCGTTGCATTACAACGGAAGGATATAGTTTTTTTTTTCCTTTCAAATTATAGAAAACCAAATATGAAAATATAACATTTTGAAAATTAATTACTAAAATAGTATAGTTAATTTATTTTTATTTTTATTTGTTTACAATTTAAGTTGTGTTTTATAATACATAGTGTAAAACTCATTTAAAATATTTTTAAGTGAATGTAAACTATAATAATTTTGTAGAAACTAAATTTATTATTATAAAGTTTTATAAAAAAAAATTATATTATGGAATGTTCTTCAATTATTTAATTTTAAAATATTTTTTATTATATATAACAAAAATAGTATAAATATTTAATGTATGCTCTTAAACTTAGTTTTTATGCTCTTTTATTTATTGTGTATTTATCACGAATATTAAATTAAATATACATATTTTAATAATTGTAACTACTTTCATAGTAACTATTTTACTCATTTTGAGTCGACCAAGTAGAAACATATAAGAAATATGTATCTTTAAAAGAAAGAATATTTATGATAGCTATAGTTTTGGTTCATAAGATAAATTTTGAACATAATCATAATTAAATACATAATGATGATAACAACATATTAGGAACTATTTATGATTATATAATTTTTTGTTTTAACAACTATTTCATATCTAAATAATAAAGTGCATGATGGTAAAATGAAAAACTTATTTTCAAAGCAAGTATTTATTTCTGGTATTTATTTAATATAAAGAGCAAATACATGTTTTTCATGATATATAATTCATTTTATTTTAAGGGAAAACTATGAAAGAGATGTAACATGTTTGTCCGAATTTGTAAGTGATGTAACATGTTTTGTAAGTGATGAAACATGTTTGTTTTTTGTGGTTTTAAATAAATTAAGTTTTTTCCATCAAAATCAGCAGTTAACTACAAATCAGTCGTTAACAACATGTTTGTTGTGTGTGAAATTCCTCAATTGCCCTTGTCTTCTCCACTGATGTAAATAGACGTTATTCTGCGTATTCATTCTTATTTCCTTATTTTGTTAAATTGCTTCATCTTGAGACCAATTGTTGAAATTGATCATCGGAATTATGTAATATGCAGAACTTGATTGCACCCCTAATTCAATAAACTCATCAATTGTAGATGAAGAAGAAGAGTTGCCTTCTCTTCCTCTCGATGAAGCATTCTTTGCCTCCCAAGCCGCCCCGATAGAGCTATCTCAAGTACGTATCATAATCTCAACTTGCAATTTGATATTGAAACCTAAACTATATATAACTGATTAAATGTATGGCTTTTGTTGGGATTGCGACTTATTTTCCAGATTGCAATTCTTCGATGGGATGGATGATTATGGAAGTGAGTTGCAAACTCTATTACTTGTAAATGTGATAGATTTCGCAATTGGGTTATCTGTTTTGGCCTCTCTCTAGATTACTTATAATGAATGAATTACTGTGGTGCATATGTCTCTCTCTCTATCGAGTTACCCCTTGGATAAATTGAGGAAACTATGAGAATCAAGCTATAGATATATATATCCAGTAAGATATTTTTGAATTGTATGACATTCTATGATTGAAATTGTGAAGAAAAAATTAAACTTGTGCTGGTGGTTTAGACAGACAGAGCCTTCAGAATGTTATGTTAGGTGCGGTGATTAATTTGCTCACCAATCATAATTTACATGATGAATAGAAAGGCGCGCTTGCCACACAGTCAGAGATGAACATTGTAGGGTGTGTTGTTTTCTTGCAAGCAAATGCAGGAGTCAAAGATTGCATTAGAAATATCTTGCAGTGTGTTTCCACCTTCAAACACAAGACCTTTCACTTGGTATTTTTGGAGTTGTGATATCATCACTCTGCTGCTGAGGCAAGCAATTTTCTTGATTAATGATGTTTATGTATTTGTTGATTCCTGATAACATACGTTTTGTAAGTGTTGGTTTTTTATTAAAAAACGTTTGTTGACAAATTTAAAGTAGATATACTATGTATTAATTGACTAGACAAAAATTCTTCCAATAGATACAAACTGAATTCCACCTGCACTTCAAAACATGTCCCATAATACACACAGAACCAATGTTATTTCAACAGAACTACATATTTCCAAAGTTAACTGTCATTCACGTTTACAAAATACCAACTTACAATACCAAGTTCACAAAACCACAAAACATAACCTAACGCATCAAAATGACAGCATAAGCGATAGCATCTTGTACTTAAAAATGACAGCCAAAATGATACCAACTAATTTTCCAGCCAGCTCCTAGAGACATAATATATTCATTGAGTCTGAGATTGTAAATCTTGAACAGACTCGGGAACAAAGGTATCTAACTCTTTACCCAAATGAGTTGTCTCTTCCTCAACCTAACGTGTCTTGCTCTTGCATTTACCTTTGGTATCTCTACTCTTGGATGGGACAATCGGTTCTTCTTGTGAGACCCTTCCTCGCCTGACTCTTTTGGTTGGTGCTGCGTTGCTTCAACATCAGGCTGAATGGTGTTGAGTTTCCTCCTTGCGGATGTCAACCTTCTTCTATTTGCAATAGCCTTCAACAGCATATTGTTGCGCAACTCTTCCAACCATGGATCTTTACCACATGCTTCCTCATCAAATGGTGGAAGCACATACAAACTGATTTCACGTACACCTTGTTGTTTATCCTTAATTAGATTCACATCTTCGTCGACACATATAACTTCGATGTCTGTTTTCGGATCTCCATTTGATGGAACGTAGGTGATAACAACATCCCTCTTCTTACCCTAATAATCCAAGAGAACAACAACATTGAAGTAGACAAAAGCTTCGTCAGAGAGGTCCATGAAACAGAATTTGTCGTTGTAAACACTGTCTACCCAATTACTATCGTAGTGGATGTGCAGAAACCACTTCTCCTTACATGAACTTGACATTCTGCAAAAACGTTTCTGTCAGTAGTGAACCTTCAACACATAAACATACCAAACCTACATTAAAAAATACAACTTTGAGAAGGAAATACATTAAGTTAATGGTATCGATCGGAAAAACTATTCGAGTGAGCATGATATAGTATATTGATAAACTTTCTTAGTTGAATAAATACTATGTATCAAATCATGATAGGATGTTATGTAGTATGTACCAACTCAGTCTGCATCATGCTAACTACATATCTTCTTATTGTTTGTTACTAAATGTGTTGTATGTTCATGGTTTTGTAGGACAAACTGAAGTTGAATCGTTGCAAGCAATTACTGTCAATGTAAGAAGAGCAAACAACACACTTCGGAATTTCAGTCCAAAATTGAATTTATAGAGGAAATCGGGGATAGGGAAGTTACCTGATGCTGAGAAATCGGGGCTAGGAAGAACGACGCAACCTTTTGCGCAGGTACGACAACAACGACTTCAACGATGATCGGTTGGCCGGGACGATTCTCAAAATCAGTTTCGTCCTTTAATTTGGAGAGTTTCCACGCTGGGGGAGTGTCGGATAACTGAAGCAAATGAGGAAACTTCCACGAGCTAGGGTTTCAATCGGCTTTCGATGCGGAGGAGAAACTTCGGATTGAGGGAAGAGAGTGACGTGACTGAGGAAGGTGGAGAGACAACAAATGGAGGGAAATACAACCAAGGGTAGACCCGGAATTTCAAAAAAAAATATATTTCAAACCATGACTTTAAGTTATCACATGACTCTCACGTGACTGAACTTAACGGTACAACAGACGGAATGTGTAACGTTTCATCTAAAACAAACAAAATCAAACATACTACTACATCAAAGACCTACAACCGAAAACATGTTCCATCAATTACAACTTTCGGAAAACATATTACATCTTTTTCAAAGTTAACCCTTATTTAAAATATTAAGTCAAAGAACTATATAAACTATTGCATACACGAAGGAATTATTAATTATACATTAAATGTATAACAATAATTTTTATTAAGGAATAATTTAACTAAATATTATACAATAAAAAATTAAGTAGATTTATAAAACAAATGTTTAATTTAAACTATTAATAGTTTTTTTAAATAATATTAACTATTCTACACGTTTCAATGTTGAGAATTATATTATGGAATAAAATAATTACGAATTATATTAAGTGTATTTATTCATAAAATTAATTAAAAAAATAAAGTCAATAATAAAATTAATATTAGCAATTATTATTACAATGTTAAGTAATACTTTTAATTGAAATGTTGGAATGACCTCAACATGGAATTAGCGATGGACGCATAGTGTCCTAAGTGGTGATATTTTTTTGAAAAAGAATGTAAGTATATTTTCTATAATATTTACTAGGAATTCGGTTAACTTTATATGAGGACGACACTTCAACAATGTAAGTTATGTAACTTAGTTGACTTTGCATACATCCTTTCAATATAAGTAACTTAGTTGGTTTTGCTTAGTTTTAGCAATATAAGAAATTATTTTGCTATTTTTCTTAAAACAATAATACTATTTTTTTTCTAGTTTAAAATAAGGGCAAATCAAAAATGGAAAATCTAAATATTAATTTATTGTGTATTTCACTTGTTAAAATGATGTGGTTTAGGGTTCAATTCGTAGGGAAGTTAAAGTTAATCATTTTTTTTTTCTTTTTGTTTGATTTAAAATTCTGACCCTGAAAAATGTTTTTATTTGATTTTTCAACTTGTTATTACGTGAATTTACCAAAAAAAAATAAACTTGTTATTACGTGACATATATAATTAATGTTCCAATTTTATTTGATATTTAATTAAGAAATGATTTTACTTTTCTTCTCACAACAATACTTGTTCCAGATTTTAGGCTAAAATATGCACAAATTAAAATCTAAATTTCTTATTTGTTTCACTCTTTAAAAATTATTATATCTAGTGTAGCAGTTATAAATTATTGGTACTTATAAGAAAAAAAAATTAGATTATTTTATTCTAAATTATTATATAGCTAAAATCTAAATTTCTTATTTGTTTCACTTTTTAAAAATTATTATATCTAGTGTAGCCGTTATAAATTATTGGCACTTTTTACGTGCCTATGACGCGCTTCTCTCTCCTGAGAGTAAATGCAATCGCTTGCCCGCTTAGTTCCAACGGGAGCAGAACGCAATCCAGACCGATTATCCAGTGCTTAGGGAAAGTCAATCCAACTCCTTGAAGTTGCAGCTGCGGGAGTGGGATCTCAAGTGAGCTGTGAGTTCCGATTGGCGATTTCAAAATTCAACTAAGGGAAACTTTGTGATCGGAAGCTTTGTCGTAACCCTAGGTTTGAATTTCATACCCGCCTTTCTGGCCTTCCCGTTTTCCTTTCTATTTTTCTGTCTTGGTAGGTGTACTGCTGGCGTGATTCTGTCTGAGCCGAGCTATCGCTGATGGCAAGCCACTCGAACTCCGGCGGGGGACGACATCTGGGAATCCCGACTCTGAGATTGGTTCCTTAGGCAACCCATTCTGAAAACAGGGGACAGGGATCGCATGTGCTGGGAATGCTGATCTCAGATAAGCATGTGAAGAACAACGTTATTCAAAATGTGCTAAAGGAGGCTTGGGGGAGGTTCGGCCCGGTCAGATTCACTGAGGTAAACGAGGTCACTCTAATGTTTGATTTCGATAGTCCTAAGGATCGGGATCAGGTGCTAGATTTATCGCCGTGGTCAGTCCACGGTCATTGCTTGAACCTGAAATTCTGCCCGAGCTATGCGTCAGTCACAAAAATTGATTTTAGCAAAGTGAATGTCTGGGTCCAAGTGCACGGCCTTAGCCTAGAAATGTTCAATAAGCCAAATGCCACGAGTATCGGGGAGAGTATAGGCAGATGTGTGAAGGTTGAGGATGATCCAATTATGCAGCAGAGAACATTTCTTCGCATCCTTGTTGAGGTTGACATGGAAGAGCCTCTCCTTCCCAGTTTCAATTGGGTCGATTCACGTGGCCAAGAGAAGTGGGCGTCTGTGAGATACGAACGGCTCACTGATATATGCTACGGATGTGGGAAGATAGGGCATAACTCCTCCAGCTGCACGGATCAGACGATACTCAAAGACAGCCGTGGGGACCCAATCTCTGGTCCCTGGACGTCAGTATCTAGACCTCGTGGTGTTAGCCGATGGGTTAACATTGGAGGAAGAGAGGTTGTCAAGATGAAATGGAGAGATTGGATGAAGGAGGCACCCTTTGCTAGCCAACAGGGGGATACTTCAATTGGAAACCCCATTGTTGATCAGTCTCTAAGCCAGGAAGCGAGCAACCCAACAAGCACGATGCCACATTATGGTTCTATGGACAACACAGAGGCAGTGCAGGGTGATGTGCAGGGTGATGATCAGTCCATGGGATCGGTAAGCCTTCATGAGGACAACAATATGCAACAAAATGAAGGGGAAGGCAATCCTGAGACAATGTTGTCTTCTCCAGTGTCAATTCCGGTTACAATAGAATTCGATTTGAATGCCATACCTGAGGTGGAATGTGAGGAGCAGGGATACGTCCAGAAGATGTGTGACTTATCCCTAAACCTCACAGCTCCAACTCCAAGGGGGACTGGGCCTCAACCGAAGGTGAACGAGGCGAACCAAGATAGGGGGTTCGATGATGTCTTGGCAAGCTCGAACATGGACACGTCAGGGGAGGAAAGGTCTTCATTCGGGCACAGTCATGTGTCTTGCCCTGCGGCACTAATGGCACAAGGCTCCTCCAATTCTCAAGGTGACAGTCGTAGGGAGGTGAACAAGGGGAAGGCCCATATTACTCATTCATATGGGCAAAGCCGAATAAACGAATAGGAGATCTGGACTCGGAGACGGGTCCGAAGAAGAGGAGGAAAATCTCGATGCAACATATCACAGCTACAAAGATGGCACGGGTCAAGATTGGGGCCGATATACGACATTCTCGGCCCAACCTAAGAGGCCGGGAGGAAAGTAATCAGGAGAAGCAAGCAATTATTCCGACATCGGTTTCCGGTGGTTGTCCCAAAACAACCACGGGGGCTAGATGATCCTCATCAGTTGGAACTGTCAGGGGTTAGGGTCTCCCCTAATGGTTCGCCACCTAAAAGACCTGGTTCGGGGGTCTCGGCCTGCGGTCATCTTCTTAATGGAAACTAAGCAGAATGAACCCCATTGTGAGAGGGTGAGAAGACAAATAGGCATGGATTTCTCGTCGTACGTGCTCCCCGTTGGAGCAAGTGGTGGATTGGCACTGTGGTGGACTAAGGAAGCAGACATCATCATTCATGAGAAGAATAAGAATTCCATTGATACGACGATAAAGGGCTCGGAGTTTAGAGGAGAACAACGAGTGACATGGGTCTATGGAGATTCAGTCTATCAAAGGAGGATACAGAACTGGGATACTCTTAGGAGAATGGGGGCTAACCGATCGGAACCTTGGGCATGTATTGGAGATTTCAATGATATCTCCCACCATCGGGACAAGGTGGGAGGTGGCCGAAAGGAACAATGCAAAATTGATGGCTTCAACAGCCTTATGGAGGACCTACTTCTGGAAGACATTGGGTATAAGGGTCAAATGTATATGTGGACTAATAACCGGAGGGGAGGGGATCGCATTAGAGAACGCTTGGACAGAATCATTGCAAATCAGGCATGGGGTGCCATGTTTCCTACGGCTCAATTCATCCACGAGATAACCATAGGTTCCGACCACGCACCGATCAGTTTGCACCTATCGTATGGCGAAAGAAGGGGTAGAAAACCGTTTAGATTTGAAGAGATGTTGTTTGAAAAGGAAGAGTGTCACAACGTCATCAAGGAAGCATGGCAGGTTGGTGGGCCGGTCGCGGCCACCTCAGATCTAAGACCGAAATTGCATAGGTGCAGCAAATCCTTGGTCGAATGGAGTGCGAGGGAATTCAAACATAACTTGGGGGAAATTAGGAAGGTTAAGCAACAACTCAAAAATCTTCCTACTTCACAAGGGAGACAAGAGGTTTCCGATGAAGAGAGAGACCTCAAATCCCGACTACATGCACTTTGGAAGCGAGAAGAGATATACTGGGCACAGAGGTCTCGAGTTCGGTGGCTAAATGTGGATGATAGGAACACAAAGTTCTTCCACCAGACAACGTTATCCCGAAGACGGAGAAATAAAATTATTCGTCTAAGGGATGCTGGCGGGGTCTAGATCGAGGGGGAACGACAGATTTAAGGGGAGTTGCATGTGTTCTATAGCAACGTGTTTACATCGGGATGACAGGCCAGAATATCAAGGGAAGATCTCGTGCAGGGCTTGACATGTGTGGGGGAACAGATCTCGGGTGACACGAATGTTGCTTTGACAAGATTGCCTTCGGGGGACGAGTTGGGGGGTTCGAAGGCTCCGGGACCGGACGGGTTCTCAGGTACGTTCTTCCAAAAGAGTTGGGGTACCATCGGCCCAGACTTGATCACGTCGGTCATTGCATTCTTCCAGACAGGTATCATGCCACCTTTTCTTAATTCTACCTATATTACCCTTATTCCCAAATTAGCTAACCCCCTATGTGCTTCTGATTTTTGCCCAATTAGCTTGTGTAACTTTGGTTATAAAATCATCTCTAAGGTTTTGGCAAATAGACTTAAAATCTATTTGCCGGAACTGGTCACGCCGTATCAAAGTGTCTTTCTTTCAGGGAGACGGATTCAGGACAGTATTATAATCGCGCACGAGATGTTCCACTTCCTAAAGACGATGGGTAGACCGACAGGAGCAAGAGGGAGAACTGAATGTGCCCTTAAGATCGACATGCAGAAGGCATACGACCGCGTTGAATGGGACTTCCTCCTAGAAGTATTAATGAAACAAGGGTTCGATGGCAGATAGGTTCAGTGGATAGAGGCATGTATATCAACGGTAACATATCGCATCATCATTAATGGGAAGCGATCGGACATCATCAGACCGACAAGGGGTCTTTGCCAGGGTGACCCTTTATCTCCATATTTATTCATTCTGGTTGTTGAAGTGTTATCAGGGGTACTTGATGATCAGGTGGCGCAGGGAACTATCTGGGGAGTTCAACCGAAGAGGGGGTGCCCACAGATTCAGCACCTCTTCTTTGCGGACGACTCCATCTTCTTCCTTAAGGGGTCGATTGAACACGCGGAGAACCTGAAACGGATTTTGGATAGATATTTTGAAGACTCGGGTCAGTTGGTGAACTACTCCAAGTCTAGCTTATTTTTTAACTCGGGAGCCGCTGACGGCTTCAAGCAGGAGGTATCGTCTTTGTTTGGGGTCGAACAGACACTGGACCCGGGTCGTTACTTGGGTCTTCCCATGGTTTGGGGAAGATCGAGGAGGGACGCGCTTAATTATCTCAAGGAAAGGGTTCGTGACAAAATCCAAAGATGGCGCAACCGACTTCTCAACCAAGCAGGTAAAGAGGTGCTAATCAAATCTGTCCTCAACGCTATCCCGACATATGTGATGCATGTTTTCAAGCTCCCGGTGTCATGGTGCAAGGAAGTGGATGGACTTATATCTCGATTTTGGTGGGGTTCCGTGAGGGGGCTCGAAAAATCCATTGGAAGAACTGGGGATCGATGAACGCCGCCAAGGCGATAGGCGGATACGGCTTTAGGGAGATGCAGACCTTTAACAAGGCCATTCTCGCAAACATGGCTGCGAGGATCATGTCAGAACCGGACGCTTTATGAGTTCGGCTTCTCAAAGGTGTGTACTTTCGGGATTCCTCTTTCATGCAGGCACAATTGGGGAGTAGACCATCGTGGGCGTGGGCAAGCCTCTTGGAGGGTCGTTCAGTTCTCATGGCTAAGGGTATATGGTCCCTTGGGGACGGCCTCTCGATCTGATCCTTTCAAGATCAGTGGGTCCCTCTAAAGCCGGGTTTTATGATCAGACCAAGACACGGCTCAGTGCAGCATGGTCCGCCGGTAGTGGCTGGGTGGGTGAACCGCGAGACCAAAGCATGGCGCGAAGATGTGGTTCGAGATGCAGTCCATCCAGACGATGTTCCATCCATCCTTGGAATGTCGATTCCAATCGGTCCAGCTCAGGATACTTGGAGGTGGCCCCATACACGAGATGGCTCCATTTCGGTCCGCTCGGCATATCACTGCCTTCACGACATACACACAAGACAGGTAGTCAATCTGAACTAAACACCACCGATTGATTTACCTCAGGTTTGGCCAGCCATTTGGAAGGCTGACGTAGCGCCCAAGGTCAAGGCATTTATGTGGAAGCTCGCCTCCAATACTTTGCTTACGCGGATGTCACTATCTAGACGGGGAATGCCTCTTCATCCCCTTTGTCCCTCGTGCCATGTGGAGGAGTCAAGGGAGCATGTCATGTTCGGTTGCTCTTGGGTACAACAGGTGTGGAGTTATCATATCCAGCATTCCGAAGTGGCCTTGGGTCATACCTCCATCGAAGATTGGCTCTCTTGGGCGGTGAAAGGGGCATCGGCTCATAACCGAACATGGAATCGCCTTATGATTGTGTGTTGGGTAGTGTGGAAGTCTCATTGTAAACTTGCTTTTGAAGGGCGCCGCCCCCATGTAGAGTCAATTTTGCAGGAAATTCGAAAGTTGTGCCAAGAGATGTTGCCCACTGTTCGATCGGCACGGGTGGCCCAAACAGTCACGGCATGGAGCCGCCCTCCCGAAGACACGATCAAGCTCAACTGTGACGCGTCTTGGGATAGAACCGCCAACCGAGGGGGGATCGGAATCATAGCGCGTGATAGCTCGGGGATGGTTCGGGGAGGCCGAGCTGAAATAAGGGTTGGGGCTCTCCGGAAGAGTTAGAGGTCGAAGTTGTGCTTGGTACGGTCTGATTAGCGATCGAGATGAGGTGGCCAAGGGTCATAATTGAATCGGATGCCTTAGGAGTCATTAAGCACCTTCTTGGGAAGGATTTCTCTTGGGGGATTGAGCCAATTTTGTCGAACGTCACTACCTTAGCTTCTTCGCTAGGGGAAGTCACGTGGGCTCACATCCCTAGGTCGGCAAATGATTGTGCGGACTGGATTGTCAAAAGTGTGTTATCGGGGTTGTGTCCTACGGATTGGGTGTCTTCACCACCAACCCCTCTTTTTAGATGTATTGTAGCGGATAATATTTTGTATTCGAACTCTTTCATTATGTCGGTTTAATGTGAAGTATTGTTATTTGGCCAAAAAAGAAATTGTGGGAACGACTCTGATTCGAGTTCAACTTCATGTTGGAAAGCTACTTCCACTACACATGTTAGTTACAAATTTAATTTATTGTTATAATAATTCAATTTACAACCATTTCATTTTGAAATCTTAAACGATAGGCCAAATTAGATGGTTATTCTTTAAAAAAACATACAAAAGGGTCAAATATTATTTTACCCCTTAATATTTGAATCAAAATCGAGGTTTTTGCTAATGTTTAAAACTGAAAATTTTAATATTTAATGTTTAACAATTTATGGAGATTCTCCATTTTCAATCAAACAATTTGGGCCGGATGTTAAGGATATAATTGTCACTCCAGTTCGCCCACTTTCTCAGAAATGTTATATGCAGGTCGAGTCGGCCCAATGTATGCCGAAGAGAGAATTGAATCCATTTTCTCATCCTGATGGTTGAGTCCCGTAATCGGGAAAGGATTATGTCATTAATGTACAACCAAACAAACTAATTTTACATCAATACAATATGAATCACGTATTTATCTTTTGTCCTTTTAAAAAATATACAAAAAACAAATCCAATTATTTAAGTAATAACTCATTCATTAATAATAATAATTATAATAATTATCATTAGTAATTAATTAATATTATTCATTTACTAACTTAATTATTAATTGAACTATTAATCAATTTAATGAATGAATTATATTTATTTTATATTAAAAAGAAGAGTATAAGAGTAAAGGGCATATCATTTCAACTACATATACCATGTCCAGAGAGAATAAAGCAAAGATACAAAAAAGGTATGACCAATCTATTATCGTTAAAATAATAGGAAGGAGCATACCGTATCACCTCATGGTGCTGAAAATTCAAAATCTCTGTAAACCGGAAGGGGAAATGTCATGCATATTACTCGGGGGAAGGTTTTTATCTTATCAAATTTACTTGCTTGGGAGACATGGATAGGGTATTTAGAGATGGACCTTGGTTCATCAATGAGCAATTCTTATCTATACGAATTTGGGAACCCAAATTCAACCCAGAAAGAACCAATGTTTCTAAAGTGGTTGTTTGGATCAGATTGCCAAGCTTACCTATGGAATATTTTGACCCTATCATTTTACATGGTATTGAAAATACAATAGGTCATCTGTTGAGAATTGATAGTTATACAATAAACGCTGAAACATGAAAATTTGCCCGACTTTGTATCCAGCTGGATTTGAGCAAACCTTTACCTTCGTCAATCGACATTGATGGAAAGCAATTAATGAAGGTATGAACACCCTTAAATTAGGTTCAGGGTGGGTGGTGGCAAATGGTAGGGATATTAAATTTTGGCACGATAACTGGGTGGGTAACCAACCCCTGCGAGCGGCTATCTATGGCCCTCTGAACTTTGAAGAAGACAGATTGATGGTAGGAGATGTCTTCCAAAATGAAGAGTGGAATCTAGAAAGAACTTCCTTTGACTTCCCCAAAAAATTTGTGGACATGTTTCGAGGTACTCAAGGGGACAAGACCAATGTATCCTCGGACACACAAATTTGGAATGTCACACACTCGGGGAATTACACTACAGCATCTGCATACTCTCTTTTAGCAGGTCATGACACAAACAACCAGGTGATTAATCAATGGGATTGGGTTTGGAAGATTCAGACTATCTCAAAAATTCAGTATTTTATCTAGTTATGCCTTAAAGATAGACTAGCTACCAGCAAACTATTGAACCATAGAGGATGTAATTTGAGCCATCTGTGCCAAATTTACTACTCTGGGGTGGAGGACATAGATCATATATTGCGTGGGTGTAAGTATGCTAAAAAGATGTGGAATTCAGTCACTGGGCCGCCAAATCTGGGTCAATCTATCGACTACCCTTTGAATGAGTGGATCAAGAAGGGATGTCAGGAATCGGGATTTAATATTCAGGGAGTTGAGTGGAAGTACTTTTTTTCCTTATGCGCTTTGGAACATTTGGAAAAATAGGAACTCTCTTATTTTTAATGATAAGCCTGCTTTTTCTTCTGTTTATACTTTATCTTTATCTCACGCAAAATTTTACAAAAGTGTTTATCTTGAGACTGACAGTGCTAATGAGTTTATTTTCATTTATATTAGTTGGGTTCCTCCAAAAGAGGATTGGTTTAAAATTAACACAGATGGAGCTGCCAAGGGAAATCAAGGTTTTGCAGGAGCCGGTGGGGTCATCCGAGACTTCAGGGGTCATTGGGTTGCAGGATTCTCAAGGAATTTGGGTTTCTCCAACAGTCTCACTGCGGAATGTTGGGCCATCCGAGACGGACTTCTTTTGGCAAAGACACTCGGATTAAAATCTATTCACCTTGAGACGGACGCCCTCTCAGCCCATAAGGTAATTTCTTATGAAAATATGTCAAATCAAAAACTAATGTCGATCATTGCGGATTGCAGGAAGCTATTGATGCAGTTCGAAAGAATGAAGTTCAGACATAATTTTCGAGAGGCGAATGCGGTAGCGGATACCATGGCGGGTATGGAGCTCAAATAGCGGCATGTGTTTGAAATTCATACCTCTCATCCGAAGGAAACTATTAACGCGCTACGGAAAGACACCGTGGGCTTTTCTGTTTCGCGAATTGTTAACGTTAGCTAGTTTTGATTGTGTATTTTGAACTTGGGTGATTAATTGTCACCTATTGCGGTTAATTTAATCCATAATTACCAAAAAAAAAAAACTATTTCATTCTTTCTTTTTTTAATGTTAATCTTTATCATTATTTTATAATGTATTAATTATTTTTATAAATAATGTGTTTGTTATTCTTATTCCTTGTGTGATTATCAATTAAATTACAACATATTCATCAGTATTTCTCATCCTTCATTTTTTATTCTTTATTAATTCTTATCTTGTGAATTAAATATATCGTTAGTTTAAAATAAATGTATCATATAACTTTTTATGCTCGATAAGCATACCAAATACCACGCACTTGAACATTACCTTTTACATTATTATATAGGGTTAATTACTTAATTGGTTACACATGTTTGATCAATGTTCAGAATGGTTACACATGTTTCAAAATGTGATTAATTGGTTTTGAAATGTGACTATTTGGTTTTTTTACTGTTCACCGTTAGAAATCACAGTTAAGTCACTATTTAGATACGTAAAATGACGTAATTACCTCTAGAATCATCTTCAAGAACACATCATCATCTTTAAGAACAAGAATCGAAGAACCCATAATCGCACTTTCTGGGTTTTTCAAGAATCCAGAATCGCAATTCTGGGTTCTTCAAGAACATCGAATCGAATTTGATTCGATTATGGTTCTTCAATCCTTCCACGTGTTCTTCAATACAACTAAGGGCATAATAGTCATTTCACAATTCAATAATATGTTAAAAAAATTAATTAACGTTAAAGTTAACGGTTTACTAACAGAATAACCAATTAATCACATTGGGAAAAACATGTGTAACCAATTAGTCACATAGCAAAACCAATTAATCACATTTTGAAACATGTGTAACCATTCTGAACATTGGTCAAACATTTGTAACCAATTAATTAATTAACTCTATTATATATATCAAATAAGTTAATCTAATCGTACCATGTTCATTACGCCGCAAATTGCAACTCTCTCTATTTTTTTTTTTTGACCAAGTAAAAAACTCTCTCTATAAAAACAAAAATATTATTATTTATCATAATATTACATTATAGTGCACCACACATGATTATGTTTGTAAGTGTATTTCTCAATTAGAACTTTATTTGGAGAGATCATGGATGACGTTTTACTACTTCATCAATATTTCAGGATAAAGTAAATTGTCCTCCAAAATTTGAATATATTTTGAAAATCCTCTTTAATTTGAATAAATTTTGAATAGAGGGGGGGGGGGAGGCTTAGTTAATAGTAAGATTGAGCTGTGGAAAATTAAATATAATAATTATTAACGTCTCATTATCCCCAATTTAATTTACTGGTTCAATTCTTTGAGCCGTCATTATTTTAACAGTAAATCTCTCTTTATTTAAATTGAAATTCTTTTAGACGGCTCAAATACTGTAGAGCCGGTAGTCAAAATATTTTTTTTAATCCAAATTATTTTAGACGGCTCGGTTTTGATGAGCTGTATAGTTAACCGTGTTTTTTTTTCGAAATTTATTTGGGACGGCTCATTTTTGTTGAGCCGTCTAGTAAACTGTGTTTTTTTTTTCGAAATTTATTTGGGACGGTTCAGTTTTGTTGAGCCGTCTAGTAAACCATTTTTTGTTTTTTCGAAATTTATTTGGGACGGCTCAGTTTTGTTGAGCCGTCAAGTAAAATAATATTAAAAAAAATAGTTGGACGGCTCAACAGAACTGAGCCGTCCGAACTAAAAAACATTTTGGTCTGACCAAAAGTTGTGTCGTTTGGTGAATCAGAAAAATTGGGACGGCTCAATCCTATGGAGCCGGCCCCCCCAAAACAATAGTTGGATAGCTCGATAGAACTGAGCCGTCCGAACAAAAAACGTTAATTGGGATGGCTCGATACTGTTGAGCCGGCCCAAAAAAAAAAATAGTTGGACGGCTCAACTGAACTGAGCCGTCCGAAATAAAAAAAAACGTTATTCCGTAAGTAAAAACGTTGTCATTTTTTAATCAGAAAAAAATTGGGACGACTCGATACAATTGAGCCGTCTCAATCAGCATTAACCCACAGAACCGAGACTCTGCCTCTGCACTTGTCGTTCATTTTCTGCGGAGAACCTCTCAAGAACACAGCACAGCTGCGCGCAATCGTCGGATAATCGGTAAGTTTGTTTCATTTTTTTTCAATTCATTCAAGGATTCGACATTCCCAAGTCTTATACATGTTATCCTTTTTTCGATTTTCAGAGAAAACATCAACAATCACCAATTTCGGAAACCCTAATTGAAGACATCAATGTTCGATTTGAAGGTAATAAACTGATTGTAGTTGGTTAATTCTAATTCCATCTCTAGTAGCTCGTTTTTAACTAGTTTCGGAAAAACCTGTGGGGAGTCTGAAATTTTATGAGTATGCCCATGTCCGTAAGAATAATGGTGCATTTGTTGATGAAGTGACAACCTTGATAGTGGTAATACTTAAATTTGATCAAAGTTAACTTTTGTATACACGTTTTTTTTCTAGAAGATGTATTAAACATCATTCTTAATTGTCTGTTGTAGGAACAAGGAAAATCCTCATTAGCAGATCGCACTTCTCATAACCCAAATGAGGATCCATTTATAAGGGAGGAAAGTGTATATCATGAGGTTGTAAGTGGAGAAAAACAAGGGTGAATCAAAAGATATGAGTTTGGTGTAACACCGACTATGGTACATAGGTCATAGAAAGCTAGCAAATCTGAAGACGAGATAGAAAGACGTGTACGAGCACGTCTACAGATTGAAAGATAGAGGGACAAGAAAGAAACTGATGATAAATTGAAGGAACAAGCAGATCAAATGGCTAGTATGAAGGCAGAGATGGGGGATATGTACAAACAGTTTCAACAACAATTACAGGTCATGCAAACCATTCATCAAGGTCAGATCGCTAACCTTCAGAGCAATATGAATGGATTTAATTCATTTCAACACTTCATAACAGCTGGTTCTAGCGATTTCACACCAACTAACAATCTTGGTTGTGGTTCCACACTCTTACCAATTGCAAATAAAGTAAGTACGTATGTTATATTCATCACTTATATCAATACACGCATGCTATTTTAGTTCACTTGTTATTAGGATATGATTATGTTAACCACGCACGCTTGTTTGATGTCTAAATGTGATGCATCTTATATATAGTACATTGTTGGGATGCTTTTATAGGATGGTCAGACAACTCAACCAAGTGATCAGTCTGCCGAGCGTAGAAGTGAAGATAATGATTCAACAGATGATTGAAGAATGATGTTCAAAATTGTTTCTTTAATGCTTTAGGAATTGAATATCGGATTGTAATAATGATTCTGTTTGGTTTATATTTACAGATTTTGGTTTATAAAATTATTCAGGTTTTAAATTTATGATTAGGGATATATTAATTTATTCAAATTTTTTATTTTTAAAAATTTCGATTTATTTCGGCTGAAAATAGTTGAGCCGTCAACTATAAACTAAAATATAATCTAATTTGGACGGCTCATACTAAATGAGTTGTCCCTATTAATTTTATTAATTTAGACGGCTCATTCGAATTGAGCCGTCACATGGACGACCCAATAATATTGAGCCGTCTTCTAACGGCTCAATGAAAAACGAGTCGTCATATATCAGACGACTCTTATTATGACGACTCGTTTTTCATTGAGTCGTCTTTCATTAATGGCTCAAAAAATGAGCCGTTAATGAAATAATTTTCAGCCGTTATATATATATTCTCCCGTAGTGATACCTTTTGATTTTCTTTTTCAAAATTTTATCTTCTAAATTTCTCTTTTCTATCTAATTATCCAAGCAAAATTAACGGAATATGTTGTAAAAATAATATAATACCTTTTAAATATCACAATTAAATTCTAAATGTTATAATTGAGTCTCAATTGAGGGGTTATAGGTTTTGACTCAACCAGCTCACCCATGTGTGGAGTCAGGTTTGGGTTAATATCTAAACTTGAGCCCCAGTAATTGATGTTCAATCAATAACCCAATTGAAATGAGATTTGACGGGGATCAAGTTTGAATGTTAACTCAAACCAATCCTCACTCATGAACGAGTTGGTCTCGGTCAAGATCCAGAATTTAACTCCCTTGATTGAGGCCCAATCAAATCTCAATATAATCAGAACTCCACTGTAACATATATACTAGTTTAGATGGTATAGTGAGTTTAATGTTTCGTTCATTAACTAGATGTCTGAACTTCGAGCCCTGAAATGGAAAAATCTTCATGATCAACACTAACGGTGCGTTTGTTTGACGGAATTCGGAATTCGGAATACGGAATAGAAATTCGGAATAAGGAATAGGAGTTAAGAATATGAAGTTGTTTTTTTGGTGGAATTGAATAGAACGGAATAAGGAATTCTGTTGTTTGTTTGGTGGAATTGTGTACGGAAAAGGAATGGAATGTGGTAAAATGACATATTTGCCCCTCTTTGTATATGTATAGTATATAATAAAAATAATTTGTATTAATTAATTATAAAACTTAAAAATATTAAAAACGTTTATTTAAATTTTAAAAAAATTTAAAAAACGAAATTTTTAATTATTTAATTTTTTTAAAAAGACCAATTTATTAATGTTATTTTAAAAAAAATAAAGAATGTAAAATTTCTTAAACAATCAATTGATTACATAACATTAACATAATTAGAAATATCGATAAATACAATATTCGAAATATAACATTTCATGAAAAATGTTAGCCACCACATACATTATACAAAACGTGGATTTGTCCTTAATAAAAATTATACATATATGCCGATCCTATACAACTATCATACATCAAGATTGAAAGCCCTTGATATGTATGCAACAGGATGAGCCAGTAAAAAAGGAAGACCCAGCAATATCTGTTGAATCATTTACCAATAAGAATTTACTAGTTGGAGAGATTTCACTTACTACAGTTCATCTTTCACGTCACCTACATACATATAACGGGAAATCAGTGCTTGATATTTATGAATCTTGAAATAAATGTAAGTGTACTCTGCAAATATTTTTTTAAAAGCAAGCCAGACATATAATTAGAATCTAAATGGCAGAACATAACTGTTTTCTAAAGATGAAGAACAATTGAGCACCTGTACAAGAGCTGCACATGCCAAAGCCGATACCACGCCATACATATCCATTCCCTGCATGTCATTCATCTCAGGAACACGAATAATGGATAGACTCCAGAACAATTGCATATATGTAAAAATGCACCTTTAGCATAAGTAGCAGCAAAGGTGGGGCAAATAGTAGGACATTCATTTTCACAGAGACGGCTCCGCTACAAAATTTAGAACCGATTTTATTTGTATCAATTTTAAATAAGTAGAGATACTAATGAAGGGTACATTACTCAAGTACCTGAAAATAATTAACCCGAGATGCCACCTTTTGAAAAGCAGTGCAGCTATTGCACTATGAAAAAGCATCATAGCAATGCAATCATTGAAAAGGCGAAGCATAAAGATTGAGTGCAGTCTCTTCGACAAGCAGAGCAAAGTAAGTGCCCACCAAGGTAACTGCCACAGTTTCATAAAAGTAAAATCAGTAGCTCTAGAAAGAACAAAAAGACAAAAAAAAAAAACAATCTGTAGTTAGGAAGATTAAGTAGCAAGGAAAGATAAATCTGTGGGTTATTCATCGTAAAAAAAACATACCACATCTGTCTTCACGTATATGAATAATATTATCCCCAGATTTATGATGTACAAGATCCCAAACATAATCTGCAAGATCACAGAACAAGGATTTGTCAGAAAAACTATTTTGGCATACAACATAATTGCACAATGCTGTAATGGATATCATGTGTGAGGCGATATCCTTTAATTGATCAGAACAGGGATCCTAATTGGTTGATGAGAGCATAAATTACCTGAGCTGCATAAACATCCCCTCCAGTAACATACTGAAAGAAGGAATAAACATAAAGAAACCCAGCTGGGTAGACTAGAGGACCCGTGTCTCCTTCCAAATTGCTGTAATCCCTTTCCCCTCCAAGAAATCCACTAACCTGTCATTCAAACAAATCCAAATCGTATTGGTCATCACACGACAATTGTGATGCACAGTGCAATCAGACACCATCACCAATGGAAGCTTGGTGCAATGCTCTCTTTCAAGGAACATCAAATGATTCCCATCACCAATCAGCAAACCTTATCACGATTCACAGTTCAACAGATTAATTAACCAATTGAATAGAATCAAATGCACCAAATCAAAAGGAATCAAGGACTGAAAAAAGAGATCGAATCTCCTCAGATTAGACAAGAACAAGCATCCACACATTTTGATTTGAAATCGACGCAGAGATGAAGACTCACCTTGGGAGGATTGACGAAGGTTCCTGACTCGGGTTCCATGTCGAGACGCCAATCTGGAGCCTCTCTCTCTCTCTCTCACCTTGGCTGGATCGAAGGGCACGCTCGGAGCCAAGGAATTGAAGATCTGCAGAAGAATCGCAGAAGAATCGCAGTTCAGGAACGGGGTAGGGCAGAGGGGCACGCTCGAGATTTCGCCAAACAGTCGAGGGCAATTCAGTCATTTGGGGTCGGAATCCGGATTCCGACCCGTGTGGGCTTAGGGAATCCGAGGTTTTTACCCGGATTCCCTAAGCCCGGACCGCCTGGATTCCATAACCCTCAGAATTGCCAATTCTGTGAAACGAACATGGGGAGATGGATTCCGTAAGCCCAAATCCGGGCCTAATCCATCAAACGAACGGGCCATAAGACTCCTTATGGATGATTATGTTGCTAGTGAGAGTTAATTTAGGTTTGAAGCAAGCATGTCAAGAGTGCTACCTGGATACCCGGGGAAAAAAACATATAGGATGAAAAAGTATTATGTTATTTTTTAAATATATTCTGTTAAATTTGGATAGAAAATTAGACGGAATGATATATTTTAAAAAAAAAATCTTAAGGATGAAAGGATGAAAATTGGAAAGAAAAAAGTAATTTTAAATTTTTCAAACTACATCCACCTATTAGGGGATATACTTACAATTTAACGTTTTAGAATATCATATATTCTTTGTTTGTAGAATTGAATTTTTTAAATGATGTAACAAGATCTCATACATTTATTATTATTATACACTAGAATGGATAATGTACATCTGAAATCAAATATATTGTCTTCGTCCTTCCTTGTGTATGTATATGTCATGATTGTGATCCAATTCATTCATGATCAGAGATCAAATCTACACCAAGATATGTATTGATCATCACATAACCAGAATGAAGCAAAGGGAATACATGATGGCTAATAGAGTCGAATTCGATCAAGGTCATTTGACCATCCATACCTACCCCTCACACACATAATGATTAATGAGTTTAACATGAGAAAACCCTAAACAAAAGGGGAAGTAGAAGAAAAAAATGGATATCTTGATAGAGAAAATGTAGGAAAATGCACCCATAGTAAAATGTGTTAGTGTAAATCACAAAATGAACAGAAATTAAAGTATCGAGTTACGAAACATCGTAACTACCCCATATATATAAGGGTTAATTATCAAAAAACAAACCGAATTTTGAACAAAAACCAAACAGCAAACTGAACTTTTTTTTGTTAACAAACAACAAACCAAACTTTGGGAATTGAGCAATCAACAAAGCTACCTCAAATTTTTATTATGTTTGAACATATTTTTCAATATTTGAGAGAGTTATTAAGTCGTAATACAATTTTCTTAGAATACTTCAACTAATGTTGACTTAATAACTCTCTCAAACATTGAAAAATCCGTTCAAACATAATAAAAATTTGAGGTAGGTTTGTTGATTGCTCAATTCCAAAAGTTTAGTTTGTTGTTTGTTAACAAAAAAAGTTTGGTTTGCTGTTTGATTTTTCCTCAAAGTTTAATATGTTTTTTGGTTATTAACACTATCTATAAATACACATTGAGTTTGCCCATTGCATATTCCTAACACATATTTACACTCTCCATAAGTGATTTCTCCATAGTTTTCTTAATGTCTTTCTCCATGGAAACCTAGGTGAGCTTTGTACGCGTGTTGCAACCTCCCAACCAGCATCGTCATCGTGACTTTGCACTGTCGTTGATCATGCATGTTTTCACTACCATACTTCGTTATACCAAACAAGTAAATTGAGTTGTGATATTACGGTATTTGTTGAATTAACTTGCGTATTTTACTCTGAAATCCAACAAAAAGGAAAATATTTAATGATGCATTTATTAGTGTTTTCAAGGAGTTAGGAGCATTTAAGTGAACTATCTTCCTTTCCTTATAGATGGATCAACCCGACATTAATGGGTATCTTAATCCATCTTTTCAGGACTGGAGCTATATCTTTGACTCAAATTTCAAACAAAAATTGATGTATCCAACTAAAGCAATCACATTGTTAGTTTTTTCTAGTAATAGATAGATAGTTTGAGCCCTAGCTAGTAGCTAGATTATATTAGAAAGTGCTGTTTTTGTGTATAGTTTGTACATACAAAAGATGTACGTCGTGACATGAAATTTGAAAATAAAATATAAAAAAAACTGTATTATGTTACGTGAAAGAAAGTGAAAGGTAGTAAATCTGGGTAAGTGAAGAAGATAAAGCACGCACCATTTTTGCAGTTCCCGGAGCTGACACCATTTTTGCAGGCGTGTGTGTCAAAGGCTGATTCTTCCACCATAGTCAGTAGTCACACACTACACTAACAATTGAATCATTAAGCAGGAGAGTTTAATTTAGGGGTGAAAGAATAAAGTTACATGGGACAAATTATGTGTATGTTCATCACAGGCACAGGGAAGGAAGGAAAATAAGGAGAGATAATGGAAATTAAAAAATTACTTTTACCGACCAGATAAATATATTTGTCGGTAATACATTTGTTTCACCGAGGTTAATCATCTCGTTCATAATTCTTTTTTTTTTTTGGTGGTGGAGAAATATATAAATTTATCAGTGAAAAAGGTTATTACCAGCGAGACTAATTATTTTACCAGTAAAAAAAAATGGTTTACTGGCAAATAAATTCACCTCGCCCGTAATGGTAAAGATTTACCAACTAGTAATAAATGTCTCCAAAAAACGTGTATTATCGACAAACCTTTTTGGGTCGTCGGTGAAAATCTTTGTACAGACAAATATATTTTTTTTGGTAAAAGTGATGTTCTTTTATAGTGTAGTAATAATTGTTCCTTTCAAATTTTTGTATTGTGCAATTTAAATTATAAATATATATATTCAGTTTATTGCTTTCAAATCTTACAACATGTTTCTTTTCGCGGAATAAGAATTGAATAGGTGATACGAATTTCGTATGAAGTTGTTCTTTTTGTGGAATTGAAAATTTTGGCTTACGGAATCCTAGAGGGTTAGCTAGTGTTAGACATTCCGTACAAAAAGCTCGGATTTCCTAAGTTGGGCACGCAAGGAATCAGGAATAGGTCGATAAGTGATTGTCTTGCCCTCTATATAGGTCATTAATTTCTAAACTACTCTTGTTACTTCATTACAGCAATCCCTTCTCCTTCATTACTTCATCCCTGACGAAGAGAAGATTTCCAAAAGCTGGGGTGCCTCTCCTTCTCGACTGAACTACCCTCACTTGATTCCAAGGTAAGTTCGATCGAATCCAGAATTGCTCTTGCTGTGATATGGAATGTTGAGCTTGATCAGTTCTTCGTTTTTGGTCTTGTTGTGATATGAATACCAACTTTCTGTGATATGGAATGTATTTTTGGTCTTTCTGTGATATGGAATGGATAAGATCTTGCTGTGATATGGAATGCTCTTGCGTCGATATGGATGTTCTATTAACATCATGTTGATTATGTTTACAACATGCTGATTATTTTGTTCTTGTTATGTTGATTCAGTATATATGTTGATTATGTTAACAATATGTTGTGTGTATGCTGGATTGTTTCTGTGTTCATGTTGATGTTGAATAATTCTGGATTGTTTATGTGTATGTTAGTTGTTCGTGTTGATGTTGTGTTCGTGTTTCTGTGTGTATGCTGGGTTCGTAGCATGTTGATGTTGTATGTATGTTGTGTATGTCTTGTTTCTCGATTGTTGATTTTTGAATTTGCAAGAAAGCAATAGAAGGAGTTTCTGGATTTCGTATGCGAGCAAATTGAGTTCAAGGATGGATGGAGATTTTGAGTTTCTTGAACTTTGGCTCGGTTGTGGAACATCAATTAATTTATGGACTATTTGTTTGTTTAAGGTGTATGTATGTATCAATTCAATTCTAGAAACTTAACCACTTTGAATATAAGGTTTCATAATATACAGTGAAGATCAAATTAATGATATTTCAGTTCAGATAAATATAAACTCAATGGATCGTGGGAAACAAATGAATTTAGATTATAATGAAAATTAATTAAACTATTTGCTAAAAAATAAGTAGAGGGATTTACATTTAAAATTAATTAAATTATTAACAAAAATATTTTTTCAATTATTAATTAATTATATTTCAATTTGTATTATTCTTTATTTTTAAAATTAATTAATACAAATTAATTGTATTATATACTAAGCATATAAAAGGAGGGACAAATATGTTATTTTGACACATTCAATTCCCTTTCCATATACGTTTCCACCAAAGAAACAATGAAATTCATTATTCAATTCCATAAAAAAAAACTCTATATTCTTATCTCATATTCCTTATTCCCTATTTCTATTCGTTATTCTGAATTCCGTGATAAAAACTAAAACGCACCGTTCTATGTATCACATTGCATAAATTAGTTTATTTAATTATTATGTTCATTAAAAATTATACAATAAAGGAATAAATTTTATTTTAAAAAGTTCAAAAATATTAGCAAAAATATTGCCTTTTTAAATTATAAGAATAATAATATAAGGGTTAATTAACTGAAACGGTACACATGTTTGCGCAAGCGACTAATAGGTTATAACTTGTGCAGGATGGTTACACATGTTTCAGCACGTGACTGAAATGTCATTTTTACTGTTGTCTGTTAAATATCACCGTTAGTATGTCCATGTGCCTTGCACGTGAGTTACTTCCAGCCTTAACTTCCCAAAATGCCCTTGATGTTGTATAGTAGAAGACATTTGCATTCTTCAAGCAGCAGAGCGTTCCTTCGAAGATGAAGAAGGAACCATGGACTGGTTCGACCCCTCCCCTCAGCGAGAGCCCTCGGCGTGTCTGCGTTCCCACTCTAGCATCCAAGATTCATCCCGTTTAGTGTCAACGGCCCAACTATGTTTCTGCGGTGAGATTTTGTCGGTCAAATGTGCGGGTACTTGGAAGAATTTCGGTCGTAGGTTTCATGGGTGTTCACATTTTGAGGTAATTGCACTGTTTTGGTACCATGTTGTCCCTATTAGTTTGTTATGTTAGAAACCCTAATTTTGTTAAGAACCCTAATTTTAACATCTTGTTCCATTTTTGTGTTGTCTAGTCTGTACAAAATCCTGGTTGCGGATATTTCCAATGGGAAGATCCACCGATGTGTCAATATGGAAGAAACACCGTGTTTAAGTTTCAAGGTGTAGAGGGACAGTTTCGATCAGAACTTGCGACTGCACATGCTGCAGAAGCTGCTGCGAAACAAAAACACTGGAAGTTGTATGCTGCAATTGTCGTTCTGTGTTCTTTACTTTTCATCAATGTACTAAACAAGTAGATGTATTTGAATTAGTTGATCAACATTGTGGAAATGGATTTCAGTTCTGTATGCTGCAATTGAAAGACAGGAAGTTGTATAGTGTATGGTGCAATTGCAATTCTGTATTGCAGTTCTGTATATGTTATATATTGCAGTTGTTTTGCATATGTGTTTCAGTTGTTGAGAAGCTGATTTTCTACATATGTTATCAACAAATGTGATTAAATGGTCATACATGTTTCTCTATACTGTGATTAAAAGGTCAGACATGTTTATCTATAATGTGATTATGGATACAGTTGTTTGAAATGATGTGATTATAAGGTTCGACATGTTACCCACAATGTGATTAAATAGTACATCATGTTTCATATAAATGTGATTAAGAGGTTAAACATCCGTAACAGATTTGCCCAAACATATTCCATTCAAAACCTGAAAAACAAGAAACATACATCCATAGACTTCAGAGAAAAAGTTCAACATACATAAGTCACCAAGTACCCATCTTTGACCCAAAACATGTACAAACACCACAAAAGTATCAGAACTTAACAAAACACCACCACACAAAAACAGAAGACCTGTTGCACAAAACATGATGTGGTCGTTTTACTGGGTATATTGTCTGTCACCCGGATAACTAAACTGACTCATGCTCTTTCTGTGTTGTCTTGTCCTTTTTGGTATAACCGTCTTCAGTGGACCAAACACGTTTTCTCACCTCGGCTTCACCCAAACCTCTTACTTGCATATTCTTATATATGTGTCGCATGCAGTATCTGTGTTCAACATCTGGGATGATATCTTGTACAACTTGAATTAGGCCCTAAAAATGACAAAATAATCACAAAACCAGCAAACATGCATGATCAATTAATCACAACACCATCAAACATGGATGATCAATTAACCACAACACCATCAAACTTAGATGATCAATTAATCACAAATTCAGCAAACCAGCATGATCAATTAATCACAACACCAACAAACATGCATGATCAATTAATCACAAAACCAGCTATATGACTGATCATTAATCACACAAATAGCATACATGATTGATCAATTAATCACAAATGTAACAAACTTAACAGTGAGAAATACCTTATGTCGATCTGACATTAGTGTCCATGGCCTATCAAAACCGATGTCTCTAAACAGGATGTCCAAAAACCATTTCCATGAGTCATGGTTTTCTGCTTCAACACATGCAAATGCTACCGGGAACAACACATTATCTGCATCCCGGGTTACAGCACATAGGAGTTGTCCCCCGTCTGGCCCCTTCAAAAAACAGTCATCCAAAGCAATGAAGGGCCTACACCCATTTTTCAGTCCAGTAGAACATGCTTCCAGGCACACATAAAGTCTTTCAAACCTTGGGCGTAAATGGCTAGAAACTGAATCCACATGGACCGCCACAGTCGTACCCGGGTTATGTTCTTGTAAAGTTGCTGCATTATCACGGACTCTTCCAAACTCTTCACTACGATCACCCTTCACTTTTTTCTTTGCCATACGCATTCCCCGACTTACAGTGACACGATTTACATTCCACTCAAATCGACGTTTAATTTCACCACGAATTACACTATTCTGCAACATTAAATAGAACAGGTTAAGCAGCTACAAAGGCACAATTACGTACAACCTCAGTACTATAAGACCATACCTTCACTTTCGGGTCGTCCCTTAGCATGCCGATGAAATTGTCGCATACCCATTTCATCCCGATGTGGTGGTTATGATGTACTCGGGGACATTGATGCTCCTTCACAAGTTGACATATTTCAAATGCCATTTGCCAGTTCATTTTTCGTGCGACCACCTTATATCCGCACCTATGCTTACAGTAAACTTCTACTCTAGTTTGGTTGTTCACATGGAACTCCACATCATACTCATTCACTATAGCGTGGTCCCTCATTGCATTTCTAAAAAGTTCAACCGTACCGAATAATATCCCGAGGTTGAGCTCCATGTCGACAGCATCCTTGTTCTCATCGTAAATCTTTCTCTTTTCAGCGTTATTTACCTCGTCCTCGTTGTCGGTCATCCTTTCGTCTTCCAACATGTCGCTTTGAACGTCACTACATGATTCTCCAAATCCAACTTCCTCCCAAACAAACATCTTTTTCTTTTCAACATTCAGTTTTCTGTCTTTTCGTCCACCTTCATCGCTTCCACCCTTCGAACTTCTTTCTTCATCGGACTCCATGTCTTCATCCGTACTTGACTCGTCTTCACTTTCAGCAACCTTTGGGGCTTCAAAATTTGAATCATCACTGTCATTTCACTTTCAAAATTGAAGTTCCACAAGTCGTCCAGAAGATTCTTCAAAGTCTCCATGTTGCCACTGTCATCGTCATCAGGAAACAACTTCTTATTCCCCTTTTCAGTAGTTCGGTCGGTCTTCTTGCCATTCTCCTCTTTTACCTGTTGTTCAATCACTAATTCAGGCTCTTTTGCACGACATGCTCGACGAGTCTTGTTTACCAACTTGTTGCGGAGCTGCATCAGAAAGGGATCTTTCAAACAATCTTCTCTATCAAACGGTGGCATAATGTAGAAACTGATCTTCTTCGTTGTTCCTTGACGCTCTAGTATAGGTTTCAGATCGTAATCTGAAGTTATCGTCATAAGAGTGGTGTTTGGATTTACACCGGGGCCCAACCAAAATATGGAGTCATTTTCGACAAAGTCACAATACACCTCAGCTAGTCCGGTAAGTGATAGATAGTTCAACTTATCATAAGGCACTTTGAGTGACTCCAGTTCACCTACGTATGTTCGGGTACCCCCATTATCAACCCACTTTCCACCATGATGAAAAATAGCTTCGGCAATGTGATCCTTCTTCCCCATTGAACCACAGTTTTCAATTACTGAAAACAACCAAAGCAGACAACATTTAAACCAACAAAACGAACCAAGGAGGAAGCCACAACAAACGAAGTCCGACTATTTAACCACAATCAGTAAAACTTAACAACAAAACATACATAAATGACAAAACATGAACATCAAAACTTCAATTTTGGCCGAAAGATTCAAACTTTACGCACTAAAACACAAAACTATGTTATATCATACCGCATCACCAGCAAGTTTCGGTAAAATACCCATTTTTACAAACAAAATTTCACAAACGACCGATAAACCCTAAATGGAGTCGTACCTTTGCTCGATCAATAGGGGAGACAGAGTTCGTCCGCACCAAATCAACAAGGTGAAGCCACTATCTGTGAAATCAGTTCGGTAGACAACAGCACTGCGAAATTAGTTCGGTTTACAACAGCACGACACTTTCTGCGAAATCAGTTCGAGAACAAGAAGCCGATTTCGGAAGTTCAAGTCGAGAAGAATAAGAAGATTACCTCATAAATGCAGGGCACCTTGACGCGGGACGAAAGCTTATGCAGAGAACTTCCACAGGAAGGCAAGGGACGGGACGAACGAAATGGGGGGAACTGGTTGATGAAACTGAATATAGGGGACTTAAGGGGCTGCAATGTAATTTTGTATTTCCGAAATTAAACTACCTCTTATCACGTGACCTGCACATGAGCATTAAACAGAAAATTTTAACGGTTCAATGATGGAGTAACGTTTCAGTCACATGCTGAAACATGTGTAACATTTCAGTCACGCGAAAAACATGTGTGACCAATTAATCACATTGGTCAAACATGTGTAACGTTTCAGTTAATTAACCCATAATATAATATAAACATTAAATATATTTTTCATAAAAAATAGTTAAAAGTATTGTCGTAGTAAAATTTAATATAAATAATTATTAAAATGATGTTAATAGATATTTTTAAATAAGTTTCTTGTCATTATAAAATATATTATTTTCATATGGTTATAAGAAAAATATTGAATATAATAGTAATTGATATCTATTTTAATTATACAAATGATATTTCCAATAATTCGTAAGATAATTGAGTTTCTTTTTTTTCTGCTAACTTTAATTTTCGCTTATGTTCAATTTATGCAAACATATAAAAAATGTATTAGTAAATTATATTAATAATATTGATAAGTTTTTGTTCACGTGTTAATTTTTGTAATGCATAGATAATCACTATTACGTAAATGATGTGAGACATATGACTATCACTTTTAGAAAAATAACATATATATGAAATTACCCATATCTTAGTCTTAAATTTAAATAACAATTTTATATGTGAACACAGTTGATTTTCTGAAAAATAGTATTATAAATATTATTATATGAAAAAAGGAGTAAAAAAAAAACACATAAATGTACGTGTAAAACAAGTAGAAATGATAGAATTTCACGAAGAATGAATAAATTCTTTTAGAAAAATTTAAAGTGAGATATGATTATGCGTCAAACATGTATGAACAATAAAAAGTAAAACCTTTGTTAAATTGAAAATTATATTCAAGTATACATTAAATTCATAATATACGTGTAATATATTTATACTTTTATATTTTATTTTTAATAAAATTAGAAATCATTGATTAATATATAAAATTTAAATTTCTTGAATAAAGTTTATAGAAATTAAGAATTATTATTAGATATGTTTTAATAAATAAAATATTAATAAAATAAACTTGTAGAAAAATTAAATACATAGGCAAATTGATTTGTGAAAAAAGAGAGAAAAAACTAACGAAAAAACGAAATGTCTTACAAGATTGGATGTGGTGCTTTAGAACAGTTTTAAAATGTCCATATATTTAAAAGTATGATGTCATATAGGCAATCGTAATATAGGCAATCGTAACGTACGATCTAGGTTAACTAATAAAAATGAGTAAAAAATATTTTGCTTACTTGTCAACATTTTATACATCTAAGAGAAATTAATATATATTATATATATATAGACTAGGTGTCTAACCCTCGCTTTGACTAGTAATTAGTAAATGGGTAAAATACGACATTATCCCTTAATGTTTGGTTAGATTTCGAGTTCCCCTATAGTTTAAATCATAAAATTTCCTCCCTTATGTTCGGCCAAAGTGCAAATTTGTCTCATCCGTCAACTTTTCTAGCCAAATTTAACATAAAAAATTGTGAAAATTGCAAAAATAAAAGAAACTTTTAAAAAAATGTCACACTTTAACCATCCCACAACTTTTTCAAATGTTACAATTGAGTCCTCAATCGATCGGGGCTCGACTAAACCCCAGTTGGCTAAGGTCTGGGTCTCCCCATATCGACCCTTCATGGGTGGGCAACCAGGTTTGGTCCGTTGGGCTAAGACTCAAACCTGATCACCCTTCTTCCCCCCAATTGAAGTCCAATCGGGGGGGGGGGGGGGGGGGGGGGGGGGGGGTCGATCACTCAAGTTTGCATCTTGACTCAGATCTGGTCCCCTACCCATTGGGGGTCTGATTGCGTCAAGACTCAGACCCGAGCCCCAATCAATTTGGGACTCAATTGTAACATTTGACAAAGTTCGAAATGGTTAAATTGTGATATATTTTTTAATTTTTTTTTGTTATTTTTACAATTTTTAAACTTATTCTATTAAATTTGGAAGACAAAATTGATGGCGGGGCAAACTTGCACTTTGGCAAATATGAATTTTTTTTTTACGATTTAAACTTTAGGGGGAAAACTCAAAATTTGCTAAGATATTAGGGGTAAATGTGATATTTTACCCACAGTAAATTTAATTTCTAATTTTTTTTATAACCTATGATGTAAAACCTATTTAAATTATTTTTTAAATGAATATATACTACAATAGATTTCAATTTTTTTTAATATTATAGAGTTTATGTTTTTATAATAAGCAAAAGAATAATGCATAAAATAATTATATATATATATATTAGTTCTAAATTTCAAATTGAGATTGTTTATGTATGATTTGTTTTATTGATAATTGATTTGGTGCGCTATTAAAAAACATGTGTACATGTCATTAAGAATAGTATTTTTCTTAATTTTATTGTTATTATCATATTTATACTATTTTGTTAATTTTTGCACCATAGTTTTTGTTTAAAACAAAAACTCTTAAAATTATTTTACTTTGAAATTTTTTATTCTTAGAAATTTCCATGATTATCAAATTTGAAAAAAAAATTTTAACTCAATTATTATTATTTTGGCCAAAACAAAACAAAATTATATATATATATATATATATATAATATTGTTATACTTTTTTTTTTATAAAAAGTATATATATTATTTTCAGAATTTTTTTGTATTTTAATCACTTTTAAAATCAAATTAATTAAATAATCATGTTATCTGTCATTCATTATGTTATCATTTCATTTACACAACTGAAATAAACATATTATTTTCATTTCATATCTGTCCTTTTTTTTGTGATTCCATTAAAATTTATCTGAATTTCCCACTGTTTGTATTAAACAATATTTAATTTTGATTCAGACCTGAACCTTGCCGATCTTCAGTAATTATTTCTGTTTGAATATTATTATATAGTTCATACTTATGGAGAGTCTTTGTTTCAATTTATTTATTAATCTCAAGTTTGAATTTATTTATAAAATTCAATGCTATCATCAACAAACACGTGTAGAGTATTTGTGAATTACAATGTTGTCCCCCTAGGCTCGTAAACTAGCTATTCTCCCCATGCAATGCCATACCGACAAAGCAGACGAGATCTCAACTGGCTATGAAACACATAATTAAATAGGTTTTATTGAGTGAATTAATATAATCAAAATATTGGTTCATAAGTTCAATCTTACCATATGTTTCGAGTCATGTGACCGGATAATACCCTATGTTATTTCTTGGTACCTTCTACTTTCAGAATGTTGTTATTTAGTTCAAATTACTGTTGACGACAAGTTTAACTAACGGAATACTGATGTAACGAATGAAAAATATAAATAAATAGGGAAAAATTAGAAAAGAAATAAAAAATATTAAAACTTTATATATTAATATAAATTATTGTTTATAAATTTATTTATTTTAAAAAATCGAAAACAGAAACAAAATTAGAGTTCGACTCTTGAGTATAATTGACCTAGTCTAGGGTCGAACCCTGGGCTGGGTTGGACCCCCACCAAGTCGCCTGACCTGGGTTCGACCCTATCTGTATCAATTGGACCCAACCCAAGGTCGAACATTAGTTTTTTTATTTATTTATATTTTCGATTTTTTTATTAATTAAATAAAATATTATATGATATATCTACGTGATGCTGATGTGGTGGTGACGTGGTGCTAACATAGATCATTTAACAAAAAATATTTAACGGTTGACTAACACAATATACTGTAGGACAACATCCTCCAAACATAATTGACTATTTGACCACATCAAAAAAATATGGTACCATCCGATCACATAATATATCTTACTATTAACATATGAACCCTTAAAATATCATACCATGAGAAAAATGATTTTAAAAAAGTTTAAATTTCAGTTTTTATTATATATGTTTTCTAACTGGCAGCTTCCAATTCTATTCCCCTTCTTTGTTTCTTCTATTCCCCTCCTGTCATAACCAAACTTCGATACAAGATTCTCCCATATTAATATAATTCATTGAATTATTTAAATATTATATATATTTTTGTTAAATGATATTATATTTTAATTAATACTACTCAATACTTTTTTAATTATAAACTGACAAATTTACCCCTATAAATTTGAAAATCATCATACTTACCTAAATAATCTGATTATTGAGAATGAAAACATAATGCTCACATTTTTTTTATGGTTAATTAAGTGAAACGTTATACATGTTTGCGCATGTGACTAATAGGTTATAACTTGTGCAGGAAGGTTACACATGTTTCAGCACGTGACTGAAACGTCATTTTTACTGTTGTCTGTTAAATATCACCGTTAGTTTGTCCATGTGCCTTGCACGTGAGTTACTTCCAGCCTTAACTTCCCAAAATGCCCTTAATGTTGTATATTAGAAGACATTTCTATTCTTCACGCAGCAGAGCGTTCCTTCGAAGATGAAGAAGGAACCATGGACTGGGTTCGGCCCCTCCCCTCCACGCGATCCTTTGGCGTCTCTGCGTTCCCACTCTACCATCCAAGATTCGTCCTGTTTAGTGTCAACAACCCGACTATGTTTCTGCGGTGAGATTTCGTCGGTCAAATGTGCGGGTACTTGGAAGAATTTCGGTCGTAGGTTTCATGGGTGTTCACATTTTGAGGTAATTGCAATTTTTTGGTACCATGTTGTCCCTATTAGTTTGTTATGTTAGAAACCCTAATTTTGTTAAGAACCCTAATTTTAACATCTTGTTCCTTTTTTGTGTTGTCCAGTCTGTACAAAATCCTGGTTGTGGATTTTTCCAATGGGAAGATCCACCGATATGTCAATATGGAAGAAACGTTGTGTTTAAGTTTCAAGGTGTAGAGGGACAGCTTCGATCAGAACTTGCGACTGCACATGCTGCAGAAGCTGCTGCGAAACAAAAACACTGGAAATTGTATGCTGCAATTCTCGTTCTGTGTTCTTTCATTTTCATCAATGTACAAAACAAGTAGATGTATTTGAATTAGTTGATCAGCATTGTGGAAATGGATTTCAGTTCTGTATGTTGCAATTGAAAGACAGGAAGTTGTATGCTGTATATGGTGCAATTGCAGTTTTGTATATGTTATGCATTGCAGTTGTTTTGCATCTGTGTTTCAGTTGTTGAGAAACTGAATTTCTACACATGTTATAACGAAATGTGATTAAATGGTCATACATGTTTTCTATAATGTGATTAAAAAGTCATACATGTTTCTCTATAATGTGATTAAATGGATACTGTTGTTTGAAATGATATGATTAAAAGGTTCTACATGTTACCCATACTGTGATTAAATAGTACATCATGTTTCATATAAATGTGATTAAAAGGTTAAACAGCCGTAACAGATCAGATCTGCCCAAACATATTCCAACATTCCATTCAAAACCTGAAAAACCAGAAACATACATCCATAGACTTTCATAGAAGAAGTTCAACAGACATAAGTCACCAAGTACCACCCATGTTCGACCCAAAACATGTACAAACAGAAGACCTGTTGGACAAAACAGGATGTGGTCCTTTTACTGGGTATATCGTTTGTCACCCGGATAACTAAACTGACCCATGCTCCTTCTGTGTTGTCTTGTCCTTTTTGGTAGAACCATCTTCAGTGGTAAATCTGTTAGAATCAGTTCTCTCGAATCTGAAAGTACAGGTGCCGAAGAGGCGACATCGTCTTCAATGTCCACATAAGTCGGAGACTGACGAACATTCAGTTTTCTTCTTTTACCTGCTTTTTTGGCCTGTTTCAAACAATTTTTTGTTAATTAGTATAAAAGTACAATCGGTAACACAATTTTAGAGTTGAGCACTAACCGAGGCTGATTTAACTGCTAGCGATTTAAAACGTCTCTTTGGCGTTTTGAATGGATCAGCTTCGGTGTTGACTGCGGGTTCTGCTGGTGGATTCTCTGGTTCAGCAGGAGGCGTACCTAAACGTACAGGAGGAGGCGTACCTAAACGTACAGCAGGAGGCGTACCTAAACGTACAGCAGGAGGTGATTCAGCTTCTCTAGCAGCAACTGGCAGCGGGTCATCAACAGCAGTTGGTTTCTTTTTTCTAACTGCGATTTTCTGTCTTCGTACTGGACTTTTTGTCTTCTGGGACTGCTTCGGCTGAGACTGAGAACGGGTTCTCCGCTGTGGACTCGGTTGGCTATGTGTCGTTGCTGTTTGGGGTTGTGAATCGGTGTTCAACTTTCTCTTGGTAGGACGCTTCTCAGACTTCTTTGTCCCACTAACGCCAGCACCAACAACATCCTTGACCTACGCCAAAAACGCCCATGTCAGAAATTGTTTTAAAAACTGTTTCAAAACAAGGAATCTTATCTAAAAACAGCACCTCAGGGATCCTTTGGGAGCATCCTATCTTATTGTGGCCATGTTCACCACATTCTGAACAAAACTGTTTTAAACCAATTTTGCTCAGTCGTGCACCACCTGCATGAATGTCTTCTGTGACCGACCGAACTCGTTTTTTCCTTGGCCTTCCAGAACGAGCCTTAAATAGCGGAGGATCAACGGGTAATGCGTTTACCTTTGCCCAATAATCCCGTCCAGGCAAGGCATGGATTACACCTGCGTAGGTGCGTAGGTATGCACTTTTGTAGTACATTGGATCACAGTACGGTGCGAGCTCATGAACACGGGCATGAAATTGTCACACACACATTTCATCCCGATGTGGTGGTTATGATGTATTCGGGGACATTGATGCTATTTCACAAGTTGACATATTTCAAATGCCATTTGACGGTTCATTCTTCGTGCGACCACCTTATATCCGCACAAATGCTTGCAGTAAACCTCCACTCTAGTTTGGTTGTTCACAGGGAACTCCACATCATAACCATTCACTATAGCGTGGTCCCTCATTGCCTTTCTAAACAGCTCGACCGTACCGAATAACATCCCGAGGTTGAGCTCCATGTCGAACGCATCCTTGTCCTCATCGTAAATCTTTCTCTTTTCAGCGCTATTTACCTCGTCCTCTTTGTCGGTCTTCCTTTCGGCTTCCAACGTGTCGCTTTGGACGTCACTACATGAGTCTCCAAATCCAACTTGCTCCCAAACAAACATTTTTTTCTTCTCCACATTCGGTTTTCTGTCTTTCCGTCCACCTTCATCGCTTTCACCCTTCGGTTTTCCTTCTTCATCGGCCTCCATGTCTTCATCCGAACTTGACTCGTCTTCACTTTCAGCAACCTTTGAGGCTACAAAATCTGAATCATCGCTGTCATCTTCACTTTCAAAGTTGAAGTTTCGCAAGTCGTCCAGAAGATTCTTCAAAGTCTCCAAATTGTCACTGTCATCGTCATCAAGGAACAACTTCTTCTTCCCCTTTTCAGTAGTTCGGTCTTCTTGACTTTATCCTCTTTGACCGGTCGTTCAATCACTAATTCAGGTTCCTTTGAACGACATGCTCGACGAGTCTTGTTTATCAACTTGTTGCGCAGCTGCATCAGAAATGGATCTTTCACACACTCTTCTCTATCAAATGGTGGCATAATGTAGAAACTGATCTCCTTCGTTGTTCTCTATCAAATGGTGGCATAACTTCAATTTTGGCCGAAAGATTCAAACTTTACGCACTAAAAAACAGATTTTTTCAAACTTCATACCCCTAAACCAGCAAGTTTCGGTCAAATACCCATTTTCACAAACACAAATTTCATAAACAGCCGCTAAACCCTAAATGAAGACAAACATTTGCTCGATCAATAGGTGAAGTCGCAACAAATCAACAAGGGAAGTCACGGGAAGCGAAATCAATTCGGTACACAGCAGCAACCTTCCGCGCGAAATCAGTTCGGTTTACAGTAAGGCACAACGAAATCAGTTCAAGAACAAGAAGCCGATTTCACAACTGGAACGCGAGAAGAAGAAGACTCTTACCTCGGAAATGCACGGAAGCAGCTACAGCAGGGGACCGTGGCGCAATCAACTTCTACGGGAAGGCAAGGGACGGGAAGCAAGAAATGGGGGGAAATGGGTTGATGAAACTGATTATAGGGGACGTAAGGGGCTTCAAGGTAATTTGGTATTTCTGAAATTAAACTACCTCTTATCACGTGACCAGCACATGAGCATTAAACGGAAAATTTTCACGGTTCAATGACGGAGTAACGTTTCAGCCACATGCTGAAACATGTGTAACATTTCAGTCACGCGAAAAAACATGTGTGACCAATTAATCACATTAGTCAAACATGTGTAACGGTTCACTTAATTAACCCTTTTTTTAACAACGCCTAGATTTCAGATTCAGACTCTAAAATGAAATATACTCATAATTAACATATTTTTCCTTTACGAAAAATAAAAAATAAAATAAGGCTCATATTTCCCCTCTAATCAAGACTAATCAAAGTTATCATATTTGATATATTACTTTTAATAAAAAGATTATTACATAAATTATAAATCATATATGAGTAATATGTAATCATTGTAGTGTTAATTCAAACATATTATATGGTTTAATGAGTTAGCTACATAGGAATGATGATACCTGGCCATAATCTCTCTCTCTAATTACATAATGTAAGTCTACATAAATAAATCAAAAGTATTAATGTGTCAATTTAATAATTTATAATATTTTGGATTTTTTTTTCATTATATCTCTATATATATGGAAACTAATTCTCCTTATTTTGATATGTCATGTGTAAACATCACATTTTCCTATAGGGGTATCACATGAAGAGGTTGTTATGTTAGCTTTGACTCCAAGCAGAGGAACAAAGACATCAGAGTTAGATAGATGGCAAGAGTTTTTATTAGATAAAGACATGACAATGGCTTTGTCTTCAAACTTAGGGTAATTGGGAAAGATTCTGGTCTCTTCTCACTCCTATGCATCCTATATGAAAGCAACACTCCAGAAATTTTAGGCAAATCTTTATAAACCCTAGTTACAACTCAAAAAAATCACTATCTAATTAAATGTAATCATAGTTTTAAATTTATAACATAAGAAACTTGTGTTCAAAATATTTCCTAACACCCTAGTCAATAGAGACACGTGGGAAAATTAATTAATAAATACGTTATACAAAATAAAACACTTTTTTTTTTTATCATAGAAGTGTAAAAATTGTAATTTTTTGGCATTAAGCATTAAGATATCCTTTTTTGCAACATATCTAGTTCTCTTGGAAAAATAGTAACATTATTTTAATTTGCATATGAATCATTTTGTCCATTAACTTAGAAAGAAACAAACTTCAATCACATTCATCTATTCATCATGAAAGGTTGTTTTCCTTAATGAATGATAGTTTGTTCTTATTCTTCTCTCCATTGGACCATGGGGTGGTACCTCAGAGGCTCAGAGGGGTATTTCAGGCATTTTATATACAGAGGAGACCAAATGATCGATGCCTCATTTAATATCCCGCCATGTCCTTTCTTCTCCATTCTTCCATCTTCTCTTCCTCTTCAACCATCAGAGGTGACCATATAGACCAGTAGAGAGAGAAAGAACTCTAGGTAGCCTTGTAGAGAGATAGAGAGAGAAAGAGATTGTTTTTGGCCGCCGTGAATGGCTCACGGGTGGATCAAGTCGTTGCAGTGCAAAGCCAGAGCGTTCGACGACGTCTACGACCCGAAACAGAAACCGAAGAGACCACTCCCCACCTCAGCCACCTGCAGAAGCGGCGCACAAACCCTAAAAGACGTCATTGGCACGGCCAAGCAACGGAACTCGAAGTCCAAACCGCCGGAGAAGCCTGTCTCGAAGTCGAGAAGACACGACGGAGCAGAACCGAGCCCAACCAGCCACTCTGGACGGCAGCACCGGACGGATAATGGGTTTTCCGCCACCCTTCCCGTACGCACCTCCGGCCACCTCTTCCCTGCCCTGACGGAGCTACGCGATGGCCACCCCTCACGCAACGTGGTCGATATTATTTTCCAAACCAGCTGGAACCCGAAGGCGTTCTCGGGCCGGGTCGAGATGATATTCAAAGTGCAGAACAGGCCACGCACCGTGGCCCGGTTCGAAGAGTACCGTGAGGAGGTGAAATCTCGAGCCGTACCTGATGAGCTGGCCCCGGGGGAGGAGAACGCTCGGTGCACTGCAGATGGAAACGAGCTTATGCGGTTTCAGTGTATCGGGCCAATTTCGACTTCTTTCGGAACCAATGACGTGGTCGGGGGTACATGGGTTAGCCCGCGGGCAAAGAGTGCAGTGATTTGCACGTTTTCAGGGAGCAAGTTGGCTCATGAGAGTGCGGGTGGTGGTCAGGGGAGAAGAGCCATGATGGTTTGTCGAGTCATAGCGGGCCAGATTGGACCCGCAAAGCAGCTAGGTCTCGACCCGTTCGACCCGTCTCGGCTAGGGTACGACTCAGTGAGCGGGGAAAATGGGGAATTGCTAGTCTTTGATCCTCGTGCAGTGTTGCCTTGCTTCCTTATCATCTATAGAGTGTAAAGAAATTAACATGTTTGAAGAATATTTTGCATACTTTTATTTAACATATCTTGTATTCCTTGGAAGTTAATTTTCTGTTTTGTACGTATAATTATTTTGGACGAATTGGTGTCGCTACTTGCATGTTTTGAAATTATTAATATTTTTAGGGAATTTATTTGTGTAATACTGAGGCAAATTAATAAACTGATAATGCATGTACAGGATATATGTTTTTTTTTTCTTTCCTAAAGTTAATTACTTAGTTTCGTTTTATTAGTAGCGTTTTTCATTTTTGTTGGTATTGCAGCGTTCTTAGATCGGGGGGGATACTAATTAGATGAGTGATTTGAAATTTTTGATGTTAATTAATTTGTTTTTTTACACTTTAATTTTGACTAGGGTTTGCGATAAGTTGTGCACGAGATATTTTGAGAGGTTGAGCGTCGTTACTATGTTTATCACATATGAGCTACATGAAAAATGCATTTAAGAATACTTATACGGTAATATATGTTGCAGCATTTAGAAAATTCTATAATTTTAAAGAGCAAGTCAATTCAACAACATTATGTAAAATGTGAACAATCACTTAACAATATTTTGTTAAATATAAGCAATTATTTAACAATATTGTGGAAAATATATCTGACTCCTAAATATCATTACTAACATATGCGGAGTTGGCCAAAAAAAACTAACATATGCGGTCATTTAACAACGTTTTTTTTAAACATATAGTTAACCATTTAATAATATTCACTTGCTCCTGACATTTCTAATCAAGCTTATACATTGAAGAAATAGTTTTACCATAGTAAATAATCAAAAACTACAACACAAAACAATTCAATACATCAAGAAAATCAATACCATAGTTATCAGAACCGGACCAGCTATCGAACCGGCGAGGGGGCCGGTTCACGGTTCGACCGGTCTAACTCAGTGTGCGGTTCACTGTTCACAAAGGGAAAAAACTTAAAACTTTAAATACATACATAATCTCAAACACAAACATAATTACCTCATACTACATAGTCTCACACACACACAAACTACATAGTTTCAACTTCAAACACACATTACTCTCAATTCTCAAACACAATACACAATAGTGTCAAAATAAAACACAATGACAATAGGTTTAAACCTAGTAGTGAACCTAGAAAATTTATAAAATCATATAAAAGTGATGAAAAAATACATGATATACTAAAATAAAAAAACTATATATATAGTTTTGTATATATTTTTTTCATTCTTTTTAATGACTCTTTTTTGTATCATATTATGTTTGTTTCTAACATTGTTTTCAATTTCTCTTATAGTTCCGTACTTTTAGTCTTGTAAATTAAAACCTACAAACATTTTTTTAATATTTGTTTGATAGGTATTTTAATAATTTATCTTTAATATTATTTTTTCCCAAATGTTATCACTTTTTAAAAGTTTTTATAATTCTTCTATTTTTTTATTGATTTAATTATATTATATGTTTAGTTTTAGATTATTTTGCAACATAATATATACTATAGGATGCAAATTATAAAATAAATATTTTGAAAAAAATATATATTTAAGGTAATTTGGACGTCAAGTAGAATAGGAAAAATAGTTTTTTTTCCTTTTTTAAAAAATATTTTAGAACCAAGTCTATTTTAAATTTCACTCTAAAAACAACACTGTTTTATTCTTTCTTCCACCTTTAAAAAAAATAGCTAAAAAGTGAACTGAAAATCGGTCAGTTTTAAAAAACCGGTCGGTTTTCCAAAAACCACCCAGTTCAAACACTGTTTATTTGTAAAACGGTCTTTTAACTAAACCAAACCGGACAGGGGTTCGGTTCTCGCTCGGACCACCAGTCCGGTTCTGATAACTATGATCAATACTATCACAATGTGTTACCCGAAACTACTAAAACAATCTAGTTTGTCTTCACGAGGCTATGAATTAGGGCAAGATGATCAATTATATATCAATCCTACCTGCATTTTGATACTTGAGACAAATTACTACCTCCGTTAAATTAGAATTGACGAGACAACACATGATTGATTCATGATTTAAAAACCTTTTTTTTTTCTTCATATTTTCAATAAAAATATTATATTAAAACTTGTATTTCCCCTAATAATTTTCCATTTTTCTAGTATTGTTTTTAAAAATATAATTTTTAAATAATGGACCAATCATGTGTTGACACGTCATTTTTTGTCTAAATTTAAAGAAAAATTAATGGAGGTATCAGTTTGCCCAAACTCCGAAAATCTATGTAGCGCTTTTTGAAAAAGTAAAATTATGGTAATAATTTTTAAATTATTCAAATCGGGTAACGATTCAGTTATAAACCCTTTAATTTGTTTTTTCAAATAGTTATATTTTAAAAAAATATTAAGGCAACAAAAAACTAAAGTAAATTGAAATCCTAATTAAATAGTACTATCCAAAGGTACAATGAGTACATTTTAATCACACTCTCCAACTCGGAAAGTCGTCATCTCGACCCCCATATTGTTCCTATCTCAGCACTGAACATTCTTTATTTTCCTAGGTCTCGTCGCTTCAACTAAACATGTCTATACTTGAGTAAGCTGAGTTACTAGTAGTTGAAGAGCGGATATGTCAATCCGGTTGATCCTCTTTAAAATTCGATGTCACTTGTTATGTCATGAACTTATTAAACTAATCAAGTTCACCAATGAGTTTATGAACAACAATTTGAATCATCTCCTCTATATGTTTCTTCGACCAACCAACCTAAAATCTCTTTGCTTGCTTGATATGCCGAACTCCACGAATGAAACTATATATATTTATTGTCCAAGTCTAATTCATTAGTTTCGCTCTTCTAAAATCGTGTGTTTTGTTGACTTTGTTGATCTTTCGAATGAGGTTTCTTGTTGAACTTTCGAATGGGGGTTGCTTGGATTATTCTGAAGTCGTGACGAAACTTTCACATTGAAACGATTTGGACGCACCCAAACTTTCAATCGGATTAAATCAGAATATTGAACTAGAACTTGAGAAGGATTGTGAATGTTTGAGATAAAATTTTCGGACCTCCCCTATAACCAATTTATAGTGTTTGCCACACCCTTTAGAAGAGACACCACACCCTTTGGAAGAAACACTATGCCATTGGGAAGAGACACTGCACCCTTTGGTCAACCCATGTAACATTTCGGCCAAACCATGTCCCTTGGATTCAAAATTTGGCTCCAAAGCAAAGGGACACCTTGTGATGGTGACTTGGAGTCGAAATAATTGCAATGGTTCAACCTAATACTTGACTCTAAAGTAAGTGTCCAAAACCCGAGAATTTTGAGGTTAAAATGTTAAGTCATTAGTTCCAAAAATTCAAATTTACAATGAATTTTTAGAATAGTGACTTTATGAAAATAAAAAATTTCCCAGCCAGGGGCTCTGCCCCTTTGACCCCGCCAGGGGCGCTGCCCCTTTGAACCCAATTGTTTGTCTCTAAGCAACTGATGAATCTCTGATACAGTGAATCATAATATAATTAACACAAGCGTGCACTCCGCACCCTCCTGACTTGTTTAATGTGATACTATGATCCTATTGGTCAACTAGTCAATCCAATTACACTAAAATATCTAACAATCCTCCTCCATTTTAGTGTAATCCTTGATTAACTAAAAACAAGATCACAACAAATTTATGCATAAATGAAATATCACGACGATTGAATTTAATCTTAGTGCATTACACATTTCAAATATTCGAATATCAAGGTGTCACTATGGACTGAACATTCGCTATTCAATGTGAATACATGAAGATAATATACACATAAATTAACATTCTCAAATGTTCTTTCTTAACACTATCTTTTACTAGCCTTGTGTCCTAATCCTTCAGAAACATATGAAAGCCAAGCCCTAGCTTCTTGAAGCGGCTAAACTTCATGTTTATATAGGTATCTCTTTTCCTCTTGCACCTGCATATGTAATTTTTTAAAGAACAATTAAGAAGTTAAACTTCAACCTTCTCTACTTGCAGGTCTGAACACATACCTTGGGATAATATAATCAATGTGTTCCAATCTCTAGATGTGAAGCTTTCCACATTGAATTCAACACCTAATGTCATATTAGGTGGGAATTGGGTATCTCAACATGAGAGATTTCAAATGGACTTTAATCTTATCCCTATAGCCGATTTGTGCACAAGATCCCTTCTTAACCCTTTGGTTAAATGATCAGCTAAATTATGTTGAGTTTTTATAAACTCCACTGATTTAACACCATGCATGATGAGCTCACGAATCATGCTGTGTCTAACACCTAAGTGTCTAGACTTGTCTTTGTATACTTGCCTATATGCATTAGCCAAGCAGGCAAATTCACTATCACAACTGATAGATATAGAAGATATCGGTTTATGCCATAATGGAATTTCATAAATCAGATTTCTTAGACACTCAGCTTCTTTACCCGCCGATGCTAATGCAACAAACTCAGACTCCATTGATGAGTGAGTAATGCAACTTTGTTTCTTTGATGCCCAAGAGATGACACCTCCCCCAAGAAGGAATACCCATCCACTTGTAGAAGAATGATCTTCCACATTCGAAATCCAACTTGCATCCGAATATCATTCAAGAACCAAAGGAAATCCAGTATAAGTCAAACCATAATTCATGGTTCCTTTCAAGTACTTGAATACTCGATTTAAGGCTTGCCAATGATGTGAACTTGGATTGCAAGGATATCTACTAAGCTTTCCAAGAGCATAAGCAATATCTGGCCTAGTGCTAATCATGGCATACATAAGACAACCAATAGCTCTTGAGTATTCAAGTTGAAATACTACAACACCTTTATTAGGTAGATGCTTAAGACAAGGATCTATGAGTGTGCTAACTGGAGAACAATCTTTAAAAATAATTTATTCAGAATTTTCTTAATATAATGGGATTGAGAGATTGAAATACCATTGTTCTTTCGCTTGATCTTTATAACAAGAATCACCTCAGCCTCCCCCAAATCCTTCATGTCAAAATTAGATGACAGGAATTTCTTGCTTTTATCAACTTGATTTTGGTCAGTACCAAAAATCAACATGTCATCTACATATAGCCAAATAATAACTCCTTTACCAGAAGTATCAAATTTGCTATATACATATTTGTTTGCTTGGTAAAGAAGAAAACCATTAGACAATACTACATCATCAACTTTTTTATGCCATTGTTTTGGTGCTTGTTTAAGACTATACAATGATTTCTTCAACTTGCACACCTTGTTTTCATATCCAGACATAACAAACCCTTCCAGTTGTTTCATATAAATTTCCTCATCCAAATCACCATTCAAGAATGCAGTTTTCACATCCATTTGATGAATTACAAGGTTATGAATAGCTGCAAGTGCTATTAATAACCTAATAGTGGAGGTCCTAGCAACAGGAGCATAAATATCAATGTAAACAATCCCTTCCTTCTGTTTGAAGCCTTGGATAACCAATCTAGCTTTATACTTATATATGCTACCATCCACTTTTATTTTCCTTTTGAAAATCCATTTGTTTCCCAAAGCTTTACAGCCAGGAGGTAGATCAGTCAATTCCCATGTATTATTATTTATGATTGAATCCATTTCATCGTGGACAACTTCTTTCCAGAATGCAATATCTCTTGAAGCCATAGCTTCACTAAATGTTCTTGGATCCTCTTCAATCATAAAACAGTATTGATATTGATACTCAATATCATCTCTTGACCCTTTAACTAAATAAAGTTGAAAATCATATCCAAAAGATTTAGCTTTTCTAGTTCTAGTGCTTCTCCTTGGTTTAGTCGGTCTAGGTACAGAAACAGTACCACCAGAAGCATATGAACTTAAAGAATTTTGAATCATATCTTTTGGTCTAGGTATAGATGTAAATCTATCTTCATCAAAGGTAGCATCTCTTGATTCTATAACTGTGTTAACAGACACATAGTCATTAGATTCTAATACATAGAACCTATATGCATAGGAATGGTCAGAATACCCAATGAAGATACAATCTATACCTCTTTCACCCAAATTTCTTCTTTTGGGTTCAGTGAGCCTTAAAATTGCTCTACATCCCAAAACTCTCAGAAAATTTAATTTTGGTGGCTTTTTATACCACAATTCATATGGGGTAATCTTATTCTTTTTATTAGGAATTCTATTCAATAAGTAACAGGCTGTTAACATAGCCTCACCCCAAAAATCTTCACTTAAACCTGAATAGGATAACATGGAATTAACCATCTCTTTCAAAGTCCTATTCTTCCTTTCTGACACACCATTTTGTTGTGGTGTATAAGGAGCTGTAGTTTGATGTATTATACCAGTAGATTGAAAATATACTGGATCATAATACTCACCTCCTCTATCAGTACGCAAATTTTTAATCAATTTACTTTGATGTAGCTCAACTTCTTCTTTATAAATTTTAAATTTATCAAGAGCTTCATCCTTAGCATGCAACAAATAAACATAGCAATCTCTAGAAGCATCATCAATAAAAGTAATGACATACTTTTTATTTCCTAATGAATGAGTAGCATGAAAGTCACATAAATCGCTATGCATCAGTTCCAATACATTGGATACTCTATTTACATCCTTGAAAGGTTTTCTAGTTATCTTAGTTAACATGCACGTTTTACATTTCTCATTGTTTATATCAATAGCAGGCATGAGACTCATTTTAGACATATCTTTCATTCTTTTATAATGAACATGTCCTAGTCTAGAATGCCATAAATCTGATTTATTCATATTATTGCTAGTACTAATAGAAGTCATACAGGCAAATTCATTAACAAATGAAACCTTAACATTCAACATAAAATACCATTACTTAAATAACTGAATCCTACAAAAGTACCATGTTTGGACAAGATATACTTGTCACTTTCATACACTTGTTTAAAACAACACCTGATAAGAGATTCTTTCGAATCTCGGGAACACACAATGCATTGTTTAAAGATAGACATTTTCCTGAAGTAAAGACAAGCTTAACATTTCCTAGTCCTTTGATTGGTTCAGTCGCAACATTTCCCATCTTTAAGACAGATCCATCGTCAATTGGTTGAAAGTCTTTGAACCAACGAAGATCTTTGCACACATGAGTTGTTGCTCCTGAATCAAACCACCATGCAACATGATCAACCTGCACATAAAATGCCTCAAATATTACTGATACATAATTCTGACCCGAATTATTATTTTGTATTCAAATTTGACCTTGTTGCTTTTCAGGATCCTTAGATTCTCTTGGACCAGCGTTATGCTTGCCTTTTCCAACCCGGCAATCCTTCTTGAAATGACCGAGTTTGCCACACTTCCAACATGCCACCTTAGGCTTCTTGTTGAAAGACTTGTTGTCATCTCCTTTAAACATTCGTTTGTTCCCTTTGGCCGAATTTGAAAATCGACCCTCTTCAACCATGTTCACAGAAGAGTTACCAACTTGGTGCTTACCCTTAGGGTTATTGTCAACTTCTTGAGCCCTTAAAGACTTCTCAAACCTAAAGTGACTTTCAAGTTGAAAAAGAGACATCTCTTCCCTATTATGTTTCAGGGTATGTTTGAAATCTTTCCATGATGGTGGCAGTTTGTCAATAACACTAGAAACCGAGATGGATTCATCCATCTTCATGTTATGTTGAGCAAACTGTCCCAGAATCCTTAACAGTTCGTTATACTGTTCCATGATCGGTCTAGTATCAACCATCTTGTAATTGTTAAAATTACTAACAATAAACTTCTTGCTTGAAGCATCTTCGCCCATGTACTTGGATTCAAGGGAATCCCACAAATCTTTTGCAGACTCGACATTTTGGTATATATCAATTAGGGAATCATACATACCGTTCAAGATGTGACCACGACAAATGTAGTCATCGTTCTCCCATTTGCAGCGGCGCCTAGTCTGTTCCACTGTTTCATTGTCGAGCAGTTCTGGCGTGGGAGTACTTAGCACGTACACCACCTTTAGGGTTGTTAAAAGGAAGTGCATCTTCTTTTGCCATTTTCGAAAGTCACTGCCTTCGAACTTATCTAACTTTGCAAACTTGCTCGTCATGTCTCTAGTAGATTCTCCGTTCGTCATCTTCACAGAATTGTTTCAATCTTTGTTGACTTTGTTGATCTTTCAAATGGGGGTTCTTGTTGAACTTTAGAATGGGGGTTGCTTGGATTATTCTAAATTCGTGACGAAACTTTCACATTGAAACAATTTGGAGGCACCTAAATTTTCAATCGGATAACATCAGAATACTGAACTTGAACTTGAGAAGGATTGTGAATGTTTGAGATAAAATTTTCGGACCTCCCCTATAACTAATTTATAGTGTTTGCCACACCCTTTGGAAGAGACAATATGCCATTTGGAAGAGACACTACACGCTTTGGCCAACCCATGTAACAAAACCATGTCCCTTGGATTCAAAATTTGGATCGAAAGCAAAGGGACACCTTGTGATGGTGACTTGGAGCCGAAGTAATTGCAATGGTTCGACCTAATACTTGGCTCTACAGTAAGTGTCCAAAAATCAGAAATGTTGAGGTTAAAATGTTAAGTCATTAGTTCCAAAAATTCAAATTTACAATGAATATTTAGAATAGTGACTTTATGAAAAATATTTTTTTCCCAGTCAGGGACTCTGCTCCTTGGACCCCGCTGGGGGCGCTGCCCCCGGAGCCCTGCAAAGGGGGCGTTGCCCCCTTTGACCCCCATTGCTCGTCTCTAAGCAACTGATGAATCTCTGATACAGTGAATCATAATATACTTAAACAAGCGTGCACTCCGCACCCTCCTGACTTAATTAATGTGATATGATACTATTGGTCAACTAGTCAATCCAATTACACTAAAATATCTAACATGTTTACCTTTATTTTATTGTCGAAACCAACTTTGAAGGATGAACGTAGCTTGCAACTTATATATTGAAAAATGGTAATTCAAGTCATTATTACGTCGCATGCTAAACTAACAAAACAAATTCACAATAGTTTGTAATTTTAAAAAAATAATATTATCATATATAAGTAATTAAATAATGCAAGTTCAATTAAATAGTAATATTGACAAATACAATAAGTAACTAAAATGGCAATTAATTATTATTATTATGCATTTTTTTCTAATTCCTATTTACCATTCTCCAAGTATATACAAACGTGGGCGTAATATTTATAAGGGTTAATTACCTGAACTGTTACTTATGTTGGCACATGTGACTGAACCGTTCAAACCTGAGCTCAATCGTTAGTTATGCTTCCATATATGACTGAACGGTTCAATTTTTTAACTTCCGTTATTTCTCATCGTTAACAATTGGAATGTGCTTGTCATGTGACCTTTTATATTGTGAACTTCACAAACTTCCCAAATTACCATAAACTTTGTCTACTTAATCAGCTTGTTCCTTATTAGCATCTTTGGGCGTGAAAATTTTGGAGAAGCCACGCTCGGAAGCAGAAGGAAGAAGTTACGGAGAGTTGAAGACAGAACAGTCAGCAACCATGAAGTCTGAGGATGAATGTGCTCCTATGAAGTTTGACAACAGTCGAAAGGTTCAATCACGGTCAAGCTTTTCCCCTAATCCTTGCCACGGAGTTTCGCATCTGAGAATGTGTTACTGCGAACGGGCGCAAATTTTTTGGAGAAGGCACGCTGGGAAGCAGAAGAAATAAGTCATGGTGAGTTGAAGACAGAACAACCAACAACCATGAAGTTTGAAGATGAATCTGCTCCTATGGTGTCTGACAACCGTCGAAAGGTTCGATCTTGGTCAATATTTTCCCATAATCCCTGCCATAGAGGTTCGCGTCTGAGAATGTGTTACTACGAACGAGAAAATTTTGGAGAAGCCACGCTGGGAAGTAGAAGGAAAAAGTCACGGTGAGTTGACCAACAACCATGAAGTCTGAGGATGAATGTGTTCCTATGGTGTTTGACAACCGTCGAAAGGTTCGATATCAGTCAAGCTTTTCCCCTAATCCCTGCCACGGAGTTTCAAGTATGAGAATGTGTTACTGCGGGCTTGTGTGCTCCATAAAACCTGCTGGTACGTGGCAGAATTTCTCTCGTCGTTACCATGCATGCCCCAATTTTGATGTAATTTCATAGTGTGTAACCCTAATTCGTTTGTTGCACTAATTGGACCCCTAATTTCTCCTTTTCGAACCCTAATTTGTAATCCATGGTGCCTATTATTATTTTTTCTGTTGTAGTCGGTACAGACCCCCTACTATGGATTTTGTGATTGGGAAGATCCATCTATGTGTCCTTATGGCCAGATTGCAGTGATGCAATTTCAACAAAGAGAGAAACATTTGAAAGAACAATTGGATGTTGCGAAAACTCGAGCTCTTGAAAGTCGACCAAATCGGAAGTTAGTTGCAGCGTTGGTAATTATTATTGTTGTTTTTGTTCTAAGTTCAATTGCGAAGAATTAGGAGAAGTGCGTAGCAAGTTCATATGACATTTGTCAGTAAGGTTTGTCTGTAAATGAAGTATGAATTGTAACTGAAGGATGAAGAACATTGTGTATTTTGCGAAGGTGGTGACTTATGTTTGTGGATAAGTTGTTAAATGAAGTGTTATCTTTTCTGCAATGTTATTAAACAATTACTTAAGTTTGGACATTCCGTTAGCTAACCGTTACTTCGATTTTACAGAACCTACATCATAATCCATAAAAATCTAGAATACATCCGAAAACATAATCCATCATAGAATCCAAAAACATGTTCCGTTAAAACAAACCTTCATAACTGACACTATAATCCCACATGAAACACAAAAAAGGATTTATACAAAATATGGAAGAACAACATAAACCTGACTTTACTGTGTAGACCACCAGTATTGCCTTGTTCTCTTTGGAAAGACTGTCTTGAGTGACTGATCCAGTACAACCAACACTCTTGAGTCTGAAAGGACGGATTCTGATGCTGCGATATCGTCAATTTCTATAACAGTTGATTTTTCTCGTCTTTTCTTGAGTTTTGCCGAACTGCGTAAGTGTGCCTAAGTTCGGTGGGAGGTATAGAAGTGTATCATCGTCTATGAGATTGCAATAGATGATCGCTAATATGGAGAGAAACTTGTAATTCATATTTTCCCACGGTATGACAAATGGTTTCTCCTCACCTTCGTATGCATGAATTCCCCCATTGTCCCACTTGCCACCGTGCCTAATGTATAGAATATAAATGTAGTTTTTGCTTGCCATTCCTGAGGATAAAAGTATGCCTCAACATAGATAACAAATTTATCACAAAATGCGAAACATACGTAACCCACAACGCACAAAATTAAACAACATCAACCCAATTAACAACATATACAAACAGAAAAATGACAGAATCAACCCAAATACAGCAAATCTTCGGGGGGGGGGGGGGGGGGGGGGACTTTCACAATAAAAATCAAAACTTTCTTACAAAATCAGCACTCTACAACACGTACCAAGCAAACGAACACAAAACTCTAACCTACAAGCTGAACAATCATGAGGAACCTCAAAATCGCACAATCACACACAAATTGGAACATCAATCTACATCAAATTCAAAATTTTGTACCTTCAGAAGGATGACGCACAGAGGCAAACCGTAATCTTCAAAGGAATCGAAGATTATCGGAGAGAAAAGGGTAGATGAACAGAAACCGAAATGTTAACACATATTAGAATGCGAAAAGACAATCATCCTATAGTTCAGCCGAATTGCAAACGAGAACGTACATGGAGATGTGGTTTCCGAACCGCAATGTCGCTAAGGGGGAGTTCAGTGCTGGAAAGGGTGAGAGCTTTGTGCGGAAGTAAAGATGAAAGGGTTTGTTGGAGGAAAATGGGAGTTGATGTGAAGTTAGGGTGTGTGCTGATGAGTATAAACCGAGGGGGAAGCGACACAAATGTGACAACATGGTAGAATTGTACTTCAATTAACTTCAAATCGTTTAAATTAAGTCAAGTGTTTTCCACATGACATTCTGGCTGAAATATGTGACGAAAATTTTACGGAATAACCATTCAGTCATATCCTCAAACTTAAGTAACGTTTTAGTCACACAAAAAATATGAGTAATCTTTTAATTACATGTATCAAAAATACGTAACTGTTGAGGTAGTTAAATCTGTGTATAACTAAAACATGTGCCAAAGAGTATTGCATATATCATAATAGTGTTGAAATTTCCTTGTTATATAATAATTATATACGTATATATATTGTTGTATTAAATTTTCATATAAAGCAAGTTTTTTTTTTTTTGGCCATCAAGGTTGTTGATCATTCATATAAAGCAAGGTTGTTGATCATTCATTAATTAACTAGTTATAATAATTAAGGGGATAATCCCTCTTGGACCAACGAAAAAAGCTGTTTTATTTTATCGGTTTGTCCATTCCATTAGCTCATGCTTTGTCTGCCCACGATTTTAATACATTTATTGTTAAATATTTATGCTAGAGTTGAAGTTAATGTTGGGATCATGGTATTATTCATGATAATATAAATTATACTGAGAGACATCACATGCTTTGTGATCATCAATACTATTGTATTCTAGGATTATCTTTCAACCATAAACAAACTATTCAAATTTAAACTTGGGCACCTAAAGAGTAATTTTTAAAAAGAATATGTAGTTATTTTAAAAAATACTGATTGTTGTAGTTGAATTTGAATTTGAGTATCATATAAACAAATAGGTTATCACCTCTTATCAACTAGTTGGATTTAGGATGGAACCTTTTTTTTAAAGTACTTCTCTTAGTTTGTCAATTGAGTTTGACTCGGTTTGATATAGAATTTTACATAGTATAAGAGTCCAGTTTCGGTTGTCGACGACGTTGACATGTGTTGTTTTATGTTAACACAACGTCTTGAATTTGTCTGAGATAAGCATTAGCATGAGCAAATTTGTTAAAAAAAAAGTACCAATGCGTGTGGATTAAAACGATATTGGTGTCATGCCTTAATAAAAGATCCCTCACGGTGTGAGAAACCCACTAAGGTTTTATACCACACTGTTTGGTTTGTTTAAATTTGAACACCATAACAAATGTATAATGCATTCACTACTGAAATTCTCATATTTATCGACGAAAAAATAATTTCGTCGGTAAATCTTAAATAACCAACGAATATATTGTCGGTAAACTCAATTTATTGTCAGTAATTAGGTCTTTCCTGACCACATTAATATATCGTTGACAAATAAATATATTAGGTATAAATTTTACCGACAAAGCTCAATTTTCGTCGGTAAAAATATATCTTTGCCGACAAAATGTAATTTTCGTCGGCAATAATAATGTTTGAATTTTTAAAACACCTAAGCACAACAGATAGTCTTGATCTCAGTCTTGGTCTCTTCATTTGTTTTCTCTCTGCCCGATTCTTTTGCATATGCGAAGAATCCCCTTCGTTGCCCGACCGAGGGACGCGCCGCCGCCGGCTGCCTCACCACTCCTGGTACCATCGTCTCTGGCTTCTCTCTTCCCAGATCCTCTTTGTCCTCCACTGACCGCTCCTCCTTCCTCATCAGGTCGCTCTTCCTTTTGATGGATGTAGATTGAGACCTGCGCTTGGATGCGACCAATCGTTGATGCCGCTCCACAATGTCGGGCACTTTCACAAGGTATTCTCTGTTGCAACTCTCTGGACTTGTAGTATTTCAAATTGCAATGAAAAGGAGGTACTTTTATTCAAATTTTATTTCAAAATTGTTCCTTAAATGGTCTAGCTTGTCGTCTTGCTCGATGGGATGACATGTAAAAGAATAGTCTGGTCTTTAAGAACAACCTTTGATGTTAGATTAGTGAATCTGGAGGATCTGAATTTGGAGCTTCAGGAATCGGGGTGGGAGGAGTTGAGGAAAGAGGCTAGGAATATTAAGGGCGATATCGATGTGAAGCTTTCCTCTTATGCCAAGTTCGGTGCTCGATTCTCGCAAGGAGGTTTATTTTCATGACTTAACTGTTGAATATGCTTCCAGGATCACCATATTATTTGCATTTATATTATGTATTCTTGTTGAGCTACGTTATACTTGATGTGTTGTAGTTTAGTTCATTATTCTCTATGAATTTCAACAACTGGATGGAATCGACACAATGGTTTTAGATTTTAGTCACCTTTTTTGGTATAACTGCTACGAGCATGGTGCGGGGGAAAATGGCCTTGGATGAATCAACAATTTTGTGTAAATCAACAATATTAGCCTCATCCTAACTCAATTTACGAGTTTCTGGCTTATCATGCATGGAACTTTCTTGAGTGACACTACCTTCGACTCTTGATCGAATGGTGAGATCATTCATGATTTCAGTTTCCGTTTTGGTTTTCTCATCTTTATTTTTGACAGGTTAGTTGTTCATCTCAATTCAAATGTGATTAATTGTATCATTTTAAGTTATTACTTGAATAAACTGAAGTGTGTTAATGTGATCTTTAAGTATGAGCACATCATCTGGGTGTTTATGGGAAGCTTCCTGTGATGTTTTTCATTGCATGCAAAGCTTATCTAGATTGTTAGGTTCAATGAAACCATAAGTTTGACACACAAAATATTTTTATCGGAATTATTAAAAAGTTCTCTTGGCAAATGGGATCTTGTACTTTAGAATTTCAAAGTGATTTATGCTGCCTGTTCACATATGTTTCAGGTTATATAGATAATGGCACGCCAAAGGTAGGATCGGCAAGGTCATGGAAGTCAATGGAGATGGAGATCCAATCATTATTAGAGTGTCTTACATTATTAGAGTAGGCATAATTTTCATAGAGTTCAGTTTGGATCCTCCCGTAAATATTAAAGAGTGATGCTTTTGTAATAACATGGTTAGAATGTGGTGATATTATGTCATGTTTATTTCTTTTACCCCTTATAGTTGTATGCTTTGCTAATATTGTAGGATATACTTCATCCTCATATTGTAGCATAAATGAGGTTGTAGTATATTTCAGTAACATATTTAGGGTTTTAGAATATTGTAAATTTCTCTATTTTTAAATTTACAATATTGTTTTCTCTTTGTAATTTTTGTTTTTTAAGTTCTTTTATTACCGACATAATTTTCCGTCGGCATAGCATGTGTAACGATGAAAGCAGTTTCGTCGGTAAAATGTATTTACCGATTAATTTTTTTTGTCGGTCAATAGGTATTTGCCGACGAAATTGGCATTGTCGACCAAACCGATTTTGTCGGCAAAAAAATAAGTTGCCGACGAAAAACTTATCTTTGCCGACAAAAGTTACGTCGTCAAACAAATAATTTTTACCGGCGAAATATTTGTGACATATTTCGTCGGTAAACTTTCGCCGACGAAAGTTTTAGTGATAAAATTCTATATTTACTAACAAACTTTGTCTTTCCCGACAAAAAAAATATCGTTGGTAAAAGTGAAATATCCAACAGTTATTATCTAAGTAACTGTTATTAGTTTGTCCATTGAATTTGACTTATCCCATGTACATTTACATACACACTCTTTTTTAAATAAAATTGCTTACCTTTACATAAAAAAAAGTGTAACAAAATTGTAATCATATTTCTATACGTTATCACATAGCTATTATAAGACTTAAGAATAAATTAGTCATGTATATCCATCTCTAATATACATTAATTTTACTAGTGTTAATTTAAGTCGTACCCATAAGTCAGTTGTCTTATAAGTCTTAACTTGCGAGTAAAGCCAATTTGTATACTTTTAACATCCCCAAACATTAATTTACACTTAACTGTTTACTTGAATTGAATTCATCTCATGAGCTTAGTGCCCAACTATTGACCTTTAAGAGCGTATTTATTCTCTTAACATCTTTAGATTTGAACTTGCGCACTTTGATACCATGTTAATTTAGAATGTACGCCTTAATAAATTATTTTATAAATCTGAATTTATAAGTGAAGAAATTCATTATACTCTTAAGATATCTTAACTCATACCAACCTAACAAAATTTGTTTTCCTTTCACCTTTTCTTCCAATTTAATTAATAGAGCATATCCATATATACTTTAGTAAGCATTCTTTGATACCTACTAAAATACTTTATATTTTTAATGCAAATAAACATAAGTATTATGCATCTTATTAAACTTTGACTAATCCCATAAGTTGGTTCGATACATCACCAACACAATTTATTTAAATACAGATTCCTTACATTAAACATTGATTCTTAAACAAAATAAACTTTTGAGATTACAATGGACAACAAGTTGGTGGAAGCATGATTAACTCGTACATTACGACTACAATAAGGGGCAATTACATGATAACATATCAACCTTTTCAACTTTAATTACTTTTATTCTATCCTTTTGGAGACAATTAAAAGTAATTATATAAACTATCAATAATTTTCAGATCCTTAAAATATATATATATATATATATATTCAATTAGCTAGGATGAACGCATAATTTTATTTTAAAGGATAAAAATTAAAATAGTAATGAAATTTCAGAAGTTTTTTTTTTTAGAAATGCAAATATAAAGATTTGAATGAATAAATTAGAATATATATATATATATAATTAATATTTTCCAAAAGTTAGAGGGGTCCTCGTTCTCACATACCATAATATGTTACTAACCTAATGATGGGTGAAGTGCATATTGGACGATGTTGATACTTGATAGTTGCAAAACTTGTCGAAAAAGCTCTTTACAAATGCAAAAAGGGAATAGATATATGTATATTCTGCACCCTTCTTTGTAATATATATGACTTATGTATATAATTAAGGTTTCTGTCTCGGCTCATGGAGAGCGTTGATAGTGAAGGTCGCTGACTAATACCCAATAACTATAATCATAGATTGATTAGGGGTAGAATTTAAACTTTATTTAGTAGCGGATCAAACGGTGTTTGGAGTATGTACATTATATGTAAATATATAATTTCTTGCTGGGTCCAAACATTACTTAACTTGGCTGATAATATCAGCTTGAGTTGATACAATAGAGAATTATATGGTATAAAGTCTTTATCATGATGTTGATTTAATCTTCATACTAAAGTTCTTCTTGTTCCACCTCACACGTCTCACAGTTCATAAACATTTCTTATGTAAAAAATAAGGAGAAAAATGTGCTTATCTACAAGCTATACGGCTCTTAAATTAACATATTAGACCTACGGCATTAAAATTACTCTAATTGGCTTGTTTGATGTTTCTGCCAGAAATGTGTCATTCCAAGTACCACACCGGAAGGCGAACAACATAAACTATACTATATAGATTACAAAGCTGCTGCACTTGTCACCGAGCCTGGTAACGTGGGCTTGTAACCTAAGTAGGGGTAATAAGATGATGGGATGTGGGCTTGATCTCATTTGGTTGGGCTCGTTCGTGACTCTGTTCTGGCTCGCCCGCTCCAAGTTGAGTGCTGGGCCTTGGAGCTTAAGCGAAGGCTTGGGCTGCTCGGTTCTTAGACCGGAGGGGACCGCGTGAGGCTGGTTTCACAGAGCAATGAGAACCTTCAATACTCGACAGTGGAGGGATAACGAGCTGGTGTCCGACGAGTCTACTATAGCCAACTGAGTCCGTCTATCAGACCATCATTTTTTTTAATATTATCACATCATAATAGTGTAGTATTCAATCAATTTCAGACGAAGCAGCCTCCAGAAAAGAAGAAGCTCTGATTGTTACGTAACCGCACGATTATTTGAAGTTGGATCGGATCTAGCTATATAGTATAAAAACAAAATGAAACTTCCTCCTTTAATTCACTAGTTTCAAAAGCTTTTCTTGTTGAAACAAATACTTCACCCTCAATACGCTTCATTACCCTCAATCATAACTCCATTGCACTTATAAAACATGACTATAACATTTGACCACATGTTAAGTTAGAATAATTCATCATTTTGCAACAGTATAGGGTGAGTGTCATTATCTATCTACGACAGTGGCCGGTCTAGTGATTTTACACTTAGTACACGATTGGACTATTATAAGAGGATCTGTAATCACAATTTTCTTATCTAATCTCATTTTTTATTATATCGTCGTCGTTAACTACTTAATTAGTACGTTAATAAGTAAAACTACTATAAAATAAAAATTCATTGCTCTAATGTTTGTATGTCATTTCCTAAATTGGATTCTACACTATTTTCATATTAAAAAAAAATAAATTATATTAAATTAAATTAAAAAAAAAATTTAAATTAAATAATCAGAGGAATAATAACTTGAACACTTATTTTTGGTACTTGTAATTTCTAAAGTTAAAGCTTGAATAATTTTAAAATAACTACTTATTTTCTAATAACAATTTTTAAATATATTTTTTTAAGTTGTTATTATTGTATTAAACAAAAGAATAAAAAAAATAATGCCTCCCCCTCTTTCTACTACTTCTCAATCCTCGTCTCTCAATTTAATGTAACCCATAGAATAAATAGAAAAAAAATACCATGTTTTAAATGAGAAAAATATTTGACCAAAATTGTCATAAAGTAGACATTTTTGTTTCAGATATAATATGTATTGGTTTATTAGTTTTAGATTAAAATTTTTATATTTCTGTTAAAAACAATTATTAATTCATCATGTGACAAAGATTAAAAAATAAAAGAGAAAGAAAATAACGAAAAACTTGTATTGTCCTGGATTATTTGAAAAAATTATAGTCTTCTTTCTCCCCCTCCTCTTTATCTCCTATAAGCTGGCCCGCACACTCCTCCTGTTGTTCTACCGGAGTCTTCATAGTGGAATCTGGAGATTTGGAGCGCATGAGCAACCACCGATGGTGATGTTGGAAGTGGAACCAAAGCAATATCCTTGTTTCACCTTAAAAAGTCAATCTTATTTGAAAGAACATATGTTGGCTCCAAATAAATTGGTGCATTAATGGTGTTTTGTTTTGCCAAAGTTTAAGAATTGATCTCTAGCATGTCGAGAATTGATCTCGGCACCTCTTGTTCTAAAGCAAAGGGCGGTACCGCTGGACAAACTACATAGTCTCAAACACACACAAACTACATAATCTCAAACATACACATTACTCTCAAACATAATATATCACAACATAATTATCTCAAATTTTGAACATACATAACACAATAGTCTCAAAATCAAACATAATAGGTCTAAACTTTAAACATAACTTCTAAACTGAAGAAGTTGCTCATTCGAACCGAAGAGAACCACCCAAACAAACTAGAACAAAAAACCGGCCGGTTCTTTAAAAAAAACGATCGATTTTTCAAAAGCCGACCGATCAAACCCGATTCAAACACTGTTATATGCATTTCGGTCTTTTAGATGAACCAAACCAGATTCCGGTTCCCGATCGAACCACCGGTCTGATTCGGTTCTGATAACATTGGTATGTACTAGTTTTTTTTGGCCATATGGTATGTACTGGTTCAATTCAAGGAAATAGTAACATTGCTAAACCAACATATAAAGAGTTAAATGCAGCGTCATATCTTAGTATATAAGATTGAATGAAATTCATTAAAACTCTTGAACTAATCTTACTTTACAAAAAAAGAAGAAAAACTGTTGGATTATGTAATATACATGCAATCTATATGGTAAAACATAATCACATATAATTAAGTTACCTCTGGATTGATTGCCTAAGCGGAAGCGGATCTGCCTGAGGTTGGGATCACGGTCTGCCGGACGGGAGGACACGCCACGGGTTAATGGGCAGTGACCTAGGTTTCCACAGCTGCTGACCTCTGTCTAAACTGTGGGCGGCTATCAATTTCTGTTCTCTCTTAATTCTAAGGAGAGCACCCCATATATATATAGATATATAGAGGAATAGGGTTTAGGGCCAGTATCACATACCGGGCTTACCTGAATGGGCTCCCACTTATGGGCGACCCATTAACCTAAATCCAACATCTCCCACTCGCACAAAGTGGGGGGCGCTCATTCATCAAACCAGCACCAAAGAGAACGATTTCTCCTTATACAGTTAAATCACATACGAGGAGGCAGTCGTGCGACCGGCAGGCACTACGAGCAATGTACTGCGCATCTGTTAGGAGTTGCAGTGACTCGCGGATCTCACACCATCAGTGGATTTGTGCCCTGCACCCTTGGCCATGTAATTTTTCTCAAGGTTTGACCACACAATGATCTTTCAAACCTATACATATGCATTGTGCCCACAACCGCAGCCTATACCGCGATTGACGGCCGTCTAGTGGACACAATATCGAGAAGATCCCATAATGACCATCCCTTCCCACGAAACCATCGACACAATTCAACTCGCTTTTCTAGAACCGGGTCCAAGGTACTTGTGAGCGCACCCATCGATAACGGACTAAGATAGCAAACACTGAACTGAACCTCAAGTCTCTGTTCAGAGTACTGAGGGTACGTACATGGCTCTTACGAAAAGAGCTCTGGGTCTCACACGACTCCGAGGTAAGATCACATCTCGGGTCATACCCATGGTCGATTTAGGGTGCGCCGCGGTATGGAACGCGCGCTACAGCATATCTCCTCTCCCATGGAGCATATGTCCATATGATGTACAGATGTCCATCAGGCACACAAAGTACCCGAACCAAAAGTCACAAAGACTCCCATCCGACCCCTGAGTGGATTGACAGACCATAATCCGTCGTAGTGCGAAAACAGATAGCTCCGGACACAAAGTCCTTTCTGGTTATCCCGACGGACTTCCAAAAACTAGAAGCTATCACCAGCCTCACCCAGCCACAAAGGCATAGAAGCTATCACCCGTGTGAGAGGGTGACCAAATCCACTTTGACATATATTAACAAACAATCACAGAAATGAACACACAAAATACTCAAACTGCGAAAACATGCATACTCAAATATAATTCAAGTCAAAGAACATTGTATGGGAAATAAAATCAATGAAGTAGATCACTAAGTCTACACAGTCCTAGAGACTACACATGCCTCACTAAAGACTCCATTTTCAAGGTTGGAGAGACGGTCCACAACCATCTCATCTGTAGACAAGTACTTCAAACTCATCACCTTGTGTCTAACCACGTCTCTAACATAGTTTTGCTTGATATCTACTTGCTATGACTTGTTATGATACTTGGGTTTCTATATCACGGAGATTACGATTCCACCTAATTTCTCGCGGGACTCATGGAGATTTTCCTGAAATTCGACAATTCGGAAACCAACCTAACACGGCTCTGATACCAATGTTGGATTATGTAATATACATGCAATCTATATGGTAAAACATAATCACATATAATTAAGTTACCTCTGGATTGATTGCCTAAGCGGAAGCGGATCTGCCTGAGGTTGGGATCACGGTCTGCCGGACGGGAGGACACGCCACGGGTTAACGGGCAGTGACCTAGGTTTCCACAGCTGCTGACCTCTGTCTAAACTGTGGGCGGCTATCAGTTTCTGTTCTCTCTTAATTCTAAGGAGAGCACCCCATATATATATAGATATATAGAGGAATAGGGTTTAGGGCCAGTATCACATATCGGGCTTACCTGAATGGGCTCCCACTTATGGGTGACCCATTAACCTAAATCCAACAAAAACAAACAAACAAACTTAATTGGTTCCTCTAGTTTTCCTGAATCTCTCTATAAAATCGAGGAGCGTATTTCTCTAGGAGGGAGCAACAAATGATTTATTTTTATTATGTGAATGGTTAATGAGTGTACCCACATGCTTATTTCATATAGTTATTTGCATTAATAAAAGAAAATCACATGTTTGAGTGCACCTACATATTTGTTGGCTATAGACTATAGTCATGAACCCCGTTACTCTTCCGTCAAATTCTACCGTTAATCTTCATTTCTTGTAACATGAAATCACAAATAAGACCGATAAATATAGATTTTGATTCTATTCTAACCCATAATTGTGTTTCCTTGTCCAATTCAAACTCATATATGCATAATTGTGTTCGATTCGAACCCATATTCATATTTATAAATTTTATTCGAACTTTGATATGTATTTTTAGGTTAGAATAAAAACGCAAGGATGCGTTCGAATTGTTCAGAATTAAAAGAAAATGAAGATGAACAATAGGGTATAATTGTCATTTTCACAAAATATTAATATTAAAAAAAACGAATGAAACAATAATGACAATGCAGATAACATGTTAAGACATGTGCGTGAATATCAACTTATTTGATACAAATTATAACATGAAAAAATATATGAGTGCATTAGAACATACTTTTCCAATGGATAGAAAATAGACTACCATTGCTTTCAAATCCTAAGTTCAAATATCTTGAAATACTTGTCTCACTAAACATCTATATACTTAAATGACTTTTGGATTGAGCCTTAAATTGTCACACCACCAATGGAAAATTGATGCAAACACTCATAATTTATTTGATTGTACAGTCTAGATTATTCATATTCAAATGTTTATATTAATCTCTTACCAGATTTAGTACAACTCGTGTTTGTTATGTCCTAATGTGGGTCATAATCAAATTACATCGAAATAACATAAAATATTATGTCGTTTTGAAAACCAAACAATATAATCTCAAGTTTTGTAATGCTAACTCAATTATAATTGGGATTTCAACGTCACGAAAATTCTTACAAGATTAAGGCTCTATTGTAATACGTAGAGATGAACAAAAAAGACCAGTGAACTGGAAAAACCGTTCTAAGACCATCCATAATTAAAAAGCGAGTCAAAATAGATGATTTTTTTAAAATCTCAAACTTGGGCTCATGGTTAGTTTTTTTTAAATAGAAGACAGAATAAACCCATCCGAAACGAGTATAGGTTAGAATCAACATTTATTGTATTTTTTTAAAATTAATTTGGAATTTGATTTTTTTTTATATTTAATATTTGGTACGATATTTATATTTTATTTGTATTGGATACTTGATATAATATTTGTATTGTATTTTGTATTTAAACGTTTTGAATATTTAAAAAAATAGAGAAAAAAGTTGGTCTAGGACCGAGACCGGCCCGAGTCAAGCAAAACCAATTCCGACAATTTTTTTGAGATGAACTCAGGCTCATATTTGATACTCCAAACATGAGTCCCAAAATTGAATGCTTGAGACTGTTACCTTATCTTTTTCTTAGAAAAATTTAAAACCAACAATTGCATATCAAATTGAATGTTCGAGACTGTTACCTTATCGTTTTCTTAGAAAAATTTAAAACCAACAATTGCATATCGTCCGATCAAGAAAGAAAAAAATCGGTTTTGATAACCGAACCTAAAATCGGGTTATATAAATGATTTGGGGGATACAAAAAACAAGACAAATTAAATGTTCCTACTAAAACAAATACTTGCCACCCAAGGAATCACATTTCCCTACCACCTCATTGCCTACCACCATTGTTGAATCCCAATAATAGAAGAAGCTAGCTCCAATCCCAATCAATATATACAGAAACACCGGTAATCTCTTACCTGTTATCATTCAGTGTGACTCAACGAGGACATAGAGTGGTTTCCCCTTCAAGTTCTCGCGACCCTGAATCAAGAACAACTCCTTGCCACATCAGATTCGGTTTAATTTGTAAAAGAATTGAAAAAAAAAGAGTAATGGAACTACACAATTGTATATACCTTTAAGTCAGGAAGTTCGATGACACAAGCACATTCAACAATTTCCACCCCCACACGCTCTAAGAAATAAAAGAAGAAAGTTTTATGTAGATGTTGTAAGATGCTTAGAATACAAGAAACGATCATTTGTCATTATTTAGAGAGGTTGCTTACTTACCAAGTAAACTCATGGCAGCACAAAGTGTGCCGCCAGTGGCAATCAAATCATCCACGACCAAAGCTCGTTCACCTGGTTCAACAGCTCCAACGTGCATCTCAATACAATCTCGTCCGTACTCAAGTTCATACTCTTCTGAGATTACTTTACCTGCCAAATTCAACTTGTAAAAAACAATCAAAACAACATTGGTTCGTGATAAAGTATCCATTTGAAAATATGGATGTACCCGGTAGCTTCTTTGGCTTCCTCAAAGGGACAAACTTCGCTCCTATCGCTAATGCAATTGGCGGACCAAATATGAACCCTCGAGCCTCTATTGCTGAAAAGAATTCAAGTTCTATATTTCATAGACCACGATATAGTTCAAGGAGACTTCCTTATAACATATGAAGAAGTTAAAGGTAAAAGTTTCATAATTTACAAGTTACTTCCTTTGACAATCTCTTCTAATGCATTAGGGGCCACACACAAGCAGGGAGGATGTTAGGAGTTAAATTAAGGGGCAAACCCAAATTTACATGGCTAAACCAGGTGACAAACCGTGACTTTAATGAGTCAAACTCAAAATTTCAGTGAAAAAACTAGCATGATCATAAATTTAGAGGAATTTTTCAATAATTTTTATAAGTATGGGGTACAATTACCCTCCTAAACCTGGAATTTAAAATAGCCTTTGCCAAAATGAGGTTGCAATTTTATTTATTTATTATTGTTAGTTTGTGGATGGGTGGGTGGGGGGTTATGGGAAGTTTCTTTATTCCACATTCTCCATGATGCTTTCCTTTGATTTTTGTTTGAATGTGTTCTTTCATTAAAGGGAAGGCAAGGGAACAAGAAAAGAGCAGGGAACAGCCCTTCTTCCCTTGTTTGGGTCCTCTTTCCTGATTTGGATTGAATGCCTTCAATTTGAATAAGATTTCTATGGCCCAACAAAATTTGATTCAACCACATTCCCCAAATTGGAGAAAACAACACCTTCAACCAACTGTAATGTTAAAAAGGATGAAAGCTAAAAAATTAATATTTTAAGAAGAAAGTGATTGTGCCAGATAACCAATAATTTTCAGAAAGAGAAAAAAAAAAGAGAAAAAAAAAACTACAATCAAATACATTGGGCAGCTCTATAAAGTGTGAAATTTGGAGTTTCATATCTACAAGTTCTGTTTCAAAAACAATAAGTATTAATAATCGTATGTGTATACTTACAGATTAAATTTTATTAACGAGTAATATTAATAATGTATAAATGATATATATATATATATTTAGATATGAACTGCGTTTTTAAACTCAAATTTATTCATACAAAAATTAGGGGTGTCAAAACGGGTTATGGGTCGACTCATGTGTCGTGTCGGCCTTGGTTGATGTCAGGGACCCTCTGACCCAAACTTGACCCATGTAATAGTATGTGTCAGTTTTTGAAACTCAAACCTGACCCGTCGGGAATAGTAAGGCTTGAGTCAGACTGACCCATTCAACCTCCATGATCTGCGGGTTAGTCTGACCCGTTTGACCCACCAGTACATAATAATTCAGAAACAAACTGACACATGAGTCAAGATTACTGACTCATGTGTCATAATTATATATATTTAATATAATATACAATTCGGGACAGGTCATGGGTTGACTCATGAGTCAAGACTACTAACTCAAACCTGACCTGTGTTTTCACCGGTCATCCATGAGTCGTGTCAAAATAATCCGTGGGTCAAAATGTTTTACTCAAACACGACTTGTGAGCGGGTCAACCACGTGTTGCATCAATTTTTGACACCACTAACAAAAATACATATCGTGTTAATCATGTTAGAAATTGCGACAATATTAATGATGCCCTCAATGAATTCCCGCATTACTTTGTTCTCTACGGTGACCCCACTTCCCTTTGAGCTTTTAATGAGCAAGACAATGGGTTGGTAATGGGGTTCATAAATAATAATAGCTGAAAAATCAAATCTTTTTTCAAGTCAGATGGAAAAAAAATAAAGTCTTTCTTTTTTCTGAATGTGAAACGAAGTTCTCACCTGCAACAACCGAAATGTTCTTGCCCATGTAGCGCTCGACGAACAAATCTATGGTGTCCTTGAATGCTTTTGGGTTCAGTAACAGTGTTGTTATGTCTTGAAACATTATCCCTACCATCACACAAATCTGTCTTGTCATAATTATAAATTAAAACATTTCCTTATATATAATATATATGAAATTTTCAACAGTAAAAAATACGAAACAGTTCTTCCTTCAATTTCATGAGATATTCAAGCATGAAGTAAAAAGATCCAAATTTCAAACTCCACTGCAGTGCAATTCAGTTCTAGACATGAAAAAATTGGACAGAGTAAAAAAGAATCAGCGCCTAGGAGGTGATAATGGAAATTTTACCTGGTTTGGGGAAATCAGGGACGACACGAATGATGTTCTTGATGGAAGGGATGCGAGGATCTTTGTCCTTAAAAGCCGACATTGTCTGATCCTCCTTTTACACTAGAATGCAGTAGCACAGATAGAATGGAGGAAACGAAGCAACGCGAGAAGAGGAGAGAAAAGAAACCTCCTTCTTCGCTAGTAAGAGCAGCTCGACTCTCAAGTTGTTGAGGTGAGCGTGCGTTAAATGGAGGAGGAGACAAACTAGAGAGAGGAGAGAGATTGATTAGTGGATGAATTACGTTTAGTCTTAAGTGAAAAAATTAATTGAGATTAAAGAAAACTCAGACTTATTTTGTTTTATTTGTATAAGTATAAAAAATAGGGTAAAATATGACGTTGTCCCTTAAAATTTGCTCCATTTTTAAATTTTCCCCTTAAAAATTTAAAATTTAAATTTAAATTTTAGTCATAATGTTTGGACCGAATAAAAAATACTCATTTTCTATCCATTTGTTGTTTATTCCTTACGAAAATGTAGTCACGTGAGTGACATGTGTCTTTTTAACATTCTAAAAAGATCAAAGTGCCGTCCATTCCAAAATATAAACAAAGAAGATGAATTGATGTCTGGTCTTACCATTCTTGGCAAAACTCTATGGTTGCTGCGTCTGGTCTACCAGAGCAAACTTCGCTGGAGCAAACTCCACCGAGCACTGAGCCGATGAGGTTAAGAAAATCGTTGAAATATCGTCAATGTCGAGGAAGAACAACCCCGTCCTGGGCGGACAATCCTTGCTCTGAACAATTCTGACTTTGACGCTTCAAGGTTCGTTTGGTAGATGTCGAGACATTTGAAGTGTTGTCATCGTTTAGTACCTTGTTGTTCCGATCATATACACACCGAATTGCATTGCGCCATCTGCAAAGACGAGTTTGAGCTTAGATCGGAGGTGACAGAAATTTTGTGCAAGCACGTTTACCACTTCGAGTGTATCCTCCCCTAGCTCTCTATGCGTAACTCCTGCCCAGTCTGTTGCCACGAGCTGCCGTCAGAAACAGACACCAACGCGGCTTAACGTATCAAGCGCTCCTCTAAGAACTGTGTCGTGGGGAATGAGGAACAGGGGCAGTTAGATAAGCGGATTCAGCCAAATAATCAACAATATGTTTTCGTTCTTGTCGAGAGGTTCCAAATCGAATCGATCATCAGACTCATATTCTATGAGAAGTCGAAGTCTCACAACGTCAATGGTCAGCCACAGAAGCCGTCGGAACAGGACTTTGGTGTCTGAATAGTAAATCGAGTAGCAAAACTAAGAAGTAAGAACAACCATACGAGGAAATTTGTTAGATTTATTTATTTATTAGTTGGAGTTATTATGGTTAACAAATGAAATGGAAAAGCAGAAGGATGGTAGACCAGACGCAGCAACCAAAGAGTTTTGTCAAGAATGGTAGACCAGACATCAATTCATCTTCTTTGTTTATATTTTGGAATGAAGGGCACTTTGGTATTTTCCTAATGTTAAAAAATCACGTGGTCACATTTCAGTCAGAATAAACGGCAAATGGACGAAAATGGGGTGTTTTTCATCCGGTCCAAACATTAGGACTAAAATTTTAAACTTTAAGGAGAAAACTTAAAATCAGGGCAAACTTTAGGGGGCAATGTCGTATTTTACTCTAAAGAATATTTAAAAATAAGTACATTTTTTCGTTTTCTACCACAGAAAAGTACATTTTTTCGTAAAGTTCACATATTCCGGATTCCAAATGCGACTTGTCAAGGGTAGAATGCTTTTACTTTAGTTAAAAACGATGTTAGGTTAAAAACTAAAAAAATGATAAAAGTTATCTCGCTACCCATGATAGTGAAATGTTCCATCACGCTACCTGTGGTAGCATGATGTCAGTGGGCCGTTGTTTGCCCCCAACATGGATGCGAATGACATTTAAGGTGGAAGTCTTATCTAATGGTGTAAATCAACTATTCCATCACGGGAGACAAATTGTGAAAACAAAATTAATCAAAGAATGTTGACTGCAAAAACTATCTTGAATTGTTAACTAAACTTGTTCTGAATGACACAAGTTTGTCACATACGAATATTTCTATTAAATTTGGTTTCAATCTTGGTCTCGATCTATAAAGAGTAAGTCTGAATTTTCAATATATACTTAACTTAGATATACTTGTATATTTACATAAAATATTCATAACCATTACTGAAATATCTGAATTTTTTAAATAAAAAATATTACTTAGTATAAGTATGATAGTTTTTGCAGTTAACATTCTATGATGAAAAAAATATCAAAATTTGTCTTATGTGATGGAATAGTTGATTTACACTATTAGATAAAACTTTGCTCATAAATATCCTTCATAGACATGTTTGAAACAACCCCCTTGCCATCATGCTACCCATGGTAGCGTGATGAAACTTTTCACTACCCAAAAAAGAATAATTTCACTATTCACTAGCGCGTATACTTAGATATCTAAATGAAAAGTTTACATATTTATTTTTTTAAATAAAAATAATTAGATAAACACTTTTCAAAAAAATTAGGTAGTAACCGAAATTTGCTTATTTAAAAAATTGTAATTGCCTACGTCTAGTTCTAATAATAAATGGTTAATAAAAAAATAACAATAGTTTAAATAAATCAATAATTATTGTTGCCCTTTCAATTTTACCAAAAAATAAAAAAAAAAATGCTACAAAAGGTTCTTGTGCCATGGACCTACTCATTTTTAGTCAACTAGAGAATTATTAAGTTAAGAAAAAAGTAATAAACAAACTCGATAAAGAATAATATTGAAATAATTAGGACGGCGGCGCAACAATAATAACTATTAACTATTGAACTACACCACATATAATTAAACTGATTATTAGTTATTGATCCGTATATTACGAGACATTTAATTTAAATGAACACTTTTGTTACAATATATGTTTTATGTAGAAATTTGTTTTTAAATTTAATATTCCGCCAAGATATACATTTTAGTTTTAATTATTTTTAGTTTTTATATGTAAACTAAAAATACATAAGTTCACCTAGGAAAAAAATTCGATGACAAAAAAAATAAGTATGAAGAAAAAGTTGATAAGGGTATTGGTGACTGTTCTTCAACAGTTATGTTGAATATCAGGCATCAACGCCCTAACGGTCTGGGACCATTGGACGACTCGACATTGATCAGAGCGTCATTAGTCGAAGCACGCTTTGGTGACGAGAACCGACTCGATGAAGTGCACCCGAGTCTTGATACGAACTCCGTTCTCACATAATAGAGAAGGTGTCGGTTTATCCTTCCCGAGGCTGCCAATGCTACAGGAAAACACCAACATAATTGGCGCGCCCCACCTGCAGGAGGTTGACCAAGGACCAGGCGAGCCACCTTGGCCTGGCGCCACCCCTCAAGCTCGGGTCTGCATGGGAGAGCGTCGCCCCTCAAGCTCGGGTCTGCATGGGAGAGCCACCTCCAGGCGCGCCTCCTCCACAGGAGCACCTGGCGCAGTCACCTGGGGCAACCTTCGATGTCACCTTGCGGGAGCCATTGTGGTGCGCCAGCCTCGACCAAGTATGGTGCGATAGCCTCGGCCACAGACGCCAGCCTCGACCATGGCATGCCTCACAAGCTTCGGCCATAGACGCCAAGCTCCCTCAAGCTCCAATGTGGCGCCACCCCGTCAAGGTCACCAAGAGCTGCCCCGTCAAGACCATTCGGTCCATACATGGACACGCCTAGGTCAAGAACGGCGATCCATATATGCTTCTGCCACAGACGCCAATGATGCCATCTCCCCAAGAGCAGTTGGAGCGCCACCTCGAGGTCCACGGTCGGAGAGTGTCGCTGTTTGTTGAAAGAGAGTTGATTGTTGAAGACGACTTTCTGATGTTTGAAGAAGAAAAGTGAAGCCTTCATAAAATATTCATCTTGGGCCAAAGCTAAGGCCCAAAGCCTAATGTGAACTCCAATTGAGCGGCGCCTCACGTAGCTTCTCCCTTGCATGCATGCATCCAATATTACAAGGACATCACCATAGAAGATCATAGGGTATCAACCATAAGGAGCATGCCACCAAGTGGAGCACTAAGTCACACAAGGCTCAATGCTAGACAAGATGACACAAGATGACACAAAGCACAAGACAGCACAGGAAAGCACAAGACACAGGGCAATATAAAAGGTTACTATGGTTAGTGATGTTAACCTCATAAAGGTCTGACTATGGTAAACACTTGACCATGGACTCAGGTTAAGTATTTCTATTTATACTTATTTCACGCTTCATTTGAAGGGGCGGGTTTTTAGATACATGTCGTTATGCTCTCCAAAAAAACGAACTTCCGACTAACTTAATCGTCGGAGGGGAAACCACGAGCAATACCTGGGGTTTCCTTCTTGCAGGTCGCCTGAGCAGCACCGGTAGCCGAGGAGCGGAAAAAACGTGATCCAACAAGTTACACGAGACCAATGAATCTACTATGTTGTAACTGTCAATGGCTGAGATCTTCATTGATAGTCCAAATCTTAAATCTCGAAAGTTCGTAAACTCCAAGTTCAACCTTTGATCTTCTTTTTAATGAAGACAAATAACCTAGATGGTGTCCGTGAGAGGTTAAGGAGGACATTTGGGATGGACAAACCTCAATATTCTCTATCAAATGAAATAAGCGGTGGACTGGCGTTGTGGTGAAAGGATGACATCAATCTTAGTGTGCAATACCACGACCGAAACAACATGGATTGTATAGTGTCCATTGAAAGTGACAAAATCTATATCACATGGGTGTATGAGGATCCTGATTTCGGTCAGAGAATGATGTATTGGGAGAATCTCCTACAAATTGGAAAGGATAGACGTGGCCCATGGTTGTGCGTATGAGATGTCAATGATATGTGCTACCAGTATGAAAAAATTAGAGGAAGAGCGAAGGAAAATAGATGCTTTTAACTCAATAATCAACGATCTCAAACTAGATGATCTAGGGTTTGAAGGGTCAAACTTATACATGGAGTAATAATCACATGGGAAGTTGATAGAGTTAGAGGTGGATGGCCAAATATCTTACTACACAAATTTTCAGCGAAGTCGCAATAGAATCTGATAACTCCCCATTGGTTATCCACACATGCTACAAAGACGAAATGAGTAGAAAGAGATTCTGGTTTGAGGGGTTGTGGTTAAAAAATAGCGATTGTGGAAAAGTGGTTCAACACAGTGTTATCAGAACCGGACCGGATCGACGGTCCAACCGGGAATCAGACCCCTGCTCGTTTTGGTTTAGCTAAAAGACCGAATTGCATAGTAACAGTGTTTGAATCGATGTGAACCGTCCAGTTTTGCAAAAACCGACCAATTTACGGTTAGTTCTTTTGGGATGATTTTTTTTAACAAATAATGAATTTTTTCGGATTTTTGTGTGTGTTTGAGACGATGTAGTTTAAGGTAATTATGTATGTGTTTGAGAATATGTAGTTTGTAACTTTGTATTTTCAGTTTTTTTTTACTTATGAACAGTGAACTAAACATTGAACCGGGTCCGACCGTGTTGGATCAGGCGAACCAGGAACCGACCCCCTCACCGGTTCGAGGGTCAGTCCAGTTTTGATAACACTGGTTCAACAAGCTTGGATGAGAATGGAGCGAACACCCACCCTCACCGAACTGCCAACTAAACTAGGTGGATGTAAAAGCGTGCTTAGGGCCTAGAGTAAAAGGTCTTTCAAAAACAACCGTAAAAGAATTAAGGAGATAACTAGTTAGCTCCAAAGAGTGACCTAGATAGAAACTCAAAATTTCTTGTGAGGTCAATAATTAAATGGATTAACCGTGAGGATAGAAAGTCAAAGTTTTACCACATATCTATCATGAAGAGATGAAGAAGAAATAGAATACTTTGTCTAAATAACAACAAAAGGGGTGGCTAACAAAAGAGAATTAGATCACAACGGAGTTACACCGTTTCTACTCGACATTATTCACCACGAAGGAAAGTTGAGAGACGAGGGGATATATTAGAGCATGTTATGAGACTGGTTTAAAAAAAATATGAATTACGAGCATGTTACAAACCGCAGTCTTTCAGATAGAGAATCTCGCGCTCCAGGTCCACATGACTTTCCAGGGGCATTTTATCAGCGTTTCTAGGATGTTGTAGACCGAGATTTGCTCAATGTGGTCAAATATTTCAAGAATACATGAAATCGTTTACTCGCCATAGACCGCACAGATATAACTTTAATACTGAAAGTTGCTAACCCAATCAAGTCTAGTGAGTTTCGTTCTGTTAGCCTCTGTAATTTTAGTTAGAAGATAATCTCAAAAGTTCTGGTGAATAGACTAAAACCCTATTTAGCAGAGCTTATCACCACATTATAAAGGGATTTTGTAGCAGGATGATCAATATAGGATAATACCTTAATTGCTTATGAAGTTTTCAACTTTCTCCGTTCTCGGAGGAATGCACAGAGGATGGATTGCGCAGTGAAGATGTATGATAGAGTCAAATGAGACTTTTTACTCGACACTACAAAATGTATGGGCTTCAGTACAAATTGGTGTGGATGGATCAGGGAAAGTATATCCTGAGTATCATACTCAGTTTTGACAAATGGAAAGAGCTCACCGATAATCCAACCGTCAAGGGGATCCGTCAAGGCGACTGTCTATTGCCCTATCTATTTATCATTGTGGCTGCCATCTTGTTGCATAACATCAAAGTCGAGGTTCGAGCAAACAGAATTGAGGGACTTCAAATGAAATGTGGCTGACTGAAATTGTATCATTTGTTCTTTGCAGACGACTCATTATTCTTCCTCAGGGCAACTATTCAAATTGCGTAATACAGTCATTGATAAATATTGTGAGGCACCAGGTCAATGAGTTAATGCACGATAGTCTAGCCTTTATTTCAACATTAATACAAATGAAGAAAACATAATAGATATCGGAAATGTGTGTTTCATCCAAAACTTCAGAGACCCGAGCAAATACTTTAGGCTCCCAACCATGTGGGGAAGATCCAATAATGAAGAACTCGGTAATCTCAAATCAAGAATCAAGGAAAAGCTACATGGGTGGAAGGCGGGCATGCTAAAAAATGTAGGTAGGGAGGTGCTTATCAAAACAGTTATTACAACAATCTCTACCTATGCAATGAGTGTTTTCAAACTACCAATCACCTGGTGCTCGAAAATAAATGTTATGAATGAACCATTTTGGTGTGGATGATTAGATTCAGGCCAAAAGATCCACTGAAAACGTTGGGAAGTAATGATGAGAATTAAACAACATGGAAGGATGGGATTTAAGGAGCTCAATATTTTCAACCATGGATTACTAACTAAGATGGTTGCTCGGGTCATCTCGGAACCTAATGTGCTCTGGGTGAAAACAATTAAGGGTTTGTATTTCAAGCACAATGACTTCATGGATGCAAAAATGGGGTCGAGGTCATCACGGGGTTGGTCGAGTTTGCTTGCAGGTAGAGATGTAATCCAAGATGAGGGTTTCTAGGTAGTAGGAGACAGAAAGAGAATAAGACTAGGAAAAGATGTGAGTATTTACAAAGGTAGTAACACAGGGATCGAACAAACTAAAAATCTTGGTGGTTGCTGGCACGAAGGTAACGTCCATCATCCAAACCGAAGCAAATTGATGGGATGAAGAGTATATCCGCCAGATTGTGAACTAAGAATTAACAAAAACATCATGCAAGTCCCCCTCCCAAATGAGAGATGTCAAGATATTCTTAAATGATCCCATCACAGAGAAGTCTCTCCATCAGTAAAATCGATATACCACCACCTTCAGAACAAGCAACAATATGGGTCCGTCCAATGACCAGATGGGAAATCATGGCAGAGGAGTTATGACCACATATATGGAAGTCCAAGGTCCTACCTAAAATCAAGACTTTCATGTGGAGACTCATTACTAACTCCATCGGGACCCAACAAAAGTTAACACACAGAGGGATGTTGGTCGACCCAGCATGTCCTTTATGTGAGAATATTGAAATGAGAGAAAATTTAATGTGTCAAATCAATTGGATTACAACGATATGGTTCAGTGTTCAGGGAGTCTGACCCGAGCTATCTCCAACTAATACCCTCGTGGAGTGGCTGACCGAGCGAAGAAACGAGACGAATATCACTAGGGCGATCCAAAAGGGAAGATGGACTCTTTTCTTTATATCATGTTGACACATATGGAAAACGAGGTGCAAATTAGCTTATGAGGGTAAACTATTGAACCCCGTAAAAGTCACTTGAAGCATTCTACAAGAAGCGGATGAATACTGGGAAGAACCCCCGCAAATCGTCGAGCCACACTTAAGACCCGAATCCCGCATTTGGACACCCTCGGCAGTCGAGAATGTCAAGTTAAATTGTGATGCTTCTTGGTGCCCGCAATAAAAAATAGGGGGTATTGAGTTAATTTTTGGTGACTCAAACGAAAAAATGATCGACGACCTCAATAGACGAGTGAGAGGAGAAGATGCGGGGTGTTTGGAGGCAATGGCCATTTTAGAATCACTACGTTTGACAACTGACATAGGGTGGCATAGCGTGAAAGTCGAGATCAATGCAAGTAATGTTATATCAAATCTTAGGCAAAGGGACCTACTAGTGAACCATTCTGACTATGAGACACATCTTTTACGTACCGAACTCCAGAAAGAGTGTCACTTGGAGGACGATCAAAGAAAGTAAACGAATGTGCATATTGGATAATGACAAAAGCAAGATTGGGGTTACATATGAACAACTGAATTTCACAACCTCCAATCTCTCTTTTTATTCTTATTATACGGATTGTTATAGTGATATTTGAAACTCTAGTTCTGAATAGTGAATAAAGTACTTTCTTTAAAAAATGTCATTAAAAATCTTTCACTATTTATTTCATATGTAAAAAAACTAAAGTATAAAAAAAAAAAAAGATAGGTCTGTTTAATTGCTATACTCAAATTATAAAATAGGATAATACCTAAAAGAATATATATATATATACATGCCAACATGGAACTATTAAAATAAAATAATATCATGTAATGTAATGACATAATTTTTTTTGTGTTAAAGTTTATAATTATTAATTTAATTATATTAAATGGTAAATTTTTTTTTTTTTAAAATTTAGATTTTAACTTTTTTAAGTATGTCATTATAATGAAGTAGTTATTAACGTACGTGCACATCCTTTGATTTTAATAAACAATGTATTCAACAATTTCCTATCGCAGAATCTGACACTGCATAATACAATGTCGTCCGTAATTACAAATAAATAAAATAAATTAAGAGTGCTTCACTTCACCAAACAAAAAAGGACAAAAGTACACAAACTTTAAATGAAGGGACTAAAATTTTTTGACACATCCCCACCCCCCACACTCTTGGAGAGCTGTCAATAGACTGTCCATAATGCATATATAAACACAATATCGATAATCAGGATCATATACAAATAAAAAAGAAGTTTAGTTTAATATAAAGTTTAAACAATTTTATAAATAAACAAAAATATATCAAATCAAATTACTTTTTAATTAGATTATCTCAACTTATAAAATATTATTATAACCCTTCAACAGGGCCATCGGGCCAACCACATCGAAGAAACACCTTGCACTATATTCAATTCCCTTTTATTTATCATCTTTTCGCTTGTTCTGGTAGGAAGTTGCCACCCGAGGTGACGTCTTTGAAACCACGGGAATGACGCATATCAGTTCCAGTTCTGGCGGGCTAAACAGACCCGGGATACAAGTCGTCGACCTTGACTCCAACCAACAAGTTCAAAACGAGGAGTGGTATGTGGGGAAGGTACTCTCGTAAAAGGTGATAAAACTGAATACCACCACTGGGGTGCTCCGATCAGCTTGGGCACGGTATGAGAAGGTTACATTCTCAGAATTGGAGGAGAGAATAATGTTGTTTGATTTCGAACGACAAGAAGATGCAATCCAAATATTAGACAGATCACCGTGGTCAGTCAATGGGCATATCTTGAACATCAAGAAATGGGCCCTGAGTGTGGGCGTGAAGGAGGTGAATTTCCAAAAGGTAACATTTTGGATTCAAATACATAATTTAGGTCTTGAGAAATTCAGTGATGTCAATGCATGGAATCTAGGGAATATGATAGGAAGTTGCCTAGAAATTGATAAGCATGTAGGGAGAATAAGTCGAAGCTATATGAGGATGAGAGTAGAAGTGGATGGGGATAAACCATTGATGGCTGAATTTTGGTGAAAAAACTCCCAAGGGGGAGACAAGTGGGCGTCAGTTAAATATGAAAGATTATCTGATTTCTGTTATGGGTGTGGTATGCTAGGCCACACCACCCAAGCATGCAAAACAGATGTGCAGTTCGCGGAACATGAACATGGTGTATCAATGTATGGCCCGTGGCTTGTGAGGGTGAGACCCAAACAAGCTACGGGGCAACAAACTGTGGGAGGAGATGAGAAACAGGGATCACCACAAAAGCAGGGTGAGAGGAGATCATGGTTTAATATAATGGAAGAGGTGAGGGAAAGGAAACGGGAGAAGGCTCACACACGTGGGCAATATGAGGAGCAATATGCTGAGACAAAGGAAGCGAAGGAGCAACCCGAAACCCAAACAAATGAAGACATGAAGACTGACCAAAGGGAAACGGAGGCTAGCAAAGCATAAGGGGAAACCGAACCAATGCATGAAGAACCTCCCAACTCGAGAGCCCTAATCCTCCATAGTAGTCAAAACCGAGAACACCTTCCACCCACACCTTCCATGGCCCCCAAAGAAGCCAAACCGGATGAAACTAGACATACCCCCACTCAATACCGAACCGAACATACCATTGCTCATATACTCATCCACCCCGACAAAAAATTGAATAGGTGCCGAACCAAATTGAGGGAGTGGAGTAAGAAAAGGTTCAACCATAATGTACACGAGATTAAAAAGACGAAGGAGGCTATTTGACGTGTCACACATGGGGGGATGAACGAGGATGAGGTTCAAGAAGAAAAAAATTTGAAAGGCAAGCTCCAAAGGCTTTGGACGAGGGAGGAGAAATATTGAAGACAACAGTCGATGGTGAAATGGCTTAAGGATAGGGACCGTAATACGACGTTTTTCCACCATACCACTATAGCTAGGAGGAGACGAAACCAAATATGTAGGCTAAAAGGCGAGAACGGGGAGTTGATAGACAAGGAGGGGAAAGTAGCCGATGAACTTCATAGGTATTTTGGAGAAATGTTCACTGCGGAATAAACCGAACCGGGGGATGAGTTCCTAAGATATATACTGAATCAGATCACACCCGAGATAAATGCCAATTTGACAAGGGAGGTGACAGTTACTGAAATTAGGGCAGACGCATACCAAAAGGGCGGATCACGAGCTCCGGGTCCGGACGGCTTCCCGTGTATGTTTTATTAAAGGAACTGGAACACCGTGGGAGCAGACGTCATCACCTCGGTCAAGGCTTTCTTCAGAACATGTATTCTTCTAAACCCCCTAAATAATACGGATATAGTGCTAATTCCAAAAGTGCCAAACCCGATGAGACCTACTGATTTTAGGCCGATAAGCTGTTGCAATTTCTTGTATAAAATCATTTCAAAAGTGTTGGTGAATGTAGTGAAATGTTATCTATCAGAGCTTATCACTCCTTTCCAGAGTGCATTTGTGTCAGGTCGCCACATTCAGGATAACATAATGGTAGCACACGAGGTATTCCATCACCTGAACATGAGCGGAAGGGGAGATAAGGTGGAATGTGCACTAAAGATCAACATGCAGAAAGCCTATGATCGGGTGGAGTGGGGTTTCCTAATTAGCACACTAAGGGAACGGGGCTTTGCATAGCAATGGTTGAGATGGATAAAGGAATGTATATCATGGACCACATACTAAGTGGTGATCAATGGGGAGAGAACAAAATCCATTCACCCAACCCGGGGAATACGACAAGGTGACCCTTTATCCCCTATCTATTCATACTACTTGCGGATGTGCTATCACGAATAATGGAGGGAGACTCTAGGGAAGGGGTCATACAGGGGATCACATTAAGGAGAACATGCCCAGAATTGCACCATATATTTTTTTGCAGATGACTCATTGTTCTTCATTAGAGGATCGTCGGACAATGCTAAAGGACTCTGGAATATCCTCGAATCTTATTATCGAATATCGGGCCAACGGATAAACATAGACAAATCGACCATTTTCTATAACAAAGGGGAGGATCCGAACTATAAGAAAGGGGTGGAGTACGCACTACATATAAAGAGCACGGGTGACCCGGGAAAATACCTTGGATTGCCTTCGGTTTGGGGCCGTTCAAAGAAGTAGGCTTTGGGATCTTTGAAAACTAAAATCAGGGACAAACTAGGAGGGTGGAGGTCGAAAACTTTTAACCAAGCGGGTAAGGAAGTGCTCATAAGTGCGATCATGACGGCGATCCCCACGTACGTAATGAGTGTATTCCGTTTACCAAAAACATGGTGTGCGGGGATAAATGCTCTCATTGCGGACTTTTGGTGGGGGCAAACATCGGAGGGGAAAAGAACACATTGGAGAAGGTGCGATGTCTTAACAAAGGCAAAGGAGATTGGGGGTCTAGGCTTCCGGGAGCTCCAAAGCTTCAACATTGCGCTACTCACAAAGATGGCAAGCCGAATCATGACCGAACCCGACACTATTTGCGCACTAGTTCTCAAAGGACTCTACTTCCCAAGGTTCTCGTTACTAGAGGCAAAAAAAAGGGAGCCGAGCCTCATGGGGATGGAGTAGTATACTTGGTGGTCGAGATGTAATCAAAGAAGATGGGATGTGGATGATTGGCTCGGGAGAAAACATTCGAGTCTTTGAGGACCCATGAATCTATACAAAGGAGAGTAGAAGGGTAAACGTTGATGGCACGGTGGAACATGGAAGTAACTTAAGAGTTAGCGACCTCATAAGGCCGAATGGTACATGGAATACACATCTAGTAAGGAGCTTGTTCGATCAAGAAGATGCAGCCCATATCCTTAATATGCCCCTACCACAAAATGGGGGAAGCGACCAATACAATTGGCCACACACGAAGGACGGACAACACCAAGTCCGATCGGTCTTCCACAAAATCCGAGAACGGGCCGAGACACGGCCAACACCGAACCCATACTACCGAGGTACGTTTTGGAAAGAGTTGTGGAAAGCAAAGGTAATACCAAAGGTTAAAAACTTCATATGGCGGCTTGCAACAAACTCTATAGCCGTTAAAATGAATATGGTCCGTATGGGGATGGATGTATCTCCGAGTTGCCCGATTTGTGGTGAAGCCGAGACACGGAAGCACATGATATTGGAAAGTAGATAGACGAAGCAGATTTGGAGTGGGATCCTTGGAGCTCGAGTGGATCGGCCAAACCAACTAGATGTGGTAGAATGGCTAAAGATAAAGAAGGAGGAGCTGCATGGTCCAAGCACAACAACCGACAAGAAGTGGGCTCTCATCCTAATAACGTGTTGGCACATATGGAAGGTGAGATGCATGGCGGCTTTTGAAGCTAAACAACCAAACCCAATGGTCGTCACATTGGAGATCAAGCAAACCTATGAGGATCAAATAGGAGCATTTCAAACCGAACCTAGTCACACACACGAGGAAAGGCCGAACCAACAATGGCTACCCCCAACGGGTGACACGATCAAGATAAACTGTGATGCATCGTGGTATAAGGATATGCAAAGGGTGGGCATAAGAGTCATAGCACGAGACAACACCGACAAGGTAGTTGGCGGGATGAACCAGAGACAAAGGTGCGATATCATAGAAACGATGGAGGTCTTGGCGATACAAGAAAGAGTACGTTTAGCAATTGAAGCGGGATGGAAGAGCATCATCATAGAAACAGACTCACAAGTGGTTCATCAACAACTAATGGAGGGGCCGAAACATTGGAGACTATCAACAATAATACTGAACATCCGAGCACTAGCAAGACAAGTCGAACAAGTGCAATGTCGAGCTATTCCAAGAACGAGCAACGAATGCGCAAATTGGATAGCAAAGCAAGCGAGAATGGGAGTGCATCTAAACGATTGGGTCGCAAGACCACCACTACCATTTGTATGTTTAGTAGCTAATGATATGATGTACGAACATACGTGACCTAGTCACATCGTTTTATTTCTTAAAGTAAAACGACTAATTTGATTAAAACAAATATTATTGTTATTAAAATAATATTATTTAACTTAATTTTCAAATTTTATAACGTTTATTATTTCACTATAATATATGTTAAATTCATCGAATAATATAATTATAAAAAAGTCATTTATAAATCTTTTATTTAGTAACAATTATTTATATTTTATTTATTTGCTTTCATAATTATAAATATGTGAATATGAACATATTATATATATATATATATATATATGTGTGTGTATGTGTGTTATTTAGAATAGTATTAATTTTAATCTTTGGATATATAAAAAAATTATTTCAAATATAATCATAATTGACACATGCCAATATTAATTATTTTAAGAAATTTTCTGAAAAGTATCATTTTAATATAATTTTATAATTATAAATACACAAACAAAAATCTAACATGTGTATTTATATACTTAATTTTATAAAAATATAATACTATTGTATTATAAATTTCTTTTCAAGAAATCCTTTCTCAACAAACATTATTGTGTATAGGGCTGACAATTTCTGACACGACACGATCTGCTTTAAAGCGTATATGGGTTTGACTTTAATGGATCCCGTGTCTAAACAACTCTTATACGTTTAGACACGATTATTAATCGTGTCTAAACAACTCAGATCTGCGGATATCTGTATAAACACGATTAACTATTTGTGTATAATCGTGTTGTGTATACATGTGACACGTTTAGACACATTAAAGTATAATAATAATAATAAAATATTAAAATACTCACTTACTTTGTAATATTGAACTATGAAGACCTTACTTTGTATATTTGGATTTGTATATATATGAATTTGTGTATATATCTTATTTAAAGCGTATATAAGTTTGAGATTAACGGAACCCGTTTCTAAACAACTCTATACGTTTAGACACGATAAACGACTTATACGTTTAGACACAAGACATGTTTAGACACGTTTACAATTTATCTGTTTGTACATGAGACGTGTTTAGACACGACACGATTATGACACGACACGACACGATTGCCCCCCCTAATTGTGTACACATTTAGACATATCAAACATTATAATAAAAATTATCAAGTTATATTTAATTGATATTTTTATTATTAATATATATGCATTAGAATATACGTAATAGTAAATTTTAACATTTTACTACTAATATTAAAATACCTAAAATTATTTGCCAAATAGTTATATATAGACTTATTACGATCTCTGTATTTTAGTTCTATTATTTTGATTACTTATTATCTTGATATAATTTTTTTTCTTAAACTTATGTTTAACATTTGATTTTCTTTCGTTCACTTTTTCTGTTTTAAATTTAGAAATCAAATAAATAATTATATATTTTAATTCTTGGAGTAACGATATATACCTTAAACATTATTATCTATTTAATTCAGTTTTAATTAACTTAGTGTTACCACAATTAATCATTTGTTTCATTTTATATATTATGTACCTTCAACACTTAGTTCATTTTCCCCCTTCTATTTTTAAGTTAATTAAACCAAACTATAATTATGAATTAGTTGTATTAGCTTAAATATATATTAAATACAATTTATATATAAGTCTTCAAATAATTTAATTTGATTGGACCATATAAAAAAAGAATTACAACCAGGTCATTAATCCTTCGTATCTGCCTGAAACTCTAAAATTAATTTAAAGATCCACATTCACTTTGAAGAACTGCTTCATTTATATCACTACAAAAATATGTGGCAACAATGACACTTGTTTCGTGTTGACGCTAACAATTGTTGTTGAATTTATGTATATTGTATCGACATTTGTTCTTGTAATTATTATTACTTATTAGACACAATACGTTTTCCATCATTATAAGCTACTATTAGTGTTAACTTTTGCCACCACTTTATTGTTTACATGGATGAATGTGTAATCAACCTACTGTTGAGATTAAATTACTCCATCGGTAACATATAATTTTCTTGTGGTAAATGTGAATATTCAACCGCGGTCGTCAATATAGCGATAACAACAACAGTTGTTTGTCGTAACTACTGACTCTATACAACTCATTTAGTGTCACATAATTTATTGTAGCTAAAGGTCATTTTTTTTTGTGGATTTTTCCGTTGTCGAATAGTTTAGCTTGAAAATATTCTAGTGACAGGACAGTGTCGACACTAATACATGTAATCGGTAACAGACGAAAGTGTTATCGTAGAATCATATGTTTAGTGTCTAATGTAATTGTTGTAAATTATATATAAACAATGTCGATTTTTAATCGTCAGCGTTATCCATTTGTCATCGCTAACCTAAATTTCAAAGTTACTTTACAACCTAAAATAACTTGTTTATTTTATAAGGGATCATTAGATATTGAACTATTAATTTATATAAAAAAAACAAAAAAAATATATAATACAAAAAAATATTTATCATTTATTTTTAGAAAATAATTTTAATAACATATTTTAATATGTGCATTTAATTTATATTTACAAAGTATAATATTACAAAGTTTAGTATTTTAATAAAACAAATAATAAAATCACATGTGAAGTAAGGTGATATTATGTCTAAGAAAAACTCTACATGACTATATATGTTTTTTAAGAAACTATAGTCATTATATTAATATTTTTTTATATATGTGTTAAAATTTATATTGCATGCATAATTATAATTGGGTACATAATATTATACATGCAACTATTAATTTTAAAAAAAATATATGTAATACATAAAATTAATTTTAATTTAGTCTTAGAAATAAAACTTAAGAACAAAATTTAATATGTCAACTTAGTTGATATTTATAAAGTATTATATATAAAATTTAGTATTTGAATAATTTATTAATAAAAGTAATAACTACACATGTGAAAGAGAGAGATTATTGAATTTTTGTAACTTATGTGGAGAATGAATGAGAATCCTTGGAGGATTTTAAAGTGATTTTGCATGACATGCCACATAGGAATGAGAATTGTATGTTTGACATTGATTAATAAGAATTGATTAATTTGACATTAGGAGTAATAAAATACATCAAAAAATTTACTTGTCACAATTGCATACAATTTAGTCAAATTAATATATATATATATAGATGCGCTATTGTTTGACAACCTACTTATGCTCTTGTTCAAACATTATTCACTACATAGAGAACTACGAAGAATGGTGGATCGATTTTCATGGGAGGATTTAGAGAGCAGATGTCTGCATTTCATATCGGGCTTCATATAAAGGTCTTCCTTTTGTGTATTTAGTTATTAAAAAAAAATGAGAGAAAACCTTTATTTGATTGTTGTCAGCTCTCTTTATGGATGTGGTAGAGTATCAACTTCGTGATCAAGGATTGTTCTTGTTAGTCATATTTACCATAACTTTTTAGTATAGTTTCATAAACTTTTGGAGATGTACCAACTCCCCTTTTTAATGAGGTTTGGGTATTGCTTAATATTGAATAATTTTGGTTTATTTCGTTTTTTTAATATTGAATAAATTTGGTGGCTCAACAAAATGAGTTGCAAAAAAGTATTATTTATGTACTTTTCAAGGCTTAGTAAAATAATTGTAAAAAGTAGTTAATTATTTAATTTCTGCGGCTCAATAAATGAGTCACGAAAAATATTAAACATTTAATATTTTGCATTTTTTGCATCTCAAAATAAGTGTTGTTATTAATTTAATTCTTGCGGCTTTCTAGCATTTGAGCCGTCTTATTTATGGCGACACTTCCCATGCTGGCTCATTCCTATTTGAGCCGTCAATATTTAACGGCTCATTTATTGAGTCATTAACAATTACATTTTGAGCCATTAACATAACTCTCTCATATGTATTATGACATCTGTTTCAACTTCTGCAAATACTTCCTGAACAGTTTGTGATCCATTCTCGGTTACATAACCAATACGAAAGTGTAACAATGTATATCAACTCAACAATATATTAATTTAGTTTTTTTTTGACCTAATGGATAGGGTTTTGAGTTATACTAGTCGATTGTGAGTTTTTCTATCAGATAATAACCTAATATATTTACATGTATAAATAAAATATTACGTTACAGTTTAATAATAGTTGGATCTCGATTGTACTAGTGAATCGATTGATCGATCACTTTTTTGGTTCAGTGATAGATCAAGTTCTAAAAACATTAGTGAGATTTAATGACAAGTACTTGTTTGACATGCTCCATGTATAAATATTGGTTCCATTTGTTGACCTACATAAAGGAAAAGTTGAGGTGATTCTCTAAAATAAATAGGGATTATCTACCCAAATATCGTAAGATCATAGACAAAACAACACCTACCCAAATATGACTTTAAATCATGTGCAAAGGTAGATAAAAACTTACCTAGAATGGGATGGATGATATCATCGTATGTCTTCAAATAAGACTCTTACTGTAGTAAGAAGATACATAATCGATGAGATCAATACGATGATGCAACGTTGTCGCATATGAATGTGGACAGGGTAATCCGGACAACTGCCACTAACCACAACTGCAACTCCACTTCCTCAAGTTGACAATACAAGTTCCACCATGCGGGTTCTTAGTTTCATAAATTCCTAGGCTGGCATGTCCTACAATATGGTCCCGTGCCTTTATCACAACCTTGTCCAGCTTCCTTCTAATCATTAGACATACCCTATGTGCGAACTCTTCCCCCTTGTCCCTTCGGTCTGAAAACTCCAACATAAACACCACATCAGCTGTTCGAACAAGGTAATAATTGGCTGCGAAGTCGACAAATCTTGGCATTAAAACTCTCGACAATGTTACTGACTAAAAGATCTGTCTTGGAGAACCATTGTAAATGTGATCAAGCCCACGACTGGAATTTCCATTAGGTACTCTTATAGCTTCATACCTTCAACATTGGGATCCTGCATCTCTTTGATCTAGATTGGATCTCCTTCCCAATAATCAAATATCATTCCAATAGGGACAACAATCTCATTGTCCTATATAAACATGACAATGGACTTCATACCATCTTGGTAAGCCTTTAAGTAACCTACATCATTCTCACTAGCAATCCTCACTAAATGAGTGTTAATATCCATAAATGGGAGCAAATATTATATCTCATCACCATTTGAATATTACTGAACCAGTGTTAAATGGTTCAGCAAGTCTGAGAATCGAAATGGGATAGGTCACCTAGGTCTAAGGAATTTATGGCCAATGTATATCTTATTCCTCGAATCTAGCCTCGTAAAATGTGTGTAGTGTGTAACTAGGCAGACCTATAAACTCACAGTTTATAGGTCTTTTTGATGTACCTATAAACAACACAACAGAAAACTTGAACTCACAGTTGTTTTAATTCAACAAAAAAGGTTCCTTTCAGCAAGTTAGGGTTCCAGACGAACCAAACACAAGACCAAGTTGAATTCTATCTACTTAAAATCAACCTAGTCGGAAAATCTACACAAAAAGGGGAAGTAGTAGGAGAAGGATCGAACCTAAATCATCCTCAAAGTCTACATACTTGTTGAATTAGAGTGCGTATGAACAAGCACGCGAAGAAACCTCAGGCTCTGCAAAGAAACAACAAACTCATACTTCTGAACGACATGAATGTGAAGAAGACCCACAAATTTCAAGGGGAATCGGCTCACAATGACGACTAAACACTTCAACAACAAAATTTCAACATACCTTTTGTACGATTTCAGTCTTCACGGTGCCGCAAAGATTCTCTACCATACGGAAACCCATCTTAAACCAAGAAAGCAAACTCAAGGAACGATTTCGAAGGAAGGGAAGTTGAAGAGGTTTTCGTGGGCGTGGGTTTCAGTAGGATGGAAACTTATCATGCCAAGGGCAGATGAAGAGGTTGACTGGGATGACAATTTCGTCAGGAAAATTTGTTAATAAACCACATGAGTCGCACATGACGTAAATTCCATTTGTAATAAATAGGGATTTGACGGTAGGGGAGAGCTTTCATCGGGTCCAAACATTATGACTAAAATATAAAATTTTAAACTTTAAGGGGGAATCTTAAATTTGACGTAAACTTTAGGGGGTAATGCCATATTTTACCCTTAAATTATATGGTCAAAAAATAAATATGGTGCTAGTGTAATAAAATATAAGAGTTGATATAATAGAATAACGAGGAGGGCATAAGTAATGGTGGCAATTCGAGTCAACCTGTCGGGTTTGGGTTGATCTGACCCAACCCGCCGAGTCACGTAAGTTTTCTAAACCCTGACCTCACCTGCGGGTTGGCTGGTTGACCCGTCAAACCCGTCGGTCGGACCTGTGGCCAAGATGCAGGACGCTGGACGTTAGGAGTGAAGCTGTACGCCTGGACGCAGACGGCCAGACACGAGAGTCACAGCGAAGACGCGGGATGATGGATCTAGACGAATACATTGGAGTTGGACGAAGACGCAACCGCAGGATGTCGAAACTAAATCAGTGGAGTTGGAGCGATGCTGGACGACCAGACACATGAGTCACAGGACTCGGGAGGATGAGACACTCAAATTAAACGTAGAGGCGAGATGGTTATGGGGAGAACGAGGATGGAATGGCGATGGTGGAGGACCTCTTCAAAACGGACGGAGGTTCTTGAACACAGAGTCGTAGAGGCTGAGGAAAGAAGGGTGGAGGTTGTGAATGAAGATGAAGTACTCTTCGGTTGTTGGTGTTTAACAATTAATTTTATTTTTTTTACACGGGTCAAACGGAACGGGATCGGGTTCGGGTCATATGACCCAACCCGAACCCGGTTTGTATTTTGAGGTGAGTCAACACGAAAATGACCTGCCACTCAATTTTTCTGATCTGAACCCAACCCGAACTCGGGTCATCTTCGGGCCAGGTTCAAAATTGACACCTCTTGGCATAAGGTATTTATAGCATGAAATGGATGTTAGTTACTTCACATCATAGTTACCTTTTCATAGCCATGTCTGGTTTACCTTTTACCTGAGTTAACCATTATCTCACTGTCCTCTAGAGTCTAGGAACTAAAGAAGATTAATAAATCTTAATAAAGAAAACTTGAGGAATCTTTATGAAAAATATTGTGAATATAATAATCTGTATATGTATACTAAGTGATAATTCACCTTCCCACGTAAAAGTGTCACCTCAAATGAATTTATTATGACAGAAAAGAACCAAGTAAGAGTAGGGTTACGTAGGAAACCTTTAGCATGTATTGCCTAAGACTCGTCACCTCATGTATGACTAAATCTTAAGGGATTTGCTTTAAAAGGGTTCGACTAGATGTCATTGAGCTCGTCAGTCTCTCTTTGAACTTATCAAGTTGAGTTCTTTTCACAAATGGTTCAACTTAAGTTATGGCTTGGGCACCAAGTTCTTATTTGTTGTCCAAAATTTCCCCCACACACTTGAGTTATTTGTTTTTCCACCCAAGTCAATATGCCTTAATTGAGTCTCTCACTCCCTATGAGACTTTAGAATTTTGTGCGAGAAGATTTGGCAGGAGCCAACCATAACTTTGTAAGCGGGAGTTCATGATGGGAACTGGTAATGGATTTTGAGGAATAATTTTTCTGTCTTTGGAAGTTTTTTTGCACTGTGTTCAACCCAGTATTGTATGGTGAATGACATGTGGCACCTAACAATCTTAATGGTCACAAATCCATTGAGATCAAAAGTTTGATTAGTTAGATGTTTCGTATGCCCCCTCCCTCTGACCCATATAAAGAATGTTTTACCATTTTAAAAAATCACTTTTCATTATTAAAGCATCGTGAATCTTTCTCTCTAACACCTCTGTGCCATCAACATCTTGATTAAGATGGTGACAACTACTTAAACAATGGAAGTTCCAGGTGAGGATCTCGTGCCACCTCCAAGGTTTGGTGTTGCCTAGAGTTCCGCGACCACCCAACAACACGATGCCTTAGGGACCTCCATTCACAATACATCATGTATGACTATGCACCTTCTCGGGGGTGTCTTAATATTCATTTACCTAAACAAACCAAACTCCCCTAAATTAATTCTGCAAATCAAGGCATTTATCTCGTTGGTGTTTCTTGGAAACACACATGCTCCCAAGTACCCCCGAAGTTGGAATGCACTCTCCATAGATAACGAGGTCATCTTTAACTCAAATCAAATTTATGTGCGAATCCATTCCTTTTGTTTTTGTTGGCACATGTAACAAGTAGGGGTGTCAAAAACTGACCCAACCCGTGGCCGTGGGTGACCCGTCCACGTCAGAATATTTGACACATGAATCATTTTGACACGACTCATGGCTGACCCGTGAAAATACGAATCAAATTTGGGTCAGAAGTATTGACCTTGGGTCAACCGTGACCCGTTGAACAGTGAACAAACACTAAAATACTAAATTGAAAACACTGAACATTTGACACTCCTCACTTCCTTGAGGAAGTCTTCAGCGCAACCCAAACTTCCCTCGTCTTCCTTTTCATCGTGAATCTTGCCAGAGAATGGGAGAGAGACTTCCGTCCCCATCTCTTCCTGCCTGTAGAGAGATCACTGACGTTGGGATGCTTCCTTGGCGCTTCACCGACGACCTGTTCGTGGTTGTCATGCTCATGAATGATAAGGTTCTCATCACCCAATGATGTTCTATTCAGCTGTGTTCAATTTTTTATGTTCTTTGAAGCGGTTGTGTGGATGTTCTGTTGTTTATGTTCAGTTGTGTTGTTGCTTCTGTTGTTTTGTTTGACTGAGTTTGTTTTGTTCGTCTCATTCATGTTCAGCTGAGCTTGTTTCATGTCCGTCTGACCTTGTTTGTGTTCGACAGAGCTTGTTTTCTATTGCGGTTGAGCTTGTACTGGTGTTGTTTATGTTTTGTTGTTTCCGTAAGTATACTGGTCGTAAGTATGAATAAGAACTTGGTAGAGTGGAAATTGGTCATTGGTTGAACTATAATTTCTCTGCAACTGAAAGCAAACACTTCAGCTGTTTATGTGAAAGTTACATTTTTTTTAACACATTTATTTTTCTTGTCTTGAATGCGTCTCTACTGTTTCATGGAGAGCTAGACATGGAAAATATGTACTTTTTATGTGCTTGTGGTGAGAACTACAGCAATACTAAACTGTTAAACTATAAATTGGCGTTGTCTTGTGGTGATTGCTAGAAGCTCAATTCTATTAGGATGTACTATACGAGTAGTTTCTATGTAAGTTTTCAAATTATTTGTTGTACTATGTATTAATGTTACTTCATTATCCAGAAGAAACACTTCCACAGTTGGCTGAAAAATGCCAGGGATTGAGTCGTGAGTCGAAGTAGATTCTGGGGCACTCCCCTTCCTATATGGATTAGTGATGATTCTTAGGAGATAGTGGTTGTGTATTCTGTTGATAAACTTCAGAGACTTTCTGGTGCTAAGGTTTGTCATGGTCTCTCTTTCATTAGGTTCTCTTTACTTTCGCCTTTCTGAAATATCTTCATTGTACTTCTTAGGCGCGATTGAATCTACTTATCTAATATGCTAAACAATTGGCGGTGTGTATTCTTTACTATAGGAAATAGTGTTGAATCTTGTAGAAATCCAAATGAACCAGTATATCACCGAAAACTTCCATTTTGTTTTTATTATGAAGAAGGACTATATATAGTCTGTTAACAACGGAAATATCAAACAGAAAGAGAAAATACAAGAATTATACTTCTAACTTTGTAAACTGATTAAAATAGTCCCTCATACTTCAACATTCTTCCTGATCTTTACCTCTTCTTCATCTGCTTTGTGCTGATCAAACAAATCAACAATACTGAACATCTGTAGCAAATAATGATGCTGCTGTTTTGATAATGCCTTGGTCAGTATATCAGCAGCTTGGTTCTTTGAACTGACATGCACAGGAGCAACGATTCCATCTTGAATTTTTTCTCGTACAAAATGGCAATCGATTTCAATGTGTTTGGTCCGTTCGTGGAACATTGGATTTCCCGCAATCTGTATAGCACCTTTGTTGTCATAGAAGAGGTTAGCAGGTCTTTTAATCGCAACACTAAATTCACACAGCAAACCTCGAATCCAGACCACTTCTGAAACTGCAAGTCCTATACTCCGATACTTCGATTCTGCACTTGACCGAGAGATTGTGGTCTGCTTCTTTGATTTCCAAGATAACGTGTTGTCTCCAAGTTTCACACAATACCCAGATACCGATTTTCTTGTAATGGCACAAGCAGCCCAATCACTGTCACAAAACACATTCAAAGATTCAAGATTGTTCATCGCCGAGAAGAACAGACCCTGTCCAGGATTTGCCTTAATATATCGAACTACTCTGTATGCAGCCTCTAAATGGGATTGCTTGGGTGCATGAACAAACTGACTCAGTGTTTGAACCGAGTATGCAACATCTGGCCTTGTCATTGTTAGATACAACAATCAACCCACAATTCTTCGATAATGCTCCACATTCACAATCAACTTATCTGCAGCATTTACCCCAAAAGATCTGTCATATTCCACAGAAGTAAACTTAACATTTTGTTCCATAGGAGTGGGTGATGATCTTGCTTGCATTAAACCATCTTTCATGATCAGCTCCAGAGCATACTTACGTTGACATACAATAATCCCAGACTTCGATCGAGCAATTTCTAAACCAAGAAAATATTTCAGACGTCCCAAATCTTTAAGCTTGAAATGCTGCTTCAATACATTCTTCAAGTCATCAATCATCTTTTCATTAGATCCACTAATGATCAAGTCATCCACATACACCAATAATTGAACCTGACTTTCATCCTTCACCTTACTAAACAGACTGTAATCAAATCTGCTTTGTGAATATCCATGGCGAAGAAGAGAATGTGTAAGCTTTAAGTTCCACTGCCTCGAGGCTTGTTTAAGTCCATACAAAGACTTTAACAATCGAAAAACTTTATGTTTACCTTCCGTATTGACTCCTGGAGGAATGGACATGTATACCTCTTCATCGAGATCACCTTGTAGAAACACGTTATTTACATCGAGCTGATATATAAACCAGTTCTTAGCTGCTGCAATGGCTAATAGAGCTCGAACAGTTACCATATTCACAACAGGTGAAAAGGTTTCTGTGAAATTTGTTCCAGGCTTTTGTGTGATTCCCTTTGCAACCAACCTCGCCTTATAACGTTCGAGAGCTCCATCTGCATGATACTTAACCCGATATACCCACTTACAACCAATCGAACTCTTGGACTGCGGTAAATCGACAATCTCCCATGTCTTATTGTCCTGAAGTGCCTGAATCTCTGTTTTCATCGCTTCCATCCAGTGAGGATCAGTTCTTGCCTCTTCAAATGTCAATGGCTCATGAATCTTGGAAATTGCAGCAATGAAACAGCGATAACTTTCATTAATCTGATCATAGTTCACTGTGGAACACTGGAAGACATAATCGGAACTCCATTTGGGTGTTGAAGAAAGATGAGCAGATCTTCTTAGAGGCGCAGGCGCTAGAACAGCATCAGTTGGAACAACATCAGTTGCAGGAGCAACCGCATCGGAATAATCATTGACATCTGCTGAAATTTCTAGAATTTCAGCATTTTCTGGAACTTCAGCACTTTCTATGACTGATATATCATCAATCAAACCATGTTGTTGAACATCATTATCCTCATCATATTTCCAATCAGTGATCTGCTCCGAATTACACTGAAGGAAGGCAGCTCGTTTCATTGTAAATGGAAAAATGTGCTCTTTAAAAATCACATCACGACTTACAAATACTGCCCGACTTTGAATGTTGAGCAGGCGATATCCCTTTTGAACCGAAGCATAACCAAGCATAATTGAAGGAATTGATTGAGACTTAAGTTGGTCTTTATCTCTCAAGTCTGTAGCAAAGCATAAAGAACCGAATATCCTTAAGTGGGCAACATCAAATTTCTTCTTATACAGAGCTTCATAAGGAGAAATTCCATTAAGAACTGAGGAAGGAACAACGTTTATCAAATAACACGTTGTCAAGACACAATATCCCCAGTATTTATCCGGTACTGAAGCTTGTAACTTCAAGGCACGAGCTACTTCAAGAATATGTCGATGTTTTCTCTCTACGATCCCATTTTGTTGTGGAGTATACACACAACTAGTCTGGTGAGTAATTCCCAATTCAGCAAACAAATCAGCAAGAGAAGAATTTGTAAACTCAGTCCCATTATCACTGCGACAAATCTTAACCGAAGCAGAAAATTGATTCTGAACCGTTGCAAGAAACCGTTTAACATGCAGCAGCACTTCATCTTTAAATCGCAAAAGAAAGATCCATGTTGTTCGAGTATGATCATCAACCACAGTTAAGAAATAACTATATCCTTCTGGTGTTTGAACACGATGAGGTCCCCACAAATCCAAGTGAATTAAATCAAAAGGTCTGGCTGAATATGAAACACTTGTAGAAAAAGGAATCCGAGTTTGTCTTGCTTGTGGACAGATCAAACAGTCTTTAACCATAGACTAATTACAATCTTTAATAACCTTACTAAGTTGTTTAAAAGGTAAATGCCCAAAACGCATGTGCCACAGACTTGTCTTCTCCAATCGGTGTTGTTCCATCTTTGATTGAAAAGCTGCATGTCTTCCATTACTCAAACCAATAATTCCTGGCTGAAGTACATATAAACCAGCCTGTCGTTCACCAATCACAGTCTTCTTCCCATTGAAATGGTCCTGTAAAACCATTAGATCATGGGTGAAGACAACAGAGCATGACAATTCTCGGCATAGCTGCAAAACCGAGATAAGATTATACTTGAAATCTGGAACAAGCAACACATTATGCAGTGTCATATTCTCAGCAACCTGACAACTACCAATGTGTGTTACCCGAGCAGAATGACCAGTAGGTAATACCACTGTCTTGATTTCATCTAAATTACTACGAACATTATGTAACCAACTTCTTTGACAAGTCATATGATTAGTGGCACCACTATCCACTAACCAATGACTAGTAGGTGATCTAGAAGCAGGTGAAGAACTGTGAACCGTACCTGCAACATCATTTGCTCCATTCACCAGGTTGGCTTTAATTTCGGAACGAGAAGGATTCGAGCTTGAAGAAAGCAATCCTAACAGCTGCTCTGCTTGTTGTTTCGTAAAAAATGATTGAACTAAATCCTGATGATGAGACTGAACTGAAGAAGACACCTCAACTGAATTGTTCAATGCAGCAGAATTACTAGAAGCATTCTGTGTGTTCCATCTTCTCTTTACTTCATCCGGAACACCATGTTTCTTCCAACATTTATCTACTCGGTGACCTTTCTTAACACAAAAGAAAGATTGCAAATCTTTTCTATTCTTCAAAGACATATCAGTGTTTTGCAAATTTGAACCAGAGGAATACATCACAACAGCATTGTCATCAGCAACCGGAGAAATAGAACCAGCAGAACCAGCAAGAATCCTTTGGTTTTTCTCTTGGATTAACACCGAATAAGCATAATTCACAGTGGGCAAGGGTGTAAGCATCAACAAGTTCGAACGAATTGCAGCATATGTCTCATTTAAACCGATCAAAAATGGAATGTGCTTCTGCTGTTCTTTCTTAGCTATCGACTTAGCAGAAACAGAGCAATCATGGCATAGGAAATCAGCATCAACAACAGCAAGCTCATCCCATATAATCTTCATTTTACCAAAGAATTGAGCAATCGAAAGAGTACCTTGCTTCATTTGGTACATCTATCGATGAAGATGGAAAATCCTGGTGCCATCGACTTTGCTAAACCTCTCACGCAAATCCTCCCAGATAGAACGAGCTGTTGGATTATAATGCATTCCATGCTCAAGATCATTGGAAACCGAGTTGATTATCCAAGCTTTCACCACTGCATTACATCGATCCCAACGTTGCTGAAGTGGTTCCGTAACAGATTCACGAACACAGGTAACATCCACAAAGCACAACTTATTTTTTACCAACAATGCATCAGAAATAGCTCTAATCCAAGTTTGATAGTTGTCTGAACCAATCAATTTCATCGTAATCAAAGAAATACCCGTTGTATCAGACGGATGCAGGTAGAACCGATCGTCGACATCAGGTCCAGCAACAGCTCCGACTCGTGGCCACGCATTCGGAACACCAGCGCCAACACCGATTCCAGCTCCAGCCATAACGATTCTCCGTCGAGAAATCAGAAATCAAAGCATAAAAGCTCTGATACCATGTTGAATCTTGTAGAAATCCAAATGAACCAGTATATCACCGAAAACTTCCATTCTGTTCTTATTATGAAGAAGGACTATATATAGTCTGTTAACAACGGAAATATCAAACAGAAAGATAAAATACAAGAATTATACTTCTAACTTTGTAAACTGATTAAAATAGTCCCTCATACTTCAACAAATAGTTACTAAAAAATTAGAATACACTTTCCAGAGATAATGAGGTCATCTTTAACTCAAATCAAATTGATGTGGGGATCCTATTCCTTTTCGTTTTACTGGCACCTGTAACAAACTAATAACTATTCCAATTGTTAACAAGGTAAACTATGTTTCTCTCTTCAATGTATTTCATTGATATATTTCAGTTCAAGCAGAATTACAGGTACATATACAATTTTGTCTTTCTATTCTAGTGGCATACATACTCATTACACTTTACTTTAACTTTTGACATTCTTGCTCTTTGCTTTTACTTTTTCTTTTGCTGACTTTGACTTAGTCATCCCTTCAATCATGCTGACACTCCTCCTCAAGTTGAGTGGTCGAATCTCCGATACTCAGCTTGCCTAGTACTTCTCTGAAAACCTTCGAGTTTACTGCTTTAGTTAGTATATCTGCCAATTGGTGTTCCGAACGAACAAATGGCAGTTTGATACTTCCAGCTTCAAGGTTCTCTTTTATGAAGTGTCTGTCCACCTCAATGTGTTTAGTCCAGTCGTGTTGAACTGGATTTTCAGAAATACTTATCGCGGCTTTATTGTCACATAGTAACTCACATGGCTTGGTTGGTGGAAAACCAATCTTTGTCATTAACTTCCTTAGCCACAGTACTTCCGTTAATCCTCTAGCTATCCCACGAAATTTTGCTTCTGCACTTGAGAGAGCCACAACCTTTTGCTTCTTGCTTCTCCAGGTTACCAGATTATCACCAATAAAGGTAAAATATCAGGACGTGGATCTCCGATCAACTGGGTTGCCTGCCCAGTCGGCATCTGTATATCCTTGAATTTCCAGATGACCACTTCTTCTAAACAAAACTCCGTGTCCTGAGGTGTCTTTCAGATACCTCATAATTCTCATGAGTGCTTCCATATGCTCAACTTGAGGTTGATGCATAAACTGGCTTATCACCCCAACCGCATATGATATGTCGGGGCGAGTATGTGAGAGATATATGAGTTTGCCCACCAGCTTTTGATATCGTTCTTTGTCTGCTAGTCTCGCTCCTTCTGATAGTTATAAGCCATGATTTACCACCATTGGAGTTTCAGCTGGTTTGCATTCCAGCATCCCTATCTCTGTTAGAAAATCCAGAGTATACTTCCTTTGAGATATAAAGATCCCCTCTCTTGATCTTAGTACCTCGATTCCAAGAAAGTATTTCAACATCCCGAGATCCTTCATCTCGAATTCTTCAAACAGGTTCTTCTTGAGCCTGTGCATTTCGTTTATATCATTCCCTGTGATAATCATGTCATCAACATAAATTATCAAGCAAGTTATTAGATCTCGTGTTTTTTTTCAAGAATAAGGTATGGTCCGAGTTGCTCTACTTATACCCATATTTTTTCATGGCTATAGTGAATCTCCCAAACCACGCTCTAGGAGTTTGTTTCAGACCATAAAGTGCTTTTTTAGTCGACACACCTTTTCTTCTTGATTTTCATTTCTGTATCCTGGTGGAATCTCCATATACACTTCTTCTTCAAGATCTCCATGAAGAAATGCATTCTTCACATCGAACTGGTGGAGATGCCAGTTTTTAATTACAGCTATAGACAACAATACTCTTATTGTATCCATCTTGGCTACAGGCGAGAATGTCTCAGAGTAGTCAATTCTGTATGTCTGAGTGTATCCTTTTGCCACCAATCTTGATTTGTATCTATCAATGGACCCGTCCTGCCTGTACTTGATAGTATACACCCACTTGCACCCTACTGGTTTATTTCCAACCAGTAGCCTGCAAATCTCCCATGTTTTGTTCTTCTCTAGAGCCTCCATTTCAACATCCATTGCTTGTTGCCAATTCTTGGATTGTTGAGCATCGTTAATCGTTCTTGGAATTTCTTCTGTGAGAATAGACATTGTAAATGTCTTTGCCTCCTTACTTAGTCTCCCCCTTACTGCATTTGCCACCGGATACCTGGATATGCTTGACTCCCTCTCCGGTGTGTATCTCTTAGGAGGTCGACCTTGATTCTCTCTTGGAGGTAATTTGTACCTTACAGTCATCCCCTCCTCTTGTTCTTCTGTTTCTTCAACCATAACATTTTCATCTTGTGGTTCAGATGGGCTTACGGGCTTACCTCGGATATCTCAAATGGTGGAGTATCAGGTGTAACCCTTAGTTCGCTAATCATGACCGGCGTATTAGAAGTTGGCCTGATAGTTCGATTTTCTAGCTCGGTTGGATCATCATAGGAGGGACTTTGTTTATCATAGGAGATATCTGAACCACACACCCAATCCAGTGGATCTACTGTAAGACTCCCCCCCTGAACACTGGATCGGTGATAAAAATACTCTGTTTCAAGGAAATCATAGTTCATGGTGGTGAACACGTGACGAGTTTTAGGATCATAACATCGATACCCTTTTTGATTAACTCCATATCCTACAAATACACATTTGACAGCACATGGATCAAATTTGGTGCGATCATTTTTTGGTATGTGAACGAATATAGAGCACCCCAAAATCTGAGGTGATAAACTAAGGGTTGAGGGTACATTAGTAATCTTAGAGAGAATATCCAGCGGAGTTTTAAGGTTCAGGATTTTTGTAGGGAGACGATTAAGGAGATATGTTGCTGTGGCAACAGCTTCAGGCCAAAATGATTTTGGTACTTTGGACTCAATGAGGAGGGATCTTGTCATTTCAAGAAGAATTCGATTTTTTCTTTCGGCCACACCATTTTGTTCAGGAGTGTGAGGACAAGAGGTTTGTTGAATAATTCTTTTTTCTGAAAATAATTTTTTTCATTTGTTGATTGACAAATTCCCCCCCCCCCCCTCCCCCCATTATAAGACCTAAGAACTTGAATATTTTTCTGAAACTGATTTTGGATCATCTGAAAAAAGTGAGTGAATTTTTCAAACACTTCAGATTTTTGTTTTAAAAAATACACCCATTTTATACGAGTGCAATCATCGACAAACAACACAAAATACCTAAGACCTTGACCCCCAGATATAGGTGCTGGACCCCACACATCAGAATGAACTAAGGAAAATATGGAGTTCACACGAGTATTATTTGGCTTAAACGTTTGCATATGACTTTTTGCAAGAATACAAGTCTCACAAAAAAGATTATCGTTCTTACTCAAAAAGAACTTAGGAAATAAAAGTTTTAGATAACCCGAGGATGGATGACTCAATCTCCTATGCCATAACCAAGCCTCTCTTTCTGATGATCCATGAGCAAGTTACACTGAACCTTGTTGAGACACTTCATCAACGTAGTACAGACCAGCGCGTTCAGTGCCACGCCCAATAATCACTCCCGTTTGGATATCCTGCAGTATGCAAAAATTGGGATTCATCACCATGGTACAATTCATTTCCTTAGTGACATGAGATACCGACAATAATTTATTCGAGAGATTTGGAACAAGTAAACAATTTAAAATTTTCAGGGTTGGAGAAATTTCAATTGTTCCCATTCCCGTCACTTGAACTTTTGCCCCATCTGCAGTATTAATATATTCAACCCGGGACTTCACAATATTCCTAAGATCACATGCATCATACGTCATAGTATCGGTTGCACCACAGTAAAAAATCCACTAGCAATTTTTTAAACTGTATTTATTTTGGGTTGAATATGCATGTGTCTTATGTTCAAGGACTGAACTGAAATTTTTTTGGGCCATTTCGTGACTTTCATAACTTCGGGTCCAAAATAGCTAGGGTTTGAAGTAGAGGGACTTGGATAATCCAAATCCCTCTACCTGTTGAGCAGCCGCATTCTCCCAAGCAGCAGCCCCCATTCGGATTACGTCTTCTCCCGTCCCTCCACTGTTCTTCTCCTCGCCGATTTCCATCGGACTGATGCCAGGCCTCGCAGCTTCGCTCGGTGGCTCCGGCGAAGCGTGGGTCTCCTTCCAATCGGTACGGCGAAGCGTGGGTCTTCACTTGGTGCTGGTAAGGGCCGAGGAGGGGTTCAACGAGGAACTCCTGCGACGTTCGCTGCACTTCCAGCCGAGGGTTCGTTGCCACCGTGGATGCTGGTGGCCGGAGGGTTTCTCATCGCGGCGGCGACACGGCTCCGCTCCTTCTCGGCCCACCAGTCGGGGTACCCCACCAATTGGAAACAAGCCTCCTTTGTGTGACGTTTTTTCCCGCAGAGATTACATTTCAACTTACTTTTGTCGATTCGGGATGAGGATCCTCCGGTTGTGCCGGCCATATCCGATTGATTCTGTCCTTGTCAATTGTGTCCTTGCCAATTTGACTTAATTGTTGCATTTGCTGCCCCTTCGTTATATTGTTGGTCGGTTGTCACCAATAACCCGTCCCCTATGCCCGATGATGCTCCGTTGCCAATGGTTGTCGCTCGTAGGATTTGGAGTCGGGCGACCTCCTTAGGATGTTCCGTTTAATTCCTTCGAACTTTGATTCGATTCCTCCCAAGAACTGGTAGAGTTTAGTCTCATTCCAGATTCTGTTGTATGCTTCAATATCCGATGAACACCTCATTGGGTTCGGCCTTCGGGCCTCTATTTCCCCCATAATGATTGCATGTTTAGCCAGAATTCCTCCATGCTTAGGTTGCCTTGTACCATTTTTGCTGTTTTGTTGTGGAGGTCGAACACTTTTAGTGAATCCTTGCCACTACCGTATGTAACCTGCAATGTTGTCCACAACTCTTTTGAAGTAGGATAGTGAGCAACATTGTTAGCTAACATTGATTCCACGTTTTGTATGATCCATGAAAACACGATTAAATCATCTTGTTTCCATTTTTGATGTTCTGGTTCGGATGGGGGCTCTTGTTCCCCGGTCAGGTGTTGTAACCAACCTATTCTTCCTATTGCTATTTGCATGAGTCGTGCCCAAAGGTGGTAGTTTGCCCCCATTGAGCTTGGTGTTGATTACGATCGTACCTGGTAGCTGTCGTTGGCTAGTATTTAGTCCCTGCCTTAGTACCCTTGCTTTGTGTATGGTTAGGTCCTCTTCACTGAGGTCGAAAGCTGGTTGGTTTGTGGTGTTGATGCTCTCATTGTCGGACATGGTTGGTGGTAAATGATGAGAAAAAACAGGTTAATCCCTATGGATTAACCCATGCTCCGATACCATGTTAACAAGGTAAACTATGTTTCTCTCTTGAATGTATTTCATTGATATATTTCAGCTCAACCAGAATTACAGGTACATATACTACTTTGTCTTTCTATTCTAGTGGTATACATACTCATTACACTTTACTTTAACTTTTGACATTCTTGCTCTTTGCTTTTACTTTTGCTTTTGCTGACTTTGACTTAGTCATCCTTCAATCATGTTGACACCAACATATTTGGTGGTTCTTGTGAATTGGTTGTCAGGCGGATTGGGTCGTCGGTCTCCCAAATCTACTTCGGTGACCTACATAAAGGGGACCATAGGGTTTTTACCCATTTTCAAGGGAAAGTGTAATGTTGTATGGTTAGAAGAGTAGATACCTCATACTGTAACTACTTATAACTTATAGCAAACTTGACTTAGTACCATGTTAATCCTTTCAATCAGGGTTACTCCCTATCTATAATAGTTGTTGATAACTGTTTCGAGTAACCATCCCGTAAGATATACACAAACCAGGAATTTTGTGGGATCCTTCAGATATTTCACTATTTGAATATTTGACAAGTTTTAGAGGCCGACACCTTTGTTAGGTGTCGTCCCCATATGTTGAGAATGGTAAAACTTTGTTAGGTTGTACCTTACTTATTGCCTCCGATTTGGAGCAATTTTCGGGTCTGGATTTCTTGAACTGATATGTTATAGGGTCAGATGCCTAATAATCCGTCATTTGCCTCCAATGCTAAAGAAAGTGTTGCTCTTGTTAGGTTCAAGGCCCGCATTTAGATTATGGCGTCCATTGTTTTGCATATTTTTGGTAAGTGTCGCCCATTACTACCTTCTGACTTTTAATAAGTATACAATTTGAATCTTCTTTTTGATATGAAACTCGAATTTTAAATATGAGCGGGAAATAGACTACTTTGTCCTCTAGTATATCTTGTCTTTTTCGGAGACCATGTCGAACAGTATAGGAGGCGCAACTTTGATGTTCATGACCCAAATCCTCTAACATTTCAATTGTTACGATTCAACCTTACACAGATTGGGTGATCCTTTAGTTGGCCTTTAAGTGGTCTTCAACTATAAATACTTTTGTGCCCATTTCAGTTTTCCTTATCCGACTTCTCTCTAAAATCTACTTGTGCCTTCATCTCTCTAGAACTTGGTTCTCCTTCCTTTGCAAACTTCCAAGCGATTCATTTTCAGTTCATAAACCTCCAACGCATCAGGTGCCTCTGATTTCTTCCCTCCGACCCCGAAGGATCTTTTTCCAAATAGACTTTTAGTGCAAATCTTCAAGACTGTGGAATTATCGGGTCTAGGCAATGATCAAATTCCTTGATATCCTATGCCTCTACAGGCGACGCCTTTCAATGGTCGCGGTATACGATATCCACTCTGCCTCCCCCGCGCTAAAAAGAATAGACTATCTTTCACGCCCAGGAGGTTAAGGTGGGTCTTCACTTCCCCTCTTGTGAGGACCTGGTCAACCTCTGCAAATATCTTAAGATTTCTCACCCAAATCACACCCGACAATTTTTTAATATTAGTAGACTTTAAAATACTCTGCATGCGTTGGGGATAACCCTACTCCTTGAAATGTTTATGTTATTCCTTCATTTTCAATTTAACTCTTCTCACTATTTTGTTTTTCCTTTTTTTGAGAAAGGTACCCCAATTTTTCAGTGCGATGGTTGTGAGACCCCTGACGCCCTTTAGTTGGGAGTTCAATTTACCATTTCCAAATACAAATTTCAGTAGGGGTGGACGTAAAAACCGGTTCGGCCGAACAGTCCCTTTTGTGAACCGTACCGGTTTTGAATCGGTTCGATCGAACATGTTCACAAACCAAATACTTTTTCTTTTGCAAAAATATGGAGCGGTTCAGAGGAAGTACAAAATATCGGTTCGCAAATGGTAAACCGTACCATTTCTTGTACCGGTTTAAATATAATATTATATTTAATTTTTAAAATATCTACTCTAAACCATTATACCAAAGTTGGTTCGGTGATGATTTACAATCTACAATAGTATAATGAATTATGGTTTATGGATTATGGTTTATGTATTATTATAGTTTTTTAATATATATAAAGTGATTCGGCAGATCCGGTTCTGATCCAGTTTTGGAACCGGTTCAAAAGAGGTATGGTAAATTAGTCAAAATATGGAGCATACAAAAACTAGAGCAGTAAACCATACCTCTTTAAAATGTGATAAAGGTACGGTTCATGAACCGGTTCATGCCCACCCCTAAATGTTAATACTTCATCAAAGGTTGCGTCGTCTGACTTTTGCTCCCACCCACCATAGACCTGGAACCTCGCTTAGAAAAGTCTTAGAGGCGTTAGACCAAATCGACCTTGATCATTCGCAGAGATTTTCCCTATGCATAAAATCCATCCTAGAGGAGGCGCTCGAAGGCGTCGGGATTAGAATGTCGGTCCCCCATTCTCAGGTTAATTGGGTAATGCTTCATTGTCTAACGTCTTTCTAATTCTTTCGTCAATTTTTCCATATTTGGTGCATCTAATTATACTCAAGAACGCATTGGCGTCGCTCTGAGGGGTGCTGGTCCCTCCAACCACGAACGGAAGAGGTCTGGGTTGCGTTCAACGTAGGAGCGATATAAGGGGAACCTTCACAGAAGCAAGTCAGAGTAGAGTCTCGGAAGGTGTCTCCTTCACGGCGACGCGCCAGGAGCACACTCCTATTCTTCTCCTCAAACGACTGAGGAACCCCTTCAGGTCCCCCAGTTACATGCGCCACCATCTGATTGGCAATTTCAGGACGAGCTCTAAGGAACAACCCTGGGAGTCATGATGGCCGCTTAAGGAGGGTGATTGTGGAAGTATAAGGATGTTTTATTAATTTATGAAAGATAGGGTCTAGTTTATTATTTTGGTTTCTTAGTTTGTTAGGCTTCTGTCGATATATACAGGAGTCAGTAGCTATTGTTAGACTAAGAGAACTTTCTGGATTTTTATCATGATAGAGGAGATCCTCCGCGCTTCTTCATGACTATTCTGTTTTCGTTTTCATTCTTCATGGTATCAGAGCCCTACTACCTATGTTTATTGTCTGTATTTTCGTTTATTAGAGTTAGGCAATGTCGAATCAAGGAGCTGTGAGAACTTGGCCGAAGTTAGGCACATCAGGGGTAGCTGAGATGCCCTCCGATGACATTTTTACTTACACCCTTCTGATACCACTGGTATGTCTCTGATTTCGTTGAAGCTTACAGGATCTGAGAATTATCAGGTTTGGTTCTGTGCGATTTGGTATGCACTTTTAGTGAAAAATAAGTTATACTTTATTAATGGCACTTGTCCTCGAGAATCTGTTGCTGAACCTTTGCTTTTACGATGGGATAGATGTAATGCAGTAGTGAAATATTGGTTGATTAACTCTGTTTCTAAAGATTTAACTCATGGAATGCACTATAGTCCCACGGCACGTTCTGTTTGGGAGGACATGCGTGAGCATTTCAGTAAAGTCGACGGAACACGAGTGTTTCATCTGCATCGAGAGATCTACCACATTAAGCAAGGTACTTTCTCCATTGCACTCTACTTTGGCAAATTAAAAGTATTGTGGGATGAACTAGCTGTGATAGATGATGATTGGTTGTGTGATGTGTGTTCTCCGAAAGCCGTTGCTAAGAAGGATAAAGAATGTCTTATTCAGTTTCTGATCGGACTGAATGTAACCTTTAATTCTGTGCGCTCAAATCTGTTAATGATGAAACCATTGCCCACATTGAACTATGCTTATTCGATATTGATCCAAGAAGAAAATCAGCGACAGATTACTGGACTTGTTAACAACAGTCATGAGATTGATGGTGCTGTTTTATATTCCTCTGATAATCCTGTTAATGTTGCTGTCAATGCTATTATTGCTCGAACAAATAAGAAGGATTAGATATGCACATTCTGTGGCAAGAAAGGCCACAAAATCGACAAGTGCTGGAAGAAATACGGAGTGCCCGATGAAGTTCGTAAAAGGTGGAATGTAAATGCACCTGATGATGTTCGTAAGAGATGGAATATGAATGCGAACATTGTTACTCCTTCAATTGAACCCTCTCATTCAAATGAATTGAAACCTGTGGTGGATAATAATGTTAACAACAACGACTCTTACTTGACAAGAGAACAAGTAGCACAACTTCTGCAGCTTATTCCCAAAGGAGCTTCCAATGTTGATTGTAGACTAAATATGGCAGAGGCATCTAATGCAATGGCAGATACCACTATTATTCCATCTATGCTTCATTCATCTACATATTATGTTTTGCATCACTGGATAATAGATATTGGTGCAACGAATCACATGACTTGTCATAGGGATTGGTTGATCGAAGTTCGTGCTAATGATACGAACTTTCAGAGAGTTACTTTGCCTAACGGACAGGTTGCTACTGCCACTCACATTGGGCATCGTCGGATTGCTGAGGGGTTAATGCTGAAGAATGTTCTCTTGATTCCTTGTTTTCAGTACAATTTAATTTTAGTATCCCAGTTATGCAGAGATTTAGAATGCAGTGCAGTATTTCATCCAACTCACATGGAATTTCACGGCCATTTGAATGGGAAGACTATGGGGACTGGTAGATTATCCAGAGGACTTTATTACCTGCGGCGGCAACCTGAGGAAGAAGTTCACAGCCACATAGTTCATCCAGCCGTGGCAACTGTTACTGAGACAAATAAAGATTTAGCTTTGTTATGGCATGGACGTTTAGGCCATTTGCCTTTACCTCAATTAAGGAAGATTATCCCTATTACTAAGGAATGTAATTTGACAAATTGTGTGGTTTGTCCTCTTATTCGTCAAACAAGACTTCCATTTACTGTTAGCGTAACTCGAGTTGATAATCCATTTGATATAATACATATGGATGTTTGGGGGCCATTTCGTGTTTCTACATTTGATGGATTCTGATATTGTTTTACAGTAGTAGATGATTGTACTCGTACTACATGGATATTTCTGCTTCGAGCAAAAGACGACACTATATTGCATATCAAGAATTTCTTTCGGTTGGTCAAGACACAATTCAGCAAAGTCATTCGGATATGAAGGACTGATAACGAAACCGAATTCATTAATGCATCTGTTAAGACATTCTTTGTCGAGTCAAGGGTGGTTCATCAGACAAGTTGTATTTACACTCCTCAACAGAATGGAGTGGTAGAACGAAAACACTGACACTTGTTGGAAGTCTCTAGGGCATTGAAGCTGCAGGCAAGTGTACCTGATAAATATTGGGGATTGTGTGTTGTCACTACTTGCTACCTGGTTAATGTCATGCCATCCACAGTATTAGCAGGGAAGTCTCCTTTTGAAGCACTGTATGGGAAGTGTTTTGATACTCTTCATTTGCGAGTATTTGGTTCCTTATGCTTTGCAACTCAAACAAACTCGGCTTTAAGGGGAGATAAATTCAGTCCTCGGTCCATTCCTTCAATCATGATGGGTTACTTACCTACTCAAAAGGGATATCGGCTACTCAATATTGCTACTAGACAGATATTTGGCAGTCGTGATATATGTTTTGGGGAACATGTTTTTCCTTTTGCTATGAGTAAGGAAGAACTTTGAAATTTATTTAGAGTCAAAGTTGATTCATCCCAACCTTGGATTGATGAGCATGACACAATGCTGCATTTTGATGATATTATGAATGTTGATACTGTTGTACCAAAACTTAGTGTTGTTATACCAGCACCTTCACATAGTGATGGGGTTCCACGTAGTCAGTTTGATGAAGTTGTTACTGAGTTTAATTCTGATGCAGAAGAAGAGATCACTTCTGTCACTGAGGTTGCACCCGTTCGTGATATATCTGAGGTTCGCAGATCTTCTCGAACTCAACGTGCTCCATCTTGGAGTAAGGACTACATCATGAGTAATACGCCGATCAGCTACAACAATATTACTCCGAACTATAGATGTTACTTGGGAGAAATTTCTCGAATTCATGAGTCGTTAACTTATAATGAAGCTGCTGCAGATCCTGGTTGGTTGAAAGCTATGCAAGACGAAATTTCAGCTTTGCAAGGAAATAATACTTGGAAGATAGTTGAATTACTAGAGACTAAGGATGCAATATGATTCAAATGGATTTATAAAGTGAAGTATAAAGCCGATGGGATACTCGATCGATATAAAGCTCGGTTGGTCGCCAAAGGCTACACACAAAAGTCCGGGACTGATTTTAAAGAAACGTTTTCACCAGTTTTGAAAATGGTTACTGTGAGAACACTCCTAACAGTGGCAGCAGCTCGCTCGTGGACATTGTATCACATGGACATGAACAACGCGTTTTTGCAAGGCGACTTTGATGATGAAGTTTACATGGAAATACCACCGGGTTTTGAACAAACGTGTGCAGCAAATGGGAGGAGGAAAGTATGCAAATTGCAAAAATCATTATATGGTCTCAAACAAGCTTCACGACAGTGGAATTTGAAGCTCACTCAGTCTCTCTTGCAGCATGGTTACCTACAAAGTATGCAAATTGCAGAAATCATTATATGGTCTCAAACAAGTTTCACGACAGTGGAATTTGAAGCTCACTCAGTCTCTCTTGCGGCATGGTTACCTACAAAGTAAGTTTGACTACTCCTTGTTGAGCAAATTTGATGGAGATAAACAGGTTCATTTGCTCATTTATGTGGATGACCTACTGATTAGTGGGTCCGATGTGGGTCTAATTGCTGATCTTAAAGCAGTCCTACAGTCACATTTCAGGCTTAAAGACCTCAGTAACTTACGATACTTCCTTGAAATGGAAGTTGCGCGATCGGCTGAAGGAATTGTTCTTAACCAACGAAAATATGCGTTGGAATTGATCGCAGAGGCAGGACTTTCGGAAGCTCATTCCTCTACAACACCTATGGTGCAGAATTTTAAGTTCACAACCATTGAGTATGGCCGAAAATTTGGGGTCAATACAGATGATGTCAGATTGATGATATTGAACACTATCGGCGAATTGTGGGACACCTTCTTTATCTTACGATGACGAGACCAGATATAGCGTATTCTGTTCAATCGCTTAGTCAGTATGTTCATGACCCCAAGAAGTCGCATATGGAAGCAGCATTGCGTGTGGTTAGATATATTAAGCTTTGTCCGGGACAAGGATTATTCTTTCCTAAAGTTAACAATCTGAATTCTCTTACAGTGTTCTGCAACACTGATTGGGCAGCTTGTGCTGTCACTCGGAAGTCGGTTTCAGGTTACTGTATACGATTGGGTGATAGTGCTCTGGCTTGGAAGGCAAATAAGCAAGAAACGGTGTCGAGGTTCAGTGCGGAAACAGAGTATCGCAACATAGGACTTGCCGCGAGAGATAGGGATTGTTTTCCAATATCCAGCTGCTCTTTACTGCGACAATAAGGCAGCAATTCAAATAGTCAGCAACCCGATGTTCCACGAGCGCACTAAGCACATTGAGATTGATTGTCACTTTGTGCGTGAAAAGATTTTTGATGGAACAATTCTCCCTGAACACATAAATATGAAGGATCAAATTGCTGATCTGCTCACCAAACCATTATCCAAACTGTAAACACCTGATTTTGGCTCGGGATCAAAATACCGTATGCGAGGAATCGAGATTGGAAAAATATATCTAGTATATATATATATTTGAAAACTTAAAAAAAAAAATTAATTTTAATTTTTTTTAAAAAAAATAATAAAAAATTCCAACGGTGGAAAAATGCATCTTTTCCACCGATTTTATTTTTTTATTATAGAAAAACAAATTTATTAATTAATTAAATAAGTATTCATTTCTTCTATAAATTTGAGATGAATGCTTCAATGAAAGGGGGCTTCAAGAAAAGCTACGTGAGTTTCATCTTCAAGGAATGAGAATGAGAGAAAAAAATAGAAGAAAAAAAAGAGTGAAAATTATCGGTGATTATCAGTCTCGGTTTCTCGTACGGTATTTTAGCCTCCCATGAGTTAGGTATATTTCTCTCATATTCAATATCATATTTGTATTTTATAAATGTGAAATAAAATTGAGAGTTTATATACATATATTATATATTTATGTATAATATACTTGTTAATATATATATATATATGTATAATATATATTTATATTATGTTTATGCATTACTATATATATATCTATATGTATAATATATATTTATATTATGTTTATGTATTACTATATATATATTTATATGTATAATATATATATATTTATATTATGTTTATGTATTACTATATATATATATATATATGTATAATATATATTTATATTATGTTTATGTCTTACTATATATATCTATGTGTATAATATATATTTATATTATGTCTATGTTATCTATCTATCTATATGTATAATATATATATATATATATTATGTATATGTATATTATGTATATGTGAAAAATAAAATGACTTAGGTCATTCCCAAACTTTGATGAAGGTTACAACTCGGTCCTTGGACTCTCGGGTAATTTCTGGGACGTTATCGAGTGTTATAAACCAAACCGGAAAAGTTTTGGGCCATTTGTGCAATTTTTTTTTTTTAATTCAGCTCGTTTTAAAAAAAAAAATACATTGTGATTTCTACACTTTTCTAGACATTCCATGGTTTCTCAAAATGTTACAAATAAGTCTAGAATAATTTTCGGGTTATTTTTGGAATTTTATCAAGTGTCAATTCTGTAATTTTAAAAAATTATTTTCAGTTTAGTTATAATATTTCAAAAATTACATTTTTGATTCCTAAATTTTTCTTGACATTCCATGACTTTTAAAAATGTTACAAATAAGTCTAGAATAATTTTTGGGTTATTTTAGAACTTTACCAACTATTACAAATAAGTCCAGAATAGTCTAGGGTCATTTTTGTAATTTTCAAAAATATTTGTCCAATTCAGCTCAAATTTTTATAAATTGCATTTTGGTCCCTATATTTTTTTGGACATCCTATAACTTCTCAAAATGGGACAAATTAGTCCAACGAGCTTAATATTTTCAAAAATTATTCGTGCATGTTTAGACACGTTTAAAATGGCTCGAGAGTTAAACCATTTTTTTTCGAGACCTTTTTAAATCCCCCGAACTCGATTCTCTGGACGTAGACCTTTTTAAGCCCTAGGATGTTAACTCCATGTACCCTAGGCAATTTTAGGATTCCGATTAGCCTTCAATTAATCGGTGGCGACTCTTTCAAAAACGAAGTATAAAAATATTTTCCAAAACGGGTCGGGAAAGTCGGTAGGGCTGACACTGGTTAGGGTATGGTCAGGGTATGCCAAATATCATAATCATAACATATTTTTAAACCAAATACCATAACCATAACCATTATGGGTACAATTTTCAATACCATAACCATCAAAATAACTGTGGTTATTAACCATGGTTTTAACCGTATAACCATATTTATTCCACATGTAATATAATAAAAGACCGAAAATTTAATTTTAAAAAATACATCTATCTATATTACCAACAATAAAAATATATAGCACTAACATCATTCAACATTAACACTAACATCATTCAACATTCATATGATTCAACATTAACATTCACACCACTGAATTAACATTAAAATTCAACAAACACCCATAACGAGTAATGATTCAACACCCCTAACCATTTCACACTTGTCGTATTTGTTTCTATCAATCATCATCTTCCTCAATATCATCAATTGATTTCACTTTTATGCTGTAATTTAAATTTAGTATAATATATATATATATTAGTTTATTATTAATAAATAATTATTATATTTATAAAATAACCATGGTTATAACCATGGGTATAACTCAAATACCATAACCATAACCATAACCATTATGGGTAGAGAATTCATCACCATAACCGCACCGCACCATAATGGTACGGTTAACCATATTAAACAGTAACGGTTATAACCGTGGTTATGGGTTTTTCACCGCACCATTGCCAGCCCTAGATCCGACGTCCGACACAAACAGCAGCATCATCGTCTTCTAAAGTGTTATGGAATAAATGATTTGTTTCAACAGAAGCAACAGGAGGAAGAAGTAGAAGTCGGGGGGAATGTGGAAGTATAAGGATGTTTTATTAATTTATGAAAGATAGGGTCTAGTTTGTTATTTTGGTTTCTTAGTTTGTTAGGCTTTTGTCGAGATATACAGGAGTCAGTAGCTATTGTTAGACTGAGAGAACTTTCTGGATTTTTATCATGATAGAGGAGATCCTCCGCTCTTCTTCATGACTATTTTGTTTTCGTTTTCATTCTTCAGTGATCTACCAGGATCTTTCTCCTTGATCAATCCTGAATACTTGGGACTTCATCCCGTTACTGGGGTGGTTCCCCCAACCAATCGATTCATGGATAACTTTAATACTTCAACCATTGAGGCAATGACTCGTTGATGCCTCCTAGGAATGGCCAACGTAACTTGTGATTTTCTTTTTCTTACAGCGTCGCTCAGTATTTGACCTTCTGTTGTGATTTTGTATTTTACTCCACCCTTCTCAACCAGGGGGCAACGACGATGAGGCTCTCGTATCAATTTTCCACCCTTGAGGCCCAAGTTTCCAAACGTTTGGTATAGATATAGGCGAAGCTTGCAGAGAATTGAAAGGTCTGCAACGAAGAATGGTTGGGGAGGTTAGAGGCAGAGAGGAGGGAGTTCTGGTGGACTATAGCTCGACTGGAGATGAGGGCTAAGGAAGTGGAGGTAGCTCATGCCATTACATGTTCCAAAGTCTAGGATTCCGAGCGGGCCTTGGAGGCTCTTATAGCATCGTTGCCTAAGGAACGAGCCTCGACCGTGGCTGAATATTTGGCTTGGAAGGCCCGGAAAGAGACGGTTGTTCCCAAGGTTATCAAGGAGGATTCGAGTGACAAAGAGACTGGTGTCAGATCCAACGAGATTTCCTCGGTGCTTGGGGACGTCCAAGAAAAAGATACTTTAGAGTAGCCTTAGTGAGGGAACTCTCTTTGTCTTTATTAAGTCTGGGGCCAAGGAGACGAGGGATATGCTCGATGACAACCTTTTGCGCTGAAAAGGCCAGTGTGCTCCTCAAATAACTTCTTAACAAGTTTCTTGCAGTACTGAATGTTCGGTGAGGCAACCTTGTTATATATTTCAGTTCTTTATCTGCGTTCATACCAATGTGACGCTATATCAATGATATGTCCAAATATCATTGTTTGTATGGGTTTCACCCTTATTGTGGTACACCTTGTTAATATTCATTTTTGCTTAAGCTATTTATTTGAGCCCATGCGTAGCAGTAAGCGAATGCTAAACGTTTGAGATATAGATGACGCATTGTAGACCTAAGAAAGTGTCGAATAAGAGTAACAAATCCCTCAAGTTCATAAGAACCATTATGGTTGAACCTTATCAGAAGTCGCGCCTTGTTGGCATAAAGTTCCCTTGATCCCTCAAATTCTATAAAATCATTAATGCAAATAAGTGTAAAATTCTTTTTAAAATCATTAAGTTCAATGGAACCATTAAAGTCAATGGGTGTACAACTCCATATTTAAATCCTTTCGTTCAATGAAATCGTTAAAGATTATATATATGTGGATCATCAACAAAGTGGTTTCGACACAAAGTGGTTATGTACGCTTCAACACTCTCTCCTCCCTCACCGCACATTTCTCTCCTCATGCCGACCTTATCGTCGCTTCAGAAGTTGTCTACCGCCACTTCTGCACCTACTACTGATGAAATAAACCAAGCAAGAAGAATACTTTTGAGCTTGATTATTCTAGAATCGAAGTTCACAACTTATTACAAAGGATGAGTTGCTATTTCTAGCAGTATCCCAACAACCATAACAACCTCATTTCTATTATTTACATAATAGAACCATATAGTATCTCATTAGGCTAATACAATCCATATACTTCTACATTCCCCCTTATTTCTCCCCTTCTCCATCGTCTTTGCAATTGAAAAAATTCCAAATACCATACCCTTTAAGAAGTTCATGGTGTTGTCGTTTGCGTAACGCCTTTGTCAATAGATCAACAAGTTGTTCCTTTGAACTGAAATAAGTTATAACAATGACCCATCTTTGATTTTATCTAACACAAAATGACAATCAATTTCAATATGCTTAGTTCGTTCATGGAACATGGGGTTGCTTACAATATGCAGAGCAACCCTATTGTCACAATAGAGCAAAGTTGGTGAATTTACCTTAATTCCAAACTCACGTAAAACTCCTCGTATAAAGATTATCGCTGCCACTGTTGAACCCATACTTTGATATTCTGCTTCAACACTTGGTCTGAAAATCGTCTTGCTTCTTAGATTTCCATGATAACACACTTTAACCAAGCTTAACACCATACCCAGAGACTGACTTGTGAGATACAACACAAGCACTGCAATCACTGTCATAGTAGACATGTTTAGAACTGAGCTCATTCTCAACTGGAAATAATAAACCTTGTCCAGAATTTTGCTTCAAATATCATTTAACACGAATGGTTGCATAAAGTTGTGATCACTTTGGTACATGAAAAAATTGACTTAGACTTTGCATCGCATATGCAACATCTGGGCGTGTCATGGTCAAATACAATAAGCGACCAACAATGTGGTTGTCGTGTTCAACATCCTCAAGAGCAAAATATACATAATTGACATAGAATGCTTTATCATAATCAACTGTAGTTAACTTCAAATTATGTTCCATTGAGGTAGGAATTGGCATTGCTTCAACTTGTCCTGCTTATACAATCAAATCTAACGCATATACGTTGATTCAAAACTATGCCAACATTCGATTGTGCTACTTCGGGGCCCAAGAAGTATTTCAAGTGTCCTAAATCCTTCAAATTGAATTAAGAATGAAGAATACCCTTACGATCATCAATCAATTGTTGTTTCGATCCACTAATGAGCAAGTCATCCATATATACCAGGAGATGTAACTCCACCAATAAATCTACTAAGCAAAGAGTAATCAAAATGACTATGTACATATTAATGATGGAGCAAGCAATTCGTAAGCTTAATGTTCCATTATCGTTCCACTTGCTTCAATCCATACAACAACTTCAACAACTTGCATACTCTTTTCTTTCCTTGAACACATTGGATTCATGGCAACCCGGTGGAACCTCCATATAAACCTCCTCATTTAGATCTCCTTAAAGAAAAACGTTATTACATCTAATGATATATTTGCCTATTTTAATTCGTTGTTATCGTCAAGAAATTCCTCACAGTCACCATCTTTACAACTGGAGATAACGTTTTTGTAAAATCAGTGCATGCCTTCTATGTTCACCTAGGAGTTGAAACAGTTCTTGTGCTTCTGCGCAAATTATCAAGACCAGAAGCATCAAGAACAGAAATATCAGGAGCAATATTTGATGCATCAACTTGCGTTGGGACTATTTCATATGTATCAACTGGATCATCAATGGTTTCTATGACATTCAAGGGAAGAGGATCATCATATATCTAAGGTGTTGTTGCAGCAGATTGTTCAAATCATCCAAAATGCTTATGTGCTTCCTCCTTTGGCATAGTGAATGGAAAGATCGTTTCACAAAAATGGACACCTTTGCTGAAGAACACATTGTGTGTCTGAATGTTCAGCAGTCTGTATCCCTTCTACGTATTGGAATACCCCAAGAAAACTGCAGAAATAAAATGTAGTCCCAACTTATCTTTGCGATGTAAAATTGTTGCAAAACACAATGAACTAAAAACATGAAGATGTTGTGGGTTAAACTTCTTGCAATAAAGCATATCGTATGGTGTCTTTTCTTTCAAGACAGTTGAATGCATGATATTAATTACGTAACAAGATGTCAAAACACAAAATCTCCAATATTTAGATGGAACACCTTCTTGGAGTTTCAACGCTCGTGCCACCTCGAGCAAATGTTTATACGTGCGCTCGACTACACCATTCTGTTGCGGTGTGTGAACACAAGATGTTTGATGGACAATCCGCAATCTAGTATATAACATTTCCTTATTCAAATCATTCACAAATTCTAAGTCGTTATCACTTCGCATAATTATAATGAAGGAATCAAATTGTGTTTTAGCCATGGTTATAAATCGTCTAACATGTAGTACAACTTCATATTTGTTGCACATAAAAAATATACAGTTTGCTCTCGTATAATCGTCCATAATGGTTAAGAATTATTGAAAGCCTCTAATAGTTTGGACCCTATAAGGACACCAAAGATCAATATGAATTAAATTGAAAGCCTTAACTGAACGAGTGTTACTATTACGAAAAGGAATATGTGTTTGTCTAGCAACACGACATACAAAACAATTTTGTATGCCAGTATCATCATCCACAAGTGGGACTACATGTCTTAGCGGATTAACTATTAAAGGCATGTGTCCAAATCGTTTATGCCATAAAGAGACTTGACTCAAATCTTTAGTTGATTTAGCCTAAAAAACAGCTTGCATAATCTTCTGCTTTGTTGAAAGCACTTATAAACCTTTGTAAAATCTACCAATCTCCATTTTTCCTCCTAGTAATCAGGTCCTGAAACTGAAAATAATTAGGCCCTAAAACCATAGAGCCTTTTAACTCTTGACACAATTGTGAGACTAAAATCAAATTATATTTGAAATCTGGAACTAGGAGAACATTGTAAAGCATCAAGTCTCCATCCACTAAACATGTGCATGTGTGTGTTACATTTTTTGAGTTACCTGTGGGCAAAGTCACTGTCTATTTTCTTGAGGTGAGAACTTTTAAATCAACCAACAATTCCTTGTGACAAGTCATATGATTAGTGTCTCCACTATCAACAATCCAATGATCCGTAGGAGAAAAACCAGAAGAAAAAGCAATGGATATAATACCTGCAGAAATAGAATTATGTGCAAATAGATCTTGAGCAGTACAACTGCTTTATTCTCACACTCCTTTGGAAGCAGTTTCAATAATCAATCCACCTGAGCCATTTACCTGCTCTTTCTCATCACTCATATTGTTGGCAGATGCAGCATTATCTGTGGTATTCCACCTTTTTCTCACCTCCTCAGAAGCTCCGAACTTCTTCCAACATTTATCCACTTTGTAACATTTTTTTATTGCAATGAGTACATTATAAGTCACACTTGTAATGATTAAAATTTCTCCATTTGACAGCATAACTGCAGTCGTCGGTTCATCCAAACATGAAGAAATGAATCTAGAAACTGCACGTTGATTCTTTTCATGTATCAAAACGGAATACACATAGTTCAATGTTGGTCATGGATTCATTATGAGCAAATTAGATCTAACAGCAACACATGTGTCATTTAGTCCGATTAGAAGCGGTATGAATTTTTTTTATCACAACCAATTATTATAGGAGATGTAGCACAATCAGTACATAATCAATCATCATCTACTACAGATAGTTCATCCAAAGAAGTTTCATCTTCCCAAAATATTGTGCAATTAATGTAGTACCTTGTTTTAATTGATATATTTCACGTAGTAAGTGAAAAATCTGCGTACCATCTACTTTGCTAAACGTTCGCAAACATCCTCCCAGATAATTCGAGTTATTGGACTGTAATGCATTCCATGAATAAAATCTTGAAATAGTATACTAGCATATTGAAATAGTATCTTTGATGTGTTGTATTGGTCGTCTACATATTAATAGAAATATAAAATCAATTCCATAAATTTTTTAGCAGTCTAATCCTCTAAGTAATTGAAAAAACCATACACGTTTGGTAATTTTATAAAACCATTGCGGATATAATAGTACATTAGGAAGACAGAATATTAGATGTCATTTGTTTGATTTTGCAAAATGTGTCACGTGATGTCAATTAAATGACAAGATCATGTGACATGATCGTAGCGTACATTCTACTTTTAGAATACTATTGATAACAAGTTTGGAGGGTTACATCAAGGTGAGTACTTAAATTCCACATCCCCGATGGAATGCCTCCACATTGTTTAAAACTTAAAAAAGATGCACTGATAATGCTTTTTTTGATTCTCGAGCCTAATGTTGGACTTCGTAACGACAATAACTAATTTGTTTGGATTTTATACGTAATCTCATTTATGTGAAAGTTTTTGTGGACAATTTAAATAAAATAAAGCATACCAGTCAACAAAAGATATCAATGAAGGCGACGAAAAATGTTCACTTAAATTTTCAAATGTTTCATAATCAGTTTATAATACGTCTGAGTTTTGCAATACCGATAAATATGGTGCAAGGTTAAATTTTGTCAAATATTGGTATATATTTCTCTGATATTGTTTTTAATCACGAAAAGTTATGTTGCTTTATTACCTAGTATTGCATAATCAACAAAAACAAATGGTTAAGAAATGAGATTTAGAAGAAATTATCGATATACATACTCAAAGGTAGTCTACAAAATGTTTTCCTAGCTTGATCAATTAATTGTTCGATTTTATAATATTAAGCATTTAGTTGTACGTCTTAATTTTCTTTAGTTATGTATTTGATAATTTTATTATATATTCTTTTTAATTTACTGCTATTATAATTATATATACATCTGTATTGTTCTTTAAGCTTTTGTTTCCATCTAATCAATGAATATATATATATATATATATATATATATATATATATATATATATGTCTTTTAAAAAAACTATGCTATAATTTCTTAAATCCACTTACGTGCATTTGCCCTAATGATTATACTAGACAGCAACCCACGCTACACGTGCATGCTTTATCATCGTTTGTCACGCTTAAGGTGTTATGAAGACATGATAGGTTTGACTCCTAGTAAAATATAAGAATATTATAGAGCTAAACACGTGATTAACAATCTTAATTGATGTGTAAAACCAAACTTAAATAACTTAAAATAAAATTTAATAGATTGTAAATATTTTTAAGAAATTACTCGAGCGATTAATAACAATAAAACAACTAATGTTACTCTGAGTTGCTCAATCATTTTTTTTATTTTCTTAATTTTTTTGTATTATCTTAAATAGTTTAAGTTTACATCTCAATTAATATTTTTAATAGTCTTTAGTCCTTCTAATATTCTTGTATTATTCTAAAAGTCAGACCCATCATACCTTCACAACGTATCACGCGAGACAAACGACTACAACGCACACACATGTGATAGAGTATACTTAATGGTATGGAGGTAATAATAGAAATTAAAACAGATAAAAAGTTAAAATAAATTGTCTTTTGATGTCATCAAATATTAAATAATCATGTATATTGGCCTAACTGTCAATGAATTTATCTTTTTCTAGCCAAAATCTGAGTGGATCAAATAACTTAAATCCATCGTAGTCTGCAATTAGATAGTTCTGGACGCAAAGCACATTCTGGTCATTCCGACAGACTTCCAAAACAAGAAACTATCAATAGACTCACCTAGCCACAAAGACATAAAAGCTATCACCCGTGTGAGAGGGTGATCATATTCACTTTGACATATTTCAATAAACAATCACAGTTGGAATATACAGAACAATTAAATTGTGAAAACATGTATACTCAAATATAATTCAAGTTAAAGAACATTGTATGAGGAATAAAATTAATGAAGTACATCAATCAAGTATGCGCAGTCCTAGAGACTACACATGTCTCACTAAAGACTCCCATTTCAAGGTTGGAGAGACGGTCCACGACCATCTCATCCGTAGAAAAGTACTTCAAACTCATCACGTTATGTCTAACCACGTCTCTAACATAGTTTTGCTTGATATTTATTTGCTATGACTTGTTATGAAACTTAGGATTATTTATCACGGAGATTGGGTTCCAACGAGTCAGTAATCAATCTGAAAGTATCTTTAGTCATACAACCTACTGAGTAAACCACACAAGAGCAACAAATTCGGCGATCAACACAATGGGTGACTGCTTCTTGCTCATCCATGATATGCACCATCGGAGAGCATAGCATAAAGTTTGAGGTGATATTTCTCTAGGCAAAGTCAACCATAGTTCGCATCGTTATACCCAATCATCTAGAGATTCTCGGGCCTCCGACAAGTCTCTTCAATAGCCCAAAGCATGACGATGCCCTTAAGTTATCACATGATTTTATTTACTGTCTGTCAGTTCTTCAATCCAAGTTCATCTTGGTACTAACATACCATGCCGTCTGTGTGACAAATATCAGGTCGAGTACACACTATTGCGTACATCTAGCTTCCAATTGCACTTAGCTAAGAAATTTGTTTTATTTGGTCCATTTTTTTGTAGTCTTCAAACACAACCATATTGAGAGGTTGGCCAATCATGTAAGATAGAGTTTCAATTGGTTTGCAGTTACTCATGTTGAATTCCAACAATTTATTTATGTAGCTCTCCCGCGAAAGCGACAATTGCCTCCTACGACGATCTCTCGAGATCTAAATTTCAAGGATGTGCATCGCGTCACTCATGTCCTTCCCAAACAGATAGGACAATTAGGCGGTTGCTTATGTGAGAACTCTAAGCTATTTCTAGCTATGATTATGTCATCTACATATAGAGTCATAAGCACAAAATTTGGTCCATACCTTTTAGTGTACACTCAATGATTCTCATCCATCAGGAGAAATCCATTTTCCACGACCAAATCATGAAATCTGCGGTACCACTACCTAGATGACTGATTTAGAGCATAGATCAATTTGTGAATCCTAACACTAAATGATCATGGTATTTTTGCACAAAGCATTGAGGTTGCTCCAAACTAACCATTGAGGAAGGTTGTCTTAACGTCCATCTGGTGCAGTTTCAGGTCTAGACTCACTCCAATAGCCAGAATCAAACGAATTTTGGTCACTCAAATAGTCAGTAAGAATGTCTTCTAAAAGTTCACTCTCTCATGTTGCGTATAACCATCTGTGACTAGTCGAACTTTGTAATGCTCAACTTTTCATCAACATTGAGCTTCGTCTTAAGAACCCATTTCGCACCTATTGCTCTACGTCCTTTCGAAGGTCGACCAGTGTCCAAACACTGTTATTCCTTATAGATTTCATCTCATCCATAGTGTTCATCTCATCCTCCATTACTTTCATCAATTCTTCTTAGAAGGGTACATTGAGAGCTTCTTCAAACGTTTTATGGCACAATAACTGTATCTTCAGATATTAGGGTGTTTAGTTCTCCATTACCTTCAAATGCATATCGTCAGGAGGAAAACTTATGTTCTAGCCCACAGTCTAATAACTCGCCACTATCCGGGGTATGACCATGATCACTCCCACTTAGAATGAGATCCCAATGCTCCCACTGTCAAGAAGATCATCATAAGTGGAATATGTTTCATTCGCTTCAACATGCGGTGAATCCGGTGTGCGAAGAATCGATTTCAACTCTCTCACTCGAATTAACAGGCATCTGCTTAACTTGATCTTGAATCTCATATAGAGATCGATCTAAACCAATCTCTTCATTCTTAAGAACTGTGTTCTCTAAAAATGTTGTGTCTCGAGATTCGATCTCGGTAACACTCCCATTTCATGCTCGGCTATAAACACATACCATTCAGAGGTATCAGAGTATTCCAACACTATGAAATAAAGAAGTACCAAACAATACAAAAAAAATCTAAAAAACATTAATTTTATTTATATAATATATTAATAGTATTAATTTATTCAGACCAATAATATATTATATAAATAAATTTCATAGTTGATTATTTTCTTATTTGATTTTTTAAAATTTGTTATTTTAATAAAATATTATCTATGAAATAAGTTTTTTTTCTATATTTTTTCTTCTTATTTAATTTTTATACTACCCGTTCATATGTTGATCCATCTATAAAACTTGTATAATTATCAAAAGTAACATATTTGTTAGACGAAAAGTTAACAATTTCATCTAATCAACTTGAAATATAATTTATTACAAACAAAATACTCTAAATAAATTATATTTAATAATAGTTTGACCAAACATATTACTTAACTAAATATCTGGTATGCGCTTTGCGCAATTAGTAATATGATTTATTTCTTAACAGTTGTATATAATATAAGTTATTTTTTATAGTACATAGTATAACACTTATTTAAATTATTTGTAAGTGAATATAAACTAAAATAATTTTCACAAAAACAAAATAAGTTTACTGTTATAAAGTTTAAAAAGTTATTTTTTAAGTGAATATACACTATAATAATTTTTCAAAAACAAATCATTGTTATAAGTTTGAATTTTTCACAATAAAAATATTAAAATTGAAAAAAGCATGTCATAATTAATTATATAGATAATTAGTTATAAATTATATTATGAAATACAAAAAATGTAAATTATATTAAGTGTATTTGTTCATAAAATTAGCTAAAAGTACATGAGCCAATAATTATATTAACAAATAATAATAAAGTAATAATTAATACTTTTAAGATAAATATTTTTATAAATTTTTATGACTTATATTAGTGCATGTATTTATAAAGGATTATTAAAATCATTAGTATTTTGTTTTATTTATTTTAGATAGTAATAGTATATTATATTATATTTTTATTATATAAATAGTATTTTTATAATTCAAAAATATGTTGAGTTATAAATATATATATATAATATTTTTCATAAAACTGTAAAAAAAAATGTATGTTAATGTTCATATAATACTCTTAACTTAACGTTTAGGGTTTATTACTTCTATCAATGTCTATATTAAAACATTAGTATTTTTCTAATAATAGTAAGTAGTAAGAATCTCTAATGTTTAGTATACATATTATATTTTATCGATTTTTTTAATTATAAACTATATTTAGTTTATAATATACAACATTTAATTTTGTGACCTGATAAAGATTTATTTTGATATTATTGTAATAAAATAGGTGATGTTTATATAATAGGTGATATTATGTGATAAATGAAATGTATCCTTAATATATATTTTAATTTGTAAAAGTAAACTTTTAATATGTGCATATTTTAATATGTGCGTATTTGATATTCTTAAAATATAATATTATGAATTTTATTATTACATAAAGTTCACTTCATAAAATATATTTAATGAAAAATTATAATTGTAATGTGAAATAAAAATAAATGATATGCGTTTTGTAACTTATTTTGAGAATGAATGAGAGATTTTGAAGAATTTTAAAGTGATTTACATGACATGCCAATTAAAAATAAGAATTTTATTATTGATGTGGATCATTTAGAAGATGTCAATTTAACGGTATGGGTGAAAATATAACAACAAACGTATTTATCAATATTTTATATAATTTAACCAGATTAATAGATAGATAGAAATAGATATAGTTTTTTTCGTTGTGTTAAGAATTTAAGATTACTTAACGCTTTGATTTTCAAATGAATTCCTTCTTTTGCGGTAGATTAATCATAAGAATTAAAAACTAAAAAGTACAATTTCTAACTAACCATAAGAATATTAAAATTAAAGTTAAAAAAATAAGAATTGATCATTTATTATAGTGCTCCCCCTTGTCAACGACCAGGAGGAGGTTGTCTTGTAAAGCACGTCTATTCGAAACTCTATAAATCCCACGACCTCTCCGCCACCACCTCCTCCCTTCCCTCTCCCTCTCCCTCTCTTTCCACATTGCGATTTCGCGACCCGCATTTCCCTCTACCTCTCTCTGCTAGGGTTTTCTGGGCCTCCATTCTCCATTGCTCAAGGTGCACGACCTTTGATCTCTTCATCTCCGGGTCTTTTGAATTGATCGACGACGTAAGCTGAATCTGCCACCACCGATCGTATACGACACGCCGTCTCTGAAACCTGCGGTCTCTCTGAGATTGATCGTTCCGATTTGGCTGGATTTGAGGTGCATGTGTCGTTTTGCAGCTCGTGGTTTTCTCTGGCTGGGCATTAGCCAATTAGGTACCGTTTCTGCATCTGCTACGGCTTTTTATCTTTCCGAAGTCGTTTAGCATTAAAGGAGATCTCTGTTGCTTGCCTTTTCCCCACCAAATATCTGTACATAACGTCATTTTCCTGTCAAGTGTTTTGTACGATGCTTGATTCTTCCCTTGGAAGGAAGGGAATTGAGAAACTATTCACGGCAATTGTTTCCTTAATCATGATTAATCGTATTCTCTTCTCATTTGGAAATGTGGATTCAGTTGAATTGATAACTGAATTTGATATTACGGTTTTTTGAATAATCTATAACCTAATTTCTTTGTTTATAAAAAGGAAACCAATTTTTTTCTCCCGAAAGAATCAAGTTCTCCATTAAAAACATTCCTCGTTTTTGGTTCAATTAAAAATTCATATTGTTTGCTGAATAAAAAGCTCAACTTGGTGGATCTCTTCCTATAAGTTGATTTGTTTTTATCTTTTGTATTTGTTTATGAACCTGATATCGTGTATTTTGCTGGCACGAGATATTACCTCAATTGTTTTGGTCCATACGGTATTAAATAATACCTTTTTTGCGTGATTTCATTTTCCCAACAAAAACATAAAATTGCTTCTTTTTATAGGAGATCCTTATTTATGAAAAAGATATTGATGTGACTACTTCCCCGTATCATTTTATTACTCTTAGTTAATAATAATAATAATAATCTATATATGTATATATTAATTTTAGTAAATTTAATGCAATTGTGACAAGTTGGTTTTTTGATATATTTTCCTACTCCTAATATCATAATGTCAAATTGATCGATTCTATTTGGTCCATGTCAAATTTACAATTCTCATTGTTAAGTGGCATGTCATATAAATCACTTTAAAAGTTTTCAAGTTTTATGAAAACATTTCTCAAGATAAGTTAAATAATCCTAATTATTTCACATGTATATTTATAATTTTGTTTAAAATATATTTTATATAGTGGAATTTATATAATACTAAAATATATAATAGTATATTTTATGAATAAAAATTATGTACATAATAAATTTTTATATTACAAATTAATTAAGAAACATCTCATACCTTAATATAATTTTATTTTTAATGTAAAATTGAACACGTGAACTAATAATAATATTAAAGTGAATTTTAGCAATCTTACAAAATTATATTTTATATATTTATAGACTCAAATATATTTTTTCAATTAGCAAAGCGTTATAATAAATAAATAAATGCTACTTTTTCTATACATTTTTATATAAGTATAGTATATGACACTAGTAGAAGTTATAAAATTTAAGTTAAAAGTATTATATGAACATTAAGATACTGTTTTGCAATTTTATGATAAATATCTCTTAATATATTTTGTTAATTAAGAAAATAAATAATGTTAGTATGATTAAAATTACTAAAATGAATAACTACTTAGTAATGATTCTAACATTTTTATAAGCACAAAAACATAAAAGTCACAAAAACATTAAAAAAAAAACTATTAATTATTATTGTATTAATAATTTTTAGTATTGATTCGTGTCTTTTCAATTAATTTTATAAATAATTACACTTAATATTCTATTATATAATATACTTTGTAGTACTGAGCACTGATTTAGATATCATTATAAATATGCATAACTTTTTTTATTATATAATATTAAATTAAATTTATCCTTAATTATTTTAAAAGTTGAAAAACTAATATATATTATCTGAGTTATATATATTTTATTTAATAATTATAAATATTTTATATTAAACACAGTTTTCTTGTAATAATAATACATGTATGTTGGTGTAAACTTTCGAGAAAGTTGTCCAGTGTGAAACATGTCACTTTCCTAATGTAACTGAAAACTGAAAAGCCTTCTTACTTTTGAGTTTTGACTGAGAAAAATTATACCTTTTCTCGTGCACTCTTTATTTTTCATCTTGTTATTCTCTGCTTTAGGCATTCAACCTCTCTGTTCTAGCAATTGCTTTGAAATTTAAAGAGAAATATAGCTAAAAATAGGTCGACTCCTTGAAACTTCAGCTGTCATTGACTCCTTATCATTTTTTGTTTTACTGAATGTGTACGAGCTAGCCTCTCGGCTCTTTTCATAGAGTTCTTTAAAAATACAAGAACTTTTATTATAAAGCTCTTTAAAGTTGTTAAAGTATCTAGTAATTTGAATTGATATGTTTTCAAACTTGTGTGATCTGTTCTCTGGACATCCATTACTGCTTCATCCCGTCATTTCATCATGCTCTTCTTAAACTTATTTTAAATTTTATAACAAGGAATAGTTTTTAATTTTAAAATCTAAAATTAATAGCTAGGCGGTTGTGATGTCTCTTTCAAATTAGCATGCTTTTAATTTGCTAGTTTTTCTCAGGCAACCACCATTTAGATCTACGATGCAACTTATCAATCAAAATCAAAGCCGGAAAATGGGATTAATGAATCTGATATTCAATCGTGACCCTCTGCTTCTACGTTTTCTTTGCAACTGCATTCGGTTATGCATCAAATTTCATATTATCTGTGCTGCTGGATGTTTGATGTTCTGAATAATTTATATGATGAGTCAGTATCCATGAGTTATTCTCCAAATGAGCAGGTAAACGAAAAAACTAACAGCACCATGTGAGACAATGGATGATTTTGATGGAAACTTAGTTGTTTTTTCTTGGATAAGATTATTTTAGTATTTTGTGGTGTTTATAATCAATTATCTTCCCTAGTTGCTATATTCTAGTAATTGAACAGAGTTATGAAGCCTTTCATATATTTTTCATATACTGACTGCTCTTGCTTAAACTATTTTCTCTCGTTTATAATTTTCAGGATCACACAAGTTACACAGATTTCAGAGCTTTTGAAGATTTTCTAAGATGATGATTAATCGCCTTCAATAAATGTGCCGCTGTTTCAACAATGACAAGGTACTGCGTAAAACTAGATACGGATTTCTCTGTTCTTCATATTGATCTTGGACTGAAGTCTAAAATGTCATTCTCTATCAGTTCTTGGGAAAGCAATGCTTAATGGACTGCTCACCAGGTAGTAGTGATAAGAAAACTCTGAAGAGGTGGTTCTTTATAGACAAGAGGGTTGGGTAAAAGGGAAATTACTTGCTGGTATCAGAATTCTCTTAATCTTTGATCAAGGGGCAGTATAAAGCATATACAGATTGGTTTATACTGTATTCTACATATAATCTGGCCAACTGTGCCAATCTCTGGATCAAATGGAAGTCACGCCTAATCACGCTTCAGTTCTTGCTGATTCTGCGCCCGTAAGCAAAGCGAGGCTCGGTGGGGTCCATACTTTGCCTTACCTAACGGTCCCCCGAAGAAAGTCGGTAAAACTCGATGATGTTAGGGCTAATGGTTGGCTAGATGCCATGAGAGCATCTTCACCACCTCGCAAGAGACAGTCTAAGGGTTTGAGTTTTGAAGTTTTCACTGATGATGGTAGTGATGCTGCCTACACCTCGTGGGTGGTATGTTCTATTTCAGTTGAACAATTCGTTTCGTGATTTCGTTAGTAAGATTGTTTATAATGTTGTGCCATTCATTGTTTTTGCATTTTTATTGCCACCTGCAGCTTAAGTACCCCTCGGCACTGGTATCCTTTGAAAAGATTATCGATAAGGCTAAAGGCAAGAGAATTGCAGTATTTTTGGACTATGATGGAACTCTTTCTCCAATAGTAAATGATCCTGATTGTGCTCTCATGTCAGATACTGTAAGAATCTCATCTGTCCCCCTGCTATAAACTATATATTGATTCATGGTCCATTATGTTGACTCTTACTGTCAATTTTCAGATGCGATCTGCTGTCAAGAACGTTGCAAAGTTCTTCCCGACTGCAATCATCAGTGGAAGAAGTCGTGATAAGGTTCTTCCTTTAAGAAATCTTTTGTTGGTTCAGAATTTCATCTATATTGAATTTCTCCCTTTGATCTGATATGCAATTTGTAATCTTCTTGCAGGTGTATGACTTGGTAGGACTAACAGAACTTTATTATGCTGGTAGCCATGGAATGGACATCAAGGGGCCCTTGAACTACAGTGGGTCGAATAATAGTCATTTTAATTGTGTGAAATCTATTGACCAACAGGTTAGCCCTGTTTATGCTGTTGAAGAATACCAATTGCCACGGTGCATATATTTACTGTGTTTTAACCTTATGGTAGGGGAAGGAGGTAAACTTATTTCAGCCCGCTAGAGAATTCATACCCGTGATCAACGAGGTGTCATTGATTTTCTGTATTTTTTTCTACAAAATATTGAAACTTTACATATACATATATATACTAAAAACGCCAAAACGGTTCTGTTTTACAGGTTTTTAGAACCCTTCTTGAGTCCACAAAAGGTATCAAAGGTGCAAAAGTCGAGCACCACAAGTTTTGCGTCTCTGTTCACTACCGCAATGTAGAGGAAAAGGTTAGCAAGTTCGTATCAAAGATTTAACTATTAGCTTAGCCTCTTCATTCACCATAATAATGGTCTCTGAACTGTGAAATACTTACCATTGGTGTTCATGGTTTAAACAGAATTGGCCTGTGATTGCTCAATGCGTTCATGATATTCTGAAAGGATATACTCGTTTGCGATTAACTCATGGACGTAAGGTTTTAGAGGTCCGTCCAGTGATTGATTGGAACAAGGGAAAAGCAGTTGAATTTCTGCTTGATTCACTCGGTAAAATATAGTAGTTCCAGTCCTAAAGAATTTCATTTCTTGCATAGCAAGCAAATCAACTGGTTTAACTTTTATTTCCTTTTTTCTGTTGTTAGGCTTGAGTAACTCAGATGATGTGGTCCCGATCTATATCGGAGATGACAAAACAGATGAAGATGCGTTTAAGGTAACAATGTTTCCTTGAGCTCGCTCTGATTCAGATTTACTCCTAGCATTCCTAAATTCATGAAATATTATAGGTTCTGCGTGAAGGCCGCTTTGGCTTTGGTATTCTTGTTTCGTCGACACCGAAAGAAACCCGAGCTCGCTATTCTCTCAAGGATCCATCAGAGGTACAATTTTGGTGTCCTTGTATTTTGTGTGGTGGAAAAAAAACTGTTTTTACTTTTTTATGGTCTGCTAATTGAGATGTACATGTTGTCCAGGTGATGGAGTTTCTGAAGTGCCTTAGCCGTTGGAAGGAGGATCAGAAAGCCGACGATTGAAACCGAAACATGGTATAGAATATACACCCACTATGCTATCTTTCTTTCGGCCGATTTTTTTATTTTTTGCAAAGTGTTCCTGTTTCAGTTAAAGGCGAGCCTCTTATTACCTCGCAAGTTCGTTTGTTCTTTTGGGTGATTACTGTTATAAATATTATATAATTAATCATATTAAGTTTTGTTATATGAACAGTACTCTCTTATATCAATCAACAGTGAGAGGTAGCAACCAGAATATTCACTATTCTTATATTATTGTAGTGTAAAACACAACGTTTCCCCCCTCATATCTTTATTCAGACATAATAGTGGGTTTTTTTTTTCTAGCATGCAAAATGATACAAATACTTTTTCATATGTATTTAGTTTATATTTTTAATAGTGGTTTTAGTCATTTAAATATTTTCTCAAAATGCTATAAAAAAAATTATCTACACGGAGACTCGAACATATGACTTTATAACTAAAAAACATACGTATTAACCAGCAACACACGTATGCAACATTACAAATTAAACAAGATGATAATTATATTTTTCTTTATCTTTATGCCTCTCTTTTTTCTCATGCACCAGTTTTTTATATCTATATTTATATATCTATATTATTTATAAAGTACGGTGTGCTATTTGTACGACGCACCTGTAAAATTACACAAATACCTCTTAATAATCTAATTAATTTAAACTTATCATGACTCTTTTGGTCATTTACCAGCGAAATTTCTAACTCAAGAACATTCACTATTACAATAACACAATCTTTCACTAGATCAATAATACTACACAAATGTTGTTTTTTTTGTAAAACTTTGTCCCAATCAAAATTTAAATTTGCGAGTATGATATCTACAACTATATATAAAACATTTTTTCTTTAAAAATTCTCTTTTCTTCCTAATCAATAATTAATTATTTTTTGTATCATTTTATGTTGCTCCTATTTACTTCTTTACTCGTCTAAAACATTTTTGTTCTATCTATCCCTCTTCCCAAAGAAAACTGAGAAACCCGTGAATTTTTAAATCTTAGATCATCGTCATTCTAAAAGACTCATTTTTTCAATAAATTTAGATAATTTAAATTGAATTAATATCAATCAAAATTGACATACATTTATATGTTGAATATAGTCATATACATAATATATTGTTTAAAGCGGTAAATAATTAATACATATAAAATAATAAAGCTTGCAATATTAAAATTGGTGTGGAAAAAGAAATTTTATTTTCAGTTGTTACGTTAATTTATGTAATATACTTGATTATTATTTGATCTATAGTTTTTTTTTTCCAAATATATATGAAATTAAAATATAAATAATACTTAACCATACGTAACTTTGAAAATATCAAAGTAAAAAAATGAGAAATAACTTAATCAAATATCTAATTTCATTTTATTTTTAAAAAAAATTATCATTGAAATTTTATTGATATTGCCACGATAGATTTCTAATAGTTTTTGTTTCGTAGACATGGAGTGAGCGTGTTTAGATATCATAAGTAAATACTTAATTCATTCTCTCACAAGTACATAGTGCATAAGTTCAAATCTTGTCGACTCCGAAAAATAGTAGTTAGCTAAGGCGATAGTCAAATACTGAAAATGTCCAAGTCGAAAATGGTCGGTATAAAAGATAGGTTCAAAATCCGTTTAAGATTATCAAAATTAAACCATTCAAAATTTTATATTACAATTGAGTTTCGATTCAATAGGATTTGATTAATCCAATTGAAGGGGTTAGATGTTGAATATTAAGTCATACCAGCTGTTGGATCTTGATTTCTTGAATGCTGATCTGGCAGTGAATTGAATGTCAATGGATTGATGGAAGGTGCTCTCGCCTTAGCTCCGGTGAACCTGCAGGAAGGGGATCTCAACAGAAGGGGTGTCTCTGGGTCCCTCTCTGATGCTTAAATGAGTATGTGTGTATATAACTCAAAATCGTAATGAATGTATTGAAAAACAAGAGTATTTATAGAGTAGGGGAGACCAAACCGTAGAAGGCAACAATATATCTTAGTAAATATTGTGCTGGTGAAGATTAGGATAGAAGATATTACGGTTATGGCGTAATATTGCAGTTACCATATGTAATCTTTAGAGAATATGTGCCCAAGAATATGTAATATTTAGGAACGGTTGGTGGGACCAGAAGAGAGAGGCAGGGCTCTCTTCAGGGCGAGCACTCCTATGACGAGCAGTAGGAGTTCGCGACTTGGTGATGAATGACGACCAACGATGGAGCCTTTGGCGTCCATCTTAGCTTGGGATCGACTTTGGGCCACTCTATTGAGGGCCAGATCGACTTTAGCATGGGCCGGTCCAGTTCGAATAACTTGGGTTCACCCCATCCATGGTTATTGGGCCCCTGGGGCCTTTTCCTTATTGAGTTGTCACTATCAATACCCAACATTTGCCCCCGAAACTTGAGTGAAGTTTCTTCGGTCGAGCTTGATTCCATGATAAGGTTTGAGATAGTGACACTTGAATTGGGTCTTCTTTGTCTTTTTCTGCTATTTATACCTTTATGAATACTTTATGCTTTTTTGGCGATCAGTCGTTCGGTTGCCCAGGGTTGAAGGAATATTCGATCTTTTATTCCTTCTTTGCGATCACTCGAGGCAGTCTAGGTTTATGGAGGTTTATTCTTCGCTATTTGGCGATCACTGCCTCTGAAAGGGTTTTCCCCAAAAGATCTAGTAATGCGCTGGCGATCACTTTACCTGCATAATGAACTTTAGCATTTAATAACTGCATAGTTATCCAGAAGTCGAATGGTCATTTGAGGCACGCTTGTCGTTTATTCTTCTGTAACCCAAGGGTAGTCTAACAGTTTCTGTACTGGCCGACCGTTTGTCTCCCCGAGGTGTCTCTTAAAATTCTGACATTGCTTCGATTTATTCCCAAAATGTGCAATCATTTTCTGTGTCGTTTCGATTCTGTCTGTGACGGTTACTCCTTTTTTGTCTATATAAGGGACGGAAGTTCCACTCTTTTGTCTTTTATGTGTCCCATTCCTTCAGATTCTAGAGAGTTCCTCTGTTTTCAGCATTCTGTTTCTTCGATTCTCTTCTTCTTCCTCTCAATTTTTTAAAACTCCAAACCCAAACATCCATGGCTACCCGAAGTCAGTCTACAGGCAAGGCCAATGTGACGGCCAATAGGTATTCTTCCTCAGCCCCGAAGGTGCCTCCGAAGAATGCCAATGCTCCCCTACTAATCAGGGATGGTTCTACTCCGGCTTCGGGGGAAAGAAATCCTGACGCCGGACGGTCAGCGGCCACACCTGTGGTGGTGGATGGGCTAGACACCAATGTGCCCCTCTTTTCCCCAAAAGGTAAACACCAAGGTTTTTCTGTTTACTGTTTTTCTGATAATATCCCCTGTTTTTTATTGTTTTCATATTGTTCTTGCCATAGCTAATTTTCTAAGTAGATATCAAGCCTAATGAACTGAAGCCGGCTCAGTTCAAGATGGTAGTCGCCATAGGTGGCTTAAACGAAACGGATGCCCCTAGGTACCCATGCTTATGATTGCACTATCCTCGCGACAGAGAGGTTTACCTTTATGCGGCCCAGGTCGATGCTGGGTTGCGTTTTCCTCTCTACAAGGATTTGCAGGAATTGTGTCGTAATTACGGGATAGGTCCCACGCAGCTCGTACCCAACGCCATTAGGATGTGGGTCGGATTCAAGTTCATGTGTCTACGTCAAGAATGGACGTATTCACTAACCTTGTTCCGATGCTTCTTCCGATTGGCCGCCGGAGCGAATCACCTCCATCATTTCCAGACCCGATGGCCGAAGTTTGAAGAATGGAGAGATCAGAAGTGGAGCTGGAACGTTCATTTCCGGTTGGTCGACGAATTTCGTGCCACCAACTCCAACTACACGAAGTTCTACTTCTTTTACAAGGGGGCATGACCTGGGAGTTGTCTTAGTCGGAAAGGGATACTCCCCCTGCCTTTGGCGAGCTATCAGGGAGCGACCGGAACGCCATCGACGACTTTTTCCGATTGCACAAGCAATCGAGTTTTTGCTCCATCCATTCAGTGGCGGTGATTCATCGGGACACGCCACTTCCTATTGATTGGGTAACTTTCTAACATTTTCCCTTTTATTGGTTGTAGGCGGTCGGGGTCGTAAACCCATGGGTCTCTTTGATGACCAGGTAAGGCGGGGCTGTCTTCGGACCAGGCGTCACCGAACCCCCAGGCATTCCTCCAAAAGAAAGCCTGAGGAGGAGCGCCCATCAGTCACTCCTGGCTCTCGCCAGCCAGGTACATTACTTCCCTGCTTATTCCTTTTTATTTTCTTCGCCTTGAATTTAGGTTCCTGATACCTTTGTTACTTTTTTGCAGAGAAGCCCATGGCTGATGTGACTCGTGACCCTCTTCCTGCCAAGAAGGTCAGGAGTTCAGGCGAGGAGCACCCTGCTCTTCCCAAGAGCCCTTCTGTTCTTAGGGGTCCTGCTGCCCCTAAGGAGAAGGTCTTGGCTATGGTCACGGCGACCCCTTCTCCTCCTGATCGCCCAGCTTTCATTCCTTCAAAGGAGTCCGAGGCTCGAAAGAAGGGGTCAGACGCCCCAGGCCCCTCGAAGGCTCTCTCTGAGGAGTACTGCCCACTCGTGGGATTGTTCCAGCCATCCAAGGCTGCAAACTCCAGGGGCGTCTGGATCCCCAATAGAAACCTCTCGAAGGCGGGGGTTTCCGATCAGAAATCTCTCCGGGGAAACCCGGACTTGTGCATGCAACTCCTTGAGGGGATAGTTCCTCCCAAGGACCGGGCCGCGGTTCCCTCAGAATTGCTCGCCATTGAGAGGATGATGAGGTCGCACTTTGAACGAGTCGCCCTGGTAAGATTTTACATCTTTGTTGTGTCTTCGTATTACTTGTATTTTTCCTTAGACTAACAGTACTTTGACCCCTATTTCCTTTGTTGTCAGCTCGTTCGAGAGGAGCTGGCGATCGGTCGGGTCATCGGGGAACTCGTCGATAAGCAGACTGACCTGCTTATCGAGCTGGAGCAGTACAGGAGTCTGGGGTTCTCTCCTGGCCAAATGAAGAGCATGAAGTCGACTGCCGACTCATCGGTTTTCTTGGTGGAAAGCGCTCGAGAGGAGTACTTCAAGAAGGAAGATAGACTCCTCGCCTTCGTCAAGGAGAAGGAGGGAGAGGCAGCGATCGCCCTCCAGAAGTCCGAGGCAGTCTATCAGCACTCATCAGAGGTTGAAGCTGTCAATGCTCGCCTGAAGGCTGAGCTTAAGGAGGCTCAAACTCATAGGGCAAATGCGAAGGCTCAAAGGGCAGATGCGGAGGCTCAGAGGGTTGCCTCTGAGGCTAGGGGAAACGCCCTGGAGAAGGAGAAGGAACATCTCGCTATGCAGCTGAAGTCCGTTCCATCCCCCCAGAATTGTGGTCGATGACTTCAAGAGGTCTGAGGAGTTTGTCGATTGTGCCTTAGAGATGATGAAGTCAGAAATTGCTGACTATCTCCAAGTCCTGGTCGAGGACATCCAGGCAGTCGATCCCAACTTTCCTCTTCGGGAAGTTGAGGCTCTTAAGCCTTTCCTCCGGAGCACCCTTCCCAAGGAGACTCCTCCTGCTGCTGCTGAAGAAGTTGCCCCGCAGGCGAGCCGAGTGCCTCCACTCCTGAAGAACCCAAGTCATGAAGTCTCCAACTCCTCCAACGATCATCTTTCTACTTTTAATGATAGTTTTTGTCTTCCCTTGTATTTCAGGAATGTTTGTAATTATTTTTTGATTTCATACTTGGTTATAATATTGAATGCCTTTATCTTCATAAGCCTTTACTTTTATTTGACTTTAAATGTGTTGGCGATTCTTCCAATGTCTTTATCATAATTACCTTCAACTTTCTCTTCATTTTATAAGGGTCTCGACCCTTAGGGTCTTGGACCTTTCTTTAGGCTTGAAAGGATAAGTTTTAATAGACTTATATATTCCCCTCGCCAAGTATAAACTTCTTAAGGAAAACATATTAAGACTTAAAAGTATAGACTTTTAGGCGTGAAGATGTATTACCTTTTTAAAGTTTAAACCTTTTAGAGTGTTCGCCTAATTGCAAGGAACTTGTTTCTTAAAGCTTCATCATTCATAGTGATCGCTTAAGGTTCCTTGCCCACCTTCTAGAATTTGCTTCATAAAGGAATTGTTATCCTTAGTATAGATAACTTCTTCAAAATTTGCCCAACTTATAAGAGAATAGCTTCCTTGATGGATTGATTGTCTTTGTCATTAGGACTCTTGCCTGATTTTGGTAACAGGTCTTTTGCCTGACCTTGACGTCAGGTCTTTGGGTTTGCCTAACTTTGTTGCTAGGTCTTTTCCCTGACTTTGGCGTCAGGTCTTTCACTTTGCCTAACCTTATTGCTAGGTCTTTTGCCTGACTTTGGCGTCAGGTTTTTGTTGTTGCCTAACTTTGGCGTTAGGTCTCTCGCCTGACTTTGGCGTCAGGTCTTTCGCCCAATTTTGATATCAGGTCTTTGTTGTTGCCTAACTTTGGCGTTAGGTCTTTCGCCTGACTTTGGCGTCAGGTCTTTCGCCCAATTTTGATATCAGGTCTTTGTTGTTGCCTAACTTTGGCGTTAGGTCTTTCGCCTGACTTTGGCGTCAGGTCATTCACCCAATTTTGATATCAGGTCTTTGTTGCCTGATTCGGTCATCAGGTCTTTCGCCTGACTTTGGCGTCTGGTCTTTCGCCCAATTTTGATATTAGGTCTTTGTTGCCTGATTCGGTCATCAGGTCTTTCGCCTGACTTTTCTGTTGAAGTATCGAGCGGTCGCCAGTCGCATCTTGACTTGTGTTTTTTTCTGATTGCCACCTCTTTTCTTCTGCCAAGTCGAGGTCGGTCTTGCGCTCGATTTTGTTTGCCTCAGTGTTAAAGTGTAGGATTCTGTGGGTAGGCACCGCTATTTCAGCGGGTGCTACTGCTTCTGATCCATACACTAACCTGAAGGGTGTTTCTCTAGTGGTTGCCTTAGGCGTTGTTCGGATAGCCCATAGTACGTTTTCCAGCTCCTCTGCCCAATTTCCTTTGAACGCTTGAACCCTTTTCTTGAGTCTTGCTAAAACAACTTTGTTGGCTACTTCAGCTTGTCCATTCGTTTGAGGATGATGCACTGAGCTGAACCGATGGTCGATATGGAATTCCTCGCAGAGCCATTTGAGTTCTTTACCTACGAATTGTGGACCATTATCGCTAATAAGTATCTTGGGAATGCCAAACCTGGAAAATATGTTGATCTTCAGGAACTTGATCACTTGAAATTCTGTTGTAGAGGCTAAAGCTTTCGCCTCTATCCACTTGGTGAAGTAGTCGATCGCCACTATGATGTGAGTGCGCTGCTCAGTACTAATGGGAAAATGACCCAATATATCCATTCCCCATTGAGCAAAAGGCCATGCACCTGCCATTGGGGACAATAGTGTTGGCGGTCGACCGGACCGTGGTGCAAACTGTTGACAAGTCTCGCACCTTTGTTTTAATTCAGCCGCATCTTTTCCCAAGGTTATCCAGTAGTATCCTAGCCTAAAGATCTTTCGTGTCAATGATCGCGCGCCTTCGTGGCATGCTGCCACTCCTTCATGAGCTTCACGAAGAACCCTTTCTGTTTCGGGATGAGCAATGCACCTTAGATAAGGCGTCGAATAGCCTCGCCTGTAGAGTTCTCCATCTATGATCAAGTAACTGGCTGAAAGACGTCTTATCCTTGTGGATTCACCTTCGTCTTCTGGAAGAATTCTCTCTTTCAAGAAATTCTGGAATGGAGTCATCCATGTTACCTGTCCTTGAATATTGAAGACCTCTGCTTGGTTGTCGAGAACTGAACATAAGGCTTTTTCCAGGAACTGTACGTCTTGAATTCTGGTTCCTCCAAACGCCAGCTTACTTAAAGAGTCTGCCATCTGGTTCTTTTGGCGGGGAATAGACTCAATCGCAAAATTTGGAATTTTTGCGACGAGTTTCTTGGCGATGTCAAGGTACTTCTTCATCTTTTCCCCCTGCTTCGTAAGTGCCATTGACCTGATTGACAATAAGTTCAAAGTCGCTTTTTACCTTGAGTGCTGATATGCCAATTCCTTTTGCTAGTCGGAGTCCAGTAATAAGAGCCTCGTATTCTGCTTCATTATTGGTCGCGTGAAACGTTAGGGCGATCACATATTTCAAAGGCTCGCCCTCAGGAGGGATGATAATTAAACCTGCTCCAGAGTCTTCTCTTGAAGAAGATCCATCTGTTAAAGCTCCCAGATTTGACTGGTGTCTGCTAATGAACTTGGCCTACTATCTGCTTCTATCAGACCATTACTTGTGCTTTCCACTATAAAATCAGCTAGTGCTTGACATTTGATGTCCGTTTTCGGCGTAATTTGATATTGAACTCGCTGAGCTCGATCGCCCACTTGACCATTCTTTTTGAAGAATCTGGTTTCAGCAGGAAGTTTTTGAGAGGTTGATTGGTGAGAACTGTAATGTCGTGCGCGTGAAAATAAGGTCTCATCTTTCGAGCAGCAATAACTAAGGCATAGAGATACTTCTCAATCTGGACATATTTTATTTCTGCAGAATTAAACATCTTGCTAACAAAATACACTGGACTCTGGACATTATCCTCTTCCCTTATTAAGACAACACTGGCTGCTACATCACTGATGATTAGGTAAAGGAAGAGCTGCTCGCCAGGAATGGGTTTCGCCAGAGCTGGGAGTGTTTGAATGTTCTGATTCAATGATTGGAATGCCTCCTCGCAGTCTGGCATCCACTCGAACTTGCGGTGTGCCCTTAGAGTCTTGAAGAATGGCAGGGACCTGTTGCTCGCCTTGGAAAGGAAGCGATTGTGTGCAGCTAAGCGACCATTCAGACATTGGACTTCCTTATGGCAAGTTGGTGACTTCATCTCTTCAATAGCCTTGAGATTTTCCGGGTTCGCCTCAATACCTAGCTCACTTACCATAAATCCCAGAAATTTACCAGACTTGACTCCAAATGCGCACTTTGTCGGGTTCAGGCGAACGCTGTGCCTCCTCATACATTCGAAAGCTTCGTGAATGTTCTCTGTGTGAGGACTACCCTTGATTGTTTTGACGAGCATCTCGTCCACATAAGCATCCATGTTTCGTCCCAAGATGTCTTGGAACAGGTGGTTCACCATCCGCTGATAGGTCGCCCCGGCATTGATTAGACCAAAGGGCATCACTTTGTAGCAAAGAATGTCCCCGTCTGCATAAAAAGTGGTATGGGCCTCGTCATCTGGGTGCATCCGGATCTGGTTGTAGCCTGAATATGCATCCATGAAGCTCAGCATCTCGTGACCAGTGGTTGCATCGACCAACTGATCAATTCTAGGAAGAGGGTAGGAATCCTTGGGGCAAGATCTGTTCAAGTCGCGGAAGTCGACGCACATACTCCACTTGCCATTTGATTTTTTTGACAAGAACTGGGTTGGCGACTGAGCTCTGGAATCTCACTTCTCTAACGAAATCAACTTCGGTTAGCCTGCCAACTTCCTGTCTGATCGACAAGCGCTTGTCCGACCCAAATGATCTCCTTTTCTGAGTGATCGACTTGATAGAGGGGTCTATCCTAAGCTCGTGAGAGATAATGTTAGTGCTAATACATGGCATGTCGCTCGGTTTCCAAGCAAAAAGCTCATTGAATTCCTTGAGGAGGGCAGTCATGGTTTGCTTCTTGTCTTTGTTCAAGGTGGGCCCGCTGCGCACCTTCTTGTTTGGGCCATCAATCTCAACTTCTTCTAACTCTTCCATAGGCGCTGGTCGAGCCAAGTCCTCACGAGGGTCAGCCTCTGTTTCAATGGCGAGGGCTTCCCTTTGATTTTATCTGCGCAGACAGTTCACATAGCATTGTCTCGAGGAAGGCTGATCGCCAAGTACTTCTCAATTCCGTTGGGTGTGGGGAACTTCATTTTTTGGTGGACTGTGGAGGCCAAAATCTTATTGGGATTGATCATGGTCCTCCCCAGGATGGCGTTGTAAGATGTAGGCGAGTCGACCACCAGGAAGGTGACCACCACCTTGATGCTCTTCCATCCTTTGCCCATAAGAACCGGCAAGGTTATTTCTCCCAGAGGATGAGTGTTTCTCCCAGCAAATCCGATCAATGGAAAATCGACCCTCTTCAGGTCACGCTTGGACTTGCCCATCTTTCAAAGGCATCCAGAAACAAGATATCTGTCGAGCTCCCTCCATCAATCAGTATTCTCTTCAGGTCACAACCGTCGAGATCAGTTGTGATAACCAGGGCATCGTTGTGAGGGGTGGTGACATGTTACAAATCGTCTTCGGAGAATGAAATGACAATGTCATCTTCAGGTCGAGGTCGCTTCCCCAGCTGGACCGCTGTAGAAATCTGAGTCGTATAGACCTCCCTTGCATGTGACCCCTCGCCTCCGTCACCAAACCCTCCAGCAATCAGGTTGACTACCTTCCTGCTCTGGGATGGGACAGATTGCTCAGGCGGAGCTGGTGAGTGGTTTCACCTTGGTGGCATTCGACTTCTGTCTCGTCCTTCCACGAACTCTTTCAACATCCCTCTCTGAATCAGCTTCTCAATATGCCGTTTCAAAATACGGAAATCATCAGTCTTGTGGCTCTTGCACTTGTGATATATGCAATTGCTCCCAGTGTCTTTCCTCATAGGCTGACTATAACTTCGAGGCATCGGTGGCCTTGCCAGAGACCTTCTTTCCATCTCGACTAGTACCGCCGAGATTTTCATGCTTAAAGACGTAAAATACTCAGGGACCTCTAAATTTCTAGGCCCTGGGTTTTCTGCTCAGGGCTTGCTATCTCGTCCCTTCTTGTCCTTCTTTTCCTTTTTACCATCGCGTCGGGGCTCGGGAACCACCCTTAGCGAGGTCGTCGGGAAATTAGCCTCGGCGTTCGCCCTTTCAAGGTCTATGAAACCTTTTCTCCTAGCTGTCAGCTCTTCCATCGTTTCAATCTCCTGCACGTGGTAAATGTTGCACAGCTTTCTCGAGGCCTTGTTGGCCACATCCAGTCCTCGATAGAAGGATCGAATAATCTCCCTGTCTGAGACTTGACGATCTATCTCTGTGACGTTTTGATGGAAACACCCATAGAAATCAGTCAGTGACTCTCCATGCTGCTGCTTGACCGCATCCAAGGCGACCACACTCTTCATCAGTTGGCGCTCGCCCATATACCTTTCTAGGAACTTGCTTCTCAGCTCTGACCAAGTCCCTATGGATCCTACAGGGAGGCCGAAGAACCAGGACGACGCCGAACCCGATAGGGTTGACGGAAATAATAAAGCCAAGTGATTTGGATCATTTGATTTACCCAAAAGAGAGACCTCATGCTTGTTGACATGGATAGTGGGATCTCCTCCACCACTGTATTCGGGGATAGCCCTGGCGACGACGTCCTTCGGGATTTTGATGGCGACGAGATCATCAGCAAAGGGATGAGCTGATCGCTCCCTGAAGGGAGCCGCGATTGTCGTTCTCCTTTCCTGGAGCCTTTTGTGGATAAACTCGTCCACCTGGTCCAGAGTGCATTGATTTAGTGGCGCCCCATTCGGCATGGGACCAGATGGATTGGTGGAATACGTAGCTGCCAGCGGCTCAGTGGACGTCGGGGGTAGGGACTGGTGTCCCGATGTCATCTCCTGATCTTCCTGGGGAGCTGTGGTGCCCGGATTTCCAGTTTCTGTTGGCAGGGGCCTAGCAGCAGCGGGGCGAGCGTTTTCCTGAGGAGCAGGGGCTTATCGGCGATCCTGCCCTAAGATTACCTCCAGCAGTGATATCATCTCCGGGGTTAACTGGATGTTTTCCCCGGCGATGTAGACGGCTTGCGGTGCTGGAGTCTCGGTGTGGTTGGGAGCGGGAGTCGGTCTGAATTGCCGACGTGTTCTCGGGCCACCCTTGGGGGGACGACATTAGGTGCTGCTTGGCTAGCAGGTTCTTGGTGGAGCGGCGAAGCGGCGGCGGAATCAGAGCTGTCAGAGGACTGCTCATTGGTCTGGTTCCGGCGATTGCTTTTGGATTGAGTTTGCATGGCTGTATCACTCGTTCCCACAGACGGCGCCAAATGTTAGATCTTGATTTCCTGAATGCTGATCTGGCAGTGAATTGAATGTCAATGGATTGATGGAACGTGCTCTCGCCTTAGCTCCGGTGAACCTGAAGGAAGGGGATCGCAACAGAAGGGGTGTCTCTGCGTCCCTCTCCGATGCTTAAATGAGTATGTGTGTATATAACTCAAAAATGTAATGAATGTATTGAAAAGCAAGAGTATTTATAGAGTGTGGGAGACCAAACCGTAGAAGGCAGCAGTATATCTTAGTAAATATTGTGCTGGTGAAGATTAGGATAGCAGATGTTACGGTTATGGCGTAATATTGCAGTTATCATATGTAATCTTTAGAGAATATGTGCCCGAGATATGCGGGATATCGTGGTCATATCTTGAGGAACGGTTGGTGGGACTAGAGGAGAGAGGCAGAGCTCTCTTCAGGGCGAGCACTCCTATGGCGAGGAGTAGGAGTTCGCGACTTGGTGATGAATGGCGACCAACGATGGAGCCTTTGGTGTCCATCTTAGCTTGGGCTCGAGTTTGGGCCACTCTATTGAGGGACAGATCGACTTTAGCATGGGCCGGTCCGGTTCGAATAACTTGGGTTCTCCCCATTCATGGCTATTGGGCCCCTGGGGTCTTTTCCTTATTGGACTGTCACTATCAATACCAAACACCAGCTCGAGCCCATGAGAGGAGGGCTGGTTTGGGTCAAGGCTCATCCCCTTCTATTGGGGTTAAATCGAACCTCAAATCAAGCCCCAATCGAGGGGCTCGCAATCTTTTCGATTGGAGCTCGATCGATATGTGAGCTCATTTGTAACGTATAATAAACTTTTGAATAATTTAAATGTGATATTCTTAAAGTATTTTGTTAATTTTGCCATTTTTGAAAACATATTATGTTAAATTTGAATGAAAAATCTTACAAAATGGGTAAATCGAATAATAACCAAACATGAATGAACGATTGTTATTATTTTAAAAAAAAACTATAAGAAATAACGTGATTTTAATTTAAATGGTATTAGACAAAGTCATATTTGACCTAATATTGTATTAGGAGGACATTGCACATTTTTCATATATTAATTAATATACACTTATAAAATATAGTAACTAAAAATACTTATATATTATTTATCAGTTTAACTTATTTAGGTCAACTTAATCAATAAGTTTATGATTTTTTTTCTCTTAAAATGTACATCATTTGAAAATTAAATATTAAAATAATTAATTTTTAAAACTATTTATATATATAACTATATTAATATATGACCGTTAATTATATGTATAAATATTGACTTAACGTTCAATCACCATGTGGTAGTAACTACGGTAAACATGTTACGTGATTAATCTCCTTCTTACCGCGTCTGTGATATATATCTGTTAAATTTTAATATCGGGGTCGAGCCACACCCAAATAGCAACCACATTATACAACTCGAGTTTCATCCTAAAACCAATTGGTTATAGGAGGATGTAGCATTGTTGTATATATGGTGCCCAAATTTGTATTATACCACCGCTGTGGTATTGTTATTTGTCACAGTGATATTTTCAACACTCTCTCGCACTGTGACAACTAGTATTTTTTGTTTAAAGGCACGACACCGACACATTTTAATTCAGACGGATTGGGACTCAACAAATCCCCTCTCACGTCCAGACCCAACCCGAACTCTGGTACGTGGAGTAAACGGGACACAACAAACATACATCAAGAAACAACCCAACAACGTTAAATGGAACTGAGCTCTGATACCATGTTAAATTTTCATATCTGGGCTGAGCCACACCCAAATAGCAACCACATTATACAACTCGTGTTTCATCCTAAAACCAATTAATTATAGGAGGAGGTAGCCTTGTTGCATATATGGTGCTCAAATTTATATTATATCACTGGTGTGGTATTGTCATATTGATATTTTCAATAATATATTTATATATATTGTTAGCCCCACAAAAATAGGTTTCATGTGGGTGCGGTTGGATTCATCATATCAGTCCAACTACTTAGGAAAGGGAATGAATGTAACTTTTTGAGAAATTATTGGAATACAACTGAAATTTGATGTCTAAAAACCCAAAACCACTTTCCATGCATGCATATTTAATTAAATTTGGAACTTGATTTGTAATATATTTTATATTAAAAAATAAATCATAAGAGATATTTTAAAAGAAAAATGAAATGATCTCCACAACAATTTTCTCTGCATCGGAGAATTTATCCAAATCCCACGCTATGTATTATTTTATTTAATATTACGTTAGATGTTGTTCCATCCCCGTTTAGTTTGTGATTTTTTTTTTTTTACAAAATACAAAGTATACTTATTTTGAAAATAAAATATTTGGTTTGATTTTTAATTTATCAAAATATATTAACACTCATACCATAAATGTCATTCATGGGTATGTTTAAACTCTTTTTTTACATTGTTTTTTAAAATTAAATTAAAACTTAACACTAATGGTTCGTATAGACTTTCATTTGCTTATTTATTGAACACAATTTTTTTTAAGATGGTCCAAAAATTGAAATTGCATATAGAGGGTTTACGGTACACTCAATAATATTTTTGAAAATAAATAAAGATATTTTTGGACCATTTCTAAAAACATTATTTGAATAGATAAAATTCCAGAAGTATAACCAAAGAAATGGTGTTAAATTTCCGCTAACGTTTCATAATTAGTCAAATACTACATTATAATTCAAGTAAAACACATAATAAATAATCATTTTCAAACAATTCCGCATTCTAAATAACAATTATATATAATTATACTTAATTTAATAATTAGTTCCAAAATTATAAAATGAAAATTTCACAATTAATTAAATAAGACATTATAATTTAAGCAAAAAACAGAACAATTAATTAGTTTGTTAAAATAATTAGTATTAAAATTTTAAAATACGTATGCTTTAAAAAAAAAATTGTAATGTGGAAGTAGACTCCAACACGGTTCAATACTTGGATCAGCAATATCCCACCTGTCTCCTCATCCTATGATATGAGTTGTTTCTCTTTGTATTGATTGCCTTGTATTTTTCACAATAATGACAATAATGAATGCTGTTGAGTCATCAAATTTTCATGTGGGGGTATGACGAAGGTGCAGCTGCTCTCTCCTCAATTATATGTAATTTATTATTTCCTCTTTCGTATTATTATTATTATTATTATTATTATTATTAAATATTCAATACCTTGTCGTCCCTACCCACAAAAACCACATGCCTAGGATGATGTTGTAGGTCCAAAAGAACATATTATTTATGGATTATCGGGAGGAAATTAGGACGTGGTTGACATAATGAGATGATATAAGTGTTTGGAAAATATTGTAGGAATATAAAGTTTGATCTAGGTAGAAATAAACAGTAAAGGAATAAAAAGAGAAATAAAGAAAAGTTGTGTTATCGTATGTTCGACTGTCTTAACAACAAACTCGGCTGACCGGGATGCTAAATCCTTATGTCGGTCGTTACCCAAGATTAACACAGATAGTCCACCGGTTATGTGCACTCGCAATGATGGACTTGAAATTCCAATTGACACTCAGAGTTTGATTGATTTCTAGATGATTGAATGAGCTATGACTGACCTGGATAAATTTTAAAAAGTAACCTTGTCAGAATTTTGTTTTGAAAAAATATATATGGAAAAAAAAAATTACGAAAATGTTCATTTGCGCAGGTACAACCTGCATTTTTCAATGTTTTTTTTCGTTTTTTTTTAAAGCAGCGGAGTGTTCATTCTCTAGTCTAGTCTCACCTGAGGTAAAAACACCCTAGTTAGTTTGACATTTTCAGGAATTACTGCTGCAAAATAGCTCTTTGGGGTTTCCACTCTTGACTCTCGGCTGGTTCTCTAAAAATGTGAAGTTTAGATACTAACATGGTACGGTAACCAAGGTCTTTCAAACGACCTGATGCTTGTTCATTCTCTAGGCTAGTCTCACCAGGCTACAATTGCTAAAGCATAAGCATAACACATTAACACTAACCAGGCTAGAGAGACGTACATCTCTGACTCAACATCTTCTGAATATCTTGTAAAGCTTCTCCAATGACTATAGCTTTTTAATTGAGTTTTTTAAAAAAGTAACCATGTTAATGTTGGATTTTAAATAATAATAATTGCTTCAACTCTTCAATGTTTTACCTCGCGGATGTTGTTCAGAACAAGTTGGAAAATTTAGGACAGGAAAAAGTATTTAACTTCTTATAACGATGAATTTTGAAAAGTATTTATGTCTGAAAAACGCAGGTACCAGTAAAAAACGCTACTGGTCTACCTGCGCAGATGCACATTTTGCTAAAAAAAAAATTTACATACATACTTTTTTAATTTTTTTTCTGACATACATACTTTTCAAAATTCCTCTCTTATAACTTCCTTTCTTGTTTACTGGAGGAATTTATGCAGAAAATCAAGAGTCTTTAGATGAGGAGTTTTGGAGTTCGGGTGAGGATAAACAAACTAGTGTCAAACTAGCTAGTGTATTTGAAGAAAAGTCTCATTCAGAAACTTGTGAATAAACAACTTTGTTTCAATGTTTTACCTCGCGGAATTTGGTGAGACTAGCGTAGAGGAATTTGGACCTATGAATACTGAGATGAAGCAACGCGTGAGACTTTCTCTCAATTTCTATTTAGGAGGAAAACCATAAGCAGACTTAAAATCAACGCGGTTTCTGATAGACCGTTGTTTCCACTTGCATATCCAACAACACCAGCAAGGGGGTTAGATTTCTCTTGATAGAGAACCAGCCGAGGAATTTGGTGAGACTAGCGTAGATTAATTTGGACCTATGAATACTGAGATGAAGCAACGCGTGAGACTATCTCTCAATTTCTATTTAGGAGGAAAACCATAAGCAGACTTAAAATCAACGTGGTTTCTGATAGACCGTTGTTTCCACTTGCATATCCAACAACACCAGCAAGGGTCTTTAGATTTCTCTTGATAGAGAACCAGTCCATTTTCATTGAAGTTTTCCAAAAAATATTTTTTCAAAAATTCATTTTCTTTGTTTGATACTGTTGTGACTGGTTGTGTGTTGTGTCTTCTCAAAATTCATGTGTTTATTTAAAAAAAAATTTGCGAAAAACGCAGGTGGTAGACCTGCGCAGTTGAACATTTTGCTAAATATTTATTTTACATATATACTTTTTAAATTTTTTTTCGAAAATAAATACTTTTAAAAAAAAGTCCTATTTATATGTATAAAATCCTAAATCAACATGGACAAAAATATATTTATGAATATAATCTGTCAATATAAATATATTTGATAAGTGATCAAATATGAATACATGTACATTTTATCCATATAATCCGTTAAATATAAATATACATAAATATATTTGATAAGGAATCAAATATAGATGTATATTGTACGGATATAATAGATAAATATACATAAGCATATTTGGTAGGATTTTAACCACATACGGGGTTGTATCCAAAACTAAGTTTTAAGAAAACCAACAACCCACAACTCTGTAAACCAAGATGAGTCATTATACAACAATCCCCCACTAATGACGACATAAGATAAATAATGGAAACCTTAGCGAAAGGAGAACATGTACATAATTGTTAATATATTTCGATTTGAATTAACAGATAGTGATGTGAGGCAACAATAAAGAATTCAATGAGTGAACGGATCTTGAAAAAACTCATCAAATAATAGTTTTATTGAGACCCCCCCCCCCCCCCACCCACACAACACAATTAGAATATATGTCTACAACAAACATATCATAGAGGACCATCAAGTCCGTCTCAAAAGGACCACCAACACGAGTTATGGATAATTATTTAATAAGTAATTCCATCAAGTTCGTCTCTATAGGACTACCCAAAAGTGGGCTATGGATAATCATTACATATAGGTAATTTCATCAAGTCCGTCTCAAAAGGACCACCCAAACTGGGCTATGGAAGTTAAGTGAGTGATTTCATCAAGTCCGCCTCAATAGGACCACCCAAATGAGGCTATCAAAATCATTAAGAGTATAAATTCAACCTCCATTTCAACGTCATACGAATGAGAACCAATTCATGGTTTAACTCCATCCCATTGACGATTCGAGAATCAATTTCCTGGTCAACACATAAATAATTTGTTTCTCAAATCTTATATATTCCAAGACATTATTCTTGGCCTACCTCAATCTGTAATTGTGAATCACATGAAGAGAAATATGAACAGTCTGTCTCCCTACAATGGCACCTCTGCCAAGACACTTCATAATTTCATGTCCTGCCAACTCAAGAGCAAATAATTTAGATTCCATGTTGGAGCGTGCTATGCATGTATGTTTTGAAGACTTTCATAATATAGCACCACCACCAAAGCAAACACATAACCATAAGTAGAATTCACTTCATCATTATCTAAACCGAGTTTGCTTCACATTTTTTTTTTATAACAACATGAAATCTATAAAAAGGCAAACTCTAATTTATAATACCTTTTAAGGACCTCAACAAACAATGAAGAGTATTCCAATGATCACCCCAAAAGTTTTGAGTGTACTTACAATATACGTGGTGTAAATCGAGGGTAGTTCATCAGGAACATCACTCTCAATGTTTTCTGCATACACAGTTCGTAAAATACTGAAATCTCTATTTTCTTGAGTACTACATAAGAATTAATTATAAGGAGTACTCATAAGCAAGACATTAAAATAAGGGAAGAGCCTGAAAATAGTCTCAACATATTTTAAAATATCTCTTATGATTTATTTTTTAATATAAAATATATTACAAATCAAGTTCCAAATCTAAATAAGCATGTAAACTGGTTTTGGGGGTTTTAGACATCAAATTTCAGTTGTATTCCAATAATTTCTCAAAAAGTTACATTCATTCCCTTTCTTAAGTTGTTGGACTGATATGATGAATCCAACCGCATGCAAATGAAACTTATTTTTGTGGGAAGTTTTTTAAAAAGTAGGTATTGTGACAAAATAATTTGAAAAAGTAAGTATACTAAAAAAATATTTAGCAAAATGTATATAAGCGTTACTAGGGGTAGCATTTTCTACAACGTGCGCTGCTTTGAGTAGCGTTTTTAAAAAAACGTTACTAGGGATAGCGTTTTACATAAAACGCTGCTTGGGGTAGCGTTTTTATGAATTTCGCTACCCTTAGTGGCGATTTTTTTTTTTACGATTGATGTTTAATTTAAAAAAAATAATAATAAATTATTAAAAAAATGTTAAAAAATTACAGTTAGTAGATATTTTAATTTCGATTCAAATGATACAAAAAATATTAAATTTGGACATACGAATTGACTGTAGGCTCTGCCGTAAGTTGAGATATGAAAATTTGACTTAAAACAATATAACTCATACCCTGTAAGTCCAAATTGACCACGGTGAACGTCATTTATGTCGTAATTCAATTATCTACCTAGGGTAATATTTTTTATTAGAAATACAATGATTTTGTAACCTAACATCTGCCAATCTCCATATGTAAATTCTGGAGGGAACTTTTTGAACGTCATTGGTTGATTAGACTGTGCATCACCACCTGTGTCATCATCGAACAATGGTAGCGCACAATCAACCAAATTTGTAGGAGATTCAACTTCTGCGTCATCTCCCAAAGAAGAATCTTCTCATTCCTCTTCTCCAAACATGTCATCTTCAAAATCAACTTCACCAACAACTCCTACTTTTGTAACTACGTATAATTCCATGTACTCACCACATACTTGAATCACATCATACAATGATTCGTCATTAGTGATGGGATACATGTTATTACCTGATTTCCAAATGACGTCAATTTCAATTATATCAGACCCAAAATCGCACACTACACAAACAAGTTCTTCTAGGTGGGGAAGACTCGTTGTGGTTTCGGTAGAACTAATTGCGGACTTACCATCAATATAATTAACAATTTCATCGTCTACTGTAATTCTACTGTCACAACGAAGGATGAGAGTCACCATTTTTTTTGAATAATTTAAACACCTAGTTAATAATAAAATATTAGATAATAATTGATATTTTTCTTTACAAAAAATTATACAATGTAAAGTTCTTATTTAAAAACAAAAGAATATGGAGTACCTTTAGGACAAATGTCTTCACGTACTCCTAGTTGGTGAACAACGGACGAACACTCATTTGGCGAACAACGGACGAACACTCCTTGGCGAATACTCGTTGAAGAACAACCGGGCGAAGAATGCGAAATGAATTTATAGGACAACAACCCGCGACTCCCAGTCGCGGGTAAATTTCTATCACAACAACCCGTGACTGGGAGTCGCGGAACAACCACCAGATTAATTGATAACACAACAACCCGTGACTTCCAGTCGCGGGTGGATAGGACTTCAGCTAACTTTCCACCCGCGACTCCCAGTAACGGCCTTCCCACCAGCGACTGGGAGTCGCCGGTAGGTATACTTTCATATTTTTTTTTTAAATCGAGGACATTTTTGTATTTAATTATACAATGGGGTATATTTAAGAAAACATTCTGGTGATTGAACGTCAAGTAAATATTTATACATATAATTAACTGTCATATATTAATATGGTTTGATAAATAGTTTTAAAAATTAATTATTTTAATATTTAATTTTCAAATGATGTACAGTTTAAGAGAAAATAATCATAAACTTATTGATTAAGTTGACCTAAATAAGTTAAACTAATATATAATCTATAAGTATTTTATAAGTGTTTTTTCTAGTTTACTTATTAATTAGAGAAAAATACGAAAAAAACACCGGATGTTTGCCTTGTTTGGTAATTGCACTCATAATGTTTGTATTAACACCCATATATTTTCATTTGTTGGTAAGTGCACATTTCCGTCATTGGTAGTTCGTTTCCTATCAAATAGAGATCACGTGGAATGCATGCATGTGATATAATTGTAAGGTTATATACGCAAAATACCTCTAGCATGTATTGTTCATCCTTTATTTGAGAACGTTAAGTCACCTCCTTCCATTTGCACTCCTATTTGTCCTCTTCTCCCCGCAACTTCTCCTAGTCCTCCCTTGGCGAAGATCGATTTATTCCAGTTTGTCTAACAGTATGAGTGGTAAGTATTCTGAATGTTCTTCCTATTCTTCATCTAACCCGAACATTCACTATGAGAACCTACTATGTTACTGCGACATTCAATACTGTGCGAGAACAGCTTGGACATTCAATAATCTTTCGTTAACTTCGTCTAATTGTTGTTAAAACAAGATGGAGACATGCATGTACTTGTCAATTATCATTAGAGTTCACTCACCAAATCGTAAAATTTTCCAAAAATTAATTAGCAAAATGTATTATTTTTTTCCGAAAAACTTAGGTAACAAATGGAAAATTCTACAAAGTTCAATTAAAATTTTGCACAAAATACATAGCAAGAGCAAGAATATAAATAAAAGGATTAAATAAGAAATAGAAGTTAATATGTTTTGTTGAAAACATTATTAGTTGTAACTTGTTTTTTTTGCATGTTTTTTGTGTATATTTTGTATGGAAACGTTGACTTTCTGTTAAACAGTTCTTTGTTAATGTGGGATCCCATGATGAAACCACAATGTAAAAGACTAATATGTTATTTAAAATACAAAAGTTTTGGTGTGGGAGGCTAGGGTTGGCTGTTAGGGTTTGCGATTTGTTCGGTAAGTTTAGGGTAAGGTCAACACTGGTGTAGGCTATGGTGGGTTCGGTTTCAGGGGTGGTGATTCGCTCGGTAGGGTTACGCTCGGTAGTGTCCACTGTTGGGGAGGGTTCTGAATGGTATAGGTAGCATGTTCCTTGCAATGTAGTAGTTGGGTGATCCCGGACTAGGCGAGTAGGTTTGCCTTGGGGAGTTGAGGTTTGGGATCATGTACGCACGAGGTTTCGAGAACCAGTTTCCTTGGTTTGTGACGGGATAGGTAAGGTTAGGGTTGGTTCTTAGCTAGACATTGTGGACAATGTTCGGCGGTATGGATTCATGTCTCGATGGGGGTTCATGAGGCTTGTTTGTCTGGAACTCCCTGTCATATGAGTTGGCCAACGCTTTTTCCATGTCGTGCCATGTGTCGTCTTCTCCTTCCATGTTGTATCGCTCCCCATAATTGTTGCAAATCACGGCTTGTGTGGTTTCGAGGTCTACTTCTGGTGCTACATTCGAGTTGGTGGTACCCTTTTCAGTTACAGATCTATCACATCCTTTCATAATACCACGCCAAATTCTTCTGAAATCATTTTTTGTCTAAATCTCTTCTTCCCTTCCTCCCACATTGTACCATATAATCTTGCCTCTCGGTTTCACTCCCATTATCCATGGTTCGTACATTGGTGAGTCCTTCTTTACTTCTAACATCACTGTGTTTTTCTTACATCACTGTGTTCCACAATCATAAAAGATACTCGAGAGTCTTTCGTACTTTATGTTCACCCATTTTTCTATTCCTTTGGAATGTTTCCACCAAAATCCTGCTGGCAGTGGGTTTTCATTATTCATCTTCAGTAATCCTCATAAAACCTCTTATGATTTGCTCATTCCGCTCTTCAATCGTTTTACATCTACCCACACTATTTCCAATCTTCCATACATTCTCGGTTGTGAACTTTTCTAGTTCCAAATCATGAATTTGGATCCAGAAGTATGTCCACTTAAAATCAATATCCGCTAGACTGCATCCTGATTCATATATCCTTATGTTTAGATTATGTCCTTGTACCGTCCAAGGAGCCTGATCAAGTATGGATTTCATGTCTTGGTGTGATTCAAACTTGAGCATTAAGACGTTCTCTCTCAGATCCACTATCTCCACTGTATCATAGTTTGCCCATGCAACCTTTAGTATGTTATGGATTGCCGCATGTTTGATTGGTTGTCGAGTTATTAGTTTGTTGACGAACATAACAAATTTCGACATGTGGGGGTCTGATGCTAGGTCCAACACAGCTCGCCAAGGGGACTCCATGCCTTTAGCCTGGGGAGCAGGACTAGGTTGATCTTCCACAGTTGCCCCTAACCTGCAAACAACACAAACAAAGAAAGTAAGCTAGGGTTTCGACAGAAAAATATCAACTTTGGCTAGGGTTTGGCGAGAGGAGGTTGTGGTGATGAATTATGACGCAACATGAGACCAAATGACATCGTTCTGTGATGCACCGTCGCCGAATGAAGTTAGCCACGATTCGGGGAGATGGGGCGAAGAGTTCATCCTACTGTAAAACAACTCGCTAGGGTTAGGGTTTGTTTCGGTGGGAGTTTGGTAATGTAGAGTTTGTCTGATGAGGCTTGCAACCTAGGTTGTCGCGGATCTAAAGGTCCACGTTCGCCTAGGCATACTAATCACGATCGAAGGGTTGTAGGAAGGGAAGGGATATGACTGATCTCGGAGGGCAAGTCTCTCACGACAGCTTGGCTAGGGTTTCCGCGGCGGAGAGAGGTTCATAAATGTTTATTTAAGAAGCAAAAGTTTTTCCTTATTTTAAAGAGTTTTTAAATAAATTTTATATTTGTCACGTCACGATTAAGGGTGACAATGATGCGGTGAAACTCGAAATATATTATTTTTGTACCATTTGTTTTCTAAATATGGTTAAATACATCATTTTTTGTGTGGTACGGTTACGGTAATGATTTTTCCTACCTGTAATGATTATGCTATTTGATCCATAATCGTGGTTATAACCATAACTGTGTATACACACACACACACACACATATATATATATATAAGAACTTATCATGTAAATACATTTGAATATGTATGTCAAACTAGAATTAATCTCGACTTTGTTGAAATTAGTGTATTTTAACGGTTAAGTTAATCTATTACGACAAAAAAAATCAAAATTTGATTTAAAAACATTAGAATAAACATGATACTTTGAATATGGGTAAACGAGTAAACTCGTAATTAATAACCACAATTATGAATACGTATATGATATTAAACTTATTATGATTATTGTTACAATTATGGTCTGTAATTAAAAAAATATGGTGCAGTTATGATATTTATCACGATTAAACATGGCATGAGTTTCAACCTCTAAAATGAAATTTAAAATTGATAAATTTTGACGGGGTGTATGATCCGTAAAAATGAAATTAAACGCTTACTTATGACGATGAGCTTGTAATCGAAAAACGTACATTGATTTTTTCAAAGATAGACAAACATTTTGGAGGCATTGCGCACTCAAAAGATTGCACCTGGCGCGAGATGATTTATCCATATTCACACGTTGCTAAAATATATTTGTTTGCCATAAACTTTTTTTTTTTTAAGAGAGCAGTAATTTACTTAAAAAAAATGGTCTTCAACGCATTTTATAATGTAGTAATTACTAAAATACATTTGATAACAATCGATGGGGTTAAACTTTATACAAAAGTACAAAATACATCTCCCTTTAATTCTTTGTATCTACATATTTTATTTAAATGCTGCAATAACAGTTATTATTAAAAAATCACATCTCAAGCATAATTTCCCTACCAAATGAGAAGAATTTACTTGGTTTATTTGTAAAATATAATCTCATTTTATATATTTCAAAGTAATACCTAAAAATTTTCTAGAAAAAAAAAAAATCAAATGGTAAGAATAATCTGTGGCTCCAAAAAAATGGTAATAATAGTTAGAGAAAAAATAATAAATGGTATTAGAGAGATTTATTATTTATTATAGTAGAGAAGAAGAAAAAAACTATTGATCCTTATAAAAACAGTTAATTAGCCAATAAAGCGAAAAGCTCAAAACTCCTCTATTACATCACAACCCCATCGTGTCTCTCTATATACCGTACCTTACTCAGCCACCGTATATCACCTTCTGCAATCAATAATGACCCTCTCAGGCGGTCACCACGGCTCTGAAAATCCGACCATCCCCCTTCTCCGCGGCCCTCCGTCAATCCACATCCCGACGCGTCTGCCTCTAAAAGGGATCACGATCGGCCTCTCCTTGATCCTCGTCTCCGCCCTTACAATCTCTCTCTTCTCTCTCACAAGACTGAGCCGTACCACCTTCATCGAAGACGATGTTCTCAGACAAGGCAATGTCACGTGCCTTTCCAAGCGGCATGGGGAGAGGATGCAGGTGCGTTTTCCGGGGTCCCGCGGCGTGGCCGAAGGCGTTTCAGAGAAGGCTAATCGTCAACTGTTCCGGCAAGGCAACGGCGTCACGGTGGAGTTTCCGTGGACCAATAACATGTTGTCGTGGCAGCGCACGGCTTTCCATTTCCAACCGGAGAAGAACTGGATGAATGGTACGTATATCGTCTCTTCTAATAATTAATCATTATTATTAGTTGTTTTATTATCCGTAATTAAGTATGATACATTTAATTAATTAACAGATCAATACGTATTTCCAAATTCGTGAATTCTTTTGATCTAATCTAATTTGCTTAACATTTTACGTTTTTGTTTTGCCAAAACAAGTTTTCTGATGATGTTCGGTTTCTTGCATAGTCGAATCCTTTACGGAAACTCACGGCGCCGTATATATATAGTTTATGTGTACATACGAAAAAACATCTCCTTACCCCCTAATATATGACCAAATTTTGAGATTTTCTTATAAAGTTTAAATCGTAAAATTTTATTATCTCATGTCTTACAAAAGTGTAAGTTTGATTCATTCGTCACATTTTTCATTCAAATTTAACAGAATTAGTTTTGAAAAATACAAAAATAACATAAAACTTTCCAAAACGTCACAATTTAACAATTTCACACTTTTTCAAATGTTACAATTGAGTCCTGAGTCCCGTCGTTTGGGGTTTAATCGAGTTCTGATCGAATTGAGACTCAATTGTAACATTTAAAAAAAATTAGGATGATTAAATTTTGATATTTTGAAAGTTTTTTTTAAAATTATTATTTTTGCAATTTTCAAAACTTATTATGAAAAATTTGGATGAAAATGTTGATGAAGAGGCAAACTTGCATTTTAGCTAAACGTGATGGAAGAAAATTTTACAATTTAAACTTTAGGATAATGCTGAAAATTTGGCTCTTAAATTGTCATGTGTCATGAGTAAATTATAACTCTCTTTAAATTACAAAAAGCCTTTTGGGATTAGTTCTTCAAAACATTAAAATTGGATCCTTATAAAGAACTATTGAGTTTTTTTATAAATAAAAGTAAGTATAAATAAAAGAATATTTTAAACAAGTATAATAATTAAAAATCAAATATATATATATACCCACTACCCCACCAGCATTGTATAATGTAGGTAGCATGGTGACATAAGGCACCTTGGTCCCATTATATGATGAGGGCAAACTGCCTTCATTTATTCTTTTTGTTTACTTATTAAGGTTGTTTTTTTAAAAGAAAAAGAAAATTAGATTAGAAAAACAAATATTACAAGTTTAGTGTCACAAATTATATTGAATTTTAATTTTTAGATTGGTCATGCATGTTGGTCAAAGTTAAAGTTAAAAAATTTTGGGTTAAACTTTCAAATTTAAATTTTGATTGTAATGTGATTGTCACTACAAAAATTCAATCTCGATATAATTTGCGACACTTAACGCGTAATTGATTTGTATCTACTATAATTTTTTTTTAGTTCTTTTTAGTAAATATATAATTAAAATTTTACTCATAATGTAGCACCGTCTTCGACCCTAAATCATATAACCTAAATTTGGAGACGTGTTACTTTTTGAGTAAACAAAATTATTTACTTACAAAAAAATAAAATTATAGTAGATAAAAAAATCAATTATGAGTTTAGTGTCGCAAACTATATTGAGATTGAACTTTCATAGTGTCAACACAAAATAATAAAATTTTAAATTCGAAATGGTATAGTTTAGTTAAATTCTAATGTGAATGTCATTTGCAGTTATGTATAGTTTGTTACTCATTTTCAAAAGGTGATATTTGAGTATTTGTTTTTAAAATGGAATATATTTTGGAAAAAAAATTATAATTTATGACACTAAACTTATTAAAAAAAACTGTCTAATATAATTTTTTTTAAGAAAGGAAAAATAAAAAGGTGGGCCAAGTTGCCCCATGTCCTCCAACATGCCAATATAAATTGGCGTGGCACCTATCTACACCTATAGTAGCGTATTTACAGAACGCGAATATACATGTTTTTAAATATATTTACATTTTGATTTTTTTTATTTATTTATACTTACTTTTAAAATAATATCATAACTATTTGATGTATATATTAAATAAAAAATGATAAAATAACCGAAAATTTTGAAGTAAATTGAAATTTCTCACAAAGTCACTAATGTTTACCATCTATAACAAATTATTTTTTATTATGTTATTAATATGTGTTTTATCTGTAGTTATTCGTTATATAAAACCGCATCTTAATTATATCTACTTTGTGTTTGTCATATAATATGATTTAGCTAATTGACAATCTTTACTTGGTCCGAAAACAAATGACAAATCGTTTTCCTTCTCCATCATGTGTGGCTCTGGAATTGGATACAACAACTTCACTTTGCCCCATCATATCAGATCCTAATGGTAAGGAATAATTTCATGCTTTTATTCACGAAATTTTGATTTAAAAAATAGAATTAGACATTTTTTTTTTTATAAAAATACAAACTTTATCGGAAATAATTTCAAATAAATATTTTTGACAAAAAACTATACTTTTAATCTTAAACAAAAAGCAAACCAAAATTAACAACTTTAGTAAATAATAAACGTATATCGAATTGTTGTTATTTTTTTATGAAACAACTTATTATATGCCGCCCATTATTCCCTCCAGACAAACTTATTACTTCTAGGTAGGGCTGATCATGGGCGGGCCGGGCCGGTCCTGAAGGCAAGACCGAGACCGAAATTTCGGTCTTGCCTTTTGGAGGACCGAGACCGACCTCGGCCAAAAAAGCCCGCCCGAGTCGGTCTTTCTTGACTCGGGCCGGTCTCGGTCCTAGACCGAATCTACACTAAAAAAAACAAAAAACTATGAATTCACGGTATTCTTTAGTAAAAGGCGAATGAATAGTTCACCTCTCAAAGAAACACTTTGAACTCTTTATATTCTTTAGTAAATTTATCAAGATGCACCTTTTATAGAGCTAGAAAACCTCCAAAATCCACATTATTTTCGGTGTGGTATTATGAAAATCTCAAATACACATACATTTGGTCCGGGCCGGTCCTAAACGGTCTTTCGGGAAAAAAGCCCGAGACCGAGACCGACCTTGAAGGAAAAAACCCGCCCGTTCGGTCTTGGTCCTAGTCGGTCTCGGTCCTAGTCGGACCGGTCTCGGGCCGGTCTTGTCGGGAATTCGGTCCTACAGTCTTTTTTGATCACCCCTACTTCTAGGAACAAGTTTTTAGTTCCACCGGTCCAAATGTCGGTTCATCCTCCCCTGTTCTCTCTTCACCCCTTCACCTTTCTCCTCCTCCCCGCTTTCAACATTTTAGACTATGAAGGAAGAAAAAAGAGTTAAGGACTACAATAAGAGAGAATATCGTCTTTGTAATCTTTAGCATAGGACTGTGGATAGGTGGTTGGATGTCTTAACTACAATAAGAGAGAATATCATCTTTGCAATCTTTAGCATAGGACTGTGGACAGGTGGTTGGATGGGGAATCGAAAACCGCTTACAAAAAAGGAAAAAAAAAACTGTCTATGAAGTATAACCGTCATTTCCATAAATAAATAAATAAAACATTTTCGTCCAAAAATAAAAGTAATCCCATGTATGTTTGCTATTTGCTCAAGTTCTTCAATTTGGTTTGATTTGTAAAGAAGAAAGATTAGTTTTTTTTATGACCGTCAAAGTTGATTTGTTATTTGGTAATTAACTCTTAAAATTAGATAAATCCAAAGTAGAATGGAAGTTAGCTTATATTATCTATTATTTAATCTTCTATATGATGAAAAATGATAGGCCCAATGTTCTACAAGGGATGGTACCATTTTTTCTACCAATACAATCCTAACGGGGCAGTATGGGGCGATATCGTGTGGGGCCACGCAGTGTCTCGAGACCTTATCAACTGGGCTCACCTCCCCCTAGCAATGGTGTCTGACCAATGGTACGATCATGACGGGGTATGGAGCGGGTCGGCCACGGTCCTACCTAATGGGGAAGTCATCATGCTTTATACGGGTTCATCCAACGAGTCTATCCAACTTCAGAACCTTGCATACCCCGTGAACCTATCTGACCCGTTACTCGTCGACTGGGTCAAGTACCCTGGAAACCCCATCCTATACACCCCAGAGGGCATCAACAAGTTGGACTTTCGCGACCCGACCACAGCATGGGTCACTTCTGAGGGAAAATGGCGGGTTGCTATTGGGTCAAAAATCAACAAGACAGGTATTGCCCTAGTTTATGAGACTGAGGACTTTCGGTCTTACAGACTCGTGCCAGGGATCCTCCATGAAGTCCCCGACACTGGTATGTGGGAGTGTGTAGACCTGTACCCCGTTTCGACCAATTCAGAGAAAGGTCTGGACACGTCTGTAAATGGTGAAGGAGTGAAACACGTCATGAAGACTAGTCTTGATGATGACAGAAATGACTACTACGCGATCGGAACTTATAACGAGAGGATGAACACTTGGGTTCCTGATAACCCAACTATTGGTGTTGGGATTGGGATTCGGTACGACTATGGTATATTCTATGCATCCAAGACATTCTACGACCCGAACAAACAAAGGAGGATTCTTTGGGGTTGGATTGGGGAATCAGACAGCGAAACAATAGATGTTTTGAAGGGATGGGCTTCAGTTCAGGCTGTGCCGAGGACGTTAGTGTTCGATCCAAAGACTGGACGAAACTTATTACAATGGCCAGTAAAGGAGATTGAGAGCCTAAGAAAAAGTAGTAAAGAATTCAACGATGTGGCACTCCAACCGGGATCAGTCCTTCCCCTCGACGTAGAATCAAGCGTTCAGGTTGCTTTAAATTCACCTTACTCCATTAAAAATCGATGGATCCTTTAGTAACTAATCCTGATTGCTTCTCAGGTGGACATCGAAGCTGAATTTGAAGTCAACAAGTTGGCCTTAAAGTCGATTCCGATATCTGATGATGAAGAGTTTAGTTGTAGTGTCAACGGGCAAGCCTCAAACCGTGCCGCATTGGGTCCATTTGGGTTGCTCGTGCTTGCCGATAAGAGTCGCTCAGAGCAAACTCCGATGCTTTTCTATATTACAAGAGGCAAGGACGGTATTCGAACGTCATTCTGTACTGACAAGTCGAGGTACGCTCTGGGCTAGGGTTTAGGCTAGACTCGAGGTGTTGATACGACTCGACTCGTATTGTTTGATCCGACTCATGGGTCAATAGGGATAAATCTGGACCCGACCCATGACTATTCACGGGTTACTTGTGGTCACCCGAACCCGACCCAACAGATTGGCAGGTCAACCCGTATAACCCCTAACAAATTTATTTGTTTTGAAAAAAATACTATAAAATATAAACAAATATTAAAAGTATTATATCTTATAATTCACTACTCAACAATCATCTTTAGTTTTAATAATGACATTCAAAATGAATTTTAAATATTTTATAATTAACAAAATATCTCTAGCATTATTATCTAAAAATTGAAAATTATCTATCTCGGTAAATCATAAAACAAAAGACTATTATTTTATCTACCTTTTTTATGATATAGTATATTGAACTTAAGTAATTAGAGTATTCTTAGTATTAAATATGTAATATCCTAGCAAAAAACAATATTTACAAAATAAAAATGGCGGGTCAACGGGTTTGGGTTCGAGTACCCCCCCCCCCCCCCCCCATTTGCACATATCAAAAGGGTCAGGCCGAAACTGACCGTGATAATTAAATATATTTTTTCTATCTTATTGTCATTGTATATTATATACAAACTCCTTTACGTCACTTTGTAACATTTTATAAATGTCTTCTCCAGATCTTCGCTGGCGAGCGATGTCAATAAAGAAACATACGGTTGCTTCGTTCCAGTGTTGAAGGGCGAAAAATACACCATGCGAGTTCTAGTAAGTTCTCAAACTCCTTCGAATTAAATAACACGTATTTTGTCAAATTTTTCTTATCAAAATTTACTATTGGAGGTGGATCATTCCATCGTAGAAGGCTTCGCTCAAGGCGGAAGAACTTGCATCACATCTAGGGTTTACCCAACGAAAGCCATCAACGGAAAGACGAAGGTATTCTTATTCAACAATGCCACCTACGCCACCGTCACAGCCTCCGTGAAGATTTGGCAGATGAAGTCTGCATTGATGCGCCCTTATAGTTCAATATAAGGGCGGGGGCAATAATGAAATTTACAACTATTCTTGGCTCTATTGTTTGGGGTTAATTTATTTTTTTTGCATCAATATTTGTATAGGGTTTGAGAGATTTTTGTATAAAAGGGGAGAACAATGAATTTTACATTGACACGTGTAGCTAGATTTATGATCGTGGATTTTGCGATCAGATACCCTACCAATTGTTTTGGGGCAATAATGAAATTTACCACTATTCTTGGCTCTATTGTTTGGGGTTAATTTATTTTTCTGCATCAATATTTGTATAGGGTTTGAGAGATTTTTGTATAAAAGGGGAGAACGGCGAATGTTACATTGACACATGTAGCTAGATTTATGATCGTGGATTTTGCGATCAGATCCCCTACCAATTGTTTGTTACTGCAAAATGTGACCTTCGGATGAATAATTTAGCATTAGTTGTACATTTATTTTTCTAATTAACAAGCTTTGTATTGGTCTTAATTATTTGATAAAGTATATTGTTGGGTCTTCATAATCTTTCAGTCACTTTGGCGTCGCTCTCTTTAAGCACAAAAGAAACTCTGGGTTGAAGATCACAACAGAACTCTTCAAATTTTTTCTATATGTTACAATTGAATCACGATTCGATATAGACTCGATTAAAGCTCAATACAAAGACACGGGGTCTAGGTCATTTTTCAAAAACAAACTTTTATGGAATAAAGTTAATTTTACCATAAATATTATGGTCACAGTCGAATTTTACCCTTAAAATTAACATTCATCCAACCCAACATTAATCAACTTAGGTTTATAGACAAAGAAATTTTGGGCGAATCATATTATTATGTTTATATGCCGATTTAGTGAAAAAAATTTCTTTGCCAATTAATATTGAGAAAAGTCTGAAAATAGTCCATCATGTTTGCACAAAATGGTTTTCGGTGCAATTTGTTTTTTAGTGATGGTTAATGGTTTAATACGTTTGAAAATGATGGTAATTGATACTTCCGTTACTTTTCTGTTAAAAAATTCCGTTAAATATTTTTAATATTTGCAAAATTAACCAAATATTTTTCTAAATGTTACAATTACACCCTACAAACATACACTAATGTTTCAAACAAGTCATGACTCGACTCGAGACACATCGGGGGTCCCCTAGCAAGGGTTTGAACCCAGACCAGGTCACCCAACTCTGAGGACCTGGCTAGCTCGGACCCAGACCATAGTAACCCCGATTGGGGCTCAGTTTGGACCGAACCTGGTTGGGTTCAGTTCAAACGGTTGGGGCTCCAATTCACCCCGATCGGGGGTCCTATGGTCGATCTAAACCAGTTAACCAAACCATGGGGACCTGGTCTGGGTTCAGACCCATATACCATAGGATCCCCGATCTGTTTGGACCGAACCCGACTGTGTTCGGTTCAAACAATTGGGGCTCCAATTGAGCCCCAATCGAGGGTCCTATGGTGTGGGTCTGAATCCAGACCAGGTCACCCAACCATGATGACATGGTTTGGGTTCGAACCCAGACCAGGTCGCCCAACTATGGGGACATGGTCTTGGTTCGGACCCAGACCATAGGTCCCCCGATTGGGGCTCCAATCGAGCCCCAATAGGGGGTCGTATGGTTTGGGTCCGAACCCAGACCAGATCCTCAGGGTTAGGTGACCTAGTATGGGTTCAGACCCTGGCCAGGGGCCCCCCTGTGTGGCTCGAATTAAGTCAGACTTTGTTTGAAATATTAGTGTAAGTTTGTAGGGTTTAATTGTAACATTTTGAAAAATATTTGGTTAATTTTGAAAATATAAAATATATTTAATATAATTTTTTAACAGAAAAGTAACGGAGGTACCAATTACCATCATTTTCAAACATGTTGTACCAAAAACAATCATTTAGGTTAGAAAACCATTTTCGTCAAACATATTGTCTAATTTTTAGACTTTTCCCATTAATATTTGAAGTATTATAAGTTTAGTCTTTCAAAATAAACCAAAGTTTAATCCAAAAAATAAACTAATAATTAAGCTTAAAAAACATCCATTACCGTGAAGACAATATCAAAACTCTGTAAAGTAGTTTAGTTGCGCAAAATTATGGATGGATCCGGATCCAGTCTCAGTTAGGAAAAATTGGTCTTGATTCTGGTAACCAATAACTGAAGCCGAATATAATAAATAAATAATATCATATTACACAATTAACTTTCTATTAATTTCCTATTATTATTTTTATGTGTTATTATTATATACTTATATGTTTCACTTTTATTATTATAAAGTACATAATTAGAAAAAATTTGTGCAACACATTTACTATTCATTTTAGAAAGAAACAAAATCAACACGATTCAACATGGTACTCAAAACTTGTTTTTCCCCCAAGAAAATACTTTATTTACTATTCACAAATAAATTTCAAAACATAACTATATAACAATCTCCACTAATAAAAACTAAAAGAGAGGCTGGACTAGGGTTGAACATAAAAAACCGGTTCGGCCGAATCGGTTCACAAACCAACCAGTTTTTTTTGCAAAAATATGGAGCAGTTCATAAGAGGTATAAAAAACTGGTTCTCAAACAGTAAACCATACCACTTCTTGTACGAGTTTTAATATAATATTATATTTAATTTAATAACATATCTACTCTAACCAAACGGTTGGACTAGCTCTTCTTCTTCCTTCGCGGCACAACAACAGTGGCAATCAACTTCATTTGGCAATCGACTTCGTCACTTCCTTCGGCTTCGGCTCTCCATCGGAAGAATCACACGCGACCTAGTGGAGCGGAGGAGTGGAGCGCAACAGCAGCAAACCAACAACAGCAGTGAAGGCGCAGCAATGGTCTGGTCTGGCTTCGGCTCTGGTCTGGCTTCATCCCATTGTCTTCATGTTGGATTCTTGTTGGACTGTTGTTGGAGGCGCAGCAGTAGAGGTGGAGGCTTCATGGTTTGATGAATTTTGTAATTTGTATTACTAATTTACTATTTTTTTAATATATATAAAGTAGTTCGATCGAATCAGTTCTGAACCGGTTCAAAACAGGTTCGGTAATTCAACCAAAATCTGGAGCAGTAATCCGTACCTCTTTAAAATGTGGTAAATGTACTGTTCGTGAATCGGTTCGGCCCAGAACCGGTTAATGCCTAGCCCTATTGGAGGTGTGAAACTTAGTCGTTTAGACGCAACCTCATTCTTTCTTTTGTGGTTATCCAATGCGTACATTCATTTACTTTCCGCAATATCGTCTTCCACGTGACACTTTTTCTGGTGTTTGTGACGTAAAAGGCGTGTCTCACGGTCGGAATGGTTTTCTAGTATGTCCCTCTTTCAAGGATTTGATTAATAACATTACTTGCATCGGTCTCGACTTCCGCACTATGCCACCGTCTGTCGGTTTCCAAGTGTAGTGCTTATAAAATGGTCATTGCCTCCACGCACTTTGCATCTTCTCCTTTTACTCGTCTGTTCATGTCGTCAATCATTCTTATGTCTAAGTCACAAGAAATTACCCCAACACCCCTATTTTTTATTGCGGGCACCAATACTTATCGTAGTTTAACTTTATAGACTCGACTGTCGACGAGTGTCCAAATGCGGGATCCGGGTCTCAAGTGCGACTCGACGATTTGTGGGGTTCTTCCCAATATTCATTTATTTCCCGTAGAATGCTCTGGGTGACTTACACGTGGATTGATAGTTTACCCTCAAAAGCTAAAATGCACCTAGTTTTCCAAATGTGTCAGCATGATATTAAGACCAGATTCCATCTTAGCTTTTGGATCGCCCTAGAGATGTTCAACTCGTTCCTTCGCTCGATCAGCCACTCCACGAGGGTTTTAACTGGAGACAGCTTAGGTTGTCACCGAACCATATCGTTTTATTCCAATCACACTCATACATTAAGTTTTCTCTCATTTTAATATTCACATAGAAAGGACATGTCGGGTTGACTAACATCCCTATGTGTGCTAAATTTTGTTGGGTCCCGATGGAATTAGTGACGACTATCCACGTGAGAATCTTTATTTTAGGGAGGACCTTGGCCTTCCATATATGTGGCCATGACTCCCCTGCCATGCTTTCCCCTTCCATCTCTTACTATCCAGAAACCCACATTTAGGATTACATCTCTACCTACAAGCAAACTCGACCAACCACATGATGCTCTCAACTCTTTTTTGCATACGTGAACTCACCGTGCTCGAAATATATACCTTTAATTGTTTTCACTCAGAGCGCATTACGTTCTGAGATGATCTGAGCAGGCATCTTGGTTAGTAATCCAAGTTTGAAAGTCTCGAGCTCATTAAAGCCTCTCTGTTGTTTGACTCTAGTAATTACTTCCCAGCATTTTGAGTGGATCTTTCAGCCTGAATCTGATACTCCCCACCTTAATCGTGCAATCATAGCATTTATTTCCAAGCAACACGTGATTTGTAGTGTATAAACACTCATTGCATAGGTAGAGATTGTTGTAATGATTGCTTTGATAAGAACTTCCCTACCTGCATTATTGAGAATGAACGACTTCCACCCATGGAGTTTTTCCTTGATTCTTAATTTGAGATAACCAAGTGTTTTTCCTTCATTCTTTTATGGTTGTTTTTGAAGGACCTTCTACTCGCGGCCCTAAGCGCACTTCTACACCCACTAGTCTAGTTGGCAGTTCGATATGGGTGTGCGATCGCTACATCCTCATCCATGTTTGTTTAACCACCTTCCCACAATCGCTATTTCTAAAAGATCTCATCAAATCAGAATCTCCTTCTACTCCTTCGTCTTTGTAGCACATGGGGATTACCAATGGGGAATGATCCGATCCTATTGCGACTTCATTGAAAATTTGTGTATTAGGATATTTGGTTATCCACCCGTATTTGATAGACCACAGTCGAGTCATTCTCTAAGTCTATCTGCTCCCATGCGATTATTACTCAACGTATACTTCTAACCTTTAAACCCTAGATTGTCGAGTTTGAGATCGTAAATCATTGAGTTAAAAGCGTATAGTGTTCTTTGGTCCTTCCTCCAATTCTTCATATTGATATATGATATCATTTAAATCTCTGACACAAAACCATGATCCACATATATCCCTTCCAATTTTTCGAAGAGACTCCCAATTCCTCATTCACTAGACGAAGACGTGATCCTCATACACCCATGTGATGTATATATCGTCACTTTCGTTGAAAATTATACAATCCATGATGTTTCAGTCTTGGTATTGAACACTAAGATTGATTTTATCCTTCCACTACAACGCCAGTCCACCGCTGATTCCATTTGATTGAGAATAATGAGACTTATCCATCCCAACTATCCTCTTTAACCTCTCACACACACCATTCAAAATCTTGTCTCCATTAAAAATATGATTAAGGGTTGAACATGTAGGTTGATAACCTTCAAGATTTGGATTGTCTAGGAAGATCGCAACCCTTGACAGTTCAAGTAGAGTAGATTCATTGGTCGTGTGTGGATGTCGAAGAAAAACCACCAAAACCCTTGTTAGTTTTCTTTCCAAACTTGTTTTTTCTCACACTTGTGCTTGGTTGAATTTTCTACCTCGGTGAAACAATTAAAGATTTTCTAGGTGTTTCTCCTAGCTGTTTGCTATCACTCATCTTTATTTTGTCATTAACTATGTGATAGGGAGGGGTTAAAGCAACCAGGTTGATGAGAGAGGGGGAATATCACCACTGGGAGGAATCAACGTATTAGTGTTCGTTGATGGGTGTAAGGGTCTCGCCCAAATAGGTGAGAGAGTTAGGTACAAAAGGGATGATGGGCGGGTTGTAGGTTTCTTTTGTTGGTATGTCGTTGGGCTCTTGGGATAGGTGAGGCTTTGGTTTGTGGGTTGTTGGGTTGAGTAGTGGTGGATGGGATGGTTTGAGGATGTCACTGATCCATTTCAAGAATGTTGAGTGGAACATGTCGGATCGTGTGTTTTGCCAATTCCAAGAACCTATCCCAAAACAATTGAAGAACACCGTCAAGAATGGGATAACTTGCATATGGTTCGATGGAATAAGACGTCGTGTGTACCTTAGATCACCAAGTATGCTCGTTACATAGAAATGTAGGATAACATGGGTAGGATGATATAATTGTCTATGTAGGAGTACCCACCTCTGACTACGTGACGTGGTACAGTCGCATAACGATGACGATGCTCCACGAGATCCCACCCTCCCCCGTGGACCCGGAAGAGGAAGTGGCGATTATACCCCCGATGTAGTTTGAACCACATAGAAACCAATCCATGGTGTTGATGATTTAGAAATTTAAGAGTTTAATTTGCATAATTAACGCAATTTACAATTATCTTGTTATCCTACAGAAATGCATGCAGTATCCACCAAATGACCAAAGTGGAGAGGAAGTGGTTGAAGAAATCAATAAAGCATCGGGTTCTCGATACTTGCGCGAATTCATTGGTGAGTTTGATCAACTCATGGAATAACTAGTGATGTCAAGTTCCTAGGAGGATCAACTCGACATTCACGTAGAGGAGGAGGTAGCTGAAGCACCGAGACATGCCAAGATAAGAAACATTCAAGGTAGATATATGGGTTGAGTTAGAGATATGGGTAAATAGGGTGATCAAGATGGGGATGGTAGGGGTTTAAGGTATAAACTTTGGATAATATTATTGAACTATGTATTTGATTTGTTTTAGTTTATATGTTGAGTTGATTTTTGAAAAACAAATATCATTGATTGAAAACTAAATTTAAATTGAAACTTAACAGTTTTGATTTGTATAGACTTTTAATTTGTTTATCTATTCAATTAGTTTTTCATTGTTTTTGGAGATGGTCCAGAAAACTAATTTTTCAAAATTATATGATTTTAAAGTACACCATAATAGAATTTTTGAAAATAATGATTTTTTCGAGCACCTCTAAAAAAACAATAGCTTGAATAGATAAACGAAATATAAGTATAAACAAGTATATGTTTTTAATAAAGTAAATGGATTTATTTGAAGAAAAAAACGTAAAGTTCTACTCGTGACTCTCAGTCACGGATAGAGTTCAGTTACCTTAGGGAAAATGCGGTTAATTCTGTAATTTTATCCATGATTTGCAGTCACGGGTAAGCATCAATTTCACTCCAAATCGTCGCTGGAAGTCGCAGCTAGGAGGAAAATTTCCTACCCGTGACTACTAGTCACTATTAGGTATAGTTTTCTAAATAATTTTGAAAACTAGTTATTTTGATATTTGATTTTTGAATATGGTATACTTTTGAAGAAACAAATTAATATTTTCTCATCAAAGACCCTGGGGAGTTGAAATACTTCATGGGAATCGAAGTGGCAAGGTCAGCGGAAGGACTCATATTGAACCTGCAAAAAAACGCTCTCGAACTTATCTCAGAAGCTGGTTTAAGTGTTGCAAAAGTAGCCTATACTTCTATGGAGCAGATTGTCTGGTATACCACTCTTGATTTTGATCGAAGCTTTCACCTCAACAATGAGATGTTTTGTTTGAAAATGCAAAGCTATATAGGAGGTTAATGGGAAAGCTTTCGTACCTAATATTGACATGACCATATATCTCATTTATTGTATAATGCCTAAGTTAGTTCATGCATCATCTAAAGTAGACATATTATGATGCAACCATGATAGTGATACGATACATTAAAGTTATAAACTATTGTGGTTCAAATTGAGCGTCATGTCCCTCTTACACGTCGATCAACCAATGACTTTTGTATCATGCTTGTCGAGAAGTTAGTTTCTTTTAAGGTAAGGAAGCAAAACACAGTATCCAAGTCTTCTACTAAGATTGATCAAACGTACAACTCAAACAACTTGTGTACTCATTTGGGTTAGAGGACTGCTGGCAGAACTCAGTATACAGTAGCAAGATTTGGTCAAGCTCTACTGCGACAATGAGGCAGCACTTCAAATCACAACAAATCCACTTTTCCATGAGAAAACCAAACATATTGAAGTTGATTGTCACTTTATCAAAGACAAGATAAAAAAAAAAGATTAATGGAGACTCATCATTAGGAGTGGAAAATCGTGCATACATGCGTGTTATTGTGTGTATCAATACGTGTATCGTGTGACACTTACCAAATGTGAACACGCACGATAAACTTATCGTGTCATGTTCCTCAACACAAATACAACACACAATTTTCTTGTTTTTCATGTAGTCAATTATATATTCACATGCAAGATTTATAAGGAAATATCAATATAACGAACTGTTCATAGTAAGAATCATCAATTCAAACATCATATATCAAGAGTTTTTAATGTAGGATTGGAAAACTCTAGAAATTAAATATTGAAATAAACTTTTAAAAGCTATTAAACGAGACTTGTTTAGAAAAATAGTAAAAAATACAAAAAAAATTAATCTAACTTAATAATTGACAAAATAAAGGTCTGATTTTAGCTTGTTATCGTGTGTGTCGTGTTCTGATACATAAACACGGACACGAGGCGAAAATACTTTTCGTGTTATCTTGTTCGTGATATCGTGTTATCGTCCTGTCATATGTTTCCACGATTTTTTGTTCGTGCGTGTTTGTGTCGTGTTATCGTGTTGCGTAAAAAATTGTCAGTGTTACTCATCATCTTGCTACCCCAAGGTAGTTGAGTTGGCATAGCTTGTTACTAAGCCTTTAGGAATACATCAACATAAATATGTATTGTCACAATTGAGGGTCAAAGATACCACTTGAGAAGGCGTATTAAGAGTCAAATGGTCAATTAGACTCAGTTAGATATTTGTTAAATGCGTACGTCATCCTAGAGGTAGTTAAACCAGTGTTATCAGAACCGTATCGGTGGTTGAACCCGGTTGAACCGTGAATCGATCATAGTAACGGGGGTTAATATACTCAATGGTTACTTATATTTACTAATGTGACTAATTGGTTATAACTTGTGTAGAATGGTCATAAACGTTTGGTCATGTGACTATTTGATCATTTTTACTGCTCACAGTTAGATTTCTCTGTTAAGTTTGTCATGTGCTCTGTACATGATAACAATGACACCTGAACTCCTCAAAATGCTTTTGTCCCCTTTATTTTAACTGATGCATTCATTTGAACAATAGAAGATAAATTTCAAGGGTGAGGAACTTCCAAGATTAGCAAAACTAAAGAGAAACCACGGTGCTGCAATTCGAGACCTTTCCTACAATAAGAAATTGTAGCTCTCTCTACAACCACCACAACTTTGCATTCAAACTAAACTTAACTATGGATTCGAAAGGTACATCTCTCTCTGTAACGATTATGGCATCGAAAGGTTGTATGCAAACACCCCCATTGGATTGTCAAACTTGCAGCTCAGTCCAAACTTGCAACTTGGCTTAAACTTGCATATCCTGTGACGAGAATAGAAGATGCACAATGGTTCCCTTTGGAGAACCAAAACCAAAATCTACCATCAACACGGACAATAAAACAGACCAACCCTAGATAGATTATGATGTTGTTAGCAAAAATAACTCGCCGAGCATAGAGGAAGGCCTATGGGACTCAAAGCATAGTTTGGAGGATGGATTGATCTTTCTTTAGGATGATGAAATTTACAGACAACTCCAAACTTGCAGTCTCCTATTTTCATATTGAATTGACACTTTGGTTGCCCAAGTCTCTCCGAAAATATGTTCTCCATCTCTGATGCATAATAGTCTGCAGCATCACTGTGGCGTGTATTGGATCCATATATTGGACTGTTCTCTTCAGTCTGCAAATTTTTTTCTAAAGACGAAACCGATCCCAGTTGATTTTGGAGATTGACAAATTTTTATAGGACAGTCAGTATCTTGTCATGAAATAGGATATTAAATGATAAAATAGACTTTCTAGTGCAAATATACATATATATGAGGAATTAAAAGAAGACTACATTCTAAGTGCTCCATCCATGCATAGAGACCATCCCTTGAGGCATGATTAATGGTGCAACATAACCTGAAGGATCTCACCAACGAGGACTAGGTATGAAAGATGCTTGTGACCAACAGGCTCTTTTGGATGTTGAAAGGAATGAGATCGAAGATGGCGTTGATGCTCGCTAAGCAGATCTCACAGTTGCAATTGACGTCCTTCCTACAACCTGGATAGTAGAAGTTGTCGTGTTGGCTGTCGTTCATGGAGGTCGTGAAGTTGGAACTGGAGCTTGATCGAGACGAAGAAGACCATGCTACAGGGGGGACGCCCATGTCTTCTGTTGGGTATTGATAGTGACAGCTCAATAAGGAAAAGGCCCCAGAGGCCCAATAACTATGAAGGGGGTGAAACCCAGGTCATTCGAATAGGACCGACCCATGTTAAGGTCGATTTGGCCCTCGTAAAGTGGCCCGGTATCGAGCCCAAGCTAAAGTGGACGCCAAAGGCTCCATATTTGGTCACCATTAACCCAAAGTCGCGGACTCCTACTGCTCACCATAGGAGTGCTCGCCCCAAAGAAAGCCCTACCTCTCTTCTCTGGTCCCACCAACCGTCACTAAAGATATGGCCACGATATCTCGCATATCTCATGCACATTTTCTCTAAAGATTACATATGGTAACTGCAATATTACGCCATAACCGTAATATCTGCTATCCTAATCTTCACCAACACAATATTCACTAAGATATGCTGTTGCATTTTACGGTTTGGTCACCTTACTCTATAAATACCTTTGCTTTACATACATTCAGTTACGTTTTGAGTTTTACACACACATATACTCATTTAAGCATCGGAGAGGGACCCAGACACCCCCCCTCTGTTGCGATCCCCTTCCTGCATGTTCACCGGAGCTAAGGCGGGAGCAATCTTCATCCTTCCGTTGGCATTCAATTCATTGCCAAGTCAGCATTCAAGAAATCAAATCCAACATTTGGCGCTGTCTGTGGGAACCGAGTAATATAACCATGCAAACTCGATCCAAAAGCAATCGCTGGAACTAGACCAATGAGCAGTCCTCTAACAGCTCTAATTTTGCAGCAGCTTCGTCGCTCCATCAAGAACCTGCTAGTCAAGAAGCTCCCAATGTCGTCCCCCCGAGGTCGGCTCGAGAACACGTCGGTAATTCCAGACCGGTTCCCGTTCCCAACGCCACGGAGACTCCAGCACCGCAAACCGTCCACATCGATGGGGAAAGCATCCAGCTGACCCCAGAGATGATATCGCTCCTACACCATCTTAGGGCAGGCTCGCCGACAAGCCCTTTCTCCTCAGGAAAACTCTCACCCCACAGTCGCAGGGCCCAGGTCAGCAGAAACTAGAAATCCGGGCACCACAGCCCCCTAGGAGGATCAGGAGATGACATCGGGACACAAGTCCCTACCCCCGGTGTCCACTGATTCGTCGACCGCCACCTATTCTACCAATCCATCCAGTGCCATGCCGAATGGAGGGAAGCCAAAGCAGTGCACTCTTGATCATGTGGAGGAACTTATTAGCAAGAGGCTCCAGGAAAGGCGAACGACAGTCGCATCACCCTTCAGGGAGCGATCAGCTCATCCATTCACCATTGATCTGGTCGCCATCAAAATCCCTAAGGATGTAGTCGCTAGGGACATCCCCGAATACAGTGGTGGAGGCGATCCCATTATCCATGTCAATAAGCATGATGCCTCGCTGTTGGGTAAGTCAAATGATCTGAATCACTTGGCTTTATTATTTCCGTCGACCCTTTTGGGCTCGGCGTCTTCCTGGTTCTTTGGCCTCCCTGCATGTTCAATAGGGACTTGGTCAGAGCTGAAAAATAAGTTCCTGGAGAGATACATGGGCGAGCGCCAACTTATGAAGAGTGTGGTCGCCTTAGATGCGGTCAAACAGCAACCAGGAGAGTCACTGGCTGACTTTTACGGACGTTTTCATAAGAACGTCATGGAGATAGATCGCCGAGTTGCGGATGGGGAGATTATTCGAGCCTTATATCGAGGACTGGATGTGGCCAACAAAGCCTCAAGAAAGCTGCTCAACAGTTACCACGTGCAGGAGATTGAAACGATTGAGGAACTGACAGCAAGGGCGAAAGAAGAAAATTTCATGACAACCTCGCTAAGGGTGGTTCCTAAGCCCCAACGCGATGGTAAGAAGGAAAAGACGGATAAGAAGGGTCGATACAACAAACCTCGAACAGAGAACCAGGGCCTAGAAATCCAGAGGTCCCCGAGTATTTTACGCCCTTAAACAGGTAGATCTCGGCGGTACTATTCGAGATGGAAAGAAGGTCTCTGGCAAGGGCACCAATGCCTAGAAGGAGTGGTCAGCTCATGGGGAAGGACACTGAGAGCTACTGCAGATATTACAAGTGCAAGGGCCACAAGACTGATGATTGCCGTATTCTTAAGAGGGACATTGAGAAGTTGATTCAGAGGGGGATGTTGAAAGAGTTTGTGGCGGGACGAGACAGGAGTCGAACACCACCACGTCAAAACCACTCGCCAGCTCCGCCTGAGCAATCTGGACCATCCCAGAGCAGAAGGGTAGTCAACCTGATTGCTGGAGGGTTTGGTGCTAGAGGCGAGGGGTCACATGCAAGGGAGGTCTATGCAACTCAAATTTCTACAACGGTCCAGCTGGAGAAACAAAATCGACCTTAAGAGGACATTGTCATTTCATTCTCTGAAGATGACTTGGTGCATGTCATCACCCCTCACAACGATGAGTTGGTTATCACAACCGATGTCGACGGTTATGACTTGAAGATAATTTTGATTGATGGAGGGAACTCGACAGATATTCTGTTCTTGGACGCTTTTGAGAAGATGGCAAAGTCCAAGCGCGACCTGAAGATGGTCGATTTTCCATTGATCGGTTTTTCTGGGAGAACGACTTATCCGCTGGGGGCAATAACCCTGCTAGTGATTCTGGGTGAAGGATGGAAGAGCATCAAGGTATCAGTCACCTTCCTGGTGGTCGACTCACCTACATCGTACAACGCCATCATGGGGAGGACCACGATCAATCCCAATAAGATTGTGGCCTCCACAGTCCACCAAAAAATGAAGTTCCCCACACCCAACTGGATTAGAGAAGAACTTGACGATCAGCCTTCCTCGCGACAATGCTATGTGAACTGCCTGTGACGGAAAAATCAAAGGGAAGCCTTCTCCATCGAAACAGAGGCTGACCCTCGTGAGGATTTGGCTCGACCGGCGCCTATGGAGGAGTTAGTGGAGGTTGAGATCAATGGTCCAGACAAGAAGGTGTGCATTGGGACCACCTTGAACGATGACCAGAGGCAGACCATGACTACACTCCTCAAGGAATTCAAGGAGCATTTTGCCTGGAAACCGAGCGACATGTCGGGTATTAGCATTGACATCATCTCTCACGAACTGAGGATAGATCCCTCCATCAAGTCAATCGCTCAGAAAATGAGATCATTCGGGTCAGAAAAGCGTTTGGTGATCAGACAAGAAGTTGGCAGGTTGATCGAGGTCGATTTTGTCAGGGAGGTGATATTTCAGAGCTGGGTCGCCAACCCAGTTCTTTTTAAAAAAATCGAATGGCAAGTGGAGGATGTGTGTCGACTTCCGCGACCTGAACAGAGCTTGCCCGAAGGATTCCTACCCTCTTCCCCGAATTGATCAGTTGGTCGATGCAACCTCTGGTCATGAGATCCTGAGCTTCATGGATGCCTATTTAGGCTACAACCAGATCTGGATGCACTCATACGACGAGGCCCATACAGCTTTCTATGCAGACGGGGACATTCTTTGCTACAAACTAATGCCTTTTGGTCTAATCAATGTCGGGGCGACCTATCAGCGGATGGTGACCGCCTGTTCCAAGATATGCTGGGGCAAAATATGGAGGCTTATGTGGATGACATGCTTGTCAAAACAATCAAGGGCAGTCCTTACACATCGAAATTTCGAGAACCCAGCAAAGTGTTCGTTTGAACCCAGCAAAGTGTGCGTTTGGAGTTAAGTCTGGTAAATTTCTGGGATTCATGGTAAGTGAGCGAGGTATTGAGGCGAACCCGGAAAATCTTAAGGCCATTGAAGAGATGAAGTCGCCGACTTGCCATAAGGAGGTCCAATGTCTGAATGGTCGCCTAGCTGCACTCAACCGCTTCCTTTCCAGGGCGAGCGACAGGTCACTACCATTCTTCAAAACTCTAAGCGTCAACCTCATGTTCGAGTGGATGCCCGACTGCGAGGATGCATTCCAATCCCTGAAGCAGCATATTCAAACACTTCCAGCTTTGGCGAAACCTATACCTGGCGAGCAGCTCTTCCTTTACTTAAGCATCAGCGACGTAGCAGCCAGTGCCGTCTTAATAAGGGAAGAAGAAAATGTCCAGAGTCCAGTGTATTTTGTTAGCAAGATGTTTAATTCTGCAGAAATAAAATATGTCCAGATTGATAAGTATCTCTATGCCTTAGTTATTGCTGCTCGAACACTAAGACCTTATTTTCACGCGCACGACATTACAGTTCTCACCAATTACCCTCTCAAAAACTTCCTACTGAAACCAGATGCTTCAGGAAGAATGGTCAAATGAGCGATCAAGCTCAGCGAGTTCAAGATCAAATTTGCGCTGAAAACGGTCATCAAAGGTCAAGCATTGACTAATTTTATAGTGGAAAGTACAAGCAATGGTCTGGCAGAAGCAATGGTTAAGTTCATCAGCAGACACAAGTCAAATCTGAGAACTTTATACGGATGGATCTTCCTCCAGAGAAGGCTCGAGGGCAGATCTAATTCTTATCCCCCCCCCCCTCCCCGAGGGAAAGCCTTTGAAGTATGCGATCGTCCTAACATTTCAGGCAACCAATAACGAAGCAGAATACGAGACTCTTATTACTGGACTCAGACTTGCAAAAGGAATGGGCATATCATCACTCAGGGTAAAAAGCGACTCTGAGCTAATTGTCAACCAGGTCAATGGCACTTACGAGGCAAGGGGGAAAAGATGAAGAAGTACCTCGACATCGCCAAGAAACGCGTCGCCGAAATCCAAATTTTGCGATTGAGTCTATTCCTCGACAAGAGAACCAGATGATATATTCTTTAAGCAAGCTGGCGTTTGGAGGGACAAGAATTCAAGACGTGCAGTTCCTGGAAAAAGCCTTATGTTCAGTTCTCGACAACCGAGCAGAGGTCTTTAACATTCAAGGACAGGTAACATGGATGACTCCATTCCAGAACTTCTTGAAAGAGGGAATTCTCCCAGAATATGAAAGTGAATCCTCAAGGATAAGACGTCTTTCACCCAGTTACTTGATCATAAATGGAGAACTCTATAGGCGAGGCTACTCAACCCCTTATCTAAGGTGCATCTCTCATCCCGAAACATATAGGGTTCTTCGTGAAGCCCATGAAGGAGTTGCAGCATGCCATGAAGGTGCACGTTCATTGACACGAAAAATCTTCAGACTGGGATATTACTGGCCAACCTTGGGAAAAGATGAGGTTGAATTAACACAGAGGTGCACGACTTGTCAGCAGTTCGCACCACCATCCGGTCAACCGCCAACACTACTATCCCCAATGGCAGGCACCTAGCCTTTTGCTCAATGGGAAATAATTATATTGGGTCCTTTTCCCATCAGTACTAGGTAGCGTACCCACATCGTAGTGGTGATTGACTACTTCACCAAGTGGATAGAGGCGAAAACTTTGGCCTCTACAAAGGAAATTCAAGTGTTCAAGTTCTTGAAGAGCAACATATTTTCCCGAATTGGCGTTCCTAAGATACTCATCAGCGATAATGGTCTACAATTCGTAGAAAAATAACTTAAATGGCTCTGCGAAGAATACCATATCGATCACAGGTTCAACTCAGTGCATCATCCTCAAACGAATGGACAGGCTGAAGCAATCAACAAAGTTGTTTTAGCAGGACTCAAGAAAAAGGTTCAAGCATTCCAAGGAAACTGGGCAGAGGAGCTGGAAAACGTACTATGGGCTATCCGAACAATGCCTAAAGCAGCCACTGGAGAAACACCTTTCAGTTTAGTGTATGGATCAGAAGCAGTAGCACCCACCGAAATAGCAGTGCCTACCCACAGAATCCTACATTCTAACACTGAGGCAAATGAAATCGAGCGCATGACAGACCTCGACTTGGCAGAAGAAAAGAGGTGGCAATCCAAGAAAACACAAGCTAAAATGCGACTGGTGACCGCTCGATACTTCAACAGAAAAGTCAGCGCTCGCCAATTTTTCGTGGGGGATATGGTTATGAGAATGAATGAATTTACAAGACTGGAAAGTCAGAACAAACTTTCAGCTAAGTGGGAAGGACCGTACAAGATAATAGAGATCGCCTCCCCAGGATCTTACTATTTTGAAACCACAGAATGTGAAAGGTTACCCCGTCCATTCAACTATGAACATTTAAGGAGGTTTTATACATATCTTGTAATCAAAATGTTATGTCAATAAAAGCAAGTCATTCCTTCATAAAGCGTGACTACTCAAACAAAATCGAAGAAAAAAGACCCGATAACAAAATTGGGCAAAAGACCTGATGACCAAATCAGGCATCGAAGAAAAACGACATGACGCTAAAAGTCAGGCGAAAGACCTGATGACCGAATCAGGCGAAAGACCTAACGAAAAAAGTTAGGCAAAACAAAAGACCTGACGCCAAAAGTCAGGCGAAAGACTTTATGACCGAATCAGGCGAAAGAGCTAATGCCAAAAGTTAGGCAAAACAAAAGACCTGACGCCAAAAGTCAGGCAAAAGACCTGGTGAATGAATCAGGCGAAAGACCTAACGCCAAATGTTAGGCAAAATAAAAGACCCGATATCAAAATTGGGCGAAAGGCCTGACGCCAAAAGTCAGGCGAAAGACCTGATGACCGATTCAGGCGAAAGACCTAGCAACAAAGTTAGGCAAAACAAAAGACCTGATATCAAAATTGGGCGAAAGACCTGACGCCAAAGTCAGGCAAAAGACCGAGCAACAAAGTTAGGCAAAACAAAAGACCTGATATCAAAATTGGGCGAAAGACCTGACGCCAAAGTCAGGCAAAAGACCGAGCAACAAAGTTAGGCAAAACAAAAGACCTGATATCAAAATTAGGCGAAAGACCTGACACCAAAGTCAGGCAAAAGACCTAACGCCAAGGTTAGGCAAAACGAAAGACTTGACGCCAAAGTCAGGCAAAAAGACCTAACGCCAAGGTTGGGAAAAATAAAAGACCTGATGACAAAGTCAGGCACAAGACCCGATAGCCAAAATAGGCAATCCGTCAAGGAAGCCATTCTCTTATAAGTTGGGCAAATTTCGAAGAAGTTATATCCAAAGCAAACAATCCATACTAAGGATAGCAGTTCCTTTGTGAAACAAATTCTAGAAGATTAGGGAGGAACTTTAAAGCGATCACTATAGATGAAGAACCTTTGAGTAACGAGTCCCTCAAGATTAGGCGAACACTCCAAAAGGTTTAAACTTCGACAAGGTAACACATCTTCAAAAGATAATCATTTTCCTTAAGAGGTTTATACTTAGCGAGGAGAATAGATAAAGTCTATATAGACTTATCCTTTCAAGCCTAAAGAAAGGTCCAAGACCCTAACAGTCGAGACCCTTATACAGCAAAGAAAAGTCGAAGGTAATTTTGATTAAGACGTCGGAGGAATCGCCAAACACAATCAAAGTCGAATAAATAGAGGCTTATGAATATAAAAGGCATTCAATATTATAAAAAAATGAGTCTGAAATCCAAAAATAATTACAAGGCATTCTCAAAATACAAGGGAAGATAAAAAACTATTATCTAAAGCAAAAATAAAGAAGAAATATGATCACCGAATAAGTTGGAGACTTCAGGTCTTACGCTCTTCAGGAGTGGAGGCACTCGGCTCGCCTGCGGGGGCAACTTCCTCAGTAGCAGCAGGAGGAGTCTCCTTGGGAAGAGTGCTCTGGAGGAAAGTCTTAAGGGTCTCAACTTCCCAAAGAAGAAAGTTGGGGTCGACCACCTGGATGTCCTCGACCAGGAGTTGAAGATAGGAGGCCACCTCAATCTTCATTACCTCCAAAGCGCAGTCGGTAAATTCCTCGGACCTTTTAAAGTCCTCGACTACACTTTGGGGGGATGGAACAGACTTCAGCTGCATGGCAAGCTGTTCCTTCTTCTTCTCCAGGGCGTTTTCTCTGGCCTCAGCAGCAGCTCTCTGGGCTTCAGCCTCCTTTAGCTCCGCTTTCAAGCGAGCATTGCCAGCCTCCACATCGGAAGAGTACTTGTCAGTCGCCTTAACTTGGAGCCTAGTGCTCGCCCGCTTGTTGATGGCAAGGGCCGCCTCTTCCTCCTATCTCTTGAGGAAGGCGAGGAGCCTCTCCTCCTTCCGGAAATACTCCTCTCGCGCCTGTTGCACCAAGAGAACAGTCGAGTTGGTTGTATCCTTCAAGCCTTCCATCTGGTCGGGGGAGAACCCCAGACTTCTGCACTGCTCCAGCTCGATAAGTAGGTCAGCCTGCTTATCAGCGAGCTCCCCGACGACCCGACCGATCGCCAGCTCCTCTCGAACGAGCTGATAATAGGGAAAAAGGGGCAAAGTACTGTTAGTCTAACGAAAATTAAACAGATGATTTGAAGATAAACAAAGATGATGAGAAATCTTACCAGGGCGATCCGTTCGAAATGCGATCTCATCATCCCCTCGATGGCGGGCAGTTCTGAGGGAACAAAGGCCCGGTCCTTGGGAGGAACAATCCCCTCGAGGAGATGCATGCATAAGTCCGGGTTACCCCGGAGAGTCTTAAGGTCAGAAACCCCCGTCTTTTGGAGATTTCCACAAGGGACCTAGCCACCCCTAGAGTTCGCAGCCTTGGGCGGCTAGAAAAAGACCACTAGGGGCAGTACTCCCCAAAGGGAGCCTTCAAGGGGTCTTGGGTGGCTGTCCCCTTCTTCCGAGCCTCAGTCTCCTTAGGAGGAAGAGGGGTCGCGACCACAACCAGCGCCTTCTCCTTGGGGGCATCAGTACCCATAGAAGGAGCTAGGAGATCCTCACCCGAACTCCTAGCCTTCTTGGCAGGAGTGGGGGTTAGGAACTACATCAGCAGTGGTATTCTCTACAAACAATTAACAAAGGCATTAGAAACAAAAAATAAAGGCAGAGGAAAAATAAATAAGTGAGACAATTATATACCTGGCTGGCGAGAGCCAGGAGTGACTGAGGGGCGATCCTCCTCAGGCTTTCGTTTGGAGGAACGCCTAGCAGAAGGAGGGGGAAGGCTCAGCGATGCCTGGTCCGAAGACAGACCTGTCTTACCCTGATCATTAAAAAGATCAATGAGTTTGTGGCTCCGAGCGCCTACAATCAAAAGAAGAAAATGTTAGAAGATTACACAGTCAATAGAAATTAACGAGGCCTGGTGGATGCCCGCCATAACGAGCATCAACTCGGTGGTTTCAGTTACTGAGCGGATCAGGCAGAAATTCGATTGTTTATGCAATCGGGAGAAATCGTCGATGGCGTTGCGGTCGCTCCCAGACAATTCGCCAAAGACGGGGAGAGTATCCCTTTCCGGTTGAGACAACTCCCAGGTCACGTTCCCCTTACAGAAGAAGTAAAACTTCTTATAGTTAGAGTTGGTGGCACGAAAGTCATCTACCAACCGAAAATGGACGTTCCAGTTCCACGCCTGGCTTCGCCATTCTTCAAACTTAGGTCATCGAGTTTGGAAATGATGGAGGTGGTTCGCTCCGGCGACCAGTCGAAAAAAGCATCGGAACAAGCCAGTGAATGCGTTCATTCTTGACGTAGACACATGAACTTGAATCCGACCCACATCCTAATGGTGTTGGGTACTAGCTGCGTGGGACCTATCCCATAATAGTAGCATAGTTCCTGCAAATCCTCGCAGAGAGAAAAATGCAACCCAGTATCGATTTGGGGAGCATTAGCAACCTTCGCGGGCACATTTGGGTTTGAAGTAGAGGGCCTGTTGGTTGTTGCCTTGGTCTTGCCTGCAGACTGATTCCTGGAAGCCATTGATGCATATGTTTGAAGTTTCGGAAATTGATGGAGGGAAAGAAGAGGTTTTGAAAAACAGAGTACTGGGAAAAACAGGGAAGCACAGAACTCTCTAGAATTTGGATGACTGGAACGCGTAAAAGATAAAGGAGTAGAGGTTTTGTTCCTTATATAGACAAAATAGGAATAACCGCCACAGACAGAATCGAAACGACTTAGAGAATGATTGCACCTTTTGGGTAAAAATCGAAGCAATGTCAGAATTCTAAGAGACACCTCGGGGAGACAAACGGTCGGCCAGTACAGAAACTGTCAGACTATCCTTGGGTTACAGAAGAATAAATGACAAGCGTGCCTCAAATGTCCGTTCGACTTCTGGATGACTGTGCAGTCATTAAATGCTAAAGTCTACTATACAGATAAAGTGATCGTCAGCGCGTTGCTAAGCCCTTCTGGAAAACACTTTCAAATACAGTGCTCGCCAAATAGTGAAGGACAAACATCCATAAACCCAGGCAGCTTCAAGTGCTCGCCAAAAAGGAATAAAGGGTCGAATATTCCATAAACTCTAGGAAACCAAACGATTGATCGCCAAGGAGGCATAAAGTGTTCAGAAGGGTACAACTAATAGAAAAGAACAAAAACGATCCAACCCAGGTGTCACTATCTCAAACCCTATCAAAGAATCAAGCTCGACCGAAGAAACTTCACTCAAGCTTCAGGGGCAAATGTTGGGTATTGATAGTGACAACCCAATAAGGAAAATGCCCTATAGGCCCCATAACTATGAACAGAGTGAAACCCAGGTCATTCAAACCGGACCGACCCATGTTACGGTCGATTTGGCCCTCGTAAAGTGGCCCAGTATCGAGCCCAAGCTAAAGTGGACGCCAAAGGATCCATATTTGGTCGCCATTAACCCAAAGTCGCGGACTCCTACTGCTCGCCATAGGAGTGCTCGCCCCAAAGAAAGCCCTACCTCTCTTCTCTGGTCCCACCAACCGTCACTAAAGATATGACCACGATATCTCGCATATCTCGGGCACATATTCTCTAAAGATTACATATGGTAACTGCAATATTACGCCATAACCGTAATATCTGCTATCCTAATCTTCACCAACACAATATTCACAAAGATATGTTGTTGCCTTTAACGGTTTGGTCACCTTACTCTATAAATACATTTGCTTTACATACATTCAGTTACGTTTTGAGTTTTACATACACATATACTCATTTAAGCATCAGAGAGGGACCCAGAGACACCCCCTCTATTGCGATCCTCTTCCTACAGGTTCACCGGAGCTAAGGCGAGAGCAATCTTCATCATTCCGTTGGCATATTCACTGCCAAGTCAGCATTCAGGAAATCAAGATTCAACATCTTCTTCCACAAAGATTGGGGAAGAAAAGTAATTCAATATTTCATAAAATAAACAAAAACGTGTCACGTGGTTGACATATGCCAAAATAATGAAAAACGTTAACGTTGGAGGTACAGAGTAACCAAATAGTCACATGCTGAAACATAAGGGGACATTTAATCATGCAAAAAAAGACGATTAACAAATTAGTCACATTATCAAACATGTGCGACCTTTGAATATATTAACCGTAGTAAAGGTTCGATTCTTGTAAAAGACCGAAATGCAGAGTGAAACCACTCAAAAGTTGAAAACAAGACAGTGGTTTCCGATCGATTTTTAGAGAACTGGTTAGGTCTCTGATCTAAATGAAAAAGGTTTAAAAAAAGAAAGAAAGGGAATCGTCGTTAGAATTGTTATCAGTGTCATGGTCGTCGACGTTGTAGTCGTCGGAGTCGTGGGAATTGACAGAGCCGAAGGAGGAGAGGGACTGCCTAGAAGTGGGCGGGTGGAGGAGGGGGATTGGAAGTGGGCGGGTAGAGGTAGTGGGGACGAGGTAGAGGGGGCGGGAGGTGGGTGGTGGGCGGGTGGGCGGGTGGAGGGGTTAGTACGGGAGGGGGAGGCATGGGAGGTGGCGGTGGGCGGCTGAATGAGGGGATGTGGGTGGTTGGAACTAGGTTTGGGGATGATTAGAATTGCAAGATGGTATGTAGTGCTATACTCCTTTAGAATAAGAAGGACAACAAAATTGTAGAAGAAGAAATTGTTGAACCGCAGTTGAATCAGTCGATCCGTGAATCGGTCTCCTTGCGAGTTTTACTATCTGTCTGATTTTGATATCCATGAGTTAAAGTATTCATTTCTAATAAATTCTTCTTATTTTCACCATTTTTTACACAACATTACAAGAGGAAAAAAAACTTACCAATAATTTTCATTTATTTCTAATTTTCAATCAATCCATAAACGACATTATGAGGGAAAAAAGAAGTTTTTAAGTTTTAAGTTAATCAATAATTTTAAGTGTTTTTTTTGGCTTTGTCACTTCTAATAGTAATATTTTACTTTTTATAATAATAATAAAAATGTCTACAGACAAAATTTTATTTCTTTTCTATTTTCATTTTTGTAATATATTAATGTCCCTATAAGGCTATAATACTTTTAACTTAACTATTATTGTTTTATGACTTCTATTAGTTGTATATACTTGTATAAAAATGTTAGAAAACGATTCTTCATATTATTATTATTCATTAATATGTTTATTAAAATTTTAATTATAGTAAGGTAAACAATGTTGATATGCAATTTGACAAAATTATTATTTAATAATTTAAATTTATACTTCATTAGTCTATTTAGTTTTTAATTGTAAATTTTTAAATGTTTGTACTTGTTATCCATCAAATATAATATTATGTATTTTACTATTTTATAAAACTCATTATATACAATATATTTAAGATAAAATCATAAATATACATGTGAAATAAAGAAAAAAAATATTAAAGTTGTGTAACTTATCTGGAGAGTGAATGAAAATGTTTGGAGGATTTTTAATTGATTTACATGACATGACACTTATGAGTGAGAATTGTATGTATGACTTGAACTAATTAAAATTGATTATTTTGGCATTAGGAGTGAGAAAATGTATCAAAAAACTAATTTGTCACAATTGCATACACTATAGCCAAATTAATATATATATAAATTATTATAACTAAAAATCAGGTCCGCGCTTTGAGCAATATATATTTTTTATATATATAATTACTAATAAATATAAATATAAATATATAAATACATATAACAAAAACAAAAATTAATAACAAAAATTAATGATCATATATTAGTTATTTAATATATTATAAAGAATATAAATAAATTACATTTTAGAATTTATTAATAAAATAGTAAAAATATTATTTTTAATATTGATTACACTTATGCTTCCATTATACCAAGAATAGTACAAAACATAAAAAATGTTGTTTTAATAAAAATAATTGAAAATTACATAAGTTTATGGTAAAAAGAAATATCAATAACCATGTATGTAATGCTGATTACTATTTTAAATTTAACTTTAATATTTGAATTGCATTTAACAAAATGTTAAAATAAGTTAATATTATTTTAATAATTAAAATTAATTAATATACTTTTTATAAGTTAATTATTATATATATTGCACCTATTGAAACAAATAATATATTAACTTTATTCACTTTTGTTTTCATATATCATTTCAACAATCAACATTAAAATTCTATATTTCGTTCTATTATATTTTAATCAATCAACTAATTAATATTATGTTATTAATTATTTTTTATTTCCTATTTCGCCAATTAAACACACACTTTAAAAATTATGTTATTCTAATTTATGAGACAACACATGGTGTTGGCTGTTATTCCCGTTGTATGAACTTTTAATGTCAGGTTTGTTTTTGGGTCAAAACAAATGAGCTTTTATTCATTATGAAATAACATTTCCATCTTCATTATTACAATCACTAAATAAAATATATCTAAGAGAGAATGAGGTTTGAGAAACTCAGTCATTGAGTCACACTCTCATTCTTGATTGTTTCACTATTCAGTTTGCGCTTTCGCTTGTCGTGCGCTGAACTGCCTTCGATTCTATCGATCCAAAGCTGCCCGCCAATGTGATTATGTTCAAGCAGGTTGTCTTAATCCTCCAGTGATGTACTCTACCCCGTAGTTGGTTGATCACCCGTCCGACTCGATCTCTACTTGGTTCCAACCATTCTCAATGGCTAGTTTGACCCCTAGCCAGATTGCTTCGGTCTCCATCGTTCAATGTCTGATTATGAAGGACAAAAAATAAATTATGAATGAAGTAAATATATTAGATATACTTCTATATTTATGAATGGTATGATCTAAAATTTGTAGGGGGCAATAATAATCTTTGACTTTTCTTCCTACCTTGTAAATGAAGGTTTTAATTATGCTTCATATATATAATTGAATTATGTATGATTGTTGAGGGTATGAAACAAGTATCGTTAGGCATAAGTTTTGCCATATTTATTGATAATTGAAAATTTATCTAATATATGTGTGTGACAAATTAAAAGAATTAGCAATGGGGTTTTATTATAAAAAGAAAAGACGAAACACTTAATTAAATAATTGGATCTTTTCTGTATTAAAATGATATACTTATGATTAAAATTTATTCAATTTTCTTAAATTTAGTTATAATACCAATAAATATTTTTTTTCCAAAAAAGAAGGGTTAATTGTCAATTTGCCCCCTAATGTTTGGACCGAATTTAAGATTCCCCCTTAAAGTTTAAAATTTTAAATTTTAGTCCTAATGTTTGGACGAAATCAAAAATCACTCCATTCCGTCTTAAGGCCGTTTATTTCAAACGGTAAACCCGACACGTGTCTTCCACATGCATTTTCTTAAGAAAAAAAGACAAAAATGCCCTTAATAATTTTTGTGTACCTGTTCGAAGCTCCAGCTTATCCTCCCGAGTGGAGGACTTCGGGGAGATATTCAACGGCGGCGGAGACTCGCGCCGCAGCTCGTCGATTCCGGTACTCGATGTCCCTGCGCTCCGAGAAAGGAAGCTTTCATTCGATGCCCGTAGATCCAGGCTCGAGTACACCAACATTTTCGGAAGTTCCGGTGGCTCCGATGGTGTGGCGTCGTACGAGGACTTGCCGGCCGAGTCGAGGAAAATGAGAAATTTTACCAGAGAGGAACGGTAGGTTCAAATATTGATTTCCAAAGTGCTTGGTACTCTGTTCATGCCTTTATGCTGTTCCTTGTTCGTTATCTTGATTGTAGTTGACTATTAGTACGAAAATGAGGCATTAATGGTGGAGGAGAACCTCCTTTGTGGCAGTTTAGTGTTGATGAAAACGAAAATTGTTAGAAGCAGTGATATTTGATACTCTACAGAACCATCACTTGCTTCCATTTGAATTGCTCAACCAAAGGAATTTTTAGGTCTATTTTTAACTGTGTAGGACTCGAGTTGGTACCAGGTCACCCTCAGAGGTATCATTTAGTGGTTCAGAAGACAGTCAAGTTTTACCTCACTTATCAGATAAAGCAGGAAAGTTCAATTTGTCATATAATCGGAGCAGCCTCGGAAAGCAAAGACGGAACAAATGGAACCACACACGTTACTCAGCTTCATGATGTTCCTGGGTTTGCTCGAGTAATTAATGGAATTGATGCTGCTTCTGCTAAATCACCTGTATTTGGCTCCACTCCTGAGAAATCACACAAAAATATCGATCAAAATGTATCTCCTTAAGAAAATTAAGGGCATATTTGTCTTTTTTTCTTAAAAAAATGCACGTGGAAGGCACGTGTCAGGTTTACCGTTTGAAATAAACGGCTTTAAGACGGAATGGGGTGATTTTTGATTTCGTCCAAACATTAGGACTAAAATTTAAAATTTTAAACTTTAAGGGGAATCTTAAATTCAGTCCAAACATTAGGGGGCAAATTGACAATTAACCCAAAAAAGAAATGATATCTTTTGTTCTTGGCGTATCCACGTGATAGTTTACAGATGATAAAAATATATTTTTTTGTAGCTTCTTAAAATTATTTATTCCTTCAAGACTTTAAATAACCTCCCAATAGTTCAACATATTATTACGAAATATACTGTTTGTATCTCAAGCAATTGTCCAAGTGTATAGTTTGAAGTAAAGATGTCATAAATGTTAGGATGACAAATTGTGCGTATGTACGTGTTATTGTGTGTATTAATATATTTATCGTGTAACACTTATCAAAAACGAACACGTACGATAAGTTTGTCATGTTATATTACCCAATACGAACATAACACACATTTTTTCGTGTGTGTTCGTGTTGTCTTAAGTAGGGATGTCAATTTTGGACACGATCCATGGGTGATCCACTCATGGATCGTGTTTGAATCGAAGATTTTAACTAGCGGGTCATTTTGACACAACCCGTCCAACCAGGTATGAAAACTGGGTTTGGGTCGTACATATCGATCTGTAGGTTAATTTGTGAACTCGTATAACTAAATATATATTATAATAAATTTTATAAAAGTTCATGGGTCGCACGGGTCGTGTGGGTCATACGGGTTGACCCGTGAACCCGCAGGTCCTATTTGAGTCTTGAAAATTGACCCACCAGAATCACGGGTCGTGTTTGGGTTGAACATATTTTGATATCACCCGTACTTGACACTACCCACAGTTGACCCGTCGACACGAATTCACACGTGTAGTCTTAAGTTAGTCAATTATATCTTCACATGCGAAAATTATAAAGAAATATCACACTAATGAATTCTTCATAGTAACAATTATAAATTCAAACATCAAATTTCACTACTCTTTAATGTAGCATTTACAACTTTTAAAAATTAAATATCTAAATGGGTAAATTAGCTCAACAGTAACTTATGCCGACACATGTGACTAAACAGTTGAAATTTGAGCTGAACAATCACTTATGCTTCATAATGTGACTGAACATTACAAAAAAAAAAGTTACGAGATAAAATGACTAAAATACCCTTGTTCATCTTCCTTTATTTTTCATTTTTTTCTTTGATATTCTTCAACTTATTTCTTTGATCTTCTTCATCTTTGTCAATTACAAAATTTCCATGTTGAACTAATGAATTTGAATGTCAAATCCAAAATAGAATACTAAACCCAGAAATTAGCAATTTCTAGTTCTGTAAACCTAGAAATCAAGAATTTCTAGTTCTGTAAACTTAGAAATCAACAATTTCTAGTTCTGTAAACTCGGAAATTGCTGATTTCTGATTCACAAAACCCAGAATCATTAGTTTATTGGTCATAAAACTCAAAAATCTACAAGTTTTAGTTTGGTAATATTTTTGGGTTTTGTGACTCGGAAAGTAATGATTTCTAGGTTTTGTGACTCAGAAATCAACAATTTATGGGTTTATTGAACCAAAAAATTGTTGATTTCTAGGTCATAGACCCCAGAAATTAGTGGTTTTTTGGGTCGGTAAATCCAAAAATCACTATGTAAACTTGTAAGGGGAAGACAAATATTTCATGTATGAATTTGCCAAAATTTGTGATCGAAACCAAATTTTGTGGTTGAAATGAGAAAGAAGAAGTTGAAGATGAAGAACATGAAAATAAATGCAAGTGTAAATTCGTCATTTTAGTGATCATTAAATCACATCTATCAAACATAAGTGACGAAATAACACAATGTTTAACCAAAAAGCCACATTCGAAAATGTAAGTGACGGTCTAGCTACACAAAAAAACTTAAATGACTATTTCGTCACATATGACAAACATACGTAACTATTGATGTAGTTTACCCTATTTAAATATATTTTTAAAAGAGATTTATTTGGAAAAGTATTTAAAAAATAGATTTTCAAAACTAACTTTATAGTTGACCAAAAAGAAGTTTAAATTTTTTGTGTTATCATGTGTATCGTGTTCTCATACCTAAACACAAACTTGATACGAAAATACTTTCGTGCTATCGTGTTATGTACTAACATAATTTTTTTCCGTGCGTATTCGTATCACGTAATGTATTGTGAGTACTAGTAAATCTGAATATCTAAATATTTAATACATTTTAAATGAGTATTTAGATCAATTTATTTTACTTTAGTTATATATTAATATAGTTAAGTGTTGCTATGTTCGACCATTCTCTCTCTGTATAGGGTTAGCGTGGGAGATTCCAATCAGCCAGCAAATTGGCTCAGTCCCTAGCATCCATTTATAGATTCAAATCTGAAGACAGCAAGCGTCCAAAACCTCAGCAGAAGTTAGCACCACACCAATCCAAAGAAGTATGAACTCAGCAGAAGTAACAGTCGAAACTTTGGACAACAACAGAACAACAAATTCCAAAGCTCTGCTGAAGCAATTAATGTGGGACCGTCACGGATAAACCCAAGCCAATCAGAGCCAACCATAGCAAGACTTCAATCATCTCTCACGAACCAACGAAAGTCATTAAAGTGGAATCTCCTACATCAACAACAAACCAATCAGAGCCACCAACCCAGAACAGTGCCATGCAAACTGATTGAGGGAGGAAAAAACCAACTTTCTATGTTCAGCTTTAAACCCTAACATCACTCTCATTCGTTTTCTTCTTCATTTCAGGCCTAGAAGGAAGCATCGACATTTTGAAGGCATGTGGACCACGACAAGGACGACAAGTCCTCATGCCAACTCCGGCGAAAAAAACAGACCCCGGGACGTCCTGGACCCCAGCTCGAATCCGCACCAGGAGGATAGGGATCGTTTTGTCGGTAAGATCATCTCCCAAAAATCTATCAAGATGAATGTGATTCATAGTGTGCTGGACCAAGCTTGAGCTAGATATAGTGCTATTAAGATATCTGAAACTGCCCCAGGGATATTGATATTTGATTTCGAAAAGGATGAGGATAGGAACAAGATAATCAATATGTCGCCATGGGCGATAAATGACCACATACCAAGTATCAAAAGATGGGAACCAAGCATAGGCTTAAATTAGGTCGAGTTCAATAGGGTGCTGTTTTGGGTTCAAATCCAGGATTTGGGATATGAGAAATTTAGCAATGCTAATGCGTGGACAATTGGCGAACGCATAGGAAGGTGTGTTGAAGTTGAACAGAATGTTGAAACGACGAAAATGAGTTTTTTGAGAATGAAAGTGCAAGTTAACGTGAACAACCCACTGATGGCAGGGTTTTGGTGGACTAACTCGTAAGGGAAAGAAAAATGGGCATCAGTCAAATACGAACGCCTATCAATCAAATACAAATGGGTCACACCACCCAAACATGCAAAGAAGAAGTGCAAATGTCAGAAACAAACCCACGAGACCCCTTTTATGGACCATGGTTGGTTGGCATATGACCGAAGCATTTAAACAACAAAGAGACTAATGCAGGGGAGGGAGGCTAGAGGACACCAGGGGCGAAATCGAGGGAGACTGGTATGACAATATGACAGAAGCAAGAAACAATGAAGGGAAGAAAATATCGAAGCAAACCAATGATGCAAACACTAAGACCGAAAGCAAGATGAAGGAAGGAACGGGGAAACAAAAAATAGGAGAAGATATGGAGGTCGAGATGGAAGATACTGGGGACAAAGAAAGGGGCAGCAAACCCGGGGAGACACCGATACAGGGAACCGGAATAGACCTTAATGAACACCCGAGTGATACGAAGATGATCATACACACATACCAACCAACTCAAACTCTACCGTGGCAGCTTAACCCCTACCAAACTGAGCATATCAACCTCCACCAAATTGAGCAACTAAACACCTATCAAGCTGCCCAATCCCTACCAAACTGACCCACCGTAGCCTTTCCATAAGAAACCTGCTGGCCCATAACCAACACCCAAGAACCCACAAGAGAGAACCAAGCCAACCTAGCACCATCCCCAACCACCATCTTAAGCCTCACGCCCTCACACCAAATGACCACCCTATGATCACACAACTACCAGATAGCCCTGAACTGTCACAGCCAACTGACCACCCATAACTACCCAAACCCTACACCGTTGAAAACCCACCTGAAACACCACCTTAAACGCCCAACCTAGAGAACCTGAACATGGCATCGAGTCTCAACCCCTTTATGAACAAGATGACCCTCAAATGACTGAATGAGGACCTAGAAGAAGAGCTACCCCGAGCGAAGAGAACAAAAACAGACATAGGAGGGCCAACACAATCAGAACCAGAAAGGAGACCGAAAGGAAAGGAGAAAATGATCCCCAAGAGGAAAGTGACGATCAAAGCCTACAAGGAATAAAGCGGAGGCGAAGCGAAACACCAACACCTCAACATTGGTTGAGCAATGCATCAAGGAAACGGGTTCTGGTGGTTGTCCCGAAAAAGTCACACGACTCCAATGAGTCTGCTCTCGTGGAATTGTCAAGGCTTAAGGTCGTCTTTGATAATTCAACACCTCAAAGACCTCATGAAGAGGTATCGCCCGAACATAATTTTTCTTATGGAAACAAAGAATGTGGATACCTACTGTGAGACGATACGAAGGAAAATAGGCATGACAAACAAAGCACACATCAATCCAAGGGGAAGAAACCACAGTTCGAATCCTTTACGCAAGCCACAACATCATTGATTGCGAGGTCTTGATGAAGCACGATGAGGAGCCGAGCTTTGTCACATGAGTGTATGCGGACACGAACGAAAACAAAAGAATGGACAACTGGAATACCTTGAGAGATATAGGAGACAACTGAAGGAATAATAGGATGGTGGTAGGAGATTTCAACACCATAAGGCACCCACACGAGAAAATAAGGGGTCGGCCTAAACCACAATGATAAATGGATGTTTTCAACAAACTCATGGAAGACATCCGAGTTGAGGATAAGGGGTCTAAAGGGCAGCTACATACATGGTGTAACAATAGAAGCGGAGCTAAACGAATAAACCAAAGACTGGATAGAGCCCTCCTCAATGGAATATGGGTCGAAACATACCAAAGGAGCCAATGCATAAACGAGCTAGCCCTAGGCTCGGATCACTCCCCACTGATAATCCAAACATCCGAACCAAATAGGAGAAGCAAAAGGAGGTTCAAATTTGAGAAAATGTGGCTTGAAGATCCATCATGCAAAGAGGTGATATGAGAGACATGGGACTTGGTTCCACCGAACAGAAAAGGGAGAGGGGTAGTCCCCAAACTGACCAAGTGTCGAAAGATGCTAACTCAATGGAGCAAAGGAAACTTTGGCAACAATACAAGGCTCCTGGCCGAAATGAAAGACCACTTGAAGATGTGTGTCTGACCTACTATGAGCCAAACCGAAGTGGATGATGAACGACAAATTAAAACCCGGATCAAATACCTATGGAATAGGGAGGAGATGTATTGGAAACAATGATCCCGGATAAAGTGGCTCGTGGAGGGAGACCGGAATACCACATTTTTCCACCTCACCACAATGTCACGAAGACGAAGAAACAATATATGTTGAATTAGAGGAAGGGATGGGAGATGGATCACAAACGAACTAGGCATAACAATGAAACTTAGATAATATTTCGTAAGGGTGCGTCCCCAAACCGAATGCAGCGACCGAATGCATCCCCAGATCTGACACACCCCAACCGAATGCAGCAATCCTAGAGTGCGTCCCCAAACAAATAACACTGTATATGAACAGCACCTGACCCGCATGGTATCAGACGATGAGATCATAAGGGCAACACACCAACTGGGCGTGTCGAGGGCACTGGGTCCAGATGGCTTCCCGGGTCTGTTTTATCAAAGAAATTGGCAAACCGTGGGACCATATGTCATCAACGCAGTCAAAGATTTCTTCAGGTCAGGTAAACTTCAAACCCCCTTAAACTAAACAGATCTAATCTTGATCCCAAAAGTTTCAAACCCCACACTTCTCACTGATTTTAGACCGATAAACTGTTGCAATTTCCTATACAAGATCATATCAAAAGTTATGGTAAATAGACTAAAAACCTATTTACCAGAACTTATCACCCCTATCAGAGTGCGTTTGTGGTAGGTCGAGCAATACAAGACAACATCTTAGTAGCCCATGAGGCACTCCACTACCTCAAGTCCAAAAGAATAACAAACAAGATCGAATGTGCTCTCAAGGTATATATGCAAAAAGCGTATGACCGGGTGGAATGGGGCTTCTTACTAGCAAGCTTAAGGAAGAAGGGTTTCGATGAAAGATGGATCGAATGGATCAAGGAGTGCTTAAAGACAACCACATATCGAGTGGTAGTGAATGAAGAACGGTCAACAACAATCAAGCCAACACGAGAAATTCGACAAGGTGACCCCTTATCACCTTACATGTTCATTCTACTAGTTGACGTACTATCAAGGAGAATAGAACATGAATCAAATGAAGGAAGACTTGTCGGGATAAACCTAGGAAGGAGGTGCCCTGAACTGCACCACATGTTATTTGCAGATAACTCAGTTTTCTTTCTAAAGGGGATGGCTACCAATGCCCAACGTCTAAAAGGAATACTAGATGAATATTGCCAAGCATCAGGACAAAGGATAAATGAACTCAAATCGACCCTATATTTCAACAGAAGAGCCGGCCCGGGAAAGAAAAGAGAAGTGGAGAAACTTTAAACATCATGAGCACAAGGGACTCATGCAAGTACTTAGGCTTACCAACAATATGGGGTATAGGTTGAAAAAGGAAGCAATGGGATACCTAAAGAACAAGATCCGGGAAAAACTGGAAGGATGGAGACCAAAGACACTAAATCAGGCAGGAAAGGAAGTGTTGATAAAAACGGTCATTACAGCGATACCCACCTACGTGATGAGCATTTTCAACCTACCTAAAACATGGTGCTCGTAAATCAATTCATTGATAGCGGATTTTTGGCGGGGAACCACAACAGACAGGAAGAGAACACACTGGAAGAGATGGGACATCCTAACCACCTCAAAGAGCGCGAGAGGACTAGGGTTTCAAGAGCTCCAAACGTTCAACAAGGCCCTACTCACCAAGATGGTTGCCCGAGTCCTACAAGAACCAACGACATTGTGGGTACGTATACTGAATGGACTGTATTTTCCTAATTGCAGCTTTTTCGAGTCTCGAAGGGGAGGAAGAGCATCTTGGGGTTGGAGTAGCCTCATAGTAGGACGGGATGTGCTCAGACAAGACAGGCTATGGACAATCAGAATGAGCGAAGGGATTCAGATATACTCGGGCCCATGGGTATACTCAAAACCTGGCTTCCGAGTTGAAGCTAGACCGTCGAACGACACAGGGCAAAAACCCCGAGTATGCGACCTGATCGGACAAGGAGGTAGATGGAACAAACAGAGAGTTCGGGATGCTGTTGGGAGTTGTAACGCCGAGCTCATACTGAACATGCCACTCCCACAGGAACGAACGGAGGACAAGTATATCTGGCCTCACTCGAAGGATGGAAAACCACGAGCAAGATTGGTCTATCACCGTTTGTGTGAGCTGCAGGCCCACCACACGAACCACGGGGAAAGCAGCAACCAAGACAGCGGTTTATGGAAGGCCATATGGGGGGCTAGCATAATGCCAAAAGCTAAGAACTGTGTATCGAGGTCGGTATCAAACGCAGTGGCTGTGAAGACAAACATGATACGCTGAGGCATGGTAGTCGACCCAGGATGCCTAGTATGCGGGGAAGATGAGACAGCAGAACACATGGTGTTTGGGTGCAGGTGGATCGAGTGGGAGAGGGGCGAGATGCCGAGTGTCAGACAGAACGAAACACACCAACCAGATGTCATACAGTGGCTGGAAGAAAGGCGACGGGAAGGGAGTGGAACGCTACACCATCAAAAATTGACATGGGAGACATGCATGCTAACGACGTGGTTCATCTGGAAGCCGAGATGCAAGGCCGAGTTCGAGGGAATCCAACCGAACCCTACCAGCGTAGTAGATGAGATCAGACGGGCAGTGGTCGAGCTAAGGCAAACAAAACATCCTCAAATGGAGTGACCAATGAGACAACAACACAAATGGGGGAAACCGTGCACTGGATCGATCAAGCTCAATTGCGACACCTCGTGGCGCTCAAGAACCAACACGGCAGGGATCGGGGTGGTAGCACGAGATGGACAAGGGAAAGTAAAGGGGGCATCAACAGGAGACTTCAGAGCGACAATATCACGACAATGGAAGCAATGACAATACAGGAAGGGATAATACTAGCAAATGAGATGAGATGGAGTAACATCATTCTTGAATCAGACTCCCAGGTGGTTATCAAACAAATCCGCAAAAGGGTGACAAAATGGAGATTAACGACTATAATCTCGAACATCTGAGCACTAACCAATGACATAGAGCAAGTCCAATGTCGAGCAATTCCAATGACGACGAATAAATGCGCGCACTGAATAGTGAAACAAGCATGAATGAGAGTGCGTCTTAATGATTTGGTCTCCCGACTCCACTCTCACTTATCTGTTTATTAGTGAATGATTGTAACAAAAAAAATATATTAAGATAAAGATTGATTATTCAAGTATATTAAATACCCCTTGCTGTCTCGAGTAAATAAATAATTATTTTTTCACTTGTCTCTTAATGACAAAAGATAAAGAATTAAATATTCATGGTGGTTATATACTAAAAAATACGAGGAAAGAAAGAGGACAGAGTCTAAAGTAATAATAACATTTTTATGTTGACTAAGGTCTTAAGTTGCCCCCAAACTCAAAGTCAGACTGCTAATTCAGTTTATCCTTGATCTTTTATTGCACTTATTTTCATTAGCTCCGTAAATATCATACAAAGTGCAAGGACCGAAAACACATTTTGCCGAATTATAAGACTTAAGTTAAATTACTTCAATATAATTTTTTGAATGAATGAGTATATAAATTACATTATATCACTCATTTCATAAATATACAAGAGTGTTTATTTATTTATTTTAATATACAGTATACCTTGTCAAGTAGTAATATGTGTACGTTTTTCAACTTGGGTGACTTTGAAACTATTGAAAAGAAAATGGTGTAATATGGGATATTTATAAATTCAGGGTGAAATAATCCTTAGTAGCGTAGACGGTATCACCGATTTGCAGCACAAATTGGTTGTATATGTCTATATGAACAATGAAATGAGCTGGATACAGTCTGCCTCCGTGTGAATGATACGACTGGTGGTGACCCCACAAAAAAAAGAAAAGGATTGGATCCAATTCAATCATCCTCCATTTCAAAATCCTCCAATCTTTGCTTGCTTGACGGTTTCTTTTATTCTTACTTAATTTAGGCCCGAGAAAATTGCACTGTCCCGCATCTTCTCCTGCTTCACTGAACTCAGAACTGTACTCCATAAAGTGAAAGAAAAAGAGACCTTTCCCTTCTCTTCTCCAGCCTAGCCACTCCTTCCCCTCCTCTTCTTTAATGTAAAAAGGGCTAAACTTTGTTCTTGAATTTGTGTTGCTCGGAGAAAGAGATGGCTTTGAGTCGGCTGCAGCTCTCTCTGCTCCTTATCCACATTTTTCTGCTTCTGGGTTGCTGTTCTGCTGATGATCCATTTGCGTTCTTTGACTTCAAGGTCACTTATATCACTGCCTCACCTCTTGGAGTCCCTCAGCAGGTCAGTTTCAAGATCTCCTTCTTGGTACTCTGCCACACTGGTAGTTTACATGAATCAACAACGCCAAGTGGGTTTTCGTCTAAATTCTCCAAGTTTTCATTCTTTAGTTCCAGATCTGTACAATGTGGGTTCAAAATCAATGTTGTACCATGTTCTTGATTCTACTTGCTGAACTTTGAGACGCCTTTTGCCAATGCTGCTAGGTTCTTGTTTTTTTGTAGAGAGAATCTATGAAGTCCTCACTAACCCATAAACCTGTTTGCCATAAGGTTTGCCTGAGTGGTTGGCCCAAACACATGGTTGTTTGCACTTAGTGTTTAGACCAAGAATCGCACCTTACCAGCTAAGCCAAGGTTTTCTTCAATTTGAGTGTAGTGACTAAAGCTAACGTGGGTTCTAGATTTGGGTAGTTCCTAAAGTTGATAGATAGATATATGTTATATCGTTTAACATGCCTCAGATTTTGATGAAGTTGCAAAATTTACGCCTGTGTCTACGTCTTGGCAGGTTATCGCTATCAACGGGAAGTTTCCTGGACCTACTATTAATGTCACGACCAACAACAACGTTGTCGTGAATGTCCACAACAAATTGGATGAGAGTCTCCTCATGCACTGGTCAATCCCTGTTCCAAATCCTTGCTATTTTAATGCAAAAGATTCGTAATTTGTATCTCACCTATAGCTAATACTGCATTTGACACCGTTGTTCTTGATAGGTCCGGGATTCAACAGCGCCGCAGTTCATGGCAAGATGGTGTTCTTGGAACCAACTGTCCAATTCCTGCAAAGTGGAACTGGACTTACCAATTTCAGGTCAAGGATCAAGTTGGGAGTTTCTTTTACTTTCCGTCCCTCAATTTCCAGAAAGCTGCCGGTGGCTTCGGCGGATTCATTATCAACAACAGGGCCATAATCCCAATTCCCTTCGCAACTCCAGAAGGAGATATTGTTATCTTGATCGGTGATTGGTACATCAGGAACCATACGGTTAGTCCGAAACTTAACGAGGACGTGAAAAAATTTCATTTTTTTAAAAACAAAAATGTAATTGTTGCTGGAAATGGTGGTTTGAAAATGCTGCATTTCGTTATTGAAGGACTTGAGGAAGTCTCTCAATGGAGGGAAAGAGCTAGGAATGCCTGATGGAGTTCTTATCAATGGAAAAGGACCATATCAGTATAACAATACCTTGGTTCCTGCCGGAATTGATCATGAAACCATCACTGTCAAACCAGGTGATTTTTTTTTCATATACTTGTGCAATTATGTTAATGCTTCTCAAACTTTGTTAATGCTCCACTATATGCAGATAGGTATCTCCAACATTAAGACCTCCCATTCTGGATTATACTCAGCCTCTTAAACTTAACGAGATGTGTCTAATGATTTACTTTAATCGTAATGATGTTTTAAACGTCATTCAAGCACATAATATCATTTTGTGACTGGAAAATTCTAAATAGACCAAAGTTGTGTGAGAAAGTGATTTTTTCTTTTTTATTTCCAAGAAAAAAATTGATGGGCGGTCTAACTGATAGCTTGAAATTTTAAAGACCCCACTTTAGTTTCATACTTTGCAGTATTTCTCTTTTGTGATTATCAATCAATGGCAAAAAATATGTTTATTTAGTTGGAACTAAGGGTTTCATTGTTGATGTAGTGCCTACGAAGTTGTTAGGATTTAATTTATTAAACTTTGTTGCAAAATTTGAACAGGGAAAACATACCGAGTGCGAGTACACAATGTAGGCATCTCAACTAGCTTGAACTTCAGGATCCAGAACCACAACCTCCTTTTAGCAGAGTCTGAGGGATCATATACAGTTCAACAGAACTATTCAAGCTTGGACATCCATGTGGGTCAGTCATATTCGTTCTTGGTGACCATGGATCAGAATGCAAGCAGTGACTATTACATCGTAGCAAGTGCAAGATTTGTGAATGAATCACTTTGGAAAAGAGTTACCGGTGTTGGCATTCTTCATTACACTAACTCAAAAGGAAAGGCCTCTGGCCCCCTTCCTGATGGACCAAGTGATGAGTTTGATAAGACGTTCTCCATGAACCAGGCACGATCCATCAGGTTTGTCCAAATTCGGTCGTAACTTATGGTGAAATTTATAATCTTTTCCATTTCTGAAAACTGTTTTGTCCATCTCAAGGTCAATCGCTTCTAGAAAAGTTACTTTCTTGCTTTAAGTTTATGGTCCACTCAAAATCACACTTTGTAGACTTATCTGTTTTGTTTTAGGTGGAATGTCACGGCAAGCGGAGCTCGCCCAAATCCGCAAGGATCTTTCCGGTACGGTACAATCAACGTCACAGAGGTCTACGTACTGAGAAACACGCCACCTGTCATGATCGACGGGAAAAGGAAGGCAGCCCTCAATGGGATCTCCTACGTCAATCCTGACACCCCGATCCGTCTTGCTGACCAATACAAACTGAAGGGAGTATACAAGCTAGATTTTCCTACTAAACCACTAACAGGAGCACCAAAGATGGGATCTTCCGTCATTAATGGAACATATCGAGGATTCATGGAAGTCGTATTGCAAAACAATGAGACGAGGATGCAGTCGTACCATATGAGTGGATATGCTTTCTTTGTTGTCGGGTATGAATTCTACAAAATATTTATATTCAACAAAAAATGATAAAGTTGAGACTCAAACTCATGATCTCTACATTAGCAAGCAAATAATCCACTAGTAGGCTGAGTTAACTCTGTGTTCTTATCTGCAGAATGGATTATGGCGAGTGGACAGAGAATAGCAGAGGAACGTATAACAAGTGGGACGGTATTGCCCGCTCTACAGTACAGGTATTTCTTTTTGCTCTGTAGTAAACAAACAAGCATATAATTTTTTTTGATGTGTTTTCGCTGCAATCATGTTCTTGTACGTGGCTTACCTCATCAGAAACCTATAAAATGTGTTCTTTCGTTTGAGACATTATTCATTGTAGCTAGCTGCTGCAACACCCTACTTAAGTTTTAGCAATTGGTATAAAGGTCTTCTGGTTGGGTTGTTGGGGCCAATTTATGCCATACTGTACTACCCAATGGTGTCTTTAAACCCTAAACCTGGAGAATTCTTGCAGTCCAAGAAAGAAAAAGCATTCTTATGCTTTAATAGTCTACTATCTGAAATGCTTTGTGTTGAAGGTCTACCCAGGAGCATGGACAGCAATCTTGATCTCTCTAGACAACGTTGGTGTGTGGAACCTAAGAGCAGAAAACCTTGACTCGTGGTACTTGGGACAAGAAACCTATGTTAGGATCATCAACCCCGAGGCTAATAACAAAACAGAGTTTCCAATCCCTGATAATGTTCTATATTGTGGTCAACTAAAGCATCTGCAGAAGTAATGTTTCTTGATCTTCAAACAAACTACGATTTTGAATCCTTATTTACAGTGGGTAACTCATATATTCTTTTTTATCAGGCCACAAGATATCTCTGCATCAGTCCAAGGCCACAGTTTGAGCTTGACATTGACTCTGTTAATGATGTTATGCTCTCTCCTTCCGTTATCCTTTCGTTAGTGATTCTGCTGTTGGGTTCTGGGATCGTAACTTCTCACCCAAGTTTTTTTTTTGATGATCCAACATACTTTTTTAGTGATTGTATTAAGTGTGTAGGTGTGTGATTCTTCTAATTTGATTTGTCCGTACATTTTTTTTTCTCTGAGTATTGAAATCTTTCAACTTTACTGTACCTTGTAGACGCCACACGGGGTTCTTGTTTAATTTATGAGGACTGTCATTCTTTCCTTTGTGGTGTTGGATTCGTTCATTGCTTAGTTACCATGCTCAAGATGTGTTTTGGGTACTATAGTTTTGTTGATGAGTTTTACAAAGTGTTTAATATCTAACACTTTGGCTATATGATACACATTTACTCACCCTTTGTGAATATATATATATATATAATAATATAGTAACATATACTTTTTTTTTCTCAAGATATATTGCTTGCCTTTTTTACTATAATAATATTCTCATGTGGAGAGTATGATATTAAAAAAGTCATAAGTTTTAATATGATACTGAGTTACAAATTGTTTTTATAGGAAAGTGTAGGTGAAGTGATTAAGATTTAAGAGTAATATAAGATTTCATATATTTTTAATTTACATATATTACTTTAACTATTAATCAAGAATAAGGATTGACAGTAGGACTAACAATGGTGCGCTGAAAAATCTATAACCATTGTTATAACTGATACTGTTTAATATGGTTAACCGTACCATTATGGTGCGGTACGGTTAAGGTGATGGGTTTTCTACCCATAATGGTTATGGTTATGGTCATGGTATTTGAGTTATACTCATGGTTATTATATAAATATAATATTTATTTATTATTAATAAACTAATTTATATAATATACTAAATATAATTGAAATTTTGAAATTGTTGAAGATTGAAGGCGCCCAACGATGGTAATATAGATTGATGTACTTTTTAAAACAAATTTTTGATATTTTATTATATTACATGTGTGGAATGAATATGGGTATACAGATAAAACTAGGGCTGGGCATAAACCGATTCAGCACCGAACCGGTTCAGAACCGAACATTTACCACTTTTTAAAACCGGTACGGTTTACCGCTCCAATTTTTGGTCGCTCCAAATTTTTGTCAATTTACCGTACCGGTTCAGAACCGATTCGGCCGAACCTGTTCATACCAAAAAAAAAAATATGGGCTTCCATTACACTCTGCGAGCAGTAAACAAATTGATGAACACAGAATCCTCACAATTCAATGTGTTAAATATACTCATTATTACAGCTCCAGACATATTTAACATGGCTACAAGTTACCCAATCACTAATTGAACTGACCTTTGTAGCAATTCATGGTTCATGAAACCAGACCGGTGAATTGCTCTGTAATGGCTCTGGACCTCTGGTTATTATAAGCAATGGGAATAGGAGCAGATCCCATGGACATAAGCTGCATATAACGATGGTAGTTTTTCTGATCTGGGTCTGCATATAACGATGGTAGTTCTACAAAGCTGCATAGACGAAGAGTGCTTGCTCTAAGTTCTTCTGCTGCCCCCAGAAAAGAGTTGCTGTGCTCTTTCTCCCCAAGAGACCATTCTTCTATATAAGCAATCTAATCTCAGTAGTTATTAATAGAAAAAAGGACATAGTTACTAAATAATAGATGAAGAGAATCACTACTAAAGCAGTCAATGAACTAAATAGAGCACTAATAACCAAACTACGCTGAAACATACGGTATTCATCTATTAGGGACAAATTTCATAAGCATAAGCAATAAGATTTTCCATTGAAACTTCAAAGACAGTTGTAACTTTCACACTATAGGGTTGACTACAGCACGTTTCACAATTTTAACCCCAGCATTCCACAATTTTTTCTGACAAAGGAAAGCAAAGCATTCAGAAGAAACAAACTGAACAAAGCGTGCTAAGAAATTAGCTCATTTCTATGAACATTACAGTCTAATATACATTTTACACTTTCCTATCGCATATTCTACTAGCAATTCTACTATACCATATTAAAGATAAGAAAATAACATAAGTGTTAAGTAACAAAACTCACATTTTGGGCCAGTCTTCCTTCTAGGGCTTGATCTTGCAGGTGTCTATATGAAAACAAAATCAGAGCAAATGTTTGTTTAAAAAAAAAACGTTTGTTTTGTGAACCGGTACGGTTCAGGTACGGTTCGGTCGAACCGGTTATTTTTGCCCAGCCCTAGATAAAACCATGGTTAATAACCACAGTTATTTTAATGGTTATGGTATTGAAAATTATACCCATAATGGTTATGGTTATGGTATGTGGTTTAAAAATATGGTATGATTATGATATTTGTCATACCCTGACCATACCCTAACCATCGATAGCTTTAATCGACAGATCCATACATTACAAAATGGAGTGTCACTATTAAAAAAATAAGTCTATCATTACCTAATTAAAGTATAAAATATGTATCACAACAATTAAATTGTAGTAGATTAAATTGTATGTTTTATTAAACAATAAAATAAATATCCAAAAACCAGTAATTTACTACTCTCATTTCTGATTGTAAATCAGAATTTCATAAAAGATTGAGAGTTCTTTGTTAAATATTTTAATGTAATTGGATTAACTAGTTGACCAATATGATCATAATATTTCATCAAACAAGTCAGAAGGGTGCGGAGTGCATACTTGTTTGAGTATATTATGATTCACGATATCGGAACTTCATCGTTTGCTTAGGGGCTTCTCCCCTATGCAATGTGGGGTCAAATGGGGCAACACACCATTTGCAGGGTCAAAGGGGTGGGAGCCCCTGGTAGGGTATTTTTAATAAAATTACTATTATAAAAATTCATTATAAATTTGATTTTTTTTGGAATTAATGACTTAATTTTTTACCCCCCAATTCCCGGGTTTGGACACTTGCTTTGGCGCCAAGATTTGATCCGAAGTGGTGTAAGTGTATTTGGCGCCAAGTTTATTCGAAGAGGTGCAATACCTTTGGCACCAAGTCTCGTCCAAAGGGGGCGACAAACTCTCTATAAAATGGTCATAAGTTTGGTTCGAATCATCATCACAAAGCCATACTCTATAAATTGGTCATAAGTTTGGTCATACCTTTGGTCGATTTACCGTACCTGTTTTAAATCAGTTCGACCGAATCACTTTCTATATATATTTTTTTAAAAAACTATAATAAACCATAATACGTAAACTATAATTCTAAATCCATAAACCATAATCCATAATCTATAAACCATAATCCATAAACCGCAATCCATAATTCATTATACTAATGTAGATTGTAAATCATCACCGAAACAACTTTGGTCTAATGGTTTAGAGTAGATATTTTAATAATTAAATATTATATTATATTAAAACCGGTAAAAGAAGTTGTACGGTTTACTGTTTGCGAACCAATTTTTTGTACCTCTTCTGAAGCACTTCATATTTTTGCAAAAAAAAACTGTTTGGTTTGTGAACCGGTTCTGCCAAACCGGTTCAAAAACAATACGATTCGGTTCGACTGATCCGTTTTTTTATGCCCACCCCTAGCGAAACTGGATAAATTTAAAGGCAATGATTTTCGAAGATGGCAGAAGAAGATGCACTTCCTTTTGACAACACTGAAGGTTGTGTACGTGTTGAGTACCCCTATGTCGGAAATGTTCGAGAATGAAACTGTGGAACAGACTAGAAGGCGCTGTAAATGGGAGAACGATGACTACCTTTGTTGTGGTTACATTCTGAATGGTATGTCTGATTCCCTTTTTAACATATCCCAAAACGTAGAGTCTGCAAAAGAATTGTGGGATTCCCTTGAATCCAAGTACATTGCCAAAGATGCTTCAATCAAGAAGTTTCTAGTTAGTAATTTTAATAATTACAAGATGGTTGATACTAGATCGTTCATGGAAGAGTACAACGATCTGTTAAGGATTCCAGGACAAATTGCTCAACATAACATGTAGATGGATGAATCCATTTCAATTTCTAGGGTTATAGACAAACTGCCACCATCATGGAAAGATTTTAAACATACTCTGAAACACAATAAGGAAGAGATGTCTCTTGTTCAACTTGGAAGTCACTTCAGGATTGAGGAGTCTTTAAGGGCTCAAGAACTCGACAATAACCCTAAGGGTAAAAACCAAGTTGGTAACTCTTCTGTGAACATGATTGAAGAGGGTCAATTTTCTAATTCGAACAAAGACGAAGGTAACAAACAGAAGTTTAAAGGAGATGACAACAAGTCTTCCAACAAGAAGCCTAAGGTGGAAAACCTGGTCATTTCAAGAAGGATTGTCGGGTTGGTAAAGGCAAGTATAATGCTGGTCTAAGAGGATCTAAGGATCCAGAAAAGGAACAAGGTTAGATTTTAATACAAAATTATAATTCAGGTCAGAATTATGTATCATTAATATCAAAGGCATTTTATGTGCATGATGATAATGTTGCGTGGTGGATTAATTCAGGAGCAACAAGTCATTTGTGTAAAGATCTTCGTTGGTTGAAAGACTTTCAACCAATTGAAGATGGATCTGTGTTAAAGATGGGAAATGTTGTGACTGAACCAATTAAAGGACTAGGAAATGTAAAGCTTGTTTTTATGTTTACAAAATGTGTGTCTTTAAACAATGTATTGTATGTTCTTGGGATTCAAAAGAATCTCGTATCTGGTGTTGTCTTAAATAATTGTGGTTACAAACAGGTGTATGAAAGTGACAAGTATATCTTGTCGAAACATGTTACTTTTATAGGTTTTGGTTAATTATGTAATGATATGTTTATGTTGAATGTTAAGGTTTCGTTTAATAATGAATCTACTTGTATGGTTTCTACTAGTACTAGCAATAATTTGAATAAATCAGAAGTATGGCATGTTAGACTTGGACATGTACATTATAAAAGAATAAAAGATATGTGTAAAATGAGTCTCATGCCTGCTATTGATATAAACAATGAGAAATGTAAAACTTGCGTGTTAACTAAGATAACCAGAAAACCTTTCAAAGATGTAAATAGAGTATCCAAAGTATTGAAATTGATACATAGCGATTTATGTGATTTTCATGCTACACCTTCATTAGGAAATAAAAAGTATGTCATTACTTTTATTGATGATGCATCTAGATATTACTATGTTTATTTGTTGCATACTAAGGATGAAGCTTTAGATAAATTTAAATTTTATAAAGAAGAAGTTGAGCTACATCAAAGTAATTTGATTAAAAATTTACGTACTGATAGAGGAGGAGAGTATTATGATCCAATATATTTTCAATCTACTGGTATAATACATCAAACCACATCTCCTTATACACCACAATAAAATGGTGTAAAAGAAATGAAGAATATGACTTTGAAAGAGATGGTTAATTCCATGTTATCTCATTCGGGTTTAAGTGAAGGTTTTTGGGGTGAGCTATGTTAACAAACTGTTATTTATTGAATATAATTCTTAATAAAAGGAATATGATTGCCCCATATGAATTGTGGTATAAAAAGCCACCAAAATTAAGTTTTATGAGAGTTTGGGGATGTAGAGCAATGGTAAAGCTCACTGAACCCAAAATAAGAAACTTGGGTGAAAGAGTTATAGATTGTATCTTCATTGGGTATGCTGAGCATTCCTATGCATATAGGTTCTATGAATTAGAATCTAATGACTATGTGTCTGTAAACACAGTTATAGAATCAAGATATGCTAACTTTGATGAAAGTGGATTTACATATATACCTAGACCAAGAGACATGATTCAAAATTCTTTCAGTAGGAACTCAGTTTAAGCTGAAGATGTATCTTGTGGTACTGTTTCTATACCTGGACCGTCTGAACCAAGGAGAAGCACTAGAGCTAGAAAGTTAAATCTTTTGGATCTGACTTTCAAGTTTATTTGGTTGAAGGGGCAATAGATAATATTGGGTATCAGTATTAATATTGTTTTATAATTGAAAAGGATCCAAGAACATTTAGTGAAGTTATCACATCAAGGGATGTTGCATTCTAGAAAGAAACTATCCATGGTGAAATGGATTCGATCATGAATAATAATACATGGGAATTGACTGATCTACCTCCTTGTTGTAAAGCTTTGGGAAACAGATGGATCTTCAAAATAAAAATAAAAGTGGATGGTACCATAGATAAGTATAAAACCAAATTGGTTATCCAAGGCTTTAGGCAAAAGGAATGGATTGATTATTTTGATACTTATGCTCTTGTTTCTAGGACCTTCACTATTAGGTTATTGATAGCACTTGCAGCAATACACAACCTTGTAATTCATCAAATGGATGTGAAACTGCATTCTTGAATGGTGATTTGGAAGAGGAAATTTATATGAAACAACCGGAAGAGTTTGTTATGCCTTGGTGCAAAAGCAAGGCGTGCAAGTTGAAGAAATCATTGTATGGTCTTAAACAAGCACCAAAATAATGGCATCAAAAATTTGATGATGTGGTATTGTCTAATGGTTTTCTTCTTAACCAAGCAGACAAATGTGTATATAACAAGTTTGATACTTTTGGTAAAGGAGTTATAATTCGTCTATATGTTGATGACATGTTGATTTTTGGGACTGACCAAAATCAAGTTGATACAAACAAGAAATTCTTGTCATCTAATTTTGATATGAAGGACTTGGGGGAAGCTGAAGTGATCGTTGGTATAAAAATCAAGTGAAGGAACAATGTTATTTCAATCTCTCAATCTCATTATATTGAGAATATTCTGAATAAATTTAACTTTAAAGATTGTCCTTCAGTTAGCACTCCTATTGATCCAAGTCTTAAGCTCCTACCTAATAAAGGTGTTGTAGTATCTCAGCTTGAATACTCAAGAGCTATTGGTTGTCTTATGTATGCCATGATTAGCACTAGGCCAGATATTGCATATGATGTTGGAAAGCTTAGTAGATATACTAGCAATCCTAGTTCACATCATTGACAAGCTTTAAACCGAGTATTCAAGTACTTGAAAGGAACCATGGATTATGGTTTGACTTATACTGGATTCTCTTTGGTTCTTGAAGGTTATTCAGATGCAAGTTGAATTTCCAATGTAGAAGATCATTCTTCTACAAGTGGATGAGTATTCCTTCTTGGGGGAGGTGCTATCTCTTGGGCATCAAATAAACAGAGTTGGATTACTAACTCGACAATGGAATATGAGTTTGTGGCATTATCATCAGCTGGTAAATAAGTTGAATATTGGCTAAGATATCTTATTAATGAAACTCCATTGTGGCCTAAATCGATATCATCTGTATCTATCAGATGTGATAGTGAGTCTGCATTGGCTAACATTTATAGACAAGTGTACAAAGGCAAGTCTAGACACTTAGGTGTTTGACATAGCATGATTCATGAGCTCATCGTGCATGGTGTTATATCAGTGAAGTTTATAAAAATACTCAACATAATTTAGCCGATCATTTGACCAAAGGGTTAAGAAGAGATCTTGTGCACAAGTCGGCTGTAGGGATGGGATTAAAGTCCATTTGAAATCTCTCGTGATTGAGATACCCAATTCCCACCTAATATGACATTAGGTGTTGAATTCAATGTGGAAATATTAACGTCTAGAGATTGGAACACGTTAGTTGTATCATCCCAAGGTATGTGTTCAGACCTGCAAGTTGAGGAGGTTGAAGTTTAAATTCTTAATAGTTCTTTTAAAAAATTGAATATGCATGTGCAAGAGTAAAAAAACTACATATATGAACATGAAGTTTAGCCGCTTCGAGAAGCTAGGACTTGACTTTTATATGTTTATGAATGATTAGGAAACAAGGCTAGTAAAAAATAGTTTTAAGTAAGAACATTTGAGAATGTTAATTTATGTGTATATTATCTTCATGGATTCACTATGCATAGCAAATGTTCAATCCATAGTGACATCTTGATATTAGAATATTTGAAATGTGTAATAGACTAAGATGAAATTTAATCGTCACAATATTTCATTTATGCATAAGTTTGTTGTGATTTTTAGTTAATCAAGGATTACACTAAAATGGGGGGGGGGGGGGATTGTTAGATATTTTAGTGTAATTGGATTGACTAGTTGATCAATATAATCATAATATTTTATCAAAGAAGTCAGGAAGGTGCGGAGTGCACACTTGTTTGAGTATATTATGATTCACGATACCAGAACTTCATCGGTTGCTTAGGGGATTCTCCCCTAAGCAATGGGGGGTCAAAGTTTGCAGGGGTCCGGGGGCAGCGCCCCTGGGTGGGGTCAAAGGGGCGGGAGCCCCTGACTGGGTATTTGTGATAAAGTTATTATTCTAAAAATTGATTATAAATTAATTTTTTACCCCAATTTTCCCGATTTTGGACACTTGCTTTGGCGTCAAAATTTGATCCGAAGTGGTGAAGTGTATTTGATACCAAGTTTATCCGAAGAGGTGCAGTACATTTGCCGCCAAGTCTCATCCAAAGAGGGCGACAAACGCTATAAATTGGTCATAAGTTTCGTTTGAATCATAATCACAAAATACATACATTATTTCTCAAGTTCTTGTTCAGATTCTGATTTTATCATATTGAAATTTTGGGTGAACTACCAAATAGTTTCAATATGAAAGGGTCGTCACGACTTTAGATCAATCCAAGAAATCCTCTCAAAATTCACATTTTTTTTATACTTATATATAATACATATGCTAATATAGATAATTCCTACTCTATGTGAGTCATTTTAATTTTTATATAGCCTTAGGATAGAATTCAAATTCCTAAAATGGAACAATTCATCCTAACCATCAATCATAATAAAATTTATATAGTTTTTTTTTTGGCCAATTATAAAATTTATATAGTATATCAGTTTAAAAGTATATTTTTACGACAAATACAAATTAATAACCATTATAATATAATTTATTATTTAAGTAAAAAGTTCAAAATAATAAGTAGTTAATAGTCAGTATATTAGTGGTTAGATCCTCAATAATAGGAAAATAAAACATGTGTTAGGTCGTCAAACTTGATCAAAGAGCAGCAATTACCCTTTTTCCCACGTGGACTGAGCAATAGGAAGCACGCCCAATGATTATGTCTCTTTTATGTTTAAAGGATTTTGATGCATGCTTGAATTTGAACCAATGTATTTTGTTTTATTAAATAACTTCGTATTATACAAAACTAGTTAATACATACTTAGTTACGAGGTTAAATATTTATGTTTTGTTATACCTAACACATCAATTCTCATGTTAGACAAATAACCTATCGTGGGTTCAACTTGTATCACAAAACTATCTTCGATAGTGATTGTTTCATTTGTCAAAAAACTATCTTGGAAAATATATTTGAGTTTGTACTTCTTAAATTTCAACAACAATTTTCTGCAATCATAAATTAATGTCATAAGTGGTCTATTCTCGTTGGTTTTTTCCACAATAAAAAATATCGCTTCTTTAACGTCTGATTCCACATAGATGTTGGTGATTCCCAGGCTTTTTGCCAAAGAAAATTCATTCATTATCCCCAAAACTCCGCAACGAGACTATTTGGCGTTCCAAGTTTCATCTGAAACCCATTCACCTAATCACCTAGGTGGTTTCGTAGGAGACCCTCACAGCCCGACGGACTAGGGTTACTCAAAGTTGATCCATCCGTGTTCAATTTTGTCCAATCGAAGCCCAGAGGTGTCCATCGAACGTGATTTTTTTTTTTGCATTGGCTCCTTTTGTCTCTTGACTAAGATTGTACTGACCTCTTTTGCCCGTGAGAAGATTAGTACCAGAATATTCGAATCTAACAGTTTATTATTAAAAATAAATGAGTTCCTAGTTTTTTTCAAATAAGCTAAACTGCAAATGAAAATATAAACCGTCATGGTGTACCATATGGGTTATTAGGTAGTTATTTACACAATTGAAAGAGACATTAACTATGATTCTCCTTTTCTTTCCATCCTCCGTTTATAACCAGAAGTTGAAATCTTATTTCCCATCTCTTTATGGTTCTGCATGGACAACCCTAAACACTACAGATATAGAGACATCGTCAAGTTATTATCCATAATATCAGATGAAGAAACAAGACAAGGTTTGGTTCGGATTAATTCAAAACAGGTTGTCGTTCGATCCAGGTTTCGTTCTTGTGTGTATAACTCTATATATAATCAATCAACCTTTGCTTATTTCTTGTCCTGTATAGATTTGATTGCAGATTCGGGTGTTTTAAGCTCAATCACCATTCATGGCGCGCGGTCCTAGAATGTCATATATACATATACAAGCCCAACATAGATATTATATATATATATTCCGGTTAATACAAACATGAAACACACATACATATATGTCATATATGTATGTATATTATGTTTACGGTTGAACTTTCCGAAGAACTAGGGTTAGCTAGGATGGTACACTGCTAGCTAGTTTGGTTGCTTTTTAACATTTAGCTTGGTTACAAATTTATTGCTTTCTGCTAGGGTAAACTAGGGTTTGTATGCTTTTCACTTGCAATTCAACCAAAATTGGGAGTAACACTGATTCAACTAAAGAATAGATAGTTAGATACCATTAAGAACCCCCACATCTACTTGTTGAAGAGTTGTTAGATATTCGATAATCCAAAACCACTTAAGGGTTGTTTGATAGAATTCAGAACTTCCATGTCACAAGACAGAAACTTCCACACCTAGGGTATGACCTGCAATTGCATCACCAGTAAATGAAGAAGACGACACAATTCCAACTCCCATTTTCAATTCCGTTGTCAAAATCGCAGCAAGGAGACCTCAAAAATTGATATTTTGAAGAGATTTTTGCGGTACGGAACGATTTCAGAGTTAAAAAACTCTGACGATTCGTGAAGAAAAGAGGAGATTAGTGAGATGTTGTTTTCCATTCTGATTAATGACCGTAAAATGAGGGTTTAGCCACGGGAAGAGCGATGAAAACATTTGTGAATTTCTAGCTAACTGACAGAAGGAAAAGGAATTACCTTTATAGTGACAAAGGCTCCCGAATCTTTCCTCAGTTCCCTACTTCATTTCAGAAAGGAGTTCCTTCGGCATCTTTCATCTTGGAAGAGTTTCTCAACGTTAAAGGGGAAAAAAGGCATTTTGGAGAGTTCAACTGCTATTTTTATCACGTGCAAGACACATGACAAAATTAACTGAGAAATGTAACGCTGAACGGTAAAAGTGACCAAATAAAGCAGCTCGTTAAACTTATGTAACCATTCTACACAAGTTATACCCAATTAGTCACATAAGCAAAGATAAGTAACCATTGAGTATATTAACTTGAGAAAAAATCAATAAACTCGATCTCCCTGACTAATTATCACATTAAAATACTAATAATTAGTTAACTAAGAATATATAGTATTAATCACAAATAAGTGAACATGTTCATCACACAACTGTTTTAAAGCAATACTATGTGGTTTAGGTTTCAACAATATGTACAACAACGTATAGGAGCAATTTTTTTTTTCTAGTAACTCAATCTGCATCGATAATTCGATATATATGATGCATACTCTAAGCTTATTTTATTTCTTCTCATTATACTTATTGCATATGTAAATTGTTACTACCATAGCTCAACTTGGCAACTGGAGTTGTTGGCAACTTCGGGTCCATGCTCATGACATATTCACCGACATGATCGTTGCTAAGTTGAGACGCCACAAACTTATCAAGAACACGCCAATCCGTCACTTGATCTATTGGTTGATCTTTTGTTTTCCCATAGAGAGAATCCCCACATTGTTGGTGAATTTGTTGCATTTGCTCTTCTTGAGTGATAGAAGATAGGATATTGTTGCCTCCATAGTTGTTGTTTCTTTCATATCCATATAAAGCTATGGAGTTGGGGCTCTCAAGTTGAGGTAATTGAAAGAAACTAACATCTTGGTGTGTCATATTGTGGTGCTCAAGTTCTTGCTTGCAAGAGTATTGTTGATGATGATGATAAGAAGGAAACAAAGTTGGTTCAGAGTTTTGTTTTGGTGAATCGAGCTCTGACATGAAGGAAACTTGATCGTCGTACCAACTTGGTGATCCATAGTCACCTAATTTCCGCACAACAGGCATTCGCTTCTTGAATACTCGGCACACAACCCATCCTTCTTCCTGTTGAAGAACAAAGTATTATTAGAATTAAACCCTAAAATAAGAGCTCCAAAATATATATAAGATATATGTTTCCACAATCTACAATGAAACATCTATCATAAAATAGCACAAAAAGTCCAAGATAGAACAAATGAAAATGATTAGACTTGCCTGAGTGGTTCCATTTTCACTTGTCTCTAATCGATACTCATGCATGATCCAGTCAGACTTCTGCCCATTTGGCGCCCTTCCTTTGTAATACACCAATGTTTTCCTCATTCCAACAAGACTAAGTTTTGAGTAAATAGACTTATCTCTTCCGGTTGCCTTCCAGAAACCCGCTTTCGTCGCTCGGTTTGTGCGAGTACCGGTTGGATACTTCTTATCCTTGTGGCTGAAAAAGTACCAATCATTTTGCTCTTCTGTCCCAATTCTACATAATTCTATCCAAAACAACAAATTCAAACATTTACATTGTTAGAAACTAGATAGATAGATAGATAGATAGAAATTAAAAGAGACTACAAATACAAATATTTGTGTTACATACATACATAAGATCGATGTGGATTCGATTTCATAGTTATATACCTTGAAGATCCCATGGCTCGATTTTGTAAAGATCAACTTCTCGAATGACGTCCAAATCGATCCTCTTCGATGCCATTTTCTTCCTCAAATAGTAATCAACAAGCTCTTCATCTGTGGGATGAAACCTAAAGCCTGGGGGGACATGGGAGAAGGAGTTCATGTCGTTCAAGAATATTAAGTAACCTGCAAATCACATTGGTGTAAGTAATTAGTCCAAACAAAAGCTACTATGTAGATTAGAGGGGTGTCATTATATTACTATGACTTTACTAGTAACCATATGGGTAATTCTTCGTATATTTGGAGTCAAAGTATTTGTATGGTTGCCAAATAACGTATATAAACTACGAGTATTGTAAGATATACCATAGTTGTTATATTAATAATGACGATGTATTAAACAAAAGTAAATAAAAGGTGAAAGCAAATGATACACGTGGTCCAAGACACTTGTGAAGCATTTTTTGTTTTTTTTACTGTGAACACTATGTTGTTCACGGAAAGCAGGAGTTATAACCGGTCCAAAAAGGACATTCTTGTTCATAATGTCTCCTCCACTTTTTGAAGACATGATGTTTGTCCAGTTCATGTCGTGTTACCTGTAGATTTACAACCCCCTATATTGTTCCTTTATAGCACAAATTTGTTATCTGATCAGGTTCTAAAAGGAGAAAAAACAAAAAGGTGTGTACAGTTTTTATATATGTATATAGAGAGAGAGAGAGACAGGCATGTATGTATGTATGTATGTATGTATGTATGTGTGTATGTATGTATGTATGTGTGTATGTATGTATGTATGTGTGTATGTATGTATCTTCTAGCATCATCTTCAGACAACCCCATCGATCCAAACATTATGAGAGAAGAGCACTTTGAAAATTTATATCCTAAATTACAGAACACAAACTATATATGTGTGACATCGTCTGTATTTATATCGTACATCATATATACATATACATATACATATACATATAGTTTATTTAGTTCATATTGATGATTCATCTAGTCCTACATAGGTTATTGGTCTACTTAATGTTCTGACTAACATGCAATTAATCATTTTTGTCTGGGCTATCTGTAAGATCCAAATTTAGAAAAGGAAATATCAGTCAATGTAGCAAGTATTTCTCCATGCTCAAAAAGTGATAGAGCAAGCTAAAGTGAAACCATCTTTCAATATCACCCGATCCTATCCGTGCTCGAAGATCAACAAAATCAATATCTAGTTCAACTAGATCCGTGCATTTATCATGAATTTGTACATGCCATGCATTTTAGCAATGTTATATATGTAGATCTTCGTAAGAAACCCCGAAATGAGGTCGAGGTTTGCGTTTTCAGACCCGAAAAAAATTAGGGTAGTTGTTAAGGAGATGAATTGATATGAATAAGAAGATACCTAGGAAAGAATGGGCAATTTACTTGAACACGTAACAGTAGATCAGACATTGGTAAAAAAAGTTGAATCAGCATAAAATGATTATGTAGTAAGATCAAGTATATTAATTCTCGTGCATAGCTAACTGTGATCCGTCGCAACATCTAATACAAAACGAAAAAGAACCCATGGAACCAAAAGAAGAAGCTTACAGTGAATGAGAAAAACAGCTAAATCGTGTCGATCACAGTCTTCTACGCAGATCCAGAAGCTTGGGAATTGCTGCTGTGGCTATAAGGGTTTGTACTGGATCACTGTCTTCATAAACAAACTATTCTCTTATTCTTCTTCTTCTTCTCCAATAACTCCGTGCTGACGAAAGCAGACACAAAAAGACATGCACGGAAAGAAAGAAAGAAAGAAGACACCACACAGAGGTAGAGTAGAGAAGAGAAGACAGGTAGTAAAGCTATGAGGTCTCCTCGGAAACTGAAATGGAAACCCTCGCTCTAAAAGAAGAATTGTCTTCTTGTAGAGAGAGAGAGACAGATGGGATCCTGAGAGGAAAGATATAAGTAGCCAAGAGTGGGGAAGGAGAGGGGTAAAGGGCAAAAGAAGAAGAAAAAAAGGTTTTGTAGGGCACAGAGACACACATGCCCTAATATTATTGTCTCTCATTTCATTCTCTCTCCCTATCTTGTACAAGATTGCTTGATTGCAAGTAAAGCTTCTGCTCTCCTTCAACAATGGAGGCTCTACTCCTCTCTTTGCATCATCAACCTCAACTCAAATTCTTAACATATGAGAGAGAGAGAGAGAGATCACTCGAACATGATTTACAGTCCACCAGCCATTGATGGAGACCAGAAGAGAATGTTTCCTTTTCAGAGAGAGATGATGTGGGCAGAGATGAACTGAGCTTCCTCAATACTCAAAAGAACGAAAAGTGCATTTAAAAAATATATGGACATTCAGTGAAATGATGGATGATGAGAGAATTCCCCATTGAAATTAAACATTATAGAGAGAAAATAACCCGATATTTCTAACCTAATTAATTCAGGATCAACCGTCTGTCTTATAGTTCTGGAGATACATAATATACATGGATGATATGAATACGTTCAAGTTAGACCGAGGGCGTGATCATGGAAGCGTAAGGTTAATAATTAATCACGCTTAGACTTGATAAATTATATATACATATACTAATACTAGTAATCTTCTTTTTCTAAGAAGAAAGAAAGGAAAGAAAGAAAGATCGCATGCATTCTAACAATAACTAAAAACAGAAATGTGGATAAATGTTTTAGCTAGGCCGTCACCATTTCATTAATTTACTTAATACAACGCTAATTACGATATGGCATTAATTACAAACTTGTCAGATCTTTATGGGTGCTCAACTTCTCAAGCCTCAAATGAAATAAAAAATAACCAAAATAAGCATATCTCACGGTATCAATAGTAGGGGTGATAAAAAAAGACTGTCTGAAACGAATTTCCGACAAGACCGGCTCGATTAGGACCGAGATCGAGCGGGCGGTTTTTTTCTTTAAGGTCGGTCTCGGTCTTTTTTCCCAAAAGCCTGACTAAGATCGGACCAGCCTTAAAAAAAAACTAGAAATTCATGGCATAACCATTGAAACACTAGTAATTCATGACATTGAAGCATTCAACAACCCTTGGATTGGTTCCATAAGGGAAGTGCGACGGAAAATGAGAAACGAGCGGGTTCAAAACCAAAACTTCAGTGATTTTTTTTTCTAATCTTGTTGATTTTTTTTTTAACAAAAAAATTGGACTGAGACCGGACCGAGTCAAGCAAGACCGACTCGGTTTTTTTTTTTGTCAAAGTCGGTCTCGGTCCTCCAGATGTCAAGACTGAAATTTTGGTTTCGGTTCTGTCTCCAAGACCGGCCTGATCAGCCCTAATCAATAGGGACGGATAACTAATATCTACTTAATAATTATATTTTTTATGTAAAATATTGATGGGCTTGTTATATGATCTTTTTAGTGTATATATGTAGTGCAAGTGACGTTTTTGTTAAAATAGATCAAGGTGAAGTAAGACTTACAATCCTTAAGTCATCATTTGAAAAAAAAAAAAAAGTTATCAAAATTAGATATCGGTCTATAAATTTGAGTTACTAATTAAACAAATTTTTAATTTCCTTTATTAGACTGTAATTAGTAGATCTTATAAAATAAGATCCAAAAATAAAAGAGATTTTTCTCTTTTATCCAAACACAGAATGAACGCACGAAACATATATTACGGAATTGTGGATCATTACCCTCATAATTAATGTATATAGAACCAAAGCATTCAAACTATAAACAAAACTTAGTTTCATGTGTATTCTTATATTGAATCAAAGATAATAAGATATATTTGCAAAATTAACTATTGGAGAAATCCTTTTAGGGTTTCTACCAAAAAACGAACTGAAAAGTTTATATAATAACATTCTTGTTCTGATTCACCAGTCACCAGCAACTGCACGCGGCCTCTGGTTGGTCGGTCTGCTATTTCATATTAATATTATTAACCCTTAAAAAAATAAAATGATTTCCTACTAAAAAAAAACATAAATACATGTCTTTTTGAGCCCACAAACCGACTAAGGACAACGGGACAGCGACATCCCTCCAAATACCCCCTGTATAAATCCTCGGCTCAGCCGCCATCGCTTCAAGCCAAGCCGAAAGCGCAAGGAAGAATAAATAACAAAGAGACAGCTAGCTCAAGCTTTTTGTGGCAGTCGATTGTGGTGGAAGCTGGGACCCACAGAGAAGGCTCGGCGTGGGTTAGCCCCACGATCATTAGGCTCACCATTAGGGGTTGTGCGAGCGGACCCCGTTCCGTCATCCGTTTTGGGCCCACAGGCTTCTTTCCGTGACACGTGTCGACACCACCACGGATTTTCAGGGCGTTTCGTCGCCTCGATCGGTGGGCCTTAAGCGTAAAGTGTATATATATATAGCTGATTCGTGATTTGTTCTATTTTTTATAATAATAATAATATTTTTTAGGCTGTGTAATAATATTTTACTACAAGAAATATATATTATGTTTATATATAAATATCTTAAATAGCAAGTATAGAAGTAAAGCAAAAGTTACATACGTTATCCTAGTATCATCCTCTGTCCCCACTTTACTTGGCAATTGATTATTTGTTGTTGTAATTTTATATTATACATACTCACTTGCGTATCACACAATATTTTATTTAAGTAAAAAATTATATTATAATAAATATTAACTACTTCTTTTATGAAAATTTATTTTTAAATCGATATATTAATAAAAGTGCATAGACATTTTAATTATTGTATTACACTAATATATATAAGCTATAAACATATAGTTAATTTATTCACTTATATTTTCATACTAAAAGAATAGTAATAGAATAATAAAATACATTAATCTTGTAACTTCTTAACAAAATGTTCAGCTTATCATCATGCTGATTTAACATAAATTATTTTATTTTTTTGTCTTGAAAATTGCAGGAAAAATCATTTACTGTAATAGATAAAAACGTTATCCACTGATATTTATTTATTATATTATTCAGAAAATATGGGAAAGAGTTTACAACATGATTCTTCACAATATAATATGAGCTTACAAATTTAAGTATACTAGATAACTTACTTGCACATTGCGCAAAATATATATAAAAAAATTTGGGTTATCGTTATATAAATATAGTTTAGTATAAAATTTAAATTATTATATTAATTAACAAAAATATATCAAATTAAATTACTTTTTAATTATATTATTATATTGATATGATTAATTCAATTTACAAAATAAAAATATTTTTTTTTATTTTTTTATTAATATAATATTATTCAGTTTACTTTTTTGTATAACGTTTATTATTTATAGTATATTGATTACAAATATATGTTAAATTCATTTAGTAACAGCACAATAAAAAAAATATTTATAAACATTTTATTTAGTAATAGTTAATTGTTTCTTATTTTTATTTATTTGTTTTCTTAGTTAAAAGTATGTGAAAATTATATACACAAACATAAATTAATAAATTATATATACATATACACTATTTAGAATACTATTAGTTTTATTATTATTATTATTATATATATATAAATTTACTTCAAAATTAATAATAATTTTTAAATAATTATTTTATAAAATTTATGAAAATTATAATTTAATTTAATTTTATAATTATAACTACACAAATGAAAATCTAACATGTGTATTTATATACTTAATTTTAAAAAATTTAATATTATTGTATTATAAATTTATTTTCAAAATTTGTTCTCAACAAACATGTTTTTGTACACATTTAGAATTTTTATTTAAAATTTGATTTCTTTTTACCTTTCTTTCTGTTTTAAATTTAGAAAATAAATAGTTATATATTTTAATTCTTGGCAAAAAGAAATATACATTTATTATCTATTTAGTTCAGGTTTTAATTAACTTAGTTACTATTGTTTATCCTTTCTTCCATATTAAATATTATGTATTTTCAACACTTAATTCATTTTTTAAGTTAATTAAGCTAAACTATAAATATAAATTAGGCTTAAATATATACTAAATATAATTTATATATCATAAGTCTTGTTTATCATTTATTTATTTCAAGTTATTTTACAATTGTTTTAAAAATTGTTTTGTTTTCATTCTTATTTATTTATTTCACTCTTAGTTTTTTTTTTTTTTTTGTAATTTTCCCAAGTAAATTGTTAGGTGCAAATTAAACTTGCAATTTACTATTGTTTGAAGGCAAAAATTAATTTGACATACTTATAAATGTAACATCTTTTGAAATTGAATGTGGAACTTTAATTTTGATTGATTTTAGAGTGTCCATGTGGATGTGAGAGAATAATGACATGGATGTAACTTCTTTTGTTTTTTACATGGACCAATTAAATTAAATTATTATGACACTATGATAGTGAAAATTGTATTAAAAGCTTACTTGTCAAAATTATAGGATACTTAGGCAAATTAATATAGATAGATAGATAGATATAGATATAAATACAAGAAGGAAAAAAAAAACTACAAAGAAAAGGGGTGCAAAGCTAGGGTTTGTACACAACGTAATTAACTTTTTGTTGGGATGCATATGAATATAAAAGACTAGCATTATAAAGCAAACAAATTATATATATATAGGGTTAAATACCAAATAGATACCCGAACTTTGAATTTTCAAAAACGGCCACCTCAACTTTGACAGATGGGGCAAATAGCTATCTCCGTTAAATATGAACGGAAAACGACGTGGAATAAATAAGAAAAATTCTTTAAAAAACAAGAAAAATAAGATTTTTAAATATAAGATTTTTTTATTAAAAATATGAAATAAAAATGAAAATAAATGATTAGTTTTATTTTTTTCATATTTTTCAATACAAAAATTATATTAAAAACTCTTATTTTTCCAAAAACAAATTCCAAATTTTCTAATTTTTTAGTATTTTAAAAAAATATTATGGACCAATCATGTGTTGCCACGTCATTTTTCGTCAATATTTAACATAAAATTTAACAGAGGTAGCGATTTGTCCCATGTGTCAAAGTTGAGGTAGCTATTTTCACCTTCGTCCAAAGTTTAGGTAGACGTTTTTGAAAAATCAAAGTTCGGGTAGCTATTTGTAAAATGTCCAAAGTTCGGATAGCTAGTTGGTATTTAACCCATATGTATATTGCACAATAGTTTTGTTGAGTACCCTCTAAATATTTAAATTTCAATACTTTTGTACTGCATAGCAAGCAGTTTAACAATTAAGCCCGAAAATTGTTTGGTAAAAATATGAAAATTCTGGCTGTAACATTGTTTTTTATATAATTAGCTGCACCATTATGATTATAATAATAAATTTTCTACTCGTAATAATTATGATTAAAATTATGATATTTGATCCATAAGCATTGTTATAACAGTAATCGTATATGTATATATATATATATATATATATATATAAGAACTTATCATGTATGTATGTGAAACTTGAATTACACTTTGATTGTGTTGATTTAGAGTGTTTTAGTAGCTAAGTTAATATTTACGAACAAAAAAAATAAAATTAGATTGGCAAACACTATAATAAAATATGTATATACGGCAAAACGTAATAGTTCTATTTTTTTCTTTTAAAAATAAACATATAATAATGCTTGTGGTGATGTTGACAAATACATGAGAACTAAGCTATAATAGAAGAGAGGCAACCAAAATGGGAGGTGGTGGGAGTGTCTAGTTTGATCGAATATGATGCTGAAATAGACCCCAGTATTATATCGGTTCCCCACGTTTAACCACAAGTTCTCCTTTACAATTTATTTATTTATTATTATTATGTTTTTATGTGGATACTTTGTCCCTCTCACTGTTTAAATTTTTGTTTTGTTCCCATTACCCATTATATATATTATATTTTGTGATGAAATTATGTGAATATATCGTGCCTTTGAGCATGCAAAAATCACACTATATATGCATAGGTTATAAATCCATTAGCTTATTTTTAGGAAGGTGTTGGACCTAACATTTCAGAGTACAAAAATATATACATATATGTTTTTTGTGTATCTAGAAAGAGACATGGAGTAAGGAGGAAGTAGGGACAATATTAGATATACGTTTTCTGAAATAAAATACTACTCAAATATATATGAACATTTTAAATTTATGGATGAATATTTTGTTTCTCATATAGAAAATGATAAAAGAAAATCAAATATTAAATTATTAAAATAATTAAAAATGAAGATGGTAGGGTAAACTTCATGAAACTTTGCATGGCTAAATTAATTAGTAATTTATTTATTAATATTTGAATTAATTGGCCAAAAATAATTGTTTCAACTAATTACTCATAAGTGCTCCATCCACACTCTTGGCTGCACTCAATGGAGTTGTATTCATGTAAGAAGAAAATGAAAGCATCTAATTGGACAAGAAATATATATATCATTCCCCTAATCACTTCATAAATTAATATAATAACCAAATTTCCTCCAATTAGAGTTGTACATCAATCATTTAAATGATTGTCTACAACATCCAGACACAGGGTAACGAGAAGCATACACCATATATTTACTCTCATGATATAGAAAATTGCTACCTAATTTTAGCACTAGAACTATTTTGCATCAATATTATAAATACCAAATGTAATGTAATCTGAATAAATATAATTATATTTGGTTAACAGACAATGACACGTGTTAAATTTTAAAAAATAAAGGTTTAAATCAATTATAAAGTTTATAACCTCAAAACGCACCAGAAATATTCACATTATTTATATCAATGTTTCCTTTTATTCTGCAAAAATATTATATCATTTTGATATTTATAGCCATAACGTACTTTATGATAATGTAATTTATGAATTGTTTTATTTATGTGACAATAAATTTAAAAATCTTTTGAATGACATATTATCACATTTTTCTAAATTTTAATCAAGAATACGATGCATATATTAATCTTATAGAAAAAATCCCACAGAAAACATGTTAACAACTATTGTGATTAATTAGTAAGTTGCTAATTAAACTTTGAAGTTTTATACAATTTATTAGTTACATTTATTTTGGAACAGATTATTAAATGAATTAATATAAAGTTACATCAAAACAATAATTTTAGCGTGTACTATATTATATTGTTTAACAAGAAAACTAGATATAATTAGAATATCAACTTTATAGTAGTTCGGCTAGTAATTTGTCTCCTCACAAAAAATGAAGTAACAAATTCTAAATTTAATCTAACAAAATTATTATTTAATTTAATCACTTAACATAAGTTATAGGGCTGACAATTTCCTACTAAATATGATAACACGGCACAGACACGCACGAAAAAAATCGTGTTCGTGAAAGCATATGACAGAACGATAACACGAAAGTATTTTCGTGTCGTGTTCGTGTTTAGTTATCAGAACACGCGACACGCACGATAACACGATAAAGTTGGACTTGAAAATCTATTTTTTTGAATACTTTTCTAAACAAACCTCTTTTAATAGTTTTTAAAAGTCTATGTAGAATTTTAATTTTTAAAGTTTGTCAATTTTATATTAAAAACTCGTAAAAGATGATGTTTGAATTGTTAATTCTTATTATGAACAATTCATTATTTTGATATTTTCTTATAACTTTTGCATGTGAAGATATATCTGACTAATTTAAAACAACACAGTAACATGATATGAACACGCACGAAAATTTGTGTGTCGTGTTAATGAACATGACACGATAAGTTTATCGTGTGTGTTCGTGTTTGGTAAGTGTCTCACGATAAACTTATTGATACACACAATAACACGTACGTACGATTTGACGGTCCTAATAAAATACACTTTTTTATCAAAAAAACGTGACAGTATCAGATCAATGACTAGTTAAGCAATCAATCGAATATGCTACCTTTGAGGCCGTGATGGTCATTCGATGATGGTTAATCAAATATATTTTTATTTATTTATCTAAAAGTAAAATCAACGGCCCTTAGGAAAGTCGATTTTGACTTACTTTTATCTACAAAAAAGGAGGTCAACAAACTTTTTGCACAGAAATTCATGCACCAAGTGTATGATTACTCACCGTTTTTATCCACTAATGAAAATCAGGTCGATTTTAAGTTAAAAGGTTTTATAGTTGAAAATTTCTTACTATGTGGAAAAAAAATTGTAAATTTTTATAAGAGAATAATAATATAATAACATGAATAAGATCACATGAAGTTTATGTGTTGTAATCGAATTTAAGTATTACAACACACCATACACGATAAGTTGTATTATTAAGTCTAATTTATAAGTTTTTTTTTTCAAAAGTTTCGTTTAGTAACTTTTTAAACTTTAATCAATTGTTTACTTGTTATATTCTACATTAAGAGTTTTAATGTTTGAATTAATAATTTTTACTATAAATAGTTCATTATCTTATAAAAAGTTTATAATGCGTGTTCGTATTTATTAGATTTAATAAAATAAATATTACTAATACGCACGACAACACGCACAACATTGACACCTCTAATAAGTTTGATCAAAACTTATGTTTAAATTAAAAAGAAAGCTACCTAAAATGTTCATGAATGGATTTTTCTCCACCAATTGACCATTTTGCTTGGGGAATTGTGTCTCTTGTAGAAGTATTTGATTGTTAAGTTAGGAGAAAAAGAAAATGTCATAATTATGTTTATAGCCACAAATAAAAGACTATGATTAAGATTAGGTTTGCATGTCCTTCTCGGAACAATAATTCCAATTATATTGAGACGAGTATTTATTAGCACGTATTAGTGTATAATTATAATTGATACAATCGTTCAATATATAGATAGATAGAAGTATATATTCAATCCATAATATATTTATATATATTTTTTAAAATATAAATGAAAATGTATTGATTGACATATAAAAAGTACATATATTGAAAAATATATTATAAAATGACAAATATTAATATAGATTTGTTATTAAATAAAAAATAGAAAATTAAGCATGTAGATAAAATAAAATCACATAAATAAATTAGTTTGTGAGTAAAAAGACAAGTGAGAAGATATGATAAAACATAACGGTCTTCAAGATTGAATATGGTGCATAAAAAGAATATTAACGTGTTCACATATACAAAAAAAAATAATACCAGATAAGCAAATGTGTAACGTACGATTAGGTGGACCAATAGAATTTTGTGTTCATCTGTAAAATAGATGTACAACTTCGCCAAAGGGATCGTTGCCTATTTAATGGGTTTAACAACAGCGTAACTTGTTGTTAACAGGTTTTGGGTTTTGTCAACTTAGCATGGGCAGCATCTTAGCGACAGTCAATTTGCGATGTTTAAACGATTTAGCGACGAGGCTACACTGACAGAGATTTTGTTGCTGCCCCGTGATAGCAGCGCCAATTCACAACTTAACAACGATTTTACGCCGACACTAATGCACGAGTTTCTTGTAGTGTGTAGGAATAAATAAATGCGATGTAGAGGCTAAATTGTTACATTATTTTTTTGAGGATATTCCTAGTTGACCAAGAGCAGTGCCTACAATCTGCATACATTGTGATAGTGTATATGCGATTGTAAGGGCACAAAGTCATATGTATAATACAAAGTATACACATATTTATCAAAGACATAATTCCATTAGACAATAACTTTAGACTGGAATGATCACGATAAACTATGTGAAGTCGAAAGATAATATAGAGGATCCATTTTATAAAAGGGTAAATATAGATCAAGTTAGCCAATTATCGAGAGGAATGAGGCTGAAGGTCGTCCAATAAACATTTTTGAGAAAGAAAACTCAACCTAGTTGAATGAAGATCCCAAAATCTAGGTTCAAAAGGACAACCTAATCACTTTGAAATGAATTGAGGGCACAATTATTTGAAACGCTTGCAGAACCAAACAATGTGAACTAAACAATACTAGCAAAATACATGTGTGGATTATGTCATCTTTTACCCCACACGACAAACATGTTAACTATTATAGCGGAAATGTAATGTATTGAAGCTTTGTAATGCATTCAACTTATCTTCATTAATGATACTTGATGATACTTATACTACATCGCATACAATACAAACAGAAAACTATAGCTAGACATACACCCATATGGAGTATTAGTAGATAACATATAAACAACATAAAGTTAACCAAAGTATACATTAACTAATAACTATGTAGAGCATGTGCAGGTTATGGTGGAAGAAGGCATCTTGAAGTGGATGACACCACCTTGAAGTGGATGACAAGGTGTATATTCCAACATTCCCCCTCAAGTTAAATAGTCGGATCCCCAATATTTAACTTGCATAACACGTTTCTGAAACTTGTTCCGTTGACAGCTTTGGTGAGTATATCTGCCAGTTGATCTTCAGAATGAACAAAAGGAATCACGATAGTTTTATTCTCTAACTTCTCCTTTATAAAGTGCCGATCAATTTCAACATGTTTGGTACGATCATGTTGAACTGGATTCTCAGAAATGCTTATAGCTGCACGATTATCACACATTATCTTACATGGTTCCTGAATAGGAAAACCAATCCCAGGTAATAACTTGTGTAGCCATAACACCTCGAGCAATTCCTCTGAATTCTGCCTCAGCACTCGATAGTGCCAACACTTTCTGTTTTTTACTCTTTCAGGTCACCAAGTTTCCTCCCACCATGGCAAAGTAACCTGAAGTTGATCTTCTATCAATCGGATTCCCTGCCCAATCCGCATATGTGTATGTCTCTATTCTGAGATGTCCATTCTTCTGGAACAGCACTCCACTCCCTGGTGAACCCTTTAAATATCGAAGGATTCTAAGAGCAGCTTCCATGTGATCTGCTTGTGGTTTATGCATGAATTGGCTAACCATACCTACTGCATATGCAATATCCAGTCTGGTATGTGAGAGATAGATCAACTTCCCGACTAGATGTTGAAATCTAGCTTGATCTGTTGGTTCATCTCCTTCTATTATCCGTAACCCATGATTTAGCATCATTGGTGTCTCAGCTGGTTTACAATCCATCAATCCAGTTTCCACCAACAAGTCTAAAATGTATTTTCTTTGTGAAATGAAAATACCTGTTTCAGACCGTAGCACTTCAATCCCCAAGAAGTACTTGAGTTCTCCCAAATCCTTCATCTCAAACTCCTGGAATAGATTTTTTCTGAGCTGAACAATCTTTTCTTTGTCATCTTCTGTAATGATCATATCATCTACATATACAATCAAACAAGTTACTCGACCTTCCCTTCTTTTAATGAATAAGGTATGATCAGAGTTACTTTGTTGATAGCCATATTTCTTCATAGCTACTGTAAATCTACCAAACCATGCCCTTGGTGCTTGTTTGAGCCCGTAGAGTGCCTTTTTCAATCTGCATACATCTGCTTGTTGAAATCCTGCAGTGAAACCTGATGGTGGTTCCATATAAACTTCTTCTTCTAAGTCACCATGTAAGAAGGCATTCTTGACATCAAACTGGTGTAGCGACCAGTTCTTGTTTGCAACTATAGAAAACAAGACTCGAATAGTGTCAATTCGAGCTACAGAAGAAAAAGTTTCTGAATAATCAATACCATAGTTTGAGTATATCCTTTGGCCACCAATCTTGCTTTATATCTCTCTATGGATCCATCAGCCCTGTGTTTCACAGTAAACACCCATCTGCAACCAACTGCTCGTTTCCCATAGGGCAACTCACATTTCTCCCATGTTTGACTCTTCTCTAGAGCCTCCATATCGACTCTCATGGCTTGCCTCCATTCAGGAATGATTAAGGCTATCTCAACATTGTTGGGTATGGATTGAGTATATACTGCAGTAGCAAATGCTTGAGCAGCTTGTGTCAAACCCCCCCTTGCTAAGTTTGCTACTGGATAACGACTTTTCCTTGGACTATATTCTGGTTCATATCTGATAGGAGGAACTCTCCTGTTTTTTCTGGCCGGCAGTACGTATCTTTCCTGTACTGGTGATTCTTCCAAGCCATTATTTTGAGATATAATAGAACCAGGAGTAACCCAATTAGTATTACTAACCTCCAGGATATTTGTCGGGGTTGACGGGGTTGAAGCATCCGAGACCTGTAAAATGGGAGATAATGTCTCGGTGGTTCCACCAACTTGCCCTGTTGGAACTATCCGAGGCAACGCTGGAGTGATCACAATAGTCTGTATCAACCAATCTAATGGAGTACGATAAAAAATCTCCATCTGGACAGAAGATTGGGTGGTATAGTAGAACTTTGTTTCTAGGAATGTACAATCCATAGTAGTGTACATACGATTACTTTTTGGATTAAAACACCGGTAGCCTTTTTGATGAATTTCATATCCCACAAAGACACATTTGACAGAACATGGATCGAATTTAGAACGATCTGTTTTAGGAATATGAACAAAAATAGAACATCCAAAGACATATGGTTGTAGTGTCAAGGCTGTGGAGACACTCATATGACTTGATAAAACTTGAAGAGGTGTTTGAAATTAAATCACAGTTGTGGGAAGATGATTCATAAGATAAACAGACGTAGCAACAACCTCTGACCAAAATGAAGTTGGAACATTTGACTCGAGCATTAATGCTCTAATCATTTCTAAAATATGTCGATTTTTTCGTTCTGCAACTCCATTTTGTTGAGGGGTATGCGGACAAGATGTTTGATGAATAATGCCTTTATCCTTAAGAAACTGTTGGAGAGCGGCATTAACGAACTCTCCACCATTATCTGATCGGAGAACTTGGATATTGGTGTTATACTGAGTTTTTACTAAGTTGTGAAATTCTACAAACTTAGTGATAACTTCGATTTGTTTTTAAGAAAATATACCGTGAATAATCATCGATAAAGAGCACAAAATATCTAAAGCCATTACTTGACATACATGTGCTACTATTTGGGGTTGGTCCCCAAACATCAGAATGTATAAGAGAAAAAATTGACTTGGCTCTAGATTCAGATGTATGATACGAGTTTTTATGGCTTTTAGCACGAATACAAGTTTCACACACGATTTCTTGACTTGACGGAAATAAACTAGTAAATAATTTATGAAGGTACCCCCCAGATGGATGACTTAACCTCCGGTGCCACAACCATTGTTGCCTTGTGACTGTTCCGTGAGCAAGCATTGCAGTTCCGTGTTGAGTCACTTCGTCCACATAATATAGGCCCTGATGTTCAACTCCATGTCCGATAATTTCCCACGACTGAATATCCTGTAGTAAACATAAATTGGGATATATTAGCACCATACAGTTCAACTCTCTTGTGACATGGCTAATAGAGAGTAACTTGCATGCTCAGCTAGGCACATATAAACAATTTTCCAGTTTAATATTTGAGGAAACATTAACAGTTCCGGCTCCTTGAACTGGGACCAATTCTCCATTGGCTGTCTGTATCATTTCCCGTCGTGGAATTGAATGACTTATAAAATTATCCTTATCATAACTCATACTATCCGTGGCTCCACAATCAAGTAACCATTTTCCACATTTCCCTGATATATCTTTTTGAGCAAAAAATGTACGAGCAATTTTGTTAGCATATTCAGATTTATTTAGCCTAATAAACTGATTTTGGCCCGAATCTAGACCCAAGGGCTGGCCCAAATCCGGACCAGTTTGTCTGTCCAGCCCAGTTGCAGAACTCGGCCCAGCTCCTTGTCTCTCCAGCCCAGCTCCTTCGCCTGGCCCAGCCCAACTCCTGTTTTGATTCGGCCCGAGTCGAACCGGCCCACCCGCCCCGCCCCAGCTGCCAACTCCGGTTTTACTTAAGTGGTTGTGAGGTAATATTAGGTTTACCCCCCCATAAATCCATACCTTGGTTTACAGAAGGTGTGTCTGCTAGGTTTTCCTCTCCATTTGCAACCCTAGCGCCGCCGCCTCCATCCCCGCCGTGGCCAAGGGTTCCGACCACGTATTGACGCCGTGTCTCCTCTTGCTGGTTCCATGGTGTATGAGGACCACCGGGCCTCTCAAAACTACTCCATCCGTATGGTTCCGCCGGAGCCTTAGCCATGGCAGCCACCCCTCCTTGGTTCGGTTGGCTTTGATGTGGCAGTTGGTGGCTATGAAATGGATGCTGGTGCTCCGACCCCAATCGTCACGGCCATTCGCCACCGTGGCGATTGGACCTCCGACGCCGGTTCCGTCTCTCTGTTGGCTCCTCCATCCTTCGGGAAACCCTACTAAGAGGTAACATTCAGATTTGTCATGTCTTTGCTTTCCACAATGAGTACATCGGAGGTGTTTCCGGTCAATGCCTCCGATCCGGCCTGGTTTGCCCTTGCCGGCGAGCTGCTGGGGTCTGATGGTGTGACCCGAACCGCCGCCTCCTGAGTTGGTTTCTTGACCGAACCGAGCCACCAGCCCAGCTCCAACGCTTGTCCCTCCCGATTCGGTTGTTGTGACAACCCCCATAATGGTTCACCTATCTCGTTCCGATCGGATCGTGAAATACGTCATTTTGACCTCCGGTAATGGTACAATCCTGAGCAAATCACGTTTTTCATTATCAAAATCGTTACTTACCGCATTTAGAAATTGATAAAGCTTTGATTCGGCCCGCTTTGTGTTCCATATTTGTATGTCCTTCGGGTATTCCATTGGATTTGGATCACGTTGCTCAATTTCCCTCCATAATCCTTGTAATTTGCTGTATAAGGATTCTAAGGAATCGTGGCCTTGTTTGGTAGTGTTGGTTCGGCATATGAGATCGAACAATTGGACTCCGTCTTTGGCTTTGCTATATGTTGCAGATAGTCCATTCTAGAGATCCATTGTCGTGGGGAATTCAACATATTGGTTAACCAATTCCGATTCCATATTGTCGAGTATCCACGAGCATACTACGAGATCATCCTGTTCCCACTGTAAGTATGTCGGGTCTTCGACTTTGGGTGGTGCCGGAACACCCATGAGATGGTGAAGCTTCCCTTGACCGTCAATCTTCATCCGGATAAGTCGTGCCCACATGGAGTAATTTCTCTCGTTTAGCTTGACGCTTAAAACGATGTTGGATAAACTGATGGTTTTGTGTATGGTATTGGTTTGTGGCAGGTTCGAGAACATCGTCGCCCACTGAGCTGCAAACGGGTCACCCGTTGGGATAGTCTCGGTGGTGTGAGTGTTGTCCCCGTCGGAATCTGCCATGGTTAAGGTATGTCGGTAGGCTACGATAGATGATGATGCCGAGAAAGGTTCAATCGATCATTCTGATCGAACAATCCGACTCTGATACCATGTTAACTATTATAGCGGAAATGTAATGTATTGAAGCTTTGTAATGCATTCAACTTATCTTCATTAATGATACTTGATGATACTTATACTACATTGCATACAATACAAACAGAAAACTATAGCTAGACATACCCCCATATGGAATATTAGTAGGTAACATATCAACAACATAAAGTTAACCAAAGTATACATTAACTAATAGCTATGTAGAGCATGTGCATGTTATGGTGGAAGAAGGCATCTTGAAGTGGATGACAAGGTGTATATTCCAACAAAACAGTTCAAGGACACCGCGTCTAAGTTGATATAACTTCACAAAGGAAAGTTCAAACGGTAACACCTACCTTTCATATGTAAGTGTCAACTATTGAACTCTTATTCCAAGTCTAAAGCGATAGGATCTATCATTTCTCCATTCATGTAAGGTATTGTTGAACTTTTAAACTTGATTTAGAGTTTAATGTAATTTTGGCCCATTTGTGAAAAAAGTAATTTTAGTCCAAGATCATTTGTCATCGATAATGGAAAATTTGTGATATAATTGAATACTACAGTTAAAACTATGTTTTTTGACCAATATATAATTATTATTTTTTTACTTTATAGAAGTGTAAGAACTTGCATGACAAAAGTTCTCTTGCGCTTACCGGTGCAAATCAACCTGATTGGCACACTTGCATGATAAGAGTCCCTCTTTCGCGTATAGGGAACATCATTGACATATCCCGGTCATTTCAAGTCACAAATCCAAATCAACATTATTGACACATCCCGGTCCTTTCGAGTCACGAATGTGCCCATATCATGCGGATACGATTAACGATTTTAAAAGCCTACCTTACTCGAACTTTCCAAAACCAACATTTTTTTCCCAACAAACCCAGTCTATTTTTTCCTAACCGTTGTAAATTAATCATTTTATAACTGTTAATATTATAGTTATTGCATACTTCATTTTTCATATTTATTTTAGTTTTAGTTCTCTGAATTTGTTACCTAATTTATGAAGGGTCTTTAAACTTTATATATAGGAGTACTCTCTTCAATTTTCAAATTCCTTCCAAATTTCTATTTAATTCCGAGTTTAGGAGACGTGTTTAGGTATTATTTAGATATTGTTCAGTTCGACTTGTAAAAATTATTTTTATTTTCACAAATACAACGTGAAAGGTGATCATACCATTTATTTTCACATTTACAACCTGAAAGGTGATCATACAATTTTTTTTATCATACCATTTTTCTTATTTTAAGAGGCCGTACTCCGTGTTTAATGATGGACGAAACGTTACGTTGTTGTATATGTATTCTATTCATATGCACACTGTTCTTGCATCTTTCAAACCTCCCATTTATATGTAGAGAATGTGTTCCACTTTAAAAACAGAAGATACGAAAATACAATTTCAATATCTTCCATTCATCATAAGATAGTATGGCAGTTGTCGTTCAAGCACTATAGCCAATGTTTGCAGGATGCCAATGTCCCGTCTCCCGACCATAGCAAGCATTGAGGCAGGCATCCTCCACCGCAGCCTCAGACACACCACTATTGCATATATTAGCAAATGCCCTCATATGTTTCATCCCGTATTGGGTCAATGATCCACAATGCGATTCAAAACGTCGAACCTACACAATGCCCTGTTATTAGACTAATGATTCTATAACTAACCAAAACTTCATGCCACAAACATGGCAAGTGTTAAAACTATTACTATTTACTCACTATGTATGCATTAACACCTAGCTCGGACAACCATTTTTCCCAACAAAATGAGCAAAGGGAACAGTGATAAGTACCATAGACTTCAAGCAATTCCAGTCATCCACGAGGGGCAAACCCGAGCTTCTGACCGTGTTGAGGACATCTGAACCTTTCCGAGGGCCAAATAGAAGTGCTCCAATCATCTCGATGCTGCCATCGAGATGAATTCTATGTGTCATTGTCGATGTTATTTCCTTGAGCACTTCCCGACGCTTCTCAGTCGATCCTGAGTTCTTATACTGAAATTACAGAAAAGAAACACCAGCAATCATAAATTGCTGTGACCATATAATAAATCATGAATTAAGGGCCATTGAATAAAGAGAGTATTGCACCATTTATTAATAGTATAGACATATGGACAGATGTATATATATATACCATTTGCCAAAGGAAATGGAGATCGGCATCTCTCTGATTAACGACTCCCATGTGGGAAACAAATCCAAGGTTCTTTTTTGGAGGGGTGATGACGGTGTTTGGATCAAAACCCTGGAACAAGTAAAGCTTCTCATCGTTGATGCTCACACTCCCGTACTGCATCACATGAGACCCTCCACCATTGGCATTAGCAGTTCGTTCCTTGACCTACAAGGAAAGGAAACATATTTTATCAGAACCAGAACTTTCATCAAAACCCAACCTCGAATGGCGATGAATCAATGCTTACTGTGCTGTGCTGATCTTTTATTGTTTCTTTCTTGAGATTATGAATCTCACTGCAGCCGAAGAAAGATCGTGTCATTACTTACATTGTTTGAAAATATCGCACGAAAACGGAGAAGGTACCTACCTATCTTCCATCCAAGCCACGCTGTATAAGTCACCTAGACAAGTGATGTACTCGGGAGGGGGTGGGGGATCCATCCCAGGACAGTAAGTCCCGAAGCTGCTCTCTTCTGCATTCGATGCCGTCATCACGTAAATGCTCAAATCTTTAGGCATTATACCCTCGAAGACGCTCCCACTCTCACATGCTTCCACATAAATGACCTGACCATAGAAATTTGAGCAATAATACAAATAGAGATGCGTCAATGGAGTATTTGTTGTTGATATCTACTGCGACAAATCCTCCGACACCGGTGGGTTTCTAAAGATTATGCACCATATATACAAGGTTATCTTCTCCTATCTCCCATTTGATTTTAGGATGGAATCCAAGTTGTAAGTTGTATAATGTGGTTGCTATTTGGATATGACTCGACTCCGACAATAAATTTCAACCCGACTCCAATAATAAATCTTCAGAGCGCGCCAAGGTGGCCTCAAAAATAAAATCAATCTCATTAAGATAACTGAAGACTGAAGAGTATACAGAATATACTGAATGCATTTACTCACAAGTTCAAGAAATTTGAATTTATGAGACAGTTGATAGTCTGACACTTGTTCCTTAACACTACTTAAAATCTGGTATTTACCGACGAACAATTAATTTTGTGTCGTTAAAACATTATTTTACCGACAATATCCAATGTAGTTGGCAGAATATATTTGTACCGACGGGGCATTCGCCGACGCAAATTATTTTGGCGACAGAATGTTGACAGTTTACCGACGGCATAATTACGTCGGTAAAGACTAAATTTTCAATAGTGTAAGTACAATATGTTGATATCATCGATGAAGCAACATATAAACTATAAAGATACAGAAGAAAGTGAAGGCATTAAAATGAATGCTATCTCACCATCTCCTTGTAGCCATGAGCTTCATGTTTCTTCTTTAAAACCTCGATGAAATCCTTTGCATAAAGAAAGGGCAGGTTCGGCATCCCTACACATATCAATCGAGGCCACGGATTACATCTATTAGAAGGTGGGTTCATCTCCAATTCAATGCTTTAACAAATAAACAAAGCGAACACCTCACCAAGAACTCCAGGACCTCCATGATCAGTGTAGTAAAGGAAAATCCTATCATTCGCTTTGCTGTCGATCACCTTTCCGCTCCCGCCTTTTACTTTGCTCTTGTCGCCAAGCAATACGGCGTATAAGTTCTCCGCCGTAACCTCCTTCCCAGTGTAATCCTACATTATAATACAACCCCAACATCATCATCATCATCATCCTGTTGCCGTATACATGCATACATACATGATGTCACGATTTATTTGTCATGAATGAGTATAACCTATGCATGTTATACAAATGTAAGATACATAGGAATGAGCCCCTGGTAGGTGGTACCTTGGGCACGCCACTGTAAACATCACTGCCATTTGGATGGTTGATGATGATGCCTTTCCTCGGATTCATATCATGCATGGCAATATCATCATACATAAACACCACTATGTTATCATCTTTGATTCCGCCTTTCTTTAGGATCTGGTAAGCGTGGCATACATCCGCCTGCATGCATGTCACATATACATGCACATCATCATCATCACCATTTAACAAAACCACCATGACCAGGGATGAAGCCACAGGGGAAACAGACCCTGAACTTGTAAAAAGAGAATCTCCATCCCCTAAATTCAAGCATTTACATCCTTAAAGTTCCTTACAATAGTATTAATATTTTGCTACCTTCTTAATCAATATTGCCACCTTGAACTTTTAAAAACAATGTATATCTACCCAAAAAATAATAATTTCCCCCTCCAAATTGTAAAATTCACTTTCTTAAACTTAAGTTTGCTCTCCTTCCATTATTGGAAAAATTCTGCATCTAAATTCTTAATATTTGTCTCTTCTATATGATCATGCAAGAAGAACCGTAAACCCTAGCTACCTGGTGCCTGTAGTTCCCATAACCATTGGAACCCGCCACAAGAACCGCCCATCGAGTCCCAACTTCTGACGAACCGGCATCTCCGCTATTCTGCTCTTCGCTGGTCGGCAACAGAATCTCTGGTAAGTCCCAATCTATTCGTTCCGCCCGAACATCTCCGACCAACGAGCCAAGCAACACAAACAGTAGTACCAAAGAAGAGCTGATGAGGGATCGGAGAGACGCCATGGTTGTAGCTAGCTAGACTAGATCTTCAAAGCTTCTTTTGAGAGAGACAGAAGTGAGTTACAGTATTGGGTGGTCGAGTGGGGAAATATAAGGTTGCATGCAAAGAGAGAAGAAGACACGTGTTAGGAGGTTGAGAGAAGTCCAACCATGGCAGCTCCAGGTGGATGCTCAATTCAAGAACGGACGACGATATCCAACCACTGATGACATGAACATATGTTTCAGCGGTAGATTTTGGTGGGTTTCGTCGAATCGTAATTTGATGAGGTGGTCTTGCTTTTACAAATAGGGGTGGCTGTCGATGAAGTTTTATCTGATTAGTTCAATTTTATAAAGTTTTCACATATAAAAATCAACAATAGTTCACTTGCTTTATTCAGTCCACATCACATTTATTTTTTGATTTTAAGAATGAACAAAGTTATATATTATTTTTGTTTGCTAAAATACGACCTCCTTAATGTTCGGGTAGTATCATTCGAGTTTTTTCATACATGTTTTTAAAAATTTCGTTATTTAATATTTGGCCATTTATTAAGTTTTTTCTTTATTATCAAATATTTCAATCAAATTTAATATAATATATTTTGAAAATCATAAAAATAATAGAATATTTTATTACAATTAAACATTCAAAATTTTATTATATGTTATAATTGAATTCTCATTGAGCTCAATTAAATGGCATAGATCTTGATATTACACATACCAATTCGTTCATAGGTGGAGTTAGGTTAAGACACATGGACTAATCTCCTTCTCCAGTATTGAGGCTTAAATTGGGCCCTAGTTGACTAATATCAAACATTAATATATGGACAAATGGATATGAATTAGGATCCGGACTCTAATTTCTTTGATTGGTATTCAATCGAGCTTCGATCGAATTGAAACTCAATTGAAATATATAGTAAATTTGTAAGGTTTAATTGTGACATTTAAAAGAAACACTTAATTATTTTTAAAAATTATTTTGTTAATTTTAAATTAAAAATCTAATAGAATCCGTCTAGATAGCTAATAAAATATTAAGGAGCATAATTTTAAAAAATAAACATTAAAGAGAAAATTTGAATTCTAACGTTAGGGGCAAAATCAGGCTCGATGAACCCATACCAATAACTCACTCTTGAATTAGATCTTAGCTCCAACTTAGGCCAGGTGGGTCGGTCCCAACCAGCCATATACCAGTGCATCAAGCCTCAACAAAGTGAATAGTTTTATGTGCATATCTTGAAAACTAAAAAGTCGTCGAAGCATATAATAATTCCACAAAGAGATCTATTGATCATGAAAAATAATTACAAAATTTCATGTTTTTACAACATCTGCAGAACATATGTCTGTCTCACCATGCCCAACTCCATCAGTGCCTACCATAACATACCTGGATTCTTGTCCTATACCCCCCTCCCCCCATCTCAGAAATTTGTTCATTTTTCTTCCTCTGCTCTATCCATAACTAAAACAAGGTACAATTCAAAGGAACACAAAAAATTATAAATATTCACTAATAACAACCTCAACAAACAGTATCTTTTGTGAGCAGATGTTCAAGTTAAGTAGCAACTTCCTGCTCTTTCGTGGCGAGCTGGTTCTGAATGTGTTGTGAGACAACATCGAACTTAGCCAACTGCATAGTGTAGGACGCTCGACCCTTTGTCATCCCCCTCAAGGTACTAACATACTGAAACAACTCTGCTAGTGGAGCTAAGGAATCAACAACCTGTAAAAGAATGATTAAATTCCATAGAACAATATCAATTCATACATTTTATCCTACTTGGACTCTCAAATTAACAGTGACCACTTAATCAACAAGGTTACAAGCTCAACGGGTAGGGGAGGTGAAAGCGTGGTTGAGTTGAGTGTTATATCACCAACAAATTGAACACATAGGTTAAGGATTTAGAATCAAACATATCTATTTCTCTAATCTCAAAAAACATATTGTTAGCTTCTTGAGCACTCATATTTAGTGAGTCTGGTATACAAGAGTTTGTGTAAAACAATCATTTGAACTGGTGACAAAAATTAGTAGCTTTCTAAAATTAAAATATACAATTTTTACCGTAAGTTTCACATTTATGGCATTTCCTTATAACAATTTAAGAAGCTTGTTTGTAAAAGATATAGAATTTTTCACCTAAATATACCTTAATTATGAATTAAATACCAAAATATCTTCCGTTAAAAAAAAACAAAAGATGAATGTATGCCTACCTGCGACTACCAGTGGAGTGTCGCGGGTGGACTGCCAAAGCATTGGAGGAAGGTGCGGATGCTAGGAAGTTTGGTGTGTCTCAAACTTGGTGGGTCCTATAGAGTCTTGAATGCTTCCCATGTCATTGAATGTCTTTCACAATATTGAGCTTCCCGCACAACCTTAAAATTTGGTGGGTCTCACATAACCTTTCACAATTTTGAGCTTCCCATCTCATTGAATGCCCTACAGAAGTTTGGTGGGTCCCATGAAGCCTTGAACAATTTCATGGCAAGGAAACAGAAGATAGCACATCTACCAAGGACATCTACCAGAAGATAGCCTTGGCAACCCACAGAGCATTGTTAGGTTTTCCTAAGGAGTCTGAACGTAAAATTTATAGCACATCCAACTGCGACTCCTAGTCGCGGTTGGACTGTCATCTACCTTTCTACCCGCGATTTGGAGACATATCTCCAATCCGTCATATCTCCGTTTATTTCAGACGGTTTATGAAACATGTGCGGATCACGTGCGATTTCTAATTTGGAAATGACCAAATTGCCCTCATTTCAAAACCACCCCGCTTCACCTTCTTCCTTCACGTGCGGTGTTTCCCTCTAATGGATGCCTTTGAACAACACTGCATCTCCGACGATGCCGATGAGCCATCTTCCGAGCCGATCAAGCTCATCAATTGGAAAAATGTTTTTTTTCCCCTTTCTTTCATGTTGCTAGAGGAGATAGGTAAAACCAAGATGCTCTTTCGTTTTTTTATGTGAAATTATCGTGTGTTGTAAATCTCAAATCTGATTGTTTTCTTACTATTTACTGAGTATTAGATTATGTCGAGCAAGATAGAAGAGAAAACTCAGGATGCAGCTGAGCGAATTAAGGTTGTTGCGCTGAGGGCAGCTATAGGTCTCAGTCGTTCCCAGGCAGAACGAGCAGCAGTAGCTGCTGCTCGAAATGTTAATGCTAATGGGCAGAAGGGTCAACCAGATGGCATGAGAAAAGATAAGTAAAGAGGCAAATGTATTTGATGAGTACTGAGAAAGCTGTGAGGTTAGGTGAACGGAAGGACTTGAAGTCCTCAGTCTCAACTGTTTCTACTTCAGCACAGTGCCAGAAATGCTACCAACCTGACCACTGGACTTATGAGTGCAAGAACGAACAGGTTTACATCTCCAGACCGTCCCAGACACAAATATTGAAAAATCCTAGATTGAGGATAGGTGGTCCCGTAACCTATGATTTGGAAAACCAAGATACTATTAGCAAGGAGAAGAAGGAGGTTGAGAATAGGTCTAAGAAGAGTAAAAGGAAGCATCAATCTTATTCTTCGAGTGACAGTGAGGCTTTAGTCTTTGAGTCTGATTCAGCATCTGAGGACTCATCTAGTGACAATTCATCCACTGATTCTGAGGAAGAGAGGCATCGGACAAGAAATGATATGAAGAAGAAGAAACAGAGGAGCAGTAGGAGGAAGAGGAGATACATCTCATTGTCTGAGTCCTCTGACTCTGACTCAGAGTCGGATTCTGATGAGAAAAGCAGCAGGTGAAACAAGACATTAGGACTATTATGGGTTGGGGGTAATTTTTTCATTTTAACACACGTGACCTGCACATGTTTCATAATCCGTTTGAAATAAACAAATATATGACGGAATGGAGGAATTTTTCATTTTGTCCAAACATTAGGACTAAAATTTAAAATTTTAAACATGAAGAGGGAATCTCAAATGCGGTCCAAACTTTAGGGGGGAAACTGAAAATTAACCCTTTAATTAATTATTAAGGTATATTTAGGTGAAAAATTTAAGGATATATAGATACATTGAGCTCACCGGGCTTGTCACTAAAGTCGTTGATTTGCCCTCTTCCTGAATTTAAATCACCAATGACATCTCCCACATGCTCCTCTGGAATGACTACCTCAACCTTCATGATCAGTTCCAACATCCTTGGCGCCGCCTTCCCTGAAAGCACCTCTGTCGACCAATTGAACGTCAGGACGGTTGAATCAACATCAAGGTAGGTCCCGTCGGCCAGATCTAGAAGTACATCAACCACGGGGAATCCCGCAAGGACACCGTTGTTCATACATTCTTCAAACCCTTTCATCACTCCAGGAATATGATCTCTAGGAATTGCTCCACACTTGAATTCGTATCTGATGGGTCATGAACTTTGGGCTTGGTTATTTTTACTTTTGGACCAAGAACATTCAGAACTAAATTCATAAGTCTAATTGAATTATGGCGTCACTCTTTTATATGGTTGAGGCTGTAAGGGTGTCGCCTCGTGAGAATGCGCCAGAAGATATAAAAGACTCAAAATAAGTGCGTGCCAGAACACCCACTAACTACCTTTGTCTGAACGCGTGCACACCTATAGATTAGCTCGACTACTTTCAGCACGTCTATGATTAAATAAACTAAAAGAATAGTCTACACTAGAATAGCTCTCTTATAAACAATTATTCCTAAAGTAACCATGGTTCGCTCGCCCGAGAGACAACACGAATTACCATAGTAGGATCTGACCTTACTATAATCCATGTATGGAATGTTATAAAAACTCCTCCATCATCTCCATTCAGGGACTAATTGCTCTAATTCAATCACCTACCATCGTGCAAACACCGCACGACATGGGAAATAATCCCAACCAGTACTGTCGATACCATCGTTGCAAAGGGCATCACATAGATGATTTTCATATTCTGAAAAGGGATTTCAAAAGGCTAATCCAAGAAGGGAATTTAAAAAGCTTTGTGTCCCGACGACAAAGAAGTAGAAGCCCAAGAAATGTGCCACCTAAAACCAATCGACAAGCAACTGGACCTAGGCAGGAAGACCTTAACGTAATAAGTGGAGGTTTCACCTCAGGAGGAGAGACAAGCGCCGCTAGGGAGGTTTATGACTCTCAAATTATAGGAACTTCCAAAACGGGAAAACAATCTAGAGAAGGAGAAGAGTAAATGATCATCTCGTTCTCAGAAAAAGAGATGGGACATGTCACTTCTCCTCACGATGATGCCCTTGTAATTATGATGGGGATTGATAAGTTCAACGTGAAGAGAGTGTTGGTGGACTCGGGAAGTTCGCAGATGTTTTGTTTGTAGATGCGTACAAGATGATGGGACGAAAAGACAGAAACTTGAAAAATGTCAATTTTCCACTGATGGGATTCACCTCACATACTACTTACCCTGAAGGAGTTGTCACCCTTTCAGTGCACTTGGGTGAAGGGTGTAAATCATTGGATTTGGTGGTCACCTTTATTATAGCCGATGCCCCTGGATCATACAATGACGTATTAGGGCGTTCGACTTTAAATCCAAATAAATGGTGCATTCCACATGCCATCAGTTGCTTAAATTCCTAGCGCCTCATGGTGTGTGAGTGGTGACAGGAGATCAACAAGCGGCACATAGTTGTTATGTCCAATTAATGTGACGCCAAGTAAGAAAGATAGAATCTTTGGTGATTCAAACTAAGGAGGATCCTCGAGAAGAGAAGAGCTGACCCCAACTGGTTGAAGGATTAAAGAAGGTGGAAGTGGATGGCCCGGGAAAAAAAGAGAAGTGCAGATTGGAGCGTCGCTCCAAGAAGAAAAAACTGCAGCTTTGTTAACGCTTTTGGTGGAGCTCAAAGAACTATTCGCATGGAAACAAAGCGACATGCTAGGGATTAGTAAGGAGGTGATTTCCCATGAACTCAACCTCGACCCGAACAGCAGACCAATTGCTTAGAAGCGACGCCCTGTAGGTGAAGAAAAATCCATCGTTATCCGATAAGAAGTTAGAAAATTAGTGGAAGCAAATATCGTAAAGGAAATCAGGTTCCAAACCTGGATAGCGAATCATGTACTTGTGAAAAGAGAAATGGAAAGTGGAGAGTATGTATCGATTTTCGTGATTTGAATAAGGCGTGTCCAAAAGATTCATATCATTTGCCAAGGATAGATCAGTTGGTCTATGCCACCTAGGGTCATGAACTTCTCAGTTTCATAAATGCTTATTCTGGTTATAACAAGATACAAATGAATGAGGGCGATGCTCAACATACAATCTTTTATGCTGACAGTGATATTTATCACTACACGGTGATGCCTTTTGGATTGATAAATGCAGGTGCTACTTACCAAAAAATGGTTAACAAGCTTTTTTCTAGAATGATAAACGTCACCATGGAAGCGTATGTGGATTACATATTGGTGAATTGATAAAAAGTGTCGATCATGTTAAATATTTGAGGAAAACCTTTGAGAGGATGCACAATTTATCAAGTGTGTCTAAACCCAGCAAAGTATGCTTTGGGCGTTCATCCAGACAAGTTTCTGGGATATGTGGTTAGCCAAGAGGGATAGAAGTCAATCCTGAGAAATTGGAAGCGATGAAGAGCCCCACTTTCCACAAAGAAGTACAGAGTTTGAAAGGAAGGTTAGCGGTGCTAAGTTGTTTCCTAGCAAAGGCAGGGAAAAAACCGCTGCCTTTTTTCCAGGTGCTAAGGGCTAACAATAAGTTTGATTGGACGTCTTAATGTGAAAAAGCTTTTCAAGACTTGAATCAGCAACTCAAGACGCTCCTACCATTGGCGAAACCCTCTAAAGGCGACACATTGTCTATATATTTAAGTATTACTTCAGTTGCTGTAAGTTCGGTGTTGGTCAAAGAAGTAGGCAAGGGTCAAGTGCCAGTGTATTATGTATCGAAAGTACTCACCAAAACTGAAAAACAATTACCTGGAGGTTGAGAAGTATCTGTATACGTTAGTAGTATCTGCTAGGAAGCTACGTCCATATTTTTATGAACATGAAATTACCGTTTTAACAAACCAACTGTTAAAATACTTCTTGCAAAAACCAGATGCCTCAGGGAGAATGGTCAAATGGGTCATCAAATTAAGTTAGTTCTGAATTAAGTTTGCTCCCAGGACTGTGATCAAGGGACAGACTTTGAAGGATTTCATTGTGGAATCAACATGTCCTAAGTTAGCAATGCCTCTAGAAAAAGAAGAAGAGGAGAATCCTTGGATACTTCATACAAATGGTTCCTCATTAGTTGAAGGCTCGGCGAAAGGATTAATACTGACCCCACCTGATGGTGGAACACCGTTACGATATGCCCTGGTGCTCACATTTAAGGCGACCAATAATGAGGCATAATATGAAGCACTCGTCACTGGTTTACGATTGGCTAAAGGTTTAGGCGTTATGGAGAAAGGAACATGTTATGCGCCAATATTAACATGGCAGTTGATTGGGCGACGCCAATTCTAACATATTTAGAACCAGGAGAGCTTCCTTAGGATGATATTAATGCAAAGAAGATCGTTCGACTGGCTCCTAGTTTTAGCATAATCGATGGAATGCTTTATAAGTGGTTTTTTTTACACCTTATCTTAGATGCGTCACTCATCTAGAAACAACTAGCATTTTGAGAGAAGTACATGAAGGATATGCAGCTTGTCATGAAGGAGCGAGGTCAATTGTGATAAAAGTTTTGAATCAAGGATACTATTGGCCTACAATGAACCAAGAGGCGACGACTTTAGTTGTGAAATGTGAATCATGCCAGAAGTATTGTATGAAAAGAGTGTGCCCTCCAACAAAGCTTACTAGTATAAGTGTTGCGTGGCCGTTTGCTCAATGGGGAATCGACTTGGTAGGTCCCTTACCAAGGTCCAAGCAACACACTTATATTATAGTGACGATCGACTATTTCTCAAAATGTATTGAAGCGAAGGCGTTGACATCCACTACAGAATTTCAAGTTATTAAATTTCTGAAGTCTAGGATTGTTTCTCGATATGGAATCCTAAGCGTTCTAATCAGTGACAATAGTCCACAATTTGGTGGAAATGAATGAAAATGTTTTTGCAAAGAGTTGAAAATTGAGCATCGACATGCTTCGGTTAAACATGCGCAGGCTAATGGACATGTTACAGCGGCAAATAAAACGGTGTTGAATGGTTTAAAGAAGAGACTTGACGCTTTGGGAGGAAAGTGGACAGAAGAGCTGGAAAATGTATTATGGGTGTTGCGATCAAGTCCCAAGAAGGCAACTGGGGAAACACCTTTGGGATTAGTGTATGGTTCTGAGGTTGTGGCTCCAACAGAGATAGCAGTAGAGTCCCATAGGGTGAAGCATTATGATGGATTGAACAATGATGATCAAAGGCGTCTCGAATTGAACATGGTTGATGAAAAGAGATGGCACTCTAAAAAAATTCAACGTCGGATGCACTTAGTCATGAAAATATACTACAATAGGCGAGTGTCTTCTTGCCAATTATTTGTGGGGGAGATGGTATGGAGAAGACATGATTTGCACATCAAGATATAATAAATATGTGTTGCCATCCCTCACCCAAATGTGTATGTTCTAGAAGATCAAGAAGGGAAATTATTGAAAAATACTTTTAATGCAGAGCATTTGAAAAAGTTTTATGCTTGAAAGATGGTACATGCGTATGTATTGTAATCATGTAATGACAAAGGTGTTGCAATCAATGTTTAAAGAATTGTGAATCAATACTTATTGGTGAATGCTTAAGTTTTACTAATTGAGTAACATAGTTAAAGTTTGTTTAGGCGAGGCTCATCCAAATATCTGTGGCGACTCGGTTCGTTTATGATTAAGCGTTATGATATTCACACTTAGTCAAAATAAGGTTAAGTGGGAAAGGTTCAAATAATTACCAAAAGCATGTTAAATAGTGGATACAAAATTTAGGGAAACAAAACTAAGTACCCAAAACATGATTGATAAAAGTGCCGCATTGGATTGAGTCTTTCCAAAACAAATCTAAAAACGACTAAGTGGATAAAAGCACAATAAAATAAGTGCGGCAAGATAAGCTGAAAATATTCAAGAAGATGGTGGTGGTAGATCCTTAAGAGGGGAAGGCAACAGAGGCGGATCGCTTGAAGGGGCGTTGGCTGCTGCTGATGTTTGAGGAGCCAGTGCTGGGACTTCTGGATTGGGAAGTGTCTCCTGGGCGGGGGAGTATCCGTTAGAGGAAACACTCTCATCCTGAGATTCTTCCTCTTCAGCTTGAAGTGTTGCTTCAGCCTCCTCCCTAGCCTTAAGAGCGAGGTAGCTTTTAAGGAACTATATCTTGTCGAGTGGGAAGTTGGCGTTGACGTTTTGAATGTATTTGGACGCCTTCTTGAAAATGGAGATCACTCCCTTGCGATTCCATTCTGTAGTAGCCTATGCAAACTCTTTGCTACTGCGGAAGATCTCTATGGCCCCTGTGGCACTCTCTTCCAACCTTTTGGGAAGTTCGGTTTTAGGAGCTCAACCTCATTCAACGCCTTCTCCGCCTCCTTTTTGGCCTCTATAGCCACTTGTTGGTAAGACGCCGCTTCCCCTTTTAGTTGAGCATTCTCTCTTTGGAGCTTTTCCAACAACATGGCCAGGGTGGTTTCCCTCTTCTGCGCCTACCTTAAGTTGGTAGCGAGTTTTTCCTTTTGAACAACCTCAACCTTCAACTCCTTCTGTGCCACCTCTGAAATGGTGAGGCGACGACGAGTTCGCTCCATCTTGAACTCTGTAGCCTCTGCTTGGCGGATCGTGGAGATGTTGCGATCCCTCTACTCCTCCAATCCCATCATGGTGACACCCGTGTTCAGCTGAGCAGGAATAACCTGAAGGATTTCAACTTCAAAATGTTAGGAAAATTTGAAGTATAAAAATTCCTAAGGAAAGAAATAAGAAGACTGTCGTATACGTGGCTCATCATCAAGGAAAGGGACTGGCCAACCAATCCCTCTAGAGCTTCGCAATCTAAACTCAAAGACACCCTACCGGCTGGGGGAACGCCCCATAGAGCAAATAAATACCCAGGTTGGGGTCTTGACAGGAGTTCCCAGCTACTAAGGGAACCTTCCTTAGTTTGGTGCAAGTCTCCCAAGGTTGTTGAGGGTTCACGACACCAACATTCTCCAGCCGGTGTTGCCTCAGGTCGAAGTAAGGACCCGTGTAAGGGGGATGACCTTCATTTCTAGCGCGTTCCAGAAGGGGAGGAGAAGTAATTGCCACTATAAGAGAAGAATGGAATACTTCATCGGGAATACTGTCTACCAAGATCACCTCCTGGAACCTGGTAGCAGGAGTCCGGGACTATTTGCATCTAGGCGATAAAAACAACGAAAAATATTTAAAGAATATGTCCATCCACGACGGAAGAACAAGACTCTGAAACCCACCCAAGTGTGAAGGGCATTTGGAGAAAGTTGGGTGGGATAAATGCCATAATGGCGACACAACTCGACTAGGGGAGGGCAATAAGGAAACCTTAGTCCCACATCAATTTGAAGTGGGAATATGATTTCTTCGCCCTCTTTGGGCTGATACACTAGGTGGGGGTTGTCAGGATCCGCATCATTAGAGATGGGATACCTAAGGGCATGAGCATCGCTCATCCCCGCCTCAGCCACCTATTTTTTGAAAACTGAAAAAGAAAGAGTAATGGGTTTAAGATCAAGAAAAGGTGTAGGGAGAATGAAGTGATTACCAACGTCGGAGTTAGAATCCATTCTTCGGTATGAGCAAATGAGGCGAAGGTGATGGGCACTGAGAGCGAGAGGAAAACACCGAGCAATGATGAAAGGCGATTGGAGCTTGGCCGGAATTCTAGAGAGAAGGCAGAGGGTTTTAGAGAGACAAAGCTCCGAAAATTAGAGAGAGAAGTAAAAGTGGTAAATGAAAGAATTTTGGAATATTTATAGAACTCTCCTAGGCTAGTTGAACGATCACCTAGGTGTGTGAAATTACGATTCTGCCCTTAAAATAAAGAGTCTCCTCGGTTCCAGAAGCTTCTAGAAGATTTCGCCTAAAAAATTGAATTTGAAATTCAAAAAAGTAATTATGAGGCTAACCGTGCATGAAAGACATGTGTAAATGAAGATTGGTTACAAGTGATTACAAGATTTGAGTGACGCCTTTAGAAAGTACAAATGATGATAAGGTTTGTGAAAAAGGCGTTGCTCGATAAAAGATGAATTAACATTGAGTGGAGAAATAACTTTCGCCGAAAATTATAATCCTTAAATGAGCGTCGCTCATTTAAGGCTTCTGGGGCAGATGATGGGTGAACTTTGGGCTGGGTTATTTTTACATTTGGCCCAAGAACATTCATAACTAAATTCATAAGCCTAATTGAATTAGGGCGTCGCTCTTTTATATGGTTGAGGGTGTAAGGGCGTCGCCCAGTGAGGATGCACCACAAGATATAAAATACTCAGAATAAGTGTGTGCCAGAACACCCACTGACTACGCTAGTCTGAACGCCTGTACGCCTATGATTAAATAAACCAAAATAATAGTCTACAGTGGAATAACCCTCTTATAAACATTTATTCCTAAAGTAACCATGACTCTCTTGCCCGAGAGACAACAGAGATTACCATGGTAGGATCTGACCTTACTATAGTCCAGGTATGGAATGTTATAAAAACTCCTTCATCATCTTCATTCAGGGACTAATTGCTCTGATTCAATTCATCTACCATACATTTTTAAGTGCTCATATCAAATGAACCTCTGACTAACTTTGTCATCGGAGGGGAAACAACGGGAACACCCAAGGATTTCCTTTCGTGCAGGTTCAATGAGCGGTTACAAGGAATAGGAGAGGAAGTTCTGGTCTATGGGATCCAATAGTATCCACTGCCTGATTCCAACGGCTCGAATGTCACTGCGATGTCAGCAAACTGCCCTTGGTCCCGTGATTGCTTCTTGTATACATACTTTACCTTGGTAATCCTTGTGATACTCTCACGGAAGTTCACTTGTGCAGCCCCAACATTTGCTTCGACCTATAAGAAAGAATGTGCAATTGAACGATATAATACGACATCGATATAAAGGTTAGGATAATTGGCTCCAAACCCAACAAAAATGCCTTCTTAAGCATGAATCCTCACTTAAAACTAGGGGTGTTAATTTTTGACACGGCCTGTGTTGACCCGTCCACGGGCCGTGTTTGGATTGGAAAATGTTGACTCACGGGTCATTTTGACAAGACATGTTTGACCCGTCCTAAAACACGGGTCGTGTTGGGGTCGTAACCTTCGACCCACGGGTCAACCCATCGACCTACTGGAAAATTTATAATATATTATATAAAAATATTATAACCCTAAACCTAGAAGGTCGTGCGGGTCATGCGAGTCGCACAGGTCGTGTGTTGACCCAAAATTTGCAATGTAATTTTTTGATCGCGGGGGTTGCGCAAGTTGGTATGTCGATTCGTGCGTCGTCTTTGGGTCACGAGAATTGACCCATGGAAACTGTTGGGTCGTGTTTGGGGTTAGCAAATCTTGAGATGACCCGTGATTTCACGACCCACGGGTCGACCCCACCCTCGAAATTGACACCCCTACTTAAAACTTTAAAATTAAAAAAAAAAATTATGTACAATTGATCTCCACAATCTACAACTGATGTCGACAATATAGAAGATGAAATAACATATTTTTAAACATATATACATTACTACCAAGCATCACTAGCCCACATAATAAATTGTGAGCCTCATTCCCCCATTTCTAATACCACAATTTTTGGTGTTCAAGGCCAACAATAAAAAGGTACTGCCTTTGTGGTATGAAGGTATGAATATAATTACTCTCTAGTAGCTAGAGCCTTCCATAGTCTATTATCCTCACTTGGGTTTGGAAAAAAATGTGTTTTGAAAAAAAAAATGATTTTTTATGTAGCATGATCGTCCAACGCACAAAATATGTAAGAAAATGTAGCATAAAAAGTAAGCAAAAGAAATAAACTTTGAAGTATCTTTTTAGACGGTCCACGATAATCTCAAGATGCAACTCACCCATTCCTTCAATGACAGTTTGGTTGATCTCCTCATCGCATGAGAAATAAAAAGAAGGGTCTTCTTGGGCAAGCTTGATCAGACCAATTGCCATTTTATGAACACCAGCTTTGATATTTAGCTCAATAGAAACCTTAATAATATGATCAGGGAGGTCATATGTTCCAGAATAACGGGATTATCGGGATCAAACAATGTTTCCCCTGTAATGATATCTTTGAGACCCGCTAACACCACAATGTCTCCCATAGTTATCAAAATCGGACTGGAAATGGAACTGGTAAAGGTTCCGATACCGAGTTATATGGTTTGACTGCCAATTTGTTCGGTTCGACCGCTGGTCCACTCACATCTTCTTCTCCACTTTTAATGCCTTCCACTACAACATATTCTTTTTATGCAACAAATCCCTAGACCTTGACCTTCTACCCTCTTCTTCTAGCCTCCTAACTTTTCCCCTTCAGCCGCTTCTGTCCGTTGCCGCTTTTCGTTCGCCGTCTCCCGTTCGCCTTCGTCTGCCACCACTTTGATCCAGAATCTAGAGAAGTTTAATTTATGTCGTTTGAGATCCATCATCTCTAGGTCCAACAATGACGATCGAACCTCGCAGGTGAGCTTTTTATCTGAATATGTGTCTCCCCATTCAGTCTTCCTTCACTTGCCTCAGCTGAAGCACCTCCACACCATCCCATCTGAAAAAAAAATACGAACGAGGAAGTGTGTGGCTCCTGTATTCTTCGATCTGGTCCTTTCAATTCTTCGCATCATACAATTCTTCGATCATATCTGAATATGATATGTGGCTCCTGTATCGATAATCCATACATTCTGTAACATACAATCAAAAGAAAAAGTACATGCCATGTTAACTCGAACATCGTCAAATGGATTGACGGAAGGCTCTTTCGGTATCAACTGGAGTAATTGCTCCACTTGTGACTTGGAAAAGGTAAATGTATCAGGTCCAACTCCAGGATGAGCAAGATTCGATGGTAATACATCAAAAGATTATGTGGCAAGAACATTAGCAGTATACGATTTCCTGCCAACTCTTGAATTGGAGTTTGGATTCTTCCACTGTTGTTTTGTATTCTGATATTAATCTAGTACATCATAATGTAGTTTGAAACAAACATCCTTGACATGACCACACTTCTTGCAATAAGAACATACAACATTCGGTCCACGCATATTGCGATTATCAACCGATCTTGAAAAGAAAGCACTAGTGGAATTTGTGATATGATTTGCTGTTGAAAAGGAGGAATCAGAAAAACTTTGTTGTACTTATTGAACCAGCAGAGAATACGATTGGTTAAGGCTTGGTAATGGATCCATAAGCAGCAAATGTGTACGAGTTGTAAAGAAGATGTCATTTAAGCCAAGCAAGAAGGTAAAAAGTTGATGTTGCTCAAATTGATCTAACAGTTTTGAAGTACTGTCACAATCACATAGATCCATATCACCAATTGTATCGAATTCATTCCATAGAAGACGAGGTTGATTGAAGTATGTTGAAATATCTGTGTCTCCTTGTCGCATGTTACATAACTCTCTATGCAAATGAAAAAATCTCGTTCCATGCACCTTATTGAACTGCTGTTTGAGATCCTTCCAGACTGCGAATGTAGAAGATGAATATATGACACCACTCATCAATTACACTACAAGAATCTGTTGCAACAGCAGCGAAACTTCCGTGTTGACGCTAACAGTTGTAGTTAAATATAGGTATATTGTGTCGACAGTTTTTGTTGACGTTATTATTACTTATTAGGCACAATATGTTTACCATTGTTATAAGATACATTTAGTGTTAAATTTTGCCGTCACTTTATTTTTTACATTGATGAATGTGTAATGTCGACCAACATTTGATGTTAAATGACTCCATTCGTAGCAGATGACTTTTCCGTTGTAAATGTACATATTTAAATATGAAAAGTTCTGTCGTAAATATATTTATAACAGCAACAGATGTATGTCATAACTAATAAATATTGTCGTCGTTAAAACATAAGTACCGAGAAAATTATATAATAGGTTTGCGTGTCAATATATTGTCAACATTAGTATAGTCATTCAACAACAGATTCAATTATTGTTGTAAAATAGTTTATATAGTGACGACTATTGTTGTTGTCGTGAAATTGTTTTTAAAAAATTTCAAAATATTTCCCGCTCAAAAGTTCCCTCGCCCAAACAAGTTCAGATTCCTTTATTTCACATCCTCACTTCACCTTATTTTCATTTGAATTCACCCCCACCCCCACCCTCACCCTCTCCCTCTCCCTCTCGTCTCCTTCTTGTCGGAGCTGGAACCGAAGCTCGGATGGTCTCGTACAAAACCGAAGCAGCTGGTTTCGTCGTAGCTGGACAGACCCGAAGCAGCTGGTCTCGTCGAAGATGGAAGATGCCATGGATGAACCGAAGCTGGAACCATGCAGGAACAATGCTGCACATATGTAACCCGAAGACTCCATGCCGAACGATGATGAACCAAGCTGGAACAGAGCTGGAACGCTGGACCGAAAACTCCATGAATGAAGGTCCGAGAAGAAATCAGTCATGGATGAACCAAAATGAGCTCGATGGATGAAGCCATGTTGGATGAAGTGCCAAGACAACCATGGATGAAGAAGGATGAAGCCATGTATGAAGAAGCATAGAGCCATGGATGAACAAAAATAAAAAATCGTCCAAAAAAATAACCCAAAAAATCAACAAACAGTTGTCCTAACTAAACGTAATCTATAACATCGACAATGTGTTGTCGCCTTTCATCTGTATTTAACAACAGTGTGATGCCGCTGTAAACCCGAAGTGGGGAATGTCATCTTAAGAGCGGCAAGCCTTTTACAACGCAAATTGTCGACCTATAGACCTTTAATGACGGGGGATACCGCGACGAAGATTTCATCGATGTTAAGCCTTAACAACGGTATTTATGCAGTTAGCAACGCATTTTTGCTGATGTGTATGCTCGAGTTTCTTGTAGTGTTACTTAGCTATAGAATTCATGATCCATGTCTTCACGATGGCATTACAGCGATCCCATCAGAAGTGATTTGCCTCTTCAACCAGATCTCTTGTACACGTGCCATCGATGAGTCCAACCTTATTCTTGACCAACAATCCGTCATGTATTGCTCTACTCCACAATGAATAATTGTTTAATACAGTCAAAGCAATTGAGACAATTGAAGAACTTGCTATATAAAAAGGATGCAGACACATGATGTCATCAGGAGTAAGTGGAACATTTGCTGAAGGATTGATATCACATATAGTATCATCGATCAATGAGGAAGAAGATAAATTACAGATTGATGTAGAGTAGATGCTCTGATACCATCTAGAAAATGAAGACGTAGAATGTAGAGAGAATAGAATTCTGGTGTCCAAGAATTACAGAGGAAACTTTCATATATTGATATCAAGTAACTGTGTCTCTTTATACAAGTAGCTATGAAAACTAACAGACTAACAATAATTAGTTACAAACTGAACTGCAAAATTTTACAACCATCCATAAACTTCTGTAGTATTCTATAATCTTTTACACCACTTGAACTCCAACATCGTTACCACCAACAAACAAAGACGGTGAAGATGAAACTGGTGAAGAGGAGGCCCTAGGCGAGAGACCAAGGAACCTTACAGTGTTAGGAGAGAGATGTGTCACCCGCCTCCGAAAGGCATTAAGACTGTTGCAGATAGTAGAGGAGCCTGCCATCGCCATCGACTCAGCCACCATTCCTTAGATATCTTTGTTTTGCGCGAATGCTCTGTTATCTTGCCTATTCTATAGTGTATTTGTTTGAGATTAGGGGTGGCGATATATGTCGCGATCTGTATTTTACACAATAATGATATGTATTAAACACATATTGTGTCTAAACAACTCTTATCCGTTTAGACACGATTAATAACTGTGTCTAAATATATCCAACATGCAAATACACGACTAAGTATATTTATCTAATATTTAGAATTATTTTTGAACTTATTGTTTTATCACTTATGTGTTTTAAAACTTGATTGTGAAATTAAATTATAGAAATTGTTAATTTGATATTGTATTATTTCATTCGTGTAATTTTCTGTCATGTGACACGATTTGTGTTGTGTATATATGAAATTTTCATTTATTCAAAAAATTAACCGTGTCTTAATATATGTTTCGTGTGTGATCTCTTTAATAGACCGTATCTGTTTAAACACGACATCCATTTATATACGATACGATTAATTACATGACACGATTAGACACGACACACACGAATTGTCACCCCTATTTGAGATAACGAGGAGAAGAACGAGTTTAGAGTTTAGACCTCAGATTATTTGTCATTAGATAATATGTTAATTCCACGTCACTATAACTTACAGTGGAGAGAGCGGTCTTAGGCTCTTAGCGGTTTTTCTAATACAAAATATATATTTGTAAGTATTGATTTTTAGTATTCTCTATAATCCATAAATTATTTCTAGTATATTATCTATTAGTTCATGTTTTATGGATTTTAGATTCATTAACTTGATCTTTTTAATGAACATTTCTCATTAAATGTGTTATCATGTAAACATATATACTCTAATCACCTGTTTGATCAATTTATTTTTAACAGTAAGTTAAATAGTACTATATATATGCTCATCCAAAATGGATGGTGTTGTAAGAAAGTGTGTACGGACATGTGTATGTACCTCTTATGTTCGATATGTATATACTTTAAAAGTTTTATCGGATTACCTTATTGACATGTGAAACACCCTTATAGCTCTTCTTTGGGTGGCCTTATTGCATGAAGTAACGATCTATCTAGGTGGACAAGGTTGTTGTACTCGAGTATAACTTCACTAGGTTGGGTCACTTTGGTAGTACCAGATAGGTCTCTTTCAACAGGATAATAGTCTGTTCGACTTGGCATGTGCCTATGTTGTGGCCACTATATGTCGTTTAATACAATATGTGTTTTTTCTGATCATTTTCAGAAAGGGACAAATATGGAGAAGGTAAGCATATCGAGTACTAGATTTCAGTTAAGTTGTGGTAGAGGTGCTGGTGACATTGGTCTAAGTCGACACTTGATCCCCAATATTTGCCCATATGGAGGAAAGATTTTCTGGCCGAAACTTCTCTCGAGTGATTAATGTGGCGCCATGGTTTATAAGTAAGGATTAACTGGTAGGGCTAAAACTGGTTGGGCTATTTTTTTTCTATTTCAGTCGGGTACCTATATTTTCATACCATATTTATTAATAAAAATATAGGAATCAAAAAATGTATAAGAAAACCATCATTTGTCGTTCATATTATGGATTTTCGAACCGGTTTTTCATTTTAAGTAAAAAAATAAAATTACACATTAAAACTCAAAAATAGGCATTCAAACCTACATTAAACAACAAAACAATTTAATTGAACAATGTTTATATAATCTTCTACTAAAACAGATTGAATAATCAATCGATTGAACAACTAAAATAATATTAATTGATTAATCGTATTAAATACCACTAATTCGTATAGTATGTATAAGTATATATGTAGTAACATCTGTACTGATTCTTTTGGTCTTTTAAACCTTAAGACCGAACCAAAAATCCGAGCTAAAGTAGAAAAATCCAACTATAAACCGAATAGTATCATTTTTATCCATATTTTTCTATTTGATTTGGTATGGTTTTTACCGATTTTTCGGACTCACTGATTTTATTCCTTTCACCCCTATTAACTAGTTAGGAGTCCCTTAGTGGAGGTTAGGAATTTTCGAACTTGAGGATGACCTTGAGGCATGCATGTCGAGTGGAATAAAGTATGGTTCAGGGTTAGTTACACGGTTAAGGGCGCTTCAAATGGGACATGAGGCAACCAACATTAAGCCAAGGTTCAACAACGCAACAACATGAGCCTTGCACACACACACACACACACACACACACACCGCACACACACACACACACACACACACACCGCACACACACACACACTAGTTGCAATATCTTAAATGGGTGCTCATGAATGTTGGGATGTTACCAAGATTTGTGAGTGTGAAGTGGAAATCTTAGGCATTCAGGTTGGGAGGGATGAAGCCTTGTTAGAGGTCAATTGATCGGTTAATGAACCTTTGATTGAGACCCGAGGCGATCGACATCGAACCAAGGTTCATTAGTCATAATGGAAGCCTTGACCATTTCTCATATTGTTTAGGTCATGGTGGATGAGGAGGAAATGCACTACTGTATTAAGAGGAAATGTTCATATATTTTCGACAATACAATACTAGTGAATTGATTTGAGTCATCGACAGTTCAAAAAACATTTTCATCTCCTTCTCCTTCAATTTTTTTCTTCCTCCATTATCTCTTCAGTTAGGACAAAAACGATATCATATCTCTGTGTATACTGACAGTGGAAGACAATTTTGTCCTCAAAGAAGAAGAAATGACTATATTTAGTCATTGTATATTTAGTTCAACATTTTGAAAATATACGCCCTAACATTTGTTACATGTTTTTTTGTACCTCTTGTGATTGGTGATTTAGGTAAGTGTGATTCCATATGTGTTTTCAAAAGCATGTTATTCCCAATATCGATTTGTAAATCAAGTCGTTTTTATAAATTCACGTTTTTTGTAAAATCATGTTGTTACACATGTTTGTAAAAACACTGTAATGCACTATATTTTCTTTTCAAACAGAAATCAACCACACAGAGTCGCTTAAGAACATGAAGGTTTTGAAGATTTATGCATGGGAAAAACATTTTAAGGATGAAATTGCAAAGTTCAGAAGAGAAATGTCGAAATGGATTGAAGCGGTTTTGACTTAGGGGATACTATCTCATCTCATCTTGTATGGATTTTTGTGTGTGTATGTAATTTTTCAATTTTTTTAGATGTTAATATATTTTATTTTTAAAAAATAAATCAATTCATGTGTACAATATATTTATATTGCAACATAAATTTAAGGGTATTTATGTATTTTTATCACTTTACATATAATTTTATACTGAATCAAATAATGTCTTAAGTTATGTACATATAAATATATTTTAATACATGTCCCATTAAACAAAGTATTAAGTAATATGTGTATTAACTAATAAAATTATTAATTAATATGTGTATTAACCAATATATTCAATCAAACACCCACTTAGTTTCAATTTGTGTTGTTTATACCATCATCATTGCTATAAACCTCTTAAAATGTTGGAAAATATAATACTAACCAATAAAATATAAAAGTCTATAAGAAAAAAAAAATTAAATATAAAAATCGAAAAAAAAAATAAGAAATACAAATATTAATCTTCTTTGAAAATATTCCTAAAATAAATATTGAAACCTATATTCATTCTCAACCCTATTTTTGTAGACAAAATAGGAAGAGTTTCCCTCCTTTAATTTTTAGTTGTCTTTGACTTCTACGTACCTGCCTTGTTTATGGTGTTTGAAGCATCTGTTCTTAGAACATCTAACTATAGATAATCCCTGAAAACTTGCATATATGAGAAGATAAACAGACCAAAAGAGAGATTGACAAATCGGTAAAACCACATTCCAAAACATATACATAATACATGGCCTGTTTAAGGATGTTTGTGGTGGTTTCAGCTGCGGTATTTCTCCTTATCACGGCCATCACCGACTCAGTGTCGTCTCAGGAGACCTGCGTCACCAAGCTGAACCCTTGTCTCCCCTACGTGAACGACACCACGAGCTCGATACCAAACACGTGTTGCAACCCCGTGAAGGAAGCCATAACCAACGAATCGGCTTGTCTCTGCAGCTACTACAACACGCCTGGGATGCTCGAGTCCGTGGGCATCAAACCCTCTCGGGTCGCCGACCTCATCCGCGACTGCAAGGTCGATGGCGCAGACCCGGATGCCGTATGCAAAGGTTACATCGTTATTGAACTTCAAAAACGTTTCGACCTTATATTCGTATACTAATAATGATGTATTTCTCGTACTTTGCAGTTTCCAAAGGATTGTCTGCGTCACCGGCAGGCACTTTATGTAATTCCTTCTTTATTTTCTTTTCAGAGGAATAGTTATACAGAGTTAGAACAAGAAAATGTGTTGTTTTAAATGACAAGATTTGTTAATATTACATTTTTAAATAAATTTTAACCTTAATATTTGAATTTTCGGAAAATTATATATTTGTCTACTGTTTGATAGAAAGTTTGAAAAGCAATATGAAAAACTCCAAAGAGTTTTGCAAATTTTTTTAGTAATTTCAATCTCTCTAATTTTAAATAAATGTTAAATAGCAAATTGCTAGCTCAATTTATGCCTTATACGCAAGTTGTTAGTTTTTTTGTTATAATAAATTGTTTGTTAAACTTTTAAAATTTATATGAAGTCAGATAAAATTATTACTATTCACAAAATGAAACATATATTATAAAGAATAAATAATAAAATTTACTACAGCACAAAATTAATAAAACTAAGATGTATTTTTTGAAATAAACTCAAATGTAAGGACAATCTACTTATGGTCTTTATCCAAATTATCTTGATCCTTTTTTTAAGACCTCTAAAATAGATATTATACTTAATATAACTTAATTTATATAAATAATTTTCAGTATTTTATTATTTTTGGCTTATAGTTAATTTACCTTAATTCTATTTATAACAAACATTATTATATATTCAATTTGTGAAATATTTTTTATGTGAACTTACATAAAATTTAAGATTACTTTATGTCGTAAATTTTTAAATATTTTTTATTAAAATTATCCCTAAATTTAAATAGAACTACCAAATTGTTCTGTTTTAAAAGATAAGCTAGTAATTTGCACTCGAAATAAAAGTTCAACTAACAATTTATATTTAACCACACAAAATCCAAATTTCTTTTGTTTTTCGTTCTTTCATCGATCTATATTATTAGTTTCCGAGTTTTAATACTATATAAATATATTGTTGTTTGACAGTTCCTGACCCCCCGCCGTCAAGTACTGCGTTTGGCAAAAGGGTTGCCGGAGTTGAAGTTTCAAGTCTCTTCTTGCTCTTAGCTTCTTTGGTCTTTTACTGATTGGGAACATTTCGAAGCAATATAGCGATGATCTACTTGGCTCACGTATATTAGATTTGTTGTGTGTAAATAATCATTTATATTAAGTGTACTTTTTACGATTTTTTTTTTAATAAATAATCTATGCTATCAAGGATAATGCGTGATCGATCGAGTTTATTTCATTTCAAATTAATATGGATTTTTATTTTTCGAGTTGATTTTGCCTTCCAATGATCAGCAAGGACTTTTAGAAATGAAAGTTTGTGTTTACCCGATGTTACCCCTCCGAGAAGAAAATCAGTGCAATATGTAAACAATGTCTGGTGTACAATAAACATAAACATAAACATAATAATGATTATTGTTATTGTTACAATTTATGAGACGACACAATTAAACGACACGACACGTTTGTGTCTAAACAACTCAGATATGCGGATATCTGTATAAACACGATTAGACACGATTAACTAATCGTGTCGTGTATACCTGTGACACGAATAAAGAAACGATTAAATAATCGTGTCTAATCGTGTCGTGTCTAATCGTGACATAATCATAAAAATTTATAAAATTAATGTTTTTCGTGTTAATCGTGTCGTGTAACGTGTCATTTCGTGTTTAATCGTGTAAATCTGTATCAATCAGGTCGTTCTTAACTGTGTCGTGTCGTATCGTGTCGTGTTAATCGTGTTGTATCGTGTCGTGTTTAATTGATTCGTGTTGGTTCGTATCGTGTCATACCGTGTCGTGTCGTGTCTATCCGTTATGTTTTTTTTTTTTTTTTAATTTCCAAAAAAGTTAATCGTGTCACGTGTGATTTGCTACTTAATCGTGTCGTGTTCGTGTCTGTTTTGAGACACGTTTAGAAATTATCCGTTTAGACACGCAACATGTTAAGACACGACACGATTAATAACACGATACGATTAGATACGTCACGACACGATTGACACCTCTAATGCACTCTATTTATAGGGACACTTAACCTGTTAACTAAGTTAAATTGTTACCGTAGTTGACTCTGGTGTGAATGGCGACTCTTGACCATGATAACTTCTTATCGCTATAAAGTGACTATATGTCAACTCAATCGAGGAATTCGATGACTTGAACATGATAGTGGATGACTCAATCAATCAAATGAGTGACTTGACTAGTGAAATGGTTTTTGATATAGTAGGCAACACTTTGGGGCGATGCCCCGTATGAGGGTCAAGGACCGGAGACGTTTCCTTCTGATGGAGTATCTCCTTAAGCCATGTTAAAATGTGAGGCTCTAATGGATATTGCAAAAGGGTGTTGCCTTTATATAAGCGACCTTTGGTCGTAATGGGTTGAAACCTCTATAAGTTGAGCAGGGTTTTGTCCTTGAGACCGATGCTCTAGTGAATATGTGATCAGCGGGTGCGTCGCTGATAATTCATCATCTCTGCATGAGCCAATCAAGAGTGACTCCTGGTTGATTGTGAAGAAAAAAGGGTAACGATGCTCTTCTTCTCACCTCTATTTTCTTAACTTTTATGCTGTGGATTTTTTTAATTCCAAATATTTTCATTTGGCTTAAAAATCAAATCTTAACTTTGGTGGGATTCTTTGAATTTTAAATCCTCAACTTTTACGAACTTTTTTGAAATTTGAACTTGTCGTTTCATATTCGGGGCATGACTTCACCTCCTTTTTTTTACTGTGAAGAATCAACAATTGAGATGGAGTGACAGTTAATTTCAATAGTCACTGTGTACAATGACTCACCATTAATACCCTTGGCAGTGTAGCCTTCATGCAATTCCCTGGGAATAGTTGTCATCACAAGACGGGTGACGCATCTGAGGAAGAGTGTTGAGAATCCCTTCTTATAAAGGACACTGTTAGTAAGGGTATAACTTGGGGCTATACGTTTCATTCTTTTTGCCTCAGATTCTTCCAGATATTCAGCCTTAGTTTCCAAAAATGCCTTGATAGGCGTCGCCCATGAGTCAGTATTCTGAATGTTGAAACATTCGTAAGCCCTGTGACGTGCAACACTTTCGATGAAGTGCACATTTAGGGGCGTGGTCTGTCAAGCAAATTTATTCAAAGCGCGAGCCTCTACGTTTTCTTATCTAGGGATGGCATTGATCTTAAATTGCGTGAAGCTATCGACCAAAGCCTTAACTTCTTTATGGTATTTCTTCATCTGCTATCCCTTTTCAACATAATCACCTTCCCTAGTGAGGCGTCCTTTAGCTATCCTCATCCGGTTATCAACGCCTCGTATTCGACTTCCTTATTTGTAGCCTTAAGCGTTAGAATTAGTGCATATCTCAAGGATTCCCCTCCATCTGAGGGGGTAAGAACTAATCCTGCTCGTGAGCCTTCGACACATGAGGATCCATCTGTGTATAATTTCAAACAGACGCCACCTTCATGTTTTTCACAGAGTTATTTTGGTTGTGGATGGTGACCCCTCTTCATGGGTTGATTCAACTATGAAATTCGCAAGTGCCTACCCCTTTATGGTCATTCTTGGATCGATTTAAATTTAGAATTCGCTTAACTCAATTGTCCACTTTATCATTCTGCCTGAGGTATTTGGCATTTTTTGAGAAAATGTTTTAGTGGTTGATTAGTTAATACCGTGATTTCATGTTTGTGGAAATAGAGGAGAAACTTCCTAGCCAAGACTACCAACGCAAAGAGGTACTTCTCAACCTTCATATAATTTATTTCTACCTTGAAAGGGACTTTTGATACATAGTTGAATGACACTTGAACTTTCACTAGAACTGAGCTCACCGCTAAGGGACTGAAGCCAATATAGAGAGCAAGGGCATCGCCTTTCTACAGCTTGGCTAAAGGAGGTAGCGTTCGGCGGTGTCGCTTGAGGTCCTGGAACACTTCTTCACACTCTGACGTCCACTCGAAATTTTTGTTCGCTCTTAGGACTTGAAACAAAGGTAGAGACTTATCCCCTACTTTTGCAAGAAAGCGGTTGAGCGCCGCCAGCCTCCCGTTCAAGCTTTGCACTTCCCTGTGACAAGTTGGGATTTTCATACCCTCAATGGCATCGAGCTTCTCCGGATTAACATCGATTCCTCTCTGACTGTCCATGTAGCCTAAAATATTCCCAGATTGAACGCCAAAAGTGCATTTCGCGGGGTTCAAGCGCACCTGATGGATCCGCATCCTCTCGAAAATATTCCTCAAATCCTCTATATGGTTGACGCCTCTGATGGGTTTCACTAACATTTCATCCACATACGCTTCCATAGTGACGCCCATCAGACCCGTGAAAAACTTATTGGCTAGACGTTGGTAGATGACGCCAGCATTAATCAATCCAAAATGCATAACAATGTAGTGATAAATGCCACTATTAGGCTTGTTCAAATTAACTAGTTCGGATGAACTGGTCTGGTTCGAACCAGTTCAGCTGAACTAGTTCCAAAACCAAACCAGTGTTTTTAGGCTTCAAATAGACCAGTTCAAAATACTACCAAAAATTCAGTTCGAATCGGTTAGACTCGACTCGTTTTTTTATACTGGTTTATACTTAAAACCATTTTAAACCTATATAACTTTAGAACCGGTTTAAATCTAAATCAACTAAACCGGTCTGAATTTAAACCAAACCTAGAGATGTCTTCATTAAACCAAACCTAGAGATATATTGGACTCTCATATGTTGATGTTGGACAGGATTTTAGTCGGTTGTGGAACATATTTTCAATCGGTCCAGTGTGTTTTTTAGTCGGTTCAGTGTATTTTTCAGTCGGTTCAGTGTTTTTTCAGTCGATTCAGTGTTTTTCAGTCGGTTCAGTATTTTTTCAGACGGTTCAGTATGTTGGACAGGATTTTCAGCTAGTTTAGGTTCGCTTTGAACCGGATTATTTCCGAACCAAAATTGTTATAAAAAAACATAACAGAATAGTTCGAACCAGTTCTGAATCGGTTCGAACCATACCAGTTTTTTTTCCTTAAACCATACCATTTTTTTAGAAACATAAAAAAGTACTAGTTTTTTTCAAACCAGACCAGTTCAGAACCAGTTCGACCCCGAACCGGTTCATGAACAAGCCTAGCCACTATCTGCATAAAAGTCTGTATGGCTGGTCTCGCTATTTTCCATTTTCATCTGATTTTACCCGAAGTATGCATCCATGAAACTCAAGAATTCATGCCCTGAGGTGGCGTCGATGAACGGATAAATTATGTGCAAAGGATATGCAACTTTAGGACAAGCTTTGATCAAATCACGGAAGTTGACGCACATTCGCCACTTTCCATTGATTTTCTTCACTAATACAGGATTTACAAACCTGGTTTTAAAACTAATCTCCGTGGCGAACTGGGGGTCGACCTTCTTTCCTACCTCCTGCCTGATGGTTGTAGCATTTTCTTCCCTCACAGGTCGTCGCTTTTGAGTAATTGGCTTGAAGCTAGGGTCTATGTTCAACTCGTGGGTAATCAGATCTTCTCTGATGCCTGACATGTCATTAAGCTTCCAGGCAAAGAGTTCTTGAAATTCAATCAGCAGTAGAGTAAAGGATTTAGCCTGCTCTTCAGGGAGCGTTGCCATTATCTAAACGACCTTGCTAGGTTCTTCTCTCTGTACCTTCCTTAATCCTTCCACCGGGGTTGGACAAACATTCCCTTCCCTAGGATCATCTTCCGTCTAGATGGACGTTCTCTTCTTCGTCAACACCTGACGTCGCGTGGACTAGACATAACAAATGCGAGCCCCCAAATGATCTCCTTTCACGACTCCTACTCCATGGGGTGTTGGGAATTTTAGCAGCTGGTGATATGTACAGTGGATCATTCGATGAGGGTACAAGGTGGATCGCCCTAATATCGCATAGTAGGTTGCATGAGCTTCGACAACAATATAGGTGACACTTATTTACAAGGACTTTCATCCCTCGCTCAGAAATACTGGCAAGGTGCTGGCCCCTACTGGGAAGTTCACCTTTTGTAAATCATTATCGTTTTTTCCCACGATTTTCAAGGCGTCGAGGAAAAGGACGTCTGTGGAGCTTGATGAATCGTTAAGTACCCTATTCACATCCTATCCATCAATTTCAGCTGTGATGACTCGTGCATCATCATGTGGGCAAGTTACATGATCCATTTCCTCATCAGAGAAAGTCATACTTACTTCATCTTCCATCATATGACGGTTCCCTTCCTTGGTAGTCTCGGACAATTGGGTGTTATAGACCTCTCGGGCACTGCTCTCCCCTCCTGAGGCGAAGCCACCACTGATCACATTTAAAGTCCCCTTTTTAGCTCTGGGAGTGCCCTGCCACCTTTCCCTTACGGGCGACGTCGTACGATCCCTCCTGGGACTTGGGTTACGCCCTCGCTTAGCCATGAAATTTCTAAGGAGTCATTTTTGTATTAAGGCCTCGATATCTCGTTTGAGAATTTTACAGTCGTCGGGGCTATGACCCTTACAACGATGGTATCGACAATATTGTTCATGGTCTGGCCCCATGGGTCCCCAATTCTTATGCGGAGGCGGTGGCGACGCCCAATCCCACTTCTCCATTTCATTAAAGTTGACGGAATTTTCTTGATTCAAAAGGGTGAAAGTCTCGTAGACCTCCCTGGTCGGGCGTTGTAGTAGATGGCATCACTTGTCGTCTTGAGGATGATTCTTTTGTGATCCTTGGTCTGGATTTTTCCTTCATGGACTTCTTTCTTATTCTTTGTAGGCTTTTCTACCCTCCTTAGCTATTTTGAGGTCAATGTATGCCTTGACCCTTGCTTCCATCACCTTCACCGTGTTGACGGGTATGTCACTCATGCTGTCATATAAGGCCGAGCTTTTGGGACCCAACGCCCGAACAAAAGCACGAATGGTTTCACCGCTAGTGACGACTTGGGCGATGCCTGGAAGTTCTTTGTTGAAGCGATTATAAAAGTCTCCTAGACTCTCATCGCTCCTTTGCTTGATGTGAACAAGAGTACCGACACTCTTAACGAGTTGTCGCCCGCCCATAGATTCCATGATAAACTTGTCTTTTAAGTCCACGCATGATTTGACGGATGTCTTGGGTAAGCCAAAAAACCAATGAAAGGCTACGCTACCCAAGGTTGAGGAGAAGAGCAACGCAAAGAGGTTATCGTCGTTGGTTCTTCCTAGAAGAGAGGTTTCGTGCCTCTAAATGTGTTCCACTAGATCGCCTTCCACATTATAACAGTCAATCCTTGGGTTCTAAACATGTGGCAGCACCGTTACCGCTAGGATTTCTGGAGTAAACGGATGTGACGCCCTGTCCCTCATCCTCAGCATCACCTTTCCTTTCAGCTCCTTCACTTTCATGGCGACAAGCTCTTCAATATCCTCCCGAGTCATTTTGCCCGGGGGAGGAGCCGTTGTCGATCGTGTGCCTTAAGTGGCGGCGAAGGTATCATTGGAGGATGCGACACATACAATGGTACGACCTGAGGCCTCAAAGTTGCTTCCTCTGTGCGATACGGCTCGGTGGGACGGATGGCACGGGACGTCGCCTGACCCTCTCGTCTTTCCAAGAGCTTGTCCAATGTGGTGATGAATGTGGCTGTGAGGATTACTTATGGAGTAACCTCCCTAGGAGGATGCGCCCTTCCAGAAGATGTGATGCAGGATTGCACCAGTCTGGGTGATGTCGGGTCCTGTCGGGGCAACACTGGATGCTAATGGATGCTAAGGCTCTTCAGTTGGTCTTGTGGCTGCTGGTTGGGGCCTTCGTTGACCAGCCAATGGGGTCGAAGCAATGGGGAGATTCGCCCCTACAACGTGATCCCTTTGCGACATAAAGGTCGAGGGTGTTAGGTGTTGTTGCAGGCTGTATAAGGAATCTCCTTCGATGGGTTCCTTGTGATTTGTCTTTACTCTTGTATTGGTGGGAGACATGGTTGTGCTTTAGCTCTAGGGTTCCCCACAGACGGCGACAAATGTTGGATCTTCGGAAACCTTCACCCCACACTGGTGTCGCTCTTCCTTGACCACTGACCTACACAAAGGAAAGTCCTGAGTGTCCCGTTTGTTTCCCCTCCGAAACTTAAGTCAGTTAGGGTTTTCAGGAGCAAATATATGGTAAGAGCTCAGTAGTAGTGTGTAATAAATGGAAGTAAATGCTAGTATTTATAGAAAAGGTTAACCTGATAAATAGGTTAACCTTTTACCGTGGTTGGTTGTTGACTGTGGTTACTTTATGTCATTTGGAAGGGACGGGGAGTCAAATCACTAGATCTTGAGACGTCAAGTCTCCAGATTTTAGGTGTCGGGCAGGTGTCGGGTGATCGCTGGCGACGACCTCAGAAGAGGCGTAGCCTCCTTGATTACTTGGAGGTGTCGCCTGGAGTACACCCGGGGACGAAGCCCCTTTAGTGGATCGACGCATGGAAGGTGTCCTATAAAATCGTCACCTCAATACCCATCGGAATACATAATTAATACCCCAATCAAACACATCATTCCTCCCGCACGCGGCGTCGGCATAACAGCAGCAGCAGGAACAAGCACGGCCTCTCCAATCTCTCATTTACCCAATTCACTCTGTCGGTAAGGGAAGAAAGCCGACACAACATTTGGCATTTGGCAATGTAGTCAACTGAATAAAGTCTTTAATTATATAAAGTAGAAGTCTTTAACATATATAATAATAAGCAGATGTATAGATGGTTCAAAACGTCGGCTTCTGACTCGTTTTTGTGAGGAGACTACACTTCAATGATGATTATCTACAAACAAAGTGGTTGCTACTAGTGGACTAAGGTAGGAATTAAGTTCAGCGATAAAGAAAACTACGAATAAAATAGTTTTTTTTTATTTTTTCTACAGCTAATTTTAATTAAATTAAAAAACTAACTAAATCAAATATATATGTTAAAATTTAAATTGCTCTTGGTGATAAGCAGTGTTATCATAACCGAATCGACCCTCGAGCCGGTGAGATGGTCGGTTTTCAACTTTGTCGGTCGGACCCGACCAAATCGAACGGTTCACCATACATAAATAAAAAATATATAAAAATACAACACTCTAAGATGCATCAATAATCAACTCTAGATCTTACTCGTCCATCATCATCGTCTTCTAATTCACACTCTATGCTAGAACTTAGGTAACTGCAGCAGTAACAAAGAAAAATTCCACCTGCAACAAGAAATTGTTGATCACATAAAGAATCGATCATCAAACAGCTCAAGCTATAAATAGGGTAGCCACGGTCATGCATGCGAGAGATCGAACTAATAAATTAGGGATGAAACAAGAGCAAATGAGGAAGATGAGCTATTTGTTGATTTTTGGCTCCTAATTTTAGTCCCACACCAATGGGAATTTGAATAGGGGGAGTTTGGCAGTTATAAAAGAACTCATTCTCCTCCCATTTGAATTCATCCCAACATTTGAATCCATCCCAACCTTTAAATCTTCTCTCAGATATTAATAAGAGTGTACTATTTTAGCGGTGCTCGTAGACTAGACTTATTTGATCGAACTCTGTTATTAAAGTTTTGAGTGTGTTTTCTTTCTTTATCTCTTTTATTCCGATGTATTTACAGTTGTCATGCTGTTTGTCGGGTATCTTTGTAAGTGTTCTGCCCGGTTCATTTGTTTTAAATCAGTTCATTTCACTAGTTGTGTTTTTGTCTTAGTGGGAAAATTACCCAATTATCCCAACAAATGGTATAAGAGTCGAAGGTTCGTCCTTGGGTTGTCTGAAAATTGCTGTAATATTGAAAACTATATTTTGAGTCTGTAATGGCAACCAAAAATCAAGAAGGAGAGGGTGTTGTCTCAAATATTCCATCCAGGGTGTCGAGCTCCTTGTCATCATGGTTGAGGTTCCCGGTGTACAGTTTGAAATTGGCGGTGGAAATATTTGTCGGTTCTGGCCATTTCCGCATGTGACTAGCAGAGGTTTTAGACTCTCTTTTCCAGCAGGGTATTGATATTGCTATTGAGGAAAAGAAACTAGAGGAGGTAGAGGATAAAGATTAGAGTATCATTAATCGGTTGACGACTTGACGTGAGAACTATTCGATCTTGCATGTCCAAAGTGGAGAAGTATGCTTTCAAAAATGAGACTTCTGTACAAAAATTGTGGAAGGCGTTGGAGGACAAGTTTCTAAAAAAGTGGTAAGAACAAGCTCCTGATGAAGAAAAGGTTGTTCCGATTTAATTACCAATCAGGTACTACTATGAATGAACACATCACTATGTTTAATCAATTAGTAGGAGACCTATTGAATTTAGATGTGAAATTTGAGGATGAAAATCTGGTTTTGATGGTGTTATCAACTCTTCCCGATGAATTTGAACATTTGGAAACTACGTTATTTCACGGGAAGGGGAATGTATTGTTAGATGTCGCTTGTTTTGCTTTATATAATCACGAACTGATTAGGCGGAATAAGATGAAAACCAAAGAAACGGCATGAGAAGAAGCATTGGTTGCAAGTGTCGTCGGCAAAGCCAGTCAAATGAGAGAATAGGAAGGTTTAAATTCAAAGGTCGAGTTGTTGCCAAAGATGAGTGTATTTTCTGTCATGAGAATGGGCACTGGAAGAAAGACTGTCCAAAGCTGAAGAAGAAATGGAAGACTCTACAAGATGCAAATGTTGCAGAACGCACAACTGATGCGGAATCACATATCTATTTGATAGTCTCGTGTTCAGCACCACTACATCCAGATGAGTGAATATTGGATTCAGGTTGTACCTATCATATGTGTCCCATTCGGGAATGGTTCTTTGAATTTCAGGAACTCAATGGTGGGGTTGTTTACATGTGTAATGATAATCCATGTAAAACAACTGGGATAGCAACTCAGATAAAGGCTATTCCACGGGAATCAAATCAAGAAGCGGATGCCCTGAGCAAATATGCCTGGTAAGCGACACCCTTACGAGTGTGGTTCATAGAAACCATCCTTGATAAGCTAGCCTCATCTGCACAAATATCAACACTATAATAGATTGGATTACAATAGCTTCGGCGATGCCAAAAGGATAATTCGTTTGGCCCCGAATTATAAGATAATTGATGGAACACTATACAAGAGGGGGGGGGGTCTCTACACCTTACCTCAAATGTGTCGCTCATCTTGAGATGACTACCATTCTAAGAGAAGTACACGAAGGATACGCAGCCTGCCATGAAGGTGCAAGGTCTATTATGCGAAGAATCTTAACCAATGATATTACTGGCCTACGATGAACCAAGAGGCACGACCCTGATTTTGAAGTATGAGTCATGCGAGAAGTTCAACCCAAAAATAACACGCTCGTCGACAGAATTAACCAGCATAGACATCGCGTGGCCCTTTGCTCAATGGGGAATTGATCTAGTGCGCCCATTACCAAAGTCTAAGCAATACACTTATATCATGTAGCCATCGACTATTTTTTAAAATGGGTTGAAGCGAAGGCATTGACGTTCACTGCAGAATTTCAAGTCATCAAATTCCTCAAGACTAAAATCATTTCTAGATACGTAATTCCAAGCATTCTAATTAGTGACAATTGGTCCACAATTCGTCGGGAAATAATTGAAATGGTTTTACGAAAAGTTAAAGATAGAGCACAAGCATGCATCGCTAAAACATGCGCAGACCAATGGACAAGTAGAAACAGTGAATAAAACAATCTTGAATGGCTTGAAAAACAGACTCGACACCTTGGAAGGAAATGGGTAGAAGAGTTGGATAATGTACTATGGGCGCTTCTAACAACACAAAAAGGAGACTGGGCAAATGCCTTTTGGACTGGTATACGGTTCTGAAGCAGTGGCCCCAGCGAAAATAGTAGTGGCGTCCCATAAAGTGAAGCATTTCGAGACAGTAACTAATGAGACTCAAATGAGACTCGAATTGGATTTAGTGGATGAGAAAAGATGGGCTTCATAACAAACTTAGTTAAGGATGCGCCTCGCAACAGCAAGATATTACAATAGACAAGTATACTCTCACCATTTATTTGTGGGGGCGAGGGTATGGAGAATGAATGAATTTGCGTGCCAAGACAAGATAAATAAGTTCTCTCCAAAATGGGAAGGGCCCTATAAAGTCACCGTTATTTCCCACACAAATGCATATGTTCTCGAAGACGAAAAATGAAACGTATTAAAGAATACTTTTATTGCGGAACATTTGAAAAAATTCTACGCATAAAAGGCGTCGCGTAATTCATATTTATGTATCACAATTAGAAACTTTCAGTACTTTGTAATTTTGCCAAAGCAATGTCCAATACATATCAAAGGCGTTGCAAAATACTCAAGAAGCATCCAATATTTAATGGCAAAATGCTTAAGTTCGATTATATGCATAAAAGGTAATTAACACATAGAGCGTAAACTGTATCTTTCGGGATTAAGTCATAAAGTCGAGGAGCGTATTTTTCAAGATCCAGGTTCCTTAAAAAGTTAAGCGAGAAAATAGCATTAAGCGTTGCTATCAAAAGCGAGCATGATCCATATCAGGTAATTAGGTGCTTAGAACGAAGCAATGCTATCGGGAAGGCAAAAGATACTTAGCATGAAAAATGATAAGTACTAAAACACTAAAGAAAAGGATTCCCGTTGATAAAGATGGAAATAAATGTATTCTCATGACAAAGATAAGACGTTGCTATATAAGAATGAATAAGTACTTGGCAAAATAAGGGTTAATCAAGATTATAAAGAAAAGGTGTTGAAACATCATTATATAAAAAGCGCCACAATTCATCAAAGTCCTTACAACAAAAGAAAGACAAAAAAATAACGAAGGCTAAAAAGGCTAAGTCTAAGAGCTATAAAATCTACTCTAAGGGCGGGGGCGGATCGTTTGCTGGAGAAGGTGGCGCTAGAGGGTCCTCCTTGGGAAAGAAGGAGGTGGATCCTCTTTGGGGGGGTTAAGGATGAGGCGTTCCTCGATTAGAAGCAGACCCCTCAGAGGAGCCTCTTTCACTCTTAGACTCCTCGTCGATTGCCTTCGCCTCTTCAGCCTCCTTGGCCTTCATGGCGAGGTAGTCCTTCAGGGAAGGGAGTTAGTCCAGAGGAATGTTGGCGTCGACATTTAGATTGTCCTTGGACGCCTTCTTGAAGATGGTGACCAAGATGAAGCGACTCCACTCCACCACAACAAGTCTGAACTCCTCGTTGGTTCGGAAGTTCTCGATGGCCTCAACGGCGCTCTCCTCTAGCCTCTTGGAGAGTTCCGTCATAAGAAGTGACACCTCCTCCGCTACTCGTTCAGCCCCCTCTTCGCCTCTACAGCTGCCTGCTGGAAAGGCTCCCAAGTCTCGTAAGGCTCAGCCATCTGATTTCAAGTAGGTCCCGCCGGAGGTTAAAGTGAGGCCACACATAAGGCTGTAACGTCCCTTTTCTGTGCACGCCACCATAGGGGAGGAGGTATGTGTCACTAAGGGTGGAGATGGAGGTGTCGTCGGTCGCTCGTCCATCATCGCCACCTCGGACCCGGTAGCAAGAGTCTGAGCTGGGGTCTGCACCTTTTGCTTAGAAGGCTGAGAAAGCATTGCTCCTGAGGGTGTTGCTATTGGCGTAAAAGGATTTAGGAACTACACCTTTAAAAGTGGTGACAACCTCATTGGTGGCAGGGTTGAAGAGTTTAGGTGGCGCGATTTGGGGGTCGAATGTATCCTCCATCTGGACCACCTTCTTTTACCGCTTCCCCGAAGAGTACATCTTCCGCTTATTCAACCCTTCAGGGGCGTCGCCCTTCTTCTCCTTGGGCGCCTTTTTCTGTGGATCACCCTTGTTACGACCTAAACCATACGCAATCTTGGAAAATCTATTTTTGCAAAAATAAAAGAGTAGATTATTACCCGGGGAGATGAAGCAAGCGGATGAAGGCGATGCTCTACTAAGGAAACGCCAACCTGCTCTAAGTCTGACTTGCTAGTCTCCTTGGAAATTTGTTGGGCATGACCCGCCTGGTGTTCCAAGTCTATGAGCGTCAAGGATTCAATATCATACGAAGACAAGTCCTTGAGGCATGAGCAAGAATCTTTGCCCGCCTTCGCCGGTCCCAGGCACCAGGCTACACCACCTTTGAAGAAGAAATAGGTGCCAATCCTAAAAGGGGGAAGTACTCGGGTGGTAAAAAGAAAATCCCCGATGCGGTTTGAATCAAGACGATAAAAACAACGAAAAATGTTTAAAGAATAATAGTGTCACCCACTAAGGTGACACGGACCCACCCAAGCGCGAATAGCGTTGGGTGAGAATTGGGTAGGAGAAATGTCATGTTAACAACACATTTCGGCTAGATCCGAAAAATAAAGAAACCTTAATCTTGCATCGATTTGAAGTGGGTATATGGTTTCCTCCTTATCCTTAGTAAGACTCACGTAGTGAGAATTTTCAGGATCCACATCATCCGGGAGGGGAAACCTCGGTGAAAGAGCGTTGCTCATCCCGACCTCTGCCACCGCGTTGACGAAAATAAAAAGAGAAAAGATGTTGAGTTTAGGATCAGAAAAACCAGAAGCGAAAAAGACATTCTCACTCATGTCTGAGTCGGATGCCATCCTTCTAGCTGAACGGATGATTCGAAGATGGTGAGCATTAAGGTTGAGAGGAAAACATTGAGATATGATGTTGGAATTGGAGAAAAGCGTTCAGAAACAAAGGCAAAAGGGTGTGCAGACCGCGGCGAAGGCGTTCGAAACTTTGCAAAAGCGTTCGGAGCTTGGCCGGAATTCTAGAGAGAAATCAGGGGTTCTATAGAGAGAAACGACTGCTTTTTTGGAAAGATGGTTGAAAATGACATAAGATGGGTGGTTGAGGTATTTATAGGTGGGCCTATAGGTGACCCAAAAAGTCACATATGCTAGGCCTAGGGGCCCAAAATTACCAAAATACCCCTCTGGCAAATGAAGAGTCTCCTTAGGTCTGGAGACTTTATAGAAGATCCTGTCCCAAACTTAGTTTGAATTTTGAAATTCAAAAAACTAATCATGATAGGGTCAGGTCAGTGCAGTGCATGAAGGACACGTGGGATCTTGTCGAGAAATAGCGTCACCCATAATGATACGGTTGGTCAAGATGGATTCACAAACCTCGTGAAAGGCGTCACCATGAAGTTATGACTAGTGTCCCTTGGAGAATGTAGTAATCCCAGGATGAGGGACGCTCATCCAGGACTTCTGGGGAAGATGATGGGTTATGGACCTTGAGCTTAGGTATCCTTATGCCTGATCTAGGTTCGGTCGGATCTTGACCCCGGATAAGATGAGAGCGACGCCTTTTGTCCAGTGTTGGCGTCGCTCCTAGGAGAACCCATGGGTGTCACCTTTGGGGAGGATACGCCCAACGCCCTTCGCCACCTCAAGACAAGGGACAAGAAAGGACTAAGTTTAAATGAGTGTGAGAGCACAGATGAGAGCCATAGCATACAATACAGCGCCCCTATAACCTATTACATCTATTTATGGCATGACAAGAACAAATTTGACAGAAAGGACACGCTATCATAGAGTAGTTGTCCTAGTGCTCATCAACACTACCCAACCATGGTTCCCTCGCCAAAGAAAGCTTAGGATGACAATGGTAAGATCTGGCCTAAGCATGGTCCTAGGTAAGGGGCTATAAATACCATTACCTACCTCATATTTACATTGATTGCACATTTACTCTCCACCTTCAATACACTTCCTCTGCATTTACTCCCCTCACGAAACGAACTTCCGACTGACTTTATAATCAAAGAGCAAACAACGGGAACACTCTGAGCTTTCCTTCCGTGCAGGTCATCGGAGCAGCAATGGAATCGCTTTGGAAAACTTACCCAAGGCGAGTCTGAAGTTGTAAAAACTCTATTGTCGGTGGTTTATGAGTTCAATTCCAATAACACAAAGTCTATTTGAATTAAGACATGAGACACTGTGTGAATTGACACTGTTTTGGTTATTTGAATTTTAATGGAGATAGATTAGAAATTATCTCTAATGGTTATTACGTAATAATGAGAAATCTAATAATATGGAGATTGATTATGATAAAGTGAAAGCACTTGAGTCTAAATCAACAAATATAAAAGGTAGACTCAAACTATAAGAAATGTTAAAAATGGGGGGAGGGAGTGATATATTCTTGAAGCCTAATGTTTGAAATTTGAAGTTGGGATATCCTTTTTTACTAAACTGTATTAGGTTGATTACTTTTTAACCAAATTTAATTATGATGTCAAACCTTTTGAACTTGTTCAAGTTTTACTTTTTGTGTAACTTTTTTAAAATTATGGTGGATTAAACGTTTTGACTCGCGTAGGCATGTCTGGTTATATTTGGCTCAGATATGCTGACCATCTAATTTACGGGTAGAGTTCAGTTGGTACTCATGTGTTCTAATTTATCGTTTACCTGACACGAACATGGTCGATTGACACAAATTGACACCTCTAACTCACATTCATCAAATGATCATTTTTCATGTACTGAACAAAAATACATACTTTTAAAAAACAAAATCTATGGGAATACCAACAATTATTTTTTAAAGTCTGCTTTCATAAAAAAAACTAAGAAAAAACTAAAATATCTTATGAGTCTTTCTTTTACATACTTGTCATTATGTCAAATTGAAAAATAGGAATTGCTTTCTACATACCAATTATATATTTGAAAATAAAAATTATTTTTCACATACCACTTATATTCTTTCTTTTCACCAATTCTCCTACTTATTTGAATCTCTTGCCATTTTTATTAGACAAAAACGAGAAATTCTTGTCGTTTTAAATGCAAAAATTAAGAAGCACTTATTATTTTTGGATGATAAAAACAACACGAACTTATTGATTTTTATCGTCGCTTCAACCATAATTATATGTTTTGGGTCATCACATTTTAGGATTTCAGCCATTAGTGACCCATTTCATGTTGAAATTGATAAATTTAGGCAGTAGAAAGGTGACTTATCTTTAATAGAACATGTTGAGTAGTTCGAAGAGAACGACTTCAACCGCAAGAGAGAGGCGGTAGCAGACGACGACAGGCTGCGGGGACGAGCATGTTGTAATGACGACAACAAACAAAAGATTGTAAAAGCTAAGTGGGATAATTATTGAAAAGATAGAACGTAAGTGGTTTATTGAAAGTATTTTTTTTTTTTCAGAATTTATTTTAAAGACAAGTATGTGAAATACACATAAGATATTTTCACCTTTTGATGATTGTGGTTTTAAAAATTGATCGTTAATCTTTCAATAGAATTTTCAATTTATATGTTCAATAGTAATTTTATTTTTTTATTGTTCGTCCTATTTATAAAATGAATGATATATGGCTTTAAACATCATTATTTGATTATAATGGTCAGAAAAAAAAAAACATTTATGGCATGTTGTTTTCACGGAATGGAAAAGGAATTCGGCTTACGGATTTCGTAAGAAGTTGTTCTTTTCGCGGAATTGGACAAACTTGGCTTATGGATTCCGGGCGGGGTAGACTTAGACATTCCGAGCAAAAAACAAAGAATTTGTAAGGAGGGCGGGCAAGGAATTCAGAATAGATGTACAAATGACTGTTTTGCCCTTAGTAACTTTTCATAAGGGCCAAAATACCCTCCTTCACTTCAGTTGTTAACGAAGAAGCTCCCCTCCTCATTCCAAGCTCCCCGCGCCTCTCCTCAGGTATGTTCATCCCAGCTCCCCACGCCTCTCCTTTCTGGGTTCATTTAGGGGGCCTGAGTAGGGATTTCCTTCGTCACTAAGTAGGGATTTCAATCGAATAACGCCAACAATGCATCAAGAAGTAGAACATGTACCTCAGAATGGCTTCAACTTTGTAGAATTTCGCATCCGAAAAATAATCTATAGCATTATTCGCCAAGAAATGGTAGAAAACAAAAACTATCAACGATCCAGAAGGAAAATCTCATTTTTACTTGAGTGATCGTCCATACGTACCAGGGGAGCTCTGTGCTCTGACAATGGGAACGGAGGTCGGGGTTCTCTGGCATTTTAGCGGCGCATTGGGCGCAGAAAATGAGGAGTTGTAGAGGAAGGAGCTCGAATCGGTGAACTGGAGCTTCAGGAGTTTATAAACAATAAGGAAATATGCGGTAGGTTTCGCTATTGAGGTCGTTGATGCCGCCATTGCTGATGTTTCAGGAGGAGGGAGGTGTCGGAAGGAAGAAGCGGGAGTTCGTTTGGCTCAGTGGCTAGTAGTGGCAGATTCCTCATCCTAAAGCCCCCCGTGATTTCTGGGTTTGGCGAAATTCAGAATTGTGATTTATTGAGATTGGCATTAGTTGAGATTGGCATTATGTTGTTTAGCTTGATTTTGTGTTCAGTTGATTATACTGTTTAGTTGATTATGTTGTTTGGAGTTGAGCGGTGTACATGGAAGTTTGCTGAGTATGATGTGTTATGTGTATGTCTTGTTTCTGCGTTCGTGTTGATGATGGATGATGGAACAATTGTAAAAATTTAAATAGTTAAAATGAAAATAAATATATTTTTAAGACTAAATTTACATAAAGTCAAAAGTTAATAGGTGTAATTGCCTCCCTCAACCCTATGAAGCTTTGTCCCTATTTAGTGTAGTCGTGCCTATCGAGCATTACCCTCAGTTTTTTTTCTATATTTCTAAATTATGAAGAGATGAAACTAATGAGAATCATATGCGCTATGTATATATATACTAAGTCCTCATAACGATCTACTATAGATCACAAAAATTAATCTTTGCCTCGATCTAGTTTATAGAGTATTAGAACTTTGACACTACGTATCATTAATTAGCCCGTCTAGCTCAGTTGGTAGAGCGCAAGGCTCTTAACCTTGTGGTCGTGGGTTCGAGCCCCACGGTGGGCGATTTATTTCAGCTATTTATTTCTTCACAACAAGACGGTTATACAATTATACAGCGATAGAATGACAATTATATCGAGTCTTAAACGTGTCTCAAAACTTCTAACACGACACGATTATTAATAATCGTGTCGAATTATATAAAAGTTGTTTAGACATGAAATCCGTTAAGGTGAAACTCATATACACTTTAAAGCAAATATATACATACACAAATTCATATATACAAAGGTCATCAAAATTCAATATTAAAAAATAAGTTGGTATTTTAATATTTTATTATTATTATACATAAATGTGTCTAACCGTGTCACATGACACACAACACGATTAGTTAATCGTGTTTATAAAAGATATCTGCAGATCAGAGGTGTTTAGACACGATTATTAATCGTGTCTAAACGTATAAGAGTTGTTTAGACACGGGATTCGTTAAGGTCAAACTCATATACGTTTAATGCATATCGTGTTGTGGCATTTAATCGTGTCGTGTTAGAAATTGTCAACTCTACCTTTTCTCCATACCCTACACTCGAGTACTATCTATCCCTTACAAAACATTGGACAATTATTAAAAATATTTGTTTAACCTTAAAAATCATATTTGAGAGTTGATTTATTATCTTCTTACTCCATCACTTTAGTGTAATTTTTTAAATTTCTGAATTATTAAAAATATTTGTTTAACCTTAAAAAATATCATCACTACTTCTTATTACTTGAGTGAATTTGGATAAAATTCTCCCATAATGATCTAGCTCACTTTTGTAAGTTTTTGCTTTTGAACTTAGATCTTGAGATCATCAGTCAACTGATTTTTCGTCTCATAAGTGGTTGTTGCACAGGCATAAGTTTGTTTTGATGATTGATCAACTTGCTCTTTATCTAACCCTTTGATTATTGGATCCGCTATACTATTCTTCGACCTAACATAGTCGATCATAATAATTTCAATTAAGAGCAATTGTCTAATAATATTATGTCTTCGACAGATATGTCTAAACTTACAATTACACATGTTACTATGTGCCCTAACCAATCGCAAAATTACTATTCTAATATATGCAGATTGTTGAAACTAATTTTGGCCACTTCTGAATATCGTTGAGCAAATGGTGTAGTTATTCATCATATTCAACACATTTATCTAGTTTTATAAACTAAGATTTCATGGTGAATCTCGTAATAGCAGTTTGTTTTGAGGATTTTCATGATATGGTTGCACCTCCTAATATGAACACAAATCCACACGCGGAGTTCGAGATCCGGATATCCAATTTACATCACTACAACCCTCTATAATAGTTAAATATATTTTATAATACAACTAATAACTACGAGTATATCTCAAGTACATGTGTAATCTTATGATTCGGTTCCAATGATCGATACTTGGATTACTTATATATTTACTCAGTATGCCAACTACGTGTGCAATATCAGGTCTAGCACATGTCATCAAGTACATAACACTTCCATTGACCCTTGAGTAATATACTTGAGAGACACTATCACTTGTATTTCATCAGACATACTTATTCGGATCCATCAGAAAACATTCCTATTTTTTTCATCCTTGATGACTTTTTCTAATACTTTATCAATATAATGAGATTGACTTAAAATGATTTCTTCTAACGTTTTATTAATCCTTATTTCAAGAATTTCATTAGCAAGCTTTTGATCTTTCATGTAAAATCTTGAATTCAATATATTTTTAGTAGATTTAATCATTGCATCGTTATTTCCTAAGATACGCATGTCATCAACATAAAGACACAAAATGACGTAAACTTAAATTTTTATCATTCATGTAGATGTATTTCTCACATTGATTTATTTTAGATAATTTTCCAAAACAATATTGTTGAATTTCTGATTGCCATTGTTTTATTGTCTGATTCAGACAGTACAGGGACTTTACCAATTTGCAGTCTTTCTTCTCTTGCTCTAGCACAGAGAAGCCTTATGGTTTTTCCATGTAGAATTTTCCTTCTAAATAACCATTTTAAAACATAGTTGTAGTTATTCATCATATTCAACAAATTTATCAAGTGATATAAACTCAGATTTCGTAGTGGATCTTGTTATAGATGTTTGTTTTTAGGGTTTCCATGATATGGTTGAACCTCCTAGTATGAACACGAATGCACATGGATATCCAAATTGCATCATCATAACCCTCTAAACATACAATTACACATGTTACTATGTGCCCTACCAATCACGGAATTACCATCCCAATATATGCATATTGTTAAAACCACTTTTGGCCACCTTACAATATCGTTTAGGAAATAGTGTAGTTATTCATCCTATCTGACACATTTATCCAGTGTTATAAACTCAAATTTCAAGGTGGATAACGTTATAACTGTTTGTTTTGAGGTTTTTCATGATATGGTTACACCTCCTAGTACGTAACTTTCATTTTTATCTTTTACGTAGATGTATTAGTCACATTAATTTATTTTACATTATTTTTCCAGAACGTCATCGTCGAATTTCTAATGTCACTGTTTCAGTGTCTGATTCAGACTGTATTGTGACTTCACCAATTTACAATCTTTTTTCTCTTACTCTGGCACAGAGAAGCTCTCAGACTCTTCCATGTAGATATTTTCTTCTAAATAATCATTTAAAAAAAACGTATTTACATCCAACTAATGTACTTCCAGATTTTGCAATGTTACTATTGTGAGTATCATCCTAATGGAAATAATTCTCCGTACGAGAGAATATGTGTCAAAGTAATCAAGGTATTCTTCTGTCTTGTAACCCTGAATTTCAAGTCTTGCCTTATACTTATCAATTGTTCCTGAATTTTCATTTTTCATATGAAAACTCACTTGTAGCCTAGTTGTTATATTCTGGAGGAAGATCCGCTAGCTCTCAAATATGATTTTGAATGATGAATTCATTCTTATTATTGATTGCATTTTTACATAAAGGACCTTTAGAAGATTTCAAGGCTTGTTGGATAATTTGAGGTTCAACTTCAAGCATATAAGTAAATAAAAATAAAAAAACGGGACCAAATGATTTTTCTATACAATCCCTTATGCCTTTCCTGGGTTCCCCCTCGACATTTCCTTCATTTTGTAGGTCTTGACTATTATCACCAATAGTCTCATATATCCGTCTCGACGAAGTCGTTTTCCCATAGACTTAGTCGAAAATACTTCCTCAAACAAATATGCATTTCTTGAATCTATTATCGTATCCTCGTATATATCCAATATTTTTTAACCATGTACAAGAAACTAATGATCATTAGTATTTTGAGCATATCTAATGAAAATGCAATGAATGATTTTGGGATTCAATCTTAACCTTTTTAGGAGGAGGTACTGTTAACTTAAGAAGACACTCCCACACTATAAATAAAGTTTTCTACTTTTTCTATAATTCAAAATGTGTTTTTCCTTCTTTCTTTGAAATACATTATTTAAAGTTAATTACTACTTGAAATAGATTCTTTCCACATGTCTTGGGTAACCCAAAGTTTATCAACATTGAATTCATCCTTTCCTTCAACGTTTGATTTTTTATTTCTGCGACCTTGTTTAATATGGGTTAATAGGGTGTTGTGAGATCATGAATTATTTCGTGTTGAGCACAAAATTCATCAATAAAAGAATCATATCCATTACCTCTATCGTTATGCAACATTGTTCTTATGTAATTATTTTTCAACTTCTTGTTTGTAAATAATAAACTAATCAATTGTTTCATCTTTACTTTTTAACAAATATACATAACAATATTTTGTACTATCATCCACAAAAGTGATAAAAGTACTTACTGTATCTCGCCTGCACAAATTTTAAGGCTCAAGAGTCGCTATGAATTAAATTAATGAGTTATGTGTTCCCTTGGATCAGTTAAAAGGAGGATCTTGTTAACTTGCCTCAATATGTATATTTCATACTTATGTTTAAGATCAATTTGAAATGTAGGGATATTATTCATGTTAATTAACTTTCGCAAGGTATCATACTTAACATGTCTTATGCTACCATGTCACAGATTAAAGACAATCAAGGAGAAGAAGCATATTTCTTCTTATTCATTTTTGGCTTGATTTTACCTTCACATTCAACTTGAGCAGATCCCACCATTCATAAACCTGACCTACATTAAATGTAACTTTTAAAGAGTAGAAACTTATCAGACTCAAACATAAGATGAAATGTGCTTTTTGAACAACGACCCTAACACAAAATTTCTATTAATGTTCAACACATTCTTCAAGATCGGTTCCTTTCCTCGAAAATAGATTCTCCTTTGTTTTCTATTAGACTTTACATACTCACAAATGAAAAACTTGAATTGAGAGCAATTGTCGATCCATGTATTTGATTACGGCAATCAAACTAATACACGCTTTCGTGAGACACTTCCACATTTGAATATAAATACAAAGGGTTCACTCCCTGTCACAACTTGTAGCGAGATATCCCTACTCTTACTTGGGGTACCTTAATACAAGAAATTATTATTTATAGATATTCACGTAATATGGGACTCAAAACTTGATAAGGTTTCTCAGTTTTTCCCAGAATTTTAATTGTGTCATAACATGAGTTGAGACTAAAACTCTTATAGAATTTAATCACTTCAACATTGTCATTAGTGAGCAAACCATAATTGCCCCTCAATAAATGGGTATATACAGTTCCATTTAGAATGCTTCACAGATCGCCGAAGGGTTAACAAAGTGTCCCACTGTCAACCTATTATAAACAGACACTACAAAAAACTCGAGTTTTAACGTCGGACAAAAAGTGTTGCTAAATGCATAAATGTCGCTGTTAACTTTTAATGACAACGAAATTGTTTGTTGTCAAATATTTGCTGTTGTTATAATGACACTCCCCATTTCTCTTTTACAGCAGCACTTAGCTGTTGTTAATAACTGTTCAAAGGCGACAACAACTTGTTGATATTATATATCACTCTGAGTGATGAAATCATTATGTCGTTAAAGTAGTGTTTTAGACACGAGTTTGCGTTGATGCATTTGATAAGAAACAATTTCCAGATGTTATGTTGTAAAAAATGTAGATTTGCGCTTATATGACACCTGTGACAATTTCTATGTTATTAACCTCCACGACTTTTGTAATACTCTATCGCTGAATAGGTTCTTCAGATCTAAGATCAAGTATTAATGTAGTCTACGCAATAAAAGCAAATTAACAAGAGCCGTAAATTTTGACCTATCCAACAATATCACAAATGATTGAGATATAATTCAATAGTGAAAGATTCATCACTCGCTTCAGAACTGTTCCATAAGGAGTTGAAACACTAGAATATACAAAGCTAAAAATAAAATGTATAATGGGCAGTCAGGCTTTTACCGTTAGAGCCTACTTCATGGCGATCTGGGCGTTGGCAGCTTGTACTGGTGTTAAATCCCAGTAGGAAAGCTGCAGCACAATCACAGTCGATTGTTAATGAATAAAAAGCTAAATACTCCACTATGACATGGATGTTGTAATCAAAGAGTGTAAAATCATATTTCACGATATGGTATATAAAACCAATTCACGATATGTAAAACCAATTCATATCTATTCGTTTCTAATATATAAAACCAATTCACGATATGTTCCATTCTCTGCACAGTCATCACCCTGCTGGGCGCACGCCTTGGCGAGGTCGAGGCCAAGTTGTTGCCAAGGTAGGGACGATGCGATTTGACAAACGATTCAAAGCAGCCAACTTGAGAAGGGAGAAATTGAGTAAATTAGGGTTGGTGAGGAGAAGCACTGGATCAAGAACCCTACAGCTTACCTGACTCCCTCATGTCATCGTTCATTACTGACTCTACAAGGGTACGAATTGCGCAATCTTGTAATGGCGGACACGATGACTTTCAGGATAGAAGGTTCAAGAGAAGGGCCAGAAGGCTTTGGTACCCCAAAATGAGAGTAAAGGGGGGTTGGTTGTTTTCGTGTTGGATGTTGGAAAAATACGTTCCAAAAAACTGCACTTTAATTCAAAAAACAGAACTGTCGATTTTTTGAAAAACTATCGGTTTATACCTCCCCAACCGTGTTCACTATGCATTTCTGTCTTTTATATTATATGTTATACTTGTATATTACATTATATTAAAAACCATGTAAATATATAATATATATCATGTTGTATATTGTATATTGTTTATCATATATGTTGCTCGTATATTATTTTATATTGTATAACTTTGGTATATATTTTAATATTCTACATAAAAAGTGAAACCAATAGCCAAAGATCCTATTTATTTTTGTCAAATTAAGCAGCATTCGAAGCAAGACGAGGTTAGTCGTGGTCGAGCGTGCCGGAGATAAAATCATTCTAACTTTAATAACTGAACAATAATAGTGAATAATAACGACAAATACAGTAACAACTACGGCATAACGTTGACACTACCCATCATGTTATTGCATCAACATTTTGAGACACTAAACAGTGGTTTTACCATTCTAACTTTAATAATGGAACAGTAAAACTGGACAGTGACGACAAATACAATAACAGCTACGTCATTATGTTGACGTTGCTAATCATGATATTGCAACAACATATCGAAACACTAAACATTGATTTTTGAAATAACATTGTCTTCTATAACATATTGTATATATTACTATCGGAAATGTATTTGACACTGAAATGTTTTCAAATTTACAAGATTGCTACGACAAAAGTACACGTTAAACACTTGGTTTAGCGTTGGTAAATTTTTCGTAACTAAACACTTGATTTAACGTTGCTCGTATATTATTTTATATTGTATAACTTTGGTATATAATTTAATATTGTATATAAAAAATGAAACCAATGGCCAAAGATCCTGTTTTTTGTCAAATTAAGCATCATCTGAGGCAAGGCTTGGTCGAGCGTGCCGGAGAGAAAACCATTCTAACTATAATAACGGAACAGTAATAGTGAACAGTGACGACAAATACAGTAACAACTACGGCATAACGTTGACACTTCTAATCATGTTATTGCATTAACATATTGAGACACTAAAGAGTGGTTTTACTATTCTAACTTTAATAACGGAATAGTAAAATTGTAATTATGATATTGTAACAACATATTGAGACACTAAACAATGTTTTTTGCAATGACGTCGTCTTCTATAACTGATTATATATATTACTATCAAAAATGTATTTGACACTGAAATTCTTTCAAGTTTACAAGATTGTTGCGATAAAAGTACACACTAAACACTTGGTTTAGCGTTGATAAATTTTCTGTAACTAAATACAGTATACAGTTATAAAATATAATGTCACAAATAAATAACATTTTTAAGTGTCAAAACCTTAACAGAGTACAGTTTGTTTTCATCATTGTTGATGAATATTCTTGTAATACATCTATATATAAAGTCTTTTACGACATACACAACAATTTTTCATTCATAAATGATGAGAAAATAAATTGAAGTTAACCATTACAACACGTACCACTCAATTATTAAGATATAATTAAGTGACTAATAGACAATACACTCACTATATTTTAGCTAGCTATTATTTTTCATTTATATCTTACTATTATTTGCATTATAAAGTCTAGTCCTCCGTGCAAACCATGCAACATATATACGTATTGAAAAGATAAGCATCGACCAAAATGATGTAATAAAAAAAATCCAGATTTTGTCTGACGTGTCAGTTTGTGTGCGTGGATTTTGTTTTCAGTTAATAAATTTCCCTTTCAATCTGTTTTTTTCTAACACTTTTGTTTGTACATAATTAATACCCTAAAACAAGTAAACAACGTCCGTTACAACTCTCCCCTCGCATGCACTCACACCAATCACCCCTCCCCTACGGCCGAGAGAGAGAAGAGAGAATCAACAGAACCTGCAGGAAACATCAAGAACTCACCACCCAATGCAGACATCTATCTGGAACTGGAGGCTGCTTCCACTACAGAAGAAATCTACCAATTTACAGTGCGTTATCGACTCAACCACTCCTCTCACTCCAGTTTCGTTCATCGCAAAGGTAAAATTTATCAAATCCCTTTTCTTTTCAGATTTTGAATTCGGTTTAGGCTTTAATTAATTCATAGGTTGTTATATATATATATATATATGTGTGTGTAAAATCTGCATTGAGTGTCCACTGCCACCCATCTGTGTTGTTGCAGCTATGTCATAGTCTCTGCGTCATCTATCAATTACTTATAACAAGTGCACTACTAATTGTTAAGCAATGTGTTCTATTGATTAGTTGTCCTTCAAAGTTTACTCCATTTATACATCTTTCATAAGTTGATGGATGACGATTTACATTCATAAAGACTAAAGGGGCATTAATTTATGCACTATCTTGTACGTTTTTTATTAAGAGAAAATTCAAGTAATTGTTTCTCTACGTCCATTAGTTATAAATTCAAAAATAGGAAATAGGGACGATTAATTTCTTACTCCTTTTGACTTTCTTCTCCACATATATAACAAAGTGGAAATATTGTATTCCTTGCGATCTTTATTAAATAAATTATTATATATAACAAGGGGTTAAAGGAACATATAATGATGGAACCATGATAAAGATTTGGATCTTTTTTTCAAAATTCATTAAAAAAATGCATGGAATTAAGGACCATATGTAGGGATAAAAAGTTAGAATTTGCTTCCGAAAGGTAAGATAATATTTTTAATTTTTTATATTTATATATAAAAATAATTTTGAAGCATGATTTTGGTGGGTTTTATTTTTGTTTTGTAGCAAAGTGAGATTATACTGGATGCTTGTGATGGACAAGAGATCCAACCGCATTGCTTTGAGTTCCGCCTATCTGATTTCTGGAATTCCTACGCGCAGTGGAGCGCGTACGGTGCAGGAGTGCCCCTAATGGTCAACGGTGATTACCAGTCTCTTGTTCAGTACTATTGGCCTTCCCTCTCTGCCATGCAAATCTTCACACTTGACTCCTCTAATGATTCTACCACCAGGTAAATGAATAGTCTCTACGTTACCCTATAAACAACTTATGAAGCTTGTTTATTCTACTGATGGTAAATTTTATTTACTGCTAATCTAGCTCAGCAAAGTCCGACATCAATGCTCTGAGCGAGGAAACCACAAGCAGTGAAGGCTCGAGTTCTTCATCAACCGACAAATCATGCTTGAAAATAGGTAAATATTTTATGTTCTTAGTAATTAAAATGTATCTAAACATCATATGATGATGGATTCTTGTAGAGAATTCAATGTCGAGTGATCAAGAAGATAACCCGGGATACCTGTATTGCGAGTATAATGAGGTTTTGAGTCCGTATTCCCGATCTCCCTTATTTGAAAAGGTAAATCTATTGCAGTTACAGATCAATGCATATTGCATTTTTGCACTTACATATCCATATTTGATGATCAACAATAGGTGAAGGCATTGGCAAAAGAATACCCTGCACTAATGACATTAAAGAGCACTGAATTATCATCTCACAGTTGGGTTGCTGTGGCTTGGTATGTTCATTCCTATACAATATGTCTACTAGGGAAACAATACATACAACTTTTGTTGATTGTTCTACATTCTATTTCATAAGGTACCCGATCTACCGGATTCCCTTATCATCAAAGGCTAAGGATTTGGGTGCATGTTTTCTCACATTTCACAAGCTATCCTCCTCTTCACCATGTACTCTTCCTCCTCATCTCTCACAACATCATTAGTTATACCCTTAATAACCAAATTGTTACTCCAACTTTGGGCACTTTACAAATTCTTATGATCGTTACTTTTTCAAAAATTGTTACTTAAACTTTGATACTTGTGGCATACTACCTCGGTTATGTTTTCCGTTAAATGAAGACGGAAAATGACGTAGCAACACATGATTGATTCCTGATTAAAAAAACAATATTTAAAAAAAAACTAGAAAAATTCCAAACAAATTCTGAAAAATTAATAGAGAAAATATGAGTTTTCAATATAATATTTTTATTAAAAAATATGAAACAAAAAACATTAATAAATAATTAGTTTTTTTTAAAAAAAAAATTGTTTCATATTTTCCATAAAAATATTATATTACTTATTTTCTGTATTAATTTCAGTTATTTTTTTATTTCATATTTTTTTGGTATTTTTAAAAAAATCATTTAGTTTTCTAAATTATGAATCAATCATGCATTGTCACATCATTTTCCGTCCATATTTAACGGAAAACTTAACCGAAGTAGCAATTAGCCCCAACTCCGAAAGTATACGTAGCAAAATTTGAAAAATCAAAGTTCAGATAGTCATTTGTAAAGTGCTCAAAATTGAAGTAGCGATTTGGTTATTTATCCTTACTTATATGTTTTGCTTTGACACCTTATTTCTGACATTAGGTTTGAGAACATACATACCCGAGTTAGAGAAAGTGAAACTGACCCGTAAAAAGAAGAAGAGACCCGCATTAGATGAACAAGTGACCAAGAACATAGCTTCCATCCCTCCATTTGCAATGATCACATACAAGGTGGATGGAGATTTCTGGTTAAACCCTAACACCAATGATATGGAAATGTCCATTGGTTACCATGAAAGTGCTCGGTCTTGGCTTAACCAACATGGATTCCAACACCACCATGACTTCAACTTCTTCATGTCTCGCAAGTGAATATCGACCCGCCTTCTTCATCGCAACATATGCTATGAACAAAATTCGCATCATACACACCCTTCAAATATTAATATAATGTCTAGTCTAGCAATTTTGTGTTTTAGGAATGTAATTATTTTTCTAAATGATAAACATATAAAGTATTATTGCTAGTAATATTATTATGCACCATATGTATGTATATATATTTGGTTTAAAGAATAGCCAATAATAATAATATGGCATTTAAAAGAAGAGGTTAATATTGGAAGGACACAGTACACTGTTAGCTGTATGGTATTAACTATTAATGTCACCTTTTGTTTGGCCCATCTAATTTTTCAAATTTGTATAAAATAATTTTGTTTTGTTGTTATCTCTAATTCTGACTAAACTTTGTTTTGCCTCTCACATCAACCTTCATTATTGTGTTACTATATATTTTCAAATAAATGGGGTGATTATAATGTACAAAAATACTATAGCCTTATATGAAAAAAGTGAAAAATAAATAATTGATAAGCTGGTTATGATCCACAAAGGTAAATAAAATTAAAATTTAGCTAGAAAAAGAAGTTTGAAATTTCTGATCTATTCGCGCCTTGAAATTGCAAATGAAGTGAAGTGGTGAATTTGGTTTTGTCTATGTGGGACAACACGACCCCATGACCTATTAAATACATTGAATTTCCAAGGTTGCTTTTTGTGCAAGGGAACAGGCTTGAAAAAAATAGTTAGGCCAGATTAGTATTAATAGTCAATGTACACGTGTACACTAATGTATATATATGTAGTAGTATAGAAATAAAACTCTTAAATTTTCATATCATAAATTTATTTATTTTTCTCTTTTGAATTGGGACTAAAGACCTTTAAGTTTTTATTCATCTATAATAACCACGACTAAAGTTGGTCATCCTATAGACTATTTTAAGCTACACATAAATACGATTAGTAATATTAATAATGAACTTTTAATTACATTTATATTTAAAAAAATTAAAATGATGCATGGTATCTATATACACAATGTTGAAATGTATGAAAGATGCAAAACATAAATACATACTTTAAGTTACCTCGTCTGACAACAGGTAAGCATAATCAAATTTGTCTGAGGTGGAATCACGGTTTGTCGGACAAGACAAATAACACTTCACGGTTTAACAGACAGTGCCTTAAGTTTTCACAATTACTGATCTCTGGCTAAAATATAGGGTGATTAGAGTTTCTCTCCTATGAAAAGTATGTAAACTGTTACAAAAATAATAAGATTTTTTACACCAAGAACACCTGTATATGTCCATATATAAGAAAATAGTTTTTGAATCAGTTGATATACTACTAGATTTATCTAAATGAACTACAACGGATTATTAGTAATTTGATACCACAAAATCAACACATAATATAGAAGATTAAAAGTTATTGTGTTTCATAAAATGATATTTTTAATGGAATTTACATTCAATTAGCTATTTTTTTTTTTTGGCCAAAGATACTCGTTTCATTGATAAGAATAAAACGGTATTCAATTAGCTATTCAATATTAAACCTTCATTGATTTAGTATTTGTTTTTGGTCAAATCATTGATTTAGTATAACTTTATATTTCTATATGAGTGTTATAGTTTAATGGAGCAAGTAGAATACAGGAAGCAGCCTCCCCCACAAATGCCCAAATGTGTGATTAAATTAAAGGCAGCGATGCAATAAAACATGAAACAAGTGCCAAAACAGGAATTCCACTAACTACGCGTGGGGTCACTTTCCCAAACAGAGCAAGTGATCAGGCAGGGGCACGTTGGATTCCCGTACGTGTAGCTTTGTCGTTATTGGATGGCACTTGCTCTCATCCCTGTCAAATCATTCTTTACCTCCACGAGCATCTCTTCCGCGCGTCCCGGGCGTTCCTTATAAGTTCCCCTATTAGGTTGCGGTGTCCATTCTTGTTCGTGGGTCAACCGTGTGTTGTGTCATTCACGGGTCGTATGAAAAATTGTGTGACCCAAACACGATCCGTCTATTTATATAAGTCAAGTTTCGTAACTCAAAACTGACACACGGGTCAGGGTGACCCATCAGTAATAGTACTCACAAATGCATGAGTCAGACTGAAATTAAGCAGCCATTCAGCAAGCCATTCAAGTAAGCAAGCCTAAAGAACAAAAGATACAGAACAAGTAAGCAGTTGAACGAAGGTAGTAAGCAGACATTCAACAACCAAAGATACAGAAAAACAGCTGAAACAAGTAAGCAAGTAACCAAGCCATTCAAGATGAAATGAACATCAAACTCGGACGAACAAACAAACAACAAGTAATTCAAGACTAGATGAACAACAAGTAATCGAATGAACAACAAATCGAACGAACAACAAACCGAACGAACAACATTTAATCAAATGAACAGTCGAACATCAAGTAATCGATGGACACAAAACCTTACTTTATCATTCATGTTCGCTTCGTTGTTCAAGATCAACCGATTGAATGACTTGCTCTTTCGTCCTTCCGTTATGTTTGTCGTTTAGAGAAGTTTGGGTCTTCAGTTCAGTGTTTTGAGTATTTATGAGTCTCTGACTGCGCCTCAACTTCAAGTGATTTTCACTCCTTTACAACATCTGCGAAGGTAGGGTTTTCTTTTGAACAACTGTCCTTCTATTGATTGTTTAATAATATATAATTTCAATGGGTCACGGGTTGACCTATGGTCAAAGCCTTTGATCCAAACTTGACCCGTTTTTTTAAGGGTCATCCATGGATCGTGTCAAAATGGCTCGTTGGTCAAAATGTTTGACCCAAACACGACCCATCGACGGGTCACCCACGGGTTGGATCAAAAGTTGACACCCCTACTCTTAGGAACATAGACCACCACCATTCACTTAATTTTTTTTTTTCCAGTTAAGTATCAATTTTGGACACGACCCAGGCATGATCTGTGGGTGATCCGTAGGGTTGACGATGATTAGGGTATGGTGCGAGTATGCCAAATATAATAACCATACCATATTTTTAAATTGTATAACATAATCATAACCATTACGGGTATAATTTTCAATATTATAATCATATTCATAATCATGGTTATTAACCACAATTTTAACCGTATACCCCTATTTATTAGCAGATGTAAAATATAATGGAACATTATAAATGTCATTTTAATAAGTACATAAAGTTATGTCACCAACAACAAAAATATCCAGCATTAATATCATTCAACATTAACACCATTCAATAATATTATTTAACATTTACATCATTCAATTATAGTTCGTATTGGAATTATAGGTTCGTGAAATCTAAAAATGAAAATTATCCTTATGTTATTAGTATTTATTAATATTAATATTAATATTAATATCAATATTAAATTATTATTAGTATATTTATATAATAACCACAATTATAACCATGAGTATGACTAAAATACCATAACCATTACGAGTAGAAAATTCATCATCATATCTGCACCACACCATAATGGTACGATTAACCATATAAAAAAATAACGGTTATAACCAAGGTTTTGAGTTTTTCATCGCACCATTGTCGGTCCTATGATTCGTCCATAAATCGTGATTGAGTTAAAAAATTTGAATCCGTGGATTATTTTGACACGACCTGTTCAACCCGTATGAAAAATGGGGTTGAGTTTGGGTCGTACATATCAACCATAGGTCAACTCGTGGACCCGTATAACTAACTATATATTATAATAAATTTTATAAAAGTTCACGGGTCGCATTAGTCGTGTGGGTCATATAGGTCACGTGAGTTACATGAATCATTGATTTATATGGGTTGATGTGTCACATGGATCGACAGATTAACCCGTAAAATTCTTTATTGTACAAATTAAAATGATACATGACCCATGAACCCACAGACCGTGTTTGGATCTTGAAAATTGACCCATTATGAATCACGAGTCGTATTTGGATTGAATATATTTTTGACACGACCCGTACTTAATACGGTCTACGATTGACTTGTTGACACGAATTGACATTCCTATTTTTTTGATGATCCATTGCATCCACATTTTAATGAACTCTTAAATTTTACATGAATTAATTATAGTGATAGGAATAGATTATGTAAGTTTGCACATGAGAAATAATGAAGCCCAAGATAAGTGAATTAATTGATCAACAAAGCTTATTTGAAAGGAAAATGAATCAAGTTAACTTATACAGCATAATTGTAGTGTAAAAAAATGGAATCTCTTTAATTATTATTTTTCCAAAGAAAATCTCTTTAATTATTTTGTTTTTGTGTTGTTAAATTGAAATCATTAGATTAATGCTAATTAAAGAAAACACACACGTCGTTCTCTTCCGTTCTCTCGAACTTCCTCCCTCTCTAGCAAACCTCTCTTCACAACTCCATTGACCAATCTGCTCTGAAACAGACGACCACATTCCGATTATAGGACTTGGGTCAATGGAGACGATTCGCCGGAAACATATTCTCCGGCCACCAGCGGCTCCTGCTCACACCATCGTCTAAATGCACAACCTTAGTAGGAAGCACCCAGTACGAAATTCCCAACCAGAAATCAAATGGCAGCCACGAACACCAACGCGGCTACTTCCACAACAGAATCGCAGGCTGCGGTGCAACTGGACTCTATCAAGGCGGAGGAACTGGCGGCCAAGGCCGTGAACAAGCGGTATGAGGGCTTGGCAATGGTACGGACCAAGGCTGTAAGAGGGAAGGGAGCTTGGTACTGGGCCCACCTAGAACCCATCCTCGTCCACAGCACGGACACCGGTCTTCCCAAGGCGGTGAAGCTCAGGTGCTCCCTCTGCGAGTCCCTCTTCTCAGCCTCCAACCCTTCCCGGACCGCCTCCGAGCACCTGAAGCGCGGCACGTGTCCCAACTTCGCCTCTTCCCCTAAACCCATCTCTTCCGTCGCCCCTCCTGGCGTTTCTAAGCTCTCTTCGCCGCCTTCCTCCGGCCACTACCAACGGAAGCGGAACAGCTCCGGCTCGGCCCGGTCGCAGCTTTACCACTCTTCGTCGTCACCGTCACCGCTTACTGTGGTGGATCCGAGTAAATTCTCGAGCGAGGCGGCGGTGGGGCCACATCATCATCATCATCAGCTCGTCCTCTCCGGTGGGAAGGAGGATCTAGGGCCTCTCGCCATGTTAGAAGACAGCGTGAAGAAGCTCAAGTGCCCCAAAACCTCGCCGGGGCCGGCACTAAACAAAGCCCAAATCAACTTCGCTCTCGATTGCCTGTCGGATTGGGTCTACGATTCCTGCGGCTCCGTCTCCATTTCTAGCCTCGAGCATCCGAAGTTCAAGGACTTCCTCCACCAGGTAGGAATGCCGCCGGTATGCAAGCGCGACTTTGCCGGACCTCGGTTAGACGCCAAGTACGAGGAATTGAGGACTATGTCAGACGCAAGAGTTACGGAAGCGCTGTTCTTTCAAATCGCCTCCGATGGATGGGCAGGCAACGATAGTATAGCAAATGTGGCGGTCAATCTCCCCAACGGGACCAGTCTCTACCGGAGGGCGATTTTTCTAGCCGGGCCGGTGAGCTCCGGCTACGCCGAGGACGCTCTGCGGGATGTGATTTCCGGAATCTGCGGGAATTCAGTACAGCGGTGTGTCGGAATAATAGCCGACAAGTTTAAGGGTAAGGCACTGAGGAGCTTAGAGAGTCAACACCAGTGGATGGTCAACCTTCACTGTCAGGTCAAAGGATTCATCCACCTTCTCAAAGACTTCGGACGCGAGCTGCCGCTGTTCAAGGCGGTTGGCCGGAACTGCTCGAAGCTCGTTGCTGTCGTTAATGACAACCCTGGAATTCGGAAGAGCTTCGTCAAGTACCAGCTCCAGGAGGTGGGGCACAGGTCTGGGGCCCTCTTATTCTCTGGTAAGAAGGCAGCGGAATTCGGGCCGCTGGAGTGTGCCATGCTAGAGAACGTCTTGCTGTACGGCCGTCCGCTGCAGATGGCCCTGATGGATGAGTCCGTCAAGGCGGAGCTCATGGAGGACCCCGCGGCGGCAGAGGTGTCTGAAATGGTCAAAGACATGGGATTCTGGAACGATGTGGAAGCGGTCAACGCTCTGGTCAAACTGATCAAAGACGCGGCTCAAGACATAGAGGTGGAGCGGCCGCTGATCGGCCAATGCCTGCCGCTGTGGGACAACCTCAGGGCCAAAGTGAAGGAATGGGCGGACAAGTTCGGAGTCCCAGCCGTAGCGGCGGAGAAGGCCGTAGAGCGGCGATTCTGGAAGAACTACCACCCTGCATGGGCCGCCGCTTACGTGCTTGATCCGCTCTACCTCGTCCGGGACTCCACCGGAAAATACCTCCCACCGTTCAAACGACTGACCACCGAGCAGGAGAAGGATGTGGATCGACTCATCACCCGCCTGGTTTCCCGCGAGGAGGCTCACGTGGCGCTGATGGAGCTCATGAAGTGGCGAACCACGGGCCTTGACCCAGTCTACGCTCGAGCCGTGCAGATGAAGGAGCGGGACCCATCCACCGGAAAGGTCCGAATTGCGAACCCGCAGAGTAGCCGCCTTATCTGGGAAACCCACTTGAGCGAATTCCGTTCGCTTGGGAAGGTTGCTGTCCGCCTCATTTTCCTCCGTGCTGTCTCCGGCGGCTTCAAATGCAACCCATCGTACGCGCAGTGGATCGCCGCCTCCGCCCACAGAAACTCCAGTACAGCCGCTGTGGAGCGTGCCCAGAAGCTGATATTCATCGCCGCCCACTCCAAGCTCGAGCGGCGCTACTTGTCCAGCGATGAAGACAAGGATGCCGAGCTCTTTGCCCTTGCCAACGGCGGCGACGACGATGTGCTTAACGACGTTCTTGTGGATGCTTCGTGAAGTGATCCAATAATTTTTGTTTTTTTTTCTCCATTACAGATTTATTGAATTCTTTTTGTTTGTATTTCTTAGGAACTGAGGAGGAAATGATCAACCTAGAACTCATAGTGTCGTCTAAACTCTTTATTTAATCGAGTGATCACTTCGTAATTAAGCTTCTTAATCTACGGATTAGACAACTATTGTTAACGCGACTTATATCACCCTAATTATACCATGATGTTGTAATTTTTTTTTCTTTCATTTATAATGTTTTCGGGAAACAATTGGATTTTAGAAGAGCTGATAGATGTAAAGGTTCTTGCCTTATTCCTTTGTCCAGCAAAGTTTGGTGATGGGTTTATTGATTGAGGTATTTTAAAAGTTTGTCTAAGTTATTACCCCAAAGTTTAAATTTATATATATAAAAAATGGTTAGGTGGGTGATTTTGTTTTTGTCTAAAAACATGCATTCATTCCGAAAACAAAGTTGGTTCAACACTATTACAATCGTTTATCAAAATAGTACTAAATAAGAGGTGATATCTTTCGACCCAATTGTGAAGTCGCACCCCTAATTTTGCTTGTTTCGCAATCCAATTTACGTTTTCGTTCGCGGTTCGTCGAATTTTCTTCCATGTAATTTCCTCGAAGTCACGTGCCAATATCTTGATCTCTTCGCATATCAACTCGATCCTCCAATGAAATGTTTTGTCGTTTAAATGGTTGATGACCACTTCCGAGTCCGATTCGATCACAACTTGGCGTCATCCGTTCTCGTTCGCCATCTGTATTCCTAGTTTGATGGCTTTTGCTTCCAATGTTGTAGCATCCGATCCTTGCATCATCCTATTTGCTCCACCTTTAACCCGGTCTTCCTCGTCTCGTGCTATTACTCCGAGCCCTCCCATCTTTGTGCATGGGCACCAAGACGCATCACAATTTATCTTGATCTCACCTTGTCGTGGTCTCTTCCACCTTTCTGTCATTCAGTTCGGCTCTTGGTTCGTGCCTCGCGGTTTGACTCCAAGCTCCCGAGCGCCTCACTTCCTCGATCGTGGTTCGCCTCACATCTTGCTTTCCATATTGTCCAACATATGATCATGCACAATCTCCACCTTGTTTCTTGGGTTTGTCTCGCCATTCCATGTTCCTCTTGTCTTTTCCAGGCCCATTCTTCAAATCAGTGGTTCTCGTGATGGTTCGGTCCAAGTCCCATTAACTCGGCCCAGACCTCTTCCGTCCACCTACATTCGTACACCATGTGTTCTCTATCCTCGTCTAGTCCACATATTGGGCAACTAACCGCCTCGTTCATCCCTTACCTTTGTAAATTCGCCATGAGTGGTAGTGCGTTCGAGCTTAGTCGCCACATGAAGCTCTTGACTTTTGGGATCATGTTACACTTCCATATGGCTCTCCACCCCTCTTCGGTTCTGTTGCCGTGGCCTCCATTTGAACCTGGTTGGGTGTCGGTTCGGTCCTTCAACACATTGTACGCCGATCAGACCGTCACCATCCCATCTTGTGTATGTGGTCAGATCAATCTGTTTACCCCTTCCACTCGCGATACCTGGATCGGTAATACATGCGCAGCTACCCTTGGTTCAGTAATGGTTCAGATGAGGTCGACGTTCCATGTTCGGTCTTGTTCTAACAACTCAGACACCATGATGTCTCGGTTCACCTCACAATCCGGTCAGATGTTAATCTTGTATCCTTCGATAGTATCGACCCACGGATCCCCGAACGCTCGAACATTTCTTCCATCCCCTACCTTCCAAAGCCCTTCACTTACGAGCCGGTCCCCCCGAGGCCGGCGCAGGAGCATGTCGACAATTCAAGACCGGCCCCCTGTTCTGAACATCACAGAGATTCCATTTCGACAAACCGTTCAAGTGGATGAGAAAATCTTTCAGGTAACCACGGAGATACTATTCCTCTTGGAAACTATCATAGGACATGCCGCACACAAACCCTTGCTCCTCATGAAGATCCTCGTCCCGTGGGGCCATAGGAAGATGAAACTGGAAATCCGCGTGCCCCTGCTCCTCAAGAAGACCAAGAAATGACCTCAGGACATCAGTCCCTGCCTCCGACATCCACCGAAGCGCCGATAGTTATTCACTCTATCAATTCGTCAAGTACTTCACCGACCAGAGAATAACAACCCCAATTCACCGTTGGCAAAGTTGAGGAGCTTATCAACAAAAAGATCAAGGAACAACGTGGAACTGTTATGACTCCCTTCATGGAGCGATTAACCCATCCATTCATCGTCGACCTTATAGCGGTCAGAATACCAAAGGATGTGGTGGCTAGAGCCATCCCTGAATATAGTGGCGGAGGAGATCCTGTGATCCACGTCAATAAGAATGAAGCTTTTTTATTGGGTAAATCGAATGATGAAAATCACTTAGACCTATTATTTCCGTCAACCCTCTCGGGTTCGGCGTCGTCTTGGTTCTTAGGCCTCCCTTCAGGATCGATAGGGACATGGTCTGAATTAAAGAGCAAATTTCTGGAGCGGTATATGGGCGAACGCCAATTGTTAAAAAGTGTGGTCGCCTTGTACGCCAATTGTTAGAAAGCGTGGTCGCCTTGGACATCGTCAAACAGCATCCAGGAGAAACCTTGACCGACTTTTACGTGTGTTTTCACAAAAACGTTACAGAAATAGATCGACGAGTCACGGACGGAGAGATCATATGAGATTTTTTATAGAGGGCTCGATGTGGCCAACAAAGCCTCAATAAAACGGCGCAACAGCTACCATGTTCAAGAAATAAAGACACTGGAGGAGCTGACAGTAAGGGCGAAAGATTTCATAGACCTGGAAAAGGCGAATTCTAAAGCCAATCTCCTGTCAACCTCGCCAAGGGTTATCTTAGAGCCCTGACGTGATGGTAAAAAAGATAAGAGGGATAAGAATGGGCGCGAAAAACACATATCAAAAACCCTCGGGCCAAGCCATTGAGAGGTCCCCGAGTATTTCATTCCTTTAAACAGGCAGATCTCAGCGGTACTAGTCGAGATGGAAAGAAGGTCCCTAACAAGGCCACAGATGCCCCGGAAAAATGCCCAGCCAATAGGTAAGGAAACGGAGATCTATTTCCGCTATCACAAGGCTAAGAGCCACAAAACCGATGATTCCCGTACTCTCAAGCGCGACATCGAGAAACTGATCTAGAGAGGCATGCTAAAGGAATTTGTGGTTGGCAGAAACCGAAGTCAAATGCCTCCACGTATAGCTCACTCGCGAGTTTCGCAAGAACAATCTGGCCCATCCCAGGGCAGACGGGTAATCAACCTAATTGTCGAAGGGTTTGGTGCCGGAGGCGAGGGGTCCAATGCAAGAGAGGTATATTTCACTCAAATCTCCACAGCTGTACAACTGGGAAAGAGACCTCGACCGGAAGAAGATTGCATTATCTCATTCTCCGAGGAAGACTTGGCACATGTCACGACCCCGCACAATTATGCCTTGGTCATCACAGCAGAAATAGAAGGATGCGATATGAAAAGAATTCTGGTCGACGAAGGAAGTTTGAAAAACATTCTATTCCTGGACGCCTTCGAAAAAATGGGCAAATCCAAGAAAGATCTTAAGCTAGTTGACTTTCCCCTCATCAGTTTCGCTGGGAGAACAACTTATCCGCTGGGAGCTATAACCTTGCCGGTAACTTTGGGCAAAAGATCTTAGGCGACCAGCCGTCCTCACGCCAATGTTACGTGAAATGCCTCCGCAGGAAGAACCAAAGGGAAACCGTGGCCATCGAGACAAAGGCTGACCCTCGTGAGGAAAAAGCTTGGCCATCCCCAATAGAAAAACTGATAGAAGTCTAGATCGATGGTCCAGAAAAGAAGGTGCGCATCAGAACCACATTGAGCGACGACCAAAGGGACGCCTTGACCTCCCTATTGAAAGAATACAAGTTATTATTCGCTTGGAAGCCCAGTGACATGCCAAGCATCATCACCAACATAATCTCCCACGAGCTAAAGATAGATCCCTCGATCAAGCCTATTGTTCAAAATAGAAGGTCATTCAGATCAGATAATATCTTGGCGATCATGCAAGAAGTAGGTAGACTACTTGAAGCCAAATTTGTCAGGGAGGTACGTTTCCAAAGCTGGGTCGCCAACCCAGTACTTGTGAAGAAGTCGAACTGAAAGTGGAGAATGTATGTCGAGTTCCGCGACTTAAACAAGTCCTGCCCCAAAGATTCGTACCCCTTCCGCGAATTGATCAATTGGTGGATGCAACCTCTGGTCACGAGATGCTGAGCTTCATGGACACCTATTCAGGCTATAACGAGATCCGAATGCACCCAGCCGATGAAGCCCACACAGCATTCTATGCAGACAGATATAAGGTGATGCCCTTTGGCCTGATAAACGCGGGGGCAACCTATCAGCGAATGTTAAATCGTCTGTTTAAAGAAATGCTGGGGCACAACATGGACGCCTATGTGGACAACATGCTCATCAAAACAATCAAGGGGAGCCCTCATATAGAAAACCTTCAAGAAGCATTCGATGCATGAGAAGGCACATCGTTCACTTATACCCCGCAAAATGCGACTTTGGGGTAAAACCAGGCAAATTTCTGGGATTCATGGTCAGCGAGCGAGGTATAGAGGCGAACCCTGAAAAGCTCAAAGCTATAGAATAAATGAAGTCCCTAACTTGCCACAAGGAAGTTCAGAGTCTGAATGGTCGCTTGACCACACTCAATCGTTTCCTTTCACGGGCGAGCGACAGGTCCCTCCCGTTTTTCAAAACTCCCAGGGCAAACAGCATGCTCGAGTGGACGCCGGAGTGCAAGGCTGCCTTTTAATCACTTAAGTATAACCTGCAGACACTCCCGACCTTGGCGAAGCCCATTCCCGGTGAACTGATCTTTCTTTATATAAAATACAGTGAAGTCGCAGCTAGTGCAGTTTTAACAAAAGAAAAGGGAAATAAGCAGAATCCAGTCTACTTCGTAAGCAAATTGTTTAATTCGTCTGAAATAAAACATATTGAGATTGAAAAGTATGCCTATGCCTTAGTTATTGCTGCTCGAAAGTTTAGACCGTACTTCCACGCTCATGCCATAACAGTCTTCACCAACAAGCCTCTAAAACACTTCCTAATGAAACCAGACTCTTCAGGAAGGATGGCCAAATGGGCGATTGAGCTGAGCGAATTCAAGATCAAATTTGCGCCGAAAACGACCATCAAAGGTCAAGCATTGGCAAATTTTGTAGTGGAAAGTACTAGCAATGGTTTAGCATAAGCAAAAAAATGGCAAGAACAGCTAGAAGACAAAGGCAAAAACTAGGAACTCTATACTGGCGGATCCTCTTCAACAGAACCTTGAATTATGTGATCGCCCTGACTTGTAAGGCGATCAATAAATAGGCTGAATGTGAAACACTTATCACTTGTCTGCCACTCGCTAAGGGAATGGGCATAATGTCACTCAAAGCAAAAAGCGATTCAGAGCTAATTGACAAATCAAATCAATGGCACATACGAAGCAAAGGGGTAAAAAATGAAAAAGTACCTCCACATTGCCAAAAAACTCATCGCCGAAATTTCGACTTTCGTGATTGAGTCCATTCCTCGCCAAGACAACCAGTTAGCAGATTCCCTAAGTAAACTGTCATTCGGAGAAACAAGGATACATGATGTACAATTCCTGGAACAAGCATTATACTCGGTCCTTGAAAATCGATCAGCAGTCTTCAACATTCAAGAGCAGGATAATGGGATGACCCCATTCCAAAACTTCTTAAGAGAAGGAACCCTGCCAGAAGACGAAGGCGATGCCGCGAAAATAAGTTGCCTAGCCGCAAACTATCTTCTCATAGATGGATAGCTCTATAGGCGAGGACACTCAACTCCCTATCTGAAATGCATCTCCCATCTCGAGACAGAAAGAGTTATGCGCAAAGCTCACGAAGGAGTGCACGCTCACTGACGCGCAAAATCTTCAGACTAGGCTACTACTGGCCAACCTTGAGAAAAAACGCAACGGAATTAACAAAGAAGTGCGCAACTTGTCAATAGTTTGCACCAAGATCTGGCCGACCACCGACATTGCTATCCCCAATGGCAGGCGCCTGACCTTTCGCCCAATGGGGAATAGACATTTTGGGTCCCTTTCCCATAAGCACTGGGCAAAGAACCCACATTATCCTGGCGATCGACTACTTTTCCAAATGGATAGAGGCGAAGGCATTCACCTCCACAACAAAATTTCAAGTGATCAAATTCTTAAAGGTCCACATATTTCCACGATTTTGCATTCCCAAAATACTCATAAGTGACAATGGTCCGCAATTCGCGGGAAAAGAGCTAAAATGGATCTACGAAGAATACCATATCGATCACAGATTTAGCTCGGTACACCATCCCCAAACTAATGGACAGGTCGAAGCAGCCAACAAAGTTATCCTGACATGACTCAAAAAGCGAGATCAAGCCTTCAAACAAAACTGGGTAGAAGAGCTGGATAATGTACCGTGGGCTGTCAGAACGACACCCAAAATAGCAACAGGGGAAACACCATTCAGTCTGGTGTACGGATCCGAAGCAGTAGCACCCGCCGAAATAGCGGTGCCTACCCATAGGATCCTGCACTTTAATGCTGAAGCTAATGAAATCGAGCATCGTACATACCTCATCTTGTCGAACAAAAGCGATGACAATCAAACAACGCACAAGCTAAATTGCGACTGGCGACTGCTCGATACTTCAACAGAAAAGTCAGTGCTCGTCTCTTTTTCGTGGGGGGAGATGGTTATGCGAATGAATGAGTTCACAAAACTGGACATCCAAAACAAACTCTCAGCTAAGTGGGAAGGTCCATAAAAAGTAGTTGAGATCGCCGCGCCAGGGTCCTAGTACTTGGAAACCACAGAGGTTGTAAGGCTACCTCGTCCATTCAACTCCGAACATTTACGGAAGTTTTATACATAGCTTGTAATCAAAATGTTATGTCAATAAAACAAACCATTTCTTCATATAAAGGACATCCACTCGAACCAAAACGAAAAGTCCCAAAGAATGGAAAATTATCGAAAGAAAAGACCTAACGCATACAGGTAGACGAACCATAAAGGTGACAATCTCGTCAGTCAGGCAAAAAGAGGATTGCGAACGAACCTTACAAAGGTAACAGTTCCTCTCCCACTAAGACATAGAGCGAGGGACGAATGAACTATCAAGGTAATAGTTCCCCCCAAACTAGGCCAAAAACTAAGACCTGATATAAAAGGCGAACAAACTGTTAAGGTAACAGTTCCCTTACAAGTTGGGCAAAAACTAAGACCTTATATAAAAAGCGAACGAACCGTTAAGGTAACAGTTCCCTTACAAGTTGGAGAAAAACTAAGACCTAATATAAAAGGCGAACGAATAGTTAAGGAACAGTTCCTTTACAAGTTGGGTAAAAACTAAGACCTGATATAAAAGGTGAACGAACCGTTAAGGTAACAGTTCCCTTACAAGCTGGGAAAAAACTAAGACCTGATATAAAAGGCGAACGAACCGTTAAGGTAACACTTCCCTTACAAGTTGGGCAAAAACTAAGACCTGATATAAAAGGCGAACGAACCGTTAATGCAACAGTTCCCTTACAAGTTGGGAAAAAAATAAGACCTGACATAAAAAGGCGAATGAACCATTAAGGTAATAGTTCCATTACAAGTTGGGAAAACCAAAGACCTAATATAAAAGGCGAACGAACCCACATCAAGGTAACAGTTCCCTTACAAGTCGGGCATGATAAAGTGAGCGAACGAATCTAATGTAACAGTTTCTTAAAAAGCGAGCGGACCTTAGGTAACAGTTTTCCACGAATAGGTGAAAGAATCAAAGGAAAAAAATCCTAAAAGGCGAACAACTCCATAAAGGATGACAGTTTCCGTAAAGGCATAATCCTTGGGTAACAGTCCCTTAAGAAATTTGGCGAAAAGAATAGAGGGGGGACGATAAAGAGTCATGATCCTTCCTTCGAAGCCTAAAGGAGCGAAATGAACATTTAAAAGGTAACGTTTTCTCCAAAGAAAGGTCCAAGACCCTATAAGGCGAGACTATCCTACATAAGCTAAAGCGAAGTTGAAGACAAGTATGGTAAAACTTCCTAAAGCATTCCAACAAGAAAGACATTGGAAGAACGACCAGATATATTCTAAGTCAAATAAAAGTTAAGGCTTACGAAATTAAAGGCGTTCGATATATTCAAAGAAATATCCGAGTCAATAATCAAAGAGAAAAATTACAAGACTCCTGAAACAAAGGGAAGTCAAAAGAAATTATAATCGATATATGAGAAGAGGAGCAGGAGCAAAAGCATGAGGAGACCAGGTGACTTTGCAAGGTTGTAATCCTTCTTAGCACAAACATGCTCCTTCGACTTACAGCTCTGCATTGACTTGGTCACCTGGGGCTCGGGACATCAAGGTATGGGCAGCCTCGTCGCCAACAGCAGGAAAAGGAGCTCCCTTGGTGTAGCCACTCTCAATGAAGTCCTGAAGAGACTTCACCTCCCGGAGAGGAAACTTGGGATCTATCCCCTGGATCTCGTCAACCAAGGCCTGGAGAAAGGCAGCTACCTCAACCTTCATCACTTCAAAGGCGCAGTCGGAGAACTCCTCGGACTTATTAAAATCCTCGACCACACTCTGGGGGAAGGGACAACCTTCAGCTTTAGGTCAAGCTGCTCCCTATGAGCCTAGGGATTCTTTAGCTCGCCCTTGAGGTGAGCGATCTCCGCCTCCAGCTGATCGGAGTACTTGTCGGCCTCCTTGTTCCGAATCTCACCCCTAATTCAGCAGTCATCGGCGAGAGCCACCTGATCCTCCCTCACCTGGATGGTGGCGTGCAACCCCTTCTCCATCTCCTCAAACTCCCATAGAGCCTGCTCCACCAGCTCAGTGGACGCCTCCGCCCTCCTCTTAAAATCCTCCATCTCCTTCGAAGTATAGCCCAAACTCCGAAACTGCTCCAACCCGACAAGCAGATCAACTTGCTTATCGGTGAGCTCCCCTACAATCCACCCGATCGCCGTCTCCTGTGGCGACGAACCCAAAGACCCCCTCGGGTCTGCCACCTCTGGCGGCTGGAAAAGGCCCACCAAATGGAGTTTTCGAAGTGCCCGTCGCGGCACCCTATGTTTGGACCCTTTCCCGTGCCCCAGCTCCCTTGGAGGGGTTGGGAGCATCATGATCGGGAGTAGGGGCACCAACCTGCCCAGGGGCAGGAGCCTTGCCCCGAGAAGCAGAAGATCCCCCTGCTGCAGTAGGATGCTCCTCGCTAGAACTCCTCGCCCTCTTAGCTGGAGCAGGAGAAGAAGTCACCTCAGCTACGACATTATCTGAAAGCAAGCAAAAAGGGTATTAAACCTAAGGCAAAATCAGAAGAAGAAAAAACTGAGGGCATATTTCGAGTAATACCTCTTGGGCGATCGCCAGAAGCGGCCCCAGATTTTTTCTCCTCAGGCCTACGCTTGGTCGCACGCCTGGAAGGAAGAGGAGGTGGACTCAAAGATGCTTGGGTAGCAGACAGTCCCGCCTTAGCCTGCTTTGAAAAGAGACTGGGAAGTTTAGGTCCCTGAGTGCCTACAACACAAATCCAGAAAAGAAAAGGGGTCAGACAATTACCCAATCAATAGAGACTGGCGCGAACTGATGAATGTCTTCTAGCCTAAGCATGGACTCAGAAGTTCCGCCACCGAGCGGATTGAACAGAAGTCCGGTTGCCTATGACGTCGGAAAAAGTTATCAGTGACGTTTTGATCACTCCCCGACAGCTCGCCAAATCTCGAAGGAATATCCCGCTCCGGCTGAAAAATATCCCAAGATACACTACCCTTACAGAAGAAATAATACTTCTTGTAATTGAAAATGCTGGCCCGAAAGTCGTCCACAAATCGAAAATGGACATTCCAGTTCCATGCCTGGCCCCTCCAGTCCTCAAACTTAAGTAATCGAGTTTCGAAATGATGAAGGTGGTTAGTACTGACAGCCAACCAATAGAAATACCGGAACATGGCAAGTGAATACGTCCATCCTTGACGTAAGCACATGAATTTAAACCCAACCCACATTCGAATGGCGTTAGGCACCAGCTGCGTGTGACCTATCCCGTAATAGCAACTGAGATCTTTCAGGTCGTCGCAAAGAGGAAAACGCAACCCAACATCAATCTGGGCCGCATAGACGTAAACCTCTCATTTGCGAGGATAATGCAGACCTAAGCCTGGATTCCTAGGTGCATCTGTTTCTCGTAAACTAGTCAGGGTGACCACTGCCTTAAACTGAGCTGACCTTAACTCATTGGGCTTGATATCTAAACAAAACATCATGGCATGGCAAGAACAATACTAAAATAACAAAAAAGAGGATGCTTTATCGCCTAAAATGAAGCAAAGAAAATAGAAAAGACTACCTGTCGGAGAAAAGGCGGGGACATTGGTCTCGGTTATGTCCACCAATCGGTGCGACCACCTGCTGACCAGAAACCGGTTTTGGCACAGGATCTCTCTGGTCCTGCGCTGAGGAAGAAGCATCCCTGATAACGAGAGGGGCATTGGAAGCCCTAGACGCAACTTTCTGCCCAGAAGTAGACTGGGCATGAAAAGGTTTGGATGATGATGATCCCATGTCGGAAAGCTGATTCTTGTTACCAGCCATGGTGGTAAAAAAGATATTTACTGAAGGTAAAAGATGAGACAGGAAAAGTTTGAACAAAGGACTGAAGAACACGTGAACTATGGAATGCAAAGACTTGAGTGCGTAAAGGGCTAAATGCCAAAGTTTGTTTTTTTTTATAGCCAAAATTGGAGAAACCGAACAGGTACGTCCGAAACGGCTCAAGCAATGATTACACCCCTTTGGGTAAAATCGAAGCGATGTCAGAATTCCAAGGGTCACATCGGGGAGACCAAAGGTCGAAACGGTACGAAAAACTGTCAGCCTACCCCTTGGTTACGGAAGACAAAGTGACATTCATGCCTCAAATGTCTTCTCGACTTCTCGCTAACACTGCATCCATTAAATGCTCAAAACCTTACACAAAAAAGTGATCGCCAAAAGCTATACCAAGCCTCTTCTAAAACCCTCGCAACGGTAGTGTTCGCCCAAAGAGTAGTGAATGAGCATCCATAAACCCCGGCAACCCTAAGCGTTTGCCTAATAGGGTAAGAGATCAAACATTCCACATACTCTAAGCAACCAAAAACCGTTCGCCAAAGAATACGGAGCATCGAAAGGCACAAATAACAGGCAAGGACAACAAAAGGTCCAATCAAGAATTCACTATCTGACACGCTATCACAAAGTCAAGCTCGACCGAAGAAACTTCACTCAAGCTTCGGGGGCAAATGTTGGGTATCGATATTGATAGCCCAATATGGCCAAGGCCTCAAAGGCCCAATAACTTTGCAGGGGCATAAAACCCACATAATTCAGAATTGGGCCGACCCACAGTAAAAGTAAGCTGATACCCAAAAGCGGTCGAAAAGTAAAGTGAACGCCAAATCCCTATTTTAGGTCGTCATTGGCCAAGTCCAAAGCCTCTTACTGCTCGCCATAGGAGCGTTCACCAAGAGAGTCAAATCTATCAACTCTGGTTCCACAAACCGACACCGAATATATAGCCACGATATCCCGCGTATATGAGACATATATTCTATAAACAATATTACGCAATAACCGTAATATCTGTGATCCTTATCTTTACCGGCACAATATAACGGTTTGGTATTTCATCCCTATATATACTCTTGCTTTACATACGTTCATTACGTTTTGAGTTCATACACACATTATACTCATTTGAGCATCGGAGTGGGACTAAGAGACACCCCCTTTGTTGCGCTCTCCTTTTTGTAGGTTCATCGGAGCTCCGGCGAAGGCGTGCGGTCATCATTCAATTGACATTCAAAACACTGCCAAATCAGCATTCGGAAAATTCAGACCCAACACCGATGAAAGCCACTGAGTGTTGCCCAGTAGCTACTAGACGAGCTTGATAAGGAGTTGGCGAGGCGAATTCAGAGGCATGGAGACTTGACCTCTTTAGGGAGACGGAAGTGGAGAACTGCGCTTATCGCGGAGACATATGCAGCTTGGTCGACCGCTTAGACCTCATCTCATGGAAGTTCATTAGTCGTGAAGAAAATGGATGCATCGACTCAATTAGTCACAATAGCATGAAAGGGATATGTTTCAATCATTAGGTGTCACAACTCCCCCTTTTTATTACTTTATTAACTCGTGATTTATCATTTGAACCGCTTTAAACTTTGGTGATTACTTTGAATAAAGAATCCTTCCTCACTCCTAGGGATGTCGATGGTTAGAGTATTGTACAAGTATGACAAATACCATAACCATACCATATTTCTAAACCACATACCATAACCATAACCATTACAGGTACAATTTTCAATACCATAACCATTAAAATAACTGTGGTTATTAACAATGGTTTTACCCGTATACCCATATCCATTCTACACATGTAATATAATAAAAGACTGAAAATCGTATTTTAAAAAAAATCTATATTACCAACAATAAAAATATATAACACTAATATCGTTTAACATTAACACTAACATCATTAACATTCACATCACTTAACATTAAAATTCAACATTAACACCGATGAAACCTTAACACCATTATTATATCAATAATAACAACAATTTCAATTATATTTAGTATATATTAGTTTATTAATAATAAGTAATTAATAATAACCATGGTTATAACTCAAATACCATAACCATAATTACCATAACCATTATGGGTAGAAAATTCATCACCATAACCGCACTTCACCGCACCATAATGGTACGGTTAACCATATTAAACATTAACGGTTATAACCATGGTTATGGATTTTTCACCGCACCATGGACGACCCTACTCACTTCCCCTCCACCTCCCAAAACATAATAAATAAATGTTGGTCATGCCATAGAGGAATTGTAAGAAAATGTACTTAACTCAAACATGATACGTAGGTCAATCCGCGTGTTATGTAAACATACATTTATTTAGAAATTTGTGGTATAAAATTGGTAGGGTAATTCGTTGACTCACCCAACCCCTAGACTCTCATGACATATGAACCAATAATACTCATAAACATTTGTATTATATATTCTATCATGCGAATTCACATGTTGACATATGGTAATAGGCGCCACCACAGGTAGCGCGTATGCCACCAATTATTTGCAAATTTCCCCAAATTATTTACGAAGGAAGAACAATATTTTCAAATTATTATACATTTTCTTTAAGTATGTAACTGAGTCTCTTCACTTCCATTCTCGTCTGTGTTCATCTTTCTTTCTTCACTCCATCATCTCTTTCACTTCTTTCAATAGTAAGGTATATTATTTATTTTTTGTATATTGTATAATACTAATTTGTTAGAAATTAGTAGGAGTTATATTTAACTAAAAGATAAATATATCTGATAAGAATTTTGATAATACTCCTTCTTTAGGATCAAGCATGAGAGAGATTGGTATAGTTTGCTTATATGCCGGCGAAATAGTGTCTAAGAATGGTAGTGAAGTTTATGTGGGTGGTACCTCTAGTATCACTACAACTACCTTGGATATCTCTCTTTATAGACTAAAGGAAATTATATGTATGGAGTGCGGTTGGCCAGATGTTGAAGAAATCTCCATAAGCATTTCATATAAATTTACAAATACTGATGGACTTTGCAAGCTTGTACGTATTCTATCACAAAGTGCATTGTCTTTTGCTTTACAATTAAGTTCTGCTAGTCGATTTATTGTGTTTAACGTGACTAGAGGACTCAATGTGATTCCAAACATTACTGATAGTGATGAGACAGTGAATATTTTGCATGGTCACAACAATGATCTATCAGATGACGATGTCGACGTTGATGCACTCTCAGATGACCATGTGATTAATGAAGAAGATCCATATATTGAGCATTTTACATGGCACATTGATGGAGACAACGAAGAGGTGTTCGAAGTTGGTGAGAATTCTGAAGATGTATATGGAGGTGTCCATGGTGGAAGTAGCTCACACGACGTGCAAATGATGCAACCGACTGCTGAAAATTGGGTTGATAGTAACTGGATCGACAACTTTCAATCAAGGGATGAGTGGTCTATGGATGTTGATGACACATAGCAAATACAAACATGAAGTTTAGTAGTGAGGAAATGGCACATAGCAAATTCTAAGGTGTGTACTGTTGAGTCATCCAATCCAAAATCAATTGTTGTTAAGTGTAAAGTTGATCCTACAAATTGTTCGTGGTTATTGAGAGGAAGTCTTTTTAAGCATACTAGATTGTGGAGAATTTCCAAACTGCATTCTCCACATACATGTGCTAATGAAGTCCTCATTGAACGACACCAAAACATAGATTGCAAGTTGATAGCGTCTTTGATAAGAAATCAGTTTTAGATGACACGGGTCTGGAAATTTCAGTACTTCAGTCAATGGTTGAGCATGAGTTTGGTTCGAAGATTTCATATCCAAAGGCATGGTACTCCAAACAAGTAGTGTTGGAGTCTTTATACGGAACGCACAAAGATGCCTTTGTAAACCTCCCTAGGCTACTGTCATCTATGTCCGTATATATCCCTGGGATAGTTTATGATTTCATGCCCAAAAGAGTAAATGTTGAAATTGAAGTAGCAACTTTTAGAATGATGTTTTAGTCCTTTGGCCTAGCCATTGAAGGATTTGTCCATTGTCAGCCTCTTATAAGTATAGATGCGACACATTTGTATGGGAAATACAATGGAAAAGTGCTTGTAGCCGTATCGTACGATTCTAACAATGCCATATATCCTTTGGCATTTGGTATTGCAGACGGATAGACAAACGAGAGTTGGAACTTGTTTTTACAGCATCTGCGGGATAACGTAACGAATGATTGATATGTACGTCTAATGTCTGATCGGCACAGTGCAATAATTAACGCGGTAGAGGTTGTATATGGTCAATATGGTATTGGAACACATCGCTTTTGTGCACGCCATCTAGCAAGTAATTTCAATCACGCCTTTAAAAGTGTTATCCTGAAAAAGCAGTTGTACATAATGGCAAGTACACCTAATAAACGTAAGTTTGATGTTTGGTATGCTAATCTATTAACTCTCCATGATGGAAAGTACAACGATTGGATATCCAACATACCCCTTGAGAGATGGGCATTAGCGTACGATGGAGGAGATTGGTATGGAAACATGACAACTAATTTGGTTGAAGTGTTTAACGGAGTTTTGAAAGGCACAAGGGCATTACCGTTGACTGAGTTAGTCAAACTAACTTATTGGAGATCCAATACGTACTTCTTCAAGCGTTGACACGAAGCAATGGTTGCCATTGAGGAGTCGAAGGTATGGTCTGATGTTGTCCAAAATACCATTACTTGGGCACAGAAACAACTTGGTAGGATGCAAGTTGCCCAGTTCAGCCACGAACACAGTGTTTTCCAAGTGTATGATATTGGTAGATTTGTACAAGGTGTCGGTTGGACCACTCCCGGAAATTATACGGTTAACGTGATGGAGCAAAAATGTGAGTGTGGATTATGACAAATATATCATCACATGTGTTCACATGGAATGGAAGCACTCACTAAGGCAGTGAATCAATGGGCTTCCCATGTCGATCCGCTATATTCGAATCCTGCCCATCTTGCAGCATACTCACCATGTTTTCAACCAATACCAGACAATTATTGTTGGCCACAGTTTGATCTTCCAAAGTACACTCATGATCCGGATAGGTGGAGGACAAAGCGCGGTAGAAGAAAATCCAGTCATATTCATAACGAGATGGACGCTAGGGAAGGTTTGCCCAAGAGAAACAACTGCTTCAACTGCGGTGGAAGTGGACATAACCAGAAGACATGTAAAGCTCCACGTTAGGCTTCATAAGAAAAATGTAGTAATTTGAGGATGTTGTAATTTTTAAGATGTCGTACTTAGAGGATGTTGTAGTTTTTAAGAAAAATGTGAATGTCGAAATTTCATATAACCAGTGTCATTACTCTTTTTGTGTCAGTATTTATGTCCACTAAAATTTTGGGGAAAAAATAAAACAGTCAAAAAATTAGCATCTTCTATTTGACATCGTTTTAGGGGGGGGGGGGGGGTTAAATGGGTTGATTGTAAGAAATATCAAATTTTAAAGTTTGTCAAAAAACTCTTAAACATTTAGGACAACTAACTAAATAACATAGAAGATGAATGCAACAGCTCTTACACGCAGTTAATAATAATACGTTCCTATATTATTTAATGACACACTAAACTACTCAGAAACCTCCTCCATGAATGGCCCTCGACTTGAGGAGGGTGCCTCGATGACCCCATGTCCACGCCCTGTTGCTCCCGGAGCACGTCCTCCAACACTGCTTGGATCAGAATACCATGAGTGTGGTAGTACCCTTTGCTCACGTTCAGTTAATTCATTCGACTGTTGGATGTGTTCTTCGTACACAAGTAGTTGACTGATAGCGTCATAAGACGACCGATAATTTTCTAAATAAGACTCACCCAGTAATTTGAAATTACGCTTTGTGAATTTGAGGGTACCTTTTGGAGCTTTCCGTGCTAGGTTAATTCCTCTAGCCATAAACCCCATTTGCAATATTAAGAACAATGAATTGTTAGGTACTACGATTTGATGAAATGTACATAAGTATGAATTGTCAGGTATTAAGATTTGATGAAATGTACATAAGTAATGTCTACGTAGTTACTTACCACTATCTCTACTTGTCAGAGGAACAAACGGAGCTCTTGGTTGATGAGCCCGTAAAGTAGTACCAGTCTCTGGAAACGGAGTCGTAATGAATCGACGGGTTATTCGCCTATACCATGTCATATATTGAACGACGTTCATCAACGATTGATGTTCCTCCTGGACAAAATCAGCACAGTTGTTCCACATTGAGATCATATCTTGATGCATTGCTGCCAACGTCGCTTCCTCTGCCGACCTTTACGTGATATCTTATGCAGCCTCACATGATCTTGAACCTCAACATGTGTTATCTCTGGATTGTGTTGCTGCATTCCAAATTGCCGCATGACTCTATATTGACGGTGACACTCGACCACATTTAAATGGATAAGTGACACCCTCACTCGGAATAACTCGGGTTGTTCATGATAGACAGGGGGTGCAGTAGCTAACCTAAATGGACTGTACGACATCCATGTCACCTAATATTGAAAGTGTTTCGCAAATATAACCTAAGGTTAATAATATTTGCAACATAGATAAGAAATATGGATTCAAATATGGTACCTGATCAGCTGACTAAGACTCCAAGTCATCCCTATAGTACAACAAATTTGTAGTTCTAATTTGGTGACTAAACGGTCTTTTTAGAAATGACCACTTATTAAGAAAAATATTCACAATTAATATTTCATCAATAATACAGATACAAATGTTTGTCACAATCAATCAATTCAAATAAAAAATAAAATCAACCTGCATCCTAAGGGATGCAACTCTCCACCAAGCACTTCACCATGGAGCATATGACGACCAACGTGGAGGTGCTCCCACGACCATAACTTTATTGTACAAAAATTAATAAAATTGTAATATCAATTCTACATATTAATACAAAACTATCATATGGAATACCTGTACTAGGATGGCACAACTTGAGAATGTTGCAGCGTTAAGCTCAGATGCCTCACACAATCCCCGATATGTAGCAGCCAAAACAGCTGAACCCCAACTATAATGAGTTGCTCTTTGTAAATCCCTCAGCAGTGGTAAGTAGATTAACGACACATTATCTTTCTTTGTCGTTGTAAACAACACACCACCGAGTATCATGAGGATAAATGTCCTCTGTTGTTGTTCGACGGTAAGATGAGGATGAAAAAGATGTTGTCGTAACGTAGTCAACTTAACAAAATCTTTGCGACCATGTAAGTTGAGACCCAATAATTCCAGACCCGCAGCATCTATGTCTTCCTCATGTGCATAATCATCTGTCACTGCATCTCCGTGTATACGAAGTCCAAGTAGCACAGCTACGTTCTCGAGAGTGATCGTCATCTCCCCATGTCTGAGATGAAAGGTGTGTGTCTCTGGCCACCAACGCTCGGACAAGGACGTCAGTAACTTAGGATCCAGTTTGGGATGTGACATAATAACCACATCCCATAAATCAACAGCTTGCACAATGGCTTTAGCATCTTCTGAAATTATATTTTCTTCCATTTTTAAATATCGAAATGTGATCTGTTGGTTACCACTTAGATCCGGTTGCACAATGTTTGGACCCATCGGTCCCCAAAGGACCAACATTTAACACATTTGGATAAGTCGACTGATTTGGCATAACTACGCACGACAACATGATAACTCTATAATTAAATAGTATAAATTATTAGTTTCTAACGATTTATATTTTTTCCACAATTTTTTTTACTAAACATTATCTAATAATTCAATTATCATTATATAAAAAAAATTAATAAGGAGAAGAAGTACGGTATGCGTACCTAGCTTTGTCGGATCGTCAGAGAGGGGATGGTCGCGGGCACGGCGTGGAGGCTGGGGCGGTGGGCAGCAATTCAGCGGAATGGGTCGACAGAGACGGGGAGCTGGCTGTCGGATTCGACGTGGAGGCTGGGGCGGATGGGGGAATCGGAAGGTGTGGGTTGAGGAGAATCAGGCTGCTAGGTGGCGGGGTCTGAGGAGAATCGTGCTGGAGGCGGGGGTTGAGAATCGTGCTGGAGGCGTAGAGGCGCGGGCGATGGGCTGAGGGATGCTGTCACACTTAGAGTTTGACTGATTAAATAGCGTCTATACAATATGCGCTAGCACCAGTAGCGCCTACTTAATAGGCGCTAGCAGGGGTTGCGCCTATTCAATAGGCGTACCTCAATTACCCTGCGCCTATATTTACATTTCTAATTTTTTTTTACCATATTTAATTTTTCAAATTTTGTTTCTATCATTAATAGTTTTTGAAACAAATTCTAAAATAGTGTGTGCAAAACTGAAGATATCATTCTCACTATTTGCATTTAATATTCCATTCCAAATATAAATGTTATAATATTTGTATTAAGATATCTTAAAAGTATACCAAATATTTGTACTTATAAGTTTAGAATTATAAGACAGTTGGTAAAATCGTATATCTTAAATCTCACATAGTATTTAGAGAGCGCATATTCAAAACTTTGAGATGACATGAATAAATAAAATACTCTTCTTAAAGGTCGAGATACCTGCACTAAGTCTCATTGTAAACTAATGCTTGCAAACATCAGTTTAAGCCTTAACAAAGAATCTTAACATATTTTAAAGTATACTAAACATTTTCACTCATAAGTAAGGGTGAACAACAAAACCATTTAGATCACGACTAAACCATAAGCGACCGAAATTGAACCAAAAAGTCTGGACCGTTTGTGAATCAAAATCAACAGTTTTGCCTTAACGGTCTTATAGGTCCCAATCTTAATTTCGGTCCTAGACAACTGAAGACCATTAAGATCGAACCAGATCATTAAGACGGTTTTGTTATTTTTGTTTTATTGATTAATTTGAGTTTTACTGATTAATATTTTGTTTAAATATAAAATTTTATAAATAAATATGCCTAAATAGTCTAAGACTGAAAATACTAATACCGTATCAAACACTTTTAATAGTCCTGGTCTCAAGACCGAAAATTTCGATTCGAAATTCAAGACCGAATTAGACCGGTCCGAATTGAATTTTACTTACACATAATTATAAATTTAAATTTATAATACAGTTAATTAAAGCAACATACGTTTTAATTTTCATTTGATACCACACTAAACTAACCATAATAATTAAAACTATTTTATTCAAGAGTATTGTACGTTAACTCCACTTACATCCATTACATTATTAGGGTGTCATTCAATACTCTTTGGTTACGAGCCACACAATTGTGGAAGTGGAGGTCTTTTTCAGAGTTAAGTTTAGGGTGAAGGACAAATTATATTAGATTCATTATATATTACTTTATAATTAATATTATTAGATATTTATCAATACTAACTAACTCAAACTGTAGGAAGGCCACCTGTTTCTGGAACATTCTAACAAAAGGCTGTGACTTTCATGCAGTAAAAGGTCTGTCCGCAGGAACTACCAAAGTAGCATATTTCCATGACTAGGTTAAGTGTATGTATGTATGCTTTAATGAGGGAAATCTTCTATAAATAAATAATTCATTTTTTTTAAATAATAATGTGTTGGGTATATATATTTTTTTGTCAATAATGGAGGATTTTATTCATAACTATCCAACATTTACAGTTTCATTATTACACTCACTAAGTAAAATAGATAATAAAGGGGGTAGGGGATTATTTTGTGACTCAGTTTTCATGATTGTTCGCCATTCGTTAGATCGCATTCCATTCCAAAGATATGATGTCACCTGCCAAAAGGATAATGTTTGAACAGATGGTCTCAATACACTAATAATGCTTAGTTCCCCTTAGTTGGTGAATCACCACCTCAGAGTCCGACTCAATCTCAACTCGATCCCATTCTTTCTCGATGGCTAGGTTGACTCCAAGGAGGATGGCTTCAGCTTCTAACTCTTATATAGTACCCCCATTCATTCTCCTATTTTCGCCTCCAAGTAGATGACCTCTCGAGTCTCTAGCTACGACTCCGATACCGCCCGACTTGGTCTTTCCACACCAAGACGCATCATAATTTATCTTGACGGTTCTTGGACTTAGAGACTTCCATCATTGCGCAGCCCGTCTTGTCGACTATGTACCTCCTGCTTTTGGCATGTTCATGTATTTTGCATGTGAATTTTTTTATCTCCCGTGCAATCACTATCGGGTTAGGCATCTTTGCTTCGAACATAGATTTGCACCTCGCCTTACAGTTTTGCCAGCATGTCATCATACACAGCTTCCATCTCGTTTCTTTTAAGGTTCTGACGATACATGGCTCTTGTCTTCAATCCAGGATCCATTCTTCTATTGTGTGTCTTGAGTGCTGATGTGAGTCGAGTTCGAGTATACCGAACCAGACCACCTCAGTCCAGCCACGTTTGTAGATCATATGTTCTCTATCTTCATCCATACCATATACCAGGAAATTAGTCATCACGTTCATTCCTTGCCTCCTAAGGTTGCTCATAACTGCAAGGGAGTTTGTAAGCAACTTCCACATAAACTGCTTTACCTTGGGGATTGTATTTGTTTTCCATATTGGACTTCATATTGTAGTGGATTTGCTTCCGTGATTGTTCAGTTCAGTAGCCCTTCCATCATGTGGCTCCCTGAGCCGATGATATACTGAATGTACCGTGATTTGCCCGTCATCCGTATGAGGTCATAATAACATGTCTTCAGAGCCATTCCTTGGTATAAGAATTCGTAGATGTGATTAACATCAGTCGCTGCTGCAATGTTTTGGACAACACTCCCATTCCACGTCCTGCTTGTGTGCATGAGTTCACACACTTTCGTCACTTGATCAACAACTGGATTATCATTTGGATCCATTCTAAACCCGGTTTTACTGTGTATCCAAGGATCACTGAGAGCTCGAACAATAATCCCATCATCAATTCTCTATAGTCCCTCACGCTTAAGAGTGTCCCGTCCCTTTAGGATACTCAACCATCCTCATGATGCTCGCCCTCCTTGTGTAGATGACATGAAGTTCCGCTTGGGTAATAAAGACCCTTCAACACACAAACCCAAATAGCATTAGGTTCCTAAAGATCCGGTCGACCATTTTAGTAAGAAGCGCCACATTGAAGGCTTTGAATTCTCGGAACCCAAGCCCTCTTTCCTCCTTTGTTTTTGCCATAGTCTCCCATCCCCTCCAATGGATCTTCTTTCCCCCATTAGTTTGTCCCTATCAAAAGTCTGATATGAATGTGTTTATCTCTGAGCACCAGCTTTTGGGTAACTTGAAAGTACTCATCATATATGTTGGTACAACTGTTATTACTGATTTGATGAGCACCTCCTTACCCGCTTGATTTAAAGTTTTCACTCGCCACCCATCGATCTTATCCTGAACTCTTGTTAGATAACCATGTGCTACCTTTTTAGATCTCCCCCATACCGCCGGAAGCCCTAGATATTTCCCTGGTTCCCTTGTGCTCGTTATTTGGAGTTCTTCCTCAATTGCCATGCGTATGTTTTAGTCAACTCCTGCATTGAAGAAGAGGTTGGACTTTGCTTCATCAATTCGCTGGCCCGAAGTTCTACAATATTTCATGATCATTTCTTTTAGGTGACGAGCATTCTCCACCAACCCTGGATAACGAATAATGAATCGTTCGTAAAGAAAAGGTGGTGAAGCTCCGGACACTCTCTTCTTAGGACAATTACATGCATCCACTTTTCCTCGATCTCTCTTTCGACCTGCCTTGACAACACATCCGCTAGCAGAATGAAAAAATATGGTGATAACGGGTCACCTTGTCGAATTTCCCTGGATGTTCGAATGGTTTTCGTGCGGCTTCCATTTTTGAGAACTCGATAGTTAGGTGTCGTGATGCATGCTTTCATCCATTTGATCCACTTTGCTCCAGACCCTCTCTTTTCGAGACTTTTTATCAAGAAACCCCATTCTACTTGGTCGTACGCTTTCTACATGTCGAGCTTGAGAACACATTTCACCTTATTCACCTTGCTCTGAGACTTTAAATGATGGAAGACCTCATGAGTCACCATAATGCTATCCTGTATAAGTCGTCCTGCCAGAAATGCGCTTTGAAAAGGGGTAATAAGGTGTGAGAGATACATCTTTAATATGTTCACAAACACCTTTATTATGACTTTATAAACAAAGTTACAAAGGTTAATAGGTCTAAATTCAAAGGCATGGGTAGGATTTGATATTTTCAGGATTAAGGTAATGTCTGTTTGGTTTAGAGAGGACAAGAACGTACATGTTTTGAGGAAGGCTTTGACCACAGTGAATACGTCTGGACTTACAATTTTTCAATTCTTTTGACAGAACAACCCCGAAAAACCGTCTGGTCTTGGCACTTTTGATCCCCCCAACTGAAACACCGCAGATTTCACTTCCACCTCTGATACTTCCCTCGTTAGGTTTTCGTTCATCTCATTACTATAATTTGTTGTTGATACTTTCAATTGAGGTCCTTAAGGTGTCGAATTGTTAGGGAGGACCCCAACCCTGACAATTCCAGCAGAGTGTGCATGGATCATGTGTGACTGTTGTGGGATAACCTCTATAGCCTAATTGTTCAGATTGTTGTACTGCATTTGTATAAGTGCTTTGACCCTCTTTCTCCAACCTCACTTTCATTTGATCACACCACTTTGTCTTTCTGTGGGGTCTACCTCTTACTTTCTTACTACCCTTAGTCAACCTATTCGTACTTGCTTCTTCAACCTCTTTCTTCTTAGAGTTTAGGGTTTTTGTTCTCTTGATTTATGCTCGTTCTTCTTCATTTTCAACATATTGTTCATATAGGGACTCAACCCTGTATCTTGGCACAGTCGGTTCAGAGTTCCTTTTGGTGGTGGCATCCCTGAGGAAGTCACAACGGTATACTTGGTGGTTTCCACTTGCATCGTGAACTCAGTTGGGTAGGTTGGGGAGTCTGGGAGATGAGTTATTAGCAGGTGTTTAAGGCTAGGTATAGCATTTTGTTTTAGGATTTGAGAACTCAGGCTAAATGTTGGGTTTGTAGTACTTTCGTAGGTTATGGGGGTTCTCCAGCTTTCCTGGTGGATTATTTGTTTGGGCATGGATATGTAGTGGTGAAGGTGGGTTGGCTGAACATTGATTGTTTGGTTTTGATATGTGGGAAGGTCGGTTATTGAGGTTAATGGGTAGGGTTGTTTGGGTTGGGAAGATAGGTCTTAGGGAACATTGGTTACTCATAGGTCTGTCATCATTGGTGGTAGGCTATTTAAATACTTTCCCCGATCTTCTGCTCCATGTTGTCCTCAGTTGGAATCAGATTCATGTTGTTCTGGTTGTCTTCTCTATCCTCCTCCCACTTTTTGTCTGGTTTATAATGTCAAACCATGACCTTCGATTTCCCATGTGTGTTGAGGTAGTGCTTTCCTTTGTCTATCCACCTGGTCGGTTTGCACGTATCAGTTTTCATCTTGTGCCTGTTAGCCAGGGTCCGAACATCGGCAGTCCAAATTTGGTCTCTGACATTGTCACCTTCCCGCGACACACTTGATTTGTGTGTCCTAACTTTCCACATCTGTAGCAAAAGTCGGATAGCCTTTAGTGAATTAGTGCACCAAAAGCTAGCTAAAAGAGGGTTTTCAACATCTACTTCAACTTTCACACGGATGTAGTTCTTCTTTATACATTCCACCCCATCCTCAGATTTTATAATGGTTCCAATTATTTCCCTATCACCCGAGATTTTCTCGACTAAATTTCTCCAGACCGAGATCATGAACTTGCACCTAAAATTGGACTTTTTTTTAAATCAACATTTGCTAAACCTATACTCGACATCCACTTTCTTATGCTCAAACAATCAGCTTGCACATACCATGATGACATATCCACAATTTGTTTATGATCCTCCTCATTTTTAAATTCAAACAATACCACTTTATCCGACACATCCGATATAGTAACAGTCTCATATCTTGCCCATGCCATCTTTTGGACATTATGTATAGCAGTTGATTTGACAACCTTTTGCGATATTATTGTACCCACGTATCACTCATTATTCTCTAACCAGGGATTGGACGACATTTGCAGAGCGTTTCTCCGGGGTTGATTCTGATCTCCAGAATTTCCACGCTGATTACTCATTGTGACTGTTCGCCAGTGACCGTCACTGTAGTCGCACCTACCTACAAAAATAGTAGAAAAGAAAACTGCGAAAAAATAGGGGAGATTTGGGTTACTCTTTCAGACTTCCAACCGCTATTTAGGTTGTTATGGATTGCATGGGGATTCTTGTCCTCAATTAGTTGCAATTCTGCACACGTACTGTGATATTTCCAGCAATTTCTGGGGATGGAGACCGATCAAACAACTGGGTATTCTCTCACGTAGATGACCTAGGAGAGAGATGAGAGGAACGCGTGGGGTCTACGCGCTCATAATACTTTTTGCTATATTTGTAGTAGGCAGTCTAGAGATTTTATTTTCTTCATCTTCAAACTAAACTTTGTTTAGAGGAAAATGAATGTGAAATTAATTTTGAAAAAATAGAAAATGGTTAAGGATATTAACAAAATCAAGAAAGTATAAAATTGAAATTATAAGGCATACGAAAAGATATTAGCAGATAATGACCGACTATTCTCATTCAACTTATTCGTATAAACCCAACGAGGCAATGCTATAACGTGTTTATTTTGTGGAAAACGCAGTCATCGTATGGACGATTGCTGGCATAAGAATGGTGTTCTAGAAAGCATGAAAAAACGATGGGTTGATGCAGCTGCTCATCAAGCATCAACTGGTCTGAATGATGAGGAGTTGATTGAGCCACTTGAGGTTCGATCATAGAACAACGAAACATCTCCTCCAGTGTCGTATTGCAAATTTTCTTGTCCTCAGATTGAGAGGTTGTTGAATTTACTGAATGATGACTCTGTTAACGAACCACGAGCTAATATGGTTTGTAACTCCTATTCTAACATCTTTTATCGTGAATGGATTACTGATACGGGAGCTACATACCACATGACTATTTGATTTGAAGCCGAACAAATCTTCTCGCAAACATGTTACTCTTCCTAATGGACACAAGTTTGAAGTAACTCATATTGGGATTCTTCAATTAGACAAATATCTTATATTAAAGAATGAATAGCTTGTTGATGATTTTTGATACAATCTCATATATGTATCATGATTTATCGGGGATTTGGATTGCTCAGTTTTTTTTTTTTCATGATTCATTTGTATTTCAGGACCTCAAATCTTAGAAAACGATGAGGATTGATAAGAAGGTCGATGGTATTTACCTCCTGCACCAAGAAAAACCTGAGGAAGCCTCATACATTTCACTTCATAGTACCATCACTTCTGGAGGACTTCTATGTAATAAAAGACTTGGTCATATAGCTTCTAATCAGTTGCTTCACATGAAAATGGTTCATCGTGATGAAATGCCTGCTTGTCAAATACAAAATTGTATTGTTTGTCCATAGCAAAACAACCTTGTTTGCCCTTTATTGATAGTTCATCGAATGGATCATTCGTTGATTCACATTGACTTGTGGGGCCCTTAATAAACAACAACAATGAATGAATGCAAATATTTCTTAACAATTTTGGACGATTACAGGAGAAGTACATGGATTGATGAATTGCATATCCAAAACCATTATCTTCCTCAAGAATTGTTTGCGAGTGGTTCTTAATCAATATGGAAAAATGGTTAAGACAATTAGAAGTGACAATGGTGACGGAATTTTAAACACACTTAGCAAGGAGTTTTTTGATCAAGTTGGTATAATCCATCACACAAGCTGATCCTATTCACCGCAACATAATAAAAGGATGGAGAGAAAGCATCTTCACTTACTTAACGTGGCTTGATCATTGAACTTTCAAGTCACTATCCCTTCGAAATATTGGGGATACTAAGTACTCGTTGCTTGTTACACAAATATACATGGCCGCAATCGAGACAAATTTACTGCTCGATGGCGCGCAACTATATCGTCGGCTCATCAGAAGGTTCCTTTACCTCACAATGACACGTCTTAACATTGCCTATTTTGTACAACATCTGAGCCAGTTTGTTCATGACTCAAAACAATCTCACTTAATTGCTACAATGCGCGTGATTCGTTACATTAAAAGAAATCAAGGACAAGGTCTTTTCTTTCATGCGAAAAATAAACTTGATTTAAGCATTCAACGTGATTCTGATTGGGCTTCATGTGTTTTTACACGCTGATTGATCAGAGCTTATTGTGTCAAAATTGGTGATGCTGTCGTAGATTGGAAGGTGAAGAAGCAATCAGTGATATCACGTTCAAGTGCCGAAGCCGAATACTATAGCTTAGGCATGACGGTATCAGAGGCAATATCGCTAAAAGGCTTAATGAAAGAACTTGGCTTCCATCATACCGCTCCTATAATATACTTCAGCAAACACCATACTATAATTTCAATAGTTAAAATAATATAATTGCAAAAATGGTAATGTATTACGGGTTTAAATTTGAGATCACACACAATCACCAGAATCACTCCTCATATATATGTTGGTTCAATAACTCAACTGTAAAAATATATATGTTGAACTAAATAATTTTAATGACCCAAAAGTATGCATACATATCATATTTGCTACAAATGGTGTAATTAGCTTAAAAGTAATGTTCTTAAGTTGTATTACGAGTGGTCACACTATCGGAGAATGTCTCATTATGTTGACAGTTATTCTCTTTCAAGAAAACTCAACCAATTTTATTATTCAACCAATTTCTTCCCTAGATTGCTTCAATTGCTCGCTTTCCATCATACGTGCAGTTTTTGACACCAGATTCATACGGCGCTCCGGCTTACGAATTTCCTTGTACAATGCATCCTTATCCACTTGACTATTCTCCTTATCAGCCAATTGAGCAACCCTCTCCTCGACTTGTTCCTACACATAAATACAATGATCAGTCATGGACAGTGCAACCACACAAACGAGCAAACAACGATGCATTTTGGTTGCATACTTGACATTGAGAATTAAACTTCAGAACTTCTTTTTCGTTCACCCCATTTTGAGACAACCTAATTCAACGAGTGCACCCTTTATGTAGTTTGTCTGCTTGCGGTCTTAGCTGTTCCTCTGTCAACACGACCCGGAACATATATACATATCAAATAACTCAGTTGTACCAAAGTACGTGTAGTATACGAATTACATGTTTCTTGATTGTATTCCTGGCGGTTCCTTAACAAAGGGGTCTTCTATGTATAATTCCTCTTCTTGAGTTTCTTCTAGAGGAGGTTCGATAGTCTGTTGACATGGCACGAAAACATACAATATACTAACCATTAGTGGTTGAAACAAGTCCAAAAGTCCATTGACCGAAAAGCAACATAAAAATGTGTATGTACGAGGCTTGTAGGTTAACCCTGTTGGTGCCATTTTGATGATCGAACAAGAATATCATGTAGTAAGAAGTTAGGATCGAAGAAGAACATCATGTAGACATTTGTATGGAATAAGAACAATGGCCACATGCTATATGGGTGGCTTTTATCACCATACAGATCAAACCCATCTGTAGTTAATCCAAGTCTAATATTGTGTGACTCTTCCCCAAAGGCAGGTAGTACGATGTTAAGTTTCTTCTAAGCATCTGTATCAGCAGGATGGTGTAGTATACCATCCTTTACTCGCCGTGTATGGTGCCAGGTCATAGATGAAGTTGTTTTGGGGGACATGAAGCATCTTTGCAACCTTGAAGTGATTGGAAAATATAGAAGTACTTTGACTGGTAGTTTCGTACCCTTTCGCGTTGATTGCTCTGGTATATCCATTCCTCCAGCGTTGTGTCAAGCTTTGATCCATCTTGATTCCCCACACGTTGGACACACATATAAATTGGCGTACTCATGTCAAATTAGAATACAATTATTTACACAAGCATGTATCTTCTGGTAATACAACCCTAACCAGAATATAAGTTTCTTTGCTTTGTAGTAGGACTTTGGTACGGTATTCTCAGGTGGTAGTACTTTACTTAGCATGCGAAGTAACTCATCGACGGACTTGTTAGAAACCATATACAATGCCTTTAGATGCAGCAATTCAACTAAAAAAGACATCTTGATGTAGGAGACACAACCCGGATAAAAGCTCTTTTCACAATCTTCTAACAGCTTATAAAATGTCCTAGCATCTGCATTTGGTTCCTCACCATTATCCTGTGTCATACTACTGAACCCATCATGCACCATATCCTCCATGTCCCCCCGAGAGGTTGAAATCCTCCTGTTAGACATGATATCTTCGAATTCCTCCCCATGATCCAACCATGTAGTGTAAGTTGGTAGTATTCCAAATTTTTCAAGATTCAACTTAACAGTACTTCTTCCAAATAATAAAGCACCAACACACCTAGTGCAAGGACAATAACTTTTACCATCCCAAACTGAACGAGAATAGACAAAGTCCAGAAACGAAGCAACCCCTTCCTTATATTCCTAACTTTGTCGAGGTTTGGTCATCCAACTTTTATCCATGACAAATATATTCCTTCTTATAAATATCAAGCAAATGAAAGTAGCATCAACTACCGTGATACTCAGTAGACATGGGCAAATCACAGACAACATTTTGATTTTTTGGTTGTAAAAATACAGCATCACACTCCTAGTTAATCAATTAACGGAAATCATGCATCACAGTTAGTTGAAAATCTGTTAGTGACACTCAAATTCAATCATTTGATAACGTTGGCTTTCGAAGGAAATATGCATTAACCTTTACATTTGTTACAGACATCGTTTTGAATGAATCAGTTGTCCCCACAGACATTTAATAACAGACCGTGTTGGGAACAAAGCGGAATCAAAGACAAGAGTGCTCATTTAGGAATGCATAATTTTCGCCACAAAGCAAATGTTATCACAGATAACTTCAAGAAGGTGATTAACTCATCTTTAAAAAATAATCAGTTCTGCGACTGAATAGTATAACTGATTCCCATTTTCGAAATACTCAATCTACTGCAGATTTTAGAACTTTCCGTTATGGAATACACTCGAAAAATGTTGTAATTTGGTGGTCACCAGCTCATGAAAAGTCAATTTGTAATGTCAATTAAGTAATAGCTGAATGCTCATGCTAGCGTACCTGAGGGAAAATAACTGTCGCGATACGGAACATAAATGGATCAACGACAGGGCAAGGACCAATTCAAACGTTAATGTTGAATGTCGTTGCGGCATGAGAGTCGATCTGCAATGGAGGTCGTTATTATGAATGTATGAGGTGTTCTTAGAAGGCTTTGCTCTCCATTGGGAAATTTTTGAACTCTGCTTTGGTTTCATGAAAAAACTGGTATGTTCTGTTATATTTGTGGGTATATTATTTAGCAATGAAAACAAAATATTACGTATGGAGTTAGATAGACACTGTTAACAGATATTACATCAATAAATATTGCTAGTAAAACAGTTATCCTGCAATATCATATTCTTCTGTAATATATATATTACCCTTGGATAGGTATTTGACACATGAATTTTTTCGGCATAGACATATTGTTGCGGCAAAAGTACAGACTAAAAGAGAGTTTATGCGATGTAAAATTTGTTGACACTAAAAAGGGTCTACTCATACGTAATAAAGTTATGCATCTGAATTACCTTTTTACCGACACAATCGTTGTGACAACACATTATTTTTGTGGTTGTTGATGAACATTCTTGCAGTGGCAGTATCTTTCAGTGCATCTCTTACGTTCCAAACTTTAATAGCTCATTCCTTTAGGTATTTCACTAAAGACGTGAGAACTTTGTGATGTTATCTTTTATTATCAAGGAATGGAGTCTTCCGACATCATGTTGATGCATTGGTGTGGAAGTTATTTGACGAGTGTTATATTATATGACTTGTGATTTAAGTCGTCATAATAATTCCGACACTTAAAAAAAATGTCTTTATATGAGCCGTCAATTTTTTAAGAAATCTTTTTTTTTTAACCGTTAATAAAGTATTTTCCAGCCTTTTATCATCAACCTTTTCTTTGGTACCGCTTGAAATTGTAAAATTTCTAGATATCAACCTCAACATAAATATTTAGTAACTAGCAACATGATTAGAATCAAATAATATTGATAAAATCCCCAACACAATGAAATCAACTATTTAAAATCATTTAAATATAATCCAAATAAGTCGACCAATTATTTGGGTACAAAATCCCTACAAATCTATTGCATCTGTTAAATTCCATATAATTAAGCAAGAAAGTTATCTATTTTTGGTGAGAAGGCAACTAAGAAAAACAGATTATTAATCAAAATCAAACCTTGAAACTCATGTAGTTTAACTTGAAATCCCTACAACGTTTACGAAGACATGTAAAAAGTAAAACTTAAACTGCAAGTCCTAAATATATATCCACGTTTTATACTTCAATATAGATGTATTATCGAATTTTACATATAAATGAGTTAAAAAAAAGTTACATTTTAGTTGTGTAGAGTCTTATCAGGCAGTTGAGTAGTCTCTAGTAATTGAAACAGTTGATACAATTTTAGGTGATGGTCGCGTCAATATAGAAGTTACAATGGAGAACCTGAGAAACGAAGGTTCATACATATTTTTCAAAAAGCAAATGTTATTGTAGACATCATGGTGGGTATGACAATTAACCAACGCCAAATCTACGCTTTTCGTGAAATTCTACCGATAGAAACAACAACCGTATTCAAAAGTACGTTGTCAGATTTGTCTACTCAAGTACTATAAAGTTTAGCTAGTTATTATGTTGTAGTGTGTATTAGGGTGTGATTTTCTCATCACCCAACGTGCTTTATTTTTCCTTATATATAAAACACACACATAACTAGTGAAAAAACGGGCAAGAATAGAGCAAGAAAACGAGAAGTTATGTCTCTTATTTGATGAGTTGACAAAACAAAATGAACAGTTAATTGACGAGTGAACAAGATGTAACATCCTGAAATTTAAATAACCATTTATCGAAACACAAGAAAGATAACTGATCAAAATTTAGTATAAAACAAACATAAATAACAAAATAAGGAATTAACCTTTATTATAAAAAATATAAAAGTGCACTTCAATGTTTATTTATTTGTTCGATAATTACACCAATATATTTAGAGTCACAATTGTTTTACTAATAACGTTTTAATTTGTTGTGAATTGCATCTTTTGTTCAACAACCGTTAATTTTGGTCAATAAGTAGTCATGTGTGATGCATATATCTAAAATATTTTTCTTAAAAAACAAATTAATTAATTAAAATAATAATTATAGTCCTTTTACCCCCAACAAAAACTTGTCGAGAATGTCTTGAGATGGAGGGACGATTGGAGGTTTCACCGATGAATAGAAAGAACATATTAGCATTGGCTAATGAGCCCTTTAATTCTTTAACGACTTCTTCCTCTGACATTTTGAAACTCCTGGCGTTTGATAGTGAAGGAAATTCACTACTACAATAGTTAAAAACAATTAACATTTTAAAAAAACATATTTATATACTTACGTGAATGTCACGTGCTCGATAAATGATGAATATAACACTAAGCGAATGAAAAATGAAAAAACAGTGCGATAATAAACAATTCAAAACCTTCAAATGCATCAACAAAAACATTATGAGTACAATCACCAACATTATCAAATATCTGAATACATTTGCATACGTTTTTCATACGTTTTTCTTATTATTCTACACTACCCAATGACAACAAGTGCACACTCATAATTTGAAATTGCCAACAATAATTATTATTAACTCTAATCTAGTTAATTAATATCCCGCAATACTTAATTAATCAATTTTCCCTGAATCTCAACGAAATCATATGTGATTAAGTTTACATTAATTGTATATGCTGGTTTATGGGATTTGGGCCCAGGTATTTTCGTGTCTGGCCCAAGACCAGTCGAAGCTTCGCCCGTATGAGCTAAAGGCGTCGCTCAGTAAATACCTTTATGGTGTTGCCCCTTCGTGATACGTATGTGGTCGTCATCCATGTTGGATGTGTCAAACGTCGTTCATATCCTCTTAAGCATCAGACATGAAAGTTTGATGATTAAATGCATGTCAAAACACCTAATGAGTACCCTAGTCTAAACACCTACGCTCCTATAGCCTAGTTCAACCATTTACGGTAAGATAATGATCAAGGTGACAAGAAAGACAACCTACACTGGGGTAGCTGTCCTATCTCGTATCATTACCTCTACAAACCATGGTCTCCTCGCCTTAGAGACAAGGTAGAATTTGACTTTACCATGATCCAAGTAATAGGGGTATAAATATCCCTCCACCTACCTCATTTGCACATTGAATGCCATTTACTCCCCTTCACCCACCAAAACTCTGCATTTACTTCCTCTTTTGAAAGAACCTCCAACTGACTTTACCATCGGAAGGGAGACAACAGGAACTCTCTGAGCTCTCCTTCCATGCAGGTCATCAGAGCAGCTTGGAGCAACCGGAAGAAAGAAGAACCTGTGTACCGGGATCCAACACATTGGTGTCTTCTCTTGGAATCTTGGACAAAATCAGCCACAGTTCCCCTACTACTTGAGCAAACACCAACAATCGTGAGGCTCCCGATGAGGACTCACTCCACAGCTTCCATCAACACTTGGGATTGTCAGCCTTCATGCCAACTTGGCCTACACAACTCAGTCGGCATGCCCCAGGTGTGTCCGTCCAGGAAGCACACCCTCAATTAGCCTGTTGTTACCATGGTTCGAAGGTGTGAGCCTGAAGCCCCTCGAACGACACATTCTCGTATTGCGTCCTCTACTGAAAGGGTGCCGCCTCGGGTGGAGATAACTCCATAGGTCATCTTGTCATCAACCTTTATGGAAGCCCTAGATGACCTCCTATATAGAAGAGACCAAAGAGCAGAGCCCTGAGCTGCTCAACAACCAAATTCCTGTAGGATGGATGAAGTCGCCTCCAGGCCCTAGAATCCGCATGTGCCACCATTGTCTCCAAGCCAACCCAGCTCCCAGTGAACGCCGCCACTACAGGCACTGGGTTGACAATGGCTCATCCCCTATAATAATCACCAGGGAGGAGGTCGAGGAGCTTGTCGCCGAAAATATGAAACAACTAAAAGGGTAGGGTAATGACACGCCTGCGGGATAGGGCGTCACACCCATTTGCCTCGGATATATTGTTCGTCACAGTGTCGCCCCATGTGCAAATACTTCAGATAAACTATTATAAAGGAGAAGGCGATCCAGTCGAACATATTCAGTCACCCCATGTGATGACAACCATTTTGCGCTTATGTTTCCCACCACGTTAGGAGGTGTCGCGTCGTATTAGTTATTTGGTCTCCCTAAGGTGTTGGTTAGATCCTGGGGAGATCTTAAGGAAAAGTGCATTGTACATTACATGGGAGGACGCTAACTCAAAATTGTAGGGACTTTGGACAACCTCAAGTAAAGAAATGATGAAAGTTTGGGCGACTTCTGTACCAGATTTAACAAAGAATTGGCTAGAATGGACCAGGCGATTATAGAAGGGGAAACTATTCGCGCTTTTGTAAGGGCGTTGGGTCTACCATGTTCGACTTTGTATGACATTGGAGTATTATCCCCGTCAACACGATGGATGAAATGACTGCGCGTGTCAAATCTTATATAGATTTGGAAATTGCGAAGGACGGGAGAAAAGCGATAAAAGGAAGGCTCTAAAAAAGAGGCTCAAGAAGGAAAAAAATCCATAGCAACGTCCCTCAAAATCTGGCGATGATGACAAGCGTCACCAATTTTTACCACGCCCTCAACGAGAAGTTTTTGAGAATTTCACGCCTTTAAGTAGGGACATCTCTATGATCCTAGGAGAAATGGAAAGAAAGCATGTGGCGACGCCTCCACCACCACAAAAATGCGATGTGCTCATGTGTAACAATCCCAATCAATGCCGTCGATATCACCGTTGTAAGGGGCATCACACGGATAACTGCCCCATTCTGAAGAAGGACATTGAAAGGTTGATACATCAAGGGCATTTGAAAAACCTTGTGGCACGTAGGGAAAGAAGCAGGAGCCCTAGAAGGGAGAGACATGCGTCGCCCAAGAAGAATAATGAGGGGTCCAGGTACAAAAAGGGGACCCTCAGTGTGATTAGTTATGGTTTCACCTCGGGAGGAGAAATGGGTGCTGCCAGGGTGGTCTATGGCTCTCAAATTTTGGGAACTTCTAAGGCTAGGAAGCACCCTAGAGAAGAAGATTGGATGGTCATCTCCTTCTCTGAAGAGAAGATGATGCATGTCACATCACCTCATGAAGACGCCCTTGTAATCACAGCGGAAATTGATGGGAAATTGATGGGCACAGTAAAACATGCGTAGACCAATGGACAGGTTGAAGCGGCAAATAAGACTGTGTTGAATGGTTAGAAAAAGAGACTCGATGCCTTGGGAGGAAAGTGGACAGAAGAATTGGAAATGTGCTCTGGGCATTGCGAACAATACTTAAAAAGGCGACTGGGGAAAGGCCTTTTGGATTGGTGTATGGTTCTGAAGTTGTGGCCTTGACAGAAATAGCGGTGGCGTCCCATAGGGTGAAGCACTTCGACGCCATGAACAATGATGATCAAAGGCTTCTCGAATTGGATCTGGTGTATGAGAAGAGACGGGTTTCAGAATAAACTCAAGGTAGGATGTGCCTCATCACTGCAAGATACTACAATAGTTCAGTGTCCTCTCGCCAATTTTTCATGGGGGAGAGGGTATGGAGTGTACATGAATTTGCACACCAATATAGAATGAACAAATTGTTTCCAAAGTGGAAAGGACTTTATAAGGTCGTCGCCAACCCTAAGACAATTGCGTATGTCCTTGAGGATGAAAAAGGGAAAGTATTAAAGAACACTTTCAATGCGGAGCATTTGAAAAACATTTATGCTTGAAAGGCGTTATGAGACCATGTAAAAATCATTACTTTGTAATTTTGTTAAGGCATGATTAATACATATCAAAGGCGTTGCGAATCAACACTTATTGGTGAATGCTTAAGTTTGATAAGGTGTGGTAATGTTCAATAGCGCATCCTTAGCTTTAGAAAAGCGTCGTATTAAAGGTTATTAAATGGCGCATCAAAGTATATGACGAAGCATTGCGATTAAAGTAAGGTTCATACTTAGCCGAAATAAGACTAAGTATTGTAAATTGTCACTAATACAAGACAAACTCTATTGAAACAACAATTACACTTAGTCAAAATAAAGCTAAGTGTGCAGAATTGTCATATGGGTGTTGGAATTGGCGTCGCGATCATAACAAATACTTAGCAAAATAAAGGCTAAGTAAAAGAATAACAAATTTAAAGGCGAGCTATCAAAAGTGAGGATATAAAGGTTAAGTGTTGAACCGTGGCAAGGATAGATGACGTTGCTATCAAACAAGGATTAAGTATTAAAATAGCACATATAAGTGAATGGTGAAATTTAGTGAAATGAAAATAAATACAAAAATGTAATTGCCAAAAGGGCCGCAAACGGTTAAGTCTTTACAAAATAAAGCCGAAAAAGACTAAGTCTTTGCAAACAAAATAGATAAGACTAAAAGGACTACGGTTAACATATAAAAGTTGAAGACGTTCAGGCTGAGGGTGCTGGTGGATCCTTTCTTGAAGAAGGCAACGCTGGCGGATCATTTTGAGTCTCGGGAGCGATGGTTGTCGATGATGTCTCGGGAGCAGGCACTTTGGAAGAAGGATTTTAAATCGTTTCAGGATCTGAAGCGGATCCCTCAGAGGATGCACTCTCATCCTCTGACTCCTCTTCTTCAGCCTTTTTCGGCTCTTCAACTTCTTTGACTTTCAAAGCGAGATAATCCTTCAGGAAGTCGAGCCTATCGAAAGGAAATTTGGCGTCGACCTTCTGTATATCCTTGGAAGCCTTCTTGAATATGGAGTTCAGTACTTTGCGATTCCATTCCGCCGCAGCGAGTCCCCACTCATTGCTGGCGCGGAAGGTCTCGATGGCCTCAATGGCGCTTTCCTCCAGCCTCTTGTGAATCTCAGTCTTAAGGAGTTTCACCTCCTTTATGCGTCTCTCTTAGGTTGGTGGCGAGTTGTTCCTTTTGAGCCACCTTAGTTTCTAACTCCTTCAAAGTAGTCTCTGCGATGGTGAGGCGACGACAAGTACGCTCCAACTCAAACTTCGTGGTTTGTACCTGTTGGAGCCTTGAGATGTTCCGGTTCCACTCCTCAGCCAAACCAATGATGTGGCGCCTATCTTCAGCTAAGCAGGAATAACCTGAAAAGACAAAGTGTTAGAAAATTTATCAATTCTGAAATATTTCTAAGGAAATAAAGAAAGGAAGAGTAAGAGCGGATACTCTGCTTATCATCACAGAAAGAGATTTCCTGACCAGGCCCTCCAGAGCGTCGTGCTCAAGACTCAGAGGTGCCCGGTCAGCTGGGGGGCACGCGCCATTCAGCAAGTGAAGACTTAAGTTAGGGTCCTGACTAGAGTTCCCCGCTCGGAGGGGAACCATCCTCAATTTGGACAAGGGATCCCAAGGTTGGTAAGGGCTCGCGCCGCCTCCAGTCTCTAGCAAGTCTCATCTTAGGTCAAAGTAAGGCCACGTGTAAGAAGGCGATCATCTCCAATGCGCGCCAAAACCTGAGGAGGGGTATTTGACACCTGTGGCGGAGTTGGAAGCAACTGGGTCCTATCCGGTTGATCATCCAGCAGAATCACTTATGTGGATGGCATCTCTCCGAACCCGGTAGCCAGAGTATGAGCTAGGGTTTGTGCCCTTTGACGAGAAGGCCCCGATGGCGACGCTCCTGCTAGATCAAAGGAAGGGTCAAATTGTCCCTTTTTTATGATGTCATTGTAATACTTAGTGTAGGTTCACTTGATGTTGTCATGGCCAAAACAGGGGTACCTCACTTTTTAGCAAAGAGAACACTATTCCTATTACTACTGACACTACTATTTATCCAAAATGACATAGGGATCATACATTTGAAAGCAGCGACAGACTCGTTAGTGGCATCGTGGAAAAGTTCGGTTAAGGCCTTTAGGGGGTCGAGAGACTCCTGCATGGGCTTCACTTTTTTCTGCCCCTTGGAGAAGTGGTAGCTTTTGCGCTTCTTGGAGCCCTCAGGAGCATCGCCCTTATTCTACTTCTCTTTTGTATTCTCCTTAGGTTCCTTTTTCTATGGGAGGCTTAAGACGCGAGAAAGTTGAGCAAATTCTCTTTCTGCAAAAATAATAAGACTAATTTATTTACCTGAATTAATGGCAGTAGGCGACGCTATACAAGGGAAATGCCAACTTTCTCTAAGTCTGACTCACTATTCTGCATGGAGATGATTTGGGCGTGACCCATCTTATGGTCCAGATATATGGCCGCCAAGGCATCCATGTCAGTCGGGGATAGCTCCTCGACGCCTGGGCTAGGATCTTTGCTTGCCTTCTCTGAACTAAGACACCAAGGGATGCCTCCTTGGAATAATTAGTATGCGCTTTTCCAGTTCGATTTTCGCTTTCGGAAACCTATGACCAATGGGCGATCGGAATTCCAACGCCAATCTTTGAAAGGCAGAATCGCCAAGGTGGTAAAAGGGCGCACCCCGATACAATTAGCATCAAGATGATAAAAGCAATGAAAGACAATTAAAGAATATGGTCATCCACGACGGTGGCACAAGACTTCAAAACCCACCCAAATGCGAACTGCATTGGGCAACAGTTGGGTGGGAGAAATGTCGTAATGCCGAAACAACTCTGCTAGGGGTGGGAAATAAGGTAACCTTAGCCCTGCATCAATTTGAAGCGGGAATATTGTCTCCTCGCCCGCCTTAAGTTGACACACGCGGGGAGGGTTCGCAGGATCCGCATAATCGGGGATGGGGAACCTGGGGGCATGAGCGTCACTTATTCTCGCCTCAGCCACTGCTTTTTCTAAAATGGTGAGGGAAATCATGTTGGGTTTGAGATCAATAAAAGGTTTATGGAAAAATATATAATTACCAACATCTAAATTGGAGGCCATTTTTCTGCACGAGCGAGTGGCGTAAATATGATGGATGTTGAGGGCTAATGGAGAGCGCTAATCAATGATGCCTGGAAAAGGCGAGAGCGTTCGAAAAAGGGAGAAAAATAAATGAAATTAGTGAAGTGAAGGCGTTTGGAAAACGAGAATGGCGATCAGAGCTTGGTCGGAATTCTAGAGAGAAGTCGCGATTTTAGAGAGAGAAAGTTCCAAAATTTTGGGAAGGGTAAACGTGAAAAGTGAAGGAGGCTTGGGCTAACCCTTAGGCCAGTCGAAGAGTCGCCTAAGCTAGACCCTAGGGGCTTGAAATTATGGGATTACCCCTGAAGGTGAAGAGTTCTCTCGGTACTTGAATCTTCTATAAGATTCTGCCAAAATTTTGAATGTGAATTTTGAAAATTCAAATAAGCAATCATAGAAATGTCAGCGGCGGACTGTGCATAGATGACATGTGAAAGATGAAGCAAATTGAATGATGGAAGCATCACCACTTGAGGGCACGCACCACCATAGAGATTTTTCAACCTTTAGGAAAAAACCGTAGTTGAGCGTTGCATATTAATTGTTAAGAAGAGTTAACATTTAGAGCAAGGTAACAATCCTTCGATGAGTGTAGTTCATCTAGGTCTTCGGGGGCAGATGATGGATTATGGCCCTTGGCCATAGGTATTTTCGTTTCTGGCCCAAGACCAACTAAGTCTTGACCCGTATGAGCTAAAGGAGTTGCCCAATACATACCTTTATGGCGTTTCCCCTTCGTGATACGTATGTGGGCATCACCCATGTTACATGCGCCAAACACCATTCATCTCCTCCGGAGCATCAGATATGAAAGTACGATGATTAATTGCATGTCAGAACACCTAATGAGTACCCTAGTCTAAACACCTACAGCCCAATAGCCTAGTTCAACCATTTATGGTAAGATAATGATCAAGATGACAAGAAAGACGACTTAGACTAGGGTAGTTGTCCTATCTCGTATCATTACCTCTACAAACCATGGTTCACTCGCCTTAGAGACACCTCAGATAACCGGGGTAAAATTTGAATTTACCATGGTTCAGGTAAAAGGGTTATAAATACCCCTCCCCTTACCTCATTTGCACATTAAATGCCATTTACTCCCCTTCACCCACCGAAACTCTGCTTTTACTTCCGACTGACTTTATCATCAGAAAGAAACAACGGGAACTCCTCGGGCTTTCCTTCCGTGCAGGTTGTTGGGTATCGATAGTGACTGACCAATACGAAACAAAGCCCATTAGCTCATAAACAATAAAATAAAGGAACAACGCGGAGCCACCATAACCCCCTTCAGAGAACGATCCTCCAATCCATTCACCGATGCCCTCATAGAGGTCAGAATACCAAAGAATATGGTGGCAAAGCCCATCCCTGAATACATTCGCATAGGAGATCCCATGATCCATGTCAACAGGTATTAAGCCTCTCTAGGTAAGTCAGGTGATGATAACCACTTAGCCCTATTATTTCCGTAAACCCTCTAGGGTTCGGCGTCGTCTTTGATCTTCGGCCAATCTGCAGGATCAATAGGGACATGGTCTGAAATAAATAACACGTTCCTGGAGCGATATATGGGTGAGCACCAATTGTTGAAGAGCGTGGTCGCCTTAGATGTTGTCAAGCAGCAACTTCTACATGCATTTTCATAAAAATGTCACGGATATTGATCGTAGGGTCACGGATGGAGAAATCATTCGAGCTTTTTATAGAGGGCTGGATTTGGCGAACAAAGCTTCAAAACAACTGTGCAACAGCTACCATGTCCAAGAATAGAGACACTGGAAGAGGTGGGAGTAAGGGTCAAAGGTTTCATAGACCTAGAGAGGGCGAACACTTAAGTTGATTTCCTTGTACCAACCTCGCAAAGGGTTATTCCAGATCCCTGACGCGGTGGTAAAAAGGAAAACGACGGACTGGTGGGACCGTGAGAAGCCTAGATCTTAAGCCTGCAGGCCAAGTCATAGAGAGGTTCTTGTGTATTAAACAGGCAGATCTCAGCGATACTAGTCGAGATGGAAAGAAGGTCCCTAGAAAGACCACCAGTACCTCAGAAGAATGTTCAACCCATGGCAAAAAATACAGAGAGCTACTGTCGCTACCATAAAGCAGAGGACTACGAGACTGATGATGGGAGTATTCTCAAGTGCGCCATCGGGAAACTGATCCATAGAGGCATGCTAAAGGAGTTTCGAGCAAGAAGGGAGCGAAGTCGAACGCCAATTCCTCAAGAACAATCTGGCGCATCCCATGGAAATAGGGTAATCAACCTAATTACATAAGAGTTTCGAGCCGTAGGCGAAGGGTCTCATGCAAAAGACGTGTATGCCACACAAATCTCCACAGCTGCACAACTGGGAAAGAGACTTCGTCCCGAAGAGGACATCATTATCTCATTTTCTGAAGAAGACCTGGCACATGTCATGACCCCACACAATGACGTCTTAGTCATCACAACTGACGTTGCTGGATGCGATATGACAAGAATTATGATTGACGGAGGAAGTTTGACACACATTCTATTTCTAGATGCTTTTGAAAAGATGGGCAAGCATAAAAGAGACCTCAAGCGAGTCGACTTTCTACTCATCGACTTTGCTGGGAGAACAACATACCTGCTGGGAGCCATAACCCTGCCAGTAATCTTGGGTGAAGGATGGAAGACCATAGAGGTGTCGGTCGCCTTCATTGTGGTTGACGCAGCCGCCTCATATAATTCCATCCTGGGGAGGACTACCATCAATCCAAACATGATTGTGACCTTCACAATCCACCAAAATATGAAGTTCCCCACACTGAATGGGATCAGAGAAGTTCTAGGCGATCAACCATCCTCACGCCAATGCTGGATGAACTGTCTTCGCAGGAAGAACCAATGGGATTCTCTCACCATTGATACAAAGGTTGACCCTCGTGAGGACAAAGCTTGACCAGCCCCAATGGAGGAACCGACAGATGTCGAGATAGATGATCCAGAAAAGAAGGTGCGCGCCGGAGCTACCTTGAACAAAGACCAAATGGACGTCTTGATCTCCTTATAAAAATAGTGCAAAGAATTGTTCGCTTGGAAGTCCAATGGCATGCCAGACATCAGCATCGACATAATCCATCACGAACTGCGAATAAACCGTTCGGTCAAGCCCTTCGGTCAATAATCTATCAGATAAGATAATTTCTTGGTGATCAGACAAGAAGTAGAAGATTTCTAGAAGCCAAATTTGTCAGGGAGGTATGTTTTCAAAGTTTAGTTGTCAACCCAGTGCTGGTTAAGAAGTTGAACAGAAAATGTAGGATGTGCAAAATATGGAAACCTATGTGCACAACATGCTCGTAAATTCCATCAAGGGGAGCCCTGACACAAAACACATCTGAGAAGCATTCAAATGCATGTGAAGGCACAGGGTTGACAACCAAACTTTGAAAACGTACCTCCCTGACAAATTTGGCTTCTAGAAATCTTCCTACTTCTTGTCTGATCACCAAGCAATTATCTTATCTGATAGATTATTGATCGAAGGGCTTGACCGAAGGGTTTATTCGCAGCTCGTGATAGATTATGTCGATGCTGATGTCTGGCATGCCATTGGATTTCTAAGCGAACAATTCTTTGCGCTCTTTTAATAAGGAGGTCAAGACGTCCCTTTGGTCTTTGTTCAAGCAAAATGCGCATTTGGAGTAAAGTTAGGCAAATTTCTGAGCTTCATGGTCAGCGAAAGAGGCATCGGGAAAACTAGAGAAACTCAAGGCTAAAGAAGATATGAAATCCCCGACTTGCCAGAAGGAAGTCCAGAGTTTGAACGGTCTCATTGCTGCACTTAATCACTTTCTCTCCAAGACAAGAAATAGGTCCCTCCCGTTCTTCCAAACTCTCAGGGCAAACCGCAAGTTTGAGTGGACGCCGGAGTGTGAGGCCACTTTTCATCACTCAAGCAACATCTGCAAACAATCCTGGCCTTGGCAAAACCCATTCCCAATTAACCACTTTATCTTTACATAAGTATTAATGAAGTCACAGTCAGTGCGGTCTTAGTTAAAGAAAATGAGGGTAGACGGAGTCCAGTTTATTTTGTAAGTAAGTTATTCAATTCCACTGAAATAAAATATATCGAGATTGAGAAGTATCTTTATGCCTTGGTTATTGTTTCTCGAGAGTTGAGGTCGTAGTTCCACGCCCATTCAATAACAGTCCTCACCAACAAGCCCCTCAAGCACTTCCTGATTAAGCCAGACTCTTCAGGAAGGATGGTCAAATGGGCAATTGAGTTGATAGAATTCAGAATCGGATTTGCACCGAAAATGGATATTAAAGGTCAAGCCCTGACATAGCTTATAGTGGAAAGTACCAACAACGGTCTTACTGAAGCAGAAAAAGAACTAGGTACTCTATACCAACAAATCTTCTTCAAAAGAAAGCTTGGGGCAGGATTAGTCCTCATTCCTTCTAAGGGCGAGCCCTTAAAGTATATGATCGCCCTCACATTCAAGGCGACCAACAATGAAGCGGAATTTGAAGCGTTTATAATTGAACTGCGACTCGCTAAGGGAATGGGTGTAACGTCACTAAAGGCAAAAAGCGATCGATGGAAATTATGAGTCAAAGGGAAAAATGAAGAAGTACCTCAAAATTGCCAAGAAACGCATCGCCAAAATACCAACTTTTGCGATTGAGTCAATTCCTCGCCAAGACAATCAGCTAGCAAACTCCCTAAGCAAGTTGGCGTTCGGAAGAACAAGAATGCAGGAAACACACTTCCTGGAACAAGCACTATGTTCGGTCCTTGAAAACTGAGTTGAAGTCTTTAATATTCAAGAGCAGGATAACTAGATGACTCTATTCCAAAACGTTTTGAAATAAGGAACCCTGCCAGAAGATGAAAACGAGGCTAAAAAGATAAATTGCATAGCCGTAAACTACCTTATAATATATGGAGAACTCTATAGGAGAGGAAACTCAACTCCCTATCAAAGATGAATCTCCCATCCAGAGATACAAAGAGTTTTGCGTGAAGCTCATGAAGGAGTTTTCGCATGGCATGAAGGTGAACGCTCACTAACACGAAAAATCTTCAGACTAGGCTATTACTGTCCAACCTTGAGCAAAGATACAATAGAATTAACAAAGAAATGCGCAACCTACCAATAGTTCGCACCAAGATACGGTCGACCACCAACATAGCTATCCACAATGGCGGGCGCCTACCCTTTCGCCCAATGGAGAATAGACAGCTTGTGACCCTTTCCCATAAACACTGGCCAAAGAACCCATATTATCGTGGCGATCAACTATTTCTCCAAGTGGATAGAGGCGCGCGAAAGCATTGACCTCTACAACCAAATTTTGAGGGATCAAATTTTTAAAGATCAACATAATTTCGCGATTTGGCGTCCCCAAGATATTCATAAGTGACAACGAACCACAATTTGTGGGAAAAGAACTTAAATGACTCTGTGAAAAGTACTATATTGATCATAGATTCAGCTCAGTGCATTATCCTCAAACCAACGGTTAGGCTGAAGCAGCCAACAAAATTGTCCTAGAAGGACTGAAGAAAAGAGTTTAAGCCTTAAAAGGAAATTGGGTAGACGAGTTGGACAACGTGGTATGGTCTATCAGAACGACACCCAGAACAGTCCTTTATGCATATCTTGTAATCAAAATGTTATGTCAATAAATCAAACTAGTCCTTCGTATAAAGCATAACCACTCGAACCAAAATGAATCAAGCTCTAAAGAGCGGCCAAACAAAAAAGGTAACAAACCCTCTAAAAATAAGACCTAATGCATACAAGTAGACGAACTAGCCAAGGTAACAGTCTCCTCAATTAGGCAAAATGAGGATTGTGAATGAACCTCCAAAGGTTACAGTTCCTCTCCCAATAAGACCTAAAATGCTGAGCGAACGAACCTCCAAAAGTAAAAGTTCCCCCCAAACTAGGTGAACCAAAGACCTAACCTAAAAGGTGAACGAACCACCAAGGTAACAGATCCCTTAAACTTAGGCAAAAGACCTGACACAAAATGCGAACGAACCCAACCCAATGGTAACAGTTACCAAAAAGTTAGGCATAATAAAGACTTGACGCAAAAGGTGAACGAACCCATCTCAAGGGTAACAGTTCCCTTAATTCAAGCACAATGGAGCAAACGAACTGTCAAAGTAACAATCTCTCCAAAGAAAAGCTTAAGAGAGCGAACGAATCTTACATAGCAGCTCCCACAAATGCAAGCGAATCTATGGTAACAATTCCTATGAAAAGGTAAGTAGGAAAACGAATCTAAGGTAACAGCTCCTAGAAAGGCGAGCGAATCTTAGGTAACAGTTCCCCACAAAGTGGGCGAACAAATCTAAGGAAACATCTACCAGCAAGGCAAGCGAATCTTAGGTAACAGTTCCCTACAAAGAAGGCGAACAAATCCAAGGATCAGAATCCTAAAAGGCGAACGAATACATCAAGGATAACGGTTTCTTTAAAGACATAATCCTTCGGTAAAAGTTCCCTTAAGAAACATGGCGAAAGAAAGAAACGAGCTTATAAAAAGTAACAGTCTTTCTTCAGAAGCCTAAATGAGCGAAAGAACATCTAAAAGGTAACATTTCCTCTTAAAGTCCAAGACCCTTTAAATAAAAAGGAGAGACTATTCGACAAAGGCTAAAGCAAAGTTGAAAACAAGTATGGTAAACCTTCCTAAAGCTTTCAAGTAAGTTCGACATTGGAAAACAGCCAAACATATTCAAAGTCAAACAAGAGCAAAGGCTTACGAAATGAAAAGGCATCCATTATATTCAAGAAAAATATACGAGTTAACATTCAAAGGAAAAAAATGATTACAAGAATCCTAAAAGAAAAGGAAAATAAAAAAAAACTTGCATTCAAAAATGGGGGCAATACATAAAAGAAGGAAGATCAAAAGCGTAAGGAGACCATGTGACTTTGCGAGGTTGTAATCCTTATTAGCACAACACTCTCCTTTGACTTGATGCTTTGCATCAACATAGTCACCTCGGGGCCTGGAGCATCAAGGTCGAGGCTCATTAGGGGATGCAGTCTCTTTCTCGACCTCGGATGCAGCCTTATCCTCGCCAACAACAGCAGGGGGCACTTCTTTGGCATTACCGCTCTCAATGAAGTACTGGAGATACTTTACCTTGCGAAAAGGAAACTTGGGATCTATCCTCTGGATCGCATCGACCAAGACCTGGAGATAGGCACTCACCTCAGCTTTCATCATCTCCAAGGCGCAGTCGATGAACTCCTCGAACTTCTTAAGTCCTCGACCACACTCTGGGGGGATTAGACAACCTTAAGCCTTAGATACATCTACTCCTTCTCAGCCCTAAAGGCATACCTATAAGACCTAGCCTACCTTAGCTTGCCCTGATGGCGAGTGACCTCCGCCTCCAGCTAAGCGGAGTACTTGTCAGCGTCTTTGGTCCAAAGCTCAGCTCAGAGACTACCATCCTCGGCGAGCGCCACCTGATCCTCCCCCACATTGATTGACGCGAGCAATTCGTTCTCCCTCTCCGCAGACTCCCGACAAGCCTGCTCCACCAGCTCAGTGGACATCTCGACCCTTTGCTTCAGTTGCACCATGTCCTCAGAAGTATACCCCAAACTTTGAAACTGCTCTAGCTCGATAAGCAGATCAACCTGCTTATCAGTGAGGTCCCCTACAATCCGCATGATCGCCGTCTCTTCGAGGAAGAGCTAACAATAGTAAAAAATGGGTCAAGTTAAAGAGACCAAGGAGTTAAAAAAGAGCGAGCAATAAAGATAAAAAAATGGTAAGTCTATACAGGAGTAAGGATGAGAAAGAATTTACCAGGGTCAGACGCTGAAAGTGTATCATCATCACTACCTAAATGTCCTTTAAATCAAAAGGGACATCCCCCCTATTCCTGAAGGGCAAGGTAAGCCAAGGGGCCCAGAGACCCCTCCAATCTGCCACCTTTGGTGGCTGGTGAAGAGCCACCAAAGGACAGTACTCCCCAAAGAAGGGAGTCTTCGAAGAAGTGCCCATTGCAGAGCCCCGGGTCAGGAACCTCTTCCGATCCCCAGCTCCCCTAGAGGGGTTGGTAGCAGCATGATCAGTCGTAGGGGCACTAACCGGCACAGGGGAAGGAGACTCGCTCCTAGAAGTAGAAGATCCTCCAGCAACGGAAGGATGGTCGTCGCGAGAACTCCTCGCCTTCTTAGCTGGAGCAGAAGCAGGAGCCACCTCAGTTGTGACCTTCTCTAGAAAACGAGCAAAGAAAGGTGTTAACCCAAAAAGAAAGTCAAAAAATACAAGGGAAGCAAGGGTCATAACCTAAAAAAAAAAATCTTGGGCGATCACCGGAAGTAGCCTCAGGATGCTCCTCCTCAGGCCTACGCTAGGTCGCGCGCCTGGAAGGGCGTGGAGATGGACTCAAGGTCGCTTGGGTAGTAGACAACCCTGTCTTTGCCTACTTGTACGAGAGACTGGGAAGTTTAGGGCCCCGAGTGCCTACAACACAAAAACCAAAAATCGTTTAAGGTCGGAAAATTACCTAGTCAATAGAGACTGGCGTGGACTTTTGAATGCCCGTCAGCCTAAGCATGGACTTTGAAGTCTCCGCGACCGAGCGGACCGAACAGAAACCCAACTGCTTGTGACGTTGGAAAAAGTCATCAATGGTGTTCCTGTCACTCCCCGATAGCTCTCCAAAGCTCGGGGGAATATCACGCTCTGGCTGATAAAGGTCCCAAGGCACACCACCCTTATAGAAGAAATAGTACTTCGTGTAATTTAACTTGGTGGCCCGGAAGTCGTCCACCAGTCGAAAGTGAACATTCTAGTTTCAGGCTTAGCCCGTTCATTCCTCAAACTTCGGACAACAAGTTTGGAAATGATGGAGGTGGTTAGCCCCAGCACCCAACCGGTAGAAACACCGGAAAGGATAAAGTGAATACGTCCATCCCTAACGAAACAAATGAATTTAAACCTAACTCACATTCGGATGGCGTTGGGTACCAGTTCCGTGGGACCTATCCCATAAAAGCAACATAGCTTCTTCAAGTCTTCACAAAGAGGAAAGCGCAACCCAACATCAATATGGTCTGTCTGCTTCTCCTTCCTGCGGGTAATAGAACCCTATGCACGAATACCTAGGTGCATCTGCTTCTTCTAAACCCGTCAAGACAACCACTGCCTTGAACTGAGTCGGCCCCATTTCATTAGGTTTAATATCTAGGAAAAACATCATGGCAAGGCAAGAACAAGACTAAAATAGAAAAAAAGAGGAAACTTTATTGCTCAAATAGAAAAGAAAAGACAAGAAAACTACATGTTAGGGAGAATGCCGAAAAATTGATCTCGAGCACGTCCAGCACGATCTGTGCGACGACATGGCTCCCGAAGGATGGTTTCGGCACAGAGGCCCTCTGGTCCGGTACCGGAGTGGAGGAATTCCTAATACAAAGAGAGGCATTGAAACCCTAGAAGCAACCTTTTGCCTAGATGAGGAATTGGTCGAAGAAGGTTTAGAAGATGAACCCTTGTGGGAAGTTTGATTCTTGTTGGCAGTCATGATTGTAAAAGAAAGATTTTATTGTGGATGAAAAGGCTTGAGAAAAAGCTTGAACGCAGGATGAAGGCAGAAAAAGGGAGCAGAAATACACTTGAACTCTCAGAATAAAAAAGTTTGGGATGCGTAAAGTGCTAAGTGACAAAGGTTGGCTTTTTATAGCCAAATCTGGGGAACCTGAACGATTGTCTTCGAGAAACCCATAGAATTATTACACCCCTTTAGGGTAAAACCAAAGCAGCGTCGGAACCCAAAGGGTCAGAATGGTACGAAACGTTGTCAGTCTATCCCCTACTACAGTAGTCAAAGAGACACGCATGCAACTAACGTCCTTTAGACTTCTCGTATATAAATAGTGCATTCATTAAATGCCCAAAACCCCACGAATAAAAGTGATCACCAAGGAGACCCTCAAGCCTCTCCTAAGACCCTAGCAGCGGTAGCGTTCGCCAAAAGAGTAGTGAATGAGCATCCACAAACCCTGGCAATGAAAGCGTTCACCAAAAGGGTAAATGATCAACATTCCAAAACTCTAGAAACCAAAATCGTTCGCCAAAGTATACGGAGCATTGAAAGACACAAAGATTAAGCAATATATCAAATTTCCAATCGAGAAGTCACTATCTCAACCCTTCCTCACAGATCAAGCTCGATCGAAGAAACTTCACTCAAGCTTCGGGGCAAATGTTGGGTATCGATAGTGACAGCTCAATACGGAACAAAACCCATCAGGCTTCTAAGGCCCAATATCATTTCAGATGTGTAAAACCAAAATAACTCAAGACTGGGTCGGCTCACACTAAGGGTAAGCTGGAACACATAAAAGTGGTTCAGTACCAATTTTGGGATCAAGGTGGTCGCCAAAGACCCTACTGGTCGCCATGACCAAGGCCAAAGCCTCCCACTGCTCGCCATTGGAGCGCTCGCCAAGAGAATCAAACCTCTCAACTCTGGTCCCACAACCGACTCCGAATATACAACCACTATGTCTAGCATATCTTAGACACATAATCTACAAAGATTACATAAGGTAACTGCAATATTACGTGAAAACCATAATATATGCTATCATTATCTGCAACGACACAATATTTACAGATATATTCGGTTACTAAAACGGTTTGGTCTTACATCCTTATAAATACTTCAGCTTTGCATATGTTACATTACATTCTGAGCCAATACACATACCATACTCATTTAAGCATCAGAGTCAGACCAAGAGGAACCCCCTCTGTTGCGCTCCCCTTCTTACAGGTTCATCGGAGCTCCGACGAAAGATTGCGGTAATCAACCACTTGGCATATGAATCAATGTCAGATCAGTATATAGTGAGCACATGGGGGATCCTGTCCAAACACAGATCCAACGGTGATCAGTATCAGAGCAGCTTGGAGCGACATGACGAAAGAAGAACCCGTGTACCGTGATCCAACGGTGTATATATATATAAAGTGTGATAGAATATTACATTCATTGGTTTTTAAATATTCTTTCGTTTTTAAATTAACTACATCGCTAACTTGGAGATTCTTTCAAGATATATTTGAGTAAAGCCAGAGGGCAGCTAATTCAATTCGGCATGCACTTTATGTAAGTAGTTGTTTAGTTTAAGAGATGCTAATTCTAATTAATAAAATCATTAATTAAGAATACAAGATGAATAACTTAATCATATTAAATGAATCTTGCTTAATTAATCAATTCGACCTAATCTCGACACCTATCCGATTACACACTACTTTTCGGAATGGAAGAAAATGTCCAAACCGTGACACAAATTGTTGAAAACATAGGTATTATTTGAACTATGACATCCGCTACGCGCCTGCACGTCGTTGTTGTTGGTCGTGTGTGATGTGTTACGAAGATATGATTCGATCGTTCTGACTCCTAGGAAAATACAAGAGTAGTACGAGAATTAAACATTTGATTAAAATATTATTTATGTAGAACTAAACTTAATTTGCATAAAATAATGAAATAAAATTTAAAAATTCTAATTATATTTAAGAAATTGCTCGAGCGACCGAGAGTTAGAAACATTACTAAATGAAATCCCGGTCGCTCGAGCAATTTCTTAAAAATAATTAGAGTTTTAAATTTTATTTCATTATTTTATGCAAATTAAGTTTAGTTTTGCATCAATAATATTTTAATCAAATATTTAATTCTCGTACTATAATTGTATTTTTTTAGGAGTCAGAACGATTGAATCATACATTCGTAACACCTCACACGCGACCAACAACGACGACGTGCACGCGCTTAACGCGTGTCATAGTCTAGTATAATCATTAGGGAAATACACTTTAGTGGATTAAAAAGATTTCGTTTAAAATATTATCTTTTCAATTGTGTATGTATATGACATATATTTATGTGTTATGAATGAACAACCCTTTTTTTATTTACTATTGTAAATTATATATATATATATATATATATTTTGATTCAACTTTTTCTAGAACTATTCAATGAATGTGATTTATTTCATATCTTGAACTAAATGTTTTAGTTCATTTATATAGTCCACTTAGATTTCTGCATAAAAACGATTACGCATAAAATCTCTACGATGTGAACCTGCACACTTTGATACCAATCTTTTTCGACGAATAGTGACCTCAATCTTTGACCCTCGCCTTAGTCAATACCGACCTTAACCTACTCGCTTTGATACCGACATTTTTCAACTTGAAGTTTTTTTTCCATTATCGATCTCAATCATAACCATCGTCTTAGCCAATACCATATATGATTTTAGACGCGCGCTTTAACCAACTGCCTCATGAATCCGAACTTGTGAGAGAATGCATTCAGTACACATTTAATATATTTTAGCACATTCCCTATGATTTCTATGAAACAACTATTACAAATCTACTTTGGGAACATTAAGAAATTTTTAGTGATATTTTTAAAAAATAAAATAAAATTACATATTTGATTTACTTATTCCTCATTTTTTTTACTTTGATATTTTCAAACTTACGGTGTGTTAGGTAATATTTAAATTTTAATTTTAGATATATTTGAAAAAAAAAACTATACAATTTATTATTTGTTTGAGTATTGATGTGTATGTGTATTAAAGAGATTTATTAACCTTCAAGTTTTGTGATTAAATAATGAAATACGCATTCAGTCTTAATTTGACCTACCCTAAAAATCATTAAATTTTGGAAAAACAATTAATAAACTTTGAGAATTAAGTTTACTTTACTTTTTGATACCCGTGAAAGAATTTTGATACCCGTATGAATTCATTATTTATCGCTTTATACATAATATATTATTTAAAATGATAAATAATTAATACATACAAAACAATCAAGTTTGTATGTACATTCTTACATGAGTATCAAAAAGTTTCATCATTGTCAAAAAGTAAAGTAAACTTATTTTTCAGAGTTTGTTATTTATTTTATTATTTAATCCAAACTGTAAAATTAAAAACTTAGATCACCGTCGTCATAAAGTCTCATTTTATCAATAAATTTAGAGAATTTAAACTGAATTAGGATCGATTAACAACCCTAAAGAATCATTAAATTCTAAAAAGATAATAAATAACAATTGCAGAGAATATATAAAATTGATAGTATGGTGATTAAATAATATTATATTATTACAAATTTAATTTTTAAATAATATTATATTATTACAAATTTAATTTTTGATTGGGACAAAATTTTATAACAAAAACAAATTCACATGAGTAATTAGAGCAATAAATATAAGTTAAGTGTATTAAATATATGTTTGAGTTCTATTGATCTAGTGGAATAATGTGTTACTGTAAAACTGAAAGGTTTTAGGTTAAAAACTTTGTTGATTTATTTTTAAGAGATTTCTTATCCATAAGTTGCATTTAAGAAAATGGTGGAGATAGAAAATATAAATAACTAAAATAATCATGATATGGTTAAATTAATTATATTATTAAGTAATATTTGTGTAATATATATAATGACGGTTACAAAAAAAAAATTCATGCTTTATAAATAGAATAGATAATATTTTTTGACTGCCCTGTACAAAGGAAGGAATTGTGAATTGTATGTATCCTTCCTTCCACAATTGCCATTTATAAAGATAAATAAATTGAAATCATTACAGTCCCCCGCCTATCCAATTCAGAAAACATGGTCCTTCATCAAAGTGACGTCAGCGTCAGCCGGTTTATGATGTCACTTATGTACGGACGAGATCGGGGCATTCTAAGACTTGGTCGAACAGTATTTAGACCACGTGGGCAGACAGCTTAGGTTACGATTCGGTCAAAGGGTAAATGTGGTCCACCAGCCTTCAAGTTGGGCGAGATTATTGGGCCAAAAAAAAAAAAGTTGGTGAGATTAGGATTCTATATATTATATTCTATAGAAAAGGATAAAAAAAAAACATTTCTTTTATATTAAAATAGTAAAGTATGAAAAAATAGTTATGTATAGTTTTTTTTTTTGCCAAATAAAACTCCGTATATTACTTAAATAACAGTTTGGGGTCGATCACGACCCCGATACATTTCACTATCTATCTGCAAAATTTCCAATAGAGGGGATGGAGGTCGGTTGATCCAATCCCTAGTGCACATCTCCACATTGACTTGTTTAGTTAACCAATCCGCCGCCTGGTTCGCGGTTCTTGGTATCCTCTTCCATGTCGTATTCCCAATAGAATCCGCTAAGAAGAGACTATTTGAATAATAGTATCAATTTGCCAAAATTTAGCGGTTCCTCTTACTTGGTTGATGACGACCTCCGAATCCGACTCGATGACCACCGATTCCCACCGGTTCTCGATTGCTAATCTAACACCTTCGAAGACCGCTCTAGGTTCAAGTATATCACTCGATGTCGCCACAATTGGTCCTTGAAAGCCCCTACCACCCGCCCGTCATGGTCCCGGGCTATAACCCCTAAACCACCACGACCCGAGTCAGTATTCTAGGCAGCATCACAACAAATATTAATGCTCCCAACTGGTGGTATGGTTCACCTCTGTCCTCCCCTACCGATCTGCTCACCTGAGGTCACCTGGATGGTTCGACTATTCTGCAGCATATTGTGCCTTTGCTCCAGAATCTGGGACTCAACAAGTGACTTTCTTACCGATGCAACCACCAGGGACGGGGCTGGTAGTCGCCCTTCAAAGACCTGTCCGCCCTTCGGCTTCCAGATGCACCAGCACGTGTTTAACAGAGTCAGCCACCGAACCACCTGCATCTTCCTGTCAGTCGCTGGCTCGGTGAACCTCGCCTTTAGCCAGGTCTGCACGTCCTGGCCTTCTTCCCTCACGCATTGGTTGCATAGGATCTGACTTCACACTGCTGTCACCCAGTTGCATTCCCAGAGAAGATGTTTGATCGTCTCTGCTTCGTTGCACATCGGACATCCCGACTCAATCGGAACCCCTCGTCTGACCAGATTTGCCTGAAATGCCACTGCAATAGATACCAACTTCCAAGCTGTGTTTTTCACTTTTGGAAATGCTGTCGACTTCCAGATCCCTTTCCACAGGTTTGGCCCCGAGGTAAGGTCTTCTCCCACCTGTGATCCCCTGCGATCCTCCTGAGGATCCCCTGCTCGCAAGTAATGGTATGCTGACCTAACTGTTATCCTCCTTGCCTCTCATGTGGCCATACCAACTTATCTGCACACTCAAAAATCGAGATATGGACTGCAAGAACCAGGTTCGCCTCCTTTTCATTCAACGTCCCTCTGACCACATCCTCACACCATCTCTTAGTATCTTAGTCTATCCACTCGTTCAGTCTGACATTATCCTGGACCTGTGTAACTGGGTGGGTTCCCTGTCTTCGACCGAGGTGACCAGTGACCCAGGCGTCTAAGAAAGGCCGGATTGACTAGCCATCCCTAACCGACCAGACTGTTGCCTTCTTGATCACGTCTCGACCAGCCAGCATGCTTCCCCACGCCCAAGATGATCGACTCCCCTGGCTTGCCCTTATGAAGTTTGTAGACGAGAAATAGAGGCCCTTAAGAACCTTCACCCACACGGAATCCGACTCCGATAAGATTCTGACAGCCATCTTCCCCAAGAGTGCCACATTAAAGGCCTCCAACTCCCTAAACCCCATACCCCCTTTAGATTTTGCCCGGGGCATGAGGTCCCAACGCTTATAATGAATTTTTTGATCCCCGTTTGCAGCTCCCCACCAGAACCGGGCTGTGATACCGTTCAATTTGCTGTTGAGAGGAAAGTGTTGACCATGGTGACGATGTCTGGGCCCACAACGCTCCAAGCCCTTTGGAAGAAAGTCCCCGAGAAGCCGTCCGGTCCCGGAGCCCTTGACCCCCCAAGTTGATGCACCGCAACCCTTATCTCAGAAACCGCAGCCTCCCTAATAAGGCTTTCATTCATAGATATTTCTACATCCTTAGGTAGGCACTGCAGGATTTCGAAACCCTCACTCCCGATCGGCCTAGTGTCTCTACCAGCCCCGAATAACTTGGAGACGAAACCATGAATCTCTTCACTAATGCGTGGTTCCTCCTCAATCCAATTACCTTCCTCATCACGGATCTTCGCAATCTTATTCCTCCTCCTATCAATTGTTGTTTGATGGAAGAATTTGGAATTTCTATCCCCCTCCTTAAGCCACCGGATCATAGAGCGTTGTTTCCAATAGATTTCTTCATATTTCCAAAGAGCATGGAGTTTAGACTTGAGCACCTTCTCCTCAATCAATAATTCAGCATTCGGACCCGAGGATGCGATGTCAAGAAGCCTTTTTATGAGATTTATCGATTTCCAATTTATTGTTCCCAAAATACAGTTTACTCCATCTCCTTAGGTCTTCTCTACAACGAGATATCTTCTGATTATAGCCCTCTTCCCTTGTCTCACCTCCTCTATTGCACCACGTTGTCTTTATGACATCTAGACATTGCGGTTTCTCAAACCACATTTGTTTGAACTTGAATCTTTTTCTACCTCGAATTTCCGATGCATCCAACCTCAAGGATAGAGGTGAATGGTCGGATCCAATCGAGATACCGTGAATACATTGAGCCCTTGGGAAAATTCTGCACCATGCTTCATTTGCCACCACCCGGTCAACCCTTTCGCAAATTCTTGCCTCCCCCCCTCTATTGTTGCACCAAGTATGCATTTGGACTATAAACCTGAGGTCCCCTAAATTAAGCTCATCAAGCATACTTGCAAAACCCATCTATCTTTCTTTGATCCTTCCCCTACCTTTTCCGAGTGGTGGCAAATATCGTTAAAATCTACCATCACCTCACAAGGAGCTTATCTGTTTTAGCCTATCCCTCTAAGACGATTCCAATTCAACGTTCTTCTTCTAAAATCTGGGCCTTCGTAGACCAAAGTAATAAGATGTTGCACCCCATCCATGCCTATCTGAGCCTCACAATCAACCATGTTCTTACTTATATGGTTAAACGATATAACCACCTCGTTCATCCACCAAATTGCTAACCCACCACTTAATCCTTCCGGATTAACGTACACCGCTTGATTCATTCCTACCTCCCTCCTTACTCGATCACAAAAAGATTCTGGTTGCTTTGTTTCCATCAAGAAAACGATCGTCGGCCGGAGTCTTTTTACTTGGTCTTTTAGGTGACTAACCGTCATGGGAGACCCTAACCCCTGACAGTTCCAGCTTAGGACGTTCATTGATCCCTCCTGGCTGTTTTGGAACAGCCACCGGAATCCCTTATTTCTTATAATTGTCTCCTCTCTTGTGCCTTTTCAGAGCTTGCTCTTATAATCGGCTCTGATCTGGCTGGATTGAACCTTTGCCTCCCTCCTACCAATCTCAGTGTTCCTATCTTTTCTCTATTTCGATCCTTTGCTCCCAGACTCAAACTTTCCTTATCTTTCTGTTTTTCCCCTGGAATCTTCCTTTTTTTACTAGGTTGATCCATAAACTCTATGGATTGCTGAGTTTGTATTCGTTGCACAGGACTTTGGGTGGATCTTCTTTCAGATGTGTGGGAAGCTTCGGGACGGGAAAGAACGAAGCTATTTTGTGGATTTGCTTCCTTCCCTCCTAGCCTTTGATTTGTTGGATCCCCTAATGACAGTAGGGCAAACCGAGATGCACTTTCCAGGTCCCCAATGATATTATCTTTGAGGATCGGGTCTGACTTCCTCCTGCCTGTCTACATGCCTAACATACTGGAACTCTGGCCAGCTTCTGTCTTTAGTGAATATACTTTCTGAGGGCATAACGCCCTTGTCCAGGACGTGCAACTCCCTTCTACACTGAAGCTCTTCTTCTGGTGGTTCCATATTAAAGTTCAGATCCCATCGAGCCTCGGGAGGGACCAGGGATAGGTTGAGGTCCAATACCTGATCCTCATTTGGGGCTGAGTCGTGCTTCTTCTCGATGACAGTATCCTCGGGAACCTCCCCCCTTGATCAGAGTTAAGGGCAAAGGAAGACCCCATATTGTTACGATAGTACCCCTGCTCAATCTTTAAATTCCTGGACAGTCCCTCACTCCCCGCTCCTCCTTCCCTCATCATGTCTTTCCACGTTCTCCTTGAGGGATCTCTTTTGGGGATATTGTTCTGAGTGCCTCCTCCTATCTGGTTCCACCCCGTATTTTTCCTTTGCCTCGCACAAGTTAACCAAGGTCCATACATCGGTAACCTTGGATTGACCTCCGAGCAAATAATCTCCTTGTGACACGCTTGAGAGGTGTGTCCCAGCATGCCACATCCATAGCAGAAATTAGAAAGTCTTTCGTACTTAACGGCTGCCCAGCGATCAGTTCCTCTTGCATTTTTCCACCAGAACCCATCAATGAGATGATCATTGACCCCCAATTCAGTTTTGAGCCTTATGTATCCCCTCTTCTGCATTTCCTTTTCATCCTCCAACTCCAAACACGTCCCAATACTACTAGCTATTTGTGCTGCATTTGCAGTATTGAGCATGTCTAGACTAAGGTCGTGGACTTGCACCTACATTTGAATCTTACCGAAGTCCACTTCACTTATACTCTGGTTCGGCTTACATAACTTGAGGTTGAGGGAATGACCGTGAATGGCCCACGACGACAAGTCGAGTACCCGATCCCTGTCTCTTTCATTCTCAAAGTCAAAGGCCATGACACCTGCCTCCAAATCTGTCATCTTAACAGTTCCAAACCCTGCCCACGCAGCCTTCAACACACTGTAAACTGCATTATTTTTTACTGGCTTCATGGAGACCATTTTTTCCACTACCCGACCTACTGGCTGACTTGGGAGTCTCAGCACAAGGGACAGAACGGCCCTCTGGGGAACCTCTCTTCCCTCTGATGCTTGGTTGCCAATCATGGTTGTCGTGGCCCAGACGAGCTTCACCACGGTCGAAACTACCTGAGCAACGGTTAGAAAAGAAGGCAAGTGTATATGACAAAGCTATCTACGCAGCACTCAACCTAGAGAACGGCTTCAAGATAAACAATCGGCTACTAGAGTAGATAATCAAGCATCAACCTATGCTAATTAGCAAACCCTAGCAGTTGTATAGTTGTATGCACAAGGATGGGATGGTCCTAACTACTATAATATAATATATCGATTAATGTTTAATTACTTAACTTGAAATCTCAAATTGGAGTAATAAGTATGAAAATATATTCATGACCAATATTTTACTTCTTATGTGTTGATCAAAGTACGAGTGAATATAAAAAATAATGAGTTGGTCCCACATACAATTTACGTATTAACTATTTTTTTTATCTATATTGAGAATGTATATATTTTTATTTATTTCTCTTAAAAGATATTTCTTATCTATAAGTACTCTAATTTTATTTGTTCACCTTGTTGAGGCACCTTGTTCAGAGTAATTATCTCTTTTAAAAATATCATCATCCTCTAATGTTGTATCAACGACTATGTTATTACCATCCATTGACAATTTCTTAGAAACATTATTGCATTTACCATAACTATTAGTTAAGCTTCTCATTTGCTCAAAAACCTCCATGCCAGAAAGAGCTCTTGGTGAAAGTCGCATCTCAACTGTACCATCAAACTCAGCTCTTTGACGATAAAACTCAGTTCTTTAACGACGAAATGGATGATCTAAACGTAGAGACTCAGTTGAACATGCACATCTAGGACAAGAAACTCGACTTTTAGTAATCAAACCATATAAATTAGCATATACAGGAGTAATCCAACCAGATAAATTAGCATATACAGGACAAGAAACTCGACTTTTAGTAATCCAACCAGATAAATTAGCATAAACTCGACTTAATAGTCGACATGAGTTGATCAACGGAGAGTAAAGTGCACACTCTTTAACACATCATATGCTTCAACACCATTCAAAAGTTGTTTTAACTATTCGATCAGTGGTTTTAGATAAAATTTTATATAATTTCTAGGACCCTTTTCACCCGGGATCACCATTGACAGTATAGGAGATGACTTCTTCATGCATGACCAATACTTCATATTGTAAGGGATTAATATAACATATCATTACTATAAGTTGCACTCATTGTCCTAAATGGATTAAATCCATCACTAGTTAATCTTAATCTTACATTACGTGGGTTAGATGCGAAATTCGGGTAACCCTCGTCGAAGGATTTCCACGCCAATGTATCAACGGGATGTCTCAAGACTTCATTCATTGTTCGATTCTCTTTATGCCATCACATCGAATGTGCAATATCCTTTGACATATGTAGAAGTTTGAGTCTTGGAATTAACAAAAAGTACCGCAATACTTTTGCAGCTTTCTTCATTTTTCCAAAATAAATAGTATTTTCTATATGATCTTCAACTATGTTTTTTTATTATTATTTTCCCACCTTGAAAGATCACAAGTTTGACAATTGGAATGTTAATCATTTTCACTCTAATACAATGTGAAATCATTGCACGTGGATTTCACATTGCACGTGGATGTATCTTATCATACTCAAGACCCAATTCTATAATTAATTTATTAGCATCATAATAAGAAACTGGAAAAGTTGTTGCAGGAAATGCAATTTTTTAACCAGGAAGTTGTTGCAGGAAATGCAGGAAAACTGGTTGATAATTAACATATCAACCAATTTTTTAGACCAACCATCAATTGTTTTTATTTTCTATGTGTAAAATGGATGATATAACTGTAAATGGTTCACAATTGGGATATAATGGTTTCTAATATTCACTCATTAATTTTTGAAGAAGTGAAATATTTTCAGCCCAAAATCATGTTGTCTTAATCTTGAAGTGTCTCATCACTACCAACGCCTATTATTTTTCACAGTGTTCGTCGAACCAGATCCCATGACAACATGAAATAAATCTTTTCGTTCACCTTTTCCATCCAAATTAGTATTAAGTTCATTGTTCCTTATAGGATTATCCACTAATTGGTTCATACTGGTCTGAGTTTGTAAAAAAGATTCACTATGAAAGAACAAAACAGTATAGTCAACCAAGAAACCACTCCAAATAAGGTGACTATGACCTTTTTATGTTACATGGTATTATCTATATTTGCATTTACGGAGGGGACATATTATTTTTTCACTAACCAAACAATTTTCTATTAGCAAATTCAATGAAGGTTTTGACACCAGTTTGGTAATCTCGGCTAGTTTTTAGTTTTTTAATCAAACTTCTATCCATACTGAATTTTAGAGTTCCTAACAAAAATATGTGAGAACGTGAAAGTGAGTACAAAAAATAGGAACGAATGGTTATGCCGACAAAAATGTTTACTATATTCACATTCTTAATAGGAGAATCCTTATACACCGCCCGATCGAGATTGTGACACATGTTTCGACCGACAAATTTAGATCATACAAATCGTTCAAATTACACTTGTTCATTTTTGTTTATATATAATTTGGTAAAATAATTTGCGTAATCTATTTATTTAATGTATGTATAAAAGTGTTTATTCATGAAGAAATAAACCACAACACGTGGTTAGCAAGGTGTTGTGGGAAAAGGAAAACAACAAGGCATTGGTGTTTACTATGGCAGTAAACAAAACACATAAGAGTTAAGGGGGCAAACAACAAGATTCGGCGTGGGTCAAATGTAAAATGTAATCAAACTGAATCAACCAAGCATTCAAGCACATGCCACTGAAAAATGTCGACCCCTCAACCGATATGAGTTTACCGACATGCATTGGATGAACAGTGTGAATAATCTGACTTGGTTCAACACTTACCGAAGAATAGGCGCACATTACAGGAAGAGGAAGAACAAATCTAACGAAGAGGAAGAACACAAAATGAGAGAATCGGAAAAGATGAGGAAGAAAAGAAGTTCACTTGTGTTTTTTTTATTAAATAGACGACTCAATGAATGAGTCCCGGAAAAAATAAATCGCGGCTGGAAAATTGAGTCGCAGAAAATTAATATATATTCTTCATAATTATGACTCGCAAAACTGAGTCGTGAAAAATAAAAATTATTTAATAAAGTGTGAACCATAAAATGTCGAGTCAAGGAAATAAAAAAAATAAAAATACTTTATAATGAGCAGTAAATATCAAAAGGACGACTCAAAATCTGTTGAACTGCTCAATAAAAAAAATATTCGCGTCTCTTAAATTGAAGAGTCGTCGTATAGAGCCCTTAACATAGTATTCTTGAGTAGTGAACGCTTTCCAAAAGTACACTATTGGGTTTACGCACTCGAAGACCCTAAAAATTAGTTAGCTGTATGTGTAATTTGGGCTTGGGAGCAATGTTTTATAGTCTCATGCCAATGATTATTTCCTTAATTATAAAAGTAGTGAGTGAGTTACTATATTAGAGATGGCAAGTAATTCCAACAAGTAATTAATTTATTTATCTAGAAATTGCATAATTGTTTTCCTAAATATACCTCATTTTATAACACCGTCAGCCTTCGGTCCAGTCGTGCCGCCTCCAACCTTCCGTCGTCCAGCCAAGCCGCCGCCAACCTTCCGCCGTCTAGCCGAGCCGCCTATACCTCGCCGGAAAAGGTAACGTTTTTTTTTATTTGAAGAAATATTTTATGTAGATTGCATAATAGTGTTGAAATTAGTTATTGTGTTTTGTTTAATTTCTTAAGTAGATAAAATTGTGTGGTAGATTGCATAATTATGTATAATTGTTGTATTATTTGAATGTGTTTTTTTGGAAAAATTACAATTTTTATATTGCATTATTTTGTATAGACCATGCAACGTGGCCAAGGTAGTTCTTCACGACAGTCCTTCAACCGCAACACATGTCACAATACAGTGCGCAAGATACGGTAAAGTTATTTTTATTAATAATTTAAATGTAATTTTTACATTGTTAATTATTGTTACATATTTCCCTTTAATTATTAATTAAATTATAGGTTAGTGCTAGTAGTCGCTGGAAAGACGATAAATATTGGTGAACTGGAAAATGTTGGGTTTTAGATCATATGACGCGTTATTGGGTAGATATAGCTGAGTTTGGATGGGCATCAGATATTTCGCGTATTAAAATTGATGCGGGTTTACTACACGCCCTTGTTGAGAGGTGGCGACCTGAGACAAATACCTTTCACCTAAGATGGGGGTAAATGACTGTAACACTTAGAGCCGTTCAAATGTTATTGGGTTTACGGGTTAATGGTCCACCTGTAACAGATGAGTATCGATTGATAGAGGGTCAACCAGTAAGGGTCGATCTATCAGCTTTATGCTCAAGATTGCTAGGAGTAGTCCCTTCACGTGAGCAAGATGAGATCGACCGAAATGTATTGTTTCTACGGGCTCTCATAATGGCTTCTTCTTCTGTTGATGGAATCCAATCTGCATCACCTTCTTTCCTCTCAAAAACCTGCTTCATCCTTCTCTCTTGCACTATGTAGATTTCTCTGTAAGAATATGTTTCTACTTGTAAAGTGGTTGATTTCTCCTCTATGGAAGACAAAACTTCTCTAACTTTAGGTAGAAACACGTGACCTATTGCAATTTCCCTTTCATATATTATGCGTCGATCAACAAAATATGTATATAGCCGCGTAAAGGTAACCTCTACCAATGCTGTAATTGGTAAGGATCGAGCACCCTTTAAAACCTTATTAAACACTTCTGAATGATTTGTTGTCATGACCCCATTGGGGAAATCACCTAAGTTCGTTAACCACCTCGAATATTTTGCTTCATTAATGGTAGTAACGTTTGAAGGTCATTGGTTGACTAAACTGTGCATCACCACATGTGTCATCATCAGACAATGGTAGCGCACAATCAACCAAATTTGTAGGAGATTCAACTTCTGTGTCATCTCCCAAAGAATAATCTTCTCCTTCCTCTTCTTTAAACATGTCATCTTCATTATCAACTTCACCAACAACTCCTACTTTTGTAACTACGTATAATTCCATGTACTCACCACGTACTTGAATCACATCATACAATGATTCGTCATCAGTGATGAGATACATGTTATTACCCTATTTCCAAATGATGTCAATTTCAATTATATCAGGCCCAAAATCGCAGACTACATAAACAAGCTCTTTTAGGTGGGGAAGACTGGCTGTGGTTTCGGTAGAACTAATTGCGGACTTACCGTCAATATAATTAACAATTTGATCGTCTACTGTAATTCTACTGTCATAACGAAGGATGATAGTCACCATTTTTTGAATAATTCAAACACCTAGTTAATAAGAAAATATTAGATAATAATTGATATTTTCTTTACAAAAAATTATACAATATAAAATTCTTATTTAAGTACAAAAGAATATGGAGTACCTTTAGGATAAATAGCTTCACGTACTCCCAGTTGGTGAACAACGAAAAAACAATCATTTAGCAAACAACGGATGAACACTCATTGGCAGAACAACCGGACGAATAAGGCTGGATTAATTTATATAACAAAAACCCGCGATTTGGAGTCGCGTGTAGGTATATCAAAACACCCCGCGACAAACACAACCACCCGCGACTCCCAGGCGCGGGTGAACTTCAGCTAACTTTTCCACCCTCGACAGGGAGTCGCGGGTGGAACGTTAGTTGTAACGACCTTTTCACCCGCGATAGGGAGTCGCAGGTCAGTATACTTTCGTATTTTTTTTAAAAAACGATAACATTTTGATATTTAATTATAAAATGGGGTATATTTAGGAAAAAAAATCGAAATCACAAACTCTTTGGCGGAAACTTAATTAATGACCATGCGATTAGGTAATTAATTGATCAATATTCTGTTTATTTATCCTTAATTTCATAATATTAAATCAATATTGGAGATACCATTTTTACATGCGAAGTTTAGTTGCAATTATATTGATAACTTAGTTCGTCAAAAAAGTTGTCACTAAAATGTGTCCGTTAAAATTTTACAGTGAATTAGGTGGCGCCGGTAAAAAGATTTCCATTTACTGAGAAAGTATCTGGCTAGCAGCTAGAATCAACCTAAAATCAAAATTTGAATTTTAAATTTTATTAGAACTCACATTTAGTAAAGATTTATATAAATTTTGTACTTTCGTTTCAGTTGTCTTGAATAAAGTATTTTTGGTATTTAAAGCACACCTTACTTTGGTTGTTCTTTTTATTATTTGTATACGTTCATGATTTCACTATATATTATTACTACTGATTATAAATTTGTCATGATTTAAAATTATCTATTAATTCTTTTTATTTGATGTTTATTCTCTTTGAATACTCTTTTGGTGATTTGAAACCTGGGCGAGTTTGACTTGATCAGGAAGGTTTTAATAATATGTTTTTTTTTTTCTATTAAGTATTTACTCAAAAAAGTGGTTTAATTTTACTATGAAGTACTTTGTAAAATTTGGTAGGGTTCTATAATTCTTAATCCTATCCTAAAATCAATTTGATGCTATCCAATACCAATCCTACTATTTGGCAAAAAAAAAATCCTACTACTTTGCCCAAGACTAAGGATGAAACCAAGAACGGGTGGTCCAAAAATTCGGTGAAAACGGAACTGGTTCGAACCGAAAAAAATTGGTCATAAAATGTACGGTTCGGTTAAGGGTCAGATTCTTTTTTGTTTAATACACTTTTCTAGACCTTTCGGCCTACAAAACTAAAAGACCGTAGAGTCTGGTCCGACTGTTTATACATATATTATTTTAGATATTATATTAATTAATATAATTAATCAATGAATAAAATAAATAATAATTTTGTTATTTAATAGTTGTTTAATCGGTTTAGTAAAAAGCTATGTAAACATTGTTAAATCGTGTCATTTTGTTGTTTAATTTAATTTTGAATACTTATTTTGGTTTTGAATGTGTATTTTTTTATTTTTTTCGGCTTAAACCGAAAATCCGGTCTGAAGATTCGAAATCTGAATGGGTGGTTTATTTTTCCTTATACAGTTTTTTTGTTAGATTTTTTAAAAAAAGAAAATCTAGTCTGAAAATATAGATACCCGATCGAAATAGTAAAAAAAAATTGATCTGACCGGTCTGGTTTCACCCATACCTAAGATACACACACACACACACACACACACACACACACACACACACACACACATATATATATTATATACATATATAATCACGGGTAAAATACGACATTTTCCACTAAAGTTTGCTCCATTTTTAGGTTTGCCCCTTAAAGTTTAAATTTTTAAATATTCGTCATAATGTTTGGACCGAAAGAAAATACCCCTTTTTTGTCCATTTGTCGTTTATTCGTGACGGAAACCTGGTCATCTGCTAAGCACGTGAGTTTTTAATATTCTAAATGGACAAAACTGCCCTATGTGGAAAAGCAGGTGTTCTAGAGCTTCACCAGCAACACGATGCTCCTCCGTGGGAAAATTGCATCCACCACCACGATGTTTTAGAGCTTCATCGAAAGTGGGAAAAACAGGTGTATGGGTTCGCAGGATTACGGAGGGATGGCCATCCGGACGATACAGAGGGATGGACATGCTCGTTACCGGGGCGGCAGGGTTCATCGGAAGCCACTCTTCGTCGTCTTTCACGACGATTCTAGCTGCCTTCGATTCATCGGCGTTGGAGACACTGGTTTCATTGGAAACAAAGAAATGTTTTCGATGCATCATGGAAACAGAGAAGACTCTCTTAAAGAGACAGTGATGAAGAAGGAAGAAATGTGTGTAAATCAGGTCTGATAGTATAGCCAAACAAACCAGAGACAGAGTTGGTGGACTGGAGAGACCTTGATTGCCCCCACGAAGAATCATCTCGAGATTCGGTCCTAAGTTGTCGGCAACTCTATGAGGAACATATCGAAGAAGGAGCTTCAGCAATGGTCGACTGTTTCTTCTAACATCTCGATGAACTAAACTCATGTCTAGGACAACAAAGTACAATGAAGCCATGGGCGACTGTTTCTTCCTCATGGAGAACTAAACCCATGACCGACTATTTCTTCCTCGGCACCCACGACTCCCTCAAGCATGATCTCTAGAAGCTTCTTTACTACGACACACCAATCATAGTCCATGGAGAACTCCACCAGCCACCAGAATCTTTTGAAGAAGAGTTCAGTGTTGGGATCCAAGTGATCGAGTCGGAACCGAGACCCGCTTTGGTGGATAATCCAACCCATCTCGTTTATGAACTCCACAGCTTCATTCTTCGATTCTATTTTGATTATCCCGTTAGTGTTTGAATCGATTTCTAATGATTCTAAGATGCTCTCGAGTGTGCAGATCTCTGAGCAGACGTAATTTTTTGCTACAATGAAGGGAAAGAAGCTGCTCGAAAGACCACCAATCGGTTTAGAATTTTCTATGTATAATGAAGGACAATTTTGTCATTTTAAAATATGTAAAAGTCATGTGATATGCACATGATCATATGATCATATTTTCGTCAGTATTAAACAACAATTGGACATAAATTGAGTATTTTTTATTTGTTCCAAACATTTGTTACGTTTTATTTAAATTCTAACAAAAATTACTGTGTTTAGTCTATCATATACCACATAATTTTCCACCAGCCTATATGCCTTGGTTTAAATTAACTAAGCATAATGATTTCTAATTCAACGAAACCAATAAAAATAAAATATAATAATAATAATAAAAGTTGTTTTTTTGGCCATATAATAATAATATAATAAAAATTTGGTAAAAATAAAATAAAATAAAATAATAATAAAAGTAGATGGTATGTGTGGTAGCTGCCACTATCATTAAAGTGTAAGTAGAGGGAATAATCAAGACATACAGATAAAGCAAAGCATGGTGGTTGAGTAATAAAACATAAACTAAGAATACTTTTCCGACGGTCGGGTTCCAACTTGGAATCTAAATCATCCATTATTATAACATAATCTACCATGTGAACCAACAGTAGACCAAATAAACGTAATGATGGCCAGAAAAAAACAAACGTAATAATAATAATCTTTCAAAGATGCTCACGGTAAACGTATACCACTGTTTCCTCATGTTTTGACCCTGTTGACAATATTATATTATATTATACCATATAATAGGCTTGTTCATGAACCGGTTCGGGATCGAACCGGTTCTGAATTAAACTGGTCTGATTTGAAAAAAACCAGTACATTTTCTGTTTCTAAAAAAACTGGTCTGGTTTAAGAAAAAAAGAACTGGTCTGGTTCGAACCGATTCAGAAACGGTTCGAACTGTCCTGGTCTATTTTTTTTAATATCAATTTTGGTTCGGAAATATTCTGGTTCAAACCGAACCTAAACCGGATGAAAATTCTGTCCAACACACTGAACCGTCTTAAAAAATACTGAACCAACTGAAAAACACTAAACCGGCTGAAGAAACACTGAACCGACTGAAAAATACATTGAACCAACTGAAAAACACACTGAACCGATTGAAAATCTGTTCCACAACCGACTAAAATCTTGTCCAACATCAACATACGAGAGTCCAATATATCTCTAGGTTTGGTTTATTGAAAACATCTCTAGGTTTGGTTTAATTTCAGACCGGTTTAGTTGATTTTGCTTCAAACCGGTTCTAAAATTATATAGGTTTAAAGTGGTTTGATTTAAATTTAAGTATAATCCAGTATAAAAAAACGAGTCGAGTCGTACCGATTCGAACTGGATATTTGGTACTATTTTGAACTGTTATATTTGAAGGGTAAAAACACTGGTATGATTTTGGAACTAGTTCGTCCGATCCGGTTCGAACCAAACCAGTTCCAGACCAAACCAGTTCGTCCGAACCGGTTCATTTGGACAAGCCTACCATATAATGGAAATAATTTTGAACTTATTTATTCCAACATAGCTTGTTTTTATAATTAAGTGTTAAAACTCACAAACAAGAACAATTTCAAATATTCAAAACATACATTTATTCGTATTTATGCATATATTTATAAATTAAAAATATTTAAATACAAGATTCATTTAGTTATGTCGCGTAACAAATTATCGGTCTTACAATATGTGACATAAGCAGACGTATGTATGTAGGCATGTGACTTATGTTTGTTATGATAATGATGATTGGATTGCAAAACAAGTTTTATTGGGGGTGTGTCCTTCGGATTGGGTATTATCACTCCCAACCCCGTTACGTCAATTTTTGACCTCGGATATAGGAATGTATATGAACAATGTCTCCAATGTTGAAATGCGATGAATGTTGTTATTGGCAAAAAAAACAAAAAAAAAAGATAATGATGTATAGTATAGATAGCATTGGATGAGGGGAAAGATTCTCTCTGTATGAAGTGAGAGATTCATCATTATATTTGTTTTTCCCTATCGTTAAGTATCATTACATTCATTCATTCACTGAAGAACACATACCATATATATATATGTGATATGATCCACACATATTCATTCTTAGTGATAGAGAGACAAAGGTGGTTGAGCTATCAGTATTCTATCTAAGCCCCCACCGACAAGAAATTCTTTCTATACACCAAAACAACAGAATTCCAAGGAAAAGACATAAATCTAAAAATTGTAAAAGCTAATCATCTGTTGGTGTTACAAATCATTATAATGATAAAACCATACATCTTTTTCCCCTCTGGCCTCTACTTTAATCAATCATTCCTCCAGAAGAGAAGAGAAGAGTTGGAGGTTTCAGTTTCATTAATAAAAAAATATATATCTTATGTGTGAAGTGAGATAATTAATTTTAGATACTCTTTATGGCCAAATAGTGGGCTATCTAAGATGAACTAGCTGTGATCACAAATATGAGGTGCAACCATTACATGTTAAATTTGACGTTCATGAAGCAATAAATCTAATAGTGGATGATACAAATATAGATAGATCACTTATACCTCTAATTTTTTATTACAAGAATCTTATGTTATATTTTAATAAATTCAAAATCTGTCATGTGTTTAGATAAACAAATGAAGTAGTGAACGCTAAGACAAATAAAACAGTCAGTCCGGAAGCATTTTTTCAAGTACTTTTGAATCCGTTGTTGAATGTCTTGAAGTTCATCTTGTTTGATGGAGCTGGAATAACACTCTCTAGATTAGTCCAAGATAGTGCTAACTAATCTTCTTTATTTGTTACTCATTACTTAAATGCTCACTTGAAAGCTTACTTTGAGTAACCCAATTTAATGAATTTTGCATAAAGGTTATTGAGTTGTTGTTTTGGTCAATCGGTTATTGAGTTTAAAAACAATGAGAAATTCGTGCTAAAATTTAAGATTTAGGGTTAAACTTTAATAACACAACTTGTATGCATATATATAACTAAACTTCATTTTATAGAAATAAACTCTTTTATGTACGTTAGAAATTACGTTTTTACAAATATGTACCTCATAATTGATTTTTCTTGGCTTTTAGGTACCTGAGATTCCATAAGTGTTACTGTATCAATTCGATCGTTAATTTTGGATGGTTTTCGACCACGTGATGTCGTATTAGTTGGAATGCCCTTATTCATTTGAGTGTTATGTTATTTTTATTGATAAATGCAAACCAAATTGATGTTGGAATGCTCTTTATGTTGAATGTTTGTGTTTATTTGGTGTGAGGGTAATTTAGACTTGTGTTTCAACCAGTGTTATCATAACCGAACCGGACCGGGAACCGATCCCCTATCCGGTTTAGTTCAGCTAAAAAACCGAAATGCATATAAACAGTGTTTGAATCGGGTTGGACCGAGCGATTTTTGAAAAACCGACCGATTTTCGGTTCTAGTTTTTTTTTGGGGTGGTTTAATTTTTTGGGTGGTTCTCTTCGGTTTAAACTGACTTCTTCGGTTCGACTGAGCAAATTCTTCGATTTAGAAGTTATGTTTAAAGTTTAGACCTATTGTGTTTGATTTTGAGACTATTGTGTTATGTATGTTGAAAGTTTGAGGTATTATATTGTGTTGGAAACTATGTAGTTTGAGGTAATTATGTGTGTGTTTGAGACTATGCAGTTTGTAATTGTATTTTCAGTTTTTTTTTTGTTTGTGAACAGTAAACCGCACGTCGAACCGGATCCGACCGGGTTGGACCAGACGAACCGGACCGCTCGTCAGTTCGAGGGTCGGTCCGGTTATGATAACACTGGTTTCAACGAAGCAACTCTTTTTATCTTAATTTTTAATTAATCTTAATGTTTAATTAAGGTAACTCTACCATACGGTACTCTTTCTTTCAAGTATATTTAATTTTATTTGTTGCATTCAAATATATTTCTTTTATCTTAATATTTTAATTTGGTATATGTAATATGAATAAGTAAAGTGAATTGAGATAGAACAGTCATAAATAGCCCAAAACATAACAAAATTTGTCAATATACATGAGTCAACAATTCTCATGTTTATTCCAAAAGTGCATTATTTCAGCACATATCAAACTGGAGATACTAATCTCCCTTTAATAACCCATATCAACCCATAAACCTAAAACCTATTAATAACCAACTGCCAACAATATATTACACCAAAAACAAAATGGTTTCATCAACTTGACTCACAATCAGGTTCCCGCTCTTCATTACTGGAGTTCCTGTCAGGATGATCTTCAATTGCCTCGTCACGACCCTCATCACCTTCAATTGCACCATCGTGACCTTCACCACCTTCATTTGCACTATTACGATATTCAGAAACAGTATTATTCATTAACAAATAAATCACCACTATTGAATTTCTTAGACACAATTTCAAGCTCGGTTGTAAATCATCATCATGCTCAATCTTCCTCAAGCATTGTAATATCTTATTCGATGTTATCTTGCCATATGCAAAAATATGATTCTTCATAATCAAATCAAGTCGTAGAAACCTTCAAAAAATTCTCTAAAGTGATTATCACAGAGAATTCAAGATTATCACAACATGAACATTTTGCTTGTAAAACTATCCACAATAATGTATATCTTGAATAAGACATGTGAAGAATCATGAACCTCCATTCTGAACTGCAAATATTTTAGAAAATGAAACAAAATCAGACCAATCTTCCTATCTCGGAACTACTCCCTCTTAATTCAACTCCAAAATGTTTTTGTTACATCTGACAACCGAAAATCAAACATGCAATGAATTAATTCAATTAAACCCTAACAACAATTAAGCCCGAATGAAGTTAGTTTCAGAAGTGTAAGGTCGTCGTTGTCACGACTTAGATCGTAAAGAGATTTAGTGTACTCTTAAAGAGATTTACAATCTACTCTCTTAGAGTGCGTAACGTTGTTGTCATGGCTCAGTGATCTCATATGATTCAAAATCTTTTACAGAGGAATTGTAAGGTCCGGAACTCTTAAATATATCCCTCTAGGAATACACATGACCAACTAACATCTCTTCTTAGCAACAACTTTATCCTACCAATCCAGTCACCGTCCCGAGTTAACTCAGATACCGATTATAACATCGTAAAATAGAGTAATTATCTATATTAATCCAACTCAACGTTGCTAAACTCATCATCTAACTTGGACGAATAAAAAGAATAGTGTCTATTAAATTTACGTATCCGTCTTAATTATAAACACACTTCATTCTATAATTCCATACCGTTTGGAAGAAAGTGAGCCTCCACATTATTGGGATGAAAACGTTTGATGAGTTGATTGCTACAAATCTAGTATTAATATATTATGTATTGTGTGATCATGAAATTATTCACCTTGAATATCATCATATCATATGATAACCTTGGGTTGGTTACTCCATCATACTATATCATTCCTGATATAATAAATGACTGTTCATTAGATTACTTTTTAATTAATTCATAGTTGATGCTGTGGTTTAATCAATACAATACAATATGATGGGAAGTGATAGAAACCACACTTATCGGGTAATCGTGAAGGAAGCAAATGAGAAGCCATTATTATTGTAATAGGAAACTGATATAGGTTTTGGTAGAATGTACAAAATTTATGTGTTATTTAAATAAATTATAATGATTTAGCAAAATATAATTCTAAAAAAATATCAACTATTATTAATATGATATTATGTTTTTCAACTCAATTTATAAGCTATACGGCATTTATATTAATATTTACGGATTACATTTTTTTTCACTCTCGATATTTTGAATTTAACATATTATAAAGATATTTTTTACAGATCTACAAAGTTATATTAAGAAGTTATATATGTATTATCTATCAATTTATCTATTGATTTGACTTAGTACCTTATAATTTGGATAAGTACGTTTTTTAAAATATTTTTTCCATGCTATTATTATCAAAAATATGTTTGTCTAATTTTTAGTGTCAAAACTCTAGTAATCACTTCTAAGTAGGGCTGGGCAAAAATAACCGGTTCATCTGAGCCGTACCGAACCGTACCTGGACCGTACCGGTTTCGAACCGGTTCAGCCAAACCGGTTCACAAAACAAATGTTTTTTTTTGAAAAAATATGGAGCGGTTCAGAATAGGTACAGAAAACCGGTTCAAAACCGGTTAACCGAACCTTTTTTTGTACCGGTTTTAACCTTAAAATACTACTAAATACTAAACCAGACCAGACCAGACAAAACCGATTTTTCTTCACTTTTAGACCAGACCTAAATTAGACCTGATTCTCATTTCTCATTCAGACAATCAGAACTAATTATCATTCGCCATTCAGTCACGCTCGCCTCGCCTCAATCCTCAACTACGGTCTCTGTTGCGTTCCTGCCCAACTTCTCATCCAGAAGTACCATCAGGATCGTCAATGGCTATAGAAGACCCCTCTGTATCCGAGCCATGTCTTCGTCCCCTTCCTTCGGGTCTCAGATTGAGGAAAGTGTGAAGAAGACAGTTGCGGAGAACCCAGTTGTTGTTTACTCCAAAACTTGGTGCTCGTCAGTTCTAATTCCATTCTCGCACTGTTTCCATTTACTGTTATTAACTTTGTGGTGATTTGAGTATTCAATTGCTTTGACGTTTGGGGATTGATTGGAATCTTGATCCTGTATTTTTGCGTACTATTGAAGGTACTCTTCAGAGGTGAAGTCATTGTTTAAGAGGCTTGGAGTGGAGCCATACTAAGATCTAGGTTCACTCTGTATATGACTGAACCCTATCAACCAACACTACTAAGATCCTACTTGATAGTAGAGGGCATTGTTGCAGATCCCCATAACATGCAGCAATCGGTATGTCCATGTCTTTATAACCGCCCGCTCTTATTTACAGTTCTATGCACGTTGTTTGCTAAATCGTTATGCTTCTACTATCAATGATATTGTAGGGGTATTCATGTGAATCTTCTTTGAATTGCTGTCACTCAACTTATTTTGCTCGCATTGAACTGTCACTGTGTTTCTGAGCTACCATAGATGTCATGTTTTGTCTTGGCGAAGTAGAGCGAGCAAAGCAATGAAGAGTGAAGTGGAAACTTGGAGCAATGTTGTAACTTGGTATTGTTATTGTTCGTTAAAGATTTGGAGTTTGAGGGGAAAATGTAATATTTTTAAAATTAAGACAAACTTAGATGATCTTCATTTGTTATATGCAGATTCTTGGATGCACTTATTTGCTGAATTGAACCTCAGTTTTTTGTTGTTGTATGAAGTGGTTCGTCCGAACCGTTTCTGAACCGATTTCTGAACCGGTTCAGAATAGGTACGGTAAATTGGCCAAAATCTGGAGCGACCAAAAACTGGAGCGGTAAACCGTACCAGTTTTAAAATGTGGTAAAGGTTCGGTTTTGAACCGGTTCGGCCCCGAACCGGTTCATGCCCAGCCCTACTTCTAAGTGGTTTTCTATATAACTTAATTTGAAATCCTCCAAGTTATATGTTTGTTTTAAGTCTCACTTTTCACAAAATTAATTGTTTGTAACTTAATTACTCTAATTAATTTAGTAGCTTATTACATATTATAATATTATTATTTTTATATACAAAGTTGTAGCGAAAAAGTTATATAAATTTGTATTTTTAATATATTTACTTATTTTAGATAAATTTATTACTAAGGAAATAAATAAATATTGTATGTATATTAAAGTCAATAATATTATATTGTTATATTTTATTAAAATTTATTATGTACATAAGTTTTATAAGATTGTTAAATTTTACCTTGATATTATTATTAGTTCATGTGTTCAATTTTATATTAAAAATGGAATTATAACAAAGTATGTGATTTTTGGTAATTAGTCTATTTAATTTATAACAGAAACCTTTTATATGTGCATACTTGACATTCATAAAATATATTATTATGTATGTTAGTATTGTACAAATTCTATTACATAAAATATATTTAAGAAAAAAAAAATATAAATATACATGTGAAATAAAAAGAATTAATTAAAGTTTTGTAACTTCTAATGATAATCAATGAGAAAACTTGGAGGATTCTAAAGTGACTTACATGGCATGCCACGTAGGAGTGATAATTGTACGTTTGACATGAACCAATTGAAATTGATTAATTTGACATTAGTAGCAAGAGAATACAATAAAAAACTTACTTGTTACAATTGTATACATTCTAGTCAAATTAATATATAGATAGATAGATAGATAGTTATGGGTGAAATGAAAATCTGTGTGATCCGAAAATCCAGTGAAAACCGAACCGAATCGGGGTGAAAATAATCAGGATGAAAAAATGTAGTTCGGTTTGTGGTCGAATATAATTTTATGTTATATTAATTAATCCATAAATACAAACTAATATTAATTTAGTTATTCAATAGTTATTTTAGTTATTTTAATTGATTTAGTAGAAAAATATTTAAACATTATTAAATCGAGTTGTTTTGTTGTTTCATTTGATTTGGAATATTTATTTTGGTTTTGGAAGTGTAACTTTTGGATTTTCGGTTTAAATCCAAAACCGTTCCAAGAATATGAATGGACAGATTATTTTTACTTACACGTTTTTTTGTAAATACTTTTTTGTGAAAAAATCCAATCCGAAAATATAAATACCGAACCAAAATTGTAAAAACAAATAGTTCAACCATACCGGTTTCACCGTTACGATAGTCTTATATATAGAAATGGAAATAATTGTAGAATTTCCATAATTAATTAATTATTTTGTTACCAAAGAAAACTCTACGCATTTATTCAATAGATGGTAAAACTAACGGTTCATTACATAAGTCTGCATCAATAAGGAAAATATCTAAAGAAACGCTACAAAAATATGCATTGTAAAACTAAAAGGGGGTTAGGGGTCATGAGACCTAGTCATCGAGACGCAACCCTTTTCTTGCTTTAGAAACTATACAATTAGCGCAGTCATTCGGCTTCCATGGTATTTCTTTCCACCATATGCTACGAATGTTCCTTGTAGCATTCTTGATTTCTCTAACAGTTGATACATGCTGCCAATTCGTTCTTTCTTCTTATATCTGTTGGATTATGTTCAGTACATCCGATTCAATCTCCACATTCTCCCATTGTTGTTCGTCAATTAAGCGAACTCCTTATATGATTGCTTTGAACTCCAGTCCTTCCGCATTATCTCCTCAGACTTGTCTGTTAAGTCCTCCTACAATCCTCCTTTGGCCATTCCTTGCAATGACAACAATCCCTCCCATCTTGGACGTTTGGCACCATGAGACATCACATTTTATCTTGATTATACCCGGGCCTGGGGCAACCATGGTTGGTTCAGTACGGTCTTCTGATAATTGACTGCTTGATGCGATTTTTCTCGGTTCGACTATTCAAGTCCTTCGACAACCTCTATTATGACCCTTCACACTATTTTCACGGGATTGGATGTTGAGCCCTAGAACACGTTCTGACATCTAGTTTTCCATAAGTGACATCATACGATCATGGTGATCGCCCATATGCTATCCTTGATCTTCTTACTCACGCAAGGTTAGTTCCACCTTTTGAACAACCATTCCTCAATTGTTCGGGCGAGGGATTCCACCGGTCTTATACCTAGACATTCAAACCATATTAGTCTCGTCCAATTAGATCGGAAAAGTAAGTGCTCTATTGTCTCTGGTTTTCCACAGAAAGGGCATCCTTGGTCTATGTTCATTGCTCTTCGGATGAGATTATGCCAAACGCCTTTGGAGTCTGATATAAGTTTCCACATGAACATTCTAATTTTCGGAACGATCTTCACCCCCATATACTCGGCCATAGCTTCTCTCGCATGTCATTCATTTATATTAGGAGGCGTTCTTCAACTGAGCTTAATTGTCAAACGTGATCGTATACTTATTTTGTTGTCGATTTGCTCTCCTTGTTATGTGGCCATATGAGGATGTCTTCGCATGGATCAGTGGGGATTGGAACCTGCATGATATCGCCCGCCGTTTATGAGTTCACTAACTGTCGGATGTACGGCTCATCCCACACCTTTGATCTGTTCAAATTAGGGATGCGATAAGGGCTTCTGCAATTACCGAGACAATTAATTAGTGCTCAGTTTTTTGGTTTACTCCTTTTTATATCCATGCGTCTCTAGCCATGTTAATCTTGTTCTCGTTACCCACAATGCAAAACCCTTCATCCTATACTAGGTCCTACCTTATAGTAGACTAGTCCATCCCCACGAGGCTCGTGCACTTTTGGTTGCCCTCATGAAGTCACCTTTTGCGAAATACAACCCTTTTAGAACTCTTACCCGAGTGCATCCAGTTCATTTATTATTCTTGCCGTCATCTTTGTCAATAAACTAAGGTTGAATGTGGTGAACTTCTTGAATCCCATACCTTCATTGTAAACGTTTGGCTTCCATCATTGTATCCCAATGTTTCCAATGGATTTTCCATTCCATAGATGTCTTCCCCACCAGAATTTTGTTATCATAGCGTTCACTTCGTCACACCAAGATTTTGGAAATTTGAAAACACTCATGGCATAAGTAGGGATGGCAGTTATCACTGCCTTGATCAATGTCTTTTTACCTACGTTATTCAGAATTGTCTATTTCCACCTCTAGAGTTTCCCTTGAATTCTGACTTTCAGATAATTCAGAGCATTTTTTTTATATCCCCCCATCTAATCGGCAATCCAATGTATTTCCTTGGGTTTCCTTCGTTCCGGATGTTGCTAGCCGTTGTGATTCTTCTCCTTGTATCAACCGCAACATTTGCCCCAAAATAGATGTTGGATTTTGCTGCATTTGCCCGTTGTCCTGAGGCACTTCCAAAGTCGTTTATGATTGTGAGCAGGTTCTTTATGTTTGTTTATGAGGCTCAGACGAAAAAGAGAGAGTCATCCGCAATGACCATAAAATATAGCTCTAGACATCTTCTTTTCATCCTAATTCCTTTCATCCTCTTCTTGGCCACTGCTTTCTCTATATTCCTTGAGAGCACATCCACCACAATAATGAACAAGTACGGTGACAATGGGTCAGCTTGGCGCAACCTCTTGTAGGTTTTATGATAGGTGGTTTCTTTCCATTCACAAGAATAGTGTACGAGACGGTTCATATGCAGTCCTTTATCCAGTTTCTCCACACAACACAGAATCCCAACTTCTCCATTATATCTAAAAGGAAATCTCATTCCACTCGATCATAGGCTTTCGGCATGTTAAGCTTTAACACACATTCTTCTCTTTCTGAAGTTGGTCGCGTGTGGAGGTAGTGGAAAACCTCGTGTGATATGATCACATTGTTTTGAATAAGCCTACTAGACACAAAAGCACTCTGGTGTGGTGTGATAAGTCCTGGCAAATTGTTTTTTAATCTATTTATCAGTACTTTTGAGATTATCTTGTAAACAAAATTGCAAAGGCTAATTGGTCGGAATTCATTTGGTTTGGTAGGGTTAGCTATTTTCCGTATAAGGGTAATATCTGTTTGGTTAATGATTGAAAGGAACTTACCTATTCCCAAGAAGGAGTTAACCATGGCAAGCAAATCTTGGCCCACTACGTCCCAAGATTGTTGGTAGAAGGTCCCCGGGAATCCGTCTAATCCTGGTGCTCGAGTACCCCCCCAATTAGAATACGACCTTTCTCACTTCCCTTTCTATTGCTGCTCTTGTTAGATTTCAGTTCACATCTTCATTAACCAGCCACATAACCAGATTGAGCATACTTTCTTTGAGATGGGTACCCTCGGTCGTATACTGTTGGGTATTGATAGTGGCAGCCCAATAAGGAAAAGGCCTCGAAGGCCCAAAAACCATGGAGGGGGTGAACCCAGGTTATTCGAACTGGACGGACCTATGCTAAAGTCGATCTGGCCCGCAATAGAGTAGCCCAAGGTCGAGCCCAAGTTAATACGGACGCCAAAGGTTCCATCGCTGGTCGTCATTCATCACCAAGTCGCGAACTCCTACTGCTCGCCATAGGAGTGCTCGCCCTGAAGAGAGTCTTGCCTCTCTCCTCTGGTCCCACCAACTGTTACTAAAGATATGGCCACCGTATTCCGCATCTCTCGGGCGCATATTCACTAAATATTAGATATGGTAACTGCAATATCATGCCATAACCGTAATATCTATTATCCTAATCTTCAACAACACAATATTTACAAAGATATACAGTTGCCTTCTACGGTTTGGTCTCTCCTACTCTATAAATACCTTTGCTTTACATACATTCACTACGTTTTGAGTTATACACACACATATACTCATTTAAGAATCAGAGAGGGACCCGGAGACACCCTCTATTGCGATCCCCTTCCTGCAGGTCATCGGAGCCAAGGCTAGAACATCATTCAACCATCCTTTGACATTCAATTCGCTGCCAGATCAGCATTCAGGAAATCAAGACCCAACATTTGGCGCCGTCTGTGGGAACGAGTAATACAGCCATGCAAACTCTATCCAAAAGCAATCGCCGAAACCAAACCAATGAGCAGTCCTCTGACAGCTCTGATTCCGCTGCCGCTTCGCCGCACCACCAAGAACCTGCTAGCCAAGCAGCACCCAATGCCGTCCCCCCAAGGGCGGCCCGAGAACATGTCGGCAATTCCAGACCGAATCCCGCTCCCAACCATACCGAGACTCCAGCACCGCAAACCGTCCACATCGTCGGGGAAAACATCCAGTTAACTCCGGAGATGATATCACTGCTGGAGGCAATCTTAGGGTTGGCTCGCCGAAAAGCCCCTGCTCCTCAGGAAAACACTCGCCTCGCTGCCTCTAGGCTCCTGCCAATTGAAACTGTAAATCCGGGCACTACAGTCCCTAGGAAGATCAGGAGATGACATCGGGACACCAGTCCCTACCCCCGGCGTCCACCGAACCGTCGGCAGCTACCTATTCTACCAGTCCATCTGGTCCCATGCCGAATAGGGCTTCGCCGAACCAATGCACTCTGGACCAGGTGGACGAGCTTATCAATGAAAGGCTCCAGGAAATGCGAACGACAATCGCAGCTCCTATCAGGGACCGATCTGCTCATACCTTCACCGATGATCTCGTCGCCATCAAAATCCTGAAAGACGTCGTTGCTCGGGCTATACCCGAATACAGTTGTGGATGAGATCCCACTATACATGTCAATAAGCATGAGACCTCTCTTTTGGGTAAGCCAAATGATCCAAATCACTTGGCTTTATTATTTCCGTCGACCCTATCGGGTTCGGCGTCGTCCTGGTTCTTCGGCCTCCTTGCAGGATCCATAGGGATTTGGTCAGAGATGAAAACAAAGTTCCTAGAGAGATATACAGGCGAGCGCCAACTGATGAATAGTGTGGTCGCCCTGGATGCGGTCAAACAGCAGCCTAGAGAGTAACTGCTGATTTCTATGGGCGTTTCCATCAAAACGTCACGGAGATAGATCGTCGAGTCTCAGATGGGGAGATTATCCGAGCCTTCTATCGAGGACTGTACGTGGCCAACAAGGCCTCGAGAAAGCTGCGCAACAGTTACCATGTGTAGGAAATTGAGACGTTGGAGGAGCTGGCAGCTTGGGCGAAGGGTTTTATAGACCTTGAGAGAGCAAACGCCGAAGCTAACTTCCTGACAACCTCGCTAAGGGTGGTTCCTGAGCCCCGAAGCGATGGCAAGAAGGACAAGAAGGGACGAGACAGCAGGCCCCGAACAGAACCAAACACAAGGCGGAGAAATCCGGAGGTCCCTAAGTATTTTACGCCTTTAAACAAGCAGATCTCAGCGGTACTAGTCGAGATGGAGAAAAGTTCTCTGGCGAGGCCACCAATGCCTCGAAGGGGTGGTCAGCCTATGGGGAAGAATACAAAGAGCTATTACAGATATCACAAGTGCAATGACCACAAGACTGATGATTGCTGCATTTTGAAGCGAGATATTGAGAAGCTGATTCAGAGGGGGATGCTGAAAGAATTTGTGGCGGGACGAGATAGGAGTCGAACGCCACCAAGGAAAAATAACTCGCCAGCTCCGCCTGAGCAAGCTGGCCCATCCCAGAGCAGGAGGGTATTTAATCTGATTGCTGGAGGGTTTGGCGCCGGAGGCGAGGGATCGCATGCAAGGGAGGTCTATGCGACTCAAATTTATACAGCGGTCTAGCTGGGAAAACGACCTCAACCTGAAGAAGACATTGTCATCTCGTTCTCTGAAGACGATTTGGCACATGTCACCACTCCCCACAATGATGCCCTGATTATCATAGCTGATCTCGACGTCTGTGACATGAAGAGGATTCTGATAGATGGAGGGAGCTCGACATATATTTTGTTTCTGGACGTCATTGAAAAGATGGGCAAGTCCAAGCGTGACCTGAAGAGGGTCGACTTTCCATTGATCGGGTTTGCTGGGAGAACGACTTATCCACTGGGGGTAATAACCTTGCCCGTGATCTTGGGCGAAGAATGGAAAAGCATCAAGGTGGCGGTCACCTTCCTGGTGGTCGACTCGCCTATATCATACAACACCATCCTGGGGAGGACCACGATCAATCCCAATAAGATTGTTCCCCACACCCAATGGGATTGGAGAAGTTCTTGGTGACCAGCCTTCCTCGCGACAATGCTACGTGAACTGCCTGCGCAGGAAGAATCAAAGTGAATCCCTCGCCATCGAGACAGAGACTAACTTTCGTGAGGATTTGGCTCGACCAGCGCCTATGGAAGAGTTGGAAGAAGTTGAGGTTGATGGCCCAGATAAGAAGATGCGCATCGAGACCACCTTGAACAATGACCAGAAGCAGGCTATGACTGCCCTCCTCATGGAATTCAAGGAACTCTTTGCCTGGAAACCAAGCGACATGCCAGGTATTAGTACAGACATCATCTCTCACGAGCTCAGGATATAGGCTTCCATCAAGCCGATCGCTCAGAAAAAAAGATCGTTCAAGACAGACAAGCGCCTGTCGATCAGACAGGAAGTTGGCAGGCTGATCGAAGCTGAGTTTGTCAGAGAGGTGAGATTCCAGAGCTGGGTCGCCTACCCAGTTCTGGTCAAAAAATCAAACGGCAAGTGGAGGATGTGCGTTGACTTCCGCGACCTGAACAGAGCTTGCCCCAAGGATTCATATCCTCTTCCCAGGATTGATCAGTTGGTCGATGCAACCTCTGGTCACGACATGCTGAGCTTCATGGACGCCTATTCAGGCTACAACCAGATCCGTATGCACTCAGATGATGAGGCCCATACAACTTTCTATGCAGACGGGGACATTCTTTGCTAAAAAGTGATGCCTTTCGGTCTAATTAATGCTGGGGTGACCTATGAGCGGATGGTGAACCGCCTGTTCCAGGACATGCTGGGGAGAAACACGGAGGCTTATGTGGATGACATGTTCGTCAAAACAATAAAGGGCAGTCCTCACACAGCAGACCTTCGCGAATCTTTCGAGTGCATGAGGAGGCAAAGTGCGCCTTTGGAGTCAAATCTGGTAAATTTCTGGAATTCATGGTCAGTGAGCGAGGTATTGAGGCGAACCCGGAAAAGCTTAAGGCTATAGAAGAGATGAAGTCGCCAACCTGCCATAAGGAAGTCCAATGTCTGAATGGTCGCCTAGCTGCTCTCAATCGCTTCCTCTCTAGGGCGAGCGACAAGTCCTTGCCAATCTTCAAGACTCTGAGGGCCAACCGCAAGTTTGAGTGGACGCCAGACTGCGAGGAGGCATTCCATCCTTGAAGCAGCACATTCAAACACTCCCAGCTCTAGTCAAACCCATTCCAGGCGAGCAGCTCTTCCTTTACCTGAGCATCCGTGATGTGGCAGCCAGTGCTGTTTTAATAAGAGAATAAGATAATGTCCAGAGTCCAGTGTATTTTGTTAGCAAGATGTTTAATTCTGCAGAAATAAAATATGTCCAGATTGAGAAGTATCTCTATGCCTTAGTTATTGCTGCTCAAAAGCTGAGACCTTATTTTCACGCGCACGACATTACAGTCTTCACCAATCAACCTCTCAAAAACTTCCTGCTGAAACCAGATTCTTCAGGAAGAATGGTCAAGTGGGCGATCGAGCTCAACGAGATCAAGATCAAATTTGCACCAAAAACGACCATTAAAGGTCAAGCACTAGATGATTTTATCGTGGAAAGCACAAGTAATGGTCTAACAGAAGCAGATAGCAGGCCAAGTTCATTAGCAGACAACAGTCAAATCTGGGAGCTGTATACAAATGGATCTTCTTCAAGAGAAGGCTCGGGGGCAGGTTTAATTCTCATCCCTCCTGAAGGCGAACCTTTAAAGTATGCGATCGCCCTAACGTTTCAGGAGACCAATAATGAAGCAGAATACAAGGCTCTTATTACTGGACTTAGACTGGCAAAAGGAATGGGTATATCAACACTCAAAGTAAAAAGCGACTCTAAACTTATTGTCAATCATGTCAATGGAACTTACGAGGCAAGGGGGGAAAAGATGAAGAAGTACCTCGACATCGCCAAGAAACGCGTCGCAGAAATTCCAAATTTTGCGATTGAGTCTATTCCTCGACAAGAGAACCAGATGGTAGATTATTTAAGTATGATGGCGTTTGGAGGAACCAGAATTCAAGACGTACAGTTCCTGGAAAAAGCCTTATGCTCAGTTCTCGACAACAGAGAAGAAGTCTTCAATATTCAGGGACAGGCAACATGGATAACTCCATTCCAGAATTTCTTGAAAGACAGAATTCTCCCAGAAGACAAAGGCGAATCCACAAGGATAAGACGACTTTCATCCAGTTACTTGATTATAGACGGAGAACTCTACAGGCGAGGCTACTCGACGCCTTACCTAAGGTGCGTTGCTCATCCCGAAACAGAAAGAGTTCTTCGTGAAGTTGATGAAGAAGTGGCAGCATGCCACGAAGGCGCGCGATCATTAACGAGAAAGATCTTCAGGCTGGGATACTACTGGCCTAAGGCAAGAAAAGGGTTCGAGCATTGAAAGGAAATTGGGCAGAGAAGCTGGAAAACGTACTATGGGCTATCCGAACAACGCCTAAGGCAGCCAATCGAGAAACACCCTTTAGTTTAGTGTACGGATCAGAAGCAGTAGCACCCGCCGAAATAGCGGTGCCTACCCACAGAATCTTACACTTTAACACTGAGGCAAACGAAATTGAGCGCAGGACTGACTTCGACTTGGCAGAAGAAAAGAGGTGGCATTCAGAAAGAACACAAGCCAAGATGCGACTAGCGACCGCTCAATACTTCAACAGAAAAGGTAGCGCTCGCCAATTTTTCGTGGGGGAGATGGTTATGAGAAGGAATGAATTTACACGACAGGATAGCCAAAATAAACTTTCAGCTAAGTGGGAAGTACCATACAAGGTATTAGAGATCGCCGCACCAGGATCTTACTATTTGGAAACCACCGAAGGCGAAAGGTTACCCCGTCCATTTAATTCTGAACATTTAAGGATATTTTATACATAGCTTGTAATCAAACTGTTATGTCAATAAAAACAAGTCATTCCTTCATAAAGCATGACTACTCGAATCAAATCGAAGAAAGAAGACCTGACGCCAAAAGTCAGGAAAAAGACCTTATGACCGAATCAGGCATTGAATAAAAAAGACCTGAAGCCAAAAGTCAGGCAAAAGACCTGGTGACGGAATCAGGCATTGAAGAAAAAGGACCTAACGCTAAAAGTCAGGAAAAAGACTTGACACCAAAAGTCAGGCGAAAGACCTAACGCCAAAGTTAGGAAACAACAAAGACCTGGCGCCAATAGTCAGGCAAAAGACCTAATGACCGAATCAAGCAATAAAGACCTGACGCCAAAAGTCAGGCAAAAGAGCTGACGCCAAAAGTCAGGCGAAAGACCTAACGCCAAAGTTAGGAAACAACAATGATCTGATGCCAAAAGTCAGGCAAAAAACCTAATGACTGAATCAGGCAATAAATACCTGATATCAAAATTGGGCAAAAGACCTAACGCCAAAGTTAGGCAAAAGACCTAGCAACAAGGTTAGGCAAAACAAAAGACCTGACGCCAAAGTCAGGCAAAAGACCTGACGCCAAAGTCAGGCAAAAGACCTAGCAACAAGGTTAGGCAAAACAAAAGACCTAACGCCAAAGTGAGGCAACAGACCTGACACCAAAGTCAGGCAAAAGACCTAGCAACAAGGTTAGGCAAAACAAAAGACCTGAAGCCAAAGTCAGGCAAAAGACCTGTTACCAAAATCAGGTAGGAACCCTAAAGGACAAAGATAATCAATCCATCAAGGAAGCTATCATCTTATAAGTTGGACAAATTCGGGAGAAGTTATCTACTAAGGGTGACAATTCCTTAATGAAGCAAATTATGGAAGATGAACAAGGAATCTTAAAAGACCACCATGGAAGGTGAAGCTTTAAGTAACAAGTTCCTTTCGTGGAGGCGAACACTCCAAAAAGTTTAAACTTCAATAAGGTGATACATCTTCAAGCCTAGAAGTCTATACTTTTAAGTCTTAAGATATTTTACTTAAGGAGTTTATACTTGCCGAGATAAATGAATAATTCTATAAAGTCTTATCATTTTGAGCCTAAAGAAAAGTCCAAAAACCCTAAGGGTTGAGACCCTCATAAAGTGAAGAAAAAATCGAAGGTAATTATGACTAATACCTCGGAAGAATTGCCAACACATTCAAAGTCAAATAAAGATAAAGGCTTGTGAATATAGAAGGCATTCAATATTATAAAGAAAAATAATAACCGAGTCTGAATTCGCAAAATAATTACAAGGAAGGATAAGAACTATTATCTAAAGCAAAATCTAAAATCAGAAAATATGACTGTCGGAGAGGTGGAGGCTTCATGCCTTGGGTTCTTCAGAAGCAGGGGCATTCTGCTCGCCTTCGGGGGCAGCATCCTTGACAGCACCAGCAGGGTCGACCTCTTCAACAGCACCAACAGAAGTCTCCTGGAGAAGGGTGCTCCGGAGGAAAGGCTTAGGAGCATCAACTTCCCGAAGTGGAAAGTTGGGGTCAACAACCTGAATGTTCTCGACCAGGACTTGGAGATAGTAAGCAATCTCTGACTTCATCACCTCCAAGGCACAGTCGACGAACTCCTCGGATTTTTTGACGTCGTCGACCACGCTTTGGGGGGACGGAACAGACTTTAGCTGTACAGCTAGCTGTTCCTTCTCCTCCTCCAGGGCGTTCCCCCTGGCCTCAGCAGCAACCCTCTGGGCCTCAGCAGCTTCCCTGTAAGACTCAGTGGCGACCCGTTTAGCTTCTGCATCCGCCCTCTAAGCTTCCGCATCTACCCTCTGGGTTTGGGCCTCCTTGAGCTCAGCCTCCAGGCGAGCTTTGGCAGCCTCAACCTCGGCTAAGTGCCGATGAAGTGCCTCAAACTCCTAAAGGGCGACCGCTGCATCTTCCTCCCCTTTCTTAACGGAGGCGATGAGTCTCTCCTATTTCTTGAAGTACTCCTCTCCAGCACTTTCCACCAGGAAAACTGCCGAGTCGGCAGTCGACTTCATGCTCTCCATCTGCCCAGGGGAGAATCCCAGGCTCCGATATTGCTCCAGCTCAACAAGCATGTCAGTCTGCTTATCGGCGAGCTCCCCGACGACCCGGCCGATCGCCACCTCCTCTCGAACGAGCTGGAAACAAATGGAACAGGGGGCAAAAATACTGTTAGTCTATGAAAAGTACAAGTGATACAAAAAGCACAATAAAGATCTAAAGTCTCACCAGGGCGACTCGTTCGGAATGTGACCTCATCATCCCTCAAGGAACGTCGGGAATCGCATGCATAAATCCGGGTTGCCCCGGAGAGACTTCTTGTCGGAAACCCTCGTCTTCGAGAAGTCTCCGTTGGGGATCCAGACGCCCCTGGAGTTGGCAGCTTTAGGCGGCAGGAACAAGCCCACCAGGGGCAATACTCCCCAGGGGGAGTCTTCGAAGAACCCGGGGCGTCGGGCCCCTTCTTATGGGCCTCAGATTCCTTTGGAGGAATAGAGGCGGAGGGTTCAGGAGGAGTAGGGGTCGCCGTGACCACGGCCAAGGCCTTCTCCTTGGGGGTCGTAGGACCCTTAGGTGCTGGAGGACTCTTGGGAAGAGCAGGGTGCTCCTCGCCTTAACTCCTGACCTTCTTGGCAGGAGGAGGAGGGGTTCCCGAGCCACATCGGCAGTGGGTTTCTCTGCAAAAAATAAGCAAAAGCATCAGAAATCCAAAAACTCAAGGCGTGGAAATAAAAAAGGTATGAACAGGAAAGCAAGGTACCTGGTTGGCGAGGGCCAGGGGTGACCGAGGGACGTTCCTCCTCAGGCTTTCTCTTGGAGGAACGCCTTGAGGGAAGAGGAGGAGGGTTCAGCGACGCCTAGTCCGAAGAGAGACCCGCCTTACCCTGGTCATCAAAAAGACCCATGATTTTACGACCCCGATCGCCTACAACCAATAAAAAGAAAAATGTTAGAAGAATTACCGAATCAATAAGAAGTGGCGTAGCCTAATGAATGCCCGCCATCTCGAGCATATTCTCAGTGGTCTCCGTCACTGAGTGGATGGGGTGAAAACTGGAGGACCTGTGCAACCGGAACAAGTCGTCAATGGCGTTCGGATCGCTCCCTAACAGCTTGCCAAAGGCAGGGGGAATATCCCTTTCCGGTTGAGACAACTCCTAGGACACCCCCCCTTGTAGAAGAAGTAGAACTTCTTGTAGTTGGAGTTGGTGGCACGAAAGTAGTCAACCAACCGGACATGAACATTCCAGCTCCACGCCTGGCCTCTCCACTCTTGAAACTTCGGCCAACGGGATTGAAAGTGATGGAGATGATTCGCTCCGGCGGCAATCAGAAGAAACATCGGAACAAGGCCAGTGAATACGTCCATTCTTGACGTATACACATGAACTTGAATCCGACCCACATCCTAATGGCGTTGGGTACGAGTTGAGTGGGACCTATCCCGTAATACCGGCACAGTTCTTGCAAATCCTCGCAGAGAGGAAAACGCAACCCAGCATCAACCTAGGCCGCATAAATGTAAACCTCTCCGTTGCAAAGATAATGAAGTCCCAGGCAGGGTACCTGGGGGCATCCACTTCGCTGAAGCCACCTATGGAGACTACCATCTTGAACTGAGCCGACTTCAGTTCGTTAGGCTTGACATCTACTTAGAAAGTCAGATATGGCAAGAACAGTATGAAAACAAGAAAAATAGGGGATACTCTCAGACAAAACAACAAACAGATGAATCTTGGTATTTACCTTTAGGGGAAAAGATGGGCGTGTTGGTGTCTGGCCCATCCACCACCATAGGCGTGGCCGCGGACCTTCCGACGTCAGGATGCCTCTCACCCGAGGCTGGTGTAGAACTGAACCTGTTTAACAGGGGAGCGTTGACAATTTTTGGAGGCACCTTCGGAGCCGAAGAAGAAGACCTGTTGGCCGTCATTTTAGTCTTGCCGGGCGATTGACTACGGGTGGCCATGGATTTTTTAGGGTTGAAAGTTTTGAAAGTTGACAGGAAGAAGAAGAAGATTGAAGAAACTGAATGCAGAAAACAGAGGGAATTCTCTAGAATCTGAGGGAATAGAAAGCGTAAAAGACGAAAGAGTGGAACTGCTGTTCCTTATATAGACAAAAAAGAAGTAACCGCCACAGACAGAATCGAAACGACGCAGAGAATGATTGCACCTTTTGGGTAAAAATTGAAGCAATGTCAGAATTTTAAGAGACACTTCAGGGAGACAAACGGTCGGCCAATGCAGAAAATGTCACACTACCCTTGGGTTACGGAATATTAAATGACAGTCGTGCTTCAAATGACCGTTCGACTTCTGGATGACTTTGCAATTATTAAATGCTAAAGTCCATTAGGCAGATAAAGTGATCGCCAACGCACCAATAGGCCCTTTTGGGAAATCCCTTTCAGAGGCAGTGATCGCCCAATAGTAAAGGGTAAACCTCCATAAGCCTAGACTGCCTCGAGTGATCGCCAAGGATGAATAAAATATTGAATATTCCTTCAACCATAGACAACTGAACGACTGATCGCCAAATAAGAATTAAGAGTTCATAAATGTATAAACCACAGAAAAAGACAAAGAAGACCAAATCCAAGTGTCACTATCTCAAACCCTACCAAGGAATCAAGCTCGACTGAAGAAACTTCACTCAATCTTCAGGCGCAAATGTTGGGTATTGAAAGTGACAGCTCAATAAGGAAAATGCCTCGAATGCCCAATAACCGTGGAGGGGGTGAACCCAGGTTATTCGCACTGGACCGACCCATGCTAAAGTTGATCTGACCTGCAATAGAGTGGCCTAAGGTCGAGGCCAAGCTAATATGGACGCCAAAGGTTCCATCGCTGGTCGTCATTCATCACCAAGTCGCGAACTCCTACTGCTCGCCATAGGAGTGCTCGCTCTGAAGAGAGCATTGCCTCTCTCTTCTGGTCCCACCAACCGTTAATAAATATATGGCCAAGGTAATCCGCATATCTCGGGCGCATATTCACTAAAGATTATATATGGTAATTGCAATATCACACCATAACCGTAATATCTACTATCCTAATCTTCAACAGCACAATATTTACAAAGATATACAGTTGCCTTCTACGGTTTAGTCTCTCCTACTCTATAAATACCTTTGCTTTACATACATTCACTACGTTTTGAGTTATACACACACATATACTCATTTAAGCATCAGAGAGGGACCCAGAGACACCCCATCTGTTGCGATCCCCTTCCTGCAGGTCATCGGAGCTAAGGCGAGAGCATCATTCAACCATCCTTTGGCATTCAATTCGCTGCCAGATTAGCATTCAGGAAATCAAGATCCAACATATACCACCCCTTGAATAAGCCATGCAGTACTATATTTATCTCGGTTTTTGTTGAGGCCTACTCATTCTCCCCATTTCCGAGCCTAAGGATTTTGTTATGTCTCCTGTGCTTTATTGTTGACAGGTGAAAGAATTTTGATTTTCTATCCCCTTACTTTAACCATTTTATCCTTGAGCGTTGGTGCCAGTAAATCTATTCCCTCTTCCATAGATCTTTCAAATGTTCTTTTATCTCGCTTTCCTCATCCCGTTCTTTTGCATTATTTATGTTATTTATTGCCTTTAATTTTGGTTGGAGCATGTTGATCTTTGTTTTGTCGTTGTCGAAAGAACTTCTAATCCAATCTATCAAATATTTTCGGAACCCTCCCAGCTTCCATGGTACTTCGGCTTCTATAGGGCCTGGAGCTTTCTTCTCCCACGCCCCTTTTATCACTGTTCCATACTCTGCATGTTCAAACCACATTTCCAAAAAACCAAATCGTTTCCTCCCCTGTAGTCTTGTGGATTGGTTGTTATTCTGATCGGTGTGTGGTATGATCCTATAGTTGGTTTGATTGTTACCTGCATTCTAGGGAATGTTGTTGTCCATTGTGTGTCCTATAGCTCAGTCCAATCTTTCACGGATATTCTCAGCTCACCTTCTATTGCTGCTCCAGGTATACTTTAGGCCTTTGACTCTAGAATCCGTGAGGTTCAAATCGTAGATCATTGAGTTGAATTCGTGTATATGCCTTTGATATTTCGGTCTTCCATTTGCCTTCTTATAAAGTAAACATATGTCAATCAAATCACCTTCAAATATCCAAGGCCTCTACACACTCTTCTTAGGATTTCCCAGTTCTTGATCCGGTTACTGAAGTCTGGGTCTCCGTACACCCAGGTAATGTGCATATTTTGTCATTCATCTTTGGCTTATACCTTGCAATCAATTATATTTTTTTCATGATACAAAATCTCCACTTGAACGTCTTCCTTCCACCTACACGAATTCCTATCGGTGGCACATATAAGGCATCAATCATTCCTATCATGCTCCTCATTCTCTCGTACACTCCAATCGGGTTCTTCGTCTCCATTAGGAATTTTATGGAGGAATTCACCCTCTTGGTGAGGTCCATAAGGATTTGGACTATCAGGGAGGACCTCAAACCCTGACAGTTCTAACAGAGTAGATCTATTGATCCCGTGTAGGTGTTTTGGGACAATTGCCAGAACCCTTTCCAACATTGGTTCGTGTTGTTGTTATTCTTCTACTAGTGTTTCCACATCTATTTTTCAATGTGGAAGTGGTTGTTTTCCCACATATCCTTCTCGTCACTCTTATTTTTTCTCCTAGTGTTCAGGTGGCTTCTTTCATACCTTCCTCCTTCGGCCCCTTATTCTGTTTTATAATTTGATTGACCTTCTTCCTCTTCTTCTTCTTCCGAGTTTACCTTCTTTATAGCCATTCTCTCAAGCTACGGACTGAGACCATAATGGGGAGGGGTGATTGTTCGGTCTTGGGGGTGTGAGGTCTAATGAAGAGGGCTTGGTTGAGGGGAAAAGGTTGTTCAGCGGGCTTGGGTTCATTGGTTATGAGTCTTGGGATTTTTGGGGTGTCAAGAGCCCGGTTGTTCATGTTTGTAAGGATTTATGCAGGTTGAGCATGCTTTAGGGCATGGGTGGATGGGTTGGGTGGGGGAAGGTGAGATATGGTTTACCCGGGCTCGACCAGTGTGGGGGAGGGAAGGTTTCATGGGTAGTTTTATTTTGATTCATGAATTGGCGGGGTCATGTGGTCAAATTGGCCGATGTTGGGTCTGATATATGCACGTGTTTCCGAGAACCAATTTCGTTGGATTGTTACCAGGAATATGAATGTGTATTGCTCTTTGGGAGGGCTATAGGGGTTAAGGTGAGTAGTTGTCGGTTCATTGATCATATGGATTTCTTGGAAATTTGTCGATGGGTATTCCCTGGCCCGGGGTTCAAAGATTGCTATCTCCATTCCTTGTATCTGTCTTGTATTATCTTCCAAATTGATAGGGTTTCTACGAGTACTACTCTCCTCCTTCTATTCAATTCCTGTGTCTGAGACCGATACGACATGAGTACCCTCGAACCTGGATGCAACTGTGGAGACAACGGCGTATCTAGGAACCAAATTAAGTGGGTTCCTCGTTCCAAAATGTATACAGTTCGGTCATTCAGTTCCAAAATGTATACAATTGTCTCACTGAATCGGTCATTCAGTTCTTGAAGTTATCTATCCAAAACAACAAAACCCTGCTCGATAGTGATCTATAACTAGTTAATGAGATTCATTTATCCGTCTCCCTATTGCAGAAAACACCCCATCCATATCTGGAACTTCAATCTCATGTTTGTTACAAAATAATGAGACTTGGTGGAATAAAGCATCCCATCCACTATCTCGCATCATCTGTAACTGTTTCTTGGAAAGGTTCAACAAATTCATAGCATTAACAATATCTTGATATTTTCCCTGTAATGCTTGTGATAAGTCATTTGTAATGGATAATACTTTCCTCATAAGGTGAAGTGTGAAAACAAAGTCAAATGCATGGTATCAAACATTTCATAAAGGCGAACTTGATATTTATAAAGGCGAACTACCCATAATATTTATAAATTGGCGAACTTGATAAAAAAAAAGTATCTAGAGATTATAGCATGGTATCCAACATTTCAATAGAACTAACGAGTAAACAAAAGGCACAATTCTGAAAATATATAAACAAATGCATAGCGCAGTTGCTTAGGTCTTGAAGAACACGAAATTGAATACGAAATAGAAAGAAAGGAGAACCTAGGGTTGTACAAGAGTCAAGAGATGTTGTGCTACAAAATTCCGCTCGGTCGTTGTATTGCCTTTGCTTTGTATTTTTGGGAATAGAGAATGAGACGTTTACACCAATAACAGAAGAATTCATACCAATTAAATTCTGCAATGAATAAAAATGTGAGCTCCATCCAGTATCTCCTGGTCGTTTAAAATTAGTCTCTTGATTTAAACCTTGACAACTTTGAATTTTCCAATAGCCAATTATGCACTAACTTTCTTAAGTTGCATCTCGTGAATCTTGTCAATGTGCTTGCATGAACTACCCATAATATTTATCAATTGGCGAACTTGATAAATAAAGGATCTAGAGATTAGAGTTTGGTATCCAACATTTCAATAGAACTAACAAGCAAACAAAAGGCACAATTCTGAAAATATATTAACAAATGCATAGCTCAGTTGCTTAGGTCTTGAAGAACACAAAATTGAATACAAAAAGAAAGAAAGGAGAACCTAGGTTTGTACAAGAGTCAAGAGATGTTGTGCTACAAAATTCCGCTCGTTCGTAGTATTGCCCTTGCTTTGTATTTTTGGGAGCAGAGAAGGAGACGTTTATACCAATAACAGAAGAATACATACCAATTAAATTCTGCAATTAATAAAAATGTGAGCTCAATCTAGTATCTCCGGGTCGTTTTAAATTAGTCTCTTGATTTAAACCCTGACCACTTCAAATTTTCCAATAGCCAATTATGCCATAACTTTCTTAAGTTTAATGTCGTGAAGCTTGTCAACGTTCTTGCATTTACTGCCCATAACATTTATCAATTGGCGAACTTGATCAAAAAAGGATCTAGTTAGAGCATGGTATCCAACATTTCAATAGAACTAACTAGAAAACAAAAGACACAATTATGAAAATAGATTAACAAATGTATAGCTTAGTTGCTTAGGTATTGAAAAACACAAAATTGAATACAAAAAAGTCAGAAATGAGAATCTAGGTTTGTACAAGAGTCAAGATATGTTGTGTTGCAAAATTACGCTCGGTCGTTGTGTTGCCTTTGATTTGTATTTTTGGGAACAAATAAGAAGAAGTTCTACCTTGGAACAGAGAAGCTTTAATCTTTAGAGTCTCAGACATAAATAAAGAAGATAAATATTAAAATTGTGTGAGAGCTCTTTCTCAATGTAAGTGACCAATGTATCGTTCAAAAAGGCATCACCCATTCGATTTGTTGAAGTATCCTTCACAGATCTCATGGGTGAAAAAACTCTTTCAACAGCAGTGTCAACTGGTAAAATTAATGTTAACTTTAAGTATCGATTACCAATGGATAAGAAAGAATTTTTTTTTTCAACGAATTTCTCTACAAGCACTCTAATTCCACTAATATGTGAAAAATCTTCACATCCATGCATTTAAAAAATGTACATCTTGACTTCTTCTTCTAAATCCAATAACTCAATATCGGAAAAATCACTTTGATAAAACTTGGCAAGGTTAATCAATTTCTCTCCATCAAATACTGCAAATGAGTTAGATGGAATAAACTAATCAACACACAAGAGCATTTTTTTGTACTTTTCTCACTGAATTGGTCATTCAGTTCTTGAAGTTGTCTATCCAAAACAACATAACCCTGCTCGATAGTGATCTATAACTAGTTTATGAGATTCATTTCTCCGTCTCCCTATTGTAGAAAACACCCCATCCATATCTGGAACTTCAATCTCATGTTTGTTACAAAATATTGAGACTTGGTGGAATAAAGTATCCCATCCACTATCTCGTATCATCTGTAACTGTTTCTTGGAAAGGTTCAACAAATTCATAGCATTAACAATATCTTGATCTTTTCCCTGTAATGCTTGTGATAAGTCATTTGTAATGGATAATACTTTCCTCATAAGGTGAAGTGTGAAAACAAAATCAAAAGTATGCAACACTGTTCTTAGACCTCTTGCTTGATAGCCATGACATTCATTCAAGGCTTCACAACTAATAATCTCTAGTACACCAATAACAGAAGAATACATACCAATTAAATTCTGCACTGAATAAAAATGTGTACTCCATCCAGTATCTCCTGGTCGTTTAAAAGTAGTCTCTTGATTTAAACCTTGACAACTTTGAATTTTCCAATAGCCAATTATGCACTTACTTTCTTAAGTTGCATCTCGTGAATCTTGTCAACGTGTTTGCATGAACTACCCATAATATTTATTAAGTGGCAAACTTGATAAAAAAAAAAGGATCTATAGATTAGAGCATGGTATCCAACATTTCAATAGAACTAACGAGCAAACAAAAGGCACAATTCTGAAAATATATACACAAATGCATAGCGCAGTTGCTTAGGTCTTGAAGAACACAAAATTGAAAAAAAGGAGAACCTAGGGTTGTACAAGAGTCAAGAGATGTTGTGCTACAAAATTCCGCTAGGTCGTTGTATTGCCTTTGCACTACAAGAATCTGTATCAACAGCCACGAAGTTAATTTGTTGACACAAGGAGTGGGTTGGTAAAACGGTGTATAAGTGACGGCATTTTAATACGTCCCAGTAGACAAGTTTTAGTGTCAACACATTTGTCGTAGCACAAACAATCTTTTAGTATTGACGTTGGCCATCGCAATATGTCTGTGCCGACCAAATCCATGTGTCAAAAACTCAACCGAGGTTAATAGTGATATTCAGTAACGCAATATGTTGGTATTGCAAAATAGTATGTTTACTTTCAAAATTAATTGATGTAATAAACGGGTAAACAGTATCGGCATAACTTCATTGGTAATATATGTATTGCCGTTGCTAAACGCTATACCCGCAATTATAACAGAGCATACCGTTTTATCCAGTACAGTTCAAAACTCCCCTGTGTAGACCAGAGCCTTCGTCAGTCCATCAACGACCGTTTCCAAGAACGGATTCCATTTCAGTTCGACTCCCAGGACGCATGTAGGTTGCTCGCAGACATTCCAGGAAGCAACCCAGTTGGTGTCGATAAATCGTGAAGTCGTTTGCTGCAGTATCCCGCGACAAGCATTTCTCCTCAGGTAGGCTGGTATGAGTAGTCGAATGTGGCTTCTTGTAATTGCTAATTGAATTGTCATGAGATTAATTGTGTGTTATATATAGCCAACAGTTCCTTCGGACAACTCACCCGAAGGAGTTGTACTGTTTAGCCCAAAAAAATGTCTTGCTACAACCAATTAACAACTGTGCTGTTAAAATTGAAAAACTCGATCGAAGGAGTTCTACTATTGCGTATAACAACTAATTAACTAGCAATTAAGCTAGCTGCAGCTCGTACGGTTCCAACGGACAGCTCTCTGATTCCGTTTGGTTCAATCCACACATAAACGAAAATGAATATATGAACTTTTACAAATGGTTTGGATAACTGTCAACAACTGAGGATGCTACTTCCCGTACTGCATGTTTCAGAAGTTATTTGATTAACTAAACTGTTGTGCTGTCTTTTTAATCCCAAAGAGTTGGATTGATATTTCTTTGCAGAAATAGAAGTGCGATGGATAAGAGTTGGATGACCAAATCTCGGCAAAGTGGGGAATATAAGGAAGGGGTCGCTTCATTTCTAGACTTTGCCTACTCTCATTCAAGTTGGGATGGTAAGATTTACTGTCCTTACAATAACTGTGTTGGTGCTTTCTTAATAGGGAGAACTACTGTTAAGCTCCATCTTGAAAAATGGGGAATATTGCCAACTTATACTACATGGGTGGATGATCGGGAGGAATTCGAAGATGTGATCTCTAATGGTAGGAATTCATCCTCTCGTGGGGAAATGGAGGATATGGTGCATGATGGGTTCGGTGGTATGAGGGTGGACGAAAGTGAGGAACCAAAGGCAGATGCTAGGACATTTTATAAGCTATTAGAAGATTGTGAAAAGAGCTTATATCCGGATTGTGTCTCCTACACGAAGATGTCTTTTTTTGTTGAATTGTTGCATCTCAATGCACTGTACAAGGTTTCAAACAAGTTCACTGATGAGCTACTTCGCATGCTAAGTAAAGTATTGCCACCAGGGAACACATTCCCTAAGTCCTACTACGAAGCAAAGAAATTTATAGGAGGGTTAGGGCTGGACTACCAAAAGATGCATGCTTGTGTAAATGACTGTATACTATTTAGAAAAGAGTACGCCAATTTGGATGTGTGTCCAACGTGTGGGGAGTCAAGATGGATTAAACCTCGACACAACACTGGAGGACTGGATATACCAGAGCAATCGAAGCGACAAAGAGGGAAGCTACCAGTCAAAGTACTTCGATATTTTCCAATAACTTCAAGGTTGCAAAGATTATTCATGTCCCCCAAAACTGCTTCCTTTATGACCTGGCACCATACACGACGATTAAAGGATGGTATTCTACGTCATCCTGCTGATACAGACGCTTGGAAGAAACTTGACAGCATACTACCTGCATTTGGGGAAGACCCACGGAATGTGAGGCTTGGATTAGCTACGGATGGGTTTGATCCGTACAGTGATAAAAGTCACCCATATAGCATGTGGCAATTGTTCTTATTCCATACAATGTGCCTCCCGAGGTGTGTTTGAAAGATACAAACTACGTGCTATCAATGTTGATTCCCGCACATAAGGCTCCAGTAAATGACATAGACGTGTATCTGCAACCGTTGATCGAAGAGCTGAATGAGTTATGGTCGAATGGTGTGCTCATATATGATGCATACAAGAAAGAAAACTTCCAGATGCGCGCAGCTGTACTTTGGACCATTAATGATCTTCCTGCCTATGCGAACTTGTCTGGTTGGGCTACTTACGGTAATTTGGCATGTCCTATCTATCAATTGGACACCCATTATTGTCGATTGAAGAATGGGAGAAAATGTTCTTTTATGGGACACAGACGATTCCTCCCCACCGATCACCCATGGAGAAGAAACAAAAGTTCATTCGATGGGAAACGAGAGTTACGGATGGCCCCGCAAAGACTATCGGGGGAGGAAGTGATATGCTAGAGAATCTTGATCCAGACATGTTCGGTAAGACTCAACCGCCCATTTAGATTGGAATATACTCAACTACTGGAAATTGGAAAAAAAAAAAAGCATATTCTACAAATTACCTTATTGGCAGCACCTCTTAATCCCTCACAATTTGGATGTGATGCACATTGAGAAAAACGTGTGTGATAACCTCATTGGGATGTTATTGGGTGTTTCCGGTAAAACGAATGACAACCTTAATGCTCGGCTCGACTTACAGGCCTTAGGCATAAGAACAAGCTTGCATCCAGTCTGTAGAGGAACAAAATTGGTCTTACCACCAGCTTGCTTTTCCCTATCAAAGGAACAGAAGATTAAACTGTCTGAGTTTCTAAAGAACTTGAGACTTCCTAGCGGTTATTCATCAAACATTTCACGTTGCGTTAAGGTGAAAGACAAAAAATTGATTGGGTTGAAAAGTCATGACTACCATGTTCTCATGCAACGTATCCTATCTGTGGCTATTAAAGGATTACTCCCCAAACATGTATGCAAAGCTGTGATAGACATGACTAACACATTTAGGATTCTATGCTCTAAGGAGTTGCACATGTCGGATCTGTTGAAGGTGGAGTCGCAATTACCCATGACAATGTGCAATCTAGAGAGAATCTTCCCACCAAGTTTCTTCAATATTACAGTCCATCTTATCACCCATCTAGCAGAGGAAGCAAAAATAGCTGGGCCAGTGCAATATCGTTGGATGTATTCAATAGAAAGGTAAGTTTTGTCACTCTTTTATGAATTATGCCTTTGACAGAAGAGGTGTCTCACTAATAACATGTTCTTATTGTAGGATAATGGGGATAATGAAGTCGTTTGTGCGTAATCGTAGTCGTCTGGAAGAGTCAATAGCGGAGGGTTATATTGCTCTAGAGTGTTTGACATTTTGTTCTAGATATCTCCATGACATTGAGACCAAATTTACAAGGCATGAGTCAGTTATAGTAACTGAGGTAACTCCAAGGGCGGCAGATGGGTTATCGATCTTCCAGCCGGTAGGAGCTCCAATAGGTCGTGCAATTGTCCGTGAACTGTCAAACACGAAATGGGAGCAGTGCCACTTGTACGTCCTTAATCAGTCTGAAGAAGTGAAGCCATTCATCGAGTATTGCATTCACATTTACTGTTATGTTTATTCTCAAACTTTTAACGGCATTACATCTAACAATTGGATTGGTTGTCTTGTCCATGTACATAGTGAACACAAGAGGCAACTACTAGGCGCACGGGTGAGTAGGCGGAACATCGATGTCATGCACAATAGAACATTCATACCATGGTTGGAGGGCAGGGTATGACACTATGACACAGATAGGAATGGGTATTCCTTTTAATGTTAACGTTAATGACGGTGGAAGTATTTGCATTCTCAAGTTGGTCGAATAGGTTGATCGGCTGAGGATGAGAGAGGTCGCCAACTAAAGGCTTTGGCACGAGGACCGTTATATGGAGCTAAGACATATAATGGTTATAAAGCAAATGGGTTCATCTTCCACACCAAAGAGCGGTCTGTAATGAGGAGTTTTGACAACAGTGGTGTGTTGTGCAAAGCTGACACAACGTCCAATGCGAGTACATCCGATAACAACCCCATTGAAGGTGCAATTGATTATTACGGAGTGTTGAGGGAGGTCGTTGAGCTGCAGTACCTTGGTCACCTATCGGTTGTGTTGTTCAAATGCGATTGGTACAACGTACTTTCATCCTTCAATGGTTTGAAAATTGATGAGTATGGATTTGTATGTGTCAATACAAAAAAAAAAATATTATCAACAGATGAGCCATTCGTACTTGCAGTTCAGGCATCACAATTTTTCTACTTACCTGAGTCCAAAAAACGATTTGTGATTGGGGGTCAAATGAGTAGGGAGTCAGTGGAGCAGTATCAGGAAACATCAGCACTTGTTGTTGATGTACCGAATGTAGTTCCTGTCGATAATGTGGTTGATTGGTGTAGAAATGACATTGAGGCTCTCGAAATATCTGTTGAGGATGCCACCCCAGAGATAACCACAGAAGCAACTGAAGGCCTTGACGACATAGAAATTCTTGAGCCAGATGAGGAGGATATTACTGATGATGGAACAGACAGTGACACAGATACAGAATTTGAGGACGATTTGTTCGATGACGAGGACGGCCATGAGAGAACAATGGATGAGGATGACAATGATGATGATGATGATGATGATGCATCGTAAGTTCGTGTGCAATAGAAGAGTGTTTGTATGTTTCTTAAGGTAATTGTTCAATAGTTAGAAATTTAATTCTGTCATTGTTCAATAGTGAGGATTATAGATTCTGTCAATGTGAGAATTATTTAATTTGTTCAATACTGAATTGTTATTCTGTCCAGATTTGTATGTTCTGTCCGAATTGAGATGGTTTTACTGAGATTGTTCAATACTGAGCTGTTATTCTGTCCAGATTTGTATATTCTGTCCGAATTGAGATGGTTTTATTGAGATTGTTTGGTTCACGAGCTATTGTGTTGAAATATCTGTTGGTTCACCTTACACTTTGATATCAGCACTACCTAGCTGATGTGTTATACGTGTGTGTTTATCTGTAAGTTGAATGTTGTTGCTGTAAGTGTTGCTGTGTAGCTGGTTGTGGAGTGCTGTGTAGCTGGTTGTGCTGTACGTGTGTGCTGTACGTGTTGGTCATGTTGCTGTTGTAAGTCGAAACTGCATTTTGAAGATGGAATCTGTACTTGGAAGCTGGCAAAATGGCAGTCGAAAATGCAGTCAATTGCAGCTCATCACTTGTGGCCTGTTAACTGGTTCTCCTTCTGCAGCTCAAATGCAGTCAAATGCAGCTCATCAGATACAGAATTTGTAGGTGGAGTGTTGTCAACTGGTTCTGCTGATGCAACTCGAAATTGCAGACTCTTGTGGAGTGTGGCGTGCTGGCAAAATGGCAGAATCTGCACTTGGAAGCTGGAATCTGTGGATGTTGTCAGTAAGGTGTTTTTCACACAAAGACATTAAGCTGGAGTATGTGGATGAAAATAACTGTCATTAAGGTGTTTTTCACACACATACATATATTAATACTTTCAAAATACTGTCATACATTTTTTTTTGGACCAATACTGTCATACATTGGATGATATCGACTGTATGTGGTGTTACACTCTGAAAAAACCGTATCCAATCCAATCTATGTCATTCTAATCCTATCTATGTCATTCTAATCCAATTCATCCTCATCTATGTCATTCTAATCCAATCCACAACTCGATCGATTAGTTTGGTCGGACTCAGTGGATGGGGTGGCCAAGCCACGACTTGTATATCGACGTATTAGGGAGTTGAGACTGCAGACCGAACCTCTCAACTCGGTGGGCGATCCTACTATCATGGGAAGGGTGTGGAAGGACCTATGGGCCGGAGACACTCTTCCAAAGGTAAAACACTTCCTATGGAAAGCCTTACATAATGCGTTGCCGGTTAAAACTGAATTGGTGAGGCGCGGGATTCAACTGAATCCGACGTGCAACTTTTGTGACAAACCGGAATCTGTGTTTCATGTAACCTTTGAATGTACTTGGACGAGGCGTGTGTGGTTCGGTGCAATGGGGGTTCGTTTGGACACGGATGGGAACCAAGTTTGGCCTAGTTGGATTCATTTTATGCAGGATTTGAACCAGCGCTGGAGGGTGAGACGGGGAGGAGAACCAGACTCCTTGGGCAGACCATTGCTTGGGAGATCTGGAAGGAGAGATGCTGGGTTGTGCACGAGGAGGATCACCCGCGCCTAGACACAGCCATTCGGACCGCAACAGCTCTGACAGACCAGGTTTGGAGGGTGGCGAATCAGGCGGGGGCGAAAGCTGCGTGAACACAGGGACCGAAGCACCCAGCTTGGGCGAGACCGAGCCAAGGCGTTATCAAGATCAATTGCGATGCGGCTTGGGACCACCCATCGTTCAAAGGAGGTACTGGGGCCGTGGCGAGAGATTGGATGGGACAGATCGTGGCGGGGCATCATTCGACATGCGGAGGAACAAGTGCCAAATCACTCGAGGCAAAGGCAATCCTAAACGCGGTTCATTTGGCAATCGTTCATGCTTGGCTTGAGGTAATTATAGAGTCGGACGCACAACATGTTATCAACCTTCTTCATGAAGGCCACACGGGTAATGATTGGGAACTTCGGGATGTACTATCGGACATTTTGGAGCTCTCCATCTTCATCACCAAAATCCATTGGCGGTTCATACGACGTTCGGCGAACAAGTGTGCTAATTGGGTAGCCTTGGAGGCGAAACGGGGGACTTGTCCTCGTGATTGGATTTTTTGTAACCCGAGACCTTTGTTTTCTTTGTATGTTTCAGATTTGGAGAACTCTTTCTATGATTAATAGAAGTAATTTCTTGGCAAAAAAAAACAAAATTCATGTGCTGTCAAAATGTAATCCAATTCATCCTCAACAAATAGATACCATGTGCTGACAAAATGTTCAGAATCCAATCCAAACTTCAGAATCCAAAGTTCAGAATCCAAAATGTTCAGAATACACTGAAGACAGTGAAGGGATGCAATCCAAAGCTCACGATCTGCACATTCTTGCCATGAAACTGTGTTGCATCTGAACAAGAACACACACTCCTTTGCTGTACTTTTCACGATCACTTCTGCAGGCCACTGATAGAACTCTACCGTATGCTATCTCTGTTGAAGCTGAATTGCTGTCGTTTTGAAGGAAAGATGTTGTGTACTGAATGCAGTGATCACACAAGAAACGGAGAAGTTGTATTTGAAACAAAGTTGTCATCCTATATTTGAAACATCTGACCGAACAATATGGACAAAAAAGGGTCATCCTGGATTCGGGTACTAACCTCATTCATCTTGCAGAAGTTGGAACTCCTGCTTCAAATGGAAGTTGCACAACTTGGGGTCTCCTTGAAGCTCCACTCGGCCTGCTTAAGAACTACAGTAGACAGAGGTGGATTTGTATGTAGAAGTCGGGTTGAAAGATGACAGGGAGCAATGTGTCGAGTCTACTATGGACCGAATTGTGTGACACATTGTTTATCTGTCATAAACATGAGATGTAACATTTAGACACATGTTAACACTTTGACACATAGTAATTAACACTTTGACACATAGTGGTAACACCTTGACACATAGTTATAACACCATGACACATGGTAGAAATTTATTTCATCAATGAATAACACCATACACTTTTGAAAGTTATTTTCTTCAACAAAGTAAGTAAAATTTGTATAAGTTGATATTAAATTTGTAGCCACTTGTATAAATTTGTATACATTTCTATACAATTCTATACATTTGTATACATTTGTATAAAGTAAAACCATAGGACACTTTGACACATCAACTAATATAGCACATAACAAAGTTATATTTGAAACATAAAATGAATAAGGATACATCAACTAATACATAAGGATACATATGTCTTGATTTTAAACATGATTTTGAAATATTGTGCTATAAGATAAGTATATAATAATTTATAAAAATTAAGATGAAATTTATTCAAATGATGTAAAATAATAAGTATATTTTGCTATAAGGATACATATTATGTCATTAGGAAATATAAATAATAAGTATATTTTTCATAAAATAAGTAAAATTTATATAAATTTGTAGACATTTGTATAAAGTATAGTATTATAATGTTATACACTAAGACACTTTGACACATCAATGGATATAACAGATAAGAAATTTGTATTTCAAACATAACATGAGTATGATTTAAATTGCATACATAAGGATAATTAGGTCTTCATTTTAAACATGATTTAGACATATTGTGCTATAATATAAGTATATAGAATTTATAAAAATTAATCTAAAATTCAAACAAGTTATGTTAGAATTATACATAAGATGAACTCATTGGAACGAGCCTTGCATACACGGGCCACTGTCTATCAAATTTTCGACCGGGCCAATCCATGTTAACGGCCCAATTGCTGTGAGTCTGGCCTCATATGAACAGTTGCTACGGATGAGTACGAAGCTGAAGCGTCTCCTCGGTTCAAACAGCTACGACGCCTCGGTTCCTACACGACGCAGTAGGCTTCATCATTACATACAGGGCGATTTGATGGATCAGTCCTTTCACGTTTCAGTAGTCTTCTCTTCTTCTTCCCGCGCCTAATTTTCACTGCATTTGGGTCTGCTAGAACACTCTGCGAGTTTCCCTCCAACCACTGCTCCAGGCTTCGCTTCCAATGCTCCAGGACGATCTTCAAACTTTCCTTCAACAAGGTATGGTTCTAATTTCCTGTTGGATGATTCTGTTGTGTGGCGCGCAAGGTATGGTTCAGCAAACCCTTTGTTCGTCTATGGTGCTCACACTTACATGTTTACTCTTCTTTCCCCTGGATCTCGTCTATTTGCGACCATTTTATACACGTTTTTTCGTTTTAAGAAACATTACTTGGAAGCGAAGATTCACCTCTGTCGATGATCCATGGCCGGTTAACAACTCCCTAAGAAGTCGTAGTTTCATGCATGTCATTGTTATTCGTTTATGCGAACCATCTCATGGAATGTTCAGTAAGGGTGGTTATGCTGAGAATAAAACTTGCGCAAATTTCACGTTACGCTACTGTGTTTAACAATATCTTCTCAGTATGGTGGGTACTCGGAGAATGGTCGCCGGAAAAACCGTAGCTTCAAAGCTACCCATTCGTAGATCCCCAAGGAAGATAAACAGGGCTGCCACCTGTAAGTTGTTTTTTTCACTACTACGTCTTGTACTTAGGTATTTGCTTTGTTTTAGGTGCTCGGTAACTAACACACTAGACATTGCTATAGGGGTTACGCCTGTGGAGAACATCCCTGCAGTCCCTCCACCTGTGGAGAACATCCCTGCAGTCCCTCGGCCTGTGGAGAACATCCCTGCAGTCCCTCCGCCTGTTGAACCTCCTTTGGAGGTGTCTACTGAAGAGGAAATCTATCTGGAGGACCCCTATGTGGAGGAACCACCAAGTATACAAATAGGTAACTTCTAATTTGTCCCATACTATTAAGCATGCATTTATACAACTTGGTTATCTAATCGATACCTGATTTACGTGTCAGCTGCGGAAGAGAAAGAGGTAATTGTTCAATTGGAAAGACTACGTAGAGGGCGAACTCGTTGCATAAGATGTCTCGAAATGGCGTCAACGAAAAAGGGGTTCTGAAGTTTAACTCTCGAGGTAAAGTCTGCAGTAACAATGCTTCGATGTTTGCAAGTTGGTGTGGTTGCATTGTTAGGAAACGAACGAATGCACCTCTAATGGTTAAAGACTGGAAGGAGATTCCAAAGTCTCCCATAGACTACGAGGCGAAGATGCTCATGCTGGTTGCGGTAAGTCTCAGTTGTTGACAATCCCTACACGGTATCGTTCAAATGGAACTAGGACTTACATATTGCACCTGTCTATTTGTAAATGCTGTAAGAACTGGTTCTAACATTTCCATACTATTCAAACTCGCAGGAGAAGTTTGTGATACCGGATGATGAAAACCTGAAGCAGCTGATCATCTGTACTCTTAAAGAGAAGTACAGAAACTACAGGGCGAATTTAAAGAGAAGGTACTTTAACAAGTACCTTACGAATGAAGAAAGGTTACAAAACATTCCTCCTGACGTGGTGAAAGAGGATTGGGTGTGGCTTGTTAACTAGTTCAACTCTGACGAGTTCAAGGTTTGTGCTTTACTCCCTATTGCAACTGTATTTTTTTGTACAGTTAATGAGTGCTGCACTTTTTTAACGTAAACTGGTTGTAACTTCAAATTGTTTGAAGTTAAAGAGCGATCGTAACAAAGCCAACAAAACTCACCAACTCATGAGGCACACCGCTGGCACTTCGTCATTTGAGAGGAGAGAACAGGAAGAGGTAATCCTAACATTGATTTGTTATGTTTAATAAATAGTTAGCTACCCTTGAACAAGTATATGGTTGAAAAGGATGTCTTGTATGAGGAAGTTCGCCAACCTGAGCGTCGTCGATGTCGTTGTGTCAAAGGCAGCACGGATGATGGAAAGTGAGCAGTTAAAGCAGGCAAGGGAGGAGGTAGCTAGAAACGCAGATGAATGTGAGTCACTCTGTGATCAACTCAAAGAGTTCCAGGCCAACATGGAACAATTTCAACGTGATATTGCTGTCATGAAAAGTATAATGTTTGGCAACGGTGCGTATAGTATTGATTTAATTGCATTGTGTACACCCATTTAGTCATTGTAGGGTATATTCTATAGTATGATGCTACCACGATTGCTGTTATTTCTATGTTTGCAGATCCAAATGCATGAACCGTGGAAACGTGCTATAAGTACTCCTGCTTAGTAGTTATGTTGACTGGTGGTACACTAGGTGTTGACTGATTGTAAATGGATATTTTGGACATGATGTAAATGTGAACATGTCATCTATGTATGTGAACATTTGTTTGAAATGCTTGCCTATATATAAATTCGGATGTGTTGGAAATGGTTCTACATAAGTAGCTGTTTGTGTATTACCTGTTTGTGTATTGTCTGTTTATGTATTCTGTTTGGGTATGCTTGGCTACGAGCATTAGCATGGCCAACAATTCGAAAAGAGAAACATTAGCATTTCATCAAAACAAACCATTGTCGACGGACTGTAATTGTATCCGTAATTGATGCTTCATATAACATTTAACCATGACAACACGCAGACACAAAACATTGTCTATAGCAACAACTTTCACAGTAGTTGAAACTCGATTTTAGCATCAACTATTATGAACAGGGTAATATTTAATACTGTTGGACGAGCATCGACAGGTTACTTATGACGTGGTCTATTTTGTTTTCCATCAAAATGCATCCGTCGCTAAGTATGTGTAATTACTTTCAACGAAATGTTGTGGTTGAATAACCTATATTGCCTCACATAAATTGGATGCAATATCAATCAAATATGGAAAAAAATACGCGTATACTAATGCCTTCAATCTACATCTCACATATGTAGACACTCTACATCAGTATTACCCTCAAATACCTGTCGACGGTAATTACGCGTAAACAGAGTCGGCATATTTGCGATGCTAATGATCAAACAGACTATTCATTCCAGCAACGGCAAACCTTTAGTGTTGGCATATTGTCGTCGTCGATACCTTTATCCACGGGGTCTATTGGCACGACTCTTAGCATCGGCAAGGGGTTTTAGCAGCGCCAACAGTGCTTCCGACAACGATAATTTACCATCGTTGTAGAGCAAATCTCTTGTAGTGTTGCTTTGTATTTTTGGGAACAGAGAAGGAGACGTTTACACCAATAACAGAAGAATACATACCAATTAATTTCTGCAATGAATAAAAATGTGAGCTCCATCCAGTATCTTCTGGTCATTTAAAATTAGTCTCTTGATTTAAACCTTGACAACTTTGAATTTTCCAATAGCCAATTATGCACTAACTTTCTTAAGTTGCATCTCGTGAATCTTATCAACGTGCTTGCATGAACTACCCATAATATTTATCAATTGGCGAACTTGATAAATAAAGGATCTAGAGATTAGAGTTTGGTATCCAACATTTCAATAGAACTAACAAGTAAACAAAAGGCACAATTCTGAAAATATATTAACAAATGCATAGCTCAGTTGCTTAGGTCTTGAAGAACACAAAATTGAATACAAAAAGAAAGAAAAGAGAACCTAGGTTTGTACAAGAGTCAAGAGATGTTGTACTACAAAATTCCGCCTGGTCGTTGTATTGCCTTTGCTTTGTATTTTTGGGAACAGGGAAGGAGACGTTTATACCAATAACAGAAGAATACATAGCAATTAAATTCTGCAATGAATAAAAATGTGAGCTCAATCTAGTATCTCCGGGTCGTTTTAATTTAGTCTCTTGATTTAAACCTTGACCACTTTGAATTTTCCAATAGCCAATTATGCCCAAACTTTATTAAGTTACATGTCGCGAAGCTTATCAACGTGCTTGCATTTACTGCCCATAACATTTATCAATTGACGAACTTGATCAAAAAAGGATCTAGAGATTAGAGCATGGTATCCAACATTTCAATAGAACTAACTAGAAAACAAAAGACACAATTATGAAAATAGATTAACAAATGTATAGCTTAGTTGCTTAAGTATTGAAAAACACAAAATTGATTACAAAAAAGTCAAAAGTGAGAACCTAGGTTTGTACAAGAGTCAAGAGATGTGCTGCAAAATTAAGCTCGGTCGTTGTGTTGCCGTTGCTTTGTATTTTTGGGAACAAAGAAGGAGAAGTTCTTCCTTGGAACAAAGAAGCTTCAATCTTCAGAGTCTCAGAGATAAATAAAGTAGAGAAATATTAAAAGAGAAATACCATTTACAATTGATCCTTACGCTGAAATCTTTGTAAAATTAATTCACTATAAACATTGTGTGAGACCTCTTTCTCAATGTAAGTGACCAATCTATCCTTCAAAAATACATCACCCATTCGATTTGTTGAAGTATCCTTCACAGAACTCATGGGAGAAAAAACTCTTTCAACAGTTGCAGTGGCAACTAGTAAAATTAATTTTTACTTTAAGAATCGATAACCAATGGATAAGAAAGATTTTTTTGTTTCAACGAATTTCTCTACAAGCATTCTAATTCCACTAAAATGTGAAAAATCTTCAAATCCATGCATATCAAAAATATGCATCTCGATTTCTTCTTCTAAATCCAATAACTCGATATCGGAAAAATCATTTGATAAAACTTGGCAAGGTCAATCAATTTCTCTCCATCAAATACTGCAAATGAGTTAGATGGAATAAACCAATCAACACACAATATCATTTTTTTGTACTTGTCTCACTGAATCGGTCATTCAGTTCTTGAATTTGTCTATCCAAAACAACATAAACTTGCTCGATAGTGATCTATAACTAGTTTACGAGATTCATTTCTCTGTCTTCCTATTGCAGAAAAGACCCCATCCATATCTAGAAGTTTAATCTCATGATTGTTACAAAATAATGAGACTTGGTGGAATAAAGCATCCCATCCACTATCTCGAATCTTCTGTAATTGTTTCTTGGAAAGGTTCAACAAATTCATAGCATTAACAATATCTTGATCTTTTCTCTGTAATGCTTATGATAAGTCATTTGTAATGGATAATACTTTCCTCATCAGGTGAAGTATGAAAACAAATTCAAATGTATGCAACACTCTTCTTAGACCTCTTGCTTGATAACCATGATGTTCGTTCAAGGCTTCACTACTAATAATCTCTAGTACACCAATAACAGAAGAATACATACCAATTAAATTATGCAATGAATAAAAACGTGAGCTCCATCCAGTATCTTATGGACGTTTTAAACTACTCTCTTGATTTAAACCTTGACCACTTTGAATTTTCCAATAGCCAATTATGCACTAACTTTCTTAAGTTGGATCTCCTGAAGATTGTCAACGTGCTTGCATGAACTGCTATAATATTTATCAATTGGCAAACTGGATCAAAAAAAGGTTCTTGAGAGTAGAGCCTGGTATCCAACATTTCAATAGAACTAACTCGCAAAAAAAAAACAATTATGAAAATAGATTAACAAATGCATAGCTTAGTTGCTTAGGTCACAAAATTGAATACAAAAAGGAAAGAAAGGAGAACCTAGGTTTGTACAAGAGTCAAGAGATGTTGTGCTGCACAATTCCGCTCGGTCGTTGTGCTGCCTTTGCTTTGTATTTTTGGGATCAAAGAAGGATAAGTTCTGCCTTGGAACAGAGAAGCTTCAATCTTCAGAGTCTCAGACATAAATAAAATCGATAAATATTAAAAGAGAAATACCATTTACAATTGATCCGTACGCTTAAATCTTTGTAAAATCAATTCACTATCAACATTGTGTGAGACCTCTTTCTCAATGTAAGTGACCAATCTATCGTTCAAAAAGGCATCACCTATTCGATTTGTTGAAGTATCCTTCACAGAACTCATGTGTGAAAAAACTCTTTCAATAGTTGTAGTGGCAACTAGTAAAATTAATGTTAACTTTAAGAATCGATAACCAATGGATAAGAAAGATTTGTTTTTGTTTCAACGAATTTCTCTACAAGCACTCTAAGTCCACTAATATGTTAAAAATATTCACATCCATGCATAACAAAAATGTACATCTCGATTTCGTCTTCTAAATCCAATAACTCGATATCGGAAATATCATTTGATAAAACTTGGCAAGGTCAATCAATTTCTCCCCATCAAATACTGCAAATGAGTTAGATGGAATAAACCAATCAACACACAATATCATTTTTTTGTACTTGTCTCACTGAATTGGTCATTCAATTCTTGAAGTTGTATATCCAAAACAACATAAACCTGCTCGATAGTGATCTATAACTAGTTTACGAGATTCATTTCTCCGTCTCCCTATTGTAAACACCTGATTTTGGCTCGGGATCATAATACCATATGTATATTATGTATATGTGAAAAAAAAACAAATTTCAAAATTGACTTAGGTCATTCCCAAACTTTGATGAAGGTTACAACTCGGTCCTTGGACTCTCGGGTCATTTCTGGGACGTTATCGAGTGTTATAAACCAAACCGGAAAAGTTTTGGGCCATTTGTGCAAATTGTTTTTTCTTAATTCAGCTTAAAAAAAAAAATACAATTTGATTTCTAAACTTTTCTAGACATTCCATGATTTCTAAAAATGTTACAAATAAGTCTAGAATAATTTTCGGGTTATTTTTAGAATTTTACCAAGTATTACAAATAAATCTAGAATAGTTTAGGGTCAATTCTGTAATTTTAAAAAATATTTTCAGTTAAGTTATATTTTTTTTCGAAAATTACAATTTTTATTCCTAAATTTTTCTGGACATTCCATGACTTTTCAAAAATGTTACAAATAAGTCTAGAATAATTTTCGGGTTATTTTAGAACTTTACCAAGTGTTACAAATAAGTCCAGAATAGTTTAGGGTCATTTCTGCAATTTTCGAAAATATTTGTCCAATTCAGCTCAAATTTTATAAATTGCATTTTGGTCCCTATATTTTTTTGGACATCCTATAACTTCTTAAAATTGGACAAATTAGTCCAACGAGCTTAATATTTTCAAAAATTATTCGTGCATGTTTTGACACGTTTAAAATGACTCGAGAGTTAAACCATTTTTTTTCGAGCACGATTAACTTTAGTTCTCTCTTGTTTATTTGAAAAAAAAAAAATTTGTTTGTACATGATTTGTTTAATTTAAAGAAAGTGCATGTTTTTTTTTTTGGTCAAACATGATTAAAACGGGCAATTCGGGCAAAATTGAAAAACATTTCAAAAGCAAATTAAAGTACCGAAAGGGCGGATTATAAGCTCGCGAGCTTTTAAAACGTAATCAAACCCCCGAACTCGATTATCTGGACGTAGACCTTTCTAAGCCCTAGGATGTTAATTTCATGTACCCTAGGCAATTTTAGGATTCCGATTAGCCTTCAATTAATCGGTGGCGACTCTTTCAAAAAAAATCGGTCCGGTTGATGACCCCGCTCGACCGGACCCGTCGCTCGCCAAGACCCGACATTTTCAAAAAACGAAAATTTAAAAATATTTTTCCAAAACGGGTCGGGAAAGTCGGATCCGACGTCCGACAATTTGGCGACTCTGCTGGGGAACTCTTTTAGAGGGTTTAGGCTTTGTCATGTTTGCTTTGCCATATTATATTTTGCCATATCTGTTTTGACCGTTTGCTCATGCTTGCAGTTTCAAATTTTGTCCAAAAGACGATGTAATTGTAATAAAAAAAAAATTCTTGTTTTGCACACACCACGTTGGTTACCATTACCCGCTCGGACCTGGAGCACATTAAGAGCTTAGGGAGTTTAGTAGGGGAATGCGCCCGGAGCGGTTTGGACCGCCGGCACGCACCCAAACAAATCAACTCGATGATCGGAATGGGCCCGTGATCCTCTTTAGGGGGTGAGGTTCCACTGGTTCAGAGGACCTAGAAATTCCATCCATTTAGAACAAAAGCTCCACACCGTGTTTAGTCTTTACCAGTTTTGTGTGTACTTTCATTTTTGGGCTCAACTAATGTAAATGGGAATTCGGCCCATGTATTTGGATACGAGATTGACCCACAACCCATGAAGAAATTTGGCCCATGAAGAAGTTTGGCCCATTGATGTAAATGTGTTTTGTTTTGGCCTTAGATCATGACATGTATAGGATTGGGCCTTTTGTATTATATATTCCAGACTGTTGTAAATGTAATACGAGTCTTACTAATGAAGTTAAATTCTCGCACTTGCATTGCATTTTTCAAAAAAAAAAACAAATAATGTAAGTTCCGTTCATTCAATCTTGTATCCTTAAGACGTTTCACGCACCATCTTTGGTAAGGATAAAAAAAAAAAAATCATTGCCCTCACATTAAGGTCATACAACCCTACGGTCGAAATTGCCTGAATATGGAAAGTCATGACAAAAGAGAATCAGAAATACGTGAACAAGAAGATTGACGAGGTTCACGAGCTCGTAAACTACAAAGTCAATTGGATTCTCAACGACTTGTCTGAATTATGAAATATGGAAAAACGTGTCTGCGTGATTAACAACAACGGAATACGTTCACAAGTTCCATTCGACACCAGCAAGTCCGTCTTTCAACCCGAATGAGATAATCAGGGATAGACTCCAACAACCACCGTCATTCTAGCAATGTTGGGGCACTTTGGAAAAATGTGGGGGCAACATTGCTAAGTTGAATGACACCCTTGAACAATTCATAAGAAGAATGAGGCAAATAAAAAGATTTTCAAAATATATGTCCTCGACCTTCGTTCGAACCAAGGAACAAGAAACAAATGCACTCAATGAGCTACGTCGTTGTGTGAAACGTCTTAAGAACTAGACATCGATTGGCCAAATCCTTATAAAGTATTTTTGAAAAAAACTTTTGCCATACATGCAATCAAAGTCTACGAATGGAATGAACGGAACATGCAGAATTTTTGAAATCAATCATGCATGATCAATTGTGTATTCATCCTTCTTACTATGGTATTTTGGATTTAGGTTTCCGGAAATCCATGCGACATTCGATGACTCCGGCACCTCAAAAACACGAGGAGAATTTCATCAAGCTAAAGCAAACCATGCACACCATGAGTTCCCGCACAGTGCAGTCAATCGCTGGCATGACCTCCTAGGTCGAGCAGATTTTTGCTTTTCTAAGCTCCGGGCAGCCGTGACTACCATAATATCCCTGATCTCGTCTTCCCGAGGAACACTACTGTCATGGTACTTCATCAATCCATGTAAGACACTTTTGCCATCCTGACGAAGCCCTACCTCCCACATATGGCCATCCTGACCAAGGTCCACCTCCCGCATATGACCATCACACACCCGGAAGGAAAAAATACTTTTAGGACTGAGTTTTCGTCCTAATTTCAAAGATTATGAATTCTCCTGGAGGAAACATTTAGCCGAAAGTTCAGGGACATTGTTGTTTCCTCTCCTTGCCGTTTCATTACCAGGCCCACACCAAGTGATCCAACTCGATGACATTGATGCTCACGGGGGCTTGTCATGCTTATTTTCAACCAGTATCACTAGTGGAGCTCTCCTCAATGAAGCTCCCAGGGGCTTTTTCGTCCGTCCACTCGCTAATGGGGGCACCCTTGCTGAATCTGACTTTATACATTACAGTGAATGATCTGTTGGCTCAGACGACATTTCAATTTGAAACACAAAATCAAGCAGATACCAAATTGTATCAATTCCTGAATGCAGTGAGTGAGGAGTATGATCAGGAAAAACGAGATCTACTCCGAGAAAAATCCGTTACCTGATGAAGAATCAACTTATGCAACTATCCGATCAAGGAAGGGACCAGAGATAAGTAATGGGTACCGCAGCAAGGAGGGACACCGAGGTTCATCATCATAATTGAGCCAGTCTTCTATGTTACGCCTCGCTTAGAGAAAGTGGCAATCATAGTCAAATCGACCCACGCCACCAGACCACATTCGACTACCGGAAAAGGGAAGGTTGTTTTACAAAGTAAAGGAGATGAGAAAAACAACTCCCTTTCGTTTGATCGAGCTAAAGCATAGGCGACTTAAATAGAGATGAAAAGACGTCATTGTTGACACGGGGAAGACGTCATCAAGATGTCATTGTTGACACGGGACAGACACCGTTGTTGACCCCTGCAGAAGAGTCGCCATTGTTGACACGGGGAAGACACCGTTGTTGACTCCTGCATAAGAGTCACCATTGTTGACACGGGACAGACGCCGTTGTTGACTCCTGCATAAGAGATGCCATTGTTGACGCTCGTCGTTGTTCACAACAGGGGAGACGTCATTGTCGATGCAGAGAGATGCCATTGTTAGCAGCGTCGATCGGAAAGGCTTGAAATGTAGCCACTACGGAAAGTTCGTCACAGCAAGGCGAAGTACTTCCAACTGATTGGATTCCCTGAAGAGTGGAGAAACTCATGGAGGGACAACAACAATGACGCCAGCAACATCATCACCACGGGGATGAAAGCTGTGAAGAAGAGAAGCAAACCAACAATCACCTTGTGTTCTTATTTGCGTCTTTGCGTTCAAAAAATTGGCAACGCTCGCGCCCATGAGTAAAATTTCTCCGGGAAACCAAAAACTGCCAATGGAGATCAAAATCAAAGAGGTTTCAACCTATTGTTGTACAATCGAAGAATCAGACAGTCAACCATGACTCACTGATATAAAAAGATACTTGGCGTACGGAGTTCCCAGAGAACACCACAAGAAAATGTCTGAATGGTCATGCTTGGAAGGACTTGCAATTAATTACCCAATGGCCCGACTATACCCATTTGAGATACGTGAATGCTAAAGAAGTTGAACATCTAATGGAAGAAATTCATGAAGGTTGTTGCGGCTCACACATGAACGTGCAAGACTTGGGTACTTTGGGTTCACCATGACGGCTGACTGTGTAAAACATGCCCAGCAATATCACATTTGTCAAGTGTACGCGGACCAAATCCACGCGTCACTACACGAGCTCTATTCCAGGAATTCCCCACATGCTTTCTCAATGTGGGGCATCAATGTAATCAACATGATTTTCCCAAAGGCGTCCAATGGTCATCGATTTATATTGATTACAATCGATTACTTCACCAGGAGTAGAGGTTATTACCCTGGTGTCAATAACGGCAAAGACCATTGAATTTTTCATAAGCGAGGACATCATCATGTGTCATGGGATGCCGAAGTCAATCATCATCGGCAATGCCACAAAACTAAATTGGTCGAAGAGTTGTGATCAAGCATAAAAATTCATCTCCATATCACCCACAAATGAATGGCGTAGTGGAAGCATCAATTGAAGGACTGACATGATAAGCTGCTTTGGGCACTCAAGGCATACATGAACTCAATACAGGCACCAACAGGAACAACCCCATTCTCCCTTGTTTACGGGATCGAAGTCGTGTTGCCAATTGAACTAGAATTCCCGTCATCTAGGATCCTCACCGAGGCAGAGAAGGACGAGTCAGAGTAGGCGAAATGCAGATACGTGCAATTGAACCTCATGACAAAAGGTGGCTCATCGCGCAGTGCTACATGCATTTGTACTAGCAACGCATGACTCGTGCATTTAAACAGGAAAGTCAGTCCAAGAGGATTACAAGCAGGCAATCTAATTCTCAGTAAGAAATTCTTAGAGTCAATCCAGACTCTCGGGGCAACTTTGTGCCTAAATATGAAGAGTCTTATGTCGCCAAAGAGACTTTCAGCAGAGGAGCCATGATCGTCACCGACATGGACAATCAAGAACTCTCCAGTCCAATCAATATGGACCCAGTCAGAAAATACTATCCTTAAAGAGTTCGTAACCATAAAGCGAACCTCCAAAAGTGAGAGAAAATTCCCGCTAAATCGAAAACCCGAAAGGGCGGTTTAGGCAAAATTTAGGGAAGAGGGGCATGATTGAAAATCCCCAAAAGGACAATCATGGCAAAAGGAGAGGAATGAAATCCCTGCTAGGTGGAAAACCCAAATGGGCGACCCTAGGCAAAAAATTAAGGGAACCGAGAGGTGCGGTAAAAAAAAAAAAATAAATAAAAAAAAATACCGCAGCAAAATGATAGAAAAGCGAGAGATAAAAAAAAAAATCCTTCAAGTCAATCAAGATTCTCGGGGCAAGTTTATGCCTAAATATGAAGGGGATTATATCGTCAAAAAGATTTTCAGCGGAAGAGCCATGATTATCAGTGACAATGACAAGCAAGAACTCCACAATCCAATTAATGTGGATGAAAAAAACTCGTAACCAGAAAGCGAGCTTTCAAAAGTGAGAAAATTCCCGCTAAATCAAAAACTCAAAAGGGCGGTTTAGGCAAAATTTAGGGAAGAGGGGCATGATTGAAAATCCTCAAAAGGACAATCATGGCAAAAGGAGAGGATTCAAATCCCTGCTAGGTTGAAAACCCGAAAGGCCCACCTAGGCAAAAATGAAGGGAACCCAGAGGTGCGGTAAAAAAAAAAATACCGTAGCAAAATGATTGAAAAACGAGAGATAAAAAAAATATCCTTCAAGTCAATCAAGACTCCCGGGGCAAGTTTGTACCTAAATTTGAAGGGATTTATGTCATCAAGAGATTTTCAGTGGGGGAGCCATGATCATCACTGACATGGACAACAGAGATCTCCCCAATCCAATCAATGTGGATGCAGGGGAAAAAACTCGTAATCAGAAAGTGAGCCTCCAAAAAATGAGAGAAATTCCCGCTAAATCGAAAACCTGAAAGGGCGGTTTAGGCAAAATTTAGGGAAGAGGGGCATGATTAAAAATCCCTAGAAAGGGCGATCATGGCAAAAGGAAAGGAATCAAATCCCGGCTAGGTTGAAAACCCAAAAGGGCGACCTAGGAAAAAAGTTAAGGGAATCGAGAGGTGCGGTAAAAAAAAAAAAAAAAAAAAAAAACGTAGCAAAAGGAAAGAAAATCAAGAGATAAAAAAAAAAAAAAAAAAGCTCAAAAGTGGACGACAATGTTTCCCACAATAGCAATAAAAAGAAATTGTGATCTGCATTAATTTGAGCTGCCTCGACAACTTGCATGGATACACCTTGTGAACATAGCATGAATAGATTTAGGGAACTCCATCAAAGAGGAATCCAAAGTCGATTAATGAGAAAACAGTCTGAGAAGTCCGCACAAGCAGTCAGACATCTCGAGAAGGGTTTTTACCTCCAAAATGAATTACAAGCGGAGTCTTTAGGTGCTCAACCTCCGCAAGTCATCCCCAACGATCAGAACCTGTAGATGTCCAGCTTCTGAAAGTTACAAGCCGACGAACGGGGCCTTGAGATGCTCAACCTCCGCGAGTCATCATCAACGATCAGAACCTGTAGATGTCCATCTTCTGAAAGTTACAAGCTGACGAACGGGGCTTTGAGATGCTCAACCTCCGTGAGTCATCATCGACGACCAGGACCTGTAGTTATCCAGCTTCTGGGAGAAAAAAAAAACGATGAGCAGAGCCTTTAGGTGCTCAACCTCCGCAAGTCATCCCCAACGATCAGAACATGTAGATGTCCAGCTTCTGAAAGTTACAAGCCGACGAACGTGGCCTTGAGGTGCTCAACCCCCGTAAGTCACCCACAACAAAGCTTCTGGAAAAAAATGGCGAGCGGAGCTTTTAGGTTTCAGCCTTCGCAAGTCATCATCGACGACCAGAACCTGTAGTTATCCAGCTTCTTGGAGTCACAAAAAAAAAAAAAAAAAAAAAAAGAGCGGAGCCTTTAGGTGTTCAGCCTTCGCAAGTCATCATCGACGACCAAGACCTGTAGTTATCCAGCTTCTTGGAGTCACACACAAAAAAACAAAAAAAAACGAGCGGAGCCTTTAGGTGTTCAGCCTTCGCAAAATCATCCTCGACGACCAGGACCTGTAGTTATCCAGCTTCTAGGAATCACAAAGCCGACGAGTGGAGCCTTTAGTTTCAGCCTCCGCAAGTCATCCTCGATGACCAGAACCTGTAGTTATCCAGCTTCTGGGAGTCACAAGCTGACAAGCGGAGCCTTTAGGTGTTCAGCCTCCGCAAGTCATCCCCAACGAGTCACAAGCCGACCGACGAGCGGAGTCTTTAGGTGTTCAACATTCGCAAGTCATCATCGACGACCAAGACCTGTATGTGTCCAACGTCTGGGAATCACAAGTTGATGAGCGTTTAGACGTTCAGTCTCCACAAATCATCGTCAACAATCGGGACCTATAGGTGTCTAGCTTCCGAAAGTTGCATAATAATGTTTGTCTACTATGTAAATAATGAATAAAGAGAAGCCAAAATCAGTTGTTTGTCTTTGAACACACACTCATGAGATCACTTCCATGAGCGCGTGCTCAAAGAGGGGCATCTGTAAACACCTGATTTTGGCTCGGGATCATAATACCGTATGAGAGGAATCGAGATTTGAAAAATACAAAAAAAAAAAAAAAAAAAAACTTTTTTTTTTTTTTTTTTTTTTTTTAATAATAAAAACTTTTAAAAAAATAATAAAAAATTCCAACGGTGGAAAATTGCCTCTTTTCCACCGATTTTATTTTTTTATTATTAAAAAAAAAAACGTTTTTTTATATTATTAAAAAAAAAAAAAGTTTTTATTAATTAATTAAATATGTGTACATTTTCTCTATAAAATGAGGGTAGCTTCAATGAATGAAGGAGGCTTGAAGAAGGAAGCTACGGTGGTGAGTTCAAAATGAAGAGAGAATGAGAGAAAAAAAAAGAGAGAAAAAGAAAATAGAAAAAAAAGAGTGAAAAATACCGATAATTATCGGACTCGGTTCCTCGTACGGTATTTTAGCCTCCCATGAGTTAGGTATATTTCTCTCATCTTCAATATCATATTTTGTATTTTCTAAATGTGAAATAAAATTGAGAGTTTATATACATATATTATCTATTTATGTATAATATACTTGTTAATATATATATATATGTGTATATTATATATTTATATTATGTTTATGTATAATATATATTTATATTATGTTTATACTATATATATATCTATATGTATAATATATATTTATATTATGTTTATGTATTACTATATATATATATATATGTATAATATATATTTATATCATGTTTATGTATTACTATATATATATCTATATGTATAATATATATTTATATTATGTTTATGTATTACTATATATATCTATATGTATAATATATATTTATATTATGTTTATGTTATCTATTTATCTATATGTATAATATCTATTTATATTATGTCTATGTAATACTATATATATATATTATGTATATGTATAATATATGTATATTATGTATATGTGAAAAAAAAACAAATTTCAAAATTGACTTAGGTCATTCCCAAACTTTGATGAAGGTTACAACTCGGTCCTTGGACTCTCGGGTCATTTCTGGGACGTTATCGAGTGTTATAAACCAAACCGGAAAAGTTTTGGGCCATTTGTGCAAATTGTTTTTTCTTAATTCAGCTTAAAAAAAAAATACAATTTGATTTCTAAACTTTTCTAGACATTCCATGATTTCTAAAAATGTTACAAATAAGTCTAGAATAATTTTCGGGTTATTTTTAGAATTTTACCAAGTATTACAAATAAATCTAGAATAGTTTAGGGTCAATTCTGTAATTTTAAAAAATATTTTCAGTTAAGTTATATTTTTTTTCGAAAATTACAATTTTTATTCCTAAATTTTTCTGGACATTCCATGACTTTTCAAAAATGTTACAAATAAGTCTAGAATAATTTTCGGGTTATTTTAGAACTTTACCAAGTGTTACAAATAAGTCCAGAATAGTTTAGGGTCATTTCTGCAATTTTCGAAAATATTTGTCCAATTCAGCTCAAATTTTATAAATTGCATTTTGGTCCCTATATTTTTTTGGACATCCTATAACTTCTTAAAATTGGACAAATTAGTCCAACGAGCTTAATATTTTCAAAAATTATTCGTGCATGTTTTGACACGTTTAAAATGACTCGAGAGTTAAACCATTTTTTTTCGAGCACGATTAACTTTAGTTCTCTCTTGTTTATTTGAAAAAAAAAAAATTTGTTTGTACATGATTTGTTTAATTTAAAGAAAGTGCATGTTTTTTTTTTTTGGTCAAACATGATTAAAACGGGCAATTCGGGCAAAATTGAAAAACATTTCAAAAGCAAATTAAAGTACCGAAAGGGCGGATTATAAGCTCGCGAGCTTTTAAAACGTAATCAAACCCCCGAACTCGATTCTCTGGACGTAGACCTTTCTAAGCCCTAGGATGTTAATTTCATGTACCCTAGGCAATTTTAGGATTCCGATTAGCCTTCAATTAATCAGTGGCGACTCTTTCAGAAATTTTCGGTCCGGTTGATGAACCCGCTCGACCGGACCCTTCGCTCGCCAAGACCCGTCATTTTCAAAAACGAAAATTTAAAAATATTTTCCAAAACGGGTCTGGGAAAGTCGGATCCGACGTCCGACACCTATTACATAAAACACCCCATCCATATCTAGAAGTTTAATCTCATGTTTGTTACAAAATAATGAGACTTGGTGGAATAAAGCATCCCATCCACTATCTCGAATCTTCTGTAATTGTTTCTTGGAAAGGTTCAACAAATTCATAGCATTAACAATATCTTGATCTTTTCTCTGTAATGCTTATGATAAGTCATTTGTAATGGATAATACTTTCCTCATCAGGTGAAGTATGAAAACAAATTCAAATGTATGCAACACTCTTCTTAGACCTCTTGCTTGATAACCATGATGTTCGTTCAAGGCTTCACTACTAATAATCTCTAGTACACCAATAACAGAAGAATACATACCAATTAAATTATGCAATGAATAAAAACGTGAGCTCCATCCAGTATCTTATGGACGTTTTAAACTACTCTCTTGATTTAAACCTTGACCACTTTGAATTTTCCAATAGCCAATTATGCACTAACTTTCTTAAGTTGGATCTCCTGAAGATTGTCAACGTGCTTGCATGAACTGCTATAATATTTATCAATTGGCAAACTGGATCAAAAAAAGGTTCTTGAGAGTAGAGCCTGGTATCCAACATTTCAATAGAACTAACTCGCAAAAAAAAAAACAATTATGAAAATAGATTAACAAATGCATAGCTTAGTTGCTTAGGTCACAAAATTGAATACAAAAAAGAAAGAAAGGAGAACCTAGGTTTGTACAAGAGTCAAGAGATGTTGTGCTGCACAATTCCGCTCGGTCGTTGTGCTGCCTTTGCTTTGTATTTTTGGGATCAAAGAAGGATAAGTTCTGCCTTGGAACAGAGAAGCTTCAATCTTCAGAGTCTCAGACATAAATAAAATCGATAAATATTAAAAGAGAAATACCATTTACAATTGATCCGTACGCTTAAATCTTTGTAAAATCAATTCACTATCAACATTGTGTGAGACCTCTTTCTCAATGTAAGTGACCAATCTATCGTTCAAAAAGGCATCACCTATTCGATTTGTTGAAGTATCCTTCACAGAACTCATGTGTGAAAAAACTCTTTCAACAGTTGTAGTGGCAACTAGTAAAATTAATGTTAACTTTAAGAATCGATAACCAATGGATAAGAAAGATTTGTTTTTGTTTCAACGAATTTCTCTACAAGCACTCTAAGTCCACTAATATGTTAAAAATATTCACATCCATGCATAACAAAAATGTACATCTCGATTTCGTCTTCTAAATCCAATAACTCGATATCGGAAATATCATTTGATAAAACTTGGCAAGGTCAATCAATTTCTCCCCATCAAATACTGCAAATGAGTTAGATGGAATAAACCAATCAACACACAATATCATTTTTTTGTACTTGTCTCACTGAATTGGTCATTCAATTCTTGAAGTTGTATATCCAAAACAACATAAACCTGCTCGATAGTGATCTATAACTAGTTTACGAGATTCATTTCTCCGTCTCCCTATTACATAAAACACCCCATCCATATCTAGAAGTTTAATCTCATGTTTGTTACAAAATAATGAGACTTGGTGGAATAAAGCATCCCATCCACTATCTCGAATCTTCTGTAATTGTTTCTTGGAAAGGTTCAACAAATTCATAGCATTAACAATATCTTGATCTTTTCTCTGTAATGCTTATGATAAGTCATTTGTAATGGATAATACTTTCCTCATCAGGTGAAGTATGAAAACAAATTCAAATGTATGCAACACTCTTCTTAGACCTCTTGCTTGATAACCATGATGTTCGTTCAAGGCTTCACTACTAATAATCTCTAGTACACCAATAACAGAAGAATACATACCAATTAAATTATGCAATGAATAAAAACGTGAGCTCCATCCAGTATCTTATGGACGTTTTAAACTACTCTCTTGATTTAAACCTTGACCACTTTGAATTTTCCAATAGCCAATTATGCACTAACTTTCTTAAGTTGGATCTCCTGAAGATTGTCAACGTGCTTGCATGAACTGCTATAATATTTATCAATTGGCAAACTGGATCAAAAAAAGGTTCTTGAGAGTAGAGCCTGGTATCCAACATTTCAATAGAACTAACTCGCAAAAAAAAAAACAATTATGAAAATAGATTAACAAATGCATAGCTTAGTTGCTTAGGTCACAAAATTGAATACAAAAAAGAAAGAAAGGAGAACCTAGGTTTGTACAAGAGTCAAGAGATGTTGTGTTGCACAATTCCGCTCGGTCGTTGTGCTGCCTTTGCTTTGTATTTTTGGGATCAAAGAAGGATAAGTTCTGCCTTGGAACAGAGAAGCTTCAATCTTCAGAGTCTCAGACATAAATAAAATCGATAAATATTAAAAGAGAAATACCATTTACAATTGATCCGTACGCTTAAATCTTTGTAAAATCAATTCACTATCAACATTGTGTGAGACCTCTTTCTCAATGTAAGTGACCAATCTATCGTTCAAAAAGGCATCACCTATTCGATTTGTTGAAGTATCCTTCACAGAACTCATGTGTGAAAAAACTCTTTCAACAGTTGTAGTGGCAACTAGTAAAATTAATGTTAACTTTAAGAATCGATAACCAATGGATAAGAAAGATTTGTTTTTGTTTCAACGAATTTCTCTACAAGCACTCTAAGTCCACTAATATGTTAAAAATATTCACATCCATGCATAACAAAAATGTACATCTCGATTTCGTCTTCTAAATCCAATAACTCGATATCGGAAATATCATTTGATAAAACTTGGCAAGGTCAATCAATTTCTCCCCATCAAATACTGCAAATGAGTTAGATGGAATAAACCAATCAACACACAATATCATTTTTTTGTACTTGTCTCACTGAATTGGTCATTCAATTCTTGAAGTTGTATATCCAAAACAACATAAACCTGCTCGATAGTGATCTATAACTAGTTTACGAGATTCATTTCTCCGTCTCCCTATTACATAAAACACCCCATCCATATCTAGAAGTTTAATCTCATGTTTGTTACAAAATAATGAGACTTGGTGGAATAAAGCATCCCATCCACTATCTCGAATCTTCTGTAATTGTTTCTTGGAAAGGTTCAACAAATTCATAGCATTAACAATATCTTGATCTTTTCTCTGTAATGCTTATGATAAGTCATTTGTAATGGATAATACTTTCCTCATCAGGTGAAATATGAAAACAAATTCAAATGTATGCAACACTCTTCTTAGACCTCTTGCTTGATAACCATGATGTTCGTACAAGGCTTCACTACTAATAATCTCTAGTACACCAATAACAGAAGAATACATACCAATTAAATTATGCAATGAATAAAAACGTGAGCTCCATCCAGTATCTTATGGACGTTTTAAACTACTCTCTTGATTTAAACCTTGACCACTTTGAATTTTCCAATAGCCAATTATGCACTAACTTTCTTAAGTTGGATCTCCTGAAGATTGTCAACGTGCTTGCATGAACTGCTATAATATTTATCAATTGGCAAACTGGATCAAAAAAAGGTTCTTGAGAGTAGAGCCTGGTATCCAACATTTCAATAGAACTAACTCGCAAAAAAAAAACAATTATGAAAATAGATTAACAAATGCATAGCTTAGTTGCTTAGGTCACAAAATTGAATACAAAAAAGAAAGAAAGGAGAACCTAGGTTTGTACAAGAGTCAAGAGATGTTGTGCTGCACAATTCCGCTCGGTCGTTGTGCTGCCTTTGCTTTGTATTTTTGGGATCAAAGAAGGATAAGTTCTGCCTTGGAACAGAGAAGCTTCAATCTTCAGAGTCTCAGACATAAATAAAATCGATAAATATTAAAAGAGAAATACCATTTACAATTGATCCGTACGCTTAAATCTTTGTAAAATCAATTCACTATCAACATTGTGTGAGACCTCTTTCTCAATGTAAGTGACCAATCTATCGTTCAAAAAGGCATCACCTATTCGATTTGTTGAAGTATCCTTCACAGAACTCATGTGTGAAAAAACTCTTTCAACAGTTGTAGTGGCAACTAGTAAAATTAATGTTAACTTTAAGAATCGATAACCAATGGATAAGAAAGATTTGTTTTTGTTTCAACGAATTTCTCTACAAGCACTCTAAGTCCACTAATATGTTAAAAATATTCACATCCATGCATAACAAAAATGTACATCTCGATTTCGTCTTCTAAATCCAATAACTCGATATCGGAAATATCATTTGATAAAACTTGGCAAGGTCAATCAATTTCTCCCCATCAAATACTGCAAATGAGTTAGATGGAATAAACCAATCAACACACAATATCATTTTTTTGTACTTGTCTCACTGAATTGGTCATTCAATTCTTGAAGTTGTATATCCAAAACAACATAAACCTGCTCGATAGTGATCTATAACTAGTTTACGAGATTCATTTCTCCGTCTCCCTATTACATAAAACACCCCATCCATATCTAGAAGTTTAATCTCATGTTTGTTACAAAATAATGAGACTTGGTGGAATAAAGCATCCCATCCACTATCTCGAATCTTCTGTAATTGTTTCTTGGAAAGGTTCAACAAATTCATAGCATTAACAATATCTTGATCTTTTCTCTGTAATGCTTATGATAAGTCATTTGTAATGGATAATACTTTCCTCATCAGGTGAAGTATGAAAACAAATTCAAATGTATGCAACACTCTTCTTAGACCTCTTGCTTGATAACCATGATGTTCGTACAAGGCTTCACTACTAATAATCTCTAGTACACCAATAACAGAAGAATACATACCAATTAAATTATGCAATGAATAAAAACGTGAGCTCCATCCAGTATCTTATGGACGTTTTAAACTACTCTCTTGATTTAAACCTTGACCACTTTGAATTTTCCAATAGCCAATTATGCACTAACTTTCTTAAGTTGGATCTCCTGAAGATTGTCAACGTGCTTGCATGAACTGCTATAATATTTATCAATTGGCAAACTGGATCAAAAAAAGGTTCTTGAGAGTAGAGCCTGGTATCCAACATTTCAATAGAACTAACTCGCAAAAAAAAAACAATTATGAAAATAGATTAACAAATGCATAGCTTAGTTGCTTAGGTCACAAAATTGAATACAAAAAAGAAAGAAAGGAGAACCTAGGTTTGTACAAGAGTCAAGAGATGTTGTGCTGCACAATTCCGCTCGGTCGTTGTGCTGCCTTTGCTTTGTATTTTTGGGATCAAAGAAGGATAAGTTCTGCCTTGGAACAGAGAAGCTTCAATCTTCAGAGTCTCAGACATAAATAAAATCGATAAATATTAAAAGAGAAATACCATTTACAATTGATCCGTACGCTTAAATCTTTGTAAAATCAATTCACTATCAACATTGTGTGAGACCTCTTTCTCAATGTAAGTGACCAATCTATCGTTCAAAAAGGCATCACCTATTCGATTTGTTGAAGTATCCTTCACAGAACTCATGTGTGAAAAAACTCTTTCAACAGTTGTAGTGGCAACTAGTAAAATTAATGTTAACTTTAAGAATCGATAACCAATGGATAAGAAAGATTTGTTTTTGTTTCAACGAATTTCTCTACAAGCACTCTAAGTCCACTAATATGTTAAAAATATTCACATCCATGCATAACAAAAATGTACATCTCGATTTCGTCTTCTAAATCCAATAACTCGATATCGGAAATATCATTTGATAAAACTTGGCAAGGTCAATCAATTTCTCCCCATCAAATACTGCAAATGAGTTAGATGGAATAAACCAATCAACACACAATATCATTTTTTTGTACTTGTCTCACTGAATTGGTCATTCAATTCTTGAAGTTGTATATCCAAAACAACATAAACCTGCTCGATAGTGATCTATAACTAGTTTACGAGATTCATTTCTCCGTCTCCCTATTACATAAAACACCCCATCCATATCTAGAAGTTTAATCTCATGTTTGTTACAAAATAATGAGACTTGGTGGAATAAAGCATCCCATCCACTATCTCGAATCTTCTGTAATTGTTTCTTGGAAAGGTTCAACAAATTCATAGCATTAACAATATCTTGATCTTTTCTCTGTAATGCTTATGATAAGTCATTTGTAATGGATAATACTTTCCTCATCAGGTGAAGTATGAAAACAAATTCAAATGTATGCAACACTCTTCTTAGACCTCTTGCTTGATAACCATGATGTTCGTACAAGGCTTCACTACTAATAATCTCTAGTACACCAATAACAGAAGAATACATACCAATTAAATTATGCAATGAATAAAAACGTGAGCTCCATCCAGTATCTTATGGACGTTTTAAACTACTCTCTTGATTTAAACCTTGACCACTTTGAATTTTCCAATAGCCAATTATGCACTAACTTTCTTAAGTTGGATCTCCTGAAGATTGTCAACGTGCTTGCATGAACTGCTATAATATTTATCAATTGGCAAACTGGATCAAAAAAAGGTTCTTGAGAGTAGAGCCTGGTATCCAACATTTCAATAGAACTAACTCGCAAAAAAAAAACAATTATGAAAATAGATTAACAAATGCATAGCTTAGTTGCTTAGGTCACAAAATTGAATACAAAAAAGAAAGAAAGGAGAACCTAGGTTTGTACAAGAGTCAAGAGATGTTGTGCTGCACAATTCCGCTCGGTCGTTGTGCTGCCTTTGCTTTGTATTTTTGGGATCAAAGAAGGATAAGTTCTGCCTTGGAACAGAGAAGCTTCAATCTTCAGAGTCTCAGACATAAATAAAATCGATAAATATTAAAAGAGAAATACCATTTACAATTGATCCGTACGCTTAAATCTTTGTAAAATCAATTCACTATCAACATTGTGTGAGACCTCTTTCTCAATGTAAGTGACCAATCTATCGTTCAAAAAGGCATCACCTATTCGATTTGTTGAAGTATCCTTCACAGAACTCATGTGTGAAAAAACTCTTTCAACAGTTGTAGTGGCAACTAGTAAAATTAATGTTAACTTTAAGAATCGATAACCAATGGATAAGAAAGATTTGTTTTTGTTTCAACGAATTTCTCTACAAGCACTCTAAGTCCACTAATATGTTAAAAATATTCACATCCATGCATAACAAAAATGTACATCTCGATTTCGTCTTCTAAATCCAATAACTCGATATCGGAAATATCATTTGATAAAACTTGGCAAGGTCAATCAATTTCTCCCCATCAAATACTGCAAATGAGTTAGATGGAATAAACCAATCAACACACAATATCATTTTTTTGTACTTGTCTCACTGAATTGGTCATTCAATTCTTGAAGTTGTATATCCAAAACAACATAAACCTGCTCGATAGTGATCTATAACTAGTTTACGAGATTCATTTCTCCGTCTCCCTATTACATAAAACACCCCATCCATATCTAGAAGTTTAATCTCATGTTTGTTACAAAATAATGAGACTTGGTGGAATAAAGCATCCCATCCACTATCTCGAATCTTCTGTAATTGTTTCTTGGAAAGGTTCAATAAATTCATAGCATTAACAATATCTTGATCTTTTCTCTGTAATGCTTATGATAAGTCATTTGTAATGGATAATACTTTCCTCATCAGGTGAAGTATGAAAACAAATTCAAATGTATGCAACACTCTTCTTAGACCTCTTGCTTGATAACCATGATGTTCGTTCAAGGCTTCACTACTAATAATCTCTAGTACACCAATAACAGAAGAATACATACCAATTAAATTATGCAATGAATAAAAACGTGAGCTCCATCCAGTATCTTATGGACGTTTTAAACTACTCTCTTGATTTAAACCTTGACCACTTTGAATTTTCCAATAGCCAATTATGCACTAACTTTCTTAAGTTGGATCTCCTGAAGATTGTCAACGTGCTTGCATGAACTGCTATAATATTTATCAATTGGCAAACTGGATCAAAAAAAGGTTCTTGAGAGTAGAGCCTGGTATCCAACATTTCAATAGAACTAACTCGCAAAAAAAAAAACAATTATGAAAATAGATTAACAAATGCATAGCTTAGTTGCTTAGGTCACAAAATTGAATACAAAAAAGAAAGAAAGGAGAACCTAGGTTTGTACAAGAGTCAAGAGATGTTGTGCTGCACAATTCCGCTCGGTCGTTGTGCTGCCTTTGCTTTGTATTTTTGGGATCAAAGAAGGATAAGTTCTGCCTTGGAACAGAGAAGCTTCAATCTTCAGAGTCTCAGACATAAATAAAATCGATAAATATTAAAAGAGAAATACCATTTACAATTGATCCGTACGCTTAAATCTTTGTAAAATCAATTCACTATCAACATTGTGTGAGACCTCTTTCTCAATGTAAGTGACCAATCTATCGTTCAAAAAGGCATCACCTATTCGATTTGTTGAAGTATCCTTCACAGAACTCATGTGTGAAAAAACTCTTTCAACAGTTGTAGTGGCAACTAGTAAAATTAATGTTAACTTTAAGAATCGATAACCAATGGATAAGAAAGATTTGTTTTTGTTTCAACGAATTTCTCTACAAGCACTCTAAGTCCACTAATATGTTAAAAATATTCACATCCATGCATAACAAAAATGTACATCTCGATTTCGTCTTCTAAATCCAATAACTCGATATCGGAAATATCATTTGATAAAACTTGGCAAGGTCAATCAATTTCTCCCCATCAAATACTGCAAATGAGTTAGATGGAATAAACCAATCAACACACAATATCATTTTTTTGTACTTGTCTCACTGAATTGGTCATTCAATTCTTGAAGTTGTATATCCAAAACAACATAAACCTGCTCGATAGTGATCTATAACTAGTTTACGAGATTCATTTCTCCGTCTCCCTATTACATAAAACACCCCATCCATATCTAGAAGTTTAATCTCATGTTTGTTACAAAATAATGAGACTTGGTGGAATAAAGCATCCCATCCACTATCTCGAATCTTCTGTAATTGTTTCTTGGAAAGGTTCAACAAATTCATAGCATTAACAATATCTTGATCTTTTCTCTGTAATGCTTATGATAATTCATTTGTAATGGATAATACTTTCCTCATCAGGTGAAGTATGAAAACAAATTCAAATGTATGCAACACTCTTCTTAGACCTCTTGCTTGATAACCATGATGTTCGTACAAGGCTTCACTACTAATAATCTCTAGTACACCAATAACAGAAGAATACATACCAATTAAATTATGCAATGAATAAAAACGTGAGCTCCATCCAGTATCTTATGGACGTTTTAAACTACTCTCTTGATTTAAACCTTGACCACTTTGAATTTTCCAATAGCCAATTATGCACTAACTTTCTTAAGTTGGATCTCCTGAAGATTGTCAACGTGCTTGCATGAACTGCTATAATATTTATCAATTGGCAAACTGGATCAAAAAAAGGTTCTTGAGAGTAGAGCCTGGTATCCAACATTTCAATAGAACTAACTCGCAAAAAAAAAACAATTATGAAAATAGATTAACAAATGCATAGCTTAGTTGCTTAGGTCACAAAATTGAATACAAAAAAGAAAGAAAGGAGAACCTAGGTTTGTACAAGAGTCAAGAGATGTTGTGCTGCACAATTCCGCTCGGTCGTTGTGCTGCCTTTGCTTTGTATTTTTGGGATCAAAGAAGGATAAGTTCTGCCTTGGAACAGAGAAGCTTCAATCTTCAGAGTCTCAGACATAAATAAAATCGATAAATATTAAAAGAGAAATACCATTTACAATTGATCCGTACGCTTAAATCTCTGTAAAATCAATTCACTATCAACATTGTGTGAGACCTCTTTCTCAATGTAAGTGACCAATCTATCGTTCAAAAAGGCATCACCTATTCGATTTGTTGAAGTATCCTTCACAGAACTCATGTGTGAAAAAACTCTTTCAACAGTTGTAGTGGCAACTAGTAAAATTAATGTTAACTTTAAGAATCGATAACCAATGGATAAGAAAGATTTGTTTTTGTTTCAACGAATTTCTCTACAAGCACTCTAAGTCCACTAATATGTTAAAAATATTCACATCCATGCATAACAAAAATGTACATCTCGATTTCGTCTTCTAAATCCAATAACTCGATATCGGAAATATCATTTGATAAAACTTGGCAAGGTCAATCAATTTCTCCCCATCAAATACTGCAAATGAGTTAGATGGAATAAACCAATCAACACACAATATCATTTTTTTGTACTTGTCTCACTGAATTGGTCATTCAATTCTTGAAGTTGTATATCCAAAACAACATAAACCTGCTCGATAGTGATCTATAACTAGTTTACGAGATTCATTTCTCCGTCTCCCTATTACATAAAACACCCCATCCATATCTAGAAGTTTAATCTCATGTTTGTTACAAAATAATGAGACTTGGTGGAATAAAGCATCCCATCCACTATCTCGAATCTTCTGTAATTGTTTCTTGGAAAGGTTCAACAAATTCATAGCATTAACAATATCTTGATCTTTTCTCTGTAATGCTTATGATAAGTCATTTGTAATGGATAATACTTTCCTCATCAGGTGAAGTATGAAAACAAATTCAAATGTATGCAACACTCTTCTTAGACCTCTTGCTTGATAACCATGATGTTCGTACAAGGCTTCACTACTAATAATCTCTAGTATACCAATAACAGAAGAATACATACCAATTAAATTATGCAATGAATAAAAACGTGAGCTCCATCCAGTATCTTATGGACGTTTTAAACTACTCTCTTGATTTAAACCTTGACCACTTTGAATTTTCCAATAGCCAATTATGCACTAACTTTCTTAAGTTGGATCTCCTGAAGATTGTCAACGTGCTTGCATGAACTGCTATAATATTTATCAATTGGCAAACTGGATCAAAAAAAGGTTCTTGAGAGTAGAGCCTGGTATCCAACATTTCAATAGAACTAACTCGCAAAAAAAAAACAATTATGAAAATAGATTAACAAATGCATAGCTTAGTTGCTTAGGTCACAAAATTGAATACAAAAAAGAAAGAAAGGAGAACCTAGGTTTGTACAAGAGTCAAGAGAAGTTGTGCTGCACAATTCCGCTCGGTCGTTGTGCTGCCTTTGCTTTGTATTTTTGGGATCAAAGAAGGATAAGTTCTGCCTTGGAACAGAGAAGCTTCAATCTTCAGAGTCTCAGACATAAATAAAATCGATAAATATTAAAAGAGAAATACCATTTACAATTGATCCGTACGCTTAAATCTTTGTAAAATCAATTCACTATCAACATTGTGTGAGACCTCTTTCTCAATGTAAGTGACCAATCTATCGTTCAAAAAGGCATCACCTATTCGATTTGTTGAAGTATCCTTCACAGAACTCATGTGTGAAAAAACTCTTTCAACAGTTGTAGTGGCAACTAGTAAAATTAATGTTAACTTTAAGAATCGATAACCAATGGATAAGAAAGATTTGTTTTTGTTTCAACGAATTTCTCTACAAGCACTCTAAGTCCACTAATATGTTAAAAATATTCACATCCATGCATAACAAAAATGTACATCTCGATTTCGTCTTCTAAATCCAATAACTCGATATCGGAAATATCATTTGATAAAACTTGGCAAGGTCAATCAATGTCTCCCCATCAAATACTGCAAATGAGTTAGATGGAATAAACCAATCAACACACAATATCATTTTTTTGTACTTGTCTCACTGAATTGGTCATTCAGTTCTTGAATTTGTCTATCCAAAACAACATAAACCTGCTCGATAGTGATCTATAACTAGTTTACGAGATTCATTTCTCCGTCTCCCTATTACATAAAACACCCCATCCATATCTAGAAGTTTAATCTCATGTTTGTTACAAAATAATGAGACTTGGTGGAATAAAGCATCCCATCCACTATCTCGAATCTTCTGTAATTGTTTCTTGGAAAGGTTCAACAAATTCATAGCATTAACAATATCTTGATCTTTTCTCTGTAATGCTTATGATAAGTCATTTGTAATGGATAATACTTTCCTCATCAGGTGAAGTATGAAAACAAATTCAAATGTATGCAACACTCTTCTTAGACCTCTTGCTTGATAACCATGATGTTCGTTCAAGGCTTCACTACTAATAATCTCTAGTACACCAATAACAGAAGAATACATACCAATTAAATTATGCAATGAATAAAAACGTGAGCTCCATCCAGTATCTTATGGACGTTTTAAACTACTCTCTTGATTTAAACCTTGACCACTTTGAATTTTCCAATAGCCAATTATGCACTAACTTTCTTAAGTTGGATCTCCTGAAGATTGTCAACGTGCTTGCATGAACTGCTATAATATTTATCAATTGGCAAACTGGATCAAAAAAAGGTTCTTGAGAGTAGAGCCTGGTATCCAACATTTCAATAGAACTAACTCGCAAAAAAAAAACAATTATGAAAATAGATTAACAAATGCATAGCTTAGTTGCTTAGGTCACAAAATTGAATACAAAAAAGAAAGAAAGGAGAACCTAGGTTTGTACAAGAGTCAAGAGAAGTTGTGCTGCACAATTCCGCTCGGTCGTTGTGCTGCCTTTGCTTTGTATTTTTGGGATCAAAGAAGGATAAGTTCTGCCTTGGAACAGAGAAGCTTCAATCTTCAGAGTCTCAGACATAAATAAAATCGATAAATATTAAAAGAGAAATACCATTTACAATTGATCCGTACGCTTAAATCTTTGTAAAATCAATTCACTATCAACATTGTGTGAGACCTCTTTCTCAATGTAAGTGACCAATCTATCGTTCAAAAAGGCATCACCTATTCGATTTGTTGAAGTATCCTTCACAGAACTCATGTGTGAAAAAACTCTTTCAACAGTTGTAGTGGCAACTAGTAAAATTAATGTTAACTTTAAGAATCGATAACCAATGGATAAGAAAGATTTGTTTTTGTTTCAACGAATTTCTCTACAAGCACTCTAAGTCCACTAATATGTTAAAAATATTCACATCCATGCATAACAAAAATGTACATCTCGATTTCGTCTTCTAAATCCAATAACTCGATATCGGAAATATCATTTGATAAAACTTGGCAAGGTCAATCAATGTCTCCCCATCAAATACTGCAAATGAGTTAGATGGAATAAACCAATCAACACACAATATCATTTTTTTGTACTTGTCTCACTGAATTGGTCATTCAGTTCTTGAATTTGTCTATCCAAAACAACATAAACCTGCTCGATAGTGATCTATAACTAGTTTACGAGATTCATTTCTCCGTCTCCCTATTACATAAAACACCCCATCCATATCTAGAAGTTTAATCTCATGTTTGTTACAAAATAATGAGACTTGGTGGAATAAAGCATCCCATCCACTATCTCGAATCTTCTGTAATTGTTTCTTGGAAAGGTTCAACAAATTCATAGCATTAACAATATCTTGATCTTTTCTCTGTAATGCTTATGATAAGTCATTTGTAATGGATAATACTTTCCTCATCAGGTGAAGTATGAAAACAAATTCAAATGTATGCAACACTCTTCTTAGACCTCTTGCTTGATAACCATGATGTTCGTTCAAGGCTTCACTACTAATAATCTCTAGTACACCAATAACAGAAGAATACATACCAATTAAATTATGCAATGAATAAAAACGTGTGCTCCATCCAGTATCTTATGGACGTTTTAAACTACTCTCTTGATTTAAACCTTGACCACTTTGAATTTTCCAATAGCCAATTATGCACTAACTTTCTTAAGTTGGATCTCCTGAAGATTGTCAACGTGCTTGCATGAACTGCTATAATATTTATCAATTGGCAAACTGGATCAAAAAAAGGTTCTTGAGAGTAGAGCCTGGTATCCAACATTTCAATAGAACTAACTCGCAAAAAAAAACAATTATGAAAATAGATTAACAAATGCATAGCTTAGTTGCTTAGGTCACAAAATTGAATACAAAAAAGAAAGAAAGGAGAACCTAGGTTTGTACAAGAGTCAAGAGATGTTGTGCTGCACAATTCCGCTCGGTCGTTGTGCTGCCTTTGCTTTGTATTTTTGGGATCAAAGAAGGATAAGTTCTGCCTTGGAACAGAGAAGCTTCAATCTTCAGAGTCTCAGACATAAATAAAATCGATAAATATTAAAAGAGAAATACCATTTACAATTGATCCGTACGCTTAAATCTTTGTAAAATCAATTCACTATCAACATTGTGTGAGACCTCTTTCTCAATGTAAGTGACCAATCTATCGTTCAAAAAGGCATCACCTATTCGATTTGTTGAAGTATCCTTCACAGAACTCATGTGTGAAAAAACTCTTTCAACAGTTGTAGTGGCAACTAGTAAAATTAATGTTAACTTTAAGAATCGATAACCAATGGATAAGAAAGATTTGTTTTTGTTTCAACGAATTTCTCTACAAGCACTCTAAGTCCACTAATATGTTAAAAATATTCACATCCATGCATAACAAAAATGTACATCTCGATTTCGTCTTCTAAATCCAATAACTCGATATCGGAAATATCATTTGATAAAACTTGGCAAGGTCAATCAATTTCTCCCCATCAAATACTGCAAATGAGTTAGATGGAATAAACCAATCAACACACAATATCATTTTTTTGTACTTGTCTCACTGAATTGGTCATTCAGTTCTTGAATTTGTCTATCCAAAACAACATAAACCTGCTCGATAGTGATCTATAACTAGTTTACGAGATTCATTTCTCCGTCTCCCTATTACATAAAACACCCCATCCATATCTAGAAGTTTAATCTCATGTTTGTTACAAAATAATGAGACTTGGTGGAATAAAGCATCCCATCCACTATCTCGAATCTTCTGTAATTGTTTCTTGGAAAGGTTCAACAAATTCATAGCATTAACAATATCTTGATCTTTTCTCTGTAATGCTTATGATAAGTCATTTGTAATGGATAATACTTTCCTCATCAGGTGAAGTATGAAAACAAATTCAAATGTATGCAACACTCTTCTTAGACCTCTTGCTTGATAACCATGATGTTCGTTCAAGGCTTCACTACTAATAATCTCTAGTACACCAATAACAGAAGAATACATACCAATTAAATTATGCAATGAATAAAAACGTGAGCTCCATCCAGTATCTTATGGACGTTTTAAACTACTCTCTTGATTTAAACCTTGACCACTTTGAATTTTCCAATAGCCAATTATGCACTAACTTTCTTAAGTTGGATCTCCTGAAGATTGTCAACGTGCTTGCATGAACTGCTATAATATTTATCAATTGGCAAACTGGATCAAAAAAAGGTTCTTGAGAGTAGAGCCTGGTATCCAACATTTCAATAGAACTAACTCGCAAAAAAAAACAATTATGAAAATAGATTAACAAATGCATAGCTTAGTTGCTTAGGTCACAAAATTGAATACAAAAAAGAAAGAAAGGAGAACCTAGGTTTGTACAAGAGTCAAGAGATGTTGTGCTGCACAATTCCGCTCGGTCGTTGTGCTGCCTTTGCTTTGTATTTTTGGGATCAAAGAAGGATAAGTTCTGCCTTGGAACAGAGAAGCTTCAATCTTCAGAGTCTCAGACATAAATAAAATCGATAAATATTAAAAGAGAAATACCATTTACAATTGATCCGTACGCTTAAATCTTTGTAAAATCAATTCACTATCAACATTGTGTGAGACCTCTTTCTCAATGTAAGTGACCAATCTATCGTTCAAAAAGGCATCACCTATTCGATTTGTTGAAGTATCCTTCACAGAACTCATGTGTGAAAAAACTCTTTCAACAGTTGTAGTGGCAACTAGTAAAATTAATGTTAACTTTAAGAATCGATAACCAATGGATAAGAAAGATTTGTTTTTGTTTCAACGAATTTCTCTACAAGCACTCTAAGTCCACTAATATGTTAAAAATATTCACATCCATGCATAACAAAAATGTACATCTCGATTTCGTCTTCTAAATCCAATAACTCGATATCGGAAATATCATTTGATAAAACTTGGCAAGGTCAATCAATTTCTCCCCATCAAATACTGCAAATGAGTTAGATGGAATAAACCAATCAACACACAATATCATTTTTTTGTACTTGTCTCACTGAATTGGTCATTCAATTCTTGAAGTTGTATATCCAAAACAACATAAACCTGCTCGATAGTGATCTATAACTAGTTTACGAGATTCATTTCTCCGTCTCCCTATTACATAAAACACCCCATCCATATCTAGAAGTTTAATCTCATGTTTGTTACAAAATAATGAGACTTGGTGGAATAAAGCATCCCATCCACTATCTCGAATCTTCTGTAATTGTTTCTTGGAAAGGTTCAACAAATTCATAGCATTAACAATATCTTGATCTTTTCTCTGTAATGCTTATGATAAGTCATTTGTAATGGATAATACTTTCCTCATCAGGTGAAGTATGAAAACAAATTCAAATGTATGCAACACTCTTCTTAGACCTCTTGCTTGATAACCATGATGTTCGTACAAGGCTTCACTACTAATAATCTCTAGTACACCAATAACAGAAGAATACATACCAATTAAATTATGCAATGAATAAAAACGTGAGCTCCATCCAGTATCTTATGGACGTTTTAAACTACTCTCTTGATTTAAACCTTGACCACTTTGAATTTTCCAATAGCCAATTATGCACTAACTTTCTTAAGTTGGATCTCCTGAAGATTGTCAACGTGCTTGCATGAACTGCTATAATATTTATCAATTGGCAAACTGGATCAAAAAAAGGTTCTTGAGAGTAGAGCCTGGTATCCAACATTTCAATAGAACTAACTCGCAAAAAAAAAACAATTATGAAAATAGATTAACAAATGCATAGCTTAGTTGCTTAGGTCACAAAATTGAATACAAAAAAGAAAGAAAGGAGAACCTAGGTTTGTACAAGAGTCAAGAGATGTTGTGCTGCACAATTCCGCTCGGTCGTTGTGCTGCCTTTGCTTTGTATTTTTGGGATCAAAGAAGGATAAGTTCTGCCTTGGAACAGAGAAGCTTCAATCTTCAGAGTCTCAGACATAAATAAAATCGATAAATATTAAAAGAGAAATACCATTTACAATTGATCCGTACGCTTAAATCTTTGTAAAATCAATTCACTATCAACATTGTGTGAGACCTCTTTCTCAATGTAAGTGACCAATCTATCGTTCAAAAAGGCATCACCTATTCGATTTGTTGAAGTATCCTTCACAGAACTCATGTGTGAAAAAACTCTTTCAACAGTTGTAGTGGCAACTAGTAAAATTAATGTTAACTTTAAGAATCGATAACCAATGGATAAGAAAGATTTGTTTTTGTTTCAACGAATTTCTCTACAAGCACTCTAAGTCCACTAATATGTTAAAAATATTCACATCCATGCATAACAAAAATGTACATCTCGATTTCGTCTTCTAAATCCAATAACTCGATATCGGAAATATCATTTGATAAAACTTGGCAAGGTCAATCAATTTCTCCCCATCAAATACTGCAAATGAGTTAGATGGAATAAACCAATCAACACACAATATCATTTTTTTGTACTTGTCTCACTGAATTGGTCATTCAGTTCTTGAAGTTGTATATCCAAAACAACATAAACCTGCTCGATAGTGATCTATAACTAGTTTACGAGATTCATTTCTCTGTCTTCCTATTGCAGAAAAGACCCCATCCATATCTAGAAGTTTAATCTCATGATTGTTACAAAATAATGAGACTTGGTGGAATAAAGCATCCCATCCACTATCTCGAATCTTCTGTAATTGTTTCTTGGAAAGGTTCAACAAATTCATAGCATTAACAATATCTTGATCTTTTCTCTGTAATGCTTATGATAAGTCATTTGTAATGGATAATACTTTCCTCATCAGGTGAAGTATGAAAACAAATTCAAATGTATGCAACACTCTTCTTAGACCTCTTGCTTGATAACCATGATGTTCGTTCAAGGCTTCACTACTAATAATCTCTAGTACACCAATAACAGAAGAATACATACCAATTAAATTATGCAATGAATAAAAACGTGAGCTCCATCCAGTATCTTATGGACGTTTTAAACTACTCTCTTGATTTAAACCTTGACCACTTTGAATTTTCCAATAGCCAATTATGCACTAACTTTCTTAAGTTGCATCTCCTGAAGATTCTCAACGTGCTTGCATGAACTGCCATAATATTTATCAATTTGCAAACTTGATTAAAAAAGGTTCTTGAGATTAGAGCCTGGTATCCAACATTTCAATAGAACTAACTCGCAAAAAAAAAACAATTATGAAAATAGATTAACAAATGCATAGCTTAGTTGCTTAGATCACAAAATTGAATACAAAAAAGAAAGAATGGAGAACCTAGGTTTGTACAAGAGTCAAGAGATGTTGTGCTGCACAATTCCGCTCGGTCGTTGTGCTGCCTGTGCTTTGTATTTTTGGGAACAAAGAAGGATAAGTTCTGCTTTGGAACATATAAGCTTCAATCTTTAGAGTCTCATACATAAATAAAATAGATAAATATTAAAAGTGAAATACCATTTACAATTGATCGTTACGCTGAAATCTTTGTAAAATTAATTCACTATAAATTTTGTGTGAGACCTCTTTCTCAATGTAAGTGACCAATCTATCGTTCAAAAAGGCATCACCCATTCGATTTGTTGAAGTATCCTTCACAGAACTCATGGGTTAAAATACTCTTTCAACAGTTGTAGTGGCAACTAGTAAAATTAATTTTAACTTTAAGAATCGATAACCAATGGATAAGGAACATTTTTTTTTGTTTCAACGAATTTCTCTACAAGCATTCTAATTCCACTAATATATGAAAAATCTTCACATCCATGCATATCAAAAATATACATCTCGATTTCTTCTTCTAAATCCAATAACTCGATATCGGAAAAATTAATTGATAAAACTTGGCAAGTCCAATCACTTTCTCTCCATCAAATACTGCAAATGAGTTAAATGGAATAAACCAATCAACACACAATATCATTTTTTTGTACTTGTCTCACTGAATTGGTCATTCAGTTCTTGAAGTTGTCTATCCAAAACAACATAAACCTGCTCGATAGTGATCTATAACTAGTTTACGAGATTCATTTCTCCGTCTCCCTATTGCAGAAAACACCCCATCCATATCTGGAACTTCAATCTTATGTTTGTTACAAAATAATGAGACTTGGTGGAATAAAGTACCCCATCCACTATCTCGCATCATCTGTAATTGTTTCTTGGAAAGGTTCAACAAATTCATAGCATTAACAATATCTTGATCTTTTCCCTGTAATGCTTGTGATAAGTCATTTGTAATGGATAATACTTTCCTCATAAGGTGAAGTGTGAAAACAAAGTCAAATGCATGCACCACTCTTCTTAGACCTCTTGCTTGATAACCATGATGTTCATTCGAGGCTTCACTACTAATAATCTCTAGTACACCAATAACAGAAGAATACATACCAATTAAATTCTACAATGAATAAAAATGTGAGCTCCATCCAGTATCTCCTGGTCGTTTAAAAGTAGTTTCTTGATTTAAACCGTGACCACTTTAAATTTTCAAATAGCCAATTATGAACTAACTTTCTTAAGTTGCATCTCCTAAAGATTGTCAACGTGCTTGCATGAACTGCCATAATATTCATCAATTGGCAAATTTGATCAAAAACGGTTCTTGAGAGTAGAGCATGGTATCCAACATTTCAATAGAACTAATTCGCAAAAAAAAATTATGAAAATAGATTAACAAATGCATAGCTTAGTTGCTTAGGTCACAAAATTGAATACAAAAAAGAAAGAAAGGAGAACCTAGGTTTGTACAAGAGTCAAGAGATGCTTTGCTGCACAATTCCGCTCGGTCGTTGTGTTGCCATTGCTTTGGATTTTTGGGAACAAAGAAGGAGAAGTTCTTCCTTGGAACAGAGAAGCTTCAATCTTTAGAGTCTCAGAAAGAAATAAAGTAGATAAATATTAAAAGAGAAATACCATTTACAATTGATCCGTACGCTTAAATCTTTGTAAAATCAATTCACTATCAACATTGTGTGAGACCTCTTTCTCAATGTAAGTGACCAATCTATCGTTCAAAAAGGCATCACCTATTCGATTTGTTGAAGTATCCTTCACAGAACTCATGTGTGAAAAAACTCTTTCAACAGTTGTAGTGGCAACTAGTAAAATTAATGTTAACTTTAAGAATCGATAACCAATGGATAAGAAAGATTTGTTTTTGTTTCAACGAATTTCTCTACAAGCACTCTAAGTCCACTAATATGTTAAAAATATTCACATCCATGCATATCAAAAATATGCATCTCGATTTCTTCTTCTAAATCCAATAACTCGATATCGGAAAAATCATTTGATAAAACTTGGCAAGGTCAATCAATTTTTCTCCATCAAATACTGCAAATGAGTTAGATGGAATAAACCAATCAATACACAATATCATTTTTTTGTACTTGTCTCACTGAATCGGTCATTCAGTTCTTGAAGTTGTCTATCCAAAACAACATAAACTTGCTCGATAGTGATCTATAACTAGTTTACGAGATTCATTTCTCTGTCTCCCTATTGCAGAAAACACCCCATCCATATCTAGAAGTTTAATCTCATGATTGTTACAAAATAATGAGACTTGGTGGAATAAAGCATCCCATCCACTATCTCGAATCTTCTGTAATTGTTTCTTGGAAAGGTTCAACAAATTCATAGCATTAACAATATCTTGATCTTTTCTCTGTAATGCTTATGATAAGTCATTTGTAATGGATAATACTTTCCTCATCAGGTGAAGTATGAAAACAAATTCAAATGTATGCAACACTCTTCTTAGACCTCTTGCTTGATAACCATGATGTTCGTTCAAGGCTTCACTACTAATAATCTCTAGTACACCAATAACAGAAGAATACATACCAATTAAATTATGCAATGAATAAAAACGTGAGCTCCATCCAGTATCTTATGGACGTTTTAAACTACTCTCTTGATTTAAACCTTGACCACTTTGAATTTTCCAATAGCCAATTATGCACTAACTTTCTTAAGTTGGATCTCCTGAAGATTGTCAACGTGCTTGCATGAACTGCTATAATATTTATCAATTGGCAAACTGGATCAAAAAAAGGTTCTTGAGAGTAGAGCCTGGTATCCAACATTTCAATAGAACTAACTCGCAAAACAAAAACAATTATGAAAATAGATTAACAAATGCATAGCTTAGTTGCTTAGGTCACAAAATTGAATACAAAAAAGAAAGAAAGGAGAACCTAGGTTTGTACAAGAGTCAAGAGATGTTGTGCTGCACAATTCCGCTCGGTCGTTGTGCTGCCTTTGCTTTGTATTTTTGAGATCAAAGAAGGATAAGTTCTGCCTTGGAACAGAGAAGCTTCAATCTTCAGAGTCTCAGACATAAATAAAATCGATAAATATTAAAAGAGAAATACCATTTACAATTGATCCGTACGCTTAAATCTTTGTAAAATCAATTCACTATCAACATTGTGTGAGACCTCTTTCTCAATGTAAGTGACCAATCTATCGTTCAAAAAGGCATCACCTATTCGATTTGTTGAAGTATCCTTCACAGAACTCATGTGTGAAAAAACTCTTTCAACATTTGTAGTGGCAACTAGTAAAATTAATGTTAACTTTAAGTATCGATAACCAATGGATAAGAAAGATTTGTTTTTGTTTCAACGAATTTCTCTACAAGCACTCTAAGTCCACTAATATGTTAAAAATATTCACAATCATGCATATCAAAAATATGCATCTCGATTTCTTCTTCTAAATCCAATAACTCGATATCGGAAAAATCATTTGATAAAACTTGGCAAGGTCAATCAATTTCTCTCCATCAAATACTGCAAATGAGTTAGATGGAATAAACCAATCAATACACAATATCATTTTTTTGTACTTGTCTCACTGAATCGGTCATTCAATTCTTGAAGTTGTCTATCCAAAACAACATAAACTTGCTCGATAGTGATCTATAACTAGTTTACGAGATTCATTTCTCCGTCTCCCTATTACATAAAACACCCCATCCATATCTAGAAGTTTAATCTCATGTTTGTTACAAAATAATGAGACTTGGTGGAATAAAGCATCCCATCCACTATCTCGAATCTTCTGTAATTGTTTCTTGGAAAGTTTCAACAAATTCATAGCATTAACAATATCTTGATCTTTTCTCTGTAATGCTTATGATAAGTCATTTGTAATGGATAATACTTTCCTCATCAGGTGAAGTATGAAAACAAATTCAAATGTATGCAACACTCTTCTTAGACCTCTTGCTTGATAACCATGATGTTCGTTCAAGGCTTCACTACTAATAATCTCTAGTACACCAATAACAGAAGAATACATACCAATTAAATTATGCAATGAATAACAACGTGAGCTCCATCCAGTATCTTATGGACGTTTTAAACTACTCTCTTGATTTAAACCTTGACCACTTTGAATTTTCCAATAGCCAATTATGCACTAACTTTCTTAAGTTGGATCTCCTGAAGATTGTCAACGTGCTTGCATGAACTGCTATAATATTTATCAATTGGCAAACTGGATCAAAAAAAGGTTCTTGAGAGTAGAGCCTGGTATCCAACATTTCAATAGAACTAACTCGCAAAACAAAAACAATTATGAAAATAGATTAACAAATGCATAGCTTAGTTGCTTAGGTCACAAAATTGAATACAAAAAAGAAAGAAAGGAGAACCTAGGTTTGTACAAGAGTCAAGAGATGTTGTGCTGCACAATTCCGCTCGGTCGTTGTGCTGCCTTTGCTTTGTATTTTTGGGATCAAAGAAGCATAAGTTATGCCTTGGAACAGAGAAGCTTCAATCTTCAGAGTCTCAGACATAAATAAAATCGATAAATATTAAAAGAGAAATACAATTTGCAATTGATCCGTACGCTTAAATCTTTGTAAAATCAATTCACTATCAACATTGTGTGAGACCTCTTTCTCAATGTAAGTGACCAATCTATCGTTCAAAAAGGCATCACCTATTCGATTTGTTGAAGTATCCTTCAGAGAACTCATGTGTGAAAAAACTCTTTCAACAGTTGTAGTGGCAACTAGTAAAATTAATGTTAACTTTAAGAATCGATAACCAATGGATAAGAAAGATTTGTTTTTGTTTCAACGAATTTCTCTACAAGCACTCTAAGTCCACTAATATGTTAAAAATATTCACATCCATGCATAACAAAAATGTACATCTCGATTTCGTCTTCTAAATCCAATAACTCGATATCGGAAATATCATTTGATAAAACTTGGCAAGGTCAATCAATTTCTCCCCATCAAATACTGCAAATGAGTTAGATGGAATAAACCAATCAACACACAATATCATTTTTTTGTACTTGTCTCACTGAATTGGTCATTCAGTTCTTGAAGTTGTATATCCAAAACAACATAAACCTGCTCGATAGTGATCTATAACTAGTTTACGAGATTCATTTCTCCGTCTCCCTATTACAGAAAACACCCCATCCATATCTAGAAGTTTAATCTCATGTTTGTTACAAAATAATGAGACTTGGTGGAATAAAGCATCCCATCCACTATCTCGAATCTTCTGTAATTGTTTCTTGGAAAGGTTCAACAAATTCATAGCATTAACAATATCTTGATCTTTTCTCTGTAATGCTTATGATAAGTCATTTGTAATGGATAATACTTTCCTCATCAGGTGAAGTATGAAAACAAATTCAAATGTATGCAACACTCTTCTTAGACCTCTTGCTTGATAACCATGATGTTCGTTCAAGGCTTCACTACTAATAATCTCTAGTACACCAATAACAGAAGAATACATACCAATTAAATTATGCAATGAATAAAAACGTGAGCTCCATCCAGTATCTTATGGATGTTTTAAACTACTCTCTTGATTTAAACCTTGACCACTTTGAATTTTCCAATAGCCAATTATGCACTAACTTTCTTAAGTTGGATCTCCTGAAGATTGTCAACGTGCTTGCATGAACTGCTATAATATTTATCAATTGGCAAACTGGATCAAAAAAAGGTTCTTGAGAGTAGAGCCTGGTATCCAACATTTCAATAGAACTAACTCGCAAAAAAAAACAATTATGAAAATAGATTAACAAATGCATAGCTTAGTTGCTTAGGTCACAAAATTGAATACAAAAAAGAAAGAAAGGAGAACCTAGGTTTGTACAAGAGTCAAGAGATGTTGTGCTGCACAATTCCGCTCGGTCGTTGTGTTGCCTTTGCTTTGTATTTTTAGGATCAAAGAAGGATAAGTTCTGCCTTGGAACAGAGAAGCTTCAATCTTCAGAGTCTCAGACATAAATAAAATCGATAAATATTAAAAGAGAAATACCATTTACAATTGATCTGTACGCTTAAATCTTTGTAAAATCAATTCACTATCAACATTGTGTGAGACCTCTTTCTCAATGTAAGTGACCAATCTATCGTTCAAAAAGGCATCACCTATTCGATTTGTTGAAGTATCCTTCACAGAACTCATGTGTGAAAAAACTCTTTCAACAGTTGTAGTGGCAACTAGTAAAATTAATGTTAACTTTAAGAATCGATAACCAATGGATAAGAAAGATTTGTTTTTGTTTCAACGAATTTCTCTACAAGCACTCTAAGTCCACTAATATGTTAAAAATATTCACATCCATGCATAACAAAAATGTACATCTCGATTTCGTCTTCTAAATCCAATAACTCGATATCGGAAATATCATTTGATAAAACTTGGCAAGGTCAATCAATTTCTCCCCATCAAATACTGCAAATGAGTTAGATGGAATAAACCAATCAACACACAATATCATTTTTTTGTACTTGTCTCACTGAATTGGTCATTCAGTTCTTGAAGTTGTATATCCAAAACAACATAAACCTGCTCGATAGTGATCTATAACTAGTTTACGAGATTCATTTCTCCGTCTCCCTATTACATAAAACACCCCATCCATATCTAGAAGTTTAATCTCATGTTTGTTACAAAATAATGAGACTTGGTGGAATAAAGCATCCCATCCACTATCTCGAATCTTCTGTAATTGTTTCTTGGAAAGGTTCAACAAATTCATAGCATTAACAATATCTTGATCTTTTCTCTGTAATGCTTATGATAAGTCATTTGTAATGGATAATACTTTCCTCATCAGGTGAAGTATGAAAACAAATTCAAATGTATGCAACACTCTTCTTAGACCTCTTGCTTGATAACCATGATGTTCGTTCAAGGCTTCACTACTAATAATCTCTAGTACACCAATAACAGAAGAATACATACCAATTAAATTATGCAATGAATAAAAACGTGAGCTCCATCCAGTATCTTATGGATGTTTTAAACTACTCTCTTGATTTAAACCTTGACCACTTTGAATTTTCCAATAGCCAATTATGCACTAACTTTCTTAAGTTGGATCTCCTGAAGATTGTCAACGTGCTTGCATGAACTGCTATAATATTTATCAATTGGCAAACTGGATCAAAAAAAGGTTCTTGAGAGTAGAGCCTGGTATCCAACATTTCAATAGAACTAACTCGCAAAAAAAAACAATTATGAAAATAGATTAACAAATGCATAGCTTAGTTGCTTAGGTCACAAAATTGAATACAAAAAAGAAAGAAAGGAGAACCTAGGTTTGTACAAGAGTCAAGAGATGTTGTGCTGCACAATTCCGCTCGGTCGTTGTGTTGCCTTTGCTTTGTATTTTTGGGATCAAAGAAGGATAAGTTCTGCCTTGGAACAGAGAAGCTTCAATCTTCAGAGTCTCAGACATAAATAAAATCGATAAATATTAAAAGAGAAATACCATTTACAATTGATCCGTACGCTTAAATCTTTGTAAAATCAATTCACTATCAACATTGTGTGAGACCTCTTTCTCAATGTAAGTGACCAATCTATCGTTCAAAAAGGCATCACCTATTCGATTTGTTGAAGTATCCTTCACAGAACTCATGTGTGAAAAAACTCTTTCAACAGTTGTAGTGGCAACTAGTAAAATTAATGTTAACTTTAAGAATCGATAACCAATGGATAAGAAAGATTTGTTTTTGTTTCAACGAATTTCTCTACAAGCACTCTAAGTCCACTAATATGTTAAAAATATTCACATCCATGCATAACAAAAATGTACATCTCGATTTCGTCTTCTAAATCCAATAACTCGATATCGGAAATATCATTTGATAAAACTTGGCAAGGTCAATCAATTTCTCCCCATCAAATACTGCAAATGAGTTAGATGGAATAAACCAATCAACACACAATATCATTTTTTTGTACTTGTCTCACTGAATTGGTCATTCAGTTCTTGAAGTTGTATATCCAAAACAACATAAACCTGCTCGATAGTGATCTATAACTAGTTTACGAGATTCATTTCTCCGTCTCCCTATTACATAAAACACCCCATCCATATCTAGAAGTTTAATCTCATGTTTGTTACAAAATAATGAGACTTGGTGGAATAAAGCATCCCATCCACTATCTCGAATCTTCTGTAATTGTTTCTTGGAAAGGTTCAACAAATTCATAGCATTAACAATATCTTGATCTTTTCTCTGTAATGCTTATGATAAGTCATTTGTAATGGATAATACTTTCCTCATCAGGTGAAGTATGAAAACAAATTCAAATGTATGCAACACTCTTCTTAGACCTCTTGCTTGATAACCATGATGTTCGTTCAAGGCTTCACTACTAATAATCTCTAGTACACCAATAACAGAAGAATACATACCAATTAAATTATGCAATGAATAAAAACGTGAGCTCCATCCAGTATCTTATGGATGTTTTAAACTACTCTCTTGATTTAAACCTTGACCACTTTGAATTTTCCAATAGCCAATTATGCACTAACTTTCTTAAGTTGGATCTCCTGAAGATTGTCAACGTGCTTGCATGAACTGCTATAATATTTATCAATTGGCAAACTGGATCAAAAAAAGGTTCTTGAGAGTAGAGCCTGGTATCCAACATTTCAATAGAACTAACTCGCAAAAAAAAACAATTATGAAAATAGATTAACAAATGCATAGCTTAGTTGCTTAGGTCACAAAATTGAATACAAAAAAGAAAGAAAGGAGAACCTAGGTTTGTACAAGAGTCAAGAGATGTTGTGCTGCACAATTCCGCTCGGTCGTTGTGTTGCCTTTGCTTTGTATTTTTGGGATCAAAGAAGGATAAGTTCTGCCTTGGAACAGAGAAGCTTCAATCTTCAGAGTCTCAGACATAAATAAAATCGATAAATATTAAAAGAGAAATACCATTTACAATTGATCCGTACGCTTAAATCTTTGTAAAATCAATTCACTATCAACATTGTGTGAGACCTCTTTCTCAATGTAAGTGACCAATCTATCGTTCAAAAAGGCATCACCTATTCGATTTGTTGAAGTATCCTTCACAGAACTCATGTGTGAAAAAACTCTTTCAACAGTTGTAGTGGCAACTAGTAAAATTAATGTTAACTTTAAGAATCGATAACCAATGGATAAGAAAGATTTGTTTTTGTTTCAACGAATTTCTCTACAAGCACTCTAAGTCCACTAATATGTTAAAAATATTCACATCCATGCATAACAAAAATGTACATCTCGATTTCGTCTTCTAAATCCAATAACTCGATATCGGAAATATCATTTGATAAAACTTGGCAAGGTCAATCAATTTCTCCCCATCAAATACTGCAAATGAGTTAGATGGAATAAACCAATCAACACACAATATCATTTTTTTGTACTTGTCTCACTGAATTGGTCATTCAGTTCTTGAAGTTGTATATCCAAAACAACATAAACCTGCTCGATAGTGATCTATAACTAGTTTACGAGATTCATTTCTCCGTCTCCCTATTACATAAAACACCCCATCCATATCTAGAAGTTTAATCTCATGTTTGTTACAAAATAATGAGACTTGGTGGAATAAAGCATCCCATCCACTATCTCGAATCTTCTGTAATTGTTTCTTGGAAAGGTTCAACAAATTCATAGCATTAACAATATCTTGATCTTTTCTCTGTAATGCTTATGATAAGTCATTTGTAATGGATAATACTTTCCTCATCAGGTGAAGTATGAAAACAAATTCAAATGTATGCAACACTCTTCTTAGACCTCTTGCTTGATAACCATGATGTTCGTTCAAGGCTTCACTACTAATAATCTCTAGTACACCAATAACAGAAGAATACATACCAATTAAATTATGCAATGAATAAAAACGTGAGCTCCATCCAGTATCTTATGGATGTTTTAAACTACTCTCTTGATTTAAACCTTGACCACTTTGAATTTTCCAATAGCCAATTATGCACTAACTTTCTTAAGTTGGATCTCCTGAAGATTGTCAACGTGCTTGCATGAACTGCTATAATATTTATCAATTGGCAAACTGGATCAAAAAAAGGTTCTTGAGAGTAGAGCCTGGTATCCAACATTTCAATAGAACTAACTCGCAAAAAAAAAACAATTATGAAAATAGATTAACAAATGCATAGCTTAGTTGCTTAGGTCACAAAATTGAATACAAAAAAGAAAGAAAGGAGAACCTAGGTTTGTACAAGAGTCAAGAGATGTTGTGCTGCACAATTCCGCTCGGTCGTTGTGTTGCCTTTGCTTTGTATTTTTGGGATCAAAGAAGGATAAGTTCTGCCTTGGAACAGAGAAGCTTCAATCTTCAGACTCTCAGACATAAATAAAATCGATAAATATTAAAAGAGAAATACCATTTACAATTGATCTGTACGCTTAAATCTTTGTAAAATCAATTCACTATCAACATTGTGTGAGACCTCTTTCTCAATGTAAGTGACCAATCTATCGTTCAAAAAGGCATCACCTATTCGATTTGTTGAAGTATCCTTCACAGAACTCATGTGTGAAAAAACTCTTTCAACAGTTGTAGTGGCAACTAGTAAAATTAATGTTAACTTTAAGAATCGATATCCAATGGATAAGAAAGATTTGTTTTTGTTTCAACGAATTTCTCTACAAGCACTCTAAGTCCACTAATATGTTAAAAATATTCACATCCATGCATAACAAAAATGTACATCTCGATTTCGTCTTCTAAATCCAATAACTCGATATCGGAAATATCATTTGATAAAACTTGGCAAGGTCAATCAATTTCTCCCCATCAAATACTGCAAATGAGTTAGATGGAATAAACCAATCAACACACAATATCATTTTTTTGTACTTGTCTCACTGAATTGGTCATTCAGTTCTTGAAGTTGTATATCCAAAACAACATAAACCTGCTCGATAGTGATCTATAACTAGTTTACGAGATTCATTTCTCCGTCTCCCTATTACATAAAACACCCCATCCATATCTAGAAGTTTAATCTCATGTTTGTTACAAAATAATGAGACTTGGTGGAATAAAGCATCCCATCCACTATCTCGAATCTTCTGTAATTGTTTCTTGGAAAGGTTCAACAAATTCATAGCATTAACAATATCTTGATCTTTTCTCTGTAATGCTTATGATAAGTCATTTGTAATGGATAATACTTTCCTCATCAGGTGAAGTATGAAAACAAATTCAAATGTATGCAACACTCTTCTTAGACCTCTTGCTTGATAACCATGATGTTCGTTCAAGGCTTCACTACTAATAATCTCTAGTACACCAATAACAGAAGAATACATACCAATTAAATTATGCAATGAATAAAAACGTGAGCTCCATCCAGTATCTTATGGATGTTTTAAACTACTCTCTTGATTTAAACCTTGACCACTTTGAATTTTCCAATAGCCAATTATGCACTAACTTTCTTAAGTTGGATCTCCTGAAGATTGTCAACGTGCTTGCATGAACTGCTATAATATTTATCAATTGGCAAACTGGATCAAAAAAAGGTTCTTGAGAGTAGAGCCTGGTATCCAACATTTCAATAGAACTAACTCGCAAAAAAAAACAATTATGAAAATAGATTAACAAATGCATAGCTTAGTTGCTTAGGTCACAAAATTGAATACAAAAAAGAAAGAAAGGAGAACCTAGGTTTGTACAAGAGTCAAGAGATGTTGTGCTGCACAATTCCGCTCGGTCGTTGTGTTGCCTTTGCTTTGTATTTTTGGGATCAAAGAAGGATAAGTTCTGCCTTGGAACAGAGAAGCTTCAATCTTCAGAGTCTCAGACATAAATAAAATCGATAAATATTAAAAGAGAAATACCATTTACAATTGATCTGTACGCTTAAATCTTTGTAAAATCAATTCACTATCAACATTGTGTGAGACCTCTTTCTCAATGTAAGTGACCAATCTATCGTTCAAAAAGGCATCACCTATTCGATTTGTTGAAGTATCCTTCACAGAACTCATGTGTGAAAAAACTCTTTCAACAGTTGTAGTGGCAACTAGTAAAATTAATGTTAACTTTAAGAATCGATAACCAATGGATAAGAAAGATTTGTTTTTGTTTCAACGAATTTCTCTACAAGCACTCTAAGTCCACTAATATGTTAAAAATATTCACATCCATGCATAACAAAAATGTACATCTCGATTTCGTCTTCTAAATCCAATAACTCGATATCGGAAATATCATTTGATAAAACTTGGCAAGGTCAATCAATTTCTCCCCATCAAATACTGCAAATGAGTTAGATGGAATAAACCAATCAACACACAATATCATTTTTTTGTACTTGTCTCACTGAATTGGTCATTCAGTTCTTGAAGTTGTATATCCAAAACAACATAAACCTGCTCGATAGTGATCTATAACTAGTTTACGAGATTCATTTCTCCGTCTCCCTATTACATAAAACACCCCATCCATATCTAGAAGTTTAATCTCATGTTTGTTACAAAATAATGAGACTTGGTGGAATAAAGCATCCCATCCACTATCTCGAATCTTCTGTAATTGTTTCTTGGAAAGGTTCAACAAATTCATAGCATTAACAATATCTTGATCTTTTCTCTGTAATGCTTATGATAAGTCATTTGTAATGGATAATACTTTCCTCATCAGGTGAAGTATGAAAACAAATTCAAATGTATGCAACACTCTTCTTAGACCTCTTGCTTGATAACCATGATGTTCGTTCAAGGCTTCACTACTAATAATCTCTAGTACACCAATAACAGAAGAATACATACCAATTAAATTATGCAATGAATAAAAACGTGAGCTCCATCCAGTATCTTATGGATGTTTTAAACTACTCTCTTGATTTAAACCTTGACCACTTTGAATTTTCCAATAGCCAATTATGCACTAACTTTCTTAAGTTGGATCTCCTGAAGATTGTCAACGTGCTTGCATGAACTGCTATAATATTTATCAATTGGCAAACTGGATCAAAAAAAGGTTCTTGAGAGTAGAGCCTGGTATCCAACATTTCAATAGAACTAACTCGCAAAAAAAAAACAATTATGAAAATAGATTAACAAATGCATAGCTTAGTTGCTTAGGTCACAAAATTGAATACAAAAAAGAAAGAAAGGAGAACCTAGGTTTGTACAAGAGTCAAGAGATGTTGTGCTGCACAATTCCGCTCGGTCGTTGTGTTGCCTTTGCTTTGTATTTTTGGGATCAAAGAAGGATAAGTTCTGCCTTGGAACAGAGAAGCTTCAATCTTCAGAGTCTCAGACATAAATAAAATCGATAAATATTAAAAGAGAAATACCATTTACAATTGATCTGTACGCTTAAATCTTTGTAAAATCAATTCACTATCAACATTGTGTGAGACCTCTTTCTCAATGTAAGTGACCAATCTATCGTTCAAAAAGGCATCACCTATTCGATTTGTTGAAGTATCCTTCACAGAACTCATGTGTGAAAAAACTCTTTCAACAGTTGTAGTGGCAACTAGTAAAATTAATGTTAACTTTAAGAATCGATAACCAATGGATAAGAAAGATTTGTTTTTGTTTCAACGAATTTCTCTACAAGCACTCTAAGTCCACTAATATGTTAAAAATATTCACATCCATGCATAACAAAAATGTACATCTCGATTTCGTCTTCTAAATCCAATAACTCGATATCGGAAATATCATTTGATAAAACTTGGCAAGGTCAATCAATTTCTCCCCATCAAATACTGCAAATGAGTTAGATGGAATAAACCAATCAACACACAATATCATTTTTTTGTACTTGTCTCACTGAATTGGTCATTCAGTTCTTGAAGTTGTATATCCAAAACAACATAAACCTGCTCGATAGTGATCTATAACTAGTTTACGAGATTCATTTCTCCGTCTCCCTATTACATAAAACACCCCATCCATATCTAGAAGTTTAATCTCATGTTTGTTACAAAATAATGAGACTTGGTGGAATAAAGCATCCCATCCACTATCTCGAATCTTCTGTAATTGTTTCTTGGAAAGGTTCAACAAATTCATAGCATTAACAATATCTTGATCTTTTCTCTGTAATGCTTATGATAAGTCATTTGTAATGGATAATACTTTCCTCATCAGGTGAAGTATGAAAACAAATTCAAATGTATGCAACACTCTTCTTAGACCTCTTGCTTGATAACCATGATGTTCGTTCAAGGCTTCACTACTAATAATCTCTAGTACACCAATAACAGAAGAATACATACACATTAAATTATGCAATGAATAAAAACGTGAGCTCCATCCAGTATCTTATGGATGTTTTAAACTACTCTCTTGATTTAAACCTTGACCACTTTGAATTTTCCAATAGCCAATTATGCACTAACTTTCTTAAGTTGGATCTCCTGAAGATTGTCAACGTGCTTGCATGAACTGCTATAATATTTATCAATTGGCAAACTGGATCAAAAAAAGGTTCTTGAGAGTAGAGCCTGGTATCCAACATTTCAATAGAACTAACTCGCAAAAAAAAACAATTATGAAAATAGATTAACAAACGCATAGCTTAGTTGCTTAGGTCACAAAATTGAATACAAAAAAGAAAGAAAGGAGAACCTAGGTTTGTACAAGAGTCAAGAGATGTTGTGCTGCACAATTCCGCTCGGTCGTTGTGTTGCCTTTGCTTTGTATTTTTGGGATCAAAGAAGGATAAGTTCTGCCTTGGAACAGAGAAGCTTCAATCTTCAGAGTCTCAGACATAAATAAAATCGATAAATATTAAAAGAGAAATACCATTTACAATTGATCTGTACGCTTAAATCTTTGTAAAATCAATTCACTATCAACATTGTGTGAGACCTCTTTCTCAATGTAAGTGACCAATCTATCGTTCAAAAAGGCATCACCTATTCGATTTGTTGAAGTATCCTTCACAGAACTCATGTGTGAAAAAACTCTTTCAACAGTTGTAGTGGCAACTAGTAAAATTAATGTTAACTTTAAGAATCGATATCCAATGGATAAGAAAGATTTGTTTTTGTTTCAACGAATTTCTCTACAAGCACTCTAAGTCCACTAATATGTTAAAAATATTCACATCCATGCATATCAAAAATTTGCATCTCGATTTCTTCTTCTAAATCCAATAACTCGATATCGGAAAAATCATTTGATAAAACTTGGCAAGGTCAATCAATTTCTCTCCATCAAATACTGCAAATGAGTTAGATGGAATAAACCAATCAACACACAATATCATTTTTTTGTACTTGTCTCACTGAATTGGTCATTCAATTCTTGAAGTTGTATATCCAAAACAACATAAACCTGCTCGATAGTGATCTATAACTAGTTTACGAGATTCATTTCTCTGTCTCCCTATTACATAAAACACCCCATCCATATCTAGAAGTTTAATCTCATGTTTGTTACAAAATAATGAGACTTGGTGGAATAAAGCATCCCATCCACTATCTCGAATCTTCTGTAATTGTTTCTTGGAAAGGTTCAACAAATTCATAGCATTAACAATATCTTGATCTTTTCTCTGTAATGCTTATGATAAGTCATTTGTAATGGATAATACTTTCCTCATCAGGTGAAGTATGAAAACAAATTCAAATGTATGCAACACTCTTCTTAGACCTCTTGCTTGATAACCATGATGTTCGTTCAAGGCTTCACTACTAATAATCTCTAGTACACCAATAACAGAAGAATACATACCAATTAAATTATGCAATGAATAAAAACGTGAGCTCCATCCAGTATCTTATGGACGTTTTAAACTACTCTCTTGATTTAAACCTTGACCACTTTGAATTTTCCAATAGCCAATTATGCACTAACTTTCTTAAGTTGGATCTCCTGAAGATTGTCAACGTGCTTGCATGAACTGCTATAATATTTATCAATTGGCAAACTGGATCAAAAAAAGGTTCTTGAGAGTAGAGCCTGGTATCCAACATTTCAATAGAACTAACTCGCAAAAAAAAAACAATTATGAAAATAGATTAACAAATGCATAGCTTAGTTGCTTAGGTCACAAAATTGAATACAAAAAAGAAAGAAAGGAGAACCTAGGTTTGTACAAGAGTCAAGAGATGTTGTGCTGCACAATTCCGCTCGGTCGTTGTGCTGCCTTTGCTTTGTATTTTTGGGATCAAAGAAGGATAAGTTCTGCCTTGGAACAGAGAAGCTTCAATCTTCAGAGTCTCAGACATAAATAAAATCGATAAATATTAAAAGAGAAATACCATTTACAATTGATCCGTACGCTTAAATCTTTGTAAAATCAATTCACTATCAACATTGTGTGAGACCTCTTTCTCAATGTAAGTGACCAATCTATCGTTCAAAAAGGCATCACCTATTCGATTTGTTGAAGTATCCTTCACAGAACTCATGTGTGAAAAAACTCTTTCAACAGTTGTAGTGGCAACTAGTAAAATTAATGTTAACTTTAAGAATCGATAACCAATGGATAAGAAAGATTTGTTTTTGTTTCAACGAATTTCTCTACAAGCACTCTAAGTCCACTAATATGTTAAAAATATTCACATCCATGCATAACAAAAATGTACATCTCGATTTCGTCTTCTAAATCCAATAACTCGATATCGGAAATATCATTTGATAAAACTTGGCAAGGTCAATCAATTTCTCCCCATCAAATACTGCAAATGAGTTAGATGGAATAAACCAATCAACACACAATATCATTTTTTTGTACTTGTCTCACTGAATTGGTCATTCAGTTCTTGAAGTTGTATATCCAAAACAACATAAACCTGCTCGATAGTGATCTATAACTAGTTTACGAGATTCATTTCTCCGTCTCCCTATTACATAAAACACCCCATCCATATCTAGAAGTTTAATCTCATGTTTGTTACAAAATAATGAGACTTGGTGGAATAAAGCATCCCATCCACTATCTCGAATCTTCTGTAATTGTTTCTTGGAAAGGTTCAACAAATTCATAGCATTAACAATATCTTGATCTTTTCTCTGTAATGCTTATGATAAGTCATTTGTAATGGATAATACTTTCCTCATCAGGTGAAGTATGAAAACAAATTCAAATGTATGCAACACTCTTCTTAGACCTCTTGCTTGATAACCATGATGTTCGTTCAAGGCTTCACTACTAATAATCTCTAGTACACCAATAACAGAAGAATACATACCAATTAAATTATGCAATGAATAAAAACGTGAGCTCCATCCAGTATCTTATGGATGTTTTAAACTACTCTCTTGATTTAAACCTTGACCACTTTGAATTTTCCAATAGCCAATTATGCACTAACTTTCTTAAGTTGGATCTCCTGAAGATTGTCAACGTGCTTGCATGAACTGCTATAATATTTATCAATTGGCAAACTGGATCAAAAAAAGGTTCTTGAGAGTAGAGCCTGGTATCCAACATTTCAATAGAACTAACTCGCAAAAAAAAAACAATTATGAAAATAGATTAACAAATGCATAGCTTAGTTGCTTAGGTCACAAAATTGAATACAAAAAAGAAAGAAAGGAGAACCTAGGTTTGTACAAGAGTCAAGAGATGTTGTGCTGCACAATTCCGCTCGGTCGTTGTGTTGCCTTTGCTTTGTATTTTTGGGATCAAAGAAGGATAAGTTCTGCCTTGGAACAGAGAAGCTTCAATCTTCAGAGTCTCAGACATAAATAAAATCGATAAATATTAAAAGAGAAATACCATTTACAATTGATCTGTACGCTTAAATCTTTGTAAAATCAATTCACTATCAACATTGTGTGAGACCTCTTTCTCAATGTAAGTGACCAATCTATCGTTCAAAAAGGCATCACCTATTCGATTTGTTGAAGTATCCTTCACAGAACTCATGTGTGAAAAAACTCTTTCAACAGTTGTAGTGGCAACTAGTAAAATTAATGTTAACTTTAAGAATCGATATCCAATGGATAAGAAAGATTTGTTTTTGTTTCAACGAATTTCTCTACAAGCACTCTAAGTCCACTAATATGTTAAAAATATTCACATCCATGCATATCAAAAATATGCATCTCGATTTCTTCTTCTAAATCCAATAACTCGATATCGGAAAAATCATTTGATAAAACTTGGCAAGGTCAATCAATTTCTCTCCATCAAATACTGCAAATGAGTTAGATGTAATAAACCAATCAACACACAATATCATTTTTTTGTACTTGTCTCACTGAATTGGTCATTCAATTCTTGAAGTTGTATATCCAAAACAACATAAACCTGCTCGATAGTGATCTATAACTAGTTTACGAGATTCATTTCTCTGTCTCCCTATTACATAAAACACCCCATCCATATCTAGAAGTTTAATCTCATGTTTGTTACAAAATAATGAGACTTGGTGGAATAAAGCATCCCATCCACTATCTCGAATCTTCTGTAATTGTTTCTTGGAAAGGTTCAACAAATTCATAGCATTAACAATATCTTGATCTTTTCTCTGTAATGCTTATGATAAGTCATTTGTAATGGATAATACTTTCCTCATCAGGTGAAGTATGAAAACAAATTCAAATGTATGCAACACTCTTCTTAGACCTCTTGCTTGATAACCATGATGTTCGTTCAAGGCTTCACTACTAATAATCTCTAGTACACCAATAACAGAAGAATACATACCAATTAAATTATGCAATGAATAAAAACGTGAGCTCCATCCAGTATCTTATGGACGTTTTAAACTACTCTCTTGATTTAAACCTTGACCACTTTGAATTTTCCAATAGCCAATTATGCACTAACTTTCTTAAGTTGGATCTCCTGAAGATTGTCAACGTGCTTGCATGAACTGCTATAATATTTATCAATTGGCAAACTGGATCAAAAAAAGGTTCTTGAGAGTAGAGCCTGGTATCCAACATTTCAATAGAACTAACTCGCAAAAAAAAAAACAATTATGAAAATAGATTAACAAATCCATAGCTTAGTTGCTTAGGTCACAAAATTGAATACAAAAAAGAAAGAAAGGAGAACCTAGGTTTGTACAAGAGTCAAGAGATGTTGTGCTGCACAATTCCGCTCGGTCGTTGTGCTGCCTTTGCTTTGTATTTTTGGGATCAAAGAAGCATAAGTTCTGCCTTGGAACAGAGAAGCTTCAATCTTCAGAGTCTCAGACATAAATAAAATCGATAAATATTAAAAGAGAAATACAATTTGCAATTGATCCGTACGCTTAAATCTTTGTAAAATCAATTCACTATCAACATTGTGTGAGACCTCTTTCTCAATGTAAGTGACCAATCTATCGTTCAAAAAGGCATCACCTATTCGATTTGTTGAAGTATCCTTCACAGAACTCATGTGTGAAAAAACTCTTTCAACAGTTGTAGTGGCAACTAGTAAAATTAATGTTAACTTTAAGAATCGATAACCAATGGATAAGAAAGATTTGTTTTTGTTTCAACGAATTTCTCTACAAGCACTCTAAGTCCACTAATATGTTAAAAATATTCACATCCATGCATAACAAAAATGTACATCTCGATTTCGTCTTCTAAATCCAATAACTCGATATCGGAAATATCATTTGATAAAACTTGGCAAGGTCAATCAATTTCTCCCCATCAAATACTGCAAATGAGTTAGATGGAATAAACCAATCAACACACAATATCATTTTTTTGTACTTGTCTCACTGAATTGGTCATTCAGTTCTTGAAGTTGTATATCCAAAACAACATAAACCTGCTCGATAGTGATCTATAACTAGTTTACGAGATTCATTTCTCCGTCTCCCTATTACATAAAACACCCCATCCATATCTAGAAGTTTAATCTCATGTTTGTTACAAAATAATGAGACTTGGTGGAATAAAGCATCCCATCCACTATCTCGAATCTTCTGTAATTGTTTCTTGGAAAGGTTCAACAAATTCATAGCATTAACAATATCTTGATCTTTTCTCTGTAATGCTTATGATAAGTCATTTGTAATGGATAATACTTTCCTCATCAGGTGAAGTATGAAAACAAATTCAAATGTATGCAACACTCTTCTTAGACCTCTTGCTTGATAACCATGATGTTCGTTCAAGGCTTCACTACTAATAATCTCTAGTACACCAATAACAGAAGAATACATACCAATTAAATTATGCAATGAATAAAAACGTGAGCTCCATCCAGTATCTTATGGATGTTTTAAACTACTCTCTTGATTTAAACCTTGACCACTTTGAATTTTCCAATAGCCAATTATGCACTAACTTTCTTAAGTTGGATCTCCTGAAGATTGTCAACGTGCTTGCATGAACTGCTATAATATTTATCAATTGGCAAACTGGATCAAAAAAAGGTTCTTGAGAGTAGAGCCTGGTATCCAACATTTCAATAGAACTAACTCGCAAAAAAAAAACAATTATGAAAATAGATTAACAAATGCATAGCTTAGTTGCTTAGGTCACAAAATTGAATACAAAAAAGAAAGAAAGGAGAACCTAGGTTTGTACAAGAGTCAAGAGATGTTGTGCTGCACAATTCCGCTCGGTCGTTGTGTTGCCTTTGCTTTGTATTTTTGGGATCAAAGAAGGATAAGTTCTGCCTTGGAACAGAGAAGCTTCAATCTTCAGAGTCTCAGACATAAATAAAATCGATAAATATTAAAAGAGAAATACCATTTACAATTGATCTGTACGCTTAAATCTTTGTAAAATCAATTCACTATCAACATTGTGTGAGACCTCTTTCTCAATGTAAGTGACCAATCTATCGTTCAAAAAGGCATCACCTATTCGATTTGTTGAAGTATCCTTCACAGAACTCATGTGTGAAAAAACTCTTTCAACAGTTGTAGTGGCAACTAGTAAAATTAATGTTAACTTTAAGAATCGATATCCAATGGATAAGAAAGATTTGTTTTTGTTTCAACGAATTTCTCTACAAGCACTCTAAGTCCACTAATATGTTAAAAATATTCACATCCATGCATATCAAAAATATGCATCTCGATTTCTTCTTCTAAATCCAATAACTCGATATCGGAAAAATCATTTGATAAAACTTGGCAAGGTCAATCAATTTCTCTCCATCAAATACTGCAAATGAGTTAGATGTAATAAACCAATCAACACACAATATCATTTTTTTGTACTTGTCTCACTGAATTGGTCATTCAATTCTTGAAGTTGTATATCCAAAACAACATAAACCTGCTCGATAGTGATCTATAACTAGTTTACGAGATTCATTTCTCTGTCTCCCTATTACATAAAACACCCCATCCATATCTAGAAGTTTAATCTCATGTTTGTTACAAAATAATGAGACTTGGTGGAATAAAGCATCCCACCCACTATCTCGCATCATCTGCAATTATTTCTTGGAAAGGTTCAACAAATTCATAGCATTAACAATATCTTGATCTTTTCTCTGTAATGCTTGTGATAAGTCATTTGTAATGGATAATACTTTCCTCATCAAGTGAAGTGTGAAAGCATATTCAAATATATGCAACAATCTTTTTAGACCTCTTGCTTGATAACCATGATGTTCATTCAAGGCTTCACTACTAATAATCTATAGTACACCAATAATAGAAGAATACATACTAATTAAATTCTGCAATGAATAAAAATGTGAGCTCCATCCAGTATTTCCTGGTCGTTTTAAACTACTCTCTTAATTTAAACTTTGACCACTTTGAATTTTCCAATAGCCAATTATGCACTAACTTTCTTAAGTTGCATCTCGTGAATCTTGTCAATGTGATTGTATGAACTGCCCATAATATTTATGAATTGGCAAACTTTATCAAAAAAGGATCTAGAGATTAGAGCATGGTATCCAACATTTCAATAGAACTAACTAGCAAACAAAAGACACAATTCTGAAAATAGATTAACAAATGCATAGCTTAGTTGCTTAGGTCTTGAAGAACACAAAATTGAATACAAAATAGAAAGAAAGGAGAACCTAGGTTTGTACAAGAGTCAAGAGATGTTGTGCTACAAAATTCCGCTCGGTCATTGTGTTGCCTTTGCTTTGCTTTGTTTTTGCCTTCTAATTTGATCATGTTGTTATTCCACATCCTTACACTGTCCCATAATGTTCGCAATTCTCCATGCATTTTCGGTGGTGAAATTCTCCACTTCTAGTTCATGATCTTGGATCCTGAAGTGGGTCCACTTAAACTCGTTCTCCCTAGAGTCCATCCTGGTCTCGATCATCTGATGTTAAGGCAATGACCTTGAACTGTCCATGGTGTTTGGTCGAGGATAGCTTTCTTGTATTGCTCGTTCTCAAATTCCAACATTAACACATTCTCGCCCACGTCTGAGATTCATACTGTATCATACTTAGCCATTGAAATCTTAAAGATGTTTTGAATTTCTATTGACTTGACAAGTCTATGTGAGATTAATTTGCCTACATAGTGCACCGTTCAGGTCCGAGACTGCCCTCCGAGGAGACTCATTGCTGCCGACTTGAGATGTAAAGGTCTCGACTGATCTACCGCATTCGTCTCCAACCTGCAAATAGTAGAAAAAAAACAGATTGGTGAGAAACTTGGTGGAGGTGATATAGATAGAGGGCTAGGGCTTGTAGTCGTTACTGTTTAAGGTGGTTAGGGTTTGGCAGGTTTCCCGAGAGCAAATTATCCCCCACGGCATCACGAGTATAATTATGGGGGAGTCCTTAATATAACAAGCTTCAAGAGGATATTCCTGATGACGGGGTTGGTTGTGCACGGGCCTCCGACTAGTGCGAAGAGAAAATAGCTCATGACAAGGTCAGTGATAGGGAAACCCTAACCCTAGCGGAGGGTATATTTGGTTGTTTCGAGAATTAATTAAGTGTAGATAACGTTATGATAAATTTGCAAAATCTTTTAAAAACAAACCATGATTATCATCTTTAAACCAAATTGTACAAATGGAGGGAGCGTAATATCAAACCGGAGGCTTAAAACATCTAAGAGTGAGTAAAATATTAATTTTGATCCGAAACTTACTTAGAATCGATTTATTGTGTAGGTTCCTAGTAGGATATTTAAAATTACGGTAAAATCCGAAAGAGAAATATAGGAAGTGGTTAAATCAAATTTGAATACAGTTCTAATAATAGGATACCCGTATTGGAATCAGACCCGAATATATATCTAAATAAATAAATATTAATATGTAATAAGAAATAGACAAAAGTCTGAAAATGGTCCAACATGTTTGTACAAACTGGGGTTTCAACCCAAAATATTTTGAATGGTTCAACATATTTGAAAATAATGGTAATTGGCACTTCCATTAATTATCTGTTAAAAAATTCTGCAAAATATTTTTTATATTTTCAAAATTAATTTAACATTTTTCTAAATGTTACAACTAAACCCTACAAACTTACAGTAATCTTACAAACAAGTTATGAATGGATTCAACCACACACTCCGGGGGTCCTTTGGTTGATACATGTTGGTCCATTAACCATCACAAAAAATCATGTTGGTACAACTAAAGTTTTTGAAAACATGTTGGACTATTTTTAGACTTTTCCCTAAGAAATAATTTATTACTTTTTTTTATTAGTTCTCTATTGCTAATTTTATTTTTATTCATTATATATTTATATGTTTCACTATTATTAGTTGAAGAGTGATTGTAACGACTCTAAATTAGAATGATCTGAACTTTCCAAAGTTGTTGACCTTGACTTGGATCTTTCTTTCTCCATTGAAGGAACGTGCATCCTAGAACCAATGCACTACAAACAAAAATTAGCAGAAAACGCCTCATGCATTCTACATCTACGGGTGAAAGAAAAAATCGGTTGGGCCGAATAATCAGTGAAATAAACAAAATGAATAACTATCCAAAGATACATGGCATTACAGTAGTTTTTAGGGAAAAGTATAAAAAGGATGTAACATAATTGTCCAAAGTGGTAAAAACGAGAGAATGTTTGTTTTTGATGCAATGTGTTTGTTGTTGGTTTTTGATGAAGTTCGTTTGTGTCCCTTGAAAATTTCCGTTAACACCGCACATGCCTTGCACGTGACCTCTGTTTGGTGTGAAATCCCTCAAATGCCCCTGACTTCTTAATTGCTCTTATATGCAGCCGTTTGGTGTTAGGCCCCTGTCATCTTCCCGAAGTGTTCGGACCCTCCTTGTCGCATCTCCTGCTCTCCCAACAACAATGGCACCACATTACTCAACCAGTTCTTCATCAATCTTGAAGTCACACGTAGAGTACCAACCGTGGAGTTGCTACTGTGGGTTCACCACGCATGCGAAACCCGCTTCAACATGGAATTTTAGCTGAATGTTCTATGGGTGTCCCAATTATAAAGTATGTTTGCCGATTTCTTTGGGTTTTAACCCTAATTTTAGTATCAATTGGAAAATCACTTCCAAATCTCTCTTCGAAACCCTAATTTTGAGTGTTTGCGGTGCAGAACCACAGTTGTAACTATGTTGAGTGATGTGACCCCCCAATGTTCATATACGGAAGGAGAGTCGTAACCAAATTTTATGATATGCATGCGAAGATCGAAGACGAAGTTGTTCTTGTACTTAGGAGGGAAACAATGTTGATTACTGTTGTTGGAGTGCTTGTGGTATTGATTTTTGCTGTAATCCTCAAATTTGTTACTTGTTGTAGTGTTTTAGGATGTGTATTTGAAGTAGTTATGTTTGCGTAGCGGCTTTTGGTTAATTATGTTTTTGTATTTGTCGGTTCCTGACAACATATGTTTTTTAAGTGTAATTGTTCTTTATAAAAAACGTTTGTTGACAAATTGAAAGTAGATGTACTATGTTTTGATTGATTAGACAAAAAAGTCTTCCAATAAACTCAAGTGAATTCCACCTGCACTTAAAACGATGTCCCACTACACACACAGAACCAATGTCATTTCCACAGAACCACCTATTTGCATAGTTAACTGTCATTCAAGTTTACAAATTACCACACACAGAACTACGATAGTGCTCTTTCAAGTAATCCATGTGTGCCTTGTGCTTATGATAATTGTACAAGCAAGTTGCTGCCTAGAAACGTGACTTCACTCCAGCGTCATTGTGTTTGGCCACAAGCATATTTTGATGAATATGTCGTGCACATAATAGATGTTCCGATGCAGGTAGGATCTCATCTACTGCAGTTATTAAACCCTAGCAAACATAATTCACCATAGTCTTTGGATTCAAAACATAATACATCAATTTTTTAAAAACTGTGCACATAATACATAATACATAAAAAAATTAAAATATGATAACTTAATACATAAAAATTTTAAAAATTGAAAATGTAATACATAAACTTTTTAGAAACTAAAAATGTAATATATTAAATAGCATACCTTTTTCCTATTGTTAGGTATGAATTTCCTGAATGCTGACTTGATAGTGATTTGAATGCCAATTGGTTGATGACCGCAAGCCTTCGCCGGAGCTCCAATGAACCTACAAGAAGGGGAGCGCAACAGAGGGGGTGCCTTTAGGTACCACTCTGATGGTTAAATGAGTATACTGTGTGTATGAACTCAAAACGTAATGTAACGTATGTAAAGCAACTGTATTTATAGGGATGGAAGATCAAATCGTTGTGTCGTTAAAAATAAGGATAGCAGATATTAGGGTTATCACGTAATATTTCAGTTACATTATATGATCTTTGTAGAATATGTGCCCAATATACGCGGGATATCATGGTAATATATTCAGCGTCGGTTGTGAGACCAGCGTGGTGATATATCTTGGTGAGCATTCCCATTGCGAGCAGTAGGAGGCTTTGGCCTTGGCCGATGGCGACCTGTAATAGGGCTTTGGCGTCCACTTTAGTTTTGGGTTGGGTGCTAGACCACTTTATGGGTGTCAGCTTACCCTTATTGTGGGTCGGCCCAATTCTGAATGATTTGGGTTTTACCCTTCTGAAAAGTTATTGGGCCTTTGAGGCATTACCTGTATTGGGTTGTCACTATCGATATCAGAAATGTATTCCAGAACTCTTTCGTTTGCGGCTAGACGACTTATTTCTGTGGCCTCGCCATCATCTTCTGGCAGGGTTCCCTCTTTTCGAAAGTTCTGGAATGGGGTCATCCAGTTATCCTGATCTTGGATATTGAAGACTTCTGCTCAATTTTCAAGGACCGAGTATAAGGTTTGTAACAGGAATTGTACATCCTATATTCCTTGTTCCTCCGAACGCCATCTTGCTTAGGGAGTTGGCTAGCTGGTTGTCTTGGCGAGGAATGGCCTCAATCACAAAAGTTGTAATTTCGGCGATGAGTTTTTTGCAATATCGAGGCACTTTTTCATTTTTTTTTAACCCTTTTGCTTCATATTTTCCATTGATTTGGTTGACAAATAGCTCTAAATTGTTTTTTGCCTTTAGTGACGTTATACCCATTCCCTTAGCGTGTCTCAGTCCAATGATAAGTGCCTCATACTCGACCTCATTATTGGTCACCTTGAATGTGAGGGCGATCACATATTTTAAGGGCTCGCCTTGAGGGGGATGAGAATTAATCCTGCCTCGAGCCTTCTTTTGAAGCGGATCCGTCAGTATAGAGTTCTCAGCTTTTGCCCTTGTTTTCTATCTGTTCTTACCATTTTTCCGCTTCTGTGAGACCATTGCTAGTACTTTCCACTATAAAATCTGCCAAGGCTTGCCTTTGATGGCCGTTTTCGGCGTAAATTTGATTTTGAATTAGCTGAGCTCAATCGTCCATTTGACCATCCTTCCTGAAGAGTCTGGGTTCATCAGGAAGTGTTTGAGGGGCTTGTTGGTGAGGATTGTTATGGCGTGGGCGTAGAAGTATGGTCTCAATTTCGAGCAGCAATAACTAAGGCATAAAGATATATTTCAATCTCGATATATTTTATTTCAGCATAGTTAAACAATTTGCATACAAAGTATATTGGACTCTGCTTACTTCCCTTTTCTTTTATTAAAACTGCACTGGCTGCGACTTTACTAATACTTATTTATAGAAAGAGTGTTTCATTGAGATTGAGCTTCGCCAAGGCCGGGAGTGATTAAAACTGCACTGGCTGCTTAAGTGATTGAAAGGCAGCCTCGCACTCCGGCGTCCACTCGAACTTGCGGTTTGCCCTGAGAGTTTTGAAGAACGTGAGGGAACTGTCGCTCGCCCTTGAGAGGAAACGATTGAGCGCGGTTAGGCGACCATTCAGACTCTGGACTTCCTTATAGTAAGTTGGGGATTTCATCTCTTCTATACCCTTTAGTTTTTCGCGGTTTGCCTCTATACCTCTCTCGCTGACCATGAAACCCAAGAATTTGCCTGATTTTACTCCAAATGCGCATTTTGTTGGGTTCAAGCGAACGTTGTGCCTCCTCATGCATTCGAATGCTTCTCGAAGGTCTTCTGTGTAAGGGTTCCCCTTGATTGACTTGACGAGCATGTCACCAACATATGCCTCCATGTTTCGCCCCATCATTTCTTGGAACAACCGATTTACCATTCGTTGATAGCTTACCCTCGAGTTTATCAGGCTGAAGGGCATCACCTTATGGCAAAGTATATCTCCATCGGCATAGAATGTTGGGTGGGCTTCATCAGTCGGGTTCATTCAGATCTGATTATAGCCTGAATAGGCATCCATGAATCTCAGCGTCTCGTGACCAGAGCTTGCATCTACGAGTTGATCAATTCGCGGAAGGGGGTACGAATATTTGGGGCATGCTTTGTTCTAGTCGCGGAAGTCTACGAACATTCTCCACCTTCCATTCAACTTCATCACAAGCACTGGATTGGCCACCCAACTTTGAAAGTGTACCGCCCTGACAAATTTGGCTTCAAGTAGTCTGCCTACTTCTTACTAGATTGTTAAGCGTTTGTCTGATCCAAATGACATTCTTTTTTGAGAAATAGGTTTGATCGAAGAATATATCCTTAGCTCGTGGGAGATTATGTTAGTGTTGATGCCTGGCATGTCACTGGGATTCCAAGCGAATAATTCCTTATATTCTTTTAGTAGGGAGGTCAAGGCGTCCCTTTAGTCGTCGTTCAAAGTGATTCTGATGCGCACCTTCTTTTCTGTACCATTTATCTCGACTTCTGCCAATTCTTATATCAGGACTGGCCGAGATTTGTCCTCACGAGGGTCAGCCTCTGTCTCGATGGTCAAGGATTCCCTTTGGTTCTTCCTGCGAAGGCAATTCACATAGAATTGTTGTGAGGACAGCTGGTCGACTAGAGTTTCTCCAATCCCATTCGGTGTGGGGGGCTTCATTTTTCGGTGGACTGTGGAGGCCACGATCTTATGTGGATTGATGGTTGTCCTCCCCAGGATGGCATTGTATGAGTCGGGTGCGTCGACCACTGTGAAGGTGACTGGAACCTTTATGCTCTTCCATCCTTCGCCCAAGGTTACCTGCAGGGTTATAGCTCCCAGCGGATACGTTGTTCTCCCTGCGAAGCCGATGAGTGGAAAGTCGAATCGCTTAAGATATCTTTTGGATTTGCCCATCTTTTCAAAGGCATCCTGGAATAGAATGTTTGTTGAACTCCCTCCATCAATCAGAATTCTTTTCATATCACATTCTGTGACGTCTGCCGTGATGACCAAAGCAACATTGTGCGGCATTGTGAAATGTGTTAGGTCATGTTCAGAGAATGAGATGATGCAATCTTCCTCAGGTTGAGGTCTCTTCCCCATTGCGCAGCTGTGGAGATTTGTGTGGCATATATTTATCTTGCATTGGATCCCTCGCCCGGCTCCAAACCCACCGGAAATTAGGTTTATTACCCGCCTGCCCTAGGATGGTCCAGATTGTTCTTGAGGAACTGACGAGTGGGTTCTACGTGGAGGAGTTCGACTTCACTCTCTCCCTACGACAAACTCCTTCAACATGCCTCTCTGCATTAGTTTCTCGATGTCGCGCTTAAGAATATGGCAATCACCGGTCTTGTGGCCCTTCACTTTGTGAAAGAGGCAATAGCTCTCTGTTTCTTTACCCATAGGCTGAGCATTTTTTCGAGGCGTCGGTGGTCTTGCTAAAGACCTTCTTCCCATCTCGACTAGTATCGTCAAGATCTTTCTGTTTAAAGACGTGAAATACTCAAGAACCTCTCGATGGTTTGGTCCGGGGGCTTCGGATCTGGGCTTCTCATGGCCTCGCTTATGTTTCTTTTCCTTTCTTTCATTGCGTCGGGGCACTGGAATAGCCCCTGGCGAGGTTGATAATAGGAAATTAGACTCAGAGTTTGCCCTTTCTAGGTCTATGAAACCTTTTACCCTTACTGCCAACTCCTCCAATGTCTCTATTTCCTGAACATGATAGCTATTGCACAGTTTCCTTGAGGCTTTGTTAGCCACATCGAGCCCTCTGTAAAAAGCTCAGCCAATCTCTCCATCTGTGACTCGGCGATGAATCTATGTGACGTTCTTATGAAAACACACATAGAAGTCGGTCAAGGTTTCTCCTGGATGGTATTTGACGGCGACCAAGGCGACCACGCTTTTTAGCAATTGGCGTTCACCCATATACCATTCAAGAAACATTTTCTTTAACTCAGACCATGTCTCTATTGATCCTAAAGGGAGGCCGAAGAACCAAGACGATGTCGAACCCGAGAGGGTTGACAGAAATAATAGGGCTAAGTGATTTTCATCATTCGACTTACCCAATAGAGAAGCTTCGTGCTTGTTGACGTGGATAACAAGATCTCCTTCGCCACTATATTCAGGGATAGATATCGCCCCCACATCCTTGGGTATTCTAACCGCTATAAGGGAAGCGGTGAATGGATGGGAGGATTCGCTCTCGAAAGGGAGTCATGACGGCTCCACGTTGTTCCTTTATCTTTTTATTAATAAGCTCATCAACTTGGCCAAGGGTGAATTGAGTTTGTTGTTCTCCGGTTGGTGTGGTACTCAACGAATTGACAGAATGAGTGACTGTCAGCGCTTTGGTGGAGGTCAGAGGCATGGACTGGTGTACAGAGGTCATCTCTTGGTCTTCTTGAGGAGTGGTGGCACGCAGATTTCCAGTTTCTGCTTCCTGTGGCCCCGCATGACGAGGATCTTCATGAAGAGCAGGGCATGTCCTATGATAGTTTCCAAGAGGGAAAGCATCTCCGCGGTTACCTGGATGGTTTCTCCAGCCACTTGAATGGTTGGTCAAAGTGGAATCTCGGTGGTGGGCAGAACCGGAGTCAGTCTTGAATTGCCAATGTGCTCTTGTGCCGGTCTCGAAGAGACGGCATCAGGGATTGCTTGGCTAGTAGGTTCTTGCTAATGGACCGACGAAGCGGCGACAGATTCAGACCTATCTGAGGATTGCTCGTTAGCCTATTTTCGACGATTGCACTTAGAGCGAGTCCGCATGACTGTTCGCTCGTAATCCCCACAGACGACGCCAAATGTTGGATCTGAATTTCTCGAATGCTGACTTGGCAGTAATTTGAATGACAATTGGTTGATGACTGTAAGCCTTCACTGGAGCTCCGATGGACCTTCAATAAGGGGAGCACAATAGAGGGGGTGGTTTTGGGTCTCACTCTGATGCTTAAATGAGTATACTGTGTGTATGAACTCAAAACGTAATATAACGTATGTAAAGCTAGAGTATTTATAGGGATGGACGACCAAACCGTTTTAGGCAACTACATATATGTTGGAGATAAGGATAGCGGATATTACAGTTATCACGTAATATTGCAGTTACCTTATATGATGTTTGTATAATATGTGTTCAATATACGCGGGATATTGTGGCTATATATTCGGTGTCGGTTGTGGGACCAGAGTTGAAAGGTTTGACTCTCTTGGCGAGCGCTCCCATGGCGAGAAGTAGGAGGCTTTGGCCGATGGTGACCTGTAATAGGGATTTGGCGTCCAGTTTAGTTTTGGGTTTGGTGATGGACCACTTTATTGGTGTAAGCTTACCCTTATTGTGGGCTGACCCAATTCTGAATGATTTGGGTTTTACCCCTATGAAAAGTTATTGGGCCTTTGAGGCCTTACCCGTATTGTGCTATCACTATCGATACCCAACACCTATCTGACATGATGATCCAGGGACCCACGTCCACGACTCTCTAGTTTCAGGTTGAACCCATGCATAACCTAGAGGGAAACTCTATTGTCAGCATCCCGAGATACGACACTTAGCAATTGTCCCCCATCTAGGCCTTTTAGGTGACACCCATCCAAGCCAATGAAGGGTCAACATTCAGCTCTAAACCCTTCGAGACAACCCTTCATACAAACGTGGAAGCGTTAAAATTAGGTCTTAAAGGGTTGGGCACCAGATCAAACTGTATGCACACACTGCTTCCTTGGTTATGCATCATCACGGTCCCGGCATAGTCCCTTATACATTCAAACCGTCATAACCTATCTCCACGTAGCTTTTCTCTCGCTAATCCTTTCCATTCACATATATTCCATCTCTTGACATCAAAGTTAAAGTGTTTTTGAATTCCGTTCGCTATTATTGCACTTCGAACCTTTGGTTCATTCCGAATCAAATCCATGAAGTTTTCGCATATCCAATTGACCACAATCTTCTTTGTATGGAATGCTCGACCACAGTTATGCTCCTCCACTAACTTTCGTAAATGAAAAGTGGATTGTTTATGAAGTCGAACAGCACACGCCTTGAAGCCACAGTTCGATTGTTTGCAGCGGAATTCTATTCGGTTTGGACCATTCTATCCCTTGGACTCCATCTCATAATCCTCATGAATGCTATGTCCAATCATGTAATCCCTAAACACATTCGCATCTACGAAATTCATACCAAGTTTGAGTTCGTATTTTTTGGTTGCTTGACTGAACTCATCATTCATCTTTTCATCAATAATTGTTGTCCTATGTCTGCTTGTAAGGTCGTCTTCAACGTCCGAGTCAGGCGGAGTCCTCAAGGTGTCACTCGGACAGTGATGCTCAAGGTTCAACATGTCAACGTTGATGTTCACCCCAATACTAGCAGACGTATCGCCCCACTCACTAAGTGGAGTATATCACTAACACCTTCAGTTTGAGGGGTTTGGTTTAGCTTCCCATGCGTTTTCGATCTCTTTAGTTGCACTTCATCATCCTCACTGTCAGACTCCTCTTCACACTTTTTGGCTTTTCAATTGGGGTCAGAAATGTCCTCGGAGTCGGAAAACATCTCTTCGGATCTTCAGGAAGCACTGATCTCGATCATTGGTGCTTTCCTTTCACTTTCTTACTCAATTGTTGCGTGGATAGTTCGACTATCCTTGCGGATGCCAACCTTATTCTATTTGCAATTTGCTTCAACAATGTGTTGTTGCGCAGCTCTTCCAACCATGGATCTTTACCACATGCTTCCTCATCAAATAGTTGAAGCACATAAAAATTGATTTCGCATACACCTTGTTGTTTATCCTTAATTAGGCAAACATCTTCATCGCTACATAGAACTTCGATGTCAGTTTTAATAACTTCATTTGGTGGAACATAGGTGATTACACTATCTCTCTTCAAACCGTAATACTCCAGGAGAACAGCGACATTGAAGTAGATAAACGCTTGGTCAGACAGGTAGGTCAAACATACTTTGTCGTTGTAAACACCGTCCTCTCAATTACCATCGTAGTGGATGTGTAGAAACCACTTCTCCTCACTTGAACTTGACATTCTGCAAAAACGTTTATGTCAGTAGTGAACCTTCAACACAGAAACAAACAAGCCTTACATACAATTAAACATATCATCTCTATATACAACCAGAACATATCTACTGCTCATTCAATTAAAACAACAAGTAAACATATTAACCTTTCAAGAGGCTTTTTTCCTGTCACCTTTGGAAAATTTCGAACAACACAAGAAGGATTTTTGAGACGCAAAGCATTTATACAAGATGTTTACCCAGTCAGAAGTTACCTTATGAAGAGAAGAACTGATTCGCCAAGAGACTTCGAAATGGCACGGGAGAAATTGCACCAGACTTCGAAATTCCAAGGGAAGGTCACGTCGCTTCGGGAAACTGCACCAGCCAAGAGAAAAAACGAAATTGCACCAGAAGAATTGATATTGCACCAGCCGCGTTGCTTCAGTCATCGCACCAGCGGAAAGGTCTTCGCGAAGCTTCAGGAGTCGCTTCAGCGGGGAGGATTAGGGTTTAGAAAGAAGGGAGGAATGGGGAGGAGGAATCGATTCGGAAATTTTGGGTAGGAGAGTTCGGTTCATTAATTAGAGAGGTAGAGGATGAGATAGAGGGACACTTCGGTTCGATAATTGGAGGGAAAATATGATGAGGGTAGTTTCGGTATTTTTAATTAATTTTTTTTACGCTAAAAAAATCAAGCACGTGAGCTGCATGTGTCCAATTTAAACGGACAAAATGATGGAAGAACAAACGTTTCTTCAAGAACCAACAAAATAAAAAATAATACATCAAAAATCCGTGACCCAAAACAAGTTACATCAGTTAGCAATTTTGACAAACATATTACTTCTTTTTCATATTTTTCCCTAGTTTTTATTTTACTTTTCGGGTTTTTGGTTCGGATCAATCCGACTGTTTATATATATATACATAATTAATAAATTTATAATAATTTAGTGTTTCAATTGATTTTAATAAAAAAATTATGTAAAAATTAATTGTTCAACAGTTATTTTGTTGTTTAATTATTTTTAATGCTCATTTTGATTTTAAATGTATATTCTTCAATTTTTTTATTGAAACCGAAATCGGGCAAATAATTTGTACTATGAGCGAGCAATTTATTTCTTCTTATATATTTTTTGGGTCAAGTATTTTTATGGAATCACCATTTGAGATAAATAATATCAGTTAAATAATAATGTATTATGTTTTCATAACTTTTAAGCTATGTCTAATACTGTAAATAACTATAGGGTTATGACTATTACCAACTCTATCATATTATCATTCAACTCTATCAACTCTCGTAATCCAATGTATAAAAATATACTAAGTGATAGCACATAGGCCAAAATATAAAATCGTGAACTTCAGTTATAAGCAACCATCCATTATTAGCTAATCCTAGTACACAAAGTATAACTAACTTTAACAACCCATTAAAATTGGCACCGAAATTGAATCAGCAGTTTCCCAAAGGTGTCCCGACAGCAGATAGAACAAAGCCTAATTTAGCAGATAAATAAAACTATGAACCCAACAGATGGAAAACGACAATATCTTACTTTGACTCGAGGAGGCACAAATACGACGTGCGACAACCAGAAGTTCCCAATAGCCAAAAATAATTAAAGAATCCTGAACCGTCAGAAAATATTCGCTACAAATAAATAACGAAACCAACCCATCTTCTTTCTTATCATTTCTTGGTTTTTTGGAGGGGCCAGGCCAATTATCATTTGTTGTTCACTTCGCACAATTCCATGCAGAAATAGAGTGCACTAGCATTATTATAATATAATGGATAAATAAAAACAAATATTAGGATGCAAAGCTAAATAAAAACTTATTGGGCAACATTGTCGTCGATGTTCATAATTTCGCTCTGACCAAGAATGTAGCAGCAAAGAACCTTGCACTTCACCATGTTGTTATGGACGTAAAACCCTGGAGCCACCATGACTTGAACCTTCGCCGTCCTGACTCGAGCATTCCGACCCGAGCTCGTGGCCTGTTCCATGTAAACTGGGTCGAATCCTGCTCCTTCAGCCACCCTGAAGATGGAGATCCCTGGGTGCACCGAGTTTGCAAGTAGATGAACGAGCCACACACTCTTCGACGCACAGAAGAAACCCTCCAATAGCTGCTCTGACCACGCGCTTCTCCACTTCAACATCTGCCTGATCTCGTTCATTTTCCTGTCGTAGAACTGACCGAATCGCTCGCTAAAATGTTTCGCACCCTTGTCTCCTACTTCCTGCCAAGTCATTCCCTTAAGAGCCTTGAACATATCGAAGTTCGCCCTGCACCGCTCGGTTGGATTGAGTATCGTGGAGATGGCGGCATCTTTTCCAAACCCTACCGTCTCGAAATTTTCGAAGAATGAATGGTTTAGGAGAGACTCCAGGTAAAGAACCATGTTTTTGGGGTTGGTCGTGCCCAATGATATCTCCATACCGTAAGATCGAAGAAAGGCGAATATTGCTTCGTGGACTGAGAGTCCCATGCGCGGGAGCTGTGATCCCAGCAGGCGACTTAAAACCCTAATCACAACCATGCATTATAAGAACTTCAAACTATTGCATGGTCTAATCTAACCATGCACGATACTAACATGAACACCGTCACATTAAGCGTACCTGACATTGTTGCTTGCTTCTGAGACATACGTCAAGAAATGTTGTTCAATCAATCTGCCATCCGTACGGGATACATGCTGACTACTTCCTGATGGCGAACCGTTTCCGGTCTGCTTTTCGAGGCCCGATTTCAATCCATGGCAATACACTTCGAGACGATTCAGCTTCTTCTCGAGTTCGGTCATGGAGTGCTTCAACCTCGACGCCTCAACAAGAGCCTCGTCTCTCGACCTCGTGGTCTCGATCAACTTGTTTGCCAACTCACCCAATGCAGCCTTCCAGTACTGCTGATCGTCGTTGATAATCTGATGCGGTCCCACCGGGCTTTTCCTTGTTAGGAAAGGCGAGATTATCGTTCTCAAGAAACGGTTCGGACTCGGCATAGGGGAAAGTCGAGACAAATGGTACTCAGAGGGGACGATGGAAATTTTCTCTTGAGGATTTGGTCGGCAGTTATCGCATGGGATAGATATAGAAGCATCCTTTGACCCTGCTCTTGTTGTGGTCGGGTGCTTGCGGGGAGGTGTTGGAGGATGGTGGCGGCGGGGGTGGTTGGGGTTGTTTCCGGCTTCTTTCTCCATGATATCACCGCTGCTTCGTCTTGGTGTGGTCGCGTAATGAAACCAGTATCTGTCGTATAGATCGTCTTCTTCTGTGATGCGTTCTTGAATCTGCAGATTAATTAAGAAACCAACATCATAACTGGACTATATACATGTATATATATATATATATATGTCATGAAGAAGATAATATGTACTTACAGAAGGGAAATGGTGGTTTTGACGGGGAAGTGGAGACTTGGAAGAGGAAGGAGAGTAAAGGGATGGAGATTTGGGAGCCATAATGATCTTGCTCTGTTTCGAGTAGTCTCGTGATTCTCTGAAACAAGACAATATATACCTAGTGGAATATTTTTATTATATATGATGGTTTATTTTCATTTAAAAATATATAATTTTCCATTTCTTTTTCTTGGATTGTCTAATTAATGCTGTATTGTATTTGTGTCGTCGTTTTATGGGTAAAGTTTTAAAACAAATGACTCTTTTGCGGAGAGGCTAGCTACGACCCTTGCATATTGTAATTTATTATTTCACTCATCTATTAGTATATATATATATATATATATAAATTTTTTATTGTGTTACTGGATAATATAGAATCCAATCCTAAACAAACTAGGGAAACACCAGACTTTGTGCTTCACAAATATTCATTAATAAATAAATAAATACAAAAACAAAATACTGAAATTGAAATACTCAGTAGTAAGTAGGAGTCTTTGTTGGCTAAGTAAAACATAAGTTAGGAAACTGAATATCTTGATTGATAGAAAGTGATTACAGAACAGGTTTATTTACATTACTTATACAACAAATTACTATTCTGCTTTTTGACAATTCAGCTTCTACTCAAGTACATTTCAGGTATGTCAACATTCCAGATTTACTTTTGACCAAGATTTACTTTTGTCTTTTGACATTTGTTCACCCTAGTCTTCTAGGTTTTCTGACTTTTGATTCTCTTGACTGCAGATTCTGACACTCCCCCTCAAGTTGAGTCGTCGGATCTCTGATGCTCAACTTGCTCAGTACTTCTCTGAATGACTTAGAGTTGACTGCTTTTGTAAGTATATCTGCTAGTTGATCCTCGGAGCGAACGAATGGTAATTTAATATTCCCGGCTTCGAGGTTTTCTTTGATGAAGTGTCTGTCCACTTCAATATGCTTGGTTCGATCATGTTGAACCGGATTTTCTGAAATACTGATCGCTGCTTTGTTGTCACATAGCAGTTCACAGGATCCCTTTGGCGGAAAACCTATCTCCGTCATTAGGTTTCTTATCCATAGGATTTCTGTTAGTCCCCTTGCTATTCCCCGGAACTCTGCCTCTGCACTGGATAGGGCCACCACCTTTTGTTTCTTACTCCGCCATGTTACCAGATTATCCCCAACCAGGGTAAAGTACCCAGATGTGGATCTTCGATCAACTGGATTTCCAGCCCAGTCTACATCTGTGTACCCTTGAATCTCTAGATGACCATTTCTTCGGAATAGAACTCCATGTCCTGGAGTGTTCTTCAAATATCTCATTATCCTCATGACTGCTTCCATATGATCCTCTTGAGGTTGATGCATAAACTGACTTACTACTCCAACTGCGTAGGCAATATTCGGTCTAGTGTGTGACAAATATATAAGTTTGCCTACTAGCCTCTGATATCGTTCTTTATCCGCTAGTTTCGCCCCTTCAGTTATGCGTAGACCATGATTTACCACCATTGAAGTATCAGACAGTTTGCATTCCAACATTCCGGTTTGTGTCAAGAAGTCCAAAATATACCGCTGAGCTATAAAGATCCCTTCTCTTGATCTTAATACCTCAATTCCCATAAAGTATTTTAAATTTCCGAGATCCTTCATCTCAAATTCCTTGAACAAGTTTTTCTTTAACCTGTCCATCTCTTCTGTATCATTCCCGGTGATAATCATGTCATCGACATAAATAATCAAACAGGTTATTCGATCTCCTATCTTCTTCAAGAATAGGGTGTGGTCTGAGTTGCTTTGCTTGTACCCATATGTCTTCATGGCTATAGTGAACCTTCCAAACCACGCCCTAGGAGATTGTTTCAGGCCATAGAGTGACTTTTTCAATCGACATACTTTTCCCTCTTGACCTTCATTCGTGTATCCTGGTGGAGCTTCCATATACACTTCTTCTTCAAGATCTCCGTGGAGAAATGCATTCTTCGCATCAAACTGGTGGAGAGGCCAGTCTTTGTTTGTGGCTACAGACATCAATACTCTGATTGTGTTTATCTTTGCTACAGGGGAGAATGTCTCAGAGTAGTCAATACTGTATGTCTGAGTGTATCCCTTTGCGACCAGTCTTGCCTTATACCTATCGAAGGAGCCATCCTGCTTGTATTTGATGGTATAAGCCCACCTGCAGCCTACCGGTCTTTTTCTGACTGCAACCTGCACATCTCCCATGTCTTGTTTTTCTCTGGTGCCTCCATCTCGACATCCATAGCCTTTCTCCAGCTCCTAGATTGTTAGGTCTCGCTGATTGTACTTGGAATATCTTCTGAGAGGATAGACATGGCGAACGCCTTTGCTTCCTCACTTAACCTCCCCCTTACTTCATTTGTCACCGGATACCTTGATTTGTTTGGCTCCCTATTTGGTGTGTATCTTTTTGGTGGTCGTCCTCGATTTTCTCTTGGAGGTAACTTGTATCCTTCCGTCCTTGGTTCCTCCTGTTCTTCAATATAAATATCCTCAACTATATTGATATTTTGAGGTTCGGACGGACTTACCGGGCTATTCTCGGATACCTCAAACGAGGGATTATAAGTTGTGACCCTTAGTTCGCTTGTTGCTACTGGCGTGTCCGATGATGGCTCATTGGTTCGGTCAGCCAGCTTATTTTGATCATCATGCGAGGGACTATGGCTATCATAGGATAGATTTGGACTACTCACCCAATCTAGTGGATCAACTATCTGATTCCCCCCTTGAACAATAGATTGGTGGTAGAAATATTATGTTTCAAGAAAATCACAGTTCATAGTGGTGAATGTGTGACGATTTGTAGGATCATAACACCGATACCCTTTTTGATTTACCCCATATCCGATAAACACACACTTGACAGCACACGGATCAAATTTGGTGCGGTCAATTTTTGGTATATGTACGAACACAGAGCATCCAAAGACACGAGGAGTTAGGCTGAGGTATGGGGGTATTTTGGTCATTTTTGACAGAACATGTATCAGTGTTTGAAGATGTAGACTTTTTGTGGGAAGACGATTTAGAAGATACGTGGCTGTTGCAACAGAATCAGGCCAGAAAAATTTCGGTACTTTGGACTCGATAAGGAGGGATCTATTCATTTCGAGGATTATGCGGTTTTTCCATTCTGCCACACCATTCTGCTCTGGCGTGTGTGGGCAGGAAGTTTGATGAATAATTCCTTTTTCTGAAAAGAAATTTTTTCATATTTGGGTTGACAAATTCCCCTCCATTATCAGACCGAAGTACTTGAATAATTTCCTGAAACTGAGTTTGGATCATTTTGAAGAAGTGAATGAATTTGTCACACATTTCGGATTTTTGTTTTAAAAAATACACCCATGTCATACAAGTGCAATCGTCTACAAACAACACAAAATATCTGAGACCATGTACCCAGATATAGGTGTTGGACCCCAAACGTCAGAATGTACTAAGGAAAAAATAGACTCCATCCGAGTTTTATGTGGCTTAAACGTTTGTCTATGACTTTTTGCAAGAATACAAGTCTCACAAAAAAGATTAACACTTTTATTCAAAAACAACTTAGGAAGCAAGAGTTTTAGATAATCCGAGGATGGATGACCCAATCTCCTATGCCATAGCCAAGTCTCTAGTTCTGAAGATCCATGAGCAAGCAACACCGAACCTGGTTGAGTCATTTCGTCCACGTAGTATAGACCCGCGCGTTCAGTGCCACGCCCAATAATCACCCATGTTTGGATATCCTGCAATACACATAAATTTGGATTCATCACCAAAGTACAACTCATCTCCTTAGTGACATGAGACACTGACAACAATTTATTCGAAAGTGTCGGAACTAGGAGACAATTTGATATCTTCAAAGTCGGTAAAATTTCTACGGTGCCCATTCCCGTAACTGAAGCCTTCCCTCCATCTGCTGTTTTAATATATTCAATCCGAGATCTTATAATATTAACAAGATCATTTGAATCATACGTCATCGTATCTGTTGCACCGCAGTAAAAAATCCACTTACTATTTTTAAGTCTGGTTTTATGTTGGACTGAATAAGCCCGTGTCAAATGTTGAGGGACTGATTTGCAATAATCAGGGGCTATTCTATCAGTTTTTATAACATTCGGGCAAAAAACGCTAGGGTTAGAAGTAGAGGGACTTGGATGCAATTTCCAAGTCCCTATACCTTCATTAGCAGCAACCCCCGTTTCATTACGCGGTTCCTCTCCAAACCAGGAGCTCTTCCATGGCTGCGGCTCCTCCTCCCTTGCTCTGCTAGGGTTCGGTCCGTTGAGTCCTTCCTGGTGCCGCACCTCGCTAGGGTTCCAGCCGAACGCTTCTCCATCGTGGCCAGGTAAGTTTCCTCGGTTCCGATTGTTGTTTTCTTGGTCTCCTTGGTCCCGATTGAAATGGAAATCGCCCCTTCGGTCCCGATTGTTATTTGCTGCGTGATTGATGTTTGTTGCTGCGTGATTGATGTTTGCTCGGTCCCGATTGTTGTTTGCTTCGTGATTAACGTTTGATTCGATTCTCCTTGGAAAGTTAGGGTTTTCGCCGACCCTTACTATTCCGGCGAAGGGACCGCCGGATGCTGGTGGCCACGGTTGAGTCCAGCCGAGAGGGGATCCTCGCCCTGCGTCAGCTACGCCTCCGACCGAACCTTCGACCTCGCTGCCGGTGCCGCCTCCGACGTTGGTGGCCGTGGAGTTGCTCGTTGCGACGGCGGCACAGTTCTGAGCCTTCTCCGCGCGACTCTCGTCCCACCACTCCGGGTACCCGATCAACTGGAAACACCCCTCTTTGGTATGCCTAGTCCCTCCGCAATGTGTGCATTTTATCTTTGATTTGTCAATTCGGGATGACGAACCACCGGGTTTCCCGGTTGTTTCCGACCGATTCTGTGGTGGTCGAAAATGTTTTGCTGCGTTTGCTGTCGGTTGTGTATTGCCCCTAGCATATAACCCGTAATCCGAACCCGATGATGGTCCGTCACCGGAGGTTGCCGCTCCCAGGATGTAGAGCCTGACGGCTTCCTTTCGGATGGAAGCATAAGCTTCCTCGACTGAGGGGGTATTCGGTCCTGTCGGAGGACCTCTCTTTTGATCCCATCGAATTTGGGATCAATTCCTCCCAAAAATTGGTACACTTTAGTTTTGGTCCAAAGTTGGTTGTATGCTGTGATGTCGTGGTTACATACCATCGGATTTGGTCGTCTGGCTTCGATCTCTCCCCATATGGATTGCATCGTGAGCCAGAATTCTTCGAGTGTCATTGTCCCCTGAATCATCTTTGCAGCTTTGTTATGCAAATCAAAAATTTGTAATGCATCCTTACCACTTCCGTAAGTAGTTTGTAATGCTGTCCATAGATCCCGGGATGTAAGGTAGTGTGCGACATTGTTGGCTAGTCGTGGATCGATATTCTGAATCATCAATGAGAAAACGACTAGGTCATCTTGTTGCCACCTTTCATACCCAGGTTCACTTCGGTTTGGGGGGTCCGGATTTCCGGAAAGATGTTGCATACGCCCCCGACCTCCAATAGAAATTTGCATCAATCTTGCCCAAATGTGATAATTCTGGCCATTTAGCTTTGTACTCACCGTGATATTTTCTGGTAAGTCTTTGGATGGTTTTTTATTAAGGCTGAGGCTGGTTTTGAGGAGGTTGGCTATTTTAAGGGTCAGGTCCTCATCACTGAGACCTGATCCTGTTTGGGTTTGGGAGTGGCTTTCGGTGTCGGACAAGTTGGCTTGGTCGGTTCAGTTTTCTGGTAGATGATGAGCACCAGAAAACATAGAACACAATCCTAGAATGGGTTGTGATCCTGCTCTGATACCATGTTGGCTAAGTAAAACATAAGTGTGGAAACTGAATATCTTGATTGATAGAAACTGATTACAGAACAGGTTTGTTTACATTACTTATACAACAATTTACTATTCTGCTTTTTGACAATTCAGCTTCTACTCAAGTACATTTCAGGTATGTCAACATTCCAGATTTACTTTTGACCAAGATTTACTTTTGTCTTTTGACATTTGTTCACTCTAGTCTTCTGGGTTTTCTGACTTTTGGTTCTCTTGACTGCAGATTCTGACAGTCTTAATGGGTTATGGTCCATTGTAAGCTCATAGTGTGCCGTTTAATTTTGACTTACGGTATTGTGATTTGTGAATTTAATAGAAGTCGAAATGTGAGTCAATTGTGAATCGCTTGTAACATTTGTGATCGATGCAATTTTATAAAAATTATAGGATATATTTTAGATTAATAAAAATATTAGAGGTCAGTATATAATATGTGCAAAAATAATTCATACTATATGAATTAACATTATATATATTGCCTACTAATCTCTAATATTTTCATTTAGAAAAATAAATGTTATATTTGGTAAAGAAGCTAAGGTACTACAGAGCACATCAGTTAACCCATTTTGAATGGAATTTAGTCGCTATTCTCGCAGTATAAATCTGGTAGATAATAATATACTGCAAATCTAGTATAGAGTGAATCTGACACTGATTATAGGAGGTGGCTTTAAGACCACTAGTCCTACTCTTTTTTTCTACAAATAAATTTATTTCTCTACTAAGAAAATGTTTCCAATTTCAGTCTTCATTTTTTATAATAATTACGAATGAAATATTCCAAATAGTTATGATATAGGAGTTGACTCATTAATTAGCAGCAGTTGCCATAAGGGGAAGGGAACGAAAGTCTGTACTCCTTCGGAAACGACAAGAGTGTAGTGGAGGAGGCACTCTTTGCATTCATTTGGGTCAATGTACGTACCTATCTCTATCCTGGTAGGTTCATACATAAAGAAAGTAGGCTTTATTCACGAATTAGTTCGACCCCGAACATGTTCTAAACTGAACTAAAACTGTTTAAATTAAATTAGTATTTTTTTGGATCATTAAATGAACTGGTTTATTTTAACAGAAAAAATTAGTTTGGTTAAAATCGATTTGAACTGGTTTGGTCTTGTTTTTTTTATAAAAAAAAAAGATATAGTTTCAGTTTAGTAAAAAACAGAACCGATTCAATCTAAAACAGAATTGGTCCAATAAATAGATACTCTTGAACATTGAACTACGCATAATACACAAACAAAATACTCCTTTGTAATATTTAATCAACTAGGTTAGACTGGTTTGGTTTATTTTATTTTGGTCGGTTCAAAAATTGTAAATGTTTAATCCGGTTTGTTTTGAATGTTTAGGATAAACTAGTACAAAAACGAATCGATTCAAACTAATCGAACTTAGTTGAATCCACTTTTTGAACTAGCTTACTTCAACCTTAAAAACCTTGTTTAGTTTTGGAACTAGTTCGGTCGAACCAGTTCAAACCTGTCCAGAATCAGTTCAGATCTGGTTTAGCTCGGCTGAACCGTTTTTTTTAACTAGACTAAAGAGATATTTGAGATGACTTGAATATTTAAAACAATATATTTTAATACCGAATTTGCTTGAAGTAGAGACCAACGCACCGTCTCATACTTCTCCACCTCTAGTGTAGCATGTGTTAGCAATCATGAAGGATGTAGTAATTTTTAAACTAAGACCATTTCGCCCCTGACAAGCAGGTTCGTACTTAACGATTCATTGAATGATCACCTCCCATAACACAACAGTGTCGTCAAGACATAAATTAGCACGGAGTTTTTCCTGATCGACCTGAATAATATATGAACTCAAACAACTCAATTGATTGAATACAATAGTCAACGCGGAACATCTCTCACGTCGATGAATATGTCACATTCATTTATTTTAAATCCATTTTTCTATATGACATTGTCAAATTTATGATGTCACTGTTATTCTGGCTTTTACCTGGAGAATAGCCATAATGTTATTTCATCAATTTACAGACTTTCTTTTCTTGCCCTGAAGCAAAAAAGCATTTATCAGGCTGTTCCATATAGATTTCTTCCTATTAATCTCCATTTGAGAAAACGTTTTACATTCATCTGTTGTACTTCCAAATTTTGCAATGCCACTATCCTGAATATCATCCTAATTGATATTATTTTCGTTACCGGAGAGTATGTGTCAAAGTAGTGAAAGTTCTCTCTCTACATGTAACCCTAAATTACAAGTCTTGCTTTATACTTATCAATTGTACCATTCGTTTTCATTTTTCTTTTAAAAATCCACTTGTAGCCTAGTGTTTTAGATCCTGGACGAAGATCCATTTGTTTCCAAGTATGATTCTGAAGGATGGACTCAATTTCACTATTGATCACCTCTTTCCCTAAAAGCCCTTTAGAAGAATTCACGACTTCTTGAAATATTTGAGGTTCAACTTCAAGCATATAGCTAAAAACAAAATTGGACTAATATTTTTTCTACTCCAGCCCTTTTCCTTTTCCTGGGTTTCACCTCAACATTTCTTTCATTTTCTAGATCATGACTATTATCACCAATAGTCCCATATGTTCGTTTCGACGAAATTGTTTCCCCTAGACCTAGTCAAAAATTTCTTCAATGAAAAACGCATTTCTTGATTCCATTATTGCGCTCCTTGTGCATATCCAAGATCTTTGAATCATGCACAAGACATTTTTCGTGAGACACTCCCTCATTTGAGTATAAATGCAAAGATTTCACTACATTTCACAACTTGTGGAGAGTTCTCTACACTTACTTGAGATACTCTAATACATTAAATTACTATTTGATAGCTACCCACGTTATAAGTGATCAAAAACTTAGTCAGAATGTTCAATTTCTTCTAAACAAATTAAGCGTCACAACACGAGTTTGGACTCAAAATCTTATAGATTTTAGTCACCTCAACATTTATTAGTCCTGAAATCATCATTTTCCTCAATAAAATTTAAATTATTTATGGGTATCCAAAGTTTCATTTAGACTAATTCCCAAGTCGCTGGAGGGTTCACAGAGTGTCCCATTACCCACCTTTTCTAAACATAATCATAAGGTTCGCAGGCTAGGTGGTAGGTACACCACTCTTTTCACTTCAAACTCAATCACATACATAGAATCCCTAAATTGAACTTTTATATGGATAACACCACGATAAGTTCATTGTATCCAAGTTCATACCAGATCTATCAATTTTTCTGCATGGACTAATCCAACTAGACGAGTCATAGTTAGTCTCCCAAATGAATTTCATAACCTGAACGTTGCTACGGTGGAACGCTTGTCAGACCTACAATCTGACCTAAAGACGAAATTTTGAATAAATATTTTTTGGGTCGACGCCACTAGTTACTTAAAGGCTAACTAAAAATCTTAATGACCTTGAAAAAAGAAATTATACACCTAGGTTATTAAAATAGTCTACGTTTAAAGATTAGAATTCAAGGATTTTGTTACAAACTAAAACATGATTAAAATTTCTTCATTTCGATACTCTATTAGCTTAATTTCCCATTTCTTTTTACATGATATTTACAAAAGAAAAATGATAACGTATTCATTACAAAAAGGATAAATCTCCTTATTAATTAGAATCAAACTAATTAAAATAAATGGAAAAGTATGAAAAAGATGTAACATGTTTGACCCCGGTGGTAAAAGCATCCCAAAGTTTGTTTTTGATGCAGTATGTTTGCTGTTGTTGGTTTTTGACGAATTCCGTTTGTGTCCGTTAAAAAATTCCGTTAACACCGCAAATGCTTTGCACGTTACTTTTTTTCGGTGTGAAATTCCAAAAATGTTCCTTACTTTTTCACTGTTATTATATGCTGTTTTCCCTCCATTGTTCTTCCCGATTCTAATGATGTTTTTTTTGCATAAGAAGTGCTTCTGTTATACCTCGTACTTGTTTCGTTCGCACTTGTATGTACAAACTACAAATCATCAAACTCTCATTGAGGCAGTATATGCTGGTCAGAGATACTTTAGTTGTTGAAGAGTTCTTTGGTATGTTCGGAAATACTAGACTATGGTAAATTGAAGGAATGGTGTATATTCCATATGTTATTGTTTAGCAGCAAGAAAAATGATTAACCGATAGTAACTTCGGCTTTTTGTAGAGATTAATCAACAAAAATGATTTTTTTTACTATAACCCATCAATTCGAAAGACTATAGTCTGCAAATAGTTTTAGGGTTTGTAGAGTTTAAACACCAAAAACGCTCCCAAGGCTAAACACTACATAAATCAATAATCAAACACTAAATAGAACAAATACTTGCATGGAATTTATCATGCATAATGAACCCGTAATACTTCAATTAAGAAGTTGTGTTCTCTAGTACCTGTAACTACTATGTAGATTACTTTGTTCCGGTGATATCTTTTTGTAAATTGCCTGACAAATCATATCAACAGCATCACTAGATTGTGCTGGATACTGGTCCTCAAAATGTTGCACAATTACTTTGAGTCTCTCCCGCATTACAGACCATTTCTTCCTCTTGACCTTTCGTAGAAGATTGACCAAGTATCCTTTTTTCACAGCATCGGATGAATTGACAAAGATGCAGAATTTCGTGTAGTCAAGAACATCCTCGAATGGGAGTTCAATTTTATCGATGATTATCACTGGGACGCAATGATTGACAATTGCGTCAAAGAGGCAGTTCGAGGAGGGGGTGTCTCCAGCAATGTTGAGGCAGAATTTGGATGAGGACATTCCATGGCTTGCTTGGCTCGTTCCACCTCCATTGATACTTCCAAAAGAAAAATAAACATATTTCTCGTCTTTCAAAAGGTAATACAGTTACGGACGAATGAAGTCTCCCTGAAAAGAACAACCGATCAGGAATTTACAGGTAGTATTGAACTTCAACTATAACGAGAATGAAGAACTTCAATTTTAAGTTGATATATTCAATTTAGTGAAATATGTTCCATATATCACGGTTTTGAAATTATGTTCTTCATATCCATTGTGGAAGGGACGACAATAATGATTATGACTATCTGCAAGAATTTAAGCTTTTGCAGCGGTTAATCGGGAGGGAAGGAGTGCAAGGGGATTCATTCGCAAGGGTCACCGATGATGGGTTTTAAGGGAATAGAGAGCGGTTCGGTTATTGGAGGGAACCAATTCGGATATTGGAGGGAAAACAACTCAAGGGTAGTTTCGATATTTTCATTTTTCGTTTTTTTAACGTTCAAATAATCAAGCACGTGAGTTGCACGTGTCCAATTTAAACGGATAAATTGACGGAAAAATAATCGTTTATTCAAAACCAACAGAATAAAACATACTACATCATAAACCCGCGGTCCAAAACAAGTTACATTAGTTACCAATTTTGTCAAACATATTACATCTTTTTCATACTTTTCCCTAAAATAAATACACAAATATGTACAAACATATAAAAGGAGAATAAAAAGAGTTTTTTTCACAATTTTATGATAATAAAAGTATCAATTAATGTAAGAAACAGTAAGCTAATGTAAATAAGTAATTAAAATATTAATATAAACATGAAATAATATATGTTTGTACATATAGATATAGAACCTTGTATATCTTTATTACGTATCTTTGTGGAGCTACAGTTTACTGTCTAGAATGAGTTAAAGAGTAACACATCTGGGACAAAGTTGCTTGGACGCGAGGATTACGCTTGTGATGGCAGGACGACTAACATATATGGGTCAGCACTGCGTCTTCTAAAGATGGTAACTGGTAGCGAGCATATCAGGGACAAAGCAGAGCTATAGATTACGAATGAAGCGAGCCAAAGAGTAGCATATCTAGGACAACACAAATTTGAACACGAGGATTATGTGTGCGATGACATGACGACTAGTATATTTGGGACAACGTTGTGTCTTCTGACTACTTGTAGCGGGTTTATCTGGGACATCGCGGAGCTACAGTTGGTCGATTAGGGCGAGCCAAAGACTAGTGTATCTGAGACAACACAACTTTGAATGTAAGGATTACCATGTGACGGTAACCGGTAGCAAGCATATCAGGGAACTACTTAAAACGAAATTATCACATATCTGGGATAACAGGACTTTGGAAGCAAAGCTAAGACGTCGATGATGATCTGAAATGTTTTCCCTAACTTTTTCCTTGAATATGCATTATGCGACAACCTAGTGGGATTCTTTATTTCTTTGATTTTTGTCTCTCTTTGTTCTCTCTTTTTGCCACGGTAATCTTCATGAGAGTTTTATGATTGTCCCTTCAGTTTCCCTATTTTTGGATGGACTGACTCTATAGTCTATAGGTTTTTAGTCCATCAGGAATTTTTTCCTATTATTTTGCCATGATTGTAATTTTCCATTTTAGAATCGTGTCTATCTAAATTTTCTCTAGGCCGCCCTTTCAATTTTTCAACCTACCAGGAATACTCTCTTTGTTTTGTAGTCAATGGTAGGGTGGTTGTAACCCTTATGAATTTTCCACCCGCTTGAGAACAATCTGCTATCTTTAGTTAATTGAACGGTGACTTATTGCCCTTGTAAATATTTCACTTGTCGAAACACTCTCTTTATATGTAGCTAATTAGAGGGTTTCTGAGGCCTTTATGAATTTTTTCTCTTCGTGGAAACACTCTATTTATTGATAGTCAATTACAAGGTGAATACGATTCATATGTATTTTTGTACAAAAATAATAATAAATAAAATGGATTACATGAAAATATTCCTTGAAACGCTCTCTTTATTTCGTAGTCAATTGGAGGGTGACTGTGCCCTTTTTGATTTTTCATCTTTGTGGGAATAATCTATTTATTGGTAATCAATTAAAGGGTGACTACGAGCCATTCTGATTATTTATGATTTAAATAATTTTCGAAATTGCAAAAGTGCACTCTTTATTTGTAGTAAATTGAAAGATGATTGTGGTCCATAATAATATGTTTCTACTCTCAATAATCTTTTAATTCGCAGGAGCACTCTATTTATAGTCGATTGAAGGGTGGTTGTGACCGACACAATTTTTCACTTCTCGAAGACACTCTCTTATACGTAGTCGATTTAACGGTGCATGTGACCGTATCAATTCTCAATTTGCAGAGCCACTCTTTTGTAAGTAGTCGATTATAAGGGTGATTGTGACCCCTACAAATTTTCACTTTTTTTTTTATCTCTCTTTATATATAGACAATTGAATGTGGTTGTGACCCATACTACCTCACAAGAACACACACTTTATTTGTCTATAGTCAATTGAAAGGGCGACTGTGGCCTATCTAAAAGTTTCTATCTTGTGGAAACATTGTCTTCTATCACGGAGGAAAATCTTTTTTATTTGTAGCCAATTTAAGGGTGGATGCTACCCATTCTAATTTTCTACCTCATGGAATTTTATCTATATAACCAATTAAATGTTGAGTGCTATCTGTACTAATTTTTCACATTATGGAAACGCTATATTTACCAGTAGCCATTTAAAGGGTGATTGTTACCCATAAATTTTTTCCACTTTGTGGATCTCTCTTCGTTTATATCCGATTAAAGGGCGGTTGTGGCATTTACAAATGTGTTATCTCTATTTATATATAGTTAATTAAAGTGTGGCTGCGACCCATAAAAAAAATATTATGTGCAAACAAGTCTATTTACATGTAACTAGTTAGAGGGTAATGTATACAAAAACTATACATTTTATCTTTCTACAAAAAACTAATGAATAAGATAAAGTATACAAAAGGATTTCTTCGATTGAAGTATTTTTAGGCAGCTCAAGCATATTGTGAATTTTTTTATCACTGATATTATATATTTGAACGTCGGGTAAGATTTCACCTTTTTTTTATATCCTAAACTTTGCTTGGAATGCCTTTACAGATTTTTAGTCCAACAAATATTTTATTTTTTAACATATTATCATGATTGTCCCTACAGACTTTCAATTATGCCCAGCATTCCTTTTTTTTCCCGTCTAATTGTCCTTCATAGGTTTTTGATCTAAAGGGAAATTAGTTCTTTTTTCTCTCTTTTTTCTTACAAGAAAGGACACGTCATATTTTAGTCCAACAATAAGAATATATTCAGATCAAGAATTGACTGCTTGAGACACAGTTATGCAGGTGCTGCAAATAGAGGATCCTTGAATAGATTTGACATTAAATGTTGGTATGGCAGATGAGTCTGGAGTCGCAATCGTGGTTGATGCGATTTATACCTCTATTAAGGTAAATGTATGAGCCAATTTTGTATATGCATGTCTGAACCCTGTCAAAGATACCTAAAATACTAAGTTCAAAAAATAAGAAATGTCATGAACAATTATTGCTTGTTTTATTTTTTTCTTCTGAAAACTTGAATGTAATTCATTTTTTTTTTATAATTTGTTTTATTACAATTGGAAAAATAAAAAAATTTAGGTCTATGAAATTGTTAAATTTACTAAGTCAAGTACTTTCTATTTGAATCAAACAAACGATAAATATTTGAAGTTTTTGTTAAATGTCATTCATTTAAACTTGTATAATCATACTCAACTAAATAGTTTTTGTACTTAAGATACTTGCTCTTGTTAAATTTGATATTTTGTTTTGGTAAAATACGACATTGCCCCCTAAAGTTTACGTAGATTTTAACTTCCCCCTTAAAGTTTAAAATTTTAAATTTTAGTCCTAATGTTTCGACCGAATAAAAAATCCCCCTTGTTGTGAGTTGGTCATTTATTCTTGACGGATTCTTGGTCATGTGCGTGACACGTGCTATTTTAAAAGATGGAAGTGACAAAATTGCCCTCCCTTCCCTCTATACATCCTCATGTGTGTGGCAGAGCTTCGTAGTTGCAGAAATGGTGACCATAAGAGAAGAACAAGAAGAAAAGAGACATCTACCAGAACCCACACCCTGCTAAAAGATCATGCCAAACCTAACAAAAGGACCCTCACAATCTCCATCGTCACTGAATCCTTTCTCCTTCTGGTGTTACTTCACTCTCCCCATAGACTTAATCACTCTCTTCTTTGTCCCATTCTCCTCCCAAGACCCAAAATTGTGGTTCCTCAGCCTCCCCAGCAACCTCCGCCATCATTACTCAAACGAAAGAACCATAAAGGACAAGATAAACCCTGATTCAGCTCCCGTCAAAGTTTTCGCCTTTGAAAACGGCGCAATTGCTGTTGTCGGACGTCGAATCTGACTTTTCCCGACCCGTTTTGGAAAATATTTTTAAATTTCGTTTTTGAAAATGTCGGGTCTTGGCGAGCGAAGGGTTCGGTCGAGCGGGGTCATCAACCGGACCGAAAAATTTGAAAGAGTCGCCACCGATTAATTGAAGGCTAATCGGAATCCTAAAATTGCCTAGGGTACATGGAGTTTACATCCTAGGGCTTAAAAAGGTCTACGTCCAGAGAATCGAGTTCGGGGGTTTGATTACGTCTTAAAAGCTCGCGAGCTTATAATCCGCCCTTTCGGTACTTTAATTTGCTTTTGAAATGTTTTTTTTTTCAATTTTTGCCTGAATTGCCCGTTTTAATCATGCTTGGCCCAAAAAAAACTACATACATTTTCTTTAAATTAAACAAACCATGTAAAAAAAAAAAAAATTCTTCAAATAAACAAGAGAGAACTAAAGTTAATCGTGCTCGAAAGAAAATGGTTCAACTCTCGAGCCATTTTAAACGTGTCAAAACATGCACGAATAATTTTTGAAAATATTAAGCTCGTTGAACTAATTTGTCCCATTTTAAGAAGTTATAGGATGTCCAAAAAAATATAGGGACCTAAATGCAATTTATAAAAATTTGAGTTGAATTGGACAAATATTTTCGAAAATTGCAGAAATGACCCTAAATTATTCTGGACTTATTTGTAACACTTGGTAAAGTTCTAAAATAACCCGAAAATTATTCTAGACTTATTTGTAACATTTTGAAAAGTCATGGAATGTCCAGAAAAATTTAGGAATAAAAATTGTAATTTTCGAAAAAAATATAACTTAACTGAAAATATTTTTTTAAAATTACAGAATTGACCCTAAACTATTCTAGATTTATTTGTAATACTTGGCAAAACTCTAAAAATAACCTGAAAATTATTCTAGACTTATTTGTAACATTTTTAGAAATCATGGAATGTCTAGAAAAGTTTAGAAATCAAATTGTATTTTTTTTTTTTAAAGAGCTGAATTAAGAAAAACAATTTGCACAAATGACCCAAAACTTTTCCGGTTTGGTTTATAACACTCGATAACGTCCCAGAAATGACCCGAGAGTCCAAGGACCGAGTTGTAACCTTCATCAAAGTTTGGGAATGATCTAAGTCAATTTTGAATTTTTTTTCACATATATATATATTATACATAATACATAATATATATATATATAGTATTACATAGACATAATATAAATAGATATTATACATATAGATAAATAGATAACATAAACATAATATAAATATATATTATACATATAGATATATATAATATTACATAAACATAATATAAATATATATTATACATATAGATATATATAGTAATACATAAACTTAATATAAATATATATTATACGTAAATATATAACATATGTATATAAACTCTTCTCTCTTTTTTTTAACATAAATAATAACATTAGGAAATACAAATACAATATTAAATGCAAGAAAAATATACCTAAATCGTTCGAAACTTAAACACCGTACGAGAAACCGAGATCGATAATTACCGATATATTTTTTTCACTCTCTTTTTTTTACTCTCTCTAATCACTCCTCTCTTCCTATTTCTCTTCAAATCCTTCACTCACTCTTGATCTTGCACCCTTTCTCCTTTCTTCATTACATATCATAACTCTCATATTTATAGGAGGAGTTCTCTTCAATTGATTGGAGGAGTGTGTGATGCTCATCCTTGCATGCTTCTTACATGCTCCAACACATGGAAGGAGTGTGTCAACTTGTGGAAGGAGTGTGCCAACTTGTGGAAGGAGTGTGCCAACTTGTGGAAGGAGTGTGGAAGAGTGTGGATTGCTTGATTGCTCGATTGCTTGCGTACGGTATTTGACCCCGAGCCAAAATCAGGTGTTTACAGTTGCCCCTCTTTGAACACATACTCATGGGAGTGAACTCATGAGTGTGTGTTCAAAGAGAAATAACTGATTTTGGCTCCTCTTTATTCATTATTTACATAGTAGACAAACATCTTTACGCAACTTTCGGAAGCTAGACACCTATAGGTCCCGATCGTTGACGATGATTTGTGGAGACTGAGTGTCTAAACGCTCATCAACTTGTGATTCCCAGACGTTGGACACCTACATGTCTTGGTCGTCGAGGATGACTTGCGGAGGTTGAACACCTAAAGACTCCGCTCGTTGGTTGGCTTGTGACTCGTTGGGGATGACTTGCGGATGCTGAACACCTAAAGGCCCCGCTTGTCGGCTTGTGACACCCAGAAGCTGGATAACTACAGGTTCTGGTCATCGAGGATGACTTGCGGAGGCTGAAACTAAAGGCTCCACTCGTCGTCTTTGTGATTCCCAGAAGCTGGATAACTACAAGTCCTGGTTGTCGAGGATGATTTGCGAAGGCTGAACACCTTAAGGCTCCGCTCGTTTTTTTTTTTGTTTTTTTTTCAGAAGCTGGATAACTACAGGTCCTGGTTGTCGATAATGACTTGCGAAGGCTGAACACCTAAAGGCTCCGCTCGTTGTTTTTTGTTGTTGTTGTTGTGTGACTCCAAGAAGCTGGCTAACTACAGGTTTTGGTCGTCGATGATGACTTGCGGAGGCTGAACACCTAAAGGCTCCGCTCGTTGTTGTTTTATTTTTACTCCAAGAAGATGAATAAATACAAGCCTTGGTCATCGATGATTTTTTATTTTTATTTTTTTCTCTCAATTTTCTTTTCTTTTGCTACGATTTTTTTCGCACCTCTCGGTTCCCTTAATTTTTGCCTAGGTCGCCCTTTCGGGTTTTCAACCTAGCAGAGATTTGATTCCTCTCCTTTTGCCATGATTGTCCTTTTGGGGATTTTCAATCATGCCCCTCTTCCCTAAGTTTTGCCTAAACCGCCCTTTCGGGTTTTCGATTTAGCGGGAATTTTCTCACTTTTGGGAGGTTCGTATTCTGGTTACAAAGTCCTTAAGGATAGTATTTTCTGACCGTGTCCATATTGATTGGACTGGGGAGGTCTTGGCCATCCATATTGGTGATGATCATGGCTCCTCCACTGAAAACCTCTTTCACGACATAAGGCCCTTCATATTTAGGCACGAACTTTCCCCGAGAATCTGGATTGACTCGCAGGATTTTTCTGAGAACTAGATCGCCTGCTTGTAATTCTCTTGGACGTACCTTCTTGTTAAATGCACGAGTCATGCGTTGCTGGTACAATTGCCCATGACACAGCGCGATGAGCCGCCTTTCAGCTATGAGATTTAATTGCTCGTATCTGCATCTCGCCCATTCTGATTCGTCCATCTCTGCTTCAGCGAGGATCCTTGCTGATGGGATTTCTACTTCAATTGGCAGCATGACTTCAGTCCCGTAAACAATGGAAAATGGGGTTGCCCCTGTTGATGTCTGTATTGAGGTCCTGTATGCCATGAGTGCCCAAGGCAGCTTGTCGTGCCAGTCCTTATAATGACAGTCATTTTCTCTATGTTATTCTTGATATTCTTATTTGCTGCTTCTACTGCGCCATTCATTTGTGGGCGATATGGAGACGAATTTCTATGCTTGATCTTAAATTGGTCACACAACCCATCAACCAATTTATTATTCAGATTTTTGGCATTATCTGTGATGATTGACTCCGACACCCCATAACGCGCGATGATATCCTGCCTAATGAAACGCTCGACCGCTTTTGCCGTTACTGACGCTAGGCTAATAGCCTCTATCCACTTGGTGAAATAATCGATCGCCACCAATATGAATTGATGACCATTGGACGCCTTTGGAGAGATCATGCCGATTACATCGATACCCCACATTGAGAAAGGCCATGGGGAAGTCATGGGATAGAGCTCGTGTGGTGGCGCGTGGATTTGGTCTGCGTACACTTGACAGAGGTGACAATGTTGGACATGTCTCATACAATCAGACGTCATGGTGGACCAAAAATATCCAAGCCTCATTATCTTTTTTGATAGCATTCGCCCGCCCATGTGTGGGCCACAAAAACCTTCGTGAATTTCTTCCATTAAGCGCTCAGCTTCTTCGGCATTCACGCATCTCAAAAGGGTATCATCAAATGATCTTTTGTATAAGGTCAGGCCACTGAGAAAATAATTGCAAGACATCCTTCGTACGACCTTCCGATCATTTCTTGTAGCACCTTCTGGGAACTCTCCAGACTCCAGGTATTTTTTTATGTCCGTGAACCACGGCTAACCGTCCGATTCTTCAACTGCATAACAATAGGCTGGAACCTCCTTGATCTTGATCTCCACTGGTAGTACCCGATTTCCCGGTGAAACTTTACTCATTGATGCGAGCGTTGCCAATGCGTCTGCATATTGGTTCTTATTTCTCGGCATATGAGTGAAAGTGATGTCTTCAAATTCTGCAGCTAAATCCTCAAGGTGCTCGTGGTATGGTTGGAGTTTGGCATCCCTCGTCTTCCATTCCCCTGTCGTTTGGAGGATGATTAACATTGAATCTCCGAACACTTCTAGTTTCTTCACTTCGAGGTCTAGTGCAGCTCGCATGCCGAGAACACATGCCTCGTATTCTGCAATATTGTTGGTGCAATGGAAAGTGACCTTGGCTGCCACTGGGAAGTGTTGCCCCTTTGGTGAGATGAGCACTGCCCCGATCCCCCCTCCGACTGAATTCACAGCACCGTCGAAGTACATCCTCCAATTTGCCTTCGGCATCCCTTCTTCTTCTACTTGCATGATCTCACCATCTGGGAATTCGGAGTTGATCAAGTGATCGTCGTCTATGGGAAACTCCGCTAAATGATCGGCGATTGCTTGCCCCTTCACCGAAATTCGAGGCACGAATTCTATGTCATACTAAGATAATTGAACTTGCCATTTGGCGATATTTTTTGTCCATGCTGGCTTATGTAAGAGGTATCTCACGGGATCCATCTTCGAATACAGACGTATGGTGTAGTACAACGTATACTGGCGAAGTCGCTGCATTACCCACACGAGTGCGCAACATATGCTTTCCACCTCTTGATACTTTGTTTCACCCACCGTGAACTTCTTACTCACGTAGTATATGGCATGTTCATTCTTTCCAGTCACATCGAGTTGTCCTAACATGCACCCCAACGAGTCTTAGCGCACTGTTAAATACATAATGAGTGGTCGTCCTGGAGTTGGCGGCACCAGGACTGGTGGGCTCATCAGGTATTTTTTTATGGACTCTAAGGCGTTCTGGCATTCTTCATCCCAAATTATCCGAGCGTTCTTCTGTAAAAGACGAAATAAAGGTTGACACTTGGTTGTCATATTTGCGATGAAACGCGCAATATAATTCAAACGTCCTAAAAGGCTTCGGACATGCTTGACGGTCGATGGTGGGGGTAACTCTTGTATCGCCTTGACTTTGTCAGGGTCTACCTCAATTCCATTCTCACTGACTATGAAGCCCAATAACTTGCCTGATGTGGCTCCAAAAGTGCATTTAGTCGGGTTTAAACGCAACCTGTACTTCTTGAGCCTTTCAAATAGCATGCGTAAATTGATCAAGTGATCTTCACCTTCTTGAGACTTTGCAATCATATCATCTACGTACACCTCGATCTGTTTGTGCATCATGTCGTGGAACAGTGTCACCATGACCCTTTAGTAGGTTGCCCCTGCATTTTTTAAACCGAAAGGCATAACTCTGTAACAAAATGTGCCCCACATCGTGACAAATGCGGTTTTTGACTTATCTGCCTCAGACATCTTGATCTGGTTGTATCCTGAGAACCCGTCCATGAACGAGAACATCGTATGACGTGCCATGTTGTCGACCAACATATCGATATGAGGCAGAGGGAAATTATCCTTCGGACTGGCTTTGTTAAGATCTCGATAGTCGACACAGACGCGGACGCGACCGTCTTTCTTGGGTACTGGAACAATATTTGCTACCCATTCAGAATAGTTGCAAACTTCTAAAAATCTAGTGTCGATTTGCTTGATGATCTCTTCCTTAATTTTAAGGATTAGGTCGGGACTTTGTCTCCTCAGGTGTTGTCTCTTGGGTCGAAATTTCTCAGTGTCTATTGGCATAACGTGCTCCACGATTGACGAATCAAGGCCTGGCATGTCAGCATATGACCAGGCAAAAATCTCATGATACACTTTTAGCAAATCTATCATCTGAGTTCTTTGGTTAGGACTCAGACTTGTCCCAATCTTCAATTTGCGTGGTTCCTCAGGAGTGCCGATGTTTATGACCTCAGTGACTTCTGTTGTTAAGAGTTTGTATCTCTCATACCTGTCCCAACTTTCTTCAATTTCTTTCGTGACATCCCTCCTCACCGGATCCTTCTCCATAATGTACAGAGTCAGATTCGGCGAGGGTGTCCTTGTGCGAGATTGAATCATGGTTCCCCTTGTGGTCTTTAGAGGTATTGTTCCTAAAGAAGGAAGCAGAAGAGAAGGGATATTAATATCAGAAGTAGGTAGAAAGAGATATAATATTGATGAATTAACAAAAGAAGGGATTCATTTGATGTGGTCATGACAAATTTCCCCTATTCCAAAACGTGAGGCTCATACATATGTCCTACGCGGAATACATCCCTTTTCAAAAGGTCTTACTCATTATTACTAAGAGAAAACGCATAAGAAGGTAATGTCATCCAGTTTGTGATATTCTCCCCACTAGCAAGTGGACGGACGAAAAGGCCTGAGGGAGCTTCATCAAGCAGAGCTCCAATGGTGACACCGGTCGAAAACAAGCCTGATAAGCCTTTGTGAGAAGCAACGTCGTCGGGTTGAATCATTTGTGGTGAGCCAGGAAATGAAGCAGTGAGGGGAGGAAATAGCATTGCCCGTGAATTTCTGGTTAAACGTTTCCTTCGGGCGACTTCGTAATCTTTGAAATTAGGATAGAAACCCAGTCCAAAAGTGCCTTTGTTCTTCCTTGGAGCTATTGGGTGTATGATGCCCTGACCATGGATTCCCAGTCCGCGTCCTAAGATGAAGTTGTTGCCTAACATGATCTTCCCCACCATGAGCTCAGCTCTGTCTGGTGCTGGCTCTCCCCAATCTCTAATCACAGAAATGAGATCGAAGGCATGGAAAGACAATGCATCTTCGGTCTCGATTCCGATGAAAGGTACGGAAGTCTCCTTATAGATGTTGTAATCTTCCTCCCCATCGATCACAACCAGGCGATCCTCAGATATAAATTTTACTTTCTGATGCAGGGTAGAAGGCACTGCACCAGCAGCGTGTATCCAAGGTCTTCCCAAAAGTAGACTGTAGACCCCTGGAATGTCCAAGACTTTGAAAGCTACGCTGAACACGCATGGACCAATCTCCAATGGTAATTCAATTTCTCCTTCTACCTCCCTTATATTGCCATCAAAAGCTCGAACAACACTCTTGGTTGGACGGATGAGTGACGGATCTATATTCATATGTTGGAGGGTGGACATCGGGCATACATTTAAAGCTGAGCCGTTGTCAATCATTACTCTTGAGAGCATGTATCCCTTGCTTTTGCACACGATGTGGAGGGCCTTGACATGTTGTTGTCCCTCAGAACCCAACTCTTCATCCCCGAAGGCGATTTGGCTAGCAAAAACCGAACCGATGAGATTCTCTACTTGGCGGGTTGAAATTTCCTTTGGTACCAGGGCTTCCTTCAAGACATTCATTAATGCCTCTCAGTGTGGTTCAGAACTCAACAACAGAGCCAACAAAGATATTTGTGCTGGGGTTCTGCGCAACTGGTCTACGACCTTGTATTCAGCATCCTTTACAATATTCATGAAATTGCTCGCTTCTTCTTCAGTTACCTTCTTCTTTTGGGCTCCCTCCACCTCCTTCTCTTTGGGTGGGTTTTTTGGCTGGATATAGCAACGTCCAGATCGAGTCATACTGAAAATGCCTTCATTTTTCGCAGATCCTTCCGCGTACCCCCCATAGTTCCAAGGTACCCTTTTGTTGCTCTCGTACTTGAATGGTGCTGGTGCTTGTGGTACGTAGTCAATGATTAGTGGGGTGATCATCGAAACGTAATTCTTTAGCATCTCCTGACCCATGGGACTGATCAAAGGGGTTGGTCCTTCTTCTAAGAAGATCATGTTGACTGAGCCTGAAGCGTGGTTGGGTAGCGGATTGGTATTGACATTCGGTGGCGAAATGGGATTTAAGACAAGGTATTTATGATCAATAAGGTCTTGGATTCGGTGCTTCAAGCGAGGGAAATTGTTAGTGGTGTGCCCAGGTGCTCCCATGTAGAACTCACATTTTGAATTTGGTTCATTAGCCAGAATTCTCGTTTCGGGGCTCAGAACCTCAGGACCTATGAGCCCTTGAGCCAAAGCCTTCTTGTACAATTCAACCAATGGTATTGGAAGAGGGGTAAATTGTCGGGGCTCTCGAAACCTCCTTTGGTTCCCACCTCGGTTGACAGAATCTTGTGGATTAGGTAGAGAGGTTGATCCTTGTGGGGCTCGAGGAGCCTGAGGCATCGGGACCACCGGTGATGGTTGGTATTGTTGATATGGAGCCGAGTAAGGAGCCTGGTAAGGGTTTGGATAGACCGCGCCTATGGTCGGGGTAGGCTTTTTTGTTCCAGTTTTCTTAGGATCCGCTGCACCTTTGTATGGGTCTTCAATCTTTCCGGACCGAAGCCCTCGCTCAATCAATTCGCCCGTCATGATGAGATTTGAAAATTCGGCTGTGGATTGACTCATCATTTGGGTATAATATATACCCTTAAGAGTGCTGATAAAAATCGGGACTGCCTCGTTCTGCCCGAGAGGCGAGTTCATGCAGTTGGCCTTTCCCCTCCACTCAGACACATAATCTTTGAAAGATTGTCCCTATTTCATCTCCATAGCCTGAAGATCAAGGCGAGTAGGAGCGTTATCCAGATTATGCTTATATCGGCGGTGGAAAAGCTTGGCCATCTCCTCCATATTTGGCACTTGCTCTGTTCTTAATCCTGCGAACCAGACAAGTGCCTCCCCTTTCAAACTTTCCTGGAAAGTCTGGACCATCAACTTGGTATACTGTTGATATGGAGTCATTTTCGCCATATAGATCTTAAGGTGAACAATCTGATGTCCTGTTCCATCGAACCTTTCAAAGTCTGGCACCTTGAATTTATCAGGCATCGGGATTTCCTGAAATAAAGCCAGATCAGAGAAGTTCAGGTCTCCCAATCGATCTACTCCTTGAATAGACCTCATTTTTTCTTCAATCTGCTTCAACCGCTTGTCCTGTTCAGTCTCGATCGGGACGACTGTGACCGAGTAATTGGGGAGGCCAAACGCGGGTCGTGCGACCTGGTTGGGGTAAACAGGTACCGGAGGTGCAACCCGATCATGCTGAAGAGGAAAAGCTTGCTCTTGAGGGCCATGTACGGGTAGTGGAACTTGATTAGGACAGTCGTATGTAGGAGGTGGAGCTTGGTTGGGATGGCCATATGTGGGAGGTGGAGCTTGGACAGGATGACCATAAGTGGGAGGTGCAACTTGGTCAGGATGACCATATGTGGGAGGTGGAGCTTGCTCGGGGTGACCATATGTGGTAGGTGGAGCTTGATCGGGATGACCATATGTGGGAGGTGGAGCTTGCTCGGGGTGACCAAATGTGGTAGGTGGAGCTTGGTCGGGTAAGACCAAAGTACTTGGCCTGGATTGATGAGGTACTACGGGCGGAGGTGTTGCTTGAGAAGACGAGGTGGCTGCCTGCGCGTTTAGAAAAACCAACATTTGCTCGAACTGGGATGTCATATCAGCCATGCCAGCACTCATGCTGTGTATAGTCTGTTCGAGTTGGATGATCCTCTCTTCATATTCTTGAGGTGCCGGATTTGTCAACTGTCGCATGGGTTCCGGAAAACCTGGTGGATGGCTTTGATTTGGTTGCTCCATTCGTTCCGTTGAACGAAACCGCGAGTGCGTATCGGGCTTGTTCTTGCCAGATGTGCCTAAATCATTCAAATATCATAATGAGAATAGTAAATACACAATTGATCATGCATGTTTTTGTTTTAATATGCATGTTCCGTTCATTCCATTCGTAGGCTTTGATGACATATACGACAAAAGTTTTTTTCAAACAATACTCTAAAAGGAGTTGGTCAATCAAAGTCTAATTCTTAAGACGTTTCACACGACGACGCAGCTCGTTGAGTGCATTTGTCGCTTGCTCCTTGGTTCGAAGGAAGGTCGGGGACATGCATTTCGAAAATCTTTTTAATTGCCTCGCCCTTCGTCTGGACTGTTCAAGGGTACCATTTAACTCAGCTATTTTTCCCTCACATTTCTCCAAGGTGCGATCCCGACTTCTCACTTCATTTCGCTCACACCGTACCTCATTGCGGAGGCGTTGGATTTCTTTCTTGGATCTAGAGTGTTCATCAGCCCAAGCAATACTTTGAATTTCCACCCTAGATTTCATGATCGCGTAGATGTCCTCGTGAGATGACGGTGATTGCTTGGGTCTATCCCCGATTATCTCCTTAGGGTCAAAAGGAGGACTTGCAGGTGCCGAGTAGAACTTATGAATGTACTCTGTTGTCGCATGGTATTCGTTTTCCTTTGTCGTGGAGCCTTCCATCAGATTTATGAATAGTGGGACTCGGTTTCCCCAATCATCATTCACTTGTCGAACTGAGTCTCGTAGTGAGTTTGCAATGTCTGTTCGGCTGTGCCATTTGTATGATCTTGGGGGTCCATGAATGTGCACCGGAATATCTTGGAAACCACCGAATTGTCGAATAATTCGGGAAGGGTAGGTAGTCATGGATCCTCGATGGCTGAGAAGTGAAACTCCCTCGAAATTTTTGCATCTAAGGATCGTAGAACGATGGATGGGTAACCATCTAGCCGTCCATAAAATGTCCTTATGCGTTAATTTTGAAATATAGATTTTCCAATCGAGGGCTTTCCATTTCTCAGCTTCGAACAATGATCGACCTAACATTCTCGAGATAACCCTTTTGTCACCTAAAAAGTTTGCCCGGGGAAAATTCATGCCAAATTCTTTTATATGGCTTAAGAACCAAATCTGAAGTAAGGCCGGACTTGCTTTCAGTTCTCCTTTCCCTTTGGTTTTTAAAATGTTTAGAGATGCAATGGTTTCGGCGAGCAATGCCGTCACGAAACCCTTGCCTTCTATTACTTGGGTAACGACTTTAGCCATAGCTGAGTCGATGAGACCATTAGAAAAGGGAAATACGACCGTTCCCAAAACAAGTAAAATAAAAGCATGGCATCTCCCCGGGGCATTTGTTTTATCGACAATTCGGTGCTCTATCCAATATACCAAAAGTTCAATAGATAAGCCATGACCCCCATTCAACCTGAGCTCGGTGGACATTTTGTTTGTTGTGACTTTGAGCAGTTTGGCCAAGGTACTATCTTCGCCTCTTTGTTGGAGGTCGGGTTGAATAATTCCACGATCCTAATCTACCCCTTGAACGAGTTGACGGTATTCTTCGAGCGTAGGTGTGAGTTCATTGTTGTTTATCACGAAGACGACGTTTTTTACATCCCAAAAATCAGACAAAGCATCGAGAAGAGCCCAATTGACTTTGTAGTTTGCGAGTTCATGAACCTCGCCAATGTTCTAATTCACGTACTTCTGATCCTCTTTTGTCATGGCTTTCCATATTCGGGCAATTTCGACCGTGGGGGGCTGAATGGCCTTAGTGCGAGGATAGTGGTTTGTCTGCTTCATCCGTACCAAAGAGGATATGTAAAACGTCCTAAGGATACAAGACAAAATGAACGGAACTTACATTTTTTTTTTTTAGAAAAATGCAATGCAAGTGCGAGAAAGTAAATTACTAAGTTATTACATTTACAGAGGTTTATGGAATACAAAAGGCCCAATCCTATACATGTCATAATCTATGGCCAAAACAAAACACGAGAAAATGAACAAACACGAAACTGGTATAAGGTTAAGTGTGGTGTGGAGCTTTTGTTCTAACGGGATGGAATTTCTAGGTCCTCTGAACCGGCGGAACCTCACCCCCTGTAGAGGATCATAGGCCCATTCTGATCATCGAGTTGAGTTTTTTAGGTGCGTGCCGGCGGTCCAAACCGCTCCGGGCGCATTCCCCTACTAAACTCCCTAAGCTCTTAATGTGCTCCAAGTCCGAGCGGGTAATGGTAACAAACGTGATGTGTGCATAACGAGGATTTACATCATTTTGAATTATTACATTTACATTGCTTTCCAGACAAAAATTTAAAATTGCAAGCATAAGCAAACGGTCAAAACAAATAGGTAAAAATATAACATGGCAAAGCAAACATGACAAAGCCTAAACCCTCTAAAAAAAAAATCCCCAGCAGAGTCGCCAAATTGTCGGACGTCGAATCCGACTTTTCCCGACCCGTTTTGGAAAATATTTTTAAATTTCATTTTTGAAAATGTCGGGTCTTGGCGAGCGAAGGGTTCGGTCGAGCGGGGTCATCAACCAGACCGAAAAATTTGAAAGAGTCGCCACCGATTAATTGAAGGCTAATCGGAATCCTAAAATTGCCTAGGGTACATGGAGTTTACATCCTATGGCTTAAAAAGGTCTACGTCCAGAGAATCGAGTTCGGGGGTTTGATTACGTCTTAAAAGCTCGCGAGCTTATAATCCGCCCTTTCGGTACTTTAATTTGCTTTTGAAATGTTTTTTTTTTCAATTTTTGCTCGAATTGCCCGTTTTAATCATGCTTGGCCCAAAAAAAAACTACATACATTTTCTTTAAATTAAACAAACCATGTAAAAAAAAAAAAAAATTCTTCAAATAAACAAGAGAGAACTAAAGTTAATCGTGCTCGAAAGAAAATGGTTCAACTCTCGAGCCATTTTAAACGTGTCAAAACATGCACGAATAATTTTTGAAAATATTAAGCTCGTTGAACTAATTTGTCCCATTTTAAGAAGTTATAGGATGTCCAAAAAAATATAGGGACCTAAATGCAATTTATAAAAATTTGAGTTGAATTGGACAAATATTTTCGAAAATTGCAGAAATGACCCTAAATTATTCTGGACTTATTTGTAACACTTGGTAAAGTTCTAAAATAACCCGAAAATTATTCTAGACTTATTTGTAACATTTTGAAAAGTCATGGAATGTCCAGAAAAATTTAGGAATAAAAATTGTAATTTTCGAAAAAAATATAACTTAACTGAAAATATTTTTTTAAAATTACAGAATTGACCCTAAACTATTCTAGATTTATTTGTAATACTTGGCAAAACTCTAAAAATAACCTGAAAATTATTCTAGACTTATTTGTAACATTTTTAGAAATCATGGAATGTCTAGAAAAGTTTAGAAATCTAATTGTATTTTTTTTTTTTAAAGAGCTGAATTAAGAAAAACAATTTGCACAAATGGCCCAAAACTTTTCCGGTTTGGTTTATAACACTCGATAACGTCCCAGAAATGACCCGAGAGTCCAAGGACCGAGTTGTAACCTTCATCAAAGTTTGGGAATGATCTAAGTCAATTTTGAAATTTTTTTCACATATACATATATTATACATAATACATAATATATATATATATAGTATTACATAGACATAATATAAATAGATATTATACATATAGATAAATAGATAACATAAACATAATATAAATATATATTATACATATAGATATATATATATATAATATTACATAAACATAATATAAATATATATTATACATATAGATATATATAGTAATACATAAACATAATATAAATATATATTATACGTAAATATATAACATATGTATATAAACTCTTCTCTCTTTTTTTTAACATAAATAATAACATTAGGAAATACAAATACAATATTAAATGCAAGAAAAATATACCTAAATCGTTCGAAACTTAAACACCGTACGAGAAACCGAGATCGATAATTACCGATATATTTTTTTCACTCTCTTTTTTTTACTCTCTCTAATCACTCCTCTCTTCCTATTTCTCTTCAAATCCTTCACTCACTCTTGATCTTGCACCCTTTCTCCTTTCTTCATTACATATCATAACTCTCATATTTATAGGAGGAGTTCTCTTCAATTGATTGGAGGAGTGTGTGATGCTCATCCTTGCATGCTTCTTACATGCTCCAACACATGGAAGGAGTGTGCCAACTTGTGGAAGGAGTGTGCCAACTTGTGGAAGGAGTGTGGATTGCTTGATTGCTCGATTGCTTGCGTACGATATTTGACCCCGAGGCAAAATCAGGTGTTTACAGCTGCAGAGATTGCGCTTCTAATCCACGGTCCCAGCTTAAGTTCTTACGCGTTTAAGGGTCGTGTTTAGTGAAATCTGAAATAAAGGGATCTATTTAGCGTTCGATCAGTTGGTCAAAACCGGGCAAATGCCTTACCAGGAGCTCCAAAATCCGAGCTTTACACATAGGATGGTGCTAAATGTGGTTGAAATCGGGCCTCAAAAGATGGGTAGGGTTCTAACTCAGGTGATAGAGGCAATGGGATTAAATCATGTCCATATAGTCCTACACGATTCAAGTTTAGCTTCAACAGCTTACTGGATTCTGAACAATGTAGCCTCTCTCAAAAGTTTGATCCTTTTGTATACTTCAATAAAACTAGCATTGCCCTTGTGTATTCTCAAGGTGAAAGGTATTCTCAGGATTTCGAAAATTTTCGAAAGGGTGATTGATTTCAGTTGCACTAAGGGCATTGGTGGTAGGTTCGATTTGGAAGCACAAAGGATTATTTTGAAAGGTAGGGATGGTGGAAGAGTGGTTCTCGAGATGGGGAGGAGGCTAAAGTACAATTTTGATATTTCTCGGTGTATTATTTCATGACAATTTATTCCATACCATGGCTGGAATGTTTCGTATATAAGGGTGAGAGTTTCTGATTTATATTCATTATATTTCTATTTTGTTGTGTATATTATTGAATTGACGAGCAATATATTTCGTTGTGTAAAATTACATGCTTTAGGGGGGATTAATCAACAAATGTCATACATTGAGGGGTATACTTAATGTTTATGGGCATCTTCAAGAACAACCAACCATAGTTATTGGAGGGCACTTTGGTCATTTAAGAATATTAAAAAGTCATGTGTCATGCACAGAACCAAGAATCCGTCAAGAATAAATGGTCAACTCACGGCAAGGGGGATTTTTCATCTGGTCCAAACATTAGAACTAAAATTTTAAATTTCAAACTTTAAGGGGGGATCTTAAAATCGGCGTAAATTTTAGGAGCAATGTCGTATTTTTCCCTTTATTTTCTAGACCTCATATTACCAAAATGATGTAGAGTGCCTTAGGAAAATTGTGTGATAGTTTAATTTTTGTTTTTTTAAAAGTAATTCATGTGATGTATACTTTTACAAAATCACTGCGAAAGAAATTTAGAGTTACCAAAAAATGTTTCACAACTACAACGAAATATACAAAATGCACATATCCTATGCAATAAACATATTTAGGGGACATATAAAAAAAATATGTGAAGGAAATGGTGTGTGGCTTTGTTCTATAAGGGAGGGTTCCACTGATATGCTCCCGATTAATGGTTTCTTTACTCCATCGTAGGGATCATAAGACCTTCAAATCGAGTGGAGCTTTTCAAAGTCGTGTCAGATGCCCAGCAACTCCTGTCATTTCCCTTACTAAATCTTTAGGGTTCCTATTTTCTTGGGTTTTAGGAGAAATGATTACTAATAGTGATGTGTGAGCCAACTCATGCATTACAAAATAAATAAGGATAACAACATTTATTTACAATACAAGAATCCACACTTACACAAAAACAAAACAAAGTTAGAAAAAATAATAGTCAATAATAACAAAAAATGACAAGCTAATATAATAAGCCCATACCTCTAAATTGTTCCAGCAGAGTCGCCAAATTATCATACCTAGAATTCGACCTAAAGGCTACATTTTGAATAAATAAATTTTGAGTCGCCACTAGTTAATCAAGGCTAACTACAAACCTTGATTACTTATGAAGAATTAATTACACACCTAAGTTTTTAAATTATTCTACATTTAGAGACTATAATACATGAATTCTGTTACGAAATAAAACATGATTATAATTTCATCATTTCGATACTATATACGGTTAATTTGTCACTTCTTTTTAAATAATATTTACAAAACAATGATAATGTATTAATTCCAAAAAATAAACCCTCTTAACAATTAGAATCAAACTACTTAAAATAAATACACAAATATATAGATAGAGAATAAAAGGCGATATTTTCAGAATTTTATATATTGACAGTAAAGGTATCAATTAATGTAAGAAACACTTAGATGATGTAAATAAGTAATTAAAATATACGCATGAAATAATATATATTTATAAATATAGATATAGAACTTTGCATATCTTTGTGGAGACAGTAGTCCCGGCAGCTTAGCTCAATAGATTGTAGCAATATATATAGAGAGAAAGAGAGATTGTGTAAAATAAACCTTGAGATGAGACTATGCATATGTTGCTTGTAGGATTTGAAATATGAAGCACTGTGACTTAAATATTAGATACTACTATTTTTTTATTTTTCTTTCACAAAACGTGTTTTTTTTTTAATTTCTTTTTATCCCCTTTTTACATCAATGTGTAACACTCCTATTTATACAAGTTCCTATGATTTTCTAAATTAGGAAGTGTATATGAAATAATATATAAAATATTTGAGAAATATTTCATGAATATACTTTATATATTAATTTACAAAATCTGCAAGAAGTTTTTTTGGAAACTTTGCAACCTGTCCTATCTGTAAATCCTCATAATGGTGTGTAATGTGTCGTGATCCTGAACGTGTCGTATTTAGGTCAAAATCGGGTGTCTATAATTCGAGACTCATTTCTATTGTCAAACGGGACAACAATCACTTAACTCAAAGCCCAGTGTTGTAGGGGTCGACATGAATTGGTTTGGGGTTGAACTGGTTCAAGACTGTACCTTACCTAAAATGGGTCAGGTACGGTTCAACCCATTCGTCTGAACTGCTTTACTTTTTTGGCGATTTACCAAACCACTCGTGAATTGGTTCAGTCGTACCATTTCTTTTATAAAACAAATACCGTAAAATATTTTAAATTTAGCACATAATCCAACAATACATAAAAAGATCCACAAAAATATTGAAAACTAAAATGTCTTAGAATAGCGAGAGCACTTATGAAGAAAATGGTTCAATTAAAATGACAAAAAAATAAAATACATAAAAAAACAATAATATATATATATATATATATATATATATGTATATATATATATAATGGTTCATAAAACGGTATCGTTTTCCACTTATGAACTATTTTTTATATGATTCGGTTGAATCGCTCCATAATTCATCCAAAATACCATACCACTTCCGAACCCGTTTAAAAGAGATACGATTCACATCTAGTATGGTTCGGTTTGGCCGAACAATTTTTTTTGCTGAACCCCAAGTACTGATATGAACATCATTATTCGTAGTCATCTTTCTAAAAAACAGAAAATGCACAAAAAAAATTTCCCAAAGAAACATTTTCAAAATTATACATAAGTCCAATAAAAACCTTTATTGCAAATAAAAGGAAATTGTCAAAACATTGTTAGCAATCATGAGGGTTTGAGTAAACTATACTATTCTGAAAGTATATGGAACAATATGCAGATAGTCAATATTCAAGGCCATCTTGCAAATTGTTCATATCATCGAAATTGACAAAATTTCAAACTGACACTCATTAGGTGTACGGTCTTCTTAAGGCAATTCCCCCATAAGGCAATACACACACCGCAAGTTCATATTTAAGGGTTCATGAAATAATCACCCTAAACTTTTGGGAATTGTCAAAGGTTTTGGGGATAATTGCTCTCTAAACATTTAGGAAGTGTCAATAATGGCTTGTATAATCGGAAAAGTCTAAAAATGGTACAACATGTTTGACAAAAATGGTTTTCCAACCCAAACGATTGTTTTTGGTCCAACATGTTTGAAAATGATGGTAATTGGTACCTCCGTTACTTGATTGTTAAAAATTTCCGTTAAATATTTTTCATATTTTCAAAATTAACCAAATATTTTTCTAAATGTTACAATTACACCCTACAAACTTACACTAATGTTTCAAACAAGTCCTGAATCGATTCGAGCTACACCAGGGGTCCCCTAACCAGGGACCGAACCCAAACTAAGTCACCCAACCCTAAGGACCTGGTCTGGGTTCGAACCGAGACCATAGGACCCCCGATTGGGGCTCCAATTGAGCCCCAATCAGGGGTCTTATGGCATGGGTCTGAACCCAGACCATGTATCCATGGTTGGGCTACCTGGTCTGGGTTTAGACCTAGACCATAGGACCCAATCGGGGATCCGAACCCAGACCATGTACCCATGGTTGGGCGACCTGGTATGGGTTCGGACACAGAACATAGGAGCCCCAATCGTTTGAACCGAACCCAGCCAGGTTCGGTCCAAACCGATTGGAGCTCCAATTGATCCCCAATCGGGGGTTCTCTGGTCTGGGTCCGAACCCGGACCATGTACCCATGGTTAGGAGACCTGGTCTGGGTTCAGACCCAGACCATATGACCCCGATTAGGGCTCAATCGGAGCCCCAATCGTTTGAACGAAACCCAGCCAGGTTCGGTCCAAACCGATTGGGGCTCCAATTGAGCTCCAATCAGGGGTCCTATGGTCTTGGTTCGAACCCAGACCAGATACCTATGGTTTGGCGAACTGGTCTGGGTTCAGACCCCGACCATAGGACCCCGATTGGGGCTCAATTGGAGCCTCAATCGTTTGAACCGAACCTAGTCAGGTTCAATCAAAACTGATTGGGGCTCCAATTGAGCCCCAATCGCGGGTTCTTTGGTCTGGGTCCGAGCCCAGACCAGGTCCCCAGGGTTGGTTGACCTGGTGGGGTTCGGACCCTGGCTAGGGGACCCCCGGTGTGGCTCGAATCGAGTCGGGACTTGTTTGAAACATTAGTGTAAGTTTGTAGGGTGTAATTGTAACATTTATAAAAATATTGGTTAATTTTGCAATTATGAAAAATATTTAACATAATTCTTTAACAGAAAAGTAACGGAGGTACCAATTACCATCATTTTCAAACGTATTGAACCATTAACCATCACTAAAAAACAAGTTGCACCGAAAACCATTTTGTGCAAACATAATGGACCATTTTCAGACTTTTCCCCTTGTATAATTGAAGGGTTAATAGATCAAATGCTCCCACAAGTTTGACTCGTGTATTTGGATGGCACCTTAAGAATATTTGCGTTATCGGAGGCACCATTATATTTGTGAATGTTATCATTTGGTATCTCCGTTATTCTCTCATTACCTTAATCTGTTAAATAGTCACGTGACTCGTACATGCCATGCAAAATCAACGGCACATCAGCTCCATGTCATTGTCACATATGTATATTATTACATATTAATTTAAATAATATGTAATAAATAATATATATATATATATATGTATTAGCAAAAAAATGTATAAATATTTTTTAATATAACAAAACAATTATAAAAATAATAATAATTAAGTGGAAGTTGTAAATAAAGAATTTTTATATATATAAGAAATCATAAATTATAAATTTTATTATTTATCTATTTATTTTTAAAAAAATGAAACGAAAAACATATATATGTATTTTTGTTAAATTGTTATATATATATAGTGAAGTGACCCTAAGTTGGCGGTTAGAAAGTAAAAATAAATAGAAAATATACAAAAACATATAAAATCAATACACACATATATATATATATTCTAGTTTTTGTATATGATGACAATTGTTTCTATTTATTTTTACCTTTAAGCGGTCACATCATAATCAAGTCACTATTTTATCAATCAAACTTGATGGTCAACACAAATTTGGACAAAATAACCACATTCTGAAATATAAGGGTGTGTTAGATAACATATGAGCACCATCCGAATAGATGTGTCAAACTAATGGGTGCATTGAACCTATTAATCTTAGATACAATGCACTCATAAGTTTAACACATGTGATCGGATGAAACTTTATGTTGTTTACTACCCTCACAAGTCTAATATGTCATAATGTTTTTTTTATTAACTCCACTTATTCCCATCCATTTTCTCTATCAACTTACCATGTGATATTCACGTGGAAAATCATTATACTTGAAATGACCATTTTACCCCGGTCCTATATTTTATAAGATCAGTCATTTTGCGTTACTCCTACAATTGTTCATCCAACAAATCATCAAGATCAATAATTGGATCACCAGATTGCTTAACAACATTAAGAATTGTCTCTTCAACATCAACAGTAGCGCCAAAAGTTGCAGTTGCGTCATCTCCTCCAGTTTCATCAGCATTACTAGTTGCATCATATTCTCTTGTACCCTGCAATGGATAGTACAAATACATCATACACCTTAAACATACAGTCCATGCAAAGACAACTTAGCTTAATACGCATTGTTCTGCTAACATGAACTTTTTGTTACTTCGTGGTGTTCGTTGATTGGGGACCTCATCTTGTGCAGTTTCAGCTGGAACAAAATCACCAGTAGAAACAGATTAATGACTCATAACACCAACAAATAATGCTCTATTAAACATATATATATATATATATATATATATATATATATATATATATATCAACCTTTTTTTCTAATTGGATATAATTTTTTCCGACTAAGTGGAATAGATTGGTTGTCTATCTGTATTGGTTGCAGAAGCAACATGGAAAATATTTTGTTAAGGAATGACATGTTCGGCTAGAACAACATGTGTGTCGGAAACTAGTCATCAATTTGAAGTTTTCTCATAACTTATGCTATAGGTTTCTTTGTAGAACTCTATTGAGATCCCTCTAGTTGTTGAGAATCCTTTACTTGTGATCACACCTACATCGAAATTGAATTGAGGAGTTGTAAGAGGGTAAGTTGTTAGGAGCAACTTAGTAACTAGTGCTAAATTATTCCTACCGGATCAAGTTATTAATATATTTCATAATCAGAAGACTTGTAATAAACATTAAGACGCCACAAAATCTAAAGGTTTCACGAAACAAAACTTATCAATATCATATGTCAAACAAAGGATTCAAACTTAGTGAAATTTAGACGCAATTGAGAGATGTTAATCAAAATCATAGATTTCAAACTTATCGAATTTTGAAATTTAACAGAAATAGTGGATTGAACTTGTTGAATATTAAAACGAAACAGAAATGGAAATTGCTCTAGTCTTTTTACCAGACCTATTGTGTTGCAGGAAAGCTTCAATGTTTAACCCATCGCCATCGGAAGGATTCATAAATGTGATATATCCTTTTGGGAGACCAAAATAATCATGATTTTCGTATTGATACATTGATGGTCTCTCGTAAAAATTTCAAACTATAGTATACCTACGTTTACAAAATAAAAAAACATAGTACGAACTTATTGAAATTAATTTCAATAAAATATTTTTCACGCACAAAAAACTTATATGAAATTAGCTCATGAAATATACTTGCAAAATCGGATAACATATTAAAAGTATACTTCATAACACATCTTCAAGAAATTGAACCAGGTTTTATTAACGAACACACACATACATATATTGTTAATAATCATTTTTTATCATTAAAGTTTCATGGAAAGCATAAAAAACAAATAAACATAGAAACATACTTAAACTGAACCCAAAAATATCTTGTTAGTCCAAACTCTCTAAAATCGATACGAATGAGAGTATAAATTTTATATCGGAACCGTAAATTCTAATAATATTTCATCCAAAAACCTAGTACTAACATTCTATAGGTCCAATTAATGTTCCAGATTCACTCTTCTGATTGTGAAGTAAAATTCAATTTCCATTTCTTCACAATTTTTTTATCATTTCATAAATATTCCCTAAAGTCATCATAGGTAGAGGGTTTAGTTATGAGTCCAACGTTGCAAATGGCATCGCGTCTCGACACTGGAGTGACCCATATGAACCAGACAAAGTTGGTTGAAAACATGTTCAACCTAGGAGCAGATTTTACATGTTGCATATCCGACTTTGAGATCTTCGTTTTCACTCGTACGATATTTATTTTGTGTATTCTTGGTCTATATGGAAATATGTTACTGCAAGTTATCTAATTCCTTTTTGTGAAATAATCAATAAAAATATAGTTTTTAGAGTCACAAAATCACGGTTTGAATATATTATTGAAACCTCAAAGCTAAATATCTAATAAGCAACTCAACCAAAACTAAAGAGTCTCAAGAGTCTAACCATGTTCAAAAATAAAAATAAAATCCACCATATCAAAATCTGCCATTAATAACCATTCAAGGTTTCTATCTAGAAACCCTACATTATGAATGAAAACGGATGCAAAAGCTTACAATTTTTTACATTGTTTTGACATTTTTTATCGTATTGATGATGATGAGTATTCAATTCATTGGTTCCATGAGGTATAGTGACTTCGTCGAGTTGACCGAACTTAGTCTATATGCATTTACCTCTATGAAGGATCTACTGACTCCTTTGAATCAAAATGTGTGGATAGGTCTCGGTTTGGAACTTTCAAGGTGATCTGCACTCTGATGCCTGCACAAAAGGAAAGTATGGGGTGTTCCCGTTGTTTCCCTTCCGACAATAAAGTCATTAGAGCTTCGTTGGTTGTTGAGAGCAAATGCAATTGAATGCTTGGTATTGAATGCAAGTAAAAGGGTTGGTGAGGGGTATTTATAGACTTCTTACCTCAGACCAGGCCCAGGTCAGGTCCTTACCTTGGTAGGGTTGGATGGTCTCAGGCGAATCAACCAGGGTTAGTTGCATTAATGAGATGAATGACACAGTGCTTTTGGGCAAAGCCTCCCTTTTAGTCAGGCATGTCCCCTGTCAAGTCATAAATGGTCGTAATAGGCCATAGGAAGCGTCACATTGTCGGCTAGGGTACTCATTTGTCATCTGACACCCCTTGTACATTGTACTTTCTTGTCTCTTGTACGGTGTTGAGGCGAGGAGCGTTAGGTGAGAGCTCAAGGGCAAGCAGCCAAAGGTGGGCACTCCAAAGGCGGGCACTCAAAATGGGAAAGGGTGTCTGGTGTAATTTTCTGCGCCTCGCTTCTTCGGAAGGCTCGACATCCAACATCTACCTCATTTTAGGAATATCAAACCAAACAGAAATTGAAGGAGAATAATTACTTGCACAGAAAGGAAACAATCATCTCTTCTTTATCAAAGTTGTTAAGTTCGTTACATTCTACTTTATTTATAAGACGATAGAAATCTGATTTTACAAACTAGTCCTCCTTATATTTTTACATTTGTCCTCAATTTTATATGTAATCATACATATAACCTAACATTCCCCAATCAAGATCCAGCTTCTTCTTGCCGACTTTTAAACCTTCTTCTTGCTGAATTTTGAAATAGTTTGACTTCTTGAGCTTCATACTTGCTGGGTTGAAGAGAACACCATCAACTACTAGATACCATTGTCTGTGACTGATGAACATACACAACCCATCTGACCACCCTTTATATAAGTACATAATCTCGACACATTTATCCTACTGACTATGCACATTATTCACTACTCAAGTCTAATACATTCTAGATCATATACATATAGATCAATCTAAGCACATATGTAACATTAAGTCTGTTTTCTCAACACATGTATTACTCCTAGTAATGGTGCATCCATATGTGATAACACAACAGCCACACAATGGGTCTTCTAACTAGAGAAAACACATATACTGAGTTGAACATCTTTTACTAACCTCTGCAATGACAACTCAATTTTCTTCATATTTTCTTTCACTTTTTTCTGTTTTTTATTGACAGAATAGTTTGTGTCCTTATCTTACCAACAATGTTTTTGCCATTTTGTTTTCTTCCTCAAGAGACATTCCAAAGTAGCTTTGACGTTTTCTTTGAAATGACCTCTGTTTTTGGAATCAATCTGTGTTTTATGCCGATGAATTCATCCATGATCACACTTTTGCTTTTCTGTATATATATATATATACAGAGAGAGAGAGAGAGAAAGAGAGAGAGAGAGAGAGTTTCTATCACAGTAGAGAGTTCACAGTATACACAACTTTTGTATATTGCAAACATCTAGTAACTGACCTACATATGCAGTAGAAGTGAAACACATAGAACGAATCCTTCAAAGAAGCAAATATGACTTCAAAGATTAAAATATGTCAAAGATTGTACAGATATATCAGGTTGATCAAAATGAATTGTGATGAACAGACTGATCCATAATTGATCTCGTAATTTCATAATGAATGTTCAGCTAACTCAACTTATGAACAGATAATATATGACTCATAATTACTCTTTAGAATCATGCTGGTGATGGGTAGACATGGGGCTATCCCTTTCCAGCCCAGGAACAGAATAAACTCCTAGTTTCTTCCTTCATGGAACAAACAGTTTTTCAGTTAATGTATAAGTGAGTATATCAGGAATTTGCTCACTAGATGTAAATAATGAATCGATGGTATCAAAAAATCAGTTGTTTGTCTTTGAACACAACACTCATGAGATCACTTTCATGAGCGCATATTTAAAGAGGGGCAACTGTAAACAAATGATTTTAGCTAAGAACCAAAATACAGTTATGCGAGGAACCGAGTCGAGAAAAATCGAGATAGAAAAAACCACAAAATTAAAATATTATTAATGGGGAAATAAAAAATATTTTTATATTACGTTAAACTAAAGGGTAGAATATTTTTAAAAAAAAATAAATAATGACTAAATTATATATATATATATATATGAAATAATAAAAAAATCAAATCTGCCTACCTTTTTTTTTCCTCTCACGCCACTATCACATCTCCATTTGCCCATGTCATGCTTTATATTATCTATATTATTAAGGCTCAACATGTTTATGTAACCGCCATCATTTTAAATTACTAAAATACCATTTAATTGCATGAAACTGTTAGATACATACATTATTTAATAAACTATTTTAGTCATTTCACATTTTATTATTTATCCACCCCACTATCTCTCCATATTATTTTTATTATTTATCTTTCACCATCCACCTCCATTTTTTACGATAAAATCTCTCTCATTATCCCTCTCTCTCCCACTATCCCACCAATCACCATCTCTCCAATTTCCAACATAATTTTTTATCCCACCATCTCTCTAATCTCCAACTCCATTATCAATTCATCTCTTCAATTTCCAACTGAAAAGCATAGCTGTTTACAACAATTGTTTGCTCAAGAATAAAGAATCAACATCAAATTACGTAAGGATAACAATATTAAGTATCTTAATATTAAATATTAATATTATTGTTAATAATATTACGTAAAATACCATTTATTATTGTTAAAATTACGTAAGAATAAAGAATCAACATCAATCGTTTGGATCCTTAAAATGTAATATTAAGATTATAATATTATTGTTAATAATATGTAATATACATAATGTTTTTAATATACTAATAATTTTACCTTCAATTATTAATATCAACATAATGGTATATTATAGGCATACTTACATTAATTTTAATATTATAATACAAATATGTTACTAATTTATTATGTATTACTATTATAACTATATTTGCTAATATTATGCATAACATCTATATTATTAAGGCAGAAATGGTTTTTGTAACCGCCGTCTGTAAATTGACACAAATACCCTTTAATAATCTAATTAGTTTATATTTATCATGACTATTTTGGTCGAACCTATGACCTTATAATTAAAGACATACGTATTAACCAGCTACACCCTTATCACAATCTCTTTATTTTTTCTCATGCACCATATTTTTTATATATCGCTAACAAATGAAATTATATTTTCACTTTGTTGAACATTAGGAGAACAGAGAATCTAAAAACTTAAATCACTTACAAAAGTTATAATATCATCTACAACTGATAAAAATTAGATTGAATTAATATTTCAAATATGCATTATCTATTATTTGAAATTTAAAATGTACAATATAATCAAGTTTGAAATTTAAAATGTACAATATAATCAAGTGTGAAATTTAAATTCGAGTAGAAGAAGAAAACCCATTTATTATTTATCCAATTTTTTAACAATTATTTTATTTAATTTTAATTACTATATTTGTTATTTTATATAATTTTACAATTTTAATTGTATATTATGTTCTCAAGTCGTCATATTTTTCTTTTGGTAATTGTGACTTTTTTAATGTTTCTACAATTAATTATATATATTTGTTTCTTCAAAATATTCTCTCATCTTTCCAAGAAGTTAAATTGTTTTTGAATTGTGAACATTGTCGTTATAAAAATACATTTCATCTATAAATTAAAATAGAATTATAATCTATCAAAATTTACTATATTTATATGTTGAATATACATAAATCTATCGCGTGAAACAATAAATACAAAAAAAAATCAAATTTGAAAGAAGATATTTGATTAATGTATATATTTTTTATATTGATAATTATAAATTATATAGTATTTTCAAATAATGATATTATTAAAAAATTTAAAAAATTATACTTTTTTTAATATTATTAATATTAATGCATAAATGTTTCCAGCTATCCAAAGTTGTTAATATGTTATTACTCCAAACTAATATTATCCAAAATTTAGGTATTACATGTCGAGAAAAAAGTAACAAAAATATGGTACTGCAAAATTAAAATAACTCTGGTGATGTGTTGAAATAATATTTTACGAATTACTGAAATATAAAAATCAATATTAATTTTCAGTGTTTATTATTTATTATATTTACAAAATATTTTTGGGATTGGTCAAATTTAGATTCTATGAGTATTTCTTTACTTAACTCTACATTTCAAATATATCTAAAATTAACATATGAATTTACCTAAATCTCAACCCTACTTTATGAACTCAGGAAATATTAAAGTAAAATAACTCTGCAAATATCAAAATAAGTAAAAAGTTAATCAAATATATCTAATTTTATTTGTTTGGTAAATTTTTCTGGTAATTTCTTGATGTTGTCACAGTAGATTTTTTATAATCGTCGTTTCATAGACATGATAGTGAGTGTGTTAAGAGATCTTAAGAGTATATTAAATGTATTCACTTACATGTTCGAACTTATGAGACAGTTGGTTAAGGTGTGCGTCTTAAATTATAGATACTGATAGCGCCCAGGTTCAAATCCCGGGGATATCGACAGTATAATAACCAAAGAAAGGTTGGATGTCGGGAGTATAATACTTAAAGAAAGGTCAGATGTCGAAAAAATTTGGTGGATGTCGGGAGTATAATACTCAAACAAAGGTTGGATGTCGAGAGTATAATACTCAAACAAAGGTCGGATGTCGAGAGTATAATACTCAAATAAAGATCGGATGTCGGGAGTATAATACTCAAAGAAAGGTCGGATGTCGGGACTATAATACTCAAACGATGGCCGGTCGGATGTCGGGAGTAAAATACTCAAAGAAAGGTCTATCGGATGTCGGGAGTAAAATACTCAAAGAAAGGCTGGTTGGATGCCGAAATTAAAATACGTATTTTGTCCAAATATCGACATATATATTTTTTTATTATATTCTTATAAACAAATATGATAAATATTTATCATGCTTGAGGTATTGATATGAGAATTAAACATTTGATAAATATATCTGAAATTAAAATATAATTAAACTTAACTCTGAAAATATCAAAGTAATAAAACAATAAATAAATTGATCAAATATATAATTTTATTTTTTTGTGCAAATTAGTGGGAATTTCTTGATGTTGTCATGGTAGTTTTGTAATAGTCATTATTTTATAGACATGGTAGTGAACGTGTTAAGATACCTTAAGCGTATATTGAATGCATTCATTGACGAGTTCTGACTTATGAGCGTACGTCTTAAATCTCAAATAGTATGAGCGCATAGGACTGAATTCTACGAATGTTGTCTGAGTGAAAATACTCATAGAAAGTTCGAGATTGGTATGAATACCCATAGAAAGTTCGAGGTCGAGCATTAGCGATAGTTGGTATGAGATAAGATAGTATGACATGATACATGAGTGAAAATTACTCATAGAATGTTTGAGATTGAGCATTAAACGATAGTTGATATTATCATGATAGATTTGTAATAGTCGTTGTAATAACATGTATGAATACTCATAGAAATTAGTTTGAGGTCGGGCATTACACGATAATTGAGATGAGATGAGATATTATGACATGGTATGTGAGTGAAAATACTCATAGTATGACTATAAACAATGCGCAATGTCAACTTTATCAAATATTGACATATATTTGTTTGATCATATTATTAGTAGCAAATATTTTTAAAATATTGCTCGAGCAACCGGGACCAAGAACCACTACTAAACAAACTCTCGGTTGCTAGAATAAATTTTTAAAAATATTTAAAACAAAATTAATTTTATTTAATTATATTAGGTCATTTAAGTTTAGTTTTACAATTCAAATAATATTTTTAATCAAGTGTTTAGAGTAAAATTGGAATAAACTCAACGATGTACCTTCATAATATGTAGATATGTGTTGCGTATATATATAGATATATATAATTAACTACTAAACTATACTGAAACTTTTGTAATCCACTTAAGTGTATTTCCCTAATGGTTATACTAGACTCCGGCACGCGCTACGCGCCTGCACGTTGTCGTCGTTGGTCGTGCGTGAGTTCTTACGATAACATGATCAACCCGACTCCTAGGATAATACAAGAATTGATTACTTCATAAAAATATTATTAATGTAAAACTAAACTTAATTTGCATAAGATAATGAAATAATAAAATTTAAAAACTCTTAAATATTTTTAAAAAATTGCTCGAGCGACCGGGATTCCTTTTGATAGTGTTATATGCTCCCGGTCGCTCGAGCAATTTTTTAAAACTATTTAAGAGTTTTTAAATTTTATTATTTCATTATCTTATGCAAATTAAGTTTAGTTTTACAGTAATAATATTTTTATGAAGTAATCAATTCTTGTATTATCCTAGGAGTCGGGTTGATCATGTTATCGTAAGAACTCACGCACGACCAACGACGACAACGTGCAGGCGCGTAGCGCGTGCCGGAGTCTAGTATATATTAATAATTCAACAAAAATAATATTAAAATACTCCTATAAATAACGAAGGCAGCAACCGAGAAATGGAAAGCATATTTATCAGAACCGGATCGGCGGTTCGACCGGAACCGGACCCCAGTTCGGTTTGGGTTCGTTAAAGACCGTTCTACAAATGAACATTGTTTGGACCGGGTTGAACCGTGCGTTTTTTGGAAAACCGGACGGTTTTTTAAAAACTGGTCGGTTTTCGATTAACTTTTTAGCTGAATTTTTTGGGGGTTTCGGTTTTTCCGACCGTGTTTTTGGGGGGGTTTCCGGTTTTTGTTATGCACAAACCAATTGGTTAAACCGGTTCACTACTATTGTGTATTGTGTTTGAGAATTGAGATTAATGTGTGTTTGATATTGAAACTATGTAGTTTGTATGTGTGTGAAACTATGTAGTTTGAGGTAATTATGTTTGTGTTTGAGACTGTATGTATTTTAAGTTTTCAATTTTTCCCCTTATGAACAATGAACCGCATACTGAACCGGGTTGGACCGGCCGAACCGTGAACCGGCCCTCTCGCCGGTTCGATGAACGGTCTGATTCTGATAACTATGATAGAAAGGACGGCAAATGAAGGAAGACAAAAAAAAGGAGGGAAAAACAAGTAGTAGAGTTTTTTTTTGACCAAATAAATAGTAGAGTTCGGTAGAATAAAATTGGTAGGGTTGTTCATGAACCGGTTCGACCCTAAACCGGTTCAGAACTGAACTGGTCTGATTTGTAAAAAACAATAATTTTTTATGTTTCTAAAATAATTGATCTGGTTTAGGTAAAAAAAATTGGTCTGGTTCGAAGCAATTCAGAACCGGTTCTAACTAGTCTGGTCTGATTTTTTAATAACAATTTTAGTTAGAAAATAATATGGTTAAAAACCAAACTGAACCGACTGAAAACATTTAACAGACTGAAAACATTGAACCGGCTGAAAAAACACTGAGCCAACTGAAAAATATACTGAACCGACTAAAAATATGTTCCACAACCAGCTAAAATCCTGTCCAACATTAACATACGATAGTCCAATACATCTCTAGATTTGACTTATTGAAGAAATCTCTAGGTTTTGTTTAATTTCAGACTGGTTTGGTTTATTTTGCTTCAAAACAGTTTAAAAGTATATAGGTTTAAAGTGGTTTGATTTCAATTTAAGTAAAAATCAGTATATAAAAATGAGTAGATTCAAACTGATTCGATCTAAATTGAAAGTACTACTTTGAACTGGTCTACTTGAAGCCTAAGAAACTGGTTTGATTTTAAAGACAGTTCGACTGAACCGATTCAAATCAGACGATAACCACACCAGTTTGGTGACTTTGGTCGAACCAGTTTAAATGAACAATCCTAAAAATTGGTGAGAAAATTAGTAAAAAAAACAATACGATTATTGATTTCGATTTCTCGTACGGTATCTAATCCCCGGATAACTTAGGTATAACTCTCTCGTATTCAATATTGTATTTATAATGTTAGGGTCATTTTACGCATTTGTGAAAGTTATGGGGATTTCGATCTGCAAAAAAAATTATAATTGATTTAGGTTTAGTCCTAAAATTTTGATGAATGTTACAACTCGGTCTGTGGACTTTCGGGTCATTCTGGGACTTTACCGGGTGTTATAAACCAAATCAGAAAAGTTTTGGGTCATTTCTACAAATTATAAAAGTTGTTTTCAGTTCCGTTCAAATTTTTAAATAATTGCATTTTAGTCCATGAACCTTTCTGGACATCTCACTTCTCAAAGTGTTACAAATAAGTCCATAATAGTTTAGGGTCACTTCTGTCATTTAAAAAATATATTTTCGGTTCAGTTTTGAATTTTTAAATAATTGCATTTCGGTCCCTAAACATTTATGGACATCCCACAACTTCTCAAAGTGTTATAAATAAGTCCAGAATAGTTTAGGGTCACTTCTGCAATTTTTAAAAATTTATTTCCTGCTCAGTTTTGAATTTTTAAATAAATGCATCTTGATCCCTAAACATTTTTGGGCATCCCACAAATTCTCATTGTGTTACACACAAGTTCATAATAGTTTAGGGTCACTTCTGCAAATTTTAAAATTTTATTTTCTGTTCAGTTTTGAATTTTTAAATAATTGTTTTTTGGTCCATGAACTTTTCTGAATTTACAACAACTTTCAAAAGTGTTACAACTTAGTCTGGCGTACTTTATTTCTTAAAAGTCATTTCGCATATGTTTAACACATTTTAAAATGACCCCAAAGTTCAACCACCACTTTCTCGAGCATGATTAACCTTATTCACCTCTTGTTTATTTATTTTAAATTAACTCGTAAATTAAAAAAGTGTTTGTACATAGTTTATTTAATTTAAAGAAAACTCATAGAATCTCTTTGACCAAGTATGACCAAAATGGGCAATTCGGCTAAATCGTAAAAATAATTTCAAAAAAGTAAACTAAAGTACCGAAATGGCAGATTATGGGCTCGCGAGCTCTTAAGACGTAATCAAACCCCCAAACTCAATTCTCTGAACGTGGACCTTTCCAAGCCCTAGGATGTTAATACCATGTACCCTAGACAAAATTTAGGATTACGATTAGCCTTTAATTAATTGGTCGCGTCTCTTTCATTTTTTCAGTCAACTGATGACTCCGCTCGACCGGACCCACCACTCTTCAAGACCTTACATTTTTCGAGCGAATAAATAAATATTTTTCCAAAACAAATAGGGAAAGTCAGATCCGACGTCCGATAGGCAAACAACAAATAGCATCACACTCATCCCACATTAGACGCAGTCTTGAAAAATATTCAGATATGGTTTGAACACCTTGTTGAGCAAGAGAGACGTCATGGTGCAACTGAAAAAATCTGGAACCATTGACCTTGTTAAACCTTTCACTTAAATCTTTCCAAACTTGAAAGACACTTGTTGAATAGACAATACCGATCATTATTTCTCGCGATACAAAGTTTATGATCCATGTAAAGATAAGGGCATTGCACCTGTCACAAATATGATGCATGCTAGGCTCATAGTTTTCTTTAACAAAAATACCCTCAATGAAGCCAAGTTTAATTTTAGCGAATAGGGAAATGTACATCGCTCTACTCCAGAAATTACAAGTATCAAATCCATCCAATTTTTCGAATATCAAGGAAAGGCAATCAGACAGGTGGAGGAAGAGAGAATGGTTGTTATTGATCATCGAATGGACTGGTGCCACCACGGCAACAATATTAATACAATAAAAGACGAGTTTAATGAAGCGGAGGTAGAATCCATGAAAAAAAAAAAGGTTTCACAGGGTTGCATCAAAAAAAGGAACAGATATGCAACTACAGTAAATGGAGACAAAAATATAGCGAGGATAGAAGATACTTTCCGTATGAAATGGTAAGAAATAGAGTAATCACACCCAAAGAGAACAGATATAGGAATGTAGAATCCAAAAAAAATTAATCACATATATGTATAGAAGATAATATACATTGTATGCGCATACGCATTAGAGAAAATAATAGGTTTAAGCAGGTAAAAAAAACTATGGTATTCACGCAAGAGGTAACAGTCATTTAGGTACCTCAAATGTCATGTATTTACAAATAGGTATCTCAAATTTTTTTTTGTTACTTTCGAGTAGTTCAGAAGTCATAAATCTATCTACTTTAATTGGATACCTGAAAGTAACAATAAAAACAAATAATAATTCAATAAAGACAAAGTAAATATATTTTAGTGCAACAATAAAACAAATTAGAGATATCTGAAAGTAATAGTAAATTAAAGTAGAGCTACCTTAACGGAACACAATATTACACACGTGATAGGTACATGCATGAAATATTAAAGTAGATACATTTATGATTTCTAAGGTACCCAAAAGTAACAAATGTTTTCTAATGTACTTTTTTGTAAAAACGTGACTTATGAGGTACCTGAATGATGGCAAACGAGAATTCATGAAATCTTTGTGATGAAATACGAAAACAGACATGCGAGGTTGAATATGCAACATACAAGTGCAGATCTGTACAGGGAATCACGAAGTCAATTTATGAAGGCAGGTGCACAAGATCCAAATCCTAAACTGTTGGTTTTAGGATAATGGGTCGCCCATAAGTGGGAGCCCATTTACATAAGCTCAGTTGTGTATCTGGCCTTAAAACCTATCCCTCTATATATCAGTATATATAGGGGTGCTCAGGGTTTGGAAAACTTGCTGATGATAACAGTGATGCCCTGCCGCCCTACAGTTAAGACAGAGGTCAGTAGCTGTGGTATTATAGGTCATTGCCCGTCAAAACGTGGCATGCCTCCCGTCCGACAGACCGTGATCCCAACCTCAGGCAGATCCGCTTCCGCTTCCGCTAAGGCAATCGTTCAGGGAGGTAACTTAATTATGTGTTATGTTGTACCTTAATCGATTGTGTGTTTTGTACATCAATTTCCAACATTGGTATCAGAGCCTTAGTAGGTTGGTTTCCAAATTGTCGAATTCAAAGAGGATAATCCCCACGGCGTCATCGTGACCGCAACAGGATCGAAATCGGGAAAAACAGCTCCATCGAGGCCGAAATAGGGGCGATCGCGGCCTTCGTGGCCGCAGTTCAGCCCCATCGAGGCTGAAATAGGGGCGGCCGCGGCCTTCGTGGCCGCAACTCAGACCGATCGAGGCCGAAATAGGGGCGGTCACGGCCATCGTGGCCGCAGCTCGGCCCCTACTGGCCGCAGCCACCGTGGTTGCGGCTCGGCCTCTGTTGGCCGCAGCCACTGGGCTGAGGCCAGTCTCCGTGGACGCTGGGGAAGGGTCGGCCAGTGGTGGCCGCAGCCACGGTTCTTCTTCTCCGTGGAGAAGAAGAACAGTACCGGTCCGGTTCTCTGTGAATGGGATCAGTCTGGTTCAATGGGACTGGTTCTGTGTGAATCAGTCTGGTTCGGTCCGGGTCAGTCGGTTTGATTCGACCGGGCCGGTTCGGTCTAGTCCAAACGGTTTGATCTGACTGGACCGATTCGGTTCAGTCCGACCAGACTGATTTGGTTCATACCGACTGGTTGGGCCGGTTCAGATGGTTTTGTGTTGTCTGGATCGGTCTGAACTAATTAGGAGGCCCTGAGCCGCCTGAATTAGTCCGAAACAAATTTGGTGCCGATCCTGAATCCTCTGTGGGTCCTAGTGGGTTATTTTAGTCCGGTAAATGTGCCTGGACCCTTTCATAAATAATTTTTGGGCTAATTTAATTAATTGTTGGACCAATTTAAATTGATGGGAGAGCCTTATATTGCTTTATGTTGCATGACTGGATAGGTAGAACGCTGTGTAGGTTCCTTGAGTTACCTGGTTTACTTTGTGTTTTCTACAGGTTAGATTGTCTTGCCTTACTTTATATTGTTGGCTCTTGACTACATGACTGGTAGAATTGACTAGGTTGTGATTGTTGATATCCGAGCATAGTGTGTGAAATTGGTCTAACTTGTTAATTACTTTTATTTGTTGAGACTTTAGTCCATGAATTTTTATTTGTTGAGACTTTGGTCTCCAAATTTTTATTCATGGTGAATTTGATCCCCAAACATTTGGTTAGGGTGACTTTAGTCCTCAAAGTTTTGAAAATTACAAATTAGCCCTAAATTTATTTATTTTTGAAATGTATCAATATATATGTGTGTGTATTGAACTGTGTGTTTGTTACCTTACTTGCATAGGATAGATTACCTTGGTAGGGAGATCTACTTCTGGCATAGTCTAGGTAGCAAACTTTTAGGATTGTCCTTAGTATCCTATCGGAACTTTGGATGAGTACGAACTACACATAGGAAAATGTTCCTGAGTGTGAACCGGTCGGTTAGTATGCGAGGTTCTCCGAATTTCCTTGAATAATTCTAGGACAATTGTTTTGTGTAAGAGTCGAACACTTTGGTTTAGTGCGATATGTTCGACTCCGGTCCTTTGAGGACAGTTGGTATAGACTGTGTATCGATTGATAGTAGTGACTTTAGGGCATGCTTAGAGATGGGGAGTGCTTCTCGGCATATCTAGGGTTGTCCCCCGGGTTTAAGTATGTTCTCAAGCTTTTCCTATCGGTCTGAGACTTGTCTTTTTACATGTAATAGAACATTGTTCCTTGTGTCTCCATGATCCTATTAGAATTTTCTTTAGTTAGAGAAATTAAGCTGCCACGTAGAACATCATCGCTTAGTTGGACAAAGGTCTTAGACTTAATGGTGAGCACTATAAAATTCGGAGAAAGCATATAAAAATGGTCCTAAGTAGAAATCCATCAACCCCATCAAGCAGATTATGAAAATACTCGATTCTGGAATAACAAATCAACAGAAGACTTTCCATTTGAGTGGGAGGTTAATGATGCTGAGACGTGCGCCATGATGTTGAGTACGGTGGATGATTTTGAGCTTAACACACGGCTAAAGGGTTGTGGGATACTTTGCAAACTAGAAATGGTTCTATACGACTACTTAGTTGTGCTCACTCAACATTAAGTTTGATTCATACATGATGAATCCTCAGCACTCCGCGAGATAGTATCTGAGGCATATGGCCAACATGATTGTCAAACTCAAGGAGAACGGTCAGTCAGTGACCGATGAGTAGCAAATCCAGGTCGTAATCCGCTATTTGCCTAACTCCTAGAAACAGATGAAAATCTAAGTAACTCATTCTAAGGCCTTCAATACCTTTGAACACGTTCGAAGGCACATTGAGTTGTAGAGGACAGACCCAAGTTCGTTGGACCTAAGGTTTAGGAGCGTGTGGCGCCATCCTCTAGACCTAAGAAGAGTTGCTGAAAGCGAAGGAGTAATGCACAGTGCGATGGCGCAAATGCATTGAAGGTAAAGTAGACAAAGACTGAGGTGAACCCAATGACTCCTTCGAAAACAACACCGCGAAAATGTTTGCGTAAGGCCGAGAATCCTAAATACAGGAAATGCTCCAACTGTTGCCAGTGGGTACACTTTGTGAATGCATGCCCTGAAACGATCCGACCTAGATGTCTTGTTGGCTACTTAGTGAACTTTGTGTTTCTAGTACAGATATGTTGACTGAGTCATGTTCTTTGTGGATTTTGGATCCAGGATCGACAAATCACATAGCCAAGGATCGTAACGTTTTCGTAGCGTGAAATTAGGTGGATTTACATCGACAACAACTTTTGTGTTGAAGTCGAAGGGATTAGAACTCGTGAGTTGCGCTTGCGCGGCGGTAGAGTTTTAGTCTTAAGTCATTTCCTCTAGCTCCACAAATTCACCGATATGTTATTTTAGTCTTAGGATTAATGAAACTCGGTTTTATATTATCTTTTCATGAATATTCCGTCCAATTGTTTTAGGTTCAACTTCGTTTGGCTTTAGTATTATTTCTGGTGGATTTATTGTTTCGGATTTGGATTCAGGCAACAATAATAATTTTATGTTTTTTCTTCTACTCGCGGATATGTTTGCGATGTGAATGAAAGACAAACTAGACTTGAGTACAAAGGTCAACATAGAATGCAGCGACAAGCCCAATGGGGTTTGCTGTTCTACATTCCACAAATGGAGTCGTCTACTTGTGTAAGTTGTCTAGCAGAAAATTCCACCGAAATGCCTTTTGGTTAGACACCTAGAGACGAATTTCCCTTGCAATTCATCCATTCTGACTTCTGTGTCCCTCTTAGTGTTAGGGTTCGGCACGGAGCGCGAAATTTCATTACATTTACAGATGATTACACCTGTTAGATAGGAGAGTAAAGACCCTCCACCCTGATTGTGGAAGAAGAGTACCTTTCAGCGGAATTTAACGGTTTATGTAATGAAAAGATATCATTCATCAGTTGATGATCCCCTACACCCCTCAGCAAAATAATTTTGCAGAGAGGCGCAATAAAACGCTCTTTAAAATGGTTTGGTCGATATGGTGCAGACTCAATTGCTGATCTTCTTATGGGGAAACGCTTTGGAGACTGATGCTTACATCCTGAACCATGTGCCGACAAAGACGGTTAACTCCACTTCATATGAGTTTTGGACTGGAATAAGTTCTGGACCTTCACCATATGTGCCCATAGGGATGTGCCAATTACACCTATGATTTCTCAAATAAGTTTGGGAATGATTGGACCTATAGGAAAGAAGAGTATTTTTGGTTACTCTGATACCTCCAAGGGTTATGTGTTTATAGCCGAGCAGGACAGTTGGAGTGTTACCGAGATCGAATCACGAGACGTAACGTTTGTAGAGAACGAATTTCCTAAGAAGGGAGAGATTGATTTGGATCGATCTCTATATGAGATTCAAGATCAAGTTGAGCAGACACCTGTTAATTCGAGTGGGAGAGTTGAAACTGCAGATGATGAATCGGTTCGTCGTCTGCCGGATTCACTGCCTGCTGAAGCGAATGGAACAGATTCCGCTCCTGATGATCTTGTTGACAGTGGGAGCATTAGGGATCTCATTCTCAGTGGGAGTGATCATGGTCATACCCTGGTAGTAGTGAGTTGTTAGGCCGTGGGCTAGAACTAAACACCCTAATATCTGACGATATGGTTATTGTGCCGTAAAACGTTAGAGAAACTCTCAATGGAACCTTCTAAGAAGAATTGATGAAAGTAATGGAAGATGAGAGGAACACTTTGGACTAGATGGAATCTATAAGGAATAACAGTGTTTGGACACTGGTCGGCCTTCGAGAGTACATAGAGCAATAGAGCTAAATGGGTTCTTAAGATTATGGCTATTTGAGTGAGTCTAGACTTGAAACTGCACTAGATAGACGTTAAGACTGTCTTCCTCAATGGTGAGTTAGAAGAAGATATCTATATGGAGCGGTCTGAATGCTTTGTGCAGAAAGACCATGAGTACTTAGTGTGCAAACTTCACAAATTGATCTATGGTCTGAAACAGATCGCTATGCAGTGATACCGCAGAGTTCATGATTTGTTCGTGGAAAATGGATTTCTCCTGAAGGATGAGAATCATTGCGTGTACACCAAAAGGGTCTAGACCGAACTTTGTGTTTATGATTCTATATGTAGATGACATACTCATAGCTGTAAATAGCTTGGAGTTCCTCACACAGATAAAGGTCTGATTGTCTTCTCTATTTGGGATGAAGAACATGGGTGGGGCGGCGCACATCCATAGAAGGCAGTTGTGGCTTTCATAGGAAAGCTACATAGACAAAGTGTTGGAAATGTTCAACATGAGTAACTGTGAACCAATTAAAACTCCAGTTTACATTGATCAACCTCTCAAAATGGATATATGGACCAGACAAATAAATTCTGTAGCTAAGTGCAGTCGGAAGCCTGATGTGCGCAATAGTGTGTACTCGGCCTGATATTTGTCATGCAGTCGGCATGGTATATAGGTACCAAGCTGAACCTGAATTGAAGAAATGGTAGGCAGTAAATAGGATCATGTGATATCTTAAGGGCATCGTCATGCTTTGTGCTAGAGACTTACTAGAGATGCGAGAATCTCTGGATGACTGGGTATAACGATGCGAGCTTTGGTGGTGATTTTGATGAGAGAAAACCCACCTCAGATTTTATGCTATGCTCTCCGATGATGTCATATCAAGGATGAGCAAGAAGCAGTCGCGCATTGTATTGATCGTCATTGAAGCCAAATGTGTGGGTCTTGTGTGGACCACTCAGTTGGTTGTATGGCTGAAGAGACTTCCGGATTGATTGCTGAGTCATTGGAGTCGCAATCTTCGTGATATATAAACCCAAGTATCATTACAAGTCATAGCAAGTAGATGTCAAGCGAAACAATGTTAGAGACATGGTTAGACACAAGGTGATGAGTTTGGAGTACTTGTCTACGGATGAGATGGTCGTGGACCGTCTCTCCAACCTTTAAGAGGGAGTCTTTAGTGAGGCATGTGTAGTCTCTAGGACTGTGTAGACTTAGTTGATGTACTTCATTAGTTTTATTTCCCATACAATGTTCTTTGACTTGAATTATATTTGAGTATGCATGTTTTCACAGTTTGAGTGTTTTGTGTGTTCTTACTGTGATTGTTTATTGACATATGTCAAAGTGGATTAGATCGCCTTCTCACACGGGTGATAGCTTCTATGTCTTTGTGGCTAGGTGAGGCTGGTGATAGTTTCTAGTTCTGGAAGTCTGTTGGGATGACCGGAAAGGACTTTGTGTCCGGAACTATCTGATTTCGCACTACGACGGATTATGGTCTGTCAATCCACTCAGGGGTCGGATGGGAGTCTTTGTGACTTTTGGTTCGGGTACTTTGTGTGCTTGATGGACATCTGTACAGCATATGGACATATGTACAGCATATGGACATATGCTCCATGGGAGAGGAGATATGCTGTAGCGCGCGTTCCATACCGCGGCGCACCCAAATACGACCATGGGTATGACCCGAGATGTGATCTTAACTCGGAGTCGTGTGAGACCCAGAGCTCTTTGTGTAAGAGCCGCGTACGTACCCTCAGTACTCTGAACAAAGACTTGAGGTTCAGTTCAGTGTTTGCTATCGTAGTCCGTGCTCGATGGGCTTTCGACGTATTCCGCCCGGGTCCCGGTTCTAGAAAAGCGAGTTGAATTGTGTCGATGGTTTGTGGGAAGAGGATGATCATTATGGGATCTTCTCGATATTGTGTCCACTAGGTGGCCACCAACCGCGGCATCGGCTGCGGTTGTGGGCGCAATACATATATAGGTCTGAAAGATCCTTGCGCGGTAAGACCTGGAGAAAGATTACATGACCAAGGGTGCAGGGCACATTTCCACTGCTGGTGTGGGATCCGCTGGTCGCTACGTATTCTTAACCGGTGCGTAGCACTTTGCTCGTTATGTCTGTCGGTCGCACGGCTGCCTCCTCGTATGTGACTTTACTGTATAATGAGATTCGTTCTCTTGGTGCTGGCTTGATGAATGAGCGCCCCCCACTTTGTGCGAGTGAGAGATGTTGGTTTTAGGATAATGGGTCGCCCATAAGTGGGAGCCCATTTACATAAGCCAAGTTGTGTATTTGGCCTTAAAACATATCCCTCTATATATCAGTATATATAGGGGTGCTCAGGGTTTGGAAAACCTACTGATGATAACAGTGATGCTCTGCCGCCCTACAGTTAAGACATAGGTCAGTAGCTGTGGTATTATAGGTCATTGCCCGTCAAAACGTGGCATGTCTCCCGTCCGACAGACCGTGATCCCAACCTCAGGCAGATACGCTTCCGCTAAGGCAATCGTTTAGAGAGGTAACTTAATTATGTGTTATGTTGTACCTTAATCTATTGCGTGTTTTGTACATCAATTTCCAACATAAACTATGTTGCCCAATCATAGATTTGAAACGTCACATACAAAAACACCAAAGTAAAGAGATAAAATGATGCAAGTGTGAGCAGATCTTGAACATGCATGAACGGAACTATAACAATAATCTATAGATCTATGATGAATATGTACAGATCATGTAAAAATAATATAAAAAACGCATGATAAAAGAGACAATTTAGAGATCCATAAAATTCTGTTCAACAACACAAAAGATCGTAACGAGAACAATACATAACAAAATGTAGAAAAGAGGAAACGATTCAGTCCTGAGAAGAAAATATCGGAAGAAATTATGAACATTGGTGTACATCAAACTTTAATTATTATTTTCGTTTTGAGTGCATTTAAAAAATTGGAAACACACATATCTACATTAGAGTTACGAAACAAACATACACCTTCCACAACTTTTTCACAAGTTCGAATTTGTGAGTAAATAATTTTAATCATGTCTCAATATCTCTCTTAAAGTGATATTTGTAAATCTTAATTTACATCATACTTCTTCAAGAGTTATTTTAAATATTTCTCAATAGTTGACCGAGTCTTGTTCTTTGTATCTGAGTGATAGTTAGTTGATTTAAATATTCTTTGTTAATTAACTGTATTTTTAACAAGCGTCACACAAGATTATTTATGTTAATTATTGATGGGTTTTGGCCAAAAAAAAAATTATTGATGGGTCATGAACTTTGGGTTTGACTATTTTTACATTTGACCCAAGAACATTCGAAACTGGATTTATAAGCCCAATTGTATTTAGGCGTCGCTCTTTGTATAGATGATGGTGTAAGGGCGTCGTCCCATGAGGATGCGCCAGAAATATAAGATACTCAGAATAAAGGTGTGCTAGAACACTCACTGACTACCCTAGTCTGAACGCATACACGCCTACATATTAGCTCGGTTGCTTTTAGCAGACCTATGATTAAATAAACTATAAGAATAGTCTACAGTGGAATAACCATTTTATAAACAATTATATCCAAAGTAACCATGGTTCGCTCGTCCGAGAAATAGCACGGATTACCATGGTAGGATCTGACCTTACTATGGTCCAGGTATGGAATGTTATAAATACTCATTCATCATCCTCATTGAAGGACGAATATTTTATGATCGCATTCACCTACCATACATTTTAAGTGCTCAGATCAAACGAACCTCCGACTAACTTTGTCATCGGAAGGGAAACAACGGGAGCACCTCAGGCTTTCCTTTTGTGCAGGTCCAAGGAGCGGATACAAGGAAGAGGATAAGAAGTTTCGGTTTATGTGATCCAACACATTGGCACCGTCTGTGGGAATCCTTTGAACAAATTCAGTCATGGTTCCCCCTGCAACTCGAGCAAAAACTATTCGAGAAGTTAATGAAGAGGATTCACTCCAAAACCTCCAACATTACCTAGGACAGTCAGCGTTCATACCAGTCCAGATGGTCCATCCCCGTCAACCTGTCCTGGAAGCACCTCCCGTCCCTGAAGAGCAAAGGAATGAGTTTGAGACGCCAAGACCAGCACAGTCTGAGACGCCAAGACCAGCACAGTCTGAGACGCCAAGACCATAAATTGTTTTGACATAGACACTTATAGCGGCCCTTGACGAGCTCGTAGATAGAAGAGAGCAAAGAGCAGCCGCCCAAGCAGCTCAACAAGCGAACGCCAACAGGATGGAAGAAGACACCTCCTGGCCCCAGAATTTTCCAAGGGCCCATCAGCCAGTTCCTTTCCCTACAAGCGTCGCCACAATAGGCACATGCCCGATAATGGCTCATCCTCTTGGCATGATGACTGGGGAGGAAATCGAGGAGTTTGTCGCTCAAAAGATGAAGGAACATAAAGGAAGAGTCATGCCACGTCTGTGAGATAGGGTGTCGCGCCCATTTGCTCCAGAAATCTTGTCTGCCACAGTGCCATTTCATGTGCAGACACCGCAGATTGATTACTATAGAGGAGAAGGCGACTCAGTCAAACATATTCAAAAGCATGACGCCTCCTTACAGGGACAAACAAATTATGGCAACCATTTTGCGCTCCTTTTTCCCGCTTCCTTAGGAGGCGTCGCGTCTCATTGGTTTTTCAGTCTACCTAAAGCATCAGTAAAATCATGGGGAGATCTGGAAAAAAAAATTATTGTACAATATATGGGAGGACGCCAACTCCTAAAAAGTGTGAGGACTCTGGATCACTTTTTCAAAAAGGTGACGAAAGCATGAGCATCGCTCATCCCCACCTCAACCACCAATTTTTCAAATACTGAAAAAGAAATAGTATTGGGTTTAAGATCAAGAAACGGTATAGGGAGAAAGATGTGATTACCTGGATTCAGAAGTCATTCTTCTGTAGGAGCGAATGGCGCGAAGGTGATGAGCGTTGAGAGCGAGAAGAAAACACTGAGCAATGATGAAAGGCGATCGTAGCTTGGCTGAAATTCTAGAGAGAAGACAGAGGTTTCTAGAGAGAGAAAGCTCCGAAAATTAGAGAGAGAATTAAAAGTGGTAAATGAAACAATTTGGGGGTATTTATAGAACTCTCCTAGGTCAGTCGAACGGTCACCTAGGTAGGGAAAAGTACGATTTTACCCCTAAAAGGAAGAGTCTCCTCGGTTCCTGAAGCTTCTAGAAGATCCCGCCTAAAAATTTGAATTTGAAATTCAAAAAAGTAATTATGGTGGGTCAGAGGCGAACCGTGCATGAAAAACACGTGGAAATGAAGATCAGTTACAAATAATTACAAGATTTGGGCGACGCCTTTAGAAAGAACAAATGATTATAACGATTGTGAAAACATGTCGCTCGATAAAAGATGAATTAGCATTGAGGGGAGAAGCGACTTTCACCGAAAATTATAATCATCAAATGAGTGTCGCTCATTTAAAGATTCGGGAGCAGATGATGGGTCATGAACTTTAGACTTGGCTATTTTTACATTTGGCACAAAAACATTCAGAACTGGATTTATAAGCCCAATTGTAGTTAGGCGTCGTTCTGATGGTGTAAGGGTGTCGCCCCATGAGGATGCGCCAGAAATATAAGATACTCAGAATAAGTGTGTGTGAGAACATCCACTAACTACTCTAGTCTGAACGTATGCACGCCTACAGATTAATCTGGCGGCTTTTAGCACATCTATGATTAAATAAACTAAAAGAATAGTTTACAGTAGAATATCTCTTTTATAAACAATTATTTCTAAAGTAATCATGGTTCACTCGCCCGAGAAATAGCACGGATTACCATGGTAGGATCTGACCTTACTATGGTCCAGGTATGGAACGTTATAAATACTCATTCATCATCCTCATTGAATGACAAATATTTTCTGATCTCATTCACCTATCATACATTTTAAGTGCTCAGATCAAACGAACCTCCGATAAACTTTATCATCGGAGGGGAAATAACGGGAACACCCCAGATTTTCCTTTTGTGCAGGTCCAAGGAGCGGATACAAGAAAGAGGATAAAAAGTTCTGGTTTATTTGATCCAACAATTACAAGCCGTGTGTTTACTTGTAGGAGTCTCTATGAACCATATTATTAAGTGGAAGGCACGATGGCTCGATCGACCAGAACCTTCTCGCACAACAGGCTCAAACAAAATATACAGACAAAAGACTCTCGTGGTGAATGGGTGGGCTCTGTATTCTCAGTTCTCACTCCAAGTGTATATGATGTGTATCAGAGAATACATTATTCAATGATATATACATATACATTATATCCTTGTTTTATATATAAACATAAATATACCAGTATATATGTATTATTTATTTTCATATTTTTACATTGGAAGTGTCGCCTAGAAAATGAAGTGACAATTTGAAAATATAGTAAAAATTCAAAATAATGTCTGAAGCAGTGTTATTAGAACCGGATTGGCGGTCCGATCGAAAACCGAATTCCTATTCGGTTTGATTTAACTAAAAGACCGACTTGCATAGCAACAATGTTTGAAATGGTGTGAACCAATCAGTTTTTTTACTTGTAAACAATTAACTGCACATTAAACCGAGTTCGGTCGAATTGGATCGGACGAACCGGGAATCGACCCCCTTGCCGGTTCAAGGGCCGATCTGGTTTTGATAATACTGGTCTGACGGCGTTTGTCTTTACTCTTTACAACATAGTTATCAAAATCGGACCGGTCCTATAACCGGTGAGGGGTCCGATTCCCGATTGGACCCGGTTCGATGTGCGGTTCACTATTCGCAAACAAAATTTATTTTATAATAATTTATAATATTTATGACAGAGACCCATTTATTTTATAATATTTTAAACGACTTTTTTTTTTCTTTCTAAAAAGATTTAAACTTATCAAATCATTTTATATTATTCTTATTTTGTTATTCATAAAATTATCCAAATATAATAAATAAACAAAAATTCGTTTTTTAGCCTTAAATTCCTTTTTTTAAACTTAATATTTGGATACCCAAATTCGTTTTTTAAACTTAATATTTCATGTTTTTCTTTTTCATAATAGGAGATTCCTTCTCATCATTTAATTAATATATCCTATTGAATTTTCAAAATTTCATTTAGAGCAATTAAGGACTATATATTCTTGGACATCAAATCATCAACCTCTTTTAAAATATTTTCAGAAAACAGTTATGTTTATATTCAAGTTAAACCTAAATAATAAATAATGAGAACAACCACTATCATAATTAAGAATTTATCCTAAAATCAATTATTGATAGAAGATATATAGTTCACTAATATATATAGTTATGCAGTGGAAAAAGTTTCATGAAAAATATACTTAATTATATTAATTAATGTTATAATTCCAATATTAATACACAATGAACACACCTTTCTTATGTATGAAACAACAAACTCATGTACTAAGCATACTTATTTTCTACTCTTAATTACATTTTCTTATGTAGAACCGGTCAAAAAAAAACTAAAAAGTGAACCGGAAACCGTTCAGTTTTCCAAAAAACGTCTGATTCAATGCGGTTCAAACACTGTTTATTTGTAAAACGATATTTTAATTTAACCAAACCGGACAGGGGTCCGGTTCCCGGTCCAAAGTGTTGATTATTTCTTTCAAAGTTAGTTGTTACAACAAAGATTCGTTAGTCGATTTAAAATTAATAAGGATGTCATTCAGTTTTTTAACCGATTATTATTTTTGATACTATAAAACGGTACAATTACACTTACCCACGAAATTGATTCGCCAAAGAGCATTATAAATTGTTTATTTTAAGTTGTCACGGCAGATAAAAAGTATTTTGTTTTCTGGAGGATACAGATTTTAAAAATAAAAACTTTTTCCTAGAGTTGTCACGATCCTCATTAATGTGGATGTCTAAGAGGATCCAACTTGCTAGATTCCTCATTTTTTATTAATTTTTTCCGATTGAATCCTAGAAGCAAAGATTCCTCATTCTGTATCTCCACGTCAAAAAGTTATGCCTAACTCAGACATATGCAGAAGGGATCAAATGAAAGTCCCTTTCAACTCACTTTGTCGTGACAGGAAAAAATAATGCCTCTAAACCCCACCTGTATCACAGTTACTAACTAAATATCTACTAATAAGATCACGACATCCATTTTCAAACCTAATTACTCGAAAGTTGTATACCTTATATATGTATATATAATATAAAATAATTGTTAATTTTGGTTATTTTTTTTTTATCGGAATAATTTTGGTTATTGAATCGCATAATTGAAAACTCATTTTAGTAAGATTAATATTCTGATACTAACTTAAAATTATTTCTTTCATATATGGTTACATACAAAAGTGTTCAGAAAGGCCTGGTTTGCACAAGCGGACCAAGTTGGTTTAGTTTGGTTTGATTTGCTAAGGCAGACCAAATCATTTCAACCCAAACTAGTAGGCTAGGGTTGGTCGAACTACATCAATCGGGTTTGAACGACCGATGTTGTCTGGACCGATTCATTTCAACCCAAACTAGTTGGTTGAGGTTGGCCAAACTAGTTCAACCCGATTTGGACGGTTGATGTTGACTGAAACAGTTTAGACTGCTTCAGGACGCATAGGATGACTAGATCAATTTCGAAATAAATTTGGTTATTCTAGTGTTGGACCATGTGTGGATTCTAATAGTTTGTTATTATCAGGTAATTGTGCGTGAACAATTTCATTCATAATTTTTTGGCTAATTAAATTAATTGTTGAATCAATTTAAATGTTGGGACAACCTTATTTAGATTTATAAAAACATGACTCTCTTTATATATATCGCTATGTGCGGTTTCCTTAAAATTCTCGAATTATTTTGTATTTTCTACAAGATAGATAGTTTGTCTTACTTTAATTGATTCATTTTTTACTCTATGAATGTTAGACATGGCTAAACTATGCATCATTAATATCTCAACATACTTTGTGTGTAAATTGGTCATTCGATTAATTCTTTTATTTATGGTGACTTTGGTCCCTCAATTTTAGAGAAAGAAAAATGGAAATTAACTTTATATATTTTTTGAAAGTCTCAATATATATATATATATATATGTGTGTGTGTGTGTATTATTGCATGATTATTACCTTGCTTGCATGTATTAAATTATCTTAATAGGAAGACCTAGTTTTTCCATAACCTAGGTAGCAAACTTAAATTTGGAAAAAAAAAAGGTAGCAAACTTAAAGGATCGAATAAAATAGCTCTTCGAAAATTTGGATGTGTTCGGTTATGTTCGTTGTCAAATAGGTAACTTAAATATATATATTTTACCATTGCATATTTGGTATATCTATATTATTAATGTTGAACATGTTTATGTAACTGTCATATGTCTAAATTATAAAAATGTCATTTAATAATATAATAATTTATATTTATCATGGCTATTTTGGTCATTTAAATGTCTTCTAAAAAAGGATATAAAAAATAGTTTCACCAAGACTCGAACTTATGACTTGAAGACATACGTATTAACCAGCTACACACATATGCAACATTACAATTTAAACAAGATGGTAATTATATTTTCTTTATCACTATTTTTTTTCTCATGCACCATATTTTTATATCTCGCTAACAAATAAAATTATATTTTCACTTTATTGAACATTAAGATAACAGTGAATCTAAATACTTAAATCATTTATAAAAGTTATAATATCATCTACAACTGAGAAAATTTAGACTGAATTAATATTTCAAATATGCATGATCTATTATTTGAAGCAATATATAATTAAAATGTACCATTTATTATTTATCCGATTTTTTAAAATTTATTTTATTATTATATCTGTTATTTTATATAACTTTACAATTTTACATAATAATGATAATTGTATATTATGTTCTCAAGTGGCCATATTTTTTTTTGTAATTGTGACTTTTTTAATGTTTTTACAATTAATTATATAGATGTTTTTTTCTTCAAAACATTCTCTCTTCTTTCCAAGAAGTTAAAAAAAAATTTGAATTGTGAGGACTGTCGTTATAAAAATACATTTCATCTATAAATTTAAATAATTCAAATTGAATTAAAATCGATCAAAATTGACTATATTTATATTTTGAATATACATAATCTATCGCGTGAAGCTATAAATACAAAAGAATTAATCAAATTTGAAAGGAGATATTTGATTAATGTATATATATTTTATAATGATAATTATGTATTATATAGTATTTTCAAATAAAAAAAAAAAGGAAAAAATTTATCAAATATCTAAATTTATTTTTCTGGTAATTTCTTGATGTTGTCACATTATATTTTTGATAATCGTTGTTTCATATACATGATAATGAGTTTGTTAAGAGATTTTAAGAGTATATTAAATATATTCACTGACATGTTCATACTTATGAGACAGTTAGTTAATGCGTGCGTCTTAAATTATAAATAGTGACAGCGCCCAGGTTCAAATCAAGGGGATGTCAGCAGTATAATAATCAAAGAAAGGTCGGATGTCGAAAAAAGTTGGATGTCGGGAGTATAATACTCAATAAAAGGTCGGATGTCAAAAATATAATACTCAAAGAAACGTTGAATGTCGGGACTATAATACTCAAACGAAAACCGGTTGGATGTCGGGAGTAAAATACTCACAGAAAGGTCGGTTGTGATACTCAAAGAAAGGTTGGATGCCGGGAGTATAATACTCAAAGAAACGTTGGATGTCATGACTATAATACTCAAACGAAGGTCGGTCGGATGTCGAAAGTATAATACACAAAGAAAGGTTGATCGGATGTCGGGAGTAAAATACTCAAAGAAAGGGCAGTTGGATGTCGGAAGTAAAATATTTAATTTTGTCCAAACATCGACATATATATTTTTTGATCATACTCTTAGAAACAAATATGATAAATATTTATCGTGCTTGAGGTGTTGATATGAGAATTAAAAATTTGATAAATATATTTGAAATTAAAATATAATTAAACTTAACTTACCCATATTTTATAAACTCTGAAAATATCAAAGTAAAAAAACAAGAAATAAATTGATCAAATATATAATTTTATTTTCTGGTGCACATTAGTGGGAATTTATTTATGCTGTTATCGTATATTTGTAATAGTCGTTATTTTATAGACATGGTAGTGAACGTGTTAAGATATCTTAAGAGTATATTGAATGTATTCATTGACGAGTTCTGACTTATGAGTGTACGTCTTAAATTTCAAATAATATGAGCGCATACGACTGAATCCTATGAATGTTATTGGAGTGAAAATACTCATAGAAAGTTCGAGGTTGGTATGAATACTCATAGAAAATTCGAGGTCGGGCATTAACGATAGTTGGTATGAGATGAGATAGTATGACATGGTATATGAGTGAAAATTACTCATAGAAAGTTTGAGATTGAGCATTAAACAATAGTTGATGTTATCATGATAGATTTGTAATAGTCGGTATGAATACTCATACAAATTAGTTCGAGATCTGGCATTAAGCGATAGTTGATATGAGATGAGATATTATGACATTGTATGTGAGTGAAAATACTCACAGTATGACTATAAGTGACTATAAACAATGCAGAATGTCAACTTTATCAAATATCGACATATATTTGTTTGATCATATTCTTAGTAACACATATTTTTAAAAAATTGCTCGAGCAACCGAGAGCAAGAATCACTATTAAAGAGGCTCCCGGTTGCTTGAGTAATTTTTAAAATTATTTAAAACAAAATTAATTTTATTTAATTATATTAGGTAATTTAAGTTTAGTTTTACAATTCAAATAATATTTTTAATCAAGTGTTTAAAGTAAAATTGGAATAAACTCAACGATGTACCTTCATAATATGTAGATATGTGTTGCGTATATATATAGATATATCTAATTAACTACTAAACTATACTGAAATTTTGCATAATCCACTTAAGTGTATTTCCCTAATGGTTATACTAGACTCCGACACGCGCTACACGTTGTCGTCGTTGGTCGTGTGTGAGGTCTTACGAGAACATGATGAACTCGACTCCTAGGATAATACAAGAATAGTACAAGCATTGAGCACTTCATAAAAATATTATTATTGTAAAACTAAACTTAATTTGCATAAGATAATGAAATAATACAATTTTAAAACTCTTAAATATTTTTAAAAAACTGCTCGAGCGACCGAGATTCCTTTTGATACTGTTATATGCTCCCGGTCGCTCGAGCAATTTTTTAAAAATATTTAAGAGTTTTAAAATTGTATTATTTCATTATCTTATGCAAATTAAGTTTAGTTTTACATTAATAATATTTTTATGAAGTGTTCAATGCTTGTACTATTCTTGTATTATTCTAGGAGTCGAGTTCATCATGTTCTCGTAAGACCTCACACACGACCAACGACGGCAACGTGCACGCGCGTAGCGGTCGTGTCGGGGTCTAGTAAATAGAACAATACTTTTTTTTTTATCAAATAGAACAATACTTGGTAAAGCTATTTGAGTTGAGTTGATTCATGGTCATACACAGAAATTGAAAAAAGGTCCAATCAATAGAGTTACCAGTTTCTCTCCAAACGACTCTTAAGGCGATTGTGAGGGAGTTTCGTCGCCGCCCGTCGGAGAGGTCCGTGTGGTGGTAGGTCGTCGGCCGAGAAGGGTGCTGCCGTGGGTTTCACTCGAAACGGAGCAGCTGGAGACAGTGCGCGGGAAAGAAGCCCAACCATAGCCATCTCTTCTTAGCCCTAATGTCAAGCCAAGTTCCAATTAAGCCATATAACGCCCAATTCGGAGAGGGGAAAGGAAACTAGAAAGTGACTAAACCAGTCAAGCAAGGAACTGCAAGCGGTGAACCATCACAGCATTCTGAGTGACCCGCCCAAACTCTGTAAGTATAGTGAAAGGTAGTTCTTGGTAAATTGTGATTTTCAGGTGCAGGGGTGGACCGAATGGACAACCAACAACCACAGTATTCGTCTAGTGGAGATGAGGATAGAATAAGCCCGGGCAGGTATGTCGAAATCCAGGGGAATGCTGCCATCCAAACTGATCTGATTTGCGTGGGCAAGGTGCTCAATTCAAAACCGATGAAGGCAGCTATTGTGCAAAATGTCCTGCAGAATGCTTGGGCACGGTATGAAGAGGTAAGAATGGAGGATATGTCCAAGGAGGTAATCTTGTTTGAATTCCAAAGGATTGAGGACATGAATGATGCATTAGATTGGAGCCCTTGGGCTATCCAAGGGAGCTGCTTATCTCTGAAAAAGTGGAATACAGGGAGTAAGATAGCTGAAGTTAATTTCAATCTAGTGGAATTCTGGATTCAAATTCACGGTTTGGAATTGGACAAACTCAGTACCCAAAACGCAGAGAAGATTGGAGAATGTATTGGAAGTGTGAAAGGGGTGGATGATGTGTTAGGGCCGAAGGGGTTGGACAGGGACTATCTCCGAGTCAAGGTAGAGGTCAACGTTGTGCATCCGCTGCTAGCAGGTGTCTGGTATACTAGGAACAATGGTGAAAGGGGCAGGGCAGAGATAAGATACGAGAGGCTACCTGAATTCTGCTTCGGATGTGGGAGAATTGGGCATGGAGACAGGGGATGTAAGGCCGAGATTGTGGTGGCTGACACGGAGGAAGGAGGACCGATGTATGGGCCATGGATCAGGGTGGAAAGACCAAAACGTAGGGGCCAACTAAGCAGGACAATAGGCAGGAAGGGGAAGGATGGGGAAGAAGAGAAAAGAAGGAAGTCATGGAGTGAACTTATGAGGGAAAAGGAGGAAAGGATCAATAGCAGAAACGAAGGACAGAATCAGCCTGTTAAGCAGAACAAGGGAAGCACTTGGAAAGAAAGCACGGGAACAGAGAAGCAAAGAATGGAAATGGATAAGGAAAGGAAGGGGAACTCAGAAACAAGGGAGGGGGAGGGGGGTGAAGATAAGGACAAACAAAATCCCAACAGGACTGAGGCGGAGACGAAAACACATGAAAAGGAGGAGGACAAGTGCATGGCAATGGAGATATGGGAGAAGCCAGGGAGGCAAGACCAGGTGCAAATAACACAAAAAGGGGACACCAGATCCTCGCAAACCATGCTGGCCATCACCATGGAGGAATCAACAACAATGCCAAACAAAGGGGGGACAGAAAGTGGAAGGGGTCAAATGGCGGAAGAGGGGGCGATAACCCAAAGAATGACGATACATCACCCCAACCTAAGCAAGATGCTCGCAAGAAGACAGGCTATGCGCAACACACTGGGACATGCACCAGAGGGAAGCAGTGGAGGATACGGGGGTGGGAATCAAATCGGCATAGCAATGGGAGAAGGACTGGAAAGGAGACACCCTCAAGGGCAAGGGAGGTACGGTGGATGGCAGTCGATCAAAATTCAGGAGGTGGATGGTGAAGTGGAAATGCAGCAGGGGAACAGATTCACAGAAGCACACACAAATTGGGAGGGAAGCCCAAATAAGGGATTCTACATGGTTGAGTCGCCAGACGATTCCCCGGGGAAGGGAAGTGGGATACTGATGCTGCAAACGGGGCTCAGTCCTTTACTGCAAAAAGTGAACTTGAAAAGGAAGCATGATGCGGAAACTGAGTCGGAAGAAGACCAAATGGAAGAGACTCGAGCAAAGAGGCAGAGACAGGAAATCGGGACCGATATGAGAATCCAAGGGAAACAGCCTATGGGTAGACAAGGGAGACCAAAGGTAAAGAAAGGGACGGGAAAGAAGAAGCTAGGGGTAAAGCGAACAATTGAACAAAGCCTAAACAAAGAGAGGCAACTGGAAACTTCAGGTTCGGGAGGCTGTCCTCAAACAGCCCCCCCCGCTCAATGAATGTTCAGTTGTGGAACTGTCGGGGAATTAGATCGGCCCTGACAGTTCCGTACCTGTCCGATCTAGGGAGGAGGCACAAACCGACAATCATCTACTTAATGGAAACCAAAAATAACAAGGAGGTCTGCGATAAGGTTAGAAGAAAAATGAGAATGGACAGGGGCTTTTATGTGGAGCCGGAGGGGATAGCAGGCGGATTGGCCCTATGGTGGACTGACGAGGTTGAGATCACAATCCATTGTAGTGGCCCATCAATGATAGATACGACAGTCAAAACCAAGAACGGGACAGAGATCATACACATGACATGGGTGTATGGCAGCACTAGATGGGAGGAGAGACTAAAGCTCTGGGAGGAGTTGAGAAGAATAGCGTGGTCAAGAAGGGGAGCATGGATGTGTATGGGGGATTACAACGAGATATCTAAAGCGACCGAGAAGGAGGGAGGCAGGCCGAAACAACACAGGATGATGGAAGCCTTCAATGATATGATGCAAGATACACAGCTTGTGGATCTGGGGTTCAAAGGACAGCCGTACACATGGAGCAACAATAGGGAGGGGGACCAAAGGATCCGTGAGAGGCTTGACAGAGCGATTGGAAACTCAGACATGATTGGGAGGTACCCGACTCTAAGAGTAACACACAAGCTACTTATAGGGTCGGACCACTGTCCCTTGATAATTGAACTAGAACCGAAGGGGGGGAAGGGGAGAAGAAGGTTTCGTTTCGATGGGGCTTGGCTCGAGAAGAGGGATTGTGGGGAGCTGATAAAGGACACTTGGAGGAGGAGGATCGGGGGGGATATTGGACAACATATCACAAGCAAACTTGGCCGGTGCAGGACAGAACTACAGAGATGGAGCAAAGTCAATGCTGTGAACTATAAAAAGAAGATCACAGAGCTCCAAGATAAGCTGAGTAACCTACAGAGCAAGGGAAGACAGAACTCAGAGGATAGGGAGGAGGAGAAACGTCTCAAAGGCGAGCTAGAAGAGGCATGGAAGGGGGAGGAGGAATACTGGAGAAGGAAGTCCAGAGTTCAATGGTTGAAGGGAGGGGACCGAAATACTCACTTCTTTCACCAGGCAACAATACAAAGAAGGAGAGGCAATCAGATTAGACGGCTTCAGCTCGGGGATGGAACTTGGACGGAGAACGAGAAGCTGATAGGGGAGGAATGCCTGCGATACTTCAAAAACATATTTTGTTCGGAAGGGTGCACCGAAGTGGAAGATCAGCTGAGGGGAGTCCCAAAACTGATTGACACGACCATTAATGAAAGGATCACAAGGAGGGTGAGTAGGGAAGAGGTTAGAAGAGCAGCATTTCAGTTAGGAGGCGACAAAGCCCCGGGACCAGACGGCTTCACGGGCTTATTCTATCATCGCTTCTGGGACATACTGGGGGAGGACGTTTTCAATTCGGTAAACTCCTTCTTTGAAACTAACACTTTACCTCCTAACTTTTGCTATACTGACATTGTTTTAATCCCGAAAGTACCCAACCCAATTAACCCTATGCAATTCAGACCTATTAGCCTGTGCAATTTCAGCTATAAAATAATCTCCAAAGTACTTGCTAATAGACTAAAAAGTATCCTACCTGATCTTATAACACCTTTCCAAAGCGCATTTGTCTCTGGCAGGTTCATCCACGACAACATTCTTGTCGCACACGAGGTCTTCCATCACATGAGGACAAACACGAGTGTAAACAGAGAGGAGTGCGCGGTCAAGCTAGACATGAACAAAGCTTACGACCGAGTGGAATGGAGGTTTGTACTTGAAACTCTGAAAAGGTTAGGATTTTCTCAGGTTTGGTGCAAATGGATAGAGGAGTGCATGACAACGGTCCAATATAGTGTGGTTATTAATGGGGACCAAACCGCGAGATTCAGACCCACGAGGGGTTTGAGACAGGGTGACCCACTCTCGCCGTATCTGTTTATTATAATTGCTGACGTGTTGTCTAGGCAGATGTGTCGTGCAGTGGAGGAGGGGAGGATCGAAGGTATCAAGATGAAGAGAACATGCCCCGACATTCACCACCTTTTGTTCGCGGACGACTCGATATTCTTCATTCAGGCGAACGAGAGGAATGCAAGAGAGCTCAGACAGATTTTAGAAGGGTACGGGAAGGCATCGGGCCAGAGCGTCAATCTAGACAAATCGTGCATACAATTTGGGACTAAGGTCCGGGAGGAGAACAAGGAACAGGTTCGGAGGGCTCTAGGGATAAAAGAGGTGGCCGATGCAGGTAACTACTTGGGCATCCCGACAACATGGGGAAGATCCAAAAAGGCCGCTCTCAACTACATCAAAGACCGAATCCTCAAGAAGATTCACGGGTGGAAGTCAGTGTTTCTAAACAGGGCGGGTAAGGAGGTACTTGTGAAGGCGGTTGTTAATGCAATTCCTACTTACTTGATGACATTGTTTAGATTGCCAAAAACGTGGTGTGACGATATAGCTAAGATGATAGCACGGTTTTGGTGGAATGGGAAGAATGACAGAAGGAGTATGCATTGGGTAAGCTGGAAAAAAATGACCTTACCCAAACACCTGGGAGGTATTGGCTTCCGGGACCTATGGGACTTTAACACTGCGATGCTTACAAAGACGGCGGCTAGACTTCAAAATAACCAAAGGTCGTTATGGGCACGGGTGATGAAAGGGCTCTACTATCCTAATGGTGATCTGAAGGAGGCTAAGAAAGGGGCAAGGCCATCTTGGGCATGGAGCAGTATCCTCCATGGGAGGGATGTTATGGCTCGATTCGGAGTATGGCAAGTTGGAAACGGGAGGTCAATACACGTTTTTGGTGATAAGTGGATCGCGGGTGGTGCGGCACTACAAGCAGACCGAGGCGAGCAAGAGAGACCGCACCACAGGTTGAAGGTCAGCCAGCTCATTGTAGGCGACCCAAAGAGATGGAACCTGGATCCCATCGCGGAGGTCATAACGGAGAGGGAAAGGCATGCCATCAAAGCCATCCACCTTCGGGCTAGGGACGTAGATGACCGATGGGTGTGGCCAACGGACAAGGGAGGCGAGGTAAAACCGAGGACAGTATACAAACGGCTCAAGGAGGAGGCCCAAGGAGTTGAACCGAACATAGGCATGGGCAATCAGATTCAAACCGAGAAGGTATGGGGGGAGATATGGAGCAGCATAGCCATCCCCAAGGTTAAATCATTTTTCTGGCAGGTCGGACATAGGGCGATTCCGGTCCAGTCGACGTTGGCGAGGAGGGGCATCAATGTTACGAGAAGGTGCCCTTTCTGCATGGAGGACGAGGACGAGCCACACGCACTGCTGGAGTGTGCGTGGGCAAGACGAGCATGGAGTGGGGAGCTGAACATCTGCTGGACATGGAGGGATGAGACCGAAAGAACAAACTGGATGAAGGCGATCCATGGCTTGGCCGAAGGGACGGGCGACGCAGGAAGAAGAAGGAGGCTCGCGGCGGAGAACATGGCTTGGCAAATATGGAAAGAGAGATGCCGGGCGATACACGATAGAGACGAGCCAAGAACAGAGCGCGTCCGGGAAGCTGCACGGTCCTTGACGGAGGAGAGCTGGGCAGCTCGATTGGCAGCCGAGATGGAGAGAACCAAACCGAATACAAGCCGAGCGGAGAGATGGGAAAGACCGCGACAACAGGAGATCAAGATCAACTGTGACGGAGCGTGGGATCCGACAACGGGACGTGCAGGAACGGGGGTAATAGCTCGGGACTGGAGGGGAAGAATCGTTAATGGCCGGAACTCTTATGGACGCGGACTCAATGCGGTGTCCATTGAGGCCAAAGCGATTTTACAAGGTGTCGAACTTGCTCTAGAATGTAATTGGTGTAATGTTATAATTGAGTCTGATGCACAGGTGTTGATCCATAGCTTACAAAGATCGGATGGGACTAGGGATTGGACAACACAACATATCATCAACGACATATTAGAGCTCGCCCGAGGAATCCAAGGACTACAATGGAGCCATGTTCGGAGGAGAGCGAACAGGTGTGCCAATTGGGTCGCTAGAAGGTCTAAACAGGGGATGTGTCCAGATAATTGGGCGATTGTACATCCACCTCCGTTATTTTCATTATGTATGTTGGACATTGAAAACTCGAGTTTGATTAAGGAATGAAAGAAGCTTTTTCAGTGGTAAAAAAAAAAATAGAGGAGCATAGGTAGACTCCTAAATCACACGCGTCATAACCCTCTTATATATATTCCACAGTCCCGACACTGCATAGTGCATATAGATTATAGAGAAAGAAGACATGGAAGGGAAAAGGTTGCGTTTCCTGTTTCTATTCTTCAGCGGGGCCATAGTTCTGTTCTTCACATGGAGCAACCGGACACTTGCGCCACCGGACACTTGCGCCGATGACACCTGGTGGTGCTCCCGTTTCACCACCAGAAAAGACAAACAGCAGCCTCACTTCATACGAAACCCAAAACAAGAGCCCACGCGCCGCCGATCCCACCTCCACGATTTCCCGCTCCATCCATTGGACCCTCTCACCGTCAACGAAATCAATCGAGTCCGCACCCTGGTGCTCACCCACTCGCTCCTCAAGAACTCCGGCCCCTATGCGCTCCACTCTCTTGCCCTCGATGAGCCCGACAAGTCCCAAGTGCTGGGTTGGAAGAAAGGCGACCCCATGCTTCCTCGGAAAGCCTCGGTGGTGGCACGTGTCGGAAGGAAGTCCCACGTGCTGACAGTCAACATCTACTCCGGTGAGGTGGCGGTGTCCGACACCGGGCCTCACTCAGGCTACCCCATGATGACCATCGAGGACATGACGGCTGCTACGTGGGCTCCACTCGCGGATGCAGGGTTTAATAAAACGATCATCGAGCGCGGGGTGGACCTAGCCGACGTGGCATGCCTGCCGATCTCGACAGGGTGGTTCGGTAAGGTCGAGGAGGGGAGAAGGCTGATCAAGGTGCAGTGCTACTCCATGAAGGACACGGCTAACTTCTATATGAGACCTATCGAAGGGTTGACCGTGCTACTGGACTTGGATACTAAGCAAGTGGTGGAGGTAACTGATAAGGGGAGGGGCATACCCATACCCAAGGCCGCCAACACAGACTACCGCTACTCCCAGGTATTTCTTTATTCTTTTTTTAAAATAATAATAATATATCCTAAAAGGCTAAAATAGGAAAAGTCGTAGAGAATAATTATGAATATTGTTATTTAATTTTACTTTTATTGAATTATTGTTTTATTTTCTGTTAAATTGAGACCGAAATTTATATTTACCCAATTAGTAAATTACATTTCCCCCCCTCAAATTTCAAGTAATAATTTGTACAACGAATAACAAGTCAGTTTAACAAGATCAAGTTAAGATACTTCAACTCTCTATGAGTTGAATCCATGCATCCCATTTATTTATAATTTTCTATAATCTATTTATTTATTTTAAAATCTAAATATGCTACTAACATATACATATGCATATATATTGTCTTAGATGGATCAAAATAAGCAGCTATTGAATCAAATCAACCCGATATCCATGGAGCAGCCCAAGGGCCCGAGCTTCACCGTGGAGGACAGGCACACAGTGAAGTGGGCCAACTGGGAGTTCCACCTCAAGCCCGACGCTCGGGCCGGGGTAATCATCTCCCAAGCCCGATTCCGTGACCCGGATAGTGGCGAGCTGCGTCATGTCTTGTACAAAGGTTTCACGTCCGAGCTGTTCGTGCCCTACATGGACCCCACGGATGCATGGTACTTCAAGACGTATATGGATGCCGGCGAGTACGGGTTCGGGCTTCAGGCGATGCCGCTTGACCCGCTTAATGACTGCCCACGTAATGCTTACTTCATGGATGGCGTGTTTGTTGCTGCCGATGGCAAACCGTATGTCCGGTCGGGTATGATTTGTGTCTACGAGAGCTATAGTGGTGACGTTGGATGGCGCCACTCTGAAAGCCCAATCACTGGGATGGATGTAAGTTTTAATAATAAATAATAGATTGTGAAAAATTAATAATTAATTATTTGGACTTTATTGGCGGAAATGGAAAAATATCAACTTGTCTTTTGGTGGCAGATAAGAGAGGTTAGACCAAAGGTGACACTTGTGGTTAGAATGGCAGCATCTGTGGCCAACTACGATTACATTGTGGATTGGGAGTTCCAAGCAGACGGACTAATCAGGGTCAAGGTTTGGGAAAAAATTCTTTTAGTACATAATTTAATAAATACATATTTTTACATGACTATAAATTACCAAATATTAAAAATAAGAGTAATTAAATAGAACTAATACACCGGATATTTGGTTGTTAATTTTAAATGAACTAAGATATTTAAAAGTATTGTTCCGTGCGCCTTTAAATTATAAGAAATTAGTTAAATGCACTAATTGTTAACTGTTCCTCCATTTTTTCCACTAAGCATTATAATTTTATGTCAAAATGATGATTTTTTCTATATATATATTCTCATCTCATCTTCAAATTGAATTCGAACACAAATTTGCATTTTGATTTAGTGTGTGCAAAATGATATAAATATAAACATGAGGGTAAAGTTATTATTTTGACATATTTAACAGGAAAAATGGATGTAATTGTAATGATGGTGAAATAACATGTTCAAACATATTGATGCAAATAACTATATGAATGATATAAATAATAACATGAGTAAACGCGTGATATAAATAACAATATGAGTAAACGCGTGAACGTATTATGACCGTTTACTACTAAAAACAAAGGTTGTTACACGTTACATCATCTACATAGATTCAATCACACATCTTATATTATTATTGAATTGTATAAGACTTTAAATGTATTCATTTTTCAGGTAGGACTTAGTGGGATTTTAATGGTGAAGGGCACTCCTTATTCAAACCTCAATGACGTCCCAAGCCAAGAAGATCTCTACGGCACCATCTTGTCGGAAAACATCATCGGAGTCATCCACGACCACTACGTCACATTTTACTTAGACATGGACATAGACGGTTCTGACAATTCCTTCGTCAAAGTCAACATCAAGAAGCAAGAAACAGGTCCTGGGGAATCGCCCCGTCGAAGCTATTTAAAGGCAGTGCGGAAGGTGGCCAAGACCGAGAGGGACGGGCAGGTGAAACTCAAGCTATATGACCCGTCAGAGTTCCATGTGGTCAACATGAACAAGAAGACACGGGTTGGGAACCCCGTGGGGTACAAGGTTGTCCCTGCGGGAACAGCTGCTAGCCTGTTAGATCACGATGACCCGCCCCAGAAGCGGGGAGCCTTCACGAATAACCAGATATGGGTCACCCCGTATAACCGAACCGAGCAATGGGCGGGCGGGTTGTTTGTGTATCAGAGCCAAGGTGAAGATACCCTTGCAACATGGTCCGACCGGTAAGCTAATCATTGACTAACTAGTTCATTTCAAGACAAAAAGGGATAAATAGCAATGTCTAGAACTGAAAATTTGTTTGTTTGCTAACTATTTTTTGAACACTTTCTTAAAGCGTTAATTATCAAAAGCAAACTGAACTTTGATCAAAATATAAAGAGCAAATCGAAATTTAATTTTTTTACAAACAATAAACTAAACTTAATTAGTAAAATTAGCAATCAACAAACTTACCTAAAATTACAGTTATGTTTGGACAGATTTTCTAATTTGGCCAGAGTGATTTATCAGATTCCATCTATAATGATATTGTTGCACTTATAATTAGACAAATCACTCCGTTCAAATAAAAAAAAATGTTCAAACATAACTGCAATTTTAGATAGGTTTGTTGATTGCTAATTTTATTAAGTTTGGTTAGTTGTTTGTCAAAAAAAAAAATCAGTTTGTTCTTTGTATTTAAATCAAAGTTCAATTTGTTTTTTTGGTAATTAACCCATTTGTTAGTTAAATTATGTTAAGCTTACAATTTGTTAATTTTTCCAACACTTAATAGTAAGATTGATCTATCGTAAAATGTAGATTTAAATTTGATATATATAATTTACTATTTAAATTTTTTCTACATTATTTCAGTGACCGTCCGATCGAGAATACGGATCTCGTTGTGTGGTACACATTAGGGTTTCATCATATTCCTTGCCAAGAGGATTTCCCGATTATGCCGACTGTGTCTGCAAGTTTCGACCTGAAGCCGGTGAATTTCTTCGAGAGCAATCCGATTCTTCGCGTACCGCCCAATGCCGATAAGGACATGCCCATTTGCAAGCATGACGCAGCTGGAGTCATTAGAATGGATACTTGAACAAAACACATCATGCATGCAATACAAGTTGCGTACTACTTAGTGTATGTATGTATGTATTGAAATTGTAATGGACAGATGATTATGCTTTGGGGGGTACGCCAATATATTTTAGATATATTACTGAAATCCATGATTAACAAATGAATTTATGCAAGTGAAAATAATAATAAAAACAACAGATTAATTAGAGTAAAGCTTTTAAAAATAATCGAAATAACTATTTTTTTTCAGATTAAAATTAAAGTATGTAAAAAAAATCAATTGACAACATCTCGTCCTCAATTGGTTGATCCCTGTCTCTATGATTGAAGACACTTTGAGCAAATTTAGTGTTTATACCAAATGAATCAGATTGTGACATCTAATTATAGTTAGTTTCATTAATAAGTAAGGTATGTATGAGTTGAACTAATATATAAGTACAGAGAACTCTCAATCTATCGATTTAAATTTATGAACGGGATGTGACCATTGTTTATATTATATAATTGTTACCTTCTAAATTTCTACCAACTATTATAGTCTCTTTCTTTGCAAGAATTCTTAGAGAATAGGAAGTACAAATTATGTATTCCCATATTTGTTTTGTGGAATTAGAATTCAACGGAATTCGTAATTCCTAAAGAGCTAGGAATAAACATTCTAGGGTAAGAGTTCAGAATTGTTATCCCAAGTAAGACCGGAATAAGAAACAGTGGTCGAAATGACTAAAATACCTCAACTCTTTTTATCAGGATCAAACTTCACCATATCTATTGTTTTGGACCATTGTTATGTTATTTGATTGTTTAGGGTGTTATTTGTAAGTTTCAATCGGTTTTATTGTTTCTGCCTTTTGGCCTTCTTATTGGACTGATCAGTTGTAAACCCATTGGCTATTTAAGGCCTTTAGTCTAGGGTTGACAGAGGATCTGATACCCTTAATAGAATATCAGAAATGACTCTGTCAAATGCTGCGTTCCTTTCATTCTTTCGGTTTCTAGGGTTTCTATGCTGAGTTCCCTTGGGCGATTTACTTTCTCCCGTATTCGGTTCCTCATCTTGACATGGTATCAGAGCGATTTGCGATCCGCTGCTCCTTCTTCTTCTTCTGAGATTGCTTCGAAGGTTTGTCCTACGGTTTGTTGATTCTTCTTGGCATTCTTCTTGAGCGGTTATTGTCTTCTCCGATCTAAGTCTGTTGATACTAGATCAGAGTCTTTTTCAATCGTCGACTCAAGTTTTGTTTCTAAAACCTGGATATCGGATTATTCTCTGCGAACCCTGTTTCTTTTGTTCCTGTGGTTTTTTATTATGGCCGATGAGATTGCAAACGTGGGGGTGGTTAAAGAAACTGCAGATGCGGTGGCAATCCAGACATGGCCAGATTTTGCCGAACAGGTTCATTCTAATCACCCATTATATCTTCACCCATCCGATAATCCAGGTATGAGTCCTATTTCCATCAAGCTTACTGGACCTGAAAATTATACTAAATGGAGTAGGGCTATGTTGGTGACTTTCCGAGGAAAGAATAAACTCGGATTTATTGATGGAACCTTTAAGAAGGAACTGTTCGAAAACAACTTGCATGCTTTATGGGATAGGTGTAATGCGGTTGTATTTGGTTGGATTATGAATTCTCTTGCTGGAGATCTGTCTGATAGCATCATGTATTCTGATGATTCTTACTTAGCCTGGAAGGATCTTAAAGAAAGATATGATAAAGTTAATGGTCCTAGGCTTTATCAGTTGCATAGGGAGATTTTTCTTGCTCAGCAAGGCCTGGATTCTGTCTCGACTTTTTTCACCAAGCTTAAATATCTGTGGGCTGAATATGATGCTGCTGCTAATCTTGATTCTTGTGGATGTGAGAAATTTCAGAAACATATTGATCACTATGATAATCAAAAACTTTGTCAATTTTTGATGGGATTAAATGAGACATACTCGGCTGTGAGAAGTAATCTTTTGCTTTGGAATCCTTTGCCCACTTTAAACCAGGCCTATAGTATGGTTATTCAGGAGGAAAGTCAAAGAGATGTTGCTGGTGTGATGTATGTTAATGTTGTTTCTTCTTCTTCTGATAATAAGGGCAAGGTCAATATGAACTTGATATGTGATTTTTGTCATAAGAGAGGGCATACTAAGGACAGATGCTATGCTAAAGGTTGCGAATTTTGTCAAAAAAAGGGCCATGTTAAGGAAAATTGTTTCAAGCTTAGAGATATTAAGAAAGGAAAAGGTCAAAACCAGCAGGTTAATATTGTTTCTGCGAATGCTGGGTCGGATAGTTCCTTTTCTGCTCCTTTGTCTACTAACCAACCAAACATGCAAGGAGGAGTGAGCTTCACATCTGAGCAGTTTGGGCAATTCCTGCAGTCTATCAACCATGCTGGCGCCTCATCAGTGCAGACCAGTGCTGCCACAGGTGCCCAGGTTAATATGGCAGGTATGACCAATTTTAGTTCTCAAAATCAATATGATGACTATTGGATTTTAGATACAGGTGCTACAAATCATATGTCTAATAGGTCTGATTGGCTAGAGAATAAAAGATTGGTTAGGTCTAGGGTTCAATTGCCAAATGGGTTGCATGTTGCTGTTGAAGGTGTAGGTGATTACAGGCTTAGTTCTGATTTGCTATTGAAAAATGTTTTGTATCTTCCCAATTTTAGATATAATCTGATATCTGTATCCAAGCTTACATCTGAAATAGGTTGTTATATAACCTTTTTTGCCAAAAATGTTATCCTGCATGACCTCTCGAGTGGGAGGGTCTTGGGGACTGGTAGGGAAGATTCTGGATTGTTTGTGCTTAAGACTAGACCTCATGTTTCATCACCTAGTTCTTCTACATTTGTTGCTCTTACTTCTTCTAGTGATTTACCCTTGTTATGGCATAAGAGATTTGGACATGCTTCTTTGAATGCTTTACAACATGTGAATGGATTGGGATTTATTAAAAATAAGCATTCTGTTGCTGATAAATGTGTGATTTGTCCTCTTGCTAAGATTACTCGATTGCCTTTTCCTGTATCCGATTCGAAATCGAATGAATTATTTGAGTTAGTCCATGCTGATGTTTGGGGACCCTATCGAAAACCTACTTATGATGGTAGGAGATATTTTTTGACCCTTGTCGATGACTTCTCTAGGGTGACTTGGATTTATCTGATTGTTAACAAGTCTGATGTGTTGGTTGCGTTGAAACAATTTTTTGCCTTGATCAGTACTCAGTTTAAAACCTGCATAAGACGGTTAAGATCAGATAATGGTGGTGAATTTTTTAGTAGCAATCTGAATGAGTTTTTTAATGAGAAAGGTGTTATTCACCAGAGTAGCTGTCCATATACCCCGCAGCAAAATAGTAGGGTTGAAAGAAAACATAGGCACCTTTTGGAAGTCAGTCGTTCTTTAAAATTGCAAGGGCATATTCCTGATGTTTTTTGGGGTGAATGTATTCTTGCTGCATGCTATTTGATAAATAGAACCCCTTCATCTATTCTTGATGGAAAGTCCCCATTGGAAATCATGACTAAAATAGCCCCTAAAACAGATCATCTAAGAGTGCTTGGTTGCTTATGTTTTGCTAAAGATCTTGTTATTACCGATAAGTTGGCTCCTAAGGGAATTGCATCTGTTTTTATGGGATATTCTGATGTGCAGAAAGGATATAAGTTGTATGACTTGCAGAATAAGCGCATGTTTGTTAATAGGGATGTTAGGTTCTATGAGCATATCTTTCCATTCTCCAAGAAAAGTGATGATGTTTCGCCATTCTTTAATGAACATTTGCATGATAATGATATGTCTCATGAATCTTATCCGATTATTCATGACCGTGAGTTGTCCCATGTGATTAACAATGATGATGATGTATCTGAGTTAAACGATATTGTCCCTGTCCCTCGGTTACAAGACGATGATGATCATGTATCTGAGTCTGATTTTCCTCCTAGTGAGGAAGAAGTGTCCTCTGTTCAGGACACTTCATATGTCCCTCGTAGATCAGGTAGGGCAACTCGTCCTCCTGTGTGGCACAAAGATTATGAGGTTGGTCGTTCCAATTCGGTACATTCTATATTGAACTGTGTTGGTTACCAAAATTTATCTGCCCCTTTTCAGTGTTTTTTAACATCTATGTCAAAGATTACAGAACCCTCATCATTTGCTGAGGCTCAGGCAGATAATAATTGGGTCCAGGCTATGCAGAATGAGATTACTGCCCTTGAACAGAATCATACTTGGGATCTTGTCCAACTTCCTGCAGGTAAGAAACCCATTGGATGTCGTTGGGTTTACAAGGTAAAACTCAACTCTGATGGTAGTATAGAAAGATATAAAGCCAGGTTAGTTGCTAAAGGATTTACTCAGACTCAAGGGATAGATTATTTTGAAACGTTTTCCCCTGTTGCAAAAATGAACACTGTTAGGACTGTTTTGGCTTGTGCTTCGATTAAAAAATGGCATTTATTTCAGATGGATGTTCACAATGCTTTTTTACAGGGAGATTTAAATGAGGAAATTTATATGCATGTTCCTCCTGGTTTTCGTAATCAGGGGGAGAATGATAAGAATCACGTGTGCAGATTACGAAAATCTCTTTATGGATTGAAACAGGCTTCTAGGCAATGGAATCTTAAGTTGACTCAATTCTTGGTTGAAAATGGATATCATCAATCCAAATTGGATTACTCTCTGTTTACGAAAAAGAAAAAAGATAGGATTGTTGTTTTGCTTGTCTATGTGGATGACCTTGTGATTTCAGGAAACTGTCAGCATTTAATTGCTGAACTTAAGCATTCCCTAGCAAGTAATTTCCGAATGAAAGATCTAGGGGAGCTTAAGTTCTTTTTGGGCATTGAAATTGCTAGGTCTGCAAAAGGTATGGTTCTATCTCAAAGAAAGTATGCTTTAGAAGTGATCTCTGATTTAGGGCTCACAGGTTGCAAACCAATCAAGACCCCTATGGAACTCAATCTAAAGCTTACTAGTAAGTTTTATGATGATCACGTTGGAATTAATCAAGAGGATCTGCTGCTTGAAAACCCAAATGCTTATAGGCAGTTGATAGGAAAATTGCTTTATCTTACTATTACGCGTCCTGACATCTCTTTTGCAGTCCAGCATTTAAGTCAACATATGCAAAATCCGAAAAAATCTCACCTGGATGCTGCAATTCGAATAGTCAAGTACATAAAAAATGAGCCAGGTTTGGGTATATTTCTTGATTCTGATAGCAGTTTAGATATGTTTGCATATTGTGACTCAGATTGGGCAGGATGTGTTGAAAGTAGAAAATCAGTGACTGGGTATTGTATAAAGTTGGGTCATTCACTGATTTCATGGAAAGTGAAGAAACAGTCTACTGTTTCTAGGTCCTCTGCGGAGGCTGAATATAGAAGCATGGGAACCACATTATCTGAGATTATCTGGTTGCGTAGACTGTTAGAGGAATTAGGGATAAAGCATGCTTCACCTGTTAATTTGTTCTGTGATAATAAGGCTGCCTTGCAGATAGCATCTAATCCAATATTCCATGAAAGGACGAAGCACATAGAGATCGACTGTCACTATATAAGGGAAAAGATTCGTGAAGGGATTGTAAAGACTCATCATGTTAGCAGTTCTCAGCAGCTTGCTGATTTATTCACCAAGGCTCTTGGAACAAAGTTGCATTATTCTCTAAGGAATCAGCTTGGATTGAAGAATCTGTATGTTGCTACCTAACCTCTTCAGTCCATGGTGTGCGTTTGAGGGGGAGTTTTATCAGGATCAAACTTCACCATATCTATTGTTTTGGACCATTGTTATGTTATTTGATTGTTTAGGGTGTTATTTGTAAGTTTCAATCGGTTTTATTGTTTCTGCCTTTTGGCCTTCTTATTGGACTGATCAGTTGTAAACCCATTGGCTATTTAAGGCCTTTAGTCTAGGGTTGACAGAGGATCTGATACCCTTAATAGAATATCAGAAATGACTCTGTCAAATGCTGCGTTCCTTTCATTCTTTCGGTTTCTAGGGTTTCTATGCTGAGTTCCCTTGGGCGATTTACTTTCTCCCGTATTCGGTTCCTCATCTTGACATCCTTAGTATTTATAAAAATAGGGTTTACTAACGTTTTTAATAAAATGTGTAACTAAAGTTTTTTTTTTAATTTATTTTATTTTAATTATATTTGAGTTAATTATTTTAAATTTTTTAATAAAATGTGTAATTAAAATTTGTATAATTATTTATATTTGAATTAATTAACTATATTTGAATTTAATTAATTACTTATTTTTTAACTAAATTTAAATAATTAATATAATTATATATTTTAATTAATCTAAGAGTTGTTTCTACAAAATGCAATTTTTTATGTGGATCGCAGACACCCTCTAATTGGTTGTATATGAGAGAACCAGAGACATGACAGAATTGTAAGGTCCACAACCACCCTTCAATCGACTATAGACGAAGAGAGATTCACAAAGTAAAACATTTGTGGGAATTACAGTCACCCTTAAAATGTCTACTTGTAAATATTGTGTTTCCATGATGTGAAAAATTAGTATGGGTCATAGTTACCCCTTAATTGAATATATATATATATATAAAATTTCACGTACAACCAAGCAATACATTTTTTTTCTATTATGGATGTGTTCGACATGGTAAATCAGAGTAATCGAGGGAATCAATGAGGTAGAAAATTACATTGGGTCACAACCACTCTTAAAGTGAGTGTTCCTGCAAGATATGAAATTTGTATGTGTCACAGTCACCTTTAATTTGCTGAACTTAAGAGAATGTTTCCACAAGTTGGAAAATTTTAGACGGGCTTTAGTCATTCTTCTAATTGACTACAGATAAATAGAGTGTGTGTCTTTGTGAGGTAGTATGGGGCACAACCACACTAAATTGACTATATATAAAGAGGGATCAACAAAGTGAAAACTTTTAGGGGTCACAACCACCCCTTTAATCGTCTAGTTACAAAAGAGTAATATGAAAATTGAGGATTGATATGGTTCAAACCCACCCTTAAATCGACTATTTACAAGAGAGTGGTTTCAAGAAGTAAGAAATTTGTGTGAGTCACATCCACCCTTCAACCAGTTATAAATAGAGCGCTCCTGCGAGTTAGAAGATTATCGAGAGTAGAAAAAATAGAATGGGTCATTGCCCCCCTTCAATCGGCTACAGATAAAGAGAGCAGTTTTGCAATTTGAAACATTCTTTAAAGCATAAAAAAAAATGGACCACAGTCACCCTTTAATTGACTACGAGTAGAGTATTCCCATAAAAATGGAGAATCATAAAGGTCATAGTCACCCTCCAATAGACTACCAAATAAATAGAGTGTTTCAAGGAGTATTTTCATGTAATCCGTTTTATTTATTCATTTTTGGTAAAAACAAATATGTATGGGTCGTAGTCATGACCCTTCAAGCGACTACCAATAAATAGAGTGTTCCCACGAAAATAGAAATTCACAAGGGTCACAGCCACCTATAATTAACTATAGAATAAAGATCGCTTTCTAAGTGTAAAACCTGAAAGAGCGACCTATGCAAAATTATGAAAGGCGTGATTGTAAATTTGAATCACAACTATAGTAAAAGGTGAGGAAACATCCTCGATAGACGAAAAAACTATAGAGGCGTTTCATACAAAAATAGGGAAACTGTGGGGCCCAACCAAAAAAAGTTGCAAATATTACCGTGGTAAAAGGAGAGACTATAAAAAGAATCCCGCCAGCTTATCACATAATGCACATCCTAGGCAAAAGTTAGGGAAACATTTTAGATCATCATCCAGGTGTTAGCTTTTCTTCCAAGGTTGATTGCATGCATGAAGAGTCCAAATCGATCATTCAAAAAATTTCGAGACAAGACAAGGCTACTATTGACCACGATGAATAAAGAAACGACGACTTTGGTACAAAGTTACGAGTCTTGTTAGAAGTACTCTCATTGAATAGCCCATTCCCTCCCCCAACAAAACTGACTTCCATTCAAGTCATTCAAGTTGATTGGCCTTTCGCGTAGTGGGGCTTTCTCGACTTGGTCAGACTATTGCCCAAGTCAAAGGGTTAAAGAACCTTTATATTCATCATCATTAACTATTTTTCATATGAGACTTAAGAAAAATGTGTCTCGCCATGACACAATATTACAACAAATATGTCAACGCTCACCAATTTCTGTGGGAGAGTGGTGTAAGAGAAAAATCGTTGAGTAAGCAAAAAACTATCTAAAAAGGCCGAAGAAAAAATAGATGATTTGGTTTTCGATCTTTTTTTATTATATTTTTGTTCAAATTTACGGTCTAGTTCTATTTACGATTTTAAAGATCGCGGAGAGCGGACCAACCGTTAATAACTATTATATTAATTATTATATATAATCAATTACTACAAATAATATTAATTTAGTTGTACATTTGGGTTTTTGGTTATTCAATCAATTTTAGAAGAGGATTATATAAACATTGTCCAGTCGAGTTTTGTTGTTGTCTTGATTGCTCATTTTGTTAATGTGTATTTTTTTGGTTTAAACCAGAAATTCATAATATGAATGGAAAAATTATTTTTTCTTCTATGTTTTTGGGTCGAATATTTTTATAGAGAAAATCTTGATCGAAAATATAGGTATCCAACCAAAATAGTAAAAACATTGATAGGACTAGACTGATTTCACTCCTTGGGGGAGTTGGCGTGGATCGAAAATATAAGTATCCAACCAAAATAGTAAAAAACAATTGATAGGACCAGACTGATTTCACTCCTTGGGGGAGTTGGTGTGGATCAAAAATATAGGTATCCAACCAAAAGAGTAAAAAAAAATGATAGGACCGCATCTGTAGAGATGGAGGCCCTGGAGAAAAACAAGACTTTGGAGAAGTGTGTTTTACCACACGGAAATAAGGCAGTAGGATGTTGATGGGTGTTTACCATAAAATATCGTGCAGATGGATCAATTGAACGATACAAGCCGAGATTAGTAGTGAAAGGCTATACCCATACATACGATATGGATTACTCAGAAACATTCTCTCCGGTAGCTAAAATAGATACTATCAAAGTGTTGTTCTCCATAGCAATCAATCAAAACTTGCCAGTGAAAAACACATTCATGCATGATGATCTGAAGAAAGAAGTCTATATGGAACATCCTCTAGGTTCCAATACAGGATTTCATGGCTCAGCAGTATGAAAACTGAAGAATGCTTTATACGGACTGAAACAATCACCCAGAGCGTGGTTTGGAAGGTTCACTGTATGAAAAAATATGGCTACAAATATAGCAATTCAAATCATACATTGTTCTTCAAGAGAAGAGAAGATAGGGTGACATGTCTGATTATTTATGTGGATGATATGATCATCACAGTGGATGATACAGAGGAAATAACCCAACTCAAGCGAAATCTATTTCAAGAATTTGAGATGAAAGACTTGGGGGAACTCAAGTAATTCTTAGGGATTGAATTACTACAGTCTAAGACAGTTATTTTCATTTCACAAAGAAAATACATTCTAGACTTATTAGTAGAGACAAACTTGAGGGATTGTAAGCCCGCATACACACCAATTATACTGAATCATGACTTGAGAATAGTGGAAGGAGCAGAACTGACAGATCAAACCCGGTACCAACATCTAGTAGGGAAGTTGATCTCTCTCTCACAATATACCTAATATTGCATACGCATTAGGCATGTTAAATCAGTTCATGCATAAAACACAAGCAAATCACATGAAAGTTGCTCTGAGAGTTAAACGATATATGAAGGTTCTCCATGAAGCGGAGTTTTGTTGAGAAGAATAAACATAAAACTTTAGGGGCTTGGTAACAATTATAAAGAGTTCAGACTAAATTAAATAGCAATGAGAGGTGGATCTAATTATTCGTTACGACACTGATATCTATTGCATTGTACCAGGCCGCTTAGTTCGTTGTGCTATCAAGCAATCGCCCCTCTCAGGAGTCCCGAAGGAAGCAATCGAGGTTATTATCTAGTTCTGATTTCCTTCCATTGGTGTAGTTTTGATCTGGCTTTTGGTTTTGTCGAGCTTTTAGTTGGAGGGTATACTATGTGTCGATGTGGACGCTTGTGCAACTAAGGTGTTTGCTAAAATGCGTCTGAGAGCCATTCAAGAGTTTGGCTACCTCAAAGCAGTGTCGAATTTCTAGCTAGACCGAGGCTTTAGTCAGGCATAGATTTCAGAGTTAATTTTTGCTTGATTGTTCTTTGTTAGTCTGTTATCTGGTTGCTACTTATTCTACTTAAAATAAAATTTTAATCTTGACCTTCTTAGGCACATAAAAATTGCATTTTTGGTTGAAAATTTAACTAATAGATTTAAAAAGCACCTCATCAGATGAGCTTCGCAACTTATTATACACATTTATTTTATCTGCCAAAACCTAGGCTTTTGCATCTCTATTATCCTAGAAAATTCGAAGCCTTGCCAATATGGCGATTCGGTAGTTCTATCATGTTCAGTATGCGTCATGGATAATAGTTACTTCTTTGCGCAGCCTTGGTAGGGAAAGGTCTGATTCCAAGAGTTAAAGGAGCTTCAGCAGAAATTTAACCCTTGAGACATTGTCTCTTGATGGTCTCGAACCTGCAATTCTTGTTAAATCAACCGTTAACTTTAAAGCCAGCCTTGCAAATTCATGCAAACATCCTTGTCAACAGTTTTACCCACCTTGAACCTCTTTTGGTTCGTCAACTTCTTCTGTCTCTGAGTAGCTACTCAGTGAGTGTAGTTCATTATGTGCATCTTATTCTGTATCATATGCAAACTCCAGAACCCTTTTCATGGGGTTTGACAGTTAGATTTTTATCTCAAAATGGTCAATTCAAAGAGGCATGTTCTCTATACGGTCAAATGCAAAGGCTAAGACTGTGTCCGAGCTCTTTTGCTGTATCATCTGCTCTAAAGGCATGTGCTAGGACATTGGATAAGAGAAGTGGCAGCCTTATCCATGCACAAGTTCATAAACTTGGCTACAGCAGCTCTGTCTATGTTCAAACCGCACTTCTAGATCTGTATTCAAGAGTTGGTGACATGGAAACTGCAGGCAGAGTTTTATCCGACATGCCGGAAAAGAATGTTGTTTCTTGGAATTCAATTTTATATGGATATGTAAAATTAGGTAACTTGGATATGGCCCAGAAACTGTTTGCTGATATTCCACATAAGGATGTTGTTTCTTGGAACTCAATAATTTCTGGATATGCTAAAGTGGGCAATATGGAAAAGGCTAAGGTTTTATTTCAAGAAATGCCGGAAAGAGATTCAACTTCATGGAATGCTATGCTTAGTGGGTATGCAGATAGTGGAGATATTGAGTCTGCTCAGAGAATTTTAAGAGAGATGCCACAAAGAATTAATGTTTCATGGATCACTATGATAAGTGGATACTCAAGGTGCGGTGATATTGAGTCTGCTCGTACGCTTTTTAACCAGATTGGTGTCAAAGATATTTTTGTATATAATGCCATGATAGCATGTTATGCTCAAAATAGTCGACCAAGAGAGGCTATTCAACTTTATAGAGATATGATTGTACCAAATGCAAGTATTATCCCTAATGAGATTACATTCTCAAGTGTCATTTCTGCTTGTTCCCAGTTAGGTGACTTAAAGCTCGGGTTTTGGGTAGAATCTTGCATGGTGAAACTAGGAATAGTACGAGATAATCATTTAAACACAGCCCTTATTGACCTTTATGCAAAGTGTGGAAACATTGATAAGGCTTATGAATTATTTAATGGCTTGAAAGAAAAAGATGTGGTTGCTTACTCTGCCATGATCCTAGGGTTTGGAATAAACGGTAAGAGTATTGATTCTATCCAGTTATTCAAGCAGATGGTTGATGCTCATATAAAACCTAATTTAGCCACATTCACGGGATTACTAACTGCTTATAGTCATTCTGGTTTGGTTGAAGAAGGGTATCGATGTTTTCTCTCTATGAAAGACTTTGGCCTTGTGGCTTCAACCGATCATTATGGAATTATCGTTGATCTTTTGGGTCGGGCAGGGTTTCTGAAAGAAGCATATGATTTAATAGCTAGCATGCAAATAAAGCCCGATGCAGGTGTTTGGGGAGCATTGCTTCTTGCTTGCAAAATACATAATAATGTTGAGATTGGGGAGATTGCAGCTAGTCATTGCCTTGAGTTGGAGCCTGATAAGGCAGGTTATTATTCTTTACTTGGGAATATCTATGCTGCTGCTGGAATGTGGAATGATGTAAGACAAATAAGAAAGGTTATGGTGGAGAAGGGCTTTTTCAAGATACCTGGGTGTAGCTGGGTTGATTCAACTTGATTCTATGGTTTGTTCCTTTCCATTATGATATTTCAATTTTACCTTCTATTTGGGTGGAGTTCTTAGGATCCTGCAAAACTTAGTCTCTACGTGGGTTTTCCAAACTTTCATCTAACAAAATTGTACTATGTGCTAACCCACAGTGAAATTGAAAAAAGTTTTCATTTTTAGGAATAAAAAAAGTTTCCATTTAACGGGGAAAATGATAATCAGATGGTCAATACTTTTCTAAAATGGAAAAGATTCTATCTTCACTCAAGTTTCACTCTAAGTTTGTCACTAATTTAGGTTTTATGATTATGTGAAAACTCGGTTTTTATGTTTCTAGTTTGAATTTTATTAACTTGCGTGATGTAAGACATGTAACTTCGGACCAATTGGTCTCAAATTCTCTGCTTTTAAGTTTTAACATTGCTGTTATATTTTGCCAGATTGGAGAAGTTTGATTTTCTGGTAAAATGGTGAATGCAACCAAAGGTCTATTTATTTCATGGTAAGTTCAGTATTGTGCATGATCAACAATGTTTTACTAAGAAAATCTGGAGCAGCTTCATCTGATTTACCACGGTTATTGTTTTACCGTGCAGTGACATTCAGATGGCGCAGTTCATAATCAGCATGAATGCGAATTTGCCAGCATCGCAGAAATTCATAATTCAAGAACTTGACGGAACTCGCCTATTTGTGCAGCCTGGGATGGAGCATATGATCAAGAGTGCTATTTCTCAGTTCAGAGAGCAGAATTCCTACGAGAAACCCTCCGCTTGATTCTCCCTTTCTAATGTCATATCTAAAATGGATCTTGTTATTCTCATATGAAGATATTTTCTTTCTAGTACAATGGTGATTCAGGCATTCGGAATGGATGCCTGACGATTTGCTGGGCTCGGCAAGATGTCAATAATGTTTTTTTTTGTGTGTTTGTGCGTGAAGACTTAAGTGTAAGTTTATTGAACTGAAAGTCTTAATAATTTCTTACGTGATCCCTCTGATATAAAAGTTAGAAGATAATTTTTTTTTCTTAGGTAGTTTGGAGATAAAACTATTTATTAAACATATGGAAGAGAATAGTTTGAAAATAATGGAAATTTTTTTGGGTTAAATTTGATAAATGAAAAATAAAATTACGCTTATTTTATCTACTTTATAAAAATGATAATATGTAATTTATATAGAAATAATAATAGTTTAATGCTGGTAATTAATTATTAATAATCTCATTGGGCCAAAAGTGAAATTACTGTGAAATGAGATAACTCCAATCTTATCTCCCTCGTCTCCACTCTCCAGTCCTCATTTTTGGTTCTGCCTTGGATTGTTCTCGACGCTTAACTCACTGATACTATGGCGTTTGCTCTCCACTCCCAGCCAAGAATCCACGAGCCCTCACGCAGGTTATGTTCTAATTCCTGGTGGAATTTAGTGTCATCGTCTTCCATTAATTGACCTTGGAATTGACTCGAAATTCATCTCGATTTTTTATGTTGCAGCTGCGCGCCCAAGTTCTATTCGGGACTGAAGCTCCAATCCCCATGTTCGACCATTTCTCTAGCTTCAATTCCAAGCTCCGATGTTACTGGCAACGGATTTGTTATTATTATTATTATTGTTTTTTTTTTTGCGGTTTCAGGTACCCTAGCCGTCTCTAAACCTAGTCCGAGCGCAGAGCTCTTCAGTAGAGTTCACCGGAGCCTTCAATCCAGGTGAGATAAGCTGTGATTTGTCGAGATTTTGTTTAATTTGTCATTTTGTATGAGTTGTTAGAATTTTCTGGATTAGGACCTTGTAACCATTGTGTGCTCAAGCCTCAATTCATCACCTCCAACTGCAACTCTGGAGCTTATTTCTAAGTTAATTGAATCTGTTTCGAACTATTTGTGTTTGTCTGGCAACTGATTGTTCAATGTATCACATGTTCTATTGTTGGCAGACCTAATTGTGTTTAGTTTTGGTATCTATTTCGATCTTTTTTCTCATGTTTTGTTTCTGAATATTAGCATGTTTTTCGATCATTTTGATTCAGATGAGGCTGAACATGAGTTTAGTTTTGTAAAAGACCTAATTGTGCTTTAGTTTTGCTAGCTATTTCCACAGCTTTTACCCAAAATGTTTCGTTTTGCCTGTTCATGTAAAGTATTAGGATATTGTTTCTGAAGATCGGTCATTTTGTATCAGTCTATCAGATCATCTGATACAAAATAATCTGATTCCAATGAAGCTTTTATGATGAGTTTAGTTTCATTGTGGTTTTTCATGTGGAAAGTTCAGGTTATATTCCTTGCTTGACTATATGGTTTCTATTGACACTCATTCTTAATCTTAACTAAATTGGACCAGATAACATTAATTATGGACTTTGGTTTAATTTGTCAACCAATTCTAACCAATAATGTCTGGTCTTTTGAGTTCTGAACTATTCACGGTTAATCAGCATTTTTCCTTAATACTTGCTGTAATAGAGTTCCGATTTTACAGAAGTAAAGACCGAGGTCATGGGCAGATTACAATGATGCCTATTGGAGTCCCAAGAGTGCCCTATAGGAATGTTAGAGAAGGAACATGGCAATGGCTGGATTTGTATAATGCCCTCGTAAGTTAGCTGTTCTTATTTCAAAGGTCTAATCACCAAATTGCATACCAAACTTTGGATGAATTGCAAAAAACATAACTTTTTTTTTTTTTGCAAAAAACAGAACTTAAGTAGGTAACAACTCGTCCAAAGTTAGGTGTGCAATTTGGTTATTATTCCTACTTCATATTAACAAGATGATTTCAGCACATTTCTTCTTGGAACTTATTATTAACAAAAAGTCTGATTCTACAGTACAGAGAACGAGTCATCTTCATTGCACAATACCTAGATGAGGAGTACAGCAACCAGATACTGGCAACCATGTTATATCTTGACCTTGTTAATGATACCGAAAGAATCTACTTCTATCTCAATGGCCAGGGTGGAGATGTCAGTTCCTCCTCCTATTGATGATTTTTGTTTTTTCCTTTTTGCTGATAAATTTCATAATTCTTCATTTCTGCAATATTTCTCTAATATATATTTTTTTTCTGTAGCTCACTCCAAGCTTATCCATCTACGATACAATGAAAAGTTTGAGAAGTCCGGTTGGGACCCACAATATGTCTCATGCTTTTAATCTAGGAGCATTTCTTCTATCAGCTGGGGAGAAGGTAGCACTGTTCATCTTTGGGTTTCTTTATGGATGAATTAGGATAAACTGAGATTTAGATACTGCTAAATTTCTCCTGTGTTAGGAATAGTAGTATTTGAGTGGTTAAATATTTAATCCCGAAACTTCGAGGTTCATCCTCAAAGTGGTAGTTAAGGGTTTCAAAATCCTAACTTTGTGTTCTTTAAAGTGTATTGCCTTAATTATTTTTTTAGGGTTATCGTTCTGGAATGCCACTTTCTAGAGTAACTTTGCGACCTCCCGAAGGAACAGTTCGTGGTCAGGTAATTGATCTTCCTTTCCTTGTCAATCGATTCATAAATCCTACACCAATTTTTTATTTTTATTTTAAAGGCCGATGATGTTCGAAATGAAGCTGCTGAGCTACTAAGAATCAGAGATTACCTCTTCCATGAGTTAGCTAAAAATACAGGGCAGACCTCTGAGACTGTAAGTCCAACTCGATCTTTGTTCGTTCTCTACATTTAAAAAAAAAAAAGTAAATTGAATCAATTTAGAATTTAAAATTCGTAATTTTTTTTTGTGTGTAGATTTTTAAGGATTTAGCTCGTCGTAAGAGACTTACCGCTCAACAATCCGTGGAATATGGAATCATCGATAAAATTGTTAGGCCTGCACGAATTAAGCCTAACGCCACCGGTCAAGACGGTAACGGTAATGTAGGTCTCGGTTAGTTTTGATTTTTTATGGATCAGTTCCAACCTTAAGCTAATGATGAAATACAATTATGTTGAAACAGTGTTATTTGTGGTGATTTTTTGCTCATCTTTTTTGTAATGGAATTATTGAACAAGGTTTAGTTGTATGAAAGGATAAGGAAATTGAACTGTTCCTTGGAAACTAAGGGTGGCAAATTATGCATATGTTATCATTGTTTATGTAAGGCACTTAGGTAAAAAGTTTGGGTGTCCATTTAACGAATCCAGAAGTTTGAGGATCGAACATCACATCCCATCCTAAATTGACCTACACTACAAGTTGATTCCAATGTAGTGTAATTAAGACTAACTCGATCTCTACAGCTACACGTTTGAGTTATCTCCTCGATTATCATGTTAGGTGGTCTAATTATCGCATAGTTGGAGGAAATGTCCTTTGAAGTTGTTTGATAAGTAGGAGTCAATTACCTGGGCTTAGGTGGTATATCTAACTCAGTATCCTTTTCCATTATATATCTCTATATATAGGTTAGGTGCTCATAGTAAATTTATATATAGGATAAAAGTTATTTAGGGATCTTAAAAGTCACGTTTTTATAAATTGCTATCTAATAAATTTAATACTTTCGAATACCTTAAAAGTCATAAATATATCTATTTTAATTGAGTACATGATAGTAAAAAAAAATAACAATTAAATAAAGATAAAGTAAATATATTTGATTCCTCGATAAAATAACTTAGAGATATCTTAAAACAAAGTAAAATAAATGAGTTACTTTACTGAAATAAAATAGTACATACTTGACAAGTACACAACCAAGTAGATATATTTATAATTTATAAAGTACCCGAAAGCAGTGGCGGATATGGTATGGAAGAAGTAGGGTCCCAGGACCCCACTTGAATTATATATTCATACAAACATTTTAATATAATTTTACTAAGAACCCTACTAAAACATTTTTTAGGACACCATATTTATATTTATGTACGCAAGTTGCAAGTCAGGAGCAAATTCAATTTCAATTTTATCTCTCAAAAGTTGGACCCCATACTTTCTCTACAACTTGTTCTATCTTGTAATTCCTAGAGCACTACCACTACCATAACTCCTTTCTCAAAACTTCTGTCGCTGCTCCTGTGTTCTTCTGAGTTCTGACAAGTAAATTTTTCATTCAAAATTACAATAGTCAGAGCTAGTTCCAGATTCTACTCGTTCGATGGATTGAATTGATGGTTATATTTTCGGTTAATTTACTGAATGTATTCTGCTGAAATGTCGTGGATTGAATTTCCCTTTGTTGATTTTTTGATTATTTTTTGCCTTAAACTGTTAATGATTTCAAGGTGATTTTTGTCTAATCTCTCAATGATTTAATCTAAGGCTAAACAATCATCAATGACTCATTGATGATTGTTTAGCATTAGGTTAGAAAATGCTCTTAGATGCCTAAACTTTCAACGTTTAATATGTTCAATGATGATTTTTTTCATGTTTTTATGGAGAGCTTTTTTAAGAGAAAATCGACCATTGTGAATCAATTGAGCGACACGAACCATGTTCAAAACTTTGCAAACAAGATTCGGTTATCAAATTCATATATTATTTTCAAAGAACTTGAAGCTGATCCTGGATAAAGGATAAAGATTTCTGAATATCATCCTAATGACTGAGATACAATTCGAAGAGAGTACCTACTAAAAGGGCCATGTCAACCTCGTGAGCATAATTTTCCTTACAAAATGATCGGAGGCAAAAAGCGAAGATTCTGTTCGTCGTGGTTTAATGAATATCACAACTGGTTGGAATATAGTATAAAAAAAATTATGCATTTTAATGGTCTTAAAGTTTGATTTTGTAGGAGAATCCTTCCGCATTTTACATTCATTGTTTTGCTCATCAACTTCAACTTACACTTGTTGCTATTGATGTTGCAACAGAAGAAGACGCAATTCAAGCCTTTTTTGATCAAGTTCGCGAACTGATAAATATTGTGGGTAGTTCATGCAAGCGTGTTGACAAGCTTCGCGAGATGCAACTTAAGAAAGTTAGTGCAGAATTGGCTAGTGGAGAAATTCAAAGTGGTCAAGGTTTAAATCAAGGTGGAATTGGAATTGGAATGCTTGCAGAGAAACTCGTTGAAACAAAAAAAAAAAATCTTATTCATTGGTTTATCGATTGTTGAAATTAACATTAATTTTACCTGTTGCCACTGCAACTGTTGAAAGAGTTTTTTCAGCCATGAGTTATGTGAAGGATACTTCAACAAATCGAATGGGTGATGCTTTTTTGAACGACAGATTGGTCACTTACATTGAGAAAGAGGTCTCAGGCAATGTTGATACTTAATTGATTTTACAAAGATTTCAGAAGATGAGATCTCGTAACGATCAATTGTAAAAAGTATTTCTCTTTTAATTTTTTTTAATATTTATGATAGAGATTTAAAATATATGGTAACATAAATTATTTTTTTTTTACAGCATTCAAAGACAGAAGGTGTAAAACTGAAAAACTCATTCAAACCGGTAATTGTACGAGTGTTATATTATATTTTATGATGCATATATGAATTATGATATATGTAAAATATAATGTTTTTCGTTAGATAAACATCATTTTGAGTATATAGTACGGTTACAATTACGGTTAAAATTGATATGTTTCGTTATTGTATAAGTACAATTTTTAAAACGGAGAACCCACTTGCTCCGGTTCCTAGATCCGCCGCTGCCTGAAAGTAACAATTTTTTTTTCTAAGGTACCTATTTATAAAAAAACGTTACGTTCCTAAATGATTTTTATCCTTTTATAATTTGTATCCCTTTATATCTATACGTTGTATTTGTATATTATATTGACAACTTTTAAGCGGTAGATCTAAGAAAAGTACACAATCACCTAACCAACCTCACACCTAAATGCCCCAACAACTCACCCATTTGGTCTCGTTCCCATGTGGACGGGCATATACCACACGCAAGTTACGAACCAAATCAAAGTTTCGTTTTCATTTTGTATAGATCTCTTTTAAGGTGGTACCATTCAAAAGTCAACGAGATGAGTAAATTCAAATTTAATTTCAGGAAAACAAAATATATAAATGATACTAAAAAGGATCGTGTTAGTTCTCACGTAGATTATTGTTATGCATTTTTTTTCATCACCATATGGGCAAATAGGAATTATTCATGCACGTCAACATATATGTGGAAAATTCAATTATTTTTAATAATTATTGTAGTTTTCTAATATTACATACTATACTATGATTATTGACTACTGAACAAAAGGTTAGAGTAAAACCTTCTTTTAAATAACACCCTACTTCTCTCATTGTTTGTATGCTAATGATGTTATGAGTAATTAATTGTCTCTAAGTTAATGTTTGATTTAATATATATATATATATATATATATATATATATATAATATATGGTAAAATACCAAGGAGCTACCTAAAATTTGGACGTTTTGCAACGAGCTACCCGAACTTTAAAAATTCAAAACGAGCTACATCAACTTGGACGAATGTGCAAATAGCTACCTCCGTCCAATTTACCGTCAACTGTTAACAGAATTTCGTCAAAAAATCGTTAGAAATTAGACGGAGATAGCTATTTGCATCTTCGTCCAAATTAAGATAATCCGTTTTGAATTTTTAAAGTTCGGGTAATTCGTTGCAAAACGTCAAAAGTTCAGGTAACTTATTGGTATTTATCCCTATAATATATATATTATTATAGTTTTTTTTTATTTTTTGTGATTATAGCTCCTTTTATTTAAGATAAAATATTTAAGACCTAATAAATTAAATTATATATTTGGTGAGTCCCGTGAAGGCGGCTTATTCATTCAACATCTAAGCTGCATTGGACAAAGTGCGGGTCTTCCCCTCACTCCGGGTGTTTGGTCGTCTCCTCTATCCATAATTCCAAATGGCCGACCAAATAAATTTAAAAAGAAAACATCTTAAATAATTAATTAATCTTTCAAATGAAAGTATTTTTCTAACCACTCCTCTTTGGAAATTTATTCCGTGATTCATCTCACTCGCGTTTCGAAATAACGCTATTGAGTTTATTCACTTAAAAATGGTAAAAGTTAACTAGTTCTCTTTTTATTTTGAATTTTATTATAATTTTTTTTCACCATCCGTCTATTACTTCTTTATTTATTAAAACACACAATAGAATAGGATTTCTTTGTTCATTCCCTCACTCCTTTCCTTTTAAAGTAAAAATGATAGTTAGTTTGGGTATGGATAGTGACGACCCAATAAGGTAAATGTCTGAGAGATCCAATAACTTTGCAGGGGTACAACTTATATCATTCAAACCGGGTCGGCCCACATTAAGGTTAATCTGACTCTCATAAAGCGGTCTAGTATCGAACTCAACCCAAAGTGGACGTCAAAACTCCATCACAGGTCATCATTGACCAATGTCAAAGTCTTCTACTGCTCGCCATAGGAGTTCTCGCCAAGAGAGTCTAACCTCTCAACTCTGGTCCCACAAACCGACACTAAAGATATGACAACGATCTCCCGCGTATATCGGGTACATATTCTCTAAACATTACATACGGTAACTGCAATATTACGTCATAACTGTAATATTTGTTATCCTAATCTTTACCAGCACAATATTCACCAAGATATTCTGTTGCCTATAACGGTTTGATCTCTTCACTCTATAAATACCATTGATTTTCAATACGTTCATTACGTTTTGAGTTCATACACACAGTATACTTATTTAAGCATCAGAGAGGGACCAGATACACCCCCTCTGTTGCGATCCCCTTCTTGCAGGTTCACCGGAGCTCAGACGAAAGCGTGTGATCATCCATCATTTGACATTCAATTCACTGTCAAGTCAGCACCTTGGAGTTTCCGACCCAACAGAGTTCACACTTTTTTGCGTAACACTACAATATAAATACGTATAAAAACATATATTCATAAAAATATATGATAAAATGATAATATAATACTACGAATACGATAATACAAAATAATTCTACAATCATATTTGTATTTGATTATCAACAAACACACTTGATAACATGACAAACTTGTGTTTCATATATTTATTAATATACACAATATTACACCTACTCACGATTTGTTAATACTTGTAAAAAAAAAACGTAACTATATGGATAGTATATACATAAATACGAATATAAGAATATCATTTCGACGTTCATAATTGATATTTTAATAATTTCTGAAATAATTAAAAAAATAAAGTCAAAACATTAAAAAGAAGAAACTTTATATTAGTTAACACTTAACACTAAATATGTTAAATACAAACTACAGGGTATTGTTGTATCCAACCATTGCTTTTTCTTTGTCCACCTAATATTCTTCCTTTTCCTCCTTTCTATTATACACATCGATTACCATCGTCGGCCTGCCCTCTTTCTCCGCTCTTTCTACTTCAATTCCAAATGTCGGGTCGGGTTGGGGACCCACCCCCAAAGACCTGTACCCATCGACCCCACCAATTCCTCACACATTCTCTATCAAACTCTAACCTCCCCCACCCATATACTTACACGACTCTACTCGGGTTGTATACAAGAACCCGACCCGGTAACCTAGAAAAACGACTTAATCAACCCCAAACCATACAAGTTCCTCTTGACTAGGCTCCCTAACGACAGAAGAACCGCCCCAGCGACCCCAACCGAGTCCTCATTGCCTTCCGATTTGTTAACATGAAGCAATGGAAGATCCTTGACTTGCAAGTTACTCAACCCAATCCGGTGCCTCACTTCTTCAATGATCTTTGGGTCGGCTTGGTTCCCGTGTGCATCCGTCACATAGAATACGTTCAGAGCCGTGCCCTTCATTGTGGATATCTCGGCTCGGGTAACGTTCAGGGCGTTCTCTCTGAATGTTCTCATGACATTTGCGAGAAGGCCCCTCTGATCTTTAGTGCATAGCTCTAACCTCATACCCTATAAATAAAAAGTCATTTTGTAATTTAAGATGAGTCGTAAAGAACATTAGTATACGTATAAAGTTTGAACTTTTAAAAAAGCTTTGATGAAGTGGTTCTCTTCAAAAACTTTATACAAATTTTTGAGAATCTAAAAGATTCGAGGTTGTTACCTTCGATGCTCTTCGTTCGACTGCAGCTTGTAGACACTGAATCACCCTTTGCCTCTCCGCTTCCGAACTAATCGGAATTCCATCCGCATGTTTAATGTAAAATTCCTGAAAAAAAAAACCGTCAGAACCGACACAGATTGATTGCTCAAACACCCATGTCGTAAAACACAAAGAATTTGAGGTTATTCTACCATGGACGCCGTATCTGCCACGGTGCTCACTTTCCCATGAAACACAACATACTCCATGTCCGTTAAATTACAGACAACATCGAACAGCAGATTCGTCCTGTCCCTACATTGCACACTCACAACGGAGTAACCCCTCTCCACCCAGTTCTGCACAGTCACCGTCGCTGAATCTGCCATCAGCTGCCTTATCGGCTTCCGCTCATAGTCCCTGTCAGCAAACATCATCTGGTGCAGCCGTCGCTCCGTATGCGTTACCACCAACGAAACCGATGTCTTTGCGCTCTTGATGTCGTTGTCTCCTTTGAGCACGTTTCTCAGACGTGCCTCGATTTGGTCTATGTGGTTCGAATCCTTGATGGGGGATCCGGAGTTGCAGTCTTTTACGTAGATTAAGGAGGCAATTCGTCCGTTGTGGGTCCAAACCTTGGATTCAACCACGTTGCATTCTAGGTCTGCTAGAATGGCAAAAACCTCCGACAAGAGCCCGACACGGTCGGTGCCGGTCAGTTCTAGCACCGTCAGGCCGTTGCTGAAGTTGGTTTTGCCATATTGGATTCTACCAAGAGACTGTAAGAAGAATAGTCAGAGTCATTAAGAATGTGTTAGTGCAATTTGCTAGCGGTATACATCAAGATTAGCTAGCAGTTTAGTATTTAATTTTAAATTAAATACCTGTTTAATGCAGTTAATGACAGCGTCGGCTGTTAATTTGTTGCCGTTCAGGTCGGTTACATGAAACACTGACAAAATAAGAAACTTCTCATTCAATCACGGAGAGCAGAAACATGTTTGCAAGAGCACAAGGAGAGGAAATTTCAAGGATTTTAATGTTCGTATCTGATTCCAAAGGATTACCGTCCATGAACCATTTTCCGTCGGAGGAAATATATGCCTTCTTGACGGAGAGGTGGAGGTCGGCTAGGGCTTGGACGGCTTCAAGGAGGTTTCCGAACTTTCTCGCGTTATCAACCTAATCGGATAATTACTTCAACAAACATCGAAAGATTAAATCGAGGTTGCAGATTCGGTCCAAAGCGGCGTACCTTGACGATGGTGGTGGTGGAGCAGACGTCGTTGTCGACGACGACCCTGCGATAAAGAAACAGTGACTAGTCAATTTGTCGAACACCTTGCTAACGTCTCTAAATTTTCTGGTAAAAAGGAGAGAAAAATAAATCATCATTGGAGAATTGATAAAAAAAAATCTCCAGAAATGGTGCTGCTGATGGTGAAATTCAAGATCAGATGAAACTGTATACTAAAAACGGACTTTTTGGAATAAATTCGGAGTAAAACGGGAAAAAGCAAAAGAGTTCTTCACGGATTCAGCAGAAAATCAAAAACCAGAAATGTTTGGCCAAAAAGGAAAGAAGAAAAAACGAAGAAGATGAAAATGAAGGCAGTGAGGAACAAAGAACCTGGGCGTGTTCATACGAAGCGCAAGCTTCTCAAATTCGTCAGGCCAAGAAGACCTCTCCATCGATTTTTTCTCTCTCTAGAATCGACGTAATGTCAGAATCGCAGCCTTGCTGTTCTTCCCTCTGAGGTTGAGCTTAGTTTTGCTGTTCTTCCCTCTTTCCCTCTTCCTCTGGACAAGTAACGGGGTGGCTGGGTCTTGTTCGTCGTCGCTGGTGTCTGGTTTGCAGAGCTTACAAGGAAAGGAGGGTTAATTGGTTTTCAAACTGCAAGAGGGCTCTACCCTGCCCCTTGGAAATATATTTATATTTAATTACTATATCCTCGTTGTATAAATTCTTAATTATGATTATTTAAAAATTTTACTTTATCCTTTTTAAATTTAAAACCACAATAAGAAGATTATACTTTAATTCAAAATGAAATATTAAAATATTATTTTTTTTAAAATAATTTATAAAACTATATCAACTCATAAGTTATAACTGTGAGTCACGTGTATGAATTAACTTAAATCTTATTCATGACTTACCGCTGCAGATACTGACTTATTCTTATTTGTCACTCTTAATCACGGATATAATTTAAGTCAATTGATACTTGTAATTATTAGTTGCACTAGAAGTTTTACATTTTTTATATATAATTGTTAAAATAAATAGAAAGGTAAATTACATCAACAGATATTTATGTTGACACATGTGACTCAACAGTAACGATATCTATATATATACATATATATATATATATATATATACATATATATATATATATATATATGAGATAAAATGATTAAAATACTATTTTTCATCTTTATTTGATCTTCTTCATCTTCGTCAATAACAAAAATTCAATGTTAAAATGAACTTGAATATCAAACCCAAATTTGAATAAATCACTTATTTCTGGATTTGCTTTAAATTAAGTTTTCAAACAGTAGTATATTCAAACTTGTAGCAACATACAAACTACAAAGTGAATACATAATCAAACATCTGACCCGTAAAAGGATCATCCTATAATTTTATTTATAAGGAAATATATATAACTAATTAACAATATAACAATTAATCTCAAATAAGTTCAATAGAGAATGACCCAATTACCAAATAATGCAGTATAATTAAACCAAAGACACAACAATTTCTTGTTTTCAAACATTTAGACATTCTAATTATCAATTATAACTAATTATACTCAATTTAACCATTTCTCTTCCAAATAAAAAAAAAGGTTGTATATTTTTCAAAATAATGTATTATAATTCAACAAAAATACAACCGTTCATAAATTAATTAGACATTCTAAATAGCAATTATAAATAATTACACTCAATTTATTTATTAGCCAAAAAGTGGTCCTTCACATGTGACCGCGAGTCCTGTTTGATAATTGTTGGATCGTGAAATCCTGAATGCTGATCTGGCAGTGAATTGAATACCAGACAAGGTTGGGATGACGCTTCAGCTCCAACTCCGGTGAACCTGCAAGTAGGGGAGCGCAACAGAGGGGGTGCCTCTGGGTCCCTCTCCGATGCTTAAATGAGTATATGTGTGTATAAAACTCAAAACGTCCAGTACGTATGTAAAGCAAGGATATTTATAGGGTAAGAGAGATAGAACCGTATAAAGGCAACTGAATATCTTAATGTATATTGAGTTGCTGAAGATTCGGATCGTGGGATATGGCAGTTACTGCGAGATATTGCAGTTACCAAATCTAATCTTTAGTGAATATGTGACCGGGATATGCGGGATATCTTGGCCACTCTGTTATTAACGGTTTAGTGGGACCAGAGGAGAGAGGCAAGGCTCTCTTCGGGGCGAGCACTCCCATGTCGAGCAGTGGAAGGTCGCGACTTGGTAGAGAATGGCGAGCAGTCTGAGAGCCTTTGGCGTCTCTATAGACTTTGGGCTCGATTCTGGATTACTCGATGGTGGGCCAAGTTTGGCTTGTACTTGGGCCGATCCGGTTCGGATGTCATGGGTTTACCCCCTCTATAGTTATTGGGCCTTCGAGGCCTTTTCTTACTGGGCCGTCACTATCGATACCCAACATTTGCCCCCGAAGCTTGATTGAAGTTCCTTCAGTCGAGCTTGATTTCCTGGTAGGGTTTTAGATAGTGACGTCTTTGGTAATGGTTCAGTGCCTTTGAGATACTTCGAGCTCATTTGGCGAGCAATTCCTTCTCTGTTCAAAGCCGAAAGAATATCCTTCCTTTTATCCCCTTTTGGCGATCACTCGAGGTGACTCAGGCTTATGGAAGTCTATCTTTCTTAGTTAGGCGATCATTATCTACCCGAGGTATTCCTGCTAAAGCTTTATTAGTGCGTTGGCGACCCTCTTGTCTCCTTAGTGGACTTGTTAGCATTTAATAACTGCACGGTTGTCCAGAAATCGAACGGTCACTTGAGGCACGCCTGACATTTACTTTTCCGTAAACCCAGGGTAGCTTGACAGCTGTCTGTACCAGCCAACCGTTGTCTCTTGGAATTCTGACATTGCTTCGGTTTTTTCCAAAAGGGTGCAATTATTCCTCTGCGTCGCTTCGATTTGCTCGTGGCGGTTACTCCCCTTTTGGTCGCTATAGGAAACGTCATTTTCTGTATTCTGTCTTTTACGCTTATCCGCTCTCTTGGATTTTCAGAGCTTTATTGCGATCCTTTCCTTTTCTTTTCTCAACCTTCTTCAGCCTTCTTCCAACATTTCCATGGCTCCTCGCAATCAGAGAGTCAAGCACACGGCTCCCAAGGGTGCCAACAAAGCCAACATGCCCAGAAATGCTGATGTCCCTTTGACCATCAGGGATGAAGTCGTTCCCCCTTCAGTAGAGGAACAGACCGATTTGGGCAGGACTGCAACCACTCCTGTGGTGGTGGACGGGCCCGAGCTGAACACGCCTATTTTTTCCCCAAAAGGTAAACTTTCGCCCTTTTATTGCTCTGCTTTGGCAATGTCCTCTGCTGTTCTTTGCTTTTTATGTTTATCATTGCAATATTCGAATTTGTTCGAGTGGACGTCAAGCCTAATGAATTGAAGCCGGCTTATTTTAAGACCGTGGTGGCGCTCGGTGGCTTCAGCGTGGAGGATGCTCCTAGATATCCTGGCCTAGGTCTGCATTTTCCTCACGATGGAGAGGTTTACATTTATGCGGCTCAGATCGATGCTGGGTTGCGTTTTCCTCTCTGTGAGGATTTACAGACCTTGTGTCAGTTTTACGGGATTCACCCCACACAGCTTGTCCCGAATGCCCTCAGGATGTGGGTCGGTTTCAAGTTCCTATGCTTACGCCAGGAATGGGTATATTCACTGGCCCTGTTCCGGTGTTTCTTCCGCCTGGCAGCAGGGGCAAACCACCTTCACCACTTCCAATCCCGCTGGCCGAAGTTTTCAGAGTGGGGAGGCCTTCAGGGATGGGTTTGGAACGTCCATGTCCGCCTGGTCGACGATTTTCGGACCACCAACTCCAATTATAAGAAGTGTTACTTCTTTTATAAGGGGGGGGTGCCCTGGAAATTGTTGATCCCGGACAAGGATTTCCCTCCTTCCTTCGAGGAGCTATCAGAGAGTGATCGAAACGCTATTGATGACCTATACCGGTCGCATCGGTCATCTCAGTTCAAGTCCATCCGCTCAGTGGCGGAGACTACCGAGAATGCCCTTGAGATGGCGGGTATTCATCAAGCCACGCCAATCTTTAATGATTGGGTAATTTTCTAACTCTTATCTTGCTTTATTACTTGTAGGGAAGGTTGTAAGCAAGAGCCAGAAACTGATAGGTCTCTTTGATGACCAGGGATTAGCGGGGTTGTCCTCCGACCAGGCATTGCTGAACTCTCCTCCTCCCCCCTCTAGGCGTTCGTTCAAGAGGAAGTCTGAGGAGGTGCTTCCCTCGGCCACTGCTGACCCTCGCCAACCAGGTATGTTGCTTTGTTATTCGTAGATTTAATATCTTCATACTTTGCGGTTTTTTGTTTTTTGACATTTTGTCTTGTTGTTTTGCAGAGGAGTCCTCAACCGACATGGTCCGGGATCATGCTCCTCCTCCCTCCAAGAAGGTCAGGAGTGAGGGATGTCCGGAAGTCGACCAACATCCTTCTCCTCCCCCTCCTGGGGGTCCTTCCGCTAATAAAGGGAAGGGTCTGGACGCGGTGCCCCCTTCTCCTTCTCCCCAGGGTCCTTCTGCCGCCAAGGGGAAGGTTTTGACCTTAGCTCCTCCTGTTCTTACTGTGCCCATGGCTCCTCCTAAGGAGTCTGGGACCAAGAAGAAGGGGCATGCTGCTTCCAGCTCATCGAGGGCTCCTGTGGATGAGCATTGCTCCCTTGCCGGCTTGTTTCAGCCGCTTGAATCAGCGAATTCTCGGGAAACTTGGGTCCCCTGTGGGGACCTTATGAAGAAGGGGTATCCTCCCCAGAAGAGCCTCCGGGGCAGCCCGGATATGTGTATGCGGCTTCTGGACGGGATAATTCCCCCCGCGGACCGCTCGATTGTTCCCACGGAACTTCATCAGATCGAGGGGTTCCTTCGGTCCCACTTCGAACGAGTGGCTTTGGTAAGATCTCATACTTTTATTTCGTAGAGTCCTCTCTTTGTCGTTCCCTTATTGTCTGTTGTCCTGACAGCTTTTATTCTATATTTGTTGCCAGTTCGTTCGGGAAGAGGTGATTCTTGGTCGTGTCTTCGGGGAGCTCACCGACAAGTATTCCAGTGTGCTCGCCGAGCTGGAGCAGTACCGAAGCACGGGGGTCACTCCTGAGCAATTGGGGACTATCAAGACGACTGCAGATGCAGCGATCGCCTTGGCAGATAATACCCGAGAGGAATACCTCAGGAAGGAGCAGCGCCTCCTTGCTGATGTCCAGAAGAGGGAGGCTGAAGCCGCTGTCGCTCTTCAGGACTTTGACGCTCTTCACCTGTGTTTAGATCAGGGAGAGATCGTCCGAGTTCGCCTAGATGCTGAACTTAAGGAAGCTCAGGCGCAAGGGGCAGAATCGGAGGCTCGCAGGGTCGCTGCCGAGGCGCAAAGGGACGCTGCTGACGCCCAGAGAGAAGCTGCGGTGGCTCAGACGGAAGCTGCGGAAGCCCGGGGGATTGCCTTGGAGGAGGAGAGGGATCGGTTAACTGCACAATTGAAAGCCGTCCCTTCGCCCCAGAGCGTAGTTGAGGCATTCAAAGCCTCTGAGGAGTTTGAGGACTGCGCTCTGAAGGAGATGAGGTCGGCGATTGCCGATTTTCTCCAAGTCCTGGTGGATGAGGTCCAGGCGGTCGATCCCAACTTTCCTCTTGGGGAAGTCGCCTCTTTGAAGACCTTCCTGCGGAGTCGTCCTTCGCCGCCCTCTGTTGCTGGCGAGGCTGCTCCTGAAGGCGAGCCCAGTACTTCTGCCCCCGAAGGCGAGCAGAGCACCCTTGCCCCCGAGAACTCCGACGCTTGAAGTCCCCAACTCCTTGGCGACCGTATTTATCTTTTTTAGATAGCCATTTTTGTATTTTCTGTTTTTGGTTTGTAATTATTTGTCGAAGACTTGGATTTTTCTATTGAATGCTTTTATATTCTTGAGCCTTTAATCGACTTCGAACATATTTAGCTATCCAATATCTTACTCATAATTACTTTCCACTTTTTTCTTGCTTTGTAATGTCGTCGACCCTTAAAGCCGTAGACCCATCATAAGTTAAACTTTCTAAGGATAATACTTTTGACACTTAAAAGCGTAAACTTCTAAGTTCAAAGAGATATTACCTTCTTTGAAGTTTAAACCTTTGAGGTGTTGGCCTAATAACAAGGGATTTGTAATTTGTCAGGCTTTATCATCGATAGTGATCGCCTAAACTTTCTTTGGCCTGACTTTGGCGTCAGGGCTTTCATTTTGCCTAACATTTTGCTAGGTCTTTTGGCCTGACTTTGGCGTCAGGGCTTTGCCTGACTCTTGGCGTCAGGTTTTTTGAGGCCTAACTTTGTTGTTAGGGCTTTTGTGGCCTAGTTTTGTTACTAAGGCTTTTTTGGCCTAACTTTGTTGTTAGGGCTTTTGGCCTGTCTTTGGCGACAGGGCTTTTTGGCCTAGCTTTGTTGCTAGGGCTTTTGGCCTAACTTTGTTGTTAGGGCTTTTGGCCTGTCTTTGGCGACAGGGCTTTTTGGCCTAGCTTTGTTGCTAGGGCTTTTGGCCTAACTTTGTTGTTAGGGCTTTTGGCCTAACTTTGTTGTTAGGGCTTTTTGGCCTAGCTTTGTTGCTAGGGCTTTTGAGGCCTGACTTTGGCGTCAGGGCTTTTGGCCTAGCTTGGTTGCTAGGGCTTTTGGCCTAGCTTTGTTGCTAGGGCTTTTGAGGCCTGACTTTGGCGTCAGGGCTTTTGGCCTAGCTTTGGTGCTAGGGCTTTTGGCCTAGCTTGGTTGCTAGGGCTTTTGGCCTAGCTTTGTTGCTAGGGCTTTTGAGGCCTGACTTTGGCGTCAGGGCTTTTGGCCTAGCTTTGGTGCTAGGGCTTTTGGCCTAGCTTTGTTGCTAGGGCTTTTTGAGGCCTGACTTTGGCGTCAGGGCTTTTTTGGCTTCAGCTTGCTTCGAGTGGACACGCTTTGTGAAGGAATGGCTTTCTTTTATTGACATAATCCGTTTGATTACAAGCTATGCATAAAATCTTCTTAAATGCTCTGAATTAAATGGACGAGGTAACCTCTCGCCTTCGGTGGTTTCCAAATAGTAGGATCCTGGTGCGGCGATCTCTACTACTTTGTATGGTCCTTCCCATTTGGCTGAAAGTTTGTTTTTACTGTCCAGCCTTGTAAATTCATTCCTTCTCATAACCATCTCCCCCACGAAAAATTGGCGAGCGCTAACTTTTCTGTTGAAATACCGAGCGGTCGCCAAGCGCATTTTTGCCTGTGTTTTTTCCGAGAGCCATCTCTTTTCCTCTGCCAAGTCGAGGTCAGTTCTGCGCTCGATCTCATTTGCCTCCGCGTTAAAGTGTAGGACTCTGTGGGTAGGCACTGCTAATTCAGTTGGTGCTACTGCTTCTGATCCGTACACTAAACTGAAAGGCGTTTCTCCTGTGGCCGCCTTAGGCGTTGTTCTGATGGCCCATAATACGTTTTCCAGTTCGTCTGCCCAGTTCCCTTTGAATGCTCGAACCCTTTTCTTGAGTCCTGCTAAGACAACCTTGTTGGCTGCTTCAGCTTGCCCATTCGTTTGAGGGTGATGTACTGAACTGAAGCGATGGTCGATGTGATACTCTTCACAGAGCCATTTCAATTCCTTTCCAACGAATTGCGGACCATTATCGCTGATGAGTATTTTGGGAATACCAAACCTGGAGAATATGTTGACCTGCATGAACTTGATAACTTGGAATTCCGTTGTCGAAGCTAGAGCTTTCGCCTCTACCCACTTAGTGAAGTAGTCGATCGCCACTATAATGTGAGTACGCTGACCAGTGCTAATGGGAAAAGGACCCAATATATCGATTCCCCATTGAGCGAAGGGCCAGGCACCCGCCATTGGGGATAATAATGTCGATGGTCGACCCGATCGTGGTGCAAACTGCTGGCAAATTTCACACTTCTGTGTTAATTCGGCTGCGTCTTTTCCCAAGGTCGGCCAGTAATATCCCAGTCTGAATATTTTCCTGCTTAGTGAACGAGCACCTTCATGACATGCCGCTGCCCCTTCATGAGCTTCTCGAAGAACTTTTTCTGTTTCGGGTAGAGCAACACATCTCAAGTAAGGCGTCGAATAACCTCTTCTATAGAGTTCTCCATCGATGATTAGATAACTGGCTGCGAGTCTTCTAATCCTAGTGGATTCGCCTTCGTCCTCTGGGAGGATGCCTTCTTTCAAATAATTCTGGAACGGGGTCATCCAGGTGACCTGTTCTTGAATGTTGAAGACCTCCGCTCTGTTTTCAAGGACTGAACATAGGGCCTTTTCCAGAAATTGCACATCCTGGATTGTCGCCCCTCCGAAGGCTAGCTTACTCAAAGAATCTGCCATCTGGTTTTCTTGGCGAGGAATAAACTCAATCGCGAAATTTGGGATTTCCACGACTAGTTTTTTGGCGATGCCGAGATATTTCTTCATCTTTTCTCCCTTTGCCTCGTAGGCGCCATTAACCTGATTGACAATAAGTTCTGAATCACTTTTTACTTTAAGCGCTGTTATACCCATTCCTTTTGCCAGTCTGAGTCCAGTGATAAGAGCCTCATATTCTGCTTCGTTATTGGTTGCCGGGAATGTCAAGGCGATCGCGTATTTCAGAGGCTCGCCCTCAGGAGGAATAAGAATTAAACCTGCCCCCGAGCCTTCTTTTGATGAAGACCCATCCGTATAGAGTTCCCAGATTTGATTGTCGTTTGCTGACTGACTTGGCCTGTTTTCTGCCTCCGCTTGACCGTTACTCGTGCTTTCCACTATGAAATCAGCTAGTGCTTGACCTTTGATGGCCGTTTTTGGCGCAAATTTGATCCTGAACTCGCTGAGCTCGATCGCCCACTTGACCATTCTTCCTGAAGAATCTGGCTTCATCAGGAAGTTTTTGAGAGGTTGATTGGTGAGGACCGTGATGTCGTGCGCATGAAAGTAAGGTCTCAGCTTCCGAGCAGCAATAACTAAGGCATAGAGATACTTCTCAATCTGGACATATTTTATTTCTGCTGAGTTGAACATTTTGCTAATGAAATACACTGGACTCTGAACATTATTCTCCTCCCTTATTAAAACAGCACTGGCTGCCACATCGCTAATGCCTAAATAGAGGAAAAGCTGCTCGCCTGGAACGGGTTTTGCCAGAGCTGGGAGTGTTTGAATATGCCTTTTCAAGGACTGGAATGCTTCCTCGCAGTCTGGCGTCCATTCGAACTTACGGTTGGCCCTCAAGGTTTTGAAGAACGGGAGGGACTTGTCGCTTGCTTTGGAGAGGAAGCGGTTAAGAGCAGCTAGTCGGCCGTTCAGGCATTGGACTTCCTTATGGCAGGTTGGTGACTTCATTTCTTCTATGGCCTTTAGCTTTTCCGGGTTTGCTTCAATGCCCTTTTCGCTGACCATAAAACCCAGGAACTTCCCGGACTTGACTCCAAAGGCGCACTTTGCTGGGTTCAGGCGAACGCTGTGTCTCCTCATGCATTCAAAAGCTTCACGGAGGTCGGTGGTATGAGGATTGCCTTTGATGGATTTAACGAGCATATCATCCACGTAGGCCTCCATGTTCCTTCCCAGCATGTCCTGGAACAGTCGGTTCACCATCCGCTGATAAGTTGCCCCGGCATTGATGAGACCAAAGGGCATCACCTTGTAGCATAGAATGTCCCCGTCAGCATAGAAAGCAGTGTGGGCCTCGTCGTCTGGATGCATTCTGATCTGGTTGTAGCCTGAATAGGCGTCCATGAAGCTCAGCATCTCATGACCCGAGGTAGCATCGACCAGCTGATCAATTCTTGGAAGGGGATATGAATCTTTGGGGCAAGCCTTGTTTAAGTCGCGGAAGTCGACGCACATCCTCCACTTGCCATTAGATTTCCTGACCAAAACTGGGTTGGCTACCCAGCTCTGGAATCTTACCTCTCTGACGAAGTCAGCTTCAATCAACCTGCCGACTTCCTGCCTGATCGCCAAACGTTTATCAGTCCCGAACGATCTTCTCTTTTGGGCGATCGGCTTGATGGAGGGGTCTATCCTGAGCTCATGCGAGATAATATCTGTGCTGATTCCTGGCATGTCGCTCGGCTGCCAGGCAAAGAGCTCTTTGAATTCCTTGAGGAGAGCGGTCATGGCCTCCTTCTGATCCTCTTTCAAGGTGGTCCCAATGCGCACCTTTTTGTCCGGACCATCGATCTCGACCTCCTCCAATTCCTCCATGGGTGCTGGTCGAGCCAAGTCCTCGCGGGGATCGGCCTCTGTCTCGATGGCGAGCGCCTCCCTTTGGTTCTTCCTGCGTAAACAGTTCACATAACATTGCCGCGAGGAAGGCTGATCTCCGAGCACTTCTCCAATCCCGTTCGGAGTAGGGAACTTCATCTTCTGGTGGACAGTGGAGGCCACAATCTTATTTGGGTTGATCGTGGTTCTCCCTATAATGGCGTTGTAGGATGTAGGTGAATCGACCACCAGGAAAGTGACCGACACCTTGATGCTTTTCCACCCCTCGCCAAAAATCACTGGCATGGTTATAGCCCCCAGTGGATAAGTTGTCCTTCCCGCAAATCCGATCAGCGGAAAGTCGACCCTCTTCAGGTCGCGTTTTGATTTGCCCATCTTTTCGAAGGCGTCCAGAAACAGGATGTCTGTCGAGCTGCCTCCGTCGACCAGAATCCTTGCAACATCACAGCCGTCAATATCTGCCGTAATGACCAGAGCATCGTTGTGGGGCGTGGTGACATGTGTCAAATCATCTTCAGAGAATGAGATGACAATGTTTTCTTCAGGTCGGGGTCGCTTCCCCAACTGAACTGCCGTAGAGATCTGAGTGGCGTAGACCTCTCTGGAGTTTGACCTCTCGCCGCCTGCGCCGAATCCTCCTGCAATTAGATTCACTCTCCTCTTGCTTCCAGAAGGCTCAGCTTGATCTGCAGGGGCTGGTGAACGATGTCTCCTGGGGGGCGTTCGACTTCGGTCTCGCCCTGCCACAAATTCCTTCAACATTCCCCCCTGAATCAGCCTCTCTATATCTCGTTTCAGAATCTTGCAATCGTCTGTCTTATGGCCATTGCACTTGTGGTATCTGCAATAGCTCTCGACATCCTTGCCCATGGGTAACCCACCTCGGCGAGGCATCGGTGGCCTCGCCAAGGATCTCCTCTCCATCTCGACTAGTACCGCTGAGATCTGCCTATTTAAAGGCGTGAAGTACTCAGGGACCTCTGGATGGCGAGGCGCTGGAAGAGACTCGACTCGCGGCTTACTTTCTTTTCCCTTTTTCTCCTTCTTGACCTCCTTCTTACCATCGCGTCGGGGTTCAGGGGTTACCCTTAGCGAGGTCGTCAGGAGGTTAGCCTCGATGTTTGCGCGCTCAAGGTCTATGAAACCTTTCGCTCTGGATGCCAACTCCTCCAATGTCTCTATCTCCTTTACGTGATAGCTGTTTCGCAGCTTTCTCGAGGCCTTGTTGGCCACATCCAGACCTCTGTAGAATGCTCGAATGATCTCCCCATCCGAGATTCGGCGATCTAATTCTGTGACGTTTTGATGAAAACGCCCGTAGAAGTTGGACAGCGACTCTCCAGGCTGCTGTTTGACCGAGTCAAGGGCGACCACGCTCTTCAGCAACTGGCGCTCGCCCTTGTATCTCTCCAGGAACTTGCTTCTTAACTCTGCCCAAGTTCCGATTGATCCTGCAGGGAGGCCGAAGAACCAGGACGAAGCCGAACCCGAAAGAGTAGATGGAAATAGCAAAGCCAAATGATTGGGATCGTTTGACTTACCCAGAAGGGAGGCCTCATGCTTGTTGACATGTACGGTGGGATCTCCTCCACCGCTATACTCAGGTATGGCCCGAGCAACCACATCCTTCGGGATTTTGATAGCGACGAGCGCGTCGGTGAATGGATGAGAGGACTGCTCCTTGAAGGGAGCTATGACTGTCAACTGTCTTTCCTGGAGCCTTTTGTTGAGGAGGTCATCCATCTGCTCCACAGTGCAGTACATGGGAGAGGCTCCGGGTGGAGGCGGACCGGAAGGATTGGCAGTATATGCGGCTGCTGGCTCCTTGGTGTGCGCTGGAGGTAGGGACTGCTGACCTGACGTCATCTCCTGATCCTCCTGATGCGCAGCAGGACTAGGATTGGCCGCTTCTGAAGGTGAAGGCCCTGTGGCAGCAGGGCGGTGATTTTCCTTAGGAGCAGAGGGATTGTTTTCCTGAGGAGCAGGGGCCTGGCGGCGCGCCTGTCCTAGGATGGCTTCCAGCAAGGAGACCATCTCGGGGGTTAAATTAATATTCTGCCCCGCAATGTGGACTGTCTGCGGCGCAGGGGCTCCGTTTTGATCAGCAGCTGGGGTCGGTCTTGAATCACCGACATGTTCTCGGGCTGTCCGCAGAGGAACAGCATTAACTCCTGCTCGGCTGGCAGGTTCCTGTTGAAGTGGTGAAGCGGCGGCGGAATCAGAGCTATCTGAGGATCGCTCCCTAGTCTGATTCCGACGGTTGCTTTGGGATCGAGTTCTCATGGCTTAATTGCTCGTTTCCCACAGACGGCGCCAAATGTTGGATCGTGAAATCCTGAATGCTGATCTGGCAGTGAATTGAATACCAGACAAGGTTGGGATGACGCTTCAGCTCCAACTCCGGTGAACCTGCAAGTAGGGGAGCGCAACAGAGGGGGTGCCTCTGGGTCCCTCTCCGATGCTTAAATGAGTATATGTGTGTATAAAACTCAAAACGTCCAGTACGTATGTAAAGCAAGGATATTTATAGGGTAAGAGAGATAGAACCGTATAAAGGCAACTGAATATCTTAATGTATATTGAGTTGCTGAAGATTCGGATCGTGGGATATGGCAGTTACTGCGAGATATTGCAGTTACCAAATCTAATCTTTAGTGAATATGTGACCGGGATATGCGGGATATCTTGGCCACTCTGTTATTAACGGTTTAGTGGGACCAGAGGAGAGAGGCAAGGCTCTCTTCGGGGCGAGCACTCCCATGTCGAGCAGTGGAAGGTCGCGACTTGGTAGAGAATGGCGAGCAGTCTGAGAGCCTTTGGCGTCTCTATAGACTTTGGGCTCGATTCTGGATTACTCGATGGTGGGCCAAGTTTGGCTTGTACTTGGGCCGATCCGGTTCGGATGTCATGGGTTTACCCCCTCTATAGTTATTGGGCCTTCGAGGCCTTTTCTTACTGGGCCGTCACTATCGATACCCAACAATAATCACGGGTGAAACTTAACACAAATTTTACTCAGGCTATTTAAGTTAATTCTTACCCGTGAATATTAGTAATTGGTTGATAGAGTCTAATAAATAGTTTTCAAAAAGTTATATTCTTGTATTATTTTCAAAAAGTAATATTGATGTAAGAGTATAATTGTTCTTTTAATAGGAATACGACATATATTTAGAATAAACAATGAGACTATGAAGTTGTTTGGTTAATTTTTTAAAATGAAATATCATGAGATAATTTTCGTATCGCGGTTATATTTGAATATCAAAATACGAGATGTATAATAATATAGTAAAGTTGTGCTTTCAAGATAATTTTTAAAACTTTTATAAACATATCTTTTTAATAATTTTTAAAATTTCAACTAACTATTTAGTTTTTAAGGATTGTTACTTCTATATTAATGACCTTTGAAATTGTATGTATAAGATCATTATTCTTATTATGAGATATTTATTTTATCTCATAAACATTTAACTAATTAATTTAACAAAATACTACACAAATATACATTTAAAAAAGTATTCTATCATTTTCGTGTTTGTTAATATAATATCGATAAATTTGTCCTACATATTATAAATTTATTAAATTTAATACAATAAACCTAACTTCTTTTTTTTTTTTTTTGCCAATCCTAACCTATTGATATACACTATATATATCATCACCATATCATTACCTTTGATCATCATCTACCATAAAATAAAAGAAACTCCCTATTGCCAGATGCAGCAATTTTACACCAAAATATTTATTAAATATGAAAATGTCCTCGTTTAAAAAAAAAAATAGTATACCTATCGCGATTCCCAGTTACGGGTGGAACCACCGTTATCAGCTACCGTTTCATCCGCGTATGAGAGTCGCGGGTGGGATAGTATACTTTCGTTTTTTTTATATATTGTCTGACAATCAGACTTGACAACTCGAAAACTTGTTTATTTATATACTTTTGTTTTTTTATATACTTTTGTTTTTTATACATATATTTTGTACATTATTATTGTTTTTTTACTATTGGTGTTTACTTATTTAGAAAGAAAACCTGATAAGTGAATGATAAGAAAATACTTCACGAACAATTTTTTTTTCCCGAAATTCACGAACTTTTTTTCTTCATGTATGCGTCTTATTATTGATGTTTACTTTTTTTTTTTTGAAATCTCAGTAACTGTTAGGGGTGAGCAAAAAAGACTGTTTGGACCGAAATTCCGACAAGACCGGTCTGACTAGGACCGAGATCGAGCGGGCGAGTTTTTTCCTCCAAGGTCGATCTCGGTCTCAGACTTTTTTACCGAAAGTACGTTTAGGACCGATCCGACCTGAGTTTAGGTAAAACCTAACATTTACATTTTATATTGCCTTTTTCCTTTTCTCTCAAACCTATCATTTCGTATTCTCTTCCAATTTGTGCAAAAAAATGTTACTCGATGACTTTACCATTAAAATTTGGTTCCAATTTGGGATGACTCTTCAAAGACGTTACCCACAAATCGGAGCCCTGTGTACTGATTTTATGCGGGGACTGTATCATCGGACAAAAAAATGTTTGTTTTTTTGGACTGAAATTTTTGGTCCAAGACCGAGACTGACCAGAGTCAAGCAATACCGACTCGGGCAAACCTTTTAGATCAAAGTCAGTCTTGGTTCTCCACATGCGAGGATCAAAATTTCAGACTCGGACTCGATCTTGCCCAAACGACCGACCCGACCCGTCCAAGCTCACCCCTAGTAACTGTCCTACTCGTGTGGACCATCCTCGTTTGGACCAAAACTGTGTTTTTAAGCAAATCAACATTTGACTCGCAGTCGCGAATCGAACTAATGACACTGTTAAAATATTCACCCACGGCCCACGGGAAAATGATGATATTTTCGTATTTAAAAAATATTTAAGGTATATTTTTGTGAAAAATTCGAGATGCAGCCCTTCAATGTTGACTTACCGTTGAAAGTTCGTTTCGTTGGTTGGACGGCTATACGACGCCACGTGTCTTATTGCCGGACCAGAATTCGCTCCCTCTAATGACATCTGATTAGTGACCAAAAAAATAAATAATGACATCTGATCTAATCCAATGGTGAGGGAGATAGCACGTGTCAAGGTCGAATTGTTCCCTGTCAAGATAGTTTGTCTCTCAAGTTAGGGTTGGTGACAGAATCATGACGTTCTCACGTGACACCATACCTGATAGGCTGATTGATACCACACACCGACATACTAAGTCATCAGACGCTTTGTTTATCGGGAAAGTAATGTCAAGATGGAAGGCATGGAACCGGAAGCACCACGATAACGTTTAAAAAATGACACATTAAGAATCATAGTCAATTCTTTAATTAATTTACTTTTCAAAATACTAAAGGAAAATCCAGCGAATTCTTGAATTAAGGATCTAAATAGCTGAATTTTAGGCGTTTGTATAATTGTTTTAGTTAAAACTTTTTAAATTAATATTAATTGCTTGTTAATTTTATATAAGATTGTAATTTATTATCTTCGTATAATTTATTATTTTTATTATCTTATTTTATTTTTCGTGTAAATTACTATTGAACTCTTTCAAAAAAATTTAATGTAATTTTGTAATTGAATTTTATAGAAAATTGCACTTTACTTGCTAATTACACTTTGAGAAAATGAATAATTTGTATGTGAACATCTTCTAAAACTGACCAATGAAAATCTTCAACAAATTCATTTTTTTCCTCAACCCCCAACTTGTAACTAACCAGAAAATTAAATCCATAAATTCATTTTTCTTGGTTGTGAATCATCCGAGAAATTCATTTTATGGTTTCTTTCTGGGTAGATGGGGCTCTTTAGACTGCTTCAACACCCATATATCATCTGGTAGCATCACCTGTGAAAATGAAACCCCACACGCGAATTCTAAAATTATATATTGCGACTCCTTGTGTCTGTCACATAAATTTGTGCCCAACTAAATTTCACTCACCGTCAAGATATCCATGCCCGACTCACATCCTAAATCGCGAAAAATTCTATCCTTTTACTTTCTGAATAAATAGTAGCTAGCCATGATGAGTGAAGGTGGCAGAGTGTATTAGAGAGTTAAAGGTGTTAAATTCAAACGAGTTGTTGTGATATTTAACTGAGTTTTGATTCAGAAAAGGCATAGGAGAAGTTATGTGGAGCTCTATTCTTCTCTTGGTTAGAATTCGCTCATCTGTCGTGTTGGTTTCGTCAACGCAAAATCAACCCAGAAAGATGAATGAAGGCCTCTTCGATGAAAATAATGGTATTTGATAATTAAAAAAATATTAAAAATATTAAGTGATATTTTTTTTTTACATTGACAAATATGAAATAGTCACATCCTGAAATATAAGTAACTATTTAATTCTGCAAAAAAGTGTTGGTCGTGCACCAGCCCTTGGCCCGGTCTGATTCGGTCTGGGCCGGTTTAACCCTAAATCGACCCAATCTTACTTGTGAATGGTAAATGAGGAAGAAAACACTATTAGGAAATATGATGTTGGCATAATACATTAGAAAATATTATAATATATTTCCCGCCGCTTAAATGGTTTCTTGTTCCTTTTAGATAGCATCTGCATAAGTCTTGTGCTCTCCACGTAATGTGTCCAAGTCTTGTGCTCTCCTCATGTTTGTGTTCTTCTTTTTCACGACGCCAGTACCAGGTGCTCTTCAGGTGGAGAACCTCCTCACGTCCGGAGCTGGAAGAAGCTCAACGGTGGATAATCTCGACTCGACCACCTCGACTCAACTTGACCTTTCACGAGCAGACACCATGAACCGTGGAAGAAGCCGGACGGTGCCTTTCACGAGCAGTCACGAACCGTGGAAGAAGGTTGAAGAGAAAGTCACGAACCAACTCTGGAGAAGGTGGAAGAGAAAGTGAATTATATATATATATATATATATATATATATGTGTGTGTATTTTTCGCGGCTCGTTTTATATGAGCCGCAAAAAAAAAAAATCGTGGCTCAACTAAAAGTGCCGCCATAATTATTTTGGCGACCCTTTTGATTTGGGCTAGGAATTATCACGGCTAATTATATATTGAGCGGTGATAATTGTCCCGACGCTTCATGTCACAGCTCAACTTCATTTGAGCCATGATAATTTAACGGCTGAATTTTCCGACCGTTAAAAAACCATTTTTGAGCCGGTAAATGCTGCTTCTCCCGTAGTGAATGGAATATTTTCTAATGAAATATTTTATAATAAAATGTTTCATAATGGGATGTTTGCTAATATAGTATAGTTGTTGGTATTTTTGCCCTTGAGCCAAAGCCTTCATGTACAATTCAACCAACGGTATTGGAAGCGGGGTAAATTGTTGGGGCTCTCGAAATCTCCTTTGGTTCCCATCTCGGTTGACAGAATCTTGTGGGTTAGGCAGAGAGGTTGATCCTTGTGGGTCTCGAGGATCCTGAGGCATCAGGATCACCGGTGATGGTTGGTATTGTTGATATGGAGCCGAGTAAAGAGCCTGGTAAGGGTTTGGATAGACCGCGCCTATGGTCGGGGTAGGCTTATTTGTTCCAGTTTTCTTAGGATCCGCTGCACTTTTGTATAAGTCTTCAATCTTTTCGGACTGAAGCCCTCGCTCAATCAATTCGCCCGTCATGATGAGATTTGAAAATTCCGCTGTGGATTGACTCATCATTTGGGTATAATATATCCCCTTAAGAGTGCTGATAAAAATCGGGACCGCCTCGTTCTACCCGAGAGGCGGGTTCATGCAATTGGCCTTTCCCCTCCACTAAGACACATAATCTTTGAAAGATTGTCCCTCTTTCATATCCATAGCCTAAATATCAAGGCGAGTAGGAGCGTTATCCAGATTGTGCTTATATCGGCAGTGGAAAAGCTTGGCAAGTTCCTCCATATTTGGCACTTGCTCCGTTCTTAATCCTGCGAACCAGACCAGCTCCTCCCCTTTCAAACTTTTCTGGAAAGTCTGGACCATCAACTTGGTATACTGCTGATATGGAGTCATTTTTTCCATATAGATCTTGAGGTGAACAATCGGATGTCCTGTTCCATCGAACCTTTCAAAGTCTGACACCTTAAATTTATCGGGCATTGGGATTTCCTGAAATAGAGCAAGATCAGAGAAATTCAAGTCACCCAATCGATCTACTCCTTGAATAGACCTCATCTTTTATTCAATATGCTTCAACCGTTTGTCTTGTTCGGTCTCGACCGGGACGACTGTGACCGAGTAATTGGGGAGGCCAAACGCGGGTCGTGTGACCTGGTTGGGGTAAACAGGTACAAGAGGTGCAACCCGATCATGTTGAAGAGGAAACGCTTGCTCATGAGGGTCATGTACGGGTAGTGGAACTTGATTAGGACAGACGTATGTAGGAGGTGGAACTTGGTTGGGATGGCCATATGTGGGAGGTGGAGCTTGGACAGGATGACCATAAGTGGGAGGTGGAGCTTGGTCAGGATGACCATATGTGGGAGGTGGAGCTTGCTCAGGGTGACCATATGTGGTAGGTGGAGCTTGGTCGGGTAAGACCAAAGTACTTGGCATGGATTGATGAGGTACTACGGGCGGAGGTGTTGCTTGAGAAGACGAGGTGTCTGCCTGAGCGTTTAGAAAAAACAATATTTGCTCGAACCGGGATGTCATGCCAGCCATGCCAGCATTCATGGTGTGTATAGTTTGTTCTAGCTGGATGATCCTCTCTTTGTATTCTTGAGGTGCCAGAGTTGTCAACTGTCGCATGGGTTCCGGAAAACCTGGTGGAGGGCTTTGATTTTGTTGCTCCATTCGTTCCCGTTGAACGAAACCGCGATTGCGTATCGGGCTTGTTCTTGCCAGATGTGCCTAAATCATTCAAATATCATAGTAAGAATGATAAATACACAATTGATCATGCATTTTGTTTTTAAATATGCATGTTCCGTTCATTCCATTCGTAGGCTTTGATGACATATATGACAAAGGTTTTTTCAAACAATACACTAAGAGGAGTTGGTTAATCAAAGTTTAATTCTTAAGACGTTTCACACGACGACGCAGTTCGTTAACTGCATTTGTCGCTTGCTCCTTGGTTCGAAGGAAGGTCGGGGACATGCATTTCGAAAATCTTTTTATTTGCCTCACCCTTCGTCTGGACTGTTCAAGGGTGCCATTCAACTCAGCTATTTTGCCCTCACATTTCTCCAAGGTGCGATCCGGGCTTCTCACTTCATTTCGCACACATCGTAACTCATTGCGGAGGCGTTGGATCTCTTTCTTGGATCTAGAGTGTTCATAAGCCCAAGCAATACTTTGAATTTCTACCCTAGATTTCATGATCACGTAGATGTCCTCGTGAGATGACAATGATTGCTTGGGTCTATCCCCGATTATCTCATTCAGGTCAAAAGGCGGACTTGCGGGTGCCGAGTAGAACCTATGAATGTACTCCGTTGTCGCATGGTATTAGTTTTCCTTTGTCGTGGAGCCTTCCATCAGATTTATGAATAGTGGGACTCGGTTTCCCCAATCATCATTCACTTGTCGAACTGAGTCTCGTAGTGAGTTTGCAATGTCTACTCGGCTGTGCCACTTGTATGATCTTGGGGGTCGATGAATGTGCACCAGAATATCTTGGAAACCACCGAATTGTCGAATAACTAAGGAAGGGTAGGTGGTCATGGATCCTCGATGGCTCAGAAGCGGAACTCTCTCGAAAGTTTTGCATCTAAGGATCGTAGAACGGTGGATGGGTAACCATCTAGCCGTCCATAAAATATCCTTATGCGTTAATTTTGAAATATAGATTTTCCAATCGAGGGCTTTCCATTTCTCAGCTTCGAACAATGATCGACCTAACATTCACGAGATAACCCTTTTGTCACCTAAAAAGTTTGCCCGGAGAAAATTCATGCCAAATTCTTTTATATGGCTTAAGAACCAAATCTGAAGTAAGGTCGTACTTGCTTTTAGTTGTCATTTCCCTTTGGTTTTTAAAATGTTTAGAGATGCAATGGTTTTGGCGAGCAATGCCGTCACGAAACCCTTGCCTTCTATTACTTGGGTAACGACTTTAGCCATAGCTGAGTCGATGAGACCATTATAAAAGGGGAATACGACCGTTCCCAAAACAAGTAAAATAAAAGCATGGCATCTCCCCGGGACATTTGTTTTATCGGCAATTCGGTGCTCTATCCAATATACCAAAAGTTCAATAGATAATCCATGACCCCCATTCAACCTGAGCTCGGTGGACATTTTGTTTGTTGTGACTTTGAGCAGTTTGGCCAAGGTACTATCTTCGCCTCTTTGTTGGAGGTCGGGTTGAACAATTCCACGATCCCAATCTACCCCTTGAACGAGTTGACGGTATTCTTCGAGCGTAGGTGTGAGTTCATTGTTGTTTATCACGAAGACGACGTTTTTTACATCCCAAAAATCAGACAAAGCATCGAGGAGAGCCCAGTTGACTTTGTAGTTTGCGAGTTCATGAACCTCGCCAATGTTCTCTTTCACGTACTTCTGATCCTCTTTTGTCATGGATTTCCATATTCGGGCAATTTTGACCGTGGGGGGCTGAATGGCCTTGGTGCGAGGACAATGGTTTGTCTGCTTCATCCTTACCAAAGATGATATGTGAAACGTCCTAAGGATACAAGACAAAATGAACGGAACTTACATTTTTTTTTTAGAAAAATGCAATGCAAGTGCGAGAAGGTAAATGTCACTACTAAGTTATTACATTTACAGAGGTTTACGGAATACAAAAGGCCCAATCCTATACATGTCATAATCTATGGCCAAAATAAAACACGAGAAAAGGAACAAACACGAAACTGGTAGAAGGTTAAGCGTGGTGTGGAGCTTTTGTTCTAACAGGATGGAATTTCTAGGTCCTCTGAACCGGTGGAACCTCAGCTCCTGTAGAGGATCATAGGCCCATTCCTATCATCGAGTTGAGTTTTTTAGGTGCGTGCCGGCGGTCCAAACCGCTCCGGGCGCATTCCCCCTACTAAACTCCCTAAGCTCTTAAGCTCTTGAAATGTCGGGACTTGACGAGCGACGGGTTTGGTCGAGTGGGGTCATCAACCGGACCGAAAAAATTGAAAGAGTCGCCACCGATTAATTGAAGGCTAATCGGAATCCTAAAATTTGTCTAGGGTACATGGAGTTAACATCCTAGGGCTTGGAAAGGTCTACGTCCAGACAATCGAGTTTGGGGGTTTGATTACGTCTTAAAAGCTCGCAGGATCATAATCCGCCCTTTCAGTACTTTAGTTTGCTTTTGAAATTTTTTTCATTTACCCGAATTGCCTGTTTTGATCATGCTTGACCCAAAAAAACTATATGCATTTTCCTTAAATTAAACAAACCATGTACAAACATCTTTTTTGAGTTAATTTCAAATAAACAAGAGAGAACTAAAGTTAATCGTGCTCGAAAAAAAAGGTTTAACTCTCGAGCCATTTTAAACGTGTCAAAACATGCACGAATGATTTTTGAAGATATTAAGCTCGTTGGACTAATTTGTCCCATTTTGAGAAGTTATAGGATGTCCAAAAAAATATAGGGACCAAAATGCAATTTATTAAAATTTGAGCTGAATTGGACAAATATTTTCGAAAATTGCATAAATGACCTTAAACTATTCTGGACTTATTCGTAACATTTGGTAAAGCTCCAAAATAACCCGAAATTTATTCTGGATTTATTTGTAACATTTTGAGAAATCATGGAATATCCAGAAAAATTTAGTAATAAAAAATGTAATTTTCGAAATAGTTATAATTGATCTGAAAATAGTTTTTTAAAAAAATTACAGAATTGACCATAAACTATTCTAGATTTATTTGTAACATTTTTGAGAAATCATGGAATGTCTAGAAAAGTTTAGAAATCAAAATGTAATTTTAAAAAAACCCGAGCTGAATTAAGGAAAAAATTCAAAAATTGCACAAATGGCCCAAAACTTTTCCAGTTTGGTTTATTACACTCGATAACGTCCCAGAAATGACCCGAGAGTCCAATGACCGAGTTGTAACCTTCATCAAAGTTTGGGAATGACCTAAGTCATTTTTTTTTTACATATACATAATATACATATACTATACATATACATAATATAAATATATATTATACATATAGATATATATAGTATTACATAAACATAATATAAATATATTATACATATAGATATATATAGTAATACATAAACATAATATAAATATATATTATACATATAGATATAATAGTATTACATAAACATAATATAAATATATATTATACATATATATATATATATATATTAACAAGTATATTGTACATAAATATATATAATATATGTATATAAACTCTTTTTTTTATAACATGAATAATAACATTAGGAAATACAAATACAATATTAAATGGGAGAGAAATATACCTAAATCGTTCGGAACTTAAACACCGTCCGAGAAACCGAGACCGATAATTACCGATATTTTTTTTTTCACTCTCTTTTTTTCTTCCAATCACTCTTTTTTTCTTCAATTCTTTCACTCTTCTTTCATTTCTCTCAAACACCATAGCATTCACCTTATTTATAGAAGAAATCTACTACTTATTTAATTAATTTTAATAAAAACTTTATTTTAATAATATAAAAAAAAGTTTTTTTAATAATAAAAAATAAAAATCGGTGGAAAAGAGTGAATTTTCCACCGTTGAATTTTTTATATTTTTTTTTAGTTTTCAAATATATATGTGTATATATATATATATATACTATATCTATTGTTTCAATCTCGATTACTCGCATACAATATTATGATCCCGAGCCAAAATCAGGTGTTTACACTAGGAAGATACCTGTGTTGGTTATGTCATCATTTACACAAACGACAAACAGTTCAAAGACATCGCGTCTACTGACTAGCGAGTAAAGTCAATGTAATTTCACAAGGGAAAGTTCAAAGAATAACACCTACCTATCCTATGCAAGTGTCGACCGTTGAACTCTTATTCTGAGTCTAGAGCGTCTAGGAATTCTCCATTCATGTGGGGGTTTGTTGGTCGTGGATCAGCCCTTGGGTCGGTCTGATTCGGTTTGGGCCAGTTTAACCGTAAACCGGCCCAATCTTACTTGTGAATGGTAAATGAGGAAGAAAACAATATTAGGAAATATGATGTTGGTATAATATATTAGAAAATATTATAATATTAATGAAATATTTTATTATCCTAATTATTTCCTAATAAAATATTTCTTAATAAAATATTTCCTAATGAAATGTTTTCTAATGGGATGTTTCCTAATGTAATATAGTTGTTAGTATTTTCGTTTTTTAACAATTAATTTAGCTTCAGTTTTTCTAAATTAATTTACGGGTTACCTTAATTACATTGAGTACCATTAACCCTATAAATAGGTTCTTCTCATTTGAAGAAGAACCATTTACGGTGAAGATGACGAAATTGCCTTAATGAGACCGTTTTGATACAGAACTCAGTAATGTTTTGACAAAAAATATTTTTTAGGGGCAATTTCGTCAATTTGCATGTCATTCAATAATTTTATGCATTTTTAATTTCGAAAAGTATTATTAAATTACAAATTTAATTGTCCTATATTACTAACAAAAGATGAATAATCAAATAATTACATTGAACAAACATGTCTAACCATTGCATTAATTAACTTAAAAATATATAATACGTTTTATACGTTATATAAATATAAATATGTTATTTGAAGAATGAGGAACAATTGCTCACGGTTGAAATAATCTTTCTTTTCAATCTGAATTTTATTTTCTCCCCTATTACAACAATGAATAATGAATACTGCTATTTACACCGGTCTCATTTTCTAAAATTAGAAAACATATATAATAGTATATATTATTACAACTTTATGAAATATATTATTAAAATGTTTCACAATATATTAAACTTATTTATCTACACTAAGTTTTTTTTGAAACTCCACAATCAGATATATATTTTTAAAAAAATAACGTGGCATTGTTAATTATTTATATATACTTTAGTTAAATTTATTTAATTACGTTGCGTGAGGTGTTAGGATGATTTGATCGACCAGATTCCTAGGATAGACAACAATTAATCACTCGATGAAAAATATTAGTGGAATTATAAGACTAAACTTAAATTACCTCCCGATGCTCGAGCAATTTCTTAGAAATATTTAAAACAAAATTAATGTTATTTCATTATGTTAGGTAATTTAAGTTTAGTCTTACAATTCCACTAATATTTTTCATCAAGTGTTTAATTCTTATAGTATCCTAGGAATCGGTCCGATCATGACCTCCTAACACCTCATGCAAAACAAACGACGACAACGTGCACGCGCGTAGCGCGTGCTAGAGTCTAGTATAACCGTAAAGAAAATACACTTATCTGGATTCTAGAACTTTCATTTTAATTTTATTTTAGATTGTATATGAATTTTTGTCTATAACTATTCATTGAGTGGATGAAAATGTACTCTTAGAGAACAATATAGATATATAAGCAATATGATTAGTAGTAAATGAAAAGAGTATACTCAAATTATCAAATACAATTAAAGAAAATTAAGATGTGTAACTTTCTCATAACTATAACAAAAATGAACAAATAATTGATAAACCTAACAAAATATTATGTAGACTCTGTTCGAGTATATATATTAATATTTCTTTTGGAATCCCCTTTCTTAACCATTTTTTTTTTTGGTGACTACATGTAATATTTTTGTTACTATTGCGTGGAAAAGTAACATATAATTATTTGTTACTAAAAATATGTTGATATTTGATAAAGTTGACATTACACATTGTTTATAGTCACTTATAGTCATACTATGAGTATTTTCACTCACATACCATGTCATACTATATAATCTCATACAAACTATCACTTAATGCCCGACCTTGAACTTTCTATGAGTATTCATACCGATTATTACAAATCTACTTTGATAACATCAACTATCGCTTAATGCTCGATCTCAAACTTTCTATGAGTATTTTCACTCACACACCATGTTATACTATCTCATCTCATACCAATTATCGCTTAATGCCCGACCTAAAACTTTCTATGAGTATTCATACCAACCTCGAAATTTCTCTGAGTATTTTCACCCCGATAACTTCCCCAGGATTTGGTGCTATGTGCTCATACCTTTTGAGATTTAAGACGTACGCTCGTAAGTCAAAATTTGTCAATGAATGCATTCAATATACTCTTACGATACCTTAACACCTCACACACGATAAATATTTATCATATTTGTTTCTAAGAATATGATCAAAACAATATATGTCGATATTTGGACAAAATTGACATTGCACCTTGTATATAATGAGGCAAATGCGCTCCCTTGAGATTTTTTTTGAGTATTTTACACCCGACATCCCCAGGCCCCAGGATTTGAAAACCTGGGCACTCTCACACCTTCACTCTTTCTTTGAGTATTTTACTTCCGACATCTGACCTATCTACCTTTCTTTAAGTATTATACTGTTGATATCATAACTTTCTTTGAGTATTATATTGTCAATTTCCGACCTTTCTTTGAGTATTATATTCTTGACATCCAGCATTTCTTTGAGTATTATACTCCCGATATTCAACCTATCTTTGAGTATTATACTCCCGACATCTGGCATTTCTTTAAGTATTATACTCCCGACATCCCCAGGATTTGAAGCTAAGCGATGTTACTATATATGATTTAAGACGTACGCCTTAACCAACTGTCTCATAAGTCCGAACATGTCAGTGAAGACATTCAATATACTCTTAAGATATCTTAACAATCTCACTACCATGTCTATGAAACGATGGCTATAAAAAATCTACTGTGACAACATCAATAAATTTCCAGTAAAATTTGCACCAAAAAATAAAAGTAGATATTTCATTAACTTCTTCCTTATTTTTTATTTAGATATTTTCAGAGTTATTATTTATTTTAATATTTTCAGAGTTATTATTTACTTTAATATTTTCAGAGTTCATAAAGTAGAATTAACTAAGTATATTCATATATTAAGTTTAGATATATTTTCGAATGTAGGGTTAAGTAAAGAAATACTCATAGAATCTAAATTTGATCAATCCTAAAATTATTTTGTAAATATAATAAATAATAAACCCTGAAAATTAATATTGATTTTTATATTTCAGTAATCCATAAAATATTATTTCAATACATCACCGGAGTTATTTTAATTTTGTAGTAAAATATTTTTGTTACTTTTTTCTCGACATATAATACCTAAATTTTGGATGATATTAGTTTGGAGTAGTAATATATTAACAACTTTTGGTAAAATTTATAAAATAACGAAGAAATATATTTTATATTTTATTAACATAACTTTGTTAAAGTGCTAAAATCATCTATGCATTTGTATTAATAATACTAAAAATATCTATAATTTTTGTTAACATTTTAATAATCTCATTATTTGAAAATACTATATAATACATAATTATCGTTATAAAAAATGTATACATTAAACAAATATCTCCTTTTAATTTGGTTGAATTTTTCAAATTTGATTATTGTTTTTGTATTTATTGCTTCACATGATAGATTATGTATATTAAACATATAAATATAAATCAATTTTGATCGATTTTAATTATGTTTGAATTATTTAATTTTATAAATGAAATGTAATTTTATAACGACAGTGCTCACAATTCAAAAAATCTATAACTTCTTGTAAAGAAGAGAGAATGTTTTGAAGAAAAAAATTTATATAATTGTTGAAACTTTAAAAAGTCACAATTACCAAAACATATGACGACCTGATAACATAATATACAATTATCATTATTATGTAAAAATGTAAAGTTATATAAAATAAAAAATATAATAATAAAATTAAATAAATTAAAAAATTGGATAAATAATGAATGAGATTTTTTCTTCCATTCTATTTTAAATTTTGAACTTCATTATATTGTACATCTTAATTATTTATTGCTTCAAATAATAGATAAGGCATATTTGACATTATTAGTTCAATTTAAATTCTCTCAATTGTAGATGAAATTATAACTTTTATAAATGATCTAAGTTTTTAGATTGACTGTTATCTTAACGTTCGATAAAGTGAAAATATAATTTCATTTGTTAGCGAGATATAAAAAAATGGTGCTTGAGAAATATGAATGAATAGTGATAGAGAAATATATAATTATCATATTGTAAAATTAGTAATGTTACATACGTGTGAAGCTGGTTAATATGTATGTCTTTAACGTATAAGGTCGTATGTTTGAGTCTTCGTGCAAATAATTTTTTTATATGTTTTTTAGAAGATATTTGAATGACCAAAAAAGAGAGAGATAATAATAAAGAAAATATAATTAACATCTAGTTTAAATTATAATATTGCATACGTGTGTAGCTGGTTAATACACTTGTCTTTAAGTTATAAGGTCACAAGTTCGAGTCTCCATGCAAATAATTTTTTTATAACATTTTTTGGAAGAAATTTAAATGACCAAAATACTCATGATAAATATAAACTAATTACATTATTAAAGAGTATTTGTGTCATTTTACATACGGTGATTACGAAAACCACTCATGCCTTAATAATATAGATATAGATCTAAAAAAGTGGTGTTTGAGAAAAAAGAATAGGGATAGTGATAAAAAAGAATATAATTATCATATTGTTTAATTTGTAATGATGCATACGTGTGCAACTGGTTCATACGCGTGCCTTTAAATTATAATGTCATATGTTCGAGTATCTACGCAAATACTTCTTATAATCTTTTTAAGAATACATTTAAATAATCAAATTAGTCATGATAAATATAAACTAATTAAATTATTAAAGAGTATTGGAGACAATTTACAAAAATCTCTTCTACCTTGATAATATATATATATATTATACTAATTCCGTATAGATAGGTTATCTTTAATAGATAGTTATATTGTACGTTGATTATAAAAGGGTTTCAGTGAAATAACGCAGCGGACAAAAACTCTTATTTGCAAGTACACCTATTTTTAAGAAGAAATTCACAGATCTTGGCGGCCATACACAAGAAATTCGAAGCTTGCGTCAATGGATCATTGTCATTCTCTTCCTCCGTTTCACACAAGAGACTTTCAGCTACACCAGCAGCACAACACAAAAGATGACCCGAGCATGTCCACTTCGGGACAGAAACGGGAGCGGGACGACAGCAGCGATGGTGGAAGTGGCAAGGGAAACGACAACAACCAACTCGGAGATCACTCCGGTGGCGGATCCACTGGAGAAGGAGGGGAGATTAAGCGGCGGCCGAGGGGCCGCCCTCTTGGGTCGAAGAACAAACCCAAGCCGCCCAGCGGCAACGCACTGCAGACTCACGTCATGGAGGTGGCGGACGGTTGCGACGTGGTGGAGAGCGTGGCAACGTTTGCACGGCGGCGACAGAGAGGAATCTGCATCTTGGGCGGCACCGGGATGGTGACCAACGTGACACTTCGGCGACCGGTGTCACCAAGCTCCGTCCTGACTCTACCTGGACGGTTCGAGATATTGTCCTTCGCCGGCTCTTTTCTTCCTCCTCCAGCCTCACTTGCCGCCTCAAGGCTCATCATTTACCTGGCCGGTGGCCAGGGTCATGTGGTTGGAGGAAGCGTGGTCGGAACCCTCATGGCCTCTGGTCCCGTCGTTATTATGGCAGCTTCGTTCAGCAATGCAGCGTATGAGAAGCTTCCTTTGGAGGCAGAAGATCCTCCAATTGCGATACAAAGTCTACCCAACATCAACCGCCACCTCTTAGGATCTCCGGGGAGTGTCGGAGGAGTAGCATCCGGCCAGTCAGCCCAAGAAACACCGCCGCCACATCAGCAGCTTCTGGGGGAGCAGCAAAACGCAGCCTTATTCCACGGCCATGGTTTGCCGCTCAATCTTCTCAACACGATACAATTTCCGTCGGATTCTTATTGTCAGGGTGGCCGTCCACCCTACTGATCCTTTTCCAAGATACGCCATCTTTTTTCATTTTTTGACTCACTTTTTCGCCAGTTGATTCTATCAATGGATCTTGAATCTGTATATATAGAGAATGTTTAGGGGTTGTTGTTTTATTTCTCAGAAACGTTTTGTTTCCCCATTAGTTTTGATGAAGGTTATGTTTCCACTTTACGGAAACATTTTTTATTCAATATGTTGTTCTTTAAATTATTGCTCTGTCGATTTGTTAATGTCCTGAATTTTGTTCTCATGGATTTCAAGCTTCTATTGTTCTACCTTATAATTCATTAATCCGTTAGGAATTTCGTAAGAATTTTATTAGCAAAAACCAGTTGAAATTATTTCACTGTACTATTGAGTTCATTCCATTTGTGGCATAAATATTCCTCCTGTACTGTTTTTTTTGGGCCAAATAAACAATCCTTATTGAGAAGAAATATTGTCTAAATATCAAAATGGATTAAGCTACTAAGGAAATATCACTGTACTGTTAGGTGTGCTCCGTGGTTTGCTTTTATGAACCTTGTATAAGATGACATATGTGGAAATAACAATAAAATTTGAGTAAAACTTGAAAGTTTTAACAACCTTACCTTAATCGAAAGAAATAACTGATTTATGACAATTTGTAAAAAAAATCGCAATACAATGCCTTCGTATTTGAAGTGGTATGAAACAAACTTAATGATTTATTTTTAATTCTTATTAGAGGTGCAAGGAAAATCCAGTGGTCCCACTACGGGAGGAATGTCAAATACAGGCTAAAAAAATATATTTTTAACGGTTGGAAATTCCATCCGTTAATTTATCACGGCTCAAATTCATTTGAACCGTGACATTAAGCGTCGGGACAATTATCACGACTCAATTTAAAATGAGTAGTGATAATTCCCGGCCCAAACTCAGAAAGTGCCGCCAAAATAATTATGGCGGCACTTTTGAGTTGAGCCGCCATAATTAAATAATTTTTTTAAAAGCCATATTTTTCAATTTAGCCGTGAAAAATATTTCCATTTAAAAAAAATAATATTGTAAAGCGTCTTCGATCTCGCAGCGTCTTCGATCCCGTAGGATTTCATGCTCGCAGGAGTTCATGCCCGCAGGGCCTCGTTGTTGGACCTTGCTGTCAAGACTCGGCGTCGGGATTCAAACAGCAAATTCGATTCGGAGTTTGTCTGACTCACACCCGAAAATCTCTAGGGGCAACGAAGTTGGGGATGAGAGGACAAAATCCTAAAGGAAAAGGCAAATGGAGAGGGCCGTCAGGATGCAACGTTACCCACCGCGATACAACGCAGACCTTGCCCTATATGGAAATCCAAATGTTGTTGGACTTGTGCTGGAGGAGCTTGCAACGTTGGAGACTTGGAGGAGGAGGAGGAGTCAAACGTGGTTGAAGTCGTAGTCGGCGTGGGACGTGGAGGAGGTGGTTGTAATTCGTAGTCGGAATCAACGTCGAAGGAGGAATAGGTTGGATTGTAGGAGGAGAAGGGCTGAATGACAAGATGAATAGGTTGGATTGCAGGACGAAAAGGGCTGTAAACAAGCGTGCTCAGCAGTAAAAGTGCAAGTGGTCTTCCTATTCATCTAGACAAGCGTGCTCCAGCACTAAAAGTAGTATCTTATTCTTTAGTGAAGTGGTCTTCCCATTTATTATAATAAAAAAGAGAGAGAATATGAAAAGTTTGAAATTTGATTTTTTTTAAGGACGACTCCATAGTATTCGAGCCGTCCAAAATAATTTTAATTAAAAAAAAATATTTTTTGGACTGCTCAATGACATTCAAGCCGTGAAAAATATGTTTTTTTTTTTAAAATTTGTTTTTTCTATTTATCACGGCTCAAACCAAATAAGCCGTGAAAAACCTGTTTTGTTTTCCTATTTATCGCGTCTCAAACCCAAATGAGTCGTGAAAAATTAAAGAAAACCTGCGGCCCAACAATAAATGAGCCGGGAAAATTAAAGAAAAAATAATTAAATATTAACAGCTCAGTTGTTTGAGTCATGAAAAAAAAATGTAACGGCTCAATGTAAATTGAGCTGTTATATTCTATTTAATTTTTAACTGCTCAATATACATTAAGCCGTTAGATTTAACCATTATTTGGGTCTTTTCCCGTAGTGTCCGAAAATTCGGCGAAAACCGAACTCATTCGAAAATGTACGGTTCGGTTTAGGGTCAAATTTTTTTAGTTTGATTCTAACTTTTAGACTTTTCGGTCTACGAATCTAAAAGACCGCGGGGGTCGGTCCGACCGTTAATATGTACATAATTTTATATATTATATTAATTAGTATTGATTAATATAGTTAATCAATAAATACGAACTAATAATAATTTAGTTATTCAATAGTTATTTTAGTTGTTTAATCGGTTTAGTAGAAAATTATGTAAACATGATTAAACCAAGTTATTGTGTTGTTTAATTTGATTTTGAATACTTATTTTGGTATTTTTGGGGTTTTCGGTTTAAACTGAAAAACCGGTCCGAAAATCTGAAATCCAAATGGACAAAATATTTTTTTCCTTATACGGTCTGTTGATCTAACTTTTTTTTTTGAAGAAAATTCGGTTCGAAAATATAGGTACCCGACTGAAATAGTAAAAAAATGACCTGAGTGGTCCGGTTTAACCCGTAATTCTTATATGATATGAGTATTACAATCAACCCTCCTTAAAGTGCGGGGACATGGTGATACCTTTTTTAAATGTGCGACATTTCAGGGCTTCCGTTAGGTGCCATAAGACTTGCAAATGTTATATGTTTCAGATACCCTTCAGAGCTTGACCAAGTATTTTCTCTCGCTAGCACGGATTTTCAATCTTGCAAACTTTAGCATTATATTTAAATCGACTCTAATACCATTTGTAGTAGCTCAATTCTAAACAATTGTCTTCACTAGTCCAATTTAACTTGTTATCCTCGTTAAACGAATGCAGGTTGGACTTGATTGGCAAAAAAAAAGACTCAGTTCAGACGAATCAAATACACGTGAGTCAAACATGAATCTTAACTGCAGTTTGCACGCCATTCATAAATACCTTCTTTTCTTCTCGCTTATATGACCACCTCTCTTTCCCCCCTCTCCCTCTCTAGTGAGTAGGTGAGTGAGTGTGGAATGTGGCACAAAAGCATCAATGAAGGCAGTTCTTTCATGGAATTCATGCCAAAAATCGATGTGGTCGGTCGGTCTTTGTTTCTTCCAAACGTAAGAGGTTTAGAAATGCATTTGATTGGAGATGGAATGTAATCGAATAACTTGTAGTTAGCTAATTAAGTAGGTTTAATTCCTTTGGTAATATACAGTTGGCTAAGACAAATAGGGTAATCTCTCTCTCTATTAATTTGGCTAAGAGATATAATATGTTGACAAGTAAGTAAAGAGAGATTTTTTCTTCAATTTGATTGTTCCAACACTACCATATGTTACAAATACTTGTTAAGAATAACCACAATCACTAATATAAGTTGATGGATCCTAGGGCATCGCTTTGATGTATCACCACACCTCGACATGGGATAGCACCAGCGATGCCTTGTCTCCTAGTAAGGCGTCGCGTATTGACCTTTACTTGATAAGATCGACATGACTAGCCAAAGTGACAGTCCCAACTGAACTGATAGCAAACATTTATGACGGAAGGCGTGTATAACACTCTTGGCAAAGTGTATCTGACACACTTCATAAGATATTTTGGAAGTGTACTCGATACACTTGTTGAGATATTTTTACCAGGAATAGTAACCAATGATAGACTATAAATACATGCCTACCAACCTTTGTACAAGGTAATAAATTCTCTGGTCTTTTACCCACATATATATTCAAACGAACCTCTTATTGACTTAGTCATCAGAGGGAAAACAAAGGGACACACCCGGGTTTTCTTTCTTGCAGGCTTCAAGTGATCAAGAAGTCGCCGCTGTTTCAGGAAGCCCGCATAAAAGTTGACGCCTCGAAGTACAAAAGTTTGAGACGTGGCACAAGAATTTCGGAGGATCCAACATTGGCGTCGTCTGTGGGAAATGCTACAACAATCTATGGGCACACCAAGCAAGAAAGCGAATTCAGGTGACTCTATCCAAGGTCAGTCATTTAATCCTACCCCGCCTGGGGATGTGAGTGAATAGGTGTCAGCAACTGGATCCTCTAGGTTCCGTCAAGAGGAGAATGACAACCAGTAGACACCATCCTTAAAGGCACCTACTCCGGGATAGGGGGATGGAAGGGAGACGCTGGGTTCCTACCAACCGTCGAAGGATGTTTCCCCTAGGGGACCGCATGTCGCCTCTTCTCTTATAACGGCATTGGAGGAATTTTTTAAGCGGGAACGTCGCCATCAAGGCCCTACTTCGGAACCCCATCAAGGCCCAACAATAATGCCTCATTTACAAGCAACCCCTCCCGAAGTGGAGGAGGCCACTTCCACTCATCGACCTGGTGTCAATCACCAGCCACCAGATTTTCAGTTGGCCCAAGCAGACGCAGGGTTTAAGCCTCCTCAATATATGTCGTCACATCTTAATGCACATGCATCACTAGCTACCCAGGTACCTAGTGGACCAAGTTATACAAGTCGGAAAGCTCCTCCTCCACCCACAATGCTCACAAAGAGTCAAGTAAAGGAGGTTATAAACAGAAAGCTCAAAGAGAAAAAAGGCGATATTATTCCCACTCTCCATAAACGGGCTTCACACACCTTCACTCGAGACCTTATGTCGATCATCCTCCATCACGACGTGACGACTCGACAAATTCCAGATACCGGAGATCCGGTTCAACATATTCAAAAGCACGAATCATCGTTTCTAGGTTGAATAAGGGAGGCTAATCAGTTTGTTCTGCTTTTTCTTGTAACGCTCTTTGGAGCGACGTCATGCTGTTTTTTTTGGATTACCAAAGGCATCCGTCTATTCCTGGGATGATTTGAAAATAAAATTCATCACCTAGTATGTTGGTGAGTGACAACTCTTAAAGGACGTTGGGTGTATTGATGACGTACGACAATAGTAGGAGGAATCTCTGGCGAGATATTATAGTCGCTTCAATAAAAATATGGCTAATATTGATCAGGTTATTACTGACGGCGAGGTTGCACGAGCCTTTGCAAGATGTTTGGGACGACAAGGAAAGGTTGTGGGGAACACTTTTAGTGTGGCTCCAGTTTCCACTCCAGGAGAATTAACAGAAAGGGTTAAGTCTTACATTGACCTCGAGCGGGCTGAGGAAAGGGCAAGCGATGCACAACCTGGGACAAAAAAGATAAAAGAGGCAAATGCTCAGCAAAGGTCGCCGCATGTACCACCTCCTCCCAAGAAAATCCTTGGATAAACGATCCCCGATCGCCTATGAGAGAAGATTCTAGACGTCGGGAAATGTTAGCCATCACCCTTTTAACAAAGGAAATGTGGAAGGTATTAAGCGAAATGGAACGTTATGATCTAGACATGCCTATGCCCCCTAACTAGGATGGTAGACCAATGGGACGACAATTGGATGTTCGTTACAAATACCACAGGGTTTGAGGTCACCACACCGATGATTGTTTCATGCTACGTCGAGATATTGAAGTGCTGATACATATGGGATTTCTGAAGTAGATTGTGGTTAAAAGTAAGGCGTCGAGGAGCCCTTCAGGAAGGGAAGTAATGCCCCCTCCATAGCCTTTTAGAGAACATTCACGTTCAAAGTGGGTGACTATCGACGTCATCAGTGGCGGCTTTGCTTTGGGAGGGGAAACAAGCGGCGCTCGTGAGGTATATGCGGAAGACATACCTACGAAGGTTACTTTGGAAAAATGATGTCAGCCTATAGAAAATGACGTGATATCCTTTTAGGATGAAGACTTGAGCCACGTCGCTAGTCCGCATGATGACACCCTGGTCATAACGACATAAGTTAATAGATATGATGCCAAAAGGATACTTATTGATTCAGGAAGCTCTACAGATGTTCTCTTCAAGGATGCATATTTGGGTATGGGAAGGTCGATGGCGGATTTGAAGAAAATCGACTTCTCCTTGGTAGGATTTACCGGAAGGACAACTTACCCATTGGGTGCGATTAGGTTACCAGTGGTCCTTGCGGATGGATATAAGACTCTTAGGACGAATATCACTTTTAATATGGTCGACGTTCCAAATTCCTATAACACCATCCTGGGGCACACCATTTTAAACCCTCATAAGGTTATTGTCTCTGCATGCCATCAAAAGATGAATTTCTTAACTCCTCCTGGGATTGGGGAGGTAAAAGGTGACCAATAGACCTCAAGGAGGTGTTATGTTACCACCTTAAGGCGTCGTAATCAAAAGAAAATTATGTCTATCCAGACATATGATGACCTTAGGGAAGAAGTGCCCCACCCTACTCCCGTGGAGGAGTTAGTTGAGGTAGCAATTGATGGTCTAACCAAAATAGTCAGAATGGGGGCGACGCTCCCTACATGACAAGCAAAGCAGTTGACAGAGTTACTGATTACGTTCAAAGAGATTTTCTCCTAGAGCCCGAGCAACATGTCGATAATCGTCGCGGATGTTATCAGTTATGAGCTACATCTGGACCCTCTCATAAAACCAATGGCGCAGAGGAGAAGGTCAATGAGTGAAGAAAAAAGAATGGTCATCCGTTCAGAGGAGAGAAAGCTGGTTGACGCAGGGTTCGTCAAGGAGGCCAGGTTTCAAACTTGGGTGACCAATCCCGTTCTAGTCAAAACATCCACAAGAAAGTGGAGAACGTGTGTCGATTTTAGGAACCTTAATAAGGCTTGCCATAAGGATTGCTACCCTCTCCCTTGCATTGACCAGCTGGTCGATACCACATCTCGGCATGAGTTATTGAGCTTTATGGACGCATATTATGAGTATAACCATATTAAAATGGAAGACCGGGATGCTCCACACACCGTTTTTTATGCGAACAACGATATCAATCATTTTGCAGTTATGCCCTTCGGTTTGATTAATGCGGGGGTTACTTACCAGAGGATGGTAAACTAGTTGTTTTTAGACATGGTGGGAGACACCATGGAGGCATATGTCGACGACATGTTGGTAAAGTCCCGTTTGGGCGTCAATCGTGGATATGAGCTAGAACATGCTTTCGAGCGAATGAAGTTGCACAATGTTCACCTTAATCCCTCTAAATGCGCTTTTTGCGTCAGTTCAGGAAAATTCCTCGGATTCATGGTGAGTCAGAGGGGGATTGAGGTCAATCCAGAAAATCTTGTCGCTATAGATGAGATGAGATCACCAACTTGTCATAGGGAGGTACAATGCTTAAATGGACGACTAGCTGCTTTGGGAAGTTTTTTTTGGCAAAGTCAGGGGAAATCTCGTTACCCTTTTTCCAAGTGCTGCGAGCAAACAAAAGGTTCGACTTGACACAGGAGTTTGAAGAAGATTTTCAATCTCTGAAAAATCATCTTAGAACTCTGCCACCCTTGGCTAAACCTCTAATAGGCGATGCCTTGTACTTATATTTGAGCATCAGCCCCGTCGCTGTAAGCTCTGTTCTTATTAAGGACGAAGACCGGAAACAAGTTTTGGTTTACTTTGTAAGCAAGGTCCTTATCCCGATTGAAATGTAATATATGGAAATTGAAAAGTATTTATATGTGTTCGTCGTCTCGGCCAGAAAGCTACGACCATACTTCCATGCTCATGACATTACTGTTTTAACAAATCAACTGTTAAAATAATTTTTACAAAAACCGAACGGCTCAGGCAGAATGGTAAAATGGGTGGTGGAACTAAGTGAATTTCCCATAAGTTTTGTCCCAAGAATGACCATTAAGGGACATGCCCCCTTCGATTTCATTGTAGAGTCAATTGGCCTTCCGGTGGAGGAAGTGACACCTATCATAAAGGCTCTATCCAAAGAAGAGTTTTGGAAAATGCGAACAGATGGATCTTCTACAAAAGAGGGCTTGGGGCAAGTTTGGTATTAACGCCACCCCATGGGGTCAAACCCTTGCGATATGCTTAGGCGTTAACATTCAAAGCCACGAATGATGAGGCTGAATATGAAACTCTTGTCACAGGTCTACGCCTAGCAAAATGAATAGGTGTCAACGATTTAAACGTAAAATGTGATTGCCAATTAGTGGTAAACCAGGTAAAAGAGTAATATAAGGCTAAAGGGGAACGGATGAAAGCATATCTGGATGAGGCTAAAGCCCTAATCGAATGAATAAAATGTTTCGACATGGAGGCTATTCCAAGGGACGAAAATCAGGAAGCTGACGCCTTAAGCAAGTATGCTTTTGGGGCGTCGCTATGGCAAGAAGTGAACTATGTTGAAACAGGCACTCCTTTAATCATTGATAAGGATCAACTCTCAGGGGAAACTTTTACCTGGATGACCCCCATTAGGACATTCTTAGAAGAAACAAAGGTATCTGATATGGAATTTGAAGCTTTGAGGATCCGACACCTCGCTCTTAACTATGTGATAATCGACGGAATGCTACACAAAAAATGCTAATCAACACCTTATCACTGGTACGATGCTACTCCTAATGGTGACCGCATCCTCAGGGTACACATCTTGTCATGAAGGGGCCAAATCAATGGTCAGAAAGACCTGTATGATGGGAGTCAATGTCTCAGTGGTTCCACCAACTTGCTCTTTTGGAACAATCTCAGGGAACATTAGAGTGGTCAAAGTAGTCAATGTCAACCAATCTAATGGAATACTATCATGACTCTCCCTCTCGACAGAAGATTGGGAGGTATAGTAGAACTCTGTTTCTAGAAATGTACAATCCATGGTAGTATACATACGATGATTTTTCGATTAAAATAGTGGTAGCCTTTTTGATGAATCCCATACCCCACAAAGACGCATTTCACAGAACAAGGATCAAATTTATAACGATCTGTTTTTGGAATATGTATAAAAACAGAACACCCAAAGATATGTGGTTGGAGTGTCAAGGTTGTTGGAACACTCATATGACAAGATAAAACATGGAGAGGTGTTTGGAACTGAATCCTCGTAGTCAGAAGGAGATTACGAAGATAGACAGAAGTTGCAACAGTTTCTGGCCAAAAAGAGGTTGGAACATTTGACTCTAGCATTAATGCTCTAGTCATTTCTAGAATATGTCGATTTTTTCGTTCTGCGACTCCATTCTGTTGAAGAGTATGTGGAAAATAGGTTTGGTGTATGATGCATTTGATTTTAAGGAACTGTTGGAGGGAGGAATTTATGAATTCTCCACCATTATTAGTCCGGAGTACCTGGATTTTTGTACAAAACTGAATTTTGACTAGGTTGTGAAATTCTACAAACTTAGTGAAGACTTCAGATTTATTTTTAAGGAAGTATACCCAGGTCATGCGACAATAATCATCGATGAAAAGCACAAAGTATCTAAAGCCATTATTCGACATACATGCACTATTATTTGGAGCAGGACCCCAAAAATCAGAGTGAATTAGAGAAAAAACTGACTTAGCTCTAGATTTAGACAGTGAATATGAATATTTATGGATTTTAGCACGAATACATGTCTCACACACAAGTTCTTGATTTGACGGAAATAAACTAGGGAATAATTTATCAAGGTACACTGCAGATGGATGACCCAACCTCCGATGCCACAACCATTGTTTCCTAGTGACTATCCCGTGAACAAGCATTGCAGTTCTGTGTGGAGTCATTTATTCCACATAATACAGGCATTGACGTTAAATTCCACGTCCGATAATTTTCCCTGACTGAATATCGTATAGTAAACATAATTTGGATACATTAGCACCATACAGTTTAAGTCTCTCGTTACATGACTAATAGAGAGTAACTTACACACTAAGCTAGGCACATAAACACAATTCTGCAATTTAATTGTTGGAGAAATATTAATGGTTCCCGCTCCCTGAAACGGTACTAAGTCTCCATTTGATGTCTGAATCATTTCCCGTCTTGGTGCCGAGTGCCTTAAAAAATCATTCCTGTCATAACTCATACTGCTTGTGGCTCCACAGTCAAATAACCATTTTCCACTCTTCCCTGATATAATTTGATGATCAATAAATGTACGAGCAATAGTATGATCCATTCGTATTTTTTTTATTAGCATCAGGGTCAGAACCATCGGGTTTAAAACACGAAGGGTCAAAATTCGGATTTTTTATGGTCAAAAATCTGATTTTTATGCATCAAGGGGTAGGGAGGTAATTTTATCCCCCAAACCCTATACTTTCATTCCATTCGGTTCTCCCTCCAGTCGCACCATTTGCTCTAGCCACACTCCTTTGAACCCTAGGTTCTCCTTCGTGAACTAGGGTTTCAGCCGCATTCCTTCGTCGTGTTTCCTCCGGTAGGTATGGCATGGTCGGAGGACCGCCAGACCTTCTTCGTCACGACTCTAGTCGTGCCATCCATATCCTTCAGTGGAAAGTTTGGCCACCGCAGCCATGGCTCCAAAGGGTTTGGTGCCCTTCCTCCCGTCGTCACGGCTATTCGCCACCGTGACATGGTTGCTGGCTCTGGTTCCCTACCATCGTTGACTCCTCTATCCGTCAGGGAACCCGATGAGGAGAAAGCATTCCGACCTCTCGTGACGGAGCTTCCAACAGTGACTGTACCGGAGGGTCTTCTGGTCGACGCCACCGCCACGGTTCGGTCTCCCTCCTTTTTCGGTGAACGACTGCGGTTTGGAGGCGTTTCCTAGTCTAACTCCCGCAGTTCTATCCTCCGGGTAGTATCGAGTCACAAGTCCCGATCCGACTCCCGTACCACCAGGTTCATTCTCCCCCTTTGTGTCTCCCATTACCTGACTCTGGTCACACTCCAATCGGATGGTCGAGTATGCGGTTTCCACCTCCGGTAAGGGATTAAACCTGAGTAAGTCACGTTTTTCTTTATCAAATTCGTTGTTTACCGCATGTAGAAACTGATACAATTTTGTTTCGGCCCGCATCGTGTTCCAAATTTGAATATCCTGTGTGCATTTCATTTTATTGGGATCCCGTAACTCGATTTCCCTCCATAGACTTTGCATTTTGCTATACAGAGTCTCAAAGGAATCGGTGCCCTGTTTCGTGTTGTTTGTCTGAACGATTAAATCAAACAGATTGACTCTGTCTTTGCCCTTGCTGTATGTTGCGGATAAGCCGTTCCACAGGTCCTTCGCTGTGGGGAATTCGACATACTGATTTACCAAATCCGGTTCCATGTTGTCGAGCATCCACGAGCATACGATGAGCTCGTCTGGTTCCCATTGCACATAGGTTGGATCCTCGGGCTGTAGTGGTGCCGGAACGCCTGTGAGGTGGTGAAGTTTTCCTTAGCCTCCGATTTTCATTCGAATCAATCTTGACCATAGGGAGTGATTGCTTTCATTTAACTTCCCGCTTAAACTGATATTGGATAATGATATGGATTTGTGTACGGTGTTGGTTTGTGGCAGGTTTGAGAGCAGTCCCACCCATTGAGCAGCAAACGATTCGTTCGTTGGGGCAGACTCGTTGGTGTGGGTGCTTCCTCCTTCGGATTCTACCATGATTGAGGTATATATGGTTGCTCGGTATATGATGATGCCGAGAAATGTTCAACCGATCAATTGATCGAACAATCCGGCTCTGATACCATGTAGAATATTGGAATGGAAAACTTGAAGTATAGTGAAGCTGAAAACCGTAGCATTCAATCTGTTGTTTCATTCATTGATTACTTCTATATATATTACATTTATGGCTATGACATAATATTAAACTAACTATGACAAAATATTAAACTCATACATTGTACAATGGCATATCATGGGTAAGACAATATTGAATAGATAATGGGAAGGATGTGCTGATGTTGTGCAGCACATGTTGACATGTTTGAAACCTGCAGAATAATCCAGGTGTGTAGCACATGTATGTAGCATGTTCAACAATCTTCATTAATAACAGTCTTATTAGCTCTTCCTCATCACCATCAACTAAAACTATAATATCCAATATAGGTTTTCAAGATTCAACACAGAGACAAACCATGATCGATTGTGTTAAGAACTTCTGCACCTTATCATCCTTCACTACAGGTTTTGCCTTCGCCATCACGTACCTTCCGGCGCTCTTGTAATCAAACGAGGAGTCATGGCTCTCTGGGTATCGGTGGTCTCCACATAACTTGTTCCAGCACCTGCACATGAACCCTATCAACTCCAATTTCCTGTTCCTGGTCTCGCACCTGTTGCTCGCCTTCGACCTCTACTCCGACTCGTACATTGTCGACTATTCATCGTATAACACCTCATTCGCTGATAAATCCATCTCCTGAGTTTTAGATGATGTAGCCACCGCCACAGTGACCGTGGATGATTCTACATTGAAGGAGTTCTCTGCAGCCACCTTGGCAACAGATGTCCGCTCCTCGTTAAGGCAGATATTCTTGGAGCATTTGGAGCAGAGGCTGATGGTGGTGGGGTTCCCTCAGAAACCGTAGTTGTTAATGCAGAGATTCGGCTTGGAGAAGGGGACGCTCGTGCTGTCGTTCTGCTCTGAACCCATCTTCAATTTTCCTGACAATTCAAATTCAAAATCCAAACTTTTTCTTCCTCCCATTCATCGATTTGATTATGTATATACGAGATTGGGAGTTTCCTCGATTTCCAAAATCTTAACTTTCTCGGAAAATCAATAGATATTTGAAGTCAACCAAAGAAAGACTCGAATTTGTTAAGACTTTTAATTGGCCGTGGCTGGCCACCCATTCACTCATTTATAAGGAATAACCAACCATTTATGGTGAGGAATTGACTAAACCGCCCTTAAGAATTCTGTCAGTGTGAACTTAGATGCAGTGTTTACAGAACTAGACCGACCCTCTAATCGGCGAGGGGGTCGGTTCCCGTTTTATCTGGTCCAACCTGACTGGACTCGGTTTAGTGTGCGATTTACTGTTTCTCCCAGGCCCAGCCCTCCCCAATCTCTCCAGCCCTCCCCATTTCTCCCTAGCCCTACTTTTTTCCCGCCCCTCACCCCTCTGCCCAGCCCTCTCCTTTCTCCTTCCCCTCCTCCTCTCCTCAACCATCCCCTTTCTCCTGCATCTCCGTCCTCTCCCAATATCTCCCCTTTCTCCCGCCTGTCCCATCCTTCCTCTCCCCAGCCTCCTTTCTCCCGCCTGTCCCCTCACTTTCTCCCGCCCGTCCCTTCTCCTCCTCCCCATCCCCTTCTTCTTCTTCTTCTTCTTCTTCTTCTTCTTCTTCTTCTTCTTCTTCTTCTTCTTCTTCTTCTTCTTCTTCTTCTTCTTCCTCCTCCTACACTGATCGATCCGTTTTTTGTGTTAAAAAATAACTCCCCCAAAAAAAGTAAATTGAAAATCGATCGGTTTTAAAAAAACCAGTGAGATACAAATCAGTATTTTAGCTGAACCAAACCGGATAAGGGTCCGGTTCCCGGTCAGACCGACAATTCGGTTATGATAACACTACTTAGATGGTTTACCCAGTAATACACACAATTCCCGACATGAAATCATCCACACTATCAAAGGAACAATCGAAACTACCCTTAGCAGGTTCTAAAAAGTTGAAGATCGACAGATCGTGAAACATAACTAAAGGGCAAGATAGTCTTCAATGCAGTCGAAGGCCGCGAAAAGAACCTTCAACGATGGACCCTCATTGACTGAAAAATGGTAAATATGTGAATTTTTTTCTCCCAAAAAGTAGGTATGTTAGACAAAAAGAATTGAGAAAAGTAAGTATAGAGAGAGACATTTCAGAAAAAATGTTAATAGCGCATGTAGTGTAAACCTTGAACAATATTAATCAATATGTTACTCACAATAGCATTTTTAGATAATTATATGCTTAAACATCGGTCTGTATGCAATTATTTACGCATGTACCATTGATATTCTCAATTATAGTTTCGTGTATACAATGACTCTTCTCTTTAATTCACTTGTGGTCTGCTGCATTTAGTCCACACTTTCTTTTTTTGTTTCTCCCGTGTTTGGTTTATTTAATAGCAGCTCCTTCTTTTTCATCAAAGTCTCTTGTAAGCATACTTTAAGAAGTGGTTCAGCCACAAGAATAAAAAGAAATGGTGGAAAAATGCCTTGTTGTTCTTTAAATGAGGTTGACGGAACAACAATGACTTCAAATGATCTGACGAAGCTTGCCACCAATCTGTAATCTTACGAAGCCTACCTCGCGGAGAGCCGGAGAGGGTGTATCACACCATACCGTAGTACCGCCCTTCCGTCGTCTAAACTGTTGGCCGGAACTGTAATGCCAACGAGGAAAGGGAATGTTGAGACATCTTATCTGAGCCTGAGGAAACTGAACATGGAGGGTATGCCTAACCCGATGATATCCACCTCTGTATTGCCCATCTATTTGGTTACCTAAGTGTAACCATTGAATCACTGAATATATTTAGCCTTCGTATTGGAGGAAATTTTGGTGGTGGAGGAGGAGGAACTGGTGGCACAATGCTTTTTGTGGGGGCTTTGCACTGGTGGACAACAGATGGGGATTTGGAGGCTGAATTATGCACGTATGGGGATTTGGATTTGAAGGCACAGTTGGAAGACACCCAACAAAATCACGGTCGGTCGGTTTGGAAGACACAAGTCAGTCGATTTTAAAAAACACCTCCCAAAAAAGGTGAACCAGAACCCGACCGATTTTTGCAAAACGGGTTCAACTGGATCCGTTGTGCAAGTCGGTTTTTTGATTGAACCAAATCGGACAGTGGTCCAATTCCTAGTTGGACTGTCGGTTTGGTTCTGATAAATATGGTCATAATAACCACATCTATAGTGGGCATTTGACTATTAAGATGGTCGAAAATTGGGTTTGCTTCGTATTGATTGATAAAATAGAAATACAAAATAAGAAACAAAAAAAATGTGAATACCTAATTCAATATTTGATTGATAGAATAGTATATGAAAATATAATAAAATTATATCAAATGACATATATACCATTTATTTGTGTATACCTAAGCAAATTGAATTATAACAAAGATTTTTTTATATTAATAATATAATTTATTAGATACTTTAGAATAATTTAAATTATAAAAAAGTAATTAAATTAAAAATGTATAGTTTATTAAAAAATTTAGAATAAATTAGATTACTGAAATATAATAAAATTAAATTACGAAAATATATTTACATTTAAAATAGAATTGAATTCAATTAAAAGCATAATTTATTATAAAAATTACAATGAATAAAATGAAAAAGTATTATTAATTTAATTACGAGAATGTATTAAGATATAGGTATTTCTGTAAATAATTAAATGATTGAAGGTAATTTCATCATTTTAGTTATATTCTTTATTATGGGAAGTTTAGGAATACCTATTCCCCAAAACCAAAGAATGATTATTTGAGAACTTTTTGGAATTCTTATTCCTTATTTTGAAAATTTCAAGTAGCCAAACAATGGAATACGAATTTCGTATTACAATTCATCCTTTATTCTACGAACCAAACACCCCACAAATGTTTGTGAATGAGAAGTGACAAATGTAGATGTAATCTTAGTTCCATATCGAAAATTTTGAGTGAGTTTGGAAAATATATAAGAGTAAACACTTCAAGGGTATACAATATCACACACTCCCAAAGCAAGAGTCTCTCTCGAGCATCTAAGGGGATGTAAATCACGAATCGATTAGCACACCTCAGACCTTTAGGTTTGCAAGTGCACCCGACGCATGCCTACACGATTGTTAGGACAAAAATCATGCTTTGAGCGAGCCTAGTTTTGCCTGAACCCTCTATTTGTTTTCCGCACAAAGCTCATTAATTCTCTTGGAATTCTTTGTGATTGTTGGTATTTTATTGTTGTAAATTTTAAGTTTTCTAAATTAATTCTTTTTTAGATTTATAGAATTTAATTATAGTTATTGATTCCATAATTAATGTACTATGGGTTGATTGGGGGGGGGGGGGGGGGGGGAGCAATTTCGTGTTTATTGACCGACCAATTGCATGCTATTGTCAGAAACAAATTTATTTGCAAACCAACCATTACTTATTACAGATCCCTTTTAATTTAAAAATAAATAAATAAAAGACATAACTGTGTGCAAGCTAAACGAATGAAACTATTCGCTATGGACAATTGTAATGAAAGCCACGATTGTGGGGGTGGGGTGCGACCTTGACTCAACCATATTACAAGGGTGCCACCGCCACCATCCCTATCAGAACCACCATTCAAGGAGTGGGACGAACACGAATTGTGCGTGTTTTTCTGGATTGTTCAAAATATCGAACCAGATCTGATAAGAAATATAGAAGCCTATCCGAGTGCTAGATCTCTATGGAACACAGTGGAGGTTACGTACGGTGTTAGAGGAGATTCCATGCAGACCTACGACCTGCTTGTCAAATCCAACGAACTGAGGCAAGGAGAAGAGTCCCTAGAACGCTACTTCAACATCCTGCAGAGAATATGGCAAGCAATAGACAGACAACATCCAAATCCAATGAAGTGTGAATCTGTTATTGTAATATACAACAAAGAACGACAAGAAACTCATTTACTTCAATTTCTTGTCGTCCTCAATATCAAGTACGAAATCGCACATCACGAAATACTCATAGAAGAGCCATTATCGACAGTTGAACGAGTGTATGCATAGGTCCGACAGGAGGCGACTAGAACGACCATCCTTAATCAATCGTCCGACGAAGAAATGTCATTTGGCAGTGGTAGGAAATGGAGGAACTAAATAAACTTTGGTGTTCTCATTGTGGAATGAGCCGTCACACGAAGGAAACCTGCTTCATTCTGATGTATGTACTTCGCGATACATCCCAAGAACCTTTGACATATGGAAATCCTGAGGTATGTTCTTCTCCCGATATAGATCATCAAGTTTCCATTTTTGAAACTGATGGTTAAGATATACCAGAAGAAGTAGTAGATGTGCAGGAGAACTCTAGTAGATACATACTACCTCCACGAGTGACCAGAGGAATACCTCCCAAAAGGTAGTCACCAAATCACAAATCGAGCAGACCACATTATCGTGAGGATGATAATGACAGGGGAAGTCTATCTGTGACAACCAAAACTTTCAGAGTCGCACTCTACAATGAGAAACCCCCCAGAACAGTAGGGGAAATCAAAGGCGACAAACAATGGAGTCAAGCAATGCAAGTTGGGTAGTTTAGACTCCACTACTCAACTTGAGAGGGAGTGTGAGAATAAGGAAAAAAACAATATTAGAAAAGTAGCAATTGTGTAATATTCATGTAATATCTTCTTACCTTGTTTAGAGCTTACCATGTTTAGAGATGTACTGGCTTATAAACTACATAATTTGTAATGCAAGCATAAGCATAATTGAAATAAAATATTATTGTGTTCATCATAGCAAACATGTTTTACATATTTACCCCATCTCTTACGTCTTTTGAGTCATCCATACCACGGTCAACTCTCTCATCTTCATGCCCTTCTTTCACTCACCCTTTTTCTCGTGCCCTCCTCTTTCTTCCTGTTTGTCCTTCCCAGACTTCTATCCTCCCTACTACCATCCAAGATCGTTGTAATTTTAATATACTACATTCCGAGTTATTTATGCATCATTATACTAAAATCGTTGCAATTTTAATATAAATTATGACTTTTGCATTTTGTTTAGTAAATTTATTAATATAGATAAATATTACCATATAATATTTTTTATTATTAATTGTATGTGAAAATTTATCGTTAGTTTATAAATATAATTTCCTTATTATTAAGTTATACACATATTTTTTCTTATGCTATTTGAATCATTTTTTTTTGTTAAATACTAATCCTCCCTACTTCTAACAAAGATTTTTTTTTTTTTTGGCCATCCAAGAATTAATCTTGGTTACATCGAGAATCGATCTCGTGACCTCTTGCTTCTAAGCAAGAGGTGATACCGTTGGACAAGTGTCCGTTGGTACTTCTAACAAAGATTACAAATGATATAATTTGGTGAGAAACCCTAACCCAACCTTATTTATGTCCCATTTATTTGTTCTAGTTACTAGCATTTCTTTATGGGTATTATAAAAATGTCGAGTTTAATATTCACCTTAACGAATCATAGATTGGAAATCCCTGGCGCGCGCGTGACGTCCAGTCGCTTCTCTGTCCTAGGTGCTGCAGCTGCTCCAATCCTAGGTTTCCACAGTGACAGAAGTTCTCATTCATTTGGATTTGTCGAAGAATTGATTGACTGTTCTGCAATTAATTTCTACCAGACAAAGCAAAGGAATGTCTGAAGCAATCAAACCAATCACCGAGCTGAAGTGACCTCGACATTCAGAGCAAATAGAAGAGAAAGAGAAGACATAAAAGGGGGCTGCTCGATACTATTTCAGTCGTTTCTTGCTGCAACTTCAACATTAGCAAGAGGTGAGGATGAAGACCAGACTCGACGACGGTACTAGGGCAACTGGAGTGTCGGCGGCCTGAACCTGAACGGGAAGCCCAAACAGATACCTGAGTTGCACCTGAGATGGACCCGAGCTGAGCTTGGACTGAGCTGGACTGGGACTGAGCTGGGACAGCGACGACCCGAGCTTGAACTGAGCTGGAACGTGCAACAAGCGGAGGGACGGGAACTGGAGAGGCTCATATCCAGGAGACACATACCTCGAAAACAGACGGACACCATCTCAATCCGAGACAAACACCGTCGAATCTGCATCTGCCCTACACTGAATGCACTGATCCGTTTCTTTCTAACCTACTACCCTTATTGTCTTATTTTCAGCTTGCGTTGGGAGGGAGTTGCCGGCTGTAGTGAAGCCAGCCGCACCCACGAGGCACCACCAGGCCTACAAGCTCCAGCTCCGATGAGAATGCTAGACCCGTGGGACACGCCGTGGACCTCGATTCCACGAAGTTTGCAGTGGATGAAATCTGTTACGTGGGGAAGGTGTTAGCAAAGAAGCTGTTGAAACCGAACGTGGTAATGGGGGTGTTGAGAGCTGCATGAGACAGATTTGGGGACGTGGATATATCAGAAGCGGAACCGGGCATATTGTTGTTCGACTTTGAGAATCAAGAGCAAGCAAACCGTATATTGGATAGGTCCCCATGGGAAGTGAATGGGCACATACTTAACATCAAGATATGGGACCCTAAGGTGGGGGTAAAGGAAGTGGACTTCAATAAGGTAAACTTCTGGATCCAAGTTCATGACCTAGGACCCGAGAGGTTTAGTGATGCCAATGCCTGGAAACTATGAAATATGGTAGGAAAGTGTCTAGACATTGATAAGCATAAGGGAAGGATTTGTAGAAGCTATATGAGGATGTTAGTAGAAGTGGATTGTACAATAGCTTTGATGCCCGTATTTTGGTGGAAAAATTCTATAGGTGAAGAGAAATGGGCAACCATTAAATATGAACGATTATCTGATTATTGCTATGGATATGGTATTTTGGGACATACGACACAAACATGCAAACAGGAGGTGCGAATGGCGGAACATGACCCTGATAGCCCGGCCTACGGGCCATGGCTAGTAGGGGTGAGACCAAAACAGGGTTCACCACAGAAACATGTAGGTGGAGAAGAGGGGACAAGTGCAAAACCGAAGCAAACCGCGAGAAAGTCATGGTTTGACATTATGGCGGAGGCAAGAGCAAAGGCCGCAAATGGGACCAAAACACAAGTAAAACCGGGACCATCATGCTCCAAACAATGTGGAGGGGAGAAGGAGAGCAGGATAAGGCTGTATGCAGGCTCCACCCCCGAACCAATGGCGACCGAGACTACTAAACCCCGACCGAAACCGATCGAGACCATGGAGGAGATGTCCATTGATGAACCCCAAAATGACAAAGCCATTACCATACATACATACCCAAGCCACAATAGCCACACAATACTACCAAATGATCCTTAATCAAGCCCCCCATAAGGAACCAAACAGGAGAACCGAAAACCCCTACACTACCAAAGCTGAAACCTAAAAACCAAACCAACCCTCACCCACATGGTTGATAAACCGAAACCTACCATCAGAATCCCATCACCAAACCACCCAACTAGCCCACCCAATGATCACATTCCTACCCGACAACCCCACCCAAATGAACCCAACTGAGCTTACCATACCAATCCAAACTTACATTGTTGAGAACCCACCAGATACCCTTCCTGCGTCCCCAACCATGCACAACCTCGGGACTAAGCCCATTTCTTGATAAGATGACACTCAAGAGGACCGGGAAGGATATGGAAGAACAACCCAGAAGTAAAAAGTAAAAGGGGCTCGGAATGGTCCAAACCGAGAATGCACCTAGGGTTCGCACGAGCCCGAGGCGTAGAGCAAGCACGGCCAATCTGAACTGAAAGAGGAGGATGACAAATAAACCGAGAGTAGTTTAGGAGAGGAAGGATGGAGATGCACAAACTAAGGGTTCTGGTGGCTGTCCCGAAACAGCCACGGGTGCCCAATGAGTGCAATATCATGAAATTATCAATGTTTGGGGTCAACCTTGACAATCCAACACTTGTACGACCTCAACAAAAGGTATCACCCAAACATCATTTTTCTAATGGAAACGAAGAATGGGGATACCTACTGCGAGAAGATCAGAGAACGGATAGGGATGGATAATAAATACTATGTGAACCCGAATGGAACATCAGGAGGGCTCGCATTGTGGTGGACGGGTAATATAATGATTTCGGTTACTTATGCAGATCCTAATTGTATTGATTGTGAAGTGTACATGGATACAAATGTGAAGCCGATTTGTGTCACTTGGGTGTATGCGAGTACGGAGGCTCGGGAGCGAACACAACTTTGGAACCTCCTCAAAACAATAGGGAGGGGCCGAAGGGGTGGATGGATGATACTAGGGGATTTTAACGTGATATGCCACCCACATGAAAAACAAGGTGGAATGAGAAAATTCCAAAGACAAATGGATGAATTCAAACAATTTATAGAAGATCTTGGGATGGAGGATTTTGGGCTAATGGGCACCCATTTACATGGTGCAACAACCGGAGTGGTTCGGAAAAATTAGTGAGCGACTAGACCGAGTGTTGATCAACACGGCGTGGGCATCTAGGTTCGAAAGGGGGAGATGCCTAAATGAACTTGTGATAGGTTCGAACCATGCACCAATGGTGGTCCAACTTAAACAACCAAGGAAGAAGTACCAAAGAAGTTTCAAATTTGAGGCAATGTGGCTCGAAAAAACGGAATGCAAGGAGGTAATTAAGGAGGCATGGGTGAGACCGATTGTGGGAAGTGCAATACAACGTGCAATACAATGGATGAATTCAGTCACAATATGAGAGAAATTGCCAAAACAAAGGAAGCCATAAGAATGAACATGCAAGGGGGAATGAATGATGAGGCGGTCCAAGAGGACAAACGGTTAAAAGGGGAAATCCAAAAACTATGGGCGAGAGAGGAGAAATATTGGAGGCAAAGGTCGAGGATCAAATAGCTTCGGGATGGTGATCGAAACACAACATTCTTTCACCATATCGCAATATCAAGGAGGCGAAGGAACCAAATTTGTAAGATTAAGGCCGAGAGTGGGGAGTGGATTGAGGAGGATAGGAGGATAGAGGATGAGCTTCGCAAATATTTTGGGGTTATGTTCACATCAGAGCAAACAGAACCGGGGGAAGAGTTCCTTCGGTATGTCCCGAACCAAATAACTCCCGAGATGAAAACAAACATGACTAGGGAGGTGACAGATACTGAGATCAGGGGGACAACTTTTCAACTTGGAGGCTCACGAGCACCGGGTCCTGACGGGTTCCCGAGCCTATTCTATCAAATGAACTGGAACATAGTGGGGGCAAACGTCATCACTGCGGTCAAGGCTTTCTTCCAAACAGGTACTCTAAAAAAAACTAAATAAAACGGATATAGTGTTGATTCCAAAAGTGCCCACGCCGATGAGACCTGCTGATTTTAGGCCTATTAGCTGTTGTAACTTCATGTATAAGATCATTTCTAAAGTGTTAGTGAATCGCTTGAAATGTTATCTAACGGATCTTATCACCCTCTTCCAGAGTGCATTTGTATCAGGTTGACACATACATGATAACATCATGGTAGCACATGAGGTTTTCCACCATTTGAACATGAATAGGGCCGAAAATAAGGTGGAATGCGCTTTGAAGATAGACATGCAAAAAGCATATGACCGGGTGGAATGAGAGTTCCTAATTACTACACTAAGGAAGCGGGGTTTCAATGAGAGGTGGCTGGGATGGATAAGAGAGTGCGTAACTACTACCATATATCAAGTAATGGTGAATGGGGAACGAACAACATCTATTGTCCCTACACGAGGTATCAGGCAAAGAGATCCTCTTTCACCATACTTGTTCATATTACTAGCGGATGTTCTCTCAAGAAGAATGGAGGGAGCAATCAGGGAAGGAACGATTCAGGGGATCACACTAAGGAGACATTGCCCAGAATTACACCATTTGTTTTTTGCGGATAATTCCCTTTTCTTCATACGTGGAACACCTCAAAACGCAAATGGTCTATGGAGCATGTTGGAGGAATACTGTCAAGCGTCGGGACAAAGGATAAACAAAGAAAAGTTGACACTATTATTTAATAGAAGAGACGATCTAAGTGAGATCAAAGAGGTCGAGGATGCGCTTCATATTAAGGGTACGGGGGATCCGGGTAAATACCTGGGACTACCATCCATCTGGGGACGATCAAAGAAGGAGGCATTGGGTTCGCTAAAGACTAAGATCAAGGATAAGTTGGGAGGATGGAGACCGAAAACTCTCAACCAAGCCGGGAAAGAAGTACTCATTAAGGCGATCATCACAGCGATACCAACCTATGTCATGAGTGTATTCCGCTTACCAACGACATGGTGTGCGGAGATTGATGCCCTTATTGCGGACTTTTGGTGGGGGCAAACGACGGAGGGTAAGCGAATGCATTGGCGACGATGGGAGGTACTCACGAAGGCCAAGAAGGTGGGAGGACTGGGGTTCAGGGAACTTCAAAGTTTCAATTCATCCCTCCTAACTAAGATGGCAACGAGGATGATTATGGAACCTAACTCATTATGCGTTCAAGTCTTGAAAGGGCTCTACTTTCCAAGGTGTACGCTACTAGAGGCTAGAAGGGGCGGTCGAGCCTCATGGGGTGGAATAGTATCCTACATGGAAGAGAGGTCATAAAGACGGAAGGAATGTAGATAGTAGGCACGGGCGAGGACATCCGAGTCTTTGAAGATCCCTGGATATACACGAAGGAGAGCAAAAGAGTGAACGGAGATACCATAGTGGAGCACGGGGGAAATCTAAGTGTGAGTGAACTTATATTATCTAATGGTACTTGGAATGAACATCTTATCCGGGACTTAGTCGACCAAGAGGACGCAACCCATATCCTTAACATCCCTTTACCACGAGATGGGGGACGAGACCGGTATATATGGCCACATACAAAGGATGGAATCCCCCAAGTTCGGTCGGTATACCATAAATTACGGGAGAGGACCGAGAACCAGCAACCGCCAAACCGAAGAGGTACATTGTGGAAAGACATATGGAAAGCAAATGTAATCCCCAAGGTCAAAAACTATATATGGAGACTTGCCACGAACTCTATAGCCGTTAAGGCTAACATGGTGAGATGCGGGATGAATGTGCCTCCGAGCTACCCCATATGTGGAGAAGTGGAAACACGGGAACACATGACATTAGAATGCGGGTGGACGAAACAAGTATGGAACGAGATGATTGGGGTGCAAGCGCAAGGACCGGTCGACCATGACATGGCAGATTGGCTACATCGTAGGCGAGAGGAAACACAAGGGGGGAGCCTAATGAGCGACAAGAGGTGGGCTCTCATATTACTTACATGTTGGCATATATGGAAGGAAAGATGCAAGGCGGCATTTGAAGCGAAACAACCAAACTCAATTACCGTGATATTGGAGACTAAACAAGCACTTGAGGAGTAATTTGGGCTTCACCGACCGACCGATCATAGGCGAACGCAAGAGGAGGAACCGAACCGGCAATGACAACCCCCGACGGGACACACGATCAAGATTAATTGTGATGCATCAAGGTGCAAAGTAACCAAACGAGCCGACATAGGAGTGGTAGCAAGAGACAAGGACGTGAAGCTAGTAGGAGGACTAAACCGGAGGCAACGGAGTGATAACATCGAATAAATGGAAGCCATGGCAATACACGAAGGTGTGCGTCTTGCAATTGAAGTGGGATGGACGAGCATTATCATTGAGACGGACGCAAGAACGGTTCACCAACAAATCATGGAGGGGCCGAAGCATTGGAGACTATCAACAATTATTCCAAATATCCGAGCACTAGCAACGCAAGTGGAGCAAGTGCAATGGTGAGTTATTCCAAGAACGAGCAACGAATGTGCAAATTGGATAACAAAGCAAACTAGATTGGGAGTGTGTCTAAATGATTGGGTCGAAAGACCACCACTTCCCTTTGTGTGTTTAGTAGCGAATGACATGATGTACGAACATACGTGACCTAGTCACGGCGTTTTATTTCTTAAAGTAAAACGACTAATTACACAAAAAAAAAACTCTCTATGTCTTCATCTTCTTAAGTGAAAGTCCACCTTTACCATTCCTTTAGAGCCACACAATATATATGTATTAAATCATTTTACTATCATTGGCATGCCACATCCCATGAGGTTGAAAATTAACTTCGAGTTTATTATAGAAGCATTCACAAAAGTGAATCATATATGTCATTGAATTTGTACTTATGAAATCAGAAACTAACTTGAAGGGGCAAGGATAAAAGGAAGGAAGGAATAAATAATTAAATTTAAAAGATTAGATTAAAAAATACTTTTTAAAAGCTTAAATTTAAATTTACCCAATATAAAAATAATAATTCGCTCCTTTAACCCTAAGTAACTCCGTACCTAGCGGTGATAGTTAATCCCCAATCACCATACGACTGAATGGATGGAGTAAACAGCAATGCACATGGGAACCAACTTCAACCATGAAAGTTGATTACAACTCAAACGATATACACGATCTCTTATTTTGACAAATAGCACACCATTATTTGAGATGTCCCTTTTAGTGATTTTTTTTAATTTTTAATAATTATTATTAGCTTTATTAGGTCAAGCTCTCAATACATATTACCACATGGAAATACGTCTGGACATCAAAAACCGGATCGGCCGAACCGAATCATACAGTTTGTGAACCGTATCGGTTCTGAATCGGTTTGATCGAACCGATTCACAAACCAAAAGATTGTTTTTGCAAAAAAATGGAGTGGTTCAGAAGATGTATAAAAAAACGGTTTTCAAATGGTAACTTGTACCACTTCATATATCGGTTTTAATATAATATTATATTTGATTTAATAAAATATATACTCTAACCAGACCAGACGGTTGGACCAGCTGGTTCTTCTTCTTCATCTTCTTCTTCCTTCGTCTTCTTCATTTCTTCTTCCTTCGTGCCGCTTCATTTCTTCTTCCTTCGTCCCACCTTCATCTTCATTAAACCTGCAACATAGACAAAATGAAGAGGGTAGAACAGATCGTCCATCTTCATCTTGCTCAAACCTGCAATAGAGACAGAATGAAGAGGGGACAATAAATCATCCACCTTCATCTTCCTCAAATCTGCAACAGAGATTGAAGGGAACGGGAGATTATAAAGCATGTACATAGTAATAATAATCAACAACCATCTTCATCTCTCACATATTCACAACGTAAGCTAATGGAAATGGAGCGGGGGAAGCAAAATGGTCCACACTATGGGCATCATCCATCAATTTTAACCCCAAATCAGCAACCTCCACCACTACCACCTTAAGGTCCAACTTTGATTGGGTATGCCTCGGGTGTGGGCCTTACCGTCTAAGAGGAGATTCCTTGAAGAGGCAGCGTGGATAATGATTGTTATTGGATATATAGATTTCTCTCTCCTCTACTTGCAGATGCAAAACAAACATGTTAGATTGAACAATTAAGATTCTTAGATGGTTAAATTTTTTGTTTGTTTGATCCTGTGCTTGCACCTTGCGAGATTTGACGACAGATATCTCTCTTATTAGGCAGCGGTTGGATTTGTTGTTGGAGGCGCAACAGTGGAGGATTCATGGTTTGCTCATTGCTGGATTTCGTATTACTGTTTTTTTTAAATATATATAAAGTGGTTCGGTAATTCGGCCAAAATTTGGAGCGGTAAATCGTACCTCTTTAAAATGTGGTAAAAGTACGGTTCATGCCCAACCCTACAGGGAAACATTATATGGTTGGTAAAAAAAATATAAATACACCTTTGTTTCTTAATAAAAAAATAAAATAATGCATACTTAAATTTACTTCACAATTATTAGGTCCTTAATGTAAAAGATAAAAAAACAAGACCATGGTCAATGACCCGTAGAATTCAATTAGGGAACTCGCCTTGCTGAATCAAATGAGTTATACTCTATTTAATACGTAAATTAGTCTAACTCAAATTAAGTTTGGGTAAAATACGACATTGTCCCCTAAAGTTTGCTATATTTTTAAGGTTTTCCTTTAAAGTTTAAAATTTAAAATTTGAGTAATTATGTTTGGACCGAATAAAAGTTACCTCATTTATGTTCAATTGCAGTTTATTTGTGACAGAAACGTGGTCATGTGCTTGACACGTGATTTTTTTTTCATATTTTTAAAAGACAAAAGTGTCCTCCATTGCAATCAGGCATGCTCTCGCCTAACATCACCCATCTCCACTTCCTCACCTTTTTCTCAATCGCTGCCAACAACCTCTCTGACCCCCATCCCTCCCACCTCTCTGACCCCCATCCCTTCCCCTCCTCCGCTGCCTCAAACTTTCTAACAATGTCTTCAGCGACACTTTCTCTCCTAAGCTCTCAAGAACCTCCATGTCCTCGACCTCTACAACAACAACATGACATGCCTCCTCCCGCTAGGCGTTACCGAACTGCCCAACCTCGGCCACCTCCACCTCAGTGGGAACTTCTTTGAAGGAAGCATCATGGCGGAGTAGGGTTGATGGTAGTTTATCGAGTACATGGTTGTTTCTTGAAACGAGCTCGGTGGCGCTATCCACCAGAGATCGAAAACCTAACTACACTAAAGGAACTATATGTCGGGTAATAATCTACGACATTAATGGTGGAGTTAGTTCTTGAATCTTGACCTGCATAAAATATAAAAGATTCGGCCTCCTATTTCTGAAAATTGATTTGAATGTCCTTTCTTTATGGGTGTTATTCAGATATTACAACACCTACGACGACAGGCTGCCGTTATAAATCACGAGAGATGGAGCTTTGCAATGGAGGACACTTTTGTCTTTTCAAAATGTGAAAAAATTATGTGTCAAGCACATTATCACGTTTCCGTCACAAATAAACGACAATTGGATGGAAAGAGGGTAACTTTTATTTGGTCCAAACATGAGGACTAAAATTTAAAATTTTATGAGAAAAACTTAAAAACGGAGCAAACTTTAGGGGTGATGTCGCATTTTATCCATTAAAAAGTGAGTGTCAATATTTAATATACCAATTAAGTAATTTTCTCTTGTCAAAAAAATCGAACCTCTTTTATTTCTAATTTGGGCTTAACATGATTTAAATCTAAAATTATTTTAAATAAAATTCAATTTAAATCCACATACGTACTCAATCCTTATTATTAGGATTAAATTTAGAGTATAATCTTATACGATGCCAGATCACATCATACTATAGGAACACCCTTATAGAAGTTCAAGTTATTGGAAACCCTTAAGACATTAGTTATTTTCAAATTACGTTAAAGAAAGGGGGTGAAATGCCCATAAAAAAAGTTAAAGGATCAAAAAGTCACTTTTCTACATCTATATTTATTTAGGAAGATTCTATTTGCAGACCATCAACTACTATATACATATCACTTTTGTCAAAATACTAAAATGCCCTAATATTTTTTTACATATTTGCCCTTACATATTTTTAAAATAAAATAAATTTACTGAACAAAGACCACTTTTATAAATTTAATTAAAATCAATTTCACCAATTTATCCTTATTTTTACCACACTCCAAAATCACCAATTCTAAACCCTATAATTATGTCATCGTTAAATTTGTCGCTACCAATGTTCAATTGACTCTGTCCACATTGACAAACCATAAATCGTTGATTTAAAGAGTTCATTTTGCATGTAAATATTCATTACAAATCAACAGTAATACATAGAAACAGTCCGATGTTTCAGATTGTTTCTCATTTAATCGATCTGGTTTAACCGATTTTTATCCATCAAATCAATCATGTCATTCCATTTTTTTAAAACTTAACCAATTTTCAAAATTTATCCACCTGCTCCCCTATCGCGTGGAGCTCCACCACTGCCTGGTGAGGTGATGCTCCACCTCCACCACCACCTCCTATGGAAGAGGTCCACCGCCTACGTCGAGAGTTCGTGCTCCTGGCCCTCTCACACCCCTAGGCCTCCCGGAGGTGGCCTGCCACCTCCTCATAGAGTTCCTGGAACTCGTCCTCCAGGCCCACCTGCTGCACCTTTACCTGGTGGAAGAGGGCCTTAACACGGGCTCTGCACGAAAGTCTATGGAATGAACTGAAGAGACTGACATGTACAAGATTTCCTTTATTGCTTCTTACCTCATGATTCATATTTTTCAAAATCTACTTAATTTTATCACTCATAATTCTATTTTGGCTGATATTACAGGATGGTTGAGTTTGATGTATCAGATTAGAGTCTATTTCTCGCTTCTTACTTTATTTTTTTTCATATAAAATCTTTATTTATATGATTCATTTTGTTGTTCCTGTCAATGGCTTTAATTCTTATGGACTTCTGAGTACTGAGATGATTCAGTCATTTCAGTACTTTATGGAGCTTATGAAAGCACCTTGTGTGGAATCAAAATTAAGAGTGTTTTGTTTCAAGATCCAGTTTGGAACCCATGTTTAGGGTATTTTCATACATTTATTTGTTTCAATATGTATTCTTTTAGACTTTGTTAGCTGTTAGTAACTTCTGCAGATTATTGAGTGAATTCAGAAGGAACCTAAGTATTGTTAACTGTGCATATGAAGATTCCAATTTTTCATGGTTCACTTGTCAAATAAATATGAATCTTGCTATTCGCTTTGTGATGGGAAATTCTATCCATGGTACACGTAGTAGAATAAAATATTACCCATATAATGCATAAGTTGTTATGCTGCATGAGTTGTTAAAACGTTATCTAGTGCATGAGCTGTTAAAATGTTATCATCAAAGTTTATGTGGGTGATTTTAAGTATGCTACATGAGATTGCGATCAATTAAATGGATGGCTATTTTTTCTTTTAATTTTTCTAATTCTAAGTGAGTCCTATTCTGTTCTTGTTTTTTATCTCAGAAACTTGCGGACTGGTCCCCATAACTACTTGATTTTCATCAAGATCTTCTAGCTTAGAAGCCACATCAAAGGTTCTTATCTTTAAGGTGTTTTTATTGTTATGCAGCATCAAGGTAGTAAGTCAAGTTACTGAAAATATTTTGTGATTTCTTGTAGATACAACTGAAATCATTAGCAGAGGAAATGCAAGCAATTATTAAATGATTTAAGAAGGTTTTATCAACCTACTATAGTAAGGGTACTTATATTCTATCGATTGTGCTAGATTAAGGCTGACATTACTTTATGTACAAGGTTTGTCAATTGGTCGGAATGATGAAAAACATTAAACAAAATTCTATCTCTTTCTTTACAAACTTTCTCTTTATTCTCTCTCGTTTATGGCAATTTTGTTGGGATTCACCTGAGACCATATAAATTGGTATCATAGCCAGTGCAACAGCCGCACCTGCCGTCCATGGCGGATGAAACTCGAGCGCAGAAAGATGCAAAGATTGATTCATCACGGGAGGAACACAACAAGATATTATCATAGCTGAAGGTGACGTTGAACAAGTTGGTGGCCCTAAGTGAATGACATGCGACGTGTTTTGAAGAAATGTAGGCTTCCATACTGGTATTGACGGCGAGACAGATGGAGATGATGAAAGACTCTGGAATCTTAGGCGATGGATCGAGCATCACCAGAATACATCCAAACGGTCCTGTAGCAGCACCCAAGGATCACGACGACAAAGGAAAGACAACCTTAGTTCCACCAACCACCACACGGGAGGACGAGTATCGGGAAGAGACGCCGCGACAGACCATGGATGAGCTCAAAGAAGGTGGGGTCGTAGCGGGGTTGACAGCAGACCTTCGTTCCAACTTGGACGTATCGACTTTCCAAGATTCTCAGGAGATGTGGTATACAGTTGGATTTATCATTGTGAGCATTATTTTGAAATAGATGATACTTCGGAAGATGCCAAGTTGCGTATTGCAACGATACATTTAGATGGCGAGGCTCTGCAGTGGAACCAGGGATTTATGAAATTCCTGGCAAAACAGGTGAAATCGATAGGGTGGAAGGAATACGTGAGGGTGATTCTGGCCCGGTTTAGCGAATAACTTTACGGCGACCCGATTTTGGAGATGAAGAACCTACGTCAGAAGGGATCATTAGCTGATTACCATCGGGCGTTCGAAGCACTCCTACATAAGGTACAAATTTTTAAGAATATATCAAAGGGTGTAGTCGTGAGAAAGTACTGGGGGGATTGGAGTTGAGGCTGCAAGGATCGGTTAAGCTGCAGAAACCGAACAATTTGATGGAGGCTTATGCAACAGTTAAGCTGCATGACTCAGTACAGACACACCTCCGGAAGCAGCGTACCTTCATTCATCCAAGAGTGACCAACCACTAGCAAAGACCTATCAATACTCCATCCAGTCCATCCACGCATGGAAGAGGAAAAGGAAATGTTAACCGTCGCCACCCACAACTAACAATGAATAAGGAGATGGAGGCAAGGAGGGTCAAGGGTATGTACTAATGGTGTCCAGAAAGATATACGGTCGGGCATGTTTGCAAGGAAAGTCATGTCTTCGTCATCGAGGTGGGCGAACACGAGACTGGAGAAGTAGATTATCCTGAAAGAGAGTTAGAACTAGTTGCCGAGGAACCGAAAATCTCCATTCATGCTATCACGGGAACGATGTGTAGTTCAACTATGAAGGTCGAAGGGATGGTCGATAGAAGAATACTACAACTATTGATCGACTCGGGAAGTACGCACAACTTCTTGGACGCTAAGATGGCTGTAAAATTGGGGTGTCAAAGAGAAGAAATACCTGCCCTCAGAGTGCTAGTAGCTAATGAAAATAAGATGAATTGTTATTAGATGTGAAGGGAATTCGGCTGGTCTATGCAGGGACACAAATTCGAAGCGGATGTGTTCATCATTCCATTGGAAAGTTACCACATGGTGTTAGGGGTTCTAGTGTTAGGGGTTCTAGTGTTAGGGGTTCAGTGGTTGGCAACACTTGGTGACATTCTATGGACCTTTAGTAATCTCTCGATGAAGTTCATAAGAGGAAAAGAAATATGTGAATTGAAGGGAAACGGTCGGGGACATGCTCAACTCAGCTCTATCACCAATATGAGCAAGTTCTTATCCAAGACTGAAGAAATTGCGGCAGTGCAACTATGTAGCTTGTTTGTGTGTTCGGCAAAGCAGGAACTCGTTCAGGTTTTTTTGGCACACCTACAAGACTAAGGCACGGTAGCATCGAATATCGACAGCATGTTGAAAGAGATTGAAGACATCTTTATGGAACCGGATGACTTACCACCACCGCGAGGAGTTGATCACTCAATCCGTCTTAAAGAAGAGGCTACTCCAGTAAGCTTACGACCCTATAGATATCCTGCACCGCAGAAGGACGTCATCAAAAAGATGGTGGAAGATATGTTGGTAGAGGGAACAATACAACTGAGCTACAGTCTCTTCGTATCGCCGGTAGTGTTGGTTCGGAAGAAGGATGGAACGTGGCGAATGTGCGTGGATTATCGGAGGCTTAAAGATTTTACAATGGGTTAATTACCTGAACCGTTACTTATGTTTGACAATGTGACTGAACCGTTCAACCTTGAGCTCAACCGTTACTTAAGTTGACACATGTGACTGAACCGTTACTATCACCTAACTGCCGTTATTTCTTCCCGTTAAGTAGTCACATGTGCTTGTCACGTGATATACTTATAATTTGAAGGTCCTAAACTACCCTAAACAGCTTGACTACTTAACAACAGCTGATTCTTAGAATCAAAGAACAAGGAAGAACCGAAGAGAAGTTTGAGCGCGAAGATAAGTTAGAACAAGGAAGAACCGAAGAACCCAATAGAGAAGAACTGAAGAACCGAAGACAGAAGCCCCAATTTTGAGGTAATTTGACAGTGGGTAACCCTAATTGGCAACCCTAATTCGTTTTGCTGCAGTAATTTGAACCGTAAAGCCTTATTTTCGAAACTTAAATCGTCAAATCTGAGGTAATTGTTTGTTGTTTCTTCTTTTGTACTATGTACAGAACCCCAGATGTGGTTATTTTGACTGGGAAGATCAAGCTATGTGCCCTTACGGTCGGATTGCAGTGATGCAATTTCAACAAAGAGAGAAACATTTGAAAGAACAATTGGATGTTGCGAAAACCCGAGCTCTTGAAAGTCGACCCAATCGGAAGTTAGTTGCAGTCTTGGTAATTGTTGTTGTTGTTGTTTTTGTTCTAAGTTCAATTGCGAAGAATTAGTAGAAGTTAGTCGTACCTTTGTCTGTAACTGAATGATGAAGAACAATGTGTATTTTGCGAAGGTGGTGACTTATGTTTGTGGACATGTTGTTAAATGAAGTGTTATCTTTTCTGAACTGTGATTAAAAGGTGACTTAAGTTTGTGAACTGTGATTAAAAGGTGACTTACGTTTGTGAACTGTGATTAAAATGTCACTTAAGTTTGGACATTTTGTTACCCAACCGTTACTAAAATCCAGAATACCCTAAAAAAACACAAAATCCATAATAATCCATCAAAATCCAGAATTCAGAATACATCCCAAAACATAATCCATCCTATAAAACAAATTCTTTACAAGCAACTAAAATTCTTTACAAGCAACTAAAACAAATCCATTGTCATCTTCATTACCCTGAAGTTGCTCTTCTCCATTTAGTTTTCGCTTCCTTTTGCTATAGCTCTTGCTATTTTCATTAAAGATTAGCAACTTCCTCAAAGTCATCAAATCTGAAACAAGCTGTTTGGTCTTCTTGCCCAATGTGTGCCAAATTGGATCCAATTGCCTCCAAATTCAATCCACACACCACCTAGGAACAACATGAAAAAAATTGATATTTAACTGAAGGTCCTCCTCCCTTCTCACTTCGTTGCTTACTCTGTAGAAACCTGATCCAGAACACGATAAAATACATACAGCAAAGTTGGAGGCATTGAGAAGTATAGTAGAGGGCAAAAGGAATTGTCATCATTCAGAGAAACAAGTTGACAAAACATGATGATATAAAATTATTTATTTTTGCCTAATAGATGCATGACATGACATACTTTCTGAGACGCACAACAGTAACAGCGGAGCTTCCCAAAAGGAATTTTTCTGCAAAAGACTCTAGCTGCAGCTGTGCCAAGCAGTTGAAAAAATATCTTCGTACATTCAATGACGAGAGGCAAAATCTCTTTCTCCCAAACACTTTCACTTGCTCTTAAAGAAAGTAAATAATTTCCTGCAACATAAATTAGCTTGAGAAGCAGCACAGCATGTACATACTGAAGTAGATTTGACTAAATTAAGCAATATCAATCTAGAAAATTATAAAATCATACATATCTTGCAATGATACCTATTAAGTCGGTTTTGTCTTCCATCTCATCAGTTATGGCAGGCTCACAAAGATCCCTAACTTTCTCTGTATTGTCACTTTTAGCATAAAGCAACATCTCATAATATCCTAGCCTTGAAATTGACTTGGAATTTTGATATTTGATAAGATTGGAGAAAAGATACAATTCTTTCACCATTCTCATGTCAATCAAGAACATAAGAAACTGACCATACGTATTATCTTCAATCTCAACCCCGTACTTCTTCATTGATTTAAAAAGCTCAAAAATCTTGTAAATTTCTTATAATGCGACCTCTTTATTATTTTCAACAGCAATTTCATTACTGCTCAGCAATTTCATTACTGCTCAGCAATTTCATTATTTTCAAGAGCAATCTGCACCAAATCGCACAAACACACCTAAATACGAACATATTATGCAGCAATTTCATTATTTCGTACCGCAAACCAACATCAGAACCCTAATATTCAACCGAATCGAGGATTAACGAAGTGAAACAGGGTAGAAGAACACAAACCCAAGTCCGAAAACAGCAAGAATGCGAAAAGCCACACAAACCGAAGTTCAATCGAAGCAAAAACACGAACTTACTTGCAGTTGCAGTTCTGAAGCGCAATGTGTCCGAGGAGGGTTCCGTCTGTACTCAAAATCGACAAGGAGAAGGGCTGCAAGTTTCGGTGTGAGTGAAATGGGAGTTGATGGGAAGTTGGAAAAATTGACTTCAAATTGACAGGAGGGGGAAACGTTTCAATAAGGTGACAGGAGGACATTATTGTCCTTTCAATTGACTTCAAATCGTTTTAATTGGGCCATGTGCTGTGCACGTGACATTTAGACGGTAAGATTTGACGGAAACTTCACGGAGTAACCTTTCAGTCACATATTCAAACGTAAGTAACGTTTCAGCTACACAAAAAAAGATGAGTAACCTTTTAATCACATGGGCCAAACATAAGTAACGGTTGAGGTAATTAACCCTTTTACAATTAAGGATAAGTTTCCCATCCCATTGATCGACGAGTTATTGGACAAACTCCAAGGTGCGGTTATATTTTTGAAGATATACTTACGGTTGGGGTATCATCAAATACATATGGCTGAAGGGGATGCACATAAAATGACCTTTAGGACCCACAACAGGCATTGTGAATTCCGCGTCATGTCATTTGGACTCACCAATGCGCCTGCAACATCCCAAGGTTTGATGAATTAGGTGTTTAAGGCTCACTTAAGAAAGTTCGTATTGGTTTTCTTCGATGACATATTGGTTTATAGCAAGGGTCTAGCACAACATGTTGAGCACCTAAAGATAGTCCTAGAGCTGCTAAGAATCAACACATTGGTGGCTAAGAGGTCCAAGTGCACTTTCAGAAGCCATCGCATAGAATACCTCGGGCATGTGGTTACTACAAAAGGAGTGGCTACTGATCCGTTGAAGGTTGTGACAGTCCAACAATAGCCTACTCCCACGATAGTGAAATAGTTGAGAGGATTTCTGGGTCTCACGGGGTATTACCGTAAGTTCATTCAAGGATACAGTGTTATTAGTCGACCATTAACCGAGTTGTTGAAGAAAAAAGGTTTTATATGGTCGAAAGAAGCAACACTTGCATTCGAGCAATTCAAGATCATAATGACTTCAACACTTGTGTTGGCCCTGCCGAATCTTAAAGAGGTATTCACCGTGTAGACTGATGCCTCCAATGTGGAAATCAGAGCAGTTCTTATGCAGCTTGGTCATCCCGTGGCTTAGATAAGTCGAGCCCTGTCAAAAAGGCACCAAGCTCTATCCACACATGAGAAGGAACTCATTGCCATACTCTTTGCCATCAAGAAATGGCACTACCATCTAACCGGTCGACGATTCATAATCAAGATGAATCACAAAAGCCTAAAGTTTACTCTCGATCAAAGAGTGACGACACCGTTATAACATACGTGGCTAGCTAAATTAGTTGGGAACAATTATGAGATCGTTTACAAAAGGGGAACAGACAATGGTCATGCTGATGCATTGTCCTAGTTGCCCAGTTCAGAGCTGCTTAGTCTGACATTATCCTCTGTTTCCACCGAGTTGATGGATAGATTGCAGGAGTCTTGGAAGAAGGATGCAGAGTGTGCTAAAATGATCAAGGAAATCAGAGAAAGAAGGGGACCTAAGAGGTTCACTTGGACAGATAAGTTGTTAAGGAGTAAAGGCAAGCTGGTTGTTGGATGAGACTTGGAGTTAAGAAGGGATAATTTGTCTCTGTTTCACACTTCTGCAATAAGGGGACATTCTAGAGCTGATGCAACTCTCCAGAAGGTATCGACTATATTGTATTGGAGGGGCCTTAAAAGATATGTGCGGGAATTTGTTAGAAACTGTGAAGTATGCCAAGTAAACAAATATGACCGTTCTGCTCCAGCCGGTCTCTGCAACCACTTCCAGTTCCGGCGACAGTTTTCTCTGATTTAAGCATGTATTTTATAACTGGACTTCCGAAATCACACGGAAAAGATGTAATACTGGTGGTAGTGGATAGATTAACCAAGTACAACCACTTCCTAAGCTTGAGTCACCCCTACGAGGCAGCTACCGAGGCCCATGTATTTATAGATTCGGTATAAAGATTGCATGGATTACCGAACAGTCTTTTGAGCGATAGAGACCCGGTGTTCGTAAGCGTGCTATGGCAGAAATTGTTCAAACAATTGGGGGTCACCCTCCAGTTATCTTCATCGTATCACCCTCAAACGCATGGACATACTGAAGTCGTAAATAGGTGTCTTGAGATGTATTTAAGGTGTATGACCGCAGAAAGACCGAAAACTTGGGCGAAATGGCTTCCTTTGGCCGAATGGTGGTATAACACGACTTATCACTCTACGATTAAGATGACTCCTTTCAAAGCAATTTATGGCATCACACCTCTGTTCCATATTCCATACTTCCCAAAGGATTCGGATGTGGAGGCAGTAGACTCGTTGTTGATAGACCGGGAAGAACACATCAAGATGTTGAAGTTCCTTCTGGAGCGTCAAGAAATCGAATGAAACAGACAGCATATCGAAAGTGAGTGGATCGACCGTTCGAAGTAGGTGATCGGGTATAGTTATAACCGTATAGGCAGCATTCTCTTAGGAATCACCAGAACCAGAAATTCCAGCCAAAATATTTCGAACCCTTCCAAGTCATGGAGAGGATCAGTCCAATGGCCTACAAACTTGATCTTCCAGCTTCAACTATGATACACCCCACCGTGCATGTGTCGCAGCTCAAGAAGTCACATGGAGAAGATGAGACGTAGGTACCATTACCTAGTGGAGTGGCAAACCAGATGGAACTAGATATCATCATTGAAAGAAAAATGGTGAAGAGGAACAATCAAGCAGCAACGAAGGTGTTGGTTCAATGGAAAGGGGGAACGTCACAATATGCTACATGGATGTTCTTAGAGAATTTTAAAAGACAGTATCCAGAATTCAATCTCGAGGACGAGATCGTTGTTTGGGGGGAGGCATTGTTATGGGCCTACAATAGTAAGGGTAGTTATATTCTATCCATTGGGCTAGATTAGGGTCGACACTACTTTATGTACAAGGTTTGTCAATTGGTCGGAATAATGAAAAACATTAAACAGAATTCTATCTCTCTCTCTCTCTACAAACGTTTTCTCTATTCTATCTCGTTTCTGGCAATTCTGTTGGGATTCACCTGGGACCATATCAGAAGGTTATGAAAGAGCTAGCTAGCTGCTTCTGAAAATGATGTTCCTGTATCAAATTTTTTTTGGAAGGTCGGTCTGAACTGTGGTTGACAAACTTAACAGAAAATCATCAATTTCTTTCCTTCGATTTTCTTTACAAAGTTCTATTTTCCTTTCTTTGGAATCATAGACATTGAAAGGATTCATTGGTCAACCAGAGGGAGGCGTATCATCGTTGACAAATCTATATTCATTAGTGGTAATTTGGTGGTCTATGTTTAACAATTTTATTTTATTTTTAAAATAGGTAAGAACAAATATGTAAAAAAGTTATTAGGGCATTTTAGTCTTTTGACAAAAGTGGTATGTATATAGTAGTCGATGGTCTGCAAATAGAATCTCTCTTTATTTATATTATTAATTAATTAACAAGGAATTAACTTGGGGTGACAAATCGTGCCTATGCGCGTGTTATCGTGCGTATCAATATGTTTTATCGTGTGACACTTAACAAACACGAACACACACTATAAGCTTATCGTGCCATGTTCCTCAATACGAACATGACACACAATTTTTCGTTTGTGCTCATGTTGTGTGAAGTTAGTCAGTTATATGTTCGCATGCGAGATTCGTAAGAATGTATTAAAATAATGAATTGTTCATAGTAAAAATTATTAATTCTAACATCAGATTTCACGAGTTTTTAATGTATAATATACAAACTTTAGAAATTATATATGCACGTAGACTTTTAAAAATTACTAAATGAGACTTATTTAGAAAAATATTAAAAAAAATCAATTCCAAATTTATAATTGACAAAAAAAAGTTCAATTCTATCGTGTTCTGATAACTAAATACGAATACGACACAAAAATATTTTCATCATGTTCATACTATCGTATTATCGTTATGTAGTATAATTTCACGAATATGATTTTTTCCATATATATATTCGTGTCCTACCGTGTTTAGTAAGAATCAGCGATTTTTTTTTTTTGTCAAATGAATCAGCGATAGCTGGAACCTGGAAGAAAGGAAAATGGAGAAGCAACGGGAATCCGCAAAACCGTGGCGGTGAAGTCACGACAAACAGACGTCAGCAGTTTTTTTTTTTGGCCATCATCGGCTTCGGCAGGGGTTAATTAACACCGTTTCTTGCTTCACTCCAAGCAATGACTGCGAAACCACACGTGTCACTCATCTATTTGTCCAAATGAAGGGTAATATCGTAATTCGAAGTTCCATCCAAATAAAAAATTCCAATAAAATGGATCTGCTTTCAGTTTTACTCCGTCTGCTTGTAAATTTGCAGTTTCCTACTCTCTCTCATCTGCCATTCTTCATCCATGTCAAGCACCAGGGACGTCCCTCCAACTTATCATCGTCGATTTCGACTTTTCGAGTCACATCTCATCTGTATCCATTGACATTCTAGGGTTTCCCGACGGGCAGGACGAGGAAAAGCCTAAACTTGATCTGTTATCGTAGATGACCTACCGTGAAGAAGAAGAAGTCGTGTCGGAGCTGAAGATCAGAATGACGGAGGAAGGAGACGGGGAGAAAGGCGATTATGTGAGCTTGGGGCAGCAGCTGGAGTCGGAGAACTGTGAAGCGGTGGTGGGTCCTCCTTCTCCGAGGAGGTGGAGAGGGTGTCTGTGCCGGTGGGTGAAGCTGTTCCTTCTGTTTACTTGCCTCGGCTTCGTGGCTGGAGTTTGCCTCAAGTGGGTCTGGCCCTTCTTGATAGATAAGGTTGGCTTTTGGCATTAAAAACTTCTTTTGCTTTCCAATTTGCGGTGATGCATGCTGGGTTTAGATTGGAATTTCGAATTAGTATGCTATTATGTAATGTGGATTCAGTTTGATGCTAAATTTGTGATGAAGATTCATGTTATTGTTTCTGTAAGCTAAACGTTTCCTTTTCTGTTTCTGCATATCTAGCTGTTCAGGTTAGTTCTAGTGTTCCAATTACAGTTATCTAATTTAGCTCTCTCTTTATTAGTTCAAGTACGGGTTGATGAAGCTCTAAGGTGCAGCGTGTGACAATGTATATTAAATTCTTGAAGAATGCATGGAATTGAAATATAGGAGTTTGGTCAGCAATTTGAAGGATAAACTATTTTTAATTTATTCTGCCGACATTAATTGGTGGGCTTTCATTTAGCTATCTTAGAATCGTTAGAGTGATAAGAAGTTGAGATTTGTGCTGCAACCAGTTGAAATACAGGTAACACCGCTGTAGTTTTCGTACCAAACTGAGATTTTGGATTCGACATGATATCATTATCATTAATACAGTGAGTTTTGGTTGATGAGTTAAAATTTCTTATTATGTGACAATTGCTAGTGCAGTTGCGCTCCTTGAATTTCAGAGCTTCAATGAATGATTAAGGAGTATACACTAAGCTTATGGTTATGAATCTGTTTGTGGTGGTGTCCATACCATAGTTTTGTTGTTATTGCTGTTTTTTTATTCTTTTGGTTTGTTTTTAAATGTACTTTGTTTTTTAGAATTGGACTTTCATTTGGCAGGAGGTGATACCAATCATAAATTGGGAGACAACAACATTTAGCCGTCCCGTACTGGCCATTCTTGTTTTCAGTTCAGTTGCGTTATTCCCCACTTTGCTATTGCCTTCTTCTCCATCCATGTGGGTGGCTGGAATGACTTTTGGTTATGGATATGGATTCCTCTTAATCATTTTTGCGTTAGCCATTGGCGTATCTCTTCCCTATTTCATTGGATCTCTCTTCCACCACAAAATTCAGGTATATTCCAATCCTTAACCTCTTCTATAATCTATCCATTGTTGCCCTTTCCTCCTTTTGTAATTACAAGAGAGTCGATACATATTTACGTTGTTGAGGAAGTTAACTTAGCCTAGCTGTTGATACCTTTGCTGGTGAATATAGAGATTATGAGTTCAAGTCTCAAAACAGATGTATAGTCCACTAATTGTGGTGCACCCTTTATAAATATAGTATAAGTAACGATGCTCGTTAAATATATGCAGGAATGGATAAAAAAATACCCAAAGAAAGCTTCATTAATTAGATCAGCTGGAGCAGGGAATTCGATTCATCAACTCCGAGCAGTGGCATTAATCAGGATATCCCCATTCCCTTACATTCTGTATAACTACTGTGCCGTGGCAACGAATGTCAAATACATTCCTTACCTATTCGGATCGTTGATTGGGATTGTGCCAGAAATTTTTGTAGCAATATACACGTACGTTCTTTTTTCCCCTTTTCCTCACATACACAACATGTTTGCTCTTTAACTACCACTATATCTTAAATACAGTGCTTGAGGCACATTTGGTGATAACAAAAACTGATTCATTTAGGGGTTTATGGGTGCAGTGGGATCCTGATAGAGGCTCTAGCGGATGCATCATACGATAGGAGGTCTCTGTCGGGTCCACAGATCGTATTGAATGTGGTAGGGTTCTTAGCAACAGTTGCCACCACAATCATCTTCACAATGTATGCAAAGAGACAGCTCAAGACTATGAGTGACGATGAGAAACCTTTACTGGAATGAAGAAGACGCTGAAAAAAGAAGAAGAAAAGCTTTGTCGTCTATGGCGGTTCAACCTGTTCGATCAAGATTTGTTGGGTGGGTTGGTTGGTTGAACTTTGGTTACCTCTTGTATAGGAACAGATGAAATGTTATGGAATGTATATAAAGAAGTAATGCTTGAATCTTGCCTTTCCTTGAGTTGAATGTTAGATATGTGGGAATGGAGATATGTTATTAATTGCATTTGATCATTTCATCCAAATATATTATTAAGTACTTCTAAATTTACAAAATGAATCAAATATATTTTTAAATGTCATAATTAACCTCATGTAGAACTTTTACTACCTAGGGCCGGCAATGGTGCGGTGAAATATGGTTAACCGTACCATTATGGTGCGGTACGGTTATGGTGATGAATTTTCTACCCATAATGGTTATGGTTGTGGTTATGGTATTTGAGTTATAATCATGGTTATTATATAAATATAATTACTATTTATTATTAATAAACTAATATATATTAAATAATGGAAGTTACTATACATATAGGTAATAAATAACTATGATGTTAGTTTTATATATTTTTATTATTGACAATATAGATTTATGTAGTTTTTTATAATAAAATTTTGGTCTTATATTATATTACATGTGTGGAATAAATATGGGTATACAGGTAAAACCATGGTTAATAACCACAGTTATTTTAATCGTTATGGTATTGAATATTGTACTCATAATGGTTATGGTATGCGGTTTAAAAATATGGTATGGTTATGGTATTTGTCATACTTGTACCATAGTCTAACCATTGACATCCCTATTAATACCCTTACAATGAGCTTCCATTTCGTCGATTTTTATTAGCATTACAAATAATAAACATATTCAACCAACTTTAATTTGCATGTCCACAAAAAAAAAAATACGAATAAACATGAGCAATTATATGTGTCTTACCGTGTCATGAGTTAAGACATCACATTTTCAACTCTAACTTAATACAAAGTCTCACTAAACACCGTATTGGAGTACAAGAGACTTAACTTAACACATCAACTCTAATAAAGTTCAGTTATGAAAGGTATTTTAGTTTGTTCTTTTTTCCCTCTTGATCTCTTCAACTAACTAGTTGTGATATACTCTCCTGCATCTGATAAAAATAAATGATTTTGAACTCAATAAGCAGAGATGTACTATTCAAGTCCAGTTTGAATTCTTTCTTTTTTGGGCTCAAGTTAGGACAACGGGCTAAGTCAGACTGAATTGGACAGGTGAGGACAGTTACTTGGACTTGGGTCGTTACAAATGTAAGAGACGACCCATAATTGTGATTAGGTTTGCAGGGTAGAAGGTCTGTACTAGTGGAAGAAAATAGTTGACCAAACTATGGAGGATATCTAAAAAGTATAAGACTCACAAGCCTGATACACCAAACAGGGACCAAAATTCTGGTTTGGGTTGCGATGAGAACATGCGCACTTTAAGGAGTGTAGATTGTGATAACATGTCCCACATCAAATAGAAAGATGTAATTTGAAATCCATATGAGCAACTGACTTATTTAGATTGGGTTGGTGAGAATAGTCACTTGTACCTTGGACATTACATTAGCAATTCAAGTTCCTTTGCAAATACAAAAAATTGCTTAAATTAAAAGATTCCAATTTAATTTAGTTGTCATTTAAGATTGTGTAGTGAAGAAGTTGTCTCTTTCTTAAATGGAATTAATTTTGTCAAATAACTTAATTTATTGTAGTTTAAACTATGTATTGTATTTTTTACTATTTGACTGAATAAATAAGTAAATAAGATAAGAATTTCAATTGTGTAAAGCAAATGAAAATATATTACAGTTAAGAAGAATTGTACACTCAAATTGAACCCAAAACATTCAAACTGAACCTATATATGTGAATATGAGTTCAGTTCGAACCGAGATCTGAAATCAAATGCTCTACCACTGAGTTATGGACCCTCTTTAAAATGCTTACCAGCATGATATTCACTACAATTTGCAAAGACGACACCAAATTCATGCATGATATTCATGTCATGTACAGGTCGAACAACACTACAACAATAATTTACTAGGAGAAAAATATAACTTTGTTTACTTATTACAAGTACTTCACCTTACATAAGTCTTCGTTTTGTTTTTAGTAACATCAATTTTCGTTTTGTTTCTAGTTAGCAGCAAAAACTTTGTACACCAATACATTTTTTGATTGAAACCAGTATATTTTCCTACTTGATTTATAAAAGGTGCAGATTTTAGGAAATTCAGGTAATTAAAAATATCAATTTCGAGAGTTAATAAAGTATCGCCTCTATATCCTTATTTACTCTCTTGCAGAAGATTTGTGTAAAGATGGAGATAGACACACTAAGAACAAAAAACATAGAGTGCCCAACTGGGTTCGAACAAATGACCTCTTGATCTGAAGTCAACTGAAATACCACTAAGCTTTGGACCCTCTTCACCATGCTTACCCGCATGGTATTCAATAATTTTTGCAGAGAGAGCATTAAATTCTTGCATGAAATCCATATCATGTACATGTCAAAGGGAAATACAATAATAATTTACTAGGAGAAAAATATAACTTTCTTTGATTAATAGTAGTGATTAAAGTTACATCAACCTTCATTTTGTTTTTAGTTACATCAACCTTCGTTTTATTTCTAGTTAACAGGAAAAGCTTTGTACACAAATACATTTTTTGATATGAAAACCAGTATATTTCCCAACTTGATTCATAAAAGGTGCAGAATTTAGGAAATCAGGTAATTAAAACCATAAACTTTAAGAGTTAATAAAGCACAAAGATGGAGAGGCACATACATTAAGAGAGACACTTAGAAGAAAAATATGGATGGCCCAATCGGGTTCAAACCGTTGACCTATTGATCTGCAGTCAAATGTTCTACCACTGAGCTATGGACCATCTTTGGAATGCTTACCAGCATGATATTCAATAAAATTTGCAAAAAAGGACATCAAATTCATACATGATATTTATGTAATGTACAAGTCGAAGAGCACTACAACAATAATTTACTAGGAGAAAAATATAACTTTGTTTAATTATTACAAGTAATTCACATTACATAAGTCTTCGTTTTGTTTCTAGTTACATGAATTTTCGTTTTATTTCTAGTTACGAGCAAACGCATTGTACACCAATATATTTTTTGATTGAAAACCAATATATTTCCCTACTTGATTTATAAAAGGTGCAGAGTTTAGGAAATTCAGGTAATTAAAAATATAAACTTCGAGAGTTATTAAAGTATTGCCTCCATATCCTTATTTGGTCTCTTGCATAAGAATTGTGTAAAGATGGAGATAGACACACTAAGAACCAAAAACATGGAGTGCCCAACCAGGTTCAAACAAATGACCTCTTGATCTGCAGTCAAATGAAATACCACTAAGCTTTGGACCCTCTTCAATATGCCTATCCGCATGGTATTCAATAATTTTTGCAGAGGGAGCATAAAATTCTTGCATGAAATCTATGTCATGTACATGTCAAAGGGACATACAATAATAATTTACAAGGAGAAAATATAACTTTCTTTGATTAATAGTTGTGATTAAAGTTACATCTAGCTTCATTCTGTTTTTAGTTACATCAACCTTCGTTTTATTTCTAGTTAGCAGCAAAAGCTTTGTACACAACTCATTTTTTGATATTAAAACCAGTATATTTCCCTACTTTATTCATAAAAGGTGCATAGTTTAGGAAATTGAGGTAATTAAAACCATAAACTTTGAGAGTTATTAAAGCACAAAGATAAAGAGGCTAAGACATGAAGAAAAACACTTAGAAGAAAAATACTTAGAAGAAAAATACTTAGAAGAAAAAAATGGAGGGCCCAACCAGGTTCGAACCGGTGACCTCTTGATCTGCAGTCAAATGATCTACCACTAAGCTATAGACCCTCTTTAGAATTCTTACCTGCATGATATTCAATAAAATTTGCAAAAAGGACATCAAATTCATGCATGGTATTTATGTCATGTACATGTCGAAGAGCACTACAACAATAATTTACCAGGAGAAAAATATAACTTTGTTTAATTATTACAAGTAATTCATATTACATAAGTCTTCGTTTTGTTTCTAGTTATATCAATTTTCGTTTTGTTTCTAGTTAGCAGCCAAAGCTTTGTACACCAATACATATTTTGATTGAAACCAGTATATTTCCCTACTTGATTCATAAATGGTGCTAAGTTTAGAAAATTGAGGTTATTAAAACCATAAACTTTGAGAGTTATTAAAGCACAAAGATGGAGAGGCACATACATGAAGAGAGACCCCCTTCACCATGCTTACCCGCATGCTATTCAATAATTTATGCAGAGAGAGCATTAAATTCTTGCATGAAATCCATGTCATGTATATGTCAAAGGGAAATACAATAATACTTTACTAGGAGAAAAATATAACTTTGTTTGATTAATAGTAGTGATTAAAGTTAAATCAACCTTCATTTTGTTTTTAGGTACATCAACCTTCGTTTTATTTCTAGTTAAGAGCAAAATCTTTGTACACAAATACATTTTTTGATATGAACACTATTATATTTCCCTACTTGATTCATAAAAGGTGCAGAGTTTGGACCCTCTTAACCATGCTTACCCGCATGGTATTCAATAATTTTTGCAGAGAGAGCATTAAATTCTTGCATGAAATCCATATCATGTACATGTCAAAGGGAAATACAATAATAATTTACTAGGAGAAAAATATAACTTTCTTTGATTAATAGTAGTGATTAAAGTTACATCAACCTTCATTTTGTTTTTAGTTACATCAACCTTCGTTTTATTTCTAGTTAACAGGAAAAGCTTTGTACACAAATACATTTTTTGATATGAAAACCAGTATATTTCCCAACTTGATTCATAAAAGGTGCAGAATTTAGGAAATCAGGTAATTAAAACCATAAACTTTAAGAGTTAATAAAGCACAAAGATGGAGAGGCACATACATTAAGAGAGACACTTAGAAGAAAAATATGGATGGCCCAATCGGGTTCAAACCGTTGACCTATTGATCTGCAGTCAAATGTTCTACCACTGAGCTATGGACCATCTTTGGAATGCTTACCAGCATGATATTCAATAAAATTTGCAAAAAAGGACATCAAATTCATACATGATATTTAAGTAATGTACAAGTCGAAGAACACTACAACAATAATTTACTAGGAGAAAAATATAACTTTGTTCAATTATTACAAGTAATTCACATTACATAAGTCTTCGTTTTGTTTCTAGTTACATGAATTTTCGTTTTATTTCTAGTTACGAGCAAACGCATTGTACACCAATATATTTTTTGATTGAAAACCAATATATTTCCCTACTTGATTTATAAAAGGTGCAGAGTTTAGGAAATTCAGGTAATTAAAAATATAAACTTCGAGAGTTATTAAAGTATTGCCTCCATATCCTTATTTGGTCTCTTGCATAAGATTTGTGTAAAGATGGAGATAGACACACTAAGAACCAAAAACATGGAGTGCCCAACCAGGTTCAAACAAATGACCTCTTGATCTGCAGTCAAATGAAATACCACTAAGCTTTGGACCCTCTTCAATATGCCTATCCGCATGGTATTCAATAATTTTTGCAGAGGGAGCATAAAATTCTTGCATGAAATCTATGTCATGTACATGTCAAAGGGACATACAATAATAATTTACAAGGAGAAAATATAACTTTCTTTGATTAATAGTTGTGATTAAAGTTACATCTAGCTTCATTCTGTTTTTAGTTACATCAACCTTCGTTTTATTTCTAGTTAGCAGCAAAAGCTTTGTACACAACTCATTTTTTGATATTAAAACCAGTATATTTCCATACTTTATTCATAAAAGGTGCATAGTTTAGGAAATTGAGGTAATTAAAACCATAAACTTTGAGAGTTATTAAAGCACAAAGATAAAGAGGCTAAGACATGAAGAAAAACACTTAGAAGAAAAATACTTAGAAGAAAAAAATGGAGGGCCCAACCAGGTTCAAACCGGTGACCTCTTGATCTGCAGTCAAATGATCTACCACTAAGCTATAGACCCTCTTTAGAATTCTTACCTGCATGATATTCAATAAAATTTGCAAAAAGGACATCAAATTCATGCATGGTATTTATGTCATGTACATGTCGAAGAGCACTACAACAATAATTTACCAGGAGAAAAATATAACTTTGTTTAATTATTACAAGTAATTCATATTACATAAGTCTTCGTTTTGTTTCTAGTTATATCAATTTTCGTTTTGTTTCTAGTTAGCAGCCAAAGCTTTGTACACCAATACATTTTTTGATTGAAACCAGTATATTTCCCTACTTGATTCATAAATGGTGCTAAGTTTAGAAAATTGAGGTTATTAAAACCATAAACTTTGAGAGTTATTAAAGCACAAAGATGGAGAGGCACATACATGAAGAGAGACCCCCTTCACCATGCTTACCCGCATGCTATTCAATAATTTATGCGGAGAGAGCATTAAATTCTTGCATGAAATCCATGTCATGTATATGTCAAAGGGAAATACAATAATACTTTACTAGGAGAAAAATATAACTTTGTTTGATTAATAGTAGTGATTAAAGTTAAATCAACCTTCATTTTGTTTTTAGGTACATCAACCTTCGTTTTATTTCTAGTTAAGAGCAAAATCTTTGTACACAAATACATTTTTTGATATGAACACTATTATATTTCCCTACTTGATTCATAAAAGGTGCAGAGTTTGGACCCTCTTCACCATGCTTACCCGCATGGTATTCAATAATTTTTGCAGAGAGAGCATTAAATTCTTGCATGAAATCCATATCATGTACATGTCAAAGGGAAATACAATAATAATTTACTAGGAGAAAAATATAACTTTCTTTGATTAATAGTAGTGATTAAAGTTACATCAACCTTCATTTTGTTTTTAGTTACATCAACCTTCGTTTTATTTCTAGTTAACAGGAAAAGCTTTGTACACAAATACATTTTTTGATATGAAAACCAGTATATTTCCCAACTTGATTCATAAAAGGTGCAGAATTTAGGAAATCAGGTAATTAAAACCATAAACTTTAAGAGTTAATAAAGCACAAAGATGGAGAGGCACATACATTAAGAGAGACACTTAGAAGAAAAATATGGATGGCCCAATCGGGTTCAAACCGTTGACCTATTGATCTGCAGTCAAATGTTCTACCACTGAGCTATGGACCATCTTTGGAATGCTTACCAGCATGATATTCAATAAAATTTGCAAAAAAGGACATCAAATTCATACATGATATTTATGTAATGTACAAGTCGAAGAGCACTACAACAATAATTTACTAGGAGAAAAATATAACTTTGTTTAATTATTACAAGTAATTCACATTACATAAGTCTTCGTTTTGTTTCTAGTTACATGAATTTTCGTTTTATTTCTAGTTACGAGCAAACGCATTGTACACCAATATATTTCCCTACTTGATTTATAAAAGGTGCAGAGTTTAGGAAATTCAGGTAATTAAAAATATAAACTTCGAGAGTTATTAAAGTATTGCCTCCATATCCTTATTTGGTCTCTTGCATAAGAATTGTGTAAAGATGGAGATAGACACACTAAGAACCAAAAACATGGAGTGCCCAACCAGGTTCAAACAAATGACCTCTTGATCTGCAGTCAAATGAAATACCACTAAGCTTTGGACCCTCTTCAATATGCCTATCCGCATGGTATTCAATAATTTTTGCAGAGGGAGCATAAAATTCTTGCATGAAATCTATGTCATGTACATGTCAAAGGGACATACAATAATAATTTACAAGGAGAAAATATAACTTTCTTTGATTAATAGTTGTGATTAAAGTTACATCTAGCTTCATTCTGTTTTTAGTTACATCAACCTTCGTTTTATTTCTAGTTAGCAGCAAAAGCTTTGTACACAACTCATTTTTTGATATTAAAACCAGTATATTTCCCTACTTTATTCATAAAAGGTGCATAGTTTAGGAAATTGAGGTAATTAAAACCATAAACTTTGAGAGTTATTAAAGCACAAAGATAAAGAGGCTAAGACATGAAGAAAAACACTTAGAAGAAAAATACTTAGAAGAAAAAAATGGAGGGCCCAACCAGGTTCGAACAGGTGACCTCTTGATCTGCAGTCAAATGATCTACCACTAAGCTATAAACCCTCTTTAGAATTCTTACCTGCATGATATTCAATACAATTTGCAAAAAGGACATCAAATTCATGCATGGTATTTATGTCATGTACATGTCGAAGAGCACTACAACAATAATTTTCTAGGAGAAAAGTATAACTTTGTTTAATTATTACAAGTAATTCATATTACATAAGTCTTCGTTTTGTTTCTAGTTACATCAATTTTCGTTTTGTTTCTAGTTAGCAGCAAAAGCTTTGTACACCAATACATTTTTTGATTGAAACCAGTATATTTTCCTACTTGATTTATAAAAGGTGCAGATTTTAGGAAATTCAGGTAATTAAAAATATCAATTTCGAGAGTTAATAAAGAATCACCTCTATATCCTTATTTACTCTCTTGCAGAAGATTTGTGTAAAGATGGAGATAGACACACTAAGAACAAAAAACATAGAGTGCCCAACTGGGTTCGAACAAATGACCTCTTGATCTGAAGTCAACGGAAATACCACTAAGCTTTGGACCCTCTTCACCATGCTTACCCGCATGGTATTCAATAATTTTTGCAGAGAGAGCATTAAATTCTTGCATGAAATCCATATCATGTACATGTCAAAGGGAAATACAATAATAATTTACTAGGAGAAAAATATAACTTTCTTTGATTAATAGTAGTGATTAAAGTTACATCAACCTTCATTTTGTTTTTAGTTACATCAACCTTCGTTTTATTTCTAGTTAACAGGAAAAGCTTTGTACACAAATACATTTTTTGATATGAAAACCAGTATATTTCCCAACTTGATTCATAAAAGGTGCAGAATTTAGGAAATCAGGTAATTAAAACCATAAACTTTGAGAGTTAATAAAGCTCAAAGATGGAGAGGCACATACATTAAGAGAGACACTTAGAAGAAAAATATGGATGGCCCAATCGGGTTCAAACCGTTGACCTATTGATCTGCAGTCAAATGTTCTACCACTGAGCTATGGACCATCTTTGGAATGCTTACCAGCATGATATTCAATAAAATTTGCAAAAAAGGACATCAAATTCATACATGATATTTATGTAATGTACAAGTCGAAGAGCACTACAACAATAATTTACTAGGAGAAAAATATAACTATTTTCAATTATTACAAGTAATTCACATTACATAAGTCTTCGTTTTGTTTCTAGTTACATGAATTTTCGTTTTATGTCTAGTTACGAGCAAACGCATTGTACACCAATACATTTTTTGATTGAAAACCAATATATTTCCCTACTTGATTTATAAAAGAGGCGGATTTTAGGAAAATCAGGTAATTAAAAATATAAACTTCGAGAGTTATTAAAGCACAAAGATGGAGAGGAACACACATGAAGAGAGGCACTTAGAAGCAAAAATGGAGGGCCCAACCGGGTTCAAACCGATGAACTCTTGATCTGCAGTCAAATGCTCTACCACTGAGCTATGGACCCTCTTTAGAATGCTTACCAACATGATATTCAATAAGATTTGCAAAAAGGACACCAAATTCATGCATGATATTCATGTCATGTACAAGTCGAATAGCACTACAACAAGTATTTACTAGGAGAAAAATATAACTTTGTTCAATTATTACAAGTAATTCACATTACATAAGTCTTTGTTTTGTTTTCAGTTACATGAATTTTCGTTTTGTTTCTAGTTAACAGCAAAAGATTTGTACACCAATACATTTTTTGATTGAAAACTTGTATATTTCCCCACTTGATTTATAAAAGGTGCAGAGTTTATGAAATTCAGGTAATTAAAAATATAAACTTCGAGAGTTATTAAAGTATTGCCTCCATATCCTTATTTGGTCTCTTGCATAAGATTTGTGTAAAGATGGAGATAGACACACTAAGAACCAAAAACATGGAGTGCCCAACCAGGTTCAAACAAATGACCTCTTGATCTGCAGTCAAATGAAATACCACTAATGTTTGGACCTTCTTCAACATGCCTATCCGCATGGTATTCAATAATTTTTGCAGAGAGAGCATAAAATTCTTGCATGAAATCTATGTCATGTACATGTCAAAGGGACATACAATAATAATTTATAAGGAGAAAATATAACTTTCTTTGATTAATAGTTGTGATTAAAGTTACATCTAGCTTCATTCTGTTTTTAGTTACATCAACCTTCGTTTTATTTCTAGTTAGCAGCAAAAGCTTTGTACACAACTCATTTTTTGAAATTAAAACCAGTATATTTCCCTACTTTATTCATAAAAGGTGCATAGTTTAGGAAATTGAGGTAATTAAAACCATAAACTTTGAGAGTTATTAAAGCACAAAGATAAAGAGGCTAAGACATGAAGAAAAACACTTAGAAGAAAAATACTTAGAAGAAAAAAATGGAGGGCCCAACCAGGTTCGAACCGGTGACCTCTTGATCTGCAGTCAAATGATCTACCACTAAGCTATAGACCCTCTTTAGAATTCTTACCTGCATGATATTCAATAAAATTTGCAAAAAGGACATCAAATTCATGCATGGTATTTATGTCATGTACATGTCGAAGAGCACTACAACAATAATTTACCAGGAGAAAAATATAACTTTGTTTAATTATTACAAGTAATTCATATTACATAAGTCTTCGTTTTGTTTCTAGTTATATCAATTTTCGTTTTGTTTCTAGTTAGCAGCCAAAGCTTTGTACACCAATACATATTTTGATTGAAACCAGTATATTTCCCTACTTGATTCATAAATGGTGCTAAGTTTAGAAAATTGAGGTTATTAAAACCATAAACTTTGAGAGTTATTAAAGCACAAAGATGGAGAGGCACATACATGAAGAGAGACCCCCTTCACCATGCTTACCCGCATGCTATTCAATAATTTATGCAGAGAGAGCATTAAATTCTTGCATGAAATCCATGTCATGTATATGTCAAAGGGAAATACAATAATACTTTACTAGGAGAAAAATATAACTTTGTTTGATTAATAGTAGTGATTAAAGTTAAATCAACCTTCATTTTGTTTTTAGGTACATCAACCTTCGTTTTATTTCTAGTTAAGAGCAAAATCTTTGTACACAAATACATTTTTTGATATGAACACTATTATATTTCCCTACTTGATTCATAAAAGGTGCAGAGTTTGGACCCTATTCACCATGCTTACCCGCATGGTATTCAATAATTTTTGCAGAGAGAGCATTAAATTCTTGCATGAAATCCATATCATGTACATGTCAAAGGGAAATACAATAATAATTTACTAGGAGAAAAATATAACTTTCTTTGATTAATAGTAGTGATTAAAGTTACATCAACCTTCATTTTGTTTTTAGTTACATCAACCTTCGTTTTATTTCTAGTTAACAGGAAAAGCTTTGTACACAAATACATTTTTTGATATGAAAACCAGTATATTTCCCAACTTGATTCATAAAAGGTGCAGAATTTAGGAAATCAGGTAATTAAAACCATAAACTTTAAGAGTTAATAAAGCACAAAGATGGAGAGGCACATACATTAAGAGAGACACTTAGAAGAAAAATATGGATGGCCCAATCGGGTTCAAACCGTTGACCTATTGATCTGCAGTCAAATGTTCTACCACTGAGCTATGGACCATCTTTGGAATGCTTACCAGCATGATATTCAATAAAATTTGCAAAAAAGGACATCAAATTCATACATGATATTTATGTAATGTACAAGTCGAAGAGCACTACAACAATAATTTACTAGGAGAAAAATATAACTTTGTTTAATTATTACAAGTAATTCACATTACATAAGTCTTCGTTTTGTTTCTAGTTACATGAATTTTCGTTTTATTTCTAGTTACGAGCAAACGCATTGTACACCAATATATTTTTTGATTGAAAACCAATATATTTCCCTACTTGATTTATAAAAGGTGCAGAGTTTAGGAAATTCAGGTAATTAAAAATATAAACTTCGAGAGTTATTAAAGTATTGCCTCCATATCCTTATTTGGTCTCTTGCATAAGAATTGTGTAAAGATGGAGATAGACACACTAAGAACCAAAAACATGGAGTGCCCAACCAGGTTCAAACAAATGACCTCTTGATCTGCAGTCAAATGAAATACCACTAAGCTTTGGACCCTCTTCAATATGCCTATCCGCATGGTATTCAATAATTTTTGCAGAGGGAGCATAAAATTCTTGCATGAAATCTATGTCATGTACATGTCAAAGGGACATACAATAATAATTTACAAGGAGAAAATATAACTTTCTTTGATTAATAGTTGTGATTAAAGTTACATCTAGCTTCATTCTGTTTTTAGTTACATCAACCTTCGTTTTATTTCTAGTTAGCAGCAAAAGCTTTGTACACAACTCATTTTTTGATATTAAAACCAGTATATTTCCCTACTTTATTCATAAAAGGTGCATAGTTTAGGAAATTGAGGTAATTAAAACCATAAACTTTGAGAGTTATTAAAGCACAAAGATAAAGAGGCTAAGACATGAAGAAAAACACTTAGAAGAAAAATACTTAGAAGAAAAAAATGGAGGGCCCAACCAGGTTCGAACAGGTGACCTCTTGATCTGCAGTCAAATGATCTACCACTAAGCTATAAACCCTCTTTAGAATTCTTACCTGCATGATATTCAATACAATTTGCAAAAAGGACATCAAATTCATGCATGGTATTTATGTCATGTACATGTCGAAGAGCACTACAACAATAATTTTCTAGGAGAAAAGTATAACTTTGTTTAATTATTACAAGTAATTCATATTACATAAGTCTTCGTTTTGTTTCTAGTTACATCAATTTTCGTTTTGTTTCTAGTTAGCAGCAAAAGCTTTGTACACCAATACATTTTTTGATTGAAACCAGTATATTTTCCTACTTGATTTATAAAAGGTGCAGATTTTAGGAAATTCAGGTAATTAAAAATATCAATTTCGAGAGTTAATAAAGTATCACCTCTATATCCTTATTTACTCTCTTGCAGAAGATTTGTGTAAAGATGGAGATAGACACACTAAGAACAAAAAACATAGAGTGCCCAACTGGGTTCGAACAAATGACCTCTTGATCTGAAGTCAACGGAAATACCACTAAGCTTTGGACCCTCTTCACCATGCTTACCCGCATGGTATTCAATAATTTTTGCAGAGAGAGCATTAAATTCTTGCATGAAATCCATATCATGTACATGTCAAAGGGAAATACAATAATAATTTACTAGGAGAAAAATATAACTTTCTTTGATTAATAGTAGTGATTAAAGTTACATCAACCTTCATTTTGTTTTTAGTTACATCAACCTTCGTTTTATTTCTAGTTAACAGGAAAAGCTTTGTACACAAATACATTTTTTGATATGAAAACCAGTATATTTCCCAACTTGATTCATAAAAGGTGCAGAATTTAGGAAATCAGGTAATTAAAACCATAAACTTTGAGAGTTAATAAAGCACAAAGATGGAGAGGCACATACATTAAGAGAGACACTTAGAAGAAAAATATGGATGGCCCAATCGGGTTCAAACCGTTGACCTATTGATCTGCAGTCAAATGTTCTACCACTGAGCTATGGACCATCTTTGGAATGCTTACCAGCATGATATTCAATAAAATTTGCAAAAAAGGACATCAAATTCATACATGATATTTATGTAATGTACAAGTCGAAGAGCACTACAACAATAATTTACTAGGAGAAAAATATAACTATTTTCAATTATTACAAGTAATTCACATTACATAAGTCTTCGTTTTGTTTCTAGTTACATGAATTTTCGTTTTATGTCTAGTTACGAGCAAACGCATTGTACACCAATACATTTTTTGATTGAAAACCAATATATTTCCCTACTTGATTTATAAAAGAGGCGGATTTTAGGAAAATCAGGTAATTAAAAATATAAACTTCGAGAGTTATTAAAGCACAAAGATGGAGAGGAACACACATGAAGAGAGGCACTTAGAAGCAAAAATGGAGGGCCCAACCGGGTTCAAACCGATGAACTCTTGATCTGCAGTCAAATGCTCTACCACTGAGCTATGGACCCTCTTTAGAATGCTTACCAACATGATATTCAATAAGATTTGCAAAAAGGACACCAAATTCATGCATGATATTCATGTCATGTACAAGTCGAATAGCACTACAACAAGTATTTACTAGGAGAAAAATATAACTTTGTTCAATTATTACAAGTAATTCACATTACATAAGTCTTTGTTTTGTTTTCAGTTACATGAATTTTCGTTTTGTTTCTAGTTAACAGCAAAAGATTTGTACACCAATACATTTTTTGATTGAAAACTTGTATATTTCCCCACTTGATTTATAAAAGGTGCAGAGTTTAGGAAATTCAGGTAATTAAAAATATAAACTTCGAGAGTTATTAAAGTATTGCCTCCATATCCTTATTTGGTCTCTTGCATAAGATTTGTGTAAAGATGGAGATAGACACACTAAGAACCAAAAACATGGAGTGCCCAACCAGGTTCAAACAAATGACCTCTTGATCTGCAGTCAAATGAAATACCACTAAGCTTTGGACCCTCTTCAATATGCCTATCCGCATGGTATTCAATAATTTTTGCAGAGGGAGCATAAAATTCTTGCATGAAATCTATGTCATGTACATGTCAAAGGGACATACAATAATAATTTACAAGGAGAAAATATAACTTTCTTTGATTAATAGTTGTGATTAAAGTTACATCTAGCTTCATTCTGTTTTTAGTTACATCAACCTTCGTTTTATTTCTAGTTAGCAGCAAAAGCTTTGTACACAACTCATTTTTTGATATTAAAACCAGTATATTTCCATACTTTATTCATAAAAGGTGCATAGTTTAGGAAATTGAGGTAATTAAAACCATAAACTTTGAGAGTTATTAAAGCACAAAGATAAAGAGGCTAAGACATGAAGAAAAACACTTAGAAGAAAAATACTTAGAAGAAAAAAATGGAGGGCCCAACCAGGTTCGAACCGGTGACCTCTTGATCTGCAGTCAAATGATCTACCACTAAGCTATAGACCCTCTTTAGAATTCTTACCTGCATGATATTCAATAAAATTTGCAAAAAGGACATCAAATTCATGCATGGTATTTATGTCATGTACATGTCGAAGAGCACTACAACAATAATTTACCAGGAGAAAAATATAACTTTGTTTAATTATTACAAGTAATTCATATTACATAAGTCTTCGTTTTGTTTCTAGTTATATCAATTTTCGTTTTGTTTCTAGTTAGCAGCCAAAGCTTTGTACACCAATACATATTTTGATTGAAACCAGTATATTTCCCTACTTGATTCATAAATGGTGCTAAGTTTAGAAAATTGAGGTTATTAAAACCATAAACTTTGAGAGTTATTAAAGCACAAAGATGGAGAGGCACATACATGAAGAGAGACCCCCTTCACCATGCTTACCCGCATGCTATTCAATAATTTATGCAGAGAGAGCATTAAATTCTTGCATGAAATCCATGTCATGTATATGTCAAAGGGAAATACAATAATACTTTACTAGGAGAAAAATATAACTTTGTTTGATTAATAGTAGTGATTAAAGTTAAATCAACCTTCATTTTGTTTTTAGGTACATCAACCTTCGTTTTATTTCTAGTTAAGAGCAAAATCTTTGTACACAAATACATTTTTTGATATGAACACTATTATATTTCCCTACTTGATTCATAAAAGGTGCAGAGTTTGGACCCTCTTCACCATGCTTACCCGCATGGTATTCAATAATTTTTGCAGAGAGAGCATTAAATTCTTGCATGAAATCCATATCATGTACATGTCAAAGGGAAATACAATAATAATTTACTAGGAGAAAAATATAACTTTCTTTGATTAATAGTAGTGATTAAAGTTACATCAACCTTCATTTTGTTTTTAGTTACATCAACCTTCGTTTTATTTCTAGTTAACAGGAAAAGCTTTGTACACAAATACATTTTTTGATATGAAAACCAGTATATTTCCCAACTTGATTCATAAAAGGTGCAGAATTTAGGAAATCAGGTAATTAAAACCATAAACTTTAAGAGTTAATAAAGCACAAAGATGGAGAGGCACATACATTAAGAGAGACACTTAGAAGAAAAATATGGATGGCCCAATCGGGTTCAAACCGTTGACCTATTGATCTGCAGTCAAATGTTCTACCACTGAGCTATGGACCATCTTTGGAATGCTTACCAGCATGATATTCAATAAAATTTGCAAAAAAGGACATCAAATTCATACATGATATTTATGTAATGTACAAGTCGAAGAGCACTACAACAATAATTTACTAGGAGAAAAATATAACTTTGTTTAATTATTACAAGTAATTCACATTACATAAGTCTTCGTTTTGTTTCTAGTTACATGAATTTTCGTTTTATTTCTAGTTACGAGCAAACGCATTGTACACCAATATATTTTTTGATTGAAAACCAATATATTTCCCTACTTGATTTATAAAAGGTGCAGAGTTTAGGAAATTCAGGTAATTAAAAATATAAACTTCGAGAGTTATTAAAGTATTGCCTCCATATCCTTATTTGGTCTCTTGCATAAGAATTGTGTAAAGATGGAGATAGACACACTAAGAACCAAAAACATGGAGTGCCCAACCAGGTTCAAACAAATGACCTCTTGATCTGCAGTCAAATGAAATACCACTAAGCTTTGGACCCTCTTCAATATGCCTATCCGCATGGTATTCAATAATTTTTGCAGAGGGAGCATAAAATTCTTGCATGAAATCTATGTCATGTACATGTCAAAGGGACATACAATAATAATTTACAAGGAGAAAATATAACTTTCTTTGATTAATAGTTGTGATTAAAGTTACATCTAGCTTCATTCTGTTTTTAGTTACATCAACCTTCGTTTTATTTCTAGTTAGCAGCAAAAGCTTTGTACACAACTCATTTTTTGATATTAAAACCAGTATATTTCCCTACTTTATTCATAAAAGGTGCATAGTTTAGGAAATTGAGGTAATTAAAACCATAAACTTTGAGAGTTATTAAAGCACAAAGATAAAGAGGCTAAGACATGAAGAAAAACACTTAGAAGAAAAATACTTAGAAGAAAAAAATGGAGGGCCCAACCAGGTTCGAACAGGTGACCTCTTGATCTGCAGTCAAATGATCTACCACTAAGCTATAAACCCTCTTTAGAATTCTTACCTGCATGATATTCAATACAATTTGCAAAAAGGACATCAAATTCATGCATGGTATTTATGTCATGTACATGTCGAAGAGCACTACAACAATAATTTTCTAGGAGAAAAGTATAACTTTGTTTAATTATTACAAGTAATTCATATTACATAAGTCTTCGTTTTGTTTCTAGTTACATCAATTTTCGTTTTGTTTCTAGTTAGCAGCAAAAGCTTTGTACACCAATACATTTTTTGATTGAAACCAGTATATTTTCCTACTTGATTTATAAAAGGTGCAGATTTTAGGAAATTCAGGTAATTAAAAATATCAATTTCGAGAGTTAATAAAGTATCACCTCTATATCCTTATTTACTCTCTTGCAGAAGATTTGTGTAAAGATGGAGATAGACACACTAAGAACAAAAAACATAGAGTGCCCAACTGGGTTCGAACAAATGACCTCTTGATCTGAAGTCAACGGAAATACCACTAAGCTTTGGACCCTCTTCACCATGCTTACCCGCATGGTATTCAATAATTTTTGCAGAGAGAGCATTAAATTCTTGCATGAAATCCATATCATGTACATGTCAAAGGGAAATACAATAATAATTTACTAGGAGAAAAATATAACTTTCTTTGATTAATAGTAGTGATTAAAGTTACATCAACCTTCATTTTGTTTTTAGTTACATCAACCTTCGTTTTATTTCTAGTTAACAGGAAAAGCTTTGTACACAAATACATTTTTTGATATGAAAACCAGTATATTTCCCAACTTGATTCATAAAAGGTGCAGAATTTAGGAAATCAGGTAATTAAAACCATAAACTTTGAGAGTTAATAAAGCACAAAGATGGAGAGGCACATACATTAAGAGAGACACTTAGAAGAAAAATATGGATGGCCCAATCGGGTTCAAACCGTTGACCTATTGATCTGCAGTCAAATGTTCTACCACTGAGCTATGGACCATCTTTGGAATGCTTACCAGCATGATATTCAATAAAATTTGCAAAAAAGGACATCAAATTCATACATGATATTTATGTAATGTACAAGTCGAAGAGCACTACAACAATAATTTACTAGGAGAAAAATATAACTATTTTCAATTATTACAAGTAATTCACATTACATAAGTCTTCGTTTTGTTTCTAGTTACATGAATTTTCGTTTTATGTCTAGTTACGAGCAAACGCATTGTACACCAATACATTTTTTGATTGAAAACCAATATATTTCCCTACTTGATTTATAAAAGAGGCGGATTTTAGGAAAATCAGGTAATTAAAAATATAAACTTCGAGAGTTATTAAAGCACAAAGATGGAGAGGAACACACATGAAGAGAGGCACTTAGAAGCAAAAATGGAGGGCCCAACCGGGTTCAAACCGATGAACTCTTGATCTGCAGTCAAATGCTCTACCACTGAGCTATGGACCCTCTTTAGAATGCTTACCAACATGATATTCAATAAGATTTGCAAAAAGGACACCAAATTCATGCATGATATTCATGTCATGTACAAGTCGAATAGCACTACAACAAGTATTTACTAGGAGAAAAATATAACTTTGTTCAATTATTACAAGTAATTCACATTACATAAGTCTTTGTTTTGTTTTCAGTTACATGAATTTTCGTTTTGTTTCTAGTTAACAGCAAAAGATTTGTACACCAATACATTTTTTGATTGAAAACTTGTATATTTCCCCACTTGATTTATAAAAGGTGCAGAGTTTAGGAAATTCAGGTAATTAAAAATATAAACTTCGAGAGTTATTAAAGTATTGCCTCCATATCCTTATTTGGTCTCTTGCATAAGATTTGTGTAAAGATGGAGATAGACACACTAAGAACCAAAAACATGGAGTGCCCAACCAGGTTCAAACAAATGACCTCTTGATCTGCAGTCAAATGAAATACCACTAATGTTTGGACCTTCTTCAACATGCCTATCCGCATGGTATTCAATAATTTTTGCAGAGAGAGCATAAAATTCTTGCATGAAATCTATGTCATGTACATGTCAAAGGGACATACAATAATAATTTATAAGGAGAAAATATAACTTTCTTTGATTAATAGTTGTGATTAAAGTTACATCTAGCTTCATTCTGTTTTTAGTTACATCAACCTTCGTTTTATTTCTAGTTAGCAGCAAAAGCTTTGTACACAACTCATTTTTTGAAATTAAAACCAGTATATTTCCCTACTTTATTCATAAAAGGTGCATAGTTTAGGAAATTGAGGTAATTAAAACCATAAACTTTGAGAGTTATTAAAGCACAAAGATAAAGAGGCTAAGACATGAAGAAAAACACTTAGAAGAAAAATACTTAGAAGAAAAAAATGGAGGGCCCAACCAGGTTCGAACCGGTGACCTCTTGATCTGCAGTCAAATGATCTACCACTAAGCTATAGACCCTCTTTAGAATTCTTACCTGCATGATATTCAATAAAATTTGCAAAAAGGACATCAAATTCATGCATGGTATTTATGTCATGTACATGTCGAAGAGCACTACAACAATAATTTACCAGGAGAAAAATATAACTTTGTTTAATTATTACAAGTAATTCATATTACATAAGTCTTCGTTTTGTTTCTAGTTATATCAATTTTCGTTTTGTTTCTAGTTAGCAGCCAAAGCTTTGTACACCAATACATATTTTGATTGAAACCAGTATATTTCCCTACTTGATTCATAAATGGTGCTAAGTTTAGAAAATTGAGGTTATTAAAACCATAAACTTTGAGAGTTATTAAAGCACAAAGATGGAGAGGCACATACATGAAGAGAGACCCCCTTCACCATGCTTACCCGCATGCTATTCAATAATTTATGCAGAGAGAGCATTAAATTCTTGCATGAAATCCATGTCATGTATATGTCAAAGGGAAATACAATAATACTTTACTAGGAGAAAAATATAACTTTGTTTGATTAATAGTAGTGATTAAAGTTAAATCAACCTTCATTTTGTTTTTAGGTACATCAACCTTCGTTTTATTTCTAGTTAAGAGCAAAATCTTTGTACACAAATACATTTTTTGATATGAACACTATTATATTTCCCTACTTGATTCATAAAAGGTGCAGAGTTTGGACCCTCTTCACCATGCTTACCCGCATGGTATTCAATAATTTTTGCAGAGAGAGCATTAAATTCTTGCATGAAATCCATATCATGTACATGTCAAAGGGAAATACAATAATAATTTACTAGGAGAAAAATATAACTTTCTTTGATTAATAGTAGTGATTAAAGTTACATCAACCTTCATTTTGTTTTTAGTTACATCAACCTTCGTTTTATTTCTAGTTAACAGGAAAAGCTTTGTACACAAATACATTTTTTGATATGAAAACCAGTATATTTCCCAACTTGATTCATAAAAGGTGCAGAATTTAGGAAATCAGGTAATTAAAACCATAAACTTTAAGAGTTAATAAAGCACAAAGATGGAGAGGCACATACATTAAGAGAGACACTTAGAAGAAAAATATGGATGGCCCAATCGGGTTCAAACCGTTGACCTATTGATCTGCAGTCAAATGTTCTACCACTGAGCTATGGACCATCTTTGGAATGCTTACCAGCATGATATTCAATAAAATTTGCAAAAAAGGACATCAAATTCATACATGATATTTATGTAATGTACAAGTCGAAGAGCACTACAACAATAATTTACTAGGAGAAAAATATAACTTTGTTTAATTATTACAAGTAATTCACATTACATAAGTCTTCGTTTTGTTTCTAGTTACATGAATTTTCGTTTTATTTCTAGTTACGAGCAAACGCATTGTACACCAATATATTTTTTGATTGAAAACCAATATATTTCCCTACTTGATTTATAAAAGGTGCAGAGTTTAGGAAATTCAGGTAATTAAAAATATAAACTTCGAGAGTTATTAAAGTATTGCCTCCATATCCTTATTTGGTCTCTTGCATAAGAATTGTGTAAAGATGGAGATAGACACACTAAGAACCAAAAACATGGAGTGCCCAACCAGGTTCAAACAAATGACCTCTTGATCTGCAGTCAAATGAAATACCACTAAGCTTTGGACCCTCTTCAATATGCCTATCCGCATGGTATTCAATAATTTTTGCAGAGGGAGCATAAAATTCTTGCATGAAATCTATGTCATGTACATGTCAAAGGGACATACAATAATAATTTACAAGGAGAAAATATAACTTTCTTTGATTAATAGTTGTGATTAAAGTTACATCTAGCTTCATTCTGTTTTTAGTTACATCAACCTTCGTTTTATTTCTAGTTAGCAGCAAAAGCTTTGTACACAACTCATTTTTTGATATTAAAACCAGTATATTTCCCTACTTTATTCATAAAAGGTGCATAGTTTAGGAAATTGAGGTAATTAAAACCATAAACTTTGAGAGTTATTAAAGCACAAAGATAAAGAGGCTAAGACATGAAGAAAAACACTTAGAAGAAAAATACTTAGAAGAAAAAAATGGAGGGCCCAACCAGGTTCGAACAGGTGACCTCTTGATCTGCAGTCAAATGATCTACCACTAAGCTATAAACCCTCTTTAGAATTCTTACCTGCATGATATTCAATACAATTTGCAAAAAGGACATCAAATTCATGCATGGTATTTATGTCATGTACATGTCGAAGAGCACTACAACAATAATTTTCTAGGAGAAAAGTATAACTTTGTTTAATTATTACAAGTAATTCATATTACATAAGTCTTCGTTTTGTTTCTAGTTACATCAATTTTCGTTTTGTTTCTAGTTAGCAGCAAAAGCTTTGTACACCAATACATTTTTTGATTGAAACCAGTATATTTTCCTACTTGATTTATAAAAGGTGCAGATTTTAGGAAATTCAGGTAATTAAAAATATCAATTTCGAGAGTTAATAAAGTATCACCTCTATATCCTTATTTACTCTCTTGCAGAAGATTTGTGTAAAGATGGAGATAGACACACTAAGAACAAAAAACATAGAGTGCCCAACTGGGTTCGAACAAATGACCTCTTGATCTGAAGTCAACGGAAATACCACTAAGCTTTGGACCCTCTTCACCATGCTTACCCGCATGGTATTCAATAATTTTTGCAGAGAGAGCATTAAATTCTTGCATGAAATCCATATCATGTACATGTCAAAGGGAAATACAATAATAATTTACTAGGAGAAAAATATAACTTTCTTTGATTAATAGTAGTGATTAAAGTTACATCAACCTTCATTTTGTTTTTAGTTACATCAACCTTCGTTTTATTTCTAGTTAACAGGAAAAGCTTTGTACACAAATACATTTTTTGATATGAAAACCAGTATATTTCCCAACTTGATTCATAAAAGGTGCAGAATTTAGGAAATCAGGTAATTAAAACCATAAACTTTAAGAGTTAATAAAGCACAAAGATGGAGAGGCACATACATTAAGAGAGACACTTAGAAGAAAAATATGGATGGCCCAATCGGGTTCAAACCGTTGACCTATTGATCTGCAGTCAAATGTTCTACCACTGAGCTATGGACCATCTTTGGAATGCTTACCAGCATGATATTCAATAAAATTTGCAAAAAAGGACATCAAATTCATACATGATATTTATGTAATGTACAAGTCGAAGAGCACTACAACAATAATTTACTAGGAGAAAAATATAACTATTTTCAATTATTACAAGTAATTCACATTACATAAGTCTTCGTTTTGTTTCTAGTTACATGAATTTTCGTTTTATGTCTAGTTACGAGCAAACGCATTGTACACCAATACATTTTTTGATTGAAAACCAATATATTTCCCTACTTGATTTATAAAAGAGGCGGATTTTAGGAAAATCAGGTAATTAAAAATATAAACTTCGAGAGTTATTAAAGCACAAAGATGGAGAGGAACACACATGAAGAGAGGCACTTAGAAGCAAAAATGGAGGGCCCAACCGGGTTCAAACCGATGAACTCTTGATCTGCAGTCAAATGCTCTACCACTGAGCTATGGACCCTCTTTAGAATGCTTACCAACATGATATTCAATAAAATTTGCAAAAAGGACACCAAATTCATGCATGATATTCATGTCATGTACAAGTCGAATAGCACTACAACAAGTATTTACTAGGAGAAAAATATAACTTTGTTCAATTATTACAAGTAATTCACATTACATAAGTCTTTGTTTTGTTTTCAGTTACATGAATTTTCGTTTTGTTTCTAGTTAACAGCAAAAGATTTGTACACCAATACATTTTTTGATTGAAAACTTGTATATTTCCCCACTTGATTTATAAAAGGTGCAGAGTTTAGGAAATTCAGGTAATTAAAAATATAAACTTCGAGAGTTATTAAAGTATTGCCTCCATATCCTTATTTGGTCTCTTGCATAAGATTTGTGTAAAGATGGAGATAGACACACTAAGAACCAAAAACATGGAGTGCCCAACCAGGTTCAAACAAATGACCTCTTGATCTGCAGTCAAATGAAATACCACTAATGTTTGGACCTTCTTCAACATGCCTATCCGCATGGTATTCAATAATTTTTGCAGAGAGAGCATAAAATTCTTGCATGAAATCTATGTCATGTACATGTCAAAGGGACATACAATAATAATTTATAAGGAGAAAATATAACTTTCTTTGATTAATAGTTGTGATTAAAGTTACATCTAGCTTCATTCTGTTTTTAGTTACATCAACCTTCGTTTTATTTCTAGTTAGCAGCAAAAGCTTTGTACACAACTCATTTTTTGAAATTAAAACCAGTATATTTCCCTACTTTATTCATAAAAGGTGCATAGTTTAGGAAATTGAGGTAATTAAAACCATAAACTTTGAGAGTTATTAAAGCACAAAGATAAAGAGGCTAAGACATGAAGAAAAACACTTAGAAGAAAAATACTTAGAAGAAAAAAATGGAGGGCCCAACCAGGTTCGAACCGGTGACCTCTTGATCTGCAGTCAAATGATCTACCACTAAGCTATAGACCCTCTTTAGAATTCTTACCTGCATGATATTCAATACAATTTGCAAAAAGGACATCAAATTCATGCATGGTATTTATGTCATGTACATGTCGAAGAGCACTACAACAATAATTTTCTAGGAGAAAAGTATAACTTTGTTTAATTATTACAAGTAATTCATATTACATAAGTCTTCGTTTTGTTTCTAGTTATATCAATTTTCGTTTTGTTTCTAGTTAGCAGCAAAAGCTTTGTACACCAATACATTTTTTGATTGAAACCAGTATATTTCCCTACTTGATTCATAAATGGTGCTAAGTTTAGAAAATTGAGGTTATTAAAACCATAAACTTTGAGAGTTATTAAAGCACAAAGATGGAGAGGCACATACATGAAGAGAGACCCCCTTCACCATGCTTACCCGCATGCTATTCAATAATTTATGCAGAGAGAGCATTAAATTCTTGCATGAAATCCATGTCATGTATATGTCAAAGGGAAATACAATAATACTTTACTAGGAGAAAAATATAACTTTGTTTGATTAATAGTAGTGATTAAAGTTAAATCAACCTTCATTTTGTTTTTAGGTACATCAACCTTCGTTTTATTTCTAGTTAAGAGCAAAATCTTTGTACACAAATACATTTTTTGATATGAACACTATTATATTTCCCTACTTGATTCATAAAAGGTGCAGAGTTTGGACCCTCTTCACCATGCTTACCCGCATGGTATTCAATAATTTTTGCAGAGAGAGCATTAAATTCTTGCATGAAATCCATATCATGTACATGTCAAAGGGAAATACAATAATAATTTACTAGGAGAAAAATATAACTTTCTTTGATTAATAGTAGTGATTAAAGTTACATCAACCTTCATTTTGTTTTTAGTTACATCAACCTTCGTTTTATTTCTAGTTAACAGGAAAAGCTTTGTACACAAATACATTTTTTGATATGAAAACCAGTATATTTCCCAACTTGATTCATAAAAGGTGCAGAATTTAGGAAATCAGGTAATTAAAACCATAAACTTTAAGAGTTAATAAAGCACAAAGATGGAGAGGCACATACATTAAGAGAGACACTTAGAAGAAAAATATGGATGGCCCAATCGGGTTCAAACCGTTGACCTATTGATCTGCAGTCAAATGTTCTACCACTGAGCTATGGACCATCTTTGGAATGCTTACCAGCATGATATTCAATAAAATTTGCAAAAAAGGACATCAAATTCATACATGATATTTAAGTAATGTACAAGTCGAAGAGCACTACAACAATAATTTACTAGGAGAAAAATATAACTTTGTTCAATTATTACAAGTAATTCACATTACATAAGTCTTCGTTTTGTTTCTAGTTACATGAATTTTCGTTTTATTTCTAGTTACGAGCAAACGCATTGTACACCAATATATTTTTTGATTGAAAACCAATATATTTCCCTACTTGATTTATAAAAGGTGCAGAGTTTAGGAAATTCAGGTAATTAAAAATATAAACTTCGAGAGTTATTAAAGTATTGCCTCCATATCCTTATTTGGTCTCTTGCATAAGATTTGTGTAAAGATGGAGATAGACACACTAAGAACCAAAAACATGGAGTGCCCAACCAGGTTCAAACAAATGACCTCTTGATCTGCAGTCAAATGAAATACCACTAAGCTTTGGACCCTCTTCAATATGCCTATCCGCATGGTATTCAATAATTTTTGCAGAGGGAGCATAAAATTCTTGCATGAAATCTATGTCATGTACATGTCAAAGGGACATACAATAATAATTTACAAGGAGAAAATATAACTTTCTTTGATTAATAGTTGTGATTAAAGTTACATCTAGCTTCATTCTGTTTTTAGTTACATCAACCTTCGTTTTATTTCTAGTTAGCAGCGAAAGCTTTGTACACAACTCATTTTTTGATATTAAAACCAGTATATTTCCATACTTTATTCATAAAAGGTGCATAGTTTAGGAAATTGAGGTAATTAAAACCATAAACTTTGAGAGTTATTAAAGCACAAAGATAAAGAGGCTAAGACATGAAGAAAAACACTTAGAAGAAAAATACTTAGAAGAAAAAAATGGAGGGCCCAACCAGGTTCGAACCGGTGACCTCTTGATCTGCAGTCAAATGATCTACCACTAAGCTATAGACCCTCTTTAGAATTCTTACCTGCATGATATTCAATAAAATTTGCAAAAAGGACATCAAATTCATGCATGGTATTTATGTCATGTACATGTCGAAGAGCACTACAACAATAATTTACCAGGAGAAAAATATAACTTTGTTTAATTATTACAAGTAATTCATATTACATAAGTCTTCGTTTTGTTTCTAGTTATATCAATTTTCGTTTTGTTTCTAGTTAGCAGCCAAAGCTTTGTACACCAATACATTTTTTGATTGAAACCAGTATATTTCCCTACTTGATTCATAAATGGTGCTAAGTTTAGAAAATTGAGGTTATTAAAACCATAAACTTTGAGAGTTATTAAAGCACAAAGATGGAGAGGCACATACATGAAGAGAGACCCCCTTCACCATGCTTACCCGCATGCTATTCAATAATTTTTGCAGAGAGAGCATTAAATTCTTGCATGAAATCCATGTCATGTATATGTCAAAGGGAAATACAATAATACTTTACTAGGAGAAAAATATAACTTTGTTTGATTAATAGTAGTGATTAAAGTTAAATCAACCTTCATTTTGTTTTTAGGTACATAAACCTTCGTTTTATTTCTAGTTAAGAGCAAAATCTTTGTACACAAATACATTTTTTGATATGAACACTATTATATTTCCCTACTTGATTCATAAAAGGTGCAGAGTTTGGACCCTCTTCACCATGCTTACCCGCATGGTATTCAATAATTTTTGCAGAGAGAGCATTAAATTCTTGCATGAAATCCATATCATGTACATGTCAAAGGGAAATACAATAATAATTTACTAGGAGAAAAATATAACTTTCTTTGATTAATAGTAGTGATTAAAGTTACATCAACCTTCATTTTGTTTTTAGTTACATCAACCTTCGTTTTATTTCTAGTTAACAGGAAAAGCTTTGTACACAAATACATTTTTTGATATGAAAACCAGTATATTTCCCAACTTGATTCATAAAAGGTGCAGAATTTAGGAAATCAGGTAATTAAAACCATAAACTTTAAGAGTTAATAAAGCACAAAGATGGAGAGGCACATACATTAAGAGAGACACTTAGAAGAAAAATATGGATGGCCCAATCGGGTTCAAACCGTTGACCTATTGATCTGCAGTCAAATGTTCTACCACTGAGCTATGGACCATCTTTGGAATGCTTACCAGCATGATATTCAATAAAATTTGCAAAAAAGGACATCAAATTCATACATGATATTTAAGTAATGTACAAGTCGAAGAGCACTACAACAATAATTTACTAGGAGAAAAATATAACTTTGTTTAATTATTACAAGTAATTCACATTACATAAGTCTTCGTTTTGTTTCTAGTTACATGAATTTTCGTTTTATTTCTAGTTACGAGCAAACGCATTGTACACCAATATATTTTTTGATTGAAAACCAATATATTTCCCTACTTGATTTATAAAAGGTGCAGAGTTTAGGAAATTCAGGTAATTAAAAATATAAACTTCGAGAGTTATTAAAGTATTGCCTCCATATCCTTATTTGGTCTCTTGCATAAGAATTGTGTAAAGATGGAGATAGACACACTAAGAACCAAAAACATGGAGTGCCCAACCAGGTTCAAACAAATGACCTCTTGATCTGCAGTCAAATGAAATACCACTAAGCTTTGGACCCTCTTCAATATGCCTATCCGCATGGTATTCAATAATTTTTGCAGAGGGAGCATAAAATTCTTGCATGAAATCTATGTCATGTACATGTCAAAGGGACATACAATAATAATTTACAAGGAGAAAATATAACTTTCTTTGATTAATAGTTGTGATTAAAGTTACATCTAGCTTCATTCTGTTTTTAGTTACATCAACCTTCGTTTTATTTCTAGTTAGCAGCAAAAGCTTTGTACACAACTCATTTTTTGATATTAAAACCAGTATATTTCCCTACTTTATTCATAAAAGGTGCATAGTTTAGGAAATTGAGGTAATTAAAACCATAAACTTTGAGAGTTATTAAAGCACAAAGATAAAGAGGCTAAGACATGAAGAAAAACACTTAGAAGAAAAATACTTAGAAGAAAAAAATGGAGGGCCCAACCAGGTTCGAACAGGTGACCTCTTGATCTGCAGTCAAATGATCTACCACTAAGCTATAAACCCTCTTTAGAATTCTTACCTGCATGATATTCAATACAATTTGCAAAAAGGACATCAAATTCATGCATGGTATTTATGTCATGTACATGTCGAAGAGCACTACAACAATAATTTTCTAGGAGAAAAGTATAACTTTGTTTAATTATTACAAGTAATTCATATTACATAAGTCTTCGTTTTGTTTCTAGTTACATCAATTTTCGTTTTGTTTCTAGTTAGCAGCAAAAGCTTTGTACACCAATACATTTTTTGATTGAAACCAGTATATTTTCCTACTTGATTTATAAAAGGTGCAGATTTTAGGAAATTCAGGTAATTAAAAATATCAATTTCGAGAGTTAATAAAGAATCACCTCTATATCCTTATTTACTCTCTTGCAGAAGATTTGTGTAAAGATGGAGATAGACACACTAAGAACAAAAAACATAGAGTGCCCAACTGGGTTCGAACAAATGACCTCTTGATCTGAAGTCAACGGAAATACCACTAAGCTTTGGACCCTCTTCACCATGCTTACCCGCATGGTATTCAATAATTTTTGCAGAGAGAGCATTAAATTCTTGCATGAAATCCATATCATGTACATGTCAAAGGGAAATACAATAATAATTTACTAGGAGAAAAATATAACTTTCTTTGATTAATAGTAGTGATTAAAGTTACATCAACCTTCATTTTGTTTTTAGTTACATCAACCTTCGTTTTATTTCTAGTTAACAGGAAAAGCTTTGTACACAAATACATTTTTTGATATGAAAACCAGTATATTTCCCAACTTGATTCATAAAAGGTGCAGAATTTAGGAAATCAGGTAATTAAAACCATAAACTTTGAGAGTTAATAAAGCACAAAGATGGAGAGGCACATACATTAAGAGAGACACTTAGAAGAAAAATATGGATGGCCCAATCGGGTTCAAACCGTTGACCTATTGATCTGCAGTCAAATGTTCTACCACTGAGCTATGGACCATCTTTGGAATGCTTACCAGCATGATATTCAATAAAATTTGCAAAAAAGGACATCAAATTCATACATGATATTTATGTAATGTACAAGTCGAAGAGCACTACAACAATAATTTACTAGGAGAAAAATATAACTATTTTCAATTATTACAAGTAATTCACATTACATAAGTCTTCGTTTTGTTTCTAGTTACATGAATTTTCGTTTTATGTCTAGTTACGAGCAAACGCATTGTACACCAATACATTTTTTGATTGAAAACCAATATATTTCCCTACTTGATTTATAAAAGAGGCGGATTTTAGGAAAATCAGGTAATTAAAAATATAAACTTCGAGAGTTATTAAAGCACAAAGATGGAGAGGAACACACATGAAGAGAGGCACTTAGAAGCAAAAATGGAGGGCCCAACCGGGTTCAAACCGATGAACTCTTGATCTGCAGTCAAATGCTCTACCACTGAGCTATGGACCCTCTTTAGAATGCTTACCAACATGATATTCAATAAAATTTGCAAAAAGGACACCAAATTCATGCATGATATTCATGTCATGTACAAGTCGAATAGCACTACAACAAGTATTTACTAGGAGAAAAATATAACTTTGTTCAATTATTACAAGTAATTCACATTACATAAGTCTTTGTTTTGTTTTCAGTTACATGAATTTTCGTTTTGTTTCTAGTTAACAGCAAAAGATTTGTACACCAATACATTTTTTGATTGAAAACTTGTATATTTCCCCACTTGATTTATAAAAGGTGCAGAGTTTAGGAAATTCAGGTAATTAAAAATATAAACTTCGAGAGTTATTAAAGTATTGCCTCCATATCCTTATTTGGTCTCTTGCATAAGATTTGTGTAAAGATGGAGATAGACACACTAAGAACCAAAAACATGGAGTGCCCAACCAGGTTCAAACAAATGACCTCTTGATCTGCAGTCAAATGAAATACCACTAATGTTTGGACCTTCTTCAACATGCCTATCCGCATGGTATTCAATAATTTTTGCAGAGAGAGCATAAAATTCTTGCATGAAATCTATGTCATGTACATGTCAAAGGGACATACAATAATAATTTATAAGGAGAAAATATAACTTTCTTTGATTAATAGTTGTGATTAAAGTTACATCTAGCTTCATTCTGTTTTTAGTTACATCAACCTTCGTTTTATTTCTAGTTAGCAGCAAAAGCTTTGTACACAACTCATTTTTTGAAATTAAAACCAGTATATTTCCCTACTTTATTCATAAAAGGTGCATAGTTTAGGAAATTGAGGTAATTAAAACCATAAACTTTGAGAGTTATTAAAGCACAAAGATAAAGAGGCTAAGACATGAAGAAAAACACTTAGAAGAAAAATACTTAGAAGAAAAAAATGGAGGGCCCAACCAGGTTCGAACCGGTGACCTCTTGATCTGCAGTCAAATGATCTACCACTAAGCTATAGACCCTCTTTAGAATTCTTACCTGCATGATATTCAATAAAATTTGCAAAAAGGACATCAAATTCATGCATGGTATTTATGTCATGTACATGTCGAAGAGCACTACAACAATAATTTACCAGGAGAAAAATATAACTTTGTTTAATTATTACAAGTAATTCATATTACATAAGTCTTCGTTTTGTTTCTAGTTATATCAATTTTCGTTTTGTTTCTAGTTAGCAGCAAAAGCTTTGTACACCAATACATTTTTTGATTGAAACCAGTATATTTCCCTACTTGATTCATAAATGGTGCTAAGTTTAGAAAATTGAGGTTATTAAAACCATAAACTTTGAGAGTTATTAAAGCACAAAGATGGAGAGGCACATACATGAAGAGAGACCCCCTTCACCATGCTTACCCGCATGCTATTCAATAATTTATGCAGAGAGAGCATTAAATTCTTGCATGAAATCCATGTCATGTATATGTCAAAGGGAAATACAATAATACTTTACTAGGAGAAAAATATAACTTTGTTTGATTAATAGTAGTGATTAAAGTTAAATCAACCTTCATTTTGTTTTTAGGTACATCAACCTTCGTTTTATTTCAAGTTAAGAGCAAAATCTTTGTACACAAATACATTTTTTGATATGAACACTATTATATTTCCTTACTTGATTCATAAAAGGTGCAGAGTTTGGACCCTCTTCACCATGCTTACCCGCATGGTATTCAATAATTTTTGCAGAGAGAGCATTAAATTCTTGCATGAAATCCATATCATGTACATGTCAAAGGGAAATACAATAATAATTTACTAGGAGAAAATATAACTTTCTTTGATTAATAGTAGTGATTAAAGTTACATCAACCTTCATTTTGTTTTTAGTTACATCAACCTTCGTTTTATTTCTAGTTAACAGGAAAAGCTTTGTACACAAATACATTTTTTGATATGAAAACCAGTATATTTCCCAACTTGATTCATAAAAGGTGCAGAATTTAGGAAATCAGATAATTAAAACCATAAACTTTAAGAGTTAATAAAGCACAAAGATGGAGAGGCACATACATTAAGAGAGACACTTAGAAGAAAAAATATGGATGGCCCAATCGGGTTCAAACCGTTGACCTATTGATCTGCAGTCAAATGTTCTACCACTGAGCTATGGACCATCTTTGGAATGCTTACCAGCATGATATTCAATAAAATTTGCAAAAAAGGACATCAAATTCATACATGATATTTATGTAATGTACAAGTCGAAGAGCACTACAACAATAATTTACTAGGAGAAAAATATAACTTTGTTCAATTATTACAAGTAATTCACATTACATAAGTCTTCGTTTTGTTTCTAGTTACATGAATTTTCGTTTTATTTCTAGTTACGAGCAAACGCATTGTACACCAATATATTTTTTGATTGAAAACCAATATATTTCCCTACTTGATTTATAAAAGGTGCAGAGTTTAGGAAATTCAGGTAATTAAAAATATAAACTTCGAGAGTTATTAAAGTATTGCCTCCATATCCTTATTTGGTCTCTTGCATAAGATTTGTGTAAAGATGGAGATAGACACACTAAGAACCAAAAACATGGAGTGCCCAACCAGGTTCAAACAAATGACCTCTTGATCTGCAGTCAAATGAAATACCACTAAGCTTTGGACCCTCTTCAATATGCCTATCCGCATGGTATTCAATAATTTTTGCAGAGGGAGCATAAAATTCTTGCATGAAATCTATGTCATGTACATGTCAAAGGGACATACAATAATAATTTACAAGGAGAAAATATAACTTTCTTTGATTAATAGTTGTGATTAAAGTTACATCTAGCTTCATTCTGTTTTTAGTTACATCAACCTTCATTTTATTTCTAGTTAGCAGCAAAAGCTTTGTACACAACTCATTTTTTGATATTAAAACCAGTATATTTCCCTACTTTATTCATAAAAGGTGCATAGTTTAGGAAATTGAGGTAATTAAAACCATAAACTTTGAGAGTTATTAAAGCACAAAGATAAAGAGGCTAAGACATGAAGAAAAACACTTAGAAGAAAAAAATGGAGGGCCCAACCAGGTTCGAACAGGTGACCTCTTGATCTGCAGTCAAATGATCTACCACTAAGCTATAAACCCTCTTTAGAATTCTTACCTGCATGATATTCAATACAATTTGCAAAAAGGACATCAAATTCATGCATGGTATTTATGTCATGTACATGTCGAAGAGCACTACAACAATAATTTTCTAGGAGAAAAGTATAACTTTGTTTAATTATTACAAGTAATTCATATTACATAAGTCTTCGTTTTGTTTCTAGTTACATCAATTTTCGTTTTGTTTCTAGTTAGCAGCAAAAGCTTTGTACACCAATACATTTTTTGATTGAAACCAGTATATTTTCCTACTTGATTTATAAAAGGTGCAGATTTTAGGAAATTCAGGTAATTAAAAATATCAATTTCGAGAGTTAATAAAGTATCACCTCTATATCCTTATTTACTCTCTTGCAGAAGATTTGTGTAAAGATGGAGATAGACACACTAAGAACAAAAAACATAGAGTGCCCAACTGGGTTCGAACAAATGACCTCTTGATCTGAAGTCAACGGAAATACCACTAAGCTTTGGACCCTCTTCACCATGCTTACCCGCATGGTATTCAATAATTTTTGCAGAGAGAGCATTAAATTCTTGCATGAAATCCATATCATGTACATGTCAAAGGGAAATACAATAATAATTTACTAGGAGAAAAATATAACTTTCTTTGATTAATAGTAGTGATTAAAGTTACATCAACCTTCATTTTGTTTTTAGTTACATCAACCTTCGTTTTATTTCTAGTTAACAGGAAAAGCTTTGTACACAAATACATTTTTTGATATGAAAACCAGTATATTTCCCAACTTGATTCATAAAAGGTGCAGAATTTAGGAAATCAGGTAATTAAAACCATAAACTTTGAGAGTTAATAAAGCACAAAGATGGAGAGGCACATACATTAAGAGAGACACTTAGAAGAAAAATATGGATGGCCCAATCGGGTTCAAACCGTTGACCTATTGATCTGCAGTCAAATGTTCTACCACTGAGCTATGGACCATCTTTGGAATGCTTACCATCATGATATTCAATAAAATTTGCAAAAAAGGACATCAAATTCATACATGATATTTATGTAATGTACAAGTCGAAGAGCACTATAACAATAATTTACAAGTCTTCGTTTTGTTTCTAGTTACATGAATTTTCGTTTTATGTCTAGTTACGAGCAAACGCATTGTACACCAATACATTTTTTGATTGAAAACCAATATATTTCCCTACTTGATTTATAAAAGAGGCGGATTTTAGGAAAATCAGGTAATTAAAAATATAAACTTCGAGAGTTATTAAAGCACAAAGATGGAGAGGAACACACATGAAGAGAGGCACTTAGAAGCAAAAATGGAGGGCCCAACCGGGTTCAAACCGATGAACTCTTGATCTGCAGTCAAATGCTCTACCACTGAGCTATGGACCCTCTTTAGAATGCTTACCAACATGATATTCAATAAAATTTGCAAAAAGGACACCAAATTCATGCATGATATTCATGTCATGTACAAGTCGAATAGCACTACAACAAGTATTTACTAGGAGAAAAATATAACTTTGTTCAATTATTACAAGTAATTCACATTACATAAGTCTTTGTTTTGTTTTCAGTTACATGAATTTTCGTTTTGTTTCTAGTTAACAGCAAAAGATTTGTACACCAATACATTTTTTGATTGAAAACTTGTATATTTCCCCACTTGATTTATAAAAGGTGCAGAGTTTAGGAAATTCAGGTAATTAAAAATATAAACTTCGAGAGTTATTAAAGTATTGCCTCCATATCCTTATTTGGTCTCTTGCATAAGATTTGTGTAAAGATGGAGATAGACACACTAAGAACCAAAAACATGGAGTGCCCAACCAGGTTCAAACAAATGACCTCTTGATCTGCAGTCAAATGAAATACCACTAATGTTTGGACCTTCTTCAACATGCCTATCCGCATGGTATTCAATAATTTTTGCAGAGAGAGCATAAAATTCTTGCATGAAATCTATGTCATGTACATGTCAAAGGGACATACAATAATAATTTATAAGGAGAAAATATAACTTTCTTTGATTAATAGTTGTGATTAAAGTTACATCTAGCTTCATTCTGTTTTTAGTTACATCAACCTTCGTTTTATTTCTAGTTAGCAGCAAAAGCTTTGTACACAACTCATTTTTTGAAATTAAAACCAGTATATTTCCCTACTTTATTCATAAAAGGTGCATAGTTTAGGAAATTGAGGTAATTAAAACCATAAACTTTGAGAGTTATTAAAGCACAAAGATAAAGAGGCTAAGACATGAAGAAAAACACTTAGAAGAAAAATACTTAGAAGAAAAAAATGGAGGGCCCAACCAGGTTCGAACCGGTGACCTCTTGATCTGCAGTCAAATGATCTACCACTAAGCTATAGACCCTCTTTAGAATTCTTACCTGCATGATATTCAATAAAATTTGCAAAAAGGACATCAAATTCATGCATGGTATTTATGTCATGTACATGTCGAAGAGCACTACAACAATAATTTACCAGGAGAAAAATATAACTTTGTTTAATTATTACAAGTAATTCATATTACATAAGTCTTCGTTTTGTTTCTAGTTATATCAATTTTCGTTTTGTTTCTAGTTAGCAGCAAAAGCTTTGTACACCAATACATTTTTTGATTGAAACCAGTATATTTCCCTACTTGATTCATAAATGGTGCTAAGTTTAGAAAATTGAGGTTATTAAAACCATAAACTTTGAGAGTTATTAAAGCACAAAGATGGAGAGGCACATACATGAAGAGAGACCCCCTTCACCATGCTTACCCGCATGCTATTCAATAATTTATGCAGAGAGAGCATTAAATTCTTGCATGAAATCCATGTCATGTATATGTCAAAGGGAAATACAATAATACTTTACTAGGAGAAAAATATAACTTTGTTTGATTAATAGTAGTGATTAAAGTTAAATCAACCTTCATTTTGTTTTTAGGTACATCAACCTTCGTTTTATTTCTAGTTAAGAGCAAAATCTTTGTACACAAATACATTTTTTGATATGAACACTATTATATTTCCCTACTTGATTCATAAAAGGTGCAAGAAAAAAATGGAGGGCCCAACCGGGTTCGGACCGGTGACCTCTTGATCTGCAGTCAAATGCTCTACCAATGAGCTATGGACCCTCTTTAGATTATTATAAGCAAGATATTCAATAAAATTTGCAAAAAGGACACCAAATTCATGCATGATATTCAAGTCATGTACAGGTCGAAGAGCACTACAACAATAATTTACCAGGAGAAAAATATAACTTTGTTTAATTATTACAAATAATTCACATTACATAAGTCTTCGTTTTGTTTCTAGTTCCATGAATTTTCATTTTGTTTCATCAGTATATTTTCGTACTTGATTTGTAAAAGGTGCAGATTTTAGGAAATTCAGGCAATTACAAATATAAACTTCAAGAGTTATTAAAGTATTGCCTCCATATCCTTATTTGCTGTGTTGCATAAGATTTGTGCAAAGATGAAGATAGACACACTAAGAACCAAAAAGATGGAGGGCCCAACGGGGTTCGAACAAATGACCTCTTGATCTGCAGTCAAATGAAATACCACTAAGCTTTGGACCCTCTTCACCATGCTTACCTGCATGGTATTCAATAATATTTGCAGAGAGAACATCAAATTCTTTAATGAAATCCATGTCATGTACATGTCAAAGGGAAATACAATAATAATTTACTAGGAGAAAAATATAACTTTCTTTGATTTATAGTAGTGATTAAAGTTACATCAACCTTCATTTTGTTTTTAGTTACATCAACGTTCGTTTTATTTCTAGTTAGCAGCAAAAGCGGTTAAGCATGGTGAAGAGGTTCCAAAGCTTAGTGGTATTTCATTTGACTGCAGATCAAGAGGTCATTTGTTCGAACCTGGTTGGACCCTCCATCTCTATCTTTGCACAAATCTTATGCAAGAGAGCAAATAAGGATATGGAGGCAATACTTTAATAAGTCTTGAAGTTTATATTTGTAATTACCTGAATTTCCTAAAATCTGCACCTTTTATGAATCAAGTAGGGATATATACTGGTTTTCAATCAAAAAATGTATTTGTGTACAAAGCTTTTGCTGCTTACTAGAAATAAAACGAAGGTTGATGTAACTAAAAACAAAATGAAAGTTGATGTAACTTTAATCTCTACTATAAATCAAAGCAAGTTATATTTTTCCCCTAGTAAATTATTATTGTATTTCCCTTTGACATGTACATGACATGGATTTCATGCAAGAATTTCATGTTCTCTCTGCAAAAATTATTGAATACCATGCGGGTAAGCATGGTGAAGAGGGTCCAAAGCTTAGTGGTATTTCATTTAACTACATATCAAAAGGTCATTTTTCCGAACCCGGTTGGGCCCTCCATCTTTTTGGTTCTTAGTGTGTCTATCTCTATCTTTGCACAAATCTTATGCAAGAGAGCAAATAAGGATATGGAGGAAATACTTTCATAACTCTTGAAGTTTATATTTATAATTACGTGAATTTCCTAAAATCTGAACCTTTTATAAATCAAGTAGGAAAATATACTGATTTTTAGATCGTAAAATGTATTGGTGTACAAAGCTTTTGCTCGGAACTAGAAACAAAACGAAAATTCATGTAACTAGAAATAAAACGAAGACTTATGTAATGTGAATTACTTGTAATAATTGAACAAAGTTATATTTTCTCCTAGTAAATTATTATTGTAGTGTTCTTCGACCTGTACATGACATGAATATCATGCATGAATTTGGTGTCTTTTTTGCAAATTTTATTGAATATCATGCTGGTAAACAATCTAATGAGGGTCCATAGCTCAGTGGTAGAGAATTTGACTGCAGATCAAGAGGTCATTGGTTCGAACCTGGTTGGGTCCTCCATATTTTTCTTCTTAGTGTCTCTCTTCATGTCTATGCCTCTCCATCTTTGTGCTTTAATATCTCTCAAAGTTTATGGTTTTAATTACCTCAATTTCCTAAAATCTGCACCATTTATGAATCAAGTAGGGAAATATACTGGTTTTCATATCAAAAAATGTATTTGTGTACAAACCTTTTGCTGCTAACTAGAAATAAAACGAAGCTTGATGTAACTAAAAACAAAATGAAGATTGATGTAACTTTAATCATTACTATTAATCAAAGAATGTTATATTTTTCTCCTAGTAAATTATTATTGTATTTCCCTTTGACATGTACATGACATGGATTTCATGCAAGAATTTGATGTTCTATCTACAAAAATTATTGAATACCATGCAGTTAAGCATGGTCAAGAGGGTCCAAAGCTTAGTGGTATTTCATTTAACTGCATATCAAAAGGTCATTTGTTCGAACCCGGTTGGGCCCTCCATCTTTTTGGTTCTTAGTGTGTCTATCTTTATCTTTGCACAAATCTTTAATAACTCTTGAAGTTTATATTTGTAATTACCTGAATATCCTAAAATCTGCACCTTTTATGAATCAAGTAGGGAATTAGACTACTTTTCATATCAAAAAATGTATTTGTGTACAAAGCTTTTGATCTTAACTAGAAATAAAACGAAAGTTGATGTACCTAAAAACAAAATGAAGGTTGATGTAACTTTAATCACTACTATTAATCAAAAAAATTTATATTTTTGTCATAGTAAATTATTATTGTATTTCCCTTTGACATGTACATGACATGGATTTCATGCAAGATTTTGATGTTCTCTCTGCAAAAATTATTGAATACCATGCGGTTAAGAATGGTCAAGAGGGTCCAAAGCTTAGTGGTATTTCATTTAACTGCATATCAAAAGGTCATTTGTTCGAACCCGGTTGGGCCCTCCATCTTTTCGATTCTTAGTGTGTCTATCTTTATCTTTGCACAAATCTTTAATAACTCTTGAAGTTTATATTTGTAATTACCTGAATATCCTAAAATCTGCACCTTTTATGAATCAAGTAGGGAATTATACTACTTTTCATATCAAAAAATGTATTTATGTACAAAGCTTTTGCTCTTAACTAGAAATAAAACGAAAATTGATGTACCTAAAAACAAAATGAAGGTTGATGTAACTTTAATCACTACTATTAATCAAAAAAATTTATATTTTTGTCATAGTAAATTATTATTGTATTTCCCTTTGACATGTACATGACATGGATTTCATGCAAGATTTTGATGTTTTCTCTGCAAATATTATTGAATACCATGCGGGTAGGCATGGTGAAGGGGGTCCTCCATTTTTTTCTGAGTGTCTCTCTTCATGTATGTGCCTCTCCATATTTGTGCTTTAATAACTGTCAAAGATTATGGTTTTAATTACCTCAATTTCCTAAACTCTGCACCATTTATGAATCAAGTAGGGAAATATACTAGTTTTCAATAAAAAAATGTATTGGTGTATAAAGCTTTTGCTGCTAACTAGAAACAAAACGAAAAGTGATGTAACTAGAAACCAAATGAAGTCTTATGTAATGTGCATCACTTGTAATAATTAAACAACGTTATATTTTTCTCCTGGTAAATTATTGGTGTAGCGCTCTTCGACCAGTACATGTCATAAATATCATGCATGAATTTGATGTCGTTTTTGCAAATTTTATTCAATATCATGCTGGTAAGCATTCTAAAGAGGGTCCATAGCTCAGTGGTAGAGCATTTGACTGCAGATCAAGAGGTTACCGGTTCGAACCCGGTTGAGCCCTTCATTTTGTTCTTTAAGTGTATCTCTTCATGTCTATGCCTCTCTATCTTTGTGCTTTAATAACTCTCAAAGTTTATTGTTTTAATTACCTGAATTTCCTAAACTCTGCATCTTTTATGTATCAAGTAGGGAAATATACTGCTTTTCAATCAAAAAATGTATTTGTGTACAAAGCTTTTGCTGCTAACTAGAAATAAAACGAAGGTTTATGTAACTAAAAACAAAATGAAGGTTGATGTTACTTTAATCACTACTATTAATCAAAGAAAGTTATATTTTCCCCCTAGTAAATTATTATTGTATTTCCCTTTGACATGTACATGACATGGATTTCATGCAAGAATTTCATGTTCTCTCTGCAAAAATTATTGAATACCATGCGGGTAAGCATGGTGAAGAGGGTCCAAAGCTTAGTTGTATTTCATTTAACTACAGATCAAAAGGTCATTTTTCCGAACCCGGTTGGGCCCTCCATCTTTTTGGTTCTTAGTGTGTCTATCTCTATCTTTGCACAAACCTTATGCAAGAGAGCAAATAAGGATATGGAGGAAATACTTTAATAACTCTTGAAGTTTATATTTGTAATTACCTGAATTTCCTAAAATCTGCACCTTTTATGAATTAAGTAGGGAAATATACTGGTTTTCAATCAAAAAATGTAGTGTACAAAGCTTTTGCTCGTAACTAGAAACAAAACGAAAATTCATGTAACTAGAAATAAAACGAAGACTTATGTAATGTGAATTACTTGTAATAATTGAACAAAGTTATATTTTTCTCCTGGTAAATTATTGGTGTAGCGCTCTTCGACCAGTACATGTCATAAATATCATGCATGAATTTGATGTCGTTTTTGCAAATTTTATTAAATATCATGTTGGTAAGCATTCTAAAGAGGGTCCATAGCTCAGTGGTAGAGCATTTGACTGCAGATCAAGAGGTTACCGGTTCGAACCCGGTTGAGCCCTTCATTTTGTTCTTATAAGTGTATCTCTTCATGTCTATGCCTCTCTATCTTTGTGCTTTAATAACTCTCAAAGTTTATTGTTTTAATTACCTGAATTTCCTAAACTCTGCATCTTTTATGTATCAAGTAGGGAAATATAGTGCTTTTCAATCAAAAAATGTATTTGTGTACAAAGCTGTTGCTGCTAACTAGAAATAAAACGAAGGTTTATGTAACTAAAAACAAAATGAAGGTTGATGTTACTTTAATCACTACTATTAATCAAAGAAAGTTATATTTTTCCCCTAGTAAATTATTATTGTATTTCCCTTTGACATGTACATGAAATGGATTTCATGCAAGAATTTGATGTTCTCTCTGCAAAAATTATTGAATACCATGCGGGTAAGCATGGTAAAGAGGGTCCAAAGCTTAGTGGTATTTCATTTAACTGCATATCAAAAGGTCATTTGTTCGAACCCGGTTGGGCCCTCCATCTTTTTGGTTCTTAGTGTGTCTATCTTTATCTTTGCACAAATCTTTAATAACTCTTGAAGTTTATATTTGTAATTACCTGAATATCCTAAAATCTGCACCTTTTATGAATCAAGTAGGGAATTATACTACTTTTCATATCAAAAAATGTCTTTGTGTACAAAGCTTTTGCTCTTAACTAGAAATAAAACGAAAGTTGATGTACCTAAAAACAAAATGAAGGTTGATGTAACTTTAATCACTACTATTAATCAAAAAAATTTATATTTTTGTCATAGTAAATTATTATTGTATTTCCCTTTGACATGTACATGACATGGATTTCATGCAAGATTTTGATGTTCTCTCTGCAAATATTATTGAATACCATGCGGGTAGGCATGGTGAAGGGGGTCCTCCATTTTTTTCTGAGTGTCTCTCTTCGTGTATGTGCCTCTCCATATTTGTGCTTTAATAACTGTCAAAGATTATGGTTTTAATTACCTCAATTTCCTAAACTCTGCACCATTTATGAATCAAGTAGGGAAATATACTAGTTTTCAATAAAAAAAAATGTATTGGTGTACAAAGCTTTTGCTGCTAACTAGAAACAAAACGAAAATTGATGTAACTAGAAACCAAATGACGTCTTATGTAATGTGCATCACTTGTAATAATTAAACAACGTTATATTTTTCTCCTGGTAAATTATTGGTGTAGCGCTCTTCGACCAGTACATGTCATAAATATCATGCATGAATTTGATGTCGTTTTTGCAAATTTTATTCAATATCATGCTGGTAAGCATTCTAAATAGGGTCCATAGCTCAGTGGTAGAGCATTTGACTGCAGATCAAGAGGTTACCGGTTCGAACCCGGTTGAGGCCTTCATTTTGTTCTTATAAGTGTATCTCTTCATGTCTATGCCTCTCTATCTTTGTGCTTTAATAACTCTCAAAGTTTATTGTTTTAATTACCTGAATTTCCTAAACTCTGCATCTTTTATGTATCAAGTAGGGAAATATACTGCTTTTCAATCAAAAAATGTATTTGTGTACAAAGCTTTTGCTGCTAACTAGAAATAAAACGAAGGTTTATGTAACTAAAAACAAAATGAAGGTTGATGTTACTTTAATCACTACTATTAATCAAAGAAAGTTATATTTTTCCCCTAGTAAATTATTATTGTATTTCCCTTTGACATGTACATGACATGGATTTCATGCAAGAATTTGATGTTCTCTCTGCAAAAATTATTGAATACCATGCGGGTAAGCATGGTAAAGAGGGTCCAAAGCTTAGTGGTATTTCATTTAACTGCAGATCAAAAGGTCATTTGTTCGAACCCGGTTGGGACCTCCATTTATTTGGTTCTTAGTGTGTCTATCTCTATCTTTGCACAAATCTTATGCAAGAGAGCAAATAAGGATATGGAGGCAATACTTTAATAAGTCTTGAAGTTTATATTTGTAATTACCTGAATTTCCTAAAATCTGCACATTTTATGAATCAAGTAGGGATATATACTGCTTTTCAATCAAAAAATGTATTTGTGTACAAAGCTTTTGCTGCTTACTAGAAATAAAACGAACGTTGATGTAACTAAAAACAAAATGAAGGTTGATGTAACTTTAATCACTACTATTAATCAAAGAAAGTTATATTTTCCCCCTAGTAAATTATTATTGTATTTCCCTTTGACATGTACATGACATGGATTTCATGCAAAAATTTCATGTTCTCTCTGTAACATTATTGAATACCATGCGGGTAAGCATGGTGAAGAGGGTCCAAAGCTTAGTGGTATTTCATTTAACTACAGATCAAAAGGTCATTTTTCCGAACCCGGTTGGGCCCTCCATCTTTTTGGTTCTTAGTGTGTCTATCTCTATCTTTGCACAAATCTTATGCAAGAGAGCAAATAAGGATATGGAGGAAATACTTTAATAACTCTTGAAGTTTATATTTGTAATTACCTGAATTTCCTAAAATCTGCACCTTTTATGAATTAAGTAGGGAAATATACTGGTTTTCAATCAAAAAATGTAGTGTACAAAGCTTTTGCTCGTAACTAGAAACAAAACGAAAATTCATGTAACTAGAAATAAAACGAAGACTTATGTAATGTGAATTACTTGTAATAATTGAACAAAGTTATATTTTCTCCTAGTAAATTATTATTGTAGTGTTCTTCGACCTGTACATGACATGAATATCATGCATGAATTTGGTGTCTTTTTTGCAAATTTTATTGAATATCATGCTGGTAAGCAATCTAATGAGGGTCCATAGCTCAGTGGTAGAGAATTTGACTGCAGATCAAGAGGTCATTGGTTCGAACCCGGTTGGGTCCTCTATATTTTTCTTCTTAGTGTCTCTCTTCATGTCTATGCCTCTCCATCTTTGTGCTTTAATATCTCTCAAAGTTTATGGTTTTAATTACCTCAATTTCCTAAACTCTGCACCATTTATGAATCAAGTAGGGAAATATACTAGTTTTCATATCAAAAAATGTATTTGTGTACAATCCTTTTGCTGCTAACTAGAAATAAAACGAAGCTTGATGTAACTAAAAACAAAATGAAGATTGATGTAACTTTAATCACTACTATTAATCAAAGAATGTTATATTTTTCTCCTAGTAAATTATTATTGTATTTCCCTTTGACATGTACATGACATGGATTTCATGCAAGAATTTGATGTTCTCTCTACAAAAATTATTGAATACCATGCGGTTAAGCATGGTCAAGAGGGTCCAAAGCTTAGTGGTATTTCTAACTGCATATCAAAAGGTCATTTGTTCGAACCCGGTTGGGCCCTCCATCTTTTTGGTTCTTAGTGTGTCTATCTTTATCTTTGCACAAATCTTTAATAACTCTTGAAGTTTATATTTGTAATTACCTGAATATCCTAAAATCTGCACCTTTTATGAATCAAGTAGGAAATTATACTACTTTTCATATCAAAAAATGTATTTGTGTACAAAGCTTTTGCTCTTAACTAGAAATAAAACGAAAGTTGATGTACCTAAAAACAAAATGAAGGTTGATGTAACTTTAATCACTACTATTAATCAAAAAAATTTATATTTTTGTCATAGTAAATTATTATTGTATTTCCCTTTGACATGTACATGACATGGATTTCATGCAAGATTTTGATGCTCTCTCTGCATATATTATTGAATACCATGCGGGTAGGCATGGTGAAGGGGGTCCTCCATTTTTTTCTGAGTGTCTCTCTTCGTGTATGTGTCTCTCCATATTTGTGCTTTAATAACTGTCAAAGATTATGGTTTTAATTACCTCAATTTCCTAAACTCTGCACCATTTATGAAACAAGTAGGGAAATATACTAGTTTTCAATAAAAAAATGTATTGGTGTACAAAGCTTTTGCTGCTAACTAGAAACAAAACGAAAATTGATGTAACTAGAAACCAAATGAAGTCTTATGTAATGTGCATCACTTGTAATAATTAAACAACGTTATATTTTTCTCCTGGTAAATTATTGGTGTAGCGCTCTTCGACCAGTACATGTCATAAATATCATGCATGAATTTGATGTCGTTTTTGCAAATTTTATTCAATATCATGCTGGTAAGCATTCTAAAGAGGGTCCATAGCTCAGTGGTAGAGCATTTGACTGCAGATCAAGAGGTTACCGGTTCGAACCCGGTTGAGCCCTTCATTTTGTTCTTATAAGTGTATCTCTTCATGTCTATGCCTCTCTATCTTTGTGCTTTAATAACTCTCAAAGTTTATTGTTTTAATTACCTGAATTTCCTAAACTCTGCATCTTTTATGTATCAAGTAGGGAAATATACTACTTTTCAATCAAAAAATGTATTTGTGTACAAAGCTTTTGCTGCTAACTAGAAACAAAACGAAAATTGATGTAACTAGAAACCAAATGACGTCTTATGTAATGTGCATCACTTGTAATAATTAAACAACGTTATATTTTTCTCCTGGTAAATTATTGGTGTAGCGCTCTTCGACCAGTACATGTCATAAATATCATGCATGAATTTGATGTCGTTTTTGCAAATTTTATTCAATATCATGCTGGTAAGCATTCTAAATAGGGTCCATAGCTCAGTGGTAGAGCATTTGACTGCAGATCAAGAGGTTACCGGTTCGAACCCGGTTGAGGCCTTCATTTTGTTCTTATAAGTGTATCTCTTCATGTCTATGCCTCTCTATCTTTGTGCTTTAATAACTCTCAAAGTTTATTGTTTTAATTACCTGAATTTCCTAAACTCTGCATCTTTTATGTATCAAGTAGGGAAATATACTGCTTTTCAATCAAAAAATGTATTTGTGTACAAAGCTTTTGCTGCTAACTAGAAATAAAACGAAGGTTTATGTAACTAAAAACAAAATGAAGGTTGATGTTACTTTAATCACTACTATTAATCAAAGAAAGTTATATTTTTCCCCTAGTAAATTATTATTGTATTTCCCTTTGACATGTACATGACATGGATTTCATGCAAGAATTTGATGTTCTCTCTGCAAAAATTATTGAATACCATGCGGGTAAGCATGGTAAAGAGGGTCCAAAGCTTAGTGGTATTTCATTTAACTGCAGATCAAAAGGTCATTTGTTCGAACCCGGTTGGGACCTCCATTTATTTGGTTCTTAGTGTGTCTATCTCTATCTTTGCACAAATCTTATGCAAGAGAGCAAATAAGGATATGGAGGCAATACTTTAATAAGTCTTGAAGTTTATATTTGTAATTACCTGAATTTCCTAAAATCTGCACATTTTATGAATCAAGTAGGGATATATACTGCTTTTCAATCAAAAAATGTATTTGTGTACAAAGCTTTTGCTGCTTACTAGAAATAAAACGAACGTTGATGTAACTAAAAACAAAATGAAGGTTGATGTAACTTTAATCACTACTATTAATCAAAGAAAGTTATATTTTCCCCCTAGTAAATTATTATTGTATTTCCCTTTGACATGTACATGACATGGATTTCATGCAAAAATTTCATGTTCTCTCTGTAACATTATTGAATACCATGCGGGTAAGCATGGTGAAGAGGGTCCAAAGCTTAGTGGTATTTCATTTAACTACAGATCAAAAGGTCATTTTTCCGAACCCGGTTGGGCCCTCCATCTTTTTGGTTCTTAGTGTGTCTATCTCTATCTTTGCACAAATCTTATGCAAGAGAGCAAATAAGGATATGGAGGAAATACTTTAATAACTCTTGAAGTTTATATTTGTAATTACCTGAATTTCCTAAAATCTGCACATTTTATGAATCAAGTAGGGATATATACTGCTTTTCAATCAAAAAATGTATTTGTGTACAAAGCTTTTGCTGCTTACTAGAAATAAAACGAACGTTGATGTAACTAAAAACAAAATGAAGGTTGATGTAACTTTAATCACTACTATTAATCAAAGAAAGTTATATTTTCCCCCTAGTAAATTATTATTGTATTTCCCTTTGACATGTACATGACATGGATTTCATGCAAAAATTTCATGTTCTCTCTGTAACATTATTGAATACCATGCGGGTAAGCATGGTGAAGAGGGTCCAAAGCTTAGTGGTATTTCATTTAACTACAGATCAAAAGGTCATTTTTCCGAACCCGGTTGGGCCCTCCATCTTTTTGGTTCTTAGTGTGTCTATCTCTATCTTTGCACAAATCTTATGCAAGAGAGCAAATAAGGATATGGAGGAAATACTTTAATAACTCTTGAAGTTTATATTTGTAATTACCTGAATTTCCTAAAATCTGCACCTTTTATGAATTAAGTAGGGAAATATACTGGTATTCAATCAAAAAATGTAGTGTACAAAGCTTTTGCTCGTAACTAGAAACAAAACGAAAATTCATGTAACTAGAAATAAAACGAAGACTTATGTAATGTGAATTACTTGTAATAATTGAACAAAGTTATATTTTCTCCTAGTAAATTATTATTGTAGTGTTCTTCGACCTGTACATGACATGAATATCATGCATGAATTTGGTGTCTTTTTTGCAAATTTTATTGAATATCATGCTGGTAAGCAATCTAATGAGGGTCCATAGCTCAGTGGTAGAGAATTTGACTGCAGATCAAGAGGTCATTGGTTCGAACCCGGTTGGGTCCTCTATATTTTTCTTCTTAGTGTCTCTCTTCATGTCTATGCCTCTCCATCTTTGTGCTTTAATATCTCTCAAAGTTTATGGTTTTAATTACCTCAATTTCCTAAACTCTGCACCATTTATGAATCAAGTAGGGAAATATACTAGTTTTCATATCAAAAAATGTATTTGTGTACAATCCTTTTGCTGCTAACTAGAAATAAAACGAAGCTTGATGTAACTAAAAACAAAATGAAGATTGATGTAACTTTAATCACTACTATTAATCAAAGAATGTTATATTTTTCTCCTAGTAAATTATTATTGTATTTCCCTTTGACATGTACATGACATGGATTTCATGCAAGAATTTGATGTTCTCTCTACAAAAATTATTGAATACCATGCGGTTAAGCATGGTCAAGAGGGTCCAAAGCTTAGTGGTATTTCTAACTGCATATCAAAAGGTCATTTGTTCGAACCCGGTTGGGCCCTCCATCTTTTTGGTTCTTAGTGTGTCTATCTTTATCTTTGCACAAATCTTTAATAACTCTTGAAGTTTATATTTGTAATTACCTGAATATCCTAAAATCTGCACCTTTTATGAATCAAGTAGGAAATTATACTACTTTTCATATCAAAAAATGTATTTGTGTACAAAGCTTTTGCTCTTAACTAGAAATAAAACGAAAGTTGATGTACCTAAAAACAAAATGAAGGTTGATGTAACTTTAATCACTACTATTAATCAAAAAAATTTATATTTTTGTCATAGTAAATTATTATTGTATTTCCCTTTGACATGTACATGACATGGATTTCATGCAAGATTTTGATGCTCTCTTTGCATATATTATTGAATACCATGCGGGTAGGCATGGTGAAGGGGGTCCTCCATTTTTTTTCTGAATGTCTCTCTTCATGTATGTGCCTCTCCATATTTGTGCTTTAATAACTCTCAAAGTTTATTGTTTTAATTACCTGAATTTCCTAAACTCTGCATCTTTTATGTATCAAGTAGGGAAATATAGTACTTTTCAATCAAAAAATGTATTGGTGTACAAAGCTTTTGCTGCTAACTAGAAACAAAACGAAAAGTGATGTAACTAGAAACCAAATGAAGTCTTATGTAATGTGCATCACTTGTAATAATTAAACAACGTTATATTTTTCTCCTGGTAAATTATTGGTGTAGCACTCTTCGACCAGTACATGTCATAAATATCATGCATGAATTTGATGTCGTTTTTGCAAATTTTATTCAATATCATGCTGGTAAGCATTCTAAAGAGGGTCCATAGCTCAGTGGTAGAGCATTTGACTGCAGATCAAGAGGTTACCGGTTCGAACCCGGTTGAGCCCTTCATTTTGTTCTTTAAGTGTATCTCTTCATGTCTATGCCTCTCTATCTTTGTGCTTTAATAACTCTCAAAGTTTATTGTTTTAATTACCTGAATTTCCTAAACTCTGCATCTTTTATGTATCAAGTAGGGAAATATACTGCTTTTCAATCAAAAAATGTATTTGTGTACAAAGCTTTTGCTGCTAACTAGAAATAAAACGAAGGTTTATGTAACTAAAAACAAAATGAAGGTTGATGTTACTTTAATCACTACTATTAATCAAAGAAAGTTATATTTTTCCCCTAGTAAATTATTATTGTATTTCCCTTTGACATGTACATGACATGGATTTCATGCAAGAATTTGATGTTCTCTCTGCAAAAATTATTGAATACCATGCGGGTAAGCATGGTAAAGAGGGTCCAAAGCTTAGTGGTATTTCATTTAACTGCAGATCAAAAGGTCATTTGTTCGAACCCGGTTGGGACCTCCATTTTTTTGGTTCTTAGTGTGTCTATCTCTATCTTTGCACAAATCTTATGCAAGAGAGCAAATAAGGATATGGAGGCAATACTTTAATAAGTCTTAAAGTTTATATTTGTAATTACCTGAATATCCTAAAATCTGCACCTTTTATGAATCAAGTAGGGATATATACTGGTTTTCAATCAAAAAATGTATTTGTGTACAAAGCTTTTGCTGCTTACTAGAAATAAAACGAACGTTGATGTAACTAAAAACAAAATGAAGGTTGATGTAACTTTAATCACTACTATTAATCAAAGAAAGTTATATTTTCCCCCTAGTAAATTATTATTGTATTTCCCTTTGACATGTACATGACATGGATTTCATGCAAGAATTTCATGTTCTCTCTGCAAAAATTATTGAATACCATGCGGGTAAGCATGGTGAAGAGGGTCCAAAGCTTAGTGGTATTTCATTTAACTACAGATCAAAAGGTCATTTTTCCGAACCCGGTTGGGCCCTCCATCTTTTTGGTTCTTAGTGTGTCTATCTCTATCTTTGCACAAATCTTATGCAAGAGAGCAAATAAGGATATGGAGGAAATACTTTAATAACTCTTGAAGTTTATATTTGTAATTACCTGAATTTCCTAAAATCTGCACCTTTTATGAATTAAGTAGGGAAATATACTGGTTTTCAATCAAAAAATGTAGTGTACAAAGCTTTTGCTCGTAACTAGAAACAAAACGAAAATTCATGTAACTAGAAATAAAACGAAGACTTATGTAATGTGAATTACTTGTAATAATTGAACAAAGTTATATTTTCTCCTAGTAAATTATTATTGTAGTGTTCTTCGACCTGTACATGACATGAATATCATGCATGAATTTGGTGTCTTTTTTGCAAATTTTATTGAATATCATGCTGGTAAGCAATCTAATGAGGGTCCATAGCTCAGTGGTAGAGAATTTGACTGCAGATCAAGAGGTCATTGGTTCGAACACGGTTGGGTCCTCCATATTATTCTTCTTAGTGTCTCTCTTCATGTCTATGCCTCTCCATCTTTGTGCTTTAATATCTCTCAAAGTTTATGGTTTTAATTACCTCAATTTCCTAAACTCTGCACCATTTATGAATCAAGTAGGGAAATATACTGGTTTTCATATCAAAAAATGTATTTGTGTACAATCCTTTTGCTGCTAACTAGAAATAAAACGAAGCTTGATGTAACTAAAAACAAAATGAAGATTGATGTAACTTTAATCACTACTATTAATCAAAGAATGTTATATTTTTCTCCTAGTAAATTATTATTGTATTTCCCTTTGACATGTACATGACATGGATTTCATGCAAGAATTTGATGTTCTCTCTACAAAAATTATTGAATACCATGCGGTTAAGCATGGTCAAGAGGGTCCAAAGCTTAGTGGTATTTCATTTAACTGCATATCAAAAGGTCATTTGTTCGAACCCGGTTGGGCCCTCCATCCTTTTGGTTCTTAGTGTGTCTATCTTTATCTTTGCACAAATCTTTAATAACTCTTGAAGTTTATATTTGTAATTACCTGAATATCCTAAAATCTGCACCTTTTATGAATCAAGTAGGAAATTATACTACTTTTCATATCAAAAAATGTATTTGTGTACAAAGCTTTTGCTGCTAACTAGAAATAAAACGAACGTTGATGTAACTAAAAACAAAATGAAGGTTGATGTAACTTTAATCACTACTATAAATCAAAGAAAGTTATATTTTTCTCCTAGTAAATTATTATTGTATTTCCCTTTGACATGTACATGACATGGATTTCATGCAAGATTTTGATGCTCTCTTTGCATATATTATTGAATACCATGCGGGTAGGCATGGTGAAGGGGGTCCTCCATTTTTTTCTGAATGTCTCTCTTCATGTATGTGCCTCTCCATATTTGTGCTTTAATAACTCTCAAAGTTTATTGTTTTAATTACCTGAATTTCCTAAACTCTGCATCTTTTATGTATCAAGTAGGGAAATATAGTACTTTTCAATCAAAAAATGTATTGGTGTACAAAGCTTTTGCTGCTAACTAGAAACAAAACGAAAAGTGATGTAACTAGAAACCAAATGAAGTCTTATGTAATGTGCATCACTTGTAATAATTAAACAACGTTATATTTTTCTCCTGGTAAATTATTGGTGTAGCGCTCTTCGACCAGTACATGTCATAAATATCATGCATGAATTTGATGTCGTTTTTGCAAATTTTATTCAATATCATGCTGGTAAGCATTCTAAAGAGGGTCCATAGCTCAGTGGTAGAGCATTTGACTGCAGATCAAGAGGTTACCGGTTCGAACCCGGTTGAGCCCTTCATTTTGTTCTTTAAGTGTATCTCTTCATGTCTATGCCTCTCTATCTTTGTGCTTTAATAACTCTCAAAGTTTATTGTTTTAATTACCTGAATTTCCTAAACTCTGCATCTTTTATGTATCAAGTAGGGAAATATACTGCTTTTCAATCAAAAAATGTATTTGTGTACAAAGCTTTTGCTGCTAACTAGAAATAAAACGAAGGTTTATGTAACTAAAAACAAAATGAAGGTTGATGTTACTTTAATCACTACTATTAATCAAAGAAAGTTATATTTTTCCCCTAGTAAATTATTATTGTATTTCCCTTTGACATGTACATGACATGGATTTCATGCAAGAATTTGATGTTCTCTCTGCAAAAATTATTGAATACCATGCGGGTAAGCATGGTAAAGAGGGTCCAAAGCTTAGTGGTATTTCATTTAACTGCAGATCAAAAGGTCATTTGTTCGAACCCGGTTGGGACCTCCATTTTTTTGGTTCTTAGTGTGTCTATCTCTATCTTTGCACAAATCTTATGCAAGAGAGCAAATAAGGATATGGAGGCAATACTTTAATAAGTCTTAAAGTTTATATTTGTAATTACCTGAATATCCTAAAATCTGCACCTTTTATGAATGAAGTAGAGATATATACTGGTTTTCAATCAAAAAATGTATTTGTGTACAAAGCTTTTGCTGCTTACTAGAAATAAAACGAACGTTGATGTAACTAAAAACAAAATGAAGGTTGATGTAACTTTAATCACTACTATTAATCAAAGAAAGTTATATTTTCCCCCTAGTAAATTATTATTGTATTTCCCTTTGACATGTACATGACATGGATTTCATGCAAGAATTTCATGTTCTCTCTGCAAAAATTATTGAATACCATGCGGGTAAGCATGGTGAAGAGGGTCCAAAGCTTAGTGGTATTTCATTTAACTACAGATCAAAAGGTCATTTTTCCGAACCCGGTTGGGCCCTCCATCTTTTTGGTTCTTAGTGTGTCTATCTCTATCTTTGCACAAATCTTATGCAAGAGAGCAAATAAGGATATGGAGGAAATACTTTAATAACTCTTGAAGTTTATATTTGTAATTACCTGAATTTCCTAAAATCTGCACCTTTTATGAATTAAGTAGGGAAATATACTGGTTTTCAATCAAAAAATGTAGTGTACAAAGCTTTTGCTCGTAACTAGAAACAAAACGAAAATTCATGTAACTAGAAATAAAACGAAGACTTATGTAATGTGAATTACTTGTAATAATTGAACAAAGTTATATTTTCTCCTAGTAAATTATTATTGTAGTGTTCTTCGACCTGTACATGACATGAATATCATGCATGAATTTGGTGTCTTTTTTGCAAATTTTATTGAATATCATGCTGGTAAGCAATCTAATGAGGGTCCATAGCTCAGTGGTAGAGAATTTGACTGCAGATCAAGAGGTCATTGGTTCGAACACGGTTGGGTCCTCCATATTATTCTTCTTAGTGTCTCTCTTCATGTCTATGCCTCTCCATCTTTGTGCTTTAATATCTCTCAAAGTTTATGGTTTTAATTACCTCAATTTCCTAAACTCTGCACCATTTATGAATCAAGTAGGGAAATATACTGGTTTTCATATCAAAAAATGTATTTGTGTACAATCCTTTTGCTGCTAACTAGAAATAAAACGAAGCTTGATGTAACTAAAAACAAAATGAAGATTGATGTAACTTTAATCACTACTATTAATCAAAGAATGTTATATTTTTATCCTAGTAAATTATTATTGTATTTCCCTTTGACATGTACATGACATGGATTTCATGCAAGAATTTGATGTTCTCTCTACAAAAATTATTGAATACCATGCGGTTAAGCATGGTCAAGAGGGTCCAAAGCTTAGTGGTATTTCATTTAACTGCATATCAAAAGGTCATTTGTTCGAACCCGGTTGGGCCCTCCATCCTTTTGGTTCTTAGTGTGTCTATCTTTATCTTTGCACAAATCTTTAATAACTCTTGAAGTTTATATTTGTAATTACCTGAATATCCTAAAATCTGCACCTTTTATGAATCAAGTAGGAAATTATACTACTTTTCATATCAAAAAATGTATTTGTGTACAAAGCTTTTGCTGCTAACTAGAAATAAAACGAACGTTGATGTAACTAAAAACAAAATGAAGGTTGATGTAACTTTAATCTCTACTATAAATCAAAGAAAGTTATATTTTTCTCCTAGTAAATTATTATTGTATTTCCCTTTGACATGTACATGACATGGATTTCATGCAAGATTTTGATGCTCTCTCTGCATATATTATTGAATACCATGCGGGTAGGCATGGTGAAGGGGGTCCTCCATTTTTTTCTGAATGTCTCTCTTCATGTATGTGCCTCTCCATATTTGTGCTTTAATAACTCTCAAAGTTTATTGTTTTAATTACCTGAATTTCCTAAACTCTGCATCTTTTATGTATCAAGTAGGGAAATATACTACTTTTCAATCAAAAAATGTATTGGTGTACAAAGCTTTTGCTGCTAACTAGAAACAAAACGAAAAGTGATGTAACTAGAAACCAAATGAAGTCTTATGTAATGTGCATCACTTGTAATAATTAAACAACGTTATATTTTTCTCCTGGTAAATTATTGATGTAGCGCTCTTCGACCAGTACATGTCATAAATATCATGCATGAATTTGATGTCGTTTTTGCAAATTTTATTCAATATCATGCTGGTAAGCATTCTAAAGAGGGTCCATAGCTCAGTGGTAGAGCATTTGACTGCAGATCAAGAGGTTACCGGTTCGAACCCGGTTGAGCCCTTCATTTTGTTCTTTAAGTGTATCTCTTCATGTCTATGCCTCTCTATCTTTGTGCTTTAATAACTCTCAAAGTTTATTGTTTTAATTACCTGAATTTCCTAAACTCTGCATCTTTTATGTATCAAGTAGGGAAATATACTGCTTTTCAATCAAAAAATGTATTTGTGTACAAAGCTTTTGCTGCTAACTAGAAATAAAACGAAGGTTTATGTAACTAAAAACAAAATGAAGGTTGATGTTACTTTAATCACTACTATTAATCAAAGAAAGTTATATTTTTCCCCTAGTAAATTATTATTGTATTTCCCTTTGACATGTACATGACATGGATTTCATGCAAGAATTTGATGTTCTCTCTGCAAAAATTATTGAATACCATGCGGGTAAGCATGGTAAAGAGGGTCCAAAGCTTAGTGGTATTTCATTTAACTGCAGATCAAAAGGTCATTTGTTCGAACCCGGTTGGGACCTCCATTTTTTTGGTTCTTAGTGTGTCTATCTCTATCTTTGCACAAATCTTATGCAAGAGAGCAAATAAGGATATGGAGGCAATACTTTAATAAGTCTTAAAGTTTATATTTGTAATTACCTGAATATCCTAAAATCTGCACCTTTTATGAATCAAGTAGAGATATATACTGGTTTTCAATCAAAAAATGTATTTGTGTACAAAGCTTTTGCTGCTTACTAGAAATAAAACGAACGTTGATGTAACTAAAAACAAAATGAAGGTTGATGTAACTTTAATCACTACTATTAATCAAAGAAAGTTATATTTTCCCCCTAGTAAATTATTATTGTATTTCCCTTTGACATGTACATGACATGGATTTCATGCAAGAATTTCATGTTCTCTCTGCAAAAATTATTGAATACCATGCGGGTAAGCATGGTGAAGAGGGTCCAAAGCTTAGTGGTATTTCATTTAACTACAGATCAAAAGGTCATTTTTCCGAACCCGGTTGGGCCCTCCATCTTTTTGGTTCTTAGTGTGTCTATCTCTATCTTTGCACAAATCTTATGCAAGAGAGCAAATAAGGATATGGAGGAAATACTTTAATAACTCTTGAAGTTTATATTTGTAATTACCTGAATTTCCTAAAATCTGCACCTTTTATGAATTAAGTAGGGAAATATACTGGTTTTCAATCAAAAAATGTAGTGTACAAAGCTTTTGCTCGTAACTAGAAACAAAACGAAAATTCATGTAACTAGAAATAAAACGAAGACTTATGTAATGTGAATTACTTGTAATAATTGAACAAAGTTATATTTTCTCCTAGTAAATTATTATTGTAGTGTTCTTCGACCTGTACATGACATGAATATCATGCATGAATTTGGTGTCTTTTTTGCAAATTTTATTGAATATCATGCTGGTAAGCAATCTAATGAGGGTCCATAGCTCAGTGGTAGAGAATTTGACTGCAGATCAAGAGGTCATTGGTTCGAACACGGTTGGGTCCTCCATATTATTCTTCTTAGTGTCTCTCTTCATGTCTATGCCTCTCCATCTTTGTGCTTTAATATCTCTCAAAGTTTATGGTTTTAATTACCTCAATTTCCTAAACTCTGCACCATTTATGAATCAAGTAGGGAAATATACTGGTTTTCATATCAAAAAATGTATTTGTGTACAATCCTTTTGCTGCTAACTAGAAATAAAACGAAGCTTGATGTAACTAAAAACAAAATGAAGATTGATGTAACTTTAATCACTACTATTAATCAAAGAATGTTATATTTTTCTCCTAGTAAATTATTATTGTATTTCCCTTTGACATGTACATGACATGGATTTCATGCAAGAATTTGATGTTCTCTCTACAAAAATTATTGAATACCATGCGGTTAAGCATGGTCAAGAGGGTCCAAAGCTTAGTGGTATTTCATTTAACTGCATATCAAAAGGTCATTTGTTCGAACCCGGTTGGGCCCTCCATCCTTTTGGTTCTTAGTGTGTCTATCTTTATCTTTGCACAAATCTTTAATAACTCTTGAAGTTTATATTTGTAATTACCTGAATATCCTAAAATCTGCACCTTTTATGAATCAAGTAGGAAATTATACTACTTTTCATATCAAAAAATGTATTTGTGTACAAAGCTTTTGCTCTTAACTAGAAATAAAACGAAAGTTGATGTACCTAAAAACAAAATGAAGGTTGATGTAACTTTAATCACTACTATTAATCAAAAAAATTTATATTTTTGTCATAGTAAATTATTATTGTATTTCCCTTTGACATGTACATGACATGGATTTCATGCAAGATTTTGATGCTCTCTCTGCATATATTATTGAATACCATGCGGGTAGGCATGGTGAAGGGGGTCCTCCATTTTTTTCTGAATGTCTCTCTTCGTGTATGTGTCTCTCCATATTTGTGCTTTAATAACTCTCAAAGTTTATTGTTTTAATTACCTGAATTTCCTAAACTCTGCATCTTTTATGTATCAAGTAGGGAAATATAGTACTTTTCAATCAAAAAATGTATTGGTGTACAAAGCTTTTGCTGCTAACTAGAAACAAAACGAAAATTGATGTAACTAGAAACCAAATGAAGTCTTATGTAATGTGCATTACTTGTAATAATTAAACAACGTTATATTTTTCTCCTGGTAAATTATTGGTGTAGCGCTCTTCGACTAGTACATGTCATAAATATCATGCATGAATTTGATGTCGTTTTTGGAAATTTTATTCAATATCATGCTGGTAAGCATTCTAAAGAGGGTCCATAGCTCAGTGCTAGAGCATTTGACTGCAGATCAAGAGGTTACCAGTTCGAACCCGGTTGAGCCCTCCATTTTGTTCTTATAAGTGTATCTCTTCATGTCTATGCCTCTCTATCTTTGTGCTTTAATAACTCTCAAAGTTTATTGTTTTAATTACCTGAATTTCCTAAACTCTGCATCTTTTATGTATCAAGTAGGGAAATATACTGCTTTTCAATCAAAAAATGTATTTGTGTACAAAGCTTTTGCTGCTAACTAGAAATAAAACGAAGGTTTATGTAACTAAAAACAAAATGAAGGTTGATGTTACTTTAATCACTACTATTAATCAAAGAAAGTTATATTTTTCCCCTAGTAAATTATTATTATATTTCCCTTTAACATGTACATGACATGGATATCATGCAAGAATTCGATGTTTTCTCTGGAAAAATTATTGATTACCATGCGGATAAGCATGGTGAAGAGGGTCTAAAGCTTAGTGGTATTTCTTTTAACTGCAGATCAAAAGGTCATTTGTTCGAACCCGGTTGGGCCCTCCATCTTTGTGGTTCTTAGTGCGTCTATCTCTATGTTTGCACAAATCTTATGCAAGAGAGAAAATATGGACATGGATGCAATACTTTAATAAGTCTTGAAGTTTATATTTGTAATTACCTGAATTTCCTAAAATCTGCACCTTTTATTAATCAAGTAGGGAAATATACTAGTTTTCAATCAAAAAATGTATTGGTGTACAAAGCTTTTGCTCGTAACTAGAAACAAAACAAAAATTCATGTAACTAGAAACAAAACGAAGACTTATGTAATGTGAATTACTTGTAATAATTGAACAAAGTTATAGTTTTCTCCTAGTAAATTATTGTTGTAGTGCTCTTTGACCAGTACATGACATGAATATCATGCATGAATTTGGTGTCCATTTTGCAAATTTTATTGAATATCATGCTGGTAAGCAATCTGACGAGGGTCCATATCTCAGTGGTAGAGCATTTGACTGCAGATCAAGAGGTCACCGGTTCGAACCCTAGTTTGGCCCTCCATTTTTTTCTTGTAAGTGTCTCTCTTCATGTCTATTCCTCTCCATCTTTGTGCTTTAATAACTCTCAAAGTGTATCGTTTGAATTACCTCTATTTCCTAAACTCTGCACCATTTATGAATCAAGTAGGGAAATATACTGGATTTCAATCATTAAATGTATTGGTGTACAAAGTTTTTGCTGCTAACTAGAAACAAAACGAAAATTGATGTAATTAGAAACAAAACGAAGACATATGTAATGTGAATTACTTGGAATAATTAAACAAAGTTCTATTTTTCTCCTAGTAAATTATTGTTGTAGTGCTCTTCGACATGTACATGACATGAATATCATGTATGAATTTGAATACCTTTTTGCAAATTTTATTGATATCATTTTGTTAAGCATTCTAAATAGGGTCCATAGTTTAGTCATAGAGCATTTGACTGCAGATCAAGAGGTCATTGGTTCGAACCCGGTTGGGCCATCGATTTTTAACTTGTAAGTGTCTCTCTCCATGTGTGTGACTCTCCATCTTTGTGCTTTAATAACTCTCAAAGTTTATGGTTTTAATCACCTCAATTTTCTAAACTCTGCACATTTTATGAATCAAGTAGGGAAATATACTAGTTTTCATATCAAAAAATGTATTTGTGTACAAATCTTTTGCTCTTAACTAGAAATAAAACGAAGGTTGATGTACCTAAAAACAAAATGAAGGTTGATGTAACTTTAATCACTACTATTAATCAAAAAAATTATATTTTTGTCCTAGTAAATTATTATTGTATTTCCCTTTGGCATGTACATGACTTGGATTTCATACAAGAATTTGATTCTCTCTCTGCATAAATTATTGAATACCATGCGGGTAAGCATGGTGAAGGGGGTCCTCCAGTTTTTTTCTAAGTGTCTATCTTCGTATATATGCCTCTTCATATTTGTGCTTTAATAAATGTCAAAGATTATGGTTTTGACTACCTCAATTTCCTAAACTCTGCACCTTTTATGAATCAAGTAGAGAAATATACTGGTTTTCAATCAAAAAATGTATTGGTGTACAAAGCTTTTGCTGCTAACTAGAAACAAAACGAAGACTTATGTAATGTGAATTACTTGTAATAATTAAACAACGTTATATTTTTCTCCTGGTAAATTATTGTTGTAGTGCTCTTCGACCTGTACATGACATGAATATCATGCATGAATTTGATGTCCTTTTTGCAAATTTTATTGAATATCATGCTGGTAAGCATTCTCAAGAGGGTCCATAGCTCAGTGGTAGAGCATTTGACTGCAGATCAAGAGGTCACCGGTTCGAACCCGGTTGGGCCCTCCATTTTGTTCTTCTAAGTGCCCTCTTCATGTCTGTGCCTCTCCATCTTTGTACTTTAATAACTGTCAAAGTTTATGGTTTTAATTACCTCAATTTGTTAAACTCTGCACCTTTTATGAATCAAGTAGAGAAATATACTGGTTTTCAATCAAAAAATGTATTGGTGTACAAAGCTTTTGCTGCTAACTAGAAACAAAACGAAGACTTATGTAATGTGAATTACTTGTAATAATTAAACAACGTTATATTTTTCTCCTGGTAAATTATTGTTGTAGTGCTCTTCGACCTGTACATGACATGAATATCATGCATGAATTTGATGTCCTTTTTGCAAATTTTATTGAATATCATGCTGGTAAGCATTCTCAAGAGGGTCCATAGCTCAGTGGTAGAGCATTTGACTGCAGATCAAGAGGTCACCGGTTCGAACCCGGTTGGGCCCTCCATTTTGTTCTTCTAAGTGCCCTCTTCATGTCTGTGCCTCTCCATCTTTGTACTTTAATAACTGTCAAAGTTTATGGTTTTAATTACCTCAATTTGTTAAACTCTGCACCTTTTATGACTCAAGTAAGGAAATATACTGGTTTTCATATCAAAAAATGTATTCGTGTACAAAGCTTTTGCTGCTAACTAGAAATAAAACGAAGGTTGATGTAACTAAAAACAAAATGAAGGTTGATGTAACTTTAATCACTATTATTAAATAGTGCTCTTTGACCAGTACATGACATGAATATCAGGCTTGAATTTGGTGTCCATTTTGCAAATTTTATTGAATATCATGCTGGTAAGCATTCTCAAGAGGGTCCATAGCTCAGTGGTAGAGCATTTGACTGCAGATCAAGAGGTCACCGGTTCGAACCCGGTTGGGCCCTCCATTTTGTTCTTCTAAGTGCCCTCTTCATGTCTGTGCCTCTCCATCTTTGTACTTTAATAACTGTCAAAGTTTATGGTTTTAATTACCTCAATTTGTTAAACTCTGCACCTTTTATGACTCAAGTAAGGAAATATACTGGTTTTCATATCAAAAAATGTATTCGTGTACAAAGCTTTTGCTGCTAACTAGAAATAAAACGAAGGTTGATGTAACTAAAAACAAAATGAAGGTTGATGTAACTTTAATCACTATTATTAAATAGTGCTCTTTGACCAGTACATGACATGAATATCAGGCTTGAATTTGGTGTCCATTTTGCAATTTTTATTGAATATCATGCTGGTAAGCAATCTAACGAGGGTCCATATCTCAGTGGTAGAGCATTTGACTGCAGATCAAGAGGTCACCGGTTCGAACCCTAGTTAGGCCCTCCATTTGTTTCTTCTATGTGTCTCTTTTCATGTATATGCCTCTCCATCTTTGTGCTTTAATAACTCTCAAAGTGTATCGTTTGAATTACCTCTATTTCCTAAACTCTGCACCCTTTATGAATCAAGTAGGGAAATATACTGGTTTTCAATCAACAAATGTATTGGTGTACAAAGTTTTTGCTGCTAACAAGAAACAAAACGAAAATTGATGTAACTAGAAACAAAACGAAGACTTATGTAATGTGAATTACTTGGAATAATTAAACAAAGTTATATTTTTCTCTTAAAATATTATTGTTGTAGTGCTCTTCGACATGTACATGACATGAATATCATGAATGAATTTGATGTCTTTTTGCAAATTTATTGAATATTATGTTGTTAAGCATTCTAAAGAGGGTCCATAGTTCAGTCGTACAGCATATGACTGCAGATCAAGAGGTCATTGGTTCGAACCGGGTTGAGCCCTCCATTTTTATCTTCTAAGTGTCTCTCTCCATGTCTGTGCCTTTCCATCTTTGTGCTTTAATAACTCTCAAAGTTTATGGTTTTAATTACCTCAATTTCCTAAAGTCTGCACCATTTATGAATCAAGTAGGGAAATATACTGGTTTTCAATCAACAAATGTATTGGTGTACAAAGTTTTTACTGCTAACTAGTAACAAAACGAAAATTCATGTAACTATACACAAAACGAAGACTTATGTAATGTGAATTACTTGTAATAGTTGAACAAACTTATATTTTTCTCCTAGTAAATTATTGTTGTAGTGCTCTTCGACCAGTGCATGGCATGAATATCATGCATGAATTTGGTGTCCATTTTGCAAATTTTAGTGAATATCATGTTGGTAAGCAATCTAACGAGGGTCCATATCTCATTGGTAGAGCATTTGACTACAGATCAAAAGGTCACCGGTTGGGCCCTCCATTTTTTTCTTCTATGTGTCTCTCTTCATGTATATGCCTCTCCATCTCTGTGCTTTAATAACTCTCAAAGTGTATCGTTTGAATTACCTCTATTTCCTAAACTCTGCACCCTTTATGAATCAAGTAGGGAAATATACTGGTTTTCAATCAACAAATGTATTGGTGTACAAAGTTTTGCTGCTAACAAGAAACAAAACGAAAATTGATGTAACTAGAAACAAAACGAAGACTTATGTAATGTGATTACTTGGAATAATTAAACAAAGTTATATTTTTCTCCTAGTAAATTACTGTTGTAGTGCTCTTCGACATGTACATAACATGAATATCATTCATGAATTTGATGTCCTTTTTGCAAATTTTATTGAATATCATGTTGTTAAGCATTCTAAAGAGTTTGACATGTACATGACATGGATTTCATGCAAGAATTTGATGCTCTGTCTACATAAATTATTGAATACCACGCGGGTAAGCATGGTGAAGGGGGTCCTCCATTTTTTTCTAAGTGTCTCTCTTCGTGTTTGTGCCTCTCCATATTTGTGCTTTAATTACTGTGAAAGATTATGGTTTTAATTATTTAAATTTCCTAAACTCAACACCATTTATGAATCAAGTAGGGAAATATACTCGTTTTCAATCAAAAATTGTATTCGCGTACAAAGCTTTTGCCCCTAACTAGAAACAAAACGAAAATTGATGTAACTAGAAACAAAACGAAGACTTGTGTAATGTGAATTACTTGTAATAATTAAGCAACGTTATATTTTTCTCCTGGTAAATTATTGTTGTAGTGCTCTTCGACCTGTACATGACATGAATATCATGCATGAATTTGATGTCCTTTTTCGCAAATTATATTGAATATCACGCTGGTAAGCATTCTAAAGAAGGTCCATAGCTCAGTGGTAGAGCATTTGACTATAGATCAAGAGGGCACCGGTTCGAACCCGGTTGGGCCCTCCATTTTTTTCTTCTAAGTGTCTCTGTTCATGTATATGCCTCTCCATCTTTGTGCTTTAATAACTCTCAAAGTTTATAGTTTTAATTACCTCAATTTCCTAAACTGTGCACCATTCATGAATCAAGTAGGGAAATATACTAGTTTTCAATCAAAAAATGTATTCGTGTACAAAGCTTTTGTTGCTAACTAGAAATAAAACGAAGGTTGATGTAACTAAAAACAAAATGAAGGTTGATGTAACTTTAATCACTACTATAAATCAAAGAAAGTTATATTTTTCTCCTAGTAAATTATTATTGTATTTCCCTTTGACATGTACATGACATGGATTTCATTCAAGAATTTGATGCTCTCTCTGCATAAATTATTCAATACCATGCGGGTAAGTATGGTGAAGGTGATCCTCCATTTTTTTTCTCTAAGTATCTCTATTCATGTATGTGCCTCTCCATCTTTATGCTTTAATAACTCTCAAAGTTTATGGTTTTAATTACCTCAATTTCCTAAACTCATCACCATTTATGAATCAAGTAGGGAAATATACTAGTTTTCAATCAAAAAATGTATTGATGTACAAAGCTTTTGCTCCTTACTAGAAACAAAACGAAAATTGATGTAACTAGAAACAAAATGAAGACTTGTGTAATGTGAATTACTTGTAATAATTAAACAACGTTATATTTTTCTCCTGGTAAATTATTGTTGTAGTGCTCTTCGACTTGTACATGACATGAATATCATGCATGAATTTGATGTCCTTTTTCGAAAATTTTATTGAATATCACGCTGGTAAGCATTCTAAAGAGGGTCCATAGCTCAGTGGTAGAGCATTTGACTGCAGATCAAGAGGTCACCGGTTCGAACCCGGTTGAGCCCTCCATTTTGTTCTTCTTAGTGCCTCTCTTCATGTTTGTGCCTCCCCATCTTTGTGCTTTAATAACTCTCAAAGTTTATGGTTTTAATTACTTCAATTTCCTAAACTCTGCACCTTTTATGAATCAAGTAGGGAAACATACTGGTTTTCATATCAAAATATGTATTTGTGTACAAAGCCTTTGCTACTAACTAGAAATGAAACGAAGGTTGATGTAACTAAAAACAAAATGAAGGTTGATGTAACTTTAATCACTACTATAAATCAAAGAAAGTTATATTTTTCTCCTATTTAATTATTATTGTACTTCCCTTTGACATGTACATGACATGGATTTCATTAAAGAATTTGATGTTCTCTCTGCAAATATTATTGAATACCATGCGGGTAAGCATGGTGAAGAGGGTCAAAAGCTTAGTGGTATTTCATTTGACTGCAGATCAAGAGGTCATTTGTTCGAACCCCGTTGGGCCCTCCATCTTTTTGGTTCTTAGTGTGTCTATCTTCATCTTTGCACAAATCTAATGCAACAAAGCAAATAAGGATATGGAGAATACTTTAATAACTCTTGAAGTTTATATTTGTAATTGCCTGAATTTCCTAAAATCTGCACCTTTTACAAATCAAGTAGGAAAATATACTGATTTTTAGATCATAAAATGTATTGGTGTACAAAGCTTTTGCTCGTAACTAGAAACAAAACGAAAATTCATGGAACTAGAAACAAAACGAAGACTTATGTAATGTGAATTACTTGTAATAATTGAACAAATTTATATTTTTCTCCTAGTAAATTATTGTTGAAGTGCTCTTCGACCTGTACATGCCATGAATATCATGCATGAATTTGGTGTCTTTTTTGCAAATTTTATTGAATATCTTGCTTATAATCAATCTATAGAGGGTCCATAGATCAGTGGTAGAGCATTTGACTGCAATTTCATTCAAGAATTTGATGCTCTCTTTGCATAAATTATTCAATACCATGCGGGTAAGTATGGTGAAGGGGATCCTCCATTTTTTTTCTAAGTATCTCTCTTCATGTATGTGCCTCTCCATCTTTATGCTTTAATAACTTTCAAAGTTTATGGTTTTAATTACCTCAATTTCCTAAACTCATCACCATTTATGAATCAAGTAGGGAAATATACTGGTTTTCAATCAAAAAATGTATTGGTGTACAAAGCCTTTGCTCCTAACTAGAAACAAAACGAAAATTGATGTAACTAGAAACAAAAAGAAGACTTGTGTAATGTGAATTACTTGTAATAATTAAACAACGTTATATTTTTCTCCTGGTAAATTATTGTTGTAGTGCTCTTCGACCTGTACATGACATGAATATCATGCATGAATTAGATGTCCTTTTTCGCAAATTTTATTGAATATCATGCTGGTAAGCATTCTAAAGAAGGTCCATAGCTCAGTGGTAGAGCATTTGACTGCAGATCAAGAGGTCACCGGTTCGAACCCGGTAGGGCCCTCCATTTTGTTCTTCTTAGTGCCTCTCTTCATGTTTGTGCCTCTCCATCTTTGTGCTTTAATAACTCTCAAAGATTATGGTTTTAATTACCTCAATTTCCTAAACTCTGCACCTTTTATGAATCAAGTAGGGAAACATACTGGTTTTCATATCAAAAAATGTATTTGTGTACAAAGCCTTTGCTGCTAACTAGAAATGAAACGAAGGTTGATGTAACTAAAAACAAAATGAAGGTTGATGTAACTTTAATCACTACTATAAATCAAAGAAAGTTATATTTTTCTCCTATTTAATTATTATTGTACTTCCCTTTGACATGTACATGACATGGATTTCATTAAAGAATTTGATGTTCTCTCTGCAAATATTATTGAATACCATGCGGGTAAGCATGGTGAAGAGGGTCAAAAGCTTAGTGGTATTTCATTTGACTGCAGATCAAGAGGTCATTTGTTCGAACCCCGTTGGGCCCTCCATCTTTTTGGTTCTTAGTGTGTCTATCTTCATCTTTGCACAAATCTAATGCAACAAAGCAAATAAGGATATGGAGAATACTTTAATAACTCTTGAAGTTTATATTTGTAATTGCCTGAATTTCCAAAAATCTGCACCTTTTACAAATCAAGTAGGAAAATATACTGATTTTTAGATCATAAAATGTATTGGTGTACAAAGCTTTTGCTCGTAACTAGAAACAAAACGAAAATTCATGGAACTAGAAACAAAACGAAGACTTATGTAATGTGAATTACTTGTAATAATTGAACAAATTTATATTTTTCTCCTAGTAAATTATTGTTGAAGTGCTCTTCGACCTGTACATGCCATGAATATCATGCATGAATTTGGTGTCTTTTTTGCAAATTTTATTGAATATCTTGCTTATAATCAATCTATAGAGGGTCCATAGCTCAGTGGTAGAGCATTTGACTGCAATTTCATTCAAGAATTTGATGCTCTCTTTGCATAAATTATTCAATACCATGCGGGTAAGTATGGTGAAGGGGATCCTCCATTTTTTTTCTAAGTATCTCTCTTCATGTATGTGCCTCTCCATCTTTATGCTTTAATAACTTTCAAAGTTTATGGTTTTAATTACCTCAATTTCCTAAACTCATCACCATTTATGAATCAAGTAGGGAAATATACTGGTTTTCAATCAAAAAATGTATTGGTGTACAAAGCCTTTGCTCCTAACTAGAAACAAAACGAAAATTGATGTAACTAGAAACAAAAAGAAGACTTGTGTAATGTGAATTACTTGTAATAATTAAACAACGTTATATTTTTCTCCTGGTAAATTATTGTTGTAGTGCTCTTCGACCTGTACATGACATGAATATCATACATGAATTAGATGTCCTTTTTCGCAAATTTTATTGAATATCATGCTGGTAAGCATTCTAAAGAAGGTCCATAGCTCAGTGGTAGAGCATTTGACTGCAGATCAAGAGGTCACCGGTTCGAACCCGGTAGGGCCCTCCATTTTGTTCTTCTTAGTGCCTCTCTTCATGTTTGTGCCTCTCCATCTTTGTGCTTTAATAACTCTCAAAGATTATGGTTTTAATTACCTCAATTTCCTAAACTCTGCACCTTTTATGAATCAAGTAGGGAAATATACTGGTTTTCATTTCAAAAAATGTATTTGTGTACAAAGCTTTTGCTGCTAACTAGAAATAAAACGAAGGTTGATGTAACTAAAAACAAAATGAAGGTTGATGTAACTTTAATCACTACTATAAATCAAAGAAAGTTATATTTTTCTCCTAGTAAATTATTATTGTATTTCCCTTTGACATGTACATGACATGGATTTCATTCAACAATTTGATGCTCTCTCTGCATAAATTATTCAATACCATGCGGGTAAGATTGGTGAAGGGGATCCTCCATTTTTTTTCTCTAAGTATCTCTATTCATGTATGTGCCTCTCCATCTTTATGCTTTAATAACTCTCAAAGTTTATGGTTTTAATTACCTCAATTTCCTAAACTCATCACCATTTATGAATCAAGTAGGGAAATATACTAGTTTTCAATCAAAAAATGTATTGGTGTACAAAGCTTTTGCTCCTAACTAGAAACAAAACGAAAATTGATGTAACTAGAAACAAAACGAAGACTTGTGTAATGTGAATTACTTGTAATAATTAAACAACGTTATATTTTTCTCCTGGTAAATTATTGTTGTAGTGCTCTTCGACTTGTACATGACATGAATATCATGCATGAATTTGATGTCCTTTTTCGCAAATTTTATTGAATATCACGCTGGTAAGCATTCTAAAGAGGGTCCATAGCTCAGTGGTAGAGCATTTGACTGCAGATCAAGAGGTCACCGGTTCGAACCCGGTTGGGCCCTCCATTTTGTTCTTCTTAGTGCCTCTCTTCATGTTTGTGCCTCCCCATCTTTGTGCTTTAATAACTCTCAAAGTTTATGGTTTTAATTACTTCAATTTCCTAAACTCTGCACCTTTTATGAATCAAGTAGGGAAACATACTGGTTTTCATATCAAAATATGTATTTGTGTACAAAGCCTTTGCTGCTAACTAGAAATGAAACGAAGGTTGATGTAACTAAAAACAAAATGAAGGTTGATGTAACTTTAATCACTACTATAAATCAAAGAAAGTTATATTTTTCTCCTAGTAAATTATTATTGTATTTCCCTTTGACATGTACATGACATGGATTTCATTAAAGAATTTGATGTTCGCTCTGCAAATATTATTGAATACCATGCGGGTAAGCATGGTGAAGAGGGTCAAAAGCTTAGTGGTATTTCATTTGATTGCAGATCAAGAGGTCATTTGTTCGAACCCCGTTGGGCCCTCTATCTTTTTGGTTCTTAGTGTGTCTATCTTCATCTTTGCACAAATCTAATGCAACAGAGAAAATAAGGATATGGAGGCAATACTTTAATAACTCTTGAAGTTTATATTTGAAATTGCCTGAATTTCCTAAAGTCTGCACCTTTTACAAATCAAGTAGGAAAATATACTGATTTTTAGATCATAAAATGTATTGGTGTACAAAGCTTTTGCTCGTAACTAGAAACAAAACGAAAATTCATGGAACTAGAAACAAAACGAAGACTTATGTAATGTGAATTACTTGTAATAATTGAACAAATTTATATTTTTCTCCTAGTAAATTATTGTTGAAGTGCTCTTCGACCTGTACATGCCATGAATATCATGCATGAATTTGGTGTCATTTTTGCAAATTTTATTGAATATCTTGCTTATAATCAATCTATAGAGGGTCCATAGCTCAGTGGTAGGGCATTTGACTGCAATTTCATTCAAGAATTTGATGCTCTCTCTTCATAAATTATTCAATACCATGCGGGTAAGTATGGTGAAGGGGATCCTCCATTTTTTTTCTAAGTATCTCTCTTCATGTATGTGCCTCTCCATCTTTATGCTTTAATAACTTTCAAAGTTTATGGTTTTAATTACCTCAATTTCCTAAACTCATCACCATTTATGAATCAAGTAGGGAAATATACTGGTTTTCAATCAAAAAATGTATTGGTGTACAAAGCCTTTGCTCCTAACTAGAAACAAAACGAAAATTGATGTAACTAGAAACAAAAAGAAGACTTGTGTAATGTGAATTACTTGTAATAATTAAACAACGTTATATTTTTCTCCTGGTAAATTATTGTTGTAGTGCTCTTCGACCTGTACATGACATGAATATCATACATGAATTAGATGTCCTTTTTCGCAAATTTTATTGAATATCATGCTGGTAAGCATTCTAAAGAAGGTCCATAGCTCAGTGGTAGAGCATTTGACTGCAGATCAAGAGGTCACCGGTTCGAACCCGGTAGGGCCCTCCATTTTGTTCTTCTTAGTGCCTCTCTTCATGTTTGTGCCTCTCCATCTTTGTGCTTTAATAACTCTCAAAGATTATGGTTTTAATTACCTCAATTTCCTAAACTCTGCACCTTTTATGAATCAAGTAGGGAAATATACTGGTTTTCATTTCAAAAAATGTATTTGTGTACAAAGCTTTTGCTGCTAACTAGAAATAAAACGAAGGTTGATGTAACTAAAAACAAAATGAAGGTTGATGTAACTTTAATCACTACTATAAATCAAAGAAAGTTATATTTTTCTCCTAGTAAATTATTATTGTATTTCCCTTTGACATGTACATGACATGGATTTCATTCAAGAATTTGATGCTCTCTCTGCATAAATTATTCAATACCATGCGGGTAAGATTGGTGAAGGGGATCCTCCATTTTTTTTCTCTAAGTATCTCTATTCATGTATGTGCCTCTCCATCTTTATGCTTTAATAACTCTCAAAGTTTAAGGTTTTAATTACCTCAATTTCCTAAACTCATCACCATTTATGAATCAAGTAGGGAAATATACTAGTTTTCAATCAAAAAATGTATTGGTGTACAAAGCTTTTGCTCCTAACTAGAAACAAAACGAAAATTGATGTAACTAGAAACAAAACGAAGACTTGTGTAATGTGAATTACTTGTAATAATTAAACAACGTTATATTTTTCTCCTGGTAAATTATTGTTGTAGTGCTCTTCGACTTGTACATGACATGAATATCATGCATGAATTTGATGTCCTTTTTCGCAAATTTTATTGAATATCACGCTGGTAAGCATTCTAAAGAGGGTCCATAGCTCAGTGGTAGAGCATTTGACTGCAGATCAAGAGGTCACCGGTTCGAACCCGGTTGGGCCCTCCATTTTGTTCTTCTTAGTGCCTCTCTTCATGTTTGTGCCTCCCCATCTTTGTGCTTTAATAACTCTCAAAGTTTATGGTTTTAATTACTTCAATTTCCTAAACTCTGCACCTTTTATGAATCAAGTAGGGAAACATACTGGTTTTCATATCAAAATATGTATTTGTGTACAAAGCCTTTGCTGCTAACTAGAAATGAAACGAAGGTTGATGTAACTAAAAACAAAATGAAGGTTGATGTAACTTTAATCACTACTATAAATCAAAGAAAGTTATATTTTTCTCCTAGTAAATTATTATTGTATTTCCCTTTGACATGTACATGACATGGATTTCATTAAAGAATTTGATGTTCGCTCTGCAAATATTATTGAATACCATGCGGGTAAGCATGGTGAAGAGGGTCAAAAGCTTAGTGGTATTTCATTTGATTGCAGATCAAGAGGTCATTTGTTCGAACCCCGTTGGGCCCTCTATCTTTTTGGTTCTTAGTGTGTCAATCTTCATCTTTGCACAAATCTAATGCAACAGAGAAAATAAGGATATGGAGGCAATACTTTAATAACTCTTGAAGTTTATATTTGAAATTGCCTGAATTTCCTAAAGTCTGCACCTTTTACAAATCAAGTAGGAAAATATACTGATTTTTAGATCATAAAATGTATTGGTGTACAAAGCTTTTGCTCGTAACTAGAAACAAAACGAAAATTCATGGAACTAGAAACAAAACGAAGACTTATGTAATGTGAATTACTTGTAATAATTGAACAAATTTATATTTTTCTCCTAGTAAATTATTGTTGAAGTGCTCTTCGACCTGTACATGCCATGAATATCATGCATGAATTTGGTGTCATTTTTGCAAATTTTATTGAATATCTTGCTTATAATCAATCTATAGAGGGTCCATAGCTCAGTGGTAGGGCATTTGACTGCAATTTCATTCAAGAATTTGATGCTCTCTCTTCATAAATTATTCAATACCATGCGGGTAAGTATGGTGAAGGGGATCCTCCATTTTTTTTCTAAGTATCTCTCTTCATGTATGTGCCTCTCCATCTTTATGCTTTAATAACTTTCAAAGTTTATGGTTTTAATTACCTCAATTTCCTAAACTCATCACCATTTATGAATCAAGTAGGGAAATATACTGGTTTTCAATCAAAAAATGTATTGGTGTACAAAGCCTTTGCTCCTAACTAGAAACAAAACGAAAATTGATGTAACTAGAAACAAAAAGAAGACTTGTGTAATGTGAATTACTTGTAATAATTAAACAACGTTATATTTTTCTCCTGGTAAATTATTGTTGTAGTGCTCTTCGACCTGTACATGACATGAATATCATGCATGAATTAGATGTCCTTTTTCGCAAATTTTATTGAATATCATGTTGGTAAGCATTCTAAAGAAGGTCCATAGCTCAGTGGTAGAGCATTTGACTGCAGATCAAGAGGTCACCGGTTCGAACCCGGTAGGGCCCTCCATTTTGTTCTTCTTAGTGCCTCTCTTCATGTTTGTGCCTCTCCATCTTTGTGCTTTAATAACTCTCAAAGATTATGGTTTTAATTACCTCAATTTCCTAAACTCTGCACCTTTTATGAATCAAGTAGGGAAATATACTGGTTTTCATATCAAAAAATGTATTTGTGTACAAAGCTTTTGCTGCTAACTAGAAATAAAACGAAGGTTGATGTAACTAAAAACAAAATGAAGGTTGATGTAACTTTAATCACTACTATAAATCAAAGAAAGTTATATTTTTCTCCTAGTAAATTATTATTGTATTTCCCTTTGACATGTACATGACATGGATTTCATTCAAGAATTTGATGCTCTCTCTGCATAAATTATTCAATACCATGCGGGAAAGTTTGGTGAAGGGGATCCTCCATTTTTTTTCTCTAAGTATCTCTATTCATGTATGTGCCTCTCCATCTTTATGCTTTAATAACTCTCAAAGTTTATGGTTTTAATTACCTCAATTTCCTAAACTCATCACCATTTATGAATCAAGTAGGGAAATATACTAGTTTTCAATCAAAAAATGTATTGGTGTACAAAGCTTTTGCTCCTAACTAGAAACAAAACGAAAATTGATGTAACTAGAAACAAAACGAAGACTTGTGTAATGTGAATTACTTGTAATAATTAAACAACGTTATATTTTTCTCCTGGTAAATTATTGTTGTAGTGCTCTTCGACTTGTACATGACATGAATATCATGCATGAATTTGATGTCCTTTTTCGCAAATTTTATTGAATATCACGCTGGTAAGCATTCTAAAGAGGGTCCATAGCTCAGTGGTAGAGCATTTGACTGCAGATCAAGAGGTCACCGGTTCGAACCCGGTTGGGCCCTCCATTTTGTTCTTCTTAGTGCCTCTCTTCATGTTTGTGCCTCCCCATCTTTGTGCTTTAATAACTCTCAAAGATTATGGGTTTAATTACCTCAATTTCCTAAACTCTGCACCTTTTATGAATCAAGTAGGGAAATATACTGGTTTTCATATCAAAAAATGTATTTGTGTACAAAGCTTTTGCTGCTAACTAGAAATAAAACGAAGGTTGATGTAACTAAAAACAAAATGAAGGTTGATGTAACTTTAATCACTACTATAAATCAAAGAAAGTTATATTTTTCTCCTAGTAAATTATTATTGTATTTCCCTTTGACATGTACATGACATGGATTTCATTCAAGAATTTGATGCTCTCTCTGCATAAATTATTCAATACCATGCGGGTAAGTTTGGTGAAGGGGATCCTCCATTTTTTTTCTCTAAGTATCTCTATTCATGTATGTGCCTCTCCATCTTTATGCTTTAATAACTCTCAAAGTTTATGGTTTTAATTACCTCAATTTCCTAAACTCATCACCATTTATGAATCAAGTAGGGAAATATACTAGTTTTCAATCAAAAAATGTATTGGTGTACAAAGCTTTTGCTCCTAACTAGAAACAAAACGAAAATTGATGTAACTAGAAACAAAACGAAGACTTGTGTAATGTGAATTACTTGTAATAATTAAACAACGTTATATTTTTCTCCTGGTAAATTATTGTTGTAGTGCTCTTCGACTTGTACATGACATGAATATCATGCATGAATTTGATGTCCTTTTTCGCAAATTTTATTGAATATCACGCTGGTAAGCATTCTAAAGAGGGTCCATAGCTCAGTGGTAGAGCATTTGACTGCAGATCAAGAGGTCACCGGTTCGAACCCGGTTGGGCCCTCCATTTTGTTCTTCTTAGTGCCTCTCTTCATGTTTGTGCCTCCCCATCTTTGTGCTTTAATAACTCTCAAAGTTTACGGTTTTAATTACTTCAATTTCCTAAACTCTGCACCTTTTATGAATCAAGTAGGGAAACATACTGGTTTTCATATCAAAATATGTATTTGTGTACAAAGCCTTTGCTGCTAACTAGAAATGAAACGAAGGTTGATGTAACTAAAAACAAAATGAAGGTTGATGTAACTTTAATCACTACTATAAATCAAAGAAAGTTATATTTTTCTCCTAGTAAATTATTATTGTATTTCCCTTTGACATGTACATGACATGGATTTCATTAAAGAATTTGATGTTCTCTCTGCAAATATTATTGAATACCATGCGGGTAAGCATGGTGAAGAGGGTCAAAAGCTTAGTGGTATTTCATTTGATTGCAGATCAAGAGGTCATTTGTTCGAACCCCGTTGGGCCCTCTATCTTTTTGGTTCTTAGTGTGTCTATCTTCATCTTTGCACAAATCTAATGCAACAGAGCAAATAAGGATATGGAGGCAATACTTTAATAACTCTTGAAGTTTATATTTGCAATTGCCTGAATTTCCTAAAGTTTGCACCTTTTACAAATCAAGTAGGAAAATATACTGATTTTTAGACCATAAAATGTATTGGTGTACAAAGCTTTTGCTCGTAACTAGAAACAAAACGAAAATTCATGGAACTAGAAACAAAACGAAGACTTATGTAATGTGAATTACTTGTACTAATTGAACAAATTTATATTTTTGTCCTAGTAAATTATTGTTGAAGTGCTCTTCGACCTGTACATGCCATGAATATCATGCATGAATTTGGTGTCATTTTTGCAAATTTTATTGAATATCTTGCTTATAATCAATCTATAGAGGGTCCATAGCTCAGTGGTAGGGCATTTGACTGCAATTTCATTCAAGAATTTGATGCTCTCTCTTCATAAATTATTCAATACCATGCGGGTAAGTATGGTGAAGGGGATTCTCCATTTTTTTTCTAAGTATCTCTCTTCATGTATGTGCCTCTCCATCTTTATGCTTTAATAACTTTCAAAGTTTATGGTTTTAATTACCTCAATTTCCTAAACTCATCACCATTTATGAATCAAGTAGGGAAATATACTGGTTTTCAATCAAAAAATGTATTGGTGTACAAAGCCTTTGCTCCTAACTAGAAACAAAACGAAAATTGATGTAACTAGAAACAAAAAGAAGACTTGTGTAATGTGAATTACTTGTAATAATTAAACAACGTTATGTTTTTCTCCTGGTAAATTATTGTTGTAGTGCTCTTCGACCTGTACATGACATGAATATCATGCATGAATTAGATGTCCTTTTTCGCAAATTTTATTGAATATCATGCTGGTAAGCATTCTAAAGAAGGTCCATAGCTCAGTGGTAGAGCATTTGACTGCAGATCAAGAGGTCACCGGTTCGAACCCGGTAGGGCCCTCCATTTTGTTCTTCTTAGTGCCTCTCTTCATGTTTGTGCCTCTCCATCTTTGTGCTTTAATAACTCTCAAAGATTATGGTTTTAATTACCTCAATTTCCTAAACTCTGCACCTTTTATGAATCAAGTAGGGAAATATACTGGTTTTCATATCAAAAAATGTATTTGTGTACAAAGCTTTTGCTGCTAACTAGAAATAAAACGAAGGTTGATGTAACTAAAAACAAAATGAAGGTTGATGTAACTTTAATCACTACTATAAATCAAAGAAAGTTATATTTTTCTCCTAGTAAATTATTATTGTATTTCCCTTTGACATGTACATGACATGGATTTCATTCAAGAATTTGATGCTCTCTCTGCATAAATTATTCAATACCATGCGGGTAAGTTTGGTGAAGGGGATCCTCCATTTTTTTTCTCTAAGTATCTCTATTCATGTATGTGCCTCTCCATCTTTATGCTTTAATAACTCTCAAAGTTTATGGTTTTAATTACCTCAATTTCCTAAACTCATCACCATTTATGAATCAAGTAGGGAAATATACTAGTTTTCAATCAAAAAATGTATTGGTGTACAAAGCTTTTGCTCCTAACTAGAAACAAAACGAAAATTGATGTAACTAGAAACAAAACGAAGACTTGTGTAATGTGAATTACTTGTAATAATTAAACAACGTTATATTTTTCTCCTGGTAAATTATTGTTGTAGTGCTCTTCGACTTGTACATGACATGAATATCATGCATGAATTTGATGTCCTTTTTCGCAAATTTTATTGAATATCATGCTGGTAAGCATTCTAAAGAGGGTCCATAGCTCAGTGGTAGAGCATTTGACTGCAGATCAAGAGGTCACCGGTTCGAACCCGGTTGGGCCCTCCATTTTGTTCTTCTTAGTGCCTCTCTTCATGTTTGTGCCTCCCCATCTTTGTGCTTTAATAACTCTCAAAGTTTACGGTTTTAATTACTTCAATTTCCTAAACTCTGCACCTTTTATGAATCAAGTAGGGAAACATACTGGTTTTCATATCAAAATATGTATTTGTGTACAAAGCCTTTGCTGCTAACTAGAAATGAAACGAAGGTTGATGTAACTAAAAACAAAATGAAGGTTGATGTAACTTTAATCACTACTATAAATCAAAGAAAGTTATATTTTTCTCCTAGTAAATTATTATTGTATTTCCCTTTGACATGTACATGACATGGATTTCATTAAAGAATTTGATGTTCTCTCTGCAAATATTATTGAATACCATGCGGGTAAGCATGGTGAAGAGGGTCAAAAGCTTAGTGGTATTTCATTTGATTGCAGATCAAGAGGTCATTTGTTCGAACCCCGTTGGGCCCTCTATCTTTTTGGTTCTTAGTGTGTCTATCTTCATCTTTGCACAAATCTAATGCAACAGAGCAAATAAGGATATGGAGGCAATACTTTAATAACTCTTGAAGTTTATATTTGCAATTGCCTGAATTTCCTAAAGTTTGCACCTTTTACAAATCAAGTAGGAAAATATACTGATTTTTAGACCATAAAATGTATTGGTGTACAAAGCTTTTGCTCGTAACTAGAAACAAAACGAAAATTCATGGAACTAGAAACAAAACGAAGACTTATGTAATGTGAATTACTTGTACTAATTGAACAAATTTATATTTTTGTCCTAGTAAATTATTGTTGAAGTGCTCTTCGACCTGTACATGCCATGAATATCATGCATGAATTTGGTGTCATTTTTGCAAATTTTATTGAATATCTTGCTTATAATCAATCTATAGAGGGTCCATAGCTCAGTGGTAGGGCATTTGACTGCAATTTCATTCAAGAATTTGATGCTCTCTCTTCATAAATTATTCAATACCATGCGGGTAAGTATGGTGAAGGGGATTCTCCATTTTTTTTCTAAGTATCTCTCTTCATGTATGTGCCTCTCCATCTTTATGCTTTAATAACTTTCAAAGTTTATGGTTTTAATTACCTCAATTTCCTAAACTCATCACCATTTATGAATCAAGTAGGGAAATATACTGGTTTTCAATCAAAAAATGTATTGGTGTACAAAGCCTTTGCTCCTAACTAGAAACAAAACGAAAATTGATGTAACTAGAAACAAAAAGAAGACTTGTGTAATGTGAATTACTTCTAATAATTAAACAACGTTATGTTTTTCTCCTGGTAAATTATTGTTGTAGTGCTCTTCGACCTGTACATGACATGAATATCATGCATGAATTAGATGTCCTTTTTCGCAAATTTTATTGAATATCATGCTGGTAAGCATTCTAAAGAAGGTCCATAGCTCAGTGGTAGAGCATTTGACTGCAGATCAAGAGGTCACCGGTTCGAACCCGGTAGGGCCCTCCATTTTGTTCTTCTTAGTGCCTCTCTTCATGTTTGTGCCTCTCCATCTTTGTGCTTTAATAACTCTCAAAGATTATGGTTTTAATTACCTCAATTTCCTAAACTCTGCACCTTTTATGAATCAAGTAGGGAAATATACTGGTTTTCATATCAAAAAATGTATTTGTGTACAAAGCTTTTGCTGCTAACTAGAAATAAAACGAAGGTTGATGTAACTAAAAACAAAATGAAGGTTGATGTAACTTTAATCACTACTATAAATCAAAGAAAGTTATATTTTTCTCCTAGTAAATTATTATTGTATTTCCCTTTGACATGTACATGACATGGATTTCATTCAAGAATTTGATGCTCTCTCTGCATAAATTATTCAATACCATGCGGGTAAGTTTGGTGAAGGGGATCCTCCATTTTTTTTCTCTAAGTATCTCTATTCATGTATGTGCCTCTCCATCTTTATGCTTTAATAACTCTCAAAGTTTATGGTTTTAATTACCTCAATTTCCTAAACTCATCACCATTTATGAATCAAGTAGGGAAATATACTAGTTTTCAATCAAAAAATGTATTGGTGTACAAAGCTTTTGCTCCTAACTAGAAACAAAACGAAAATTGATGTAACTAGAAACAAAACGAAGACTTGTGTAATGTGAATTACTTGTAATAATTAAACAACGTTATATTTTTCTCCTGGTAAATTATTGTTGTAGTGCTCTTCGACTTGTACATGACATGAATATCATGCATGAATTTGATGTCCTTTTTCGCAAATTTTATTGAATATCACGCTGGTAAGCATTCTAAAGAGGGTCCATAGCTCAGTGGTAGAGCATTTGACTGCAGATCAAGAGGTCACCGGTTCGAACCCGGTTGGGCCCTCCATTTTGTTCTTCTTAGTGCCTCTCTTCATGTTTGTGCCTCTCCATCTTTGTGCTTTGATAACTCTCAAAGTTTATGGTTTTAATTACCTCAATTTCCTAAACTCTGCACCTTTTATGAATCAAGTAGGGAAATATACTGGTTTTCATATCAAAAAATGTATTTGTGTACAAAGCTTTTGCTGCTAACTAGAAATAAAACGAAGGTTGATGTAACTAAAAACAAAATGAAGGTTGATGTAACTTTAATCACTACTATAAATCAAAGAAAGTTATATTTTTCTCCTAGTAAATTATTATTGTATTTCCCTTTGACATGTACATGACATGGATTTCATTAAAGAATTTGATGTTCTCTCTGCAAATATTATTGAATACCATGCGGGTAAGCATGGTGAAGAGGGTCCAAAGCTTAGTGGTATTTCATTTGACTGCAGATCAAGGGTCATTTGTTCGAACCTAGTTGGGCCCTCCATCTTTTTGGTTCTTAGTGTGTCTATCTTCATCTTTGCACAAATCTTATGCAACAGAGCAAATAAGGATATGGAGGCAATAATTTAATAACTCTTGAAGTTAATATTTGTAATTGCCTGAATTTCCTAAAATCTGCACCTTTTACAAATCAAGTAGGAAAATATACTGATTTTTAGATCATAAAATGTATTGGTGTACAAAGCTTTTGCTCGTAACTAGAAACAAAACGAAAATTCATGGAACTAGAAACAAAATGAAGACTTATGTAATGTGAATTACTTGTAATAATTGAACAAACTTATATTTTTCTCCTAGTAAATTATTGTTGAAGTGCTCTTCGACCTGTACATGACATGAATATCATGCATGAATTTGGTGTCGTTTTTGCAAATTTTATTGAATATCTTGCTTATAATCAATCTATAGAGGGTCCATAGCTCAGTGGTAGAGCATTTGACTGCAGATCAAGAGGTCACCGGTTCGAACCCGGTTGGGCCCTCCATTTTTTTCTTCTAAGTGTCTCTCTTCATGTCTATGCCTCTCCATCTTTGTGCTTTAATAACTCTCAAATATTATGGTTTTAATTACCTCAATTTCCTAAACTCTGCACCTTTTATGAATCAAGTAGGGAAATATACTGGTTTTCATATCAAAAAATGTATTTGTGTACAAAGCTTTTGCTGCTAACTAGAAATAAAACGAAGGTTGATGTAACTAAAAACAAAATGAAGGTTGATGTAACTTTAATCACTACTATAAATCAAAGAAAGTTATATTTTTCTCCTAGTAAATTATTATTGTATTTCCCTTTGACATGTACATGACATGGATTTCATTCAAGAATTTGATGCTCCTTCTGCATAAATTATTCAATACCATGCGGGTAAGTATGGTGAAGGGGATCCTCCATTTTTTTTTTCTAAGTATCTCTCTTCATGTATGTGCCTCTCCATCTTTATGCTTTAATAACTCTCCAAGTTTATGGTTTTAATTACCTCAATTTCCTAAACTCATCACCATTTATGAATCAAGTAGGGAAATATACTGGTTTTCAATCAAAAAATGTATTGGTGTACAAAGCCTTTGCTCCTAACTAGAAACAAAACGAAAATTGATGTAACTAGAAACAAAAAGAAGACTTGTGTAATGTGAATTACTTGTAATAATTAAACAACGTTATATTTTTCTCCTGGTAAATTATTGTTGTACTGCTCTTCGACCTGTACATGACATGAATATCATGCATGAATTTGATGTCCTTTTTCGCAAATTTTATTGAATATCATGCTGGTAAGCATTCTAAAGAGGGTCCATAGCTCAGTGGTAGAGCATTTGACTGCAGATCAAGAGGTCACCGGTTCGAACCCGGTTGGGCCCTCCATTTTGTTCTTCTTAGTGCCTCTCTTCATGTTTGTGCCTCTCCATCTTTGTGCTTTGATAACTCTCAAAGTTTATGGTTTTAATTACCTCAATTTCCTAAACTCTGCACCTTTTATGAATCAAGTAGGGAAATATACTGGTTTTCATATCAAAAAATGTATTTGTGTACAAAGCTTTTGCTGCTAACTAGAAATAAAACGAAGGTTGATGTAACTAAAAACAAAATGAAGGTTGATGTAACTTTAATCACTACTATAAATCAAAGAAAGTTATATTTTTCTCCTAGTAAATTATTATTGTATTTCCCTTTGACATGTACATGACATGGATTTCATTAAAGAATTTGATGTTCTCTCTGCAAATATTATTGAATACCATGCGGGTAAGCATGGTGAAGAGGGTCCAAAGCTTAGTGGTATTTCATTTGACTGCAGATCAAGGGTCATTTGTTCGAACCTAGTTGGGCCCTCCATCTTTTTGGTTCTTAGTGTGTCTATCTTCATCTTTGCACAAATCTTATGCAACAGAGCAAATAAGGATATGGAGGCAATAATTTAATAACTCTTGAAGTTTATATTTGTAATTGCCTGAATTTCCTAAAATCTGCACCTTTTACAAATCAAGTAGGAAAATATACTGATTTTTAGATCATAAAATGTATTGGTGTACAAAGCTTTTGCTCGTAACTAGAAACAAAACGAAAATTCATGGAACTAGAAACAAAACGAAGACTTATGTAATGTGAATTACTTGTAATAATTGAACAAACTTATATTTTTCTCCTAGTAAATTATTGTTGAAGTGCTCTTCGACCTGTACATGACATGAATATCATGCATGCATTTGGTGTCGTTTTTGCAAATTTTATTGAATATCTTGCTTATAATCAATCTATAGAGGGTCCATAGCTCAGTGGTAGAGCATTTGACTGCAGATCAAGAGGTCACCGGTTCGAACCTGGTTGGGCCCTCCATTTTTTTCTTCTAAGTGTCTCTCTTCATGTCTATGCCTCTCCATCTTTGTGCTTTAATAACTCTCAAATATTATGGTTTTAATTACCTCAATTTCCTAAACTCTGCACCTTTTATGAATCAAGTAGGGAAATATACTGTTTTTCATATCAAAAAATGTATTTGTGTACAAAGCTTTTGCTACTAACTAGAAATAAAACGAAGGTTGATGTAACTAAAAACAAAATGAAGGTTGATGTAACTTTAATCACTACTATAAATCAAAGAAAGTTATATTTTTCTCCTAGTAAATTATTATTGTATTGCCCTTTGACATGTACATGACATGGATTTCATTCAAGAATTTGATGCTCCTTCTGCATAAATTATTCAATACCATGCGAGTAAGTATGGTGAAGGGGATCCTCCATTTTTTTTTTTCTAAGTATCTCTCTTCATGTATGTGCCTCTCCATCTTTATGCTTTAATAACTCTCCAAGTTTATGGTTTTAATTACCTCAATTTCCTAAACTCATCACCATTTATGAATCAAGTAGGGAAATATACTCGTTTTCAATCAAAAAATGTATTGGTGTACAAAGCCTTTGCTCCTAACTAGAAACAAAACGAAAATTCATGGAACTAGAAACAAAACGAAGACTTATGTAATGTGAATTACTTGTAATAATTAAACAACGTTATATTTTTCTCCTGGTAAATTATTGTTGTAGTGCTCTTCGACCTGTACATGACATGAATATCATGCATGAATTTGATGTCCTTTTTCGCAAATTTTATTGAATATCATGCTGGTAAGCATTCTAAAGAGGGTCCATAGCTCAGTGGTAGAGCATTTGACTGCAGATCAAGAGGTCACCGGTTCGAAACCGGTTGGGCCCTCCATTTTGTTCTTCTTAGTGCCTCTCTTCATGTTTGTGCCTCTCCATCTTTGTGCTTTGATAACTCTCAAAGTTTATGGTTTTAATTACCTCAATTTCCTAAACTCTGCACCTTTTATGAATCAAGTAGGGAAATATACTGGTTTTCTTATCAAAAAATGTATTTGTGTACAAAGCTTTTGCTGCTAACTAGAAATAAAACGAAGGTTGATGTAACTAAAAACAAAATGAAGGTTGATGTAACTTTAATATCTACTATAAATCAAAGCAAGTTATATTTCTTCTCCGAGTAAATTATTATTGTATTTCCCTTTGACATGTACATGACATGGATTTCATTAAAGAATTTGATGTTCTCTCTGCAAATATTATTGAATACCATGCGAGTAAGCATGGTGAAGAGGGGCCAAAGCTTAGTGGTATTTCATTTGACTGCAGATCAAGAGGTCATTTGTTCGAACCCAGTTGGGCCCTCCATCCTTTTGGTTCTTAGTGTGTCTATCTTCATCTTTGCATAAATCTTATGCAACAGAGCAAATAAGGATATGGAGGCAATAATTTAATAACTCTTGAAGTTTATATTTGTAATTGCCTGAATTTCCTAAAATCTGCACCTTTTACAAATCAAGTAGGAAAATATACTGATTTTTAGATCATAAAATGTGTTGGTGTACAAAGCTTTTGCTCGTAACTAGAAACAAAACGAAAATTCATGGAACTAGAAACAAAACGAAGACTTATGTAATGTGAATTACTTGTAATAATTGAACAAACTTATATTTTTCTCCTAGTAAATTATTGTTGAAGTACTCTTCGACCTGTACATGACATGAATATCATGCATGAATTTGGTGTCGTTTTTGCAAATTTTATTGAATATCTTGCTTATAATCAATCTATACAGGGTCCATACCTCAGTGGTAGAGCATTTGACTGCAGATCAAGAGGTCACCGGTTCGAACCCGGTTGGGCCCTCCATTCTTTTCTTCTAATTGTCTATCTTCATGTCTATGCCTCTCCATCTTTGTGCTTTAATAACTCTCAAAGTTTATAGTTTTAATTACCTCAATTTCCTAAACTGTGCACCATTTATGAATCAAGTAGGGAAATATACTGGTTTTCAATCAAAACTTGTATCAAAGATTTTGCTCTTAACTAGAAATAAACGAAGGTTAATGTATATAAAAACAAAATGAAGGTTGATGTAACTTTAATCACTACTATTAATCAAAAATATTTATATTTTTCTCCTAGTAAATTTATATTGTATTTCCCTTTGACATGTACATGACATGGATTTCATTCAAGAATTTGATGCTCTCTCTGCATAAATTATTCAATACCATGCGGGTAAGTATGGTGAAGGGGATCCTCCATTTTTTTTTTCTAAGTATCTCTCTTCATGTATGTGCCTCTCCATCTTTATGCTTTAATAGCTCTCAAAGTTTATGGTTTTAATTACCTCAATTTCCTAAACTCATCACCATTTATGAATCAAGTAGGGAAATATACTGGTTTTCAATCAAAAAATGTATTGGTGTACAAAGCCTTTGCTCCTAACTAGAAACAAAACGAAAATTGATGTAACTAGAAACAAAAAGAAGACTTGTGTAATGTGAATTACTTGTAATAATTAAACAACGTTATATTTTTCTCCTGGTAAATTATTGTTGTAGTGCTCTTCGACCTGTACATGACATGAATATCATGCATGAATTTGATGTCCTTTTTCGCAAATTTTATTGAATATCATGCTGGTAAGCATTCTAAAGAGGGTCCATAGCTCAGTGGTAGAGCATTTGACTGCAGATCAAGAGGTCACCGGTTCGAACCCGGTTGGGCCCTCCATTTTGTTCTTCTTAGTGTCTCTCTTCATGTTTGTGCCTCTCCATCTTTGTGCTTTGATAACTCTCAAAGTTTATGGTTTTAATTACCTCAATTTCCTAAACTCTGCACCTTTTATGAATCAAGTAGGGAAATATACTGGTTTTCATATCAAAAAATGTATTTGTGTACAAAGCTTTTGCTGCTAACTAGAAATAAAACGAAGGTTGATGTAACTAAAAACAAAATGAAAGTTGATGTAACTTTAATCTCTACTATAAATCAAAGCAAGTTATATTTCTTCTCCGAGTAAATTATTATTGTATTTCCCTTTGACATGTACATGACATGGATTTCATTAAAGAATTTGATGTTCTCTCTGCAAATATTATTGAATACCATGCGGGTAAGCATGGTGAAGAGGGTCCAAAGCTTAGTGGTATTTCATTTGACTGCAGATCAAGAGGTCATTTGTTCGAACCCAGTTGGGCCCTCCATCCTTTTGGTTCTTAGTGTATCTATCTTCATCTTTGCACAAATCTTATGCAACAGAGCAAATAAGGATATGGAGGCAATAATTTAATAACTCTTGAAGTTTATATTTGTAATTGCCTGAATTTCCTAAAATCTGCACCTTTTACAAATCAAGTAGGAAAATATACTGATTTTTAGATCATAAAATGTATTGGTGTACAAAGCTTTTGCTCGTAACTAGAAACAAAACGAAAATTCATGGAACTAGAAACAAAACGAAGACTTATGTAATGTGAATTACTTGTAATAATTGAACAAACTTATATTTTTCTCCTAGTAAATTATTGTTGAAGTGCTCTTCGACCTGTACATGACATGAATATCATGCATGAATTTGGTGTCGTTTTTGCAAATTTTATTGAATATCTTGCTTATAATCAATCTATAGAGGGTCCATACCTCAGTGGTAGAGCATTTGACTGCAGATCAAGAGGTCACCGGTTCGAACCCGGTTGGGCCCTCCATTTTTTTCTTCTAATTGTCTCTCTTCATGTCTATGCCTCTCCATCTTTGTGCTTTAATAACTCTCAAAGTTTATAGTTTTAATTACCTCAATTTCCTAAACTGTGCACCATTTATGAATCAAGTAGGGAAATATACTGGTTTTCAATCAAAAATTGTATCAAAGATTTTGCTCTTAACTAGAAATAAAACGAAGGTTAATGTACCTAAAAACAAAATGAAGGTTGATGTAACTTTAATCACTACTATTAATCAAAATAATTATATTTTTCTCCTAGTAAATTTATATTGTATTTCCCTTTGACATGTACATGACATGGATTTCATTCAAGAATTTGATGCTCTCTCTGCATAAATTATTCAATACCATGCGGGTAAGTATGGTGAAGGGGATCCTCCATTTTTTTTTTCTAAGTTTATCTCTTCATGTATGTGCCTCTCCATCTTTATGCTTTAATAACTCTCAAAGTTTATGGTTTTAATTACCTCAATTTCCTAAGCTCATCACCATTTATGAATCAAGTAGGGAAATATACTGGTTTTCAATCAAAAAATGTATTGGTGTACAAAGCCTTTGCTCCTAACTAGAAACAAAACGAAAATTGATGTAACTAGAAACAAAAAGAAGACTTGTGTAATGTGAATTACTTGTAATAATTAAACAACGTTATATTTTTCTCCTGGTAAATTATTGTTGTAGTGCTCTTCGACCTGTACATGACATGAATATCATGCATGAATTTGATGTCCTTTTTCGCAAATTTTATTGAATATCATGCTGGTAAGCATTCTAAAGAGGGTCCATAGCTCAGTGGTAGAGCATTTGACTGCAGATCAAGAGGTCACCGGTTCGAACCCGGTTGGGCCCTCCATTTTGTTCTTCTTAGTGTCTCTCTTCATGTTTGTGCCTCTCCATCTTTGTGCTTTGATAACTCTCAAAGTTTATGGTTTTAATTACCTCAATTTCCTAAACTCTGCACCTTTTATGAATCAAGTAGGGAAATATACTGGTTTTCATATCAAAAAATGTATTTGTGTACAAAGCTTTTGCTGCTAACTAGAAATAAAACGAAGGTTGATGTAACTAAAAACAAAATGAAAGTTGATGTAACTTTAATCTCTACTATAAATCAAAGCAAGTTATATTTCTTCTCCGAGTAAATTATTATTGTATTTCCCTTTGACATGTACATGACATGGATTTCATTAAAGAATTTGATGTTCTCTCTGCAAATATTATTGAATACCATGCGGGTAAGCATGGTGAAGAGGGTCCAAAGCTTAGTGGTATTTCATTTGACTGCAGATCAAGAGGTCATTTGTTCGAACCCAGTTGGGCCCTCCATCCTTTTGGTTCTTAGTGTATCTATCTTCATCTTTGCACAAATCTTATGCAACAGAGCAAATAAGGATATGGAGGCAATAATTTAATAACTCTTGAAGTTTATATTTGTAATTGCCTGAATTTCCTAAAATCTGCACCTTTTACAAATCAAGTAGGAAAATATACTGATTTTTAGATCATAAAATGTATTGGTGTACAAAGCTTTTGCTCGTAACTAGAAACAAAACGAAAATTCATGGAACTAGAAACAAAACGAAGACTTATGTAATGTGAATTACTTGTAATAATTGAACAAACTTATATTTTTCTCCTAGTAAATTATTGTTGAAGTGCTCTTCGACCTGTACATGACATGAATATCATGCATGAATTTGGTGTCGTTTTTGCAAATTTTATTGAATATCTTGCTTATAATCAATCTATAGAGGGTCCATACCTCAGTGGTAGAGCATTTGACTGCAGATCAAGAGGTCACCGGTTCGAACCCGGTTGGGCCCTCCATTTTTTTCTTCTAATTGTCTCTCTTCATGTCTATGCCTCTCCATCTTTGTGCTTTAATAACTCTCAAAGTTTATAGTTTTAATTACCTCAATTTCCTAAACTGTGCACCATTTATGAATCAAGTAGGGAAATATACTGGTTTTCAATCAAAAATTGTATCAAAGATTTTGCTCTTAACTAGAAATAAAACGAAGGTTAATGTACCTAAAAACAAAATGAAGGTTGATGTAACTTTAATCACTACTATTAATCAAAATAATTATATTTTTCTCCTAGTAAATTTATATTGTATTTCCCTTTGACATGTACATGACATGGATTTCATTCAAGAATTTGATGCTCTCTCTGCATAAATTATTCAATACCATGCGGGTAAGTATGGTGAAGGGGATCCTCCATTTTTTTTTTCTAAGTTTATCTCTTCATGTATGTGCCTCTCCATCTTTATGCTTTAATAACTCTCAAAGTTTATGGTTTTAATTACCTCAATTTCCTAAGCTCATCACCATTTATGAATCAAGTAGGGAAATATACTGGTTTTCAATCAAAAAATGTATTGGTGTACAAAGCCTTTGCTCCTAACTAGAAACAAAACGAAAATTGATGTAACTAGAAACAAAAAGAAGACTTGTGTAATGTGAATTACTTGTAATAATTAAACAACGTTATATTTTTCTCCTGGTAAATTATTGTTGTAGTGCTCTTCGACCTGTACATGACATGAATATCATGCATGAATTTGATGTCCTTTTTCGCAAATTTTATTGAATATCATGCTGGTAAGCATTCTAAAGAGGGTCCATAGCTCAGTGGTAGAGCATTTGACTGCAGATCAAGAGGTCACCGGTTCGAACCCGGTTGGGCCCTCCATTTTGTTCTTCTTAGTGTCTCTCTTCATGTTTGTGCCTCTCCATCTTTGTGCTTTGATAACTCTCAAAGTTTATGGTTTTAATTACCTCAATTTCCTAAACTCTGCACCTTTTATGAATCAAGTAGGGAAATATACTGGTTTTCATATCAAAAAATGTATTTGTGTACAAAGCTTTTGCTGCTAACTAGAAATAAAACGAAGGTTGATGTAACTAAAAACAAAATGAAAGTTGATGTAACTTTAATCTCTACTATAAATCAAAGCAAGTTATATTTCTTCTCCGAGTAAATTATTATTGTATTTCCCTTTGACATGTACATGACATGGATTTCATTAAAGAATTTGATGTTCTCTCTGCAAATATTATTGAATACCATGCGGGTAAGCATGGTGAAGAGGGTCCAAAGCTTAGTGGTATTTCATTTGACTGCAGATCAAGAGGTCATTTGTTCGAACCCAGTTGGGCCCTCCATCCTTTTGGTTCTTAGTGTATCTATCTTCATCTTTGCACAAATCTTATGCAACAGAGCAAATAAGGATATGGAGGCAATAATTTAATAACTCTTGAAGTTTATATTTGTAATTGCCTGAATTTCCTAAAATCTGCACCTTTTACAAATCAAGTAGGAAAATATACTGATTTTTAGATCATAAAATGTATTGGTGTACAAAGCTTTTGCTCGTAACTAGAAACAAAACGAAAATTCATGGAACTAGAAACAAAACGAAGACTTATGTAATGTGAATTACTTGTAATAATTGAACAAACTTATATTTTTCTCCTAGTAAATTATTGTTGAAGTGCTCTTCGACCTGTACATGACATGAATATCATGCATGAATTTGGTGTCGTTTTTGCAAATTTTATTGAATATCTTGCTTATAATCAATCTATAGAGGGTCCATACCTCAGTGGTAGAGCATTTGACTGCAGATCAAGAGGTCACCGGTTCGAACCCGGTTGGGCCCTCCATTTTTTTCTTCTAATTGTCTCTCTTCATGTCTATGCCTCTCCATCTTTGTGCTTTAATAACTCTCAAAGTTTATAGTTTTAATTACCTCAATTTCCTAAACTGTGCACCATTTATGAATCAAGTAGGGAAATATACTGGTTTTCAATCAAAAATTGTATCAAAGATTTTGCTCTTAACTAGAAATAAAACGAAGGTTAATGTACCTAAAAACAAAATGAAGGTTGATGTAACTTTAATCACTACTATTAATCAAAATAATTATATTTTTCTCCTAGTAAATTTATATTGTATTTCCCTTTGACATGTACATGACATGGATTTCATTCAAGAATTTGATGCTCTCTCTGCATAAATTATTCAATACCATGCGGGTAAGTATGGTGAAGGGGATCCTCCATTTTTTTTTTCTAAGTTTATCTCTTCATGTATGTGCCTCTCCATCTTTATGCTTTAATAACTCTCAAAGTTTATGGTTTTAATTACCTCAATTTCCTAAGCTCATCACCATTTATGAATCAAGTAGGGAAATATACTGGTTTTCAATCAAAAAATGTATTGGTGTACAAAGCCTTTGCTCCTAACTAGAAACAAAACGAAAATTGATGTAACTAGAAACAAAAAGAAGACTTGTGTAATGTGAATTACTTGTAATAATTAAACAACGTTATATTTTTCTCCTGGTAAATTATTGTTGTAGTGCTCTTCGACCTGTACATGACATGAATATCATGCATGAATTTGATGTCCTTTTTCGCAAATTTTATTGAATATCATGCTGGTAAGCATTCTAAAGAGGGTCCATAGCTCAGTGGTAGAGCATTTGACTGCAGATCAAGAGGTCACCGGTTCGAACCCGGTTGGGCCCTCCATTTTGTTCTTCTTAGTGCCTCTCTTCATGTTTGTGCCTCTCCATCTTTGTGCTTTGATAACTCTCAAAGTTTATGGTTTTAATTACCTCAATTTCCTAAACTCTGCACCTTTTATGAATCAAGTAGGGAAATATACTGGTTTTCATATCAAAAAATGTATTTGTGTACAAAGCTTTTGCTGCTAACTAGAAATAAAACGAAGGTTGATGTAACTAAAAACAAAATGAAAGTTGATGTAACTTTAATCTCTACTATAAATCAAAGCAAGTTATATTTCTTCTCCGAGTAAATTATTATTGTATTTCCCTTTGACATGTACATGACATGGATTTCATTAAAGAATTTGATGTTCTCTCTGCAAATATTATTGAATACCATGCGGGTAAGCATGGTGAAGAGGGTCCAAAGCTTAGTGGTATTTCATTTGACTGCAGATCAAGAGGTCATTTGTTCGAACCCAGTTGGGCCCTCCATCCTTTTGGTTCTTAGTGTGTCTATCTTCATCTTTGCACAAATCTTATGCAACAGAGCAAATAAGGATATGGAGGCAATAATTTAATAACTCTTGAAGTTTATATTTGTAATTGCCTGAATTTCCTAAAATCTGCACCTTTTACAAATCAAGTAGGAAAATATACTGATTTTTAGATCATAAAATGTATTGGTGTACAAAGCTTTTGCTCGTAACTAGAAACAAAACGAAAATTCATGGAACTAGAAACAAAACGAAGACTTATGTAATGTGAATTACTTGTAATAATTGAACAAACTTATATTTTTCTCCTAGTAAATTATTGTTGAAGTGCTCTTCGACCTGTACATGACATGAATATCATGCATGAATTTGGTGTCGTTTTTGCAAATTTTATTGAATGTCTTGCTTATAATCAATCTATAGAGGGTCCATACCTCAGTGGTAGAGCATTTGACTGCAGATCAAGAGGTCACCGGTTCGAACCCGGTTGGGCCCTCCATTTTTTTCTTCTAATTGTCTCTCTTCATGTCTATGCCTCTCCATCTTTGTGCTTTAATAACTCTCAAAGTTTATAGTTTTAATTACCTCAATTTCCTAAACTGTGCACCATTTATGAATCTAGTAGGGAAATATACTGGTTTTCAATCAAAAATTGTATCAAAGATTTTGCTCTTAACTAGAAATAAAACGAAGGTTAATGTACCTAAAAACAAAATGAAGGTTGATGTAACTTTAATCACTACTATTAATAAAAAATATTTATATTTTTCTCCTAGTAAATTTATATTGTATTTCCCTTTGACATGTACATGACATGGATTTCATTCAAGAATTTGATGCTCTCTCTGCATAAATTATTCAATACCATGCGGGTAAGTATGGTGAAGGGGATCCTCCATTTTTTTTTTCTAAGTATATCTCTTCATGTATGTGCCTCTCCATCTTTATGCTTTAATAACTCTCAAAGTTTATGGTTTTAATTACCTCAATTTCCTAAACTCATCACCATTTATGAATCAAATAGGGAAATATACTGGTTTTCAATCAAAAAATGTATTGGTGTACAAAGCCTTTGCTCCTAACTAGAAACAAAACGAAAATTGATGTAACTAGAAACAAAAAGAAGACTTGTGTAATGTGAATTACTTGTAATAATTAAACAACGTTATATTTTTCTCCTGGTAAATTATTGTTGTAGTGCTCTTCGACCTGTACATGACATGAATATCATGCATGAATTTGATGTCCTTTTTCGCAAATTTTATTGAATATCATGCTGGTAAGCATTCTAAAGAGGGTCCATAGCTCAGTGGTAGAGCATTTGACTGCAGATCAAGAGGTCACCGGTTCGAACCCGGTTGGGCCCTCCATTTTGTTCTTCTTAGTGCCTCTCTTCATGTTTGTGCCTCTCCATCTTTGTGCTTTGATAACTCTCAAAGTTTATGGTTTTAATTACCTCAATTTCCTAAACTCTGCACCTTTTATGAATCAAGTAGGGAAATATACTGGTTTTCATATCAAAAAATGTATTTGTGTACAAAGCTTTTGCTGCTAACTAGAAATAAAACGAAGGTTGATGTAACTAAAAACAAAATGAAAGTTGATGTAACTTTAATCTCTACTATAAATCAAAGCAAGTTATATTTCTTCTCCGAGTAAATTATTATTGTATTTCCCTTTGACATGTACATGACATGGATTTCATTAAAGAATTTGATGTTCTCTCTGCAAATATTATTGAATACCATGCGGGTAAGCATGGTGAAGAGGGTCCAAAGCTTAGTGGTATTTCATTTGACTGCAGATCAAGAGGTCATTTGTTCGAACCCAGTTGGGCCCTCCATCCTTTTGGTTCTTAGTGTGTCTATCTTCATCTTTGCACAAATCTTATGCAACATAGCAAATAAGGATATGGAGGCAATAATTTAATAACTCTTGAAGTTTATATTTGTAATTGCCTGAATTTCCTAAAATCTGCACCTTTTACAAATCAAGTAGGAAAATATACTGATTTTTAGATCATAAAATGTATTGGTGTACAAAGCTTTTGCTCGTAACTAGAAACAAAACGAAAATTCATGGAACTAGAAACAAAACGAAGACTTATGTAATGTGAATTACTTGTAATAATTGAACAAACTTATATTTTTCTCCTAGTAAAGTATTGTTGAAGTGCTCTTCGACCTGTACATGACATGAATATCATGCATGAATTTGGTGTCGTTTTTGCAAATTTTATTGAATATCTTGCTTATAATCAATCTATAGAGGGTCCATACCTCAGTGGTAGAGCATTTGACTGCAGATCAAGAGGTCACCGGTTCGAACCCGGTTGGGCCCTCCATTTTTTTCTTCTAATTGTCTCTCTTCATGTCTATGCCTCTCCATCTTTGTGCTTTAATAACTCTCAAAGTTTATAGTTTTAATTACCTCAATTTCCTAAACTGTGCACCATTTATGAATCTAGTAGGGAAATATACTGGTTTTCAATCAAAAATTGTATCAAAGATTTTGCTCTTAACTAGAAATAAAACGAAGGTTAATGTACCTAAAAACAAAATGAAGGTTGATGTAACTTTAATCACTACTATTAATAAAAAATATTTATATTTTTCTCCTAGTAAATTTATATTGTATTTCCCTTTGACATGTACATGACATGGATTTCATTCAAGAATTTGATGCTCTCTCTGCATAAATTATTCAATACCATGCGGGTAAGTATGGTGAAGGGGATCCTCCATTTTTTTTTTCTAAGTATATCTCTTCATGTATGTGCCTCTCCATCTTTATGCTTTAATAACTCTCAAAGTTTATGGTTTTAATTACCTCAATTTCCTAAACTCATCACCATTTATGAATCAAATAGGGAAATATACTGGTTTTCAATCAAAAAATGTATTGGTGTACAAAGCCTTTGCTCCTAACTAGAAACAAAACGAAAATTGATGTAACTAGAAACAAAAAGAAGACTTGTGTAATGTGAATTACTTGTAATAATTAAACAACGTTATATTTTTCTCCTGGTAAATTATTGTTGTAGTGCTCTTCGACCTGTACATGACATGAATATCATGCATGAATTTGATGTCCTTTTTCGCAAATTTTATTGAATATCATGCTGGTAAGCATTCTAAAGAGGGTCCATAGCTCAATGGTAGAGCATTTGACTGCAGATCAAGAGGTCACCGGTTCGAACCCGGTTGGGCCCTCCATTTTGTTCTTCTTAGTGCCTCTCTTCATGTTTGTGCCTCTCCATCTTTGTGCTTTGATAACTCTCAAAGTTTATGGTTTTAATTACCTCAATTTCCTAAACTCTGCACCTTTTATGAATCAAGTAGGGAAATATACTGGTTTTCATATCAAAAAATGTATTTGTGTACAAAGCTTTTGCTGCTAACTAGAAATAAAACGAAGGTTGATGTAACTAAAAACAAAATGAAAGTTGATGTAACTTTAATCTCTACTATAAATCAAAGCAAGTTATATTTCTTCTCCGAGTAAATTATTATTGTATTTCCCTTTGACATGTACATGACATGGATTTCATTAACGAATTTGATGTTCTCTCTGCAAATATTATTGAATACCATGCGGGTAAGCATGGTGAAGAGGGTCCAAAGCTTAGTGGTATTTCATTTGACTGCAGATCAAGAGGTCATTTGTTCGAACCCAGTTGGGCCCTCCATCCTTTTGGTTCTTAGTGTGTCTATCTTCATCTTTGCACAAATCTTATGCAACATAGCAAATAAGGATATGGAGGCAATAATTTAATAACTCTTGAAGTTTATATTTTTAATTGCCTGAATTTCCTAAAATCTGCACCTTTTACAAATCAAGTAGGAAAATATACTGATTTTTAGATCATAAAATGTATTGGTGTACAAAGCTTTTGCTCGTAACTAGAAACAAAACGAAAATTCATGGAACTAGAAACAAAACGAAGACTTATGTAATGTGAATTACTTGTAATAATTGAACAAACTTATATTTTTCTCCTAGTAAAGTATTGTTGAAGTGCTCTTCGACCTGTACATGACATGAATATCATGCATGAATTTGGTGTCGTTTTTGCAAATTTTATTGAATATCTTGCTTATAATCAATCTATAGAGGGTCCATACCTCAGTGGTAGAGCATTTGACTGCAGATCAAGAGGTCACCGGTTCGAACCCGGTTGGGCCCTCCATTTTTTTCTTCTAATTGTCTCTCTTCATGTCTATGCCTCTCCATCTTTGTGCTTTAATAACTCTCAAAGTTTATAGTTTTAATTACCTCAATTTCCTAAACTGTGCACCATTTATGAATCTAGTAGGGAAATATACTGGTTTTCAATCAAAAATTGTATCAAAGATTTTTCTCTTAACTAGAAATAAAACGAAGGTTAATGTACCTAAAAACAAAATGAAGGTTGATGTAACTTTAATCACTACTATTAATCAAAAATATTTATATTTTTCTCCTAGTAAATTTATATTGTATTTCCCTTTGACATGTACATGACATGGATTTCATTCAAGAATTTGATGCTCTCTCTGCATAAATTATTCAATACCATGCGGGTAAGTATGGTGAAGGGGATCCTCCATTTTTTTTTCCTAAGTATATCTCTTCATGTATGTGCCTCTCCATCTTTATGCTTTAATAACTCTCAAAGTTTATGGTTTTAATTACCTCAATTTCCTAAACTCATCACCATTTATGAATCAAGTAGGGAAATATACTGGTTTTCAATCAAAAAATGTATTGGTGTACAAAGCCTTTGCTCCTAACTAGAAACAAAACGAAAATTGATGTAACTAGAAACAAAAAGAAGACTTGTGTAATGTGAATTACTTGTAATAATTAAACAACGTTATATTTTTCTCCTGGTAAATTATTGTTGTAGTGCTCTTCGACCTGTACATGACATGAATATCATGCATGAATTTGATGTCCTTTTTCGCAAATTTTATTGAATATCATGCTGGTAAGCATTCTAAAGAGGGTCCATAGCTCAGTGGTAGAGCATTTGACTGCAGATCAAGAGGTCACCGGTTCGAACCCGGTTGGGCCCTCCATTTTGTTCTTCTTAGTGCCTCTCTTCATGTTTGTGCCTCTCCATCTTTGTGCTTTGATAACTCTCAAAGTTTATGGTTTTAATTACCTCAATTTCCTAAACTCTGCACCTTTTATGAATCAAGTAGGGAAATATACTGGTTTTCATATCAAAAAATGTATTTGTGTACAAAGCTTTTGCTGCTAACTAGAAATAAAACGAAGGTTGATGTAACTAAAAACAAAATGAAAGTTGATGTAACTTTAATCTCTACTATAAATCAAAGCAAGTTATATTTCTTCTCCGAGTAAATTATTATTGTATTTCCCTTTGACATGTACATGACATGGATTTCATTAACGAATTTGATGTTCTCTCTGCAAATATTATTGAATACCATGCGGGTAAGCATGGTGAAGAGGGTCCAAAGCTTAGTGGTATTTCATTTGACTGCAGATCAAGAGGTCATTTGTTCGAACCCAGTTGGGCCCTCCATCCTTTTGGTTCTTAGTGTGTCTATCTTCATCTTTGCACAAATCTTATGCAACATAGCAAATAAGGATATGGAGGCAATAATTTAATAACTCTTGAAGTTTATATTTTTAATTGCCTGAATTTCCTAAAATCTGCACCTTTTACAAATCAAGTAGGAAAATATACTGATTTTTAGATCATAAAATGTATTGGTGTACAAAGCTTTTGCTCGTAACTAGAAACAAAACGAAAATTCATGGAACTAGAAACAAAACGAAGACTTATGTAATGTGAATTACTTGTAATAATTGAACAAACTTATATTTTTCTCCTAGTAAAGTATTGTTGAAGTGCTCTTCGACCTGTACATGACATGAATATCATGCATGAATTTGGTGTCGTTTTTGCAAATTTTATTGAATATCTTGCTTATAATCAATCTATAGAGGGTCCATACCTCAGTGGTAGAGCATTTGACTGCAGATCAAGAGGTCACCGGTTCGAACCCGGTTGGGCCCTCCATTTTTTTCTTCTAATTGTCTCTCTTCATGTCTATGCCTCTCCATCTTTGTGCTTTAATAACTCTCAAAGTTTATAGTTTTAATTACCTCAATTTCCTAAACTGTGCACCATTTATGAATCTAGTAGGGAAATATACTGGTTTTCAATCAAAAATTGTATCAAAGATTTTTCTCTTAACTAGAAATAAAACGAAGGTTAATGTACCTAAAAACAAAATGAAGGTTGATGTAACTTTAATCACTACTATTAATCAAAAATATTTATATTTTTCTCCTAGTAAATTTATATTGTATTTCCCTTTGACATGTACATGACATGGATTTCATTCAAGAATTTGATGCTCTCTCTGCATAAATTATTCAATACCATGCGGGTAAGTATGGTGAAGGGGATCCTCCATTTTTTTTTCCTAAGTATATCTCTTCATGTATGTGCCTCTCCATCTTTATGCTTTAATAACTCTCAAAGTTTATGGTTTTAATTACCTCAATTTCCTAAACTCATCACCATTTATGAATCAAGTAGGGAAATATACTGGTTTTCAATCAAAAAATGTATTGGTGTACAAAGCCTTTGCTCCTAACTAGAAACAAAACGAAAATTGATGTAACTAGAAACAAAAAGAAGACTTGTGTAATGTGAATTACTTGTAATAATTAAACAACGTTATATTTTTCTCCTGGTAAATTATTGTTGTAGTGCTCTTCGACCTGTACATGACATGAATATCATGCATGAATTTGATGTCCTTTTTCGCAAATTTTATTGAATATCATGCTGGTAAGCATTCTAAAGAGGGTCCATAGCTCAGTGGTAGAGCATTTGACTGCAGATCAAGAGGTCACCGGTTCGAACCCGGTTGGGCCCTCCATTTTGTTCTTCTTAGTGCCTCTCTTCATGTTTGTGCCTCTCCATCTTTGTGCTTTGATAACTCTCAAAGTTTATGGTTTTAATTACCTCAATTTCCTAAACTCTGCACCTTTTATGAATCAAGTAGGGAAATATACTGGTTTTCATATCAAAAAATGTATTTGTGTACAAAGCTTTTGCTGCTAACTAGAAATAAAACGAAGGTTGATGTAACTAAAAACAAAATGAAAGTTGATGTAACTTTAATCTCTACTATAAATCAAAGCAAGTTATATTTCTTCTCCGAGTAAATTATTATTGTATTTCCCTTTGACATGTACATGACATGGATTTCATTAAAGAATTTGATGTTCTCTCTGCAAATATTATTGAATACCATGCGGGGAAGCATGGTGAAGAGGGTCCAAAGCTTAGTGGTATTTCATTTGACTGCAGATCAAGAGGTCATTTGTTCGAACCCAGTTGGGCCCTCCATCCTTTTGGTTCTTAGTGTGTCTATCTTCATCTTTGCACAAATCTTATGCAACATAGCAAATAAGGATATGGAGGCAATAATTTAATAACTCTTGAAGTTTATATTTGTAATTGCCTGAATTTCCTAAAATCTGCACCTTTTACAAATCAAGTAGGAAAATATACTGATTTTTAGATCATAAAATGTATTGGTGTACAAAGCTTTTGCTCGTAACTAGAAACAAAACGAAAATTCATGGAACTAGAAACAAAACGAAGACTTATGTAATGTGAATTACTTGTAATAATTGAACAAACTTATATTTTTCTCCTAGTAAAGTATTGTTGAAGTGCTCTTCGACCTGTACATGACATGAATATCATGCATGAATTTGGTGTCGTTTTTGCAAATTTTATTGAATATCTTGCTTATAATCAATCTATAGAGGGTCCATACCTCAGTGGTAGAGCATTTGACTGCAGATCAAGAGGTCACCGGTTCGAACCCGGTTGGGCCCTCCATTTTTTTCTTCTAATTGTCTCTCTTCATGTCTATGCCTCTCCATCTTTGTGCTTTAATAACTCTCAAAGTTTATAGTTTTAATTACCTCAATTTCCTAAACTGTGCACCATTTATGAATCTAGTAGGGAAATATACTGGTTTTCAATCAAAAATTGTATCAAAGATTTTGCTCTTAACTAGAAATAAAACGAAGGTTAATGTACCTAAAAACAAAATGAAGGTTGATGTAACTTTAATCACTACTATTAATCAAAAATATTTATATTTTTCTCCTAGTAAATTTATATTGTATTTCCCTTTGACATGTACATGACATGGATTTCATTCAAGAATTTGATGCTCTCTCTGCATAAATTATTCAATACCATGCGGGTAAGTATGGTGAAGGGGATCCTCCATTTTTTTTTCCTAAGTATATCTCTTCATGTATGTGCCTCTCCATCTTTATGCTTTAATAACTCTCAAAGTTTATGGTTTTAATTACCTCAATTTCCTAAACTCATCACCATTTATGAATCAAGTAGGGAAATATACTGGTTTTCAATCAAAAAATGTATTGGTGTACAAAGCCTTTGCTCCTAACTAGAAACAAAACGAAAATTGATGTAACTAGAAACAAAAAGAAGACTTGTGTAATGTGAATTACTTGTAATAATTAAACAACGTTATATTTTTCTCCTGGTAAATTATTGTTGTAGTGCTCTTCGACCTGTACATGACATGAATATCATGCATGAATTTGATGTCCTTTTTCGCAAATTTTATTGAATATCATGCTGGTAAGCATTCTAAAGAGGGTCCATAGCTCAGTGGTAGAGCATTTGACTGCAGATCAAGAGGTCACCGGTTCGAACCCGGTTGGGCCCTCCATTTTGTTCTTCTTAGTGCCTCTCTTCATGTTTGTGCCTCTCCATCTTTGTGCTTTGATAACTCTCAAAGTTTATGGTTTTAATTACCTCAATTTCCTAAACTCTGCACCTTTTATGAATCAAGTAGGGAAATATACTGGTTTTCATATCAAAAAATGTATTTGTGTACAAAGCTTTTGCTGCTAACTAGAAATAAAACGAAGGTTGATGTAACTAAAAACAAAATGAAAGTTGATGTAACTTTAATCTCTACTATAAATCAAAGCAAGTTATATTTCTTCTCCGAGTAAATTATTATTGTATTTCCCTTTGACATGTACATGACATGGATTTCATTAAAGAATTTGATGTTCTCTCTGCAAATATTATTGAATACCATGCGGGTAAGCATGGTGAAGAGGGTCCAAAGCTTAGTGGTATTTCATTTGACTGCAGATCAAGAGGTCATTTGTTCGAACCCAGTTGGGCCCTCCATCCTTTTGGTTCTTAGTGTGTCTATCTTCATCTTTGCACAAATCTTATGCAACAGAGCAAATAAGGATATGGAGGCAATAATTTAATAACTCTTGAAGTTTATATTTGTAATTGCCTGAATTTCCTAAAATCTGCACCTTTTACAAATCAAGTAGGAAAATATACTGATTTTTAGATCATAAAATGTATTGGTGTACAAAGCTTTTGCTCGTAACTAGAAACAAAACGAAAATTCATGGAACTAGAAACAAAACGAAGACTTATGTAATGTGAATTACTTGTAATAATTGAACAAACTTATATTTTTCTCCTAGTAAATTATTGTTGAAGTGCTCTTCGACCTGTACATGACATGAATATCATGCTTTAATTTGGTGTCGTTTTTGCAAATTTTATTGAATATCTTGCTTATAATCAATCTATAGAGGGTCCATACCTCAGTGGTAGAGCATTTGACTGCAGATCAAGAGGTCACCGGTTCGAACCCGGTTGGGCCCTCCATTTTTTTCTTCTAATTGTCTCTCTTCATGTCTATGGCTCTCCATCTTTGTGCTTTAATAACTCTCAAAGTTTATAGTTTTAATTACCTCAATTTCCTAAACTGTGCACCATTTATGAATCTAGTAGGGAAATATACTGGTTTTCAATCAAAAATTGTATCAAAGATTTTGCTCTTAACTAGAAATAAAACGAAGGTTAATGTACCTAAAAACAAAATGAAGGTTGATGTAACTTTAATCACTACTATTAATCAAAAATATTTATATTTTTCTCCTAGTAAATTTATATTGTATTTCCCTTTGACATGTACATGACATGGATTTCATTCAAGAATTTGATGCTCTCTCTGCATAAATTATTCAATACCATGCGGGTAAGTATGGTGAAGGGGATCCTCCATTTTTTTTTCCTAAGTATATCTCTTCATGTATGTGCCTCTCCATCTTTATGCTTTAATAACTCTCAAAGTTTATGGTTTTAATTACCTCAATTTCCTAAACTCATCACCATTTATGAATCAAGTAGGGAAATATACTGGTTTTCAATCAAAAAATGTATTGGTGTACAAAGCCTTTGCTCCTAACTAGAAACAAAACGAAAATTGATGTAACTAGAAACAAAAAGAAGACTTGTGTAATGTGAATTACTTGTAATAATTAAACAACGTTATATTTTTCTCCTGGTAAATTATTGTTGTAGTGCTCTTCGACCTGTACATGACATGAATATCATGCATGAATTTGATGTCCTTTTTCGCAAATTTTATTGAATATCATGCTGGTAAGCATTCTAAAGAGGGTCCATAGCTCAGTGGTAGAGCATTTGACTGCAGATCAAGAGGTCACCGGTTCGAACCCGGTTGGGCCCTCCATTTTGTTCTTCTTAGTGCCTCTCTTCATGTTTGTGCCTCTCCATCTTTGTGCTTTGATAACTCTCAAAGTTTATGGTTTTAATTACCTCAATTTCCTAAACTCTGCACCTTTTATGAATCAAGTAGGGAAATATACTGGTTTTCATATCAAAAAATGTATTTGTGTACAAAGCTTTTGCTGCTAACTAGAAATAAAACGAAGGTTGATGTAACTAAAAACAAAATGAAAGTTGATGTAACTTTAATCTCTACTATAAATCAAAGCAAGTTATATTTCTTCTCCGAGTAAATTATTATTGTATTTCCCTTTGACATGTACATGACATGGATTTCATTAAAGAATTTGATGTTCTCTCTGCAAATATTATTGAATACCATGCGGGTAAGCATGGTGAAGAGGGTCCAAAGCTTAGTGGTATTTCATTTGACTGCAGATCAAGAGGTCATTTGTTCGAACCCAGTTGGGCCCTCCATCCTTTTGGTTCTTAGTGTGTCTATCTTCATCTTTGCACAAATCTTATGCAACAGAGCAAATAAGGATATGGAGGCAATAATTTAATAACTCTTGAAGTTTATATTTGTAATTGCCTGAATTTCCTAAAATCTGCACCTTTTACAAATCAAGTAGGAAAATATACTGATTTTTAGATCATAAAATGTATTGGTGTACAAAGCTTTTGCTCGTAACTAGAAACAAAACGAAAATTCATGGAACTAGAAACAAAACGAAGACTTATGTAATGTGAATTACTTGTAATAATTGAACAAACTTATATTTTTCTCCTAGTAAATTATTGTTGAAGTGCTCTTCGACCTGTACATGACATGAATATCATGCTTTAATTTGGTGTCGTTTTTGCAAATTTTATTGAATATCTTGCTTATAATCAATCTATAGAGGGTCCATACCTCAGTGGTAGAGCATTTGACTGCAGATCAAGAGGTCACCGGTTCGAACCCGGTTGGGCCCTCCATTTTTTTCTTCTAATTGTCTCTCTTCATGTCTATGGCTCTCCATCTTTGTGCTTTAATAACTCTCAAAGTTTATAGTTTTAATTACCTCAATTTCCTAAACTGTGCACCATTTATGAATCTAGTAGGGAAATATACTGGTTTTCAATCAAAAATTGTATCAAAGATTTTGCTCTTAACTAGAAATAAAACGAAGGTTAATGTACCTAAAAACAAAATGAAGGTTGATGTAACTTTAATCACTACTATTAATCAAAAATATTTATATTTTTCTCCTAGTAAATTTATATTGTATTTCCCTTTGACATGTACATGACATGGATTTCATTCAAGAATTTGATGCTCTCTCTGCATAAATTATTCAATACCATGCGGGTAAGTATGGTGAAGGGGATCCTCCATTTTTTTTTCCTAAGTATATCTCTTCATGTATGTGCCTCTCCATCTTTATGCTTTAATAACTCTCAAAGTTTATGGTTTTAATTACCTCAATTTCCTAAACTCATCACCATTTATGAATCAAGTAGGGAAATATACTGGTTTTCAATCAAAAAATGTATTGGTGTACAAAGCCTTTGCTCCTAACTAGAAACAAAACGAAAATTGATGTAACTAGAAACAAAAAGAAGACTTGTGTAATGTGAATTACTTGTAATAATTAAACAACGTTATATTTTTCTCCTGGTAAATTATTGTTGTAGTGCTCTTCGACCTGTACATGACATGAATATCATGCATGAATTTGATGTCCTTTTTCGCAAATTTTATTGAATATCATGCTGGTAAGCATTCTAAAGAGGGTCCATAGCTCAGTGGTAGAGCATTTGACTGCAGATCAAGAGGTCACCGGTTCGAACCCGGTTGGGCCCTCCATTTTGTTCTTCTTAGTGCCTCTCTTCATGTTTGTGCCTCTCCATCTTTGTGCTTTGATAACTCTCAAAGTTTATGGTTTTAATTACCTCAATTTCCTAAACTCTGCACCTTTTATGAATCAAGTAGGGAAATATACTGGTTTTCATATCAAAAAATGTATTTGTGTACAAAGCTTTTGCTGCTAACTAGAAATAAAACGAAGGTTGATGTAACTAAAAACAAAATGAAAGTTGATGTAACTTTAATCTCTACTATAAATCAAAGCAAGTTATATTTCTTCTCCGAGTAAATTATTATTGTATTTCCCTTTGACATGTACATGACATGGATTTCATTAAAGAATTTGATGTTCTCTCTGCAAATATTATTGAATACCATGCGGGTAAGCATGGTGAAGAGGGTCCAAAGCTTAGTGGTATTTCATTTGACTGCAGATCAAGAGGTCATTTGTTCGAACCCAGTTGGGCCCTCCATCCTTTTGGTTCTTAGTGTGTCTATCTTCATCTTTGCACAAATCTTATGCAACAGAGCAAATAAGGATATGGAGGCAATAATTTAATAACTCTTGAAGTTTATATTTGTAATTGCCTGAATTTCCTAAAATCTGCACCTTTTACAAATCAAGTAGGAAAATATACTGATTTTTAGATCATAAAATGTATTGGTGTACAAAGCTTTTGCTCGTAACTAGAAACAAAACGAAAATTCATGGAACTAGAAACAAAACGAAGACTTATGTAATGTGAATTACTTGTAATAATTGAACAAACTTATATTTTTCTCCAAGTAAATTATTGTTGAAGTGCTCTTCGACCTGTACATGACATGAATATCATGCACGAATTTGGTGTCGTTTTTGCAAATTTTATTGAATGTCTTGCTTATAATCAATCTATAGAGGGTCCATACCTCAGTGGTAGAGCATTTGACTGCAGATCAAGAGGTCACCGGTTCGAACCCGGTTGGGCCCTCCATTTTTTTCTTCTAATTGTCTCTCTTCATGTCTATGCCTCTCCATCTTTGTGCTTTAATAACTCTCAAAGTTTATAGTTTTAATTACCTCAATTTCCTAAACTGTGCACCATTTATGAATCAAGTAGGGAAATATACTGGTTTTCAATCAAAAATTGTATCAAAGATTTTGCTCTTAACTAGAAATAAAACGAAGGTTAATGTACCTAAAAACAAAATGAAGGTTGATGTAACTTTAATCACTACTATTAATCAAAAATATTTATATTTTTCTCCTAGTAAATTTATATTGTATTTCCCTTTGACATGTACATGACATGGATTTCATTCAAGAATTTGATGCTCTCTCTGCATAAATTATTCAATACCATGCGGGTAAGTATGGTGAAGGGGATCCTCCATTTTTTTTTTCTAAGTATATCTCTTCATGTATGTGCCTCTCCATCTTTATGCTTTAATAACTCTCAAAGTTTATGGTTTTAATTACCTCAATTTCCTAAACTCATCACCATTTATGAATCAAGTAGGGAAATATACTGGTTTTCAATCAAAAAATGTATTGGTGTACAAAGCCTTTGCTCCTAACTAGAAACAAAACGAAAATTGATGTAACTAGAAACAAAAAGAAGACTTGTGTAATGTGAATTACTTGTAATAATTAAACAACGTTATATTTTTCTCCTGGTAAATTATTGTTGTAGTGCTCTTCGACCTGTACATGACATGAATATCATGCATGAATTTGATGTCCTTTTTCGCAAATTTTATTGAATATCATGCTGGTAAGCATTCTAAAGAGGGTCCATAGCTCAGTGGTAGAGCATTTGACTGCAGATCAAGAGGTCACCGGTTCGAACCCGGTTGGGCCCTCCATTTTGTTCTTCTTAGTGCCTCTCTTCATGTTTGTGCCTCTCCATCTTTGTGCTTTGATAACTCTCAAAGTTTATGGTTTTAATTACCTCAATTTCCTAAACTCTGCACCTTTTATGAATCAAGTAGGGAAATATACTGGTTTTCATATCAAAAAATGTATTTGTGTACAAAGCTTTTGCTGCTAACTAGAAATAAAAAGAAGGTTGATGTAACTAAAAACAAAATGAAAGTTGATGTAACTTTAATCTCTACTATAAATCAAAGCAAGTTATATTTCTTCTCCGAGTAAATTATTATTGTATTTCCCTTTGACATGTACATGACATGGATTTCATTAAAGAATTTGATGTTCTCTCTGCAAATATTATTGAATACCATGCGGGTAAGCATGGTGAAGAGGGTCCAAAGCTTAGTGGTATTTCATTTGACTGCAGATCAAGAGGTCATTTGTTCGAACCCAGTTGGGCCCTCCATCCTTTTGGTTCTTAGTGTGTCTATCTTCATCTTTGCACAAATCTTATGCAACAGAGCAAATAAGGATATGGAGGCAATAATTTAATAACTCTTGAAGTTTATATTTGTAATTGCCTGAATTTCCTAAAATCTGCACCTTTTACAAATCAAGTAGGAAAATATACTGATTTTTAGATCATAAAATGTATTGGTGTACAAAGCTTTTGCTCGTAACTAGAAACAAAACGAAAATTCATGGAACTAGAAACAAAACGAAGACTTATGTAATGTGAATTACTTGTAATAATTGAACAAACTTATATTTTTCTCCAAGTAAATTATTGTTGAAGTGCTCTTCGACCTGTACATGACATGAATATCATGCACGAATTTGGTGTCGTTTTTGCAAATTTTATTGAATGTCTTGCTTATAATCAATCTATAGAGGGTCCATACCTCAGTGGTAGAGCATTTGACTGCAGATCAAGAGGTCACCGGTTCGAACCCGGTTGGGCCCTCCATTTTTTTCTTCTAATTGTCTCTCTTCATGTCTATGCCTCTCCATCTTTGTGCTTTAATAACTCTCAAAGTTTATAGTTTTAATTACCTCAATTTCCTAAACTGTGCACCATTTATGAATCAAGTAGGGAAATATACTGGTTTTCAATCAAAAATTGTATCAAAGATTTTGCTCTTAACTAGAAATAAAACGAAGGTTAATGTACCTAAAAACAAAATGAAGGTTGATGTAACTTTAATCACTACTATTAATCAAAAATATTTATATTTTTCTCCTAGTAAATTTATATTGTATTTCCCTTTGACATGTACATGACATGGATTTCATTCAAGAATTTGATGCTCTCTCTGCATAAATTATTCAATACCATGCGGGTAAGTATGGTGAAGGGGATCCTCCATTTTTTTTTTCTAAGTATATCTCTTCATGTATGTGCCTCTCCATCTTTATGCTTTAATAACTCTCAAAGTTTATGGTTTTAATTACCTCAATTTCCTAAACTCATCACCATTTATGAATCAAGTAGGGAAATATACTGGTTTTCAATCAAAAAATGTATTGGTGTACAAAGCCTTTGCTCCTAACTAGAAACAAAACGAAAATTGATGTAACTAGAAACAAAAAGAAGACTTGTGTAATGTGAATTACTTGTAATAATTAAACAACGTTATATTTTTCTCCTGGTAAATTATTGTTGTAGTGCTCTTCGACCTGTACATGACATGAATATCATGCATGAATTTGATGTCCTTTTTCGCAAATTTTATTGAATATCATGCTGGTAAGCATTCTAAAGAGGGTCCATAGCTCAGTGGTAGAGCATTTGACTGCAGATCAAGAGGTCACCGGTTCGAACCCGGTTGGGCCCTCCATTTTGTTCTTCTTAGTGCCTCTCTTCATGTTTGTGCCTCTCCATCTTTGTGCTTTGATAACTCTCAAAGTTTATGGTTTTAATTACCTCAATTTCCTAAACTCTGCACCTTTTATGAATCAAGTAGGGAAATATACTGGTTTTCATATCAAAAAATGTATTTGTGTACAAAGCTTTTGCTGCTAACTAGAAATAAAAAGAAGGTTGATGTAACTAAAAACAAAATGAAAGTTGATGTAACTTTAATCTCTACTATAAATCAAAGCAAGTTATATTTCTTCTCCGAGTAAATTATTATTGTATTTCCCTTTGACATGTACATGACATGGATTTCATTAAAGAATTTGATGTTCTCTCTGCAAATATTATTGAATACCATGCGGGTAAGCATGGTGAAGAGGGTCCAAAGCTTAGTGGTATTTCATTTGACTGCAGATCAAGAGGTCATTTGTTCGAACCCAGTTGGGCCCTCCATCCTTTTGGTTCTTAGTGTGTCTATCTTCATCTTTGCACAAATCTTATGCAACAGAGCAAATAAGGATATGGAGGCAATAATTTAATAACTCTTGAAGTTTATATTTGTAATTGCCTGAATTTCCTAAAATCTGCACCTTTTACAAATCAAGTAGGAAAATATACTGATTTTTAGATCATAAAATGTATTGGTGTACAAAGCTTTTGCTCGTAACTAGAAACAAAACGAAAATTCATGGAACTAGAAACAAAACGAAGACTTATGTAATGTGAATTACTTGTAATAATTGAACAAACTTATATTTTTCTCCAAGTAAATTATTGTTGAAGTGCTCTTCGACCTGTACATGACATGAATATCATGCACGAATTTGGTGTCGTTTTTGCAAATTTTATTGAATGTCTTGCTTATAATCAATCTATAGAGGGTCCATACCTCAGTGGTAGAGCATTTGACTGCAGATCAAGAGGTCACCGGTTCGAACCCGGTTGGGCCCTCCATTTTTTTCTTCTAATTGTCTCTCTTCATGTCTATGCCTCTCCATCTTTGTGCTTTAATAACTCTCAAAGTTTATAGTTTTAATTACCTCAATTTCCTAAACTGTGCACCATTTATGAATCAAGTAGGGAAATATACTGGTTTTCAATCAAAAATTGTATCAAAGATTTTGCTCTTAACTAGAAATAAAACGAAGGTTAATGTACCTAAAAACAAAATGAAGGTTGATGTAACTTTAATCACTACTATTAATCAAAAATATTTATATTTTTCTCCTAGTAAATTTATATTGTATTTCCCTTTGACATGTACATGACATGGATTTCATTCAAGAATTTGATGCTCTCTCTGCATAAATTATTCAATACCATGCGGGTAAGTATGGTGAAGGGGATCCTCCATTTTTTTTTTCTAAGTATATCTCTTCATGTATGTGCCTCTCCATCTTTATGCTTTAATAACTCTCAAAGTTTATGGTTTTAATTACCTCAATTTCCTAAACTCATCACCATTTATGAATCAAGTAGGGAAATATACTGGTTTTCAATCAAAAAATGTATTGGTGTACAAAGCCTTTGCTCCTAACTAGAAACAAAACGAAAATTGATGTAACTAGAAACAAAAAGAAGACTTGTGTAATGTGAATTACTTGTAATAATTAAACAACGTTATATTTTTCTCCTGGTAAATTATTGTTGTAGTGCTCTTCGACCTGTACATGACATGAATATCATGCATGAATTTGATGTCCTTTTTCGCAAATTTTATTGAATATCATGCTGGTAAGCATTCTAAAGAGGGTCCATAGCTCAGTGGTAGAGCATTTGACTGCAGATCAAGAGGTCACCGGTTCGAACCCGGTTGGGCCCTCCATTTTGTTCTTCTTAGTGCCTCTCTTCATGTTTGTGCCTCTCCATCTTTGTGCTTTGATAACTCTCAAAGTTTATGGTTTTAATTACCTCAATTTCCTAAACTCTGCACCTTTTATGAATCAAGTAGGGAAATATACTGGTTTTCATATCAAAAAATGTATTTGTGTACAAAGCTTTTGCTGCTAACTAGAAATAAAACGAAGGTTGATGTAACTAAAAACAAAATGAAAGTTGATGTAACTTTAATCTCTACTATAAATCAAAGCAAGTTATATTTCTTCTCCGAGTAAATTATTATTGTATTTCCCTTTGACATGTACATGACATGGATTTCATTAAAGAATTTGATGTTCTCTCTGCAAATATTATTGAATACCATGCGGGTAAGCATGGTGAAGAGGGTCCAAAGCTTAGTGGTATTTCATTTGACTGCAGATCAAGAGGTCATTTGTTCGAACCCAGTTGGGCCCTCCATCCTTTTGGTTCTTAGTGTGTCTATCTTCATCTTTGCACAAATCTTATGCAACAGAGCAAATAAGGATATGGAGGCAATAATTTAATAACTCTTGAAGTTTATATTTGTAATTGCCTGAATTTCCTAAAATCTGCACCTTTTACAAATCAAGTAGGAAAATATACTGATTTTTAGATCATAAAATGTATTGGTGTACAAAGCTTTTGCTCGTAACTAGAAACAAAACGAAAATTCATGGAATTAGAAACAAAACGAAGACTTATGTAATGTGAATTACTTGTAATAATTGAACAAACTTATATTTTTCTCCAAGTAAATTATTGTTGAAGTGCTCTTCGACCTGTACATGACATGAATATCATGCACGAATTTGGTGTCGTTTTTGCAAATTTTATTGAATGTCTTGCTTATAATCAATCTATAGAGGGTCCATACCTCAGTGGTAGAGCATTTGACTGCAGATCAAGAGGTCACCGGTTCGAACCCGGTTGGGCCCTCCATTTTTTTCTTCTAATTGTCTCTCTTCATGTCTATGCCTCTCCATCTTTGTGCTTTAATAACTCTCAAAGTTTATAGTTTTAATTACCTCAATTTCCTAAACTGTGCACCATTTATGAATCAAGTAGGGAAATATACTGGTTTTCAATCAAAAATTGTATCAAAGATTTTGCTCTTAACTAGAAATAAAACGAAGGTTAATGTACCTAAAAACAAAATGAAGGTTGATGTAACTTTAATCACTACTATTAATCAAAAATATTTATATTTTTCTCCTAGTAAATTTATATTGTATTTCCCTTTGACATGTACATGACATGGATTTCATTCAAGAATTTGATGCTCTCTCTGCATAAATTATTCAATACCATGCGGGTAAGTATGGTGAAGGGGATCCTCCATTTTTTTTTTCTAAGTATATCTCTTCATGTATGTGCCTCTCCATCTTTATGCTTTAATAACTCTCAAAGTTTATGGTTTTAATTACCTCAATTTCCTAAACTCATCACCATTTATGAATCAAGTAGGGAAATATACTGGTTTTCAATCAAAAAATGTATTGGTGTACAAAGCCTTTGCTCCTAACTAGAAACAAAACGAAAATTGATGTAACTAGAAACAAAAAGAAGACTTGTGTAATGTGAATTACTTGTAATAATTAAACAACGTTATATTTTTCTCCTGGTAAATTATTGTTGTAGTGCTCTTCGACCTGTACATGACATGAATATCATGCATGAATTTGATGTCCTTTTTCGCAAATTTTATTGAATATCATGCTGGTAAGCATTCTAAAGAGGGTCCATAGCTCAGTGGTAGAGCATTTGACTGCAGATCAAGAGGTCACCGGTTCGAACCCGGTTGGGCCCTCCATTTTGTTCTTCTTAGTGCCTCTCTTCATGTTTGTGCCTCTCCATCTTTGTGCTTTGATAACTCTCAAAGTTTATGGTTTTAATTACCTCAATTTCCTAAACTCTGCACCTTTTATGAATCAAGTAGGGAAATATACTGGTTTTCATATCAAAAAATGTATTTGTGTACAAAGCTTTTGCTGCTAACTAGAAATAAAACGAAGGTTGATGTAACTAAAAACAAAATGAAGGTTGATGTAACTTTAATCACTACTATAAATCAAAGAAAGTTATATTTTTCTCCTAGTAAATTATTATTGTATTTCCCTTTGACATGTACATGACATGGATTTCATTAAAGAATTTGATGTTCTCTCTGCAAATATTATTGAATACCATGCGGGTAAGCATGGTGAAGAGGGTCCAAAGCTTAGTGGTATTTCATTTGACTGCAGATCAAGAGGTCATTTGTTCGAACCCAGTTGGGCCCTCCATCCTTTTGGTTCTTAGTGTGTCTATCTTCATCTTTGCACAAATCTTATGCAACAGAGCAAATAAGGATATGGAGGCAATAATTTAATAACTCTTGAAGTTTATATTTGTAATTGCCTGAATTTCCTAAAATCTGCACCTTTTACAAATCAAGTAGGAAAATATACTGATTTTTAGATCATAAAATGTATTGGTGTACAAAGCTTTTGCTCGTAACTAGAAACAAAACGAAAATTCATGGAACTAGAAACAAAACGAAGACTTATGTAATGTGAATTACTTGTAATAATTGAACAAACTTATATTTTTCTCCAAGTAAATTATTGTTGAAGTGCTCTTCGACCTGTACATGACATGAATATCATGCACGAATTTGGTGTCGTTTTTGCAAATTTTATTGAATGTCTTGCTTATAATCAATCTATAGAGGGTCCATACCTCAGTGGTAGAGCATTTGACTGCAGATCAAGAGGTCACCGGTTCGAACCCGGTTGGGCCCTCCATTTTTTTCTTCTAATTGTCTCTCTTCATGTCTATGCCTCTCCATCTTTGTGCTTTAATAACTCTCAAAGTTTATAGTTTTAATTACCTCAATTTCCTAAACTGTGCACCATTTATGAATCAAGTAGGGAAATATACTGGTTTTCAATCAAAAATTGTATCAAAGATTTTGCTCTTAACTAGAAATAAAACGAAGGTTAATGTACCTAAAAACAAAATGAAGGTTGATGTAACTTTAATCACTACTATTAATCAAAAATATTTATATTTTTCTCCTAGTAAATTTATATTGTATTTCCCTTTGACATGTACATGACATGGATTTCATTCAAGAATTTGATGCTCTCTCTGCATAAATTATTCAATACCATGCGGGTAAGTATGGTGAAGGGGATCCTCCATTTTTTTTTTCTAAGTATATCTCTTCATGTATGTGCCTCTCCATCTTTATGCTTTAATAACTCTCAAAGTTTATGGTTTTAATTACCTCAATTTCCTAAACTCATCACCATTTATGAATCAAGTAGGGAAATATACTGGTTTTCAATCAAAAAATGTATTGGTGTACAAAGCCTTTGCTCCTAACTAGAAACAAAACGAAAATTGATGTAACTAGAAACAAAAAGAAGACTTGTGTAATGTGAATTACTTGTAATAATTAAACAACGTTATATTTTTCTCCTGGTAAATTATTGTTGTAGTGCTCTTCGACCTGTACATGACATGAATATCATGCATGAATTTGATGTCCTTTTTCGCAAATTTTATTGAATATCATGCTGGTAAGCATTCTAAAGAGGGTCCATAGCTCAGTGGTAGAGCATTTGACTGCAGATCAAGAGGTCACCGGTTCGAACCCGGTTGGGCCCTCCATTTTGTTCTTCTTAGTGCCTCTCTTCATGTTTGTGCCTCTCCATCTTTGTGCTTTGATAACTCTCAAAGTTTATGGTTTTAATTACCTCAATTTCCTAAACTCTGCACCTTTTATGAATCAAGTAGGGAAATATACTGGTTTTCATATCAAAAAATGTATTTGTGTACAAAGCTTTTGCTGCTAACTAGAAATAAAACGAAGGTTGATGTAACTAAAAACAAAATGAAGGTTGATGTAACTTTAATCACTACTATAAATCAAAGCAAGTTATATTTTTCTCCGAGTAAATTATTATTGTATTTCCCTTTGACATGTACATGACATGGATTTCATTAAAGAATTTGATGTTCTCTCTGCAAATATTATTGAATACCATGCGGGTAAGCATGGTGAAGAGGGTCCAAAGCTTAGTGGTATTTCATTTGACTGCAGATCAAGAGGTCATTTGTTCGAACCCAGTTGGGCCCTCCATCCTTTTGGTTCTTAGTGTGTCTATCTTCATCTTTGCACAAATCTTATGCAACAGAGCAAATAAGGATATGGAGGCAATAATTTAATAACTCTTGAAGTTTATATTTGTAATTGCCTGAATTTCCTAAAATCTGCACCTTTTACAAATCAAGTAGGAAAATATACTGATTTTTAGATCATAAAATGTATTGGTGTACAAAGCTTTTGCTCGTAACTAGAAACAAAACGAAAATTCATGGAACTAGAAACAAAACGAAGACTTATGTAATGTGAATTACTTGTAATAATTGAACAAACTTATATTTTTCTCCAAGTAAATTATTGTTGAAGTGCTCTTCGACCTGTACATGACATGAATATCATGCACGAATTTGGTGTCGTTTTTGCAAATTTTATTGAATGTCTTGCTTATAATCAATCTATAGAGGGTCCATACCTCAGTGGTAGAGCATTTGACTGCAGATCAAGAGGTCACCGGTTCGAACCCGGTTGGGCCCTCCATTTTTTTCTTCTAATTGTCTCTCTTCATGTCTATGCCTCTCCATCTTTGTGCTTTAATAACTCTCAAAGTTTATAGTTTTAATTACCTCAATTTCCTAAACTGTGCACCATTTATGAATCAAGTAGGGAAATATACTGGTTTTCAATCAAAAATTGTATCAAAGATTTTGCTCTTAACTAGAAATAAAACGAAGGTTAATGTACCTAAAAACAAAATGAAGGTTGATGTAACTTTAATCACTACTATTAATCAAAAATATTTATATTTTTCTCCTAGTAAATTTATATTGTATTTCCCTTTGACATGTACATGACATGGATTTCATTCAAGAATTTGATGCTCTCTCTGCATAAATTATTCAATACCATGCGGGTAAGTATGGTGAAGGGGATCCTCCATTTTTTTTTTCTAAGTATATCTCTTCATGTATGTGCCTCTCCATCTTTATGCTTTAATAACTCTCAAAGTTTATGGTTTTAATTACCTCAATTTCCTAAACTCATCACCATTTATGAATCAAGTAGGGAAATATACTGGTTTTCAATCAAAAAATGTATTGGTGTACAAAGCCTTTGCTCCTAACTAGAAACAAAACGAAAATTGATGTAACTAGAAACAAAAAGAAGACTTGTGTAATGTGAATTACTTGTAATAATTAAACAACGTTATATTTTTCTCCTGGTAAATTATTGTTGTAGTGCTCTTCGACCTGTACATGACATGAATATCATGCATGAATTTGATGTCCTTTTTCGCAAATTTTATTGAATATCATGCTGGTAAGCATTCTAAAGAGGGTCCATAGCTCAGTGGTAGAGCATTTGACTGCAGATCAAGAGGTCACCGGTTCGAACCCGGTTGGGCCCTCCATTTTGTTCTTCTTAGTGCCTCTCTTCATGTTTGTGCCTCTCCATCTTTGTGCTTTGATAACTCTCAAAGTTTATGGTTTTAATTACCTCAATTTCCTAAACTCTGCACCTTTTATGAATCAAGTAGGGAAATATACTGGTTTTCATATCAAAAAATGTATTTGTGTACAAAGCTTTTGCTGCTAACTAGAAATAAAACGAAGGTTGATGTAACTAAAAACAAAATGAAGGTTGATGTAACTTTAATCACTACTATAAATCAAAGAAAGTTATATTTTTCTCCTAGTAAATTATTATTGTATTTCCCTTTGACATGTACATGACATGGATTTCATTAAAGAATTTGATGTTCTCTCTGAAAATATTATTGAATACCATGCGGGTAAGCATGGTGAAGAGGGTCCAAAGCTTAGTGGTATTTCATTTGACTGCAGATCAAGAGGTCATTTGTTCGAACCCAGTTGGGCCCTCCATCCTTTTGGTTCTTAGTGTGTCTATCTTCATCTTTGCACAAATCTTATGCAACAGAGCAAATAAGGATATGGAGGCAATAATTTAATAACTCTTGAAGTTTATATTTGTAATTGCCTGAATTTCCTAAAATCTGCACCTTTTACAAATCAAGTAGGAAAATATACTGATTTTTAGATCATAAAATGTATTGGTGTACAAAGCTTTTGCTCGTAACTAGAAACAAAACGAAAATTCATGGAACTAGAAACAAAACGAAGACTTATGTAATGTGAATTACTTGTAATAATTGAACAAACTTATATTTTTCTCCAAGTAAATTATTGTTGAAGTGCTCTTCGACCTGTACATGACATGAATATCATGCACGAATTTGGTGTCGTTTTTGCAAATTTTATTGAATGTCTTGCTTATAATCAATCTATAGAGGGTCCATACCTCAGTGGTAGAGCATTTGACTGCAGATCAAGAGGTCACCGGTTCGAACCCGGTTGGGCCCTCCATTTTTTTCTTCTAATTGTCTCTCTTCATGTCTATGCCTCTCCATCTTTGTGCTTTAATAACTCTCAAAGTTTATAGTTTTAATTACCTCAATTTCCTAAACTGTGCACCATTTATGAATCAAGTAGGGAAATATACTGGTTTTCAATCAAAAATTGTATCAAAGATTTTGCTCTTAACTAGAAATAAAACGAAGGTTAATGTACCTAAAAACAAAATGAAGGTTGATGTAACTTTAATCACTACTATTAATCAAAAATATTTATATTTTTCTCCTAGTAAATTTATATTGTATTTCCCTTTGACATGTACATGACATGGATTTCATTCAAGAATTTGATGCTCTCTCTGCATAAATTATTCAATACCATGCGGGTAAGTATGGTGAAGGGGATCCTCCATTTTTTTTTTCTAAGTATATCTCTTCATGTATGTGCCTCTCCATCTTTATGCTTTAATAACTCTCAAAGTTTATGGTTTTAATTACCTCAATTTCCTAAACTCATCACCATTTATGAATCAAGTAGGGAAATATACTGGTTTTCAATCAAAAAATGTATTGGTGTACAAAGCCTTTGCTCCTAACTAGAAACAAAACGAAAATTGATGTAACTAGAAACAAAAAGAAGACTTGTGTAATGTGAATTACTTGTAATAATTAAACAACGTTATATTTTTCTCCTGGTAAATTATTGTTGTAGTGCTCTTCGACCTGTACATGACATGAATATCATGCATGAATTTGATGTCCTTTTTCGCAAATTTTATTGAATATCATGCTGGTAAGCATTCTAAAGAGGGTCCATAGCTCAGTGGTAGAGCATTTGACTGCAGATCAAGAGGTCACCGGTTCGAACCTGGTTGGGCCCTCCATTGTGTTCTTCTTAGTGCCTCTCTTCATGTTTGTGCCTCTCCATCTTTGTGCTTTGATAACTCTCAAAGTTTATGGTTTTAATTACCTCAATTTCCTAAACTCTGCACCTTTTATGAATCAAGTAGGGAAATATACTGGTTTTCATATCAAAAAATGTATTTGTGTACAAAGTTTTTGCTGCTAACTAGAAATAAAACGAAGGTTGATGTAACTAAAAACAAAATGAAGGTTGATGTAACTTTAATCACTACTATAAATCAAAGCAAGTTATATTTTTCTCCTAGTAAATTATTATTGTATTTCCCTTTGACATGTACATGACATGGATTTCATTAAAGAATTTGATGTTCTCTCTGCAAATATTATTGAATACCATGCGGGTAAGCATGGTGAAGAGGGTCCAAAGCTTAGTGGTATTTCATTTGACTGCAGATCAAGAGGTCATTTGTTCGAACCCAGTTGGGCCCTCCATCCTTTTGGTTCTTAGTGTGTCTATCTTCATCTTTGCACAAATCTTATGCAACAGAGCAAATAAGGATATGGAGGCAATAATTTAATAACTCTTGAAGTTTATATTTGTAATTGCCTGAATTTCCTAAAATCTGCACCTTTTACAAATCAAGTAGGAAAATATACTGATTTTTAGATCAAAAAATGTATTGGTGTACAAAGCTTTTGCTCGTAACTAGAAACAAAACGAAAATTCATGGAACTAGAAACAAAACGAAGACTTATGTAATGTGAATTACTTGTAATAATTGAACAAACTTATATTTTTCTCCAAGTAAATTATTGTTGAAGTGCTCTTCGACCTGTACATGACATGAATATCATGCACGAATTTGGTGTCGTTTTTGCAAATTTTATTGAATGTCTTGCTTATAATCAATCTATAGAGGGTCCATACCTCAGTGGTAGAGCATTTGACTGCAGATCAAGAGGTCACCGGTTCGAACCCGGTTGGGCCCTCCATTTTTTTCTTCTAATTGTCTCTCTTCATGTCTATGTCTCTCCATCTTTGTGCTTTAATAACTCTCAAAGTTTATAGTTTTAATTACCTCAATTTCCTAAACTGTGCACCATTTATGAATCAAGTAGGGAAATATACTGGTTTTCAATCAAAAATTGTATCAAAGATTTTGCTCTTAACTAGAAATAAAACGAAGGTTAATGTACCTAAAAACAAAATGAAGGTTGATGTAACTTTAATCACTACTATTAATCAAAAATATTTATATTTTTCTCCTAGTAAATTTATATTGTATTTCCCTTTGACATGTACATGACATGGATTTCATTCAAGAATTTGATGCTCTCTCTGCATAAATTATTCAATACCATGCGGGTAAGTATGGTGAAGGGGATCCTCCATTTTTTTTTTCTAAGTATATCTCTTCATGTATGTGCCTCTCCATCTTTATGCTTTAATAACTCTCAAAGTTTATGGTTTTAATTACCTCAATTTCCTAAACTCATCACCATTTATGAATCAAGTAGGGAAATATACTGGTTTTCAATCAAAAAATGTATTGGTGTACAAAGCCTTTGCTCCTAACTAGAAACAAAACGAAAATTGATGTAACTAGAAACAAAAAGAAGACTTGTGTAATGTGAATTACTTGTAATAATTAAACAACGTTATATTTTTCTCCTGGTAAATTATTGTTGTAGTGCTCTTCGACCTGTACATGACATGAATATCATGCATGAATTTGATGTCCTTTTTCGCAAATTTTATTGAATATCATGCTGGTAAGCATTCTAAAGAGGGTCCATAGCTCAGTGGTAGAGCATTTGACTGCAGATCAAGAGGTCACCGGTTCGAACCCGGTTGGGCCCTCCATTTTGTTCTTCTTAGTGCCTCTCTTCATGTTTGTGCCTCTCCATCTTTGTGCTTTGATAACTCTCAAAGTTTATGGTTTTAATTACCTCAATTTCCTAAACTCTGCACCTTTTATGAATCAAGTAGGGAAATATACTGGTTTTCATATCAAAAAATGTATTTGTGTACAAAGCTTTTGCTGCTAACTAGAAATAAAACGAAGGTTGATGTAACTAAAAACAAAATGAAGGTTGATGTAACTTTAATCACTACTATAAATCAAAGAAAGTTATATTTTTCTCCTAGTAAATTATTATTGTATTTCCCTTTGACATATACATGACATGGATTTCATTAAAGAATTTGATGTTCTCTCTGCAAATATTATTGAATACCATGCGGGTAAGCATGGTGAAGAGGGTCCAAAGCTTAGTGGTATTTCATTTGACTGCAGATCAAGAGGTCATTTGTTCGAACCCAGTTGGGCCCTCCATCCTTTTGGTTCTTAGTGTGTCTATCTTCATCTTTGCACAAATCTTATGCAACAGAGCAAATAAGGATATGGAGGCAATAATTTAATAACTCTTGAAGTTTATATTTGTAATTGCCTGAATTTCCTAAAATCTGCACCTTTTACAAATCAAGTAGGAAAATATACTGATTTTTAGATCATAAAATGTATTGGTGTACAAAGCTTTTGCTCGTAACTAGAAACAAAACGAAAATTCATGGAACTAGAAACAAAACGAAGACTTATGTAATGTGAATTACTTGTAATAATTGAACAAACTTATATTTTTCTCCAAGTAAATTATTGTTGAAGTGCTCTTCGACCTGTACATGACATGAATATCATGCACGAATTTGGTGTCGTTTTTGCAAATTTTATTGAATGTCTTGCTTATAATCAATCTATAGAGGGTCCATACCTCAGTGGTAGAGCATTTGACTGCAGATCAAGAGGTCACCGGTTCGAACCCGGTTGGGCCCTCCATTTTTTTCTTCTAATTGTCTCTCTTCATGTCTATGCCTCTCCATCTTTGTGCTTTAATAACTCTCAAAGTTTATAGTTTTAATTACCTCAATTTCCTAAACTGTGCACCATTTATGAATCAAGTAGGGAAATATACTGGTTTTCAATCAAAAATTGTATCAAAGATTTTGCTCTTAACTAGAAATAAAACGAAGGTTAATGTACCTAAAAACAAAATGAAGGTTGATGTAACTTTAATCACTACTATTAATCAAAAATATTTATATTTTTCTCCTAGTAAATTTATATTGTATTTCCCTTTGACATGTACATGACATGGATTTCATTCAAGAATTTGATGCTCTCTCTGCATAAATTATTCAATACCATGCGGGTAAGTATGGTGAAGGGGATCCTCCATTTTTTTTTTCTAAGTATATCTCTTCATGTATGTGCCTCTCCATCTTTATGCTTTAATAACTCTCAAAGTTTATGGTTTTAATTACCTCAATTTCCTAAACTCATCACCATTTATGAATCAAGTAGGGAAATATACTGGTTTTCAATCAAAAAATGTATTGGTGTACAAAGCCTTTGCTCCTAACTAGAAACAAAACGAAAATTGATGTAACTAGAAACAAAAAGAAGACTTGTGTAATGTGAATTACTTGTAATAATTAAACAACGTTATATTTTTCTCCTGGTAAATTATTGTTGTAGTGCTCTTCGACCTGTACATGACATGAATATCATGCATGAATTTGATGTCCTTTTTCGCAAATTTTATTGAATATCATGCTGGTAAGCATTCTAAAGAGGGTCCATAGCTCAGTGGTAGAGCATTTGACTGCAGATCAAGAGGTCACCGGTTCGAACCTGGTTGGGCCCTCCATTGTGTTCTTCTTAGTGCCTCTCTTCATGTTTGTGCCTCTCCATCTTTGTGCTTTGATAACTCTCAAAGTTTATGGTTTTAATTACCTCAATTTCCTAAACTCTGCACCTTTTATGAATCAAGTAGGGAAATATACTGGTTTTCATATCAAAAAATGTATTTGTGTACAAAGCTTTTGCTGCTAACTAGAAATAAAACGAAGGTTGATGTAACTAAAAACAAAATGAAAGTTGATGTAACTTTAATCTCTACTATAAATCAAAGCAAGTTATATTTCTTCTCCGAGTAAATTATTATTGTATTTCCCTTTGACATGTACATGACATGGATTTCATTAAAGAATTTGATGTTCTCTCTGCAAATATTATTGAATACCATGCGGGGAAGCATGGTGAAGAGGGTCCAAAGCTTTGTGGTATTTCATTTGACTGCAGATCAAGAGGTCATTTGTTCGAACCCAGTTGGGCCCTCCATCCTTTTGGTTCTTAGTGTGTCTATCTTCATCTTTGCACAAATCTTATGCAACAGAGCAAATAAGGATATGGAGGCAATAATTTAATAACTCTTGAAGTTTATATTTGTAATTGCCTGAATTTCCTAAAATCTGCACCTTTTACAAATCAAGTAGGGAAATATACTGGTTTTCAATCAAAAAATGTATTGGTGTACAAAGCCTTTGCTCCTAACTAGAAACAAAACGAAAATTGATGTAACTAGAAACAAAAAGAAGACTTGTGTAATGTGAATTACTTGTAATAATTAAACAACGTTATATTTTTCTCCTGGTAAATTATTGTTGTAGTGCTCTTCGACCTGTACATGACATGAATATCATGCATGAATTAGATGTCCTTTTTCGCAAATTTTATTGAATATCATGCTGGTAAGCATTCTAAAGAAGGTCCATAGCTCAGTGGTAGAGCATTTGACTGCAGATCAAGAGGTCACCGGTTCGAACCCGGTTGGGCCCTCCATTTTGTTCTTCTTAGTGCCTCTCTTCATGTTTGTGCCTCTCCATCTTTGTGCTTTGATAACTCTCAAAGTTTATGGTTTTAATTACCTCAATTTCCTAAACTCTGCACCTTTTATGAATCAAGTAGGGAAATATACTGGTTTTCAATCAAAAATTGTATCAAAGATTTTGCTCTTAACTAGAAATAAAACGAAGGTTAATGTACCTAAAAACAAAATGAAGGTTGATGTAACTTTAATCACTACTATTAATCAAAAATATTTATATTTTTCTCCTAGTAAATTTATATTGTATTTCCCTTTGACATGTACATGACATGGATTTCATTCAAGAATTTGATGCTCTCTCTGCATAAATTATTCAATACCATGCGGGTAAGTATGGTGAAGGGGATCCTCCATTTTTTTTTTCTAAGTATATCTCTTCATGTATGTGCCTCTCCATCTTTATGCTTTAATAACTCTCAAAGTTTATGGTTTTAATTACCTCAATTTCCTAAACTCATCACCATTTATGAATCAAGTAGGGAAATATACTGGTTTTCAATCAAAAAATGTATTGGTGTACAAAGCCTTTGCTCCTAACTAGAAACAAAACGAAAATTGATGTAACTAGAAACAAAAAGAAGACTTGTGTAATGTGAATTACTTGTAATAATTAAACAACGTTATATTTTTCTCCTGGTAAATTATTGTTGTAGTGCTCTTCGACCTGTACATGACATGAATATCATGCATGAATTTGGTGTCGTTTTTGCAAATTTTATTGAATATCTTGCTTATAATCAATCTATAGAGGGTCCATACCTCAGTGGTAGAGCATTTGACTGCAGATCAAGAGGTCACCGGTTCGAACCCGGTTGGGCCCTCCATTTTTTTCTTCTAATTGTCTCTCTTCATGTCTATGCCTCTCCATCTTTGTGCTTTAATAACTCTCAAAGTTTATAGTTTTAATTACCTCAATTTCCTAAACTGTGCACCATTTATGAATCAAGTAGGGAAATATACTGGTTTTCAATCAAAAATTGTATCAAAGATTTTGCTCTTAACTAGAAATAAAACGAAGGTTAATGTACCTAAAAACAAAATGAAGGTTGATGTAACTTTAATCACTACTATTAATCAAAAATATTTATATTTTTCTCCTAGTAAATTTATATTGTATTTCCCTTTGACATGTACATGACATGGATTTCATTCAAGAATTTGATGCTCTCTCTGCATAAATTATTCAATACCATGCGGGTAAGTATGGTGAAGGGGATCCTCCATTTTTTTTTTCTAAGTATATCTCTTCATGTATGTGCCTCTCCATCTTTATGCTTTAATAACTCTCAAAGTTTATGGTTTTAATTACCTCAATTTCCTAAACTCATCACCATTTATGAATCAAGTAGGGAAATATACTGGTTTTCAATCAAAAAATGTATTGGTGTACAAAGCCTTTGCTCCTAACTAGAAACAAAACGAAAATTGATGTAACTAGAAACAAAAAGAAGACTTGTGTAATGTGAATTACTTGTAATAATTAAACAACGTTATATTTTTCTCCTGGTAAATTATTGTTGTAGTGCTCTTCGACCTGTACATGACATGAATATCATGCATGAATTAGATGTCCTTTTTTGCAAATTTTATTGAATATCATGCTGGTAAGCATTCTAAAGAGGGTCCATAGCTCAGTGGTAGAGCATTTGACTGCAGATCAAGAGGTCACCTGTTCGAACCCGGTTGGGCCTTCCATTTTGTTCTTCTTAGTGCCTCTCTTCATGTTTGTGCCTCTCCATCTTTGTGCTTTGATAACTCTCAAAGTTTATGGTTTTAATTACCTCAATTTCCTAAACTCTGCACCTTTTATGAATCAAGTAGGGAAATATACTGGTTTTCATATCAAAAAATGTATTTGTGTACAAAGCTTTTGCTGCTAACTAGAAATAAAACGAAGGTTGATGTAACTAAAAACAAAATGAAGGTTGATGTAACTTTAATCACTACTATAAATCAAAGAAAGTTATATTTTTCTCCTAGTAAATTATTATTGTATTTCCCTTTGACATGTACATGACATGGATTTCATTAAAGAATTTGATGTTCTCTCTGCAAATATTATTGAATACCATGCGGGTAAGCATGGTGAAGAGGGTCCAAAGCTTAGTGGTATTTCATTTGACTGCAGATCAAGAGGTCATTTGTTCGAACCCAGTTGGGCCCTCCATCCTTTTGGTTCTTAGTGTGTCTATCTTCATCTTTGCACAAATCTTATGCAACAGAGCAAATAAGGATATGGAGGCAATAATTTAATAACTCTTGAAGTTTATATTTGTAATTGCCTGAATTTCCTAAAATCTGCACCTTTTACAAATCAAGTAGGAAAATATACTGATTTTTAGATCATAAAATGTATTGGTGTACAAAGCTTTTGCTCGTAACTAGAAACAAAACGAAAATTCATGGAACTAGAAACAAAACGAAGACTTATGTAATGTGAATTACTTGTAATAATTGAACAAACTTATATTTTTCTCCTAGTAAATTATTGTTGAAGTGCTCTTCGACCTGTACATGACATGAATATCATGCATGAATTTGGTGTCGTTTTTGCAAATTTTATTGAATATCTTGCTTATAATCAATCTATAGAGGGTCCATACCTCAGTGGTAGAGCATTTGACTGCAGATCAAGAGGTCACCGGTTCGAACCCGGTTGGGCCCTCCATTGTTTTCTTCTAATTGTCTCTCTTCATGTCTATGCCTCTCCATCTTTGTGCTTTAATAACTCTCAAAGTTTATAGTTTTAATTACCTCAATTTCTTAAACTGTGCACCATTTATGAATCAAGTAGGGAAATATACTGGTTTTCAATCAAAAATTGTATCAAAGATTTTGCTCTTAACTAGAAATAAAACGAAGGTTAATGTACCTAAAAACAAAATGAAGGTTGATGTAACTTTAATCACTACTATTAATCAAAAATATTTATATTTTTCTCCTAGTAAATTTATATTGTATTTCCCTTTGACATGTACATGACATGGATTTCATTCAAGAATTTGATGCTCTCTCTGCATAAATTATTCAATACCATGCGGGTAAGTATGGTGAAGGGGATCCTCCATTTTTTTTTTCTAAGTATATCTCTTCATGTATGTGCCTCTCCATCTTTATGCTTTAATAACTCTCAAAGTTTATGGTTTTAATTACCTCAATTTCCTAAACTCATCACCATTTATGAATCAAGTAGGGAAATATACTGTTTTTCAATCAAAAAATGTATTGGTGTACAAAGCCTTTGCTCCTAACTAGAAACAAAACGAAAATTGATGTAACTAGAAACAAAAAGAAGACTTGTGTAATGTGAATTACTTGTAATAATTAAACAACGTTATATTTTTCTCCTGGTAAATTATTGTTGTAGTGCTCTTCGACCTGTACATGACATGAATATCATGCATGAATTTGGTGTCGTTTTTGCAAATTTTATTGAATATCTTGCTTATAATCAATCTATAGAGGGTCCATACCTCAGTGGTAGAGCATTTGACTGCAGATCAAGAGGTCACCGGTTCGAACCCGGTTGGGCCCTCCATTTTTTTCTTCTAATTGTCTCTCTTCATGTCTATGCCTCTCCATCTTTGTGCTTTAATAACTCTCAAAGTTTATAGTTTTAATTACCTCAATTTCCTAAACTGTGCACCATTTATGAATCAAGTAGGGAAATATACTGGTTTTCAATCAAAAATTGTATCAAAGATTTTGCTCTTAACTAGAAATAAAACGAAGGTTAATGTACCTAAAAACAAAATGAAGGTTGATGTAACTTTAATCACTACTATTAATCAAAAATATTTATATTTTTCTCCTAGTAAATTTATATTGTATTTCCCTTTGACATGTACATGACATGGATTTCATTCAAGAATTTGATGCTCTCTCTGCATAAATTATTCAATACCATGCGGGTAAGTATGGTGAAGGGGATCCTCCATTTTTTTTTTCTAAGTATATCTCTTCATGTATGTGCCTCTCCATCTTTATGCTTTAATAACTCTCAAAGTTTATGGTTTTAATTACCTCAATTTCCTAAACTCATCACCATTTATGAATCAAGTAGGGAAATATACTGGTTTTCAATCAAAAAATGTATTGGTGTACAAAGCCTTTGCTCCTAACTAGAAACAAAACGAAAATTGATGTAACTAGAAACAAAAAGAAGACTTGTGTAATGTGAATTACTTGTAATAATTAAACAACGTTATATTTTTCTCCTGGTAAATTATTGTTGTAGTGCTCTTCGACCTGTACATGACATGAATATCATGCATGAATTAGATGTCCTTTTTTGCAAATTTTATTGAATATCATGCTGGTAAGCATTCTAAAGAGGGTCCATAGCTCAGTGGTAGAGCATTTGACTGCAGATCAAGAGGTCACCTGTTCGAACCCGGTTGGGCCTTCCATTTTGTTCTTCTTAGTGCCTCTCCATCTTTGTGCTTTGATAACTCTCAAAGTTTATGGTTTTAATTACCTCAATTTCCTAAACTCTGCACCTTTTATGAATCAAGTAGGGAAATATACTGGTTTTCATATCAAAAAATGTATTTGTGTACAAAGCTTTTGCTGCTAACTAGAAATAAAACGAAGGTTGATGTAACTAAAAACAAAATGAAGGTTGATGTAACTTTAATCACTACTATAAATCAAAGAAAGTTATATTTTTCTCCTAGTAAATTATTATTGTATTTCCCTTTGACATGTACATGACATGGATTTCATTAAAGAATTTGATGTTCTCTCTGCAAATATTATTGAATACCATGCGGGTAAGCATGGTGAAGAGGGTCCAAAGCTTAGTGGTATTTCATTTGACTGCAGATCAAGAGGTCATTTGTTCGAACCCAGTTGGGCCCTCCATCCTTTTGGTTCTTAGTGTGTCTATCTTCATCTTTGCACAAATCTTATGCAACAGAGCAAATAAGGATATGGAGGCAATAATTTAATAACTCTTGAAGTTTATATTTGTAATTGCCTGAATTTCCTAAAATCTGCACCTTTTACAAATCAAGTAGGAAAATATACTGATTTTTAGATCATAAAATGTATTGGTGTACAAAGCTTTTGCTCGTAACTAGAAACAAAACGGAAATTCATGGAACTAGAAACAAAACGAAGACTTATGTAATGTGAATTACTTGTAATAATTGAGCAAACTTATATTTTTCTCCTAGTAAATTATTGTTGAAGTGCTCTTCGACCTGTACATGACATGAATATCATGCATGAATTTGGTGGCGTTTTTGCAAATTTTATTGAACATCTTGCTTATAATCAATCTATAGAGGGTCCATACCTCAGTGGTAGAGCATTTGACTGCAGATCAAGAGGTCACCGGTTCGAACCCGGTTGGGCCCTCTATTTTTTTCTTCTAATTGTCTCTCTTCATGTCTATGCCTCTCCATCTTTGTGCTTTAATAACTCTCAAAGTTTATAGTTTTAATTACCTCAATTTCCTAAACTGTGCACCATTTATGAATCAAGTAGGGAAATATACTGGTTTTCAATCAAAAATTGTATCAAAGATTTTGCTCTTAACTAGAAATAAAACGAAGGTTAATGTACCTAAAAACAAAATGAAGGTTGATGTAACTTTAATCACTACTATTAATCAAAAATATTTATATTTTTCTCCTAGTAAATTTATATTGTATTTCCCTTTGACATGTACATGACATGGATTTCATTCAAGAATTTGATGCTCTCTCTGCATAAATTATTCAATACCATGCGGGTAAGTATGGTGAAGGGGATCCTCCAATTTTTTTTTTCTAAGTATATCTCTTCATGTATGTGCCTCTCCATCTTTATGCTTTAATAACTCTCAAAGTTTATGGTTTTAATTACCTCAATTTCCTAAACTCATCACCATTTATGAATCAAGTAGGGAAATATACTGGTTTTCAATCAAAAAATGTATTGGTGTACAAAGCCTTTGCTCCTAACTAGAAACAAAACGAAAATTGATGTAACTAGAAACAAAAAGAAGACTTGTGTAATGTGAATTACTTGTAATAATTAAACAACGTTATATTTTTCTCCTGGTAAATTATTGTTGTAGTGCTCTTCGACCTGTACATGACATGAATATCATGCATGAATTAGATGTCCTTTTTTGCAAATTTTATTGAATATCATGCTGGTAAGCATTCTAAAGAGGGTCCATAGCTCAGTGGTAGAGCATTTGACTGCAGATCAAGAGGTCACCTGTTCGAACCCGGTTGGGCCTTCCATTTTGTTCTTCTTAGTGCCTCTCTTCATGTTTGTGCCTCTCCATCTTTGTGCTTTGATAACTCTCAAAGTTTATGGTTTTAATTACCTCAATTTCCTAAACTCTGCACCTTTTATGAATCAAGTAGGGAAATATACTGGTTTTCATATCAAAAAATGTATTTGTGTACAAAGCTTTTGCTGCTAACTAGAAATAAAACGAAGGTTGATGTAACTAAAAACAAAATGAAGGTTGATGTAACTTTAATCACTACTATAAATCAAAGAAAGTTATATTTTTCTCCTAGTAAATTATTATTGTATTTCCCTTTGACATGTACATGACATGGATTTCATTAAAGAATTTGATGTTCTCTCTGCAAATATTATTGAATACCATGCGGGTAAGCATGGTGAAGAGGGTCCAAAGCTTAGTGGTATTTCATTTGACTGCAGATCAAGAGGTCATTTGTTCGAACCCAGTTGGGCCCTCCATCCTTTTGGTTCTTAGTGTGTCTATCTTCATCTTTTCACAAATCTTATGCAACAGAGCAAATAAGGATATGGAGGCAATAATTTAATAACTCTTGAAGTTTATATTTGTAATTGCCTGAATTTCCTAAAATCTGCACCTTTTACAAATCAAGTAGGAAAATATACTGATTTTTAGATCATAAAATGTATTGGTGTACAAAGCTTTTGCTCGTAACTAGAAACAAAACGAAAATTCATGGAACTAGAAACAAAACGAAGACTTATGTAATGTGAATTACTTGTAATAATTGAGCAAACTTATATTTTTCTCCTAGTAAATTATTGTTGAAGTGCTCTTCGACCTGTACATGACATGAATATCATGCATGAATTTGGTGGCGTTTTTGCAAATTTTATTGAACATCTTGCTTATAATCAATCTATAGAGGGTCCATACCTCAGTGGTAGAGCATTTGACTGCAGATCAAGAGGTCACCGGTTCGAACCCGGTTGGGCCCTCTATTTTTTTCTTCTAATTGTCTCTCTTCATGTCTATGCCTCTCCATCTTTATACTTTAATAACTCTCAAAGTTTATAGTTTTAATTACCTCAATTTCCTAAACTGTGCACCATTTATGAATCAAGTAGGGAAATATACTGGTTTTCAATCAAAAATTGTATCAAAGATTTTGCTCTTAACTAGAAATAAAACGAAGGTTAATGTACCTAAAAACAAAATGAAGGTTGATGTAACTTTAATCACTACTATTAATCAAAAATATTTATATTTTTCTCCTAGTAAATTTATATTGTATTTCCCTTTGACATGTACATGACATGGATTTCATTCAAGAATTTGATGCTCTCTCTGCATAAATTATTCAATACCATGCGGGTAAGTATGGTGAAGGGGATCCTCCATTTTTTTTTTTCTAAGTATATCTCTTCATGTATGTGCCTCTCCATCTTTATGCTTTAATAACTCTCAAAGTTTATGGTTTTAATTACCTCAATTTCCTAAACTCATCACCATTTATGAATCAAGTAGGGAAATATACTGGTTTTCAATCAAAAAATGTATTGGTGTACAAAGCCTTTGCTCCTAACTAGAAACAAAACGAAAATTGATGTAACTAGAAACAAAAAGAAGACTTGTGTAATGTGAATTACTTGTAATAATTAAACAACGTTATATTTTTCTCCTGGTAAATTATTGTTGTAGTGCTCTTCGACCTGTATATGACATGAATATCATGCATGAATTAGATGTCCTGTTTTGCAAATTTTATTGAATATCATGCTGGTAAGCATTCTAAAGAGGGTCCATAGCTCAGTGGTAGAGCATTTGACTGCAGATCAAGAGGTCACCGGTTCGAACCCGGTTGGGCCCTCCATTTTGTTCTTCTTAGTGCCTCTCTTCATGTTTGTGCCTCTCCATCTTTGTGCTTTGATAACTCTCAAAGTTTATGGTTTTAATTACCTCAATTTCCTAAACTCTGCACCTTTTATGAATCAAGTAGGGAAATATACTGGTTTTCATATCAAAAAATGTATTTGTGTACAAAGCTTTTGCTGCTAACTAGAAATAAAACGAAGGTTGATGTAACTAAAAACAAAATGAAGGTTGATGTAACTTTAATCACTACTATTAATCAAAGAAAGTTATATTTTTCTCCTAGTAAATTATTATTGTATTTCCCTTTGACATGTACATGACATGGATTTCATGCAAGAATTTCATGTTCTCTCTGCAAAAATTATTGAATACCATGCGGGTAAGCATGGTGAAAAGGGTCCAAAGCTTAGTGGTATTTCATTTGACTGCAGATCAAGAGGCCATTTGTTCGAACCCGGTTAGGCCCTCCATCATTTTGGTTCTTAGTGTGTCTATCTTCATCTTTGCACAAATCTTATGCAACAGAGCAAATAAGGATATGAAGGCAATACTTTAATAACTCTTGAAGTTTATATTTGTAATTGCCTGAATTTCCTAAAATCTGCACCTTTTACAAATCAAGTAGGAAAATATACTGATTTTTAGATCATAAAATGTATTGGTGTACAAAGCTTTTGCTCGTAACTAGAAACAAAACGAAAATTCATGGAACTAGAAACAAAACGAAGACTTATGTAATGTGAATTAGTTGAAATAATTGAACAAACCTATATTTTTCTCCTAGTAAATTATTGTTGTAGTGCTCTTCGACCTGTACATGACATGAATATCATGCATGAATTTGGTGTCCTTTTTGCAAATTTTATTAAATATCATGCTTATAATCAATCTAAAGAGGGTCCATAGCTCAGTGGTAGAGCATTTGACTGCAGATCAAGAGGTCACCGGTTTGAACCCGGTTGGGCCCTCCATTTTTTTCTTCTAATTGTCTCTCTTCATGTCTATGCCTCTCCATCTTTGTGCTTTAATAAGTCTCAAAGTTTATGGTTTTAATTACCTCAATTTCCTAAACTGTGCACCATTTATGAATCTAGTAGGGAAATATACTGGTTTTTAATCAAAAATTGTATTGGTGTACAAAGATATTGCTCTTAACTAGAAATAAAACGTGTTGGGTATCGATAGTGACAACCCAGTAAAGAAAAGGCCTCGAAGGCCCAATAGCCATAGAGGGGTAAACCCATGATATTCAAACCAGATCGGCCTAAGTACGAGTCAAACTTGGCCCACCATCGAGTGGCCCAGAACCGACATGAAACAATTTCAATCGGATAATTTCGGACTGTCTAAACTTTCAGAATCTGTCTGAACTAGAACTTGAGAAGGAATGTGAATGTTTGAGATGAAAATTTCAGACCTCCCTTATGACCAATTTATAGTGTTTTCCACACCATTTGGAAGAAAACCACACCCTTTGGAAGAGACACCACACCCTTTGGAACCCATAGGAACCATTCGGCATAAACGTGTACCTATACATTTGAAATTTTGGCTCTAAAACAAAGGGACCCCTTGGGAATATGACTTGGTGCCGAAGTCATTGCACCATTTCAGCCTAAACTTGGCTCTAAAGCAAGTGTCCAAAAAACTTGTCTCGACCCCAGCCAGGGGCTCTGCCACTTGGACCCCACCAGGGGATCTACCCCTTGGACCCCGCCCAAGGACGCTGCCCCCGAACCCCTGCAAAGGGGGTGTTGCCCCCTTTTAACCCCTATTACTCGTCCCTACGAAACTGATGAATTTCTAATACAGTGAATCATAATATACTTAAACAATCGTGCACTCCGCACCCTCTTGACTTGTTTAATGAAATACTATGATCATATTGGTCAACTAGTCAATCCAATTACACTAAAATATCTAACAATCCTCCCCCATTTTAGTGTAATCCTTGATTAACTAAAACAAGATCACAACAAACAACACAACAAACTTATGGATAAATGAAATATCATGACGATTGAATTTCATCTTAGTGTATTACACATTTCAAATATTCGAATATCAAGGTGTCACTATGGATTGAACATTTGCTATTCATTGTGAATACATGAAGATAATATACACATTATTAACATTCTCAAATGTTATTTCTTAACACTATCTTTTACTAGCCTTGTGTTCTAATCCTTCATAAACATATCAAAGTCAAGTCCTAGCTTCTTGAAGCGGTTAAACTTCATGTTTATATAGGTTGTTCGTTTACTCTTGCACCTGCATATGCAATTTTTCAAAAGAACTATTAAGAAGTTAAACTTCAACCTCCTCTACTTGTAGGTCTGAACACATATCTTGGGATGATATTACCAATTTGTTCCAATCTCTAGATGTTAAGCTTTCCACATTGAATTGAACACCTAATGTCATATTAGGTGGGAATTGGGTATCTGAACATGAGAGATTTCAAATGGACTTTAATCCTATACCCACAGCCGATTTGTGCACAAGATCTCTTTTTAACCCTTTGGTTAGATGATCGGCTAAATTATGTTGAGTTTTTATAAACTCCACTAATATAACACCATGCATGATGATCTCACGAATCATGCTGTGTCTGACACCTAAGTGTCTAGACTTGCCTTTGTATGCTTGTCTATATGCATTAGCCAAGGAAGATTCACTATCACATCTGATAGATATTGAAGATATCGGTTTAGGCCATAATGGAAATTCATAAATCAGATTTCTTAGTCAGCCGGCTTCTTTACCAGCCAATGCTAATGCCATAAACTCAGACTCCATTGTTGAGTGAGTAATGCAACTTTGTTTCTTTGATGCCCAAGAGATGGCACCTCCCCCAAGAAGGAATACCCATCCACTTGTAGAAGAATGATCTTCCACATTGGAAATCCAACTTGCATATGAATAACCTTCAAGAACCGAAGGGAATCCAGTATAAGTCAAACCATAATCCATGGTTCCTTTCAAGTACTTGAATACTCGATTTAAGGCTTGTCAATGATGTGAACTAGGATTGCTAGTATATCTACTAAGCTTTCCAACAACATATGCAATATCTGGCCTAGTGATAATCATGACATACATAATACAACCAATAGATCTTGAGTATTCAAGTTGAGATACTGCAACACCTTTATTAGGTAGAAACTTAAGACTAGGATCTATGGGAGTGCTAACTGGAGAACAATCTTTAAAATTAAATTTATTCAGAATCTTCTCAATATAATGGGATTGAGAGATTGAAATACCACTGTTCTTTCGCTTGATCTTTATACCAAGAATCACCTCAGCCTCCCCCAAATCCTTCATGTCAAAATTAGATGACAAGAATTTCTTGGTTTTATCAACTTGATTTTGGTCAGTACCAAAAATCAACATGTCATCTACATATAAACAAATGATAACTCCTTTACCAGAAGTATCAAAGTTGCTATATACACACTTGTTTGATTGGTTAATAAGAAAACCATTAGACAATATCACATCATCAAATTTTTTATGCCATTGTTTTGGTGCTTGTTTAAGACCATACAATGATTTCTTCAACTTGCACACCTTGTTTTCATACCTAGGCATAACAAACCCTTCAGGTTGTTTCATATAAATCTCCTCATCCAAATCACCATTCAAGAATGCAGTTTTCAAATCCATTTGATGAATTACAAGGTTATGTATCGATGCAAGTGCTATTAATAACCTAATAGTGGAGGTCCTAGAAACAGGCGCATAAGTATCAAAGTAATCAATCCTTACCTTTTGCTTGAAGCCTTGGATAACCAATCTTGCTTTATACTTATCTATGGTACCATCCTCCTTTATTTTTGTTTTAAAGATCCATCTGTTTCCCAAAGCTTTACGGCCAAGAGGTAGATCAGTCAATTCCCATATATTATTATTCATGATCGAATCCATTTCATCCTGGATAGCTTCTTTCCATAATGCAACATCCCTTGAGGCCATAGCTTCACTAAATGTTCTTGGATCCTCTTCAATTATAAAAAAATATTGATACTGATACTCAATATCATTTCTTGACCCTTCAACCAAATAAAGTTGAAAATCAGATCCAAAAGATTAGGCTTTTCTAGTGCTTCTCCTTGGTTCAATCGGTCCAGGTACAAAAACAGTACCACCAGAAGCATCTGAACTTAAAGAATTCTGAATCATATCTTTTGGTCTAGGTATAGATGTAAATTTATCTTCATCAAAGTTAGCATCTCTTGATTCTATAAATGTGTTAACAGACACATAGTCATTAGATTCTAACACATAGAACCTATATGCATAGGAATGCTCACCATACCCAATGAAGATACAATATATACCTCTTTCACCCAAGTTTCTTGTTTTGGGTTCAATGAGCCTTACAATTGCTCTACATCACATCCCCAAACACTCAGAAAACTTAATTTTGGTGGCTTTTTATTAGGGGTGATCAAAAAAGACTGTTGGACCGAATTCCCGACAAGACTGACCCGACTAGGACCGAGACCGAGCGAGCGGGTTTTTTTCTTCAAGGTCGGGCTCAGTCTCGGGCTTTTTTCCCGAAAGCCTGATTAGGACCGGCCCGGGCCGAATTTAATAAGCAATCCCTAAAAAAAATCAGTCTTCCCTCTCCAGTCTGATTGAGTCAATGAGCTCCTTCTCTTCATTCTTCCCTCTCGTCGTCTCCAGTCAGCACTCGTCTCCAGTCGCAGCACTCGTCTCCAGTCGCAGATTCGCAGTATTCCCTCTCACAGAGTCTCCAGTCGTAGAGTCGCAATTGCATCGATACAGTTTTTTGAATTATGTGTAGTGGGTGGGTACCCGATCTATTTTAATGATTTTCTCTCGTTGATGTTTGTAGAAGACGATTCTGGAGTTGGTTTTGTAGATGTTGTGGCAGATATTGGGCCAAGTGTAAAGGAAGTTACTTCATTTCAAATGGATGCTGCCATTGTTGCTTTATCTCGAGAGCTATCTAAGCTCCGAACTGGAAGAGACTCTCCAGGTACTTAACAAGTTGCTGAATTTCTTCTAGTCGCAGCACTCGTCGCAGAGTCGTAGTCACTATAATTGCTGTAAAATGTAATTGCTGAATTGATGCTTGACTAATGCTGATTCATTTTTTTTTTAACAGATTCGGTCCAAGACCGAGACCGGCCTGATTCACGAAAGACCGACTCGAGCGGGCTTTTTTGGCAACAGTCAGTCTCGGTCTCTGTCCTCCAGAAGGCAAGACCGAAAATTCGGTCTCGGTCTTACCTTCAGGACCAGACCGGACCGCCCATGATCAGCCCTACATTTTTGTAGGCACAGAAATGTAGTTATTCAAAAGTTCAGGAGTGAAAAAAAAAAAATTTAAATTGCTAAGGTGGCCCTAAATTATTATGGAATTATTTGTAACAATTTTATAAATTGTGGGATGTCAAGAAAGGTTCAGGGATCAAAATGCAATTATTTAAAATTTTTGAAGAAAACTAAAAATAATTTTTTAAATATTGGAGAAGTGACCCTAAACTATTCTGGACTTATTTATAACACTTTGAGAAGTTGTGGGATGTCCAAAAAGGTTCAGGACCCAAAATGAAACTATTTAAAAAATTGAACTGAATTGAAAATAAATTTTTAAAAATTCCTGAAGTGGACCCAAACTATTTTGGACTTATTTGTAACACTTTGAGAAGTTTTGGGATGTCCGAAAATGCTTAGAAACCAAAATGGAATTATTTAAAAATTCAAATTGAACTAAAAACAAGTTTTTAAAAATTATAGAAGTAACTCTAAACTATTCTGGACTTATTTGTAGTACTTTGAGAAGTTGTAGGATATCCAGAAATGTTCAGGCACAAAAAAGCAATTATTTAAAAATTCAAACTGAACTGAAAATTTATTTATTTTTAAATTGCAGAAGTGACCCTAAACTATTCTGGACTTATTTGTAACACTTTGAGAAATTGTGGGATGTCCAGAAATGTTTAAGGGACCAAAATGCAATTATTTAAAAATTCAAACTGAACTGAATATAAATTTATAAAAATTACAGAAGTGACCTAAACTATTATGGACTTATTTGTAACAGTTTGAGAAATTGTGGGATGTCCATAAAGGTTCAGGGACCAAAATGTAATTATTTAAAAAAATCAAACTAAACTGAAAATCGCTTTTAGAAATTGCAAAAATGACCCAAAACTTTTCTGGTTTGGTTTAAAACTCTCGGTAAAATTCCAGAATGACTCTAAAGTCCAAGGACCGAGTTGTAACTTTCATCAAAATTTAAGAGTAACCTATATCGGTTTTGAGATTTTTTATTTTTTACAGACTGGAACCTCTATAATTTTCACAAATGCGTAAAATGACCCCAAAGTGTATCAAACTTAAAATCGAGTACGATTATTATACGATATATAACTATTAACACATAACATCGATAAGATAAACTTCGTTCACATCATGAAATATAAATACAATATTGAATACGAGAGAGTTATACCTAAGTTATTCGGAGATTAGATACCGTACGAAGATCCGAGACCTATAATTGCCAAAAAAAAAAAAATCAATTTCCTCTCATTTTACTTTTCTATCCCCTCCCTATGTTGTTTTCTATCTCTTTTTTCTCTTGTTTGTTTCCTTGCTTTGTTCTGAAATTTTAATATTATTTTTTTACATTAATTATTAATATAGTATAAAGATAAGGAGATTTTAATATTACTTTATTACATTAATTATTAATATAATATAAAGATAAGGCATGGGCAAATAGAGATGTGAGGGTGGCGTGAGTAGGGTGTCAAAAATTGACCCAACTCGTGTGTGACTCGCTCACGTATCGTGTTTGGGTTAGACATTTTGATCCAAGAGTCATTTTGACATGACCCATGACTGATCTGTGAAAACACGGGTCAGGTTTGGGTCAATAGTCTTGTCCCACAAGTCAATCCGTGACTCATGGAATATATATATTATTTTATTCCAAAAAAGTAACTGTTCAATAGTTGAAAAATGAAAACCGTAAATTGAATAGCAGAAGCAGCACTCGGCACTCCTATGCGCAATCAAAGTGAAATTGGCTCCAAACTCTCCAAACACTGAAAAGCTCTCCAAAGTTCAAAACCCTACCTAAAGTCTAAGAGAGGACTCAATCGGTTGCTTACTTGATCTTGAACAACGAAGTGAGCATGGATGATAAGGTAAACTTGCCCAATCGGTGGCTCACTTGCTCGAGCTGTTTCATTTTTGTTGTTTAGGCTTAGGGTTTGTTGTTGTTTCGGCTGACATGTTTATGTTGTTCAGATTGTTCTGTTTTGTTGTTTTATCTCGGTTTCTAGTGTGTTATGATCAGCTGTGTGTTGTTGTGTTGTGCTATTCGAATCTGAGTTTGTGTTTCTCTTGTGCTGTGTTCTGCTGTTTGAGTGAGTTTGGTTCAGTTCAGTTCTAGTTGTTGGCTGAGTTCGGTTTTGTTGAGGTCGGCTGACAATGGACTGACAGTCTTTGGACGTGTATGTGAACCCCATAATTGTTGTTTGATCCCACTATTTGAACGAACTGCAGTCTCGCAATCATTAAAATTGGAGGGTCAAAGGATTGATGCTTACTAATGACATTGTTGAAAGATTCCATCAGGGAGCCACAGTAAGTTCTTTAAACCTGGTATTGATGCTTCTATGGATTTCTGATGTTACTAATGACATTGTAGAAAGATTAGATGGTTTGGGGATGAACACAAATTGATTATCCGGTGGTGTTTTGCATGAAAAAAAACTGTACATTCCCGGATTTACTTCTCCATTCAAATTTCTTTTTTCGGTGGTGTTATCCAGTCTGATTCTGGTTTGTATTGAAATGGTGGGTCGAATGGATCAGACTGACCCGCGGGTCATGGAAGTCGAACGGGTCAGTCTGACCCAACCCTTACCATTCCTTACGGGTCATTCGGACCCACGGGTTGACCCACAAACCCGCGGGTCAAATGTGACTTTCAAAAACTGACTCATACTATTACACGGGTCGTGTTTGGGTCAAAGGGTCTCTGACACGACCCAAGGTCGACCCACGACCCGTTCTGACACCCCTAGCGTGAGGCAGAGGAGATAGAGTGGGTTGATTTTATTTTTTATTTCATATATATATATATATAACACTATATATATTATTTAGTCATTATTTTTTATAAAATATATTTTCCCCTTCAGTAAACCTTAGATAAAAATATTTTTTATTTTTCTATTAATAATATTTTTTATTTTGTTTTCTATCTCGGCTTTTCTCGACTCGGTTCCTCGCATAATGATATTTTGGTCTCTAGCCAAAATCATGTGTTTACAGAATAGATACATGATTAAATTATAATTAAACAAACGACGTTGACTAAATATTAATTACTAAAGATTATCAATTATTAAACATGAGATGTTTAATACAATAATATGAGAGTTGCTTCAATAACTATATTTAAAGTATATACATAAAAAATTGAATTAGCAATGTATTGTTAAAAAATTTAGCTAATATGTAAAAAATCGTATGTTTAAAACTTGCCATAAGCATGGATTTTTCATCATTTTAGATTGTAGTTTGTTAATTACGAAAATATGATGTCGATTTGATAATTTGTTTTAATTAATAAGGTCACATATGTAAAAAAAAACTATTATGGCATTTTCTCTTTCAACAAAAGTGATCTGTATGAAATAATCGATGGTATGTAAATAGAATTTTCCTTCTATAGACCTTATTTTCCTTATCTAGAGTCCATCCACCTAGGGGTGAGCAAAAATCGATCTGGTTCGGTCTGGTCCGGTCTTGAGACCGAGATCGAAAAATTTCGGTCCATTGATTTCGGTCTTGAGATCGAAACCGGGACTGTTTGGACCGTTTATATGGTCTTGGTTTTTTCGATTTTGGTTCAGTCTAGACCATTTGGACCATTAGACATAATTTTTTATATAATTTTATATTTTACTAAAAATATTAATCAAATAAAACAAAATTTAATTAATCAACAAAAAAAATATATAACAAAAATGATATTTATCTCATACTTCATCAAAATATCTCATTTTGAATTTTTTTCATGTTTCTGGAATTTGACAGTAATTACGCATATATATGTATGTACCAACATTCGAACAAAATATTCATGCTCCAATATTCCAACATTTCAACAAAATGCTACTACATTCCAACAAAACAATACTACTCTAATATTCTAATAAAATACTTGAGACTCTCAATTTGATGATAGTTTCTTCCATGGTCTTTTTTGTGTTACTCCTTAACACGACGAGAAATATCATCAACCTAATAAAAAAACATCACACTCAAGTTAGTTAACTCGCAAACTTTAAAGTTTATTTAATATTGGAAATAATAATTACTTACACATTTATGTTAGGTCATCGTCAATTAACATTGTTGGTAAAATTTCCTCCAATTCCCTTATCTCATTTGTGGACTATAAAAATAATAAACATATTTAAATATTAATAAATATTCAGAATAAGTGTATTAACAAATTATAAAATACGATTGTTTACCTTCCCATTCTTCATCACATTGATATTTTGGAGATTTTAACCAATCTTGTGAGCAAATTAGCAAATTAATGCCTCTACCATACCTGGAGCCAAAGAACTTCGATACTTATTCAATACACGTCCTCCAGTGCTAAAATCACTTGCAGAAGCCACAGTAGACACAGAATAGCCAACACATCTCTAGCCATCATCGCAACAATGGGGTACCTTGAACTGTGCTTCTTCCACCATGACAAAATCTCAAAATCTGAACTATTATCGAGAGTTTCTTCCAAATAATTTTCTATATCAGACTTTTCACAGAGATCATAAGTTTGTATCCCTGTTTTACGCTTAAATCTCAAATTCAACCAATCGTCTTGATTGGTAACAACTGTATTAGATCGAACTCTCGTAGTTGAACCTTCAATAGTGTCACAGGTGCTTGACCTATTTAAAGATCTCTCATATTGCTCAAACATTAATTGCACTGTTGAATGCAATTCATTCTTTAACTCAGATGTTGTGTCAGTATCATAACATTCTTCAATGATATACTCAGCAAATCTCATTTTCCGGCGAGGATCAAGCACAACAGCTACGTAAAACAACAAGTTCACCTTCTTCACATTTCCCCAATATTTATCATGCTTTGCCTTCATTTTTTCAGCCATTGACCTAAATATAGGATCTTGGAGATATTCGGTAATCTGAATTGCAATTTTACAAATCTCAATCATGCAATCATTACTTGTAGCATAATAGTATGCAGACATACGAACAGTGGCATCATAAAATATTTTTAAGATGCTTTCAGATAACTTACGCAGTCCATCCTTTACAGTTAAGTTGAGAATATGAGAAACACACCTGACATGAGTAAACTTTCCTTATAAAATTGATGTATTCCATGTTTGAAACCCTTTCTTCAAATATTTGACTGCAACATCATTAGAAGTTGCATTATCAACGGTCACTGTCAAAACTTTAAGATGCTTTCAGATAACTTACGAAGTCCATTCTTTACAGTTAAGTTGAGAATATGAGAAACACACCTGACATGAGTAAACTTTCCTTATAAAATTGATGTATTCCATGTTTGAAACCCTTTCTTCAAATATTTGACTGCAACATCATTAGAAGTTGCATTATCAACGGTCACTGTCAAAACCTTATTTATATCTCATCCAAGCAAACATTTCTCAATAGTTGCACCAATCACATCTCCAGCATGACTAGAAATTGGACAAAAGTTCAAGATTTTTTCTGCAACTTTCAATCATCATCAATGTAATGAGCAGTCAAATACATATAAGATAGATTCTGAATTGAAGTCCAAGTATCAGTAGTAAGACAACTCTTTGGTTGCTTTTTCGAAAATACTGCCTTAATTTGAACTTTTCTTCATTAAACAAACTTATACAATCACGGGTAAGAGTAAAGCGTGAAGGCAATACAACACTGGGTTGCAAACTTTCCACAAATTCTCTGAATGAATCACTCTCCACAAGACGAAACGGTTTCTCAACATCAATGATCATTTTTGAAAGTTTTTTCCTAGCAATATAATTATCAAATTTCCATGATGTCTCTGTGACATCAAGAGAACATGTTTTCTCCTTCTTATTGTCTTTTTTGTATTGGGAGAAAAAGCAATGCACCGACTAAGATGATTTTTCATCCCACTAGATCCTGATGAAGAACGACAATAGTAGATATTTTGACAATAATTGCAAGAAGCCTTACTATTGTCATCCGCGAGTGTCTGGAAGTGAAGCCATATTTTAGACCGAAATTTCCTGGAAGTGCTACTACTTTTGGATCGTGGAGGTTTTGACGCAGTTGCAGATACAACTTCAATTTCTACACCTAGATTATCAAATGTTGAATCAACGATGGATCTCGACTCAGCAACACTCTCACTAACACCTGCTGTTGAGTATATCTGCAATTGCAAACAAATACATTAAATTATTACTATCAATGAGGTCCCAAAGTTTAGCAATATAAATGGTAAAAGACCCTCTTTTTCGAAATTAATAAGGCACACTACTTGATGACGTTGTTAAATACAAATTTAAGAAATAAGAAATTTTGAATATACAGTCGCTGAAAATTCAATAAGAAATACAATTTTCTATATATATGACAGTCTTTTAGGCATTTCATCGAACAGTTTACGTGCATACATATATATACATTCATGCCCATGTAATTTTTATCAAAATACCTTAATTTTATAGGATTAAGTGTCAAGGAGGAGATTACTATGGCGAGGAGACACAGATTATCAAGAACGGAGACGAACGCGAAGCTAGAGGTGGAAGGTGGAGACGCAATCGTGGTATGCACTCGTCCTCGTCCTTCTGTGTCCTCGTCCTTCTGTGTGTGACCGCGTGGGGAAGGTGGAAGGGAAGCTGTGAAGAATGGTGGACCTAGAGGCTGGAGCTGTGAAGATTTGACAGAGCGGGTGTGAAGAAGAATGAAGATTTCTCCCTTTGATAACAGAGCTCTGTTCTGTGAATAGTGAAAATAAACTGATCGTGAGCGACATGTTTTTTAAAACAAACCAGTCTAGTTCGGTCTAAATGGTCTCCAATGGTCTAAGACCGAAATTTAGACAAGAACCGATAAAACCATTTAAGTGAAATCGTTGGTTTCGGTCCACAAATGGTTTGTTTTTTTTGGTTTGGTCTTGGTCGGTCTTGGTCTGGTCTTGGTCCAAACGATTTTATTGCTCACCCCTACATCCACCTACCCTAAATTAACCCAATGGGCGACCATCAAGTAATTATATGGATCCTAGAACTAATTACAGTGAAGAGGAGATTATTGCAATAATTAACGGGTTAATTAGAGGAATGGTAGTACTGAAAGTAATTCTGACAAATTCTGACCCGACCCGAGTTGGAGTCATGAAAATAATGCTTACGAGTCAATTTCGGATCTAACCTGTGCAAACGGAAGGTCGGGTTCGAATCAAGAATATGGACCTGAATTTGACATGTCGACACGTCAAAAAATAAGTTTTGTAAAATGTTGTTATTTGCTTGGATACTACAATAAAACTAAGAATACTCTAATTACATTAGGTTAAATATATTATATCATGAAAAAATAGATAAAATAATAGTCTTTTGTTTGATGGTCCATTAATATAGATAATTTTCAACTTTTAGATAATAATGTTAGACATATTTTGTTAATTATAAAAAATATAAAGTATTTAAAGTTTATTTTGGATATCATTATTAAAATTAAGTGTGATTGTTGAGTATTAATAATAAGATACAACAACATTTAATATATGTTTTTTTAAAATGTTACAGGTCACGTGAATTGATCCGCCAATCTGTCAGGTCACCATAAATGAGTGAAGGCCTAAAGATCGGATTTAGGTCACCCATCAACTCGGTCAACCCGAACCCTTTTTTCCGTAAAGAAGGGATTAGATTTTTCAACAATCATAGTAAAGATGAGATAACACAAATAGACAATTGCATATTATCATATTATTTCAACAAATAAAAAAGAAGGGATTCCCTTCAATTATATTGGAGATTTGTTATCTCGTGTCTTTGTTTATTCCTCCAAACAATATCAGATGATCCACAGAATCTAGCCAAAACGGAAATTGTAAGAGTGTAGAGAAATGCACTAAACAGAATTGAGAGAGAAGAGTACAGTTGGTTAAAATTGTCTGAATGCCTTCTCATCCTCTACTCACGTGGCTTATAAGCTAAACGTGGCAGAGACAATTATTAGATAAGGCCTACTTATTTCTACCCAACTCTCTAATCAGCCCATATTTTTAATTAACCACGACCCAAGTAATAAGGCTTGTAACAACGCACCCCACCCCCCCTCAAACTACGACCTTGTCCTCAAGGTTGAAGTCGGGAAATTTCTTCTTAACATCCTCCAAAAACTCCCAAGTGGCATCCTTGTCCTTCATGTTCTTCCCATTTGATGAGTAGCATGGTCGCAGCTCTATTACCCCTACGAACCATCTTCCTACCAATGATAGCTTGAGGAATACTACGTTCCCTATTGATTCCTTCCGGCAATGGTATGACTTGGCTCACATCTCCTCGAGCTAGTTTGAGTTGGGACACATGTATCGTGGGGTGAATCAATGCCGAACTCGAAAGGTCCAATTTGTAAGCGACCTTACCGACCCGATCCAGCACCTTAAAAGGACCATAATACCTCGGTTGCAGCTTTTGGTTTCCTCCCTTCCGCATCGAATACTGACTGTAAGGGTGTAGCTTAAGAAATACCCGATCTCCAATCTGAAATTTCCGATCGAATCTCCTCCGATTCGCCACTTGACTCATTCTATTTCTCGCCCTTTCCAAATGAAACTTCAGTAACTTAATACTTTCCTCCCTCTCCCTTAAGACGAGGTCCACCGATTCTACGTTCGAATCCATAGGGAAGTAAGGTATGTGTAATGGTGGTTGGTAGCCATACAAAGCCTCGAAGGGTGTTGTTTTTGATGGTCGAGTTGTAAGTGGTGTTATACCACCATTCTGCCAATGGTAACCACTACACCCAAGTATTTTGTTTCTCACCCACCATGCAACGTAGATATGTTTCAGGACAGCGATTTACTACCTTCGTTTGTCCGTCCGTCTGTGGGTGGTAAGAAGACGACATGCACAATGATACCCCCAGCCGACCAAATAATTCTTTCCAAAATGTGCTTATGAAGATAGGATCTCGATCACTTACAATATTATTTGGCAATCCGTGGAGTCGATAAACTTCATCGACGAATACTTGCGCCACCAACTGAGTCGTATAAGGATGAGCTAGAGCTATAAAGTGTACATACTTCGATAATCGATCTATCACCACTAGTATTGCTTCCTTTCCCTTAGACTTTGGCAATCCGGTGATGAAATCCATAGAAATGTCCATAAATAGGGCTTGGGGTACCGGTAATGGTTGTAGTAACCCCGGTGATGCAGATCTGTCATACTTGTGTCTCTGACAGGTCTCACAATTTCTGACAAATTACCTCACATAGCGTTTGAGCCCCTTCCAATATAATAGGGTTGTAATTCTTTGTAATGTTGCAGTCACCCCTGAGTGTCCCCCCATTGGCGATTCATGAAATATCGAAAGAATTGTCTTTCGAAGTTGCTCATCCTTGCCTACCACCAGTCGGCCCTTCCTCCTCAGTAAATTACCATCCTAATTGAATTTGGCCGAGACTTGGCCCTGTTTCAGCACCTCTATCAGATCTGCATTTTCCTTATCTTGCAGCCAACTGTCCTTAATCTTTTCCAACAGCTCGAATGACACGGAAGATAGAGTCATAGTCAGCAATTCTGATCCTTGAACCCTTGATAGTGCATCAACCGCCTTATTTTCTACTCCTTTTTTATAGGCGATCTCATAGTCATAACCTAGGAGCTTCGCCAACCATGTATGTTGCAATGGCGTAGAAAGACGTTGCTCAAGTAGAAACTTTAAGCTCCTATGATCCGTTGTAATCACAAAGTGTCGGTCGATCAAGTAGAAGTGCAATTTTTTTATGGCGAACGGGATCGCTAACAGCTCTTTTTCATAAGCTGAGAGCGTTTGTTGTCGAGTTGACAACCCTTTACTTATAAAAGCAATCGGGTGTCCCTGCTGCATGAGAACTGCCTCAATTCCTGTGTTCGACGCATCCGTTTCAACCACAAATGTCTCGCTCATGTTCGGAAGAGCTAACACTGGAGTTGTCATCATCTTTTCCTTTAACTTCTCAAATGCTTCAGTAGTTTCTCCATTCCAATGAAAGGCTTCCTTCTTAAGCAATTCAGTTAGGGGTCGGCTTATTGACCAGTATCCCTTCACAAATTTTCGATAGTAACCCGTCAACCCAAGGAAACCCCGTAATTGCTTAAGGGTGTTCGGTATGGGCCAATTCTTTATTGCCTCGACATTTACAGGGTCGGTTGATACCCCTGCTCCTGCTACAACATGGCCAAGATATTCCACCTGTCTTCCACCGAAGCTGCACTTCGATTTCTTGGCGAACAAGGTACTGTTTCTTAGAATCAGTAAAACTGCTTCCAAATGCTGCAAGTGTTGTTTTATGTCACTGCTGTAGACTAAGATGTCGTCGAAAAAAACCAGCACAAACTTCCGAAGATGTTCCTTAAAAATCGAGTTCATAAGACTCTGAAATGTCGTTGGGGCGTTGGTTAAGCTGAATGGCATAACCAAAAACTCGTAATGGCCCTCATGTGTTTTGAAGGTTGTTTTATGTATATCTGCTGAGTCCATCCTTATCTGATGGTAACCTGATCTCAAATCGATTTTCGAAAAAATCGACGCTCCGTGTAGCTCGTTCAACAACTCGTCCACCAATGGTATCAGAAACTTTTCTTTTATGGTTATATCATTCAAACGTCGGTAATCTATGCACATCCTCCAAGTTTGATCCTTTTTCCTTACTAATATGACTGGCGAGGAAAATGGACTTGAGCTCGGTCTTATAATTCCACTTTCGAGCATCTCTTGCACCATTTTTTCTATTACATCTTTTTGAGGAGCTGGGTGCCAATACGGTCTTAAACTGACAATCTCCCTTCCCTCCTTCAAAGGTATCCGATGATCCACCTTTCTCTGCGGAGGTAACCCTTTTGGCTCCTTGAACACATCCTCATAACGTCGTAACAACTCGGTCAGTTCAGGGCACTCATGTTCTTCTTCAGTGATGTTGGTTGACAATAGTGATGGGATGTCCTCATTGTTCGGTATGAGAGACAGACAACATAATTGGATTGAAGCGAGCTCCGATTTCTTTGATGACAACTTATCCATCTTGTTCGGACTGCTCAAGTACACCGAACCTCCTCTCTGTCCCTTGAGCTCACAAAGTTGATCATCCCTTACAAACCTCATTGTGAACTTCCCGAAGTTCCATAAAATGTCGTCCAAGGTAGCGAGTCATTGTACCCCCAATACCATGTGATAATTTTTCAACGGTACTAAGAATACACTAGCTGGAAATTGGTGGCCTTGCATACACCAAGTGAATTCCCTGCAAATCCTATTGCACTTCGTCGCACTCCCATTTGCTACCATCACCTTAAGTGGTGCCACGAACTCCGTTTGACATCCTAACTTGTCTGCCATGACTTCGTCAAGGAAGTTGTGGGTACTACCCGAATCAATGAGTACTTGCAGCCTCTTTTGATTAACTTCCCCTTCTACTTTCATTGTCGAATTGTCCAAAGTCCCTGTGATGGCATGCAGCGAAATCTCAGGTAATTCTTCATGTTCCACAGACTCTTCTTGCCCTGGTAGTAATTCATTCTCATCTTGTTGATCCTCTCCCACTTCTATAAGGAAAATTTGCTTCCCTTTACACACATGCCCAGCCGAGTATTTCTCGGGACACCAGTAACACAACCCCCTTGCTCGTCTTGCCTCCATTTCTCTGTTGCTAGTGAGCCTGGTTCCCCTGTTTTCATACTTCCTCACCGTATTATTTCCACCATTTGTACCAGCAGTATAATTCTCAGCCGAATTGGCAGCAGCACGAAAGAAATTTCCAGCATTCTTATTCTTATGTAAGGCGGCATTACTATCTACGGCATTGCTACCTATTGTTCCAAGAGAGGTCGGAGACTGCTTACCCGGAGGAAACGACGCTCTAATGTGGTGTCGGGCACCTCCCTGAGATTGGATGATGGCATCGTGCAGCTTCGCCATTGCGTATGCTTCTTGCAGAGTCTGTGGATGCTGCATTCGGACAGAACCTTGCAGCTGTAATTCCAAACCGCCTATGAATTGACTCACAGCTGCTCTTTCGCTCACTTCCTCCATTAGTTGGATCCTATGGAAAAGTCAATCAAAACTACATTGATACTCCGCAAACGAGCCTTCTTGTCGAAGATTCTTCATCTCCAAGATAGGGTCCCCGAACCAAGCTTGCAGGGCTGCGACATACTCTTCCCAAGACAGGTTTCTACCTTGTTTCGCCTGGATCTTCATGAACCCTTGGTGCCACTGCAGAGCCTCACCTTCAAGATGGATCACGACTACCTTCATCTTTGCTTCTGCAGGTGTTCTGTCGATCTCAAAGTAGTGTTCTACTTGGTACAACCAGCTAGCAATGTTTGCTCCATTAAACCGGGGAAAATCGATTCTACCAAACCTGTATGCTTGATGAGGTTCACAATGCTCCATCGTTTGTTGATGAGTGGCCTGAGGTGGACGAGCAGCACCTGAAGTTGATTGCAGGTTGTTTCTCGGAGCTCCTCCCCTTGGACCCAAAATACTTGGAGTCTGCTTCAAATCTGCAATCTGTGCAGACAAATTTGCAGACATCTCAGTCATCCACGACCTGAGATCTTCAAACATCGACTGATTACGAAGGTTTGTGGCAGTCATCTGCTCCGACAGCTCCTGAAGCGTAGCATCCACTCTAGCATCCTTCTGGGCACGGGATTCCTTAGCTGATTCCATGCTTGGACGGTTCAATCGAAGGCTTCCCTACTAGGTAGATCCTCCTTCAACAGAAACGACGGAAGGCGGTGGTTGCTGGCTCTGATACCACTGTTACGGTCACAAAATCTAGCCAAAACGAAAATTGTAAGAGTGTAGAGAAAGGCACTGAACAGAATTGAGAGAGAAGAGTACAGTTGGTTAAAATTGTCTAAATGCCTTCTCATCCTCTACTCACGTGGCTTATAAGCTAAACGTGGCAGAGACAATTATTGGATAAGGCCTACTTATTTCTACCCAACTCTCTAATCAGCCCATATTTCTAATTAACCACGGCCCAAGTAATAAGGCTCGTAACATTTGTTATCTCGTGTCTTTGTTTATTCCTCCAAACAATATCAGATGATCCAACCTCACAACGCTTAGTTGTGCAATTACAGTGGAATCCAATCTCAATGTCTATTTATTCTTGAACTTGGATTTTACTTTCCATCGACGCTCATTGGTTTTAGTTAACAACGCCATCGCCATGCAAGTGAGATTCTTTTTTGAAACGAATTTCTCTCCTCCCTCATAATTGAAAAGTGAAACCAAGATCAAGAACAACAATCCAAACACACACCATCCAGTTGCTTCAGTCGTTCTATCTTGTTCCATTTACTATCATTATGGCTACAATTGGGAAAATTGTTGTGTTAAGACAGAAGGGTAGTGTCATGGCTAGTAGCAACAAGGCCGTATTTTCTGGTTGGAGCATCAGTTTGAACTATACAAGAAATAGGTGAGATTCAAAAAGTGAGGCGTAATGGATGAACATGTTCAGAAGTCCACCTACTTTACCCGCAATCGAGAAGACTAATTTACTATTTAAAAAGACGACAATTTTACAATGTTGCCGCATAAAAGGAAGTGCTTAATGATGTAAAAAAATGAGTTTGGGTTAAAAGAGTTACCTTGCTCCAAGTCTGCAACTGTACCATCCCGGGGTTTACTCCAACTGCAAAATGCAATCGCTGAAAGAGAAAAATCAATAAACTTGCAACTGGAAAGTTTCCAATAACTCCGGAAGCATCATCACAGAATAATCTTATTATTTCTAAGGATCCATCGGGTCTAATCTACATGAGAAGCCTCATGTACAAAATACATTATAATTTATTCTCAAAATGCTTTCTTTAGGGCTCAGAACAGAAAGCAGATCACAAGACAGCATGTAAGGCTGAAATTGGAATTCCAAGGTTGCTTCCTGCAGAAGTAAAGATTCTTAAGAATCAATAAAGAAGCTCTTCAAAAACAGGATCTATCGATTGGCCCCATTTCCCGTTATATAGCTGCAGGAGCTTCTCAGCAGGGGTAACACCTGCCATATCCGAATTTGTTTATCAATGTAACTTATATAATAATAAACAAAGTGAAATTTTGATGGAAAAACTTAAATGTCATGCAAAAAAGGGTAAAATTGACGCTATTTAGCATCTATTTGAATGTACCTGTCCTAACCACCTCAGCCACCTCATTTAAGAAACTCGTTTCCTTAAAGCCTCTTTTCTCCAAGCCACTCTGCAAAAAACAAGATAATGCATATATGAAGTGGAATGAGTGATTAACTGGGTAAGAACTGCAGTAAAAAAGTTACCTTTGCCAATTGAATCACGTCTTCAGCAATATGCTTGACGTAGCCATCACGGAATGGTGTATGCAACCCAGTCTTGGGGACCTGTTGTGTGTAAACATTGTATAGTGTTCTCAATTATAGAATTCCATTAAAATGATAGACCAACAAACTATCTTCATGACAGATTACTTTCAATGTATGAGTTTTTACACCAAATTCAAATCTCAATCGTGAATGATGGAATACTAGATAAAGGATGCATCATCACCTTGTTTCTCAACATTTGCCTTTCTTCAGGGGTCCAATCTGCTATCATGTCCAAAACACTCTGTAGTGAATCTTCATCATAGAGGAGACCTACCTGACATTATAGAATTTTCCTTCAGTTAGTTAATACTGAAAACTGAAATTTTACTGAAGCTAAGAACAGCTAAGCGGAAAAAAATGACGTATTTTTCCACAGAAAAAAGGGGAGATCTTTTGTGCAATTATCTATATTAGGAAAAGAACCCAGGGCATTTTACCCAAAATGCTGGAAGGGCGCATAACCTCCTCCAAGGCCCTCCATCAGCACCTCTCATCTCCAAATATCTCTTCAGACGAACCTAAAAATTAAAAAAAGTAGTGGAATGCTTACTATACAAATGTAACAATAACTAAGATTAGCAAATTTAATGATAAGCTTTAAACGCATGCACTAACCTCTGGAAATATTGTGGTTAAATGATTCTCCCAGTCATTAAGGCTCGGTAATTCACCCGGAAGACAAGGAAGTTTTCCAGCCAAAAAATCCTGCAATAACACTCACCAATTATTTAGTACATACAGAGCAAAATATGTATATTTAAACAGTTAACGTGAAAAGGGAGATTGAAAGGGGAAAAACATTTTATTTTTGTCTGAAAGGATGGTAGAAAAGTAATGTTTAGAAGTGCAATTGAAAGACTAGGAGGGATAGACGGAAACCCGGAATGACATGCCACTACAATCAACGTATTGCTTCCCCCGATAAACAAAATACATGGGAACGTCCAGTGCATATTCAACATACTGCTCAAAGCTGTCCAAAACAAAGTTTAAAACAAAAAAGGTGTCAGCAATTGTAGGAACATTATTGATCTACCAATATGAAATCAATCTATCCGAATATTTTCTTAGGGAGAAGATGAGAGTCATTAATCTATCAAAGATATCAAATTTTCTCTAGTCACACTTCTGTTAGAGTGAATTGACCAAATTATGCAATTAGCCAATGAGAAAAACTTACCCAAATGAGTCATCAAAAACAAAGGGAAGCATCCCAGCACGATTATTGTCAGTGTCAGTCCAAATTTGACTGTTGGGGAAGTATAAGTTCATTAAAAGCCTATAGCATATAAATGGGTAAGGAAACAGAGCAGGGCAACTCCTGAATACCTTCTCATACTGAGAAAGCCATTTGGTCTTCCGTCTGTGAAAGGAGAATTTGCAAAAAGAGCTGTTGCTATCTGTTAATTTTTGTAGGTGACACTTAGATAGAAAGTGTAGGAGACTTAGAAAAAAGATAGGGGAAAGAAAAAGAAACTAAATAGCTCACAGGCTGCAAAGCAAGACCAGCACGAAATTTCCTGATCATGTCAGCTTCAGAACTAAAGTCTAGATTAACCTGTAAATATGGAAGTCACTGACTTAATTCTGCAAAACTCCTGTTCATCATAGTGAAGAAAGATAGTAAAAACTTATACAAATGATGTGATGACAAGAGGATTTATATTACCTGAACAGTACATGTTCGGAACATCATGTCCAAACCGAGAGTACCAACTTTTGGCATGTAATTCCTCATGATTTCATATCTTCCCTGCCAACAACATTGTCATGTGCTGTAGATACAATTTCTAAATGCTAAAACTACAAAGAAAATTGTAAAATGATTCATATTGATTTGAATATATGTACACACATACATTTCCATCACCCTAGGAAAAAAAAAAAATTTACAGTTAATGAGACAATTGAATCGTGGAAGATATTGATCCTTTCCATTAAAAAAAATCTCTTGAATATGAACAGTAGTATAATAGATCAAGAGAAAGAGAAAGAGAGAGAGAAACAGAAACAGATCATTCTTGTGCAATAAATTCAACTATCATTTGACCCCCAAAAAAGAGTCAGCTATAATTAAATAATAGTAACTCTTGTCAATGAGAGATTTCTAATCAAAGGATTTCAAAAAATAACAAATGGGATGTGCAGTACCTTAGGCATGACAGGAATATCCTTGATTCCCCATTTCGGCTGAAAGCCAATCCCTAAAAATCCAATACCCATTTCCTCTGTTACAGCCTTTACCTGTGCCAAACAGAAAAAAGCTTATGATAATAAAGCAACACCAAATAGAAGGTTAGAATGAGCTACATGATCTGCATTTATTGACTATCCCTACCTGATAAAGGTGCGAGTTAACTTCAGCACAAGTTTGATGTAGAGTTTCAAGAGGAGCTCCACTCAGCTCAAATTGACCACCTGGCTCCAGTGATATACTTTGTTTCCCCTGACCAACCACAACGCATACTGAAACGGTTCGTTTATCTATTGAAAGGCAAATATGTTTTGGCGGTAAACCCTTACCTGCTTGAGGCCAATAATCTTGTCACCTTCCATTACTTTTTCCCAATCAAATCTCTCAGCTATACTATAGAGCAACTCAGCTATCTGATCATATTTTATAGGACGCAAAGTATCGATTTCAAAACCGAATTTCTCATGTTCCGTCCCTATTCTGCAAAATTCACACGGTCGTACTATTTAAGCAGATTTCCCTATCAAAGCAAGAGTCAGTTGAATAATCTTATTGACAATTAATGAATAATACCTCCATTTATCCTTAGGTTTGCACCCAGAGGCAAGATATTGCACTAAATCCTCTTTGGTCAGCGGTTCTGTCGAGGATACCACATCCTCTGTTGGAGGACTAGCAGCAACTATCACTTGACACCTCCTTCTATAAATCACTGATGCATCATTATACATAGAATGTGCAACCCTGGTGAACAATTCTGAAGATGAAAAGTTCAGGGAATCCATTTTCTGGACATTATTCGTAGCCGGAAAACCCCTACTGAATTTCAGCCTAAATTGTGTCGTCCCTCCTCGGACATTGTAGGATGGTGCCACATGCGAAATGAGAGACATACTTTCCTTGTGTGAAGTAGCTCAACCCTAAAACATCAATGCGAGATTACAGACATGAGAATCTTTATCCAGATACAGCAATATCTATCTCGAATCGTTGCAAACAAATTTGCCAAAGAGACGATTTTCTTTTGTTCTTGAAAACATGATTATTTTGATCAGAGAATAGTCGAGCTGAGCCTGGAGCAAACTCGTTACTAAGAAAACGGAACATTCGGTGGAACAATATAAGGAGCAGAGCAATTTTTCTAGGGCTCAAGTGATATACTAGCAGCCGTTCGTACCTTGAGAGCTGATGCTGCCTATATTGCAACTAGGGGCACACTTCAGTTCAGACTTCAGAGTAGGAGGAAGAAGAAGAAGAGCAGCAGCGGAGTTATACCACTACAATCTTCTCTCTGCTCCGCCTCCGAGCTGGGCTACCTCTTTGCTATATACTTTGAGAAATGAGAATCATGATAGAAACTGGAAGGTATACAGTGCGTTAGATTACTTTTCTCCTTTTCTAGGCCCCCACTCTGGAGCCTACACGTCAGCAAGAAAAAGATTATGAAGCACAATTAGGCCTAATAATGTCTGCTTTAAATTATCAAAAACAAATGTCTGCTTTAAGCACTTGATTAAGCCGCCAGTGGCACTTTATTAATGACTTACTTTTCTTCATGGTTAGATTTGTTCAGTTTAATCATATCGGAATTGAACCAGCTGTCTAATCTAGATAGACAATTCAGGTTCACCTGCCGAGTTTGGGTTAGGTCAATCTGACACGCCATCCAACATGGGTCAACCTGAACCTGACCCACCGGTTTACTCGAATCAAGATAGTCGACCTGAATTCGACATGATGGGTTGGCGGATCAACTCGTCTGACTCGCCTTCAAATTAGCATTTATTTGGTATTTTTACCTGACTTTCAATCCCTATATTTTCGTCTTTGCAGATTGCATAAACAAAAACCTTCATATGCATAACCACCTTGTTTACATATGTACATGTGGACACACGGATGGAAGTTCCCCATAATCCAATATATGTGTCTTGAACACCTTCCCATACACATATGAATTAATTAATCATCCATTAGAAGCTCACAAAGATATATGTATTAACCTAACTAAGAGAACCGAGAGGACTGAGTCGAGAGCCGATAGGACTGAGCCGGGACGGAGGACCGCAAACGGAGGCGCTGCTCGACTGTTGCAATGTTGCATGCTGGTGCTTGCAGCTTGATCGTGAGGATGTGTTGGCGGGCTGGTGCTTGGTGCTTGGCTGCTTGATGTAGTTGGTTGAACGGGAGCGACTGAGAAGAGTGAGGACTAAACTTTACACGGGTGCTTATTTTTTTTATTTGTTTGTTTACACAAGACAATGGGTCGGGTGGGTCAGATGACCCAATCCAGACTCAACCTGTGTTTTGCGATGGGTCTAACGGATCAATCCGAAAATGATCCACAACTCTATTTTTTTACTCGAACCTGGGTGGAGTTCGAAATTGACATCGCTAGATCTAGAGGGATTGTAAAAATATTGTCGATCAATTCTCTCAAACGATCGGAATGCACAGTAACTTAATTCGATGAGTTAAAATTAGATAGTTTTTAGTAGGGATGGGCATGAACCGGTTCAGGGTTGAACTAGTTTAGAACCGAACATTTACCATTTTTTAAAACAGGTATGGTTTATCGCTCCAGTATTTGTCTGCTCCAGATTTTGGTCGATTTACCGTACCTGTTCTGAACTGGTTCAAAAATCGGTTCGACCTAACCACTTTATTAACAAAAAAATGGTTGCACCTAGCCAAATTGATTTTGAGTACTTATTTAAATTATTTGATGATACAATACAATACATCATATCATATGACTATATGAAATATCTCATGAGTTTGATTATTAAAACTAAAAACCTACTTAGGCAAATGATGAATGATAATGATGCATATATTTTTATATTTACGTGCAAATCCAATCCTAAAATCTCAATTACATTCGCATAAATTAAGTAGTAACAACATTTTAAGAGTACAAGTCGTGTTAGAATTTGCCACTTAAGAGTGGTTGGTGAAGACAATAGTAGTTCTGACTTCTGATTTTTGTAGTTGCAAAGGATGGAATAGTATAAGCTATGAGAAAAAAAGATTAATTGTCTAAAAATATTTTATTTTGAGACAATTTATTCATATTGGTCTGACCCTAAAAAAAAATAGTATAGACCTAATCATGTGTTATCAGCTATCTATTCATATCACCCAATTAAATTATTACTTTTTTACAAAGTTAAACTTTAGCAAGAACATGACAAGAAAAAAAAACTATCTTTTAATCCTTAAATAATTATTTAAAAAATCACTGAATTTATTATAAGTTTCAGAATATACTACTGCCCAATGACACCACCAACACATTTTTTAACTTTTTTCAAAATTGAGTTCAAAGGAACAAATATTTAAAAAAGCAAATATATCTATATTCTTAAGACAGAAGTAGTTTTTCTAACCGCCGCATGTAAATTGACACAAATACCCTTTAATAATTTAATTAGTTTATATTTATCAGGACTATTTTGGTCATTTAAATATCTTCTCAAAAAGGTTATAAAAATATATTTACACGGCGACTCGAACATATATGACCTTATAATTTAAAGACACATATTAATCAGTTACACACGTATGCAACATTACAAATTAAACAAGATGATAATTATATTTTCTTTATCACTATCCCTTTCTTTTTTTCTCATGCACCAGTTTTTTCGATATATATATATAGATATAGAGATATAAGTATATTATCAATCTATATTATTACGACACAAGTGATTTTTGTAACCGTTGTATGTAAATTGACACAAATACCCTTTAATAATCTAATTAGTTTATATTTATCATGACTATTTTGGTCATTTAACTGTCTTCTCAAAATGTTATAAAAACAAATATTTGAACAGAGAGTCGAACATATATAACCTTATAACTTAAAGACACACATATTAACCGACTAAACACGTATGCAACATTACAAACTCAATAAGATGATAATTATACTTTTCTATATCACTATCCCTATCTTTTTTTGTCACTCAAATATCTTCTCAAAAGCTTATAAAAAAACTATATGCACGAAGACTCAAACATATGACCTTATTAAATACATACATATTAACCAGTTTCACACGTAATATTACAAATTTTAGAAAATGATAATTATATATTTCTCTATCACTATCCATTCATCCTTTCTCACCCACCATTTTTTATATCTCGCTAACAAATGAAATTATATTTTCACTTTATCGGTAGGCTTGTTCATTTAAACCGGTTTGACTGAACTAGTCTGGTCTGGTCGCTTTTTTTACAAATTAAGATGGTAATTATTATTGCTATAAAAATAGTCTAAATAATGTTTGAAAAAATTATAAATGTTGTTTGAAATGATTTTTCAAAAATTTTGGAAGGAGAAAGAAAATAGAAAAAGGCGTACACTCTAATTTACATAGGTGGTTTCCTCGAAGGGGTGAAACCTTTTTCCTTACATCTATTTCCTCCTTACAGGAAGTTATTCACTCATAATCTAAGAAATATCTAAATTTTTCGGGTGGGTTGGCAACTAATGATCCTTCTTCATAGATTACCTTTTCCTTTTATAGCTCATCAAGACTCTTGGATACCAGCTAATGTGGTGTCCTTTAGTGATCTGTGAATGGATGTCACTTTAAGTGCTTCGTTATCAGAGTCACTTTTTGACTCAAAAGCTAGGCTTGTTCAATTTAACCGGTTCAGATGAACTGGTCTGGTTCTGGTTTGGTTCGAACCGGTTCAGCCAAACTAGTTACAAAACCAAACAAGTTGTTTAGGCTTCAAATAGACCAGTTCAAAATAGTACAAAAAATACAGTTCGAATCAACCTGCTTTTTTTATACTGGTTTATACTTAAATTTAAATCAAAACACTTTAAACCTATATAATTTTAGAACCGGTTTGAAGCAAAATCAACTAAACCAGTCTGAAATTAAAGCAAACCTAAAAATATATTGGAATCTCGTCTATTGATGTTGGACAGGATTTTAGTCGGTGGTGGAACAGATTTTCAATCGGTTCAGTGTGTTTTTCAGTCGGTTCAATATTTTTTCAGTCGGTTCAGTGTTTGGACATGATTTTCAGCCGATTTAGTTTTGGTTTGAACCGGATTATTTCCGAACCAAAATTGTTATTTAAAAGAACAAACCAGATAGTTCGAACCAGTTCTGAATCGGTTCGAACCGGTTCTGAATCGGTTCGAACCAGACCAGTTTTTTCCCCATAAACCAGACCTGTTCTTTTTTCCATAAACCAAACCAGTTTTTTTAGAAACAGAAAAAAACACTATTTTTTTACAGACCAGTTCAGTTCTGAACCGGTTCGACCCGAAGCAGTTCATGAACAAGCCTATAAAAAAACATATGCTTTAGAATTATTGCCACATGGCCATGTCTCTTGATAAGATAAAATATTATCTTTGCCTTTGGAGGAGGGACCCTCTGAGCTACAATAATCACATAAATGATGCTCGAACAACTTATTTGCCATTATGTAGATTTTTCTCTTAGTGGTGGGGCATGCTGAGATAGTGTTGAATTTGATCCTTGCTTCCTAATCACTAAGTTTGCAGATGTCCTCTTCGGTTATCTTGTGAGGGCACTTGCTGATGACGATACTCTGTGAATCTTCATAATTTACCTTCATTTTTTACTCTTCTATGATGGAACGAGTTTTCTCTGCTATGAGCTTGAGGCCATTAATCATCAGCTGTAGTAGAGCTTCCGAGTTGGGGATTGAGTCATCCTCAACCATGAGAGGTCCTGAATGGTCTCTCTGGCTGCTTGCTAAACCAATTTCTTGCAAGTGATACGAACTATAGATTTTACCTGAACACCAGTCTGGAATTGAATTGATGACATTCATAAACATCGGAGTGTGTGCCGCTTTCAAGACTTTCTTTCAAAAGTTCTTGATCTGCATCGCCATGGTTGTAGGGAACCTTCGAAGCTCCTGTAAATTTTTACTCGGGTAGATGCAATTTAGGGGTGAGAAAATTACCCATTTGGATCCGAAACCAAAACTTCGGGTAGATTCCGGGTAGACATTTTAAAAATCGGGTAGGTTCCGGGAAAAGAATTAAGAACCTCTTTGTTCGGTTCCGGTTCTCCTATATGGGTACCCTAAAGGAACCGAAACCAGAACCGATTTTATATATATATATATAAAACAAATAGAAACCCTAATAATCAAACTATCTAATCAGTAAGTCTCCATTGTCTCCAACTCCAAGTAGTAATCGTCGCAGACTCCAATGGAAGACAGAAGACTCATCTTGGCTTCTCTCCACCTCCACCTCCAATTCGTAATTGTCGAAGCGACGAACCCTCCAATGGAAGACTCCTCTTGTCTTCTCTTCGCCTATCCACGACGTAGCTTCTCCACGGCGCATCCTCTTTTCTCAGAGGTAATAATCAGTCTTGTTAAATGTTAATCTTAGTTAAGCTGAGTCAATCAGTCTTGGTAAATGTTAAGACTCTCGAGTCTCAACGACGTAATCAGTCATAGGAGTCTTCTAGTTATAGGAGTTAAGCTGAGTCTTAGTTTTGTTGAGTTAGACATAGAAATCTGCTGCATTAAAGGCGTAATCTGCTACTGTATTATGCCAACCATAGCATAATAAGACATAGCAATATTGTTGTTGGATATTGCTGAGTTAATGTATGATACTTCAATTATAATCTGAATATATTGTTGTAATAAGACACAACAATATTGCTGTTGTATATTGCTGAGTAATAAGCTGATGTAATAAGCTGAATTTGAATTGTTTGTGAAATGTGACAGATAATGAATAACAACGATTCAATTAATTGCAATGCTATCAAATTTGATTCTGCAACTGGACCGGGAACAAATACTGCCCCAGTTATTGCATCGATAACAAGTAGTGAACTGTCATCAAGTATGAAACATAAGCATGGGGGTAGCAAAAGAAGTCGATCTCAGGTATGGTTTCATTATAAAAAGGAATATAATGTTGAGAAGAAGTTTGAGGAAAACGTATGCAATTATTGTCATGAAAGGATCAAATATCATGTAACTAATGGTACATCAGCTATATGGAAGCACTTGAAAAATTATAGCAAATATCCTGATAATGTTGATAAGACACAGAAACTTCTGTCATCGACTTTCCAACCAATGAAATGTGGTGATGTTTTTGTTGCTAATACACTTGGAACATGGAAATTTAATCAAGAATTGTGTAGACATATACTTGCTGGGATGGTCATTGTGGGTGAGCAACCTTTTTCATTTGTTGAGAAAGAAGGTTTTAAGGATTTTGTTTCAACACTACAACATTTATACAAGCATGTATCACGGTTCACTGTGGCTAGAGACTGCATGAAACTGTATGCTAGTGAGAAGATAATTTTGAAGGGGCACTTACATAAGATGAAATCAAGAATTGCGTTAACCACTGTCATATGGACTTCCATACAAAATCAAAGTTACTTGTGTCTCACTGCGCATTTTATTGATGATGACTGGAAGTTGCATAAACGCATCCTGAACTTTATTGTGATGCCTAGTCATAAGGGCAAAGATATTGGGAAGATGGTTGAGCAATGCATTCTTGGTTGGGGGATAAGAGATAATATATCCACACTTACAGTAGACAATGCATCATCTAATGATGTGGTTGTTGGGTATTTGAAAAATAAGCTGAAAAGTGTACTTATCTTATGTAGTGAATTTTTTCATGTGAGATGTGCAGCTCATATATTGAACTTGATTTACTTCATTTTGGTTTTATATCACATAGTATTAACTATTGTCTATTAACATATTTTTTTTATTCTTTTTCATAGATCTTAGTGGAATTGTGGGCAACGTGGAAAATATTGCTACATGAAGAAATAGGTTTTGTGTTATAATTGTGTGTTTTGTTACATTATTATGAGTCAATGTAGTGATTTGGAAATGTGGTTTAGACTGTAATTTGGAGTTGTTTATTTGGGAACTGTTCGGTTTGGACTTTAATTTAGAATTGTTTGTGTTTTGGAACTGAAATGGATTGTGTAACTAGTACCGAATCGGAACCAAACCGAAACCGAGGACGCAAAGCAACCGGTTCCTAACAGGGTACCCGAAACCATTTCTACAAACAGGTTTAGGATAGGTTCCAAAATTAAACGAGTAGGTTCCGGTTCCAAATTTTAATACATGGTATTAAACTAGGTAAGTTCCGGGAACCCCTAAATTTACAGGGTACCCTAAACCGCTCACCCCTACATTTTACTAGTCTGGCTTTGAATGCCAAGTGGACTAAGTCAGGATCTGCTTCTTCCAGGAAGTTGAAGAGACTTTTAGTCTTTTGTGAAGAATTTCTCCGCGATAAAATTGCTTTGATCAGCAGATCTGGCTTTAGACCATAGAAGGCTAAAGTCTTCAAAGCTCAGTGATTCGAGTTTTGGTGTGGGGGTTGCTTCTTCTAGCACCACCTTCTTCTTTGGAGTTCTACAAACATTAGGTTGCTGCAAGGGTACTCCTGCCAAATAGATATAGTCTCTTCTCATTGCGAGCTCAACTCAGCTTAGGTCTGCGACTTGAAATTTTTGCAAGTCACTTTGTATTTGCCACAAATTTCTTGGGCAATTCCCTAGTCGGTGTAGATACCGCCTTCTAGACTATTGTAGATGACATAAAACGTATCACCTAGATTTTTGTTGGTTGCCTTCAGGTAGTCAGGCTTGAATTCCTTTACATAAGAGAATTTATTTCTAGACAAAACTGTCATTTTGCTTTTTCCTAAAGCAAGAGGGATCAACGGATTTGAGTCGTCTTTACTAGAGCTCTTTGCAACCAGACTAGTCGAAGAGTTTGTCTTAGAGGACCTGGTCTCATCGATAACCATTTTACTTATTTCACCCATAACGGGTTCAGTACCAAGTGTGACCTTTGTCTTGCTTTTTGGCAAAGCAACAACCTTCCACAGATTTGTTGAATTAGAATAATAAGTTGTTTGCTTAGTATCCTCCTTGGTTTTTAGGCATTTGCTTTCCGTTACCCTGGTAACCGTTGCGAACTCTTGACGCTGGTCATAGAGTTTGACATTGCTTAGAGCAACGCTTAGCTCGATCTCAAGCATTTTGTTTTTGAGCAAAAGCTTTAAGACTCTCCATTAGCCAAATGGCTCTGTTTTTCCGCAGTGCGGGTTTTCTCTCAAGCTCCCCGTCTGTAAAAATTTGAAGGTTTGTGGAATGATGAAGTTTGTCCTTTTTATAGGTGTGAAACAGCCTTAATAACGTCATTGCTTACGTTTTGATCCAATCACGGGTCAAACAGTCAGCCAATGAATTTTTGTCACCTGGAAGGTATTCAACGTCAAAAGAGTAATGTGAGAACCACATTTGCCACCTGACGAGTCTTCCTTGTTTACTATCTCCTGCAATGTTAGTGCGAAGGAAATATGTAAAGTTTTTATTATCAGTTCTTACTAAAAAACTTATCGAGGTTAAGTAGAATGAGAACTTTGAAATTACTTGCTTTACCTCGAGTAATTCTTTTTCATTGTTGTGGTAGTTCTTTTCTGCTGCTTTAAAGCTACCTGGAGAGTACCTGCAAAGTTTTCCTCATTCTGAAGTTTTGGCTTTGAGGACTCCTCCCCAAAATGAATCAGAAGCATCAGTCTCTATGATGAATCCATCTTCATTTGTTGGAAGATAAAACTTTGGAAATTTAACCAAGGTCTTTTTAATCTTCTTGATATAATTTGTATCGGATTGTGTCCAACTCCATATTATATCTTTCTTGAGCTTAACCTGCAATAGTTTTCTCATTTATACCAATCTCGCAATGTAACTCTCTACATAGGTTAGTACGTCGAGAAAACTTTGAATATGTTTTTTATCTTCTAATTCATCTGGGAAATTATGTAAATGTTCCAAGATGTGGTTTTGAGGAGTATGAGTTCCTCTGTCTATCTCTAATCCTAGAAAGTTAATATTTTCTTTAAACAAATTTGCTTTCTTTTTAGAGAGTATTATATCATATCTTTCTATGGTTCTTAACACAATTAAAACATGAATATAATGTTCTTTTTCTGTATTACTATAAATAATTATATCATCTACATATACCATACATAATTTTTCCATACCTCGAAGCGCATTCGGCATGTGTCGTAGGTATATGCTTGGTGCTTGTTTTAGCCCGAAGGGTACAACACGCCATTGGAAGTGTCCTTCTGCACATGTAAATGTAGTTAAAAGTTGGGATTCTTCGTCTAACAGTACTTGCCAGAATCCACTTTTAAAGTCGAAACTGCTAAAAATGATTTTACCACGAAGAAGGGTTAATAATTCTTGCATGCATGGTAAATTATGACCATCTCCGATGGTTACAGAAATAATAACCTTATAATTGACTACCATTCTCTTTTTTCCTCTCCGCTTTTCTGCCTCATTTTCAACAAGAAATGTTGGCGACATGTGCGGTGATTTTCTTGGAATAATTAGCTTCATGTCAAGAAGTTCCTTGATTTGTTTGCTAAATTCCTCCCTGTCCTATGGACTGTATTTCATAGGTTTTACCCTATCTACATTTTTTGGATCAGTTAATTTAATGGAAGCTTTCATCCATTATTTAAACTTTTCACGGTCTATAGGGTTTTCTGAACATACCCTTTCTAAAGTTTCTTCAATGACCTTATATTTTTGTGCATATAATAAAAAGATGTTTTTTTTTTTCCGGTTTTATAACTTCTTGGGTTATATTAGTTCTTGGAATTTTTTTTCTTTAGAACATTTTTTCATTGATTCTAAAAATCCTGGTTTACCTATTCATAAATCTTTGGTTGACTACCATTCCCTTTTTTCCTCTCCGCTTTTCTGCCTCATTTTCAACAAGAAATGTTTGCGACATGTGCGGTGATTTGCTTGGAATAATTAGCTTCATGTCAAGAATTTACTTGATTTGTTTGCTAAATTCCCCCTGTCCTGTGGACTGTATTTCATAGGTTTTACCCTAACTACAGTTTTTGGATCAGTTAATTTAATGGAAGCTTTCATCCATTGTTTAGACTTTTCACGGTCTATAGGATTTTCTGAACATACCCTTTCTAAGGTTTCTTCAATGACCTTATATTTTTGTGCATCTAATAAAAATATGTTTTCTTCTAGTTTTATAACTTCTTGGGTTATATTAGTTCCTGGAATTTGTTTTTCTTTAGAACCTTTTTTCATTTATTCTAAAAATCCTGGTTTACCTATTCGTAAAGCTTTGGTTATCTTTTTTATTAGCACCATTTATTATATATATGTTATTTTATATAACTTTACAATTTTACATAATAATGATAATTTTATATTATGTTCTCAAATTGTCATATTTGTTTTGGTAATTGTGACTTTTAAATGTTTCTACAATTATATAGATTTTGTTTTCTTCAAAACATCCTCTGTTATTTCCAAGAAGTTCTAGATTTTTTGAATTGTGAGCACTGTCGTTATAAAAATACATTTCATCTATAAAATTAAATAATTCAGATAGGATTAAAATTGATGTATCTTTGTACGTTTAATATACATAATCTATCACGTTAAGCAATAAATAAAAAATAATAATCAAATTTGAAAACTTAAAACCAAAATGAAAGGAGATATTTGATCAATGTATACATTTTTATAATTATAATTATGTATTATAGAGTATTTTCAAATAATGAGATTATTAAAATATTTAACAAAACTTATAGATTTTTTTTACTATGATTAATATTAATGCATAGATGATTCCAACACTTTGACAGTTATTTTAATAAACTAGTAAAATATATTTCTTCGTTATTTTATTTTTTTTGCCAAAAGTTCTTAATATTTTATTACTCCAAACTAATATCATCCAACATTTAGGTATTATATGCTGAGAAAACATTAACAAAAATATTTTATTACAAAATTAAAATAACCCTGGTGATGTGTTGAAATAATATTTTACGAATTACTTAAATATAAAAATTAATATTAATTTTAAGGGTTTATTATTTATTATCTTTAAAAATATTTTTAGGATTGATCAAATTTAGATTCTATTAGTATTTCTTTACTTAACCGTACATTCCAAATACATCTAAAATTAAAATATGAATCTACTTAACTAACCCTACTTTATGAACTCTGAAAATATTAAAGTAAACAATAACTCTCAAAATATCTAAATAAAAAATAAGGAAGAAGTTAATCAAATATCTAATTTTATTTTTTTGTGCGAATTTACTGGTAATTTATTGATGTTGTCACAATAGATTTTTTATAATCGTCGTTTCATGGACATGGTAGTTTGATTGTTAACATATCTTAAGAGTATATTGAATGTCTTCACTAACATGTTCGGACTTATGAGACAGTTGGTTAAGGCGTACATCTTAAATCATAGATAGTAACAATGCCCAGGTTCAAATACTGGGAATGTCGGGAGTACAATACTCAAAGAAAGGTCGGATGTCAGGAGTATAATACTCAAAAAAATGTCGGATGTCAGGAGTATAATACTCAATGAAAGGTCGGATGTCGGGAGTACAATACTCTAAGAAAGGTCGGATGTCGAGAGTATAATACTCAAAGACAGGTCAGACATCGAAAGTATAATACTCAAAGAAAGGTCGGATGTCGGGAGTATAATACTCAAAGAAATGGTGAAGGTGTCATAATGCCAGGTTTTCAAATCCTAGGCTTGGGGATGTCAGGTGTAAAATACTCAAAAAAAGGTCTCCTGACTATAAACAAGGTGCACGATCAATTTTGTCAAAATATCGACATATATTATTTTGATCATATTCTTAGAAACAAATATAATAAATATTTATCGTGCGTGAGGTGTTAAGATATCTTAACAGTATATTGAATGCATTCGTTGACAAATTCTAACATATGAGCGTACGTCTTATATTGAATGCATTCATATACAATCTAAAATAAAATTAAAATAAAAGTTCTAGATTCCAATTAAGTGTATTTTCATAATGGTTATACTAGACTCTGGCACGCGCTACGCGCATGCACGCTATCATCGTTTGTCTTGCGTGAGGTGTTAGGAGGACATGATCAGCTCGATTCATAGGATAGTACAAAAATTAAACACTTGATTAAAAATATTAGTGGAATTGTAAAACTAAACTTAAATTACCTAATATAATGAAATAAAAATAATTTTGTTTTAAATATTTTTAAGAAATTGCTCGAGCATCCGGAAGCCTCTTTTGTGGTAGTGTATATAATTTTGTTAATTCGAAGAAATATTAGTGATGATGATATGCAAGTGCCGAGAATGCAAGTGCAGTAGCGTGGACAATAAGGAGTTACATTGGCATGGAAAGTGAGATCGAGATGCAGAGAAGAGGTTACCTAAGGCTGCAAATTGAGGTCAAGGTCGATATACCCTTAAAATCGGGCTTTTGGTGGACTGATGACACATGAATGAGAGATGGGCGCAGATTTGATACGAACGCGTCTCATATTTTTGTTACAGGTGCGGAACCTTGGGTCACACGGCGCAAACCTGTAACCGTGACATCATCCTATCCGAAGTCACACCTATTCAGCCCATGTACGGACCGTGGACTACTTGTACCCGTCAGAGGAAGCAGACCCATGGGCATCAAATCGGTGGAGGACACAAACCTGAGGTCCAACAAAGAGACCCGGGAAGGAAAACGTGGAAGGATTTGATGAAGGAGAGTGGTGGCGAGACTAATGGAAGGGCAGAGAAGGACAGAATGCCAAAGTTGGAGGCCAATGTCCAGTTTCAAGATATGACAATTCATTCGGGTCATATCGAGGAAACTAGAACAGGGAACCTGCATCTAGAAGGCCAAGCAGTGTCTTCCCTGAAAACAGCACTAATGCCGTATCTGGATCTCAATCTTTCCTTAGTCCCTACGTGCCAAAGGAAAGGAGGGATATATCTTAACTTGGAGTCTCAAGATAATGATCAACCCATATTGGAGGATCCGAAACAAAGTAATCACACAAGCCCTTATTTCAGCACCAGTCAGGTTCCGGAAGGACAACCAATAAACACACCAACAAAACCAGACCTTCCCCTACAGTTTGAACCACCCATCTCCAAAAGCAGACCGATGGTGATACCAGGAAAGAAAGGGGACAACCCACAAGACAACCACAAATGGTTGATCCCGAGAAGGGAGTGAACCAGGCTCGCCAAGTGCAGGAAAGAATCAATCCCACTAACTGGATAAGCTTCAATGCACAACTGAGGCATAGAAATGATAACAACATTCAACCGAACAAAAAGAGAAATGGACCAGGGGAGCCTCAACGACCTGAACCGTTGAGGCTAAGACAGAAGGAAGTAGGGAGAGCTGACAGTAGAGAAAGCTCCCATCCGAGGAGACTGAACCAAACAAGCAAGGATTCTGCTGGCTGTTCCAAAATAGCCACACGGAATCAATGAGTATCCTTATTTGGAATTGTCAGGGGTTAGGGTCTCCACTGATAGTTCACCACTTAAAAGACCAGGTGCGAAGACTTCAACCATCATTTGTTTTCTTAATGGAAACAAAACAGCCGGAGGCTTCGTGTGAGAGAGTAAGAAGAGAAGTAGGGATGAGCCAAGCAATGTATGTAAACCCAGTGGGCATTAATGGAGGGCTAGAAATTTGCTGGACAAACGAGGTGGGGATCACGTTTACCCACATCAGCAAAAATATTATCGATAGAGAAGTACAACTTGGAGCGGGTGGGAGGACGATGAAGGTGTCGTGGATTTACGGGGATTCGGATTTCAGGAAAAGAACACATAACTGGATTCTGCTTAGAGGAATAGGGAGGCTCAAACAGGATCTGTGGATTGTCATTGGAGACTTTAACAATATAAGTAGCCATTTGAAAAAGGTTGGAGGTAAAAGGAAAGATCAAAGGAAAATAGACGGTTTCAACAACCTCATAGAAGACCACGGCTTGGGAGACCTCGGGTTCAAAGGTCAGATGCTTACTTGGTCGAACAATAGGGGCGGGGAGGACAGAATTGTGGAAAGACTGGATCACGCAATGATAAGGCTTATTTCCTAGAGCTCAATGCATCCATGGCATAGCGATAGGATCAGACCCTGCCCCTATATCGATCAAGCTAGACCAAGATGAAAGGCGTGGAACCAAGGTGTTTAAATTCGAGGAAATGTGGCTACAAAACCCACAATGTTACAAAGTAATCTGAGAAGCTTGGGTCCGAGGGGGCAGAATCAGATCGGGGATAGAATACAACCACAAGATTCGGACACGTCGGGAGGAACTAATTCGATGGAGTAGGCTTTGCTTCAGTAATAACAAAAAACTCATTGAATCGACAAAGCAAAGAATGCATGAGATAGCAAAATCCATACTGAATGATCAACTCTTATTGGAAGAGAAGGTCCTGAAATCCAAAATCCACGCTCTTTGGAAAAACGAAGAGATCTTCTGGAAACAAAGATCTAGGGTGAAGTGGCTAAAGGAGGGAGACAGAAATTTGAAGTTCTTTCATAAAACGACACTAGAGAGACAGGGGAGGAATAAGGATACTCAAAATAAGGGATTCGAATGGGAATTGGATTGACGATGAAAAGGAGATAATTGGGGAAATGCACTCGTTCTACTCTAGATTGTTTGAAGTGGGAAGAGATGATAGGCCGAATGAAGGGGGACTATGCGATCCTAGAGCGTCTCGAAAGGGACATCACGGGGAGTATGAACTCAAGATTAATAAGGGAGGTCACAGAGGGTAAGATTCGGTCTGCAGTGAACCAGCTTGGGGGGTCAAGGGCACCGAGACCGGATGGCTTCTCGGGATCCTTTTTCCAACGGAACTGGCAGGTTGTAGGTCCATACATCGTCACCATGGTCCAGACTTTCCTACAAACAAGTATCTTTCCACCCTTTATAAACCATACTGATATCACTCTTATACCCAAAACCCTTAACCTTTCATCTGCATTGGAATTCCGACCCATTAGTCTTTGTAACTTTGGGTACAAAATTGTAGCAAAGGTTCTGGAAAACCGGCTTAAAACCTGGTTGCCAGAAATGATCACCCTTTATCAGAGTGATTTTGTGTCAGGTAGACAGATACAAGATAACATTCTGATTGCACATGAGATGTTCCACCACCTAAAGATAAGCCAGAAAAGACGGGGGAGTGATAGAAATTCAGACTGTGCTTTGAATATCGATATGGAAAAGGCATACGACAGGGAAAAGAGACAATCGATCAAGGTATGATACGATTACATACCAAATCTTTGTGAACGGAAAGAAGACACAATCGATCTGACCATCTAGAGGCCTACGACAGGGATACCCACTCTCCCCGTATATTTTCATTTTGGTTACGTACGTCTTATCGAGATGAATGGAAGAAAGAGTTAGAATGAAGGAGATAGTCAGTATCAAACCAAGGAGAACGTGCCCAGAAATCCATCACCTTCTATTCGCCGATGACTCTCTTTTTTTCCTTAAAGGATCAGAGGAAAACGCATCAGCTCTTAAGGATACTTTGGACGAGTATTGCAAGGCGTCGGGTCAAAGGATAAACTTCTCAAAATCTGTACTTTTCTGTGGGGAGGATGCAAATAACAACTTCTCTTGGCATGTGGCTTATTTGTTCGGTATGAACTTGGTAACTGATTCAGGCAAGTACTTGGGACTTCCGTCATTATGGGGAAGGTCCAAGTGCGAAGCCCTACGATTCCTAAAGGATCGGATTGTCAAGAAACTTCAAGGGTGGAGGTCTAAGCTATTTTGACGGGACAGGAAAGGAGGTTTTGATTAAGGCGGTGATTTCGGAAATCCCATCGTATGCAATGAGCGTCTTTAAGCTCCCCAAGACCTGGTGCTCACATGTGAACTCCTTGACAACTCGGTTTTGGTGGGGGCACCGAATGGGGATCGAAAGATCCACTGCTTGAGATGGGATTTGATGACCCGAGCGAAAAAATAAGGTGGCTTGGGATTTAGGGAACAAGAGGCATTTAACGTGTCTCTACTGGGTAAGATGGCAACGAGGATGTGGCTTGAATCCGAGGTGCTTTGGGTGAGGGTGCTCAAGGGGCTGTATTTTCCGAACTCGGACTTCACTCAAGCGACGAAGGACTGTAGGTCATCGTGGGCGTGGGCTAGCGTGCTAGAGAGCTGAAGGGTCATGCTGGAGGGTGCGGTCTGGTCTGTCGGAGATGGTAGCAGCATCAGACCGTTTATGGATGCCTGGATACCGGGACGATAAAATCATAGGTTGGGGCACCAACCAGTCACACAGGTCCAGGATCGTACCAAGATGGAAGAATGGATCGACCCGGTATCTAGGAACTGGGTGGAGAGTACTGTCCGAGATGCGGTTCCAGAATCAGATGTCCAGTCGGTGTTGTCAGTCCCCATCCCCCTGATATACAGAAGTGATCAACTGAGGTGGCCTTACGAGCATGGAGTGAAGCTGACCGTGCGGTCAGCCTATCATCGCATTCGTGAACAAGAAGGCCGATCGGAGAACAGAACAGAATCAGGGGGAGCTGGACAGCAAACAAGTCCGAACGTTTGGGAGGTAATATGGAAAGCGAAAACTCTGCCCAAGGTTTGGACATTCGCATGGAAGGTTCAGTTGAACTCGCTAGCAGTCCGGGAAAGGTTAGTCCGAAGGGGGATGCAAGTACCCCTTGGCTGCTCCATCTGTGACAAACCGGAGACAATCAAACACTTGTTGTTGGAATGTGACTGGTTATTGCAGGTCTGGGATGAGCAACTCGGGATCAAGGATGCAGGAGAAGGCAGCAGCTCAATCCAGGAATGGCTGCTGCAGCGTCTCACGGAACCAGCTAGGGCGGGGGCAAAGCAAGACAACCTGATGGAGCATCGTTCTAAACACCTGTTGGAGCATTTGGAAGATGAGATGTTCCAAGACCTTTGAAGGCAAATAGCTGATCCCAAGGGTGGTGGTAGAACAGGTCTTCAAGATGACCTAGGAAGACTACCAGCTTCAGAACTTTCAATCTGAGGTGCAGACATGGCCGACGGGGCAGGGTGGATTAGAGGACCAGCAACACAAGACGGAACCACCAAGAGGACAATAGTCGGGACACCCAAGCTATGCATATCAGCATGACTTAATCGGGCCTCTTCGAGGATCGATTAAGATCAATTATGATGCCACTTGGAATAGTCTCATGAGAGAAGGGGGCATAGGTGTCATAGCCCGGGATCACAAAGGTCAAGTTGTTAGAGGAGCTCACAGCGTGGAGAAGTCGCCATCGGTAGAGCTGCTCAAGGCTAAGGCAATCTACAAGGGAGTCAATCTCGCAATCGAGAATAGGTGGGAATCGGTGGTCATAGAGTCGGATGCGAAGGTCGTTATAGAAAATCTTATAGGAATCGTTCATTTTTGGCATATTGAGACTATAGTACAAAATAGTCTATACTTGGCAGGCTCGATTAGCAACTTGTCATGGAGTTGGGTATCAAGATCCGCAAATCAATGTGCGGACTGGTTAGCGAAACTAGCTTTAGGGGGATGTGTCATTACAACTGGGTTTCTCAACCCCCACCCTCCCTCTTACAAATTTTGTGGATGGACACAGTTTTGTTCCAGGGTTAGTTTCGACCCTAAATTTTGTGAGTAATATACGGAATACAGATTATTTGGTAAAAAAAAAAATCATTTTTACGTTTTAATAATTACATTTTTGTAAATTTAAAAATTATTGACGAATGATTAATAATCATTATATTTTTGTTTTCTTCATATGATGGAACATAAGTTAGTTCTCTTGGGAATGGTGGGAAAAGACCTCACTTTTAAATGAGAGAAATGATTACAACGAGTATATCTTTTTAATTACTTTATTGTTTATTTATGTAACGATTGTTAACATGTTCTTGATAATTGATTGGATTAATTAAATAAAATACATTTAAGTAATATACATAGAAAAAAAAATTAAAATTATATTTAATGAAATGAGAAAGGCAAATAACAAGAGGGCATGATTCCTATTAAATTAAATTAAATTGAGTAACTAAAATGACAATAAATAGTAATTATTAAATAGCAACCTAAGATTAAGACTTTAATGACATGTTCTTTTCGCGGAATAGGAACGGAATAGGTGTTACGGATTCCGTAAGAAGTTGTTCTTTTCGCGGAATTGAAAATTTTTGGCTTACGGAATCCTAGAGGGCTAGTGTTAGACATTCCGTGCAAAAAACTCGGAATTCCTAAGTCGGGGGCGCTAAGAATTCGGAATAGAAGGCTAAATGACAAAACTGCCATCATTAAATTTTTATATTGACCGAACTACCCACCCTTCTCTTCTTTACAAACCGAAGAAGCTCCCCTGCTCCTTCATTCGAAGCACCCCGCGATGCTCTCCTTTCCTCAGGTATGTTCATCCCCGCGATTCATCCCCGCGATTCTGGGTTCATCCCCGTGATTCATCCCCGCGATGCTCTCCTTCATCCCCGCGATTCTATTCGAACCGAGAATCGGTGATTCTGGGTTCTGTTGAAGTGTTAATTGCAGCATTGACGTTCTTGTTCTTGTTATGTTGTTCTCAAATTGAGGTATTAATCGCGCTTCTTGTTATGTTGTTCTCAAATGTTGTTCTTGTACTCAAATTGTTGATTATCTTGTTCTTGTTCATGTTGTTCTTCTGCAGATTTTTGTTTGAGATTGGTTTATGTTTATGTTGAATTGGACATATTTGACATACTGTTCCCTTTCTGTTGATACTCAATTTGACATTGCAGTCTGTAGACTTATCTGCAAGTTCCCTTTATGTTCCTGGTTCAAATTCTGCCTGCAATGGTGTTGCTGTCAGCGAGGTAAATCCTTTGTTGGTTTCCTTTATGCTCGGTCTGTCTATGATGTCGGTTTCCTTTGTTCTTCCTTGTACACACAGATTGAGGGAGCATTTGTACAGTGGATTGATTTTTTAATGTTGGAGGAATATTCATTTGATTTGGAAGAATTGATGGTTTCTAAAGGCACCTGGACATACAAGATCACCACACTGGACACCATCCCAAAATAATTCAATGTCCAAGTTCATAACAAAAACCGTGTTCTTTCCTCAAAGGTATTCTATTGACACATCCATTCCTTCTTAAAACGTGGAATTTATTCAGAAGTAAAAATTATAATTTCTTTGTGGCTTCTAGAGAGCCTCCGCCGCTTCTAATCATGTATGTGCATTTTGCAACAAGAGCAGCCATTAAAGAAGCTAGGAGATAGATGATGTCATGGAACAACCTCGATGGCCCTAATTCGTCGTTCCAGTTAAATGTCCCTGCAACCATGCATGTCGTTAAGGGACTCTGTGGGCTCGACATTGTAGAGAGCTACCTTCAATGGAGATCGGTTGGTAAATGATGAGAAGCTACCTACCTGCAGGGGAGGTCAGTAAAAACAATGCTATGTTTAGTCTACAGACTGGTTTATGTTTCTATTCTACATAAAGGGAACAACATAAAGGGAACTTGCAGATAAGTCAAATTGGACTGGTTTATGTTTCTGTTGTATTAGCTCTGTTATTGGTGGACTTGGTGCCAAATTGATTGCTTGAGTTAATAAGTTGATCTGTAACCGAGTTGAAGAATGCACCTGATTGACTGAATGATTAGTGCCAAATATGAGATGAATCAGTTGAGGTAAATTAATTCGGCAAAAAAAAGCTGACGTAAATTAATTAAAGAAATTATTTTAAAAAGTTTTTTTTTATTATTAGTTAATTATTTTTAAGTTTTTATTATTATTAATTTTTAAAATTAATTAATACAAATTATATGTATTATATACTATACATTTACAAGGAGGGGCAAATATGTCATTTTACCACATTCCATTCCCTTTCCATATACCATTCCACCAAAGAAACAACAGAATTCCTTATTCCATTCTATTCCATTCCACCAAAGAAACAACTTCATATTCTTATCTCATATTCTATATTCCTTATTCCCTATTCCTTATTCCTTATTTCGAATTCCGTGAAAGAAACGCCCCGTAAGAGAGTGCCTTCCTAAGTAGCGGCCGTACGAAATTATTAAATATATTGTTTCGAAAAGCTTATGTTTTGGTCCATTACTAGAGTTTTTTGAAAAAATAATCATAATTATTTTTCTTAGAAAAGTAAGTATATAAAAAAAATATTTCGAAAAATAGGTATACGCGTAGGGTCGGGTAGCGCGTATTTGCAATACGCGCACCCTAGGGCGGCGCCTATTCAATAGGCACCACAGAGCATGTATAGTTTTTTTTTAAAAATTTGTTCGATAGCGACGACTCGATGTTTAATTAAAAATAAAATAATGTATCTATTAAAAAAAAAGTATAGTAAGCAGATATTTTAATTGCGATTCAAATGATGCAAAAAATATTAAATTTGGATTTACGGATTGACTGTACGGTCTGCCATAAGTTGAGATATGAAAATTTGACATAAAATTATAACTCATACCATGTAAGTCCAAACTCAACACAGTTAACGTCATTTATGTCGTAATTCAATTATCTATCTAGGGTAATTTTTTTGATTGGAAATACAGTGATTTTGTAACCTAACATCGTTTGTTTTATAATTTGACCGAAATAATTAAATGCATTAGGTGATAAATTTAATTATGTACTTACTCAAAAAAAATATAAAAAAACTTGCGGTGCGTAGATAATTTAATTACGAATTAAATGACGCTAAGTAGACGTTAATGTTTTACTTTTAGAGTGATTGTATAATACGATACGTAAAAAACTCTACATACGATACAAAAACTTCCAAATAGTGTTTTAAATAGTAAATTTACTGTTACTATAATAGAACCGAAACCGAATAAATCGATTCTTGGATTTCTTTCCTGAAACCTACCCTATTTTTAAAATTACTACCCAGAACTTACCCAAACTGTCGATTCCAGATAGGTTCCGGGTCCAAATGGTTAGTTTGTTCACCCCTATTTTTTGATTCACATATGATTTTGTGCCTTATTACAATACTAAAATATATAGAACTTGACGTATTTGTTTTTGTTTTTAAAGTACATATCATTTAATTTTAGGTAATTTACCTCATAAATCATTTTTCTAAAACATAAATAATTGTTTAGCTACTCACAAAATATAAGTGATTATGTAGTATTAACATAAATGACAATTAAAAAGATTCACCCTTTAATTTTTAGTATAATTAGTCTAAAACTTTACATTATCTCGTAATATATTATTAACTTATTTATTTTTAGCGGTTGATAAGAGAGTCATTTTCGTATTATTAAGAGAGTGATCCTTAAAGAAGAATATGTTTGATTTGATCCTATTGATTCAAAACTCTCCCTACTTTTAATCTTATTTTGAGACACACATATTCATGTCATGTTTTATTAAGGTTATATTTGATCTCTTTTTAAGTAATTTATCACTTTCCTTGGTATCTAACTAATTCGGTTAGTGTGTTTGACAAAAACCTTAATTAAACACGTGAATGGAATTCACGAGCACAATCGCACTAAAACAATCTCTTCGCATCTTTTTCACACAGTTGTCATCTCTTCTTCTGTTACTACTTACCATGTCGTTGTTGTTGTTGTCATTACTCAAACAACCACTGCAACTCTTCTTTCTGTCTCTACCTCCTCCCCTTGCTTGCTCGTGTAGTCTCTCTCTCTCTTAAACTTCAATTTTAGAAATTTCTTTTGAAAACTTCAAAGTAAATTAAAATAGTAAATAATTAAATTACAACTCTAACATTATAAATCGTTTCAATTTTCGACTTTTGAGATGATCAGGTTATTAACTAAGGTCGTCCCTTGACCTTTGCAAAGTCAAACCCGTAACTAAACATCAAAACCGAAAATAGTCCAAAATGATGATACCATTAAATGAATGATTAAGTATACGACAACTTACTAAGAATAACAAATCGATGGATCACTTGCCCATTATTTCGCTTTGACGTCTCTACTTTAGGGTGGGGTTGACAGTGATATTACTAGAAGGACCATTTAATAAATTCAGATGTTACATTAAGTTGGACTCTTTGGATAGTGACACACACACACATATATATATATATATGTATGTATGTAGGAGTGTCGTGGAGAAAAAAACATTAAGAAGTGTACTAATACTTCTGTTAATATTTTTTTTTAGTTAATAATTAATCAGGGTTATAAACAAATTAAGAGTAATAGTTATTTTTTAAAAATAGCAAGTGACATGACAAAATTCTTTGTATTTATAAGAGATATTATTATTATTACAAACAGTCCACTTGAATTATATATGTACTGCTATACCATGATCATGAAGTTTTATTTTGCAACTTGATGTGGAATTTTACAACTTGGAGTAATAAGTTTTTCCATGAAATCAATAGAACATTAATAATGGTACTAGTGTTAGAATAAAATATATTTATATATAGTTGGATAACTCAATTTTTAATTGACATGTAAAATTATATTTAAATTACGTAGGATAATAACAGTTTTTAAATATTAATACTTTTATTTAAAAATAGTATAAAAAAGCTCATGGTCATTCGAGCAATATCCTATAAAAATAATTTTTATTTCAAGTTTACTTAATTTAAATTTAGTTTTACATCTCAATTAATATTTTTAATCAATTCGTTAGTTTCCCTACTATTATTGTCTATATTATTAAGGTAGAAGTGATTTTTATAACCGCCACCTGGAAATAGGGCTGGGATGAACTGGTTCAGGGCCGAACCGGTTCAGAATCGAACATTTACCACATTTTAAAACCGGTACGGTTTACCGCTCCAATTTTTGGCCGCTCCAGATTTTGACCGATTTACCGTACCTATTCTGAACCGGTTCGGCTGAACCACTTCATACATAACAAAAAAAATTGTTTTTGTTTTTTGTCACTAAAAAAAAAAATATGAACTGAGGTTTCATCAAGCAGCATCCAATACCAACTGAAGTGAAGTGTGGATAAAAAATAAAAAGTAAAGAACGATTGAATTTATTAATGCTCAAACCGTCCGGTCTGGTTTAGTAGTTTAGGAGTATATTAAAACCGGTACAAAAAGTTGTACGGTTTACCGTTTGCGAACCGGTTTTTTGTACCTCTTTTGAACCGCTCCATTTTTTTACAAAAAAAAAAAAATTGGTTTGTGAACCGGTTCGGCCAAACCGGTTCAAAACCGGTACGGTTCAGGTACGGTTCGGCCGAACCGGTTTTTTATGCCCATCCCTACCTGGAAATTAATTTATATTTATCATGACTATTTTGGTCATTTAAATGTCTTCTCAAAAAGGTGATAAAAAATTATTTCCATGGAGACTCGAACTTATGACCTTATAACTTGAAGACATACTTATTAACCAGCTACACACTTATGCAACATTACAAATTAAACAATATGATAATTATATTTTCTTTAGCATTATCTATGCATTATCTATTATTTGAAGCAATGAATAATTAAGATGTACAATATAATCAAGTTTGAAATTTAAATTAGAGTAAAAGAAGAAATTTCATTCATTATTTATCCATTTTTTAATTAATTTATTATAATTAATTATTATATACTAGACCCCGGCACGCGCTACGCGCGTGCACGTTGTCGTCGTTGGTCGTGTGAGAAGTCTTACAAGAACATGATCAACCCGACTCCTAGGATAATACAAGAATTGATCACTTCATAAAAATATTATTAATGTAAAACTAAACTTAATTTGCATAAGATAATAAAATAATAAAATTTAAAAACTCTTAAATATTTTTAAAAAATTGCTCGAGCGACTGGGAGCCCTTTTGATAGTGTTATATGCTCCCGGTCGCTCAAGCAATTTTTTAAAAATATTTAAGAGTTTTTAAATTTTATTATTTCATTATCTTATGCAAATTAAGTTTAGTTTTACATTAATAATATTTTTATGAAGTGATCAATTCTTGTATTATCCTAGGAGTCGGGTTGATCATGTTCTCGTAAGACTTCCCACACGACCAACGACGACAACGTGCACGCGCGTAGCGCGTGCCGGGGTCTAGTATAACCATTAGGGAAATACACTTAAGTGGATTACACAAATTTCAATATAGTTTAGTAGTCAATTAGATATATCTATATATATATACACAACACATATCTACATATTATGAAGGTACATCGTTGAGTTTATTCAAATTTTACTCTAAACACTTGATTAAAATATATTATTTGAATTGTAAAACTAAACTTAAATTACCTAATATAATTAAATATAATTAATTTTGTTGTAAATATTTTTAAAAAATTATTCGAGCAACCAGAAACCTCTTTAGTAGTGGTTCTTGGTCGCGGTTGCTCGAGCAATTTTTTAAAAATATTTGCTACTAAGAATATGATCAAACAAATATATGTCGATATTTGATAAAGTTGACATTGCACATTATTTATAGTCATACTATGAGTATTTTCACTTACATACCATGTCATAATATCTCATCTAATATCAACTATCGCGTAATGCCCGACCTCGAACTAAGTTCTATGAGTATTCATACAGGCTATTACAAATCTATCATGATAGTATCAACTATCGTTTAATGCTCAATCTCGAACATTCTATGAGTAATTTTCACTCATGTATCATGTCATACTATCTTATCTCATACCAACTATCGCTAATGCTCGACCTCGAACTTTCTATGGGTATTCATACCAACCTCGAACTTTCTATGAGTATTTTCACTCAGACAACATTCGTAGGATTCAGTCCTATGCGCTCATACTATTTGAGATTTAAGACGTACGTTCATAAGTCAGAACTCGTTAATGAATACATTCAATATACTCTTAAGGTGTCTTAACACGTTCACTACCATGTCTATAAAATAATGACTATTACAAATCTACCATGACAACATCAAGAAATTCCCACTAATTTGCACAAAAAAATAAAATTATATATTTGATCAATTTATTTCTTGTTTTATTACTTTGATATTTTCAGAGTTAAGTTTAATTATATTTTAATTTCAGATATATTTATCAAATGTTTAATTCTCATATCAACACCTCAAGCATGATAAATATTTATCATATTTGTTTCTAATAATATGATAAAAAAATATATGTCGATATTTGACAAAATACGTATTTTACTTTCGGCATCCAACCAGCCTTTCTTTGAGTATTTTACTCCCGACATCCGACCGACCTTCGTTTGAGTATTATAGTCCCGACATCCGACCTTTCTTTGAGTTCTATACTCACAACATCCGATCTTTCTTTGAGTATTATACTCCCGACATCCGACCTTTGTTTGAGTATTATACTCCCGACATCCAAATTTTTTCGACATTTGACCTTTCTTTGAGTATTATACTCCCGACATCCAACATTTCTTTGGTTATTATACTGTAGATATTCCCGGGATTTGAACCTGGGCGCTATCAATATCTATAATTTAAGACACACTCCTTAACCAACTGTCTCATAAGTTCGAACATGTCAGTGAATACATTTAATATACTCTTAAGATCTCTTAACAAACTCACTATCATGTCTATGAAACGACGATTATCAAAAATCTACTGTGACAACATCAAAAAATTACCAGAAACATATACCCAAAAATTAAAATTAGATATATTTGATTAAATTTTTACTTATTTTTTTATTTTGATATTTGCAGAGTTATTTTACTTTAATATTTCCTAAGTTCATAAAGTAGGGTTGAGATTTAGGTAAATTCATATGTTAATTTTAGATATATTTGAAATGTAGAGTTAAGTAAAGAAATACTCATAGAATCTAAATTTAACCAATCCCAAAAATATTTTGTAAATATAATAAATAATAAACACTGAAAATTAATATTGATTTTTATATTTCAGTAATTCGTAAAATATTATTTCAACACGTCAGTGGAGTTATTTTAATTTTGTAGTAAAATATGTTTTGTTACTTTTTTCTCAACATGTAATACCTAAATTTTGGATAATATTAGTTTGGAGTAATAACATATTAACAACTTTGGGCAGCTGGAATCATTTATGCATTAATATTAATAGTATTAAAAAAAAGTATAATATTTTAAACATTTTAATAATATCATTATTTGAAAATACTATATACTATATAATTATCAATATAAAAAATATATACATTAATCAAATATCTCCTTTCATTTTTTTGTATTTATTGTTTCACGTGATAGATTATGTATATTCAACATATAAGTATAGTGAATTTTGATCGATTATAATTCTATTTTAATTTATAGATGAAACGTATTTTTATAACGACAATGCTCACAATTCAAAAACAATTTAACTTATTGGAAAGAAGAGAGAATAGTTTGAAGAAACAAATATATATATAATTAATTGTAGAAACATTAAAAAAGTCACAAATACGAAAAGAAAAATATGACGACTTGAGAACATAATATACAATTATCATTATTATTTAAAATTGTAAAGTTATATAAAATAACAAATATAGTAATTACATTAAATAAAATAATTTTTAAAAAATTGGATAAACAATAAATGGTTTTTCTTCTTCTACTCGAATTTAAATTTCACACTTGATTATATTGTACATTTTAAATTTCAAACTTGATTATATTGTACATTTTAAATTTCAAATAATAGATAATTCATATTTGAATTATTAATTCAATCTAATTTTTATCAGTTGTAGATGATATTATAACTTTATAAGTGATTTAAGTCTTTAGATTCACTGTCCTGTTAATGTCTAATAAAGTGAAAATATAATTTCATTTGTTAGCGATATATAAAAAAAATGGTGCATGAGAAAAAAGAAAGAGATAGTGATAAGGGTGTAACTGGTTAATACATATGTATTCAATTATAAGTTCATAGGTTCGATTCTTTGTAGAAATATTTTTTCATAACATTTTTGAGAAAACATTTAAATGACCAAAATAGTCATGATAAATGTAAATAAAATAAAGGGTATTTGTGTCAATTTACAGACGGCGGTTACAAAACAACTCCGCCTTAATAATATAGATGTTATGCATAATATTAGTAAATATAGTTATAATAGTAATACATAATAAATTAGTAACATATTTGTATTATAATATTAAAATTATTGTAAGTATACCTATAATATACCATTATGTTGATATTAATAATTGAAGGTAAAATTATTAGTATATGATTGTTAATTGTTATTAATGGTATATTAAAAACATTATGTATAATACGTATTATTAACAATAATATTATAATCTTAATATTACATTTTAAGGATCCAAACGATTGATGTTGATTCTTTATTCTCACGTAATTTTAACAATAATAAAGGGTATTTTACGTAATATTATTAACAATAATATTAATATTTAATATTAAGATACTTAATATTGTTATCCTTACGTAATTTGATGTTGATTCTTTATTCTTGAGCAAACGATTGTTGTAAACAACTATGCTTTTCAGTTGGAGATTGAAGAGATAGTTTGATAATGGAGTTGGAGATTGGAAAGATGGTGGGATAAAAATTTCTGTTGGAGATTGGAGAGATGGTGGTTGGTGGGATAGTGGGAGAGATGAGAGAGAGAGGGATAATTGGAGAGATTTTATCGTAAAAAATGTAGGTGGATGGTGAAAAAAATAATAAAATAATATGGAGAGAGGGTGATGTGGATAAATAATAAAATAATAAAATGTGAAATGACTAAAATAGTTTATTAAATAATGTATGTATCTAACAGTTTCATGTAATTAAAAGGGTATTTTAGTAATTTAAACTGATGGCGGTTACATAAACATGTTGAGCCTTAATAATATAGATGTTATTTTATATAACTTTACAATTTTACATAATAATGATAATTGTATATTATGTTCTCAAGGTCATATTTGTTTTGGTAATTGTGACTTTTAAATGTTTCTACAATTATATAGATTTGTTTTTCTTCAAAACATTCTCTCTTCTTTCCAAGAAGTTATAGATTTTTTGAATTGTGAGCACTGTCGTTATAAAAATACATTTCATCTAAAAAATTAAATAATTCAAACATAATTAAAATCCATAAAAAGTTTTGTATATTTACATGTTTAATATACATAATCTTTTGTGTGCAGCAATAAATACAAAAAAATAATCAAATTTTAAAAAAAAAGGATATATTTGATTAATGTATACATTTTTTATAATGATAATTATGTATTATAGAGTATTTTAAGACAATGAGATTATTAAAATGTTAAAAAACGTATACATTTTTTTAGTATTATTAATATTAACGCATAGATGGTTCCAACACTTTGACAAAGTTATTTTAAGAAAATAGTAAAATATCTTTCTTCGTTATTTTATAATTTTTCCTCGGGTTGTTAATATGTTATTACTCCATATTAATATCATCCAAAATTTAGGTATTATATGTCGGGGAAAGATTAACAAAAATATTTTACTACAAAATTAAAATAACACTGTTGATGTGTTGAAATAATATTTTACGGCTTACTGAAATATAAAAATCAAAATTAATTTTCAAGGTTTATTATTAATTATCTTTGCAAAATATTTTTAGGATTGGTCAAATTAAGATTCTATGAGTATTTCTTTACTTAATCGTACATTCCAAATAACTCTGAAAATATATAAATAAAAAATAAGGAAGAACTTAATCAAATATCTAATTTTATTTTTTGGTGCGAATTTTACTGGTAATTTATTGATGTTGTCAGATTAGATTCTTGATAGTCGTTGTTTCATGGAAATGGTAGTGAGATTGTTAAGATATCTTAAGAGTATATTGAATGTCTTCACTAACATGTTCGGACTTATGAGACAGTTGGTTAAGGCGTGCGTCTTAAACCATAGATAATAACAGCGCCCATGTTCAAATCCCGGGGATGCTGGGAGTATAATACTCAAAGAAAGGTCGGACATCGGGAGTATAATACTCAAAGAAAAGTCGGACATCGGGAGTGTAATACTCAAAGAAAGGTCGGATGTCGGGAGTACAATACTCAAAGAAAGGTCGGATGTCGGGAGTATAATACTCAAAGAAAAGTCAGATGTTGGACATCGGGAGTATAATACTCAAAGCAAGGTGGGATGTCGGGAGTAAAATACTCAAAGAAAGGTCGTATGTCGGGAGTATAATACTCAAAGAAAGGTCGGATGTCGAGAGTGTAATACTCAAAGAAAGGTCGGATGTCGGGAGCATAATACTCAAAGAAAGGTCGGATGTCGGAAGTATAATACTCAAAGAAACGTCGGATATCGGGAGTATAATACTCAAAGAATGGGTGAAGTTGTCATAATGCCAAGGTTTTCAAATCCTGGGGCTTGGGGATGTCGGGTGTAAAATACTCAAAAAAAAAGATCTCGAGGAAGGGGCATTTGCCTCCTGACTATAAACAAGGTGCAATGTCAATTTTGTCCAAATATCGACATATATTTTTTTGATCATATTCTTAGAAACAAACATGATAAATATTTATCGTGCGTTAGGTGTTAAGGTATCTTAAGAGTATATTGAATGCATTCATTCACAAATTCTAACTTATGAGCATACGTCTTATATTGAATGCATTCATATACAATCTAAAATAAAATTAAATTGAAGTTCTAGAATCCACGTAGGTGTATTTTCCTAATGGTTATACTAGACTCCGGCACGCGCTACGCGCGTGCATGTTGTCGTCGTTTGTCTTGCGTGAGGTGTTAGGAGGACATGATCGATCCGATTCCTAAGATAGTACAAGAATTAAACACTTGATTACAAATATTAGTGAGATTGTAAAACTAAACTTAAATTACCTAATATAATGAAATAAAATTAATTTTGTTTTAAATATTTTTAAGAAATTGCTCGGACATCGGGAGTGTAATACTCAAAGAAAGGTCGGATGTCAGAAGTACAATACTCAGAGAAAGGTCGGATGTCGGGAGTATAATACTCAAAGAAAGGTCAGATACCGGACATTGGGAGTATAATACTCAAAGAAAGGTGGGATGTCGGGAGTAAAATACTCAAAGAAAGTTCGTATGTCGGGAGTATAATACTCAAAGAAAGGTCGGATGTCGGGAGTGTAATACTCAAAGAAAGGTCGGATGTCGGGAGCATAATACTCAAAGAAAGGTCGGATGTCGGAAATATAATACTCAAAGAAACGTCGGACATCGGGAGTATAATACACAAAGAAAGGTTGGATATCGGGAGTATAATACTCAAAGAAAGGGTAAAAGTGTCATAATGCCAAGGTTTTTAAATCCTGGGGCTTGGGGATGTCGGGTGTAAAATACTCAAAAAAAATCGTGAGGGAGCACATTTGCCTCCTGACTTTAAACAAGGTGCAATGTCAATTTTGTCCAAATATCGACATATATTTTTTTGATCATATTCTTATAAGCAAATATGATAAATATTTATCGTGTGTTAGGTGTTAAGGTATCTTAAGAGTATATTGAATGCATTCATTAACAAATTCTAACTAATGAGCATACGTCTTATATTGAATGCATTCATATACAATCTAAAATAAAATTAAAATGGAAGTTCTAGAATCCACGTAAGTGTATTTTCCTAATGGTTATACTAGACTGCGGCACGCGCTACGCGCGTGCATGTTGTCGTCGTTTATCTTGCGTGAGGTGTTAGGAGGACATGATCAACTTGATTCCTAGGATAATACAAAAATTAAACAAATGATTAAAAATATTAGTGGGAATGTAAAACTAAACTTAAATTAATTTTGTTTTAAATATTTTTAAGAAATTGCTCGGACATCAGGAGTGTAATACTCAAAGAAAGGTCGGATGTCAGGAGTACAATACTCAAATTAAGGTCGAATGTCGGGAGTATAATTCTCAAAGAAAGGTCAGATGTCGGACATCGGGAGTATAATACTCAAAGAAAGGTGGGATGTCAGGAGTAAAATACTCAAAGAAAGGTCGTATGTCGGGAGCATAATACTCAAAGAAAGGTCGGATGTCGGGAGTGTAATACTCAAAGAAAGGTTGGATGTCGGGAGCATAATACTCAAAGAAAGGTCGGATGTCGGAAGTATAATACTCAAAGAAACGTCGGACATCGAGAGTATAATACTCATAGAAAGGTCGGATATCGGGAGTATAATACTCAAAGAAAGGGTGAAAGTGTCATAATGCTATGTTTTTCAAATCCTAGGGCTTGGGGATGTCGGGTGTAAAATACTAAAAAAAAAAGATCTCGAGGGAGCGCATTTGCCTCCTGACTATAAACAAGGTGCAATGTCAATTTTGTCCAAATATCGACATATATTTTTTTATCATATTCTTAGAAACAAATATCATAAATATTTATCGTGCGTTAGGTGTTAAGGTATCTTAAGAGTATATTGAATGCATTCATTCACAAATTCTAACTTATGAGCATACGTCTTATATTGAATGCATTCATATACAATCTAAAATAAAATTAAATTGAAGTTCTAGAATCCACGTAGGTGTATTTTCCTAATGGTTATACTAGACTCCGGCACGCGCTACGCGCGTGCATGTTGTCGTCGTTTGTCTTGCGTGAGGTGTTAGGAGGACATGATCGATCCGATTCCTAAGATAGTACAAGAATTAAACACTTGATTACAAATATTAGTGAGATTGTAAAACTAAACTTAAATTACCTAATATAATGAAATAAAATTAATTTTGTTTTAAATATTTTTAAGAAATTGCTCGAGCAACTGAGAGCCTCTTTAGTAGTGGTTCTTGCTCCCGGATGCTTAAGCAATTTCTTAAAAACACTTAAAACAAAATTAATTGTATTTCATTATATTAGGTAATTTAACTTTAGTTTTACAATTCCTCTAATATTTTAAATCAAGTGTTTAATTCTTGTACTATCCTAGGAATGAGGTCGATCATGTCCTCCAAACACCTCACGCAAGACAAACGACAAAAACGTGGACACGCGTAGTGCGTGCCGAAGTCTAGTATATATAAAATATTTAAAATATAAGCATAAGCACGCTGAAAAGGACGCAGATTGAGCAAAGAGGGTGTAGATTAAACAAATATTTTCTCAATACATTGCGAGTTGGGTGACGTGTAGAGCAAATTGCTTAACATACTACCACCAACAGTAACGTGTTGAGCAATTACTTAACAAGTTGTCACTACTTGTTTTGTTTTTACAACGAAATGATATTAAGTTAAAAATTAAATTATATATTTATTAAAAAAATTAGAGTGAGTAAATATTTGAATTCCAATCGAAACGATATTGAATTTTGACTTACAGATTGACCATACGGTCTACCCTAAATTGAGATATGAAAAATTAACTTAAAAAAAACTTACTCAGACCTTCTAAGTCGAAACTTAACACTGTTAGCGTTATTTATGACGAAGTTCAATTATCTTTGAACTCATAATTTTTTAGTAGGTATTTCTATCTATTTATTAATTTGACTACAACTTATATATATAAGGATTAATTACTTAATTGGTTACACATGTTTCGAAATGTGACTAATTGGTTTTGCTACTGTTCCTCGTAAAAAAATCACTGTTAGTCACTATTCTAACATATGAAATGACAATATTACCCATAAACTCTAATATAATGAAGTCTTCCCAGCTCCTCCCAGCCTCTTCCTCCCAGCCTTACCCCCGTCTCCTCCTCCTCCCAGCCATGCCCCGTCTCCTCCTCCTCTCGTTCAGTCCTCCTCTCGTGTCCGACGAGAAATCGTCTTTTCGCCTGCAAGTCCAACACACCGATATTTAGCTCAAGATTATCGTCTCTACTAGTGTTATTGATGTCGACTTCATCCCCCTCCTACGTCTCTCTGCAGAAGTATATATTGTCGCACCCGAAGAGTGCCTTCTCGTGTGCGTATTCCCTTCTTAGAACTTCTTTTAGGCAGAGTTGATGATTTTGTAACTCTTTTTCTCTGCCAATCCGCGACGATCGTTTGGGTTTCATGAGGCATGGTCGTACTCCTCCATGGTTTGGGGATCGTTTGCCTCCTCCGCCCAGCCCGCTCTCGCCCACGTCGCCAATTTCCTCCCAGTCTGCCTCTGTCCCTCCTTCGAGCCCACTCCCTTCTCTCTTCCCAACCTGCCTCTCAGTCTGCCCCTGTCCCTCTTTCTCTTCAATTGTATAAACCCTTATTCATCTTCTTCTTCTTTTTTTTTCCCATTAGTTTGGAGAGGTCACGCTGCATCACCTGGGCTAAAGCAATAAGAATTGGATTTTCTCCATCACTTGCTGTCTTCAATTGAACCTGCTACTTGATTTGCTCTCCTTCAATAAATTCGGCATTGGGCATCACAGAACCAGATGTATTCATTAACCACCTAATAAATTTATCTTCAAATTCTTCAAATTGAATTGCTTTAGTCGAATTTGGTTCAAATTGAATTGCTTAAAATTTGCCTTCAAATTTTCAATCGAATTTCTTCAAATTCGATTGGAAATTATTGAATTGGTCCAATCGAGGAATTTGGTTTCGGTCTGAGGAATGTTCCTTCAGTTGCGAACAAATCCATGGAGGAAGATGAAGAACAGGATGAAGATGAAGGAGAAGATGAAGAACAACATGAAGATGAAGGGGAGGATGAAGAACATCACATTAGGAGGGGAGGGGGGGAGTATAATAGTCATTTGATAAATAAAAAAATGTGTTAAAAAAAATTAATTAATGGAAAAGAGTAACGACTAATGACAGAGTAACCAATTAATCGCACTGGAAAAAAGATGTGTAACTATTCAGTCACACAACAAAACCAATTAATAACACTTTGAAACTTGTGTAAATATTTTGCACAATGGTCAAACATGTGTAACTATTTAAGTAATTAACCCTATATATAATTAAGACACATAAGTTTTAGTCATGCTTAGTTGTCAAAAAGAAACATTTTTCACTCATTGATGAATAATTTTTATAATAGCCGATGACGTGGATTAATCATGTGTACCTCCATAAGCCTTACAGTTCTTATGATGCTTCTAAATCAATTCTCACGGTACATTGCAAATTATTTCTCACTTATTTATTGCACTCATTTTTTTATCAAAATATTATTAATTATTGTCATAAAAGTTTTTTTAAAAATATTATGTAATTTTATAACTAAATCAATTAAATAAATACTAAATATATTTAAAATTATTTTATTCTCATTAATATGTCAATATAAAAGTATGTATAATTATAAAAACAAATATATTAAATAATTGACAGATGTTTTACAATAAATACGTGTAAATACTGATAGATAGAACTAGCTCATGAATACTTAATTATAGTAAAAGTATTTTTTGAAGTATTATTTGTATATTCACTTAAAAATTATTTTGAATAATGTTTACACCATGCAGTATCAATAATAAATTAAGATTAAAAAATATTAAATTAACATCTTATCGCGCAATGCACGGACCAACCACTTAGTATAATGAAATGTTTAACCTAACATTATTTGTTCTAACATTGTTTTTTTTTTGGATCAAAATGTATCGTATAGTCAGTCCGAAAGTCAAAGCTCAAGGAGGTTAACGTCGTTTATGTCGTAATTCATTTTTTTTTAATAAGTATAGAATTAAATTTCTCATCTAAATTATTTTATCTTTCTGGTCAAATTATAGAACAAACAATGTTAGGTTAAAATTTTAATTATACACCTACTAAAAAAAATAGAGTAGATAAATAATTGAACTTTGTCATAAATCGCGCTAACGGTGTTTAGTTTCGATTTAGAGTGTTTGAGTAAGAGTTTTTAAAGTTAAATTTTCATAGCTCAATTTAGGATTGATTGTGCGGTCAATCTGTAAATCCCAATCTAATACCGTTTGCAGCGTTTGAATTGCAATTCAAATATTTAATCACTTGAATTTTTTAATAGACATATAATTTAATTTTTAATCTAACATCGTTACAATGTAAAAACAACTTTGGCAGCTTGTTTAGCAATTGCTCAACACGCCACCATCTTCGACATGCCTATGTTTAGATTTCTTTAAAAAATAATTTTTTTAAATCCTTTTCTTTTATACTCACTTTAAAAAAACAAAAACTTTTTGCATCATTTAAGCACCTAGTGGATGAATAAATCACACGAGTGAGTTCACATAATAAACTTAGTTGCAAACTTAATTTCTTAACTAGATTTTGTAAAAACTGTGTCCCTATAAAAATAAAGACAATAAGAAGCAACCTAAAGTCAATAAGCCATTATGAAAATTTGATAATGATATTACTAGAAAAAACTTGCAAAAATGATCATTGATGTTGAGAAACCGTTTTGTCTTGTGGATAGTGATTCATTTAGCGAATTTATGGAAAGATTGCAACCAAGTGTTGTATTGCCTTCACGGTTAATTGTTATATGTGATTGTATCAGTTTGTTTAATGAAGAAAAATTCAAATTAAGACAATATTTTCGAAAAAGCAAGCAAAGAGTTTGTCTCACTTCTTATACTTGGACTTCAATTCAGAATCTGTCTTATATGTCTTTGACTTCTCATTACATTGATGATGATTGGAGTTGCAGAAGAAAACTTTGACCTTTTATCCGATTTCTAGTCATGCTGGAGATGTGATTGGTGCAACTATTGAGAAATGTTTGCTTGGATGGGATATAAATAAGGTTTTGACAGTGATAGTTGATAGGGCGACTTCTAATGATGTTGATGTCAAGTATCTGAAGAAAAGGTTCCAAACATGGAATACAACGATCTTAGAAGAAAAGTTTAATCATGCTAGGCGTGTTTATCGTATTCTCAACTTAATTGTAAAGGATGGAATTCATGATTTATATGAAAGCATCTTAAGAATCCGATTCGCGATTTGAATTTTTTAGACTATCTCATGCTCGAATGCAAAAGTGTAAGTATGATGTGGAACAAAAAAGACTGATTTGGACAGGCAACCCATGCTTGGATGTTAAAATTAGATGGCATTCTACTTTTCCTATGATAGATTCAACTATTATGTACAAAAAAGCTTTTGAGTTTCTTGAGAAGTACAAGTGGAATTCTAAATATGTATTTGAGCTTAAAGATAACACATGGTTGCCAACTAAGAACGATTGGGAATATGCTAGTGTTATTATGTCTTTCTTAAAAATATTTGATGATGTCACTATTCGTATGTCTAGACACTACTATCCTACAAGGATTGAATGTTTGAGAATCGTATGATCGCAATTAAGATTACCAAATATCTTCATGATCCTATATTTAAGTCAATGGCAAAAACAAATGAAGGCAAAACATGATAAATATTGGGGAAATGTGAATAAGGTGAACCTGTTGTTTTATGTAGCTGTTGTGCTTGCTACTAGAAAGAAAAATGAGATTTGATGAGTAAATCATTGAAGAATGTTATGATACTGACACATCATATGAATTAAAGAATTAATTGCATGCAACATTGCATTGATTGTTTAAGTAGTATGAGAGATCTTTAAATTGGGCGGGCACCTGTGACACTATCCAAGGTTCAACTACAAAAGTTCCAACTTAAAGGGCAGTCGTTAACAATCAAGACGATTGGTTGAATTTGAGATTTAAGCTAGAACTAGGATACAAGCTTATGATCTCTATGAAAAATTTGATATAGAAAAGTATTTGGAAGAAGCTTTCTATAATAGTTCACATTTTGAAATTTTATCTGGGTGGAGGAAGCAACAGTTCAAGGTACCCGATTGTTGCGATGATAACTAGAGATGTGTTGGTTATTCCCGTGTCTACTGTGTCTTCTAATTGCGCTTTTATCACTAAAGGATGTGTATTGGAGAAGTATCGAAGTTCTCTAGGTTCAAGTATGGTAGATGCATTATTTTTCACACCAGAATGGTTAAAATATTTGAAACATCGATGTGATGAAGAATGTGAAGGTAAACAAATATTTTTTTTATATAGTTTGTTAATACACTTATTCTGAATATTTATTCTATATACATTGACATTTAAATATGTTTATATTTTTAAGAGTCCATAGATGATGTAAATACCTGATTTTGACCCGGTGTAAAAAGAAAAAACGTACGCGAAGAACCGAGTCGAGAAATATTGAGATAGAAAAATTTGTTATATATATATGAAACAAAAAAAATATATATATATGAAACAAAAAAAAAGGAATATATATATATATATTCACCTAATGTTCCACCCACATTTGTCTCTTCATCAACTTGCTTATCCAACAAATAAAAAATTAATAATATTTCTATATAAAGGAAGGAAAGCCACGGCAATTAGAAGGATGAGGATGGGGAGCTTGGAGAGAGTTGTCGAAGCCTTCAGCAAGTAGAGAGAAATGAGAGAGAAAAAAATAGAAGAGAAAAATAGAGGGAAAAATATCGGTGATTATCAGTCTTGGTTTCTCGTACGGAAAAATGTTTGTACATGGTTTGTTTAATTAAAAAAAATGCATGTAGTCTTTTTGGGTCAAGAATGATCAAAACGGGCAATTCAGGCAAATTGAAAAAAAAAATCAAAATCAAACTAAAGTACCGAAAGGGCGGATTATGAGCTTGCGAGCTTTTAAGACGTAATCAAACTCCTGAACTCGATTCTCTGGACGTAGACCTTTCTAAGCCCTAGGATGTTAACTCCATGTACCCTAGGTAATTTTAGTATTCCGACTAGCCTTCAATTAATCGGTGGCGACTCTTTCAATTTTTTCGGGCTGGTTGATGACCCCGCTCGACCGGACCCTTCGCACGCCAAGACCCGACATTTTCAAATTGAAATTAAAACTTTATTTTTCAAACGGGTTGGGGAAAGTTGGATCCGACGTCCGACAATTTGGCGACTCTGCTGGGACCTCTTTTAGAGGGTTTAAGCTTTGTCATGTTTGCTTTGCCATATGATATTTTACCATATCTGTTTTGACAGTTTGCTCATGCTTGAAGTTTCAAATTTTGTCCAAAAGGTGTGGTAATTGTAATAAGTAAAAAAAAAATTAAATACTTGTTTTGCACACACCACGCACCATTACCCGCTCGGACCTGGAGCACATTAAGAGCTTAGGGAGTTTAGTAGGGGAATGCGCCCAGATCGGTTTGGACCGCTGGCACGCACCCAAACAACTCAACTCGATGATCAGAATGGGCCCATGATCCTCTTTAGGGGGTGAGGTTCCGCTGGTTAAGAGGACCTAGAAATTCCATCCATTTAGAACAAAAGCTCCACACCGTGTTTAACCTTTACCAGTTTTGTGTGTATTTCCATTTTTGGGCTGAACTGATGTAAATGGGAATTCAGTCCAAGTATTTGGATACAAGATTGATCCACAATTCATGAAGAAGATTCAGCCCAACAATTGGGAATTAGAAATCAGCCCAACAACTCTATAAAAGATGTTTGACCCATGAATAAATTTGGCCCGTGAAGAAATTTGACCTATGAAGAAGTTTGGCCCATTGATGTAAATGTGTTGTTTTGGCCTTAGATCATGACATGTATAGGATTGAGCCTTTTGTATTATATAATCGAGACTGTTGTAAATGTAATACGAGTCTTACTAATGAAGTTAAATTCTTGCACTTGCATTGCATTTTTCAAAAAAAAATGTAAGTTCTGTTCATTCAATCTTATATCCTTAAGACGTTTCACGCACCATCATTGCCCTCACATTAAGGTCATATAGCCCCATACGGTCGAAATTGCCCGAATATGGAAAGCCATGACAAAAGAGAATAAAAAATACGTGAACAAGAAGATTAACTAGGTTCACCAGCTCGTAAACTACAAAGTCAATTGGATTCTCCTTAATGCCTTGTCTAAATTCTGGAATATGGAAAACGTGTCTGCGTGATTAACAACAATGGAATACATCCACAAGTTCCATTCGACACCTGCAAATCCGTCTTTCAACCTGGATGAGATAATCGGGGATAGATCCGAACAACCACCGTCATTCTATCAATGTGGAAGTACCTTGTAAAAATGTGAGGGCAACGTATCTAAGTTGAATTACACCCTTGAACAGTTCATACGAAGAAAGAGGCAAATAAAACGATTTTCAAAATACATGTCCTCGACCTTTGTTCGAACCAAGGAACAAGCAACAAATGCACTCAATGAGCTACATCGTTGTGTGAAACGTCTTAAGAACTAGACACCGATTGCCCAAATCCTTATAAAGTAATTTTGAAAAAAACTTTTGCCATACATGCAATCAAAGTCTACGAATGGAATGAACGGAACATACAGAATTTTTTAAATCAATCATGCATGATAAATTGTGTATTCATCCTTCTTACTACGGTATTTTGGATTTAGGTTTCCGAAAACCCATGCGACATTCGATGTCTCCAGCACCTCAAAAACACGAGGAGAAATTCATCAAGCTATAGCAAACCATGCACACCATGAGTTCCCGCACAGTGCAGTCAATCATTGACATGACCTCCCAAGCCGAGCAACTTTCCTCTTTTGAATTCCAGGCAGCCGTGACTACCACAGTATCCCCGACCTCATCTTCCCGAGGAACACTACTGTCGTGGCACCTCATCAATCCATGTCATGCAGTTTTGCCATCCTGACGAAGCTCCACCTCCCACATATGGCCATCCTAACCAAGGTCCACCTCCCACATATGACCATCACACACCCGGAATGAAAAAGACACTTTTAGGACTGGATTTTCGTCCTAATTGCAAAGATTATGAAGTCGCCCGGAGGAAATGTTTAGCCGAAAATTCAAGGACATTGTTGTTTCCTCCCCTCGTCGTTTCATTCCCAGATCTGCCACAAGTGATCTAACCCAATGACGTTGATACTCAGGAGGGCTTGTCATGCTTATTTTCAACTGGTATCACCATTGGAGCTCTGATTGATGAAACTCCCGCATGCCTTTTTGATCGTCCACTCGCTAATGTGGGGCACCCTTGCCGAATCTGACTCTATTCATTACGGAGAATGATATGTTGGCTCACACGAAATTGCAATTTGGAACACAAAATCAAGCAGATACCAAATTGTATCAATTCCTGAATGCAGTGAGTGATGAGTATAATCAAGAAAAAGATGATTTACTACGAGAAAACCCGTTACCTAAGGTAAAATCGACTTATGCAACTATCCGATCAAGAAAAGGACTGGAGACAAGTAATCGGTACCGCAACAAGGAGGGACGTCAAGGTTTTCATAACCGGAATTGAGTTTGTCTTCTATGTTACACCTCGCTCAGAGGAAGTGGCAATCGAAGTCAAATCGACACACGCCACCATACCACATTCGGCCACCGGAAGACGGAAGACTGTTTTACAAAGTACATGAGATGAGAAAAACAACTCCCTGTTGTTTGATCGAGCTGAAGCAGAGACGTCTTAAATAGAGATGGGCAGACACATTTTTGACACAGGTCCGGCGTCGTTGTTGACTCCTGCATAAGAATCGCCATTGTTAACACGGGATAGACGCTGTTGTTAACTCTTGCAGAGGAGACTCCATTGTTAACACGGGACATACGCGGTTGTTAACTCCTATAGAGGAGACGCCATTGTTGACACAGGAAGATGTTGTTGTTCACAACAGGGGAGACGTCGTTGTCGCTGCATAGAGACGCCATTATTTGCGGCGTCGATTGGAAATGCATGAAATGTAGCCACTACAGAAAGTTTCGTCACACCAAGGCAGAGTAATTCCAACTCATTGGATTCCCCGAAGGGTGGAGAAACCCATGGAGGAACAACAACATCGACGCCAGCAACGTCGTCACCACGGGGATGAAAGATGCGAAAACGAAAAGCAGACCAACAATCACCTTGTGTTCTTATTTGCGTCCTTGCATTCAAAAAAATTGGCAACGCTCACACCCATGAGTAAAATTTCTCCGGGAAACCAAAAACTGCCAATGAAGATCAAAATCAAAGATGTTTCACCCTATTATTATACAATCGAAGAATCATACGGTCAACCATGACTCACTGATATAAAAAGATACCTGGCGTACGGAGTTCCCAGAGAACGCCACAAGAAAATGTTTGAATGGTCATGCGAGGAATAACTTGCAATTAATTTCTCAATGACCCGATTATACCCATTTGAGATGCGTGAATGCTAGAGAAGCTGAGCATCTAATGGAAGAAATTCATGAAGGTTGTTGATGCCCACACATTAACGTGTGAGACTTGGGTAATTTTGGTTCACCATGACGGTTGACTGTATAGAACATGTCCAACAATATTACTTATGTGTACGCGGACCAAATCCATGCGCCACTGCACGAGCTCTACTCCAGGACTTCACCACGGGCTTTCTCAATGTGGGGCATCGATGTAATCAACATGATTTTCCCAAAGGCGTTCAATGGTCATCGATTCATATTGATTACAATCGATTACTTCACCATGAGTAGAGGTTATTACCCTGGCGTCAATAACGACAAAGGCCATTGAATTTTTCATCAGCCAGGACATCATTGTGTGTCATGGGATGCCGAAGTCAATCATCACCGGCAATGCCAGAAATCTAAATTGGTCGATGAGTTGTGATCAAGTATAAAAATTCATCTCCATATCGTCCACAAATGAATGACGCAGTGGAAGCAACAATTAAAGGACTAGCATGATAAGCTGCTTTTGGCACTTATGGCATACATGACCTCAATACAGGCACCAACAGGGGAAACCCCATTCTCCCTTGTTTACAGGATCGAAGCTGTGTTGCCAATTAAAGTAGAATACCCGTCAGCTAGGATCCTCGCTGAGGCAGAGAAGGACGAGTCAGAGTAGGCGAAATGCAGATACGTGCAATTGAACCTCATGACAAAAGGCGGCTCATCGCGCAGTGTCACAGGCATTTGTACTAGCAACGCATGGCTCGTGCATTTAACAGGAAAGTCAGTCCAATAAAATTACAAGCAGTCAATCTAATTCTCAGAAAAAAAAAATTCTTCGAGTCAATCCAGACTCTCGGGGCAACTTTGTGCCTAAATATGAAGGGTCTTATGATGCCAAAGAGACTTTCAGCAGAGGAGGCATGATCGTCACCGACATGAACGACCAAGAACTCCCCAGTCCAATAAGTATGGACGCACTCAGAAAATACTATCCTTAAGGAGTTTGTAACCATAAAGTGAACCTCCAAAAGTGAGAGAAAAATCCCGCTAAATCGAAAACCCGAAAGGGCGGTTTAGGAAAAATTTAGGGAAGAGGGGCATGATTGAAAATCCCCCAAAAGACAATCATGGCAAAAGGAAAGGAATCCCTACTAGGTTGAAAACCCGAAAGGGCAACCTAGGCCAAAATTAAGGGAACCGAGAGGTGCGGTAAAACAAACGTAGCAAAAAGATAGAAAAGCGAGAGATTTTTTTTTAAAAAACTTCAAGTCAATCCAGACTCTCGGGGCAAGTTTGTACCTAAATATGAATGGATTTATGTCATCAAAGAGATTATCAGTGGGGGAGCCATGATCATCACTGACATGGACAAAAGAGAACTCACCAATCCAATCAATGTGGATGCAGCAAAAAAAAACTCGTAATCAGAAAGTGAGCCTCTAAAAATGAGAGAAATTACCGCTAAATCGAAAACCCGAAAGGGCGGTTTAGGCAACAATTAGGGAAGAGGGGCATGATTAAAAATCCCTAAAAAGGGCGATCATGGCAAAAGGGAAGGAATCAAATCCCTGCTAGGTTGAAAACCCAAAAGGGTAACCTAGGCAAAAATTAAGGGAATCGAGAGGTGCGGGAAAAAAAACTAATACCATATCAAAAGGAAAGAAAATCAAAAGATAAAAAAATGCTCAAAGGTGGACGACAGTGTTTCCCACAGTAGCAATAAAAAAAAGTTGTGATCGGCATTAATTTGAGCTGCCACAACAACTTGCATGGATACTCTTTGTGAACATAGCATGAATGGCTTTAGGGAACTCCATCAAGAAGGACTCCAAAGTCAATTAATGAGAAAACAGTCTGAAAAATCCGCACAAGCAGTCAGACATCTCGAGAAGGGTTTATACCTACAAAGTGAATTACAAGTGAATTACAAGCTGATGAGTGGAGTCTCTAGGTGTTCAACATCCGCAAGTCATTCTCGACGAACAGGACCTGTAGTTATCTAGCTTCTGGGAGTTACAAGCCGATAAACGGAGCCTTTAGGTATTCATCCGCCACAAGTCATCCCCAACGATTAACACCTATAGATGTCTAGCTTCTGAAAGTAACAAGCCGACGAACGGGACCTTGAGGTGCTCAACCCCCATAAGTCATCCTCAACGATGCTTCTGGTCAGAAATATCCTCAACTTCCATCTCGTTGATGGCAATAAAAAAAACGACGAGCGGAGCCTTTAGGTGTTCATCCTCCGCAAGTCATCCTCGATGACCAGAATCTGTAGTTATCCATCTTCTGGGATTCACAACTCGACAAGCGGAGCCTTTAGGTGTTCAGCCTCTGCAAGCCATCCTCAACAAGTAACAAGACGACGAGCGGAGCCTTTAGGTGTTCAGCCTCCGCAAGTCATTCTCGACGACCAGGACCTGTAGTTATCCAGTTTCTGCAAAAAAAACCCGACAAGTGAAGCCTTTAAATGTTCAGCCTCCGCAAGTCATCCTCGATGGCCAGGACCTGTAGTTACCCAGCTTCTGGGAGTCACAAGTCGACAAACGGAGCCTTTAGGTGCTCAACATCCGCAAGTCATCCCCAACAATCAGAACCTGTAGAAGTCTAGCTTCTGAAAGTTACAAGCCGACAAGCAAAGCCTTTAGGTGTTCAGCCTCCGCAAGTCATCCCCAACGATCAGAACTTGTAGATGTCTAGCTTCTGAAAGTGACAAGCCGACAAGCGGAGCCTTTAGGTGTTCAGCCTTCGCAAGTCATCCCCAACGATCAGAACCTGTAGATGTCCAACTTCTGAAAGTTACAGGCCGACGAACGGGGCTTTGAGGTGCTCAACCCCCGCAAATCATCATCAACGATGCTTCTGGCCAGAAAAATCCTCAACTTCCAGCTCGTTGATGGCAAAAAAAAAAAAAGGCAAGCGGATACTTTATGTATTCAACCTTCGCAAGTCATCCTCGATGACCAGAACCTGTAGTTATCCAACTTCTGGGAGTCACAAGCTGAAAATCGGAGCCTTTAGGTGTTCAACCTCCGCAAGCCATCTCCAACGAGTCACAAGCCGACAAGCGGAATATTTAGGTGTCAGCCTCCGCAAGTCATCCTCGACGACCAGGACCTGTAGGTGTCCAGTTTCTGGGAATCACAATCTGATGAGCGTTTAGACGCTCATTCTCCACAAATCATCGTCAACAATCGGGACTTGTAGATGTCTAACTTCCGAAAGTTGCACGATAATGTGTGTCTACTCTATAAATAATAAATCAAAAGGAGCCAAAATCATTTGTTTGTCCTTGAACACACACTCATGAAATCACTTGCATGAGCGCGTGTTCAAAGAGGGGCAACTGTAAACACCTGATTTTGGCCCGGGGTAAAAAGAAAAAACGTACGCGAGGAACTGAGTCGAGAAAAATTGAGATAGAAAAAATTTGTTATATATATATGAAAAAAAACAAAAACAATATATATGAAAAAAAAAGAAATATATATATATATATGTATTCACCTAAAGTTCCACCCGCATTTGTCTCTTCATCAACTTGCTTATCCAACAAATAAAAAATTAATAATATTTCTATATAAAAGATGGAATGCCACGACAATTAGAAGGATGGGGGAGAGTTGTCGAAGCCTTCGGCAAGTAGAGAGAGACGAGATAAAAAAAATAGATGAAAAAAAATTGAAAAATATCAGTGATTATCAGTCTCGGTTTCTCGTACGGTATTTTAACCTCTAATGAGTTAGGTATATTTCTCTCATATTCAATATCATATTTGTATTTTATAAATATGAAATAAAATTGAGAGTTTATATACATATATTATATATTTATGTATAATATACTTGTTAATATATATATATAATATTTGTATTATGTTTATTTAATACTATATATATCTATATGTATAATATATATTTATATTATGTTTATGTATTACTATATATATCTATATGTATAATATATATTTATATTATGTTTATGTATTACTATATATATCTATATGTATAATATATATTTATATTATGTTTATGAAATACTATATATATCTATATCTATATGTATAATATATATTTATATTATGTTTATGTAATACTATTATATCTATATGTATAATATATATTTATATTATGTTTATGTTATCTATTTATCTATATGTATAATATATATTTATATTATGTCTATGTAATACTATATATATATATTATGTATATGTATAATATATGTATATTATGCATATGTCTTAGGTCTTTCCCAAACTTTGATGAAGGTTACAACTCGGTCCTTGGACTCTCGGGTCATTTCTGGAACTTTATCGAGTGTTATAAACGAAACCGGAAAAGTTTTGGGTCATTTGTGCAATTTTGATTTTTTTTAAATTCAGCTCGGTTTTTAAAAAAATTACATTTTATTTCTAAACTTTTCTATACATTCCATGATTTCTCAAAAATGTTACAAATAAGTCTAGAATAATTTTTGGGTTATTTTTAGAATTTACCAAGTGTTACAAATAAATCTAGAATAGTTTAGGGTCAATTTTGTAATTTTAAAAAAAAATATTTTCAGTTCAGTTATAATATTTTCGAAAATTACATTTTTGATTCCTAAATTTTTTCTGGATATTCCATGATTTCTCAAATGTTACAAATAAGTCAAGAATAATTTTCGAGTTATTTTGGAGATTTACCAAATGTTACGAATAAGTCCAGAATAGTTTAGGGTCATTTCTGCAATTTTCGAAATATATTTGTCTAATTCAGCTCAAATTTTAATAAATCTCATTTTGGTCCCTATATTTTTTTTGGACATCCTATAACTTCTCCAACGAGCTTAATATCTTCAAAAATCATACGTGCATGTTTTAACACGTTTAAAATGGCTCAAGAGTTTAACCAATTTTTCCTCTGGACGTAGACCTTTCCAAGCCCTAGGATGTTAACTCTATGTACCCTAGGCAATTTTAGGATTCTGATTTGCCTTAAATTAATCGGTGGCGACCCTTTCAATTTTTTCGGTCTGGTTGATGACCCCGCTCGACCGGATCCTTCGCTCGCCAAGACCCGACATTTTCAAATTGAAATTAAAAAAATATTTTTCAAACGAGTCGGGGAAAGTCGGATCCGGCGTCCGACAGGTGAGATAAGGGAATTGGAGGAATTTTTGCCAACCATGATAATTGACGATGACCTAACATAAACAAGTAAGTAATTATTATTTTAAATATTAAAATAAACTTTAAAGATTGCTATTTAACTAACTCTTGAGTGTGATGTTTTTTTATATTTTTTTGGACAAAATACGATTCATATTAAGAAGAGCCCGTAAAGGGGCGTTCCGAGTCTATTACAACATCATTGTTCATAAAAATAATAACAAAGGGATGGTGGTGTAGACACCTAGACGTGATGACTTATCCCCGCAAGAGCTTGTTTCGCTATCCAGTCCGCGCACTGGTTTGCTGATCGTGGTACATACCTCCCTGAGATTTCGGTGACAGTACCAGCAAGGTGAAGGATGTTACCTATGATCGTGTCAGATCTCCACGATCTTAGAGCACCTCGCATTTGATCTATCACAACCTTGGCATCTGATTCTATCTCCACCTTGGTCCAGTTGTTGTCGATTGCAAGTTGAACCCCAAGAAGGATCGCCTTTGCCTCGAGGTATTCGGTGCCCTCTGCTTGTTCAGGTCCGAGTTTTCCCCCTATTAGATTCCCATCCGAGTCGCGGGCCATATCTTCCATTCCCTCCCTTCCCAAGTCGCTTGACCAGGCTGCATCACAATTAATTTTTATCACGTTTGTAGAGGGCCTTACCCAGTACACCTTCTGCAGCTCTGTTCGTGTCCCCATCTGGTGATTCTGCCATACTCTGCTGATATGGGATGTGTTAGCTTGCTTGGCTGCCATGCATTCCTCGATCAGCTTTCTCACCTGGAGGACGACCCCGTTTGGGTCTGGTTGACGCTGTTGGAACACCAAACCGCACCTTACCCTCCAAATCGCCCAACAAGTTGTCAGAGTTATTGCCCATCTTATTGTTGCATTCGTTCTAGATGTCAGTCCTTCCTTACTTCTATGCAGCATCCATTGTTGAATGGAGCTGCACCCTTCCTGTGCATCGTTCAAACCCAGCAGCTCCATCCACACTTGTCTTGTCCAGTGGCATCTGAACATAAGGTGCTCACAAGTCTCCCGCTGGTCACACATTGGACAGGTTGGATCCACCTGCATGCCTCTACTTCTCAAACCCTCTAGGACCGATATCGCTTCCTTGGCCAGTTTCCATGCAAACACTTTTATTTTCGGAATCGTGGTTGCTTTCCAAATCGCTGCCCTGAGACACTGCATCATTGAGAGTCCCGATCCATCTTCTTCCTCGAGTGGTCCTTGGTTTTCCTCCCGGATTAGGTGGTAAGACGAGCGGACCGTGATATGCCCTTCTCTCTCGAAAGGTCAGCACACCGTGTCTCCCCTCTGGGCAAGAGGGATGGGGACGTTGAGGATTGCTGCAGCTTTCTCGTCCGAGACCTGTGCCCTTACCTTATGTTCATTCCACTGCCTCGTTGGTGCATCAATCCACTCGGCCATCCTTGTGTTTTCCTAGACTTCCGTAACTGAATAAGTCCCTAGCCTTTGGTCGAATATATCTGGGATCCATGGGTCCATAAATGGCCTTATCGCATTCCCATCTCCCACTGTCCAGACTACCGCATGCATGACCGCGTCCCTCCCCGACAGTAGACTATTCCACGCCCAAGAAGCCCTACTACCCTTGGAGGCCTGAAGAAAAGACACAGATGAGAAATACAAACCCTTGAGAACCTTTGCCCATAAGGTTGTTGGTTCATCGTGTAGTCGAGCCTCCATCTTCCCGAGCAAGGCTAGGTTGAAGGCCTCTAATTCACGAAAGCCAAAGCCCCTAGACTTTTTCGATCTCGTCATCATTTCCCACTTAGTCCAATGAATTCTCCTATATCCATTTGCGGCCCCCACCAAAACCGAGCTATTTGAGCATTTACCTTCTTACACCAAGTCCTTGGAATTTGGAAGACACTCATTGCATAAGTTGGAATTGTCGTGATCACCGCCTTTATTAGTACTTCTTTCCCTGCATTATTAAGGAGACGTTGTTTCCATCCTTGAATCTTATTTGAGATCCGGTCTTGTAAGAAGCTAAGTGCCTCCACCTTGGACCTGCCCCAAAGAGAGGGTAGACCCAAATATTTTCCCGGGTTTGATGCTAGCCTCATCCCAAACACGTTGGCTATCTCCTCTTGATCATTGCCCCATTCGGCTCCTCCACAATAAATAGTTGATTTGTTATAGTTTACCTTTTGACCCGAGACTATGCAATACTCCTTTAGCGTCGCTCGTAACGCTTGTGCATTCTCGACCGATCCTTTGATGAAAAATAAGGAATCATCCGCAAACAAGAGGTGGTGAATTTCTAGACAGCTCCCTCGCGGCTTGATTCCCTGAATCTCTTTAAGACGTACCTTTTGTTCTACCCGCCTGGATAAGACATCAAATACAAGTATAAATAAGTATGGAGATAAGGGGTATCCTTGACTTAAACCTCTTGTGAGCTGAATCTCATGCGTTGTCTTCCCATTCACACCAACCCGATACGATACTGTTGATATGCATTCCTTTATCTAGTTCACCCATACACCATGGAAGCCTCTCTTCTCCAAGACCGATAAGAGAAAATCCCACTCGATCCGATCGTATGCCTTCTGCATATCTAACTTGAGAGCACAGTCTACTATCGTCCGTGTCCCTCCCCGCCTCCTATTAGTCTTCATGTAGTGGAGCATCTCGTGCGCAATCAAGATATTATCTTGTATCTGTCTCCCTGCAACGAATGCACTCTGATAGGGGGTAATAAGTTCTTTTAAATAGGGTTTCAACCTGTTCGCAAGAACTTTCGACACAATCTTATAACCGAAGTTACACAAACTAATTGGGCGAAAATCCGATGCCGACTCGGGGTTAATAATTGTTGGGATCAGGGTAATATTGGTTTGATTTAGAAAGGGGGGACGTTTACCTGTTAAGAGGAAGACTTTGACCATGGTGACGATGTCTGGGCCTACCACCTTCCAGTTCCTTTGATAGAAAGATCCCGAGAAACCATCCGGTCCCGGTGCCCTTGACCCCCCCCCCCCCCCCCAACTGAAACACTGCCACCCGTACCTCCTGATCTGTGACCTCCTTTGTTAGTTCCTTGTTCACTTTCATTGAGTTTTCCCTTGGAAGGCACCACAACAGATATGATCCCAACATGTCTGATCTTGCCCCTTCGATGTTGAGCTCCTCCCTGCGGTCGGAAGTAAAGAGATTCAAATAGAAGGAATGGATTTCCTTCATTATATTCTTTTCCTCCTCGATCCACCTTCCCTTCGAGTTTCGGATCTTAATGATCTTGTTTCTCCTCCTACGATCTAGGGTGGTTTGATGAGTACTTTGAATTTCTGTGCCGGTGGTTTAACCACCTAACTCTCGAATGTTGCCTCCAGTATATTTCCTCGAGTGTCCACAATGCGTTAAGTTTTGACTTGAGGATTCTTGTCACCACCAAAGACTGCTGGTTCGGTGTCCTTGTTCCTAGAGAATGAAGCTGTCTCTTGATCCAATCTATCTCTCTTTTGTTGTTTCCGAAACAACTCTTACTCCAGTGCATAAGATCCGATCTGCATGAATCGAGCTTTTGTTTCAGATCTTCCACCCTCTGCAGGCGTCCTCCCCCGATCCAAGCCTTCTTAATCACATCAAAACACTCCGATTTTTCGAGCCACATTTCCTCGAACCTGAAAGTTCTCCTCCCTTTAAACTCCGGTTGATCCAAATGCAAGGTGATTGGACTATGATCAGAGCCTACAAGACCCCGTTGACAACTTGTGCTCGGCTGAACCTGGCGGACCACGCTAGGTTGGCTATCACCCGGTCTAGCCTCTCGACAATTCTTTCACTTCCAACTCTATTATTCGACCATGTATACATTTGGCCTTTGAAACCAATATCTCTCAACGCCGTGTCCTCAAGCAAACTGTTAAACCCATCTATTTTCCTTTGCTCTTTCCTTCTTCCCCTATCTTCTCCCCGTGATTTGAAATATTGTTGAAATCACCCAAACACACCCAAGGATCAGCTCGGCCCCTGCCTCTAACTCTCAATCGATTCCAGTTATGTGTTCTTCTACCAAAATTGGTGTCACCATACACCCAAGTAGCAAACATCTGGTCCCCCGTCTCCTTAAGTGTAACCACCTAATCAATAATATTCTTACTAATATGGTTGTTTTGAATAACCACTTCATTGTTCCACCACAATGCAAGTCCTCCACTTATTCCAATCAGATTCACATACAAACTATTCTCCATACGTACCTCTTTTCGCACCCTTTCACAAAAATCCTCTGGTTGTTTGGTTTCCATTAAGAAAACGATAACTGGCCGAAGACTCCTTATGTGGTCTTTTAGTTGGCGAACCGTTAGGGGAGACCCCAACCCCTGACAGTTCCAACTTAGGATGCTCAATGGGTCCTTGGGGATGTTTTGGGACAGCCACCAGAACCTCTCTTTGACGGTGATGATCTTGCATATTCTTGACGTGCTATGGATATACGATGTGCTTGTTTCCTATCTGGTCCAAGTCTGATTGATTTTCTTGTTCTCTCTGTGTCAGATGTTGTGCCTTCTCTGCCCGTTCTACCCACATTCCCTAGCTTAAGAGTGCGTTCCTCATTTAGTTTCCACGAGGGAAGCTTCCTCTTTTTGTATCTTTGGTGGTCAACTTCGTCCCCTTGGACTTTTTGATCTTCCCCAGTAGACTGCATGGGGATGACCAGATTCCCGACAGGTTGGAAAGTGTTGTCACTGATCGCCATGAGTGCTCGACTTGGGTTTCTGATCGGGGAGTCAATAGGCACCAGGTTCAAGTCGACCATGAGGTTGATTTGTTGGAAGGTTTTCAGAGACAGCTGCAGGTCAGTGCTCGGGATAAGTGAATGGGGTTGTGTGACCTGATTGCTCGAGGGGATAGTGCTTGGGAGGGGTGGGTAAGTTTCGGGGTGGGGTAGGCAGGGAAGCAAATTTAATTTCCTGATGAGGGGTGAGATGTAAACCAGGGTTGGGAATGTACTGGTTCTCAGGGGTAACTGTTTGGTGATGGTTGGATGATGAAGCATTGGGGATGAGGTTTCTTGTGTGGGTAGATCGGTGGGCTGGTATAGATGTAGACAGGTTTGGATGGATAAGTTGCAGGTCAGGTAAAGAGGAAGGGGGTGCTCTGGGCCAAGGGTGAAAGTAAGGTTGGGTGAATCTCCAAGGCTGCTTGTGGGGACAATTTGGTTCTGGGGAACAGAATTGTATCCTTCGCATGCCTCCTTTACCGGTAGTCTTGAAGAGCTTGTCGAGCCTCCTCTTCTAAGTGTTCCCGAAATGACAGTCTCCTTTAGCTGCTCATGTTTGATGGATGGTCCCATCCCCTCTTGAGCTTTGTGGCCTCCCCTCATGAGATCCCTCCACGAGGTCCTATTATTGTCTTTTTTCTTCAACTAATTGACATTTCCTCCCCCTAACTGGTGCCACGCCACACTTCTCCTCGGCCTTACTCCCGTCAACCAGGGTCCATACATAGGGGAATTCGTGTTGATCTCCGACATGACGATTTCTGAGTGATAGAATTGCGATGTGTGGCCCAGTTTCCCACACCCGTAATAAAAATCCGAGAGTCTCTCGAACTTGATAGAATCCCATTTGTCTTCACCCTTTGCATTCGTCCACCAGAAACCAGGTAAAAGAGGATTGCATGCATTAACTTCAGTTTTGATTCTCATATAACCCCTACTCTACATCTTATTCTCATTTTCTATTTCAAGACATGTGCCCAAATTCATGGCAATTTGGCGAGCATTATCGTCATTCATCATTTCTAAGCTTGAACCATGCACTTGAGCCCATATTTGAACCAGATTGAGATCTACTTCTCTTGCACTTTGGCTAACCTGGCATTTTCGAAGGTTGAGGCAGTGTCCGTGAATCATCCACGGTGCCATGTCAAGGATGCGATCCCTGTCCTTCTCTCTTGTGAATTCAAAGGCCATAACACCCTCTTCAACATCTATCATCTTGACCGAGGAGAAGTTTGCCCATGCCATTTTTAACACGTTTCTGACTGCTGTATTTTTCACAGGTTTCTGCGCAATCATCTTCCCCAACACTCTGAAGCCTGTCTGCTGAGGGGGTCGGGGAACCAGAGTCAGTTTGGTCCGTCGGAAGACCTCTCCATCGGCGGGAACCGTCGAGTCACTCATGATGCTGTCAGCCCAAACACCTTCACTATCGTCGTCACCCACCTGCAAAACAATTTACAGAGAAGAACAAGGTGCCCAAGAAGAAAAAGAAACGGGAAAAAACAGGGAACGAGGTTTGTAGTAAAAGTTGTTCTATGAACAGAACCATGTAGGTGAAGAAACTAGCTGATTTGTGACGTTCCAGAAGAAATCAGAGTCTTCGTTGAATCATTCGCCAATCACAAGCTGCCATTTACTGCTTTGACACTTTATGCGGCGGCTTCAAAGGTTGAAGCAGAAAGTTCCCTCACAGGGCAGAACCCTGGAGAGATGAGAGAGGAGCGCGTGTCCTTTACGCATTACGTGATGTTTTTTTTATTAAATAGGTGATATTTCTCACCGTGTTAAGGTGTAACACAAAACAAATAATGCAACAAGTTATCATGAAATTAAGACTCAAGCATTTTGATTGGAGTAGCATTGTTTGGTTGGAATGTAGTAGCATTTTATTGGAATATTATAAGAATATTTTATTGAACTATTGGTATATATATATATATATATGTCTAAATGGTCCAAATGGTTTAGATAGAATCAAAACTGAAAAAACAAGACCATACCAAATAGTCTCGGTCTCAAAGCCTAAATTAGTGAACCAAAATTTTCGAACCAGGCCGATTTTGATCACCCCTACAAGCAAAAGCTATGCAGACCCGTGAAAATTTGACAGGGTACCCAAAGTTTAAGTTGATAGAAGGTGAAAAAACCCGACCTTGACTTTTGTATTTCTGGTAGAGTAGTTAGCACTTAGCAATCTATAAGGCCATTGCAACCAACCCAAGTAGATTAAAATTATCAGTGTTGGAGATAATTATCGGAACTAACTGAATAACATTGTAACATTGTGCTAGAACCTCAGCCTGTGAATCCGACGAGGTTGTTGTGGCACCGCAAGGTAAACGAAATGATAACACATTTTATTAACTCAGAACTAGCAGTTCAACTTCAAAGGAACATTTAACAGTACAAAACTACAGATGGAGTAACAGAACATAAATGGAACACGTACGTTTTAAGACATGAACTTAATTAAATGTTTCATTTTACAGCATACTGTCGGTGCGGGAAGGGAGGCGGCGGAAGAAGTTGATGGGTACGGAGGGAAGTCGATGGCGGAACCTGGGGTGCCTCATCATATAAAATCCGGCCAGAGCAGCGATCACCTGGAACGGCGTCACGTACATAACGAGTGCAGACACGAGGCAGAACGTAAGAAATAGGGCGGTGCCACGTGGGTCGCGCCAGCTCAGCAGTGCCTGGAATCTCTCTCCCTGAGTTGCCACGTCACCGACCACGGTCTGTATCCGGCCCGCCACGCTGCGTAACCTGTCGTACCTGAGCCTGACGATATCTGCATTCTTGCTCGTCGGGAAAGTGTCAAACTCTTCGTCGAGTTCGTCGGGGTGGACTGCCTCGGCCTGGGAAATTCTGGTGTTCATGTGGGGCGGGTATCGGGGGCGGTATCGGAAATTCCACATCCCAATGAGGAACATATAGAGGAACGCGGTTGGGAGGATGAGCTCCGGGAAGCAGACGAGCATGAGGAAGAGTACGTGGACGAGGACGGTCGTGATCGGGTTCTTCCACATGCAGATGTCTCCGTACCACTTCCCCACCGCGAATAACCCCGCAAAGACCGTCATGAGCCGGAAAAAGTTCGCCTTGCTCTTCCGCATGGACCATAGGTGCGAGTCCGCATCGGTCATGTATTCGACCACCTCTCTACGAAGAGGCGGCTCTGCTCGACCCAGTCGGGCCGCCACGATTGTAACTGCCTGGTGGCGGAGCATGTCAAGCTGCATGACGTTGAACGGCCGCACGTAATGCATTTTGGGGAGGAGCGGTCGGCTGTATGTGTACATCATGTTTGCGAAAGATGTGCACGAGAATCGGATCGCTAGGTGGAGCTCTCCCATTTTCTTAACTCCGGTAGGGTGGAGGACTAGTAATGGGTAAGTATGGGTGTAGACCCGTCTCGTTTCGAGGGTTGAGATTCGAATCCTGACCTTCCCGATCCTCAAATCCTTGTGTCCTTTCTCTCCCAACTGGCTATTATCAAACACTCCGATCGTTAAAACCGTGGCCGGGTCGAAAACCTCCCACGTGTATTGCTCGTTGAACTTGGGACAGAGGTTATCAACTAGGGTTCGTGTCCGGATCCACTTGTGTCCGTATTTCGCGACACAGTATGTATCTGAGGTTCCCTTCCCCTCTCGAGTCTTCATCGGGTGAAGTCCAGCCGCGTTCAAGATCCCAAGCTCGAGAACTCCAATTGGCGGCCTCCACAACTGCTTAGCCGTCGGTCGGAGGTCACTACTGTAATGGGTCGACTCGTCAAGTACGTGGTATCCTCCATCAAGACAAACCCTAAGATGGATCCTCATCGAGAACTTCTCTCGCTTTAATTGGTCGACATCGACGACCACCGGCTTCTCCAGGTTGAACCATCGGGAATGCACGATGCGATCGTCCGCGCGCTTCTCCACCATACTCAACGGTATGATCGTCCGCCCGACTATCTCGTCTTTCCCAGGACCCATGCGGTCCTCGACGGTAAGGATAAGGTGGTCTTCGAACGGTTCGGCGGCTACGAAAACTAGATCCTCGTTCCAAAGTGGGTTTAGGGTTCGGGCTTGAACCGTCTTCGTCTTCATGATCTGGTGACCTATCTGAGCCTTGACATAAACATCGGGGAACCGATTTTTCTCTGTCGGGATCAAGTCCTGGGCTTCGATAACATTAACCCTAACATACCACAACCTCGGCGCATGATAAACCTTGGAGCGAATCAAAGTTGATGCGGCCGCCGTACCATCAATCGGAGTGGTTGCATCTGAATGCCACGCATCGGAAAACGCCTCGTCAGCCTGGGTTCCGATCCAGACCGCAAGCATCAACTCTCCTTTGATCTTTTCTCCTTTCTTGTCCTCGAGTCGGTACCACTCCGGCGCGAGAGGACTATCTGGTGGGACCCGCAGCGGTACCTCGTTAATATCAAACCGTAAGATCCCTACAAAATCATCCTTCACCAGATCCTTGTCCTTAAGGACAACATCGAGGGTCGAAGCTTGCATCCGCTCCCTGGAGAAGGCGAACACTTGGTTCCACTCGGGATTCTGCCTCTTCTCGAAGTGGTTGGTGATTCCCCGATAGTTTCCGACCCGAACCTCCACAAATGGGTCGATACTCCCCGTTATATCCATGGCCGGAAGCTCCCGAGCCTTCACAACCCTAACGTAGAGAAAATGCATCTGCTCGACTAGGTCATACGTGCTGGACCTCTTATCTCCCCGAACCACCCGACCTCCGACAACTCTTCCTCCACCCAGAAATGGGCTTGTTTCCTTCAACGCGTAGTCCACAGGCTGGGCTGATGCAGCAGAGTACATTCGAACCAACCTTGGGGGATGCATGTCGGGCTTCAGCTGATCTGACACAAGACCACCAACCCTCGGGCCATGATCTCTTTCCGGAACATGATCACGATGAGAGATCTCAGGCGCTGCATGCTGGTTTGGAATCGGGTTATGGTTCGGGTTGGGGCCGGAGTGGCTGTTCTGGTTTGGAAGGTGATGAAATGTGTGCCGAACCTCCGATTTCTCCATAGGAATCGGGTTCGATGGTTTGATGTTCGGATTGTCGGTGACATAAACCTTGAGCCCAAGCTCTCCCCGGACCCGTGAAAAGATGCCCCGCTTCTCGAGAGGGTAGTGGAACACAACCGAGTCGGAGTAGGGAACGAAGGACGTGCCGCTGATTGTGACTTTTCCAAGGAAGCTTCTGGAGTTTGTGGCCTTGACAACGTTGTAGATGTTGACGTCTAGGGTGAGATAGTGGAGGTTAGTCGGGTCTGATATGTTGAAAAAGAAGGTCTCGTTCCAGACCGGGTCGAGGTCCTTGTCCTTGACGGTGGTTAGGAACCTTTGACCGTCGAAGTAGAGCTCAACGACGGAGTTTGACGAGCCGTGACCGTCTTTCGGGAGGAGGTTGTGGGCCCCGATAACGTCGACTCCGAGCTTTAAGTTTCTGATCATTGTAACTAGCTATAACAGTAGAAAAAGTTTAGATCATTAATTTCACGACAGTAAATACAGACAGATGGGTTTGAATTAATCAAGATATATATATATATAATACTTACCTACAGAGGATGTAATGTAATCTTTAAATTTGGAAAAGGGGTATTGACAGATCAGAGAGTTTTGCTGCCTCGTTTCTGAAAATTATGAATTAATGGAGACAAGAACATCAAGAATCGATGAGTGCATAGACTAGGCTGTGTGCGATAAAGTTGGCGCCTTTTCAGGGAGTGAAATTCTATCTCTATTATTTGATTAAAGAAGTACACACCATGTCAAAATACTAAATTATATTATACATAAATGATAATTAATTAATTTTGTTTGGCCAATAAAATGATAATTAATTAAGTCTCTAAATTTAAAAATTAAAATGGTGAAAGTACGAACCCTAGAAGTTAGGGTTTTGCATGAGCTTGAGGAAAGAAGAAGCCAACTAAGTCAAACATTTGGAATGAATACAAACTAATGTAATGTGAGAGAAGATTAAAGAATTTTTTCGAATAAATTAAGGAACCCTTGATCCTTAAACCCCGGTTAAAACACATGAAAATGGAGACAAGTGTTGAGGGGGCAATCAACAAGGCAGATGAGTATAGTGCAGTAAAAGATAAAACTTTGAGCAGTAAAAACTCCAGAGAAGAAGAAGAACTAAGCTAAAAGTAGAAAGAGATCTGCCAATTTTAAAAGAGGATTGATTCAAGCTTTGGCATTTATGCAGATGACAGAAGCAAAGTGCAGCTATCTTTGGAGATTATAATGACAATGTAACACCAAACTAGGGTTCTTGAAATCAAAGAAAGTTAGTGAAATGCGTGTCTTTGCAGCAATAACAGCAAAGGTGGAGGGAGTTATGAATCGCAGAGGGGGTTTCAGAATTTGAGCATGTATATAAGAAAGCAATAACTCACCGTGGTCACAGATTGAGAGTTGAGAATTGGTTGCAGGTTTCAGCCATGGCCACCAGTGCTGCTGAGTGAAGTGATCATGAATTCAGGAGAGGAGAACAGAGTTACGGGAGGTTGAAGGCGAGTAGAACGGGGAGGGAAATTACAGTACAGAGGTGAGTTAAGGGATGGGAGGTGATGCACTATTGCACTGCTTCCGAGAAAAGAAGAACGGAGTCGTTGTCAGGTTCCAAGTTCAATGGCTACACACGTGTCCCTTATCAGTTATCACTTATCATACCTTTTTTTTTGGACAAAATACTCGTTCTATTTGATGAAATAAAACGGCGTGACACGTAACCCGTGTCACGGATGTTCATTGTTACAATCATTCGCTAATAAACATAAGAAAGGAAGTGGGGGTCTATTGACCCAATCATTAAGACGCACTCCCATACGCGCTTGCCTCGCTATCCAATTGGCACACTCATTTGCCTCCCTCGGAATAGCTCGCCACTGCACTTGCTCGATGTGTTCCGCTATTGATCGGATGTTCGAGACCCATATATCTAACCTCCACTCAGTTGCACCTTCGCGAATTTGCCTTATAACTACTTGGGAGTCCGACTCTACCATGATGTTTGTCCATCCTCGTTCCCGAGCTAGTCGCATTCCCTCGTGTATCGCTAGTGCCTCCATTGTTGTTATATTGTCACACCTTAGTTTCCTGTTAATGCCTCCTATGATACGTCCCTGATCGTCTCGCGCAACGACCCCGATTCCCGCCGCCCCGGTTCTTGGACACCACGATGCATCGCAATTTATTTTGGTTGATCCTAGCATCGGTTTCTCCCATTGTTGATGGCTCGGTTGTCGGTTTGATTGCGGGGTTGTGTTCGGTTGGAGTCTTTCCGCTGCCTCTCGGTTTATGTCCGCGATAATGCGTGCGGGTTCCGGTGGTATGCCTTCGAACTCGGCTTTGCATCTCGCCTTCCATATGTTCCATGATGTGATCATACACTTCTCCCACCTTAGTCTGTGCGCTGGTCCGGTCTCTAGTCCCTTGACTCGGCATTTATCCAGCCACTCCATCGTTTCCACGGTTGGTTCGGTTCGGGTGTCTCCTTGTGTCGCAGCCCAGACTGGTTCGGTCCAAGCACACCCCAATAGCATGTGGTCTCTTGTTTCTAGCTGGCCACAAATCGCACAATCCGGACTCACGTTCATTCCCCTACGTATAAGGTTGCCCTTCACCGCTAATGCATTAGTCGTCAATCGCCACATGTAGTTTTTTACCTTTGGCATCACATTCGCTCCCCAAATAGCCTTCCATATCTCGTTGCCGGTTCGGTTCGGTTCAGTCTGTGTGCCATGGTTTGCGCTAATTTCTCGGAGCCGATGGTAAACCGATCGGGCCTTCGGTTTGCCATCTTTCGAGTGAGGCCAAATGTGTTTGTCCTCCGCATGGTTGTATGGTGTCGGCATAGCTATGATCATTGCTGCGTCCCTGCTAGAGAAAAGCGCGTGTACCTTCTCCTCGATCCATCGTCCATCGTCGCCGATTAGATCTCTAACCCGAGGTTCAGCTTGTGGTTCGAACTCAGCAATTCTGTCCGGTCGGAACCCTTGTTTTTGGGGTATCCAAGGGTCCGAGTATATGCGTATGTCCGAGCCCGTGCCCACCGACCATAGACCTTCCTGTTTTAGTACATCCCTCCCCACAATGAGGCTACTCCATCCCCAAGAAGCCCTACTTCCTCGACGGGCATCAAAGAAATCACAGTTCGGATAATATAGGCCTTTTAGTACTCTTACCCATAGTGATGTCGGTTCCTCCCGTACTCGAGCCGCCATCTTGGTAAGGAGAGCTTGGTTGAAAGTTTGCAATTCCCGGAACCCCAAGCCCCCAATGCCTTTAGATGTCGTAAGCAAGTCCCATCGCCTCCAATGAGTTCGTCTCCTATCCGTGGTAGATCCCCACCAAAAGTTAGCTATAAGTCCATTAATCTCCGAGCACCACGTTTTTGGGAGGCTAAAGATACTCATGACATAAGTCGGTATAGCTGTGATGACGGCTTTTATCAATACCTCCCGGCCCGCTTGGTTCAATGTCTTTGGTCGCCATCCCGCTAGTTTTTCCCGGACCTTGTTCTTCAAATACCCTAACGCTTCTTTCCTAGATCTCCCCCAAGTTGTTGGAAGCCCCAAGTATTTGCCCGGGTCCATTGTACTTCGAATTTGCAGGGTCGCCTCAACCTCCCTCACTCGGTTCGGTTCAGCTCCTTTACCGAAATATAATGTTGATTTTGCCTCGTTGATTCTTTGTCCCGAAGCCTTGCAATATGCCCCTATCGTGTCCTTGAGTCGCTTCGCATTGGAAGCGGTTCCTTCTAGAAAAAAGAGTGAGTCATCCGCAAAGAACATGTGGTGTATTTCCGGACAGGTTCGGCCTAATCGGATGCCTCGCAAACGTCCACACTCCACCTCCTGATCAATATTTCTGGACAGCACATCAGCTAGGAGAATGAACAAATAAGGTGATAACGGGTCACCTTGGCGTATACCCCGTGTCGGCCTAATGGTGGATGACCGATCGCCGTTCACGACTACCCGATAGGTCGTCGTCTCGATGCATTCCCGTATCCATCCAAGCCATATTTCATTGAAACCTCTCTTCCTTAGGCTCTCTATTAGGAAGTCCCATTCCACTCTGTCATATGCCTTCTGCATGTCCACCTTTAGAGCACATTCGGTCCTGTCCTTGTTTCCCTTCGTCTTTAAATAGTGGAATGCCTCATGAGCCACCAAAATGTTGTCCTGGATTGCCCTACCTGCTACAAAGGCACTCTGATAGGGGGTGATAAGTTCTGGCAAATAGGTTTTTAGTCTATTCACCATCACTTTTGAGATAACCTTGTATAGGAAATTACAGCAACTGATAGGCCTAAAATCCGTTGGAGCAACCGGATTTTGAACTTTTGGGATTAAAACTACATCTGTTTGATTTATAGGATGGTTAAGCGTACCTGATGCAAAGAAAGCTTTGACTGTGGTGATGACGGCTGGGCCCACGGTTTGCCAATTCCTCTGATAAAATAAACCCGGGAAACCATCTGGGCCCGGAGCTCTAGTCCCCCCCATCTGATACACAGCCGTCTTAATTTCCTTCTCCTCAATCGGTTCGGTTAGGTGCTGGTTCATAGCATCGGTTATTTGTGTTGGCACACACTCAAGAATGGTTCGGTCCAGAGCCGGTCGGTCCGATGTGAACACTTCGTCATAGTACATGGTCAGCTCCCGAGTTATATCATCATCCCTCATTAGCCATCTCCCGTCTCGCCCCTTAAGACGACTTATGAAATTCCTCCTTCTTCGAGAGTTGGTCGTGAGGTGAAAAAAGGTTGTATTCCGATCACCCTCCCTTAGCCATTTTACCCGGGATCGTTGTTTCCAATATATCTCTTCACGGAGCCATGTGTCTTTGATTTGAGCCTTTATTCTTTTTTCTTCCTCCAATTCCTGCTGGTTCTTGTTGGGGCCGGTTTGTTGTCGGAGACGGTTCTTTAGATCGGTTATTTTCCTTGCATTGTTCCCAAATTGTGCTTTGCTCCATTGTGTAAGTTGCTTTCGGCATGCCCCCATCTTCATGTTTATTCCTTTGCCATCGGTTCCAAGTGGGTTTGCTTGCCAAGCTCTCTTGATCACGTCTTTACATCCCGGGTCCTCCATCCACATTGCTTCAAATTTAAACCGCCTTACCCTTCTTTTCCTTTGTTCCTCCAATATGACCACTAATGGGGTATGGTCCGAGCCAAGGGCAAGTTCATTGATGCATTGGTTTTTTGGGTAAGTTGTCGCCCATTCCAAGTTGATGAGGCCCCGATCGAGTCTTTGGCTAATCCGGTCCGGACCACTCCTATTGTTGCACCATGTAAATTGATAGCCTTTTGACCCCATATCCTCGACTCCTATGTCTTCCATCAATTGGTTGAAATCTTCCATTTGGTTGGGCGGCTTGGGTCGGCCCCCTTCTTTCTCATGCGGTTTGCTAATGGTGTTGAAATCACCAATAACAAGCCACCTTCTTGTTCGGCCGAGACCTATCCCTCTCAATGTAGCCCAGTTTTCCTCCCTTCTACGTTCATCCGTGTCGGCGTAGACCCATGTTATATAGCTCGGGTTTTGTTGGTGAGCCATGGTTACCTCACAATCAATGATATTGTGACTATCGTAAATAACCCTTATCCTCGTTTCTTCGTCCCACCAAAGAGCAAGCCCTCCCGAAGCCCCCCTTGGGCTCACGTATTTAGCATTTCTCAATCCCGTTCTTGCTCTTATCGTCTCACAATAGGTATCACCATTCTTCGTCTCCATAAGAAATATGATGCTTGGGTGATACCTCCGGTTGAGGTCTTTTAGGTGTTGGATTGTCAAGGAAGACCTCAAACCTTGACAATTCCATGCGAGGAGGCTCATTGGGGCCCTGTGGCTGTTCCGGGACAGCCACCACAACCCATTAATTCCATGTTTGCTTCGGAACTCCTCTCCTTATCGGTTCGCTGGTCGGGCTCCTTTCTGATTCGGTTCGGTTTGGTTCGCATCGCCCTCTTCTTTGGGCTCGCCTTCTTCTTTCCCTTGAGGCGACCTGTTTCATCCCCGCGGTCGGTCACTCCCGGTTCTGTTCTTATCCGTTTTGGTTGGGGCATTTCGGAAACCTCCTCCTCCATGTGCATCCTCTTTAGGGTCATACGATTCATGAATGGGCTTAGACCGGATCCCATAGGGTTTGGTTCGATCATGGGAATTTTGGGTGGTGTATCGGTTGGATTCTCGACTATGTAGGATGTGTTTGTGGGTGGGTGGTCGGTTGGTGTCGGGGATCCGGTTATGTCGGGGAGGTGTGTTATTCTAGGTTGATTTGTGGGTGTGGATTGTTGGGGGGTGGAGATATGGTAGGTGGTAGCGGTCGGCTTTTGGTTGGGGGTTCGGGGTGGGTGGTTTTGATGGTTCGGGGGGTGGTTCCATGTGGTTTGGAAAGTGAGCTTTAGGGTTGGTTGGGGGTCCGGTTGTTGGGGCTTGGTTGGGAAAGGCTGGTGGATTATCAAAGCCGTGTCTTCATGAGACTCATTCAGATCAATCTCCACATTCTGTTCCTGGTTATCTTTGTCATGCTTTCGGCCTGTGTCACCTCCCATATCATGGTCCATTTCAGTGTGGCCTTCTGTTTCCCTTTCGGTCTGCTTCCCTTCGGCTTGGTTCTGGTTTGACTGAGGCTGCGTTCCCTTCTCTTTCGCCTCTGCACATTCAGCCTCCTTCATCATGTCAAACCAAGTTTTCTTTTCCTTCTTCTTGTCTCCTGATGTTCGATGACTCTCCCCCCTTGTTGGTGAAGAATTTGCTTTGGATGTTTTTGGTCGGGTACCAACTAGCCACGGTCCGTATGCGGGGGCAATAGGGTTCTTCTCGGAGTGTTTGATGTCCTCCTTGCATACGAGTGTGGTATGGCCAAGGATCCCACACCCATAGCAAAAGTCGGATAGGCGTTCGTACTTGATGGTTGCCCATTTTTCTATCCCTTGGGAGTTCCTCCACCAAAAGCCCGGTAAGAGTGGCTTATTCACTTCCACTTCCACTCTCATTCTGATGAAGCTTCTATCATTCATAGTCTCCTCAGATTCTAGGGCTATGCACCTCCCTATTCTATCTCCAATCCTTCTCGCATTTGCCGGGTTGAATTTCTCGTATCCTAAGTCATGCACTTGCACCCAAAAAGGCACCTTGTTGAATTCCACTTCATTTATCCCAATGGTCGGTGCCCACCTCTTGATGCTAAGAATATGCCCGTTCACCGTCCAAGGTGACATGTCTAGCACTTTGTCTCTATCCTCATTTGTGTCAAAATCAAGCAGCAGAATTCCCGGGGCAGTTTCAGCAATCTTGCTAACATTAAATCTGGCCCAAGCTTGGTCCAATACACTCTTGACCACATTCATCTTAATCAATTTCTGAGATATGATTTTTCCGACATACCTATCGGATTCCCCCTTGTTCACGTCTTCGCTCAGTTCCCAGATTTCCCGGGTTTTATTCTGATCATCGGAATTGGCTTGAGGAGAATACATCCTGTCCGTGGTCCACTCGCCTTCACCACGGTCTAACACTTCCTGCAGTCAGTACAAAAGAGAAAGGCTAGGTTAGGCTCAAAAAAACAGATGCAATTTTTATGATTTCCCTCGGCCAAAATATTGTCCAGTTTCTTGCATGGGGGTGTAGCAAATTCGAGCTCCTGATTGGTCGGTGGGATTCCGTGTACAGCAATCGGTTTCGCAGTTTGTGCCCGATAATTTTGCAGAGGATTTGACAGTTCTTGGGCGCACAAACCGTTGTCCTCAGGGATTGGCAGCTGGCTTCGTGGCAGAAAGCAACTGGGGCAAGAAACGGTTCAGCCAATCGGGGAGGGGCCGGAAGAGGCGCTGCAATGTTTCTGTTCGTCCTCACGTGTAGCTGTCACGTCCTGCCTGGCTATCCGATGTCATTTCAGGAATCTTTGGCAAATAATTGGTTGTCTGCTTCGGTGATTGCTCCGCGGATGTGGACGAAAATACGGTGAAGACCAGAGATTGACTCGGCCGAAGGAATCTGCCACAGTCAGGAAACCCTAGGAAATTGGGGATTTCTTGATGTCGGGCAGAGCAGCAAGTGGACACCACGCGCCACGGAGAAAGAGTTACAAATACTTATCATACCATTCCTGTAAAATATATAGATTTTTTTTCTTTATTCCTCCAAGGGTTGCCAAATAAATATCAAATATTTAATGTTGATTATGTAGTGATGTGTACATATTTTTTAGTTTGACTAATATAATCAAATGGTAATTTAGAAATTTTGTATGGTCAAATGAATTTTTATTGTTGTAACTGTCATTTAGTTTATTCATTATCTTTTTCCATCTAGTAGTTATTGTACATCTTTACGTGGTAAATCAACGTTACATCAGTATTTTATTAGTATAAGGTCAATATCATATATATATATATATAATATAATATCTAAAAAAACTTTATACATAAAAAATAACGTAAAATTTTTTTAAAAAATATATTAATATGTTTAAAAATTCTAAAATGATTTCTAAAAATATTTTAAAAAAATTATATATTAACAAGTATGAAATTGAATTTTTTTTTAAGGGATTTATAAAATTAAAATTTAAGAGATTATTGAGAAAAACAAATATTTATTGAGAAAAAAGAGAGTCAATAGTCACGTTACTCAATTGGACTTACTAATTGGCCAAAAAAAAAAAATTGGACTTACTGAGGGTTCGACTTTTGGGGTCGAACCAACCTACTAAGAGAACCCTAGTGTGGGTCTGACTTAGATCAGGGGTTGACTCTGGGTGGTAGGATAAGCATAAAAAAATCGGTTTAGACAAACTGAACCTTACCTTTTATACATTGTACTAGTTCACAACGAAAGGAGTAAACTGGAAAAAAAAAATAAGAAGCATTTGATACCAATTACCAACTATGAAGAATTGGTTTAGCAACAGTAAATCATACCTTTTTCTAATATCGATTTTATTTTTTTTAATATTTAATTTAATAAAAATATAGTTATTCTCATATCGTTTTTAATGAAGTGTTTAATATTGTTTTAATACATTTTTTAATGTTGCTTTAAACATTTGTTTAGGTTCAGAACTAATTTGTAATAATATTAATTATTTTAATATTAAAATTTAATTGAACATTTCATATATTATTGAATTGATTATTGAAGTTTGGAGACTTAAATATATTGTATTAATGATACATTTTTTAAAAAAATATTACAAATGGTATGAAGCGTTTCAAAACGATTTTGAATTGGTTTTAAATATGTATGGTATTTGAGCAAACACATAGAGTTGTTGGTTCTATGGGGTGAAGTACAGCTTTACGACTTTTCAGGTGAGATAATATCGGTTCGACTCTGAGCTTGTTTATGTCCACCCCTACTACTGGTGGGACCAATTGTGTTAAGGTACCCTTAACTCTATCTCTTTTTAATAAAAAAGATAAATATTCATAATGAAAGTTTAGCATTTTTCCTTATTTCGTTTAGATTAATACATATAATTGTATATTGTTTTTAAAAAAAAAAATCTAAAAATAGTCCAACATCTTTGTACAAATTAATTTTTTAAACCAAAATGTTTTAAATTGTGCAATATGTTTGAAAATAATGATAATTTGTACTTCGTTAATCCTCCATCCAAAATTTATCTGAATACTTTTCAAATTTACAAAACTATCATAAAGTTTTCCAAATGACACCATTAAACTATAATAATTTACACTAATGTTACATTAATTGAGTCAAAATTTGATTGGGGCCATTTGGGAGTCCTTGAATATGGGTTCCCACCTAGGTTAGAGGACCCTGTGGCTCTAGATACAACCCTATCAGATTAGGTCTCTAATTGATCTTCAGTCTGGGTCCTCTTATCTTGGGTTCTCACTTAGACCAGATCCTCTCTTGGGTAGGGACACGGATAAGGGGACCCTCGATTGAGTTCTCATCCAAATTTTTTATGTTTTACGTCAGCGTCACATCACTATTCTGTTCGTCTAAATTGACAGATAAACAATTTGTAGACGAAATAATCATATTGACTAAATGTAAAAGTTTATGGAACAATATAAGATTATTATGCATCACATATGCCAAATTTAATGCCGCATTAAGCTTATTATCCATGATACGTGATTATATATTGCATGGAAAATTATGAGTTCCAAAAGAAACCATGAAAAATGATTCGAACAGAGACTTACAAAATATTTCAAAACTAATTACACCATCCGTCTATTTTTCAACCTATCAGGAAAATGATACTCATCTGATCCTAACAGACTCCAAATATGTTCCAAATGTTAAATCTAACTAAGGTCATGGGGTGCATTAGTGTCTCTCACTCCTATTAATCTATATATATTACGTTTCCACCTCCCATTCTGAGAGGGAAAGAACATTGTCTGCCTCGATTCTAGGCCCTTATTTCTCACTTTTGGATCATTAGCAACCAATTACATACACGACCGGAGAAGTGTGGAATAACTGCTAAATGAGACGGCTCAAATACTATTGAGCCGTGAATAATTTATTTATGTGATTATTCATGACTCAAACACTATTGAGCCGTCATTTTATTAAAAAAATAAAAAAATATTTTTCGCGATTCAAATATCATAGCAATGAAAAAAATAATTATGGCTCATTTTTTTGAGCCGTCCTTATTTTTCTTTTCGCTATTTTTCACGGCTCAACCACTATGAGCCCACTACGGGAGGAAGAGCAAATACCGGCTAAACTTCACGGCTCAATATATTAAAAATTAATTTACATTGAATATCACGGCTCAAAACCAAATGAGCCGTGAAAATATATTTTTTTAAAATTTTGTTCATTTATCACGGCTCAAAACCAAATGAGCCGTGATAAATTGGCAAAAAAATTTTAAAAAAAATTCACGGCTCATTTGGTTTTGAGCCGTGATATTCAATGTAAATTTCCGTGATATTCAATTTAAAAATAATTTCCCGCTCACCGGTTCTTTCAAATTTTTGAACTCTCTAATTCCTGTTTTCTCTCATCTCCAATTGTTTAATATATTTTTTTCAATTGTTTAATATTCTTTCTCCAATTGTTTAATCTGTCAAACAACACTCTCTTCTTTCTCCAATTGTTTAATCTGTCAAACATATGTAGTTATGCACAAACATCCCTCCTCATTCGCCTCCATTGAAGTTGAAGACAACACTCCATGGAGACTGAATACGAAGCTTCTTCATCGGTAAGCTTCCATTGCCAAACCTCCCAAATCCCGACCTTGATGTGGAACACCCTGATTTCCTCAGCATCAACAAGCTCAGCTCCAGCCTCAAAAACGTTCTAATCAGACCGAACTACGACTACACTGATGCGGAGATCGTGGTCGAGGAGAAAACGATTGGCATTCACTGTTGCATACTGGCGGCATGGGGTCCGTTCTTCCACGTATTCAGTCGTTTGGCGGTCGCCGGAGTTTGCGCGGGACATTCGTCGTTTGACGAGCAACCCCATCCCTGCGACGAGTAACCTCATCCATTCTTCACGTCGGACGAAGAAGCCCAGCAACCTTCTCCATTCTTCACGTCGGAAGAAGACCACCTCTACAGAAGAGAAAGAAGAAGACAATAATAAAAAAAATAAAAAATATTTTTGGCGGCTCAATCTATTGAGCCGCCCCAAATAAAGTAAAATAAAAAAATAAAAAACATTTTCGCGGCTACTTTTGAGTTGGGCCGAGAATTATCACGGCTCAATTTGAATTGAGCTGTGATAATTGTCCAGACGCTTAATATTGCGGCTCAAATCCAGCCGTTAATAATATCATTTTTTTGCCGGTATTGAACCTTCCTCCCGTAGTGGTCGTAACAAAATGTAAATAAAAATATTTTTGACGGCTCATTTTCTTTGAGCCGTCCTATTTTAAAAGAAATTAATATTTTTCTTTTTGCTATTTTACACGGCTCAATCACTATTGAGCAGTAAAAAAACAAAACAAAAAAACAAATTTCACTTTCCTACGTCGTCCGGTTGTCTTCTTGAACTTTCGCCGCCCTGTTGTTCCCTTTCACTTTCCCTTCACTTTTGAGTCATCCATCTTCTTCAACGTCCCCTCGCACTTTCACCAACAACTACTTCCATCTTCTTCTTCCAAGGGAAGCTTCTGCAAGGAGGCGACGACGAAGAAGACCACCGACGAAGAAGGGTCGACGACGAAGAGCTTCTCTTCCTGGAGCTCCTTCAAACAGCTTCTCTACTGAACAACTTTCACCTCAGCCTTCAATTCATCCCTCTCTACCGAACAACTTCTCTTACCGGAGCTCCTTCGAACAGCTTCTCTACCGAAAAACTTTCACCTCAGCCTTCACTTCATCCTCCCTCTCTACCGAACAACTTCTCTTCCTGGAGCTCTTTCGAAGTTCGAACCTTCACGGAGCTTCTCCACCGAACATATTCTCATCTTGGAGTTCCTTCACGGAGCTCCTTCGAACCTTCACGAAGCTCGGTACTCGTTGGGGCTGGAGCTCGGTGGACTCGCTGGAGCTGGGGCTGACGAACCTCCGACGACTAGCTGTGAAGAAGACTCGACTGGTCGGAGGTGGAGCACCGACAACCGGTCAGAGGATGCCTACTAATGTATATATATTTTTTTAAGAATATATATATTTTTGACGCCTCATTATAAAATGAGCCGTGAAAAATAAGAAAAAAAAATATTTTTCGCTGCTAATTTATTTGAGCCGTTAATTTTCACGGCTTTACCAAATTCGAGCCGTGATAATTCTCCCGACAGTTTGTATCACGACTCAACTTCTATTGAGCCGTGATAAATTAACGACTCAATAAATGAGCTGTTAAAAATACATTTTTTAGTCGTTATTTGCCAACTCTCCCATAGTGATAAATTCGATATAGAATATTACGTCAATATATGAATTTTGTCGTATAAATATTGAGTCAACCATTAATTATAGGATACATAATATTGAAACAATATTTTGTTATAGGATACAAAATTTTGAGACCTCTTATATATGGTATAGGGTTTGAGGCAACATCGAATTGTATAATACAAAACTTTAAGGTAACATCAAAGTTGTGTGATTTTGAGGGGCATCAGGTAGACACTTTTCAAAAGATGATATTTGCCCCCACTCATAAACGAGTTTTGCTAGTGGGTTATCAATAAATCATTCCCGAGTATACAATAGAATCAAAAGGCTGACGAACTGCAAAATCCAGAGACTTTCCTTAGAACGTCTATCAGAACACATCTTTTATTAACTGTCGCATTATCCAGATGAATCAACTTACTTGAGAGTAAGTGATATGATTCTTAATTGAACTATTTGTGGAGTATCTAGTCCTGCTTATAGATATCTAAGTGTCACATTAAAAATGTTGTATCATTTCATTTGTATTATTGTTTTTGGTCGAAATCATTTCATTTGTATCACTTCAAAAATCGTTTTTGAATTAGATCATTTTAGTATTACTAATTCAAAGTAATTGCATCATTTAGTATTTTTTAAAATATTTCTAAATTTTTTATTTAGTCCACCATCGATAAAAATGATTATATATATATATATATATTACTAAGGAGGGAGAGATGGATGGGGATTGGGGAGGGAGAGAAAGTAGACTGGACAGCATTCATTCATGGATCGATGAGTCAATACGAATATAGAAAGACTTTATTGCAGCGTGCATGGCCATCCATCATGTCCATGTGGGTCGGTTAACACTATTATTTCCTACACGATTTTGTGGAATTCAATATGCAGCGAAGTGAAGTGAGGTGAGAGACACGACATGGTTTACACTTTTACTTAACAGTCGTTGCATGGTTTGAATGACAGATGGAAGATGGACAGTGTCTCATAGTTTTTTTTCCTTAGAAAACACTGAATTGACATAAAAGTTTTATTTTTTTGAAATTAAGTCTATTCACTCCTCTCGTGACTGTGACCGACAATTGCGACGGACAATGGTTAGAGTATGATTCAGGTATGGTTTGAGAATAGTTCAGGTATTGTCTGAGTATGCCAAATATAATAACCATACAATATTTTTAAATTGCATGCCATAATTATAAACATTATAAGTATAATTTTCAATATCATATCTATAATCATGATTATTAATTACGGTTTTAAGCGTATATCCATATTTATTACCACTATGTGAAATGTAATGAAGCATTATAAATGTTATCTTAATAAATACAATAATTTATATCATAAACAATAAAAATATTCAACATTAACATCATTCAAAATTAACACCAATATCATTTAGCATTTACATCATTCAATTACAGTTCACTATGAAATTATAGATTCGTGAAATTTAAAAGTGAAAATTTTACTTATACTATTAGTATTTATTAATATATTAATATTAATATTAAATTATTAGTATATTTATATAATAACCATGGTTATAATCATGAGTATAACTAAAATATCATAACCATAACCATTACGGGTAGAAAATTCATCACCATAACTGTACCACATCATAATAGTACAGTTAACCGTATAAAAAATAACAGTTATAATCATGTTTTTCACCGTATCTTGTCGGGCATACTCCCATAATTGACTTTCACAAAAAATCAACCTGCTAACTCACGTAGCACCTCTGACAGACTCCTCTTACCCGGCCTCGAACGGGAGTAGCAGATCTGGTAAAAATTCAGCCATGCCAAAAATTGAATTTGAGAGCTCACTCTCTCAACAACACGCTTTACCACCATGCCTTGTGTATTTAGTTGAGTTTTTAAGTATTTAAATTATATTTATTACATTAACTTTCTAAGTGGACAAGTTTTATTATGCAAACTTTTTTGTTCTAATCAAAAATTAAACTTGTGACCATGCTATAATAACATAGTGTTTTATTACTAAACCACTCATGTCGGATAGTTTTTAATGTATTTATTTATACTTCAAAAATGTTATCCGGGGTACTTTAAACCCTCTAATTTAGAAATATAATTTTTTTAAAACATTTCCAAATAAATTGAAAAACTTCTATTCAATAGATAAAAATATTAGAATTTTAACTAACCAACCAACGTTCAGTTTCTGGTCGGAATGGAGACAGATGTTTAGTAGACATGGACTTAATGTTAAAACTTTAATTTTGTATTCAGATTACTTGGAATGATAATAATTTTCGTTAATTAAAAATATGAAATATGAGTTATATGTGTTCTACAATTATAACAAAATAAGATTGTTTTCAACCTTAATTTGTGAATTGTATTTTAATCAAAATTAAATATTATTTGTTTTCTTATACTTCTAATTTGTTTATCTATTGAACATAATTTTTTAAATTTATTTGGAGATGTTTGAATAAAATGTTATTTTTAAATTAGAGGGCTTGAAGTACTCCGAATAACATTTTTAAAGTATAATTAAGTACATAAAAAATCATCCAGTATTAGCTGTTTTGTTATACAACAGTATGTCATTATAGCATGGTCACGAGTTCCATTCATGATTGAAATAAGTTTTTGCAAAATAAATTCACTTTGAGAGTAATTGTAATAAATATAATTGAAGTACATAAAAACTTAACAAGCATTAGGAGTGTAGAGGTAGAGTGTATTGTTGGGAGTGTGAGGTCCCAATTTCAAGTTTGGCATGCAAAGTAAAATTTTCATATACCCGTGTCTGACGTATACATGTGTCTCCCTTTTGGATTTTTTCACAAAAATATACCCAATTTAATAAGCAAATGCCAAAATGTCCTCAAATTGCAAACAAATACGAATCTATACCAACCAGCGACTTCCAGTCGCGGGTGTAACATTTAAACTTTATCCGTTAAAATAAACGTCACCCGCGACTCTCATTCGCGAATGTCTTTTAATTTAATGTCACCCGCGAATGAGAGTCGTGGTGGCTGAACGTCCTTTATTTCGAGGTCTTCTTTTTTCATATTTTAAATTTGGTTATGAATAAATAAAGAATCAAGACCATGTGGATAGAGAAGTTAAGTGTCATTAGGGTAGAGAGAGAAATCATCTTATAAAGTCAATAATACATTTTTGAAAAAATAACTACTTTACAATAAATATTGCAAAAAGAAAGTACGGTAAGAAAGTATTTGAAAAAGTGTGTATAAGCGCTACCCTAGTAGCGTTTTAAAAAACCCCGCTAACCCGAGTAGCGTTATTTATAATTGCGCTACCCCCACTAGCGAAATTAAACAATAATTTGCGTTGCCCACCAATTATTTTTATATTTTTGTAGAAGTTAGCAATTATATGCGAATATCAGCCTTCAAATACAGAACATTTGTTTGCCCAAACTCATTTGCACAATATTTCATTTGCTGAATCGTCATTTGCTGAATCGTTCGACTAGTTCACAAACAATTGTCCAATTGTCCAGGTATGTATTATATGTTTTTGTGTTTTTTGATTAGAATGTTTTGAAAATTGTTATTTGTATTCTTTAATTACAATGATTTGAAAATTGTAAACAGTTATATTTACATAAATACTATCTTAACTAAAAGTTAAGCAAATATGATATGAACTTTTATAATATTAATTATTTAGGATCAAACATGACAGAGATTGGTATCATTTGCTTGTATGACGGTGAAATATTATCTCAGAATGGTAGTGAAGTCTATGTGGGTGGTACCTCCAGTATTACTACAACTACCTTGGATATCTCACTTTTTAGACTAAAGAAAATTATATGTACGGAGTGCGGTTGGGATGATATTGAAGCCTGGTCTATTAGTTACTCATATAAATTTACAGATACTGATGAACTTTGCAAGTTTGTACGAATTCGATCACAAAGTGCATTATCTTTCGCTCTACAATTAAGCGTTGCTAGTCTCTTTATTGTGTTTAGCGTAACTAAAGGAGTTAACTTGAGGCCAAACATTGCTGATAGTCATAAGACAGTCAATGTTTTGCATGGTCACACTCATGATCAACAACACCTGGGACCGTTGATATAAACACGTTCTAGGTAAGTTCCGATTTTAAATTCAAACGGATAGATTCCTATTCCAAATTGAAATACTCTGGTTGTACTGACTACTGAGTAAGTTTTGAAAACCTTTAAAATTACAGGGTCTCCGAAACCACTCAACCCTAGTCACAAATCCGATCCCTAACAACAAATTCGATGCCTGCTCTCGCGCTTTAATGCCATATATAAAATTTAAAATTATTAAATTAAAAAAAATAGTAAGATTAAAATTTCATACCATAAAAAATATGAAAATACACTTAAGTTATTTATCCCTTAATTGCTCCTTCCTTGTCTCAATGTACTTTTTATTTTGTTCCCGCAGGGCCGCATCTAAGGTAGGTACATTAGAGGGTCGATATCTAATGCGTAAAATGCTCATTGTTAAATCTCCAATTCTTAAAACATAAATAAAAAATATTTAGTCAAGACACGAAAAGTTTAAATTATGGAGTGTTAATTTACTTATTTTCTGCCTACTGTAATTGACAAACTCTTTCAAACGAGACTATTTCATCAGACTTGCATTGTTAATGGCGACCACTGCCTAATAATTCCATATTAACACATTTTTAATATATCAATCAATATATTTACGATTCTATCCCCTTATTTTCTAACCCATATGACACGACACTGCCTAATAATTCCATATTAACACATTTTTAATATATCAATCAATATATTTACGATTCTATCCCCTTATTTTCTAACCCAGATGACACGACACTGCCTTACAAACATCTATATAAACCCTAATACTTCTCATGAACTTCAACACAAACTCATCAACTGTCTTCTCTCCAACAACCTAAATTCACAACAATGTCTTCCATGTTGATGATCCTCTTGTTAGGAGTGTTCTTCACCACTTCTCATGCAGCCACATTTGACGTGGTGAACCGTTGCGGCTACACAGTCTGGGCAGCCGCGTCACCCGGAGGTGGCCAACGCCTGGACTCAGGCCAGACATGGTCCTTCAATGTGAACCCAGGGACTGCAATGGGTCGTATCTGGGGCCGAACCAATTGCAACTTTGATGCCAATGGTAATGGAAAATGCGAGACAGGAGACTGTAATGGACTGGTCTGTCAAGGTTGGGGTGCACCTCCAAACACTCTAGCAGAGTACGCACTTAACCAATTCAACAACAATGATTTCATTGACATTTCCTTAGTCGACGGGTTTAACATCCCAATAGACTTTAGCCCCACTAGCGGGTCATGCTCGCGGGGTATCCGTTGCGCTGCTGCTATCAACGAGCAGTGCCCGGCGGAATTGAAGGCTCCTGGTGGGTGCAATAACCCATGCACCGTTTTTAAGACCAATGAGTATTGTTGCACGAATGGGCAGGGAAGCTGCGGCCCCACCACGTTTTCAAAGTTCTTTAAGGATAGGTGCCCCGATGCTTACAGCTACCCGCAAGATGACCAAACGAGCACTTTCACTTGCCCTGGTGGGACTAATTATCGGGTTACCTTATGCCCTTGAGGAGATAGCTGATCAAATTTTGTACTCCTCGATTGACTATGTTACAGGTCGGGGTGAAGATATATGATAGTGCTATAGTCACTATATCAAATAAAACATGGATAAGATAATGTTGCGCTCAACAATATGCATAGTTGTGCTCTTATGGAATGAAATAAAAGTTGCTTTATATATCTACGCTTATCTGAATTAAGTATTCTGTGTCATCTTAGAAGTTCATGCATAATTAAGTTTCTTTCCCCTGCATATGAGACACATGTCATGATTATGTTTACAATTTTTAATATAAAATAATAGGACAACGTGAAGTCTTACAAAAACAGAATTATATTCGTACATGCATATGACATAGCGATACCTCGATAAAATAAACATTGTAACATAATGTAATTTCTTTGCCGTGTTTATGTTGAAGTATCATGACACGTCACTCACAACAATATGATAAAACTATGTTGACAAATTTGATACTTAAGTAACACTTTGAACATATCTTATTTAATAGACTGATATAACATAACACAATAATACAACATAAATATGCACAAAAACATGTTTTGTTGTGTTTGTATTAATTAGTATGATACAGTAAACTTATCATACCATCTTCATATTTAGTATGAATTACACGATAAGCTCATTGATATACAGTAGCACACATATATATTCTATCATTTTTTTTTGTTTCATGATGGTCAAGAGGGTCCTCCATCAAGATGGCAACAACCTTAATATGTTTGCTCCACTTCTAGAATAATTCTTACTCATAGTGTAATCAACGCGTAATAGATAAAATTTTAACTGTAAATATCATTTTATTACGAGAACTATATAAATATCGTTAGACACCATACACATGATTTATAGTCTAAACTTGTTAGCAAGTCAACGTGGATTCGGGTAAAGACTAGACCATCGGCCAGACTCAGTCTCTCATTTTCAACGCGAACTAATATGAATATGATCCCGAAAGTATTGATAATATTATATTAGGCAATCATTTTCGGTCTCTCATTATAAAGGACGGCCCCAAAGGCCTAAATCATTACTACATTCGGCTTCATATTGAAAACTTTCTTATATCTTATAATGACAAATGATAAAAACAAATATGAAAAGATATAAAAATAATAATAAAATTATTATTAATAAATATTTAAAAGTTAGTGATATAACAAATCAAAATATACCATTAGGGAACATTGTTGTATTTGGGAATTGAGTTTCGGATCATTACTGTGATACAATAATAAGCTCAACCTACATTATACTTAATTTGATATTAACAGAAGATTTAACTTAATTAATACTAATATCTCAAGTATTTGGAAAATTATTTTTTCCTTTAAGAATCCTGTGTGTATTATCTTGTCTCAAATCATATGCATGTTACAATTTTTTCCCTTCAAAATAGGCTTACATGGAAAATTATTTACCAAAACGCGTCATTTATTTATTCACTAAAATAGGTCAACTCGTGAATGGAATTGTAAATATGACTTTTTCATAAAGTCAACCTAATCTCGTTCTTGGCCCCCCCAAAAAAACTAATCTCGTTCACAGGTATCATTTTTTTTATGTATAATTTAAATATGTAAGAAAAGATGGGTATAAGAGGTCTAGTGGCACTAGGTTGTTACACCATGATCATGAGTTTGATTCTTCTTTGGAACAAAATTTCGCAAAAAAATATTGTTTAACTTGAGAAGTTGGTACAATAAGTATGTCAAAAATATATTTGCAATTGGTACAAGTGGTCTAGGTTATTTATCAAAATCTCCTTACAAGAATACGTTGTACAACACTTTAGGAGTAAACACGTCTTTACAAACATAGGTACGGTATTTCGAGTATGTAATTCAATAACTTATATTCTTTCGATGTGTTGGAATATTCGAGAAAAATACACCCAAGAAATCCGTGTTATTGGCAAAAAAAAGAAAAGAAATCCGTGTTACTTATAATTAGTTTTATTGAGAATAGTAGCATAGCAGAAATATTTAAAATACTCACAAATGAACGTAAGAAGGAAGTTTCATCAGTCACAAATGAACTCTTCAATTGCTCAATGTCTATAAAAATTTTAATTTTTTTTTATGGTTTTTGGATTTACTGGCTTGCTTAGGTTTATAGTGACGAACAATGCATCTGGGTATAACAGCGTAAACAATTCAAAGTACAAAGAGTATCAACTCCAAGATTATAGTGTATGGATGTTCGAACAGGTAGGCAAGTTTCCTTAATGATTCACAATGATGAAAAACACTATACGAAAGAGAAAATAGTGAGTGGCTAGATGAGAGTGATTGATTCTAAGTCTCGAACTTCTAAAATACAAAGCACAACTCCTTTATGTATCACACAAAATCCCTCTATGTGAATTTGGTATCACAAAGCAAACATCCTTGAATTGTATTGAACTTATTAACTTATCATGATTTGCTACTCAATCCTGCATCTTTATTCACACAATCTTTATTCAGCTAGTAAATAGAAACAAAAATTAAAAAAACATGAATAGGCGAACGATCCCTTCAATGTAACTCATCGGTGCAAATAGTATTCAGAATGTGGATCACTCTATTTTTCTAAAAAAACATTCCAGAAGGTTTTTTTTCCGACATTAGAGCCAACATGACAGAACCCTTTGCTCCCTCTTCAACATTATAATCTCATGTATTGTCGTTAAGGTATGTCTTAACATATCATGACACGCACAGTTCACAACAATGCCTTGGTGCTCTTTCGCTGTGATCCTTGGGTATGCATTGACTACTGCCTTGGAGACAATATAAGCATTAAAATTGATAGGCGGTCCTTTCTCTTCCTCCTTCCCTTCGTTGAGTTCGTTCAGAAAACCTTCTACGATTCTGTCTAATTTCTGTTCATTGAGGTTGTCGATGTTGCGGAGCTCTTCCCATGCTTCCTTATTCATAACATACAGACAAGCAAGGACAAAGTTAGAAATACAAGTTAAGGAGAGGGGTGAAAAACTTTGTTAGCCTTAAAGGATCCTTTTAACTATATCTAAAAGTTCATGAGGAAAAGTGTCTTTAGATATTATACCTTTAACAGGCCAAAGGTGGAGGAGACATTCACTACTGCTGAAGAACTTGATAGTTGCAGAAGGGGTAAGAGCTCTTTAGTTAGATGTTTAACTCCATAGTAGTTTATCTTTAGACAATGAGTTGCGTATTCATAAGTATGCCTTATGACTCGTTTGAATAGTGATGGGTTATGAGTTTTGAGCCTTGTCATTTTTGCATTTTGCCCAAGACCATTCAGAGATGGACTTATAGGTCCAACAGTATTATGGCGTCGCTCATATAGTATTTATTGCATCGCTCATATACAACCCCGATAAGGGCGTCGCTTGAGGAGGATGTGCTAGAACATAAAAGTACTAAGATTAAGTGCATGTCAGAACACCTACTTACTACCCTAATCTAAACGCCTACACTCCTATGGTTTGGCCAGACCGCTTTTAGCCGACCTATGATTAAACTAACTAAAAGGGTAGTCTACACCAGAGTAGTTGTTCTATAGACAATCATTACTCCTATTAACCGTGGTTCGCTCACCTCAGTCACAACTGAGATTACCATGGTAGGATTTGACCCTACCATGGTTCATGTACACATTTGTTATAAATAACCCTCAACCAACCTTATTGAGGATGACTGATATGGGACCTTGCCTTACTATCTATTGTTATACATTTGTTCTAATCGCCCAAACGAAGCTCCAATGATTTTATCATCGGAGGGGAAAGAACGGGAATTTCTCAGGCTTTCCTTATGTACAGGTCAACCGAGTATCTAGGAGGGACAAGAGATTAAAATCCAATTTACGTGATCCAGCACATTGGCGCCGTCTGTGGGAATCTATTGAACGAAATCAGCCATGGTTTCCCTACAACTCGAGCAAAAACTAACAACCGAGAGGTTAATAAAGAATGTCAAAGTGGATGGTATGGGAAAAGAAGTGCACATTGGAGCGTCGCTCCAAGAAGAAAAGGCTATAGCTTTGTCAATGCTCATGGTGGAATTTAAAAAACTGTTCACATGAACCAAGCGACATGCCAGAGATTAGTAAGGAGTTGATTTCCCATGAACTCAACCTTAATCTGAATATCATACCAATTGCTCAATAGCGACGCCCCGTAGGTGAAGAAAAGGCGATCGCTATCAGACAAGAAGTTGGAAATTGGTGGAGGCAAAATTCGTAAAGAAAATCAGGTTCCAAACCTGGTAGCGAATCCCGTACTTGTGAAAAAGAGCAATGGAAAGTGGAGAATGTGTATCGACTTTCGTGTTTTGAATAAGGCGTGCCCAAAAGATTCATATCCTCTACCTAGGAATTATCAATTGGTCGATGTCACATCGGACCATGAACTTCTCAGTTTTATGGATGCTTACTTTGGTCATTACCAGATACAAATGGATGATGGTGATGCTCAGCATACAACCTTTTATGTTGACAGTGATATTTATCACTACACGCTTATGCCATTTGGACTGATAAATGCGGGCACCACTTATCAAATGATGGTCAACGAGATTTTTTCTGGAATGATAGGTGTCACCATGAAAGTGTATGTGAATGACATGTTGGTGAAATCGATAAAAAACATCGACCATGTTAAAGATTTGAGGAAAACCTTTGAGAGGATGCGCCTTTATCAAGTGCGTCTAAATCCAGCAAAGTTTTCTTTTAGTGTCCAGTCAAGCAAGTTTCTGGGATCTATGGTTAGCCAAAGAAGGATAAAAGTCAATCCTGAGAAATTGGACGTGATTGAAGTAATGAATAGCCCCACTTTCCACAAAGAAGTGCAGAGTTTGAATGGAAGCCTAGCGATGCTAAGTCGTTTCTTAACGAAGACATTAGACAAATCGCTACCATTTTTCCTGGTGTTGAGGGCTAACAAGAAGTTTGAGTGGACGTCTGAATGTGAGAAAGCGTTTCAAGACCTAATGCAGCATCTCATGATGCTCCCACCAATGGCGAAACCCTCTAAAGGCGACGCCTTGTATTTGTATTTAAGTATCACTCCTATTGCTGTAACCTTGATTTTGGTAAAAGAAGTAGGCAAGGGCCAAGTGCGAGTGTATTATGTATCTAAATTTCTCAACAAATCTGAAATAAATTACCTAGTGGTTGAGAAGTATCTTTATGTGTTGGTAATATCAGCTAGGAAACTATGCCTATATTTTCATGAACATGAAATTACCGTCTTAACAAACCAACCGCTAAAGCACTTCTTGCAAAATCTAGACGCCTCGGGGAGAATGGTCAAATGGGCCATCGAATTAAGTGAGTTTCAGATTAAGTTTGCTCCTAAGACTGAGATTAAAGGACATGCTTTGGCGGATTTTATAGTGGAATCAACATGTCCTCAGCCAGCGACGCCTATAGAAAAAAAAATAAGAGGAAAAACTTTGGATGCTTCATACAGATGGTTCTTCATCAGTTGAAGGCTCGGAGGTAGAATTAATACTGACCCCACCTGATGGTGGCACCCCGTTACGATACGCTTTGGTGCTCACTTTTAAGGCGACCAATAATGAGGCAGAGTATGAAGCACTTCTCACTGGTTTACGATTGGCTAAAGGTTTATGCGTTGCTTCTCTTCACGTGTATTGTGATTTGCAATTGATGGTAAACCAAATTAAAGGCGAGTATGCAGTGAAGGGTGCAGAAGAATTCAAAAAGTGAGAAGGCAGCCCAAGGTAAAACCAAATATTGGAAAAATGCTAAGACATTAGCAGAAAGAATCAAAAAGTTTCAGAAAGAGGTTATCCCACGAGAAGCAAATCAGGAATCAGGAAGCAGACACCTTAATTTGGAGAGCTTCCTCAAGATGATGTTGAAGCCAAGAAGATCGTTCGCCTAGCTCCAAGTTTTAGAATAATCGATGGAACTCTTTATAAACGAGGATTTTCTACGCCTTACCCCAGGTACGTCGCTCATCCAGAGACGGCTACCATTTTGAGGGAAGTACATGAAGGATATGCAGCTTGTCATGAAGGATCTAGGTCAATTATGAGAAACGTTCTGAATCAAGGGTATTATTGGCCTACAATGAATCAGTAGGCGACGACTTTGGTAATGAAATGTGAATCCTGCCAAAAGTATAGCCCAAAGATACTGCGTCCCCCAACTAAGCTTACCAGTATAGGTGTTGCGTCGTCGTTTGCCCAATGGGGGATCGACTTGGTAGGCCCCTTACCAAGCTCCAAGCATCGTAGTTACATTATAATGGCGATCAATTATTTCACAAAATGGATTAAAGCAAAGGCGTTGGTATCGACTACAAAATTTGAAGTCATCAAATTTCTTAAGTCGATGATCGTTTCTAGATTAGGAATCCCAAGCGTTTTGATCAGTGAAAATGATCCACAATTCGTTGGAAAGGAATTGGAATGGTTTTGCGATGAGTTAAAAATTGAACATTCGCATGCTTCAGTTAAACATGCACAGGCCAATGGGCAAGTCGAAGCGGTGAATAAGACAATGTTGAATGGTTTAAAAAAGAGACTTGATGCCTTGGGAGGAAAATGGCCATAAGAATTTGAAAATGTGTTATGGGTGTTACGAACAACTCCCAAAAAGGGATTGGGGAAACACCTTTTGTACTTGTGTATGGTTCTGAGGCTGTGGCCCCGACGGAGATAGCGGTGGCATCTCATTGGGTGAAGCATTTCAACGCCCTGAACAATGGTGATTTTAGGAGTCTCGGATTGGATATGGTTGATGAAAAGAGATGGGATTCTTAAAAAAACAAAGGTCGGATGCGCTTAGCCACGACAAGATACTACAATAGGCGAGTGTCTTCTCACTAATTTTTTGTGGGGGAGAGGGTGTGGATAAGACATGAATTTGCTCATTAAGATAGAATGAATAAATTGTCTTCGAAATGGGAAAGACCTTACAAGGTTGTCGCCATTCCTCACCCAAATGCGTATGTCCTAGAAGATGAAAGTATTGAAGAACACTTTTAACGCAGAGTATTTGAAAAACATTTATGCTTGAAAGGTGTTACATGCATATGTATTGTAATCTGGTTAAAGAATGATGTCGAAGGCGTTGTAATCTTGTTAAGGATTGATGTTGAAAGTGGTGCAAATCAATATTTATTGGTGAATGCTTAAGTTTGATTAGGCGAGGTGTTCATCCAAATATCTATGGCTACTCGTTTCGTTTATGATTATGATAAAGCGGTGTGATTAGAACAACATCCATACTTAGTCAAAATAAGGCTAATTATGGAAAGTTGAAATAAAGCTAAGTTCGAAGATAGTAAATTATTAAAAGCGGTGTGTCAAAGGCGAAGTGTCGAATCGTAGCATGCTAAATAGTGGATATAAATAAACAGAAAAATCTAGTGAAACAAAACTAAATATCCAAAATAAAATCGCCAAAGGTTCCGCAAATGGTTGAGTCTTTACAAAATAAAAGAAAAGATATGCAGGAAACTGAAAAGGAAAATATTAAACAAAAGATATTCAAGAAGAAGATAACGATGACAGATTAATTGAAGGAGCGATTGTTGTGGATGATGTTTCAGGTGCGGGTACTTGAGCAGAAGGGTCTTTGGGCATTTCCTGAGCGGTGGCGTATCCCTCAGAGGATGACCTTTCATCTTCTGATTCTTCCTCCTCGGTTTCCTTCGTCTCTCGAGCCTTCCGAGTGAGGTAGCTCTTGCAGAAATCCAGTTCATCCATAGGGAAGTTAGCGTCGATCTTTTGAATATCCTTGGATACCTTCTTGAAAATGGAGAGTTTGAATGCATCGCTAGTACGGAAGGTGTCTATGACCTACGTGGCGCTTTCTTCCAACCTATTAGGAAGCTTAAATTTAAGGAGCTCTGCCTCCTTCATTGCTCGCTCTGTCTCATTCTTCACCTCATCAACAACTTGTTTAGAATTGACGCCTCTATTTGGAGATGGGTCAATTCCCTTTGAAGTTTCTCCACAGTCATGGCGAGGTTGCTCTCTTTCTTCTGCACATCCCTCAGGTTGGTAACGAGTTGCTCCATTTGGGCTACCTCAGTCTCTAACTTCTTTTGAGCAGCTTCTGCAATGTTGAGGCGCCGACGAGTGCGCTCCAACTCAAACTTAATAGTTAGTACCTGCTGGAGCTTTGAAATATTCAGTTCCCTCTCCTCAGCCAACCCTATGATGGTGGTGTCCATCGATAGTTGAGCAAGAATAACCTGGATGAACAAAGTGTTAGAAAAATTCCAAAAGTATGAAAATGTTATAATAAAAGAACTATAAAGATGCATATCTGGCTCATTATCATAGAGATTGATTGCCTGACTAAACCCTCCAGAGTGTCACTCTCCAAACTTACAAGCACCCTATCAAAAGGGGGCATGCGCCAGTCAACAAGTAAAGACCCAAAAATTGGGGTCTCTAGTAGAGTTCCCCTACACGAGAGGAACCTCCTTTAACTTAGAGCAAGGCTTCCAGGGATGGTAAGGGATAACGCCGCCTCCAGTCTCCAATAGGTCTCGCTTCAGATTGAAGTAGGGACCCTTATAAGGAGGAAGTCAGTCATCACTGGTGTGCGCTACTACTTGTGGAGAGGTATACACCACTATATGTGGAGAAGTATGCGCTACTTGTGGCGGAGAAGGAAACACCTGAGTTTGGTCTTGGTGATCATCCACTAAGATCACCTCTCCAAGCTGTCTCGCCTTGGACCCAGTAGCAGGAGTCCGGGAAGGAGTCTGCTCTTTGGATCTCGACGCCTCAGCAGTTGTCGCCCCTGCCAGATCAAAGGAAGGGTCAAATGTCCCATTTTTTTAGGACACCATTGTGATATTCAGTGTACGTCCCCATGATGCCGCCATAGGCCAAGACAGGGGGACCCCACTTACTTTTTAGGAATCAATTATTCATATTACTAACAACACTGTTATTAATCCATTAGGATTTAGGAATCGAACCTTTGAAGGTAGCGACGACCTCATTTGTGGCGTCACTGAACAGTTCAGTCGGGGCCTTGAGGGGATCAAGCGAGTCCTCGATAGGCTTCGCCTTCTTCCGCCCCTTTGAGGAATGTTGGCTTTTGCGTTTCCTCGAAACCTCAGGAGCATCGCTTTACCTCTCCTTTTCTTTTGATGCCTTTTTCTATGGATGCTTGCTTGCCTTCTATGATCCTAGACACCAGGGGACGCCTCCTTGAAAAAACGAAGTATGCCCTCTTCCAGTTAGATTTCCTTGTTCGGAAACCCGTGACCAAGGGACGAGTGGAATCCAAACACCAGTCTTTAAAAGGAGAAACCACTCGGATAATAAAAAGGCGCACCCCAAGACGATTCGCATTCAGGCGATAAAAACAACTAAGAATATTTAAAGAATATGTCCATCCACAACGGAAGAACAAAACTCTGAAACCCACCCAAGTACGGAGGGCGTTTGGTGAAATTTGAGTGGGAGAAATGCCATAATGGCGACACAACTCGGCTAATGGTATCAATAGGTAAACCTTAGCCCCACATCAATTTGAAGCGAGAATATGATCTCCTCACCTTCTTTGGGTTGACACAAGGGTTGGAATTTTCAAGATCCGCATCATCAGGGATGGGAAACCTGGGGGCATGAACATCGCTCATCCCTGCCTCAGTCACCGTTTTTTAAAAAACAGTCAAAGAAAGCGTGTTGGGTTAAGATCGAAAAACGTTTTAGGGAGAAATATATGATTACCAACGCCGGAGTCGGAGTCCATTTTCCGGTATAAGCGAATGGCACGAAGATGATGGGCGTTGAGAGCTAAAAGAAAATACCGAGAAATGATGAAAGGCGATCGGAGATTGGCCGGAATTCTAGAGAGAAGTCAGAGGTTTTAAAGAGAGAAAGCTCTGAAAATGTGAAAGAGAAGTAAAAGTGGTAAATGAAGGGGTTGGGGAGGTATTTGTAGAACCCACCATAGGTCAGTCGAAGGGTGGCCTAGGCTAACCCTAGGTGTTCAAAATGACAAGTTTGCCCCTAAAAGGAAGAATCTCGGTTCCGGAAGCTTCTAGAAGATCCCACCCAAAAATTTAAATTTCAAAAAAGTAATCACGGCGGGGTCAGAGGCGAACCGTGCATGAAAGAAACGTGGGAGATCTTTATCAGGAGTCATAAACAGGGTTAAGGATTTCATACCCTTCCTTCTAACCAGTGGATGAATGTTCTATTGTGCAACACATCGATGTCCTGTCTATTAACCCTAGCTCCAATGAGCTGCCGCTTGTGTTCCCTTTTTTAAAATACGTCCAAATGGAACGAGTTAGACATAAATGAGTTCAAATGGAACGAGTTATGAACAAAATAATACATTGAAACACTTACTCAATGAAAGGTCTTGACCTCTTCACATTGATTGATGACATAGCGCTGACACTGTCCCCATTCTTCGTTGGTCAGTTCGCGAACTACTGCACGACCAATGGGTGCTCTAGCCGGACTAAAGATGCATAACCCACTTATCGTTAACCTAAGAAGCTGATCTTGAAGAAAAGCTGGATTGTGTCTGCTAAATTTAGTTTCAATGTCATGTAAATATCTGGAACAAAATGTCAAACACTCTAGCGCAATATAACACTCAGCTATTGAGCCCTCCGTCCGACTTCTGTTGCGAACGAATGACTTCATTATCCCCATTATCCTATCACAGTAGCATGTCATCAGCTTATAAACCCATATTAAAACACATTTAAGAACTTGGTACAATAGTACTGACCTTTCAATTGAATACGTCCATCGATATTGAACTGACTCTGTTACTCTTGCCTCCTCTGCAAGGTGAGTTATCAAATGTACGGTGATGTTGAAGAATGATGGTGGATAGATTCTCTCTAGGTTGCACATTGTGGTTGGTAACTGCGTCTCCATTTTCATTCGATCTGCCATGTGTAATTCCTTGGAGGATAGAACTCTGAAGGTGTTGCTCAAGCCTATAAGTGCCTTGCATACATTCTTGGGCATTAATCCCTTAATTGCAACACTCAGTATGCGTTGCATTAGAACATGGTAGTCATGACTTTTCAGACCGATCAATTTACTATCTTTCAACTTTACACAACGAGATATGTTTGACGAATAACCACTTGGCAATCACAAATGTTTTAGGAACTCACATAGCTTCATCTTCTGTTGTTTCGATAGGGTGTAGCAGGCAGGCGGTAACACCAACTTCGGTCCCCTACGAACGGGATGCAACGATGTTCTTATGCCTAACACCTGCAAGTCCAGTCTGGCATTGTCACTGTCATTTGTTTTTCCAGAAACACCTAGTAACATTCCAATCACGTTATCACACACGTTTTTTTCAATGTGCATAACATCCAAGTTATGAGGCACCAAAAGTTCTACCCAGTAAGGTAAGCGGAAGAATATGCTTTTCTTTTTCCAATTTCCAGTGACTGAGTCTACTCCAACTTTTGTGGGGGGCTGCGTTTTACCAAAGATAATTGGTTCAAGAGACTCTAACTGTTTCAACACCTCATCCCCAGAACGTCTTTGTGGGGCACTCCTAACTCCACAGTTCCATCAAACGCGCTTTTGTTTCTCCTCCATGGGTGATCGGCCGGTAGGAATTGTCTATGGCCCATAAAGGAACTTTTCCTCCCATGATTTAATCTGCAGTAATGTGTGTCCATTTGACATACTGGACATGCCAGGTTACCATAAGTAGCCCAACCAGACAAGTTTGCATAAGCGGGGAGATCATTTATTGTCCAAAGTAAAATAGCGTGTGTCTGACGTCGGATCCGACTTTCCCGACCCGTTTTTAAAATATTTTTAATTTTCGATTGAAAATGTCGGGTCTTGGCGAGCGACGGGTCCGGTCGAGAGGGGTCATCAATCAGACCGAAAAAGTTGAAAGAGTCGCCACCGATTAATTGAAGGCTAATCAGAATCCTAAAATTGCCTAGGGTACATGGAGTTAATATCCTAGGGCTTAGAAAGGTCTACGTCCAGAGAATCAAGTTCGGGGGTTTGATTATGTCTTAAAAGCTCGCGAGCTCATAATCCGCCCTTTCGGTACTTTAGTTTGCTTTTGAATTTTTTTTTTAATTTACCCGAATTGCTCATTTTGATCATGCTTGGCCCAAAAAGACTACATGCACTTTCTTTAAATTAAACAAACCATGTACAAATATATATTTTTTTTTGAGATAATTTCAAATAAACAAGAGATAACTAAAATTAATCATGTTCGAAAAAAAAAATGGTTTAACTCTTGAGCCATTCTAAACGTGTCAAAACATGCACGGATGATTTTTGAAGATAATAAGCTCGTTGGACTAATTTGTCCCATTTTGAGAAGTTATAGGATGTCAAAATAAATATAGGGACCAAAATGCAATTTATTAAAATTTGAGCTGAATTGGACAAATATTTCGAAATTTACAGAAATGACCCAAAACTATTCTGGACTTATTTGTAATACTTGGTAAAGTTCTAAAATAACCCGAAAATTATTCTAGACTTATTTGTAGCATTTTGAAAAGTCATGGAATGTCCAGAAAAATTTAGGAATCAAAAATGTAATTTTTGAAAAAAATATAACTGAACTGAAAATATTTTTTAAATCACAGAATTGACCCTAAACTATTCTAGATTTATTTGTAACACTTAGTAAAATTCCAAAAAATAACCCGAAAATTATTCTAGACTTATTCGTAACATTTTAGAAATAATGGAATGTCTAGAAAATTTTAGAAATCAAAATGATTTTTTTTTAAACGAGCTGAATTAAGAAAAACATATTGCACAAATGGCCCAAAACTTTTCCGATTTTGTTTATAACACTCAATAAACGTCCCAGAAATGACCCGAGAGTCCAAGGACCGAGTTGTAACCTTCATCAAAGTTTGGGAATGACCTAAGTCATTTTTGAATTTTTTTTTCACATATACATAATATACATATATTATACATATACATAATATATATATTATACATATAGATAGATAGATAACATAGACATAATATAAATATATATTATACATATACATAAATAGATAACATAAACATAATATAAATATGGATTATACATATAGATATATATAGTAATACATAAACATAATATAAATATATATTATATATATAGATAAATATATAGATAACATAAACATAATATAAATATATATTATACATATAGATATATATAGTAATATATAAACATAATATAAATATATATTATACATATAGATATAATAGTATTACATAAACATAGTATAAATATATATTATACATATAGATATAGATATATTAACAAGTATATTATACATAAATATATAATATATGTATATAAACTCTCAATTTTATTTCACATTTAGAAAATACAAATATGATATTGAATATGAGATAAATATACCTAACTCATTGGAGGTTTAATACCGTACAAGGAACCGAGTCCGATAATTATCGGTATTTTTCACTATTTTTTTTTCTCTCTTGTTTTTTTTTTCTTTTATTCTTTCTTTCTTTTCTTCTTTCTTCCTTCTCCCCCCTCTTTTTCACGAAGCCTACCTTCTCTTTATATACAAAATTTGTGTAGATATTTTGTAGATATTTTTTTTTAAATTGTTTTTTTATCGATTCGTCGCGTACGGTATTTTGACCCCGAGCCAAAATCAGGTGTTTACAGCGTGCATTTGGAAGTTCTCTTTACGGTGTGCATCATATCTTAATGCACCATTGAACCATAACTCGTTGAGCTCATCTATCAATGGCTGTAGATACACGTCAATATCATTTGTTGGGGCTTTTAGACCAGGAATCAACATTGACAATATTTAATTGGTATCTTGCAGGCAGGTCTCCGGTGGCATGTTGTATGGAATCAACACAACCGGCCACATGCTATATGGGTGACTCTTGTCCCTGTAAGGATCGAACCCATCTGTAGCTAATCCAAGACGAACGTTGCGTGGCTCTGCCCCAAACGCAGGATTCACGTTGTCAAGTTTTCTCCATGCCTCTGTATCCGCAGGATGTCGTAGTACTCCATCTTTTATTCGGCCTGTAGAGTTCCAGGTCATAGATCCTATTGTTTTGGGTGACATGGATAGTCATTGCAGCTTAGACGTTAGTGGAAAGTATCGGAGTACTTTAACGGGAAGTTTTCCACCCTTTTGCTTAGATTTTTCCGGACTGTTCATTCATCCTGCACTTTCATGACCTTGAAACCATCGTGACTCACCACATATTGGACACACATAAAGATTGACGTATTCATTTCTAAATAGAATACAGTCATTTACACAAGCATGTATCTTCTGATAGTCCAAACCTAATCCAGATATAAATTCCTTTGCCTCATAATACGACTTAGGTACTGTATTCTCAGGTGGAAGTACTTTACTCAGCATACGAAGCAACTCATCTGCAAACTTGTTAGAAACCTTGTACAGAGCCTTTAGATGCAGCAGTTCCACTAAGAAGGACATCTTGCTGTAGGATACACACCCTGGGTATAAGCCTCTCTCACAATCTTCTAAAAGCTTATAAAATGTCCTAGCCTCTGCATTTGGTTCCTCACCTTCATCACGACTAATACCACCCAATCCATCAGTTATCATATCTTCCATTTCTTCACGAGACGTGGCAGTCCTCTTGTTAGTAATGCTTTCTTCGAATTCTTATCCATGGTCCACCCATGTAGTGCAACTTTGTAGTATTCCATATATTTCCAGATGCAACTTCACCGTACTTCTCTCCATCAAAGACATACTAACACAATTATGGCATGGATAGTAGATTCTCTCATCCCATGACGCACGCGAATAGGCAAAGTCCAAGAAAGAGGTAACACCGGCCTTATATTCCTGCCTTTGTCGATGTTTGGTCATCCAACTTTTATCTATCCTTAATGATCCTCTGTTTAGAAATGAGAAAATATTAAAACCAATATCACAACGTATCATGTAAGTAGACACTACGGTTTTCCATCCACCAAGTGTTTTACAACTGATTTGTCTAGAAACGGGAATTCTCAATTCTGTTACAAAACTGAAATCCTATTCAGAGTTTTTGTAATCCAAGTAGTTGTTAACTGCTGTATAATTATGCTGATAGAATCTTCACCCGAACCCATGATAATTAACCAACTTTATTCAACGACAAATTCAGTTAATTTTGTTACTGTAATAGAGCAGCAATCGTACAGTGTGTCTACACTTAACCAAAAAATCAAACATACAATTTGTAGTGAAATTAAACGCAACAGAAATTGGGAAAAACGGACACATTTTGTTATGTCTACATTCGGCAATCGCCTTCGTACGAATCTGTTGCTTGAGACACACACACAGTCACTCAATTCGTTAACCGATTAGATAAGCTGCTCTTTACTTGATATACACATAATGAAATACATTCACAACATAGCAGCTGGGTGAATTTCATTGTGTAAGATCAAACAATTAGACGTCAATTCATAATTTGAGGAGGAAAGAGTACCTTTTCATAATTCTACAGGAGAAAGGATGACGATGCAGGGAAGTTAAGTGAAGGTTGTCTCGGGTTGAAGGTTGGGAAGGTTGGGTAGATCGATTGTGAAGTGAAGTGAATGCTGTCGTAAATAAGGTATGCAAAGAAGCTTCGATTGATTTGTCCCGGTGTAATTACAGTGAGCTTGTTTATGGAATCGTTTGAAGTGAAGGTGTCAGGTTGATTCAGAAGTCTGGGCTGAGGAAACGGCTACGTAGGTCATCTGCTTCAGCTGCTGGTCCAAGACGAACTGTTCTGTTAATTGGACATGTTGCTATCCGAATTAGTAACAGATAACTAAGTTTTAACAACGCAATTACGGCGACGCTGTTAACATGTATATTACATCAACAAATATTGAGAGTAAAACAATGCATTACACACAACATTAATACATGATGTTGTTGATGTATATTACCATTGGATACCTATTTGTCAAGAATGTTTTAGGAACTGACACAAACAGTCGCGGCAAAAGTACACACTAAAGCATTGTTTAAGCTACGACAAAACGTCCGACTCTAAACCAACTCTATTCCCTCGAAAAATAGTGTTAACACAAAACATGCTTATTAACAACGGCTACCTAGCAACAACACAATATTTTCGTGGCTGTTGATGCAGATTCTTGTAGTGACAGGCTCCATAGAGATGTGATTCTAGATTAAAACCACGAACAACAAGTAGTACCTACTGCTTCCACAACTGGAAATTGTCGTCTCCTGTAAGCAAGCAGACTCACTTGTTTGAAAACGCCGGAGGAAGCAAGTCATCTATTACAGCAGCCATTATCGAAGAACGAACCAAATCTTGAACTTTGATTGTAGAAACTTCACCTTGAATATGAATTAGTTGTTGAAAGCGCCAGATTCGTGCAGCGCTGATACCATATTAGTCGATTTGAACTAAGAATGGATTGAATAACTTGAGGAAATGGATAGCTTGAACAAGAAGAAAAGAATCTTGCGAATGAAGATAACAGAATTCTGTTGAAACAGAATCAGAACAGAGTATTTCTTTACTTAGAATGAACAAGTTAACTTTACAAGATAGAGTTAACTAATACTAAATAAACATAAGAAACAATTAACTAATACTAAATAAAATGTTCATAAATAACTTTTTTGATAGTGCTATTACTAAATGCATTTAACATATATGTAACGTATATACTACCAATAATAAAGGTTAAACAAAAACGTAAGTTGAATAATATTATATTAATAACAAAAATAAGCATATTTTCATTTTGTAAGTTGAGTTAATCGTATCAATATAATAATATAATTAAAAATTAATTTGTTTAGATTTATTTTTGTTAATTAATATAATAATTTAAATTTTATATTAAACTATATTTATATAACGATATCTCAATATATTTTTATATTCTGCGTAAAGTGCAAGTCATCTCTCTAGGCACATGTATTTTAATTGTACAATTGATATTTTATTTATTTATGTTATTTTTATAATATGTAATAATGACGTTTAATTATTAAACAAAAAAAAAGTATCTTCATATGTTAATTTTTTTATTAAAAAATAATGTTAACAAAAATTAAGAATAATTTCATAAAAATAATAGTCGCATGTTAACTTCATATACAAAACTATAGTTATGTATGCAATATAAATTTAACGCATGAACCAAAACTTACTAATATTATTAAGATAGTTTCTAAGTACTTTTATATTGTTTTGTTGGATATTTTTATATATTTCTAGACTCAAGATATTTCTGTCAAATTAGAAGAATAAATATTATATTATTTGTATAATTGAACATAAGCGACAATTGTTATTACTAATATTTTTAATTCTTCTTATAACCATATGATAATCAAGATCATAAAAACTAAAAATTAATTAAAAACATTATTTAACATTATATCAATAATGGTGGATCTTCTTCTTTTACTATCGACACATGTACTTTTTAATTAATTTTATAAACAAACAAAATTAATTTTTATATTTCATCCGTATAATTTAAACGCAAGTGCAACTAGTATTACAGGAAAATAGTATTTTCACTAATAGTTTAAATATTTTTAACTAGGGATCTTGCCCGTGCAATCGGTAAGTAATAGTTTAATTTATTAATTTTTATATTTTAATTTATTCTTAATAGTAAATATTATTACGTTGTTTATTAATTTAATATAGATTAAAAATATCTTTAGTATTATTAATTAATATTAAAAAAACACGCAAATTGTGAATCATATCTATCTATCTATCTATCTATTAATTTGGGTAAGAGACATAATATGTTGACAAGTAAGCAAAATGTGTGTTTTTCTTCAATTTGATTGGTCCAACACTACCATATATTACAAATACCTGTGCCTCATAACATTTTTGCTTAGGTGGACAAGTTTAAACTGCTCCAAAGTTACTCATTCAATCTTAAAAACCATTTTGTTTTATCTTAATTTATCACTTATTTCTCTTTCTAGAAAATAATTGTTAACATTGTTTTTTGCGAAAAGTATGAAAAAGACGTAAGATGTTTGCCCCTAGTGGTAAAATTGGCACAATGTTTGTTTTTGATGTAGAATGTTTTGTGGTGTAGGTTTTTGATGAATTCTGTCTGTGTCCGCTAAAAAATTCCGTTAACAGCTGAAATGCCTTGCACGTGACTTTTTGTCGGTGTGAAATTTCAAAAATGTCCCTCACTTCTTCACCTATTATATGCAATCTTTCCTCCATTGAAGCATACAGTCTTCTTCTCCAAGAGTTGTCGAAAATTTCTCCAAGAAGTGTTCCGCGATTCCCGAAATCTTCGGCCCGTCGTTGTCGGATCTTCTGGTCGTCGAAGAAGAATGGCACCACAGTACTGAGGCAGTACTTCATCCAGCTCAAAGTCATCCGTAGAGTACCAGCTGTGGAGTTGCTACTGTGGGTTCACCACACATTCTAAACTCGCTTCAACATGGAAGAATTTCAGTCGAATGTTTTATGGGTGTCCCAATTATAAGGTATGTTTGCCGATTTATTTGGTTTTGAAGCTTAATTTTGAAGCTCTAGTCTTGAAAATCACTGTCCAATCTTCGAAGCCCTAATTTTGTGTGTTTGGGTTGCAGAACCACGGTTGTAATTATTTTGAGTGGTGTGGGTAATGTGCATATAATGAAGGAGGGCCGTAAACAAATTTCGAGATATGCGTGGCAAGATTGACCGCGAAGTGGTTCTTGTACGAAGGAGGGAAAAGATTTTGATTACTACTGTTGGAGTGCTTGCGGCACTCCTGTTTGTTGTAATCGTAAAATTGGTGATTGGTTGAACGTGTTTTAGGATTTGTATTTTAAGTACTTATGTTTGCGGGGCATAGTGTTTTTAGATAAGTATGTTTCTGTTGTCTTGGTCCCAAAGGACATATGTTTTGTAATTGTTGGTATTTGATGAAAAACGTTTGTCCACAAGTTGAGAATAGATGTACTATGTTTTGACTTACTGGACAAAAAGTAATCGACTAAATCCCAACGAAATTCCACCTGCAATTAAACACCTATCCCACAACACACACACAATCCAGGCTACGTCCACAGAACCAACTATTTCCATAGTTAACTGTCATTCAGTTTTAGAAATTACCAACTTACAATACCAAGTTCACCCTAAACATAAAACGAAACCTAACGCATAAACACAAAATGAAACTTAACGCCTCAAATGGACAGCATAACCAATAGTACGCGTCATTCCAAAATGACATTCAAAATAAGCTATATTACTTTAGGTCATGCAGACGAAATATCTTCATTGGGTCGAATATTTGGTGTATTTGCTTGACTTGAAATGAGGGGAACTCCTCGACGGCATTGTCGACTTCTTAGGAATAGTCTTCTTCTTCGGTGTGATGGTCTGCAACGACATATCAACTAGCACGAGAGCTCGACAATCAGAAAGTTGTAGTGCACTTGAAGTAACTCGAACGCGTTTAGGCAAACTTTCCAAGTTTACAATGTTTTCAGGGGAATTTTGACCCTATGAGAGTACAAAAGTTAGAATTACAACTCATAATTGCTGTAAATGTGATAAGTCGTGAATTAAACTTAACGCGTTTAAACCTGTGTTTTTCTTCTAGTCTGCAATTTTGCCCTTCTTGTTTTAGGAATCCTCTTGGGTACCTTTTGAGGTATATTCGGTCCTTCTTCTGCTTCATTGGGTACTTCTTGAGGTATGTTGGGAACTTCTTCACATACTTATTCCTGCAAACAAGTTTAATATTATTGAAAAGTTAAACAAAGGTAAAACATACTCGGGAAAGAGTTTTTACCATCTGAGGTTGTGAATATGGAACAGACTCGGGAACAAAGGTGTCTGACTCTTCACCCAAATCAGTTCTCTCTTCCTCAATCGGGCGTGTATTGCTCTTTGATTTACCTTTTGGAGCTCTACTTGGTTATTCTTGTGAGACCCTTGCTCGTCTTACTCTTTTGGTGGGTGGATGTGGTGCATCAACGTCAGGCTGAGGGGTGTTGAGTTTCCTTCTAACTCGTTGTGAAGACTGTCCTCCTCGTGTTTTTTAAGACATATTTGTCGATGTTTATGTCGCCTAGGTCGGCTAGGATGGTGCACTGCTCTGAGATTGTGCGGGTGTCTTAAACAAATATCTCGACTATTACATTGAGATTTTAATAGGCTTGTTCATGAACCGATTCGGGGTCTAACCGGTTCTGAACTTAACTGGTCTGGTTTGAAAAAAATCAGTACTTTTTCTGTTTCTAAAAATACTGATCTGGTTTAAGGAAAAAAGAACTGGTCTATTTTTTTTAATAACAATTTTGGTTCGAAAATAATCCGGTTCAAACCGAATCTAAACCGGCTGAAAATCATGTCCAACACATTGATCCGTCCGAAAAAATATTGAACCGATTGAAAAACACTGAACCAGATGAAAAAACACTGAATCGATTGGAAAATACACTGAACCGACTGAAAAACACACTGAACCGATTGAAAATCTGTTCCACAATCGACTAAAATCTTATCCAACATCCACATACGAGAGTTCAGTATATCTCTAGGTTTGGTTTATTGAAGACATCTCTATGTTTGGTTTAATTTCATACCGGTTTAGTTTATTTTGCTTCAAACCGGTTTTAAAATTATATAGATTTAAAGTGGTTTGATAAAAATTTAAGTATAAACCAGTATCAAAAAACGAGTCGAGTCTAACCGATTCGAACTGGATTTTTGGTACTATTTTGAACTGGTCTATTTGAAGACTAAAAATACTGGTTTGGTTTTGGAACTAGTTCGGCCGAACCGGTTCGAACCAAACCAGTTCCAGACCAGACTAGTTCATCCGAACCGGTTCATCTGAACAAGCCTAGAGATTTATTATTTAGTGTTCAAACCTTTTTCTTTTTTTCTCCGATTAAAAGAAAATTATATGAAATGCTTTTTTTTTTTTTTATTAAAGGTTCCGTATATTAAACTTCAAATTTTTGGGGTCACTCGTGACCCCGGTACAAAGGAGTATCTGACTGTAATAACTGTAAAAGGGGAGGTGGAGGTTGTGAAACCCAGTCGAATCGACTCATTCCCCCTATAGCCTGCAAAGCTAACCAGTCCGCACATTGATTCGCGGATCTTGGTACCCAATTCCAGGACAGGTTCCTAATTGAACCCGCCAAGTATAAACTATTGTGAACAATTGTTTCTATTTGCCAAAAATGGACTTTCCGTATAAGATTATCTATAACCGCTTTCGATTCCGACTCAAAAATAACCGACTCCCACCTATTTCCGATTGCGAGGTTGACACCATGGAAGACCGCTTTCGCCTTCATTACCTCGATAGAAGGCGCCCTCTCTTTGAAAATGGCTCATCCTACCACAAAACCGTCGTGATCCCGAGCGATCACACCAATGCCTCCCTCGCCCGTGAGACTGTTCCAAGACGCATCGCAATTAATTTTAACCGTACCTCGCGGTGGCCCGATCCATCTGTGGATAACCCGCTGGTTTGACAACCCGAGGGGGTGTACATGCTGTGATGGCTGTCTGAGCTGCCCCATTTCAGCATGTCCGAGCCTTGGGGTTCCGAGCTGCTGACCCCGGGCTACTGGTCCATTGTTGATGACGCTGCAATGTTGCCACCATCCCGAGCCGAAGATGATGTCCCGAACATGCTGGAGTTGCTGCCCTTGCTGCTGGTGAGCCGACCAATTCTGCAGCATAGGTTGCTCATCCTGCATTTTCAGGACTTGGACCACCAGTTGGCTCGCGTTCGGATTCCTACCTTCGAAGACTTTGGCACATCTCATCTTCCAGATACACCAGCATGTTGACAGTGTAATGCTCCATCGACTGGCCTTCGATTCCCCCGCACGAGCTGGATCCAAGAGCCTCCCTTCCAGCCAAAGCTGAACCGAGAGTCCCCCAACCCCTGCATCCTTAATGCCCAACAGGTTATCCCATACAATCCGAACCCAGCTGCATTCCCATAGAAGGTGCTGAGTTGTCTCAGGTAGTCGGCATATAGGGCACCCGAAGGGTACCAGCAAGCCCCGACGAACCAAGTTAGCACGGACCGCAAGGGAGTTGGAGAGGACCTTCCATGCAAAGACCCGAACCTTTGGTAAAGCTTTTGCTTTCCATATAGCTTCCCATAGGTTGTGGGCTGCAGGGGACCTCACAGTCGGTGCTGACAAGGGATCGGGGTGATCATCCTCGAGCTGGCCCTTCTCGAGCTCCCTGATGAGGTAGTAAGCCGACCTGACAGTAAGTTTTCCTCCCCTTTTAAACAACCATCGTAGCTGGTCAGGACATGGCACAATCGGGATAGGAACAGACAGTAACTGACAAGCCTCAGACTCAGACACCGCATGTCGCACAGCCGGTTCAATCCATGCTCTTGTCACCGGGTTGATCCAGTCACGTAGGACCGTGGAGGCCTGGATTCTCGTGACTGGCTGCTCCCCGAGTCTGTGATTGAGACGCCCCGGTAGCCAAGCATCCAAGAACGGTTTGATCCGTCCCCCATCACCAACTGTCCAGACTGCCCATGCATGAAATCTTTACGACCCTCCAAAATGCTAGCCTATGCCCAGGAAGACCTACTCCCCTTCGTCGCTTGACCGAACTCCGATGTTGGGAAGTACATCCCCTTAAGCACCTTTGCCCATAACGCGTCTGGTTCAGTCATTAAACGCGCAACCATCTTGCTTAACAAGGCCACGTTGAAAGCCTCAAGTTCTCAAAAACCCATCCCACCAACCTTCTTAGCCCTAGTCATCAATTCCCATCTTTGCCAATGGATTTTACGAGCTCCGTTTGTAGCCCCCCACCAAAACCGGGCTATTAAACCGTTCACTTGTGAGCACCACGTTTTCGGGAGCTTGAAAACGCTCATGGTATATGATGGGATGGCTGAAATAACGGCCTTGATTAGAATTTCCTTGCCCGCATTGTTAAGAAGTCTCGATCTCCAACCTTGTAACTTTGAAAAGATCCGCTCCTTTAGAAAACTGAGGGTCTCGCATTTGGACCTTCTCCAATGAGATGGGAGGCCCAAATACTTGCCCGGGTTGTTCGCCAGATTCATCCCGAACAAGTTAGCCAATTGACCCGAGAAGGTGTTATTCAGATCTTCCCCACAAAACAGTATGGATTTGGTAAAATTAACCCTCTGACCTGATGCCGAGCAATACTCATCCAAGGTGGTCTTAAGGGCTTGGGCGTTCTCCACGTTACCTTTGATGAAAAACACCGAGTCATCCGCGAATAGGAGGTGATGGATCTCCGGACAATCTCTCCTTGGCTTTATACCTATGATCTCCTTCTTTCTCACTCAATCTTCCATCCTCCTCGAGAGGACGTCCGCCACTAGGATGAATAAATACGGGGAGAAGGGGTCTCCTTGGCGAAGGCCTCTAGACGGGCGGTTGACTTGGGTCTTTTTACCATTCACAACAATCTGGTATGTAACTGATGAGACACACGCTTTGATCCAGTGGACCCAACGTGTGTCGAACCCTCTGACCTCCATGACGCGAAAGAGGAAGTTCCAATCCACCCTGTCATAAGCTTTTTCCATGTCGATCTTGGGAGCGCAATATGAATTTCCTGAGTTGCCCTTTCTCTTTTGGCTTATCTTTAGGTGGTGGAACATCTCGTGAGCTATGAGGATGGTGTCTTGGATCTTTCTACCTGACACAAATGCACTTTGATAGGGGTGATCAATTCTGGCAACCAGATTTTCAATCTGTTTGCCAGAACCTTTGCCACAATTTTATATGCAAAGTTGCAGAGACTAATAGGTCGGAATTCAGCTGCATGAGACGGGTTTGGGGTTTTCAGGATAAGGGTGATATGAGTATGATTAAGAAAAGGAGGGAAGGTACCTGTTTGTAGGAAGGTCTGGACCATGGTGACGATGTCTGGACCGACAACTTTCCAGTTCCGTTGGAAGAATGAACCAGGAGACCTTGACCCCCCAAGCTGATTAACCTCTGACCTAACCTCCCATTCAGTGACCTCCCGAGTCAACCTCATATTCATTTCCCCTCTGACATCCCTATCAAGAAATCCAAGGATATCTTGCCCGTCATGGCTGGTCCTGCTACCCTCGGCACCATCCCCGAACAGGTTTGCAAAGAACAAATGTATCTCCCCCAGAATTGCTTCTTCCTCCTCTAGCCATATTCCATTTGAATCCCTGATTTTTATGATCTTGTTCCTTCTCCTTCTCTCGAGGGTCGATTGATGGAAGAACTTAGAGTTCTTGTCCCCCTCATTCAGCCACCTAATCCTGGACTTCTGTTTCCAGAAAATCTCCTCGAATTTCCAGAATGCGTGGATTCTGGATTTGAGGACTTTCTCTTCCAGTTGTATCTGGTCGGAGGGTGCCATTTGAGCTAGCACTTGCAGCCGAGAGTTGATGTTTGCGATGTGTTTGACATTGTTTCCGAAAACCAGTCTACTCCAGTGTATGAGCTCATCACGGCAGGTCCCCATCTTGAAGTTAAACTGATCGCCCGAGCTGATCCGTCCACCTCGAGACCAAGCAGACCTTATTACCTGGAAACATTGTGGATTTTGTAACCACATTTCTTCAAATTTGAACTCTTTTTTTCCACGTCTCTCTTCCCGGTCGAGTATCACAGTAATGGGTGCATGGTCGAATCCTATGGCGTTTCCGTGTACAACTTGGGCCCTTGGGCACAATGCTTTCCATCGAGCGTTAGCCATAGCCCGATCAAGCCGTTCCACCACTCTACTCCCACCACTCCTGTTGTTTGACCAAGTGTGCATCTGTCCTTTAAATCCTAGGTCTCCCAGGCCGAGGTACTCAATTAGATAATTAAAGCCGTCAAGCTTTCGTTGATCATTTCTTCTCCCACCCAACTTCTTGGAGTGGGAGCATATGTCATTAAAGTCCCCGAGGATGATCCATGGCTCGGGTCTGTTCAGCCCCACATTTCCAAGACGGTGCCAATTGTGAGTTCGCCTCGAGTATTCAGCATCACCATAAACCCAGGATACCTTCATTTTCACGCCATTTCCCCCAATTTGCACTTCACTGTCGATAATGTTCTTGCTAATGTGTGTGAATGAGATAGAAACCTCATCCGTCCACCAAAGTGCTAGCCCGCCGCTACTCCCCACGGGATTAACGTATAATGCATGGCTCATCCCTGTCTCTCGTCTTACACGTTCACAAGAATCCTTCGACTGTTTTGTTTCCATTACGAAAACAATAAGGGGTCGAAGTCTTCTCACCTGGTCTTTTAAGTGTCGAACTGTCTGGGGAGACCCTAACCCCTGACAGTTCCAGCTGATGATGCTCATTGATCCCGTGTGGCTGTTTTGGAACAGCCACCAGAATCCTTGGACGTTTTTGAGTCTTCTGTTGCGATGAGGTTCTTTCCTGCCGAGTCTCCCCACTTCCTTTGAGCTACGGGTCCTTTGATCTTTTGGTGGGGGATCGACCTGACCCTTCCTTTTTTTGCTTGGGTAGTTTCCCTCCTTGATTGGTATTCCTGGTTGCGCCTTGAAGCACAGTCATTCTATCTTTATGCCGAGTCCGCCCTGATCCAGGAGACCCTTCCCTTTCTTTTCTTGACTGACCTCCAAGGCCTTCTCCTCAATTGCCTTTTTCGCGGAAGTAGGCAATATCAGAGAAGAGTCCTTTTCGGGGAAGGATCCCATGTGATCCAGCTGAGTGTTGCTAATTGGGAAGTTTGAGCAAATCTGGAGGGGAGCTGGGTCCTCCTTGATGAGTAGGCCCTGGTCATGAGGTTCAGAGTTTAGGTCGATTTCCCCCACACTCGGGTGAGAGCAGGCGAGGGAGAGGTTCAGGTCAAGTGGGTGAGGTAATGGTATAGCCTCAGGACACCTACCAGCTTCCTCTGTAACGTGATCCGGTAGGGGTGCCACATTCCCAGAAGACACCGCAGGTTCCAGTTTTGGGGTGATTGGTTGAGGGACCCTGTGGCTTGGATCTGTCTTTGCCTCCTTCATCAGATCCTTCCATGATTGTCTCCCCGGGTCTCGCTGCTTCAGATCATTCCTGTTCCCACCCCCAATCTGCTGTCCTGAGAAATGCTTTCTTTGTCTAGCACAAGAGGTCCACGGTCCGAACATAGGTTTGGTGTTGTCGGTTTCCGAACGTGTTAGTTCCCTGTGACAGAATTGAGCACTGTGACCGAGCCTCTGACACCCGTAACAGAAATCTGAGATCCTTTCATACGCTGTGTTGTCTCATATCTCGTTTCCTACTTCATCACTCCACCAGAATCCTGGTGGTAGCAGTGAGTCTACATTTACTTCCACCTTCAGCCTTAGATAGACTCTCTTCTGCATCTCCGTTTCGTTTTCCATATCAATACAGTTCCCGATTGTCCCAGCAATGACTTTGGCATTCTCATCATTCAGCATCTGGAGGCTGAGTCCGTGAACTTGAACCCACAGCTGCAATGTACCGAAGTCGATGTCCTTTGCTCCCTTGTTCGGAGGACATACCTTCATATTGAGACAGTGCCCGTGGATCGACCAGGGGGATGAATCCAGGACCCTGTCTCTGAAAATCGAAAGCCATGACCCCTGACTCGAGATCAGTCATCGTGACTGAACCAAAGGCTGCCCACGCTGCCTTCAACACAACATATACGACACTGTTCCTCACTGACTTCTGTGAGATCATCTTTCCCACAATTCTACATGCGAACTGCTGCTCGGGGGGTTTCGGGACCAAGGACAGAAGAGCTCGACGGGGGACCTCTGATTCCCCGGTTTCTGGGCAGAAATTCATTGTCCAAACACCTTCACCACAGTTTATGACCCACCTACAAAACAAGTCAATAGAAATAGGAATATGGATGGGATAGGCGAGGAATTAAGGTCAGGGTATCAGTGTTAGCTGAAAGCCGAACAGAGTAAGAACAGGAAAGCTTGCCGTTGACCGACGAGTTCTCCGTTCCACGGTGATCAAGAGTAGCTCCACTTGTGGCGAGCCAAGGAATCACACACGAAAACACTTCCGGTGTGAGAGGGGTAGAATGGCGAGAGTGAACGCTGGGCACCGGACCTGCGGGGCGGGCACTTGCTGGGACTCACTCGGGCATTCAGTCAAACAGCTTGTGTGCACAAGGAGCTGAGGGTTTTTGGTTTTCCGTGAATCTATTCTCTCTCCCTTTCTCTCTCATAATTTTCTTTATATATGAAATGCTGAATAAGACAACATTTCGTTATATAGATAAAGTAAGATATATTCTATTTTATATGAATAAATTGAGATAAAATACAACATAACGGAACATGTATAACAAAAACTATATAATCAAAATACATATAAGATACGAATCTTGTACGTAAAATCTATGAAAGGTCTTAATTTCGTAAGTTGATTCATTACCTGTGATTTTTTCAAAAAGAAATACACATTAAACAAATCTCTCAACTATTACAGCAAGATTTATTATCTAAGGTTCCAAGTTTATCTTTTATTCCAACGATTAAAACAAAATTAAATGAAATATCTAATAAGACAAACATTTCGTCATATAGATAAAATGTACTTACAAGAAAGCCTCGGATTTTTTGAAAAAGTAACTACTGTGTAAAAGTTTTTTGAAAAAGTAAGTATAAAAAAATATATTTAGAAATATGTATATAAGCGCTATTAGGGTAGCACATAATATTGTTTTTACAAAATTCGCTACCCAAGATAGCATTTTTTACAAAATGCTACCTTCCACTGGGTTTTTTTGTTGCTTTTTTCACATTTTTTTGTCGACTCGATATTTAATTAAAAATAAAATTATGTATCTATCGAAAAACATTATAGTACATAGATATTTTAATTGTGATTCAAATGGTGCAAAAAAATACTAAATTTGGACTTACAGATTAACTGTACGCTCTGCCGTAAGTTGAGATATGAAAATTTGACTTAAAACAATATAACTCACAGCATGTAAGTCCAAACTCACCACGGTTAACGTCATTTATGTCGTAATTCAATTATCTACATATGGTAATTTTTTATGTTCTGCACTCGATTTCGTTCGCTTCAGTGTTAAAGTGTAGGATTCTCTAGATAGGCACCGCTATTTCGGGGGTGCTACTGCTTCTGATCCGTACACTAAACTGAATGGTGTTTCCCCTGTTGTTGTTTTGGGTGTTGTTCAAATAGCCCACAATACATTATTCAACTCTTCTGCCCAATTTCCTTTGAAGGCTTGAACTTGCTTTTTGAGTTCTGCTAGGACAACTTTGTTGGCTGCTTCGCCTTGCCCATTCGTTTGAGGATGGTGTACTGAGCTGAATCTGTGATCGATGTGATATTCTTCGCAGAGCCACTTGAGTTCTTTCCCTACGAATTGTGGACCATTATCGTTTATGAGTATTTTGGGGACACCGAACCGCGAAAATATGTTGATTTTCAGGAACTTGATCACTTGGAATTCAATGATGGAGGTCAAAGCTTTCGCCTCTACCCACTTGGTGAAGTAGTCTATCGCCACTATGATGTGGGTTCTTTGCCCAATGCTGATGGGAAAGGGGCCGAAGATGTCTATTCCCCTTTGGGCAAAAGGTCAGGCGCACGCGATTGGGGATAGCAGTGTTGGTGGTCGACCGGTTCGTGGTGCGAACTGTTGACAAGTCGCACACTTCTTTGTCAATTCTACCGCATCTTTGCTCAAGGTTGGTCAATAGTAGCCTAATCTGAAGATTTTGCGTGTTAATGAGCGTGCACCTTCATGGCATGCGGCTACTCCTTCATGAGCTTCACGGAGAACTCTTTTTGTCTCAGGATGAAAGATGCACCTTAGACAGGGAGTTGAATATCCTCGCCTATATAGCTCTCCGTCTATGAGAAGATAGCTTGTAGACAGACGACTTATTTTCGTGGACTCGCCTTCGTCTTCTGGGACTATTCATTCTTTCAAGTAGTTATGGAATGGAGTCATCCAGGTTACCTGCCCTTGAATGTTGAAGACTTATACTCGGTTGTCAAGAACCGAATATAGAGCTTGTTCCAGAAGTTGCACATCCTGAATTCTTGTCCCTCTGAATGCCAGCTTGCTTAGAGAGTCTGCCAACTGGTTGTCTTGGCGAGGAGTAGACTCAATCGAGAAAGTTGGGATTTCGGCGATGCGTTTATTAGCTATCTCGAGGTACTTTTTCATCTTTCCCCCCTTTGTTTCATATGTGTCATTGATTTGATTGACAATTAACTCTGAGTGGCGTTATGCCCATTCCTTTAGCGAATCGCAGTCCAGTGATAAGAGCTTCATATTCGGCCTCATTGTTGGTCGCCTTAAAAGTAAGGTTGATCGCATACTTTAAAGGCTCGCCCTAAGGGGGGATGAGAATTAATCCTGCCCTGAGCCTTCTCATGAAGAGGATCCATCTATATAGAATTCCCAGCCTTTCCTTGTATCTGCTGACTGACTTGGCCGGTTTTCTGTTTCTGTTAGACCATTGCATGTACTTTCCACTATGAAATTTGCCAATGCTTGACCTTTGATGGCCGTTTTCGGCGCAAATTTGATCTTGAATTCACTCAACTCAATCGCTCATTTAACCATTCTTCCTGAAGAGTCTGGCTTCAGCAGAGAGTATTTGAGAGGCTGGTTGGTGAGGACTGTAATGGCGTGTGCGTGGAAGTATGATCTTAACTTTTGAGCAGCAATAACTAAGGCATAGAAATACTTCTCAATCTAGACATATTTTATTTCAGACGAATTAAACATCTTACTTACAAAATACACTGTACTCTACTTATTTTCTGTTTCTCTTATTAATACGACACTGGTTGCATCCTCACTAATAGTCAGATAAAGAAAGAGATGCTCGCCGGGAATGGGCTTCGCCAAAGCTGGGAGTGTTTGAATGTTCTTCTTTAAGGATTGGAAGGCAGCTGGGAGTGTTTGAAGGTGCTTGCGGTTGGCCCTGAGAGTCTTGAAGAACGGGAGTGACCTGTCGCTCGCCCTGGAAAGAAAGTGATTGAGTGTGGTCAGGCATCCATTCAGACATTAGAACTCCTTGTGGAAAGTTGGTTATTTCATCTCCTCGATGGCTTTGAGTTTCACCGGGTTTGCCTCGATTCCGCGCTCGCTTACCATGAATCCCAGAAAATTGCCTGACTTGACTCTGAACGCATACTTTGCTGGGTTTAGGCGAACGTTGTGCCTCCTCATGCACTCGAATGCTTCTCGATGGTCTCCTGTGTGAGGACTTCCCGTTATTGTATTGACAAGCATGTCGTCCACATAGGCATCCATGTTGCGCCCCAGCATGTCTTGAAACAGTCGGTTTACCATTCGCTGATAGGTTGCCCCCGCATTGATTAGACCGAAGGGCATAACTTTGTAGCAAAGTATATCTCCGTCTGCATAGAAGGTTGTGTGGGATTCATCAGTCGGGTGCTTTCGGATCTGATTGTAGCCTGAATATGCGTCCATGAAGCTCAACATTTCATGACCAGAGGTTGCGTCGACTAGCTGATCAATTCGAGGAAGGGGATCTGAATCTTTCGGGCAAGCTCTGTTCAGGTCGCGAAAGTCGATGCTCTGTTCAGGTACCTCCCTTACAAAGTCGGCTTCGATCAGCCTGCCTACTTCCTGCCTGATCACCAAACGTTTGTCGGATCCAAATGACCTTCTTTTCTGAGAAATTGGCTTTATCAAGAAATCTATCCTTAGCTCATGAGAAATTATGTCGGTGCTGATGCTTGACATGTCACTGGGCTTCCATGCGAAGAGTTCTTTGAATTCTTTCAAGAGGGAAGTCAGGGTGTTTCTCTGGTCGTCGTTCAAGGTGGTCCCAATGCGCACCCTCTTTCCTGGACCATCGATCTCAACCTCTGCTAACTCCTCCATTGGTGTTGGTCAAGCCTGGTCCTCACGCGGTTCAGCCTCAGTCTCGATGGCGAGGGTTGCTCGAGGAGGGCAGTTCACATAGCCTTGACGTGAGGAGGGCTGCTCGCCTAGAACTTTTTCGATACCATTAGGTGTAGGGAACTTCATCTTTTGGTGGACTGTAGAGGCTACAATCTTATGAGGATTGATTGTAGTCCTCCCTAGGATGACATTATATGATGTAAGCGAGTCGACCACTAAGAAGGTGACCGATACCTTTATGTTCTTCCATCCTTCGCCCAGAATTACCGGCAGGGTTATGCCTCCCAGCGGATAAGTTGTTCTCCCTGCAAAACCGATAAGGGTAAAGTCGACTCGCTTGAGGTCACGCTTCCATCTTCTCGAATGCGTCCAGAAACAAAATGTATATCGAGCTTCCTTTGTCAATCAGAATTCTCTTCATATCGCAGCTGTCGACTTCAGCTGTGATAACTAGCGCATCATTGTGCGGAGTGGTGACGTGTGCCAGGTCGTCCTCGGAGAATGACATGATGCACCCTCCAGCAATCAGCGTTCGACTTCTGTCTCATTCAGCCACAAATTCCTTCAACAGGCCTCTCTGTATCATCTTCTCGATGTCGCGCTTAAGGATGCGACAATCATCAGGTTTGTGGCCTTTGGCCTTGTGATATCTGCAGTAGCTTTCCGTGTCCTTCCCCATTGGCTGAGTACTCTGGCGGGGTATTAGTGGTCTTGCCAGAGACCTTCTTTCCATCTCGACTAGTACCGCCGAGATCTGCCTGTTTAAAGGCGTGATATACTTGGGGAGCTTTGGATGTCTAGGTCTTGGGGTTTCCGATTTGGGCTTGTCTCGACCCTTCTTGTCCCTCTTTTCCCACCATCAAGTCGGGGCTCTGGAACCACCTTTAGCGAGTTGTCAGGAAATTGGCTTCAGAGTTCGCCCTTTCCTGGTCTATAAAACCTTTCGCCCTAACTGCTAGCTCCTCCATCGTCTTTATCTCCTGAACGTGGTAGTTGTTGCGCAGTTTTCTCCAGGCTTTGTTGGCCACATTGAGTCCTCTGTAAAAGCCTCGAATTATCTCCCCATCTGCGACTCGACGATCTATTGCTGTGACGTTCTTATGAAAACGCCCGTAGAAGTCGGCTAATGATTCTCCTGGTTGTTGTTTGACTGCGTCTAAAGCGACCACACTTTTCAGCAGTTGGCGCTCGCCCATATATCGCTCCAGGAATTTGATCTTGAGTTCGGACCAGGTCCCTATCGATCCTGCCGGGAGGCTAAAGAACCAGGACGACCCCAAACCCGAAAGGGTCGACGGAAATAACAGGGCTAAGTGATTCAGATCGTTCGACTTACCCAAAAGAGAGGTTTCATTCTTGTTGACATGTATGATAGAATCTCCTCCACCACTGTATTCGGGAATGACCCTGGCTACTACATCCTTTGAAATTTTGATCGTTACGGGATCAGTAGTGATGCGATGAGTTGATCAATCCCGGAAGGAAGGCATGACGGTCCCTTGTCGTTCCTTTAGCCTTTTACGGATAAGCTCCTAAACTTGGTCAAAAGCGCATTAATTTTTCTATCCTCCAGTCGGTGCGAAACTCGATGGATTGACAGATTAGGTAGTTGCTGGCGCCTCAGTGGAAGCCGGAGGTAAGGACTGGTGTCCACAAGTCATCTATTGATCTTCTTGAGGGGTAGTGGTGCAAGGATTTCCAGTTCCTACCTATCGTGGCCCCACGGGGTGAGGATCTTCCTAAGGAGCAGGGGCTTGTCTGCGAGCCTGACCTATGATAGTCTCCAAGAGGGATATCATCTCTAGGGTTAACTGAATGTTTGCCCTATCCACTTGAATGGTTGGTTGAGCTGGAATCTCTGCGGCGTTTGGAACAGGGGTCGGTCTGGAATTGTCAACGTGTTCTCGTGCCGGCCTCGGAGGGGCGGCATTAGGGACTGCTTGGCTAGAAGGTTCTTGGGGGAGTGGCGAAGCGGCAGCAGAATTAGAGATGTCTGAGGATTGTTCATTGGCATGGTTCCGACGATTGTTTTTAGAACGAGTTTGCATGACTGTTTTGCTCGTTCCCTCATACGACGCCAAATGTTGGGTCGGAAACTCCCAGGTGCTGACCTGGCAGTGAATTGAATGTCAAAGAATGGATGATCGCACGCTTTCGCCTGAGCTCCGATGAACCTGCAAGAAGGGGATCGCAACAGAGGGGGTGTTGGTGTCTCTGGGTCCCTCTCCAATGCTTAAATGAGTATACTGTATATATGAACTCAAAACGTAATGAACGTATTGAAAAGCAAGGGTATTTATAGTGTGAAGAGATCAAACCGTTATAGGCAACATAATATCTTGGTCAATATTGTGCCGGTAAAGATTAGGATAGCAGATATTACGGTTATGACGTAATATTGCAGTTACCGTATGTAAATTTTAGAGAATATGTGCCCGATATACGTGGGATATCGTGACCATATCTTTAGTGTCGGTTGGTGGGACCAGAGTTGAAAGGTTAGACTCTCTTGGCGAGTACTCCTATGGCGAGCAGTAGGAGGCGTGTACTTGGTCAATGGCAACCTGTGATGGAGCTTTGGCGTCCACTTTGGTTTGGGTTCGATACTGGACCGCTTTATGAAGGTCAAATTGACCTTAATGTGGGTCGGCCTGGTTTGAATGATATGGGTTTCACCCCTGCAAAGTTTTTGGGCCTATGAGGCATTTTCCTTATTTGGCCGTCACTATCAATACCCAACATGATGCATGCAACTTAATTGGCAAACACTTTAAATTATTCATAGTTTAATGTACTTTCTTGCACTTCAAGTTACACTACTGTAATAGACTGTGTCGATGATATATCAACCGACGTCCCAAAACCCTATTTGTAAACTGATGTGATTCTCATTTATGTTCAATTTTTTCAACCTATCAATAAAATTTTATAAAAGAATCCTAAAAAATATGTGGTTCGGGTTTTCGGTATTTATCGAACCAACTTCTTCAACATGTCTCAAATCTTGTGTCAGATGGATCCGTACACAACCACAAGAGCCACCACAAGAGAATGTTCCACCTGAGGTTCTATCACCAGACTCATGACGTCATCTCCAAGAAACGCTCCTGAAGATGTCTGCTTTCTTGTTGCCTAAGAAACCCAACAGAAAAATAGAATTTTTGGTCAGCTCTTGTCAATCGATGAATGATAAAATTCAAAGTAGAAATACTTACTTGTGCAACAAGGTTTCCGATGTTGTTCCTGATCGTAAAATCGAATTTACCAGGATAACCCTCAATGCAACAACAACCTTTAGGGATCTTATATGAGAACATCGTAATTTTGAAAGAGAACTTTTTTTGGAGAATGCAATTATTCTTTTTTACGCGAAACCAAATATTATTTTCTTGCGAACTCGACTTGTATCCTTCCCAGCAACCAAATAATCGTAGTTTCTGCATCAATAATACCATATAATATATGAGAAACTTTTAGAAAAAGGGTAGTTGTCCTTATGCTATATTATGTATGTTCATATATATTAAAGTTCCCTCAAAACTAGTAATTTTTAATATAGTATATTTAAAAAGTTATTATTTGGTAAGGTTGGTTGTACACCGGTTTATAACTGATTTTTAAAGAACTGTTTTGTTTTGTTTTGTTTTTACCTTTTTAAGAATGGTGAAGAGTAGTTTTCCCTGTCGATCCATGAGATAAACTTTTTTACTGCTCTTGGTATCGTAATTATCCATCCGATAAACGACCGCACCATTCTCGTTGAATACAGTGCAGCCATTGCCTTGCATCACAAGTGACTTCATCCATACGGTGAACGATTCCCTCTTCCAGCTCGTTTCAGAAGAAGAGGAAGAAACACTGTCAGTACTCAGATCAGAAGCTGCAGTCGCCATTTCCGACATGCAATAAACCTTGGAACTTGCCATCAAATTGTTGTGTGTTTTAGGGTTTACTGAGGGAACAAGAAGAGTCCAGTATTTTTGGTTTGGTTTGGTATGAGAAGTTTTTAAATACTCGATTGGACAGAAAGCAGACAAAAATGGATGTGGATGTTCTTGAATTTCCAAGAAGCTTGAGATCGATCGATAGTTATCCCTTTGATTTGTTTTGAAATCTCTTTTTCACGTTTATGTCGTTGATTTTTGTTATTATATTTTAATAAGCGTTGAATCTCTACTTTCTTTTGGATAGACGAGTTTATTTTTTGTTGCCATTTCCTGATATTCTTTTTGTTATTGTTGAACCCTATCTATAACAGTTCTTGAATAGACCCATGGAAATAGACAACTTTCTGCCAATATCATCCCTATATGTATATATTTTACTGTAACATTATATATCATATTAATTTAACTTTTATCCTAATGAAATGGTCATAACTTTTTTCCATTGTAATATGAGTACGAATTTCTTTTTTATGCCAATTTTGTTTCTAATAATATATGGTAATAGTTATTTTTAATGTACTATATTGCTATAACAAATTAATAAAAAGAAAACATGTATATTTTATAAAAAATGTTTTACACAGGATAAATTAATTACCGAGAATGTACTGAGGTAACAGAATACTTTATTCTCAGTCCACACTCCATTCAATCTACACAAGAAATTAAAAGAATTTATTGGTGTACTGTATTTGACTTCTAGAGCTCGACACTAGGGTAGTGTTATCCGTTCGTGTTTATGTCTAATTATATATTACTATTTGATACGTGTTATTAATCGTGTCTTGATTAAACATATATAAGTCTCAAATGTGTATCCAAACTTAAAACATGCAAAAAACATAATTATTAATTTTATCACACACGACACACGCAATAAAACGATTAACATTTTGAATAAAAAAATCATATATACATGATACAAATCGTGTCACACAACACGATACGGAATTCACAAATTTTATAATTTACTTTTACAATTAAGTTTTAGAGTTCACTAGTGATTTAAAAATAAGTGCAAGACCGAATCCAAATATTATACATATACTTAAGAGCTAGTGTTTATATATGCATATATCTGCAAATTCGAGTGGCTTAAACACATTTATTAATCATGTTTAAATATATAAGAGTTGTCTAAACACAAAATGTGTGAAAGTTAAATTGATATGCATAACCACTGACAGTGTGGTTTAGTGGTTGAGAGCGCTAACTCCCACGAATGTTTGACTGATGGTCCTGAGTTCGAATTCCCTAAGGAGCAAAGCTCTTGAAAAAGGATTTCGACTTGTGGCATAGAGTTTATCACCACTACTATCTCATGCCTTTTTGTTGGTCAAAAAAAATTAAAAAAATTCATATACATATAAATAAATAAATATCATTATAAAATATATAATTGTGTCATATTAAAAGTTTTTAGAAGAGAGAGTTTTGTTAAATAATTTGAGAGAGAATGAAAAAAATGGAAATGATTCAGCCTACCATAATGGAAAATGTGTATTTAAATATTTGGTCTCACAAATTTTAATTAATAATCCTTGTAGTACTCTACGTACTATTGATAGTGATTTATTTTTATATTCCAGTGAGAATAAACAGAGTAGCTGAGATGAACAAATACATCCATATACATAGTTATATAAATTAGCCAATGACATCCATGGATTAATTTAAAATACTATTGAGATTGGGATTAATTATATTTTAATTTTCAATAATTATTGGAAAATTCGTTAGGCTAGCTAATTAGTTTTTTCATTGGTTCAAATACTTCAATTATTCTGGACAAAAAAGAAATACATAAATTCTTTTGTAATATTCTTAAAAAATTTCATCTTCCCTCTTACAAAAATTCTCATTATTTTTCTCAGATTGGCTTGGGCGGCTATTAACTTTGCCAAGTCTCTCGCATTTATAGATAAGGTGTGATTTCGTTAATAACATATAGAGAGGTTAAATAGTAAAATGCTGGTTCAATTTATACTATGTATCTAAATGGTTAATTAAGTTTTTTTTATTCATTATAAATTACTAGATGACTCAATCCAATTTTAATATTATTTTTTTATGGAAAATCTTTAAAAGTTGAATAAAAAGACTTTAAAGTTGTGTTATGATAAAAATTGATCTAAAATCACATAAGAAAATAATATTCTAAAATTGAATATAAAATAATATATTTTATGAAAAGAATCAAGGTAAATTAACTATAAGCTAGTATCATATTTTTTAGGGTTAATTACTTAATTGGTTACACATGTTTCACCATTGTGCAGAATAGGGTTGGGCATAAACCGGTTCGGCCCCGAACCGGTTCAGAACCGTACTTTTACCACATTTTAAAACAGGTACGGTTTACCGCTCCAGTTTTTGGCCACTCCAGATTTTGGCCGAATTACCGTACCTGTTCAGAACCGGTTCAAAAACCGGTTCACAACCGGTTCGGCCGAACCACTTTATTTATTTATTTTTTAAAAAAAATACACAGTTCAAAAAACTACCAAATCATCAGCAAAACCCATTGAAGATTGACAAATCAAGTTACCCAATATTCTCCATCCAGACAAATTCAACACAAATCAAGTTCAGTTTCATCAATCTAATTCTAAGATTTGCGTTGTTGAGTCATCAAATCCAAAGTCAATTGTCTTCCGATGTAAAGTCGATCCCAGAAATTGTTCGTGGTCATTAAGAGGAAGTCTTTTTAAGCATACTGGATGGTGGAGAATATCAAAATTGCACGCTCCACATACATGCACGAATAAAGTCATCATTGAACGACATCAAAACATCGCTTGCAAGATGATAGCGACTTTGATAAGAAATGAAGTTTTAGCTGACACTGGGTTGAAAATTTCAATAATCCAGTCGATGGTGGAGAATGAGTTTGGTTCGAAGATTGGATATCCGAAGGCGTGGTACTCCAAACAAGTTGTGTTGGGGTCTTTATACGGAACACACGAAGAAACCTTTGTGAACCTCCCGCGGCTACTGTCAGCCATGTCCGTATACATACCCGGGATAGTCTATGATTTTTTTGCCCAAAAGAGTAAATGTTGAAACTGAAGTAGCTACATTTGGTATGATGTTTTGGGCATTCGGTCCTGCCATTGAAGGATTTGTCCATTGCAGACCACTTATAAGTATTGATGCGACACATATGTATGGCAAATATAATGGAAAAGTGCTCATAGCTGTATCATATTATTCGAACAACGGGATCTATCCTTTGACATTCAGTCTTGCAGATGCAGAGACAAATGAGAATTGGAACTGGTTCTTGACGCATTTACGTACTAACGTAACGAAGGATCGCTTTGTCTGTCTAATGTCTGATCGATATCGAGCAATCATTAACGCGGTAGAGAATTTATATGCCCAATATGGTGTTGGAATGCATCGTTTTTGTGCACGACATCTAGCAAGTAATTTCAACCACACCTTCAAAAGCGCGACCCTTAAAAAGCAGTTGTATATAATGACTAGTACCCCCGATAGACGTAAGTTTGATGTGTGGTATGCTAATCTATTGCGTCTCCACGATGGCATGTACCGCAATTGGATTTCCAACATACCCCTTGAGAGATGGGCCCTTTCGTACGATGGAGGAGCTCGATATGGAAACATGACAACCAATTTGGTAGAAGTGTTTAACAAAGTTCTAAAAGGCACAAGGGCATTACCTGTGACAGAATTAGTTAGACTTACGTACGGGAGGTCAAACACGTATTTTTTTACGCGTCGCCAAGAAGCAATGGTTGCCATTGAGGAGTCAAAAGTTTGGTCTTACATGGTCCAAAATACCATTACTAGAGCACAGAAACAACTTGGTCGGATGCAAGCTGTGCAATTTAGTCAAGAACCCGGTGTGTTCCAAGTGTGTGATATTGGTAGATTTGTTCAAGGTGTTGGTTGGACTACTCCTGGGAATTATACGGTCAACCCCGTCTAAAGAAAATGTGAGTGTGGTTTATGGAAAATATATCATCACCCGTGTTCACATGGAATGGCAGCAATCACAAAGGCTGGGATGAAATGGGCTCCTTACGTTGATCCGCAATATTCGAATCAGGCACGTTTGGCATCATAGTCTCCACGTTTTGAACCAATACCCGACGAATATTGTTGGCCTCATTTTGATATTCCGATGTTCGTTCATGATCCAGAAAGGTGGAGGACAAAGCGTTCATTTTTGATATTCCGATGTACTCTCCATGTTGACTCACACTCATATCCGATGAGCGATGCTGATCTTGTCCCCAAAGTGATGGGACGTTGGTCGACACGGACATGGAGGAGCTACGGCACGGCTGGGCCAGGGAGGATTTGGAGCTGCGGCGCGCCTGGGACGATCGTTGGAGCTGCGACAAAGGGCGACATGGACAGGGAGGAGGATGCTATGGAGGCGGCGGAGGAGGTGTGGGTGGGTCTGCGTTCGGCGAGAGGAATGGAGGCTGATGCGCGTGGATGGGGCTGCGTTCGGCGAGAGGACGGGGCGCGAGGTATGGGGGCAGTTTATAACAACTAGGGTTATAAGTGTGTAGACCAACAACTTATAAAACGTTAATGGTAGTAGCGTTTTTTAATAATCGCCACTACTGGTAGCGTTTATTAATAAACGCTACTACCAGTAGCGTTTATTTAAAAACGCTACTGGGGATATCTGCGCTTATGTACATTTCTTTAAATATTTTTTTAAATAATTCAGCCAGCAACTAAAGTAACACATTATTCCATTAATTAGTTGACAAATGTCATTCCATTAAAGTAGAACGTTATTCCATGAATACTTATTTATTGGGAAGAAGGAAGAGAGGATCTTCACTTGTAGGTTGTAGCCTTGTAGGATGGAAATGAAAAAATGAGACGTTCAGTCACCCGCGACTCCCATTCGCGAGTTACATTAAATTAAAAGTCTCCCACGAATGGGCGTCGCAGGTGACGTTTATTTTAACAAGATAATGTCTAAATGTTAGTCTCGTCACTGTGAATCGCAGGTGGCTTCGTGACTCGGAGTCACGAGTGGCTTTTCCAACTGCGACTGGGAAGCGCATGTGGCGTTTTCACTCGCGACTGGAAGTCGCGGGTTGGTATAGACTCATATTTGTTGGCAATTTGAGGACATTTTGGTATTTTCTTATTAAATTGAGTATATTTTGGTGAAAGAGTCTCCCTTTTGCAGGTAACACAGAGGCTATTACGACCGTCTTACCCCGTGAATGAGAGTATATAGCTATGCACAATTTAGTATTAATATTGTGATTTTTTCTCAGTACTCATACTCGCCAAATATGGGCTATCTTCCTCACTACTGTTGGCGGCTACTCGTAATTGGAGAAAGACAATAGTGGATAGTTGTACGATTTTACTTAGCTCAAATTGAACTGGTTAGAGCTTAATGAGACATTTCAATACTGCTAGGGTTTACGTAAAAAAATTAGTTTGAAGTAGAATTGTCCAAGGGTTATTACGAAATCTTAAGGAAAATATAAATTGTGTGGGAGTAGATATTACGTTTACATTATGCGTAATTTTGATAAAAAAAAACACTTTAATATTAGTCCAATATTTGATTTTCAAAAAAGTGCTATTTTGAATGGGAAAAAATCTTGATAGTGGAGAGATCATTATATTTTTTGGCCCAAATATAATAGGAAAAATACGAAAATATCCTCCATTTTTTAAAAGTTACGAAAGTATACCTACACGCGAATGACATTCGCGGGTAGGAGTTTGTTTTTTTGTCACCCGCGAATTCCAATCGTAGTTGAGCATTTAAGTCGTACTTGCGAATGAGATTCGCGGGCGGAGCTTCACCAAAAAAATGAATTGTTTCACTGAAGAGAGATTGTTTTAGTGGAGAGAGAGAGTGCAATTGCTTCAACAAAAAAGTGAATTGCTTCAGTGGAGAGAGAGTGTTTCACTGGAGAGATAGAGAGTGCAATTGTTTCACCAAAAAGGTGAATTGTTGTTAGCGAGGCACATCGACATCACTCGCCAGACACAAACGTGTACATTTGCTCTGCTCCTAGTGAGCCATTTCCATCCGCGAATAACATTCGTGAGTGATAATTTTTATACCCATCCGCGAATGTCATTCGCGGGTGAGGTTTGTTGGGTCTGAATTTCTCGAATGCTGACTTGGCAGTGATTTGAATGCCAATTGGTTGATGACCGCGAGCCTTCGCCGGAGCTCAGATGAACTTGGAAGAAGGGGAACACAATGAAGGGGTTCCTCTGGGTCCCACTTCGATGCTTAAATGAGTATACTGTGTGTATGAACTGAAAACGTACTGTAATGTATGTAAAACAAGAGTATTTATAAGGATGGAAGACCAAACCGTTTTAGGCAACCAAATATCTTTGTGAATATTGTGCCGTTGTAGATGAGAATAGCAAATATTACGGTTATCACGTGTGACCTTATATGATCTTTGTAGAATATGTGCTCGATATACGCAGGATATCGTGGTTGTATATTCAGTGTCAGTTGTGTGACCAGAATTGAGAGATTTGACTCTCTTGGCGAGCGCTCCCATGACGAGCAGTTGAGACTTTTGCGTCCACTTTAGTTTTAGGTTTGGTGCTAGACCGGTTTGTGGGTGCCAGTTTACCCTTAATATGGGATGACCCAGTTATGAATGATTTGTGTTTTATCCCTATGAAACATTATTGAGCCTTTGAGCCCTTACCCGTATAAGGTCTCACTATCGATACCCTCGAAGCTTGAGAGAAATTTCTTTGATCGAGCTTGATCTTGTGATAGAGGGTTTGAGATAGTGACGTCTTGGTTGGACATTTGATGTATTTAACTACTATTTGTGTCTTTCAGTGCTCTGTATCCTTTGGCGAACACCTTTGGTTTCTAGAGTTTTTAGAATGTTGATCTCTTACCCTATTAGGCGAACGCTTTGGGTTGCCAATGTTTATGGATGATCATTCATCACTCTTTGTGTGAACCCTACCATTGCTTGGGTTTTAGGAGTGACTTGTTATAGCTTTTGACGATCATCTTTATCTATAAGGTTTTGAGCATTTAATGGATGCACTATTTGGCGAGAAGTCGAGAGGACGTTTGATGCATGCCCGTCTCTTTGAATTCCCTAATAGGGGGTAGGCTCACAGTTTTTTGTATTGTTTCGACCCTTTGTCTCCCCGATGTAACATTTTGGGTCCTGACATTGCTTCGATTTTACCCCAAAGGGGGCGTAATTATTGTCTGATTTTTTCAGGACATAACCGTTTGGTTTCCCCAGTTTTGGATATAAAAATCTAACATTTGGCACTTAGCCCTTTACGCGTTCAATCTTTCTTATTCCCAGAGTTCAAGTGCTCTTTTATGTGCCTTAATCCTCTGTTCAAGCTTTTTGTCTCAGACTTTTTACTCACGGTAAAACACTTCTTTTTACTATCATGGCTTACAACAAGAATCAATCTTCTGGCAAGAGTTTGTCTTCCAAACCTTCCCCTGCTCATTCTACTTTTGGGCAGAAGGCTACGACTAGGGTTTCCAATGCCCCTGTTTCTATCAGAAATGCTTCCATCCCGGTGTAGGACCAAAGAGCCTATGTGCCGAAACCAACCTCTAGAAGTCATGTTGTCACACCGATTGTGGTGGACATGCCTGAGACCAACGTTCCAGTTTTTTCTCCGACAGGTAAATGTTTTCCATTTCTGCTTCTTTTTAGGCGGTAAAGAGTCCTATTTTTGTTATTTTATTCTTGTTCTTGCCATGCCATGATGTTTTTCTTAGATATTAAACTCAATGAGTTGAGGCCAACTCAGTTTAAGGTTGTGGTCGCCTTGACGGGTTTAGGAGAAGCGGACGCACCTAGGTATCCGGGCCTAGGGTTGTATTACCCACGCTAATGAGAGGTTTACGTTTATGCTACCCAGATTGAAGCTGGGTTGCGTTTTCCTCTTTGTGACAACCTGAAGGCTCTTTGTTGCTATTACGGGACATGTCCCACGCAACTAGTACCCAACTCCATTTGGGTGTGGGTTGGGTTCAAATTTGTGTGCTTACCTCAAGGATGGACGTATTAACTTTCCCTATTCCAATGTTTCTATCGATTTACTGTCGGGGCTAACCACCTTCATCATTTCCAAACTCAATGGTCGAAGTTTGAAGAATGGAGGGGCAAGCATGGAACTGGAATGTTCACTTTCGATTGGTGGATGACTTCCGGGCTACCAACTCTAACTACAAGAACTATTATTTCTTCTGTAGGGGTAGTGTGCCATGGGAGCTTTCTCAACCGGAGCGGGATATTCCTCCGAGCTTTGGCGAGCTCTCAGGGAGTGACCGGAATGCCATTGATGACGTTTTCCGACTTCATAAGCAATCAGACTTCTGTTATGTCTGCTCGGTGGAAAGGACTTCAGAGTCCCTACTTAGGTTGACGGGAAATCATCAGTCTAAGCTAGTCTCTAATGATTGGGTAATTTTCTGACCATTTTCATTTTCTAGCTTTTGTGTTGTAGGCACTCGGGGACCTAAACTTCGCAGTCTCTTTTTCAAACAAGCTAAGGTAGGGTTGTCTGCTGCCCATGCGACTTTGAGTCCACCACCTCCTCCTTCTAGGAGCGCGGCCAATTGTAGGCTAGGGGAGGAACATTCTGGGGTTGCCTTTGGCGATCGCCCAAGAGGTATTATTCAAGATATGACCTCTTCTTTTTCTTCTTCTGATTTACCTTTAGGTTTAATACCCTCTTTGCTTGTTTTCATAGAATGTCACAGGCGACGCGATTTCTGCTCTAGCTAAGAGGGTGAGGAGTTCTGACGAAGAGCGTCATGTTGCTACCGGGAGATCTTCTGCTCCACGGGGTGAGGCTCCTATCCCCGGGCAGGTTGATGCTCCTGCGCTCCGATCGTGCTGCTCCCAACTCCTCCAGGGGAGCTGGGGCTCGGAAGAGGGTCCTGACCCAGTGTGCTGTAACGGGCACTTCAAAGACTCCCTTTTCTATTGAGTACTGTCCTTTGGTGGCTCTTTTCTAGCCACCGAAGGTGGAAGACCCGAGGGGTCTCTTGACACCTTGCCACAGTCTCCAGAAGGTGGATATTTTTGATAAAACGACATTCCGGGGTAACCCAGACATTTGCATGCATCTGCTAAATGGGATCCTTCCTCCTCAGGAACGGGTGGAGGTCCCTTCAGATTTGAACGACATCGAGGTCATGATGAGGTCGCATTTCGAGTGCCTCGCTTTGTTAAGTATCTTTCTCCTGTTTATTGCTTTATAGACTTTCCTTGATTCCTTTCATTGCTCGTTATTTTGTAACTACTTGATATCTCTTAACTTCATCCCTTTTTTTCCTGTTGTCAGCTCGTCCGCGAGAAGACGGCGATCGGGCGGATCGCAGGTGAGCTCGCTGATAAGCAGGTTGATTTGCTTATCTAGCTGGAGCAGTTTCATAGTTTGGGGTATACTCCGGAAGTGGTGGATGACTTGAAGAGGAGGGCGGAGGCATCGACTGAGCTGATGGAGCAGGCTCAGCGGGAGTCTGCAGATATAGAGAAGGAGTTTCTCGCATCGATTTTGTACAGACCAAGGAGTCTGGCAAGTACTCCGCTCAGCTGGAGGCGGAGGTCGCTCGCCTTCAAGGCGAGCTGAGGGAGGCTTGGGCTCAGAGGGATGTCTTTATGGCCGAGAAGGAGCAGCTTGAGCTGACGCTGAGGGATGTCCCATCCCCCAGAGCGTGGTCGAGGACTTTAATAAGTCCGAGGAGTTTTCTGACTGCGCCTTGGAGGTGATGAAGGCTGAGGTGGCGGCCTATCTCCAGGTCTTGGTAAATGCTATTCAGGGGATAGACCCGAAGTTTTCTCTTTGGGAGGTGAAGTCTCTTCAAGACTTCATTTGAAAGCGGCTACACCAAGGAAGTTCCCCTTGCTGTTGTTGGCGAGGAGAAGGTTGCCCCCGAGGCGGAGAAGGAGACTGCAACCCTTGATGATCCTAGGACTTGATGCTCCAGGCCCCCAGGTGACTGAGTTGATGCAGAACTTCAAGTGCTAAGAAGGATTACAACCTCGCAAAGTCACCTGTTCTACTTGTGCTTTTGCTCCTCTTCATTTTGTATGTTGAGATGTCGTCCCCCATTTATGAATGAGAGTTTGTTTGTTTTCCTTTCATTTCATGAGTCTTGTAATGTTTTTTTAATTGCTGACTCAGATATTTCCCTTAAATATAATGAACGCCTTTTGTTTCATAAGCCTTGATTTTTGTTTGACTTCGAATATACTCGGTTATTCTTCTGATGCCTATCTTGCTCGAAAGCTTTATGAATTTTTACCACATTTGTTTTCAACTTCGCTTTAGGTTTTGTAGAATAGTATTGCCCAATTTTTTTAAAGGTCCTTGGACATTTCTTTGGAGGAAAAATTACCCTTTAGAGGTTCTTTTCGCTCCTTTAGGATTCAGAGGAAGGATTGTGACCTTTTATCGGCTCGTCCATTCATTTTGCCAAGTTTCTTAAGGGAACTTTTACCCAAGGATTATGCCTTTAAGGGAACTGTTACCCAAGGATTTTGGTCCTTAGATTCGTTCGCCTAGTCGTGGGAAACTTTACCTAAGATTCGCTCGCCTTTTAGGAAGCCGTTACCTCGGATTCGTTCGCCCTTTTTTGGGGAACTGTTACCCAATATTCGCTCGCCTTTTAGGAAGCTATTACCTTATATTCGTTCGCTCACTTCGCTTTTCAGAGGAACGGTTACCTTAGATTCGCTCGCCTTGTAGGAAGCTATTACCTAAGATTCGTTCGCTCTCTTAAGCTTTTCTTTAGAGAGACTGTTACCATATTGGTTCATTCGCTCCATTGTGCCCAACTTGTAAGGGAACTGTTACCCTTTATGTGGGTTCATTCACCTTTTATATCAGGTCTTTTTTGGGGGAACTATTACTCAAGATTCGCTCTCCTTTTAGGAAGTCGTTACCTTGGATTCGTCTGCGTGTATGCGTTAGGTCTTATCTTTCTATAATTCGTCCATTCTTTGGTACTTTTTGTTTTGGTTCAAGTGGATATGCTCTATATGAAGGAATGATTTGTTTTATTGGCATAAAATTTTGATTACAAACTATGCATAAAATATCTGTAAATGTTCGGAATTGAAGGGACGAGGTAGCCTTATACCCTCTATGTTCTCCAAGTAGTAAGAACGATCTCTACTACTTTGTATGGGCCTTCCCACTTAGTTGAGAGTTTGTTGTGGTTGTCCAGTTTTGTGAACTCATTCATTTGCATAACCATATCCTTCACGAAAAATTGCTGAGCGCTGACTTTTCTGTTGAAGTACTGAGCGGTTGCCAGTCGCATTTTAGCATGTGTGTTGTATGATTGCCACCACTTTTCTTCAGCAAGATCGAGGTATGTAAGTCGCTCGATTTCATTAGATTCGGCATTAGAGTGTAAGATCCTATGGGTAGGCACCGCTATTTTGGTGGGTGCCACTACTTCGGATTCGTACACCAAACTAAATGATGTTTCCCCTATTGTTGTTTTGGGTGTTGTTCGAATAGCCCATAATACATTTTCCAGCTCTTCTGTCCAGTTTCCTTTGAAGGCTTGAACCCACTTCTTGAGTCCTGCCAGGACAACTTTGTTGGCTGCTTCGGCCTGTCCGTTGGTTTGAGGATGGTGTACTAAGCTGAATCTGTAATCAGTATGGTACTCTTCGCAGATCCATTTGAGTTCTTTTCCCACGAATTGCAGGCCATTGTCACTTATGAGTATCTTGGGGACGCTAAATCGCGAAAATATGTTGATCTTTAGGTATTTAATCCCTTGAAATTCAATCATACAGGTCAATGCTTTCGCCTCTATCCATTTGGAAAAATAATTGATCGCCATGATAATGTGGGTTCTTTGCCTAGATGGGAAAGGGCTCCAAGATGTCTATTCCCAATAAGGCCAGACGCCTGCCATTGGGGATAACAATGTTGGTGGTCGACCGTATCTTGGTGTGAACTGTTGACAAGTTGCACGCTTCCTTGTTAATTCCGCCGCGTCTTTACTTATGGTTGACCAGTAATAGCCTAATCTGAAGATTTTGCGCGTTAGTGAGCGTGCACCTTCATGGCATACGACAACCCCTTCGTGAGCTTCGCGCAGAACTGTTTCCGTTTCAGGATGAGAAATACATTTCAGATAAGGAGTTGAGTATCCTTGCCTATAGAGTTCCCCATCTATGAGAAGATAGTTGGAGACTAGGCGGCTAATTTTCGTGGCCTCGCCTTCTGGCAGAGTTCCTTCTTTTACAAAGTTCTGGAATGGGGTCATCCAGTTATCCTGCTCTTGAACATTGAAGACTTCTGCTCAATTTTCAAGGATCGAGTATAATGCTTGTTCCAGGAATTGTACATCTTGTATTCTTGTTCCTCCGAAAGTCAGCTTGCTTAAGGAGTCAGCTAGCTGGTTGTCTTAGCGAGGAATGGACTCGATCGCGAAAGTTGGAATTTCGGCGATGCGGTTTTGGGAAATGTCGAGATACTTTTTCATTTTTTCCCATTTTGCTTCATATTTGCCATTGATATTGTTGACAATTAGCTCTGAATCACTTTTTTTCCTTTAGTCACGTTATACCCATTTCCTTATCGAGCCGCAGTCCAATGATAAGTGCTTCATACTCAGCCTCATTATTGGTTGCCTTGAATGTGAGGGCGATCACATATTTTAAGGGCTCACCTTGAGAGGTGATGAGGATTAATCCTTCCCCCGAGTCTTCTTTTGAAGAGGATCCATCGGTATAGAGTTCTCAGCTTTTGCCCTTGTCTTATAGCTGTTCTTGCCGTTTTTTCACTTCTGTGAGATCATTGCTAGTATTTTCCACTATAAAATCTGCCAAGACTTGACCTTTGATGATCGTTTTCGGATTAAATTTGATCTTGAATTCGCTCAACTCAATCCCTCATTTGACCATCCTTCCTGAAGAGTTTGGCTTCATCAGGAAGCGTTTGAGGGGCTTGTTGGTGAAGACTATTATGGCGTGAGCATGGAAGTATGGTCTCATCTTTCAAGCAGCAATAACTAAAGCATAGAGATAATTCTCAATCTCGATATATTTTATTTCAGTTGAATAAAACAATTTGCTTACAAAGTAGACTGAACTCTGCTTACGTCCCTTTTCTTTTACTAAAACTGTACTGGCTGCAACTTCACTAATACTTATATATAGAAAGAGTGGTTCATTTGGAATGGGATTCACCAAGGCTGGGAGTGTCTGCAGGTGCTGCTTAAGTGATTGAAAGGCGGTCTCGCACTCCGGCGTCCACTCAAACTTGTGGTTTTCCCTGAGAGTTTGGAAGAACGGGAGGGACCTGTCGCCCGCCCTTGAGAGGAAACGATTGAGCGTGGCCATGCCACCATTCAGACTCTAGAATTCCTTGTGGAAAGTCGGGGACTTCATCTCTTCTATAGCCTTTATCTTTTCGGGGTTTGCCTCTATACCTCTCTCGTTGACCATGAAACCCAAGAATTTGTTTGATTTTACTCCAAGGGCGCATTTTGTTGGATTCAGGCAAACAGTGTGCCTCCTCATGCATTCTAATGTTTCTCGGAGGTCTTCTGTGTGAGGGCTCTCCTTGATTTACTTGATGAGCATGTCGTCCACATAGGGCTCCATGTTTCGCCCCCAGCATTTCTGGGAACAACTGATTTGCCATTCACTAATAGGTTACCCCCGCGTTTATCAGGCCGAAGGGCATCACCTTATAACAAAGTATATCTCCATCGACATAAAATGTTGTGTGGGCTTCATCGACCTGGTGCATTCAGATATGATTATAGCCTAAATAGGCGTCCATGATGCTTAGCGTCTCGTGACCAGAGGTTGCATCTACCAGCTAATCAATTCGCGGAAGATGGTACGAATCTTTGAGGCAGGCTTTGTTCAATTCTCGGAAGTCAACACACATTCTCCACTTTCCATTCGACTTTTTCACAAACACTGGATTGGCGACCCATATTTGAAAACGTACCTCCCTGACAAATTTGGCTTCAAGTAGTCTGCCTACTTCTTGCCTGATTGCCAAAAGTTTGTCTGACCCAAATGACCTTCGTTTTTCAGCAATAAGTTTGATTGAAAGATCTATCATCATCTCGTGGGAGATTATATCGGTGATGATGCTTGACATGTCACTGGGCTTTCAAGCGAACAATTCCTTGTATTCTTTTAGTATGGAGGTCAAGGCGTCCCTTTGGTCGTCGTTCAAGGTGGTTATGATGCGCACCATCTTTTCTGGACCATCTATCTCGACTTCTGTCAGTTCTTCCATCGTGTTTGGTCGGGCTTAGTCCTCACGAGGGTCAACCTCTGTCTCGATGGTCAAGGATTCCCTTTGGTTCTTTCTGCGAAGGCAGTTGACATAGCATTGTCGTGAGGACGGCTGGTTGCCTAGAACTTCTCTAATCCCATTCAGTGTGAGAAACTTCATTTTTTGGTGGACTGTGGAGGCCACAATCTTATGTGGATTGATGGTGGTCCTCCCCAGAATGGCATTGTGTAAGACGCGTGCGCCGACCACTATGAAGGTGACTGACACCTCTATGCTCTTCCATACTTCGCCCAAGGTTACCGGTAGGGTTATAGCTCCCAGCGGATACGTTGTTCTCCCAGCGAAGCCGATGAGTGGAAAGTCGACTCGCTTAAGATCTCTTTTGGATTTGTCCATCTTTTTGAAAGCGTCTAGGAATAGGATGTCTGTCGAACTCCCTCCATCGATCAGAATGCTTTTCATATCGCATCCTGCGGCGTCTGCCGTGATGACCAAAGCATCATTGTGCGGAGTTGTGACATGTGTCAGGTCTTCTTCAAAGAATGAGGTGATGCTATCTTCCTCAGGCTGAGGTCTCTTTCCCAGTTGCACAGCTGTGGAGATTTGCGTGACATATATTTCTCTTGAATTGGACCCCTCGCCTCCTGCTCCAAACCCTCCAGCAATTAGGTTTATTACCCGTCTTCCCTAGGATGGGTCAGATTGTTCTTGAGGAATTGACGAGTGGGTTTTACGTGGAGGAGTTCGACTTCGCTCTCTCTCTACCACGAACTCCTTCTGCATGCGTCTCTGGATTAGTTTCTCGATGTCGCGCTTAAGAATACGACAATCATCAGTCTTGTGACCCTTTACTTTGTGATAAAGACAATAGCTCTCTGTTTCTTTACCCATAGGCTGAGCATTTTTTTAGGGCATCGGTAGTCTTGCTAAGGAACTTATTTCCATCTCGACTAGTATCGTCAAGATCTGCTTGTTTAAAGGCATGAAATACTCAGGAACCTCTCGATGGCTTGGTCCGGTGGCTTCATATCTGGGCTTCTCACGACCTCGCTTGTCCTTCTTTTCCTTTCTTCCATCGCGTCGGGACTCTGGAATAGCCCTTGACGAGGTTGACAACAAGAAATTAGCTTCAGAGTTTGCCTTTTCCAGGTCTATGAAATCTTTCACCCTTACTGCCAGCTCCTCCAATGTCTCTATTTCCTGAACATTATAGCTGTTGCGCATTTTTCTTGAGGCTTTGTTAGCCACATCGAGCCCTCTGTGAAAAAATCGGACGATCTCTCCATCCATGACTCAATGATCAATCTATGTGACATTCTTATGAAAACGCCCATAAAAGTCGACCAAGGTTTCTCGTGGATGTTGTTTGGCGACGTCCAAGGCAACCACACTCTTTTGCAATAGGCACTCACCCATATACCGCTCCAGGAACTTGTTCTTTAACTCGGACCATGTCCCTATTGATCTTGCATGGAGGCCGAAGAACCAAGACGACGCCGAACCCGAGAGGGTTGACGGAAATCATAGGGCTAAGTGATTTTCATCGTTCGACTTACCCAACAGAGAAGCTTTATGCTTGTTGACGTGAATCACAGGATCTCCTCCACCACTATATTCAGGGATAGGTCTTGCCACCACATCCTTCGGTATTCTAACTGCTATAAGGGCAACAGTGAATGGATGGGAGGATCATTCTCGGAAGGGAGTCATGATGGCTATGCACTGTTCCTTTATCTTTTTATTAATAAGCTCCTCAACTTGACCAAGGGTGAATTAGGGCTAATGTTCTTTGGTCGGTGAGGTACTCGACGGATTGACAGAATGAGTGTCTGCCAGCGCTTCTGTGGAGGTCGGAGGCATGGACTGGTGTACAGAGGTCATCTCTTGGTCTTCTTGAGGAGCGGTGGCACGCGGATTTACAGTTTCTGCTTTTTGTGGCCCCACGTGACGAGGATCTTCATGAGGAGCAGGGGCTTGTCTGCGGGTATGTCCTATGATAGTCTCCAAGAGGGATAGCATCTCCGCGGTTACCTGAATGGTTTCCCTAGCCACTTGAACAGTTGGTCGAACTGAAATCTCGGTGGTGGGCGGAATCGGAGCCAGTCTTGAATTGCCAATGTGCTCTTGTGACGGTCTCGGAGAGACGGCATTGGGGGATTGCTTGGCTAGCAAGTTCTTGCTGATGGAGAGGCAAAGCGGTGGCGAATTCCGAGCTATTTGAGGATTGCTTGTTAGCCTGTTTTCGACGATTGTAGTTAGAGCAAGTCTGCATTACTGTTTGCTCGTATTCCCACAGACGGTGCCAAATGTTGAGTCTGAATTTCCCGAATGCTGACTTGGCAGTGATTTGAATGTCAATTGGTTGATGACCGCGAGCCTTCGCCGGAGCTCCGATGAACCTGCAAGAAGGGGAGCGCAAGAGAGGGGTTCCTCTAGGTCCCACTTTGATGCTTAAATGAGTATACTGTGTGTATAAACTCAAAACGTACTGTAATGTATGTAAATCAAGAGTATATATAGGGATGGAAGACTAAACCGTTTTAGGCAACCGAATATCTTTGTGAATATTGTATCGTTGTAGATAAGGATATCAAATATTACGGTTATCATGTAATATTACAGTTACCTTATATGCTCTTTGTAGAATATGTGCCCGATATATATGGGATATCGTTGTTGTATATTCGGTGTCGGTTGTGGGACCAGTGTTGAGATGTTTGACTCTCTTGGTGAGCGCTCCCATGGCGAGCAGTAGGAGGCTTTAGCCTTGGCCGATGGCGACCTGTAAGGGCTTTGACGTTCACTTTAGTTTTGAGTTTGGTGTTGGACTGCTTTGTGAGTCTCAGTTTACCTTTAATGTGGGACGACCCAGATCTGAATTATTTGAGTTTTATCCATTTGAAAAGTTATTGGATCTTTGAGATCTTACCTGTATTGGGTTGTCACTATCGATACCCAACAAGGTTTTTTATATCCACCCACGAATCTCGTTCGTGGGTAGTTATACTCACCAAATATGGTCTATCATCACACGAGAATACTATGTTAAGAGCTCTATAAGATGGTGGTTCTATATAAGAGTTGTGAATAATTTTTTATCGAGCTATTCATTCTCAACAGATTTGACTCATTCTTTTGTTATTTTAAGGCTCGTTATAAAGTTTCCTTAAAACTAAAAAAAAACAATCGCGTCTAGGCGTCTAATTGGGCACACTTTATTTTAAAAATTAACTCACGATTGAGTTCTTCCAGACGTTATTAAGAAACATAAATAATAAATTTTACACAGCTTAATTTTCCTGTCGTTCATTTAAATAAATTTTATTTTTTTTTCACATCTCATTCATTGAATTGTTTGTTTAATAAAAATAAAAAAGTTAACTTCTTTTCTTTGTTCGAACAAAAAAAAAAATGCTTATTTTCTTCTCTGTCTTGCTTAATGCTCATTCTTTTCTTTCCCTTTTCCATCAGTTTTCTTTTTCCTGCGTGCATATCTCTTTCGGTAAGTGCTTAATCTGATTTATTTCTCAATTAATCGAAAATTCAACGAACAAGTATCACATGTCTGAGTTATCTTCATAACAATCCCCAAAAACATGGTAATGAGAAAATCTAATTGTGAATTTTATGGCTTGATTAGGGACACGGCGTCAGATTTACAAAATCGAAATATTAGGTGTCGAACCAGGTCAGATTCTTGATACTCACCGTCCAATCCTCGTTTTTTTTAATCATAAAAACTCGAGTACTGCATTCATTCAACGTAAACCATAGTCTCATTCAAAACATTACAATCTCTACTTAAAATGACAACTAATGGGAGTGGGGGTTGTAACACCCAATGTTGTAGTCGCACTCCCAATCTTGATTGTTTGGCTATCCAGTTAGCGCCTTTGTTTGCCGTACGCCTAATGGTTGACCAAATTATCGATTCTATGCAGCTCGCCCTTGTGCGAATTTCCGAACAAATTACCTCGAATTTCCAATTTGATTTTCTGCCTTTAATTTGTTCCATGATCGATTCCGAGTCTGACTCGAAAATAACCTTCTTCCACTGCATGTCCCGAGCTAGTAGAACGCCCAAAAGCACAGCCTCAGCTTCAAGCATCTCGATACTCCACCATTTTTGTCTTCTGTTAGCTCCACCAACGGTTTGTCCAGACTCATCTCTGGCTATAACCCCTATTCCTCCCGTGTTTGATACCCGATTCCACGAAGCATCACAGTTAACCTTTACCCAACTAGTTGCAGGTTTCGTCCAGTTGTTGCGGTGCTCCATTTGTGCCTGTTGATCTGGCTGTCGGTTCCTCTGTAATTGTTCTTCACATTCACGCCTGCAGCTCTCCATCACCTCCAAGGGATTCGGCTGCCTTTGTTCGAATACTTTCTTGCACCGAGCGTTCCAGATTTTCCATACAGTGATCAGACAAAGCTTCCATCGTTGTTCCTGCATTTGCTGCTACAGACCTGGTTCATTTCGCCTATCCATGATCCAATCCATTATGTTTGCTCTGCCATGTTGTTGATCCCCCAATCCCAGGTTCCCGAACCAGATTGGTCTCGTCCACTCACACCTGTAGACCATGTGCTCAACATCTTCACACAGACCACACATTGGGCAGTTTACCGCGACATCCATTCCCCTCCTTCGCAGATTTGCCATCACCGGAACAGAGTTAGTCAGAAGCTTCCAGACAAAGGTTTTGATCTTCGGTGCCACCTTTGCCTTCCACACTGAGCTCCAAACCGTTGTAGTTCTCGCTCTATGTCGATGAATATCAGGTTGTATCCGTTCTGTCACCTCCATAAGCCTGTGGTAAGCTATCTTCACAGAAACCCGACCGTGGTCTGTATAGGGCCACACCATGGTGTCCTTCTTCGCCTGGGTCGGGATCGGAATGCTCAGTATCTGCAAGACGTCTGCTGGTGTGGCCAGGCATCTCAGCAGCTTTTCATTCCATCGTCTGATGCTTTCGTCGAACAGTTGGCCCACTCTAAGCTCCTGATTCTGATTCCAGGCATCCGTTTGATCAACCCGAAAACCGACCTTGTTATATAGCCATTGATCTTGGGCCGCCCTGATGTTATCCCCATCACCAATTGTACAAATCCCCTCCTTTGCTAAAACATATCTACCCTTCATTAGACTCGCCCAAGCCCAAGAGGGTCGGCCCCCTTTACGCGCCAAAAGGATGTCACCCGATTGGAAATAGAGCCCCTTCAAAACCGACACCCAAAGTGCACCCCGGTTCTTTGTTTGCTCTATCCGCCATCTTCGTGAGTAAAGCAACATTGAAAGTTTGCAATTCTCGAAAACCCATACCTCCATCTTCTTTTCTCTTAGCCAAAAACTCCCAACGTTTCCAATGCATTTTTCATTTATCCTCTCCTCCTCCCCACCAAAAATGCGCTATCATTGCATTAATCTCAGAACACCATGTTTTGGGAAGTTTGAAGATACTCATAACATACGTGGGTATCGCCGTAATCACCGCCTTTATGAGCACTTCCTTACCCGCTTGATTAAGTGTCTTTGATCTCCATCCTTGGAGTTAATCCCTTATTCTGGTTTTGAGATATCCCAATGCTTCCTTCTTTTATCTCCCCCATACCGTTGAAGACCCAAATATTTACCCGGGTCATTCGTGCTTGCAATGCCCAATACATCCTCTATTGAACTTCTAGTAGCACCATCCACCTCTCTATTGAAGGTTAAGCTCGATTTTGTTTCATTTATCCTTTGGCCCGAATTCTTACAATACTTCCCAATGACCTCCTTGATGTGTGTCGCGTTGTCTGTCGTACCCTCGATGAATAAGAGGGAATCATCTGCTAATAGAAGGTGATGTAATTCCGGGCAAGGCTTGTTGCAGATTTTGGTTCAGGTATGTAACCCTCGATGCAGTTGTTTGGTTAAGGGACACTGGAAACATACCTGTTTTGAGGAAGGCTTTGACCGCATTGAACACATCCGGAGCCGCTACCTCCCAGTTCCTTTGATAGAACAACCCCGGAAAACCGTTAGGACCCGGTGCCCTATTGCCCCCCAGCTGATAAACCGCCGCTTTCACTTCCACCATAATGATCTCCTTTGTCAGTTCAACATTCATCTCCCCATTGATATATTTCGGCATGAAATCAAGTATATCCTCATCATAACCATCGTGTTCAGTCTGGAAAGATTTATTGAAATGCTCCCAAATCTCTCTTCCCATCTCGCCCTCCGAACATAGATGTGTCCTATCCTCATATTGCAAATGGGAAATTTGGTTTCTTCTCCTCCGTGTCGTTGTTGTCAAGTGGAAAAACGTAGTGTTTCGATCCCCATTGTGAAGCCACTTGATCCTCGACCTTTGCTTCCAATATATCTTCTCTCGCTTCCAAAGTTCCTTAATATGTTCCTTTAGTTCAGACTCTTCCTTGGCTTTTTCAAAGGTCGGTTGTGTTAAACCAATGACTTTCAATCTATCATTTGCTCTTCCCATCTCCTTCATATTGTTTCCAAACCGAGCTTTGATCCATTCCTTCAAACTTCGCCTACAATCACCCAGTTTCGGCCATAGCTTTCTCCTTTGGCCCCCCGAACCGAAACTCTCCATACATCCCGAATAACCTCCTTACATTACGGGCTTTCAAGCCACATCTCCTCAAAACGAAAATTTTGGCCTCTCCTCTTTCTCCCTTCCTCTAGCGTGAGTACTAGTCGAGCATGATCTGAACCAATAGCCACCTCATTCACACATTTTCCATTCGGGAACTTGGTAGCCCATCTCTCATTCATCAAGATCCGGTCAAGACGCTCATACACTCTTTCGTCCCCCCTCCTATTGTTGCACCACGTAAAACGTTGACCTTCCGCACCCATATCTTCCATCTCTATCTCATTGATGAAATTGTTAAAATCATCCATGTGTCTTTGTGTCTTTCGTCGACCTCCATACTTCTCGTGGTGGTGGGTAATTGCATTAAAATCCCCTTGGCATATCCAAGCTTCCCTCCTTCCTTTACCATTACTCCTTATCTCATTCCAGTTTCGATCCCGCTCACGTTCGTCCGTATCTGCATGCACCCATGTAATAAACATAGGCTCCCTATGGTTCTTGAACTGGACCACCGTGTCGATAGCATTTGGACCCGCATCCAATACCCGCACACTCGTATCTTCCTTCCACCATAACGCAATCCCACCCGCTGTCCCCCTTGGTTCCACATAATAAGCATGGTCCATCTCGACCTCGTTTCTGATCCACTCGCAGAAGACATCCCCGTTCTTTGTTTCGAGTATGCAAATTATCTCCGGGTGATACCTTCCATTTAGGTATTTAAGGTGACGAACTGTCAGGGAAGACCCCAGACCTTGACAATTCCAGCATATTGTGCTCATTGATCCCGTGTGGCTGTATTGGGACAGCCACCAGAACCCGTATTTTGCTTACTTGTTTTCATCTCCTCAGCTTCTACTATCATTGTCCCTTCCTCACTGCACCCACCCTTCAGCACCCGTTTTCTGCCCTTCCCTATTCTCCCCTTCTTTCGTTCAACTCCCTTACTTCCCTTATTCAACCCTAACTTCTTTGGTGATTTGAACTTCAGGCCTCTTACTCTCACCTGCCTCCGTTTCATCTCATCCTCATCACCCTCCCTTGGTCTTTTTAAGGTCATCTTATTGAGAAATGGACTGAGGCCCGACTCCTTCATCACCAAGTTACCTCGCCCTTCTGTTCTCGGTGAGTCAGGTGATGTTTCGACATGGTACATCTGTGGATTCTCAAGAGTCTTCCCCTTCGAACTGGGCTTCGGGTCGTCTGACAACTGTGTTATCCTTGGCAGGGTATGCATTTGATGGCCATATCTGATGTTTCTCCCCCTGCATACTGACGAGATCTCCTCGCCTACTTTTTCCCCATGCAAGTTGTATGGTGTTCTATGCCCTGCTGGGTGCATCTTCGGTTGCATATCCCCCCTCCTACCCCAATGATGGTAAGACGGGGAGTAGGTTTTGTATACATTGAGTGTTGGACGATCGTGAGCTCTTCAGGAAGGATATTCAGGTCCAGACCATTTTGTTTTGGTATGACCCGACTCTCCACCACCTTCTCCATGTCCGTCAATTTACTGCTTTCCTCCTTCCCCCCATTCTGGTCATCAGTATCCATCGGCTCCATGTGGCTATGAATTTCATCCTCTCCTCCCATCTTTTCCTTTCCCTTTGCGTCGGATCCATCCCCCCTCCGAGTGTTTCTTTGATTGATTCATAATATCAAACCACGTACTATGGTTTGTGTCCCTCGTGCGAGCGTCCTCACTATTTTGGACCCCGATCTTCCTCGACTTTTGGGGCTTTGGCCTCACCCTCGTAGTCCAAGGTCCGTACATTGGCTTCTCCTCGTCCTCCTCCGATATTGCCACCTTTCATTTACACACTTGAGTCGTATTTCCCAAAAGGCCACATCCATAATAGAAGCCGGATAACCGTTCGTATTTTATGGTTGCCCATTTCTATTTTCCCTCTGAATCTTTCCACCAAAAACCTGCTAAGAGCGGTTCTTTGACATCCACCTCAACTTTTAGTCTCATCACCGTTTTGAGGATACTTTCGATCTCCTATTCGGCTTCTACAAACCGACCGATTTGATCACCTATCCTTTGGGCATTTCCCACGCTAAACTTCTCTAATCCCAAACCGTGAATTTGAACCCAGAACTGAATCCATCTGAATTCCACCTCAAATATGCTGCAATTTGGTTTCATCTTATGTATACTTAGACAGTGTCCCTAAATGGACCATGGTGATAATTCAAAAATCTGCTTACGATCCTCCTCATTTTCGAACTCCGGCAATACAATTCTATCCGTAAAATCCGAGATTGTAACCGAACTGAATCTGGCCCAAGCTAATTTCAACACATTCCCAATAACAGCAGCTTTAATTCCTTTTTGCAAAATTACAGAGGCCACATACCTCTCTGCACTAACCAGCTGGGGATTGGACGGTAGGTTCATTTGAACCTCCATGTCGATTGCTCGCCATAGTTGCTGCCCTGGATGTGTTCAATGTCGTCTAGACCAACCTGCAGAAACAACAAAAACACGAAAATAAAACGAAGGCAACTGGAAAAGAAGGCAGACGCTGGAGGGTATTTTGTGCTGTAGAATTCCAAAATTTCACGTAACCGAGCTCCCCATTTCCATGGTTTGGCTTGGCATTTAATGCTTGGATTCTCTGGGCTTTGTAGAATCAGTTTCTACCCTCTGATTGGCTGGCTCACTCCCTCACACTGTATACGAATTGACAAAATCAGCACAGGAATTGGCTGATAGCGACAGAGCCGAAAAAATCAGCTAAAAAATCTCCCACAAGAACTGACCTAAGAGAGAGAATAGTTAGGTATGTCCAATCCTCGTTTATCAATGTTAATTTTAGATGCAAGCATACCTCATATCGGTTGAGGGGTCGAAAATTTTCAACATGTGCTCTTTTTTTTTTGGCCAATAACAACATGTGCTTGGTTAGTTAAGTTTGATAACATTTTGCATTTTGAACCGCCCACAAATGTTGTGGTTTAACCTCTTCGTTCTTGTGTGTTCAATTTACTGCTTCTATGATAATGTCATTTTCCCACATTGCCTAACTACATCAGATTTATGCAGATCTTCATCATTTCTAACCACGCGCCATTGTGTTTTATTTCTTCATGAATACACGCTTTGTTTGTATTTAAAATAATCTGCTTTTTAATATGTATTTTTCTTATTATCTTCTAAATACGTAGCATCATATTTGTATACAAGCGCATCAACTATCTAAGGTATGTTCTAAATATGGAATACATAATATTACAATTGACTGTATCTTATATGGAATGTGGTATATTCTGACACTCCCCCTCAAGCCGAGTAATGAGATCTTCAATACTCAATTTGCACTATATCAAATCAAATATCTTCATTGTAACTGCCTTTGTAAGAATATTTTCTAATTATCTTTGGATCGTACAAATGGAAGTTCGATCGTGTCATCCTCAATCTTCTGCTTTATAAAATGTCGACCCACCTCTACATGTTTTGTTCTATCATTTTGCACGGGGTTTTCCGAAATGTTTATTGTTGCCTTGTTGTCACACCTTAGATGAGTATGAAGCTTTAGTGGAAAACCGATCTCATTCATCAACTTCTTCAGAGAAAGGACTGTTGTGATTCCCTTTACGATACCTCTGAACTCTGCTTCTGCACTGGACAGTGCCACCACCTTCTGTTTTTTGCTTCTTCAGGTTACTAAGTTTCCTCCGATCAAGGTGAGATACTCTGCAGTGGGTCGCATGTCATTCGGGTTACCAGCCCAATCAACATCAGTAAAGGCTTCAACATTTAAGTGTTCATTTCTTCTAAACACAATGCACTTTCCCACCGTAGCCTTAAGGTATCAGATTATTCTCAAAGTCACTTCCATGTGATCTTCTTGAGGTTGGTGCATGGACTAGATTGAGTCTCACCAACCTTTGGTACTTACCTCAACTACCTTGAGTCTGTGGTTCACTACTATTGGAGTATCACTAGGTTTGCAGTCTACCATACCCGTTTCAACCAATAAATCCAATATGTACTTCTGTTGAGAAATGAAAATTCCTTCTCTTGATCGAAGAATTTCAATTCCCAGAAAATATTTCAGACCCCCAAGATCTTTCATCTCAAATTCAGTAAAAAGACTCTTTCGGAGTTGTCTGATCTCTTCTTTATCACTCCTTGTTATGATTATGTCATCAACATATATTATTACACATGTAATCATATCATTCTTCCTCTTGAAGAACATGGTGTGATCTGCATTGCTATGTCTGTACCCATAACAATTCATGACCATTGTAAACATGTCAAACCACAGTCGTGGGGATTGTTTTAGTCCATATAGGGACTTTTATAGTCGGCATACTTTATTATTCTCCTGGAATTCATCAGAGAATCCTGGTGGAGCTTCCATATACACCTCTTCTTCCATATCTCCATGTAGAAATGCATTCTTGACATCAAACTGGTGAAGATGTCAATCTTCATATTGACTGCTAATGAGAATAATGCCCTGATAGTATCGATCTTGGCAACCGGAGAGAACGTCTCTACATAAATGATGTCGTATGTTTGAGTATAGCCTTTGGCTACCAGCCTTTCTTTGTATCGTTCAATAGTTCCGCCAACCTTGTATTTTATGGTAAAAATCCACCTGCATCCTACTGGGTTTTTTTCTGGTGGCACTAAGCATTTCTCCCATGTGTTGTTCTTCTCCAGAGTTGTCATCTCTACATCCATAGCTTCTTGCCACTCATCCTTTTTTCTTGCCTCTTGAGCTATTCTAGGAATGCTCTATAAAAGAAGCGGGATAGGGAATGCTTTCGCAACTTCAGTCATTCTCCCCTTGTCTGTATTGACTGGATACCTCAAAACATGGGGTACATTCTCTAGTGAGTATCGGTTAGGTGACACGCCTCTATTTCTTCTTGGAGGTAGTATGAACTCCTCCAGCTGCTTTACTTCTTCTAGGTTGTTGTCATGGTTAGTGACATGATTTAAGCTAGGAGACAAATTATCAGGGTACGACTCATTTACCTCTTGTTGAACATTGTTCGAAGTAGATCCATTGATTGTATGTACTGGTACATCAATCTTGTCTATGTTGGAAGCAGGTTCGATGACTCCATCTACCCGCTATGTTGGAACAGTCTTTGGCCAACTCAGACTACTTAACCAACCTAGTGGTTCACTTGCTTTCTCCCCATGAACACTAGGTTGGTGGATAAAGAAATACTCCGACTCTAAGAAGTCACAGACCATAGTGATATGGATGCGACGAGTGGTTGGATTATAGCAGTGGTATCCCTTTTGATGGGTGACATATCCCACGAAGACACATTTTTTAGCACATGGATCAAATTTGTTCATATCAGGTTTAGGGACATGAATGAATACAGAGTAGTCAAATACCCGATGAGGTAGAGTTAAGATATACAAAATTTTATTTGTGTGGCTAGAACTTGTAGGGGAGTCTTGTGATTAAGGATTTTGGTCAGGAGACGATTAATCAAATATGTTGATGTAGCTATTGCTTCAGGCCAAAAGGACGTAGGTACCCGAGACTTGATCATCATGACTCAGGTCATTTCGAATAGGGAAAAGTATGAAAAACCACCCGGATGTTTCGCCGGATTGGTAATTGCACCCATATAGTTTGACTTTACACCCATATGTTTGCAATTGTTGGTAAGTCAGCCTTTCCGTCACTTCGCTTCATATTCCGTTAATTTGAAGTCACATGTTTTGCACGTGATGTAATCACAATGATATATACCTAAAATACCCCTAGCATGTATATTTCATCCTTTATTTGAGAAACGTTTAAACCAGTTGCAAACTCACTCATCCTTACGTCTCAACTCTTCCCACTTCTCCCTTGGCAAATTCCAGCTCGTCTTACGTTCGAACCAGGTAATGAAGTCAATTACTTGATTTAATTTCTAAGGTACGGTCGATTGTGTACCGTTTTTCAATTTAAGGGTTTTTTGAAACCCTAATTTCTTCTTCATTCTGTGCAGCACTCCAATTCTTTGAAGAGTGGTTGTGACTTCTTTGATTGGGCAGATCGACGCATATCCACGGAAGGAGAGCAGTTGCAGTTCTTGGGCACTATCGAATTGAACATTGAAATTGCTCTGCAGCAGCTGTAGTTCTGTGACAGCATTCTTAGTTGTTGCTGTTGCCCTTATGTTGAAGATGTAGTCAGTTAGTTGTTTTAAGTTTGACGTTCTTTACTTTGTAATTTATTTGGCCTTTATGTATGTTTAATGCATATTGTTTGGACCTACTAGTTTATGTAACTGTAATGTTTCCATACCTTATGTTTGCCTATTTATGTGTAATTGCACCCTTATGTTTGGACGAACACATCGGCAACCTGACCTGTGTATTTGAAAGACCCAAAATTGACCTGTTTGGCAACAATCCAACTGTGATCCAACAAAAACACCAAAAGATGTCCTACTTCAACCGAATGTTTTAACACTTCCTAAACATCAAACAGTTCCAAAAGAAGGGGAAGTTCTAGCCGTTTTAACATTCAACAAAATGGCAATTCCTTCCCGAAACAAAACAACATAATTTATAGTAGTTCACTGGGTTGATCTTCTTCCAAAACGCGGTGAACTGCGAGTCCACTGTTTCGGTTGCTTCTTCTTTGTCTTTGTTTTTCCAGTCTTCAGTGGTTGGGGAGATAGCACTAGAGCCCGGCAAGATGATAACTTTGGGGCACTTGACCTAACCACCCTTTCCACCTCTTCATCTGAATCCAACTGTATGGGGGCTGATTTTGACGTACTTGGTCGATCCACCTAAATAACCGAAAGTTATTTACATTAACATAGAATTAAAACTAGATGTACTTGCCTATATCCATACCTTTGGTTTGGCTCTTCGAACACTTAACTTAACCCGTCGTGTTCTTTTTGGAGCCTCTCATTGGAGCCTCTTGCATTGGTGTTTCATCCATTTTCGCAGTGGTGGCATCTTCCATTGGTGTTTCATCCATTTGTGGCTCGATTGGTTCGACCTCGGGGTTCAACTTCCTCCGAACAGCTCCTTTTCTCGCCTTTCATGCCCAACACAACCACGGTTTTATACAGTTCACAATTTAAAATATAAAGTTCGCCATTTACCTTTCGCTGCGACCTAGACGCCTGAGATTGTTGAGTCACTGGTTCCTCTTCTACCTGACTGGTTCCTCTTTTACCTGACTGCGACCTACTTGCACTACCAGCATGCGGTGCGCCTGGACATCCTCTCTTGTTGTGACCTGTTGACTTGCAAATTGAGCAAAACTGTTTTAACCCATGTTTGGTTAGTTTACTCGTGCTTTTGTTAGTCGCTTCGTGAGCTTCCCTAGTTCGTTTCTTCTTTGGTCTTCCACCCCTCCTCCTAACATCTGGGGGATCAATAGGTAAGGAGTCAACACGAACCCAATCATCGACCCCCGCTGGTCAACTGCTGTTATTAAACTCTAAAACAGAACAAACACATCATCAAACAACTGGTAGTTATAATTGCATATTGTAAACTAACAAGGTGGAAACACATACAAAAGCACAAACATATAGCAGTTATAAATTCATATAGAAACAAATTAACAGCTGCATGAATTTGCATGGACTAACCTTCTGTCTGCCTGACATAATAACCCAGTTTATGTCCGTCCCAATATCATGATTCAACAGCTCTAGGAACCACGTCCATGAGTTCCCGGTCTCAGCTTCAACCCATGCGTAAGCAAGTGGGAAGACCCTGTTATCCGCGTCCCTTGAAACCGCAGATAACAATTGCCCACCATCACATCCCTATAAATGACATCCATCCAAACCTATAAATGGTCTACATCCCGCTCTGAAACTGTCAACGCATGCTTTGAGGCATACATACATCCTTTCAAATTTGGGCCGAAGGGGCGAGGGGATAGGGTCCACTTGGATGACGACTGTGCTGCCCGGGTTATGCAATAAAACAGTTCCAGCATAATCCCGCAACCTCTCAAATTTCCAAAGTCGGTCTCCTTCAAGTGCTTTCCGAGCCAACTTTATACCCTCACATACATTCCATCTCTTCACGTCGAAGTTGTATCGTTTTTGTATCTCCTCGGCAATAGTCTTGGAACAAATATTTGGTTCGTTCCGAATGAGTTCCATGAAAGTCTCCGCGATCCATTTCCCACCAATTTTCTTCGTGTGATAAGCTCTTCCACATTTATGTTCCGCAACTAGTCTTCTAATTTGAAACGTCTTCTCACGGTTCAGTTTCGCACCAACCACCTTGAAACCACAAGTTTGTTTGCACACAACCTCTACACGGTCCGAGTTGTTCTTTCGGCTAAAATCTGGTTCGTACCCTTCCTCTATGTTGTGTTCGATGACATACTTCATGAAGGCGGGACCGTCATCCCTAGTTCGATGACAAACCTCATCCCTAGTTTAAGTTCATGCTTCGGTCTTTGATTGCCACCATTTTCCTTGGTTACATCTTCATCGACTATTTTATATCGACGCCCGCTTGTTATGTCAACTTCAACATCAGAGGCAACGGGAGTTGTTAATGTATCACTTCGACATTCTGCTTCATCAACTTCCATAGGTGCAACAACGTGCACTTGCCTTGGCGTAACATCTTCAATGTCAGCACCGTATAGTAAATCTTCAATGTCAGCATTGCGTACAGGACCTGCGGTACCCTCACATTTAGCCTTTCTCGGATTTTTCCTTTGCTTGCCCTCACGTGACTTAACTTCTGCCTCTTCTTCATCGTCCTCACCGTCATCTTTGCCGGCTTTCCATGAATCAGTCTCCTCGGATGAAGATACTCTGTAGTCCTCCAACTCGGGCTCCATGGGACTCTTTCCCTTGTCTTTCGGAGGGGGGGTTGAATGCATGGGCACTTGTCTTTCCAACTCCTCTTCTATCTGAGCTATTGATTTGAGACGCAACCCTTCCATGAAAGGATCCTTAGCACATATATTTGCATTAAAGAGGGCAACACAAACACGGTAACATCCAAACAACCATGCTGCTTCTCCAACATGTCCCTACCATTGGCATCCGATTTTAACACTTCCACGGACGTTTTTGGTGCACAACCAGGAGGGACATAGCGAATACATCCGCATGTTACTAAGTCGTAATACTCCAAAAGCAACTCCAATGTGTCATAAGTGATTAAGTCCTCAGTTAAGTCGGTGACCTCCATTTTCCCAACCCAAATTCCATCGACAAAAATTCCTTCGTGGGTAATTGAGAAACTGTAAACACGCTTCTTGTCCATTACGATTTCGGGCAAGAAATCAAAACTTCAACCTATAACACTGCAAGAAATCAGAAAACACCAACAACTAAAAAAAAACTAAATTCGGACAACACACAACCCAGTACGAACCCACAGCAAAACCACGAGTGAACCCACAGCAAACCAACAGCAAATACAACAACACATTCAATCGGAGACGCAAGAACAGGAAGAAAGAACTAACCTTCAATCGGAGACGCAAGCAGCACCAGTCGGGGGAGAACAGCAGCAGCAATCGGCACGGTGCGTCTGGACGAGGTCTCGGGGACGCGAACAGCACAAGCACAGTCGGCACGGTGGGGGTTCGGTGGAGATGGAAGAGTCTCTGTTGGTCTCGGCGCAGGTTTATTTTAGAGGAATGAGTATCTCGGTTTAAAGGTGATGGATTTTGAGGATTTGGGGAGGGAATACTAACATATAACCAAAGGAAGAAGGTGATGGGATGCCAGGGGCATACTTGTCATTTTACACGACTCAGTTCAAATTTAACGGTGTCACGTGCAAGGCACATGACATTTAACCGGTCAAATTGACGAAAGGTGGTATTACAAACAAAATGAAACATACAGCACTTATTAATTGCGACAAAAAACATTCGGGTCCAGTTGCTAAAAAAAAAACATCCGGGTGGTTTTTCATACTTTTCCCTTTCGAATAATATCCTATTTTTCCTTTTGGCTACATCGTTTTGTTGAGCTGTGTTAGGACATGAAGTTTGATGAATAAGATCGATTTTTTGGAAAAAGGTTGGTATATAGATTTACAAATTCTCCGCTATTATCAGAGCGTAGAATTTGTATTTTTTTTTTATCAAACTGAGTATGGATCATTTGGTAGAAATTGAGGAATTTTTCGTATACCTCAGACTTATATTTCATGAAATATACACAGATCATACGAGAGTAATCGTCTACAAATAACACAAAATATTGGAAACGGCCATTATTGGAATTTGGAGTTGGTTCCAACACATCAGAATGAATTAATGAAAAAACAGAATCAACTGTACTATTGTTTTGGGAAAAGGAAACTCTATGGTTTTTAGCTTGAATGCAAGTCTCACATTTCATACTAGTTGATTTATTCGGAAAATAATACTAGGAAATAAAAACTTAAGGTACCCAAACGAAGGATGACCAAGACGTCGATGCCATAACCAAAGTTGTCGATCGACCGTTCTGTGAGCGAGCATGGCATGTCCGTGGTGAACTACCTCATCAACATCGTAAAGGCCTCCTCGCATAGTACCACACCCAATGATATCCTTCGTACGAATGTCCTGCAAAAGGCAAAAATGTGGATACATGAGCACTGCGCAATTAAGTTCCCTAGTCACTTGACTAAGCGACAACAATTTCGAGGACAATGTAGGAACGTATAAGCAATTATTGAGTTTTATCCGGTCATACAACACGACCGAACCCCCCTTTCACTTTCAAGCGTTCTCCACTGGCGGTTTCAATTCGGGACTTTGATGGTGACGACCAATCTGAAATATCATCAGGATCATACATCATAGTGTCCATTGCCCCGCAATCAAATATCCAATCACGTCCCTTTTTCTGAAAATTGTTATCGGATTTGATTGCCATAACTGATTTTTTGTTGATTATAAGAATGAGTCCTCCAATTTGTTGAACATGGTAGACCATACTGGAGCATATCACAGAGACTCCTCGTTCAAACATTTGAATGGAATTATGGTTACCAGTCGGTGAGGCTTCCTACCCCATGGTTGCACCCCCGTACTCTGCGGCCTGCTGTCCCGGTTACGCCGGTTCTATTATGGTGTCCGGATGGCTTGTGACGGTGATTGCTCCTTTGCTGGTTCTTGGTCGATGTCCCGATTTATGATTGTCCTCCTAGCACTCCGGGTAGCCAATGATTCAAAATCACGTTTTCTTCATGTGCTTCCTCATCCCGCAGTGAGTGCAGACTAACTTTGATTTATCTTCCATGTTCCTGTTCTGAGGTGGTTACGATTGGGGCTTGTGCTTTCCAATAGACCCTTGTTTCTCTCTACCGCTTCGGTCCCCCGTGGTTCTGGCCACCTATATCGCTCGGATTCCCGATGATAATTCGAAAGCGGAGGATGTCGCTTTCAGTATGTGAAGCCTGGCGACCTCCCGTTGTATAGTGGCGTAAGCCAATTCGACTGAGGGAAGGGGTTCACGTTTCAGTATATCCCTTTTGATTGGCTCGAACTTGTCATCGAGGGTTGTCAACAATTAGTAAAATATCTGTTCTTGAACTTTGTTGTTGTAGATCTGAATAGCCTCAGGGTCTTTCATTGGATTCGGGTCCCTCCCATTTTCAAATTTGGACAAGAACAAAAGCAAAAGGAATTGGCGAAAGGAAATGAAAGAATTTCAAAATGTATTCAACTATGATAATTACATAGCCTACTACTGAATATACAGTACAAGTTCTGGATATTATAAAACGTTACTAAATAATCTAAATATTTAAATAATCCTTACAATTTGATAACAACATAAATTAGTCCTAAACAAGGGAAAAGTAAGTAAATACACCCGGATGTTTGCTTTTTTTTTGTAACTGGACCCATATATTTTTTGGCGTATGTTATGACACCCGTATGTTTCAATTTGTTGATAATTGGACCAATCGTTAATTATACCTGTTAACTGTCACGTGCCTACCATGTGTGACGTTTATTTTGAAAAAAATAAATGTAAAAAGACATGTTTGCCCTTCACACATTTCATCACCTTCACTCACCTCACCGGACCCTCTTTCTTCCTACGGTTTCCATTTCTCCCTCCATATCCTTCCCAACACTGAAACTGAAAACCTAAAACCGAAGACTCCTGCGATTTGTTGAAGACGACCAGCGAAGACTCCTGCGAAGACTCTTGTGTGAAGACTCCTGCGACTCCACTCCTCCACTCCTGTACGAAGACAGGTTCTCTCGGTTTGCTCGGTCCGACAAGACTCTCGGTTCTCCGACAAGACTCCTGTGCGAATACTCCTTGTCCGACAGCAAGGTGAGTTTGTCTAATTTCAGTGAGTTGTCTAGGTGAGCTGTCTAATTTCAGTGACTTTTCCATTTGCCCCGATTTGTAGATATTGCTTAGGAGAGTTGATTTGCCAGGATTTGTGGATGTTGATTGGTATGGTTTTGAGTTTGTTAGGAAAATTATGGACAAGGATGGCCAAAACCGAAATTACATTTTGAGTATTAACCACAACGGACAGTTTATTGATGGAAATTGGGTTGGACAAACCGAAGTGGCTGATTTAGGGAGGGATATACTCAGTTATGAGACATTGGAAGTGTTTATGGAGTATTACGGTTTAGTAGCGGGTGGGTGTATTTGCTATCTCCAATGGACCTACTAGAACATCCAATGGCCGAGGCAGAAAACAACCCAGCAGAACCGCATGTGGAGCCTCAAAAGAGAACAAGAAGGGTCAAGTTGTCAGTGAGACGAAGCAAACCAAAGGTATGTAACTTGCGTATTCACAATAAATTGAGTTATGTACAGCATTTTCAACATGTCTAGTTATGTAGGTTGATCGACCGTCTTCATCGAAGTCGGCACCAAAGTCAGCACCAATCAACATAGAATCGGACGATGATTTTCAGTCGGTAAGATCAAGTGCCCCAGAGTTGTCCAGTTGCCGTGCATTAGTGTTATCTCCTCAACCACTTAAAAGTGGGAAAACAAAAAGGAAGAAGACGGTACGCGTTTCCCGCACCTCACCCCGTTTTGTGCGAAGATCTACTTAGTGAAAGCAAAGTCAGCACCATTAGTGAAAGACATGGATGTTTTGTTTGTTAAACCGTTGGTTTGTTAGGTTGGGTGACTTCATTTTGTTGGATATTAGGTTGGTTGAACATTTGTGTTGGATACTATCTTGTTGGATATTAGGTTTGTGGAACCTTTGTGTTGGATACTATCTAAACAGCTTGGTCTCATGGTTTGTGTTGATTGTTCTGTTGGTTTGTGTGTTTTGTTGATTTTTCTTAAAACGGGTTTGTTTGTGTTCTGTTGGTTTGTGTGTTCTGTTGGTTTGTGTTCTGTTGGATAACAGGTTGGTTTGTGTGCTGTATGTCAAAACATATGGGTGCATTTACCAATTTTTTGCCAAACATAAGGGTGGAAAACCAAACACTACACCAAACATAAGGTACAACTGAATAACAACGTACATAACCTATGGGTCCACCATGTATTCATCAAGTACAACTGAATGACAACGCACATAACGTACACACTATACAACAAAAGTTTTAAACACAGCTACATCTTCAACATAAGTCCAGTAATAATGCAAACTAAGAACACTATAACACACAGCTGTTGCTGATTTCTGCTACGCATAACAGAAATTTGATTGTTGAGTTCGGATTCCTTTGACACAAATTTGGCCATGGCTCTCCTTCCATACACACACATCGATGGATCTTTCCAAGCAAAGAAATCGCAACCCCTTTTCAATGGCTACATAGTGGTAAACCGAAATTAGGGTTTCCAAAAAATCAAAGTGGTTCGAAATACACTAATCGACTATATCTTCGAAATTAACTCAACGAATTGACAGCATTACCTGGTATCTCGGACATGAAAAGAACAGACGAACGAAATTTTTCATGGTCCAAGCTGTTCGAAATACACTGATTCGCTATGCCGATCAACATGTAATTGATTGCGAGGTCCAATTTGATAGGCATGCATCACCAACACAAATTACATGGGTACATGCAAGCACGGTGGCGCAAGAACGATCACAAAACTGGGACACCTTGCGAGCAATAGGTACGAGCCGAGTGGGAAGTTGGATGATTCTAGGTGATTTCAATTGCATATGTCACCAATATGAGAAGCGGGAAGGGAGGAAAAAGTCTCAACGACAACTTGACGAATTCAACAAGTTGATCGAGGATCTTAACATGGAGGATATGGATGCGCATGACATCCCGTTTACATGGTGCAATAACAGAAGTGGGTCCGAGAGGATAAATGAAAGACTTGATCGGGCCCTCACGAATGCGGAATGGGCAATGCAGAATCAACAAGAGAGGTGCATCAATGAGCTATCCATAGGGTCGGACCATGCACCAATGGTGGTCCAACTCAAACAACCAAGGAAAAGACAAAGAAGGTGCTTCAAATTTGAGGTGATGTGGCTAGAAAACCCAACATGTGAGGAGGTAATTCGCGATGCATGGGAGAGGGGTAGCCAAGGTCGAAGGGAAGCACACGAGTTCGTCATCAAACTCCAAAAATGTCGACAAAAACTCATGGCATGGAGCAAAGTGCATTTCGGAAACAATATGAAAGTGGTCACGAGCATAAAATTTGCCCTACGAAGTAACAACCAAGGAGTCATGGATCAAGAGGCGATGAGGGAGGAAAAAAGACTCAAAGGGGAACTCCAAACCGTGTGGACTAGGGAGGAGACGTATTGGAGGCAAAGATCGAGGGTGAAATGTCTAAGGGAGGGAGATAGGAACACAACCTATTTCAACCAAACAACAATAGCAAGGAGAAGGCGAAACCACATATGCCGCCTAATGGGAAACAACGGCGAATGGATCGAAACCGAGGGGAGGATAGTCGAGGGGCTATATAGTTACTACAGGGACATGTTCACATCCGAGCAAACCGAATCAGGGGAGGATTTCCTTGGGTATATACTGAACCAAGTAACACCGGAGATGAACGAGAACCTCTTAAGGGAGGTAACGGATATGGAGGTTAGGAATGCGGCGTATCAACTTGGAGGATCACGAGCTCCGGGTCTGGACGGTTTCCCGAGTCTGTTTTACCAAAAGAACTGGAGTATAGTGGGGGCGGACGTCATCACCGTGGTCAATTCTTTCTTCAGAACAGGTACCATCCTAAACACCCTAAACAATACTGATATTGTCCTCATCCCAAAAGTGCAAAACCCGACAAAACCAACGGAAATTCGGCCCATAAGTTGTTGCAATTTCGTGTATAAGATTATTTCCAAAGTGTTGGTGAACCGTTTGAAAACATATCTATCAAATCTTATCACTCCTTTCCAGAGTGCGTTTGTATCAGGTAGACATATCCAAGACAACATCATGGTAGCTCATGAAGTTTTCCATCACTTATGGGCCGAGAGCAGACAAGAGTCGAGTGTGCACTCAAAATCGATATGCAAAAGGCGTATGATAGAGTGGAGTGGGATTTCCTAATAGCCACCCTACGGAAGAGAGGCTTTGCGGAGCAATGGTTGAAATGGATAAGGGCATGCATAGAGACCACCACGTACCAAGTTGTGGTCAACGGGGCACGAACCGAAACCATCTGCCCAACACGAGGTATCCGCCAAGGTGATCCCCTATCACCATACTTATTTATCTTGCTTGCGAATGTGTTGTCGAGAAGAATGATTGGCGCAGCAAGGAAGGGACAAATCGAGGGACTAACCCTAAGAAGGCAATGCCCGGAACTTCATCACCTATTCTTTGCAGATGACTCACTCTTCTTTATAAGGGGAACCACCACAAATGTCGAGAACCTGCGGACGATTTTAGAGAGATATTGCAAAGTGTTCGGGCAACGCATCAATAGGGACAAGTCAACTCTCTATTTTAATAGAGGGGCGAGCCAAACCTAGCGGCAAGGGATAGAGGAAGCCCTACAAATCCGTAGCATGAATGATCCGGGCAAGTACTTGGGACTACCTTCGATATCGGGGAGATCAAAGAGGGAAGCATTGGGTTTCCTCAAAACAAAACTCAAGGATAAGCTCCAAGGCTGGAGACCGAGGACCTTGACCCAATCAGGAAAGGAGGTACTCATTAATGCCATCAAAACCGCGATACCCACGTATGTAATGAGTGTATTCCGTTTACCAAAAACATGGTGCTCGGAAATCAATGCTCTCATTGCGGACTTTTGGTGGGGACAAACAAGCGAAGGAAAGGAAACACATTGGCGGAGGTGGGAGGCAGCGGGGGTTCTAGGCTTCCGAGAACTACAAAGTTTCAATACGACCATACTCACGAAGATGGCGGGGAGGCTTGTGACCGAACCGAACACGTTGTGCGCGCAGGTCCTAAAGGGGCTATATTTCCCGAGATGCTCGTTTCTAGATGTGAAAAAATGAGGACGAGCGTCGTGGGGTTGGAGTAGTATGATACATGGTCGAGAGATGATGAGCCAAGAGGGAGTGTGGATGGTAGGCACGGGGGACAATATACGTGTGTTTGAGGACCCATGGATATAGACAAAGGAAAACAAGATGGTGAGTGTCGACCATGGAGTTGAGAATGGTGAAGATCTTCGGGTGCGAGAACTAATCAAACCAAATGGGACATGGGATGAGAGTTTGATTCGGCACATTACCAATCATGAATATGCCGAGCACATCCTCAACATCCCATTACCGCAGGAGGGGGGTATGGATCGCTACATATGGCCGCACACTAGAGACAGAGCACCAATGGTTCGATTGGTCTACCATAGGATACGGGAAATAACCGACCAACAATCATGGCCGAACCCTCCAAATCAAGGCGCATTTTGGAAGGGTCTTTGGGCAACACATACGATGCCAAAGGTGAAGAACTATGTATGGCGACTTACAACCAACTCCCTAGTCGTCAAAGCAAACATAGCTAAAAGGGGTATGAATGTAAGTCTGGGATGCCCAATATGTGAAGGAGTCGAAACAAGGGAACACATGACCATCGAGTGCGGGTGGACCGAACGGGTGTGGAGCAGGGTGCTAGGGCTACGCATGGACCGAACCACAAACCTAGACATGGCTCAATGGCTTGAAAAGAGACAGAACGAACCAATAGGGCAAGGACCATGCAGCGATAGGAGATGGATCCTCACATTGCTAACATGTTGGCATATTTGGAAGACGAGGTGCAAAGCAGCGTTCGAAGCCAAACAACCAAACCCACGCGAGGTGATCGAGGAAGTAAAGCGAGCATACATGGAACATCAACAAACCCATCGAACCACCATCAACAAGCCAACAGACCGAGGCCAAAGCGTGGACCAAGCGGACCAACAATAGCAACCACCGACCGAAAACTCGATAAAGGTAAACTGTGATGCTTCATGGTGCAAACAAACCCGACGAGCCGGCATAGGAGTGGTAGCACGAGACAAGGAAGGTAAAGTAGTTGGCGGCCTAAACCGAAGATGTTGTGGCAATGACATTGAGACAATGGAGGCCATAGCAAGAGGGGGTAAGACTTGCAATCGCATCGGGATGGCCAAGGATAATAATAGAGGTGGACTCGCAAGATGTATACCAACAAATTGTGGAAGGGCCGAAACATTGGAGGGTGGCAAACATCATAATGAACATCCAAACATTAGCAAGGCAAGTTGAGCAAGTACAATAGTGAATGATTCCAAAGACGGCGAACGAATGCGCGGATTGGATAGCCAAACAAGCGAGATTGCGAGTGAATCTAAATGATTGGATCGAAAGACCACCACTTCCGTTTGTATGTTTAGTAGCAAATGATTGTATCGTGTATCACGATGTTTTATTTCATCAAGTAAACCGTTAATTTGACCTAAAAATAATCGCACTTGTACGACAAGACGAACAACACCTCAATTCACATCATAGATCATAAACAATAACTTATAGTTAAAAGTCATCCGTGATAGTAAAAATCAAATCTCGGATTCGGATTAGATCCTTGTACAAAAATCTTTATGGCCAACACTAACATTGACTTGTTATTGAACTTCTTGTAATTATTTGTATTACAACATCTCTTACAAATTGTTACGGTTTAGTTACTAGTGTTCGCTAGTAATAGTAATAAATTGCAACAATAATAAAATAGGATAGTTACTAGATTACAACATCAAAATTGGAATACTTTATACAATCATTAACAATAAGCAAAGATTAATTATTTACTAATTTCTCATGGTGATAAGCAAAATAAATACTGCCAAAAAATAATAAAAAGTAATCTATGTATTGATTCTTCCCTATCATGTGGCGTGCAAAATATTAGCATCCAACAAAACGCATACAAGGAGTATACTGAACAAATTCTCAACTCCCTACTATCTCTCACCATACCAGCATTTACAGGAGATATTAAAACAAACAAAATCAAAGTTATCTTTTCTCGATTTACATCGGGTTAGTATCGCACTCGATTTTTACGATGAAAGCGCCAGCTCAGCCCATGCCAGAGAAGACGACGACCTGAGCTCAGCCGATATGGAAGTATCAATTTTGCACTCTAAAATCGAGGTAATATGGGTCATGGACGGCCTCTTGGTGGGGTCCGCATCGAGGCACAGGCTCGCAACCTCACAAATCGCCTTCAAGTCGTCGTAGTTGAAGTGCTTCAGCTCGGGGTCCACCACGTAAGATATCGCTTCCGGAAGCTCGAGATAGTCCTTGGCCTACAATAGAGGAACGTTGATGATTTGCTAAATCTTTATCCATATTAACAATGAAATGGACTAAGTTTATTCATACCCAGTTTACCAAATCGCCCTTATCTTTGGAAATTGGCGGTCTTCCGCTGATGATTTCAAGCAGAAGCACACCAAAGGCGTAGATGTTGCCTTGAACATCTTCGTGGCGTTGCTCGATCGAGTTGGAAAGTACACAGACATCCCCCTGACTGCCGATAGATCCCGAATGCTTTTCTGATCTCGAAAGAATGTTTTTCCAACTCTCAAAATCAACAAGCTGCGATTTTGAACAGATTTTCATGTTTTTCAGGAAGAACAAATTTTTAGCTTCAATTATTTATATATATAAAAAAGGATGAATGGAAGGAAGGAGGGAACTGGTAATACAATACCTTGGGGAAGAAATCTTCAGTAAGATAAACAGCATTTGAGTTGAGCTCCGATATGGTAAATGGCGGGTTAAGCTCTGTATGCAGATACTTGAGTCCTCGAGCAATACCTAATACAATTTTCATGCGTCGAATCCAAGATATTTGGCAGCCTTCTCCATCTGCAGTCAAATTTTATCTCCACAATTAGCTCGAGAATGTCAGTAAAAATGGCTTGAATCCTTTGTTTACAAGATTTGATTCTGGGTATGAATTATGATCCACAGATGAGATTCTCCCACAGTTCATTTTTTGTGGGAAAAATTGCTTAAAAAAACTGAATGAAGCTTTTGAATCTCATCGACCGATCAAGCTATAAATTAAATGTTGGACATGAAAAATTGACTAAACACATCTAAAGCCAAATCAAGAAGATTTAAAACCGCTGTCAGGGAATTAGGACTTACAATGAAGGTGCTCATATAAAGTTCCATTCGATGCATATTCAAAAATGAGCATCCGAGTAAACGGCGTGTTCTCGCTGCAATAACCCAGCAACTTTCCTGTATTATCATGAGTCAATCTAGCTAACTCCGCCACCTGGACAAAAAAACAACTTAAAACTTTGACACATACAGAGTGAAAAAAAAAAAAAAAAAAACAATTTGTTAAGTACCTCTCTTTGATAATAGAGTTCGTGGTAGCCCGTCCAGTGCTCCTCCTTGATGCAAAGAGATATCACAGCAATCTCTGGCCCACCTTTAATAGTTCCCTTATAAACTACACTGTCTGGTGATGAACCGATAATATTGCTGAAATCTTCACAGGCTACTTCTAGTTCTTGTCTACTATATTTGTTAACATCCTTCAACATGTCAGAATCTGTACAAGACAACCAAGAACTAAAGTAAGTCTCACAAGACAGGTTTCTTGAACTACGAGGAAAAATGTCAAAGGAAAGTTCCCAACCTAAGTACAATGTTGCATGGTCTTTTCTGCTCGAAGATTTCCTCCATGGTATTATGATGGAAGATTTTCCATTAAACCTTTGGAAGGCAGTGAAGAGGCCTATGAGGAGCAGAGACCCAACCATGACTCCTGTAACGATTTCTAAAGCCAATAACCACACAGGCTTTGGTGCACTGTCTTGTTTATTTCCATTTTCAGCAGTGTTGTGCTTTGGTGCAGCAGTTGAATGAGGTTTTGGTGGTGGAGAAGAACCTGCATCATAATTATGTTTATCAGGTAGATTCATTTCATATTGAGAATTAAAGTTTTTAATAGAGGAATCATTTATGGAGTATAGTATAACGAGCAATGCTACAAACATGTGAAATTTATAGTAAAAAATAAATCTTTTCCATTTCTAAAACTACTGACTATCTCAGTCAATTGCTTTTTTTCCTCAAAAGGTAACTATTCCATTTAAAGTTTCAAACTTTGTAGAATTGTCCTAGTTTTGTTGCAGTGACTGATTCCTTGTCAGTTCAACTATAAGGAAAGGCATACCTCCACATTGTCCACTAGAACGTTGTTGTATCTCTATGTTCTGAAGGCAATTCCCCTGAAAACTCACTCTGTATAATATAAATGTATGTAGAAGTTATACAAATGGCAAGAATGAGAACCAGCAAGAAAGTAAAGGAATAGAAGAGGCACCTCGGGAAAGACTCTAAGCACTTGGGAACACTCCCGATGAAGAAATTATATGAGAAATCAGCTACCTTCAACTGAGATAATCGACAGATGCCACTTAAATTTGAACCAGAAGTATACCTGAAGCAAGTCTACTATATAAGAGGGTTGCAGGAAAAATAAACAAAAAAGCTTTCCTATTTTCTGTTTATGCTAAATGCTATTGAAGACAATGGAATGTATTCAATCCAACTATATCTAGTAACATCTATTTTAGCATCAAGAATGATTGTACTGACATTCCATGCATGGAGGAAGTGAAATCTGAGCTGCTCTCAGCAGGAACAGTTCCTTTTAGTCTGTTTCTATCCACCTTAAGTTCCTGAAGATACTTCAAGTTCCCAAGCTCTGGAGGTAACTTACCAGTCAAGCCATTACATCGAAGGTTTCTGCACAATTTGAAGCAGTAAAAAGAGTTATATTGAAATACCATGGTCCAAAATAGGTCCAAGATAATATTCTTCTATGGATTGTACATTTTAACGAGGTTGGTCAACTTCCCCATCTCTGGAGGAATTGGACCTGATAGACGATTGTTACCCAAATCCAAGACCTTGAGGTTACTCAGCATGCCCAGTTCTTTGGGTATTATTCCTAGAAGGGCATTGTCATGCAAAACGCTGTGAAATCATAAGTTTACACGATTAAACTCCAAAGAATATTACGTATCAGCACGTTAAAAAAATTATATGGTAAACTGGGAATGAAGCGTACAGTTCTTGCAACTGGGTGAGTAAAGCCAAATCTGGAGCGAGGAACCCCTTCAAAGACGAACTTGTGATATTTCTGCAGAACAGGACAGGTAGATAATATACTGCTACTGAAGTGTAAAATACAACCCCTAATTCATATTGGACGGACTTGGGTTTGAGGATGGGCTTTGAAAATTAAAAATGTTGGTAAGAACATATCTTACATTTTAATCACGTGTTGACGATCTTCTGAGCACCCAATGCCAGACCAATCACAAGGATCCACATCAAGGACATTCCAGGTTGATGTTACCATTTTCGGATCCTCGAAGATGGCTTCCTTAAATGTCATGAGCGCATAAGCTGCAGGAACCGTGAGTTGTAGACTTGAGCACATGAATCAAGCAATTGCAGAATTAACATAACTCCAATTTCATCAATGAACTCACAGAAGAATCAATTTGGTCTTTTTTTTCTGCAGGTAAATTTAACAATTGAACCAGTATCCTAACTGAGCCCTCTACAACAAAAACGATCAATATTATCCCTAAACAAGCCTATACACATGAGGATAATCATAACGTTTATGATAAAATCATTGTGGATACCGGTGACTATCTCCAAACTAAGCTCAAAATAACATTTTTCTAAGAATCCAGAACAAGATTGTACATTAATTCTATAGAAGACTAGAATTTTTTAGCATTTTCTCAGATAGCTCCTTGTAGCTTGAAGAAATTAAAACAAGCAAGATCTGAGGAATCACACAATAGCAGAAATTCAAGACTTACATTCATAATTTCCAAACGAATCGCATTCGAGGGAAAGAACTCCAAGAACAATCAAAAAGAGCCGAAACGGACTAAAAGATCTCATCACTCGCTCGATTCAACCTAAACTTAGAAGAATCAGCCGTCCACAGCCAAAGCTAACTTCTCAAATTCCACAATTTCGGAGAGGGACAGTGAAGCGAACTGTACTAGACTATCTTGCAAGTCTTCAGTACAGTAATCTCGACTCTAAGGTTCCTTGGCAATGCAGAAAAGCAAAAGACGGTACCAAACCAAGATTTGGGAACTACCGATGAAACCAGACAATGTGTGGATGGAGATTGAGAAAGACACTCAGATTTGGAAGAAACTTGGATTCAAAGAGAGGTGTTGGTGTTCGTCTTCACCAGCAAAGCAAGAGGAGACTGAGTGAGCGGATTTGGTAAAGATTGTTAGAAGGGGAGAGAGATGAGGAGTGAAACCGCAAGCAAGAAAGTGATTGAGAGGAAGAAGTAGAGTAAGTGATTCTTGTTTTATTCGTTAATTAACTTTATCGCGGAAATTTCATAATTAATTTAGGAATGATAACCAAATTTTTACATGTAATTTTACAAAATTACTATATAAACTTTATTTTTTTAAATTTTACTATTTTTGGTTTTAAAGTTGAGACAAAATACTATTTTTATTTATCTTTGGGAAAACTACCAAACTGCTACCCGAAGTTGTGGGTGATTAGCAAATAGGTACCCAAACTTTTTTTTGTAACAAATAGGTTGGTGAGCTTTCTTAAATAAGCAAATAGGTATCTACTGTTAATTTCAGTTAAAAATAAACGGAAAATATCACGTGAGGAGCAAACAGGTACCTGAACTTACACGAATGAGCAAGTAGGTACCTGAACCAGTTCGGTCGAACCACTTTATTTTATATATAAAAAAAGTATGGTTTATATACCAAACACATGCATGACTCAACTCCAGACGTTCTCGGTGCATCAAGAAACACTCTGAGAACGTCTGGAGTTGAGTCATGTATGTGTTTGGTATATAAACTCTATTTTTTTTATTAAAACAAATGGTTCGACCGAATCGGTTTTTGAACCGGTTCAGGTACCTACTTGCTCATTCGTGTAAGTTCAGGTACATGTTTGCTCCTCACATGTTCCTCACGTGATATTTTCCGTTTATTCTTAACAGAAATTAACGGTATGTACCTATTTGCTAATTTTCATAAGTTCGGCTACTTAGTTGCTACAAAAAAACGTTTAGGTACCCACTTGTTAATCACCCACAAGTTCGGGTACAAGTTTGGTAGTTTTCCCTTTATCTTTTCGTTTAATCTTAACGAAAACAGACGATTATTGATTCATATTATAAAAACTATATTATTTTCAAAAGATATAAAATATTTTAGGAAAATATAGAGTAAAAAATATAATTTTCTTATATAATATTTTTTTATTAAAAAAACAAAACAAAATCTCTAATGAATTTTTATTTTTTATATATTAAATAAAAAATATTAAGTTAAAAACTCTATTTTTCTCTCGATTTAATTGGCTTTCATTTAATTTAGAAACAATCGTGATTAGAATAAAAACTGATAAGGTTTTGCGTAGTTGAGATCATTTGTCATTAATGATTGGAGTTAATAATTTTAATAATTAATATATATATATATTGCAACACATATGTCCGCATTATTGTCATTCATGGTTTATTCGAATTCTATTATGTGTTTCTAATTGATTTTGTATATATATACGAAGTAGATTCGGTATTGCTCCCTTGGATTGTTTTTTGTCCAAAAGAGTGTCCATATTATTTAAAATTTTGTAAACTTATCACATCCCTTTTCAAAATTACTATCAAAGTTCGTTACTAAACCCAACCAATTGGTAGTATATCAAGGGCAGGGATGAAATTAAAATTTTATTAAGTGGGAACGAGTATTATAGTAAGAATAAATAGAAGAAAAAAATAATAGAGACAAATTTAGGATTTAAAAGGATTAAATATATGGGTCAAAAATCAAAATATGATAATTTCAAAAGTTTAGAGAGGACAAACTCATTCCTGGGTGGTTCAGTCACTGATCATGGGTCTTTGATTTTGCTGTCAACCCCAATTAGGGTTACTAAAATATTTTCAATTTTCATAAGGGTTATTAAAAACACAACGTGTAAATTTACTTTACGAAGGAAAACAAAAAATAATAGTAATAACCTTGAATATGCACTACCCGTATTTGATGGTGCACGATAGGCACGTTCTAAATGTCGTTACTAGCATGCGCCGTGCATGGTCCAAGAGGGTGCATCTTATCGGCAGTCAAATTCCAAAATATTGTAAGAGAAGATAACGAATAATGAATTATTGCGTAATTATAAATGTTAAAGCACGGAAATGCATGCGGGTGGGTAATTTTGCAGGTGTGACCTACATCAATAATTACATGCTCCTCACCAAATCATATATTTTAAAAACAAATATTATTTTTAGAATTGGAGATGAAATATATAATTTAATTATATATAAATAATAAAAGGATACTGTGATAAATTTAGAATATTTATGATAAGATTCATGATAAAAGAATATTAAACATTAGAGAGAAATAAAAAGAATATTAAAATATAAAATTAAATTTCGTGAGAGCAGCGCCAGATCTAGGAACCTCGCTAAGTGAGTTTCATGTTAAAAACAATTATCGAAACATATCAATATTAATTCGGGTCGGAAAATATAAATTTAAGTACAGTCTTTTTAACATATATTAATACAAAATGATGCAATAATATTTAAATAAAATCAAGTAAAATATATTTATATTTTTAACCGTACTAATAAATTGTTATTTAAATTGATCATGATTGATTTTCTCTTAAATGATTTCTTCACGAAAACCTGTGAAATTCATATTGAAGAATATTAACCTTGTAAAATAACAACGGTAGATAGTAGACCTCCATGTCCACACTGAGCCCCATTTATGAAATCTTTCTTCCATATAGTTTGATATATAGCTTAGTATATATAAAGAGACAATTAATTAGCAGTTCACTCTTTGGGGAAGAAAGATGTGTGTCAAAAGTTTTTTTTTTTTGCCAATAATGTGTGTCAAAAGTTTAAGGTAACAAACTAAGTAACTAATAAATAGATAGATTAGGTTGCAACTTTGAAAAAGACATAATGAAAGTAAAAAAGTATTCATGTTGCAAAATTGAACTTGGCTACTTCTAGAAACTACACAACATTTTATGTTAAGTGGTGTCCCTAATAATATGTAAAGTTGTCCTAAAAATATATACGGGGGTATAATTAGATAAAACTATTTTTTTTTAAATAATCAAGTGGAGTCCTAGAACCCAACTCAATGTATACTAGATCCATAGTTGCGTGAGAGTATATAATAAAAGAGTGTTGGAATTTGACATATGAACAACATCAAGCAATCGACTAAATACACATATTTATGTTACCTCTTTAGAGTGATTGCCCTTTGCGGAAGCGGAGCGGATCTGCCTGAGGTTGGGATCACGGTATGTCGGACGGGGGGACACGCCACAGTTTGACGAGCTATGACCTATAATACCACAGCTACTGACATTTGTCTAAACTGTATGGTGACTATCTATTCTCAATATTATCATGTGCAACATGTTTCTCCTAACCCTGAGCACCCGTGTATATACTGATATGTTTTAAGGCCAGATACACAACTGGACTTATATGAATGAGTTCCCACTTATGGGCGGCTCATTATCCTAAAATCAACAAAGAAAAATAAATATTAAAAAATAGAATTTTTCGCTTTAAAATTTCATATTTCAAAATAAAAATATTATAACATAAACAACTTTTAATAATATAATTTATATCTATTTGACATTAAGGTGACAATGAAATAGAGGTTACATAGTGCTGATTTAATATAGTATGTGCAAGTCACATAACTATTTAACATAAAATGATAACGAAAAACTAACCGATAGATTAAAAGACAACATTAGCAAACATAATGATGCATCCGATATTTGAAATTTTTTTAAGATACTAACCGATTATATTATATGAGTCAAATATGTGAATTTTTTTTTTCATTATCGACTGGATAGATCACGTATGAAAAAGATTGTTAGCACATTTCTCAAGTAGACACTATTGAAAATAACATTTTACTTGGAAAAGAGTTTACTAAGTGTATGAAATAATTATGCAACTTAATCCAAAATTATTAAACAAGTTGGTTAGTGGGTTACGATTTAGAAAAGATTATAAAAGTTAAAATTGTTCAAAAAATGTTTTAAAAAAAATTTAAATTTGTATTGATTTTTTTAACCTAAGTTGTGAAAAAAAAATGTTTAAAAACAAAATCCTTTTATTAAATGTATGAGAGCAAGAGTAATTCATTATAAAATCTCTAAAATCCAATCTAGTTAAATATATTAACTCTTATGGCTTCCCATTCTATATTCACATACCAACATATTAGTTATTACACATAAGAAAATATACTTCCAACTGAAGAGCCATGTTATTAAATTTTGTAAACCATCTTGCACCCACCTATCGCAAGAATATGTAAATGAAATTTCCCCTATGATGTATTTTAATGATCTCGTTATTGCCCTTTTGTGACTTGTCTCACATTATACCCTTTGTTTATAATTAGTACATAAAATGCCTTGAAAAACATATAATAATACGTACGTAAAATAAAATGATGTGATAAAAAAAATGATTTTAAAATACATGAGTGGGCCCTCCCCAACCAAACTTCCAAGCAAGAGAGGACATCATAAGGTTCGATAGGACAGACAATCATTATGCCAAACAAGCTATGATTTTAATTTTTAGGACAGGAAGACAACCCTTGATGGAAAGGTTTTGAATGATCTGCAGACTGCACGTATCATTCTATTATATGCAGCAATTTAAGCTTTATAATTCTATCGTTTCGTAACAAAAATGGTAATTTTAAGATATATAATTCAGTTTCATTAAATGATACATGTCAAAATTAATAAATGCAGGACTTTAAATTTATATTAGAACTTTTGAATATAAAATTTCTATTTTATTTTATGCCCAATCAATAATTTTAAAAGTTTGAAGTACTCCAGAAAAATCCATAATATTATATTATTTTAGTGGTTATATATCTTTTTTATTTTATTTGAATAACCAAAAATATTATTTTTTTAATATTTAATTTTTGAAGGAGGTTCTACCTGTGAAAACGTTTTTTTTTTTAAGGATTTTTTTAGCTGGTTGTGGTCAAGAAAAACTACCGATTTCACTTGGTGGGTAAGGAATTCACGATCTTCAATTTATTTGGTAAATTTTTGGGGGATCATGTGTAGCTCATGCTGGATTGATCGTATTTGGACCGAAGCAAAAACTTATTCTATTACATTTTTCTGTTAAATTGTCACCTAGCTTGCACAAGTTGTGCAAAATTTGCACCACGTCAACTCCAAGTCATTGACACATGGATATATGATTAACGTTATGAAAAAAACTAATTTATAAAAAAGAAAGAAATTAAATAAAAAATATCCAAAATTTTAAAAGAAAAATTAATTATAAATCCTAAAATTAAAAAATATATTATTTATAATTTTTTTTAAAAATAGATTAAAAAAATAAACTAGGCCATGTAGGGTTCAATTGACTCAACCTTGGTTCGACCCTAGGCTTGTTTAATTAGACCCCAAGGGTCTAAGCGTATTTTTTTTCCTTTTTCTTTTTTATTTAAATATAAATATTAAATATTGTATTTTAATTTTCTAATTTTCCCCCAGATTTATTTACATATATGTAAATATATTTATTTATATTTATATATATCTTAGTTAAATTATTTTAAAAAAATTTCCCTATTTTTTCTAGTTTCCTAATTTATATTTAGTTTACATCTGTCACGTCAGTGCCACGTCACTATTCCGTTAGTCAAACTTGACAATCAATAGTAATTCAGACTAAAAAACAAACATTCTGAAACATAAAGTACCATGAAACAACATATGAGTACTAACGGAAGACATGAGTTAAACATACGGTACCATTAAAACCATTAACCTTTAATTTGACTTTCGCATTTATCCACTAATTATAATAATATTTTATCATGTTTAGTATCATAGTTAAATAACCATAAAAGAAGTTTCGGGTAGTATAATCTACAAACTCATGTTATTTTATGTGAAAAATATATATGAAAAACTTACTAACACGTCCTTCTTAATTTATGCACATTTAGTCTAATCTATTAACCAACTATGATTCACATAATTTCTTTTAGTATATCAAACTCACAGTGTATAATAGTATATAATTATTATAAATGACATTTCTATGTTCTAATCTACAATATATATATATATATTTTGTTAAGATGGGAAGAAAAGCATCACTAAAAATGAAATCTGGCAGGGAGCAATAACACTCGATTCCAAAACAAAGTTATAAACTAGGTCGATTTGATAGTTCTAAGTTAGTAATATCTAACACATCTTTGATGATAATTATAAGTACACCTCTAGGTAGAGGCACCCTATGTACAACAAAGTTAACAAGCTCCGAAATAGTGATCCTCGCTAAAGTATTTGTAATCAACTTTGCTTCCTTGTAGATGTGTTTACAATTGTACCTCTAAAAATGGAGTAGAACTTTTATACAATCGAAATTAATAATAGGCATTAGTTTCAAATTTTGACAAAAATCGTCGGAAATAAGTTTGTGTGATCAAGACATCTGTCTCCAAATGTAAGGAACGTATTCCCAAATGGCAAGCTAAGATTAGGTCATCCTGAATTAGCCAAATCTCAACTTGAATGTTACTTGGGCAACCAAATTTCAGGACTAACATGGACATCCACTCTTCTTTCTAATCCCTAATGACACTCCATGAACCTGTTTTACTAGGGTTACCATGGGACGCACCATCGATGTTGAGTTTGTTTCACCCGGGAAGAAGGGGTCCTAACTCATAAGTATGGTTGTTCCTAAAGTATATGGTTAATATCCTCAACACCATTTAAATAGATTCGACTCAACGGGTTGACATTGAAACCTTTCCGATTAAGGAGCAAACAGTAACAACTTTTCCTTTCATCCCCAACCAGTAAAAATACTTAAAAAATAGTAGGCACTTTCTATAACTCGTGTCAACAAAAATCATTACATTTCGACTCATTCTGTATATAAATATCATACTCATATGCATTAAAGGATTGATCCGGATTAAAATATCTCCAAATTAATTTGTTTGGAAATTGTTTTTTAAGGTTATCAGAATACTTCTGATCTCAACTCTCATATACAATTTAAGATAGAAAATTCGCCATTTGGCTTCACCAATTTCATTGTTTTAGGGTTTCAAATTTGAATAAAAGATGGGGGTCTTTGCAAAGAAGCGTAGAGTTGGGGGATCAAATGGGGTCCATCAGAAGTCCTTTCTTTTTCTCTCTTTTATTATCATCACGTGTCTCCATGTGCTTTTCTTTATTTATAATGTTCTTTTCTTTTTATATGAGCGTTTCTCTTTCGGTAGAAATCAGGCCACTATTTTTTAATATAATTAATAGTATAATATTCTACTGTTTTAATGTTTTTTATTTATAAATACACACTAATATAAATCACAAAATCATACCAAAAAAGGTTAACTTAAAAGTATTAACTAGAATTCTATTAATATTTTTTAACATTATTTTTTTTAATGATTCATATATTCTTAATTCATTTTACATATAAATACATTTAATATTTATATTTCACAATATATTTCTAATATTGAAACACATAAAATAGTTAATATTAAAAAAATACTAAAACATTTACAATTTAGTTTATATATAATTTTGTACTGTATACTATTAACTTAGATTATTCCTTTTTTTTAAATAACATTCAGAATTAATATAATAAACAAATTCTTTATTTACATATATAGCTAATATTTTATTAAAAAATTATATACCATAATTATCATAGTTATCAGAACCAGACCGACCATCGAACCGGCGAGGGGGCTGGTTCACTGTTCGTTCGGTCCAACCCGGTCAGTGTGCGGTTCACTGTTCACAAGGGGAAAAAAACTGAAAATACATACATAGTCTCAAACACAAACATAATTACCTCAAACTACATAGTCTCACACATACAAACTACATAGTTTCAATTTCAAACACACATTACTCTCAATTCTCAAACACAATACACAATAGTGTCAAAATCAAACACAATGACAATAAGTTTAAACCTAGCACTGAACCTAGAAAATTTATAAAATCATATAAAAGTGATGAAAAAATACATGATATACTAACATAAAAAACTACATATATAGTTTCGTATAGATTGTTTTCATTCTTGTTAATGACCATTTTTTTGTATCATATTATGTTTGTTTCTAACCTTGTTTTCAATTTCTCTTATAGTTCCGTACTTTTAGTCTTGTAAATTAAAACCTACAAACATTTTTTTAATATTTGTTTGATAGGTATTTTAATCATTTATCTTTAATATTATTTTTTTCCAAATGTTATCACTTTTTAAAAGTTTTTATAATTTTTATATTTCATCTACTTATTTTTTCTTGATTTATTTATATTATGTGTCATTTTAGATTCTTTTGCAACATAATATATACTATAGGATGCAAATTATAAAATAAATATTTTGAAAAAAATTATTTTAAGGTAATTTGGACGTCAAGTAGAATAGAGAAAATAGTTTTAAAAAAAATACATTTTTAGAACCAAGTCTATTTAAATTTTCACTCTAAAAACAAAACACTTTTTTTTTTTATTTCTTCCACCTTTTAAAAAATAAAACTAAAAAATGAACCGAAAACCGGTCGGTTTTTAAATAAACGACCGATTTTCCAAAAAATGCCTGGTTCAAACACTGTTCATTTGTAAAACGGTCTTTTAACTTAACCAAACCGGACAGGGGGCCGGTTCCCGATCGGACCATCGGCCCGGTCCGGTTATGATAACTATGATAATTATATATTACCAAAGCCCCCCTAGAGGAGTGTCACGAAGTACAATCCAAATCAAACACGTCAAAATGTGGTGCCAAATCAAATCGACAACATACAATAATTTCTGGCATCTCTACTTTACACTATAACCCTAAACCCTCTTTTCGTTGATACTTTTTTCTCCAAAATATAACTCATTTCAAAACTAAATACTAAAATTTTAAGTTTTGAAAACTTTTTATTAAAATACATATACATGTGAATGACATTCACGGATAGAACTAAACTGAACTTCAATTCATGAATATCATTCACGGTTAAGAAGAAAAACTATTACCCACAAATAAGTTCTACAGAAAAGGAAAAAAAACTAACACGGTTAAAAGATCGTGGATAGGAAGAAAAGATCTTACCCACGAATAAGTTCTACAGGAAAGAAAAAAATTAACACGGTTAAAAGAACTTGTTACCTTTGTTTGCGAGTTTAGTAGTCAAGTAGTTGATCATGACTTCCTTTGGAAAGTGTAACCACCTTTATCCAATCACCGATAAAAAAAACACTAGATGAATTTTTTAAAAGTATGTGGTGAATGCATAGAAGTATACTAGATGCTAAAAGTTGAAGTCGATGGAGAAGTTAAAGCTGAAGCTGATGAAAGCGAAGTACATGGAGAATGAGAAGGAGGAGTTTGTCTTTGAGAGATGACACATAGACAAAAACTTATATAAAAATGGTTGATTATGTGCTACCTGTGTCAAATGATGACACGAGAATTGATTCACAATCGAGTCAACCAATGAACTATCAACAGTTCCCTCCTGAGTTTACATAGAGAGATTGACAAAAAGGGTTTGAATATGCTGATTGGATGGTCACGCACGGTGAATCATCCCGCGATGCAAATGATTTTCATATAGACACACAATATGAGGATAAAGCTTTAGTTCAAGATCACATCAAGATATGGCATATTAATAATTCACGTGAATGCATCACTGTAAGATCCAGTCCAACTGTATTGTCATTTAAGTGTGCTAATAAGAATAGTGGTATCCATAATGAAGAGCGCAGAAAAAAAATGGTAACTCGCAGACCACCAAAATCAACCCTCCTCCTCATGTACAAATGCTAAGACAATCTAGCATCATAGACAACTTAAGTGCAAAGTTATTACTGATTTAATATATCCATACATATATATCATAAAACGAGTATTAGAATTTGCAACTTGCAACAAGTTGTGAAAGATAAGTATGCGCAGAGTCCCTCATACCACAAAGTAATTGAGGTCATGTTTTGCATACATGAGAGTGCATTTCAGCAGTTGGCGCCGCTCATGATCGGGTTATGTAATTCAAATCCTAACACCATTTATGACTATGAGTGAAAAAGTGTACCGATGGAGGATGGTGCCATTTTAAGAAAGTGGTTTGGGGCATATGAGCTCTCAATTGAATGTTTCTCACATTGTCTACCTTTAATTAACATTAATGCCACCCATTTATATGAAAAGTACACAAGAAAGTTATTAGTAGCAGTGGCATACGATCCAGACAATTAAATTTTTTCATTGTGCTTCGCCTTTGCAAACTTTGAGACTGCAACAACTTGGATATGTTTTTTAGACCGTTTTTGTCAGCATGTGACAAAAGATCAATGACCGGTATGTATAATATATCATCGTCATGTGGGTATTAAAATGGAAGTTGCTAGGGTTTCCCTAGAAACCTTGGGGTTTCATAAATACCGTGTTCATCACATGGCGATCAACTTCAACAAAAAATTTAAGGTTCAAGATCTTAAGAAACAATTCTATGAAATGACATGGAACACATCAAGGAGTAAATTCGACTACTATTGGAAAACATTCAACAATGAACGAGGACAAATTTCAACAATGGTTAGCCAACTGTGAGGATTTTAGCGTCTCGTTTCAAGCGTATGATGGTGGACATAGATACAGTGTAATGACAACAAATTAGTCAGAATTCTTTAACAAGTTTTTCAAAGGAGCTTGCACATTACTCATAACGATTTTAGTAGAGCTTACATTCACCAGACTGAACACGTATTTTGTCGACCGTCGAGCCAGATATGAAAAGGAAATATCAATGGAAAACGAACTTCTTATGAAAGTGAGAGATTTATTGGCATCCAATGAGTAGAAATCTATGTCTTTTGAGACACAGTCTATTTCGTACGGAGAACAGTACAAAATAAGTATGTGCAGTGGTTAGAGGGATACTATAAACCTGCCACAAATGTTGTGTGAGTGCGGTGAATGAACGTTGTTTCGACGATCATGTAAACACGCAATGACAGCGTTTCATTCACAAATTCTTGTCTGAAATCATATACCATAATTGGACAGCGCATCCCCATGCATTTGATATTATGGAGGCCACAGTTTTGCACAAAACGACATACAAGTAACTTAATACCATAGATGCCCAATTGTCTTGAGTTATTTGGTGTAAATTCTTCAATAGAGAGAGATACTCAAATGAAATTTTATTCCCGCTTGTGCCCAGGAATAAAAATGCACCAAGAAGGTGTAAAATATACCATCTTGCTCTCATGACATTTTTTTCCCGTCGCGGGGATCCAATCGGGGTTAGTTTCCTTCCTGTCAAACACTCCCTTCAACCAGGATAAGGACACGTTATTATTGGTGATCACCTCTTTATCACAAGACGGGACTACACCCAGTAGCTATTGGCATAAGTCAGAAGTGTTGATAATTTATTCTTGACCTAACCTATATCCATAAAATAAACAAGTGGACCGTTGACCCATAGACCCAATAGAATTTGGACAGTCCTTTAAGGTTACAGTCATTTCACCACAATGGAGGTGAAATGTATGAATATTTGGTTGTCACCTCTCAGTAAGAGCATGCAGTAACCTCACAGAGACAAATATGGTATTTTAGGTGGCTATAGGTAGTTGCAATTTGACCAATAACTAACATCAATTCTAAACCTGAACCCTCATACATACGATGATATTTGGAGGGAAATAATCTTCTATTTGACTCTAGGTCTCAACTCAATAATCTCATAGACTTATTATATTGCATCCACAACTGTGATTAGCTTAGCGACTGGTGATCACCTAGTGAACACGATCTCAGAAAGATCCAATAATAATGATGTCTTCCCATAATCCCAATAACTCGGTCTAAGTTGCTTTTCTAGAAATTTGATCCCATCTTAGTCTAACGTAGTCCTCCATCGAAAACAAACTAATATAACAAACATTAAACTGAACCTAAAGAATCTATTAAGATTAGTGAGTGTACAATCAATACTCTACGATTGTAGTCTTTGGGTCTCACATGACTCTGAGTCTAAATCACGTCTCGGGTAACCCACAATTGAAATTGGGTTTGCATTGTATGGAATACGTGTTACAACATATCTCGTTTTTTGCCACAAAGCATTTGTTCCAATGTTATACGAATGTTGATCAGCTACACAAATACCCCAAACTAAAAGTTCACAGATTCCCAGCTGGCCCTTATGAAGATTGACATACCATAATTTATCTAAGTGCATGGTGCTAGCAACACGTTTTATTGTGGAAAGTAATGATTTATTCGCACTAGGATCATTCCTCGTGTGAGAGACAAATAACCATTTCTTGTGTGTGAGGGTAACAAAGAATCCACTTGATATAAATTAATAAAGAAATACAAGAAAAAGCATACAAACTACGTCAATCACACAATCAAAAGGCTATACTCATACTCCAATCTCTTGTGTTGTGTATAACCCTTCACTCAATGATGTCATTGACAATGAGCCTCGTTTAATGAACTCATTTGGATTTTTTATCTATGCATCCTTTCGAGAGGTTAACCAACGCTCAAACATGGTTCCCCTCAAGGAACTCCATCTTGTAATACGTCGATTGCATCCATTTTGTTTGGAAAAGACCTTCTAGAGCAGAATTGACTTCTTTCATTTTGTATTTTTCATTGGAGTATAAAGGGAAGAGTTTAACATCCTTCTCAAACATATATAGTCAAGGATGGAAACTTATTTCTCATCCCATACCCTAACAATTCATTCCCACTAGTTTTATTGTCATTCTTCTCACTCTTACTAAGAACAAGGCTATAGACTCTCCCACTGTAAACAAGATCATTCTCGTGCATTCACATTGGCAAAGGGTATATATGGGGGCGACAAATTGATTAATCATTTGCTGTATTATCTCTCCTACTCGAATGGAAGAGTACCAGCGTGCTTTGATCTTTCATCTCACACAGTAATCAGTCTTTACCGATCTCGCCCTTCTTTAAAAAATCGTTCTCTAAGATACCCTTATAATCACATAACCTTAGAAGGTTTTAGATTATACAACAAAGATACACTTCTTTTCTCTATGTCCCAAATTTTCGAACTTGTTCAAGAAGTCATGAGTATATTCGGCCATACCCCTAAGGGCGCATCCGACTAAGGTTCCAGAATTTGCTCAGTCCAAAACTTATATGAGGAAATGATAACTGACATTTTTGACATTTGGTTCAAGGTGTAGGCAGTTGTATGTTGTTCGTCTTCCTAGAGGGATATTAACAACTCTATTGTGCCATCATTGACTAAACCATATCTAGGAGCATTCTATCCTGACTCCCAGGAAGATCATTGTACTACAGAGTATAGGCAACAATCAACTAATGAATGATTCTTTTTTTTTCTTCACAACATAAGTTGTTAAATTTCACTAAAATATTTGTTTTTCACGATTAGTGCAAAGAGTTTTGATTCTCCTATCTAACTACTTCTCAACGAAATTCAGAAAATTTTAGAGAGTAATTAATTGTCTCTAATTTGTAGGAGATCAACTAGATGAATCATTAGTCAGTGTAATCATAAACACAATGAAATAGTGTGCTCCATATTGAGCCCTAATACTTAGTGAACCATTAACGTTCAAAATGAAATGTAGAAAAATTTGAGTTCTAGGTGCTTACTAAAATGTTATCAAGTAGATATTCCTGATAAACAATTTACACAAATAGAATGTTCAAGTTGCAGAATGTGAGTGATGCAAATAGTGTTGCACAATGTCAAATCCATTATTATTAAGTACATATATCAATCAATCGATCACTAAACAATTAAGGAATAAAATCTTAATTAGATTGAGGCTTGTTGAAATACAACGTTGCAGGTTGTTTCTTATTTTAAGCCCAAGCTATCAAGCCTCAAGCCTCGTCTGACCCAGTTTGCAAATGATATTTGGCCCAACCGTGATTCACTTCGGCCCAACCGTGTCCAGAAATTGATGTCTTTAATATTTGCACTGTTTCATTTTATTCAGTTATAGGGATCCACAAGTCTGTTTTCCGTTCTAGGGTTTTGATATCTTCGGTTCTTCGATTCTTTCCAAAATCTTCATGGTATCAGAGCCTTTGTGAGGTTTTCTAGCCTCTGTGATCTTCAATTCTGGTTGTTTCAATCCTTCATTCATCTTGTGTCACTAGTACTGAAGGAAGACTGTTCGGTTTCCTATCGGAAACTGGTGCCTCTTCACCACGACGGTTTGTGTTCTTGGCACCTCTTTACCTTCTTGTCTTCACCAAGAAGGCTGGTTGCAATCCTCATTGCAACCTCTGGTATCTTTTTACTCAATCCTTTTTTTGGCTATCTTCACCCTTAATATCGTTGTGATTATGATAAGTTCTTGATACTTGTTGATCTTAGTCGGTTTTGTTGCCCTCTGCTTGTTGGATTGAGATTATGTAGTTATTATTACCCTTGGCTTATTCGATTGAGATTGTTGGCTCTTATTGTTACCCTCCGCTTGTTGGATTGAGATTGTATTGTTGTTACCTTCAGCTTATTCGTTTGAGATTGCTGTTTCCTATTGTTGCCCTCGGCTTGATTGTTGTTGATCCTGCTTTTTCTTCGGCTTGATTCTGTTTTTTTAAAGAAAAAAATGGCAGAAGAAAAGCCTCATCAATAAGTAAGGAAATATGCCAATGATGATATTTATCATGAAGCTATGGCTACTGTTGATTTTCATCACTCTCTTTATCTGCATCCAAGTGATAATCCTGGCACGAATATGATTTCCACTGTATTGACTGGTCATGAACATTATGCTATGTGGTGTAGAGCTATTCAACTTACTATGTTAGGAAGGAACAAGTTAGGCTTTATCAATGGTACATGCTTGCGTGAAAATTATGATCCTGTTGTTCATCCTTTGTGGGATAGATGCAATGTTATGGTTTTAGTGTGGATTACTAATTCTATTTCTAAAGATCTTTCAAATGGTACAATGTACACTGAGGATGCATATCTTGTATGGAAAGATCTTAAGAAACGTTTTGATAAAGTCAGTGGCCCTAGATCATACCAAATACATATGGAAATTGTCATGACTCGTCAGGGTCTTGATTCTATTTATGCATTTTTTTTCTAAACTGCGTGTTCTTTGGGCTGAATTTGACTCTGCATGTGCTCTTCCTCACATTGATCATGTTGATTTTAAGAAGCATATAGAACATAAGGAAAATCAAAGTTGTTTCAATTATTGATGGGATTGAATGAGAACTATGCAAATGTGAGAAGTCACCTGCTTTTATGGACACCTTTGCCCACCGTAAACCAAGCATACAACCTAATTATGCAGGAGGAGAGCCAAAGAGGTATTACTTCCACTATGAATGCTGCCTTGAATACTAAATCTGCAAATGTTTCCTTAAATTTTGAAAAAACAAAAGGAAACCAGAATCTGGAGTGTACTCATTGTCATAAACGTGGGCACACTGTAGATCGATGTTATGCTAAGGGATGTGACTTCTGTAAAAAGAAGGGACATGCCAAGGATAAATGTTTTAAATACAGAGATTTTTTGAAAAATAAAGGGAATAATGTTATGGGCAATGTTGCCTCCACAAGGACTGGTGACATTGATCCTAACACCCTTAATAGTTCTAATAAATCAATATTGAGTAATAGTGTTCAAGGAGGCATAACTTTTACCCGGGATTAATTCAAAATGGTGTGAGTTGCAGGCAGCATTGCAACAGGAGCAAGTGCTACAACCCTTCAAGATTCACACGCAAATACGGTTGGTATATATTTAAACTCGATTTATTCATATGAGAAAAGTCACTGGGTATTGGATACAGGAGCTACCAACCACATGACCAATATAAATGATTGGTTGTGTGGATCTAGGGCATCTCTTGGAACCAAGGTTCAGTTACCATATGGGGGATGTTCAGATGTTCACTGTGTTGGAGATATTTTTTTGGATTCCAATAAGAAATTGTGTGATGTTCTGTATATACCTGATTTGAAATAAAATTTGCTTTCAGTTTCAAAACTTGCAAGTGAGCTGAACTATTCTGCATTCTTTTACCCTAACCTGACTATCCTGCAGAACCTCTCAAATGGGAAGGTCTTGGGGATTGGTGAGGCAAGGGATGGACTCTATTTCATAAGCTTACCTTGCAGATCAGTTAGTTCCCTTATAACAGATTTTGTTGTAAATAATGCAAAGTTATGGCATAAACTGTTTGGGCATGCTTCTATTAAAGTGTTAGAACATATTGATTCCTTGGATATTATTAAGGATAAGTGTGTTGATGTGAATGATTGCCCCATTTGTCCCAAAGCAAGAATTGTTAGAAGTCCCTTCCCCATTTCAAATTCTAGAACAGATGTTATATTTGATCTTGTTCATGCAGATGTGTGGGGACCCTATCATTGCCCCACACACGATGATAAGCGGTATTTTTTAACAATGGTGGATGATTTTTCTAGAACCACATGGGTGCATCTTATGCAATTCAAATTTGATTGTTGTGAATGATTATATTTCTATGATTGAGAATCAGTTTAGCAGGAGGATAAAGTGTTTTAGAACAGACAATGGAAAAGAGATTTTCAATGAGCATATGAAAAGGTTGTTGGGTGATAAAGGGATCAATCATCAAAGTTCTTGTCCTTACACACCTCAACAGAACGGTAAGGCCGAAAGGAAGCATATACATCTTCTTGAAATCGCAAGGGCCCTTAAATTGCAAGGGTCTGTCCCGAACAAATTCTGGGGAGATTGTATCCTTACAGCCTGCTATCTGATTAATCGTATGCCTTCCAGAATCTTAGGAGGTAACTCTCCTTATGAGATGTTGAATGAGCAAAAACCCAAGATAAATCACCTTAGGGTGTTCGGTTGCTTGACTTATGCCAAGAATATGGTTGTGACCGACAAGTTGGCCTCCAGAGCTATCCCATCTGTTTTAATGGGATACCCTGAGACCCAAAAGGGATACAAGCTCTATGATTTAACTGAAAAAAAGTTTTTTGTTAGTAAAGATGTGAATTTTAATGAGAGCATATTCCCTTTTGGGACTGGTAGACTTGAAGTTACCCATATTCTTTGACCCTCAGATAAATGATTCAGATGATGTAAGCAACCCAAAAATTGCTGAAACTGAGGATGAAAATGGAGGAAACCCACAGGATGAGTCCCAACAGAACTCAGATGGGGTCCCTTCAAATGATGAATATATTATTGAATCTAAGGAATGAGTAAATCCTTATTCTGATATTCCTCCCAGATCTATGATAACTAGGTCTGGAAGGGCTGTTAGACCACCGATATGGATAAAATATTATCATGTGCCTAATGTCTCAAATGTGCATTGTATCAAGAATTATGTCTCATATGATGAATTGTCCGATAAGTATCAATGTTATGTTTCATCTATGTCTAACCTGGTTGAACCAGAAACTTTTCGAGAAGCTGAGAAAAAAGGTTATGGGTTGAAGCAATGCGAGAATAAATTAATGCATTGGAAGAAAATCATACATGGGAGTATATAAACTCAAATTTAATTCTGATGGAAGTTTGAGTAGATACAAAGCTAGACTTGTGGCTAAGGGTTATAATAAAAAACACGGTGTGGATTATTTTGAAACTTTTTCGCCAGTTGCAAAAATGAACACTGTCCGAACTGTATTAGCCCTAGCCTCTATTAATTGTTGACCCCTATATCATATGGATGTCCACAACACCTTTTTACAAGGTTATTTGGACGAATAGGTCTATATGCGAATTCCTAACGACTTTTATGATTGTAAGACACACTTTGTTTGCAGGTTAAGAAAGTCTTTATATGGCAATGGAATTTAAAGCTGTGTGATGTGTTGGTTAAGGCAGGTTATAGCCAATCCAAGCTGGACTATTCACTTTTTACTAAGAAAGCAGGTAATCAAATTGTTGTTCTTCTTATATATGTTGATGACCTGCTCATTTCTGGGAATAGTGCCGAATTGATAGCTGAATTGAAAACTGCCTTAGAGTCTAGTTTTAAGATGAAAGACCTGGGGGAGTTAAAGTATTTTATGGGTATAGAAGTTGCTAGGTCTGATAAGTGTTTGGTATTGTCGCAAAGAAAGTATGCTTTAGAGTTGATATCTGAGGTTGGGCTTTCAGGTGCAAAGGTTTGTAAAACACCAATGGAAACAAATTTAAAACTGACTAGTCGAGAATATGATGAGCACCTGAAGCTGAACCAAAATGATAAACCCCTAGATGATGTAAGTCTGTATAGACAACTGATAGGGAAATTATTATATCTGACAATTACGAGACCAAATATATCTTTTGCTGTTCAGAATTTAATCCAGTATATGCAGGATCCTAAGGATACGCATTTAGAATCAGCTTTAAGAGTGATCAGGTATGTGAAACGTGAACCTGGTAAGGGGATTTTATTATCATCTGATTCATCTTCAGATCTTGTTGGTTTTTGTGATTCTGATTGGGCTGAATGCATAGAGACTAGAAAGTCCGTGACTGGTTTTTGCATAATGTTGGGTAAGTCTCTCATTTCATGGAAGGTCAAGAAATAGAGTACTGTGTCTAGATCTCCGGCTGAGTCGGAATACTGAAGCATGGTTTCAGCCTTGTCCGAGATTATTTGGTTCAGAAACTTATTGAGTAAGCTTGGATCAGAACAGGTTAAGCCTGTTATGTTACATTGTGACAACAAAGATGCGATTCATATAGAAAATAACCCTGTTTTCCATGAGAGAACAAAACACATAGAAATTGATTGTGATTATATAAGAGAGAAATTGTTGGATGGTATTATTGAGCTTAGACATGTTAGATCTGGAGAACAATTGGCCGACTTATTTACAAAAGTGTTGGCAAGCCAACAACATTATTTCTTATCTAGGAAGCTTGGAATGAAAAACTTGTTTGGAAGACAGGGGGAGACACATCCTGAGGGGGAGTGTTGAAATACAATGTTGCAGGCTGTTTCTTATTTGAAGCCCAAGCTATCAAGCCTCAAGCCTCGTCTGGCCCAATTTGCAAAGGATATCTGGCCCAACTGTGATTCACTTCGGCCCAACCATGTCCAGAAATTGATCTGTCTTTAATATTTGCACTGTTTCGTTTTATTCAGTTGTAGGGTTCTTTCTGCAATTATTTTCTTCTTTGGATGTAACAGACAATTAGTTTTTTCTAGGTTTTATTATTTAAAGGGTGAAGAAGTCTCAAATGAAGGAACGACTTCTAAGGATCCCCAAGTCTGTTTTCCGTTCTAAGGTTTTTGATATCTTTGGTTCTTTGATTCTTTCCAAAATCTTCAAGGCTCAATGAAAACCCAATTCAATTTTGGATCGATGGAACCTCAATTCGGTTGTGGCTCAATGGAACCTCAATTCTATTATGGCTAGATAAAACCCTAATTCGATTATAGCTCGATAGAACACAAATTCAATTGTGCCTTAATGAAAATTCAATTCGATTGAAGTTCAATTGAGTCTTAATTGAGGGAACTAGGATTTAGGTCTTGACGGAAACCAACTTTTCCATGGATGAGAGAGGTTTGTCAAGGTAAAGACCTCGACCCTAGGCCCAAACGAGGGTATTAAGGTTTGAATCTTGAGTATTGAGCCAAACCAGCTCCACCTTTGGACGAGTTGGTCTAGATTAATGTTTCGGGCTCTAACCCCTTCTATTGAGGTCATATCAAATCGACACTCAATTGTAACTTATATTTATTTTTATATAAAAGAGTTTAACTGTATGTGACATATACAAAAGTAATTTTTTTATTTTTACAATTTTTAAAACATACCCTGTTAAGTTTGAATAAAAAAATTGGATATATGGGAAACCTCAAATTCTGTAAAAAAAGAAGATAAAAACGTGATAAAAAATATATACTTTAAGAGGTTTTTAAAATGCTTCGAGATGTTTTAGGGCAAAAGGAAATTTACCCTTTTGTAAAATACCCCTTCTTTCCTTCTTATAAACCTATATATCTAGATTTAAAAAACAATTATGATGATAAAATATTTAGAAAAGTAAATATACCAAAAAGATATTTCGAAATATGGGCATAGGCACTACCCTAGGGTGCAAAGAAATCATAAGTCGCACCCTAGGTAGGGGTGATCTCGGGCGGGACGGGTCAATCTTTTTGGCAAGACCGAGCCCGAGCCCGAAGTTTCGGTCCTCATTTATGGAGGACCGAGACCGATTTTGGACAAAAAAGTATGCCCGAGTCAGTCTTGCTTGACTTGGTCCAGTCTCGGTCTTGGACTGAAATTTTGAAAGAAAAAAAACACGTAGTAGGATTGGCTTTCGTACTTGCCAAATCAGAACCTCCCGTGGAACCAAATCAGATCAAATCTATTAGAGAGAGGTGATGGTTTCTGTACTTACCTTTGCATCTAGTAGGAATGGCAGTCTTGTTGAGACATCGATAAGTCTGGGGAAGGAAGCGTGTTAAAGATGTTGTGAGCTTTCACGGAGGAAGTGGTGAGGATGGAATGTGATACTTATTTTGGAAGCACTGGTGGTAGTAAGTTTGAGAGGAAGCTTGGAGTCGGAGCTGGGAATGGCGTTGATCGGAGATAATGAATTTGAAGTAACAGTAGGGAGCCTTAGAAAGCTGAGCGTGGTGGCCATTCTTCTGCTATGGAATTCCTGAGATAAACGAAAAATTGAGTGTGACGGCGAAGAATCTCCAACTTCTACGACGAAGCCTTTAGAGATGGTTAGGTGAAGAGTGAAGAAAGAAGGAGAGAAATATAATTGCACAGGAGAAATAAGAAACTTCAATGCGGGCTAAGGTATTCTTCTATGTGGGCTAAAGGCTTTTTCTATGTGGGTTTCCTTAAGGTCGGGTCAGGCCGGGGCGGACCAGTCCTAATCGGGATTTTGGAAGGAAAATAAATGATCCCGAGCTTGAGAATAAAAAACCGCTCGCTTGGTCTCAGTCCTAATCGGGCCGGTTTCGGGTCGGTCTTGTCGGGATTTCGGTCCAGACACTTCTTTTTACTCAGCCCTAACCTCAGGAGTGCGATTCGCTACCCAAAGTGGCATCTTGGCAAACACCAATTTTTTTTTCTTAGCGTAAAATGACACAACACCCGAGTCCAGGGAAGTAACTTTATATATTTCTCTATCTATGTATATGTATAGTTTTTTTATCTATCGTATTATACGGTGAGTACGAAAATAAAAAAATCAATGCCTAGTTAGCGTCACTTATGTCGTAATTAAATTATCTACACACAATAATGTTTTTGATTTTTTTTTGAGTAAGTATATAATTAAATTTCTCACCTAATACATTTTATCATTCTGGTCAAATTATAGGACAAACGATGTTAGGTTAAAAAATTAAATATATATCGAATAAAAATAATTAAAAAAAATAGAGTAGGTAGATCATTGAATTTCGTGATAAATGTCGTTAACCGTGTTGAGTTTGGACCTACAAGGTTTGAGTTATATTGTTTTAAATCAAATTTTCATATCTCAGACGTATGCTGTTATTTTAAGTTTTATTTTAGAGCCCACTTTAATTTTAAGTTTTGTAACGTTTTTGTTTAAAACCAGTTGTTAACTGTTGTATTATTACGTTGATAGCAACTTCAATCGAACCAAACATGCATTTAACTAACCAATTGCATTCAACGATGAAGTCAGTTGTTGTAACAGAGCAACAATCCCACAGTGTGTATAGAGTTAATCAAACAATCAAAGAGGCGATTTGTTATAAACACAATAAAAACTGGGGGGAACGAACACATTTTGTTATCTCTACGTGTGGTGAAAAGGAATACAAGCATGACTTTCGTACGAATCAGTTGCTTGGGACACACACACACAAAAATTCAATTCGTTAACAGAGAAACGAAGTTGGTCCTCACTTATAATGTATACAGAATGAAATACATTGACAACACTAAGAATTTCACGGCCAGCAGCTCAAGAAATTACACATAGAAACAACAATTGAGGATGAAACATTACCTATTCGTAAATAGGCTCTGCAATTCTGCAGAAAAAAGATGAAGATGCAGGGAAGTGAAGTGAAGTAAAGGTTGTCTCGGGGTGAAGGTTGTGAAGGTTGGGTAGATCGGTTGTGCAGTGAAGGTTGTCGTAAATGGAATCACTCCGAAGTGAAGGTCACAGGGTTCTTCGAAAGTCTCGACTCAGGAATGGGACACCTTGGTCATGTGCTTCAGTTGTTGGTCAAATCTGGCATGTTCTGTTAATTTGACAGGTTGACATCCTAATTAGTAACAACTAATTGAGGTTTACGTACGATCTGACTTCAACAATGTTTACAGTTATATTTCATCAACACATGTTGACAGTAAAATAGTGAATCTGCAATATCCTTCACGAGTGATGTTGTTGATGTATATTACCCTCGAATACGTAGTTGACACGTATTTGTTTGAGACTTACACAAATAGTTGCGGCAAAAGCACACACTAAAACAATGTTTCAACTATGGAAAAATTGCTGACTCAAAACACTATCTATTCCATCGTAAAATAGTGTTAAAACATAAGATGTTTATTAGCCATGACCACCTTGTGACAACACAATATTTTCGTGGTTGTTGATGCAGATTCTTGTAGTAATCAATGCATGCAACAACAGTGTAATTATAAAATATAGTAGATTGTGATAGAAAACATCATTTTTAATATAGCTTTACATCTAACATTTAATAAGTACACTATTTGAAGCAATAACATAAAAAATGTAAAATTTTATTCTAGAAAATTGCATACAAAAATATTCAAAGTTCATTTTAAAAAAAATCTGCATGTAAAAATTAATCTCACACAAATATACTACCATTTCTTCTAGAAAATCTCTCAAACTCAATTTTACATATTTGTGAAATTAAATCCCACAAATAATTGTCTCGCCTGCTTAGGGTTTAATCTTACATATTCATGGAAGATTTAATTGCAAATGCAGGTGAGACTTTAAATATTAAAAAAAAATCGTGATTCCTGAGGACTCGATACATATGTAGATACAATTATGTTTCATATTTTAAAGAGAGTTAGGACGAAACCCTAGTTGATGGGATATGGTAAATAGTATTTGAATAATTCAAACAATGTTGAGTATAAATATATATAAAAACTATTTTTCATAAATCTGAAAAAAAAAAATGTTAACGTTCATATAATACTATTAACTTTTATGTTCGTATAAAAACATTAGTAATTTTCTAACAATAGTAACAATCACTAGAAGAATGTTGCTCTATAACATCGGCGTTAAATAGTTGCTAAATGTGTATTTGCCGTCACTAACCTTTAGCAGCGGGCTAAGTCTCGTCAGGGTAGGTCCTGTGGCTAAAGGTCACTCCGACGGTAAAATGCCGCCACTAAAAGGTATGCCGCCACTAAAACCTTGCCGCCACTAATAGGTCGATGACATTCAGTGACAAAAATTGTCGCCACTATATACACTATATTAACTACGACAACATTTGTCACTATATAATGATATCAACATCATAATATGTTGTTACTAAATACATATATTTAGTGACTACAGACCCACCATTAAAAGCACTTGATACTATCAACTAATGTTGTTGCTAAACCCATGTTTTTAGTGATAACAAGTCCACACAATATTAGTTTATGTCGTTGCTAAAGACATGCTTTTCGTGGCAACCACTAATCATTGCTAAATACAAACTTTTGTAGTGTGTTTTTATTAATCATCTAGTTATTCCTATATGATATCAACTACACAATACATTTTAAAAAACAGAATATATTATTTATCAAAGTATATATATACATCTTAATAAACATCCACAAACTTACAATAAATTTGAAAGTAAACACATAGTTTTCTAAATCAAATGAAGACCTAAAACAAATATGCTTTTATACTTGAGATGGTTATGAATTCGGAATGCCGGAACTACGAACTTGATCTCCGTCTCCAATTCACGATCCCCTACAAGCACCAACAATATCATGTAATCATATATAAAGGAAACACAATAAATGTAATAACAAAATCATTTAACACAATAATTTCAAACATAGAACATAACAAACACGGCATAGCACAAGATACTTCAATATAATAGTTCAAACACAACATATATATGAATTGATCAAATCATGCAGTCTTACCGAACTTTTGCACCACCTACTTTTGCACCACCTACTTACACAATACAAAATACAATGTCACGAATGAGTTTTCTTTAGCAGATTATGTAGAATTAACTTCATACTATAATACTTCATTTTGTTTATTCATTAAGGGAAATATATATATAAATTTATTACAACTATCTAAGGAAAGATGGTATAAGGAAATAACCTATAAGAAAACTAGTTATAAGGATATAAACTAGTCATAACGAAAATTCTTGATGGAGTCCTACATACCACGTACGCAGTGTAATGAGTTGTTAAACATAGAGTGCCACATGTAAACCCTGGAAAGGACCATCTCCATCTCCAGGTATGTCCAGTTCTGGGTAGGGACGTGTTGTATGAACATCACAATCTCCTGGAATTCTAACTTCTGAAGTTTCTCTGACCACTAATTCATTATCATCGCCAGACATTCATTCATTATTTCAGCTATCAATTATGATCTATGAATTTGCAAATATATGTGAGTTAGAAAATGTCAGTCTCTACTCTTCTCACTCACCGTGAGTAGAAAACTAGCAGAAATGTAAATGAGGAAATCAGGCAAAGCGTATTAAGAGACAATTGAGCCAGCGGTAGTTTGGTGTGATTATAAGAATAGTTCATCGGCTTCCAAATGTAAAAACTGATAAGGAACTCTACCAGCAAACCTACCTGGCGGAGCATTCTGATTATCATAGAACTGAGCAACACAATCGAGATTTCAAGGCGCTTCCTTAAAACTGCCTCCCTTCGGTCTGAAGCATATCCCTGTTGTCACTTCACCTTAAATATTTGACAAAAATGGTCCAGGTAGAACAACCCAGTGCTGAAGGCTAATTCAGCAAAATCTATATAGACATTAAACTATTGATGCAGTTCTCTGAGATAAAACAAAACAATTGGTAGGAATCAACTTCTTTCAAGCAATGTTGACTAGAAAAATCTCCCACCAACTAGGTCCATTATATAAATGTATTACTTAAGCAGATGTTTTTAATACTTACTTTATCATAGGAGCTTATTTCAAAACATTAAGCTTACCATCAGAAGCCGCCAAACATCAGGTCGCATGAATGAAGGTACACCACTCCATGCCAACCCCTGTAGCTTCTCTACATGAAGAAAAAGATACATGTGACATAACACATAAGTAATAAAATCACAATGAATTTATGTAAAATCACAATAATTCAACATCAGGTCGATGTTGAATTAGGATCAATGTGGAATGACGAGCCAGACCCAGCTGGCCCCATTATAATCGACCTAAAATCAGAGTAAATCAGACAACCAAATTCATTAAATTCAGACTAAATCAGCATTAACTTCAATTGAGACACCGACTAAAGTAGCAACCAAAACAAAGCAGCAACCAATTCATGTATCAATTAAAAGATTCAAACATCGAACAACTAAATAAGAACACAAGTAGGAGCTGAGTTCGTCGCGTGCGCTGCGTCGTCGAGGAGCTGAGTTCGGCTGAGTCGTCGCGAGGAGCTGCTGCGTCGTCGAGGAGCTGCGCTGCGTCGAGGAGCTGCGACCGTGCGTCGAGAAAGTCAGAAAACCTAATTTTGGAATCGTCGCGTGGAGAAGAAGAACTCTCTCGAGAGGAGAGTCGAGAGATATAAGATTCAGATATGAGATTACTGAGGTAGGTGAGTCACGTGAGTGTAAGTGAGGACTGAGGTGAGCTGTAATTTGATCAGACCGATGGTCTGGACCCTGGTCTGGTTTGGTTCATCAGACCAGCTTAATTTAAAGTGACGATTGAAATTTACGTATAAACCAGTATCAAAAATGAGTCGAGTCGAACCGATTCGAACTGGATTTTTGGTACTATTTTGAACTGTTCTATTTGAAGGCAAAAAACACTGATCTGGTTTTGGAACTAGTTCGGCCTAACCGGTTCGAACCAAACCAGTTCCAGACCAGACCAGTTCGCCCGAACCGATTTATTTGGCCAAGCCTAGTGGGTGAGGAGATTCTAAGCTATGGGTTTGTGGGTGGAGTGTGCCGTCAAGATGATGAGTGAGAGGGCTACAATGTGCGTTAGGTTTTTGTGGATTTTGTTTAGTTTTTGACCTTTTTTCTTTTTAATTTATGGTGGTTCAACCAATTTATTAGCGGTTCAATAGATTTAACGACGACAATACTACATTGTTACTAAATAATGTATTTTAGTGGCGACAAATTGATAATTGTGACGGCTAGAAATCGATGTTGTTTATATACAATTTACAACCAGTACATTGGACACTAAACATATGTTTTTACAGTATTACTAAGGTCTGTTACTAATTATCTGAATTACTGTCGATAGTGGTTTGACATTAAAAAAAAATCGAGTTAAACTATTCTACGACGGACAAAATCCACACAAAACATGAGTTTTAGCTGTGACAAATTATTTGACACTAAATATGTTGTATAACTACGACATTAAATGTCGACACAAAATATATTTTGTAGTGATAATATTTAGTGACAACGAATTTGATCTGTGACAGTAGACTAACATTCTACTAGTAAATCTAATGTTTTAGTATGCATATTATATTTTCTCTATTTTGTTAATTGTAAATTATATTGAGTTTATAAATATATAACATTTAATTTCATGACATTGTTAAAATTTATTTTTGATATTATTGTAATAAAGTAAGTGATGTTTATATGTGACTTATGTTTTATTTAAATAATAACATTATGTGATAGATGAAATGTATCATTAATTAATTTATATTTTAATTTGTAAAATTAAATTTTAATATGTGCATACATAATGTTCATAAAATATAATATTATGCATTTTATTATTATATAAATTTCACTTCATAAAATATATTTAAGAAAAAATCATAATTATAATGTAAAATAAAGATAAATGATATGCATTTGTAATTTATCTTGAGAATGAATGAGAGAATTTGAAGGATTTTAAAGTGATTTACATGACATGCCACATAAGAATGAGAATTTTTATGACTTGACATGAACCAATTAGAAAATGTTAATTTAACATTAGGACTGAGAAAATACAACAACAAATTTATTTTTCAACATTCTATGTGATTTAATCAAATTAGCATATATATATAGAGAGATAGATTATACATTTTTTATTGTATATATTACACAATGTATGGAGTGATTCAGACCTATGGAGATAAACCATACATTTACCAATATTTCGATAAGTTACAGGTTAGGATTGCTATATATCCACCCCTAACAAAACAAATCAGTTTAGACCAATTAGCCTGTGTAATTTCGTTTATAAAGTGATGTCCAAAACACTTGCTAATAGATTGCAATCCATACTACCAGTGCTAATCACCCCTTTTCAAGGGGCTTTTGTGGTAGGCAGGCTAATACATGATAACATCATAGTCGCTCACGAAGCTTTTCATCATTTGAGGACAAACAAGCGAGCACAAGTCGAGAAATGTGCAGTTAAGATTGACATGAATAAAGTATATGACCGAGTGGAATGGAGCTTCCTACTCAACACAGAGACGAATGGGATTGACGAAACGTGGATTCGATGGATGGAAGGCTGCATTACCAAAGGTCTGATACAGGGTTATAATCAATGGAAATAAGACGGAAAGCTTCTCACCCACACGAGGTATCAGATAGGGAGACCTCATGTCCCCTTACTTATTCTTATTTGTGGTTGACGTTCTATCTAGACACATCATACAAGCGGATGGCAGGGGACAGATCGAAGGAATCCGAATAAGGAGAACGCCCCCGATTGTCCACCACCTCCTATTTGCGGATGACTCAATTTTTTTCATCAAAGTGGATGCACGGAATGCGCACGAGCTCAAATCAATACTTGAGGAATATAACCAAACGTCAACCTTCAAAAGTCAAACATTCATTTCAGTCCTGGAACGTCACAAGGGAGCAGAGAAGTGGTAAGCCAAATATTGAGAATCGAGGAAGCACAACATGCGGGGAAATACCTGGGGATTCCAACGGTTTGGGGATGATCAAAGAAATAGGCATTAGGGTATTTGAAGGACAGAATATGGAGTAAGATGCATGGATGAAAGAACCTATACCTAAGCAATGCGGGAAAGGAAACTTTGCTTAAGGCGGTGATCACCGCCATCCCAACATACGCGATGGCCCTTTTCCGACTACTAAAAACATGACGCGGGGAGATAATGGCCATGATGACACGATTCTGGTGGAGTCAGAACATGGATAGAAGAACGATTCACTGGAGAAAGTGGGAGCACATGACTAAGCCAAAAGAGAAGGGGGAATGAGTTTCAGGGACATCAACACCTTCAATTAAGCCATGCTCACCTAAACCGTTTGGCAACTCTACAATAACCCAGAGGCATACTGGGCTAAGGTAATCAAAGGCATATATTTTCTTAATACTAACCTATTTCAGGCTAAGAAGGGAGGTCAGACATCTTGGGCGTGGTCAAGCATACTGGAAGGTAGGAAGGTACTGCAAGAGGAGGGCATATGGTGGGTCGGCAATGGAGAAAATATACGAGTTTTCCAGGATGCGTGGATCCTGGAAATCACTGGACACAGGCTATCGTGCGGCGAACCAGAATCGGAGGAAACAAACATGCGAGTGACGAAGATTATGCGGAACGAGCACAGGGGATGGGACACGAGGAGGATCCGGAACTACATAACCGAGGCGGAAGACAACGCTACCAAGGCCATACGCCTGCCACGCGACCGAACCCGGGATAGGCTTGTATGGTTGTCCTCGACATCGGGGATCGCCCATCCGAAGCTAGTGTATCAGCGACTTATGGAGCGCAAAGAACCGGAGGCAACAAATCACGCTTCCTCCTCACGAGCTCTCGGACCGATAGTGTGGAAACAGGTCTGGACAGGACCCACAATACCGAAGGTAAAACATTTTATATGGAAAAGTTGCAATCGTGCTTTGCAAGTAATGAAGGAGCTGCACCGAAAGGGGATCAGTTCGACACTGAACTGTCCCTTCTGCGACCACATCGAGATGGTGGAACATGCGCTAATGGAATGCAACTGGGTACGACCCATATGGTTTGGTGGAGTAGGGGTCTGATGGGAAGGGACGACTCACAAACCGTGGACGGAGTGGATTCAAGAGTTCTTCGAGGTGGCAAGCAAAAACAATGACAACGACGCGATCCTAAAGACCAAAGTCGAGACAATAGCGTGAGAGATATGGAAGGAAAGATGTAGAGCATACAATCAAAAAGAAAGACAGCAGACGACTATGACCCTCGAACGAAGGTTACGACTTGCACATGAAGCATGAGAAGTAAGAGAGCGAAACCGAGGAGAGCCACGAAGCAGTACCAGCGAACAGAGCAATCAAAAATGGTAGCCACCAGGAGAAGGCATAGTAAAAATATACTGTGATGGAGCGTGGGATACGAGAAACGAGCAAGGAGGCACAAGGATAATTGCAAGAGACGAAACATGAGCCATGATCGATGGAAGAAATTCATCAACATGGGACACATCGATGATAAACGTAGAAGCCCGAGCGATCCTACAAGCAGTGGAGTTAGTGAAAAACAATGGATGGACAAAAGTTATCATTGAGTCGGACTTTGAGCAACTCATCAAACAACTGGACGGGTCGGCAAAGGAGGAAGACTGGAGACCGGAAAACATCATCAACACGATAAAGACTATAACAACACAAGTAGAGAAAATCTCATGGAGATTGGTAAATCGAAAAGCAAATAGATGTGCGAACTTGATTGCCCGACAATCCAAGAGAGATGAGTTTGGTTAATTGGTTATGTGAATCACTATCTGCTCTAATTTCCTTATTATTGTTAGATAAACAAGACATTATGCAATTTTAATGAAGAGTTTTTTTGGGGAAAAAAAACTATGTCCAATTTGACCCTAGTTATAATCTGACTAGAATTTGACCATTTGATTTACACAAAATAGTTGTCGCAATATCTGTCCGGAAATGTAAAAAGTTTAAAGATATAAACCCTAAATGTTTCCTAGTTGGATTTGGCCACTTAATTAAACCCTTTCCCACAAAAATATATTTAATGTTTTGAGATATTTTGTGTCTATGCTAATATATATTTTTAATCCCAAAAATAATCCAATATTAATTTAATGCCTTAAGCTTAACCTTGAGAACATGCATGCAAATTTTTTAGTTTAATTATCCGTACCTGAATATTACTTTTAAAATCAAAACCTCTAGATGATATTAAAAAAACAATACATCTAATATTTAAAATTTTTAAGACTTCTATGAAAAAAATACGTATAACGCGTATTCTATATATAGTATATATATATATATATATGTTCGTTAAAATATGTATCAACTAGAAGCATATTATGGATATGGATTGTCGAAATGGCCCACATGACATCATCTCGATACAACCACATTTTTATTATTTAAATGAGGAACCAAGACTATTGAAAACAAATATATTTGTATAATATGATAAATATAATACACACTTAATTAAGGGCCTAGACAATCTTCAAAATCAACACATGGTGTTACCAATATTTATATGAAGATGTAAATAAAATAATTAGTCAAATAATGTAGAGATGTGTTTTTTATTTTGTTATGAAACGGAATAGAAGCTTCGTTTATAATAATTTCATAAACAATGAGGTCCGTCTAGGACATATGTGTAGATTGTTTAACTTCAAAAACCGAAAAATAATTGCCCATATACTGTGTTTGAAAGGTCCATTCCGAAATTTTTTTTTGGGCCCTCAACAAGATTAAATCTCATAAATGAAAAGGAGCCTCGTTACAATCGTTACACGATAAGTCAAAGACAATAAGATTACATAAATCGGGTGGGAGTCTCACGACCCAATCCAACGGACACACCCTAAGATGAGCTAACTTAGCCACAAAATTCTCACATTTATTAGCGGTTCTTGAAATAGCTACCCATTGGATAGTCGGTATCGATAGAGCCAAAGCTCGTACATGTGATAGGATCACCTCTATTTTCCAAATGAAGGATACACCTTTTAGATGGTTAAGACAGAGATTGATTAAGCATTTTTTTTTGTGAGATCGGTCTCGATATTGGCTTTTTTAAGTCAATTTTCGATTGGACGGAGTTTGTTCCAATTTTATTAGCTCTAATTATATATGTGCATTATTTAATTTATGTCTTTGATTGCACATATCCAAATTACTATAACCTAATAACATGATATAACCTAATAACATGATAGAAACTTAGTAGTTTAATTTATGGTTTTTACCAATAATATATTCATTTTTTATCGTATGATTTATTTTAATTAGATATTTTTAAGTTTGTGTGTATTATAAATTATTGATACAATAATATATTTTAAAAAAATAGTCTAGACTGAGCTCAAGCATTTTTTACACTAATCTCGATTTTGGTCTCAATCTCTATTTTCTAAAATATTATGCCCGAAATTTCAAATTTTTTAGGGGAAAAGTCCACCTCAAAGCTCACCTCTGTATATATGTACCCAACCAAAAGTTAGAAATTGGATATATTATGTTGATATTATTTATAGGTAAATATGCATGGATATTATCTCTTCTTAATATTAACAAGAGATAATATCCATGCATATTTACACTATATATATATTAGTATATTCTTTCGGCAGATATGTAAAATATATATTTAAATTGCCACTTGAATAATCATCTGAAATGCCCAAAATAGTAATGATAATAATAATAATCTGAAAAAAAAATTATATGAGAGAGGGGAAGTTAGCTTTTTTTGTTTGGATTAAATATTAGATATAACTAAACTTGTACTATATGTATAAATTATTAGTTAATTTTTTTCGTTGATAATTTCGTCCATTTAATGGAAAAACATTGTTTTTATTTTTTATTTTTCAAAAAACACTCAAATGTTTTGCTATAATGATAAAACAACTTCAAATAGTATACAGTAAAAAAATATTATAATTCACAAAACTGAATTTAAATATAACATATATTATAAAAATAAAGTTTTTTGCTATCCCAAATTAACAAATCTTATATATATTTTTTGCGACAAATTCAATATGGATAACTCATTAATATTTTTATCTAAACCATCTTAACTCGCTTCCTTTTTTGATAGTCTTATTTATATTTTGTAATATTACTAAAAATATATATTAATTTTCTTTAAAATATATAACGATTTTAAAAAATAGGGTTAATTACTTAATTGGTTACACATGTTTCACCATTGTGCAAGATGGTTACACATGTTTCAAAATATGATTAATTGGTTTTGATATGTGACTATTTGTTTTTTTTACTGTTCACCGTTACAAATCACAGTTAAGTCACTATTTAGATACATAAAATGACGTATATACCCTTTTCATCAACCAAGCTGTGTTCTTCATCACCAAGTTGTGTTTTTCATCAACGAATTGAATTGAAGAACCCATAAACACAATTTCTGGGTTCTTCAAGATCATCGAATCGAATTTGATTCGATTCTGGTTCTTCAAGACGATTATGTGTTCTTCAATACCACTAAGGGCATAGTCATTTCACAATTCAATAATATGTTAAAAAAATTAATTAACGGTTTACTAACGGAATAATCAATTAATCACATTGGGAAAAACATGTGTAACCAATTAGTCACATAGCAAAACCAATTAATCACATTTTGAAACATGTGTAACCATTCTGCACAAAGGTGAAACATGTGTAACCAATTAAGTAATTAACCCTAAAAAATATGATACTAGCTTATAGGGCTGATCATGGGCGGTCCGGTCCGGTCCTGAAGGCAAGACCGAGACCGAGACCGAAATTTCGGTCTTGCCTTCTGGAGGACCGAGACCGACCTCGGCCAAAAAAGCCCGCCCGAGTCGGTCTTTCTTGACTCGGGCCGGTCTCGGTCCTAGACCGAATCTACACCCCAAAAAAAAAACTATGAATTCACGGTAAAGGCGAAGGAATAGTTCACCTCTCAAAGAAACACTATGAACTCTCTATATTCTTTAGTAAATTTATCAAGATGCACCTTTTATAGAGATAGAAAACCTCCAAAATCCACATTATTTTCGGTGTGGTATTATGAAAATCTCAAATACACATACATTCGGTTCGGGCCGGTCCTAAACGGGCTTTCGGGAAAAAAGCCCGAGACCGAGACCAACCTTGAAGAAAAAAAACCGCCCGTTCGGTCTCGGTCCTAGTCGGTCTCGGTCCTAGTCGGGCCGGTCTCGGGCCGGTCTTGTCGGGAATTCGGTCCTCCAGTCTTTTTTGATCACCCCTACTAGCTTATAGTTAATTTACCTTGATTCTTTTCATAAAATATATTATTTTATATTCAATTTTAGAATATTATTTTCTTATGTGATTTTAGATCAATTTTTATCATAACACAACTTTAAAGTGTTTTTATGCAACTTTTAAAGATTTTCCATAAAAAATAATATTAAAATTGGATTGAGTCATCTAGTAATTTATAATGAAAAAAAAACTTAATTAACAAATTTACATACATAGTATAAATTGAACCACAATTTTACTATTTAACCTCTCTATATGTTATTAACGATATCACACCTTATCTATAAATGCGAGAGACTTGGCAAAGTTAATAGCCGGCCAAGCCAATCTGAGGAAAAATAATGAGCATTTTCGTAAGAGGGAAGATGAAAAGTTTTAAGAATATTACAAAAGAATTTATGTATTTCTTTTTTGTCCAGAATAATTGAAGTATTTGAACCAATGAAAAAACTAATTAGCTAGCCTAACGAATTTTCCAATAATTATTGAAAATTAAAATATAATTAATCCCAATCTCAATAGTATTTTAAATTAATCCATGGATGTCATTGGCTAATTTATATAACTATGTATATGGATGTATTTGTTCATCTCAGCTACTCTGTTTATTCTCACTGGAAAATAAAAATAAATCACTATCAATAGTACGTAGAGTACTACAAGGATTATTATTAAAATTTGTGAGACCAAATATTTAAATACACATTTTCCATTATGGTAGGCTGAATCATTTCCATTTTTTTCATTATCTCTCAAATTATTTAACAAAACTCTCTCTTCTAAAAACTTTTAATATGACACAATTATATATTTTATAATGATATTTATTTATTTATATGTATATGAATTTTTTTAATTTTTTTTGGCCAACAAAAAGGCATGAGATAGTAGTGGTGATAAACTCTATGCCACAAGTCGAAATCCTTTTTCGAGAGCTTTGCTCCTTGGGGAATTCGAACTCAGGACCATCAGTCAAACATTCGTGGGAGTTAGCGCTCTCAACCACTAAACCACACTGTCAGTGGTTATGCATATCAATTTAACTTTCACACATTTTGTGTTTATACAACTCTTATATATTTAAACATGATTAATAAATGTGTTTAAGCCACTCGAATTTGCAGATATATGCATATATAAACACTAGCTCTTAAGTATATGTATAATATTTGGATTCGGTCTTGCACTTATTTTTGAATCACTAGTTAACTCTAAAACTTAATTGTAAAAGTAAATTATAAAATTTGTGAATTCCGTATCGTGTTGTGTGACACGATCTGTATCATGTATATATGATGTTTTTATTCAAAAAGTTAATCGTTTTATTGCGTGTGTCGTGTGTGATAAAATTAATAATTATGTTTTTTGCGTGTTTTAAGTTTGGATACACATTTGAGACTTATATATGTTTAATCAAGACACAATTAATAACACGTATCAAATAGTAATATATAATTAGACACAAACACGAACGGATAACACTTGCTGAATGGAGTGTGGACTGAGAATAAAGTGCTTTGTTGCCTCAGTACATTCTCGGTAATTAATTTATCCTGTGTAAAACAATTTTTTTAAAATATACATGTTTTCTTTTTATTAATTTGTTATAGCAATATAGTACATTAAAAATAACTATTATCATATATTATTAGAAACAAAAATGGCATAAAAAAGAAATTCGTACTCATATTACAATGGAAAAAAGTTATGACCATTTCATTAGGATAAAAGTTAAATTAATATGATATATAATGTTACAGTAAAATATAAACATATAAGGATGACATTGGCAGAAAGTTGTCTATTTCCATGGGTCTATTCAAGAACTATTATAGATAGGGTTCAACAATAACAAAAAGAATATCAGGAAATGGCAACAAAAAATAAACTCGTCTATCCAAAAGAAAGTAGAGATTCAACGCTTATTAAAATATAATAACAAAAATCAACGACATAAACGTGAAAAAGAGATTTCAAAACAAATCAAAGGGATAACTATCGATCGATCTCAAGCTTCTTGGAAATTCAAGAACATCCACATCCATTTTTGTCTGCTTTCTGTCCAATCGAGTATTTAAAAACTTCTCATACCAAACCAAACCAAAAATACTGGACTCTTCTTGTTCCCTCAGTAAACCCTAAAACACACAACAATTTGATGGCAAGTTCCAAGGTTTATTGCATGTCGGAAATGGCGACTGCAGCTTCTGATCAGAGTACTGACAGTGTTTCTTCCTCTTCTTCTGAAACGAGCTGGAAGAGGGAATCGTTCACCGTATGGATGAAGTCACTTGTGATGCAAGGCAATGGCTGCACTGTATTCAACGAGAATGGTGCGGTCGTTTATCGGATGGATAATTACGATACCAAGAGCAGTAAAAAAGTCTATCTCATGGATCGACAGGGAAAACTACTCTTCACCATTCTTAAAAAGGTAAAAACAAAACAAAATAGTTCTTTAAAAATCAGTTATAAACCGGTGTACAACCAACCTTACCAAATAATAACTTTTTAAATAAACTTACTATATTAAAAATTACTAGTTTTGAGGGAACTTTAATATATATGAACATACATAATATAGCATAAGGACAACTACCCTTATTCTAAAAGTTTCTCATATATTATATGGTATTATTGATGCAGAAACTACGATTATTTGGTTGCTGGGAAGGATACAAGTCGAGTTCGCAAGAAAATAATATTTGGTTTCGCGTAAAAAAGAATCATTGCATTCTCCAAAAAAAGTTCTCTTTCAAAATTACGATGTTCTCAGATAAGATCCCTAAAGGTTGTTGTTGCATTGAGGGTTATCCTAGTAAATTCGATTTTACGATCAGGAACAACATCGGAAACCTTGTTGCACAAGTAAGTATTTCTACTCTGAATTTTATCATTCATCGATTGACAAGAGGTGACCAAAAATTCTATTTTTTTGTTGGGTTTCTTAGGCAACAAGAAAGCAGACATCTTCAGGAGTGTTTCTTGGAGATGACGTCATGAGTCTGGTGATAGAACCTCAGGTGGAACATTCTCTTGTGGTGGCTCTTGTGGTTGTGTACGGATCCATCTGCCACAGGATTTGAGACATATTGAAGAAGTTGGTTCGATAATTACCGAAAACCCGAACCACATATATTTTAGGATTCTTTTATAAAATTTTATTGATAGGTTGAAAAAATTGAACATAAATGAGAATCACATCAGTTTACAAATAGGGTTTGGGGACGTCGGTTGATATATCATCGACACAGTCTATTACAGTAGTGTAACTTGAAGTGCAAGAAAGTACATTAAACTATGGATAATTTAAAGTGTTTGCCAATTAAGCTGCATGCATCATGTTGGGTATTGATAGTGACGGCCCAATAAGGAAAATGCCTCATAGGTCCAAAAACTTTGCAGGGGTGAAACCCATATCATTCAAACCAGGCCGACCCACATTAAGGTTAATTTGACCTTCATAAAGCGGTCCAGTATCGAACCCAAACCAAAGTGGACGCCAAAGCTCCATCACAGGTTGCCATTGACCAAGGCCACAACCTCCTACTGCTCGCCATAGGAGTACTCGCCAAGAGAGTCTAACCTTTCAATTCTGGTCCCACCAACCAACACTAAAGATATGACCACTATATCCCACGTATATCGGGCACATATTCTCTAAAATTTACATACGGTAACTGCAATATTACGTCATAACCGTAATATCTGCTATCCTAATCTTTACCGGCATAATATTCACCAAGATATTCTGTTGCCTATAACGGTTTGATCTCTTCACTCTATAAATACCCTTGCTTTTCAATACGTTCATTACGTTTTGAGTTCATACATACAGTATACTCATTTAAGTAGAGGGACCCAGAGACACCCCTCTGTTGCGATCCCCTTCTTGCAGGTTCATCGGAGCTCAGGCGAAAGCGTGCGATCATCCATTTTTTGACATTCAATTCACTGTCAGGTCAGCACCTGGGAGTTTCCGACCCAACATTTGGCGTCGTATGTGGGAACGAGCAAAACAGTCATGCAAACTCGTTCTAAAAACAATCGTCGGAACCAGGCCAATGAACAATCCTCAGACATCTCTAATTCTGCTGCCGCTTCGCCACTCCCCCAAGAACCTTCTAGCCAAGGCAGTCCCTAATGCCGCCCCTCCGAGGCCGGCACGAGAACACGTTGACAATTCCAGACCGGCCCCTGTTCCAAACGCCGCAGAGATTCCAGCTCAACCAACTATTCAAGTGGATGGAGGAAACATTCAGTTAACCCTGGAGATGATATCCCTCTTGGAGACTATCATAGGTCAGGCTCGCAGACAAGCCCCTGCTCATTAGGAAGATCCTCACCTCGTGGGTCCACGACAGGTAGGAACTGGAAATCCTTGCATCACTGCCCCTCAAGAAGATCAAGAGATGACTTGTGGACACCAGTCCTTACCTCCGGCTTCCACTGAGGCACCAGCAACTACCTAATCTGTCAATCCATCGAGTTTCGCACTGACTGGAGGACAGCAAAATTAATGCACTTTTGACCAAGTTTAGGAGCTTATCCGTAAAAGGCTAAAGGAACGACGAGGGACCGTCATGACTTCCTTCCGGGATTGATCAACTCATCCCATCACAACTGATCTCGTAACGATCAAAATTTCAAAGGATGTAGTAGCCAGGGTCATCCCCGAATACAGTGGTGGAGGAGATCCTATCATACATGTCAACAAGAATGAAACCTCTCTTTTGGGTAAGTCGAACGATCCGAATCATTTAGCCCTGTTATTTTCGTCGACCCTTTCGGGTTCGGGGTCGTCCTGGTTCTTCAGCCTCCCTGCAGGATCGATAGGGACCTGGTCCGAACTCAAGAGCAAATTCCTGGAGCGATATATGGGCGAGCGCCAATTGCTGAAAAGTGTAGTCGCTTTAGACGCAGTCAAACAACAGTCAGGAGAATCATTGGCCGACTTCTACGGGCGTTTTCATAAGAACGTCACAGAAATAGATCGTCGAGTCGCAGATGAGGAGATAATTCGAGGCTTTTACAGAGGACTCAATGTGGCCAACAAAGCCTGGAGAAAACTGCGCAAGAACTACCACGTTCAGGAGATAAAGACGATGGAGGAGCTAGCAGTTAGGGCGAAAGGTTTTATAGACCTGGAAAGGGCGAACTCTGAAGCCAATTTCCTGACAACCTCGCTAAAGGTAGTTCCAGAGCCCCGACTTGATGGTAGGAAAAGAGGGACAAGAAAGGTCGAGACAAGCCCAAATCGGAAACCCCAAGACCTAGACATCCAAAGCTCCCCGAGTACATCACGCCTTTAAACAGGCAGATCTCAGCGGTACTAGTCGAGATGGAAAGAAGGTCTCTGGCAAGGCCACTAATACCCCGCAAGAGTACTCAACCAATGGGGAAGGACACGGAAAGCTACTGCAGATATCACAAGGCCAAAGGCCACAAAACTGATGATTGTCGCATCCTCAAGCGCGACATTGAGAAGATGATACAAATAGGCCTGTTGAAGGAATTTGTGGCTGAATGAGACAGAAGTCGAACGCTGATTGCTGGAGGGTTTGGTGCTGGAGGCGAGGGGTCCAATGCAAGAGAAGACTATGCTGCTAAGATTTCTACAGCTATTCAGCTGGGAAAGAGACCTCGGCCTAAAGAAGATTGCATCATGTCATTCTCCGAGGACGACCTGGCACACATCACCACTCCGCACCATGATGCGCTAGTTATCACAGCTGAAGTCGACGGTTGAGATATGAAGAGAATTCTGATCGACGAAGGAAGCTCGACATACATTTTGTTTCTGGACGCCTTCGAGAAGATGGAAGCGTGACCTCAAGCAAGTCGACTTTACCCTTATCGGTTTTGCTGGGAATACAACTTATCCGCTGGGAGGTATAACCCTGCCGGTAATTCTGGGCGAAGGATGGAAGATTATAAAGGTATCGGTCACCTTCTTAGTGGTCGACTCGCTTACATCATATAATGTCATCCTAGGGAGGACTACAGTCAATCCTCATAAGATTGTAGCCTCTATAGTCCACCAAAAGATGAAGTTCCCTACACCAAATGGGATCGAAGAAGTTCTAGGCGAGCAACCCTCCTCACGTCAATGCTATGTGAACTACCTTCGCAGGAAGAACCAAAGGGAAACCCTCGCCATCGAGACAGAGGCTGAACCGCGTGAGGACCAGGCTTGACCAACACCAATGGAGGAGTTAGTAGAGGTTGAGATCGATGGTCCAGGAAAGAAGGTGCGCATTGGGACCACCTTGAACGATGACCAGAGAAACACCCTGACTTCCCTCTTGAAAGAATTCAAAGAACTCTTCGCATGGAAGCCCAGTGACATGTCAGGCATCAACACCGACATAATTTCTCATGAGCTAAGGATAGATTTCTCGATAAAGCCAATTTCTCAGAAAAGAAGGTCATTTGGATCCGACAAACGTTTGGTGATCAGGCAGGAAGTAGGCAGGCTGATCGAAGCCGACTTTGTAAGGAAGGTACCTGAACAGAGCGTCGACTTTCGCGACCTGAACATAGCTTGCCCGAAAGATTCATATCCTCTTCCTCGAATTGATCAGCTAGTCGACGCAACCTCTGGTCATGAAATGTTGAGCTTCATGGACGCATATTCAGGCTACAATCAGATCCGAAAGCACCTGACCGATGAATCCCACGCAACCTTCTATGCAGACGGAGATATACTTTGCTACAAAGTGATGCCCTTCGGTCTAATCAATGCGGGGGCAACCTATCAGCGAATGGTAAACCGACTGTTTCAAGACATGCTGTGGCGCAACATGGAGGCCTATGTGGACGACATGCTTGTCAATACAATAACGGGAAGTCCTCACACAGGAGACCATCGAAAAGCATTCGAGTGCATGAGGAGGCACAACGTTTGCCTAAACCCAGCAAAGTATGCGTTCAGAGTCAAGTCAGGCAATTTTCTAGGATTCATGGTAAGCGAGCGCGGAATCGAGGCGAACCCGGTGAAACTCAAAGCCATCGAGGAGATGAAATCACCAACTTGCCACAAGGAGGTCTAATGTCTGAATGGACGCCTGACCACACTCAATCACTTTCTTTCCAGGGCGAGCGACAGGTCACTCCCGTTCTTCAAGACTCTCAGGGCCAACCGCAAGCACCTTCAAACACTCCCAGCTGCCTTCCAATCCTTAAAGCAGAACATTCAAACACTCCCAGCTTTGGCGAAGCCCATTCCCGGCGAGCATCTCTTTCTTTATCTGGCTGTTAGCGAGGATGCAACCAGTGTCGTATTAATAAGAGAAACGGAAAATAAGTAGAGTACAGTGTATTTTGTAAGTAAGATGTTTAATTCGGCTGAAATAAAATATGTCTAGATTGAGAAGTATTTCTATGCCTTAGTTATTGCTGCTCAAAAGTTAAGATCATACTTCCACGCACACGCCATTACTGTCCTCACCAACCAGCCTCTCAAACACTCCCTGCTGAAGCCAGACTCTTCAGGAAGAATGGTTAAATGGGCGATCGAGTTGAGTGAATTCAAGATCAAATTTGCGCCGAAAACGGCCATCAAAGGTCAAGCATTGGCAGATTTCATAGTGGAAAGTACATGCAATGGTCTAACAGAAACAGAAAACCGGCCAAGTCAGTCAGCAGATACAAGCAAAGGCTTGGAATTCTATACAGATGGATCCTCTTCATGAGAAGGCTCGGGGGCAGGATTAATTCTCATCCCCCCTGAGGGCGAGCCTTTAAAGTATGCGATCACCTTTACTTTTAAGGCGACCAACAATGATGCCGAATATGAAGCTCTTATCACTAGACTGCGATTCGCTAAAGGAATGGGCATAACGTCACTCAGGTCAAAAAACGACTCAGAGCTAATTCTCAATCAAATCAATGACACATATGAAGCAAAGGGGGAAAAGATGAAAAAGTACCTCGAGATAGCTAATAAACGCATCGCCGAAATCCCAACTTTCGCTATTGAGTCTACTCCTCGCCAAGACAACCAGTTGGCAGACTCTCTAAGCAAGCTGACATTCAGAGGGACAAGAATTCAGGATGTGCTACTTCTGGAACAAGCTCTATATTCGGTTCTTGACAACCGAGTATAAATCTTCAACATTCAAAGGCAGGTAACCTGGATGACTCCATTCCATAACTACTTGAAAGAATGAATAGTCCCAGAAGACGAAGGCGGGTCCACGAAAATAAGCCGTCTGTCTACAAGCTATCTTCTCATAGATGGAGAGCTATATAGGCGAGGATATTCAACTCCCTGTCTAAGGTGCATCTTTCATCCTGAGACAGAAAGAGTTCTCCGTGAAGCTCATGAAGGAGTTGCCACATGCCATGAAGGTGCACGCTCATTGACACGCAAAATCTTCAGATTAGGCTACTATTGACCAACCTTGAGCAAAAATGCGGTAGAATTGACAAAGAAGTGTGCGACTTGTCAACAGTTCGCACCACGATCCGGTCGACCACCAACACTGCTATCCCCAATCGCGTGTGCCTAACCTTTTGCCCAAAGGGGAATAGACATCTTGGGCCCCTTTCCCATCAGCACTGGGCAAAGAACCCACATCATAGTGGCGATCGACTACTTCACCAAGTGGGTAGAGGCGAAAGCTTTGACCTCCACGACTGAATTCCAAGTGATCAAGTTCCTGAAAATCAACATATTTTCGCGGTTCGGTGTCCCCAAAATACTCATAAGCGATAATGGTCCACAATTCGTAGGGAAAGAACTCAAGTGGCTCTGCGAAGAATATCACATCGATCACAGATTCAGCTCAGTACACCATCCTCAAACGAATGGGCAAGGCAAAGCAGCCAACAAAGTTATCCTAGCAGAACTCAAAAAGCAAGTTCAAGCCTTCAAAGGAAACTGGGCAGAAGAGCTGAATAATGTATTGTGGGCTATTTGAACAACACCCAAAACAACAACAGGGGAAACACCATTCAGTTTAGTGTAAGGATCAGAAGCAGTAGCACCCCCGAAATAGCGGTGCCTATCTAGAGAATCCTACACTTTAACACTGAAGCGAACGAAATCGAGTGCAAAACATAAAAAATTACCCTAGGTAGATAATTGAATTACGACATAAATGACGTTAACCGTGGTGAGTTTGGACTTACATGGTGTGATTTATATTGTTTTAAGTCAAATTTTCATATCTCAACTTACGACAGAGCGTACAGTCAATCCGTAAGTCCAAATTTAATATTTGTTTGCACTATTTGAATCACAATTAAAATATCTATGTACTATAATGTTTTTCGATAGGTACATAATTTTATTTTTAATTAAATATCGAGTCGACAAAAAAATGTGAAAAAAGCAACAAAAAAAACCAGTGGAAGGTAGCATTTTGTAAAAAATGCTATCCTGGGTAGCGAATTTTGTAAAAAGAATATTATGCGCTACCCTAATAGCGCTTATATACATATTTCTAAATATATTTTTTTATACTTACTTTTTCAAAAAACTTTTACACAGTAGTTATTTTTTCAAAAAATCCGAAGCTTTCTTGTAAGTACATTTTATCTATATGACGAAATGTTTGTCTTATTAGATATTTCATTTCATTTTGTTTTAATCATTGAAATAAAAGATAAAGTTCGAACCTTAGATAATAAATCTTGCTGTAATAGTTGAGAGATTTGTTTAAAGTGTATTTCTTTTTGAAAAAATCACAGGTAATGAATCAACTTATGAAATTAAGACCTTTCATAGATTTTACGTACAAGATTCGTATCTTATATGTATTTTGATTATATAGTTTTTGTTATACATGTTCCGTTATGTTGTATTTTATCTCAATTTATTCATATAAAATAGAATATATCTTACTTTATCTATATAACGAAATGTTGTCTTATTCAGCATTTCATATAAAAAGAAAATTATGAGAGAGAAAGGGAGAGAGAAGGCGATTCACGGAAAACCAAAAATCCTCAGCTCCTTGTGCACACAAGCTGTTTGACTGAATGCCCGAGTGAGTCCCAGCAAGCCAAGTGCCCGCCCCGCAGGTCCGGTCCCCAGCGCTCACTCTCGCCATTCTACTCCTCTCACACCGGAAGTGTTTTCGTGTGTGATTCCTTGGCTCGTCACAAGCGGAACTGCTCTTGATCACCGTGGAACGGAGAACTCGTCAGTCAACGACAAGCTTTCCTGTTCTTACTCTGTTCGGATTTCAGCTAACACTGATACCCTGACCTTAATTGCTCGCCTATCCCAGCCATATTCCTATTTATATTGACTTGTTTTGTAGGTGGGTCATAAACTGGGGTGAAGGTGTTTGGACAATGAATTTCTGCCCAGAAACCGGGGAATCGGAGGTCCCCCGTCGAGCTCTTCTGTCCTTGGTCCCGAAACCCCCCGAGCAGCAGTTCGCATGTAGAATCGCGGGAAAGATGATCTCACAGAAGTCAGTGAGGAACAGTGTCGTATATGTTGTGTTGAAGGCAGCGTGAGCAGCCTTTGGTTCAGTCACGATGACTGATCTTGAGTCAGGGGTCATGGCTTTCGATTTTCAGAGTGTAGCCGATAGAGACAGGGTCCTGGATTCATTCCCTTGGTCGATCCACGAGCACTGTCTCAATCTGAAGATATGTCCTCCGAACAAGGGAGCAAAGGACATCGACTTCGGTACATTGCAGCTGTGGGTTCAAGTTCACGGACGCAGCCTCCAGATGCTGAATGATGAGAATGCCAAAGTCATTGCTGGGACAATCCGGAACTGTATTGATATGGAAAACGAAACGGAGATGCAGAAGAGAGTCTATCTAAGGCTGAATGTGGAAATAAATGTTGACTCAACGCTGCCACCAGGATTCTGGTGGACTGATGAAGCAGGAAACGAGAGATGGGACAACACAGCGTATGAAAGGCTCTCAGATTTATGTTACGGGTGTGGGAGGCTCGGTCACCGTGCTCAATTCTGTCACAGGGACCTCTTGTGCTAGACAAAGAAAGCAATTCTCAGGACAACAGATTGGGGGTGGGAACAGGAAGGATCTGAAGCAGCGAGACCCGGGGAGACAATCATGGAAGGATATGATGAAGGAGGCAAAGACAGATCCAAGCCACAGGGTCCCTCAACCAATCACCCCAAAACTGGAACCTGTAGTGTCTTCTGGGAATGTGGCACCCCTAGCGGATCACGTTACAGAGGAAGCTGTTAGGTGTCCTGAGGCTATACCATTACCTCACCCACTTGACCTGAACCTCTCCCTTGCCTGCTCTCACCCGAGGGTGGGGGAAATTGACCTAAACTCTGAACCTCATGACCAGGGCCTGCTCATCAAGGAGGACCCAGCTCCCCTCCAGATTTGCTCAAACTTCCCAATTAGCAACACTCAGCTGGATCACATGGGATCCTTCCCCGAAAAGGACTCTTCTCCGATATTGCCTACTTCCGAAAAAAGGGCAATTGAGGAGAAGGCCTTGGAGGTCAGTCAAGAAAAGAAAGGGAACGGTCTCCTGGATTAGGGCGGACTCGGCAGAAAGACAGAATGGCTGTGCTTCAAGGCGCAACCAGGAATACCAATCAAGGAGGGAAACTACCCAAGCAAAAAAAGGAAGGGTCAGGTCGATCCCCCACTAAAAGATCAAAGGACCCGTAACTCAAAGGAAGTGGGGAGACTTGGTAGGAAAGAACCTCATCGCAAGAGAAGAATCACAAAACCGTCCAAGGATTTCGGTGGCTGTTCCAAAACAGCCACACGGGATCAATGAGCATCATCAGCTGGAACTGTCAGGGGTTAGGGTCTCCCCTGACAGTTCGACACTTAAAAGACCAGGTGAGAAGACTTCGTTCCCTTATTGTTTTCGTAATGGAAACAAAACAGTCGAAGGATTCTTGTGAACGTGTAAGACGAGAGACAGGGATGAGCCATGCATTATACGTTAATCCCGTGGGGAGTAGCGGCGGGCTAGTACTTTGGTGGACGGATGAGGTTTCTATCTCATTCACACACATTATCAAGAACATTATCGACAGTGAAGTGCAAATTGGGGGAAATGGCGTGAAAATGAAGGTATCGTGGGTTTATGGTGATGTTGAATACTCGAGGCGAACTTACAATTGGCACCGTCTTAGAAATGTGGGGATGAAAAGACCCGAGCCATGGATCATCCTCGGGGACTTTAATGACATATGCTCCCACTCCGAGAAATTGGGTGGGAGAAGAAAGGATCAACGAAAGATTGACGACTTTAATAATCTAATTGAGTACCTCGGCCTGGGAGACCTAGGATTTAAAGGACAGATGCACACTTTGTCAAACAACAGGAGTGGTGGGAGTAGAGTAGTGGAACGGCTTGATCGGGCTATGGCTAACGCTCGATGGAAAGCATTGTGCCCAATGACCCAAGTTGTACACGGAAACGCCATAGGATCCGACCATGCACCCATTACTGTGATACTCGACCGGGAAGAGAGACGTGGAAAAAAGGAGTTCAAATTTGAAGAAATTTGGTTACAAAATCCACAATGTTTCCAGGTAATCAGGTCTACTTGGTCTCGAGGTGAACGGATCAGCTCGGGTGATCAGTTTAACTTCAAGATGGGGACCTGCCGTGATGAGCTCATACGCTGGAGTAGACTGGTTTTCGAAAACAACGTCAAACACATCGCAGACATAAACTCTCGGCTGCAAGTGCTAGCTCAAATGGCACCCTACGACCAGATACAACTGGAAGAGAAAGTCCTCAAATCCAGAATCCACACATTCTGGAAATTCGAGGAGATTTTCTGGAAACAGAGGTCCAGGATTAGGTGGCTGAATGAGGGGGACAAGAACTCTAAGTTCTTCCATCAATCGACCCTCGAGAGAAGGAGAAGTAACAAGATCATAAAAATCAGGGATTCAAATGGAATATGGCTAGAGGAGGAAGAAGCAATTTTGGGGGAGATACATTCGTTCTTTGCAAACCTGTTCGGGGATGGTGCCGAGGGTAGCAGGACCAGCCATGACGGGCAAGATATCCTTGGATGTCTTGATAGGGATGTCACAGGGGAAATGAATATGAGGTTGACTCGGGAGGTCACTGAATGGGAGGTCAGGTCAGCGGTTAATCAGCTTGGGGGGTCAAGGGCTTCGGGACCGGACGGCTTCTCGGGTTCCTTCTTCTAACGGAACTGGAAGGTTGTCGGTCCAGACATCGTCACCATGGTCCAATCCTTCCTACAAACAGGTACCTTCCCTTCTTTTCTTAATCATACTCATATCACCCTTATCCCGAAAAACCCAAACCCGTCTCATGCAGCTGAATTCCGACCTATTAGTCTCTGCAACTTTGCATATAAAATTGTGGCAAAGGTTCTGGCAAACAGATTTTCAATCTGGTTGCCAGAACTGATCACCCCCTATCAAAGTGCATTTGTGTCAGGTAGACATATCCAAGACAACATCCTCATAGCTCACGAGATGTTCCACCACCTAAAGATAAGCCAAAAGAGGAGGGGCAACTCAGGAAATTCAGATTGCGCTCTCAAGATCGACATGGAAAAAGCTTATGACAGGGTGGATTGGAACTTCCTCTTTCGCATCATGGAGGTCAGAGGGTTCGACACACGTTGGGTCCACTGGATCAAAGCGTGAGTCTCATCAGTTACATACCAGATTGTTGTGAATGGTAAAAAGACCCAAGTCATCCGCCCGTTTAGAGGCCTTCGCCAAGGAGACCCCCTCTCCCCGTATTTATTCATCCTAGTGGCGAACGTCCTCTCGAGGAGGATGGAAGACCGAGTGAGAAAGAGGGAGATCATAGGTATAAAGCCAAGTAGAGATTGTCCGTAGATCCATCACCTCCTATTCGCGGATGACTCAGTGTTTTTCATCAAAGGTAACGTGGATAACGCCTAAGCCCTTAAGACCACCTTGGATGAGTATTGCTCGGCATCAGGTCAGAGGGTTAATATTACCAAATCCATACTGTTTTGTGGAGAGGATCTGAACAACACCTTCTCGGGTCAATTGGCTAACATTTTCGGGATGAATCTGGCGAACAACCCGGGCAAGTATTTGGGCCTCCCATCTATTTGGGGAAGGTCCAAATGCGAGGCCCTCAGTTTTCTAAAGGAGCGGATCGTTTCAAAGTTACAAGGTTGGAGATCGAGACTTCTTAACAACGCGAGTAAGGAAATTCTGATAAAGGCTGTTATTTCAGCCATCCCATCATATACCATGAGCGTTTTCAAGCTCCCGAAAACGTGGTGCTTACAAGTGAACGGTTTAATAGCCCGGTTTTGGGGGGGGGGGCTACAAACGGAGCTCGTAAAATCCATTGGCAAAGATGGGAATTGATGACTAGGGCTAAGAAGGTTGGTGGGATGGGTTTTCGAGAACTTGAGGCTTTCAACGTGGCCTTGTTAAGTAAGATGGATGCACGTTTAATGACTGAACCAGACGCGTTATGGGCAAAGGTGCTTAAGGGGATGTACTTTCCAACGTCGGAGTTCGGTTAAGCGACGAAGGGGAGTAGGTCTTCCTGGGCATGGGCTAGCATTTTGGAGGGTCGTAAGGTTTTCATGCAGGGGGCAGTCTGGACAGTTGGTGATGGGGGACGGATCAAACCGTTCTTGGATGCTTGGCTACTGGGGCGTCTCAATCACAGACTCGGGGAGCAGCCAGTCACGAGAATCCAGGCCTCCACGGTCCTACATGACTGGATCAACCCGGTGACAAGAGCATGGATTGAACCATCCTCTGAGGCTGAGACTTGTCAGGTACTGTCTGTTCCTATCCCGATTGTGCCATGTCCTGATCAGCTACGATGGATGTTTGAAAGGGGAGGGAAGCTTACTGTCAGGTCGGCTTACCACCTCATCAGGGAGCCCGAGAAGGGTCATCTCGAGGATGATCATCCCGATCCCTTCTCAGCACCGACCGTGAGGTCCCCTGCAGCCCACAACCTTTGGGAATCTATATGGAAAGCAAAAGCTTTACCAAAGGTTCGAGTCTTTGCATGGAAGGTCCTCTCCAACTCCCTTGCGGTCCGTGCTAACTTGGTTCGTCGGGGCTTGCAGGTACCCTTCGGGTGCCCTATATGCCGACTACCTGAGACAACTCAGCACCTTCTATGGGAATGCAGCTGGGTTCGGATTGTATGGGATAACCTGTTGGGCATTAAGGATGTAGGGGCTGGGGGACTCTCGGTTCAGCTTTGGCTGGAAGGGAGGCTCTTGGATCCAGCTCGTGCGGGGGAATCGAAGGCCAGTCGATGGAGCATTACAATGTCAACATGCTGGTGTATCTGGAAGATGAGATGTGCCAAAGTCTTCGAAGGTAGGAATCCGAACGCGAGCCAACTGGTGGTCCAAGTCCTGAAAATGCAGAATGAGCAACCTATGCTGCAGAATCGGTCGGCTCACCAGCAGCAAGGGCAGCAACTCCAGCATGTTCGGGACATCATCTTCGGCTCGGGATGGTGGCAACATTGCAGCGTCATCAACAATGGACCAGCAGCCCGGGGTCAGCAGCTCGGAACCCCAAGGCTAGGACATTCTGAAAGGGGGCAGCTCAGACAACCATCACAACATGTACACCCCCTCGGGTTGTCAAACCAGCCGGTTATCCACAGATGGATCGGGCCACCGCGAGGTGCGGTTAAAATTAATTGCGATGCGTCTTGGAAGAGTCTCACGGGCGAGGGAGGCATTGGTGTGATCGCTCGGGATCACGACGGTTTTGTGGTAGGATGAACCATTTTCAAAGACAGGGCGCCTTCTATCAAGGTAATGGAGGCGAAAGTGGTCTTTCATGGTGTCAACTTCGCAATCGGCAACAAGTGGGAGTCAGTTATTTTTGAGTCGGACTTGAAAGCGGTTATAGATAATCTTATACGAAAAGTCCATTTTTGGCAAATAGAAACAATTGTTCACAATAGTTTATACTTGGCAGGTTCAATTAGGAACCTGTCCTAGAATTGGGTACCAAGATTCGCGAATCAATGTGCGGACTGGTTAGCTTTGCAAGCTATAGGGGGGATGAGTCGATTCGACTGGGTTTCACAACCTCCACCTCCCCTTTTACAGTTACTACAGTCAGATACTCGTTTGTACCGGGGTCACGAGTGACCCCAAAAGTTTTGAAGTTTAATATACGGAACCTTTGATAAAAAAAAAAAAGCATTTCATATAATTTTCTTTTACTCGGAGAAAAAAAGAAGAAGGTTTGAACACTAAATAATAAATCTCTAGGCTTGTTCAAATGAACCGGTTCGGATGAACTGGTCTGGAACTGGTTTGGTTCGAACCGGTTCTGCCGAATTAGTTCCAAAACCAAACTAGTGTTTTTAGTCTTCAAATAGACCAGTTCAAAATAGTACCAAAAATCCAGTTCGAATCAGTTAGACTCGACTCGTTTTTTGATATTGGTTTATACTTAAATTTAAATCAAACCACTTTAAATCTATATAATTTTAAAACCGGTTTGAAGCAAAATAAACTAAACCGGTATGAAATTTAACCAAACGTAGAGATGTCTTCAATAAACCAAACCTAGAGATATACTGAACTCTCGTATGTGGATGTTGGACAAGATTTTAGTCGATTGTGGAACAGGTTTTCAATCGGTTCAGTGTGTTTTTCAGTCGGTTCAGTGTATTTTCCAATCGGTTCAGTGTTTTTTCATCTGGTTCAGTGTTTTTCAATCGGTTCAATATTTTTTCAGATGGTTCAATGTGTTGGACATGATTTTCAGCCGGTTTAGATTCGGTTTGAACCAGATTATTTTCGAACCAAAATTGTTATTAAAAAAATAGACCAGAACAGTTCGAACCTGTTCTGAATCGGTTCAAACCAAATCAGTTCTTTTTTCCTTAAACCAGATCAGTATTTTTAGAAACAGAAAAAGTACTGATTTTTCAAACCAGACCAGTTCAGTTCAAAAACCGGTTAGACCCCGAACCGGTTCATGAACAAGCTTATTAAAATCTCAATGTAATAGTCGAGATATTTGTTTAATCTCTATTTATGTTTGTAAAATTCACAGGTGATTAGGCTTGTCCAAATGAACCGGTTCAAACGAACTGGTCTGGTCTGGAACTGGTTTGGTTCGAACTGGTTCAGCCGAACTAGTTCCAAAACCAGACCAATGTTTTTAGCCTTCAAATAGAACAGTTTAAAATAGTACCAAAAATCCAGTTCGACTCGACTGGTTTTTTGATACTGGTTTATACTAAAATTTAAATCAAACCACTTTAAACTTATATAACTTTAGAACCGTTTTGAAGCAAAATCTACTAAACCGATCTTAAATTAAACCAAACCTAGAGATGTCTTTAATAAACCAAACATAGAGATATGGACTCTCGTATGTTGATGTTGGACAGGATTTTAGTTGGTTGTGGAACAGATTTTCAATCGGTTCAGTGTGTTTTTCAGTCGGTTCAGTGTATTTTTCAGCCGGTTCAGTGTTTTTTCAGTCGGTTCAGTACTTTTCAGTTAGTTCAGTATTTTTTCAGACGGTTTAGTGTGTTGGCTCGATTTTCAGCTGGTTTAGGTTCGGTTTGAACCAGATTATTTCCAAACCAAAATTGCTATTAAAAAAAACAGACCAGAACAGTTTGAACCGGTTCTGAATTGGTTCGAACTAGACCAATTCGACCGGTTCTGAACCGGTTCGACTTCGAACCGGTTCATGAACAAGCTTACAGGTGATGAATCAACTTCTGAAATCAAGACTTCTCATCGATTTGCATCATACAAGATTCATATCTTATATTTTTTTCGATTATATAGTTTTTGCTATACATGTTCCGTTATGTTGCATTTTACCTCAACTTATTCATATAAAATAGAACACCGTTTGCTTTATCTATATAACGAAATGTTTTGTCTTCTTCGGTATTTCATATATTTTTCTTTTAATCGGACCCTAAATATATGTATATATGTCATATGCAGTTTATACCCATAAAATAACTGCATGCCATAACTGAAGGTAGTTATCCTTTGAACGAAGGAGGTGCGTGCGGCGTGCCTCTAGGCATTCACTCCTTCATTAGGTTGGTAAAATATGTATCTGGATAAAAGGATGCGTACATATTCAAATGCAAAGCCGAAGGAAGAGAATGATATCATACTAGATATATGATCCACCTAAGTAGTAAATTTAATTTGTTTTTTTTACAATGCATATTATTACTTTAGTCTTTAAATAAAATTTATTTGCTGTTTCGTAAAAAAGAATGACATGAAATATATTTAATGGAAACAATAATATCACTAAATATTTATTATTATTATAATATAGTGATGCATATATATATATAAACTTATTAATCAATTATTAGTATTTTTAATATAAACTTTAGTGCAGCTAAATAATAGAATTTTTAGAATTGTTAAAACGTATATATTTTGAGAAATATTTTGACAATGGAAAATAATAAATAATATACTTAAAATTTTATTATATTGTGATAATTTTAAAAATATTTTTTTTTTATCAAATATATATTTATATTAAAAATATACGTTTAATTTATAATATTTTTTATAATATACAAAATGTATTTTTTTGATAAACTTTGTTCAAAATATTAGACTTATTAATAGAGTTTTGTAAAACAAAGGGTTAATGGTCAAAGTGCCCCCTAAAGTTTGACCGAAATTTAAGAATCCCTCTTAAAGTTTAAAATTTGAAATGTTAGTCCAAACTTTGTTCAAAATATTAGACTTATTAATAGATTTTTTTAAAACAAATATAGAATGAAAAAAAATAGAGAACTAAGTTTGTGAGAAAAAATAAAAGGGAAAAGTATGAAAAAGATGTAAGATGTTTGACAAGATTCGTAATCGATGTAACTTGTTTTGGTCCGCGGGTTTTTGATACACGATGTTTCATTCTGTTGTTTTTTGAAGAAACGTTAATTTTTCCGTCAATTTATCCGTTTAAATTTGACACGTGTAGTTCACGCGCTAGATCATTTGAACGTTAAAATAAGAAACAATGAAAATACCAAAACTACCCTCTTGTTGTTTTCCCTCCAATATACTCCAACATCCGAACCGGCTCTCTCCAAATAACCGAACCAGTCTCTCTTCCCCAAAAACCCATCAGCTGCCCCTTACCTTGTAACACACCACTTCAGTTTCCTCTAAACCGAAGATCTGCTCTCTATCCCGAAATTGAAGATCGAACCCTAAGCCCTTGTTGTTGCGGAAGACCGTAATCGAAGCCTAGTCTGCGGAACCGAAGCCCTTGCTGGTGCAATTTCTGCAATTTCCAGCTGAAATAGAATCGACATGACATTCCTCTTTGACACGACGCGATTGCTGGTGGTTCTTCTGATCCCTTCGGCGAATCGGTGCTACTCTTCATAGGTAACTTCCCCATGTTCAAAGATGCTGTATAAATGTCGAAAGTCAGTGAAAAAATGTGCATGAAATTTTCGAAAATTTCCAAAGTTGACGAAAACGAATGTTCTTGAAAGGTTAATTAGTTACGTCCGGATTGTATATAGAGTTGATATGTTTAATTACAGAAATGTTTATTTGTGTGGTGTTTGTGTAATTACCGAATTGCATAATGTCAAGTTCAAGTGAGGATAAGTGGTTTATGCAAATCCACTAAGATGGTAATTGTGTGGACGGTGTTTACAAGGGCAAGGTATGTTTGACGAACTTGACTGACTATTTGGTTCGGTACTTCAATGTCGCTATTCTCCTGGAGTATTACGGTTTAAAGAGGGATGGTGTAATCAAGTATGTTCCACCAAATGGAGATTCGAAAAATGACATTGAAGTGGTATGTAGCGATGAAGATATTGCACTAATTAAGGATAAATAATAAGGTGTACGGGAGGTGAATTTGTATGTGCTTCCACCATTTGATGAGGAAGCATGTCTTAAAGATTCGTGGTTGGGAGAACTGCGGAACAACACTTTGTTGAAGCAAATTGCAAATCGAAGAAGGATGGTATCCGCAAGGATAGTCGAACTGAACAAACAACGACTGACCGAGAAAGCGAAAGGAAAAGCACCCATGGTCGAGACTAGTGCTTCCTCACGATTCGAAGAGATGTCTTCCGACTCTGAGGGCATTTCCGACCAAAATTGGTAAGCCAAAAAGGGTGAAGAGGAGTCTGACAACGATGATGATGAAGTTCCACCAAATAGAGGGAAAATGCATGGACAGCGAAACAAAGCACCTCAAACTGAAGGTGTTAGTGATATACCCGACTTAGTTGGTGCGATGGAAGGTCAGTGGGGCGATACGGCTGCCGGTATTGGGGTGAACATCGATGTTGACATGTTGAACCTTGACCATCACTGTCCGAGCGACACCTTGAGGACTCCCTTTGATTCATACGTGGAAGACGGCGTTACAAGCACACATAGGACAACAGTTATTGATGAAGAGGTGAATGCTGAGTTCAGTCAAGCCACCAAAAAATACGAACTTAAACTTGGTATGAAGTTCGTAGATGCGAAGGTGTTTAGGGATTACATGATTGGACATAGCATTCAAGAGGGTTATGAGATGGAGTCCAAGGGAACGAATGGTCCAAAACGAATAGAATTCCATTGCAAACAATCGAACTATGGATTCAAGTCGTGTGCTGTTCGGGTTCCGCAGCAAGCAACTTTTCAGTTACGAAAGTTGGTGGAGGAGCATACATGTGGTCGAGCATTCCATACCAAGAAGATTGGTGGGAAGTGGATATGCAAAAACTTCATGCAATTGATTCGGAACGAACCAAAGGTTCGAAGTGCGACAATAGCAGACGGAATTTATAAACGCTTCAACTTCGATGTCAAGAGATGGAATATTTGTGAAGGGATAAGATTAGCGAGAGAGAAGCTAAGTGGAGATAGGTTATGGCAGTTTGAACGTCTAAGGGACTACGCCCAAACCGTGATGATGCATAACCCAGGAAGCAGGGTGTACACACTGGTTGATCCGGTGTCAAACCCTTTAAGACCTAAATTTGAACGTATGTACGTCTGTTTAACGGTATGTGTCGAAGGGTTTAGAGCTTGTTGTTGACCCTTCATTGGGTTGGAAGAGTCTCACTTGAAAGGCCTGGATGAGGGATAACTGCTAAGTGACGTGTCTCGGGATGCTTACAATAGAGTTTTCCCTCTATGTTATGCATGGTTCGAAGCTGAAACCAGAGAGTCGTGGACGTGGTTCCTGAACCTTTTAAAGACAGACCTTGCTGATGGGGGTCCTTGGATCATCATGTCATATCGGCAAAAGGTATATTACGTCTTCAATTTTTAAATATTTTATGTATTAAGTTGTCATAATTTAAAAATGTTATGTGTTATGTTTGCATTATTTAAACAGTTGATGTCATATGTTTGTAATTCTAATTGTATGATGAATTATGTTTGCTAGGGTTTAATAACTGCAGTAGAGGAGATCCTACCTGTATCAGAGCATCGTTTCTGTGCACGACACATTCATCAAAACATGTTGGCTGCCAAACACAATGACGCTGGAGTGAAGTCACGTTTCTGGGCAGCGGCTTGTTCGTACAATTTCCATAGGTACAAAACAGGAACTAAATTGACCAAGCATGGGCTCCCACAGTTCTGCTCCCTCTGTCGATTAAGTGGCCATACCAAGAGGGCTTGTAACAAGAGACGTCAGACACCCGCACAATCTCAGAGCAGTGCACCATCCTAGCCGACCCAGGCGACATAAACATCGACAAATATGTCTTAAAAAACACGAGGAGGACAGTCTTCACAACGAGTTAGAAGGAAACTCAACACCCCTCAGCCTGACGTTGATGCACCACATCCACCCACCAAAAGAGTAAGACGAGCAAGGGTCTCACAAGAAGAACCGAATAGAGCTCCAAAAGGTAAATCAAAGAGCAATGCACGCCCGATTGAGGAAGAGAGAACTGATTTGGGTGAAGAGTCAGACACCTTTGTTCCCGAGTCTGTTCCAGATTCACAACCTCAGATGGTAAAAACTCTTTCCCGAGTCTGTTTTACCTTTGTTTACCTTTTCAATAATATTAAACTTGTTTGCAGGAAGAAGTACGTGAAAAAGTTCCCAACATACCTCAAGAAGTACCCAATGAAGCAGAAGAAGGAGTTCCCCTCATTTCAAGTCAAGCAAATACACCAAATATTCGACCCAATGAAGATATTTCGTCTGCAGGACCTAAAGTAATATAGCTTATTTTGAATGCCATTTTGGAATGACGCGTACTATTGGTTATGCTGTCAATTTGAGGCGTTAAGTTTCATTTTATGTTTATGCGTTAGGTTTCGTTTTATTTTTAGGGTGAACTTGGTATTGTAAGTTGGTAATTTCTAAAATTGAATGACAGTTAACTATGGAAATAGTTGGTTCTGTGGAAGTAGCCTGGATTGTGTGTGTGTTGTGGGACAGGTGTTTAATTAAATGTGGAATTTCGTTGGGATTTAGTCGATTACTTTTTGTCCAGTAAGTCAAAACATAGTACATCTATTCTCAACTTGTGGACAAAGTTTTTCATCAAATACCAACAATTACAAAACATATGTCCTTTGGGACCAAGACAACAGAAACATACTTATCTAAAAACACTATGCCCCGCAAACATAAGTACTTAAAATACAAATCCTAAAACACGTTCAACCAATCACCAATTTTACGATTACAACAAACAGGTGTACCGCAAGCACTCCAACAGTAGTAATCAAAATCTTTTACCTCCTTCGTACAAGAACCACTTCGCTTTCAATCTTGCCATGCATATCTCGAAATTTGTTTACGACCTTCCTTCATTATATGCACATTAACCACACCACTCAAAATAATTACAACCGTGGTTCTGCAACCCAAACACACAAAATTAGGGCTTCGAAGATTGGACAGTGATTTTCAAGACTAGAGCTTCAAAACCAAATAAATCGGCAAACATACCTTATAATTGGGACACCCATAAAACATTCGACTGAAATTCTTCCATGTCGAAGCGAGTTTAGCATGTGTGGTGAATCCACAGTAGCAACTCCACAGCTGGTACTCTACGGCCCACTTTGAGCTGGATGAAGTGCTGCCTCAGTACTGTGGTGCCATTCTTCTTCGACGACCAGAAGATCCAACAACGACGGGCCGAAGATTTCGGGAATCGCTGAACACTTCTTGGAGAAATCTTCGACAACTCTTGGAGAAGAAGACCGTATGCTTCAATGGATTAAAGATTGCATATAATAGGTGAAGAAGTGAGGGACATTTTTGGAATTTCACACCGACAAAAAGTCACGTGCAAGACATTTCAGCTGTTAACAGAAATTTTTAGCGGACACAAACGGAATTCATCAAAAACCTACACCACAAAACATTCTACATCAAAAACAAACATTGTGCCAATTTTACTAGTAGGGGCAAACATCTTACATCTTTTTCATACTTTTCGCAAAAAACAATGTTAACAATTATTTTCTAGAAAGAGAAATAAGTGATAAATTAAGATAAAACAAAATGATTTTTAAGATTGAATGAGTAACTTTGGAGCAGTTTAAACTTGTCCACCTAAACAAAAATGTTATGAGGCACAGGTATTTGTAACATATGGTAGTGTTGGACCAATCAAATTGAAGAAAAACACACATTTTGCTTACTTGTCAACATATTATGTCTCTTACCCAAATTAATATATAGATATGATTCACAATTTGCGTGTTTTTTTAATATTAATTAATAATACTAAAGATTTTTTTAATCTATATTAAATTAATAAACAACGTAATAATATTTACTATTAAGAATAAATTAAAATATAAAAATTAATAAATTAAATTATTACTTACCGATTGCACGGGCAAGATCCCTAGTTAAAAATATTTAATCTATTAGTGAAAATACTATTTTCCTGTAATACTAATTGCACTTGCGTTTAAATTATACGGATGAAATATAAAAATTAATTTTGTTTGTTTATAAAATTAATTAAAAAGTACATGTGTCGATAGTAAAAGAAGAAGATCCACCATTATTGATATAATGTTAATTAATGTTTTTAATTAATTTTTAGTTTTTATGATCTTGATTATCATATGGTTATAAGAAGAATTAAAAATATTAGTAATAACAATTGTCGCTTATGTTCAATTATACAAATAATATAATATTTATTCTTCTAATTTGACAGAAATATCTTGAGTCTAGAAATATATAAACAAAACAATATAAAAGTACTTAGAAACTATCTTAATAATATTAGTAAGTTTTGGTTCATGCGTTAAATTTATATTGCATACATAACTATAGTTTTGTATATGATGTTAACATGCGACTATTATTTTTATGAAATTATTCTTAATTTTTGTTAACATTATTTTTTAATAAAACAATTAACATATAAAGATACTTTTTTTTTGTTTAATAATTAAACGTCATTATTACATATTATAAAAATAACATAAATAAATAAAATATCAATTGTACAATTAAAATATATGTGCCTAGAGGGATGACTTGCACTTTACGCAGAATATATTGAGATATCGTTATATAAATATAGTTTAATATAAAATTTAAATTATTTTTAATTATATTATTATATTGATACGATTAACTCAACTTACAAAATGAAAATATGCTTATTTTTGTTATTAATATAATATTATTCAACTTACGTTTTTGTTTAACCTTTATTATTGGTAGTATATACGTTACATATATGTTAAATGCATATAGTAATAGCACTATCAAAAAAGTTATTTATGAACATTTTATTTAGTATTAGTTAATTGTTTCTTATGTTCAGATTAGTATATAAATACATGTACTCTATCTTGTAAAGTTAACTTGTTCATTCTAAGTAAAAAAAATACTCTGTTCTGATTCTGTTTCAACAGAATTCTGTTATCTTCATTCGCAAGTTTCTTTTCTTCTTGTTTAAGCTATCCATTTCCTCAAGTTATTCAATCCATTCTTAGTTCAAATCGACTAATATGGTATCAGCGCTACACGAATCTGGCGCTTTCAACAACTAATTCATATTCAAGGTGAAGTTTCTACAATCAAAGTTCAAGATTTGGTTCGTTCTTCGATAATGGCTGCTGTAATAGATGACTTGCTTCCTCCGGCATTTTCAAACAAGAGAGTCTGCTTGCTTACAGGAGACGACAATTTCCAGTCGTGGAAGCAGTAGGTACTACTTGCTGTTCGTGGTTTTAATCTAGAATCACATCTCTATGGAGCCTGTCACTACAAGAATCTGCATCAACAGCCACGAAAATATTGTGTTGTTGCTAGGTAGCCGTTGTTAATAAGCATGTTTTGTGTTAACACTATTTTTCGAGGGAATAGAGTTGGTTTAGAGTCGGACGTTTTGTCGTAGCTTAAACAATGCTTTAGTGTGTACTTTTGCCGCGACTGTTTGTGTCAGTTCCTAAAACATTCTTGACAAATACGTATCCGATGGTAATATACATCAACAACATCATGTATTAATGCTGTGTGTAATGCATCGTTTTACTCTCAATATTTGTTGATGTAATATACATGTTAACAGCGTCGCCGTAATTGCGTAGTTAAAACTTAGTTAGTCGTTACTAATTCAGATAGCAACATGTCCAATTAACAGAACAGTTCGTCTTGGACCAGCAGCTGAAGCAGATGACCTACGTAGCCGTTTCCTCAGCCCAGACTTCTGAATCAACCCGACACCTTCACTTCAAACGATTCCCTAAACAAGCTCACCGTAATTACACTGGGACAAATCAATCGAAGCTGCTTTGCATACCTTATTTACGACAGCATTCACTTCACTTCACAACCGATCTACCCAACCTTCACTTAACTTCCCTGCATCGTTATCCTTTCTCTTGTAGCATTATGAAAAGGTACTCTTTCCTCCTCAAATTATGAATTGACGTCTAATTGTTTGATCTTACAAAATGAAATTCACCCAGCTGCTAAGTTGTCAATGTATTTCATTATGTGTATATCAAGTAAAGAGCAGCTTATCTAATCGGTTAACGAATTGAGTGACTGTGTGTGTGTCTCAAGCAACTGATTCGTACGAAGGCGATTGCCGAATGTAGACATAACAAAATGTGTCCGTTTTTCCCAATTTCTGTTGCGTTTAATTTCACTACAAATCGTCTGTTTGATTTTTTGGTTAAGTGTATACACACTGTACGATTGCTGCTCTGTTACAGTAACAAAATTATCTGAATTTGTCGTTGAATAAAGTTGGTTAATTATCATGGGTTCGGGTGAAGCTTCTATCAACATAATTATACAGCATTTAACAACTGCTTGGATTAGAAAGACTCTGAATAGGATCTCAGTTTTGTAACAGAATTGAGAATTCCCGTTTCTAGACAAATCAGTTGTAAAACACTTGGTGGGTGGAAAACAGTAGTGTCTACTTATATGATACGTTGTTATATTGGTTTAAATATTTTCTCATTTCTAAACAGAGGATCATTAAGGATAGATAAAAGTGGGATGACCAAACATCGACAAAGTCAGGAATATAAGGTCGGTGTTACCTCTTTCTTGGACGTTGCCTATTCGCGTGCGTCATGGTATGAGAGAATCTACTATCCATGCCATAATTGTGTTGGTATGTCTTTGATGGAGAGAAGTACAGTGAAGTTGCATCTGGAAAGATATGGAATACTACAAAGTTGCACTACATGGGTGGCCCATGGAGAAGAATTCGAAGAAAGCATTTCTAACAAGAGGACTGTCACGTCTCGTGAAGAAATGGAAGATATGATAACTGATGGATTGGGTGGTATTAGTCGTGATGAAGGTGAGGAACCAAATGCAGATGCTAGGACATTTTATAAGCTTTTAGAAGATTGTGAGTAAGGCTTATACCCAGGGTGTGTATCCTACAGCAAGATGTCCTTCTTAGTGGAACTGCTGCATCTAAAGGCTCTGTACAAGGTTTCTAACAAGTTTGCAGAGAGTTGCTTCGTATGCTGAGTAAAGTACTTCCACCTGAGAATACAGTACCTAAGTCGTACTATGAGGCAAAGAAATTTATATCTGGATTAGGTTTGGACTATCAGAAGATACATGCTTGTGTAAATGACTGTATTCTATTTAGAAATGAATACGTCAATCTTGATGCATGTCCAATATGTGGTGTGTCACGATGGTTTCAAGGTCATGAAAGTGCAGGATGAATGAACAGTCCAGAAAAATCTAAGCAAAAGGGTGGAAAACTTCCCGTTAAAGTACTCCGATACTTTCCACTAACGTCTAAGCTGCAATGACTATTCATGTCACCCAAAACAACAGGATCTATGACCTGACACTCTACAGACCGAATAAAAGATGGAGTACTACGACATCCTGCGGATACAGAGGCATGGAGAAAACTTGACAACGTGAATCCTGCGTTTGGGGCAAAGCCACGCAACGTTCGTCTTGGATTAGCTACAGATGGGTTCGATCCTTACAGTGACAAGAATCACCCATATAGCATGTGGACGGTTGTGTTGATTCCATACAACGTGCCACCGGAGACCTGCCTGCAAGATACCAATTAAATATTGTCAATGTTGATTCCTGGTCTAAAAGCCCCAACAAATGATATTGACATGTATCTACAACCATTGATAGATGAGCTCAACGAGTTATGGTTCAATGGTGCATTAATATATGATGCACACCGTAAAGAGAACTTCCAAATGCACGCTGTTTTACTTTGGACAATAAATGATCTCCCCGCTTATGCAAACTTGTCTGGTTGGGATACTTATGGTAACCTGGCATGTCCAGTATGTCAAATGGACACACATTACTGTAGATTAAAGCATGGGAGGAAAAGTTCCTTTATGGGCCATATACAATTCCTACCGACCGATCACCCATGGAGGAGAAACAAAAGCGCGTTTGATGGAACTGTGGAGTTAAGGAGTGCCCCACAAAGACGTTCCGGGGATGAGGTGTTGAAACAGTTAGAGTCTCTTGAACCAATTATCTTTGGTAAAATGCAGCCCCCCACAAAAGTTGGAGTGGACTCAGTCACTGGAAATTGGAAAAAGAAGAGCATATTCTTCCGCGTACCTTACTAGGCAGAACTTTTGGTGCCTCATAACTTGGATGTTATGCACATTGAAAAACACGTGTGTGATAACCTGATTGGAATGTTACTAGGTGTTTCTTGAAAAACAAATGACAGTGACAATGCCAGACTGGACTTGCAGGTGTTAGGCATAAGAACATTGTTGCATCCCGTCCGTAGGGGACCGAAGTTGGTGTTACCGCCTGCCTGCTACACCCTATCGAAACAACAGAAAATGAAGCTATGTGAGTTCCTAAAATATTTGCGATTGCCAAGTGGTTATTCGTCAAACATATCTCGTTGTGTAAAGTTGAAAGACAGTAAATTGATCGGTCTGAAAAGTCATGACTACCATGTTCTAATGCAACGCATACTGAGTGTTGCAATTAAGGAATTAATGCCCAAGAATGTATGCAACGCACTTATAGGCTTGAGCAACACCTTCAGAGTGCTATCCTCCAAGGAATTACACATGGCAGATCGAATGAAAATGGAGACGCAGTTACCAACCACAATGTGCAACCTAGAGAGAATCTATCCACCATCATTCTTCAACATCACCGTACATTTGATAACTCACCTTGCAGAGAAGGCAATAGTAACAGAGCTAGTTAAATATCGATGGATGTATTCAATTGAAAGTTCAGTACTATTGTACCAAGTTCTTAAATGAGTTTTAATATGGGTTTATAAGCTGATGACATGCTACTGTGATAGGATAATGGGGATAATTAAGTCATTCGTTCGCAACAGAAGTCGGCCGGAGGGCTCAATAGCTGAGTGTTATATTGCGCTAGAGTGTTTGACATTTTGTTCCAGATATTTACATGACATTGAGACTAAATTTAGCAGACACAATCCAGCTTTTCTTCAAGATCAGCTTCTTAGGTTAACGATAAGTGGGTTATGCATCTTTCGTCCGGCTAGAGCACCCATTGGCCGTGCAGTAGTTCGCGAACTGACCAACGAAGAATGGGGACAGTATCAGCGCTACGTCATCAATCAATGCGAAGAGGTCAAGACCTTTCATTGAGTAAGTGTTTCAATGTATTATTTCATTCATAACTCGTTCCATTTGAACTCATTTATGTCTAACTCGTTCCATTTGGACGTATTTTAAAAAAGGGAACACAAGCGGCAGCTCATTGGAGCTAGGGTTAATAGACAGGACATCGATGGTTGCACAATAGAACATTCATCCAGTGGTTAGAAGGAAGGGTATGAAATCCTTAACCCTGTTTACGACTCCTCATAAAGGTATTGATGTGTACATTGAATTGCTTATTGCATCAGGTTGATCAAATGTCTGGTCCCCCTGAGGATGAAATTTTTTGTCAACTTAAGGCATTGTGTGGGGATCCTTTATATGGTGTGAAGACATATACTGGATATACAGCTAATGGGTTCATTTTCCACACGAAGGAGCGGTCAAAGATGAGGAACTTTGACAACAGTAGTGTCTTATGCAAAGCTGATACAACGTGCTATGCTAGCTCTTCCGACAACAACCCCCTTGAAGGGGCGATTGATTATTACGAAGTGTTAAGGGAAGTAGTGGAGCGTCAATATCTTGGAGATCTCAGCATTGTTCTGTTCAAATGTGACTGGTACAGCGTACTGTCATCATCCAATGGCATGAAAGTGAATGAGTACGGGTTTGTTTGTGTTAACAAAACAAACTATTTAGCAACGGATGAACCATATGTACTGGCATCCCAAGCAACACAGGTTTTCTACTTGACTGACAATAATAATAAAGATTGGAGCACTGTTTTGACTGCAGAGGCCAAAAGGCAGTTCGTCCTTGGCGGACAAATGTCCGGAGAATCTATTGAGCCGTACCAGGAAACCTCTGTTGCAGTGGTTGCTAATGTCACGCATGCCGATCAGGTCGACGAGGAGATCGATTGGTGTAGGAATGACATTGATGCAGTAGAGGTAGAAACTGATGTTGTTACTGATGTCATGCATATACATAACAAAACAGTTGATTTTAAACATAACATAACACAATAAGCAAACCCAATGTGTAGAATTTTACCTTTCTACCATTGTGTAAATGTTAGAGTATATAGGACGCAACATTGCTGTAAATTCAGACATCATTGGTGTAAATTGAAGGAAATTGTTGTTATTGATGCATATACATCTGCAGCTTCCTTATGCCACCCAACAGAAGCACACCCATGACACATCCAACAGAACACATAGCAATGGTAGTTTTATATTTCAGCTTGATTCAATTAGTTAGACACTAGAAATCGAACCATCTGCTTACCAAAAATCGAACACTGAAGCCAGTCCCTTGCTCAGTCTCGCTATGGCCTCCTGCACAATGAACCCAAACCGCAAACAGGAAATTCCTCATTGCAGAAAGCGGGAAATCACAGGAAATTCAAAATGAAGGGGAGGCATACGACATGAAGGGCAGAACGAAGGCTTTAGAGCTGAGGGTTTGTCATTAGATTATGCCCTATATTGTTTTCCTAAAATTAATACAATGCATTATATACACTTCATATAATGAGTATGTATTATTTTCCTGAAATTAATTATATGCATTTTACACACTTATTAGAATGAGTATATAAAAAAAATAAAATATGCTACATATGGTTAATGGGCGTAATTTGCAGGTCAGATATCTAGTTAATATCTAGTTAATTGCGGTTGTAACTTAACGTTATTACTAAATAATATAATTTCGTGGGGAATATGACTGTATATAATACTGTATTTGAAAAACAACATAACTACATATAATACTGTATTATATGTACAAGTTTGTATCTTATGTTTGTATATACAATATATACAAGTTTGTCTTATAAGTTTGCATGTACATATAATACAAGTTTGTATATACAATATATCCAAGTTTTTATATACAATATATACACTTACATGGAAGTTTGTATATACAACGTTACTAGCTAGTTTGTATATTTTGTATATACAAGTTTGTATTATATGTACAAGTTTGTATTATATGTACAAGTTTGTATTATATACAGTATATACAAGTTCCGTACCACTTCTTGTACCAATTTTAATATAATATTCTGTTTAATTATTATTCAATCAACTATAAACCATTAGACCAACTTAGTTGGTTAGGTGATGATTTACAATATACACTAATAATTGATTATGTATTATGGACCTATGACATATGGATTATGGTTTAGGTTTTGCGTTCATATGGTTTATGTTTAGGTTCCTCCAACGACATTCCTAGGATTCTCAGCAGAAGACTTGACTAAATGTTTGGAAAACTAATTAAATGCTACTTACTCAGTATTAGTGAAGTGCTTTGACAGTCTCATGTACATGACGAATATAAAGAAATGAAAAAAAAATACATACTCACCGCAGTATACTGAACCAGGTTCATCAGTTGGTCCATTAAACTCTCGGATTATTCTTTTAATTGTATATGTGGTATAAATTAAGAGCCCAACCTACGACCCAAATGATCCAAGCGTCAAAAACTCTAACTAAAACACGACTCATACTTGATTCGTAAATAATTGGAAAAAATAAATTATTGACAAATTATTGCATGCAATGGGCTGAACTTGTTCATGCATGTTGTGTCCACTTCAAGCCTGCAAGAATTGGACCGAAGCCCTGCAGGAAATCAGACCGAAGCCCAAACTTGCAAATCAGTTGAAGCCCACCCGGTTGAAAACCTTCCGCATCGGCACATTACCCCTCTTCAAAGCAAATGTCATTCGTTATTCGAGATGACATGACTCTTGGGCCCACCAATTCTGCAGTTTTTCATTTTCCTCTCTAATTTACCGCGCCTTCAGTCTTTCCCTCGGTTTTCTTATGTGTTATCCATCTCTGACCGAAGTAACCTCCTCTCTTCCTCTCCCCCGACCACTCAAAGGTACGGTTGATCTTCACGAACTTCTGCAGATCTAGCACCTAAGGTACGGTTTATGTTCTTAAAGAACCATATGCTTACTTGTTGTTGAAGATAACCTGTAGGATTCAGTCTTTTGTTACGTTTTGCAAACTTGTGTTGTTCTTCAGTCTTTCCTTCGGTTTCGCTCTGTCCTGTTCTTACATTCTTGCTGGTTGCTGTTAAAATCTGTGGTTCCATGGTTGCAAACTTCTGTGATGTTCTTACATTCTTGTTGTTCTTCCATGGTTGCAAACTTCCATGCTTTCGTTCTGTGCTGCTCTTACATTCTTGCTGGTTGCTGTTAAAATTTGTGGTTCCATGGTTGCAAACTTATGTGTTGTTCTTACATTCTTGCTGTTCTTCCATGGTTGCAAACTTCCATGGTTTCACTCTGTGCTGTTCTTACATTCTTGCTGGTTCCACTTAATCAAATCAGTCCACTTTACTCAATATTTAAGATCATTCTGTGGTTCCATGGTTGCAAACTTCGCTCCATGGCTGCTGTGCTGTTCTTACAAATCTGTGTTGTTCTTACATTTGACTCCACGACAGTCCGTTAAAAATTGCTACTTTATAATGTCATATCTTTTTGAAATCATGATTAGCCGGTTGTGTTGGAAGATACATGTCTTGTTAGGGAATCTTCGATCGATTGTCAAAATAATATGTTTGGTTAATTGTGTTGAACACAGTCGTCAGGATGGTGGGAACTAGAAGAATGAGGCTCAATAGTACAAACATAGAACCCCCAATTAAGCCAAAAACAACTCGGAAGTCACCCCGTAAACTGTCCCGCGTAGGACCAAGTAGGTTTACTTCCTCCAAACTTTTGTGGTTTACAGGACATGGGAGACGTGTACTCATATAGTTTAACTTCCTTGTTTAACTTTACACTTTCAGGTTCATCAGTTGTTGACACCTTGGTGGAGAACCGTACAACACCAATCATTTTGGACCCCCCCAGTTGAAGAAATTCAACCACAGGAAACACATCATGTTACTCCAGTGGTTACTGAGCATGCTACTGAACAGGGTAAGTCTTTGTGTAAACCAAAACACCCAACAACTATTGGAAGTTATTTAATCCTTTATTCATATGGTCGTGTGTTTGATATTAAGTACAAATGGTTTAGAAGTGCAAGATGAAGGTGTAAGGCTGGAAGATGAAGGTGTAAGAGTGGAAGATGAAAGTGTACGTGTGCAAGAGGAATATGTAAGGCCACCAGCTGAGAAGCTACGGAGGGGGCGGACCAGGTGTATTAAGCTATCCAGAAATGGAATAAATGAAAAGGAAGAGTTATAGTTTAATGCTTTGGGCAAGGTCTGCTCGAAGAATGCATCGGTGTTTGCCTCATGGTGTGGGTGCATCGTACGGAAACGAATGAATGCACCATTGATGGTGAAATACTGGAAGGACATCCCAAAGGAACCCATTGACTATGAGGCCAAAATGCTAATGCTCATTGGAGTAAGTACACTTAAGTACACAAAAGAATGCGCCATGTGTATGTTTGCCAAAATGCTAATGCTTGTATGTTTGCTTCGTAGGAAAAGTTTGTTATCCCTAAAGATGATCACTTGAAGCAACTAATTGTATGCTGTCTGAAAGAGAAGTACAGAAATTACAGGGCGAACCTGAAAAGAAGGTATTATGACAAATACCTTACCGATGAAGAAATGATACAGAACATACCCCCGGATGTGGTGAAGGAAGATTAGGTGTGGCTAGTGAACTGGTTCGGTTCAGAGGAGTTTAAGGTGGTTAAACTGTGGAAATCTTTTTCTTTTATGCTTTACTGCGGTTTATAGCAAGTTTTTATATATTATTAACCATATGACTGTTTGTGTCCTCATACTTGAATTGAAGGTGAGGAGTGAGCGTAACAAAGCAAACAAAGCTCACCAAGTCATCATGCACACTGCGGGGACATGCATCTTTGCCAAGACGGAACAGGAATAGGTAATGAACCCATACACCCACACTCTGCAGAATCTAGTAACCACTCAGTTACAGTGCTTGTTTTTAAAAATGCAGATTATGAAAAATAATGGGGTGCATCCGGGTGAATACCACATGTTTCAGAAGACCCATGTGGACAAGAAGGGGGCTCCTCGAGATCCGAAAAGTCAAGAAATCCTGGTAAGCGATAAGACCTCTTCTTCCTTCTTAATTTTTATAATGTTTCACACCTAACACATGAGATTGGATTGTACTGGTTTGTAGGCTGCAGTTGAACAAAGGGCTACTGAACTACAAGCTGAAGAGGACGTCTCCGTTGACAAGGATGCACTTTATGAAGAAATTCGTAAGACTGAACGTCGCCGATCTCGTGTTTCCAAAATTGCACGGATGATGGAGAGTGAGTAGTTGAAGAAAGCGAGGGAAGAAGTGGCTCTAGCTAGAGTTTAGGTAATCATTTTTCGCTTGCTTGCATACTGTATGTGCAGTCTGTATCTGAACCACTTATATAGCATCCATATAGTACCGACGCTAATTACGCATGAACACCATTGACAATATATTGATGCTAACGGTATGGCCAAATGTTCATTCCAGCAGCGACAGACATTTAGCATCAGCATTATGTCTGTGCGGAAACCTTTAGCATCGGGGCTTTCAGGCACGACTCTTAGCATCGGCATGTCATCTTAGCAGCGGAAAAACCCAACTTAACAACGATTATACGCCGCGACTATAGTGCTACTTTCTTGTAGTGTGTGATATTCCTGCTCATATTAGATAATGTGCCTAATCTTGTATTCACTACATATCTGCAAAGAGATAGTGCATTAGCCTCGTGGTTGTTAGTTTCAATCTGCCCTCAGGTTAATAGATATATGTTAGGATGTATGACTGTAAATGCTATATGGTCTAAGCTTCATCAAATGTTCTCTTCATCGTCTACAACTAGAGTTATGAGTTTGTTTGGAAGGTTGAAGGCTAGAAAGGCAATAACTCAGCCAATTCGTGTTTATCTAGCTGATATTCAATCTACATGTGACAGTTTAGCAAGTTGTGGACATGCTATAGATGAGATGCAGCAAATTTCTATAATTCTGGATGGTGTGAAAGGACAATTTGATAATGTTGTCTCAGTAATTCATGCAAGTCTTAATCCTTACGATTTAGCTTCAGTAAGTTATGTGTTGTTGGATGCCGAGACAAGAAGTCGAGATCAATTGTCTGATCTTGTATTAGTTCCTCATGCTTTGGTCCACAAGTCAGAAGATTTCTCTGCTAAGTCTGCTGCTTCAAACACAGCCCCGACTTCAGAATATGTGCAGAATGCCAATACATCTATCAATCAAAATTAGTCGGTAAACTGCTCAAATCAAAATGTTCCTGTGTTTGATCGTGGAAGAGGAGCTGGAGGTAGGGGCCGTGGTGGAAACATACCCCAATGTCAACTCTGTGGCAAGAGGAGCTAATGTTTGTTAAACTTCATGGAATTATTGGAATGATAATACAGATCAGTCTTCTGTCTATTCATCTCAGTCTCAACTCCAGCCTCAGCCACAACCTCACCCATATCTTCAGAATGTGTTCTCACCAAACATGTTCCATCAACATCAAGCTCAACCTTCTCATTTTGTTCAGAATAATCCTTCTTATTGTCTTCTTACAACTCCTCCATAAGTTGGACAATATCCATTCATGGTTCCTTATGGCTTATCTCCTGGTTACACCAACTCTGTATTACCTATACCTACTGGATCTTCTCCTTCAGTTGCTTCAGATCAACTATATACTCCTCATGTGAACTTTCTTTCATTGACTCAATATCAACAAGTTTGTGCTGATCAATCCTGGTATCCTGACTCTGGGGCATCCAATCATCTCACCCAAAGTCAACCTGCAGGAGCTGAACCTTACAAAGGAGAAGGTACAATTCAAGTTGGTAATGTCTCTCATTTGAATATTTCTCATATTGGTACTTCAGTTATTAATACTAACACCAAACATCTGTTTCTTAATAATCTGCTTTTTACTCCTGAAATCACTAAAAACTTAGTTTATGTTTCTCAGTTTTCCAGGGATAACAATGTTTATTTTGAGTTTCATTATACCTATTGTGTTGTTTGGGATTCGGCTACTCATGAAGCTTTGTTGCAGGGTGAAGAATCGTTAGGTTTGTATAAACTAGTTTTTCGTAGGTTTAGTAGATCTAAGTCTAGTAGTTCAGATGTGTTTAGTTTTGGTGTTTGTCAAACTGCAAAGGTTGTTGAATCTTAGGTATTATGGCATAAAAGGCTTGGCCATGTTTCGTCAAAAGTGTTATCTTTTGTATTCAAACAGTTTGGTATGAAATGTTCAAACGATTATGGTTTATGTTCTGCTTGTGCTGTTGGGAAAAGTATTCGTCTTCCTTTTTTCTCATTCTACTACATAATATACAAAGTCTCTTCAACTTGTTGAAGTCGATCTATGGGGACCTGCACCGGTATTGTCTAATGGTAAGAAATACTACATGAGCATAGTTGATGTTTACTCTAGGTATACATGGATATATTTTATGGATATAAAAAGTGATGCTGCTCAGATATTCATTCAGTTTCATACTTTAGCTGAAAGACAATTGCCATGTTCTTTGAAGTCAGTTCAGACAGATGGTGGTGGTGAGTTTAAAACTCTTTCATCATACTTTACTCAGCATGGTATTGCTCACAGAATTACATGTCCTTATACAAGTGAGCAAAATGGGATTGTCGAAAGAAATCATAGACATGTTGTTGAAATGAGTTTAACTCTGTTATATCAAGCAACCTTACCCATGCAGTATTGGAGTGACTCATTTTTCACTGCTGTCTTCTTGATCAATAGACTTCCAACTCAGGTACTCTCGAACATATATTCTCATGAGAAACTGTTTGGTAAGGTGCCTGATTACTCTATTCTTCGAGTGTTTGGTTGTCTTTGCTTTCCATTTACTCCTCCCTTTAATAAACATAAGCCGGATTTTCATTCCACACCATGTGTATTTCTTGGTTATTGTGCTCAACAGCATGGTTATAAGTGTTTAGATAGTGATGGCCGAATTTATATTTCTAGACATGTTCGTTTTCATGAAGATGTTTTTCCATTTCCTGATCTGAAAGGTAAATTCATGATGTCTTCTGCACCAAAAAATACATACACTAGTACTCATTTTTTCTTACCTTTTGGATGGACTCATTCTTCTGATGATTTATCAACTGATGATTCACCTGTTAATAAATGTAATATATCTCCTACTCGTTCTGTACCTCCAATTGATACATATTTTCATACTACTTCAGGAGATTCATTAACTGATGTACATTCAGCTTCTCCTCATCAGGCTGAGCATAAATTGGGTCAACCATTATCAACATCCATCTTAGATCAACTTTCTGATTCATTATCTCAACCAGATGTTGTTATTTGGTATGTTCATTCCTCAAACTTTGAGTTAGTTCAATCCTCTAGAATACCATTAGTTCAGACTGCTATGCCCTTAGGAAACTCATCTGATTTTGTAAGAAGGAATACTCATTATATGGAAACAAGATCTAAGACTGTTGAATTCACTCAAGTGCCTTCAGTTCAATCTAACTTGTCATTAGGATCTGCTTTGAATACACGAAAGAACATACATTCTATGCAAACTAGATCTAAAACTAATTCTCAATTTTTAGCCTTAACTGCAGTTAGTGATGTTTCTGCTGATCTTATTGATTCTGAGCCAACATCGATCCATTCAGCTCTTCAAACTCCTCATTGGACTAAGATTGTTCATGAAGAATTGCAGGCTTTGTCCAACACCAAAACTTGGTATATTGTTCCTTTACCAGAAGGTAGAATTCCAGTGGTCTGTAAGTGGGTTTTCAAGATCAAACGAAACTGAGATGGATCTGTGGCTAGGTACAAAGCACGCTTGGTTGCAAAACGATTTTCACAGAAACCATGTTTTGATTTTTCTGAAACATTTAGTCATGTGATCAAGTCACCTACAGTTCGTATTGTCTTATCTTTAGCTCTAACAAACAAGTGGCAGGTTAGGCAAATTCATGTAAACAATGCCTTCCTTCTTGGTGATCTTACCGAAGAAGTTTTCATGCTTCAACCTCCTGGTTTTGAGAAGTGTGATTCGTTGGGAAATGTTCTGGTTTGTAATTTTCACAAGGCTTTTTATGGTTTGAAACAAGCTCCTAGAGCCTGGTTTGAAAAGTTTAAACATTTTCTCTTATCTCGTCTAATGTTTCAAGTTTCTAAATCTGATAATTGTTTGTTCATTAAATTTTTTTTTGCAGGTTCTGTTTTTCTATTAGTCAATTTGGATGACATTGTTGTCACTGGGAGTAATAGTAGTGATATTGAGGATACAATCATGAGGATCAACACATAATTCAGTTTAAAAGATTTGGGAAATCTTAACTATTTTTTGGGAATGGATGTTCAAGTACACGATGATTGTTTGCTTCTCAGTCAACACAAGTATATCACAGAGTTGCTTCGTAAAACAGGTTTAGATGATACCTCTACTATGCCTACTCCTATGATAGGTAATTTCCTGTCTAAAGTTTTAAATGGTAAGGATAATTCACTATGTCCTAATGTTGATTTGTGTAGGAGTACAGTACAGTTGGGGCTCTTCAACATATCTGTGCTACTAGACCTGACATTGCTTTTGCAGTGAACAAATTAAGTCAATTTGTTCAAGATCCGACTTTGTATCATTGGAATGCTCTTTTTCAGGTGTTGAAATATCTCAAAGGCACCATGTTTCATGGTGTGTTATTTCAATCTCCTTTTGTTCCCTCTAATGAAGTTACTCTTGTCTCCTATGCAGATGCGGATTGGGGAATGGATCCTACAGATCGAAAGTCTATTTCTGGTCATTATCTTCTTTTTAATGGCAATCCAATAGTGTGGAGTTCCAAAAAGCAACCAGTCATCTGAAGATCATCTACTGAAGCTCAGTATCGTGTTATAGCTAATGCTATATGTGAGATACTTTGGGTGACCTCTCTACTTCAAGAACTTGAGGTGTCTCTTTCTTCTATTCCAGTAGTTTGGTGTGATAATACTAGTGCTATAGGTTTAACTGAAAATCCTATAAATCATTCTAAGATGAATCATGTTGAGATTGATCTTAGCTTTGTTCGTGAAAAGGTTAGTAATGTTCAGGTGCTTGTTAATTTTGTGTCGTCTGATGATCAGTTTGCTGATATTCTTACTAAACCTCTCACTGAAAAGTTTTTTGTTCTTCTTCGTCAAAATCTAGGAGTGTATTCTTTTGAAGAGGTTGATGTAATATCCAAATGTTTGAAAGAGGGTATTTCAAGTTGTTGTTTGTTTCTGGTTGTTTTCTTTCTGATCCTAGTATATATCTTGTTCATTGCTGTCTCTAGTTCGTTTTTCTACATACTCTGTTTGCCAGTTTTCTTTGTCTTGATATAGTCTGTTCTAGTTGTTCAGATTTGTGTTCTTACACTATTATCATTTTTCAAAATTACTGAGACTCTGCTCTATTGCTTTTCTCCCCGTTGGTTGTTTTGTAAAACATGCTTTCAAGCAAAATAATGTTGATTGTTTCTTCAAGTTCTACCTTCGATTCTGCTTTTTTATATCTTCCTTTGACTGTTTTCTTTGTGATCATATATTGGTGAATGCTTCTTCTTTTATTCTCATTAATCTCTGCTTGATTTTGAGTCATCTGTGAGAGTATTGACAACTCTTGGGGTTTGATTTCAAAAATAACAATTGAAGAAGACAACGTCAAAGATACTTCTTCTTTGGTTTGAGAGAGAAAATATGAAGGCTCAATCCTTCCAATCCCAATTAAAAGATGAAGGCTGAAACCTTCCTATCATTGATTTGGAAAAAAAATTAAAGATGGAAGAAAAAATGAAATTCATTAATGAAGGAGTATTGAAAACAAATGATGAGGATTTATTTATGTGTCTGGGTGACTCTGGTTCAAGCTTGATGAATATTATGAGGTTTAAGAAGGATTATGGTCAAGACAGTTTGAAATTGAAGAATGAAGTATGTGACGTTTCAAGTGTATTGGTGATGAAAAGAAGACAAGCAAGAACAAGCAAGTATACTCAAGAAGGATCTTGGATAAGGAATGTTAGGGATTATGATATATAAGATCTGTCATAGTTTTCCATTATGTTTATACATTCCGTAGCTTTCTTGTCTTCCAAGTATCTTGTTGAGTCTTCTACTTGGTTCTAGTGTCTTCATGAGAAGCCTAGATTAGTTTATCTTATTCTTATGTTCAGATTAGTATATAAATACATGTACTCTATCTTGTAAAGTTAACTTGTTCATTCTAAGTAAAGAAATACTCTGTTCTGATTTTGTTTCAACATAATTATGTTATCTTCATTCGCAAGTTTCTTTTCTTCTTCTTCAAGCTATCCAGTTCCTCAAGTTCTTCAATCCATTCTTAGTTCAAATCGACTAATAATGCTTTTAGACTGAATCAAATCTATTTTTGACTAAACCATGACTATTTTTGACTGAATCAGAACTGTCTTGAGTTTTTGAAAAAACATATCAAACCAGTTCTAACGAGTTCTAACCATACTAGTTTTTTATGTGTTAAATAGACCCGTTTTTTTAGTGAGTAAAAAAAATATTAATTTGTTTTAAACAGTTATGGTTCAGTTCGGGGTCGAACCGGTTCATGAACAAGCCTAATAACCTTAGGTTTATTGTGAACAAAAGACTAATGTAAACCTTATTTTTATTTTAAAAGAACTCATTCAGCCCACTATACTAATTCAACATTCATAACCTTTTATAGTAATTTCATTATACATGGTTTAGATCCGTCATTTTATAGCACTGTATATTTAATTATTAATAGCAAGAATTGAATAGTATGTCAAACTCGATAAAATTTATGAGCATAATGGGGCAAACTAAAGTTTGATGTTTGTGCATTATACATGTTAACACATCAACAACTTTGAATATTTTACAACTTTGAAAGTTAATAACTAAGGGTTAATAACTCTAAGGGTTAATAACTAAATCGTTGCCACAACTTTGAATATTTTACAAATTATTATTCGAAATTTACTTTTTCTAAAAGTGCTATTTGAACGTTTCGAGTTTGAGCAAATTACTACCTCCTTTAAATTTTATGTTTAATATGGATGTAAAATAACGTGTCAGCTCAAATGTGGTCCATATATTTAAAAGTTATATGATTTTTAAAAATAGATTTTTTTTACAAAAAAATGTAACATTAATTGGGAAAATATTGTTTTTATATATTTATGAAAAAAAATATTAATTATTTTTTTCATTTCATATTTTTAATAAATATGACTAAATCCATATTTTTCTTATTAATTTTCAATTTTTTACGGAGGTAGCAATTTGTCATATGTATGAAAGTTCAAGTAATAATTTATAAAATGCACAAAATTGGAGTAGTGATTTGATTATTAACCCAACATACAACAAGTGTCATATACTACTTATCCTTTTTTTTTCCTAATTGTTTCTCCATATATTCCGTTGACAAAGATGCATAATATCATGGCAGATGCACTACAAGTCTACAAGGGTCAGCAAATACATTGGTGAAAATTAAGTATTCCAATTCCAAAAGATCACTTGCCCCTATATAATAAATAGGCAACATTGCCGAACTCATATACAACATTTTATCTACATACATATTCAAGTATATAAGAACATCATCACAAATCTTCATCATTAGCCAGCCATGACTTCTCCTATGATGAGGTACACGCATATATATATGAATAGTACATTGTATCCATTTTTATGTAAATACTCATTTTCACTCATTTCTCAAGGTTGCAGTTGTTACTGGAGAGAACAAAGGTATCAAATTCGAGATATTTAGGCAGTTGGCATCGAATGAAATAACAGTCATTTTGACAGCTAGAGACGTATCGAGATGCACAGATGCTGTAAAAATCCCACATGACAAAGGACTCACTAACGTCGTTTTTCATCGACTAGATTTTACAGATGAATCTAGTATCACGATATTGGCAAATTTTATCAGGACCCCGTTCGGAAAACTTGACATTCTGGTATAAGCAAATTTTAAACACAACCTAGTACACATTCTTCTATATATTCAGTTAGTCTCAAAACCTCAATTGCTTGTAGGTGAATAACGCATGTATTCTTGTATCCACAGTACTTAACTGGGAAGGCTTGACTTATGCAGAAGATCAAGTTAGATTTTTTTCGTATTGATCTTAAATTCTTCGTTTGAGAAAAAGAACATGTGGTTTTTAATCATACTGATGTCTCTCCCTTGTAGGTGATTGGTCATAAAGCCAACCTATTTGTTGAATCACGCAAATTGGATTTTAATCTCTTGTCCCTCTCAGCTGCTCCGTTGGCCTGCATAGAAGGAAAGCCCGGGGAATTCCCGTTGTTTCCCCTCTGATGATAAAATCAGTGGAGGTTCGTTTGAGCGATTGGAACAAATTTATAACAATAGATAGTAACGGAAGGTCCAATATCTGTCCTCCTCAATAAGGTTTGGTGAGAGATATTTATAATAAATGTGTACCTGAACCATTGTAGGGTCAAACCCTACCATGGTTATTTCAGCTGTGACTGAAGCGAGCGAACCACGATTAATAGGAGTAATGATTGTCTGTAGGACGGCTACTCTGTCGTAGACTACCGTTTTAGTTAGTTTAATCATAGGCCAACTAAAAGTGGTCAGGCTAAACCATAGGAGTGTAGGCGTTTATATTAGGGTAGTCAGTAGGTGTTCTGGCATGCACTTAAGCTTAGTACATTTATGTTCTGGCGCATCCTCCTCAAGTGACACCCTTATCGGGGTTGTATATGAGCGACGCCATAAATATCATATGAGCGACGCCATAATACCATTGGACCTATAAGTCCAACTCTGAATGGTCTTGGGCCAAATGCGAAAATGACCAGGCCCAAAGCTCATAACTCGTCATTTGTCCCCAAAGCCCTAAATGAGCGACACTCATTTGGGCATTATTACTTTGCAACAAAAGTCAATTCTCTTATAGATCAACACCAATCCATCTTCTATCAAGTGACGCATTTTCTAAATTTTAACAAATCTGATAATCATTTCTACTTTCCAAAGGCGACGTTTGCCTTATTCTTATCTTCCACGTGTCTTTCATGCACGGTTCGCCTCTGACCCCGCCATGATTACTTTTTTGAAATTTAAATTTTTGGGTGGGATCTTCTAGAAGCTTCTGGAACCGAGACTCTTCCTTTTAGGGGCAAACTTGTTATTTTGAACACCTAGGGTTAGCCTAGGCCACCCTTCGACTGACCTATGGTGGGTTCTATAAATACCTCCCCAACCCCTTCATTTACCACTTTTACTTCTCTTTCACATTTTCAGAGCTTTCTCTCTTTAAAACCTCTGACTTCTCTCTAGAATTTCGGCCAATCTCCGATCGCCTTTCATCATTTCTCGGTATTTTCTTTTAGCTCTCAACGCCCATCATCTTCGTGCGATTCGCTTATACCGGAAAATGGCCTCCGACTCTGGCTTTGGTAATCATATATTTCTCCCTAAAACATTTTTCAATCTTAACCCAACACGCTTTCTTCGACTGTTTTTGAAAAAACGGTGACTGAGGCAGGGATGAGCGACGTTCATGCCCCCAGGTTTCCCATCCCTGTTGATACGGATCCTGAAAACTCCAACCCTTGTGTCAACCCAAAGAAGGTGAGGAGATCATATTCTCGCTTCAAATTGATGTGGGGCTAAGGTTTACCTATTGATACCATTAGCCGAGTTGTGTCGCCATTATGACATTTCTCCCACTCAACTTTCACCAAACGCCCTCCGTACTTGGGTGGGTTTCAGAGTTTTGTTCTTCCGTTGTGGATGGACATATTTTTTTAAATATTCTTCGTTGTTTTTATCGCCTGAATGCGAATCGTCTTGGGGTGCACCTTTTTATTATCCGAGTGGTTTCTCCTTTCAAAGAATGGTGTTTGGATTCCACTCGTCCCTTGGTCACGGGTTTCCGAACAAAGAAATCTAACTGGAAGAGCGCATACTTTTTTTTTCAAGGAGGCGTCCCCTGGTGTCTAGGATCATAGAAGGCAAGCAAGCATCCATGCTCCGCCGTTGATGAACTATCCTCGACTGACATGGATGCCTTAGCAGCCATATATCTGGACCATCAGGCGGGGAGCGCTCAGATAATCTCCAAAGAGACTATTGAATCTGATTTAGAGCAAGTTGGCGTGTCCCTTGTAGAGCGTCGCCTTCTTCCTTTAACTCCGGTAAATGACTCTTTCTTCTACTTTTTGCAGAAAATAATTTTGCCCTGATTTGTTACGTCTTAGACGCTCCATAGAAAAATGCATCAAAAGAAAAGGAGAGGTAAAGCGATGCTCCTGAGGTTTCGAGGAAACGCAAAAGCCAACATTCCTCAAAGGGGCGGAAAAAGGCGAAGCCTATGGAGGACTCTCTTGATCCCCTCAAGGCCCCGACTGAACTGTTCAGCGACGCCACAAATGAGGTCGTCGCTACCTTCAAAGGTTCGATTCCTAAATCCTAATGGATTAATAACAGTGTTGTTAGTAATAGGAATAATTGATTCCTAAAAAGTAAGTGGGGTCCCCCTGTCTTGGCCTATGGCGGCATCATGTGGACCTACACCGAATATCACAATGGTGTCCTAAAAAATGGGACATTTGACCCTTCCTTTGATCCGACAGGGGCGACAACTGCTGAGGCGTCGAGATCCAAAGCGCAGACTCCTGCTCGGACTCCTGCTACCGGGTCCAAGGGGAGACAGCTTGGAGAGGTGATCTTAGTGGATGATCACCGAGACCAAACTCAGGTGTTTCCTTCTCCGCCACAAGTAGCGTATACTTCTCCACATATAGTGGTGTATACCTCTCCACAAGTAGTAGCGCACACCAGTGATGACCGACTTCCTCCTTATAAGGGTCCCTACTTCAACCTGAAGCGAGACCTATTGGAGACTGGAGGCGGCGTTATCCCTTACCAGCCCTGGAAGCCTTGCTCTAAGTTAAAGGAGGTTCCTCTCGTGTAGGGGAACTCTACTAGAGACCCCAATTTTTGGGTCTTTACTTGTTGACTGGCGCATGCCCCCTTTTGATAGGGTGCTTGTAAGTTTGGAGAGTGACACTCTGAAGGGTTTAGTCAGGCAATCAATCTCTATGATAATGAGCCAGATATGCATCTTTATAGTTCTTGTATTAGAACATTTTCATACTTTTGGAACCAGGTTATTCTTGCTCAACTATCGATGGACACCACCATCATAGGGTTGGCTGAGGAGAGGGAACTGAATATTTCAAAGCTCCAGCAGGTACTAACTATTAAGTTTGAGTTGGAGCGCACTCGTCGACGCCTCAACATTGCAGAAGCTGCTCAAAAGGAGTTAGAGACTGAGGTAGCCCAAATGGAGCAACTCGTTACCAACCTGGGGGATGTGCAGAAGAAAGAGAGCAACCTCGCCATGACTGTGGAGAAACTATAAAGGGAATTGACCCATCTCCAAATAGAGGCGTCAATTCTAAACAAGTTGCTGATGAGGTGAAGAATGAGACAGAGCGAGCAATGAAGGAGGCAGAGCTCCTTAAATTTAAGCTTCCTAATAGGTTGGAAGAAAGCGCCACGTAGGCCATAGAGACCTTCCGTACTAGCGATGCATTCAAACTTTCCATTTTCAAGAAGGTATCCAAGTATATTCAAAAGATCGACGCTAACTTCCCTTTGGATGAACTGGATTTCTGCAAGAGCTACCTCACTCGGAAGGCTCGAGAGACGAAGGAAACCGAGGAGGAAGAATCGGAAGATGAGAGGTCATCCTCTGAGGGATCCGCCACAGCTCAGGAAACGCTCAAAGACACATCTGCTCAAGTACCCGCACCTGAAACATCATCCACAACAATCGCTCCTTCAATTAATCTGTCATCGTTATCTTCTTCTTGAATATCTTTTGTTTAATATTTTCCTTTTCAGTTTCCTGCATATCTTTTCTTTTATTTTGTAAAGACTCAACCATTTGCGGCACCTTTGGCGATTTTATTTTGGATATTTAGTTTTGTTTCACTAGATTTTTCTGTTTATTTATATCCACTATTTAGCATGCTACGATTCGACACTTCGCCTTTGACACACCGCCTTTAATAATTTACTATCTTCGAACTTAGCTTTATTTCAACTTTCCATAATTAGCCTTATTTTGACTAAGTATGGATGTTGTTCTAATCACACCGCTTTATCATAATCATAAACGAAACGAGTAGCCATAGATATTTCGATGAACACCTCGCCTAATCAAACTTAAGCATTCACCAATAAATATTGATTTGCATCGCTTTCAACATCAATCCTTAACAAGATTACAACGCCTTCGACATCATTCTTTAACCAGATTACAATACATATGCATGTAACACCTTTCAAGCATAAATGTTTTTCAAATACTCTGCGTTAAAAGTGTTCTTCAATACTTTCATCTTCTATGACATACGCATTTGGGTAAGGAATGACGACAACCTTGTAAGGTCTTTCCCATTTCGAAGACAATTTATTCATTCTATCTTGATGAGCAAATTCATGTCTTATCCACACCCTCTCCCGCACAAAAAATTAGTGAGAAGACACTCGCCTATTGTAGTATCTTGTCGTGGCTAAGTGCATCCGACCTTTGTTTTTTTAAGAAGCCCATCTCTTTTCATCAACCATATCCAATTCGAGACTCCTAAAATCACCATTGTTCAGGGCGTTGAAATGCTTCACTCTATGAGATGCCACCGATATCTCCGTCGGGGCCACAACCTCAGAACCATACACAAGTCCAAAAGGTGTTTCCCCAATCGCCATTTTGGGAGTTGTTCGTAACACCCATAACACATTTTCCAATTCTTATGGCCACTTTCCTCCCAAGGCATCGAGTCTCTTTTTTAAACCATTCAACATTGTCTTATTCACCGCTTCGACTTGCCCATTGGCCTGCGCATGTTTAACTGAAGCATGCGAATGTTCAATTTTTAACTCATCGCAAAACCATTCAAATTCCTTTCCAGCGAATTGTGGATCATTTTCACTGATCAAAATGCTTGAGATTCCTAATCTGGAAACGATCCTCGATTTAAGAAATTTGATGACTTAAAATTTTGTAGTGGATACCAACGCCTTTGCTTCAATCCATTTTGTGAAATAATTGATCGCCATTATAATGTGACTACGATGCTTGGAGCTTGGTAAGGGGCCAACCAAGTCGATCCCCCATTGGGCAAACGACGACGCAACACCTATACTGGTAAGCTTAGTTGGGGGACGCAGTATCTTTGGGCTATACTTTTGGCAGGATTCACATTTCATTACCAAAGTCGTCGCCTACTGATTCATTGTAGGCCAATAATACCCTTGATTCAGAACGTTTCTCATAATTGACCTAGCTCCTTGATGACAAGCTGCATATCCTTCATGTACTTCCCTCAAAATGGTAGTCGTCTCTGGATGAGCGACGCACCTGGGGTAAGGCGTAGAAAATCCTCGTTTATAAAGAGTTCCATCGATTATTCTAAAACTTGGAGCTAGGCGAACGATCTTCTTGGCTTCAACATCAGCTTGAGGAAGCTCTCCAAATTAAGGTGTCTGCTTCCTGATTCCTGATTCGCTTCTCGTGGGATAACCTCTTTCTGAAACTTTCTGCTAATGTCTTAGCATTTTTCCATTATTTGGTTTTACCTAGGGCTGCCTTCTCAGTTTTTGAATTCTTCTGCACCCTTCACTGCATACTCGCCTTTAATTTGGTTTACCATCAATTGCAAATCACAATACACGTGAAGAGAAGCAACGCATAAACCTTTAGCCAATCGTAAACCAGTGAGAAGTGCTTCATACTCTGCCTCATTATTGGTCGGCTTAAAAGTGAGCACCAAAGCGTATCGTAACGGGCTGCCACCATCAGGTGGGGTCAGTATTAATCCTGCCTCCGAGCCTTCAACTGATGAAGAACCATCTGTATGAAGCATCCAAAGTTTTTCCTCTTATTTTTTTTTCTATAGGCGTCGCTGGCTGAGGACATGTAGATTCCACTATAAAATCCGCCAAAGCCTGTCCTTTAATCGCAGTCCTAGGAGCAAACTTAATCTGAAACTCACTTAATTCGATGGCCCATTTGACCATTCTCCCCGAGGCGTCTGGATTTTGCAAGAAGTGCTTTAACGGTTGGTTTGTTAAGACGGTAATTTCATGTTCATGAAAATATAGGCATAGTTTCCTAGCTGATATTACCAACTCATAAAGATACTTCTCAACCACTAGGTAATTTATTTCAGATTTGTTGAGAATTTTAGATACATAATACACTCGCACTTGGCCCTTGCCTACTTCTTTTACCAAAATCGAGGTTACAGCAACAGGAGTGATACTTAAATACAAATACAAGGCATCGCCTTTAGAGGGTTTCACCAATGGTGGGAGCATCATGAGATGCTGCATCGGGTCTTGAAACGCTTTCTCACATTCAGACGTCCACTCAAACTTATTGTTAGCCCTCAACACCAGGAAAAATGGTAGCGATTTGTCTAATGCCTTCGCTAAGAAACGACTTAGCATCGCTAGGCTTCCATTCAAACTCTGCACTTCTTTGTGGCAAGTGGGGCTATTCATTACTTCAATCACGTCCAATTTCTCAGGATTGACTTTTATCCTTCTTTGGCTAACCATAGATCCCAGAAACTTGCTTGACTGGACACCAAAAGCAAACTTTGCTGGATTTAGACGCACTTGATAAAGGCGCATCCTCTCAAAGGTTTTCCTCATATCTTTAACATGGTCGATGTTTTTTATCGACTTCACCAACATGTCATTCATATACACTTCCATGGTGACACCTATCATTCCATAAAAAATATCGTTGACCATCATTTGATAAGTGGCACCCGCATTTATCAGTCCAAATGGCATAAGCGTGTAGTGATAAATATCACTGTCAACATAAAAGGTTATATGCTGAGCGTCACCATCATCCATTTGTATCTGGTAATAACCAAAGTAAGCATCCATAAAACTGAGAAGTTCATGGCCCGATGTGACATCGACCAATTGATCAATCCTAGGTAGAGGATATGAATCTTTTGGGCACGCCTTATTCAAAACACGAAAGTTGATACACATTCTCCACTTTCCATTTCTCTTTTTCACAAGTACGGGATTCGCTACCAGGTTTGGAACCTGATTTTCTTTACGAATTTTGCCTCCACCAATTTTCCAACTTCTTGTCTGATAGCGATCGCCTTTTCTTCACCTACGGGGTGTCGCTATTGAGCAATTGGTATGATATTCGGATTAAGGTTGAGTTCATGGTAAATCAACTCCTTACTAATCTCTGGCATGTCGCTTGGTTCATGTGAAAAGTTTTTTAAATTCCACCATGAGTATTGACAAAGCTTTAGCCTCTTCTTCTTGGAGCGACGCTCCAATGTGCACTTCTTTTCCCATACCATCGACTTTGACCTTCTTTAATCCTTCAACCGATTGAGGGGAACTCTTTTCTTCTTGAGAGTGTTTCTCAGTTTGAATCGCCAGACTTTCTTTATTTCGAACATGGCGTCGCATTGTCTGGACATAACAACTGCATGTCTCTGGTTGATCTCCCTTCACCACTCCAATACCATGAGGTGGGAATTTAAGCAACTGATGGTATGTAGAATGCAGCATTTTATTGGAATTTGGAGTTGAACGCCCTAATATGGCGTTGTATGATTCAGGAGCATCGACTACGATAAAGGTAACCTCTAGATCCAATGACCTCCATCCTTCTCCTAAGTGTACCCGGAGAGTAACAGCCCCTACTGGGTACGTAGTGTGTGAGGCGAATCCCATCAAGGGAAAATTGACCTTTTTTAGGTCTTTTTTTTTCCGTCCAATCCTTTTATACGCATCAAGAAACAAAACATCTACCGAACTTCCCGAGTCTACCAATACCCTCTTCGAATTAAACCTATCAATCCCCATCGTAATTACAAGGGCATCATCGTGATGGTAGGTGACATGTGCCATCTCCTTTTCTGTGAACGAAATGACCACTTCCTCTTCTTCTCTGGGGCGTTTTCCCGTTTTGGAAGTTCTTGAAATTTGAGAGGCGTAGACCTCCATGGCAACGCATGTCTCTACTCTATTAAGGTGAAGCCACCACTTATTACATTAAGGTCTTCCATCTTAGATCCGGTCGCTTGACTATTGTTCTTAGGCGACACCTTCCTTGAACTTCTACTCCTTTTACGTCGCGCCACGAAGTTTTTTAAATGCCTTTGTTGGATTAGCCTTTCAATATCCTTTTTTAGGATGTGACAATCATCCGTGTGATGCCCTTTGCAATGATGGTATCGACAGTATAGGTTAGGATTGTTTCTCATGACCGCATCACCTTTTCGCTGTGGTAGAGACGTTGCCAAATCCTTCTTTTCCATTTCTACAACAACTGAAATGTCTCTTTATAAAGGAATGAAATCATCGAACACTTCTCATTGTGAGTGGGGCATAAATTAGTGACGCTTGTCATCATGCCCGAATTTTGAAGGAAGCTGATCTGGCCTTTTTCCTCATGGAGCATCCTTTTTAAATACTTAATTGTTTGCCTTCCTTCATTCATTTGCAATTTCCAAGTCTATATAGGAATTTACACGCGCCGCCATTTCCTCCACCGTATTGATAGGGATAATACTCAAACTATCGTACAAGACTGAGTCTTTTGGTCCCAACGCTCTTACAAAAACGCGGATATTCTATTTTTCCGTGATCGCCATATCAATTCCAGCCAGTTCCTTATTAAACCTGGTGTAGAAATCGCCTAAGATTTCATCATTCTTTTTCTTCAAGTGGTCCAGAGTCCCAACACTTTTTAAGAGTTGGCGTCCTCCCATATATTACACAATAAATTTTTCCTTCAGATTTCTCCAAGATTTAACAGACGCCTTAGGGAGACCGAAAATCCAGTGAGACGCGAAGCCTGCCAAAGTGGCTGGAAAGAGGAGCGCAAAATGATTGTCATCGTTTGTTCGTCCCAATAAGGAGGCTTCATGCCTCTGAATATGTTCAACTGGGTCACCCTCTCCTCGATAATAATCAATCTAAATTTTCTGCACAATACGGTGGTAGACAAGATCTCTTGGACAAACAGGTGTGACGTCATATCCCACAAACGTGGCATGGATCTTCCCTTGTGTTCCTTCATCATCTGGGCGACAAACTCCTCGACTTCCTCCCTGGTTATGCCAGGGGATGAGCCATTGTTTCCCAAGTGCCTATTGTGGCAGCGCTCGCCGGGAGAGGAGCTGGTTGTGGAGCCCTTGGTAAATACTGGGGCTTGGAAGTGGCTTCTTCCATCCTACAGGCATCCGCCTGTTGAGCTGCCTGGGTAGCTGCTCTTTGATCTCTTCTATCTAAGAGGTCGTCAAGGGCCGCCATAAATGCTGGTGTTAAAACAATTTATGGAGTTACCTCCAATCGAGGCGGTGCCCTTTCCACAGAGAACGCAATACGAGAATGTGCTGGTCTTGGTGTCTCAGACTCAGACCTTTGCTCTGCAGGAACGGGAGGTGCTTCTTGGGCAAGTTGACTGGGCTGAACAGGCTGGGACGGTATGAATGATGATAGTCCCAGGTGTTTTTGGAGGCTTTGGAGACAGTCCTCTTTATTAACCTCTCGGTTGTTAGTTTTTGCTCGAGTTGTAGGGAAACCATGGCTGATTTCGTTCAATAGATTCCCACAGACGGCGCCAATGTGCTGGATCACGTAAATTGGATTTTAATCTCTTGTCCCTCCTAGATACTACGTTGACCTACACATAAGGAAAGCCTGGGGAATTCCCGTTCTTTCCCATCCGATGATAAAATGATTGGAGCTTCGTTTGGGCGATCAGAACAAATGTATAACAATAGATAGTAAGGCAAGGTTCCATATCAGTCATCCTCAATAAGGTTGGTTGAGGGTTATTTATAACAAATGTGTACCTGAACCATGGTAGGGTCAAATCCTACCTCGGTAATCTCAGTTGTGACTGAGGTGAGCGAACCACGATTAATAGGAGTAATGATTGTCTATAGGACAACTACTCTGGTGTAGACTACCCTTTTAGTTAGTTTAATCATAGGTCGGCTAAAAGCGGTCGAGCTAAACCATAGGAGTGTAGGCGTTTAGATTAGGGTAGTAAGTAGGTGTTCTGACATGCACTTAATCTTAGTACTTTTATGTTCTGGCGCATCCTCCTCAAGCGACGCCCTTATCGGGATTGTATATGAGCGATGCAATAAATATTATATGAGCGACGCCATAATACTGTTGTACCTATAAGTCCATCTCTGAATGGTCTTGGGCAAAATGCAAAAATGACAAGGCTCAAAACTCATAACCCATCACTATTCAAACGAGTCATAAGGCATACTTATGAATACGCAACTCATTGTCTAAAGACAAACTACTATGGAGTTAAACATCTAACTAAAGAGCTCTTACCCCTTATGCAACTATCAAGTTCTCCAACAGTAGTGAATGTCTCCTCCACCTTTGGCATGTTAAAGGTATAATATCTAAAGACACTTTTCCTCATGAACTTTTAGATATAGTTAAAAGGATCCTTTAAGGCTAACAAAGTTTTTCACCCCTCTCCTTAACTTTTATTTCTAACTTTGTCCCTGCTTGTCTGTATGTTACGAATAAGGAAGCATGAGCAGAGCTCCGCAACATCGACAACCTCAATGAACAGAAATTAGACAAAATCGTAGAAGGTTTTCTGAACGATCTCAACGAAGAGAAGGAGGAAGAGAAAGGATCGCCTATCAATTTAATGCTTATATTGTCTCCAAGGCAGTAGTCAATGCATACCCAAGGATCACAGCGAAAGAGCACCAAGGCATTGTTGTGAACTGTGCGTGTCATGATATGTTAAGACATACCTTAACAACAATACATGAGATTATAATATTGAAGAGGGAGCAAAGGGTTCTGTCATGTTGGCTCTAATGTCGGAAAAAAAAACCTTCTGGAATGTTTTTTTAGAAAAATAGAGTGATCCACATTCTGAATACTATTTGCACCGATGAGTTACATTGAAGGGATCGTTCGCCTATTCATGTTTTTTTTTTAATTTTTGTTTCTATTTACTATATGAATAAAGATGCAGTATTGAGTAGCAACCCATGCTTGAAATCATGATAAGTTAATAAGTTCAATACAATTCAAGGATGTTTGCTTTGCGATACCAAATTCACATGGAGGGATTTTGTGTGATACATAAAGGAGTTATGCTTTGTATTTTAGAAGTTCGAGACCTAGAATCAATCACTCTCATCTAGCCACTCACTATTTTCTCTTTTGTATAGTGTTTTTCATCATTGTGAATCATTAAGGAAACTTGCCTACCTGTTCGAACATCCATACACTATAATCTTGGAGTTGATACTCTTTGTACTTTGAATTGTTTACGCTGTTATACCCAGATGCATTGTTCGTCACTATAAACCTAAGCAAGCCAGTAAATCCAAAAACCATAAAAAAATTTAAAATTTTTATAGACATTGAGCAATTGAAGAGTTCATTTGTGACTGATGAAACTTCCTTCTTACGTTCATTTGTGAGTATTTTAAATATTTCTGCTATGCTACTATTCTCAATAAAACTAATTATAAGTAACACGGATTTCTTTTTCTTTTTTTGCCAATAACACAGATTTCTTGGGTGTATTTTTCTCGAATATTCCAACACATCGAAAGAATATAAGTTATTGAATTACATACTCGAAATACCGTACCTATGTTTGTACAGACGTGTTTACTTCTAAAGTGTTGTACAACGTATTCTTGTAAGGAGATTTTGATAAATAAATAAATTTTAAAAAAAAATTTATAATCTATATGCAGAAGGTTCTGCTATGCTTTACTTTAGAGAGTAAAAACTGTGAATCCCATTTAGGAGTAGACCCATGTGAAATATTGCTCTAGACGAATTTTAAAATTCGGGACCACATTGTTACAACACAACATTTTACAACCTAGACCAGTTGTACCAATTGCAAATATATTTTTTACATACTTATTGTACCAACTTCTCAAGTTAAACAATATTGTTTTGCGAAATTTTGTTCCAAACAAGAATCAAACTCATGATCATGGTGTAACAACCTAGTGCCACTCTACCTCTTATACCCATCTTTTCTTACATATTTAAATTATACATAAAAAAAAATGATACCCGTGAACGAGATTAGGTTGTTTTTTTTTTTTGCCAAGAACGAGATTAGGTTGACTTTATTAAAAAGTCATATTTACAATTCCATTCACGAGTTGACCTATTTTAGTGAATAAATAAATGACGTTTTGGTAAATAATTTTCCATGTAAGCCTATTTTGAAGGGAAAAAATTGTAACATGCATATGATTTGAGACAAGATAATACACACAGGATTCTTAAAGGAAAAAATAATTTTCCAAATAATTGAGATATTAGTATTAATTAAGTTAAATCTTCTGTTAATATCAAATTAAGTATAATGTAGGTTGAGATTATTATTGTATCACAGTAATGATCCGAAACTCAATTCCCAAATACAACAATGTTCCCTAATGGTATATTTTGATTTGTTATATCACTAACTTTTAAATATTTATTAATAATAATTTTATTATTATTTTTATATCTTTTAATATTTGTTTTTATCATTTGTCATTATAAGATATAAGAAAGTTTTCAATATGAAGCCGAATGTAGTAATGATTTAGGCCTTTGGGGCCGTCCTTTATAATGAGAGACCGATAATGACTGCCTAATATAATATTATCAATACTTTCGGGATCATATTCATATTAGTTCGCGTTGAAAATGAGAGACTGAGTCTGGCCGATGGTCTAGTCTTTACCCGAATCCACGTTGACTTGCTAACAAGTTTAGACTATAAATCATGTGTATGGTGTCTAACGATATTTATATAGTTCTCGTAATAAAATGATATTTACAGTTAAAATTTTATCTATTACGCATTAATTACACTGTGAGTAAGAATTGTTTTAGATGTGGAGCAAACATATTAAGGTTGTTGCCATCTTGATGGAGGACCCTCTTGGCCATCATGAAACAAAAAAAAAATGATAGAATATATATGTGTGCTAATGTATATCAATGAGCTTATCGTGTAATTCATACTAAATATGAAGATGGTATGATAAGTTTACTGTATCATACTAATTAATACAAACACAACAAAACATGTTTTTGTGCATATTTATGTTGTATTATTGTGTTCTGTTATATCAGTCTATTAAATAAGATATGTTCAAAGTGTTACTTAAGTATCAAATTTGTCAACATAGTTTTATCATATTGTTGTGAGTGACTGTCATGATACATCAACATAAACACGGCAAAGAAATTACATTATGTTACAATGTTTATTTTATCGAGGTATCGCTATGTCATATGCATGTACGAATATAATTTTGTTTTTGTAAGAGTTCACGTTGTCCTATTATTTTATATTACAAATTGTAAACATAATCATGACATGTGTCTCATATGCAGGTGAAAGAAACTTAATTATGCATGAACTTCTAAGATGACACAGAATACGTAATTCAAATAAGCGTAAATATATAAAGCAACTTTTATTTCATTCCATAAGAGCACAACTATGCATATTGTGGAGCGCAACATTATCTTATCCATGTTTTATTCGATATAGTGACTATAGCACTATCATATATCTTCACACCGACCTGTAACATAGTCAATCGAGGAGTACAAAATTTGATCAGCTATCTCCTCAAGGGCAGAAGGTAACCCGATAGTTAGTCCCACCAGGGCAAGTGAAAGTGCTTGTCTGGTCATCTTGCGGGTAGCTGTAAGCATCGGGGCACCTATCCTTAAAGAACTTTGAAAACGTGGTGGGGCCGCAACTTCCCTGCCCATTCGTGCAACAATACTCATTGGTCTTAAAAACGGTGCATGGGTTATTGCACCCACCAGGAGCCTTCAATTCCCCTGGGCACTGCTCGTTGATAGCAGCAGCGCAACGGATACCCCGCGAGCATGACCCGCTAGTGGGGCTAAAGTCTATTGGGATGTTAAACCCGTCGACTAAGGAAATGTCAATGAAATCATTGTTGTTGTATTGGTTAAGTGCGTACTCTGCTAGAGTGTTTGGAGGTGCACCCCAACCTTGACAGACCAGTCCATTACAGTCTCCTGTCTCGCATTTTCCATTACCATTGGCATCAAAGTTGCAATTGGTTCGGCCCCAGATACGACCCATTGTAGTCCCTGGGTTCACATTGAAGGACCATGTCTGACCTGAGTCTAGGCGTTGGCCACCTCCGGGTGACGCGGCTGCCCAGACTGTGTAGCCGCAACTGTTCACCACGTCAAATGTGGCTGCATGAGAAGTGGTGAAGAACACTCCTAACAAGAGGATCATCAACATGGAAGACATTGTTGTGAATTTAGGTTGTAGCAGAGAAGACAGTTGATGAGTTTGTGTTGAAGTTCATGAGAAGGTTTAGGGTTTATATAGATGTTTGTAAGGCAGTGTCGTGTCATATGGGTTAGAAAATAAGGGGATAGAATCGTAAATATATTGATTGATATATTAAAAATGTGTTAATATGGAATTATTAGGCAGTGTCGTGTCATATGGGTTAGAAAATAAGGGGATAGAATCGTAAATATATTGATTGATATATTAAAAATGTGTTAATATGGAATTATTAGGCAGTAGTGGTCGCCATTAACAATGCAAGTCTGATGAAATAGTCTCGTTTGAAAGAGTCTGTCAATTATAGTAGGCAGAAAATAAGTAAATTAACACTCGATAATTTAAACGTTTCGTTTCTTGACTAAATATTTTTTATTTATGTTTTAAGAATTGGAGATTTAACAATTAGATATCGACCCTCTAATGTACCTACCTTAGATGCGGCCCTGCGGGAACAAAATAAAAAGTACATTGAGACAAGGAAGGAGCAATTAAGGGATAAAGAACTTAATTGTATTTTCATATTTTTTATGGTATGAAATTTTAATCTTACTATTTTTTTTAATTTAATAATTTTAAAGTTTATATATGGCATTAAAGCGCAAGAGCAGGCATCGAATTTGTTGCTAGGGATCGGATTTGTGACTAGGGTTGAGTGGTTTCGGAGACCCTGTAATTTAAAAGGTTTTCAAAATTTACTCAGTAGTCAGTACAACCAGAGTATTTCAATTTAGAATAGGAATCTATCCGTTTGAATTTAAAATCGGAACTTACCTAGAACGTGTTTATATCAACGGTTCTGGGTACCCTTTTAGGAACCTATTTCATTTTTTTAATCTTTAAAATAACCGGATTGAACCCGATATTTTCTCATAACATGAGCAAAAACTAATCAACAAGTATATGGAATAATAAAACTTGATTAAGAGTTCAATGACACAAAAATTGGCATGTTAAACTTTAAAACATTAGGCAAAATAACAATGAAAACAAAATTCAGAGACTAAGATATAAAGAAGAACAAAAAATTACACTACGCAAATTGCGGCGGTGCTAGGGTGTTCTCCAACATATTACTTGACGAAAAGAGAGAGAGAAAAGAAGGTTCTAATTGATCGGTCCAACAATAAAATGAGTAACTCATAAAAGTAAAATTAAAAGTGGGATTGATATGAACTATCATATCCTAACTTTACTTAAACTTGTTAATATATATTTGGTTTTGGATAGGTTTAGAATGCCGAATAAATAGATTTTATAAGAAAACAATTCCATAATTTATCATATTATTAAAACTTTTATTCAAATTCTATCCTAAAATGGATAATTTGGTAAACATAGTTGTGGCAACCTAGCAAAAGTCGTCGGAGAGATTACCTAAGATCAATTTTGACGAGTCGCAACTCCTCCAATTATGGCTTCCTCATTCTTTTGTTTACTTGAGTATGTCATTCTAGACTATTACACTCATACTTATGTTAGTATTATATTCATATTTTTAAATTATTTACTCATAAAAACAAGTATTTTTTATAATATTTATTTACTTATGTTGCTATAATATTCACTAGGTAACAATAACACAAAATCATGTATGCATAGGATTTTTAGAAAAAGCTTAATAGGAGGGTTTGTAATGCCAACATTGCTCTATCAATAAATACATTATAAATTTACTAACTTGTAACAAATTTTCCTATTTTTTATGTTTATAATATCATCTAAACCCTTGCAATAACTCAATTGCGATAGAGCGTGTATATATATATATATTTGGATTAGGGACATAATATGTTGACAAGTAAGCAAATTGAGATATTTTCTTCAATTTGATTGGTACAACACTACCATATGTTACAAATACTTGTGTGACATCACATTTTTGCTTAGGTGGACAAGTTTAAATTACTCGAAAACTCCTCATTCATCTTATTTTAAGAAAATAATTATTAACATGTTTTTTTCACAAACTTAGTTCTCTAGATTTTTAGTTTATATTTTCTAAAAACTTAATTAATAAGTCTGATATTTTGAACAAAGTTTATTAAAAAAAAAAATTTATGTAAATCATCTCATATACAATTAAAAGTAAAAAATATTATAAATTGAATGTATCTTTTTAATTTAAATATATTCTGATAAAGAACTTTAATTTTTTTTTTTTAAAAATATCACAATATAAGTATATTATTTATTCATTTTAAAATTTTGACCATTATAAAATATTTCTCCAATATATATTTATTCATTTTTAAGGAATCTAAAAAATTTAACATTTACCAGCACAAAAATATATATTAAAAATACTAATAATTGATCGATATTCTTATATATATAATCCCAACAGTATCACTATATAATAATAAGAAGAAGAAGAAGAAGAAGAATTAATCTTTAGTGGTATTATTGTTTCTTATACATGCCTAGGTTTAACATTAATATATAAGTAGTTTCATTATATATAATTTTATTATGATATTTATCTATTAATTGTCAACCAACACTTCATTAATTATTTTTTAATCTAACTACCTAATCTTTATCTAACAATTAAATTTATAAAATATTTATTTTTTGTTTCATATATTGATTACCTACTTTTAATTATTTTATGACACAACAAATACTCAAATAGTAATGTGGTAAAATATTAATGCAAATTAAATTAAGATTATAATAATTATCACTATAATAATTATCATAGTGATGTTACGGTAAATTAATAATATTTTGATATTGTTTTTCAACTAAATTTGTAATTTCTATATATTAAATTGTCTAGAATTACAATTGTAACAAATAAATATTGTGATGCATTTTCTCACTCGTAATGTTAAATTAATTTATTTTAGCAGGTCAATGACAAACATTCAATTCTCATTCCTAAGTGACATGTCATATAAGACACTTTGGAAAATTCTAAATGTTCTCATTCAATTCTAAAGATAAGTTACAAAACCTTAATTATTTTAATTTATTTCACATGTATATTTATAATTTTGGCTTATTATAACCTAGAAATCTCACCCGTGCTTTGCACGATAAATAATTTATTGATATAGTAATTTAAAAGTAAGAAATCTATATAAACTTATATATATATATGTATATATATATATATATTGTGATATAGTTATAACATGTTTATTAATTATATTTATTATTTATTCTAGCTGCACTTTCGTTGTCCGGACACAAAAATTTCATCATATTAAATTTTTAATATATTAAGTTTTATTTAAAAATTTGAAATTTGAAAAATTAATTATATTTGAAAAAATGTTAAAATATTAGTAAATTTTGTTATATTTTTATTGTAATTACACTTACTTTTTAATTATAAAAATAATATATAAAATATAAATTAAATATTATTTTTTCATGAAAAATAATTAAAAGTACATATAAAAAACTAAACTAATTGAAAATATATTATAAAATGATAAATATTAATATAGACTCTTTACTAAATAGAAAAATAGAAAATTAAGGTTATAAAAAAATAAAATCACATAAATAAATTAGTTTGTGAGTAGAAAAATATGATAAAACGTAACGGTTTTCGAGATTGAATATGGTTCTTAGGAAGAATCTTAATGTGTCCACATATACAAAAATATAATGTGACTTAAGAAAATGTAGCATACGATTAGGTAAACCAATAAAATTTAGTAAAAATAATTATTTTGCTTACTTGTCAACATTCTATATACATTTTAGCTAAATTAATACAAATATATAGAGAGAATATAACTTAAACTGTATAATAGTAGCAAAAAAATGTTTTTTTTTTATATTCTATATTTACTTAAAGACTAAAGTAAATAAATTTTATATTATGCAAAGAATAAATTAAATTTTAGAATAAGAAAATTAACCCTCGGTAATTTAACGTTTCGTTTCTTGACTACATATTTTGGATTTATGTTGTGAGAATTGAAGATTTTTCAATGAGCATTTTACGCTTTAGGTATCGACCCTCCAATGTACCTACTTAGATGCGGGAACAAAATTTAAATAAAAAAAAACTTAACTGTATTTTCATATTTCTTATGGTATGGTATGAAATTTTAATCTTACTATTTTGTTTTTAATTTAATTATTTTAAAGTTTATATACAACATAAAAGCGCAAGAACATGCATCGAATTTGTTGGTAAGGATCAGATTTGTGACTAAGGTTGAGGGATTTCGGGTACCCTGTAATTTTAAAGGTTTTCGAAGCCTACTCACTAATCAGTACAAGAGTATTTCAATTTGGAATAGGAACCTACCCGTTTGAATTTAAAATCAGAACTTACCTGGAACATGTTTATATCAATAGTTCTGTGGTACCCTATTAGGAACTTATTTCATTTTTTTATCTTTAAAATAATCGGATTGAACCCGATAGTTTCTCATAACATGAGCAAAAAATAATCAACAAGTATATTGAATAATAAAAGTTGATTAAGAGTTCAATGACACAAAAATTGGCATGTTAAATTTTAAGACATTAGACAAAATACCAATGAAAACGAAATCAAGAGACTAAGACATAGAGAAGAACGAAATACTACACTACACGAATTGCAGCGGCGCTGGGTGTTCTTCAGCTGAAACGGATTACTAGGCGAACCGAGAGAGAGAGAAAAGAAGGTTCTAATTGATCAATACAACACTGAAATGAGGAACCCATAAAGGTAAAATAAAAAGTGGGATTGATATAAACTATCATATATTAACTTTACTTAAACTTGTTAATATATATTCGGTTTCGAATAGGTTTCGAATGTAGTATTATTTGGATCGAAACCAAATAAATAGGTTTTAGAAGAAAAAAAATGCAGAATTTACCATATTATTAAAATTTTTATTCAAATTCTATCCTAAAATGGATAATTTGGTAAACATAGTTGTGGCAACCTAGCAAACGTCGTAAGAGATAGAGCGTATACATATATGTACACTATAAATTTACTAACTTGTAACAAATTTTCCTATTTTTTATTTTTATAATATCATCTAAACGTTTGCAATAACTCAATAGCGATAGAGCGTATACATATATATATATACAGAGAGAGAGAGAGATTAATTTGGCTTAGGAACATAATATATTGACAAGTAATCAAATTGAGATATTTTATTCAAATTGATTGGTCCAACACTATCATATGTTATAAATACTTGTGTGACGTCACATTTTTGCTTAGGTTGACAAATTTAAATTGCGTCAAAACTTCCCATTCATCTTTAAAACCATTTTGTTTATCTTAATTTATCACTTATTTTATCTTTTAAGAAAATAACTATTAACATGTTTTTTTTCACAAACTTAGTTCTCTAGTTTTTAATTTTATATTTGTTAAAACCTCAATTAATAAGTGTGATATTTTGAACAAAGTTGATTGAAAATTAATTAATTTATGTATATCATCTCATATACAATTAAAAATAATAATATTAAAAATTGAACGTATATGGTTAATATAAATATATTATGATAAAGAGCTTTAACATCCCTTTAAAATTATCACAATATAAGTATATTATTTAATCATTTTTAAATTTTGACAATTATTAAAATATTTCTCCCAAAATATGATTTTTAAGAAATCTAAAAAAATTAACATTTAGCAGCACAAAAATATATATTAAAAATACTAATAATGGATCAATATTCTTATATATATATATATATATAATCCCAAAGGTATCACTGTATAATAATAATAATAATTAATATTTAGTGTTATTATTGTTACTATACTTACCTAGTTTTAACATTAATATATAATATATAAGTAGTTTCATTATATATAATTTTATCATGATAATTATCTATTAATTGTCAACCAACACTTCAGTAATTAGTTTTTAATATAAATACCTAATTTTTATCTAAAAAATAAATTTATAAATTATTTACTTTTTTCATATATTGATTACCTAGTTTTAATTATTGTTTTTCATTAAATATATTTCATGTCATGCTTATTTTATGAAACGACAAATAGTAATGTGGTATAATATTAATGCATATTAAATTATGATTATAATAATTATCACAATGATGTTACTTTAAATTAATAATAGTTTGATATTGTTTTTTTAACTAACTTTGTAATTTGTCTAGAATTACAGTTGTAATAACTAAATATTTTGATGCATTTTCTCACTCCTAATGTTAATGACAAACATCCAATTCTCATTCCTAAGTGACATGTCATATAAGGCACTTTGGAAACTTCCAAATGTTCTCATTCAATTCTAAAGATAAGTTACAAAGCCTTAATTATTTTTATTTATTTCACATGTATATTTTTAATTTTGGCTTATTATAAACTAGGAATCTGATTCGCACTTGCCCGATAAATAATTTATTTATATAATAATTAATAAGTAAGAAATCTATATAAAATTATAGGGTAAAATACGACATTACTCCCTAAAGTTTGCTCCGTTTTTAATTTCCCCCCTTAACGTTTAAAATTTGAAATTTTAGTCATAATGTTTGGACCGAATGAAAAATACTCTCATTTCGTCAAAAAGTAGTTTATTTGTGACGGAAATGGGTCATGTGCCAAGCACATGACTTTTTAATATGTTGAATGTACAAAACCATCCTCTATTACATGTATTCTTCTCACTCAAGCTCACCCAATGCCTACTCAAGTCATCCACTTCACTCTCAGCCAGATCCAACTCCCTCAAACACCTTCATTTACGATAACTTGGTTTAATCTCTGATGAATACTACTAACTCCCATAGCTTATACCAATTGTATTCATGCTCTTCCTTCAGAATACGCTATTTTCAGTTTTGTCAATGATTTCAACTTCCCAACGCCATGAATCTTGACAATGTTGTCACACCACAATATATCCAATTCAACCAGACAATCCAACTGCGGTATATCAAGACTTGTGATTGTGGGAAAAGAACAACTCTCTAAGTATAGAAAAGTTTTGGGTAAACTCAATTAAGATGTATATTTCATCTGCAAAGGTACTACATACTTCAATCCCTCCATTTTCCACCTTAAATCGAACAAGATGATAGAGGAACATGCAATTGGCGTCGAGCAGGTCCAGTGGAAGTCGGAGACGCAGGCGAGAGTCTACTCCTTCAAGCTCCTCCACGTCTTAGATCACATAATCAGAAGAGACCGGGAAAAGTCGTCGGGGACATCTAGACGATGCCGAAGGTGAGCCTGATGCGGCTGAAGGGGAAGGCGGCTGGCGGTGCAGAGGGGGAGACATTTTGGATGACTGGTTCCTGACTGTCGACTAAATTTAAGAAACGACAAAATTGAAGACACAACAATTGAAAGTGAGGAAGCTCCAGAAATCAAAAATGATTGAAGAAACGATGGTTCCTGAACATCTGCAAATTGAAGGAACGACAAATTCAATTTGTAAAGCGAGGAAGCTTCGACTGCAACAATGGTGAAAGAGGAGGGAGGATGAAGGACAATATTGTCATTCAAAATGTAAATAAATCACGTGTCAAGCACATGACTACATTTCTGTTACAAATAAATGTTTTTTTGGATGGAATGGGGGTATTTTTCATTTTGTCCAAACATAAGGATTAAAATTTAAAATTTTAAACTTTAAGGAGGAAACCTAAAAACGGAGCAAACTTTATGGGGCAATGTCAGATTTTACCCTAAAATTATATATATATTGTGATATAGTTATAACATGTTTATTAATTATATTTATTAATTATTCTAGTTGCACTTTCGTTGTTCGGATAGAAAAATTTCATCATATTAATTTTTTAATATATTAAGTTTTATTAAAAATTATATAATATAAAAATTAATTATATTTGAATATTGTTAAAATATTAGTAAATTGTATTTTTTTATTGTAATTACACTTATGTTTTAATTATAAAAATAATATATAAAATATAAAATAAATATTATTTTTTCATAAAAAATAATTAAAAATACATACAAAAAACTAAATTAATTTAAAAATATATTCTAAAATGATAAATACTAATATAGATTCTTTTCTAAATGGAAAAATGGGAAATTAAGCTTGTAAAAAAACTAAAACCACATAAATAAATTAGTTTGTGAGTAAAAAGATATGATAAAACGTAACGGTTTCCAATATTAAATATGGTGCTTAGAAAGAATCTTAATATGTCCACATAAACTTAAATATAATGTAACATAAGCAAATGTAACGTACAATTAGGTGGACCAATAAAATTTAGTAAAAAAAATCATTTTGCTTACTTGTCACATATATATAGGGAAGATAACTTAAACTGTATAATAGTAGAAAAAAATGTTTTTTTATATTCTATATTTATTTAAAGACTAAAATAAATAAAACTTATAATATGAATTACGAAGAATAAATTAAATTTACTATTTACTTTGCAGAGTGCGGGTCAGATAGCTAGTATACATTAATTTAGATAGATTGCTTTGAATTGTGATAAATAAGTTTTATTATGTATTTATTCACTCCTAATGTCAAATTAATTTATTTTAATTGATCCATATCAAACATACAATTCTCACTCCTAAGTGGTATGTCATATAAATTACTTTAAAAATCTCAAAATCTTTTTGTTCATTCTCAAGATAAGTTACAATATCATAACTCTTTTTTTTATTCCACATGTATATTTATAATTTTGTCTTTAATATATTATATACATTAAATTTTACATAATATTAAAATAATTAATGTCATATTTGATGAGTATTAAGCATGAACATTTTAAAATTTACATAGACTAATTAAGAATATATTTGTTTACAAACGATCTTGCAGAAGAAAAGCGATGGAAATCAGACAAGACCCAAGCTAAAATGTGACTGGCGACCGCCCGATACTTTAACAGAAAAGTCAGCGCTCGCCAATTTTTCGTGGGGGAAATGGTTATGCAAAGGAATGAATTCACAAGACTGAACAGTCAGAACAAGCTTTCAGCTAAGTGGGAAGGTCCATACAAAGTAGTAGAGATTGCCGCCCCAGGATCTTACTACTTGGAAACAATAGAAGGTGTAAGGCTGCCTCGTCCATTTAACTCCGAACATTTAAGGAGGTTTTATGCATAGCTTGTAATCAAAACGTTATGTCAATAAAACAAATCATTTCTTCGTAAAGCATGGCCACTCGAACCAAAACGAAGGAAGAAAGACCTAACGTCAAAGTTAGGCAAAAGACCTGATAACAAAATCAGGCGAAAGACCTAACGCCAAAGTTAGGCAAAAGGCCTGATAACAAAATCAGGCAAAAGACCTAACGCCAAAGTTAGGCAAAATACCTGATAACAAAATCAGGCGAAAGACCTGATAACAAAATCAGGCGAAAGACCTAACGCCAAAGTTAGGCAAAATGCCTGACTACAAAATCAGGCAAAAGACCTGATGTCAAAGTTAGGCAAAAGACCTGATAACAAAATCAGGCGAAAGACCTAACGTCAAAGTTAGGCAAAAGACCTGACGCCAAAGTTAGGCAAAAGACCTAAAGTCAAATATAGGCGAAAGACTCGATATCAAAATTGGGCGAAAGACCTAAAGTCAAAGTTAGGCAAAAGACCTGATAACAAAATCAGGCGAAAGACCTAGCGCCAAAGTTAGGCAAAAGACCTGATAACAAAATCAGGCGAAAGACCTAACGCCAAAGTTAGGCAAAAGACCTGATTACAAAATCAGGCGAAAAGACCTAAGGTAAAAGTTAGGCAAAAGACCTGATATTAAAATCAAGCAGAAGTCCTGATACAGAAGGCGAGCGATCCGTTAAGGAGACTGTTTCCTTATAAGTTGGGCAAAAATTAAGACTGGATATCCAAAGCGAACGAATCCATATCAAGGATAACAGTTCCTTTGCGAAACAAACACAAGAAAGTGGGCGAACGAACCTAAGGCAATCATTTACTAAAAGATGAACGAACCTCGAGTAACAGTTCCCCATGATTAGGCGAACTCTCCAAAGGTCTAAAACCTTAAAAAGGCGAACACGTCCCTAAGGATTATAGTTTTTCTTAAAGGTATTATCCTCGAACAATAGTTCCCTTAAGATAACTTGGTGAGGGGAGTAGATGGATCTATAAAAAAATTATCATTCTTCCTTCTAAAGCCTAAGGAAAGGTCGAAGACCCTATATAGCGAGACCATCATAAAGCAAAGAGAAGTTGAAAACAAGTATGGTAAAACTTCCAAAAGCATTCAGACAAGAAAGACATCGGAAGAATAGCCAACACATCAAAGGCAAATAAAGGCAAAGGCTTATGAATATAAAGGCATTCAATATTATTAAAATAATAATAACCGAGTCTGATATCAAAAAATAATTACAAACCTTCCCAAAAACAAAAGGGAAACAAGAGTGGTTATCATAAAAAAAGAAGGACGAAAGATATGGTCGCCTGGGGAGCTCAGGACTTCAAGGTTTGGGCTCTTCAGGGGCAGCAACTTTCTTATCGGCCTCGGGGGCAGTCTCCTCGCCAACATGAGCAAGAACCTCCTTAGAGTAGCCACTCTCGATGAAGTCCTGGAGAGACTTAACCTCCCATAGAGGAAGTTTATGGTCAATCCCCTGAATTTCGTCGACCAGGACCTGGAGGTAGGCAGCCACCTCGGCCTTCATCACCTCCAAGGCGCAGTCGGAGAACTCCTCGGACTTCTTAAAGTACTCGACCACACTCTGGTGGGGATGGGACAACCTTCAGTTGTGCGGCGAGCTGCTCATTCTCTGCGGCGAGCTGCTGCCTCTCTGCCTCTAAGGCATCCCTCTAAGCCTCAGTCTCCTTCAGCTGGGCCTTAGGTCAACATTTGCTACCTCCACCTCAGCAGATTATTTATCAGCCGCCTTGAGTTGGAGCTCAGTTTTCACCCGCTTGTCATTGGCGAGGACCATTTGATCCTCCTTCTCCTTCACGGAGTCGAGAAGTCTCTTCTCCTTCTCGAAATACTCATAGCGAGCATGATTTACCAGCTGAGTAGCCGCCTCAGCCCTCTCCTTCAAACCTCCCATATCTGGTCAGGAGTGAACCCCAGGCTCCGGTACTTCTCCTGCTCGATAAGCAGGTCAGTGTGCTTATCAGCGAGCTCCCCTATAATCCGACTGATCGCCAACTCCTCGCGGACGAGCTGACAACAGGAAAAAGGGGGCAAATGTACAATTAGATCAAGGAGAGGTCAAAAAAGTGATTTAAGGGTGAATATATGAAGAAGAACTCACCAGGGCGATCCGCTCGAAATGCGACCTCACAACCTCCTCGATGCTGGTCAGCTCAGAGGGGATCATCGCCCTATCAAGAGGGGGAACAATCCCTTCGAGGAGATGCATGTAGAGGTCTGGGTTACCCCATAGTGTCAGTTGGTCAGAAATCTCCACCTTTTGGAGATTTCCCCAAGGGGCCCAGACGCCCTTGGAATTCGCCTCCTTGGGCGATTGGAATAAGCCCACCAAGGGGCAGTACTTCCCGAAGGGAGTCTTGGAGGTGCATGTGGCAGCACCAAGGGTCTGAACCCTCTTCCGAGTCCCAGTCCCCTTGGGGGGATTGGGAGCAGGCGTGTCGGAGGAAGCCGTGGCGACCTCTTTGACCACGAGAACCTTTCCCCGGGGAGGAGCAAAATCCCCAAAGAAAGCAGGACGTTCCTCACTCGAACTCCTCGCCTTCTTGGCGGGAGCCAGACTCGGAGCCACCTCAGCAACAGTCTTCCCCGAAAAAAGTCCACAAGAATATTAAAACCTAAAACAGAGGAAGGAAAGTCAAAGGACAGTTGTATACCTCTTTGGCAATCGCCAGGAGTAACCAGGTTGTTCATCCTCTGGCTTGCGCTTGGATGATCGCCTTGAAGGGGGAGAAGAATGACTCAGGGACGCCTGAGCAGCAGATAGTCCCGTTTTAGCATGCTTGGAAAACATACCAATGATTTTAGGTCCCCGAGTGCCTACAACCAACAAAGAAAAAGAGTCAGAAATTTACACAATCTATAGAAACTGGTGCATACTAATGAATGCCCGCCAGACTAAGCCTTGACTCTGAAATTTCCGCCACCGAGCGGATCGAACAGAAGTCTGTCTGCCTGTCAAGAGGGAAGAAATCGCCGATGACATTTCGTTCGCTCCCCGAAACCTCTCCGAAGGTTGGAGGAGTATCCCTGTCCGACTGAAAAAGCTCACACGATACACTACCCTTGTAAAAGAAGTAAAACTTCTTGTAGTTGGAGTTGGTAGCACGGAAGTCGTCCACCAGACGAAAATGAACATTCCAGTTCCAAGACTGGCCCTTCCATTGCTCGAACTTGGGCCACCGAGTCTGGAAGTGGTAAATATGGTTCGCCCCGGCGGCCAATCAGTAGAAACACCGTAACAGGTCCAGTGAATACGTCCATCCTTGACGTAAACACATGAACTTGAACCCAACCCACATCCTAATGACATTGGGCACCAGCTGCGTAGGGCATATCCCATAGTAGCAGCAGAGATCCTTCAAATCATCGTAAAGAGGAAAACGTAACCCAACATCGATCTGAGCCGCATAAGCCCTGGTATCTGGGAGCATTTGCTTCTCCCAATTTAGTCAAGGCGACCACTGCCTTGAGCTGAGATGGCTTCATTTCATTGGGCTTGATATCTACTCAGAACACCATGGTATGGCAAGAACAGTACAAAAATAATAAAAAGGAGGAAGCTTTACCGCCTAAAAAGAAGACATCGAAATTTACCTGTCGGGGAAAAGGCATGGACATTGTTGTCGGGCACGTCCACCACCACCGGCGTGGCAGCCGATTGCCAAGAAATCGGCTTGGGGGCAGGATTCCTCTAGTCCTGCGCCAGCGAGGAACTGTCTCTGATAGTCAAAGGGGAATTGTTAGCCCTGGTCGAAACCTTCTGACCAGAAAGTTGGTTGGAAGAAGGCTTGTGGGATGACCCCTTTTCTGAGGATTGATTCTTGGAAGCCATGGAAACAGTAGAAAGCTTTTCGAAATCGGAGAAGTGGGAAAGGGAAAGTTAGAAACAGAGCACTGAAAAGTAATAAACTCTCTGGATGGAAAATGGCCTGAGTGTGTAAAGGACTAAATGCCCAAATTCGGATTTTTATAGCCAAAATGGAGGTAACCGAACAAGCACGTTTGAAATGGTTCAGGGAATGATTACACCATTTTGGGTAAAAATTGAAGCAATGTCAGAATTCCAAGAGACACCTCGGGGAGACAAACGGTTGGAACATTACGAAAACTGTCAGCCTACCCTCTGGTTACGGAAGACCAAAAGACAGACATGCCTCAATTGTCCGTTCCACTTCTAGGTGACAATGTAGTCATTAAATGCTCAAGACCTTAGATAAAAAGGGTGATCGCCAAAAGCCACTCTAAGCCTCTCCTGAAACCCTCTTGACGGTAGTACTCGCCAAAGAGTAATGAATGAGAATTCATAAACCCTAGCAACCCAAAGCGTTCCCAAAAGGGTAAATGATCGAACATTCTATAAACTCTATGCGACCAAACAACCGCTCGCCAAAGGATACGGAGTATCAAAAAGGCACAAATAGGAGATAAGGACAGAAAAGATTCAATCCAAGTGTTACTATCTCAAACCCTATCACAAAATCAAGCTTGACCGAAGAAATTTCACTCAAGCTTCGGGGCAAATGTTGGGTATTGATAGTGACAGACGAATAAGGGAAAGGCCTCAGAGACTCAAAAACTTTGCAGGGGGTGAAACCCATATCACTCAGACTGGTCTAACCCACATTAATGTTAATCTGACCTTCATAAAGCGGTCAAGTATCGAATCCAAACCAAAGTGGACGCCAAAGCTCCATCACAGGTCGCCATTAACCAAGGTCACAGCCTCCTAAGAGAGTCTAACCTCTCAACTCTGGTCCCACCAACCGACACTAAAGATATGGCCACGATATCCGCGTATATCGGGCACATATTCTCTAAAGATTACATACGGTAACTGCAATATTACGTCATAACCATAATATTTGCTATCCTAATCTTTACCGGCGCAATATTCACCAAGATATTTTGTTGCCTATAACAGTTTGATCTCTTCACTCTATAAATATCCTTGCTTTTCAATACGTTCATTACGTTTTGAGTTCATACACACAGTATACTCATTTAAGCATCGGAGATGGACCCAGAGACACCCCCTATGTTGTGATCCCCTTCTTGCAGGTTCATCGGAGCTCAGGCGAAAACGTGTGATCATCCATCATTTGACATTCAATTCACTGTCAAGTCAGCACCTGGGAGTTTCCGACCCAACACATCAGCCATTCTCTAGAAAAAGAGTTTTATAGTTCCATATACAAGTCAAAGAGGCACGTTTTGTGTAAAAATTATGATTAGGGGTGTCCCTCTGGGTTATAGTGTATGGCCCCTTTAGGAGGTACACCATTAAAATTTGGCTCGCAAGATTGTGATTCGCTGGTTATGGTGTGGATTTAGTAGGAGTAAGTGTTTAACATATTAATGCAAACTAGGTCATGGTATGAGTGTCACCTCGTGGATCAACCCACCCCATTATAGATTTATGGTGTGTACCATGGGAAAAAATGCAGTGCAATCAATGATTGAATAGAAATCCAGTCTCTCACTCTTGTGGTGCGAGTTTGATAAACAATATCTATTATGCGATGTGTGAATGGTATTGGACAAACAAGACCTGTCTTACAAAATTGATATCGTGATTCTATATTACTTTTTTTTTAATTATCTTGAGTGTGTATATATATATATACGCGAAATAATGACTATTTAGTAATATTAATAATAAGCTTATGTTTGCCCTACCCTCTTTAATTAATATTATAAGGGTTAATTACTCAAAAATAATTACCTATTTTTTCTTCACTTTAATAAGAGTTATCCTAATTTTAATTTTACAATTTTGCTATGTATATATTTGGAGTTAGGAGATAGGGAAAAACGATTTCATTAGATTTAGACTGAAATTGACGTGATAATAAATGATTGACTTGGACAATAAATTGTTTTTTAAAAATACATGAAATTGGGAAAAATGGAAAAGTGAAGAATATATAGAAAAAAATATCTTTAAATATTTGTTCATTAAAGTCTATTATATTGAAAATATTATATTAAACTCAATTTTTTCTCATTTTTTCTGCTTTTTATTTTATGTATTTTTTATATATTAAAAATATGAAATAAATCAAGATTTTTATTTGTTTCACAATTCAATAAAAATCCCCTATTCTTTCGGTCATTTTACTTATTATTATTTTTAAAAAAATATTATACTTTCAAATAATATAATCTTTTATACTATGATCAATAATGTGTTATTCACGTCAATTTCTATTCAGATCTTAATATGTTGTCACGTCAATTTCTATTCAGATATTACGAAAAAGTGAACCAACTGAAGTAACTTTTTATCCGAACTCTTAACATACAAACATGAATATTGAAATGAAAAGTCAAAGTTCAAGTTAATTTTTTATAAAGTATCTAATGCTTGGATGATTGTATGATAATTAATCCTAATTCTAAATTTGAAACAGAATTTTGACTGCCGTTCTGGACAATCTGCATTTTTTAGCTTCTTAATGAACGCAAACACATAAACCCATTATATCTGTGTATATTAAATCAACTGCAGTTCGTTCTCAAATACATAGTCTAACGAATTACAATACGAATAATTTCACCCGACAATGTTGTACTATGCCAAACAAAGATTAAAATGAATCAAAAAACCTTCCTTCGATACTAATCTTATTCCTCTCAACCATGAAACCAGCTTCGTCTTCAACTGTACAATATATATGTATACACCAATAAAACAGACAAACAGAAATGGCATCATCATCATCAACTCTTCTTCTTGGCATTCTTCAGGTTACGAACTGTCATCACAAGCTTCTGCCTTTCTCCTTCAACTTCTGCAAATTTTAAACTGATTTCCGAGTACTTCTCCTGCATTTCCTTCAGTTCGATTTCCATGAACTCGTTCCTCTCCTTCATCAATTCCAACTCGGATATCGTATTGCCATTAGCTACCTGCATTGCATATCGTATCATCTGTAAATCAGTTTGTTGCGTATAAACAAAACCCAGAATTTTTCCTGTTTATAATCCGGATTTTGTAATCCAAATCTACCTGTGATGGATCGTGTTCTTCGCCCAATATGCTCTTTACCTCGTTGATTTTATTTTTGTAATGACGTTCCTTTTCCAGAAATGGAAGTGATGAATCCTCCAAAGCAGCCTCCTTTATCTTGATTTGTCCCTGTCAAATAGTTCAGAGCAATTTAAGAACATAAGAACAGCTATTGTCATGTTCGACGCGAAAACCAGAAGATCCATTACCAAATTGCATACCAAACTTTAAAAATTGGTAATTCCCGTTATATATATATATATATATATATTAAAAAACCAGTCAAATTTAATTTGAAAAAAATGACGAACTATGATCTTTGATCATTTTTTTCCAGTAAATTTGACGGGTCTGTTAAAAAGGACAAATAAACCCTTATTTGAAGTTCGGTATGTGATTTCCTAACTAACCCAAAACAAAATGCAGAAAATACTTACCTCTAGAAAGTTAAGTTTTTTCACGACCTCGTTACAGTTGAGAGTAGCTTCCTCAAGTTTCTTCTCGAAACTGGACAAATCTGCTTCCTTGCCCTTCAAGTCATCCTTCTGATCGGAAACTTGCTTCCTCAACTTTTCAATCTCAGTTTCATCCTCGAGCATCGAACGCTTAAACCCATCACATATATTCTCCAATCTTTCCCTCTGTGATTCCAAATCCAGAATCGCTACCTCTCTCTCATTCTTCACCTGCATTGCTAACTTCACATCTAACATTGATTCAATCAATTGCCTCTTCAGCCGATTCACTTGATTCTCCAGTTCATTCTTTCCTGCATTTTCTCTCATTACTGCCAATTCAGCTTCCTCACTCGACTCCCTAACTTGCCTCAATTCCTTGGACAGCAAATCATTATCTTGGGTGAGTCTCAAAATCTCATCTTTGAGATTTTCAATCTCTTTTTCAAGTTCATCGCAAAGTTTGACCCGCTTTGACTTCTCATCAATCTCCAAGACCATGTTCTTTATCTGCTCTTCTTTTGATCGGATTTCATCTCTAAGCTCAGAAGCTTCCTTCAGAGCTTTCATGGCCACCCGCTCATTGGCATCGAATGAAGCCGACATTTGAAGAGACAGACGCTTGAACTCCTCCTGCAGCTTCTCAGCAGTATTCACATTCTTCCATTTCATCTTCTTCATCGCCACCTCAGCTTGAATCGCTCTCTGCTCTGCTTCAACTTTGGCCCGAGTCACGATTTCTAAATCATTTTCAAACTCCTCTGCCTTTTTCTCCATCTCCTCCTCCAAAATCACAACACGACTCTCAAGCTCCTTGATTGTGGCTAAAGAATCCGTCAGTTCAATGGATTGTGAAGCAAGTTCGTTCTCCAAATTTTTTATTCTTTCAACCATTTCATTTAGATTACTTGAAGGGGCAGATTCATACTGCAGCTTCAGCTGTTCTTGCATCAGGCTCTGCTCCCACTTATACGAAACATCGTGATGCTTCTGCTTCAAAATCTCATAATCTAACGCAATCTGCTCAATCTGCATCTCGAGTTCATCCCTATCCCTTCTGTAAATTTCCACCTCGCTGCTCAGATCGAGAACCCTCTGCTCCAAAACGTAGTTTTCCTTGGCGTTTCTGTGATCATTCACGATCTCCTCCAACGCCTTCTGCTCTTCATCATCACTGGATTCACGAAACTCTAATTTCCGTGAAAGATTTGATATTTCTTTCTCTTTCTGCTCCAACAGACCATCCAGATCCTTCACAGCAAGAATCAGCTCTGAGTTCGACTCTTGTGTCTTCTGCAGCTGCAGACGAAGATCTGCATTGAGGTTTTTCTCGCAATTCAGTTCTTCAAGAAGAACCGAAATGTCTCCATTAACCTCATAATGCAATCTGCTTTTCTGCTCATTTGTTTCGTCGTTTAAAGATTTGAGGTTGCCTCGTTCTTCCTTCAAGCAAGCTACTTCTCTTAACAGATCCTGATTCCTTCTACTCTCCTTCACAACTTGTTTTCTCAGACTCTGCAACTCCATATCTGACATATCAACCTGCCTTGTCAAAGCAGATACCTCTGATTTTAACTTTTCGACCTCCATGTCCGGTCCCATCGCAGGACTTTCATTTTCGTGGTTGAAATTATATAACACAATTGCTCCATCCGTACTTAAGCTGTTAGAATCTTGCTGATCATTGTTTTGAACGCCATTTTGCCGAGGTGTATTTAAGTCTGAGCTGCTATCTAAACTAGACAATGTGAGATCAGATACGCTGGATCCACTGGAATTCAGATTTGATTCAGCATTTCCAATTGGCTTATCGAGCTGTGAATATGAAGATACAATGAGAAACTATTGCTATTCAATAGAACTTTAAACGTTTTTTTCATCTAACAAAAAAACAAAAAGAAGAAATCTTACTTCAGTAGAACTAATCTTTGGGTATTCGTCTATGTTGCTGTTGCTGAATATGGATCTTAAGCTCTTATCACGAACATCATCTTTTGTGTTTTCATTCTCTCTACAAATGTTCCAAATCAGTTTAATACCCTCTGACAATAAATTCATATTCATTCTTCAAATGGGAAAAATATAGCCTTATTACTGTCATGCCCATGTTTACCTTTGATAGACATTTTCTTGAACCCTCAGGATCGAGACCTAATCAATAATGAGGACACAACTCGATTAGAAATTGGAGATTCTAAAACTTACGCAAAACTGATTTAGAATTGACAATGAGGTCTCACATGAAGAATGGCATTACTACTACTGTTCTTTAGAGGAAGGGACATCGATGAAGCTTTGGTTATTTCAGCATAATCTGCCAAATCGACCGACACTTCTCCAACCGAAGTGGATTTTGCAGCTCCCTGAAACAAATCATCCACATTGGAGTAAAATTGCCTCCACTCCTCATATCAAGCTAAGATATTGAAGAAAAAGATTTACCGTGGAGATGATGAAGTGGCGGATGCTTTCAGTAAATTTTCCATTTTTGGGATCTCTGGTGAATTTTACAGTTTCATAGATTGGAGTCTCCCATTTGCAGATTCCATCTCTGATGGAAGTTTTCTCTAACCTTGATGTGTGTTTGGTCGAATCTCCAGGAACTACTGATACAACCAGTGCATCAGCCACCAATTGTGAAACCTGAAATCACATTCAATTCATCCAACGCTCCATCATTGTCCTCCCCACAAATTCAATGACTTTCACATTTGTCAATTTTCTTGCATTTTCACTCAGCAACCGAAAAGAGCTGAGTATGATTCCCTTCATCTAAACCGTACAAATCCAAATCAAAGTTGAGTTGAATTGGGGTCAAGTACCTGGGTAGCATGAAACTGAAGCTTGAACACGATCTTGATCTTGTTCTTCTCGCTCCTCCACCTCGATGACCTAAACATCGTGCCTCTGGAGGGCAGCTCCGTCCCAGGAAAGTCACCGGGTGGTCAACATTGTCTGCGGCAGATCGTCCGTCTGCTCGTCACACGATCCAAGCTAGTCATCGACAGAGCGTATCTACGTACAGCGTCAAGATCGTCGGCGTAAGGACGAAAGTATGAGAGAGTATGGGAAAATTCAGTTGAAGGAAGGAAGGGAAGCAGTGGATCTACTCTGTTATGGCTCTTATGCGTTTGGTTGTGCTGCTGCTGGTCTCTGTAACAGCTGCGACCTAAAGAAGAAGACACTCACTTAATGCTTTCTTCTTATGTTAAGAAATTGAATAGGGAGCAGAAGCTTCTGTTAGACTAAAGCTTATTGATGCCCAAAAAAAAAAAATAAAAAAAAATAGACTAAAGCTTATTTATTTAAAAAAAAAAAAAAAAAAAAAAGCCAAAGGCTAAAGTAAATTTTATTATTATTATTATCAAGAGAAATTTTTTTTTTTTTTTTTAAATTATTGGATTCAGGCGGATCTTATAAAATAGTAAAATGTGTATTAGTTGAAAACAAGTGATGAAGCATTTTAATATGGTCTCATTAGCCAAAATGACATATTTACCCTCTATGGGGAATTTGTTTTTCTTTATAATAAATATAAAAAAAATGAATGTTCAATTCAACTAGCTACAATTTATTTTTAAAAACAACAACATTTTTTCACTATATTTAATTTAATTTTTTAGTCCATTTTTGTTAGAAGTCTCTTGAATCATTTGTATATTTGTGACGATGCTCACGATGTCTAATATACATATATATTCATTAACTTCAAGCCCGAAGATATGTAAACAAATTTACATTTATTGGAAATAACTTATAATATTTCGGAAGTTTTTATAATAAGTATTTTAAAGGGGAAGAAATTTAATAACGTATAATAGAATTGCATGGAGAACGTCCATTTGTTCTCTCTTATGTTAAAGCTCCAACAATGTGTACTTTAAAGTTAAGATGTAACGACAATTAATAAGTGGACAACATTGCCCTCTGTCTTAAGTATATATATATATATAATTATCACGTTTTGCCTAGTTTCGACTCGTACTTAGTACCAGTGTTATCAGAACCGGACCGGCCATCGAACCGGTGAGGGGTCGGTTCCCAGTTCGGCTGGTCCAATTCGGTTGAACACAGTTCGACATGCAGTTCACTGTTCACAAGCAAAAAATAATTGAAAACGCAATTATAAACTGTATAGTCTCAAACACACACATAATTACCTCAAACACACACAAACTATATAGTCTAAAACATACACATTACACTCAAACACAATATAACATAATTACCTCAAATTTTGAACATACATAACACAATAGTCTCAAAATCAAAGACAATAAGTCTAAACTTTAAACATAACTTCTAAACCGAAAAAGTTGTTCGGTCGAACCGAAGAAGTCAGTTTAAACCGAAGAGAACTACTCAAAAAATTTAAACCACACTAGAATCGAAAATCGATCAATTTTCCAAAAATCGGCCGATCCAATCTGGTTCAAACACTGTTCATATGCATTTCGGTCTTTTAGCTGAATCAAACCGGACAGGGGTCCGGTTCCTGGTCGGATCGCTGATCCGGTTCTGATAACACTGCTTAGCACGTTTAACAATTATTATAAAAATATGAAGTGTTAATTACCTCAACATTTACTTATCTTTGACATATGTAATTAAAATGTTACTCATATATTTTTGTGTGACTGAATCGTTAATTAAGTGTGAGGATGTGACTGAATGATTATTTCGTGAAGTTTCTGTCACATATTTCTGTCTAACTGTCACGATGAAATCACGTGACCTAATTTAAACGATTTAAAGTTTGAAATGACCATTTTACCCTTCTACCACTTTGTGCCATAACTTCATGTCGTTCCAGAATCAAGTGAAACTCAAATCAACTCTAAGACTCGTTCTTGAATCTGGGTTTGTTCGTTCTTCGATCTCTGGGTTGCAAAATATTTGTCTTTTCGCTTCTCACGATTCTTTTCATGTTAATTTTCCAATTCCAATTCCAATTTCTATATGAATTTAGTCTACAAATGAATGGTTAAACCCGATTTCAATTTCCTAGGTTAATTACTCAGCAGTAATTCGAGGACACACCACCTTGCAGTAATTCATCGGCATGAGCTTCCTTGCAATGTGAAGAGGAAGATGACAAGGATGAAGTGTTGTTACCTCATCCTGAGCTTATAGATTGTATATTTGTTTTTGTTCTATATTGTTTACAGATAATCAATTATGGAACTTGGTCTTGTTATCAGGATGATGATGATGAACTTTATTCATTTCTCCATACTCAATTACTATTAAAGAGTACCGTGTGAAGAAGAAATGAAAGCATACTTTGAATGGAGTCTCCATGATTAATCTACAATCTTTTGAAACACATGGTATAGTACCTTGCTGTAAGAAGATAACATAGATAGATAGAGTTTCCATCAACTTAATCAAGGCATAATCGTCGATTCATTTTTCTAGAAAGTGGAGGATATGAAAAAGAGTATGAGAGGTGGGGAGGACAGTAACATCTCACTTGTTCGGCCTCAAGTCCAAAATATTTGTGAGTTTCAAAAAACGTTCGGGTGGCAACATCAGTAAATGGTTAATTAAGAAGTGAAAGTAAATACATACTAAAGCATCTTTTTGGATCAGAACTGCTAAGACGAGTTCCTTGCATCAATTAAAGAATAACATACCATACAAATGTTAAAAATCTAAAAAAGATTCCATAAAATAAGAGTGTACATAAGCTTATGAGGAAAAATGATCTGAATGGTTCTTCGCCATATTCATTCTGGTGAAAAGTGAATCCATAATTTCTGGCATTTTTTTCGTTGCAAGTGTTGTCTTCCCTTTTTTAATTGCATGTTTGCATTTTACAAACGTGCATGTAGGTTGTGATAAATGTGTAGTGAGAAGCATAATTGACTACTTTCCACCTCAACTATCAGTGGCTTGCTTATTGGTAATGCTCATTCATAATCCTTGTTGCAGTTGTACAAAAACTATTTGTATCTCATGACATTTCCAATTTTATTTGCTGGTTTTGTTCTGTCTCAGGTAATACTCATGTATTTACTTGCTGGAGCTCTCTTTGGTGTATTTAAATGTGTAACTCTCATGTAAAAAGTAACCATTCAAAGAATTCATAATGTTATAGCAGTATTCATCTCCAACATGAAAAGTTGTGAACAAAAATACATTTGTGATTCATTCATTGTGCAACTCCCGTTACACTCTTGAAAAATACATTAGTGATTCACTCATTCTTCACATGGGATATGAAGAACCAAAGAACAATAATATGAAAAATACATTTCCTCAACAACTATATTCTTCTTTTTGCTGCAAACTGTTATCAACAATAATATCACTATTCATCATTTTCGAATTAAGTAACGGTTAGATAACAAAATATTCAAACTAAAGTAACTTTATAATAACATTTAAGTTAACATACAACTTCATTTAACAACTTCTCCACAAACATAAATCATCCCTTTCGCAAACGACAATGTTCTTTATACTACAGCTACAGACAAATGACATACTAAATAGCTACATACTCGACTTAATTTTTCGCAATTGAATTTACAACAAAAACAATAATAACAATTACAAACGCAACAACTAACTTCCGATAGTTTGAAAAGGGTTCGAAATACGAGATTCTGCAATTAGCTAAGCTCGAGTTTTCGCATACGAGATTCTGCAACAACAAACATAATTTAGGGTTCGAAAAGGATAAATAATTGAAGCAAAACGAATTAAGGTTACTAATTAGGGTTACCCACTATGAAATTACCTCAAATTGAACAGATTTGTCCTCAGTCTTCATGCTCCAAGCTGTGTGAGGCAGCTCCGAGCTGTTCTTTCTTACGTAGTTGCGTGGATTCTTTGCTCTTCTTACGTAGTTGCGTGAGTTCTTCGTTCTTTTTTCCGAAGATTCTTATCATAATGTAATACATTCTAGTCATATTGATACATCAAATTAGTACATAGAAGTTGATCAAAAAAAATTAGTACATACATAGATAACTATTCTATTTGAATAACAATTTTTACTTCTTAAAGACAATAATTTATAATTATTCTCGTTTTACCTTAAGTCATTTTAATTGATTCCAAAACAGTAAAAACAAATCGTAAATTTTGAAGGAAAAAGGAAAAAAAATATTTGAAATAATCTCAATATAGAAAAAATAAATAATTGAAAACAAAATAAAAAACAATTTATTTTTTAAGTAAAAAAAAAATATTTGAGCTTTATCGTTTTAAAAAGGGTTAAATATTACATACCTCCCTAATGTATGACCAAATTTTAAGTTTCCCCCCTAATGTTTAAATCGTAAAAATTCTTTTCCTCATGTTTGGCAAAAGTCCGAGTTTGCCCCATTCGTCAACGTTTCCATCCAAATCTACAAGAATATGTTTTGAAATATGCAAAAATAACAAAACAAAACAAAAAATATTACAATTTAACTCATTCAAACTTTTTCAAATGTTATAATTGAGTCCCAATTTGATCTTCTCAATTGAGTCTTGATCGAATCGGGACTCAATTGTAATATTTAAAAAAGGTTGGAAATATTAAATTGTCATTTTTATTTGTGTTAGTTTTGCAATTTTCGAAACTTAATACGTTAAATTGGATGGAAATGTTGATGAAGATGACAAATTGATCGAACTTTGGTCAACCATGATGAAAATAAAATTTTCAATCTAAACTTTAAGGAGAAATTTAAAATTTGGTCAAATATTAGGGGAAAATGTCTTATTTTGTCATATTAAAGGAAATAGGTTTTTAAAATATATTATAATGATTGTATAAAATGTAATTGATCTAATTTTTAGCATTAAAATTAATTAATTTAATTTAAATGGTAAATTATTTAAACAATTTGTGACTTTTAGAATGTAATGAGTAGTCTACCTATAAAATTTCCAACATATATATATATATATATATATTAAATTTTGTATTTACTCCTTAATGTTTCGACGCATCTTTAAAATCTTTTTACATTTTTTTCTTCAAATTTCTATCTTATAATTTGGACGTATTTTAAGTTTTCTCACTCCGTTTTCATTTACATTTAACGTAAAATATTTTGAAAAATCAAAATTAATAAAATACTTTTAAAAATATCAGAGTTAAACATTTCTAAACTTATTTATACATTACAAGTGTTAAATACCACTTTGCTATGTTTGGTCAAAATTGAGTTTGCACCTTAATGTGTAAAAATGGAAGCTTCATTCCTTAATGTTTGGCTAGAGGTTCAGTTTCCCTTTTCCATAAATTTTTTCATTCAAATTTAACAAAATATATTTTAAAAATTACAAAAATAATTAAAAACTTCTAAAAATGTCACAACAAAACTTTTCTATACGTTACAATGGAGTTCTGATTAGATCGGGACTCGATTGAACTTCAATCAAAGGGGTTAAAGTCTGGTCTAGGTGTTGACCCAACCCAACTCGCCCATGGATGAGGGTCTGGTCTAGGTCAAGAGTCAAGTCCTATCCCAATAGAATTGGGGTTTTGACTTCACCTTAATTTGATTAGGGTTTGGTTTATCCTTAATATTGGGGTTCTATTGAGCCACAATCGAGGGCTCGAGGCTAATGTATGTGTCTTGACCAAGACCAGACCACAACCCATGGGCAAGCAATTTTGGGTCAAGTCCTAACCTTAGCACATTCGATTAGGAATCAATCGAGTCTCAATCGAATTGAGATTCAATTGTAACATATCGAAAAGTTTCAAAGAGTTAAATTGACTCAAACTAACTTTCGCCTATAGGCGAGATTGTTTGAGTTAATATCTAGACCCTAGCCTAACCTTTCAATTAATAGAAATAATGAACCAAACCATATATTATTGATGAATTAAACTACGCTTTGTCTTGCACCAAATAGAGACACTACTATTGTCAAATAAAATAATTTCCAAGGAAATATTTATCCACTTTGAGGACAATTTTCAGTTAAAAAAAAAAATTATAAGCAAATACTTATCATACCCTAAATGAAGTAACACTTCAAGCTTAATGATGATAATGAGTCATACCTAATCTTAGACAAGTCTATATTCGTCTATTGATGCAAACAATACATAGATCATTTTCATTAAATCGTAGACCTATTTTAATTATGTTAAATCGCAAAATCTCAAATGAATCTCAGAATTTATGACATTAAATATGTGATCTAGTCACTCTAACGTGAATTGTTTATGTAATGTGACCGAGATTAACCATTTTAAATCATCAATGAATTATTAATAGAATAAATTAAAATTATACTCATTAAAATTTATAGGTTGGTAGGTAAGCTGCTCGATTCCAGTAGTTATTAGTACCAACTTTGCAGCCTTTCTCAACATTTAATAATTTATGGTTTATATCAACATTTATAGATTTAATTGTGTGGTGGATGGATTATAAGACAATACTTATGAATTTGATCATTCTTTAGGAAATTGGTGATCACTTAAGAACCATTAGGTTAACTTAGTATTATGGCATAGAATACACGAAATCTGAGATACCATGTGATGGATCTTGACCTTTGGGCCTCGACCCTTATGGATCAGGCCCAAGGGTTAGGCTCACCCAGTTCCTAACGTAATAAAAGCGACGCGTCAGGACACTTATGAAGTCACTACTGGGCATATCTCACCGTGATTGGCGCGCCCCATGACCCAATGACTCATTGTCCACTCAAGAACATACAACTGCTACAATACTTAATGCCAAGCTCCCGGACGCCACATTGAAGAGGCGCGCCAAGATCATCCTACAGGCACGCCACTTGGGAATATCCTTATCTTATATCCCTTTCTGCGGCACAAACACAACACAAGGCTCGGGGCCACATAGAAGGGAAGGGGACACAAAAGTAACAGGTGTGGGACAGAAGCACAGGGCACAATGTTACTATGCACGTGAAATCAAGCAGCACATGACTCAAGACAATCATGGTCATTTAACCAGGCGCCACCTGGGATGACCATGGTAAGGAGTAACTCAACCCAGGTTAGGGGTGAAGGTTATAAAAACCCTCACCCATCTCCATTCTGAAACAAATGTGATTTTGAACACTTTACATTATATACATTCTCTGCTAAACGAAACCTCTAAATAACTTAATCATCGGAGGAGAAACGACGGGCACACCCCGGGATTTCCTTTCCTGCAGGTTTGTGGAGCGTCCATCACAAGACTCCAGAGAATGAACTGGCAACGCAAGATCCAACATTGGCGTCGTATGTGGGAACTGTAAGCAAAACCAGTCATGGCTCCCCGCATCACCAGAGCAAAGAACCACTGAGAAATCAACGAAAATGACTCGCTTCATAGCATGCAACAACACTTGGGACTCCCTACTTTTCTGCCCCAAAATGAGATACTTCAGGATGGGCAGACCTCCGGACTTCACCCTCAAGGCGCACCGTCCAGACAACCTAGTGCCTTAGAACCCAAAGCTACCAAGCCAACACACTCTCGGATCGCTTCCCCTGTGAGAGCGCCTCCGTGGGTGGAAGTACAATCATAAACTGTCCTATCGCCCACACTTATTCCGACCTTGGAAGAACTTCTCGTTAGGAGAGAACAAAGAGTTGCTGCTCGAGCCACTTCTTGCCAGGAAGAATCCATCAGGGCAGAAGAGGTCACCTTCAGATCGCGCCTCTAAACGTCACATCTGGTACAAAAACCCGTTCTTCCTATGAGCATCGCTACTTCAATGGCATGACCTCCTAGCGCCATGACCAGGGAGGAAATAGAAGAGATGATCTCCCAGAAGGTGAAGGAGCAAAATGGTAAGGTTATGCCCCGTCTCCGGGACAAAGTGTCGCATCCCTTTTTCCCCGAAATATTGTATATAACTATACTGCACCACGTTCGGTCCTCCAAGATTGAGTGTTACAAAGACGAATGAGATCCTGTAGAGCACATACAAATGCACGAAGCCTCTCTTCTAGGACGAACGAATGATGATAATCATTTCGCACTCCTCTTCCCAGCGACTCTAGGAGGCGCCGCTTCACATTGGTTCTTTGGACTCCCCAAGGCTTCCATCCAGACTTGGGGCGATTTAAAGGAGAAGTTCATTGTTCACTACATGGGCGGTCGATAGCTGCTCAAGAGTGTAGGAACTTTGGACAACATTAAGCAAGGGAATGACAAAAGCTTGGGAGATTTCTATACAGGGATTGACCAAGCCATTACGGGTGGCGAGACTATCCACGATTTTATACGAGCTCTGGGACCCAAAGTAGTTGCTCTACATGATAGCCTGAGTGTGATCCAAGTCAATACGGTGGAGGAGATGGTGGCCAGAGTAAAATCATACATTGACCTGGAAATCACCAAAGAAGGAAGAAGAGTAATTCAGAAAGAATTGAAGAGGGAGAGTAAAAATGGAAAGAAAATGGATCAACGTCATCAGAAGGCAGGAAATAATGACTCAAGGCATCACACGATGATCATGTGCGCCAATAGAGAAGTTTACGAGACTTACACGCCACTTATCTAGAATATCTTGGTTATCTTAGAAAATATGGCGAAGAAGGATTTAGCGACGCCTCCTACAATGAGGAACGGCGACGCACAGTTGGGCAGTGACAAGAAGGCTTAGTGTCACTATCACCATTGCAAAGGGCACGCTACATACAATTGCATAATTTTGAAGAAGGATATAGAGAACCTCATCCAAAGGGAGTTTCTAAAAAAATTCATAGCGCGTCGTGAAAGGAGCAATAGTCCCAGAAGGGAAAGGAGAGTGTCGCCCAAGAAGAACTCTGTGGCATCTCGATCTAATAGGGAATAGCTAAATGTGATCAGTGGTGGTTTCACCTCAGGATGGGAAACAAGCGCCGCTAGAGAGGTATATGCTGCTCAAATTGAAGGAACTTCTAAGGCTGGGAAGCGCCCTAGAGAAGAGGAAGAGGTGGTCATCTCCTTCTCTGAAAGGGAGATTGAGCATGTCCCCTCGCCTCATGATGATGCTCTCGTTATCACGATGGGAATTGATAGGTTTGATGTGAAGACGGTTTTGGTCTACTCGGAAAGTTCAACGGATGTCTTGTTTCTTGACACCTACAAAAGGATGAGGAGGAAGGAAAAAGACTTAAGGAATGTCAATTTTCCATTGATGGGATTCGCTTCGCTTACCACATACCCGGTGGGGGGCTTTCACCCTTCCGGTACAGATAGGTGAAAGGTGGAAGTCCTTGAGTATGGAATCACATTCATCGTGGTAGACGCTCCTGCATCATACAACGCCATGTTAGGGCGTTAGACCCAGAATCCCAACAAGATGGTTCATTCCACTTACCACCCATTGCTGAAATTTCCGAGTAGTGAAAGGAGATCAACCGGCGGCGCGCAATTGCTATGTTAACTCAACGTGTTGCCATGTTATGAAAGGCAAAGGAAAATAGACTCTGACGATCCCGGCGGAGGAGGACCCTTAGGAAGAGAGGAGTCGCCCATAGCCAGTTGATGGTTTAAAAAAGGTGGATGTGGAGGGCCCGAGAAAAGAAGTGCATATAGGGGTGTCGCTTCCGGAAGAAGAACACAAGGCGTTGTCAATGCGTTTGGTAGAGTTCAAGGAGATGTTTGCTTGGAAGCCCATTGATATGTCGGGTATCAACAAGGAGATCATCGCCCACGAGCTGCACATTGATCCGAACATTAGACCAATCGCTCAAAAGCGACGCCCCGTGGGAGAAGAGAAGACAATTGCTATAAGGCAAGAGATAGGAAAGTTGGTAGATGCCAACTTCGTGAAGGATATTAGGTTCCAGACATGGGTAGCTAACCCAGTCTTGGTAAAGAAGAGTAATGGGAAATGACGCATGTGCGTAGACTTTAGGGACTTGAACAAGGCGTGTCCCAAGGATTGTTACCCCTTACCAAGGATTGATCAGCCAGTGGATGCTACGTCAGACCATGATCTGCTCAGTTTCATGGACGCCTATTCAGAGTATAACCAAATTCATATGGACGAGGGTGACACCCAGCACACAACTTTCTATGCAGATAGCGAAGTCTACTATTACACTATGATGCCATTCAGTCTAATCAATGTCGGGGCGACCTACGAGAGGATGGTGAACAGACTCTTTAATGGGATGATAGGGGACACCATGGAGGCGTACGTGGAAGATATGTTGGTCAAGTCCATCAAAGATGTTGATCACGTGGAAGATTTGAGGAGAACATTTGAGCATATGCATCTCCATCAAGTGCGCCTTAACCCGACCAAATGCGCTTTTAGCGTGCACTCTAGAAAGTTATTAGGCTACATGGTGAGTCATAGGGGGATTGAGGTGAATCCATAGAAACAAGAGGAGATTGAGAAGATGAGAAGCCCCACCTGTCACAAGGAGGTCCAAGGCATGAATGGGAGACTGTCGATGCTCAGTCGCTTTTTGGCAAAGGCTGGTGACAAATATCTCTCATTCTTCCAGGTTCTAAGGGCGAACAAGAAGTTCGAATAGACCCTAGAATGTGAGCAGGCGTTCCAGGACTTGAAGATTCATCTTAAGGCGCTCCCCCTCTAGCTAAACCAACAAAAGACGACACACTTTTCCTGTATTTAGGCATCACACTAGTAGATGAAAGCTCTGTATTAGTCAAGGAGATTGCCAATGGACAAGTGCCCGTGTAATTTGTTTCAAAGGTCCTCACAAAGGCTGAAATGAATTATCTAGAAGTTGAAAAGTACCTCTATGCACTGGTAATCTCGACTAGAAAGCTTCGTCCCTACTTTCACGAACACGAAATCACTACTCTAACAAATTAACCTTTAAAACACTTCCTGCAAAAAACAGACGCTTCAGGGAGAATGATTAAATGGGTGATTAAACTAAGTGAATTTCGAATTAAGTTCGAACTTAGAACAACTATAAAAGGGCAGGCACTGGATGACTTTATAATGAAATCCACATGTCCACCCGAAACGCTGGTAAAAGAACCTGAGGAAGTAAATGAAAGTTGGACTTTCCATACGGTTGGGTAGTCTTCAGTTGATGGCTTGGGGGAAGGATTGGTATTAACACCTCCAAATGACGGTGCTCCTTTGCGATATGCAGTGATACTCACCTTCAAAGCCACCACCAACGAAGCGGAGTATGAAGCACTGATTACTGGTCTCAGACTTGCCAAAATATTGGGTGGTGCTCATCTTAATGTTTACTGTGATTCGCAACTGGTGGTAAACCAAGTCAGAGGTGAATACGTAGCAAAGGGCGAACAGTTGAAGATATACCTGAAGGAAGCGAAAAAGTTAGCAGAGGGATTCAAAAGATTCCAAATAGAAGTCATTCCTAGGAAGTCAAACAAGGAGGTCAATGCATTAAGTTAATAGGCATGGCAGGCGACGCCTCTTCAGGTGCATTTCGTGGAAAACATAGAAAGAGTGGGCGAGTCAATTTTGTGCTAGCATTGACAAAGTTGTGGATTGGGCGACCCCCGTCAAGATATATTCGGAAAATGGCGAGCTGCCAGAGGAAGAGGTTGAATCCAGGGGACTATTGAGGGTGAACCCAAGTTATAAGATCATTGAAGGGACATTATACAAGAAGGGATTCTCCACCTCTTTTCTTAAATGTGTCGCTCAACCAGAGACAACCACAATACTTAGAGAAGTGCATGAGGGGTATGCTGCTTGTCATGAAAGGGCAAGGTCCATAATATGTAAAATCCTCAACAAAGGATATTATTGGCCTACCATGAACAGAGAGACAAAGAAGCTGGTTCAGAAATGTAAATCTTGTCAAGAATACAGTTCAAACATAGCGTGCCACCCTGCAGACTTAACCTCAATTAGCGTTGGTTGGCTGTTTGCACAATGGAGAATCGACTTGGTCGGACCTCTTCCTTGGTCTAAGTAGCGCACCTTCGTAATACTAGCGATTGGCTACGTCTCTAAATGGATTGAGGTGAAGGCATTATCGTCGACTAGGGAGTTTCAAGTTATCAAGTTCCTAAAATCTAGAATACGATATTCCAAGTGTACTGGTGAGCGACAATGACCCTCAATTCGCTGGCAAATAATTGAAATGGTTTTGTCAATAGTAGAAAATAGAACACAAACACGCCTCAGTAAGACATGCGCTGGCGAATGGACAGGTTGAGGCGACCAACAAAACGGTTCTAAACGGATTAAAAAAGAGGCTAGACACCTCACAAGGGAAGTGGATAGAATTGCTAGTAAATGTTCTTTGGGCGCTTCGAACTACACCCAAACAAGCGACAGGGGAGACGCCCTTTGTCTTGGTATATGGCTCGGAAGCAGTCACCCCAACAGAAATAGTGGTCACTTCGCATAGAGTCAAACACTTTAATGAGATGACAAATGAGGGTCAAATGCGTGTGGAGTTAGACTTGGTGGATGAGAAGAGATGGGTATCTGAACAACTACGAAGAAGGATGTGCCTCGCCACTGCACGATACTACAATTGTCGAGTCTCTGCTTGCCAATTTTTCGTGGGGGATAGAGTATGGAGAAGGAATGAGTTCGCCCATCAAGACAAATTCAACAATCTATCGCCAAAATGGTAAAGACCGTACAAAATCGTCGTCATTCCCCATCCAAACACATACATATTAGAAGATGAAGAAGGAACGACTTTGAAGAACACCTTCAATGCGGAGCATTTGAAAAAATTCTACGCTTAGGCATCACTATATTACCAAACAATTGGTACTTAATCAAATTTATGAAGTTTGGTGGGTTATATGCAAATAACGTTGATCCATAATAGCGTATGGGATATTAAAAGTGTTTCAGATGAATGGAAATACTAAGGCTAAAGCGATCTAAGTGCTAAGACGTTTTGAATTCCACAAGCGTTGTAAACACTTAGTCAAAAAAATAAAGAAATGGAAATGCTGAACAATAAATCCATAACAAGAATCGCAATTGTCAGTACAAATATGCCTCGCTGAGAGGACTTAGCAAAATAAAGAAAAAAAATACAAATGAATACTACAAAATACTAAGTATCTATGACTTCGACAGAAGGGGGATCATCTTTAGGAGGAGAAGGCTGAAGAGGCGCTTCGACTTCGGGCAGAGGGGCACTTCTGTTGAATCTGCAGGCGGAACAACCTCAGAGTCAGCGACGTGCTTGGAATGGCGGATGGGAAAGGGTGCAAAAGATTCATCTTCTTCATACCACGTGTCATCTTCCTCTTCGCCCGCCTTGGTTTTTCACGCCTCCACTCTGGCCTCATAATCCAGAAACTTCGTGAAGGAGAGAAGCGTCATAATGGGAAAAACGATGTCAACATGCAAGATATCCTTACGAATATTTGTGAAGGCATTCACCAAGGCTTCCCGACTCCATTGTGCCACCTATTTTTCATAGGCCTTGCTACCTTGGAATGCCTCAACTGCCTTAGAAAAGCGTTTGGAAAATTCCTTCTTGATAAGCGAGACCTTCTGCTCAGCCTTGAAAACGCGGCTCAAAGGAGGCGAATTTACCCTTCTCCAACTCAAGTTGTTAGAGAAGATCCATGACTTTAGCAGTTGCCTCAACCACCTTCGTTTGTGTCGTGGCCGCCTAAACCAATTTTGCATGTGCCCATTGCAGCTCCTTTGCGTGTCGTGATGCCTCGAGCTCCAACTCATCCTGAGCGGCCCTCCCAATCGTCATGCGACACTCGATGCGCTCGAGCTGAAGTTCAAGCTCACTCGCTTGAGCACCCCGGTGGTGGCCTCCCTCTCGTCGGAAAGCTCCACTATGGCGCTCCCCATTTGAAGTTGCAGCGGGAGGAGCTGAAAATAAATTATTAGGACAAAACACTTAGAAAGATTTCAGAAAAATTTATAGACAGGAGTGATACCTGTGAAAATATGGTAATACCCTGGCGCACAAGATTGTCCAGAGCGCCACCAGACTTGTCAATTGGCGTCCTATCAGCAGGAAGACATGTGCCAGTTAGGAGATGAAGACCCATGTTCAGATCCAGCAGAGTGTTCCTCCTCACCATGGGAACGTATTGGAGTCGCTCACAAGGAGTCCAAGGCGTTTGGTCGGGGTTATCGTGAGCGATCCATTCTGGAACGCCATCCACCTTAATGTCCCGGTGCAGATCCAACATCGGACCCGCATATGGAGCGTAGCACCCCTCTTGGTTACCCAACAGGAGTAGAGGCGTCTCTCTCACCGGAGTCTTCGTCTTCTCTGAAGAGGGAGCGCTGTTTTTTTTTTTACGATGTATACGGATCCGTCGTCCTTGATGCTCTTTTTTGTGCAAGTGCCATCAACAAACACATGGTAAGTCCAAGCTATCCATGTATCCTTCACGACATGCACCCCCCCACTTCTTAGTATGAAGAATATTTAATCTTCTAGCTAAGAGGGAATCGTTGCAATAGCGGGAGTAAGGGACCGCACCTTTGAAAAGAGCAACCACCCCTTGGGAAGCAGGACTCAGTGTTGAAGGATCTGTTGTCAACGGATCCACTTCATATTCAGGGAGCTCCTTCTTCTTAGAAGAGTTGTGCCTCTTCGTTTTCTTTGAACCCTCAGCGGCGTCGCTAAGGGCCTTGCCTTTTTCCTTTTCCTATTCAACCAGGAGGGAGAACGCAATGTCAGCGCGCGAAACATTGTTATCTGCAAAGGAAAATAAAACAAGTTATTACCCGAGAAGTAGAAAATGGACGCTACATTGGGGAGATGCCAGTGTTTAATAAGTCTTCCTCTGTGGTCTCCTTAGATATCCACGAAGTGCGCCCTGCTATGTGGTTGGCATACACTAGGTGAAGAGACTTTTTATCCCAAGGGATAAATCATCGTCGGAAGGCACCGGTTCACGAAGCGCCTTTGAGGTAATGCACCAAGAAACACCCCCTTGAAAGAAAAAGTAGGAACTCTTCCAATTGGAGTTCCTTGTTCTAAAACCCGTGACTAACGGCCAGATAGAACGCCAATTCTGATACTTATTATCAGGAAATTGGCTGACAAAACTCAACACGCTGAAGCGATTCAAATCTATCCTTTAAAAATGTCGAAACTAAACTAAGGAATATGTATAGCCCCACTTCTCACACAACACCATAAAACTTACCCAGGTGCAAATAGAATTTGTGAAAAATTGGGTGGGGGAGACGCTATAATACCGACAAGCTTCTGTCAGGTCTGGGCATATAGGAAACATTAGCTCTACATCAATCTGCAGGTGATAGATGACTTCCTCGCTCTGACCTGGCTTAGAAGTTGTATGAGCGTTTTCCGGGCCGCTCTCATTCGGAATGGGAAAACGTGGAGAGAAAGCGTAGCCCAGACACACATCCTCTACCGCTTTATTAAAGATCGACCTAGATATTATATTCGGTTTTGGGTCGCTAAAACCAGGGGAAAGAAAACATTGAAATCACCTCTTGCCGAATCGCTCACCATTGAAGAAAGAAGATGTTCACGTCGGGGATAGAGACTTGGCTCGAAAGGGGTGCATCGAGCTATTTTGGGCGACCGGAGAACCTAGGGCGATCAGAAAGGGCACGAAAGAGTTGTCGGAATTCTAGAGAGAATGCAGAGCAAATTCTAGAGAGAGAAAGAGACTGAGAGGTAAAAGTGAAAAAATGAAGGGGAAAAACCAATTTAAAGAGGAGCTCCCTAGGGGAGATGGTCAGACTAACCATAGGGGCAATAATTGTGTGAAACCCTCAGAAAACCCAAGGGTTTCTAACGATTCACTACACGCTTTAGTTTTTTTCCTTGCCTCTGCCTTATGAGCCGCGAGTAGCGTGGCATAAGTGACTCTCAGCAATAAATAGTAGGCCAAACTTACGGTTAATTAAAGAGAACACCATAACCTTGGCAAATAACACCATCAAACCCAACATGAGTGACATTCATATTGGGCTTCGGGGGCTGATGATGGATCCTGCAGCCTCCGACGAAGCTTTGACACCACGTCTCGTCGCTAGCCTCGCGCCTCCATTATCTCCGACGTCGTTAGGTCTCCCCGCACCATCCCATCCCCATAGCCTTCGCGGTCGCCAAGTCCTGCACCACCAACACAACTACCCTCGTGCCAGCCTCGACGAACAACCACCAGTCAAGCCGTTCCACCACAATCGTCTTCTTTAGCTATCACCTAGGTAATTCAAACCATAAGTTTTAATTTTCATGTAAATTGTTCAACTAAGTAAAATTAATAAAAAAAAAAAATAGTAGTTAGAATGCTTAATATTTTGAAATTAATGATTCATTATGACTTTTGCTTATGTTTAATTGTGAAACCTTAATTTTCAATTTTAGGGTAAATTGTAAAATTAGATAAAATTAATAGTTAGAATGCCTAATATGTTAACATCGATAATTTATTATGAGTTTCACTTAACTTATCATATGTTTAATTGTGAACCTAAATTTTCATTTCGGGGTGAATTGTTAAATTGAGTAAAGTTAGTAGTTAGAATATTTATAATATGTTGAAATTGTTAACCAGAAAGGAAAGACTGAGTGACGGTCGGGCTTGTTCATTATTCAGAGTGGAATTAGAAATGCTACCATAAGTGGCATATAGAATCGTTGCTAACGCACCCATTTCTTCCTATTTCTTCCAGATTGACCGCTCATATCTATCAGGATGGAATTGTCTGATTGTAGCACGACACGACGTTATGCTTCAATGGCTAAATATCAAAGTCGACCAACTCTACAATGTAGCTACCTTCAAGAGAAAGGAATATACTACTTTGCTATTGAATTATCCATTGTTTTTTTATGATTTATTGATAATACTGTTATGCTAAAATTAATTTGTTCAATTAGGTGTTAGTATTAATCTATATATATACATAGTGGATATAGTTTAGTGTTATGGTGGTAGAGTCACCAACTATCAGGGCATTCGTAGTTATGTCGACAGTAATTCCTCCGGAACTCACAACGCTAAAGAAGACATAACCCCTATACTCAGTTGAAGAAACTTGTTGGTGCAGTTTATGGGTTTAGTGGTGTTGAACTTGACTTTTAGCTTGATTTTTTTTTGGTCACCAGTTTTAGCTTGATTGGAATTTGGATAACATTGTTATTCAAATAAACAATGAACATGCATTGGAAGAAATTTTTGAAACGTGCAAGGGAAACATGAAGATCTATGTGTCGACAAGAGTCATTATTGACGGAATGAATAAATTATTTGTTATAACGTGTGTTAAAAATAAAAATTGGACTAGATATATGATTAAAATAACATTATAATCAAACAAACGTTATTGATTTTCTATTATAGTGCGACCCAAAAATATGGATTTTTTTAAAGAAAATGACATGCCCACAAATCTCATTCAAGGGTACAATTATTTTGGTTAATTTAAAAATATAAAGATTAGTATGGTAATTAATTTTATAATACGGGTCAAATTTGAAGAAAAAACATAGAATTAATAGATTTCTTGTAGGTGGCGATGTGTTAGTATTCAATTAAATTTAAAAATAAAATAATGTTAGTTTGACTACTCGCTTGTTTTGTTGGGTTTAAAGTTTAAACGACGAATTTCCTCGAAACATGAGAAAGCTTGCAAACGGTGTCATAACTGACCCACGTCAGGAAAATGAAGATTTTAAAAAGTAGGTACTGTAACAAAAGAATTCGAAAAAGTAAGTATACTGAAAACATATTTAACAAAATGTATATAAACGCTACTAGGGGTAACGTTTTTTACAACGTGCGCTATTTTGAGTAGCGTTTTTCAAAAAACGCTAATAGGGGTACCGTTTTCATGAATTTCGCTACCCCTAGTGGCAAATTTTTCTTATTTTTTTTACGTTTTTGACTGCTTTTGACGATTTGATGTTTAATTTAAAAATAAATTAAACAAAATATTAAACAAAATTTAAAAAATTACAGTAAGTAGATATTTTAATTTTGATTCAAATGATGCAAACAATATTAAATTTGAACTTACGGATTGACTGTAGGCTCTGCCGTAAGTTGAGATATGAAAATTTGACTTAATAAAATATAACTCATACCCTGTAAGTCCAAACTGACCATGGTGAACGTCATTTATGTCGTAATTCAATTATCTACCTGGGGTAATTTTTTTGATTAGAAATACTATGATTTTGTCACCTAACATCGCTTGTCTTAAAATTTGACTGAAATAATCAAATGCATTAGGTGATAAATTTAATTATGTATTTACTCAAAACAAATAAAAAAAATTAAAGTGAGTATATAAATTACGTATTGTATTATACGGTCAGTCTAAAAGCAAAATATTAACGTCTAGTTAGCGTCATTTAATTTGTAATTAAATTATCTACTCACTTTACTTTTTTTTTATTTGTTTTGAGTAAATACATAATTAAATTTCTCACCTAATGCATTTGATTATTTCGGTCAAATTTTAAGACAATCGATGTTAGGTTACAAAATCATTGTATTTCTAATAAAAAAAATTACCCTTGGTAGATAATTGAATCACAACATAAATGACGTTCACCGTTGTCAGTTTGGACTTACAGGGTATGAGTTATATTTTTTTAAGTCAAATTTTCATATCTCAACTTACGGCAGAGCCTACAGTCAATCCGTAAGTCCAAATTTAATATTTTTTGCATCATTTGAATCGAAACTAAAATATCTACTTACTGTAATTTTGTAATAAATTTTTAATTTATTTTCAAATTAAACATTAAATCGTCAAAAAAAAATAAAAAAACGTAAAAAAAAAAGAAGAATTTCGCCACTAGTGGTAGCGAAATTCATAAAAACTCTACCCCAAACAGCGTTTTATGAAAAAACCTACCCCTAGTAGCGTTTTTTGAAAAACGCTAAAAAACGCTACCCCTAGTAGCGTTTATATACATTTTGCTAAATATTGTTTTCAGTATATTTATTTTTTTAAATATTTTTTGCACAGTAGTTACTTTTTAAAAACTTCCAGGAAAAGCTATAACACTTGACCCACACACGTCACAAGCCAGGACTATTCCTAAACTCCAAGGAAGACATCTCAAGCTCACCCTAATCCAGTATAAAAGACGAGACACATAAACGACAAAATCTCTATCCAACGAAGTGAGTACCTCATTCTCACCCCGACATGGAAAATGAACGTGTACGTCTAATAAAGGTCTGTCTGACTGCCCATGATAAGGCGAGTTCCCCATGCTCGTCCACGCCAAATTACAAAGACTTATAATAAAATCTAGGCATCCAGAACCCTCCTTCACATCGATGATACTTGCCTAAACTCGATCCTGAGACTGAATTTGATAATTATACCAAATCTTACCGCATAAAATAGTTAAATATATCAGTAAACCTAGCCATAATCCTCGATGAGATCTCATACACTAAATCTTAACCTTCATGCAATGGATAGTAAAATATCGCCTTAAGTATAAATAAATCACAATCACCTTCACTACAGTAAGACTGAATTCTAAATTACATATATTCGAACACTATACTCACTTAAAAATCATAGAGGAATTAGAGAAACAACCTCCATAGTCGTTTTTTACAGGTCAAAGAGTTCTCGGTTCGACAACCCGACGAGTCTACTCAAGCGAATTTGGCACGCTTCCCGACACTCCCGAAGAGTTTTTCCAACCTGGATCAACTTTGTTCCAACATTGACATTGCCATGACAGTGTCTGAGTGTCCATGGATTCAACACATAAACCAGTTGGTAAGAGTTCTGAGGATGTAACCAAGAACGAGACTACCCTCGAACCTCTCCCAAAATAGTCCTGACTCAAAGAGTGATTCCAGACATGCTTTATTGCTTGCAACACTTAGCATCTACAAAAAGGCCCTCTCGAGGAAGACGAAAGTTGAATCCAAAAATCCAACAACCATGAAGGGCACCTCAAAGATCAAGGTGAAAGAAAACCAAATATGGTAGAAGAAAGTTCGCCTAATGAAATCTAATGATGCTCAAGTTATGACCACATGAGGGGTGATAAGACATAAAAGATCGACTAAAAATATGTCTTACTCGAGTCGCGGGGTAAAATGAAAATATGAAGACAAGTTTCTCATTCTTGCAAGCATCAAGAAGGAAAGAAAAGTCACAACACTTGTGCACAATTGTTAAGCGAAATGTCGTTGCCTCAATCTCCTTGAAATCAATCTCACCTGAAAGTTCCTTTCACCCAAAATTTAGGAGAAAGTGTTAGGTCTTAACACTGACCTTACCTCGAGAAATACGAGAAGATCCGAAAATGACATCGGAGTTGACCAACCTCGAGAAATGTTAAAACACGTGTCCCATAAGGGACAAGGTAGGACTATCCCTAAAGTACAAGGCATGCATCTCGAGCTCACCCCAATCTGGCATAAAAGGCGAGACCCACAAAGGTTAGCATCTCCATCCAACAAGATGAATACCTTATTCTCATCTAGACAAGGAAAATGAGTGTGCACAACTGATAAAGGTCGACCTGACTGCCCAAGACAAGGCGAGCACCCCATGCTCGACCTCGCTAAACAAAGTCTTATAATAAAATCTAAGTATCTAAGACCCTCTCCACAACGATGATGCTCGCTTAAAATCAGTCCTGAGCTCAAATATGACAGTTACACTGAATCTTATCGCATAAAAACGATTAAAGATATTAGTAAATCTAGTCACGATCCTCAACAAGATCTGAATTATTAAATCTTAACCATCAAGTAATAATGAATAGTAAAATATGGTCTCATGTATAAATACATCGCAATCTTCTTTACGGTAAGACTGAAACCTGAATTACATACATTCAAACTTTATACTAACTTAAGCATCGGAGAAAGATTCAGATGAACAACCTCCACGGTCTCATTTTGCAGGTCAAGGAATTGTTGATCTGATAGTTCAATGAGTCTACTCAAGAGAATTTAGCACACTCTCGACGAGCTTTTCCGACCTAAATCAACCTCGTTCCAAAAGTTTTCACCATCCTTCTTGTTCATCATGTAAAATGAATTTCTTCGACAATGTGTATTTGATGGAAATAGAAAAATCGTATATTGCTTGGCTTCAAAACGTGAAAGAGTTGGTAGGGAAACCCGACCCGAACCAATCCGCAGCATTTCCATTCTATTTAGTTATATAAAGAAAAGATTACGTATAACATAACTTTAGGACTTGGCCATGTGCTTAACCTGAAGGTGGTCCATACCCACCGACAGACCATAAGCTGACCTACGTAACCCAAAACAAAAAATATATATTTAAATACTCGTACTACAAATAAACCAACACTATTATAATTATTGTTTTATAAGGGTATTTACGGTAGGGGTGACAAATCGTACGTACGTTCGTGTTATTATGTGTATTAATATGTTTATCGTGTGAAACTTACAAAAAACTAACATGTACGATAAATTTATCATGTAATGTTCCTCAACAGGAGCACGACACAAATTTTCGTGTGTGTTCATGTCATGTTATCGTGTTGTGTTAAGTTAGTTAGTTATATGTTCAAATGCGAGATTTATAAGAAAATATCAAAATAATAAATTGTTCATAGTAAGAATTATCAATTCAAATATCAGATTTCACGAGTGTTTAATGCATAATTGACAAACTTAATGAATTAAATATCTAAGTAAACTTTTAAAAGCAATTAAATGAGACTTGTTTAAAAAATTATTAAACAATAATAGATTTTCAAGTCCAAATTTATAGTTGGCAAATTAAAAGTTCAATGTCATTGTATTCTGATACCAAAACACAAACACGACACGAAAATAATTTCGTGTTATCGTGCTCGTGCTATTGTGCCATCGTTCTGTCATATGCTTTCACAATTTTTTTCTTAGAAATTTGTCAGTCCTAGTTTACATATAAAAATAGTAGTTGAAAATTTATGTCAAATTTAACCACTTTTGAAAGTAATTGCATAGAAAATCATCTACTTTAGAAATTTGTTTCAAATTAAGATGGGTTAGTTTTTCTGTTTCAACAGTTAAGTAGATCTAGCAAAACGTGCGTACATGCACGTATTTGCTAGATCTAGCTAACGGTTGAAATGGAAAAACTAATCCTCCTTAAATTAATTTGTATATGGAGGTTGATGTGTGAAGAACAAATATGCTTAAGCTTTAGGGCTGGGCATGATTCGGTTCAGGGCCAAATCGGTTCATGAACCGTACCTTTACCACATTTTAAAGAGATACTGTTTACCGCTCTAGTTTTTTGCCGCTCCAGATTTTGACCGATTTACCGTACCTATTCAGAATCGGTTCGGCCGAACCACTTTATATATATTAAAAAAAACTAATCTAGTCTTCTTCAACAAAAACACAGAACTAATGTAGTTCTGTGTTTATTCAACAAAAACACAGACCTAATAGTTAATAATCAAGAATTTTGTATTAAATTAAAGCGCCAAAAGCACCCATCCTGAAGATGGAATCAGACAATCATTCTATTATAGAGAGCAAAATTATACACGGAGCATAATTTAGATTTGCAGGATCTAAAGTTTAGTGGTTTATGCTACTTAATCAAACAAATCAAGTTAAAAGAAAATCAAATCCTACACCCTAAACTCAATTAAAGAAAAACCCAGTTGAAAAAAATGAAGACCAACTTCAAATTAAACCCGCAGAAATAGCGCGCAACAATCCTATGAGAGCAGCGCAAGCATAAAGCACATGGATCTACAAAACACGACCACAAGAAAGACGGACATCAATGAATCGAATCAGGCACTCAAACACAACAAATCAGAAACAGAAAAGAAACGTGTATAAGAATAGGATCTGTCGATGGAGCCACGGAACAGCTGAACTGCTGAAGAGTGAAGTCCTGGAGTTGCTGAAGAGTGAAGTCTGGAGTGAAGATTATGATTTATGAACCAGCTGATTCAGTTTAGTGATTTAGGTTAGTTCGGTCTGGTTTAGTAATTAAATAAAATATTATATTAAAACTGGTACAAAAAGTTGTACGGTTAACCGGTTTTTTATACCTATTATGAACCGCTCCATATTGTTTTTCAAAAAATCCATTTATTTTGTGAACCGGTTCGAAACTGGTACAGTTTGGTATGGTTCGGCCGAATCAGTTTTTTATACCCAACCCAATTAAGCTTCATAGACACGCACACACACACACACACATATATATATATATATATATATATATATATATATACATATATATATAACAGCTTCTTCTTTTCGTTAACTCTATATTTTGATGTCATTTTTGAGGGAATTAAAGTGTAACAAGACACATGCGTATGGTCCCCCAAAAGAAAATAATGACAAACAATAATGATGATGATGTTTATTATTGGATTTGGGAGGGGCCATTTCATAATGTACGATCACACAGAATGTAACATTGTGGGATATATAGAGACATGACTCATTCAGATGTTTATTCATACGTCAATTGGTATTTACTTGGTGAGTTTTTTCCTTTCTATAACTGCAAAAGAGAATACTAAAAGGATGATCAATTAAAACAGTTGATGGTTTTTAATTGATTTGGTGTACATAATTCTTAGATTTTTTCCGATTTAGATGGACATTTTTTTAATAATTTAATACTAACATGTCGGGAAAGGTAGTGAACTTGAGGAAGTTAGGATTAGTTTGTAAATAGTTCAAATTCAAAAGAGTGAATGAAATTTTAAAAATGACTATTCTCCTTGAGTATTTTTAAGTACTTGTCAAGTTTTTAACATTACAAATAAAATGCTTTTCTCATTTTCAAGAATCAAAGAAAAATATAATTCAAAAAATGAGTACATGTCTTTGTTATATCAATTTTCTATTTTTTAAGATTTGTTTTCTATTTAATTTTCATTCACCACAGCACTATCACATTACTATTGTGTGACAGTGTCAATAAATAATCTTGGCTATGTAACCACACTATCTTTAAAATGTGAGAGTGCATTACACAATATATATTACCGTTCGATCATATTGATCAATTTTGTGAGTGCATTACATCCATTAACCCTATATATTATAAGGTAATTTTAAATCATCACCTTCCTTAGTTGTGTTATGAGCTAATACAAAAAATGAATACTTAAAATTATAATGGAAAAACGAAAAAGTATTATATTCATTTTAAAGTTATATATTATTTTTTATTGACATAAAATACAACTAACGTGACACTTTGTGCGTAACTAATAACTTTGTTTACTAGAATATTTTGCAGCAGTCTTTCCTCGATAGGCTATATACTACGTAGTTTCAAGAGAGTCTTCAATCTTCATTCATTAAAGTTGATATATAATTCCACGTGCAAAGATGCCAAATTAATGTCGTCTACTCATATAAAGGAACACAAACATGAGACATGATAGTAAGTGTCATTCATTTTGCATAGATATACTTACAAAATATTTTTCGATAATTTTATATTTATTTTACGAAAAATTCGAGGCAACTCTATTTATTTTGTCGAAATAAATAAATTATATATATAAAGAAGAAACGTATAATAATACTACTAAGAGGACGTATATGTATGAGCGATGTATCTTTGCACGTCATCTACCTCGAAACTCGAAGTTGTACTGAAAAAGAAAAGCAAGAGAAGTTCGAACACGACATCTCCAAAAGCCTGATTGCCTCACGTGTTCAAAGTATTTACTATAAATAGTAAGTACATATACATATTTAGTTTACAATTTCTGATACGACACGATTAAACGACATATAACGTATTATACGATAATAATACAACACGATTACTAAGCGTGTCTAAACAACTATTCTATGTTTATACACGATAACTAATCGTGTCTAAATGTCTCTAACATACAAATACACGACAAATACACGTGTAAACACGATTAATCAATCGTGTCTAAATGTGTCGTTTATAATCGTGTCATGTCTAATAGTGTCGTTTCCAAATTGTATACAGTTACAGTGACCCCTTTAAAAAACTATACTGTCTAGCTGATAATTAGTTTACAATTGGGCTGACTCTAAATATATGTATTAATAATAGTAATACATGTATTAATAATACAAATTTCCTATAATAACAAATATATTTAAACATTTAACACAATGCATTTATAATAACAAATTTTCAATGTATTTGTTTTCTTTCCATTTGCAAAAAATAATACATAATGCATAAGACGATTTTTTCTATTCTATTTTATACTTCATATTTTTAGTACTTTATAGTTCAATAACTATTGCATCATAATATTAATTAGTAATATGTTCATCAAATATCATACACTAAGTTTTATTTCCTACAAGTAAGCATGATCAATATTTGTAAATAAGTGTTAGAAGTTTCAAGTTTAACAACTCTATCATGGCAAAGACAAAAATATTTCTTTAATAGAGTATTGTCCCGCATAAATATAATATAGTACATGATATTAGACATGAAACTCCAAATTTCGTTTCCCTCCAACGACTAATTAACTCGGTTTATTTATTTAGTCCAATAAACTATAATTCAACAATTAGATTAATGCATATAAGAAATTAATTAATATAAATGTGCATTTAATTAAGAATTAGAATTGAAAAAAAGCTAAAATAGTATAAAATAATTCATGTATATATATGTGTAAAATTATTTACTTTAATATTCATTTAAATAATTTTTTTAGTAAAATTTGAATGTTATTATATATTTGTACAAAATATTCATCTTTATTGATCTTTATTGATCTTTATCGTGTCGTGACGTGTATGTCGTGTTGTGTCTAATCGTGTCGTGTTACCGTGTAGTGTGTCTTGTGACACGTTTATTAAACGTGACGTGTGTTGTGTTTGACTTTTAGAGACACGTTTAAAACTTATCCATTTAGACACAATACGTTTATTGACCCGACATAATAACTGACCCGACACGGCCTGTTTGCCACCCCTACACATATGACATACATGTACTAAAAAAAAAATAGTAGAGATTTTATTACCATGTTGGGAAGGGGGCGGGGAAGAGTCATTTTTCAACAAAAAACTTCATGATATATACATTACATAAAAAGTGAATGATAGAGAGTACAATTTGTATTGAATATTGAGAATACAGTGCATCACAAGTTAAATGGTGAAATTTTAGTTGATCGTCTTCAACATTCATTAGTGGGTTACGAGATATATTAATCTAACAAACATTTTATAGTATAATTACTTAGCTAAATTTGTTTTTCTTTTTAAGGTGAGTAATTGATTATAACTGATATAAAATGATTATTTATGTTTATTCATATGACTATTTGATTATTTTTACTATTCAACATTATATTATTGTGATTAGTCACTATTTTAATACGTCAAATGTTCAAATTACCCATGTCTTCACAACCTTATTATCGTGAATCATCTCAAGAACTACCTAAGAAATATTACCACTGTCTACACAATCATTCAATTTCACATTCTTCTTCAAGAACGTTTTCTTCATAATTTTCTTCTTCAAATCAAACCTAGAAATCAATTCTGAGTTCCAATCGAACCCATAAATCACGTTATGGGTACAAACAGAACCCAGTAATCATGTTTTGGGGTTTGAAGAAGAAATTGATGAAGCAAATTTTAAAAATCGAAGAAGTAGATTCTGGAAATTGAATAAGCGGATTCTAAGAATTGAAGAACAAATGAAGAAGGGTATAAAAGTCATTTGACAAATAAAAAATGTTAATCAATTTTTTAAATTGTTGTGTATAGTAAGTTTCAAAGTCCATACTAAATGACATTTGTTCTATTATATTCGTACCTCAAGTTTTCGTCTAGCATGTTTTTTTTGTTTTTTTTTTTCGAAATACCCAAAATAACTAAAGGGGTCTAATTGGACCCTCAACTTACTCCCACGGGGAGCGCATATAGCTTAAACAGTAAAATAAAAAAATTCATCACTTTTTCTATTTTTGTTAAATTTTTTACAAAATCTCAAATATGATCCTTCTCTCATATTAGGTAAAACTTTGCTTGGGCCCATTAGAAACTCTATGGGCCTTGTACTACAACAAAACCCACTTCCTTCAAACCTTGGCCCAAAGCAGTTATTCGAAAGAAAAAAATCTAACTTTATAGCATAAGTGTATACTATGTGGATTTAATGTAGAATATAAGATCGGCATCGCCCACTGGGTCATCCGACCGCTGGTGGTAGAACCCGTAATTGTGCTGTGAAAAATCAAAAAACATCGTCATTTTTTATATGGTTAACCGTACAATTATGGTGTAGTGCGGTTATGGTGATGAATTTTCTACCAGTAATGGTTATGAATATGATTATGATATTTTAGTCATAACTATGACCATAGTTATAACCATGGTTATTATATAAATATAATAACAACTTAATATTAATATATTAGTAAATACTAATAATAGAAGTAAGATTTTCACTTTTAGATTTTACGAATCCATAATTTCATGGTAAAATATAATTGAATTATGTTAATGTTAAATGATAATAGTGTTAATTTTGAATGGTGTTAATGTTGAATGATGTTAGTGTTGAATATTTTTGTTGTTTGTGATATAAGTGTTGTAAATTGAATATTGAATGTATTTCCACCAATTGAATTGATTTACATGTATTCTATTTATACAATTGAACTAACAACTCTCTAACAACTATATTACTGTGCTAACAACTATATTACTGTATCTAACACCTATTCTAACACTCTCCCTCAAGTTAAACACTGGATCTCCGATGTTTACCTTGCTGAGTATAGTATTGAAAATTCTCCCGTTTACTGCTTTTGTCAATATATCTGCTAATTGGTCTTCAGATCGTGCAAATGGTAGTTCCACAATTCTCGCTTCAAGTTTTTCTTTGATGAAATGTTTGTCGACTTCTACGTGCTTGGTGCGTTCATGTTGTACTAGGTTGTGTGCGATGCTGATTGCAGCTTGATTATCACACATAATTTTGCTAGACTGTGATGGAGGAAATCCAATCTTAGTTAACAATTATTGTAACCATAGGATTTATGTCAATCCTCGGCCACTCCTCGGAATTATGCTTCCGCACTTGATAATGCCACCACTTTATGTTTCTTGCTCTTCCATGTAACTAGCTTTCCCCCGATGAAGGTGAAGTATCCTGATGTCGATCTTCGATCTGTTGGATTTCCTGACCAATCTACATCGGTGTATCCTTGGATCTTCAAGTGTCCGTTTGGCTTGAAGAGTACCCCGTGGCCTGCTGTCCCCTTCAAATACTTTATAATTCTCCATATGCTCCTTTTGAGGTTGATGCATGAACTGACTTACCACTCCTACAGTATATGCGATATTCGGACGCGTGTGTGAGAGATATATCAAATTTTCCACTATTCGTTGATATTTCTCTTTCTCTACCAATTGTGCTCCTTCCACTATCTGAAGCCCATGGTTTGTTACCATTGGTGTATCCGCCGGTTTGCAATTGATCATTCCTGTTTCTACTAATAGATCTAAAATATATTTTCTTTGAAATATAAAAATAGCTTGTTTAGATCTTAGTACTTCTATTCCCCCAAAAAATACTTGGGCCCCAAACATCTGAGTGAATGAGTGAAAAAGGTGAGTCTACTCTTGTGTTATTAGGTTTGAATTTTTTTCTATGACTTTTAGCTAACACACATGTTTCACAATTTCAATTATTTGACGAAGCTAACTTAGGAAATAAAACGTTTAAATACCCCGGGGATAGATGTCCCAACCTTCGATGCCATAGTTAAGCCTCTTAGTTTACAGGCCCGTGAGCTAGCATTGTAGTACCTTGTTGAGTGACTTCGTCCACGTAATACAATCCATGCCGCTGAGTGCCACGTCCAGTAATCTTCCATGTAGTGATGTCTTGTAGGACACAAAAAGTAGGATACATAATCAAAGTACAATTTAGTTCCTTTGTTATATGACTAATTGATAATAATTTATTTTTTAATGACGGAATATACAAACAATTATACAAGATTAATGTTGGTGAAATTTCAATAGTTTTTCCTTATTCTACAGTGATTATTCCTCCATTGGCTGCTTGAACATATGTTTTTGTTGGTTTAGACAAAGACCTAATGTCAAAATTTTCAAATGTCATTGTATGAGTGGTCCCACAATCAAATATCCTTGATTTGTCTAGTCTATTTGAGTTTTTGACCATATTTACTGTCCCTAGCCATTCCAGGATTATTTCGTTATTTTCCTTAAGTCTATTTGCGAGTATATCGTTTTTATGGATCTGATTTGGATAATTAAAATTCGGATTAGGTGTGAATGAGTGAAAAAGGTGAATCTACTCTTGTGTTATTAGGTTTGAATTTTTTTCTATGACTTTTAGCTAACACACATGTTTCACAATTTCAATTATTTGATGAAGCTAACTTAGGAAATAAAACGTTTAAATACCCCGGGGATAGATGTCCCAACCTTCGATGCCATAGTTAAGCCTCTTGGTTTACAGGCCCGTGAGCTAGCATTGTAGTACCTTGTTGAGTGACTTCGTCCACGTAATACAATCCATGCCGCTGAGTGCCACGCCCAGTAATCTTCCATGTAGTGATGTCTTGTAGGACACAAAAAGTAGGATACATAATCAAAGTACAATTTAGTTCCTTTGTTATATGACTAATTGATAATAATTTATTTTTTAATGACGGAACATACAAACAATTATACAAGATTAATGTTGGTGAAATTTCTATAGTTTTTCCTTCTTCTACAGTGATTATTCCTCCAATGGCTGCTTGAACATATGTTTTTGTTGGTTTAGACAAAGACCTAATGTCAAAATTTTCAAATGTCATTGTATGAGTGGTCCCACAATCAAATATCCTTGATTTGTCTAGTCTATTTGAGTTTTTGACCATATTTACTGTCCCTAGCCATTCCAGGATTATTTCGTTATTTTCCTTAAGTCTATTTGCGAGTATATCGTTTTTATGGATCTGATTTGGATAATTAAAATTCGGATTAGGTGTGAATGAGTGAAAAAGGTGAGTCTACTCTTGTGTTATTAGGTTTGAATTTTTTTCTATGACTTTTAGCTAACACACATGTTTCACAATTTCAATTATTTGACGAAGCTAACTTAGGAAATAAAACGTTTAAATACCCCGGGGATAGATGTCCCAACCTTCGATGCCATAGTTAAGCCTCTTGGTTTACAGGCCCGTGAGCTAGCATTGTAGTACCTTGTTGAGTGACTTCGTCCACGTAATACAATCCATGCCGCTGAGTGCCACGTCCAGTAATCTTCCATGTAGTGATGTCTTGTAGGACACAAAAAGTAGGATACATAATCAAAGTACAATTTAGTTCCTTTGTTATATGACTAATTGATAATAATTTATTTTTTAATGACGGAACATACAAACAATTATACAAGATTAATGTTGGTGAAAATTCAATAGTTTTTCCTTCTTCTACAGTGATTATTCCTCCATTGGCTGCTTGAACATATGTTTTTGTTGGTTTAGACAAAGACCTAATGTCAAAATTTTCAAATGTCATTGTATGAGTGGTCCCACAATCAAATATCCTTGATTTGTCTAGTCTATTTGAGTTTTTGACCATATTTACTGTCCCTAGCCATTCCAGGATTATTTCGTTATTTTCCTTAAGTCTATTTGCGAGTATATCGTTTTTATGGATCTGATTTGGATAATTAAAATTCGGATTAGGTGTGAATGAGTGAAAAAGGTGAGTCTACTCTTGTGTTATTAGGTTTGAATTTTTTTCTATGACTTTTAGCTAACACACATGTTTCACAATTTCAATTATTTGACGAAGCTAACTTAGGAAATAAAACGTTTAAATACCCCGGGGATAGATGTCCCAACCTTCGATGCCATAGTTAAGCCTCTTGGTTTACAGGCCTGTGAGCTAGCATTGTAGTACCTTGTTGAGTGACTTCGTCCACGTAATACAATCCATGCCGCTGAGTGCCACGTCCAGTAATCTTCCATGTAGTGATGTCTTGTAGTACACAAAAAGTAGGATACATAATCAAAGTACAATTTAGTTCCTTTGTTATATGACTAATTGATAATAATTTATTTTTTAATGACGGAACATACAAACAATTATACAAGATTAATGTTGGTGAAATTTCAATAGTTTTTCCTTCTTCTACAGTGATTATTCCTCCATTGGCTGCTTGAACATATGTTTTTGTTGGTTTAGACAAAGACCTAATGTCAAAATTTTCAAATGTCATTGTATGAGTGGTCCCACAATCAAATATCCTTGATTTGTCTAGTCTATTTGAGTTTTTGACCATATTTACTGTCCCTAGCCATTCCAGGATTATTTCGTTATTTTCCTTAAGTCTATTTGCGAGTATATCGTTTTTATGGATCTGATTTGGATAATTAAAATTCGGATTAGGTGTGAATGAGTGAAAAAGGTGAGTCTACTCTTGTGTTATTAGGTTTGAATTTTTTTCTATGACTTTTAGCTAACACACATGTTTCACAATTTCAATTATTTGACGAAGCTAACTTAGGAAATAAAACGTTTAAATACCCCGGGGATAGATGTCCCAACCTTCGATGCCATAGTTAAGCCTCTTGGTTTACAGGCCCGTGAGCTAGCATTGTAGTACCTTGTTGAGTGACTTCGTCCACGTAATACAATCCATGCCGCTGAGTGCCACGTCCAGTAATCTTCCATGTAGTGATGTCTTGTAGGACACAAAAAGTAGGATACATAATCAAAGTACAATTTAGTTCCTTTGTTATATGACTAATTGATAATAATTTATTTTTTAATGACGGAACATACAAACAATTATACAAGATTAATGTTGGTGAAATTTCAATAGTTTTTCCTTCTTCTACAGTGATTATTCCTCCATTGGCTGCTTGAACATATGTTTTTGTTGGTATAGACAAAGACCTAATGTCAAAATTTTCAAATGTCATTGTATGAGTGGTCCCACAATCAAATATCCTTGATTTGTCTAGTCTATTTGAGTTTTTGACCATATTTACTGTCCCTAGCCATTCCAGGATTATTTCGTTATTTTCCTTAAGTCTATTTGCGAGTATATCGTTTTTATGGATCTGATTTGGATAATTAAAATTCGGATTAGGTGTGAATGAGTGAAAAAGGTGAGTCTACTCTTGTGTTATTAGGTTTGAATTTTTTTCTATGACTTTTAGCTAACACACATGTTTCACAATTTCAATTATTTGACGAAGCTAACTTAGGAAATAAAACGTTTAAATACCCCGGGGATAGATGTCCCAACCTTCGATGCCATAGTTAAGCCTCTTGGTTTACAGGCCTGTGAGCTAGCATTGTAGTACCTTGTTGAGTGACTTCGTCCACGTAATACAATCCATGCCGCTGAGTGCCACGTCCAGTAATCTTCCATGTAGTGATGATGTCTTGTAGGACACAAAAAGTAGGATACATAATCAAAGTACAATTTAGTTCCTTTGTTATATGACTAATTGATAATAATTTATTTTTTAATGACGGAACATACAAACAATTATACAAGATTAATGTTGGTGAAATTTCAATAGTTTTTCCTTCTTCTACAGTGATTATTCCTCCATTGGCTGCTTGAACATATGTTTTTGTTGGTTTAGACAAAGACCTAATGTCAAAATTTTCAAATGTCATTGTATGAGTGGTCCCACAATCAAATATCCTTGATTTGTCTAGTCTATTTGAGTTTTTGACCATATTTACTGTCCCTAGCCATTCCAGGATTATTTCGTTATTTTCCTTAAGTCTATTTGCGAGTATATCGTTTTTATGGATCTGATTTGGATAATTAAATTTCGGATTAGGTGTGAATGAGTGAAAAAGGTGAGTCTACTCTTGTGTTATTAGGTTTGAATTTTTTTCTATGACTTTTAGCTAACACACATGTTTCACAATTTCAATTATTTGACGAAGCTAACTTAGGAAATAAAACGTTTAAATACCCCGGGGATAGATGTCCCAACCTTCGATGCCATAGTTAAGCCTCTCGGTTTACAGGCCCGTGAGCTAGCATTGTAGTACCTTGTTTAGTGACTTCGTCCACGTAATACAATCCATGCCGCTGAGTGCCACGTCCAGTAATCTTCCATGTAGTGATGTCTTGTAGTACACAAAAAGTAGGATACATAATCAAAGTACAATTTAGTTCCTTTGTTATATGACTAATTGATAATAATTTATTTTTTAATGACGGAACATACAAACAATTATACAAGATTAATGTTGGTGAAATTTCAATAGTTTTTCCTTCTTCTACAGTGATTATTCCTCCATTGGCTGCTTGAACATATGTTTTTGTTGGTTTAGACAAAGACCTAATGTCAAAATTTTCAAATGTCATTGTATGAGTGGTCCCACAATCAAATATCCTTGATTTGTCTAGTCTATTTGAGTTTTTGACCATATTTACTGTCCCTAGCCATTCCAGGATTATTTCGTTATTTTCCTTAAGTCTATTTGCGAGTATATCGTTTTTATGGATTTGATTTGGATAATTAAAATTCGGATTAGGTGTGAATGAGTGAAAAAGGTGAGTCTACTCTTGTGTTATTAGGTTTGAATTTTTTTCTATGACTTTTAGCTAACACACATGTTTCACAATTTCAATTATTTGACGAAGCTAACTTAGAAAATAAAACGTTTAAATACCCCGGGGATAGATGTCCCAACCTTCGATGCCATAGTTAAGCCTCTTGGTTTACAGGCCTGTGAGCTAGCATTGTAGTACCTTGTTGAGTGACTTCGTCCACGTAATACAATCCATGCCGCTGAGTGCCACGTCCAGTAATCTTCCATGTAGTGATGATGTCTTGTAGGACACAAAAAGTAGGATACATAATCAAAGTACAATTTAGTTCCTTTGTTATATGACTAATTGATAATAATTTATTTTTTAATGACGGAACATACAAACAATTATACAAGATTAATGTTGGTGAAATTTCAATAGTTTTTCCTTCTTCTACAGTGATTATTCCTCCATTGGCTGCTTGAACATATGTTTTTGTTGGTTTAGACAAAGACCTAATGTCAAAATTTTCAAATGTCATTGTATGAGTGGTCCCACAATCAAATATCCTTGATTTGTCTAGTCTATTTGAGTTTTTGACCATATTTAATGTCCCTAGCCATTCCAGGATTATTTCGTTATTTTCCTTAAGTCTATTTGCGAGTATATCGTTTTTATGGATCTGATTTGGATAATTAAAATTCGGATTAGGTGTGAATGAGTGAAAAAGGTGAGTCTACTCTTGTGTTATTAGGTTTGAATTTTTTTCTATGACTTTTAGCTAACACACATGTTTCACAATTTCAATTATTTGACGAAGCTAACTTAGGAAATAAAACGTTTAAATACCCCGGGGATAGATGTCCCAACCTTCGATGCCATAGTTAAGCCTCTTGGTTTACAGGCCTGTGAGCTAGCATTGTAGTACCTTGTTGAGTGACTTCGTCCACGTAATACAATCCATGCCGCTGAGTGCCACGTCCAGTAATCTTCCATGTAGTGATGATGTCTTGTAGGACACAAAAAGTAGGATACATAATCAAAGTACAATTTAGTTCCTTTGTTATATGACTAATTGATAATAATTTATTTTTTAATGACGGAACATACAAACAATTATACAAGATTAATGTTGGTGAAATTTCAATAGTTTTTCCTTCTTCTACAGTGATTATTCCTCCATTGGCTGTTTGAACATATGTTTTTGTTGGTTTAGACAAAGACCTAATGTCAAAAATTTCAAATGTCATTGTATGAGTGGTCCCACAATCAAATATCCTTGATTTGTCTAGTCTATTTGAGTTTTTGACCATATTTACTGTCCCTAGCCATTCCAGGATTATTTCGTTATTTTCCTTAAGTCTATTTGCGAGTATATCGTTTTTATGGATCTGATTTGGATAATTAAAATTCGGATTAGGTTTATTTTGTAACAATATTGATTCTTTTGGGGGGAAATTGCTAGGTTTAAAAATAAAATTCCAAACCCTTTACCCTTATCAGCCGTTCCAGCAACCCCCCTCATTTGAACACCTAGCAGCTCCTTGCTCCTTGCTAGGGTTTGGAAGTGAAGCTCCTTGCATCGCCGCTTCTTGCAACGCATGCTCCTCGGTGAAGGGTCTCCGGGCACTACTGGTGGCTCCTTGATCCGTCAACCGATTCATCCTCGCAGCTCCTTGCGATGCTTGCACCTCGGTGGAGAATCTGCGGTTGATGTTGGTAATTGCAACGTTGCCCACGGCCGCTCCTCCGAAGATTTATTCTCTTATTTTCTGTCGGCTTCCTTCACCGGTGTTGGCGACCTCTTGGTTGCCCACGACTGTGGTGCCTACGACCGCTCCTCCGAAAGTGCCTCCTTCTTTGTCTCCTTGGTTACTTCGATCTTGTGTGGCTGCCGTCGATGGTTGTCTCCCGTCGTTAGTGACAGTGAAGTTACCCATGACGGCTCTTCCATTTGTGGTTCGGTCTGTGGCCTTTTCCGTCGATGGTGGCCTCCCGTCGTTAGTGACGGTGAACTTACCCACGACGCCTCTTCCATCTGTGGTTCGGTCCCTATTTCGAGCACAATAGCTGTATTTGAGTTTCGATTTTTCTGGCCGGAGGGATGATCCATGCGGTTTGTTGATGAAATCTGACCGGTGTTGTCCCCTTGACATCAGGCCTAATCCGCTTGACACGCTGATTTGCAGATTGTCGGATAGGTTTTGCTTGGAGGTTTGATTATGAAAATTTAGGTTGATCGAGCTACCGCCGTTTGACATGGCAACTGATCTTGATTCAGGTATTGGTAGGTAAGCTGAAGGTAAATGATGAGCTATAACAGATTTGGTCCTAGAACTATTCAATCTGCTCTGATACCATGTTATAAATTGAATATTGAATTGTATTTCCAACAATTGAATTGATTCACATGTATTCTATTTATACAATTGAACTAACAACTCTCTAACAACTATATTACTGTACTAACAGTTATATTACTGTACTAACAACTATATTACTGCATCTAACAACTACTTCTAACAATAACTTTATGTATTTATTATTTAGATAACATTCATGATATTCCATTACACTTCACATGTGGTAATAAATATAGTTATACGGTTAAAATTGTGGTTAATAACCACGGTTATGGATATGGTTATAGTATTGTAAATTGTACCCATAATGGTTATAGCTATGGTTATGGTATGCAATTTAAAAATATGGTATGGTTATGGTATTTGTTATACCCGTACCATACCCTAACCATCGACATCCTTACTGGTGGGATCATGGAGTAACTAAAGAGGGTTGTCAATGGTATGGTGAAAAATCCATAACAATGATTGTAAAATTATTATTTTTTTATATTGTTACCCATACCATTATTGTGCGGTGCGACTATGATGATGAATGTTTTACCCGTAATGATTACTGTTATGGTTATGATATTTTAGTCATACCCATGGTTATAACCATGATTATTATATAAATATAATAATAATTTAGTATTAATAAATACTAATTACAGAAGTATGATTTTAACTTTTAGCACGAATCTATAATTCCAGAGCGAACTCTAATTGAATGATGTAAATGTTAAATAGTATTAGTGTTAATTTTGAATGATGCTAATGTTGAATGATGTTAATGTTGAATATTTTTGTTGCTTGTGACATAACTTTATGTATATATTAAGATATCATTTATAATGTTTCATTACATTTCACATGGTGGTAATAAATATGAGTATACGGTTAAAGTTGTGGCTAATAACCATGGTTATGGATATGATTATTGTAGGCAATTTAAAAATATGGTATGGTTATGCTATTTAACATACCCGCACCATACTCTAACCATTAGCAACCCTACTGTCAATCATAAGTTATAAGACATTATCAAAATAAAATATAAGAGACAATTTGATCAAAATCAGTTGCGTGTATTCAGTAAATTTACAAAATGTTTTTAAACATATACAATTTCTAATTGTTATACCCTTACTTAGTTAATACTTGAACCAAAGTTAATTCAAATTTTGTTAATACTAACAGACTTTGAATATTCAGTTGGATCCTATTGAAAATTATTTTTCTCTAAAATGACTATTTTGTTTCTTACATATTCATTTTAGTTAATACTCTTCATAATAATAAAAGTGAAACATATAAGTATACAATAACTAAAGATAAAATTGACAAAAGAAAACTAACAAAAAAGTCAAGTAATCAATAAAATATTATTTATAATATATTAATATTTACTTATTTACATATATATATACATATATATTCAATTTTGGTTCCAATGCGAGTACCTATTATTGAAATCAAAAATGATATAACCGATTTCTATATTTTTTTTCTCAAACCTTACCCGAGCCCTACTCAATAACCCAATTTCGAGTAGGTTCATGATCCAAATGAGTATTTTGCTTACCACTACAATTCACCATTCTACTAATTGTTCATTACCTGCATACACGACATAAACGTGGTGATAGATATCAAGTGTCAGCAACTTGAAAATAAGACGTTGACTTCTTATACCGTGACTTGTCGCATACTCAGGGCACCCTGTTAACAAGTAGAGGCGTCGAATATCTTAGAGTCAGCATGAGTCGTGTTTTTACATAGTGACTTCCCTAAGGTTGACCCATAACACTATGCCGCTACATAAATACGCAACTACTCTGAGACAAAAATGAAGAGATCTACTGACCTGAAAAATCAGGAAGACAACAACCCTAACTTGATAAGAAGTCATTGTGGTTTACTGTATCAGATTCATAAATACTAATCATGGTATTAAATTAACCTTACACCCAGGTTAAGTTTTCTCTAAAAATACCCCAATGTTACATATTAATAGGATACACCTACTTTTCACACACATATTATTCCCTAAATCCCGAACTTAATTTTTCATCGAATGGAAAACATCGCACATATTCATGACTTCGGTCATCGAAATCGAACATTAGCGTCGACTATAAGAACATCACAAACAATATATGACTCCACCAAACACCCGTGTTCAAGCAACCCCGACGAATCAACCCAGGCGCACCCAGTACCTCTAAGCATGTTGCCGCCTAAGGGAGGCTCATCCTGGCTCCAGCGTAACAACTACATCCTAGAGAACTACTAAGTTCTACCCCTAAAGGGTATTGAACTAAGAGCCCGAGTATGAGTGTTACCCCTAGAGTTTGTTCCAGCAACCTAGGGAGTGGCTACAACCTAAATTCGTGTACAGTTCAATAATGCTCGCCGCCTTGGAGAATCTCCTCGATAGGAGAGACTGACAATCTGCAGGTCACGCCTACACACCCCAACGACCCACACAAGAGAGGCCCAATCGCCCAACACCATGCCCAAACGACTGTGCATGCCGCAACGCCAACACACTTGTGGAGCAGGTCTTGCCCCGATACAACTGTTGGATCTTGATTTCCTGAATGCTGATCTGGCAGTGAATTGAATGCCAATGGATGATTGAAAGGTGCCCTCGCCTTAGCTCCGGTGAACCTGCAGGAAGGGGATCGCAACAGAGGGGGTGTCTCTGGGTCCCTCTCCAATGCTTAAATGAGTATGTGTGTATATAACTCAAAACGTAATGAATGTATTGAAAAGCAAGAGTATTTATTGAGTAGGAGACCAAACCGTAGAAGGCAACAGTATATCTTAGTAAATATTGTGCTGGTGAAGATTATGATAGCATATATTACAGTTATGGCGTAATATTGCAGTTACCATATGTAATCTTTAAAGAATATGTGCCCGAGATATACGGGATATCATGGCCATATCTTAAGGAACGGTTGGTGGGACCAGAGGAGAGAGGCGAAGCTCTTTTCAGGGCGAGCACTCCTATGGCGAGCAGTAGGAGTCCGCGACTTGGTGATGAAAGACGACCAGCGATGGAGCCTTTGGCGTCCACCTTAGCTTGGGCTCGACCATGGGCCACTCTATCGAGGGCCAGATTGACTTTAGCATGGGCCGGTCCAGTTCGAATAACCTGGGTTCACCCCCTCCATGGTTATTGGGCCTCTGGGGCCTTTTCCTTATTGGGATGTCACTATCAATACCCAACATTTGCCCCCGAAGCTTGAGTGAAGTTTCTTCGGTCAAGCTTGATTCCTTGATAGGGTTTGAGATAGTGACACTTGAATTGGGTATTCTTTGTCTTTTTCTGCTATTAATACCTTTATGAACACTTTATGCTTCTTTGGCGATCAGTCATTCGACTGCCCAGGATTGAAAGAATACTCGGTCTTTTATTCCTTCTTGGCGATCACTCGAGACAATCTAGGTTTATGGATGTTTATCCTTCGCTATTTGGCGATCACTGCCTCTGAAAAGGTTTACCCAAAAAGGCATAATAATGCGATGGCTATCACTTTATCTGCATAATGGACATTAGCATTTAATAACTGCACAGTCCTCCAGAAGTCGAACGGACATTTGAGGCACGCCTGTCGTTTATTATTCTGCAACCCAAGGGTAGTCTGACAGTTTCTGTACTGGCCGACCGTTTGTCTCCCTGAGGTGTCTCTTAAAATTCTGACATTGCTTCGATTTTTTCCCAAAAGGTGCAATCATTCTCTGTGCCATTTTGATTTTGTCTGTGCCGGTTTCTCCCTTTTTTGCCTATATAGGGGACGGAAGTTCCACTCTCTTGTCTTTTACGCGTCCCATTCCTTAAGATTCTAGAGAGTTCCTTTGTTTTCAGCATTCTGTTTCTTCGATTCTCTTCTTCTTCCTCTCAATTTTTTCAAACTCCAAACCCAAACATTCCATGGCTACCCGCAGTCAATCTGCAGGTAAGACCAAGGTGACGGCCAATAGGTCTTCTTCCTCAGCCCCAAAGGTGCCTCTGAAGAATGTCAATGCTCCCCTGCTAATCAGGGATGGTTTCTACTCCGGCTTCGGGCGAAAGAAATCTTGACGCCGGACGGTCAGTGGCCACACCTGTAGTGGTGGATGGGCCAGACACCAATGTGCCCCTCTTTTCCCCAAAAGGTAAACACCAAGGTTTTTCTATCTGCTGTTTTTCGGATAATATCCTTTTTTTTTTTTCTTGTTTTCATATTGTTCTTGCCATATCTGATTTTCTAAGTAGATATCAAGCCTAATGAACTGAAGCCGGCTCAGTTCAAGATGGTAGTCGCCATAGGTGGCTTAAACGAAACGGATGCCCCCAGGTACCCAGGCCTAGGACTGCAATATCCTCGTGACAGAGAGGTTTACCTTTATGCGACCCATGTCGATGCTGGGTTGCGTTTTCCTCTCTACGATGATTTGCAGGAATTGTGCCATTATTACGGGATAGGTCCCATGTAGCTTGTACCTAACGCCATTAGGATGTGGGTTAGATTCAAGTTCATGTGTCTACGTCAAGAATGGACATATTCACTGACCTTGTTCTGATGCTTCTTTCGATTGGCCGCCGGAGCGAATCACCTCCATCATTTCAGACCCGCTGGCCGAAGTTTGAAGAATGGAGAGGTCAGGCGTGGAGCTGAAACATTCATTTCAGGTTGGTCGACGATTTTCGTGCCACCAACTCCAACTATAAGAAGTTCTACTTCTTTTACAAGGGGGCATGACCTGGGAGCGACCGGAACGCCATCGACGACTTTTTCCGGTTGCACAAGCAATCGAGTTTTCACTCCATCCATTCAGTGGCGGAGACCACTGAGAACATGCTAGAGATGGCAGGCATTCATCAGGCCACACCACTTCTTATTGATTGGGTAACTTTCTAACCTTTTTTCCTTTTATTGGTTGTAGGCGGTCGGGGTCGTAAACTCATGGGTCTCTTTGATGACCAGGGTAAGGCGGGGCTATCTTCAGACCAGGCGTCGCTGAACCCTCCTCTTCCTCCCTCCAGGCGTTCCTCCAAGAGAAAGCCTGAGGAAGAATGTCCCCCAGTCACTCCTGGCTCTCCCCAGTAAGGTACATTATTTCCCTGCTTATTCCTTTTTATTTTCTTCGCCTTGAGTTTAGGTTCCTTATACATTTGTTGATTTTTTGCAGAGAAGCCTATGGCTGATGTGGCTCGGGACCCTCATCCTGCTAAGAAGGTCAGGAGTTCAGGCGAGGAGCACCCTGGTCTTCCCAAGATCCCTTATGTTCCTAGAGGTCCTGCTGCCCCTAAGGAGAAGGCCTTGGTTGTGGTCACGGCGACCCGTCCTCCTCCTGATCACCCAGCCTTCGTTCCTCCAAAGGAGTCTGAGGCTCGGAAGAAGGGATCAGTCGCCCCAGGCCCCTCGAAGACTCCCTCTGAGGAGTACTGCCCGCTCATGGGCTTGTTCCAGTCGCCCAAGGATGCGAACTCCAGGGGCATCTGGATCCCCAATGGAAACCTCTCGAAGATGGGAGTTTCTGATCAGAAATCTCTCCGGGGCAACCTGGACTTGTGCATATAACTCATTGAGGGGATAGTTCCTCCCAAGGACCGGGCCCAGGTTCCCTCAGAGTTGCCCGCCATTGAGAGGATGATGAGGTCGCACTTTGAACGAGTCGCCCTGGTAAGATTTTACCTCTTTGTTGTGTCTTTGTTAGATTTTGCATCTTGACTTGTATTTTTTTTAGACTAGCGGTACTTTGCCCCTATTTCCTTTGTTGTCAGCTCATTCGAGTGGAGCTGGCGATCGGTCGAGTCGTCGGGGAGCTCGTCGATAAGCAAACTGACCTTGTTATTGAGCTGGAGCAATACAAGAGTCTGGGGTTCTCACCTGGCCAAGTGAAGAACATGAAGTCGACTGCCGACTCACCGGTTTTCCTGGTGGAAAGCGCTCGAGAGGAGTACTTCAAGAAGGAGGAGAGGCTCCTCGCCTTTGTCAAGGGGAAGGAGGGAGAGGCAGCGATTGCCCTCCAGAAGTCTGAAGCAGTCCATCAGCGCTCAGCTGAGGTTGAGGCTGCTAATGCTCGCCTGAAGGCTGAGCTTAAGGAGGCTCAAACTCAGAGGGTAGATGTTGAGGCTCAAAGGGCAGATGCGGAGGCTTAGAGGGTTGCTGCTGAGACTCAGAGGGTTGTTGCTGAGGCTCAGAGGGTTTCCGCTGAGGCTAGGGGGCCCTGGAAAAGGAGAAGAAACAGCTTGCTATGCAGCTGAAGTCTGTTCCATCCCCCCAGAGTGTGGTCGATCACTTCAAGAGGTCCGAGGAGTTTGTCGACTGTGCCTTGGAGGTGATGAAGTCAAAAATTACTGACAATCTCCAAGTCCTGGTCGAGGACATCCAAGCAGTCGATCCCAACTTTCCTCTTCGGGAAGTTGAGACAATTAAGCCTTTCCTCCGGAGCACCCTTCCCCAGGAGACTCCTCCTCCTGCTGCTATCGAGGAGGCTGCCCCTGAAGGCGAGCAGAGCGCCTCCGTTCCTGAGGAGCCCAAGTCATGAAGTCTCCAACTCCTCCGATGATCATCTTTCTACTTTTAATGATAGTTTTTGTCTTCCCTTGTATTTCAGGAATGTTTGTAATTATATTTTGATTTCAGGCTTGGTTATAATATTGAATGCCTTTATCTTCATAAGCCTTTACTTTTATTTGACTTTGAATGTGTTGGCGATTCTTCCAATGTACTTATCATAATTACCTTCGACTTTCTCTTCATTTTATAAGGGTCTCGACCCTTAGGGTCTTGGACCTCTCTTTAGGCTTGAAAGGATAAGTCTCTATAGACTTATCTATTCCCCTCGCCAAGTATAAACTTCTTAAGGAAAACATCTTAAGACTTAAAAGTATATACTTCTAGGCTTGAAGATGTATTACCTTTTCAAAGTTTAAACATTTTGGAGTGTTCGCCTAATTGTAAGGAACTTGTTTCTTATAGCTTCATCATCCATAGTGACCGCTTAAGGTTTCTTGCCCATCTTCTAGGATTCGCTTCATAAAGGAATTGTTATGCTTACTATAGATAACTTCTTCAAAATCTGCCCAACTTATAAGAGAATAGCTTCCTTGATGGACTGATTGTCTTTGTCATTAGCACTCCTGCTTGATTTTGGTAACAGGTCTTATGCCTGACTTTGGCGTAAGGTCTTTGGGTTTTTGCCTAACATTGTTGCTAGGTCTTTTGCATGACTTTGGCGTAAGGTCTTTTGCCTGACTTTGGCGTCAGGTGTTTGATGTTGCCTAACTTTGTTGCTAGGTCTTTTGTCTGACTTTGGCGTCAGGTATTTCGCCCAATTTTGATATAGGGTCTTTGATATTGCCTAACTTGAGCATTTAGGTCTTTCGCCTGACTTTGGCGTCAGGTCTTTCGCCCAATTTTGATACCAGGTCTTTGTTGTTGCCTAACTTTAGCGTTAGGTCTTTCGCCTGAATTTGGCATCAGGTCTTTCGCCCAATTTTGATATCAGGTCTTTGTTGCCTGATTCGGTCATCAGGTCTTTCGCCTAACTTGTGGCGTTGGGTCTTTTTTCTTCAATGCCTGATTCGGTCATCAGGTCTTTCGCCTGACTTTTGGCGTCAGGTATTTTTTTCTTCAATTTGATTCGAGTAGTCATGCTTTATGAAGGAATGACTTTTTTTATTGACATAACATTTTGATTACAAGCTATGTATAAAATCTCCTTAAATGCTCAGAATTGAATGGACAGTGTAACCTTTCGCCTTCGGTGGTTTCCAAATAGTAAGATCCTGGGGTGGCGATCTCTACTACCTTGTATGGTCCTTCCCACTTAGCTGAAAGTTTATTCTGGCTGTCCAGTCTTGTAAATTCATTCCTTCTCATAACCATCTCCCCCATGAAAAATTGGCGAGCGCTGACTTTTCTGTTGAAGTATCGAGCGGTCGCAAGTCGCATCTTGGCTTGTATTTTTTCTAACTGCCACCTCTTTTCTTCTGCCAAGTCGAGGTCGGTCATGCGCTTGATTTCGTTTGCCTCATTGTTAAAGTGTAGGATTATGTGGGTAGCCACCGCTATTTCAGCGGGTGCTACTGCTTCTGATCCATACACTAAACTGAAGGGTGTTTCTCCAGTGGCTGCCTTAGGCGTTGTTCGGATAGCCCATAGTACGTTTTCCAGCTCCTCTGCCCAATTTCCTTTGAATGCTTGAACCCTTTTCTTGAGTCCTGCTAAAACAACTTTGTTGGCTGCTTCAGCTTGTCCATTCGTTTGAGGAGGATGCACTGAGCTGAACCGATGGTCGATATGGTATTCTTCGCAGAGCCATTTGAGTTCTTTACCTACGAATTGTGGACCATTATCGCTAATAAGTATCTTGGGAATGCCAAACTTGGAAAATATGTTGATCTTCAGGAACTTGATCACTTGATATTCCGTTGTAGAGGCCAAAGCTTTCGCCTCTATCCACTTGGTAAAGTAGTCGATCACCACCACGATGTGAGTGCGCTGCCCAGTACTAATGGGAAAAGGACCCAATATATCCATTCCCCATTGAGCAAAAGGCCAGGCACCTGCCATTGGGGACAACAATGTTGGCGGTCGACCGGATCGTGGTGCAAACTGTTGACAAGTCTCACATCTTTGTGTTAGGGCGATCGCATATTTCAAAGGCTCGCCCTCAGGAGGGATGAGAATTAAACCTGCTCCGAGCCTTCTCTTGAAGAAGATCCATTTGTATAAAGCTCCCAGATTTGACTGGTGTCTGCTGATGAACTTGGCCTGCTATCTGCTTCTGTTAGACCATTACTTGTGCTTCCCACTATAAAATCATCTAGTGTTTGACCTTTGATGGCCGTTTTCGACGCAAATTTGATCTTGAACTCGCTGAGCTCGATCGCCCACTTGACCATTCTTCCTGAAGAAACTGGTTTCAGCAGGAAGTTTTTGAGAGGTTGATTGGTGAGAATTGTAATGTCGTGCGCGTGAAAATAAAGTCTCAGCTTTCGAGCAGTAATAACTAAGACATAGAGATACTTCTTAGTCTGGACATATTTTATTTCTGGAGAATTAAACATCTTGCTAACAAAATACACTGGACTATGGACATTATCCTATTCCCTTATTAAGACGACACTGACTGCTACATCGCTGATGCTCAGGTAAAGGAAGAGCTGCTCGCCAGGAATGGGTTTTGCCAGAGCTAGGAGTGTTTGAATGTGCTCTTTCAAGGATTGGAATGCCTCCTCGCAGTCTGGTGTCCACTCGAACTTGCGGTTGGCCCTTAGAGTCTTGAAGAATGGCAGGGACCTGTCACTCGCCCTGGAGATGAAGCGATTGAGTGCAGCTAAGCGACCATTCAGACATTGGACTTCCTTATGGCAAGTTGGGGTCTTCATCTCTTCAATAGACTTGAGCTTTTCCGGGTTCGCCTCAATACCTCGCTCACTTACCATAAATCCCAGAAATTTACCAGACTTGACTCCAAAGGCGCACTTTGACGGGTTCAGGCGAACGATGTGCCTCCTCATGCATTCGAAAGCTTCGCGAAGGTCTACTGTGTGAGGACTACCTTTGATTGTTTTGACGAGCATGTCGTCCACATAAGCCTCCATGTTTCTCCCCAGCATGTCCTGGAACAGGCGGTTCACCATCTGCTGATAGGTCGCCCCGACATTGATTATACCGAAGGGCATCACTTTTTAGCAAAGAATGTCCCCGTCTGCATAGAAAGCGGTATGAGCCTCGTCATCTGGGTGACCCCGGATCTGGTTGTAACCTGAATAGGCGTCCATGAAGCTTAGTATCTCATGACCAGAGGTTGCATCAACCAACTGATCAATCCTTGGAAGAGGGTAGGAATCCTTGGGGCAAGCTCTGTTCAAGTCGCGGAAGTCAACGCACATCCTCCACTTGCCATTTGATTTTTTGACAAGAAATGGGTTGGTGACCCAGCTCTGGAATCTCACTTCTCTGAAAAAATCTGCCTCGATCAGCCAACCAAGTTCCTGTCTGATCGCCAAACACTTGTCTGACCTGAATGATCTCCTTTTCTGAGCGATCGGCTTGATGGAGGGGTCTATCCTCAGCTCGTGAGAGATGATGTCAGTGCTAATACATGGCATGTCGCTCGGTTTTCAGGCAAAAAGCTCCCTGAATTCCTTGAGCAAGGTAGTCATGGCATGCATCTGGTCATTGTTCAAGGTGGTCCCAATGCGCAACTTCTTATCTGGGCCATCAATCTCAACTTCTTCTAACTCTTTCATAGGCGCTGGTCGAGCTAAGTCCTCACGAGGGCCATCCTCTGTTTCGATGGCAAGGGCTTCCCTTTGCTTTTTTATGCGCAGACAGTTCACATAACATTGTCTCGAGGAAGGCTGATCGCCAAGTACTTCTCCAATCCCGTTGGGTGTGGGGAACTTCATTTTTTGGTGGACTGTGGAGGCCACAATCTTATTGGGATTGATCGTGGTCCTCCCTAGGATGGCGTTGTAAGATGTAGGCGAGTCGACTTGATGCTCTTCCATCCTTCGCCCAAAATCACCGGCAAGGTTATTACCCCAAGCGGATAAGTCGTTCTTCCAGCAAACCCGATCAATGGAAAATCGACCCTCTTCAGGTCACGCTTGGACTTGCCCATCTTCTCAAAGGCGTCCAGAAACAAGATATCTGTCGAGCTCCCTCCATCAATCAGAATTCTGTTCACGTCACAACCGTCGAGATCGGCTGTGATAACCAGGACATCGTTGTGAGGGGTGGTGACATGTTCCAAATCGTCTTCGGAGAATGAAATGACAATGTCCTCTTCAGGTCGAGATCGCTTCCCCAGCTGGACCGCTGTAGAAATCTGAGTTGCATAGACCTCCCTTGCATGTGACCCCTCGCCTTCGGCACCAAACCCTCCAACTATCAGGTTGACCACCCTCTTACTCTGGGATGGGCCAGATTGCTCAGGCGGAGCTGGCGAGTGGTTTCGCCTTGGTGGCGTTCGACTCCTATCTCATCCTACCACGAACTCTTTCAGCATCCCTTTCTGAATTAGCTTCTCAATATCCCGCTTCAAAATACGGCAATTATCAGTCTTATGGCCCTTGCACTTGTAATATCTGCAATATCTCTCAGTGTCTTTCCCCATAGGCTGACCACTCATTCGAGGCATTGGTGGCCTTGCCAGACACCTTCTTTCCATCTATACTAGTACTGCCGAGATCTGCTTGTTTAATGGCGTAAAATACTTGAGGACCTTTGGATTTCTAGACCCTGGGTTTTCTGCTCGGAGCTTGCTATCTCGTCCCTTCTTGTCCTTCTTGATCTCCTTTTTACCATAGCGTCGGGGCTTAGGAACCTCCCTTAGCGAGGTTGTCAGGAAATTAGCCTCGGCGTTCGCCCTCTCAAGGTCTATGAAACCTTTCGCCCTGGCTGCCAGCTCTCCATCGTTTCAATTTCCTGCACGTGGTAATTGTTGCGCAGCTTTCTCGAGGCCTTGTTAGCCACATCCCGTACTCAATAGAAGGCTCGAATAATCTCCCCGTCCGAGACTCGACGATCTATCTCCGTGACGTTTTGATGGAAACGCCCATAGAAATCAGCCAGTGACTCTCCAGGCTGCTGCTTGACCGCATCCAGGGCGACCACACTCTTCATCAGTTAGCGCTCGCCCATATACATTTCTAGGAACTTGCTTCTCAACTCTGACCAAGTCCCTGTGGATCCTGCACGGAGGCCGAAGAACCAGGACGACTCCGAACCCGATAGGGTTGACGGAAATAATAAAGCCAAGTGATTTGGATCATTTGACTTACCCAAAAGATAGGCCTCATGCTTGTTGACATAGATAGTGGGATCTCCTTCACCACTGTATTCAGGGATAGCCCTGGCGACGACGTCCTTCGGGTTTTTTATGGCGAGGAGATCATCGGCAAAGGGATGAGCGGACCGCTCCCTGAAGGGAGCTGCAATTGTCGTTCGCTTTTCCTGGAGTCTTTTGTGGATAAGCTCGTCCACCTGGTCCAGAGTGCATTGGTTTAGCGGCGCCCTATTCGGCATGGATCCAGATGGATTGGTGGAATAGGTAGCTGCCGGTGGCTCAGTGGACGCCGGGGGTAGGGACTGGTGTCCCGATGTCATCTCCTGATCCTTCTAGGGGGCTGTGTTGCCCGAATTTCCAGTTTCTGTTGGCAGGGGCCCAGCGGCAGTGGGGCGAGCATTTTCCTGAGGAGGAGGGGCTTGTCGGCGAACCTGCCCTAAGATTGCCTCCAACAGTGATATCATCTCTGGGGTTAACTAGATGGTTTCCCCGGCGATGTGGACGGTTTGCGGTGCTGGAGTTTCTGTGTGGTTGGGAGCGGGAGTCGGTCTGGAATTGCCGACGTGTTCTCGGGCCGCCCTTGGGGGGACGGCATTAGGTGCTGCTTGGCTAGCAGGTTCTTGGTGGAGCGGCGAAACGGCGGCGAAATCCGAGTTGTTAGAGGACTGCTCATTTGTCTGGTTCCGGCGATTGCTTTTGGATCGAGTTTTCATGGTTGTATCACTCGATTCCCACAGACGACGCCAAATGTTGGATCTTGATTTCCTGAATGCTGATCTGGCAGTGAATTGAATGTCAATGGATGATTGAAAGGTGCTTTCGCCTTAGCTCCGGTGAACCTGCAGGAAGGGGATCGCAACAGAGGGGATGTCTCTGGGTGCCTCTCCGATGCTTAAATGAGTATGTGTGTATATAGCTCAAAACGTAATGAATGTATTGAAAAGCAAGAGTATTTATAGAGTAGGGAGAACAAACCATAGAAGACAACAGTATATCTTAGTAAATATTGTGTTGGTGAAGAATAGGATAGCAGATATTACGGTTATGGCGTAATATTGCAGTTACCATATGTAATCGTTAGAGTATATGTGCTCGAGATATGCGGGATATCGTAGCCATATCTTTAGGAATGGTTGGTGGGACGAGAGGAGAGAGGCATGGTTCTCTTCAGGGCGAGCACTCCTATGGTGAGCAGTAGGAGTCCGCGACTTGGTGATGAATGGCGACCAGCGATGGAGCCTTTGGCGTCCACCTTAGCTTGGGCTCGACCTTGGGCCACTCTATCGAGGGCCAGATCGACTTTAGCATGGGCCAGTCCGGTTCGAATAACCTGGGTTCACCCCCTCCATGGTTATTGGGCTTCTGGGGCCTTTTCCTTATTGGTATGTCATTATCAATACCCAACAACAACTACCTTCTCCACCATCAACATTCACCATAAATACAATTGTGGAGTTGACTAATTGTCAGTCGACGGTCGGTGGTCGTGAAATGGGAGTAATTAGGCTCATTATAGTATTTTGGGCCTACAATCCACTAGACTTTTTTTTTACCACAACAATCTCTTGGAGTGATAATTCTTTATAGCGAGGATGATAAGACCTTCGACCCGATGATTCATCCAAATCCCAATATCGAGGGGTAGGGCTGGCAATTCGTGTGTGCGTGTGTGCTATCGTGCACCAGGACACGACACGACACGCACGATGGTCCAGCACGAAACACACGAAAATGTAATCGTGTCACAGACACACGACACAAAATTTATTGTATCAACACGACACGAACACGATAACACGAAAATATTCGTTGAAAGTCGTAACATGATAACACGATTTCACGTTTTCACGAAAATAACACATCGGTAACACGGTTCACGTTTGCACGATAACACGACCTAAATAACATAAACACGTCCCCTCAAAGGCAAACAATCGTGTTATCGTGTTTTGAGACCTAAACACTAACACGACACGAAAAAAAAATCGTGTTATCGTACCAGCAAAGGCAAACACGAACACGACTTTTTTCGTGCGTGTTCGTATGGTGTTATCGTGTCATGAGTGAAATTGCCAGCCCTATCGAGGGGTACGAGGTTGAGTCTTGATAACCTTGATTATGAATCGATTAAAGGGCTACGAGGTTGAGTTTTGACCCCAAATTAACCTCATTTATAGATGAATTGGTGTGGGTTAAGATCCAAACCCTAATTTCCCTAAGTTTGGTCTCAATCGAGACTAAATTGAATTGATGCTCAATTTACCCCAATTTGATGGATGCTCAATCAAGTATGGTTGAATCGCGACTCAATCATAATATATATAAAAATTTAGACTTATTTTCAAAAAATTATATTGAAAAAAAAACTTTCAAGTGAATTCCCAAAATGCATCCACTCTAGGCTTGTTAAAAAAACGGTTCGGTCAAACTGAACTGGATCTAGTCTGGTTGTGGATTGGTTTGAACCAGTTCGACCGAACTAGTTTCAAAACTAAACCATTTTTTAAGGTTAAAGCAAGCCAGTTCAAAACAGTCAATTCAATTCAGTTCGAACCGGTTCGACTCGACTAGTTTTTTGTACTAGTTTATTCTAAAAATTCAAATCAAACTTAATTAAACTTATACAATTTTTGAAGAGGCCAAAAAAATAAATTGGTCCAACCTAATTGATTAAATAGTAGAGGGGAATATTTTGTTTGTGTATTATGCGTAGTTCAATGTTCAAGGGAAACAATTTATTGGGTTGGTTCTATTTTTAGATCGAAATGGAACTATTTTTGACTGAACTAGAACTATTTTTGACTGAACTAGAACTGATTTTTGTTTTTTTTGGAAAAACAGCACCAAACGAGTTCGAACTGGTTCTAAGCAGACCAGTTTTTTATGTGTTAAATAGATCAGTTCTTTTAGTAAGTCAAACAAATAATGGTTTGCTTTAAATAGTTGTAGTTCCGTTCTGAACTGGTTCGAAGTCGAACCGGTTCATGAACAAGCCTAAGTCATTCATTAGGGACTAATAGACAATTTAGCCAATAAAAATATTGTGATATCAATTATGTATAATTAGGTGTCTTGCCCGTGCTTTACACGGTGTAATAAATTTAATCTATAAATTATTAATTTTTATATTTTAATTTATTCTTAATAGTAAATGGTGTAAGCATTATCAAATTATTTATTAATTGAATATAAATTACAAAACAAGTTCTAATTTCTTTACTATTATAAAACTTAAATGTTTATTATAAATAATTATGATTGTTATGAAAATAAAATATATTTATATCATACCATAATTATGAGTGAAATAATAATAATAATATCAAAATGCTTAAAAGTAAATTAATAAATATTGCAACGGTAAGTATAAGAAATTGTTCTATTTCTTTTTTAATTCTATTGTTTGATGATATATATATTAATAGGGTTAGTGAATAATAATACGGGCTGGTGGTAATAAAGATATAAGCATTTACTAATATAATGTTAATGCATATTTTTAAATTTGCTCTTATGTTATTTTTTTATCGTATATTTATCATGAATATCTATATCTATATTAATTTGGCTAGGATGTATATAATATTTATAAGTAAGCAAAATAATTTTTTCTAATCAATTTTATTGGTTCACCTAGATTGTATGATAAAATTGCCTACGTGGCATCATATTTTTATATATGTGGATACTTTAAAATGTTCCTAAGCACCACATTGAGCCTTAAAATCTGTTTCAATTTATCACACTTATTACAAACCAATTAGTCAATATTTTCATTTTTTCTTCAAGCTTAGTTTTCTTCCTTTTTAATTAAAAAATCTATTAATAATTATTATTTTAATATATTTAATTCACAGCTCTATATTTGTAGGGTTTAGGGTTTAGGGACGAATAAACAAACTTGTAACTAGATTGATACTATATTTTTCACTCTTATGTTATATATTTGTAATTGTAACAACTTTGATAACAGTTATTACTTTATTTTGAGACTGATTAAAAACATAATTGGAAATTGTATTTAATATTTACAATATTTGCAAATATGTATTTTTGTAATTGCACATGCTAATATGAGAAATTTAATATACATTCATTCTTTCATATAATAAAACAATAGGTTTTCAGTATTATAATATTATTTGTAATTTGTAATAAATTCAAAAATATAAATAAATATAACGTTTCATTCAAACAATTCTCTAATTATAATAAAGTTTGTTAAAAAATAGAACAAAAAAAATAAAAGTTTATTATACAAATAAATAGTAATATATTGATAAAAAGAACAAAATAATCAGACCATAAATGTGTAGGTGAGATAAAATGTGAAACGTACAGTGGGAAACGATGAGAAGGTTCAAAGAAATTCTAGAGTGTCTGGAAGTACACGTAGCGAATCTATGATTACAAACAAATATTAATCAACTAATTAAAATGTTTGTTTCTGTCAACTAAGTAACTGAAAAACTTTTATATTATAATTATAGAAGAGGTACCCAAATTAATATATACTAGAAAACTGATAGGCGCGTTGCGCGATATATAATTATATATTAAATATTAATAAAAAATATATAACTTATTTAATATATATTAGTTTTCATTTTTTTAAAAATAATTACAGCAAAAATTAATTTCGTATTATATAATAAAAAATTATGTGTATTTCTAAAAAATTGTTAAAACTATTTTTTTTTTAATATCATCAACTCAATGTGCTTCAATACTAAGTTTATTATAGAATAAAAATATTAAGTATAATTATTTATAAAATTAATTAAAAATGCCTGAATCAATAATAAAAAAAATTCATACAATGCTAATCAATAATTTTTTATAATGTTTTTTAGACTTTTATTAGTGTCATATGCTTATAAAAATGTTAAAATCATTATTAGTTATTCGTTTTAGTTATTTTAATCATACAAACACTATATTATTTTTTGAACTCACAAAATATATTAAGAGATATTCATCATAAAATTGCAACACAATATCTTAATGTTCATATAATACTTTTAACTTAAATTTTATGATTTCTAGTAGTGTCATATACTTATAGAAAAATGTATAGAAAAAAAAAAGTATTTATATATTTATTTTAATGCATTGTTAGTAGAAAAATGTGTTTGAGTCTATAAATATATGATGGAAAAAAAGGGTTAAATACCAAATAGCTACCCGAACTTTGTACATTTTACAAATAGTTACCCGAACTTAGAATTTTCAAAAATGACTAACTAAACTTTGACATATAGGGCAAATAGCTACCTCCGTTAAATTTTCCGTTAAATATGGACGAAAACTGACGTGGTAACACATGATTGGTCCATAGTTTTAAAAATTATATTATTTTTATAAAATACTAAAACAATTAGAAAAATTCTTTAAAAAACTGGAAAATTAATTAAAAAAAATAAGAGTTTTAAATATAGTTTTTTTAATTAAAACTATGAAAAAAAATAAATGATTAGTTTTTTTTTATTTTGTTTCATATTTTTCAATACAAAAATTATATTACAAACTCTTATTTTTTCTATTAATAGTTTTTTTTTTAATTTTGTTTCATAATTTTCAATTCAAAAATTATATTACAAACTTTTATTTTTCCTATTAATTTTCTAGCTTTTTAAAGTTTGTTTTTTCTGATTTGTTTTACTATTTTAAAAAAATATATAGTTTTTAAAATTATGGACCAATCATGTGCTGTCACGTCATTTTCCGTCCATATTTAAATGAAAATTTAACGAAGGTAGGGATTTGCCCCATGTGTCAAAGTTGAGGTAGCTATTTGCTCCTTCGTCCAAAGTTTAGGTAGTCGCTATTGAAAATTCAAAGTTCGGGTAACTATTTGTAAAACGTTCAAAATTCGGGTAGTTATTTGGTATTTAACCCCCCCCCCCCCCCCCCCCCCCCCCACCCACCCACAAAAAATAGCAATCTGTGGGAGATTCTATTTGCAGACCATCGACTACTAAATACAGACCACTTTTGTTAAAAGACTAAAACGTCCTAATACGTTTTTACATATTTGCCCTTACCTATTTTAAAAATAAAAAAAATTACTAAACAAAGACCACTTATGTTTTTACATCTTTTATACTTATATTCAAAATTATTATATCTGTTATCATCCTTTATATTTGCTTTTTTACCACAAGGCACGTCTCCGATCATCACTAATTATTATATAAAAAATATACAGTATAAACTTACAACACCCTCGTATAACTTTCGAGCTACGTGCTCACTAAAGTTTGGAAGAACATCAAACTCTAATGGACCTCCTGGAAAGGAGATCGGTGTTGAGTCATCTCTTACAGACGTATGAACAGGATGTGTAGAAGGATTATTGCGAGAAGAAGATCCGGTTGTAAGATTGTAAGATTTTTGTAAGATCCGGTCTTAACTATATAACATATATTTTTGTAAGATTGTTAAAATTCACTTTAATATTATTATTTCACGTGTGTAATTTTATATTAAAAATGAAATTATAATAAGGTATGAGATGTTTCTTAATTAATTTAATTTGTAATATAAAAAATTATTATGTGTATAATTTATATTAATAAAATATAATATTATGTATTTTAGTATTGTATAAATTTCACTACAAAAAATATATTTTACACAAAATTATAAATATACGTGTGAAATACTTAATGTTTTGTAACTTATCTTGAGAATAAAGTATAAAACTTGAAAACTTTTAACGTGATTTACATGACATGCACCTATGAATGAAAACTGTACGTTTGACATAGACCAATTAAAATTGATTAATTTTACATTAGAAATAAGAAAATACATAAAAAAAAACTTACTTGTGTCAGTTGTATACAATCTTGTCAAATTAATATATATAGATAGATAGATTATTATCCCAATTTAGGTAGCTTGTCAAAAGTACTTCTCCACTTTCAGCTTCAGCAATCCGGCAACTAATAAAGTGAGTGAAGGAAGTTCGAATCTCAATATAAGCTCTACATTGAGAACAATTGTAACATTTACGAACCCAATCCAAAATTATGAAAGTAATCAAATTCTAAAGAAATATATATTTTTTTTTTGATAATTTAAAGAAATATTGCTTATCTATGTTGGGGGTAGAGTAGTCCTTAGTTCTACGTAATATTAATATAAACACCTACATGATGCTCTAAATACTTTTAGTATTTAAATAGCCAACTATATGTAGTCAGCGAAATAAATAAAGCCACCATTGGTCAAGAAATTAGGTTTGCTTAATTAAGCACTAGAAAAGCAGCAACTGAAGACAATGCATGTTTCTGTAGGCACGCGGGAGATCTGACCAAGGCCACTGGCGGTGGTTAACCTCCCGGCTGCAGCTGCTTTCATCCCCTTCTCTGCCTCCATTGACAACCTCTCTCTGGCATCTGCCGCCTTCCTCTCCATCCTCCGCCGCAGCACATATTCTTCAGGAATGAAGACATCCATCATATTATAATTAAACCCAGTAAGAAAAGTTTGTAAATGCAGCATATACAACTATATATGTGCGCAGACGCAGGGTAACTCTATATCTATACATATATATATATATAGACAGATGATCCGAATACGATGTGCGAGCACCCATGTATTTGATTTAAACAAGGGGACAGACACGACTTACAAGTCCCACGACAGAGAGAGGTTCAGGTTCAGCCAACTTTTATGTGTTGGAATTGCCGAACAAGTCTATTTTTTGGAATTTTTTCAAAAACTGTTTAGTTTAGAAAAAGTATTTGAAAAAGTGTATATCGAAATTTTTTTTTTAGAAAAGTGTGTATACGCGCAACGCGCCTATTGAATAGGCGCATCCCAGGGGTGCGCCTACTGCAATAGGCGCACGCCAGGGGTGCGCCTATTGCCTAAATTTTTTTTTCTTTCCCAAAACACCGGTCTATCAGAAACCACGTTGATTTTAAGTCTGCTTATGGTTTTCCTCCTAAATAGAAATTGAGAGATAGTCTCACGCGTTGCTTTATCTCAGTATTCACAGGTTTTCCTCCAAATTTTCCAACTTGTTCTGAACAACAATGAAACAAAGTTGTTTATTCACAAGTTTCTGAATGAGACTTTTCTTCAGATACACTAGCTAGTTTGACATTTTCAGGAATTACTCCTGCAAAAGAGCTCTTTGGGGTTACTTTAGGTTCCTGTCCTAAATTTTCCAACTTGTTCTGAACAACAATGAAACAAAGTTGTTCATTCACAAGATTCTGAATCTTCCGAATATCTTGTAAAGCTTCTCCAATGACTATAGCTTTTTATATGAGTTCAAGCCTGCTTATGGTTTTCCTCCTAAATAGAAATTGAGAGATACTCTCTCCAGTAAAGAAGAAAGGAAGTTCTAAGAAGAAATGGTTTTCCTCCTGAAAATGTCAAACTGGCTAGTGTATTTGAAGAAAAGTCTCATTCAGAAACTTGTGCATAAACAACTTTGTTTCAGTGTTTTACCTCGCGGATGTTGTTCAAAACAAGTTGGAGGGCAGGAACCTAAAGTAACGATAAATTTCAAAAAATAACTACGTCAGAATTTTTTTTTGAAAAAGTATGTATGCAAATTTTTTTTTTTAGCAAGCTATGTATACGCGCACCCCGGGGTCGCGCCTAACAGACATAGTTACTTTTTGAAATTTATCTAACGTAACCCCAAAAGAGTTATTTTGCAGCAGTAATTCCTGAAAATGTCAAACTAGCTAGTGTATTTGAAGAAAAGTCTCATTCAGAAACTTGTGAATGAACAACTTTGTTTCAATGTTTGACCTCGCGGATGTTGTTCAGAACAAGTTGGAAAATCTAGGGCAGGAACCTAAAGTATTTAACTTCTGAGAACTTCCTTTCTTCTTTATTGGAGAGACTATCTCTCAATTTCTATGTAGGAGGAAAACCGTATAAACAGGCTCAAAATCAGATGTTTTTCAAAAAGTAAGCATATAGTAGGAAAAAAAGCATACAGGGAGGAATTTGGTGCGCGTAGAGGAATTTGGACTTGTGAATACTGGGATAAAGCAACGCGTGAGACAATCATCTCGGTGGTTTGTTAACAAATTGATTTTCTGTCCTCTTGATCCAAGACCCTTTTGTTAACAAATTGATTTTCTGTCCTCTTGATCCAAGACCCTTTTGTTAACAAATTGATTTTCTGTCCTCTTGATCCAAGACCCTTTTGTTAACAAATTGATCTTCTGTCCTCTTGATCCAAGACCCTTCCTAACCATTGGAAGGGGATCAGTTTTCTTCTGTCCTCACCGTACGACAGAAGATATTCGGAAGATTCAGAATCTTGTGAATGAACAACTTTGTTTCATTGTTGTTCAGAACAAGTTGGAAAATTTAGGACAGGAACCTAAAGTAACCCCAAAGAGCTCTTTTGCAGGAGTAATAAAGCAACGCGTGAGACTATCAACCTGTGAACACTGAGATAAAGCAACGCGTGAGACTATCTCTCAATTTCTATTTAGGAGGAAAACCATAAGCAGACTTAAACAACGTGGTTTCTGATAGACTGGTGTGCGCCTATTGCAGTAGGCGCATCCTATCCCTAGGACGCGCCTATTGAGTAGGCGCATCCCTAGGACGCGCCTATTGAGTAGGCGCGTCCTAGGGATGCGCCTATTCAATAGGCGCGTCGTGCGTATACATACTTTTCTAAAAAAAAAAATTCGATATACACTTTTTCAAATATTTTTTCAAAAGTGAACAGTTTTTGAAAAAACTCTATTTTTTGTTTTAATAATGTTTTCTTGTACAAGAATTGTATATATAATTTTGGATTAGGAGTGTTAAATGTTATGATTTCCAATGAGCTTGGTCTAGTATGCGTTCTTATGAAACCGACTGAAAATATTCCGGACAGACAAGGGAGGATATATATATATACGCGACAATGTCGTATGTAATGGCCTTTTCGTCTATTTAGGCAAGTGTAGGTGCTGCAGAAAATAAGAAGCTTTTTTATGTTCTTTTTAAAGCATAGTAATATATTAAGAGAAGTTCAACACTTTATTTATTTATTTATTTTTGATCAAATTATCGTTTTACTTTACTACCCTAATATATAGCTATTAAGAATCACAATAAAACTAATTTCACTGAAAACAAAGTTGTGAGTGATGAGATATTGATAAAACTACAAGCGATGTGAATGAAAGAGCCGAAAGCGCGAGGGAGAGAGAGAAAGAGGCGAAGAGATGGCGATTTCCTCCCTGCACTGAATAGTAATAGAAAGAGTTGTAGGCCGTTTTTATATGTGGGCCGAAATGACGAATTTACCCTCCATGAAGTCCACAAATGTGATGAAATAAAACGTCGTGATACTCGATCACGGTTGTTAGTACATACAATCATTCACAACTAAATATATAAATGGAAGTGGAGGTCTTTCGACCCAATCATTTAGACTCACTCCCCGTCTTGTTTGTTTTGCTATCATTTGCCGTCATTGGAATAGCTCGACATTGTACTTGTTCGAGTTGCCCCGCTAGTGCTCGAATATTTGTGATGATGGCTGCCACCCTCCATTGTGTCGGTCCGTGCGCTATTTGTTGGTGAACCATTTGTGATTCCGTCTCGATGATGATGTTTGGTTATCCCTATTGTATCGCTAGCCTTCCCCCTTCATGTATCGCCATGGCCTCCATTGATTCAATATCATCGCTCCGGTATCTTAGGTTTAGTCCTCCTACAACCTTGCCGTGTTTGTCCCGCGCAACCACCCCTATACCGGCTCGTCTCGATCTTTGGCACCACGTTGCATCACAATTGATCTTTATTGTGCTCGATGTCGGTGGCCTCCACTCTTGCTCCGGTCGGTCACCTATGGTTGGACCTTCAGCATTTTCAGCTTGACTAGCTCAGTCGCTTTGTCTTTCCTCCTTGTATACTCGCTTGATCTTTTCAATGATAGTCATTGGATAAGGTTGCTTTGCTTGAAACGCCGCCTTGCACCTCGTCTTCCATATTTGCCAACATGTGATCATCGTGAGTATCCATCTCTTATCGCTCGCCACACCTTGTCCCCTCGATTCCGTTCTTCTTTCCTCGAGCCAATCGACCATGCTTACATTGTTTGGTCGGCTCACTCATAGCCCTAGTATTCCGTGCCATACCTATTCAGTTCATTCGCGCTCAAGGATCATGTGCTCCCTCACTTCAACTTCTCCACATATGGGGCACCCGTGACTAACATTCATCCCTCGCCTAACCATGTTCACCTTGACGGCTAATGCATTCGTTGCTAGGCGCCAAATGAAGATTTTTACCTTTGGTATTACCTTAGTTGCTCAAATGCCTTTCCATGCGTCGCCATTTCTGGTTGTGCTAGGTCCTTCGGTTCGGTCGGTTGTCTCTCGTATCTTATGGTACACCGATCGGACCATGGGAGCTCCATATCTCGTGTGTGGCCATATGTAGCGATCCGACCCTCCATCATGCGGTAATGGTATGTTTAGGATCTGCTCAGCATCCTCGCGGTTAACGATGCTTCTCACGAAATCCACGTTCCATGCTCCATTCGGTTGGATTAGGTCCCGAACTAGTAGGTTTCCTCCGTTCTCCACCCTCGTATCGACACTCACCCGCTTAGTGTCCTTCGTATAGATCCATGGATCATCGAAAACACGAACATTTTCTCTCGATCCTATCATGCATACCTCTTTGCTCTTCAACACCTCTTGGCCATGAATTAGACTACTCCATCCCCATAAGGCTCAACCTCATTTTTTCACCTCTAGGAAAGTACACCTCAGAAAGTATAGTCCTTTTAGGACCTGCGTACATAGGTTGGTTTGTATCAAGTGTTTAATTTTTTGAGCTACTAATCAGCGGTTGCTACTAGCTTACTTTTCAATGTATGTTGAAACTCAACATCTGTTTTGACTTTTGACGCCTTTTGTTATGTTCAGGGTCTGGGACCTTATTCGAATAGCATAAAGAAAGCGGAGAAAGAAATCAAGGAGATGACTAAGAAAGTTAATGGGCCATGTCCTATGTTTTATACCTTACCTCTCTTGAGCTGCATACTAGGATGAGTATTTTGGTTGTGTTTTAAGGAGTGATGAATATGTTAATGAGCTTGAGCGTATGAGCATCCATGAATAGTCCACTCTGAGACCTTCACCTCCGAAAATAATACATTTTTTTTTTGTGTGTATTAGTTCGACATGCATTATAAAGGGGTATGAACTGAATTTCTTTTGCTATCTTTCCCACCTGCACCTATTTTCTTGTTGTTTGTTGCTGAAACCCTTTTTCTTGTTGTTTGCTTGTGAATAGTAAACCGCACGTCGAACCGAGTTGGACCATCCGAACTGGGAATCGCCCCCTAGCCGGTTCGAGAGTCGATCCAGTTCTAATAACACTGCTTATAAGACTTAAAAATAACATTGACAAAAAGGACTTATGTAGTGAGACATTGTATACTTTGTAACTTGAAAAAAAAAAGATCATATTAGTTAGAAGATGATATAATATTTAAATTTAAAAATTTGGAAGTATACAAGTATCTTAAAAGATGACAGAAGGTGTAATTTCACATAATATTTGAACATTTGGTAGATTAGTTATGGAATGAAGGCATACTGACACTACACCATGAACTTAAAAATGTAGGTTGAGGATATCAGGGACAATTAGTGCGTGTTATATCTAATTAATCATGTTTTCTATAAATGGATAATTCTTAATCGTGTTTCTAAATTCAAAACACGATTACTAAACATATTACACCGACACGCACAGTTAATTTTTTGAACAAAATAATTTCATACATAAAATGACAAAAATTGTGTCACATGTCACGAAACAACACGACAAGATATTCACAAAATTCATAATTTAATTTCACAATTAAATTTTAAAATTCATAAATGATTCAAAAATATGTAAAGCAAATATTAATATTAGAAACATATAATTAGTTATGTTTATGCATATATTTACATATTACAAGAGTTTAAACACAATTATTGATCGTTCTAATATTGTTTTTAATGTATTATAGTATATTAAGGTCAAACTTATATAGACATAAATGAAATATTTACTCAATAATATTTTAATATTTGCTCGTATATCTGATATTTTTTTTAAAATAACATTAAATAAAAATATATCATTTACTCTATTTGTTGACTCTTTATGTGTCATGAGGAAATCAAACGTAGAAGTGGTTATTTAACTGTTTCGTTTTTATATTTTGTTAAGTGAGGTTTCACATGTCATATTGTTGTTCTCAAAATCGATTTGTAAAATAATTTTATTTTAACCGGTCATGACTCAAAGGGTAGAAGAACATAATCAAAGTGGATTGAACCAGTCATGACTCAAATGGGATACTATTTTTTTTTGTTCGTGATTTGTTTTTCCAATTTTTATGAATATGAATATATTTTATTTTTTAAAAAATAAATAAATTCATGTGTACAATTTATTTATATTGCAAAATAAATTTAAGGGTGTTTAATTCACTTTACATATAATTCTATATCGAATCAAACACTGTCTTAGGTTATACGTGTATGAGTATATTTTTATACATATCTCATCCAAACATAGTATTAAGTAATACATGTATTACCTAATACGTGCATTAACTAATACGTGTATTAACTAATACGTGTATTAACTAATACATGTATTAACTAATACATGTATTAACTAATATATTCAATCAAAACGCTCCCTAAATGATCGAGTGTATGGAAATTGGTCGTTGGTAAAAGATAACACCTCTCTTGGTGTGCTGCTAGATAAAGACTTCTGCTAACAGAAAGTTGAGATTTTTCTCCTTAATCTGCGCTCTCCTTCTTTAACCTCATCCATGAGACATCCTCTCATGAATCCCTTTCGATGGACATTCCTTAACAAACGCCACTAATCCCTGAAAAATGGGAGAACCACACACTATAATAACGCCTTTCCGACTCATGAAATTGCAGAACTTTCATGGTTCCAAGAACACACCCTTGGGACTTTGGACCAGAATAAAAGAAGGCAAAAAAAAAGAAAAGAAAACATCACAGAAAAGCAGGGAAAGAAAAAAACACACAAAAAACTGGTGGTTTGGGATTTGTAAAGGAAAACAAGAAAGATGGCGCCGTTCACTGGGAGCACGGAGAAATGCAAGACCTGCGATAAGACTGTCCATTTCGTGGAGATGGTTTCAGCGGATGGCGTCCCGTACCACAAAAATTGCTTCAGATGCGCCCAGTGCAATGGCCTTCTTTCTGTATGTATATTTGCATTTTTTTTCCCATCAAATTCTCCTTGACCTTTTTCTTTGATTTCATGAAGAAAATATGTTTTTTGTGTGTATGTGTTCGTAATATTTGCTTAATTATAATAATTTGAATGGAGTTATTGCAGATAAGCACGTATTCTCAACTGGAAGGAACCTTGTACTGCAAGCCACACTTCGAGCAGTTCTGCAAGGAGAAGGGTTTCAATAACATTGCCCATACTCGTAAGATATAACTGTTTGTTGTTTTTAAGGTAACATTAATTGTAATGAATTTGTCTAAGATTGTCTGTAAATGTGCAGCTGGGAAGAACAGACCTGCAGGACTGGTAAGATTTGTTATTTTGTGGGTATTAATTTGCAGAGCTACTGAAACAGATGAATGGACATGTTCTTGGTTTGTGTTTTTTTCAGTCTCGAGCCCCAAGCAAGCTCTCCCACTTGTTTTCTGGGACACAAGACAAGTGTTCCATCTGTAGCAAGACAGCATATCCGTTAGAAAAGGTTCGGTTTCTTTGCAACATATTGATCAATTCTTTATACTTTCAATGGATCTTGTATTATATATATGTTGGTTGGTGGTTTGCATGCAGCTGACAGTGGAAGGACAGATATATCACAAGCTATGCTTCAGGTGCTCCCATGGAGGATGTCCCATTAATCCATCATCTTATGCAGCATTGGATGGTATCTTGTACTGCAAGCCGCATTTTGCTCAGCTCTTCAAGGAGAAGGGTTGCTATAACCACCTCACCAAGACTGCTTCACTCAAGAGGAGCGTCTCCACTCCCGCTCGCCCAATCTCTACTGAGGAGCCATCCGAGGTGGTCGAATTGAAGCCGACTGCAGAAGAAGATTAGAAGTCTGTCGGAGACAAGACATGAATCTTCGATCGGGTTCCAGAAATATGGTTGATTGATTGTGTTTTCTTTAATGTTGTTATATATATATATATGTTATACTCAATTTTTCTTCTGAAAGGCATTTAAAAGGATGTCTTTCACTCTCATATATTGCATGTGCAAGTGTATATTGGAAAATGTCTATAAGATTTTTATAATTGAATTAATTTAAGCGATGAAAGAACTATTATAATTCATTAATTTAAAATTTAAACTAAGCATTTTTCATTTAACTTTATTATGATCTAATTTTGTAAATCATTTATCATTTTAAAACTACAAAAAATTATACCAGTGCATGCACTTGTATTAGTGTATATAGTGATCATCAGCATAATTCTTGGCACTTCTCGGCAATCTAGTCAACCCTACAAAGTAACTCATCTTGTGAGCATGTTTTATTAAAGTCTTTTAGGAAAGTAATCCATTTAAGATGAGATTAGATATCAAAATTCTTGAGGAAGCAAATGAATTCGGTCTGAGTGCAACTAAAAGCTTGTAATAGTAAGGTGAAAATTCCAAAAATTGAGATTTTTACACTTTTTTTTTGCTTAATCTCACCATTATGGTACAGTGCGATTATAATGATATTTTTTTACTCGTAATAATTATAGTTACGGGTATGAGTATCACATCAAATTTTGGTACATTGTCTCAACATTTGGGATCATATGTAAAAAACTGAATAGGAGCTCCCCAAGGAACGTAAGAACCTTCCACCTTGTGCGTTTTGCTGCCACAAGACCCTCATCCACGATCTCTCATCACCAAGCAACTCTGACGTCAACCACAAAGTCTATCCATCCGCATACAGTAGAAACCTCGATAGAAGCAGGTACGACCCCTATTCAGCCCATAGCCTTCTCTGCATGCATCTCCGCAACAATTGGTAGTATCCTTCCCTATTTAGGAAGACCTCGATCCAATCACACTAGATATGCTTGCCATTTTGGAGATGTTCTTAAAACATTCCAAACACTAAACATTTACCTATCAAGAGACCTTTATGCAACCTCTGAACGTCTTTCCGAAGAAGCTTAATCATATGCCTTGATCCCAAATGGAAACAACCCTTGGTATTCGGACTAACACACCGACCGACTCCGCTCTTCCAAATATACTGACACAACAATGATCGAGCACTACACCATCCTTGGGAAGTGCCCATCTCTACTCCACTATGCCGATTGATCAATCCCTTTCTTAGATGCTCAAAGAAGGGTTTGCCTCGAGTTTTATATTAGACCTCGCCCGAGGCCAGAGGGAAGGTTTCACCCTTAGTTTATCCCAGACCTCGCCTCAGCCCAAAGAGAAACAAACAGGTCAATCATTTTTTTTCTTTTTGCAGGTCTTGCGGATCATGGAAGAGCACTGAATTGAAAACAGAAAGAAATATCCAACACACTGCATTTGTGGATCAACTGCAATATTACAGCACATGGTTCTTCAAACAAGTAGGCATATATGCCTTTCCTTACTGATTCACAATGCTGAAAGATATTATACGAGAGAAGAAGATAATGTCATATAATAATTAGTTTAGGGATGTAATTGAATAAGTGGGAGAGTTAGGGTATGGTTTTGTAATATAGAAAAAGTCAGTCTGTTAGTCGGTTGTAACAGATTCTCGGAGCTTCCTTTCATTAAAAAGGAAGATATCTGCTATAAATATGCATCCTACGCATTTGAGAAATTCTTTTTCTTCCATCTGTGAATTCTTTCATTCCTTCAAGGTACTCTATACTGTGAAGAAAACCCTAGAATGGGTAAAGAAGATTCTGGAATACAGAAAGGAAATGAAAAGACGCAGAGATATTTTGCAGATCACTTGATTCTTCTGATCATCACTGCTTGGTTAAATACTAAACTATCAGAGAAATAATTACACACGGTCCAGAAGCTGAAGAGCCACACATGGTTCAATACAAACCGAAACAAATGAACCAGACTAACTAGAAAACACAAAAGACACCTAAACTAAACATAAATTATAAATACATCCTCAAATAATGTTTAACTTGTATTTTTCACACTCCTCCTCAAGCTAACATTCTCAAATAGATCTTTAACTCCCAGCTTCTTCAATAAGTAGATATGCTGTTGATTTCCAAGCACTTTTGTGAAGATGTCAGCAGTTTGCTCCATGGATTTAACATACTTCAGTTTGATGATACCTGCATAAATCTTTTCTCTAACAAAGTGGCAATCGATTTCTATATGCTTTGTACGCTCATGAAACATAGGGTTAGTAGAAATCTGAATAGCAGCTTTATTATCACAATAAACCATAACATGATCAGAATGAGAAATACCAAGTTCAGATAGTAATCAGTTTAACCATATTACCTCTGAAACTGTAACACCTATACTTCTGTACTCAGCTTCTGCTGAGGATCTTGATACTGTATTCTGCTTTTTAACTTTCCAGGATATTAGAGAATCACCAAGTTTAATACAAAATCCAGAAACAGTCTTTCTAGTTTCAGGACAAGTAGCCCAATCAGAATCACAATAAGCAGACATATTAAGAGTGCTAGATGCAGACAAAAATATCCCTAAACCAGGCTGATTTTTCACATACTTGATAATCCTAAAAGCAGCATCAAGATGAGACTGATTTGGAGATTGCATAAATTGACTTTGCTTTTGAACAGAAAAAGAAATATCAGGCCTGGTTATGGTCAAATAAAGCAGCTTTCCAATCACTTTCCTATAAAAAGTTGCATCAGACAGAATTTCATCTTTAGATTCAGTTTTAAAGGTTTCATCATATGCAACAGAGGTAAGTGATTGGTTTAATTCCATAAGGGTTTTACAAGGTTTTGAACCAAGCAAGCCAACCTCTGAAATTAACTCTAAAGCATACTTACGCTGATTAAGCACAATACCAATCTCAGATCTAGCAACTTCAAGACCAAGGAAGTATTTTAATTCTTCTAAATCCTTCATCTTGAAATGATGTTCAAGAACAGATTTTAAGGGTTAATAGATCCAATAGTACCATAAGTTTGAGCCATGTGATCGGATGGTACCGTATGTTTTTTGATGTGGTCAAATGGTCCGTTATGTTTTGAGCATGTTGTCCTATGGTACTCTGTTAGTCAAATGTTAGTTTTTTATGTTAAATGATTCATGTCAGCACCACGTCAGCGCCACATCAGCGCCACGTAGATATATAATATAATATTTAATTTAAATAATAAAAATAAATAGAAAAATTTAAAAAAATTATAAAAATGTTTTAAAAATATTTAAAACATTATCTATTAATAAAATTTATTTTTTATAATTGTTTTTAAAAAAAAGTCGAAAATTGAAAAAAAAAAATTAGGGTTGGATCCTTGGGTCCAATTAACCCAGACCTGGTCGCCCAGGTCAGGCGACCTGGCGGGGTTCCAACCCAGCCCAGGGTTCGACCCTTGGCTGGGTCAATTGGACCCAAGGGTCCAACCCTATTTTTTTTTTTTTTTTTTTTTTTCAATTATCGATTTAAAAAAAAAAAAAAATTTATAAAAAATAAATTTCATTAATAGATAAAGTTTTAAATATTTTTTTGAATTTTTTAAATAATTTGTTCCGATTTTTTCTCTATTTTCCCCTATTTTTTCAATTTTTATTAACTTTTCTATTTATTTTTATTTTTCATCCGCCACATCAGCGTCACGTCAGCGCTACGTCAGCATTCTGTTAGTTAACATTGACGGTAACAGTAATTTGGATCAAATAACAACATTGCGAAACATATGGTACCATAAAACAACATAGGGGTTCCATCCGATCACATGACCCAAACATATGGTACCATTGGACCTATTAACCGAAGATTTTAATTCAGATATCAGATCATTACTATTACCAGAGATCAACATATCATCAACATAGACCAGTAATATAACAATATCAGCTCCTTTACGTTTAACAAACAGAGAATAATCATACTTACTCTGTTCATACCCATGACTGAGTAATGCTTCAGTCAATTTCCGATTCCACTGTCTAGGAGCTTGCTTTAGACCATACAAAGATTTCTGTAACCTGCATACCAGGTTAGTACCAGACTCCCCCTGTTTATAAAAACCTTGAGGAAGTTCCATATAAATTTCTTCATCCAAATCACCTTGAAGAAAGGCATTAAAAACATCCATCTGATATAAAGGCCAATTTTTCACAGCAGCAACATCCAGAATAGACCTAACAGTTACCATCTTAGCAACCAGAGAGAAAGTGTCACTGTAATCTATACCTTCCTTTGACTATAACCTTTAGCAACCAATCTTGGTTTATACCTTTCAATCGATCCACCAGCTTTATATTTAACTTTGTACACCCATTTACATCCAACAACATTTTTATTATCAGGCAAAGGAACAATAGCCCATGTATTATTACTTTCAAGAGCAACAATCTCATCCTTCATAGCTTCAACCCACTTATTATCCTTTTAAGCATCTTTGAATAAGACTGGTTATGTGACTTTCGAAACAGAACAAGCAAACTGTCTATATTCATCAGAAATACCATCATATGAAATAAAGTTGCTGATAGGATAAACAGTGGAGGTATCATTTATCAAATTCAGAACATAGTCCTGCTGCCATGAGGGAGCCCTACTCACTCTAGTAGACCTCCTAGGTTTAGACACACGTTCATCATTACCAATATGATCACTAGAGGGCAAAACTTCAACCTTATGAGGGACAGAACTGTCATTGATACTAGTCCTATCTTCATCCGAAATGTCATTCCTATTATCATTGGGACTAGCAGAATCAAGCACAAAATCATCACACAAATCATGATCAGGAAAGATAGGCGAATCCATATTATTTTGAGACTGTTTGAATGGAAAAATATTTTCCTTAAATTGAACATCTCTACTAACAAAGAAAGATTGCGTATTCAAATTATACAACTTATAAGCTTTCTGAGTTAGAGAATATCCCATATGAACAGCAGACACAGATCTAGAACTGAATTTATCTAGATTATTAGGAACTTTAGCAAAACACAGGCAGCCAAAAATACGCAAGTGTTTGAAATCAGTTTTTCTTCCAGTCAACTTTTCCATAGGAGAGATACCACCCAAAACAGAAGATGGTAACAGATTTACAAGATAGCATGCAGCAAGAATACATTCACTCCAGAATTTCACAGGAACACCACTTTCAATTTTCAAAGCACGAGCAATTTCAAGTAAATGTCTATGCTTTCGCTCAACAACACCATTTTGCTGAGGGGTATAAGGACAACTAGTTTCATGAATAACCCCCTTTTCCTTAAACAAGTTGAAACACTTTTCATTCAAAAATTCTCTACCATTATCAGATCTAATTCTTTTAATAGAACATTCAAACTGATTTTCAATCAATTGAAATAAATGTCTAATTATAACAATAACACCAGACTTCAAAGATAACAAGTAAGTCCAGGTATTCCTAGAGAAATCTCAACAATAGTAAAAAAAATATCTCTTGTTATCATGAGTATTAACACTATATGGTCCCCAAACATCCATATGCACAAGTTCAAATCTGCAAGAAGAACTACTATTACTTCTCATAAACGGAAGCCTAGATTGTCTAGCCATTGGACAAACAGAACAATCATTTATACATTTGTTCGAACCACCATTCAAATTCAAATCAATCAATTTACAAAGAACTTGAAATGGCATATGATCAAAACGTTTATGCCAAAGAAATGAAGCAGGAGTAGAAGAACAGGTAGCATTCATGCTCAGGTTTGTAGAAAGGGGAGACTTAAAGAGGTACAATCCAGCAACTTCCTTACCAATCCCCAGAACCACTCCACTGAAGAGGTCTTGGATGATAACATGCGATGGAAAAAACGTAACAGAACAAGATAATTCCCTAGCGAGTTTAGCCACAGACATCAGATTGTACTTAAATTCAGGAATATACAATACATTCGAAAGTTTTCTGTTTTTTTATCTATAAACACATCTCCTACACCTTTAACAGCAGCATATGCACCATTAGGCAAATGAACTCTAGACATACTAGATTTACACCTAGATAACCAATCAGATCTAGAGCACATATGATTTGTAGCACCAGTATCAATGATCCAAGAATCAACATTATATACATCAATATAGTCAGAATTACCTGAAGCATTGGCTTTGGCCTCAGTTTTGGAGTCCTGAGATAGGCGCTCAAAAATTTGTTCAAGTCCTTCCTTTGTTAACATCACAGGCCTTGAGGATTGCTCATCAGAAGGGGTCGAAGTGCCAGGCGTAGCATATGATAACGGTGTGGAAACTCCTGAAGAAACAGGTGTCTCAACAGCACTGTTAGACATTTCATTTTTGTTTTTAAACTTCCTCCTGTTAGGTGGTTTGGTTAAAGTACTAGAATTTCCACTTGAATAACCAGCCAAACCATCAACAGAAGACATAGAAAGATTGTTTGAAATACCCCTTTGATTTTCTTCTTGGACAAAAACAGCATACGCTTGATTAATAGATGGAAAAGGTTCTCTCATAACAAGATTAGCCCTAATAGCAGAATAGGACTCATTCAGACCATTCAAGAACTGAAAAAGTTTCAGATTATTAGCATGCTCGATATGTTTCTTGAACTGTTCAGAACCGCAACAGGGTAGACAAGTAATAGCAGCAAATTCTTCCCACATCATCCTCAATCTAGTAAAGTAAGTAGAGATTGTATCTACACCTTGCTAAATAAGACAAATTTCACGGTGGAGTTGAAAAACCCTCGATCCGTTTACCTTGTTCAACCTTTCTCTTAAATCAGCCCAAACCAAACAAGCACTAGTAGAATACAAAACCGTGCTCATCAAATCCTTAGTAACGGAGTTCATAATCCAAGCAAACACAACAACGTTCCCAAAGATGGTGCAACGAAGAATCAAACGATTCTTTAGGCCAAGATCCATCAATAAACCCTAATTTGTTCTTAACCACCAACGATATGTACATAGCTCTACTCCAGAAACCATAATTTTCTGGACCCGTTAACTGAAAAGAGATCAGAGATGCACCTGTGGTGTCTGAAGGATGCAAGAACAAGGGATGGTTACAGTCTACCGTAACCGGAGTTCCAACATTCTCTTCCTCAGCTTTGACCTCATTGGCAGGATCCATGCGGAGCGGTTGCCTTCTCGACGGGTAATCACAGGCGAAGTAATCGGAGACTCAGAAAGACGAAGAACAGACTGAATCAGAAGTCTGAAGTCTCTGATACCATGTGAAGAAAACCCTAGAATGAGTAAAGAAGATTCTGGAATACAGAAAGGAAATGAAAAGACGTAGAGATATTTTGCAGATCACTTGATTCTTCTGATCATAACTGCTTGGTTAAATACTTAACTATCAGAGAAATAATTACACACGGTCCAGAAGCTGAAGATCCACACACGGTTCAATACAAACCGAAACAAATGAACCAGACTAACTAGAAAACACAAAAGACACCTAAACTAAACATAAATTATAAATACATCCTCAAATAATGTTTAGCTTGTATTTTTCAAATATACCTTGACAGTGGTATCAGAGCGTTCGATTCTTTCGGAAGCTTTAATTCGGCATGGCAACATCAACTAGGAGCCAGGATTCCATATAGATGGAACAGACGCTGCGGAAGCATGAAAAGATGATGCAGGAAATGGGAGAACAACTGAAAGTCTTGGATGTGAAGCATTCACAGTCCTTCAACGATTTCCAGGCTATGGTGCAAGGCTTGGCTGTGCAACAGGACCATTACTTCTATGCTGCGCCAAGAACAACGGGAGGAGAGTCACTGGTGGGGTCACAATCAAGAGGTTCAATTACATCCAACAGAACCATGCGAATTAGGAAGGTGGACTTTCCTAAGTTCGAAGGTGAGGATCTACAGGGGTGGATATACAGATGTGATCCATTTTTTTTTTCCATGGATGAGACATTGGAGGCGGATAAGTTGAGATATGCATTCGTCCATCTGGAGGGGGATGCCTTGCAGTGACACCAGTCATATATGAAGACGTGTCGCTTGTCCGTGATTGATCTTTCCTGGCCGGGGTACGTGTGGGCTATCACTGCTCGGTTTTCCGACGCATTGCTGGAGGATGCTATGGAGGAAGCTCAGTACCTTGGTTCAAACAGATTCTTTAAAAGAATACTGCAGAAGGTTCAATGCATTGTTGAACAAGGTTACCATTTACGAAGAATATGCGGTTAGCATCTTCTAAAAGGGCTTGAAGGCAGAGCTCCGATGTCCAGACCAAAATATTTACATGATGCGTACTCCCTGGACAGACTTCAAGAAATCACGAATTCGGCTTTGGCATCTGTTCCAAATAAGTGTAACCGGTATATTTCAAATTACTCTTAAATTCCAACTCCAGCAAGTACAGCAAGATTGTCGTTATTACCAACACCATCTCTAGTAACTACGGTGTAGAATCACAACCCTACAACACCACAAAGGAATCGCCCTACCAAGACACTCACTATTAAAGCGATTGACACAAAAAGGGCCAAGGGGGAGTGTTTTTGGTGCTCAGAAAAATTTGTCTCGGGTCACAAATGCAATACGTGTCAATTGTTTGTCATTGAAGTTGGGAATGAAGAGGAGGAACTTAATATGGTTGATAAAGAGGCAATTCCACGAGAACATAAAATCTCCATACATGCTCTAAGATGGGTGCATTCTTTTTCCACGATGAGGGTGGTGGGATCGGTGGGGAACAGACAACTCCACATCTTGATCGATTTTGGGTCAACACATAATTTCATCAACAAGACAACATCACTTCGACTCCATTGCCCACAGAAGGAGGTAAAGCCATTGTCCGTAAGTGTTGCAAATGGTTCTCATATCTCATGTGCTGCTGTTTATCCGAATTTCCAATGGATGATGCAAGGATTGTGGTTCACTACGGATGTATTTGTATTGTCTCTTGACAATTATGATATGGTATTGGGTATACAGTGGCTGTCATTACTGGATGATATAGTGTAGAATTTCAAGAAGTTAACAATGAAATTTTCGATCAGTGCCGCCATTTGTGAATTATACAGCATAGGGTCAAACGAGTTGTCCCTGTGTTTCATGGAGAAGATGCAGAACTTGTTAGTCAATACTGACCAGCTGTCTGCAATTCATCTCTATAATATTCAGATGGTGGAGTCCAGTACAGAAGACACCAGTGTTTTAGCACCAAAGGTACATCCCTCTGCCTTGACCGAAGCTGTTAAAAGTCAGTTGTTGGATTTTGCAGATGTTTTCAGGGTACCTAATTCCTTGCCACCAGAACAGGATTATGACCATCAAATTTACTTAAGGAGGGTACCTGTTGGGTATCGATAGTGACGGCCCAGTAAGAAAAGGCCTCGAAGGCCCAATAACTATAGAGGGGGTAAACCCATGACATCCGAACCGGATCGGCCCAAGTACAAGCCAAACTTGGCCCACCATCGAGTAATCCAGAATCGAGCCCAAAGTCTATAGAGACGCCAAAGGCTCTCAGACTGCTCGCCATTCTCTACCAAGTCGCGACCTTCCACTGCTCGACATGGGAGTGCTCGCCCCGAAGAGAGCCTTGCCTCTCTCCTCTGGTCCCACTAAACCGTTAATAACAGAGTGGCCAAGATATCCCGCATATCCCGGTCACATATTCACTAAAGATTAGATTTGGTAACTGCAATATCTCGCAGTAACTGCCATATCCCACGATCCGAATCTTCAGCAACTCAATATACATTAAGATATTCAGTTGCCTTTATACGGTTCTATCTCTCTTACCCTATAAATATCCTTGCTTTACATACGTACTGGACGTTTTGAGTTTTATACACACATATACTCATTTAAGCATCGGAGAGGGACCCAGAGGCACCCCCTCTGTTGCGCTCCCCTACTTGCAGGTTCACCGGAGTTGGAGCTGAAGCGTCATCCCAACCTTGTCTGGTATTCAATTCACTGCCAGATCAGCATTCAGGATTTCACGATCCAACATTTGGCGCCGTCTGTGGGAAACGAGCAATTAAGCCATGAGAACTCGATCCCAAAGCAACCGTCGGAATCAGACTAGGGAGCGATCCTCAGATAGCTCTGATTCCGCCGCCGCTTCACCACTTCAACAGGAACCTGCCAGCCGAGCAGGAGTTAATGCTGTTCCTCTGCGGACAGCCCGAGAACATGTCGGTGATTCAAGACCGACCCCAGCTGCTGATCAAAACGGAGCCCCTGCGCCGCAGACAGTCCACATTGCGGGGCAGAATATTAATTTAACCCCCGAGATGGTCTCCTTGCTGGAAGCCATCCTAGGACAGGCGCGCCGCCAGGCCCCTGCTCCTCAGGAAAACAATCCCTCTGCTCCTAAGGAAAATCACCACCCTGCTGCCACAGGGCCTTCACCTTCAGAAGCGGCCAATCCTGGTCCTGCTGCGCATCAGGAGGATCAGGAGATGACGTCAGGTCAGCAGTCCCTACCTCCAGCGCACACCAAGGAGCCAGCAGCCGCATATACTGCCAATCCTTCCGGTCCGCCTCCACCCGGAGCCTCTCCCATGTACTGCACTGTGGAGCAGATGGATGACCTCCTCAACAAAAGGCTCCAGGAAAGACAGTTGACAGTCATAGCTCCCTTCAAGGAGCAGTCCTCTCATCCATTCACCGGCGCGCTCGTCGCTATCAAAATCCCGAAGGATGTGGTTGCTCGGGCCATACCTGAGTATAGCGGTGGAGGAGATCCCACCGTACATGTCAACAAGCATGAGGCCTCCCTTCTGGGTAAGTCAAACGATCCCAATCATTTGGCTTTGCTATTTCCATCTACTCTTTCGGGTTCGGCTTCGTCCTGGTTCTTCGGCCTCCCTGCAGGATCAATCGGAACTTGGACAGAGTTAAGAAGCAAGTTCCTGGAGAGATACATGGGCGAGCGCCAGTTGCTGAAGAGCGTGGTCGCCCTTGACTCGGTCAAACAGCAGCCTGGAGAGTCGCTGTCCAACTTCTACGGGCGTTTTCATCAAAACGTCACAGAATTAGATCGCCGAATCTCGGATGGGGAGATCATTCGAGCATTCTACAGAGGTCTGGATGTGGCCAACAAGGCCTCGAGAAAGCTGCGAAACAGCTATCACGTAAAGGAGATAGAGACATTGGAGGAGTTGGCATCCAGAGCGAAAGGTTTCATAGACCTTGAGCGCGCAAACATCGAGGCTAACCTCCTGACGACCTCGCTAAGGGTAACCCCTGAACCCCGACGCGATGGTAAGAAGGAGGTCAAGAAGGAGAAAAAGGGAAAAGAAAGTAAGCCGCGAGTCGAGTCTCTTCCAGCGCCTCGCCATCCAGAGGTCCCTGAGTACTTCACGCCTTTAAATAGGCAGATCTCAGCGGTACTAGTCGAGATGGAGAGGAGATCCTTGGCGAGGCCACCGATGCCTCGCCGAGGTGGGTTACCCATGGGCAAGGATGTCGAGAGCTATTGCAGATACCACAAGTGCAAGGGCCATAAGACAGACGATTGCAAGATTCTGAAACGAGATATAGAGAGGCTGATTCAGGGGGGAATGTTGAAGGAATTTGTGGCAGGGCGAGACCGAAGTCGAACGCCCCCCAGGAGACATCGTTCACCAGCCCCTGCAGATCAAGCTGAGCCTTCTGGAAGCAAGAGGAGAGTGAATCTAATTGCAGGAGGATTCGGCGCAGGCGGCGAGAGGTCAAACTCCAGAGAGGTCTACGCCACTCAGATCTCTACGGCAGTTCAGTTGGGGAAGCGACCCCGACCTGAAGAAAACATTGTCATCTCATTCTCTGAAGATGATTTGACACATGTCACCACGCCCCACAACGATGCTCTGGTCATTACGGCAGATATTGACGGCTGTGATGTTGCAAGGATTCTGGTCGACGGAGGCAGCTCGACAGACATCCTGTTTCTGGACGCCTTCGAAAAGATGGGCAAATCAAAACGCGACCTGAAGAGGGTCGACTTTCCGCTGATCGGATTTGCGGGAAGGACAACTTATCCACTGGGGGCTATAACCATGCCAGTGATTTTTGGCGAGGGGTGGAAAAGCATCAAGGTGTCGGTCACTTTCCTGGTGGTCGATTCACCTACATCCTACAACGCCATTATAGGGAGAACCACGATCAACCCAAATAAGATTGTGGCCTCCACTGTCCACCAGAAGATGAAGTTCCCTACTCCGAACGGGATTGGAGAAGTGCTCGGAGATCAGCCTTCCTCGCGGCAATGTTATGTGAACTGTTTACGCAGGAAGAACCAAAGGGAGGCGCTCGCCATCGAGACAGAGGCCGATCCCCGCGAGGACTTGGCTCGACCAGCACCCATGGAGGAATTGGAGGAGGTCGAGATCGATGGTCCGGACAAAAAGGTGCGCATTGGGACCACCTTGAAAGAGGATCAGAAGGAGGCCATGACCGCTCTCCTCAAGGAATTCAAAGAGCTCTTTGCCTGGCAGCCGAGCGACATGCCAGGAATCAGCACAGATATTATCTCGCATGAGCTCAGGATAGACCCCTCCATCAAGCCGATCGCCCAAAAGAGAAGATCGTTCGGGACTGATAAACGTTTGGCGATCAGGCAGGAAGTCGGCAGGTTGATTGAAGCTGACTTCGTCAGAGAGGTAAGATTCCAGAGCTGGGTAGCCAACCCAGTTTTGGTCAGGAAATCTAATGGCAAGTGGAGGATGTGCGTCGACTTCCGCGACTTAAACAAGGCTTGCCCCAAAGATTCATATCCCCTTCCAAGAATTGATCAGCTGGTCGATGCTACCTCGGGTCATGAGATGCTGAGCTTCATGGACGCCTATTCAGGCTACAACCAGATCAGAATGCATCCAGACGACGAGGCCCACACTGCTTTCTATGCTGACGGGGACATTCTATGCTACAAGGTGATGCCCTTTGGTCTCATCAATGCCGGGGCAACTTATCAGCGGATGGTGAACCGACTGTTCCAGGACATGCTGGGAAGGAACATGGAGGCCTACGTGGATGATATGCTCGTTAAATCCATCAAAGGCAATCCTCATACCACCGACCTCCGTGAAGCTTTTGAATGCATGAGGAGACACAGCGTTCGCCTGAACCCAGCAAAGTGCGCCTTTGGAGTCAAGTCCGGGAAGTTCCTGGGTTTTATGGTCAGCGAAAAGGGCATTGAAGCAAACCCGGAAAAGCTAAAGGCCATAGAAGAAATGAAGTCACCAACCTGCCATAAGGAAGTCCAATGCCTGAACGGCCGACTAGCTGCTCTTAACCGCTTCCTCTCCAAAGCAAGCGACAAGTCCCTCCCGTTCTTCAAAACCTTGAGGGCCAACCGTAAGTTCGAATGGACGCCAGACTGCGAGGAAGCATTCCAGTCCTTGAAAAGGCATATTCAAACACTCCCAGCTCTGGCAAAACCCGTTCCAGGCGAGCAGCTTTTCCTCTATTTAGGCATTAGCGATGTGGCAGCCAGTGCTGTTTTAATAAGGGAGGAGAATAATGTTCAGAGTCCAGTGTATTTCATTAGCAAAATGTTCAACTCAGCAGAAATAAAATATGTCCAGATTGAGAAGTATCTCTATGCCTTAGTTATTGCTGCTCGGAAGCTGAGACCTTACTTTCATGCGCACGACATCACGGTCCTCACCAATCAACCTCTCAAAAACTTCCTGATGAAGCCAGATTCTTCAGGAAGAATGGTCAAGTGGGCGATCGAGCTCAGCGAGTTCAGGATCAAATTTGCGCCAAAAACGGCCATCAAAGGTCAAGCACTAGCTGATTTCATAGTGGAAAGCACGAGTAACGGTCAAGCGGAGGCAGAAAACAGGCCAAGTCAGTCAGCAAACGACAATCAAATCTGGGAACTCTATACGGATGGGTCTTCATCAAAAGAAGGCTCGGGGGCAGGTTTAATTCTTATTCCTCCTGAGGGCGAGCCTCTGAAATACGCGATCGCCTTGACATTCCCGGCAACCAATAACGAAGCAGAATATGAGGCTCTTATCACTGGACTCAGACTGGCAAAAGGAATGGGTATAACAGCGCTTAAAGTAAAAAGTGATTCAGAACTTATTGTCAATCAGGTTAATGGCGCCTACGAGGCAAAGGGAGAAAAGATGAAGAAATATCTCGGCATCGCCAAAAAACTAGTCGTGGAAATCCCAAATTTCGCGATTGAGTTTATTCCTCGCCAAGAAAACCAGATGGCAGATTCTTTGAGTAAGCTAGCCTTCGGAGGGGCGACAATCCAGGATGTGCAATTTCTGGAAAAGGCCCTATGTTCAGTCCTTGAAAACAGAGCGGAGGTCTTCAACATTCAAGAACAGGTCACCTGGATGACCCCGTTCCAGAATTATTTGAAAGAAGGCATCCTCCCAGAGGACGAAGGCGAATCCACTAGGATTAGAAGACTCGCAGCCAGTTATCTAATCATCGATGGAGAACTCTATAGAAGAGGTTATTCGACGCCTTACTTGAGATGTGTTGCTCTACCCGAAACAGAAAAAGTTCTTCGAGAAGCTCATGAAGGGGCAGCGGCATGTCATGAAGGTGCTCGTTCACTAAGCAGGAAAATATTCAGACTGGGATATTACTGGCCGACCTTGGGAAAAGACGCAGCCGAATTAACACAGAAGTGTGAAATTTGCCAGCAGTTTGCACCACGATCGGGTCGACCATCGACATTATTATCCCCAATGGCGGGTGCCTGGCCCTTCGCTCAATGGGGAATCGATATATTGGGTCCTTTTCCCATTAGCACTGGTCAGCGTACTCACATTATAGTGGCGATCGACTACTTCACTAAGTGGGTAGAGGCGAAAGCTCTAGCTTCGACAACGGAATTCCAAGTTATCAAGTTCATGCAGGTCAACATATTCTCCAGGTTTGGTATTCCCAAAATACTCATCAGCGATAATGGTCCGCAATTCGTTGGAAAGGAATTGAAATGGCTCTGTGAAGAGTATCACATCGACCATCGCTTCAGTTCAGTACATCACCCTCAAACGAATGGGCAAGCTGAAGCAGCCAACAAGGTTGTCTTAGCAGGACTCAAGAAAAGGGTTCGAGCATTCAAAGGGAACTGGGCAGACGAACTGGAAAACGTATTATGGGCCATCAGAACAACGCCTAAGGCGGCCACAGGAGAAACGCCTTTCAGTTTAGTGTACGGATCAGAAGCAGTAGCACCAACTGAATTAGCAGTGCCTACCCACAGAGTCCTACACTTTAACGCGGAGGCAAATGAGATCGAGCGCAGAACTGACCTCGACTTGGCAGAGGAAAAGAGATGGCTCTCGGAAAAAACACAGGCAAAAATGCGCTTGGCGACCGCTCGGTATTTCAACAGAAAAGTTAGCGCTCGCCAATTTTTCGTGGGGGAGATGGTTATGAGAAGGAATGAATTTACAAGGCTGGACAGTAAAAACAAACTTTCAGCCAAATGGGAAGGACCTTACAAAGTAGTAGAGATCGCCGCACCAGGATCCTACTATTTGGAAACCACCGAAGGCGAGAGGTTACCTCGTCCATTTAATTCAGAGCATTTAAGAAGATTTTATGCATAGCTTGTAATCAAACGGATTATGTCAATAAAAGAAAGCCATTCCTTCACAAAGCGTGTCCACTCGAAGCAAGCTGAAGCCAAAAAAGCCCTGACGCCAAAGTCAGGCCTCAAAAAGCCCTAGCAACAAAGCTAGGCCAAAAGCCCTAGCAACCAAGCTAGGCCAAAAGCCCTGACGCCAAAGTCAGGCCTCAAAAGCCCTAGCAACAAAGCTAGGCCAAAAAGCCCTAACAACAAAGTTAGGCCAAAAGCCCTAACAACAAAGTTAGGCCAAAAGCCCTAGCAACAAAGCTAGGCCAAAAAGCCCTGTCGCCAAAGACAGGCCAAAAGCCCTAACAACAAAGTTAGGCCAAAAGCCCTAGCAACAAAGCTAGGCCAAAAAGCTCTGTCGCCAAAGACAGGCCAAAAGCCCTAACAACAAAGTTAGGCCAAAAAAGCCTTAGTAACAAAACTAGGCCACAAAAGCCCTAACAACAAAGTTAGGCCTCAAAAAACCTGACGCCAAGAGTCAGGCAAAGCCCTGACGCCAAAGTCAGGCCAAAAGACCTAGCAAAATGTTAGGCAAAATGAAAGCCCTGACGCCAAAGTCAGGCCAAAGAAAGTTTAGGCGATCACTATCGATGATAAAGCCTGACAAATTACAAATCCCTTGTTATTAGGCCAACACCTCAAAGGTTTAAACTTCAAAGAAGGTAATATCTCTTTGAACTTAGAAGTTTACGCTTTTAAGTGTCAAAAGTATTATCCTTAGAAAGTTTAACTTATGATGGGTCTACGGCTTTAAGGGTCGACGACATTACAAAGCAAGAAAAAAGTGGAAAGTAATTATGAGTAAGATATTGGATAGCTAAATATGTTCGAAGTCGATTAAAGGCTCAAGAATATAAAAGCATTCAATAGAAAAATCCAAGTCTTCGACAAATAATTACAAACCAAAAACAGAAAATACAAAAATGGCTATCTAAAAAAGATAAATACGGTCGCCAAGGAGTTGGGGACTTCAAGCGTCGGAGTTCTCGGGGGCAAGGGTGCTCTGCTCGCCTTCGGGGGCAGAAGTACTGGGCTCGCCTTCAGGAGCAGCCTCGCCAGCAACAGAGGGCGGCGAAGGACGACTCCGCAGGAAGGTCTTCAAAGAGGCGACTTCCCCAAGAGGAAAGTTGGGATCGACCGCCTGGACCTCATCCACCAGGACTTGGAGAAAATCGGCAATCGCCGACCTCATCTCCTTCAGAGCGCAGTCCTCAAACTCCTCAGAGGCTTTGAATGCCTCAACTACGCTCTGGGGCGAAGGGACGGCTTTCAATTGTGCAGTTAACCGATCCCTCTCCTCCTCCAAGGCAATCCCCCGGGCTTCCGCAGCTTCCGTCTGAGCCACCGCAGCTTCTCTCTGGGCGTCAGCAGCGTCCCTTTGCGCCTCGGCAGCGACCCTGCGAGCCTCCGATTCTGCCCCTTGCGCCTGAGCTTCCTTAAGTTCAGCATCTAGGCGAACTCGGACGATCTCTCCCTGATCTAAACACAGGTGAAGAGCGTCAAAGTCCTGAAGAGCGGCAGCGGCTTCAGCCTCCCTCTTCTGGACATCAGCAAGGAGGCGCTGCTCCTTCCTGAGGTATTCCTCTCGGGTATTATCTGCCAAGGCGATCGCTGCATCTGCAGTCGTCTTGATAGTCCCCAATTGCTCAGGAGTGACCCCCGTGCTTCGGTACTGCTCCAGCTCGGCGAGCACACTGGAATACTTGTCGGTGAGCTCCCCGAAGACACGACCAAGAATCACCTCTTCCCGAACGAACTGGCAACAAATATAGAATAAAAGCTGTCAGGACAACAGACAATAAGGGAACGACAAAGAGAGGACTCTACGAAATAAAAGTATGAGATCTTACCAAAGCCACTCGTTCGAAGTGGGACCGAAGGAACCCCTCGATCTGATGAAGTTCCGTGGGAACAATCGAGCGGTCCGCGGGGGGAATTATCCCGTCCAGAAGCCGCATACACATATCCGGGCTGCCCCGGAGGCTCTTCTGGGGAGGATACCCCTTCTTCATAAGGTCCCCACAGGGGACCCAAGTTTCCCGAGAATTCGCTGATTCAAGCGGCTGAAACAAGCCGGCAAGGGAGCAATGCTCATCCACAGGAGCCCTCGATGAGCTGGAAGCAGCATGCCCCTTCTTCTTGGTCCCAGACTCCTTAGGAGGAGCCATGGGCACAGTAAGAACAGGAGGAGCTAAGGTCAAAACCTTCCCCTTGGCGGCAGAAGGACCCTGGGGAGAAGGAGAAGGGGGCACCGCGTCCAGACCCTTCCCTTTATTAGCGGAAGGACCCCCAGGAGGGGGAGGAGAAGGATGTTGGTCGACTTCCGGACATCCCTCACTCCTGACCTTCTTGGAGGGAGGAGGAGCATGATCCCGGACCATGTCGGTTGAGGACTCCTCTGCAAAACAACAAGACAAAATGTCAAAAAACAAAAAACCGCAAAGTATGAAGATATTAAATCTACGAATAACAAAGCAACATACCTGGTTGGCGAGGGTCAGCAGTGGCCGAGGGAAGCACCTCCTCAGACTTCCTCTTGAACGAACGCCTAGAGGGGGGAGGAGGAGAGTTCAGCAATGCCTGGTCGGAGGACAACCCCGCTAATCCCTGGTCATCAAAGAGACCTATCAGTTTCTGGCTCTTGCTTACAACCTTCCCTACAAGTAATAAAGCAAGATAAGAGTTAGAAAATTACCCAATCATTAAAGATTGGCGTGGCTTGATGAATACCCGCCATCTCAAGGGCATTCTCGGTAGTCTCCGCCACTGAGCGGATGGACTTGAACTGAGATGACCGATGCGACCGGTATAGGTCATCAATAGCGTTTCGATCACTCTCTGATAGCTCCTCGAAGGAAGGAGGGAAATCCTTGTCCGGGATCAACAATTTCCAGGGCACCCCCCCCTTATAAAAGAAGTAACACTTCTTATAATTGGAGTTGGTGGTCCGAAAATCGTCGACCAGGCGGACATGGACGTTCCAAACCCATCCCTGAAGGCCTCCCCACTCTGAAAACTTCGGCCAGCGGGATTGGAAGTGGTGAAGGTGGTTTGCCCCTGCTGCCAGGCGGAAGAAACACCGGAACAGGGCCAGTGAATATACCCATTCCTGGCGTAAGCATAGGAACTTGAAACCGACCCACATCCTGAGGGCATTCGGGACAAGCTGTGTGGGGTGAATCCCGTAAAACTGACACAAGGTCTGTAAATCCTCACAGAGAGGAAAACGCAACCCAGCATCGATCTGAGCCGCATAAATGTAAACCTCTCCATCGTGAGGAAAATGCAGACCTAGGCCAGGATATCTAGGAGCATCCTCCACGCTGAAGCCACCGAGCGCCACCACGGTCTTAAAATAAGCCGGCTTCAATTCATTAGGCTTGACGTCTACTCGAACAAATTCGAATATTGCAATGATAAACATAAAAAGCAAAGAACAGCAGAGGACATTGCCAAAGCAGAGCAATAAAAGGGCGAAAGTTTACCTTTTGGGGAAAAAATAGGCGTGTTCAGCTCGGGCCCGTCCACCACCACAGGAGTGGTTGCAGTCCTGCCCAAATCGGTCTGTTCCTCTACTGAAGGGGGAACGACTTCATCCCTGATGGTCAAAGGGACATCAGCATTTCTGGGCATGTTGGCTTTGTTGGCACCCTTGGGAGCCGTGTGCTTGACTCTCTGATTGCGAGGAGCCATGGAAATGTTGGAAGAAGGCTGAAGAAGGTTGAGAAAAGAAAAGGAAAGGATCGCAATAAAGCTCTGAAAATCCAAGAGAGCGGATAAGCGTAAAAGACAGAATACAGAAAATGACGTTTCCTATAGCGACCAAAAGGGGAGTAACCGCCACGAGCAAATCGAAGCGACGCAGAGGAATAATTGCACCCTTTTGGAAAAAACCGAAGCAATGTCAGAATTCCAAGAGACAACGGTTGGCTGGTACAGACAGCTGTCAAGCTACCCTGGGTTTACGGAAAAGTAAATGTCAGGCGTGCCTCAAGTGACCGTTCGATTTCTGGACAACCGTGCAGTTATTAAATGCTAACAAGTCCACTAAGGAGACAAGAGGGTCGCCAACGCACTAATAAAGCTTTAGCAGGAATACCTCGGGTAGATAATGATCGCCTAACTAAGAAAGATAGACTTCCATAAGCCTGAGTCACCTCGAGTGATCGCCAAAAGGGGATAAAAGGAAGGATATTCTTTCGGCTTTGAACAGAGAAGGAATTGCTCGCCAAATGAGCTCGAAGTATCTCAAAGGCACTGAACCATTACCAAAGACGTCACTATCTAAAACCCTACCAGGAAATCAAGCTCGACTGAAGGAACTTCAATCAAGCTTCGGGGGCAAATGTTGGGTATCGATAGTGACGGCCCAGTAAGAAAAGGCCTCGAAGGCCCAATAACTATAGAGGGGGTAAACCCATGACATCCGAACCGGATCGGCCCAAGTACAAGCCAAACTTGGCCCACCATCGAGTAATCCAGAATCGAGCCCAAAGTCTATAGAGACGCCAAAGGCTCTCAGACTGCTCGCCATTCTCTACCAAGTCGCGACCTTCCACTGCTCGACATGGGAGTGCTCGCCCCGAAGAGAGCCTTGCCTCTCTCCTCTGGTCCCACTAAACCGTTAATAACAGAGTGGCCAAGATATCCCGCATATCCCGGTCACATATTCACTAAAGATTAGATTTGGTAACTGCAATATCTCGCAGTAACTGCCATATCCCACGATCCGAATCTTCAGCAACTCAATATACATTAAGATATTCAGTTGCCTTTATACGGTTCTATCTCTCTTACCCTATAAATATCCTTGCTTTACATACGTACTGGACGTTTTGAGTTTTATACACACATATACTCATTTAAGCATCGGAGAGGGACCCAGAGGCACCCCCTCTGTTGCGCTCCCCTACTTGCAGGTTCACCGGAGTTGGAGCTGAAGCGTCATCCCAACCTTGTCTGGTATTCAATTCACTGCCAGATCAGCATTCAGGATTTCACGATCCAACAGTACCCAACTGATCAATCAACGACCTTACCGTTACCCATTGGCCCAAAAAGACATTATTGAAACGATGATTTAAGCGCTATTGGATTCAGACGTGGTGAGGAGTAGTACCAGTTCATTTGCATCACCAATCGTATTAATCAAGAGAAAGGATGGATCTTGGCGTATGTGCATTGACTATCGCAAGTTAAATGAGGCCACCGTGGAGAATAGATTCCCAATTCCTTTGATCGAAGAACTACTTGATTAAATAGGAGGTGCTACCATTTTCTCCAAACTAGATTTGAGGTCCGGTTATTATCAAATCCGCATGCATCCAACTGATATTCAAAAGAAAGATTTTCGAACACACCACAGTCATTTCAAATTCCTTATGATGCCCTTTGGATTGTCATATGCTCCGGCAATTTTCCAAGCTTTAATAAACTCTACATTTCAATCACTATTACGCCAATGTGTTCTTTGATGGCATTTTAGTATACACTAGAGATGAAATTACTCAAGTGGAGGACTTAGTTAGGGTTCTTACACTATTGAGGCAGCATCAATTGTTTGCAAAGAAGTCCAAGTGCAGCTTCGGGGGAGCTAAGGTGGAACACTTGGGCCATGTCATTTCTGCTACTAGAGTGGCTACTGATCCTTCAAAAGTCAATGCAGTTCGGTTGTGGCTAAAGCCACTCACAGTGAAGCAATTGAGAGGATTTTTAGGTCTTACAGGTTAGTATCATAGATTCATTAAAGGATATGGTATGATGGCTCGTCCCTTGACAAATTTACTTCGGAAAGATGGTTTTGTTTGGACTGATGCTGCGTTGCAGGCCTTTGAAACTTTGAAAGTAGCCTTAATCTCAGCTCCTGTGTTGTGGCTGCCTGATTTCTCCAAAGAATTTAACATTGAAACAGATGCTTCCTCGACAGGTATTGAAGCTGTCTTGATGCAGGAACTCCACCTGATTGCCTTTATCAACAAGGCTCTATCACCCCGTCACCAAGCAATGCAAGTTTATGAGAAAGAGTTGTTGGCCATAATATTCGTGGTTCGTCATTGGCACTACTACTTAATCACGGGGAAATTCACAATCCGAACGGATCAAAAGAGCTTGAAACATCTTCTTGAACAGAAGATCTCAATCCCGTTACAACATGTGTGGATGGCAAAGCTAATGGGTTATGATTATGAAATCGTCTACAAAAAGGGGAGTCATAACTCAGCTGCGAATGCTTTGTCAAGGGTATCTGGGGCAGAAGTCTTCCACTTATATGTTTCATCATTCCAACCTCTGTTGTTAAATTGTATAATGACTGCTTATGTTGCAGATATTGATCTCCAACAGTTGATTTCTAGGATGCACTCAGTTCCCAAACCTGCAACATTGACTCATTTTGTATATGATGGTCGCACCTTGCTTCGAAAGGGTAGAGTGGTGGATAGTAACGATGAGGAAATCAGGAAGGAAATTCTCACCATCTGTCATAATTCAGCCATGGGGGGTCATTTCGTGTTCCATGCCACTTATCACCGTGTTTAAAGTTTATTCTATTGGAAAGGAATGCCTAAAGACGTTCAAGCATATGTTTGGGATTGTGATATTTGCTAAAGAAGCAAGTCAGAACATATTGCTTCGTCGGGATTGTTGATCCCTTTTCCAGTCCCAACATGAGTATTTTTTCATATATCCATGGATTTTATAGTGGGATTACCAAAATCTCAAGGGAAGGAAGTCGTTTTTGTAGTAGTAGACTTACCAAATACAGGCATTTTATGGCATTAACTTATCCATATTCGGTGTATAAACTTCATGGATGTCCATCCACTATTGTCTCTCATATGGATTTGATTTTCCTCAGTAATTTCTGGCAAGCTCTTTTCAGGTTGCAGGGAGTGAAGCTGGCAATGTCAACGACTTATCACCCTCAATCTAATGGTCAGACAGAAACTATAAATAAGTGTTTAGAAGGGCACCTGCGGTGTATGGCTGCTGATCGACCTTCTACCTGGGTGAAGTGGTTATCACTGGCTGAATGGTGGTATAATACTTGCCGCCATACTTCTATCGACATGTCTCCTTTCCAAGCATTATATGGATTTCCCCTCCCCTACACATTCCTTATATTCCTGGAGATTCTAATGTAGCTGTTGTGGATGAATTGCTCTGTTCACGGGAGGATACCTTGAAGTTGCTTCGACAACATTTGTTACGTGCCAGGAATAGAATGAAGCAATTTGCAGATCGGAGATGAACTGAGCGTATTTTTCAAGTGGGTTATTAGGTTTTCTTGAAACTACACCATTTTCAGCAGTAATCAGTTAGGATTACAACTCAATCGAAATTGATTCTGAAATATTATGGACCTTACCTGATTCTGGAGAAGATTGGTGAGGTTGCTTATCGTCTGGATCTTCCAGCAGGTTCTTTGGTGCATCCTACTTTTCATGTTTCTCTGTTGAAGAAAGCGCATGGAATCTCCAGCACGATTCGTCCGTTGCCATCCATGGAAAACAGTTCAGGTAAGCAATTTCTTCTCGATTCAATTCTCAAATGGAAGCTAGCCAACAGATACAACTAAGTTGATGTTAAGGCGAAAGGGCCAACGTGTGACAGAAGCCACTTGGGAATTCCTGAACGATTTGCGAGTTCGATTTCCAGATTTTGATCCGTGAGGTCCCAAATCTTTTAGGGGGAGTTTTGTCATATAGTAAGAAGTTTAAGGATGAAATTGAATAAGTGGGATCGGAGAGTTAGGGGCTGGTTTTGTAATATAGAAGAGATCAGTTTGTTAGTCGGTTGTAACAGATTCTCGGAGCTTCCTTTCATTAAAAGGGAATATCTCTACTGTAAATATGCATCCTACGCATTTGAGATATTCCTTTTCTTGCTTCTGTGAATTCTTCCATTCCTCCAAGGTACTCTGTACATTGACATATAATGATTAGTTAGATGGCACTGGTCGGTTCTAAGAATTATAATTATTCAAACTTGTAAAATACAAAATGTATATAATTCCTCTGGTATATCATACAAAATCATAAAATTCGTTCGCATGCAAATTTGGTAGGCATTCTCGCAAAGCAAACATCCTCGATTTGTATTGAGCTCATTAACTTATCTTGATTTCATGCATGGATTGTTACTCAATCCCGCATTTTATTCATCCAGTAAACAAAAATACAAATAAAAAAATTAATATCCCAACGAAGACCTATGTAACTCATCGCTTCAAACAATATTCAGAAGATGGATTGTTCCATTTGGCTATAGAACATTTCAGAATGTTCCTTTTCCAGCATCAAAGCCAACATGACAGGACCGTTTGCTCCCTCTTCAACACTATAAACTCTAGTATGGTCATTGAGTTCCGTCTTAACATATCCAGGACACATACAATTCACAACAATACCTTTAAGGTCTTTCGCTGTGATGCATTCACCGCCGCCTTGGAGACAACATAAGCAGAAAAATTGATCGGCCATCCTTTCTCTTCCTCCTTCCCTCCCTTTCGATCATGTAGAAAACTTTCCACGATTCCGTCTACTTTTTGTTCAGTGAGGCTGTTAATGTTGCTGAGCTTTGACCTCGCTTTCTCGTCCGTAACATACTGACAAGAAGGGACAAAGTCAAAAATAAAAGTTAAGTATGTTGGGTATCGATAGTGACAACGCAATACAAGCAAGACCTCAAATGCCCAATAACTTTTCAGAGGGGTACAACCCAAATCATTCAGAATTGGGTCGGCCCACATTAAGGGTAAACTGACACTCACAAAGCGGTCCAGCACCAAACCCAAAACTAAAGTGGACGCTTAAGACCTTACAGGCCGCTCACCAAAGGTAAAAGCCTCCTACTGCTCGCCATGGGAGTGCTCGCCAAAAAAGTCAAACCTCTCAACTTTGGTCCCACAATCGACAATGAATATACAACCACGATATCCCGCATATATCTGCCACATATTCTACAAAGATTTCATAAGGCAAATGCAATATTACGTAATAACTGTAATATCTACTATCCTTATCTACAACGACACAATATTCACAAAGATATTCGGTTACCTAAAATGGTTTGGTATTCCATCCCTATAAATACTTTTGCTTTACATATGTTACATTACATTCTGAGTTCATTCACACAGTATACTCATTTAAGCATCGGAGTGGGACCCAGAGGAACCCCCTATGTTACACTCACCTTCTTGCAGGTTCATCGGAGCTCCGCGCGAAAGCTTGCGGTCATCAACCAATTGTCATCAAGATCACTGTCAAATCAGCATCCGGGAAATTCAGACCTAACATTTGGCGCCGTATGTGGGAAACGAGCAAACAGTCATGCATACTCGCTCTAACCGTAATCGTCATAAACAGACTAACGAGCAATCCCAGGATATCTCTGAATCCACTGCTGCTTCGCCGCTCCATCAGCAAGAACCTGCTAGCCATGTCATCCCTCCAAGACCGGCACAGGAGCACATTGGCAATTCGAAACCGTCTCCAATTCCGCCCACCACCGAGATTCCAGTTCGACCAACCGTTCAAGTGGATGGGGAAACCATTCAGGTAATCGCGAAGATGCTATCCCTCTTAGAGACTATCATAGGACAGACCCGCAGACAAGGCCCTGTTCCTCATGAAGATCCTCGTCTCGTGGGGCCACTGGAAGCATAAACTAGAAATCCGCGTGCCACCGCTCCTCAAGAAGAAATCCGCGTGCCACCGCTCCTCAAGAAGACCAATAGATGACCTATGTACATCAGTCCATGCCTCCAGCCTCGACCGAAGAGCCGACCGTCACCAACTCTGTCAATCTGTTGATTGCTTCACTGACCGGAGAACAACGACCTCAATTCACTCTTGGACAAGTTGAGGAGCTCATCAAAAAAAATATGAAGGAACAACGTGGAGCCGTCATAAATGTCTTTAGAGAACGATCCTCCCATCCATTCACCGATGCACTCATAGCAGTCAGGACTCCAAAGGATGTAGTAGCAAGACCCATCTCCGGATACAGTGGCAGAGGAGATCCTGTGTCCCATGTCAACAGGCATGAAACATCTCTTTTGGGTAAGTCGGATGATGATAACCACTTAGCATTGCTATTTCTGTCGACCCTTTCGGGTTCGGCGCCGTCCTGGTTCTCCGGCCTCCGTACAGGATCGATAGGGACATTGTTCGAGTTAAAGAACAAATTTCTGAAGCGATATATGGGCGAGCGCCAACTGCTGAAGAGCGTGGTTGCCTTAGACTCTATTAAGCAACAACCAGGAGAAACCTTGGGCGACTTTTACGGGTGTTTTCATAAGAACATCACGGAAATCGATCGCCGAGTCACGGATGGAGAGATTGTTTGAGCCTTTTACAGAGGGATGGATATGGCTAACAAATCCCCAAGAACAATAATAGCGCAGAGATTGTTCGAGCCTTTTACAGAGAGATTGCGGTAGGAATGGAGCGCAGTCGAACGCATCCATGTAGAACCCACTTACTTGTTCCCCAAGAATAGTCTGGCCAATACCCGGGCAAAAGGGTGACAAACCTAATTGCTGGAGGATTTGGAGTTGGAGGTGAGGGGTCCAATGCAAGAGAAATATGTGCCACTCAAATTTCCATAGTTGCGCAACTCGGAAAAAGCCATCGACCTGCGGAAGATATCATTATCTCATTCTTTGAAGAAAACCCGACACATGTCAACACTCCGCACAATGATGCTTTACTCATCACAGGAGACGTCGTAGGATGCGATATGAAAATAATTCTGATTGATGGAGGGAGTTCGACAAACATTTTGTTCCTGGACGCTTTCGAAAAGATGAACAAATCCAAAAGAGATCTCAAGCGAGTCGACTTTCCACTCATTGGCTTTGTTGGGAGAATAACGTATCCGATGGGAGCTATAACCCTGCCGGTAGCCCTGGGTGAATGATGGAAGAGCATAGAAGTGTCGGTCGCCTTCAAAGTGGTCGATGCACCCGCTTCATACAACGCCATCCTAGGGAGGACCACCATCAATCCGCATAAGATCGTCGCCTCCACAGTCCACCAAAAATTGAAGTTCCCCACATTGATTGGGATTGGAGAAGTTCTAGGCGACCAACCGTCCTCACGACAATGCTATGTGAAATGCCTTCGCAGTAAGAACCAAAGGGAGTCTATTGCCATCGGAACAGAGGCTGACCTTCGCGAGGACAAAGCTCGGCCAACCATGATGTAAGAACTGACAGAAGTCGAGATAGATGGTCCAGAAAAGCAGGTGTACATCGAAACCACCTTGAACGACGACCAAATGAATGCCTTGACCTCCCTACTAAAAGAATACCAGGAATTGTTCGCTTGGAAGCCTAGTGACATGCCAGGCAGCAACACCGACATAATCTCCCACGAGTTGAGGATAGATCATTCGATTAAACCTACTGCTCAGAAAAGATGGTCATTCAGATCAGACAAACGCTTGGCGATCAAGCAAGAAGTAGGCAGACTACTTGAATCCAAATTTTTCAGAGAGGTACGTTTTCAAAGCTGGGTCGCCAACCCAATGCTGGTGAAGAATTCAAACGGAAAGTGGAGAATGTGCGTTGACTTCCGCAACTTGAACAAAGCCTGTCCCAAAGATTCGTACCCCCTGCCGCGAATTGATCAACTGGCGGATGCAACCTTTGATCACGAGACGCTAAGCTTCATGGACGCCTATTCAGGCTATAATCATATCCGAATGCACCTGGTCAATTAAGCCCACACAACATTCTATGTCGATGGAGATATACTTTGCTATAAGAGGATGCCCTTCGACCTGATAAATGCAGGGGAAACCTATCAACGAATGGTAAATCGGATGTTCCAAGAATTGCTGGGGCGAAACATGGGGGCCTATGTGGACGACATGATCGTCAAGTCAATCAAGGGGATCCCTCACACATAAGACATTCGAGAAGCATTAGAATGCATGAGGAGGCACAGTGTTAGGCTGAATCCAACGAAATACGCCTTTGGAGTAAAATCATGCAAATTATTGGGTTTCATGGTCAGTGAAAGAGGCATTGAGGCTAACCATGAAAAGTTTAAGGCTATAGAAGCGATTAAGTCCCCGACTTCCCACAAGTAAGTCCAGAGTATGAATGGTCGCCTGGCCGCGCTCAATCGTTTCCTCTCAAGGGCGAGTGACATGTCCCTCTCGTTCTTCCAAACTATCAGGGCAAACCGCAAGTTCGCGTGGACGACGGAGTGTAAGGTTGTTTTTCAGTCAGTTATGCAGCACCTGCAGACACTCCCGGTCTTGGCGAAGCCCATTTCTAATGAACCACTCTTTCTATATATAAGTGCTAGTGAACTCGCAACCAATATAGTTTTAGTTAATGAATAGGGAAGTAAGCAGAGTCCAGTATACTTTGTAACAAGTTGTTTAATTCAGCTGAAATAAAATATATCGAGATTGAGAAGTATCTTTATGCCTTAGTTATTGCTGCTCGAAAGTTAAGACCATACTTCCACGCCCACGCCATAACAGTACTCACCAACAAGCCTCTCAAACACTTCCTGATGAAGCGAGACTTTTCAGGAAGGATGGTCAAATGGGCGATTGAGTTGAGCGAATTCAAGATCAAATATGCGCCGAAAACGTTCATCAAAGTTCAAGTCTTGGCTGATTTTATAGTGGAAAGTACTAGCAATGATCTCACAGAAATGGAAAAACTGCAAGAACAGCCAGAAGACAAAGACAAAAGCTAAAAACTCTATACGGATGGATCCTCTTCCAAAGAAGGCTCAGGAGCATGATTAGTCTTCATCTCTCCTGAGGGCGAGCCTCAAAAATATGTGATCGCCCTAGATTCAAGGCAACTGTAAACACCTGATTTTGGCCCGGGATCAAAATATCGTATGCGAGGAATCGAGATTTGAAAAATATATATAGTATATATATATATATATATACATATATATATTTGAAAACTTAATTTTTTTTTAAACATAATAAAATATTCCAACGGTGGAAAATTGCCTCTTTTCCACCAATTTTATTTTTTTATTATAAAAAAAAAAGGTTTTTTATATTATAAAAAAATATTAATAAAATAAACTTTTATTCTTCTATAAATTGAAGAAGAATTGTGAAGATTGGGGGTGGATGAGGATGAGATGCTACGGTGGTGGTGAGCTTCCATTGAAGAAATGGTGAGTGAATAAAAAAAATGAGTAAAAAAAAAATATCGGTGATTATCAGTCTTGGTTTCTCGTACGGTATTTTAACCTCCAATGAGTTAGGTATATTTCTCTCATCTTCAATATCATATTTTGTATTTTCTAAATGTCAAATAAAATTGAGAGTTTATATACATATATTATATATTTATGTATAATATACTTGTTAATATATATATCTATATGTATAATATATATTTATATTATGTTTATGTATTACTATATATATAATATATATTTATATTATGTTTATGTATTACTATATATATATCTATATGTATAATATATATTTATATTATGTTTATGTATTACTATATATATCTATATGTATAATATATTTTTATATTATGTTTATGTAATACTATATATATATATATGTATAATATATATTTATATTATGTCTATATTATCTATCTATCTATATGTATAATATATATATATATATATATATATTATGTATATGTATATTATGTATATGTGAAAAATGAAGGTTACAACTCGGTCCTTGGAATCTCGGGTCATTTCTGGGACGTTATCGAGTGTTATAAACCAAACTAGAAAAGTTTTGGGTCATTTATGCAATTTTTGATTTTTTTTTTAATTCAGCTCGTTTTAAAAAAAAAAATACATTTTGATTTCTAAACTTTTCTAGACATTCCATGATTTCTCAAAATGTTACAAATAAGTCTAGAATAATTTTCGGGTTATTTTTGGAATTTTATCAAGTGTTACAAATAAATCTAGAATAGTTTAGGGTCAATTCTATAATTTTAAAAAAATATTTTCATTTTATTTATAATATTTTCAAAATTTACATTTTTGATTCCTAAATTTTTCTTGACATTCCATGACCTTTAAAAATGTTACAAATAAGTCTAGAATAAATTTTGGGTTATTTTAGAACTTTACCAAGTGTTACAAATAAGTCCAGAATAGTTTAGGGTCTTTTCTGCAATTTTCGAAATATTTGTCCAATTCAGCTCAAATTTTAATAATTTGCATTTTGGTCCCTATATTTTTTTGGACATCCTATAACTTCTCAAAATGGGACGAATTAGTCCAACGAGATTAATATCTTCAAAAAATCATTCGTGCATGTTTTGACACGTTTAAAATGGCTCGAGAGTTAAACCATGTTTTTTTCGAGCACGATTAACTTTAGTTCTCTTTTGTTTATTTGAAATTAACTTAAAAAAAAAAATTGTTTGTACATGGTTTGTTTAATTTAAAGAAAATGCATACAGTCTTTTTGGGCCAAGCATGATCAAAACGAGCAATTCAGGCAAATTGAAAAAAAAATGTCAAAAGCAAACTAAAGTACCGAAAGGGCAGATTATGAGCTTGCGAGCTTTTAAGATGTAATCAAACACCCGAACTCGATTCTCTGGACGTAGACCTTTCTAAGCCCTAGGATGTTAACCCAAAGTACCCTAGGCAATTTTAGGATTCCGATTAGCCTTTAATTGATCGGTGGCGACTCTTTCAATTTTTTCAGTATGGTTGATGACCGCGCTCGACCGGACACGTTGCTCGCCAAGACCCTACATTTTCAAAACGAAATTTAAAAATATTTTTCAAACGGGTCGGAGAAAGTCGGATTCGACGTCCGACAGCGACCAATAATAAAGCATTGATCACTGGGCTGCGACTCACTAAGGAATGGATATAACGTCACTAAAGGCAAAAAAAAGATGTAGAGCTAATTGTCAATCAAATCAATGGCACCTATAAAGCAAAGAGGGAAAAAATGAAAAAGTACCTCGAAATTGCCAAAAAACTCATCGCCAAAATTCTGACTTTCGCAATTTAGTTTTTTCCTCGCCAAGACAACTAGCTAGGAGGCTTTTTGAGCAAGTTGGCGTTCGGGGAACAAAAGTACCGGAAATACACTTCCTGGAACAAACACTATACTCGGTTCTCCAAAATCGAGCAGAAGTCTTCAATATTCAAGATCGGGATAATTGGATGACTCCATTCCATAACTTTCTGACAGAAGGAAACCTGCCAGAAGACGAAGGCGAGACCACAAATACAAGTCGCCTAGTCACAAACTATCTTCTCATAGATGGAGAACTCTATAGGCGAGGATACTCAACTCCCTATTTGATATGTATTTCCCATCCTGAGACTGAAACAGTTCTGCGCGAAGCTCATGAAGGACTCGCCGCATGCCATGAAGGTGCACGCTCGTTAACGCGCAAAATCTTCAGACTAGGCTATTATTGGCCAACCTTAAGCAAAGACACAGCAGAATTAACGAAAAAATGTGTGACTTGTCAACAGTTCGCACCAAAATCCGGTTGACCACCAATATTGCTATCTCCAATGGTTGGCGTCTGGCCATTCGCCCAATGGGGAATAGACATATTGGGACCCTTTCCTATAAGCACTGGGCAAAGAACCCATATCATTGTAGCGATTGAATATTTCTCCAAGTGGATAGAGGAGAAAGCATTGACCTTCACAACGAAATTTCAAATGATCAAAATTTTAAAGGTCAACATAATTTCGCGATTTGGCATCCCCAAAATACTTATAAGCGATAATGGCCTGCAATTCGTGGGAAAAACACTCAAGTGGTTTTGTGAAGAGTACTATATTGATCACAGATTCAGCTCGGTACATCATCCCCAAACCAACGAACAGGCTGAAGCAACCAATAAAGATGTCCTGGCAAGACTAAAAAAGAAAGTTCAAGCCTTAAAAGAAAACTTGGCGGATGAGCTGAACAATGTGTTGTGGTCTATCAGAACGACACCTAAAATAGTAACGGGGGAAACGCCATTCAGTCTAGTGTACGAATCCGAAGCAGTGGCACCCGCCGAAATAGAGGTGCCTACCCATAGGATCCTACACTTCAATGTCAAAGCTAACAACATCGAGTGACTTACATACCTCGAACATGTTGAGGAAAAGTGAAGGCAATCAGACAACAAACAAGATAAAATGCGACTAGCGACCGCTAGGTACTTCAACAGAAAATTTAGTCCTCACCTATTTTTCGTGGGGGAGATGATTATGCGAAGGAATGAGTTCTCAAATTTGGACAGCCACAACAAACTCTTAGCTACATGGAAAGTCCCATACAAAGTAGTAGAGATCGTCGCACCAGGGTCCTATTAATTGGAAAATATAGAGGACATAAGGCTATTCCGTGCTTGTAACTCCGAACATTTATGGAGGTTTTATGCATAGCTTGTAATCATAATGTTATGTCAATAAAATGAATCATTCCTTCGTAAAAAGCATAGCCACTCGAACCAAAACGAACAGTTCCCTTACAAGTTGGGCAACATAAAGACCTGACATAAAAGGCAATCGAACCGTCAAGGTAACAGTTCCCTTACAAGTTGGGCAACATAAAGACCTGATATAAAAGGTGAACGAACCACCAGGGTAACAGTTCCCTTACAAGTTGGGCAACACAAAAACCTGATATAAAAGGTGAACGAACCGTCAAGGTAACAGTTCCCTTATAAGTTGGGCAACATAAAGACCTAATACAAAAGACGAATGAACCATCAAGGTAACAGTTACCTTACAAGTTGGGCAAAATCAAGACGTGATATAAAAAGCGAACGAACCGTCGAGGTAACAGTTCCCTTACAAGTTGGGCACAATGGAGCGGACGAACTGACAAAGTAACAGTCTCTCCAAAGAAACACTTAAGAGAGCGAACGAATCTTAGGTAACAGCTTCCTAAAAGGCGACCGAATCTAAGGTAACAGTTCCTATGAAAAGCAAAGTGGGTGAACGAATCTAAGGTAACATCTTCCTAAAAGGCGAGCGAATCTTGGGTAACCGTTCCCCACTCTTAGGAGAACAAACCCAAGGAATAACATTCTAAAAGGCGAACGAATCCATCAAGGATAACAGTTTACTTAAAGGCATAATCATTGGGTAAGAGTGCCCTAACAAAAGCTTGGCGAAAGGAACGGACGAACCTATAAAAGGCAACATTCCTTCATGAGGAGCCTAAAGGAGCGAAACGAGCCTCTAAAAGGTAACGTTTCCTCCTAAAAGATTCGAGACCCTTTGAACAAACAGGCGAGACTATTATACCGAAGCTAAAAGCGCAGTTGAAAACAAGTATGGTAAGACTTCCTAAAGCTTTCATATAATTTTCGGGACCTTTTTCACCCGGGATGACCATTGACAATATAAGAGACGACTTTTTCATGCACGACCAAAGCTCCATATTGTAAGGAACTATTAAAACATGTCATGTACTATAAGTTGCACTCATCATCCTAAATGGATTAAAATCATCACTAGTTAATCCTAGTCTGATATTACCTCAGTCAGGTACAAAATTTGGGTAATGATCGTCGAATGACTTCCACGTCAATGCATCAGCGGGATGTCTCAAGACTCCATCCATTGTTCGACCCTCCTTATGCTATCACATCAAAGAGGCAATATCCTTTGACGTATATAGACGTTTGAGTCTTGGAATTAACGGAAAGTACCCCAATACTTTTGCAGGTTTATTCTTTTTTTTTTTTTCCAGAAGAAGTAGTCTCTTCTATATTATCTTCAGATATGCCTTTTTTATGATTTTCCCACCTTGAAAGACCATAAGTTGGACATCTGGAATGTTCAACATTTTCACCCAAATACAATGTGCAATCAGTTGGGCACGCATGTATCTTATCATACCCAAGACCCAATTCGGTAATCAATTTCTTAGCATCATAACAAGAAACCAAAAAAGTTGTTGAAGGAAATGCAATTCTTAATACTTCAAATAACATATCAACTAATTTCCGAGACTAACCACCAACTGTTTTTATATTCCATATGTAAGATGAATGATATCACTGTGAATGATTTACAATTGGGATATAATGGTTTCTCAGAGACGATATAATGATATTCCATGCGTAAGGTGAAATTTTTTCAGTTCCAGCATCGTGTTGTTCTGATCATGAAGCGTCATTATCACCATCAACTAACATATTATCTTGCAGAGTATTTGACGAACTAGATCCCATGGCAGCATAAAATAAATCTCGCAATTCACCTTGTATTGTATATACAACCAAGAAACCATTCCAAAACAAGTAACTTTCTACTTATTTTGCCACATGATATTTTATATTTTTGCATTTACGACAAGGACATATCATTTCCCCTTAACCAAACCATTTCTATTAGCAAATTCAATGAAATGTTTGACATCGCATTGGTACTCTTTGTTAATTCTTGCTTTTTTTTTACCCAAGTTCTATCAAGGCCGAATTTTAAAGTTTCTAACAAAAACATGTCAATATAGTTAAAAATACACGCTATCAAATTAGTATTCAGAACATACACCACGAAAAATACACCGAATTTTCCAACACTAGAAATCCTAAACCCTAAAGTTATGTGAAGTGAAAATTCAATTTAAAGATGTGAATGTGATAAAAACGTGATAATGGATATGCTTTTGCCATAATCTCAAACATGTAATAAAAACCAATTAAAGAAAACCGCAACTCATGAAATTTGCATACTCAAAGGGAATGAGTCATTACCCCTAAGGGCCCTAAATGTAGTCCTAAGAAAAAAAAATTAAAACTCTTTATTTACACAACAAGTTCGATATAGTATGATTATTTTGAATTTTTTATACACAAAGTCCTTTTCTCCTTCCTCATTCATCAACAACTCAACTTCTTTTTCAAGTCCTCATCTCTATACGATACTACATTTTTTTATTATTTGTGTCCAGATCTCTCAGTGTCTTTTTATCCCTCCAACTATGGAGGTGGACTCTAATTCCAAACAAAACAGCTTCGAGCTTTACTTGCCTTAACTTCATCTATGTCATCGTCTACACCCTAACCCTATTTCTACTCTTCATTCTCTTAGGCAGCCACAAATGACGCACGCAATGACCCATCGATCCTAATCAGAAGCATGTCTATGCAGCCATAAATGACCCACACAACATAACCAAGAAACATAACATATAAATCGAAGAGATGCCTAGATGGAGAAATTAGAGTTTGCACAATTGTCGATTTTGGACGCTTTCTCTGATAAATCGAAGGAGAGACAAATATAAGGCTCAGGAAGGTCGAATCATTGAAGGAATTGAAACGAAAAGCATAAAAACTTACATATTCGGAGTAGTGGCGCGACACGACATATTGGAGGGATTACTTCCTTCCGACTTCAGTTTCATTTGATAGATGAGGAGGAGTTCAGCGTGGCAGAACTTATATTTTAAAGGACATCTCAATAGTATTCGAGCAGTCAAAAATAATTTTAATTTTTTTAAAAAAATAGTTTTTTGCGACTCACTACAAAGATGATTCGTAAAAAAGAATTAAAGAAAATTAATTATTTATATTTTGAAGGACAACACAATAGTATTCGAGTTGTAAGAAATAGTTTTGACTTAAAAAAATAGTTGTTGTGGCCCAACAAAGATGAGTCGTAAAAAAGAATTCAAAAAGTAATTATTTAGTTTAAAAGGAACGACTGAAAGTTTGAGCCGGGAAAAACAATTTTTAGTTAAAAACAATTTTAACTTTCCGCGACTCAATAAAGATGAGTTGTGATAAAACATACCAAAAGGTAATGTTGAACAGTTTGAGCCAAAAAAAATAACAATTTTTTTAAAAAAATATAGTGGCGGACCTTTCAATATTGAGCTGCAAATAAAGATTACGGCCCTGTCAATTGAGCTGGTAATTGAATAATAGATGACTCAACATCCATTGAGCCGTTAATAATTGTAAAAGTAAAATTTTCACGGCTCAACAATGTTTGAGTCGTTCCCTTGAGACCTTAAGATTGCCCTCTCTCGTAGAGAGAAGACTGAAAAAATACATGCCATATTGGAATGTACTTTAACAAATTTCTCCTTCTGCAAAAACTATACAAGTTGATTCATTTGCTCCGCTGAAAAATGCATTGTCGAAGAGTGGATATGGTTGCGCCTGGAACCGAGCTGAAGGGGAGGAGTGCTGCTCCTGGAATCGAGCATAGTCTCTGTGAGAAATTTGAAGTGGGTTCGAATTAGACGATTCAATGTCACAGGACGTTTATTTCGGTATGGTTACATTCCCGGCCTAACGTTTCTTTCGATTCTCAGGAACTCCATATTTCTACCAGCATGTGTCCACCTTGTGGCCCTTGTTCCCGCAGAAAGTGCATGTCCAACTTGATTTATCGGGACGTGGTCGACTTGATCATTTGTTCTCTTTTGTCATTAGAGCTATGGACGAACCGTTTATTTCTTCATCAAACGATCAAGTGATATTTCGTTGGTTTTCTCCTGGGAGGAGTACTCAATAAGTAGTACTTAGTAAAGGCAAAAGTGACTACATTAGCAGATTGGACTGAATGGATGCGTAGGTTTCGTTCAACCCAAGAAGGAACTGTATTAACTTCTGCTTCTCCTTGTTTGTGGCTAGTAAGTCATTGTCTTTTTCACACACGAGGACGAGATCATCGATTGCATCTAACTCGACCCATAACATTTTGATTTTGCCGAAGTATCACGGAAAGAGTTCCTTGGCTGATTCAATAGATTTCTCTGTCTAGCTGAAATATACGGGTGTTGTTAATCTTGTTGAACATCTCACACGGGTCATCTCAATCCGCCGACAAGGTCTTTTTCTACTGCATTTCGGAGCCAAGCCTTCACAATCGCATTGCACCGGTCCTATTTTCCAACGAGTTGGTATGGCACAGAATCCTTTGGACATGATCCGTCGATGAAGCAGACTTTGTTCTTGACTAATAGTCCTTCCTAGAAGTTGAACCGATATCAAGGAGGTACCTGTTGTATCAGCAGGATAAAGATAAAAAATTTCTTCAACGTCCTTCCTCTGTTTGTCCTCTGCATCTCTTGCAGGTCCTTGATCATCTATTTCCTTCCACGTCCCTTGCAACTTCCACGTCCCTTGCAGCCACGAATAGAGTGATCAACGTTCTGGTAACCAAGAACAGAACTTTCTGGGGTTGAGCGATGGGACGGAAGACGTCTGGTGATTCTCCTGGAATGTCTGGTGATTTTCCTGGAACGGAGCGATCAGACGAACGTCTGGTGAGCGGTTGACGTTTTGCAGCAGGTGACAGGAACGGATGGCGTCTGGAACAACAAGTGAGCGAACGAACGTGTTCTTGCTGCAGGTGACAGAAACGAACGACATCTGATGAGCGAACGAAGAATGATGGGGAGGTTCTTGTTGAAGTTCTTGAAGTCATGGAGAGTCAAAGTTCTTGCAGCAGGTGACGAACGAAGCTAATGCAAGAAGGTGACGAATGACGAACAGGTGATGATCCCGGCCCAACAAAGTGACGAACAGAGCAGACGAGAACTCTCTGATGCAAGAAGGTGGCCGAACAGAGCAAAGCAACGAACTGAATAGAGCAACAAAAGGTGTCCGAACAGAGCTGTTCTCGGACGTTTTCTGATGAGCGAGGGATGTCTGACAAAATGTGGTGGAATAGAGTACTTCTCGGACGTCTTCTGTTGAACGAGGGATGTCCGACGAAAGGTGAACGAAAGGTGGCCGAACTGAAGGTAAACGAAGGTTGGTCAAATAGAACATACTCCGCACCGTTACCCGTAAGAAGATAAATCTGCAAGTCATGCAGGAAAAAATACTCTGGAGGAAGGCTGTGGTAGAAGGCGATTCAACCGAGAAAGAAGGCTATGGAAGGCTGTAACTAACTAACTATCTATAACTAATTAACTAATAATATGACCTTTAGATACTTCTACAATCTGCACTACTTGTGAACAAGAGTACCTTTCAAGAAAATGTAACAATTTATGTAATTAAAAACCGATCACTCATTAGTTAATTGTTCCTTATACTCCCTCACCAAAATGGTTTTGTATAGAGCCGTAATAGAACGATCCTTGAGAGGGTTCGGTTGATGATAACGCAAAGTCAGTTGTCGGTTTTCTTTTCAGGAGACACATTGTATATTATAGATTGATGCCTACATCCTGAAATCGAGTGCCAACGAAAACGATTTCCACCACTCAATATGAGTTTTGGACTGAGAGAAATACAAAGCTTAACCATATGTGCACTTAGGAGTGCGTCACTTACATCAATAATTCATTGATAAGTTTGGGAAGATTTTACCTAAAGGGAAGAAGAATATCTCCAAGCGAGTAGTGTTTATAGTTGAGCCAAACAGTAGAAGTGTAACCAATTTTAAATCACAATACACGATTTTCTTAGAGAGCGAATTTTCAAAGGAGGAAATTCGTTTCGACGGATTTTTATATGGACTTTAAGATCAAGTTGAGTTGATACTTGTTCATTTGAGTGGGAGAGATGATACCGCATATGAAGAATTGATTCGTCGATCACCAGATTCACCTCCTGTTGAGTTGAATGTACCAGATTCCGTTCTTGATGATCTTATTGTCACTCGACCACTGAATGTGGTTCTGTCCCCAGTGAGAGTTCAAAGAACAATACTAATTCTAGTGTGAGTTAGTTGTTAGGTTGTGGGCTTAAACTGAAGGTTCTGTCCCGATGGTATGCGATAGAAAGTGATGGTGAACTGAATACCTTACTATATGATGAAAGAGTTGAGTTGAAAAAAAAGTTAGAGAAACTCTTGAAGACCCTTTCAGGTAGAATGAATGAAATCAATGAATAATTAGATGAAGTTTATGAAGGAAAACAATATTTGAACACTGATTAACGTCTTGAGAAGACACATAGTTGTAAGAGCCAAATGAGTTCTTAAGAGGAAGACTACGGCTAATGGCATAGTTGAGCATTATAAAGTTCGAATGTTTGGGAAAGATTACACACAACAGGAGAGTTTGAACTGTAAAGAGACATTCTCACCAACTGTGCGGGATTGGACTATAAAGAGACATTCCCACGGACTGTGTGTATGACCACAGATTTAATTCTAGTTGTTGTAGCGAGTCTAAACCCGGAGATGCGCTAGATGGATGTTAGAAGAATATATCTATATGAAATAGGTTGAGTGCATGCTTTGTAGATAAGGATCATATAGTACAAACACTTAAATCAATATATGGTCTAAAACAGTTTTCGAGGCAGTGGTACCATAGATTTCATGACTCGGTTATAGAGAATAGATTCCTCATGTTGGACGAGGGTCACTGCATATGCACTAACAGTTTGGAGTAGGGGGTGAACGTTTTTGGGTACATTCTAAATTTAGAGGTTCCCACCAATCCACTTGAATTTAAAATCGAAACCTGTTTATACCAAGGAATCAGGCTATCTTGTTAGACCATGTTATTATATATATATATAAACTCTGTTTATATTAGGTATTTTGTTGAACACTTGGGAGGAATTTTTAGAATTGAGGTGTTTACTCTGTTGGTCGTGGCCCAGCCCTTGGGCCGGTCTGATTCGACCTGGGCCAGTTTAGGATTAAACCGACCCAATTTTCTTGTGAATGGTAAATGAGGAAGGAAGTACTATATTAGGAAGGGAAAAGTCTGAAAATGGTCCATCATGTTTGCACAAAATGGTTTTCGGTGCAACTTGTTTTTTAGTGATGATAAATGGTTCAATACATTTGAAAATGATGGTAATTGGTACCTCCGTTACATTTCTGTTAAAAAATTCCGTTAAATATTTTTCATAATTGAAAAATTAACCAAATATTTTTATAAATGTTACAATTACACCCTACAAACTTACACTAATGTTTCAAATACGTCTCAACTCGATTCGAGTCACACCGGGAACCACTAGCCAGGGTCCAAACCCCGACCAGGTCACCCAACCCTGGGGACCTAGTATGGGCTCGGAGCCAGACCCAAGGACCCCCGATTGGGGCTCAAATGGAGCCCCAATCAGTTTGGACCGAACCTAACTGGTCTCAGTTCAAACGATTGGGGCTCCAATTGAGCCCCAATCGGGGGTCCTATGGTCTGGGTCCGAACCTAGACTAGGTCGCCCAACCATGGGTACATGGTCTGGGTTCGAACCCAGACCATAAGACCACCGATTGGGGCTCAACTGAAGCCCCAATCGGGGGTCCTATGGTCTGGGTCCGAACCAAGACCAGGTCTCCAAACCATGGGTACATGGTCTGGGTTCAGACCCAGACCATATGACCCCCGATTGGGTCTCAATTGGAGCCCCAATCGGTTTGGACCGAACCTGGCTGGTTTCAGTTCAAACGATTGGGGCTCCAATTGAGCCCCAATCGGGGGTCCTATGGTCTGGGACCGAACCGATACCAGGTCACTCAACCATGGTGGTCTGGGTTCGGACCCAGGCCATTGGACCCCCAATCGGTTTGGACCGAACCTGACTGGTTTCGGTTTGGACCGAACCTGACTGGTTTCGGTTCAAACGATTGCGGCTCCAATTGAGCCCCAATCGGGGGTCCTATGGTCTGGGTACGAACCCAGACCAGGTCACCCAACCATGGGTACATGGTATGGGTTCGGACCCAGGCCATAGGACCCCCGATTGGGGCTCAATTGGAGTCCCAATCGGTTTGGACCGAACCTGGCTGGTTTCGGTCTAACAATTGAGCCCCAATCGGTTTGGACCGAACCTGGCTGGTTTCAGTTCAAACGATAGGGGCTCCAATTGAGCCCCAATCGGGGGTCCTATGGTCTGGGACCGAACCGATACCAGGTCACCCAACCATGGTGGTCTGGGTTCGGACCCAGGCCATTGGACCCCCAATCGGTTTGGACCGAACCTGACTGGTTTCGGTTCAAACGATTGCGGCTCCAATTGAGCCCCAATCGGGGGTCCTATGGTCTGGGTACGAACCCAGACCAGGTCACCCAACCATGGGTACATGGTATGGGTTCGGACCCAGGCCATAGGACCCCCGATTGGGGCTCAATTGGAGTCCCAATCGGTTTGGACCGAACCTGGCTGGTTTCGGTCAAACAATTGAGCCCCAATCGGGGGTCCTATGGTCTGGGTCTGAACCCATACCAGGTCGCCCAACCATGGGTACATGGTCTGGGTTCGGACCCAGTCTATAGGACCCCCGATTGAGGCTCAATTGGTGCCCCAATCGGTTTGGACCGAACCTGGTTGGGTTGGGTTAAAACGATTGGGGCTCCAATTGAGCCACAATCGGGGGTCCTATGGTCTCGATCCGAACCCACACCAAGTCCTCAGGGTTAGGTGACCTAGTCTGGGTTCAGACCTTGGCTAGGGGACCCCTGGTGTGGCTCGAATCGAGTCGGGACTTGTTGGAAACATTAGTGTAATTTTGTTGGGTATAATTGTAACATTTAGAAAAATATTTGGATAATTTTGCGAATATGAAAAGTATTTAACAGAAATTGTTAACAGTCTAGTAACAGAGGTACCAATTACCATCATTTTCAAACATGTTGGACAAAAAACAATCGTTTGGGTTGGAAAACCATTTTCGTTAAACATGTACCATTTTCAGAGTTTTCCCTATTAGGAAATATCACTGTTGGTATAATATATTAGGAAATATTCTCCACAATTTTGCACAATATACCTGGAATATTGTTACTATATTTTATATATCAAGAGAATATTATTAATATATTTCCTGATAAAATATTTCCTAATGAAATATTTCCTTTTGTGATGTTTCCTATTATAATATAGATGTTGGTATTTTTTGTTACAATGAGTACCATAAACACTATAAATTGGGTTGGTTCTTCTCAATCAAATACAATGTAATACACTCCCGAAAAATCCTAAAATTACCATCAAATATACTGCTCCAGAGTTCAGGTATTGTTCAGTTCAGGTAAGGTAAACATCGTGTTTGTTTCGCCTTGGCGACACTATTTTATCCTGGGAGGTAATTGGCCTAATTATTTCCTCTTACACGAACAATTTACGGTGAGGGGCGAAATTGCCTTAAGGAGACCGTTTTGATACGGGATTCAGTAATTTTTCTGCAAAATCCATTTGCTAGAGGCAACTTCATCATTTCGTTAATTTGCGTGTCATTCAATAATTTTATGCACTTTTAATTTCAAAAATTATTATTTAATTCTCCTATAATTTACTAACAATCTTAAGGCAATTTTTGTGTTTTAGTAATTTCAGGAGACAAAGAACCGACTCAGTTCATTAATTTGTGTAATCTGAAATAATAAATTTTGGTAAAATAATTAAGTATTTTTTGTTTCAGAATAATGGCTGCAAACAACAATGATGTTGAAATTAGTGTTGGAGCAATGGCTCTGACTGAAGTCCCTAATGCGTCGTCGAACGCGCCCGTCGTTGCGTCGACTGGGGGATAACCATGACTCGTCCTTTTGTGATGTTTCCTATTATAATATAGATGTTGGTATTTTTTGTTACAATGAGTACCATAAACACTATAAATTGGGTTGGTTCTTCTCAATCAAATACAATGTAATACACTCCCGAAAAATCCTAAAATTACCATCAAATATACTGCTCCAGAGTTCAGGTATTGTTCAGTTCAGGTAAGGTAAACATCGTGTTTGTTTCGCCTTGGCGGCACTATTTTATCCTGGGAGGTAATTGGCCTAATTATTTCCTCTTACACGAACAATTTACGGTGAGGGGCGAAATTGCCTTAAGGAGACCGTTTTGATACGGGATTCAGTAATTTTTCTGCAAAATCCATTTGCTAGAGGCAACTTCATCATTTCGTTAATTTGCGTGTCATTCAATAATTTTATGCACTTTTAATTTCAAAAATTATTATTTAATTCTCCTATAATTTACTAACAATCTTAAGGCAATTTTTGTGTTTTAGTAATTTCAGGAGACAAAGAACCGACTCAGTTCATTAATTTGTGTAATCTGAAGTAATAAATTTTGGTAAAATAATTAAGTATTTTTTGTTTCAGAATAATGGCTGCAAACAACAATGATGTTGAAATTAGTGTTGGAGCAATGGCTCTGACTGAAGTCCCTAATGCGTCGTCGAACGCGCCCGTCGTTGCGTCGACTGGGGGATAACCATGACTCGTCTGGCTGGACTTGTGCATGCTGAGAAGCCCGAGAAATTTGACGGCTCAAACTTCAAGAGGTGCTGGAGAAGATTAAGTTCTATCTGACCACGTTGAGCTTGGCTCGATTCTTGACTGAAGAACCACCAACTCAAAGCGAGAATGATGATAATCAAAGATTCTTCTTAGCTCTATGCTTGGAATCACTCAGATTATTTATGTAGACATTATGTAATGAACTGCTTGTCTGATTCATTGTATGATGTATATAGTAAAACAAAGACTGCTTGAGAGTTGTGGCATGCATTGGAATAAAAGTATGAGTCTGAGGATGCTGGGAAAAAAAATTCCTAGTTAGTCGCATGTTTGACTATGAAAAGATGGAACTCGCAGATTCGTTTCAAGTAGATGTCATAATTGAGAAGTTACCCCTAGCGTGGAATATCTTCAAGGGCTACCTGAAGCACAAGCGAATGGAGATGACCATGGTCGAGCTGCTCGAAAGGATCAATGTGCAAGAACAGTACATGAATGTTGCACGAGGAATTCCAATCGGTACCATGAACACGATGGCCTCCGCCAAGGCAAATGTGGTGGAGCATGGGCAGAGCAGACATGCTGCCAAAGGCAAGCAGGAGAAGCAAAAAGGATTCATTCCGGCCCCTAAGGGCGGAGTCTCAAAGAAGTCGGGACCCAAACCGCAAGGATTTATTAGCGGCTGTTATAACTATGATAAAACTGGCCATAAATCTAATGCTTGCAGGTTTCCTATGAAAAAGGAGACCAACATGGTCCTGGAAATCACTGAATACCTTGACGACATCAACGTGTCTGCGGTGGTGTCTAAGGTGAGCATGGTTGATTCCAACCCCCAGGAGTGGTGGGTTGACACAGGTGCCACCAAGCATGTTTGTTCGGACAAAGGAATATTCTTCAATTTTGAAGAAATTGATTCTAGGGAGAGCTTGTACATGGGTAATTCCGCCTCATCCGAGGTCAAGGGTAAAGGAAGCGTCATTTTGAAGATGACTTCCGTGAAAGAGCTGACATTAAAGCATGTGATGTATGTGCCAGACATTTGCAGAACCTGGTGTCAGGATCTCTCCTCAACAAGCATGGCTTTCGTCTTGAATTCGAGTCAAATAAATTTGTACTCACAAAAAATGGGATGTATGTGGGTAAGGGTTATGAATGCGAGGGTATATGTTCAAACTCAATGTAATGGTTATTAAGCGTAAGACGAACAATAATAAAGTTGTTTCTTCCACTTACGTGATTGAGTCTCCTAATATTTGGCATGGTAGATTAGGACATGTTAATTATGATACCTTGCGAAGGTTAATTAAAATGAATCACATCCCTACACTTCAAATTGATCTCAAACATAAGTGTGAAATATGTGCTGATGCTAAATTAGCCAGGTCATCCTTTCATTCAGTTGAAAGGAATACAAAACCTCTTGATTTAATACATAGCGACGTTTGTGATTTAAAGTTTGTCCAAACGAGAGACTGGAATAAGTACTTTATCACTTTTGTGGATGATAGTACAAAATATTGCTATGTATACTTGTTGAAGAGTAAAGATGAAGCTATAGAAAAGTTCATGCTTTATAAATAAGAAGTTGAAAATCAACTTAACAAGAAAATCAAGATGTTGCGTAGTGATAGAGGTGGTGAGTGTGATTTTCCATTTGGTGAGTTTTTTGGTCAACACGGAATCATACATGAGGTCACCGCTCCCTATTCACCACAATCAAACGGGGTGTCGGAAATGAAAAATCAAACATTGAAAGAGATGATGAATTTAATGTTGATAAGTTATGGGTTACCTCAGAACGTGTGGGCTAAGCTATTTTAAGTAGCAATTACCTTTTAAATAAGGTACCCCGAAAGAAAGAAGAGAAAACACCTTTCGAATTATGGAAAGGTAGAAGACCTTCTTTCAACCACCTCCGAGTGTGGGTGTGTCGTGCTAAAGTGTTGGTGCCTTCTCCTAAAAAGTTTAGGATTTAACCAAAAAATGTTGATTGCATCTCCATAGGATATGCTCAAAATGGTAATGCTTATCGGTTTCTTGTGCATGATTCGAAGATTTCGGATATACATAAGATACGATAATGGAATCAAGAAACACATATTTCTTTGAAGAAGTATTTACGACTAAATCTAGGGGGAATGCAAGTTCGTCCAAACGAACTTATGAGACTATTGAAAATAATGGTCTAGACCTAGAAAATGTTGAGGTAGAACCCAGGAAAAGTAAACAAGTTCGGGTAGAAAAATCTTTTGGTCCAAATTTTTTCACCTATATGCTTGAAGTGAAGCCTCAAACATTTCAAGAAGCCGTAAATTCTTCAGAAGGACCTCTATGGAAAGAGGCAATCAATAATGAAATTGAGTCCATCTTGCAAAATCACACGTGGGAACTAGTAGATCACCCTCCTGGATCCAAGCCACTAGGTTACAAGTGGATTTTCAAAAGGAAAATGAAAACAGATGGATCAATTGATAAATATAAGGCTAGACTTGTAATTAAGGGTTACAAGCAGAGAGAAGCTCTTAATTATTTTTACACATATTCTCCGGTCACGAGAATAACTTCCATAAGAATGATACTCGCAATAGCGGCATTGCGAAATTTGAAAATACATCAAATGGATGTGAAAACAACTTTCTTAAATGGAGATTTAGAGGAAGAAATCTACATGGAACAACCAGAGGGTTTTGTTGCACTAGGGCAAGAAAATAAAGTCTGTAAACTTGTGAAATCACTGTACGATCTGAAACAGGCACCAAACCAGTTACATCAAAAATTTGACAATGTAATCCTAGAAAAAAGATTTAAAATAAATGAATGTGACAAATGCAACTGCGTGAAAGAAACAAATGAAGGTTATGCCATTTTGTGTCTTTATGTTGATGACATGCTTATCGTTGGAAGTAACGATAAGATGATTCAATCCACAGAGGATATGTTGAATTCGAGATTTGACATGAAAGACATGGGCCTTGCTGATTTAATTCTTGGAATTAAAATTAATCGAAAGATATTAGAGAAATTCAACAAGGATGACAAAAAGGGGTTCTGCACTCCAATAGATCCAAATAAGTATTTCTCAAGAAATACAGGAGAAAGTGTCTCTCAAGTTGAGTACGCTAGGGTTATTGGTAGTGTCATGTACTTGATGACGTGTACTAGACCTGATATATCACACGTTGTTGGCGTGTTGAGTAGATATACGAGTAATCCAAGTACTTGTCATTGGGATGGAATTAGAAGATTACTTAGGTACATGATACATACTCGTAGTTATGGGCTGCATTATACGAGATATCCAACTGTTATAGAAGGATATACTGATGCTAATTGGATATCAGCACCAAGAGACTCGAACTCCACAAGTGGATTCGTGTTTACCCTAGGGGTGCCGCCATATCGTGGATATTCTCTAAGCAAACAGTTATAGTCAGATCCACCATGAAATCTGAGTTTATATCACTTGATAAATTTGCTGAAGAAGCTGAATGGCTACGCCATTTTCTTGAGGATATTCCTAGGTGGCCAAGACCAGTGTCTGCAATAAGCATATATTGTGATAGTCAATCTGAAATTAGCAGGGAACAAACTCATATGTATAATGGTAAGTCTAGACATATTCGTCGTAGACGTAATTCCATTAGACAATTGCTCTCGACAGGAATTATCACAATCGATTATATCAAATCGAAGGATAATATAACGGATCCGTTAACCAAAGGGTTAAATAAAGAGCAAGTTTACCAATCATCGAGAGGAATGGGACGAAAGCCCGTGCAGTAAACACTTTTGAGAAGGAAAATCCAACCTAGTTGACTGGAGATTCCAAGATCTAAGTTAAAAGGGACAACCTAGTCACTGTGAGGTTAGATCACTGTGGGGGATTTTAACTTTGAGTCCATTCCTATGATGAGAAACAGTGACGATAGTGGATGAGGTTAACCAAGTGCTTTTAATGATTCAGAAATATAAAGTGTTGGAGTAACACTTGAGATAAGGAATCACATATGCAAGTGAGAAGAGGGGACGCTTCGAAAGGAATTGTTGAGGGCACAATTCTTATAAACGCTTGCACAATCAAGCAATGCCCATGGCCAGAACGTACATCAATGCGTGAATTGAATAATACTAGGAAGATACCTGTGTGAGTTATATTATCATTTACACCAACGACAGACACTTCAAGAACATTGCGTCTACTGACTAGCCAGTAAAGTCGATGTAATTTCACGAGGGAAGGTTCAAAGGGTAACACCAACCTATCCTATGTAGGTGTCGACCGTTGAACTCCTATTCCGAGTCTAGAACGTCTAGGAATTCTCTTATTTCTCCATTCATGTGGGGGATTGTTGGTCGTGGCCCGACCCGATTCAACCTGCCTAAACCGGCTCACTTTTCTTGTGAATAGTAAATGAGGAAGGAAGTAATATATTAGGAAATATTAATGTTGGTATAATATATTAGGAAATATTCCCTTAATATTCTCCACAGTATTGCACAATATACTTGGAATATTGTTACTATCTTTTATATATCAAGAGAATATTATTAATATATTTCCTGATAATATATTTCATTAGGAAATATTTCTATTGTGATGTTTCCTATTGTAATATAGTTATTGATATTTTTGGTTACAATGAGTACCATAAACTCTATAAATTGAGTTGGTTCTTCTCAATCAAAAACAATCTAATACACTCCCGAAAAATCCAAAAATTACCAACAAATATATTGCTCCAGAGTTAAGTGAGATCCGAGTTATGTTTGAATTTCTATTGAAGTCCGAGTTCAGGTATTGTTCAGTTCGGTTAAGGGAAACATCGTATTTGTTTCGCCTTGACGACACTGTTTTATCCTGGGAGGTAATCGTCCTAATTTTTTCCTTTTACACGAACCATTTACGGTGAGGGAGGCGAAATTGCCTTACGAAGACCGTTTTGATACGAGACTCAATAATTTTTCTGCAAAATCTATTTTCTAAGGGCAATTTCGTCAATTTACATGTCATTCAATAATTTTATGCATTTTTAATTTCGAAAATTATTAGTTAATTCTCCTATAATTTAGTCATCTTGCTGAATTTTGACCATATTTCACGTAACATATGTTGTCATTTTCACGCGGACCAACATCCTCCATTCTGAGATTCGTCTTCTTTTCATGCTATATCATCCAAGAAGATAACTAACTTCTCAGTTGCAGAAATATTAGCAAGATGTAGAAATAACTTCTCTGTTATAAAACTAACTTCAATGATTAGAGAATAAACGTGTTACAGAGAATAAAAGATGCATACCTTGAAGGCGTGAAGTGATGCGTCTGCGCATAGAATTATTTGCCAGAATCAGTTGGGTTCCCTCCTTCGAGTTTCCTCTTCCGTTCTAACTTAGAAATTGAAACTTTGGGTTCGATGGAACCCAAAACTAGAATATGAAATTAGATATAATATATTTTTGTGACAAGTGACACAATTTGACTAGTATCACATCTGTGTCAAAACCAGATATTCATAATAGTGTTGTATATCACATTATTTTATATCATATAAAAATGTTATCACTGAACTTCGATGACTACTCCGATTTTCCGATTTACGTATGAGTTGTTTTTTTAGAACATTTATATTTCATGTATACTTATGGTATCATATCGTTATACATACATTTTTTGCTGTCAACAATGGTTCATTTAGAGTATCTGTTGTTCTTCAATCAAGAGAAATTGAAGAAGATGAGATTCAACATGGAGTTGAATAACACAAATACAAATCTTATATGTGTTGAACAAACTCTCATAAACTCTTATAAAACTCATACAACTCTCATACAAAACATACAAACATAACCACCTATTTATACTAATACATAGTAGTACTTTGTTGACAAAGTTTACAACACTTTGTTGACAAAGTTTACAAGGTTGGTGCAGTTTTTTCAATAGTAGATATGCAGCATTTTCAATAGTAAAACACATGTTGGAGTAGCAGCAATTTAAATAGTAAAAACTGATTTATACCAACACTCCACCTAAATCAGGTTTGCTGCAAACTCCCAATCTTTCTCTAAGAAACCCAAATCGTTTATCCTGAAAAAACCTTCTTAATTGCAACTGTCTTTCCTTTTTCATTTTTCTCAATCATGGCAAGCTCCTCCTTCATTGCAGCTAGCCATTTCTCATCAATCTTGGCCTCCTCATATCCTCCAGGTTCAAGAACTTCATAGTGCTTCATACGGAGTGTATGAACATCCTGATGTGCAGACTCTGCATGCTTACTCTGCATGATTTCACACTCTGCAGCTCTCCCCAACTGGACTCTCGGCTTCTTTATATCTTTCAGAGAGGGCATTCTTTGTGGACCTGCAATATTCGTGTGAATTAATTGCAGCTTCTTTGATGCTCTCCATGCTATTTTGGGAAATGTTTTCCTGCTTTGCTTTCTATACTGACGTGCTTCACAGCTTGGAATGTGATCATCAAGTTCAGGTAGGTCCTTCACCATCATCTTGGCTTCGATTTGCATCAGCCCCTGATGATGATAATGCCCATGCCTCTTATGCCAACCTTCTTTGATTGTGAAAGCAGATTGCTCCTCCTCCAATGAATTGAGTGCAAAACTCTTTCCCTTCATCTCGACCGTGAACAGTTCTTGACCTACTTGATCCTTTATCACACATACTCTGTTTTCGAAAATCACTTTAAAACCTTTCTCTATTAATTGACCAACACTAAGCAGATTTCGATCAATATTTGGCACATAGAGAACATCAGTGATTAGTTTTGTTCCAGAACAACTTGCGATAGCTATGGTTCCTTTACCTTTGACTGCAATATACTCACCATTTCCAATTCTGACTTTGGAAAGAACTGACCTGTCAAGTTGTTTGAAAAGTCTCACATTACCAGTCATGTGACTAGTGCAGCCACTGTCAACCAGCCAGCCATCACTTGATGCTCCAGTTGTTAAGCAAGAAGCCGCAAACAGATACTCCTCTTCTTCTTCATGGACAGCAGCTTGAGTTTCTCTTTTCTGTTGATCGTACTTTTCAGGGCAAATCTTTTCGACATGCCCCATCTTCTGACACCTCCTGCATTTTATGTCGGGTCTCTTCCAACATTTGTAGTGAGGATGGTTCTCCTTACCACAATGCATACAAGGAGGAAAATTTCTTCCGTTGGGACCCCTTTCTGCTGCACTCGATTCACCGTCGCCGTAGCTTTTCTGGTTTAAGTTCAGTTTGGCCTTCAAAGCACCTTCAATTACCCCTTCGTCGCGCATCAATCTTCTTTGCTCTTGAGCTTGAAGAGCACTAAGGAGCTCTGCCAATTTGAGAGTTGACAGGTCCTTGGTGTTCTCCAATTAGACAATGGTTGCTTCAAATCTCTCAGGAAGAGAGACTAATATTTTCTCCACAATTCTGCTATCCTTCATCTCCTTACCAAGTATTCTAACCTGGTTTGCCAGTCCCACCAATCGATCTGAGTATTCTTTGATGGTCTCAGATTCCTTCATCTGCTCCTTCTCGAATTCCCGTATCAAGTTCATAGATTTCATGCCCCTTATCCTCTCATCTCCTTTGTATTCATTTTCGAGGAAGTCCCAAATTTCATTGGCTGACCTTATGGACATGATTCGACTGAAAATTGCAGGTGAGATAGCCGAATAAAGGCATGACTTGGCTCGTGCCTTTCTCATCTTCTTCTCCCTTTGAACCTTGATTTGAGCAAGCGTAGGGTTGGGTGGAAGAGCTGGAATTTCATAGTCTTCTTCAACAGCTTCCCACAGATCAGTGCCCTACATGTAAGCTTCCATTTTGACAGCCCAAATTTGGTAGTTTGAGCCGTCAAATTTTGGTGGAGCAACGCCTGAGAAGGATTCTTCCATTTGATGAGAGCTTAGAGTGTTTATGGGTGGATGATCTCAAGAAAACGACAATCACACAACCTCACAAATCCCTCAAGAAGTTAAGCTATGGGTGGATGATCTCAAGAAATCGGCAATCACTCAACCTCACAGATCCCTCAAGAAGTGAGCTCTGATACCACTGTTGTTCTTCAATCAAGAGAAATTGAAGAAGATGAGATTCAACATGGAGTTGAATAACACAAATACAAATCTTATATGTGTTGAACAAACTCTCATAAACTCTTATAAAACTCATACAACTCTCATACAAAACATACAAACATAACCACCTATTTATACTAATACATAGTAGTACTTTGTTGACAAAGTTTACAACACTTTGTTGACAAAGTTTACAAGGTTGGTGCAGTTTTTTCAATAGTAGATACGCAGCATTTTCAATAGTAAAACACATGTTGGAGTAGCAGCAATTTAAATAGTAAAAACTGATTTATACCAACAGTATCACATGAACTCTTCAATTGCTCAATGTTTGGTTCAAACAATATTCAGAACGTGGATCGTTCCATTTGGCTAAAGAACATCCCAGAAGGTTCCTTTTCCGACATCAAAGCTAGCATGACGGGACCCTTTGCTCCCTCTTCAACACTACAAATTCCTGTATGATCGTTGAAGTCTGTCTTAACATATCCAGGACACACACAGTTCACAGCAATGCCTTGGTGCTCTTTTGCTGTGATCCTTGTGTATGCATTCACCGCAGCCTTGGAGACAATATAAGCAGAAAAATTGAGCGGCCATCCTTTCTCTTCATCCTTCCCTTCCTTAAGATCATGCAGAAAACCTTCTACAATTTTGTCTACTTTCTGTTTAGTGAGGTTGTCGATATTGCAGAGCTCTGACCTCGCTTCCTCGTTCGTAACATACTGACAAGTAGGGAAAAGTTAAAAATAAAAGTTAAGGGGTTGGTTGAAAAACTTAATTAGCTTTAAGGATCTGTTTACCTATATCTAAAAGTTCATGAGGTAAAGCGTGTTTGGTGATTATACCTTTAACATGCCAAATGTGGAGGAGACATTCACTACTCTTGGAGAACTTGATAGTTGCAGAAGGGGTAAAAACTCCATAGTTAGTTGTGTAACTCCATAATAGTTTGTCTTTACACAATGAGCTGCGTCTTCATAAGTTTGCCTTATGACTGGTTTGAATAATTTCGCTTTATTGCCAAACACCTGCATGCGTGGAGACACATCACTATAATTAAAACCACATGTTTTTTCCCTTCAAACGAAGAAGCAACTAAGATAAGTAAGAAAAAAACTCTAACTTGATCATCTGCGTAAGTCAAGCCTTCCTGGTTAAGTATTGTGGATCCAAAAACACCTGCGTTGTTCACCTATACAAGCAATTGAGGGTTTGAGACAAACTGAATATATAGAATAATGTGTACTAAGTTGTGTTTAAAGTTTGGTTATACCAGAATGTCAAGTTTTCCGAATTGGATCTTGATAAAATTTGCCAATATTGTGATACTAGATTTATCTGTCACATCTAGTCGATGAAAAATGACGTTAGTGAGTCCTTTGTCATGTAGGATTTTTACAGCATCTGTGCCTCTCAATACGTCTCTAGATGTCAAAATGACTGTTATTTCATTTGATGCCAACTGCCTAGATATCTCGAATCCGATACCTTTGTTCGCTCCCGTAACAACTGCAACCCTAAGAAATGAGTGGAAATGAGTATTTACATAAATGTTGTTGAGCATGACAAAAAAAGGAGGAATGCTATTTTCACTAATTATAAAGGATACAATGTACTATTCATATATATATATATATATGCGTGTACCTCATCAAAGGAGAAGTCATGGCTGGCTAATGATGCAGATTTGTGATGATCTTTTATGTTAATATATACTTGAATATGTGTGTAGATAATTGTTTATGAGTTCACCAACGTTGCGTATTTATATAGGAGCAAGTGATCTTTCAGAATTTGAATACCTTTCACAAATATATTTGCTGACCGTTGTAGTGCGTGTGCCATGATGATATTATATACATATTTTTCAACGGAATATGGGAGAAATGTCATTAGTCTAACAAGATAAAGACACTATTCCATTCCTAGTTGTGTCTTAATTATATCAGTTTGTATTGCTTTATATACTTATGATATATACTATAAAACCATTAATCTAATGTTGCCTTAAGGTCTTGTTAGAATGGATGTAATAATGTATTAAAATCGTAAACAACAATCTGAATAGCAGGTTATACGGGATAATTAAATGACCCAACCTTGTTCCCTTACACTCAACGGTATAGTATGTTGTTCTACAAAAACGAACGATATATTGTAAGGTTTAGGGTTTGTTGATATTATACTTTTTGGCGTACGAAGGAGATTGAAGGAGAAAAGCCAACGTAAAAAAATATCTAGAACAAATATCTTGAAGATGGCCAAAAAACAATCTTGAAAGATATCTAAATAAAGAATTTAGTCAATGGACGACTATATTGGAGGATGTTCTGACTTCTGAGTCCTAAAGGGTCGGTCTGAACATCTAGATAACTCGTCGGGCTTAACGTTGCAATTAATAAACAAAATATATAATAAATTCCCATACTTTCTTTTTTGGCCAATAGTAACTCCGATTATCATTAAATAACAGTTTGAGTTCGGGAAAGATCCCGATACAAATCACTATCTATCTGCAAAATTTCCAATAACGAAGATGGGGGTTGGTTTTCCCAAGCCCAATTACACATCCCCACATTGACTTGTTTCGTGGTACCCTCGACCAAGTCGTATCACCAATGGAAGCCGACAAATAGAGACTATTTTGAATAATAGTCTCTATTTGCCAAAATTTGGCGATCCCTCTGACTTGGTTAATGACGACCTTCGAGTCCGATTCGAACATTACTGATTCCCATCCTCTTCAAGAGAAGGCTCAGGGGGCAGGATTAATTCTCATCCCACCTGAGAGCGAGCCTTTAAAGTTTGTGATCGCCCTTACTTTTAAGGCGACCAACAATGAGGCCGAATATGAAGCTCTTATCACTAGACTGCGACTCGCTAAAGGAATGGGCATAACGTCACACAGGGAAAAAAGCGACTCAGAGCTAATCGTCAATCAAGTCAACGGCACTTATGAAGCAAAGGGGGAAAAGATGAAAAAGTATCTCTAGATAGCTAAAAAACGCATCGCCGAAATCCCAACTTTCGTGATTGAGTCTATTCCTCGCCAAGACAACCAGCTGGCAGACTCTCTAAGCAAGCTGGCCGTTCAGAGGGACAAGATTTCAGGATGTTCAATTTATGGAACAAGCTCTATATTCGGTTCTCGACAACCAAGCAGAAGTCTTCAACATTCAATGGCAGATAACGTGGATGACTCTGTTCCAGAACTTCTTGAAAGAAGGAATACTCCTAGAAGACGAAGGCGAGTCCACGAAAATAAGCCGTCTATCTGCAAGCTATCTTCTCATAGATGGAGAGATCTATAGGCGAGGATATTCAACTCCCTATCTAAGGTGCATCTCTCATCCTGAAACAGAAGAGATCTACGAGAAGCTCACGCAGGAGTTGTCGCATGCCATGAAGATGCACGCTCATTGACGCGCAAAAACTTCACATTAGGCTACTATTGACCAACCTTAATCAAAGATGCGGCATAATTGACAAAGAAGTACGCGACTTGTCAACAGTTCGCACCACGATCCAGTCGACCACCAACACTGCTATCCCCAATGGCGGGTGCCTGGCCTTTTGCCCAATGGGGAATAGACATCTTGGGCCCCTTTCCCATCAGCACTGGGCAAAGAACCAACATCATAGTGGCGTTCGACTACTTCACCAAGTGGATAGAGGCGAAAGCTTTGGTCTCCACGACTGAGTTCCAAGTGATCAAGTTCTTGAAAATCAACATATTTTCGCGGTTCGGCGTCCCCAAGATACTCATAAGCGATAATGGTCCGCAATTCGTAGGAAAATAACTTAAGTGGCTCTGCGAAGAATACCATATCAATCACAGATTCAGCTCAGTACACCATCCTCAAACGAATGGGCAAGCCAAAGCAGTCAACAAAGTTGTCCTGGCAGGACTCAAAAAGCGAGTTCAAGCCTTCAAAGGAAACTGGGTAGAAGAGCTGGATAATGTATTGTGGGCTATTCGAACAACACCCAAAACAGTAACGGGGGAAACGCTATGCAGTTTAATGTACCAGTAGCAGCTGCCAAAATAGCGGTGCCTACCCAAAGAATCCTACACCTTAACACAGAAGAAAAGCGAGGGCAATCAGACAAAGCCCAAGCTAAAATGAGACTGGTGACCGCCCGATACTTCAACAGAAAAGTCAGGGCTCGCCAATTTTTTGTGGGGGAGATGCTTATGCGAAGGAATTAATTCACAAGACTGGACAGTCAGAACAAGCTTTTAGCTAAGTGGGAAGGTCCATACAAAGTAGTAGAGACTGCCACCCCCAGGATATTTCTACTTGGAAACCACAGAAGGTGTAAGGCTGCCTCGCCCATTTAACTCTGAACATTTAAGGAGGTTTTATGCATAGCTTGTAATCAAAATGTTATGTCAATAAAACAAATCATTCATTCATAAAGCATGGACACTCAAACCACAATGAAGGAAGAAAGACCCGATATCAAAATTTGGCGAAAGACCTAAAGTCAAATTTAGGCAAAAGACCCGATATCAAAATTGGGGGAAAGACCTAAAGTCAAATTTAGGCAAAAGACCTGATATCAAAATTGGGCAAAAGACCTAAAGTCAAATTTAGGCGAAAGACCTGACACCAAGGTTAGGTAAAAGACCTGATATAAAAATTGGGCGAAAGACCTAAAGTCAAATTTAGGCGAAAGCCCTAACACCAAGGTTAAACAAAAATACCTGATATCAAAATTGGGCAAAAGCCCTAACACCAAGGTTAGGCAAAAGACCTGATATCAAAATTGGGCGAAAGACCTAAAGTTAAATTTAGGCGAAAGACCTAACACCAAGGTTAGGCAAAAAGATCTGATATCAAAATTGGGTGAAAGACCTAAAGTCAAATTTAGGTGAAAGACCTGACATCAAGGTTAGGCAAAAGACTTGATATCAAAATCAGGCGAAAGACCTAACGCCAAAGTTAGGCAAAAGACCTGATACTAAAATCAGGCAGAAGTCCTGATACAGAAGACGAGCGATCCATTAAGGAAGTCGTTTTCTAATAAGTTGGGCAAAAATTAAGACTGGATATCCAAAGCGAACGAATCCGTATCAAGGACAGTTCCTTTGCGGAACAAGCACAAGAAAGTGGGCGAATGAACCTAAGGCGATCACTTACTAAGAGATGTATGAGCCTCGAATAACAGTTCCTCATGATTAGACGAACACTCCAAAGGTTTAAAACCTTAACAAGGCGAACACATCTACAAAGATGACAGTTTATTAAAGTTATAATCCTCGAGTAACAGTTCCCTTAAAAATAACTTGGCGAATAGAGTAGATGAATCTATAAAGAATTATCCTTTTTCCTTAAGCCTAAGGAAAGGTCAAAGACCCTATATGGCGAGACCATCATAAAGAAATGAGAAGTTGAAGACATGGTAAAACTTCCAAAAGCATTCAAACGAGAAAGACATCAAAAGAAGAGCCAAACATATTCAAAGTCAAACATAGACAAAGGCTTATGAATATAAAGGCATTCAATAATATTAAAATAATAATAACCGAGTCTGATATCAAAAAATAATTACAAATTTTTCCAAAAAACAAAGGGGAACATAAGTGATTATCATAAAAAAGAAGGAATAAGGACATGATTGCAAAGGGAGCTCAGGACATCAAGTTCTTGGTTCTTCGGGGGCAATAGCTTCCTTCTCGGCCCCGGGGGAAGCCTCCTCGCCAACAGCAGCAGGAGCCTCCTTGGAGTAGCCACTCTCGATAAAGTCCTGAAGAGACTTCACCTCCTAGAGAAGAAACGTGGGGTCGATCCACTGAAATTCGTCGACCAGGACCTGGAGGCAGGCAGCCACCTCGGCCTTCATCACTTCCAAGGTGCAGTCGGAAAACTCTTCGGACCTTTTAAAGTCCTCGACCACACTCTAGGGGGATGAGATAGACTTCAGTTGTAAATCGAGCTGCTCCTTCTCCACGGCGAGCTGCTGCCTCTCTGCCTCCAAGGCCTCCCTCCGATCCTTAGACTCCTTCAGTTAGGCCTTCAGGTCAGCATTCGCTACCTCCACCTCAACAGAGTATTTGTCGGCCGCCTTGAGCTGGAGCTAAGTTTTCGTCCGCCTGTCATTGGCGAGGACCACCTGATCCTCCTTCTCCCTCATGGAGACGAGAAGTCTCTACTCCATCTCAAAATACTCATAGCGAGCATGCTCCACCAGCCGAGTAGCCGCCTCAGCCGTCTCCTTCAAACCCTCCATCTGGTCAGGAGTGAACCCCAGACTCCGGTACTGCTCCAGCTCGATAAGCAGGGCAGTCTGCTTATCAGCGAGCTACCCTATAATCTGACTGGTCGCCAACTCCTCGCGGACGATCTGACAACAAGAAAAAAGGGGGCAAAAGTACAATTAGATCAAGGAGAGGTCAAGAAAGTAATTTAAGGGTAAATAAATGAAGAAAGACTTACCAGGGCAATTCGCTCGAAATGCGTCCTCATGACCCCTTCGATGCTGGTCAACTCAGAGGGGATGATCGCCCTATTCCGAGGAGGAATAAACCCCTCGAGGAGATGCATGTAGAGATCTGAATTACCCCGTAGTGCCAGTTGGTCGTAAATCTCCACCTTCTGGAGATTTCCACAAGGAGACCAAACGCCCTTATGGTTCGCCGACTTAGGCGGTTGGAATAAGGCCACCAAGGGGCAATACTCCTCGAAAGGAGTATTAGAGGTGCCCGTGGCGGCACCGAGGATCTGAACCCTCTTCCGAGCCCCAGTCCCCTTGGAGGGATCGGGAACCGTCTTGTCGGAGCGAAGTGTGCCGACCTCTGCGACCACGGCAGCCTTTCCCCGGGGAGCAGCAGAACCCCCGGAGGAAGCAGGGCGTTCCTCACCCGAACTCCTGGCCTTCTTGGCGAGAGCCGGACTCAGAGCCACCTCAGCAGCAGTCTTCACTGAAAATGGTCAACAATGGTATTAAAATCTAAGACTAAAAAAGAGGAAGGGGTGTCAAAAAGACAGGCTGCAACATACCTTTCTGGCGAACGCCAGAGGCGACCACAAGTCGTTCATCCTCAAGCTTGCGCTTGGACGCTCGCCTAGAAGGAGGAGGTGGAGGATTCAACGACGCTTGATCAACGGACAACCCCATCTTAGCCTTCTTGGATAACAGACTAATGTGTTTTGAACCCCGAGTGCCTACAACGAGGTAGCACAGAAGTCGTCCACTAGACGGAAGTGAACATTTCAGTTCCAAGCCTGGCCCCTCCATTACTCAAACTTGGGTCACCGAGTCTGGAAGTGGTGAAGATGGTTCGCCCCGACGGCCAATCAGTAAAAACACCGGAACAGGGCCAGTGAATACGTCCATTCTTGACGTAAACACATGAACTTGGACCCAACCCACATCCTAATGGCCTTGGGTACCAGCTGCGTAGGGTCTATCCCATAGTAGCAGCAAAGCTCATGCAAATCGTCGCAAAAAGAAAAACGCAACACAACATCGATCTGGGCCGCATAAATGTAAATCTCTCTATCGCGAGGATAATCCAAACATAATCTTGGGTATCTGGAGGCATCAGTTTCTTCCAAGCCAGACAAGGCGACCACTGCCTTGAACTGAGCTGGCTTCATCTAGTTGGGCTTGATATCTACTCAGAACACAAGGGTATGGCAAGAACAATACAAAAATAATAAAAAGCAGGAATCGGCTTGGGGGCATTTGTCAAAAAAGGAAGACATCGAAATTTACCTGTCGGGGAGAAGACAGGGATATTTGTGTCAGGCACGTCCACTACCACCGGCGTGGCGGCCGATTGCCCATAAATTGGCTTGGGGTGGAGTTTCTTTGGCCCTGCGCCGGCGAGGAACTGTCTCTGATAGTTAGAGGGGCATTGTTAGCCCTGGTTAAAACCTTCTGACCGGAAGGTTGTTTGGAAGAGGGCTTGTGGGCGGATCCCTTGCCTGAGGATTAGTTCCTGGAAGCCATGAAAATAGTAGAAAGATTTACGAAATCGAAGAAGGAGAAAAGGAAAGTTTGAAACAGAGCACTGAGAAGCAATGAACTCTCTCGAAGGAAATGGTCTGAGTATGTCAAGTACTAAATGCCAAAATTTGGATTTTTATAGCCAAAATGGAGGTAACCGAACAGGCACGTTCGAAACGGTTCAGAGAATGATTACACCCTTTTGGGTAAAAATTGAAGCCTCAGAATTTCAAGAGACACCTCGGGGAGACAAACGGTTGGACTACCCTCTGGTTACGGAAGACTAAAAGACAGACATGCCTCAATTGCCCGTTCAACTTTTGGCTAACAGTATAGTCATTAAATGCTCAAGACCTTATACGAAAAAGGTGATCGCCAAAAGCTACTCTAAGCCTCTCCTGAAACCCTCTTGACGGTAGTGCTCAACAACGAGTAGTGAATGAACTTTCATAAACCCTAGCAACCCCAAGCGTTCGCCAAAAAGGGTAAAGGATCGAACATTTCATAAACTCTAGGCGACCAAAGGATACAAAGTATCAAAAATGACACAAAGGATACAGAGTATCAAAAATGGCACAAATAGCAGATAAGGACAGAAAATATCTAATCCAAGTGTCACTATCTCAAACCCTATAACAAAATCAAGCTTAACCGAATAAACTTCACACAAGCTTCGGGGGCAAATGTTGTGTATTGATAGTGACAGGCTAATAAGGGAAAGACCTTAGAGCCCCAATAACTTTGCAGGGGGTAAACCTCATACCATTCAGACTGGGTTGACCCATATTAAAGTTAATATGGCCCTCATAAAGCGGTCCAGTATCGAACCCAAACCAAAGTGGACACCAAAGTTCCATCACAGGTCACCATTGACCAATGTCACAACCTCCTATTGCTCACCATAGGAGTGCTCGTCAAGAGAGTCTAACCTCTCAACTCTGGTCTCACCAACCGTCGCTAAATATATGGTCACGATATCCCACTTATATCGGGCACATATTCTCTAAAGATTACATGCAGTAACTACAATATTATGTCATAACCGTAATATCTGCTATCTTAATCTTTACTAGAACAATTTTCACCAAGATTTTATGTTGCCTATAACGATTTGATCTTTTTACTCTATAAATACTCTTGCTTTTCAATACGTTCAGGATGTTTGAGTACATACACACAGTATACTCATTTAAGCATCGGAGAATGACCCATAGACATCCCCTCTATTGCGATCATCCATCTTTTGGCATTCAATTCACTGTCAAGTCAGCACCTAGGAGTTTCAGACCCAACAAATCTAATTTAGGACTAGAACCATGTGAAATATTGCTCTACACGATTTTTAAAATTCGGGACCACATTGTTACAACACAACATTTTACAACCTAGACCACTTGTACCAAATATATTTTTTACGTACTTATTGTACCACCTTCTCAAGTTAAACAATGTTTTTTTGCGAAATTTTGTTCCAAACAATAATCAAACTTATGATCATGGTGTAACAACATAGTGCCAGTAGACCTCTTATACCCATCTTTTCTTACATATTTAAATTATACATAAAAAAAATGATACCCGTGAACGAGATTAGGTTGACTTTATGAAAAAGTCAAATTTACAATTCCATTCACGAGTTTACCTATTTTAGTGAATAAAGAAATGACGTTTTGGTAAATAATTTTCCATGTAAGCATATTTTGAAGGAAAAAAATTGTAACATGCATATGATTTGAGACAAGATAATACATACAGGATTCTTAAAGAAAAAAATAATTCTCCAAATAGTTGAGATATTAGTATTAATTAAGTTAAATCTTCTGTTAATATAAATTAAGTATAATGTAGGTTGAGCTTATTATTGTTTCACAGTAATGATCCGAAACTCAATTCCCAAATACAAGAATGTTCCCTAATGGTATATTTTGATTTGTTATATTACTCACTTTTAAATATTTATTGATAATAATTTTATTATTATTTTTATATCTTTTCATATTTGTTTTTATCATTTGTCATTAAAAGATATAAGAAAGTTTTGAATATGAAGCTGAATGCAGTAATGATTTAGGCCTTTGGGGCCGTCCTTTAAGCATGTTCAAATTAACCGATTCGGATGAACTGGTCTGGTATGGAACTGATCTGGTTTGAATCGGTTCGACCGAACTAGTTCCAAAATCAAACCAGTGTTTCTATGCTTCAAATAGACCAGTTCAAAATAGTACCAAAAATCCAGTTCAAATATGTTCGACTTGACTCATTTTTTGATATTCGTTTATACTTAAATTTAAATCAAACCACTTTAAACCTATATAATTTTAGAACCGGTTTGAAGCAAAATCAGCTAAACCAGTATGAAATTAAACCAAACCTAGAGATGTCTTCAATAAACCAAACCTAGATGTATATTGGACATGGTTCCAGTCGGTTGTGGAACAGATTTTCAATCGGTTCAGTCTATTTTTCAGTCGGTTCAGTGTATTTTTAGTCAGTTCGGTGTTTTTTCAGTCAATTCAGTGTTTTTAAGTTGGTTATGTATTTTTTCAGACGGTTCAGTATGTTGGATAGGATTTTTAGCCGGTTTAGGTTCGGTCTGAACCAGATTATTTCTGAACCAAAATTGTTATTAAAAAAATCATACCACAATAGTTCGAACCGGTTCTGAATCGGTTCAAACTAGACCGGTTCTTTTTTTCTTAAACCGGACCAGGTTTTTTAGAAACAGAAAAAAAATACTGGTTTTTTCCAAACCAAACCAGTTCAATTCTGAACCGGTTCGGGGTCGAACCAGTTCATGAACAAGCCTACCGTCCTTTATAATGAAAGACGGAATATATATGTATATATAATGAGGACCCTCTTGGCCATCATGAAACAAAAAAAAGTGACAGAATATATATTTATGCTACTGTATATCAATGAGTTTATCGTGTAATTCATACTAAATATGAAGATGGTATGAAAAGTTTACTGTATCATACTGATGAATACAAACACGACAAAAAATGTTTTTGTGCATGTTTATCAGTCTATAAATATTCACATTCAAAATATTTAAGCAATTACCGAATAATGAACTTCTCATATTAGGAACTTTAAATTTATATATTAGATTTCACAAATTCGTAATACAACACTTTCAAAATTAAACAACTAATTAAAGGTCTATTAAATAAGATATGTTCAAAGTGTTATTTAAGTATCAAATTTGTCAACATAGTTTTATCATATTGTTGTGAGTGACGTGTCATGATACTTCAACATAAACACGGCAAAGAAATTACATTATGTTACCATGTTTATTTTATCTTTATTTTATCGAGGAATCACTATGTGATATGCATATACGAATATAATTTTGTTTTTGTAAGAGTTCACGTTGTCCTATTATTTTATATTAAAAATTGTAAACCTAATCATGACATGTGTCTCATATGCAGAGGGAAAGAAACTTAATTATGCATGAACTTCAAAGATGACACAGAATACGTAATTCAGATTAGCGTAGATATATAAAGCAATTTTTATTTCATTCCCTAAGAGCACAACTATGCATATTGTTGAGCGCAACATTATCTGATCCATGTTTTATTCGATATAGCGACTATAGTACTATCATATATCTTCACCCCGATCTGTAACATAGTCAATCGAGGAGTACAAAATGTGATTAGCTATCTCCTCAAGGGCAGAAGGTAACCCGATAGTTAGTCCCACCAGGGCAAGTGAAAGTGCTCGTCTGGTCATCTTGCGGGTAGCTATAAGCATCGGGGCACCTATCCTTAAAGAACTTTGAAAACGTGGTGGCGCTGCAGCTTCCTTGCCCATTTGTGCAACAATACTCATTGGTCTTAAAAACGGTGCATGGGTTATTGCACCCACCAGGAGCCTTCAATTCCGCCGGGCACTGCTCGTTGATAGCAGCAGCACAACGGATACCCCGCGAGCATGACCCACTAGTGGGGCTAAAGTCTATTGGGATGTTAAACCCGTCGACTAAGGAAATGTCGATGAAATCATTGTTGTTGTATTGGTTAAGTGCGTACTCTGCTAGAGTGTTTGGAGGTGCACCCCAACCTTGACAGACCAGAAGTCCATTACAGTCTCCTGTCTCGCATTTTCCATTACCATTGGCATCAAAGTTGCAATTGGTTCGGCCCCAGATACGAGCCATTGCAGTCCCTGGGTTCACATTGAAGGACCATGTCTGGCCTGAGTCTAGGCGTTGGCCACCTCCGGGTGACGCGGCTGCCCAGACTGTGTAGCCGCAACGGTTCACCACGTCAAATGTGGCTGCATGAGAAGTGGTGAAGAACACTCCTAACAAGAGGATCATCAACATGGAAGACATTGTTGTGAATTTAGGTTGTTGGAGAGAAGACAGTTGATGAGTTTGTGTTGAAGTTCATGAGAAGGTTTAGGGTTTATATAGATGTTTGTAAGGCAGTGTCGTGTCATATGGGTTAGAAAATAAGGGGATAGAATCGTAAATATATTGATTGATATATTGAAAATGTGTTAATATGGAATTATTAGGCAGTGGTCGCCATCAACAATGCAAGTCTGATGAAATAGTCTCATTTGGAAGAGTCTACGTCAATTGTCAATTATAGTAGGAAGAAAATAAATTAATTAATCCTGGATAATTTAAACGTTTCGTTTCTTGACTAAATATTTTGGATTTATGTTTTTAGAATTGGAGATTTAACAATGAGCATTTTACGCATTAGATATCGACCCTCTAATGTACCTACCTTAGATGCGGCCCTGCGGGAACAAAATAAAAAGTACATTCAGACAAGGAAGGAGCAATTAAGGGATAAAGAACTTAACTGTAATTTAATAATTTTAAAGTTTATATATGGCATTAAAGCGCAAGAGCAGGCATCGAATTTGTTGCTAGGGATCGGATTTGTGACTAGGGTTGAGTGGTTTCGGAGACCCTGTAATTTTAAAGGTTTTCGAAACTTACTCAGTAGTCAGTACAACCAGAGTATTTAAATTTTGAATAGGAATCTATCCGTTTGAATTTAAAATCGGAACTTACGTGGAATGTGTTTATATCAACGGTTCCGGGTACCCTTTTAGGAACCGATTTCATTTTTTTTTTTCTTTAAAATAACCGGATTGAACCCGATATTTTCTCATAACATGAGCAAAAACTAATCAACAAGTATATGGAATAATAAAACTTGATTAAGAGTTCAATGACACATGTAAAATATTAACATGTAAAATATCAAAAGTGGGATTGATATGAACATGTTCTAATTAACATGTTTTTTTCACAAACTTAGTTCTCTAGTTTTTTAGTTTATATTTGTTAAAAACTTAATTAATAAGTCTGATATTTTGAACAAAGTTTATTAATAAATAATTTTTTATGTATATCATCTCATATACAATTAAAAATAAAAAAATATTATAAATTGAATATATATTTTTAATTTAAATATATTCTGATAAAGAACTTTATTTTTTTTTTTAAATTTTATATCACAATATAAGTATATTATTTATTCTTTTTTAAGTTTTGACCATTATAAAATATATCTCCAAAAATATATTTTTTAAGGAATTTAAAAAATTTAACATTTAGCAGCACAGAAATATATATTAAAAATACTAATAATTGATCAATATTCTTATATATATAATCCCAACAGTATTACTACATAATAATAAGAAGAAGAATAAGAATAATCAATCTTTAGTGTTATTATTGTTTCTTATACAGGCCTAGATTTAACATTAATATATAAGTAGTTTCATTATATATAATTTTATTATGATATTTATCTATTAATTGTCAACCAACAATTCACTAATTATTTTTTTAATCTAACTACCTAATCTTTATCTAACAATTAACTTTGTAAATATTTATTTTTTGTTTCATATATTGATTACCTACTTTTAATTATTTTATGACAACACAAATAGTAATGTGGTAAAATATTAATGCATATTAAATTAAGATTATAATAATTATCATAGTGATGTTACGTTAAATTAATAATATTTTGATATTGTTTTTCAACTAACTTTGTAATTTCTATCTATTAAATTGTCTAGAATTACAGTTGTAACAAATAAATGTTTTAATGCATTTTCACACTCCTAATGTTGAATTAATATATTTTAATAGGTCAATGGAAAACATTCAATTATCATTCCTAAGTGGCATGTCATATAAGACACTTTGAAAAATTCTAATTGTTCTCATTCAATTCTAAAGATAAGTTACAAAACCTTCATTATTTTTATTTATTTCACATGTATATTTATAATTTTAGCTTATTATAAACTAGGAATCTCACCCGCGCTTTGCACGATAAATAATTTATTTATATAGTAATTTATAAGTAAGAAATCTATATAAACTTACATATATATATATTGTGATATAGTTATAACATGTTTATTAATTATATTTATTATTTATTCTAGCTGCACTTTCGTTGGCCGGACACAAAAATTTCATCATATTAAATTTTTAACATATTAAGTTTTATTTAAAATTTAAAATTTTAAAATTGAATTATATTTGAAAAAATGTTAAAATATTAGTAAATTTTCTTTTCTTTTTAATGTAATTACACTTACTTTTTAATTATAAAAATAATATATAATATATAAAATAAAGAATATTGTTTCATGAAAAATAATTAAAAGTACAAATAAAAAACTAAATTAATTGAAAAATATATTATAAAATGATAAATATTAATATAGACTCTTTACTAAATAGAAAAATAGAAAATTAAGGTTATAAACAAAATAAAATCACATAAATAAATTAGTTTGTGAGTAGAAAAATATGATAAAATGTAACGGTTTTCGATATTGAACATGGTTCTTAGGAAGAATCTTAATGTGTCCACATATACAAAAATATAATGTGACATAAGCAAATGTAGCATACGATTAGGTGAACCAATAAAATTTAGTAAAAATAATTATTTTGCTTACTTGTCAACATTCTATATACATTTTAGCTAAATTAATACAAATATATAGAGAGAATATAACTTAAACTGTATAATAGTAGCAAAAAAATGTTTTTTTATATTCTATATTTACTTAAAGGCTAAAGTAAATAAATTGTATATAATGCAAAGAATAAATTAAATTTTAGAATAAGAAAATTAACCCTCGGTAATTTAACGTTTCGTTTCTTGACTACATATTTTGGATTTATGTTGTGAGAATTGAAGATTTTTCAATGAGCATTTTACGCTTTAGGTATCGACCTTTTAATGTACCTACTTAGATGCGGGAACAAAATTAAAAAAAAAAAACTTAATTGTATTTTCATATTTCTTATGGTATGGTATGAAATTTTAATCTTACTATTTTGTTTTTAATTTAATTATTTTAAAGTTTATATACAACATAAAAGAGAAAGAACATGCATCGAATTTGTTGGTAGGGATCAGATTTGTGACTAAGGTTGAGTGATTTCGGGTACCCTGTAATTTTAAAGGTTTTCGAAACCTACTCAGTAATCAGTACAAGAGTATTTCAATTTGGAATAGGAACCTACCCGTTTGAATTTAAAATCGGAACTTACCTGGAACATGTTTATATCAACAGTCCTGTGGTACCCTATTAGGAACCTATTTCATTTTTTATCTTTAAAATAATCGGATTGAATCTGATAGTTTCTCATAACATGAGCAAAAAATAATCAACAAGTATATTGAATAATAAAAGTTGATTAAGAGTTCAATGACACAAAAATTGGCATGTTAAATTTTAAGACATTAGGCAAAATACCAATGAAAACGAAATCAAGAGACTAAGACATAAAGAAGAACGAAAGACTACACTACACGAATCACAGTGGCGCTGGGGTGTTCTTCAGATGAAACAGATTATTAGGCGAAACGAGAGAGAGAAAAGAAGGTTTTGAACAACAGTGAAATGAGGAACCCATAAAGGTAAAATCAAAAGTGGGATTGATATAAACTATCATATATTAACTTTACTTAAACTTGTTAATATATATTCGGTTTTGAATAGGTTTAGAATTTAGTATTATTTGGATCGAAACCAAATAAATAGGTTTTAGAAGAAAAACATTGCAGATTTTACCATATTATTAAAACCTTTATTCAAATTCTATCCTAAAATGGATAATTTGGTAAACATAGTTGTGGCAACCTAGCAAACGTCGTAAGAGAGATTTCTTAAGATCAATTTTGACGAATTGCAACTCCACCAATTATGGCATATTTTTCCTTTTGTTTACTTGGTTGGCTGCCATTCTAGACTATTACACTCATACTTATGTTAGTATAATATTATTTTTTTTTTTAAAAAATTAGTTACTCATAAAAACAAGTATTTTTTTATAATATTTATTTACTTATGTTAATATAATATTCACTAGGTAACAAAACCACAAAATCATGTATGCATAGGATTTTTAGAAAAAGCTTAATAGGAGGGTTTGTAATGCCAAAATGGCTCTATCAATAAATACACTATAAATTTACTAACTTGTAACAAATTTTCCTATTTGTTATTTTTATAATATCATCTAAACCTTTGCAATAACTCAATAGCGTTAGAGCGTATACATATATATATAGAGAGAGATATTAATTTGGCTTAGGGACATAATATATTGACAAGTAATCAAATCGAGATATTTTCTTCAAATTGATTGGTCCAACAATAATATATGTTACAAATACTTGTGTGACATTACATTTTTGCTTAGTTGGACAAGTTTAAATTGCGTCAAAACTTCTCATTCATCTTTAAAACCATTTTGTTTTATCTTAATTTATCACTTATTTTATCTTTTAAGAAAATAATTATTAACATATTTTTTTTCACAAACTTAGTTCTCTAGTTTTTAATTTTATATTTGTTAAAACCTCAATTAATAAGTGTGATATTTTGAACAAAGTTTATTAAAAATTAATTAATTTATGTATATCATCTCATATACAATTAAAAATAAAAATATTATAAATTGAACGTATATGGTTAATATAAATATATTATGATAAAGAGCTTTAACATCCTTTTAAAATTATCACAATATCAGTATATTATTTATTCATTTTTAAATTTTGACAATTATTAAAATATTTCTCCCAAAATATGCTTTTTAAGGAATCTCAAAAAATTAACATTTAGCAGCACAAAAATATATATTAAAAATACTAATAATGGATCAATATTCTTATATATATATATAATCCCAACGGTATCACTATATAATAATAATAATAATAATAATAATAATAATTAATATTTAGTGTTATTATTGTTACTTATACATACCTAGTTTTAACATTAATATATAATATATAAGTAATTTCATTATATATAATTTTATCATGATAATTATCTATTAATTGTCAATCAACACATCAGTAATTATTTTTTTAATATAAATACCTAATTTTATCTAAAAAATAACTTTATAAATTATTTACTTTTTTCATATATTGATTACCTAGTTTTAATTATTGTTTTTCATTAAATATATTTCATGTCATGCTTATTTTATGAAACGACAAATAGTAATGTGGTATAATATTAATGCATATTAAATTATGATTATAATAATTATCACAGTGATGTTACTTTAAATTAATAATAGTTCGATATTATTTTGTTAACTAACTTTGTAATTTGTCTAGAATTACAGTTGTAACAAATAAATATTTTGATGCATTTTCTCACTCCTAATGTTAATGGCAAACATCTAATTCTCATTCTTAAGTGACATGTCATATAAGGCACTTTGGAAACTTCTAAATGTTCTCATTCAATTCTAAAGATAAGTTACAAAGCCTTAATTATTTTTATTTATTTCACATGTATATTTTTAATTTTGGCTTATTATAAACTAGGAATCTGATCCGCACTTGCCTGATAAATAATTTATTTATATAATAATTAATAAGTAAGAAATCTATATAAAATTATAGGGTAAAATACGACATTACCCCCTAAAGTTTGGTCCGTTTTTAGTTTCCCCCCTTAACGTTTAAAATTTGAAATTTTAGTCCTAATGTTTGGACCGAATGAAAAATACTCTCATTTCGTCAAAAAGTAGTTTATTTGTGACGGAAATGGGTCATGTGCCAAGCACATGACTTTTTAATATGTTGAATGTACAAAACTATCATCTATTACATGTATTCTTCTCACTAAAGCTCACCCAATGTCCACTCAAGTCATCCACTTCACTCTCAGCCATATCCAACTCCCTCAAACACCTTCATTTACAATAACTTGGTTTAATCTCTGATGAATACGACTAACTCCCATAGCTTATACCAAGTGTATTCATGCTCTTCCTTCAGAATACGCTATTTTCAGTTTTGTCAATGATTTCAACTTCCCAATGCCTTGAATCTTGACAATGTTGTCACACCACAATATATCCAATTCAACCAGACACTCCAACTGCGGTATATCAAGACTTGTGATTGTGGGAAAAGAACAACTCTCTAAGTATAAAAACATTTCGGGTAAACTCAATTAGGATGTATATATCATCTGCAAAGGTACTACATACTTCAATCCCTCCATTTTCTACCTTAAATCGAACAAGATGATAGAGGAACCTGCAATTGGCGTCGAGCAGGTCTAGTGGAAGTCGGAGATGCAGGCGAGAGTCTACTCCTCCAAGCTCATCCACGTCTTAGCTCACATAATCAGAAGAGACCGGAAAAAGTCGTCGGGAACATCTAGAGGAAGCTGAAGGTGAGCCTGATGCGGCTGGCGGTGCAGAGGGGGAGACATTTTGGATGACTGGTTCCCGACTGCCGACTAAATTGAAGACACAACAATTGCAAGTGAGGAAGCTCCAGAAATTGAAAATGATTGAAGAAACGATGGTTCCTGGACATCTGGAAATTGAAGGAACGACAATATCAATTTGTAAAGCGAGGAAGCTTCAACTGCAACAATGGTGAAAGAGGAGGGAGGATGGAGGACAATATTGTCATTCAAAATGTAATTAAATCACGTGTCAAGCACATGACTATATTTCCGTTACAAATAAATGTTTTTTGGATGGAATGGGGGTATTTTTCATTTTGTCCAAACATTAGGATTAAAATTTAAAATTTTAAACTTTAATGAGGAAACCTAAAAACGGAGCAAACTTTATGGGGCAATGTCAGATTTTACCCTAGAATTATATATATATTGTGATATAGTTATAACATGTTTATTAATTATATTTATTATTTATTCTAGTTGCACTTTCGTTGTTCGGACAGAAAAATTTCATCATATTAATTTTTTAATATATTAAGTTTTATTAAAAATTATATAATATAAAATTAATTATATTTGAAAATTGTTAAAATATTAGTAAATTGTATTTTTTTATTGTAATTACACTTATTTTTAATTATAACAATAATATATAAAATAGAAAATAAATATTATTTTTTCATAAAAAATAATTAAAAGTACATACAAAAGCTTGTAAAAAAAATAAAACCACATAAATAAATTAGTTTGTGAGTAAAACGATATGATAAAACGTAACGGTTTTTAAGATTGAATATGGTGCTTAGGAAGAATATTAATGTGTCCACATAAACATAAATATAATGTAACATAAGCAAATGTAACGTAGGACTAGGTGGACCAATAAAATTTAGTAAAAAAAATTATTTTGCTTACTTATCACATATATATAGGGAAGATAACTTAAACTGTATAATAGTAGAAAATAAAATTTGTTTTATATTCTATATTTAGTTAAAGACTAAAATAAATAAATTTTATAATATGAATTACGAAGAATAAATTAAATTTACTATTTACTGTGCAGAGTGCGGGTCAGATACCTAGTATACATTAATTTAGATAGATTGCTTTGAATTGTGATAAATAAGTTTTATTATGCATTTATTCACTCCTAATGTCAAATTAATTTATTTTAATTGATCCATATCAAACATACAATTCTCACTCCTAAGTGGTATGTCATATAAATTACTTTAAAAATCTCAAAATCATTTTGTTTATTCTCAAGATAAGTTACAATATCATAACTCTTTTTTTTATTCCACGTGTATATTTATAATTTTGTCTTTAATATATTATATACATTAAAACTTACATAATATTAAAATAAGTAATGTCATATTTGATGAGTATTAAGCATGAACATGTTAAAATTTGTAATTAAAAATTACATAGACTAATTAAGAATATATTTGTTTATTAAATAATATTTTTATCAAAACCGCATATCAATATCATCTGCCTTTTTATAATTACAAGTTCAACATAAAATATAACACATGAATAACAATAATAATAATAATAATAATAATAATAATAATAATAATAATAATAATAATAATATGAAGATAAATAATCATATTTTTTTATAAGTGTATAAAACTAATAGAAGTCATACACTATATAAGTTAAGTTAAAAGTATTATATGAACATTGATATATATGTTTTAAAATAATTATTATATATTTATAGACTCAACATATTTTATAAATTAACAAATAAATAATTAAGAAAACTATTCTAGATATTTTTACTAATACTAAAATAAGTAAAAATTACTAATAAGTTTAACATTTGTATAGATATATTACGCTAATATGAAGTCACAGAAAACAAATTGACTTAAAATTAGTATTTAGCATTGTATTAATATGTTTTTAATATTTATTCATGTATTTGATTACTTATTTGAATAAATAAACGTAATATTAATATAATATACTATAATTCATAATATTGAAATAAATGGAATAGTTTATATTATATAAAAATAATAATAAGGTTAATATTCTTTATAAATATACTTAGTTTTTTATTGTATAATTTTATTTAAAATTCTTCTTAATGAAGAATACTTTTATAAATTAACAAACTAACAAATAATAATTAAAATTTACATATATTATATTTTCAATTAATATTTAATATATAAAAATATTTATTACACAAAATACATATTAGCCCTCTAGTATTGTTGTTATTTGTATAGTGCTTTATGTGAGGAATGGTTCCGCAATTTCAGACTCGATGAGTAATGGGAACATGGATCGAGGGTATAAATGTGATAACTTTGATGAATAAGGATTCACTTTGCCAATGAATGTATAGTGATGACTGATGACAGTTATTTCAGTTCCAAAATGATAACATTCCATCTTGGAAACCTTGACTTGACGAACTCATCATCTTTTATAGAGCATAATTTCTTAGTTTTCTTATCATGCAAGTGCTTGGTTGATTGGGGAAATGAAACTGGTGAATTTTTTCAGTTATTATATATATAATTTTACATTCATAATTTTAATCTACCATAACATTTTTAATTGAAAATCGACTCATTTTAACATTACTTTCATAATTTGGAATATAAAACATCAAATTAAATTCCCTTTAACGAATTTAGTCGCCATTGTTTAAGGCATTAGGGGCCAGAGGCGTTGCTCTATTAAGAGTCAAACGCTAAACGAATTTATTGTCAAAGGAATTTCCTTCTGAGGCATCAATTGTCCAAGACAATAGCTTAAGGTATTGGTCGCTAGAGGCGTTGCCCTCTGATGCATTAACCGTCCAACGTGTCAGACCAAGGAGTTTGTCACCATAGGCATCAAACGTTTTTCTTGATCATTGGTGATATGTTCTCCAATGCATTAACCTCTGAGGCGTCAAATAGCTATGGTGATCCATTTGAGCCATCAACTGCCTAGGATGTTACCCTATGAGGCACCAATCGTCTATTACATTCACCGCTAGCATTGCTCTATAAGATTTTCTCTCCAAATAGAATTGTATGAGATATCAGCCTAGACATTAACCTCCAAGGACACGCGTCCAAGGTACCAATCTTTCAGGCATCAATTGCCCAGGTGTGTATCCCTAGGTATTCCCTTCCAGACAAATGTTAAGTCCTAAATGTTCGTCCATTTTCATGGACACATTATAAAGAGTCGACGCCTCTAAGACCCGTACCTTAGAATACTAATCCTTAGGAGGACACCTTATAAGAAGATATTTGAACTTCTGTAATGATTCTTAGCGACAACCCAATAAGTATTCCACTCATTCGAACATATCGTAAGACGGATAACACCCCATAACAAAGTTGAGGCCAAAAAAATCAAGCGCTTCGTGGGTAGTTATCTGATTATTGATGAGTTTTTCTAAAGAAACGAAGATAATGTCCTACCCCAAATACGAAATAAAAATATCAAATTTCCAAAAACAATCGACCAAAGCTATAGATTCAATTATCATAAATTCTGTCAAAATAAGAGCTTCAAAATCTAACATTGAGCGTCGCCCTAGATGTACTTCTTCACACCCAACTAAGAGCAACCAACACTCTTGATTGCTTCAGAGGCAAGGATCCTAGGTGACACACTGTTTATTGCAGATTGACTAGGGTCCAAAACTCGGGGACAACGCCCCATCATCAATAGAGGTATGTCTGAGATAATATGCTACTTGTGTAAAGAGTAATGCCCCTTTGCACCATCTAAAGAGAAACGACTCTCTTCCTAGATGAAGAAGGTGACACCTCTAAACATAGTCTACTTACAAAGGAGGAGTTTAAAAGGGACATCTATTGTATCAGACTCTAGTATCGAGTTATACTCAAAAGTGTTCTTTACCATATCAGACATCAGTTGACTAGTTAAGTTGATATTCAACCACCTCATGACGATAAGAAGTTATCATGATAAAGAGTTATCGTTCACACCAGAATTAACAATGATAACGATTTAACTTAGGTATGAGTTAAACCTCAATATAAATAAAGTGCACTTACTTCCTTTATAACATTTATAAGAGATGAGGATTTATACTGCACTCCATACAACTTGATAACTACACTAGTACACTCCATATTAACCTTAGTTTTCCTTCTTGCTACAGGTGTATGAGAGCACTCGAAACCTCATTGACCAAATGATCATAATCCAACAGTTGTCGTGCTTCTGTGAAGACACCATGGCCGTTTCTTCTTCTTCTCACATTCTTGTTACACGCGAAGCGGGATTCATTGTACGAACATTGTGTTTCAGGTGCTAAGGATGGCTTTAGAGTATCGATTATATACAATCTCAACAATTTCGTCCCTGAAACTGTTGATCAAAATCGTGAGCTCGTAAAGTCCTCGATCGTGAACTCGTGTGATCCGAGCTCTCTAAGAATCTTGACTTCTATGTGGTACTTTTCATTCGTCTGGGACCATCCATATTCTATTCTGCAGTAACCATTCATGGAGGAAATTATCATAATTCTTATTGAATGTTCTAATTCGTCAGTTTCAGGGATATAATCTTGATAATTTGGGGTTATTGTTGGGTGATCTTAGGAATAGAAGACATTTGGAGAATATATTCTCTACAACGTAGTAAGTGAAATCCCTACATTCTGTCTTAAGATGAAAAAGAAGCAGAAAATTGAGAATTAGACGAAGCCTTGGAGATTTTCACTTACCAGAGTGGGCAAGCCACTCACGAAAGTGGGCAAGCCATTGAATATTGTCATCCCTTTTTGGTCTATAAGAATCCAACAATGTCGAAGGAAAGAAAGAACACAAGAAAGAGAGAAGAGTAAGAAACGGTTGTTGGAGTGTTGATAATTCTCATTGAATGTTCTAACTCGTTAGTTTCAGGGATATTATCTTGATAATTTTGGATTATTGCTGGGTTATCTCAGGAATAGAAGACATTTGGAGAATCTCTTCTCCACAACGGAGTAAGTGAAAATCCCTAGATTTTGTCTTAAGATGAAAAAGAAGAAGAAAAATGAGAATTAGACAAAGAGCTGAAGATTGTCACTCATCAAAGTGGGTAAGCCACTCAGCAAAGTGGCCAAGCTATTGAAGATTGTCATCCTTTTTTGGTCTATAAGATGCCAACAATGTCGAAGTAAATAAAGAACACAAGAAAGAGTGAATAGTAAGAAACGGTTGTTGGAGTGTTGAGTATGTGCGAGAAAAATAGTGTGTGTATGTGAGCAAAAAATACGGAGTGAGTATTTTAGAGTGCGATCGATACATATTGTGTTTGAATGATACACTATTTGTCTATAGTGAAGTGGGTGTGAGCCATGAACGTAGCCAAATTGGTGAACCACGTAAGTCCTCTTGTCTCAAGTGCATTTCTCTTGAGCCACTGAATCCCAAGGTCCTGCGAGGCAGAAATTAGCAGCATCTAATTTCCCAATATTTGGTTGGTGATTCGAAGGCACGACATACGTTTACGAAATATTTTTTGTATTCATCCTATTTGTTCGAGTGGGAGCAATAGCGTCAGAGGACTTACGTTTGTGTCTCAAACCCTAAATTGCTTGTAGGTAAACAACGCATGTGTTCTTGTATCCACAGTACTTAACCGGGAAGGCTTGACTTATGCATAAGATCAAGTTAGAGTTTTTTCTTATTGATCTTAATTGCTTTGTTTGAAAAAAGGAATAGTTGTTTTAATCAAGTAGGTGATTGGCCATAAAGTGAAACTACTCAAACCAACCGTAAGGCAGACTTACAAAGACGCAACCCTTTGTCTAAAGACAAACTACTGTTGAGTTACGCAACTAACTATGTTTCTTTTACCCTTCTGCAACTATGAAGTTCTCCAAGAGTAGTGAATGTCTCCTCCTCCTTTGGCATGTTGAAGGTATAATTACTAAAGACACTTTTCCTCATGAACGTTTAGATATAGTTTAAAGGATCCTTATGGCTAACAAAAAAATTCACCCATCTTCTTAACTTTTATTTCTAACTTTGTCCCTGCTTGTCAGTATGTTACGAATGAGGAAGCAAGGTCAGAGCTCCGCAACATCGACAACCTCAATGAACAGAAATTAGACAGAATTGTAGAAGGTTTTCTGCATGATCATAACGAAGGGAAGGAGGAAGAGAAAGGATGGTCGATCAATTTTTCTGCTTATATTGTCTCCAAGGCAACGGTATATGCATACACGAGGATTGCGGCGAAAGAGCACCAAGGCATTGTTGTGAACCGTGTGTGTCTTGGAAATATTAAGACAAACTTCAACGATCATACAGGAGTTTATAGTGTTGAAGAGGGAGCAAAGGGACCCGTCATGTTAGCTTTGATGTCGAAAAAAGAACCTTCTGGAATGCTCTTTTGAAAAAATGGAACGATCCAGGTTCTGAATACTATTTGCAGCGATGAATTACATTGAAGGGACCGTTCGGGTATTCATGTTTTTTTTTTCTGTTTCTATTTACTGTCTGAATAAAGATGCAGGATTGAGTACAACCCATGCTTGAAATCATGATAATGTTTGCTTTGCAATAATATCTACCAAATACACAGGGAGAGATTTTGTGTGATATATAAAGGAGTTGTGGTCTGTATTTTGAAAATGGGTTAAATATCAAGTAGCTACCTAAACTTTAGACATTTTGCTACGAGCTACCCGATCTTTGAAACTTCAAAATGGTCTACCTCAACTTTGAATAAGGTGCAAATAGCTACTTCCGTCCAATTTTCGACGACTTTCCAACGACTTTCCAACGACTTTCCAACGACTTTCCGACGGATTTCCGACGACTTTCCGATGACAATTGACGGAAAATTGGACGGAGGTAGCTATTTGCACCTTCTTCAAAGGTGAGGTAGCCCGTTTTGATTTTTCAAAGTTCGGGTAGCTCGTTGCAAAACGTCCAAAGTTCAGGTAGCTAGTTGGTATTTAACCCTTTGAAAATTTGAGACCTAGAAACAATCACTCTCATCTAGCCACTCATTATCTTCTCTTTCGTATAGTGTTTTTCATCATTGTAAATTAGCAAGGAAAGTTGCCTACCTATTCGAACATCCATACACTATAATCTTGGAGTTGATTCTCTTTAAACCTTGAATTGGTTACGTTGTTATACCCAGATGCATTGTTCGTCACTATAAACCTAAGCAAGCCAGTAAATTCAAAAACCATACAAAAAAATTAAAATTTTACAGTCATTAAGCAATTGAATAGTTCATTTGTGAATGGTGAACCCTTTTTCTTAGAATTCCATTCACAAGTTGACCTATTTTAGTGAATCAAAAAATGACTTTTTCGTAAATACTTTTCCATGTAAGCCTATTTTGAAGGAAAACAATTGTAACATGCATATGATTTGAGACAAGATAATACATACAGGATTCTTAAAGAAAATAATTATTCTCCAAATACTTGAGATATTAGTATTAGTTAAGTTAAATCTTCTGTTAATATCAAATTAAGTATAATGTAGGTTGAACTTATTATTGTATCACAGTAATGATCTGAGACTCAAGTCCCAAATACAAGAATATTGGAATCTAATATTGCTTAGGCTTAATTCAATTTGGAAGGCTTGTTGCTTGGACTTATTTTCTTTGGATCTGACTCGTTTGGCTTGTCTGGCCCGTGCCATTTTGTCTTCTCTAGTCTTGGCCCGTCTTAGTAGTTGAACCGGTGTTTTTTTTATCTTTTTATGTTTTTTTATCATTTATCGAACACTTATTGATATTGGAGTTATTTTATTTAAGGGGAAGAGACTTCCAAATGAAGAAACAAGTCTCGATGAACCACAATTGTTTCTTCTGAAAACCTTCGTTTCTAGGGTGTCGATTGTTCTTCAATTCGCCACTCTTTTCCGATTTCATCATGGTATCAGAGCCAAAGGCGGTTTAGCCTTGTTTATGATCTTCTTCTCTGCTCGATCTTGTTCTTCTGGTTGTTGATTGTTGGTGTGAATCGTATCATCTCTGTTGCAACGGTTCATTTTCTTTACGATTCTTTGTCGTGGATTCTTCAGTCCTTCTTCTTCATAAATGAGGGCTTCTTGCGATTGCAACCTTCTCTTTGCCGGACATCTTCCTTGGTGGAGGCTGTGTTGCAGTTCTGTTCCGTTTTTCATCCTAACGTTTCTCTTGAGGGTTTGTCTTCTCTTGACCTTTCTTTGGTTCTAAGGTAATCTTCTCCTATTCTATTTTTCTATTCTTCATGGCTGAGGAGAAACCTGTGAAGAAGGCTTGTAAATATGAGACTGATGATATTAATGATGAGGTCATGGCTAAGGTAGGATCTCATCATCCTTTTTTCTTACATGCGAGTGATAATCCTGGTGTAAGCATGATTTCTGCTTCTTTGACTGAGCCTGGAAATTATGCTATGTGAAGTCGTGCTATTCGGTTCACTTTGTTAGGAAGGAACAAATTAGGTTTTATTACGGGGACTTGCATGCGAGGAAAGTATGATCCTGTTTTCCATCATTTATGGGATAGATGTAATGCTGTCGTTTTAGGATGGATTTTGAATTCTATTTGTAAAGATTTTGGTAGTGGTTACATGTATACTGAAAATGCTTTTCTTGTGTGGAAAGACCTTAAAGAAAGATTCGATAAGGTTAGTGGTCCAAGGAACTATCAATTGCATTTGGAGATTGTCATGACTCAACAGGGTCTTGACTCTATTTCCACGTTTTTTACTAAGTTGGGACTTCTTTGGGCTGAATATGATGTGGATCGTGCCTTACCTCATATTTAGGGTGGGGATTTTAAAAAGCATATTGAGCACAAAGTTAATCAACATCTTTTGCAGTTTTTAGCTGGTTTGAATGATACTTATTCTGGTGTTAGAAGTCATTTACTTCTTTGGAATCCTCTCCCATCTGTAAATCAAGCGTATAATCTTCATATTAAAGAAGAAACCCAAAGAGGAATTACTTCTGTGATGAATGTCAGTTCTAGATCTGTGAATGCTTCTCTTAGTATGGACTGACCTAGAGGAAATCAGAATTTGGAATGTACTCATTGTAAGAAGAAGTGGCATACTTTTGATCGATGTTTTGTCGGAGGCTGTGACTTCTGTCAAAAGAATGGACATACTAAGGACAATTGTTTTAAATATAAGGAATTTTTTAAAGGAAAAAACAACAGTTCAAAAGCTAATGCTGCCTCTTCTGAAAATAGTGATGTCAATTCTGATTTATCAAAAGTGTTTCCTAATTATCTTTCTTTGAGTTCTGCTGTACAAGGTAATATTACCCTCACACCTGGTCAGTAAGCTGTTGTAAACAGTGGGACATGTTGGCAGCACTGCAATACCAGCAGGTGCTACCCCTACAGAGGATCACCGTGTGAATACAACAGGTATTTCCTTAAATTCCAGTATTGCCTCTAGTAGTGACTATTGGATTCTAGATACTGGAGCAACAGATCACATGACCAACATAAATGATTGGTTATGTGAAAATAAGTTGATTCCAGGAACTAGGGTTCAATTGCCTAATGGAGATTTTTCAACTGTTAGTAGTATTGGAAATTTTTTCTTTAGTAAGGATAAGAAATTGATGAATTTTCTGTATTTGCCTAATTTTAAATACAGTCTTTTATCAATCTCTATACTTACTAAAGAATTGAACTGTTCTGTGATTTTTTACCCTAAGTTTGCTGTCTTGCATGACCTCTCCAATTGGAGAGTCTTGGGGACTGGTGAGCTTAAATCGGGTTTATACTTCATTAGAACAGCCTGTAATGATACCCCATGTAATCTTTTTCCTGTTGTTTCAAATGTTATGTTGTGGCATAAGCGTCTTGGACATATTTCGTTAAAGGCATTGGAACATTTGGATTCTCTTGATTTACCAAATAATAAATTTTCTCATATAACTGAATGCTTCATATGTCCCAAAGCGAAAATTGTCAGAAAACCTTTTCCTAATTCTGTATCAAGAGCAGATGTTATGTTTGATCTTATTCATGTTGATGTATGGGGGCCTTTTCACACTTCCACTCATGATAACAAAAGATTTTTTCTAACATTGGTGGATGATTTTTCGAGAGTTACTTGGATTCACTTAATGCAGTTTAAATCTGATGTTGTTGTTTTGAAGCAGTTTGTTATTATGGTTGAGACGCAATTCGGTAAGAAAGTCAAAGCCTTCAGAACAGACAATGGTAAGGAATTCTTTAATGAGAATATTAAGTCATTCTTTCAAGAAAAGGGGATTGCCCATCAAAGCAGTTGCCCATCAAAGCAGTTGCCCATATCCCCCCCCCCCCCCAACAGAACGGGATAGTTGAGTGAAAGCATCGACATCTCCTTGAAATGGCCAGGGCACTTAAGTTGCAGGCCTCACTTCCTAATGAATTTTGGAGGGATTGTGTAATAAGAGCTTGCTACTTGATCAATTTGATGTCATCTAAGGTGATGAATGGAAAATATCCTATTGAGATGTTGAGTAATAATAAACCTGTGATTAATCACCTTCGGGTGTTTGGATGCCTATGTTATGCGAAAAATATGCAGGTAGCTGATAAATTTGCTTCTAGAGCTATCCCATCTATTTTGGTGGGATGTGTTGGGTATTGATAGTGACGACCCAATATGGGAAAGGCCTCGAAGGCCCAATAAATTTGCAGGGGGTGAAACCCATACCATTTAAACAAGGCCAACCCACAGTAAGGTTACTCTAGGCCTCATAAAGTGGTCCAGTATCGAATCCAAACTAAAATGGACGCCAAAGTGCCACTTCAGGTCGCCATTGGCCAAGGCCAAAGCCTCCCACTGCTCGCCATGGGAGTGCTCGCCAAGGGGGTGCTCGCCAACAATCAAGGTCGCAGCCATAGGAGTGCTCGCCTTGAAGAGAACCTTTCCTCTCTCCTCTGGTCCCACCAACCGTTAATAAGGATATAGCCACGATATCCCGCATATCTCGGGCACATATTCACTAAAGATTAGATACGGTAACTGCAATATCTCGCCGTAACCGCAATATCTACTATCTAAATCTTCAACAACACAATATTCACGAAGATATACAGTTACCTTATACGGTTTGGTATCTCCTACTCTATAAATACCTTTGCTTTACATACATTCAATACGTTTTGAGCTATATACACACATATACTCATTTAAGCATCGGAGAGGGACCTAGAGGCACCCCCTCTGTTGCGATCCCCTTCTTGCAGGTTCATCGGAGCTCAGGCGAAAGCGCGCGATCACCATCTCCTTGGCATTCAATTCATTGCCAGATCAGCATTCGGGAAATCACGATCCAACATTTGGCGCCGTCTGTGGGAAAACGAGCAAAACAGTCATACATACTCGCTTTAACCGCAATCATCGGAAAGAAGCTAACGAACAATCCTCGGATAGCTCTAATTCCGCTGCCGCTTCGCCACTCCACCAAGAACGTGCAAGCCAAGCAGTCTGTGATGCCGTCCTTCCGAGACCGGCACGTGAACACATTGGCAATTCGAGAACGACCCCTGTTCCAAACGTCGCAGAGATTCCAAATCGACAAACCATCCAAGTGGCTTGGGAAACCATTCAGGTAACCGCAGAGATGATATCCCTCTTGAAAACCATCATAGGACAGGCTCGCAGAAAAACCCCTGCTCCTCATGAAGATCCTCGTTCTACGGGGCCATCGGAATCAGAAACTGGAAATCCTGGCACCACAGCCCCTCAAGAAGATCAAGAGATGACCTTTGGACACCAATCCTTACATCCGGCCTCCACTGAGACGCCGGCGGTCACTCACTTTGTCAATCCATCAAGTTCTGCACCGACTGGAGGACAGCAGCCCCAATTCACTCTTGACCAAGTTGAGGAGCTTATCACTAAGAGACTCAAAGAACAACGCGAAACCGTCATGACTCCCTTTAAGGAACGATCGGCTCATCTCTTCACCACTGACCTGGTCGTCGTCAAGACCCCAAAGGATGTCGTCGCCAGGGCCATCCCCGAGTATAGTGGTGGAGGCGCCCCCATTATACATGTTAATAAGCATGAAGCTTCTCTGTTGGGTAAGTCGACTGATCCGAATCACTTAGCCCTGTTATTTCTGTCGACCCTTTTGGGTTCGGCGTCGTCTTGGTTCTTTGGTGTCCCTGCAGGATCAAGAAGGGTAAGAAGGGTCGAGAAAAGCCTAGATCGGAAAACCCAGGACCAAGACATCCAGAGGTCCCCGAGTATTTCACGCCTTTAAACAGGCAGATCTCGGCGGTACTAGTCGAGATGGAAAGGTCTCTGGCAAGGCCACCGAGACCCCACAATAGTGGTCAGCCCATGGGGAATGACACTGAGAGCTATTGCAGATATCACAAGCGCGACATTGAAAAGCTGATAAAGAGAGGAATGTTGAAGGAATGAATTCACAAGGCTGGACAGTCAGAATAAACTTTCAGCTAAGTGGGGAGGACCATACAAGCAAGTGATTCCTTCGTAAACATGTTCACTCGAAGAAAATCGAAGAAAAAAGCCCTGACGCCAAAGTCAGGCCAAAAGCCCTATCACCAAAGATAGGCCACAAAAAAGCCCTAGCAACAAAGTTAGGCCACAAAAGCCCTAACAACAAAGTTAGGCCACAAAAGCCCTGACGCCAAAGTCAGGCCAAAAGCCCTAGCAACAAAGTTAGGCCACAAAAGCCCTGTCGCCAAAGACAGGCCAAAAGCCCTATCACCAAAGATAGGCCACAAAAAGCCCTAACAACAAAGTTAGGCCACAAAAGCCCTGACGCCAAAGTCAGGCCAAAAGCCCTAGCAACAAAGGTAGGCCACAAAAGCCCTGTCGCCAAAGACAGGCCAAAAGCCCTATCACCAAAGATAGGCCACAAAAAAGCCCTAACAACAAAGTTAGGCCACAAAAGCCCTGACGCCAAAGTCAGGCCAAAAGCCTTAACAACAAAGTTAGGCCACAAAAGCCCTGACGCCAAAGTCAGGCCAAAAGCCCTAACAACAAAGTGAGGCCACAAAAGCCCTGTCACCAAAGACAGGCCAAAAGCCCTAACAACAAAGTTAGGCCACAAAAGCCCTGACGCCAAAGTCAGGCCAAAAGCCCTAACAACAAAGTTAGGCCACAAAAGCCCTGTCGCCAAAGACAGGCCAAAAGCCCTATCACCAAAGATAGGCCACAAAAGCCCTAGCAACAAAGTTAGGCCAAAAGCCCTATCACCAAAGATAGGCCACAAAAGCCCTAGCAACAAAGTTAGGCCAAAAAACCCTATCACCAAAGATAGGCCACAAAAAGCCCTATCACCAAAGATAGGCCACAAAAGCCCTGACGCCAAAGTCAGGCCAAAAGACCTAGCAATAAAGTTAGGCAAAATAAAAGCCATGACGCCAAAGTCAGGCCAAAAGTCCTAACAATAGAATTAGGCAAAGACAGGCCAAAAGCCCTGACACCAAAGTTAGGCCAAAAAGCCATGTCGCCATAGACAGGCCAAAAGCCCTGACGCCAAAGTCAGGCCAAAAAGCCCTAACGCCAAAGTTAGGTCAAAAGCCCTGACGCCAAGGTCAAAAAGCCCTGTCACCAGAAGTCGAACGCCCCCACATAGAAACCACTCTCCAGCTCCGCCCGAGCAATTTGGCCCATCCCAGAGCAGGAGGGTGATAAACCTGATTGCTGTAAGGTTTGGTGCCGGAGGCGAGGGGTCCAGTGCAAAAGAATTCTATGCTACCCAAATCTCTACAGCTGTCCAACTGGGAAGAACAAAGACCTACACTAAAAGGTGAACGAACCCACATCAAGGGTAACAGTTCCCTTACAAATTGGGCACAACGGAGCAGATGAACCAATAAGGTAACAGTCTCTCCAAAGAAAAGCTTAAGAGAGCGAACGAATCTTAGGTAACAGCTTCCTAAAAGGCGAGCGAATCTAAAGGTAACTGTTCCTTTGAAAAGCGAAGTTGAAAACAAGTATGGTAAAACTTCCTAAAGCTTTCCAGCTTCCTAAAAAGGCGAGCGAATCTTGGGTAACAGTTCCCCAAAAAGGGCGAACGAATCTGAGGTAACAGCTTCCTAAAAGGCGAGCATATCTTAGATAACAGTTTCCTACGACTAGGCGGACGAATCTGAGGTAACAGCTTCCTAAAAGGCGAGCAAATCTTAGATAACAGTTTTCTACGACTAGGCGAACGAATCTAAGGACCAAAATCCTAAAAGGCGAACGAATCCATAAAGGATGACGGTTTCCTTAAAGGCATAATCCTTGGGTAACAGTTTCCTTAAGAAACATGGCGAAAGGAATGGACGAGCCGATAAGAGGCCACAGTCCTTCCCCCGAAACCTAAAGGAGCGAAAAGAACCTCTAAAGGGTAACGTTTCCTCCAAAGAAAGGTCTAAGACCCTTTGAATGAAAACAAAAAGGCGAGACTATTCTACAAAAGATGAAGCGAAGTTGAAAACAAGTATGGTAAAACTTCCTAAAGCTTTCAAGCAAGATAGACATCAGAATAACAACCAAGTATACTCGAAGTCAAACAAAAACCAAGGCTTACGAAACAAAAAGACCCGATATCAAAATTGGGCGAAAGACCTAACGCCAAAGTTAGGCAAAAAGACCTAACGCCAAAGTTAGGCAAACCAAAAGACCCGAAAGACCTGATGACTGAATCAGGTGAAAGACCTAGCACCAAAGTTAGGCGAAAGACCTGATGCCAAAGTCAGGCACAAGACCTGTTATCAAAATCAGGCGAAAAGACCTAAGGAAAAAGTTAGGCAAATAAGGCCTAAATCAGACAGAAGTCCTAGCGCAAAAGGCGAGAAATCTGTTAAGGAGTCCGTTCTCTTATAAGTTGGGGCAAAAATTGAGAAGTAACATCCAACGCGAATGAATCCATATCAAAGGTAACAGTTCCTTTGCGAAACAAACACAAGAAAGTGGGCGAATGAACCTAGGGCGACCACTTACTAAAAGATGAATGAGCCTCGGGTAACAGTTCCCCGTGATTAGACGAACACTCCAAAGGTCTAAAACCTTAACAAAGCGAACACATCTACAAAAGATGATAGTTTCCTTAAAGGTATGATCTTCGAGTAACAGTTCCCTTAAGAAACTTTGGTGAAGGGAATGGATGGTCCAAGATCCTATATGGCGAGACTCTCCTACATAAGCTAAAGAGAAGTTGAAAACAAATATGGTAAAACTTCCTAAAGCGTTCGAACGAAAAGATATCGGAAGAACGACCAAACACATTCGAAGTCGAAAAAGAGTAAAGGCTTACGAAATTAAAGGCGTTCATTATAATAATATCCGAGTCTGAAATCAAAAGAATAATTACAACTATCCCAAAAACAAAGGGAAGTAAAAGTGATTATCGATAAAAAGAAGGATGAGCATAAAGCAGGAGGAGGAACAGGCTCCCTTGACCTGAAACTCTGCATCGACTCAGTCGCCTAAAGGCCTGAGACCTCAAGGTCTGGGTTCATCAGGGGATGCAGTCTCCTTCTCGGCCCCGGGGGCAGCCTCATCGCCAAGGAGCTTCCTTGGTGTAGCCGCTCTCAATGAAGTCCTGAAGAGACTTCACCTCACATAGAGGAAACTTGGGATCAATCCCTTGAATCTCGTCGACCAAGATCTGGAGGTAGGAAGCAGCCTCGGCCTTTATCACCTCCAAGGCGCAGTCAGAGAACTCCTCGGACTTCTTAAAGTCCTCGACCACGCTAAGGGGGGATGGGACAGCCTTAAGATTTAAGGAAAGATGCTCCTGCTCAGCCATTGAGGCATCCCTCTGCACCCAGGACTCTTTCAGTTGAGCCCTGAGGTCACCCTTCTCTGCCTCTAGCCAAACAGAGTACTGGTCGACATCCTTGATCCGAAACTCATAGACGCCTAGGCAGCTAACAACCTCGTCTTATCCCGCTTGGAAAATAGACTGATGAATTTAGGTCCTCAAGTGCGGTCAATGACTTTACGTCCCAGACTGATGGGTCAGAAATTTATCCAATCAATAAAGATTGGCGCGGAATGATGAACCGCGACCTTGAGCGTCAGTTGTACGAACTGATGAATGCCCGCTAGCCCAAGCATCGACTCTGAAGTTTCCGCCCCTGAGCGGATTGAACAGAAGTTTGGTTGCCTATGATGTCGGAAGAAGTCATCAATGATGTTCCGATCACTCCCCGACAGCTCTCCAAAGCTCGAAGGAGTATCCAGTTCTGGCTGAGAAAGCTTTTTCAAGGATAAAAAGAGAGAAAGGAAAAATTGAAACAGAGGGCTGAAAGAAGATATGAACTCTGGAATGCAAATGAATTGAGTGCGTAAAAGACTAAATGCTAAAGTTCAGCCTTTTTAGCCAAAACGAAGGAAACCGAACGGGCATGTAAGAAACGGCTCAGATAATGATTACACCCTTTTAGGTAAAACCGAAGTAATGTCAGAATTCCAAGGGTTACATCGGGGAGACAAAAGGTTGGAACGACACGAAAAACCTGTGAGTCTGCCCACTGGTTACGGAAGACAAAGAGACAGACATGCCTCAAAAGTTCTCTCGACTCTCGCTAACTGTCCATTCATTAAAATGTTCGAAATCTTACACAAAAAAGGTGATTGCCAATAGCTATACCAGACCTCTCCTAACACCCTCGCAACGATAGTGTTCGCCCAAAGAGTGAAGAATGAGCATCCATAAACCCTGGAAACCCAAAGCGTTTGCCTAATGGGGTAAGGTATCACACATTCCGAAAAACTCTACGCAACCAAAATCGTTCGCCAAAGGATACAGAGCATCAAAAGGCACAAATAGCAGATAAGGAAAGCAAAAGATCCAGTCCAAAAGTCACTATCTTAAACCCTATCACAGAATCAAGCTCGACCGAAGAAACTTCACTCAAGCTTCGGGGGCAAATGTTGGGTATTGATAGTGACGACCCAATATGGGAAAGGCCTCGAAGGCCCAATAAATTTGCAGGGGGTGAAACCCATACCATTTAAACAAGGCCAACCCACAGTAAGGTTACTCTAGACCTCATAAACTGGTCCAGTATCGAATCCAAACTAAAATGGACGCCAAAGTGCCACTTCAGGTCGCCATTGGCCAAGGCCAAAGCCTCCCACTGCTCGCCATGGGAGTGCTCGCCAAGGGGGTGCTCGCCAACAATCAAGGTCGCAGCCATAGGAGTGCTCGCCTTGAAGAGAGCCTTTCCTCTCTCCTCTGGTCCCACCAACCGTTAATAAGGATATAGCCACGATATCCCGCATATCTCGGGCACATATTCACTAAAGATTAGATACGGTAACTGCAATATCTCGCCGTAACCGCAATATCTACTATCTAAATCTTCAACAACACAATATTCACGAAGATATACAGTTACCTTATACGGTTTGGTATCTCCTACTCTATAAATACATTTGCTTTACATACATTCAATACGTTTTGAGCTATATACACACATATACTCATTTAAGCATCGGAGAGGGACCCAGAGGCACCCCCTCTGTTGCGATCCCCTTCTTGCAGGTTCATCGGAGCTCAGGCGAAAGCGCGCGATCACCATCTCCTTGGCATTCAATTCATTGCCAGATCAGCATTCGGGAAATCATGATCTAACAGGATGCTCGGAATCTCAAAAAGGATATAAACTCTATGATTTGGCTGGAAATAAATATTTCATTAGTAGGGATGTTCAATTCAATGAAAACGAATTTCCTTTTGAGAATAGCAAATCAGATCAGTTGCCCATATTTTTCTATTATCATGTTGAGTCGGACTCCTATGATATAAGCATCCCTCAGGATGTAAGTACTGAGGAGAATAATGTTGGTGTCAGTGAAGATACTCCAGATGATGATGCCACTCGTGGCACTGATGGAAACACGCTACATGATGAGTCATATAATGACCCTGATAGCAATGATGTCCCTATTACACAGGAATCTTCTATACATATTTTCAGCAGGTCAGGTAGAGCTATTAAGTCTCCCATATGAATGAAAGACTATCAGGTTTCAAATGTTTCTTGTCTGCATTCTATAAGCAAGTTTATATGCTATGATGGTTTGTCAGATAGTTATCAGGTATATCTGAGCTCAATTTCCAGACTTGTTTAGCCCACAAAATTTTCTGAAGCGGTCAAAAATGAATCCTGGATTCGAGCAATGGAGGATGAAATAGATGCCCTTGAGCAAAATCAGACTTGGGACTTGGTCCCTCTTTCTCAAGGTAAAAGGGCGATTGGATGTAAGTGGGTATATAAATTGAAGTTTAATTCTGATGGTTTCTTGAATAGGCATAACGCAAGATTGGTGGCTAAAGGATATAGCCAAAAGCATGGTATAGACTATTTTGAAACTTTTTCTCCTGTTGTTAAAATGAGTACTGTTAGAACTGTGCTAGCCCTTGCCTCTGTTTATAACTAGTCTCTTTATCAAATGGATGTGTATAATGCCTTTTTACAAGGAGATTTAGATGAGGAAGTGTATATGCATGTTCCTGAAGGATTTGTTGGTAAAAACAGTACTCATCCTGTCTACAAATTGCGAAAATCTTTATATGACTTAAAACAGGCTAGTAGACAATGGAATATTAAGTTGACCAATTCTCTTGTTGATGCTGGATATAATCAGTCAAAGTTTGACTATTTTCTGTTTACAAAGCGGATTGGAAATAAGTTGGTTATTATTTTGATATATGTGGATGATTTGCTCATTTGTGGTAATAGTGATGGTCTGATATCTGATTTAAAGCATGTTTTGGAATCATGTTTCAAAATGAAAGATTTGGGTGAATTGAGATATTTCCTTGGTATTAAGATAGCTCGGTCTAATGAAGGATTGGTACTCTGCCAAAGGAAATATGCATTAGAGCTTATTTCTGATGTTGGTCTTTCGAGTGCTAAAACTGTTAGAACTCTTATAGAGCATAATGTAAAGTTTACTAGTGTGGATTATGATAAGCATCTGAATGTAAATGCTGATGATAAACCCCTAAATGATGTCACCATTTATAGGAGACTGATAGGGAAGCTTTTGTACCTAACCATTACTCGCCCAGATATTTCATTTGCAGTGCAGAATCTCAGTCAATTCATACAAAATCCAAAAAATTCGCATCTTCAAGCTGCGATGCAAATAATCAGGTATATAAAAAGGGAACCAGGTAAAGGTATCCTTCTATCCTCTGAATCTTTGCCAGAGATTATTGTCTATTGTGACTCTGATTGGGCCAGTTGCATTGAATCTAGAAAATTTGTTACTCGTTTTTGAATCATGATAGGAAAGTATTTGGTTAGTTGGAAAGTTAAGAAACAAACCACTGTTTCTAGATCCTCTGCAGAATTTTAATAAATTATATGGCTTAGAGGATTAATGGAGGAATTGGGATTTAAGCAAAATATTCCATCTGTTCTGTATTGTGATAGTAAAGTTGCAATGCAGATTGCTAACAATCCTGTTTTTCATGAGCGAACCAAACATATTGAGATAGATTGTCATTATATTAGAGAAAAATTGATTAAGAAAGTTGTGCTCTTTGAACACAACAACATCAATTGTTAATTGGAAGACTTGGAATGAAGAATGTATTTGCTGGATAGGGTGGGATCATTTCACCACTTCCAGATTGACGGGGAGTATTGGAATCTGATATTGCTTGGGCTTAATTCAATCTGGAAGGCTTGTTGCTTGGGCTTCTTTTCTTTGGATCTGACATGTTTGGCTTGTCTGGCCCGTGTCGTTTTGTCTTCTCTGGTCTTGGCCCGTCTTAGTAGTTGAATAGGTGTTTTTTTTTTCTTTTTTCTTTTTTATCATTTATTGAACAGTTATTGTAATTAGATATTGGGGTTATTTTATTTAAGGGGGAGAGACTTCCAAATGAAGGAACAAGTCTCGATGAACCTCAATTGCTTCTTCTGAAAACCTTCGTTTCTAGGGTTTCGATTGTTCTACAATCCACCACTCTTTTCCGATTTCATCAAAGAATGTTCCCTAATGGTACATTTTGATTTGTTATATTCACTAACTTTTAAATATTTATTAATAATAATTCTTTTATTATTTTTATATCTTTTCATATTTGTTTTTATCATTTGTCATTATAAGATATAAGAAAGTTTTCAATATGAAATTGAATGCATTAATGATTTAGGGCTTTGGGGCCATCCTTTATAATGATATACCGATAATGACGGTCCTAATACAATATTATCAATACTTTAGAGATCATAATCATATTAGTCTGACTCTGGTCGACGGTCTAGTCTTTCCCCGAATCCACGTTGACTTGCTAACAAGTTTAGACTATAAATCACGTGTATGGTGTCTAACAATATTTATATTTCTCATAATAAAAGGATATTTATAGTTAACATTTTATCTATTACGTTGCCCACTTGATGGAGACCCTCTTGGACATCATGAAACAAAAACAATGACAAGATATATATGTATGCTACTATATATCAATGAGCTTATCGTGTAATTTATACTAAAATTGAAGATGGTATGATAAATTTATTGTATCATACTGATAAATACAAACACGACAAAAATTGTTTTTGTGCATGTTTTTGTTGTATTATTGTGTTATGTTATACCATTCAATAAATATCCACATTCAAGATCTTTAAGCAATTATCGAATAATGAACTTCTCATATTAGGAACTATAAATATATATATTAGATTTCACAAATTTGTAATACAGCACTTTCAAAATTAAACAACTAAATAAAGGTCTATTAAATAAGAGCACAACTATGCATATTGTTGAGCTCAACATTATTTGATCCATGTTTTATTCGATATAGCGACTATAGTACTATCATGTATCTTCATCCTGACCCGTAACATAGTCAATCGAGAAGTACAAAATTTGATCATCTATCTCCTCAAGGGCAGAAGGTAACCCGATAGTTAGTCCCACCGGGGCAAGTGAAAGTGCTCGTCGGGTCATCTTGCGGGTAACTGTAAGCATCGGGGCATCTCTCCTTAAAGAACTTTGAAAACGTGGTCGGGCCGCAGCTTCCCTGCCCGTTCGTGCAACAATACTCATTGGTCTTAAAAACGGTGCATGGGTTATTGCACCCACCAGGAACCTTCAATTCTGTCGGGCACTGCTCGTTGATAGCACCAGAGCAACGGATACCCCGCGGACATGACCCGCTAGTAGGGCTAAAGTCTATTGGGATGTTAAACCCGTCGACTAAGGAAATGTCGATGAAATCATTGTTGTTGTCTTGGTTAAGTGCGTACTCTGCTAGGGTGTTTGGAGGTGCACCCCAACTTTGACAGACCAGAAGCCCATTACAGTCTCCTGTCTCGCATTTTCCATTACCATTGGCATCAAAGTTGCAATTGGTTCGGCCCCAAATACGAGCCATTGCAGTCCCTGGGTTCACATTGAAGGACCATGTCTGGCCTGAGTCCAGGCGTTGGCCACCTCCGGGTGAGGCGGCTGCCCAGACTGTGTAGCCGCAACGGTTCACCACGTCAAATGTGGCTGCATGAGAAGTAGTGAAGAACACTCCTAACAAGAGAATGATCAACCTGGAAGACATTGTTGTGAATTTAGGTTGTTGGAGAGAAGACAGTTGATGAGTTTGTGTTGAAGTTCATGAGAAGGTTTAGGGTTTATATAGATGTTTGTGAGGCAGTGTCGTGTCATATGGGTTAGAAAATAAGGGGATAGAAACGTAAATATATTGATTGATATGTTGAAAATGTGTTAATCTGGAATTATTAGGCAGTGGTCGCCATCAACAATGCAAGTCTGATGAAATAGTCTCGTTTGAAAGAGTCTATGTTAATTATAATAGGGAGAAAATAATAAAATTAACCCTCGATAATTTAAACGTTTCGTTTCTTGACTAAATATTTTGGATTTATGTTTTGAGAATTGAAGATTTTTCAATGAGCAATTTACGCATTAGATATCGGCCCTCTAATGTACCTACATTTAGGGGTGAGCAAAAAATACAATTTGGACCGAGACCGGCCCGAGACTGATCCGAGACCGGCCCGACTAAAACCGAGACCGACTAGGACCGAGACCGACTAGGACCGAGACCGAGCAGGCGGGGTTTTTCCTCTAAAGACGGGCTCGGGCTCGGGTTCGGGATTTTCCCCGAAATTCCCGATTAGGACCGGACCTGCCTGAGTTGTCTAAAAACCTAATACATAATACTATATATACTAAACAAGTATAGTAGTATACAACAACTCACAAAGTCTCCATGTGTGTTTGGATTGTATGTTTGATACTTGATTTATCGTGTTTGTATGTTCTAAATTTGGTGAAAATTCGGACAATTTTTTTTTTTTTTATTTGGACTGAAAATTTCGGTAATGGACCGAGACCGGCCCGAGTCAAGCAAGACCGACTCGGGCGGGCTTTTTATACCAAAGTCAGTCTCGGTTCTCCAAAGGTGAAAACCGAAATTTCGGGCTCGGGCTCGGTCTTACCTAAAAAACCGGCCCGGCCCGCCCAAGCTCACCCCTACCTACATTAGATGCGGGAACAAAATAAAAAGTACATTGAGACCAGGAAGGACCAATTAAGGGATAAAGAACTTAACTGTATTTTTATATAAAAAGAGCTCTAACTTCTGTTTAAAATTGTCACATTATAAGTATATTATTTATTCATTTTTAAATTTTGACCATTATTAAAATATTTCTCCAAAAATATACTTTATAAGGAATCTAAAAAATTTAATATTTAGCAGAACAAAAATATATATTAAGAATACTAATAATTGATCTATATTCTTATACATATATATATATATATAATCTCAACAGTATCACTATATAATACGTGACATGTCAATGGCAAACATCCAATTATCATTCTAAATGTTCTAATTCAATTCTAAAGATACGTTACAAAACCTTTATTATTTTTATTTATTTCACATGTATATTTATAATTTTGGCTTATTATATACTAGGAATATGACCCGCGCTTTGTACGATAAATAATAACGTACGATTAGGTGGACCAATAAAATTTAGTAAACAAAATTCATTTTGCTTACTTGTCAACATTTTATATACATTCTAACTAAGATATAGAGAAGATAACTTAAATTGTATAATAGTAGCAAAAATTGTTTGTTTTTTCTATATTCTATATTTATTTAAAGACTAAAGTAAATAAATTTTATCATATGCATTCCGAAAAATAAATTAAATTTACTACTTACTGCGCAAAGCGCGAGTCAGATACCTAGTATACATTAATTTAGATATATTGCTTAGAATTGTGATAAGTAAGCTTTTTTATGCATTTACTCACTCCTAATGTCAATTTAATTTATTTTAATTGATCCATATCAAACAGACAATTCTCACTCCTAAGTGGTATGTCATATAAATCACTTTAAAAATCTCAAAATCTTCTAGTTTATTATCAAGATAAGTTACAAAATCATAACTCCTTTTTTATTCCACATGTATATTTATAATTTTTCTTTAATATATTATATATATTAAAATTTACATAATGTTAAAATACGCAATGTCATAATTGATGAGTATTAAGTATGAACATATTGAAATTTGTAATTAAAAATTACATAGACTAATTAAGAATATATTTGTTTATTAAATAATAATTTTATCAAAACCGCATATCAATATCATCTTCCTTATTATAATTAAAATTTCAATATAAAATTAAACACATGAATAACAATAATAATAATATGAAGGTAAATAATCATATTTTTATTATAAGTATATAAAACTAATAAAAGTCATAAACTATAGAAGTTAAGTTAAAAGTATTATATGAACATTGATATATATGTTTTAAAATAATTATTATATATTTATAGACTCAGCATATTTTCTAAATTAATAAATAAAAAATAATTGTAGCTATTTTTACTATTACTAAAATAAGTAAAAATTACTAATATTTTTAGCATTTTTATATATATATTACGCTAGTAGAATATCACAAAACCAAAAAACAACACTGACTTAAAATTAGTATTTAGAATTGTATTAATATATTTTAATATTTGTTCATGTATTTGATTACTTTTATGAATAAATAAACAATTTTTACTGTATTAAATTAATTTAAATTTCTTCTTAATTAAGAATACATTTATAAATTAACAAAGTAACAAATAATAAATAATAAATAAATTTGACATATACTATATTTTTACTTAATATTTAATATATAAAAATATTTATTACGCAAAGTACATATCAACTATGTAGTATTGTTGATATTTGTGATTGGAATGTAATGTAATGTATAGTTCTTTATGTGGGGAATGGTTCTGCAATTTCAGACTGGGTGAGTAATGGTAACTCAAATTGAGAGTAAAAACGTGATAATTTTGATGAATAAGGATTCACTTTGCCCATGAATGTGTTCTTCATTTTTACACATCTATATTGTTATGATGGCAGTTATTTCAGTTCCAAAATGATAACATTCCATCTTGCCAATCCTGACTTGACGAACTCATCATCTTTTATCGAGCATGAGTTATTAGCTTTCTTATCATGAAGTGTTTGGTTGATTGGTGAAATGAAACTAGTGAATTTGTTTAATTTATTATATCTATAATTTTACATTCATGATTTTAACCTCTGAGGCGTCAAATAGATAGCTATGGTGATCCCTTTGAGCCATCAACTGCCTAGGATGTTACCCTTTAAGGCATCAACCGTCTATTACATTCGTCGCTAGCGTTGCTCTCTAAGATTTTCTCTCCAAGTAGAATTGTCAGAGATATCATCCTAAACATTAACCTCCAAGGACACGCGTCCAAGGAAGCAGTCTTTAAGTCATCAACTGCATAGGTGTGTATCCCTAGGTATTCCCTTTCAGATAAATGTTAAGTCCTAAATGATTGTCCATCTTCATGGACACGTTATAAAGAGTCTGCGGCTCTAAGACCCCTACCTTAGAATACTAATCCTTAGGAGAAGACACCTTATAAGAAAGGCATTTGGACTTCTGTAATGATTCTTAGCGACAACCCAATAAGTATTCCACTCATTCGAACATATCGTAATGTGAGGCCAACAAAATCAAACGCTTTGTGGGTAGTTATCTGATTATTGATTGATTTTTCTAAGATAACGTCATACCCCAAATACGAAATGAAAAGGTCAAATTTCCAAAAACAAATCGACCAATACTATAGATTCAAAAATCATAAATTATGTAAAAGCTTCATAATCTAACATTGAGTGTCGCCCTAGATGTACCTAGGTGCAACCCTCTTGATTGCTTCGGATGCATGGATCGTAGGTGACACGCCATTGATTGCAGATTGACTAGGGTCCAAAACCAGGGAACAACACCCCGTCATCAATAGAGGTATGTCTGTGATAATATGCTACATGCGTAAAGAGTAATGCCGTTTTACAACATCTAAAGAGCAACGACTCTCTTCCTAGATGAAGAATGTGACACCTCTAAACATAGTCAGGAGTTTAAAAGTGACACCTATTGTATCAAACTCTTGTATCGAGTTATACTCAAAAGTGTTATTTACCATATCAAACATCAACATCAGTTGACTAGTTGAGTTGATATTCAACCACCTCATGACGATAAGAAGTTATCACGATAAAGAGTCATCATTCACACCAGAATTAACAATGATAACGATTTAACTTAGGTATGAGTTAAACCTCAATATAAATAAAGTGCACTTACTTCCTTTATAACCTTTATAAGAGATGAGGATTTATACTGCACTCCATACAACCTGATCACTACACTAGTACACTCCATATTAACCTTAGTTTTCCTTCTTGCTACAGGTGTATCGGAGCACTCGGAACCTCATTTGACCAAATCATCATAATCCAACAGTTGTCGTGCTTCTGTGAAGACACCATGGTCGTTGCTTCTTCTTCTCACATTCTTGTTACAGGAGAAGCTGGAATCATTGGTACGCACACTGTGGTTCAGGTGCTAAGGATGGCTTCAGAGTCTCGATTATCTACAATCTCGACAATTTCGTCCCTGAAACTGTTGATCGAAATCGTGAGCTCGTTAGGTCCTCGATCGTGAGCTCGTCTGGTCCGAGCTCTCTAAGAATCTTGAATTCCATGTGGTACTTTTCATTCGTCTGGGACCATCCAGATTGTTTTCTTCAGTAACCATTCATGGAGGAAATTAGCATAATTCTCATTGAATGTTCTAATTCGTCAGTTTCAGGGATATAATCTTGATAATTTGGGGTTATTGCTGGGTGATCTCAGGAATAGAAGACATTTGGAGAATCTCTTTTCTACAACGGAGTAAGTGAAAATCCCTAGATTCTGTCTTAAGATGAAAAAGAAGCAGAAAATTGAGAATTAGACAAAGAACTGATACTGATTTGGCTATCTGTTCTTGACAATGATTTATAGTTACTTTAATTTATTAAAATTACAGAGTAATTTGTTTGATTCAGTGGTCCATTTTGCTGGTTTGAAAGTTGTTGGGGGAGGAAAGTATGGTCTGTCCACGAAGACACTTTGATAAAACAATCTGATTGGAACGATCAATCTGTCATGCCAAAGTATAACTGCAAGAAGGTGAATCATTTTTTTTTTGTGGTATCAATATTCATGTCAGCATATAGAATGAAATTATGTGAATTAGGAAGTACGATCAATCTGTTTCATTCTACTTAGTTTTTCGTCGATAATATATGTCCTGATGGTAATATGAAAAAATGATTATACATGATTAATCTCAAGTCTTTTTCTCTTCCCAGGTCTATGAGCCAATGCCAGGGGGCTATTTCTTTCTTATTGATGTATCAATGAATGTTGTGCAAATTGGTGCTACTGCTGCAGCTTGTAGTGTAATTAATCAAGTCATTTCATATGTTTATGTGAGTTATCTTTATCTGGTCTCTTGTAGGTTTTGAGAAACTAGTTTAGTTATTCACTTCATAACGAACAAAAATAAACGAATATTAAGTACCATTTACGAGATATGTATTTGAATTGCATTTGTTGTTGTAAATGTTATTGTATCTAGCCAATTAGTTGTTGCATTTGCGATCGTTCTTTAGTCTGAAAAATGTCATGCTCTGAGACCTAAATAGACAAATTTTACTTTTAAATGAAATCTCTCTATGGCTATGTAGTTATTATAGTTGGTTGGTTAATCACTGGTCAATTCATATTCACGGGAAGGTCCCCGTACAATGGTTTGCATTGCAACATTTGATTCAACAATTCTTGGTTCATACTAATGATCCACATGTGCATTGTTTTCCTCCATGTGAACCGATTACTAGCTGGTGAATCTTTAAGCAGATTGGAATATGTACAAATACTAAAACATGTACTATACTCCCCTCTCCTTACATTTCCCTTCTTGCTGAAAATTCGAGATAGGTACTTGTGGATATTAGTTTGCAATGAAGGAGTTTTATATTTTATTTAATTATTTATTATCTTTGTTAGAAAATTATTTATGTGATCATCCATATTCCTTTCGTGATTATTGCTACAGATAATTGGGAGTTTTACTAATTTTACTGCATAATGAATATTTGCAGTGAGTGATGTCAATAATGAATATTTGATTATTCTTCTATTTGTAAATTTATTTATTTTTTAAATGAGTTCTACTTTTACCGACGGAATTTTCTGTTAGCAAATAGTTATTTACCGACAAAAACATTTCACCGGTAAATAGGATTTTACCGACGGAACTGCTTTTGCCGACAAAATTATTTGCGTTTGTAAAAACGTAAGTTGTTGACGGAAAAAATCATTTTTACCGACCAAAATTCCGTCAGTAAAAAAATTGTTTTTGCCGACGAAACATTTGTACCATTTTTCGTTGGTAAACTTTTGATGACGGGCATTCGCCAACGATATCTTTAATGACGAAAATTATTTTTGCCGACGGAATTTACACATTTTACCGACGAAATAATTTCGTCGTTAAATACTGAATTTTCAGTACTGTGTGGCAGATTGCAAGGCCTATAACTTCGGGATTAGACATCGAATTTCATCGCTCGTGATGGTGTCTGCATTTGAGAAGTCGTCCGGCAAGGTGGCAGGCCATGTCCTCGATCTAATCAAGCACTGAAATGTTATTTCATGTTGCTTTCTCTATTTCGGAATAATGCAGTGAAATCTTTGTCCGATCGGCGACTGATAGAGCTGAGAAAGAACTTAGGCTCCAAGTATGTGTGTAAAGAATTGAAGATAGAAGTGGGTTGAATTGGATAGAGTCACACGAAAGGAAGAGAAGAAGATTTTCTCATATATGAATAATATGATGTACAAGTCTGTACAAGTATTTATTGTTAGATAATAGAGACTTTCAGACCACCGCCACTCTCAACTAAAGTGGGAAAGCCACTCACCAAAGTGGGCAAGACACTTAGCAAAGTGGTCAAACCACTTAAGATTGTCATCCTTTTTTGGTTTATAAGAAGCCAGCAATGTCGAATGAAAAAAAAGAACACAAGAAAGATAGAAGAGCAAGAAACGGTTGTCGGAGTGTTGAGTCTGTGGGAGACAAATAGTGTTGTGTATGTGAGCCAATAATACAGAGTGAGTATTTTAGAGTGCGAGTGATACATATTGTGTGTTTGAGTGATATACTATTTGTCTATAGTGAAGTGGGTATGAACCGTGAACGTAGCCAAATTGGTGAACCACGTAAATCATCTTCTCTCGTGTGCATTTCTCTTGAGCCACTGAATCCCAAAGTCCTGCGAGGCAGAAATTAGCTGCATCTAATTTCCCAACAATTGCTATCAGAGCTTTTGGTTGGCGAATCGAAGGCACGACAGACGATAACGAATTCTGCGAAATAATTTTTGTATTCATCCTATTTGTTCGAGTGGGAGCAATGGTCATCTCTTGTACTAAGGAGATCCTCACCACCTCCTATTCCAAATAGATGGTACATGAAATATTAGATACTTCTTGATGTAGGAGAACCTGAATGCTATGATGAAGCATGTCAAGTGGAAAATTCTAGCAAGTAAAAGCTTGCAATGAAAGAAAAGATGGAGTCCCTTATCTCAAACAAGACATGAGAGATAGGTGATTTACCCTATAATTTTAAAGGTTTTCGAAACCTATTCAGTAGTCAGTGCAAATAGAGTATCTAATTTGGAATAGGAACCTACTCGTTTGAATTTAAAATCGGAACTTACCTGGAACATTATACCAACAGTTCCAGGTACCCTACTAGAAACCTATTTCATTTTTTTTCTTTAAAATAATCGTATTGAACCCGAGGTGGAATCGACTTATACTCCGACACCATTGTTGACTCGGGAAATACACCGTTGTTGATAGCAGGGGAGACGTCATTGTCGATGCAGAGAGACGTCATTATTGACAAAAGTGTCTTGTGGCAGCAACGTCAATCGTAAGGGAATTATATGTAGCCACTATGGAAAGTTTTGGCACAGTAAGATGAAGTGCTTACAACTGATCGAATTCCCCGAAGGGTGGAGAAACTCATGGAGGGATGACAACATCGGCAACGTCGTCACCACGGGGAAAAAAGCTGTGAAGAAGAGAAGCAGGTCAACGATCACCTTGTAATTTTATTTGGTTCCTTGCATACAAAATAAATTGGCAATGCTCGAACCCATGAGTAAAATATCTCCGGGAAACAAAAATTGTCAGTGGAGATCAAAATAAAACAGGTTTTACAGTCGAAGAATCAGACGGTGAACTGTGGTTCACTGACATAAAAAGATACTTGGAGTCCATAGAATTCCCAGAACGTGGCACAAGAAAAGATCGAAAAATTGTGTGAAGAACAACTCGCAATTATTTTCCTAGTGGCCCAACTTTGTACAAATGATCATTCGATTATACCCATTTGAGATGCGTGAATGGTGAAAAAATTGAGTGTCTAATGGAAGAAATTCATGAAGACACGTTAACGGCAAAGGTCATTGAATGTTTCATTAGACAGGACATCACAATGCGCCATGGGGTGTCGAAGTCAATCATCGCTGGCAATGCCAGAAATCTTAATAACAAGTTGTTCGATGGTTGGTGTGACCAATTTAAGATCAAGCATAAAAACGCATCTCCATATCGCCCACAAATGAATGGCAGAGTGGATGCAACAAATAAAGGACTCGCACGACAAGCAACCTTGGACACTCATGGCATACAGTACCTCAATACGGTCATCAACAGGGGCAACCCCATTCTCCCTTATTTACGGGACCGAAGTCGTGTAGAAAATTGAAGTAGAATTCCCACTGAGACAAAGATGGACGAGTTAGAGTGGACGACATGCAGATACAAACAATTGAACCTCATGATCAAACCATTTTTTTAAGGTTAAAGCAAGCCAGTTCAAAACAGTGGATTTAATTCGGTTCGAATCTACTCGTTTTTGTACTAGTTTATACTAAAAATTAAATCAAATCGGATTAAAGCTATACAATTTTTGAACCGGCCAAAACCAAACCAATCTAACTTAATTGATTAAATAGTAAAAAGGAGTATTTGTTTGTGTATTCTACGTATTTCAATGTTCAAGAGCATCTAGTTATTGCTCTGGTTATGTTTTTAGACTGAACCATATCTATTTTGATTGAACCGGAACTACTTTTGGCCCAATCGGAGCTGTCTTAATTTTTTGAAAAAACAGACTAAACCAGTTCGAACCAGTTCTAATCAAACCAGTTTTTTTAGTGAGACAAAAAAGTATGTGTTTGCTTTAAAAAGTTATGATTCAATTCAGAATATGTTCGGGGTCGAACCTGTTCATGAACAAGCCTAATAACCTTAGCTTTATTGTGAAGAAAAAACTAATTTAAACCTTATTTTTATTTTAAAAGAACTCATTCATCCCACGATACTAATTCAAACCCACGATACTAATTCAAAATTCATAACCTTATATAGTAATTTCATTATACATGGTTTAGATCAGTCATTTTATAGCACTGTATATTTAATTATTAATTACAAGAATTGAATAGTTTGTCAAACCTGATAAAATTTATGAGCATAACGGGGCAAACTCAAATTTGATGTTTGTGCATTATACATGTGAACACACCTATAAGGGTTAATAACTAAATCGTTGCCACAACTTTGGATATTTTATAAATTATTATCCGAACTTTACTTTTTTGAAAAGTTTTACTTGAACTTTTAGAGTTTGAGCAAATTAATACCTCCTTTAAAATTTTTGTTAAATATGGATGTAAAATGACGTATCAGCTCAAATGTGGCCCACGTGTTTAAATATTATATGATCTTTTAAAAAAGAAAAGAAAAATTTTTGAAGAAAAATGTAATATTAATTAGGAAAATAATAAATTTTAAAAAAATATATGATAAAAAAATTTCATTTCCTATTTTTAATAAATATTATTAAATCAATATTTTCTTATTAATTTTCCATTTTTTTAAGAGGTAGCAATTTGTCGTATTTATTAAAGTTCAAGTAATAATTTATAAAATGCACAAAATTGGAGTAGTGATTTGATTATTAACCCAACATACAACAAGTGTCATATACTACTAATCATTTTTTTTCTAATTGTTTCTCCATATATTCCGTTTACAAAGATGTATAATATCAGGGCAGACGCACTACAAGGGTCAGCAAATACGTTGGTGAAAATAAAGAAATCCAATTCCTAAAGATCACTTGGTCCTATATAAATAGGCAAGGTTGCTGAACTCATAGACAACAGTTTATATACACATATATTCAAGTATATATTAACATAAAAGATCATCACAAATCTGCATCATTAGCCAGCCATGACTTTTCTTATGATGAGGTACACGCATATATATATATATATATATATATATGAATAGTACATTGTATCCTTTTTAATTAGTGAAAATAACATTCCATCTTTTTTCGTCATGCTCGACAACATATATGTAAATACTCATTTTCACTCTTTTCTTAGGGTTGCAGTTGTTACGGGAGCGAACAAAGGTATCGGATTCGAGATATCTAGGCAGTTGACATCAAATGAAATAACAGTCATTTTGACAGCTAGAGACGTGGAAAGAGGCACAGGTGCTGTAAAAATCCTACATGGCAAAGGACTCACTAACGTCGTTTTTCATCGACTAGATCTGACAGATAAATCTAGTATCACGATATTGACAAACTTTATCAAGGCCGAGTTCGGAAAACTTGACATTCTGGTATAACCAAACTTTAAACACAACCTTGTACACATTCTTCTATATATTCGGTTTGTGTCTCAAACCCTCAATTGCTTGTAGGTAAACAACGCATGTGTTCTTGTATCCACAGTACTTAACCGGGAAGGCTTGACTTATGCATAAGATCAAGTTAGAGTTTTTTCTTATTGATCTTAATTGCTTCATTTGAAAAAAGGAATACTGGTTTTAATCAAATTGATGTCTCTCCAATGTAGGTGATTGGCCATAAAGTGAAACTACTCAAACCATCCATAAGGCAGACTTACAAAGACGCAACCCTTTGTCTAAAGACAAACTACTGTTGAGTTACACAACTAACTATGGATCTTTTACCCCTTCTGCAACTATGAAGTTCTCCAAGAGTAGTGAATGTCTCCTCCTCCTTTGGCATGTTGAAGGTATAATTACTAAAGACACTTTTCCTCGTGAACGTTTAGATATAGTTTAAAGGATCCTTATGGCTAACAAAAATTTTCACCCATCTCCTTAACTTTTATTTCTAACTTTGTCCCTTCTTGTCAGTATGTTACGAATGAGGAAGCAAGGTCAGAGCTCTGCAACATCGACAACCTCAATGAAGGCCAGAGCTCTGCATGATCACAACGAAGGGAAGGAGGAAGAGAGAAAGAATGGTCGATCAATTTTTCTGCTTATATTGTCTCCAAGGCAGCGGTCAATGCATACACTAGGATTGCGGCAAAATAGCACTAAGGCATTGTTGTGATCTGTGTGTGTCTTGGATATGTTAAGACAGACTTCAACGATCATACAGGAGTTTATAGTGTTGAAGAGGGAGCAAAGGGTCCCGTCATGTTAGCTTTGATGTCGGAAAAGGAACCTTCTGGAATGTTCTTTAGCAAAAATAGAACGATCCAGGTTCTGAATACTATTTGCACGATGAATTACATTGAAGGGATCGTTCGGGTATTCATGTTTTTTTTCTGTTTCTATTTACTGTCGGAATAAAGATGCTGGATTGAGTACAATCCATGCTTGAAATCATGATAATGTTTGCTTTGCGATAATATCTACCAAATTCTAAGGGAGAGATTTTGTGTGATATATAAAGGAGTTGTGCTTTGTATTTTAAAATTTTGAGACCTATAAACAATCACTCTCATCAAGCCACTCATTATCTTCTCTTTCGTATAGTGTTTTTCATCATTGTAAATCAACAAGGTAAGTTGCCTACCCATTCGAACATCCATACACTATAATCTTGAAGTTGATACTCTTTGAACCTTGAATTGTTTACGTTGTTATACCCAGATGCATTGTTCGTCACTATAAACCTAAGCAAGCCAGTAAATCCAAAAACCATTATAAAAAAAATTACAGTCATTGAGCAATTGAAGAGTTCATTTGTGAATGGTGAACCCTTTTTCTTACGTTCGTTTGTGAGTATTTTAAATATTTCTGCTATGCTACTATTGTCAATAAAACTGATAAGTAACACATATTTCTTGCATGTGTTTTTCTCGAATATTCCAGCTCATCGAAAGAATATAAGTTATTGAATTACGTACTCGAAATACCTATGTTTGTAAAGACATGGTTAATTACTCCTAAAGATGCTGTACGTCTTCTTGTATGGAGATTTTTAAAAATAAATTAATTAAAAAAAGTTTATAATCTATATGCAGCAGGTTCTGCTATGCTTTACTTTAGGGATAAAAATATGTGAATGTAATTTACGAATAGGACCCCAGGTAAAATATTGCTCTAGACAAATTTTAAAATTTGGGACCACATTGTTACAACACAACGTTTTACAACCTAGATCACTTGTACCAAATATATTTTTTACAAACTTAAATTACACTTATTGTATCAACTTCTCAAGTTAAACAACATTTTTTTTGCGAAATTTTGTTCCAAAGAAGAATCAAACTCATGATCATGGTGTAAAAACACAGTGCCACTAGACCTCTGATACCCATCTTTTATTACATATTTAAATTATACATTTAAAAAAAAAAGTGATACCCGACTTTATAAAAAAAAGTCAAACGTACAATTCCATTCACGAGTTGACCTATTTTAGTGAATAAAAAAAATGACTTTTTGGTAAATACTTTTCCATGTAAGCATTTTTTGAAGGAAAACAATTGTAACATGCATATGATTTGAGACAAGATAATACATACAGGATTCTTAAAGAAAAAAATTATTTCTCCAAATATTTGAGATATTCGTATTAATTAAGTTAAATCTTCTATTAAAATCAAATTAAGTATAATGTAGGTTGAGTTTATTATTGTATCACATTAATGATCCGAAACTCAAGTCTCAAATACAAGAATATTGGAATCTAATATTGCTTGGGCTTAATTCAATCTGGAAGGCTTGTTACTTGGGCTTCTTTTCTTTGGATTTGACCCGTTTGGCTTGTCTGGCCCGTGTCGTTTTGTCTTCTCTGGTCTTGGCCCGTCTTAGTAGTTGAACCGGTGTTTTTTCTCTTTTTATCATTTATTGAACACTTATTGTAATTAGATATTGGGGTTATTCTATTTAAAGGGGAGAGACTTCCAAATGAAGGAACAAGTCTCGATGAACCACAATTGCTTCTTCTGAAAAACCTTCGTTTCTAGGGTTTCGATTGTTCTTCAATCCTCCACTCTTTTCCGATTTCATCATGGTATCAGAGCCAAAGGCGGTTTAGCCTTGCCTATGATCTTCTTCTCTGTCCGATCTTGTTCTTCTGGTTGTTGATTGTTGGTGTGAATCGTATCATCTTTGTTGCGACGGTTCATTTTTTTTACGATTCTTTGTCTTGGATTCTTCGGTCCTTCTTCTTCAGGACTGAGGGTTTCTTGCGATTGCAACCTTCTCTTTGTCGTACATCTTCCTTGGTGGAGGCTGTGTTGCAGTTCTGTTCCGTTTTTCATCCCGACGTTTCGCCTGACGGTTTATCTTCTCTTGACCTTTCTTTGGTTCTAAGGTAATCTTCTGGTATTCTATTTTTCTATTCTTCATGGCTGAGGAGAAACCTGTTAAGGAGGCTTGTAAATATGATATTGATGATATTGATGATGAGGTCATGGCTAATGTAGGATCTCATCATCCTCTTTTCTTACATGCGAGTGATAATCTTGGTGTAAGTATGATTTTTGTTTCTTTGACTGGGCCTGAAAATTATGCTATGTGAAGTCGTGCTATTCGGTTCACTTTGTTAGGAAGGAACAAATTAGGTTTTATTACTGGGACTTGCATGCAAGAAAAGTATGATCCTGTTTTCCATCATTTAAGGGATATATGTAATGCTGTCGTTTTAGGATGGATTTTGAATTCTATTTGTAAAGATCTTGCTAGTGGTTACATGTATACTGAAAATGTTTTTCTTGTGTGGAAAGACCTTAAAGAAAGATTCGATAAGGTCAGTGGTCCAAGGACCTCTTAATTGCATTTGGATATTGTCATGACTCGACAGGGTCTTGACTCTATTTCCACGTTTTTTACTAAGTTGAGACTTATTTGGATTGAATATGATATGGATTGTGCCTTACCTCATATTGAGGCTGAGGATTTGAAAAAAACATATTGACCACAAAGATAATCAACGTCTTTTTCAGTTTTTAGCTGGTTTGAATTATACTTATTCTGGTGTTACAAGTCATTTACTTCTTTGGAATCATCTCCCATCTGCAAATCAAGCGTATAATCTTCCTATTCAAGAAGAAACTCAAAGAGGAATTACTTCTGTGATGAATGTCAGTTCTAGATCTGTGAATGCTTCTCTTGGTATGGATCAACCTAGAGGAAATCAGAATTTGGAATGTACTCACTGTAAGAAGAAGGGGCATACTTTTGATCGATGTTTTGTCGGAGGCTGTGACTTCTATAAAAAGAAGGGACATGCTAAGGACAGTTGTTTTAAATATAAGGAATTTTTTAAAGGAAAAAACAACAGTTCAAAAGCTAATGCTGCCTCTTCTGAAAATAGTGATGTCAATTCTGATTTATCAAAAGTGTTTCCTAATTATCTTTCTTTGAGTTCTGCTGTACAAGGTAATATTACCCTCACACCTGGTCAGTAAGCTGTTGCAAACAGTCGGACATGTTGGCAGCACTGCAATACCAGCAGGTGCTACCCCTACAGAGGATCACCGTGTGAATACAGCAGGTATTTCCTTAAATTCCAGTATTGCCTCTAGTAGTGACTATTGGATTCTAGATACTGGAGCAACAGATCACATGACCAACATAAATGATTGGTTATGTGGAAATAAGTTGATTCCAGGAACTAGGGTTCAATTGCCTAATGGGGATTTTTCAACTGTTAGTAGTATTGGAAATTTTTTCTTTAGTAAGGATAAGAAATTGATGAATTTTCTGTATTTGCCTAATTTTAAATACAGTCTTTTATCAATCTCTATACTTACTAAAGAATTGAATTGTTCTGTGATTTTTTACCCTAAGTTTGCTGTCTTGAAGGACCTCTCCAATGGGAGACTCTTGGGGACTGGTGAGCTTAAATCGGGTTTATACTTCATTAGAACAGCCTGTAATGATACCCCATGTAATCTTTTTCCTGTTGTTTCAAATGTTATGTTGTGGCATAAGCGTCTTGGACATATTTCGTTAAAGGCATTGGAACATTTGGATTCTCTTGATTTACCAAATAATAAATTTTCTCATATAACTGAATGCTTCATATGTCCCAAAGCGAAAATTGTCAGAAAATCTTTTCCTAATTCTGTAGCAAGAGCAGATGTTATGTTTGATCTTATTCATGTTGATGTAGGGGGGCTTTTTCACACTTCCACTCATGATAACAAAAGATTTTTTCTAACATTGGTGGATGATTTTTCGAGAGTTACTTGGATTCACTTAATGCAGTTTAAATCTGATGTTGTTGTTTTGAAGCAGTTTGTTATTATGGTTGAGACGCAATTCGGTAAGAAAGTCAAAGCCTTCAGAACAGACAATGGTAAGGAATTCTTTAATGAGAATATTAAGTCATTCTTTCAAAAAAAAGAGGATTGTCCATCAAAGCAGTTGCCCATATCCCCCCCCCCCCCCCCCCAACAGAACGGGATAGTTGAGTGAAAGCATCGACATCTCCTGGAAGTGGCCAGGGCACTTAAGTTGCAGGCCTTACTTCCTAATGAATTTTGGAGGGATTGTGTATTAAGAGCTTGCTACTTGATCAATTTGATGTCATCTAAGGTGATGAATGGAAAATATCATATTGAGATGTTGAGTAATAATAAACCTGTGATTAATCACTTTCGGGTGTTTGGATGCCTATGTTATGCGAAAAATATGCAGGTAGCTGATAAATTTGCTTCTAGAGCTATCCCATCTGTTTTGGTGGGATGCTCGGAATCTCAAAAAGGATATAAACTCTATGATTTGGCTGGAAAGAAATATTTCATTAGTAGGGATGTTCAATTCAATGAAAAAGAATTTCCTTTTGAGAATAGCAAATCAGATCAGTTGCCCATATTTTTCGATTATCATGCTGAGTCGGACTCCTAGGATGTAAGCATCCCTCAGGATGTAAGTATTGAGGATAATAATGTTGGTGTCAGTGCAGATACTCCAGATGATGATGCCACTCGTGGCACTGATGGAAACACGATATATGATGAGTCATATAATGACTGTGATAGCAATGATGTCCCTATTACACAGGAATCTTCTATACATATTTTCAGTAGGTCAGGTAGAGCTATTAAGTCTCCCATATGGATGAAAGATTATCAGGTTTCAAATGTATCTTGTCCGCATTCTATAAGCAAGTTTATATGCTATGATGGTTTGTCTGATAGTTATCAGGTATATCTGAGCTCAATTTCCAGACTTGTTTAGCCCACAAAATTTTCTGAAGCGGTCAAAAATGAATCCTGGATTCGAGCAATGGATGATGAAATAGATTCCCCTAAGCAAAACCAGACTTGGTACTTGGTCCCTCTTTCTCAAGGTAAAAGGGCGATTGGATGTAAGTGGGTATATAAATTGAAGTTTAATTCTGATGGTTCCTTGAATAGGCATAAAGCAAGATTGGTGGCTAAAGGATATATCCAAAAGCATGGTATAGACTATTTTGAAACTTTATCAAATGGATGTGTATAATGCCTTTTTACAAGGAGATTTAGATGAGGAAGTGTATATGCATGTTCCTGAAGGATTTGTTGGTAAAAACAGTACTCATCCTGTCTACAAATTGCGAAAATCATTATATGGCTTAAAACAGGCAAGTAGACAATGGAATATTAAGTTGACCAATTCTCTTGTTGATGCTGGATATAATCAGTCAAAATTTGACTATTTTCTGTTTACAAAGCGGATTGGAAATAAGTTGGTTATTCTTTTGATATATGTGGATGATTTGCTCATTTGTGGTAATAGTGATGGTCTGATATCTGATTTAAAGCATGGTTCGGAATCATGTTTCAAAATGGAAGATTTGGGTGAATTGAGATATTTCCTTGGTATTGAGATAGCTCGGTCTAATGAAGGATTGGTACTCTGCCAAAGGAAATATGCATTAGAGCTTATTTCTGATGTTGGTCTTTCGAGTGCTAAAACTGTTAGAACTCTTATAGAGCAGAATGTGAAGTTTACTAGTGTGGATTATGATAAGTATCTGAATGTAAATGTTGATGATAAACCCCTAAATGATGTCACCATTTATAGGAGACTGATAGGGAAGCTTTTGTACCTAACCATTACTCGACCAGATATTTCATTTGCAGTGCAGAATCTCAGTCAATTCATGCCAAATACGAAAAATTCGCATCTTGAAGCTGCGATGCGAATAATCAGGTATATAAAAAGGGAACTAGGTAAAGGTACCCTTCTATCCTCTGAATCTTTGCCAAATATTATTGCCTATTGTGACTCTGATTGGGCCAGTTGCATTGAATCTAGAAAATATGTTACTCGTTTTTGAATCATGATAGGAAAGTCTTTGGTAGTTGGAAAGTTAAGAAACTAACCACTGTTTCTAGATCCTCTGCAGAATTTGAATATAGAAGCATGGGTGCATCATTATCAGAAATTATATGGCTTAGAGGATTAATGGAGGAATTGGGATTTAAGCAAAATATTCCATTTGTCCTGTACTGTGATAGTAACGCTGCAATCGAGATTGCCAACAATCCTGTTTTTCATGAGCGAACCAAACATATTGAGATAGATTGTCATTATATTAGAGAAAACTTGTTTAACAAAGTTGTGCAGCTTGAGCATGTTAGAACAGATGCTCAATTGGCTGATATATTTACCAAACCTCTTGGAACACAACAACATCAATTATTAATTGGAATACTTGGAATGAAGAATGTATTTGCTGGACAGGGTGGGATCATTTCACCACTTCCAGATTGACGGGGAGTATTGGAATCTGATATTGCTTGGGCTTAATTCAATCTGGAAGGCTTGTTGCTTGGGCTTCTTTTCTTTGGATCTGGCCTGTTTGGCTTGCCTGGCCCGTGTCGTTTTGTCTTCTCTGGTATTGGCCCATCTTAGTAGTTGAATCAGTTTTTTTTTCTTTTTGCGCTTTTATCATTTATTGAACAGTTGTTGTAATTAGATATTGAGGTTATTTTATTTAAAATGGAGAGACTTCCATATGAAGGAATAAGTCTCGATGAACCCCAATTGCTTCTTCTGAAAACCTTCGTTTCTAGGGTTTCGATTGTTCTACAATCCACCACTCTTTTCCGATTTCATCAAAGAATGTTCCCTAATGGTACATTTTGATTTGTTATATTCACTAACTTTTAAATATTTATTAATAATAATTCTTTTATTATTTTTATATCTTTTCATATTTGTTTTTATCATTTGTCATTATAAGATATAAGATAGTTTTCAATATGAAATTGAATGCATTAATGATTTAGGGCTTTGGGGCCATACTTTATAATGAAAGACCGATAATGACGGTCCTAATATAATATTATCAATACTTTAGAGATCATATTCATATTAGTCTGAGTCTGGCCGACGGTCCAGTCTTTGCCCGAATCCACGTTGACTTGCTAACAAGTTTAGACTATAAATCACATGTATGGTGTCTAACGATATTTATATTTCTCATAATAAAATGATATTTATAGTTAACATTTTATCTATTGCGTTGGCCACTTGATGGGGACCCTCTTGGACATCGTGAAACAAAAACAATGACAGAATATATATGTATTCTACTATATATCAATGAGCTTATGGTGTAATTCATACTAAAAATGAAGATGGTACGATAAATTTATTGTATCGTACTGATAAATACAAACACGACAAAAAAAAAATTGTTGTATTATTGTGTTATGTTATACCATTCAATAAATATCCACATTCAAGATGTTTAAGCAATTATCGAATGATGAACTTCTCATATTAGGAACTATAAATATATATATTAGATTTCACAAATTTGTAATATAGCACTTTCAAAATTAAACAACTAATTAAAGGTCTATTAAATAAGATATGTTCAAAGTATTACGTAAGTACCAAATTTATCAACATAGTTTTATCATATTGGTGTGAGTGACGTGTCATGATACTTCAATATAAGCACGGCAAAGAAATTACATTATGTTACAATTTTTTATTTTATCGAGCTATCGCTATGTCATATGAATGTACGAATATAATTTATTTATTTTAAGAGTTCATGTTGTCCTATTATTTTATATTAAAAATTGTAAACTTAATCATGACATGTGTCTCATATGCAGGGGGAAAGTAACTTAATTATGCATGAACTGGCGCACAATAAGTAATTCAGATAAGCGTAGATATATAAACCAACTTTTATTTCATTCCCTAAGAGCACAACTATGCATATTGTTGAGCTCAACATTATTTGATCCATGTTTTATTCGATATAGCGACTATAGTACTATCATGTATCTTCATCCCGACCCGTAACATAGTCAATCGAGAAGTACAAAATTTGATCATCTATCTCCTCAAGGGCAGAAGGTAACCCGATAGTTAGTCCCACCGGGGCAAGTGAAAGTGCTTGTTGGGTCATCTTGTGGGTAACTGTAAGCATCGGGGCACCTCTCCTTAAAGAACTTTGAAAACGTGGTCGGGCCGCAGCTTCCCTGCCCGTTCGTGCAACAATACTCATTGGTCTTAAAAACGGTGCATGGGTTATTGCACCCACCAGGAGCCTTCAATTCCGCCGGGCACTGCTCGTTGATAGCACCAGAGCAACGGATACCCCGCGGACATGACCCGCTAGTGGGGCTAAAGTCTATTGGGATGTTAAACCCATCGACTAAGGAAATGTCGATGAAATCATTGTTGTTGTTTTGGTTAAGTGCGTACTCTGCTAGGGTGTTTGGAGGTGCACCCCAACCTTGACAGACCAAAAGCCCATTACAGTCTCCTGTCTCGCATTTTCCATTACCATTGGCATCAAAGTTGCAATTGGTTCGGCCCCAGATACGAGCCATTGCAGTCCCTGGGTTCACATTGAAGGACCATGTCTGGCCTGAGTCCAGGCGTTGGCCACCTCCGGGTGAGGCGGCTGCCCAGACTGTGTAGCCGCAACGGTTCACCACGTCAAATGTGGCTGCATGAGAAGTAGTGAAGAACACTCCTAACAAGAGAATGATCAACCTGGAAGACATTGTTGTGAATTTAGGTTGTTGGAGAGAAGACAGTTGATGAGTTTGTGTTGAAGTTCATGAGAAGGTTTAGGGTTTATATAGATGTTTGTGAGGCAGTGTCGTGTCATATGGGTTAGAAAATAAGGGGATAGAAACGTAAATATATTGATTGATATGTTGAAAATGTGTTAATCTGGAATTATTAGGCAGTGGTCGCCATCAACAATGCAAGTCTGATGAAATAGTCTCGTTTGAAAGAGTCTATGTTAATTATAATAGGGAGAAAATAATAAAATTAACCCTCGATAATTTAAACGTTTCGTTTCGTTTCCGCCAATTATGGCTTCTTTTTTCTTTTGTTTACTTGATTGTCTGCCATTCTACACTAATACAGTCATACTTATGTTAGTATGATATTCATTTTTTTACTCATAAAAACAAGTATTTTTTTATAATATTTATTTACTTATGTTACTATAATATTCACATGGTAACAAAAACACATAAACTTAATAGGAGGGTTTGTAATGCCAAAATTGCTCTATCATTAAATACATTATAAATTTACTAACTTGTAACAAATTTTCCTATTTTTTATTTTTATAATATCATTTAAACCTTTGCAATAACTCAATTACGATAGAGCATGTGTATATATCTATATTTGGATTAGGGACATAATATGTTGACAAGTAAGCAAATTGATATATTTTCTTCAATTTGATTGGTCCAAAGACTTCAAACACTACCATATGTTATAAATATTTGTGTGACATCACATTTTTGCTTAGGTGAACAAGTCTAAACTCCTCCAAAACTCATCATTCATCTTAAAAATCATTTTGTTTTATCTTAATTTATCACTTATTTTATCTTTTAAGAAAATAATTGTTAACTTGTTTTTTTCACAAACTTAATTCTCTAGGTTTTTTATTTTATATTTTTTAAAAACTCAATTAAGTATGATACTTTGAACAAAGTTTATTTTTTATGTAAATCATCATATATACAATAAAAAATAAAAAATATTATAATCTAAACGTATATTGTTAATATAAATATATTTTGATAAAGAGCTCTAACTTCTGTTTAAAATTATCACATTATAAGTATATTATTTATTCATTTTTAAATTTTGACCATTATTAAAATATTTCTCCAAAAATATACTTTATAAGGAATCTACAAAATTTAACATTTACCAGCACAAAAATATATATTAAGAATACTAATAATTGATCAATATTCTTATATATATATATAATCTCAACGGTATCACTATATAATAATAAGAATAAGAATAAGACTAATTAATATTTAGTGTTATTATTGTTTCTTATACATACCTACTACCTAGGTTTAACATTAATATATAAATATATAAGTAGTTTCATTATATATAATTTTATTATGATATTTATCTATTAATTGTCAACCAACACTTCAGTAATTATTTTTAATCTAAATACCTAATTTTTATCTAACAATTAACTTTATAAATTATTATTTTTTTTTTCATATATTAACTACCTACTTTTAATTATGTTTTCCCATTAAATATATTTGATGTCATGTTTATTTTATGAAACGGCATATAGTAATGTGGTATAATATTAATGCATATTAAGTTAAGATTATAATAATTATCACACTGATGTTACTTTAAATTAATAATAGTTTTATTTATTTTTTTAACTAACTTTGTAATATGTATCTATTGGTTTGTCTAGAATTACATTTGTAAATAAATTTTGTTTGTGCATTTTCTCACTCATAATGTTAAATTGATTTATTTTAATAGGTCAATGGCAAACATCCAATTATCATTCCTAAGTGGCATGCCATATAAGACACCTTGGAAACTTCTAGATGTTCTCATTCAATTCTAAAGATACGTTACAAAACCTTCGTTATTTTTATTTATTTCACATGTATATTTATAATTTTGGCTTATTATAAACTAGGAATCTGACCCGCGCTTTGTACGATAAATAATAACGTACGATTGGGTGGACCAATAAAATTTAGTAAACAAAATTCATTTTGCTTACTTGTCAACATTTTATATACATTCTAGCTAAATTAATACACATATATATAGAGAAGATAACCTAAATTGTATAATAGTAGCAAAAAAATGTATTTTTTATATATTCTATATTTATTTAAAGACTAAAGTAAATATATTTTATCATATGCATTCCGAAGAATAAATTAAATTTACTACTTACTGCGTAGAGCGCGGGTCAGATACCTAGTATACATTAATTTAGATAGATTGCTTAGAATTGTGATAAGTAAGCTTATTTATGCATTTACTCACTCCTAATTTCAATTTAATTTATTTTAATTGATCCATATCAAAAATACAATTCCTACTCCTAAGTTGTATTTCATATAAATCACTTTAAAAATCTTAAAATCTTCTATTATTCTCAAGATAAGTTACAAAATCATAACTCTTTTTTTTATTCCACATGTATATTTATAATTTTGTCTTTAACATATTATATATATTAAAATTTACATAATGTTAAAATATGTAATGTCATATTTGATGAGTATTAAGTATGAACATATTAAAATTTGTAATTAAAAATTACATAGACTAATTAAGAATATATTTGTTTATTAAATAATAATTTTATCAAAACCGCATATCAATATCATCTTACTCATTATAATTAAAATTTCAATATAAAATTAAACACATGAATAACAATAATAATAATATGAAGGTAAATAATCATATTTTTATTATAAGTATATAAAACTAATAAAAAGTCATAAACTATAGAAGTTAAGTTAAAAGCATAGTTATCAGAACCGGATCGGCCATCGAACCGACGAGGGGCCCGGTTCACAATTTGGTCGGTCCAACCCGGTTCAGTGTGCGGTTCACTGTTCACAAGGGGGAAATTTTGAAAACTTAAAATACATACATAGTCTCAAACACAAACATAATTACCTCAAATTACATAATCTCACACACACACACACTACATAGTTTCCATATCAAACACACATTACTCTCAATTCTCAAACACAATACACAATAGTAGTGAACCGGTTTAACCAATTGGGTTAAACCGATTGGTTCCGATCCGGTTCTGATAACTATGGTTAAAAGTATTATATGAACATTGATATATATGTTTTAAAATAATTATTATATATTTATAGACTCAGCATATTTTATAAAGGGTTAATAGGACCAATAGTACCATAAGTTTGGGCCATGTGATCGGATGGTACCGTATATTTTTTGATGTGGTCAAATGGTATGTTATGTTTGGAGCATGTTGTCCTATGGTACTCTGTTAGTCAACCGTTAGTTTTTTCTGTTAAATGGTCCATGTCAGCACCACGTCAGCGCCACATCAGCGCCACGTAGATATATAATATAATATTTAATTTAAAAAATAAAAATAAATAGAAAATTTTCAAAAAATAGGGGAAAATAGGAAAAAAAATAGGAAAAATTATAAAAATGTTTAAAAAAAATATTCAAAACTTTATCTATTAATAAAAATTATTTTTTATAAGTTTATTTTTTTAAAAAAGTCGAAAATTGAAAAAAAAAATAAGGGTTGGACCTTTGGGTCCAATTGACCCAGCCAAGGGTCGAACTCTGGGCTGGGTTGGACCCCCACCAGGTCGCCTGACCTGGGCGACCAGGTCTGGGTCTGACCCAGCCCTGGGTTCGACCCTGGCTGGGTCAATTGGACCCCAAGGGTAGTTCGACACTTGGGGTCCAATTGACCCAGCCAGGGTCGAACCCAGGGCTGGGTCAGACCCAGACCTGGTCGCCCAGGTCAGGCGACCTGGTGGGGGTCCAACCCATCCCAGGGTTCGACCCTTGGCTGGGTCAATTGGACCCAAGGGTCCAACCCTTATTTTTTTTTTTCAATTTTCGACTTTTTTTTTTAAAATAAACTTATAAAAAATAAATTTTATTAATAGATCAAGTTTTAAATATTTTTTTATAATTTTTTCCGATTTTTTATATTTTTATTAACTTTTCTATTTATTTTTATTTTCCATCCGCCACGTCAGTACCACGCCAGCATTCCGTTAGTTAACCTTGACGGCAACAGTAATTTGAATCAAATAACAACATTGCGAAACATATGGTACCATAAAACAGCATAGGGGTACCATCCGATCACATGACCCAAACTTATGGTATCATTGGACTTATTAACCCTTTTATAAATTAACAAATAAATAATAAAAAAATAATTGTAGCTATTTTTACTATTACTAAAATAAGTAAAAATGACTAATATTTTTAACATTTTTATAGATATATTACGCTAGTAGAATATCACAAAACCAAAAAACAACATTGACTTAAAATTAGTATTTAGCATTGTATTAATATGTTTTAATATTTGTTCATGTATTTGATTACTTTTATGAATAAATTAACATTTTTTACTGTATAACATTAATTTAAATTTCTTCTTAATTAAGATTATAAAGTAACAAATAATAATTAAATTTGACATATACTATATTTTCACTTAATATTTATTATGCAAAGTACATATCAACTCTCTAGTATTGTTGTTATTTGTGATGTAATGTAATGTATATTGCTTTATGTGCAAAATGGTTCTGCAATTTCAGACTGGGTGAGTAATGGTAACTCGGATCGGGAGTATAAATGTGATAATTTTGATGAATAAGGATTCACTTTGCCAATGAATGTGTTCTTCATTTTTACACATTTATATTGTTATGATAGCAGTTATTTCAGTTCAAAAATGATAACATTCCATCTTGTCAATCCTAATCCTGTCTTGACGAACTCATCATCTTTTATAGAGCATAAGTTCTTTGCTTTCTTATCATGCAAGTGCTTGGTTGATTGGGGAAATGAAACTAGTGAATTTGTTTAATTTATTATATCTATAATTTTACATTCATGATTTTAACATTTGAGGCGTCAAATAGATAGCTATGGTGATCCCTTTGAGCCATCAACCGACTAGGATGTTACCCTTTGAGGCATCAACCGTCTATTACATTCGTCGCTAGCATTGCTCACTAAGATTTTCTCTCCAAATAGAAATGTCTGAGATATCAGCTTAGACATTAACCTCCAAGGACACGCGTCCAAGGCACCAATCTTTAAGTCATCAACTGCATAGGTGTGTATCCCTAGGTATTCCCTTCCAGACAAATGTTAAGTCCTAAATGATTGTTCATCTTCATGGACACATTATAAAGAGTCGACGCCTCTAAGACACCTACCTTAGAATACTAATCCTTAGGAGGAGACACCTTATAAGAAGGCATTTGAACTTCTGTAATGATTCTTAGCGACAACCCAATAAGTATTCCACTCATTCGAACATATCGTAAGACAGACAACTCCGCATAACAAAGTTGAGGCCAACAAAATCAAACGCTTTGTGGGTAGTTATCTGATTATTGATTGATTTTTCTAAAGAAACAAAGATAACGTCATACCCCAAATACGATATGAAAAGGTCAAATTTCCAAAAACAAATTGACCAAAACTAAAGATTCAAAAATCATAAACTCTGTCAAAATAAGAGCTTCATAATCTAACATTGAGTGTCACCTTAGATGTAGTTCTTCACACCCTACTAGGAGCAACACTCTTGATTGCTTCGGAGGCATGGATTTTAGGTGACACACCATTGATTGCAGATTGACTAGGGTCCAAAACCCGGGGACAACACCCCGTCATCAACAGAGGTATGTCTGAGATAATATGCTACTTGCGTAAAGAGTAATGCCCTTTTACACAATCTAAAGAGCAACGACTCTCTTCCTAGATGAAGAAGGCGACGCCTCTAAACATAGTCTACTTACAAAGCAGGAGTTTAAAAGGGACACCTATTGTATCAGACTCTTGTATCGAGTTATACTCAAAAGTGTTATTTACCGTATTAGACATCAGTTGACTGGTTGAGATGATATTCAACCACCTCATGATGATAAGAAGTAAGAAGTTATCACAATAAAGAGTCATCATTTACATCAATATTCATATCAGCAAATAGAATGAAATTATTTGAATTAGGAAGTAGGAACCATACTATTTGTTTTGTTCCATATTGATTAGAAATGAAATGTTATCAATCCATTCTACTTTGTTTTTCGTCGATAATATATGTGGCAGGTTGCAAGGCCTATAACTTCGGGATCGGGAATGGAATTTCATCACTCGTGATGGTGTGTGCATTTGAGAAGCCGTCTGACAAGGTGGCAGGCCATGTCCTCGATCTAATCAAGTACTGAAATGTTATTTCATGTTGCTTTCTCTATTTCAGTGAAATCTTTGTTCGATCGGCGACTGATAGAGCTGAGAAAGAACTTAGACTGCAAGTATTGTCAAAATGAAGAAATTGTCAAAAGAGGAATATTTTTGACAAATTGTTGTCAACAATCTACACATCAGATTACAAATCAGAGCAGCCTTGGCTCCGATATGGTGGTACCAATTTAGATAGGTACTAATTCAGACATACGTCAATTCAGACAGACGTCATCCGCTGCAATTATATGGCGGTGGCAAATTAGCCTAAACCAATCAGTCCAAAAAGTATTTCCATAAAGTAGATATTCTCATAAAGTCACTTATAGGGAAGTGACAAATCAATCAGTCCAAATAGTATTTTCAGGAATGAGATATTCTCACAAAATCAAATATTCTCTAACATATTTAACGCAGTACTGTGCAAGTTTAACATTGAAGACCCCACCGCTCAACTTGAGGGGGAATATCAGCAAAGTACTGCGTAACAGAAAGTCTACAAACACAATCAGCATCAAATCAGGGAAAATAAGCAAGCAAATCAAGATTTTGGCTCACCTAACTTTACAATTGTAACTCTAGATTATGACAATGTATCTATAAATTAGATATGATGTAACAGATTCGATATACAACATAATACAACTCTCCATTTAAAATAATACAATGTTCTCTCTTATTAAATTCATATCATCTCAATTTAGCCCACATTTACAATTATAACATGGTATCATAGCACAGTTTATCGATCAGTTAGGATCAAATCAACAACAGTCATCATCTACCGATTACCTGTTTGAGTAGTCAGAACCAGAGGGAAGTTGTCAGCCTCGACAATCATAAATTCGAACACAGCAACCAACAACATCAAGCTCCACCGCAATCAATCAATCGAAAATTCGACGACGGACACAATCAGGGAGGTTGAACCACATAAGGAAGAGCAACCACAACCGTGACCAACCAAGAGGTCGAAAACACCGGTAGAGGAGACCGCAGAAAAATGGACGAATGGGCAGCCTTCGAAAGAGCAAATGTAAGCAACATCGCCACCAGCAACGGCAATCGCAGAGGATCGAAGGAGTTGAAGAAGACCAAAGAATATTTTACAATTCTCCATGGAACGAACGAAGATGACGAGAGAGCTTCGGGAGGCATGATGCGGAGGAGAAGGAGTGGTCGGTCAAAGAAGAATAAGAAGAAAAAAAAGGTAAAGAGAAGTAAAAGAAAGATTAAAAAAAAAATAACGATGATGACGACAATAATGATGGTGTCGGTAGGACCACCTTTATTAAATGTGAAGGATGATGTCGGTCGGTAGGACCACTTTTGTCATTTTTGTATTAAAAACGGCACCCCTTAAGCACTGAATGATGTGCAAGTTGAGTATTGAAGATCCCACAACTCAACTTGAAGAGGAGTGTCAACAACAATTCAGAGCAGGCCTAGCTCTGATAGGGTACAACAACAATTCAGAGCAGCCCTAGCTCTGATAGGGTACAACAACAACAATTCAGAGTAGCCTTAGCTCTGATAGGGAACAACAACGATTCAGAGCAGCCCTAACTCTGATAGGGTACAACAACAACAAAAATCAAAGTAGACCTAGCTCTGATACGGTACAAGAGCAAATCAGAGCAGCCCTTGCTCCAATAGGGTACAAAGACTAGCATTATTTGGAAGAAAGATTCTAGATAACAACATAAGGAAGATATTTGACGCAATACTGTGCAAATTGAGCAGTGAAGACCCCACTGCTCAACTTGATGGGAATTGTCAAAATGAAGAAATTGTCAAAAAGGAACAGTGTTGTTAACAAATTGTTGTCAAGAAACTACACATCATATTTCAACAATTCATACAATAATGTCAACAATTAGGTAGAAATTAGGTAAACGATACCAATATAAATGGGGTATTAAGAAATACGAAGGTACAACACAATACAACCCTTCATTCAAAACAATACAATGTTCTCTCTTATTAAATTCATATCATCTACTTATATGTGTTTAGTAGGTTCGTGAAACATGGGATTCCCGACAAATTTGTAAAGCGACTTGATTATCACAATAGAGTTCAGTAGGAAGCAACTGTATGTGATTCATTTCTTCTAACAACCCTCGAATCTAGACGATTTCCACAACGTATGTTGTCATACTTCGGTACTCTACTTCTGCAGATGATCTTGAGACTGTGGTTTACTTCTTGATTTTCCAAGACAGTAATGAATTTTCAAGCTTGATGCAGTACTCACGAGCTAATCGTCTTGTAAGAGGACAAGTTGCCCAGTCGGAATCACAATACACCATCGACCTATTGTCATTCCTTGCTGAGTAAAATAATCATTGTGCATGTTTATCCTTGACATATCGAATGACCCAAAGAACAGCTTCATAGCATGAATTCTTTGGTTGTTGCATGAATTGTGTCAAATGTTGAACTGCAAATGATATATCAGGCTGAGTCATCGTGAGGTACATCAACTTTTCAACTAGCATTCGATACAACTCATCATCATTGAACAGTTTATCATCCTCATTCAGATGAAATTGCTCGGCATACGCTCGAAATGTTAGCTTGATATTTTGTTCCAATGGCGTCTTCATGGACTTGGCAATAGTGGTTTAAGAACAACTTCTTCATAAATTTCTGGCTTTGGAATTTTCGCAATAGTCCCTAAAAGACAATGATATACAGGAGAAGCAACATAATCAGCATACTTAAGAGGAAGTCTGATAGTTCTATTCGATCAACGCAATGAAATAGTGGTAAGAGCAGGAACTAAATCGGAGACTGGAGCAGGAACTAAGATTGACTCATGCCTTATATCATGATCTTGACAAATATTGGTTGCATCTTCTGATGAAACATGTTGTATACCACCAGGAGTGTTGTCAGTTCCAAAATCCATGACTGGATCATTGAGAACAATAGGAGAAGGTCCATAAGGCTCATCGTTACAATGAGGCAATACTTGGGATATTTGCAACAGAGGAGAAGTTCTAACAGCAAAGGGAAAAATATATTCGTGAATATCATATCACGACTAACAAACATGCATCGACTGCGAAGATTATAAAGACGATATCCTTACTAATATAAGGAATAGCCCATCATGACAGCAAGAATCGAGCGCGAACCAAATTTATCTCGGTTTGTAACATCAGTAGCAAATGCCAAGCAACCAAACACTCGAACATGTGATACATAAGGGATCTTCCCAAACATAACTTCAAAAGGAGAGTCCTTGCAGAATAGTTGTAGGTGACAGATTAATCAAGTAGCATGTTGTTAGAACACGGAGATAAAAGTCATTTAAGTACCTCATAAGTCATGTTTTTACAACTAGGTACTTTAGAAAAAAAATTGTTACTTTCGGGTACCTCAGAAATCATAAATGTATCTACTTTAATATTTTGGTCATGTGTCCATAAAGTATGTAGTATTTTGTTTCATTAAGGTAGCTACTTTATTTTACTATTGTTTTCAGGTATCTCTAAGTTATTTTATTGTAGCAATCGGATATATTTACTTTGTAATTATTGAATTACTATTTTTTGTTACTTTTAGGCATAGTTATCAGAACCGGACCGAACCGGCGGTCTGACCGGGTCCGACCGGGAACCGAACCCCTGTTTGGTTTGGTTCAGTTAAAAGACCGTTTTACAAATGAACAGTGTTTGAACCGGGTTGAACTGAGCAGTTTTGGGCCCAGTTTTACAAACGAAGAGTGTTCGGACGGTTTTTTTCCGATTTAGGGTTTTGCACAAACCAACCGGCTTAACCCAATTGGTTAAACCGGTTCACTACTATTGTGTTTGAAAATTGAGAGTAATGTGTGTTTGATATTGAAATTATGTAGTTTGCGTGTGTGTGAGACTATGTAGTTTGAGGTAATTATGTTTGTGTTTGAGACTATGTATGTATTTTAAGTTTTCAATTTTTTTCCCTTGTGAACAGTGAACCGCACACTGAATCGGGTTGGATCGGCTGAACCGTGAACCGGACCCTCGCCGGTTCGATGGCCGATCCAATTCTGATAACTATGCTTTTAGATACCCAATTAAAGTAGATACATTTATGAATTTTGAGGTACTCGAAAGTAACAATTTTTTTATAAGGTACCTATTTGTAAAAACATGACTTTTGAGATAACTAAATGACTTTTATCCCTTAGAACACATAATCCCCAAAATCGAGTTGGCACGCTACCTTGAGATTTCAAACTGCGAGTAACATTGAGAATATATTGATATACACTTTGCCACCCCATTCTGCTGAGGAGTTGAAGGACATATGATCTGATGTATAATTCCATAGGATCGAAACAGATTAAAGCAGAGTGAATTGAAGAATTTTGTACCATTGTCACTGCTGACAACTTTAATCATCTTACCAAATAAATTCTTAATCATCAATGGGAATGACTGAATATGTAAGAATACTTCAGTCTTGGATTTCATCAAGTCAGCTAGTCTGAGAGTGATCGTCAACAATTGTCAAGAAGAATTTATTGTCATCTTATGTGAAAGGTTTGTATGGTCCTCATACATCCATATGAACTAAATCAAAGATAGCTTCAACATGAGAAATGCTAGTAGCAAACACTAGCCTAGACTATTTAGTAGGGCAAACTACGCAATCTTTAATACTAGATTCCATATCAGACAATCTTATCATCAAGTAATTGTTTTAACTTCCCAAAAGGTAAGTGACCCATCCTCCTATGCCATAAACTTCGTAAACTTTCAGCAGCATTCAAACATGTTGAAATAAATGACGTCACTGTCTTCTTTGGATCATACAAGTGCAATCCATTGTATACTTCACCAATCTTCGTCACATTTCCACTGGACAGGTCCTGGATGACAACAGAATCATAAACAAATTGCACAGAACATGACAAACCCTTAGTTAACTTGGATACTGAGATTTGATTGTACTAAAATTCTGGAACCAAAATGACATTCTTAAACACATGAGTGGAAGAAAATCGATAGGAACCCATATGAGTGACTCTAGACTTGTCACCATTATGCAATTGAACAAAAGATGATGTAGAATGGCATGGTAGCAGGTTATCCAACCAATCAATATTGGATTTCATATGATTTGTTGCTCCAGTATCAATAATCCATGTATTGCAAAAACGTGAAGTAGTAATACCTGTTATATTTGCCCTGAGATCACCTAGAGGTTCATCAAGCAGCTCTGGTGTCGTATTGATTGCAGCATTCATAAACTAGATCAATTGCTCACACTGTTCTTTAGTGAGGGAATAAGGATTGATGTTTGTTGAGATGTTTGTAGAATCATGATGAACATTGGTATGATCCTTTGTTATAACATTGGCCGAGGAATTTTGAGAGTTGCGAAAAGCTCTATATTGCTCAAGTATCTCAGGATGAAGCTTGAAACATCAATCTCTTGTATGACCCCGCTTCTTACAAAAGTTGCTGATAGCACTAGAGGTGGAAGAAGGATTGTTGCGTGTACTAATATGTGATCTTGCATAATATAGTGCAGTAGGATTATCGATAATGGATGAGTCCCCCAAGCTTCGTTGAGTTTCATCTTGAATGAGCAATGAATATGCAATACTGAAGCTAGGAAGCAGCTTCATCGTAAAAATATTAGTACGAACATTGAGAAAAACATTGTTTAATCCAAACAAGAACTCTTAACAACTTTTGCAGCTCTTGCTTCTCTAGGAACTTCTTGAAACTTTCACATTCACACATTGCAAATACATTGATAGCCTGAAACTCATCCCAAAGTAATCGCATCTTCGTATAGTAATCGTAAATGCTTAACGAACCTTCTTTAGTTGTGCAGAGCTCAATGTGGAGTTGAAAGATGTGTGTCATCTATTTGATCAAATCGCTCCTGCATATTTTTCCAAACAGCAACTGCAGAATTGGAATAAATCACACCACTGACAAGATCCTTTGAGAGTGATTTCATAATCCATGATTTCACAATCTCGTCACATCTTATCCAACGCAATTCATTTGATTCGCCGATCGATTCTTTCGTGCATGCTCCAACAATGAAGTCGATCTTATTCTTCACCACCAATGCAGATCTGACAGCACGACTCCATAATGCATAATTCTCAGTTTCAAGAAGAAGAAATGATATAAGTGGTGATTCAAGCGTATCCAAAGGATGAATGTAAAGTTTATCGTCCATTGTAACGGCGACAACCATTGAAATGATAGCAAGAGGCAAAAAAAAACAGAGAGACTCTCGAATCGGGAAAGCTAGAAATCTTTGAGCAAAGCTCTGATACCATGTAAAGAATTGGAGATAGAAGTGGGTTGAATTGGATAGAATCTCACGAAAGGAAGAGAAGAAGATTTTCTCGTATATGAATAATATGTTGTACAAGTCTGTACAAGTATTTATACTACTCAACTGACTTCTAACTAACTCTAGAATCTGTTACATAATTAACTTATGGAATACTCCACTAGGTCCACTTGACTTCCAATAATGTTGTTTAATCTTTTCTTGTTGTGTAAGTTAATCATTGCTAATTGGTGTCTTGTTGTCATTGTAGGGCAAAGTATGGGATATATATGACATGTGCAGAGACAAGTGGAAAGAGGAAAGCAGCAATAAACCTTAGTCTTCTCTTGTAATCAAACGTGAGGGGCGTCTAACTGTGAATAAACCCTAAATTATGTTACAAAATGTTTTATTCTCCATTAGCATGTGACTTTGATATACTATATTGACAATTTGAGGACCAATAGCGAATAGACAGATAAGTTTTGGATTAAGTAGCCAATTACTCAAGGACTAAAAAAACAAGAAATAGACTCATGAGTCATGGTTGACTCTCTCCACCATCCCATGTCTAGTTGCCTACCACCAATCTCCAACCTATGTCAATTTTTATGTAAATTTGGTGGTAATACAAAACTAACTAAAATAAGGTTAAGTGTCAATACTATCTTGTAATTAAAAAATATATATATATATATATAAATATTTGACAATTTATTAAGCTGTGGCCTAAGGTAGGTAGGTAGGTAGGTACCTTCTGAGAAACTGTGTGGATATACCATGCAAAGTACACAAGTCAACTTCACTGATCCCCAAAGATTGGTTGAGGTTTTATATGGCTAGGCTCCAAAAAAACATCTTTTTCAATTCAGCACCAGCAGCTCTGCCATGGAAATAAATATGAAGTAAAACCGGTGAATTGCTTTGCTTACCCATTGTTGCTGCAGTATCTAAATCCATGGCAGCTGTGTCTCCACATGCACAGCAGTTCCCTACTCCCTCTCCCTTCTCGATCGCCTCCTCTACTGCTCGATATAGTCATAGCTCCAGGCCTCCCACCCAGATACCCAATCTGATCCTACGCCTCTTGACACTCGTCCTTGCTTTTGTTGCTGCACTTGCTATCGCAATTACACCTAAGCGAAAAGGACACAAAAGCTTTGATCATATCCCTCAGTTGATGTACGATCAAGAAAAAGAAGAAGAAAAGTTTATTTATATCAATCACAGAGTTTTCAAGCATTTTTCAAACTAGCAGATGATTAGACGCTGTACCTTTCATGGCTTTGTGTAGGTACTGCTTTGCTGTCAGCATCCTGGTGTTCATTTACTCTGCTTATCAGCTCTTCAAGGGTGTTTGCGACATTTCACACAGAGGAATTGCAATTCCGGAGAAGATCTCTGATTGTCTTAGCTTCATTCTTGATCAGGCAAGCAATAATCAATCTTCCTCTCTTCAAAGTTACAACTATTTCTAATGATATATATGTAACTAAAATCAAGCATCACTAACACATAAATGGTTTTAAACTGATACAGTTGGTGGCGTACCTTCTGATTTCGAGCTCTTCACTAGGGCTGGAGGGGATTAAAATGACACAAAAAGGGTCGCCTCTTCGGGAGGCTGCTATTGTATCTGTTACAATGTCCTTTGCTCTATTTTTGGTCATAGCAGCTTCTGCTATATTGTCAGGCTACACGCTTTGTAAGAGAATCATGTGGTGATTCTCTGCGTTTAGGGTTTACATTTATATATTTGGTTGTTGCCACTGTAAACTAAGTTTAAGTATGTTACCAGAACCAAACAGTTTGCATTACTCTGCAAACTTTAATGCCCTTTGCTTCAAGAATTCAAATTTTATGGTATCTCCAACATTATCTCCAAAAAGAATGCATCACAGAAAAAATTCTAACCTACACATAACAAATTTCTAACCTACACACAATCAGCAGATAAGGCATCCACACATGAGAAGCATCAAAATGGTACAAAATATACACATTTCTCAACTTTGGATGTAAAATCCAAATTTAGCAGTAGTACTGTTGCGAAGACGCTCTCTAAGAAGTGCATTAACATATTCAGCTCAAAACAGATAATAATTTCAAACAGAAATATAAGAAAACCGTATGGGTGAATGAACTTCAGCAGAAGATAAGGATCTATCTATGACAGTAAACAGAGAAAACATTACATGATTGATCACCTTGTTGGCTCTAACTCCTCTCCTCCTCACTACTGAGAACGAGCTTGCCTTCAACAAAGTCACAAGCAGGAATCGCAACTCCAAGCTGCTTCTGTAGTTTTCTGACCACAAAGGCTTCCGATCCTTCACAAATGGAAACCACAGTACCTCTCCGACCAAGCCTACCAGTTCTTCCAGCTCGATGTGCATAGTGCACTGCATCAGTGGGCAAATCCAAATTGACCACAAGATCACATTCAGCCACATCCAGACCCCTAGCAGACAACTCATTAGTCACCAGAACCCTCAAATCACCTTTCTTGAATCTCTTCAAAGTTGTGGATCTTGCGAGCTTCCCAAGATCCCCATGCAGCTCTGCGGCTTGTATACCCCGAGCTTCTAGCTTAAAGACAGCATCCTTAAGCTGTCTGGTGTTGTTCATGAAAGCTATCACTGTTTTGGCATCAAGTGCATGGATGCACCTCCTCAATGCATCGACTTTGTGCTGTAGCTTTGCAGTGCAGTAATAATGTTTCAGAGACGGAGGTAGACTGACCTGATCCTGTGAAGTTGGAGAGGTGCTTGAACTAGAAGCGGAATTGGATAGATTTACTGGTCCAGATGGTGCTGCAGAATCAAGCGGAATGACCTTTTTAGCCTGGACAAGAAGTGGGTCATTTCCCCAGCTTCTAGCAGCCCTGATGACAGAAAATGGAACTGTTGCAGAAACCATGATAGTCTGGCGCCCTGCTCTCTTTTCAAGTGTTCCTTTCTTGTCAGCACCTAGAATTAATTATATCAATGGAATTAATCAGGTTACGTGATTAATCAAAGCAAACTATAGGGTTAAATGCTAGTGCTAGCTGAACTTGTCACTGCAAGGCTACTGATAGCTGCCTTTTTTATTGCTGAAATAATACCAGCATGCATCTTGCTAGCTCTGCCCATTAGTCTGTTAACCTTAAATAAAAAAAATCATGTCGTGCCCTAACTGGGACATTACATGCAATGCCATTTGTGATTAATCTGTCTGCGACGTGACAAAAAATGGACGGAGCTAGGGGTGGCAATCGTGTCGTGTCATTAATCGTGTCGTGTCTAAACATTTCCCGTGTCTAAACGGATAAATCTTAAATGTGTCTAAACATGTATCGTGTCTAAACGTATAAGTCGTTAATCGTGTCTAAACGTATAAGTCGTTAATCGTGTCTAAACGTATAAGTCGTTAATCGTGTCTAAACGTATAGAGTTGTTTAGACACGGGATCCGTTAAGGTCAAACTCATATACACTTTAAAGCAGATAATACAAAAATACATATATACAAAGTACGGTCTTCAAAGTTGATACACTCCCAAAAAAATTTATACACTCCCATAAATGTTTATACACTTCCATAATCTATATTTATACTTAATTAATATATTTAATTTTTAATTACAAATATTTATATGTTCATACTTATTATCCATCAAATATAATATTATCTATTTTAGTCTATATAGTATATAATACTTGTTCATACTTGATATAGATTACTAATCGTATATAAACGTGTGTTTGTCGTGTATTTGCATGTTAGGTGTGTTTAGATACGATTCATAATCGTATCTAACGTATAAGAGTTGTTTAGACACGCTTAGTAATCGTGTCATGTCTAAACGTGTAAATTGCAGATCGTTTAATCGTGTCGTGTCAGAAATTGTCACCCCTAGACGGAGCTACCACATTGCACTGACGTATTAGTTTAGCTATCCAAATAGCAAGAACAATAGGTCACAAGTTCAATTAGCAATCTGATATTTAATCTATGTAGTTATTATATGGAATTGATTCAGAATCAATTACATTACTTGATTGATCAAGCAAAACCTAATTGATTCCGTTCAATATTAGTTTATTCTCCCATATTTGTTTTCCTTTACTGACCTGGCCTCTTCCCGACATGCTCCAATATCCGGTGCATATCTTCCCGGAAATTAAACGATAGAAGCTCATCAACTTCATCTAACACCAAGAACCGACAGCCATGAGTGTGGAGTCTTCCAGATGCACTCATCTGAGCGATCCTCCCAGGTGTTCCAACCACGATGGACGGCTTGTTCTTCTTGAGGGCTTCTTCTTGTCTCGAAGGATTCGCACCACCAACAAGCTGTTGAACCGCTTTCTTCTCCGTGGGACCAAGTAGCTTCTCTACCTCCCTTACAATCTGCATCCCTAACTCTCTTGAAGGTGCAATTATAACTGCTTCTATTTCTGGTTTCTTATCTTCATCACTTTCGTAAGATCTCCTGCTCAGTGGTCCTACTTCAGTTAGTATTGGAAGGAGATAAGCTAGTGTCTTGCCTGACCCAGTATAGGACTGAATCACAACATCATGGTTCTTAAGAATGGTTGGAATCGCAGCTGACTGAACATCAGTTGGAACCTCAAAGCCTTCCTTCTCTAACCTCTGAATGAGTACTGGTGGCAAACCGAGCTCTGAAAATGATTGTGCGGCGAATGGAGCGGCTTCTATCTCGAGTGGTCTTCTCGTTGCAACTAACTTGGGTTTGTTGCTCTTTACCGGCTTCATCTTAGGCTCGACTAAAGGAATTTCGTTAACTTTGCTTCTCTTTTCCAAGCTAGATGGCTCGTACTCTCTCCTATACCCGAGGCTAGCAAGACTGAGGGGGCCCTCACTCAGACCAGCTCGAGTGAACAAACATGCATTCTTATGAAACCAAGACGATCTAGAGAGAGAGTACAGCCTCTGGAAAGGCAAGACCGGACGCAGCAACTTTGTGGAAGTTAGCACAGACATCTAAAGTTCAGAAGCAAGCAGAAGCATATGTTGTCTGCTGTAAGTTGTTCAGGTAAAGGTAGAACCTTTGAGTCCGTCCTGACAAACCGAAGGCACATGGCAAAAGCTAAGTTAGTCAATCAAAACTCTTAAAAAGCAAGCATTTGTTCAAACAACATGAAGAATATCCACTGCATCTTTAGATTCAAGTGAAACTGTGGAAGAAATATTTACATGAGAAAAATGAATCCTAACATGGCGTGTTCATAACTGGCCATGAATCTAAACTACTTTGGGCATTTACATGAATTTTAACGACTTCCTTAAAATGTAAACCTTATGCCGTCAACCACAAAGAACTAAAGAAATTCAAATATATTAAGCACGCAATGATACATAGAAATGCAATCAACAGAAATAACAGGGTATAAATGTATTAAAACTAATCACAGCAGCTTCATAATGTACTCATGGTAGCAGATAAACGGTGCAAATTGAATAGTTTTCTTCTGCGGAGCGTTTCATCGAACAGTTAGTCAGCAACACCATTTGCAGAAGCCTATAACCGCCAAATTGTGAACTTTGAAGAAACCATTCAACCAAGAAACTCAACTATACGTTCATTAAGGTTGTCCAATTTTCCGACATGATTCGGGAGGACCCAACTGAACAGATGATTATAGCTTATATGACAAGATTGCATGCAGGAATTAGTAGATAGTGAAGAACAGAAGGAGAAACCTTAGCTGTATTTGCTATCCGTCGCCTACTTCACTTGGGTGTTGGGAGATGCCATTAGTTTCTCAGAGTCCGAACAGCGCTATCTGATGCCGTCGTTTACTATAGTCCGAGCACCGTGGCTTCCTTGTAGTCGTGTGTCGGAAATATGCCGAGGCCCAACCAAGCCCAAATGTTTCTCAGCCTTTTCTTTATTTGACTTTCTTTCTCAATATTTCTTCTAATAATAAATGTATTTAGTTATCTTTATAAAGTCAAAATTGTTCTTTTACATATGCTAGGCTCTGGCAGTAGTTATCAGAACCGGACCGGTCATCAAACCGGCGAGGGGGCCAGTTCACGGTTTGGTCGGTCCAACTCGTTTTAGTGTGTGGTTCACTGTTCACAATTAAGTGATGCATAAATGCACGACCGAACCTAAGCTGAGCAACTGAATTGAACAAAGCAAACGAACCTAAGAAAAGCAATCGAACCTAAGCTAAACAAAGCATAAGTGCACGACCGAACCTAAGCTAAGCAACCGAATTGAACAAAGCAACCTAACCTAAGCTAAGCAACCGAATTGAATAAGGGAACCGAACCTAATGGAGAAAAATTAAATATTTATTAAAAATAAATTTAAATAACGTAAAATAATAGATAAAATTGCAAATATATTTAAGAAAATGTTCTAGCAATCAAAAGTCTCTTTAGTAGTAATTTTTTCTTTCAGTTCACTCAAGTATTTTCTTAAAAATAATAAGAATATTTATATTCTATTCTATTATCGTACATAATTTAAGTTTAATTTTACATTAATAATATTTTCAATAAGTATTTAATTCTCGTACTATTAGTATATTTTTATCTAGGAGTCATATAAATCATATTTTAGTAACACGTCACATGCAACAAATAACCATAACGCTCACGCGCGTAGCTCCTGCCGAGACATAACCATTAAAGAAATATATTTAAGTGAATTAAATTTTTTATTTTAAAAGATAAAAAAAATTATTAAAATATTCTAATTATAATACAGTCGAATTTTTTTACCAAAATAGAATCGAGATTAATCTAAGCATATCATGTGAAACTGTAGAAAAGAGATAAAAGATTGAAGTTTGAATTCTATTAATAATATTTAAAAATACTTATATATTTACACATTTAGAGTTATAAACTATAGTTATACTTATACATCATATAAGAATGTTTTTCGAAATCACTCAAATCGGAGTTTCGTGTGGCAGTTGGGCGCCACGATTTTCGATCGCAGAGGTGCGAGCTGAGCGTCAAGATAAGGTAGAGAGAAAGCCTCAAACTAGAAATCGAAAAATTGTATGAAGAATTAAATCGGAGAGAAAGCCTCAAACTGGAAATCGTTGTTTTAAGGAATTGGATCGTTCATAATGGAAATCGACATACGACATACATATAGATGAAGAATTGGATCGATTACTAGAACGAACCCTTCGGTGTGTAACCATTGAGTATATTTTCCCTAATACTTAGAAAATATGTATCCTGAACGTTTTTTAGGAAACTCTTAATAGGCGCTACCTGGAGTAGCGAATTTACCCAATTAAATTGTTTCAAATAATTTATTTTTAAGAAAAATAAGAAGGTCTAAATTAGATGTAATCTGCAACATTATTCATAGTATGTAAGTACTTACTACCACTCAAAAACAAATCTAAGACAGACAATAAAAAAACTGACTTTCTATTGGGGGGTCGTTTTAGTGGTTAAATGGGTAAATTCTAAAAAATGTCAATTTTTTAGTATCAATTTAAAAAAAATAGGAGAAGTAACTACATAAAAGAAAAATTGAATGCAATAGTTAGCACGCCCATTTAATAATAATACAGTACGATAATAACGCATTAAGAGCCAAAATAAGCATTCGATAATAAAAATATGCATTAATTGAAAGGACACACAATTAAACTAACAACTACTCTTAATCCTCCTCATGCTCTGATTCTTCTGTTGATGAGGGTTGTTGGCGACGGTAATCAACAACTCTAAATTTAGCAAACGGTAACTGCATCTCCGTGTATTTGAAGACCAAGTAACACGACAACATCCTCCAAAGTGATTGTCATCTCCCCATGTCGGAGATAGAACGTGTATGTCTCTGGCTTCCAACGCTCGCACAAGGCCGTCAATTTAGGATCAAGTTTGGGATGTGACATATGAACCACATCCCAATAACAATGTACTAGACTCCACCACGCGCTACGCGCATGCATGTCGTCGTCTTTTGTCTTGCGTTAAGTGTTAGGAGGACATGGTCGACCCGATTCCTAGGATAGCATAAGAATTAAACACTTGATAAAAAATATTTTTTGAATTTTAAAACTAAACTTAAATTACCTAATATAGTGAAATAAAATTAATCTTGTTTTAAATATTTTTAAGAAATTGCTCGAGCATCTAGGAGTCTATTTAGTAATGGTTCTTGCTCCCAGATGCTCAAACAATTTTTTAAAAATATTAAAAACAAAATTAATTTTATTTTGTTATATTAGGTCATTTAAGTTTAGTTTTACAATTCAAATAATATTTTAATCAAGTGTTTAATTCTTGTACTATCCTAGGAGTCAAGTCGATCATGTCCTCCTAACATTTCACGCAAGACAAACAACGACAACATGCACACGCGTAGCGCGTGCTAGAGTCTAGTATAACCATTAGGAAAATACACTTAAGTGGATTCAGGATTCTAAAACTTCCTTTTATTTTAGATTGTATATTCAAATATAGGGGTGGGCATGAACCGGTTCGGGGCCGAACTAGTTCATGAACCGTACATTTACCACATTTTAAAGAGGTACAGTTTACTGCTCCAGTTTTTTACCGCTCCAGATTTTGACAAAATTAACATACCTCTTCTGAACCGGTTCAGAATCGGTTCAGCCGAACCACTTTATATATATTTAAAAAAAACTATAATAATACATAATAATATTATGGTTTATGGATTATTTATTATGTATTATGATAATACATAATAAATAATACATAAACCATAATCATAATCCATAAACCATAATTCATAATCTATAAATCATAATCCATAAACCATAATATATAATTCATTATACTAATGTAGATTATAAATCATCACCGAACCAACTTTGGTCTAATGATTTAGAGTATATATTTTAAAAATTAAATATTATATTATATTAAAATCGGTACAAGAAGTGGTACGGTTTACCGTTTACGAATCGATTTTTTGTACCTCTTCTTAACCGCTCCATATTTTTGCAAAAAAAATTGTTTGGTTTGTGAACCGGTTTGGTCAAATCGGTTCAAGACCGATACAGTTCGGTACAATTCGGGTACGGTTCGACCGAACCAGTTTATTATGCATAACCCTATTCAAATATGATATTATACTCAAATTATATAGTTAACGAAAGTCAAATTGCTCTTCTCTCTCCTAGGTCAACTTGTGAGAGAATATTCGCCGTATTCATCGGCCCTGTCTGCAATCAGCCATTAATGTGCTGAATCTGTCCAAATCAACTACTGGAATCGGAGAAGAAGCCAACCAATCAAAGCCAAGAAACCGATTCCAGAACCTGAGAAACCATGCAAACCAGAATCCATAATACGTGAGCTCATTTCGTGAGAGAACCCTAGCTTTTCTTTTTTCAATTTTTTTTTTACTGTTCTCTGTTTCTGCAGGTTGGTCTGAGACTGTATTGAACACATCTTCCCTGCAACTGCGATGACTAGTCACCGTGGAAGCTCCGGCGAACAGAACAGTCACAGGAAAACCGAGCTGGCCCTGCCTTCAAATCCTCAACTGGCTGAAACGGACAGGTATGTTGCTGCAGTTATTTCACAGAAAGTAATCAAAGCTGCTGCGATTCACAATGTCTTGAAAATGGCTTGGGCTAGATTTGGTTCAGTCACAATAACGGATGTTTCAGAAAAATAGTGCTGCTAGAGTTTGAGAGTATTGAGGATCGGGATCAAATATTCGAGAACTCCCCATAGTCCATCCAAGGACACTGCTTGAGCATCCAGAAATGCAAGCCTAGTTGGAGTGTAGAACAAGTTGATTTCAGTTGGGTGCAGTTCTGGATCCAGGTCCATGGACTTGGGTTGGAAAAATTCAGTTTGGAGAACGCAACAATGATAGGCAACCAGATCGGTTTGTTCATCGAGGCGGAGGATGGAGTGGACAGTATACAAAAGACCGTGATGAGGCTAAAGGTAGAGATAAATTCAAAGAACCCGTTGTTAGCGGGTTTTTGGTGGAAAGACTCTGATGACGAAGAGAAGTGGGCACAAATCAAATACGAACGCTTGTCGGATTTTTGCTATGGATGCGGGCGTTTGGGACATACTACCCAAGTATGCAACGAGGAGGTGGCCACATCCGACGAGGACAACGAAAAACCTATGTATGGTCCGTGGATAGCGGGTGTGCGTCCCAAACCACTCCGGTCTAGGAAGGTAGGAGGAGAAAGCAAACGCAATGACACCCAAGCAACAAACCTGAGTCGGCGCACATGGTACGACATGATGAACAAATCAAAAAATGAAGCCACGAAGGGGTGTCAAGGAGGTGAGGACGATAAGATGAAGACAGAAGAGGAGAAGGACCAAACCCAACAAAATGATTTAAACAGAGAAGGTGGCGAAGAGAAGACGAGCAAAACAGTAGGTGCACATACGGAAGAAGATGATGAGGCTGTGAGGGTCTCACTATGTACCCATGCTATAGACCTGAACAGCCTCCCCCAAGACTATACCATAATACCATATGTTTCCAAGATACAAACGGTGCCCCGTTTCCAATACATGTTGCAAGAAAGACTACAAGAAAGGGGGACATCCAGCTTGAAATGGTATGTAAGGGAGAACCAACCGAATACAGAGGGGTTGGCTGTAAGACAAAATGCAATTTGGGTGGAGGAAAAGAAAACAACCGATAGAGGAACGGAACAGAATCTACCTAGAATAACACAACTCCCTGACGAACCCCACCCAATGCAAGGAATAGAGAAGGAGGAGGACAGGCCGATGTATCGTGTTGAAACACCTCCTGACTCGCCCCGGGAGGATGGCAGGCGTGAGATCCTGGCGAGGGCATCGGGTTTGAGCCCTTTCTTAAATAAAATGACGTTGAAACGTCCAAGGGAGGGGGACGAGGAAGAAATGGACCGAAGATCTGTGAAACTAAAGGGAGAGGCGGGGAATCAAACTGTAAGGGAAAGAGTAGGCAAAGGCAAAGGCAAACCAAAAGTGACACTACAGAAGGGGAGAAGGAAGAGTATGACAGTGAGAAGCTTGACGGGTGAGATACTGACAAAGGAAGGAAAGTGCGATGGAAATGGGGAACCAAACACGGGCTCTGGTGGCTGTTCCAGAACAGCCACAGGGGATCAATGACCACAATCGTTTGGAATTGTCAGGGTTTGGGGTCTTCCCTGACAATTCGACACTTGAAGGACCTCAAGGGAAGGCATCACCCGGAAATAATATGCCTCTTGGAAACAAAGAACGGGGTGACCTTCTGTGAGCGGATAAGAAATCAAGTCGGGATGGACTATGGATACTACATGGAGCCGAGGGGAAGCTCGGGTGGAATGGCAATTTGGTGGGAGGAGGGCACGGAAGTGAGGGTTTTGAACTCAAACCAAAACATGATAGATACGTGGGTGTTGTTAAAAAACAATACAACACCTATGTATATCACCTGGGTACATGCAGATACAGATGATAGGAGAAGGAACCAAAATTGGGACGAGATTCGAAGCCTAGGTAGAGGGCGAACTGATCCATGGATATGCCAAGGTGATTTCAACGCGATAACCCACCACCATGAAAAAGAAGGAGGCCGTCAAAAACCGAAAAAACAGATGGAGGAGTTCACTAAGTTCATCAATGACATCGAGATGGAAGATATGGGGGCCAAGGGTCAGCGGTTCACTTGGTGCAATAATAGAAGGGGCGAGGAACGAGTCTATGAGAGACTCGACCGGATACTAATGAATGAGAAGTGGGCGACTCAACATAAAAATGTCCATTGCCTGAATGAGATTGCGGTGGGATCAGACCATACCCCGATTGTCTTGACAGTGGACAAGGTGGGAAAGAGGAGATGGCGGGGTTTCAAATTCGAGGAGATGTGGATGAAAAACCCCGAATGCAAAGAGGTAATCAGGGACGCATGGGACAGAAATAAAGATAAGGAAAAGGGGAGACGTTTGTGGCCAAGGTTGGGTGGATGTAGACCCAAGTTGATGACGTGGAGCAAGGACCGGTTCGGAAATAACATGAAAGAGATGAGAAGGGCAAAAGACAGACTTGGGGTAATAGGCCGCGACCACCCAACAGAGAACACAATTAAGGAAGAAATCCAGTTGAGGGACTATATCAAGGAGTTATGGAAACGGGAAGAGCTCTACTGGAAACAGAGGTCACAGGTACAATGGTTAAGAAATGGGGACTGAAATACCACGTTTTTCCATCTGACAACAACAACTAGAAGGAGAAGAAACCAGATAACCCGTTTACAAAATGGGAGAGGAGAATGGATTACAAAGGAGGACGACGTAAAGAAGGAGATTTGGGAACATTTTGATCAAGCTTTTCAAACCGAACAAACAAGTATTGATGAGGAGATTTGGGAGTGCATGCCACAACAAATAACCGAGGAAATGACCATTGATCTCACCAGGGGTGTCACAAGGGAAGAGGTCCGAAAATCAGTGTACCAGATGGGGGGACAAAGGCACCGGGCCCAGACGGTTTTCCAGGGCTGTTCTATCAAAGGAACTGGGAGGTCGTGGGTGAAGATGTGTTCAATGCGGTCAAAGCCTTCCTCGAAACAGGTATCTTCCCTCCCTCCTTAACCCAAACTGATATTACACTTATCCCCAAAATCCCCCACCCCATCCAAGTTGCTGATTACAGACCTATAAGCTTATGTAACTTTATTTATAAAGTAATTTCGAAGGTCTTAGTCAACAGGTTGAAAGTTTACCTTACAGATATGATCACACCGTTCCAAAGTGCATTTGTGGCAGGTAGACTCATACAAGACAACATCATTGTGGCACACGAGGTATATCACCATCTGCGGGCCAAAAAGAATAAGAAGGGGACGGAATGTGCTCTCAAACTAGACATGAAGAAGGCTTATGATAGAGTGGAATGAGATTTTCTACTAAAGAGTCTTGAGAAGATAGGCTTTGGACCAAAGTGGATCAATTGGATGAGAGCATGCATTACAACGCCAATATACAAAGTATTGGTGAATGGGGAACGAACAAAGCACATCAGACCAACCCGGGGACTGAGACAAGGAGACCCGCTCTCGCCCTATTTATTCATACTAATGGCGGATGTGCTATCTAGACAGGTTGAGTGCGAAATCAATGCGAAGAGACTTCATGGTGTAAGGCTCAAAAGGGGATGCCCGGAACTCCATCACCTATTTTTTGCAGATGATTCACTCTTCTTCATACAGGGGACAGTGGAGAATGCCAAACACCTAAAGGAGACAATAACAAAGTATTGTAGGAACTCGGGTCAACGAATCAATGAGGCAAAGTCAACTCTGACTTTCAACAGTGGAGCTGATACGAGACTCATAGCGGCCATTGAGGAGTCGTTGTGCATTGCGAGTACAAATGAACCGGGAAAGTATTTAGGTCTCCCAGTTGTGTGGGGGAGATCGAAAAGGGAGGCGTTGGGCTACATAAAAACACGTATCCGGGACAAATTACAAGGGTGGAGAGCAAAAACGCTCAACCAAGCAGGAAAGGAGGTGCTAATCAAGGCTGTCATCACGGCCATCCCTACGTACGTCATGAGTATTTTCAAATTACCAAAAACGTGGTGTAGGGAGGTCAATGCAATGATAGCTAGCTTTTGGTGGGGTAGCAAGGATGAATCCCGAAAGATACATTGGAAGAGGTGGGAAGTCCTAGCAAGGACAAAAGAAGATGGCGGCTTAGGATTCCGAGAGTTAGAAACTTTCAATGTAGCCCTATTAACAAAGATGGCGGATAGAGCAAACACGGAACCGAATGCATTATGGGTGCGGGTCTTGAAGGGGCTCTATTATCCGAATGGGGACATCAAAACAGCCAGTTGAGGTGGGCGAGCGTCCTGGGCATGGGCCAGTTTGGTGAAGGGCAGGGACGTGCTAGTGACAGAAGGGATTTGGGCCATTGGAAACGGATCACAAATTCGTGCAGCTATCGACCCTTGGCTGTACAACAAAGAGGGTTTCAGAATGGAGCTAACAACGAACTGGGAACAGAACATCGACATGAGAGTGGAGGATCTGTTCGACAGCTCCCAACGACAGTGGCGAGAAGATGTTCTGCGAGGCATGGCAACACCAACTGACGTAACACAGATCTTGAGTATACCTCTCCCAGCACAGGCAGGACAGGACCAGCTTCTCTGGCCATATACAGAGCATGGCAAGGTTTCAGTTCGAACAGCATATCATAGATTGCGAGAGGCTCAAGAGCTGCGCCCAGCAAACATCAACAATCATGGGAGAAGCTCGACATCAATTTGGACAGCAGTGTGGAAGGCGAACACAATGCCAAAGGTAAAGAATTTTGTATGGAAACTACTTACGAATGCTTTACCTGTAATGACAAACCTGGTGAGAAGAGGCATGGATGTTTCACCATGCTGTCGAACCTGTGGCCTGTGGGAAGACGCGGAACACATGCTGTTCCAATGCGGGTGGACGAAGGTGGTCTGGAGGGAGTGTCTCAGCTTGACAGAGGAGCAACATGCGGACACAACAATCATGGAATGGATGCTGGCCAGGAGCAAAGAACAAGGCTTTGCACAGAACCAGAATGAGGCACGATGGAACCTCTGTTTGATCGCCTGCTGGAAGATTTGGCTCGCCAGATGCAAGGCAGTCTTCGAGCAAACAGAGCCGAGTCCAAGAGACATCATCGACAGCAGCAGAACAGAGGCGACAGAGGTGGCAACATCTGAACGTGGAGTTACAAACATGGCGATGCCTAGACCGAACGTGGAACAGAGGTGGCAACATCCGGAACCGGGCTGGATATCGATTAACTGTGATGCGTCGTGGTGCCGGAAAACGAAGACGGGAGGCCTTGGAATCATTGCACGGGAAGCAACCGGACACATGATAAATGGAGCGAACCGGAAAGTAATAGGTTGGAACATTGAATCGTTAGAGGCAGAGGCAATCCTTATGGGAATCAAACTAGCCATACAAGAAGGGTGGACAAAAGTAAGGGTGGAATCCGACTCCGACAAGATAATGAGCCAATTACAAGGAAGAGACACCAATTGGAGACTCGAAGCAATTTGTTCGAAGATAATATCAAGAGCAGAAATGATCGAGGAAGTTCAATGGTTTACGATTAGACGTACGGCCAATGAGTGCGCTAATTGGATAGCCAAGCAGTCGAGGTTGGGAGTGCGTTTGCAAAATTGGGTATCACAACCCCCACTCCCACTTGTTTTATTGTTAAGTAGAGATTGTAATGGTACTTATGAAGACATTTCACAGCATGAATGAAAATTCCTATGTTTTTTAGCAAAAAAAAAATATAGTTAACGAAAATTAAGATGTATCTTTCTCCTAACTAACTATAACAAATTGAACAGTTAATTGATATAGCTAGATAAAAATAATATAATCAAATATAATTAAAGAAAATTCACATTTTCGTCCTTACTACAACATAATTGAAAAGTTGATAAACCTAACAAAATATTTTGTAGACTCCGTTCGAGTATATATAGTGATAATTCTTTTGAAATCTCATTTCTTAACTAAAACTTTTGTTGATGACTACATATAATATTTTTGTTACTACAAATTTTATTACTCAGTGTGAGAAAGTAACATATAATTATTTGTTACTAAGAATATGATCAAACAAATATATGTCGATATTTTATAAAGTTGACATTGCGCATTATTTATAGTCACTTATAGTCATACTATGAGTATTTTCACTCACATACCATGTCATACTATATTATCTCAAACCAACTATCACTAAAGGTCGACCTCGAACTTTCTATGAGTATTCATACCAAACTCGAACTTTCAATGAGTATTTTCACTCCGACAACATGCTTAGGATTCAGTCATATGCGTTCATACCATTAGAAATTTAAGACATACGCTCATAAGTCAGAACTCGTCAATGAATGCATTCAATATACTCTTAAGGTATCTTAGCATACTAACTACCATATAGGGCCGACAATGGTGCGGTGAAAAAACCATAACCATGGTTATAACTGTTACTGTTTAATATGGTTAATCGTACCATCATGGTGCAGTACAGTTATGGTGCAGTACGGTTATGGTGATGAATTTTCTGCCCATAATGGTTATGGTTATGGTTATGATATTTGAGTTATATCCATGGTTATACCCATGGTTATTATATAAACATCATAATTATTTATTATTAATAAACTAATATATACTAAATAATGGAAGTTACTGTACATACAAGTAATAAATAACCATGGTGTTAGTTTTATATATTTTTATTGTTGGCAATATAGATTTATGTATTTTTTAAAATAAAATTTTTGATCTTTTATTATATTACATGTGTTGAATAAATATGAGTATACAGGTAAAACCATGGTTAATAACCACAGTTATTTTAATGATTATGGTATTGAAAATTGTACTCGTAATGGTTATAGTTATGATTATGGTATGAGGTTTAAAAATATTGTATAGTTATGGTATTTGTCATACCTGTACCATACCCTAACCATCGACAACCCTACTACCATGTCTATAAAACAACGACTATTACAAATATATCATGACAACATCAAGAAATTCCCACTAATTTGCACAAAATTGTTTTTGATGTTTGATCAATTTCTTCCTTATTTTTTTATTTGATATTTCCAGAGTTCATAAATTATGGGTAAGATAAGTATTATTTATATTTTAATTTTAGATATATTTATCAAATGTTTAATTCTCATACCAACACCTCAAGCACGATAAATATTTATCATGTTTGTTTATAAAACCATGATAAAAAAAATGTCGATATTTGAACAAAATTGACATTGGACCTTGTTTATAGTGTGGAGGTAAATGTGTTCCCTCGAGACTTATTTTTGAGTATTTTACACCCGACATCCCCAGGTCTCAAGAGTTAAAAATTTGGAAACTCCAACACCTTCGCCTTTTCTTTGAGTATTTTTCTTCCTAGATTCGACCGACCTTTCTTTGAGTATTTTACTTCTGACATCAGACCGACCTTTCTTTGAGTATTTTACTCCCGACATCCGACCGACCTTTCTTTGAGTAGTATACCCTCGACATCCGACCGACCTTTCTTTGACTATTATACTCCCAACATCCGACCGATGTCGACATCCGACCTTTCTTTGACTATTATACTCCTGACTCCCTAGGATTTGAACCTGAATGTTGTTACTATCTATGATTTAAGACACATGTCTTAACCACATGTCTCATAAATCCGAACATGTAAGTAAAGACATTCAATATACTCTTAAGATATCTTAACAATCTCACTACCATGTTTATGAATGGACGACTATCAAAAATTTAATGTGACAACATCAAGAAATTACAAGTAAAATTTGCACCAACAAATAAAATTAGATATTTTATTAACTTCTTCTTTATTTTTAAATTTTGATATTTTCAGAGTTATTGTTTAATTTAATATTTTCAGAGTTCATAAAGTAAGGTTGAAAGTTAAGTATATTCATATTTTAATTTTAGATATATTTAGAATGTAGGGTTAAGTAAATAAATACTCATAGAATCTAAATTTGACCAATGCTAAAAATATTTTGTAAAGATCATAAATAATAACCTGAAAATTAATATTAACTTTTATATTTCAATTATTCATAAAATATTATTTCAACACGTCATCGCAGTTATTTTAATCTTGTAGTAAAATATTTTTGTTAGTTTTTTCTCGACATGTAATACCTAAATTATTGATGATAGTAGTTTATAGAAATAATATATTAACAATGTTTGGCAACTGAAATCTTCCATGCATTAATATTAATAATACTATAGTTTTTTTTAACATTTTAATAATCTCATTATTTGAAAATACTCTATAATACATAATTATCATTATAAAAAATGTATACATTAATAAATATCTCCTTTCAATTTGGTTTTAATTTTTCAAATTTGATTAGCTTTTTGTATTTATTGTTTCACACGATAGATGATGTATATTCAACATATAAATATACGTCAATTTTGATCGATTTTAGTTCTATTTTAATTATTTAAATTTATAGACAACTCTCACAATTCAAAAAATCTTTAACTTCTTGGAAAGAATAGAGAATGTTTTGAAGAAAACAAAATCTATATAATTGTAGAAACATTAAAAAGTCACAATTACCAAAAACAATTATGACTTGAGAACATAATATACAATTATCATTATTATGTAAAATTGTAAAGTTATATAAAATTAAATGAGACTTCTTCTTCTACTCTAATTTAACTTTCAAAATTGATTATATTGTACATATTAATTATTTATTGCTTCAAATAATAGATAATGCATATTTGACATATTAATTCAATCTAAATTCTCTTAGTTGTAGATGAAATTATAACTTTTATAAATGATCTAAATCTTTAGATTCACTGTTATCTTAAATGTCCGATAAAGTGAAAATATAATTTCATTTGTTAACGAGATATAAAAAAAAATGGTGCATGAGAAAGGGTGGAGGGATAGTGATAGAGAAATATATAATTATCATCTTGTAAACTTGTAATGTTACATACGTATAGAGTTGGTTAATATGTATGTCTTTAATGTATAAGGTCTTATGTTTGAGTCATCATACATATAATTTTTTATAAGTTTTTGAGAAGATATTTGAATGACCAAAATAGTTCTGATAAACATAAATTAATTGAATTATTAAGGGGTATTTTGTCTAAAGAGGTGTCTCTTGCAAAAACCATATCTCCTTTAATAATATAGATATAAATAAACAATAATTATTAATAGAGTTTTTATGCATAATATATTAAAATTTATTATTTTTTTTTTAAAAGAGGAACACACAAACATCGGGGGAGATAGACACAAGGGCACAACAACGACGGGGCCACGAGGGTGAGGGAGAAGCAACGTGTGACGGAAGCAAGGGCACAACAGTGGAGCAAAGAGGGGATGCGACGACGGGGAGGCTTTGTCTGACGAGGGTTGCAGAACTGCGGTGACAGGGAGGCGGGAAGAGGCAAAGAGGGAGAAGGGGGTAAGGGAGAAGCAAGTACGACGACTGAAGAAGTTGTTGGGGTAGTTCCGACGACTTGGTTGCAGAGACGGAATAGTGTGACTGAATGAAGAACATGAAGAAGAGGGTGCGGAGCTGCTGGGGTTGGGTGACCGAATTTATGAGGAATGGAGATAGAATTTAGGTTTCAAAACGCTACTTGTAGTAGCGTGTTGGGGTCATCACGCTACTCGGGTAACTACGCTTATACATATATATATATTGAAATATTTATTTATTTTTTAAATATTTTTTCTGACATATATTTCTTTTTGAATAAATTCATCGTATAACCATTAAAATCATATTGCAGTCATTATATTATAATATATTATTAGTGCGGTTAGTTACATAAAAAAATGTACCCTAATTATCGCTATTAAATTTACATTTATTTATTTAAAATGGTTACAAATAGATCATTAAAATTTTAAAAAGGAACTAAGAAATTTCCAGGACGAACTTAATCAAGAGATTACCAGTCTACCACAAATAAAAGTTAATTTCGTAAGCATTCAGCAGAAGTAATTATTTAAAAAAAAAAAAAAAAAAAGTAGACTCGTAGAAGTTAGAACAACGTCTTTTCTTCCCGTGGTAATACTAATAATTTACTTTTGTAAAGCCGCTTTTACGGTAAACACATTTTTTTTTAATACAACTATTAATTCAATTGCTTTATAAGATAATACGATATTTCACACTGGCGGTAGCAAAAATCTATTCCGCCATAATAAATAAAAAAGATATAAAATAATAATATTATAAAATTGACACTTGGCAAAATTTAAAAATAATATTATTTATAGCCACTCCACTACATATATATATAGTTTTTTTTTTAAAGTAGGTATTTGAAAAAAAATAGAAAAATAAATGTGTAAAAATAATATTTCAAAATCTAAGTATACGCGAACCCCATATTCGTGTATTGAATACATGCCACTTAGTAGGCTGAACCATTTTTTTTAGTTTTTCTTTAATGACTACGACTTGATATTTAATTAAAAATTAAATTACGTATTTATTAAAAAAATTATAGTAAATATATATTTTAATTGCGATTCAAATGATACCAAAAATATTATATTTGAACTTACGGATTCATTGTACGCTCTGCCGTAAGTTGAGATGTGAAAATTTGACTTAAAAAAATATAACTCAGACACTGTAAGTCCAAACTCAACACGGTTAATGACATTTATGACGTAGTTCAATTATCTACATAGGGTAATTTTTTATTAGAAATACAGTGATTTTTTAACCTAACATCGCTTGTCTTATAATTTGATCAAAATAATTAAATGCATTATGTGAGAAATTTAATTATGTATTTGCTCAAAAAACAATTACAGTTCGTAGATAATTTAATTAAAAAAACTATACATATCGTAATTAAATTATCTACGCACTGAATTTTTTATTTTATTATTTTGAGTAAGTACATAATCAAATTTCTCACCTAATGTATTTAATTATTTCGGTCAAATTATAAGACAATCGATGTGAAGTTAAAAAATCACTATATTTCTAATATATTTTTTTACCATAGGTAGATAATTGAATTGCGTCATAAATGTCGTTAACCGTGTTGAGTTTGGACTTATAGGGTCTGAGTTATATTTTTTTAAGTCAAATTTTCATATATCAATTTACGACAGAGCGTACAGTCAATCCGTAAGTCCAAATTTAATATTTTTGGTATAATTTGAATCGCAATTAAAATATCTAGTTACCATAATTTTTTTAATAAATACATAATTTAATTTTTGATTAAACATTAAGTCGTCAACATTGAAAAAAGAAAAATATGACTCTCCCACTTTGTGGTGTGACGTGTATTCAATACACGTCAATTGAGGTAGTGTGTATTACTAAAATGCAATACATACTACCATGATGTGCGTGTATTGTCAATACATGCTACCATGGTGTGTGTGTATAGTCAGATTTTGAAATACGTTTTTTACATATTTACTTTTCTAATTTATTTTTTTAAATACCTACAATTTCAAAAAAAACAAAAAAAACTCCTATATATAGGTTCGTTTTATAGATGTGTATTAAATAAACGAAATACCTCACCACGTCTCCGTTGTTTATGTCAGAAGCTTTGCTAGCAACTTTAGCTTTCCTCCATTATCAGATCGAGAAGAGAGAAGAACCCAAGCCACCATGGTTGCCGACAATAAGACTAGGCCAGCGGCGTTAGGGATCACCGTCATATCCGCCGAAGGTCTCAAGAAAAGCTGTTCCCTCTCCACCTGCTGCTTCCCCTTCGCTCGTCGCCACCTCCGTCCTTACGCCACTCTCAGAACTAGCCAGAACGGCGGCGCGTTTCAAGGCGAGTACCGGACGACCGCCAACAGGGAGTTGGAGAATCCCCGGTGGAACCAGAAGTTTCAGCTTCCGGTGAGCTCCGATTCCATGTACTCCTCCAGCATCTACCTCCACGTGTACGCCGAGAGGTCGAACGGCGCTGGAGACCGTAGACAGCTCGGGTGGTGCCAGATCCCGGTGGAGGACTTCTGGTCGCCGTCGTCGGGGTCTGTAAGGCATCTTAGCTATCGTTTGAAGGATAGAGATGGGACCAGGGGTCGTGGGATCATAAACGTCGCCGTCGAGGTGGATGGAAGGTTATTCTCAGCTGCGCCGCGACCAGTTAGGCCGGACACGTGGCGTCCAGTGATTGGGATGGCTATTGGGGTGCCTGTTGCTGAAGTCACGACAATGAAGTGAGGCAGATTTCCACGTATCGAGATGACACGGGTGTCAGGTGTAACTTTTTGACAGTTGTTATTGCCTGGCGAATCAGAATACTGCAAAGCCCAAAGGGTGGGCCCGAAGCATCCGATCTGGCATATTCAGTCTCACACACTATCTGATTTTCAAATTCCGTCCAAAGTCCAAACTCTTAAGTGCGTATCGTGTTAATAACTTAATATTATTATGTAAACTACTATGAATCGACTCTCAAGAAGCATAAGTAGCTCTAATCTTAAACACGTATCTGTGTCACGATGAGGAACTTTTTCATTTGCTTGAATGAAAAAATATAGATGTTTCAAGGTTTATATAAGACTTTACTTACAGATTGACTCCGTCCATCTTTTTACACAAAATTACTTCCTTGATTTCAATATGAGTGTAAAGATTGAAATTCTTCCCGAGGTAGGATCTTTTGAGGAATTCAAACTTCGTTCCCTCGTAAAATTATAATTCGATGTTATGGTCTACACTTATTGCAAAGTATGAGAGTCATGCCACATTAGTTGTATAAACAACTATTGTGATGTTTATAAGAATGAACACCATTGAGTTGAACTTTACTATTAAACTTGTAACAATTGGTATAAGGTTAATATTTTATTTGATTTGTAATAATTAGTATCAATATTTTATTTGATTTGTAATAATTAGTATCAGAGTCCGACCTTAGAGTGGTGTTCACATAGTGACTACTTTATTGAGTTGAGTTATTCCATTTAACTTATTACGCTAATGTAAGTGTGTAAAAAATGCACAAGTTTGCACGTCAAACTACTTGCTAAGGATTGTATAGCTCGAAAATTGCTTGCATCGGGTCAAAGTCTCGTTATAGAAGACAAAATAAAAAGGTTGATGTGGTCTGTTGGGTCTTAACCCGACATCTCTCAGTGTGACCCGATCGACAACCGACTCGCCCTGCATGCAATAGTAGTGTTGCTCTTCGTACCAGGCTTAATGGCGCACCAGGCAACACCTAGCCTTAATGGCATGCCAGGGAATGCCTGACCCATGAAGATGGCCCGTGTCGACCCATGTCTTTACTTCGGCTAAGGGCACGCCATATGTATGTACTGTGTCGTCACATAGGAGGCGCGTCATATATACTGTGTCACAAGGGGAGGCGCGCCATATTCACCGTGTCACTCCAAGCACCACCTTCGTGTTACAATATAGAAACAACATATTAGGAAACAACATATTAGGAAATATGTTAGAATATAGAAACAACATATTAGGAAATAGCACAATAGGAAGTAATCTTTTGTATTATTTACTTTCCTTTTCTAATTGTTTCCTATTCTCACAATATGTACACTATCTGTAATAGTCATGGATGAATAACAATACAAGTTGACAAGCTTCAAACAAATATCAATCAAACAATCCTAATTCAACATGGTATCAGAGTGGTGTAATCGTTCCTAGGAACTCAGAAAGGATTCATCATCGTTCTCTATACCTTACCCAACCAATAAACCAAAACCAGCAGATTTCTGCATAAACCATGTCAGAATATAGTGAAACATCGGACAACAATACCGGCCGAACCCAATCTATTCCCGAAGACCTGATGCTGCAATTTGCAGCATTCCTGCGCATGGGAGCACAGTCCACTGCAGCCTTGGAGAACCTGTCAATTGGAATCAAGCTTAGTGGAGACAATTATTCATTATGGGCAACCTTGATGAAGAAGGCGATCGGCGGCAGAGGGAAGGGTTCTCATATTACGGGAGAACCTTCACCTCCACCAAAAACCGATCCAGCTTACAACCGATGGGAACAAAATGACCAGTGTGTGTTTACCTGGTTAATCCAGAACATTGATGCAACATTGGTAAATAATGTCTCACAGTACCCTACGGCAAAGGCACTATGGGACGGGCTAGCCATTAACTACGGATCTGGCACAGATTCATTACAAATTTTTGACCTTCACAAGAAGGCCAATTCGTTAAAACAGGGAGGAGGTACCTTGGAGGAATGCTGGAATCGCCTACAATATATCTGGATGACGATCGATCGACGAGATCCAAATCTGATGAAGGACCCCGAAGACATCCAGATTTACAACCGAAAGATTCAGGAGCAAATGCTGTTTCAGTTTCTGACCGCGATTGATGATCGGTTAGAACCGATCAAACGAGACATCCTAAAACGAGATCCCCTCCCCTCAGTCGAAGCCGCGTATTCCACCGTCCGGCGGGAGGTTGCCAGGCTCCACATTTTGCAGGCGGCAGCCTCCGAAGACGACTCATCATCGGGGGTGGGAGTGGATCTAATAACCCGAACCGATCGCAACAAGTCGGCCATGAAGAACAAGGGCAGATCTGATTCGAATCAGGTTAAAGACAAGGAAGACAAATTGAAGCTCACCTGCACACATTGCGACATGAAAACACACACCAAAGAAACGTGTTTTAAGCTCGTAGGTTACCCGGAGTGGTGGGAGGACAACCACAAATCGGCGGGACCGAAGGCCTCGGTGAAAAACGCAGTCGCACACCCGGGCAACAACACGGAGTCGTCGCCTTCCGGGAAGAGAGGAACAGAGACAACGTTCAGAGGAGGCGAGGCGGCGTTCGGAGGTGCAGCCATGGGGAGCTCAGTCGAAATGGGTAATCCTAATTTTCCTTCCTTGTTTAGAAGAAATGAAGATGAATTGAAGCTGCTAGGTTTAAGTGACGACTGGACCGGCGACTTGAAGAAGGAGAGAACCGGCTTCTGGACCGGCGGAGGCAAACAGAACCGGACCGCAACAGAATTGACTCGGTATGAAACAGAGTTGACTGGTTTGTTGTCTGGTTCATGCAATCAGACCCGGTCTGCAAATAGGAAGGGTGGTGACTGGATTTTTGATAGCGGGGCAACGAACACTATGTTTTATGACCCGAAGGATTTTTCAGACTTAGCATCGCAATCAAAATCTCACATTGAGACCGCCAGTGGAGAACTTGTAAAAGTGACAGGGGGAGGCTCGATTATATTGTCAGACCGGATAAAACTGAATAATTACCTCTATGTTCCAACATTATCCTCGAAGTTATTATCACTTAGTCAAGTAACCGGGGAACTTAACTGTGTTGTGCTGATGTACCCTCGGTTTTGTCTCTTGCAGGACATTCTTACGAAGGAGATCATTGGGCGTGGTACTGAGCGAGGAGGCATTTACTATGTTGATGAGGTGATTCGCCAGGGACATTCCATGCTTGCTCACGGAATGGTCAACATGCAACTTTGGCTATGGCACAAGCGTCTCGGTCATCCTTCATTTGGGTACCTAAAACTGTTATTTCCTAGTCTTTTCGAAAATAAGTCTATTGATATGACATGTGAAACTTGCATTCAAGCAAAAAGCCATAGAGTTTCGTATTCTCTAAATAATACCAGGGTTGAGTCTGTTTTTTCTTTGATACATTCTGACGTATGGGGGCCAGCTCCACATTTGAGTAATAACCAATTTCGATATTTCGTATTATTTGTGGATGATTTCTCTCGAATGACCTAGATATATTTTTTGAAACATAAGTCAGAAGTACCCCAGAAATTCTTCTTGTTCTATCAAATGATTCATACCCAATTTGATAAGAAAATACAAATCCTTTGTTCTGATAATGGAGGGGAATTCGTGAACCAAACTATGCAAGCCTTTTTCCACAAGAATAGGTTGATTCATCATACATCTTGCCCAAACACACCCCAACAAAATGGGGTTGCCGAGCGAAAAAATTGAATCCTACTTGAGATGACCCGAGCTATGATGATTGAGTCTCAAGTTCCCAAACATTTCTGGCCCGAAGCCCTAGCTACATCTGCATACTTAATCAAATGCCTTCCCACCAAAATCCTGAACAAAAAAACTCTCTTACAAATCCTAAGTACTCATACAAATATACCTTCCATCCTCACCATTCCACCTCGGATCTTTGGCTGCTCAGTCTTCATCCACACCCCACAAGCCAACAGAAACAAACTCGAACCTTGTGCAGAAAAATGTGTCTTTGTGGGGTGGGGTATGACATTCACCAAAAAGGGTATCGGTGTTACAACCCATCTACTCGTCGCATCCATGTCACTATGGATTGTGGCTTATTAGAGTCAGACTTTTACTTTCGTCACCAACATAGTAGTTAGGGGGATAAAATCAATGAACTACTAAGTTGGTTTCCTAGTCCAAGTTGTCCAGGCGAGACTGATCCAACAGAGCAGGTAGATGGAGCCACAGAGTCTGCTTCCAACATAGATAAGGCTGACAAACTCGTACACACAACCAATGAACCTTCTTCGGACGATGTCCAACAAGAGATAAATGAGCCCTACTCTGATCTGTCATTTTCTTTGGCTTCCTCCACTAATCATGATGATAGATCAAACCCGGAACTAGAAGAACCTGAGACATATGTCTTACCTCCCAGAATTAACAGAGGGATACCACCAAACAGGTATTCACCAGAGAATGTTCCCGGTGCTTCCAAATATCCAGGGAACTTAGCCAGAGGAAGACTTGGTGATGTTGCGAAGGCTTTTTCTGTCAACCTATTGTCAGAAGAAATACCAAGAACTCCTCAAGAAGCAACAAAGAATAGTGAATGGCAGGAAGCGATGAACGCTGAAATGAAGGCACTGGAACAAAATAAAACATGGGAGGTATGTGTGCTGCCTACAGGGAAACGATCGGTGGGTTGTAGGTGGGTCTTTTCCATCAAATACAAGGCATACGGAACCATCAAACGACATAAAGCAAGGCTAGTTGCGAAGGGGTACACGCAGACATATGACATCGACTACTCAGAGACCTTTTCTCCGGTGGCCAAGATCAATACTATCAGAGTGATGTTTTCTGTTGCTGCAAACCAAGACTGGCCACTTCATCAATTCGATGTCAAGAATGCATTCTTACATGGAGAGAGCTGGAAGAGGAAGTGTACATGGAGGCACCACCGGGATTTTCTTATGGATTCCGAAAGAATGAAGTATGCAGACTCAAGAAAGCTCTATACGGTCTGAAACAATCGCCACGAGCATGGTTCGGGAGGTTTACACTTGCAATGAAGAAGTATGGGTACAGACAGAGCAATGCAGATCACACTCTGTTATACAAAAGAAGGGAAGGTTTGGTTACATGCCTGATTATCTATGTAGATGATATGATCATAACATGGAGCGATGACGAGGAAATTGAACGACTTCGAGAAAACCTATTCTCAGAGTTCGAAATGAAGGATCTTGGTGGGCTCAAATACTTTCTGGGAATCGAAGTGCTCAGGTCGAGAGAAGGAATTTTCATATCCCAACGGAAATATATATTAGACCTCCTGGTAGAAACTGGTATGCTAGATTGCAAACCTAGTGATACTCCGATGATGGTGAACCACAAGCTCAAGATGACTGAAGGAGGCATACTGGCAGATCGAGAAAAGTACCAGAGGTTGGTCGGGAAGCTAATTTACTTGGCCCACACCAGGCCAGACATTGCGTACGCAGTTGAGGTAGTGAGTCAATTCATGCACCAACATCAGGAAGATCACATGGAGGCAGCTATGAGGATAGTGAGGTATCTAAAAGGTACACCTGAAAGGGGAATTGTGTTCAAGAAAAATGGACACCTGGAGGTCAAAGCCTATACTGATGCAGATTGGGCTGGCAACCCAAATGATAGAAGATCCACTGCAGGCTATCTCACTCGATTCAGAGGGAACTTAGTCATGTGGCGAAGCAAGAAGCAGAAGGTAGTGGCCTTGTCCAGTGCAGAAGCAGAATTCAGAGGAATTGTTAAAGGAATCACAAAAATCCTATGGTTAAAGAAGCTAATGGATGAGATTGGCTTTCCCTTGAAACTCCCTGTACGGCTATTGTGCGATAATAAGGCGACAATCAGCATATCAGAAAATTCGGTTCAACATGACAGAACCAAACACGTGGAGGTAGATCGACACTTTATAACGGAGAAGATTGAAGAAGGCACGGTCATACTTCCATTCGTGAGATCAGAAGACCAGTTAGCAGATATGCTCACAAAGTATGTTACCGGAAGATTATTCAACGAAGCACTGTGTAAGTTGGGCATTGAAGACCCCACTGCTCAACTTGAGGGGGAGTGTTAGAATATAGAAACAACATATTAGGAAACAACATATTAGGAAATATGTTAGAATATAGAAACAACATATTAGGAAATACCACAATAGGAAGTAATCTTTTGTATTATTTACTTTCCTTTTCTAATTGTTTCCTATTCTCACAATCTGTACACTATATGTAATAGTCATGGATGAATAACAATACAAGTTGACAAGCTTCAAACAAATCTCAATCAAACAATCCCACCAACACTCTGCACCATCAAGATTACCATGGTTCCCTTGGAGCGCCACACCATCACCGGGCACCTCTGGCCTCAGCCAGAAGGGGTGTGCTTCTCATTAGTGGCGCGCCACCACTTGGAGGGCATCCTCCACCCTTGACCACCATTCGTACAAGAGACAAGATAACACAATGTACAATGTCAGACGGACAATTGAGTACCTACATTCCCTAATACAGTGCTCCTTGACCTACTTTCAGTTATTTAATGATGATACAGACACGCCTGACAAAAAGGTGTGACAAGACAGTCTGTCAAAAATACATGTCCAATTAGGACATTAATAAGCACCCAACCATGATCACTTAACCAGATGATACCTGAGATGACCATGGTCAGGACTGACCCGACTTAAGCTAGAGGTGAGGGTTATAAATACTCTCATCCACATCTTTCTCATTTTTTTTTATATTGCATTGAATACTCACCCTCCATATTCTCTGCATTTACTCCCCCATAAACGAAACTTCGATTGACTTGATCGTCATAGGGGAAACAACGGAAACACCCTGAGTTTTCATTCCATGCAGGTCATAGGAGCAACGAGCACTACAAGAGAAGGGTGAGATAACGACTCAAACACTATTGAGCTGTGAATAATTTATTTATCTAATTATTCACGGCTCAAATACTATTGAGTCGTCATTTTATTAAAAAATAATATTTTTCGCTACTCAAATTTTTTTTTTTTAAAGAAATTGTGATTTTTTCTTTTTGCTATTTTTCACGGCTTAATCGCTATTAAGTTTTCATTTTATTAAAAGAAAAAATAACGACTCAATCACTATTGAGACGTCATTTTATATATAAAAAAAAAAAATTCACGACTCAACCAAAAATGCCGCCATAATTATTTTGGCGGCATATACTATTTTAGCCGAAAATTATCACGTCTCATTATATATTGAACCGTGATAATTCTCCCGACACATTATATAATCGCTCATTAATTGAGTCGTTAAAAATACATTTTTAACCGTTATTCGATATCTCTCCCGTAGTGAATATGACCAATCCGGACCGCTCCGAACCGAATATACCAAACTACGTGATCCAATTAGGTCCATCCGTTAAATACGTACTCCTCCAGGCGAGACCATACCAGACGAAATCTCCACTTCAGACGTAGACAGGTTACGTATTGTTTTAATCGCTAACGTGATGTCGACTGTCGTGTTAATAATACTATATGTTTTTTTTTTGCCAATAATAATACTATATGTAAACAACCGCTAATTTCTCCTACAAATATCCCAAACGGTGTGTGCGCACAGATCACGTTGAGACTAGGGGTGTCAAAACGGGTCATGGGTCGACCTATGGGTCGTGTCGACCTTGGGTCGTGTCAGGGACCCTCTGACCCAAACCTGACCCGTGTAATAGTATGGGTCAGTTTTTGAAACCCAAACCTGACCCGCGGGTTGGTGGGTCAACCCGCGGGTCAGAATGACCCGTCAGTAATGGTAAGGGTTGGGTCAGATTGATTCGTTCGACCTCCATGACCCGCGGGTCAATCTGACCCATTCGACCCATCATTTCAATAAAAACAAAAACTAGATTAAAATATATAAATGGAATGGGTCATGGGTTGACCCGTGGGTCAAGGCTTCTGACCCAAACCTGACCCGTGTTTTCACGGGTCATCCATGGGTCGTGTCAAAATGACCCATGGGTCAAAAACTCTGACCCAAACCCAACCCGTGAGCGGGTCAACCATGGGTCACCCACGGGTTGGGTCAAATTTTGACACCCCTAGTTGAGACGCATTTTTGGACTTTAGTTTGTAGTTGCCCTTCATCAGCCTCCAAGCCGCAAAGCATGTCGACAGTACCAAGCCGCAAAGCATGTCGACAGTTCCAAGCCGCAAAGCATGTTCAAATATTGTGTTCCAATTGGAATTATTTTAAAAAGTATCATGATAAAAAATATATTTAGAAAAGTGTTATATTGAAATTTGGTTTTTAGCCATCTATGCATAAAATTTAATTTTTGTTTTTTATCCAAAATGCTACCCTCATTGGCGTTCAATTTTTTTTTTTTTACGACTCGATATTTAATTAAAAATAAAACTATGTATTTATTGAAAAATATTATAGTACGCAAATATTTTAATTGCGATTCAAATTAAGCAAACAATATTAAATTTGGACTTACGGATTGACTGTACGCTCTGCTGTAAGTTGAGATATGAAAATTTGACTTAAAACAATATAACTCAGACCTTATAAGCGTCATTTATGTCGTAATTCAATTATCTACTTAGGATAATTTTTTTGGATTAGAAATACAGTGATTTTTTAACCTAACATAGTTTGTTTTATAATTTGATCGAAATAATTAAATGCATTAGGTGATAAATTTAATTATGTACTTACTCAAAAAAAAAAAAAATATAGTGCGTAGATAATTTAATTACGAATTAAATGACACTAACTATGCGTTAATTTTTTACTTTTAGGCTGACCGTATAATACGATACGTAAAAAAATCTACATACGATACGTAAAAATCTAAACATCTAAACTGTGATTTCATTGTTTAAATCACTGTTTAGATTTTTACGTATCGTATTATACAGTCAGTCTAAAAGTAAAAAATTAGCGCCTAGTTAGCGTCATTTAATTCGTAATTAAATTATCTACGCACTGTAATGTTTTTTTTTTTTTAGTTAAGTACATAATTAAATTTCTCACCTAATGCATTTAATTATTTCAGTCAAATTATAAAACAAACGATGTTAGGTTAAAATATCGTTGTATTTATAATCCAAAAAATTACCCTAGGTAGATAATTGAATTATGACATAAATGACGTTAACCGTTGGGAGTTTGGACTTACATGGTCTGAGTTATATTTGTTTAAGTCAAATTTTCATATATCAACTTACGACAGAGCTTACAGTCAATCCGTAAGTCCAAATTTAATATTTTTGCATCAATTGTATCACAATTAAAATATCTACGTACTATAATTATTTTCAATAGATACATAATTTTCAATAGCCCCCCCCCCAAAAAAAAAAAATAATAATAATTGAACGCCATTAAGAGGTAGCGTTTTTCACAAACGATTAGCGCTTTTTGTAAAAATAAATTAAGCACTACATAGTAACGCTTATGCATAGATTACTATTTTTTTTTTCAGATATACAATTTTCTAAATATAGTTTTTTAACATGCCTACGTTTTTTAAATATTCCAAGTGGAACACAAGATTTGAACAAGTCCAACGCAGCCGAACATAGATTACCTAAAATTGACCGACAGCACTAATTTCAGACATGGATTGCGCAAAACCCATTAAAAGAACTTGGGCGCCCAAATGTTTGCATCTACCAATTTTTATTTTTATTTTCATTTCATGTGGTTAGTGCATTGTTGAATGTGATTAATTATAAGTCTTACCTTCATATCTAATTTTTTATTTTTATTTTTTGTGTGCGTGTATTTTATCCTCTTATTCATTTTTATTTTTTTAAACTATAAATCACATTGAACTCATAACGCGGTCTTGGGTTCGTTTTGAACCCAAAATAATATTTATGGGTTAAATCATTTTACGGTTTTAAAAATTGAAGACCAATGAAAGTGAACAAAATAGTAAAATTGTGGTTTTAATAAAAATAATAATATTTAAAATAAAAAAATGAACGGCAGTACCGACTGTGCAAATAACATGTTCAAACTTATATAAATGCAAATATCATCATGAGTAATGCAAATAACATGAACAAACACCCTAATACCATTTACCCTTAAAAGAATGTTACTTCTTGGACATAGGGATGCATATGATATGGCAACCTTAGAATTTTTTTGGGTCAAATTAACGCTTTACTTGATGAAATAAAACGTCGTGATCCAAGATCACGGTTGTTCGTACATACAATCATTCACAGCTAAACAAATAAATGGAAATGGAGGTCTTTCGACCCAATCATTCAGACTCACTCCCCGTCTCGCTTGGTTCGCTATCCAATTCGCACATTCATTTGTCATTCTTGGAATCACTCGTCATTGCACTTGTTTGAGTTGCTCCGCTAGTGCTCGTGTGTTGGCGATGATGTTAGCCACCCTCCAGTGTGTCGGTCCTTGTTCAAGTTGTTGGTGTACCGTTTGTGAATCTGTCTCAATGATGATGCTTGGTCATCCCGATTGTATCGCTAGCCTTACACCTTCATGTATAGTCATGACTTCCATTGATTCGACATCTTCACTCCGGTATCTCCGATTTAGACATCCCACGACCTGTCCATGATTGTCCCGCGCGACCACCCCTATGCCCGCTTGTTTTGAATGTTGGCACCACGATGCATCACAATTAATCTTAATAACACTTGAAGTCAGCGATCTCCATTCTTGTTCCCTTTGGTCTTGTATGGGCGAACCTTCGTCTGCCTCAGTGTGCTCCGTTCGGTTTTGTTGCCTCTGTTCCTCGTAGGCTCGCTTGATCTATTTGATGACTACCCTTGGGCATGGTTGTTTTGCTTCGAAAGCCGCCTTACATCTCGTCTTCCATATTTGCCAACAAGTGAGCATCGTTATTACCCATCTCCTGTCATTCGCCCCTCCTTGGCCCTTGGCTCCTTTCGTATTTCCTCGAGTCATTCAACCATGTTTACATTGTTTGGTCGGCTCACTCGCAGCCCTAGTACCTCGTACCAAACTCGTTCGGTCCATTCACATCCTAGTATCATGTGTTCCCTCGTTTCCACTTCTCCGCATATGGGGCATCCGAGGCTCACATTCATACCCCTCCTAACCATGTTTGCCTTGGCGGCTAATGAGTTCGTGGTTAGTCTTCATATGATTTTTTTTTACCTTTGGCATTACATTTGTTGCCCGCATGCCCTTCCACATTTCGTCGTCCCTTGTATTCCTCGGTCGTTCGGTTCAGTCAGATGTCTCGCGAATTCTGTGATAAACCGACCGAACCGTATGAGCTCCATTCCTCGTGTGTGGCCAAATATACCGGTCTGTCCCTCCATCTCGTGGTAGTGGTATATTAATGATGTGCTCGACATCTTCTCGATTGCCAATGCTTTTGACTACATTCGCGTTCCAAGTTCCATTCGGTTGTATTAGGTCACGAACTAGCAAGTCTCCTCCGTTTTTCACCCTTGTTTCGGCACATATCCTCTTGGATTCCTTGGTATAGATCCATGGGTCTTCGAACACTCAGACACTTTTTCCCGCTCTTATCACCCATACTCCCTCTCGCTTTAATACCTCTTAAACGTGAAGAAGACTACTCCACCCCCATGAGGCCCGACCACCTCTTTTCGCTTCTAGGAAAGTGCATCTCGGGAAATATAGTCCCTTTAGGACCTGTGCGCATAAGTTATTTTGTTCGGTCATCAACCTACTTGCCATCTTCGTGAGTAGCGCCGTGTTGAATGTTTGTAGTTCTCAGAACCCAAGACCCCCCGCCTCCTTCGCAAATGTTAGAATCTCCCATCTCCTCCAATGTGTCCTTTTGCCTTCTACGGTTTTTCCCCACCAAAAGTCCGCAGTGAGGCGTTTATTTCCGAGCACCATGTTTTTGGTAACTGGAACACACTCGTTACATATGTGGGGATCGTCGTGATAATCGCTTTGATGAGGATCTCCTTACCCACTTGGTTCAATGATTTCGACCTATACCCGTTCTGTTTGTCATTGACTTTGTTTTTTAGGAACCCCAACGTCTCTTTCTTCGAGCGGCCTCATAGAGAGGGTAATCCCAAGTACTTGCCCGGATCACTCGTGCCATGTATGTTGAGGGCAACCTTAATCCTTTCACGTTCAGATGCGCACGCGCACTTACTAAAGTATAGTGCCAATTTGACCCTATTAATTCTTTGTCCTGAGACTTTGCAGTAGTTGTCCAAGATCTTCCTCATGTTCTCGGCTTGTGTTGTTGTTCTTCCCATAAAGAAAAGCGAGTCATCGACAAATAACAAGTGGTGTAATTCAGGGCATTGTCGTCGAAATGTAATCCCTCTAATTTCCTCTTCCCTTGCCGCACCTATCATCCTCATCGAGAGCACATCCACAAGTAGGATAAACAAGTAAGGTGAAAGTGGGTCACCTTGGCATATACCTCGTGATGGTTGGATGATGTCCGTTCTAGTTCCATTAACCATGACTTGGTATGTGGTTGTAGATATGCATGCCCCAATCCATTCCACCCACTTCTCCGTAAATCCTCGGCTTCTCAACGTGTCCAAGAGGAATCCCCATTCGACTCTATCATACGCCTTTTGCATATCAATCTTTATGGCACATTCAACCTTGCTCCCATTTCGGCCCACTTGAAGGTGGTGGAAAACTTTATGGGCTACCATGAAGTTGTCCTGTATGTTTTGCCCTGATACAAATGCACTCTGGAAAGGAGTGATAAGATATGATAGATACATTTTCAAGCGGTTCACCAACACTTTTGAAATTATTTTGTACATAAAATTGCAGCAGCTTATGGGCCGAAACTCACTAGGTTGTGTTGGGTTTTGTATTTTCGGTATGAGTACAATATCTGTGTTATTTAGGGTGTTTTGGAGGATACCTGTGTTGAAGAAAGCCTTGACCGCGGTGATGATATCCGCCCCCACGACATTCCAATTCCGTTGGTAGAACAATCCCGGAAATCCATCCGGACCCGGTGCTCGTGATCCTCCTAGTTGGTAAATCGCCGCCCGAATTTCTGAGTCTGTTACCTCCCTTGTCGACTTGTCATTCATCTCAGTTGTCACTTGCCTCAGTATGTAACGAAGGAAGTCCTGCCCCGGTTCGGTTTTCTGAAGTGAACATGTGCCCATAGTACCTATAAAGCTCATCGACAATCCTTCCCTCGTTCTCTATCCAATCCTCGTTCTCATTTTTCATTCGGCATATATGATTACGTCTCCTTCTTGCTATTGTGGTTTGGTGAAAATAGGTAGTGTTTCGGTCATTTTACCCCCTCCGTTAGCCATTTTACCATCGACCTCTGTTTCCAATATGTTTCCTCTCTTGTCCATATGGCCTTTAGTTTCCCTTTCAACCTGTTATCCTCCCGGATCGCCTCTTCATCCATATTTCCTTGTGCATTCCTCCTTAGGGATGCTTTGATGTTATCTATTTCTTGCATGTTGTTCCCAAAGTGGTGCTTGCTCCATGATGTGAGGTACTTTCGGCATTTATTCAACTTGACATACACCCCTTGTGTTTCCCTCCTCGAGGTTGGGCGGTTCCATGCATCTCTAATGACCTCCTTACATGTCGTGTTCTCTAACCACATAGCCTCAAACTTGAACCGCCTCTTTGTATTCTTTGTCGGTCTCTTGAGTTGGACCACCATTGGTGAGTGGTCCGAGCCGATCGCCATTTCATTAATACATCTCCCATGTTGGTGTCTCATTGTCCACTCTGCATTTGTGAGAATCCGATCAAGGCGCTCACTTATCCGGTTCGGTCCACTCCTATTGTTGCACCATGTATAGGGGTAGCCGTGTGCTCCCAAATCTTCCATATTGATATCCTCGATAAATTTCTTAAATTCATCCATTTGACTTTGTGACTTCCTCCTTCCACTTTGTTTCTCGTTTTGGTGGCATATTGTATTAAAATCACCGAGTACCATCCAACTTCCTCGTCTATTCGATCCTATTGTGCGGATGAGCTGCCAATTTTGGGTTCTTTCATGCGTCTCTGTGCTTGCATATACCCATGTGACAAACATTGGTTCAGTTTGCCTTTCGAGCTGCACCTCGCAATCTATCATGTTCTGATCGACGTATAGAATTGAGACTTTTGTCTCCGATGTCCACCATAAAGCTAGGACTCCCACTACCCCACTCGGGTTCACATAGAACTTGTTTCTCATCCCCAATCGTGTCTGAATCCTTTCACAGTAGGTATCCCCATTTTTTGTTTCCATTAGAAAAATGATGCTCGGGCGATACTTTTTGTTGAGGTTTTGGTTGAACTGTCAGGGCAGACTCCAGACCCTGACAGTTCCATGAGATTGTGTTCATTGGACACCCGTGGCTGTTTCGGGGCAGCCACCAGAACCCTTGTTCAGGTCATGTGATTCCTCCTTCATGCTCGTTGCCACCTTCTTTCTCTCGGTCCTCCTTTGTTTATTTACGTTTGTCTTATCCTCCTCCTAGGACTCTTCCATGTCTTTAGGGCCGAGTGTTCACTCTCCTCCTCTTGACGCCTCATTCGCTTTGTCTCGGGTTGTTCCTCCATGTCCTCACCGGTTCGCTTTAGTGTCATCTTGTTCAGGAATGGGCTTAGTCCGGATGTAGGGTTGTGGTTAGGTGATTGGGGTGGGGTGTCGGGGTGTCGAGGTGGGGGGGGGGGGGGGGGTTCCACTATGTATGTTTGGAGGTTGGTGGATGTATCAGCTAGGTCCATAGGTGTCAGGTTATCGGGTAAGTAAGTGATCATAAGTTGACAATGTTTGGCAGGTATGTCGGCTCAGTTCAGTTCTGTTTGAGGTGAGTCGGTTCTTATAGCAGGTTGGTCGACTCAGTCATGTAGTGGATGGGTAAGGTTTAGGGTTTGTGTGGCTATGTTTAGGGCTTGGGTCTGTATGGATGGTAGTGGTTGTGGTAGGGAGCTGCGGTCATCTCGGTGTAGTGGCACATGTATGGTTAGAGCAAGCTGCGATTTAGCCTTCTCTGGTCTTTCTGGTTCGTATCGCTCGACCCTGTCCTCCCCCTCCGCCTGTGCCATGTCAGTGTCCATATCTACCCCTTCCTTGCATTCCGGTGATCTATTTGGGGGTGAATCTTCCTTACCCCCTTCCGCATGCACCTTCGGCCCTGGCCTCCCATGTTCGCGTATTTTGGACATTTTCCTATTTCTGACCTCGGCCATGATATCAAACCATAACCTCCTCACTCCTCGGTTCTGGTTCGTTCCTTGTCCCTTATCGCCACCTTCGTGTTTCTTTGTCGTGGCTTGTTTGGGGCGCACCCCCACTAGCCACGAGCCATACATGGGAACTTTCTGATCGTATTCCGCCATTTGGACCTCTGACTTACATGATAGTGTCGTGTGGCCTAATATTCCACACCCGTAACAATAATCTGAGAGTCTTTCATAATTTATCGATGCTCATCTATTCTCTCCCTGCGAGTTCTTCCAGCAGAATCCCGCCATTAACGGTGCATCCTCATTTACTTCTACTCTAATTCTCATGTAGCTTCTACAAATTCTCCCAACATGCGTCTCAATCTCAATACATTTCCTTATCATATTCCCTATTTTCCAAGCATTGGTTTCACTAAACTTCTCAAGCCCTACATCATGCACTTGGGTAGAGAATGTTACCTTATTGAACTCAACCTCCTTCACTCTCACTCTTGGGGTCCCACCTTTTGATGTTTAGAATGTGGCCATTAACCGCCCATAGTGAGCGGTCCAATATCTGATCGGCAACCTCTTGTGTTCCAAAGTCGAATAGCAAGATTCCTGTCTCAGCTTTCGAGATCGCGACTTGGCCGTATCTAGCCCATGCCGACCTCAATACCTCGTTAATCACGTTCAATTTCAGCGATTTTTGGGCTATTAGCTTGCCCAAGTACCATGTTCCACGTAAAATGGGTTATGTTTGCTTCGCTCAAGGGTTGGTCTCTCTTCTCTCTGTTTTAAGCTCCCGGGCTCGATTGCTTGGTAAACGACGTTCTTTCCTCTCTCGGCCAGCCACGATAGGATGATCCGTGGCATTGGTATCTTCGATTGCTTGAGGCCCCGCTCCCTGTCACCCCTTGGTTTGGTGGAGCTGGTCTGGTGCCAGCAGATTCTGCAAAGTTTGGCCAAGACTCCGTTCCTCGCTGGTCACGTTCTTTCTTCGGTTTTGCATGGGCACATCCCTTCCATCTGCAGTAGTTCGCTCAGAATGTTTTTGCTGTCGTTTTACTTTGTCTTCTCGCCTTTATTGCAGACAAAACTTCCACCAATCGGGAGCTAGGGAACGTTGCTGTCTTCTGCAGTAAATAGTTGGATGTATTCGATCAACACCTGAAATCTTTGGATTGCAATTAATGCAAGCGAGATTCTCGGCCAATTGAGAAATGGGATTCTGTCACGCAGTGGAACCCTAGGTGATTTGGGGCTTCTCCAAAACGGACAGAAAAACGAACTGAGCAGCAAGTGGACTACATGCGCGAGCCACGGAAAAAACTCTATCTTTTTTCTAATAGGCAACCTTAGAAATAGGTAAGTATAATGCTGACCGTACAGTATTATATTAGGGTGACCGTACAGTACACGACAGCATGTACAACATGGATCTACAAAAGCATTCTACGCAAATAATACACAAATTATTACAACTAAGTTTTAAAAGCTGAGATAGAAAGGGTGCAAACAGTCCAGTCGGTTCAATTTCCGGGAATTTACATCTCTTTATGGACCATAGCGACATTCTGACAATTTACATTACCTTTTTTTTTGTTACACTTCTTCATGGCTGGTGCTCTTCAAAATGTTGTACTTACAGAGAGGGCAAGTGGCGTTCATGTGTAGCCATTTATCGACACAAGTGCAATGGAAGTGGTGGTGGCATGGCAATTCCCTCAGCTCAACTCCATCTTCATAAGAGGTGAGACAGATGCAACACTCCTATACATTTAATTACCATTTATGTCATTTCGGATGTGCACAAACATCATAGAAGGTAGCATGATAAAAACGAATTTAGCATAAAGAATTGAGAAACTAAGGCTACTTACTGCATCTTCATGCGACAGGTAGTGCTCCACGGGAGATTCAATGTTGTTTCCACATTCAACCATCAATCCCCCACGAGACACTGCTATTATATCAGCACCATTCTTCTCTCCATTGGCCTCAGTTTTGAATCTGAACTTAGGAAGCTGTTCAATATCTTCTTTCGTTGCTCCTTCCTGTTTTGATTAATGATAAGTACGAAACGCATTAGACGCAAGTTGCCAATTAGTTATATCATGAAAATGATCACTTCTATTGATAGGTAACGAGAGTAAAAGCAGAGTAATCTTATTTAGTGGCCTAGCTAACTTGTATCGAAGAGTGAGAATCATGGACCGTCACATATCTCAGACCCCATGAACAATGACTTCTCAGCCAACAGGAACTAACTCATGAATCTACAAACTGGTTCGCAAACGAGATATGCTAAAGTATAACTTAGTCATTCATCTATCAAAATTGGAAATAGGCGACATAGAATGTAGAGAAAGTTAGAATTCATGAATCTACCTGGTTCGCCAAAGAGATGATAAAATACAACTGAGTCTATTGATATTAATCTATCGAAATTGGAAAGGGGTGACATAGAATGTAGGGAAGTTTTGACAGCAGGCTAAAACTGTATTTTAGTGTTATCTATTGACAAATAATAATACTGTATGAACTTCTTTGCGGTTACTCCTCTGCCTGCTAATTTTTTTTTGTTTAGGGCAGTTGTAATTAATTATCAACTCTCAACAGTTTCAAACATATTTCAATGTTTCAAGTTCTGTATCATGAAAATAGATTACTGCTTGTGTTAAAAGATCAGGATTTCATTAGTCCGGCACCAGGAGAGCACACTCAAATACAAATATTAAGGAGAATATACAAAAATGAGAAATTACACTACTGGACTAAAACATCCCTTTTGATGCAGATGACATGAGAATAATATGCCAAATTTAAACCACAACAACAATCTTCATTTTGTGACACAGTACATGGAAAATGAATAGTGCTGAGAGTAGAGGTACATGAATTATTAACGAATACCATCCACAAGACACAGACTTAATAGAAAACAATGTGATCAATTGAGTAAGTGAAAAATGAATATAGTATTCTATTCTTGCACTGTCCAAAAGAGTTACCTGATCTGAGACGGCATATAAAATAGCAATGATACATGGAAGGCAACAGCAAACTGCAATGCCAATGACACAAGCGAGCGCAACACAGAAGGCCACAAAGAACACATCAAATCCCAAGAAGATTATGCAAAGCCTACAAAGTACCAATATCAAGGTAAGATTTTATTACCCGCTTCTGATACAATCTGAATTGCTTTACATAAAGTATAATATCAAGACAGACCAGTAAAGCTGAGGAGCATCATTTGACAAAGTTTGGCCACCCGCAGAGACCCAGTAGAAGCCTATGATCCACCATATAAATGAAAACATTGTATTTGCTGACTCCAGGTGCTTTGCTACACTGCTGAAAGTGTGACAAACAAATGGAGCAGATATCAATAATTCTATAATAACAACTTAATATGCTGGAATAAAGCATGTTCAATGCAGTTACTAAGTAAAAAGGTATATTATTAGTTATTACACTTACAGACAAAAGCTTGTCTGGCACGATACAAGCCCAATATCAGTTTCATTTTACGAAAACTGAGTTGCTCAACAGCTTAAGTTTTGGTTTGAATTGAGTTCACATAAAGGATGATAAATTTAAACACAATTAAGACATAACTCAGTTATAGGATAGAGTCTGTTATAGGGAAAATAAAGGAAAACTAAAAGGGAACAGAAGTTAAGCTGATCAGCTCATACTTATTTTTCTCATGTATATTAGAGTATAACCGCTAACCTATCCATTGCTAATCGAATACAAACATCTTAAGCACCTCAAACTGAATCGAAGCACCTCAAACTGAATCGAAGCACCAAATTGTCAGCAAATTCATCTATACTGACAAATCAAACATGAATAGTGAATCAAGCAATTCAACCTAAAAATCGACATAGTAAGTAATGCTAATGCATAAAGATATCTCATAAACATCCAAAAGTACCTGGTGTTATCTTCACTTAATTGTGTCAACGAGACATACTGGCTGGAATCCCCTTGGGAGCTCGGACTCTGCTCCTCAGTTCCCGTCCGATTGGTAGAGGTGGGCTGCTGCCGAGACGGATGCTGACGCTTCCGATACTCAGCGAGAACGCAAACCATATGCAGCACACACTGCATCCCGTAACCAATAATCCAAATCCTAAGCGGCATGGACGGCTTTTCCTTATGGCTCAGCACCAGGACTGACGCGGCAACCGACACGAACGCGAAGTTCCAGAGAACATCGAGGATCACCACGGGCCTGGTGTAGGCCCAGTCACTCTGCCTTTCTTCCAGCTGCTCAGCGGCAGCCTCTCGAACCAGCATCGACGGCTCGCTCATTAATCGACGGCTGCTTGCACGACGAAGGAACCGAGCCGCTTCCCGGAGGCTCTGGTTGCGTCGGATTGTGCGGCGGTTAGTAGGGATGGAGTCTTCGGCAGAACGAGACCCCGATAGGAGCGGCGTCGGGTCGGCGGTGGTGACATCGTCGGAGGATCGGGGCGTAGACATTGATGAAAGCAACGGGGGAGATAGGAAATGGAAGAGAGAAGGAAGTGTAGAAGATTAATTCGATGGCGCTATGGCCAGGTGGCTCTATTTGGTGGGTTCGAGTAGGAACCAGTAATTGGCGCGTACGTAGTCCCAACATGTAGGTATTATTATTATTATTATTGTTATAAAAGGATTAAAGCGAAGACCTATGCTTGCTAAGCGTGGATTTTAATACATTTTTGATTATATCAATATTTTCGGTAACTATATTTATTGAATATTACGTCATCCAAATGTATTTATAGATTAATTTTTCTTAAGTCACAAATAAGCTCTAATACTATTTATGACTATTACAATTGAGATTAGGGGTGATAATTTTTTTTTGTAGAACCGAATTCCCGACAAGACCGGCCCGACTAGAACCGAGACCGAGCGGCCGTTTTTTTTTCTTCAAGGTCGGTCTCTGTCTCGTTCTTTTTCTCTGAAAACCCGTTTAGGACCGGTCCGACCCGAAGTTACTATACAACCCATAAAAATCAATGATGTATGTTTGGAACAATGAAAGAAAATAAACTTTGTTTAGAATTTTGTGTGTTTGTTACTTGGTTGATTTGTTACTTTGATTTGTACTTTGTAAGTTTGTTACTCTGATTCCAATAATGTTTGTATTTGGACAAATTAAGTTTTTTTTTTTGGTGTAAGATTTGGTCCAGGATCGAGACCGACCCGAGTCAAGAAAGACCGACTCAGGCGGACTTTTTTGGCCGAGGTCGGTCTCGGTCCTCTAGAAGGCAATACCGAAATTTCAGTCTCGGTCTTGCCTTCAGTCCCGACCCGCCCATGATCAACCCTAATTGAGATGTGTGATCTAAGCTTGTTAATGAACCGGTTCGGGGTCGAACCGGTTCTGAACTGGTCTAGTTTGAAAAAAAACAGTACTTTTTTCTGTTTCTAAAAAAACTGGTCTGGTTTAAGGAAAAAAGAATTGGTCTGGTTCGAACCGATTCAGAACCGGTTTGAACTGTTCTGGTCTATTTTTTTAATAACAATTTTGGTTAGGAAATAATCTGGTTCAAATCGAACCTAAACCGGATGAAAATCTTGTCCAACACACTGAACCGTCTGAAAAATACTGAACCAACTAAAAAACACTGAACCAGCTGAAAAAACACTGAACCGATTGAAAAATACATTGAACCGACTGAAAAATACACTGAACCGATTGAAAATCTGTTCCACAACCGACTAAAATCCTGTCCAACATCAACATACGAGAGTCCAATATATCTCTAGGTTTGGTTTATTGAAGACATCTCTAGGTTTGGTTTAAGTTCAGACCGGTTTAGTTGATTTTGCTTCAAACCGGTTCTAAAATTATATAGGTTTAAAGTGTTTTGATTTAAATTTAAGTATAAACCAGTATAAAAAAACGAGTCGAGTCGAACTGATTCAAACTGGATTTTTGGTACTATTTTGAACTGGTCTATTTGAAGCCTAAAAACACTTGTTTGGTTTTGAAACTAATTCGGCCGAACCAGTTCGAACCAAACCAGTTCCAGACCAGACCAGTTAATCCGAACCGATTAATTTGAACAAGCCTATGATCCGATCCTAACAAATGATATTTTAAGGATGGTGAACTCAGTGGGTGGATCGAATGAATCCAACTAAGAAAGTTATAGTTTGAGTTTTCACAAAAAGAAGCTCGTCATTCTTAAGAAGTATAGTCCTCGCACATTACAAAAGAAAAATAATAAATTACCTATTTGGTTATTTATATTGGCATGTGTTACTTTTGGATTAAAACTCATGGTATTTAGTTACTTTTATTTAAAAATATTAATTTTTAGTTTAAATCACTATATATCGTTAATTTTGCTCTATTAGTAATTTCACGTGTCTTACAAGAGATATTTTGATGCATAAAGTAGTGAAAAATCCCTCAACAACTTACATATACAACAAGACTAAGAAAACGACGATGAATCTGATCGTTCCATTGAAGGATCTACAAATGTGGGACCTTGGAGATCCTGATCGCGTTCATCATCATGGTAGTGTTCCTCAACAACATCGGATATATGTCGATCTCATCAATGTTGGTCGGAGTTGTTGTTGTGTGTCTTCACATAGCCTCAATTAGAGCACTGAGAAACTTGCAATTGCAGAAAACCATCATTATTTCGTTCTTCACTCTCTTGTTATAATTGTTGGGATATTAGTCGCTGCTAATTTCCGCCTTGCAGGACCTTGGGATTCAATGGATCAAGAGAAATGCACACCACACAAGGATTTACGTGGTTCATCAATTTGGCTACGTACACGGCTCACACCCACATTTTCACTATAGACAAATAGTGTTACAAATTGTGCATCACATAATGTATCGCCCACACTCTAAAATAATCACTTCGTATTTTTGGCTTACAAATACAACACTATTTTCTCCCACTCTCAATACTCCAACAACCGTTTATTTTCTTCTCTCTTTCTTGTGGTTCTTCCTTCCTTCAGCATTGTTGGATTCTTATTGATGTAAAAAGGATGACAATCTTCAATTGTTTGACGACATTGCTGAGTGCCTTCCCCACTCTGATGAGTGGCTTGCCCACTCTGATGAGTGACTTCTCCACTTCAGTTAGTGCCTTGGCCACTTGTTGAGTGGTGGTGGTGGCCCGAAGGTCTCCATTCTCAACAATCTCCCACTTGGAGACTTTACTCCACCTGTATCCATGAGTGAATTGGGTGTGAGGCTCTCCTGTCTTCTATGCTTGAAGACCCAGTGAAGCTGAGCATAACTCCAGTTTCTTTGTCGTGACTGACTTGGTTAACATGTCAGCTGGGTTCTTGCTGCCCTGGACCTTTTCAAGTGTTAAAATTCCATCCTCTAGTAGAGATCTGACGAAGTGATAACGAAGTCCAATATGCTTGGTCCTTCAATAAAATGCAGAGTTCTTTGCCAAATGTATAGCACTCTGACTGTCACTATGCAAAATATTCTTCATCTATCTTAAACCCAATTGTGCTAACAATCCCTGTAGCTAGATCATCTATTTGCTTGCCTCATTAACTGCTACGTACTCTGCCTTTGTGGTGGATAACACTACTATCTTCTGTAGCTGTGAAATCCAACTGACTGCAGTAGTCCCCACTGTGAATACATAATTGGTAGCACTCCTCATGTTGTCTACCTCACCATCAAAATTTGAGTCAACAAAACCTTGTAGTCTCAACTCGTTTATTCTGAAACACATGTAACTATCGGTAGTGCCTCTTAGATACCTTAGTATTCACATGACTACTTCCAGTGTTGTCTTCTAGGATTAGTCATGAACATGATCACAGCTCCCACTGCATGAGCAATATCTGGTCTTGTGCAAACCATGACATATATGAGACTTCCAATGGTTGAGGCATATGGAACCTTAGTCAGTAAGTTCCTTTCATCTTCCGTATTGGGTGATTGCTCCTTGGATAGTCGAAAATGACTAGCCAATGGTGTGTTGACTGCTTTAGCATCACACATGCCGAATCTTTTGAGAACACACTCAATGTACTCCGCCTGAGATAACTCCAAAGTATCCTTTGACTTGTCTCTATTGATTCTCATCCCAAGAATCTGCTTTGCTGCACCCAAGTCCTTCATCTTGAACTCACTGGACAATTGAAGTTGATTTCACCCATATCTGAACCTGCCACTAACATGTCATCGACATAAAGTAGCAAAATAATATAGTTGGACTCAAACCTTTTGAAGTAGCAACAATGGTCAGCATTGCATCTGAAATAGCCATCCGTTTGCTTAAACCCATCAAACTTTTTGTACTACTGCCTTGGAGCCTGTTTTAATCCATATAAGCTCTTCTGTAGTTTACACACGAGTTTCTCCTTGCCATTTTCTGAGAAACCCTCTGGATGCTCCATGTATATCTCCTCCTCAAGATCACCATGGAGGAAAGCAGTTTTGACATCTAACTACTCAAGTTGCAAGTCTTCCGCTGCAACAATACTTAAAACTGACCGAATGGTAGTCAGTTTCATAACCGGTGAAAATATGTCGGTGTAATCGATACCTTCTTTCTGCTGAAATCCCTTGGCATAAGTCTCGCCTTGTACCTTTTGGAATCGTCATGCTCCTCCTTGACTCGATACACCCATTTGTTGTGTAACACCTTCTTTCCCACGGGTAACTCAACTAGCTCCCATGTCTGGTTAGAAATTAGGGAATCCATCTCTTCTTTCATTGCTTGCTCCCACTTTCTATAAAATTCTCCTTGACATGCTTCATCATAGCATTTAGGTTCTCCTGCATCTGTAAGCATCAAATAATTCATGTACTTTCTATTTGGTATAGGAGGTCGTGAAGATCTCCTTAATACAGGAGCTGAAGATGGAGACTGTGGTTGATCAGTCTGTTGTGTGCTGCTCTGCGATGTCTGTTCCTCTGAATGAGGACTCTCATCTTCTTGCTGCACTATACTTATGTACGGGACATCATCTGGATCAACGTACATAGGATCGACCTATGTTACACTACTAGGTTGTAGTGTATTTCTATCCTTGTACATCACCTTTTCATTGAATATGACATCTCGACTTCTCATAACCTTCTTGGTCTGGTCATCCCAGAACTTGTACCCAAGCTCATCTCCACCATATATGATGAAGGTGCATTTTAGTGACTTTGGGTCAAGCTTTCCCCTAGCCTGATCACTAATATGCACATATGATACACAAACCAAAAATTTTCAAATGAGAAAGTTTTACCTCTTTTTCGTTCCATACCTCTTCTGGTATTCCATACTCGAGTGGTACTGATAGGCCTTAGTTGATCAAGTATGTTGTTGTATTGACTGCTTCTGCCCAGAACTGGTTAGGCAGTCCTGCATGTATACACATGCTTCTGGCATTCTCAATCAATGTTTGGTTCATCCGTTCTACGACACCAATCTGTTGTGGTGTCCCTGGCACAGTTCTTTCTAGTCTAATGCCATTCTCGTATCAGAACTTCTGAACTCCATGTCATCATACTCGCCATCGTTGTCGAATCTCAATGTTTTGATCTTTAAACCTGTCTCAATTTCTACCATGGCTTTCCACATTTTGAACATCTCAAATACTTCATATTCATGTCTCAAGAAATAAACCCATACCTCTCTAGAATGATCGTCAATGAAAGTCACGAAATATGACTTGCCACCAATGGATGATACAGTGGTTGGGCCTCAGACATGCGTGTGAACTATCTCAAGCTTTTCTTGCTTCGATGATCTGCCACTCTTTATGAAGCTAACTCTCTTCTGCTTCCCAAAGATGCAGTTTTCACACAAGTAAGTGTCAACTGACTTTAGGTCTCGCATTCTTCCCTGTGAATGCATGATCTTGAGACCCTTGTCACTCATGTGACCAAGTCTCTGGTGCCATAAATTTGGATCATCTTTGCTGCCTGCAACTACAATTGACCCACCAATGTTCGTTGTCGTATAGAGTGTACCACTCTTCTATCCACGAGCGACTGTCATTTCACCTTTAGAAACCTTCCAAGTATCGCCATTGAAGGTAGTGGCATAACCTTCCATTGCGAGCTGACCCATCGAGATAAATTCTTTCTCAAGTCAGGAATGTGTCTCACATCCCTTAACTTCCACACATATCCATTTAACTTGATTTGTACATCACCCTTGCCAGCCACATCACAAGGTTGATAATCACCAAGATATACCTTACCAAGGTTACCTAGTGAATAACTCAATAAGAGTTCTATGTTGAAGGTCGCATGAAAGGAAGCTCCAGAGCCTAGCACTCATGACTCCGACTTGCTCTCCAAAGAGCATATCAAAGCATCACCTACCTCTTCTGCAACGGTGGTTGCCTCTGTCTTTCCTTCTTTATCTTTCTTCGGGGATCTACACTGATTCTTGTAATGCCCGAGCTTCCTGCAGTTCCAACATTCGATCACCTTCTAGTTCTGATTTTGATTGTTGGATTTTTTGGGATTTTGAGATTTCGACCTCCCATTTTTCGATTTGGACATATTGCGCCTTCCATTCTTGTTCGAAATAAAGAACCTTATGGTACAAGCTGTCTTCTATTTGCATCTTCCAGAATCCAAAATTTGTGCCATCAAAATGAAAAAAATTGGACTCTTTCTGTAACATCATTGCTCCCACTCGAACAGATAGGATGAATACAAAAATTATTTCGTAGAATAATTTCCGTAAACATCTTCCGTGCCTTTGATTCTCCAACCAAAGACTCTGATACCAATTGTTAGGATATTAGCAGCTGCTAATTTCCAACTTGCAGAACTTTAGGATTCAATGGATCAAGAGAAATGCACATGACACAAGGATTTACGTGATTCACAAATTTGGCTACGTCCACGACTCGCACCCAAACTTTCACTATAAACAAATAGTGTTACAAATTGTGTATCACACAATGTATCGCTCGTACTCTAAAATACTCACTTCATATTTTTGGCTTACAAATACAACACTATTTTCTCCCACTCTCAACACTCCAACAACCGTTTCTTTTCTCTTCTCTTTTTTGTGGTTCTTCCTTCCTTCAACATTGTTGGCTTCTTATAGATGTCAAAAGGATGACAATCTTCAGTGGCTTGGCCACTTTGCTGAGTGGCTTCTCCACTTCAGTTAGTGCCTTGAGCACTTGTTGAGTGGTGGTAGTGGCCCGAAAGTCTCCATTCTCAATAATAATGAACAATGGAAGTGAACAGTGATCATCACTCATTCCTAGTTTTGTCGTTCGACATCTTCATGAAATCTATGGTTACTTATAGTTGTGAGACGAAACAATGTTATGTGATGAAGACCAGTTGTAAGAATAAATGTCAATAATAGCCACAAAAAGTATGCCAGAGACCAGTAGAATAGAAGATTTCCATAAGAGGGGGTTGATGTGCACTGCTTAAATGAATTGATTAAGACATGGTTTCAAAATTTTGGGAGAAGTTCTTGGTTCCGTTTCTCTTGATGAAGCTATACAATGCTTTACGGAAGAAGCTTGTAGGGAGTTGGTGAAGGATTTACTACCGACAAAAGGTTCTCTAATGGATTGAGCAATCAACAAGATGGCAAATGTTTTCCTATTGGAACACACAAGATAAAAGCACATAATATTGCCATGGTCTTTGCTCTAAATATGAATAAGTTGACATACACTTTTATTGCTTTGATGTATGCATGAAAGTTATGATCTTTCTTGCAACCCTTATGAGAAATATTGAAATACAAGTTAATCATTGAGAATTATTGTAGACTCTTTTATTAACTTGGGGTCTATCTATTATTTCATGTATGTAGTTACTTTTCTTTGAGGACCTGTTTAATTCGTTTCAAGACTTTTGGGTTGTTTCTCATTTTTTGTTCCTTAGGGTTTCCTTATTTATACTGAGAGGACGGTATGCAAATGAAGCCAAGCCAAATGACTCCAAATTCTCAATGTATTATGTTACGACTTTATTTCCCCATGTGCTAGGGTTTTCAAAATTTTCCTTGATTTATCATGATATTAGAGTCATGAAGCTCTGAATTGCTTGTCATGGTTTTATCTCATCTCATCTCTTTTTGTTCACCTGTTGCTCCTATTGCAATTGTTCAAATTTCTTGATTCTCCTTTTTTGGTCAAAGATTTCCCTTCATCATATACTATATACTATTGTGAATCGGTTTAATCAACACAAATTTGTTCCCATTTTCATCTTTAAGATCGAAATCCTTCGTGAATTCATTCGATTTGTGCATATGTACTTTTCTTGAAAAGAAAACCTTGCATGCCATCCTCTACTTCTGAAACTTTTTGTTTGCATAAGCATTTGTACGATTTTCTTTTGAGTTTCTTGCATGCCCTCATTTAGAAATTATGAATTGACTAAAGTAGTTAATCTTTCTTCGGATGTTGTTGCAGCTCTTGCAGTCAATACGACAACCAATCTACCAAGACTGAATCATAACCATAATTTATTCATTCACTCGCATGACACACTAGGAACATCGTTAATTTCTGAAAAATTATTTGGTGCTCTCAGACATATGGTTTCTAAAATAGAGACATGCATTACAAGAAACTCGAGCATCGACATCGGTGCTATTGTTAAACACATATGAAAGGCGACAACACCTTGGTGATGTTATAGACAACTTTTAGTGATGACAACTGTTTGGATGACAACACCTTGTTTTTTTTGGATGTTTTTTTTATTATTTTTGTTCATCCATGGCTTCATCCATGGTTTCTTCATCCATGTATGTCTTGGCATTTCATCCAACATGGCTTTATCCATGGAGCTCACTTCGGTTCATCCATGGTCGATTTCGTCTCGGCATTTCATCCATGGAGTCTTCGGTTCAACATCGTTCCAGCATGGTTACAACATGCTGTTTTCATCCAATGGCAAAGATACGAGCTCCAACATGGTTGCAGCATGCTGTCTATATCCATGGCGCCATCCATGGCGTCTTCCAGCTTCGATTCCAGCAAACGAGTCGAGCTCCAGTTCTCTTCTATGCATATCTTCCAGCGAACGAGAACGAGACCAGCTGCCCCTCTTCTCTGCGTACTGTTCTAACTCGGTTCCACACGAGAAGAGACTAGAAGAGACCAATTGACCTTCGGTTCCAGCTTCGACGAGAGGGAGAGGATGAAGTGAAGTGAAATGCAAAAATAACGTGAAGTGAAGTGAGGGTGATGGAAGGTAAGAAAAGTGGGATTTTTTTTTTCATGGCATCAATAATAGTCGTCACTATATAAAATATTTTACAACAATAAGTGAATCTGTTGCTGAATGACTATACTAATGTCGACAATATATTGACACGCAAACCTATTCTTACATTTTTTCGGTACTTATGTTTTAACGACGATAATATTTATCAGTTACGACATATATTTGTTGTTGTTATAGCTATATTTACGACAAAACGTTTCGCATTTAAATATGTACAATTACAACGGAAAAGTCATCTGCTACTAATGGAGTCATTTAACATCAACTGTTGGTCGACATTACACATTCATCAATGTAAAAAATAAAGTGATGACAAAAATTAACACTAAATATATCTTATAACAGTGGAAAACATATTGTGCCTAATAAGTAATAATAACAACAACAAAAACTGCTGACACAATATACACATATTCAACTACAACTACTAGCGTCAACACGAAAGTCTCGTCGCTGTTGCAACATATTCTTGTAGTGATGCATATCTCTTTCTTGGGTAAAAACAAGTTTGGTTTTATAGATGGATCTTGGCGAAAGGAGGATTATGATTCCAACCTTCATCATATTTGAGATAGGTGTAATGTCTCATGAATTATGACCTTTGTTTTCAAGAGAATTAATGATTGGAATCATATGCTCTATAAACGGATGTTTTGTGTTGAAAGATTCAACAAAATCAATGGATTTAGGACTTTTCAATTGCACCAGGATATATGTCTGGTTTCAGCAGGGTGGTGACACTATATTTGCACATTTTACTCCATTACGCAGGATGTGGGATGAATTTGTTGCGATATGTAACTTGCCTTCATGTGTTTGTGATCTATTTTAAAAATACAATAACCATGAAAACAACCTCAAACTTTTTCTTAATGACTTAAATGACTCCTCCTCTTAAGATCATTTAAACCTTTTAATGAGATAGCAATCACCTTCTTTGAATAAGGCACATGATGTTCTTATCCATAAAGAAAGCCGGAATTGTCAAAAATATGTTGGTATATACAGTAGTGCTGAGCATGAACTGATTCAGAGATGTACCTTTACCACATTTTAAAGAGGTACAGTTTACCGCTCCAGTTTTTGGTCGCTCCATATTTTGACCGATTTACCGTACCGATTCAGAACCGATTAAGCCAACCCTTTATATATATATATATATATATATTAAAACGACAAAAATAAATAAATGCAATCACCGAACCAACAAAAAATAACAAAATGCTTGGAATCCAGAATGCAACTCAAAATCAAAACAACACCCACAGAGAATCATTGAAAAATCAATAAAACGACATGTACCAAATTCCAATGTTCTCTTCAACGGTTCCTCAGCTACAAATGCAGAAATCACAAACTTGCAAATGAACACCAAACAACAAAGCAAACCCATGATTCTTTATACCTCGATCCATCAGTGATTTCAATTCGTGGATCACTTCTAGTGACGCCTCACCCATATTACGATTGTCGAGGCAATCCATAACACCCTATCACAATTAATTTGAGTAATCTTCCTATAAACTATCACAATTAGCAATCGGCCCAAACATAAGTTCACAACGAAGAATCGAAGATCATGGATTTAGGGTTCAGAGAAGAGAACTCATTTTTGCAAACGATTGTCGAAGCGTCCTCGCGTTCAGAGTAGATCATGGACTGGGTAGCTCATTTACGAGGTTGTTGCATGTGTGTGTGGCGGCTTTTAGGAAGAGGAAGATGGCGGTGAGTTCCGACGGAAGCTCGTTGTGGGTTGTAATCCTGTAGAAGAAAAGGAGGATGGGTAAATAAACAAAGATCCACTGGTTGAAGGAAGGAAGGAAGAAGGATAAGAAGAATGAAGAAGTAAGAGAAGAAGAACGAAGAAGTGGTTAAGTTGAAATTGAACCAGAGAGTCTGATTTAGGTTGATGATGAAGGAATAAAAACGGTACAATAAGTGGTTTGGTTTACCATTTGAGAACCAGATTTTTTACCTCTTCTGAACCCTCCATATTTTCGGGAAAAAATGTTTGGTTTGTGAACCGGTTCGGCCGAATCGATTGAAAAAAAGGTACATTTTACAAAAGGTATGGTTCAAGTTGATCGAAGATATTTTTTATGCCCAACCCTAATATACTGCAGAAGCCGCTAAAACATTTAATCTCTCAATGCCCCAGAGAAAACCTAGAACCTATTTTGTGAATACTGTAAGAACAGATATGACGACTTTGATAATTCTTCAAGATAAAGAGCTACCATCAATTGGAAATTTAAACTTAATGAGGGACATGGAAAGCCATCTTAAGCCAACAATGTTACAATTTTGTTTTCTCTTCAAAATCACCTCATTTAAAAACAAAAATATTTCTAAATTAGAATCCAATTGTAGGTAGAACTGCTAGCCGTGAATGGCAATTGTGTCCTGGTGTAAAAATAATGCATGTTAAGTCTTAAGCTCTAGCGGATATTCCCAATCGCGGTTAGTTTTTTTTTAGAACCCTACCGACGATTGCAAAAAATAGGTAGGGTTATTTTTTTAAAATTCATAATTACAGTTATTCTAATAGCTTAAAAAATAAATTAATAATCAATGGATAGTTCTACTCTAATTTTGTATTCAACCTAATTTTTTGATTGAAAAAAAACACACTAATTTTTTCATTTTTTGCAGAGACTAAAAAAAGTATATTTGATAAATGTCTTTAGGGGTACCCTAAGAGTATATAATTTATAAATATCATTTTTAGTAACATCTCCCAAAAAACTGAAAACCTTGATTGAATAGATAAACAAATTAAAAACCTTGATTGTTAAGTTCCAGTTTAAATTAAGCTTACAAACAGTGACTACAAACAAACAAACGACGTTACATTTTGAGTTACACAACCATACTTATTCCCGGGGTACTTAAATTGTTATTTAACATCAACTATCTACATTACTCTTTACAAGTTCATTTGTTGTGACTTGTTTGACCACATTTACTACATTTCTTTCCTTTGGGTGCTTGAATAGTGTCCATCTCGTTGTGAATTCTAACCTTCATGCGCCCCATGGAGAGATTAACATTTTAGGATCAATAATTACTGTTGGACCATCCCATGGTATCCACTTATACTCAATTGGAAAATGTTCGAACGGATAAAGGTATGTCCACATGTAGTGCCCTTAATAAAAATTAGGATCAACATACAGTGTCACATCCGTATTTGCGTGTTAAATCGCACACCTGGTGTGTTTACATGGTCATCCAAACAATGTCCGTTCACTTCAGCCACGTTCCTGATGTCGTAGGTTTACACGAGAGGGGTCCCTACCACGCGACTTGACTGAGTACGATTCTCCATAGACGAAGGCTTTCTCCTTCAAAGGCCTAAATGCCTCATCAACTTCTCTCAGTAACCCTCTAATTAACTTTCCCAAGAAAGTTGTTTCCCTCAGATACTGTTTTGCATACCTGATCGTACGTGCAATCCAATACTTTACCATCCTGCTGAATGTCACATCTAGCAATGCAGTAACGGGTAATGCCGTCGCATTTTTGAAGACCTCTGATGATTAATTGTTAGTACACCGTATCTACATCATTCATCGAGTCCTAAGTACCACTTGCTTCCCACAGTTGGCTAACCAACTTCAGTACAAGCCATTGTTCGATTCCTTGAACCACTGCCACATACGTCTAAACGTTTCCTTGGAGATTTTATTTTGATCAACTCATCGCTTTACTTTAAGAAATAAAACGTCGTGACTTTTGGTCACATGTGTTCGTACATCATGTCATTAGCTACTAAACATACAAAGGGTAGTGGTGGTCTTTCGACCCAATCATTAAGACGCACTCCCATTCTCGCTTACTTTGCTATCCAATTCGCACACTCGTTGCTCGCCCTTGGAATCGCTCGCCATTGCACTTGTTCGATTTGTCTCGCTAGTGCTTGGATGTTTAGTATTTTGGTTGACAGTCTCCAATGTTTTGGCTCTTCCATGATTTGTTGGTGAACCGTTTGTGAGTTTGTCTCCATGATGATGCTTTGCCATCCCGCTTGAATAGCTAGTTGTACTCCTTCGTGTATAGACATGACCTCCATCAACTCTATGTCATCGCTCCCTTGTCTCCAATTCATCCCGCCCACTATCTTCCCATTCTTGTCTCGTGCCACCACCCCTATTCCGACTCTTCGTGTTTCCTTGCACCATGAGGCATCACAATTTATCTTGATCGTATTGCCCGTAGGCGGTTGCCATTGTTGGTTCGGTCTGTCATCTTGCATGTGGGATAGTTGGTGTGTTCGGTTTGCCCCTGGGTGCTCCTCGTAGGCTTGCTTTATCTCCCTTACCACGACCCTCGGATTTGGTTGCTTTACTTCAAAGGCCGTCGTGCATCTAGCCTTCCATATATGCCAACACGTGAGTAGGGTTTGCGCCCACCTCTTGTCGGTCACTCCGCCTCGTCCATGCAACTCCCCCTTTTGTTTCGCAAGCCACTCCACCATGCCGAGCTGATTTGGTCGATCCATTTGTATCCCCAATGCGCCGAGCCAAACCTGTTCCGTCCATCCACACTCCAAGATCATGTGTTCCCGTGTCTCTACTTCACCGCATATGGGGCAGTTCAGTGTCACGTTCATTCCCCTCTGTATCATATGAGCTTTGACGGCGATGGAATTTGTTTCTAATCGCCAAGCGAAGTTCTTGACCTTCGGTATCACCTTTGCTCTCCAAATGTATTTCCAAAATGTACCTTGGTATATAGGGTTCGGCATTGGTCTTTGCTCGTTCCTTTCTCGTACTTTGTGGTAGACCGAACAGACTTGTGTGTTTCCATCCTTCGTATATGGCCATATGTATCGGTCTTTGCCCCCATCACTCAGTATTGGTATATTGAGTATATGGGCTGCATCTCCTTGGTCGACTATGCTCCTCACGAGGGTCTCATTCCATGTGTCATTTGGGTAGATTAGGTCTTTCACTCGTAGGTCCCCCCATGCTCCACCGTTATATCCCTATTCACCCTTTTGCTCTCCTTGGTGTATATCCATGGATCCTCAAAGACTCAGATGTGCTCTCCCGTGCCTATCATCCACATGCCTTCGTCCTTCATTACATCTCGGCCATGTACTATGCTACTCCATCCCCATGAAGCGCGGCATCCCTTTTTTGCCTCAAGGAATGAACACTGTGGGAAATACAACCCCTTAAGAACTTGTGCACATACTGTATTTGGGTCGGTCATAACTCGACCTGCCATTGTTGTTAGGAGTGCCGTGTTGAAACTTTGGAGTTCCTTGAATCCCAATTCCCCAATCGCTTTTGACTTTGTTAGGAGCTCTCATCGTCTCCAGTGTGTTCTCTTTCCCTCCGGTGTTTGCCCTCACCAAAAGTCCGCTATTAGAGCATCAATTTCCGAGCACCAAGTCTTTGGTAGGCGGAAGACACTCATTACATACATGGGTATCGTGGTAATGATCGCCTTAATGAGTACCTCATTCCCGGCTTGGTTCAAAATTTTTGGCCTCCATCCTCCCAACTTGTCCCTGATTTTTGACTTTAGAGATCCCAGTGCCTCCCTCTTAGACCTTCCCCAGATTGATGGTAAGCCTAGGTACTTCCCCGGGTCACCCGTGCTCTTTATGTGTAGGGCATCCTCCACCTGTTTCTTTTCATTCGGTTCGGTCCCTTTGTTGAAATATAGGGTCGATTTGTCTTTGTTTATCCGTTGACCCCGATACCTGACAATACGAATTCAGGATGCTCCAAAGTCCGCTAGCATTTTCCGGTGTACCTTTTATGAAGAACAGGGAGTCGTCTGCAAAAAACAGATGGTGTAGCTCTAGGCATTGTCTCCTTAGGGTGATCCCCTGAATGGTACCCTCCTTTGCTGCCCCTTCCTTTCTTCGTGACAAGACATCCGCTAGTAGAATGAAGATATATGGTGAAAGGGGATCACCTTGTCAAGTTCGTTAATGCATCTACCTTGTTGGTGCTGATTTGCCCAATCCGTGTTTATCAATACACGGTCTAGGTGCTCGCTTATCCTATCCGCTCCACTTCGGTTGTTACACCATGTGAAGGTATTCCCATTTGCTCTCAAATCCTCCATTCCTAGGTCCTCAATCAATGTTTTGAACTCGTCCATTTGTCTTTGAGACTTTCTCCTCCCACCTTGTTTTTCATGTGGGTGGCATATGGTGTTGAAGTTGCCTAGGACCATCCATCCTCCCCGTATTCCCCTTCTCATTGATCGAATGTGGTCCCATTGTTGTGTCCGTTCTCGAGCTTCCGTGCTCGCGTATACCCACGTTACAAACATCGGACCTGTTTGGTTATCCATGTATATCTCGCAATCCATTCAATGTGGATCGGCATGCAGCACCAAAATCCTCGTATCAGCTTTGTATCATAACGCTAGCCCCCCGTATGCACCATCCAGGGTAACATAGTATGTGTTGTCTATTCCCATCTTTGTTCGTATCCTGTCACAGTAGGTATCCCCATTTCTTGTTTCCATTAAGAAAATGATGTTTGGGCGGTACCTTTTGTTGAGATCTTGTAGGTGTTGAATTGTCAAGGCATACCCCAGACCCTGACAATTCCATGAAATGGCACTCATAGATCACCCGTGGCTGTTTCGGGACACTCGTGTCTCCTTCGGCCTCTTCAATGTTCGGTTCTTCCGGTTTGGGTTTGACATGCTCGCTCTTCGCCTTGAGCTTTTGCGTACCCTTGGCTCATTTGTTTCGGTCACCTCTATAGGTGTCCTTTGCCTCTTCGGTTCGTGCTGCTCCTCCATGTCATCCCCGGTCCGGTTTAGTGTCATCTTGTCGAGATAAGGGCTCAAAACAGAGGTAGGGATTGGTATCATGGTGTTAGGTGATGTGGTGGTGGTGGTGGGGGGGGGGGGGGGGGGGGTTCGGGCGGGTTCTCCACAATGTATGCTTGGATTGGGATGGTGAGCTCGGTCGGGTAGGGTTGGGTGAGATCGCTCGGATGATGTTGGGTTGGATTATCGGGTAGGTATGTGATCACGGGTTGGTTTGGGAGTGTGGTGCATTCGGTAGGTTGTGTTTGTGGGTTCTCGGATATGGTGGCATGGGCTATGGTATTGGGGTTGGTCGGGGTGGGTTTGTATGTGGTATCGGGTGGGTATATGAGCAGTGGCTGGTCTGGTTCAGTGTTGATTCTGGTTAGGGGCATGGTTGTCTTCATTCGGTTCGGCTTGGGTAAGATCCAATGGTGTGTTGGAATGAGTATAGGCCTGGGTATTTGTGGGTATGGGTTCGACTTTGGCTTGTATGGGATTAGGGCTCGCGTGTTGGGAGGCTCGTCGTATACTGGTTCGGTTTGCCCTTGGATATAGGCTGCCTCAGTCTCCATGGGTTCGGCGTCCATGGTTTCATGTGGCTGGTTTTTATGTGCCTCATTTTCAGCCTTTGTCTCGGCGCTTGGGTCCCCCGGTTTCCCTCCGGTCTATGCCTTGTCCCGGGTCCTTCCCCTTACCTCCGCCATAATATCAAACCATGATCTTCGTCCACCTTGTCTTGGTTGTGATCCATTCCCCTCATCTCCTCCCACGGTTTGTCTCGTGGTGGCCTGTTTTGGTCTCACCCCAACAAACCACGGTCCATACATTGGTACATCCTGATCGTGTTCTGCCAATTGTACCTCTATCTTGCAATCTTGGTTCGTGTGGCCCAGCATGCCACACCTATAGTAGTAGTTAGATAACCGTTCATATTTAATTGATGTCCATTTGTCCCCTCCTTGAGAGTTTTTCCACCAAAATCCTGCCATCAGTGGTTTCTCCCCATCCACTTCAACACGTATCCTCATAAAGCTCCGGCTTATCCTCCCTACATGTGTTTATTATATCTCTAGGCAATTTCCTATCATATTTCCAATCTTCCAGGCATTAGCATCACTAAACTTCTCCAAACCTAGGTCATGTACTTGTACCTAGAACATTACCTTTTGGAAATCCACCTCATTCACTCCCACACTCGGGTCCCATCTCTTGATGTTCAAAATGTGGCCATTTACTGACCACGTTGTTCTGTCTAAAATCTGGTTTGCATCTTCTTGTTGTTCAAAGTCGAACAACAATATACCTTCCTCGAATTCCGAGATTGATACTTTCCCATATCGTGCCTAAGCCGACCGGAACACCTCACTGATCGTGTTCGGTTTGATCAATTTCACGAGGAGAACCCTAGATTCTCGGGGATTCTTCAGATTAGAGTTGAGAGAGACGCGTGATATCATCGCCTAGTGAAATTAGTAACCCGTTTGTTTTCTTGGAGATTGCCCAAGTCATTTCTTGGAGTTTTGACTTCAGATTTTTATTCTTCTAACGTTGTTCGAAGTTGTTGGCCAGGTGACGGGCATAATACCTATGGACACCACACGGTTCAGGGAAAATAGTAGCAACAACAATTTTTATTCCCCCACGATAATCAAATATTATACACACTTTACGTTGATCCTTTGTCATATGCTAACGCAGACGTTGTAAAAACCATGTCCATAATGTCGCACAACGTTAAGGCAAGTGAAAATATTTGGTTGTTAGTATTGTATGTCACCCCAATTAGGAGCTTCCCAGTGTACTTTATGTACAAATATGTGCCATTGATGTTGATTAGAAGTGAACAATGTGGAAAACCTTGAATTGAAGGCGCATAAGACCAAAACCACTTACCAAATATTGCACTTCCATCCCCTATTATATGTTTCCACTCATAGTCTCATGGTGTCAGGATTAAAATGTCTAGTCACAACCATGACGTGTGAAATATTTTGAAATATAGTCTCGAAATTTTTTGAATTACAGGTGCTCGATTACATGATATTTACCGTACCACACCTTGCGGTACGAAGGAGTCTTTGAGTACTTATCTTTCACAACTTGTTGAAAGTCACAATCTCTTATGTTGTTGTTATCCACGTAAGGATATATCAAGTCGTAAATAACTTTGCAAACAAGTTGTCTAGGATGCATGATCGCTACAATATTCCTACACGAGTGTGTAACTCCGAGTTTGGTGATTTTCCAGTTACCTTTTTTTCTTGCACTCCACGTAGAGACGAATAACAAGTCTTGTCCGCAAAGATAAATGATTACCGTACGATGTATTTTTTGGTATCGCACCAACAACAGGTCTCCTACCTCTTCTCCAACATCTTCCTATTATACCACAACTTTTTCATCTACGTTGGCAACTTCGTACAGGTTAAGGTCAATGAATTTCTCAGTTGGCCCCCTCACTTCGTAAACATATTCTTCATCTAGGTCAACTTCTTCCCTTACTTTTTGATCCGGTCCAGCGAACCCCCAAATTGGAATGACAAACATTTTAAAATATTCATCACATATTTAAAAAACACACTCCAATGAATCCTTATCAGTGATTGAATAAAGTTCATGATCGTTCTACTAAATTAATTGATAGTCAATATATTGATTAGTAAAACCGCAAAGTACAGTAAGCTGGACTTTTAATTGTCATAGGGTGATGTTCAATCAGTTAATTGTCATAGAATAACCTTTGTAATATTTAATATTCAATGGTTCACAGTTAATTTGGCCACCATAACGGAATGTGATTGTCACAATTCTGATACGAAGTTTAACACATAATTGATCCAAACCCAATGAGTTAGCCATTGTAATGTCAAATTTATATAATCCTCCAAATTTAGGCATTCTAACATAATTAAGCATTCTAACATGTTTACGCATTGTAACATATTGACGGAATGGTGTAACTTCAGCAAAATTAGGACGGTGTAACTCAATAAACTTTGGACGGGACGAGTCTGAATGGTTTACTAGCTTTGACATTTCTGATGTATGCTAGAAAATGTGTCTATCATGGCAAATTTAGATACGACTACCATTCACGACCAGAAGAGTAGTTCATAACTAACCTAGCTTTCTAACTGTGACAACTAGTCGTGATTAGAAAGTTAGTTTGTAAAACACATTCTAGTCACAACTAACAGCCACGACTAAAATTTTAGTTCAGTTCGTGTAGTCGTGGCTAGAAAGTGTATACATGTGGCAATTCGACCACATTTGGAAGTACACATTTAGAAGCAAATCTCTAAAACTCCATCATCTACTTCTTACAACACCATCTGCTACCTTTTGGCCAACTGATGATGATGGATATTCCAACTTCTCACCAAGAAGAACTACCACGCCAAAAAGATCAACTTCGTATATGGAGATATTACAATTACCCCAAACTGCTTGTATTAGTTGAGTCCAACTACCATTTTTGCTCCCTAATAAAAGATACAAGTTGAATAACAAAGTTTTGAATAATGACCTTTATGTACATGATTTCAAGTACAAGTTACTATGAATTTCTAAATTTAATCAACATATTTCATGCTCAGTCATATTTTATCTCACCTTTGTAATTATGCAAGACCTTTATAGTGGATTAGTGTTAGGGATTAGTAGAAAAATTTCATGGTTATGCATTTTTTAGCTGGATTCCAAACCCTGTGTAGTTCTTAAAGTTAGCATTTTACCACATCATGATTCCATCTTGTGGCATAAACAATTAGAAAACATGTTGTTAACAAATGTGGGAGAATCTAGAAAAAATGTAATGTTTTCTTATTCTTTATTCTGAAGAGATACAAGCTATATATTGTACAATACAATGGCTAAAGTAGGCAAGTGTATACAGTGTTGATTTGCTTCCTAATTCAACTTTTTCCTTTTCTAACACATGTCTTATTTCAAACCTTGACTAAGATTGAGTCTCTTCATTATAATTATTTTCAAAATAAGGATGTAGTTGAATGTTGTGTTTGTCCTATGACAAAACAAGATAAGCTTGTACTCACATTTAGTAGTTCTAGAGAAACTCATTGTTTCGCGCTGTTGCATATGGACATGTAAACATGTGAGGAGTATTGAAGTATAAGCTGATCATTGAGGATTTTTCTAGAAACGTTTTTTAGCTCATGATCTATTTATTATTTTCTAATGTTGTTCCTTTTTTAGGACATGTTTGATTCATTTCAAGACTTCTGAGTTATTTCCATAGTTTCTCAGTTTTTGTTCTCCCTATTTATACCAAGAGGTTGATATGCAAATAAAACCAAGCCAAATTATTCTCTAAATTCTCTTTGTATTATGTTACATCTTTCTTTTTCTAGTTGTGCTAGGATTTTTGGAGCTCAAGAGGCGAAGCAGTCATTGTTTTGAGTTTGGATTTTGTTTGAGAACAATAACCATGAGAGACCTTAAAAGGCTGGTCTTGAAAGCGTTGTTCAACATAATTGATGGATCCTGACCTTTGGGCCTCTACACTTATGGATCAGGCCCAAGGGTTAGGCCCACCCGGTCCGCAACGTAATAAAAGCGACGCTCCAGAACACTTATGAAAGTCACTATTGGGCATTTTTCACCATTATTGGCGCGCCCCCTGACACAATGACTCATTTTCCGCTCAAGGACATATCGCCGCCACTAAAACACTTAAGGACAATTTTTCGGACGCCACCATGTAAGGGAGCACCTAGATCATAGAGGTTGGCAACTTGGGGACATATTCCGTTAGATTTCTTTCTGCAGCACAAATACAGCACAAGGCTCGAGTTTTGACAAGAGGGAATGGGGGCACAAAAGTGATAGGCGTGGGACAGAGGGACGGGGCACAATGTCACTATGCACGAGACACTAGGTAGCATAGGACTCAAGAAATCCATGGTCACTTAACCAGGCAGCACCTGGGATAACCATGGTAAAAAGTAACTCAGCCCAGGTTAGGGGTAAAGGTTATAAATACCCTTACCCATCTCCATTCTGAAACTAATGTGACATGACATACTTTACCTTATATAAATTCTCTGTTAAACGAACCTTCGTCTAACTTAATCATCCGAGGGGAAACGACTAGAACACACCGAGATTTCTTTCCCTGCAGGTCTGTGGAGCGCCCAACACGAGACTCCAGAGAACGAAGTGGTAACTTCAAGATCCAACATTGACGCCATCCGTTGGAAGCTTAAGTACAACCAGCCATGACTCCCCCACTAGAGAAAAGAACCATAGAGAAATCATCAAAAATGACTCGCTCCATAGCCTGCAACAACACTTGGGACACTCTACTGTTCCGCCCCAAAACGAGATACTTCAGGAGCGGCAAACCTCCGGAATTCACCCTCAAGGCGCACCGTCCAGACACACTCTCGAATCGCATCCTCTATGAGAGTGCCTCCGAGGGCGGAAGTAAGAAGTAACCGCCCTGACGCCCGTGCTCATCGCGGCCCTAGAAGAACTTTTCGACAAGAGAGAACAAAGAGATGATGCTCGAGCCGCTGCTCGCCATGCAGAGGCCACCAGGGCAGAAGAATCCACCTCTAGACCGCGCCTTCAAACCTCACATCTGGTGCAACATTCCGTTCTTTCCATGAACGACGCTACTTCAATGACACCACCTCCTGGCACCATGGCCATGGAGGAAATCAAACAAATAATCTCCCAGAAGGTGAATGAGCAAAATGACTGGGTTATGCCCCGTCTCTGGGATAGAGCGTCGCATCCCTTCGCCCTCGAAATACTGTCTATAACCACACCACGTGTGGTCCTCCAAGATTGAGTGCTACAAAGGTGAAGGAGATCTGGTGGAGCATATACAGAGGCACGAAGCCTATCTCCTAGGTGAACAAATGATGATAATCATTTCACGCTCCTCTTCCCAGCGACTTTAGGAGGTGTTTCTTCGCATTAGTTCTTTGGACTTCCCAATGCTTCCATCAAGACTTGGGGCGATTTAAAGGAGAAGTTCATTGTTCAGTACATGGGAGCGTGATAGTGAGGGCGACGCCTAACACAAAACTTTCTATGCAGATAGCGACGTCTACTATTACACTGTGATGTTGTTTGGTCTGATCAATGTTGGGGCGACCTACTAGAGAATGGTGAACAAACTCTTCGGTTGGATGATAGGGGACACCATGGAGGCGTATGTGGATGATATGTTGGTCAATTCCATCAAGGGTGTTGATCATGTGGAAGATTTGAGGAGAACATTCGAGTGTATGCGTCTCCATCAAGTGCGCCTTAACCCAGCCAAATGCACTTTTGGCGTACACTCTGGAAATTTCTTAGGCTACATGGTGAGTCATAGGGGAATTGAGGTGAATCCAGAGAAGCTAGAGGTGATTGAGAAGATGAGAAGCCCCACCTGTCACAAGGAGGTGCAATGGTTGATTGGGAGACTAACGATGCTCAGTCGCTTTTTGGCAAAGGTTGGGGACAAATCCCTCCCATTCTTCCAAGTTCTAAGGGAGAACAAGAAGTTTGAATGGACCCTAGAATATGAGCAGGCATTTCAGAACTTGAAGACTCATCTTAAGGCACTCCCCCACTAGGTAAACCAACAAAAGGAGACACACTTTTCTTGTATTTGGGCATCAGTCTCGTAGATGTAAGCTCTGTATTAGTTAAGGAGATAGTCAAGGGACAAGTGCTCGTGCATTATGTTTCAAAGGTCCTCGCAAAAGCTTAAATGAATTATCTAGAAGTTGAAAAGTACCTCTATGCGCTGGTAATCTCAGTTAGAAAGCTTCACCCCTACTTTCACGAACACGAAATCACTGTTCTAACAAACCAACCTTTAAAACACTTCCTGCAAAAACTAGAAGCTTCAGGGAGAATGATTAAATGATCGATTGAATTAAGTGAATTTCGAATTAAGTCCGGGCCTAGAACAACTATTAAAGTGCAGAGACTGGCTGCCTTCATAGTGGAATCCACATGTCCACCTGAAGCGTCGCTATAAGAACCTTAGGAAGTAAAGGAAACTTGGACACCCCTTACGGATGGGTCATCTTCATTTGATGGCTCAGGGGCAGGATTAGTATTAACACCTCCCGATGGCGACGCTCCTTTGCGGTATGCCTTGATACTCACCTTAAAGGCTACCAACAACGAAGCAGAGTATGAAGCGTTGCTTACTGGTCTCATAATTGCGAAAGGATTGGTCGTCACTCATCTAAATGTTTACTGCGATTCACAATTAGTGGTAAACCAAGTCAGAGGCGAATATTCTGCAAAGGGCGAGCAGATGAAAATATACTTGAAGGAAGCAAAAACGTTAGCAGAGGGATTCAAAAACTTCCAAATAGAATCCATTCCAAGTGAGTCAAACAAGGAAGCCGATGCATTAAGTAAATATGCATGGCAGATGATGCCTCTTCAGGTGCATTTCGTGGAAAACATAGAAAAAGGTGCGAGTCAATTTTGTGTTAGCATTGACAAAGTTGTTGATTAGGTGACCCCCATTAGGATGTATTTGGAAAATGGCGAGCTGCATGAGGAAGAGGTCGAATCCATGCGAATATTGAGGTTGGTCCCAAGTTATAAGATCATTGAAGGGACGTTATACAAGAAGGGATTCTCCACACCTTTTCTTAAATGCGTCGCTCAACTAGAAACAAGCGCAATACTCAGAGAAATACATGAGGGGTACGCTGCTTGTCATAAAGGGCAAGGTCCATTGTCCGCAAAATCCTCAACCAACAATATTATTGGCCTACCATGAATAGAGAGGCAAAGCAGCTGGTTCAGAAATGTGAATTTTGTCAAAACAATACAGTCCAAACATAGCGCACAACCCTGTAGACTTAACCTTAATTAGCGTCGCTTGGCCTTTTGCACAATGGGGAATCGACTTGGTCGAACCTCTTCCCAGATCTAAGCAGCACACTAGTAGCGATTGAGTACTTCTCTAAATGGATTGAGGCGAAGGAATTAGCATCGACTACGGAGTTTCAAGTTATCAAGTTCCTAAAATCTAGAATTGTTTATAGATACCAGCTTCAAGTGTACAGGTGAGCGACAATGGACCTCAATTCGCTGGCAAAGAGTTGAAATGGTTTTGTCAAGAGTTGAAAATAAAACACAGGCACGCCTTAGTAAGACATGCACATGAAAATGGACATATTGAGGCGGCCAACAAAACAGTTCTAAACGGATTGAAAAGGAGGCTAGACGTCTTACAAACGTTCTTTGGGCGCTTCAGACAACACCCAAACAAGTGACATGAGAGACGCCATTTGGTTTGGTATATGGCTCGGAAGCAGTCACACCAACAGAAGTAACGGTCACTTCGCATAGAGTCAAACACTTTAATGAGATGACCAAAGAGGGCCAAAGGCGTTTGGAATTAGACTTGGTGGATGAGAAGAGATGGGCATCTGAACATCTCCCAGGAAGGATGCGCCTCGCCACTGCGCGATACTACAATAGACGAGTCTTTGCTCGCCAATTTTTTGTGCGGGAGAGAGTATGGAGAAGGAATGAGTTATCCCAACAAGACAAAGTCAACAAGCTATCGTCAAAATAGGAAGGATCGTCATCATTACCCATCAAAATGCCTACATATTAGAAGATGAAGAAGAAAAAACTTTGAAGAACACCTTCAATGCACAGCATCTGAAAAATTCTACGCTTAGGCGTCGCTATATTACCAAACAATTGGTACTTAGTCATTTTTGTGACGTTTGAGGGGTTATATGCAAATAGCGTTGATCCATAATAGCGACTGGAATATTAAAAGTGTTTCAGATGAACGGAAATACTAAGGCTAAAGCGATCCGAGTGCTAAGGCGTTTGGAATTCGAAAAGCATTGTAACCACTTAGTCAAAAACATAAATAAATAGAAATGCCGAAATAAATCCATAACAAGAAACACCATTGTCATTACAAATATGCCTCGCTGGGAGGACTTAGTAAAATAAAGAAAAATACAAATGAAGACTACAAAACACTAAGTATCTATGACTTCGACAGAAGGGGAATCTTGTTTAGGAGGAGAAGGTTGGCGATGCGCCTCCACTTCAGGCAGAGGTGGCACTTCTGTTGAAGCCCCAGGCGGAAGAACCTCAGATTCAGGGGCATGTTTGGAACGACGAAGGGGAGAGGGTTCAGGAGATTCCTCCTCTTCATCCCACGAGTCATTCTCCTCTTCGACTGCCTTTTCTTTTACGCTTCCACTATGACCTCGCAATCCAGGAACTTTGTGAAGGAGAGAAGCGTCGTAATAGAAAAGGTGACATCAACATGCAAGATATACTTACGAATATCCATGAAGGCATTCACCAAGGCTTCCCGACTCCATTGCACCACCTCTTTTTCGACGGCCTCACTACCTTTGAATGCCTCAACCGCTTCAGAAAGGCATTTGGGAAATCCTCCCTTGATAAACGAGACCTCCTGCTCCGCCTTTGACAGTGCGGTGCTCAAAGGAGGTGAATTTACCCTTCTCCAACTCAAGTTGATGGAGAAGATCCATGACTTTGTCGGTTGCCTCAGCCACCTTTGCCTGCGCCTTCGCTGCCTCAGCCAACTTTGCATGTACCCCTTGTATATCCTTGGCGTGTTGCGAGGCCTCGAGCTCCAGATCATCCCGAGCAACCCTATCAATCGTCAGGCGGCGCTGGGCGCGCTCAAGATGAAACTCAAGCTCCTAATCCCCTTGAGCACCCCGACGGTGGACCCCCTCTCCTCGGAAAGCTCCACAATGGCGCTCCCCATTTGAAATTACAGCGGGAGGAGATTAAAATAAACTATTAGAACATTTTTGGAAGACTTATAGGCAGGAGTGATACCTGTGAAAATAGGGTGAAACCCTGACGCACAAGGTTGTCCAGAGCGCCACCAGACTTGTCAATTGGTGTCCTATCGGTAGGAGGATAGGCGCCAGTCAGGAGATGGAGACCTAGGTTCGGGTCTAGCAGAGTGTTCCCCCTCACCAAGGGAACGTCTTGAAGTCACTCACAAGGAGTCCAAGGTGCTTGGCCTGGATTCTCGTAAGCGATCCATTCTAGAACACCATCCACCTTAAGCTCCCTATGCAAGTCAAACGTCGGACTCGTATATAGAGCGTAGCGCCCCTCTTGGTTACCCGGCAGGAGCAGAGGTGTCTCCTGGTTAGAAGAAATGGATTGAGGCAAAGCCTTATCCACCCCATAGGAGGACTCCCTTGCCGGAGTCTTATTCTTCCTGTAAGAGGGAGCGCTTGGACTTTTTCTGATATACACGGATCTGTCGTCCTTGATGCTATTTTCTGTGGAAGTTCCATCAACAAATACATGGTAAGTTCAGGCTATGCACGAATCGGTCACGACGGGCGCGCCCTACTTCTTAGAGTGAAGAATATTTAATCTTCTAGATAAGAGGGAATCATTGCACTAGCGCGAGTAAGGGACCACACCTTTGAAAAGAGAAACCACCTCTTGGGAAGCAGGACTCAGCGTGGAAGGACCCGCTGACAACGGATCTACTTCATCTTCGGAGTGAGCCTTCTTCTTAGAAGAGATGTGCCTCTTTCTTTTCCTGGAACCCTCAGTGGCGTTGTTGGGGTCCTTACTTTTTTCATTTTCCTGTTCAACCAGTAGGGAGAACACAATGTTAGCGCGTGAAACAGTGTTATCTGCAAAGGAAAATAAAACAAGTGATTACCCGTGAAGTAGAAGAGCGACGTTGTACTAGGGAGATTCCAATGTTAAATAAATCTTCCTCCGTGGTCTCATTAGATATCCACGAAGCGTTCCAAACTATATGATCGACATACACTAGGTGGAGACACTCCTTATCCTAAGGGGATAATTCATCATCGGAAGGCATCGGGTCACGGAGCGCCATAGAGTTAATGCACCAAAGAATACCCCCTTGGAAGAAGAAGTAGGAACTCTTACAATTGGAGTTCCTTATTCTAAAACTCGTGACTAAGGGCTAAACAGAGTGCAAATTCTGATAGTTATTATCAGGGAATCGACTAACAAAAATGAATACGCCGAAGCGATTCGAATCTATCCTATAAAAGTGACGAAACAAAACTAAGGAATATGTATAGCCTCTCTTCTCACACAACACCCTAAAGCCTACCCAGGTGCGAATGGAATTGGGTGAAATTGGGTGGGGGAGACACCATAATACCGGCATGCTTCTGCAAGGTCTGGGCTTATAGGTAACCTCAAACTCACATCAATCTGCAGGTGATAGATGACTTCCTCGCTCTGACCCGACTTAGAAGTAGGATGAGCGTTTTTCGGGTCGCTCTCATCCAGAATGGGAAAACGCGGAGAGAAAGCGTCACCCAGACACGCTTCCTCTATTGCTTTATTGAAGATCGACCTAGAGATTATATTGGGTTTTAAGTCGCTAAAACCAGGGGAAAGAAACTTTAGTCCCACCTCTTGTTGAATCGCTCGCCATTGAATAAAGAAGGTGCTCACGTCTGGGATAGAGGCTTGACTCGAAAGGGGTGCAACGAACTATTTTGGGCGACCGGAGAGCCTAGGGCGATCAGAAAAGGCACAAAAGAGTTGCAGGAATTCTAGAGAGAATGCAGAGCAAATTCTAAAGAGAGAAAGTGATGGAGGGGTAAAAGTGAAAAAATGAATGGGGAATGAGCAATTTATAGAGGAGCTCCCTAGGGGAGATGAACGGTTAGACTACCCCCAGGGGCAATAATTAGATGAAACCCACGGGAAACTCAAGGGTTTCTAACAGTTCAGTCGAGACTCTTCATCTTTTTCCCGCTTCTGTTTGAAATAAAAAAATTGAATTTTGAATTTGGGCGCCTTATTACCAACGAGTGGTGTGCCAAACGTGACTCTCAGTACCAGCAAGAAACAGTAGGCCAAACTCACAGTTAATCAAAGAAACGCCATAACCTGGGCAAATAACACCATCAAACCCAACATGAGTGACGCTCATATTAGGCTTCAGGGGAAGATGATGGATCATGGTCTTTGGGTCTCGACACTTATGGATCAGGCTCAAGGGCTAGGCCCACCCGGTCCACAACTTAATAAAAGTGACGCTCCATAATACTTATGAAATCACTATTGAGAATTTCTCACCATTATTGACGCGCTCTCATGACACAATGACTCATTGTCTGCTTAAGGACATATAGCCGCCACTATAACACTTAAGGCCAAGTTCTCGGACGCCACCATGTAAGGGCACACCTAGATCATAGAGACGTGCCACTTGGGGAGATCTTCCCTTAGATTCCTTTCTGCAACACAAATACATCACAAGGCTTGAGGTCTAACAGGAGGGAATGGGGGCACAAAAGCGATAAGTGTGGGACAGAGGCAAGAAGCACAATGTCACTATGCACGGGACACCAGGTAGCACAGGACTCAAGACAACCCTGATCACTTAACCAGGCGCCACCTGGGATGACTGTGGTAAAGAGTAACTCAACCCAGGTTAGGGGTGAATGTTATAAATACCCTCACCCATCTCCATTCTGAAACTAATGTGACATTACATACTTTACCTTACATACATTCTTTGTTAAACAAATCTTCGACTAACTTAATCATCGGAGGGGAAACGACGGAAACACCTCGGGATTTCCTTCCCTGCAGGTCTGTGAAGCGCCCAACACGAGACTCTGGAGAACGAAGTGGTAACTTCAAGTACCAACAATAATGAAGAAGAAACTAAAGATCCTTTCTTTGTCGGATGATAGGGGCGGGCATGAACCGATTCGGGGCCAAACCGGTTCATGAACCGTACCTTTACCACATTTTAAAGAGGTACGATTTACCGCTCCTGTTTTTGGTCACTTCAAATTTTGGTTAATTTACCGTACCTCTTCAGAACCGGTTCCACCGAACCACTTTATATATATTAAAAAAAAAACTATAATAACTTAATAATACATAATACATAATACATGAACCATAATACATAAACCATAATCCATAATCCATAATCTTAATCCATAAACCATAAACCATAATCCATAATCGATAAACCATAATCCATAATCTATAAACCATAATCCATAAACCATAATACATAAATCATAATACATAGTTCATTATACTAATGTAGATTGTAAATCATCACCGAACCAACTTTGGTCTAATGGTTTAGAGTAGATATTTTAAAAATTAAATATATATTAAACCCGGCACAAGAAGTGGTACGGTTTACCATTTGCGAACCAGTTTTTTGTATCTTTTTTGAATCGCTCCATTTTTTTGCACAAAACAATAGTTGGTTTGTGAACCGGTTCGGCCGAACCGGTTCAAAACTGGTACAATTTACAAAATGTACGATTCGGTTCGGCCAAAGCGATTTTTTATGCCCACCCCTATCGGATGAGATAAATCAAATCCCAATTCATTATCTTATTATCTGTCATTTTTTGAAAAACTTGTTTGATTATTGAGAGACTTGTTTCATTATAACACCAAACATCAATGCTGAGAAAGTGAAAGAAACCATGATGAAGAAGAGATGAATGGTTTACGAAAAAAAATGATCATTCTCTAATTCATTATTAAAATGAAAAGAAAGTATATGCTAATCACATGCATTTTTTTTAATGGACGACCAAAATGTAATAATAATATGAAATAAATATAAATAATTAACTCAAATAAAAATAAAATTTTGTTCGAAACATTGCATTTCTACCGAATTTGTAGTAGATATTAACATTTTAAGATCAGTTTGCTCTTACCTGCATCATGATCAATCTCAGCCCAGATGTGGGTCCTAATTTCTCTCCTGTCGAGAGACTCTCCGTAAAATATTGCTCTAACTTTCATCGCTTCGCACCTGCGAATTCACTCTTTAGACTGCTTGAAAATGAACACTCTCCTTCTCCTAGGCTATGGGATCTTATTTGGTGCTGGAAAGGACGTCACCAGATCCACACTTTTTTGTGGCTAGATGCACATGAACGCCTCCTAACAAACGAATTGAGAGCCCGGTGAGGACTCACGACAAATCACAACTTATAGCGAAAATTGAAGATAACAATATACCAAAGGTTAATTAGCTCAATGATTACTTATCTTTGCACATGTGACTAATTGATTATAAATTGTGCAGAATAGTTACATATGTTTGACTATGTGACTATTTAGTCATTTTTACTGTTCACCGTTTACTTCCACTGTTAAGAGACTATTTGGTTATGTGAAATGACCAAATTACCCTACATTAATTATCTCTAATTTCATACCCACTTCATCCATTTGCTTCCATCTCCTTTGGTGTTCTTCAAAAAATCGATTGACATCTCAAGGCAATCATTCCCGTACTGAACTTCTAGAAGCAAGAAGAATCAGACAGCGTCCCTATCAGGCATCTCCATGAAGTTGTGGTGAGCGGCGATGTCACATCTCTAATCGAGCTCCTTCAATCAAGGCATAATTCAATCATCAACATATAGAACCTACTCCACCTCACATTTCTATTGGGTCACTCGTCTTTTATCCAAGATTTGTTGTGCCAAAACCCTAAGTTGGATGGCGACACCAATTCCAACGACTCTCTGCCTCTCCATGTAACCTCTGCAAAGAGTAAGACTTCTCCTCATCAATTTTCTATCTTTGTGTCGATCCTTGAATTTGTAGCATAATCGGGTCAATCTCAACGAAAGAAAAGTCATTTTGACCTAATTCTATTAAGATTCGTGGAGATTGTGAAAATTCTAGTGGTTATGGTGATGGTAGATTTGTTTGGGACTATGATGGGTGGACTCTGTTGAATATACTCAGAAAAAATAAATTCTAGGTTGATTCAACCTACGTTGAAAAGCGTATTTCTGAGTTGATATTTCCGGCAACAAAGATCCATCACTACACACAGGTAAGCATTCACCAACATACAAAGATTCTCTTTTACGTTTAAAGTAATCGAGAATTGCAGTATAATGAAGAATTGCAGTATAATTGAGGTAATGTTGATGGGTTGGAGAGAAGAAAAAGATGAAGAAGATTGAACAACAAATGTAGAAGGGTATAAAATTCATTTGATAATTCAAAAAAAATATATATTAAAAAGGTTGAATAACATAAAAATAAACAGTTGACTAACGGAGTGATCAAATAGTAAAATGCTGAAACATAAATAATCATTTATTTCGTTATGTGAAAAAGATGAATAATTAAATAGTCACAGAGAAAACATATTAACCCTATACCAAAACCAAAAGTAATGATGAAATGAACATAGTGGTAATTTTATACTAAGATTTTTTTTACTGCAACCTTCTATAGTCATTATGAAAATTCTTATTGTAGGAGTGAAATGCATTCGACATTTGTAAAGAAATTTACTAGTTCGGTACAACCATCACTTCATATACAAGATTTCTTAATATTGTTCTACAAGTTTTGTCCCAATTCTTTATTGGTGGTGTCCATTTACATTCATCATCCCCAAGAATAATGCAATGAATCATTGGATATGGATTGCAAAATGGGATATTATTGACAATGATAGGGTCTAATTGGACTGTCTAAGCTAATGATAATGTAGGGTCACAATTTATGGTATTGTCTCATTAATTAATAAGAAATTGACAAAAATACGATAAAAAATCATAAATTTAATAATATAATTTCACAATCAAATTTTAAAATAATTGAAAAACTGCTACAAATAAACAAATATAAATATTATGTACATATATTTAATCGTGTTTATGTGTATATTAACGGATCAAACGTGTTTTAGACACGTTTATTAATTGTGTTTAACTGTATATAAGTTGTTTAGACACATAATGTGCTAAAGTCAAAATTATATATACATAAATATATATTATTAAAAATCATTTAATCGTATTGTATAGATATTACGTAGTTCAAACACTATTTTATAAGAGAAGCACAACCCAAAATAGTTCACTTTTGAAATAGATTTGGTGATAAAATATTGATAAATAATTAGTTATATTTTGGAAACTATATTTAAAAAATATTAATTTCAGAACAAAGAAATTAAATGAAAAACAATTTTTTTTGAAGAAAAAAACAAACTTTTGAAGTTCATCTTGTTAAAAATACATTATTTCCAAATATATATATCATAAGTTTTTGCAAAAAATGTATCTTAGATTTGTTTTATTTATTTATTTGGAAAATTTGTATATATATATATATATATAATTTTTTGGTCATAAAAAGTTGTATATATTAACATTAAATCTGTCAAGTTTCCATTTTTATATTATAAAAGATAAGCATTCTCATATAAAATAAGTAACTCTATTAGTGCACCATAAAATTACTTTTTAAAAAACGCTATGGGTGATTTATTATATTATTAGTAAGAATTTAAATAATTTACCCTTATATTTAATTACTCAATCTTAACCCATCATCTACTCACGTTACCTACATTGCATCCATTGTCCTCCCATGCACCACTCGGACAATTCTATCTTCATTGGCTTCGATGTTCTTCTCTCTCGCTTCAAAGAAAATACCTGATCGAGTATATGGTGTTTCGGTCGCGAAATAGAGAAAATTTTGGAATGCAAAATTCATATTTCGTTGTTTGGTTATCTAAGTTTTACAAAATTAGAATTCCGAAAAGTAAATAGTCATTCTTCAGTTTTGAACGAAATGACTATTATGAGACTTCTCGGAATAAGATAAAAAAAAATGTCATCAATCATTTTAATTAGTAAATTATTATAAATTTTTTAATATATTATATTTTTAATTTATTCCACTTTTTCTTAGAAAATATATTTTACACCTTCTTCGTACATTTTTATTCAGGAGTACAAACATGAATAAAGTTGCATTAGATTATCTCCCTCTACTAGAGATTTTACATCAAACAACTCCAAGAGTTGAGTCTCTTTTGTATTGAGTTATTTGTATGTCGGTTTGTGCAACCACGAGATGCGATGTCTTACTACAAGTATATATAACTAGTTTTGGAACACTTTCACTTAATGATTCAAATTTCTTTACAAATATTTCTTAGAAATCTGTTGCAGTTATGGTCATGAGAGCATTCATCCGTAGGTCGACCCATGATTAAGAGTAAGTATGCGATCCTTACACATGCACCATTGGGAATGCAGTAAGAAAAATAAACATATATCCTTAAAATCATTATATGCAATATAATTTTTAATTTTTGACATCATAACTAGGTTGGTACCACTAAAGACGTAAGGAAAATACATAACCCCACGTACACCAATTTTATCAAGATGAATTGATTGTCATACTCCTGAGCTAGGTAAATTGTATTTCATCTGAAGTGATACAATCTTGTTCATCCCATCTTATAAAGCAATATGAAATTATCATATTATAATTGTACATAAGTTGGTACCCTTATCCGTCTCGCGAACCTCCTACTCGTCTATATGGCAGCCGACTGGATGTGCTTGGCTAGGTTGCCACTGATCCACTTAAACAATGTAGAGTGACACATGGTGGATCGAGTGCCAATTCTCTTTATCCCAGCCTATCCAAAAGCCCACTGAAAACCGTCAAGAATGGGATAGGCTGCATAAATTGCATTGGGATAAACACACACGTGAACCGTGTATCACGCATCATGCGGCGTATTGGGCCTTGTGGGAGAACATGGACAAAATGTGGTTACCGAAACCTGATGGAGTACCTATCTCTGTCTACTTGTCATGGTATAACCAGATGATAGTGACGCTAATCCAGGATACAGAACCAACATAAGCAGCTCCCGTGGATACTGAAGAAGATACTGTTGTTATACCCCATGTGTAGTTTCAACCACATGCAAATCAATTCATGTTGCTGGTGAGTTAGTTTTTTAAATGTTTAATTTGCATAATTAAATTATTTGTATATTTTCATTTTACATATGTGCATTATCTTCCACATGACAAAATTGGGCACAAAGTGGTTGAAGAAGGCAATGGGTGGAAAAAAGAAATAGGTTGATGAACTGATCCATGCTTCTCATTGCTCCCACTAGATCATTGGTGAGATGGATTAATATAATCAACTCATGGCACAACCGGTGACGTCGAGTGAATATAACAAAGCTCCCAACATTGGATTTAACGACTTTGATCTTCTACCACAAGTAACACACCATTCTCACGAGGCAGCTGAAGCATCAAGACCCTCCAAGATAAGAAATGTAATAGTTCGAGATGGAGTTCAGGCTCAAGACAGAGGTCGGGATGGGGGTCGAAGGGGCTTGATGTCGTAGCTAGTTATGTATTTAGTTACTTCAAATTATTCTTTGATTGTGTATTCATTAACCCACTGTTTTCAAAATGCAATTTAAATAAAAAAATTAATGTTGTTGATCCATATAAATTTTTAGTTTATTTATCTATTAAATCGTTTTATTTTTTAGATGGTTCAAAAAATTGTTTTACTTTCAAAAATGCTTTTTGAGGTACCTTAAACACTCTTATTTAGATGTATGATTTTTGGGGACCATCTTCAAAAATATTGTAAATCAATAACTAGACAAATTACAGTTATAACCCAACAAATGACATTACATTTCTACTTACACAACTGTATTAAATTTTGACTTACATAAAAATATGATAATTATAATATTCATGTGATATAGTGGTGGTGATTCTTCATGGTGTCATATTTAGAAATCCATCGTTCAATGGTGCAAGATTGCTAACAATTAGAGATAACAATAATTTGAGTATCTCTGTATAATTTGTGGTTCTTCTCGAGGTAGTGATGTGGTGCGTCTTCATGGGGTGTGATGAGGAAAAGTGGGAGACTCACAATAATTATATTATCTCCATATAACTAATAGTTCTTCATGAAGTGTTGGTTCTTTTTTGGGGAAGTCAGACCCTCTATTACTCTGTGACATGACAAAAATAAACAGAATCAGAGTCACCACAACAAAATATGATAGTCACCATTTCAATAAGACTACTAACAACTAATTCATAAAGAAATACGAGTTAGACATACTTCAAGTTATGTGAGAATTAGTGTATATTTTGGAGAAAAAAAAGTACAAAAACGCACATCATAATTAAAGAATATATATATATATATTATAAATTATAAACAGTAATTGTATCTAGTTATATTTAATTAATCAATTATCATAAATAAAAAATGAGAGTTTCAGATCACCTCAGGCGATGATGTAAGTGATTGTTTAACGACGTGGAGGTTGATCTGATATAGGTACGACATGGGAAGGTTGGACGTGGCTGAGGAGTATAACAAGGGTTGGGCTGGCTGGGAATGAATGAGTATAAATTGTGTGCATGCAAATAATTTATACACCATCCACCTGTGAATGGCATTCACGAGTAGGTATGAGCTAACAACCTACCGTGAATGCCATCATTGGTAGGTAGCAATTACTAGACTAACCAGGAATGACATTCGCGGGTGTCTCTTAAATATTACCTACCCGTGAATATCATTTGTAGGTAGGACTTAATTAAACTCATACTTGTACATGCCATTCACAGATTAGAGCTTTTCCTATTTAGGTTTATTTTGGTAACCAGTTTTCAAAATTGAATATTTTGGTATTTCATTTTGAAATGGGGTATATTTTGGGAAACAATTACTTAACAATGTGAATTCACGAATCATGCCAGTTGAAATGAGCTCAAACATAGTAGAAAAAACTTGTCAGAAATGTTGGGAAATGCGTCGATTTTGCTTGAGAGACTTGTGAGGTGATTTGATCCAGTGCTTGGTAACATGCAAAAATAAGACAGTGAAGGTTTTCCTTCGGGACCCTCTCTAATCCTTAGGTGATTATATGACTCACATATGAAAAAATAATTGTAAAGGAAGGAATATCATGGTGTTTATAGGGCAATTTTAGTTTTCAACACCCGTTGCCTGTCAGTTAAGATATTGTGTCTGAGATCGTACTGAGAATTATAGTTAGACTTCTTGAGATTTGTAACCGCCTTTATGCGTTATGATACAGTGTAACTGTCAGATCTGGTCGTGACATTGAGTTTAGGCGAGCATCATTTTTGTGAAGGTCACATTGAATGTAAAACCCTCCCTATGCAAAAGATGTAAGAGGTATATATACTTGTGGAACCATAGTGTCCTTGCGGATCTTAGGTTGTTTTACATTACAAATATATGTTGTATATCGCGTCCTATATTTGGGTGTTACATAGATCTTTGTCCCTTAGTGATAGAATATATCTTTGTAGATAATGGTTTGATAGGATATATCATTATAGATAATATTTTGATATGATAAATCTTTATAGATAATACATTGATAGGATATATCTTGATGGCATTATAGGAGGTATAAAAATAGATAACATTCTATCTTTAATGAGTGAATTATGTGGAGAGTGTTACTCTAAGTAAAAGATTCATGCATTATGATGAAGGAAGATAATCAAATTAGCTTAGGCGTGAAAGCCCAACTTAGGTAAGGGCTCAAAGGTCTTACCTTGCATGCTCCTCTTATGCCCAAGTGCTCGCATGTGGTCTACGTGATCGCTAATGTGCTTCATGAGTAGGCTTGGCCAAATAAACCGGTTCGGGCGAACTGGTCTGGTCTGGTCTGGAACTGGTTTGGTTCGAACCGGTTCGTCCGAACTAGTTCCAAAACCAGACCAGTGTTTTTTGCCTTCAAATAGAACAGTTCAAAATAGTACCAAAAATCCAGTTCGAATCGGTTCGACTCGACTCGTTTTTTGATACTGGTTTATACTTAAATTTTAATCAAACCACTTTAAACCTATATAATTTTAGAACCGGTTTGAAGCAAAATCAACTAAACCTAGAAATGTCTTCAATAAACCAAACCTAGAGATATATTGGACTCTTGTATGTTGATGTTGGACAGGATTTTAGTCGTTGTGGACCAGATTTTCAATCGGTTCAGTGTGTTTTTCAGTCGGTTCAGTGTATTTTTCAGCCGGTTCAGTGTTTTTTCAGCCGGTTCAGTATTTTTCAGTTGGTTCAGTATTTTTTTAGATGGTTCAGTGTATTGGACAGGATTTTCAGCTGGTTTAGGTTCGGTTTGAACCAGATTATTTCCGAACCAAAATTATTATTAAAAGAAACAGACCAGAACAGTTCGAACCGGTTCTGAATCGGTTCGAACCAGACCAGTTCTTTTTTCCTTAAACCAGACCAGTTTTTTTAGAAACAGAAAAATGTACTGGTTTTTTTCAAACCAGACCAGTTCAGTTCAGAACCGGTTCGACCCCGAACCGGTTCATGAACAAGCCTATTCATGAGGTGCATCACAATGGAGTGACATAACTTAGGATCCAAAATTTGCCCTCGAAGCTTAAGAAAAAATATTTTTGGTTGAGTTTTATTTGTTTCTAGCGACCGTGATTTGACTTACTCCTCTCCTTGGCGAGCCAGTTGGGCTGTACGATGCCAGTCTATGTGATACTTTGGCTTGACGAGAATTTTCAATGCCATAAAGTTTGTTCATATGGATTTCTATTTAGCGAGCCTTTTTAGGTGTTCCCTGGAAGTTTTCCGACGAGTTTTTTTTGTCATCTTTAGGTCGCTCTTGGTTAGTATATCGTTCAAAATTTCTCTCACTTATAACTTTACGTACCTCTTGGATGAGGGGCTTGTAGGAGGAGAAGATGGGAGTGAGTTGGGAGGTTGAGAGGAAGAGGAGACGGTGGGTGGGCTGGGAAGAGGACAGTGGGTGGGAGGCTGGGAGGAAGGTTGGTGTGGAAGGCTGGAATAAAGGACTTTTAAAACTCTCTTGAATATGTCTTTTTGAAGGACTATTTTTTTTGGGGTAAAAAAAAACAGACATTCTATTATTGAAGAATGGCAGAAATAAACGGTTCCATATTACAATCTTAACTAATAAAAGTAAAAGAAGGTGTAGGGATCGAGAGACTCAATCATCTAGACGCACACCCAATGTAGCTTGCTTGACTATCCAGTTCACACATTCATTTGTTGTACGCAGGATTGCTTTCCATGTCACATGGTCGATCCGCCTAGCTGTGGTAGAAATGTTCATAATGAGTGCCTGAGTCCACCAATGTGAGATTCCACCATTGATCTGGTTGATTATAACACTTGAGTCTAATTCAATCTCTACTGTTTTCCAGCCTTGTTCCACTGTTAGTCTTGTTCCTTCCAACACTGTCGAGGCTTCCAATGAATCAATATCAGTACCACGTAATCTCCGATTCAACCCTCCAACTACCTCACCTCTTGAGTCTCGAGTAATTTCTCCAATCCCTCCCATACCAATTTGAGAACTCTATGATGCATCACAAATGATTCTAATGGTACCTGGTGGTGGAGTGTGCCAACCCTCTACCACTTGCTCATCTCGTGGTGGTTGTCCTTGTCGCGGAAGTTGATCCATCTCGACAATGGCAACCTTGATCTCTGCAAGAACCACACTCGAATGTGGTCGCTTTGCTTCAAACAAAGTCTTACATCATGCTTACTAGATAACCAGCAGGTAGTCATGCATATGGTCCACATGGGGTTATGCCTTCTACTAGTTATGTTCGGCTCGGAGGCTCGGTCTTTTATCCACTCCTCGATGGGTTGAGAGGCTTGGTGCGTGCCATGGATCCCTAGCATCCCAAACCAGATTTCTATTGTCCAACCACATCCAAATGTAATATGTGCACTTGATTGCTCAACACCACAGATTGGGAAATCTGCGAAGACGTTCGGTAGCCCTCGCCGTATGAGATTACTTATTACCGCAATAGCATTAGAAGCTAGCTTCCACATATAGCTCTTTATCTTGAGTATCGTGTGTGCACACCATATCACACTCCATAGTGTGCTCGGTTTATTCCCATGGACTAGCGTGATCAGAGTGTGACCATCATCTACCTCTCTCAACAGATGATACACCGACTTGACTGATGCTACTACCTTCTTTGTGTATGGCCAGACAGCTTGTCGAGGATCCGAAGAATACAATCTGCATCATTTGTTGTGGCACACTGATGAACCCCGACTCTCATCCCATCTCTTATGCATGCCTATCAAAGAGTCCACCCGTACATCTTGGTCATCTCCCTGAAGCTGTGTATCATCTGTTCTAAAGTCCACCCTTAGTATGAATCCATCGGTCTTTATGGTCAAGAATACTCGAGCCATTTCCAATCCTCCATATCCCTTCTATCCACATAATGTCCCGACCCGCAAGAATGCTAGACCATCCTCATGAAGCCTGACTTTTCTTTGATTCCGTGTGGAAATCTCCCCTCGGAAGGTAGAGACCTTTCAAGATCTTTACCCATAATGACATTGGCTCTTCCAATACTTTACTCGACATCTTACTTAGGAGGGCCATATTAAAGCTATGTAGCTCTCGCAATCCCAGACCTTACCTCCTTTGCCCTTTTCAGTATCTCCCATCTTTTCCAATGGATCTTCCTCCATGTTTCCGACTTACCCCACTAGAACTCCGCTATCATTGAGTTTATCTATGAATACCATATTTTTGGCAAACATAAAATACTCATAGCATTTTGTTGGGATAACGATTATGGATGCCTTAATAAGTACCTCCTTACCTGGATGATTCAAGGTTTTCGATCTCCATCCACGCATTTTCTCTTGGATCCATGATTTGAGGTTCCCCAAAGAAGCCTTTTTTGACTGAATCCAGATCGAAGGAAGGCCAAGATACTTTCCTGGATCAGTCGAACACGGGATGTGCAGTTCTTCCACAATGGTCGAAACTGTATTCTCATCTTCCCCATGGTTAAAGGTGATGGTCGACTTATTTACATTGATGCGCTGCCCTGATGCTCAATAATAGTCCATTATAATGGATTTGAGTGACCTCGCATTCTCTACCGTCCACTAAATGAAGAATAGGGAGTCATTTGCAAAGAAAATATGATGATGTTCTGGACATCCTCTTCAGAGTGTAACACATTGTAATCTTTGAATTTGGACGACTTGATCAATCTACCTGGATAGAACATCATAATGAAGAATGAAGAGATACGGTGATAATGGGTCACCTTGTTGTAGTCCTCGGGTCGGCTGAATCCATGACGTCCGAGTGTCGTTGACTAACACCCTATACTTCAGTGTGGTAATACACGATCGCATCCATTGCACCCACCTCCTACCGAAGCCACATTTCTCTAGGCTCTGGATTAAGAACTCCCATTCCACATGGTCATACGACTTTTGCATATCCACTTTAAAGGCACACTCCATCTTCCGTCCACTAGTCATGTGTTGTAGATAATGGAATACCTCTTGCGCCACGAGCAGATTATCCTGAATCATCTGAACTGCCACAAATGCACTTTAAAAAAGAGTGATAAAGTCTGACAGGTAGCTTTTCAACATGTTCGCCAAAATTTTTTATATTATTTTGTACACAAAGTTGCATAAGTTGATTGGTCTGAAATCAGAGGCACTATTAGGGCTAGGTATTTTGGGAATAAGAGTTATATTAGTATGATATAAAGTAAAGGGTATTGCGTCTGACCTGATAAATGACTTAATCGCGGTGATGACGTCAGGGCCCACTGTGTGCCAGTTCCTTTGATAAAACAAACCCGAGAAATAATCCAGACCTGGCGCACGAGACCCACCTAGCTACGACATGAACGACTTTATCTCCTAAGTTGTATTCTCCTTATCAAGTTCTACATTCATATCGACTATGATTTGTGTAGGGATGCAGTTGATGAGCTCAATGTTTGGTTCTGGATGATCCGATTTAAAAGCCATGTCGAAATGTTCCTGGACTTCTTCCATAATCCCCCTCTCAGTTGTGATCCATTCCCCACTTCTTGTTATAAGGCGAGGTTGTTAGTTGAAATCAGGTTTCCATTAGTTGATCAATTTCAGTTTAGGAAACTTAATTTTCTCTATTTCTTAGGTGTCAAGTCAGCATATTGGTTGAAGTAGTGGATTAATTAGTCTTTTGTTAGTTGAAGTAGTGCATTAATTAGTCTTTTGTTAGTTGAAGTAGTGGGCAAGTTATATGAAGTAGTAGGCAAAGTGTTGCACATGATTAACTAAAATAGGCAGTATCTCTTGTATAAATTCCCAATTACAGATCGAATAAAAATCAATCCAAGTTCTGCATATTTTGCTTCTATTTTTGTGTTGTTCTTCGACTTTTCTTGCTTGATGAACAACATTGGTATCAACGCTTAACTTCTTGAGGGATCTGTGAGGTTGTGTGATTGTCGATTTCTTGAGATCATCCACCCATAAACACTCCAAAATCTCATCAAATGGAATAATCCTTCTCAGGTATAGCTCCACCAAAATCTGATAGCTCAAACTACCAAGCTTAGGCTGTCAAAATGGAAGCGTATATGGAGGGCACTGATCTGTGGCAGGTTGTTGAAGAAGACTATGAAATTCTAACTCTTCCACCCAACCCTACACTTGCTCAAATCAAGGTTCAAAGGGATAAGAAGATGAGAAAGACACGAGCTAAGTCATGCTTTTATTCAGTTGTCTCACCTGCAATTTCTAGCTGAATCATGTCCATAAAGTCAGCCAATGAAATTTGGGACTTCCTCGAAGAAGAATACAAGGGAGATGAAAGGATAAGGGGTCTGAAATCTCTGAACTTGATAAGGAAATTCAAGAAGGAGCATATGAAGGAATCTGAGACCATCCAAGAATACTCAGATCGATTGCTGGGACTTGCAAACTAGGCTAGAATACTTGGTAAGGAAATGAAGGATAATATAATACTGGATAATATATTAGTCTATCTTCTTGAGAGATTTGAAGCAACCATTGCTCGTTGGAGAACACCAAGGACATGTCAACTCTCAAATTGGCAGACCTCCTTAGTGCTCTTCAATTTCAAGAGCAAAGAAGATTGATGCGTGAAGAAGAGATAATTGAAGGTGCATTGAAGGTCAAACTGCACTTAAACTGGAAGAGTAAGGTGAAGAAGTGGAAAGGCCATCCTAATTCTAGTGATGGTGAGTCAAGTGCAGCAGTGAAGGGCTAAAAAGGAAGAACTCTTCCTCCTTGTAAGCATTGTGGTAGAGAGAACCATCCTCACTACAAATGTTGGAAGAGGCCAAACATAAAATGCAGGAGGTATCAGAAGATTGGGCATGTCGAAATGATTTACCCTGAAAAGTACAAGTAGTCGAAGAGAGAAACTTAAGTTGTTGTCCATGAAGAAGAAGAGGAGCAATTGTTTGTGGTTTCTTGTTTCACTTCTAGTGCCTCAAGTGAAAAATGTTTGGTAGATAGTGGTTGTATTAGTAACAAGACATGCAATGAAGGTCTCTTCAAGGTTCATGACATGTCATTTCATTCGAAAGTGAAGATTGGAAATGGGGAATTCATCTTAGTCAAAGGAAGAGGCACTATTGTAATAAAGTGCAATTCAGGTATGAAATTGATTGATGAGGTCTTGTTCGTGCCTGAAATTGATCAAAATCTACTGAGTATTGTTCAATTACTTGAGAATAATTTCAAGTTGCGTTTTGAGGATAGGAGATGTTTGATCATTGATCCAAATGTCCAAGAGCTTTTTCAATTTAAGATGCAACGAAAAAGCTTTTCATTGAATCCTCTTGAGATGAAACAACTTGCTTATCCCAGTCAAGTCATCTCCACTGAGATATGGCACAAGAGGTTGAGGCATTTTCATCAAAATGTTCTACAAAAATTAAAGAAGGAGGAGATGGCATAAGGATTACCTGAGATGGAGGAACAACTACCAAGTTACAAAGCTTGCTTGATATGCAAGATCAGCATGCTACCATTCAAGGAATCATTGTGAAGGGCAACATCTAAGTTGCAACTCATCCATGCATATTTTTATGGTCCTCAAGCAACTCCTTCACTAAATGGGAGCAAGTACTTTGTGATTTTTATCGATGATTTCACTAGAATGTGCTGGATTTACTTCATGAAGTTCAAGTCATAAGTTCCTGGTGTGTTTCGAGGCTTTAAGGCCTGGAGTGAAAATTAAAGTGTCTGTCACATTTAGGTCATACGATCTGACAATGGCACTGAGTATATCTTTGATTGAGTTAATGAGTTTTGCAAGGATGCATGCAATGAGCACCAACATACTGTGCCCTATTCTCCTCGACAAAATGGGCTCAGTGAGAGGAAAAATAGAACCATTATGGAGATGACTAGGTGTGTAATGAACGAGAAGAGCCTTCCAACAAATTGTTTTGGCATTGAGATCAAACAAAGTGAACATGAAGTGTTCATTTGCCAGAAAAAAGTATTTGAAGGAGATCCTCAAAAGATTCAAGATGGAGGATAACAAAGAAGTGAGCACCCCAATGGTTCTCAAACCAAAACTGCAAAAGGAAGATGGAGTTGATGCAACATATGAAAAACTCTACGGAAGGTTGATTGGGTTCTTGATGTACCTCACTGTAACAAGGCCAAACATTTTCTATTATGTAAGTATTCTTTTAAGGTTCTTAAATTATCCTAGTCAGTTACATATGACGGCTGCAAAACGTTTGGTGAGATACTTGAAGGGAACTCAGTCACGTAGGGTCAAGTTTGGGGAAAGTAAGGACCTCAATTTGATTGGGTATTCGGATAGTGATTGGGCTGGTTCAGGAGATGATGCTAAAAGCACTTCTGATTATTGTTTTTCTATTAGTTCTGGATACTTCTCATGGTGTTCGAAGAAGAAAGAAACAATGTCTATCTCCATTACAGAAGCTGAGTTTATAGCAGCTTCAGGAGCATCCAAACAAGCCATTTGACTGAGGAAGTTGTTGGAAGATCTTGAAGAAGCTCAAGCCGAAAGTACTAAGATTTTCGTGGATAATCAAGTTGCAATTTCTATATCCCAAAATCCAGTATTTCATGGAAGGACACAACATTTCAAGGCCAAGTATTACTTCCTAAGGAAGACTCAAACAGATGAATAAGTGAAGCTGCTATATTGCACCACTGAAGAACAAGTTGCAAATATATTTACCAAGTATTTTCCTTTTTATCGATTGTGTTTCTTAGGGAAAGATGAGGTTTTGCAGCAACCTGATTTAGGAGGAGTGTTAGTTGAAATCAGATTTCCATTAGTTGATCAGTTTCAGTTTAGAAAATTTGATTTTCTCTATTTGTTAGGTGTCAAATCAGCATGTTAGTTGAAGTAGTGGATTAATTAGTCTTTTGTTAGTCTAAGTAATGGGCAAGTGATGGAAGTAGTGGGCAAAGTGCTGCACATGATTAGCTAAAATATGCAGTATCTCTTGTATAAATTCCCAATTACAGATCGAATATATATATTAATCCAAGTTCTGCATATTTTGCTTCTGTTTTTATGTTGTTCTTCGACTTTTCTTGCTTGATGAACAACAAAGGTATATTGTTTCACCTTTTCCTTGCTGCCATTGTGAGATGGAAATAGGTAGAGTTTCGGTCGCCACTCTTGAGCCAATTGACCCAAGATCGCTGCTTCCAGTATATCTCCTCACTCTTCCAAAGTTCCTTGATTCGGTCTTTGAGAAAAGCCTCTTCCACTTGTCTCAACATTTGGTTGATTTTGCAAGATTACCTTGACTATTTCCTTGGATTTCTTCAATTCAATCATGTTGTTTTCGAACTTAGTCCTACTCCATTCAATGAGGTGTCTTCGGAAGTTTCCCAACTTCTCTTCCACAGTTTGGTTTCTCAGCTTATGCATTCTCTCGGTTCATGCATTCTTGATGATCGTTTCACATTCTGGGATCTCCATCCACATCTCCTCAAATTGAAACTTCTTCGCCGGTAGCGTCTCTCCCCTTGCGTGAGTAAGATAATCGGGGAGTGGTCTGAGCCGATTGCTATCTCATTTATGCAAACTACGCTTGAAAAGGAGTATGCCCACCTCGAGTTTATAAGTATTCGGCCTAATCTTTCGTATGCTCTTTCGTTTCCTCTTCGGTTGTTTGACCATGTGAAAGGTTTCCCCTTCGCCCCCAAATCTCCCTTTCGAACATCCTCGATCATCAAGTTGAAAGCATCAATCAGCCTTTGTGATTTTCTTCTCCCCCTTCCTTTTCTTGGTAATTGCTAATATCATTAAAATCCCCAAGACACATCCAGTTCTAACTCTTAGAAGCTCATTCCATAAATTGTGTTGTCATGGGATATCTACATCAGCATATACCAATGTAACCCACATAGGCTTGGTCTATTGTTTTAACTTAACCTCACAATCAATAAAGTTACGATCGACCTTATGTATTCTGATATCTATCTTATCCTTCCACCAAAGAGCTAGTCCACCCGACATCCCCTGTGGATCTATACTTTTTCCATTCCCATATGTTCCTGAATCCTTTCACAGAAACCACTCTTGTTTTTTGTCTCAGATAAGCATATAATCCCAGATTGGTACTCTATGGCGAGATCTTTGAGTTGTCAGGGAAGGTCCCAGAGCCTGACAATTCCAAAAGGTTGCATTCATTGACCCCATGTGGTTGTTACGGGACATACACCACAACTCATTTCATCATTGTTGTTTTCATATTTTTCTTCCTCGTTTTTTCTACTTCCATGTCTTCCCTCCCTTTCACAGGTCGCCCTAGGTGATGGATCTTCTTCATCACCATCCACTCTCATATTCTTTATCCTCTTATTGGTCTATCTTTTCATTCGCCCCCTCCAGTCTCCTTTTGAGTGATAGTTTAGTCAGGATTTGGGCTCAGACTAGATATGCATCTAGGGTTTTCTTCGGCTCGGGTAAGGGATGGTGTTTCCAGCGGGTTCTCCACGACATAATGGTTCCCTTATGTTATGTTGGTTTCTAAGGATATGGATTAGTCAGGCATGTGATTAATCAGGGGATAAGTAATGTTTTCATGAGGTATAGCCAATGCATGGTTGTTAGGAAGGTGAGATAATGATTCTTTGAGGGTCGGTTTCCAATAGGGATGAAAGGTAGTTTTAAGGATATGAGCTAGATTTTTTTAGCCTTGGTAGGACAGGTAAGGTATTTTGTTTAGGCCAGGGTTTTGGGGGTTGTTCCAGTTATATGAGGTTATGACTATGTCAGGGGATGGATTATTCGGGTCCAGCTCATCTGCATGGCTCAGGTTAAGGTGGGATGGAGCCGAAAGGTAACTTGTCAAGTCCATCTCATTCGGGGTTGAGTTGGTGTTCTACATCTACACACTATCGGTTTCTCTCTGGTTTTCATTATGTTCTTTTCGAGTTTCCACTTTATCTTCCATACTTCCGGCCTCTGCACTTCCCTCATTTTTTGACATCTCCTCCTTATTCCTCTTCCTCAGATCACACACTTCATTCATGATATCAAACCATGTTCGACGGGGTGACCGTTCAGTTATGTTCATTATTTTCTCCATTCCACCACTCATACCCATCGGTGCACTCTTCTTAGGTCTTGTGCCAATCAACCAGGGTCCATAGAGAGGGTGACGTGGCTTATCCTCAGACATTTGAACATCTTATTTACAAGATTGGGTGGTATGGCCTAGTCTTTCGCAACCATAACAGAAATCAGAGAGTCGTTCATACTTAATGTTTGCCCAGATCTCGCTTCCTTGAGAATTCATCCACCAAAATCTAGTCTTTAGTAGTTTTTGAGTGTCCACAACCACTTTTAAACGGAGATAACACTTGCTGATGTTTTCAATTCCGCTATCTGTCTCAATGTACTTTCCAATGCTATTCTCAATTTTTTGCGCATCCTCTGCACTAAACTTCTTCTGAACTAGGTCATGTACTTGTACCCAGAATTGTATTCTCTTGAAATCCATATCTTTTAAACCAACACTCGACTCCGACTTTTGTAAACTCAGACAGTATCCTTGAAAGTCAAAAAAATATGACTTTTATCTTCTCCATTCGCAAATTCAATAATATGATCTTGTCCTGCAACTCAGATATTCAAAATTTCTCATACCTCGCCTAAGTTAGTTTAACACACTGTGTATTGCCGCCGGTTTTATATGTTTTGAGGGATGATCTTCCCTACATATCTCTCATTGTCAGTCAAGCGTGTGGATTCAACGTCAGGTCAATGATGGTCTTCCGAGTCTGCTGACCGTAAGAACTAGCACCGAGATTGCTCATATTGAGCGTGGTCCAGCCGTCGTCCGTGTCGTCGTATCCCCCTACAAGATTCAAGCAAAAATAAATTAGTGTTGTAATATGAGGTCGACGGAACTCATGCAGAAACTACATAAAATCTGTATTGGACGATCAGATTCAAAACACAACTGTCGTCCTATGAAGTGGTTCCACGCTATTAATGGCGTCTCACCCTTCACAAGATCATTTGCAAGAGTTCATTACGGTATTACACAACAATTCGAAGGAGAGACATGCAAAGTCGGCTAGAATCTCCCACGCGCCGCCAAGGTGCCCTAGGGGAGAGAAAAAAAGTTTTTCAATCGTTACTCCGCAATTAAAGGACTGCTTTATTAAAGATGTCTTTTTACTTTTTAGAGTAGATGAGTACCATACTGCCGATCTAATTAACAAACTGCAGTTAAGAGTGAACAAACAATTTGCAAAGGCAATCTCAGTGACGCGTGTGTCCACTCTCTGTCCTGAAGGTTTCCTCAAATTCCTAGGGTTCCAAAAGTGACAGATTCCAATTCGGCCGATTCCTATCTGGCTTGTCCATTTGTCTCGAATCAGAAGGAAACAACATTGATTACAAGCACAGCTGCATAAGACAAACTCCCGTCCAATTCGTTGCCAAGTCTGGAGATGCAAACAACCAACACATGGTGAAGCTCAAGTCCCATCGCGGCCAGCTCCTGATTGGCCAAGCTACCAGCTGCCTACCTCGGAGAATCCAAGCTGCCCAATCAGCTACACATCACATCGGCTGAGGAAACAGTAACTAGAAGCTCCGCAGGAGGGGTCCACCAAATCCAGCTGACCAATCAGACGCCACCAGCCTCTACAGCTCCATGCAGCAATATTGAGCAGGGGATCCAGAAAACCAATTTGCCATATTAACTGATTTTGTAGGGAGTGGCAATTGCAGTGAGGGCGACTAGACCACGAGGGGGATGTCAATCCACAACGCTAATTCCGATGATCAAAATGGCGACCGGGAAATCTGGGTTCTTAGCTCGGACTTACCACAGGAGGAGTCGTATCGGTATGTCGGAAAAATCATATCTAAGAAGCCAATCAAGATGAATGTGGTTAACAGTGTGCTAGATCAGGCATGGGCTAGGTTTGACACAATTAAGATATCTGAGACTGCTCCGGGGTTATTGATGTTTGATTTTAATAATGCTGATATAAGAGACAAGGTGCTAGATATGTCGCCATGGGCTATTAACGGTCACATTCTGAGCATTAAGAAATGGGAGCCGAGTATTGGTGTTAATGAAGTGGAATTCAATCGAGACCAATTCTGGGTCCAAATCCATGACCTAGGATATGAGAAATTCAATGCGACAAATGCAAGGACAATTGGTGACCGAATTGGTAGGTACACGAGAATTGAGCCGGATGAAGCTCTAAAATCAAGGAGCTACATTCGGGTGTGTGTGGAGATGGAGGTTGATAAACCTCTAATGACCGGTTTTTGGTGGAGAAATTCACAAGGGCTTGAGAAATGGGCTACGATCAAGTATGAACGACTATCAGACTTTTGCTATGAGTGCGGGATCCTAGGCCATACAACCCCGGCGTGTAAGGAGGAGGTCAAACAATCGGAGACAAATCACCTCGCCCCGGCATATGGACCATGGTTGGGAGCATACGCCCTAAGACGATAACATCTCGAAGCAGCCCTAGGAAGGAAGAGGGCCACAGGACCCTCGGAAACACAAGAGGAGACAAAAAAAAACTTGGCTCGATATGATGAGGGAAGCCGAGGAGGCGGAGAAGAACAACAAACAAAATAGCAGTCAGGCCCACCAGAACTCAAGCCAACCAGAACCGAAACTTTCCAAGGAGAAATCTCAGCAAAGCAAGCAGGCTGAACCAGAAGGGGACATGGTAATGGTGGAGGCTCAACCGAGCCAAAACCAGCAGGAAGGACAGCACCAGCATATCCATCAACACAAAATGCAGACAGACCAAAGCCAACGACTTGACCTCAATGCCACACCTGAAGATTATGCCATGATAATCCACCCGGACCATAACCATCGTACTGCCTCAACCCGCCCCATGCTGAAACTGAATTTCCAACCCGAATGGCTCACACCCAGAACCAAGACACAGACCGAATGACCTATCCAACCCTACCTTCCAGAACAGCTGAACCAACCCCAAAACACTAGACCGAACAACCACCCACACAGCCTCCCTACCCCTCGCCCAGACAAGCACACCGGCAGCCCTCGTATCACCCCCTCCCAGACAGCACTGACATACCAAGTCCTATACGCCACCCACACATACCCCTACCCTACACTGTCGAGAACCCGCCAGATACACCCCCCAAAACCCCCACGTCCGAACAGGCCACGATGATGACGGGGCTAAGCCCGTTCATGAACCGCATGACCCCCAAACGTATGCATGCGGAGGAGGAGGAGGAAACGTACCAAGCAAAGAGACAAAGAATCAGCCCCGCTGATATGGGAAAAGGAATCGAGGAAAGCAAAATGAAGGGGAGAAAGAAGACAAGCCCCAAGAAAAGGTCAACCACTGTGGTCCGACCGGGCCGAAGGAAGAAGATGCTGAACCAGCAGTTTGGCTCATCAAACAATGGTGAAGTTGACATGGAGAACACGGGTTGTGGTGGCTGTCCCGGAACAGCCACACGGCCCCAATGAGCCTACTTGCATGGAATTGTCAAGGTTTGAGGTCTTCCTTGACAATCCAACACCTAAAAGACCTCAACCGAAGGTATCACCCAAACATCATCTTTCTTATGGAGATAAAGAATGGTGATACATATTGCGAGACGATTAGAAGACGAATGGGACTTAGAAATGCGACTTATATTAGTCCTCGAGGGATATCGGGAGGACTAGCTCTTTGGTGGGACGAGGACACGAGTATAAGAGTCTTATATGAGAGCCACAATATTATTGATTGCGAGGCTATAGTACACATGCAGGGGCAGACGTGCTATATCGCATGAGTCTATGCCGACATGGATGAGCAGAGAAGGGAAGAGAATTGGGCAACCCTAAGGAGGATCGGGGCGGGCCGAACACGAAAATGGTTGATAATCAGGGACTTTAATACCATAAGCAAACCGTACGAGAAGATTGGGGGCCGAAGCAAACCCCAACGACAAATGGACTTTTTCAACAAATTAATGGAGGATATTGGCGTGGAAGATATGGGTTCTAAGGGGTACCCGTTCACTTGGTGCAATAATAGGATCGGGAGTGACCGAATAATCCAAAGACTTGATCGGGGCCTAATCAACGTAAGGTGGGCAACCGACTACCCAAAGTCCCAATGCACAAATTAAATGGCACTCGGATCGGATCATATGCCTTTGATCATCACAATGGAGGCACCCCGAAAGAAAAGAGCTAGACGCTTCAAATTTGAGGAGATGTGGTTGGAAGAACCAAGTTGTAAGGAGATAATTAAGGAGGCGTGGGATGCTGTCCCATGCGATCTACATGGCTATGATATCAAGGGCAAGCTGCATGCATGCCGAACGGAGCTCTCAAAATGGAGCAAAATCAAGTTCGGGAACAATGCGAGGAGAATAACCGAACTAAAGCATCGGCTAAGTGCTAGGACCGGTCCATACAAAAGCCAACATGAGGTAGAGGAGGAGAGGAGAATGAAAGCACAACTTAGAGTCATGTGGTATAGAGAGGAAATCTATTGGAAACAACGTTCCCGTGTAAAATGGCTCAGTGAGGGTGACCGCAACACAACGTTCTTTCACTTCACCACCACATCAAAACGAAGGAGAAACAACATAAGCCGACTTAAGGACCACGATGGTAGGTTGTTAGTGAAGGAATCTGAAATTGCCGAAGAGATGACAAGGTATTATGGTTCGGTTTTTACTTCAGACCGACCGGCTCTAGACCGAACCACCCTTGAATGTGTTCCCCACCAGATCAGCCCGTAAATGAACCAGAAACTTACGGAACCGGTGACGGACAAGGAAATAAAAACTACGGTATATCAGATGGGTGGTACTCAAGCTCCAGGTCCATATGGTTTTCCGGGTCTCTTTTATCAAAGGAATTGGCAAACCGTGGGCCCAGCCATCATCACTGCGGTTAAAGCTTTCTTCATATCAGGTTCTATTCTCCACCCTCTAAATCAAACATATGTAGTTTTGATCCCTAAGACCCAAAATCCGATCGCTCCCACGGATTTTAGGCCGATAAGTTGCTGCAATTTCCTTTATAAGATTATATCAAAAGTGATGGTAAATAGACTCAAAATCTACTTGCCAGAGCTTATCACCCCCTATCAGAGTGCCTTTGTATCAGGTCGGGCTATTCAGGATAATATTTTGGCGGCTCATGAAGCATTCCATTATTTGAATGCGAGAGGGCAACCATCGAGGGTTGAATGTGCACTAAAGGTGGATATGCAAAAAGCCTACGACCGGGTGGAATGGAACTTCCTAATCGAAAGCATGCGCAAGAGGGGTTTTAATGAAGTGTGGCTTAAGTGGATAAAGGAATGCATTGAAACAACTACTTATCGAGTGGTTGTTAACGACGATTGGTCCCCTACCATTAGGCCGACACGGGGGATACGTCAAGGTGACCCACTGTCACCCTACCTATTTATTCTACTAGCTGATGTGTTGTCGAGAAACATTGAGCAGGAGGTGATGATGGGCCGAATTAAAGGAATACGCCTGGGGCGAACGTGTCCCGAGTTGCACCACATGTTCTTTGCGGACGACTCACTCTTCTTCATCGAAGGAAATGCTGCAAACGCTAGAAGATTGAAGGAGGTCATTGGCGCATATTGTCAAGCATCGGGCCAAAGGATCAATGAGGCCAAATCGACTCTCTACTTCAATAAGGGAGCCGATCCGCACCGGGTACGGGAGGTTGAAGATGCATTGCAGATCCGTAGGACTATGGACCCGGGCAAATACTTGGGGATTCCAACGACATGGGGGAGATCACGTAAGGAAGCCCTGGGATACTTGAAAAATAGGATTCGAGACAATATTGCGGGATGGAAACCTAAGACCCTTAACCAAGCGGGGAAAGAGGTTCTCATCAAGGCGGTTATCACGGAAATTCCAACATATGTGATGAGTATATTTAACCTCCCCAAGACATGGTGCTCAGAGATCAATGCGCTAATAGCGAACTTTTGGTGGGGTTCATCAACGGAGCACCGACGCACACATTGGAGACGGTGGGATGCACTCACGACCTCGAAGGCAACCAGGGGTTTGGGGTTCCGGGAGCTCCAAACCTTCAACCATGCTCTTATAACAAAAATGGCAGCCCGAGTTAGGGAAGAACCATCGGCTCTATGGGTTCGTGTTCTTAAAGGAATCTAATTCCCAAACAATGATTTCTTTGAGGCACGAAAGGGGGGAAGAGCATCATGGGGTTGGAATAGCTTAATTGTCGGGAGAGACATCCTTAAAAAGGAAGGTGTATGGAATCTCGGAACGGGGACACACATTCGACTCTTCTCGGATCCGTGGTTACCACAGAAACTGGGTTTCCGACCGGAGAGAGAACCAGCTGCCGAGCCAATGATGGAACCGAAGGTGAGTGACCTTATAAACCGGGATGGAAATTGGGATGAACCGATGATTCGGAGATTGGTGGTTCGAAGGGATGCCGAGCTGATCCTTGGTATGCCAATACCCTACGAACAAACGGAGGACAAACACGTATGGCCTCACACAAAGGATGGAAGGCCACAAGTCTGATCGATCTACCATAGGCTCCGTGAGACCCGGACTAGTCCCGACATTCACAGCGATAGATATGGAGGCAACAAAGGTCTATGGAGTGCTATTTGGGGAGCTAAAACCGTGCCTAAGGTAAAAAAATTTGTGTGGCGTTTGGCGACCAATTCGGTGACGGTCAAAACTAATCTTATTCATAGGGGCATGAGTGTTCCCCCGGAGTGCGCCATATGCGGAGCGGATAAGACAAGGGAACACATGATCATGGGATGCGGATGGACCGAACCAGTTTGGACAACCAACTGTGGACCAGACCGAGCCGAAGCCTTCGGCCAGGACACCACCCGCTGGCTGGATGCATGCAGGATCGAACCGAACCAAAGATACGGTTGGGAGAAATATATGATCACAACATGGCACATTTGGAAGACAAGATGCAAGGCCGAGTTTGAAGGTACACGTCCAAACCCAATGCGTGTAATAGACGACATCAATCGAGATTTCCACGAGATGGCAACAAGGAACCAACAACCACCGAACCGTAGTCAAGTACAACCGAGATGGCAAAGACCGAATGGAGGAGCTATCAAGATCAATTGTGATGCCTCATGGTGTTCAAGAACGGGCGATGCCGGGATAGGAGTTGTGGCTCGAGATGAAAACGGTGATCTAGTTGGGGGGCTCAATAGGAAACTAAGGAGTGATAATGTGACAGTCGTGGAAGCAATGGCAATTCACGAGGGGATACGACTAGTGCGAGATAGGAGGTGGCCGAACATAGTCATTGAATCAGACTCGCTAACCGTAATACAACAACTATTGGGAGGTTCGACAGAATGGAGACTAGCTACATGGGTCACAAACATACGAGCACTAGCTAACACCATCGAGCAGGTGCATTTCCAAGCGATTTCAAGATTGGCAAATGAGTGTGCTAACTGGATAGCGAGACAAGCGCGTACGGGAGTGCGTCTAGACGATTGGGTTTCACGACCCCCACTTCCCTTTATTTGTTTACTTGTTAAGGATTGTAATGTTGAACTTCCGTGACGCGGGTTTCGCGTCACGCCGTTTTATTTCATCAAATGAAACGAGTATTTGGATCAAAAAAAAAAACTGCAGTTGGACCGGATAGGTTCGACGGATCCGGATCTGATAACTATATATTAAACTATTAATATAGAATTTCGATATTTGATTTTCGGATGAACAAAGAAAAAGACAACTAGGCAGTGGGCAATTTCCCTCCAAATCTGGTAGGAGAGCGAGGGTTTCAATTTTCCACCAGAAGAAGAGTTCAGCAATCATCCAAATGGCTTCATCTTCCTCTACTGTCGCTGGTGTCAGCAGCAGTGGCGGCGGTGGCTATGACATGCCGTGGGTGGAGAAGTACAGACCTAGCCATGTCGCTGACATCGTCGGAAACGAAGACGCCGTCTCCAGATTGCAAGTCATCGCTCGCGACGGAAACATGCCTAATCTCATCTTATCTGTTAGCTCCTTTTATTTTTCTCCTTACTGAGAATTGAACAATTTCTTGTGCTTGATTCGTCTTGAGGTTGCTACTATTTTGTGCATTTGGGATTCTGATTCTTTATTTCTGCTTCCTAACATCAGAAGCTCACTTTACAAAATCGTTGTTGCTTTTCTATTTCAAGATCTGTTTGGAAGCCATAACAGTCTTTCAATTTCATGGTTTAATAGTAGTGTTGATTGATACTCACTAGAAAGAGGAATGAGGGAAAATGGGAATTTCGATTACCAAAATAGAATGGAGACTTGTCCCGAGACGGCATTTTTGGGTGGATGAAATCATGATTCGTTACATGCCTCCTGGAAGTGGTAAATTTATCTGTTGTTTGGTGATACGTATCTAATTAGAAGCACGTTCTATTCTCATCTTTTCAGGGACCTCCTGGAACTGGTAAAACAACAAGTATATTGGCTCTTGCGCACGAACTCGTGGGTCCAAATTACAGGGAGGCAGTTTTAGAGCTCAATGCATCCGATGACAGGTAATTGGATTTAGACACAGTTCTTAGCTTTCTGAACTAATCTACCATGTTATTTCTGAGTCTTTGCCTCATTGATTAGGGGAATTGACGTTGTGAGGAACAAAATTAAGATGTTTGCCCAGAAGAAAGTTACTCTTCCTCCTGGACGTCACAAAATTGTGATTTTGGATGAAGCTGACAGGTACTAAGCTACTAAAGTTCGATTAATATTAGAGTTTTTTGTTAATGTCCTTAGTTTTTGTGAAATGTCATTTGGTACTACATACATACTTCTTTCTCATTATCCTCTATGAGTTTGATTTGTTTGTTTGTCTGGCTATATGTTGGAAAATTTAGCATGACATCTGGAGCACAGCAAGCTTTGAGGCGTACAATTGAAATTTATTCAAATTCTACCCGCTTTGCACTTGCATGCAACACTTCTTCTAAGATTATTGAACCTATTCAAAGTAGATGTGCCCTTGTTCGATTTTCAAGATTATCGGATCAACAGATACTTGGGCGCCTGATGGTGGTGATTGAAGCAGAAAAGGTAGGTATATAATTCTTGTAGTTTTATCTTTATGTGATACATGCAAATTGAAGCATCATATTATTTGCTCACTTATTTAAATCTGGTTCTGCATTGGCATGCTACTTAACCTGATTACATACTTAGCAATTCTGGAGTCCTGAACTTCATTGAAATATTTAACTGTCTGGATGGCACTGTCTAATGCTGTTCCTTGAAATATTGACTGATCAATGAAGGTAGCATATGTCCCTGAGGGTCTTGAAGCTATCATCTTTACTGCTGATGGTGACATGAGGCAGGCCCTGAACAATCTGCAAGCAACACACAGTGGATTCCGTTTTATCAACCAGGATAACGTTTTTAAGGTAATACATAAAAGTTTAGACTACATTATAAATCATTGTAACTGTTATCCATTCTGTTTGATGATCATGCAGTGCATTCCACATTATTAGGAAATAAACTGCTCAAAACTGTGGAAAATATTTCATGCTAAATGTATATTCTATTCTATAGAAAGTGTAAAAATCATATATACTGTTGTTTAGTTTTTGACAAGAGAATACTATATGCTGGGTATAATGCAGGTGTGTGACCAGCCACATCCACTTCATGTGAAGAATATGGTTCGAAATGTAATTGATGGGAAGTTTGATACCGCTTGTACTGGTCTGAAGCATCTCTACGATCTGGGATATTCTCCAACAGACATAATAACAACCCTTTTCCGAATCATAAAGAATTACGATATGGCTGAGTATCTGAAACTGGAATTTATGAAGGTATCCATCCATTTCACGTGTTGTCTTAACTACATTATATACATTCCATAAAATTGTCATTTCATTTTCGTACTGCAGGAAACGGGTTTTGCTCATATGCGAATCAGTGATGGTGTTGGATCTTATCTCCAATTGTGTGGCCTTTTGGCTAAGTTCGCTCTGGTTAGGGAGACAGCTAAAGCACCTTGAATCTAGTGAAGGTTGAATTTAATCCTGGGCCATGCTTTCTCTTTTTGATATGGTTTATTGACATTGAAGAGTCGCTGAATCGTAGTTTTTGTGTGCTTTGGAAATTAGTTTAACTTAGGATGTTGCTTGCAGCTTTAGCTCTGCTGTAGTTTCCAGATAATACGATGTTACGGTTGATCTCATGTTAAATTTCGGAATTCCATATTTTACATGTTTAATAGTCATTTAAGAAGCAAACGTTGATGATTATTCATTTCATTAACTTTTTTGCCTAATGTTGTGCAAAATTGATATTAACTTAAACATATTTATGTATTTATCATGGTGTTTATCATATTGTTTTTGTTAAAAAAAATCAGTTCGAACCCAAAAACTTATTTAAGGTTTGGATCAGACTCTAAACTATCTCTTAGGTTTGATTTTATTAAAGGGAAAAATCTGAAAATGGTACATCATCTTTGACGAAAATGGTTTTTCAACCCAAACAATTGTTTTTGGTCCAACATGTTTGAAAATGATGGTAATTGGTACCTCCGTTATTTTTCGGTTAAAAAATTCGGTTTAATATTTTTCATATTTATAAAATTAACCAAATAGTTTTCTAAATGTTACAATTAAACTCTACAAACTTACACTAATATTTCAAACAAGTCTCGATTTGAGGCACACCGAGTGCTCCCAATCCAGGGTTCGAACCAAGACCAGATCACTCATCCTTGAGGATTTGGTCTGGGCTCGGATCCAGACCATAGAACCCCTGATTGGGCTCAATTGGAGCTCCAATCTCCAATCGTTTGAACTGAACCCATCCAGGTTCGGTCCAAACCGATTGGGGCTCCAATTGGGGGTCCTATGGTCTTGGTTCGAATCCTGACTAAGGGACCCCGATGTGGCTTGAATCGAGTCGGGAATTGTTTGAAACATTAGTGTAAGTTTGTAGGGTTTAATTGTAACATTTAGAAAAATATTTGGTTAATTTTGCAAATATGAAAAAATTTTAATAAAATTTTTAACAAAAACAATAACAGAGGTATCAATTACCATCATTTTCAAACGTATTGAACCATTAACCATAAAAAAAATAAGTTGCACGAAAAAACATTTTGTGCAACCATGTTTAACATTTTCTCTTTATTAAAAAAGATAATCTTATTAAAGACTATGAACATTTATAAATAGCGTTGCGATATATCTTTCCATTATCACCTCACATTTTCGTTAACTTTCATAAATCAATTTAATTAATTAATAGCTTTTCAAAATATAAAGTATTAAATATTACAAGTTTTGACTAAAAATTAGCATTAATAAGCGAAACATAAGTGACATATTATATATATATATATATATATATATATATATATATATATATATATTAAAAGTATGAAAAGGTATGACGAAATTAGAAATATAATTTAGTGAAAATAATAATTAGAATAATGATAAATAAATAAATACAACAAGTATATAATTTTAAAGAATTAAATTACAAATAATTACAAATTTTACATCTAAATTTACAGACGATTAAATTAGCTTAGTTGGACAAACCAACTAAATTTTACTATCTTTATTGTTCTTTATTGTTATTTTTTAAGTTGGCCAAAAAAAAAATTAGCTTAGTACAATCAAATCGGTTTAAAATTCCTTGGGCATCCCAAATCAAATTCAAATTCAACCTTAAATGGAATGAATAACCTTTTATGGGGTCTGTTAGTCCACTTACCACCCGATACCAGCATCGTTCTGCATCAGCGATTCAGCGCGCTTTTTCTTTGCCGCATCCCCCTGTCCAAACTAGGGTTTTCCTCTGCGCTAATACACGAGCCGAGACCAAGCGAAGCTGTGGCGACACCGAAGGAGGTCGGCGACCACGGTCCTCAAGTACGTACCTTCCTCTCTGTATCTCTACTTTTCGTATTGCGGTTATTAGGGGTTGATTTCTTGAGCAGCACTGTATCGGCTTGGATAATTAGCTAGAACGACTTACCAGTAGCTCAAAATAGTCTGTAGCTTCTGCTTCCTGTAATGGAGTCTGCTTAGGGAGAAGGCATCTATCTTCTTTGAGCTTGAAGTGTTTCTGCTCTTCTGTGTAAGAATAATTTGCCAGATATCGAGCTGCTGCTTTCTATACTTAACCAGAATCGAAAATGTCTAGTTTCTAGATTCTATAAGTTCCATTATAATTTTGGATTTTAAACCTTAAGTCTATATCGGTGTCGAATGGAGAAGATAACGTGATGATTGTGTTGCAATTTATCTGTTTTGCTGCTCAAGTACCTGAAAGTTTTAAGCTGATTTTCAGCAAAAATGATTGCAGTGGAAAATATAAATCGAACCACCACTACTTGTAAAAAATGATGGTTTTCTATGATTCTTCTTTCAGATAGAACCAGTTCATATGGACTTTAGTATTCCTTAGCGCTCTAATTGGATTTTTTTTCCCCTTAAAAAAATATTTAAATTACTAGGCATACGTGTTACTCACCATATAGAGAGTTGGACCCGACCAACCCTACATATTATATTTCAGTTTAATTACTATATTTTTATGTTATATATTAAATTAATTTTACTCATTATATTTGCACGTAGGTTTATATGTTAAGTATAATATTTAGATGCTGTAGATTATTTACATATAAATATCCCGAATATATAAAAGCACACACTATTTTTTTTTTTTGAAAATACAATATTTTTCACTAAATCATAAGGAGTTGTTACTGATTCTCTAAAGATATTCAAATGATTAAAATAAATAAAAATATTATTTAGAAAACTAATAAAAAAAACATTAAAAAAATAATATTTTAGTGGTCATATTAATTATAAATAGTAATACAAGTAAATAATTATTTGAATTATTAAATTCTAAATATTAAAAATAAATTACTATTAGGTGTATATTACTTATATATAAAATTTTAAAAAGCACTAAAATTTAAATCACTTTGAATAAAATATTTCTCACTAAATCCTTTAAGTTATTATTATTTGTCTAAAGATAAATTCCTAGTGGTTGTATTTGTAAATCTTAACTTTTTTCCACTTAATTCTAGACACAATATGCCGAAGGTATTTCTAGGGAGTCAATCTGTTGAAGAAACTACTGTGAACGTAGGTCCCATTGACCCATCTGTACTATGGGGACAAAGTAAACATCGTTGCTCGGACACGCATGCGAACCAACAGATATCATTTAGATGTTTGAAAGTCGAAGATAATATCATATCGGAGGAGGCAAAGACCATTGTGCAAGCCGTTGGTTTGTGGGATGTGGCATATATATCACATCCCAAATTAGATCCGAAATTGCTCACTGCGTTGTGTGAGAGGTGGCGTCCAGAGACACACACATTTCATCTTCCGCATGGGGAAATGACGATCACTCTAGAGGATGTTGCTGTATTACTTGGACTTCGGGTACACGGCGAAGCAGTTATTGACAACTATGTCGATGAAGAAGACATAGTTGGAGCGTGTGTGGAGTTGTTGGGACTGGATTTACCAGATGGTCGTAAGGATTTTGTTCAAATAAAACAGTTGAGGCAAAATCTTCTTGAAGCGCAACTTACAGCAGAACAACAAGCGAGGACATTCATTCTGATCATACTTGGTGGTGTTCTGTTTACAACTACCAAGAAAGATAATGTATCATTGATATACCTGCCACTACTAAGAAATTTACAACAAGCTGCACAATATAGTTGGGGTTCAGCTGTGTTAGCTGTTACATATCGTGGCTTGTGTGAAGCATCTCAACTTAATGTTGCAACATTTTCCGGTTGTGCCATCTTAGTACAGGTATAATCTATAAATGATTTAAATGCTATGTTAAATTTAAACATTATATTCATGTTTTGGTTTATTACAGTTATGGTCATGGGAGCACCTCCACGTGGGTCGACCGGTGCTTAAAGGTGAATTGCCTGCTGGAGAGTTACATCCCTTAGGGTACAGGTTAGTTACATAGTTTATTATATATGGTTATAATAATCCAATTCATATATTGAATATTTGGTAATCGTTATTCGTTAATGATGTCATTACTAGGTGGTCATTCTTAAAAAGATCATACAACCACCAAGTGAGAATTCCGAATCTAGCGTACTATAGGGATGACTTGGAGTCTCAATCCAGTGATCAGGTATGAATTTATTAAATTGTCTTATTTGAGTCTTTTTATATTGATTGAATATGAACTTTATATTAAATATCAGGTCACGTGGATGCCATATAGCACCCTTTGGTTAGATATCACCCCACCTGTTTGTTGTGATCAACCCGAGTTATTTCGAGTGAAGGTGCCATTAATCCACTTTAATGTGGTTGAGTGGCACCGTCCTGACAGGGTGATGCGTCAATTTGGGTTAAACCAACACATCCCGGAGATCACAACTGATGAGATACAGGAGCATGTGAGAGTACATAAGCTAACCCGCAAAGGGCCGCATCTGGAACGACGTTGGACAATAAGACACCAAGACTTTCTCACTTTATGGGTAAACCGTGCTGATTATGTTCAACAAGAGCGAAAACCTTATACTGACTACAATCAATATATTACATGGTATCACAACATAACACGTCGCTTTATCACGGCTCCCAGACCTAGCACTGGAGAAACTTTGCAGGGACATCCACCGTCGACTCCTTTTGTGCTTCATGGAGGTGAAGTTGGAACAGTGGTACGTACAACTTATGAATATTTTATACTACTTTGTTAATTCGATATACTCTATTTCGTTAGTCCAGTTCAATATACTCTAAATAATTGTTATTGTGTCTATATAACTTAGATGAACATTATGGCAAAAGGAGTCCCTTTTGCAAGGAAAGCCGCCAAAGGGGGTCTTAAATTCACAAAGAATAACTTTAAGTTGTTAGCCGATCATTACCTTGAAACTTGTCGTTTGTCATACGATGCCGTTGGACAACTTCCAATGTATGAGGAACATGTTCGAAGAGCTGATCTAGATATAGCAAACGAGCAACAAATTGGTGAGAGTGAACCAGAAAGAAGACCTTCAGAGTTATGGCAAGGAGTTCGTGTACGAGGTGCACTTGGGCGTGGTCGCAATGGAGAAAGCTCAAGTAGAGGAGTTTACAAACCGTCAATTAAATTCAGAGCAGTTGAGTTTCATCGTAAAAATGAATTGTCTATGGACAAATCACAACCAGATTCGAATTGAATACGAATACCTCAAATGTAATTTTATGATTTGTATTATGGAATATTTGAGTGTTTTTTCATTATATTCATGTTATTAGGGTGAGTACTACATTATATTCATGTATGATCAGAATTTGTCGTTGTTTACCATATTTGTCTTCTAATTTAAGTAGTTATCAATGCTATTTTTTCCCGAGACAATTGAAAATTTACCTTACTTGAATTTGAGTCATATTGGTAGAATAAGCGACTTCAATTTCAAGTAGGTAGATGGCCAAAAAAAAAATTCAAGTAGGTAGATTTTCACCTGTCTTGGAAAATAAAAACAGAGTTGATAACTACTTAAGATACAAGATAAATGCAACAATTGATGACTAATTCTGATATATGGAGCGATCAGAACACATTGGAAAAATGCATCCTGAAAGTTATTCGAACCAACACGTCTGATGTACGGTTGCACTACAATCTACATATTAGAAATGGTCATCATTTGCGACATTTGTCTTGTAATTAGGGTAATTACAAAGCCTAAATATAAGAATTATACAGTGAGTTTCACTAGTTCTGTTAATTTACTCTAGAACCTTTTGACACACTATTAAACACCTCAACCAAGTTTGTTGTCAAGTTACCATAACGAGCTCCTCCATCGTACGCAAGAGCCTGTTTCTCAACAGGTATGTTGAAAGTCTAATTAGAGCACTTACTGGTGGCATACATCAAACTTCCATTTAACAAGGATGTTTGCCATGACATACACCTAACTGTTTTTCAGGATAACACTTTTGAAGGTGTAATTGAAATTGCGTGTCTGGTAACATGTACAAAATCGGTGTGTCCCTAGCTCTCACTATGTTGGAACAAGTTTGATCTGGATTGGAAAAACTCGTCGGGAGGCGTACCAAATTCACATGAGCAGACTCGTTAGACGGCTGAACTGAGAGCTCTTTGACCTGCAAAAAAGGACAGTGAAGGTTGTGCGTCCTGATCCTCTTTGATGCTTTAGTGAGTATAGGGTTTGAATGTGCATATAATTAGTTATTCAGTCTTACTCTAAAGAGGATAATTGTCGTGTATTTATACTTGAGCGATATTTTACTGTTCATTACATGATGGTTAAGATTTAGTGTATGAGATCCTGTTGAGGATTATGCTAGGTTTGCTGATATCTTTTACTATTATTATGCGATAAGATTCAGTGTAATTTCCAAATATGATCTCGGGATATAGTCTAGGCGAGCATCATCGTTGGGGAGGAAAGTCCTGAAAACTTAGGGTTTTTTCTCCCAAGTCTTTGTTTGGTGAGGGTTAGCATGGTGTGCTCGCCTTGTCATGGGCAGACATGTTAATCTTTATTTGTCGTGCACGCTCTTCTTCCTTGTCGAGGACGAGAATAAGGTACTCACCTCGTTAGATATAGGTTATTATTCCTTGAAGTATGTTGTATAATCTCTTCATAGACACCAATATTACATCAGACATATTTGTACACATTTGTACATATAGAGTTATGACATCTTGAAATTGGTCAATCAACGGTCTCGTGTTGTTATGTTTTTGGACAGATTTGGTTAAATGTATAAACGAATCATTGGTAGTTGTATTCTGTATGAATTAATTATATCTCATTAATTATGTTTCATAAGCTTTCTATGGACATAAGAATTTGTATAAAGAAAGTTATGAGCTCTTGAAGTTGTCTATTTCAATATGTTGTATGTTGCAATTATTATGGACAACTCTGTTCACGAAAATTGCATATTCTTAATTAGTTTCTCTTTGAAACGACTATGAATATTTAAAGTACGTTATATAGGTTTTTTGTGGACGCCAAGATTATCGGAAACTGATGTATATTAGAAAGTTATGACCTTTCGAACATGACTTTTAAATCAAAAATTCTACAGCAAACAGAAATGTGTGCTACAACTTATGAAGGGTACTCCAGGCGAACTTGACATTGGAACAATGCGTCGTTTGCTTCAACGGAACCGTAACTGAATGAGGTATCTTCGATAAATTATCTAGAATTTTAAAGAGCATTTAAGGCAACGCGAACTCAGTATGGATCATCTTAAGTATGCATGACCTATGGACCATCTTAACAATCTAGTTAGACCCTAATCCTAAGACTTCGTCGATGGATGATTTAGGGGTAGAGGCGATATATCGTAAATAAAGATATATACTGATCCCATTCTGATATTCTTTGTATATCGAGACATTGCTTCAACTGAAATGAACTTTCACGTTGTGAAATATGAAATGGGTTGGAGGTTAGGATAATGAGGATGTGTGTTGAGGTAAGTGACTTGACCCTTATTTTTATTATTTACAAATGGTCACGAAATATTTTATGCATTTAATATTTTATATTTTTCTGAAAGAGAATCAAGAACCGAAAATTTGCATGAATTATGGTTTAATGTGGAAATGTTTCGATATGAAGGCGTTTAACATGATTTAATGATATATGTTTCTTTTGGATATAAAGATGAGTCTACATGAGATGTTTGATATGATGATTAAATGTGTTTGATAAGAAAGTGTTACAATGAAACCGACAACTTAAGACGTTTAAATGTATATCAATATGAAAACGTTTTGATGATACCGTTTGATAAATGATATTTGTTTTCCGGCTCAATGTCAACTAAAAAAATAAGTTCATTAGGGTTTCTTTTAATTACTTATAAGTGGTAGTAGAGTTAGTTTGAAGTCTTTTAATAACCATATAAGGGGATGATCGAATTTTCAAATCAAATAGTTAGTTTTGGTTCTTTGAGAACTATTGAACTTATCTGATCTAAAAATTCGGTCATCATGTGGTTATTAAAAATATTCCAAACTACCTTAATGACACCTATAATTAATTAAAAGAAACCCTAATTTATTTATCTAACTATATTGAGTATTTTTTAGCTGAACTAAACCCTTACAAGACTAAAATAAACAAATTTAATTAAAAGATCTAAACTAATTCAACTTATTAATTGTTGAAAACACACTTCAACAATCTTAGAATAATGACTCAAAATAAACAAGACGTGAAGACTTCATCTCCTTATAAGAATTTGTTAAACATGCTTGTAAAAACCTTCATTTTCGTGGTTTGAGGTTCTTAGCATATAAGGGTGCTCACATAAAAAAGGAAGGGGCGTGAAAGGGAAGAAGTGGGCAGGTAGAGACAAGAGAAGGGGCATGAAAGGGATGATGGGCATGTATGAAGGAAAAGAGACCGGAGGGGCATGGAGCTATGGAGGGAGAAATATGAAAAATATGTAAAAGAAAGTTAAATTTTTTTCTTACAAGACCAATCTTTAGTTTACAAATAGAATTTTTTTGTTTAGATCCAGTGTCTTATTTGATTCTCATGGGACGTACGGTATACTTTGACCCCAATGGTTGAGCTGATGGTTGGTATTGGACAATGAACCAGCCGATGTTCGTTCTGGTTTGAACCCTAACAGTAATCCGGAATATTCAGTTAAATAATTCGAAAAAAAATGGCGCCAAAGCCAAAAAAGAAACGACCTTTTGTACGGTTTCCAATTGTTTCTCACCATCCACAGACCTCCCTCTTCCGCAAATGGAGAAGATATTCATCAGAGCGGCCAACTTCTTCCTTCTACTTCTCCTTCTCCACCACTCGAGGCTGATAATCAGCATATCGGCAACTCAGATACTGTCCAAGTCCAAGCTTGACAAGTGCGAGAAAACGTCCGATTCTAACCATCTGAACTGCACCCGGAAGATCATACTCGATTTAGCCGTCCCTAGTGGCTCCGTAAGTGATGATTATCGAAAAACAATGGGTTTCAGATATGATCGTTTAACTAATTCGATTCCAATCACTCTAATCTATATATAGTGTTCGAGATCTGAGTCGTGTTCTGAGCATAGTTGGTAGTTAGTTACCTTGACATCATTATGAATACTATGAAAATATAGATTATTTACTGTAAGTTGGTGATTATAGAGTGGAGGTGAGGCATCCCTTGTTGCAGAAGTAGTGGAGGTGGAAGAGAACTCGACGAACAAGATGCAGACTCTGCGCATTCCACCCGTGATAACCGTCAACAAATCCGCCGCGTATGCCCTCTACGAGCTCACATACATAAGGGTATTATCAGAAATCCACAAAATTCACATTTTCATGGTTCCGTTTGCATCATAAGTTTTCAACTCGCTCTGCAGGATGTCCCGTATAAACCTCAAGAGTTTTACGTTACAACGAGGAAATGCGAACCCGATGCGGATGCTAAAGTTGTGAAGATTTGTGAGAGGCAAGCTTTCTATCTCCCCTACTAGCATGTTGTTGATTCAGTATTAAGCGAATTTGATGATACAGTTCTACGACTCTGTGAAGAACCTTTTGTGTTCTTAGCAAAATGACCCCAATGTTGAGCAGGTTGAGAGATGAAAGTGGTCATATTATGGAGCATACTCAGCCAATTTGTTGTCCTTGTGGACCGCAACGAAGAATTCCATCATCTTGTGGAAATTTCTGTAAGTGTATTCGTGTAAATATCCAATAATACTTATGTCTTGCGCGATAATTTTTTTTTTTTTTCGTATTCAGTTGACAAACTGCTAAAAGGGAAGGCAAACACAGCTCACTGTCTTAGATTTCCAGGTGAATGGTATGCGTTGAAATCTTAATTCTCCCACCATGTCTCATGAAAACAGATACTAAAGTTTTAATCATTTAAGATCGATCCTTCCAAACAAGCACGGGTCTCTCACCAACTGCTTGAGTATTATGTAGTAGACTTCATTTAACTACAGCGATTAGGATTTATGTTAGTACAATAGTATCATTTTGGACATATGCTCTATTTAGGTTCCATATCTTTGGCATTGGACAACGATCACTTGGATTCAGTGTCCGGATCGAGGTCAAAGATGGGAATAGAGTTTCTGTAAGCTGCATTCTTTACGTTCTACCTATCCAAATCTTCTTGGTTATGCAATTTTTTATGACCGATGAATATGGCGATTTCTTCTTCTCAACTGCAGGAGGTTGTTGTAGGTCCGGAGAATAGAAGTGCTACTTCTAAAGATAAGTTCATGAGGGTTAACCTGATCGGAGATTTCGCGGGGTACACCAACATTCCATCGTTTGAGGATTCGTACCTCGTCATCCCGAAGCAGGAGGTACTAATCTGTAGACTCTATAGTTTTGATGAATTAAGTTAGATAGTGATATTTGTACACTACTTTATAATCTTTGAAGGCTGTTCCTGGGCCGCCTCAACGCCTGGGAACAAATTTCTCGATGTGGATGCTTCTTGAGAGAGTGAGGTTCACTCTGGATGGCATCGAATGCAACAAGATCGGAGTCAGTTACGAAGCTTTTAACAAGCAACCAAACTTCTGTTCTTCACCTTTCTGGAGTTGCCTGCATAATCAACTATGGAACTTTTGGGATGTTAGTATTTTATTTTCTGAATCCTGATGAATTACATACATTGTATGATGATCATTTGAATTTGTCTAAGGTTAAGGAATATTGTTTTGACAGGCCGACGAAAACCGACTTATGAGACACCAGTTGCCACAATACAGGGTTGAAGGGAGGTTTGAAAGGATAAATCAAGATCCAGTTATGTATCACATGGAAAAAGATTTTATTTGATTACAAATTATGGAGGCTTACAACTATGGTAATGGTGCAGAATGCAGGAACACACTCGTTCTCGATCGGGATCACTGAAGTTCTTAACACGAACTTACTGATTGAATTAAGTGCTGATGATATCGAATACGTATATCAAAGGTTGATCTTACTCTCTGAGTCTCCATTATGCTTCTGGTTTTCTGATCTTAACTTTTTGTAGGAGCCCTGGAAAAATCATGAGTGTCACTATCCCTACATTTGAAGCTCTTACGCAATTCGGAGTTGCACAAGTCACAACTAAAAATACCGGTGAAGTCGAAGCATCGTATGGCTTGATGGTAACATACATATTGTTCCATTTCATCGTAATTCATGCGATGTTATTTTACACTGAACCAAGCCTAATTCAATATTTTTCATGTGTAGTTTGATTGCACCAAAGGCATTAGTCTCGTGGAGGTAGTTCTTCTTTTCGATTGCCACGCATCGATCGATCGGTTTCCTTACCTTTTATGAAGACGTAGATAATGAATTGTGACACTTTCAGGAACAATTCTTCATCATGAAGCCAAATGAAGCTTTAACTAGATCATTCAAAATATACCCGACAACTGATCACGCAGCAAAATACATATGTGCAGGTACCGATCGGTTTGCATTTTTTCTTTTAACATTAGGATAAAATTCATTTAGATACATCAGAAGTCACGTTTTTATAAATAGGTATCTTTAAAAAATTTGTTACCTTCGGTACCTCAAAAGTTATAAATGTATCTACTTTAATCGGGTACCTGAAAAAAAATAACAATTCAATAAAGACAAAATAAATATATTCGATTGCTACAATAAAATAAAGTAGAGGTACCTTAATGGAACAAAATACTAAAGTAGATACATTTATGATTTATGAGGTACGAAAGTAACAATTTTTTTCTAAGGTACCTATTTGTAAAAACATAACTTCTAAGATACCTAAATGACTTTTATCCTTTATAATCTGAAGAAGTATATTTGAAAAACAAAGTGACATGTCCTTATTGAATGGTTTGGGGTACTTTTGCAGCTATACTGAAGGATTCGGAATTCACTGAAGTCGATCGAGCCGAGTGCCAATTTAGTACAACGGCAACTGTCCTTGATAATGGCACCCAGGTGTTGATAGTTATTAAATCCTGAGATGGTATTTTTTCTTAAGAATATAATGAAAAGAAATAAAAACTGTAACATTCTTTATGCAGATTACTGCTTTCGAAGTGCCAAAGACTAGTAATGGTTTCTTCGATCCGATAAAGAGGATCTGGAAGAAAATATGGGAAGCTGCCATCGACTTCATTACTGGGAAAAGTTGCAGGTAATGAATGGTAAATCCAGCATGTTCAAAGCAATGTCGGATCCAGAATTTTATAAACACTAATCATTTATAAACAACCATTTACAGGGAGAAATGCTTAGGAGTTTTCGACTTAACCTGTCACATACAATACATGTGCTTAAGCTGGATACTATTAGTTGGCTTTATTTTAGCCATTGTTCCAACAGGTAACTTTTATTTACTTTTCCCTTCAGTTTCGTTGTGTTATCATAATTTTATTTTTACCCATTAACTTGAAAATTTACTGTTATTGGAGTTACAGTTGTGGTGTTGCTATGTCTCTTGCATCAAAAGGGTTTCTTCGACCATGTTTATGACTGGTGGGACGATCATTTTCATGATGAAAGTGATATCAATCATGGGTATGATGATAATTATCATCACATGCATCATCGTGATAAGGAGATGGGTCACCACAGACATGTGTCTCATAAGAAAAGAAGTCGAGAGCACAGGCATTTGAAAGAGGATCCAGATTACTATTACTATCTTCACCATGTTCATAAAGATAAGTTTAAGCACAGGCATGGGAAACACTCAGGTCTGCAAAACAAGGTGCTGGAGGATGAACACGGCAAACACCATAGAAAAGATAGATCTTCAAAAGGACATGTCGGGAAAAAGAGACACCATCATAGGAGGCATACTCGTAGCCTAGATGATGAACAAGGATTGCTCTTGCAATATAAGAGAAGAGAATGATAGAACAAATAAGATTGCATCAAGTAACGTTTGTATTGACTATTGGAACATTGTATGTTATGTGTCTCTTATACATTCTCAGTTCTGTCATGTTTGAACCATCAAAATCATAAATTTTCACTCCAATTACAGCTTCACATTTTAGTCTTTATATATAGCCTTGGTTGGAGGTTTCATTCAACTTATTGACACTACTAGAGAAACAGTTTCACGGCTAAATCCTGTCTCTAAAGGTCAAAACCTATTGTGGAAGCTCATAAGTCATTTTCTCTTTTATATTTGATGTATCTGTAAATACGTACTTGTTGGATCCTCGTAAATCGAGTTGTCAGGCGAGTTGGGTCGTTGGGTTTTCCACAACGAATTTGGTGACCTGCAAGAAGAGAAATGTGAGATTTTGCATGGTATTCTCCCTCTGATGATAAAGTCAACCGTAGTAAAAAGATAGCATGGGGAGAATACTCAATTACCCGATACTGTAGTGAATGAATAGTATTTATAGCTAAAAAACCAATCTAACTTGATGTCATGGTTAAACCCCTTTAAACAGGGTTGTTTAGTACTATAAGAGTTGCTATAACAATTTTAGTAATTGTGTCTGTGAAATATGCGAGTCTCCCATGTAATAGGGTCTGACGACCCATAATCCATCATTTGAACCCGAGGCAAACAAAAATATCGCTCTCGCTGGGCTCAGGATCTGCATTTGGATTGTGGGGTCCTTCAACTCGTGTTCCTTGGCAGGGGCGTTGCCTACCACAAGTTTGACTTCTAGCGGATACAAAATTTAAGTCTTCTTTTTATTTGAAAGTTTAAATTTTTAATTATGGGTGGAAAAGCCTATTTTGTCCTTTAGTCCATATTGTCTTTTTCTGCTAGAGTGATCCAATGGTGGAAAATGGAAGACTTTTGAAATTCATAACTCAAATATTGTAGAGCTTTAATTATAACTCTTCATTAATATTTCCCATAATTATACCCCTCTATTTCATTTCTCAGTTTCAAGAAAGTTGTGGAACTCTCGGGGTTGAGCACCAGTCATGTCCCATGTACCCTATTCCTCAATGGGCGATGCTTGGCTTGACATTCGTCGTTCGTTACCCTGCCTGCTTACCTCGCGATGGGGAGGAAATGGTAATTTCCCAGATCGACGTCATCTAAGTTTTTTTTTTAATTGCGAAGATCTTATCGACCTTTGCAATTTTCTTAAAGTGACTCTCAACCAAATCACCCCCGGTGGTCTCCACTCATGGGTGGGCTATAGGATACAATGCATGCGTCGGGGTTATCCATATTCCTTGCAGACTTTTCGTTATTTTTCAAACAAGGTTTCCTAAATTTTCAAAATAGTGGACTTGGGATAAAAGAGGTCATCCCTTGGCCGACAGTCATAAATTCAGCAATTTCAACTACAAATACCAATATTTGTTTCATAAAGGATGGAGCATCGTTTGGTGCTTGGGACCACCTACCACAAATCCCCCATCTCACCTCGAGGAACTGTCTAATGCTTATGTGAAGGCATTAGACCTAATCCACATTGATTACTTGGGGGATGCTCCTTTTATTACTCAAGGCTACCACAGAGTAGTCACTTGAAGGCGTCGGGATCAAACATTTAGCGTCGCGTTCCCCGATCAATTGGGTAATGTTTCCTTTCCTAACATTTTTATTTTATTTTTGTAGGCTTTTCCTTATTCAATCAAACCAATTCGATGATGTGCAAGAACGTACACGCGCAGTCCAGGGGGATGCTGGCCCCTCCGGGCAAAAATGCAGATGCTGATGTAGAACATCAAGAAGCACCAACCCATGGGGTCCATTGATCCCCCTTAGGGAGTCACCATGTTAGCTTAGCATTTTTTCTAATGCGTTAGTCGTCGCCTTTAAAAGTGTAGTTCCTTATGATAGATGGGTAACAAAATGACCATTTTTGTAATCATGTAAATATTATATGGACCAAAAGATGTGGCCCTCCCATTGTACATGAAAACGGACGAATTTGACATTTCCTTGATCATGATTGGACATGTTATTGGCAAAAGTGAAGTCGGACGGAGAACATGCAAACCTTTCTAGCTCCTCAGGTAACACCTCTGAAAAGTACCCCGCTAAGGTTTATTCAGGCTTTGCTTACTAGGCATACATTTTCTTTAAATGTTCTGCATTAAATGTGTTCTTGAGCCTTTTTCCTTGCATGTCTTTGAGTACCTAGGCATGAGGGGTGTTATATCGACGACTTTATAGGGGAGTTCCCATTTAGGATACATTTTGTTGATCTTGTCCTGTTGTTCAATTTCATTCCTTCAACGCACCATTTCCCCCACGAAGAATTAATGGGTGAATACTCGATGATTGCAGTATCAAGGTGTGGTAATTCACATTATTCCCTACATTTCATCATCCGCCCATCATTTTTCGTTTGTCAATTAAAGTTCAAGGCGTCACTCGTCATCATTCCCTTTTCCGTTGAAGTATCGTACTTGATGTGTTACCATTGCGATTTTGACTGCGTCAATTCTTTAATCCCATAAAATATGTTGAATAGTGTCTCACCAGTTGATATTTTAGGGGTGGTTCTGATAACCCTCAAAACACTTTCCATCTCGTTGGCCCATGTTCCTCCCAAGGCGTCGACTCTCTTCTTCAAGTTGTTCAAGATTACTTTATTAGTTGAGGTGTCAATTTTGAACCCGACCCGAAAATGACTCGGGTTCAGGTAAAAAAAATAAAGTTGCAGGTCATTTTCGGGTTGACTCGTCTGACCCGAACTTGATCCGTGTAAAAATAATTAGTTACAGATCAAGAGTCACCGTGAAGTTCACTCCTGATTCTTGAAGACTGAAGCTCAGAACTCCAGCGTCCACCCCATAAGTCTGCGTCGCCCGACCCTGAATTATGTGTCCACTCCAGCTCCTATCCAGGGTGCATCAGACCATCGTCCAGCCGCTCCAGCACACACATTCGTAGGTTTAGTTTCAATTCATGTGCTACAAGATCGTTGTCTTTTCATTGTTCTAACCTTAAATTGCGACGACATGGAAGGAGGGTTTGTCGCTTCATCAAGCCCACGAGGGATCTTACCATCGGAGCAAGAGCTTCCGATCATGCTGCAACCACTATCGAGACAACTGTTTAAGAATCTAACACCGACTTCGATTTTCCCATCAAACGAACTGAGATTAGATAAAGGAACAAATGATAATAGTTAGATTAGATTTGTATATTAATTAGGTTGAAGGAAAGATAATAGTTAGATTATATAAAGGAACGAATGAACAAACTCAGTAGCTCACAATTGGTTGCACACTTCCTGAAAAATGCATCCTTCATTGGGGAGCTAGTCTGTTACGTTGACGGCGTTGGCAGGTTGTCATTTATTGATGCTTGATATTTCTTGTAGATAGTAGGATCTTTATGCAATTGTTTTTCAATTGTATGCGCAATGTGATACGAGTACGTAATTAATCAATAATGTCAGCCTCTCCTTACTGCATAGTAATAAACAAAAAGATCAAATGTGAAAAATACTTTAGGAGGGTCGACCAGTTGAACCACCAAGTCGGGTTCGGGTCAAAGTGGATGACCCAAATCTGGCGGGTTGACTCAAATTTCCACTTCTATTTATTAGTCGCATCAATCCGTCCATTAGTTTGCGCATGCCTTACAGACATGAAGTGATGATCAATATTCAATTCTTCCAGGAACCATTCAATTTTTCACCCCACAAATTGTGATCCATTGTCACCTATTTTATATTAACACCATACATGGATATGATGCTTGACTTCAAGAATGAAATCATTTGAAATTTTGTAGCCGACATCAGGGCTCCTCATGTAGTTCCCTTAAGATGCATTCAGTATCATGCATATTGACACACTTGAAGTAGGGTGTTCAATGCCCATTTTTGTAACTATCAGAAGGTAGTTGGTAGCAATGTGTCGTATTTTGGTTGCGGACACATAATTTTAATAGATCCCCCCCCTTTTTAGGAACTGGTGAGTGAGAGTAATCCAAGTGTTTGCTACTGGGAGGAGCTCCACCTCTTGATCAATGATGGAGTAGATAAATATTTTTAAACAGCCCACATCTTTGACTAGCAGCCCCCTAAGGCATACTTACTTAGAGCGCCAGATTTCTGATTTTCCTTCCTTGGGATAGCTTGAATCTCAAATTGTTTTATTCCTTTTATCAACTCTTTGGTCTGAGACAAATATTTGTTTTCATTTGTTCTCCTTTTTTTTGGTACTTCCATTTGGCTTGTTTTACCACCAACTTTGAATCACACTTCAAACTGAAGGAGTCTGCGCTTACTCCTTGATCCAATCGGAGATCCGTAATAAGGGTTTCTTGTGGATACATTCAATATATATATATCTAACAATTTGCAGACACGTTGAATTGTTGATCAGTTCCTCAATATGGCTAAGTTTCTCCGTAATAGTCCTACCCACATGATCACATATATGTTTACTAACTTAAGTAAAGTTCAACATCTTCTTATGACATTTCGAGTCATTATCATCAAAATGTACAGTCGAACATTTTGACATGGAGTCCACATACGAGTAATTACACAAACTTTATCTTTATTGTTTTTTTATGAAATCACTTAGCCATTCCTTTTCTGTTGCATACATTTGGAGAATGTCTCTTGTAAGTGTTCTACGTGAATGAATCTAAAACCTTGGTTGTAACACTTTAAAAAAAGAAAATGAAATGCTTCATTTTCGATGAACTTGAACGAGAGATCAACAACTATAATCATTTGAAGTAACTCTTTTCGACAAATAGCTTGATCAAATTTAGGAATTGTATTTGGATGAGTATGTGGACAAGTAACAATAACACCACTACCAATAATCTTTTCATCATTATCTTTGGTGAAAACAATTATCTAGTTACTTTGAAAGGTGTCTTGTTACATCTCTTCGTGTGATTTTTCAAGCCACTTGTCTCATCTGCTATAATTTGTTCACCACAGTAATTGCACTTACTAATCAACTTACCCTTCAGACTAAGATGTTTTAACCTGGTGAAATGTCTATGCTGGAGATTCATTTTTTCTAGGTTTCTACCAACTACATACACCAATGGTACTACTATCCCATTTTAGCACTATAACACTTGGTGTCAGTTTTAATTTTATTGATGGTGATCCATCTGAATCATAAGATGTCATTTCTTCCATAAGCCTTGATCCATCTAAATTGGAAAAACAAATGTGTTGAGGTGGATAATTTGGTTGACACATTGATGCCTTCCACTTTTGAACCCCAGTATATGATCTCCCACTCTTTTGTTTACCATCAAATAATAGTGATGGTACATACATCTTAAATACAAAATAAAATTTCTATATTATTTTTGAAATATTTAATATCCAATCATTGTTCATTTATTACATACACTAGCAGTCCCATACGAAACTTATTTTGCAGCACTAGAAAAAATTAATTCCTAAACTTGGACTCATTTTGCTGCAGAATTTGACCTCAAACTTATTATGTTGTTGAATCAACTCAGAAAATTCTTCTGTTGAACCAGTTCCAGGTTGATTCAACTATTACTCACTTAGTCTAAGAAATTTTTCAACAAGAAATGTAAGAAATAAGAGGAATATTCAGTTACTTACCCTTTCAATTAAGCAATTGATGATTCAATTAGTTGAAAAATAGTAGTGGTGAAAGAACTGATCTATCCAGGATTGGGCAACCTAGAAAAAGCACGAGGTCACAGACACAGACGTAACGAAAGAACAAAATGGGATGAGTGACTTGTGATTAAGGAAGAGAAACACTTACACTAGAACAATAAAGGTCAAAGTCGTAGCGGGAGGCAAAAATCAGAAGGGAATCAGTCAGACAACTGAATAAGGAAAAGTCAAATAGGAACGTTTACGCTAGAAGCTTGGAACCATAGTTATCATAATCGGACCGCCAGTTCGACCGAGTCTGATTGGGAACCGAACCCCTATCTGATTTGGTTCAATAAAAAGATCGAAATGCATGGTGGACCCGGTTGAATTATTGTGAACCAACCAATTTACAATTCTCATTTTGTGTGAGTTTATTAATTGTTGTTTTTGTCAAACCGACCGATCGATTTTTTCTATTTAATTGAGTGAAGACTTCTTCGGTTTTCAACTTCAACTTTGCAGTCGTTTCTTCTCGTCATTTTAGCTGCTTCAGTTCGTCACACCCATTTCACCGAGAGGATCGGAGCTCAAGCGACGGTGTTTCCTCGCTGGAAAAACTTTAATTGTGGTAACTTCTATTCTAACCCAAAATCGACTTCCAAACCTAGTGTTAACCCTAGATCTAGCCGGAAGTAGCACCAACAGGTAGTACGATCCGAGAAGCAGGATCAGAGAAATTGGTTTGCTCAACTAGAGTTGTCAGTCTTGAATAGATCGACCTCCGGTGACGTAGCGACTGGGAAAATGGGCTTTATGATAGAGAATGTTACGATTCTCATAAGAATGTTATGATTCTCATAAGAATGTTACGATTCTCAGAAGAATGTGAGTATCTGAACTCGAAGATCAAGATCCGACCGACTCCGAGCAAGAGAGGAGTGGAACTCATGTCTCATATGACTGGATAGTGGCTTATGTATGCTAGATCTGCCTTCGCTACATCGCTGGAGCCGAGCTCCCTCCCGTTTCCGTCATTCCCAAATAAGCATATGCAGAGTACGGGTGGGCATGAACTGCTTTAAGGCCGAACATATTCATCAACCATACCTTTACCACATTTTAGAGAGGTACAGTTTACCACTTCAGTTTCTTACCGATTTACAATACATGTTTTGAACCGGTTGAGAACCAGTTCGACCGAACCACTTTATATATATATATATTAAAAAGCAACTATAATAATACATAAACCATAATTCATAATCCATACACCATAATCCATAATCCTAATCCATAAACCATAATTCATAAACCTAATACATAATCTATAAACCATAATACATAATACATAATCTATTACACTAATGTAGATTGTAAATCATCACCGAACCAACTTTGGTCTAATGGTTTAGAGTACATATTTTAATAATTAAATATAATATTATATTAAAATCGGTACAAGAAGTGACATGGTTTACCGTTTGCGAACTAGTTTTTGTACCTCTTCTCAACGCTCCATATTTTTGAAAAAAAAAAGTTTGGTTGGTGAATCGGTACGGTTCAGAAAAGGTACAGTTCGGTTCGGCCGAACCAGTTTTTTATGCCCACCTCAAATGCAGAGATTGGGAACTACTTCTTCGAACCCATGTTACTTCAGTTGGTTCTCAGTTCTAAGCAAGAACATGCTGGCCTCGAGAGGACCCCCCTAGATGGACAGAACATTATGCAAAGGTTGTTGCGAGGTAGAGGTTGGTTGGTTTTATGTGCTTGATCTTATTGTGGTGAGGGTGGTTGATGACAATCCCGAAGGGACCTTCACGAGGAGGTGGGCCCCGGATCTGAGGAGGAGAACTACGCTCCTCCAAAGTTTGGGACACCATCGAACTGAGTTCCTCCTCAGAGCGTTGTAGCTGATGTACCTCACTGCAACTAGTGTTCGTCGTGTGCTCTTTGACTCTATCCCAAACTCCTCATCTGACTCCATCCCTTCCTCCAACAGGCACAAGCCATCGAGCCACCACAGTCCGATCTGAGAGCGTGATGGATCAGATAGTTGTCACCGACAATAAGATCGGTGGTAAAATAACATATTGCCACAATAAATAACAAGTTCAATTTTGAGTTGGTGAAAATAATGTTACAACCGAAAAAAATATAGTATCATAAATATAAATTCAAGATTATAAAAAGTACTAAAGATTATAATAATTTTAGTGTGAATCAATTACATAAGTCTATCATATCATACTTCCCTATAAAACTGTCTTAATTCAAGATTGCGACAATTTCTTTCTTGTCAAGTGTATTATTTTTGGAACGTTAGATAATTCTTATATATTTGAGTGACAATTATGTATATCCTTGTTAGTGAAAGAAAATATGAGATTATTCATCAATTAAATTTGAACTAACATATATTACTTTCTATATTTTAATGTTCTAGTTTTGTCTGTGCTCGTACCATGTTGCCATTTTTTGTTAAACGGTAAAATACGACATTGTCCCCTAAAGTTTGATCGGTTATTTAATTTTTTTCCTTAATGTTTAAATCATAATTTTTTTATCCTCATGTTTTGGAAAAGTGAAAGTTTTTCCCATTCTGTCTAGCAGTCGTTTAATTGTGACAGAAACTCCATATGTGTGTATTCACGTGATGTATTAACAATTTGAAATAACAAAATTGCCCCCATCATAGATTTCGACTCTAGTTTTCATCTGCTCCTCTAGATATCTAGTTCTCACACAAAGAACCGTCGACAAGCTTTCTTGATTCAGGATGAGTTCACAGTAGAATGATGGTACGAATCTGCCATTCTTCTCCAAGCCAAAGCGCTACACCAACAACTGCGGCTTATGGGGAAACCCTATGATGATGAATCTTTGCTCCAAATGCTACAAGGAAGTCTCCCTCAAGAAGCAGACAATAGTTGCCGCTAAGGCCACCATCAAGATCTCTCTCGACGTGAATCAACTAGCTATCGCTAATTCCTCGTCCAATTGGGAGATTGCGACGGTAGTGCAGTGCAAGTGGCGGAGGAGAAGCCACCAAAGCCCAAGGTATCCAGTCGGTGCGGGACTTGTAACAATAAGGTGGGGCTGATAGGGTTCAAATGCGAGGACAATTTTGTCATTTCAAATTGTTAATACATCACGTGAATGAGGTTTTCGTCACAGTTTAACGGTTGCTAGATAAAATGGGAGAAACTTTCACTTTTTTCAAATATGAGGATACATTTTTTACAAGGGTTAAATACCAAGTAGCTACCTGAACATTGGACGCTTTGGAACGAGATACCCGAACTTTGAAAATTCAAAATGGGCTAACTCAACTTTGAAGAAGGTGCAATAGTTACCTCCGTCCAATTTTCTGTCAATTGTCGTTGAAAAGTCATCGGAAATTCGTCAAAAATTGGACGGAGGTAGCTATTTGCACCTTCTTCAAAGCTGAGGTAGTCCTTTTTTACTTTTCAAATTTCGGGTAGCTCATTGCAAAACGTCCAAAGTTCAATTTAACATAAGAAACTGAAAAACTGACTAAATTTTAGGGGCAATATCGTAATTCATCATTGGATAAAATATCTATTTTTTCATAATAATGATAATATAGTATTCCATTCTGTTGAAAAAATTCTCGTCGACAATGTCAAATGGTTTGTCATGGAGTAAGAGGGCACCTTATTCTTCTGCATTCGGCGAGCAAACTCCTAATTCTCTCTCTTTCTATCGGAACTTGATATCTACAAAATTTCCCGAAACAACCATTAATTTCTGGTTTGGATTATGTGGGAAAGTAAATTCTTTGCTGCTTATATCCAACAAAGTAAGGCTCGTTAATCTCCGCTCCTCTTTCGCCTCTTTCCTTAACTGCCATAACGCCAAAACCCAAAATCGTCTCTCCTTTTCGTTGAAATCCCATTCCAGCCTTAATAATCGCTGCTGTTTCCTGATCATATGAGTCGCATTTCCGTGAGTATGAATTTCAGTGTTCAGCTAACTGCGGTGACCAAAACCCATGTAGAATAGTTCTGCCAGAACTAGAACAAGCGACACTGATTCGTCCTTGGGTAGCTGCTTGAGTCTGATTCATTATTTGTTGAGGAATCAAGAGCCCACGATGAAGAGCGAAGAACAATCAAGGTTTCTGTTTGGAATTTCGCTCACTGATCGGCCCAAGTGGCAGCAGTTCCTTATTTGCTCTTCTGGGTTCTTCTTCGGTTACCTCGTCAATGGCGTTTGTGAGGTCTGTGTTTCTAATTATTCGCCCTTTCTGTTGATTGATCAACATATAGCTTGCTATTATTGTTTAGTCAATGAAATCTGTTGGAATATATACGAAACATGCAATCGTTTAGGCACAACATAAAACACATATTTAATTTACCTCCTTGAACGATCGACTTAGCGGAAGCGGATCTGCCTGAGGTTGGTATCACGGTCTGTCGGACGGGAGGTCACGCCACGGGTTAATGCGCAGTGACCTAGGTTTCCACAACTACTTGCCTCAGTCTAAACTGTAGGGCGGCAGGGCATCACTGTCATCATTATTATTAGGTTTTCCAACCCTGAGCATCCCTATACATATAGAGGGAATGGTTTGGGCCAGTATCCAATACTGGGCTTATTAGAATGGGCTCCCACTAATGGGCGACCCAATCCCCCAAAACCAACATCTCCCACTCGCACAAAGTGGGGGGCGCTCATTCATTAAGCCAGCAACAGGAGAACGAATTCCCCATATACAGTAAAGTCACATACGAGGTAGCAGCCGTGCGACCGGCAGGCACAAAGAGCAAGGTGTTGCGCATCTGTTAGGAGTTGCAGCGACTCGCAGATCTCACACCAGCAGTGGAAATGTGCCCTGCACCCTTGGTCATGTAATCTTTCTCCAGGTCTGACCACACAAGGATCTTTCAGACCTATATATGTATTGTACCCACAACTACCGTCGACGCCGCAGTTGGTGGCCACCTAGTGGACACAATATCGAGAAGATCCCATAATGATCATCCTCTTCCCACAAAACCATCAGCACAATTCAACTCACTTTTCTAGAACCGGGTCCAAGGTACTTGTGAACGCACCCATCGAGAACGGACTAAGATAGCAAACATTGAACCGAACCTCAAGTCTCTGTTCAGAGTAATGAGGGTACGTACGCGGATATTACGCAAAGAGCTCTGGTTCTCACACGACTCCGAGTTAAGATCACATCTCGGGTCATACCCATGGTCGTTTTGGGTGCGCCGCGGTATGGAACGCGCGCTACAGCATATCTACTCTCCCACAGAGCATATGTCCTAATGCTGTACAAATGTCCATCAGGCACACAAAGTACCCGAACCAACAGTCACAAAGACTCCCATCCGACCCCTGAGTGGATTGACAAACCATAATCTATCGTAGTGCAAAATCAGATAGTTCCCAACACAAAGCCCTTTCCGATCATCCCAACAGACTTCCAGAACTAGGAACTATCACCAGCCTCACCTAGCCACAAAGGCATAGAATCTATCACCCGTGTGAGAGGGTGAACTAATCCATTTTGACATATTTCAATAAACAATCACAGTAAGAACACACAAAACACTCAAACTGTGAAAATATGCATACTCAAATATAATTTAAGTTAAAGAACATTGTATGGGAAATAAAATCAATGAAGTACATCACTAAGTCTACACAGTCCTAGAGACTACACATGCCTCACTAAAGACTCCTATTCAAGGTTGGACAGACGGTCCACGATCATCTCATCCGTAGACAAGTACTCCAAACTCATCACCTTGTGTCTAACTACGTCTCTAACGTAGTTTCGCTTGATATGTACTTGCTATGACTTGTAATGATACTTGGGTTTATATATCACGGAGATTGCGACTCCAATGACTCAGCAATCAATCCGGAAGTCTCTTCAGCCATACAACCAACTGAGTGGTCCACATAAGACCCACAAATTTGGCTTCAATGGCGATCAACACAATGCGCAACTGCGTCTTGCTCATCCACGATATGGTGCCATCAGAGAGCAGAGCATATCCAAGGTGGGTTTTCTCTCATCAAAGTCACCACCATAGTCCGCAATGTTATACCTAGTCATATAGAGATTCTCGGATCTCTAGCAAGTCTCTAGCAGAGAGCATGACGATGCCCTTAAGATATCACATGATCCTATTTAATGCCTACCATTTCTTCAATCCGGGTTCATCTTGGTACTTATATACCATGCCGACTGCATGACAAATATCAGGTCGAGTATACACTATTGCGCACATCAGGCTTCCGACTGCACTTAGCTACAGAATTTATTTATCTGGTCCATATATCCATTTTGAGAGGTTGATCAATGTAAACTGGAGTTTCAATTGGTTCGCAGTTACTCATGTTGAACATTTCCAACACTTTATTTATGTAGCTTTCCTCTGAAAGCCACAACTGCCTCCTACGACGATCTCTCGAGATCTAAATCCCAAGGATGTGCGCCGCCTCACCTATGTTCTTCATCCCAAACAGAGAAGACAATCAGGCCTTTACCTGTGTGAGGAACTCCAAGATATTTACGACTATGAGTATGTCATCTACATATAGAATCATAAACACAAAGTTTGGTCCAGACCCTTTTTGGTGTACACGCAATGATTCCATCCATCAAGAGAAATCCATTTTCCACGACCAAATCATGAACTCTGCGGTATCACTGCATAGCGAACTGTTTCATACCATAGATCAATTTGTGAAGTTTGCACACTAAGTGATCATGGTCTTTCTGCACAAAGCATTCAGACCGCTCCATATAGATCTCTTCTTCTAATTCACCATTGAGGAAGACGGTCTTAACGTCTATCTAGTGCAGTTGCAAGTCTAGACTCACTCTAATAGCCATAATCTTAAGAACCCATATAGCTCTATTGCTCTGTGTCCTATTGAAGGTCGACCAGTGTCCAAACACCGTTCTTCCTTATAGATTTCATCTAGTCCAAAGTGTTCATCTCATCTTCCATTACTTTCATCCATTCTTCTTAGAAGGTTCCATTGAGAGTTTCTCTAACGTTTATGGCACAATAACCATATCGTCAGATATTAGGGTGTTTAGTTCTCCATCACCTTCGAATGCATATCGTCGGGAGGAAAACTTATGTTCTAGCCCACGGCCTAACAACTCACTACTACCAGGGTATGACCATGATCACTCCCACTGAGAATAAGATCCCTAATGCTCCCAATGTCAACAAAATCATCAGGAGTGGAATCTGTTCCATTCGTTTCAGCAGGCGATGAATCCGGTAGACGACGAACTGATTCATCATCTTCGGTTTCAAATCTCCAACTCGAATTAACAGGTGTCTTCTCAACTTGATCTTGAATCTCATATAGAGATCGATCCAAATCAATCTCTCCCTTCTTAGGAAATTCGTTCTCTAAAAACGTTACGTCTCGTGATTCAATATCGGTAACACTCCCACTGTCCTGCTCGGCTATAAACACATAACCCTTGGAGGTATCAGAGTAACCAAAAATACTCTTCTTTCCTCTAGGTCCAATCTTTCCCAAACTTATTTGAGAAATCATGGGTGTAAGCGGCACACCCCTATGGGCGCATATGGTGAAGGTCCATAACTTATTCCAGTCCAAAACTCATATGAAGTGGAGTTAATCGTCTTCGTCGGCACATGGTTCAAGATGTAGGCATCAGTCTCCAAAGCATTTCCCCATAAGGAAATCAGCAATTGAGTATGCGCCATATCGACCGAACCATTTTAAGGAGCGTTCTATTGCGCCTCTCTGCAAAACTATTTTGCCGAGGGGTGTACGGGATCATCAACTTATGAATGCTCTCTTTTTCATTACATAAACCGTTAAATTCCGCTGAAAGGTACTCTTCTTCCACAATCAGGGTGAAGGGTATTTACCCTCCTATCTAACAGGTGTAATCATCTGTAAATGTAATAAAATTATGCGCTCTGTGCCGAACCCTAGCACTAAGAGGTTCACATACATCATAATGGAAGAATTGCAAGGGAAATTCGGCTCTAGGTGCCTAACCAAAAGGCATTCCGGTGGAATTTTCTGCTAGACAACTTACACAAATAGACGACTCCACTTGTGGAATGTAGAACAGCAAACCCCGTTGGGTTAGCCACTGCATTCTATGTTGACCTCTGTAGTCAAGTCTAGTTTGTCTTTCATTCCTATCGCAAACATATCCGCGAGTAGAAGAAAAAACATGAAATTATTATTGTTGCCTGAATCCAAATCCGAAACAATAAATCCACCCTAAATAATACTAAAGCCAAACGAAGTTTAATCAAAAAACAATTGGACTGAAGATTCATGAAAAGGTAATATAAAACCGAGTTTCATTAATCCTAAGACTGAAATAACATATCGGCGAATCTGCTGAGCATAGAGGATATGACATCAGACTAAAACTCTACCGCCACGCAAGCGCAGCTCACGAGTTCTAATCCCTTCAACTTCAACACGAAAGTTGTTGTCAATGTAAATCCACCTACTTTCACGCGGGTCTCTATGGTACTCTACGAAAACGTTACGATCCTTGGCTATGTGATTTGTCGATCCTGAATCCAAAATCCACAAAGGACATGACTCAGTCAACATATCTGTACTAGAAACACAAAGTTCACTAATAGCCAATAAGATATTTAGGTCAGATCGATTCAGGACATGCGTTCACAAAGTGTACCTGCTGGCCACAGTTGGAGCATTTCCTGTATTTAGGCTTCTCGGCCTTACGCGAACATTTCCGCGGTGTTGTTTTCGGAGCAGTCCTTGGGTTCACCTCAGTCTTTGTCTACTTTGCCTTCAATGCATTTGCGCCACCGCGTTGTACATTACTCCTTCGCCTTCAGTGACTCTTCTTAGGTCTAGAGGATTGCGCTACACGCACCTCAACCTTAGGTCCAGCGACCTTGGGTCTGTCCTCTTCAACTCAAAGTTCCTTCGAACGTGTTCAAATGTAATGAGGGTCTTAGGATGAGTTATTTAGATTTTCATCTGTTTCTAGGAGTTAGGCAAAAAGCGGATTACGACCTGGATTTGCTGCTCATCGGTCACTGACTGACCGTTCTCCTTGAGCTTCACAATCATGTTGGCCATATGCCTCAGATACTATCTCGCGGAGTACTGAAGATTCATCATGTATGAATCAAACTTAATGTTGAGTAAGCACAACTAAGCAGTCGTATAGAACCATTTCTAGCCTGCAAAGTATCCCACAACCCTTTAGCCGTGTGTTAAGCGCAAACTCATCCACCGTACTCAGCATCATGGCGCACGTCTCAGCATCATTAACCTCCCACTCAAATGGAAAGCCTTCTGCTGATTCGTTATTCCAGAATCGAGTCGTTTCATAATCTTCTTGATGGGGTTAATGGATTTCTACTTAGGATCATTTTTATATGCTTTCTCCTAATTTTATAGTGCTCACCATTAAGTCTAAGACCTTTGTCCAACTAAACGATGATGTTCTACATGGCAGCATAATTTCTCTAACTAAAGAAAATTATAATAGGATCATGGAGACACAAGGAACAATGTTCTATTGCATGTAAAAGACAAGTCTCATACCGATAGGACAGACTTGAGAACATACTTAAACCCGGAGGACAACTCTAGCTATGCCGAGAAGCACTCCCCGTCTCTAAGCATGTCCTAAAGTCACTACTTTCAATCGAAACACAGTCTATACCAACGGTCCTCAAAGGACCGGAGTCGAACATATCGCACTAAACCAAAGTGTTCGACTCTTACACAAAACAATTGTCCTAGAATTATTCAAGGAAATTCGGAGAACCTCGTAGACTAACCGACCGGTTCACACTCAGGAACATTTTCCTAGGTGTAGTTCGTACTCATCCAAACTTCCGAAATGATACTAAGGACAATCCTAAAAGTTTGCTACCTAGACTATGCCAGAACTAGATCTCCCTACCAAGGTAATCTATCATATGCAAGTAAGGTAACAAACACACAGTTCAATACACACACACATATATATATTGATACCTTTCAAAAATAAATTAATTTGGGGCTAATTTGTAATTTTCAAAGCTTTGAAGACTAAAGTCACCCTAACCAAAAGTTTGGGGATCAAATTCACCATGAATAAAAAATTTGGAGACCAAAGTCTCAACAAATAAAAATTCAGGGACTAAAGTCTCAACAAATAAAAGTAATTAACATGTTAGACCAATTTCACACACTATGCTGGGATCTCAACAATCACAACCTAGTCAATTCTACCAGTCATGGAGTCAAGATTCACGAATATAATGTAAGGCAAGACTATCTACCCTGCAGAAAACACAAATTAATCCAGGGAACTCAAGGAACCCACACAGCTTTCTATATATATCCAGTCATGCAACATAAAACAATATAAAACTCTCCCAACAATTTAAATTGGTCTAACAATTAATTAAATTAGCCCAAAAACTATTTATGAAAAGGTCCAGGCACATTTACCGGACTGAAATAAACCACTAGGACCCACAGAGGATCCAGGATTGACACCAAATTTGTTTCGGACCAATTCAAGCGGCCCGGGGCCTCCAAATTAGTTCAGACTGATCCAGACAGCACAAAACCATCTGAACCGGTCCAACCAATCGGTCTGAACCGAATCAGTCTGGTCAGACTGAACCGGTCTGGTCAGACTGAACCGGTCTGGTTGGCTCAAACTGACTGTACTAGACCGAACCGATCCGGTCGGCTCAACCTGACTGGACCAAACCGAACCGGAATAGTTCACTAAATGAACCATTCTGGTTCACAAAGAACCTGACCAATACTATTCATCTTCCCCAACGAGAAGATGAATCTGCTACTAGGGAAAACCCTAGCAGCAGACGCCCCTTCTTGGGAGGTGGCCAGCCACCATGGCTGGCCACGAGTGGGGGCCGTCCACGGCCCCCTTCCCGACATCGCCTGGACGTGGCCAGCCATGAAGGCTGGCCACGGGGGTGGGTCGGCCAGTGATGGCCGACCTCACCCACCCTCAGGCGGCTGGAGCCGTGGCCACAAAGGCCACGACAACCAGCCGCTAGGCCACAACCGCGAAGGTTGTGGCCCTGCCTGAGGTGGCCGCAGCCATCGTGGCTGCCGCCAAGCCGAGGCTGACCGCAGCCTTGGCCATAACTGACCGCAGCCTCGGCCTCAACAACAGGACGGTAAAAGTCCTCAACATGCAACACGATCCACCATGGAAATGAGTCGATCAGGCAGTGGCAAAAAACTTTTGGGAGAGAGTTAGTTCTTTCAACTAGAAGTAAAGTAAGATAAAAACCCTGATTTTTGTGTCATGTTCTTTATTTCTTTAATCCACTTCAACTATTTAGATTTAGGTTTCCATTTTACCGAGGATTTAGGGTTTCCAATTGAACAAATTCTACCTCCAGTGGTTGAGCTGCAACTCTCTTGTAGGTCGTCTTTCTTGCCTCCTCTTCTATTTAGAATCGTTTATGAAATCATAACAAAATAGGCAAATTTTCGTTACTTGGTTGCTAAATATGTGAAAGTCTACTTTTTTTGAATCTTTACGTTGAAAGTACCTCTCGAACGCATCCTTCATCTCTGGCCCTTTAGTTATTTGTTGTCATTAGATTAGAAGCAACATGAACTGGTTCTCTTTCCTAAATGAGGATGGGGACTTATCAGGCTCACCAGGTATGCTGAAGTATATAATAAGAAATGAAAATATGCTTGATTTGATTTACGCTTAATTGCTACATAAATAAGTCTCGACCCTTGAACATTTTGTTTGGGTTTAAGGTTATTATGATCCAACATAGATGACTGGTGGTTACTCAATTTTTATACGTATAGTGTATAATAGGTTTGGCTTGATTACTCAATTGTGTTCTATTTGAATCTTTGTTCAAGTCAGTTGGTGATTGCTTCTTGATTTGACATCGTAGATTCTCTAGAATTTCACTAAAAGTGTTAGATGTATCAGGCGTTGTTTAGGTTCAAGGGTTGAACCCCACGGATACACATAAATAGCTTCAAGAATCTCTGAGGCATGAATATGAATACGAGGAGGTCTATTTCTAAATGATATTTCTTACATTCTTCAGTGGTTTTTCTTAAACTTGTGTTGCGATGAGTAGTTCATTAGGTAATTGCAGTTTCTCCTATGGTAAAACAGAGGTAATATTTCTTTAGATTGGTTAAGAATTAGTTGATGATTGATTTAGTAGATGTTCTTCCATTTTTCTTTATTCAAATGACTTTCTTACGATTTGGAAAATATAACAAGATCTTTACATATAACTTAGTCATTTTTGTATATATTTTGCTTGTTTGTTTTTACTAATGAAATGGAAACATAGATAGAAGTCTAGATGCAACAAAGGCTTCTTATCCTAGGTTGGTGTGCTACCTTATTTTTTTCATTATATAGTTCACTTATGGCCTTTAGTAGGGTTTGATCATGCATAGAAGGGTAGCACTCTAAGGTGAGTTGTCCATGTCATTTTTTATGGATCATCGTTTTGTGTTTGCGGATGATCCATCTATCTTTTCTTTGTTGATTCAGCAATAGAGTTGGCTTTATCTCTTGAGAAGCTGACAAATGAAAAGATTCTAAATTTACATAATGTAAGATATTTGAATAATAACCACCTTTTATATGTAGTAGATAAATACATTCTTGGAATTTAAACTAACATGTATGTTGAATTGAATCACAGGTGGCTGACAAAAAACACTGATATGCAAATGATAAATTTCGTGGAAAGTGAGTTCTTGATGGAGCAAGTAAGGATACAATATATATATATATATATATATATATATATATATACACGTTGCTTGATTCTTTTGTAACAATTCATCTAGATTTAGGACATTATGTGTTTTCTGTTTATAATTCTTGTAAATATTTGGTTTGAATATGTTTGTTTTAAGATGTACTTAATAATTTGACAATTTTTTTTTGAAGTATTGACAATGTTCAAAAAGTATGAATAGTGATATGATAATTAATTAAAATACAACACAAAATATTTTATTTAACAATGAATAACACGTGTAGTCACATAAAGTAGACCTGTCAATTCGGGTTGACCCCTAAGTTCATATTGGATTAACCCGACCCATTAGTTTGTACGGGTCAGGAATGGCGACCTGACCTAGTGGGTTGGGTTGACCCATCCAATCCACCTGTTTAAATTAAAATGCTCCATAATTCATGACCAACCCCTATCAAGTATCAACATTCTAACATAAGATGCAGACATCACATTTAGATTTCAGTCATAGACATCCAATTTCAGTGCATTATTGTAGTCACTGACACCTAATATTATACTTGTATTTACATAGCCCATATCCCATAGGGAAGCATGAGGTGGATTTGGCAGCTTAGAACAGCATGGGGTGGAGTTAACAAGCCACAGCTGCTGGTTGAACCTGTGTTTCCAGCCCAGTCGCCCACGCCCATCGCCCACAGCCTGCCCCCCCACGACCCACCTGTTAATAGATTGTAATACTATATAAATATACATATATATGGTGGAGATGCACTGTTTCACTTGGGATATGATGCTTCATTTTTTGGGTTGTGACCTTTAGAACAAATCCAAGAGTATCATATTACCTATAAATAGGATTGCATACAAGACAATCAAATCATCCAAAACTCATCAACATTCTTCTTTATTAAGAGAATAAGAAAGTGGTCTCCTCATTAATGTCCATTATATCTTAAGAGTTTCTTCGAGAGTTCAAGAGGGAGATTTTGAAATTGTTATTCAAAATCTTCAAGCAATTGCTGTATCCTGGGAGTGACTTGCCGCATAAGCCCGTTAGCAAACTCCAACGAGTAAGGGCAAATATCATTCTAAGGAAATTTTCTCTTGATAATCCTCGACCGCGCCGACTATTTCCCGATCTCCATCGCCACCATACCTAACAATCTTAGAGTGATATTTGTGGTGGAGACCACTTCGGATGCGACTTTCAAAGTGATGAATCAAGACTTTGTGAAATTGGACAAGTTCGATGGAACCAATTTCACTCGTTGGCAAGACAAGATGAAATTCCTTTTGATAGATTTAAAAGTTCTTTTATGTTCTAAGTCCAAACCTTCCACCGATCCCTGAGCCGACGGAAGGCAAAAGTAAAGAAATCAAAAGACAACGACTAAAGCGCGAAAAAGACGAATTGGTATGTCGAGGTCATATTCTCAACACCCTCTCTGATAGATTATATGATCTCTTCACATCAATCAAATCACCCTGCAAAATATGGAAGGCATTGGAGAACAAGTATTTAGCAGAAAAACAAGGGACAAATAAGTTCCTTACCATGAAGTTCCTAAAGTTCAAGATGATTGATAATATATCTGTCATGGATCAAGTGCATCAGTTAGAGATTATGGAAAGTAAGTTAAAAGAATTAAAAGTTGATATCTCCGAGTCTTTCCAGGTTGGAGCGATAATTGCTAAATTTCCTATAAGTTGAAGCTATTATCAAAATAAACTTCTCTACTCATCTGAGAATTTCACTTTGGAGCAATTGCATAAGCATTTGCGGATTGAGGAAGAAGCTCACATTCTTCTAGGAAAGAGAGGTATTCAAGGGGATAATAAAGTGAACCTAGTGGAGAAAAGGAAGCTGAAATTCAAAAAAGAACAAGGAAGAAATAAGAGAAAGTTTGATGATATCATCCCCAATGACACCACCAAGAAAAGGAAATTTGACAAGTCTTGTTTGCATTGCGGGGAAAAGGGGCAGCTCATTCGAGATTGCAAACATCGGAAACAAGCACCAAAGAAAAATCCTAGTGCATCTAACATCGCTAATGTGGTGGAAGATAGAGAGGAGGAGCTAGTGGCTATGGTCACTGAAAAGTTTCCAAATTTTCAAGTCGGAATGATCATTGAGCTATACATGGCTACTAAGACAACCACCACAGATTGCCACAATTCATGTATGCAATAATAAAGAAATGTTCAAAAACTATGAAGATATTGTAGAGGGGCGATAGGTGCTTATGGGAAACTCTAATGCTGCAAAGGTTCTTGGTCAAGGAAGTGTAGAACTTCACTTTACTTCTGGAAATAAATTAACTCTTCTGAATGTACTTTATGTTACAGAACTGAGAAAGAACCTTGTCTCTGGTAGTTTGTTGTGTAAGAACGGATTCAAGATTATGATGGAGTCTGACAAACTCATTTTGTCCAAGGGTGTCACATTTATGGAGAAAGGCTATGCTTGTAATGGTATGTTCAAGTTAAGTATCAATAAAATGATTTATGATTCTGCTTATACTGTTCAGTATTCATCTTTTTTATGGCATTCTCGTCTTGCACATTTAAATTATAATTCAATAAAACACATGTCAAAACATGGTTTGATTTCTACTAAGTTTGATAAAATTTCAAAGTGAGAGACTTGTATTCAAACAAAGATAACTAGGAAACCTTTTCCAAAAGCAGAAAGAAATACTCAAATTTTAGAACTTATTCATTCTGACATATGTGAATTAAATGGTGTTTTAACAAGAGAGGAAATAGATATTTTATTACCTTTATCGATGATTGTTCTAGATTCACATATGTTTTCTTAATGATAAGAAAAGATGAGGCTTTTGAAATGTTTAAACGTTTTAAAAACGTTGTTGAAAACCAAAAGGGAAGGAAAATAAAGATCCTTCGAACTGATAGAGGGGGAGAGTACTTTCCCATCGAATTTTCTCTTTTCTTTTGTGAGGAAAATGGTATAATTCATCAAACCAGTGCTCCTTATACCCCACAACAAAATGGGTTGGCTAAGCGAAAAAATAGATCACTGGTAGATATGGTGAATGCTATGCTTTTGAATGCAAAATTACCATTAAATCTTTGGGGTGAAGCATTATTGACGGCATGTCATTTGCATAATAGAATATCTTCAAGAAAGTCCTATACTTCTCCATATGAAATATGGAATGGTAGAAAACCAAACTTGAGTTATCTTAGAGTTTGGGGATGCTTAGCATTTTATAGAGTTACTGATTCACATATGACAAAATTGGTTCTGAGAGCCTTGAAAAGTGTCTTTGTCGGATATGTTGGAAATTATAAGGCGTATAGATTGCTAGACTTGGACTCAAATATCATAAATGAGTTTAGAGATGCTGAATTCTTGGAAGACAAATTTAAGAATGATGGTATTGCATCTTCTCAACAAGTGTCTTCGAATGTATTAACTCCTCAACAAAAACGGAATGTTGAATTAAATGAGGAGCCTAGAAAGAGTCAAAGGACTATAAAGGAAAAGAGTCTTGGATCGGATTTTATATCATCTCAATCTCTTATTGTCTTAATAAAAGGAGATAGAAATAATATTCTACACAAAACTCCTTTTGTGCTTAATGTTGAAGATGATCCAACAAGTTTCAAGGAAGCTATCGCTTCAAGAGATTCCGCTTTTTGGAAGGAGGCGATTAATAATGAGATGGACTCAATATTATCTAATAATACTTGGGTACTTGTTGACTTGCCTCCCGGATCTATACCTATAGGGTGCAAATGGGTATTTCGAAGAAAATACAATACCGATGAAATGATTCAAACCTTTAAGGCTAGATTATTAGCTAAAGGGTTCAAACAGAAAGAATGTATAGATTACTTTGATACATACGCGTCGGTTGCATGGATAACATCCATAAGAGTCTTGATGGCATTAGCCTTAATTTATGACTTAATTGTTCATCAAATGGATGTTAAGATAGCATTCTTGAATGGTGATCTTGATGAAGAAGTTTATATGGAGAAACCGAAAGGATTCATACTACCAGGAAATGAAAAGAAGGTGTGTAGATTGGTGAAATCTTTATATGGATTAAAACAAGCACCTAAACAGTGACGCGAAAAATTTGATTCAGTAATCTTGTCTTATGGGTTCAAGCATAACAATGCAGACAAATGTGTATACTCAAAGTTTACCAATGATTATAGTGTAATCATTTGTCTATATGTTGATGATTTACTCATATTTGGAACAAATATTAAAGGTGTCATAGAAACTAAGAAGTATCTATCCTCAATGTTTCAAATGAAAGATCTGAGTGAAGTAGATACTATCTTAGGAATTAAAGTGCGCAAACATAGTAGGGTTATACTTTAAACCTATCTCATTATATTGAGAAAATAATCCGCAAGTTTAAACACTTGGCAATTAAGGAAGCGAGTACCCCATATAATTCTGGAGTTAAGATAACGAAAAATACAGGACGAGCTATAACTCAGTTAGAATATGCTAGTGCAATTGGAAGCCTAATGTATGCAATGCATTGCACTAGACTAGATATAGCATTTTCTGTTTTCAAACTTTCTAGATACACTAGTAAGCCTAATGTCAATCATTGGAAGACTATTGCAAGAATATTTGGTTATCTTAAGAGAACAAGTAATTTAGGACTCGCGTATAATAAGTTTCCATCACTCTTAGAAGGATATACTGATGCTAGTTGGATAACCAGCACGAGTTACAATAAGTCTACCTCTGGATGGATTTTTACTCTTGGAGGAGCAACAATCTCTTGGGCTTCTAAAAAGCAAACATGTATTTCACACTCCACAATGGAGTTTGAGTTCATAGCTTTAGGTGCAGTAGGAAAAGAAGTTGAATGGCTTCGAAATTTGTTTCTGATATTGACTTATGGTCAAAACCCATGCCGACAATTTCTTTATATTGTGATAGTCAAGCAACTATGTCTAGAGCATAAAATAAAGTTTATAATAGTAAATCAAGACATATAAATTTGCGACATGAATATGTGAAGCAAATGATTCATGATGGAATAATTACAATTGTGTTTGTAAGATCAAACAATAATTTAGTTGACCCCTAACAAAGGGTCTCTCGAGAGAATTAGTGAAATCCACTAATCGTGGAATGGGACTAAAGCCCTTTAACAAAGTCATAGGTAATGGCAACCCGACTTTAAGCTAGTTGATACTAACTTAAAGTTTAATGGATTACAACAAGTTGCTGTATGACTGAATTTAGTACTGAATCGATATAGTACTATCTGTTACGAAGAGAGGATGAGTTAATTACTCTTAATGAAGTTCGAATATTAATTATATGGAGTGTCTAAGTAACAGGGACACATAAGGAACTTCACCTATATGAACAATAGAAGTGGTTCCGCTCCTAGCAACGAATTGGGGGTGTTTGTTGTAAATTGTTCAAGAAAACCAGGATCGAGCACATGGCCGTAAAAGTGCTAATTGTGATATGAACTTCTCATTGAAACTGGATAGCTCATATGTGTGATATTTTTGGTTCTTACATAAGAAGTCTTGGTTTAAGCCTAGACCACCACAGACTTCGTTGAAACTTTGAAATGTTTACACTAATTAAATGTTAAAATCGAAAGATGCCTTCATGTATGTATGAACTATCACATTTAATGGATATGTATATTACAATCTAAGTGGGTGATTGTTAATAGATTGTAATACTATATAAATATACATATATATGGTGGAGATGCATTGCTTCACTTAGGGATATAATGCTTCATTTTTTGGGTTGTGACCTTTAAAACCATAGTTATCAGAACCGGACCGAACTGGCGATCCGATCGGGCCCAACCGGGAACCGGACCCCTGTCCGGTTTGGTTCAGTTAAAAAACCTTTTTGCAAATGAACAGCTTTGAACCGAGTCGAACCGGGCGGTTTTTTAAAAATCGGTTGATTTCCGGTTCACTTTTTAGTGTTTTTTTTAACGAATCAATCGGTTTTCGGTTTAAACCGATTGGTCTGTTTCTGGCTTTTTACAAACCAACTGGTTCGGTTCACTGCTAGCTAGGTTAGATCACACACACTTAAGTTTTCAGAAATCTGAAATAAGTCGTTCCGCTTCATCTTCCTCGCGCAGCTTCAGCCGAAATCAGCGCAGCTTCCTCGCGTAGCTTCCTCGTTGTGCAAAGATGACATCAAAAATTGGTGGAGCAATTAGTGGAGGAAACTGGAAATATGCTCATGGAACTGCACTCTATGGTCGGAACTTCTCCGTGAAGTGGTTGAAGGTAGAAAATTTGTTTTAACCTTTCTAATTCTCTTCAAAATTTTCATTTTGATGGTTGAAAAGGTTCTGCAAGCATTCGCTATACCTCCTATGCATATTTATCATCCTACTTCTTACTTATTGTCTTACTAAAGCTCCAAAACTGGAAAAAGAAAAAAAAAGAGTACCATATTCAGCATTCTTTTGTTTTCACTGTTGTTTGATATATCATCCCGTGCTCGAATCCTGGTGTAGAGCCTGCAGTTATTTAATTTGAGCATGCAGTAATTAAAACCATTGAACCAATTTGGGGGACGTGAATTGGCCAGTTTTTCTTGGTAATGCAGTAGAATTACCAAACTTTTTCTTAGAATTGCTGGGAGCATTGGGAGAAGCATGTCATGATATCTTTGGCTGACTACTGAAGTTCTGTCTGATAGTCTCCTTAAGTAGCTACCAATGGAAGAAGTATGCCTTGACTCTTATTTTCAAATTGGTCTATAAATGATCAGAGCGTAACCAACTTTTGCAATTCATTTAATTATAGAGTAGTCTGAGAAATAAATTAAGACTGAATGACAAAGTTCATAGAACTTCTTGCTAAAATATCCCTTACTCGTGTGCAAAGATCTAATGTTATTTTTTTCACTTTTAATGTATGACTAGCACTTTCAAAGGAATTTTTTTTTTGGCCATCAACTTTCAAAGGAATTCAGTTGTAAGAATCTAGCTCATCCTATTCTTTTTGGTGCAGTTATGTGAGTTATCCTTCCAAAAAACTCGCCATATGAGGAACCCTTATAATGAAAATTTGCCTGTAAAGGTAATATCTTGGGCCCTAAAACTAAGTGCGGTGTGAACCGCACAGTGAACCGGGTTAGACCGGGTTGGACCGGCCGAACCGTGAACCGGACCCCTCACCGGTTCGATGGTCGGTCCGGTTCTGATAACTATGTTTAAAACAAATTCAAGGGGTGTAATATTACCTATAAATAGGATCGCATACAAGGGAATCAAATCATCAAAAAATCATAAACATTCTTCTTTCTTAAGAGAATAAGAAAATATTCTCATTAGTGTTCATTATATCTTAAGAGTTTCTTCGAGAGTTCAAGAGGGAGATTTTGAAATTGTTATTCAAAATCTTCAAGCAATCGTTGTATCTTGGGAGTGACTTGTCGCATAAGCCCGTTAGCAAACTCCAACGAGTGGGGGCAAATATCACTTTAAGGAAAGTCCCCGTGATAATCCTCGACTGCACCTCTCAATTAAAGGGACCTGGGTCTAATTTTTGACCCAGAACAGACCCCACCCATGGGCCAGTTGGTCTGGTCAAGACATAGACCCTAGCCCATTCAATTGGGGCTCAATCGAATCGGGACTCAATTGTAACATATAGAAAAGTTTGAAAGAATTTTATTGTGATATTTTTAAAAGATTTATATTATTTTTGTCATTTTCAAAACGTATTTTGTTGAGTTTAAATAAAAAATTTGACGGAAGACGAAAACTGAACCTCTGTTAAACATTAAGAACCGAACCTTTCGTTTTTTAACATTACGAGGAAACTCGTTTTGGACCAAATATTTAGGGGCAAAATGATATTTAATCCTATATTTTATCATTAAACTATATAATACATAAATATACTAATATAAAATATGTATATCCTAATATACATGACCATATTATAGATATTTAAACATATATATTATGGACCCACAAGCTCCGTTGTAATCTAATATGGGGCCATTGTAAAGCTTGGCTTGGGATATTCCTTTCCCATTAACAATAGAGGAACGAAGCAATCCATCCGCTGAAATTGAAAGTTAGTTCACCACTCAATCCAACGACCACAATATCATCACTCTATTAACTCATTCAGTCGAATTCAAAACGAGAAAATGTTCTTCTCTCCACTCTGTCCCATGGCGGTCTTCTTAATCACTGTAACTAGTAGCAGATGGAGGGAGAAAAGAGCTAGAGCTTCATCCAGAACCCAACTTTTTCTGCTCCACTCGAAGAATACGAGACAATACCATGAGCAGGAAACGTCTCGCAACATCCGAATACAACCCTGATTCTACTGATTCATTAGTAGGTTTCTCTCATTCACCTCGAAACCCTAATTGATGTCACTGCTGCTCTATAATTGCATCACTTATCACTTATCATTTCTTGAGAATGAATGAGGGACTTTGAATGATTTTAAAGTGATTTACATGGCATGCCACCTAATAATGAGAAGTTTATGATCGACATGAACCAATTAGAATAAGTTACTTTAACATTAGAAGTGAGAAAATACAATAAAGAACATATTTGTCAACATTCTATGTGATTTAGCTAAATTAATATATATATATATATATAGAGAGAGAGAGAGATAGAGAGATATTAAAAGTAGGAAAAAGATGTAATATGTTTGCCAAAATTGGTAACTGATGAAACTTGTTTTGGGTCGCTGGTTTATGATGTATTATGTTTTATTTTGTTGGTTTTTGATGAAACGTTAGGTTTTCCGTTAATTTTTCCATTGAAATTGCTCACGTGCATCTCATGTGACCTTTGTTTTGAACGTTAAAAAAAATTTAATTCAAAATGCCGAAACTACCCTCCTCATCTTTTCCCTCTAATTATCGAATTGATTTCCCTATATATCCTCCCTCTAGCACGATCGCCCGCCTTCGTTCGAGCGTCACTGATTTGCTCGCTCAAGCGATTTCCGCCTTCTGTTGGAGACCGGAGCTTCCACTTTCTCAATCCTCTCTGTTCTGAGGTTAGTAGTTCTAATCTTTTCATAGTACAATTTATTAAATACTGATTGGATTGTTAAAGATTCTTAAATGCCAAGTTTATTCGAAATAAATTCTAGAGCAAACAACACTAGAGATGGACAATTGGTGGATGCTGATTTGGACATGGCTTTGGATGCTAAGGTTTACTACCGCACTTATTCCTGTAATGCATACATTTGAGTGCCTATGAAATAACGTAAAATTTATTGAGGTGATTTCTGAAATGCAACTAAACGAAGAGGAGAGCTTGATTGAGATTAGTCACCTCAAACAGACACTGGTACTGCTACTCAATGGACATAATTATGCAGGAGGAGGATTCATAATCAGATTCTAGTGATGTTGATGATGAAGGAGATTCCTTGGAATATGAAAATGATGAGGACTTCATGGAAAGGGTGAAAAAGTCAAAAGCTGAAAAACTCTCCATTGTTGACCACTCAAAGATCATTTTGGCTGACATTTTGAAATGCTGGATGCTATCGCTTATGCTGTCATTTTGAGGCGTTAGGTTCTGTTTTATGGTTTAGGTGAACTTGGTATTGTAAGTTGGTATTTTGTAAACGTTAATGACAGTTAACTTTGAAAATAGGTAGTTATGTTGAAATGACATTGGTTCTGTGTGTATTCTGGGACAGGTTTTGAAGTGCAGGTGAAATTCAGTTGGGTTCTATTGAAAGACTTTTTGTCCAGTAAATCAAAACATAGTACATCTACTTTCAATTTGTAACAAACGCTTTTCACCAAAAACCAACACTTACAAGACGTATGTTATCACATACTAACAAATACATAAACATAATTAACCAACAACCGCTCCCCTATGCAAACATAACTACTTCAAATACACATCGAAAGACACTTCAATCAGTAACCAATTTTAAGATTACAACAAACAGTAGTACCACAAGCACTCCAACAGCAGTAATCAACATCCTTTCCCTCCTACGAACAAGAACAAGTTCTACTTCGATCTTGGCATGCATTTCTCGGAATTTGGTTACGACTCTCCTTCTATAAATGCACATTGGGGGGTTACCCCACTCAAAATAGTCACAACCGTGGTTCTTGAATCAAGTTTCTTCACAGTAAGATTAGGGTTTCGAAGAGAGATTTTAGAGGGATTTTCAAATTGATACTACAATTAGGGTTAAAAACCAAAGAAATCCGCAAACATACCTTATAATTGGGACACCCATAGAACATTCGACTGAACGAAGGGAAGAACACTTCACAAAGGTCACGAGGGAAGAACAAGCATTGAAGGAACAACTGCATATAACAACCCTGAAGAAGGCATGAGCATTTGGGGAATTTCACACTAAACAGAGGTCACGTGCAAGACATGTGAGGAGTTAACGGAAATTTTTAACGGACATAAACGGACTTAATAAAAAACCAACAACACCAAACATGTTGCATAAAAAACAAACATTATGTCGCTTTTACCACTTTGGACAAACATATTATATATTTTTCATATTTTTCTCTTAAAAGTATGAAAGGTAAGGCGAAATTAGAAATATAATTTAGTGAAAATAATACTTAGAATAGTGATAAATAATTGAAAAAAATAAATACAACAAGTATACAATTTTAAAGAATTAAATTGAAAATAATTACATATTTTACATCGAAATTTACAGACGATTAAATTAGCTTATAGCAATCAAATCGGTTTAAAATTCATTGGGCTGCTGGGCATCCCAAATCAAATTCAAATTTAGCCTTAAATAGAATGAATAGCCTTTTCTGGGGTCTGTTAGTCCACTTACGACCCGATACCGGCATCGTTCTGCATCAGCGCCCTTTTTCTTTGCCGCATCCGCCTGTCCAAACTATGGTTTTCCTCTGCGCTGATATACGAGGCGAGGCCAATCGGAACTGTGGCGACACCGAAGGAGATCGGCGACCACGGTCCTCAAGTACGTACCTTCCTCTCTGTATCTCTACTTTTCGTATTGCGGTTATTAGAGGTTGATTTCTTGAGCGGCACCGTATCGGCTTGGATAATTAGCTAGAACGACTTACCAGTAGCTCAAATTAGTCTGTAGCTTCTGCTTCCTGTAATGGAGTCTGCTTAGGGAGAGGGTATCTATCTTCTTTGAGCTTGAAGTTTCTGCTCTTCTGTGTAAGAACAATTTGCCAGATATCGAGCTGCTGCTTGCTATACTGAACCAGAATCGAAAATGTCTGATTTGTAGATTCAATAAGTTCTATTAGAATTTTGGATTTTAAACCTTAGTCTATATCGGTGTCTATATCTGCTTTATTTTATCACATAGAAGATACTTTGTGAAAATGTACTTTAATTTGTCTATTTAGCTGAACTAAATCGATTACCTGCACCAACTTAGAAATTCAAATGTATACATACAATAAGTCCGGTTTCGATTCCTCAATAGTTAAAAAGAGCAGCCATCGTTGAACCCATTTTTTGTTTAAATGGATTGGAGTAGGCATTGATCCTCAAATAGAATTCCATCATATGCTCTCTCTCAATGCAGGTTAAGCCCGAGCTTGCGGTTGAACACTTGAACTAGCATATGGCTGAGTTGGCAACATCTCCTCTGGTAAATCCTTAACGTTTAATACATAATAGATTTAACATCTTCTTTAGAGGGCTCAACGGAGACACTTTCTTTTTTCCTAGTCTTATGAACTGTAGTGAGGTGGTAAAGTTACACATGGTGAAGGCATCTAATTGTGCTTTATATTACTTTTGTCTTGTCAACATTTTTGATATCTGATTCTCTGGTGCATGTAGGGTCATTCTTTTGGTGAGACAGTTGACGACCAAAAGAATATATTTGATTTGGGAGAATTTGTAGGAGACTTAACAGTTGAGGATGATGCCAGCAGGTAGGCAGTTCACTGGAGTCATACATATCTTATCTACTATTAGAGTGACTAACTCATCGCATGACCGTATAGATCATTTGCCACGTAATTTGACGGGTGTTTTGTTCAGATTAGCCTTAGAGAGCTGTAGAAACTCTGCCAACATGAATGTAGGAACTATAGAGTTAAACTTAGAAATGATTTCCTATATTATTCTCTTTATAATCTATTACTGACTGTTAAGATTTCTTGTAAACAAGAAATAAGACTTACATGCCTGTAATGACATTCCCATCTTTGTTGCTAGTTACCCTCTTTGGTTCTTCCATATTCATTAACATGGTTGGATCCTTGCTCTTGCTGCTTTTATATAGACAAGCTTTTGTTGTACTTAGCACATGGTAATAATGCTTTTGATAATTGTCTGGAGATGATGAAGCTCCCTTGAACTATGATTTTTTTCTTGTCTCCATAAAATGGTACGACATGGGAAGTTGCATCCTTTCACTTAGTGCCATACTAGTGTTAACCAAACATTTATTCTGACACCAATAGCCTCTCATCATAAGATGTCGATTCATTGATGATTGATTTGACAAGAAGTTGGATAAGTTTCAACTGATATTTATTATTCTGTATATGTTAAGTATTTTAGTATAGAATCAAGAAAATGAAGTCTTTCATGCTAGTCACTGTGGATCCTTGTATAATACATGACTGGCAGTTCTGTTTTTCCTTTAATTACAGCGATGATGTGTCCCTAGAAGGACTTCAGCAAGAACTTGAAGAGTGTAAACACGATGAAGTAAGTATTATATCCTAAAAATTTAGTTCTTCTAATGATATGCCCTTATTTTTATGTATGCATAATACAATACTATTTTTGTGTATTCTGTCGTATTGGATTATTCCGTTGTCAAATGATTCGATTGTTTTTCATTTCCATGATTCCATAGTTCTGAATGTATTTATTAACATTCAAAGTGGAAATGTAGCTTCAGTTCATATCCGTTACTCTAGATTCTAGAATAAATTTAAATCATTACCTGTCATCAAAACTGATAGGGCTTATAATAATTGTAAATATCAGAATGAACGTAGAAACAGTTACAGAAAATGTTATACTGACTTTCATATTCTTTGAATTGTTTGTTTGAGTTACTTAGAGACTCTTGTCCATCCATAGAGGTGCTGAAAATGAAAAGCTGTCTTTCTAATTTTACAGGTAGTCACAAATATTCTATCAAAAGGTACAAAACTCAGGGAATACACAAAAGGAGTGGAGAATAATCTACGGCAAGTTGAATTGGACTCTATTCAGGTCTGTTGCTATTTACAGATTCCTATTTCCAGTGATGTACTTGAATCTTGTGATATCATGCTTGACTAAAGTCATCGAGAGATACTTCTAGTCTTTCTTGTTCTCCTTGTAATTGATAATTGGTTTCATAAATGCATCCTGGTGGCACCTATCTATAAAAAGGTTACTGTCTGTATTGTAAATGAAGTTTCCTGTGTTGATAACATGTTTGAGTAGTTGCTAATCACATGTTTGTTTTGAGCCTATAGCTAACTTGAACTGTTTTTGGGAATTTTTAAATTATGCTGGTGGAAAATGTTGACTTTGACAAACTGGTATTGAGTTGAGTGTGACACATTATTGGTCTTAGTCTGAAGATCCTTTCTGTCCTACTTGAATATCTTGATAAAAAGTGCCGTTGAGATCATTGTTAATAAATGAGGCACACACCTTCCTTATCCCTGTGAATGACCTCTTTGACCTTGTACATATTAGAAGGCGGAATGATTGCCAATCTTTTCTTTTCAAATTTGGACATCTCGCATTTTCTTGGTGATGCTTACTACTAGTTTCATCTAGGACCGACAATGGTGCAGTGCGGTTATGGTGATGAATTTCTTACCCGTAATAATTATGGAATTTTAGTTATACCCACGATTATAACCATGACTATTATATAAATATAATAATTATTTAATATTAATATATTAGTATATACTAATAATATAAGTAGGAATTTTATTTTTCAGATTTCACGGATCTAGTATTTCAAAACGAATTCTAATTGGATGGTGGTAATGTTGTTAATGTTAATTTTGAATTGTGTTAATCTTGAATAATGTTGAGTTAGTATTGAATGGTGTTAGTGTTGAATATTATTGTCTGTGACATAAATTTATGTATCTATTAAGATAATATTCATGGTGTTCTATTACTTTTATATGTGTTAATGAGTATGGTAATACGAGTAAAATCGTGGTTAATAACCACGGTTATTGTATTGACAATTGTACCCGTAATAGTTATGGTGTGTAGTTTAAAATTATGTTATGATATTTTTCATACCCGCACCATACCCCAACTATTGTTAACCTTAGTTTCATCTAATCGTACCATTTTTTTTTTCAAATTCTTAAACTTAAAAGGGGAATAAACTACTAGTGATGTACCAATAGTAGGGATGTGTTGTTAACACATCCATTGTGAGAATGATGCCATCCAGATTCTAAACTTAAGATTCTGAAGTGATTGAAGCAATCTTAAGACTCAAGGTTACCTTAACTAAGAGGGAGATTTATATTATTATGTGTTATTAATATGCACGAAAGGGGTTGGACGGATGACAATAAAGAAAGAACTAGCTGAGGTATGCAGATTTGAATAAATTGCCTATAGACAGATGAAAGAGGGTGACAGATACAACCTTCTTTTGCCTAGTGGCTTTAGTACAATGTAGTTTAAACTTCTTAATGAAGATAGTCATTGGAAGGAGGATATTGAGTAGGTGTGGTCACAAATACTCTGGTACTAGCAGATCCTTTATGAGGAGATTTGTGCTGTGCGAGCAACATCGCTAAAAGTGAATTTCTGCCAAATTAATTTGACTTGAACCTCCTTTTTCTGTTGAAGTAGTCGAAATGATTGTTGTGCTGTATGATGATAATACACCAAATCCACATGCCTTTACCTTGTCTTGTTTGAAGTGGTGTTTAGATATTGTGTGTTCATATATTTTGAACCTATGCACCAACTTCTATGATCTATTCTAAGGGCAGAGTCATCAGAATTTGAATGCTACTTTCATCAGTTTGATTCCTGAAAGGGTACCAAAAACGTCTTCAAATTTTTATAAGCTGAACTCTGTAGTGGGACTTTGGAAATCCAAATTTATCTTCAGAGTTCTCATGATGTTTTTCTTGGTTGCAGGATTATATAATAGAAAGTGATAATCTTGTGTCTCTTCATGACCAAATTCATGAATGTGATGGTATTTTGTCACAAATGGAAACCCTTCTTAGTGGATTTCAGGTATGTTACTTCTACCTAGTCCGTATACTTTTTTGGTCTGTTGTAGCACCGTGATTGAGCTCTTTTTGTAGTGTTAAGTTTCTTCCATAAGTTCAATTTTTGTCCTTCCTCTCTGAAATAGGACCCAGTTTTCCACATTGTAGATTTCGTTATTTAAGACAACATACTGGTTGGATATATGGGCACATTGTATTCGTAAGCGTGACATAAATATAAGTTTAGTACTAAAGACTTGTTTCATATGCCCATGTGAAGTAACTTGTGCCACAATTCATTTGCTGTTGAGATTTGAGAACAATGAGATACTTCATGTTAAGTTCTATGTGCGAGGTTAAGCCGTATCTAAAGAGCCACAACTTGTACCAGCCCAGACTCGTGAGATGTACCATGTAATGTCTTGGCACATGAAGTCAGGTGCTAAAAGTAATATATTAAAACTTAGAAGTACTATATCCCAAAATTCTTAACCAGGCTACTAATCCCAACATATTTTTAGAATTTCAATTAGTACTCCAAAATTCCAAATTGTCAAAGCAAGTTTTAGTCTAGGATAAACTATAAAGGAGATGACACTTTGCTTGTTTCACTGTGTTTCTTTCTGTTTGCTTGTTGGTATAAAAGAGCTAGGAAAATGTAATATACTCCTCGTATGGAATGGGTGCAAGAACAAGCTGGTTCATGCAATTCTATTGAATGTTTTGCATCCGTAGTTTCTGACATGGAGGTTACTTTTCTGCATGATCTCTTAATCTGTGTTATAAGCATTTCTCTACAAGGAACACCGCCCATTTTATGCCTTGAAAATTTGTTGTGCTCAAATTTATTTTACAGCGGAAGCCTATTGGTTAAATATATAGCTTTTAGATAAGGGAGGATGATAGTATCTGAACTGATTTGAGGTTAGTTATACTGATCAAATTCATACATTAACGTTGTGAATGTACCATTCAGGCTGAGATTGGTTCCATTAGTTCAGATATCAAAATTCTTCAAGAGAAGTCTATGGATATGGGTTTGAAGCTAAAGAATCGCAAGGTATTGTATTTTCCACCTCGACCCTCAATTATCTTGTCCAATTAGTGAAGTTATGTCAATGGCTAAGGTTGCTTGCCTAAGCTAAGGTCCCCTTTATCCTAGAATACTAACAAAGTGACAAAAATAATTGATTATCTTGTAATGCTGCTATTGTCCTTCTAATGGTATGTAGTTGATGATTATATTATAGGTTGCTGAATCCAAATTGGCGAAATTTGTCGAAGATATTATTATCCCCCCAAGAATGGTAGACATAATTGTTGATGGAGAGGTAGCGTATCCTTAATACCTTATTTGTCTTTTAATTTTCTGAATGAACAGATTCCAGTGACGACAGCAACCAACATTATCAGAAATCACTACTTATATTTCTCTTTCGCTTCATTAAGAACTGTCCGTTAACTTTTAGAGTGCAGTTTTATGCCTTCCATTTGCTCTGATTTTCCTGAAGACCGTTTGTTGAATCATCCAGGTCAATGATGAATACCTTAGAACCCTTGAGATCTTAAGTAAGAAACTAAAGTTTGTTGAAATTGATCCGATGGCTAATACTTCTAAGGCTCTGAAAGATGTTCAACCTGAGCTTGAAAAGTTGCGGCAGAAAGCAGTTTCGAAGGTGATTTCCTATATTTATTTGATGCTTTCCTGTCTTATCATGTCTATTGTATGTTTAGGTATGTCTATCTTCTCCGAACCGGACAGAAGAAAAAATTCTCTAATATTCTTTGTCTCTTGTCTATCTATCTTTAATTTTTCAGATATTATCATATTCTACATGTGTATTTTAAATTCCTGTCGAATACAAGGTATACACTTGCTGCATTCAAGTGATAATTTGTGCACTTCTGGCAACGTTATTTGTGGCAAGCATGTTAACTGTTGAGAGAAAATCCTAATAGAAGAGCTGCATGTTGGTAGTTCATATGGATAATGGAGTTGGTCCTGTGTGCCAACTGCCAGCCACTTCCCAAGACATTAACATCGTATTCCTATAAATATCAGAAAAAAGGAAGAGAGAAAACTAACCTATAAATTTTAGAAAAAAAGTAGTGAAAAATACCACAATTCTCACTTTGAAGTTTTTAGTTTCTGATACTGACAGAAAGTGGTTTCTGGATAATGTCTGGATCCTTATACTTACGTAGTGATGCATCATTATGAGCTTGTGCAGTTCCCTAATAGTGTGGTTAGCGGTTAGCTTAGGCATTATGAAAAGACATTTCTTTTTCAGGAAAAATATATTGCCACCCATTTATATGAAGAGCATAATGGAGTTTGTTCTTGTCATAGGTTTTTGATTTCATTGTCCAGAAGCTTTATGCATTGAGAAAGCCCAAGACCAATATTCAGATCCTTCAACAGAGTGTCCTTCTCAAATACAAGTGAGTGTTTTTTTTTTCTTTTTGAAGTTCTATAAGTTTATTGCTATATTAGATATATAAGTGAGTGTTCATCCAAGCTTATATGTAATGTGTTTTGGAGAGGTTTGTGGTTTCCGGCAAACAAATTGTTTTGGAAGTTCAATACCCTTTTCTTACTGAAGCTAAAGTAAAGACGTTAGTGTTTCCTAACTCGCTACAGGTAGAAATTGATGGTAGGAATTACTCGTGTGTGCCATTTAACATGGTTACTCTGTGTTTTCTTACAGTTAGAATTATAGATTGTTGTAAGTGCATTAGAAGGCTATTGGCACTATTATCCAGGTGGATGCATGCACCAAATAAATTGATATGGTCAATATGTCCTCTAAGATTGATGTTTGTCATTCTAATCTCAGATCAGTGGAATATTATCCTAGCAGAACTAACCTTGACTTGACTTTCAAGGTATGTAATCACCTTTCTCAAGGAACATGGCAAGGAGATATATGTGGAGGTTCGTGGAGCATACATAGACACAATGAACAAGGTAAACCGCTTATGGTTCTGTAAAGAATATCTTGTTTAATTTTTAGCACTTTCTTCCTATTTAGGTTGAAATTCGTATAAGATGAGGATTCTTTTTTAGTTTGCTAAAGTGTAAACAGTCTTCTAAGTTATGATAACGTGATAGTATCCTTAAGCCTTCTTGATTTGTTTGACTAAATGGTGTGCAGAAACTCACTGGTAGATTTTTGGGATTTACTGCTTGTGTGCTTGTAGGAAGTTTAATTAGGAATTAAAATATCTCACATGACCTGGATATTTCCAGGGTGCTTTACCTTGCTACTTGAATCACTTAAATGATGTTTAATTTCCTATTTGATGTTCTCTTGTTTCCACAATTCGATTGCTCTTGTTAATTTTTTGTTTTTCTTGGTGCTGCTTGGTGTAACTGCTTAATTATATCCGAATGAGGATTGCAGGTATTAAGTGCACATTTCCGCGCTTATATTCAAGCCCTGGAAAAATTACAATTAGATATAGCTGCATCTACAGATTTGATTGGTGTGGAGGCCAGAAGCTCGAGCCTATTTTCCAGAGCAAGAGAACCTCTGAAGAATCGGTCAGCTGTGTTTGCTCTGGGTGACAGGATTGACATTTTAAAGGTAACAATTGCTGCCTATACCTGTGAATTATGATTTGGTTTCTATTGTGCTGAACAGTGTTTTACATGATTTCAGGAAATTGACCAACCAGCCGTGATCCCACATATTGCTGAAGCTAGCTCAGCCAAGTACCCATATGAGGTCATCTTTAGGAGCTTACACAAGCTGCTTATGGACACTGCTACCTCCGAGTATTTCACCAGACACGACTATGCAGCTTAACCTTTCCTTTCTACATGCATTCAAGTATTTCTATCTTTTGCAATTTGAAATAACTTTGCATTGTGTAGGTATCTTTTCTGCTCTGACTTCTTTGGAGAAGAGTCTATTTTCTCTGAAATTTTTTCAGGTTGGTTCAATGAATTTCCTAGTTATAGATTCTCAAACAACGATCTTGTAATTTTCATTTCTGCAATGTATTAAAGAAGTATCTTTTTATAAGTTGAATTGGTAAACTTCAGAGAGATTTCCTCCTGGTGTTTTAGATCTGATAAATTGCTTATCCATCTTATATTTAATATCAGGTCCAATTGCTGTTTTTGATGAACATTTGAATACGATACTTCCCAATTGCTATGATGCCATTGGACTGATGCTTATGATACTCATCACACATGAAAACCAGGTATATACTCTCAAAACTCATATCCATGCCTTCCATTTTTGGTCTGCCATGCTTTACAAACAGTAGGGTGGCAAATCGTGTGTATCAATACGTTTATCGTGTTAAACTTACCACATACGAATACGCACGATAAACTTATCGTGTCATGTTCTTTAACACTAATACGACACGAAACTTTCGTTCGTGTTTAGTCGTGTTATCATGTTATGTTAAGTTAGTCAGTAGTACATCTACATGCCAAATTTATAAGAAAATATCAAAATAATGATTTGTCGGTAGTAATAGTTATGAATTCAAATTTCACAATTTCTTAATGTTTAATTGATAAACTTTAAAAATTAAATTGAGTTTTAAAAGTTATTAAACTAAGTTTGTTTAGATAAATACTAAAAAGTTAGATACCTAAACACGAATACGACACGAAAATTATCTCGTGTTCGTGCTATGGTGTTATCGTTCTGTTATATGTTTTCACGAACACGATTATTTCGTGTGTGTTCGTGTCATTTTATCGTGTTACGTTAATAATTGCCAACCTTACTTTACAGCTTCTAAAATTTCATCAGTCTGAAAGAAAAAAAAATCAACTTGTTAGCAATTCTTGTTCAAGTGGTTGTGATTGATTCTTTCTGCTACACTTGCCAATATCTGTTGGCATGATTTTACAATAAGCTTTTGGAACCCTTATCATGGATATTATTTACCACCAGTAGCTACATATACGATTGATCAATTGTCAGCATTAAGTTTATAACCTCTGTCCTGAGAGCCCACTTTGTGCTTAATTTTTCATAAATTTGCCCCGTAAAAAGAATGTGCCTTTGTTATTCTGCAATCAAGGGGATATTTCATAATTTTGACTGCATTGCAACTTTGATTTTACTCTCATAGCCGATAAGTGCAAGTTTTGTTTGAAAGGTTAATTTGTGTTTGATATCTCGTTCGTTCTTCAGCTAATCATGTCTCGGCGGCGGATTCCTTGTCTAGACTCGTATTTAGATAAGGTATGTAACCTGGTAACTTGTTAATAGATCAGCTATTTACTGAACGTTCTTTCTCGGTTTGGCAGTCAAGTATTAGCCATAGCTTTATATTTATAGATAGATCAGCTGTAAACGAGATATATTATATTTTCTTTTTCTTTGACATTCTTATATTAATGGTCTGAGACTAACCTCCATCTACAACGGAGCAGGTCAATATTGCACTATGGCCACGCTTCAAAATGGTGTTTGATTTGCACCTCAGCAGCCTCCGCAATGCAAACGTGAGGACCTTGTGGGAGGATGATATTCACGCTCACTATGTCATGAGGCGATATGCTGAATTTACGGCATCTCTCATTCATCTCAATTTGGAATATGGTGATGGTCAGGTTCGACATTTACTATCTTATAGATTCGTTGGTATGCTTGTTCCTGTTCTTCCAATCTTATAGATTACTATTTACTCAGCTCGAACTTAACATGGAACGACTGAGGATGGCTATTGATGATCTGATTGTAAAGCTCGCCAGAACATTCCCAAAGCCGAAGCAACAAACCGTGTTTCTCATAAACAACTATGACATGACCATTTCTGTCCTTAAGGTGCGTTATGGCATGACCATGAAACCACAATATTGTTAAGTTTGAGCCACCCCTTCATGTCGATCAGGAAGCTGGTCCGGAAGATGGGAAAATCCAAATGCATTTCGAGGAACTATTGAAGAGCAACACTGCATTGTTTGTGGTACGTGTATTTTATGAAACATGAATCAAATTCAAAAGGTAAAGAAAGGTCTCTGTCAGTCTTTTTTAATCGTTTTACAGGAAGAACTGCTCCTCGAGCACTTCAGCGACCTAATCAAATTTGTGAAGATTCGGGGTTGTGAGTATTCGCTAAACCCCCCTAACCCTAAACCCTAAAACTCTAAACCCTAGCCGTTTCATTTCTTTCAGCTGAGGACCCGAGTGCAGCCTCGGATCGAGCCATAACCATTGGAGAGGTGGATCCTATCGTGAAAGATTTTGCCAACCGATGGAAGTCGGCTATAGAGGTGATGCACAAAGATGTGATCACTTCATTCAGCAATTTCTTGTGCGGCATGGAGATCCTGAGAGCTGCACTCACCCAACTTCTGCTTTACTACACCCGCCTCTCCGACTGCATCAAGAGGATCCCGGGTGGCTCCTCCCTCAACAAGGATCTCATTTCCATCTCGTCCATCATGTATGAGATCAGGAAATACTCGAGGACTTTCTGATCGACCGATCCGAGATCAATCATAGCTGCATTTGTTTCGGCATTTGAATCTCATAAGCATGAATGGGGACTCCTTTACCCCATTCATTTTGAAGGTAAGTCACTTTGAGAGCCCTCAATCTTTATTATTACATTTCAATATTAATCTCGCAAGTTTCGGGACATTGGAAATTTTGTTAATTTATGTTTGTCGAATTTATCCATTTCAATAGATTTTTGTATTCAAATTAATCATATAAAAATAACAGAATATTTATAAAAATATTACAATTTAACCCTTCAAAACTTTTTAATATGTTACAATTAAGTTCTGATTTAATCGGGATTCGATTAAGCCTCGATCGAGAGGGTTAGGGTCTGAATCTTGACCTAAACCATCTCGTTCATGAGTGGAGGTGGTTTGAGTCAAAATTCAGAACCTAGCTCCCTCAATTCAATTGAGTCTTGATTGAATTAAGACTCTATTGTAACATATAGTAAAATTTAGAAGGGTTTAATTATGACATTTTTACAAGTATTACGTTAAACAATTATTCAAATCATATTAAGTTAAATATGAATGGAAAATCTGATGGAAAATAATAAATTCGACTAATGACCAAACATAAAAAAATATTTTTATAAGTGAAAAAATGTATTTTACTCATATATATATACATGACACAATTCAATGATACTAAAAGTTTCAAAATTCACAAATGAATATGATCGAAATATATGAAACTGATCAACACATCAAAATTATTTAAAAATGATTAATAATTATATTCAAGTGAATTAAAATTATTTAGACACAAATTGTTAAAATTATGCATAAATGTATATCGATACAAATAATACAGTACGCCAAAATGTCCAACTCAAATCCGATACTTCATCATACTAAGCAAGTACATTTTTATTTTTCAAGTTTACGTTAGAACTACGTACAATTTGTTCCTCGCTATTATTTGCACTTGGCATGCGACGATCCATCGCCATTGGCTTCCTTAAAGCACCCGCCCAAGCCAGACAGTCCATTCCCCGTCACCCTGAACCCACCACCACCACCACCATGGTGGTGACCCACATGGACCCCCCTTGGGCTAAAACTGATCGTCGTGGCTCCATATTCCATCGTCAACCTCTTCAACATAATGGATGCTTCTCCACGGTCTCCTTCTATCTCCCTGTATCGATGGAGGTACAGTGTGAGTGACTCTATGTAATCATCAAATCCAAGCTTGTTCATAGCCCACAGAACATCCTCCGCAGTGATGGTCTTCCTCTGCTCTCGTTGGCACCGATCATTGGCTTCTCCGGTGATGAAGCTGATGTACTCAGAGACGCATTCTTGAATGGTTTCCTTGGCGTCATCGGAGATCTTGGCATGAGGGGGGAGGATCCTTCGCATGATACGGATCACGTTGGCAATCGGCATGCACCGATCTTGTTCACCACCGATCTTGTTCACGAACGATGCACTCGTTACTGTCATCAGATGATGCAGGGTGGGTGGAGGTGTCGGATAAGGTTGCATTATTGTTCGCTTCAGATCCTACAAAATGAACAACATAATTAAGAAATGGAATATACAAATACATAGTTTGAGAAATGATGTTGATGTTGATGATGATTTCCACAAGAAGAAGGAGGAGGAGGAGGAGGAAGAAGAAGAAGATCAAGATAGCGGGAGCTGAACCAGATCGTATAGGCCAGACCAACCACTTCCATCAGCTTAGGCAACTGCATAGATGAAAACACAAATGAATCATCATCACAGATCAATCATAGTTCACTTATGAGAATCTTCAGGTTGTATAGAGTAGTACATGGTACATACCAAGGGTATCGAATCAATAGCTCCAACTACAGCTGTTGCTAGCCACAAGGAAAACAGTGCACCACCACCAAACAGGAGGATTGGAGAAATTTGGAGAATTATATTAAATTTGGAGAACAAATATGAGAAATTTAGAGAAATTTATACATTTAAGAAAAGGATAAAAATATGAGAAGACAAAGAAACCAGAAAGGTTGTACTAGCTGCAACTGAATGATTATTAAGACTGACAAATCTTTGTGTTTTACATTATAAGCTAGTATCACTGGGAAGCAATAGGGCGGGAAAAAAGGAGATAAAAGGTACAGAAATTGAAGTGCCTGGATATTGTGTTGCTCAGGTAACCACTCAGATCTACATAGTTGCCGATGTCTCAGCAAGACCCAAGCCCTTCAAGGTGAGTACGTATCATCATGGCAACAAACTAAAAGAGTGAGGGTTTTGTTTATATAATAAAAACACATAAAAGTAGAACCTTTTAAGGGGTAAGGAAAAAGAGAAGAAAAAAAACATCCATCGGAAAAGGAATAGGCCAAAAAATTGAGAATAGATATGGAGAAATTGTGTTGCTCAGGTAACTGCTCAGATCGACAGAGTTGTCGATGTTTCATCAAGACTGAAGTCTTTCAAGGTGAGTAAGTATCATCATGGCAACTCATTAGAAAAGATTATACATGAGAGAAGTGCAATTGAACGATCAAGAGTGAGCTATATTCCATTCTACATATAAGCTAGAAACTACATGCACAGGGCACATAGACATTTTGTATGCACTAGACATATAGAGTGAGAAAAGATGTGCATATTGTGCTGCTCAGGTAACCGCTCAGATCGACATAGATGTCGACGTCTCAGCAAGACAGTCTTTCAAGTTGATTGATTAGTATCATGAGGGCAACTTATTGAACAAGATGGCATTTTGTGTTCATAAACTAAAAACACAATAAATGAAGCTTTCACCAAAAGAACGAACGAAGAAGCCGCAGAAAGTTGAGAATGAAACAACCCAACAAAATTATCTACTAAATCCGAAATTGAAGATCGAACTAGATTTTCAGGAGAAAGACTACTGTGAAATCAAAAGATTGTGTTAGGTGCAATTGGATGATCAAGAGTGCTTATTCCATTTTAAAATCTGGAAAAGGCATGCATCTGACTCATTGCTATATCAAAGTTCATGAAATCAAATGGGAGAAATGACGGAAAGGTAATATACGAACCTGTAAGTTGATATTGTCCAACAACTCAAATGGCTCTGTCTTTCTTCCACTGAAGATTCCTCCTCAACAACAGATCCCATAAAATTTCCGGTGTACGAACTCTTCTCAACAACTATATTTTTTTCTACTTCGAGGGCAGCATTGCTGTCACCATCTTCACCAACGTACTCATTAGGTGTTTCTTCTAACGTTGCTCTAGGTGATAGTCTTTTGAACCTCAATCCTGGTAAATAATAGTTCTTTGTCATTTTTAACAACCTATTCAACATCAACCTAAAATATTTATCGGTGCAACCTAAGTACCTTTTCTATAGTAAAAATGGTTAATTACTTAATTGGTTACACATGTTTCACCATTGTGCAGAATAGTTACACATGTTTCAAAATGTGATTAATTGGTTTTGAAATGTGACTAATTGGTTTTTTTACTGTTCACTGTTAGAAATTACAGTTAAGTCACTATTTAGATACGTAAAATGACGTAATTACCCTTTTCATCAATCAAAATGTGTTCTTCATCAATCAAAATGTTTTTCATCACCGAATTGAAGAACCCAGAAACGCAATTCTGGGTTCTTCAAGAACCCAGAAATTAGATTATGGGTTCTTCGATTCGATTATTGTTTTTGAAGATGATTATGGGTTCTTCAATACCACTAGGGGCATAATAGTCATTTCACAATTCAATAATATGTTAAAAAATTAATTAACAGTAAAATTAACGGTTTACTAATGGAATAATCAATTAATCACATAGCAAAACCAATCAATCACATTTTGAAACATGTGTAACCATTCTGCACAATGGTGAAACATGTGTAACCAATTAAGTAATTAACCCTAGTAAAAACATGCTCAATCAAACAGCAGGAAATTGCAGCAATCGAAACCAAAGCTAAATAGAAGGCTCAATCAAGGAAGTGATGAGTATAAAACATACTGGAGTGCCGATTGGTAGTGGAGTGAGAAACCACCAGAGCGTGGATCGACAAGAGAACGGGAGCGGAGACTCCAAGGGTGTCTGCTTTGCTGCAGAAATGGAGATGGGTGAGGTAGAAGAGGAAGCCGGAAGCGGAAAGTGGTAGGGTGTGGAAAAGGAAGTGGGCTTCCTCTACATTTACGGCTAGGATTTTGGGTTTTGTTAAAGATGACCTATTTAGAGTTTAACAATGGAAGATTCTTTAGGTTTATATCTATATTATTAAGGCAGAAGTGGTATTTGTAACCGCCGCTGGTAAATTGACACAAATACCCTTTAATAATCTAATTAGTTTACATTTATCATGACTATTTTGGTCATTTAAATGTCTTCTCAAAAATGTTATAAAAAAAATAATTCTACGGAGACTTGAACTTATTACCTTATAATTGAAGACATATGTATTAACCAGCTACACCCTTATCACTATCTTTTTTTTTTTTGTCTCATGCACCATTGTTTTTATATATCGCTAACAAATGAAATTATATTTTCACTTTATTGGACATTAAGAGAACAGTGAATCTAAAGACTTAAATCACTTATAAAAGTTATAATATCATCTACAACTAAGAAAAATGTAGATTGAATTAATATTTCAAATATGCTATTATTTGAAATTTAAAATGTACAATATAATTAAGAGTGAAATTTAAATTCGAGTAGAAGAAGAAAACCCATTTATTATTTATCCAATTTTTTAAAAATTAATTTATTTTATTTAATTACTATATATGTTATTTTATATAACTTTACAATTTTAAATAATAATGATAATTGTATATTATGTTCTCAAGTCGACATATTTTTGTTTTGGTAAATGTGACTTTTTTAATGTTTCTACAATTAATTATACTAGACCCTGGCACGCGCTACGCGCGTGGACGTTGTCGTCGTCGGTCGTGCGTGAAACCTTACGGGAACATGATCAACCTGACTCCTAGGATAATACAAGAATTGATCACTTTATAAAAATATTATTAATGTAAAACTAAAATTAATTTGCATAAGATAATGAAATAATACAATTTAAAAACTCTTAAATATTTTTAAAAACTTGCTCGAGCGACCGGGAGCATATAACACTATCAAAAGGAATCTCGGTCGCTCGAGTAATTTTTTAAAAATATTTAAGAGTTTTTAAATTTTATTATTTCATTATCTTATGCAAATTAAGTTGAGTTTTACATTAATAAAAGTTTTATGAAGTGATCAATTCTTGTATTATCCTAGGAGTCAGGTTGATCATCTTCTCGTAAGACTTCACGCACGACCAACGACGAAAACGTGCACGCGCGTAGCGCGTGCCGATGTCTAGTATAACCATTAGGGAAATACACTTAAGTGGATTACAAAAATTTAAGTATAGTTTAGTAGTTAATTAGATATATCTATATATATACGCAACACATATCTATATATTATGAAGGTACATCGTTGAGTTTATTCCAATTTTACTCTAAACACTTGATTAAAAATATTATTTGAATTGTAAAACTAAACTTAAATTACCTAATATAATTAAATAAAATTAATTTTGTTTCGAAATATTTAAAAAAAAATATTCGAGCAACTGGGAGTTTCTTTAGTAGTGGTTCTTGGTCCCGGTTGCTCGAGCAATGTTTTAAAAATATTTGCTACTAAGAATATGATCAAAAAAATATATGTCGATATTTGATAAAGTTGACATTGCGCATTGTTTATAGTTATACTATGAGTATTTTCACTCACATACCATGTCATAATATCTCATCTCATATCAACTATCGCGTAATGCCCGACCTCGAACTAATTTCTATGAGTATTCATGCAGGCTATTACAACGACTATTATAAATCTATCATGATAACATCAACTATCGTTTAATGCTCAATCTCGAATATTCGATGAGTAGTTTTCACTCATGTATCATGTCGAACTTTGTATGGGTATTCATACCAACCTCGAAATTTTTATGAGTATTTTCACTCAGACAACATTCGTAGGATTCAGTCCTATGCGCTCATACTATTTATGATTTAAGACGTACGCTCATAAGTCAGAACTCGTCAATAAATGCATTCAATATACTCTTAAGGTATCTTAACACGTTCACTACCATGTCTATAAAATAATGACTATTACAAATCTACCATGACAACATCAAGAAATTCTCACTAATTTGCACAAAAAAATAAAATTATATATTTGATCAATTTATTTCTTGTTTTATTACTTAGATATTTTTAGAGTTAAATTTAATTATATTTTAATTTCAGATATATTTATCAAATGTTTAATTTTCATATCAACACCTCAAGCATGATAAATATTTATCATATTTGTTTCTAATAATATGATCAAAAAATATATATGTCGATATTTGGACGTAATACGTATTTTACTTCCGGCATCCAACCAGCCTTTCTTTGAGTATTTTACTCCCGACATCCGATCGACCTTTCTTTGATTATTTTACTCCCGACATCCGACCTTTCTTTAAGTATTATACTCCCGACATTCGTCCTTTGTTTGAGTATTATACTCCCGACATCCGACCTTTGTTTGAGCATTATACTCCCGACATCCAAATTTTTTCGACATCTGACCTTTCTTTGAGTATTATACTCCCGATATCCAACCTTTCTTTGGTTATTATACTGTCGATATCCCCTAGATTTGAACCTGGGCGCTATCAGTATCTATAATTTAAGACGCACGCCTTAACCAACTGTCTCATAAGTTCGAACATGTTAGTGAATATATTTAATATACTCTTAAGATCTCGTAACAAACTCACTATCATGTCTATGAAACGACGATTATCAAAAATCTACTGTGACAATATCAAAAAATTTACCCCAAAAATAAATTAGATATATTTGATTAACTTTTTACTTATTTTTTATTTTGATATTTTCAGAGTTTTTACTTTAATATTTCCTGAGTTCATAAAGTATGGTTGAGATTTAGGTAAATTCATATTCTAATTTTATCTTATGAAATGTAGAGTTAAGTAAAGAAATACTCATAGAATCTAAATTTGACCAATCCCAAAAATATTTTATAAATATAATAAATAATGAACACTGAAAATTAATATTGATTTTTATATTTCAGTAATTCTTAAAATATTATTTCAACACATCACCAGAGTTATTTTAATTTTGTAGTAAAATAGTTTTTGTTACTTTTTTCTCAACATGTAATACCTAAATTTTGGATAATATTAGTTTGGAGTAATAACATATTAACAACTTTGGGCAGCTGGAATCATTTATGCATTAATATTAATAATATTAAAAAAAGTATAAATTTTTAAACATTTTAATAATATCATTATTTGAAAATTCTATATAATTTATAATTATCAATATAAAAAAATATATACATTAATCAAATATCTCCTTTCAAATTTGATTTATTTTTTGTATTTATTGTTTCACGCGATAGATTATGTATATTCATATAAATATAGTAAATTTTGATAGATTATAATTCTATTTTAATTTATAGATGAAATGTATTTTTATAACGTCAATGCTCACAATTCAAAAACAATTTAACTTCTTGGAAATAAGAGAGAATATTTTGAAGAAACAAATATATATAATTATTTGTAGAAACATTAAAAAAGTCACAATTACGAAAAGAAAAAATATGACGACTTGAGAACATAATATACAATTATCATTATTATTTAAAATTGTAAAGTTATATAGAATAAAAAATATAGTAATTAAATTAAATAATTTTTAAAAAATTGGATAAATAATAAATGGTTTTTCTTCTTCTACTCGAATTTAAATTTCACACTTGATTATATTGTACATTTTAAATTTCAAACTTGATTATATTGTACATTTTAAATTTCAAATAATAGATAATGCATATTTGAAATATTAATTCAATCTAATTTTTATCAGTTGTAGATGATATTATAACTTTTATAAGTGATTTAAGTCTTTAGATTCACTGTTCTCTTAATGTCCAATAAAGTGAAAATATAATTTCATTTGTTAGCGATATAAAAAAAATGGTGCATGAGAAAAAAGAAAGAGATAGTGATAAGGGTGTATAAATATAAGGTCATAGGTTCTAATCTCTGTAGAAATATTTTTTCATAACATTTTTGAGAAGACATTTAAATGACCAAAATAGTCATGATAAATGTAAACTAATTAGATTATTAAAGGGTATTTGTGTCAATTTACAGACGACGGTTACAAAAACCACTTCTGCCTTAATAATATAGATGTTATGTATAATATTAGCAAATATAGTTATAATAGTAATACATAATAAATTAGTAACATATTTGTATTATAATATTAAAATTATTGTAAGTATACCTATAATATACCATTATGTTGATATTAATAATTGAAGGTAAAATTATTAGTATATGATTGTTAATTTTTATTAATAGTATATTAAAAACATTATGTATAATACGTATTATTAACAATAATATTATAATCTTAATATTACATTTTAAGGATCCAAACGATTGATGTTGATTATTTATTCTTACGTAATTTTAACAATAATAAAGGGTATTTTACGTAATATTATTACGTAATATTATTAACAATAAAATTAATAATTAATATTAAGATACTTAATATTGTTATCCTTACGTAATTTGATGTTGATTCTTTATTCTTGAGCAAACGATTGTTGCAAACAACTATGCTTTTCAGTTGGAAATTGAAGAGATTGTGTGATAATGAAGTTGAAGATTGGAGAGATGGTGGGATAAAAAATTATGTTGGAGATTAGAGAGATGGTGGTTGGTGGGATAGTGGGAGAGAGAGGGATAATGGAAGAGATTTTATCGTAAAAAATGGAGGTGAATGGTGAAAGAAAAATAATAAAATAATATGGAGAGAGAGTGAGGTGAATAAATAATAAAATATGAAATGACTAAAATAGTTTATTAAATAATGTATGTATCTAACAGTTTCATGCAATTAAAGGGTATTTTAATAATTTAAACTGATGGCAGTTACATAAACATGTTGAGCCTTAATAATATAGATATATGTTTTTCTTCAAAACATTCTCTCTTCTTTCCAAGAAGTTAAAAAAAATTCTGAATTGTGAGCATTGTCATTATTAAAATACATTTCATCTATAAATTAAAATAGAATTATAATCGATAAAAATTTATCTATATTATTAAGGCAGAAGTGATTTTTGTAACCGCCGCTGGTAAATTAACACAAATACCCTTTAATAATCTAATTAGTTTACATTTATCATGACTATTTTGGTCATTTAAATGTCTTCTCAAAAATGTTATAAAAAAAATAATTCTACGGAGACTCGAACTTATGACCTTATAATTGAAGACATATGTATTAACCAGCTATACCCTTATCACTATCTCTTTTTTTTCTCATGCACCATTGTTTTTATATATCACTAACAAATGAAATTATATTTTCACTTTATTAGACATTAAGAGAACAGTGAATCTAAAGACTTAAATCACTTATAAAAGTTATAATATTTATATTTCAGGAATTCGTAAAATATTATTTCAACACATCACCAGAGTTATTTTATTTTTGTAGTAAAATATTTTTATAAGTGATTTAAGTCTTTAGATTCACTGTTCTCTTAATGTCCAATAAAGTGAAAATATAATTTCATTTGTTTGCGATATATAAAAACAATGGTGCATGAGAAAACAAAAAGAGATAGTGATAATAGTGTAGCTGGTTAATACATATGTCTTCAATTATAAGGTCATAAGTTCGAGTCTCCGTAGAATTATTTTTTTTATAACATTTTTTAGAAAACATTTAAATGACCAAAATAGTCATGATAAATGTAAACTAATTAGATTATTAAAGGGTATTTGTGTCAATTTACCAGCGGCGGTTACAAAAACCACTTCTGCCTTAATAATATAGATTTGTAATAGCTATTGTAATAGCATGTATGAATACTCATAGAAATTAGTTCGAGGTCGGGCATTACACGATAGTTGATATGAGATGAGATATTATGACATGATATGTGAGTGAAAATACTCATAGTATGACTATAAACAATGCGCAATGTCAACTTTATCAAATATCGACATATATTTGTTTGATCATATTCTTAGTAGCAAATATTTTTAAAAATTGCTCGAGCAACCGGGACCAAGAACCACTACTAAAGAGGCTCCGGTTGCTCGAATAATTTTTAAAATTATTTACAACAAAATAAATTTTATTTAATTATATTAGGTAATTTAAGTTTAGTTTTACAATTCAAATAATATTTTTAATCAAGTGTTTAGAGTAAATTTGAATAAACTCAACGATGTACATTCATAATATGTAGATATGTGTTGTGTATATATATAGATATATCTAATTAACTACTAAACTATACTTAAATTTTTGTAATCCACTTAAGTGTATTTCCCTAATGGTTATACTAGACCCCGACATGCGCTATGCGCGTGCACGTTGCCGTCGTTGGTCGTGCGCAAAGTCTTACGAGAACATGATCAACCCGACTCATAGGATAATACAAGAATTGATCACTTCATAAAAATATTATTAATGTAAAACTAAACTTAATTTGCATAAGATAATGAAATAATAAAATAATAAAATTCTTAAATATTTTAAAAAATTGCTCGAGTGATCGGGATTCCTTTTGATAGTGTTATATGCTCCCGGTCGCTCGAGCAATTTTTTAAAAATATTTAAGAGTTTTTAAATTTTATTATTTCATTATGTTATGCAAATTAAGTTTAGTTTTACATTAATAATATTTTTATGAAGTGACAATTCTTGTATTATCCTAGGAGTCGGGTTGATCATGTCCTCGTAAGACTTTGCGCACGACCAACGACGACAACGTGCACGCGCGTAGCGCGTGCCGGGGTCTAGTTATTATTATTATTTCTTTCATTAGGGTTAGGGCTTAGGGTTGAAGCAGGTCCAGTTTAATCGATTTTATTTACTATTTAATTAGGTATTTATATTTTCGGTTCAATTTTTTTCTAATGAAAATATCTATTTAATTAGGTATTTATATTTTCGGATCAATTTACTACCTCATTTAGTACAAGTACCGTTGGTAGATCAAGATATGTAAGCTGAAATTCACGGTGTCATCAACCAATCCAATCCATGAACACTAATTCATTCTTGATTGAACCAGATTTTGACTGCTTCTGGTAATAATATGCTGAAATCTCTCTCTACGCGACCGATGTCACTCTTCTGTTTCATTGGCATCAGAAATTCTTTATCTTGTTTGGCCCCTAATCGTTTCATCTGTGTTCCTCAATACGCCAATCATTTGATTCAAAAGAAAGGCATTCGATTAGGTAGCTACCGGTTTCTGCCCAAATTCACCGTCTTTTCTTGATTATCGATTCTATCGTAGTTTGTTCTGCATCGGGCACTTCAATTTTTGTAGAATTTTTGCGAGGATTCAGTGATTAATCTTTTGTTTGGGTCTCAGTAGTTTTGGTTCTATGTTGCATACTGTTTCAGGCGATAGGTTTCTGTCTGGAGCTACTTACCCATTGTCGGAGATCAGACCCATATCTATGGCAGCGAGTGCTGAGGAATTGGGGCAGCTTAAGGTGCTTTCTACAGTGAATGATGACTACGGTGGTGTTATTGCAGAGTTGAAGGAGCCTATGGACCCTGCTGCCTTTATCTCTGTTCTTAGAGCTTCAATTTCTCATTGGAGAGAACAGGTAGTTCCCCCAACCATCTCTGTCTTGAGTTTCAGCGATCAACCATCACTTCCTTTTAGTAGCCGATATACAACATGTGTTACTGTTCTGTAATTCGGTCTGTATATGCCAACGATGAGTAGAGTTAGTGCCCTAGATCAAGGATTCTGAGGAATATTGGATTTTTTTACAAAGGGTGAAACATCTTATACTTTTTCATGAAAGAAGTAGTTGGGTGGGATACTCAACAGCAGTCTGAAATGGAAAACATTCCAATTTCACTATGAATTTCTCTGAAAGTTACACATTTCATAGCTAGTGGTGTCCATCATCAATCAGCAAAATTGTTTCTTATATAGTTGTGACTCCATTGCTGCGTTGTGAATGGGTGGTTATTCCAAGTGTTATTCCGTGTTGTTTGTCTAAGTGCTTATTTATATATGTATGGTTGCAGGGAAAGAAAGGTGTATGGATCAAAGTACCAATTGAACTCATAAATCTTGTAGAAATTGCAGTCAAGGTATTATTACACTTCGCTCTCGTGGTTGATGATTGAACAATTAGGTAACTTATAAACCGTTCCTTGAGCCGTGAAGGAGCATCCTTTTAATTTGTTTTCTGGTGTTTATTATGTCCAGGAAGGATTCTGGTTTCACCATGCAGAGCCAAAATACTTAATGCTTGTATATTGGATACCAACGAGCGCCCATACAATCCCAGCCAATGCCACACACCGAGTCGGTATTGGAGCAGTTGTCATGAATGAGAAAAAAGAGGTGCGTTACTATTTGTTTCTTCTTGAAGAAAGCTTGGTTATAATGAGCTGAAAGTCTTACAAGACTACATTACAAGAAAACATAATTGATTTCAAATAATGATGAAGTCCCTTTAGTGTTGTAGTTACTTGCCGGTCGGAATGGTAAACTGAAGTATTCTTAACTTGATTGTCGATGCATTAATATATGATGTCACTCGGTGGCCTTCTTTTATAGCCAACTTTCGAAGATAAGATCTGTTAAGCTCAGCCATTACTTATGCAATAAGATTTACTCTGAAAGTACCTTATGGAGCAGGTACTTGTTGTCCAAGAAAAGACAGGAAAATTCCAGGGAACTGGTGTGTGGAAGTTCCCCACTGGGGTTGTTGATGAGGTTCGGGATCTATTTTCTTGATAGCTATGTATCAAATGTTTTTTCATTGAGTTTAATTGATCATTGTCAGGGGGAAGATATATGTGCTGCTGCAGTTCGAGAAGTTAGAGAAGAGACTGGAGTAAGTAAATACATACCCGAATTACTGTAGGATAAGAAAGCTTTAATATAGAGACTTACATGGCTATCCATGGCAGCTCATCTGCCCCCCCAAAAAAGTGTAGTTAAAAAATTCATTGTTTCTAATGCAGATTGATGCTGAATTCGTCGAAGTCCTGGGATTTAGGTACGTATATAATGTGACTATCCAAGAACACCCATTTGAGCAATCATATGATTTCTACATCACTACGATTAAAATCATCTCGAAAAGAATGTTCCCCTACTTACTACTTTATGCCGAAGCTCACTATAGAACTAACTGTGGTTTTTAAACTCATTGATTATAAAATTTCCAGGCAAAGTCACCAATCGTTCTTCCAGAAGTCGGATTTATTCTTTGTGTGCATGCTGCGACCCCTTTCACATGAGATTCAGAAGCAGGATGTGGAGATAGAAGCCTCTCAGGTAACATACATTTAACCAAAAGTTTAGAAAGAATTTTGCAGTATTGAAAAATTTAATCTGATTTTGTTTGATGTTATTTTGCCATGTTATATCTGTGTCGTGCACGAAGTGGATGGCCTTTGATGAATACAAAGCACAGCCATTTAATCAAAAACACGAGCTTCTGAAGTACATCATCGAAATGTGCTCGGCAAAGCAAGATGGGGCGTATACCGGGTTCACTCCTGTACCTACAACGTCGACTTTCTCCACGGAGCAGAGTTACTTTTACTTGAATAATCATAGTTTGATTCAACGGAGATCATCTTAAGTAGACAATAATCCCTCCAAGACTATCCCATTCCCATCCATGATTGATCCTCAATATTGATTCATATTGTTCCCATGATTACAAAATTCAAACGTCAGTTCAATGTGTCTTTGTACAAAAACACAAAGCAATGGGTTATTCATATTCTTCTGTTGCAGTCCATGGCATTGGTACTTTCTTCATTCAGTAATACACTCTCAAGTCTCAACCATTACCCTTCAAATACTTATTCCTACATTCATATATCACTATAGATTAAAATACTGGGCATCCGGCCACAACGATACCTGGTTCGGTCGGGCATGATGCTAGAGGACAATGATCGAGCTCTGTCCCCCACCACTTGAGGGTCTTACCTTCGTTCTGCAGTGCGAAGAACAACACCCCCATGAAAGCCGTCCCCGCATCCAGAGCAGCAGACAGGACATAGTTATACTTCTGCCACCACCTCTTGTGGTACTTGAATACGAAGTAGTTGAAGATGGCTCCGGTGATGAGCCAACTAGCAATGTTGGTCGGGGTAGCTGGTGGCATCCCTGCAAACCCATCAGATATGACCAGAATGTTGATTAGAGGAATCCATTTCTTCTCCGGGAAGATCTTGCTCAGAGCCCAGATAGGAACAGGGAGGATGGCTCCGATCAGGAAAAGCCACACCAGGTTCCTGTACAAGCCTCCGGGTCCAAATAATCGTTTTGGTCCGATCAAGCCCCATATAACTGAGACGTCAAAGGTGACTCGATATTTCGGACATGTCCAAGGGCTGTCAGGGTGGAGAGATTCCACGTCGCAGATGTTCTCGATACTCTCTAACATCCACCGGGCAACTCCAAGGTTCACTATCGCAGAAACAAGGGTGCCGAAGAGCTGCAGTAAACAAGATGAACACTATTTTGATATATCGATGTGGTACACTATATATTTAATACTGCAGGTTTGATTTACAGAAGACTGTAGTAACGAAGAGGATGATAAAGATGTATTTGAGCCACGTACATACAACGTGGTGGAATCTTCATGTAATGTCAGAGTATGAGGTCGGAGAGGAAGGAGAGAGCGTGTACAGTGCTGATACGTCCATAGATCTTGAAGAGCAGATTCACGATCAGTTTCCCAGGTAGAATGTATCCGATGATGAACTGTGCTATGATGTCGTATCCAGGTTGCTGCAACATTTGAAACATGAACAATCTGTGTCAACAATGGCAGTTCAAAGTGAAGATTTCAACAAATTAAAGTTGTGTAGACCTGATTTGTGGTTGCTTGAATGACACCTATGGGGAGAGTAACGAGCCAAGCTAAACCGAACGCGAAAAGCGTCCCCCGCCAAGGGAGTTGGATATCATCTTTCCAAACAAACGACATTAGCAACGAAAAATCAGTGCTTACTGCAAGCAAAATAAGGAACCACCATTGAGGCACCTGTTTGTAGCTTCTCATCAACTTTGCATGAATATCCATCTTCACATTCGATATTGCTGCTCTGCTCTGCTTTCATATATCACTGCATAAACAAATGACGGGAAAAGAGACAGATTATATGAGCAAGCTAGTATCTCATCCAATGATCTCTCAATATATAAGAGTGTTTTGTTGAATATTTACCTGCCATGGAAGAGGGCTACGTGAGTAAGCGTGACTGTGAATCTAGCGAACCCCGACCTGATCGACAGTGCAAAGAAAGGACTCATATAGAGTTTCCCGTAATTATCACAAGCCTCGATATTGAGATCGTACTGCGTGGTCAAGATCTTGGTGGTATAGTATTTGTGTCCGTCGTTCTTAAACAATTGATTGGAGAAGATGGGAAACTTTCTGGCGTCGAAAGTGTTATACTTCCAGTAACAAAGAGGTACGATTATGTAAATGAACCCAACCCCAACATTCACGATGAAGGATCACGGTGTGACCAAGGGGATACCGTGGTAAGCAGAGATCCCGACCCAGTCAAAAGTGAAGGCACCGACTCCGAGCCCATGGTAGGCGGACCCTACTTGCTGTGCAGTTATGTTGTTGGGGAATATTCAACACACCTAAGAGAAGAAGGTCAGTATGGTGAAAAGATAACCAGGGAGGGCATAGTAAGCGAAGCTTGCTCCCATGACGAGGAGGAAAAAACGTATTCGAGACAGTCCTTTCGATGTGGGATCCTTTTCGTGTAATGCCCTAAAAGAGGTAAGTAGAAACACAGCCATGCATGGCATGGGATGTTATGGAACATCAACAATAATGCACTTCTTATCAATCCATAGACATGTTCGTGGGTGGTATAGAAAACATTTACTCACAAGTTCAGACTTATAAGACATTTGATTAAGTCGTGCGGTCTTAAGTTTCACATAGTATCAGACTGCGTTGGTATACGTCTTACGTTTCACAATAGGAATCAAAGGGTAATTTTCTCATCTAAATTTTAACATATGTTGGTTAAGGTGTACGTCCCTACCCACACCGGCTTTTGCTTTATTCTTGGTTACGCATTCCTTCAATTCAGATCTCTTCTTTGTCAATATGCTAACTATATATAACACTGCAGAAAGAACATGTCCTCTTTACAATTAGTTTACCTTGGAACAAATACAAGATACTATAAAAGTTTTAAAAGCAACCCCACTTTGAACAAATTCTCTATAAACCAGATCATATTTTGCATTGATATATGCAGAAATGTTTTAGGGATCATGCATATTGCTATAGGTACGGTTTTAGTGTTCTTTACAGATAGAACATCCTGGACGGTTTTAGTGACTGTTTTTTTTCTGTCGGGGAAGCCCGATTTTTGAAGACACAGGTAAGCTAGCTTAGCACACAAATTATGACCAAAACAATGAGGGACATACCTGAAAAGAGAAACTTGAGCAACAGTGGCAGGCCACCACATTTCTACAGGGTCTACCAAATACTTCCTCAGCATCCCAGCCCATCCATACCCTAATATCTGAAGATAATTCAGCACATATTCTTTGATGAGTGTAGAGATTTGATGACCAACATTGTGCCAGATGTTGAATTTAGATAATCATACACATTTGAACAAGAGCATAAGCTCATACTTTCATAGCATACCGAACTGATTTTCACTAATACATTACACCTCTATTTATATTACATTATAGCTACTTATTCTACTACTACTTTTAACTACCGTAGCATGAGTTGTATTTGCTGTATTTCATTCTTTACACTTCATGCTCCATGTTCCACATGCTCCACATATAGAGTAGATTCCTTGCTCCACATGTCTTAACACTTTGTAGGTGTATAACACATGTTTAACAGCTCCACATATTGTTATGTTTCAACACTCCCCCGCAAGTTGAACAGTGGGGTCTCCAATGTTTAACTTGGATAGAGCTCGTCTGAAGTCTTTTCCGTTCACTGCTTTTGTAAGTATATCTGCAAGTTGATCTTCTGAGCGTACGAACGGAATAATGATGGTTCCATCTTCTAGCTTCTCCTTTATGAAATGTCGGTCAATTTCAACATGTTTGGTGCGGTCATGTTGAACTGGATTTTCAGAAATACTTATAGCTGCACGATTATCACATAGTATCTTGCACGGTTCTTGGACACGATAGCCAATTTCCGCCAATAACTTGTATAGCCATAGTACTTCTGTCAATCCTCGAGCAATCCCACTGAATTCTGCCTCTGCGCTTGAAAGTGCTACCACTTTCTGTTTCTTGCTCCTCCATGTGACCAAGTTTCCTCCAACCTTGGCGAAGTATCCTGAAGTTGATCTTCGGTCAATCGGATTTCCGGCCCAATCTGCATCAGTATACACCTCAACCTTCAAGTGACCATTGTTTCGAAACAACACTCCACTGCCTGGTGACCCTTTCAGATATCGCAGAATTCTGATTGCTGCTTCCATATGATATGCTTGTGGCCTGTGCATGAATTGACTTACCACACCTACTGCATATGCAATATCTGGCCTGGTGTGGGATAAGTAAATCAACTTTCCTACTAAGTGTTGGAATCGAGTTTGATCTGTAAGCTCGGCCCCTTCCACTATCTGAAGTCCATGATTTGACACCATTGGTGTCTCTGCTGGTTTGCAATCCACCAATCCAGTTTCTACTAGCAAATCTAAAATGTATTTTCTTTGTGAAATGAAAATACCCGTTTTAGATCGTAGAACTTCAATCCCTAAGAAATACTTGAGTTCCCCCAAGTCTTTCATTTCGAATTCCTGAAATAAATTCTTTCTGAGTAGGGATATTTCTTCTGCATCATCACCTGTAATAATCATATCATCCACATATATAATTAAACAGGTTACTTGGCTTCCTCTTCTCTTGAAGAACAAGGTATGATCCGCATTGCTCTGTTTGTAACCATATTTTCTCATGGCTACCGTAAATCTCCTAAACCATGCCCTGGGTGATTGTCTCAGACCATATAGAGCTTTCTTCAACTTACACACCATTGTTCCTTGAAATCCTGTCATGAACCCTGGAGGGGGTTCCATATAGACTTCTTCCTCTAAGTCGCCATGTAAGAAAGCATTCTTCACATCGAACTGATGTAACGGCCAATTTTGATTTGCCGCTATAGAGAACAAAACTCGTATAGTACCAATTCTAGCAACAGGAGAAAAGGTTTCGGAATAGTCAATACCATAGGTTTGAGTATACCCTTTTGCCACGAGTCGTGCTTTGTATCTCTCGATCGTTCCATCTGCCTTATGCTTCACGGTGAACACCCATCTGCATCCAACCGCCCTCTTCCCATATGGAAGATCGCATTTCTCCCACGTCTTGTTTTTATCCAAGGCCTCCATTTCTACTTGCATAGCCTCCCTCCATTCCGGATGTTTGAATGCTGTCTCCACCGTACTAGGTATATCCTGTGAATATACTGCAGCCGCAAAAGCACGAGCCGTTGGTGATAAGCTCCCCTGGCAAGGTTTGCTACTGGATATCGATTTGCTTTTGGACTATACTCCGGTTCATATCGTACTGGAGGAACACCTCTGTTTCTCCTGGTCGGGAGTACATATCTCTCCTGTACATGTGATTCTTCCACAGCATCATTAGAAGTATCATTACAAGGAGTTACTTCAGAGTTACTAACCTCGGGGATATCAATCGAGGTTGGCGTTGAAGTGGAAGCTGAATCATCTGAGACCTGTATTATGGGAGTCAACGTCTCGGTGGTTCCACCAACTTGCTCTTTTGGAACTATCTCAGTCAACATTGATGTGGTTAAAGTCGTTAGGTTCAACCAATCTAATGGACTATCTTCATTAATACTCTCCTCCTGGACATGAGATTGGGATGAATAGTAGAATTCTGTTTCCAGAAAAGTACAATCCATCGTGATATACATGCGATTGGTTTTTGGATTAAAACATCGGTAGCCTTTTTGATGAATCCCATACCCGACAAACACACATTTGACTGAACAAGGATCAAACTTGGATCGATCCGACTTGGGGATATGTACAAAGACAGAGCACCCAAAGATATGTGGTTGGAGTGTTAAGGCTGTTGGAACACTCATATGACTGGATAAAACTTGAAGTGGTGTTTGGAGCTGCGATCACCTTAGTTGGTAGACGATTAAGAAGATAGACTGACGTTGCTACAGCTTCTGGCCAAAATGAGTTTGGAACATTTGACTCCATCATTAATGCCCTTGTCATTTCCAAAAGATGACGATTTTTTTCTTTCTGCTACCCCATTCTGTTGAGGAGTATGTGGACAAGTGGTTTGGTGTATGATGCCTTTGGTTTTAAGAAACAGTTGAAGTGGGGAATTTACGAATTCTCCGTCATTGTCAGAACGGAGTACCTGAATTTGTTTACTAAACTGGGTTTGAACTAGATTGGTAAATTCTACAAACTTATTGAAGACTTCGGATTTATGCTTAAGGAAGTATACCCAGGTCATGTGTGAATAATCATCGATAAAAAGCAGAAAATACCTAAAGCCAGTGTTCGACATACATGTACCATTATTTGGAGCTGGTCCCCAAACATCAGAGTGAATTAAGGAAAACACAGACTTGGCTCTAGATTCAGACACTGGATATGATTGTCTATGACTTTTAGCAAGAATACAGGTTTCACACACAAGTTTGCTATTTGACGGAAATATACTAGGGAGTAATTTATGAAGGTACCCGGCAGATGGATGACCCAACCGTCGATGCCACAACCATTGTTGTCTGGTGACTGTCCCGTGAGCAAGCATTGCAGTTCCGTGTTGAATCACTTCCTCCACATAATACAAGCCTTGACGTTCAACTCCACGTCCAATAACCTTCCCCGACTGAATATCCTGTAAAAGACAGAAATTGGGATACATCAGTACCATACAGTTTAGCTCTCTTGTTACATGACTTATGGATAGTAACTTGCATGCTAAGCTAGGCACATAAAGACAATTCTGCAATTTAATTGTTGAAGAAATATCAATGGTTCCGGTTCCTTGAACCGGCATTAAGTCTCCATTTGCTGTCTGGATCATTTCTTTTCTTGGTGCCGACTGATTTATAAAATCTGTCTTGTCAAAACTCATACTGTCTGTGGCCCCACAATCAAAGAGCCATTTACTGTTTTCAATGGTTCCTACATGGTTTGCGGTGCCGATTGATGTTGTGGTTGCGTTTCTGGAACCGAGTCCACGATAAACACAGTCTCGTCGTTGACTCTTCCATCCTTCGGGAAATCCTTCGAGTTCGAAGCATTCGTCCCGACTGTGACGAGACTTTCCACAATGGCTGCATCTCATGTTCCTCCGGTCCATGACTAGTCACAAGCTGATATAGTACACTGAATCAGCAACCAAACCAGATTAGTGAACCAAAATAAAATTACTGAACCGGATTACTGAACCGAATTACTGAACCAGACCGAATTTACTAAGCCAATCGAACCAGACCAGATTTAAACCAGTCAAATTAAAACAGGACTGAAGGACCGTTGGTGAAGGACTGCGTGAAGTTTCTACGCGTGCATCTGACAGGATTCCCTCCGTTGTCTTCAACCAAGAGGGTAGCGTCTTCCAGGAACGCGTGCTGGAGTCCCCGCGTCTTCAAGGAACAAGTGACACCAGTTGGAGTCCCCATGTTTTCAAGGAACGAGAAGCTTCACAGAGTGCAACGGAGCTGATGCAACGGGGCTGGCGAGCTACCGATCGAGCTGGACTGGAGGCTCACGAACGGGCGCTGGCGAGCTGGACTGGAGGCTCACGAACGGAGCTGGCGAGCTGGACGTGGAGCTGCGAAGCTGCAGTGGAGCTGCTCACGACACAGAGCTAGGCGACACGGAGCTGTTCGAACTGGAGCTAGGCGAACTAGGCGAGCTTGACAGCTAGGCGAACGGAAGGAGCTCGGGGCGAGCTTCGACTGGATGATGAAGAACAAGGTAACCCTAATCTCGAACTTGCTCTGATACCATGTTGAATTTAGATAATCATACACACATTTGAACAAGAGCATAAGCTCATACTTTCATAGCATACCGAACTGATTTTCACTAATACATTACACCTCTATTTATATTACATTATAGCTGCTTATTCTACTACTACTTTTAACTACCGTAGCATGAGTTGTATTTGCTGTATTTCATTCTTTACACTTCATGCTCCATGTTCCACCTGCTCCACATATAGAGTAGATTCCTTACTCCACATGTCTTAACACTTTGTAGGTGTATAACACATGTTTAACAGCTCCACATATTGTTATGTTTCAACACCAGATTGTCAAAGCATAATTAAAGCATTCCCTTATATAGTGTAGAGAGGAGTTAAGATGTCTTTTCACTATTACTGCTATGAATGGTTGATTCAAGTAAAGAAAGAAAGAAAAAAGTATTCCAATATGAGAAGACAGAAGTAGGAGATGATACCTGCGAGGTAAGCATGATGAGGAATCCGCAGAAGAAGCTCAAGTTCTGCTTATAGTAAGCTTTCATCATCGTTGGCCATGGGAGTTGAGTGGAAAGACTAAATTACCCTCAAAATGTTTAAGATTCTACCAAGAGATGATGGTTAAGGCACGGAAGATTATTGCCACAATGACCTCATTCTTATATAATTTTTTTCTATTTCATATTTTAAAAAGATACTATCTCATACAATTTTTGTAATTTGTTTACTGAATTATTTTACTATCTTATGCATTTTATCATAATAAATGAGGTACTCAATATATATAATGCTTAATTTTTTGGAATATTAGAAAGAAACAAGACAGAATCCTTGTTTGTCGCAACACAAGAGAGGAGTAAACAAGATATATGATAGAGTAAAAGGTGATTTTTTATTTGCAGTTACAAGGAAAACGAGGATAAAGGTATGAATGTGATAGATTGAAGACTACAAAAAGCTTACTGGACCGAAAAATCGAGAAAAAAAAATGATCTTATATTATTTCAAATGATTCATCTCGAGTGTAAGATTAAGAATGATTGGTCGATCTTTTTTTTATCAAGTCAGGGTCAGGCTCAGGTTTTAGGTCAATTATTAATTGGTCCACCAAGCTCATTAATTCTAATTAAAATATATTATATTTAGTTGATGTTTTTTATTGTACATATTCAAATTATCATGACATAGTCACATTATGAAACTTTTGCATCATAATTCGTAGTTTAATTAATCAATATTATCATGATTATATTCATTTTTTATCGTATTATTTTATATTAGTTAGATTTTGTGTTATTAATCCAATAATACAAAAATATTCAGTTTAGATTGGACTTATCGCGAGTAAAACAAGTCAGTTTCGAACAATTTTTTTATAGTGATTTCGATATGTTTTACACTTCTTGGTGTAGCTTGTTACATGGATCGTGAGTGAGAATTTTGAACTATTAATTTACGTAAATGGATCTCAATCTAGAAAATACGAAACCTGAAATTTTATACTAAACTTTTATTTTTTAAGGAAAGTCTACCTAAACCTGTCCAAGCTCACCCTTAGACTCAAACATGTCATCCATTCATAATACAGAAAAGTAGGATCAAAACGTAAATTACTACAACATTTTTTATGAACTATTATTTTTATAACATTTTTTAATTTTAGTATCAGTAATTAAATAGTTATTATAATTTTTATATGATATTTTGATATACGTATCATTTTTTAAAGTAAAATTAGATGTGATTACCTTTTTATTTAACTTATAATATTACATATTTTTAATTTACACACTAGATGATAAAATAATTAAGTATATTATATATATATTATTTAATAAAATTGTGATGCAAAATGTGATTTTATAATTAATAATATTATAGGGATGAATTATTGGTTTATTTCTTCCTAGAAAGATGTATACATCTAATTTTTTCTCAATGTATTAAATAAATTCAAAAACTGAAAAGATAAAAGAGTTGACTCTTATCTTATGCTCCTCCACCGATGACCAAATGGAAGGAACTGCAATTAAAGAGAGATTCTATTCCCCAATGGACATCGGCTTGATTGGAATCTACTACCATTTTTATTATAGATATTTTATTACTTTTATTTGTTATTTTAAAATATTATGATTAAAAATTGTTAATTTTTTTAACCAAAATTCATGCAATTACTAACTAGTTTAATGTAATAAAAAAGATATACCAATTTTTATATCATACATAAATCAAACACTGTAATTTGACATTACAATCTATATTATTATACTTACACATATTAATTTAAATTTACCTTTTAATATTCCTACAAAATTGCATTAGAGGATGAATGTACCAAAAGAAGTATGAATGTGATAAAAGATGATGAGTGATAGTTTGACCCAGCGAATGCATATATTCCTACAACCCAAAGTGGTGTTGTGGTACAAATTTAGTTGTGTTCTCTATAGATTGGTTAGCCATGAACAAAAGGATGCATGCTAGGGTTGGTGAATAAACCGTAAAACCTTAATGACCTGTTCTTTTCGCGGAAAACTTATGGAATAGGTCTTACGAATTCCGTAAGAATTTGTTCTTTTCGCGGAATTGAAAAATTTCGGCTTACGGAATCCGAGCCCTCTAGTGTTAGACATTCAGTGGAAAAAATGTTGAATTTCCTAAGCCTTGCGGGTTAGGAATCTGGAATAGCAATGGATATGACTTTTTTTACCCTTAATATATTTTGATAATTCCGACTGTACCCTTCAGTTATTTCTCACCGGACTCTCGCCTAAACCCAGTCACCCTCTGCAGAATCATTACTCCCATTTGCCAAATTGAAGTCTCCCTCGTTGAAGACTTCCGCACGCTCCCAGCAACCGAATCACTTCCATGTTCGTCACCGGAGCTGCAATCCGTCTCTAGGAAGACCAACATCAGGTATGCTCTCTTGATTGAACTTCCATATTGCTGGTGTTTCTTCGCGAATTTGTGTTTCATTGCGGATGGTTTCTGTCGGAATCGTTGATTATGGACTTTTTCAGCAGATTAGGGTTTCGATCGAACCCAGAATCGGCTGATTCTGGGTTCAGATGAACCCAACATCGAGTGATTCTGGGTTCGTCTAAAACCCAAAATCCACCGATTCTGGGTTCAGACGAATCCAACAACACTCGATGTTAGGTTCCCTGAACCTATCATCGACTGATTATGGGTTGTGAGAGTCGATATCATTGTACGGAGAGACTGAACTAGTTGTGGAGATTCTGTTATGATGTTTGGGTTCAATGTTGAACTAGTTGTGTCTATTTTCAGTTATGCCTGAAGATAGTATATTACAACATGTACAATTGAGGAGAAGGATGGTTGTGATGTTCCTCCATCTATTGATGAGAATTATTTCGCAACTGGTCCTGCGAATGAACCGACCAAGACTGTCCCCTAGAGCCTATTCAATATATGAGGTAGCTAAAAGAAACTATATTAAGGGTCTACTACACTCGGATGACACCGACTATAAAGACCAACTCAGAATGAATAGGCATTGTTTTAGCAAACTATGTGAAATGTTAGGGGAAGTTGGAGGTCTGAGTGCAACGAGACATGTCAACATTGATGAACAAGTGACCATGACATTATAAATACTTTCTCATCACAAGAAGAATAGGGTGATCAAGTTTGACTTTGGTAGATCAGGATCAACTGTTAGTCGTTACTTTAACAAAGTCATTTTGAGTATCCTACGATGTCACAACGTTCTCACCAAAAAACCTGAGCCAATCACAGGAGATGGGAACAATGAAAGATGGAGTTTCTTTGAGGTACCTCATATATATTGGACTCAATGTAACATATTTTTACAACAGTTCTACTACTTAATGAAGGCTTTTTTTAGGGTTAATTACTTAAATGGTTACACGTGTTTGACCATTGTGCAGAATGGTTACACATGTTTCAAAATGTGACTAATTGGTTTTGCTGTGTGACTGAATGGTTACACGTCTTTTTTTTCAGTGTGATTAATTGGTTACTCCGTCATTAGCCGTTACTCTTTTCCGTTAATTATTTTTTAACATATTTTTTTATTTATCAAATAACTATTATACCCTCAATGAACTGTTCATCATCTTCATGTTGTTCTTCATCTTCTCCTTCATCTTCATCATGTTCTTCATCTTCCTCCATGGATTTGTTCTCAACTAAAGCAACACTCATAAGACCGAAGCAACATTTCTCGACTGAAGCAACATTCCTCAGACTGAAGCAACATTCCTCAGACTGAAGCAACATTCCTCAGACTGAAGCAACATTCCTCCCCTGGCAAGATCATAGCAGCAGGATCTACCTTCCATTGCTGAATTGGTCAATTTTGAATAAGCACTCGGGATTGGAGCTCTGTCGGGGTGGCATGGAGAACGACTACTTTATGAACTCGTGTTGGAAGGCAATGGAGATAAACCAAACCACGAACTAATCACAATCACGCTCTCAATCGCCTCTGAACTCACCACCAAAGATGAACCTCCCGACGAGGGATCATCTGGTGAAAGAGAGCTTCCCAAAGCTCAGAAATCTTCCACATTTGCAGAAGAATCCACCGACGATAGATCAAATTAGGGTTTTACACCGTCAGAAGCAAATCGAGTGAAGGATCGTGAGGTCCATCAGTTCGTTCGCAGGTCCGTCAGCTTCCTCAAACCTCCAGCGGGTCGATTTCAAAGAATCAGTTCGATTTCAAGCTTGGATTGGAATTCAGTTCTTTTCAAGTTTCGATTTCAGTTCGATTTCACCTTCACAAATGGGAATCAACAACTTGAAACAGAATGGAAGAGCTTGGATGGGAATCCCATCTACGAAAGGAAGAATAGGAAGAAAAGGTACAACAACAATTTATGGGTCTGCTGATGAGATTCGGAGAACAGGTACCATATTTCGTTTCAAGCTTGGATTCCATTCACAAATGGGAATCAACAAGAAATCTTTCATTTAAGCAACAACAACAGCTTCTTGTTCATCCATTCTTTCCTAAACCATTTCATATGTTTATGGAAGCAAATCCCTAAACAGGGGGTTCCATTCTTCTGTTCTTACGAGTGAATAATAGGGTTTAGGGGTAATATTGTCATTTCATATGTTAGAATAGTGACTAACTGTGATTTTTTACGATGAACAGTAGCAAAACCAATTAGTCACATTTTGAAACATGGGTAACCATTCTGCACAATGGCCAAACATGTATAACCATTTAAGTAATTAACCTTTTTTTTTTAATTTGTAGAATTGTCTGGGTGCTATCGATGGGGTTCATATTGAATTGAGAGTCCCTCTGGCGGACATGCCTAGGTATAGGAACAGGAAAGGTCAGTTTACCACCAATGTCCTTGCTGCTTGTTAGCCAGACATGCAAATCATCTATGTACAACCGGGTTGGGAAGGTTCAGCTGCAGATAGTAGAGTTTTGTGAGATGCTATATCTAGAGAGGACGGCCTGAGGGTCCCCCGCGGTTGTTATTATTTAGTTGATGCTGGATATGCCAATGTTAATGGTTTTTTGGCACCATATAGAGGAGTGCGTTATCATTTGAATGAATGACGCATTGGCCATCAACCTGCAAATGCTAGAGAATACTTCAATACGAAACATGCGAGAGCTCGGAATGTGATAGAACGTTGTTTTGGTCTACTTAAGATGAGATGGTCCATACTAAGAAGCACGTCTTATTATCCGATGAAAGTTCACAATAGAATTGTTCACGCTTGTTGCCTTCTCCAAAATTTCATAAGAAATGAGATGGATGATCCCTTAGAGGATTATATACTGCCTGATTATGAATCAGGTCAACCTGAAAGTGTTGATTTCATAAGCGATTTTCGCGTTTCAGCAGAGAGGAACCTGTGGAGAGATCAGTTGGTTGAAACTATGTATAATGACTGGATAGGAAATGTTGGTAACAGTCATGTTTAGTTATGTCTTTGTGTTTCATGCGGATGATTTTAGTAATGCTTTGAGTTTATCTTCTTCCTTTCATGTAATGGTTAGTGAATTCTGCGAATAAATTATGTTTGCTTATTGAAGTCTGCTTGTTTGGTTTATTCTAAGCCTTCTTCGTTGTTGTTTTATATGCTTTGTATGAGATGGTACTTACATATGATGGTAAAATGTTTCATTGTTTTAGTATGTCTACTTCAAGACATAAATGGACAGCTGTGGAAGATGCAGCATTGGTTGCATCCATGGTAGAGTTGCACTCACAAGGGCATCGTAATGCGGAAACAGGTTTCAAGGTTGGTTTTTTACCTGAACTAGAGATGATGCTGAATTGGAGACTCCCTGGTTGTGGTTTGAAGGCTAAACCACATATTGAATCTCGTTTGTAGACGTTGAAGAGCCAATGGAGCATTGTATACGATATGGTTCACGGAAAACATACATCTGGTTTTGGATGGGATGACATCAAACATTGTATGGTGGCTAAAGAGGAAGTCTGGGTTGTATATGTGCAAGTAAGTTTTGTACAAATCTTTCGTTTTGCTTTACTTGTCTTAGTTGACCATAAACTGTTTATGTTATATAATGTTTTAGGCACATAAGGAAGCTGCACCGTTTAAGAACAAGAGCTTTCCTTTCTTCGATGACCTGACTCGCATCTATGCCAGAGATAGAGCAACGATGGGGAGATCTCAAACCGTGCAAGGGGTGTTAGTCGAGGCCGAGAATGAGGAATCAAACTTCAATGACAATGAATCAGTTGAGCCAGACTATGTTAATCAACCAGAGGGAGACACTCGAGACTCAGGTCATCGCTTTTCACAAGCTAACACAACGTCGAGTAAAAAAAGAAAGAGAAGAGACGATGATATTCAACAAATATGCTATGAGCTGAACAGTGTTAGAAGCATGATCTCTGAGTCGTTAGCGAAGAGAGTGGCGCTAACGGATCCGATTAAGCAACAATTACCTCTGGTTGATTCAGCGGTGCGTTCCCTAGATGGTGTCACGATGGATGATATTTGGAAGGTGCACCATCTGTTTTCAAACAAAAAACATATTCTGTTGATATTTTTTGGGATGGAGCCTGCAAACCGTCTCGAGTGGCTTCGTCAAATGTGTATGTAGTTGTATAATAGTATTATCCAATCGGCACATATGTAAAATTTTACTTTAGGACAAAACCACATTTTGTATAATGTATGTGGTCACTAACGACATTTTGTATCATGTATGTGCGGTCATTTATGCTAGGTTTCAAGCAAATGACTAGCACTTTGTTGGATTGACTATTGTCGTGTGCTCATGAAATGTTATATTACGGATATTGTATTTAACGATATTTGTAATCATGTTATGCAATCAATAGATTGTGAAAAGAAATATTATTTTGCATTATAATTTACATTCTTTTTTTTTAAAAGTTAAAAAATTGGTCTTTTAAATAAATTTAAAAAACTAAAAATTTCGTTTTTTTAAATTTTAAATTATTTATATTAAAGTATATATTATTCTTAATTTTTAAAATTAATTAATACAAATTATTTGTATTATATACTATACATATACAAGGAGGGGCAAATATGTCATTTTACCACATTCAATTCCCATTCCATATCCAATTCCACCAAAGAAACAACTTCATATTCTTAACTCATATTCCTTATTCCCTATTCATATTCCCTATTCCGTATTCCTTATTCCGAATTCTGTGAAAAAAACGCCTCGTTAGTATTCCTTAGCGCTCTTATTGGAATTTTTTTTCCTTAAAACAATATTTAAATTACTATGCATACGTGTTACTACTCACCATATAGAGAGTTGGACCAGCCCTATATATTATATTTGAGTTTAATTACTATTTTTTTTTCTATTATGTATTAAATTAAGAAAAAATTTATTCGCAGACCATCGATTACTTTATACATACCACTTTTATTGAAATACTAAAATGCCCTAATAACCTTTTACATATTTATCCTTACTAATTTTAAAGAAACTAATTATCAAATCAACCTCATATTTTCTTATTTATTAAACTACAGTCTAAAATGTTAAAAAATTCATACTTCTAGCAAGTTTTGAACCTTAGATCTCTTACATACTAACTAAACATTTTACCAGCATTACTAATTCCATTTCATGTACTTCAAATATATTATTGAAGTAACTATCGTATTATTGTATTAAATATTTTATGTTTATTTATTGATATTCTTTAGTAATTAACTTTTGTTCAACACCGTTTGTTTAATTATAGTTTTAATTTAAATATATATATTTACTGTGTTAATTTTTTAAAATGGTTCAAAAATAAGTAATACTATAAATTTAATATTTATAGGCTATCAGAATACTCATTTTGAATTTTTTTTCAACAATCTATAAAAAAATCAGAAAGACTATAGTATGTAGATAAATAAATTAGAACTCTAACGATACATATGGTGTTCAGTTTCAATTTTTCCATCAACCATAAAATTTGGTCAAAGTTAGTAAAAATTAGCAATACTAGTTTGACCAAATTTATGATCGATGTGAAAATTGAAACTTAACACCATATGTGTCGTTTGAGTTCTAATTTAATTATCTATATACTATAATCTTTCTGATTTGTTTTAGAGATGGTTAAAAAACTATTTTCAAAATGAGTATTCTGGTAACCTATAAATATTTAATTTATAATATTACTTAATTTTCAACCATTTAAAAAAATTAACACAGTAAATATATATTTAAATTAAAACTATAATTAAACAAACAGTATTGGACAATGACTAATTACTAAAGAATATCAATAAATAAACATGAGATGTTTAATACAATAATATGAGAGTTGTTTCAATAAATATATTTGAAGTATATAAAAAACAATCGGAATTAATAGTGTAGTGGTAAACAATTTAGCTAGTATATATATAAGAGGTGTAGGGTTCATAACTTGCTAAAAACATAAATTTTTTAACATTTTAGACTGTAGTTTGGTAACCACGAAAATATGGGGTCGATTTGTTAATTAGTTTTCTTAAAATTAGTAAGGGTAAATACGTAAAAATCTACTAGGGCATTTTACTCTTTTGACAAAAGTAATCTGTATAAAGTAATCGATTGTCTGCAAATAGAATTTCCTTAAATTAATTTTACTCATTATATTTGCACTTAGGTTTATATGTTAGAGTAAAATATTTACTGTAGATGTTGTATATTATTTACATATAAATAGACCGAATACTTAAAAGCACTATTTGTTTCTTTGAATATATAATATTTCTCACTAAATCATAAGGATTTGTTATTGATTCTCTAAAGATATTCAAATGATTAAAATAAAAATAATATTATTTCGAAATTTAATTAAAAAAACCATTAAAAAATAATATTTTAGTGGTCATATTAATTATAAATGGTCATACAAGTAACTAAAGTAAATAATTGTTTGCATTATTAAATTCTAAATATTAAAAATAAATTACTATTAGGTGTATATTACTTATATATAAAATTTAAAAGAAGCACTAAAATTTAAATCACTTTGAATAAAATATTTCTAACCAAATCCTTTAATCTGTTATTATTTGTCTAAAGATAAATTCCTATTGGTTGTATCTGAAAATTTTAACTTTTTTCCACTTAATTCTAGACACAATATGCCGAAGGTATTTTTAGGGAGTCAATCTGCTGTGAACGTAGGTCCCGTTGACCCATCTGTACTCATTGGACAAAGTAAACATCGTTACTCAGATACGCATGCGAACCAACAAATATCATTTAGATGTTTGAAAGTATAAGATAATAGCATATTAGAGGAAGCAAAGACCATTGTGCAAGCTGTTGGTTTATGAGATGTGACATATATATCACATCCCAAATTAGATCTGAAATTGCTCACTGCGTTGTGTGAGAGGTGGCGTCCAGAGACATACACATTTCGTCTCCCGTATGAGGAGATGACGATCACTCTAGAAGATGTTGCCGTGTTACTTGAGCTTCGGGTACACGGCGAAGCAGTTACTGACAACTATGCCAATGAAGAAGATATAGTTGGAGTGTGTGTGGAGTTGTTGGGACTACATTTACCAGATGGTCGTAAGGATTTTGTTCAAATAAAACAGTTGAGGCAAAATCTTCTTGAAGCGCAACTTACAGCAGAACAACAAGCGTGGACATTCATTCTGATCATACTTGGCGGTGTTCTGTTTACAACTACCAGGAAAGATAATGTATCGTTGATGTACCTGCCACTACTAAGAAATTTACAACAAGTTGCACAATATAGTTGGGGTTCAGCTGTGTTGGTTGTTACATATCGTGGCTTGTGTGAGACATCTCAGCTTAATGTTGCAACATTTTCCGGTTGTGCCATCCTAATACAGGTATGATCTATAAGTGATTTAAATCTAGGTTAATTTTAAACATTATATTCATGTTTTGGTGTATCACAGTTATGGTCATGGGAGCATCTTCACGTGGGTCGACCGATTATTAAAGGTGAATTGCGTGCTGGAGAGTTACATCCCTTAGCTATTGCCCTACCTGTTTGTTGTGATCAACCCGAGTTATTTCGGGTGAAGGTGCCATTAATTCACTTTAATGTGGTTGAATGGCACCGCCCTGACAGGGTGATACGTCAATTTGGGTTAAACCAACACATCCTGGAGATCACAACTGATGAGATACGGGAGCATGTGAGGGTACATAAGCTAACCCGCAAAGGGCCGCATCTGGAGCGACGTTGGACAAGAAGACACCAAGACTTTCTCGCTTTATGGTTAAACCGTGCTAATTTTGTTCAGCAAGAGCGAAAACCTTATACTGACTACAATCAGTATATGCCATGGTATCACAACATAACACGTCGCTTTATCACGGCTCCCAGACCTAGCACTGGAGAAACTTTGCAGGGACATCCACCATTGACTCCTTATGTGCTTCATGGAGGTGAAGTTGAAACAGTGGTACAACTTATGAATATTTTATACTATTTTGTCAATTCGATATACTCTAGTTCGTTAGTCAAGTTCAATATATTCTAATTAATTGTTATTGTGTCTAAATAACTTAGATGGACATTATGGCAAATGGAGTCTTTTTTGCAAGGAAAGCCGCCAAAGGGGGTCTTAAATTCACAAAGAATAACTTTAAGTTGTTAGCCGATCATTACCTTGAAACTTGTCGTTCGTCATACGATGCCGTTGGACAACTTCCAATGTATGAGGAACATGTTCGAAGAGCTGATCTAGATATCACAATCAAACAACAAATTGGTGAGAGTGAACAAGAAAGAAGAGCTTCAGAGTTACGGCGAGGAGTTCGTAGACAAGGCGCACTTGGGCGTGGTCGCGATGGAGAAATATCAAGTAGAGGAGTTTACAAACCGTCAATTAAATTTAGAGTTGTTTAGTTTTATCGTAAAAATGATTTATCTACAGACAAATCAGAACCAGAACCAGGTTCGAATTGAATACGAATACCTCATATGTAATTTTATGATTTGTATTGTGAAATATTTGATTTTAGTGTTTCTCCATTATATTCATGTTATTAGGGTGAGTACTACATTATATTCATGTAACCTACATTTGTCTTCTAATTTAAGTAGTTATCAATGCTATTCCCCCACCCCCAAGACAACTGGAAATTTACCTTGAATTTGAGTCGTGTATGTAGAATAAACTACTTCAATTTCAAGTAGGTAGATTTTTGTCTGTCTCGGTAAAAAACAAAAACAAAAAACAAAGTTGATAACTATTTAATATACAAGATAAATGCAACAATTGATGACTAATTATGATATATGGAGCGATTAGAACAAATCGGAAAAATGCATCTTGGAAGTTATTCGAACCAACACGTCTGATGTATAATTGCACTACATATTAGAAATGGTCCTCATTTGGGACATTTTTCTTGTAATTAAGGTAATTACAAACCCTAAATTTAAGCGTTATATAGTATGTGAGTTTCACTAGTTCATTTAATGGTAATCCTCTAGCACCTTTTGGCACACCGTCACCTCAACCAAGTTTGTTGTCAAGTAGCCATAACAAGCTTTTCCATCATACATAAGAGCCCATTTCTCAACAGGTATGTCGAAAGTCTAATCAGAACACTTACTGGTGGCATACATCAAACTTCCGTTTATCAAGGGTGCTTGTCATGACATACAACTATCTTTTCAGGATGACACTTTTGAAGGTGTAATTAAAATTGCTTGCCTGGTGACATGCACAAAATCGATGTGTCCCTAGCTCTCATTGTGTTGGAACGAGTTTGAACTGGATCGGAAAAACTCGTCGGGAGGCGTACCAAATTCACCTAAGCAGACTTGTTAGACGGCTGAACTGAGAGTTCCTTGACCTGCAAAAAGGGACAATGTAAGTTCTTCCTCCGGATCCTCTCCGATGCTTTAGTGAGTATAGAGTTTGAATATGTCTATAATTAGGAATTCAGTCTTACTCTAAAGAGGATAATTTTTCGTGTATTTACACCTGGACGATATTTTACTGTCCATTACCTAATGGTTAAGATTTAGTGCATGAGATCTTGATTAGGATCTTGATAAGTTTGCTGATATTTTTTACTATTGTTATGCGATAAGATTCAGTGTAGTTTCCAGATTTGGTCTCAGGATCTAGTCTAGACGAGCATCATCATTTGAGAGGAAAGTTCTGGAGACTTAGTTTTTTTCCCAAGTCTTTGTTTGGTGAGGGTGAACATGGGGTGCTCGCCTTGTCATGGGCAAACAGGTTAATCTCTATCAGTTGTGCATGCTCTTTTTCCTTATCGAGGGTGAGAATAAGGTACTTGCCTCATTGAATGATTAAATCAGCTATTCTTCCTTGAAATATGTTGTATAATATTTTCATAGACACCAATATTACATGAGTCAAATTTGTAGAGATGGAGTTATGACATCTAGAAGTTGGTCAATCAACGATCTCGTGTTGTTATGTTTTTGGACAAATTTGGTTAAATGTATAAACGAATCATTGGTAGTTGTATTCGGTACGAATTAATTATAACTCATTAATTATGCTTCATAAGCTTTATATGGACATAAGGATCATCTAAAATGGATTTGTATAGAGAAAGTTATGAGCTCTTGAAGTTGTCTCCTCAAATATGTTGACTGCTGCAATTGTTATGGACAACTCTGTTCACGAAAATTGCATGTTCTTAATTAATTTCTCATTGGATCGACTATGAATATTTAAAGTACGTTGTATAGGCTTTTTGTGGACGTCAAGATTACCGGAAACGGATGTATATTAGAAAGTTATGACCTTTCGAACATGACTCCTAAATCTGAAATTCTGCAGCAAACAGAAACATGTGCTACAACTTATGAAGGATCGTTCAGGCGAACTTGACATTCGAACAATGCGTCGTTTGCTTCAATGGAACCGTAACTGAATTAGGTATCTTTGATAAATTTTCCAGATTTTTAAAGAGCACGAAATATTTTACAAATAGTCACGAAATATTTTATGCATTTAATATTTTATATTTTTCTAAAAGAGAATCAAGAACTGAAAATTTGCATTGAATTATGGTTTAATGTGGAAAGGTTTGGATATGAAAGCGCTTAACATAATTTAATGATATCTGTTTCTTTTGGATATAAAGATGATTCGACATGAGATGTTTGATATGATGATTAAATGTGTTTGATAAGAAGGCATTACAATGAAACCGACGAATTAAGACGTTTAAATGTATGTCGATATGAAAACGTTTTGATGATACCGTTTGATAAAAGATGTTTTGTTTTTGGCTCAATGTCAACTACGCAAGACAACGTATCGATACGGTGAAGGATCCTAAGAACAAATGATATGTCAACCTGAACCAACGGGAGATCTGGAGACCTGACCAACGGGGAATGTTAGAAGTTGTGTATATCAAAGAGGCGTATCAATAGGGCTTGATCTATCCAAAGGTTAAATGAAAGGATTAAAAAAAAGGATTTATCGGTTTTAAAAGGTTTTGAACGTGTTTTGAAATTTGATTTGATACTTGATTTAAATGTGATTTTGACGTGATGATGAGACCATTTTTAAAGTCAACATTAAATCAACGTATTTATGAATGCATAAATAATTTGTTCAACCCATTATTTATTGAAAATACAATTTAACGATACTTGATCCTATAAGATAAGGTTGGAGTTATTTACTAGGTTATTGCCGCAACCTAACATCCCAATTCACTTCACAGTTTCAGGATAGTGAATTACCGCATACATCGTTCGAATTAAAGGATGAACAAGGTAGTTGTGATGTCATAGTGCGCAACAAAATAGCAAGTGTAATTTAAGAAAATCATTAGAGTGCATAGCGAAAACCTCATTTCAAGAAAAGGTATCTACGTGTTCAACTTACACATGCTTACGAAAGTTAGTTTTGGTATCAGAGTTTCTTATGATATGAATAAGGGAAAAGTATGAAATACCACACGGATGTTTATTTTTTTTAGTCACTGCACCCGAATGTTTTTTGCTGCAAATAAGTTCACCCATATGTTTCATTTTGTTTATAATTGCACCTTTTGTTAATTTTACCCGTTAAGTGTCACGTGGAAGTCATGTGCAGCAGTTAATTTCAAACCGATGCGATGGAGAAAGAAGCTTCTACCCTTTTTCACATTCCATCACCTTTTGAAGACCCCCTATCTTCTTTGGTTCTTCCCTACCACCAGTGAATCTCCCTCCACCCATACCGTTCATATTCCCACCGCCTTTAGTCTCTTCGCCACCACCGTCTGGTGGGTTGACAGCTCTACGCCCATGGTGTCTGCCTCCTCTCAGTTCCGCCACCCTCCCTCATCCATTACTCCCGTTGTTCTCTCCACTTCCCTTCAGATCCTCCCCCCACCCCCCTCAGTACTTCGACCGCCTGTGGAATCCACCCCTGCCCCACCGCTTCTATCTCTTTTCTCACTGTCGCTTCTCAGAGACGGGACAATTCCACTGCTTCCTTCTGAAAAGGCTGGCATGGACCAGACGCCGCCACTGTTGCCTGATATCCCGCTGAACCCGTTTCCTTTCTGGTTGTCCCTGCCGGAAGCAGCTGACATGTCACCGTCTTTCCCATTTCATCCATTGTTTGGTGAGCTTCACCCACCGCCATCGTCTGACTCACCTCTACTGAGTTAGTTTGTTTTTGTGATGATCTTGTTGAATGTGCCATAGAATATTGTACTTAATCAGATCATGTTTTTAGTCTATTGTCGGGATCTATATACAATACTGTAAAATATAGAACAAAGATGATTCAATTTTTTGGCTTATTCACTGATCCTAAGCTCGAGGATTCTGGCTTACGCTTAATTCCAAGAAAAGGCTCAACCTAGAACAAAGAATGCGGAGGTAGTACATGAATCACCGTTAAATTATGTATGGCTGTCAAACTACCAGTATCTTTCTCCACAGTGGAGAAACCACTTCACGGGTTACTGTTTTGGCCTGGTTTCACATGTCCACTAAGCACAAGGTAGGGTGCTTTCAACTTAGCTTGAGCTTCTCTCATATTCTTTGCTGACAAAGACGGAGTGTCTGCATTCTTCATCTGCTTCAACTTCAAATCTTCATGGTATTGTTTCATCCTTTCCTCTTGCTTCATTTTCCCAAGACCTTTGCCATGGAATTTGTGGGATAGCAATCGAAATGCTTCTTTGGGTGTCAACTGAGACAATATAATCAAATCAATCATCTCAGATTTGTCTAATGTAATTTGTCCAATGTAAGACCAACAAGTTTTCTCTTTTTCTTGTCCATGTTTCTACCACCCCTCTCAAAAAATGCGAAAGATAAAGAAGAACGGGAAGAACATTCAGAGTACTTACCACCCACATTGTTAAAGGAGATGGGATCAATCGTTCTTCGGCAGGGGAGGACGAAGAGGAGCTGCTGGGGACGAAGAGGAGTGCAAATGGAGGGATGAGTGGAAGACGTTATGAACATACCAGGCTAGGGGTATTTTGGGTATATAACTTTACTATTACATCATATGAAAGACACGTTCTTTTTATTTGATGGACAACCAACAACAATGGACGGAAATGTGCAATTACAAGCCTATGGAAACATACAGGTGTTAAAAAAAACAATATTGGTGAAATTACAAATCGAGGCAAACATCCGAGTGGTATTTCATATTTTTCCCTATGAATAAAGTTAGGCTTCATTATTTATTAGATTATTAATAAATAGAGACTATCACTCCTAACTTCCACGGTGGATTTTGAGGTGTGACACTAACACAATATTTTAGTATTTCCAAATTAATTACTACTATTGAGAAAACTAGAGATCATAGATATCGGAGTGTCAACAAATGATATCCCATGGATCAACGTAGACCTACGTACGTGGATTTAACAGGTTTTGGATGGTCTACATATATTTCTTGTACTGTCATTGATGTTGTGTTACTTTATTCGCTCATTGAAAAGTGACTACTAGAAACTCACATTTCACCTACGGTGGGGTGAAATGTCTATCACGTTGATTGATGTGCAACTTCTACTAGAGTTACATGTTATTGGACCCCCCCCTGACAGATATATACAGTTTCGCAAAAGATCGTATATATTTGCCTAATCTTTGCCTTCAGTTATTCGGTTAGGAACTGGAGAGACGTGAGATCATTAAGACAAAAGTATCTCTCATGGTTGAGGAGCCTATTAGAGAGGAAAGTTACTGACCCACATTGGGGTCGCTGACAGAAGAAACTGTAATGAGAGTTCGTAAATACATTCTTCTGATCGTGGATAATGGTCTTTATATTTATATGATGACATGCAATGTTGCACTCCCTAGATTGAGAAACAAGGCAAAGAAAGACAGGCGATTTACAAGACACAAAAAGCATCTAGCAAAAGGGGACACACACCCAAACCTTACTCAGTGGTGGTTGAAAGTTATGCAAAGCAGATTTTTGACTCTCAATTTAATGGGAAGATTTAAATGTTTAGACAAAATTGAAGAAACAAATTGCATTTAAAATAGGGAAAAGTATGAAAAAAATGTAATATGTTTGCCAAAAGTGGTGGTTGATGGAATTAGTTTTGGAGTGTAGGTAATTGATGTAACACGTTTCATGTTGTAGGTTTTAGATGGAAACGTTTGTTATTTCGTTTGTTTGCCCGTTAAAAACCAGCATGTGCCAGACACGTGACATGATTTGTCAGATTTTAATGAACTTTTTTTATAAATGCCCAAGATACCCCTACACCTATTTCCCTCCATAAGCCTTCTTGAAATACTAAGAATATAAAACCACTCCGTCAAGCTATCGAAGCAACGGCACCTCACGATTGTCTTCTTTACCGAAAGACTCGAACCTCCAAAGCAGAAATACTGAACAAGATGACGAAATCGATGTACATGAAAACGAGCTCGTGTGAAGCAATGAGAAACTCCCGATCTGGTGGTGGTCAGATACATGTGAAGCAATGAGCTGCATGGATCTCCATCGTCAGTTTACTCTCTGGTGGTGGTTAGATTTTAGAATGCTGAGTAAATAGTAATGCTAAATTGCTAATTAATGATATTTATTATTAAAAAAATAATATTTATTAACTTTGCGATTTTTAAATTCGGACTAGTAACTTGACTTCTCAGCACTCACAAGGAGGCTTGGCTTCTCACTTTCTCAGCACTCTCCTTGAAGTGGCAATGTTCAAACCTGACTCCAAGTTGCATTTTCAACCACAAAAGCCGCTCCTTTTTCTCTTTTCTTTCTATCTGACCCATCAGGTTACAGACGTCTATGCAATTACATTACAAAGGGAATCGGTAGCATCATAATCTTTATAAGAACTGATATAGTAATCTATCAGACTTTCAATACAGCTTGGGCAGTTAAACAAACATGCCTGAGTAGCTTAGATTGCGACATTTTACCACATCTATGAAAACCGGTAGTAATAAGAAGCTCCACTATTCAAACATATAAGAAATAGGCAGTAGTTTAGTTACTGAACCTCTAAACTACAACCTAACCCAGTTAGATGTAACATCAGTCAATTCTGGATGCATACAATTACAAATTGGAAGGAAGTCTAGTAAATGGAGAGAACTGAAGCATAGAAATCAATCTCCACTGGCACAACCCTTGCAACCGCAGTGAACACACTCGATGACCTTCTCCTCTCTCAAGTGCTTTGGTACTCTACACACACAGGTGGTGGCAAAGTTGTGGTCCCTAGGTTGGATGCACCTCAAGCAGCAAAGTCGTTCATAACCCAACTGCAGAAGAAGACTAGTGTATCAGTGGTTGAAGCAACAACTATTCGCGCTTAACATTTTTCTATAAGGGGAAGAGCGTAAGAGACTAAGTGTTACACCAAATGAGTGTGGTATAACTGATATATGAAGAAGACAAGGACATTTCAGGAATTTCACTATACAAATACGTCACGTGCAGGGCATGTGCACACTTAACAGATATTTTGGACGGAAACATAACGACTGCATCAAATACCTACAACAACAAACATGTTGCATCAAAAACTACAAATGTGTCGCTTTGACAACATTGGCCAAACATGTTACATCTTTTTCATACTTTTCCCTTTAAAATATTATTTGCCTTTGGAGACATGTTGGTTTGCTCTCCGTTATAATTTATTTATCCAGTTTCAAATTCGTCGTATTGGGTCCGAAGATGCAAAAAGTAAACAATAGGGGAACAAATATAATATTTTAAAAAAGTTAAATATTTTTAATTTAAAATACAAAATTAGGAATGAACTATTGTCCCCTCATTTTCATGTGTCTCTGGTAGGGTTAACAATGGTTAGGGTAAGGTACGGTTATGCCAAATATCATAACCATACCATATTTTTAAATTGCATACCATAATCATAAGCATAACTATTACGAGTACGATTTTCAATACCATAACCATGGTTATTAACCACGGTTTTAACCGTATACCCATATTTATTACCACATATGAAATGTAATGGAACATTATAAATGCTATCTTAATAAATACATAAATTTATGTCACAAGTAATAATAATATTCAACATTCGCACCATTCAAAATTAACACTAATACTATTTAACATTTACATCATTCAATTACAGTTTGTCCTGGAATTATAGATTTGTGAAATATAAAAGTGAAAATCATACTTCTATTTTTAGTATTTATTAATATTAAATTATTATTATATTTATATAATAACCATGGTTATAACCACGAGTATGACTAAAATACCATAACCATAACTATTACGGGTAGAAAATTCATCACCATAACTATACCGCACCATAATGGTACGGTTAACCATATAAAAAAATAACGGTTGTAACCATGGTTTTGAATTTTCACCGCACTATTTTTGCCCCTAGTATCTGGACTTGCTTATCTGTATGGTGCATAGTAGTAAGAAAAACTCATTATAAATTATTAGGATGGAAGTTTCCTATTATTTTGATTTTAACAAAATAAAATTAAAAAATCGACAAGCACATAATTTGTATCATGTGTCACAATCTAAGATCAATGTTTATTTATGTATTGACATATTGTTAAATTATCTGCTTTGATTCTGAAGAAAATGGATTAAAATTTTAACAATATGAAATATTTGAGAATTATTTCGATAAATGTAGAATTGAATAGAAAATATTAAAGAGGCACTAATGTAATTATATTTTTTGAATTTCAATTTAAAGTTAAAAAATTCTATTTGTAGAATAACAATTATTTTATCCATGCCACTTCTAATAAAAGATTATTTTATTCAGTTAAATTCAAAAAAATGGCGCCAAAGCCAACAAAAAAAAAACACGACCTTTTCTACGGTTTCCAATTGTTCTTACCAACACCCATCAGACCTCCCTCTACCGCAAATGGAAAAGATATTCATCAGAGCAGCCAACTTCTTCCTTCTACTTCTCCTTCTCCACCACTCGAGGCGTATAACCAGCATATCGGCAACTCAGATACTGTCCAAGTCCAAGCTTGACAAGTGCGAGAAAACGTCCGATTCTAACCATCTGAACTGCACCCGGAAGATCATACTCGATTTAGCCGTCCCTAGTGGCTCTGTAAGTGATGATTATCGAAAAACAATGAGTTTCAGATATGATAGTTTAACTAATTCGATTCCAATCACTCTAATCTATATATAGTGTTTCGAGATCTGAGTCGTGTTCTGAGCATAGTTGGTAGTTAGTTACCTTGACATCATTATGAATACTGTGAAAAGATAGATTATTTACTGTAACTTGGTGATTATAGAGTGGAGGTGAGGCATCCCTTGTTGCAGAAGTTGTGGAGGTGGAAGAGAACTCGACGAACAAGATGCAGACTCTGCGCATTCCACCCGTGATAACCGTCAACAAATCCGCCGCGTATGCCCTCTTCGAGCTCACATACATAAGGGTATTATCAGAAATCCACAAAATTCACATTTTCATGGTTCCGTTTGCATCATAAGTTCTTGACTTGCTCTGCAGGATGTCCCGTATAAACCTCAAGAGTTTTACGTTACAACGAGGGAATGCGAACCCGATGCGGATGCTAAAGTTGTGAAATGTGAGAGGCAAGCTTTCTATCACCCCTACTAGCATGTTGTTGATTCAGTATTAAGCGAATTTGATGATACAGTTCTACGACTCTGTGAATAACCTTTTGTGTTCTTAGCAAAATGACCCCAATGTTGAGCAGGTTGAGAGATGAAAGTGGTCATATTATGGAGCATACTCAGCCAATTTGTTGTCCTTGTGGACCGCAACGAAGAATTCCATCATCTTGTGGAAATTTCTGTAAGTGTATTCGTGTAAATATCCAATAATACTTATGTCTTGCGCGATAAATTCATCTTTTTTTCTTCGTATTCAGTTGACAAACTGCTAAAAGGGAAGGCAAACACAGCTCACTGTCTTAGATTTCCAGGTGAATGGTATGCGTTGAAACCTTAATTCTCCCACCATGTCTCATGAAAACATATGCTAAAGTTTTAATCATTTATGATCCTTCCAAACAAGCACGGGTCTCTCACCAACTGCTTGAGTATTATGTAGTAGACTTCATTTAACTACAGCGATTAGGATTTATGTTAGTACAATAGTATCATTTTGGACATATGCTCTATTTAGGTTCCATATCTTTGGCATTGGACAACGATCACTTGGATTCAGTGTCCGGATCGAGGTCAAAGATGGGAATAGAGTTTCTGTAAGCTGCATTCATTACGTTCTACCTATCCAAATCTTCTTGGTTATGCAAATTTTTATGGAATATTATGTCCCGACCGATGAATTTGGCGATTTGTTATTCTCAACTGCAGGAGGTTGTTGTAGGTCCGGAGAATAGAAGTGCTACTTCTAAAGATAAGTTCATGAGGGTTAACCTGATTGGAGATTTCACGGGGTACACCAACATTCCATCGTTTGAGGATTCGTACCTCGTCATCCCGACTATATAGTTCTGATGAAGTAAGTTAGATAGCGATCTTTGTACTTCTACTTTATAATCTTTGAAGGCTGTTCTTGGGCCGCCTCAACGCCTGAGAACAAATTTCTCGATGTGGATGCTTCTTGAGAGAGTGAGGTTCACTCTGGATGGCATCGAATGCAACAAGATCGGAGTCAGTTACGAAGCTTTTAACAAGCAACCAAACTTTTGTTCTTCACCTTTCTGGAGTTGCGTGCATAATCAACTATGGAACTTTTGGGATGTTAGTATTTTATTTTCTGAATATTGATGAATTACATACATCGTATGATGATCATTTGAATTTGTCTAAGGTTAAGGAATATTGTTTTGACAGGCCGACGAAAACCGGCTTATGAGACACCAGTTGCCACAATATAGGGTTGAAGGGAGGTTTGAAAGGATAAATCAAGATCCAGTTATGTATCACATGGAAAAAGATTTTATTTGATTACAAAATATGGAGGCTTACAACTATGATAATGGTGCAGAATGCAGGAACACACTCCTTCTCGATCGGGATCACTGAAGTTCTTAACACAAACTTACTGGTTGAATTAAGTGCTGATGATATCGAATACGTATATCAAAGGTTGATCTTACTCTCTGAGTCTCCATTATGCTTCTGGTTTTCTTATCTTAACCTTTTGTAGGAGCCCTGGAAAAATCATGAGTGTCAATATACATTTGAAGCTCTTACACAATTCGAAGTTGCACAAGTCACAACTAAAAATACCGGTGAAGTCGAAGCATCGTATGGCTTGATGGTAACATAAATATTGTTCCATTTCATCGTAATTCATGCGATGTTATTTTACACTGAACCAAGCCTAATTCGATATCTTTCATCTGCAGTTTAATTGCACCAAAGGCATTAGTCTCGTGGAGGTAGTTCTTCTTTTCGATTGTCACGCATCGATCGATCGGTATCCTTACCTTTTATGAAGACGTAGATAATGAATTGTGACACTTTCAGGAACAATTCTTCATCATGAAGCCAAATGAAGCTTTAACTAGATCATTCAAAATATACCCGACAACTGATCACGCATCAAAATACATATGCGCAGGTACCAATCGGTTTGCATTTTTTTTTAACTATAGGGTAAAATTCATTTAGATACATCAGAAGTCACGTTTATATAAATAGGTATATTTAAAAAATTTATTACTTTCGGTACCTCAAAAGTTATAAATGTATCTACTTTAATTGGGTACCTGAAAAAAAAATAACAATTCAATAAAGACAAAGTAGATATATTCGATTGCTACAATAAAATAAAGTAGAGGTACCTTAATGGAACAAAATATTAAAGTAGATACATTTATGATTTATGAGGTACGAAAGTAACAATTTTTTTCTAAGGTACCTATTTGTAAAAACATAACTTCTAAGATAACTAAATGATTTTTATCCTTTATAATCTGAAGAAGCATATTTAAAAAAGATAAGTGACATAACCTTATTGAATGGTTTGGAGTATTTTTGCAGCTATACTGAAGGATTCAGAATTCGTTGAAGTCGATCGAGCCGAGTGCCAATTTAGTACAACAGCAACTGTCCTTGATAATGGCACTCAGGTGTTGATAGTTATTAAATCCTGAGATGCTATTTTTTCTTAAGAATATAATGAAAAGAAATAAAAACGGTAACATTCTTTATGCAGATTACTGCTTTCGAACTGCCAAAGACTAGTAATGGTTTCTTCGATCCGATAAAGAGGATCTGTAAGAAAATATGGGAAGCTGCCATCGACTTCATTACTGGGAAAAGTTGCAGGTAATGAATGGTAAATCCAGCATGTTCAAAGCAATGTCGGATCCAGAATTTTATAAACACTAATCATGTATAAACAACCATTAACAGGGAGAAATGCTTAGGAGTTTTCGACTTAACCTGTCACATGCAGTACATGTGCTTAAGCTAGATACTATTAGTTGGCTTTCTTTTAGCCATTGTTCCAACATGTAACTTTCATTTACTTTTCCCTTCAGCTTCGTTGTGTTATCATAATTTTATTTTTACCCATTAACTTGAAAATTTACTGTTATTGGAGTTACAGGTGTGGTGTTGCTATGCCTCTTGCATCAAAAGGGTTTCTTCAACCATGGTTATGACTGGTGGGACGATCATTTTCATGATGAAAGTGATATCAAACATGGGTATGATGATAATTATCATCACATGCATCATCGTGATAAGGAGATGGGTCGCCACAGGCATGTGTCTCATAAGAAAAGAAGTCGAGAGCATAGGCATTTGAAAGAGAATCCGAATTACTATTACTATCTTCACCATGTTCATAAAGATAAGTTTAAGCACAGGCATGGGAAACACTCAGGTATGCAAAACATGGTGCTGGAGGATGAACACGGCAGACACCATAGAAAAGACAGATCTTCAAAAGGACATGTCGGGAAAAAGAGACACCATCATAGGAGGCATACTTGTAGCCTAGATGATGAACAAGGATTGCTCTTGCAATATAAGAGAAGAGAATGATAGAACAAATAAGATTGCATCGAGTAACGTCTGTATTGACTATTGGAACATTGTATGTTATGTGTCTCTTATACATTCTCAATTATGTCATGTTTGAGCCATCAAAATCATAAATTTTCACTCCAATTACAGCTTCACGTTTTAGTTTTTATATATAACCTTGGTTGGAGGTTCCATTCAACTTATTGACACCGCTAGAGAAACAGTTTCAGTGACGGCTAAATCCTGTCTCTAAAAGTCAAAACCTATTGTGGAAGCTCATAAGTCATTTTCTCTCCTATATTTGATGTATCTGTAAATATGTACATGTTGGATCCTCGCAAATCGAGTTGTTAGACGAGTTAGGTCGTTGGGTTTTCCACAACGGAATCGGTGACCTGCAAGAAGGGAAACGTGAGTTTTTGCATGGTATTCTCCTTCTGATGATAAAGTCAACCGTAGTAAAAAGATAGCAAAATATAGCATGGCGAGAATGCTCAACTACTCGGTACTGTAGTGAATGAATAGTATTTATAGCTAAAAACCCAATCTGACTTGATGTCATGGTTACACCTCTTTAAACAGGGTTGTTTAGTACTATAAGAGTTGCTATAACAATTTTAGTAATTGTGTTTGTGAAATATGTGAGTCTCCCATGTAATAGGGTCTGACGACCCATAATCCATCATTTGAACCCGAGGCAAACAAAAGTGTCGCTCTCGTTGGGGTCAGGATCCGCATTTGGATTGTGGGGGTCCTTCAACTCGTGTTCCTTGGCAGGGGCGTTGCCTACGACAAGTTTGACTTCGGGCGGATACAAAATTTAAGTCTTCTTTTTATTTGAAAGTTTAATTTTTTAATTATGGGTGGAAAAGTCTATTTTGTCCTTTAGTCCATATTGTCTTTTTCTGCTAGACTGATCCAATGGTGGAAAATGGAAGACTTTTGAAATTCTTAACTCAAATCTTGTAGAGCTGTAATTAAATGATTCGACGACGTGAATCAAATAACTCTTCATTAATGTTTCCTATAATTATACCCCCTCTCTTTCATTTCTCAGATTCAAGAAAGTTGTGGAACTCTCGGGGTTGAGCACCACTCATGTCCCATGTACCCTATTCCTTAATGGGTGACGCTTGGCTTGACATTCGTCGTTCGTTACCCTGTCTGCTCACCTCGCGATAGGGAGGAAATGGTCATTTCCCAGATCAACGTTGTCTTCGTTTTTTTTTTTAATTGCGAAGATTTTATCGACCTTTGTAATTTTCTTAAAGTGACTCTCAGCCAAATCAGCCCCAATGGTCTCCACTCATGGGTGGGCTATAGGATACAATGCATGCGTCGGGGTTATCCTTATTCCTTGCAGCTTATTTGTTATTTTTACTGTTTTCAATTAAATGCTTTCATCTTGGTCTTTTTCAAACAAGGTTTCCTAAATTTTCAAAATAGTGGACTTGGGGTAAAAGAGGTCATCCCTTGGCCAACGGTCATAAATTCAGCAATTTCAACTACAAATACCAATATTTGTTTCATAAAGGATGGGGCATCGTTTGGTGCTTGGGACCACCCACCACAAATCCCCCATCTCACCTCCAGGAACTGTCTAATGCTTATGTGAAGGCATTAGACCTAATCGACATTGATTACTTGAAGGATGCTCCTCTTATTACTCAAGGCTACCACAGAGTAGTCACTTGAAGGTGTCGGGATCAAACATTTAGCGTTGCGTTCTCCGATCAATTGGGTAATGTTTCTTTTCCTAACATTTTTATTTTCTTTTTGTAGGCTTTTCCTTATTCAACCAAACCTATTCGATGATGTGCAGGAACGTACAGGCGTCGTCCAGGGGGATGCATGCCCCTCCAGGCAAAAATGCAGATGCCGATGTAGAACTTCAAGAAGGACCAACCCATGGGGTCCATTGATCCCTCTTAGGGCATCAACATGCAAACCTCTCTATCTCCTCAAGTAACACCTCTGAGGAGTTCCCCGCTAAGGTTTATTCAGGCTTCGCTTACTAGGCATATAATTTCTTTATATGTTATGCATTAAATGTGTTCTTGAGCCTTTTTCCTTGCATGTCTTTGAGTACCTCGGCATGAGGTGCGTTATATCGACGACTTTATAGTGGAGTTCCCATTTAGGGGACATTTTGTTAATCTTGTCCTGTTGTTCAATTTCATTCATTCAACGCACCATTTCCCCCACGAAGAATTAATGGGTGAATACTCGACGGTTGCAGTATCAAGGTGTGGTAATGCACATTCTTCTCTACATTTCATCAGATACCCATCATTTTTCGTCTGTCAATTAAAGTTCAAGGCGCCACTCGTCATCATTCCCTTTTCCGTTGAAGTATCGTACTCGATGTGTTACCAGTGCGATTTTGACTGGCCTTAATTCTTTAAACCCATAAAATATGTTGAATAGTGTCTCTCTAGTTGATATTTTAGGGGTGGTTCTGATAACCCTCAAAACATTTTCCATCTCGTTGGCCCATGTTCTTCCCATGGCGTCGACTCCCTTCTTCAAGTAGAGGTGTCAATTTCGAACTCAAACCGAAAATGACCCGGGTTCGGGTAAAAAAAATAGAGTAGCAGGTCATTTCTGGGTTGACCCGTCTGCCCCGAACTTGACCCGTTGACCCGTGTAAAAAAAATTAGTTTCAGGTCGAGAGTCTCCCTGAAGTCCACTCTTGATTCCTAAAGACTGGAGCTGAGAACTCCAGCGTCCACCCCTCAAGTCTGCATCGCTCAATCCTAAATTATGCGTCAACTCCATCTTCTATCCAGTGTACATTGGACCGTCATCCAGCCACTCCAGCACACACATTCGTAGATTTAGTTTCAATTCATGTGCTACAAAATCGTTGTCTTTTCATTGTGCTAACCTTAAATTGCAACAACATGGAAGGAGACTTTGCTGCTTCATCAAGCCCACGAGGGCTCTTACCATCAGAGCAAGAGCTTCCGATCATGCTACAGCCACTGTCGAGACAACTGTCCAACAATCTAACACTGACTTCGATTTTCCCATCAAACGAACTGAGATTAGATAAAGGAACAAATGATAATAGTTAGATTAGATTTCTATATTAATTAGGTTGAAGGAAAGATAATAGTTAGATTAGATAAAGGAACGAATGAACATATTCAGCAGCTCACAGTTGGTTGCACACTTCTTGGAAAATGGATCCTTCCTTGGGGAGCTAGTCTCTTACGTTGACAGGTAGTCATTCCTAGATGCTTGATATTTCTTGTAGATAGTAGGATCTTTATGCAATTGTTTTTCAATTGTATATGCGCAATGTGATGCGAGTACGTAATTAATCAACAATGTCAGGCTCTCCTTACTGCATAGTAATAAATAACAAGATCAAATGTGAAAAATACTTCAGGAGGGTCGACCTGTTGAACAACCAAGTCGGGTTCGGGTCGAAAAGGATGACCTGAATCTGGCGGATTGACCCAAATTTCCACCTCTATTTATTAGTCGCATCAATCTGTCCATTAGTTTGCGCATGCCTTACAGACACGGAGTGATGATCAATATTCAATTCTTCCAGGAACCATTCAATTTTTCACCCCACAAATTGTGATCCATTGTCACCTATTTTTTATTAACACCATACATGGATATGATGCTTGACTTCAAGAATGAAATCATTTGAAATTTTGTAGCCGACATCAGGGCTTTTGCTTCTACCTACTTTGAGAAATAGTCTATGATGACGACTATCCATTTCGTTGGCTTGTTCATCAAGGTAGTTGTCTGACTAAATCGATATCCCAATGTGCGAAGGCCCAAGCAATAAGGAATAAAATCAGCTCGGGTGTCGGGTGACCCATCTTGGGTGAATACTTTTGGTAGGCTTTGCATGTATGTACGAGAGTTGTTGCCTCCTTTGCATGCATGCATGTATGTATGACATTAATATCCCTACCATAATGTCTTTCTTATTATGGATCTAGCCCCCTCATTGCATGTTGTGTACCCCTCATGTAGTTCCCTTAAGATGCATTCAGTATCAGGCATATTGACACACCTGAAGTTTCAATGCCCATTTTTGTAACTATCAGAAGGTAGTTGGTAGCAATGTGTCCTATTATGGTTGTGGAAATATCATTTTAATAGATCCCCCTTTTTGAGGAACTAGTGAGTGGGGGTAATCCAAGTGTTTGCTACTGGGAGGAGCTCCGCCTCTTGATCGATGATGGAACAGATCTTTGACTAGCAGCCCCCTAAGGCATACTTACTTAGTGCGCCAGTTTTTTGGTTTTCCTTCCTTGGGATAGCTTGAATCTCAAATTGTTTTATTCCCTTTATCAACTCTTTGGTTTGTGACAAATATTTTTTTTTTTCATTCGTTCTCCTTTTGTTTGGTACTTCCCTTTGGCTTGTTTTACCACCAACTCTGAATCACACTTGAAACTGAAGGAGTCTGCGCTTACTCCTTGATCCAAGCGGAGATACATAATAAGGGTTTCTTGTGGATACATTCAATAAATATATAACTAACAATTTGCAGACACGTTGAATTGTTGATCAGTTCCTCAATATGGCTAAGTTTCTCCTCAATAGTCCTACCCACATGATCACATATATATTTACTAACTTAAGTAAAGTTCAACATCTTCTTATGACATTTCTAGTCATTATCATCAAAATGTACAGTCGAACATTTTGACATGCAGCCACATACCAGTAATTACACAAACTTTACCTTTATTGTTTTTTTTATGAAATCACTTAGCCATTCCTTTTCTGTTTCATACATTTTGAGAATGTCTCTTGTAAGTGTTCTACGTGAATGAATCTAAAACCTTGGTTGTAACACTTTTAAAAAAAAATGCTTCATTTTCGATGAACCTCAACGAGAGATCAAACAACTATAAACATTTGAAGTAACTCTTTTCGACAAATAGCTTGATCAAATTTAGGAATTGTATTTGGATGGTTATGTGGACAAGTAACAATCGCACTACTACCAATAATCTTTTCATCATTATCTTTGGTGAAAAAAATTATCTAGTTACTTTGAAAGGTGTCTTGTTACATCTCTTCGTGTGATTTTTCAAGCCACTTGTCTCATCTGCTATAATTTGTTCACCACAGTTAATTGCACTTACTAATCAACTTACCCTTCAGACTAAGATGTTTTAACCTGGTAAAATGTCTCTATGCTGGAGATTCATTTTTTCTAGGTTTCTTCCAACTACATACACCAATGGTACTACTATCCCGTTTTAGCACTATAACACTTGGTATGAGTTTTAATTTTATTGACGGTGATCCATCTGAATCAGAAGATGTCATTTCTTCCATAAGCCTTGATCCATCTAAATTGAAAAAACAAATGTGTTAAGGTGAATAATTTGGTTGACTCAGTGATGCCTTCCTCTTTCGAACCCCAATTTATGATCTCCCACTCTTTTGTTTACCATCAAATAATAGTGACGATACATACAACTTAAATACAAGATAAGATTTCTATATTATTTTTGAAATATTTAATATACAATCATTGTTCATCTATTACATTCACTAGCAGTCCCATACGAAACTTATTTTGCAGCACTAGAAAAAATTAATTCCTATACTTGGACTGATTTTGCTGCAGAATTTGACCTCATACTTATTATGTTGTTGAATCCACTCAGAAAATTCTTATGTTGAACCAGTTCCAGGATTGATTCTACTGTTACCCACTTAGTCTAAGAAACTTTTCAACAAGAAATATAATAAATAAGAGGAATATTTAGTTACTTACCCTTTCAATTAAGCAATTGATGATTCAATTTGCTGAAAAATAGTAGTGGTGAAAGAACTGATCTATCCAGGATTGAGCAACCTAGAAAAAGCACGAGGTCACAGACACATACGTAAGCAAAGAACAAAATGGGATGACTGAGTAGTGGCTAAGGAAGAGGAACACTTACGTTAGAACAATAAAGGTCAAAGTCGTAGCATGAGGCAAAGATCAGAAGGGGATGAGTCAGACAACTGAATGAGGGAAAGTCAAAGAGGAACGTTTACGCTGGAAGCTTGGAACCATAGTTATGAGAACCGGACTGGAACACCAGTTCGACCGAGTCTGACTGGGAACCGAACCCCTGTCTGATTTGGTTCAATAAAAAGATCGAAGTGCATGGTGGACCCAGTTGAATCAGTGTGAACCGACTAATTTCCAATTCTCATTTTTTTTTTGTGTTTTTTAGTTGTTGTTTTTGTCAAACCGACCGATCGATTTTTTCGATTTAATTGAGTGAAGACTTCTTCGGTTTAACCACATTGGTTTAACCATTTCATTTCCATTATGTTTTCAAATTCAACTTTGCAGTCGTTTCTTCTCGTCATTTCAGCTACTTCAATTCGTCACACCCATTTCACCGAGAGGATCAGACCTCAAGTGACGGTGTTTCCTCGCCGGAAAAACTGTAATTGTGGTAACATCTATTCTAACCAAAAGTCGACTTCCAAACCTAGTGTTAACCCTAGATCTAGCCGGAAGTAGCACCAACCGACAGTACGATCCGAGAAGCAGGATCAGTGAAATAGGTTTGCTCAAACAGAGTCGTCAGTCTTGAATAGATCGACCTCCGGTGACGTAGCAACTGGGAAAACGGGCTTTATGATAGAGAATGTTACGATTCTGAGAGGAATGTGAGTATCTGGACTCGAAGATCCAACCGACTCTGAGCAAGAAAGGAGTGGAGCTCATGTCTCCTATGACTGGATAGTGGCTTATGTATGCTGGATTTGCCTTCGCTACATCGTTGGAGCCGAGCTCCCTCCCATTTCCGTCATTCCCAAATAAGCATACGCAGAGTAGGGGTGGGCATGAACCGGTTTGGGGCCGAACCTATTCATGAACCGTACTTTTACCACATTTTAGAGAGGTACGGTTTACCGCTCCAGTTTCTTGTCGATTTGTCGTACATGTTTTGAACCGGTTAAGAACCGGTTCGACCGAACCACTTTATATATATTTTTTAAAAAAAACTATAATAATACATAAACCATAATTCATAATCCATACACCATAATCCTAATCCATAAACCATAATTCATAAACCTAATTCATAATATATAAACCATAATACATAATCCATTACTCTAATGTAGATTGTAAATCATCACCGAACCAACTTTGGTCTAATGGTTTAGAGTAGATATTTTAATAATTAAATATAATATTATAATAAAATCGGTACAAGAAGTGGTACGGTTTACCATTTATGAACTGGTTTTTGTACCTCTTCTGAACCGCTCCATATTTTTGAAAAAAAAAGTTTGGTCGGTGAATCGATACGGTTCACAAAAGGTACAGTTCGGTCGAACCAGTTTTTTATGCCCACCTCTAATGCAGAGGATGGGAACCACTTCTTCGAACCCATGTTGCTTCAATTGGTTCTCAGATCTAAGCAAGAACATGTTGTCCTTGAGAGGACCCCCGAGATGGACAGAACATTCTGCGAAGGTTGTTGCGAGGTCGAGGTTGGTTGGTTTTATGTGCTTGATCTTATTGTAGTGAGGGTGGTTGATGACAATCCTGAAGGGACCTTCACGAGGGGGTGGGTCCCGGATCTAAGGAGGAGAACTACGCTCCTCCAAAGTTTGGGACACCATCGAACTGAGTTCCTCCTCATAACGTCTTAGCTTATGTACCTCACTGCAACTAGCGTTCGTCATGTGCTCTCTGACTCCATCCCAAACTTCTCCTTTGACTCCATCCCTTCCTCCAACAAGCGCAAGCCCATCGATCCACGACAGTCTGATCTGAGATCGTGGTGGATCAGATAGTTGTCACTGGCAATAAGATCGGCGACATAGGGCAAATCCATGTGGATTAATAGCACCACGCACAGCAGAAGGACGACGTGAGCACATCTTGCGATGACTGCTATCAACTCTTTCTGTCTTCTCTTGGACGTCTCTTGTGGAGGAGTAGTGAAGCATAACCTTTCGGTAGAGTGGTTTTGTTTTTTTAATTTCTGCATGGTGAACTGTTCGGTCCGATCGGGTGGGACTGGACGAATCGGGAACCGACCCTCTCACTGGTGTAAGGGTCGGTCCAGTTCTAATAAAATTGCTCGAGCGATTCGGGATTAAGAAACACTCATGAAGAGACACCCGATCACTCGAGCAATTTTATTAAAAGAAATACTATTTTTTATTTCATTATCTTACATAATTTAAGTTTGTGTAACATCTCAATTAACATTTTTAATCAAATGTTTGATCCTTATACTATTTTTTGTATTATCATAGCTAGGAGTGAGATCGATCATGCTTTCGTAACACTTCACACACGACAAACAACGACAATTTGAACGTGAGTAATGTGTTCTGAAGTCTACAATAACTATTAGGTATATATATTTCAGTGGATTCAAAAACTTTCATTTTAATTCTTTTTTTTTATTATATGACATATATAGGTATTGATGGTTGAGCAATTTGTTTACGATTATAAATATACAACTTTTACTATCACTATTCATGGGTTGGAAAAAGACTCTTGAAGAATAATATAAATATAATTTATATCAATAGTAAATGAAAATAATCTACTCAAAAATATCAAATATAAAAAAAAAAATAAAAGATGTACAACTATGTTCTTAATATTAAATATTTAAGAGTTAAATGATCAAGCTAACAAACTATTTTGTAGAATACGTTTCGAGTATTTATATTGGTAATTCCTTCAAAGTCTGATTTTTCAACCAAAACTTTTGTTGTTGACTATGCAATACAGCATGATAAAGTAACATAATTGGTCTTGAATAAGAAGGTGACAAGACAAATATATGTCAAATTTTGGCAAAGTTTGACATGGTGTCGTGTTAACTGTTTACAGGTCATCTGGAAAGGTAAGTGGACATCATCAGTCGACTTCAATGATATCCTTGGGATAATTGATTTATTTCTCTTAAATTGTACATCAAAAACTTTCGCATAAATGATATAACACATAAAATTCAAACATATCAGTTATGTGTCGTTAGTCGTTACAAAGTTTACCGTTAGTTTCAAAATTCTAAAAACGTATTATTGATGCACATTTTTTAAGTGTTAAACAATGTGAAGACATTCATGATTTTATGGTTAATGGAAAATTCAAAACTCATTGTCGTTTATTTTATTAGATTTCAAATTTAATTATATACTTACTACGATTGTGTTTAAAGAAATGGTCAAAAAATGAATATTCTCAAAATACTATATTTTTTGAGTTAAAACACTATATTTAAAATTATTCTTTTTATCATCTTTAAAAAATTATAGTAGGTAGATAATTAAATTAGAACGTTAACAGAGCAAACAATGTTGAGTTTCGACTTTTTCATTGACTATTTTTTTTATTAATTTTGATTGACTTTTATGGTCGGTAGGAAATCAAGTTTGAATGTCATTTATTTTGTTTGAGTTCTAATATTGTTATCTACCTACTATTAAAAAAAGTGATGAGTCGGAAAAAAAATCTTCTTAAAATGACTATTTTTAGTGGTTTATAAACATTAAACTTAATAAAATATTTATATGTGGTGGATAATCAAATTTTGACTAAAATAAAACAAATGATATTAAGTTTCAACTTTTAGATCGCTCGTAAAGTTCGATTAAAATTGTATTTCTACTGTTTGACCATTATTTACTAACTCTGTCTGAATTTTATGATGAATAGCAAAAATTAAAACTCAATGTCGTTTACATATGCCAATAGAATTTAGAAATACTAAATTTGAAATTTATTTTTTATAAAATACGACATTATCCCCTAAAATTTGATCGATTTTTTATTTTTTTTCTTAATGTTTAAATCATAAATTTTTTATCCTCGTGTTTTGGAAAAGTGAAAATTTTCCCCATTTCGTCTAGCAGTCGTTTAATTGTGACAGAAACTCCATATGTGTCACTCACATGATGTATTAACAATCTGAAATAACAAAATTACCCTGTCATAGATTTTGACTCTAGTTTTCGTATGCTCCTCTAGATATCCAGTTCTCACACAAAGACCTGTCGACAAGATTTCTTAATTAAGGATGAGTTCACACTAGAATGATGGTTCGAGTCTGCCCTTCTTCTCCAAGCTAAAGCTCTACGCCAACAACTGCGGCTTCTGGGGAAACCCTATGATGATGAATCTTTGTAGGCTTGTTCAAATTAACCGGTTCGGATGAACTGGTCTGGTCTGGTCTAAAACTGGTTTGGTTTGAACTGATTCGACCGAATTAGTTCCAAAACCAAACAAGTGTTTTTAGGCTTCAAATAGACCGGTTCAAAATAGTACCAAAAATCCAGTTCGAATCGACTCATTTTTTGATACTGGTTTATACTTAAATTTAAATCAAACCACTTTAAACCTATATAATTTTAGAACCGGTTTGAAGAAAAATCAACTAAACCGGTCTGAAATTAAACCAAACTTACAGATGTCTTCAATAAATCAAACTTAGAGATATATTGTACTCTTGTATGTTGATGTTGGACATGATTTTAGTCGGTTGTGGAACAGATTTTAAATCGATTTAGAGTGTTTTTCAGTCGGTTTAGTGTTTTTTCAGCCAGTTCAGTGTTTTTCAGTTGGTTAAGTATTTTTTCTGACGGATCAGTGTGTTGGACATAATTTTCAATTGGTTTAGGTTCGGTTTGAACCAGATTATTTTCGAACCAAAATTGTTATTAAAAAAAACATACCAGAACAGTTCGAATCGGTTCGAACCAGACCATTTCTTTTTTCCTTAAACCAGACCAGTTTTTTTAGAAACAGAAAAAACTACTGTTATTTTTCAAACCAGACCAGTTCAGAACCAGCTTAACCCGAACCGGTTCATGAACAAGCCTAAATCTTTGCTCCAAATGCAACAAGGAAGTCTCCCTCAAGGGCAGACAACAATTGCCGCTACGACCACCATGACGATCTCTCTCGACGTGAATCAACCAGCTATCGCTAATCCCTCGTCCAATTGGGAGATTGCGATGGTAGTGCAGTACAAGTGGCGGAGGAGGAGCCACCAAAGCCCAAGGTATCCAGTCGATGCGGGACTTGTAACAAGAAGGTGGGGCTAACAGGGTTCAAATGCGAGGGCAATTTTGCCCTTTCAAATTGTTAATACATCACGTGAATGAGGTTTTGTTGGAAATTTCGAATGGATGGTGGTAATTGTAGGCTTAGATTATTCTGAAGTCGTGACGACACTTTCAGATTGAAACTATTTGGAGGCACCCAAACTTTCAATCGGATAAAATCAGAATACTGAACTAGAACTTGAGAGAAGGATTGTGAATGTTTGAGATGAATTTTTGGATCTCAACTATGCCCAATTTATAGTGTTTGGCACACCCTTTGAAGGAGACACTTTGCCCCTTGGAAGAGACACAACATCCCTTGGCCAAGGTATATACCATTTCGGCCAAGACATGCCCTTTGATTCAAAATTTTGGCTCCAAAATCAAAGGGACACCTTAGGAAGACTCTAGAAACATTTCGGCCCTAGACATGGTTTTGCCCTTAGCCATGGTTCGGTCCAATGCTTGGTTCTAAAGCAAGTGTCCAAAAACCGGGAATTTTGAGGTTTAAATAAGTTAAGTCATTAGTTCCAAAATTCAAATTTTCAATGAATTTTAGAATAGTGACTTTATGAATAGTGACTTTATGAATAGTGACTTTAGAATAGCTCGACCCCAGCCAGGGGCGCTGCCCCTTGGACCCCGCCAGGGGCGCTGCCCCTAGACCCTGCAAAGGGGGCCTTTGACCCCATTGCCTCATCTCTAATCAACCGATGAATCTCCAATACAATGAATCATAATATACTTAAACAAGCGTGCACTCCGCACCCTCCTAACTTGTTTAATGAGATACTATGATCCCATTGATCAACTAGTCAATCCAATTACACTAAAATATATAACAGGTTTCAACCACAATTTAACGGTTGCTAGATAGAATGGGAAAACTTTCACTTTTTTCAAATATGAGAATACATTTTTTTACAATTTAACCTTAGGAGAAATTGAAAATTTGACTAAAGTTTAGGGGCAATATCGTAATTTATCATTGGATAAAATATCTGTTTTTTTAATAATAATAATAATATAGTATTCCATTCGTTTGAAATATTTCACGTCGACAATGTCAAATGGTTTGTCATGGAGTCAGAGGGCGCCTTATTCTTCTGCATTCGGCGAGCAAACTCCTAATTCTCTCTCTTTCTATCGGAACTTGATATCTACAAAATTTCCCGAAACAACCATTATTTTCTGGATTGGATTCTGTGGGAAAGTAAATTCTTTGCTGCTTATATCCAGCAAAGTAAGGCTTGTGAATCTCCGCTCCTCTTTCGCCTCTCTCCTTAACTGCCATAACGCCAAAACCCAGAATCGTCTCTCCTTTTCGCTGAAATCCCATTCCAGCCTTAATAATCGCTGCTGTTTCCTGATCATATGAATCTCATTTTCGTGAGGATGAATTTCACTGTTCAGCTAACTGCGGTGACCAAAAACAATGCAGAACTAGAACAAGCGGCACTGATTCGTCCTTGGGTAGCTGCTTGAGTCTGATTCATTCTTTGTTGAGGAATCGAGAGCGCACGATGAAGAGCGAAGAACAATCAAGGTTTCTGTTTGGAATTTCGCTCACTGATCGGCCCAAGTGGCAGCAGTTCCTTATTTGCTCTTCTGGGTTCTTCTTCGGTTACCTCGTCAATGGCGTCTGTGAGGTCTGTGTTTCTAATTATTCGCCCCTTCTGTTGGTTGATCAACATATAGCTTGCTATTATTGTTTAGTCAATGAAATCTTTGTTTTGTGGTTAATTTCATAATTCTGAAATGAAATCTTTGTTTAGTATTTTCTGTGAAATCCTATTTGATATGGTTTTAATTTCATCTATATTCAGGAATATGTGTATAATCGGCTCAAATTTAGGTAAATTTCTGTTCTTTTCCTGGAAGGGAAGTATAAAAACTCCTACACAGCACAGCGTTGGACCAGAATCTTACTGCAGCTAGTGGCGCTATGCTGGATTCTTGGCTAGTTATTAAATAAATAATTGTTCTTATGCTTTCTTCGGTTTGACAGATAATCCATGTTTCGCTTCATCTGTACAGCTATGGTTGGTATTTCACTTTTGTCCAAGGATTTGTCTATCTGGCACTCATTTACTTGCAGGGTTTCACCACCAAGCATATGGTGAACCCTTGGAGAACATATGTGAAACTCTCTGCTGTTCTAATGGGTTCTCATGGATTGACCAAGGGTTCCCTGGCTTTTCTCAATTACCCAGCTCAAATCATGTTTAAGTCCACTAAGGTACAGTAATTTGTAGAAATTGTTTACTTTTTACCATCTTTTGCATTACTTTCTCTTGTATTTTGTGTAATTGAGATTGCATATAAGGTATGATTACAGAAGATAAATGCATTGTAGTATTTTATTAGATTTTCTGCAGATCGTACTGATTTTTGAATCATGTTTTAAATGAAATACACCAGGTTAACTCTGATAGAGGCTTTTATAAATCTAAAAACCCAGTTAGCTATTCAATTGTGTTTGATATTGGAAATAAAACAAATAGTAATTTTTTTTATTTTCAGGTGTTACCAGTAATGCTGATGGGAGCGTTTATTCCTGGCTTGAGAAGGAAATACCCGATTCACGAATACATATCTGCGCTGCTGTTAGTAATCGGTTTGATTCTATTCACATTAGCAGATGCTCAGAGTTCCCCAAACTTTAGCATGATTGGTGTTATGATGATTTCTGGTGCTCTAATCTTCGATTCGATGCTGGGAAATTTGCAAGAAGCCATTTTTACCCTAAATCCCGATACCACGCAGGTAACTTCTTGAACAATTCAATGTTGATGTGAATATTGCCTGCATACTCTTTGCCTTTATACAAGAATAATGGTTGTATTTTATCAACAGATGGAGATGCTGTTCTGCTCTACCGTTGTTGGATTGCCGTTCTTGATTCCGCCAATGGTGCTGACTGGAGAGCTGTTTACGGCCTGGAGTTCATGTTCTCAGGTAAAGAACATTCCCTTTCATGGGATGCTAATTTACAAATTGCTGTAGAAAAATAGTAGAACATGCAGTTGGAATAGGTCTTGGTCTCTGCTGTCAAAATCGTGTCTCTGAATTGACTTCCAAAATTTAAGCTATTTTTCTCAAAGTAATGGACCACTTTGACATTCAATGCATACCACTACTCAAATCAATGTCCCTTCCTTTGGTAGGCAGCTAAGTTCTATCTTGTAAATAAAGCAATGGAGTTGGAAAAGAATATATGCTTAGATTTCAGATCAAAACTGGGTTTATTATAATTAAGAAAAAAAAACAGAAAAAAGAGTAATTAGATGAAGATAGAATTTTTAGTAGGGGAAAATAGATAATGATATGTTTGACCGAGTTGTGAGTTGTTTTAGTGTAGATCTTGTTTATTTCGGAGGTAATATTTTGTCTTTTGGTCGTTGTAGAGTACTTAATCAAATAAGACTAATAGTTGCTGTCAAGCGTGACATGATAATATGTCAAATAATATAATTTAGTATTTAAAAAATCAAAACAATATAGGGAAACTTTCCTGAATTTTTCTAAATAATATTTTGTTAAAATAAAAAATATTTGAAATAAGATTTATTAAATATTCTATATGTATATCTAACTTATAATTTAGCTAGTCTTTTAAAAAATATGCAAGACAATATTATTATAAATAAAAAAATAAAAATAAACAAGAAAATAATACTATTTTTATTTATATAATATTAAGGATATAAAATAAAATAAAAGTATAAAATTTTGAAAAATATGAAGAAAAAAAGTTAGTTTTTGGATATTATATTATAATTTATTTCATATTTTTAATAAAATATAAAATCCAAAAAATAATATTTTTCCAATTTGTTTAGTTTGCTTTTCATTTATTTCATGTTTTTTTAATAAATATTACATAAAAAAAAATCATTTTTTTATTTTTTAAAATTTGTAACCATTTTATTTATAATATTTATTTCAATTTTTAATTTCATATCTTTAATAGAACATTATATAGAACAAAATTGTTTTTTTTTTCTTGTATTATTTTATATCGTGGTTTAATCATGTCAACAAAACTTGTACGTACATTTGGCAAAGAAAAACTTGTACATACATTTGGCCAAAAAAAACTTGTACATACATTAAAGTTAGCGGAACTGTTGAAAACGTTTTCATCTAAAATTAACAAAATGAAATTTTATTTCCATAAAAAAGCTTAAAAACATTTTAATTTTAAAAACATACTATGCCATGTGGTATATATATCACGGTGAAGGAATATTTTCTCTTCAAACTAGCCTATTGTTTAGTTTGATATTAACATTGTTTCCATGATCTTGTTGCAGCATCCTTATGTGTATGCAGTCCTTGTTTTTGAAGCCATGGCAACATTTATTGGTCAAGTTTCTGTCTTGTCCCTCATTGCCCTCTTTGGAGCTGCAACTACTGCCATGGTAATCTCTCCCTCTATAAATTCAATTTGTGGTAGAGATTATCACAACTATACAAATGCAGAAAAAATTATCTTGTCATTTTTACCTTCTCTTGAACCTAACTAATGACCCATCTGTTTTTTCTTCTATTTATGATTTAGATCACAACTGCAAGAAAGGCTGTGACTTTGTTGCTATCATACATGCTATTTACTAAACCGCTAACCGAACAGCACGGGTCCGGGCTTATCCTTATCGGTATGGGAATCATTCTGAAGATGGTGCCGGAAAACAAGCCTGCTGGCCCGCGAACAAAGCCTAAGGTAGACTTGAAGCATGAGATGTCTTCTGTTAATGGAGAAGGCAGTCATGGAAGAGATGAAGAAGAAGAAAGGATGGGCCTAGTATGATGCATTTTAGTAGAGTGGAAGATAGAATAGTTTCTTCGGAGTAATAAATTATGACCATTATTATACAATATGGATTTTAGGGTTTACAATTCTAGGTAGAATAATATTCTAATTGGCTGTAATTTTCATAGAAATTATTGTTATTATCTTAAAGAATCAGTGAATGTCGGGTTGATGTGTTTATGCTTAATCTCTTCATCTGGTTACAGGGACGAAGCCATAAATTTTCTTTAGTGGGACAACTATTAGAGTAAGGACAAATAGTTGAACTAAAAAAGTAGTGGGGGTAAATATATAATTTGAAAGGGTTAAATTGAAAATTATTGTATTTTTTAAGATCAAATTTACAAAAAGTCAAAAATTGAGATTACCATTTCTTAATAGTTTTGCCCTTGGTTCGTTCCGTCACCAACCACCACGTTTCTGTATGTTGTGTGCAGAGTAAATGAGAATAGTTTAGTTTGGATCTTCAAACTAATATCTTAGCATAATTAGTGCTGACTCGACGATGTAATATGAAAAGTATAAAGCTCGATATTACATAATCTAGTTTATTTACCAGACATTCTAGAAGCAGTTGAATTTGGGCATAAACCTCTAATGCATTTAACTATTTATACACTAATATAAGATATAATATGTATGACTTGAATATAGATATTCAAATATATAATATGGGATCATAAGCTCTGGATCATTCTCTCTGTTCCTAGAGTTTGGCGCATCTCTTTATGTTATGACGAAATTTTAGAATCAAAGTAAATGTGGATGTCTTGTATATACCCACGTTGTGGGGAAGGTTTAGAACATTGCAATTGTAATATCATGTACGGATGAGCAAATTACTTGAAACAGGTTGGGTAACAACGTACCCAGAACTGTTAGTATAAATATGTTTTGGATAGGTTCCGGTTCTAAATACAAATGAGTAGATTTCAAGTTTAAATTTAAATACATTGTTTATTATGAGTAGATTATAGGAATCTTTAAAATTATAGGATACCATAAACTGACTACCCGTATTATGTACGACTAGACAGGCTTCATATTCTTTTGGTTAAATTTGGAATACTGGTCGACAAGAAATAATTCATTAGACATGAAGTGCTCAATAGTCAAAAATCTAAGTTACAGTGGAACTTAGTATATTGGTTTCATAGTATATAAGTTCGGGTGGAACTTAGTATATTTGCTCAATAGTCAAAAATCTAAGTCAACAATGTACCTATGTGGTGACCAAGTTTTTTGGGTTGTCACTAAAAATCGAATTTCCGCAACAACAAATATGATGTTCATTGTTTGAGGTATATAGATGCGGCCAAATATAACGTCATTTAAAGATCTTTTTAGTGTCAGTTGCTTTTAACACAAATATAATCTAGCGATAACAAAATATTATCTCTAAAAATCTCTTTTAGCGTTGAACGATATTATCTGCAATATGACTGAACCAGATGAAACTCATTTATAAAATTCAAACTGTATAGCCTACATTCCTTAACCTCATGTGACTTTCTCGTATAAGCTTCAGTTATGTTCTCTCTACTCCTATGTGCTTCTTTCTATAAACCTCTCTCATTTTCTCCATGTTTCTCTTAGGATCTTCGTGGCGGAACCGGAGGCCTTCCAAAAGCTGGTAACAGAGTGATTCCATGACCTTTCTTCAAGAGGATGCGATGAATTATTCATGTCAAAATCACCAATGGATAGGATCATTATTGATTTCAACAACAGGACGGTAAAAGTCTTCGACATATGCAACACGATCCGCCATGGAATCGAGCATATCAGACAATGCCAAAAACTTTTAGGAGAGGGTTAGTTCTTTCGATTAGAAGTAAAGTAAGATTAAAAAAACTGATTTTTTTGTTATGTTTTTATTTCTTTAATCCACTTCAACTACTTAAATTTAGGGTTTCCATTTTACCAAGGATGTATGGTACGACCAACTCAACGTTCGCCCTCGAGAACAAGGTAACAGAAAGGAGAAAGAGATATGAGAGAGCTAGAGAGAGAATAAGTTTGTTATTTCATTCTTGCATTCTTCGGACGTCCCCATGCCCATAATAAAGGTTAACTACATGGGTTTACAAAATTATTGTACTACCTACATCTTATTATCAGCCCAGACCAGTGGCCTGAACGATTGGAACATAACATCACACCCTTCCTCAAGAATCGACATTGTCCTCATGGTCAAAGTTGGGGTACTTGGGTCTTGTCTCCTCCAGGAGATTCCATGATTCCTCACTCTCTTCGCACCCCTCCCATTTGACGAGAACATTTGTAGCAACTTGATTTCCTCGAAGTACCATCTTACGAGCGAGAATAACATGTGGCACATATTGGTCGGTCTTGTTGAACTCAGGTGGCAAAGGTGTGGAATCACTCACGACTCCATGAGTGTGCTTGAGCTGCGATACATGGATGGTCAAGTGTATCAAGGTCGAAAATCGGAAGGTCTAGCTTGTATGCCACAACACTGATTTTATCTAGCACCATGAATGACTCAAAGTAGCGTGGCTGCAGTTTCTGACTACCTCTACTCTTTAAGGAATGTTGGCTATACAGTGCAATTTAAGGAAGACCCGATCACCAATATTGAACCTTCGTTATGTTCTCCTTCGGTCGGTCACCCGCTTCATCATGTTCCGAGCTCTCTCCAAGTGGAATTTTAGCAGTTGGATGTTCTCTTCCCTATCTCGAACCATGACGTCCACCGATTCAATTCTCGAATCCTTTGCGAAGTACGGTATGTGTAGTAGAGGCGAGAACCCATATAATGCCTATAACAGGGTCTTGATCGTCGAGTGGAAGTGGTTTTATACCACCATTCCGCTAAGGGTAACCATTTGGACCATGTCGTATTCTTTTCCCCGACCATACAACACAAATATGTCTCGAGGCAACGGTTAATCACATTGGTTTGCCCGTCAGTTTGTGGGTGATACGATGACGATATACACAAGGAAACTCCCATTCGCTGGAACATCTCCTTCCAAAAATAACTCATAAATATAGAGTATCGATCACTCACGATGTTGTTCGGTAAGTCGTGCAACCTATACACCTCATCCATGAAGACTTGTACCACAAAATTCGCAGTATATGGGTGACTGATGAAGTGGTCATACTTCAATAGTCAACCAAGCACTACGAGAATCACCTCTTTGTCATTCGACTTTAGTAATACGGTAATAAAATCCATGGAGATATCCGTAAAAATTGCTTGCGATATAGGGAGCGGTTGAAGTAGCTCGGGAGAAGCGGACCTATCATACTTGTATCGTTGGCACACTTCACAATTACGAACAAACTCTTGCACATACCTCTTGAGTCCTTTCCAATATAAGAGTGAAGTGATGCATTGTAACGTTGTGGTCGTCCCCGAGTGACCATCCATCATAGATTCGTAAAAGATGGACAGGATGTCCCTCTGCAGCTCGTCGTTCTGCCCGATCACAAGCCTGCCTTTTCGCTTTAAGTGGAATGCGGAGATCTACTACTCGTGTCAGGGGTAGTCCTTGTAGTTCTTTGAATAAGTCATTCAACTGAGTCAGAAACTTATGGATCTTCCCACATGTTTCTCCTCCTTCGGTCACACTGGTTGAAAACATAAATGGGTGATTGTCTGTGTTCGGCTGAATCGACAGACTGCACAACTGAACAGAGGCTACATCTTCCTTCTTTGCTAACAATTTGCTCATCTGGCTTGTGTCGTTCATGTGAACTGATCTGCTCGGTTACCCTACAACTCACATAACTCGTCTCCTCGAACAAACCTCATGGTTAACTTGCCAAAGTTCCACAAAATATCATCTAATGTGGTTGGTCATTCTACCCCCAAGACCATGTGATAATTCTCTAGCGAAACGAGGAAAACATTAGTGTTGAACTGATGTCCTTGCATACTCCATTGGAAGACCTTACATACCTGACTACAAATCATCTCATTGTCGGTAGCTACCAATACCTTCAATGGTGGAACCGTTTCTGTTTGACAACTGAGCTTATCCGCTATCGACTCATCGAGGAAATTATGGGTGCTTCCCGAGTCTATAAGTAATTGCAATCTCCTATTGTTGTCTTCGTCTTCCACCTTCATTGTTGAGTACTTGAGTGTGCTCGTGATAGCGTGAATCGATATTTCGAGTGAATCTCCTGTTTCTTTATATTCTCTCACTTCAATCAAAAAAAATTGTTTCCCTTTACATACGTGATCAATCGTGTACCTCTCCAGGCACCAATAACACAACCATTTAGCTTGACGAACTTCCATTTAATTTCCATGTTATTAGTCAGCCTCGTACCCCTATTTCTAACATAATTCTTATTTCCAGCAAATGAACTCCTAGGCATGGCAATGTTATTACTTGCAGTATTACTTAGAGGAAATGATTGTTTACCCAGTGAGTAGGAGTGTTTGCCAAGTGCATATGAACGGTTCTGGTTCTTGATGATCTCATCATGAAGCTTTTCTAGGGAGTATGCTTCCTGAAACGTCTGAGGGTGTTAAATTCTCACCGAACTCTGCAGCTGCAACTCCAAGCCTCAAATGAATTGACTCACGGCTGACCTTTCACTCACGTTTTCGATGAGTTGGATCCGGTGAAGAAAAACGTTGAACCCCCACTGATAATCTGGAAATAATATATCTTGGCGCAAGTTCTTCATTTCAAGTATTGGGTCACCAAAACGCCCCTCGCTGAAACGAACTTGGAGGGCATCGACATAATCCAACCAAGAAAGTGTGCGACCTTTTTGCATTTGTATCTTCATAAATCCTTGGTGTCACTACAAGGCATCACATTCGAGGTAGATTTTCGCCACCTTGAGTTTTGCATCATCCTACGTTCTATCGATTTCAAAATAGAGTTCAACCTGATAAAGCCAGTTTGCGACGTCACTTCCAGATAAACGGCAAAAGACTATCCTTCCAAAATTATACATATGGTATTGCTCACGGTTCTCTTATTGTTGTAGTTGTTGGTTCTATGGTGGCGGTGGTGTGGTGATTCCCATCGTGGCCGACTTGGAGTTCCCTTTTCCAGAACCGAGAATACCAGAGTATCGATGGAATTCAGCAATCTGGGAGTACATAGACGCCCTCATTAAATGGATGTACTCAAACAAGGATTAGTTTCTGTTGTTGGCAGCGGTCATTTGTTCGGTCAGCTCGTGCAAGGTGGCATCTACTCAAGCATCCTTTTGCGCGCGAGTTTCATTCATTGTTGCCATGTCGAATGTTGCGACTGGAAATTTCCCTACTAGGTAGGTCCTCCTCCAACCGGCGGCGTTTGCGGTGGATGACAGGTGCTCTGATACCATATGGTACAACCAACCCAACGTTCGGCTTCGAGAACAAGGTAACAGAAAGAAGATAGAGAAAGAGATGAGAGAGCTAGAGAGAGAGAGAGAGGGAATAAGTTTGTTATTTCATGCATGCATTCTTCGGGCGTCCTCATGCCCATAATAAGGGTTAATTACATAAGTTTACAAAGTTATTGGTCTACCTACATCTTATTATCAGCCCATACCAGTGGCCCGAACAATTGGATCGTAACAATTTAGGGTTTCCAATTGAACAAATTCTACCTCCAGTGGTTGAGCTGCAACTATCTTGTAAGTCATCTTTCTTGTCTCCTCTTCTGTTTTTAGAATCGTTTGTGAAATCATAAAAAATAGGTAAATTTTCGTTACTTGGTTGCTAAGTATTTGAAAGTCTAGTTTGTTTTTTGAATTTTTAGGTTGAAAGTCCCTCTCAAACGCATTCTTCATCTCTGGTCCTTTAACTATTTGTTGTCATTAGATTAGAAGCAACATGAACTGGTTCTCTTTCCTAAATGAGGACGAGGACTTATCATGCTCACGGGGTATGTTGAAGTATATAATAAGAAATGACAATATGCTTTATGCTTAATTGCTACATAAATAAGTCTCGACCCTTGAGCATTTTGTTTGGGTTTAAGGTTATTATGATCCAACAAAGATGACTGTGGTTACTCAATTATATATATATATATATATATTGTATAATAAGTTTGTCTTGATTACTCAATTGTGTTCTATTTGAATCTTTGTTCAGGTAAGTTGGTGATTGCTTCTTGATTTGACGTCGTAGATTCTCTAGAATTTCACTAAAAGTGTTAGAATTTGTATATGGCGTTGTTTAGGTTCAAGGGTTGAACCTCTCGGATACACATAAATAGCTTCAAGAATTTCTGAGGCATGAATATGAATATGAGAAGGTCTATTTCTAATTGATATTTCTTACATTCTTCAACTATTTTTCTTCAATTCGTGTTATGCTGAGTAGTTCATTAGGTAATTACAATTTCTCCTATGGTAAAACAAAGGTAATATTTCTTCATATTGGTTAAGAATTAGTTGATGATTGATTTAGTAGATGTTCTTCAGTTTTTCTTTATTCAAATGACTTCTTACGATTTGGAAAATATAACAAGATCTTTACATATAACTTAGTAATTTTTTGTATATATTTTTCTTGTTTGTTTTTACTAATGAAATGGAAACATAGAGGGAAGTCTAAATGCACCATAGGCTTCTTATCCTGCTAGATTGGTGTGCTACCTTATTTTTTTTCATTATATAGTCCACTTAAGGCCAATAATAGAGTTTGATAATGCATAGAAGGGTAATGCACTGTAAGGTGAGTTGTCCACGCCATTTTTATGGATCATAGTTTTTTGTTTGCAGATGTTCCATCTATCTTTTTTTGTTGATCGAGCAATCGAGACTCAATTAAATTCCAATTAAAGGACTAGGGTCTTTATCTTGACCCAGAACAGACCCCACGCATGGGCGAGTTGATTTGGTCAAGACCTAGAGCTAGCCCATTTAATTAGACTCAATTAAATCAAAACTCAATTGTAACAAATAGAAAAGTTTAAAAGAATTTTATTGTGATATTTTTAAAATTCTTATATTATTTTTGTAATTTTCAAAAAGTATTTTGTTGAGTTTAAATGAAAATTTTGAAGGAAGACGAAAATTGAACCTTTGTTAAACATTAAGAATCAAACTTTTCATTTTTTGACATTGCGAGGAAACTCATTTTTGACCAAACATCTAGGGAGAAAATGATATTTAATCCTATATCTTATCGTTAAACTATATAATAAATAAATATACTAATATAAACTATGTAAATCCAAATATCAGTGTTATTAGAACCAGACCGAACTGCCGATCCAACCAAATCTGGTCGGGAACCGGACCCCTGTCCGATTTTGGTTCAATTAAAAGACGGAAATGCACAGTGGACCTAATTGAACAGGTGTTAACCAATCATTTTTTTTAAACCAGCGATTTCCTGTTCTTGTTCTTTGTTTTTTGTTTTTATTTTTTAATCAAATCGATTGATCAGTTTTCTTCACTTCGGTGCAGCCGTTCCACTTCCAACTTCGAGGTTCTTCACTTTGGTGCTTCAGTTCTGCCTTGTTGTTGCTTTGGTGCTTCCAGGTTTTTCACTTCTATGCTTCGGTTTTGCCTTGTTGTTGCTTCGGTGCTTCCAGGTTTTTCACTTCGGTGCTTCGGTTTTGTTGCCTTGCTTTGGTTCAACATCGCTGATTTGTTGATTTGGTTTGTTTGAGTGAAATGTAAAGGATGTTGTTTCAGACTCCATTGATTCCCTTCAGGTGTTTCCTCTTTTGATTAAGTGTGAACAATCATGAATTTATTCCAAAAAGTACAGAGATTTGATCTTTATCCTAGGGTTAATTACTTGAAACGTTACACATGTTTGACCAATGCGATTAATTGGTTACACATATTTTTTCGCGTGACTTAATGGTTACACATGTTCCAGCATGTGACTGATTGGTTATTCTGTCACTCAACCGTTAAAATTTTCTGTCTAATTCTCATGTGCAGGCAACGTGATCGGAGGTAGTTTATTTTTGGATATACAAAATTACCTTGAAGCCCCTTACGTTCCCTTTATCCAGTTTCATCAACCATTTCGTTTCCCCCATTTCTGTTGTCAGACCATTCTCCTCTTCGGTGTTGTCGAAGTCCTCTGCCGAAGAAGCTGTTGCGCCTTCGCCTGCCCTGCATTTCCGAGGTAATGTTCTTCTTCTGCTCTTCTTCAACTTCCGAAATCATGAACTCGTGTTTCGTGTTGTTGCCGCGAAATTTCACCGTGGTGTCTTGTCGATTGATTTCATTTCTACCCGTGCTGTTGTCGACCAGGCTTGATTTCGCAGAGAGTGGCGTCACGTGGTTGATTTGGTGCGACTGAAATCCCTTTCCCTTGTTGATCGAGCAAAGGTACGACGACATTTAGGGTTTATTATTTGTTTGCGAAATTCTGTGTGTGATAATGTGTATTTTTCCGAAAGTTGCTGTTGAAAAAGTATGACATAGCATAGTTATGTGTTTTAGTGCATAAAGTTTGAATTTTTCGGCCAAATTTGAACTTTTGATGTTTAAGTTTTGTCATTTATGTATGTTTCTGTGTTAAGTTTTACTGATTGTGGTTAAACAGTCGGAGTTCGAGTGTTGTGGCTTCTTCCTTGGTTCGTTTTGTTGGTTTGTTACTCCCGTTTTAAATGTTCTCTTCTTTGGTTGCATTAGGAATTGAAAACTGTGGTTCAATGGGGATGAAAGATCACATTGCCGAAGCCATTTTTTTATCATGGTGGAAAGTAGATTTTTCATCAATGGATGTCTGTTTCAGGTTTTGAATGGAACATGTTAGTGCTGATTTGTTACGGCTGTTTAACCTTTTAATCACATTTATGTGAAACATGTTGTACTATTTAATCACATTGTAGGTAACATGTTAAACCTTTTAATCACACTATTTAAACATCAGTAACCATTTAATCACATTTGATGATAACATATGTGGCCATTTAATCAAATTACATCGTAGTATATACTCTTTACTTTAGATACTTTGCAATTGAAAATCAGCTTCTGAACAACTGAAACACAGCTGCAAAACAACTTCAATACATAACATGAAGAACTGAAATCCATTTCCACAAAATATTGATCAACTAATTCAAATACAGCTACTTGTGTACTACATTGATCAAAAGTAAAGAACACGGAACGACAATTGCAGCATACAACTTCCAGTGTTTTGTTTCGCAGCAGCTTCAGCAGCATGTGCAGTCCCAAGTTTTGATCTAAGTTGTCCCTCCACACCTTGAAACTTAAACACGACGTTTCTTCCATATTGACACATCGGTGAATCTTCCCATTGGAAAAATCCGCACCCATGATTTTGTACAGATTACACAAGGCAACGAATCATAAACTAGTAACAATCATGAACCAACAAAAATGGAACAAGATGTTAAAATTAGGGTTCTTAACAAAATTAGGGTTTCTAACATAACAAACTAATAGGGACAACATGGTACAAAAAACGTACAATTACCTCAAAATGTGAACACCCATGAAACCTACGACCGAAATTCTTCCAAGTACCCGCACATTTGACTGACGAAATCTCACCGCAGAAATATAATCGGGGCGTTGACACTAAACGGGATGAATCTTGGATGCTAGAGTGAGAACGCACAAACACCAAGTGCTCTCGATGAGGGGAGGGGTCAAACCCAGTCCATGCTTCCTTCTTCATCTTCGAAGGAACGCTCTGCTGCTTCAATTGGAATGGAAATGACTTCTAATATAGAACATAAAGGGCATTTAAGGAAGTTAAGGTTGCTTTTAACTCACGTGCACGACACATGACAAAATTAACGATGATATTTAATGGTGAACAGTAAAAATGACCATTTAGTCACATGCTGAAACATGTGTAACCATCCTGCACAAGTTATAACCTATTAGTCACTTGCGCAAACATGTGTGATGTTTCATGTAATTAACCATTTATCCTATCTACACCATTAAACAAAGCCATTTAAGTAGAAAGTCGAAGATTCTATATGATTCCTAGTACTGATCGGGAGAAAAACCACATGTTTTCGTTCATTTTCTAGCAAATGCATGTTGAATTGAGCAGCACAAGTGGCAGACTCGACATAACTTGCATTACCTCTTTGTATCCGTTAAGCGTGGTGGCGATAGTCATCCTGAAGAACAATGACTGAAAACATGACACTAACCAACGCTATTCTCAACCATCTTAAATTCCCCAAATGAGAAGGGGCAGGAAATCAAGGATTCTGAGGGAGCTCCTAGTGCGTGCTTCCTCTTCTTCCATTCTTCATTGTTCATAGTTCAGTTCAACATTCGACCTGAACAACCTTCCTTCCAGTTTCTTCTGTTGTTGTTACCTTGTTGAATTGAGAGTAGTATATATGCCTAACCGGATCCAACCGGGTTGAACTGACCGAACCGGTAACCGACCCTTTCACCCGTTCGAGAGTCGGTCCGAATGTGATAAAATTGCTTAATATACATGACCATAATAAATATAGATATTTAAACATATATTATGGACCCACAAGCTCCGCTGTAATCTAATATGGGGCCATTGTAAAGCTCGGACTGGGATATTCCTTTCCCATTAACAATAAAGGAATGAAACAATCCATCCGCTGAAATTGAAAGTTAGTTCACCACTCGATCCAACGGCCACAATTATCATCATTCTGTTAACTCATTCGGTCGAATTCAAAACGAGAAAATGTTCTTCTCTCCACTCTGTCTCACAGCGGCCTTCTTCATCACTGTAACTAGCAGCAGACGGAGGGAGAAAAGAGCTAGAGGTTCATTCAGAACCCGACTTTTTCTGCTCCACTCGAAGAATACGAGACAATACCATGAGCAGGAAACGTCTCTCAACATCCGAATACAACCCTGATTCTACCGATTCATTAGTAGGTTCCTCTCATTCCCCTCGAAACCCTAATTGATGTCACTGCTGTTCTGTAATTGCATCACTGATCATTTTCTTTATTCAAAAGGGAACATTTTTGGTTAATCATCAAATTTTTTTTTTTTTTTTTTTTTTCTGTTCCTTCAAATTTCTGTTCTTCCTTGAAGGAGCTGAGCGTAATTGGTATTGGTCGTTGTGGAGCTGGTCGATGCTTTGATATGTGTTTCCTTAGCTCAGAGAATGAGGGAACAGTTTTTGATGCTTGAGTATGGTGGTTGAGGTTTGAAGTTTTCAATGTAGATATCTGTCGTACTATTATTAACATTGAAAACCCTAGCTTCTGCTGATTCAGTGTAACTGTTTGTTTGCTTTATATTGGTCACCCCTCATTTCATTAATGCAAAAAATTTGTATGTCTAAGTTTGCTGTGCTGAATTTCTGCCTTTCCATTTTTTGATAATAATCTGTAGACAGTTTATTGAAGCTCGTTGTGGTAGGCTTTTTTGTTGTGGGTGTTGGGAGGCCCCTAATAGGGGATTTATAGTTGCTTACTTGCTTACTTTTGTCACTCACTGTGGTGCAGTACTGGAATAAAAGAATAACTTCTGGATCTCCTTTTGACAATCATAGCGCAGAACCCTCTCAACAACCAGTGGTATTGCCATTAGATGCTCAGCAAGCTGAGTTATCTAGACGACATGTTAGAGCTCTTAATACCCAGTTTGCGAGGTCTGTCAGGTGTCAACACATCTTTATCCTTCCGTGTTTTGGAATCTTTCATATGAATTATCAACTTCTGGTAATTAGTAATCATTCTACGTTCATAATTACTATATGTATATCTATCAGAATCGTGCTCATGTCTGTTCTCTACTCAGTTGGGTGCAGACTCAACTAAAGCATCATCCTGATGAACTTTGGGAAGATGGAGTCAGGGACTACATTAGCCATGCTTCAAGCATTTTGGTACGGGTAATTATTTTTCTTATGAAGAAGTTTTGTTGTACTTATACAAATACTTATTCTTGCATGGGAACTTTATTGATTTATCTTTTGGCATTAATGCATTATGCCTAGTAGCCTAGTACGGAAATTGTTCTCATGTTGACTGTTGATTTTTCAATCAAATCAATCACTATTTTCTTCATTTATGATTGTTAATTAGGTTTGATTTGATAAAGTTATCGTACTTATGTTAAAAATTCATAACTTCTTTATGCTAAACCATATCATTGTTTGCGAGGTTTTGTGACATATTACTAGAAATTGAATTTCCACAAGTTGATTGGCATCTGTTGCTGTTGTCTGTTTTTGCTGCAAGACGAGTAGACCCTTTAAACTTTAAAGGGTCTACTCGTCTTGCAGCAAAAACAGACAACATATAGCTTTCTTCGACTTAGTACATTGATTGTATATTTTCATTGCTGTTGCAGGAGAAATTCAGTGATGTTGTTAATTGGATCAAAGCAAATTCTTTAAAAGGCCAGAGTTTCTCAGCTCCTGGAACAAATAATGCTGATAAAAAAATACCACCTGAAAATAAGGAGGATCTTACAATGCCAACTTTCGGATTTGAAAGATTTAGCTGTTCTAATAATCTCTTTAGTCTTTTGATCTGAAATTACAATGCGTTCATGTTAATATATATAAGTTGATTAAATGCGCTTTTGCAGAAGAGGAGGAACAACCTAGCGGCCCATCAGTGAAAAAAACAGGAGAAAAGGGGATCATCACTGTCCATGAAGTAAAGTGCAAACTTTATGTAAAGGTACACAAAATAGAGGGGAGGGGGGAAGTCAGTTTTACTTAAAAGTTTCTGACATTATATGATTCCAATATTCAATTCATATCATTAATGTTCTTCCTAATGAAATTTCATTATCTAAAAAGTCTTCATCATCTCCATGTATGTGCAGAATCTATCTAGTTATCAGAATTGACAGTTGTTTTCTTTATATCAATGTGTTCAGGCAATTGATCCAGACAAAAAGGATGCTTGGAAAGATCGAGGTGCAGGGCAGCTTTCAATTAAGTGCAAAGCAGGTGCCGACAAGGGAACAAAGGACTCAAAACCAACAATTGTTGTTCGATATGATGTATGCATCTCTTTTATATACTTAAGCCTAAGAAATTCATTAGATATGTGATATGAATAATGCTACCAAGTAAAAAACTTGAGGTAAAACTTGCACTATCTTACAATTTCCAAAAATGGTTGATTATCTCATTCAAGAAACGTTTTCCTTCTCTGCTTTTTACTAAATTTCCAGGTGGGAAAGGTGATTCTAAATGCTCTGTTGTATCCGGGCATCAAGACAAGCATGCAGAAGAATTCGATTGTTGCTATATTCCATTCTGCGGTATTATTTTTTTTTCATTTGATTTTGTTGTGTATCAATTTTATAAGATTCGTGAGAATTGGACGGTCTTATGATATGCATGGTTATATGGTGTTTTCTGTAGGATGAGGGGGACCAAAGCGACAATGTGGTGGCTCGGACCTTCTTAATTAGGACTAAAACAGCAGACGATCGCGATAAATTAGCAGCAGCCATTCGAGAATTTGCCCCCACCTCCTGAATGTGATGGGGTTGTCCGATTTTCCCAATCCAAATCTTGGTTCATCCTTTTGCCACATTTTGGTATAGGTAAACTGTTTATACACAAATACCACCCATGGAGCTGTCAAATTATGTCCCACCTAAAGATGACCAGCACTCAATCCGTGTTCGGGTTGGATAAGAATTAGGGATACAATTCAAGTTCAGATTGTCCTGTTCAACTCGCGAAAAAGACCAATTCAGTTCGGATCATGAATTTGGACCTGAACCTGACTCGCTGACCTGCCAAAAATGAGTTGCTTTTTCTCTTTATGTTATTTTTTTGCAAGTGGAAGTTTTTCAAAAAGTAATTTGCAAAACATATTTGAAAAAGTAACTATACAAAAAAAATATTTAGCAAAATGTATATAAGGGCTATTGGGGGCTAGTATTTTTTACAACGTGCGCTACTTGAAGTAGTGTTTTTAAAAAATCGTCACCCCAGGTAGCGTTTTTTTTTACGTTTTTTGACGACTTGATGTTTAATTAAAAATAAAATTATGTATCTATTAAAAAAAATTGTAATAAGTAGATATTATAATTGTGATTCAAATGATGCAAAAAATATTAAATTTGGACTTACGGATTGATTGTACGCTCTGTCGTAAGTTGAGATATGAAAATTTAACTTAAAAAAATCTAATTCAGACCCTGTAAGTTCAAACTGATCATGTTGAACATCATTTATGTCGTAATTCAATTATCTACCTAGGGTAAATTTTTTATTAGAAATACAATGATTTTTTAACCTAACATCGCTTGTCTTATAATTTGACCAAAATAATTAAATTCATTAGGTGAGAAATTTAATTACGTACTTACTCAAAAGATTTTTTTTTAAAATTACAGTCCGTGGTTAATTTAATTACGAATTAAATGACGTTAACTAGGTGTTAATTTTTTACTTTTAGACTGACCATATAATACAATACGTTAAAAACTCTACATACGATACAAAAATAACCAAACAGTGTTTTAAACAGTAAATTCACTTAGCAACATGTACTATCTAAGCTTATAGGGCCACACATGACTCATTGCTACCTCCCTGTAATAATTAGGGTTGATCATGGGCGGGCCGGTCCAGTCTTGAAGGCAAGACCGAGACCGAAATTTCGGTCATGCCTTCTGGAGGACCGAGACCGGCCTCGGTCAAAAAAGCCCGGCCGATTCGATCTTTCTTGACTCGAGCCGGTCTCGGTCCTGGACCGAATTTGCACAAAAAAAAATTATTGAGCTGTATTCTTTAGTAAAAGACGAAAGAATACTTCACCTCTAAAAAAAACACTATAAACTCAAGGTATTCTCTAGTAAATTTATCAGGATGTAACTTTTATAGAGATAGAAAACCTCCAAAATTCACATTACTTTCGGTGTGGTATTATGAAAATCTCAAATTCACCTTGCTTCGGTCTGGGTCGGTCCTAAACGAGCTTTCGGGAAAAAAGATCGAGACCGAGACCGACCTTGAAGAAAAAATCCCGTCCACTCGGTCCTAGTCGGGCCGGTCTCGGGCCAATCTTATCGGGAATTCGGTCCAACAGTTTTTTTTTATCACCCCTAGTAATAATGCACACGATCAACAAAGTATGCTTTTAGTCAAGAAAAATGTTAGTTCTACAACTTTCTCACTAGGATGAACGTGCTCCTCTTCACGCTTTATCGAACAACTCTGATTGATTCATTATCATGATAGCATATTGATACCTCTTTTCTTTTTCAAAAACAATTCAACTTCATTCAAACTCTGATCCCGCAATGTCCAAAATACATATTGAAATAAACGAAGGTGGATGGATGTATTGACGTCCAGTTAACCGGACACATCCCCTGTCTGGATTTCCGTGCAACACAGTTCGCGCATCTATTTGCGCTTCTTCTGACAAATTCCCATTTGACGGTCGGGATTCTTCGCGCCATGTCCAAAATATCCTTTATGATGTGTCTGATCTCCCAATGACCTTTTTCTTCCGGCTTTTCTAGACCCTGTATAATTTCTTTAGCATACGATTCTATAATCACATGAGTCCATCTATTATACAAAGTTATTTCCAACGCTTGCAAAATTGCCATCGCCTCCGTCATAATGGCACTCCCGTCCCGTTGTGTTCTGCCCGGCTACTACGGTTCCACGCCAGTCCCTTGCCACCACTCCCGTTCCCGCCTTCCTTGTTTTTGGATCCCACGCTCCATCACAGTTAAGCTTGATCATTCTGATTATTGGTCGGCTCCACCTTGGTTGTCGGGCTTGCCCGTTTGTTCTTGTTTCAGTCGGTTCGACTCGGGTCTTCCTCCAACACTCCTCGGCTAATGCTAGTGCCGCCTCTATCACTCGGTCTGACTTAGGGTCGGTCCCCTCGTACACGGCTCGACACCGTTCTTTCCAAGTTTCCCACGTAAAATATTCGGCTCGCAAACGTCTCTCCTCTCCTTCCGGACCTCCTTCGGACTCCATCCGCATTATCTGTTGGAGTCATCCCGCTCTTTCTTCCTCGGTCATTCGGTCCCAACTCATGCCCAGATCCTCCCCAAATCCACCAGTCCTCCCCTTCGGCTATTCCTAGGTAAATCGTGTTTATCGCGATGCGATCTGTCTCCGAGAGCTCATCTTGTATCGGTTGTAAATCCCATTCTCTAGACCCCAGGTTGATGAGTTGGCTCACCTTCATGTCACCTTCCACCCTCCTATCTTCCCTCCTATCAATACTTCGGTTCGGTCTACCCGGTACCCATCGGTCATGGAAGATGTGGATACTCTTTCCATTCCCGACTTGCCACATCCCGTGTTGGTGCATGATGTCCCGGCCTTGCAATATGCTACTCCAAGCCCATGATGGTCTGGCCCCCCTCTTTGCCTCCTTCAAGTCGCATCTTGGATAGTACAACCCTTTCATCATTTGTCCGCATAATGCATTTGGGTTATCATTTAGTCTCGACGCCGTTTTGGTGAGCATTGCCGTGTTGAAATCACACAGATCCCGGAATCCCAGTCCCCCTCATCTATTTCGGCATAGCTAGTTTCTTCCAACTCACCCAATGCATGCTCCTCCTCTCATTAAGACCGTTCCACCAAAACCGTGCAATTATTCGAACTATTTCCTCACACCATGTCTTAGGCAATTTTAAGAGTGTCATTACATACATTGGTATAGCTGTAATAACTGCCTTTATGAGAACCTCCTTCCCGACCTTATTAAGGAAGATCGTCTTCCATCCATGTAGTTTCCTTGTCACTCTATCCTGTAGGTAGCTTAGGGCATTTTTCTTCGATCTTCCCCAATTAGTTGGGATGCCTAGGTAGTTCCCCGCATCCTCAACTGCCTCTATCCCAATTACCTCTTTGATTAATCCTTTGGTTTCTTCCTTTACTGTGGCCTCAAACTGAATGCATGACTTGTATAGATTCACACTTTGCCCTGATGCCTTACCATACTTCTCGAGTATATTCCTTAATCCCTTCGCATTCCTCTCGTTTGCACGAATAAAAGAGATGGAATCATCAGCAAACAGGAGGTGGTGTATTTCCGGGCAAGTGATTTTCATTCGTATACCTTCTATCCGCCTCTCATCAACCGCCTTACATATTTGCCTTGACAGTATATCCACAACTATTATAAAGAGGTAGGGTGAGAGAGGATCACTTTGTCTTAGGCCCCCAGTCGGTCTAAACCTTGTTGTCTTCTCCCCATTAACTACAACGCTGTATTGTACCTTTGTCATGCACTCCTCCATCCACTTACACCATCTCTCTGCAAATCCCAATGCCCTTAATGCCCCTAGTACAAAGTCCCACTTAACCCTGCCATATGCCTTGTTCATGTCCAGCTTGATTGCACACTCTTCCCTCTTTGCGCTCTTGTTCGTTCTCACGTGGTGGAAGACCTCGTGTGCTTATAAGAATGTTGTCAGGGATGAACCTGCCAGAGACAAACGCACTTTGAAATGAAGTTATAATGTTTAGCAATATGTGCTTCAATCTATTAGCTAGCACTTTGGATATGATTTCATAATTGAAATTGCACAAGCTAATTGGTCTAAATTGCATGGGGTTAATCGGGTTAGGCCCTTTAGGAATAAGCACAATGTCAGTGTAACAATAACTGGAAGATAATGTATTCATTTCAAAGAAAGAGTTTAACGAATGGAATACATCTTGTCCTAGCATGTCCTAGAAACGATAATAGAAGATCCCTGGGAAACCGTCTGGGCCCGGAGCCTTGTTCCCCCCCAACTGAAAGACCGCCGTTTTCACCTCATCCATGCTTACTCTCCTTGTCAATGCTGTGTTCATTTGGTCTGATATCATACAGGGCACCCCTGCCATCTGTTCTTCTATTCCCCTGCATCCTTCCGACTTAAAGATTTTCCTGAAGTATCTCCCACACTCCTCCTGAATCTCTTGGTCCTCCTCTGTCCATGTGTCATCTACCCTTTGGGTCCTTCTGATTTGATTACCCCTTCATCTTTGTACCGTGGCTTGATGGAAGAACCTCGTGTTTATGTCCCCTCCTTTAAGCCACTGCACCCTTAATTTATGACGCCAAAACTCTTCTTCGTGTTTCCATGCATCCTCCATAAGAGCTTTGACTCGGGTTTCTTCTTGCTTATTAATGTCATGACCGGGCTTTCTTTGTATCTCGGCTAGCTCTCCTTGGAGCTCCTCAATCCTTCTTTTATAGTTCACCCTATTTTCCATACTCCAAAGAGTTAGTTTCGCGTTGAGGAAGGCGCCGGACAAGGGCACGACGAAGTGGAGCTCATACATGGAGGGAACGTTCGGGGCGACGACTGCTCCTATGAAGTGGAGATCCTTGAATCTTTTTCCTTTTTTGCATTATGTTTCCATTTTCTGGTTGTAACTGCGCCTATGAATGCTATTAATGCAAATGCAGTTGAAGCCTATAAAAAAAATATATTGATTCAACTCATTCACAATGGACAGGTTTGTTTGTTTGCTTGTCCTTTTCTGTCTGAGTACTTATCTCTCTAGGCCGGTATTTCTATAACATGAAGTGGAAGAAAAGTTTGTCTCACATGGTATCATTGTTAGTTTGGTTAGTTCCTTGCAGCTTTCCTGAACTACACTTTGACATTCTTTCCCTTAATATATCCTGGATAGATTTGGTTATGAAGCTTGATAGTGAATGGTTCAGTTCTCCTTAGCCACCATGGGACCTTGAAACCTTGGATGAGAAGGAGATATCGGATGAGGGAGGGAAGGAAGTGACGAGAGTGAATAAGATGGAGAGACAAAGACAATCGAGGGAAATACAAGAAAGGGTAGATCCGGAATTTCAAAAAAAATAAATTCAAACCGTTCAATTAATTTATCACGTGACTCTCACGTGATTGAACTTAACGGTACAACGGACGGAATGTGTCACGTTTTATCTAAAACCAACAAAATAAAACATATTACATCAAATACCTACAGTCCAAAACATGTTCCATTACTTACAAATTTCGGCAAACATATTACATCTTTTTCATACTTTTCCCTTTATAAAATAATAATAATGATAATGGTTGCAGTCAGAATCCAACTGTATAGCAGTTGTAAAGACAGTAATCTGAAGAGGGGCATCAAAAGTAGGCATATCTTTACTTCAAACCCATTATGTGAACTATTTCTGCAAGCATTATGCAAAGATTATACAACAAGAATTTAAGTTTGTTCAAACTCGTCTCGCATGTGCTAAACAACGGTCTCTTTTGGAATAAGTGCAATTAGTAAAGAAATGAAAATACAGATAATGCCAGGCCTGGCCAGCCGAACCATTCCAGTCTAGTGCTCCACACACAGATGACACATTGACACTTGAGTACTTGACAGATGTGCCATACCCATTAACCCATACACATACTGAATAACTGAAACATTGCAAAATGCACACAACACACACACTTGCATTTGTTGCCAGCCAAACCACTCCACTTCCACTCCACGTCTCCAACAATTGCATGCCAAGCCTAACCAATTCCAGTTGAACCAATTCCAACTGAACCAATTCCAGCCGAACCAATTATCCAAATTTCAATTTTAACCAAAAACATCCAATTGGAGAAGAGAAGCAAACTTGGGAGAAGACGGAAGAGGAAGGTCTTTCACGGTTGGACGGCGACGGCGCGACGCAGTAGGTACCAGGATTCCAGGAGTAGTCGAGACTCGAGTAGGACGCACCCACGCAGGAGCACGAGCAGGCGAGGCGAGCAGTAGGATGCAGGATAGCAGGACGAGTCGACGAGAATGGAACCAAGAAGAGATTGAATAGGAGTAGAGGACTGAGACTCTGAGAGCAACCGAGAAGAGGAGTAGAGCCTAGAGGACTGAAGAGAAGTCTGTATTTAATTTTAGTTTTTTTTTTAACACGGGACGGGTTCGGGTCAGACAGGTCAACCTGAACCCGACCCGTCTCTTGCGACGGGTCAACCCGAAAATGACCCGATGTACCTTTTTGGTGACCCGAACCTGGGTCGATTCCGGGTCATTTTCTGTCCGGGTTTAAAATTGTCACCTCTACCCCACATCCACTAAGGCCGTGTCAAACATCATCCCATTAAAAGCATCCATCATCTGCTGCTGTTTTGGTCTTCCCTCTCCTTCTCCGATGCCTGTGCTATTTCATTGTATTCCCCTACGCACATCCACGGGCCATTCCTCCCATTAGCCATTTGCCTCAACTTGCCCCATAACAACACTCTTTCCTCCCACTTAGTGCTTCCATAAATCCAGGTGATATGAATATCCCCCTTACCGTCTTTGAAGTCCACTGTTGTATCTGTCATAGCCTCGTCCTGTTTGTGAATGGTCACTTTGATCTCCCCACTCCACCACACCACAAGGCTAGCTCCCCTGCAGACCCCAACGGATCCACTTGACTCCCATGTTCCATTTTTAGTTTTCTTCTTACTCTACTACATACCAACTCACTATTCTTCGTCTCCATCAGGAAGATTATTTTCGACTTGTTCCTCCTCCCGAGATCGGATAAGTACGGAACTGTCAGGGCCAATCTCAACCCCCGACAATTCCACACCAGAACATTCATTGGGGGAGGGGGGCTATGAAGGGACAGCCTCCCAAACCCACATTTTCCAAGTGTGCTTCACCCTGAATCATCCTCATTTGTGTACTCTTCCATTGTGTACTCCCTGTTCTGCCCCTTCCCCTTGGTCCCTTCCCCCATCTCCTCCTCTCCACTTCACCCCTTCGTTCTGTTGTCTCTTGACTCTTTTAGTCTCCACTTCTTCTTCGTCTGATTCTGTCTCTTCGTCGAACTTCCGCTTGAGATTTACCTTCTGCATCATTGGGCTCAATCCTGTCTGGGTTGGTATTGGTTCACGGCCCCCTGGTGATGCCTCCGGATATTCCACTATGTAGTAGTTCTGCCTTGTTATTTTTGGCGATCTGTATCTCATGTTTTGTTTATCGTCTGGGTTGTACTGCATACCTTCCCTTGCACTCTGTCTCTCCTTCTCTAGGGTCCATAGCTCTGTAATTTCCCAGTTTGTCTCGGCACATTCTGCCTCCTTCCCACTTCCTTGCCCCTTCACCTGCGGACCCCTCCCCTCCTTGTTTTGTCGATCTGACACTACCCATGGTAGCTTTTCCGGACTGGCTCCTCGGAGTGCTTGTCTCCTCTGTAGCAATTTATTGAGGTTCGGGTGGTGGATAATGAGGTTCATTTGAGATGCATCCTCATTATCCTAATTTGTCCCCCCTCCCCCTTCATTGCCCATCTTGTCATATTGCTCCGTTCGGATCCTTTCCTTCTCCCTGTTTGCATCCCATACCATCAATTGTCTCTCTTCTTCCTCCACGTACACTTCATTTGTTTTCCTGTCCCATACCTCGATCTCCATTTTGTGAGTCCCCTTCCTTCCTCGTATCCCTTTCTCCTTTCTTTCCTTCTTACTGTTCACCTCCCTCCTTATCTCCTACTTTCCCTTTCCCGAGCCCCCCTACCGTGTCGCTGTATTATGGTACCCCCTTATCCTTCGCCCTTTTCTGTTTCCCTCCCATAGATCGTTCCCTTTCCCTTTCTTCCTTTTCCTTCATCATCTCCTTCCATGTTTTTTTCTTTTGGTTCTCCCCATTTCCTCCACTTGCCCCCGGCTATCCGATCATCCTACACTTTTGTCCTCTCTTTCTCGGTCTATCGACTCGTGTCCATGGTCCATACATCGGCCCCCCGTCTCTTGTTTCAGCTATGGCGATGTCTGATTTACACATCCTTTCACTGTGACCTATCCTCCCACATCCGAAACAAAAGTCCAGAAGCCTTTCATATCTTATACTTGCCATGCCCTTCTCGCCATTCTTCCTAGTGTACCATATCCCAGCTAGCAATGGACAATTCGTATCCACATCGACCTTGATCCGTAGGTAATCTTGATCTATCCCCATAGGCCCTATTATTTCATCAATCTCTTTGACCTCTCCTATACATCCGCCCAACTTCCTGGCGTTTTAGATACTAAATTTATCCAGCTCTAGACCATGAATCTGTACCCAAAACTGCACTATATGGAAATTCAATTTCGTTGTCCTGATTTCCTTTCTCCACTTTTGCAAAGAAAAGCAATTCCCATGTATCGCCCAAGGGCTTAAGTCTAAGGCATCATGCATATCAGCAGCATTTGTGAATTCGAAAAGGATTACCTCTCCGGTCAGTTCCTACACCCTAACTCCTCCGTTTTTGGCCCAAGCATGTTGTAGCACATTGTGCACCGCCGTGGTCTTCACCGAACGAGCAGTCAGGAGCTTCCCAATGCAGATGTTGTTCGTATGAATTGCGTCGTTCCCCGCAATCTCCACGTATTTCTCAGGGCTATTTCTATCATTGTTCCCCTGGTTTCCATGCCAAGACTCTGATGGCTCCATGCAGTGACTCCCCTGCAATTCCAATACAGTATATCCAATTAAATCGCTACACTTATAGTGCTTAGCTTCCTAATGCCCTGCTTTGGTTTGGATTGGGTTGAATTGCAGACGGAATTGGTCAATTGGATCGATTTGGTGTTTCAGCTCTGGCTAGGGTTTGATTTTCCCGTTCCTGGTGCTGTTTGTCACTAGCTACCCGCCCTATCGGACTCCTTGATACCTCCCTTATAGCTGGAGACCCAACCACCACGCGAGGCCGACACCTCCGAGCAGCAAACGTGAGCTCTCACTTCGCTTGAAGAATCGCCGAGAAATCGCCGTTCTTCAGTTTCAGGAAAGCGACTTTGCGTTATCAAGTAATCACTAAAATTATTCACTTTATTATTGATACCTCACATCGTACTCTTAAGACCGCGATGAGAAATTACCAAAATCAGTTACCCATATTTTAAATTGGTTATCATTTAAGGGTGTCAATTGAACCATTTGTCAAATTTCTTCAGAGAAATTGTCCACGCCAATTCAGAGAACCTAACATTAAGGCGACGATCCTTAATGTGGTTATTAAAATTGTGTTGTCACGTGATGCACAATCCATGGACACCAGGGACGATGAAAGTACTTTCGCTATCACAATTTTAATACTAGTGTGACAATATAAAACTATATAGAATTATCGTTGAACACACTCTCTTGTTATGACCACTAACACCACATAGTGAGCAAATACTGTGGCAGTTCATGCTTTGTCAACTTATCACCCGACTTGTTAATCGTCTCAATTGTTTCCCTCGTCTGATTCTTCTTTGACTTTCCACCTTGTTTTCTAACATCTAGAGGATCGACAGGTAGAGCATCAACTCTCATCCAATTGTCTACGTCTAGAATTGTGTGTATGGTTGGCGAGTATATATCATTTCCATAGTTTTTTATGGCACACATGATCAACAAAGTTTTTGACCTCAAGACGTCTTTAATATTTGCATTACAACTCTTTGCAACATTGTTCACGACCAAATCAGTTTTTGAGTTGGGATGAAATTCTTACGTGCACCACGTCTTTGTGACAATTTGTCTAAGTACTACCAAGTGGAAGCATAGTGTACTTTCATAAACTTTATATGTGACTTGTGCTTATGATAGTTGTAAGAACATGTTGTTGCCCAAAAACGAGACTTCACTCCAGCATCATTGTGCTTTATGGCAATCATGTTTTGAAGAATATGACAGTGCACAAAACCTGTAGTCTAAACCAGGTAGGATTTCCTCTACTGTAGTAATTAAACCCTACAAAAAAAATTAAAATTAGTTTATCTAATTCCTTAATATAACAAAACGTAGTATATCAATTTCAAATAGGGTAAAATGTCACATTGCCCCCTCATGTTTGGCTAGATTTCGAGTTTCCCCCATAATGTTTAAATCGTAAAATTTCATTCCTTCATGCTTGGCCAAAGTGCAAGTTTGCCCCCTTCGTCAACTTTTCCATCCAAGTTTAACATAATATGTTTTGAAAATTGCAAAAAGAGAATAAAATTTTCAAAAATGTCACAATTTAACCCTTTTAAACTTTTTCAAATATTACAATTGAGTCCTGATTCGATTGGGGTTCAATCGAGTCCCTATTGAATCGAGACTCAACTGGAACATTTGAAAAGGTTTAGGATGGTTAAATTATGACATTTTGAAAATTTTCTATTATTTTTATAATTTTCAAAACTTATTCTGTTAAATTTGGATGGAAAAGTTGACGGAGGGGACAAACTTGCACTTTGACCAAACATGAGGGAAAGAAATTTTACGATTTAAACTTTAGGGGGGAAACTGAAAATCTGGTCAAACATTAGGGGCAATATCGTATTTTACCCTTTCAAATATAACTGAACTTAGTATACTACTTCTGGAAAGAATGAAGTAACTTTTGCCTATCAGACATGATGACCCAGTCAAGATCGTCACCTATATCTTTCTTTAATAACTCTAGAAACCATGTCCATGATTCACGAGTTTTAGCTTCAACCCATGCATATTGGGAAAACTCTATTGTCAGTATCCCTAGACACAACACTCAACAACTGCCCTTCATCGAGACCCTTTAGGTGACAATCATCCAATTCAATGAAGGACCTACAACCATCTCTAAAGTCTTGCACACATCTCTTCAAACATACATACATTCACTCAAACTTTGGCCTTAGTGGGTTCAGAATAGGATCAACTTATATTGCCACTATGCTGCATGGGTTATGCATCATGATTGTGTCAATATAATCCCTTAGTCGTTCAAATTGTCAGATCTTATCACCTCGCAACTTCTCCCCGACTAGTCTAATTCCTTCACAGATATTCCATATTTTCACATCAAAATTGAATAACTTTGGGATCTTCTCAGCAATTGTGGCATTTTGGACCTTCGGTTCGTTACGTTTCAACTCCATGAAGTTCTTGCAAATCCAATTTTGCACGATTTTCTTTGTATGGAATGCTCTACTACAATTCTGCTCGTCCACTAGCTTGTGCAATTGAAAAGTTGTCTGCTTCTGCAATCCTAGAGTACACACCTTGAATATGCTTGTTTACATTGTAATTCTACTCGATTTGGACCATTCGTCCCCTTAGAATCCATCTCATAACCCTAATGAATATTATGACCAATAATGTACTCCTAAAAGACTTTGACATCCACGAATTTCATACCAAGCTAAAGATCATACATTTTTGCGAGTTTACCGAACTCAACAGTAAATTCTTTATCAATAATGATTGACTTATGCCTACTCGTTAATTCTTCATCATCTGATAGAGGAGGCGTCCTCAATGTATCACTCAGACAATGATGATTTATATTCAGCAACTCAACATTGAACTCCCAAATGTTGCAATCATATCGCCAAACTCTCTTTCCGTAGCACCAACTAAGTCTAGTATATCACCACCACCTTCACTTGATTGTTCTTTAGTTGACCCAAGGTACACTGTGATGCCTCAACCCTTGTTGGGTGACTTCTTCATCCTCGATGTATGATACTTCATCTCCCATTTTGGGCTTTCAATTAGTGTCGAAAATGTCATCTGAGTCTGAAGACATCTCTTTGGAAGGTGACATCGCATCTTTCTCGTGTTGTTCTGCAGCTTCATCAATCATTGGTAGTTTTCCATTTAGCCTTTTGACTTTGCTCACTTAGACATTGTGATACAAGTTCAACTATCCTTCTTTGTGACATCTTTTTTTCTGTTTGCAATATTCTTCAACAAACTGTTGTTGGGAAACTCTTCCATCCAAGGATCCCTAGCACATGCTTCATCTTCAAACTATGGAATAACATACAAGTTGATGTGTTGTACACATCTTGTTGTTTCTCCAAAATAATTTTACTATCTTTTTCACGACAAATCACTTTGATGTCCTTTTTTGGATCTCTGTTAGGTGGAACATATATGCTAGCACCATCCTTCTTGAGACCTTAGTACTCAAGCAATGTGGCTATAGTGCAGAAAGCAATTGTGTCTTCATTCAATTCCATGGAATACAATTTTCCATCGTAAACACATCAACCTAATTGATATGCAAATGGTAATTGTCAACCCATGACTTGGCCATTCTACAAAAGAGATGTTTGCCAACGCAAACACAAATTATCTACAAATAGATTAACATTAAAAATAAATTACCCACTTCAACACAAATTATAAACAAAAGGGGTATAGAATAAATATATAAACTACATAACACAGATTATCAACAAATTATCACAGTTCTTGATAGATTATAAACAAATATTTAAACTACATAACACAAATTTAACAGATTACCCAATTCAAACATGTTGCCTTTGAAAAGATGAAAGTTTAAACCAACATATTTTTGTAAAGTTGTGATTTTTATGTAAAATTAGGGCTATTTTTTTTACCTTGACATGAATGCTTCTCAGTTTAGACCAAAAAGAGAGATAATGAGAATCGTGGTGATTTGCCATGGTTGGTGCATTCAGCTGGTTTGACTATTGTGTTACTTCACTTTTGTTGAATGAGGGGATTGGAGGGAGAAAAAAAGTGAAAGGAGACACATAGAGGTAGTGGATTAAAGTTTAGAATTGGTGAAGGTGAAGAAGAGAAAATGAGAAAAAGATATAGAGTCGATTTGACAAATTGAGGGAAACAAATAAAGACAAATTCGGCATTTTTGAAATTTTATTTATTAATGTTTTTTTTGCCATCATTTATTAATGTTCAAATTTGAGGTCGCGCACGTGTCTGACGTTAACGGTCAAATTGATAGAATAATTAATGTTTTACATAAAATTTACTAAATCAAACATTGTAAATCACATACCAACTCTCCAAAATAAGTTTTATCAAATAATTATATCCATATATATTGTTTTCATGGTTTTCAAAATGTCCATTTTTAAACATTTTATTTTCTTGTAAAATCAAAACGAAACGAGAAGTAAATTCTTGAATTTGATTTTTACTAGAATATATATATATATATATTAAGTGATTTTGTTGAAAATGATCAACATCAGTGATGTTACATCACGCCATCATTTTCTTTGTCTATCACGCCACTTTTTTTAGTAGTCAATGTCGCCGAATTATAATACTTTACAATGTTATATATTAAATATTATAAATTGTAATCAAAATCTAACCATGAGAAACTTAGGGGCGTTTGTTTTGATGTATTAGTTAATACATGTATTAACTTCGTATTAAAACATAATGTATTAATATATATTAATACATGTTTACATATATACAGTGTTTGGATGGATACATATATTAAGATATACATAACCCCTAATACAATGTTTGGTTAGGTACAAATTTTACATAAAGTGACTAAAAGACATAAATACCCTTATATTTGTTTTTATAATGTAAGTATATTACGTACGTGAATCGATACATGTGTTAAAATAAAATGTATTAATCTCACAAAATTTGGCGAAAAAAAAAACACAAAAAATAATTAACAAGAAAATAAACTAAAATATTCTCTTTAATCATTAAAGTCACAAGTTCATTAAAAAAATGTCATAATTAAATAATACACGGTTCATACGCTAGGTTTAGATTTGAGAGGGTTTTTTTTGTCATAAGTTTGAGAGGGCGATTTTAGTAGACTTGCATTATGTATTATTTAATACCTAGGTTAAATTTAGCATTAGCTAATACTTAATAAACCACCAAATTAGGTATTAGTTAATACACAAGTATTAATTAGTACAATTTAAAATTTAAACCAAACATAAGTATTAATTTATACATGTATTTGCTAATACCAATACATGGTTAATGCTTCAAACAAGTATTAATACTAATGTATTAGTGTGTCAATAAACAGGTTACTCGTTGGAAAAAAAAAAACAAAAAAAAAACAAGTTACTCTAAATATTAATAAATGTGTCGTTACTTTTTGTTTGGGTAAAAAATGTCTCAGTACTTGAACTTCCAAAACTTTCAAAGTTAATACTTTATGAAGAGCACGTGTATTTAAAACTATTTATTACTTACCCACTTCGGAAAAATAAGGAAAGACATGTCCACTCGAATGTCCAATCCGATGTTTCATAACAGCTATCATGAGAGAGGTGAGAGGTAAGAGAGAGAAGACGATCCCCATGCGATTTTCCCTCAGCTGAAGTCAAACCCTAAATCTCCAAATTTTCCTCAGCTCACGTCGATTTCCTCAGCTCCCTCAGCTCGGAAATCCTACTGAAGAGCTCATTCTCGGTCTCTTCCTCCAGCTGAGCGACTCAATCAACCCCTACCCCTCTCACACCTGTCCTGTGTGTGCTCTCTCCTTCACCGGAGTCCCCGTCGCCGAGTTTGCGGTGTTCATCGGCAGTTCTCGTTGTTCAGGCAAAGCTTTGGGTTTCAAGGCAAGAACTCGTTTCTTTCCTTTGCTTAGGCTGAACCTGACATCCTGATTTACTTGCCCGCCTGTAGTGCCTCTAATTAGGTTGAGCTTGAGTGCGATTTCCTGTTTGAGCCCATTTTCTTGTAGTCTCGGTTTTTCTTAAACTGTTTGCAGGGGTCTAGATTGTTGTGAAGGTGAGTGAACTATGAATTCCATGAGCAATGGCAGTCAGGCTCCCCGTAGAGCTGTTATGGCTCTGGTATCGAAGCCACCCGAGCAGAAAGCGATCAGGGTGGTGGGCAGGATGATTGCTCAAAGAAGTATCAAGAGCAGTGTAGTCTTTACTGTCATGAAGGCTGCGTGGGGCACCTATGGGCCAGTTAAGATGGCAGAGTTGGCAGAGGGAACAATGGTCTTCGGTTTTGAAAATGATGGGGATCGGGATAGAGTCTTGGACATGTCCCCGTGGGCGGTCCATGGACACTGTCTCAACCTGAAACTTCTGATGCCAAACCAAAGCCTCGAGGAGGTTGATTTCTCCACCATTCAGATGTGGGGTCAAGTACATGGCTTAAGTGGAGTCATGCTCAATTTGGAGAATGCTAAGCAGATTGCTGAGTCAGTTGGAAAGGGTCTGTCCTTTGAAAATGAGAAGGGTGTGCAGATGAGATGATATATTAGATTCAAAGCAGAGCTGGTTGTCTCTGAGCCGGTTAGCCCTGGGTTCTGATGGGCTAACGACAGGGGCGAGGAGAAGTGGGCAAGCTTGAAGTATGAAAGAATGTCTGATTTATGTTACGTGTGTGGCCGCTTGGGCCACAACTCCCAGGTGTGCAGCCTGGAAATCGTGTCATCTGAGGTCAATAGGAGGTTGCCTATGTATGGACCATGGGTCTCCTGCCCTAGACAGAGGAAGATAGCCTCTTGGTTTAAACCGGGTGGAGGACAGGAGGATCAAGCCTCGTCTCGGGACCAAGGTAGGAGGAGATGGAAAAACATGCTAAAGGAGGGTAGAGAAGAAACCAGCCGTGCAGGTGAGGCAAGCCTGGACAGTATTAACAGTCAGGCTCCTAGGGCGCACATGAATGACCCTATCCCGTCCTCTGCCTCTAGCAATAGAGTCGCGAACGAGTCTGGAACCACCATTCTGAAGTCCTCCTCGGCCTCTCTAGACCTGAACTCTCATCCGGATGATGAGGAATCATCTCCACCCCAACCATGCCCCGATATTCCTTGCTACCCCTTCCCTGTGACCATACTCCCCTCTGACACCCTACACCAGCACGACCTAACCCTATCCCTTCTCCCCTTGTCCTTATCCGAGCACCCTACCCACCCTCCATCCTCGACCACCCAACCTTGCACTGTCCTCCCCAATACACCACATGATGAACCCCCCCCCCCCCCCCCCATCACCCTCGGTTTAACCAGGCAGCCCTCCCTCTCGGACATCCATACCCCATCCCTCCCTAAACCACTCTTTCCCCTCTATCCACTTTTTAACCCCTACCCCCCCCCCCCCCCCCCATACTCCTCCTCTATTCCCCTACCCACATCCACCCTCCTACCCCTCGACCCACCCGCCCTTCCCCTGTCCACCATACCTACCCCCAACCCGTGTGCTGCGATACCCTGTCATCCACACTCGGCCATCAGCAGGAAGGCCTGAACATCCTCCACCCGAGCAAGAAGAGGAAAGCTCAATGGCTGAATCCTTCCATCCAAAAGGTAAGGCCTTTGAGAGGGGTGGAGAGGTATCCAAAGAGGGGATAGGGGTCCGAAATAGACTAGAAAGAGAACAATACCAGTGAGAAAGTTGGAATACGAAAATGAAAGAAAGGATTCCGGTGGCTGTTCCAAAACAGCCACGCGGGGTCAATGACCGTCCTAAGCTGGAATTGTCAGAGGTTAGGGTCTCCCCTGACAGTTCGTCATGTAAAAGACCAGGTCAGGAGACACAAACCTGTTATTGTCTTTCTCATGGAGACAAAGTAACCTAAGGTCTCCTGTGAAAGGGTGAGAAGAGCAGTGGGGATGAGCCAGGCAGTTTATGTAGACCCGGTCGGGAGTAGCGGTGGTTTGGCGCTATGGTGGACTAACGATGTGGTCATTTCGATCACTCATATCAGTAATAACATAATCGAGGGGGTGGTCTAGTTTGATGATGGCCTCATATCACACGTCTCATGGGTTTACGGGGACCCAAATTTCCAAAGAAGGTGACGGGTCTGGGATCGGCTAAGGGACTTAGGTGGGACCAGGTCGGCCTCGTGGTTGATGGTTTCAACGATATCAGCCACCCTTGGGAAAAGGCGGGTGGCAGACCGAAGGAGCAAAGAAAGATGGACGGTTTCAATGGATTAATCGAGGACCTTCATATGGGGGACCTCGGTTTTAAGGGGCAAATGCACACATGGGGGAATAATAGAGGAGGGTCAGACAGAATTGTTGAAAGGCTAGACCGGGCCTTGGCTAACGACCAATGGGTATCTAGGTATCCGAGAGCGCAATGCATTCATGGTGTAGCCATCGGGTCCGACCACGCTCCAATATTGATTAAGCTGGACTTTTCAGATCGGTGGGGGAGGAAAGCCTTTAAGTTTGAAGAAATGTGGCTCGAGAAGCCGGATTGTCTTGATGTGATTAAACGAGCATGGTCGAAGGGGGGCTCGGTCTATAACCCGGTCGATTTCACAAAAAAGTTGAGAACATGCAGTCTTGATCTCATGGCGTGGAGTAGGACCAGCTTTGGGAACAACAAGTCAAATATTGAGAAAACAAAGGCTCAGTTGGGTGTAATCGCGAAATCTGCCCCCACGACAGATTTGTTGATTGAGGAAAAGATCCTTAAATCAAAATTGCACGCATTATGGAAGAACGAGGAGATATATTGGAGACAAAGATCTAGGGTTCGATGGCTTAGGGATGGGGACAAGAATTCTCGATTCTTTCACCAAACCACCTTGGAAAGGAGGAGGAGAAATAAGCTTGTGAGGCTTAGGAGTAGTGGTGGTGCTTGGATTGAGGATGAGCAAGGTATCATGGACGAGATATTCAGTTTCTACTCGGGCCTTTTCAAATCGGAGAGCAACTACAGCCCGGGGACGTTGGTTCAGCCCGAGATCCTGGAATGCCTCAGTCGGGATGTCACTGATCCGATAAATGAACAGCTGACCTGCTCGGTCTCGGAGAGGAAGATCAGACTTGCAGTAAACCAGCTCGGGGGGTCTAGAGCTCCAGGACCGGACGGTTTTACGGGATCCTTCTACCAACGCTCATGGAATTTCATAGGTTCAGACATCGTCACAATGGTCAACGCCTTCTTCCAAACAGGTATGTTCCCACCCTCTCTTAACCATACTGAGATTACTCTTATCCCTAAAATCCCTAACCCTTTGAGTGCCTCCGATTTTAGACCGATAAGCCTTTGTAACTTCGGTTATAAAATTATTGCTAAGGTTCTGGCAAACAGGCTTAAAGCTTGGTTGCCAGAACTGATCACCCCATATCAAAGTGACTTTGTTTCAGGAAGACAAATCCAGGGCAATATCATTGTAGCTCATGAGCTGATTCATTACTTGAAGATCAATCAGAAACAGTTCAGGGCTTCGTCTGACTGCGCGCTGAAAATCGACATGGAGAAAGCCTACGATAGGATTGATTGGGGCTTTCTCCGGTAGGTCATGATAAAAAGAGGCTTTGACACGAGATGGGTAACTTGGGTCATGGCTTGTGTCACGTCGGTGTCTTACCAAGTTATAGTAAATGGAAAGCGCACTAACCGGATTGAACCGCAAAGAGGGATCCGCCAAGGGGACCCGTTATCCCCGTACTTGGTCATCCTTGTGGCCGACGTCTTGTCTAGGAGAGTCGACCAAAAGGTAAAATCACGGGAGCTTATTGGGGTGAAACCGGGGAGGGAAGCCCCTGAGATTCATCACTTGCTATTCGCGGACGACTCCTTATTCTTTATAAAGGGGACGATCGCGAATGCGCAAGTATTGAAGTCGGTCTTGGACGAATACTGCTTAGCCTCGGGCCAGAGGGTGAATTTTGCTAAATCAGTTCTGTTTGGGGGAGGTGGGCCGAGTAGTGCTGCTGCGGCCGCGGTGGCTGATCTGTTCGGGATGGCTCTTGCATCCGACCCGGGAAAATACTTGGGTCTCCCGTCCCTTTGGGGGAGATCTAAGTGCGAGGCCTTGGCCTTCCTAAAGGAGCGGATCATCGGTAAGATACAAGGTTGGCGTTCGAAACTCCTCAACACCGCGGTTAAGGAGGTTCTCATTAAAAGCGTCATCTCGGCCATACCTACTTACGCGATGAGCGTGTTCAAACTTCCGAAGACGTGGTGCAGTAAAATCAATAGCCTTATAGCTCGGTTTTGGTGGGGAGCACAGAATGGGGATCGGAAGATCCATTGGGTTAGATGGGAACACATGACGAGGTCGAAGCAAGTGGGAGGCTTGGGGTTCCGGGAGCTCGAATCATTCAACTCGGCTCTTCTTGGGAAGGCAGCATTCAGGCTTCTATCCGAGCCTAATGCCCTTTGGGCGCGGGTTCTTAAGGGAATTTACTTCCTAAACACCGACTTCTTTCAAGCGGGTAAGGGGAGCCGTGCATCTTGGGCGTGGGCGAGCCTTGTGGAGGAAGGAGGGTCGTTAGCGAGGGGGCTGTGTGGTCCCTAGGGGATGGGTCATCGATTCGGCCCTTCGTGGACGCTTGGATCCCAGGGAGCTACAACCGTAGGCTTGGATCGAGACCGGTCTCCCGGGCTTAAGCTAACACGAAACTGGCGGAGTGGATTCGGCATGACTTGCGGGAATGGAACGAGGAGGTGGTTCGGGCGGCACTGAATTAGGAGGATGCACTTAGGGTCCTCTCGGTTCCTATTCCCCTACTAACCGCACGGGACGAGCTGAGATGGCCCTATGAGCGTAGGGGCGAGATTTCAGCGAGGTCTGCCTATCACTTCTTGCGGGATAGGGGAGGCAGCTCGCAGGCCGAAGGTGGCAGGTCGGGGGATGTGCAAACTAACACAAACTGGGCTGCGATATGGAAGGCAAAGGTCGCCCCCAAAATCAGGTCGTTCGCTTGGAAACTTGCCTCAAACGCTCTCGCGGTCAGATTGGGTCTCGCTCGGAGAGGTATGAATGTCCAGGTATGCTGTCCTCTTTGTAACAATGCTGAAACTGTTGAGCACTTGATTATGAATTGTGATTGGGCGAGGGTGGTTTGTCTTAGGAGTTTAGAGAGAGTGAGGTGTAAATGAAGAGCTTAAAGCAACCTTTAGAGAGAATTTCATCTTGTATTGCTTTAAACTTATGAAATACACTAGGGTAGATATCTATATATAGGTGAAGCTAGGGATATGAGAGCAAATGTCCTAAACATGTGGACTTGTATGCAATTTTCCTAAACATTTGGACAATATGAACACTTATCTAAACTATAATCCCTAACATTCCCCTATGAAGATCCACTTCCTAATGTAAAAACAAGACTCTAAACAAAAAAACATAATCTGACGATCAACATCGCATCTATCATCTTCACCCATCCTGATCAGACCTGGTCGCCAAATGAACTTGATCTTGTTATTGTGGTTGCCAAACATGTGGTTTCCAATCATGTGGTCGCCAAACATGTGGTCGCCAATCATGTGGTCGCCAATCATGTGGTCGCCAATCATGTGGTCGCCAAACATTGATGAGCACAGGAAGATGCACGGTGGAGGCACTGAAGATGCACAGGATCTGCACACTGGAGGCACTGAGGCTGCACGCTGGAGGCACTGGAGCTGCACAGGCTGAGTACAGGTTGAGCACTGCGCCTGCACTGCAGAAGCACTGGAGTTGCACTGGTCTTGTATGCTGTGGTTTGGACGGTGGCTGTGCTGTGCAATGGGTGAATCGAACATGACACGAAGCACAGGTCTGCTCCTGAGTCTTGTGAGGCAATATATGACATGAAGCACAGGTCTGCTCCAGAGTCGTCTGAGGCAATATATCGAACACATTAGGTGCGTCTGATGTTGTGTGCTGCTATTCCTGATTAGAGTTGCTGCATTTGGATGAAACTTGAAAGGGAGACAAAGCCATGTCTTGGCAAGGAAGGAAGACACTCGAGATGCAGTAAACATGTTGAATACACGCAGCAAAACATAGATAAAGCAGTAAACGTGTTGAATACACGCAGCAAAACATAGAGACTCGAGGATGCTGAAAATAGAGAAAAGAAAATAAAAGACAGAGCAGCAAAGATGAAGATTCAGGAATAGCAACAACATTGAAGCAGCCTGGAGTGAACGATAAACCACCGCAGCAAATAACAAACCACCACATGAGACCAGTCGAACCAAAATGAACATAAACCAGAAGATAGATGGGCAGATTTTAGTGCATCAACAGAAACTCAAAGATGTTGAGCAGGATTAGAACGAAATAGGAGGCAACTAGTGCAGCAAAATATGACAGAATATGTAATATTAGGCACAGATAAAGAGATTAGATGCAGCAAAGATGCAGCAGAAGCAATAGAAAACAGAGAACAAAACCAGCCGAAGAACAGAACCTGCTTGAAGAAGAAAGAAACTGCTGCAAACCAGAGCATGAAATCAACGATTCAGCAAAGACCAAATCTGCATAGAGAGCAGTGAGTCCCGCCTGCACGAAGCTCCGACAATAGAAGAGCAGAAGAGAAATCGAGAAGAACAATGAAATTGTAAAAACTGACGAACAGAATTTCAAAGAAATAGACAGAATGAAATCAGCACAAGACAAGCTGCCAATCAGTCTATTGAAATTCAGAAGCAGCGGAAGAACGATTGAAGACAAGGAAACACCAAGAACTGGACCAAATCAGCATAGAAGAGCTGATGTCCAAAAACACAGAAGCTGATTTGAAGAAAACATAGCTTAAAACAAACGAAAAAACCCAGCAGTAGAATGGAATCCAGGAATAGTGTCTCTGATACCATCTTAGGAGTTTAGAGAGAGTGAGGTGTAAATGAAGAGCTTAAAGCAACCTTTAGAGAGAATTTCATCTTGTATTGCTTTAAACTTATGAAATACACTAGGGTAGACATCTATATATAGGTGAAGCTAGGGATATGAGAGCAAATGTCCTAAACATGTGGACTTGTATGCAATTGTCCTAAACATTTGGACAATATGAACACTTATCTAAACTATAATCCCTAACAGTTTGGACCGAACTGTTCGGTTTGTTGGACGTGAGAGACGGGTGCAGCTCGGTCAACCAATGGTTGGCCAAGAGGTGTTCGGGGGTGAGGGGAGGCGCGAGCTGGCTGTGGCACTCTACCTTGACAGCATGCTGGCTGATTTGGAAGGGCCGGTGCACAATGGATTTTGAAGGGAGCCGACCCAACCCGTACCAGGTAGTCAATCAGGTTCGTTCACTCGTCTCGGAACAGGTACAACTCCAGGTTCAGCCTCGAGGGAGGCAGAGCACATTGCAGCACCGAAGGGGGACTGGCTCGGTGCTGCAACAAGCTCTGCAGCTTTCGGCCCAACCGTGGGCTCGCCATGACCAGGTCCAGCCGGGGTTATCGGGGCCTGTGGCTGGGTCACGATGGACAAGACCAGGGATCGGGACGATCAAGCTCAGTGTGGACGCTGCTTGGTCGCGCGGAGACGGAAAGGGCGGTATAGGTGTTATCGTCCGTGACCATTCGGGATCGATTGTCGCCGGAGCCCAAGCCTCGGAGATGTCGCATTCTATCGACATCTTGGAGGCTCGGGCAATTTTGTTGGGCGTCAATCTTGCTAGACATTTTTGTTGGAATTCGGTTGTAATTGAGTCGGATTCGGAAGTAGTGGTTAACCACATTCTAGGTTTAGTCCATTTTTGGGAGATAGAAACTATTATACAAAATAGCTTATACTTGGCAGAGTCGGTTGTGAATCTGACATGGGTTAGAATACCGAGATCCGCGAACCTTTGTGCGGATTGGGTAGCCAAAAGGGCTTTAGAGGGGATGTGTCCGGGTGATTGGGTGTCCCAACCCCCAACCCCTCTCCTACAGTTGTTGCATTTTGATTCCGCTTTGTATCGACAACCTCTCGGTTCCCAAATTTTGTGAGTATTATACGAAGTTTGTTTTGGCCAAAAAAAAAAAAGAATGTCCAATCCAATCCCTTATGTGGGCCTACTTGTGTTTAATATATTGAGCCTAGGTCAAAGATATATATATATCAAATCATATCATCAATAGCAAGCAGACATTGTAGGACGAGTATTAATTTTTCTAACCACCTACAAAATAATGAAAATTCTATTTACATAACTACTTTATAATTTATACATAATCTTTTTCATTGAAATATTAAAATGCCCTAATAAATTTTTATATATTTGTCATTACTAATTTTAAGAAAATAATTATCAAATCGACCTTATATTTTCGTAGTTACCAAACTACAATCTAAATTGGTGAAAAATAATTGTTTCTATAAAGTTTTGAATCATACACCTCTTACCTATTACCTAAAAGTTTTACCACTACACTACTAATTTCAATTGATTTCTTACATACTTCAAATATAGTTATAGAAAAAACTTTCATATTATTGTATTAAGGGTTAAATATCAAGGAGTTACCTTAACTTTGGACGTTTTGCAACGAACAAGCCGAACTTTGAAAATTCAAAACGGGCTACCTCAACTTTGAAGAAGGTGCAAATAGCTACCTTCGTCCAATTTTCCGTCAACTGTTGACGGAAATTCGTTGGAAAATTGTACGGAGGTAGCTATTAGCACTTTCTTCAAAGTTGAGGTAACCCGTTTTGAATTTTCAAAGTTCGGGTAGCTTGTTGCAAAACATCCAAAGTTCAGGTAGCTAATTGGTATTTAACCCTTGTATTAAACATCTCATGTTTATTTATTGATATTCTTTAGTAATTAATTTTTATTCAACGTTGTTTATTTAATTATAGTTTTAATTTAATTATATATCTACTGATTAATTTTTTGAAATTGTTGAAAAATAAGTAATTTTTTAAATTTAGTATTTATAGACTACCAAGATACTCATTTTGAAAATATTGTTTTCAACTATCTCTAAAAAATAATAAGAAAGACTATAGTTGGATATATTGCATTTACTCTTTAATTTGTAAATATTAGATATATGAAATAATTTAATTATGTATCTACTTAAATAATAAATAATTAAATTAATGATTAAAATAAGACATGAATGCCCTTGGGCTTCCCTAATTACTTTTCTAATTTCGAAATCTTCGGTAAAATAAAAATACTCATGATAGTATACTCCTTTTTGGCTTGGTATCTGTTACCGAGAAACCCTCTCGTATCCAACAAAACCATAGTATACTAGTAGTTAGTCTAGTTTCTCAAACTTCTCAACCATGCAGGCAAGGAGGTACTTATAAAATCAGTTCTGAGCGCAATACCGACATATGTCATGCACGTTTTCAAGCTTCCCACGACATGGTGTAAAGAGATCAATGCGTTTATCGCCCGGTTTTGGTGGGGATCCCGGGATGGTAACAAAAGGATTCATTGGAGAAGTTGGAGCACTATGACTACTTCAAACTCGGATGGGGGATATGGATTTAGGGAAATGCAGGACTTTAATCGAGCCATCCTTGCAAACATGGCGTCTAGGATCTTATCAGAATCGAATGCACTGTGGGTAAGATTCTTGAAGGGCTTTTATTTCCCCAATGACTCTTTCTTGCAGGCATCTCCAGGTAGCCGAGCCTCGTGGGCATGGGCGAGCCTACTTGAGGGTCATTCGGTTATCCAAGCCGAGGGTGTGTGGATGGTTAGGGACGGGTTATCTATCCGCCCCTTTCACGATGCATGGGTTCCGTCTATGGAAAATCTTCGGGTCCGACCAAGGGTTGAAGATGAGACTCATGGCTCACCACGGGTCGCGGATTGGATTCAACGTGAATCTAGATCATGGGACGAGGTCACAGTTCGGGAAGCTGCCCATCTCGAAGATGCAGACGCCATTCTACAGCTCACACTCCCGATCAGCCACGCATCGAACCAGCTGAGATGGCCACATTCCAGGTCGGGGGATTTCTCAGTTCGGTCACTCTACCATTGGTTGCACAGTTCAGACCCGAGAAACCAGGTATCCCTTGACCTTAACCGTATGCCGAGACTGGCTCTGCCTTCAATTTGGCCCGCCATTTGGTCATCGAATGTCTGGCCGAAAGTTAAAGCTTTTATGTGTAAATTGACTAATGATGCTTTGCCAACGAGAGGTATGGCTGCACCATATAGATCGTGAGAGCCTGGATATCGTCTTGGACTCGTTGGATGAATGGTTGGTTCATGCCTCGGGGTGACAGGTCACCCGAGGCGCAATAGAGTCGAGATGTGGAGGAGACTTATGATCGTTTGTTGGGTGATATGGAAGTCGAGATGCAAGATCGTATACGAGGATATTCAACCACATGTACCAACCATTTTCCGAGAGATAGCTCGGACAATCCAGGAAACGACAACGGTCAGCCGTCCGAACAGTATGCGAGGACAGATACAAGCATGGTTTGGCCCCCCCTCCGGGTGTTATCAAGATCAATTGTGACGGGGCTTGGTGTCGAGCAACACTTCGGGGCGGGCTCGGGGTTATCGCTAGAGACTCATTGGGCGTGGTTCTCGGGGGTTGCAGCGCTATCATGCTTGCGGGGTCGGTGGACGAGATCGAGGCGGAAGCAGTGCTACATGCGGTTCGGTTGGCCATCGACAAACGTTGGATGAATGTGATCATCGAGACAGACGCCCTCAACATTGTCAACCACATTCATAACCGAGTTTCATCATGGAGGATTGATCCCGTCTTGTCAAATGCGGTAACCCTCTCATCATCGCTTAGGGAAGTCGCATGGAAGCACATCCCGAGATCTGCAAATTCTTGTGCAGATTGGATTGCTAAGAATGTATTATCGGGGTTGTGTCCTTCAGATTGGGTGTCTACACGTCCAACCCCATTGCTTAGATGTATTGTGTCGGATAATATTTTGTACTCGAAACCCTTTCCGGTTTCGACTATGATATAAGAAGTTATTTTGTTGGCCAAAAAAAAGTCTAGTTCCTGTTGGATCGTGAAATCCTGAATGCTGATCTGGCAGTGAATTGAATGCCAGACAAGGTGGAGATGACGCTTCAGCTCCAACTCCAGTGAACCTGCAAGTAGGGGAGCGCAACAGAGGGGGTGCCTCTAGGTCCCTCTCCGATGCTTAAATGAGTATATGTGTGTATAAAACTCAAAACGTAAAGAACGTATGTAAAGCAAGGGTATTTATAGGGTAAGAGAGATAGAACCGTATATGGCAGCTGAATATCTTAGTGTATATTGTGTTGCCGAAGATTCGGATCGTCAGTTACTGCGAGATATTGCAGTTACCAAATCTAATCATTAGTGAATATGTGACCGAGATATGCGGGACATCGTGGCCACTTCCTTATTAACGGTTTTGTGGGACCAGAGGAGAGAGGCAAGGCTCTCTTCGGGGCGAGCACTCCCATGTCGAGCAGTGGAAGGTCGCGACTTGGTAGAGAATGGCGAGCAGTCTGAGAGCCTTTGGCGTCCCCATAGACGTTGGGCTCGATTCTGGATTACTCAATGGTGGGCCAAGTTTGGCTTGTACTTGGGCCGATCCGGTTCGGATGTCATGGGTTTTACCCCCTCTATAGTTATTGGGCCTTCGAGGCCTTTTCTTACTGGGCTGTCACTATCGATACCCAACATTTGCCCCCGAAGCTTGATTGAAGTTCCTTCAGTCGAGCTTGATTTCCTGGTAGGGTTTAGATAGTGACGTCTCTGGCAATGGTTCAGTGCCTTTGAGACGCTTCGAGCTCATTTGGCGAGCAATTTCTTCTCTGTTCAAAGCCGAAAGAATATCCTTCCTTTTATTCCCTTTTGGCGATCACTCGAGGTGACATAGGCTTATGGAATTTTAGTTAGGCGATCATTACCTACCCGAGGTATTTCTGCTAAAGCTTTATTAGTGCGTTGGCGACCACCTTGTCTCCTTAGTGGAATTTTAGCATTTAATAACTGCACAGTTGTCCAGAAATCGAACGGTCACTTGAGGCACGCCTGACATTTACTTTTCCGTAAACCTAGGGTAGTCTGACAGCTGTCCATATCAGCCAACCGTCTGTCTCCCCAAGGTGTCTTTTGGAATTCTGACATTGCTTCGGTTTTTCCAAAAAAGTGCCATCATTCCTCTGTGTCGCTTCGATTTGCTCGTGGCGGTTGCTCCCTTCTTGGTCTATATAAGAAATGTCAGTTTCTACATTATGTTTTTTACGCTTATCCACTCCTTCAGATTTCCAGAACTTCGCTGCGAACCTTTCCTTTCTATTTCAATCCTCTTCAGTTCTCCTTTCGACCATTTCCATGGCCCCCAGAAGTCAGCGAGTCAAACACATGGCCATCAAGGGTGCTAACAAAGCCAGCGCCCCTCAGAATGTCGGTGTTCCCTTGACCATTAGGGATGAAGCTGTGCCCTCCTCAGTGGGGAAACAGCCTGACGTGGGAAGGTCTGCGGCCACCCCAGTGGTGGTAGATGGTCCTGAGCTGAACACGCCTATTTTTTCCCCAAAAGGTAAACTTTCGCCCTTTTATTGCTCTGTTTTGGCAATATCCACTGTTTTCCTTTGTTTTTATACTTGCTGTGCCATACTTGAATCATTCTGAGTAGATATCAAGCCTAACAAACTGAAGCCGGCTTACTTTAAGACCATGGTGGCGCTTGGTGGCTTCAGTGCGGAGGATGCTCCTAGGTATCCTGGCCTAGGTCTGCATTTTCCTCACGATGGAGAGGTTTACATTTATGCGGCCCAGATCGATGCTGGGTTGCGTTTTCCTCTCTGTGAGGATTTACAGACCTTGTGTCAGTTTTACGGGATTCACCCCACACAGCTTGTCCCGAATGCCCTCAGGATGTAGGTCGGTTTCAAGTTCCTATGCTTACGCCAGGAATGGGTATATTCACTGGCCCTGTTTCGGTGCTTCTTCCGACTGGCAGCAGGGGCTAACCACCTTCACCACTTCCAATCCCGCTGGCCGAAGTTTTCGGAGTGGGGAGGCCCTCAAGGATGGGCTTGGAACGTCCATGTCCGCCTGATCGATGATTTCCGGGCCACTAACTCCAATTACAAGAAGTTTTACTTCTTGTATAAGGGGGGCGTACCATGGAAATTGTTGCTCCGGACAAGGATTTTCCTCCCTCCTTTGAAGAATTGTCCGGGAGTGATCGGAATGCCATCAACGATTTATACCGGCTGCATCGGTCATCTCAGTTCAAGTCCATCCGCTCAGTGGCGGAGACTACCGAGAATGCCCTTGAGATGGCGGACATTCATCAAGCCACGCCAATCTTTGATGATTGGGTAATTTTCTAACTCCTCCCTTGTTTTATTACTTGTAGGGAAGGTTGTAAGCAAGAGCCAAAAACTGATAGGTCTCTTTGATGACCAGGGATCGGCGGGATTGTCCTCCGACCAGGCGCTGCTAAGCTCTCCCCCTCCTCCTTCTAGGCGTTCGACCAGGAGTGAAGAGCACCCTGAGGTCGACCAACATCCTCCTTCTTCCCCTCCTAAGGGCCCTTCTGCCAGCAAAGGGAAGGGTTTGGACACGGCGTCTCCTTCTCCCTCTCTTCAGGGCCCTTCCGCCGCTAAGGAGAAGGCCTTGTCTTTGGCGCCTCCCGCCTATTCAATGCCCACGGCTCCTACTAAGGAGTCTGGGGCCCAGAAGAAGGGGCCTGCTACTTCCAGCTCCTCGAGGGCTCCCGCCGAGGAGTATTGCTCCATGGCGAGCTTGTTCCAGCCTTTTAAGGCTGGGGACTCTCGGAGGCCTTGGGTCCCTTGTGGGGACCTTGCCAAGAAGGGGTACCCCGCCCAGAAGAGCCTACGGGGTAGCCCGGATATGTGCATGCGGCTCCTTGATGGGATAATTCCTCCCAAGGACCGTTCGATTGTCCCTACGGAGCTTCCTCAGATCGAGGGGTTCTTACGGACCCACTTCGAACGAGTTTCCCTGGTATGATCTCGCCTTCTTTCCATTATTTATTCCTTGTCATTCCTTTTCATTTTGATGACTTGACATTTTCCTTGTGCTTTTGTTGTCAGCTCGTTCGGGAAGAGGTGATCCTCGACCGCGTTTTCGGCGAGCTCGCCGACAAGCACTCTGATCTGCTTGTCGAGCTGGAGCAATACCGAAGCACAGGGGTCACCCCCGGGCAGTTGGAGGCCATCAAGAAGACCGCTTACATGGCGATCACCTTGGTGGACGGCGCCCGGGAGGAGTATTTCAGGAAGGAGCAGCGCCTCCTTGCTGAAGTCAAGAAGAGGGAGGCTGATGCTGCAGCCTTCCTTCATGAAGCTGAGGCCCTTCATCAGTGCCTTGATGAAGGGGAGGCGGTCCGTGCTCGCCCGGAGGCCGAGTTGAAGGAAGCTCGTGCCCAGGTGGTCGAGTCAGACGCTCTTAGGGTCGCCGCGGAGGCCCAGAGGGATGCTGCCGAAGCTAGGGGGTCGCCCTAGAGGAGGAGAAGAACCGGCTGGCTGGTCAGCTGAAGGCGGTTCCTTCACCCCAAGCCGTGGTTGAGGAGTTCAAGGCCTCCGAGGACTTTGAAGACCAGGCCTTGAAGGTGATGAAGTCGACCATCGCCGATTTTCTCCAAGAACTGGTGGAGGAGGTCCAGGCGGTTGATCCCAACTTTCATCTTGGGGAAGTTGCCTCCTTGCAGACCTTCCTGCGGAGTCGGCCTTCGCAGCCCTCTGTTGCTGGGGAGGCTGCTCCTGAAGGCGAGCCCGGTTCTTCTGCCCCCGAAGGCGAGCAGAGCGCCCTTGCCCCCGAGAACCCCAAAGCTTGAAGTCCCCAACTCCTTGGCGACCATATTTATCTTTTTTAGATAGCCATTTTTGTATTTTCTGTTTTTGGTTTGTAATTATTTATCGAAGACTTGGGTTTTTCTATTGAATGCCTTTATATTCTTGAGCCTTTAATCGACTTTGAACATATTTAGCTATCCAATATCTTACTCATAATTACTTTCCACCTTTTTCTTGCTTTATAATGTCGTCGACCCTTAAAGCCGTAAACCAATCATAATTTAAACTTTCTAAGGATAATATTTTTGGCACTTAAAAGCGTAAACTTCTAAGTTCAAAGAGATATTACCTTCTTTGAAGTTTAAACCTTTGAGGTGTTGGCCTAATAACAGGGGATTTGTAATTTGTCAGGCTTTATCATCAATAGTGATCGCCTAAACTTTCTTTGGCCTGACTTTGGCGTCAGGGCTTTTATTTTGCCTAACATTTTGCTAGGTCTTTTGGCCTGACTTTGGCGTCAGGGCTTTGCCTGTCTCTTGGCGTCAGGTTTTTTGAGGCCTAACTTTGTTGTTAGTGCTTTTGTGGCCTAGTTTTGTTACTAGGGCTTTTTTGGCCTAGCTTTGTTGCTAGGGCTTTTTGGCCTAGCTTTGTTGCTAGGGCTTTTGTGGCCTAGTTTTGTTACTAGGGCTTTTTTGTGGCCTAGTTTTGTTACTAGGGCTTTTTTTGGCCTAACTTTGTTGTTAGGGCTTTTGGCCTAGCTTTGTTGCTAGGGCTTTTTTGGCCTAACTTTGTTGTTAGGGTTTTTGGCCTAGCTTTGTTGCTATGGATTTTGTGGCCTAGTTTTGTTACTAGGGCTTTTTGGCCTAGCTTTGTTGCTAGGGCTTTTGAGGCCTGACTTTGGCGTCAGAGCTTTTTGGCTTCAGCTTGCTTCGAGTGGACACGCTTTGTGAAGGAATGGCTTTCTTTTATTGACATAATCAGTTTGATTACAAGCTATGCATAAAATCTTCTTAAATGCTCTGAATTAAATGGACGGGGTAACCTCTCGCCTTCGGTGGTTTCCAAATAGTAGGATCCTGGTGCGGCGATCTCTACTACTTTGTATGGTCCTTCCCATTTGGCTGAAAGTTTGTTTTTACTGTCCAGCCTTGTAAATTCATTCCTTCTCATAACCATCTCCCCCACGAAAAATTGGCGAGCGCTAACTTTTCTGTTGAAATACCGAGTGGTCGCCAAGCGCATCTTTGCCTGTGTTTTTTCCGAGAGCCATCTCTTTTCCTCTGCCAAGTCGAGGTCAGTTCTGCGCTCGATCTCATTTGCCTCCGCGTTAAAGTGTAGGACTCTGTGGGTAGGCACTGCTAATTCAGCTGGTGCTACTGCTTCTGATCCATACACTAAACTGAAAGGCATTTCTCCTGTGGCCGCCTTAGGCGTTGTTCTGATTGCCCATAATACGTTTTCCAGTTCGTCTGCCCAGTTCCCTTTGAACGCTCGAACCCTTTCCTTGAGTCCTGCTAAGACAACTTTGTTGGCTGCTTCAGCTTGCCCATTCGTTTGAGGGTGATGTACTGAACTGAAGCGATGGTCGATATGATACTCTTCACAGAGCCATTTCAACTCCTTTCCAACGAATTGCGGACCATTATCGCTGATGAGTATTTTGGGAATACCAAACCTGGAGAATATGTTGACCTGCATGAACTTGATAACTTGGAATTCCGTTGTCGAAGCTAGAGCTTTCGCCTCTACCCACTTAGTGAAGTAGTCGATTGCCACTATAATGTGAGTACGTTGACCAGTGCTAATGGGAAAAGGACCTAATATATCGATTCCCCATTGAGCGAAGGGCCAGGCACCTGCTGTTGGATCGTGATTTCCTGAATGCTGATCTGGCAATGAATTGAATGCCAAGGAGATGGTGATTGCGCGCTTTCGCCTGAGCTCCGATGAACCTGCAAGAAAGGGGATCGCAACAGAGGGGGTGCCTCTGGGTCCCTCTCCGATGCTTAAATGAGTATATGTGTGTATATAGCTCAAAACGTATTGAATGTATGTAAAGCAAAGGTATTTATAGAGTAAGAGATACCAAACCGTATAAGGTAACTGTATATCTTCGTGAATATTGTGTTGTTGAAGATTTAGATAGTAGATATTGCGGTTACAGCGAGATATTGCAGTTACCGTATCTAATCTTTAGTGAATATGTGCCCGAGATATGCGGGATATCGTGGCTATATCCTTATTAACGGTTGGTGGGACCAGAGGAGAGAGGCAAGGCTCTCTTTATGGCGAGCACTCTTATGGCTGCGACCTTGATTGTTGGCGAGCACTCCCATGGCGAGCAGTGGGAGGCTTTGACATTGGCCAATGGCGACCTGAAGTGGCACTTTGGCGTCCACTTTAGTTTGGATTCGATACTGGACCACTTTATGAGGGCCAGAGTAACCTTACTGTGGGTTGGCCTTGTTTAAATGGTATGGGTTTCACCCCCTGCAAATTTATTGGGCCTTCGAGGCCTTTCCCATATTGGGTCGTCACTATCAATACCCAACATTTGCCCCTGAAGCTTGAGTGAAGTTTCTTCGGTCGAGCTTGATTTTGTGATAGGGTTTAAGATAGTGACTTTTGGAATGGATCTTTTGCTTTCCTTATCTGCTATTTGTGCATTTTGATGCTCTGTATCCTTTGGCGAACGATTTTGGTTGCGTAGAGTTTTTCGGAATGTGTGATACCTTACCCCATTAGGCGAACGCTTTGGGTTTCCAGGGTTTATGGATGCTCATTCTTCACTCTTTGTGCGAACACTATCGTTGCGAGGGTGTTAGGAGAGGTCTGGTATAGCTTTTGGCAATCACCTTTTTTGTGTAAGATTTCGAACATTTTAATGAATAGACAGTTAGCGAAAGTCGAGAGGACTTTTGAGGCATGTCCGTCTCTTTGTCTTCCGTAACCAGTGGGCAGACTCACAGGTTTTTCGTGTCGTTCCAACCTTTTGTCTCCCCGATGTAACCATTGGAATTCTGACATTACTTCGGTTTTACCCAAAAAGGGTGTAATCATTATCTGAGCCGTTTCTCACATGCCCGTTCGGTTTCCTTCGTTTTGGCTAAAAAGGCTGAACTTTAGCATTTAGTCTTTTACGCACTCAATTCATTTGCATTCCAGAGTTCATATCTTCTTTCAGCCCTCTGTTTCAATTTTTCATTTCTCTCTTTTTATCCTCGAAAAAGCTTTCTCAGCCAGAACGGGATACTCCTTCGAGCTTTGGAGAGCTGTCGGGGAATGATCGGAACATCATTGATGACTTCTTCCGACATCATAGGCAACCAAACTTCTGTTCAATCCGCTCAGGGGCGGAAACTTCAGAGTCGATGCTTGGGTTAGCGAGCATTCATCAGTTCGTACAACTGACGCTCAAGGTCGGGGTTCATCATTCCACGCCAGTCTTTATTGATTGGATAAATTTCTGACCCCTCAGTCTGGGACCTAAATTCATTGACCGCACTTGAGGACCTAAATTCTTCAGTCTATTTTCCAAGCGGGCTAAGACGAGGTTGTTAGCTGCCTAGGCGTCTATGAGTTTCGGATCAAGGATGTCGACCAGTACTCTGTTTGGCTAGAGGCAGAGAATGGTGACCTCAGGGCTCAATTGAAAGAGTCCTGGGTGCAGAGGGATGCCTCGATGGCTGAGCAGGAGCATCCTTCCTTAAATCATAAGGTTGTCCCATCCCCCCTTAGCGTGGACTTTAAGAAGTCCAAGGAGTTCTCTGTCTGCGCCTTGGAGGTGATAAAGGCCGAGGCTGCTTCCTACCTCCAGATCTTGGTCGACGAGATTCAAGGGATTGATCCCAAGTTTCCTCTATGGGAGGTGAGGTCTCTTCAGGACTTCATTGAGAGCGGCTACACCAAGGAAGCTCCTTGGCGATGAGGCTGCCCCCGAGGCCGAGAAGGAGACTGCATCCCCTGATGAACCCAGACCTTGAGGTCTCAGGCCTTCAGGCGACCGAGTCGATGCAGAGTTTCAGGTCAAGGGAGCCTATTCATCCTCCTGCTTTTTGCTCATCCTTCTTTTTATCGATAATCACGTTTACTTCCCTTTGTTTTTGGGATAGTTGTAATTATTCTTTTGATTTCAGACTCGGATATTATTATAATGAACGCCTTTAATTTCGTAAGCCTTTACTCTTTTTCGACTTCGAATGTGTTTGGTCGTTCCTCCGATATCTTTTCGTTCGAACGCTTTAGGAAGTTTTACCATATTTGTTTTCAACTTCTCTTTAGCTTATGTAGGAGAGTCTCGCCATATAGGATCTTGGACCATCCATTCCCTTCACCAAAGTTTTTTTTAAGGGAACTGTTACTCGAAGATCATACCTTTAAGGAAACTATCATCTTTTGTAGATGTGTTCGCTTTGTTAAGGTTTTAGACCTTTGGAGTGTTCGTCTAATCCCGGGGAACTGTTACCCGAGGCTCATTCATCTTTTAGTAAGTGGTCGCCCTAGGTTCATTCGCCCACTTTCTTTGTGTTTGTTTCGCAAAGGAACTGTTACCCTTGATATGGATTCATTCGCTTTGGATGTTACTTCTCAATTTTTGCCCAACTTATAAGAGAACGGACTCCTTGACGGATTGCTCGCTTTTTGCGCTAGGACTTATGTCTGATTTTTATATTTAGGCCTTATTTGCCTAACTTTTTCCTTAGGTCTTTTCGCCTGATTTTGATAACAGGTCTTGTGCCTGACTTTGGCATCAGGTCTTTCGCCTAACTTTGGTGCTAGGTCTTTCACCTGATTCAGTCATCAGGTCTTTCAGATCTTTTGGTTTGCCTAACTTTGGCGTTAGGTCTTTTTGCCTAACTTTGGCGTTAGGTCTTTCGCCCAATTTTGGTATCGGGTCTTTTTGTTTCGTAAGCCTTGGTTTTTGTTTGACTTCGAGTATACTTGGTTGTTCTTCCGATGTCTATCTTGCTTTAAAGCTTTAGGAAGTTTTACCATACTTGTTTTCAACTTCGCTTCAGCTTTTGTAGAATAGTCTCGCCTTTTTGTTTTCATTCAAAGGGTCTTGGACCTTTCTTTGGAGGAAACGTTACCCTTTAGAGGTTCTTTTCGCTCCTTTAGGTTTCGGGGGAAGGACCGTGGCCTCTTATCGGCTCGTCCGTTCCTTTCGCCATGTTTCTTAAGGAAACTGTTACCCAAGGATTATGCCTTTAAGGAAACTGTCATCCTTTATGGATTCGTTCGCCTTTTAGGATTTTGGTCCTTAGATTCGTTCGCCTAGTCGTAGGAAACTGTTATCTAAGATTTGCTCGCCTTTTAAGAAGCTGTTACCTCGGATTCGTTCTCCCTTTTTGGGGAACTGTTACCCAAGATTCGCTTGCCTTTTTAGGAAGCTGGAAAGCTTTAGGAAGTTTTACCATACTTGTTTTCAACTTCGCTTCAGCTTTTGTAGAATAGTCTCGCCTTTTTGTTTTCATTCAAAGGGTCTTGGACCTTTCTTTGGAGGAAACGTTACCCTTTAGAGGTTCTTTTCGCTCCTTTAGGTTTCGGGGGAAGGACCGTGGCCTCTTATCGGCTCGTCCGTTCCTTTCGCCATGTTTCTTAAGGAAACTGTTACCCAAGGATTATGCCTTTAAGGAAACTGTCATCCTTTATGGATTCGTTCGCCTTTTAGGATTTTGAAGACTGCGCTCTGAAGATGATAAAGTCGGCGATCGCCGATTTTCTCCAAGTCCTGGTGGATGATGTCCGGGCGGTCGATCCCAATTTTCCCCTTGAGGAAGTTGGGTCCTTGAGGAGCTTCCTCCGGAGTCGTAACTCTCAGTCTACCCTTGTTGCTGAAGGGGTTATTCCAGCTATGGCTGAAGAGGTTGTTCCCGAAGGCGGACCAAGCCTTCCTGCCCCCGAAGGCGAGCAAATCGTCCCTGCCCCTGAAGGCGAGCCAGTGCCTCTGCCCCCGAGGATCCCCAAGCCTGAAGTCTCCATCTCTTTTATTAACAATATTTGCCTTTTGGATAGCTGTTTTTCTTTGTAATTTTTTGTTTTCCTTTTATTTGATTTAAGACTTGGCTTCTTTTATTGAATGCCTTTATATTCATAAGCCTTTTATTCGACTTTGAACATGCTTGGCTATTTATCCAACGTCTTAATCATAATTACTCTTCGACTTCCTTTTGACTTGTAATGTCTTCGACTCTTGAAGTCTTAGACCAAGCATAAGTCGATCCTTCTAAGGAAAATACTTCTGATACTTAAAAGCATAAACTTCTAAGTTCAAAGAGATATTACCCTCTTTGAAGTTTAGACCTTCGAGGTCATCCTAAGGCTTTGTCATCCATAGTGATCGCCTAAAATTCTTTGTTAGCAGATCCCTTTGTTTAGTTTTGGCGTCTGCTTCTCATCTTGCCTAACTTTATTGCTAGGTCTTTTGGCCTGACTTTGGCGTCAGGGATTTTTTGTTTTGCCTAGCTTTATTGCTAGGTCTTTTGGCCTGACTTTTGGCGTCAGGGCTTTTTGTGCCTGATTCGGTTATCAGGTTTTTGCCTGACTCTTGGCTTCAGGTCTTTTGAGGCCTAACTTTATTGTTAGGGCTTTTGTGGCCTAGTTTTGTTGCTAGGGCTTTTGGCCTGTCTTTGGCGACAAGGCTTTTTGGCCTAGCTTTATTGCTAGGGCTTTTGGCCTGTCTTTGGCGACAGGGCTTTTTGGCCTAGCTTTGTTGCTAGGGCTTTTGTGGCCTATCTTTGGTGATAGGGCTTTTGGCCTGTCTTTGGCGACAGGGCTTTTGTGGCCTAACTTTGTTGTTAGGGCTTTTGGCCTGACTTTGGTGACAGGGCTTTTGTGGCCTAACTTTGTTGTTAGGGCTTTTGGCCTGACTTTGGTGACAGGGCTTTTGTGGCCTAACTTTGTTGTTAGGGCTTTTGGCCTGTCTTTGGTGACAGGGCTTTTGTGGCCTAACTTTGTTGTTAGGGCTTTTGTGGCCTATCTTTGGTGATAGGGCTTTTGTGGCCTAACTTTGTTGTTAGGGCTTTTGTGGCCTATCTTTGGTGATAGGGCTTTTGTGGCCTAACTTTGTTGTTAGGGCTTTTGGCCTGACTTTGGCGTCAGGGCTTTTGTGGCCTAACTTTGTTGTTAGGGCTTTTGGCCTGTCTTTGGCGACAGGGCTTTTTGGCCTAGCTTTGTTGCTAGGGCTTTTGTGGCCTATCTTTGGTGATAGGGCTTTTGGCCTGTCTTTGGCGACAGGGCTTTTGTGGCCTAACTTTGTTGTTAGGGCTTTTGGCCTGACTTTGGCGTCAGGGCTTTTGTGGCCTAACTTTGTTGTTAGGGCTTTTGTGGCCTATCTTTGGTGATAGGGCTTTTGTGGCCTAACTTTGTTGTTAGGGCTTTTTTGTGGCCTATCTTTGGTGATAGGGCTTTTGTGGCCTAACTTTGTTGTTAGGGCTTTTTTGTGGCCTATCTTTGGTGATAGGGCTTTTGGCCTGACTTTGGCGTCAGGGCTTTTTTCTTCGATTTGCTTCGAGTGAACATGTTTATGAAGGAATCACTTGCTTGTATGGTCCTTCCCACTTAGCTGAAAGTTTATTCTGACTGTCCAGCCTTGTGAATTCATTCCTTCAACATTCCTATCTTTATCAGCTTTTCGATGTCGCGCTTGTGCTATCTGCAATAGCTCTCGGTGTCATTCCCCATGGGCTGACCACTCTTGCGGGGTCTCGGTGGCCTTTCCAGAGACCTTTCCATCTCGACTAGTACCGCCGAGATCTGCCTGTTTAAAGGCGTGAAATACTCGGGGACCTCTGGATGTCTTGGTCCTGGGTTTTCCGATCTAGGCTTTTCTCGACCCTTCTTACCCTTCTTGATCCTGCAGAGACACCAAAGAACCAAGACGGCGCCGAACCCAAAAGGGTCGACAGAAATAATAGGGCTAAGTGATTCGGATCAGTCGACTTACCCAACAGAGAGGCTTCATGCTTATTAACATGTATAATGGGGGCGCCTCCACCTCTATACTCGGGGATGGCCCTGACGACGACATCCTTTGGGGTCTTGACGCGTTGTTCTTTGAGTCTCTTAGTGATAAGCTCCTCAACTTGGTCAAGAGTGAATTGGGGTTGCTGTCCTCCAGTCGGTGCAGAACTTGATGGACTGACAGAGCGAGTGACCGCCGGCGTCTCAGTGGAGGCCGGAGGTAAGGATTGGTGTCCAAAAGTCATCTCTTGATCTTCTTGAGGGGCTGTGGTGCCAGGATTTCCAGTTTCTGATTCCGGTGGCCCCGCAGGACGAGGATCCTCATGAGGAGCAGGGGTTTTTCTGCGGGCCTGTCCTATGATGGTTTCCAAGAGGGATATCATCTCTGCGGTTACCTGAATGGTTTCCCAAGCCACTTGGATGGTTTGTCGATCTGGAATCTCTGCGACGTTTGGAACAGGGGTCGTTCTCGAATTGCCAATGTGTTCACGTGCCAGTCTCGGAGGGACGGCATCACAGACTGCTTGGCTAGCAGGTTCTTGGTGGAGTGCGAAGCGGCAGCGGAATTAGAGCTATCCGAGGATTGTTCGTTAGCTTCTTTCCGATGATTGCGGTTAGAGCGAGTATGTATGACTGTTTTGCTCGTTTTCCCACAGACGGCGCCAAATGTTGGATCGTGATTTCCTGAATGCTGATCTGGCAATGAATTGAATGCCAAGGAGATGGTGATTGCGCGCTTTCGCCTGAGCTCCGATGAACCTGCAAGAAAGGGGATCGCAACAGAGGGGGTGCCTCTGGGTCCCTCTCCGATGCTTAAATGAGTATATGTGTGTATATAGCTCAAAACGTATTGAATGTATGTAAAGCAAAGGTATTTATAGAGTAAGAGATACCAAACCGTATAAGGTAACTGTATATCTTCGTGAATATTGTGTTGTTGAAGATTTAGATAGTAGATATTGCGGTTACAGCGAGATATTGCAGTTACCGTATCTAATCTTTAGTGAATATGTGCCCGAGATATGCGGGATATCGTGGCTATATCCTTATTAACGGTTGGTGGGACCAGAGGAGAGAGGCAAGGCTCTCTTTATGGCGAGCACTCTTATGGCTGCGACCTTGATTGTTGGCGAGCACTCCCATGGCGAGCAGTGGGAGGCTTTGACATTGGCCAATGGCGACCTGAAGTGGCACTTTGGCGTCCACTTTAGTTTGGATTCGATACTGGACCACTTTATGAGGGCCAGAGTAACCTTACTGTGGGTTGGCCTTGTTTAAATGGTATGGGTTTCACCCCCTGCAAATTTATTGGGCCTTCGAGGCCTTTCCCATATTGGGTCGTCACTATCAATACCCAACACCTGCCATTGGGGATAATAATGTCGATGGTCGACCCGATCGTGGTGCAAACTGCTGGCAAATTTCACACTTCTGTGTTAATTCTGCTGCGTCTTTTCCCAAGGTCGGCCAGTAATATCCCAATCTGAATATTTTCCTGCTTAGTGAACGAGCACCTTCATGGCATGCTGCTGCCCCTTCATGAGCTTCTCGAAGAACTTTTTCTGTTTCGAGCAGAGCAACACATCTCAAGTAAGGCGTCGAATAACCTCTTCTGTAGAGTTCTCCATCGATGATTAGATAACTGGCTGCGAGTCTTCTAATCCTAATGGATTCGCCTTCGTCCTCTGGGAGGATGCCTTCTTTCAAATAATTCTGGAACGGGGTCATCCAGGTGACCTGTTCTTGAATGTTGAAGACCTCCGCTCTGTTTTCAAGGACTGAACATAGGGCCTTTTCCAGAAATTGCACATCCTGGATTTTCGCCCCTCCGAAGGCTAGCTTACTCAAAGAATCTGCCATCTGGTTTTCTTGGCGAGGAATAAACTCAATCGCGAAATTTGGGATTTCCGCGACCAGTTTTTTGGCAATGCCGAGATATTTCTTCATCTTTTCTCCCTTTGCCTCGTAGGCGCCATTAACCTGATTGACAATAAGCTCTGAGTCACTTTTTACCTTAAGCGTGGTTATACCCATTCCTTTTGCCAGTCTGAGTCCAGTGATAAGAGCCTCATATTCTGCTTCGTTATTGGTCGCCGGGAATGTCAAGGCGATCGCGTACTTCAGAGGCTGGAATAAGAATTAAACCTGCCCCCGAGCCTTCTTTTGATGAAGACCCATCCGTATAGAGTTCCCAGATTTGATTGTCATTTGCTGACTGACTTGGCCTGTTTTCTGCCTCCGCTTGACCGTTACTCGTGCTTTCCACTATGAAATCAGCTAGTGCCTGACCTTTGATGGCCGTTTTCGGCGTAAATTTGATCCTGAACTCGCTGAGCTCGATCGCCCACTTGACCATTCTTCCTGAAGAATCTGGCTTCATCAGGAAGTTTTTGAGAGGTTGATTGGTGAGGACCGTAATGTCGTGCGCATGAAAGTAAGGTCTCAGCTTCCGAGCAGCAATAACTAAGGCATAGAGATACTTCTCAATCTGGACATATTTTATTTCTGCTGAGTTGAACATTTTGCTAATAAAATACACTGAACTCTGAACATTATTCTCCTCCCTTATTAAGACAGCACTGGCTGCCACATCGCTAATGCCTAAATAGAGGAAAAGCTGCTCGCCTGGAACGGGTTTTGCCAGAGGTGGGAGTGTTTGAATATGTCTTTTCAAGGACTGGAATGCTTCCTCGCAGTCTGGCGTCCACTCGAACTTGCGGTTGGCCCTCAAGGTTTTGAAGAACGGGAGGGACCTGTCGCTTGCTTTGGAGAGGAAGCGGTTAAGAGCAGCTAGTCGGCCGTTCAGGCACTGGACTTCCTTATGGCGGGTTGGCGAATTCATTTCTTCTATAGCCTTTAGCTTTTCCGGGTTTGCTTCAATGCCCCTTTCGCTGACCATAAAACCCAGGAACTTCCCGGACTTGACTCCAAAGGCGCACTTTGCTGGGTTCAGGCGAACGCTGTGTCTCCTCATGCATTCAAAAGCTTCACGGAGGTCGGTGGTATGAGGATTGCCTTTGATGGATTTAATGAGCATATCATCCACGTAGGCCTCCATGTTCCTTCCCAGCATGTCCTGGAACAGTCGGTTTACCATCCGCTGATAAGTTGCCCCGGCATTAATGAGACCAAAGGGCATCACCTTGTAGCATAGAATGTCGCCGTCAGCATAGAAAGCAGTGTGTGCCTCGTCATCTGGATGCATTCTGATCTAGTTGTAGCCTGAATAGGCGTCCATGAAGCTCAGCATCTCGTGACCCGAGGTAGCATCGACCAGCTGATCAATTCTCGGAAGGGGATATGAATCTTTGGGGCAAGCCTTGTTTAAGTCGCGGAAGTCGACGCACATCCTCCACTTTCCGTTTGATTTCTTGACCAAAACTGGGTTGGCGACCCAGCTCTGGAATCTTACTTCTCTGACGAAGTCAGCTTCAATCAACCTGCCGACTTCCTGTCTGATCGCCAAACGCTTATCAGTCCCGTTGATGGAGGGGTCTATCCTGAGCTCATGAGAGATAATATCTGTGCTGATTCCTAGCATGTCGCTCGGCTGCCAGGCGAAGAGCTCTTTGAATTCCTTGAGGAGGGCGGTCATGGCCTCCTTCTTATCCTCTTTCAAGGTGGTCCCAATGCGCACCTTTTTGTCTGGCCCATCGATCTCGACCTCCTCCAATTCCTCCATGGGTGCTGGCCGAGCCAGGTCCTCGCGGGGATCGGCCTCTGTCTCGATGGCGAGCGCCTCCCTTTGGTTCTTCCTGCGTAAACAGTTCACATAGCATTGCCGCGAGGAAGGCTGATCTCCGAGCACTTCTCCAATCCCGTTGGGAGTGGGGAACTTCATCTTCTGGTGGACAGTGGAGGCCACAATCTTATTTGGGTTGATCGTGGTCCTCCCTATGATGGCGTTGTAGGATGTAGGTGAATCGACCACCAGGAAAGTGACCGACACCTTGATGCTTTTCCACCCCTCGCCAAAAATCACTGGCATGGTTATAGCCCCCAGTGGATAAGTTGTCCTTCCCGCAAACCCGATCAGCGGAAAGTCGACCCTCTTCAGGTCGCGTTTGGATTTGCCCATCTTTTCGAAGGCGTCCAGAAACAGGATGTCTGTCGAGCTGCCTCCGTCGACCAGAATCCTTGCAACATCACAGCCGTCAATATCTGCCGTAATGACCAGAGCATCGTTGTGGGGCGTGGTGACATGTGCCAAATCATCTTCAGAGAATGAGATGACAATGTTTTCTTCAGGTTGGGGTCGCTTCCCCAACTGAACTGTCGTAGAGATCTGCGTGGCGTAGACCTCTCTAGCGTTTGACCTCTCGCCGCCTGCGCCGAATCCTCCCGCAATCAGATTCACTCTCCTCTTGCTTCCAGAAGGTTCAGCTTGATCTGCAGGGGCTGGTGAACGATGTCTCCTGGGGGGCGTTCGACTTCGGTCTCGCCCTGCCACAAATTCCTTCAACATTCCCCCCTGAATCAGCTTCTCTATATCTCGCTTCAGAATCTTGCAATCGTCTGTCTTATGGCCCTTGCACTTATGGTATTTGCAATAGCTCTCGACATCATTTCCCATGGGTAGCCCACCTCGACGAGGCATCGGTGGCCTCGCCAAGGATCTCCTTTCCATCTCGACTAGTACCGCTGAGATCTGCCTATTTAAAGGCGTGAAGTACTCAGGGACCTCTGGATGGCGAGGCGCTGGAAGAGACTCGACTCGGGGCTTACTTTCTTTTTCCTTCTTCTCCTTCTTGACCTCCTTCTTACCATCGCGTCGGGGTTCATGGGTTACCCTTAGCGAGGTCGTCAGGAGGTTAGCCTCGATGTTTGCGCGTTCAAGGCCTATGAAACCTTTCGCTCTAGATGCCAACTCCTCCAACGTCTCTATCTCCTTCACGCGATAGCTGTTTCGCAGCTTTCTCGAGGCCATGTTGGCCACATCCAGACCTCTGTAGAATGCTCGAATGATCTCCCCATCCGAGATTCGGCGATCTAATTCTGTGACGTTTTGATGAAAACGCCCGTAGAAGTTGGACAACGACTCTCCAGGTTGCTGTTTGACCGAGTCAAGGGCGACCACGCTCTTCAGCAACTGGCGCTCGCCCATATATCTCTCCAGGAACTTGCTTCTCAACTCTGCCCAAGTTCCGATTGATCCTGCAGGGAGGCCGAAGAACCAGGACGAAGCCTAACCCGAAAGAGTAGATGGAAATAGCAAAGCCAAATGATTGGGATCGTTTGACTTACCCAGAAGGGAGGCCTTATGCTTATTGACATGGACGGTGGGATCTCCTCCACCGCTATACTCAGGTATGGCCCGAGCAACCACATCCTTCGGGATTTTGATAGCGACGAGCGTGTCGGTGAAAGGATGAGAGGACTGCTCCTTGAAGGGAGTTATGACTGTCAACTGTCTTTCCTGGAGTCTTTTGTTGAGGAGGTCATCCATCTGATCCACAGTGCAGTACATGGGAGAGGCTCCGGGTGGAGGCGGACCGGAAGGATTGGCAGTATATGCGGCTGCTGGCTCCTTGGTGTGTGCTGGAGGTAGGGACTGCTGACCTGACGTCATCTCCTGATCCTCCTGAGGCGCAGCAGGACCAGGATTGGCCGCTTCTGAAGGTGAAGGCCCTGTGGCAGCAGGGCGGTGGTTTTCCTTAGGAGCAGAGGGATTGTTTTCCTGAGGAGCAGGGGCTTGGCGGCGCGCCTGTCCTAGGATGGCTTCCAGCCAGGAGACCATATCGAGGGTTAAATTAATATCCTGCCCCGCAATGTGGACTGTCTGCGGTGCATGGGCTCCGTTTTGATCAGCAGTTGGGGTCGGTCTTGAATCACCGACATGTTCTCGGGCTGTCCGCAGAGGAACAGCATTAACTCCTGCTCGACTGGCAGGTTCTTGTTGAAGCGGTGAAGCGGCGGCGGAATCAGAGCTATCTGAGGATCGCTCCCTAGTCTGATTCCGACGGTTGCTTTGGGATCGAGTTCTCATGGCTGAATTGCTCGTTTCCCACAGACGGCGCCAAATGTTGGATCGTGAAATCCTGAATGCTGATCTGGCAGTGAATTGAATGCCAGACAAGGTGGAGATGACGCTTCAACTCCAACTTCGGTGAACCTGCAAGTAGGGGAGCGCAACAGAGGGGGTGCCTCTAGGTCCCTCTCCGATGCTTAAATGAGTATATGTGTGTATAAAACTCAAAACGTAAAGAACGTATGTAAAGCAAGGGTATTTATAGGGTAAGAGAGATAGAACCGTATATGGCAGCTGAATATCTTAGTGTATATTGTGTTGCCGAAGATTCGGATCGTCAGTTACTGCGAGATATTGCAGTTACCAAATCTAATCCTTAGTGAATATGTGACCGAGATATGCGGGACATCGTGGCCACTTCCTTATTAACGGTTTTGTGGGACCAGAGGTGAGAGGCAAGGCTCTCTTCGGAGCGAGCACTCCCATGTCGAGCAGTGGAAGGTCGCGACTTGGTAGAGAATGGCGAGCAGTCTGAGAGCATTTGGCGTCCCCATAGACGTTGGGCTCGATTCTGGATTACTCGATGGTGGGCCAAGTTTGGCTTGTACTTGGGCCGATCCGGTTCAGATGTCATGGGTTTTACCCCCTCTATAGTTATTGGGCCTTCGAGGCCTTTTCTTACTGGGCTGTCACTATCGATACCCAACAGTTCCTACTATTTCCCATTAAATTATAGCAACACCAAATAAAATATTGAAATTTGGCCAAAAAGAAAATAATAAAATATTGAGATAAGTAAGAATTTTATGATATATCGGTGAATATGGAATTTTTTTAAAAAACTATACATTTTTTTTAAAAAAAAATAAGTACAGAAAAAAAATATTTCGAAAAATAGGTATACGCGCACCTCGGGTAGCGCGTATTGGCAATACGCGCACCCCAACATGCGCCTATTCATATGGCGTAAGACTTGATGATGTTTGTTTTGTTTTTTTTAAACGGCAAGCCGTACAGTCAATCCGTAAATCCAAATTTAATATTTTTTGCATCATTTGAGACAATTAAAATATCTACTTACTATAATTTTTTTAATAGATATATAATTTTATTTTTAATTAAATATCGAGTCGTCATTATAGAAAAATTTGTTTTTTAAAAATAAAAAGGAAAACAACATCAAGTCTTACGCCATATGAATAGGCGCAACCCCAACATGCGCCTATGCAATAGGCGCCACCCTGGGGTGCGCGTATTGCCAATACGCGCTACCCGAGGGTGCGCATATACCTATTTTTGAAATATTTTTTTTCTATACTTACTTTTCTAAAAAAAAATGTATAGTTTTTGAAAATATTCGTGAATATGAGGGTATTAAAATTAGGGTAAAACATCTAATCAGTTAGTTTATGTTTGTCTGGTGTGATTAAACTAGGAGTGTCAAAAATTGACCCAACCCGTGGGTGACCCGTGGATGACCCGCCCACGGGTTGGGTTTGGGTCAGGATTTTGGACCCATGGGTCAATTTGACCCAACCCGTATTTGACCCGTGAAAACACGGGTCAGGTTTGGGTCGGAAGGTGTGACCCATGGGTCAACCCGTGACCCGTGACCTTTTTAAAAGAAATTAAATCTCAACCTTACATGTGTCAAACATCCCGTGGTTGTCTCACCTCTTAACCTAGTATTCTCCCACCAGCAGTTCAGAAGACAGGAGTGCAGCATTTCCATTCTCCCAGCGCAGTCAGCATTCTCCCAGCGCAGCATTCATTCATCGCAGTTCACTCAGCGAGTCTCAGCAGCACTTCCGCTCCGGATTCGTCTTCCAGCACTTCAGGTTCGGTCTTTGATCTGCTATGCTAGGTTCGATCTGATGTGCTTTGCTGTGTTTATGATGATGTTCGGTCTGCTGAATGGAGTGTGCTGCATCTTTGGTTATCAATAAGATTAATGTCACTATGGTTTTCCCCGAACGGGTATTCATATTTTTTTTGTAACTCAACCGTTACGTAAGTTTTAGTATGTGACTGAACAGTTATTCTGTGAAGTTTCCGTTCAATATTGTCGTTTGACTGTCACGAAAAAATCACGTGACTTAATTTGAACGGATTAAATTTAAATGACACAGAACATCCTCACCAACTGACAAGTTATGGATGACTCCCCTTGTAAATGGAGTAAAGTTTCCTGTCACCGGAACAACCTGCGTGGTATTATCCCCAATGAAATTACTAATTGTACTGAGCTAAGGGCACTATTGTACTGAGCTAAGGGCACTGTGAGTGTTTTCATGGACTAATGTTAAGTCTCTTTCCTAAAGAACATGTCTTTATGTGTGTTCTATTCTTCCAAAATATGTTTGTTCTTTTAAAATTGTGTTTTGGATGTTTGTTAGGTACCTAAGAGCAGGCATTCCATAAGCTATTGGAAACTTGACCCACTTGACCATCCTGTATATATACTCTTACTGTGTTCAAGAACCATTATGTTGTGCTCTTTTATTAATTAAATGAATTTGTCATTTAATGGCTAATTTTCTCAAAAATTCAATTCTAAGTTTGTAATACTCGACACGTAATGCAGCGATATGTCAAGTAACACGCTAAAAGGTGTTATACCTTCATCAAATGGTCGCCTTACACGACTCCATCATCAGTAAGTTGTAATTCTTTGAAAATATAGTTTTGTTTGATTACATTATTTTCTTACAAAAATATTCTTGGTTTCTGCATACACTTATCAACAAACTTCTTCTTTTGGTGAGATTCCTGGCATTGACATCTTGTTGGACTGGATCAGCCACTCAAGACTAGGGTTGGCAATTTCACTCACAACACGATAACACGATACGAACACACACGAAAAAGTATTGTTCGTATTTTCCTTTGATGGTACGATAACACGATTTTTTTTTCGTGTCGTGTTAGTGTTTAAGTCTCAAAACATGATAACACAAAAACAATTTAATAATTTATATACTATATTCATATCATTTTAAGAAATAAGGATCAAACGTGAAATATAAAAAAACTGAGGGGACTTTCTTTATCGTGTGAACGTGCAAACGTGTTATCGTGTTACTACAAAATATCTATCGTGTTATCGTGCAACCGTGCTATCGTGCTACGACTTTCCACGAATATTTTCATGTTATCGTATCGTGTCGTGTTGATACAATAAATTTCGTGTTGTGTTCGTGTCTTGTGTCTGTGACACGATTATATTTTCGTGTGTGTCGTGTTGGATTATCGTATGCTATTATATCTCTTAACACACACGATATCAAACACGCACGTACGAATTGTCAGCCCTACTCAAGAGTGTCCCTCTAAAGAGAACGAGACGATACTGGAGGTCCATATTAGACATTATGGTTTAGAGTATGCTAGGGTTAGTCCTAATGTTCTTGATAATTTCAAGTTAGTCCCTAGCACTCCTATATATAGACTACTCTATCCTATGTAATAAACTAAGCTAAGGAATGCAAATGAAGTTCTCTATTACTATTGCCCTTAGCTCTTCCTTCTCTCCACACACATTGCCGTGAGTTTCATTATACTTAGCTATAGAATTTCAACATGGTATCATGAGCCTCTATTCCTGGTTTCCATTCTTCTATTGGTATTTTCGTTTTCTATGCTGTATTTTCTTCAAATCAGCTTCTGTGTCTTGGACATCAGCTCTTCTATGCTGTTTTAGCCCAGTTCTTTGTGTTTTTTTGTCTTTAATCGTTCTTCCGCTGCTTCTGGCTTTCTATAGACTGATTGGCAGCTTGTTCTGTGCTGATTTCATTCGGTCTCTTTCATTGAAATTATGTTCTTCAGTTTTTTTTGTAGTGTTATGTTCAGCTCGGTTTGCTATCTACTCTTCTATTCTTGAAGCTTCGTGCAGCTGGGACTCACTGCTCTCTATGCAGATTTGGTCTTCGCTGAATCGTTGTTCTTCAAGCTCTGGTTTGCAGGAGTTTCGTTTTTCTTCTAGCAGGTCCTGTTCTTCGACTGGTTCTGTTCTCGTCCTCTGCTGCTACTGCGTTTTCTGGTTGTCTCTGTTTTTCCTCTGCTACTACATTCTGATGCAGAATTTCTGATTCATTTCTGCACTCAGATGTGTTCTCTGTTTTGCTTGGTTCCTTATCTGAAGTTTCGTTACTGAAGATGTGTTCTCTGAAGTTTCGTTTTCTGGTTTCTGTTCTTCTGGTTCAGCTGGTCTTGTGGTCTCTTGTTATTTGCTGCGGTGGCTTTTATCCATTGAATGACTTCGTGCTTTGTTCTTCAAGTAATGTCTCAGTATTTAACGTTCACTCCAGGCTGCTTCAAATGTTGTTGCTGTTACTGAATCCTCTTCATTGTTGCTCTGTCTTTTATTTTCGTTTCTCTATTTTCAGCATCCTCGAGTCGCCATGTTTTGCTGCGTGTCTTTATCACGTTTACTGCTTTATATATGTTTTGCTGCGTGTTTTCAACACGTTTACTGCATCTCGAGTGTTTTCCTTCCTAGCCAAGAGATGGCTTTGTCTCCCTTTCTAGTTTCATCCAAATGCAGCATCTCTAATCAGGAATAGCAGCACACAACATCAGACGCACCTAATGTGTTCGATATATTGCCTCACACAACTTTGGAGCAGACCTGTGGTTCATGTCATATATTGGCTCACACGACTCTGGAGCAGACCTGTGCTTCGTGTCATGTTTGATTCACCCATTCCATAGCTCAGCCACCGTCCAAACCACAGCGTTCAAGACCAGTGCCACTCCAGTGCTTCTGCAGTGCAGACGCAGTGCTCAACCTGTGCTCAGCCTGTGCAGCTCCAGTGCCTCCAGCGTGCAGACTCAGTGCCTCCAGTGTGCAGATCCTGTGCATCTTCAGTGCCTCCACCGTGCATCTTCAGTACATCCAGTGTGCATCCTCAGTGCCTTCAGCATGCTCAGGCTGTGCCCAGACAGTGCTCAGGCTGTGCCCAGACAGTGCTCAGGCTGTGCACAGACAGTGCTCAGCAAGTCCAAAAGATCAAGGATCCTTTTTAATGTTTTTAAAACTTTAGAAGATTAATCTTGTAAGGGGAATATTAGACATTATGGTTTAGAGTATGCTAGGGTTAGTCCTAATGTTCTTGATAATTTCAAGTTAGTCCCTAGCACTCCTATATATAGACTACTCTATCCTATGTAATAAACTAAGCTAAGGAATGCAAATGAAGTTCTCTATTACTATTGTCCTTAGCTCTTCCTTCTCTCCACACACATTGCCGTGAGTTTCATTATACTTAGCTATAGAATTTCAACAGTCCACACAATAGCTTTGGGTTTAGGTTGCTTGGGCATAGTTTGTATATGACACTCTTTTGTGGTTCATGTGGGATTATAGTGTCGGTTATGAAAGTTTGTTTTAACGGAACCTGTTTTTGAAATATGAGTAACAGTTGGACTCAAGTTTTAACTATCCAGTCATATTTGCCAACATAAGTAACAATTCAGGTAGTTAACCTTACAATTAATTAAAAAAATGACAATTATTCTAACCGTGTAAGGAATTACTATTTATTCACCGGAAAGTAAATTCTATCCCCTACCAAATTATAAATACACAAACAATAAAAATAGAGAGAAAATAGATAAGTTATGAGTATGATAAATATTATAAGTACATTATATTTTTAAATTATATACTATAACCATTACAGATACAATTTTTAATACTATAAATCGTGATAAAAGAACTACAATTTTATTTGTATATTTATACTCATTACCACATGTGAAAGTAATAGAATATCATAAATATTATCTTAATAACTATATAAATTTATGTCACACACAACAAAATATTCAACACTAACATAATCCAGTATTAATTAAATTTTGTTCTGAAATTCTAAATTCGTGAAATCTGAATATTAAATAATTATTATATTTATATAATAACCATATTTATGACTAAAATAGCATGATCATAAATATAATAAGTACAAATTTTATTATCATAAGTTCATAACTGTACCATACTATAATGGTACGATTAATTATATAAAACAATAACAATTATATCTACAGTTTTTATATTTTTACCGTAACATTATCAGTCGGGTCATGAAGCAAACATTGAATTACTGGTCGGGTGTCTGTATGTCCCATTTATGATTTACACAATTACATATCATCTGGCCTTCTCTGAATATAGATTTTTTCAAAACGTATAATAAAAACAATAGAAAAGTAAATATTAAAAAAAAAAATCGAAATATGAACTCATATGCGCTACCCCGGGGTGCGAAAAAATCACAAATCACACCCCAGGGTAGCGAGTTGTGTCAAAATGGCACCACTCCTACGGTGGGGTGTTTTTTTTCTTGCTTTCGACGACTCAATATTTAATTAAAAAATAAATTATGTGTCTATTAAAAAAATTATAGTAAGTAAATATTTTAATTGCGATATTATGCAAAAAATATTAAATTTGGACTTAGTGATTAACTATATGCTCTGCTCTAAGTTAAGATATGAAAATTTAACTTAAATAATATATAACTCAGATCTTGTATGTCCAAACTCAACACGGTTAAGAACATTTATGGCGAAATTCAATTATCTAACTACTCTAATTTTTTTAATAGATATATATTTAATTTTTAGCCTAACATTGTTTGTTTTATAATTTGATCAAAATGATTAAATGCATTAGGTGTGAAATCTAATTATATACTTACTAAAAACAAATTACTGTGCGTAAATAATTCGACATAAATTACGTTAACTAGCTATTGAGACTGACAATATAATATGATAGATAAAAAAATCTATAAATAAATTTATAGCGAGAAAAAATATGAGTTTTTTCAAAAAGTACGCACTGTGCCAAAAACATTGAAAAAAGTAAGTATACTGGAAAACTATTTATCAAAATGTATATAAGCTCTACTTTGAGTAGCATTTTTAACAACGTGCGCTACTTTGAATAGCGTTTTTCAACAAACGCTACTAGGGGTATCATTTTTATAAAAAACGTCACCCCTAGTGGCATTTGTTTTCTTACTTTTTACGTTTTTTTGACGACTTGATGTTTAATTAAAAATAATATTATGTATTTATGAAAAAAATTGTAATAAGTAGATATTTTAATTGCAATTCCAAGCGATGTTAGGTTAAAAAATCACTGTATTTCTAATCAAAAAAATTAACCTAGGTAGATAATTGAATTACGACATAAATGACGTTCACCGTGGTCAGTTTGGACTTATAGGGTATGAGTTATACTTTTTTAAGTCAAAATTTCATATCTCAACATATGACAGAGCGTACAGTCAATCCGTAAGTCCAAATTTAAAATCGTTTGCATCATTTGAATCGCAATTAAAATATCTACTTATTACAAAACAAAATTAATAAATATATAATTTTATTTTTAACTAAACATCAAGTCGTAAAAAAAAACGTAAAAAAAACGTCACCCCTGGTGACGTTTTTCATAAAAATGTTACCTTAAGTAGTGTTTTTTGAAAAACGATACCCCTAGTAGCGTTTTTTTGAAAAACGCTACTCAAAGTAGCGCACGTTGTAAAAAACGCTACCCCAAGTAGCGCATATATACTTTTTGATAAATATTTTTTCAGTATACTTACCTTTTTAAAAACTTTTGGCAGAGTGTCTACTTTTTGAAAAACTTCGAAAAAATATAGAACAACATGCCTACTGCACGCCTCTTATACAACTCATGCGTGCTACACGCCTCCTTATACCCATTTCACTCGTGATAATATGGACAATCATGAATTTACTTTTTGGGATAAAAATATTAATGTACTTAAAAAATAATAGTTTTATAAGAAGTTGCTCGGTCGAACCGAAGCAACTTCTTCGGTTTAGAAGTTATGTTTAAAATTTAGACCTATTGTGTTTGATTTTGAGACTATTGTGTTATGTATGTTCAAAGTTTGGGGTAACTATGTTATATTATATTGTATTTGAGGGTAATGTGTATGTTTTAGATTATGTAATTTATGTGTGTTTGAGGTAATGATGTGTGTTTGAGACTATGCAGTTTGTAATTGTATTTTCAATTTTTTTTTTTGCTTGTGAACAGTGAACCGCACGTCGAACCGGGTCCAACCGGGTTGGACCGTCCAAACTGGGAACCAACCCCCTTGTCGGTTCGAGGATCGATCGAGTTCTGATAACACTGATATATATATCTTAATATCACACACAATTTCAAAATTGTCCACATAGACGCTTTAAAAAATTGAGATAGATGAATGTAAATTTTTTAAAAAATCTCATATATTTATTTGTAAAAAAAATGTGACTTTTCAAATACATGTTAACTTCCGTTATAAAAAGTAAGAATTTTTTCAAAAAGTAACTATTTTAAAAAATATTTAAATAAATGTATATATGCGCAGATACTCCGAGTAGCGTTTTTTTAATAAACGCTACTAGGTGGTAGCGTTTAATAAAAATGCTACATGTGGTAGCGCTTTTAAAAAAACTCTACCACAGGTAGCTCTCCGTCCATATTGCTTCGTTCCCTCGTTCTATTGTCCTCTCAACCCTCCGTCCATAACACTTGAGGATGTAGCCGTGCTACTAGGATTACGAATACATAGAGATGTCGTAACTGATGACTACGCACCTGAGGAAGACATGGTGGTTGCATGTCTGGAATTGTTGGGCATGAATCTACAAGGTCATAGAGATTTGGTGATGATGACTACTTTACAGCAAAATATTCTTCAGTCGGATCTTACCGCTGAACAACAAGCAAGAACATTCATGTTGATTAGAACCGGTGGTGTTCTATTTACGACGACAAAGAAAGATAATGTGTTGTTGATTTACTTGCCCCTACTACGAGATTTAGAAAGAGCAACACAATACAGTTGGGGTTCAGCAGTGTTGGTTGCTACGTACCGTGGGTTGTGTGAGGTATCTGAGCATAAATGTACAACATTCCAGGGATGTGCATCGGAACGTACATCGGATTATCAAAATACGACCAACAATATTTGTCGGGTATTGATTGAAAACATGGAGACTATGCTGCAAGACGTGCCTGCTTAGAATATAACGGGTCAACATAAGGAGCCCATTCCATCCTGACCTTTGTGATTGCTGTCATTCCATGTGAACACAGGTGATGATATAGTTGCCATAAACCACACTCACATTTTCTTTCGACGAGGTTGACCATATAATTCCCGGGAGTAGTTCAACCAACACCTTGGACAAATCTACCAATATCAAGCACTTGGAACACACCGGGTTCTTGACTAAATTGGGCAACTTGCATCCAACCAAGTTATTTTTGTGTCATAGTAATGGTATTTTGGACAACATCATACCAAACTTGGGACTCCTCAATGGTAACCATTATTTCCTGGCGACGCGTAAAAAAATATGTGTTTGACCTCCAGTACGTAAGTTTAACTAATTTCGTCACAGGCAACGTCTTTGCGCCTTTCAGAACTTCGTTAAAACACTTCTACCAAATTGGTTGTTATGTTTTCATATCAAGCTCCTCCATCGTACGCCAGAGCCCATCTATCAAGGGGTATGTTGGAAATCCAATCGCGGTACTTGCCAACGTGGAGACGTAATAGATTAGCATACCATGCATCAAACTTACGTCTATCAGGAGTACTAGCCGTTATATACAACTGCTTTTTAAGGATTACACTTTTGAAGGCGTGGTTGAAATTACTCGCTAGATGTCGTGCACAAAAACGTTGTGTTCCAACACCATAATGAGCATATACATTCTCTACCGCATTAATGATTGCTTTGTGTCGATCATACATTCTACAGACAAAGCGATCTTTCATTACGTTATCACGTAAATGCGTCAAGAACCAGTCTCAACTCTCATTTGTCTCTGCATCTGCAAGACCGAATTCCAAAGGATTGATCCTCTTGTTCGAATTATATAATACGGTGACGAGTACTTTTCCATTATATTTGTCATACAGATGTGTCACATCAATACTTATAAGTGGTCGACAATGGACAAATTCTTCAATGGAAGGACCGAATGCCCAATACATCATACCAAATGTAGTTACTTCAGCTTCAACATTTACGCTTTGGGGCAAAAAATCATAGATTGTCTGAGGTATGTATACAAGCATGGATGACAGTAGCTATCATCTTGCAATCGTTGTTTTGGTGTTTTTCGATGAGGACTTCATTCATGCACGTATGTGGAGCGTTGAATTTTGCTATTCTCCACAATCAAGAATGCTTAAAAAGACTTCCTCTTAATGACCACGAACAATTTCTGGGATCAACTTTACACCGGAAGACAATTGACTTTGGATTCGATGACTCAACTCAACAACGCAAATCTTAGAATTAGCTATGTGTCATTTCCTCACAGCGGCAGATAACTCGTCCTTACTGCTAAACATCATGTTTGTGTTTAGAAAACCTTCAATCGACGGTTCATCAACTTCCATACACAACTCATTTGTTGATTGAAACTGGTCAATCCAGTTACTATCAATCCAATTTTCAGCAGTGGGTTGCATCATTTGAAGGTTGTGGGAGTTACTTCCACCATGGTCACCTCCATGTACATTGTTAAGAGTCTCGCAAAACTCAACCACCTCTTCATTGTCTTCAGCAATGTGACTCGTAAAATGCTCAATATACAAATTTTCTTCATTTATCATAGAGACCATGGGTGTGACCATGCAAAACATTCACTGTCTCATGACTATCAGTGATGTTTGGCCTCAAGTTAACTCCTCTAGTTACGCTAAACACAATAAAGCGACTAGCAACACTTAACTGTAGAGGGAAAGACAATGCACTTTGCGATCGAATCCGTACAAACTTGCAAAGTTCATCAGTATGTGTAAATTTATATGAAATACTAATAGGTTGAGTTTCAATATCATATCAACCGCATTCTGTACATATAATTTCATTTAATCTAAAAAGTGAGATATCCAAGGTAGCTCTAGTAATACTGGAGGTACCACCCACATAGATTTCACTACAATTCTGAGATAATATTTCAATGTCATATAAGCAAATGATATCAATCTCTCTCATGCTTAATACTAAATAATTAATATTATAAAAGTTCGTATCAGATTTGCTTATCTTTTTGTTAACATAATATTTATGTAAATATAATTGCTTACAATTTTCAAAACATTGTAATTAAAGAATATAAAAACATATATTACATACCTTAAAGTATTCTTCAGTAGGAGAGTTAGAAATGAAGGAGATGAAGGATTATGCAGATATTGTGCAAATGAAGGACACTCGGTAAGTATTTGAAGGGACATATAACGAAATGTGCACACAATTGTTTCGTTCTACAGAAATGTGCAAATAATTGGTGGTCAGGGTAAATTATTGTATAATTTCACTATCAGGGTAGCAAAATTATAGAAAACGCTACTAGAGGTAGCGCTTATGCATATTTTTTTAAATATTTATTTAGAGTACTTATTTTTTGCAATTTTTTGTGAGAAATAGTTACTTTTTGAAAAAAAATCGAAAAGCAATAGTATGACTAATCATTGTAGGTATAATGGTGGACGCCCTAGACCAAATTCGTATAAGTTGTTTTCAAATACGTAAAAGACTTTTATTCTTGCATTCTTTATATGAACATATAATGTACCATTTTAAGATAATAGGACACAAAAGAATAAATGAGGATATTTTCTTAAGGGAAAAAATAAAAATTAGAATAAATAATTAAACTAGAGTTAGATGGAATAGATACTAAGTCAAAATTAAATACATTTTAAATTAAAATTACCTCATCCTCTCAATACTTGTCCTTATCATACTCAACGTCTCAACCCAATAATCTAAATATTGGTATTTTTATTTTGTAAAGCATAAGTAATTTCTAAAAATAGTTTAAATTTACAAATTAAACTTCTTCAAAAATCATTTTTCAACTATACTTGCTCATATTAATTATTATGTGAAATCCCTCAACTAAAAAACATATTCTAGTTATTTATATTTTTTACTATTAACGAGCAACATTATTTATACAAAAATAAAACATTAAATTGAATATAATAATTGAAAAATAAATTATTATTTAGATAATATTTAAGAATAAAAATAAGGTAAATAATGAAAATAGAGATAACACTACAAATAAACGTGCTCGCCAATTCTAATAATTAAAAATAAAAGATTCTAAAATACATTTTTTCAAAAGTTTATAAGACAAAATATAACCTGAATATAGACATGTATTTAAAAAAATATATGTTTATATAAAACTTTAGTTGTACCAACATTTATTTTCGTAATGGTAAATGTATCATGTTTCAAAACAATGGTAATTGCACCTTTCGTCTACCCTCCGTAAAAAATCTTCGTTAACTACTTTTTAAATCTATAAAATTAACTGAATACTTTTTAAAATATTATATACAATTAAGGGTTAATTACTTAAAACGTTACACATGTCTGACCAATGTGATTAATTGGTTACACATGTTTTTTAGCGTGACTAAATGGTTACACATGTTCCAGCATCTGACTGATTGGTTACTCCGTCAATCAACCGTTAAAATTTTCTGTCTAATTGTCATGTTCAAGACGTGGTAGGGGTTAGTTTATTTTAGGTTATACGAAATAACAGCGAGATCCATTAAGAATGAATAGACGATGGGAATGGATATCTCCAAAAATAAAATAAAAATATAAGTCAAACAGATTTCAAAGTGCTGACCTGTTTACACCAGTTGATAAGTCAGACTTATTTAATGTTGTGTTATAGATGCTTTTCCCATCCTCAAGGATATGACCAGAATCTTGCAAGCCTGAAGATTCATGCACATAACTTCTGCCTTTCACTTTGACAGTGACGACACCTGAGGTACTGCCAATTGTTTCGACTTCGTATAGCTCAAAGGGAAGCTTCTCATGTTTCTTAAAACAGCCGACTAAATAAGCCTCTCTCACAATAGGGATTTTCATCCTCCTGTAGATGAAATACTTGGTCAAAATATTAAGGGGAACTTAAATAATGATAAATGTTTTAAAAAAAAATGCCAAAAGCAGTAGCCTACCTAGCTTTCTTCACCTCAGCATCTTCATCGTACTCTTGATTAACAACTAAGCAAACCTCTGCAAAGACCAAACACAGATGATAGAGATAACACAAAGACAGCAATGGGGCTCTGATGGTCAACATACATGCAACAATTGCAAACTCAACCAACAACAGAATATTTACCTTTTTTAACCTTAGGATGAACTACCCCACCTACTTATTCAATTTTTCCTTTCCAATCATTCTGTGGAAAATAGATAATGCACCAAAAATGATTGATGAGTTTCGGCCCCAAGAGTCTATAAAAAAAAAATAGTTCCTTTCTCTTAAATGATACAGAAACATACCTTGTTCTCTTTTGTGAACCCAGCAAAAGTAACTTTCAGATTGTCCAAGCTTTCACTTTTGGAAGATTGAGACTGGCTACTACCAACTTGACTTCTAGTAGAGACATTTTCGAATGGTGGTGGAAGAACCCGTACGGATTTTTGAACCTTTTGTGAATAAGTGCACTTACTCCATGTTGACTGATATCTTTGGCATTAGTACATGCCTATAGAATACCTAAGAGAACTGGAACAAACTGGGCAGCTTTTTTGCGCTCCAAATAGCATCCCATCAGTGCTGGACAAGATCATAGATATAGAGATACAATCATCACCTTAAGAACACAAATACGAATACTAAGCATAGGATATGAACTATTGCAATTCAATTTGGTAGAAAAATCGCTAGGTTATCCTAGATTACTCATTCATATGTGTAGAATTTACCATCTATCTCGCAGATCAAGTTCTGATCCCGACAAGTCTTGACCATTAACTTTGAGCATATCACACAACTCCTTTGAGGTTACTGTTCTTCAATGACGGACCGAAGGATTCGGGAATCGATGAACACATTGGAGAAGACTCTTGGAGAAGAAACTGTATCCTTCAATGGAGGAGAAATACTGCATATAATAGGTGAAGAAGTCAGGGACATTTTTGGAATTTCACACACAAAAAGTCACGTGCAAGACCTGGATGCTGTTAACGGGATTTTTTAACGGACACAAACAGAATTCATCAAAAACCTACACTACCAAACATACTACATCAAAAACAAACAATGGGCCGCATTTACCACCGAGGGCAAAAATGTTACATCTTTTTTATACTTTTCCCTTTAGAAAACATATGTAACTATTTAATCAAATTTCAACTTAGAATGTACTCTTTAATTTAGATACTATGCACTTGTAAATCAGGATCTGAACAACTGAAACTCAGCTGCAAAACAATTTCAGTACAAAATATGAAGAACTGAAACTCATTTCCACAAAATATTGAACAACAAATTCAAATACACATGCGTGTTTAGTACTTTGATCAAAAGTAAAGAACACACAACGACAATTGCAGCATACAACTTTCAGTTTTTTTGTGTGGCAACATGCGCACTCGCAAGTTCGGATTTAAGTTGTCCCTCTAGACCTTGAAACTTAAACACGACGTTTCTTCCATAGGGGCACATCAGTGGATCTTCCCATTCAAAAAAACCACAACCACGATTTTGTACAGACTACAAAAGACAATGAATCATAATTTAGCATCATCCAAGAACCGACAAAAATTGAACAAGTTGTTCCAATTAGGGTTCTTAACAAAATTAGGGTTTGTAACATAACAAAGTCAAATTGAAACAAAATGGTGGAAAAAACGTACAATTACCTCAAAATGTGAGCACACATGAAACCTACGATTGAAATTCTTCCAAGTACCCGCATATTTGACTGAAGAAATCTCACCGCAGAAATATAATCTAGGCGTTGACACTAAAGGGGACGAATCTTGGATGCTACAGTGGGAACGAACAACCCCGGAATACTCTCGCTGATTGGAGGGGTCGAACCCAGTCGATACTTCTTTTTTCATCTTCGTAGTAAGCGTTGTGTTTGGATTTAGGGTTTAGAGAAGGAAAGGAAAACGAAGAAGAAAAAGTCTGGAAATCAAAGATGATTACTTGATTCTGAAATGTTCAACAGTGCAACAGATATAAAGGAAACAACCCGAGAAAGTGACAAAACAGTAAGGACACTATAATTGCATCTAAGTCCCTAAAATTAAGCTAATCGATACTTAAGCTGCAAGCAATAGTATTTACATATTAACCCCTAAACATAAGTGATGGACACACTTATATCCTAACATTCCCTATACTTGATCTTGACCTTGAAACTTGATCTTCCCTGAAATTTGACAGTCTGCAGTAAATCCATTCTCTGTAACAGAGTACTTGCATGTTCCTTCTTAGCACATCTGAGCAGCATGTGTAGCTTGGCCAAGTTCTCCTAGCTGAGATGCACGTTGCAATTTTGAGCATCTGTACTGACTTTAGCATGAGTGATCAAAACTCTGATCATAGGTCGATTATTGCCTGTAATCAGAGATCATGCACATGTCTGAAAACACAAATAGCAGTACCAAGTATTCACAAGTCATATGCATGATTCTCCCTATTCCAGATCAGTGAACTTTTGCCAAAGTGCATCAGACAGACTCATATTTTCAGTTGAACTGCTGTTTTTATACATTTATATGATATGACTTGAAATCTGAGAGTTTCAATACATGACAGAGGAGTTTAAGCTCCTATCTTACTAGTATGACTGCAAGGTTTGAGCCTTGATCTTTTCATCCTCAAGAGTGAAAACTAGTATGATTTTGACATTTATTTTTTATGGTTTTCACTCTGTTTTTGGACTCAAGCCATACCCTATGTCATGGTTAGCACATCATTATTATGTTTGCTACTCTTTTTTTTTTTGAGAAAATCAGTGATGCACAGAGGCAAAGTATACGATCTGAAATATGAAGAAAACAGATGACAAGAAATACTTAGGCAGATGCTAGACATGAAATCAAACATGAGCAGATCACGATTACCAGCACCAATAGACTAAGATGGAATTGATCAGACATGCATAAGAACAGACAGAAGCAAAATCACAGAGATGCAGTCAACAGGAAAACTCAGAAAAACATACATATGGATGTTCTGAAAATGCAGAGTTCAAGGCAAAATACTAAGTCAACAGAGAGTGAAATACTTACAGACTGGGTGGAAGCTCAATGAGCGATGGGTCCAGGCTGCAGGACATGGTAGACACCATGTTCCTCCAGTTCCTCCAGTGAGAAGACCCCAAACTTCTTCCTGCATGGAATGAAAAATTTCTCAGTCAGTGGTTTAGTCAAAATGTCAACAGTCTGTTCCGAAGCTGGAATGAAGTTAACCAAGACATCCCCATTGTGCACTTTCTCCCTGATGAAGAAGAGATCAATCTCTACATGTTTCATCTTGGAGTGATGAATGGGATTTTCAGACAAGGCAACAGCACTTGTGTTATCTGTCCAGATGACAGGTGCAGTAGGAGTGTGAAGTCCAATTTCCTTGAGAAGGGATTGGACCCACATGATCTCACACATGGCATTGGAAATGGCTCTGAATTCGGCCTCTGCACTGGACCTAGATACTACTGTCTGCTTCTTAGAGCTCCATACAATGGGATTACCATTTAGGAGAAGGTAATGCCCTGAAATGGAGCAACGATCAGTTTGATCACCACCCCAGTCAGCATTAGAGAAAGAGGTAAGAGTAATGTCTTTGACAGGTGAGGGTGTTGGTATGAACAGCAGACCGTGATTGAGAGTACCTTTGAGGTATCTCAGGACGTGAATAACAGCCTTCGAGTTGCTATTATTTGGTGCTTGCATAAACTGACTCAGTTTGTTTACTGCAAAGTGAATGTCTGGTCGAGTGACACAAACATGTTGCAGAGCACCTATTGTGCTCCTATATAGCGTTTCATCATGAAAGAGATCAGAACAGGAAGACATACCTGACTTTGACAGACACGTACCTGTCATTGGAGTGGGGAAATCAGATTCATCATTCAAACATACCTTATCCAGAAGTTCCTGAACGTACTTTTTCTGATTTAACAGAAAAAAGTCATCACCTGAAACTACTTCCATGCCAAGGAAGTAGTTTAGGTTTCCTATATCTTTCAGCTGAATTTGGGCATTTATAGAGTCAACAATGTTAGAGACAAGATTAACAGAGGTACCAGTTATAACAATGTCATCCACATAGACAAGTAATAACACGAAGGAATCAGAAGTAGATTTGATAAACAGACAGCTATCAGAGGTTGAGACATGAAAACCAAGCGAGTTCAGAAGAAAAAACTTCAGTTTTTCAAACCGGGCTCTGGGAGCCTGCTTAAGACCATACAAAGCTTTTTGAAGTTTGCAAACCAAGTTAGGAGTGTTAGGAGTGTTAGAGTGAACCTCAAAACCAGGAGGCTGTGTCATGTAGACCTCCTCTTGAAGTTCACCATGAAGAAAAGCATTATTAATGTCCACCTGTCTGATACACCATTTATGAGTAAGAGCTAAGGAAAGAACAATACGGACAGTAGCAGACTTAATGATAGGACTGAAGGTTTCCTGAAAATCAAAACCTGGTTTTTTGGAAAACCCTTTGGCAACCAGACGAGCCTTGTATCTGACAACAATCCCATCTACATTTCTTTTGATTTTGAAAATCTATTTACAACCTATAGGGATTCGACCTGTAGGTAGGGGAACAAGGGACCAGGTGCTGTTAGTAGAAAGAGATGTGAGCTCTTCCTGCACAGCCTTAAGCCAATGAGGTGACTGAAGAGCCTTGTGAATGTTACGAGGCTCAGAGTTGGTAAGGTCTGTGGGCAGGGCAAGGGAAGTGGACAACCCTTGAAGAGAAGTTTTAGACCTGGTTTGCATAGGATGCACAATGGTGGAAGATTTGGGACGAGAGGGTCGAGAGGATGAGGGTGGATGGGCTTGAGGAGAGGTGAGGAAAGACTGATCAGAGTGTGTTGGTGGTGGTGGCATAGAGGAAACAGGATCAGAAATAGGAACAAGGGTAGAACCAGAAGGGACATATCTACAAACTTCGGTAGGTGAGCTAAGGTCAGGAGCAGGTACTAAGAGAGGCTGAGTTGGTGTGGTGTTTTGGGTGGGTGTGGTGGAGGGCAAGCTAGACTCACCCGAAGTGTGGGCATGCACAGGAGGTCCTGAAGAGTGAGTGACAGTGGAGGGAACATAAGTGGGTTGTTGAAAAAACGGGTCACAATGAATGAAAAATGGCTTTGAAGGAGTAGCAACTTTCGGTGTGTTTGAAGCATAGAATGGTCATGTGGTGTCACTGAAAGGAAATGTTGTCTCATGAAAGACAACATTTCGTGACACATAAACTCTTCCAAACGAAGAGAGACATTTGTAACTGTGGTGATCAGAACAGAACCCAATGACGACACAGGGTTCTGATCTGAAAGACAGCTTGTGAGACCTATAAGGTCTCAAGTGGGGGAAACACAAACAGCCAAAGACTCTTAGAAAGGAATAGTCTGGCTTTGAGTTGAAAATTAGCTCATGAGGAGAACAGTTATCAAGAACCTTGGAAGGTAAACGGTTGATTAAAAAAACAGCAGTTGAAAAGCATCCGTCCAGTAGTGAAGAAGGACGGATGACTGTGCAAGAAGTGTTAGGCCTAATTCAACTATGTGGCGGTGCTTACGCTCCACCATACCATTTTGTTGGCTTGAATAAGGACAGGTGATCCTATGTACTATACCAAACTGAGCTAAGTAAGTAGTGAGAAAATGAAACTCACCTCCTCCATCAGACTGCACAGCTTTGATCTTTGTGCCAAGTTGTTTTTCTGCTAAGAGATGAAACTCACAGAAGGCTTTAGCAGCATCAGACTTACGATTCAGAAAATAAATCCAAGTAAATCTAGAAAAGGCATCAACAATACTAAGGTAATAGTTACTATTGCTAGAGGAGAAGGGTGCAGGACCCCAGAGATCTACCTGAATCATTTCAAGTGGGTGAGAGTACACAGTCTCTGAAGTTTGATAAGGAAGGGTCTTACTCTTTCCCACTGCACAGGCAGCACACTCAGAAGATATGTGTTTAGTGGGCAGATTTTGTAATCTCAAGAAATTAACAAGAATGTTCCTAGATGGGTGGCCTAACCTCATGTGCCATAGGTTAGACGGATCATTAGTTTTCAAGGAACTGAGAAAACGGCTAATCTCAAAATCAGGTAATGCATTTGAGGATGCATTATTAAAACATGTGACAGTAGAGCATTCTTCAGAAACAACATCATTATAAGCAACAGGTAAAGCAGAGGAAACATGATGAACATTAAACTCAGAATTATCATTACCAATAACCGGAAAGGCAGAGTTTTGAGCAGAAAAAACTGCATTATTACAGAATGACTGAAAATCAGTTGAAAGACTCAAACACTGATCTGGACTAACAGCAGCAGACTTAACTAAATTATTTGACTTAGATATAAAACTAGAGAAGTCTAGACGGTATAGACCCCCGGACTCATAACCCTTGAGCAGCACCTTGTTGGAGAGTGAATCCTTGATCAGGCAATGCGATGGGTGAAATTCAAAATATACCTGATTATCCTTTGAAAACTGAGATACAGAAAGCAGGTTTTTAGTGATAGCAGGAGTGTAAAGAAAGTTATTTAAAAACAATGGTTTTCCAGTGGAAGGTAAATGAGAAGAGCCAATAGCAGAAATATCAAGTGAAGAGTCATTTCCAACTAAGACCTTACCTGGGCCAGAGTATGGAGAAGACATGTTCGGGAAAGGCTGAGCATTCGTCAGGTGGTTCGTAGCTCCTGAGTCTGGGAACCAGCTGCTATCAGGGGTGGCTGGGTTGTGGCTGCTGGTTGACAGGTGATTAGCTTGAGTGGGTTGTGGTGATGTAGACTGAGCAAGGGTAGGGATTTGTTGAGGCTGAGGATTGGGGAATACTTGATATGGCTGAGATGGGTAACATGGGGGGGGCCATCATGTAGGGGTAGATGGAAGGTATGGGTGAAGGATAGGGTGAGTACTGCATAACGGAGTGTGTTTGGGGATTGGGAGGGTGGATGGTCATGGTCTGAGGTGGTTGAGGTTGAGTCTGAGATTTATGCAGCTGAGGTGGTGGGTAGTGTTGGTTTAGTGGTTGTTGCTGGTAAGGGTCAGGCTCAGTTTCATAAGCAGACAGGTTTGCTGAAGCGCAGGTGAGTTGGACTGAGGATCAGTCACACCAGTGAAGTGGACATTAAACCTGTGGAAACATTTGTGCACCAAGTGCCCAAATTTTCCACACAGCTGGCATTGGAGTCTGCTGTTACCAAAACCCCTACCACGACCCCTACCCCTCCCAGATTGTTGATTTCCAAATGGTGGGGGACCATAGGAAAATGGCTGAGTATTTTGATTTGTGGGTTGGGGGGGTGGCCAGGAGACCAGACATGGGTGACTGGGTGGGGTTTTCAGGCATACTACCAGAGTTGTTATCAGCATATAACACAAGAGGCTTACTGGGATTGGGCACCTTAGCAGACGCTATGTTGACACTAGCACTAGCATCAAATAAGATGTCAGACTGCCTAGACTCAGCATCTAATAACACAGAACTCACAGAAGCTATAGTGTAAGGATTTTGGCTAGCATGGATGACAGCAATGACATTATCATATTGACCCTTTACCCCATTCAGAATAATCGAGATCTGTTGCATCTCTTCTATAGGGTGACCACAGCTAGCTAAACTATCACATGTGGTTTGTATTTCTGTGAGGTAGTCTCTCATAGGCTGATGCACATGCTTCCTAACCTTAAGTCTATCATATAAATGCATGATTCTAGTAGTGGAAGATGATGAGAAATCTCGATGAAGCTTTTGCCAAATGGCAGCAGCAGACATACACCCTATAAGACCCCTACTAACCTGAGAAGAGACAGAGGCAAGAAGCCAAGATGCGAGAGAGCTGTCCTGCTGAAGGAACTTCGTGTATGCAGGATTTGGGACAGCAGCCCCAGTTTCATCTTCCAGAAACTGAGGTACGTTAGCTCCATGAAGATTATTCTCCAGGTTATACCCTCTTACAGAGAGTAGAACCTGCTGTTTCCATTGCTGGAAATTCTCTTCGCCAAGTAGTTGAGCTACTTTCTTGTTGGCGAAGGCAGGACCAGATTCTTCCATGAATCAGAAAGGGGAGGTTGAAAAGGGAAGATTTCAGGCTCGATCGAGCTCTGATACCATGTTTGGATTTAGGGTTTAGAGAAGGAAAGGAAAACGAAGAAGAAGAAGTGTGGAAATCAAAGATGATTACTTGATTCTGAAATGTTCAACAGTGCAACAGATATAAAGGAAACAACCCGAGAAAGTGACAAAACAGTAAGGACACTATAATTGCATCTAAGTCCCTAAAGTTAAGCTAATCGATACTTGAGCTGCAAGCAATAGTATTTACATATTAACCCCTAAACATAAGTGATGGACACACTTATATCCTAACACGTTGCTCTGCTGCTTCAGTTCAAATCAAATGTAAATGAGTTATAATAAAGGAGATAATGGCATTTTCGAAAGTTCGGGTTGGTTTTCACTCACGTGCAATGCAATGCCAAACCTAACGGTGATATTCATGATGAACAATAAAAATGATCAATTAGTCACATACTGAAACATGTGTAACCATCCTGCACAAGTTATAATGAATTGGTCACATGCATAAACATGTGCAATGTTTCAAATAATTAACCCTACAATTCAACCCTACAAAATTATATTATTATTACAATTGTGTCATGATTCGAATGAGACCGATTATGATCCAATCGAGGGGACTCTGATCCCAACCAGACTGCCTAAGTCAGGGAAACCCAATTAGATATGAATTGAGTCAGGACTTAATAGTAACATTAGTATAATAAGTATGTAGAATTTTATTGTAGTATTTATAAAAATATTCTATTAGTTTTGTAAAAGTAAAATTTTTAACAGAATTTTGAATAGAAAATTAATAAAAATATCAGTTAATATCATTGTTAAATATACGAAATAGTTTACCTAGGAATTAGGATAGACGTGCTTGTTTTTGTTGCAAAATTATGGAAAAATGTTGGGACGGACAGGGGAAACGGAGAAAAGGCTGGCATCCTTTTCTGGTGAAGAAATGAAAGCTGCGGTTCAAAACAAAATATTATGAAAGCGACGGTGGATTCTCTTCAACCTCAATTACCACAAAATATATCTAATCTGCATGTCGTATGATATTCGTTAATTATTAACTTTTTCTCGAAAATAACACTACCCTCTTTATTATAAACTTATAATTTATTTTGTTATTAAATAGTAACAAAAATATGTACAAATCTGTCACATATTAATTAGTAAATTGTAAAAAAAAAAATTACAGTTCAACAAGTTAATACAATTTGATGCAAAAAATCACATATCAATCCGATCCTTTTTCGATAGTTCAACACTTCAACTAGCAAGTTCCAAATTTAGGTAATGTCAATAATAGTTTGTTTAAACAAAGTTTAGTTAATAATCGTATACCTCCTCTTTGCATATATAATCTTATCTCTCTTAATTCTCGATAAATGGTATGAATCTAAAACCCTATAATATATCTGCACTAATGATCTGTCTGTAGTTTTCGATTTTGTATATTTTGAAAATATTACTCTTGGTTATATTTTTATATTCCTCCCCCACCTGTTGGCGTTGTGATACGTTGTCGTATCCCTAAAAGCATGCTTTGGAAATGATTATAGTTGGCACGATTTTTCTGCACAACTGCATTATCTATGAACCAGACTACTACTAGCCAATGGCCGTTTAGATGCACATTCGAAAACAAATATTATAATATTTTAAAAAAAAAACGATACACAATATAGAGAGTTTTTTTTGAAAAAGTATGTATGTATATATTTTGTTAAAAAAGTAAGTATATATAAAAAAAAAATAGGTTTACGCGCACCCAGGGTGACGCTTATTTAATAGGCGTCACTTTGGAGTGACGCCTATCAGCTGTTGGATTGTAAACTTCTGATTGCTGATCTGGCAGTGAATTGAATGTCAGGTGACGGTTGAACAGTGCTTTCGCCTTAGCTCCGGTGAACCTGCAAGTAGGGGATCGCAACAGATGGGGTGTCTCTGGGTCCCTCTCTGATGCTTAAATGAGTATATGTGTGTGTATATAGCTCAAAACGTAATGAATGTATGTAAAGCAAAAATATTTATAGAGTAGGAGAGACCAAACCGTATAAGGTAACCGTATATCTTAATGAATATTGTGCTGTTGAAGATTTGGATAGTAGATATTGCAGTTACGGCAAGATATTGCAGTTACCATATCTAATCCTTAGTGAATATGTGCCTGAGATATGCGGGATATCGTGGCCACTTCCTTATTAACGGTTGGTGGGACCAGAGAAGAGAGGCTAGGCTCTCTTCGGGGCGAGCACTTCCCTGGCGAGTAGTAGGAGGTCGCTACTTGATGAAGAATGGCGACCAGCTATGAAGCCTTTGACGTCCACATCAGTCTGGGCTCGATCTTGGGTCACTCTATGGTGGGCCAGATTGACTTTGACATGGGCTGGTCCAATTCGAATATCTTGGGTTTACCCTCTCCAAGGTTATTGGGCCTTAGAGGCCCTTCTCTTATTGGGCTGTCACTATCAATACCCACCATTTGCCCCCGTAGCTTGATTGAAGTTTCTTCAGTCAAGCTTGATTCCTTGGTAGAGTTTGCAATAGTGACACTCGGATTTGGTTTTTCTTGTCTTTTTCCGTGGTTTATACCTTCATGAACTCTTGATGACCTTTTGGAGATCAATCGCTTAATTGTTCATGACTGAAGGAATATTCATTACTTTATCCCTTCTTGGCGATCACTCAAGACAGTCTAGCTTTGTGAAGGTCTACCTTTCTATGTTAGGCGATCATTGCATATAAACAAGATTTCCTAAAAAGGCTTATTAGTGCGCTGACGTTCACTTTGTCTGTTTGATGGACTTTAGCATTTAATGACTGCACAGTCATCCAGAAGTCGAACGGTCACTTGAAGCAGGCCTGTCATTTAATATTATGTAACCCAAGGGTAGTCTGACAACTTTCTGCACTGGCCGACCGTTTGTCTCCCCGAGGTGTCTCTTAGAATTCTGACATTGTTTCGATTTTTTCCAAAAATGTGCAATTATTCTTTTGCGTCGTTTCGATTCTGTCTGTGGTGGTTACTCCTTTTTTGTCTTTATAAGGGACAGCAGTTCCCTTATTTTGTTTATTACGCTTTCATTCCTTCAGACTCTAGAGCATCCTCTGTTTTCCGATTTCATCTTCTACAATCTTCTCCTTCTTTCTGTCTATCTTCTCACCTAGCAAAATTCATGGCCACCCGCAGCCAATCTGGCAAGACAAAGCAGACGGCCAACAGGCCCTCTTCTTCGGCCCCTAAGGTGCTGAAGAATGTCAACGCCCCACTGTCCATCAGGGACAGTTCTGCACCAGCCTCGATTGAGAGGCAAACTGACCTTGGAAGGTCCGCGGTCACGCCTGTGGTGGTGGATGGGACGGAAATCCACACACCCATCTTTTCTACAAAAGGTAAATACTCTGTTTTATTGCTCTGTTCTGAGAGTATCCCCTGTTTTCCTTATTTTCATATTTGTTCTTGCCATATTTAAATTGCTTAAGTAGATGCCAAGCCCAACGAACTGAAGCCTGCCTATTTTAAGACGGTGGTCTCACTCGGTAGTTTTGGTGAAGTGGATGCCCCTAGATACCTGGGCCTGGGTCTGCATTACCCTCGCAACGGAGAGGTCTACATTTATGCGGCTCAGATCGATGCTGGGTTGCGTTTTCCTCTCTGTGAGGATTTGCAGGCGTTGTGCCGGTTTTACGGGATACATCCTACTCAGCTCGTACCCAACGCCATTAGGATATGGGCTGGATTCAAGTTCCTGTGTATACGTCAAGAATGTACGTATTCACTGACCTTGTTCCGATGCTTTTTTCGATTGGCAGTTGGGGCGAACCACCTCCACCACTTTCAGTCTCGGTGGCCGAAGTTCGTAGAATGGAGAGGCCAGTCGTGGAGTTGGAACGTTCATGTCCGGTTGGTCGATGATTTCCGGGCTACCAACTCCAACTATAAGAAGTTTTACTTCTTCTACAAGGGGGGCGTGTCCTGAAAACTGTCTACGCCGGATAAGGATTTCCTTCCTGCCTTCGACGAGTTGTCAGGAAGTGACCAGAATGCCATCGATGACATTTTCCGGTTGCATCGATCGTCCCATTTTCATCCCATCCACTCGGTGGCGGAGACCACTGAGAACATGCTCGAGATGGCGGGCATTCATTAGGCCACGCCACTTTTTGATGATTGGGTAATTTTTCTAACCCTTTTTTCTGTTTATTGGTTGTAGGCAAGGGCCAAAAACTCATAGGTCTCTTTGATCACCAGGGAAAGGCGGGGCTGTCCGTAGACCAGGCGTCGCTGAATCCTCCTCCTTCTCCTTCCAGGCGTTCCTCTAAGAGGAAGCCCGAGGAGGAACCTCCCCTCGCCATCGTTGGCCCTCGCCAACCAGGTACGTTGCCTTCATGTTCGTCTTTTCTTTGTTCCCACGTCTTAGGTTCCTAGTTTTTGACATATCTGTTTATTTTTTGCAGAGAAGTCCACCGCTGACGTGGCCCGGGACCCTCCTCCTCCCCCTGCCAAGAAGGTCAGGGGTTTAGGCGAGGATCACCCGGTTCTTCCCAAGAGGCCTCCTCCTCCTCCTCCTAAGGACTCCATTGCCCTCAGGGAGAAGGCTTTAACCTTGGCGGCCCCTTCTCTTCCCGAGTCCTCGGTTACTATTCCTCCCAAGGGATCTGGGACTCAGAAGAAGGGGTCTGATGCCCCCATCGCTTCGAAGACTCCTCCTGAGGAAACCGCTCCTTGGCGAGCATGTTCCAGCCACTCAAGGCTGCCAATTCTCGGGGCGTTTGGTTCCCCAACGGAGACTTCTCGAAGACGGGGGTCTCCGACAAGAAGATTCTCCGGGGCAACCCGGATTTATCCATGCAACTCCTGGGGGGATAATTCCTCCCAAGGATCGCTCCGCGGTTCCCTCAGAGCTGCACCACATCGAGGGGTTGATGAGGACCCATTTCGAACGACTCGCTCTTGTAAGACTTCAACTCTTCGTTATGTTTTCGTATTACTTGCTCTTTTTCATAACCTAACAGCTTTTTCCCCCTTTGTTTCCAGCTCGTTCGAGAAGAGGTAGCGATTGGTCGAGTCGTCGGAGAGCTCGCCAACAAGAAGACTGGCCTGCTTGTTGAGTTGGAGCAGTACCGGAGCATGGGGTTCTCCCCTGGGCAGATGGAGGTCATGAAGGCAACTGCTGATGCGGCAGTTCTCCTAGTAGAGAATGCCCGTGAAGAGTACTTCAGGAAGGAGGAAAGGCTCCTTGCTGATGTGAAGAAGAGGAAGGATGATGCAGTGGTCGCCCTTCAAGAGTCTGAAGCCCTTCATCAGTGCTTGGATGAAGGTGAGGCTGCCAGGGCTCGCTTGGAGGCTGAGCTTAAGGAGGCCCGAGCCCAAAGGGCAGAAGCAGAAGCTCAACGGGTCGCCGATGAGTCCCGGAGGGAAACTGCTGAGGCTCAGAGGGAATCTGCTGAGGCTCAGAGGGTGGCCGCTGAGGCCCAAAAGGCTGCTGCTGAAGCCAGGGGAATCGCCCTGGAGGAGAAGGAACAGCTGGTTGCACAGCTGAAGTCTGTTCCTTCACCCAAGTGTGGTCAAGGACTTCAAGGCCTCTGAAGAGTTCGTTGACTATGCTTTGGAGGTGATAAAGTCGGAGATTGCTGACTTCCTCCAAGTCCTGGTCGAGGATGTCCAAGCGATTGATCCCAACTTCCCTGTTCGGGAAGTTGAGTCCCTCAAGCCCTTCCTCCGGAGTTCCCTTCCTCAGGAAACCCCTGCTGTTGTTGCTGAAGAGGTTGACCCAGCTGCTGCAGTCGAGGAGGTTACCCCTGAAAGCGAGCCAAGTACTCCTGCTCCTGAAGACTCCAATGCCTGAAGCTTGTACTCTCCGGCGATCATCCTTTTTAGATTCTGGATTTTCTTATCTTTCCTTTGCATTTTAGGTTTAATTTGTAATTCTTATTTTTGATTGAAGACTCAGTTATTTTATATTGAATGCCTTTATATTCATAAGCCTTTGCTTGACTTTGAATGTGTTGGCTATTTCTCCACCTCAGTCTTCATCACCTCCAAGGCGCAGTCGTCAAACTTCTCGGACTTCTTAAAGTCCTCAACCCCGCTTTGGGGGATGGGACAACCTTAAGCCTTAGCTCGAGCTACTCCTTCTCAACCCTAAAGACTTCCCTCTGAGCATGAGCCTCCCTCAGCTCGCCCTGATGGCAAGTGACCTTCGCCTCCAGTTGAACGGAGTGAGAAAAAATGAAGTCTATAAAGGAGAAATGATGAGAAAGAGTTTACCAGAGCAAGACACTCAAAATGCGTCATCATCACGACCTCAATGTCGTTCAAATCAGAAAGGATCTTCCCCCATTCCTGAAGAGAAAGTATCCCATTCAGCAGATGCATGCAGATGTCTGGGTTACCCCACAACATTGTCTTGTAAAAAATCTTCACATTCTGAAGATTAACGCAAGGGGCCCAGAGATCCCTCGGATCCGCCCCCTTTGGCGGCTAATAGAGGGTCGCCAAAGGACACTACTCCCTAGAGAAGGAAGTCTTTGAAGAAGTGCCCATCGCGAAGCCCCGAGCCAGGACCCTCTTACGAGCCTTATCTCCCCTGGAGGGTAGGGGTGAAACCGGATCGGTAGAACCTGTTTTTTTACTATTTCGGCCGGGTACCTATATTTTTGGACCGTTTTTTATTTAAAAAAATCCATTCAAAATACCGTATAAGGAAAAATAACCATCCATTCGGATTTCGGATTTTCGGTTTAAATCTTAAAAGGAAAAAAAATACACATTCAAAACCAAAATAAGTATTCAAAATCAAATTAAACAACAAAATAATTTGTTTGTATTCGTTGATTAATTATATTAATTAATACAATATATAAAATAATATACATATAAACAATCGAACAAGACTCCACAGTCTTTTAGAGTTGTAGACCGAACGATCTAAAAAGTCATTTCAAACAAAAAAAAAAACATAAACCGAACCATACATTTTCTGATTGATTTTTTCGGTTCAGACTGGTTCAGTTTTTATCGGATTTTCGGACCAACTGGTTTTTGCTTTCACCCCTACTGGAGGGGTTGAGAGCAGCATGATCGGCCGCGGGAACATTAACATGCTCAGGGCCAGATACTCGCTCTGAGGAGCAGAAGATCCCCCAGCAGCAGCAGGACGATCATCTCCTGAATTCCTCACCTTCTTGGCTAGAGCAGAAGCCACCTCAGTTGTGATCTTCTCTGAAAATAAGGAAATAAAGGTGTAAACCATAAAGGCAAGTAAAATAGAGGCAACAGAAGCAAAGGTTATAACCTAAAAAATATCTCTGGGGCGATCGCCGGAGGTAGACTCAGGATGTTCCTCCTCAAGCCTACGTTTGGTCACGTTCCTAGAAAGAGGTGGAGGTGGACTCAAGGTCACCTGGGTAACAAACAACCATGTCTTAGCCTACTTGGAAAATACACTGAAAAGTTTAGGTCCCCGAATGCCTACAACATAAAAATCAGAAAAAGAAAAGGGTCCGAAAATTACCAGTCAATAGAGACTGTCTTGGTATGTTGAATGCCCGTCAGCCTAAGCATGGACTCTGAAGTCTCCCCGACCGAGCGGACTAAACAGAAGCCCAGATGCTTGTGGCGTTGGAACAAGTCATCAATGGTGTTCCTGTCACTCCCCCGACAGCTCGCCAAAGCTCAGGGGAACATCCTGCTTCAGATGATAAAGGTCACAAGGCACACTACCCTTATAGAATAAATAATACTTCTTGTAATTTGAGTTGGTGGCCCGGAAGTCGTCTACCAGTCAGAAGTGAACATTCTAGTACCATGCCTGGCTCCTCCATTCCTCAAACTTCAGTCAGCGAGTTTGGAAGTGATGTAGGGGGTTAGCCCCGGAAGCCAACCGGTAGAAACACAAGAAAAGAGAAAGTGAATACGTACATCCCTGGCGAAAACACATCAATTTAAACCCAACCCACATCCGAATGGTGTTGGGTACCAATTGCGTGGGATCTATCCCATAATAGCAATATAGAGACTTCAAGTCTTCACAAAGAGGAAAGCGCAACCCATCATCAATCTGAGCCGCATATACGTAAGTCTCTCCTTCATGCGGGTAATGCACCTCTAGGCCCAGATACCTAGGTGCATATTCTTCTCCTAAATCCGTCAAGACAACCACAACCTTGAACTGGGCCAGCCTTACTTCATTGAGTTTAATATCTAAGAAATCATCATGGCAATGCAAGAACAAGACTAAAATAGAAAAAAATAGGAAGCTTTACCGCTTAAAGGGAAAAGAAAAGACAAGAAAATCACCTTTCGAGGAAAAGGTCGGAACATTGGTCTCAAGCACATCCACCACGATCGGTGCGACGACGTAACTCATGGTGGTTGGTTTCGGCACAGAGACCCTCTAGTTCTGCACTAGAGTGGAAGAATACCTGATAACAAGAGGGGAATTGGAAGGCCTATAAGCATCCTTGTGCCCTAGACGAAGAATGGAGTGGAGAAGGTTTAGAGGATGAACCCTTGCTGGAAGCTTGATTCATTAAATGCTCAAAACCCTATGCATAAAAGTGCTCACCAAAATACTCAAGCAAGCCTATCTTAAGACCCTAGCAACGGCAGCGTTCGCCAAACCAGTAGCGAATGAGCATCCACAAACCCTGACAACCTAAGTGTTTGCCCAAGAGGGTAAATGATCAACATCCCAAAATTCTAGAAACCAAAATCATTCGCCAATGGATACAGAGCATCGAAAGACACAAAGACTAACCAAGACATCAAATGTCCAATCGAGAAGTCACTATCGCAAACCCTTTCTCACAAGATCAAGCTCGACTGAAGAAACTTCACTCAAGCTTCGAGGGCAAATGTTGGTTATCGATAGTGATGGCCCAATACGTAACAAAGTCCATCAGACTTTCGAGGCCCAATATAATTTCGTAGGGGTATTACCCAAACCATTCAAATCTGGGTCGGCCCAAACTAAGAGTAAGCTGGAATCCATAAAGTGGTCCAGTGTCAAACCCATAATCAAGGCGGTCGCCAAAGTCCCTACTGGTCGCCAAAGACCAAGGCCAAAGTCTCCCATTGCTCGCCATGGGAGCGCTTGCCAAGAGAGTCAAACCTCTCAACTCTGGTCCCACAACCGACACCAAATATACAGCCACGATGTCCTGCATATCTCAGACATATATTCTACAAAGATCACATAAGGAAACTGCAATATTACATGATAACCATAATATCTGCTATCCTTATCTATAACGGCACAATATTTACAAATATATTCGGTTACCAAAAATGGTTTGGTCTTCCATCCCTATAAATACTTTTATTTTACATATGTTACATTACATTCTGAGTTCATACAAACAGTATACTCATTTATGCATCGGAGTGAGACCTAGAGGAACCCCTCTGTTGCGCTCCACATCTTGCAGGTTCATCGGAACTCCGACGAAAGATTGCAGTCATCAACAATTGGCATCCAAATCACTGCTGAATCAACATCCAGTCAACATCCAGTCAACATCCAGGAAATCCAGTCCTAACACTTATGTGATTAAGTTGTTTCTACTAACATTGGGTGTAATATTTTCTTTACACAAGCAAAGTATTTTTAGAACTCATAAGCTATGGTGGACCAGTACACCTCGATAGCATTCACTCATCCACGTCGAATGAATTTTGCTAGCTCATGTGTGGAAAAATCTCAATACAGATGGAGCTTCTTCCCAATTAAAACCGGTGTAAGTGGTATTACTTGTGATTATAATGAGAATTGAATTTCGAATATTTTTAGAAGCTTGACTTGTATGAACAACGTTGTTGCAGAGATTATCCAATATAGGATCTCTCTTGCTTTTATTTTAGGAGTCAAGTCGTTGTATGTTGGAACAGGATTTTTGACAGTTAAACATTTTTTTTATCTAATGTTGTTTTGGATTGTGTTGGGTATTGATAGTGACGGCCCAATATAAGAAAGGCCTCGAAAGCCCAATAACTTTGCAGGGGGTAAAACTCATATCATTCAGAACCGGGACGGCCCACAGTAAGGGTAAACTGACACTCACAAAGCGGTCCAGTACCAAACCCAAACTAAAGTGGACCCCAAAGCTCTATCTGATGTTGTCATCGGCCAATGTCAAAGCCTCCTACAACTCGTCATGGGAGCGCTCGTCAAGAGAGTCAAACCTCTCAACTCTAGTCCCACAAACCAACATCAAGCGTATGGTCACGATATCCCGCGTATATCGGGCACATATTCTATAAAGATTACATAAGGTAACTGCAATATTACGCCATAACCGTAATATCTGCTATCCTAATCTTTACCGTCACAATATTCACAAAGATATCCAGCTACCTATAACGGTTTGATCTCCTAACTTTATAAAAATTCTTACTCTACATACGTTCATTACGGTTTGAGTTCATACACATAGTATACTCATTTAAGCATCGGAGTAGGATCCGGAGGCACCCCCTCTATTGCGATCCCCTTCTTGCAGGTCCATCGGAGCTCAGGCAAAAGCGTGTGATCATCAACTCTTTGACATTCAATTCACTGCCAAGTCAGCACCTGGGAATCTCAGACCCAACATTTGGCATCGTCTGTGGGAACACGAGCAGAACAGTCATGCAGACTCGCTCTAACGACAATCGTCGGAAACAAGCTAATGAGAAATCCTCAGCTAGCTCTAAATCCGTCGCCGCTTCATCGCTCCCCCAAGAACCTGCTAGCCAAGCAGTCCCTGATGTCGTCCCTCCTAGGCCGGCACGCGAGCATGTTGTCAATTCTAGACCGGACCCTGTTCCAAACGCCGCAGAGATTCCAGCTCGACCAACCGTTCAAGTGGCTAGGGAAACCATTTAGGTAACCGCGGAGATGATATCCCTGTTGGAAACCATCATAGGACAGGCCCGTAGACAAGGTCCTGCTCTTCATGAAGATCCTTGTCCTGCGGGGACACGGGAAGCAGAAGTTGGAAATCCAGGCACCACTGCCCCTGAAGAAGATCAAGAGATGACTTCTGGACATCAATCCCTACCTCCGGTTTCCAATGAGGCGCTGACGGTCACTCACTCTGTCAATCCATCGAGTACTGCACCGACTGGAGGACAACACCCCCAATTCACTCTTGACCAAGTTGAGGAAGTTATCAGTAAAAGACTCAAGGAATAGCGCAAAACCGTCATGCCTCCCTTCCGGGAGCGATCAGCTCATCCATTCACCACTGACCTTGTAACAGTCAAAATTCCAAAGGAGGTAGTCGCAATGGTCATTCCTGAATACAGTGGCGAAGGAGATCCCATAATCCATGTCACCAAGCATGAAGCTACTCTATTGGGTAAGTCAAATGATGAGAATCACTTAGCCCCTATTATTTTCATCGACCCTTTCGGGTTCGGCGTCGTCCTCGTTCTTCGGCCTCCCTGCAGGATCAATAGGGATCTTATCTGAGTTAAAGAGCAAATTCCTGGAGCTATATATGGGCGAGTGTCAATTGCTGAAAAGCATGGTCGCCTTGGACGTCGTCAAACAACATCCAGGAGAAACATTGGCCGACTTCTACGGACGTTTTCACAAAAATGTTACAAAAATAGATCGTCGAGTCACGAATGGGGAGATTATTCGAGTCTTTTATAGAGGACTTGATGTTGCCAACAAAGTCTCAAAAAAACTGCGCAACATCTACCACATTCAAGAGATAGAAACGATAGAAGAGCTAGTAGTAAGGGCGAAAGGTTTTATAGACCTAGAGAGGGCGAACTCTGAAGCCAATCTCCTGACAACCCCGATGCGATGGTAGGAAGGAGAAGAAGGGTCGTGAAAGGCCCAGATCAGAAACCTCAGGACCTAGATATCCAGAGGTATGTATGGAAGATGGAGACTTAGACGAGAAGGAACTCCACCTAGTAAGCAAAGGTATAAATGTCTTTTTATTTTTCAAAATTAAACGGTTCAAGTGGTTTATACGTGATAACTCACGGCAAAATCTGACGGAGAGGTGCAATGACGAATAAGTTGAAACATATAAGTGTACTTAATTTCGATGAAAAACATGTGTGTGCAGTTACAAACAAACACAAACATACATGTGCAGTTTCAGACTTCTTCCTATATTATATTGTATTAAATATATTTTTTATAGCATAAATTATTTTAAAACATTTTTTTCGAGTATACTTTTAATTTATCCCATATTTTTAATAACATATATTATATATATAAAAAAATATTTGTTTTTTTATTTGAATATATAAGAAAATATTATTTTTTTGGCAAACGTATTTGCACTTTTCATACTTGTAAAATAAATTTACCATGAAAAATAAGTGTGAGAGTATTTATGTATTATTATCACTACTTTACGTATAACATTGTAATTGTCAAATATTGAATTATATACTGCATGTATTAATATATTTTAATACACGTCTCCATCCAAAAACCATATATACATGATTATATATTAATATATCTTAATTGAATATTAAGTTATACTTATATTAACTAAAATATCAAAATAAACACCCCTTAAAGACATTATGAGATTTTAGGAACCCAATTGATTAGACTTGGCTATATTGAATTTTCGTTAGATCGATTCATGATGAATAGATGCAACCTCACGTTCTATTACTATTCCTTTTTTTAAATTTAAAAAAAAAAAAAGAATTACTTAGTGTACTACTATTGAAAAGTAAGGTGAACTATAAAACATTTCAAAGGTTCTTATTAGGACCGTCAACTAGTCTGGGTCTCGATGTACTGTACAAATATAGTCCTCGAATTATGAAATAAGTCTGATAGAGATTGTTGACTAGGTCTGTGCATAAATAACTGGTTAACAAATAAGACTTTTTTTGGAAAAATATGGAGCTGTTTAGAAAAGGTACAGAAAACCGATTCAAAACCGATTAACTGAATCATTTTTTGTACAGGTTTTAACCTTAAATATACTACTAAACCAGACCAGACCAGATTTAATAGACTGGAGTCCGGACGGTTTGAACAATTGGAAACAGTCACCGAGTCACGTTTGACCTAATCTTCACTTTTCTTCACTCTTCACCTTCAGACTTCGACTGCGGTTGTTCGTGTTCCACGTATTCGTCTTCAGAGTCTTCCTCTTCGATCAGACTTTAGAGTTTCATTTCAGGTCTTCTTTGGCTCTTCGGGCCTTCAGTTGTTCGTCTTCTTCGACTCTTCCCATCAATCGCTGACCGCCGCCTCTGGTTCAGCTGGTTCTTCGACTTCAACATCGAGCTAGCTGGTTCGTCTGACTTCGTTTGTAACAGTGAGTTCTCTTCTCTGAATTCTATAAGTATATGCATGATCTTCGTTGTCAAAGTAGAAAACTGAAAAGATGGTTCGGTTCGGCCGATTCTGATTGTGAAGTCTGACAAGAACTAGGAAGATTACTCCAATTAATTGTGATAGATTGCTTTATTTTGGTTCGACCAACTACTCCAATTTGGCTATAAACATACAATTGATTGCTCCAATTTGATTCGGCTGATTGCTAATTTCAATTTGGTTTGGCCAATTTCAGATGTCTTTGTCGTCAATATCGTTTGATGGTAATCAAAAGGGGGAGTTTAGAAGTTGGGTCTCAAAAGAGGAAAACCAAACTTATTGAGGGACATGGACATGTACTTATTGAGGGAACTGCACCTTCTGATTTAGATGGATCGCCACCTATTATAGCAGAACCGTCACCACCTATAGCTCCAAAGCAGGATCAAGGTAATAGTACGCATGGTGGTTCTAGTTGGAAGAAATCTAGAAAGAATGAATCTCGAGCATGGAAAACTTTTACCAAACTCAAACAGGTTAATTCCAAGGATAAGGCGATTGGTAAGTGTAATTACTGTGGTGAACAAATTGTAGCAGATGGGACCAGTGGCTTGAAAAATCACACAAAGAGATGTAACAACTCACCTTTTAAGGTTTCATTGGATAGCTTTTTCACCAAAGAAGGTGATGAAAAAATGATTCGTATTGGGGGTAGTTCTACTCATCCATCAACACATCTGAATACAACAACTAAATTTGATCAAAATCTTTGTCGAAAGGAGCTCGTGCGGATGTTTATTATTGCTGAACTCCCGTTCAGGTTCATTGAGAATGAAGCATTTCAGAAGTTTCTTAAGGTATTACAACCAAGATTTGAAATTCATTCACGCAGAACACTGACAAGAGATATTCTTCAAATGTATGTTGAAGAAAAAAAAGGTTAAAGGATTTCATAAAATGTCTTGGAGGTAAAGTTTGCCTAACTACTGATATGTGGACTTCATGTCAAAACTATTTGAGTCTTACTGGTCATTTTATTGATAATGACTGGAAATTGCATAAGAAGATCTTGAACTTTACTCAAGTTAGTAGTCACACAGGTGATCATGTGGGTAGGACTATTGAGGAGAAACTTAAAGAGTGGAATATTACGAGGGTTTTAATTGTTACAGTGGGCAATGCTATCTCGAACAATACTGCAGTTAATTACTTGAAAAAATGTTTCATGTCTTGGGACCCTTGGTATGTCTTGAAAGGTGAATTTTTTCAAATGTGTTGCTGTGCTCATATCTTAAATTTGATTGTCCAAGATGGTTTATCAGGAATTGATGAGTCCATATCTAGAATTCGTGTTGCAGTTAAGTATGTTAGATCCTCTACATCAAGATTTGGTAGATTTAAGACTCATTCAAAATTAGAAAATATTACAAGTCAACGCATGGTGTGTTTAGACGTGGAGACTTGTTGGAATTCTACATTTAAGATGTTGGAAGTTGCTTTAATATATCAGAATGTGTTTCTACGACTAGAAGAAGAGGAAGTTGAAAATACAGTGAAGAGCTTGAAAAGGGGGTGGGAGTTCCTAATGAAAATGATTGGAATCATGCACATAGCATTTTGCCATTTCTAAAGGCATTATATAGTGCTACTTTGCATATTTCTGGAGCGTCATATGTTACTGTCATTGCTTATATGGTTGAAGTGTCTCCTATTGGGATGACAATTAATACACAGTTGACAAATCGAAACAATGGAATAAAAATATGGCGTCGAGGATGAAAATTAAGTTCATGAAATATTGGGGAGATCCAAAGAAGGTGAATATTTTATTGATGACTGCCTTAGTTCTTGATCCTAGGCAAAAGATGAGTGGTGCACACTTCTATTTTCAATTTTTCTTCGACTCTACCAATGCTGAGATTTTGGAGCAAAAATTAATTGACTCTTTAAAGTCTGTTTTTTAGTAGTATAAGACAATGACAGATAGTGTAACAAGTATACTTGCTTCTATTTCAAGGGATGTGTTGGCCATACCGGTTTCCACGGTGGCTTCTGAAAGTGTTTTTAGCACTGGAGGTAGAGATCTCAGTGAGTATCGTAGTTGTTTGGATCCTAAGATGGCAGAAAGTCTTATTTGTAAGCAAGATTGGATAAGAGGGTCTCAATTCACTTTCCTGTCATATGAGGATTTTGAAGAGCTTGAAAAGTTTGAGAATGGTAAGTCATTTTCTTAAGCTTATTAATCTATTTGTTACTTTACTTATGTTTGTTTACTTTTGTAGCGTTCAATCAAGAAGACAAGGCTCAAGGAGTAATTTCAACCCAATAACATTGTTTGTGTCATTGTGAAGTATGTCATCTCTTATCTTAGTAAGTTTGTGTCATTGTATTTGTTGTGGTGATTTACACTTTAAAAATAGCTTAAAAGGTTGTGAATATCAGATATCATATTGTTGTGAAAACTGAAAAACTTTTGATTCAGTAATTTGTGAATATCACAGAATTGATTATGCAGATCAGTACCTAACTGATCTGCAGAATCAGCTCTACACTGCAGATTAGTCACGAGACTGCTCTGCAGATCAACTATGTATTATGGAATGAGTTGATTGGTGCAAATTTATGCAGATTGGTGTTGAGTTGATTGGTGTTTGTTGGCTGAAAGATTTGTGCAGATTTATGCATTTGGATGTTGCAGTTACGTATTATGTTTGTCACGTGTATTATCAATTATGGTTAGACTGTTAAGTGTAGTATTATGTTATGGTTAATAGGTTATCATGTTAAATTGTTAATTGTTATGGTTATTAGAGTGTTAGTGTATTATACTATTAGTTTATTATGGATGCTCAACCTCAGTTGACAATTATGTATTATGGTTATGGATGTTGCACAATGGACTGTTAGTCTGTTAATGACATAGTGTATTGGTATTTCTTTTAATATATATGAAGTGATTCGTCTGAACCAGTTCAGAATAGGTACGGTAAATTGACTAAAACCTGGAGCGGCCAAAAACTAGAGCGGTAAACCGTACCAGTTTTAAAAAGTGGTAAAGGTTCGGTTCTGAAACGGTTCGACCTCGAACTGGTTCATGTCCAACCCTATTGTTGACACGTGGATCAGATCTAGTATAAGGAGATAACCTCTCGACTATCCCGAGTTTTTTTTTTTAATTGTATAAAGTTATTCAACTTAATATATATATTATGGTAAAATACGAGTTTTCCCCCTAAAGTTTAAGCCGAATTTAAAATTCCCCTTAATGTTTGAAATTTGAAATTTTACTCCTAATGTTTGGACACGATTAAAATTTCTCCCTTACCGTCCAAAAACTGTTAATTTCGAACGGATTACTTCTCAGGTGCGGGTCACGTGGGAATTGACAAAATTTTCCTCGCCCTCACTAAGACCAGAGCTCCTCCTACCCATCCATGGCATCCTAGGTGATGTCACCGGAAATAACTCTCAACGCAGGGTGGGGTGACGGGGCTAAGGACAAGGGTTGGGGAGTTGAGGATGCTCAGAGAGAGGATCTATGTGTTCCGCGGTGAGCCAGAATTGGTCGAATGACCCGCTAAGGGGATTTGATCGGAGGGATGATGTGGGTCTTGGAGCTCGACGAAGATGGACGCCATGGATGCTCTGGTCTTGGAGCTCGACGATGAGGACGCCATGGATACTCTGGTCTTGGAGCTCGACGATGAGGTTGCCATGGATGCTCGTGAGAATGTATTTTTCTCCACCCTCTCTGATTTCTCTCTCTACCCATGGAGTACTTGAAGGATGCTGGAGAGGATGCCATGGATGATGGAGAGGATGAATGACAATTTTGTCCATTCAAAATGTAGAAAATTCACGTGCTTGGCACGTGACTAAATTACCGTATGAAATTAACGATTTTTGGACGACAAGGGGACATTTTAATTGTGTCCAAACATTAGGATTAAAATTTTATATTTCAAACATTAAGGGAGAATCTTAAATTTGGCTTAAACTTTATGGAGGAAACTCGTGTTTTACCCTATATATTACTAAATAGTTTAAAATCTTTCAATGTTTGTAGATTTTTTAATAAAATACGACATTGCCTCTATAGTTTACACCGATTTTAAAATTCTTTCTTAAAATTTAAAATCCTCCTTAAGGTTTGGAAATGATGAAAAATCCCCCATTACCGATGATTGACAGATGCTCTTTCAGGGCGGGGGGATTTTTCATCATCTCCAAACATTGGGGAGGACTTTAGACTTTAATGGGGAATTTTAAAATCAGCCTAAATTTTAGGGAGCAATGTCATATTTAACCCTATATTTTTTTAATTATGTTTGTAACATATTAAAATTTGATATTTTAATGTTTGTAGTTTGAATTAAGTGATTTGTGCTGAATGAATGTATTGTTTTGAGTAAGTAAAAAAAAATCATAATACACATCAGATCAACCCTGTTACCAAATTTTGAAGATCAATTTGATCTGCCACCCTTCTGGTGCAATACACCAACCCGTACCATTGACATCCCTATTTGTTGTGACCAAACTACTTAACGGTCGTTACTAAATAAATTGATGAATCAAACTTGTAATTGTGATTCATCTACATTTATCTATTTATTCTTTTTTAGAACTGTTATAATTAATTATAAGTTAATTACTTCAATGGTTACACATCTTTGTCCAGTGTGATTAATAAATTAATCAGATTTTTTGTGTGACTCAATGGTTACATATTTTTCAACATGTGAGTAATTGGTTACTCCGTTAATGAACCGTTAATTTTTTCCGTCAGTTAATATTGTTAACATATTTTTAAATTTTTAAATGACTATTATGCTATTCGCCTTCTTCAACTGTTCTTCTTCTTCCTCTTGACCTAATTTCACCAAGCAATCACTTTAACCTTACTCTAACAGACAAAATGAATTCATCAAGCACCAGATCTGCTGTCAACTAGTTCAGACCAACAAAGATCACACTGAAGCTCCACACAATACTTTTGACGCTGAGACGATTCAACTTTCCATGTGAGCAGTTCTTCAAAATTGATCCTTTACCAAGTGGCCCAGACTGGATCTGTTTCCAGTCTTGAGGTCACCTCCACCACATGGATCGGGGCCCTCCATCAACAACGATAGGGTGAGGCTCCGGAATCTCCAAATGAGCGACTTAGGGTTTAGGTAGAGTGAACAGAGGGGTAATATTGCAGATGTGGAGTGAACAGAACGACCATATCATCAACAACAAAGGAGGTGAATTGGACATTGTTTAATTTTAGGGTTTAGGGTTAATAAGTTAATTAAATAGGGACAATATTTTCATTTTATATGTTATAATAGTGACTTAACGGAGAAATTTAACGATGAAAAGTAAAAATGACTAAATAATCACATACTGAAACTTATGTAACTATTCTGCACAAGTTATAACCAATTAGTCACATGCGCAAATATATATAACCATTGAAGTAATTATCCCTAAAAAAACGGGCACAGCAGGGGATAAAGGCAGGGCTAAGGCAATGAGCATTGACACAGCAGGAGATAGAAGCAAGGCTAAGGTTGACGTTGAAAGGGAGGATATGGGCATAAATTCAGACCAAAGTCAACCTAGCAAGTTGAACAGAAAAAAATTGAGTAATCGGGGCAGTGAAACTGGGCTCTCCCCAAGTGTAAAGTCCATTAAGAAGAATACCTTGACTAAAGAGCTAAATGTAGCAAATTAAGTGGGTTAGCTACCTTTTATCTTTCCAAAGCTGTAAACTTTGGGCAACAGAAGAGGGAAATCAGGGGTTACTCCTGACAAATGCATATAACACTTTGATGGCAACCATGCGGCGGCGGGGAACTACAAATACCAAAGAACATACGACAAAAATGATGGAGTAGAAAAAAGCAAAAAGGAGGGGGAAGGAGAAGGCTTCCAATGATTCAAGGGGATCTACTTCGACCATCTACGGGTGTACGAGTCTTAATGAGGACTGTCACGAATTGAAGCACAAATCCATTCATACGTTTGGCAGCAACATCACCGAAGCCACAAAGGACAATGAGGAAATTGAACTAGCCAAGAATTCAGCGGCGGATCTGGGAACCCAAGCAAGTGGGTTTCCATTCCAAAGCAGCTCGGTTTACTAGGGTCCTTGTTCCAAATGGAGTCCTCAAGTGGGGTCCCTCTACCTAATTTAGTGGGTACTTAATAAAAAATACGAAAAATTAAGTAGGTAAAAAAAACAAGTGGGGTCCTAGGACCCCACTTCTTGTTAACCAGATCCGCCACTAGCCAAGATCAATTACAATAGGAGAAGGAAGAGTTCGTCGATACGAACCTTAGGACTGTTTTCTATAATGAGATCCGATGTTTTGGGCTTAGCCCAAACCAGACTCATGTCACCTAATTAAGTCTGTGTATTTTATTAATGTTAAATAGTTTCAACAAAAAAAAAACGAAACCTATAATTATTGATAATTTGCAGGGTTAAATACCAAAGAGCTAGCTAAACTTTGGACGTTTTGCAACGAGCTACCCAAACTTTAAAAAATCAAAACGGGCTACCTCAACTTGGACAAATGTGCAAATAGCTATCTTAGACGAATTTTTGACGAACTTCTGACGAAATTTTGTCAACAAGTGACGGTAAATTGGACAGTGGTAGCTATTTGCACCTTCATCCAAGTTGAGGTAGCCCGTTTTGAATATTTAAAGTTTGGATAGCTTGTTGCAAAAAGTTCAGGGAGCTCTTTGACATCACAATGATGGAGTATTATTTTTAAAATCACTTTCTTTTTAAAAAAATATTAAGCCTAATTATACCAATAAAATAACAAAAACCTGAAGTTGGGTGCTACTTAATTGTTTGACTTAGTTGAAGTTAGCATAAGGTAATTTATTGAATAAGACAATTTGATGAATTCACAAATTTGGGGTAGATACTAGATATAACATGTCTTTAAATAAGAATTTTATTTTCAAATTTAACCCTAATTTAATAATTAATTACCAAACTAACCCTTACATTTTCAAATGTACGAAAATAGAACAAAACGCTAATTCAGTCAGCGTTTTTTACTTGTGTTTATGACGTCCATTAGACAGACGTCCTAAACTATGATCCCGTCTTTAAATTTATTTATTAAAAGATTAACTAACATTTAATTATTTTTCTGACACAAATTTTTTTATCTTTCAATGATTTCCTAAGATATGTGTTAGAAATACTTCACATCCAAATATTTTCACGACATAGTATTTTTGGACAGAGGGTGTCAGAATAATGTGATAAATAGTGTCAGAATACATACAAAATACAAAATTATGCAGATTACATAGGGTTAGAATAATGATAAATAGTTGTAGTTACTATGCAGACAATTATTATCTTATAAAAAAATTGAAAACGATGATGCCATCAACTTAAATGTGAACACGGATGGGGTTAGCGTTTTTGACTTTTTAAAATTAAAAATGCTAACCCATCAGCGTTATGTCCTATTTTCGTACATTCGAAAATACAATGGATAATTTGATAATTAATTATTAAATTAGGGTTCAATTTGAAAAAAAAAAACTAAAATAAAACACGCAGCAGAAAACAATTAGTTCATTTTTTGATTTTTTGTCGATTTTTTAAAATCATTTTATAACACACATAAAAAATATGCGACACTTTCTTTTAAAACATTTATGGAAATATTTCATTCTCAATAGTATATTAAATAGTACCTAATGTCATTTTCGATACTAAATAGTGAAACTTTGGGTAATAAATAAATGGGGAATTCATCACTCTATCTTTTGAATTTTAACCCTTTTTTCTCCTGATGATTAATTTTCTGTTTTTATTTTTTAGATCATTCTTAAACATTCTCTTTTTGAGCCAATTTATTGTTAAATTTAGACAAAGTTATATACACGTGCGTTTTTAATATGACAACTGACCTGAATAGACGAAAATTAAACAGTAAATCTTAAACTCTAAACTCCTCTAAGAAAACTTAGTAACACACTTTGAAATGTCACTATTAAGTTACCACATCGAGAATTGTAAAAATTAGTTAATTTTGTTTATAGTTTAAAATTGGGTGTAGAGTTTCTTTGTCACCTGTTTTAGTTACTTTTTTCTTTATATATATATATATAATCATTGTTGGCCAAAAAAATAAAACTAAACAAATCATTGTCACTTATTTTTCTTTAATTCCTTCTCCAATTGATAACGGTTAACCCTAATTGCAACTTAATTTCTCCCAATGTTAACCCTAATTCATTTTTTTAAGGGTGTTTGATTGAATGTATTAGTTAATACACGTACTAGATAATACAATGTTTGGATAAGACATGTATTAATATTTACTTATACATGCATAACCTAATACAATGTTTGATTCATTATAAAATTATACGTAAAGTGACAAAAAAAATAAACAATCTTAAATTTATTTTGCAATGTAAATAAGTTGTACACATGAATTGATGTATTTTTTTAAATAAAATATATTAATATCCATTTAAAAACAATCATTCAAAAACAACAAGAAGATGAAATAATATCTCATTTGAGTTAAAACCGCTTCAATCCACTTCGATTCTTCTCTTTTGAACTTTGCAATTTCATCATTAAAATGTTTCTCTCATGTATAAAACTTCAAAACTTTTATGTTCTCAAGTGACTCTGTGTAGTTAATTTATGATTGAAGATGCAAAATAGAGATTTAAGTTGATTTTACAAACATGTGGAACAATATAATTTTATAAACCAATCTTGAATAAATTAGCGGTATTTATTCATTAATTTTTTAACTATTTTTTTTAACTATTGATTACATGTCATATATCATTGTTGAAATGAATTCAAAAATTGTTCATGAATTTGTACGGTACCTAATAACCGTTGTTGTGTTTGACTTAGTGATTCATTTTTTTGTAAAATAAAATATATATGGAAGAACTAATTATGAGAATTTATAAATAGCATTACATCATTTTATTTTTTATTTAATATATTAATTTTTCATTAATTATTATTAGTTAATTTGAGCAAATAATAATTTTAAAATACTTTATATTAAAATTCATAAAGTTTGATCAAAACTAAAAATTAACATAATAATTTGTTTTTATATATGGTTAATAGACTAAGAGTAGTTAATAATTTTTACTATGTATTAAATAATATAATGGTTAGAGGATGTATTAGTTAATACTCAATTAACACTATAATTGTATATTAGCTAATACATAAGTATTAATTAATACATAATATTATTTCTAATCAACCATTATATTAATTAATAGTTATATTAGTTAATAGTTAATACTAATACCAACAAAACTTTGGGCAAAGCGTTGACATCGAAACAATTAGAAGAGGGTCTGACGCATTAGAGGATCTCAACAATAATACCAAACATACGAGCACTAGCAAGACAAATTGAGCGAGTGCATTGACGAGCTATTCCAAGGACGGCAAACGAGCGTGCAAATTGGATAGCAAAGCAAACGAGTTTATGAGTGAGTCTTGATTATTAGGTCGAAAGACCCCACTACCATTTTTATATTTACTTGAATATGATTGTAATTTCGAACATTCGTGACCACAAGTCATAGCGCTTTATGCCATTCAAGTAAAACCGTTAATTTAATAATAATAATAATAAAAAATACTAATATCAGTTGTTTTTTTTGGTAAAAATACTAATATCAGGTTAATACTCCGTAAAACGCCCACTTACGAATTCCGAGTCTCATAATTTCTCCCAAAGCAGGGGCCTTTTCACCCGACAGCAAAAGTCACGAGTCCCTGAGAATATGTCTCGACATCTTCTGTTTTCAATTGAACTTGGAGTCCTTACAGTGAGAAACCAAATACCAAATCGGCGGCGTTTCTTTAAAAACTTCCACGCCGTCGATTCATTGTCTCCTCAGTAGTCAGTCCTATCTATCTAAAACCCAGAACCCCACTTTTCCGGTCGACCCTCCACTTGTTCGTTCCGCAAAGTTTTATCTTTGCTGAAAATCGAGCTGGGTTCTTTATAGCACAGCGTGGAGAGTGGAAGCGACGGCACTTCATCTTCTTCAGTCGCCGCCGACCAATGCAGCGTCGGTCTTAAACGTTGCGTTGGTCTCTAATTTCAGTAAGCGGAGCCTTCTTGCTGTTTTGATATCTTGTCGTTGTCGGTCCTTCGGTTTCTTCCGATCAATGCCAGTATTCGTGTTCTTCACTGTGTTCTGGCTTAATTGCTCGATTTCTCCATTATTATGTCCTTCCTTAGTCGTCCAAACCTATGTAAACACCATTTTGTAATGTGTGAGGATGATCGGTGATTCAATTTGACATGCTATCCTGAAATTGGTTCCTCGCACTAAACAAAGTTCGGAACTTTGATGATCACGTGGAGCCACTAAGATTTTCTGGGTGATATGGACAGACAGACAGACAGATGGGTTACTGTTTGATTTTCTGATAACAGCATGAATCTGTTTTGGTTGATGATCTTGTCGTTTTGCTCTGTTGAAGACACTAACAACATGTTCTCGGTTAAGCATTGTCCTATGTTTGATAATCGTACTTTGAAATTCTTGTGACTTCTGTACAGATATCCAATGCTTGTTTCGTCTTTATCATATCTTCCATGGCTTGTTCTGTTCCTTCATTATAGGCAGCTTGGTGGAACCTGAGTAAATATTTCGAGTTTGGATTCTTCACTTAGTTCATCACAGGTTTGCAGTTCTTCCAAGTCATTATTGGATATACTGTTAAATACGTTTATAATGTCTCTGTGATGGTTGATCACTTATGTGTTTTTTTAAATCGCATAGCAGTGAAAATGCTTTTATTTTGAAGATCATGTTAAAGTAGGTCCAAATAGCTTCTACATGTACTGTATATATCAAATTCACGAATCTTCTAATAACAAAGTAATCTGTTTAGGGTTTAAAATCGATGGAAATTGATTATGAGGAAAAAGCACCGATCGCAACTCTAAAGAGTGTGATCTTCAACATTACGTCTTCATCAGATGCTGTAAGTATTTTCATTTTGTGCCTTTCAGTTTCTAATTTTGTGTCATTTGGCAAAAATATTAACAGTAACAATATCGTATGTGGTGCTGCAGGAGAAACTAGCCTCGATTACAATCGGTGCAAACAGCGAGGTCAATGATCCTCGTTTGGGATTGCCAAATCCTACACACCAGTGCTCTACTTGTTCGGCCAAAGACGTGAAAAGTTGCGAAGGTATTGAGATATATTGAACCTCAACTTCCCGATTTCATTATCTTGAAGATACTGATTTGATTTTCCGATTATCAGGGCACAATGGTGTTATCATGTTTCCATGCTGCGTATTGCACCCGTATTACCTCTCCGAAGTTGTCAAACTTTTGAATAAAGTCTGTGCAAATTGTAAATCCGAAAGAAAACCACGGGCTAAGGTGAGTCGCAACGTTACAATCTTGCTCTATAATACCTAAATATGATTATTTTAGTTATTTGGTTGATGTTGTTGTTCTTAATGCATTAGACCGCTAAAATGACATCGGAAAAGGAATCATCGGTCGGATGTAAATATTGTCGGGTAAGTCTTTATCAACTTTTTACTCTATAATTACATAAAAACGTCTCCCTTTTCAAATTCCCAAGTTTGGTGAATAATGAATATTTTGCTTGTTTTGCTTTGCTCAGGGGAATAACATATTTTGGTATCCATCCATGAAGTTCAGCTTCTCGGCGAAAGATTACCAAAAATCTTGTGTCGTGGTCGAAGTCATTGATCGGGTTCCTGCCAACATTCAGAAGAAGCAACACAAGGGTCAGATACCATCAGATTACTGGGACTTTCTCGGTAATGATCCCGAATTAGAACTCCTACAGCAAGATTCATCGTCTAGTAAACCGAACCGGAGAATCTTATCACATTCTCAGGTAGCAACTAACCCGAGTTGTCTTGTTTTAACTTTAAATGTATTGTTTGGCTCAGTTGCCTAAGGCCTCGTTTGGTTTCTAGGTTTACCACCTTGTGAAGGACATCGAGCCGAAGATCCTCGAGAGGTTTGGTCTGAACATGGACACTTTGTTCCTTGACTGCTTTCCAGTAACTCCAAACAGTCACCGGGTGACCGAAGTGATGCACTCGTTTTCACATGGACAGCGGTTGATGTTTGTAAGTCTTAATCCTTGTTTGTTGTGTTAGTTACTTTACTTGCAGCACAAGTTATCATCTTTTTTACTGTTCTAGCTCATAAATTGTGGTTGTAGGATAATCGAACCAGAGCATACAAGAAACTGGTCGATTTTAGAGGGACACCAAATCAATTGGGATCTCGGGTTCAAGAATGTCTGAAGATTTCCAAGGTAAATTTTGGAATTTCCAATTTTATACTCACGATTTCCCACTGTTTGTCCTATATTTGACTATTTTGTTCTTTCCAGCTAAACCCAGACAAACTCTCTGGCATGGAATCGGCATTTTCGCAGCAAAAGAAGCAAGATATGAATTTTATCTCGTCGGGCTTACGATGGATGAAAGATGTTATTCTCGGTAAGCGGAGTGACCGTTGCTTCCGGATGGTCGTGGTTGGAAACCCGAACTTAAAGCCCAATGAAGTCGGCATCCCACGCCACATCGCGGAGAGAGTGCAGATATCGGAGAGTCTGAATAGGTGGAACTGGGAGAAGCTAAAAGCCGACCTAACCCTGTCTCTGATTGACAAAGGGGATGTCTTTGTAAGGAGGCAGGGAAAGCTTGTGCCATTTCACCAGATCAAGGAGTTTTTCGCTGGAGACACGATCAGCCGACCATTAACGGATGGAGACATAGTTCTTATAAACCGACCCCCAACAATTCATCAGCATTCGTTGATCAGCTTGTTGGTCAAGGTACTGCCTGGATCCTCAGTCCTTTCGATAAACCCGCTTTGCTGCTCGCCTCTGCGTGGGGACTTTGATGGTGACTGCCTGCACGGTTATATTCCACAGTCGTTGGAGGCACGGGTTGAGCTTAAGGAGCTTGTCGGGCTTGACAGGCAGTTAGTTAACGAGCAGAGCGGCAGGAATCTTCTTTCGCTCGGCCAAGACAGCTTAACAGCCGCACACTTAGTTTTATCCGATGATGCCGTGTTGGATCGGGTCCGAATGCAGCAGCTTTGCATGTGGTGTCCCGATTATGATAACGGACCCCGATCTGCATGGGATAAAGAAATGGGTTCTGATGCTGCATGGACAGGGAAGCAGCTGTTCAGCATGTTGCTGCCCCGTGGGCTCCACTGGGAACATCCTCGGAACGATGTTTGTATCCTCGATGGGGAGATTACATCGTTGGAGGGATCGAACTGGCTTCGAGATGCCGATGAAAACCTCATACAGTGCCTCGTGAGAGAATTTCCAGGTCGGGTTTTGGAGTTCTTGAAATCCGCTCAAGAAATGCTCTGTGAGTGGCTGATGTGGCGGGGATTTAGTGTGTCACTGCTGGATCTCTATCTGTCGACCGACACTGAATCACGGAGAAACATGTTGGATGAAGTTTCATTCGGTTTGGAAGAGGCCGAGGAAATGTGCAACTTCAAACAGTTGATGGTTGAGGCTTCTCGAGATTTCCTTAAAACCGACGAAGATGAAGAACACTGCATGGAGTTCGAACCAACCCGACTTAATTTTCAGAAGCAGAAATCAGCTGCGCTGAGTCAAGGATCGGTGGACGCTTTTCGTCGCGCTTTTCGTGATATTTCCACTTTAGCGTATAAATATGCCAGCAAAGACAACTCAATGATGACGATGTTTAAGTCGGGTAGCAAAGGGAATTTGATGAAGATTGTCCAACACAGCATGTCGGTCGGTCTGCAGAACTCGCTGGTCCCACTGCCGTTCAAGTTCCCTCATAGGTTGTCTTGTTCCTCGTGGAATGGTCAGGTCAAGGCCGATTCTCGCGAAATGCTTCGAGATTCGCAGTTTCCTCGCTCGTTCATCCCTTACGCTGTAGTCGAGAATTCATTTCTCACGGGGTTGAATCCAGCGGAATGCTTCGTTCATTCCGTGACAAATCGGTCGTCATCATTCAGCGAGAATGCGGAAGTTCCCGGGACGTTGCACCGAAGGCTTATGTTTTTTTTGCGCGATTTATACGTCTCGTATGATGGGACGGTGCGCAATGCGCACGGAAATCAGCTTGTGGAGTTTGAGTACAAAGTTCGTAAACCCGATGAGGATAGGAAAGCAATCGGGGGCCACCCAGTTGGATCGCTCTGCGCATGCGCGATCTCTGAGGCCGCGTATAGCGCGCTGGACCAGCCGATCAGTTTGCTTGAAACTTCTCCATTGTTGAACCTCAAGGTGATCTCCCTCTCCCTCTCTCTCTCTCTAATCCCGGGTTAGAGCGTACAACTTTATGATTCCAATTTTATTGCCCTGGTATAAATCATAGTATGATGTTCTGTTTTCTTGAACAGAGTGTTCTAGAGTGCGGTTCCAAAAAGAGTAATGCCAACCAGACAATGTCACTGTTCTTGTCGAAGAAGCTTGGGAAAGCTAGGCATGGTTTCGAGTATGGATCTCTTGCAGTGAAGAATCATTTAGAGCGATTGTTTTTATCTGATATCGTGTCTTCTGCGATGATTTTGTAAGTATAAGCAAGCATGAATTCGTGACCGAATTGATTTATTCTTAAAAAATTTCACTTGATTTATCCTTCTGATGTTTAGCTACTTCCCCGAGCATTATGAACGGAAGGGTTTGAGTCCTTGGGTATGCCATTTTCATATATCCAAGGTATTTTTGTTTTGTAAATGGACATATATGCTTCTGAGATCAATACTTTTTATCTTATTAAGATTTTAAATTTTCAGGAAATTTTAAAGAGGAAAGGATTGGAGGTGAATTCGATCATTAGCTCTCTCGAAAAGAAGTGGAAATCTGGAAAAACAGGCTTGGTAATCTGCATGGAAGCAATGACCAAGTAATGCTCTTCATATCAGACAACATTTTCATCTGTTGGATTCTTATCAAACTTTTCTGAGACAGTTTTTGTTGATTTAGCAATTGTGCGGTTTCGCGTAAATACAAGGAAGACCGCGATACATTTTGTATTACAATTTCGATACAAGAGGAAGGCAAGATTGTTCAACTGAAGACGGTTCAAGACATTGTAATTCCGTTCCTTATGGAGACAGTTGTCAAAGGTTGTTTAACTTTGCTTAACCCAACTATATAAGAATTAACACGGTTGCGATTACGGCTAAATTTTGTATATTTTTACAGGATTTTCCGAGATTAAGAAAGTTGATATATTATGGTTCGAAAAGAGTTATGGTAATCCTTCTGGTGAACTGTTCTTGAAGGTTTCTATGTCAGGGAGTTCGGAAAAGTTAAATCTCTGGAGTGCATTGGTGTACCATTGTGTTGGAATCTCAGACATGATTGATTGGACACAAAGCCGACCAGACAACATCCGAGAATTCGCTTCGTCATACGGGATTGATTCGGGATTCAGACACTTCTTGAATGTGAGGAGGGGTTCTTTCTGATAAGCATTTTTTTTATAAAAAAACATTAAAATTTGATGTTGGTTTTCTGTTTTTCTAACATTGCAGAGTCTGCAGTCTGCAATATCCGACACAGGAAAGACCATTCTTGCCGAGCACATGCTTCTTATCGGAAATGTCTTGTCAAACAGCGGAGAGTTTGTTAGTCTTAATGCAAAGGGCATGGCGAGGCAAAGAGAATCAGCGTCCGTGTCGTCGCCTTTTGTGCAGGCTTGCTTCTCGGTAAAACCCTAATGCATTCTTAAGCTGTGTTCCTTTGACGTGTTTTCCATCGGAATCTTGTACTATATATTTGTTTGAAACTGGCATACCGTATTTTTCTGCAGAGTCCCGGAACGAGTTTTATCAAAGCCGCAAAGGCAGGGCTTGTGGATAAGCTTGAAGGGAGCTTGGACGCATTGGCGTGGGGTCGGGTCCCGGTTATGGGAACGGGTGAAATCTTCGAGCTCATATATAGCAGAAAGGTATAATATATATCTGCATTCCATAATCAACAGTTTCATGAAATAATAAAAGACGTTACTTTCTCAACTGTTTTTTTCGGGTTTTATCAGGAGCATGAGATTGAGAAGCCTGAGGATGTCTATAGCCTCTTAAGCCATACAAATTCGATCAAGAGCGGTGTGAAATGGACGATTCCTACCGATGAAGGCAGCGATCGATTTGGTGATATTCGATTAACCTTTTCAACTGATAAGTGGAAAGGCTTGAAAGGTCTGCAAAACATATCCAAGAAGCTGCAATCCTTCTTCTCTTATGATGATATCTACCGAATCTCCGAAAAATTGAGAAGCATATTGAAGAAGTAAGTTTCTCAGAAAACCCGGCAAATTTAACAAAAAAGTAAGTGTTGGAGTTATAATACGATGATACTTAGCTGTCTTATTTATTCAGGTATAAGATCGACGAGCCAGTTGATGAATACGATAAGAAATTCTTGAGGATGGTTCTGAAGTTTCACCCCAACGGTGATCGAAAGCTTGGAAGCGGAGCACGGGAGATTAAGGTACGTAAAAAAACCTTGACTTACAGTGCAAGTTATGTCCCAAAGAAGGGTAAATAACCTCAAGGCACCTAGATGTTTAACTGTTATTGTTAAATGTACTAAGATGTTCGAAAGTGTTAGTTTCGTGCACCTGAAAGTTATAAAAAGTTGTTAAATGAACCAATCGGTAATTAAATGATAATTTTGTCATCTTGTTGTTTTTCGTATCATTTTCAACCCAATATCCAACTTCAAAATGCAAATTTGAGTTCAAATTTAATCAAAAACTGAATTTTTTGGTTGAATTCGAACTCAAATCTGCGTTTTGAAATTGGATTTAACATTGAAAATGATATGAAGATGTTAAAATTGTCATTTTGATATATTTAATAGTGAAAATAGATGGATAGTTAACGGTTGATGTATTTAACAACATGTTCAGACGTGTGAGTGCAAATAACTATATAGTTTGTGCAAATAACAACATAAGTAAACATATGAGTGCATTGAGACTATTTACTCCCCAAAATACAGACTTCTGATTAGTGTTTATGATTTTAAGGTGGGGTATCATCCGAAACACAAGGAATCCCGATGTTTTATCCTTGAACGCACTGATGGAACGACTGAGGATTTCTCGTATCACAAGTGCATTCTGGGTGCGTTGCAGATCATCGCTCCGAAGAAAGTGGATAGGTATCGAACAAAGTGGTTGAGTCACGACGACAAGGCGAAGTAAACAGCATTTTGTGTGTTTCTTGTGCTACAAGCAAGGTCGTTAGTGATTTGTGCAACTCTTTATTTCTATCGAATTAAAAGTGAATAATTGGGTATCCTTTACCACGCTTCTTTTTGCTTCTTTTACTGCATTTCATTTGCCTTGTGGGCAGAGGAAGTGTAGTGGAAGCAGCAACGAGACGCTCTTAAAGGTATCCTTCACCTAATTATTACGTTGCTGTTTGTATCAATTTGGAAATTATGATAAACTTTGGGGGCTTTAATTGATATAAAACACCCCCTTGCTATCTTTTTGTGATTTACTAAATTTGTTTTCAAGGAAAATTAAACATATAATGTAAAAACAAGTGTCTAATTAACATTTTTTAGAATGTATAAACTATAAATGTGTGTAAATATATTTGAAATAAATTTCACTTTACATTTGACATTGCTCAATTTTGAAATTTATTAGCATCACCTATAATTACAAAACTGAAATATAATTACTATATATTGATTTTTAGTTATGTTATTATATAGGGTTAATTATCAAAAAACAAACCGAACTGAGAAAAAACCAAATAACAAATCAATCTTTTGGAATTGAGCAATTAACAAACTTATCTTAAATTTTTATTATGTTTGAATGGATTTTTTAATATTTGAGGGAGTTATTAAGTCATAATACCATTTTCTTAGAATACTTCAAACATAATGAAAATTTAAGTCAAGTTTGCTGATTGCTTAATTCTAAAAGTTTGGTTTGTTATTTGTAAAAAAAAAAAAAGTTTGGTTTGCTATTTAGTTTTTCCTCAAAGTTCGTTTTGTTTTTTTGATAATTAATCCTATTATATAAGGTCAAATTACTATGTATTAAACTTTATTGTTGCAATTAGATATATTTATTAATTTTTTTATTATTGTTTTCAGTTAATCAGTTAAAGTAGATACAAACTTCTGAGGTACCTAAATGACTTTTACCCCTTCCACTTATACCATGATACGATTGTAATAGGTAAGATGTTGAACATTAATTTTTTTATTTTTTATTTTTAAGCTTGAATTATAAAACTCTAATTAAGGAATGAAACATTAATCATTACATCATATTAGAATGATGAGTAAATGTTATGTTGGTTAGATAGATATCCTTTAAAATCCACTTTGTAAATATTATTGATGGAACATAAGTTACAAAGTGGTTGCTAAATTAGGAATGAAAAAAATGCATAAATAGTGCAGCGAGGACTAATAATAATGTCTCATGACAACCTTTTCTATGAGAATTTTGTATTTTGCTTATAGTATTGTGTTAGCTAATACCAAGTTACGACCGATGCAATCTTTCGTTTTTCTATATTTCTTTATCTACAAAAAAAAAAAAGGTTGAATGTTTAGAATGTGACTCCTCATCTTCAAGATGGAGAAAGTTGAATAAAGTTAATTACCGAAAAATAACTATCTCAAATTTAATATTTTTTAACAATAAAAACAATTTTTATTTGATCACTCCTCCTCCTCCTCCTCCTCCTCCTCCCAATTTATTTCTTCCCTTATTTACATTTTCCTCATCTTCTCTCCCTTATTTCCATTTCCCTCTCTTATCATCTTCTTGAACCACACTCGTCATTCTTATTCCTGTTGGGTATTGATAGTGACAACTCAATAAAAAAAATGTCTCACATGCCCAATAACTTTGCAGGGGGTAAAACTCATATCATTTAGACCGGTCCAACCCACATTAAGGTTAATCTGACCCTCATAGAAGTAGTTTGTTGGTTGATGTCAATTCCCGCCACAGCATCCGCCAGAACGATAGTTTTGCGATAGATGTGTCGTATCTTAAAATCTCTTATATCTGAGGAGTAAGTTTCTGCAATCAAGGATAATAGGTACGGAATTTAATTTATTAAGATAAGAATTAGAATTGATATTTTTCGCACTAAAGACATATGTTTCCACATGTAATGAATCCATCCTAATACTAAGTCCCAGTGATAGCCCATCATGTATGATCCAAAGTTCAGCGGTTAAGCTGTCTGCAATTCTCAAAGATCTAGAGAACCAAGTGATCTAGTTTTCATTGTTGTCTTGAATGACACCCTCACTTCCTCTTTTCCTGTATATCCTCTGGAAGCTTCGTCTGAGTTGAGTTTTTTCCACCTTAGATTTTGGGGTTCCCATTCGATGTGGATAGTATATTGCTCTGTCATGACCATTTTTGAAGTCCATACCTCCTGAAAAAATTCTGCTTGCAAGAAACGTTAAGCATATTACATGAGGTTTGAGCTTTTTTAAACCCAACTTTATTACGATTTTTTCAAAGGTTCCATAAACAAATAGAGTTCTCTAATTTACTCCTTGAACATTATTGTCTTTGAGGTTGCAATTGTTTTTAATTCAATCACTAACATTAAGATAGAAGAAAGGAGATGCATTAATTGGGAATAGAACAATCATTTCAAAGTTTCTTTAATGATTCACACTTTCTGAAAACATGATTGATTTTCTCAAAGTTAGTTAAGCATATGTGAGGAACATTGTTAGAATGTTTATGATGATATTGACAATACTAGAATAAGGCGGCAAACTTTTTATCTCCTATTACATGAATATCAACTATCCATCCGCCTTCGATGTAGAGAAACACATCAAAAACAATAGGGTAAAATACGAGTTCCCCCCTAAAGTTTGAGCTGAATTTAAGATTCTCCCTTAATGTTTGAAATTTGAAATTTTAGTCATAATATTTGGAGAATATTAAAATTTCCCCCATTAATTTCAGACGGATTCGTTAACATGTGCGGGTCACCTGGTGATTTTGATGTTGGAATTGACAAAATTGCCCTCCTTTGGATTGCTTTTCTAGCCTTTCACCTTTCTGGGTTTCGACTCGCCGATGATGTCTCTTCCCCTCCGTTCGCCGGACTCTTCCACCTTCTCTGCACTCTGTCGTGTTGGGCGCACTGCGAATATCACATAATGTAACCCTTCTAATGATGTTCCTCCTCACAATAGGACGGCGTCGAGGATGAGATCCTCATCCTCAATGAGGAGCAAGGATTTAGAGATTCGGATTACGAATTAAATAGGGCGATGAAATTGTATGGGTAGTTCTCAGCAATAGTCAAAACTACTAAAGATGAGGAGGAAAAGCATAATTACTATCTCAATATGGGGTACGCAATTCGCACCCTGCGCGAGGAATTACCTAAGCTCTTTCATCGGGAGCTCACTCTCGATATCTACATGTTTGACGCTACTGCTGTTCTCAGGCTAATAAACTTGTGTTGATTGCAGCTTAAATGCATAAAAAGTAGAAAATTTTGATGAACTCATTCTGTTAGAACACAAGAGTGATGATCACTGCTTGATGGTGGAAGTTCATTTTTTAATATTCGAGCAGATTGTTGGTTAAATGCTTCAAAGTTTCTTAGTCGTGGACAAATGTTAATCATGTTTATCTGTATATCATCCAATGCAAGCAAGTTTCGAAGTTTATGGGTCGTGCAGAAGTTTCGAAATTTCTGGTTCAGTGAGGACTGAGGACGTTGCTCCAGCAAGAGGAAGAAGAAGAAGATGGGTATGGAGGGTAGTTTAGTCACTTCAAAATATTAAACAAATATGTGATTGTCACATTATCTTCAATCTGTTAGAATAAACGGTTTTTGGGCGACAATGAGGAATTTTTAATCGAGTCCAAACATTATGACTAAAATTTCAAATTTCAAACATTAAGGAGAAATCTTAAATTTGGCTCAAAATTTAGGGGGAAAACTTGTATTTTACCCAAAACAAAAACATGTTAGAACCTAAATTAGCAATGATACACAGTGTGTAAAGTATTACCTATATTGTGTCAATTAGTTAATTATTTTTAAGTACTAATGATATGAATTTTGTAAAAAAGAAAATTATGGAAGACCCAAATTAAAATGAACTGAGATTCAATTGTATGAATGTGTATCTTTTATATATATATATATATAATTTATAAAAAAAATATATATTTAATGAGTAAAATATCATATTACTCTCTAATGTTTGTGCACATTTTCTAAATTCCCTCTTAATGTTTGATTTTGAAAACTTTTATCACTAATGTTTGGATAAATATTCAATTTTTTCATGTCGTCAATTTTTTCATCCAAACTTAACAAATTGTACTTTAAAAATTATAAAATATTTTTAATAATGTCATAATTAATTTTTATATATTACAGATGAGTCTTGATTCAATAAGAACTTGATTAAGTCTCATTTGAATTGGATTTTTCTTTAGCCCCAATTTGATTGAGATTTAGTCGAGTCCGATCAAATCAGAACTCAATTGTAATATATTAAAAAAATATGAAGGATTTAATTGTGACATTAAAGTATTTGGAAAAAATAATATGTTAAACTTAAATGAAATTTAGAGGGAATTGCGAAATTAAATATATGTCCAAACATTAAAAATATTTTTTTAAAAAAACCCAAACATTTAAAGTGGCTTTAAAAATGTGTTCAAATGCAAAATTTTATTTTACTCACATTTAGTTGACGCAAATATAAAGAAAAATAGGTATCAGAATCGAAACAATTAAGGTGTTGGTTTCTAGTTCGCTTGGTCCAACTGTCAGTTCATTTGCATGTTCGTGACTCCTCTTATTCATAGGCTTCTGTAAACAAGATCTCCTTTTATCCAGAAACTTGTCAATAACATCCCATAGAAACTTATGTAAACGCGTCCTCCTCTCCATAAACTTCTATAAACAAGATCTCATTCTCTTCAAAAATTTGTAAACAACATGAAGATAAAGATGACTCTAACGCCTCCTCCTCCAAAGACAACTCCATATGACGACACGGACGAAGACATGTTAGGTCTAGGCTCTAGGGGGACAATTTATCTCCCTCAATTTTTAATTATGTTTAATTTAAATTTAAAAAATGTAATAATTTTCAATTTAACCGTTTAAATTATATATTTGCTCTTACTTAATTTTTTTAGTTCAACTATTTATACGAATACGACATGACGCTTTGACAACAACAAAAACGCAATTTGAATCATCCTTTGACTCCTCTTCCACCGACGCATCCGAAGACCTCACTTACCTCACTTTCCCTGTCATTTCATTTTTCTATTTTTCCGTTAAACCGGTGAATTGACAAATTGGTTGTTCCTCAAAAAACACGAGTAATTCTCAAAAGTCCGACCGATTCTCTAAAAACTTTCAAATATTTATACTTTAAATCAGATTTACAATGCAAATCATTTTTTTTAAGAGAATCGGAGTCAGTGATGTGGATCGCAGTCCTACTATATCCCATCCCATTAATACAATATTACCTGATATAATCGTCCACATTATAAGGCATATTCCCTGTATATTCCTTATTTAGACTCCTCCCTACAAGGACCGTTCTATCCATATACTATAATAATATTATCCAGCCTATCCCTTTTCCCCACGACATGACCTCCTGTTATGGCACGTAGTCTATTCTATCATTTTCATAACAATAACGACATCATACGAAATAAATTTTGTTCTTTTTTGGGACATCAACAGTTCTTATCAATGTGTCTTTGTAATACTAACTTAATAATAATTCCTTCCTTTTCCCAAAAAGAATTACCAGACCCCGTTATACAAAAGGTCAGTAATACTAATAAATATTGTTGAATGGCATCTTCTCTCTCTAAGATACAGATAGATAGATAGAGACAATTATATAAACACGAGGAAAATGAATGATTGAGGACTGAGGAGAGCAAGAAGATATAGAGTGGACAGACGACGCAGTAATATCTACCTTTCACAAGCAAGTACAGTCTCATCCTCCTCATCTATACTCTCTCTCCGTAGACATACTCAACGGATTTCTGATTTGACACCGGAGATCCACCGGACGCTATCGCGGAATTTGCGGACGTGATTTTCGCTCTATTTTTAAGGTATTTAGGTAGGTATATTATATGGGTCGATCCTTTTCGATGTCTGTGATGGTGAAAGCGATGATTTTGCTGCTTTTCGAATCTGTATCTGCAATATATAGCTTTTCTTGTTTACGAAGGTGGTGGGGTTGGCCGCTGCTTTATGTTTCTTTCTTTCTGCTCCAGGTCTGTTCGTTGATGTTCGTTCATATAAGCTCCACCTAGTTCTTGAATCGGTAAATGCATTTCTCATCTGAATTATTTTTCTCTAGCGTTGTTTTCGTTTTTGAAGATTCAAATCAAGAACGTAATAAATGATTGGAATTTCTGTCTCTTTCTCTTTATTATGCGTGATTAAGAGAATCACAATTTTGTCTTTGAGCGTATTAATGGCGTATAGGGAGTGGGAGAAAGATGGATCTTTGTTCATCATTTTCAACTCAGATTTGGTTTCAGAGATTGGATTAAAAAATTCCAAGGGGGAGATAGAACATGTGGAGCCTACTATATTTTATATTAAATAAGTACCTAGATTTATTTGATTTATCTACAAGAGTCTATGTAATATAACCCAAAGAAAGCATAGTGTAAAAAAATTGTTTTTAAGATAACAATCAGATCACCGACGCGAAGACTATGATTTGGCTGTCTGACACCTTAATTAACGTTAAAAGACAAAAGTGATGCCCTGTCCTCATCACCTTCTTCACTACAGAGATCTGCAGCTTCACATGCATAGTTATCTAATGCTTGACATGCATGAGGACATATGGCCTTAACTGAGTAACCCTCAAGCTAATCAACTCCCCAGAAACCCCACCAGCCAGTCCGGCACAGGCTTTGCCTTATTTGAATTTAAACCTACAGAAACATAGGTGATTGTTTTGACCCTTATGTGTAGCTTTGTTTTTCTTAACTTGAAGATCATTTCTCTTCGGGGACATTGGAAAATGCTGAACATATTAGCTTGGCCCTGCGCAAGGATGACATTCATAAATGGAGAAATGGTCCCAAAAAATAGAAGATCGTGATGCTTACACTATCTTGTCACTGCTTAATCTTATAAAAAGATAAAGGAAGTTTTTATTTTTTGATGCTAATGCAACTGAATGGCCTCTTGTTTTTTTTCTCCTTGATTGGTATAGACTGTGATTTATCTTTCTAGACAAAGATGGTGGCCTTTGGGAAGAAGTTGAAGGACAGACAAATTGAGGAATGGCAAGGGTAAGTCTATATAGATATGTATGTACAATCTGATTTTACGATTCAAACTAAACGAGACTGAAAATGTGATTGATTTGCTTCAACTTATGAATGTAAATGCTCAAATTAACTTGTGTGGGTGGGGTGGGATTCTTGTTTTACTGATCGATCAATTAATTTGGTAAATTTAAATGGTTGCAGATATTACATAAACTATAAAATTATGAAAAAGAGAGTAAGGCAATATGCTAGGCAGATTGAAGTGGGCCAACAAGATCGAAGGCATGTCCTCAAGGACTTTGCTAGAATGTTGGATGCTCAGGTGGATAAATTTCTACACTTTAATGCTTTATACTGGGATTTTCACATGAAATGTTAGATGAAACACTACAATACTACATTTGTTTTGACTTATTCAAAATATATTGTTTTCCCCCCTTCACAGATTGAGAAGATTGTGCTTTTCCTATTGGAACAACAAGGTGTTCTTGCTAGCAGAATCGCTAGACTTGGAGAGAGGCAAGAAGCTCTTCAAGAGGAGCCGGATATATCTCAAATCATCGAACTCAGGGAATCTTATAGAGTAGTTGGACAAGATCTTCTAAAGCTTCTGTATTTTGTGGAGATAAATGCAGTTGGCATCCGTAAGATATTGAAGAAATTCGACAAGCGGTTTGGCTATAGATTCACTGACTACTACGTCAAAACTAGAGCCAATCATCCCTACTCTCAGCTACGACAAGTGTTTAAGCATGTGGTAATGTGCACAATTGTTTTTCTCCTTTTTACAGAATAAATTATTGCAAATAGATATACTTAACAAGCTTGGTCAAGTATATAGATCAATCAACTAAGGTTCGAGCTTTAATTCTTATAGGGGATAGGAGCTGTTGTTGGAGCTATTTCTCGCAACCTTGGGGACCTTCAAGATCGTCAAGGAAGCTACTTGTCAATATATGACCAACCTGCCTTGCCTCTTCAGGTGGTTTGCTAGATCTTATATGGAAAATATCTACAAATTTAGAATGAAACTTAATGAGAAAGTGAAAAATGTTGACTTTGTAGGTGAAAAGTGATTCAGTAGGGTTTAACTTTAAACTATAATCAACAGTTTCTTGATAGCAAATGTTTTACACTATAAATTTCACACTTTCTAGAACTACTCATATATTATGTATCAACTAATCATTTCTTTCTTGAGATTTTTTTAAAGATAATATTTACATGGTTGCAGGAGCCTATTGTTGAATCCATGAAAGCAGCTGTGGACAGATTAGCATATTCGACAAATTTCCTAAACTTTTTGGCACAACATGCCCTTATTATGCAAGATGAGTTGCCTGCACCCATTGAAGATGAACAAGAAGATGATAAGAGATACCATTTCAATTCGCTTCTTCTGAACTTGGGAAATACATTTCTCTATATGGTTAATACGTATATCGTTGTCCCAACAGCAGATGATTACGCATTAAGTCTTGGAGCTGCAGCAACGGTTTGTGGTGTCGTAATTGGAGCAATGGCAGTGGCTCAGATATTCTCCTCAGTGTATTTCAGTGCTTGGTCAAATAAGTCGTACTTCAAGCCTCTCGTGTTCAGCAGTATAGTTCTCTTTATTGGGAATGCCATGTATGCTTTAGCATATGATATGCAGTCAATATCACTTCTTCTAATTGGCCGTCTTTTCTGTGGGTAAGTAACTTTATCTTCTACTCCATTCTTCCAATTATAAGGCTTTGATTGGTTAAACAGAAGTTTACTTGCATTACAAGTAAGTCCGTTTTTTGTTGCATTTATTCATCTTGTGCATGGGTTTTCAAAAATTGTTGTGAAAAACACTTGCAATACAAGAAAGAATGATCTTTTAAGTGTATCTTCAAGCAGATAGGAACACTGGAAACATGGATGGGAGTTCATAGGGCATGTTTATTGAGACTGTATATATTTTGAGTGAGTTTCAATATAATCTCCCTCTAATTGCAGATTGGGTTCAGCTAGGGCCGTGAACAGGCGTTATATAAGTGATTGTGTACCACTGAAACATCGAATGCAAGCATCAGCAGGATTTGTTAGTGCAAGTGCTCTAGGAATGGCTTGTGGTCCTGCTCTTGCTGGACTGCTCCAATATAATTTTAAGATATACAAAGTTACGTTCAATCAAGATACTTTACCTGGCTGGCTTATGTCTATCGCGTGGCTAATTTACTTAGTGTGGCTGTGCATCTCCTTTAAAGAGCCATCTCGTGAGGAAGATGAGTTCAAAGCGAACGACACAACCCAATCCAGCAATGGTATGTGTCTCTATCTGACTTTTCTACCTGGAAAATTCTACAAAGTGTGAAAATGAAAGACATTTATAGAGAAAGGTAAAATGAAGTTACATTTTCAGGTAAAAAGTGATTGATTGTAGGAGTGACTAATCATACTATCGTGTAGGCCAATAAGCTTATCATGTTATATTTACCAAATATGAACATACAAAATAAAATTATGTCATGCTCATACACAAACACAACACATTTTTTTTTTTATGTGTAATCATATTTTGTTGTCGTGCTACCGTGTTGTGTTATAAGTAATTCACTCGTGTTATTACTACATCATATATGCATGGACAAATAAGAAGACAATTTGTCCCTAAGTGTTCGAATCGTGGTGTAAAAAATTGTCAGACCTAATTGATTCGGTAGTCCATAGTTTCCCCAAATGAAAAAAACAAAAAACTTTTTACATAAACTTTCTATTATTTTTTTATCTTTGTTATTGGATTGAGTAGGCTTCTCATCAATTTTCTCAAATGGAAAATACTTCCATCTGTACACTAAATTTCACTATAATAGATGCTGCCATATTGCAGGAGAACCGCAAAATGATACACTAGAGAAGGGTCTTATAAAGCCCTTGCTTACCTCCTCAAAAGAGGAGGAGGAAGAGGAGGAGGACCCAGATCAAGATGAGGACGGTGACCCAGAAATAGATGGAAGTGATGAATCAGCTGACGACTCGCGCCTTCCCGCCACATCACTTGTTGCAGCTTATAGGTTATTGACACCTTCAGTAAAGGTAAAAAGCTATTGATTTACTCCATATACTTCCATGTGGTACAAAAAGCACAGAAATTCACTGTAAGATTTTCTGTGTTTCAGGTTCAACTATTGATATACTTCATGCTGAAATACGCAATGGAGATTCTGTTGGCAGAATCGAGTGTCATTACTACATACTACTTCAAGTGGACGACCACATCTGTTGCTATATTCCTTGCAAGTATTGGTCTCACAGTTCTTCCAGTTAATATCCTTGTTGGTAGCTACATCAGCAACATGTTTCAAGACAGGTATTTATTTGTGTCTGTGTTCCGAGACTAACCCTAGTGCGATTATATTGAGTATTTAATTACGATATAAAATATTTGTGATCAAATTGCAGGCAAATTTTGCTGGTATCTGAAATCATGGTGTGTATAGGCATTGTCCTAAGCTTTCATGTATTTTTCCCATACACTGTTCTGCAATACGTCTGTTCGGGGCTGATTATGTTTGTTTCTGCCGAAGTTCTTGAAGGTATGTCCTTTTCACCCCTTTTATCCGTAGCATTTACTTCAAGGATACCAATGAGCTGTGAATTTGCAGGTGTAAATTTGTCTCTTTTGTCAAGAGTCATGTCGTCCCGACTCTCTAGAGGAACTTACAACGGAGGATTACTTTCAACCGAAGCAGGAACCATTGCTCGGGTTGTTGCAGATGCCACCATAACAATGGCAGGTTACTTGGGCAACAAGATGCTTTTGAACGTGACCCTTCTTCCGTCTCTCCTCATCTGCATATCCTCCATAATCGCCACCCTCTGCACTTACAATTCTCTCTATTGATCTCTCACTTGTGAGGAGGAAATTTGGATGTCGATTCTTTCCCATGTTTATGTTTTGACAGTTTTAATGGTAAGGAGGATTGACGTGACAAGGCAAGATTGTCAAAGTCAATTGTAGGTAAGTTTAGAATTGTCTTCATTGGACAAGTCTTTTGGTATCCTTTGTAGGATTTAGTCTATTGTAAGATGTAACTTTTGAATAATTTGTGGCAATCATGGAATGAGGATTTTCAAGTCTTTTGATATATTTTATAGAATTTGCAATATGAATTCAAATAACTCCCTTTAATTTCATTCATAAATGATGCAATTATACTTATCAGAACTACATCAGTCATTGAATTAGATAATGTGTCGGTTTTCGATTCAAACTATCTAATTGTCGGTTTTGTTTTATTCGATTGCTTCATCCGATCGTCGGTTCGTCTGATCTGACGGTTACGCTCCATCTCTTTGAGGAACATTGGTATCTCCCTTAAGAACTAGGTCCTTGAAGAATACCTAGACAACTTCCCCTTCCCTGTTGAGATAACTTGGTCAATATCCGCCAATTTTTTATTAAAGCAGTTTATAATAGCTCACTAGAGTTTTGACATCACCCTCTCTTACATCGTCTAGGGATCCCGCATTTTTTAGGAGTTAATTCTCGCCCATATAATGTTGGATGAACTTCATCTTCAAGTCTGACCAAGAAGATATTAAAGGCCTTTAGGAGACCGAAAAATCAATACAAGGTGTTCCCCGTGAGCGTTGAGCTTGCTGAAAAAGTTGGAGGGTTTGGTCCCCTAGAAAGCAACATGCTCAGTAGCATTAACTGCATGTGAGTTGAGTTGTTAGGGTTGGTCTCCGTGAACGGTTTGTTGGTTGTCTGAGCACGAGTGTCTGAGCATGATTTGTTGTCAGTTCCTACGGACGTCACTAATGTTGGATTCAAGTGACCCGTGTCGTGAATCCGTGCGATGGTCCTAAACGCTTAAGAAGGAGAGGTCGAATTTTTCCAGTGTTTTTCATTCGGTGACAAAGTCAGTGTCCGAGTTTAATGGAACAATTATATGTGTTGTACAAAACAAAATAGGTATCTAATTAATGAAGTAATATTCTTATAGTATTTATAGGGAATTTTAATACGAGTCTCATATCAATTCTAAATCTTTATCTGCTATTTGAGAGACAGTTAGACCGACACATTTAATTATAACAACTATTATCGAGTTTAAGTCACTTTCTTCCCGATTTTCAGGATCATCCCCTTCAGAAGATGGGGGCAACACCCTGATATTCTTAACACAGTAATTGGGTCCCCTGAGTATTGGACGATTCATGAGTCAAGAAGTCAAGTTGTAGTCTTTGGAATATTCTTAACACAGTATAATGGACTATTTTCTTCACCTTTTCTATTTTTTCTTAAATTAAATTCATATATTATTATATATATATTTACATTGTTTTAGCTAAAAGAACTTGCTTGTGGTGCAAGGAAAGAACATGGAACGTGCAAGAACAAAGGAATGTAGTAGTCTGTACTCAAGAATCTTCAAACTAACTAAAACAAGTAACCTAGTATGCTACAAATCTACCTTTTTTACAATCTAACAGACTTGGCATCCACGCAATCAAATTGTCAGATTCTCTTGAATGGCGACAAACGAGCCTTCTATTTTCCCGCCAACATCAGGGAAAGAATCACACCCAGGAAGCGGCTTCACCTTTCCTGTCCGGTCAATCTGGAGCGGATACTTGAGAAGGTGACCTTTCATCTCGGTTACTTCATCTGCAAGGTACTGCCTCCAATTTCCTTCACTCATCGACCTCACTCTTCTCATGCATTCGAGGCTCTCGGGCTCCTTGAAACTTTCATCGAGGAATCCAAGGTGTTCCGTCCATAACGACATTCTGTATCCATATATCTGTACACAAAGATATTCTTGTAATTAGATTGCTGAAAATTGTAAAATTTTAGAACTTCATATGCAAATTGGGTAAATGGTCAAAGTGCCCCCTAAAGTTTGACCGAAATTTAAGAATCCCCCTTAAAGTTTAAAATGCCCCTTAATGTTTGAAAATGATGAAAAATCCCCTTTGTCAGATGCTTTTTTAGGGGAAATTTTTCATCATTTTCTTAACATTATGGAGAATTTTAAACTTTAAGGAGGATTGTTAAATTTCGGCCAAACTTTAGGGGGCACTTTGACCATTAACCCTATGCAAATTAGAAGACCAATAGAAAGACTTTTGATGTGAAATTTTTTTTTGCAAGGAATCAGTAGTACCCATTCATAGAAAGGCCTCATTTTCATAGCAGGGATTACTTGTGGTGCAAGAAAAGCACAAATACTTTGTTGTATCAACTTTTGAGTCATAATCTGTAGATCTTACCTGTCCTCACGGACTAGAACGTTTCGTAGCCCATGTATGCCGAGGCTGATAGGCACCCATTGCTATTTCTGTATCTCGAGTTCCTTCAAGGGATCGTTGGTTTATATTGGCGGATCCCAGAATCACATATTCATCATCCACTATCATCCCCTTCGAATGTACATAGATCATGAACCTTCGGTTCTTTCGAGCAAGTTCCTGAGGTGTTTTGGATGAAGCGGAACGCTTTGAATTTGTGTCGTCTTCTCCATTCGAAGCTTCACGGTTTCCAAGGCAGAAGAAATTCAAGTAGTCTTGTGGTTCGTACTTATGCTCGAGACCGACCTCTTTCAGAGCCTTGTAGATTATATCATACATCATTTCCATTGTCTTCCTCTGTAGCAATACGCAACAGTGCAAGATTAAGAGATTTCTTTTTGAAAATTATGACATTTGATGAATCTATATGAGCATTACCTGCCAAAAGAGGATTCTCTGAATCGGATTACTCGAAGGAATACCTTCGGGCCACATCGGGATAACAATGTATGCAGAAAATCTCTCCCCGGCCTTTATTTTCTCAGCAATCTTAAGAGCGATTTCAATCGGTATTAAATTGTTCGCACCTGAAATACGTAAAAACCGACCCATCATCACAAAAATTTCCAACACACCAAGAAATATCATTCTTTGACGAACAAAATGATAAATTGATTTACCTAAATCTTTGTACGAGTCCCAATTAAACGATGACCCGAGAAAGTATTGGTTCTCTATATAGATGAAATGTTGTGCTGTGCGGATTGCCTTCACATATGCTGTGTGTATACTCATGTCTATTAGCATATTCTTTCCACAGACCAGATTCTGCAAGAAATTAAGCATTTAATAACTTAAACCTCCTGCCAATGAAGAAAACCGAGAAGTGAAGATCATTTTTTTTCTTGACTCACCCTTCTTGGAGCATCTTTTGGATCATCTGGAAACCCCTTCACAGAATTGGAATCAATCGATCGGAAAATCTACACAGAAAGTATTCTAATCAGCTTCAACCAAAAGTTAACAGGATTGCAGCAAGTGAAACTGAGATAAATCTATGAGACCTGAACATGCCAGGACTCTGGATCGTTTTCACTGTGAGAAGATACTTCTGAAATTCCCAAAATCTCGGGTATTCTCTCGAGTTTGAGTAATTGGTCCTCGAATGATGATTTTAATCTCTGAATGCCATGTGGTTCTGAAGCAAGTAGCCACCTTTCCTCAAAATTGGCCAAGATATCGTATGCTGCAGGTCCATCAATGCGACTGTGCAAATCATGCCATGGCTGTCTTGGGCTTCCAGCAGCAGGGTTCTGTCATAACATCAAAAGCAACCTTTTTTTAGAAAAACAATGACATTTTTATAGTAAAAATTGTGTTTTTCTTTCATTTTTCCATCAATTTGATAAAGTAATACCACATCCACATAATAATGTTAAAAGTTGGACTTCCAGCAGCCAGGTTCTGTCATACCAATTTTACGAGAAATAAAGATATGTTGATAGTTAAAATTGTATCTTTGCTCAACCGTGTTGTGTTTTTGATACCTAGCAAAGAAAACAGTAATCTTTTTGTAATGTGCATCAATTAGACATAAATAAAGTTGTTAACTTTACCGTCAAGCAACCATTGTAGTAGTCATCATGGTGGAGTGTCTGCAGTGTCTTAAAAAGTGAATGACTCGGAGTATCGTAACGGCCAGAGCATAAATCTAGACCTCCGACAAAAGCAATGAGCTTTCTTCTGAAGTTGCCTGCATCAGCATCCACAATCACCGTCTTCTGATGATGCGTATAGATAGAACCCGTCTCCTAATATACAGTTTGAAAGCATGATTTAGCGATAATATCTAAGTATGACTTAGGAATGAGTGATTCTGAATACTCTTTAAATTTAGGGATTTCTGACTCTTATCCAGAGCCTATTATAATAGTAGTAGAACCGAAAGAACCTATTAATAATAATAGGTTTCGAATACCGTATTGAAATTCTTCTTCTTTCTCTTTAAAATGAATATTAAAATTTCATTTTTTTGGATTATTTACTTCATGTGTCAAATATATAATGGCAACAAATGAAAGTAAACATGCAAACCAAAAAAAAAGAAGAAGAAACCAACCAAATATTATCTATGAGATATCAATATTTAATAATTTAGTGAGTATTTTGCTCATTTCAAAAGGAGTATTTTTGGATCCTACCTTATAGGCCGGGTTCATAATCAAAATGAGTATTTTGCTCATTTCATGTATAGTATATATGTTGAAGTTAACTAAGTTGGTGGTTGATATATTTGCTTGTAAAAGTAAAAATAATGAGTTGAAATCTTCTATTTATCATTTTTAGTTTAACTAAACATTTTAAAAGGGCAAAAGTGAATCTACAAGTAGAGTACAGTACTCCTGGTGCACCCTTTATAAATAGTGTACAGGTATAGGTTTATATATATATATACAATAACAGTTGGAGTAGATTAGACTGAAGAAATTGCATTATTAACCTGTTTTTTAAGCCAACTATGACCTTTCCGTGCTGATCTGGGACAAAGGAGAACCTGGACGGATGAGTTCTTGAAGAAACGTCGAGTTACTTCGTCATTAGTGCGCATAACTCCCTCCTGCAATAAACATTACTTGTAAATATTTTTGGAAGATTATTAGATTAACAGAAATGATCAATTATGTGACACTATCAAAAACCCGTCAATCTCTTACCGTTTTATACCCCAAAATGCTGCGGGAAGTCGGATCATCCCACACAAGGAGCAGAACTCTGACACCTTCCTGGGACTTGGTCTTGAGAAGATCTCCCAACATAAACTCTGTCGTGTTAAAATCATCTCTAACGAGCCTTACTTTGTGGAATACAGACCACCCTGTTAAATACACCAACCGACGCGCTTCCCTGATTGCACTGCAAATATCGTCCCAACAACTCCCATGATGATACTCTGTATTGTTATCGAGTCTCACATGAGGGAGTGACTCCTCGTGGACGTGGGCATCTTGATAAAGCTTCACATTTCCACCTTTTCTGAGAGGGAAGTATGTTCCGGGCACCCCTCCTTCACCATTAGGAGACGACCCTACACCTTGATTGTAAAGAACTACCTTCTGGACTGGAATGTATTGGATCAGTAAACTCAAAACGGCGCCACGCTTACAAGGCTTCCCGTTGCTCCCCAGTATAGGAAATGTTCCCTCGATCCTCGATTCTGTCAGGAGCTGCTCCACTGGGATTCCGACAGCTCCCATGATCTGCGACCCGACAACATCGCTGTCTTTGACCACGAAATGGACTTCTGCAGCGGAATGAGCAACGGGGACAGAGAAATGTTGCTTCCATTCAGGGTTCTCGTTGTTGCTGATTACGAATGTTCGTGCGATTACAGCGTCTGCTACTGAAACTGTAACATATGGATCACTTGTTATCTTCATCTGGTCTTCGATTTTGCCCTTTACCTTGCTGGCCCCAGGAAGGGCCGAAAACATGTCTCCGAGCTTTTTATGGAACATGTCCAGATTTGGAAGGTTCTTGGCATCCTTCACCCAAATATCCAAGTTACCATGTAAGAGCAAGACCTTCAGAGACTGCTTGTTGGTCTGAAATGGCACTTTCTGTTGCCCCTGACCATGCTCGGAGCCACCAAAAGATAACGATTCAGCGTAAACTGATTGAGATTGAGCCATGGAAGAAAATCCTTTGACAAGCACAGATTTCAGCTAAGTGGTAAAGCAATGAAAAGGTAGCAGTTTGTGGGATTTTTATGAAACGAATATCACAAAACCATCTCACTCAAGCAAGTAAACAAACGCTTGATGGGCAAGCTCACAGAGATGGGTGATTTACGCGAATGGATCGAGAATGAACACGAGAAATAAAGTGGAAACCCAAGAAGAAAATCGGTGTTTATATGCAGTGAAGCGATGCAGCTTCAAACCCAGAAACAAATATTGAATACAGTGATGGGACAATGTTGAACGACTAATACCAACGGAGGAAAATAATAATAATAAAGAAAGGAGTCGGCACCATTGAGCATACTATACCAAGCCATCAAGGTGGAATATTCAAAGCACGAATCCACTCGAGGGTCTCAGATAAGAAGATTTCAAAGTCGTGTACGTGGCATGTCACATGTGGCGTCTGTGACTGTGAGAGAGGGTCTTCCAATTTGTTCTTTCTCTAGAACAAATGTTTTTATTTTATTTTTAGATTTAGGGTAAACAGTTTCAATATCTGCTGTTAATAATTGTGTCAATATCTTTGAATGTATTGTTGTGGACCAAGACGTCTCAATGTCTAAACGCACTGTTTTCGTTAGTATTCTCGCAATTTTTTTAGTTAAACATTATTGTTTTTTTTTCTTTAAAATGACGATTTTAATGTCATATTCATCTTTAATACAAAATCACAAATCAAATTCAAGAAAACAGTTTTGAGTATGAATTCAAACAACAATATGCAATTTTGGATTCGAAATCAACCTAGAAATATTGTTTGGGTTTAAAGCAATTAACCCATAACAACATTTTTGGTTGATTGCAAACCAGAAATATTATTTTTGGTTGATTTCAAAACCAAAAATGTTGTTCTTGGTTCATAATTGGGTTGATTTCAATATTTAATATGCATTTGGGATTTGATTTAGTGTTAAAAATGAATAAAAGTGCAAAATTTGTTATTTTAACGGATTTACCATAAAAAATAAAATTGACATAATAGTAAAGATAATGCAAATAACAACACTCTAAAATATCTAGGTGCACAAAATAATGTAGGTGGTGTATTTAACAACATGATCAAATATTCTACTGTATTGAGATTATTTACCCTTAAATTTAACTTAATTAGCCGCTTACAAAATACTAAATTATTAAACAACCAACAGGTTGATCCTCGTTTTGCGCAATAAGTTATTATTATTTGTTTTTAATAGGAAAATTCTGAAACTACACCCAAATATTTGTGAATGTTGATAATTGCACTCATATTGTTTGTTGTTACACCCGCATGTTTTAAAATGTTTGTAATCACACTTTTTCGTCCATTGCCATTTTATTTTTGTTAATTGCACCCTTATAAGTTTTTTTTAAACTCACTTTGTTCAGTCTCTTTCTCCAACCAAACAGAAGAATGCAACTTCATCCAAAGTACAAGCAACGACCAACAAGAACAATCAACGTCTGCATTCTTCATTCAAATCATCTAACACAATGTGTGGCAAGTACTCTAAATATTCTTTCATACTCTAATATCATTTGTACAACATATTTGAGAGATAAGTGGATTGTTCTTGGAAACTATATCGTCTTTATCATTTTAAAATAATTGTGAGAAATGAGTGGATTATTCTCTTCTGAGTAATTAATTATCAAGATTTATGAACAATCAAGAGTTCTTCAATGTGCAGATGGAGAACGATTTTACCATATGTTTTCAACTTTGTGTTGGTGCATTCAACACTCTTAAAGGTATCTCTCTCATGTGTAGTGTATTGGTAATGATAATAGTTTCGAGCAGTACTGCAGAAAAATAGTTTCAAACATTTCTGCATTAACTATGCGAATGAAAGATTGCAACAACACTTTAATCACCATTTGTTCAAGTTAGAGCAAGATGTTGAAGACTGATTATATAGAAAGCAAGTGAAGCATGCTGAATAATAGAAGTTGTTAGAAGTCTGTAGAAGTTGTTAGACCTCTGTTAGAGTTAGTTAGTAGTTTACTATTAATAGAAGGTAGTGGATGTATGTAGAGTATTCTTGTAATCTTCCATTTATGAGATCCCTCGCTCAGATTGAATGATTGTCTTCTTCTATATAAATTCCTTGGGCTCTGAATGCTTGAGGCTTTCGCTATGAACATTTTAGCATGGTATTAGAGCTTGGAACGATTGATTCATCCATCTCGCATCTTCTTCTCGCGTCATTGATTGTTTGATTTCCTTGCTTCTTCTCTTCTTACTTTATCATCTTCGTGTGTTGTCATGGATGAAGCACATAATCAACAATTTCGTCCTGTTTCTGTCGATGATCCTCTGTTTTTGCATCCAACAGATTCTTCAGGTGTCTCTCCTGCTTCTTTTAAGCTCACATGACTAGAAAATTATCAACTATGGAGTCGAGGAGCTTTAGCAACCATTCTTGGAAAGAACAAAATTGCATTAGTTAATGGAACACGTAACCGTGAGTCGGTACCACCATAACATCGTAATCGGTGGTATCATGGCAATGCAGTAGTTCGAACCTGATTAATGAATTTCGGTGCTCCAGACTTGGTGAGTGGTATTCTATATATACCGACTGGTTTTCAGATTTGGAAGGATCTTCGAGAGCGATTTGATACGATAGATGGAACTCGAGTCTTTCACCTTCATTGTGAAATCTATACGATTCAGCAGTGTACTTCTAGTATTTCACTCGATTACGCACACTTTGGGATGAGTTTTCTGCAATTCTTGGACAATCTAATTGTGATTGTGGAGGTATACCATAATTTAATGCTCTTCAAGAGAATATGAAGCCTTTTCAATTCCTGCTTGTCTTGAATGAGTCTTATCATGGAATATGAAGTCATTTGTTGTTAGCGAAGCCTTTGCCTACAGTAAATTAAACCTATAATTCTCTTGTACAATAAGAAAATCAAAGTATTGTGACTGGTTTAATGCCACCTTAAAATGTGGATGGGGATCAAATAACTCTTTATTCGTCACAATCCAACAACACTCGTCGAGATTGAAATATCTTCAACTGTAATTACTGTGGTCGCAAAGGTCACAAAGAGGAGAGGTGTTTCTAAAAATTTCCAAAGCTTTGAAAGGTCTTTGAGAGTCGCAATCACTCTGGTTATACACCATCCACGTCAAACTTGGCGGATGTTTCTTCTGCAGAATGTGTGACGAATTCTGTAACGGAGATTCGTTTGATAAAGGATCAGCTCGAAAAGCTGTTTGACACACCTATTTCTGAATAATTTCGTGCAAATATGAAAGGTATGTATGGCATTTCTCTTTCTAGTTCTATTGTTGATACTGACTGGATGTTAGACTTCGGTGCTTCTGATCATATGACCTACCAGTTGCAATGGTTGACCAATGATCGTAAAAATGAAACTGGTATGAATGATGTGAAATTATCAAATGGTGCGTGTTTCAAAGTTACACATATTAGAGATTGCAGATTGAGTACTGGCCAGGTTCTTCGTGGTGTTTTTTATGTGCCAGTTTTTAGTTTAATCTTATCTCTACGTCTAAGTTGTGCAAGGATTTGAGATGTACTATTTGGTTTTCTTCTGATAAGATTGAACTTCATGACCAATTACATGGGACTTTGATGAAGATTGGAATCCAACATAATGGCTTGTATATTCTACAACTAAGGGAGAAGTTGTAGAGGTGGGTGATGCAAAAGAACTCCAATAAAGTTATAGTTATGTCTGATTCAAAAATTTGGCATCGTAGATTAGGACATTTGCATTACGATAGATTACGTAAGATGGATTTGGGTTGTGTGTTTCAATCGCATGATCATTGTTTATTTGTCTGGTTGCCAAACAAACTCGTTTGCAATTTTCTCAGTCTATGTTTGGTTCACCTACGTGTTTTGATTTAATTCACCTGGACTTGTGGGGACCGTACCATGTTTCCACACCGAAAGGATATAGATACGTCTTGATAATAGTTGATGATTTCAGTAGATCAACATGGGTATATTTGCTGCGATTAAAGAGTGATATGTTTCCTCTTATTCGAGATTTATTTGCTTTAGTTGAAACTCAATTTGACAGAACGATCAAGGTAGTTCGGAGTGACAATGAAACATAATTTTGTAATTCCATTTGTGATCGGTACTTTAAGGATACATGAGTGATACATCAAATCAGTTGCATACACACGCCGCAGTAAAATGGAATCGTCGAACGGATACACCAACGTCTTCTAAATGTTGCTCGTGCATTACGGTTTCAGTCGTCTTTACCTCTGAAACTTTGGGGGCATTGTGTGCTTACAACGACTTACCTTATGAATTTGATGCTTTCTATGGTATTATATGGGAAATCATCTTTTGAGTTGTTGTACAAACGGAAGCCAGAGTTCAATCATTTGTGAATTTTTGGGTGTTTGGCACATTGAGTTGTGGTAGAGAGGCACGACAAGTTTGAAGCCAGAGTTGTACCTTCTATATTTCTCAGTCATTCCTCTACACACTAAGGTTACAAGCTCTAAAATTTGCAGACATGTCGAGTTTATGTGAGCAGGGATGTTGTTTTCATGAGGATCAGTTTCCCTTTTCTAAATTAGTTCCATCACATGAGTCTTCTTCTCCTATACAACCTATTGTTGATACAGAGAATTAGGATTCTTCTTCTACTTCTGAAGTTTCACGTTTAGTTCATATATCATCGTCAACGGAAGATTCAGCCGTGCATCATTTTGCAGATGACAGTTATGTTGCGCAAGAATCTGCAGGTGCTAATACTGAGCCCTGACGTTCTTTCATAGTTTCGAGACCTCTTATATGGCTAAGAGATTATGTTAATGTCGTGGCGTGCCGTTTTCCATTACAAATTTTATTTCCTATGCTAATTTATCATCCAGGTATCAATCTTTCATCAACACCATTTCTAAGCTTACGAAACCTGTAACATACAAGGAGGTCATTCTTGATCCTCGGTAGATTGAAGCCATGGGTGTCGAAATGCAAGCATTGGAAGAAAATAAAACATGGGAGGTGATTGAGTTACCACGTGACAAGCAAGCAATAGAAATCAAGTGGGTATACAAAGATAAAATACAACACTGATGGATCGATCGAGCAGAATATAACACTGATGGATCGATCGAGCAGTTTAAAGCTCGATTAGTGGCTAAGGGGTATACTCAATTGAAGGGTGTTGATTACACAGAGACTTTTTCACCGGTTGTGAAAATGGTGACAGCTCGAATAATCATTGCATTGGCATCTACATATGATTGGGAACTTCTACAAATGGATGTGTATAATGCATTCTTGCAAGGAGATTTACAGGAGCAACTATACATGGTATTGCCGCAAAGGTTCACACCGAGATCAACTTCTTCCGTGCAGTCAAATAGACAGGTATGCAGGTTGCGTAAGTCTCTTTACAGACTTAAGAAAGCTTCTCGAAAATGTAATAAGAAGCTTACTAATGCATTGCTGATTAATGGATATAAACAAAGTCCATTCGATCATTCACTCTTCACACGACAGAAAGGAGGGAAAATAGTGATGATGTTGGTGTATGTTGATGACATCTTGATCACTAGGTTTGATAATGAGCTGATAACATAGTTGAAAGAAGTTTTATGTGCTAATTTCAAGTCAATAATGACTGCAGTTTTTCTTGGTATAGAGATAGCACGGTCATCTGATGGAATCGTGATGAATCAACGCAAATATGCCTTGGAATTAATTTCGGACTACGGTTTGAGTGCAGCGAAGCCTGTGATAACTCCTTTGGAAGATAATGTTAAGATCACTTCTGCATAGTATGATTCCATGTTTGGTTTGAATAAAGAAGACGAGTCTCTTAAAGATCAAGACAACTATAGGTGGTTAATATGACACCTGTTGTATTTGGCCATGACAAGGCCATCTATATCTTTCGTTATTCAACGACATGGTCAGTTTATGCACTTCTCAAAGAATTCTCATTATGCATCAACTCTTAGAGTGGTTCGTTATATTAACAACAAACTGAGACAATGTATTTTCCTAGGGGTGAAGTGTAATATGCAACTATCGGTCTACTGTGATTCTGAGTGGGCTTCGTGTCCCGTTACTCGCAAGCCTGTCAGTGGATTTTCTATCAAGCTAGGATATTCGTTAATTTCGTGGAAAGTAAAAGGGAAAAACACAGTCTCGAGGTCATCGGCCAAAGTAGAGTATCGAGCAACAGGATCAGCAATGGCTGAAGTAATTTGGATCAGAGGCTTATTGATGGGTTTTGGAATGAAACAATAGCACCCTGCTATGCTATTGTGCGACAATAAAGTTTCCCTTCAAATTGTTGTGAATCTGATGTATCACGAGTGAACGAAACACATCGAAGCGGATTGTCATTTTATTAGACATCATGTTGTGAAAGGTGAAATAAGAACTTGCCACATTGGAACGAAGAATTAGCTAGCAAATTTGTTCTCAAAAGGGCTAGGAGGATTACAACATTATGAGCTCCTGAGGAAGTTGGGAGTAAAAGACATTTATGAGTCGTGCAAATAAGGAAGTACAGACTTTTCAACAGCAGATTTGTGCAAGGAGGGTAACTCATCTTCATCAACAATCACTTGTAGGGTGTGTGTTGAAGACTGATTATATAGAAATAAAGTAAAGCATGCTGAATAATAGAAGTTTGTAGAAGTTGTTAGAAGTCTGTTAGAGTTAGTTAGTAGTTTACTATAAATAGAAGTCATCGAATGTATGTAGACGGTAGAATATTCTTGTAATCTTCCATTTATGAGATCCCTCACTCAGATTGGATGTTTGTCTTCTTCAATAGAAATTCCTTGAACTCTTAATGACTGAGGCTTTGGCTAGCATTTTATCACAAGAGGTGAGCAATATATTTTGTCATTTCTAGGATCATATAATGCACAACAGATAACATGAAGCAATTTGTTGCCACATGCCACACTTTATGCAATTCTGTAATTATGAATATGTACAAGATGGATTTAGACTTGGCAAGAGTTGATTTCGAAGATAAGCAAGATTTTTTCAATCATTTTTAGAACGTACTTAAGTTACGATTTGTCTCATTCTTTTAACTAGAGTTTTATTTAGTATGTCATCTGGTTGTTAAGCAATAAATATTATTTTACCTTTCTCGCTTTCAGAAACCATTGATATTATTATCTCTCCTCTATGAGGAATTCACTTTTCCAAATGCTACTAATTTGACATTTTCCGACAAATTTAAAACACCATTTTTGTTCTAATTCTTGCTTCAGAGGCCCATCATTCATTGTTGCTCATTATGTTGGTGAGGTATCAAATCATTACTTGATGCATTTTCATTTGTTTTCTAACTTAAAAGGCTTTTATATATTAAAAAAATGGGTTCGTTCTTTAGGTGAAGTATGATACAAATGAATTTCTCAAGAAGAACAAAAACTTATTGCACTTGGACTCAATTCAACACCTTTCAGAATGCTCCTGCCAACTCCCTCAGATATTAACAGCAAATATGTTATTTCAATCAGAAAAGCCTATAAATGGCCCTCGATTTTAAGCAGGGGAAGATAAGTTCCAAAAGTTGAGCCATGCCACGAAATTTAAGGTCATCCTATTTCTTTAAAGGGAAAAGTTAAAAAAAAATGTACTAACGTTTTCCCATTGCCTTAAACTTTGTTTGTTTTTGATGAAACATGTTTGCTTGTGTTGGTTTTAGATGAAGTCTGTTAGTTTCCGTTCAAAATTGTCGTTAACTTCTCACGTGCAAGGGGGTGACCTACGTTCAATGTGAAATACCTGAAACGTCCATGTCTTCTTCACTGATGTTATAATAGTAGTTATTCTACTCCTTCGTTCCTGCGTCTCCAATCTTCGGACCTGGCCGACCGAAGTCTTCATCCTTGTCTGCTCTACCAACAACGATGACACAATATTACTCAAGCAGCTTTTCACAAAGCTTGATGACAAAAAAAAACACAAAGCTTCAAGCCCCATGTAGAGTATCAGATGCTGACTTGTTATTGTGGGTTCACCAATCATGCTAAAGTTATTGATATTATTATCTCTCCTTTATGAGGAATTCACTTTTCCAAATGCTACTAATTTGACATTTTCCGACAAATTTAAAACACCATTTTTGTTCTAATTCTTGCTTCAGAGGCCCATCATTCATTGTTTCTCATTATGTTGGTGAGGTATCATATCATTACTTGATGCATTTTCATTTGTTTTCTAACTTAAAAGGCTTTTATATATTAAAAAAATGGGTTCGTTTTTTAGGTGAAGTATGATACAAATGAATTTCTCAAGAAGAACAAAAACTTATTGCACTTGGACTCAATTCAACACCTTTCAGAATGCTCCTGCCAACTCCCTCACATGTTAACAGCAAATATGTCATTTCAATCAAAAACCTATAAATGGCCTTCGATTTTAAGCAGGGGAAGATAAATTCCAAAAGTTGAGTCATGCCACGAAATTTAAGGTCATCCTATTTCTTTAAAGGGAAAAGTTTGGAAAAAAATGTACTAACGTTTTCCCATTGCTGTAAACCTTGTTTTTTTATGAAACATGTTTGCTTGTGTTGGTTTTAGATGAAGTCTGTTAGTTTCCGTTCAAAATTGTCGTTAACTTCTCACGTGCAAGGGGGTGACCTACGTTCAATGTGAAATACCTGAAACGCCCATGTCTTCTTCACTGATGTTATAATAGCAGTTATTCTACTCCTTCGTTCATGCATCTCCAATCTTCGGACCTGACCGATCGAAATCTTCATCCTTGTCTGCTCTACCAACAACAATGGCACAACATTACTCAAGCAGCTTTTCACAAAGCTTGATGGCAAAAAAAAACACAAAGCTTCAAGCCCCATGTAGAGTACCAGATGTTGACTTGTTATTGTGGGTTCACCACTCATGCTAAACCGAGTTGAACATGGATGAATTTCAGTAGAATGTTCTATGGGTGTCCCAATTATAAGGTATGTTTGCCGATTTCTTTGGGTTTAAAACCTTAATTTTACAGTGAAGAAACTTGATTGCAGAACCACGGTTGTCATTATTTTGAGTAGTGTGAAGCCACAATGTGCATTTACAGAAGGGGAGCCGTAACAAAATTAGAAATGCATGCCAAGATTGAAGCCGAAATTGGTACTTTCCGGCTAAAGGAAAGGTGGTGGATTACTATTGTTGGACTGTTTGTGGTACTTCTGTTCGTTGTAATCATAAAACTGGTTATCAGTTGAAAAGTGTTAGCTTGTGAATTAGGTATAGTTAAGTTTGTAGAGGGGTTGTAGGTTAATGATGTTTCTGTATGTGTTTGTCTGGGAGAAACTATTTGAAAATAAATGTAATATGCTATGACTAAATGGGGAGAAACTCTTCCCACAGAACTGAATTGAATTCCACCTATACATTAAAATTTGTCACACAAAACAAACAGAACCTATGTAAATTCAACAGAACCACATATTTGTTACTTAAACTGTCATTCACGTTTACAAAACATCGTTGTACAATACCAATCTCACCAAAAATGAGCAAAGCAAACCCTAATTCATCAAAATGACAACATCTAATACCGTTTGCAAAATGAGACCATCCAACACCAAAAGGTGGAACAACGTACAAGTTCACGTCGCATACACCTTGATGTTTATCCTTAATCAAGTTAACATCTTCGTCGCAACATATAACTTCTATGTCGGTTTTGGGATCGTCGTTCGGTGGAACGGACGTAATAACCCCATTACTCTTTAGACCGTAATACTCAAGTAGGGTAGCAACATTGCATAAAATGAACGATTCTTCAGTCAAGTCCATAGAATACAATTTCCCGTTGTAAACACCATCAAGCTAATTTGAATCGTAGTGGATCTTTAAAATCCACGGGCCTTGGATTGTTGTATGGAATTGTGGTGTGGTTGAGTTAAATACTTGGATTGTTGTACAAATTGTGTTGTGGTTGAGTGGAATACTTAAATGTTGATTGGAGGGGAAAAGTAGAAGAAACTGAATGATTGGATGGTAAGCAATGGTATAAATGTATTTTCACTTATATTTTGTTGAAATTAAACGGTTCACGTGATAATTAACGAACATATCTGATGGAGAGATGCAATGATCAACAAGTTGAAACATACGAGTGAATTTATTCCGACGGAAAATATATAGATGCAGCTACAAAAAATCGTAAAAATCCAGGGGCAGTTTATGACTTTTACTTTTTTTTTTTTTTTTAAAACAAATAATTTATTATCAATACTACACATTGTAAACTTATTCAAAATAATTTTTAATTGAAAATACATATAATTTTTCCAAAAATAATTTTACTATAGTTTTATAGTTAAGTTGGTGATGATCTATGAGTTAGTTTTATCTATGAGTATTTATAGATATTTATCTATAAAACATTTGTCAATTATTTTAATATCCTTTATTATAATTATACATATTTTTAAACTTTTATATCGACATGACATATTGATGAGAATGAAATATTATTAAATATATTTAATATTTATTTAATTGATTTAGTTATAAAATTATACAATATTGAAAAAAGAAGAAAAATAAAATACTTTTATGTGATAATAAATAATAGTATTTTGATACAAAATAAATATAATAATCGAGGAGGTGAAAAAGAATTTGTAACGTACTCTGAAAATCAATTAGAAGTTTCAGAAGAATTTTAGGGCTTCTAGAGGTACACATTGTAAATCCAGTAATCGACTGTTACACAAATTATTTAACAACCAATGAAATTTTTTATTTTGGACAACTAAGCACAATAAAAACTTATATATCTTAATTGTAGATGTTACGTTGTGGAATTCAGATGCAAATGTGGTAGAAGGACTAAACTGTAAGCTTCGAAGCGATGACGTTGGGACTTTGAGGCCATGGCAATATATGATGGAGTGCCCTAGCGAACCAAATACAACAAGTGAAATCTAAATTCATCCCGCGATCAACTAACGAATGCACGAACTGGATAAGAAAACAAGTCTGATTGGGTGTGTGTTTTAATGATTGGGTCTCCCGACCCGACTCACCATTTATCTACTTATTGTCTAGTGACTGTAATGTTGAACTCCCGTGATTTTTACATCACGACGTTTTATTAATCTAATAAAACGTTTCTTCAAGTAAAATACTTATAGAGGTTGTAGCCAAATTAGATAGATAGATAGATGTATTCAAATAATGGAGAATTAATACATAATAATAGAAACCTAAATTATTTGTCATACAAGAACACTTTATAATTTAATAAATTAATAATAAATAAACAACATAATCATTATTTATATAATCCAAAATAAAAATAATTTAAAGAGGAAGAAAATAATAATTATTTTACTAAGTTAAGACTATAAACTTAAAAATTATTGGATTATACTAAGGTAATTCAAAACGAGTTTCAACAAAGCCAGGTCATTTATGACTTAATTTTAAGTCGGGTTAACCAACGGTCAATTCGGTATATCAACAACTAAAGAAGATCCCCCCCCCCCCCCCCCCCCCCCCGCTCCAGTTTCTACGAATGGCTCATTTATACCAACAGAGATTTGGAAGTGTGTTTGGACTATGAAAACCCTAATGAAGATTCACTCATTCATGTGGACCCACAAAAGTGCATTTCAGCGTCTACCGCAGTTGATGGTTGGTTTATGTCATTCCAACCCGGGGTCTATTTTTTACTATGAATGAAAAAGATTTCCAACGGTGGACGATGCCATATTTGGTAAGTGGTTTTGAGCATTTAAGCCTTTAATTGAAAGTTTCCCCCATTGTTGGCTACTAATCAACATTGATGTTACTCATGTGTATGGAAAATACACTGGTAAATTATTAACCGCAGTGGGATACGATGTGTCGGACGTCAAATCCGACTTTCCCGACCCGTTTGAAAAATATTTCTAATTTTATTTTGAAATGTCAGGTCTTGGCGAGCAACGGGTCCGGTCGAGCGGGGTCATCAACCAGACCGAAAAAATTGAAAGAGTCGCCACTGATTAATTAAAGGTTAATCGGAATCCTAGAATTTGCCTAGGGTACATGGTGTTAACATCCTAGGGCTTGGAAAGGTCTACGTCCAGAGAATTGAGTTCGGGGGTTTGATTACGTCTTAAGGGCTCGCGAGCCCATAATCCGCCCTTTCGGTACTTTAGTTTGCTTTTGAATTTATATATTTTTTTTAACTTGCCCGATTTACCTGAATTATCCAATTTGATCATGCGTGGCTAAAGAGATGACGTGCATTTTTTTAAGGGAAAAGTATGAAAAAGATGTAACATGTTTGCCCAAAATGGTAAATGCGGCCCATTGTTTGTTTTTGATGTAGTATGTTTGATGGTGTAGGTTTTTGATGAATTCCGTTTGAGTCCGTTAAAAAATTCTGTTAACAGCTTCCATGTTGGTCACGTGACTTTTTGTGTCTGTGAAAAGACAAAGATGTCCTTGCCTTCTTCACCTATTATATGCCGTCCTTCTCCCAAAGCATTCGGTTTCTTCTCCAACAGTCTTCTCCAAGGTGTTCGCCCATCGATTCCCGAAGTCTTCGGCCCGTCATTGTCGGATCTTCTGGTCGGCGAGGAAGAATGACACCACAGTATTCAGGCAGCACTTCATCCAGCTCAAAGGCGTCCGTAGAGTACCCAACTGATGCTGGTTCACAAGGGTTGTGCCTGACGGGAATCAGAATTATCGGGACATATGGTACTATCTCCAACCAGACTGATAGGTCCTGATGGAGTGTCAGCTTCCCCTGGGTAACCGGTAGAAGCAGCATCGCGGGAAGAACCAGGAGTAACCGTCCTTTCATTTTTTGCTGAATGCATCTGCAAAGACATTTCCACGTCAGAAGTCATTTATCAAAAACAATATCTTGAGACTCTTGACAATAAACACAGAAGTGAATGGAGAAGCATCACAGCACGCCCACAACTACCTGGTTCTTTATGAATTCCATGGCAGCATGTTTCTCTTCTGCATACGGAACTAGTTCAGTAACTATGAATAGTACTCTACTCAACGCAATGACTCATAAATAATCAAAAGAATAAAATGTAAAGAATAGAACGTCAACATGACAGAAACATGAAACTATTGTTTTCACTTTTCAAAGGAAACTTACTATGATATGAAAATTAACGGACAAAAGTATGTACGATAGTCATCTGCTACATTGATAACCACAATTAACATCAGCTAACATAAAATCAAAAGATCACCAACAACGTGTGTACCTAAGTGCTTGCTATCTACACTATTGTGACAGTGTTGGTCAATCATATGAGTATTACTCACTCGTCATCATATTACCTCCGGGTGAGCACCTCTCACTGTAATCATGAGAGAAGACAGGAGGGACATCATTTTAGCTCAAATACAAAAATAATACATCTCTCAGTCACACCAACAGACGTCCAGAATCCGGTTGATTCTGCAAAGATCATTGCAGATTACAGCAAAGACTAGATCCAATAGCTTCCAAGGTAATCAGATCGACGTGAAATTTTCAATAGAAAATTCCATGAGAAATCTGAATCCTAAATCTGAACCTTGTGTTGATCTAAGAAATAAAGCAATGAGATGTGTCCCTTTTGGCTGCCTTAAATTGCAGGCAGTCACCAATCATCTTCCATAAATCTCTAGGTATTCCAACCCCAACAACACTAGCATATTGGGGAGGCAAACTCCCAGACTTGAAAACATCACGATAGATTTCTTCAGCACTAAGACCAGTCCACCTACACAAGTGGGTTCAACTTTAATTAATCATTCACAACAATCCATAATTAGTAGTGGGACTAGTCAAACAAAAACATAGAAGATACAGTCAAATCAACATACGGTGTAACACCAGTGCACATTTCCACCGATGTGCAACCAAAACTCCAAGCATCAGATTCCAGTGATTTTCCAATTCTGTTTGGGCTTTGGTTACGCAGCAACAACGGCTTCGGTTACGCAGGCACACCTCCGATTAGGGATCGACAACAGCAGGGCGGGGGCGAACTGAGCAGTTGACAGCAAAACGAAGTGACTGAGGAGTTGCAAGTGAAGGGGAAACTCTTGTTTTTTTTGGGAATAGACACCGGTTCAGTTTAATGGAGGGAACCGGTTCGGATGTAGGTATTGGAGGGAAAACAATTAGAGGGTACTTTTGACATTTTTATTTTTTCTTATTTTAACGTTCAAATGATCTAGCACGTGATCTGCACGTGTCAAATTTTAACGGATAAATACATGGAAAAACTAACGTTTCTTCAAAAACCAACAGAATGCAACATCGTACATCAAAAACCCGCGGCCCAAAACAAGTTACATCGATTACCACTCTGGGCAAACATGTTACATCTTTTTCATACTTTTCCCTTTTTTTAATTAACAATATACAAGCATTTTTTTTTGAGTTCATTTAAAATAAATAAACAAAAGAGAATAAATTTAATTGTACAAAAAAAGAGTGGTTTAACTTTGGGGTCATTTTAAGACGTGTCAACCATATAAGAATGATTTTGAAAATACGAAGCATATTTGACTAATTTGTGACACCTAATGTGATGTCCAAAAAAGTTTAGGGACCAAGATGCAATTATTTAAAATTTCGAGCTGAATTGGAAAAATCTTTTAAAAATTGCAAAAATGACCCAAAACTTTTCTGGTTTGGTATATAACACTCGGTAAAGTCCCAAAATGACCCGAGAGTCCAAGAACCGATTTGTAACCTTCATCAAAGTTTGGGAATGACCTAATTCATTTTCGAAAATATTATTATTTTTACTGAAACAACCTCATAACTTTCACAAATGTCTAAAATGACCCCAAAGTTATACCAAACTTAAAACCGAGTACGATTTTTATACGAAATATAACTATCAACACATAATATCAATAACACAAGATTTATTCACATTAGGACATATACATACAATATTGAATATGATATGGAATTCAGGAATATGATATTGAATATACAATACATATAATATACATACCGTATAAGGAACCGAGACCGATAATCACCGGGTTTTTTTTTTACTAATTCCACTTGGATTTTTTTTACTCACACTTGATACCATGCGGTGGCTTCCCTCTCTTTTTGTTGTTGCCTTAGCCTATCCTCAAGCTTCTCCTCTTTGCCGTGACTTCTTTGAGTTTGTCCTCCAATTCTATTGTGTGTTTTTTGGAGCTCTCTCTCTCTTTTCTTACTCTCCCTTCGGTCCTCCCTCCATTTGCCGTGGCCCTCTCCTCTTGTGGACAAAATGAATCTCATCATATAAGGTGAAAGTCACCTAAAAGTGAGAGTGAAAGCATGTACATGTGGGTGGAAAATGAGTGTGTTGGAGTAAGTGGAGTATGATCATGAAAGGTTTTAGCAAGTGGAGAAAATAGAATAAGTGAAGCATGATGTAGATTTGTGGACGGATCGGTTCAGTTCGGTTTGACTTTTCTCGGCTCGGTTCCTCGCGTATGATATTTTGACCCCGATCCAAAATCAGGTGTTTACAGTTACCCCTCTTTGAACACGCGTTCATGGAAGTGATCTTATGAGCGTGTGTTCAAAGACAAACAACTGATTTTGACTTCTCTTGATTCATTATTTACATAGTAGACAAACATCATCACGCAACCTTCGGAAGCTAGACAACTATAGGTCCCGATCGTTGACGATGATTTGCGGAGACTGAGCGCTAAACGCTTATCAACTTGTGATTCCCAGACATTGAACACCTACAGGTCCTGGTCCTCGAGGATGGCTTGCGGAGGTTGAACACCTAAAGGCTCCGCCCGTCGGCTTATGACTCGTTGGAGATGGCTTGTGGAGGTTGAACACTTAAAGGCTCCGTTGTTCGTTTTGTTTAGAAGCTGGATAACTACAGGTCCTGGTCGTCGAGGATGACTTGCGGAGGCTGAACACCTAAAGGCTCCGGTCGTCGGATTTGTGACTCGTTGGGGATGACTTGCGGAGGCTGAACACCTATAGGCTCCGCTCGTCGTTTTGTGACTCCCAGAAGCTAGATAACTACAGGTTCTGGTCATCGAGGATGACTTGCAGAGGTTGAACACCTATAGGCTCCACTCGTCGTTTTTTTTGTGACTCCAAGAAGCTGGATAACTACAGGTCTTGGTCGTCAATGATTTTTTTTTTTTGCCATCAACGAGCTGGAAGTTGAGGATTTTTCTGGCCCGAAGCATCGTTGATGATGATTTGCGGGGGTTGAGCACCTCAAAGCCCCATTCATCGACCTGTAACTTTCAGAAGCTGGACATCTACAAGTTCTAATCGTTGGGGATGACTTACGGAGTCTGAGCACCTAAAGACCCTGTTTGTCGTCTTGGCTTTCAAAAGCTAGACATCTATAGGTTCTGATCATTGGGGATGACTTGCGGAGGCTGAGCACCTAAAGACTCCGCTTGACGGCTTGACTTTCAGAAGCTAGACATCTATAGGTTCTGATCATTGGGGATGAATTGCGGAGGCTGAGCACCTAAAGACTCCGCTTGTCGGCTTGGCTTTCAGAAGCTAGACATCTATAGGTTCTGATCGTTAGGGATGAATTGCGGAGGCTGAACACCTAAAGGCTCCGCTTGTCGGGTTGTAACTTTCAGAAGCTAGACATCTACAGGTTCTGATTGTTAGGGATGACTTGCGGAGGTTGAACACCTAAAGGCTCCACTTGTCGGGTTGTAACTTTCAAAAGCTAGACATCTACATGTTCTGATCGTTGGGGATGACTTGCGGAGGCTGAGCACCTAAAGGCTCCGCTTGTCGGTTTGTAACTTTCGGAAGTTGGATATCTACAAGTCTCGATTGTTGATGATGACTCGTGGAGGTTGAGCACCTAAAGACTCCGCTCATTTAGCTTGTAATTCACTTTGGAGGTAAAAACCATTCTCGAGATGTCTAAATGCTTGTGCGGACTTCTCAGCCTGTTTTCTCATTAATCGACTTTGGAGTCCTTCTTGATGGAGTTCCCTAAAGTCATTCATGCTATGTTCACAATGTGTATCCATGCAAGTTGTCGAGGCAGCTCAAATTATTGTCGATCACAACTTCTTTTTATTGCTACTGTCGAGGCAGCTCAAAACAATGTCGTCCACTTTTGAGCATTTTTTTTATATCTTGATTTTATTTCCTTTTGCTACAGTATTTTTTTGTTTTTACCGCACCTCTCAGTTCTCTTATTTTTTGCCTAGGTCCCCCTTTTGAGTTTTCCACCTAGCAGGGATTTGATTCATTTCCTTTTGCCATGATTGCCATTTTTAGGGATTTTTAATCATGCCCATCTTCCCTAAATTTTGCCTAAACCGCCCTTTCAGGTTTTCGATTTAGCGGGAATTTCTCTAATATTTGGAGGCTCGCTTTCTGATTACGATTTTTTTTTTTGCATCCACATTGATTGGATTGGGGAGTTCTCCGTTGTCCATGTCAGTGATGATCATGGTTCCCCCCACTGAAAATCTCTTTGATGACATAAATCCCTTCATATTTAGGTACAAACTTGCCCCGAGAGTCTGGATTGACTTGAAGGTTTTTTTTATCTCTCTCTTTGCTATCATTTTGCTACGGTATTTTTTTTACCGCACCTCTCAGTTCCCTTAATTTTTTCCTAGGTTGGCCTTTCGAGTTTTCAACCTAGCAGGGATTTGATTCCCCTCCTTTTGCCATGATTGTCCTTTTGGGGATTTTCAATTATGGCCATCTTCCCTAAATTTTGCCTAAACCGCCCTTTCAGGTTTTCGATTTAGCGGGAATTTTATCTCACTTTTAGAGATTCGCTTTCTGGTTACGAACTCCTTAAGGATAGAATTTTCTGACTGCGTCCATATTGATTGGACTAGGGAGTTCTTGATTGTCCATTTCGGTGACGATCATGGCTTCTCTGCTGAAAGTCTCTTTGGCATCATAAGACCTTTCATATTTAGGCACAAAGTTGCCCCGAGAGTCTGGATTGACTCAAATAATTATTTTTTCTGAGAATTAGATTGCCTGTTTGTAATTCTCTTGAACTGACTTTCCTGTAAAATGCACGAGTCATGCGTTGCTGGTACAAATGCAGGTGGCACTGCACGATGAGTCGCCTTTCATCTCTGAGGTTTAATTGCTCGTATCTGCATCTCACCCATTCTAATTCATCCATCTATGCTTCAGCGAGGATCCAGGATTTCTACTTCAATTGTCAGCACGACTTCAGTCCCGTAAACAAGGGAAAATGGGGTTGCCCCTGTTCGTGCCTGTATTGAGGTCATGTATACCATGAGTGCCCGATGCAGCTTATCATGCCAGTCCTTTAATTTTTCCTTCCACTGTGTCATTCATTTGTGGGCGATATGGAGATGAATTTTTATAGTTGACCACAACTCATCAACCAATTTAGATTTCTGTCATTGCCGGTGATGATTGACTTCAGTATCCCATGACACACGATGATGTCCTCGCTGATGAAAATTCAATGGTCTTTGCCGTTATTGACGCCAGGGTAATAACCTTTATCTCTTGGTGAAGTAATCGATTGCAATCAATATTAATTGATGATCGTTGGACGCCTTTGGAAAAATCATGTTGATTACATTGATGCCCCACATTGAGAAAGACCATGGGCAAATCATGGGATAGAGCTCGTGCAGTGGGGCATGGATTTGGTCCGCGTACACTTGACAGATGTGATATTGTTGGACATATTCTATACAGTCAACCGTCATGGTGAACCAAAAGTAAATAAGTCACGCACGTTCATGTGTGGGGCTCAACAACCTTCATAAATTTCTTCCCTTAGATGTTCAACTTAATTAGCATTCACGCATCTCAAATGGGTATAGTCGGGCCACTGTGAAATTAATTGCAAGTGATTCCTCGCATGACCATTCAGACATTTTCTCGTGGCGTTCTCTGGGAACTCCGTACGCCGGGTATCTTTTTATATCAATTAGTCATGGTTGACCGTCTGATTCTTTGATTGTACAACAATAGGGTGAAACCTCTTTGATTTTGATCTTCATTGGAAGTGTTTGGTTTCTCAGAGAAATTTTACTCATGGGTGCGAGTATTGCCAATTTGTTTTATACGCAAGGACGCAAATAAGAACACAAGGTGATCACATGCCTGCTTCTCTTCTTCGCATCTGTCATTCCAGTGGTGACGGCGTTGCTGGCGTCGATGTTGTTGTCCCTCCATAGGTTTCTCCACCTTTCGGGGAATCCAATCAGTTCGAAGTACTCTGCCTTGCTTTGACGAAACTTTCTGTAGTGGCTACATTTCATGCATTTTCAATCGACGCTGCCAACAATGGCGTCTCCTCTACAGGAGTCAACAACGGGGTCTGTCCCGTGTTAACAATGGTGTCTCCTCTGCAGGAGTCTAATATGACGTGTGTCTCGTGTCAACAATGACGACTCTTATGCAGGAGTCAACAACGGCGTCTTCCCCATGTCAACAATGGTGACTCTTCTGCAGGGGTCAACAACGGCGTCTGTCCCGTGTCAACAATGACATCTTGATGGCGTCTCCCCTGTGTTAACAATGGCGTCTCTTCAGCTCTATTTAAGTCGCCTCTGCTTTAGCTCGATCAAACGATAGGGAGTTGTTAATTTTCTCATCTCCTTTACTTTGTAAAACAACATTCCCTCCTCCGGTGGTCGAATGTGGTCTGGTGGCGTGGGTCGGTTTGACTCTGATTGCCACTTCCTCTGAGCGAGATGTAACATAGAAAACAGACTCAATTCTGACAATGAGAACCTCGGCATCCCTCCTTACTGCGGTACCCATTACTTGTCTCCGGTCCTTTTCTTGATTGGATAGTTGCATAAGTCGATTTTACCTCAGGTAACAGGTTTTCTCGTAGTAAAACATATTTTTCTTGATTATACTCATCACTCACTGCATTCAGGAATTGATACAATTTGGTATCTGCTTGATTTTATGTTCCAAATTGCAATGTCGTCTGGGCCAACAGATCCTTCTCTATAATTAATAGAGTTAGATTCAGCAAGGGTGCCCCACTAACGAGTGGACTGACGAAAAGGCATGAGGGAGCTTCATCGAGCAGAGATCCAATGGTGATACCAGTTGAAAATAAGCCTGACAAAGCCCTCATGAGTATTAATGTCATCGGGTTGGATCACTTGTGGCGGGCCTGGGAATGAAACGGTGAGGGGAGGAAACAACAATGTCCCTGAACTTTCGGCTAAACGTTTCATCCGGGCGACTTCATAATCTTTGACATTAGGACGAAAACCCAGTCCTAAAAGTGTCTTTATCATTCTGGGTGTGGGAAGGTCATATGTGGGATGTGTACCTTGGTCAGGATGGCCATATATGGGAAGTTGAGCTTGGTCAGGATGGCAAAAGTGCCTGACATGGATTGATGAGGTTCCACAATAGTAGTGTTGCTCGGGAAGACGAGGTCAGGGATACTGTGGTAGTCACGGCTGCCTGGAATTCAAAAGAGCAAAATCTGCTCGGTCTGGGAGGTCATGTCAATGATTGACTATACTGTGCGGGAACTCATGACATGCATGGTCTGTTCTAGTTGGATGATTCTCTCCTCATGTTCTTGAGGTGCTGGAGTCGTGGAATGTCGCATGGATTCCCGAAAGCCTAAATTCAAAATACCGTAGTAAGAATGATGAATACACAATTGATCATGCATGATTGATTTAGAAAATTATATGTTCCATTCATTCAATTTGTAGACTTTGATTGTATGGCTGACAAAAGTTTTTTCTTCAAAAATACTTTATAAGGATTTGGCCAATTGATGTCTAGTTCTTAAGACGTTTCACACAACGATGTCTAGGCTAAGATTGGGACCAATATCCATGGGCTCCACCTTTATTTCCTTAAATAAAATTAATATCAGCCTAACTTATTATTTTTGTAAATAAAATCAATCTCGTCTAAAATCATCAATTGTGCAAACCCTAATTTTTCCATCAAGTCTTTGATCTTCGATTTCCAAGTACCATTTGTGTTGATTATAGAAAATACTGTTAATGATCAAACCTCAGCAAGAGCAGTGGATGCTAAGTTGAGAATACATCTCCACGCTTTGCTTTTCCTCCATGACATAGTTGATGTTGCGTGTATCCACTTCTACCTTCAAGGAATTCATATATACATAGTTGAAGATACAAATAAAACGAAAGAGTAATTAAACTTCTCCATATTTTTGGACATGGAGTAATTAAAGCTATTGATGAAAGTTATTTTGCGTGGGTCAAAATGTAGTATTGTAGATGAGAACCTGAAAAAGAAGTTGGGTTGTTGATGAATGAGGAAGGAGAAGAAGACTTTGTGTATAAAAAAGTCAAAATAATCATAGTCTATCGAACTTGTTCTGTAAATAAATAGTTTTAATTCTTCTCCTTAGGACTACACTTAGGACCATTAGGGGTAGTGACTCATTTTCCTTTGACTATGCAAATTTTATGAGTTGCATTTTTTTACATTTGTTTTTGTTACATGTTTGAGATTATGGTAAAAACATATCCATTATCGCGATTTTTATCACATTCATATCTTTAACTTGAATTTTCACTTCACATAACTTTAGGGTTTAGGATTTCTAGTGTTGGAATATATAGTGTATTTTTCGTGGTGTATGTTCTGAATATGATTTGATAGCATGTATTTTTTTTAACTATATTGACATGTTTTGTTAGGAACTTTAAAATTCGGCATGGACAAAAGTTGAATAAAAAAACAAAGAATTAGCAAAGAGTACCAATCTGGTGTTAAAAAGTTCATTGAATTTGCTAATAGAAATGGTTAGGTTAATGAAAAAAAAAAAGACATTTCCTTGTCGTAAATGCAAAATAGAAAGTATCACGTGACAGAAGAAGTAGAAAGTCACTTGATTTAGAATGGTTTCTTGGTTGGCTATACAATATGGTTTTTTCATGGTGAATCTTGTCTACAAACACAACCCAATATGAACTAAGAAATGAATAGTTCTATAAGGATCATTGAAATTAACACTAATTTGGATGGACAAGGTGAATTGCGAGATTTATTTCATGTTGTCATGGGATTTGGTTCGTCAACCACTGTGCAAGATAATACGCCGGTTGATGGTGATAATGACGCTTCAAAATCATAACAACACGATGCTAGCCCTGAAAAAAATTCACCTCTTCAAAAAGTAATGAGTGACTGTGAGAAACCATTATATCCCAATTGTGAACCATTCCTAGTGATATCATTCATCTTACACATATGGAATATAAAAAGAGTTGGTGGTTGGACTCGGAAATCAGTTGATATATTGTTTGAAGTATTAAGAATTGCATTTTCTTCAGCAACTTTTCTGGTTTCTTATTATGAAGCTAAGAAATTCATTACAGAAATGGGTCTTGGGTATGATAAGATACATGCATGCCCAAATGATTGCACGTTGTATTGGGGTGAAAATGATGAACATTACAGTTGTCCAACTTATGGTACTTCAAGGTGGGAAAATCATAAAAAAGACATATACTGAAGATAATATAGAAAAGGCTACTTCTTCTGGAAAAACAAATTTGCAAAAGTATGTCAAAGGGTATTTCATCTTCGATGCGATGACATAAGGAGGGTTGAACAATGGATGGAGTGTTGAGATATCCCGCTGATGCATTGACGTGGAAGTCATTCGACGAGCGTTACCCAACTGGCCCACGTAATGTCATACTAGGATTAGCCAGTGATGGTTTTAATCCGTTTAGGATGATGAGTACAATTTATAGTACATTACCTGTTTTAATAATTCTTAGAATATGGATCTTTGACCGTGCATGAAGAAGTCGTCTCTTATACTGTCAATGGTCATCTCTGGTGAAAAGGGTCCCATAAATGATATAAATATTTATCTAAAACCACTAATTGAAAAGTTAAAACAACTTTGGAATGGTGTTGAGGCATATGATGCGTTAAAGTGTGAACACTTTACTCTTCGTGCATCACTCATGTGAATTGTTAATGTTTTTCCTGCATATGCTAATTTATCTGGGTGGAGTACTAAATTTCGAGTTGCATGTTGTATATGTTCTTATTCAATCGAGTCTTTGTGGTTGGATAACGGTGGAAAATACTACTATATGTGTCATCATCGGTGGTTACACATAGATCATCCATTCCGTCGTCAAAAAATTGAATTTGATGGTACAACTGAGATGCGACTTTCACCAACGACTCTTTCTAGTGTGCAAGTTTTTGAGCATATGAGGAGATTAACAAATAGTTATGGTAAATGCAGTAAGAAACAGTCAAGATATGGTAATAACATATTTGTAGGAACAAGTAAGATCCTTATTAGCAGACCACACTTCTCATAACCCGGATGACGATCCACTTATAAGAGAAGAAAGTGTATATCGTGAGGTTGTAAGTGGGGAACTTGGGTGAATCAAAGGTTATGGGCTTGATGTTACATTGACCACGATACATAGGTCACATAAAACTAGCATAGTTGAAGAAGAGATAGAAAGACGTGTATTACCACGTCAACAGATCGGAAGAGAGAGGGACAAAAAATAAACTGATGATAAATTGAAGGAACAAGTATATAAAATTGCTAGTATGCAGGCACAGATGGGAGATATGTTCAAAAAATTTCAACAACAATTACAGGTCATGCAATCTAGTTATCAAGGTCAGATCGCGAACCTTCACAACAATATGAATGGGTTTAATGCATTTCAAATCTTTATGACAGGAGGTTCTAGCGATTTCACACCAACTACCAATCTTGGTTGTGGTCTCACTCTCTTACCAACTGCAAATAAAGTAAGTATATAGTTTATATTATCAATTATATCACTAAAATTATTCATTTACTGATTCTTGAATAGTAATCGTTTTAAATACACACTAGTTGATAAAATTTTGTGTGTGAATTCTAGTTTAGTTCAGTATAATAGCATATGATTATGTTAACCACGCACGCTAGTTTGATGTCTAAATGTGATGCATCATATATATAGTTCTTTTATGGGATGTTTTATAGGATGGTCAGGCAACTCAACAAACTGCGTGTTTTGGTAGTGATCAGTTTGTCGAGCGTAGAAACAAAGATGATGATCCTACGAATGATTTAACATAGTTGATGATGTTCGAGATTGTTTATTTACTGCTTTACGAATTGAACAATAGTTGGTTTAATATATTTATTTATATTTACAGATTCTGCTTTGTAAAACTATTCAGGTTGAAAAATTATGATTAGGGTAGATTAATTTATTCAAATTTTTATTTAAAAAATTTAGAATAACTACGACTGAAAAGACATGAGTCATCAAAAATAAATTAATGATAATTAAATAAAAACTAATTTTGACGACTAAGTAGACATGAGCCGTTAAAAATAAATTATTTATAATAAAATATAATCTAATTTTGACGGCTCAAAAGAAATGAGTCGTGAAAAATAAATTATTGATACATAATTTAATTGTGACTGCTCAATAAATGAACCGCGAAAAATACAGAATATTAAACATATTTGAATTATTTTGTGAGCACTTTATTGTTTAGTCGCGCTTTTGACGATTCATTATTTTGAGTCATTCATTTTGCGGCTCTATCCTCTTTGAGGCTTCATAAATATGACGACACTTGATATAATGACTTATTCTTTATTGAGCCGTTTAAAATTAACAACTCAAATAATGAGTTGTTAACCACACACTCTCCCGTAGTGTACCTTCTTCAAGAATATGAACTAATATGTAGTTTGTCTTAGTATGTGGAGTTGTTCTTAGTCTTATGATATATTTTGAACCTCTTGTTAAGCTAATGCAGTTGACTTTCATTGTTATCTGTAATGTTGCTTTATGCACCGTAGTGTTATCTGCTATGTTGTTATGTACCCCAGCATGTTTTATGTTATGTTTTTTTATGCACAAGAAAGTATTATGTTATGTTGTTTTATGCCACCATAATGTTTTATATCTTGTTCTTATATGTGTTTCTATGTTTCATGCGATGTTACTCAAAACATACTGAACAATATCGTACATAAACAGAAATTTCAGATTTCAAACATGAGTTCACCCCAAACAGAAAACACGTTTTTTACATCAACATCAAACGCAAACACGTTCTTTACAAAACCATCAACGTCAAATACAAACACGTTCTTTACAAAACTATCAACATCTGACACAAACAAGTTCTTACCAAACCCATCAACATCATACGCAAACAAGTGCAACACAAAACCAGTGTATATCACTAGTTGTACTCAAACTTAAACTAACCATATCCCCAAAACATGTTCATCTTTCTTTTGCCTTCATTGTGTTGATTTCAACCTTGGTGATCTCCTTGGTCCTCCTTGTCTTTAGTGTACTTACTTCTTTTGTGTTTGACTTGTCGAAGGTTGAGAACTTGAGGTACACTGCAACTAACAAAGCCATTTTTCTTTAACATACCTTCATCTTTTGAGTTGTCCCTCATTCGGTTCTTACCACTCGGTGACAAATCTTTTCTGATGACTGAGATTTTCATCATGAACCCTCTATGCACCAAGTGTAGATAGTTAGTATGTAAGTCAATTAACAGAAAACAATAAGAGTAAAAACTTGTGATAAAACGTAATACTATATCGTCTGACTTGAGCCACATCGCTTTGTGTTTCAGTAACCGTAACTTCAAATCTCTATGCGTTTCTAGAGGTTTCACCTATCGTGTCTGTCACTTTCCTCTTCACTTGCCTTACAGTTGGTTGTGCTTCTTCATTGTTGTTCGGTTGATCCTTACGCCTACACACCCTTTTGTTATGCCCGGATTGACCATATGTAGAACAGAATTGGTGCAAACCTAATTTTCCAAACTTTGTCTCAGAAGGAAGCACCTCACCAGCAGATTTTAAACGCTTTTTCTTAGGTCGACCAGAACATGCATGGAAAACTGATGGATCAACTAGCAGACTATTACTAGGGGTGAGTGAGAAGACCACGAAGACCGAGACCAAACCAAAAAGACCGAACCATTTGTGGACCGAAACCAATGGTCTTGACTTATGGTCTTTTTCGGTCTTGGTCTTATTTCGGTCTTATTTTTTAGTGAATTTATTATATATGTCTTATTTCGAAAGAATTAATTATAAAAGAACGCTCGAGTAAAAATATAATATAATTTGAATGAAAAACGTTTAGATCAATAATAAATTATTATAACATTAATAAATTATATTAGATACTATCATGTTATAGTAATTTATATAAGTATTTATTATGATATTAAATTATATTGGATAGTATAGTTATTTTGATTTTGAAATAATTTTTAAAAAGTCGGTCTAATCGGTTGATTTCAATTTAGAACGAAATTATGTCAAGTTTATGTCAATTGAATAAAATATTATTTTGATACATTACATATTTCATAAAGAAGTAATAAAATTAGGTTTTTATATTGTGTTTTTGTATAGCGATATACATACATAATAGAAAAATATATAAAATACCATGTTTAACGGTCCAAACAGTCCAAATGGTCTAGACCGAACCAAAATCGAAAAAACCAAGACCATATAAACGGTCCAAACGGTTTCGGTCTAAAGACCAAAATTAATGGACCGAAATTTTTGGTCTCGGTCTCAAGACCAAACCAAACCGCATTTTGCTCACCCTAGCTATTACTCTTACACCAGTCATCCCTACCTGGCAATGCATGAATAATCCCCTCATAGTTCTTCATGTAGGCCTCCTTGTGGTATACTAGATCCACATAAGGACTTAAGTCAGTCTCATGTTCATACGCTAAACAATAAAAGTTCTCATGATCGTTATCCATTCGTAAAACCTTAAAATTCCACTGATTCAATCGACTGATTCACTAGGCTTACGAACATGCACTATGAAATAAACATTGTTATAGATTGGGAAAAGAAAATGTTACCTTTCTTCTGCCTGTCGTCGAAAAAACGTTCTGACGCACCAACAATTTCGAGTGACCACCTTGCTACAAAATGTGACATTTCTTGCTATGCACCGTCGGAAAACCCATGTGACGCACACCAGTAAAGAGCAAACCAAGAACGAAATCCACTCGTCGGCACGAAATCAAGTCGGAATCGGTTGATCGTCCACTAATTTTGAGGGTTTGGGAGTTAATGAAAAGGAGAATTATGCAAACTTCAAAAAAATACCAACAGTTGCACTGAAGGATTAATGGGAGAAGTGAAAATTTCATCTTTTATTTTTTTATCATTTAGTTTAAATTCACACGAGACAATCACGTGTCTTTTAATGGAAAACTGAAACGAAAAGATAACAGTGGGTGCATTTAACAACATATTCAAACATTACAGTGCACAAAATAACACTTTAAAACATGTGGGTGCATTTAACTACATCACTCAAACATCCGAGTGCATTGGGGTATTTTACCCAAATTTTTATATAAAAATAAATAAATTTATGTTTAATAATATTTTTAAATTTAAGATTTAATAATTTTGGATTATATTTTTATAGCATATATTATTTTAAAATTTTCAATTGTGAATTTAATAATTTATTGCATTATATATACAATTAGAGATTATATTATCATTATATTAAATTTTAATATTTTAAATTCGAGATTAATGAAAAATTGGATGAAATAACATTTTACACAATATAAAAAGTTCATTTATTACAATTGAAATTTCGTATAAAGTTTAAATAATAATTTGATGTATAAGTTATAACCCTATTATAAATAATAAACAAAGTTTATTTTTGTTTTTGCAGATTTGATTAATTGGTATTTATAAAGCTGGCGTGGAGTTGAAATCGCGTGGAAGGTTAAGGCTGCTAAATAAAAAGTGGTTGGTTTGGATACGGATGTTGAGTCGCATTTCCGACTTCTTCATTGATTTCACCCCTCTCTATCAATCTATCTATTTATCTATCTCTATTGGGCTTATAAGCCCAGCAAATATTTACTTTATGTTTAATAGAAAATAAGAATAAGAATATAAAATTACTTAATTGACTAGTTGGTCGAACTCAACTCTAGGGCTGGAAAAACAAATCAGTTCGGCCAACATACCATATATAAACTTAACCTCTTTTGAACTTGTTCGGAGGTAATCCTATTATTTTATGAACCACTTTTATATATATATATATATTATTAATAAATTTTTAATCTATTTTTTTTATCATTTTAAGTAAAATATTTTGTTCATAAGTGTTCTCTCAACTTTAAGATATTTTAGTTTTCAATTTTTTTATGTATTATCGGATCATGTGTTAAAATTTATAAATTTTGAATATTTTATATTATTTTTTTATTAAAAGAAAATGTATGGTCGAACCGGTTCAAAAGTGGTATGATAAATCAACAAAAAAGTGGAGTGGTTCAAAGAAATGGGTCGAATTGTACTGTACCAAAACCAAATTTTAGGTAAGGTACGATTCTTAAACCGGTTCGGGAAAATATTCTATTTTATAGCTGAGTTTCTATTTTCCCTTCAACCATACAATTTGGTCAAAATTAGTAAAATTGTAAAAAAAATAGCAATACTATTTTGAGCAAATTGTATGATTGATGTGAAAATCGAAACCTAACACCATATGTGTTGTTAGTGTTCTAATTTAATTATCTACATGAATATTTCAGTAGACTATAAATAATAAATTAGAATATTACTTATTTTTCAACCATTTGAAAAAATTAATATAGTAAATACACAATTAGATTAAACTATAATTAAACAAACAATGTTGAACAAAAGTTAATTACTAAAGAGTATCAATAAATAAACATGATATGTTTAATGCAAAATCGATGTGAAAATTAAAACTTAACACCATACCATATGTGTCATTAGAATTCTAATTTAATTATCTACATACTATAGTCTTTCTGATTTTTTAAGAGATTGTTGGGGAAAAAATTGAAAATGAGTATTCTAGTAGCCTAGAAATACTAAATTTAGAATATTACTTATTTTTCAACCATTTAAAAAAGTTAATACAGTGGATACATAGTTAAATTAAAACTATAATTAAACAAATAACGTTGAACAAATGTTAATTACTAAATAACATCAATAAATAAACATGAGATATTTAATGCAATAATATGAGAGTTGCTTAAATAATTATATTTGAAGTAAATGAAAGAAATAATTGAATTAATAGTGTAGAGCTAAAACTTTAGCTAACATGTAAGAGTTCTAGGGTTCAAAACTTGCTAGAAGCATGAATTTCAACTATTTAGATTGTAGTTTGGTAATTACGAAAGATATGTGGTTGATTTTATAATTAATATCCTTAAATGGTAAAATACGACATTGCGCCTAAAGTTCACGTTGATTTTAAGTTTTTCCCTTAAATTTTAAGTTTTAGTCTTTATCTTTGGATCAGATTAAAAATTCTCCCTTTCCGTGACTTTGCCATTTATGCGTGACGGAAACCTGGTCATGTGCTAATCACGTGACTTTTTAATATTCCAAACGGGCAAAATTGCCCTCCGGGGAAAAGCAGGTGTTGCAGAGCTTCACTAGTAGGGTTGCTTCACTAGTAGGGTTCATCGAAAGCCACTCTTCGCTGAAGACTGGAGACCTTGATTACCGTGCTCGTCGGGATGGCCGTGCTCGTTACCGGGACTGGAAAGTACTTGCTTGCTCCCACGAAGCATCAACTCGAGCTTCGATCCCAAGTTGTCGGCAACTCTGTGAGGAACATATCGAAGAAGAAACTCCACCAATGGTCGACTGTTTCTTCTAATAGTTCGATGAACTAAGCCTATATCTAGGACAACAGAGTACAATGTGGCCCTCAGCACCCACGACTCCCAATTTTTAACCCATTCATAACATAGAAAGCATTGCTTCCCTGACTTTTATTCCACATTGCGAATCGAAGGCAAATCGACTGTTTTATCTGCTCAGCGGGATTGATACTCGCTGCATCCATGTCTCTGTCAAAGACAGTTAAAGGAAATCCATTTGAGAATGCTCCCCATTCTCTATACAGAAACTAACACGAGGCCAAGCAAAGACACATATAGTGATCATATATACCAATGCAGAGATCCTCATGTCCAGTCCTTGTCTCTTCATTGCTTCATTCAAGCATGCTACAACATCTTTCCCTGCCTATCAAGAGCTTCAAGTTAAATGGAAGCTTAAGATTTATTAGAAAGTTGGTTACATCTTAAACCTAAAAATCGTATGTCTTAAACCAACAAAGAGTGATAAAACCCCCCAACAAAGAGACATAAGTAATGTGTTAGTCCACCTATTAACTTCACATACATATACTTTTATTTATATACTTTTCTCTAATACGTATGGGAGTACGGAACTAGATTAAAACTCATGGGATTAACTAGGGCTGTCAATTCGTGCGTGCATGCTATCGTGCACCAGGACACGACACGAAACGCACGAAAGTTCAACACAAAACACACGAAAATGTAATCGTGTCACGGACACACGACACGAACACGACACGAAATTTATTGTCTCAACACGACACGAACACGTTAACACGAAAATATTCGTGGAAAGTCGTAACACGATAACACGATTTCACGTTTTCACGAAAATAACACGGTAACACGAAAATAACACGGTAACACGAAAATAACACGGTAACACGATTTCACGTTTTCACGAAAATAACACGGTAACACGAAAATAGCACGGTAACACGAAAATAACACGGTAACACAATAACACGATTTCACGTTTTCATGAAAATAACACGGTAACACGAAAATAACACGGTAACACAATAACACGATTTCACGTTTTCACGAAAATAACACGTTAACACGGTTCACGTTCGCACGATAACACAACCTAAATAACATAAAAACGTCCCCTCAAAGGCAAACAATCGTGTTATCGTATTTTGAGACCTAAACACTAACACGACACGAAAAAACAATCGTGTTATCGTGTTCGTGTTATCGTGTTATCGTACCATCAAAGGCAAACACGAACACGACTTTTTCGTGCGTGTTCGTATCGTGTTATCGTGTCGTGAGTGAAATTGCCAGCCCTAGGATTAACTATTAAGAGTGTTGATTTTGGAACTGACATGTGAGTGACTTGTTCATATGACATGTTTGAGCTGCACATTTTTCACCTCGCAACTCATTTAGACACGACTTATCCAACCCATAGAAAACAAAAGGTAGTATTTGGGTTATAACTCTCAACCTGTGGGTCAACTTATCCGTACAATCAAATATATTATATACAAAACGCAACGGATAGCACATGTTGTATGGATTGCATGAGTCAATTGGTTGTGTAGAAGTCAATGTGACGCATTGTTCAATAGATCGAGTGAGTCCATGAGTCCCATGACGCGTAGGTGAATCGTAAAATTCATACTGTGAAAATCAAAATGAGCACGAGGTCAATGGTCACGCAAATTGACATGTGAATCCGCAAACTTGTTTATATTTTAAAAATTGACCCGTCAATAATCACAAATCGTGTTTAGGTTGAACATATTTTGACATGTCCAGTCTCTGAGATGACTCACGATTGACCCGACGACACTCATACATGATATGGATACTGATAGAATAATATGAAATAGGGTTTTGCGTTTTTGTGATCATTGAAACTCATATGAACACTTGTGAATAGTCCAAGTCTCGAGTGAAAAACTTTCATTAAAAAGATCGAAGTGTTTAGACTAAAGTCCATGCTATGGTGTTTAGTATAAATTGATGTTTGCAAACTATACTTATCAGAACCGAATAAGAAAGTACCAATTTTCAGTTCACACAATCTGACTCTAGATTCATCCGGTCCAACCGTCGGTGCATCATCTTTCCTTACTCTCCCTTCTGCTTCACGCTCCCTCTCTTCCTCTTTTCCCCTCCTATCCCCCTCCCCTGCCATCTCTATCTCTCCTCTCAGTCTCCTCTCTCTCCTTCGCCCTGCGACATTTCCGCCGGTTACAAGCAATCCGTAAGCAACGACCACAACATTCAATAGAAAAGTAGTTGGGGTGGGTCCTTGTCGGCCCATGAGTGCCTTCAACAAACCTTTGTCGAAGAAATCTAAGCAGCTTTAGAAAAAAACGGTTTTGTCTCTAGTTTGACAAGAACGACTCTAGACAAGCTTCTCTAATCCCCCTCCCTCCCTCTCTTTTTCTTTTCTTCTAAATTTTCGTATTAAACCAACGAATCAGAAAATCGTACGGTTCTTAAAAACTCTGTTAGGATTTTACTTTTCGAGAGAATGTACTATATAATTCAGTCTTTTGAGAGAACCATCAGTTCGATCGTATACTGAATATCTACTCTTACAATTTTTTTGAATTATTTTTTAAAGTTGGAGAACAAACTAACCTAAAAATGCCTAAGTAATGTGTTGGTCCACCTATCAACTTTGCTTACCTATGTATATATGTATATATGTATATATAAGATGATGACTGTGTACTTAGCACATGCAAGAAAGGATGCAGCCAGCCATGGAAGTAGTAAGTTAACCTTGTCTGTGTAGAGTACAAAAGGTGACCAAGTCATTCAACGTCAGAATGTGTTTCTTCACTAACATGATTCGGACCAAGACACATGACAGGTCATTAGCAATAATATACTATACTAATAAAGCGTGTAATATTCTATCTTTAAGTAATTAACAATTGGAATGATATAGAGATGTGGGGTTCTGTTTTCAAGGGTATGTATTTTTCGAGATATAGCTCAAGGAAACGAAAAGGCACCCACCCTATACATACATTCAAGGTGTTACAATAGTTATCAAAACCGGTTCGGTCCTCGAACCGGTGACGGGTCGGTTCCCGATTCGGACGGTCGAATCACTGGTTGGGCCGATCAGTTCATATTACTAATATAAAAAATTGGGTATTTTCATCACAAATCTATCTATGCACAAATTTATCCTTGAAGTTGGTTATTTTCTAGTTTTCCTTTCCAGATCGTACGCTATAATCAATTAGGGTTTAGAGGAAGACTAAATTTGTCGTTGGACATAATGTTGCTCACGCGCTCACCCGCTTCTCTCTCCAAGGTGTAAAGCCATGTGGGGGATATTCCTTTTCCCAGTTGTGGGAGTTGCAATCGAACAATCCAATCAGAATGTTTGTCATTCTGTAGCTGCTAGATAATTGCGACGTGTGAGAAGACCAATTGAAGCTGCGAAAACCAATCACGGGGCAATCATTCATCACCTACGTACATGTGCATGGAATTTCTACAGAAGACAATACTGCAGTAAACCCTAGTTCTTGTTCAAACCCTTTCTGTAATTTCCTTACGATTCTGTTTTTCGTTTTTCTTTGCCCAAACTGTCCTGCAGTCGGTAGCGACGGTACTGATGTAAGCTGGGATACGATAGACATGGAAGCTCAACCAGCCACCGAAGATAGTAGGGTCACCTCGAGAGCCAAGCTGACTTTGGTCCCGCGCCCCCCTCGACATCAAGGTTTTAGATTGCTAGGGAAGATGATTTCACAAAAGACAGTGAAAAACAATGCAGTATATAACGTTTTAAAAGAAGCTTGGGTGAGTCTTGGCCTGGTGCAGATGAAGGACTTGGAAGGAGGTGTTATGACATTTGATTTTGAAAACAGCAAGGACCGTGACAATATATTCATGTTATAAAAAAAAAGTTTATATACATATATTATATATATTTATGTACAATATACTTGTTAATATATATATATATATATATTAATATATATATATATATATATATATATGTATAATATGTATGTGATATTATATCTATATGTATAATATATATTTATATTATATCTATATGTATAATATATATTTATATTATGTTTATGTAATACTATATATATATATATGTATAATATATATTTATATTATGTTTATGTAATAATATACATATCTATATGTATAATATACATTTATATTATGTTTATGTAATAATATATATATATCTATATGTATAATATATATTTATATTATGTTTATGTAATACTATATATATCTATAATCTATATGTATAATATATATTTATATTGTGTTTATGTAATACTATATTATATCTATATGTATAATATATATTTATATTATGTTTATGTATTACTATATATATCTATATGTATAATATATATTTATATTATGTTTATGTAATACTATTATATCTATATCTATATGTATATTATATATTTATATTATGTTTATGTATTTCTATATATATCTATATATATAATATATTTATATTATGTTTATGTAATACTATATATATCTATATGTATAATATATATTTATATTATGTCTATGTAATACTATATATGTATATGTATAATATATGTATATTATGTATATGTAAAAATAATAATTTCAAAAATGACTTAGGTCATACCCAAACTTTGATGAAGGTTACAACTCGGTCCTTGGACTCTCGGGTCATTTATGGGACGTTATCGAGTGTTATAAACCAAACCGGAAAAGTTTTGGGTCATTTGTGCAATGTTTGAATTTTTTTCTTAATTCAACTCGTTTTTTTTAAATACATTTTGATTTCTAAACTTTTCTAGACATTCCATGATTTCTCAAAATATTACAAATAAGTCTAGAATAATTTTCGGGTTATTTTTGGAATTTTACCAAGTGCTACAAATAAATCTAGAATAGTTTAGGGTCAATTCTATAATTTTAAAAAAATATATATATTCAGTTCAATTATAATATTTTCGAAAAGTACATTTTTTATTCCTAAATTTTTCTTGATATTCCATGATTTCTCAAAATGTTACAAATAAGTCCAGAATAAATTTCAGGTTATTTTGGAGCTTTACCAAATGTTACAAATAAGTTCAGAATAGTTTAGGGTCATTTATGCAATTTTCGAAAATATTTGTCCAATTCAACTCAAATTTTAATAAATTGCATTTTGATCCCTATATTTTTTTGGACATCCTATAACTTCTCAAAATGGGACAAATTAGTCCAACGAGCTTAATATCTTCAAAAATCATTCGTGCATGTTTTGACACGTTTAAAATGGCTCGAGAGTTAAACCATTTTTTTTCGAGCACGATTAACTTTAGTTCTCTCTTGTTTATTTGAAATTAACTCAAAAAAAATGTTTGTACATGGTTTGTTTAATTTAAGGAAAATGCATATAGTTTTTTTGGGTCAAGCATGATCAAAACGGGCAATTCGGGTAAATGAAAGAAAAATTCAAAAAGCAAACTAAAGTACCGAAATGGTGGATTATGAGCTTGCAAGCTTTTAAGACGTAATCAAACCCCCGAACTCGATTCTCTGGACGTAGACCTTACATGTTACAATCCAGTTACACATCGTCTTTACACTACCCTGGATTGTAATTTCATAGAAACTGAGTACTACTACACCCTCAACTTCCACCGATGTAACTTTTGAAATAGACGAACGGTCCATCGAACTTGGCAATACGTCCCAAGAATATCTGAACTCTGGAAATCTTGAGTTATGTACTTCTCCCAATATGGTAGATCACCCAGTTTTCATATTTGAAGTTGATGGTGTTGATAGACTTGAAAAAGTACAGGAGAATCCTGGGAGATATGCATTACCTCCACGGTCAATCAGGGGAGTACCTCCCAAGATATACTCACCAAACCACAAATCAAGCAGACCACGACATCCTGTAGATGATGAAGATAGGGGAGTCTATCTGCTACAGCCAGAGCTTTCAGAGTCATAATCTACAATAAAAACTCCCTGAAAACTTTAGAAGAAACCCAAGGTGACGATCAGTGGTGTTAAGCAATGCAAGTTGAGATGGATGAGCTCGTGAAGAACCAACCATTGGAGAAATGCAAACTACTCGCAGGAAAAAAAATCGATTGGGTGTAGGTGGGTGTTCACAATCAAACACAGAGCAGAGCGAACGGAAAAATAAAAAGATACAAGGAACGGTTGGTGGCGAAAGGATACACGCGGACATATAGAATTGACTACTCCGAGATGTTCTCACCTGTGGCTAAAATTGATACAATCTGAGTACTCTTTTCTGTAGCGACAAATCAAGACTGACCTCTTCACCAATTTTATGTGAAGAATGCTTTTCTACATGGAGATCTCAAAGAAGAAGTGTATATGATAGCTCCATCAGGCTTTGAATCTGAATTTCAGCCAAATGAGGTTTGTAACCTGAAGAAGACATTATATGGTCTTAAGCAGTCACCTAAAGGCTGGTTTGGTAGATTTTCTATTTCCATGAAGAAGTATGGGTACAAACAGAGTAATGAAGAATATACGTTTTTCCTAAAACGCAAAGGTGAGTTGAGTAACTGTCTAATTATTTATGTGGATGACATGATAATTACTGGGAGTGATAGGGAAGAAATCAGTCAACTCCGAAAGAACCTATTCACAGAATCTGAAATAAAGGATCTGGGAAATCTCAAGTATTTCCTAGAAATCAAAGTTTTTAGATCAAGAAGATGTATCTAAATCTCTTAGATGAACTATATACTCGATCTTCTAGCTGAAGTAGGGTTAATGGATTGCAAACTGGCAGATACATCTATGGTTCCAAACCATGACCTGAAGATAGTGGATGGAGCTAAGATCAGCAGACCGTGATAGATATCAACGGTTAGTTGGTAACTTATTTACTTGGCGCATACAAGACCATACATTTCTGGGAAATCTCAAGTATTTCCTAGGAATCAAAGTTTTTAGATCAAGATGATGTATCTAAATCTCTCAGAGGAACTATATACTCTATCTTCTAGTTGAAGTAGGGTTAATGGATTGCAAACTGGCGGATACATCTATGGTTCCAAACCATGGCATGAAGATAGTGGATGGAGCTAGATCAGCAGACCATGATAGATATGAACGGTTAGTTGGTAACTTATCTACTTGGCGCATACAAGACCAAACATTGCATATGCAATGGGAGTAGTGGGTCAATTTATGCACAATCTTCAAGAAGATCACATGGAAGTTGCGTTGTGAATTGTTAGATATCTTAAAGGCTCCCCAGTCAAAGGAATTTTGTTTAAGAAAAATGGACACCTTGATGTTCAAGCATATACAGATGCAGACTGGGCGGGCCATCCACTAAATAGAATATTTATCTCAGGGCACTTCACTCTAGTAGGTGGAAACCTAGTAACCTGGAGAAGTAAAAACGGAATATGGTAGCTCTCTCCAGTGTAGCAGTAGAGTTTCGAGGGATTACGAAGGGTCTAACTAAAATTTTGTGGGATTCTCAATCAAGCATACTTGCAAGTTGATGTGTGATAATAAGGCCACAATCAGAATATCTGAAAATCTTGTGCAACATGATAGGACGAAGCACGTTGAATAGACTGTCACTTCATTAAGAAAAGTTAGATGGAAACACTAATCAAATTCCCATGTGTCAAGTCAGAGAACCAATTGGTAGATATACTGACTAAAGCAGATACTGAGAAAATGTTACGGGAAGTTATTATCAAGTTGAGTATTGTAAACCCCCTACTCAACTTGAAGGGCAGTGTCACAATAAGGAAAAAAAAAACAAGATTAGGAAAGTAGCAATTGTGTAATATTCATATAACATCTTCTTACCTTGTTTAGAAGTTACCATGCTTATAGAGGTACAAGCCTATAAACTGCAAAGTCTGTAATTCAAGAATTGAGACATAATGTAAATAAAAAAAAGTTTGTGTGTTATCATAGCAAACATTCACCGAGTGCCAAGAGACGGACACACAGTCCCATGGAGTTGAAAATAATTATTTTCGATTTAGACTTTTAAAAAGTTATATTTGCTCTTACATTTTTTATAATTCAATTGTTTAATCATACTTTAATTATTACTTCCACTTAAGTAAATTCAGAACTTCGTCTATGTTCAGCACTAATTATTATTAGCCCAAACCTCTAGTTAGACCTTGTTCATGAGCGATCATCAAGCTAACCCATTAGTTGATATTATCGGTGACAATTTCTGACACGACACGATTAAAATATATGTAATGATCTGCATTTTATACGATAATTACACGACATAATTAATAACCGTGTCTAAACAACTCTTATCCGTTTTGACACGATTAATAATCGTGTCTAATCATATCTAACATGCAAATGCACACTTAAATACGATTAAGTATATTTATCTAATATTTTGATTTATTTTTTAAACTCTTATGAATTTTAAAACTTGATTATGAAATTAAATTATAGATTTTGTGAATTTCATATTGTATTATTTCTTTCTTGTCATGTTACATAGTTTGTTTAGTGTACATATGAATTTTTTATTTGTTCAAAAAGTTAATCGTGTTTTAACATGTGTTCCGCGTGTGACTTGTTTAAGACTCTATTTGTTTAAACACGTTTAAGATTTATCTATTTACACACGAAATTCTATTGTACACGACACAACTAATAACACAACACGATTAGACACATCACACTCGTTGCCACCCCTAGTTGATATATATGGTTAGCTCTGCTTAGGATGGCTCTAACTTAGTCCAAACACAAGGTCTCCATGTACACGAGTCTTGAGTAAGGGATATTATATTATTATGAGGGTAGTACAAGAAGTGCCCAAATCTCTTTGTAGGAGGACTTTATTATGAATCGAGAAAATTGACATACCATTAGAATTTTTTAATGCTAACCACCTTGATCACGAAATTTAGACCTTCATGAATCTCGAAGTCGAAAACTCAAAAAATATGTGTTCACTTCTTGACTCATGACCCATATGGATCTTGGGGCACCTAGTGTTGGACGTCGGATCCGACTTTCCCCGACCTTTCTGATTTATTTATTTTCGCTTGATAATGTCGGATCTTGGCGAGCGACGGGTCCGGTCACGTGAGGTCATCAATCGAACCGAAAAAATTAAAGAGTCTCCACCGATTAATTAGAGGTTAATCAGAATCCTACAATTTGCCTAAGGTATATGGTGTTAACATCTTAGAACTTGAAAATGTCTACATCCAGATAATTGAGTTCAGAGGTTTGGTTACGTCTTATGAACTCGCGAGTTCATAATCCGACATTTCAGTACTTTAGTTTGCTTTTGAATTTATTTTACCAATTTACATGAATTGTCCGTTTTGATCATGCTTGGCCAAAAAGATTACATGCACAGCTTTAAAAAAATTAAATAAACCATATACAAGCTTTTTTTTTAATGTACAAGTTAGTTAAAATACACAAGAGAATAATGAATTTAATCGAGCTAAAAAAAGGTGGTTTAACTTTAGAGTCATTCTAAATCTGTCAAACATGCACGAATGATTGTGAAGATATTAAACACGTTCTACCAATTTATAACCCTTTGAGAAGTCATGAGATGTCCAAAAACGTTTTAGGGACCAAAACACAATTATTTAAAAATTTGAGCTGTATTGAAAAGAATTTTTTTAATTGCAGAAATGGCCCAAAACGTTTTTGGTTTTGTTTATAACACTCGATAAAGTCTCAAAATGACCCGAGAGTCCAAGGATCGAGTTGTAACCTTCATTAAGGCTCACGAATGACCAAAGTCAGTTTTGATTTTTTTTTTGTTTCAAATATATATATATAGTATTACATATACATAATATATATAATATATACACACACACACACATATATATATATATAGTATCACATTTATTATACATACATACATATATATATATATATATATAATATCACGTATATTATACATAAATATATAATATATGTATATATAAAAATGGTTTAGATGAATTTCATTAACATTAGGAAATATAAACACAATATGAAATATGAAATAGAGATACTTAAATCAATCGGAGTTTAAATACCGTACGACAAACCGATATCGATAATTACCAATATTTTTTACTGACTCTCATTGTTTCTATCCTCTCATTCTCTCTCACCTCCTTTTGCCGAAGCCTTCGACATTCCTTCACTCTCATCATTCTTCGGTCGTAGCTTCTCCCTCGAAGCCTTTCTCACTTGCAGTAGCTCTTTCTCCCCTTCTTTTCTCCCTTTTTTTCTTTTCTTCTCCCCTTTCTTTCTTAATTCCCTTCTCTTTCGTGGCTTCCTCCCCCTATCACTCTTGTCGTGACTTTCCTCTTTGTAATGGTGCGGGAGACATACTTTGGTGGGAGACATAAGGTGGGAGACATATTTTGATAGGCATGATGATGTTGGGTGGAGAAATTGGTAGGGTTTGGTCGAAAATTTGGTGGTGGTGGGTGATAGTGGGATCGGTTCGATTTGATTTTTCTCGGTTCGGTCCCTCGCGTACGGTATTTTGACCCCGAGCCAACATCAGGTGTTTACACCTCGATAATAAGTTAAGACAACAACTCTCTAATGAGTAAGCAAACATCGTCTCTTTTAATCTCACAAATGAGTAACGTCTTCCTAGAAGGAAATTCTAGCCGTGCCTCTAAGGCTGAACCTTAAGGAGACGTCGCTTTATAAGACTTCTTCCTGTCATATCACCAATTAGAGACCCCTAAACTAAATAACACTTTCTCACTTCAGGGCAATAAGAAGTAACAATGGTTTACATTGTCAGCCTCATATAGGATTGACCAATGATCACTATGGTGGGACTAACCTTAGACCCAAGTTAAGTATCCTTATAAATACTCCACTACTACTTAATTCATAAGGTAACCTGACTTTTTATACTACATACATTATAGTTTCTTGAATTCAGACTAACTTTATCATAGGGGAAACATTGTGATAACATTGAGTTCCTTCATGAACATCAAGGAACATCGCAAGGATTCAATACCCAAGATACCAGAATCCAACATTGTCGTCATTTGTGGAATTTTTCAATAAGTCCTGACACAAACAAAGACTCATGCTCAAGCAATTAGACAACTAATCAAGAATACCATCTCCAAATTCAACCCAATTACAACCAACACCTCTCAGCATGCTGTATCCCAGGGTAGGAAACCCTCCAATTTTTTTTCGGCAAGCTCATCTATGATTACGCACCCAAAAGATCACTAGGAGCCAACCCAAAGGGTATTCAACCAAGATCCCGAAATGGAGTGTTACCCATAGGGTTCCTTCCAACAACCCATGAAGATACTACCACCAGAAGTCGTGTTTAAGCTGACAATGCTCGTCACTATGTAAGAGTTCCTTGATATAAGAGAGTGTTGATTTGCAGTTCGCGCTTACACCGCATCCCTAACGATCCATACCAGATATAAGGAAGCCACCTCCAGATTAAGAGAGCCCCAAAGGGCGCTGCATGCTGCATCACAAACATGCATTAACATTATTGTTTGTGGAATATGCCTTACTCCAAGGATACAACCTCTTCAACCAACGACATTCACCATGGACCAAGTGAAAGAATTAATCAATCAAAAGCTCGAGGAGCAAAAGGGCAGGGAAATACTCGTTTAACGTGACAAGGAGTCACATCTCTTCACGCCAGAAATGATGTTGATCATAATTCCTCAAGGTGTGACGACACGAGTCATTCCCAATTACAAGGGTGAAGGCAATCACGTTTAGCACATCCAAAATTGTGAATACTCGGTCTTCACACATACAAAAAAGGGTACTTAACACCTCACTTGAGGTTCGTCGCCCATCTGAAATCAAAGTGCATCATTAAAGAGTTGCATGAAGGCTACGCCTCATGTCATGAATGAGCCAAGTGAATAATAAGAAAAGTCTTGCGACATGGATAATATTGGTCAACCATGAATAAGGAAGCATCGGCGGTAGTACAAACATGTGAATCCTGTCAAAAATATTCACCCTAATTAGACGTTCACTAACATAGTCGGTTCTAATCCCAAGTTCATGTCCATTTGCGCAGTGGAGGACATTGATTTAGTCGGACCTAGACAGGTCAAAGAATCTTTATAATCATCTTCATAGATTATTTTTCAAAAAGAGTTGAGGTAAAAACATTGACGACAAACATGGAATTTCAATTCATAAAATTCCTCAAGTCAAGGATCGTATCGAGATACAAGGGGTCTAAAGTGAGAGAGAAAAGAATTTGAAGATTCTAGAAAGAGAAAGAGTTAATGTAGAAATGAAATGATGTAGTTTAGAAGGATTTATATATAGGGGTGAAAAAAGGGGTCTAAAGATCTGAACTGTGAAAATGAAGAGGCAATCAATCAATATTGTTAGATCATAATAGTAACATTGTCATAAAATAATTATGCCAGGATTCAAAATTCAAATTTTGAATTCCCCGTATGATGTAAGAATGTGTCAAATGATAATGTCATTTAAAGAGGAGAACCCTCATAAGCATATAGTAAGAATAACTAAAGGCATGCCTTCATCAAGGGAACACATTTATGAACATAGGACGAGCAACACTCTTATAACGTTTGGGGTAAATGATGGACATCACGTCACCAACCCTAAAACTGTGTGTTGATTTCTCGGCTTGTTACCCGTCCGGTACTCGGGGGCACCCAATTAAGAAGTCATGGCAAAGACTCTCGAATGAGTAAGTAGACGTCACTTCTTTTCGTTTCTAGTAATATCTTCTACAATGAGACGTTTAAGGAGACGTTGCCCTAGAAGACTTCTTAGTGTCACAGTAGATATCAGGTTACCCGTCAAAGACCCACTTGCATGGACAAACTAACACCTTATCACTTCATGGTGATAAGAAGTGATCATAGTTCACTTTGTCAGACTCATATATGACTAATTTAGATCCAGATTAAACATCTTTATAAATACCTCATTTGTAAAGTAACTTAACTTTTTATACTACATACATTATAAGTCCCCGAACTCGATTTGACTTTGTTATCAAATGAAAAACACATGACAAAACAAACTTTCGATATGAGGTTCATCCCTTTTTTTTCTCTCTAAAAGTTTTTTTGGGCAAACTCTAAAAGATTGAAAATGAAAAATTTGTAGGTACAAAAGTAATGTTAGGTTCCGTTGATGCAACTTCTAGAAATATATTGTTTTTGGTAAATTAACTTCTAAAAATATGACGTGAAGTTTACTTCCCCTTGAAACTTGAGGGTGCAAATTTCCTATTAGAAGGAATCATCGGTCCCTAATCAATCATGAACAACTAAACAAAATAGAAAAATCAAGACAATTTCACTCTCTTTATTCGTAAAAAGTAAAGCCCTCTACTGCGTTTCACGTGACACGCGTGCAGAGACACATGGGTGGCGCCATCCCGTTGGTTCTCAACCTCCCTCACGGCCCCACATGTATTGTACGGACGGATATGTGACGTGTCGAGCAACTCCTTTGTACGGATAATGAGAGAGGAGCCTCTCTCTGGTCGGACCGGACGCCACTTTCTCGTGCAACCGAGCAGGGGAGCTTGTCCGAGGCTGATTGGCAACCGACAACAATGTTCGCCATCCGACGGCCCACTTGCCCATGTGCTTCACCACCGGTTACCGGATCCAAACGTTGTCAGTCATCACCTACGTCACTTTTCGACCGACGAGGTTGTTTTACAGTTTTACTTTTACCCCACGCTCCGCTCCCACAGGTGGAACTCTTCCCGCGCGTGTAAGGATACCCATCCAATGACATACGGACGCGTGTAGTTTCATTTCATCTGATGTGCTCCCGCGGATGAGCTTGCTCGTCTTTTTTTTTTTCCTTTTTCGGGGAGCAGACTCTTTTTAACTGATCAGTTTACCAAAAGTAGAAATATATATATATATTCTCTTCACTTTTAAAATTTCCTCAAAATTCTAATCTTATGTTTTATTATATAATGCCCTAGTAGCTAGCTAGGGTTTGGACCTATCCACCAAAAGATGAAACTTTGTTCTTCAGAATTCTGTAGAAGAAAATAAAGTATTATCCCATATATTATATACATATATTTTGAGGAAGTGACATCTTTACACTGAATTTATAAATTTGAATATGAATCCCATTTTAAATTAGAAATTCATTTATTCATTCGTATGTTTTTTTAATATAAAAAATCAAATACCATCTTACTTTGTTGTTAAATCACTTTTTTTTTTAAAATAAATAATAATTAGGGCAAATTCTTAGGGTTTCTCCGATTCCAAGGCAACAGTTGATGAAATGAAAAGCCAGCACTGAGTAAGTTGCCTCTCTTCCAGAAAATTCCCCTCTTTGTTTTCTCTTATCATTTCCAAATCGGTTAAGATCTACATATTCTCTTTCTATTATTAGAAACCTTAGTGTCTGAAGAATTGCAATTATTTGAGGTTGTATACGTCTCTATCTCTGTGTTGATAAATACCCTGCAAGTTTCCCTTCCCTCTTCCTCACCGATTCCACTTTCCATTTCTGTTCTTTGTTGCTTTCCTCAGGTAACTTACTTCTGATCTCTTCTTCGTTGTTAGCCCATTCACTTCACAGTCGGCGTAGCAAAAATGGTGAGGGGGAAGACACAGATGAAGCGGATTGAGAACGACACGAGCCGTCAAGTCACCTTCTCGAAGCGAAGAAACGGTCTACTGAAGAAGGCGTTCGAGCTTTCAGTTCTTTGTGATGCTGAAGTTGCACTCATTATCTTCTCCCCGAGAGGGAAGCTCTACGAGTTCTCAAGTGCGAGGTAATTAATTCATTGGATTAATCAAATTGATTGCCTATTACTGTGTATGTATATGGGGGAAGATGTTAATTAGGACATATAAACTCATCAATTTGTGATATTTACTGTCTTAATAAGAAAACATCATAAAAAATCTCATCTTGGAGCTAAAATTATGTTACAAGATGCTATTTTTCATATATTAGTGTGTGTGTATATATATATATACATGTATGTGTGTCTGCTTTAGGGCTCTACTATAATGTTGGAAAATATACATATTTCCTCAAATTACCAAAATATCATTAAACCCTAATAAAAAAAGAGAGAGACAGAAAATATATGTACCCTATAAATGTGTCATATGAACATGGAAGTCAGATATAAGTACAGATTTATGTGGCAAACTGCAAAGTATGTTAAATCTGCTTTTGGTAAATCTGCTTTTCATGATGTTTACCATATGTGTTTGATGTTTCTCATTACTTATATCTATGTGATTGACTGATCATAGCAAAATTGAGTTAACCTCGAGTAGATGTTTCTTTCTTACATATAATAACAAACATGAGATGTTTTGAGGTGTTGATTCCATAATTGTGAACTTTTTAGTTCACCCTTTTATTTTCAATATGATTTTACAATTTGATGAGTACATGGTGAGCAAGAACAGCAAGTTTAAAGGAAGAGCATCATTGTATATTTTTTTTTTTCCTTTTACTGAGCATGTTTTTATTATTATTAATCTTTAGCTATTCCAAAATCCTCATTTTCTATATAAAAAGTCTATTTTTACTATATATATAAAAAAAAAGTTTGATACTTTCAAGAGTCTGGCAATCGAATCTAAATGAGGACCATTGATCTAGTTTATGTTACCAATCTGTACTATTTATTATATGCTTTAACTATGTTTTACTCATATAATAATTACCTCTGATCTGTTGATTAGTTAAAGCATTACCTATATGAAAAGATGAATCAATGGGACCACAGCTCCTTTCATCCTAACTGCAGATGCTAATTAGCCTGTACTTTCAGTGCAACCTAGAAACTGCAGATAGAGGCACAAATGAATGGTCCTAATGTAATGGCATATGCACTTCTTATGTGAAAGTGGATGGATGTTGAACTTTTATCTTGATATGTGTAGCTTGAACCGAACTATAGATCGGTACCACAAGAGATCCAAAGACCTTGGTGACAAAACTATGAACAACAATATGCAGGTAAATTGCAAGATTTTGAATCTAAAACTAACAATTTTGAAAAGTAATCCTTGATCAGACAATTATAATTGCGTAAGTATCGTATATGTATGCAGAATCCGACCGAAAATACTTTGGACGACATGGTGAAAAGATTGGAGCTTCTTGAAGTCTCTAAGAGGTTCGATCAAGCTTGCTTAACCCTTTTTATAAAATCTTATCAAAAGGTTTTGATCTTCCGTTTAATGATATAGTGATCGACCATAAGTTCGAACCAAGTATCATTGATTTAAACTTATGAAATACAAATACATTTCAAGAGATCATATCAAATTTAATATAATCTTTAAGATAAAATATAAAAGGTAAATTATCTCAACTGCCACTTATATTTCAAAATGTTACTAAGCGATTACAAAAATAAATATAAGAAAAACTGATTAAAATACCATTTCACTTATCTCCTTCAACTTCATGTTCTTCGTGTTTATGTTCATCTTCAATATTTTCTTCCTTGATTCAAACTCAAAATCTAATTTCAAACTCAAATTTGCGCAAATCTGAGTTTGAACTGAACCCTGATTTGCAATGTTGGATTCAGTTTGAACTCAGAAATGCATATCTCGAACCCAATTTTTTGTGAAAATATGAGTTCGAAATCAGACTTCAGACATGAACATGAAGAACAAGATAAAAATGAAGGATAAAATTGTCATTTTAGTGACCATTTAATCACATTTGTTAAACATACGTGACCGAATATGATAAGTTTAACAAAAAAATTACATTTCTGAAACGTACCTGACTGTTTAACTACAAAAAAAAATATAAGTGACTATTTAATAACATAGTGTCAAAATAAGTGACTCTTGAGGTGGTTTATCCAAATATAAATGGTCTCCCAACACTGTTATTATTGTGATTTTGCAGAAGGCTTTTAGGAGAAGGCTTGAACTCCTGTTCAATGGAAGAGTTGCAGCATTTGGAAAACCAGCTGGAGAAGAGCTTAAGCAAGATTAGGGCTATAAAGGTAATTCCACTTAATGTATTACTATCACGACGAAGCTCAGACAGACACAAGTCAACACCCTGTACGATGTATATTTCAGTTAAAGACGACATCTTTGAAACTCTTATGCATTTGTATTTATGCAGAATAACGTGTTGAGGGAAAAAATTGAGCTTCTTAAAGCAGAGGTATTTCTATTTCCCATGTGTCTTTCTTCGTTACATTACATAAATGACACGATTTTTACGTATAGTTCGTCTTGGAACATGTTTGTAGGAGAAGAGGTTGTTGGAAGATAATCAAAAATTACGTTCCAAGGTACGTATGTACCACGATACGTACATGTTATGGCTGAAACTGAAATCTCTTATATATATATATATATACTAATGATTTTCACTACTCTATATGAAGCTCGAAATTGAGCAGACAACACATCGGCAGTTAGGTTCCAGACATGAGCAAATACTGCAGCTCCGATCGGATGTCGAGACGGAGTTGTTCATCGGACCACCTCATGATGTTCGGAACAGTTTTGGTCGTAATTAATTTACCTGAAATATGCGTGCTATATATATTGTTTGATGCTTGATATCCAATATCTATATGTATGTATCTGCAAATGTTTGTATGGAATGGATCTCTATGATATACCCACCATGGACACTTGCAATGCTTCCTCCTCATAAGCTCTATTCGCCTTCACGATCACTGCTGCAATTGAAAAGCTCAGCAAGAAGACCCAGTGAACAGCACCGATCGAGCTCCCAACCACCAGCTTCCATCACTCCCTCTTCCTCTTTTGTTCAGCTGGTAGCTCGGTCAGAAGCCCGACGTGGCCGTGCCCCTGGACTGATCAGACAAGTGTCGTCAACAGGAGACGAAATGCCAAGCTTTTGATCGGTTTCGAAATTTAAGCGAAACGAGGCCATTGCAGGGTTCTGGTGAGTCTGCATAGACCCGATGAAGTTTACCCAAATAGGGTTTCAACTGTTAGATATGGGATTTAGGGAAAAGAGTGAGAGCAATCAATTAGTTATATATTACAAACTAACTACATATTATTAGATACAAGATATTAAAGTCATGACATGAATTGTGTTATATGGGACATTTAGTCAACCATCAATTATGGAATGCAGAACATTGAACTGACATCTTGTCATATGATACGAAATGTTGAGTTAACATTGAATTATATGTATGATACGGGACTTTTGAGCCAAATCGAATTATGTGATACGGGACATTGTGCGAACATTGAATTGTATGATACGAGACTTTGAGCCAACATCGAATTAGTGTGATTTTGAGGCACATCGTGTAGACACATTCTGAAATATGATATTTGCTCTCTCTCGTAAATGAGTCTTGCTAACAAGTTATTAGCAAATCATCCTTGAGGATACAACAAAATCACAAGGTCCATGTGTAACAAAACTCAGAGACCTTCCTTAGAACTTCTATCGGGACATGTCTTTTATCGAATATCGCAAGATCCAGAAGAATCACACTTACTTGAGAGTAAGTGTATTGTTTCTTGGATAGATTCTTTGTGGGGTATGTAGTACTATTTATAAATATTTAAGTGTCATTTAAAAAATGTTGCATCCTTTCATTTCTTTCACTTCAAAGAGTTTCATCATTTCATTATACCACTTCAAAGAGTTATATCACTTCAAATTAGATTTACCCCTTTAGTATTTTATTTCTAAATTCTAGACCCTTTATTTGGTTATTGATATTTTTTCAATTGACAAATACATCCTCATTATTATTTGTCATGATACATTTACCATTACAATATTACAATCTACCAAAAAGTTTCAACATTCACTAGAGTGATAATTCGTGTTATGTCATTAATGAGTGTGTCATTAATCGTATCATGTGTAAATAAATATATTTTAAGCATGTCTTAAATTTTAAACACGAACACGACACAATAAGTAAAGAGATCACACGTGATACACATAATAATATGATTAACTTTTTGAACAAAAAACATTAACATATACATAACAAAAATTGTGTCACACAATATGAAACTACATGAAATTCACAAATTTCATAATTTAATTTCACAATCATCAAAATTTAAAATTCACAAGTAATTCAAAAGCAAGTACTAAAACAAATTTAAATATTAGATAAATATACTTAAGTGTGTTTATTTGTATATTTGCATATCATATATATTTAAACATGTATATTAATTACGTCTAAACCTATAAAACTCATTTAGACACAAGATGTCTTAAGATCAAACATATATATATATATATATATATATATATATATATATTTGACCAAAATTATTTATCATAGTTTTCATCCGCCACCAGTCCGAGATGGAGTGAGAGTCTGAGACAGTATCCGGGACATTGATGTCTGTCCCACCATTGTAGGCTAGGAGTCTTAGGATTGGTGAGACAAGTTGGTATCTGAGAGGTTATAGCTGGACTAGAAGATGAAGGACCAGTTGAACTTATCTGACTCGAAAACTTTAATTAAGGGATAGAGTAGAGGTAATTTTTATTTTATTTTCCACCGTGAGCAAAGTGTGTTGCTTTTGCATTGATCACTACGTAATATTTTAGTACTTAGGATAAACAAATTGCTCCAAATTATATACATGGTTAAATAACGGACTAATAGTTATATATTTCAGTAAGATTAATTTAAAAGTTTAACAAATAGAGGGAACAAATTGAATATGGTAATACACTTAGACTAAATTTTATTATTTTAAAAAATATGGGATGCTTTGTTAATATATGCTTAAGTTGGTAAAGTGCGTATTTTTGTTTTAACCATGAGAAAAAAAATCATTAAAAATGTTGATGTGGTTGTTGGATCACATAAATCGGATACTTCTTCCTAGTGTTCGCTCCTTCAACCTGCACAAAAGGAAAGCTCGGGGTGTTCCTGTTATTTCCCATCTGATGACAAAGTTAGTCGGAGGTTCGCTGTATTTGAGTACTCAGAATGTATAATAGTTGAGAGATCAGAAAACATTACCCATAACTGAGGATGATAATGAAGTATTTATAACATTCCATACTTGTACCATAGTAAGGTCAAATCCTACCATAGTTATCAGAGTTGTCTCTTAGACGAGCGAACCGTGATTACTTTAAGAATATTTGTTTGTAGTGGATATCCCACTGTAGACTGTTCTTTTAGTTTGTTTAATCCTAGGCATGTTAAAAGCAACCGGCTTAATCCGTAGGTATGCAAGCGCACCAACTGAGGTAGTTAGTGGATGCTCGGACACACACTCATTCTTAATATTTTCTATCTTTGACGCATCCATATAGGCGACACCTTTCATACATGTATCAAAGGCGACGCCTACAAACAATTGGGCTGATAAATCTAGTTTCGAATGTCATTGAGCCAAATGTAAAAATAGTCAAGTCCAGTACTCATAACTTGGCCGGATTGAAGTCCATAATGTTTGGCCAAAAAAAGAGAGTCCATAATATGAATTTAAATGAAAGTTCAATGTAAATTTATAGCTAGTTATAAAGATCAATTTAATATGGATTGAAGTCCATAATATGATTTTAATACGAACCTTACAACCTAGGGCTGACAATCGTGTCGTGTCGTATCAATATTGTGTCGTGTCTAAACGTATAAGCCGTTTAATCGTGTCTAAACGTATAGAGTTGTTTAGACTCGGGATCCGTTAATGTCAAACTCATATACGATTTAAAGCAGATATATACACAAATACATATATACACAAATTCAAATATACAAAGTAAGGTCTTCATAATTCAATATTAAAAAGTAAAAAATAAATAGCCAAACCAACGTAAAAAATGAATTGTGCTTAAATTGCAACTCTTGATTTGTAACCTGTCCCTTGGATCAAAATAACTCTTAACATGGGAAATGATTTGCGACTCGTGAAACAATGCTAACTTCTTTGAAAGGAATACTGATCCATCCACAAGTCTCAGAAAATTATCCACAATATTTTGTAGTGTAAATTGAATTGAATTATTAAAATAAACGTCAAGTTAACTCATGAATTCGCAAATATAAAAAATTATGTATCAAATTTTAATTAAATATGTTTTAACATTATTCGCTGCAACACAACCACGTCTAACACGACCTAAAATTGTCCATTATCTGCTACAATTGGATTCCTATTTGGTCAAATTTGCAACACAAGTGTCTAAATCTACTCATTCAATGAACTTGAATAGGACAATGATTGATGGGAGTTTCTTTTTCTCTGAGGAATGTCAATGTCATTGGCAGCATTACCAGATTTCGTATTCAATTCTTTGTAACCTCATCCAAATTTTTCAGCCAATGATAGTTTGCCAAGTGCCCATCAGCATTAATACCATTATCATCAAAATTGATCTTATTTCATCCTTTTATTATTATGAACCATATGATAAATAATCAGAAAAAAATACATATTTATACTATATTTCAGTTTTACAATCTAATCCTCAAAGAAACAAGGCTACTTTTGAAAAAGTAGGCACTGTACCAAATTATTTTAAAAAAATAAGTATATTGAACAAATATTTAGCAAAATGTATATAAACGCTACTTGGGGTAACGTTTTTATGAAAAACACCACCCTTAGTGACATTTTTTTTGTTTTTGTTTTTATTTTTACTGAAAAATGAGGAGAAACATAATGGTCAGTATAAATAAAAATAATAAGGAAAGCTGCACAAACCACCCACCATGCCATTTTAATAACTGACACCCATCATATCTGTTGGTTTTAGGATAATGGGTCGCCCATAAGTGGGAGCCCATTTACATAAGCCCAGTTGTGTATCTGGCCTTAAAACCTATCCCTCTATATATCAGTATATATAGGGGTGCTCAGGGTTTGGAAAACCTAATGATAAGAGAGAATAGAAACTGATAGCCGCCCACAGTTTAGACAGAGGTCAGCAGCTGTGGAAACCTAGGTCACTGCCCGTTAACCCGTGGCGTGTCCTCCCGTCCGGCAGACCGTGATCCCAACCTCAGGCAGATCCGCTTCCGCTTAGGCAATCAATCCAGAGGTAACTTAATTATATGTGATTATGTTTTACCATATAGATTGCATGTATATTACATAATCCAACATTGGTATCAGAGCCGTGTTAGGTTGGTTTCCGAATTGTCGAATTTCAGGAAAATCTCCATCGAGGTCAGTTGTGATCGCGACGAGCCCGCCGCCACCGATTCAGCCACTCCGAGGCCGACATAGGGGCTGCCGGGGCCTTCGTGGCCGCGGCTCAGCCCCTGGTGGCCGCAGCCACCGTGGCTGCCGCCACGCCGAGGCTGACCGCAGCCTCGGCCCCGACTAGCCGCAGCCTTCGTGGCTGCGGCTCGGCCAAGGAAGGGCCGCAGCCTCGGTGGCTGCGGCCACCCCAGCCACGGGCCACAGCCTCGGTGGCTGTGGCCCTGCGACTGGATGCCGCGGCCTTTGTGGCCGCGGCACCAGTCGCCGAAGGCCGGGGTTCAGTCGGCCATTGATGGCCGACCGAACCCCAACCCCGTGGCCAGCCGAAGGCTGGCCATATCCTGGTGGCCAGCCGAAGGCTGGCCATATCCTGGTGGCCAGCCTTCGTGGCTGGCCACATCCTGGCGGCGGCGGCGCAGCAGCTGCTAGGGTTACAAAACCCTAGCAGTTGCAAAGTGGAGAAGATGACACTGTTCTGGACCGGTCTAAGTGAACCGGTCCAGACCGGTCTGGTTCAATACGTTGGACTAGACCGGTTCTAATCACCGGTTCGGTCCGAGATGTTGGACCGACCGGTTCAGTCCGGACCGGTTGACTGCGGTTGACCGGCCGGTTCGACCAGGACTGGTTGGCTGCGGCTGACCGGTCCGGTTCAGGCCGGTTCAGGCCGGTTTAGATGGCTGAAAGCTGTTTAAGCCGGTCTGAGCTCATTCAGAGGCTTTTGGGCTACCTGAATTGGTCCGAAACGAATTTGGTTCCGATCTTGGATCCTTAGTGGGTCTTAGTGATTTGTAATATCCGGTATTTGTGCCTGGACTATTTCATTAATAATTATTTTGGGCTAATTATATTAACTGTTAGATCAATTTAATTGCTGGGAGAGCCTTATATTGTTTAATGATGCATGACTGGATAGGTAGAACGCTGTGTGGGTTCCTTGAGTTCCCTGGTTTACTTTGTGTTTTCTGCAGGGTAGATAGTCTTGCCTTACTTTATATTGTTGGCTCTTGACTCCATGACTGGTAGAATTAACTAGGTTATGACTTGTTGAGATCCCAGCATACTGTGTGAAAATTGGTCTAACATGTTAATTAATATTTGTTAGAGTGACTTTGGTCCTCAAAGTTTTGAAAATTATAAATTAGCTCCAAATTAATTTGTTTTTGAAAGATTTCAATATATATGTGTGTGTATTGAATTGTGTGGTTTGTTACCTTACTTGCATAGGATAGATTACCTTGGTAGGGAGATCTAGCTTTGGCATAGTCTAGGTAGCAAACCTTTAGGATTGTTTTAGTAGCCTTTCAGAAGTTTGGATAAGTTCGAACTACACTTGGGGATATGTTCTTAAGTGTGAACCGGTCGGTTAGTCTGCGAGGTTCTCTGAATTTCCTTGAAAAATACTGGGACAATCGTCTTATGTTAGAGTTGAATGCTTAGTGCGATTTGTTCGACTCCGGTCCTTTGAGGACTGTTTAGACTGTGTTTCGATTGATAGTAGTAACTTTAGGACATGCTTAGAAACGGGGAGTGCTTCTCGGCATAGCTAGGGTTGTCCTCCGAATTTAAGTATGTTTTAGAGTTTGTCCTATTAATTTGAGACTTGTCTTTTTACATGCATTAGAACATTGTTCCTTGTGTCTCCATGATCCTAATCAAATTTCCTTTAGTTAGTGAAATGGCCGCCACGAAGAACATCATCGTTTAGTTGGACAAAGGTCTTAGACTTAATGGTGAGCACTATAAAATTCGGAGAAAGCATATAAAATTGGTCCTAAGTAGAAATCCATTAACCCCATCAAGAAGATTATGAAAAGACCCGATTCTGGAATAACGAATCAGCAGAAGACTTTCCATTTGAGTGGGAGGTTAATGATGCTGAAACGTGCGCCATGATGCTGAGTACGGTGGATGAGTTTGAGCTTAACACACGGCTAAAGGGCTGTGGGATACTTTGCAGGCTAGAAATGGTTCTGTACGACTGCTTAGTTATGCTCACTCAACATTAAGTTTGATTCATGCATGATGAATCCTCAGCACTCCGCGAGATAGTATCTGAGGCATATGGCCAACATGATTGTGAATCTCAAGGAGAACGGTCAGTCAGTGACCGATGAGCAGCAAATCCAGGTCGTAATCCGCTCTTTGCCTAACTCCTAGAAACAGATGAAAATCTAAATAACTCATTCTAAGGCCCTCAATACCTTTGAACACGTTTGAAGGCACATTGAGTTAAAGAGGACAGACCCAAGGTCGCTGGACCTAAGGTTGAGGTGCGTGTGGCGCCATCCTCTGGACCTAAGAAGAGTCGCTGAAGGCGAATGAGTAATGCACAGCGCGATGGCGCAAATGCATTGAAGGCAAAGTAGACAAAGACTGAGGTGAACTCAAGGACTCCTCCGAAAACAACACCGCGAAAATGTTTGCGTAAGGCTTAGAAGCCTAAGTACAGGAAATGCTCCAACTGTGGCCAGTGGGTACACTTTGTGAAGGCATGTCCTAAATCGATCTGACCTAGATGTCTTGTTGGCTACTTAGTGAACTTTGTGTTTCTAGTACAGATATGTTGACTGAGTCATGTCCTTTGTGGATTTTGGATTCAGGATCGACAAATCACATAGCCAAGGATCGTGACGTTTTCGTAGAGTACCATAGAGTCCCGCGAGAAATTAGGTGGATTTACATCGACAACAACTTTCGTGTTGAAGTCGAAGGGATTAGAACTCGTGAGTTGCGCTTGCGCGGCGGTAGAGTTTTAGTCTGATGTCATATCCTCTATGCTCCGCAGATTCGCCGATATGTTATTTCAGTCTTGGGACTAATGAAACTCGGTTTTATATTATCTTTTCATGAATCTTCCATCCAATTGTTTTTAGGTTCAACTTCGTTTGGCTTTAGTATTATTTCTGGTGGATTTATTGTTTCGGATTTGGATTCAGGCAACAATAATAATTTCATGTTTTTCTTCTACTCGCGGATATGTTTGCGATGTGAATGAAAGACAAACTAGACTTGACTACAGAGGTCAACATAGAATGCAGCGGCTAGCCCAATGGGGTTTGTTGTTCTACATTCCACAAGTGGAGTCGTCTACTTGTGTAAGTTGTCTAGCAGAAAATTCCACCGGAATGCCTTTTGGTTAGGCACCTAGAGCCGAATTTCCCTTGCAATTTATCCATTCTGATGTCTGTGACCCTCTTAGTGCTAGGGTTCGGCACGGAGCGCATAATTTCATTACATTTACAGATGATTACACCCGTTAGATAGGAGGGTAAAGGCCCTCCACCCTGATTGTGGAAAAAGAGTACCTTTCAGCGGAATTTAATGGTTTATGTAATGAAAAAGGGATCATTCATCAGTTGACGATCCCCTACACCCCTCAGCAAAATAGTTTTGCAGAGAGGCGCAATAGAACGCTCCTTAAAATGGTTCGGTCGATATGGTGCAGACTCAATTGCTGTTTTCCTTATGGGGAAACGCTTTGGAGACTGATGCCTACATCCTGAACCATGTGCCGACGAAGACGGTTAACTCCACTTCATATGAATTTTGGACTGGAATAAGTTCTGGATCTTCACCATATGCGCCCATTGGGGTGAGCCGCTAACACTCATGATTTCTCAAATAAGTTTGGGAAAGATTGGACCTAGAGGAAAGATGAGTATTTTTGGTTACTTTGATACCTCCAAGGGTTATGTGTTTATAGCCGAGCAGTACAGTGGGAGTGTTACCGAGTTCGAATCACGAGACGCGACGTTTTTAGAGAACGAATTTCCGAAGAAGGGAGAGATTGGTTTGGATCGATCTCTATATGAGATGCAAGATCAAATTGAGCAGATACCTGTTAATTCGAGTGGGAGAGTTGAAACCGCAGATGATGAATTAGTTCGTCGTTTGCCGGATTCACCGCCTGCTGAAGCGAATGAAACAGATTCTGCTCCTGATGATCTTGTTGACAGTGGGAGCATTAGGGATCTCATTCCCAGTGGGAGCGATCATGGTCGTACCCCTGGTAGTAGTGAGTTGTTAGGCCGTGGGCTAAGACATAAGTTTCCCTCCCGACGATATATGTTCGAAGGTGATGGAGAACTGAACACCCTAATATCTGACAATATGGTTATTGTGCCGTAAAATGTTAGAGAAACTCTCAATACAACCTTCTAACAAGAATGGATGAAAGTAATGGAAAATGAGATGAACACTTTGGACTAGATGGAATCTATAAGGAAGAACGGTGTTTGGGCACTGGTCAACCTTCGAGAGGACATAGAGAAATAGAGCTAAATGGGTTCTTAAGATTATGGCTATTGGAGTGAGTCTAGACTTGGAACTGCACTAGATAGACGTTAAGACCGTCTTCCTCAATGGTGAGTTAGAAGAATAGATCTATATGGAGCAGTCTGAATGCTTTGTGCAGAAAGACCATGTGTACTTAGTGTGCAAACTTCACAAATTGATCTATGGTCTGAAACAGTTCGCTATGCAGTGGTACCGCAGAGTTCATGATTTGTTCGTGGAAAATGGATTTCTCTTAATGGATGAGAATCATTGTGTGTACACCAAAAGGGTTTGGACCGAACTTTGTGTTTATGATTCTATATGTAGATGACATACTCATAGCCGTAAATAGCTTGGAGTTCCTCACACAGGTAAAGGCCTAATTGTCTTCTCTGTATGGGATGAAGAACATGGGTGAGGCGGCGCACATTCTTGGGATTTAGATCTCGAGAGGTCGCCGTAGGAGGCAGTTGTGGCTTTCAGAGGAAAGCTACATAAACAAATTGTTGGAAACGTTCAACATGAGTAACTGCGAACCAATTGAAACTCCAGTTTACATTGATCAACCTCTCAAAATGGATATATGGACTAGATAAATAAATTCTGTAGCTAAGTGCAGTCGGAAGCCTGATGTGCGCAATGTGTACTCGGCATGATATTTGTCATGCAGTCGGCATGGTATATAGGTACCAAGCTGAACCCGGATTGAAGAAATGGTAGGCAGTAAATAGGATCATGTGATATCTTAAGGGCATCGTCATGCTTTGTGCTAGAGACTTGCTAGAGATCCGAGAATCTCTGGATGACTAGGTATAACATTGCGGACTATGGTGGTGACTTTGATGAGAGAAAACCCACCTCGGATATGCTCTGCTCTCTGATGGCGCCATATCGTGGATAAGCAAGAAGCAGTCGCGCATTGTGTTGATCGTCATTGAAGCCAAATTTGTGGGTCTTGTGTGGACCACTCACTTGGTTGTATGACTGAAGAGACTTCCGGATTGATTGCTGAGTCATTGGAATCGCAATCTCCGTGATATAGAAACCCAAGTATCATAACAAGTCATAGCAAGTAGATATCAAGCAAAACTATGTTAGAGACGTGGTTAGACACAAGGTGATGAGTTTGAAGTACTTGTCTACGGATGAGATGGTTGTGGACCGTCTCTCCGACCTTGATGAGGTAGTCTTTAGTGAGGCATGTGTAGTCTCTAGGACTGTGTAGACTTAGTTGATATACTTCATTTATTATATTTCCCAGACAATGTTCTTTGACTTGAATTATATTTGAGTATGCATGTTTTCGCAGTTTGAGTATTTTGTGTGTTCATTTCTGTGATTGTTTGTTGATATATGTCAAAGTGGATTTGATCACCCTCTCACACGGGTGATAGCTTCTATGCCTTTGTGGCTGGGTGAGGCTGGTGATAGCTTCTAGTTTTTGGAAGTCCGTCGGGATAACCAGAAAGGACTTTGTGTCCGAAGCTATCTGTTTTCGCACTACGACGGATTATGGTCTGTCAATCCACTCAGGGGTCGGATGGGAGTCTTTGTGACTTTTGGTTCGGGTACTTTGTGTGCCTGATGGACATCTGTACAGCATATGGACATATGCTCCATGGGAGAGGAGATATGCTGTAGCGCGTGTTCCATACCGCGGCGCACCCTAAATCGACCATGGGTATGACCCGAGATGTGATCTTACCTCGGAGTCGTGTGAGACCCAGAGCTCTTTGCGTAAGAGACACGTACGTACCCTCAGTACTCTGAACAGAGACTTGAGGTTCAGTTCAGTGTTTGCTATCTTAGTCCGTTATCGATGGGTGCGCTCACAAGTACCTTGGACCCGGTTCTAGAAAAGCGAGTTGAATTGTGCCGATGGTTTCGTGGGAAGGGGATGGTCATTATGGGATCTTCTCGATATTGTGTCCACTAGACGGCCGTCAATCGCGGTATCGGCTGCGGTTGTGGGCACAATGCAGATGTATAGGTTTGAAAGATCATTGTGTGGTCAAACCTTGAGAAAGATTACATGGCCAAGGGTGCAGGGCACAAATCCACTGATGGTGTGAGATCCGCGAGTCACTGCAACTCCTAACAGATGCGCAGTACCTTGCTCGTAGTGCCTGCCGGTCGCACGGCTGCCTCCTCGTATGTGATTTAACTGTATAAGGAGAATTCGTTCTCTTTGGTGCTGGCTTGATGAATGAGCGCCCCCCACTTTGTGCGAGTGGGAGATGTTGGTTTTAGGATAATGGGTCGCCCATAAGTGGGAGCCCATTTACATAAGCCCAGTTGTGTATCTGGCCTTAAAACCTATCCCTCTATATATCAGTATATATAGGGGTGCTCAGGGTTTGGAAAACCTAATGATAAGAGAGAATAGAAACTGATAGCCGCCCACAGTTTAGACAGAGGTCAGCAGCTGTGGAAACCTAGGTCACTGCCCGTTAACCCGTGGCGTGTCCTCCCGTCCGGCAGACCGTGATCCCAACCTCAGGCAGATCCGCTTCCGCTTAGGCAATCAATCCAGAGGTAACTTAATTATATGTGATTATGTTTTACCATATAGATTGCATGTATATTACATAATCCAACAATATCATTTTAATACAAACCACCCATCACCATTATTAGATTATATATACTATATAGATTATAGAATATGAATATATTCTTATTTAACTGCTAATTAATTATTTTTTGGTTAAATAAATAAAATAAAGTAAGACAACCTCCTCATAAAGCTATTCATTAACAGTAAGACAATTAATTAACCAACCTGTCTGTGAAGCTGTTTAATTAATTAATCATAGTTATTATTAAAATGGCAGGCATGATGGGTGTCAATAGTTAAAATGGAATGATCGTGGTTTGTACAGCTTTTCTTATTATTTTTATTTGTACTGCTCATTGTGTTCCTCGTCATTTTTCAGCCCACAAAAAAAAACGCTACTTAAAGTAGTGCACATTGTAAAAAATCGCTACCCCAGTCGCACTTATATACATTTTGATAAATATTTTGTCAGTATACTTACTTTTTTAATTTTTTTTGGCACATAACCTCAAAATTGATCTTATTTCATCCTTTTATTATTATGAACCATATGATAAATAATAAAAAAAAATACATATTTATACTATATTTCAGTTTTACAATCTAATCCTCAAAGAAACAACGCAAAAAAGAAGTTTCTTTGGAATAATGACGTCAAAGCCGAATATTTGCTACATTGGAAAAACAAAGGAAAACATGAAAATCGATGGATAATATGAAATTACAAGTCTGGTTTTGTGATGATAATATTAATTTCGTAGTAGTTGTTCTCAACGGAAATTGAGGTAACCTTTGTATGTCATGCCAACTTGCCAGTTGGAAGGGACAACATTGTAGAGTACAATGGTCTGTTTTGTGGTTAGTGAGGTGACCTTAAAAGACAGTGCTTGTCCTCCCAATGAAGAGAAAGCTTGGTATGAAGCTCCCCAATTGTGGCTCATGCTGATCCAGTTGGTCTTACTGCCCTTAACCCACATAGTCGAGACGTCTCCTGCACCACCCACATTCATCACATACACAAGCAGCCAATACCCATTACCTTGAAGTTGGAATCGGATGCCACCTGTTGTCGGGCAGGGGACCCTACAACATATCAAATTAATGGTTGGTCAAATGCAGTATTTTTTAGAGCATGTTGTGGTAAGTAAGTAGGGTGAATAGCTCTAATATATTAAGATATTTGTCACTTGATAATTGCACCTACATATTTGAAAGTGTTATTCTATACACCAAAACGTTTGTCTGTTGTTGTTAAATGCACAGCCGTTAGTGTTTCGTCAATTGTTTTTGTTAAACATTACTATTTTTTTTATCAAAATGACAATTTTTTCCTCATGTTCATCTTCATTTCATTTTTAACACAAAATGACAAATCAAATTTAAGAAAACAAATTTGAGAATGAATTTGAACCACAAAATGCAATTTTTGATTCAAAATCAACCCATAACAACATTTATAGGATCAAAATCAACCGAAAATGTTGTTTTAAGTTCAAATATAACTCAGAACAACATTTTTGGTTGATTTCGAATCCAGAAATGTTGTTTGGGGTTCAAAATTAGATTGATTTCAAAATTTAATCTGCATTTTAAGTTTGATTTAATATTAAAGATGATATGAAGATGAACAGGAGGACAAAATTGTCATTTTGATGAATTTAACAGAAAAAATTGACAGAACAATAACGTTTGTGCAAATAAAACCACTCTAAGTGGTGCATCTAACAATATGGTCAAACATCATGGTGCATTGGGACTATTTACCCAAGTAAGTATATAGTATATAGTACCTTCTGTAATTGACCGGCACAATGCCAGCTTTCCATTGTGCAATTTTCATAAATGCAGGTTTGGCCATGTCGAAGTGGACTCTTGGTGGGTTGCACCACCCGCCATTGTTTGAGTCCTGAGCCCAGTTAGGAGGGCAGAGGTTGGTGGCAGTTACGGTGATATAACCATTTGCATAGCACCATTTCGACTGCGTACACTTAATTTGATAACATTGCCCGCATCCGTATCCATTTTGGAATAGGGTTGAGCTCAATGCAGCCGTGTTTGTTCCATAACCGGACGTGTACAAATTACCGTACCCGCAAGCTCCACCTAGATTTATCAATATCGTTATAAAAATATAGTCGTAAATTTTCATATTACGTGATTTAATCTAAAAAGATCAGTACAAATTGATATATATATATATATGTATGTATGTATGTATATACCCATTGTCTCCGAGGCGGTCTCATCGCCGTAAAAAGTTGCATGGGCAAGTGACCATGCAGACCCTTTATATGTAGTCGGTGCCGGAGCATAATAAGCCGCCATGGTTACTCGTGAAGCGATAGACAACACAAATACTAGGAGCATCACGAACATTGTTGAAGGCATGTTTCTTCTCGCTCGATCGAGATACTTTTCTAGGGTTGATCTTCCACGGTACGTATGTTTGAAGTATTTATTTGCAATACTTATAGTAAGGTCTAAGATAGCAGAAATTGTCTCTTCGTGACACCCACGAATGTATGTTTCGAAGTCAAAAGACAAATGAAATGACAAGTCATACATTTATAATATAAAAAATATTGTTGGGTGTGATAATATTATTGTATAGACGGATACAAATTATACTCATGGAATTAAGAATTTGGATGCTACAACGTGATTACCGCTAATTCTTTCCTATTCAAAGTTCTTGGCGCCGTACGAAATTAAAGTACTTGTGCTTATTTTTTTGGAAAAACAAAATAGTCAAACCATTTTTTTCAATAATCCTCACATATTTAAGTTGTCAAACCCTAATAAGTATATGGAAATGATGTTTTAAAAAACAGGTTCATAAGTTATAACTATACCATTTTATGAATCACATTTTATATATATATATACATTAACTTTTTTTATCTAACATTTTTTTTTTGCCATTTTAAATGAACCATTTTGTTCATAAGTATCTTCCCTATTTTAAGACATTTTAGTTTTCAATCTTTCTATGGGTCTTTTTTACGTATTATCGGATTATGTATTAAACTTTATAAATTTAGAATAGGGTTAATAACCAAATAACAAACTGAACTTTGAAGAAAAATCAAACAACAAACTGAATTTTTTTTGTTGACAAACAACAAACCAAACTTTAGAAATTTAGCAAACAACAAACTTACCTCAAATTTTCATTATGTTTGAACGAATTTTTCAATGTTTGAGAGAGTTATTAAGTCGTAATAATCTTTCATTAAAATACTTCAACTAATGTTGACTTAATAACTCCCTCATACATTGAAAAATTCATTCAAACATAATAAAAATTTGAGGTAGGTTTATTGATTACTCAATATCAAAAATTTGGTTTGTTATTTATCAACAAAATAAGTTCAGCTTGCTGTTTGGTTTTTTCTCAAAGTTAGGTTTGTTTTTTGATTATTAACCCTTTAGAATATTTTATACTTACTTTTTTATTTGAAGAAAATGTATGATCAACCGGTTCACAAGTAGTATGGTAAATTGTCAAAATAATGAAGTGGTTTGGACGAACGGGTTGAACCATACCTTACCATATTTTAGGTAAGGTACGGTTCTCATAGTGGTTTGGCCCCGATCAGGTTCATGTCCACCCCTAATGTATAGGGGCATAAGACTTTGTTAATTAGCAGTAAAAAAAAAAAAACTCTACTAAATAGCGACAATACTGCGAATCAAATCTAAAATAATATATACCATTAGGCCCTCATAATCTACAAGGCAGAGCCACCTAGGCCCTCAATACATCTTACCTTGGGGAGCAAGAAATCAACTAAACCACTAGTTAGCGGCAGTTTAGTGGCGCATCCAAGAGTATGTAAGACATGAGTTTCACATTGACATACATAAACAAGGACAAGCATCTGCTATTTTCTCTCATACATAATTCACAAGCCTGCATTATGTATGTATGTAAATGACAATGCATAAGACCAGAGGAGATATCCCGGCCTTCTTAATCAGGCAATGTAATCAAACGTGACTTGGAGTCGAACACCAATGGAGTTTCACAGCTGAATCAAAAAATAAAAATCAAACCAGATTTCAGAAAATGGATTTCTCATTTATCACCAGAAAACCCGAATTAGATCCTTACTTGGAGCATTTGAGGTTATTTGTGTTGCCGCCATTGGAAATTGACAAGATGGTACCGAAGAAAGAGGTGTTTTCAGTGCCACAGTTTGGACATGGACCCTGAAATAGAATGAAGATCATAGTTTGCTTGGATAGCAAGTAAGTGATTTGAAGAGGGAGGAGTTGATTTAACCTTCAGGATGAGGAAATCTTTAACGACAATGTTTGTGAGGACACTCGCCAAGTACACAATAACGGGAACAGCGGCGAACCATGTGAAGATGAAGCTAAATGGCTCTGGAAGCTGAAATAACAATTGATGAGTTGTAATGAACTCTAAATAGTAGTTAACTTATTCGTCAAGAAACCTGAAGGGGATCATGAAAATTCACCCAGTACCTCCAAGAGATACGTAATCTCAAATCCCGTAAGATCATCCAAGAAAAAGAACCTAGTTGAACCACAACAAGAGGATTAGGTATCTGACACAACACAATAACACGACATGTTGAGGAGACGGTCTTAAATTTTTGGATATTGCCTTAGCATGTTCTTTCTAAACAATTTTAATCAATTTAAACCCGACTAATATAGTATTTATAAAGGGAGTAATAGACTATATTTATTTTCAATTTTGCTTCGAAAAAATGTTTAAATTCACCAAACAAAGATAAATTTGAGACTAAGTTAACTTCAATAAATTAATGTAAATATGTATGCGTCTCTATCTAGACATGATACAGTATTTGGTATAAAGTTATTACTTACAGTCCAAGTGCCACAACAGTTGCAGGGACATTCAACAAGAACATCTTGAGATAATCAACAGACAGATCACTGTAAACTTTCCGACTACGAAGACTACAGCGGGGCCCTTCAGCAACGATTTCACTGCCTTGCGCCTTTCCAAGAGTCGTAATATTGTATCAAATCAGAGAAATCGATTCTATCATTTTCTCAATCTAAGGTCTCAATGGATCACTAACCTTCAACCGTAGTTTTAATTGATCGAATTCTTCATCACTTAAGATTGAGTTGCCAGAAACATAGGCCATTGAAGCTTCCAGAAATCGCTGTTCATCAGAACCTGCAAATTCAGTGACTCAAAACGATTATGTTAAGTCGAATCCAAAAAATTGTTGTTTCATAATGATCCATGAAGATCGAAGAGGAGAAGAACGGAGTATACTTAGCATGACAACGCTGCTTCCTTCCCACATCAATTCTTCCTTCAAATTATCGAATTCTTCATTCGACATGATTGCTTTTCCCTCATAATAAAATGCCTGTTTGAAACAACAGAGGCTTGAGCTTAACTAACAACAACTAGTTAACTAACTGACCAAAAAGCTCGAATTTATCGATCAATGAAGACATTGGAACATAATAATATCATAGAAACTGCAGCCCACATAGCAATATATATCGGATACCAAGAAAATGAAATTGATTTGAGATCCATACTTGCATGGCCTGAAGAAACTCTTGTTCGAGTTCACCGATCGACTTCTTTTCTTTCTTATCTATGCTACAGAAAGGCAGAATGTTACTATCTGTTTCTTCTTCTCCTACCTTGCCTGAGAACATGAAATGAACCACTGTCATAACCACACGAAACTCAAAATGCAATCCCTAATTCGGTAACTCCAAAACCCATTTCTTTCATGGATGGATACATACACTAACAAATTCTTCTTAAACTCAAATTAATTCTGCAATTTCAAGTTTTTCACTTGCAACTATAATTCACTTCCCCGTGAATTTTTGTTGGGATTAAGAATTACAACTATACGGTGCCGCTCATTCGGACTGTCGAGCCTGATCATCAAGCTATGACACCACCGTTAGAAATTTCTCGTTCAGGTCACCTTAATTTATAACTCAATAGTCACTACAACAGAAGAATTCAACTACAACAGCTTCTTATCTCTCGTATAGATATAAAGAGATATATAAGGAGAGGGTACACTTCACAATAACCCTCACTCTTATAATAGGAAAATACCGACTTTAACAAAGGAAGAACTACAACTACAAGTGTTTAGGAGAAAACTCTACGCTCTCTAACACTAACCCTTTCTCTCTGAACGTCAAGTTCACAAAACTCTCACACTCTTGACAGTAGATTGTCGATGGAATATATGCCTAAACTAAACTAATGCAAACCCACATATATATACATATATGATATATATATATAGAGAGAGAGAGAGAGACGTTTTATTTGATTGACAATGAAGCATTCCTTAGCGCCTCAGCAAACAAAACCAGATGAATGAAGTAAACTTCCCCTTCATGCAACCACCAAATCTTCTACCGCGTGGTCATTTGTTTTCTTCATTTGGTCATTAAATTAGGTTTAATTATTTTTACCGATTTCTCCTTTTCTGTATGCAATTCAACAGCTTATACTATGATGATTGAGAAGCTAACTAACTAATGCATTATTGTTCCAATCAGCATCAATCAACGTGCTGACCTTGCTGATCAGCAGTGGCTTTGGGCGGAAGCACAAGCGTCCTTCCGCGACGAACCCAGACCTGATTTCTTCCACTAAAGGACCTAACCTTAGAAGGAGACACCAGTTGCAGAGAGGACGGCAACGAAATCGATGACTTCCAATTGGGCAGGCCAAAGAGATGACTGCATGTCACAGTGGCACCTAACTTGCTCGCCATCAAGATCGAGCTCGATGCTGCTTGATTGCAGCCTATGGTGGAAGAGGAACTTGAGTGTGTTGTTGAACTGTAGCCAATTGGTGAAAGATCTCATTTTTCAATATTTTTTTCTGCAGAGATTTGATGTTTGGAGGGAAATCGGGACAGGTTGAAGATAAGGCAGCAAGCAACGTGTGGAGAGAAACGGAACCGCTATTTTTGTCTTCTCGCTTTATGAGAATTAGCGCTCACTCTTGGTTGAAGTTTGTGAAGAAGTTAACAAATTTACCTTTGGGGCTAAATTGCAAAAATATGCCACATCATCGTACAGATGTTTTCAGATTATACAAATTGTAAAATACGACATTACCCTAAAGTTTACGTTAATTTTAACTTTTAAATTTTAGCTCTAATATTTGGACCAAATGAAAAAATTTCCATTTCCATTCGATTGTCGTTTAGTTCAAAAGGAAATCTCATCATGTGTTTGACACATGATTTTTTATCATTTTGAAATGACAAAATCACCCTCCATTACAAACACTCTTCTTCTTTCTCTGTGGTATTCTCTGATACAAGGTCTGCAGGTCTTCTTCTTCTTCTTCTTCTTTCATCAAACGACTTTATCCCGTAGAAGAATGAACAAAATTATTCGACTGCGGGGTGAAGATGGGGCGTGGTTGGAAAGTGACTGACATATCCAAAATGAGCTTCACGCATTCTACTCGAATCTTTTCACTTCGGACAGACCGAATGGGGGGGAACGGGCTGAGTTTGATCAGGGACTCGAGTGTTTGAGGAAACAGGTTTCGGGGGAGATGAATGACGATCTGACTCGGATGACGACGGGGGATGAGGTCCGTAGGGCATGCTTTCAGATGGGGGGGTCAAGGGCTCCGAGACCGGATGAGTTCTCAGGTTCCTTCTTCCAAAGGAGTTGGGGCACTATCGGTCCAGACTTGATCACTTCTGTCAATGCATTCCTCGAGACAGGTACCATGCCCCATTTCCTTAACTCGACCGATATTACCTTAATTCCCAAATCAGCTAACCCCTTGAGTGCATCAGATTTCCGACCTATTAGCTTGTGTAACTTCGGTTATAAGATAATCTCGAAGTTTCTGGCAAATAGGGTTAAAACCTATCTGTCGGAACTGGTTACCCCGTTTCAAAGTGCCTTCGTTTCAGGAAGAAGGATCCATGATAGCATCATAATTGCTCACGAGATGTTCCACTACCTGAAAACGAGAGGGAAGCCGAGAGGACCGAAGGGGAGGACGGAGTACGCTCTTAAGATCGATATGCAGAAGGCTAAGGAGGTGAGGATTCGCAGAGAAGTGGGTCTGATGGATCGAGGCTTGCATTTCCACGGTCACCTATCAGATTAACGTCAACGGGAACCATACAGACCGCATCATCCCATCAAGGGGCCTAAGACAGGGTGACCCCCTTTCCCCCTACTTATTTATCTTGGTAGCTGATGTTTTGTCAAGGATGCTTGATGATCAGGTGTCCAAAGGCCACATTCGGGGGATTCGGCCGAAGAGGGGGTGCCCCGAGATTCAGCACCTCTTCTTCGCGGACGACTCGATCTTCTTCCTCAAGGGATCCATTGATAATGCGAAGAACCTCAAGAGGATACTTGAACGATATTGCTCTGATTCGGGCCAAAAGATCAACTACTCCAAGTCTTGCCTCTTTTTCAACTCGGTCGCGGACGAGGATTTCAAGTCGCACATTTCGAAACTCTTCGGGGTCGAGCAAACCGTAGACCCGGGGTTCTACTTGGGCCTTCCTATGGTATGGGGCAGGTCGCAGAAAGATGCTTTGAACTATCTCAAAGAGAGAGTCCGAGACAAGATTCAGAGTTGGCGAAACCGCATGCTCAACCAAGCGGGAAAGGAAATTCTGATCAAGGCTGTTCTCAATGCCATTCCAACCTACGTGATGCACGTGTTCAAGTTACCGACGACATGGTGCAAGGAGATCAACAGCCTCATATCCCGGTTTTGGTGGGGCTCACGCGAAGGGGCTCGGCGAATTCATTGGAAGAGTTGGGAGGCAATGACACACGCAACAACGAACGGAGGTTATGGCTTCCGGGAGATGCAAGCTTTCAACAGGGCCATCCTTGCAAATATGGCATCTCGGGTCTTGTCAGAACCGAACGCTCTTTGGGTCCAGGTTATTAAAGGTGTGTACTTTCCCAATACTTCATTCCTGCAGGCGACAAGGGATAATAGGCCATCTTGGGCGTGAGCTAGCTTGATGGAGGGGCGCTCGGTAATTCAAGAAGAAGGGGTCTGGGCCCTAGGTGATGGCAAATCAATCAGGTCATTCCACGACCCGTGGGTTCCACATCGACCGAACTTTAGGGTCCGACCGAGAGTGAAGTCAGCAGGGCATCTCAATAGTAGGGTGGCGCAATGGGTGAACCCGGAAGATCATTCGTGGCGAGAACAGGAGGTCTGACATGCAGTCCGGTCGGAAGATGTGGACTAAGTTCTAGCCATTACTATCCCGATACTGCAAGAGACCGACGTGCTCAGATGGCCCCATACTCGGAGTGGTGATATCTCGGTAAGGTCGGCATATCACTGCATCCATAGCAGAATGACGCCCCATGAAGTTGACCTTAATCGGCTGCCACATCCGGACCTTCGGCCTAAGATCAAAGCCTTCCTGTGGAAAGTGGCAACCAAATTCTTACCGACTAGGGGCAGTCTTGCACGAAGGGGTGTCCCGTTGTCAGCCCTATGCTCGAGCTGTCTGGTTGAGGAATCGATTGAGCACGCCTTGTTCGGTTGTTCGTGGGTCCAACAGGTATGGATGAGACATATGCCATTGTCAGCCTTGGACATGGCCCGAAATTCAATTGATGATTAGCTGATATGGGCAACAACCGGGAACCAACCTCGCAGAACGGACGCGGAGCAAACATGGCCTCGGGTGATGATTGTCTGCTGGGTTATTTGGAAATCGAGATGTAAATTGGTGTTCGAAGGTACACGTCCGGTGGTCGAGTCTATTTTGCAGGAAATCCTTCGACTGTGCCAAGAGATGATCACGGTCAACCAAACCACCCGGCAGCAACCACCATTCTCGGCATGGTCTCGGCCACCGGAACATATCATCAAGATTAACTGCGATGCCTCTTGGTGTGGGCGCACGAGTCGGGGTGGAGTAGCTGCCATCGCGAGAAACTACTCGGGCGAGGTTCGGGGAGGTATGTCTTCGATTAAATCAGCATCTTCGGTGGAGGAGTTGGAGGTCGAAGCTATCCTAGTTGCGGTCAAGCTTGCAATTGACAATGGGTGGCCGAGAGTCATCATTGAGTCTGACGCAATATGTGTCGTTAATCACCTTCTTAGGAAGGGTTTCATTTGGAGGATAGCGTCAATGTTGTCGAACGCGATCACTCTAGCATCACAGTTAGAGCTCACCGCGTGGGTGCATATCCCCCGATCTGCAAACTCGTGTGCGGATTGAGTTACTAAACATGTGTTAGCGGGGTCGTGTCCTCCGGACTGGGTGTTATCACCCCCGACCTCTCTTTTTAGGTTAATTGTTACGGATAATATCTTGTATTCGGACCCTATTTCGTTTCCGCATTAATCAAGTATAGTCTTTGGGCAAAAAAAAAAATCTTGATATAGTCGTAATCACTGTCGTCCCTAGTAGCCAATTAGTATTGTTGTACGATTTGTACATTTAATACTAATTGTCCTTCTTATCCTGTGTTTGAGTACTCTTGGAGGGGGAGGGGGTCGCCCATAAAAAGATTTATTATGGCAGCACATTAATATCAAGAGGTGTCACCTCTTCCCCCGATCGAAGTCGTTAGTTCAAATAAATTGGATTGGGCTATCTATTCAGGTATAAGGTCGATGTTGATATCAATCATGTATAATCAATTCGAAAGTCCAAATCCAAGTGTGATTTTAGGATTTTAGCGTTAGTTAATTATCTACATAATAATGTATTTTTTTAGTAAGTATAAAATTATATTTATAATTTAAAGTAACGTTATTAAATAAAAAAATTAAAGGGTACTATCAGGAGTACCCTGCAAACTGCAAAGGACACAACTTTTACGGTGCGTTTGTTTGACGGAATTCGGAATACGGAATAGGAATTGGGAATAAGGAATAGGAGTTAAGAATATGAAGTTGTTTTTTTGGTGGAATTGAATAGAACGGAATAAGGAATTATGTTGTTTCTTTGGTGGAATTGTGTACGGAAAAGGAATGGAATGTGGTAAAATGACATATTTGCCCCTCTTTGTATATGTATAGTATATAATAAAAATAATTTGCATTAATTAATTATAAAACTTTAAAATATTAAAAACGTTTATTTAAATTTTAAAAAAACGAAATTTTTATTTATATTTTTTTTAAAAAAGACCAATTTATTAATTTTATTTAAAAATTATTCAAAATTCAGACTTACTGGTTAGTACCACCATTTTATTGTATTATCATGATACTTAAACACAAACATATGAAAATTACTTTGTATTATCATGTATACTTTTTTTTTTGGACCGAGATTATCATGTATACTTAATTAATATAACTTTTCAAAATGGATTATATTATTACCAAAAGTCCAAAACCCACATGAACCAAATATTGGAAACCAGTGATCATGCCTATTCCGCCCTTTGTTTTTTACATTATCAATATAACAATGAGGAACACAATGAAGTAGATTCCATTCAATCAATTGATTCACAGCACTATCCAAAGCAATCAACTATAATTAATACCAGAAATGGATCTGTCAAATTGAATGTTGGTTTCGTTCAGTTAGAACTGAACTCCCGATTCCATTGCTCAAGATCCTCCCACTTGCTTTTCTGCAAGCTCGGTCTTATCACCGCCATCGCCTTCTGGAAATCTTCATACCGTAGGGATCGCACCTAGTAAAGCATACACAGAAACATAGAAGTAGATCCTAGAACATTAACATCACCATATTATCAAGCATCTTGACATAATTACCTGATTTGTGTTAACTTTGAGAATATTTGGATCGATCTCTCGTATTGGCATCATTGCAGCTTCTTCGCACAAAGCTTGCAAAGCACTGCAGTTCACACGATATCACGCTCACACAGCTGAGAATCGATATCACGCTCACACAGCTGCAGGCACCAGACAGTTCAAAATAAAGAAAAATCTATCTACTTACGAAAGAGATGAGCTAAGCCACATTTGAATTCTGATAACTCTTGCCCAATTTCCTTCGCTATCTGTTATACAATGATTATAGCAAGTCTATCAGCAAAGCACCAGAACCATGCCCAAGCACGAATTAGGACCCATTTTTTGAATTGTCAATGATGATAGAGTTCAAAACACCTATTGAAGAACAGCTTAATGTTTAGTTGGGAGCATCATTAAGCTGAAAAAAAGGTTGGTATTAAATTTAAAGGCAATGCAGAAGAATAGATTCAACTGAATGGCACACAAAACTAAAAGGTTGGCAACTTGTATTGTCATACTCAAACAGCTGACACAACTAATTGAAGGAGTACAGATTTTATTCATATGTATAATAGTGAGATCAGAGGGCACCATACCTCTCCTCGTTATTGAAGTTTTATGCAAAAAGCACCTTATTCCTAAAATAGACAGATTTAACTATCATTTAGCATCAAGACTAGCTAAATAAAGAGCAAGATCTTTCTCCTTAACAATAACAATGTCAATAACATCAGATTTCGTGCTAAACCGCATTAACTGATGTAAAAAATCTCAGTTCACCCTTTAGACACTGTAATCCCCTCTGATATTAGAGACACATTGCAGCATAGATCTTCTGGGACAAGATGTGAGAGTTGTTGGCATAATATTTATTCATGGTCTATTTATAAAATAAAAGCTGGTTCAAACAAACCCACCAAACTAATCTGGATATGTTTTACAAGCAAGGACTAAAAATATACCTGAACTCATCCAATGAATAGCCTCAATCGAGCCAATCCCGAAAACTCTCAAAAGAAACAACCACCAGAGTGAAACCTCACAGGTAAAATAAAACTTTCGAATATCATCTGGATCATAAACTGCTTAAGGGATCTTAATTGTAGTTTTTGAAAACGCATATCCAAAATCAGCATATAGTTATGCCACAGTCTACAATCCATTTCAAGTGCATTGTTTCTCAATTGAGCAAGTGAGTTCTGTCGCATTAACGCTACCATTCAATGTTAAAGGCAAATAAGCACTGCATTTATTGCATACGTTTGTTTTTACCATTTTAGGGAATCATCTTACAGAAAATCATGCCGCCACCACCAAACACAGATAACATTAACAAAAAACAGTACACAAAATAGGTAAATATCAAGACCATACCAGCAAGGATCACCACAGAAATACAAAAGGCTCTATCAGCATGCCATATCCTCATATCGATAAAAAAAAACATAAGACCAAAATGACAGATTTCCCACCCAGGCGAAGCCTGTGTTTAACCAGTTCAAGAGGTAAGTGGGGATAATGCAGCGTAAAATAATCCAATTAACACAATATACAAAGCAACTGATTTAACATGAATAAGTGGATTTGGTGAGATCGAAAAAGGACACTTGTGATTTAAGCTGCATACAAACGCCGCAGATTCACGGAGGCACATCGGCTGCTGCGACGACTCCAAATGTACGGGCTGGACGAACGAGACACCGCTTATTAACAGGAACAGAAGCGCCGCAGCCGTAGATGGAGGCGTCATCGGGAAACGAACACGCGAAACCCTGAAGCTGCTCAATGGAACGAACCAATCGTCAAACCTTTTACTCTGCTTCTTCCTCAAGAATTGACGATTGGAGCTGGAGAGGTCATTTTTGCTGGAAACAGGGATCGGTTGGGAATCGCAGCTCAGAGGATGGAAGGTGGTTGGTGATGGCTGAGCTTCAGAAGGATCTGCGCTTTCAACACAGAGGTTCAGCAGATTTCAGGCGCAAATCAACGATGGCAGGGGAGTAATTACCCAGAAATCACGAGGGCAATTCAGTCATTTGGAGTCGGAATCCGGATTCCGACCCGTGTGGGCTTAGGGAATCCGAGGTTTTTACCCGGATTCCCTAAGCCCGGACCGCCCGGATTCCATAACCCTCAGAATTGCCAATTCTGTGAAACGAACATGGGGAGATGGATTCCGTAAGCCCAAATCCGGGCCAAATCCATCAAACGAACGGGCCATTATAGTTGTAACCTTGTTTACTTTAAAAAGAAACTGCTCCCTGGTTAGAACCTCTAAGAACCTCTAAGGGGGCCACATATTTGTTTGTCACTAAATATGGCTAGTCAAGTACATAAATCTCGTACAAGATTATGAAAAGTAAGATGATGAAGATTATTTAGCTAGGTTCGGTAAAACAATAGTAAGCACCAGTTTTTTTTTTGGCCATTAGTAAGCACCAGTTGATGTGATATGAATGTTAGATTATAATATTTAATAGATAAATATTATAGCAATAAATATAGAAGATAGTATTAAATTGTTATGACCCAAAAAAAAATGTATTAAATTGTAATATTTAACATATATATAATAAGAGGTTAATAAATAAATAAAAACGAACTTTGAGAAAAATTAAATAGCAAATAATAAGAATAATTTTGTAAATCATTTCATTATATTAATTATTTAAAATTACCTTCATCCCTTTTGCATTAAGAAACTGATTTAATGTCCTCCTAATTACTCCCTTCCCTTTGTGTATTAGCTCACTGCTCGTAGCTACTTTATTATCATCCACAGTGCTGACCGAGAGTTGCAGAAGCACGAGCCACCAACCGCAACTGTTTTGTAACATGCTATTTATGGACACTTGCAAACTACCCCATGCTAGTGTATTTATCTATGAACAATCATTTTTTTAAAAGTAAATATAGTTAAAAAAAATAAGTACAAAAACAATTTAATTAGAATAGTAGGCATGCGCGCGTCAGTCGGGTGCGAGTTGTTCCACAACCCACACCACAAGGCAGCGTGCTAATAGTATATATTTTTTATTGAGACGATGTTTAATTAAAAATTAAATTATATATTTATTAAAAAAATAGAATGAGTAGATATTTGCGTCGATTTGTATCTATTTGAGATCTCTATCTATGTATATAATGTATATACATAATGAATGTATACATATGTATAATATTTGATCTATTGTACCATATACTCAGTCTGAAAGTCGAAAATCAACGTCGTTAGTGTCATTTATGTCGTAATTAAATTATATATGTACTGTAATTTTTTTGAGTAAGTATACAATTAAATCTTCATCAATTAATTATAGGACAAACGATGTTAGGTTAAAAAAATAATTATATACCTAATTCAAAAAAATCCAAACAAACTATAGAGTAGGGAGATAATTGAATTTTGTCATAAATGTCCATAACAGTATTGAGTTTCGACTTAAAAGGTCTAAGTTGGATTTTTTTAAGTCAAATTTTCATATCTCAACTTAAGGAAAAACATTGAGTCAATCCGTAAAACAAAATTTAATATTTTTTTGCGTCGTTTCGATCGCAATTCAAATATCTACCCACTCTATTATTTTTAACTTTTTTTTAATAGATATATAATTTAATTTTTAATTAAACATCATCTCGTTGAAAAAAAACTATACTATATATCATCAACACCCCACCAAAGGGTGGCATGCCCTCGGGGGTCGGTTGTTTCACAACTCGCACCCGAGAGTCGCGCGTATACCTACTTTTCTAAATATATATATTATACTTATTTTTCTAAATATTTTTTTTAATTATACTTCTTTTATATATAAAAAAACTGAATAATCACTAATAAAGGAAAACCCTTATCCGATTTGGGATAATAATATATATAACTAAATTAGATAATATAAGAAAAGTGATTTTGTGTGCAAATTTTTATTGGTTTACAAGAAGAATACACATAAAGTCAACCTTATGATACACTCATACACATCGAATTAATTTGTATTATTTTATGCATCCATTTCTTGAAATACATGTGCCGATGGAGTAGTTTAAGGTCTGTCGTGGGTGATCTAACAGTGGGTAGCCCTTACCCGGCCCGTGCTTTTCCAACCTTACAGTCAGAGCTCGGCGATCGATAAGGGTCAGGTGAGAAGTGCCATCACATGCTTAATCAACTTAACAGTACCAGACCCTTCTGCATGTCATGTCCTCATACTGTCACGTCTATAAAACCCCTAAAACGTAACCTATCATTTCTTAAAACACCTTTCTGGTACACTCAAACACCATATATATATACAAACTAGTGAGGTTAAGGTTTAGGGTTTCATTCTCACAAGCTAGAGATGGCCTCAGTGATGGTGCCTAGAGTGGAGAGCTTGGCTAGTAGCGGCATCCTATCCATCCCCAAGGAGTATATCCGGACAAAGGAGGAGCTCAGCAGCATTTGCAACGTGTTCGAGGAGGAGAAGAAGGTTACCGGGCCACAGGTCCCGACCATTGACCTCAAAGACATCATGTCGAAGGACGAGGTTGTTAGGGAGACATGTCGATCCAAGCTCAAGCATGCAGCCGAGCAATGGGGAGTGATGCACCTCGTGAATCATGGCATACCCGATGAGTTGCTCGAACGTGTTAAGAAGGCTGGAGAGGCCTTCTTTAACCTCCCGATCGAGGAGAAGGAGAAGCACGCCAACGATCAGGGGTCGGGAATGATTCAGGGTTATGGAAGTAAGCTTGCTAACAATGCAAGTGGGCAGCTCGAGTGGGAGGATTATTTCTTCCACCTTATTTTTCCTGAGGATAAACGGGATCTATCCATCTGGCCTAAAAACCCTAGTGACTACAAGTGAGTGAGATAAATACTACGTTATTTTTTAATAATAATAATAATTATTAATTATTATCATTAGGGTTAGTATAAACAAATCTTTACCTCAACTTTGTGAACTTTACAAATTGTTATCTGAATTTTACATTTTTAAATTTTGCTACCTGCACTTTCAGACTTGGGGAAAATTAAGTTTTCCGTTAAATATGAACTGAAAATGACATCACAACACATGATTGGTCTAAAACAATTAGAAATTTTCTAAAAAAAACTAGAAAAATAATAGGGGAAATAAGAGTTTTTAATATAATATTTTTATTGAAAAATATGAAAAAAAAAATTAATCATTTATTATTATTTTTATTTCATATTTTTAATAAAAATATTATATTAAAAACTCTTATTTTATATAAAAAACGTTTTTTTTAGAATTTTTAAAATATAGTATAGTTTATAAAATTATGGACCAATCATGTGTTGTCACGTCATTTTCAGTTCATATTTAACAGAAAACTTAACAGATGTAACAATTTATCCCAAATGTCAAAGTTTATGTAACACTTTTTATAATAAAGTTAAAATAGTAATTTATAAAGTGTACAAAGTTGAAGTACCGATTTGGTTATTTACCCATTATTATATCATTAACCATGTAGATTTTATACTTTAATACTTTATAATCGTCTAATAGAGGGCCTCTGTGACTTTTGATATTCTAGGAATGCAACCGAAGAGTACGCTAGACTTCTTCGTGTCTTGGCCACCAAGATCCTCTCTGCTCTATCCCTCGGTCTAGGTCTGGAAGAGGACCGTTTGGAGAAGGAAGCAGGTGGGATCGAGGAGATGCTGCTCCAGATGAAAATCAACTATTACCCCAAATGCCCTCAGCCCGAGCTAGCCCTCGGAGTAGAGGCCCACACCGACGTGAGCGCCCTCACCTTCATCCTCCACAACATGGTCCCAGGCCTGCAACTGTTCTACGAGGGCAAATGGGTCACTGCCAAATGTGTGCCTAACTCCATTATCATGCACATTGGCGACACCATTGAGATTCTAAGTAATGGGAAGTATAAGAGCATTCTTCATAGAGGGTTGGTCAATAAGGAGAAGGTGAGGATTTCGTGGGCATGTTTCTGCGAGCCACCTAAGGAGAAGATTATCCTTAAGCCGTTGCCGGAGATGGTGACAGACACTGAACCCGCGATGTTTCCTCCTCGTACGTTTGCTCAGCATATGCAGTATAAGCTATTTAGGAATACGCAGACACTTAATTAGCGACGCTTTGTTGTTTAGTGTTGGGATTCCCTTGTTCTCTTCTGTCGGTTGTGGTGGGTGATTCAAGTTACGTTGCTCTAGCTGTCGTCGTATGGTTCTACGTACGTTGCAATAAAAGTTATTAAATGTCGGATTCGTCATTCCGGTCTTACTTGAGGATTGTCATTTTCTGTCAGTCAAACATTTAAAGAGAATGAAAATAATTGATATAAATAACGATGCTACGTTGTCATACTATTGCCTATTGGGGACAATTTTTGTTCCCCACAAACGTTTTATTGTCCTTCAACATTTGCCAATTGTCAAAGTTTGATGTTAAGTTTTTTTATTATTCCTTTTTAGCTTAATTACAAATTTTGGTCATTTATATTTAATTAGTTTAGCTTTTTTTTTTTCACATTATTAAATGATCACGTATGTTTAAAAATGTTAAATTTTATCCAAATTTATGTCAATTAGTTACTTATAGATGATAACTGATATTTAATAGTAATTAAAATGAAGATTTTATGCTCCCATTATCTTCTTTATCTTCTTCTTCCCTTGTTCATTTTTTTTCTTCATATTCTTTTTCGATGAACAACCCTATATCTTCAAAATGAACCCAGAAATCTAATTTCTGGGTTCATATTGAATCGCAAAACTTATTTTTGAGTTTGGGTTGGAAATAAGAAAAAAAAAAAGTGCCCCTTTCCTTTCCTCGCTCTCATCATGTTTCTTTTCTCCCTCTCTCTCTTCTCATTTCTATTTTGCATTTACACTGTATTATTAATCTCTCTAAGTGTGATTCGATTAACCATAATGTTTTCTTAATTTCTTTTGATGTTAAACATCATGACAAATTTTTAAAGAAAGAATGGGTCTTTTACAAAGAATTAATACTTTGTCAGTTTTTTTTTATCACAATACTTTGTCAGCGTATATTAGACCTGTCAACTCGGATCAACCCGACCCGTCTGACCCGTTGGACTGTGTGAGTCGACCCGACCCGCCGTACTGTGCGGGTCAGGTTTTCCAACCCGAACCTGACATGGCGGGTTGGCGGGTCAAACCGCCACACGATTCTGCCTGCAGCTTCCATTTTATAACAGATTTCCAAGGCATTGGAATGATCGCCAGCGTTACATTCTTCCTGAATTAGAAGATCATAAAGCTCATAAGCTCTTAGTCCAGCTTTTGCACCCTTTAAAAAAGACTATGTTTGCATCCTCCATGTGCTTGGTCCTCACAAGCTCCTCTGTAGATAAAAAAGAATCAATTTTAGTTTTTTCTGTCAATAACTCTCAATTTAAACGTGATTTGCGCGCGCACCTCAGTTGCCTCCTTCAAAGAAAAGGTATCTACACAACCTGAAGCCCATATTGTGGTGTGAGTCGGTTCGTCGAAGCATTAGCAATCATTTGAAGAGGTGGTGTCTTGTATCATTCTTTCTTATACTTTGAAGCTATGTGATATTTGGTATCTGCAAAGATGTGTTGTGCCATACTTCATAGTATACACATAAATGACTAAAATAAGAAACCTTATAATATATACATATTAATCGATTATTCATTGTTGTCATGAGCTGTAAAAACTGTTATTTTATATGATAGTATATATAATTTGTACTGAACTCATTTTCAATTATGCTGCCATAAAAGTTGTGGTTCTTAAGGGATATTAAATAATTAGGAGAAGTAGAATGTAAAAGTACAACTAAAGAGTAAATAACCAGAACATGTACTAACAAAAACTATCCATGCTTGTCGTATATCAAACTTAAACTTCTCCATGGCAGAGAGAACCTCCAATCATCTGGTGGAGGAGCAGATGGAGTGAGGAAGTGTAGATGAGAATGGTGAGAGAAGATAGAGCTCGTCATTTGGGAGAGGCTTTTTGGATAAAGCGAGGGAGAGACTTATCGGGATTTAAGAGATGAGGGGACGCCGTTTAGGTTTTCGTTTTATTCTTTTTTCTTTACTACGGGTCGGGTTCGGGTTAAACGGGTCAACATGGACCCGACCCGTCTCTTGTGGCGGATCAGACGGGTCAACTCGAAAACGACCAGTCATACCTTTTTTTGCGACTCGGACTCGACTCTAACCTGAGTCATTTTCGAGTCGGGTCAAATTTTGACAGGTATAGCTTATATGGTTACAATAATAAATCAAATTTAATATTAAAAAAAAAAACATAAATGCCATGATTAGCAAATTAAGTATAATAATGCATGTAGAGATATGTGAAAAGGACGGACATGTAGAGGTATGTGAGAGGAGAGGAGAATGAGAAAGGTCACAGTGGGAAGGTAGAGGGGGCACGAGAGATGGAAAGTAGGGTTGACGATGGTTAGAGTATGGTACAGGTATGATAAATATCATATTTTTAAATCACATACTATAACTATAACCATTACGGGTACAATTTTCAATATCATAACCATTAAAATAACTGTGGTTATTAACCATGGTTTTACCCGTATAGCCATATTTATTCCACACATGTAATATAATAAAAGACCAAAAATTTTATTTTAAAAAATACATAAATCTATATTGGCAACAATAAAAATATATAAAACTAATTTCGTGGTTATTTATTACATGTATGTCTAGTAACTTCCATTATTTAGTATATATTAGTTTATTAATAATAATTTATTATTATATTTATATAATAACCATGGGTATAACTAAAATACCATAACCATAATCATTATGGGTAGAAAATTCATCATCATAATCGTACCGTACCATAATGGTACAGTTAACCATATTAAAGAGTAACAGTTATAATTATGGTTATGAGATTTTTACCGCACCATTGCATACCCTAATGAAAAGAGGATATTCATATGGTGGAGAGGAATGAAAGAGTAGGCACTTTAGAAAGGGAGAAGAATGAAGATTGTGTACGAGAATGAAAGGAGGAAAGATGAGAGGATAAATATGTAAAATATACTTAGGTTGGATAAATATGTAAAATACACTTAGGTTCTTTTAGTCTTTTTAATAAAAATGGCCAGTAAAAGTAATTGTTAGTTTGTAAATTTTTTTTTATATAATATTTGACATAATTTCACCAAAATTGCATTACTACTCTTAAAAAGCAATATACTTTGGAGCATGACAGAAAAATCCATGATTTTTTTTTCCTCCGAGTACGATATAAAACAATTTGTATCTATGCGTATGAGTTTGTCTTAAAATATTTTGTATCTAAACAACTCATATACGTTTAGACCAGTGTTATCAGAACCAGTCTGTCTCTCAAATCGACGATGGGCTGTTTCTTGGTTCAGTCTGTCCAATCGGATCAGACTCGGTTCAACGTGTGGTTCCCTGTTGACAAGCAAAAAAAACTGAAAATACAATTACAAACTACATAGTCTCAAACACACACATAATTACCTCAAACGTCATAGTCTCAAACACACACAAACTACATAGTCTCAAAATCAAACACAATAGGTCTAAACTTTAAACATAACTTCTAAACCGAAGAAGTTGCTCGGTCGAACCAAAGACGTCGGTTTAAACCGAAGAGAACCACCCAAAAAATTTAAACCATCCCAAACACTGTTCATATGCATTTCGATCTTATAGCTGAAACCAAACCGGACAGAGGTCCGGTTCCCGATCGGACCCAGTCAGACAGCCAATCCGGTTATGATAACACTGATTTAGACAAGCTTAATAATTGTGTCTAAACACGTGTAATATGTAAATATATACCTAAACACAATTAAGTATATGTATTTAATATTTGAATTTATTCTTGTATATGTTTTTGAATCACTTGTGAATTTAAAACTAGATTATAAATTTTGTGTTATGTTATGTTGTTTCAAATTTTATGTCATGTCACACAACTTATGCCATTTATATATAAAGTGTTTTGTTCAAAAAGTTAATCATGTGTGTAGCATGTGATTTGCTTAATAATCGTGACGTGTTTTGAGTTTGAGAACACGTTTAAGACCTATTCATTCAAATATAACATAATTAATGATATGACACGAATTGTCACGGATACATTTGAGTCCGCGCTAAAATCATTATTAATAGGGTTAAATACCAAATAGCTACCTGAACTTTGAACGTTTTGCAATAAGCTACCCGAACTTTGAAAATTCAAAACGGGCAACTCAACTTTGAAGAAAGTGCAAATAGCTATCTCCGTTCAATTTTTCGTCAACTGTTGTCGGAAAGTCGTTGAAAATTTGTCAGAAATTGAACAGAGGTAGCTATTTACACATTCTTCAAAGTTGAGGTAGCCCGTTTTGAATTTTCAAAGTTCGGGTAGCTCGTTGCAAAACGTCCAAAGTTCATGTAGCTACTTGATATTTAACCCTTATTAATATGGTAAAAAAAGAAGTGAAGTACATCAGTACATGGGTGAACATTGGGATCTATTTAACAAATGAAAGAGTATAGGGGTTATTATGCCATCTTACTAAAAGTAGAGTTCGTCTGGCGGACAGCGGAAGAAGAATTAGGGATTTGGATTTTGGAATGAACAGAGAGAAGAAGAAAGCTTATCAACATCACTCACCCACTCCTCTGATCAGTTCATAGCCTTCGTTCTTTTGCCTCCGTTACGAGGTACTCCCTATCGTCTCTTCTTCTTCTTTTTCTTTTTCTTCTTCTTCTTCTCTCTATTTCTTGTCTGTTCTACGTGGTGTTAGAGTTCAGAGTTGTCGAGTGCTGATTTCATTTCTTCTCTGTCAATGTATGCGTATTCTTGACAATTAGTGATGAGTATTCTGAATTGACTTGACTGTACCCGTTTATTGATGGTTAAACTTGCTTCAGTAGAAATTTCATGCTTCTGCACTCATCCATTGCCTCTTGATTACGAAATGTTGGTTTCTGCTATCTACTGCTATCTTGACTTTGCAGGTTTGATTGAAAATGTAATATTTGTCATGATTCTGCCAGTTCGTAATTCATATCCCTTTTAATGTGTCTGCAGACTGCGGTTTAGTCAATCGATCAGTTACTTTTATCCTAACTTTTCACAGCATTTACGTCTTCCTTCCGTACTCTTGGCAATAATTTTGATTGTCTCGAAAAAGAACAATCTCAATGACTGAAGCACACCCAAACTATTTATATTGATGGAGACTCACGCAAAATACACAACCAAAACCTCATTAACTCATTCAAGCTAACAATCACTCATACACTTCTTTATAGGTCTCACCCACCTAGCTTATATCTCTCGTATGTATCTGTTCTATATTTTCTATTGTATTGATTAAAATCATACACTTATATATATATATAGTAGACGGTCTAAACAAATTTCTCATCAAAACTATGAAGTGCTCCATTTAACATGTGTCATTGATCGCATCCAAGTCTCTAAGTGTCCTCATCTCTTTTTTTTCTTAATTAAATCAAATTTAATTTCTAACATCCTCTCTTGAGTTTGATTTAACCATTCCGAATATCTTCTTCAATTTGAAAACTATATTTATTTTGAACGGCTTAGTATCTACAATCTGATCCGCAAATGCATAATACTCCTCCACTATTTCTTTCTCTTTCACCAAGTTTCAAATGTAGTGATGTTTGATGTCGATATGCTTACTGTAATTATGAAAAAATGGATTGTCGTTGGACAATATTGTCGGTGTTGGTGTTGCTATTCGTTGAGCATCCTCCGAAACCAAAATGCTTGAGTTGCACACCTTGTAGTTGCAATATACTCCGCTTAGCAGTTGAAAAGGTCACCACCTGTTGTTTCTTCGAAGACCACTAAAATGCTCTCATACCAAGATTAAATTATATAACTTGAAGTACTCTTCCTTTCTTCAGTATCTTTGACCCAATCACTACCAGTACAACCAACTAGTTCCATTTTCTTAGCGCTTGAATAGAATATACCATCATCAAGCGTCCATATGATATATCTCAAAATTCACTTTGCAGCTTGTCAATGAGACCTTCGTGGTGAATTCATAAATTTGCTTATGAGACCAACTCCATAAACAATATCAGGTTGAGTAGCTGTTAAGTATGTCAAACCTTCAACTAGTCTCATAAAGTTGGTTGCATTGACCAAGTTACCGCTATCATCTCACTCAAGTTTGATCATTTCTCTACTGGTGTTAGCATCGATTTGTAGGCTTCCATCTTGAACTTTTTCAAGACATCTTTAACATATTTCTTTTGTAAAATAAATATACCCTCTTCATTTTGTTGTACTTCTATGCCGAGAAAGTAGGACATGAGCCCCATATCCGTTATCTCAAAGTCACGAGCGTATCCTCTCTGAATTCTGACAAGAACTTTGAACTATTTTCAATGAAGATCAAATCATTTACATAGAGATAAATAATGACAATGTCTCTGTCCTTGCTCGTCTTGATATAGAGAGTATGCTCGTACTGACTCTTACTGAAGCCATAATCAAGGAAGTAAGTTTCAATACGAGTATACCACACTCTTGGTGCTTGTTTAAGCCCATATAAAGTCTTCTTCAACCGATAAACTTTATCTTCATCCTCCTCCTTTGCATAACCTGGTGGTTGATCAATATATACTTCTTCAAGTACACTGTTTAAAAATGCTAGTGTGACATCCATTTGGTGTATCTTCCAATGACTTTGAGCAGCAAGTGATATAATCATTCACACCGTATCCAATCTAGCCATAGGAGCAAACACTTCAAAATGATCAATACCTGGTTTCTGCTTGTATCCTTTTGCAACGAGCCTTGCTTTATACCTTTCAACTTCATCGTTGGGCTTGTACTTTGTCTTGTACACCCATTTGACTCCAATGGATTTCTTCTATTTTGGCAAGGTTGTTAACTTTCATGTATCACTCTTCTCAATAGAATGGATCTCATCATCCATTGCCATAATCCATCGGTCATCATTGGCAGTTTCTTCGAACATTATTGGATCACAATCAACAAAGAAAACATAATGAACGACATCTTCGTCACTCTTTGGATCATTGAGTTCATAATATTTCACATATGACGAAGGTGTACGACATTCTCGTTTTGGACGCCCACGTACATTAGGTGATGAAGTTTCTTGAACCACATTAGGTGACTCTTTTGAAACTGGAGGAAGCTGATCAGTAACCAAATTGTTTTATTGAACTTCATTGTTTATGAACACCGAAATGAAGAATGATCTCTTTTCTTCTTCGGACCAATCCCAAACTCCATTTTCCTCAAAAGTAACATCACAACTGACAATCAACTTCCGTGTCTTCAGATTGCATCGAAAAAGAACAATTTCAATGACTGAAGCACATACAAATTATTTCATAGAGATTTAACTCACACAAAACACACAACCAAAACCCCGTTAACTTGTTGAAACTAACAATCACTCACAACACTTCTTTCTAACTTTCACCCACGTAGCTTATATCTCTTGTATGTATATGTTCCGTATGTTTCTGTTGTATTGATTAAAATCATACACACTTTTATATATATAGTAAACGGTTAATTGCTTAATGTTTAAGCAATTTTCTCATCTAAACTATGAAGCAAAAGCTCCATTTAACATGTGTCTTCCAAGTCTTCAAGTGTCTTCATCTTCCCTTTTTTTTTTTGTCTAATTTAATCAAACTTAATTTCTAACACGTACTGCTGATATCGTTTTTCTTGGCATTGTGATTTTTTGTCCATTAGGTGATTGTATGAAGTAATGTCTTGTGACAGTGGAAAAGATAATGCTTCTGTTGTTGATTCATCCGTAACAGAAGGGAAACATGAGGTTGGGGCTTTTGAGGATCCAGGTATTAAATTTTGTCATTCCATTCCCCTAAGGCTGCTCATATTGTTTTATTCCCTTATCAAGTGATGTCTTCGAAAGACCGTTTAACTTAGATGTATGTAATATTATAATGCTGTTTCTTCGATTATTTGAGAGGGTCTTTAGAAAATGTGGAACACCGTTTCAAAATTGAACGAATAAGTTTGGGTTAAAGTAGGACTAAAATGTGCCTTGATACTTTCTCGGGTTCCGCATTGAAGATCATACTGATTTAATGCACTGTTTTTCTCCCTCAGAAAGCGCAAGCTACAAAGGGAATGGCGTTTGTTATCCCTCTAACTCTGGAAAACCAAGACAATGCCATGATAAATTGGGAGGCCCAATTACCAAAACAAATGAGAAATGGTATAGCACAAGATATTTCATTATTAAGAGTTTCAATCATGAAAACATCCAGCTATCAATAGATAGAGGTATTTGGGCTACTCAGGTCATGAATGAACCAATTCTTGAAGAAGCCTTTAATGTAAGATATTATCTGGATTCTGTAAGTTGTACTTTGTAATATTTGTTTATTATACCTTGACAAGGAATCGCCATATGTTCGGTCTTTCAGAATTCCGAAAAAGTAGTTCTTATATTTAGTGTCAACATGAGTGGGTTCTTCCAAGGATACGCTCAAATGATGTCTTCCGTCGGGTGGAGGAGAGATAATGTTTGGAGTCAAGATGGTGTTAGGAACAATCCTTGGGGGCGTAGTTTTAAGGTCAAGTGGCTGCGGTTAAGTGATCTGCCTTTCCAAAAGACTCTTCATCTTAGGAATCCTATGAATGACAATAAACCGGTCAAGATTAGCAGAGACTGTCAGGTTTCCTTTAGTATTCTGTTTTCTCTCATTATCTTTTGACGTTTGAGAAAACTTTTTAATTTTGATTTCATTCTTGCAGGAGTTGCCGCAGGATATTGGAGAAGCTCTCTGTGCACTTCTTGATGAAGGTGTGGTTGGCGAAGACATAAGTAGGTAAGTGACTTGTTGGTGGTGGAGGATCCATGAACTCTGTGTTCAGTCATTTTTGAAATATTTCAAGTAACATATATATATATATATAGTATGCTCATACATATTTTGCATAATTGTTTTAGGTATAATATTTAAGTAATCATAAATAATGCATAATATTAATATATACACTGAAGTTCATTTAGCGTTGCAGTGATATCTTTACTTCTGGATGGATGTAGATATCTTGAATACAACTCTCAAATTTAGCATTTTTTTTGGCTGAATTTAAACATTTTGTTGGGCAAAAATGCAAAATTGAAAGCAGAAAAGTTCGGTAGCTCTCCCCTTTATTAATAAGTTCAGATTTTGTAGAACTGATTGAAAACTAATTATCCAGGGACGATATTTATCTAAAGAGAACGTTTCTGGATTCATCATGCTCTTCATGGGATGGTGACTATAATGAACATTCGGGCTATATGACATGGTCACAGATGCCAATGCCCTTATCTTCTACAGCCTACCAACAACAAGCAGAAGCAACAAGGTTTAATTCTGGATATCAGAGATCAGCCATTCCTGAGAGTTATTCAGCAATTGCTGATGCTCCAGTTATATCAAACCCGAAACATCCACGTCTGGATAGAAATCTTCCTAAAATAAAGTTAGATAGACAAATATCTCCTACATATGATACGTTGGGTTTACCTGCAGATAGCCCTCTTGCTAGCACTCTGACTGCAGATGATTTTCTTGAAATGGTACTTTACGACCCATTCCATTTTGTTTTTTCTCACTAATATTTTGAATTTTATTCACCTTTTACTTTGTTGCTAAACTCTTCTCTGCAGTCCTATGAAGATTATCTGGAGTTTCACGGAAGAATCACCAAACAGCTCGGTACACCGGTTAGTATACTGGACATTCTCATAACTTGGGATATAAATATTAATACATTGGACTCAATTGCAGAGTATTAGAATAATATCTCCTATTAAAGTCTGGTTCCTGCTAAATGTAAACAATTTAAGGATTTTGCTTAAATGAAGGATCGTTAGTTCATCCAATTTGTGTTACTAGCACAATTTCTCAAGAGTCCTTTCGTTACACCCTTTATCCAAGTAGTACTAGCATCTATCTATACGATTTATAAAGGTAGCACTAGGGGTAGTAGACTCTACATTTATTTTCAATTTTACCTCAACAAAATGTTTAAATTCAGCAAAAAAGTTAATAAATCTAAGACATGAACTCCTGGTCATTCCTTTGGCCAAAAGCAAAGATATTAGCCATCAAGCTAAGTTAATCTCAATGAAAATATTGTACACTGTATGATATTAGATATCATCGTTTAACCAAATTATGTAAATATGTTCCCTGCAGTCTATGGAACCACCATCGTGTATCCCTAAGGGAACTCCCAAAGATGACGATTTGTAAGCTCTCTTTCTCATTGCTAATCTTGTTGGTTGCTGCTTCTTTATGACATTTCTGGTTACATTAGTTTAATTCTTCCATGGCTTCCCTGAATCTTCATGGAAATAAAAGTTGAAGATTTTGTAAATGTCTTGTAGAAACTCAAGCTTTGGAACTGAGAAGAAGTTGTCCCACAAAAGATCGCGCCATTCATCTGCAAAGTAGAGCAGTTGAGTTTCAAGTGGTTGGTCGCTGAGGTGGCAGTCATGTTCTGTTATCATAGTAGCATTTCCCAACTGAGTGGTAATGTTGTACTATTCATTTGTATATGTAGTTAGCTCTAAGATAACTTGATGAGGGACAGAAGCGAAAGCAGAATGTAAATAATTGGTTAGAACTCCAGGAACTCTTCCTTGAATGAATGCCTTGGGTAATTTCTGGGGCAGAAATGCAATATTTGATCATTTGGGGGGTCAGTATTTGAATACCTCTTAGTTGAGTCTCAATAAAACATATATAAGAAGTGCTGCGAGTTTTTGTATCATAATTGCCTTAAATTTATGCAACGAACATTTGTTACACAATCATGGATAATAATATAACACCACCGACATTTCTTGCCATACAAAGCTCTCACTCGAATCTGATGGAAATTGGGCTCCTGACCGAGTACCTTCCAGACTTCCATTTCAGATATCCTTGAGTATTTTTGCTCGACCCTAAACCCGATCCGTCGCTACTAAATGTCACTGAATACGTCGCCTTCTGATACATCTCCAGGAAGTAGATCTTGGATGGCTTTACAGTGACAGAGGCCCCCTGTGGTGGAACAACCGTCACTATATAGGACGAGTTTGCTTCACCAACATTAGTGACGGTTCTTGTGAATGTCTGGGGAGGTCCAAGAGCAACTGTGAACGATGGATAGTTCAACTGTCCTTCAGGAATGCTAGATTCTTGGGAACATTTGATTGGTTTGTGGACGATGATACCAACATTGTCGTCACTGTATCCGAGTCCACATAGATAAGGAATGTAATCATTGGCTTCAATGTCGTAAACTAATCCTGGGTCGCTCGCCTTCGTCGGATTCACATGTCCCGCGCCAACAGCAAAGACATCAGCGGAAACTTGTCTCTCATCGAGAATCGGGTTTTTGGCGACGTTTTCTTGGTCTGCTGTCGTCATGATGGCAGATTTTATGGCGGCCGGAGACCAATCGGGGTGAGAACTCTTGAGTAAAGCAGCGACGCCACTCAAGTGAGGACAAGACATCGATGTCCCCGAGATTATATTGAAGGTAGGTTTGGAATCCGTGTTGTTGTCGAGAGGGAACGGCCATGCAGCAAGGATGCTGACACCAGGTCCGATGATATCTGGCTTCAGAATGCCCGGAGTCGCCTGACTAGGGCCCCTCGAGGAGAACGAGGTGACCGCCGGAGCGGTCGGGTTTCCAATCATTGTTCCTTTGAAAATGATTGTTGCTGTCGGGTATCGTGTTGAGTTGATATAGGCTTTGATCTTGTCGCCCGATGAGGAACTCAGATGGGTCGCCGGAAGCACATGGGCATCGACCAAGGTGCTAAATCCGTCGATTTCTTGGTTCGCAAGAATCATGGCATACCCGCCTGCGTTCTTCACTTCCTCACCTTTTGCAATCCTCGCGACGCCACCGCCTCGTTCACACAAAACGACCTTCCCTTTGACGTCAAGATCCTTCAATGATCCCTCTGCGCAGACTGCAGATTCTTGCTTCCCATTCATTCCGGCATACATGAGTGGAAGCAGTGTCGAAGGGAAGTCAGGTTGGAATAGAGATTCCCCATCGTATTCTGCACCGTTTCCGAGCTTGGCCGTAGCAACAATGTTCCGGTCAATCGAACTTGCCCCGACTGTCAAAATCCATGGGGCTTCGTTTACCACCGAACTGTTAAACGGGCCGGAGTTTCCTGCCGAGCAACTCACAAAGATACCTTTTTGAATCGCAGCAAATGCTCCGATTGCAAGCGTATCGTTAAAAAATGGAATGGAAAATCCTCCTATAGATATAGACAAAACATCGACACCGTCGTCCACAGCAGCATCGAGTCCCGCCAGTATATCTGCATCAGCACAGTCCTCGCCGAAACAGACCTTGTAGACCGCAACATGGGCCCCGGGAGCCACTCCGACAGCGGTACCTTCCGCGTTCCCTAAGGCGCCTGCTTCCTTGACAAAGGAACCCGCCGCCGTACTCGCTGTGTGGGTGCCGTGACCGTCCTCATCTATCGGCGACTCGCTCGCCGCCATCGCACCAAGATTAAAGGAACGTGCACCGATGAGCTTGTTATTACACAACGACCCATTGAACTCGCACCGACCCTTCCATTTCGCTGGTGGGGGCGGCATTCCGATGTCCATAAACGAAGGGTGGTTCGGAAACACACCCGAGTCTATGACACCGATAATGACTCCTTTCCCGAAGCTGGAGCTTCTCCAAAACCCTAGCTCCTGGTGCAACCCTAGAAAGCTAGGGCTGTGCGTGGTTAGCCGCTTTAGTATCTTCTGAGGTCGAGCTGACACGAACCCAGCCTTCTCCCTCATGGAGCTTACTTCCTCGGAGGTAAGCCGCGCAGCGAACCCACTCATCACGGTTCGGTAAGAATAAACCATCCTCAAGTTCATGTCAGAGACGTCATCTGTCGTATCGGGCAAGAACGAACGGTGCCATGTCTCCATATCTTGGTCGTGTGCAAAGGTTTTTCCTTCGGGGTGTTGGACATGGACAATGTATGTCTCCATGGTGGCGTCTGTCAAGGAATTATCCGCAGCAAGCAATATAAGAAGGAAGCAAAAGGATAGGATAGACGCCATAGCCATAGCTATAGTTGAGTGGTGTCCAACTGCCTCTCATGGACACCGTTTTTTATAGGGAAGCAATGAAGAGAATCGAGTATCTATGGACGGCCATGGTAGGGTTCCTCAATTGGATGATTATGGAGAGACCTTATTTGATTTAGAATAGTTTAATGGTTCGTTAAGTTAGATGAATCAGATTGAAAATGGCGGGTTTGTTTGTTAATGCAGATTCTTCTGGGCCGGGACTTGAATTCGGCAGACTGGCAGGGAGGATATTATTGAAAAAAGTTGCGATTTTTAATAGACAAATTTCAGTGAAACACTTGAGTGCTACCGATCACTTAATTACGTGAGTATTATTATTATAACCAAAAAAAATCTTTTTTTTTTTTTTTTTTTTTTTTGTTAATTAATATTAGAAACAAATTTATATAGAGACCATCAATTATTATCTTAATATTACATTTGATCTTTTAAGTTTTATTGCATATATTTGTTATGAGAAGTACAGAAAGTAACGACTTTATCAACATATCGAAGAAACAATTGAAATATAAATTATAAAAAAATAAGTTATTTTACATTTTTAAAACTAAAAAACGAGGGATCGAATGTTTAGCCTTTTCAATTCTTTTTAAAAAGTATATATATACTTGTATTTTTTGTATTTTCAATACAAAATTAATTTACATTTTTTTTTACTTTTTAATCAATTGTATATATATTAGTTTATGTTTAGACTAAATCAATATAAAAGGGAGTTTTAGATAGTAACATATAATTTTCACACAACATTTCCCATAATATTGTTAATTAACCAATATATAAGGACGAGCTAACCGTATCGACAAAGTAACCAATCCGACTTTAGTTTTGCTTACAACGACATATGTTTGTAATTTTCTTAAACTTAGATTTTCTCTTGTTAATGAATTGATGGCTAGCGGTGGAATAGCCGGTATGGTTAATAAATGATTAATTATATATTTAGATATAATATTTTATAGCGGAACAATTATGAAAATACACATGAATGTTCCATGATGTTAATAACAATCATGATGTTAATAACAATCTAATCTATAGATCTCTCTATCTATCTATATATATTAATTTGGTTAAAACTTCTAAAATAATGGCACATAATAATTTTAAGGTATTTTCTCTATCCTAATCTCAAAACAATTAGTTGTTATTGATTGAATATTTTACCAAAATATACCCCATTTGATAAATATATACCAAAATATCCTCAATTGAAAAATAAATATAAATCTATACATACCCGCGACTCCCATTCGTGGGTGGAAATTCCACTCGCGAATAGGAGTCACAGTTTTTTTATTTATTATTTTCAGCTCCACCCGAGACTCCCATTAGCGGGCGAAGTTCTTCCGTCAACTCCACCCGCGATTGGGATTCGCGGGTGGAACTAGGCCGTTAATTAGTTCCACCCGCGACTCCCAGTCGCGGGTATAACTGAAAATAAAATAAAAAAACTTTATTAATTTAATATATATTTTAATATCATCACCTTCAAAATATTAATTTAATATCATGTAAATCGACGTCTACATATCACATATTAAACTAATAAAAAAATAATACTACACTTGATCTTAGTGAAAACACCTAACAAGTTATGAATTGTGAAGAATAAAAGTTTGACTTTTATAGAAGCTGAGAGACTCTCTTTGTTTAGAAATACTCGGTGTGAGACTTGAAAAACCTTACTAAAATTGATCTCCTTATTTATTTAATTTATAAGGCCTAATAAATAAGCTCAAGCCCTACTTAAGATTTTCTGTGGATGCCTTATACATTAAATAAGTCCAAGCCTTATTTATTAGGTCTTATACATTAAATAAATAAGGAGATAAGTTTTACTCAAGTCCCCCACCGAGTATTTCTAAACAAGGGGAGCATCTCAACTTCTATAAAAGTCAAACTTCTACTCTTCACAATTTATAACTTGTTTGGTGTTTTCACTAAGATCAAGTGTAGTATTATTTTTTATTAATTTAATATTTGATATGTAGATCATCGATTTACATGATATTAAATTAATATTTTGAAGGTGAGGATATTAAAATATATTCTATAAAATATATAAAATTAATAATTTGTTTAAAAAAATATAATTTCCAGCTCTGCTCGCGACTACCAGTCGCGGGTGGAGCTGACGGAAGAACTCCACCCGCTAATGGGAGTCGCGGGTGGAGCTGAAAATAAAAAAAAAATGCGAATGACAGTCGCGAGTGGAGTTTTCACCCGCGAATGGGAGTCGCGGGTAGGTATAGATTTGTATTTATTTTCCAATTGAGGACATTTAGGTATATATTTATCAAATGATGTATATTTTGGTAAAATATTCTTACTGATCCATATCACATGTAATTCTGTTACATTTTACTCAATTCGTAAGTTATGCCACATGGACACTCTAGAATACACCCTAAACTTCTCATTTGTTCTCAACAGACGTTTTATTTTCAATGTGATTTTTCATTTATTTTTTCTCTTAAACATAATTTCTGATCTCCTATCTCTATTATTTTATCATTTCATAATATTGTAGAGCTATAAAATAGATATGCATAAAATGTTACAAAAATAAGTGTAATTCTAATTGATAAATAAATATGCACACATATTATGATATACAATCGAATATATACATATTTTAAATTCAAGTCATCATCTCCAACTTTTGTAATGCAAATTCGAAATTAAGAAAGGTTAAATCTTTTATAAGGTTGACACCTAACAAAACGAACTAATGATGTGTCAAAACAAAAATATGTTATTAGTATGTTTCATTTATAATAGAAAAATAAAGTTCATTTTTCATTGGCATAGAAAAAGAATATTAGTAAAAAAAATAAAAAAATCAACACCCCTAACAACCAGTTAAGAACAACAATTTGAAGCATTCAACTCAGGGGATGATCAACTTCCGGATTGAAAAGTTAGCAATGTTGTGGTGAGAGATTCCATCAAATGATACTATAGCGGAGACAATGCTAAATGATTTGATGAGTTTGAATTGACATTGACAAAAACATACGTAATTTGAGATTTAGAAAAGGTGAGAAAATAATATTTAAGTATGCTTTGAGTCTTTGATCGAATCAGTAAAAAAACTAAACCAATACAAGAAGTTCTCTCTAATATACATATTTTTTCCTTATTATATAAGAAGGGTTAATTGTCAAATTCCCCCTAAAGTTTGGACCGAATTTAAGATTCCCCCTTAATGTTTAAAATTTTAAATTTTAGTCCTAATGTTTGGACAAAATGAAAATTTCCCCCATTCCGTCACTTTGCTGTTTAACACTAACGGAAATATTATTATGGGACAAAAATGTCCTCCATGGAATTTCAGAACCTCCAAATCAGATTCAGAACCCCCAAATCAGATTCAATCAAAGGAGGTTTCTTGATTTCTTCCCTTTCTTTACTTCCCAAAACCGCTGCGTTGCTTTTTGTTATTCCCTACGTTGTGTGTTGTTGTTAGTGTTTTACTTACGTTCGAGATTTATTGAATTTTCGTGCCACTCTTTCAGTTGCTGGTTGTGATTTATGCATGAAAAACAAGTATTTTGGATTCTACTGTATTGTTGTTGTTCCACTACGTCTGATATATGGTTGAAAGTTACAACTCCATAGATTTCATGGTTTTGGTTTTGGTTTTAGTATTTGAAAAAAAAATTGATTCTTTCAGGTTTAATATGTATATAAACGACTATTTTCTGAAAAAGAATCTGAAATCTCCTGCTCAAGTCTTTCAATCGGAAAGCAGTATTCCGACCGATTCTGTTGGTAAGTTCCTCAACAAACACATGTTCTTTGGGTGTTATTTCTTGAATGTTTTGAAATGAGCAAACTGTCATGGGCCTTCAATTTGATACGGGAGATGAGGGATTTGAGGGAGGGGTCCCTGTCAATGTAAGAGGCGACGAGGTAGGAGCCGTTCTCGACGACGAAGCGGAAAGAGAATAGGAGGAAGGAGAGGAAGAGGAGCGAAATGGGGTTTGAGCTGAAGGTTGAAGCAGCGACCTTGATTACGACGAAGGTGGATCAGAGGTTGGTTAGCTGAGGATGGCTGCTCATTGCGGTGGTGGATCAGAGGGTTTAGGGTCGATCTTGATCTGGGAAAGGGATGCGCAAGTAAGTTTCGCAGTTCAAGGAAACAAGGAAGCGTTGGCGATGTATCGCCATTGCCATTGACGGAGGTGTGGTGCTATGGAGTTTCGACTGATGGAAAATGGAATAACAGAGATGCCAAAGAGTTGACAGATTTTTTATTTTTTTTCTTGTTCACAAAAATCAAATAAATTAGTAATATATAAATGCCCAAACGGTTCTGTAGGTTCCAAAAAAGACCGGTTCTCCAGGTTCTATAATGCCTAACTGGTTCTGCAGAAGGGCAATTTGGTCACTAAAAGAGCATGTGCCACGCACATGATCAGGGTCCGTTAAAAATAAACGGTTAAGTGACAGAATGGGGGGATTTTTCATCCGAGCCAAACATTAGGACTAAAATTTAAAATTTTAAACATTAAGGGGGATTCTTAAATTCGGTCCAAACATTAGAGGGCAAATTGAAAATTAACCTTATATAAGAATTAACATTTATATTACTATTATTACATACATAAATATCCCTCTCTATATTTCCTAATTCGAAATATTTTATTTTGAAATATACCTTAAATATTTGATTTAATTATATATAATATTAAATTACAAATACTATTGTATATATTCATTAAACTGCCTCCTTGGTTATTCTATATACCTTAAAATGCCTTAGTAATTACTGTTTGTTAAATTTTCTTAGTGTTTTTTTAATATATACATAATTATTAAAATAAATATTACCATATCATAAATCAAAATAGAAAATGTTGGGTATCGATAGTGACAACCCAATACGGGTAAGACCTCAAATACCCAATAACTTTTCAGAGGGGTAAAACCCAAATCATTCAGAATCGGGTCGACCTACATTAAGGGTAAACTGGCACCCACAAAGAGGTCCAGCACCGAACCCAAAACTAAAGTGGACGCCAAAGCCATTACAGGTCGCCATCGGCTAAGGCCAAAGTCTTTTACTGCTCGCCATGGGAGCGTTCACCAAGGGAGTCAAACCTCTCAACTCTGGTCCCACAATCGACACTGAATATACAACCACGATATCCCGCATATATCGGGCACATATTCTACAAATATCATATAAGGCAACTGCAATATTACGTGATAACCGTAATATCTACTATCATTATCTTCAGCATCATAATATTTACAGATATATTCGGTTACCAAAACGGTTTAGTCTTCCGTCCTTATAACTACTCCTGCTTTACATACGTTATTTTATGTTTTGAGTTCATACACACAATATACTTATTTAAGCATCGGAGTGAGACCTAGAGGAACCCCCTCTGTTGGGCTCCCCTTCTTGCAGGTTCACCGGAGCTCCAACGAAGGCTCGTGATTATCAACCAATTGGCATTCAAATCACTACCGAGTCAGCATTCGGGAAATTCATACACAACATTTGACGCCATCTGTGGGAAACAAGCAAACATTCATGCAAACTCGCTCTAACCGTAATCGTCGTGAACAGACCAACGAGCAATCCCAGGATAGCTCAATGTCGTCCCTCCGAGACTGGCACACAAGCATATTGGCACTTCAAGACCGACCCGATCATTCCTACCACCGATAATCCAGTTCGGCAAACTGTTCAAGTGGATGGGAAAACCATTCAGGTCACCGCGGATATCCTATCCCTCTTGGAAACCATCATAGGACATGCTCGCAAGCAAGCACCTGCTCCTCATGAAGATCCTCGTCCCGCGGGGTCACCAGAAGTAGAAACTGGAAATACGTGTGGCACCACTCCTCAAGAAGATCAAAAGATGACCTCTATACATTAGTGCATACCTCCAACCTCCACCGAAGCGCCGACAGTCACTCATTCTGTCAATCCGTCGAATGCCTCACCGACCGGAGAACATCAACTTCAATTCACCCTTGGCCAAGTTGAGGAGCTTATTAAAAAAAAGATAAAGGAACAGTGTGGAGCCGTCATGAATCCCTTCTGAGAATGATCCTCCCATCCATTCACCGCTGCCCTTATAGCGGTTAGAATACCGAATGATGTGGTGACGAGATATATCCATGAATATAGTGGCGGAGGAGATCCTGTGATCCACATCAACAAGCACGAAGCTTCTCTGTTGGGTAAGTCGAGCGATAAAAACCACTTAGCCCTAATATTTCCATCAACCCTCTCGGGTTCGGCGTCGTCTTGGTTGTTCGGCCTCCCTGCATGATCAATAGGGACATGGTCCGAGTTAAAGAACAAGTTCCTAGAGTGGTATATGGGCGAACATCAATTGCTAAATAGCGTAGTTGCCTTGAACGACGTCAAACAACATCCAGGAGAAACCTTGGCTGACTTCTATGGGCGTTTTAATAAGAACGTCACAGAGATTGATCGCTGAGTCACAGCTGAAGAGATTGTTCGAGCTTTTTACAGAGGGCTTGATGTGGCTAACAAAGCCTAAAGAAAACTGCGCAACAACTATCATGTTCAGGAAATAGAGACATTGGAGGAACTGACAGTAAGGGTGAAAGGTTTCATAGACATGGAAAGGGCAAACTCTGATGGCATGTTCTTTTCACGGAAAGAAGAAGGAATTCGACTTACATAATTCGTAAGAAGTTGTTCTTTTCGTTGAATTGAACAATTTTGGCTTACGGAATCCTAAAGGGCTAGGCTTAGACATTTCGTCCAAAATGCTCGGATTTCCTAAGACGGACGCGCTAGGAATCCGGAGGGAAATGACGAAAATACCCTCATTAACTATTGTTAAGGACCAAACTACCCCGAGCTTCTCTTCTTTATGAATGATGCTCCTCTGCTTCTTCATTCGAAGCTCCCGCGATGCTTTCCTTTTCCTCAGGTATGTTCATACCGTGATTCATCCCCGCGATTCATCCTTCTGCTCAGATTTCTCCTCCTTCTGCTCTCCTTCGATCGAACCCAGAAATCTGGATTTTTGGGTTGGGAAATCTGAATTTCTAGGTTGGATTGAACCCAGAAATCCAGTTTCTGGGTTCGATCTAACCAAGAAATCCAGTTTCTGGGTTCGATCGAACCTAGAAATTCAGTGTTTAGGTTCGATTGAACCCATAAATCCAGTTTGTTAGAATCGTGCTTTTCGAAGGAGTTTGGATTCATGCTTAGAATTGTTCTTAGAATTCCGGGATCTAGCTTTTGTATGCTGTGTTCGTGTATGTTGTGTTCTGTGTATGTCTTGTTTCTGTGTTCGTGTTGATGCAGGATGATTCTGGATTTGATGCTGTGATTCAGATTGATACACAATTGATTTTGATGCTGTGATTCTGGATGGAGATTTTGTTATGCTGGATGCTGTCCAAAATCAACTGTGTTATGATATTAAGATGTTTTTGAAGTTTGCAATCAGCTTGTTGCTTTCTGGAAGAACAGGTCGAGCTGGAAAGAAAGGAAGGGCCATCCTTATTTACACACAGGATCAGGCAATGGCTGTGAAGATTATCGAGCTTGAAGTAGGAAGCAAATTTACAGAGGATGGTGATCGTTGTCTCCGTTCACTTGAGGATTCTTTTTTATTTATTATTTGATGTTGCAACGATTGCTGGTTGTGTTGATTCGGTAGCTCACTGCAAAGGGGTAACTCATCTCCATTTCATTGCCTGTTTTCTTCATCTCTTTATTTCTGTGCAATAGCAAATCTTTCTCCTCCCTTGAAAATTGTCTCGTTCAAGATCTCCATAAGTTTGTTTTGTTTATGCAGTTTCAGGACTTCATATCTTACTTGAAGCAGGGAGAATGTGCAGGCGTGATTAAGATCCCTGTAATATCTGCTATATGGACAAGGCTCCTCTTCATTCTCCCTTACTCGGATGAAATATGTTCTATGCTCTCTATCGACACCCCCAACACCCCCGACTCCATTGTTGCTTTGGTTTTGCCCAAAGAAACACGCTCAGAATGGGCCTGATGGCCCAAAGAAACACCCCTGATCTGGCTTGGCTATGTATATATGTAGATACAATCTTTGTATCATGTCTATGTAACAATTAACTGTTACTAGTTGTTCAATGATGTCTGTATTGGATAATACCGAGACAGATTTGATTGTGTCAAGAAATAAAAAATGAGGTAAAATCATGAAGTCATGATTTATTAGGATTTTTTTACTAAATTTGATATTTAAGTTTATTTGAGAAAGTAAATAAATTCAGGGATTGACCTTTAAAATTAATTAAATAATGAAAAAATTGTTTTTTATTAATTTTTTATATTAAAGTTTTTATTATTCTTAATTTTTAAAAATAATTAATACAAATTAATTGTATTATATACTATACATATATAAGGAGGGGCAAATATGTCATTTTACCACATTCCATTCCTTTTTCATATACAATTCCACCAAATAAACAACAGAATTCCTTATTTCATTCCATTCTATTCCACCAAAGAAACAACTTCATATTCTTATCTTCTATTCCTTATTCCTTATTCCCTATTCCTATTCCCTATTCTGTATTCCTTATTCCGCGAAGAGAACGAGCCATGAAGCTAATTTCCTGTTGTCAACCTCGCCAATGGCTATTCCAGAGCCCCGACGCGATGGAAGAAAGGAAAAGAAGGACAAGCGACTTGAACAAAGTCTGCCCCAAAGATTCGTACCCCTTTCCGCGAATTGATCAGCGGGTGGATGGAACCTCTGGTCGCGAGTCTGCCTTTCAATCACTTAAGTTGCACCTACAGTTAGTCCCGGCCTTGGAGAAGCCCATTCCCAATGAACCATTCTTTCTATATATAAGTATTAGTGAAGTCACAACCAGTGCAACTTTAGTAAAGGAAGAGTGAAGTAAGCAGAGTCCAGTCTACTTTTGTAAGCAAGTTGGTTAATTCGTGTGAAATAAAATACATCGAGATTGAGAAGTATTGTTATGCCTTAGTTATTGCTGCTCGAAAGTTGAGACCATACTTCCACGCCCACGCCATAACAGTCCTCGCCAACAAGCCCCTCAAACACTTCCTGATGAAGCCAGACTCTTCAGGAAGGATGATTAAATAGGCGATTGAGTTGAGCGAATTCAAGATCAAATTTGTGTCGAAAACGGTCATCAAAGGTCAAGCCTTGACAAATTTTATAGTGGAAAGTACTAACAATGGTTTCAAAGAAGTAAAAAAACGGCAAGAACAACCAGAAGAGAAGGGCAAAAGATGGGAACTCTATACCAATGGATCCTCTTCAAAAGAAGGCTCAAGGCAGGATTAATCCTCATCCCCCTCAGGGCGAACCCTTAAAATATGCGATCGCCCTCACATTCAAGGCAACCAATAATCCCGACAAAATCGGCCCGAGACCGGCTCGTCTAGAACCGAGACCGAGCGGGCGAGTTTTTTCCTCCAAGGTCGGGCACGGTCTTGGATTTTTTCCCGAAAAAACCGATTAGGACCGGTCCGGACCGAATGTTATTAAAATCTAACATTTATATTTTATATAGGTCTTCTGAGAGAAGCCCAGCAGCCTGCCAGCCCAGCCATCCTCATGAAGCCCATCCATCCTCTTGAAGCCCAGATGAAATTCAAAAGTATTTTTTTTACAGCAATTTGTTTTTAAATGAAAATTTCGGTAATGGACCGAGACCGACCCAAGTCAAGCAAGACCGACTCGGGCGAGCTTTTTATACCGAAGTCTGTCTCGGTCCTCCACAGGTGAGGACCGAAATTTCAGGCTCGGGCTCGACAATCTTTCCCAAAAAACCGGCCCGACCCTTCCAAGCTCACCCTTAACCAATAATGAGGCAGAGTATGAAGTTTTACCGCCTAAAAAGAAGCAAAAGGGCAAAAGACTACCTATCAGAGAAAAAACCAGAACGTTGGTCTCAGGCACGTTCACCACGATCAGTCGACAACCTGACTTCCAGAGGTTGGTTTTGGCACAGAGGCTCTTTGGTCCTGCACTGAGGTGGATGCACCTGTAATAGAAAAAAGGCATTGGAAACCCTAGTCGTAGCTTTCTGCCCATAAGTAGAATGATCATGGGAAGGTTTGGAAGACTAACCCTTGCCAGAAGATTGATTCTTGTTGCCAGCCATGGCAGTAAAAAGATTTTTTTTACCGTGAATAAACAATTAGAGAGAAAAAGCTTGAATAGAGGATTAAGGCATAGAAAGGAGCACTTGGACCATAAATCTTGAACGCGTAGAGGGCTAAGTGCTTAAGGTTTGATTTTTATAGCCAAAACTGGGGAAACCAAACGGTTATGTCCAGAAAAAATCAGACAATGATTACGCCACCTTTGGGGTAAAATCGAAGCAATGTCAGTACCCAAAGGGTTACATCGGGGAGATAAATGGTCGAAACAGTACATAAAATTATAAGCCTACCCGCTATTACAGAAGTCAAAGAGACGGGCATGCATCAAACGTCCGCTCGACTTCTCGCCAAATTGTGCATCCATTAACTGCTCAAAACCTTACAGATAAAAATGATCACCAAAAGCTATAAAAAACCTCTCCTAAGACCCTAGCAACGATAGCGTTCACCCAAAGAGTAGTGAATGAGCATCCATAAACTATGACAACCCAAAGTGTTCGCCTAATACTGTAAGAGATCAACATTCCAAACACTCTAGCAACCAAAGTCGTTCGCCAAAGGATACAGAGCATCGAAAGGCACAAATAGCAGTTAAGAACATCAAATGTCCAACCAAGAATTCACTATCTCAAACCATCTATCATAAGATCAAGCTCGATCGAAGAAACTTCACTCAAGCTTCGGGGGAAATGTTGGGTATCGATAGTGACATCCCAATACGAGTAAGGCATCAAAGGCCAAATAACTTTTCAGAGAGGTAAAACCCAAATCATTCAGAATTGGGTCGGTCCACATTAAGGGTAAACTGACACCCACAAAGTGGTCCAGCACCGAACCCAAAATTAAAGTGGACACCAAAGGCCTTACAGGTCGCCATCAGCCAAGGCCAAAGCCTCTTACTGCTCGCCATGGGAGCGTTCGCCAAGAGAGTCAAACCTCTCAACTCTGGTCCTACAACCGACACCGAATATACAACCACGATATCTCGCGTATATCGGACACATATTCTACAAAGATCATATAAGACAACTGCAATATTACGTGATAACCGTAATATCTACTATCCTTATCTGCAACGACACAATATTTACAAATATATTCGGTTTCCAAAACGGTTTGGTCTTCCATCCTTATAAATACTCCTGCTTTACATACGTTATTTTACGTTTTGAGTTCATACACACAATATACTCATTTAAGCATCAAAGTGGGACCTAGAGGAACCCCCTCTGCTGCGCTCCCCTTCTTACAGGTTCATCAGAGCTCCGGCAAAGGCTCACGCTCCCCTTCAACCAATTGACATTCAAACCACTGCGAAGTCAGCATTCGGGAAATTCAGACCCAACAGATGAGTGATTTAAATGAAACTACTAAAATAATACCTTAATTTAAAAGTAATTATGACAACATTCTATTACTAGATATAATATTATTTTATACTTAATTAAGTTAATTTCTTATTAATTACCGTATAAAAAATATAATTACTAATATTTATTATTATTCTTTTTAATATAAATTAATTATTGACAAATAATTCTTAAGATTAACTTAAAAGGTTAATAATAAGGGAAAAGTATGAAAAAGATGTAAAATGTTTGCCTAAAGTGGTAATCGATGTAATTTGTTTTGGGCCGCGAGTATTTGATGTACGATGTTTCATTCTGTTGGTTTTTGAAGAAACGTTAGTTTTTCTGTTAATTTATCCGTTAAAAGTTGACACGTGCTGCTCACGTTATATATAATTTGAACGTTGAAAGAATAAAATACGAAAATACCAAAACTATCCTCTATATGTATTCCCTCCTTTATACTTTGCCAACTGAACCGGTTCCCTCCCTAAAACCGAACCGGTCCCTCTTCCCCAAAAACACATCACCTCCCATTTACTTGCACCACTTGTGTTTCTCCCCCCGAAGAACTGCTCCTCCCATCACCTCCCGAAGAACTCCGCCTAACCCTAAATTGTTTTTGCTACGAAGACAATAATCGGAGCTGTTGGTGCTGATTTTAAGTTCGTGTTGCTGCGGAAGTGAAGGAGTTGCTGCGGAACACCGAAGACCCTGCTGCAATTTCTTCAATTTCTGTTTGAAACAGAATCGGCACTCCCTTCGGCCCGACGCGACGCGACTGCTCGGTTTGGTGCGATCCCTTCGGCGAATTGAGGCTACTCTTCAGAGGTAACTTCCCCATGTTCAATAATGCTGTATAAATGCCAAAAGTCACCCTCCAAATTGTGTCCTGCATGAAATTTTCGAACATTTGCAAAGTTGACGAAAACGAATGTTGTTGAATGGTTAATTAGTTACGTTAGGATAAACAACAAGGTGTCCGGGAGGTGAATTTGTATGTGCTTCCACCATTTGATGAGGAAGCATGTCTTAAAGATCCGTGGTTGGAAGAACTGCGGAACAACACGTTGTTGAAGCAAATTGCAAATCGAAGAAGGATGGCATCCGCAAGGATAGCTGAACTCAACAAACAACGACTGACCGAGAAAGCGAAAGGAAAAGCCGAAGGTGATATACCCGACTTAGTTGGTGCGATGGAAGGTGAGTGGGGCGATACTGCGGCAGGTATTGGGGTGAACATGAATGTTGACATGTTAAACCTTGAGCATGACTGTCCGAGTGACACCTTGAGGACTCCCCCAGATTCCGACGTGGAAGACGACGTGACAAGCGGACATAGGACAAGAGTTATTGATGAAGAGGTGAATGCGGAGTTCGGTCAATCCACCACAAAATACGAGCTGAAACTTTGTATGAAGTTCGTAGATGCGAAGGCGTTTAGGGATTACATGATTGGACATAGTATCCAAGAGGGTTATGAGATGGATTCGAAGGGATCAAATGGTCCCAAACGAATAGAATTTCGGTGCAAACAGTCCAACTGTGGCTTCAAGTCGTGTGCTGTTCGTGTTCCGCATCAAGCGACTTTTCAGTTACGCAAGTTGGTGGAGGAGCATTCATGCGGTCGAGCATTCCATACCAAGAAGATTGGTTGGAAGTGGATATGCGAAAAACTTCATGGAGTTGATTCGGAACGAACCGAAGGTACGAAGTGCGACAATAGCGGATGAAATTCAAAAACGATTCAACTTCGATGTGAAGAGATAGAATATTTGTGAAGGTATAAGATTAGAGAGAGAGAAGCTACGTCGAAATAGGTTATGGCAGTTTGAACGCCTAAGAGACTACGCTGGAACAATGATGATGCATAACCCAGGAAGCACCGTTTACATACAGGTTGATCCGATGCCGAACCCTTTAAGACCAAAATTTGAACGTATGTACGTTTGTTTAAAGGGATGTATGGAAGGGTTTAGAGTTGGTTGTCGACCCTTCATTGGGTTGGATGGGTGTCACTTGAAAGGCCTGGATGGGGGACAACTGCTAAGTGCCGTGTCTCGGGATGCTGATAATAGAGTCTTCCCTCTATGTTATGCATGGGTAGAAGCTGAAATGAGAGAGTCGTGGACTGAACATCTTTAAGACAGACCTTGGTGATGGGGGTCCTTGGATCGTCATGTCAGATCGACAAAAGGTATATTACGTCTGCACTTTTTAAATATTTTATGTATTACGTTGTCGTAATTTAAAAATGTTATGTGTTATGTTTTCAGTATTTAAACAGTTGCTGTCAACTGTTGTCATAATTTAAAAATGTTATGTGTTTTGTTTGCAGTATTTAAACAGTTGTTGTCAAATGTTTGTAATTCTAATTGTATGATGAAACATGTTTGCTAGGGTTTAATAACTGCAGTAGAGGAGATCCTACCTGCATCGGAGCATCGTTTTTGTGCACGACACATTCATCAAAACATGTTGGCTAGCAAACACAATGACGCTGGAGTGAAGTCACGTTTTTGGGCAGCGACTTGTTTGTACAATTTCCATAGGCACAAGGCGCACATGGACTACCTAAAACAGCACTATGCGGGTGCATGAGAGTACTTGGACAAGATAGACACAAAGACTTAGTGCAGGTACGAGTTTCATCCTGATTCAAAAACAGATTTAGTAGTGAATAATGTCGCAGAGAGCTGGAATGCGAAGATTAAGGATGCTCGAGCTAAGCCTCCAATAACCCTTATGGAAACCTTGCGAAGGATCGTCATGAATAATTTCACTACAAGGAGGTAAGAGGCTAGCAAACACGAATGGTTGCTGTTTAGCAATGTTCTCGAAAAGATCAAGAAAAAAAAGGATGCTTCAAGAGGGATGGGTGTACTACATGCGGGTCAGGGTGAGTACGAAGTGCTTGTGGGTACACAATACCAATACACCGTAGATATCAACACCAGAATATGCAGCTGTCTGGAATGGAGTCTGACCGGAATCCCTTGTGCACATGCTACAACCTGTTTGTTGAAATCTAGACTGAATGTGCAGAATTTTGTGGACACAGTGTACCACAAAGAGACTATGCAACGAATCTACGGTCCAGTCATACATCCAATTCTGTGGGTTGACGATTGGATGAGGCTAGATTCGTTACCAATTGATCCTCCAGTAGTCCGTAAACAAAGTGGCATGCCTAAGAAGAAACAGACGAGAGCTCCAACCGAGACGGTGAACAAAACAGGAACTAAATTGACCAAGCATGGTCTCCCACAGTTCTGCTCCCTCTGTCGACTAAGTTGTCATAACAAGAGAGCTTGTAACAAGAGAGGTCAGACACCCGCACAATCTTAGAGAAGTGCACCATCACAGCCTACCCAGCCTACCCAACCGACACAAACATCGGAAAATCAGCCTACACAGCAGTCGCAACGAGTTAGAAGGAAACTCAACCCCCCTCAACCTGAATTTGACGCACCACAACCACCCACCAAAAGAGTCAGACGACCAAGGGTCTCACAAGAAGGACCGAGTAGAGGTCCCAAAGGTAAATCGAAGAGCAAGACACGCCCGGTTGAGGAAGAGAGAACTGATGTGGGTGAAGAGTCGGACACCTTTATTCCTGAGTCTGTTCCAGATTCACAGCCTCAGATGGTAAAAACTCCTATTTCCTCAAGACGTGTTTGAACATTGTTTAAGTGTTCACTAATATTATGCTTATTTGCAGGAAGAAGTACGTGAAGAAGTTCCCAACATACATCAAGAAGTACCCAATGAAGCCGAAGAAGGACCCAAGATACCGAAACAAGTACCTAAGAGGATTCCTAAAAGCAGAAGGGCAAAACTGCCGACTAGAAGAAAATCACAGGTTTAACTCTTGCCGACTTATCACATTTACACCAGTTACGTTTTGTAAATCTAACTTTTGTACTGTCATAGGGTCAAAATGCCCCTGAAAAGGTGGTAAACCTGAAAAGTTCGCCTGAACGTGTTCGAGTAAGTTCAAGTGCACCACAACTTTCTGATTGTCGAGCTCTCGTGCCAGTTGATATGTCGTTGCAGACCATCACACCGAAGAAGAAGACTATTCCTAAGAAGTCGACAATGCCGCCGAGGAATTCCCCCTTATTTCAAGTCAAGAAAGTACACAAAATATCCGACTCAATGAAGATATTCCGTATGCAGGACCTAAAGTAGTATAACTTATTTTGGATGCCATTTTGGAATGACGCATACTGTTGGTTATGCTGTCAATTTGAGGCGTTAACTTTTGTTTTGTAAACATTAGGTTTCGTTTTATGTTTAGGATGAACTTGGTATTGTAAGTTGACATTTAACTCTGGAAATACTTGGTTCTGTGGAGGTTGTTTGGATTGTGTGTGTGTTGTGGGACAGGTGTTTAATTGCAGGTAGAATGTCATTTGGATTTAGTCGATGACTTTTTGTCCTGTAAGTCAAAACATAGTACATCTATTCTCAACTCGTGGACAAACGTGTTTCATCAAATACCAACAATTACAAAACATATGTCATGTGGTATTAAGACAACAGAAACATACTTAAATTAAAACACCCTGACACACAAACATAAGTCTTTAAAATACAAATCCTAAAACATGTTCACCCAATGACCAATTTTAGGATTACAGCAACAGCAGTACCGCAAGAACACCAACAACAGTAATCAACATATTCTCCCTCCTTCGTACAAGAACCACTTCGCTTTCAATCTTGACATGCATATCTCGAAATTTGTTCACGGCCCTCCTTCCGTATATGCACATTTACGGGTCACACCACTCAAAATAACTACAACCGTAGTTCCGCAACAGAAAAACACCAAATTAGGGCTTCAAAAATTAGTGATTTTCAAGAGTAGGGCTTCAAAATTAAGCTTCAAAACAAAACAAATCGGAAAACAAACCTTGTAATTGGGACACCCATAAAACATTCGACTGAAATTCTTCCATGTCGAAGCAGGTTTAGCATGTGTCGTGAACCCACAGTAGCAACTCCACGTCGGGTACTCTACGGCCGACTTCGAGCTGGATGAAGTGCTGCCTGAGTAATGCGGTCCCATTCTTCCTCGGTGACCAGGAGATCCGACAATGACGAGCCGAAGACTTCGGGAAGCTACGGACGAACACCTTGGAGAAGAATGTTGGAGAAGACACTGAATGCTTCAATGGGGAAGAAAGACTGAATATAATAGGTGAAGAAGTCAGGGTCATCTTTGTCTTTTCACACACACAAAAAGTCACGTGCAAGGCATGGATGCTGTTAACAGAATTTTTAAACGGACACAAACGGAATTCATCAAAAACCTACACGTTACATCTTTTTCATACTTTTCCCTAATAATAAATATTTAGTGATTGTTATTTGAACTTACCAAAAACATAATACACTAGAAAAACTGGACCGCGCTTCGCTTGGTATATAAAAAAATATTTAAATTATTTTTATAATGATATTTAAAATTAAACACTTAATTTAATTACTTATTTCAATGTATAAAAAGAAATATAAAGTTATTTATTATTTTATTAATATGAAGTACATTGTTTAGATACAAATTATTATATTTTAATTAGTTTTAATTTCTCCATCATTATATCAAATCAAAAAAATCAATACACTATTAAATTTTTAAGTAACACAATACAAATGCTTAGAAATGATTTTAGTGTACTAAATTCATGATTTATTGGACATTAAATTAATTTAGTATTAATTTTAAAAAGGGTATATTAAGAAGTTATACATAAATTTATTTTATTTTTAAAAACAAGTATATGCAAAAACACAATATAAGGTATTATTGTTATAGTCTATGAATTGTATAACCTATTATATTTTTATTAAACTTATTATATTTTTATTTTTAATAAATTAAATATAATCTTATGAAGTCACATTTTGCAAAAAACAGTAAAACAAATAAATGAAATAAATAAAAGAAATTTTGCATTAATAGTTAAAAGAAACCTAAAAATAATGTAACGATTTTTAAGATTGATTGTGAGTGCTTGGAAAAGTTGTAACTCACTTTAGGTATACATGTGGTAGTGTTACGTCACTGCAGAGAAATGTGCATTGATGTAGACCAATAAAATATTTGGATTTTGACACGTAACCTCTCTATTTTATTACTTGTCACAATTCTACGCAATCTAGCCAAATTATTATATATATATACATTACTTATGAAATATCAAATATATATTTTTTATGTATGTTTTTTCTTAATAATAAAGATATAATTTATACTTGCCATGATTAATGTGTTGAGTTTGAAAGTTCTATCACTAACAGACCAATTTATTAATAAAGAGAAATTATTAGAAAATTATTTAAAAGTATCTATTAAATAAATATTTTTTCTATTTTTTCATGTTAAAGGTAATTGGAGTTATTTGAAATTATAGTTTTACATACACACATATACTAAATATTTGAGCATTAAATATCATATTATATTAACTAATAAAGGATTTTTTTTGAATATTTGTATTTATTAATTAGGATATTATGTGTTGATTTTTTTTTCCAGCATAGTAGTAATATTTTTTATTTTTACATGTTACTTTTATGTTTGAAGTTTTAGATGTTATTTAGTGTTTTTTTTCTATAAAAATAATTATTTTTTTATTATGTTTTTATAGTTAAGTTCAACATAAATTGTGATTTCGTTAAAGTTTTGTATAAATATATTGGTATTTGTTTGGGCAGAAACATATACAGATATTTATTATCCATTTATCTATGAAATGTTCTCTAATTTTTTAAATTAAATAATTTTTTCTATACATATTTACTAATATATTTTTAATGCATATTTCTTCAACTTATATTTTATGTTCTTTATTATTATTGTGTATAACGAATATTAAATTAAATATACATATTTTAATAAATTTAATTACTCTACTTTGATAGTAATTATTACCTATATTGTCTACCAAGTATGAACATATATAAAAGATATATCTTTAAAAATTAGTAATAATAATTAGAATTTTGATTCATATGATAAAATTTATATTTTAAATATACTCATAAATAAATTTCTGTAATTTCTTATTTTAATCAGAAATTTTAATATATTGAAATTAATAAAACCCTAATGAAATAATTTTATATTAAAACCCTAAAACCTACAAATATAAATTTATGGAAAAATGTATTAAAAATCCATAATTATTAATAGTTTTTTAATTAAAAAAATGAAAAAAAAAACTAAGCTTGTTTAAAAAAAATATATATATTGACTAATTTTTGGTTTGTAATAAATGTGATAAATTGAAACAGTTTTTAAGGTTCAATGTGACGCATTGAAGCAATTTTAAAGTATCCACATGTGCAAAAATATGATGTCACATAGGCAATTGTAACATACAATTTAGGTGAACCAATAGAATTGATTAGAAAATTTTATTTTGCTTACTTGTCAACATTATATACACCCTAACCAAATTAATATAGATAGATAGATTCTTAAATTTATTTGGGAAACTTCTTGATCAATTTCAAAGATTTTTTACTAACTCAAATATACAAAACGTTTATTAACGTATGAACTTCAATTTCTTATGAAATCAATTTGATATTAAATTTTTTATTCCTATTGTTTTCCGCAAATAATAATTTAATATAATTAGTTTATACACAATATAATATAAAAACAATTAGGTAAGAATATCTTTCTAACTCTTTTTAATTCTTCTAAATAATAAACTATATACGGTCATTCTTATTTCAAATTAAAATTTTAATCAATAATAAACTCACGTAGTTAATTATTATTATACTTTTTTTATAATTTAAGAAAAGAGTGATTTAATGAAACATTTAAATTAATACATTCATTTAAGAGTAATTATGATAATAGGGTACAATTAGTTACTAGATATAATACTATTTTATTCTGAATTAAGTTAATTCTCAATTAATAACGATTACGAATATTTATTTATGTCATTTAATAATACAAATTAATTATTAATATTATCTTAAAAGGCAAATAATAAATTTTCACGGGTTGTTATTTGAACTTACACAACATCCAATAAATGTTTTTGGATTGTTTTGTTTTTTAATTTAAAGATTCTTCACTAAAAAGTTTAAAGTAAGAACTTCAATTTATATGAATTCAATTTGATATTAAAATTATTATATATATATATATATGGTAAATAATAAATAAATATAATTAGTTTATACTCAATATTATATGTATTAGGTTTTATGTTATAACTGCTTAGATTTTCTTATAGAAATTGAAATGACATGACAATATTCATCGTGAAGACACTTAATTTACTAAAATACATGGTTCTAAATTATTGTTTTATTCTCCAAAGTTTTTGTACAAACTATAAATTTAGATTTCTCCACAATGAATATTGTCACATCATTTCAATCCCTATAAGAAAATTGTTGTCTAAAAAATATAAATTTAAGTTTGTTTTAACTTTATAGATTTATATCACTACGGGAGACTCTTCCTATAACGGCTGAAAATTGTTTCATTAACGGCTCAAAATATGAACCGTTAATGAAAGACGGCTCAATAAAAAACGAGCTGTCATAGGAAGAGTCTTCTGATATATGACAGCTCGTTTTTCATTGAGCCGTCAGAAGACGGCTCATTATTATTGGGCCGTCCATATGACGGCTCAATAAATTGAGCCGTCTTCAGACGACTCATTACTATTGGGCCGTCACAAGGACGGCTCATACAAATTGAGCCGTTTATATGACGGCTCATACAAATTGAGCCGTCTATATGACGACTCAATTTGTATGAGCCGCCTACATCAGTAAAATTAATAGGGACGGCTCATTTAGTATGAGACGTCCAAATTTTAATTTATAGTTGACGGCTCAACTATTTTCAGCCGAAATAAATCGAAATTTTTAAAAATAATTTTTTTTAATAAATTAATATATCCCTAATCATAAAATTAAAACCTGAATAATTTTACAAACCAAAATCTGTAAATATAAACCAAACAGAATCAGTATTACAATCCGATATTCAATTCCTAAAGCATTAACGAAATAATTTCGAACATCATTCTTCAATCATCTATTGGATCATCATCTTCACTTCTACGCTCGGCAGACGGATCACTTGGTTGAGTTGTCTGACCATCCTATAAAAGCATCCCAACAAAGTACTATATATAAGATTCATCAAATTTAGACATCAAACAAGCGTGCATGGTTAACATATCATATCCTATTAACAAGTGAACTAAAATAGCATGCGTGTATTGATATAAGTGATAAATATAACATATGTACTTACTTTATTTGCAATTGGTAACAGTGTGGAACCACAACTTCTATCCATACCGAATTTTAAAGTTCCTAACAAAAAATGTGAATATGAAAGTTAGGAAGGTGGGTCAAACTTGAACCAAGATCACGTGAAGTCCGAAATGAACTAAATCATGCAAAGAATAATCACCTATATAAAACAGAACTGATCTGATATGTGTTTATAGTTAGTGACTATAATCATACTATATTATTAATTGGTGCAGTGAGGTTATTATCTCCGCTTATTTTTTGCAGCCTAGTGGAATCCATCTCCTTTCACACACCATTATCTCCAACTACTACTACGAAAGAATGATGAACTCCCATTATTGTAGAACATGCCTCTCTTGTACATATTACGGTGGATATGCACTCAATAGTATTGGTTTAATAAAATATTAAGGCAGGGTATTATATAAGGATGGTTTAGTTACGTTAATCTCAAAGGAAGATTGAAGTTAATTACCTAAATCTACACAATACACTGCAGGGACAACAACATATTCCTATATATGTATAACAGCAAATTGATCCACAAATATATAACAGAAAAAAAAATAGACTTATTGGACACAAATTCCACATATATAACAGCAATCACTAGCTCAAAGGATGGACAGAGATCTGAGCTGGACAGAGATCTTTGCAACTTCTTAGAATAAAGTGTCTAGTGAAATCATTAATTTAGTAAAGAGATCGAAATCAGAGAAATGAAGATACAATCGAAAAATATCTTTCGGATTCCTCTTCATGTCCTATCAAGTCTCTCTTTTAGTTTTCTTCTTTTGTGTTATTGGAAGTTTCTATAACTTCGAACATGACAGAACCAATCCGAGTTTTACTTCGAATATCTTTTTAGTAGAAAGCCTTTTTTTTTTGGTAGAATTTAGTAGAAAGCCTTAAAGAGTGAAGTTACTCCTTATCTAAAGACACCCAATGATCTTCTTCAGATTCACAACAACTTTCAATCAGGCTTGTCCTAACAAGCTACAATCTCCACCAGTAAATCGCAGCAGCTACTGCTTTCAAGACCATTCTTGATTCAATTATTCCAATTCCAGCAAAATCACAAATTCGACTAACCAAGATCACGTGAAGTCCGAAATGAACTAAATCACTTTGTTCGGCTCAAGGTTTACCAACAACAATCCCAAATCACTTTGTTCTTAGAATACCTACCCTTTAATTCGTTTTTCACGAATTAACCACAAATCTTACATAATGAAAGCTTAACCCAACCACGAATCCAACATAAAGAGATAGACATCGGTTTATTACCTTCAAATCGAACCTTGAAGTAGAAATTAGGGTTTTCGAAATTGGTGATCTTGATGTTTTCTCTGAAAATCGAATAAAGGATAACATATTTTAGGTACGTTTTTAATTAATTTTTGTCATTTTATTATTATTGTCTATGTTAATATAATTCATAATTATTGTTTTAATATAATAGTATATAATGTTTTTGTCTTATAATATATACTCTTTCATACTATAATTTATATTTTATTTTAAAAAATCCGATTCAAATAACAACATTATTTGAACATATTCAATAACATTATTTTACTGAAGTGATCATAATTAAACTTTAATAAATTATAACATTAAATATAAATATAAGTTATATATGAAGATATTTTTTAAAAGCATGTACGTATTTTATTTATGATATTTCTAAAATTTAACGATGTGTATAATTTAATTATTTAAAGCATGTTTAAAAATTGCACAATGCCATATAAAATTCATATAACGATAACATTATAATTAATGATTTTATATCAAAAAAAAAATCATTTTATATTTTTACATTTGTCTTATATGGTTTACTTATAATTCATTATAGCTCTTTAATTTTTTTTTATCAAATTATTAATTTTAAAATGAGTGTTATTTCAATTGATTGACAGTACAACATTTTATGTATAATGTGAGATGGATATTGGATGCTATATGAATATAAAAAATGTGACAATTAAACATGATTAACACATAGTAAACGCCTAATAAAATCTTTGTACTAAATTTCATTATCGATTGGATAAAAATAACTTAAAAATAAGAAATAATTGTATGTTATATCGATATTAAGAATCTAAATTAAACAAAAATTAAATTAACCGACTTAGTTTATAGTTTTTTTTATTAAATATACTTAATAGATAATCATATTAGTTTATTTTATATAATTATATTTAATTTATATACGCGCAAAACACGACATCGTATTACTAGTAATATATGTTTTAGTACTTAAATGTTTTTAATTGTATATTTTTATATTATTCTATCATTTGCCCGTCAAATTAATGAGACACGTGACATCCACATGGCCTAAAAAAATTATCATAAATAGTCTCGATTTTTTATTCTTTAACTTGTTACAAATCTTTTTCTGAGAATTTAATTTTCCTATTACCTTTCACTGCCTTTTGTATTCAAGTTTTCTCTCACCTTCGCAACTGCAATAATCCGTAGTTAGATTTAAATTTCAACATAACTCTTTGAGATTTTGATAAGAGTTATTTTTTGGAGAACACACTGAAATCAAAGTTGTAAACTCTATTCACGAAGATCAGAAAGTTATTATCTATCGTTGACTTTTATGGTAGAATTAGTTGGGAGCCGAAGAGGCGGTAATTTATCATGTGATATATGTTAACGATTCGAGTCCATCTATAGGTGTTATTATAATCGAACCGACCCTCAAACCAGTGAAATGAATTGTTTTCGATTCGTTCGGTTCAATTCGACTGGACCGTCCGGTTCACCATGCATTAATAAAAAAAGCTATAGTCCAATCATGTTCTAACATGGCTTGCTTTCTTTTTGTGAATTTTGTTTTAACATTTGGAGACTCAAGACACAAGAGGAGCTCGTAACTTAAAAACCCCTGTCTTGTCGATATTTCCAAGCCAAACATGTCTTCTAACAAAGAACGTTACAGTCTGCTTTTCATCTTGTTGGTTTTGCTGCTCAGCTCTCATGCATTCCATGGCCAAGAATGTTGGGATATTAGCTGAGGCTAATTTCCACCTTGCAGGATCTTGGGGCTCGATGGATTAAGAGAAATGCAAAACGACACAAAGATTTACGTGGTTCACCAATTTGGCTACGTCCACGGCTCACACCCACACTTCACTATGACAAATAGTGTTACAACGTATAGCACTCTGAAACACTCACTCGTATTTCTGGCTCACAACAAACACTACTTTCTCCCACAACTCAAGAAACCAACAACCAGCTCTTCTCTCAAATTCGTAATTCAAGTCTGTTATATTTTTCTTCACAGATTGTTGGTTCTTATATAGCCACAGAAGTTGACTTGTCAACCATCAAGTGCTCCACTTCAGCAGAAGTGCTCCACTTCAGCACCAGCAAGTGCTCCACCAGAAGTGCTCCACTTCAGCACCAGAAGTGCTCCACTTCAGCAAGTGCTCCACTTCAGTGAGTGGTCCACTTCAACAAGTGGTGGTGGCCTGAATGTCTCCATCATCAACAGTGGTGGCCGGAAAAGTCTCCATCATCAACAATCTCCCACTTGGAGACTTTAACTCCACCTGTAACTATGAGTGAAATATGGGTGTGAGGCTTACCAGTCTTCTTATTGTTGAAGACCAACTGAAGCTGCGCACAGCTTCAGTGTCTCTGTGGGGACTGACTTGGTTAACATGTCAGCTGGGTTTTTGCTTCCTTGGATCTTCTCGAGTGTTAAAACTCCATCCTCTAGTAGATACCTGATGAAGTGATAACGAAGTCCAATATGCTTGGTCCTCGAATGAAATGCAGAGTTCTTTGCCAAATGTATCGCACTTTGACTATCACTATGCAAAACATTCTTTACCTGTCTTAAACCCATTTCTGCTAACAAACCTTGTAACCATATCATCTCCTTGCTTGCCTCAGTGACTGCTATGTATTCCGCCTCTGTGGTTGATAACGCCACTATCTTCTGTATCTGCGATATCCAACTGACTGCAGTTGTTCCCACTATGAATACATAGCCGGTAGTACTCCTCCTGTTGTCTACCTCACCAGCAAAATCCGAGTCTACAAAGCCTTGTAGTCTCAACTCGTTTCTCCTGAAACATAGACAACTATCAGTAGTGCCTTTAAGATACCTGAGTATCCACTTGACCGCTTCCCAGTGTTGCCTTCCAGGATTGGTCATGAACCTGCTCACCGCTTCTACTGCATGAGCAACATCCGGCCTTGTGAAAACCATAGCATACATGAGACTTCCAATGGCTGAGGCATATGGAACCTTAGCCATGAAGTTCATTTCTTCTTCTGTCTTGGGTGATTGCTCCTTAGATAGTCGGAAATGACTAGCCAATGGTGTGTTGACCGCCTTAGCATCACACATGCTGAATCGTTTGAGAACACGCCCAATGTACTCCGCCTGAGATAACTCCAAAGTACCATTTGGCTCGTCTCTGTTGATTCTCATCCCAAGAATCTGCTTTGCTGGACCCAAATCCTTCATCTCGAACTCACTGGACAATTGCTTCTTCAATCGTTTGATTTCACCTATATCTGAGTCTGCCACTAGCATGTCATCGACATAAAGCAGCAAAATAATATAGCTTGACTCAAACCTTTTGAAGTAGCAACAATGGTCAGCATTGCATCTAAAATAGCCATTTGCTTGCATAAAACCATCGAACTTTTTGTACCACTGCCTTGGAGCTTGTTTCAACCCATATAAGCTCTTTCGCAGTTTACAAACAAGTTTCTCCTTGCCATTCTCTGAGAAACCCTCCGGTTGTTCCATGTATATCTCCTTCTCGAGATCACCATGGAGGAAAGCAGTTTTGACATCTAACTGCTCAAGTTGCAAATCTTCTGCTGCAACAATACTTAAAACTGACCGAATGGTCGTCAGTTTTACAACCGGGGAAAAAATGTCAGTGTAATCAATACCTGCTTTCTGTTGAAATCCCTTGGCTACAAGTCTCGCCTTGTACCTTTTGGAACCATCATGTTCCTCCTTCACTCGATACACCCATTTGTTGTGTAACGCCTTCTTTCCAATGGGTAACTTAGCCAGCTCCCATGTATGGTTAGAGATAAGAGAATCCATCTCTTCTTTCATTGCATGCTCCCACTTGCTAGAGAACTCTTCTTGACATGCTTCCTCATAGCATTCAGGTTCTCCTGCATCAGTAAGCAGCAAATAATTCATGTACCTTCTATTTGGTATAGTAGGCTGTGAAGATCTCCTCAATACTGGAGATGAAGAAGATGGAGACTGTGGTTGATCAGTCTGTTGTGTGCTGCTCTGCGGTGTCTGTTCATCTGGCTGAGGACTTTCCACTGCTTGCTGCACTATACTTCTGTCCGAGATATCATCTGGATCAACGTACATAGGATCGCTCTGTGCTACACTACTGAGCTGTAGTGTTTTTCTGTCCTTGTACATGACATTCTCATTGAATATCACGTCTCGACTTCTGATCACCTTCTTTGTCTAGTCATCCCAGAACTTGTACCCAAGCTTATCTCCACCATATCCGATGAAGGTGCATTTTAGTGACTTGGAGTCAAGCTTTCCCCTAGTCTGATCACTAATATGCACATACGAAACACAACCAAAATTTTCAAATGAGAAAGTTTTACCTCTTTTCCGCTTCATACCTCTTCGGGTATTCCGAACTCTAGCGGAACCGATGGCCCACAGTTGATCAAGTATGTTGCTGTATTGACTGCCTCTGCCCAGAACTGCTTGGGCAGTCCTGCATGTATTCACATGCTTCTGGCTCTCTCAGTCAATGTTCGGTTCATTCGTTCTACTACACCATTCTGTTGTGGTGTTCCTAGCACGATCCTTGCTAGTTTGATGCCACTCTCGAAACAGAACTTCATGAACTCCATATCATCATACTCACCACCGTTGTCGGATCGCAGAGTTTTGATCTTTAAACCTGTCTCATTTTCTACCATGACTTTCCATATCTTGAACATTTCAAATACCTCAGATTCATGTCTCAAGAAATAAACCCATACCTTTCTGGAATGGTCGTCAATGAAAGTCACAAAATATGACTTTCCGCCAATGGATGAGACAGTGGTTGGACCCCAAACATCCGTGTGAACTAGCTCAAGTTTTTCCTGCTTTGCTGCTCTGCCACTCTTCATGAAGCTCCCTCTCTTCTGCTTCCCGAAGATGCAGCTTTCACACAAGTCAGTGTCAACTGACTTCAAGTCTGGTATTCTTCCCTTGGAATGCAGCATCTTGATACCCTTGTCACTCATGTGACCAAGTCTATGGTGCCAAAGATTAGGATCATCTTTGCTGTCTGCAACTGCAATTGACCCACCAGCGTTCGTTGTCATATAGAGCGTACCACTCTTCTGGCCGCGAGCAACTGTCATTGCACCTTTAGAAACCTTCCAAGAGTCGCTGTTGAAGGTTGTGAAACAACCTTCTGCTGCGAGCTGCCCCACCGAGATCAAATTCTTTCATAAGTCAGGAATGTGTCTCACATCCCTCAACTTCCACACAGATCCATTCATCCTGATAAGTACATCACCCCTGCCCACCACATCACAAGGTTGATCATCACCAAGATAAACTTTGCCAATATTACCTGGTGTATAATTCATTAAGAGTTCTTTGTTGGAGGTCGCATGAAAGGAAGCTCCCGAGTCAAGCACCCATGACTCAGACTTGCTCTCCAAAGAGCATACCAAAACATCACCTGCCTCTTCTGCAACGATGTTTGCTTCTTGCTTGCCTTCCTTCTCCTTTTTCGGGGATCTACATTGGTTCTTGTAGTGCCCGAGCTTCCCGCAGCTCCAACACTCGATCACCTTCTGGTTCTGATTGTTGGAATTTTTGGGATTCTGAGATTTTGGCCTCCCACCCTTGGACTTGGACTTGCCCCCTCCATTCTGCTTTGAATCCCTACCTTTTCTCTCTACGTTCAAAGCTGACCCTGAGCTAGAAGTGGCATTCGACTGGTTTCGAATTTCTTCAGTCATAATGATGCTGATCACATCATCAAACTTCAGAGTTTTCTTTTTACTTGTAGTTCCGCTGATTGCAGTTACTATGCCTTTCCAACTATTGGGCAACTGCCCAAGAATTAGACAGACACGTATTTCTTCACTGAACACCATGCCTACTGCTTCTAGCTCTTCTGTCACTTCTTTGAACTTGCTGAGATGATCTCTGAATGCTGTTCCTTCTGACATCGTCATATTGAACAGCTTCTTTATCAGATGGATCTTGTTTGCTGCAGAAGGCTGTTCATACATACTGGAGAGGGCCGCCATGAGAGATGTGGTCGTCTTCTCATTCTTGATGTTGTAGGCCACTGATTTTGACAGTGATAGCCTTATGTGCCCGAGAGCTTTCCGATCCAGTACCACCCAGTCGGCATCTTTCATTTCATCAGGTTTCTTACCCAGAGGCAAATAAAGATCCTTCTGATACAGGCTGTCCTCAATTTGCATCTTCCAGAATCCAAAATTTGTGCCATCAAAATGAGAAATTTTGGACTCCTTCTCTAGCGCCATTGCTCCCACTCGAACATATAGGATGATTTCCTTGCCTTTGATTCACCAACCGAATGCTCTGATACCAATTGTTGGGATATTAGCTGCGGCTAATTTCCACCTTGCAGGATCTTGGGGCTCGATGGATTAAGAGAAATGCAAAACGACACAAAGATTTACGTGGTTCACCAATTTGGCTACGTCCACGGCTCACACCCACACTTCACTATGACAAATAGTGTTTCAACGTATAGCACTCTGAAACACTCACATGTATTTCTGGCTCACAACAAACACTACTTTCTCCCACAACTCAAGAAACCAACAACCAACTCTTCTCTCAAATTCGTAATTCAAGTCTGTTATAATTTTCTTCACAGATTGTTGATTCTTATATAGCCACAGAAGTTGACTTGTCAACCATCAAGTGCTCCACTTCAGCAGAAGTGCTCCACTTCAGCACCAGCAAGTGCTCCACCAGAAGTGCTCCACTTCAGCACCAGAAGTGCTCCACTTCAGTGAGTAGTCCACTTCAGCAAGTGGTGGTGGCCCGAATGTCTCCATCATCAACAGTGGTGGCCGGAAAAGTCTCCATCATCAACAAAGAATTGGAGCTGTTAATGACCTTCAAGTCCTCCATTGATGGCCCTCAAGGGTGTCTCTCCAGTTGGAAAAACAGTTCCACTTCAAACTTCGGCACATGGAAAGGAATCTCTCCTGTGACGAGTCATCGTCTCATGTCGTTGGAATCGATGTCTCCGGCAAGAACATCACCGGAGAAATCACACCGTCCATTTTCCATCTTGGGTTCCTAAAGGTCGTTACTCTTTCATCGAATCAACTCATTGGTGAGATTCCTAATAACATCTTCTCTTGCTCTTCACTCAAACATCTAACCTTAGCAACGACAATCTGACAGGACAGATACCAGTAGGTTGGTTAAAATACGTAATTAGTTTCCTTAAAATTAGTAAGGGAAAATATGTAAAAAAAAACTATTGACGTTATAGTCATTCAACAAAATTGATTTATATAAAGTAATCGATGATCTACAAATAAAATCTTCTTAAAATTAATGATATTTTTAAGTTTAAAATTACACGGCGTAAGAAAGGATAATTACTCTATTTCAAAATGACTGCTGGTGAATATAGTATTGTCTAAATAACCCATTTACTAAGCTGAGTTAACATATAGTATTGATTTGATGAAATGTTTATTATTAACTATGAAAAATGTGAAGCTATTTTATATATAGATATTTACACGTCAAGTTAATTATAATGTAATTGTTGAATATTTTTCATGCATAAAACAATTTAGGAGTGACCGGTTATAGGTACCTTACCATTTTAGGAGTTTTCGGAACCTACCCTATTGTAATCAATGTATTGAATTTTCGAACCGGAACATACCATGTTGCATTTGGAATCAGAATCTACCCATAATCTGTTTATACTAACATGCATCGGTACCCTATTTGGAATATGTTTCAACATAAATGATCTAAACCTTGAAATCGTTTTTTTCCCGCAAAATAAAGAAGAAGTTGCAACAATCATACAAAAGGATCGTACAATCATCTAACAATCACAATTTCTTTTTAAGAAAATCATACAATCATGAATCATCGACATAGGAGAACCGGGATTGTGTGTGCTGTGTGAGAGAGCAGAACTGCGCTGTGGCGTGGCCCGTGCGAGAGAAGAGGTTTGTGAGAGAAAATGAACTGCGACAGTTTGTATTATATAAATCAATAACAAATTTATGGTTAAAACATAGAAATTAGAATAGAACGACAATTACTGATTCTATTTTCTTAATATTATATATAAAATTGGTTTCGGGTAGAATACGGTACCCTGTTACTTGGACCAGAACCGAAACTGAAAATAAAGTTTTTTTTTTTTTAAAATAAATCTCGGACCCTACTCTATTTTACCTGAAATCTATTCTAAGTGTCGAGTTAGGGTAAGTTCCGATTGTAAATGAATAATTTGCTAACCCCTATAAAACATAATCATTTGAATTTATTCTAAAATGTCACGACACATTAATTGCCAACAATTCCACATTTTCTTGTTGGACGTTGGTGTCTTGTGTTGCTCAATTGAAATTATATTAACAATTAATCAATTTGCAATTATATACAAACAATATTAAATAAATTTGAGTGTTGCGGTTGTACTTAACCCTTTGACCATAGTTATCGAAACTGGATTGGTCTCAAACCGGTAAGGGGGCCAGTTTTCAGTCAGTTGGATCGCTGGTTCGCCGATCGGTTCATATCACTTAATACAAAAACAAAAACATAAAAATACCTACTACATAGATTCAATATAATAATAAATTTTCTTAACATAATATTATCAATTCTCAAATACTACTACATAACTCAATAATATCAAACACAACATAACACAATAGTCTTAAACATACATAACATAATATTCTCAAATTCAAACACAATAGTCTTAGTTCTTAAACATACACAACACAATATGCTTTTTATTAACTTCTAAAAATCTCTTCAATCACAATAAGTCAAGGTTCTTCAAAAAAAATTAAATGCCACACAAAAAAAAAAGAACCAGAGTCGTTCGATTCTTCAAAAATCATTCGGTTTATACCGATTAAACCGAGTTCACAATGCATCTCAGTCTTTTGTGCGAACCAGGCCGTTCATTCAGCTGATTCACGATGGCACCCGATCCGACCGGCGATCCGATTATGATAACTAGCTTTGGAGAATAAGGGTGACCCATCTGGGCAATGTATAACACTTAATGCTACTCTACTCTCTTTAAATAAAAAAGAAAAGAAAGTGATGGTAGTCGCGATTTAACCACCTCTAACTATGCTATTTTTTAGTTTTAACGCGAGCATATTTATAAACAAAATAATTATGGGTAAAATACGATATTGACCCCTAAAGTTTAAGCCTAATTTAAGTTTCTCCCTTAAAGTTTAAAATTTGAAAATTTGTTCCTAATGTTTGGCCCTAATGAAAAATCTCTCCTTTCGTCACTTAGCCGTTTATTTCGGACAGAATCTTTGACATGTGCAGCTCACGTGACTTTTTAATATTTTGAAACGACAAAATTGCCCTTCATCAATATACTTATGTTGTCTCCATCTTCATTGTTGGGATTGCTCCTTCCCTTCTTCTCCCTTCTTCTCCGACATAAAAAATGGTGTAATCGCTATGCTGAAATTGTTGAAGTAGAGGGCAAGATTAGACCTGTCAAAATATGATCTGACCCGAAAATGATCCGAAATCGACCCGGGCTCGGGTCGAGTTCGGGTCATAGAAAAGGTGTGACGGTTCATTTTCGGGTTCACCCGTCTGACCCTCCGGAAGACACGGGTCGGGTCTGGGTTGACCTGTATGACCCGAACCCGACCCGTGGAGAAAAAAAAGAACTAAACCTAATACAGTAGACAAAGAGTGCCTGGTGCTCTTCTTCATTCTTCTCAGTTCTACTTCTCTTTCGTTGCTCCCTACCCGTGCTCGCCAGCTGCTCATGCTCGCCCGCTCTCTGGCTCGACTGCTGATCGCCTCGCTTCTATTCAACTGCTCTCTTCACCTAGTCGCCTCCTTCGCCTGCTCGTGCTCGCCTGCTCGTGCTCGCCTGCTCGTGCTCGCCTGCTCGTGCATCCTGCAGTTTAACCGTCGGTATTGCCAAAAACTCTTGTCGATAGTGATGGTAGGGAGATTTCAAACGTGAATTTAGGGTAATTTGTTAAAAACTCTGTCGCCAAAAACTCTGGCGATAGCTGATGTGCTCAGTAGATGTAGATCCAAGTTCCAACATAAACTTTCGTAATTTGGTTGGAAACTTGACTGCGAGCTTGTGTTGTGCTTGACTACTTGTGGAATGTGGCTCCTGCTGGTTGGAAATGGATTGTGGCTTACGCTGGTTGAAACTTGACTGGTTGGAATTATGCTTGTGCTTGACCGCGTTGCTTGCTGCGTTGGTTGGAATTATGCTTGTTGCTTGTGCTTGTGCTCGTGTTGCTCGTGCCCGCCTCGCCTGCATTCTCATTTCTCATTTCTCAGTAAGTGCTGAATGTGCAATTTGTATGCTCAATGGTTATTAATTTGCTGAATTTGTGCAATTTGTATGTTGAATGTGCAACTTGTACAAATACAATTTGTATTTGTACGTGGAATGTGCAATTTGTATGCTGAATGTTGGTGTATTTGTAAGGTTTATACGTTGAATGTGGAGTGTGGATGAAATTTGTAAGGTTTATATGTTGGATGTTGTGGGAACTAGGAAGTAACCAACAATCGTGTGGCAGGTCAGGCGGGTCGACCCGCCAACCCGCCAGGTCGGGTTCGGGTCAGAAAACTTGACCTGCACAATACGACGAGTCAGGTTGACCCGTACAGTGCGGTAGGTCAGGCGGGTCGGGTTGACCCGTACAATGCGGAAGGTCAGGCGGGTTGGGTTGGTTCGGGTTGACCCGCATTGACAGGTCTACTTGAGATCGGTCAAATTCGTGATTCCCTCGCTCATGGGTCCACTCAACTATGCCCAAAGTTCAGATTTGTAATCAATTTTTACCAATATATATCCTTCCATGAAATTTAACTCCAATCAAATAAACAAAACATAATTCAAGTAAAAGAAATGCCACTTTTTTACTTGCCAGTAAATAAAAACTGTCACTTTATGGATGAAATTGAAATCTTCAAGTTGCATAAACCCTAAAATCGACACAACTTTATGTCCAGTTCATCCATTGCCCAGCAGCAGTGTCAAAAAAGAACAATCAAAGAACAGAGTTCTTCTACATATATCAAAAATTACTCATTAATCAAAACTGAGACCCAAGAGAGAAGAAAACCCACATAGCGTTGGCATAATGAATATCAACCTCCAAGACCTTGACGAAGTCCTGGAAAGAAGGCCTCCCCAATTGGTAATAAACCATATTCGTCTTCTTTTCTCTCTAGAAGATCAGAACTGGACAGAAAGGCGTCGCCAGAACACACACAAGGGCAATTTCGACACTTATAATTGTTAAGACACCACGTGTCACGCACATGAGGACCAATCCGTCCAAAATAAACGGTTAAGTGACGGCAGGGGGGATTTTTCATCCAGATCAAACATTAAGACTAATTTAAAATTTTAAACTTGAAGGGGAAACTTAAACTCAGCTTAAACTTTAGGGTAAATATCGTATTTACTCAATAATTATTTAGGATCAATAATTTTTTATACAAGACGATTAAACGATATGTAACAATATATTTTTATGGGTATATGAGTTTGACTTCAATATATCATGTATCTAAACAACTCTTATTGGTTTAGACACGAATAATAAACATATCTGAACACATTTAACCTGTAAATATACACAATTAAGTATATGTATTTAATATTTGAATTTATTCCTGTACTTATTTTTGAATTACTTGTGAATTTTAAAACTTTTTTATGAAATTAAATTATAAAATTTGTGAATTTCATATCGTGACCTTTTTATTTTGTAATATAACTTATGTCATGTATATACATATATATATATATATATATATATATATATATTTATATATATATATCTTCAAAAATTTAATTGTATTATCATGCATGTCATGTATGATATGTTTATGAATAGTGTTGTGTTCATGTTTGATGTTTGAAAACATGGTTAAGTCATATTCCCAAGTGATAGTAACTTAGACTTTTTATCGTGCATAAGAATATAATTCAGTTGTTTTCCTTTCTGAAGAGCAATTAATCATTTTGATTAGAAATCTCACAAATCATTAGAAATCATTCCTTCCAAAGAAGGAAAAAGTATGAAAAATATGTAATATGTTTGCCCAAAGTGGTAAAAGCGACACAATGTTTGTTTTTGATGCAATATGTTTGGTTTTGTTGGTTTTTGATGAAGTCCGTTTGTTTCCGTTAAAAATTCCCGTTAACCCCGCACATGCCTTGCACGTGACCTCAGTTTGGTGTGAAATTCCTCAAATTCCCCTGACTTCTTCTGTTATATGCAGTTCAAATGTGTTTGTCCCCTCTTCTCAAAGTGTTCGACCCTTGTCTTGTTCCCGAAGTGTTTGGTCCCTTCTTGTCAGATCTCCTGCTCTCCCAATAATAATGGCAGCACATTACTCAACCAGCTCTTCATCAAGGTTGAAGCCACATGTAGAGTACCACCCGTTGAGTTGCTTCTGTGGGTTCACTACGCATGCGAAACCCGCTTCAACAAGGAAGAATTTTAGTCAAATGTTCTATGGACATCCCAATTATAAGGTATGTTTGCTGATTTCTTTGGTTTTTAATCCTAATTTTAGTATCAATTGAAAAATCACTCTCAAATCTCTCTTTGAAACCCTAATTTTAACGTGAACAAACTTGATTGTAGAGTCACGGTTGTAACAATTTTGAGTGTTTTGACCCCCAATGTGCATTTACGGAAAGAAGGCTGTAACAAAATTCTGAGATATTCATGCCAAGATCGAAGACAAAGTTGTTCTTGTACGTTAGAGGGAAATGATGTTGATTACTGCTGTCGGAGTGCTTGTAATACTGTTGTTTGCTGTAATCCTAAAATTGGTTACTGGTTGAAGTGTTTTAGGATGTGTATTTGAAGTAGTTATGTTTGTGTAGCGGAGCAACTTTTGGTTCATGATGTTTGGTGTATTTGCTTGACCCGAAACGGGGGGGACTCCTTGATGACATTGTCGACTTCCTCATAATAATCTTCTTGTTTGGTGTGATGGTCTGCAAAGGCATATCAACTTCCACGAGAGCTCGACTGTCCGACAGTTGTGGTGCACTTGAAGTCACTCGAATGCCTTCAGGGGAACTTTCCAAATTTACAATATTTTCAGGGGAATTTTACCCCATGATAATGACAGTACAAAAGTTATAATTACAACTTATAAGTGTTATAAATGTGATAACTCATGAAATAGTTAAACCTGTGTTTTTCTTATTGTCTGCAATTTTGCCCATCTTGTGTTAGGAATCATCTTGGCACTTCTTCAGGTACTCGTTCGTGTAAACAAGTTCAAGATTACTGAAAACTTATACATATAAATATTGTTTATAGTAAAACATTTTTTACCATCTCAGGTTGTGAATCTGGAACAGACTCGGGAACAAACGTGTCTGACTCTTCACCCCAATGAGTTGTCTTTTCCTCAATCGGACGTTTCTTGCTCTTCCTTTTACCTTTGGTAGCACTACTCGGTTCTTCTTGTGTGACCCTTCCTCGCTTGACTCTTTTGGTGGGGGGCTGCGTTGCCTCAACGTCAGTCTGAGAGGTGTTGAGTTTCATCCTAACTCGTTGAGAAGGTTGTGATCCTCGTTTTTGACTATACTGAATAGCAAATGTTTGTGTCGGCTGGGACGGTGCACTGCTCTTAGATGGTTGGGGTAGCTGACCTCTCTTGTTACAAGCCATCTTGTTGTGGCCACTTAGTCCACAGAGGGAGCAGTACTCTGGGAGCCCATGCTTGGTCAGTTTATGACTTGTTTTGTTCACAGTCTCGGTCGTAGTTCTCTTTCGTTTCTTCTTAGGCATGCCTCCTTGTTTACGGACATCCAGAGAATCAATGAGCAAAGAATCTACTCTCATACAATCGTCAACCCCAGGAATTGGATGTATGACTGGAGTGTAGATCTGTTGCATAGTCTCTTTGTGGTAGACTGCATCGACAAAATTATGTACCTCTAGTCTAGATTTCAGCAAACATACCGTAACATGTGCACAAGGAATTCCAGTCAGATTCCATTCCAGACAACTGCATGTTCTGGTGTTGATATCTACTGTGTATTGGTATTGTGCCCCACCAATACTTTGTACTCACCCTAACCCGCGTATAGTACACTCATCCCTCTTGAAGCATCCTTATTTTTTTTTTAATATTTTCTAGAACATTACTAAATAGCAACTCCTCGTGTTTACTAGCATATTCCCTCTTCCTTGAAGTCAGGTATATCACTCACATCTTCAGCTTGAAGGGTTTTGTTTCGTTGTCTATGCGTTTTCGATCACTTTGGTTGCACTTCATCATCCTCGCTATCAGAATCCTCTTAACCTTTTTTGGCTTTCCAATTTGGTTCGGAAATGCCCTCGAAGTCGGAAGACATCTCTTCGGATCGTGAGTAAGCACTAGTCTCGACCATGAGTGCTTTTCCTTTCGCTTTCTGACTCAATCGTTGTGCGGACAGTTCGGTTATCCTTGCGGATGTCATCCTTCTTTTATTTGAAATTTACTTCAACATCGTGTTATTCCGCAGCTCTTCCAACCATGGATATTTACCGCATGCTTCCTCATCAAATGGTGGAACCACATACAAATTGACTTCGTGTACACCTTGTTGTTTATCCTTAATTAGGCAAACATCTTCGTCGCTACATAGAACTTTGATGTCTGTTTTAGGATCTCCATTTGGTGAAACATAGGTGATAACACCATCCTTCTTCAAACCGTAATATTCCAGGAGGACATCGACATTGAAGTAAACAAACGTTTGGTCAAACGGGTCCGTCAAACAAATTTTGTCGTTGTAAACATCATCCACCCAATTGTCATCGTAGTGGATTCGCAGAAACCACTTATCTTCACATGAACTTGACATTCTGCATAAAAGGGTCTGTTAGTAGTGAACCTTCAACACAGAAATGTACAATCCCTACATACACATATTTGTAAACATGTCATCTCTTTATACAACCAGGACATATCTACTCCTCATTCAATTAAAACAACCAGTAAACATATTAACCTTTCAAGAGACTTTTTTCCGTCAATTTTGGAAAATTTCGAACAGCACAAGGAGGACTTTTGAGACGCAAAGTGTTTATACAAGAGGAAGGCTCAATCGAAAGTTATCTTTGAAGACGTTTAGTCCTGACTTCGAATTGACCAACAATTCGCCAAGAGGACTCGTCGGAGGCATGGGAAGGACGTGAAATTGCACCAGACTTCGAAATTGCAGGGGAGACAAACCAGGTTGAAGTCTGCACCAGATTTCGCTTGGCTTCGATTCACGTCTACACCAGGAAGGACTTCACGTCGCTACTCATCGCACCAGCGGGGAGGTTAGGATTTCGAGAGGGGAGGAACTGATTCAGGAGAGTTTGGTAACGAGAAATCGGTTCGGTAAAGAGGATGAAAAGGTAGAGGGGATATAGAGGAGCACTTCAGTTCAGTAATTGAAGGGAAAATATGATAAGGGTAGTTTCAGTATTTTCAATTATTATTTTTAACGTTCAAAAACTCAGTCAGGTGAGATGCACGTGTACAATTTAAACGGAAAACCAAACATTTCTTAAAAAACCAACAAAATGAAATATAATACATAAAAAACCAGCGACCAAAAACAAGTTGCATCAGTTACCAATTTTGGCAAACATATTACATCTCTTTCGTATTTTTCCTTCCAAAGAAAGCATTGAACATAATTTCACTCGTAGATTTAGAAATTTTATCTCCTCTTTGTACGTGAGCGTTATTTATTCCTTAAACATCACCCTAATGATAGAGGGTTTTTTGAAGTTGTTCAAAGTAACCATTCTCTGTAAAATTTGTAAGATTCAATGTGAAATAAAACACAACTCTTGACAAATGGTGCATGGTATACTAAAAGCAAGTATTAAAGTAAACACAGATAGTTGAATTAAAAAAAATATAAGTGAAGACAAATATATAATTTAAAATAGTTAAATTGAAAACCATTATACTTTTTAGAGTTAAATTTACACAAAGCCAAAAGTTGATGTGAACAATTACCCGCTCGTCCCTTTGTAGCTTCGTTCCCCGGTATATCAACACAAATGGCGTAGCCTTTTTACATGTTCAAAATGCTCATTTTTCCAGGATTTGATAAAAGGGTCCGAAATCATATCATCAGTAAAAAAATACATATATATATTATAACTATTTTATTATTATCTATTATATTTGCACCCAAGCCGCTTTAAAATACATGGTGACTCAGTATACTTAGAAATTCCCTTTCACATATCGAACACATACCGTCTAAACCAAAATCGTTTGTTTACATAAATTAAGCATCAACTAATCAGAATGAAGATACTCTAATAAAATATTTTCTAATGAAATATTTTCTAATAAAATATTTCCTATTGTAATATAGTTGTTGGTAATTTTGATTTCAAGGAGTACCATAAACCCGATAAATAGGATTGGTTCTTCTCAATTAAAAACAATATCTTATACACTCCCGAAAATTACCAACAGATATATTGCTCAAGAGTTAAGTCAGATCCGAGTTTCCAGTTGTGTTCGAATTTTCGTCGAATTTCGAATTCAGGTATTGTCAGTTCGATTAAGGGAAACACCATCGTCATCGTAGTGAATTCGCATAAACCACTTATCTTCACCTAAATTTGACATTTTGCATAAAAGGGTGCCAGTAGTGAACCTTCAACACAAAAACATACAAACATACACATATATGTAAACATATCAATCTCTTTATACAACCAGGACATATCTACTCCTCATTCAATTAAAATAACCAGTAAACATATTAACCTTTCAAGAAACATTTTTCCGTCAATTTTGGAAAATTTTGAACAACACAAAGAGGATTTTTGAGACGCAAAGTGTTTTTACAAGAGGAAGGCCCAGTCGTAAGTTACCTTTGAAGACGTTTAGTCCTGACTTCAAATTTACCAACAATTCGCCGAGAGGACTCGTCGGAGGAAGGGGAAGGACGTGAAATTGCACCAGACTTCGAAATTGCAGGGGAGACAAACCAGGTTGAAGTCTGAACCAAATTTCGCTTAGCTTTGATTCGCGTCTGCACCAGGAAGGACTTCGCGTCGCTTCACTTGCACCAGCGAGGAGGTTAGGATTTTGAGAGTGGGGAACCGATTCAGAAGGGTTTGGTAGCGAGAAATCAGTTCGGTAACGAGGATGAAAAGGTAGAGAGAGATATAGAGGGACACTTCGGTTCACTAATTGGAGGGAAAATATGACAAGGGTTGTTTCAGTATTTTCAATTAATGTTTTTAACGTTAAAAGACCTATTCAGGTAAGATGGTGTACAATTTAAACGGAAAAAATAACGAAAAACCAAACGTTTCTTCAAAAACCAACAAAATGAAATGTAATACATCAAAAACCAGCTACCAAAATATAAGTTAAATCAGTTACCAATTTTTACAAACATATTACATTTCTGTCATATTTTCCCTCTAAAGAAAGCATTTTACATATTTCACTCGTACATTTAGAAATTGTTTCTCCTCTTTGTACGTGAGCGTTATTTGTTGCTTAAACATCACCCAAATGATAGAGGGTTTTGTTAAGTTGTTCAAAGTAACCATTCTCTATCAAATTTGTAAGATTCAATGTGAAATAAAACACAACTCTTCGACAAATGGTGCATGGTAGACTAAGAGCAAGTATTAGAGTAAGAGCAAATAGTTGAATTAAAAAAATAGTAGGAACAAATATATAATTTAAAATGACTAAATTGAAAACTATTATATTTTTAGAGTCAAATTTATACAGAGTAAATAGGGACAATTACCCCCTCGTCCCTGGTATATCAACACAAATAGGGACATCAACACAAATGGCGTAGCCTTTTTACACGTTCAAAATGCTCATTTTTCCAAGATTTGGTAAAAGGGTCCGAAATCATATACTCCAAATTCATCATATAGAAAACAAATATATATTGTCAGAACATTTTTTTAAAAGTATTATATTATAACTATTTTATTATTATCTATTATATTTGCACCAAAGCCGCTTTAAAATACATGGCGACTCGGTATACTTAGAAATTCCCTTTCACATGTCGAACACGTACCGTCTAAACCAAAATCGATTGTTTACATAAATTAAGCATCAACTAATCAGAATGAAGATACTCTATACCGATGAGACATAAGGAAGAGACGAGACCTGGCTTTGTGCCAAACAGTACCTTAGGCTCCAAGTATGAGGCTAGAATCTTCTGTACTATGAGGCTTTCAATAGGTAGCTAGCTGCTAGGAAGAATCAAGAGGTGCCATTTTTCTTGGTTTCAAGAACCGAACCCTCTTTCAGGGTGACCCGAGCTTCGTTCTCCCTTCCAAGAGTGAATAGAGCGACGGCTTGTAGGTAAGATGCAATGTGCCAATCAGGGGATTCCAATTGTGCTTTGACAGCATCTTTCAGTGCTTCCTCTGGCATGTCGATCATCAGGTAAGATAAGCTTCGGCGAGCAAGAACTGAAGGGGAGATCATTGTCCCGACCGATATGAACTGAAAATATATAAAGAAAAAGATTGATTTTCTCTTCTTTAAAACAAGTTATAAAAGATCTGCAAATCTTTGAAAGAAAATGTAGATAAACCTGAGAGTAACCATCAGCAGCAGCTCTGAAATCTTTATGCCGAAAAGCAGAGTCACCTTTTTTCTTGGAGTTCAAGGTTTCTTGCATTTGGTTGGTCCACATCTGAAATGAAAGCTGCAAGGAAAAAGTGGAAATACATGTGATTGACTGTAAATTGGTCTAACTCTTTAAATCAAATAAAAATCTGCAGTTATATAAATTACGTATATCGGTAAAACGAACCTCAGTAGCAGCACCCGGATCATCTTTATACCCAATAATTTCTAAAACCTCATGAATAGCTGTCAAATCCTTTCTAACACAGGCTTCACCAAGTGGAGTCAATGGAACCGAATTTTCGATACCCATTAATACTTGAGAAGGGACCTGCAATTTTAAGGTTAAATAGCTGCGTATAAATTATCGGGTTTTAAAACTAACAAAAATGATAATGGTAGAGAAAGGGTTAAGTGCAACCTCAGTTTCCTTCTGAAGAGGAAGAAGAGCGGCAACTAAAGACCTTGGATTTGGTCGATCACGGGGCTCATACTGTAAACAGCGTGATGCTAAGCGTACAAGTTCAGTCCCATCATCGTTTGAGAATTCACCTTCTAAACATGAATCAGTAAGCATTTGGAAATTCTTGTCCCTTATAAGATCAAGAGCCTGTAACAAATACATAAAATTTAGGACTAAAGAGGAGATAATGTATGTTTGGAAAAGAAATGGATCAAGAACACAACTTACCCGACTCGGAGGAATATGTTTTCCACTAAGGAGATCAAGCAAAAGAGTACCAAAGCTATACGTTACACTTTCAGGTGTTACTCGGCCTGAAAGATTTATGCAGTACAATGTATATATATTAGAACATCTATCTGCATTTCGAGATGGTTATTTACTTATAAGACATAACAACAGAACACAAGAAACTAACAATTTGTTTTTTTTACAAATATAGTAAAAGTATCATATTTTCAAATCTTTAGACAAAGTGTGATTTTGTGGCATGTGCTGGCAATTATCGAACAAAATCTGACCTTTTTTTTGGGTAATGCACTAATTATTACAAAGAAAAAACAAAACTTCCATGGCCTTGGTTCTTATATCTTAGTCAGAAATTAATACCTGTTCTTAGATACTCGGGAGGCGTAAATGCAAGATTGGTGCTGTAACTTCTCCCGTCCCTACTGTTCTTCATCAGACCGAAGCAAGAAAGTCTAGGGCTTCCCTCCTGAGAGATGACAAAAGTTCATAGTATCACACACTCTTAATTTCAGTTGCAATAAAATGGATGACGCGTCAAAAGGATCCAATTTTCCTTACATCGTCAAAGACAACCCTGTAGGCATTAAGATCGTGATAAAGGGCACGTCCTTTTTTTGTACAATATTCTAGGGCTTCTGCAAGATGCAACGCTACCCTCAATCGCATTGCCCACTTCATTGGCTGCACATCCCCTAAGAAAACAATCTAACAATGTTGGAAAACAATTGTAACAATTTTAAACTTTATAGAAATTTTCTTTTTACAACATAGCCTACATGTGAAACCCAAAAGCTGTGTTAAATGCAAGACTGTAACAATTACCAATCTTAATCCATTATTTTGGAACATAGGACTAGTTATAGCATGTGTGGAGTGTTCAATTACAAAATATAAGCTCACATTTAAAATGTTATATGCATTACTTACAGTGGAAGAGATGCTTGGCTAATGTATCATTGGGCATATATTCTGCAATAAGTAACCTTTCCTCACCCTCACAGCAACAACCAAGTAAATTTACCAATCTTTGATTACGTAGTTGTCCAACCACTTTAGCTTCCTCCTGAAATATCGGAGTTTGTTAAATGAGGAATCACATTTAATAACCATAAACTATTCGAATATTTTCTATATGAAATCAAGAATACATCAATAGCAACACTATTCAAAGACCATGAACTCTAGCTTTTGAGTCACTAACAGATTAAATGCATTGCCCCAGGCCAAGCCGGTCTATTATTATGAATCGACATGGCCTACAAACTCTAGCTTAGAGTCTTAAATGCATAAATGTGATGAAAGCTTACATGATAATTACTACATGTGCTAAAAATAAGAACTAGTTACCAGAAACTGCCTTGCATCTGGCCAAGCCGACCTATTAAACCTTTTAACTGCAATTCGTCTCTGATTAGGCAATTTCCCTTTATACACCACGTTGGGAGCTTTCTCACCATGCTCAGAAACTATATTCTCTGCAGAAAATTCAGAAGTGGCTATTCTAATCTGTTCATATGTGAACTCATGAAATCGAGGTAAGTTTTCGACTTCACTCTCTTCATCAGTCTCTGCAAAACATGAACTAACACTTCAAAAAATCACACATTCGGGCATAAGAACTAAGAAATCGGACACGACTGACAACTGAGGTTACCACGAAGTCGAGTCTCTTGAATTGGTCCGTCCTTTACTGAACCCGAGCAACAAGGTGAGAGCTTGGAGCAACCACACCCCATTTTCAGCAGCGGAGCTCGATAATCCACGCGAAGAAGATGAAACCCACAAGGACGGCAGCTATTTTCAACAGCAAGGCGGAATGAAGGAGATGATTGTTGAAGAAGATGAAACCCACCTGGAACAGTTCAATCCTCAGACGAATCGCCGACAATCGGAGAAGCAAAAACGGAAGGGACAACTCATTTTGGTCATATAATGGAGGGAGGACTTCATCAGCAGTCAACCTGAACCTCAAAAGGAAAAAAGAAAATTACCTTTTTGATTGAAGCTTTCGCAGAGAGAGAGAGAGAGACAACGGGGTTTAAGGTAGGAGAAATGGATGCAAGGGTAAAAGACCCATAAACAGTTCGTGGATTCCTCGTCCTTGATTTGGTCAACAAATAGCATAGATGGAAAGTTTTGCTTTTTACTTTTATTTTTCTGACTTAATCATAATGATTCATTATTTTCAAATATATATTTTTCAATCATGCATTTGTTTTGCGTAACTTGGATAATTTTGTAGATCACAAGTGATAAAAAAATATCCCAATTTTATAGTAAAAATAAGATTTGGAATATTTACAGATACAACCAATCAAAGTAACATGAACTTGTTCTGTATTCTTAACTCACCTTAAAAGCATGAACTTTAATAATATGGAGAGCGTGCGGTTTTGTCTGGTGTGAAAAAAGAGAGAAATGGTCCAGTCCCCAATACTCAAATCCAGCTCTATATCTGCTAAATGACAATTATTGTTGCTTTTTGGAAGCACTAGTTACATAGTTACAACTTAGATTACATTTGGCCAAAAAAAAAAAACTTAGATTACATTAATTAGAAATTAATGTAAAATATTCACCGCTAATATTAATATCTTATTCACGAGGGTAGTGTTATCATAACCGGATCGGCGGTCCGATCGGGAATCAGACTTTTGTCCGGTTGAACTGATCGAATCGGGAACCGGTTCGAGGGTCGGTACGATTTTGATAACACTGCACGAGGGCCAACGAAGGATGTTTATTCTAAATGTTGAATAAGCTTTTTTTTTATCATCAACAAGATTATATTTCAACGATGAAACAAAGTTTCGGTACAAAGATAAGTCTAAAGCAATAAGACTACAAAAATTGGGTGGGGTTTATCGACCAATTCCATCGGACACACCCTTAGTTGAGCTATCTTAGTCACACAATCCGCACACTTGTTTGCGGTTCTTGGAATTGCTACCCATTGTACGGTAGGTATCAATGTCGTCAATGCTCGTGCATGTGATAAAATCGCCTCAATCATCCATATGAACGCCACGCCTTTGAGGTAATTTATGACTGTCTCGGAGTCGGACTCCACTCGTATGTTTGACCACCATTGTCCACCACAAATGACATCCCTTCGACGATTGCTGACGCCTCCATCTCCTCCACCGATCCTCCTATGATGGTGTTGTGTCGACCTCCGCAAATATTACTCGTGTGATCCCTGACAATAATACCGATTCCTCCTTGTCAGGTAGAGGAGCACCATGCTGCATCACAGTTAATTTTGACAACCCTAATCTCCGGTTTTCCCCAGTGCATCGCCTCCCTTGGCTCCCGTTGATGACTTGCCTACGCCCGTGTGCTACCTGCGATGGTTGGAAACTCTGTCATCTCCCGCAACGCTTTGCTTGCCTCCTCCACTATTGCATTTGCATTCGGCATCTTGTTATCGAACACCATCTTGCACTGTGCTTTCCATATCATCCAACATGTGACCATGCCGACCTTCCAAGCCTTCCCGCTGATCGGCCTACTGCTGGACGGGTTCGGGTCGTTCGGCCGGCTACAGAAGGGATCCGCCATCCCTTTGAGGATCCAATCGGTCAGCTGCTGTCTTCCTGCAGGTGTGATGGACGTCCCCAGCATTCCCGACCAAACCTGGCCGGTCCACGAGCACCTTGTGATCATATGTTCCTGCGTCTCTACTTCTTCACAAATCGGGCATACCAGGGATATTGGAACCCCTCTTCTCGCCAGGTTCCCTCTTACCGGAAGGGCATTCGTGTTGAGCTTCCACATAAACGTTTTAATCTTAGGTCATACCTTTGATGTCCAAATTTGTCTCCACCGTGGTTGGCCGCTTGTATCTTTATCTATCAACCTTCCCTTCTCCCGCAGCCTATGATAGACCGACTTGACTGTTGTCCTCCCGTCCTTCGTAAAAGGCCACCGTAGGACGTACCCCTGCATGTCACGGTGGATCAGAACTTGGAGGACATCCTCGGCATTTGCAGTTCCTACCGCTAACCGAACCAGCTGCTCATTCCATCGTCTAGTTTCATGATCAATCTAGCTTTCCACCATCGTGTCCTCGGTGCTGCCTTCTGACATCGCTGGCTATTGTAGTCGGAAGTCGGTCCTGGACGTCACCCATATGTCCATAAATGGTCGGACGGATCGTCCATCCCTCAAGCACCAAACCTCGTCCTCTTTGATAACATCCCGACCAGCTAGGAGGCTCGACCATCCCCATGATGCTCGACTCCCCTTTTTTGCCTGCATGAAACTTGTGGTAGAGTAATAGATACCTTTGAGCACCTTTACCCATAGGGCGTTCGGCTCATTCAAAACCTGTGCCGCCATATTCGCAAGGAGTGCCAAGTTGAAATGTTGCAATTCCCTAAAACCGAAACTTTCGTCCCTCTTAGAATAGGTCATCATTTCCCATCTCTTCCAATGGATCTTCATGTCCCCGTTATTAGCGCCCCACCAATGGATCACATTTATCTCGGCACACCACGCGGTTAGTAGTTTGAAGACACTCATAGCATAGGTTGGGATCTAAGTAATTACCGACTTGATCATCACTTCCTTCCCTGCATTGTTTAGAAGGTTGTTCTTCCACCCATTAATTTTGGCTTGAACTCTTTCCTTAACATAGTTCATCGCATTTCTTCTCAATCTTCCCCATACTGTAGGTAAGCCCAGGTAGTGCCTCGGGTTTTCCTCACATCTTATCCCCAAGATCCCCACCACCTCCTTTATATGCCTCTCATGTGTCACTGCATTGAAGAACAAACTGGATTTGTTCAAATTTATGGTTTGTCCTGATACTTGGCAGTATTGGTCGAGCACTATCTTCAAATTTGTCGCACTTTGGGTCGACCCCTTTATGAAGAACAATGAGTCATCTACAAAAAAACAGGTGGTAAAGTGTTGGGCACCCTTGTTTTGATTTTACTCCTTCTCTCAAGCCCCTCTCGACCTGTGACTCCATCATCCTAGATAACATGTCAGTAGTAATAATAAACAAGTATGGTGATAAGGGATCGCCTTGCCTCAGTCCCCTTGATGGTCTGATTACTCGAGTATGTTTGTCATTGACGTTTACCCTATACGAGACTGTTGTTATGCACGCTTCGATCCACTTTATCCATTTGTCCGCAAAACCTCTCCTTCTTAGTATATGTAGGAGAAAATCTCATTCAATTCGATCATACACATTTTGCATATCAATCTTTAACGCACACCCTTGTCGTCCTCCCGTTCCCGTTCTTGAAGTCCTCGTTTTCAAGTGATGGAACATTTTATGAGCAATTAAAATGTTATCTTGTATTCTCTTTCCTGTCACAAAGGCACTCTAATACAGCATTATAAGCTCTGGCAAATAGTGTTTGAGTCTATTTGCCAGAACCTTGGATATAATCTTGTATCCAAAAGTACACAGGCTAATAGGTCTAAACTCATATGCATGACATGGATTGACATTTTTTGAGATGAGAGTGATATCAGTTTGGTTTAAGAAGGATGGCATGATACATGAAGAGAGGAAGGCGTTGACAGAAGTGAAGATGTCTGGACCGATTATGTTCCAGCTCCTTTGGAAGAAAGACCCGGCGCTCGTGACCCCCCCCCCATTTGAAATACCGCTATCTTCACCTCTTCAGCCGATGCCACGCCAGTCAGTTCCTGATTTGTTTCCATCGTTATCTAGCACGGTACACATTCTAATACCTCATCAACAATGTCATCCCATCCTTGTACCTCCCTTTGTGATTTGAAAAGATCCCTATAGAATATGTAGATCTTATTCCTCACTTGTGTGTCCCCTTCGATCCATTCCCCTTCCCCATCTTTTCTGCAAATTATTTTGTTGCGTCTCCTCCTTGATATCGTTGTTTGGTGGAAGAACTTTGCGTTTCTATCTCCATGCTTCAACCAATTCACCCGGGACCTTTGTTTCTAATAAATATCCTCCCTTTTCACAAAGCATCGATTCTAGATTTTAACGCCCTCTCATCCCCTTGTTCCTCTTCGTTCAGGCTCTTAGAATTCAAGTATAGTAATCTCTCCCGTGCTTTGTTGATCTCCTTGATATTATTCTTAAACACGGTTCTACTCCACTCAATTAAGGACTTCTTACAAGCTTCAAGTTTCAGCTCTAGGTCCGCCATTGCCCGAGCCAACCCTCCTCTAGTCCATTCCTCTTGTATAAGCTCACGGAAATCATCCCTCTCGAGCCACATATTCTCGAACCTGAACTTCCATCTTCCTTTCGATTCCATGTAATCAAGTTTTAGCTTGATAGAAGAGTGATCTGACCCAATAACCACGCCATTAGTGCACTAGGCTTTCGGATATGTCTGAACCCATTGCATGTTCGCCATCGCCCTGTCCAATCTTTCCACAATCCTCTCTTCTCCCCTCCTATTATTGGACCAAGTATGCATATGTCCCTTGTGGCCTAGATCCTCCATTTGTATATCCTTCATGAAGGCTCTAAATCAGTTGATTTTGAATTGATCCTTCCTACGCCCCCTACTTTCTCAGAATGGTGGTTTATATCATTAAAATCTCTGATACACATCCAAGGGTCCGTTCTGTTTTTTCCCATATCTCGTATCGTCTCCCATATCCGCGTTCTGTTTGAAAACACTCTGGATCCCCGTACACCCATATAACGTATAAGTCATTTTTTGCCCCTCTACTTGAGACTAGGCTATCGATGAAATTCCTCTCCTTCCTTAATATATAGATTGTTATGTCTCTTGGCCACCACAGCGCAAGCCCTCCGCTCGTCCCTAATGGTAGTACATATTTTGTGTTCTCCATTCCAACTTCTCTTCTCACCCTTTCGCAAGAGGCCTCAGTTTGTTTTGTTTCCATTAAGAATATGATATCGGATTGAGTCCTCTTTATTAGGTCTTTAAGGTAGCGAATTGTTCGGGGAGACCCCAACCTCTGACAGTTCCAACTAATTATACTCATTGGGTCCGTGTGGTTGTTATGGGACAACCACCAACACCCTTTATTTTTGTTGCCTCTCTTGTCGGACTTGTATACTCCCATCTCCGGATCCGGTTCTCCCTACGTTGGACCCCTGAGTAACCCTACAATACATGACCCCAGTAGTTGAGTCACTGTTTATTCTCGTTATTGTCTCCCCTTACGTTCTCTTTGTTCGCTTCCTTGTTGGAGAGCATAGGCTCCCCTTACCCTTCCCTTCCTGTGCCCCCTTCTGTTTCTCCCTTCTACTGTCATCCTGACTAGTAGCCAGCCCTTCTCTTCCCCTATCAGCATTCATGTTTGGTGTAGAACTGAACACTATCTGGCCCAGGTTTCTGTCCCTGCAGACCTCCTCCACACGTTCGGTCTCTCTAGATGATAGTTCCCTGCCCATGGATATGGTTCCATAGATGGTTTTGTAGTTCTCTTGTGGGTATGGGTGAAGTATTGGTACGGTGTTTGTATCGCTTGGTCCCGACATAAGAGAAAGGTATTGTTGTGTTTGGATCGACCAGTTCTGTGTAGCCACTCTCTGGGGATATGGATTGTGATGGAGCTTTAGGAGGTCTGTGAGGTGATCATGTCTTTTTCTACTGCTTAGGGGCGAGGGGACGTTGACATATATGTGTATGGGAGTTGGTGATTGTATGGACGAGGATGGTGGTAGTGGTGGTGAGGGTGGTAGTGGCGATAGAGTTGGGGTCATGTGATGACCTCAACTCAGGGTTTCGATAGGTGAACTGGACTGGGAAGGCCATATTTGTGTTTGGAAAGTGGGTTGGGTGCTTGTTGTGGCTGGGCCATCTATATGTTCCGGCAAGGTGATCATGCGTCCCTCAGACTTCTGGGATCTCCGTTTCTGCCCCATGCTTGATATGGGTTCCCCACTCCTTCCGATATCTGCATACCTCTAGGTCCGGGAATAGGGTCATTGGTTGGTCATTATGGCTCTCTTCCTCCAGTTCTTCATTTAGATCAAATGGGCATATGGTTCTTTGGTATATTGTGGGGTCGGTTGCAGTGTGTTTGGTTAGGGCTTCTCCGTAGCATGCTGGTAAGCTTGGCCTTCTTTATGTGACATCTCCCGTGTAACCGAATGGCTCTCCTCCCTGAGGTCGGATGGTCGGGTCCCCTGCTGTCCCTTCCATTGTGCACTAGCTGAATGTGTCTGATGTATTTTCGTCATAGCTTCTTCGACAGTGTTCGTTCCGGACGCATTGCTCATCATATACCTCCATGAATTTTTATTTGTGTCCCGTCTGGGTGACTCGTTTCTCCCTTCCCCTCCAACATGGTGACCACATTGCCGCAGTTGATGGATGTATGACCTAATTTCCCGCACCCATAACAGATGTCTGACAGTCGCTCGTACTTTATGGTCGCCCATTTTTCTTCTCCCGATTTGCTTGTCCACCAGAATCCATCCGATGGTGGCGAGGTAACATCCATTTCAATCTTTAACCTCATGAAGGTTCTATACTTTGCAACATGTTCCTCTTCCACCAAGATACAACGACCAATGGAGTTGTCGATGATACAGGCATTGTCTGTATTATGCATTTCCAGGCTTAGGCCGTAAATTTGAATCCACATTTGCATCCTATGAAACTCCACCTCTTCAATGCATATATTCCCCTCACATTCCTTCAGATTCAAACAATGCCCTTGGACCGACCAAGGGGACATATCCATTATTTGTTCCTTCTCATTTTCCAATTGAAATTCAAATGTCATTGTTCTATCATCTACCTCAGTCATCCTAACTGTTCCATATCTTACCCATGCAACCTTCAATACATTGTATACCACTGAGTTCTTCATTGGCATCTGTGATACCATTCTGCCAAAGGTTCTCTTTCTGTTTGCAGCGGGGGGGTTCGATACGAGACGGATGGTGGCTTTCCCGGATGGTCCACCTCCGCCAGAGCTGGCCCGTGTAGCCATGCCTGGCATCTTCCTAAACATCTTCACTCCCGTCTTTCCTAACCTGCTCAACAGAAAATGGCATAGCAGGTAATGGCAGGGCAATAAGCAGTGGTGAGTGATTAAGCAACTATGCATCGCAATTTGTACATCAAATGATCAGGCAGTAGGCAATGATATCTCAGTTTATGCAGCAAAAGGCAGTTTGTGCAAGAAATGGCTACTCAGTTTATTCATGAGAAATACCGTAAGAAAAGGTGGCGAAAATCTTAGGGTTTACTTTCATGTTTGTTGTCTCTCTTGCATGGGTATTGGCCAATCAGAAGCTTGATGTTGACAGTTTCCCTATTGATGATGCTCTATTCACTTCAGTGTCCAATTGAGATTGAAGCACAACGGTTGTGGCTGATCTTCCACGCTTGTAGAGAGACGCGCGTGATCTCACGCTCCCAAATTATAACCTTCTTTCGTGAGCTTAATAAGTTTCTCATGATAGCCTAGAACGGTAATTTTTTTTTTTTACATTACACTGATTAAAGAATGGATAAACAATTTATTGATTTAGTTGTTATAAACTTATACTTATGCATGTGTGACCTTAGAGTTAGAAGTTAGAATTGGGGTGACATAAGAAGCATTGTTTAATAATAAAAAACAATGTCTGAGCCCGGGTTCGAACCGGGGACCTTTAGTGTGTGAGACTAACGTGATAACCAACTACACCACCCAGACATCTTTATTGTAATGTTTTCTTGTAACTACTTAACCTAAATTTCGTTGTTTTTTTTATAATGCTTAGCCTTAATTAACCCTATTGAGCAACAATACAGATAGAGGAATCAAATCATCAAACTGGACACCTTAACAACAGAATTTTACTTAGCCAAACCTCGTTAAAAAATGCACACCTTACAAACAGTAACATTTTCTCACTACTAATGTTACTGTTATACATAAACTACAATATCACAACCTTATCTAACATGCTGAATCATATAAGAGGCATCACTAAACGTGGTCTTAAGATCTAAGAATACAATAAACAGTTAAATTAACCTCCTCTGCTAAATATTTACTACCATCAATCACTTAACAAGCTTTGATGATGACGAGCTATCTGCAGTGGTTTTTGCTTTACTAATACCTGCCAAAACAAAACAAAAACTAAGATTATTACCCTAAGCTTTGAAACAACTCAGTAAGAAATGACAGAATTTTCACAAACAATTAATCCGGTAATTTAGAACATAATCATAATATACAGATCAAACAAAGACAGGAACGGGTTAAGTGTAATTGTTACAGAACATACTTGTTGAAACCTTGTTGGTGCTTTTGGTCAATAGGGATGATTTTTTCTCCACAGGCTTCTGTTGGATTTTCGGAATTTTGGGTGTCTCTCTGCAGTTATAGCAGCTCACAAAGAATTAACAGAAAGAAGATTGATGCAATGCAAGATTCTTAAGGTACAAAATTTGTTTTGACAACCATGAGGGATAGTAACTAAATTGTATGCTGAAGTTTAGAAGAATTGCACAAAAAAACATATTTGCAGGATTAGCTTAAGTTCAGTTTGCTATTATGTCAAAAAAGGATATTTCAGTATGTTTTTGTCCATTTGGTAATCAACCTAAAATATATAATGAATAACTATAATAAATGCGTATGAGAAAGCAGTTTATAATAATGGTTTTAAGTTACTCACTTCTCAGAGTCCACAGGACTCTGTGGATTTCGAGATCCAGACAACAGAGTATATTCCACAGCATTGGACAAAGAACCATCAGTCTCTGTGCCAATTGAAAGACCTACATTAAAAATGTCACTAAGTCTTTCGTTCGGGTCATCTGAATGGCCACTATAGTCTGAATAATTGTCCTCCCCGTTAGAAGCTGCTTCCCTATTATTTGCTTCCAAGACTTTGATCCCTGGTTGAGGTGTCCCTAGCAAGAGTCTTTGAGGAGAGGTAGACCCAAGTGAAGGAGAACTTATTGCACGTCTTTCCTTACTGAGATTAGGCCCGGCTGAAGACAGCAAATGCACAATCTCTTCATCTTTCTTAGACATAGTGTACTTAAGTGATCCAATCTGTAACATTGGGTAGACGTCAATATATTATCTTATAAACAAAGGAGGGTCACTAAAGTGACAAGAATCCAAACTTTGAAAATATAAAAAGTAGTAGAATTTTCTTCTAGAGTTTTTACTAGCTGAACTGATGCTGAAGTGCAACTAACTAGCTTTATCCATTTTTCTGTTAATCTTGAACATAAAATGTACATGTGGTGCGTTGATTGGATGACACATGTGCGCCACTGTGGATTTCCTGTTCAAGACTTAACAGAGAAATAAAAGGAGCTAGCAAAACGCACTAATGTATTGGTTTGACTACACAAATGTCGTAAAAACAAAAACTACAGCTAGCAACCAACATAGGTTACCAGTACAACTAGCAATTTGGTATTTAACTCTGAATTCAAATTTCAATCAAGTATAAAGATAGATTTATATAAAAAATGCGAACCTGCTCCATAAGCTCCCGAACTTCTCTTCCCTCTTTGTTGCTCCGGGCAGCACCCAACTCCACCCCAGAAACCCTCTCAGCAAACTTCAAAGTGCTTATCGTTTCAGAGTAGGAATGAATATCGGGATTGAGTTGTACAAACATGAGGGTCTTTGCTTGACCACCTGCCCCATAGGCCAAATGAACAAATGTGCCAAGTTACATATGCAGGGTACATCCACATCGTACAATTTCTTTGATCCAGCATAAGATAAAGAATATTCTAGATTTAAAGCGAGGAAAAAGTACCTAGAGAACTCTGAAGAACTTGTGTTAGTTTGCTATTTCTGTAAGGTACGTGAGAGTTTTTCTGTGCTAGAGCAAAGATAACATCTCCGAGTGCAGAGAGTGACTTATTTATGTATTGTGCCTCCTTAAGCCTTTTTCCAGTTGCTTCTGACCGCTCCACTCTTTCACTCCCAGCAAGATCAACCAAATGCAGGTTACCACGCAAGATAGAATTTGTCTCCAAGTCAGTTCCTCGAACGTGAACAGTTAATATGCTGCAGGAATCACGTAAACATCTTAAATAGATTAATTGCAGAAAAATCAAATGGTAAATTACTTTTGTTAAATTGTTTGCTTCCTCTCTATCTATAAAGTATATTAAACGACATAGTTTGTTATATTCTTTAAAAATGGAGTTTTTTTCATATATTATGTGTTATGTAGGCTACTATAGAATTTTCTAGAACATAATTTTTTCTCCATATTTTCTGTATATGAATATATACATATATGTGTGTATATACATAGCTAGGTCAATGAGAAATTTTAAAAATAGTGGCGGCGCTTGAAAATAGAATGTATGCAAAATGAACCTGTGAGATCTACTGCTTCTTTCATTTAGAGCTGTTGCACCCACTGCTCGGTTAGTCATGCCAACATTCATCAACTCGAGAACATCCTTAGTTGATTTCACTATGTGCATACTCGCATCTGGAACAGCTAACCCATTTGGTTGAGTAGTACTCCAAATCCCTAGTGTGTGCAAGTTAAAGGAAAAACAATTGTTTTTTAACAGAGCATAAAGTTAGCATGCTATACTAGATAAAGAACTATTGCAGATCTAACTTTGAAAAGGCATAATCATAATTTTGAGTATAAAGTATTCAACACTTCAAAGGATATCTTTTCTGAGAACCACTAGCAGAGAGCAGATCACGGACTTGCTCATTATATATCTCAACCATCTGGACAGCTATTTCATAAGTAGTAGAAGCTCTTCTGCTTTGAGCAATTTGAAAAAGATCGTTCAGTGCTCGATAATTGACACCCCATTTCTCCTTTGATTTTACACTAGGCCCACTCTGTGAAATGTGGAAAAGATGTCAACTGGAAACAGTTTACCTCTACTATCTGGCATCATAAAGGTAACCTACTCACCATTGTATATGTCTTTCCTGATCCAGTTTGACCATACGCAAATATACACACATTGTACCCATCCAAAACGGAACGAATCAATGGTCGAGTGTCCCCAAATACCTCCTCTAGCATAACAAATCGTAATTGCTTGTTACATAGTAATGCGTGTGTTATACTGAAAGAACAAAAATAATTTAATTTCAGTGTCTCCAATGTGAAAGAATAAGAACCTTGGGTTGCCTCTGGACCATAAACTTTGTTGAACTTAAATAGCCTATGGCTGTCTTTTCCTTGTTTCAAAGTGTTAGCGACAACCAAGTCCCCGTTTTCAACCATATAATCGATTGTAGTCTGCTTTGCACTTTGTCCCGGGAGGAATGGTCTAATCCTACAATACACTCTAATATTACCTGTCCATGAGAAAAAATAAATCGTAAAAATATATAAAATAAATACAAAATAAATCAAAGGAACTACCTTTCAAATCTTGAACCTCATTGTACAATCTTCTATTCTCAGCAAGAACAAGATGGTAATTCTGAGCAGCATCAACAAGTCCTTTCATCTTCGATCCTATTACAAGCGAAGCTTATTCAGAAATTATATAACGAAAAGGCACAAAAAACGCTGAGCATATTACCTAAATAATTTAGCTCCTCCAAGTATCGTCTTCTTGTCTTCAGAACTTCACTTTTCATGAATTCAGCTGACACTCTTAGTTCCTAATAAAAAAAATAAAGAATTGTTTTATTAGAATTAAATACAAACTTCACTTTAGTATTAGTATTAGTGGGGAAAACACAAATTGAATGCCCAACTTTACAAATGAGTTAATTGACAACGAAACTTCACCTGCAATACCCCAGAGTGAAAGTCAATAAGTTGTTTGTACTTGTGTTCTTTCTGTTTCCATCTCTTACGTTTTGATTGAGAGAAATCTTCTAGGTCCAGCACCCTCTTCCTAGAATCCTCTAGTTGAAGCTCAAGTTCCTTCAACTTCTTTTCCAAATCAAGATGAGTTTTTCTGGCCTCGGCTTCTAGTTGCAGGCAATACTTTTCATGTTTACTTTTTGTCAATTCAACCTCTCGCTTTAGATTTAAAATTTGAACATCTGCATTATGCTTCTCCTTTTCCATTATGCGTAAATCGGACTCCTCAAGCTTTATTTTATCCTCCACTTTTGCCTTCTCAACCTACAATACGAAGTAAATGCAAGAAACTGAATTTCAGAAATCCAAAATATAAATCAAAACTAATCCTAAAGGCTGATACACAAGATGCATATTTTGAAATTCATCAATGACGTTTCATGCTCGTTCAATGAGTTTGATGTTATAGTTGGACTTCAACCAAAAGAATATAGAAGGATGATTAATCATCACTACTATCATGGAGGATCATACCTTGATTTGATCCAAGTTCCTCATGACAACCTTGTTAGATAAATAAAGGACAATACAAATGCTCATTAGTATATCACTTCATCAATTACATACATGAAACATGGGATACTGAAAGGTACCTCATTCTCTTCACTAATACCCTTCACGAGTATTTCAAGTACTTTGATTCTCGAGATGAACTTTTCCTCCCTAGCTTTGTAGATGCTATCTTGCTGTAACAAAAGTGTGGGAGCTTCACAAAACACCGATTTACGAGATCTTTCATAGCAAAATAACTGTGAGAAAAGCTTACGTTTCTACATTTTTCTGCTTGAGTGGACATCCGCCGCTCAATCAACTGAAGTACTTTTTTCAACAAAAATGATGTCCTCTGAGGAAAGATCAATACACTAATTACATATACAATTTACACAGCAACAGATAATACCATATGGCAAAACGATGAATATTATATTTCAAGAAATAGGAGGTCTCTTACATGAGAAACATCTCCGTTTTTTCTTTCTATATTCTCATTCAGAATCATATTTGCGGTGCTGAAAAGCAAATGAGTTGGGGCATTCTGCAGAATGAGTCAAAGGCAACAATCATGATGGTACACCAGACGAGATTCAGCACAGCAATGATCAAATCTAATCAAAACACTAAATTTATGAACAATGTGTACATATATAAGGCCATACATCTAACCCATTTGACTTTGAGAAATCATTTCCAGAACAAGGTTTCGAAATCAAGGAATCTGAAAGAAAAAAAAAAAAGTAAAATTAATGTTAGAGCGGAAGTGCAGATTACGCAACGGGGGAAAAATCACAGTCCACGGATATGCTGAAACTTGAAAAGAATGCTTACCTTCTGCAATGCCCCTAAAGTTATCTCCAAAATCAATTTCTCCCCCGTGAATTTCATTTGAGCCGGCCAATACCCCATTTCCATACATATGGTCCTTGAAACTCATGATAGAGAACTTCTAAGTAGGTACCCCGTCGACCAGTATCGACTCATCACTGTAAACAGAAAGATTTATCAGAAAACAGTTCACTAAGCAACAAAAATTCTTATTAAGAATGAATACATCACTTAGAACCACTGCATATCTGTATCAAGTCAGATTACTTTCAGAACTCAGAATTCCACTAACCTGCTCATTTTCAAGCTAATCCTATTATATGTAGAGGCTTCGGTCATATAAATGGAATCAAACATTGACAATGTAATTAGTCTCCATTCAATTGTACCAGATGGAACAGTAAGGCGGCACTAATTTGGCAACGGATCTAGAAACTACCCCGACAATGTGGATAAGCTTACAGAGCTGAGGATCCAAAGGGAAGTGAAGCTCGAAGATCTAGCAATGAAGGACGACGTTGAAGAATATGCAATCAGAGTGAGAGCTCGAGAGCGGAATCGTTTTAGAGGAGTCCACCGGGGAAGATGAATTCAATTAGCAATCAACGGCACTGGATTGTGGTAGCTGCTGATCTTAGGCGAGAGAGAATATTGGGGGATGCTGGAAAGTGAACGTAAGCATTACTACTATGTCTCGTTGTGAATTATTTTTAAATAATACAAATAAAATTAAATAAATAAATAAAGTGAATGTGGGCCCAACTTAACTGCTAAGTTTATCTTTGGAGCTTGGACTAGTTGGGTTCCCGCCGTGTAGCTTTTGGCGTGTCTTTAAATTGTAGAGTGACGTGGCGTATATTTGAATTGCGCTTCCTGCAAGCAAATGGCAAATCAACGACACGTGTCTGACTCTTGTTGGGTGCAGGACGGCAATAATAGTAAGCAATGAAAGCCCTCAACAAACTCGGTCTAGCCCAGAAGTCGACCGAGACCACCAAATATTGGGCCTCAGGACAAGAAAAGATAGCCCAATACCATGGCACCATCACGAGCTTCAAAAGTTATTTTTTGTTTAGGGTTCCGTTTGGAGCTCATGATCCTGTTTACTTTATATTTAAAATAATCATCACTGGTATCTAGAGCCGACAATGGTTAGGGTATGGTCAGGGTATACTAAACACCATAATCATACCATATTTTTAAACCACATACCATAACCATAACCATTATGGGTACAATTTTCAATACCATAACCATCAAAATAACCGTGGTTATTAACCATGGCTTTAACCGTATAACCATATTTATTCCACATGTAATATAATAAAAGCCCGAAAATTTAATTTTAAAAAATACATCTATCTATATTACCAACAATAAAAATATATAGCACTAACATCATTCAACATCATTCATTATTTAGTATAATAATATATTTATAAAATATAGCTTTATCTTTTTTTGTCGACAACTTTGATGTACAACTGTTCAACAATTCATTATTTAATTCATTATTTAGTATAATAATATATTTATAAAAGATAGCTTTATCTTTTTTTTCGACAACTTTAATGCTGCAATTTATATTTAGTATAATATATATATATATATTAGTTTATTAATAATAAATAATTATTATATTTATAAAATAACCATGGTTATAACCATGAGTATAACTCAAATACCATAACCATAACCATTATGGGTAGAGAATTAATCACCATAACCGCACCGCACCATAATGGTACGGTTAAACATATTAAACAGTAATGGTTATAACCGTGGTTATGGATTTTTCACTGCACCATTGCCAGCCCTACTGGTATCGGAGTCGGCTCCTAAGGTGCACATGTACTAACCATGAATATTTCTCCATTGTCAGACTCGCTCACCGCCGCAGACTCCATCTTCCTGAAGAATATGACTTATCGGTCGTCTCCTATGCTAACTAATTACCTCTGCTCTAGTTTTAATTAGAGTCGGCATGGTGCGGTTAAAATTCAAAAAACGTAGTTATAACACTCTTCTTCTTCCACCATGGGTCGCGGCATTACAACTGAGCCTCCTTCCGGCGAATCCCTACCTCCTCGGACCAACTTCGGCGACTTGAAGTAAGACATTACAGAACCGGGAAAATCATTCACGAAAGAGGAATTCTTCAATTGGGTTCTGAATCAGAGACATGTTCTTATTCGATTGGGTTCTTCCCTGTGATGAATTCTTCGAATTCGACGAATTTCGGAATCAGCAACACCAAATCAGAGGGTTAATGGTTCGTGGATGCTCTGAATTTCGTCCAGATTCAAAATCTAAAATCTTCGTCGACCAAATTCGCTCTGGAGCTGCCGTAGGGAAATGTTGATTTCCTCGTCGGATTGGATAAGGGGCTTTCAACAGTTTAGTCGGCTTCGGATATCATAATTAAGGATATCTCTATGAGGGATCTTATGCACCAAGCACCATAATATTCCAAGTAAATTCTACGAACAACATGAACAAAACTTCGACACAGTAGAGAAGAATTCATAAATGGTGAATATGGACTAACTAAAACCATTTGATATATATATATATATGGTCGGAGCAGAGACTGGAGGTGGCAAGCTAACTAGAACCGGAGTAGGGGGAGCGCTCACTGGTGTCAGTGGGGTGGCGACGGGGGCTTCAGGAGGAGAGGTGGTAGTGAAAGGAGTGAAAAGGCATCTAGTAGTGAAAGGAGGGCAATTTGGTCAATTCCCACGTGCCCCGCCCATGTCAACGAATTCGTCTGAAATTAACGGATAAATGAAGGTAAGGGGGAAATTTTAATTGTGTCCAAACATTAGGACTAGAATTTCAAATTTCGAACATTAAGAGGAAATATTAAATTCGAGTCAAACTTTAGGGGGGAAACTCGTATTTTAGCCATTAATATATTAGTATATACTGATAGCAAAAGTAGGATTTTCGCTTTTCATATTTAACGGATCTAGTATTTCAAAACGTACTCTAATTGAATGATGTTAATGTTAATTTTGAATTGTATTAATGTTGAATGATGTTAGAGTTAATATTGAATGGTGTTAATGTTGAATATTTTTGTTGTTTGTGACATAAATTTATGTATTTATTAAGTTGACATTTTATGGTGTTCCATTACTTTCACATGTGCTAACTGAGTATGGGTATACGAGTAAAACTGTGGCTAATAACCACAGTTATGATATTAAAAATTGTAATTGTAATAGTTATGGTATGTAGTTTAAAAATAAGGTATGATTTTGGTATTTATTCTACCTAGCCATTGTCAGCACTAATTCTAATTATGCGTCAACTAATAAAATTTGCTTCAGTTGCAGTTCTTATTCTTCTACTAAATCAATAAAAAAACAAAAAAAATGAGCAACATCGACCATGACAACAATACATTTTCTTCGCCATTGGAGCACAAACATCTAGAACACTGACACATCCTCAACGAATTTCAACACTCAAGTCCTGACGTTCAAGTTATCTTCTGCAATCGGGCTAATGTCGACGTTGATCGCCTTCGCCGTCTTCCTTCTTGTGGCCTACTACTTGTTCATAATTCACGTCTCCGTCCAAACAGAATCTAGTTGTGGCATGGGAGTTCAGTTGTGACCGGCCTCAACACGAAAAGGGTTGGACCTAATAGTTGTAGGGATGTTAGGTGTACTTCGACGTGAAGGGGTGAGCTCAGGAAGAGGACATTGGAGTGCCTTCTGTGTATGACGGAATTCGAGGACGACATAGTACTATGGTTGATCACTAAGTTAGGCCATGAGGTCTCTCGAGTGTTACGAGTCGGTTAGTTAGTCGATTCGGGAAGCGAAAGAAATTATTTATTAATCCTACTGTAACCCTAGCCCTATATTACTAAGCATGTATAGGTGGGTAATGCATGAATAATACAAACCTCATTTTATCTATTTCGCTTTCTCTATCTCCTTCACTCTCTTATGTCCTTCCCGACAAACTGCATACGTACCCTACTTGGTTCCCTATTTGGTCCAATGTTGTGATCTGATAGCTTAGACGTAGAATATGGTACCAGAGTCGCTCCCAAGCTGACAATGCTCCTCCGCATGACTTCCACCAACCCCACCGTAGAAACTAGATCCCAGAAGGACGCGCGATTGGAAGCCTCCATCAACGACCATGCTCGAGTGATGGTGGAACTGACCGAGCGATTTACTGTCGCTGAAGAACGACAAGTGACAGAAGAACGCACTAGGTCCTCATTCGACGAGATCCATCGAAATTTCATCGCCATGGAAGCAAACAACCGAGCCTCATTTGACGAAATAAGGAAGAGCTTCGTCGATATTAAGTTGATGATTGTATCCACAGTAGCCTAACAACCAAACGCGACTCAGAGCACGTCAGGGATCCTTGGCTCTGGTACAAGCACAACACGGATGCCGCCACCGAATGCCATGACACCACCGCCCACCCATAACCACAATGTTCCATCTTGCACAAACTGAGGCTCGGTACCACTCCACTGAAGGCCGCGAGAACAGACACACCTACCACTTTGAAAGGATTGATTTCCCAGGTTCTCCGGTACACACATCGCAAGTTTGTTGTTCTAATGTGAACATTACTTTGAGATGGATGAGACCTCAGAAGACGTCAAACTCAAGGTAGTCAATCATACACCTAGACGGAGAGACTTTAATGGCAAGGTACATACCGCAGAAGGAAGGACGTTGTCACGTCCAGGATACGTATAAGATATTATTCAATGGAGTCTCCTACGTATGATAAAAATCAAAAAGTTACAAAATTCAACAGATTAATGTCCAATATTAATGTCCAATGATATATGAAATTGGTGATGACTAAAAGTAATTATCTAATGGAGATGATGAAATAGCCAAAAATACAAAGTTTAATAAACTAGCTAGTGTCAAATAATATTTAAATTGATGATGATAAAAAAAAATGGATATACCTATAATTAAATAATGAAACGAAAAAATAACATGTCTACGTTATTTACACATAGAAGAGAAACTTTAATATATTTTTAAGAGTAATAATTATAATTATAAATAAAAATAATAATGATATATATATATATATATATATATATAAGAAGTAGCGCTATTAAAACATAGATGTATAAAACTTTTTAATTAAGTCTATTTATGCTTTAGCATAAAAAAAAATCTAATTATATAAGTGGATACGGTGCCCTTTTTTGTCTTTTCAATTTGGTCCCTCCAAAAATTAAGACTTAACTCCATCAGATGACCTCATTACACAAATTACTATACTTTCAAAGTTTAACGGTGTATTTCTTTCACGGAATTCAGAATACGTAATAGAGAATAGGAATAGGAAATAAGAAATAGGAAATAAGAATATGAAGTTGTTTCTTTGGTAGAATGTAATAAGAAATTTTGTTGTTTTTTTGGTGGAATTGTGTATGGAAAGGGAATGGAATGTGGTAAAATGTCATATTTGCCCCTCCTTGTATATGTATAGTATATAATACATATAATTTGTATTTATTAATTTTAAAAATTAATAATAATCAAAACTTAAATATAATTAACTAATAATTAAAAAATAATAATTTATTTAACCATTTAATTAATTTTTGAAATAATCCTAGACTTTTTGTAAATATAACTTCGAATCAAATACAGAACATCATCGTATTTTAATCAATATGATTTTGAATAGATCATTGTATGTACAATCGATACAATATTATTTCGAATGAATCATCGTATGTACAATTATACTACAATAGCATGACTTCGAATCAAATACAGAACAGAAAAGCACAACTGATTGTACAATCAATACAGAACAACACAATACAGATGACGGGAGTTCATACCATCTACAGAACATCAAAAGCAACAACTCTAAGAAATTGTCAAAATCTCTTCAGTGGCTCATACCATCTTTTTCACTGAGACAGCAGATTACTTCTCTGAAGGGTTGGGTCCCCTCTTCTTGCCAAAGTCAACAACTGCAAAGCAAAGAAACAATCATATTTATCAACTCATCATGAAGTTCTAACTTTGAAGCCAGTTGCATTTCATTTAGAGTACCCAATAGAGCAATACCAAATAGAGTAACTCAAAAGTAAAAACAAATATGTAGTGGAGGAGGTAACAATACCACTTTGGCTCCAGTTCATTTGAGAGTGAACAAACCTGATTTTTTTTAATTATTGAATAAATGATGTTGGCTTGTGCAACATCTATCTATGTATCAACAACCCATCAAAACTGATTTTTTTTCTTAAACGAACTAACAAGAAACAGGTTTAATCACGAAATTCTACTCGAATTCTACAAAAAAAAAACAGGTTTAACTTGTGCAACATCTATCTATGTATCAAACCCTAAACCCTAAATCGATTCTAAGTTCGTGATAAACCTAATTCCTACTAAAAACAATTCCTACCAAAAATATCAAATTCCTACCACAATCGAACCTAATTACAGCAAACCCACCAAAAAATCAAATTCTTACAAGAATCAAACCATAATCGAAGAACAAACAACACAAATAGTCGAAGAACATAGGCTACAAACAGCAGACCTACAACAATCGACGAATAAAATGGTGAAGCGTACCTGAAGATGTTCTTCGCATGTTGAAGCGTGGCTGAACAGAAGAAGGAAGCGGCAACCGATGGAGAGAACTCGAAGGAAGTGGCAACTGGTGGAGAGAATTCGAAGGAAGATGAGCAGGAATGAACTGCAATTCTTCGAAGGAGGTAACCTAATTCAGAACGCACTTTGGTCAATATGAAATATTAAGGAGGGCAATTGCGTCATTTGGCCTCCTATTCCTGCTTACGGGCGCACTAGGCTTAGAAAATCTGAGGTATTTGGTCGAAATGTTTAACACTACCCCTCTAGGAATCCGTAAGCCAAATTTTTGCAATTCTGCGAAAAGAGCAACTTCATAGGGAATTCGTATCACCTATTCCATTCATATTTTGTGAAAAGAACATGATGTAATAGTCGAACTTGAAAAAGACAGATGTGATGAGACGATAGATAGACAGCGAAGGTGAAAAAGAACTTGAAACTAGTTGTGAGCTCGGGACTAGCTTTTAAAAAAAAATATGAGTTTGAAATTTTGGAACTCATAATTGGAGGACTCAAATCGAGACCGAGTTCATCCCAAAAAACAAAAAAGTTAATTTTTCTCAGACCAATGTTGGTCATGGACCGACTTTTTCTCTAAAAAACAAAAAAAGTTTCATCCAAAGCTTTTACATACAAAACATAATGCAATCATATCAAGTATCCAATACAAAACACTATACAATCATCATACCAAATATCCAATATAAAGAGTTCAAATTCCAAACACAACTATAAACACAAAATAAGTTAATTTCAAATACAATAAATATTGACTCCAGACTATACTTAGGCCAGGTCGGTTTATTTGGTGTTTTTTTGGAGGGGGGACGAGGCCGAATTGAGATTAAAAGAAACGTTCGTTTTGACTCACTCTTAAACTCTAGACGGTTTTTTAGTCTACCAGTCTTATCTACCAGTGTTTTCTGTTCACACCTATTTGAAATTAGTATGCACAAGTATTTCTAGTTTCCTATTTAATTTGAAGGATAGTTATCTAAATTCCAGTTAGGATATTTGATTTTCTATTAAAAGTGCTCTATCAAATATAATTGTTCATTTAGAAATAGAATTTCTCTTTCCAATAATAATATGTAAGAGTTAAATATCACTTTGTCATATAATGTTTGAGTCAAAATCAAGTTTTTCCTGTAATGTTTAAAAAAAGAAAGGTTCGATCTATAATGTAAAATATGTTGAGTTCCCCATTCCGTTAAATTTTTAATATAAATTAAATAGAATATGTTTTAAAAACTGCAAAAATAACAAAATATTTTTAAAAATATCGCGATTTAACCTTTTAAATTTTTTCTATATATTTTAATTGAGTCCATATTCGTTCGGGACTCGGTTGAACTATCTAATCGAGAGGGTTAGGGTATGGGTCTTTACCCAGATCACATCGCGCCAATCAGGGGTTGGTCTGGGTTAAGATTCATATCCTAAACCCAATCGAATTATGGCTATACATAATTCCAAATTGATTAGGGCTCAATTGAGCCACAATTGAAAGGGCTAGGTTTTAGGTCTTGTCCCAAATCTCCCACCCATGGGCGAGTTGGTCTGAGTCAAGACATATATCCTTCGATTGATGCTCAATCGAGTCCCAATCGATTGAGCATATTATGTTAAATTTGGATGAAAAATTTTGCAGGCTAATTATTAAGGACTGAACCTTTCATTTTTAAATATTTGGAGAAGCCCATTTTTCGCCCAAAAATTAAGAGGTCAAACTCTAATTTCCAAATGATAGTTCTTTTTTAGGGTTAATAGTTTCAATGGTCTTGGGTCATGTGATCGGTTAGTACCCCAATGTTGTTTCTTGGTATTTTATGTTTTCATAATGTTGTTCTTTAGTCCAAATTACTGTTGCCGTCAAATTTAACTAAAAGAATGCTAATGTGGCGCTGACATGACGGATGGAAAATAAAAATAAAATAAATAGAAAAGTTAAAATAAATAGGGAAAAAATAGGAAAAAGTGTTTTTAAAAAACATTTTAAAACTTTATATAAATTAAAAATTATTGTTTATAAAAATTTGGAAAAACAAACTTAGTAAAATTAAAAATAAAACTAAATTCAAAAAATTAAAATATAAATTATAAAAATTATTGTTTATAAATTTATTTTTAAATAAAAAAAAAAAAAAACAGCATTGAACCATTGTGTCCAATTGACCCAACCCAGGGGCAAACCCTGAGCTGGGTTGGACCCCGACAGTTACCCTTAGGGTCCACTTGACTCAGCTAGGGTCGAACCAAGGGTTGAGTCCAACCTAGACTCGGCCGCCCAGGTCAGGCGACCTGGTCGGGGTCCAACTCAACCCAAGGTTTGACCCTAAGCTGGGTCAATTGGACTCACGAGTCCAATGCTAGTTTTTTTCTCATGTTTTACGTTTTCTTTTTATTATTTAAATTAAATATTTTACTATATATCTACGTGACGCTGACGTGGTGTTGATGTGATGATGACGTGGATCATTTAACAAACAAATCTAATTTCGGACTAACAGAAGAATCATAGGACATCTTCAAACATAACAAACCATTCGACCACACAAAAAAACATATGGTACTATTCTATCATATGACGCAAACATATAATTAGATCTATAAGACCGTGAAAGGATCGTGACCGATCATGATTGAACTAAAATGATCGTACCATTTAAAGACCGAAAACCAAAGTCTTGGCTTATTAGGCATTTTAGTCTTCATTCTAAATTTGGTTTTTGATCGTTAAAAATTATGGGACTGAACCATATCATTAAGTGATGGCAAAAAAAGATCATTAAACAATTCTAATGATTAATCAATTACATTGTACTACTTTTGAGGGTAAGAGTTATCAACTTATAAAAAAAATTACAAATTATCTCTCGTAAGAATTTAATAATATAAATTGAACAAAGGTTATTTTAGTGTACAATAAATTTTATTAGATAGTATCCAATTATAATAATTTATCTAACTGTATATTATAATGGTAAATTATATTAGATAGTATAATTGTCCGTTTTCATTTTTTGTTTTAAAAGGTCAAAACAATCCATTTCGATCTGCATAAGAATAAATTTTACTTGATAAATTATATATTTTATAGAAAATAAGAAAAAGATAATGATGGTAGAAAAAGAAAACTACTCTTTTAAAACAAAATGCATAAAAACTTTCTTAATGGTCCAATTGGTTAATTTCGGTCTACGCCGAAATCAGTCTGAAAAAACTAAAACCATATCAAATGGTCTTAATAGTCTTCATTTTGATCATAAGATCAAAAATTTCAAATCTAATTATAAGACTGAACGAAACCGTGCAAGACCGAAATTTGCTCACGCCTCTCCTCTAGAGAAGGATGGCGCCAAGGCTTTACTATTATTTTTTCCAGAAGAAGATGGAGTCTCATATCAAAGCTTTCAGACGAATCGAAATCCACATATGTTGGATTCTGGTGACTTAGATATTGAATTTGTGTGATGTTCCTTGACCTACATGAAGATCATCGTTGAACTTCTCATCAAGAGGGTCAGGGCAAGTCTTTGGCGTCCGTAAACACAAGGTGATGCCAACCCTAAAAATGAAGTATTCAGTTTTCCAGTTGGAGATAGTGAACTTAAATCCATTAACTAAAGAGCGTAGATGGTCCCATGATATGACCACTTGCCTGAACTCGAAATATGAGTTTGGAAGAGAAAAAAACTTGAATGAATTGTTTTGGAGTCGATACAAAAAACAAAAAGTCAAAATAATAGTGCAACAATGGAGATAATACTGAACCTTAAAACTTACTCACACACGCAGAGCATTGGGAGTACGTTGGGTCAATGTTATCCCGTAATACTGATATAAATCAATTATACCAGGGTAACAGAGAAACCGAATGCCCACGTTTATTTGGGCAGAAAAGAATGTATCCTCTCCGTCGAGAGAATGATAGACGAAAAAAGGAGTAGCATTGCACTCTAAAACTAGGGGATGGGGTATCTCAGGCAGTAAGCGTTGTTCATTCCCAAAATTTTCACTACTTTCACAAAGTTAACAGGAGTCAAAATATTGGGTTCTAATCTCTCGGAGAAAATAGGAAGAAATTGCACCATCTGATTGAGGGGCGGCGTTATTGTTTCTTGCCATTTTACCACTCATGCGATTTAAGACGATATGAAGATGAAAGCAATGAGCAATCTTGAAAGAACTTCAAAACTTTGAGTAGCTCTAGCTAAGAAGGCAAAGAAAGATTCTACAGAGATAAACGAAGGATGGGAGTTTTAGAGAGAGGAAACCTCAGTAAAAATGAGAAAATGAAGGCCAAAGAGTTTGTTTAGGGGATGCTTAAAAAGTGTCTCTTGTTGGATTCTGATCTCCTGGGTGTTCCTGTTTACTCTGTCGCGGCGCTCCGACGTCCTGCAATAAGGAAATCCCGGGTTAGGCCATTTGTTTCCCCTCCAAAGCTTAAGTTAGTTGGAGTTCGTTGAAAGTATGTAAGTATAATAAGTATGATGACACATATTAGTTTGAAGTAGAGAGGGGTGAAAGTATTTATAGCATTCACCCTTAACCTGAGTTGGGTTGAGCTTTGACCCTAGTTGTCCTATGTGGCGTCTGACGTGGGTGAGTAGGATACCCTTGGACAGTGTGTTGCCTAGTACTTTGTGCTCAGTGAGATTGTTCCTTGTGCTGGAGCTCCACTTCAGGCGTGGAGATCCCCCATCCCCCTTTGCCGGTCCTCGAGTCTTGAACCTGTCAGGAAATGGAGAAAATACTCCCCGTGGCACACCCTTTATTAGTGCGCCCCTGCTGGCGGACCTTGATTTTGGGTCTGGGGGCCTTCTTTACCGGGGCCCAAAAGGGCAGGATCCATCATCTGCCCCTGAACCCCAATACAAGTGACGCTCGTGTTGGGTTTGTCAGGTGCTTTATTGATCTATAGCGATGGCGTTTCCCGGACCATCTGTTGTCTGTGTTTGTTTGATATAGGATGGTGTGCCGGTTTGGGCTTTCTTTGTTCCGAATTCCATTTTTGAATTTCATCTTCACGAAATAGGTGTTGCTATCGGACCGTTGGCAACCCTTGGCTTCCCGAGGACGTTTCGTCCAATCATGACCCCTAGAAGTAGGGTGACCATTGGCCTTCCCCAGAAGAGCTCCTATAAATAGGCTCCTTCCTCTTCATTCTGTCATTTTTACTCTTCTAACATAGTTTCTCTCTCTAGAAAGCTCTACCTTCTCTCTAGAATTTCAGTCATTTTCCTCCGGTCGCTCTTCCAAAATAGCTCGTTGTTCCCCTTTCGAGCCCAACCTTTACCCCCGTCGCGATCGCCTTCTCTCTTCAATGGCGAGCGAATCAACAGGAGGTTAGGCGAATGTATTTTTTCCTCCCGGTTTTAGTGACCTTAAGCCCAACACTATCTCTAGGTCTATCTTTAATAGAGTCGTAGATGAGTCGTGTATGGGCGACGCCTTAGAACCTCGCTTCCCTATCCCGGATGAGCGTGATCCTGAGAACACCCAGCCTATTTCAAAACCAGGGCCAGGGGAGGAAATCATCTATCCCCTTCAGATAGATGCTGGGTTGAGGTTTCCTCTCTGCCCCGACCTAGCCGAAGCCTGTCGTTATTATGGTGTCTCCCCTACCCAATTTTCTCCTTGCTCTCTTCGCACCTGGGTAGGCTTTAGGTGATTATGTGAGAAGAGAGTCTATACATATTCGTTAATATTATTTCGCCATTTTTATAAGATAGATTCCAACCGCTTTGGTGTTTTCAAACTTTGTCAGTCGCTTTCCTAACAACAAATTTCAGAACTGGAAATCCTCCTTCCCTTTAGTTACCGTTTATAGGACTCGGAACTCAAATTGGAAGAATTCTTATTTCTTCTTCAAAGGGGGGGGGGGGGGGGTTCCTTGGTGTATTACTTCCAAGGCGCTCCGCGACCCCTATCCTCTGGATGATGAATTATCCCCTTGGGATAAGGAGTCCCTCCACATGGTGTACGTCGATCATCTCGAAGGGCGCCCCTCTTGGATATCCAAAGAGGAGGATCTTTTCAACGATGGCATTTCTCCAGTCCAGCATCGCTCTTACAATACACGGGTAATAACTTGTTTCGTTTTCTCTTGCAGACCAAATCCTTTCGCGCTTTGACCTTGCCTTCACCCTACCGGATGAACAAGAACTAGAGACGCTCCCTAGTCAAGCTTCGAGCGACGCCGCTGAGGGCTCCAAGAAACGGAAGCGGCAGCCTTCCAAAAAGAAGGCGCGTTCCGAGGACGAGGTAGATCCGCTCTCCGTGGATCCTCAAACCCTAAGCTCTGCTAGTCAAGAGGTGGTGACTCTTTACAAAGGTGCGGTCCCTTACTCTCGCTTTTGCAACGATTCCGTTTTATCTAGAAGATTAAATATTCTCCATACTAAGAAGTGGAGTACGCCTGTCGTGACAGACTCGTGGATAGCTTGGTTGGACTTATCATGTCTTCTCTGATGGCACTTCAACATAAAAAAGCGTTAGGAACGACGGAATCGCGTACATAGGGAAAAGTCCTGGCGCTCCCTCTTCAAGTAAGAAGAAGACCCCGACGAGGGAATCTGCCTCGGGGGCGGATAGGGAGCTGCCCCCTAATGATCCTATTAACTTAGAGGCGCCATTTCCTTTGCCGAGTGGCCAAGAGGGGCGCTATAGGTTGTACGCGGGTCTGGCATTTGACCTACACCGAGACCTCAAAGTCGATGAACCTCCTGAGTGGGTTTCTCGGGAGGATCCGAGCGGTGCACCTTGGACTCCATGTGAGCGTCTCCAAGATACTCCCCTACTGCGGGGGAACACCTTGCTGGACCCTGATTTGGGTCTCCACCTGCTGACAAGCGCCTGCCCTCCTACTGATCGTTCGCCTATTGATAAGTCTGGTGGCGCTTTGGATAATCTCGTGCGCCAGGGTCTGGCCTTGTTCTCCCAGGTATTCTTCTTTATTCCTTACTTTTCAATATTTTACAAGTCCTTTTCTCTAACAGTTCGCTTTTTGATTAGCTTTTACCGCTACAACTCCAAATGGGTAGCGCCATTGTGGAGCTATCAGAGGTGAGGGAGGACACTGCTGCCCAACTCGGGCGAGTCAAGTAGTTAGAGCTGGCGCAGGAGCGCGCCCAACGTAAGCTAGTTGTGGAGAGGGCAGCCAGGGATGAGCTGGAGCTGGAAGCCTCTCACCCCGCTCAAGAGATGCTCAAGGTTCAGGCCAAACTGTCTCAGGCAGCGAAAGCACATGAGCAAGTATCAGAGGCGTGTAGTATGGTTGCGGATCTCTTCACGCAGCTCGAGCGGGAGAAGAATAGGCCAGGCTCCTTCGAGCACCGTGTTGTTAAGGCTGAGGAGTGCATTCTGAGTCTGGAAGAAGAGGTCTCGCTTCTCCAAGGGGAGGTTCCCAAACGCCTCACCGAGGTTGTTGAAGAGTTTAAGAATAGTGAGGTATTTAATACTGCTGCAGCGGGCTGGGCTCACCAAGCCTTGGTGGATGCCTTTAATGTGATTCGCAAGGATATCTTGACTGCTGATCCCCACAAAAAATTGGCGAGCGGAGACTCGCCTATTGTAGTATCGGGATGTAGCGAGGCGCATCCTTCCTTGAAGCTGTTCAGATGCCCATCTCTTTTCATCCACCAAATCCAATTCCATACGCCTTTGAGCGTCATTCGCCATTACATCAAAGTGTTTTGTTATGTGCGAGGCGACTGCTATTTCCGTTGGTGCTACCGCTTCTGAGCCGTATACCAGAGAAAAAGGCATATCCCCTGTAGCCTGCTTAGGCGTAGTGCGGAGCGTCCATAGGACATTTTCCAATTCCTCGGTCCATCTTCTCGGTAAGGCGTTTAATCCTTTTCTCAATCCGTTCATAATAGTTTTATTGGCCGCCTCAACTTGTCCGTTCGCCTGTGCATGCCTGAACGAAGCATGCATATGATGTATTTTTAATTCCCAGCAAAACCACTTCAATTCTCTTCCTGCGAATTGAGGCCCATTATCGCTCACTAGTACACTTGGAATGCCATAACTAAAAACAATTCTAGAATTTAAGAATTTGATCACTTGGAATTCTGTGGTCGAAGCTAACGCCTTTGCCTCAATCCATTTAGAAAAATAGTTGATCGCTACCAGGACATAGGTGTGCTGCTTGGACCTAGGGAGTGGCCCTACCAAGTCTATTTCCCATTGTGCGAAAGGCTAGGCGGCGCTTATCGAGGTTAGGTCCGTAGGTGGGGCCGCTATGTTTGAGCCATAATTTTTACACGATTCGCATTTCTGAACCATTTCCTTGGCTTCTCGATTCATAGTAGGCCAGTAATAGCCTTGGTTGAGGATTTTTCGAACAATGGATCGCGGTCCTTCATGGACCTCCCTAAGTATGGTGACCGTTTCTTGATGAGCGACGCATTTGAGGAAAGGTGTGGAGAATCCCTTTTTGTAGAATGTTCCTTGAATAATCTTATAACTTGAGGCGAGCATTAATATTCTTTTGGATTCTGCTTCGCTTTCCGGTAGATCGCCATTCTCCAAGTAATTTCTGATAGGGGTCGCCCAATCCACCCCTCTTTCAATATTTTCACACATATGTCCGGTTCCTTTTCCTATACTTTCCACGAAATGTACTTGTAGAGGCGTCGCCTGCCATGCATATTTACTTAATGAATCCTCTTCCTTATTCTTTTCCCTAGGAATAGCCTCTATTTGGAAGCTATTAAATCCCTCTGCTAGCTAGCGCACTGTTGGGTATTGATAGTGACGACCCAACATGGGAAAGGCCTCGAAGGCCCAATAAATTTGCAGGGGGTGAAACCCATACCATTTAAACAAGGCCAACCCACAATAAGGTTACTCTGGCCCTCATAAAGTGGTCCAGTATCGAATCCAAACTAAAGTGGACGCCAAAGTGCCACTTCAGGTCGCCATTGGCCAAGGCCAAAGCCTCCCACTGCTCGCCATGGGAGTGCTCGCCAACAATCAAGGTCACAGCCATAGGAGTGCTCGCCATAGCAGTGCTCGCCTTGAAGAGAGCCTTGCCTCTCTCCTCTGGTCCCACCAACCGTTAATAAGGATATAGCCACGATATCCAACATATCTCGGGCACATATTCACTAAAGATTAGATACGGTAACTGCAATATCTCGCCGTAACCGCAATATCTACTATCTAAATCTTCAACAAACACAATATTCACGAAGATATACAGTTACCTTATACGGTTTGGTATCTCCTACTCTATAAATACCTTTGCTTTACATACATTCAATACGTTTTGAGCTATATACACACATATACTCATTTAAGCATCGGAGAGGGACCCAGAGGCACCCCCTCTGTTGCGATCCCCTTCTTGCAGGTTCATCGGAGCTCAGGCGAAAGCGCGCGATCACCATCTCCTTGACATTCACTTCATTACCAGATCAGCATTCAGGAAATCACGATCCAACATTTGGCGCCGTCTGTGGGAAAACGAGCAAAACATTCATACATACTCGCTCTAACCGCAATCATCGGAAAGAAGTTAACGAACAATCCTCAGATAGCTCTAATTCCGCTGCCGCTTCGCCACTCCACCAAGAACCTGCAAGCCAAGCAGTCTGTGATGCCGTCCCTCCGAGACCGGCACGTGAACACATTGGCAATTCGAGAACGACCCCTGTTCCAAACGTCGCAGAGATTCCAGATCGACAAACCATCCAAGTGGCTTGGGAAACCATTCAGGTAACCGCAGAGATGATATCCCTCTTGGAAACCATCATAGGACAGGCCCGCAGAAAACCCCCTGCTCCTCATGAAGATCCTCGTCCTACGGGGCCACCGGAATCAGAAACTGGAAATCCTGGCACCACAGCCCCTCAAGAAGATCAAGATATGACCTTTGGACACCAATCCTTACCTCCGGCCTCCACTGAGACGCCGGCGGTCACTCACTCTGTCAATCCATCAAATTCTGCACCGACTGGAGGACAGCAGCCTCAATTCACTCTTGACCAAGTTGAGGAGCTTATCACTAAGAGACTCAAAGAACAACGCGAAACCGTCATGACTCCCTTTAAGGAACGATCAGCTCATCTCTTCACCACTGACCTGGTCGTCATCAAGACCCCAAAGGATGTCGTCGCCAGGGCCATCCCCGAGTATAGTGGTGGAGGCGCCCTCATTATACATGTTAATAAGCATGAAGCCTCTCTGTAGGGTAAGTCGACTGATCCAAATCACTTAGCCCTGTTATTTCTGTCGACCCTTTCGGGTTCGGCGTCGTCTTGGTTCTTTGGTGTCCCTGCAGGATCAAGAAGGGTAAGAAGGCTCGAGAAAAGCCTAGATCGAAAAACCCAGGACCAAGACATCCAGAGGTCCCCGAGTATTTCACGCCTTTAAACAGGCAGATCTCGGCGGTACTAGTCGAGATGGAAAGGTCTCTGGCAAGGCCACCGAGCCCCCGCAAGAGTGGTCAGCCCATGGGGAATGACACCGAGAGCTATTGCAGATATCACAAGCGCGACATCGAAAAGCTGATAAAAGAGAGGAATGTTGAAGGAATGAATTCACAAGGCTGGATAGTCAGAATAAACTTTCAGCTAAGTGGGAAGGACCATACAAGCAAGTGATTCCTTCATAAACATGTTCACTCGAAGCAAATCGAAGAAAAAAGCCCTAACAACAAAGTTAGGCCACAAAAGCCCTAGCAACAAAGTTAGGCCAAAAGCCCTAACAACAAAGTTAGGCCAAAAAAGCCCTAACAACAAAGTTAGGCCACAAAAGCCCTAGCAACAAAGTTAGGCCAAAAGCCCTATCAACAAAGTTAGGCCACAAAAGCCCTGCCGCCAAAGACAGGCCAAAAGCCCTAACAACAAAGTTAGGCCACAAAAGCCCTATCACCAAAGATAGGCCTCAAAAAAGCCCTAACAACAAAGTTAGGCCACAAAAGCCCTGTAGCCAAAGGCAGGCCACAAAAAAGCCCTAACAACAAAGTTAGGCCACAAAAGCCCTATCACCAAAGATAGGCCTCAAAAAAGCCCTAACAACAAAGTTAGGCCACAAAAGCCCTGTAGCCAAAGGCAGGCCACAAAAAAGCCCTAACAACAAAGTTAGGCCACAAAAGCCCTGTCGCCAAACACAGGCCAAAAGCCCTAACAACAAAGTTAGGCCACAAAAGCCCTGTCGCCAAAGACAGGCCAAAAGCCCTAACAACAAAGTTAGGCCACGAAAGCCCTGTCGCCAGAGACAGGCCAAAAGCCCTATCACCAAAGATAGGCCACAAAAGCCCTGTCGCCAAAGACAGGCCAAAAGCCCTATCACCAAAGATAGGCCACAAAAGCCCTAGAAACAAAGTTAGGCCAAAATCCCTATCACCAAAGATAGGCCACAAAAGCCCTAGCAACAAAGTTAGGCCATAAAGCCCTATCACCAAAGATAGGCCACAAAAGCCCTGACGCCAAAGTCAGGCCAAAAGACCTAGCAATAAAGTTAGGCAAAATAAAAGTCCTGACGCCAAAGTCAGGCCAAAAGTCCTAACAATAGAATTAGGCAAAGACAGGTCAAAAACCCTGACACCAAAGTTAGGCCAAAAAGCCATGTCGCCAAAGTCAGGTCAAAAGCCCTGACGCCAAGGTCAAAAAGCCCTGTCACCAGAAGTCGAACGCCCCCACGTAGAAACCACTCTCCGGCTCCGCCCGAGCAATTGGGCCCATCCCAGAGCAGGAGGGTGATAAACCTGATTGCTGTAAGGTTTGGTGCCGGAGACGAAGGGTCAAATGCAAAAGAAGTCTATGCTACCCAAATCTCTACAGCTGTCCAACTGGGAAGAACAAAGACCTACACTAAAAGGAGAATGAACCCACATCAAGGGTAACAGTTCCCTTACAAATTGGGCACAACGGAGCAGACGAACCAATAAGATAACAGTCTCTCCAAAGAAAAGCTTAAGAGAACGAACAAATCTTAGATAACAGTTTCCTACGACTAGGCGAACGAATCTGAGGTAACAGCTTCCTAAAAGGCGAGCAAATCTTAGATAACAGTTTCCTACGACTAGGCGAACGAATCTAAGGATCAAAATCCTAAAAGGCGAACGAATCCATAAAGGATGACAGTTTCCTTAAAGGCATAATCCTTGGGTAACAGTTTCCTTAAGAAACATGGCGAAAGGAACGGACGAGCCATTAAGAGGCCACAGTCTTTCCCCCGAAACCTAAAGGAGCGAAAAGAACCTCTAAAGGGTAACGTTTCCTCCAAAGAAAGGTCCAAGACCCTTTGAATGAAAACAAAAAGGCGAGACTATTCTACAAAAGCTGAAGCGAAGTTGAAAACAAGTATGGTAAAACTTCCTAAAGCTTTCAAGCAAGAACGAATCCGAGGTAACAGCTTCCTAAAAGGCGAGCAAATCTTAGATAACAGTTTCCTACGACTAGGCGAACGAATCTAAGGACCAAAATCCTAAAAGGCGAACGAATCCATAAAGGATGACAGTTTCCTTAAAGGCATAATCCTTGGGTAACAGTTTCCTTAAGAAACATGGCGAAAGGAACGGACGAGCCGATAAGAGGCCACAGTCCTTCCTCCGAAACCTAAAGGAGCGAAAAGAACCTCTAAAGGGTAACGTTTCCTCCAAAGAAAGGTCCAAGACCCTTTGAATGAAAACAAAAAGGCGAGACAATTCTACAAAAGCTGAAGCGAAGTTGAAAACAAGTATGGTAAAACTTCCTAAAGCTTTCAAGCAAGATAGACATCAGAAGAACAACCAAGTATACTCGAAGTCAAACAAAAACCAAGGCTTACGAAACAAAAAGACCCGATATCAAAATTGGGCGAAAGACCTAGCGCCAAAGTTAGGCAAAACGACCTAACACCAAAGTTAGGCAAACCAAAAGACCCGAAAGACCTGGTGACTGAATCAGGTGAAAGACCTAGCACCAAAGTTAGGCAAAAGACCTGATGCCAAAGTCAGGCACAAGACCTGTTATCAAAATCAGGCGAAAGGATCTAAGGAAAAAGTTTGGCAAATAAGGCCTAAATATAAAAATCAGACAGAAGTCCTAGCGCAAAAGGCGAGCAATCCGTCAAGGAGTCCGTTCTCTTATAAGTTGGGCAAAAATTGAGAAGTAACATCCAAAGCGAATGAGTCCATATCAAAGGTAACAGTTCCTTTGCGAAACAAACACAAGAAAGTGGGCGAATGAACCTAGGGCGACCACTTACTAAAAGATGAATGAGTCTCGGGTAACAGTTCCCCGTGATTAGACGAACACTCCAAAGGTCTAAAACCTTAACAAAGCGAACACATCTACAAAAGATGATAGTTTCCTTAAAGGTATGATCTTCGAGTAACAGTTCCCTTAAGAAACTTTGGTGAAGGGAATGGATGGTCCAAGATCCTATATGGCGAGACTCTCCTACATACGCTAAAGAGAAGTTGAAAACAAATATGGTAAAACTTCCTAAAGCGTTCGAACGAAAAGATATCGGAAGAACGACCAAACACATTCGAAGTCGAAAAAGAGTAAAGGCTTACGAAATTAAAGGCGTTCATTATAATAATATCCGAGTCTGAAATCAAAATAATAATTACAACTATCCCAAAAACAAAGGGAAGTAAAAGTGATTATCGATAAAAAGAAGGATGAGCAAAAAGCAGGAGGATGAACAGGCTCCCTTGACCTGAAACTCTGCATCGACTCGGTCGCCTGAAGGCCTGAGACCTCAAGGTCTGGGTTCATCAGGGGATGCAGTCTCCTTCTCGGCCCCGGGGGCAGCCTCATCGCCAAAGAGCTTCCTTGGTGTAGCCGCTCTCAATGAAGTCCTGAAGAGACTTCACCTCCCAGAGAGGAAACTTGGGATCAATCCCTTGAATCTCGTCGACCAAGATCTGGAGGTAGGCAGCAGCCTCGACCTTTATCACCTCCAAGGCGCAGTCAGAAAACTCCTCGGACTTCTTAAAGTCCTCGACCACGCTAAGGGGGGATGGGACAGCCTTAAGATTTAAGGAAAGATGCTCCTGCTCAGCCATCGAAGCATCCCTCTGCACCCAGGACTCTTTCAGTTGAGCCCTGAGGTCACAATTCTCTGCCTCTAGCCAAACAGAGTACTGGTCGACATCCTTGAGCCGAAACTCATAGACGCCTAGGCAGCTAACAACCTCGTCTTAGCCCGCTTGGAAAATAGACTGATGAATTTAGGTCCTCAAGTGCGGTCAATGAATTTAGGTCCCAGACTGATGGGTCAGAAATTTATCCAATCAATAAAGACTGGCGCGGAATGATGAACCCCGACCTTGAGCGTCAGTTGTACGAACTGATGAATGCCCGCTAGCCCAAGCATCGACTCTGAAATTTCCGCCCCTGAGCGGATTGAACAGAAGTTTGGTTGCCTATGATGTCGGAAGAAGTCATCAATGATGTTCCGATCACTCCCCGACAGCTCTCCAAAGCTCGAAGGAGTATCCCGTTCTGGCCAAGAAAGCTTTTTCGAGGATAAAAAGAGAGAAAGGAAAAATTGAAACAGAGGGCTGAAAGAAGATATGAACTCTGGAATACAAATGAATTGAGTGCGTAAAAGACTAAATGCTAAAGTTCAGCCTTTTTAGCCAAAACGAAGGAAACCGAACGGGCATGTAAGAAGCAGCTCAGATAATGATTACACCCTTTTGGGTAAAACCGAAGTAATGTCAGAATTCCAAGGGTTACATCGGGGAGACAAAAGGTTGGAACGACACGAAAAACCTGTGAGTCTGCCCACTGGTTACGGAAGACAAAGAGACAGACATGCCTCAAAAGTCCTCTCGACTTTCGCTACCTGTCCATTCATTAAAATGTTCGAAATCTTACACAAAAAAGGTGATTGCCAAAAGCTATACCAGACCTCTCCTAACACCCTCGCAACGATAGTGTTCGCCCAAAGAGTGAAGAATGAGCATCCATAAACCCTGGAAACCCAAAGCGTTCGCCTAATGGGGTAAGGTATCACACATTCTGGAAAACTCTACGCAACCAAAATCGTTCGCCAAAGGATACAGAGCATCAAAAGGCACAAATAGCAGATAAGGAAAGCAAAAGATCCAGCCCCAAAGTCACTATCTTAAACCCTATCACAGAATCAAGCTCGACCGAAGAAACTTCACTCAAGCTTCGGGGGCAAATGTTGGGTATTGATAGTGACGACCCAACATGGGAAAGGCCTCGAAGGCCCAATAAATTTGCAGGGGGTGAAACCCATACCATTTAAACAAGGCCAACCCACAATAAGGTTACTCTGGCCCTCATAAAGTGGTCCAGTATCGAATCCAAACTAAAATGGACGCCAAAGTGCCACTTCAGGTCGCCATTGGCCAAGGCCAAAGCCTCCCACTGCTCGCCATGGGAGTGCTCGCCAACAATCAAGGTCACAGCCATAGGAGTGCTCGCCATAGCAGTGCTCGCCTTGAAGAGAGCCTTGCCTCTCTCCTCTGGTCCCACCAACCGTTAATAAGGATATAGCCACGATATCCAACATATCTCGGGCACATATTCACTAAAGATTAGATACGGTAACTGCAATATCTCGCCGTAACCGCAATATCTACTATCTAAATCTTCAACAAACACAATATTCACGAAGATATACAGTTACCTTATACGGTTTGGTATCTCCTACTCTATAAATACCTTTGCTTTACATACATTCAATACGTTTTGAGCTATATACACACATATACTCATTTAAGCATCGGAGAGGGACCCAGAGGCACCCCCTCTGTTGCGATCCCCTTCTTGCAGGTTCATCGGAGCTCAGGCGAAAGCGCGCGATCACCATCTCCATGGCATTCACTTCATTACCAGATCAGCATTCAGGAAATCACGATCCAACACGCACCACCTGTAGGTAAACCTTCACCTGATCGCTTTTTGAGGCGTATTCTCCTTTAACTTGATTCACCACCAATTGTGAATCGCAATAGACGCTTAAGTGGTCGATGCCTAACTCTTTGGCGAGTCGTAGGTCGGTGACCAATGCTTCATACTCTGCTTCATTGTTGGTGGATTTGAAGGTAAGTACCAAAGCATACCGCAGGGGCGCGCTCCCGTCTGGTGGTGTTAGCACTAGACCTGCCCCCGAACCGTTAACTGATGAAGATTCGTCAATATGGAGCGTCCAAGTCTCCTTTGTTTCACTGCTTTCTGGAGGCGACGCTTCTGGCGGACAAGTGGATTCCACTATAAAGTCTATCAACGCCTGCTCCTTTATGGCGTTCCTAGGTGCTAACTTGATTCAAAATTCACTCAATTCGATCGCCCATTTAATCATTCTCCCTGAAACGTCAGGCTTTTGGAGGAAATGTTTTAAGAGTTGATTCGTTAAGATTGTAATTTCGTGTTCGTGAAAGTATGGGCGAAGCTTTCTAGCTGAGACTACTAGCGCATAGAGGTACTTCTCAACTTCCATATAGTTCATTTCAGGCTTTGTAAGGACCTTAGAAACATAATACACCGGCTCCTGCGCCTTGTTGACCTCTTTTACTAACACAAAGCTTACAGATATGGGACTGATGCCTAGGTACAGAAAAAAAGCGTCGCCCTTTTCAGGCTTGGCTAACGGAGGGAGCGCCTTCAGATGATTCTTCAAGTCCTGGAACGCCTGCTCGCATTCTGGGGTCCATTCAAACTTCTTGCTGGCTCTGAGGACCTGGAAGAAGATGATAGACTTCTCTCCTGATTTGGCCAGGAAGCGGTTGAGCGCCGTCAATCTCCCATTCAGAGACTGGACTTCCTTGTGGCAAGTAGTGCTTCACATGTTTTCGATCGCCTCCAATTTCTCCGGGTTCACCTCAATGCCCCGATGGCTCACCATATAGCCCAGGAATTTCCTCGATTGCACCCCGAAGACGCACTTGGTTGAGTTCAGGCGCACCTGGTGGAGACGCATGTGCTCGAAGGTTCTCCTTAGGTCCTCCACATGGTCCACGCCTTTCACCGACTTCACCAGCATATCATCTACGTATGCCTCCATGGTGTCGCCTATCATCCCAGCGAATATCTTGTTGACCATTCTCTGGTAGGTCGCTCCTGCATTCAGTAAACCAAATGGCATCACCGTTTAATGATAAATATCACTATCTGCGTAAAACGCCGTGTGCTGGGCGTCGCCTTCGGCCATCTGGATCTAGTTGTACCCGGAATAGGTGTCCATTAAGCTAAGCGGCTCATGTCCTGACGTGGCATCCACCAGCTGGTCAATCCTTGGCAGCGGGTAGGAATCTTTGGGACATGCCTTGTTCAAGTCCCTGAAATTTACGCACATGCGCCACTTGTCGTTGCTCTTCTTTACCAGTACTGGGTTCGCCACCCATGTCTGAAACCTGATCTCTTTAACGAAGTTGGCATCTACCAACTTTCCCACCTCCTCCCTTATGGCGATCGCTTTCTCCTCTCCTAACGGGCGTCGATTTTGAGCGATTGGCTTGATGGTAGGGTCGATCCTTAATTCGTGGCAGATGATGTCCTTGCTGATGCCTGGCATATCGCTGGGCTTCCAGGCGAAGAGCTCCTTGAACTCGACTAAGAGCATGGACAAGGCATTGGCCTCACTTTCCGGGAGCGACGCACCTATCTGCACCGCCTTTCCTTTTCCTTCCAACTCAACCTTCCGCAATCCTCCCACCACCTGTCGGTGACTCCTTTCCTCTCAGGGGTCCTCCTCCGTCTGAATCGCCATGGCCTCCTTCCCCTTGCCCTTCAAGACGTGGCGACGCGTGGAGTTAACGTAGCAACATCGAGACGCGGGCTGATCTCCCTTGACCACTCCAATCCCATGCGGCGTGGGAAACTTCAACATCTGATGGTAGGTGGAATGAACCATTTTGTGAGGGTTCAAAGTCGAACACCCCAAAATGGCGTTGTAGGCGGTCGGGGAGTCTACTACGATGAAGGTGATGTCTATATTCAGGACCTTCAAGCCATCTCCAATCTCGACTGGCAAGGTAGCCGCTCACACCGGATATGTGGTGAGCGAGGCGAATCCCATGAGCGGGAAATTAACCTTCTTCAGGTCCTTCTCCTTCTTTCCCATTCTTTGGTAAGTTTCCAAAAAAAGTACATCTGAGGAGCTCCGAGAGTCAACCAAGGCTCTCCTCATGTTGAAGTTATCTACCCCCATTGTGATGACCAGAGTGTCATCATGGGGCGAACTGACGTGCTCCATCCCCCTTTCTGAGAAGGAGATGACCACATCCTCCTCCTCTCGGGGTCGCTTCCCAGCCTTGGAGGTCACCGCTAGTTGAGCCGCGTACACCTCTCTTGCGGCGCCGATTTCCCATCCCGCGGTGAAACTGCCGCTGATCACATACAACTGGCTCTTTCCGGAGCCGGATGCACCCGTGTTCTTCATAGGCGACGTCGCGCCCGACGATGAAATTCTTAATATAGTCCATCTGGATGAGGCTCTCTATGTCCTTCTTCAGGATTCGACAGTTTTCGGTCGAGTGTCCTTTGCACCGATGGTAGCAACAATAAGCCTTCTTGTCTCTCCCCATCGGGGCGTCGCCACTCCTTGTCGCGGGTGGGGTCACCAGATCTTTCTTATCCATCTCCGTCGGGACACTGTTATCTCCTTGGTCAGGGGTGTAAAGGATTCGAAGACCTCTGGGGGGCCGTGGAATGATAGGACGACGCTTCACGTCATCGTTGCTCCCCTTCAGAGCGCGCTGCTCCATTATCCTTCCTTCTGGAGGCTCCTTCTTAAACTCCGTTTGTCCCGTCCTTCACCCTTCTCTGGCAATCTCCAAGTCTATATATGACTTGACCCTAGCAGCCATGTCTTCCACCATGCTAACCGGGATCAAGCTAAGGTTGTCGTTCAGAGCAGCTCCTTTTGGTCCCAGAGCTCATATGAAAGCGCGAATGGTCTCGCCTTCCGTGATGAGTTGATCTATTCCGACCAGCTCTGTGTTGAACCTTGTGTATAAGTCGCCTAGGCTTTCCTCGCTCCCTTGCCTGATGTTGTCCAGGGTTCCTACACTCTTGAGCAGCTGCCTGCCACCCATGTACTGGATGATGAACGTGTCCTTCAGGTCGCTCCAGTTTTTAACTGACGCCTTGGGAAGCCCGAAGAACCAGTTTGGCGTGACGCCGCTCAAGGTTGCCGAAAAGAGGAGCGCAAAATGGTTATCGTCACTCGTTCGTCCCAAGAGGGAAGCTTCATGGTTCTGTATGTGTTCTACTGGATCGCCTTGACCCCTGTATATGTCAATCTTCGTTGGCCGCACTCGATGTGGAACCGTAAGACACAGCAGCTCGAGGACGAGCGGATGTGATGCCATATCGCGGAGCGCAGGCATGACCCGCCCGCCTTTTGTCTCCTTCACATGTCGAGCAATTAGTTGATGTAGCTCCTCCTTCGTCATGTCTCCTACGCAGTTGGACGCAGAGCTTACACCGCTAGTGGGGGGATGGGATTGTCGTAATGATGGTACTGGCCTGGAATTGGCCTCATCCACCTTTGTAGTGTGAAGTAGATAGGGGTGAAGGTATTTATAGCCTTCACCCTTAACCTGAGTTGGGTTGAGCTTTGACCCTAGTTGTCCTAGGTGGCGTCCGAGGTGGGTGAGTAGGATACCCTTGGACAGTGTGTTGCCTAGTGCTTTGTGATCCGTGGGATTGTTCCTTGTGCCGGATCTCCACTTCAGGCGTGGAGATCCCCATCCCTCCTTGCCGGTCCTCGAGTCTTGAACCTGTCAGGAAATTAAAGGGGAAAATACTCCCCGTGGCGAGCCCTTGGTGGCAAGCCCCTTATTGGCGCGCTCTTTATTGCTGCGCCCCTGCTGTCGGGCCTTGATTTTGAGCCTGGGGGCCTCCTTTACCGAGGCCCAAAAGGCCAGGATCCATCATCTTTGAGATTTGGACCGTAGACGTGAAGGGTCACTTAATTTCAGTCGTTGGATCACAACACTCAAATTTCTAGAAGACCCTTCCCACCTAAACCCGAAAAAGCTCACCAAAATTTAAAATTGAAATTTTATGGTAGAATATATTCAGAGACGGAAGTTCATCAAGTGAAGCATAAGTGATACCCTCCTCCAACAAATGCATTACTGAACCTAAAAGGAGCAACACACATATAAGGCTCGAGAAAAGATGATGGATATCATGCATCAACAATCCGAACACTAAAAGTTGACTTCTTGACCCACGACTCGTTTGACACTTGGGGGCACTCTGCTCACAAGTCAGGAGTGCGATTCTGTTAAGAGTTTATACTGCATCGTCTTTATAAGAGTGATGCCCCTTAAGTAGTCCCTAAAAAGGTGTTGCCACCAAAACACATAACTTTCTCGAGACAGAAAAAATGTATCTACTGATCCATAAGATCTGAATGACAGTGACCTAAACTCGGTAAAACGTTAATATGGTCTACTATGTCTGACATATAATGACTTATTAAGGTATGAAGCTAATCCTAGACTTAAATTAAGCATATCTATAAATACTACATTACTACATATCATTCAACGGTATCTACTATTCTAAACTCATATATCTACTTCTTAAAATAAATACCAACTTTATCATTCAGATGGAAAATACCACGCAAAAAAATACATTGAACCTTATCTATTTAGAATGTTGCACTTTTTTTGATTGTGTCACTACTACATCAATATTTAACTAAAAATTGAATGGAAAAGTTAACACAATAATCCTTTAGTAACAACTTGATACTTAGTAATTATTTACAAATGTAAAAAAAATAGATAACCAAAAGTTAACATGAAACAAATATAAGTAACCACATATGTAATTAACTCTAGAACTTATAATAGACCATACACCCACTACGCGTGTTCACATTATCGTTGTTTGTCGTGTTTGATATGTTAGGGTTTAATGAGGGTGAACCCGAGGATTATAAAATATTACTAATGGACTGCAAAAAAATTGACCATAAAAAAACAAATATGCAATATATTGTTATAAAATGGGATAAACGTCAATTAAGTACATTATGAGTCACGTTTTTACAAATAGGTACCATATAAAAAAAAATTTAATTTCGAGTACCTCAAAAGTCATAAATGTATCTACTTTAATTGGGTATGTGAAAGTAACAAAAAAAACAAATAACAATTCAATAAAGACAGTAAATATATTTGATTGATACAATAAAACAACTTAGAGATACTTAAAAGCAACAATAAAATAAAGTAGAGTTACCTTAATGTAATAAAATAGGGAAAAGTATAAAAAAACAGCAGGATGTTTTTTTTTTGTTTTGTTACTGCACCAAGATGTTTTTTGACGCAAATAAGTCCACTTAGATGTTTCATTTTGTTTGTAATTGCATCTTCCGTTAATTTTATATGTTAACTATCACGTGGAAGTCATGTGCAGCCGCATATTTCGAACTTATGCAACATTTTTGCCCTTACCAGGTTCAAATTCATCATCTTCTTCAGTTTTTACCTTATCAATGACGTGGTCGAATCTTCTCGGAATATATGAAGAGACTGTCAAGACAGCTTTCAAAGCTGCAATGGAAGCACCAGAACCTTCAACCATATTCGACCAAACCGATCGTTTCCTCAGTTCAGATGTTCAATTTCTGCGGATTTTGGTCGGAGACTGATTGGGTCGTCTCTTAAAGAAAGGATTTGTGAGGTTTGAACGATTGGCTATCTGTAGATAAGACTCTTGTTGAACTAATCAACAACAACAACAACGTTCTTCTTCAGGTTCTTTCTTCTCTTAGAAGCATTGGAAACGTCGAAGTGGCCAAATTCAACGAAGCCTTCTTCAACCAGTTCTTATTGATCAAGGACGATACTGATTTCATAAACAAGGTCAATAGGGTTCTTGAAGAAAATAAGAAGATAATCTTCACCGGCCATTCTAGTGCAGGTCTGATTGCGATCTTCGCGACCATTTGATTCTTCGAGCAGCTGAAATCGAAGAACACACAATCAGAGTGTCCACTTTGTGTGGCCTTCGGTTCGCCTATTACCGGAAAGTACATTCCGTCGTGAAAAATGGGTTGATCACTTTATCCACTTCGTGAACCGATACGATATGTTATCAGAGACGAGTTTCATTGAGTTGAGCCCGTACCGACCATTTTCTTCCTATGTTTTCTGTTCTGGAAATTGTAAATTTGTTGTGGTGAAGAATGTGGACGATGTTCTTCAGTTGTTGGTTTTCTCTTCTCAGCTAAGCTCTGAGGAGGAAAGCGATGTGGTGGCTCGGGCGAGCTTGAAGCAACATCTGACGTATTCAAACAAACTCGGTAAAGTAACCGAGAATGAATATCAATTCTTCAAGGATTTCGTACCTCATCGCTCCCATAACAAAAGCGCGCATAAAGTTCTCTAGTATTTTTAAATAAAAATTATATTTGGAGACCAACAATTACTTTTTAAAAACCAGTTTTATTAAAATATCAAAATATCTTAAAAGCATTTTACATATTTGTATGTCATACTATATTGATAAGTTACAAATTGTTTTGTATAAACTAGTTATTCATGTTGGTTCTTTTTTTTTTTTATCACAAGCTACACATTTACGGTTATCATCCTTGTCGCTCATCCGTTGTCGATTCCCTAATTGTTATCCCTTAATGGTTGTGGCCACCCATAACCACCCTCATTTGTTGTCTGCCAATTGACATCCCCATTATCATTACTGTTGTTTAGCAGACTACTAGTTTTTACCTCAAAATTATTTTTCTGACCAATTGACACTTTTTTAATTAAGATAAGTCGTGTTTCTAAAACAATATACATAATTTTATCAATTTTCCATGAAAGTATTGCTTTAAACCTTTCGTTTTGATGTGTGAATCCATCAAAACTCAGCGGAATATGGTAGAATCAACCTCATGTTACAGATTTCCTCTTTAATAATCAGTTTGCACCTACCGATTTATATTTCTAAGATATAAATCGATAAGTGTATATTTATTATTAGAGGTGAAATCGGCAATAGCATGTCGATTCTACCATGTTTTAGTCGAGTTTTTAATTGAACGATTCAAGCAATTTCATGGAAATTGATAAAAGTGTAAAATACGACATTGTCCCCTAAAGTTTGGTATGTTTTTAAGTTTCTCCCTTAATGTTTAAATTTTAAAATTTTAGTCTTCATGTTTGGACATAATAAACGTTCCCCCATTCCGTCCAAAAGTCGTTATTTCTGACGGAAACGTAGTCATGTGCTTGGCACATGATGTTTTCACATTCGGAAAGGACAAAAGTGACCTCCATTATAAACACTGTCGGTTCTTCTTCCTCCATTTCATCTGCACTGAGCATCCATTCGACTTTGCTTCAACTGACAGCAACTTAGCTTCAGTTTCACCTCTTTCAGTAATCGTTTTAATCTTCAAGAAATCAAAAGTTGCAATCTCTCGTACCGACTTCTAGAAACAACTCACACTTCGTGCACATAGCATAAATTGAATGATCCGAGAGAAATAAGTTACCAAAAATGTTGATTTTACGGAGACGCTTCAGGTTTGAGGACAAGACAGCAACATCATCATCACTGACTTTCCCGGACTTCAGGTAGCTGATGTCGAGCTCTTCCAGGGAAGGGAACAACCCCCATATAACCCTCAACTTATGATCTTCCAAATTAAAACTATTCGACAAAATCAAGACCTTGATGGTGGGAATCCTTGATCCGATCGCGCGCAACCCATTGATGGGGATGGTTTCCTGATTTGACAGATTGATAGACTCGAGGTTCGAGCATGAGGACGTCGTTTTCCGAAATATGGTATAAGGATATGTTGATGGATCTGAGGTTGTGGAAGCGCATGAGGAGGGTGGTTACCGGAGCATGGGTGGGTATGGAGAGAAAGGATCGGAGCTAGTTGGTTAGGTCGAGAAACTGCTTTGGAGAGCACTTTTGTCCTTTTAGAATGGGAAAAATCATGTGTCAAGCACATGACTACGTTTCCGTCAGAAGTTAACGGTTTTTGGATGGAATGGGGGAAACTTTTATTTTGTCCAAACATGATGACTAAATTTTAAAATTTAAACATTAAAGGGAAACTTAATAACGGACTAAACTTGAAGGGGCAGTGTCGTATTTTACCCTTGATAAAATTATAAATATTTTTTTAGAAATACAACTGATCTCAATTAAAAGATATCAAGTGGTCTGACAAAAAATAATCTCAAGCGTAAAAATAGTCGCCCGCTAGATAATGGTAATGACGGTGGGGGACAACAGATGATGACAAAAACATGTGGTGGAAAATGATTAGGGAATAACAATTATGGAGAAAGAGGTTCAAAATGAATAACTATTTATAATTTATTAATTTAGTATAAATGAAAAATATATAAAATACTACTATAAAATTTTAGTATGTTCATAAAATTAGTATATATATAAAAAAATAGTTAGTATGTAAATAAAAATTCCAATTTTAAAATATTAACAGATGACGTGTTAGCCGCCGTCGAATTGTGAGTTTGATTTTTTTTTTTGGCCATCAAATGACATTCATTCTAAGCAAATGAGAAAGTTCGATCACACATAATTATCTGAAAGAAGTATACTAGAAAGTGGGGTTGGGGGTCTTGAGACCCAATCCCTAGGACACATCCCCAATAAAGACTGTTTTGTGATCCAGTTCGCGCACATATTCGTTGTTCTAGGTATATCTACCCATTCGATCTGATCAATAGATGTAGCCATTATAGTTGCATTTGACAGCGTAGACTCTATCTTCCATGAGAAGTCCCTCCCTCGAAGGTGGTTGATAAACGTTGCCGCATCTGACTCGATAATTACGTTTTGCCACTTGTTTGATACGACAAGGCTTACTCTCTCTAGGATTGTCCTAGCTTCTAGTTCTTCGACTGATCCTCCAAGTATTTTCTCATGCCATCCTCCCTGAACGCTACCCGACATGTCTCTCACTATTACACCTATCCCACATGCCTTGTTGACGCACACCACGCCGCGTCGCTGTATATTTTGATCACTCCGTCTCTCGGCCTCTCCCATCGCCTAACCACAACATGATTGTCCATCCTTGATATTCTGTTCGGTGGAGGAATTGTTTCATCCTTCACCCGCATGATCTCCCTCATAATGGCCTCCACATTCGGCCACTTGTCTTCAAACACTAACATGCACCAATATTTTCATATATTCCAACATATTACCATGTAAAATCACCATGCCTTCTCTCTGCCAGTTCTACTGCCCCATCTGTCATGATTCTCCTGTTGATCCACTCGTCCACAGATTGTAGGCCAACATCTAGCAAGTCTATTCCCAGAAGCCGTAACCAAATTTGTTGTGCCCATGGACACCCAAACAGCATGTGTTCCCTGGTTTCAACAGCATCACATACCGGACACAGCAAGGACGCCTACACTCCCCTCTGAACCAAGTTTGCTCGGGTCGCAAGCGAGTTCGAAGTGAGCCTCCACATAAACGATTTGATCTTGAGTCATACCTTTGCCTTCCAAATATCTTGTCAAACAGAAGATATTTCATTCGCACAGTGCTGGCCAGGGTTCTCATCATCACTGTGCTGTCCCTGTCGAATGTTATGGTAAACTGATCTAACAGATGCTCTTCCGTCTCGAGAATGCGGCCATATCAGGGTATCTCTCCGGTTGTTAAGAGGAAACGTCACATTTAATATGGCATCTGCATCGTATGGATCAACAGTTGCCCGCACTGCGTCCTCCTTCTATATGTGCTCTTGATGGTCGATCCAGTCTGCCACTCTCATTTCGTCTGGTTGTTGTTGTCCCGCTTGTGGTCTTACTCTGAAATTCTCTCACATCGGGACTCAAGGATCATAAAATGGACGAATGAATTGGCAATCCCCCAAAGATCATATTCCCTTTTCCTTCAAAATATCCTTTCTAGTGAGTATGCTTGTCCATACCCATGATGCTCAATTCCCCTTTGGATTACCCTTACCCATAATACATTTGGTTCCGTCAGAATTCTCGCGCCATGTTGGACAACATAGCCAAGTTGAAGTGCTGCAATTCCCTAAATCCATAGACCCCTAATGCTCAATGACACCTCGAAGGTTTCTAGCCTTCTCTGTCGAGCCCGTGATGAAGAATAGAGAGTCGTCGTCGAAAAAGAGATGGTGGATCTCCAGGCATCTCGTTTTCAGACGAATTCTATGGATGTTCCCCATTGCTTGATGTTCCTCCATCATTCTTATTAAAATGTCATCAACCAAGATAAACATATAAGGGGATAATGGACCACCCTGTCTGAGGCATCTCAATGGTCTAATGGTTATCGTACGTTTGTCATTGACCATTACTTGGTAAGATACAGTGAAAATGCACGCCTCGATTCATCCTATCCATTTGTCGCAGAAGCCCCTTCTCTTCAACACTTCTAGGAGGAAGTCCCACTCGACCTGGTCATATGCTTTTTGCATGTCAATTTTCAGAGCGCATTTCGTTCGTCCTATTGTGCTTCTCAACCTCCCTCTTGTCTTGAGGAAATGTAACATCTCATAGGCTATGCCAATGTTGTCCTCGATTCTCCTTCCTGTGACAAACGCACTTTGTCACGGGATTATCAGTTCTGATAAATATGTTTTGAGTCTATTTGCCAGAACCTTAGAAATGATTTTGTATCCAAAGTTGCAAAGGCGTATTGGTCTGAAATCTGAGGCATAAATCATGTTACCAATTTTAGGTATCGGTTTGGTTAAGGAACGAGGGCAAAATACTTGTTGTAAGGAAAGCATTGACGGAAGTGACAATGTTTGGACCGACGATTCTCCAATTATTTTGAAAGAAAGTCCCAGAAAAAATGTCCAGTCTCGGTGCTCTTGATCCTCCCAACTGGTATACAGCATTTCAAACTTTCTCTTCTACTACCAGTTCCCACCAACCAGTTATTCATCTCTCCTGATACCTGATTATGAAGACAGGACAATGTTTCTTCACAGCCTGACCCCACCACCTCACTGCTTGGCCTCTCTGAAGTAAAAAGTTAAGTGTAGTAAGATTGTAGTTCATGGATGACTCCTCTTTCATCTTCGATCCACTAACCATCCAGGCCATTTATGTGTATTATTTTATTATGTCTTCTACGTGCGAGTGTGGTTTGATGAAAGAACTTCGTGTTCTTGTCCCCTTGCATCAACCATTTCACTCTAGAGCGTTGATTCCAATATATCTTTTCCCTTTTCCATAATGCGTGAAGTCGGGATTTGAGTGCTCTTTCTTTGTCTTCTTCATCTGTGTTCATACCCTGATTTCCCAAGTCTCTAAGTATTTGCTTTACCTTGTTTATTTCGATGAGATTGTTTTTGAATTCCTTTTTACTGCACTCCATTTATGAAATCTTGCACCGCTCTAGCTTATGATTCAGGTTTGATATTACTCGAGTCGGCCCTCCGCTACTCCATGCACTCTTAATGATGTCATAATACGTAACATGTCTTCAAAGCGAAACATTCTCCTTCCTTCCAGGTCTTTGTATTCCAGCACGATTGAGGACTGATCCGACTTAATAGCTAGTTTGTTTACGCATTGAGTTGTTGAAATAGGGAGCACCACATACTATTACCAACCACCCGGTCCAACCTCTATTTTATTCTGCCGGCACCCCTTGTCTTGTTTGTCCACATAAATATTTGTCCTTTAAAGGACAAATGTTTGACTATTAGGTGGACATTGGAATTGATACTTTCTGTTTTAGGCCCATAGCACCGGGCCCACAAATGACGACAGAACAGACAGCTGGCCGTTCAGTCAATTTCTTCCAGCCGAACCTAAGCCGATTGCAAAGTTATCAAGCCATTTCGCTGAACCAATGCACACCTCGTTCGGAAAGATAATTAATTAATGAAAGAGATTTTATTATTATTATATAGAGTGGCTGATCCGGTGATCCCTATAAATATTTTTAACAAAAATATATTAAAACATTGGAATGATGACCAAAAAATAAATAAGAAAAGCATTATTTTTAACATATTTATTTTATATTTAAAATAATTCTTAACACAGTAGTTACCACGTATGTTGATTATAAATATTTTTTTTAATTTTTAAAGCTCGAATCTGAATAAAGCATTCAATTGCTACATTATATTACGATGGTTAATAAAAGAAATTGTTATATGTATATAATATATATTAAAAAATCAATCCAAAAATATAAAATTTTATCGTATATTAATTTTTATATAAAATAGAACTTCTTAAATTTTTTAAAAAAGTATTATCTACTGTTATCTAATATATTAAATTTCTTATAAAATTATACTATATATAAATATATTTTATTTGAAAAATATGAAGAATATTATTAAATATATCATTTTTTATAGTTATTGAAATATTATTTTAATTATACATATTATACAAAGTGTTGGATCACGCTCTCTCACAACTTCAGGGCGTCGCTCTTGAATGTTCCAACATCTGCACAAAGGAAAGCCTCAGATATTCTCGTTTATTTTTCCTATGATGCTTAAGGTAGTTCAGGTATTTAGGAGTGGTAAAAGTGAGAGTGAAAATATCATACTATCAGTGCATGCTTAAAGAATAGTAAATAATGAGTATTTATAGGGGTTAACCTGTTGACTGAGTTAACTTTTTACTGTGGTTATTTGGGTAGCCTTTGACCATGGTTTCTTTTTATCGATTGAGAATGGATAAGGGGTCACATCACCCGGCATGAGGTAGCTATCTTATAATGTCAGATACTGAGGGGTGATGCTTATCTTGCCATGTCACGTCAGACAGGTCTACGTCACCCAGAGTCAAGCTCCCTTTTGAATGTTAGGTGAAACCCTTATTTTTAAGGGAAAACATGTGAATCTTATTTTCTTAATTGGGTAAGCGACCAGTAACTTAGACGAAGCATTCTTGGTCTATTATAGTTGTAGGGGCAACACGCGCCCTTAGACCCATCACAAATAACATTATAAAATATAAAGTTAAGTGTCGTTTTAATACAAAGAATTAAAAAGTACATAAACCAGTACTAAAATAAATATTCTAGATTATTGATACGATGCTAATTAATAATTTTATAAATTTTATTGTGATTTTAATTATAATTATAACGAAACGTTGGAAGTATTGAAACGTTGGAAGTATTAATAAAAAAACTAATATTAACTATCAATTATATTTTATGGCAAAAAAAACTATCAATTATATTTAATAACAGAAATAATATTTTTAATTCGTAATACAATTTGAGTGTAAAAATATATAACAATCAAGTTACAAAAAAGTATACAAAATTAAGGTATTAAGAGACTGTGTTATAATTCTTTTTGTTTTTCGTTATATTTTGTATACATAATTATGTTTATTAGGTACATGATGATTTTTTTCAACCAAAATATACATCATTTGAAAATCAAATACAAAAATATCCAATTTTGAAAATCAATTACCAAAATATACCTACTCATGAAAGGCATTTGCAGGTAGAAACTTGAACCGCTTTTTTTGCATCTTTTTTTAAATTGCATTTAAGTTCATTTAGTGTCGTTTGTTCGAGTATAGTTGTAAGTTATTTAGATATTGAACCTACTTTTTTTGAGTTTATCAAAAAAATACTTAAATAGTTATTTGGAGTATCTTAAACACTCTTACTTAGAAATATAATTTTGTGGAACCATCTTTAAAAAAATGGAAGAATTAGGCTCAATAATTACAGAAATTACAACTATAACCAAACAAACGATATTAAAATTCAATTTATACATCCGTTTCAAAATAAGTTTTCAAACAATTTTTTTTTTTACATCAAATCTAACGTATATCCAATGATTATAGTAGATATACATATAAATGATAGATTTTCTTAGGTGGAGTAGTGAGTCTTCTTGAGATGGTGTCTCTTCTTGGAATGACAAATTTTATTCAGAAATCCGACGCTCCAATGGTGTGATGAGGTGAAGTGGAATACTCTCAATGATTATAGAATCTCCATATAAGTGATGGATCTTCTTCTTTGGTTGATGTAGTGGTGGTTCTTCATGAGATGGTGAGATGGTGGGTCTTCTTGGAGTGATGGATCTTCTTCAAAAATTCGATGCTCCAATGGTGTGATTAGGTGAAATGGGACGCTCCAATGGATTATAGTATCTACATATAAGTGGTGGGTCATTTTTGGGTGGTGGAGTAGTGGTTCTTCATGGGGTGATGGAGTGGTCGGTATTCTTGTATCTTCTTCACAAATTCAACGCTCCAACGGTGTGATGAGGTGAAGTGGGACACTCCTGATGGTTATGGCATCTCCATATAGTCAGTAGATTCAGCCAGACACTCTGATGATGTAATAAGGTGAAGTGGGACTATCTCAATGATCATGGTATCTCGGATGCCCCAATGCTCTAACCACGATCCATTATCTATGATACGACAAGAATAACTAGAATGAAATTCATACAAATGGTAAGTCAAAATAGTTATTTAGATAGTAATTGAAATTTACTTACATTGCTCTTTACAGATCTTCTCTTATGGTCTGTTTGGCCACATTTACTATATTTATTTTGTTGTGGTGCACTATTAGAATCCATCTCATTGTGAATTTTGACCTTCCTGTGACCACGTTTAGAAACTCATAATTGTGGATCACACCTTACCGTTGGATTGTTCCACTTTGGACACCAATATGGGTCTGATAGAGGGTGAAATTTTGAAAGGTATGTCTGTATGTAGTAATTAACACCAAACTGTAGATCAATGTACGATTTCAAATTTGTATTTGTGAATTGAAACGCTACCATGTGTTTAAATGGTTATCGAAATAACGGTCATTCACTGCAGTCACATATCATTTGTGGTATGTTTACAATATACCTCCAACTATCACGCATTCTTACTATGTACTCTTCTCCGTATGAATAATTCAGTGCCTCAAAAGGCTGAGATGCCTCCTCAGTGACCACTAATAACTCTCTCACTTTCGTAAGAAATCGTTTTCCATCGATAATGTCTTTTCCTATTTGGTCCGACGACCGACAAAATATGTACTTAGTATGTTGAATGTAAGCTCTAGTAAAGCCGTTACGGGTAATGATCAAGATTCGTTCAAAACCTTGTGTAAGATCTCTAACTAATTTGTTGTCATAACACTGAATCTATGTCCGCCATCGTACGCTTGAGACCATATGTTGAATTCTCCACAATTGGTTAACCATTGTCAAAACTTACCCTTGTTAATTGTGTTGAATGTTTCCCAATAATGGTCGAACTTTTTCTTGGATGTTTTCCACACCATTTCAGAGAATTTCTTCTTAAGATTGTGATTCGTATTTTTTTTTATTGAAGTTGCTACCTGTTGGATATCGATAGTGACAGCCCAGTAAGGAAAAAGGCCTCGAAGGCCCAATAACTATAGAGGGGGTAAACCCATAACATTCGAATCGGACCGGCCTCCATAGAATGGCCCAGAACCGAGCCCAAGGACTCTGAGAACGCCCTGAGTGCTCGCCATTCTTCACTAGGGCCGCGACATCTCACTGCTCGCCATGAGAGTGCTCGCCCCGAAGAGAGCCTTGCCTCTCTCCTCTGGTCCCACAAAACCGTTAATATGGAAGTGGCCATGATATCCCGCGTATCTCGGTCACATATTCACTAAAGATTAGATTTGGTAACTGCAATATCTCGCAGTAACTGCCATATCCCACGATCCGAATTTTCAGTAACACAATATACACTAAGATATTCAGCTGCCTTATACGGTTCTATCTCTCTTACCCTATAAATACCCTTGCTTTACATACGTTCTTTACGTTTTGAGTTTTATACACACATATACTCATTTAAGCATCGGAGAGGGACCCAGAGACACCCCCTCTGTTGCGCTCCCCTACCTGCAGGTTCACCGGAGTTGGAGCAGAAGCGTCTTCCTAACCTTGTCTGCATTCAATTCACTGCCAGATCAGCATCCAGGATTTCACGATCCAACATTTGGCGCCGTCTGTGGGAATCGAGCAATTCAGCCATGAGAACTCGATCCCAAAGCAACCGTCGGAATCAGACTAGGGAGCGATCCTCAGATAGCTCTGATTCCGCCGCCGCTTCACCGCTTCAACAGGAACCTGCCAGCCGAGCAGGAGTTAATGATGTTCCCCTGCGGACAGCTCGAGAACATGTCGGTGATTCCATACCGACCCCCGCTGCTGATCAAAATGGAGCCCCGGCACCGCAGACAGTCCACATTGTGGGGCAGGATATTAATTTAACCCCCGAGATGGTCTCCCTGCTGGAAGCCATCCTAGGGCAGGCGCGCCGCCAAGCCCCTGCTCCTCAAGAAAACAATATCTCTGCTCCTAAGGAAAACCACCGCCCTGCTGCCACATGGCCCTCACCTTCGGAAGCGGCAAATCCTGGTCCCACTGCGCCTTAGGAGGATCAAGAGATGACGTCAGGACAGTAGTCCTTACCTCCGGCACACACCAAGGAACCAGCAGCCGCTTGTACGGCCAATCCTTCCGGTCCTCCTCCACCCGGAACCTCTCCCATGTACTGCACTGTGGATCAGATGGATGACCTCCTCAACAAAAGGCTCCAGGAAAGACAGTTGACAGTCGTAGCTCCCTTCAAGGAGCAGTCCTCTCATCATTTTACCGACGGGCTCGTCGCTATCAAAATCCCGAAGGATGTGGTTGCTCGGGCCATACCTGAGTATAGCGGTGGAGGAGATCCCACCGTGCATGTCAACAAGCACGAGGCCTCCCTTCTGGGTAAGTCAAACGATCCCAATCATTTGGCTTTGCTATTTCCATCTACTCTTTCGGGTTCGGCTTCGTCTTGGTTCTTCGGCCTCCCTACAGGATCAATCAGAACTTGGGCGGAGTTAAGAAGCAAGTTCCTGGAGAGATATATGGGCGAGCACCAGTTGCTGAAGAGCGTGGTCGCCCTTGACTCAGTCAAACAGCAGCCGTGAGAGTAGCTGTCCAATTTCTACGGGCGTTTTCATCAAAACGTCACAGATTTAGATCGCCGAATCTCGGATGGGGAGATCATTCGAGCCTTCTACAGAGGTCTGGATGTGGCCAACAAGGCCTCGAGAAAGCTGCGAAATAGCTATCACGTGAAGGATATTGAGACGTTGGAGGAGTTGGCATCCAGAGCAAAAGGTTTCATAGACCTTGAACGCGCAAACATCGAGGCTAACCTCCTGACGACCTCGCTAAGGGTAACCCATGAACCCCGGCGCGATGGTAAGAAGGAGGTAAATAAGGAGAAGAAGGGAAAGGAAAGCAAGCTCCGGGTCGAGTCTCTTCCAGCGCCTCGCCATCCAGAGGTTCCTGAGTACTTCACGCCTTTAAATAGGCAGATCTCAGCGGTACTAGTCGAGATGGAGAGGAGATCCTTGGCGAGGCCACCGATGCCTCGTCGAGTTGGGCTGCCCATGGGCAAGGATGTCGAGAGCTACTGCAGATACCACAAGTGCAAGGGCCACAAGACAGATGACTGCAAAATTTTGAAGCGGGACATAGAAAGGCTGATTCAGGGGGAATGTTGAAAGAATTTGTGGCAGGGCGAGACCGAAGTCGAACGCCCCCCAGGAGGCATCGTTCGCCAGCCCCTGCGGATCAAGCTGAGCCTTCTGGAAGCAATAGGAGAGTGAATCTGATTGCGGGAGGATTCGGTGCAGGCGGCGAGAGGTCGAGCGCCAGAGAGGTCTACGCCACTCAGATCTCTACAGCAGTTCAGTTGGGGAAGCGGCCCCGACCTGAAGAGAACATTGTCATCTCATTCTCTGAAGATGATTTGGCACATGTCACCACGCCCCACAACGATGCTCTGGTCATTACGGCAGATATTGACGGCTGTGATGTTGCAAGAATTCTGGTCGACGGAGGCAGCTCGACAGACATCCTATTTCTGGACGCCTTTGAGAAGATGGGCAAGTCCAAGCGCGACCTGAAAAGGGTCGACTTTCCGCTGATCGGGTTTGCGGGAAGAACAACTTATCCACTGGGGGCTATAACCATGCCAGTGATTTTTGGCGAGGGGTGGAAAAGCATCAAGGTGTCGGTCACTTTCCTGGTGGTCGATTCACCTACATCCTACAATGCCATCATAGGAAGGACCACGATCAACCCAAATAAGATTGTGGCCTCCACTGTCCACCAAAAGATGAAGTTCTCTACTCTGAACGGGATTGGAGAAGTGCTAGGAGATCAGCCTTCCTCGCGGCAATGCCATGTGAACTGTTTACGCAGGAAGAACCAAAGGGAGGCGCTCGCCATCGAAACAGAGGCTGACCCCCGCGAGGACTTGGCTCGGCCAGCACCCATGGAGGAATTGGAGGAGGTCGAGATCGATGGTCCAGACAAAAAGGTGCGCATTGGGACCACCTTGAAAGAGGATCAGAAGGAGGCCATGACCGCCCTCCTCAAGGAATTTAAAGAGCTCTTCGCCTGGCAGCCGAGCGACATGCCAGGAATCAGCACAGATATCATCTCCCATGAGCTCAGGATAGACCCCTCCATCAAGCCGATCGCCCAAAAGAGAAGATCATTCGGGACAGATAAGCGTTTGGCGATCAGGCAGGAAGTCGCCAGGTTGATTGAAGCTGACTTCGTCAGAGAAGTAAGATTCCAGAGCTGGGTCGCCAACCCAGTTTTGGTCAGGAAATCAAACGGAAAGTGGAGGATGTGCGTCGACTTCCGCGACTTGAACAAGGCTTGCCCCAAAGATTCATATCTCCTTCCGAGGATTGATCAGCTGGTCGATGCTACCTCGGGTCATGAGATGCTGGGCTTCATGGACGCCTACTCAGGCTACAACCAGATCAGAATGCATCCCGACGATGAGGCTCACACCGCTTTCTATGCTGATGGGGACATTCTGTGCTACAAGGTGATGCCCTTTGGCCTTATCAATGCCAGGGCAACGTATCAACGGATGGTGAACCGACTATTCCAGGACATGCTGGGAAGGAACATGGAGGCCTACGTGGATGATATGCTCGTCAAAACCATTAAGGGCAATCCTCACACGGCAGACCTCCGCGAAGCTTTCGAATGCATGAGAAGACACAGTGTTCGCCTGAATCCTGCCAAATGCGCCTTCGGGGTCAAGTCCGGTAAATTTCTAGTTTTTACGGTCAGTGAAAGAGGAATCGAAGCAAACCCAGAAAAGCTAAAGGCCATAGAGGAAATGAAGTCGCCAACCTGCCACAAGGAAGTCCAGTGCCTGAATGGACGCCTAGCTGCTCTCAACCGCTTCCTCTCCAAAGCGAGCGACAGGTCCCTCCCATTCTTCAAAACCCTGAGGGCCAACCACAAGTTCGAGTGGACGCCAGACTGCGAGGAAGCATTCCAATCCTTGAAGAGGCATATCCAAACACTCCCAGCTCTGGCAAAGCCCGTTCCAGGCGAGCAGCTTTTCCTTTATCTAGGCATTAGCGATGTGGCAGCCAGTGCTGTCTTAATAAGGGAGGAAAATAATGTTCAGAGTCCAGTGTATTTCATTAGCAAAATGTTCAACTCAGCATAAATAAAATATGTCCAGATTGAGAAGTATCTCTATGCCTTAGTTATTGCTGTCCGGAAGCTGAGACCTTACTTTCATGCGCACGACATCACGGTCCTCACCAATCAACCTCTCAAAAACTTCCTGATGAAGCCAGATTCTTCAGGAAGAATGGTCAAGTGGGCGATCGAGCTCAGCGAGTTCAAGATCAAATTTGCACCAAAAACGGCCATCAAAGGTCAAGCACTAGCTGATTATATAGTGGAAAGCACGAGTAACGGTCAAACAGAAGCAGAAAACAGGTCAAGTCAGTCAGCAGACGACAATCAAATCTGGGAACTCTATACGGATGGGTCTTCATCAAAAGAAGGCTCGGGGGCAGGTTTAATTCTTATTCCTCCTGAGGGCGAGCCTCTGAAGTACGCGATCGCCTTGACATTTCCGGCGACCAATAATGAAGCAGAATATGAGGCTCTTATCACTGGACTCAGACTAGCAAAAGGAATGGGTATAACTGCGCTTAAGGTGAAAAGTGACTCAAAGCTTATTGTCAATCAGGTTAATGGCGCCTACGAGGCAAAGGGAGAAAAGATGAAAAAATATCTCGGCATTGCCAAAAAGCTAGTCGCGGAAATCCCAAATTTCGCGATTGAGTTTATTCCTCGCCAAGAAAACCAGATGGCAGATTCTTTGAGTAAACTAGCCTTCGGAGGAGCGACAGTCCAAGATGTACAATTTATGGAGAAAGCTTTATGTTCAGTCCTGGAAAGCAGAGCAGAGGTCTTCAACATCCAAGGACAGGTCACATGGATGACCCCATTCCAGAATTATTTGAAAGAAGGAATCCTCCCAGAGGACGAAGGCGAATCCACGAGGATTAGAAGACTCGCGGTCAGTTATCTAATCATCGATGGAGAACTCTACAGAAGAGGCTATTCGACACCTTACTTGAGGTGTGTTACTCACCCTGAAACAGAAAAGGTTCTTCGAGAAGCTCACGAAGGGGCAACAACATGTCATGAAGGTGCTCGATCACTAACCAGAAAAATATCCAGATTGGGATATTACTGGCCGACTTTGGGAAAAGATGCAGCCGAGTTAACACAGAAGTGTGAGATTTGCCAGCAGTTTGCACCACGATCGGGTCGACCATCGACATTATTATCCCCAATGGCGGGTGCCTGGCCTTTCGCTCAATGGGGAATCAATATATTGGGTCCTTTTCTCATTAGCACTAGTCAGCGTACTCACATTATAGTGGCAATCGACTACTTCACTAAGTGGGTAGAGGCGAAATCTCTAGCTTCAACAACAGAATTCCAGGTCATCAAGTTCCTGCAGGTCAACATATTCTCCAGGTTTGGCATTCCTAAGGTACTCATCAATGATAATGGTCCGCAATTTGTTGGAAAGGAGCTGAAATGGCTCTGTGAAGAATATCATGTGGACCATCGTTTCAGCTCATTACATCATCCTCAAACGAATGGGCAAGCTGAAGCAGCCAACAAGGTTGTCTTAGCAGGACTCAAGAAAAGGGTTCGAGCATTCAAAGGGAACTGGGCAGATGAACTGGAAAACGTATTATGGGCAATCAGAACAACGCCTAAGGCGGCCACAGGAGAAACGCCTTTCAGTTTAGTGTACGGATCAGAAGCAGTAGCACCAGCCGAATTAGCTGTGCCTACCCACAGAGTCTTACACTTCAACGCAGAGGCAAATGAGATCGAGCGCAGAACTGACCTCGACTTAGCAGAGGAAAAGAGATGGCTCTCGGAAAAGACACAGGCAAAGATGCGCTTGGCGACCGCTCGGTATTTCAACAGAAAAGTCAGCGCTCGCCAATTTTTCGTGGGGGAGATGGTTATGAGAAGAAATGAATTCACAAGGCTGGACAGTAAAAACAAACTTTCAGCCAAATGGGAAGGACCGTACAAAGTAGTAGAGATCGCCGCACCAGGATCCTACTATTTGGAAACCACCGAAGGCGAGAGGTTACCCCGTCCATTTAATTCTGAGCAGTTAAGAAGATTTTATGCATAGCTTGTAATCAAACTGTTATGTCAATAAAAGAAAGCCATTCCTTCATAAAGCGTGTCCACTCGAAGCAAGCCGAAGCCAAAAGCCATATCGCCAAAGATAGGCCAAAAGCCCTAGCAACAAAGCTAGGCCAAAAGCCCTGACGCTAATGTCAGGCCAAAAAGCCCTAACAACAAAGTTAGGCCAAAAACCCTAGCAACAAAGCTAGGCCAAAAGCCCTGACGCCAAAGTCAGGCCAAAAAGCCCTAACAACAAAGTTAGGCCAAAAGTCCTAGCAACAAAGCTAGGCCAAAAGCCCTGACGCTAAAGTCAGGCCAAAAGCCATAGCAACAAAGCTAGGCCAAAAGACCTAACAATAAAGTTAGGCAAAACAAAAAAGCCCTAGTGACAAGGCTAGGCCAAAAGCCCTGACGCCAAAGTCAGGCCAAAAGACCTAGTAAAACGTTAGGCAAAATAAAAGCCCTGACGCCAAAGTCAGGCCAAAGAAAGTTTAGGCGATCACTATCGATGATAAAGCCTGAAAAATTACAAATCCCCTGTTATTATGCCAACACCTCAAAGGTTTAAACTTCAAAGAAGGTAATATCTCTTTGAACTTAGAAGTTTATGCTTTTAAGTGTCAAAAGTATTATCCTTAGAAAGTTCGACTTATGATTGGTCTAAGGCTTTAAGGGTCGACGACATTACAAAGCAAGAAAAAGCGGAGAGTAATTATGATTAAGACATTGGAAGAATAGTCAAACATGTTCAAAAAGGCTCAGGAATACAAAAAGGCATTCAATAGAAAAACCCAAGTCTTAAATAAATAATTACAAACCAAAAACAGAAATTACAAAAATAGTTATCTAAAAAAGATTAAAAAAAAATACGGTCGCCAAGGAGTTGGGGGCTTCAAGCTTTGGGATCCTCGGGGGCAGGGGTGCTCTGCTCGCCTTCGGGGGCAGAAGTACTGGGCTCGCCTTCAGGAGCAGCCTCTTCAGCAACAGAGGGCCGCGAAGGGCGACTCCGCAAGAAGCTCTTCAAGGATGCCACTTCCCCAAGGGGAAAGTTGGGGTCGACCGCCTAAACCTCCTCCACCAGGTCTTGGAGAAATTCGGCAATGGTCGACTTCATCACCTTCAGAGCGCAATATTCAAAATCCTCGGAGGCCTTGAATGCCTCGACTACGCTCTGGGGCGAAGGGACGGCTTTCAACTGTGCAGTTAGCCGATCCCTCTCCTCCTCCAGGGCGATCCCCTTGGCTTCGGCAGCAGCCCTTTGGGCCTCCGCAGCTTCCCTTTGCGCCTCGGCAGCGACCCTGCGAGCCTCCGATTCTGCCCCTTGCGCTTGAGCTTCCTTTAGCTCAGCCTCTAGGCGAACTCGTACGATCTCCCCTGATCTAAACGCAGGTGAAGGGCGTCAAAGTCCTGAAGAGCAGCAGCGGCGTCAGCCTCCCTCTTCTTGACGTTAGCGAGGAGGCGCTGCTCCTTCCTGAAGTACTCCTCTCGCGTATCGTCCGCCAAGGCGATCGCTGCATCCGCAGTAGTCTTGATGGTCGCCAATTTCTCAGGAGTGACCCCCGTACTTCGATACTGCTCCAGCTCGACAAGCATGTGGGAATGCTTGTCGGTAAGCTCCCCGAAGACACGACCAAGAATCACTTCTTCCCGAACGAACTGACAACAAAGATAAAATGAAAGTTGTCAGGATAACAAACGAAAAGGGAACGACAAAGAAAAGACTCTACGAAATAAGAAACGAGATCCTACTAGAGCTACTCGTTCAAAGTGGGACCGAAGGAACCCCTCGATCTAATGAAGCTCCGTGGGAACAGTCGAGCGGTCTGAAGGAGGAATTATCCCGTCCAGAAGCCGCATACACATATCCGGGCTACCCCGGAGGCTCTTCTGGGGAGGGTACCCCTTCTTCGTGAGGTCCCCGCAAGGTACCTAAGGTTCCCGAGAGTTCGCAGCCTTGAGCGGCTGGAACAAACTCGCCATGGAGCAATACTCCTCTACAAGAGCTCTTGAAGAGCTGGAAGTGTCGGGCCCCTTCTTTTGGGTCCCAGACTCCTTAAGGGGAGCCGTGGGCACAGTAGGATAGGGAGGTGCTAAGGCCAAAACCTTCTCCTTGGTGGCAGAAGGGCCCTGGGGAGAAGGAGCAGGGGGCACCACATCCAGACCCTTCCCCTTATTGGCAGAAGGGCCCTTAGGAGGGGGAGGAGGAGGATGCTGGTCAACTTCTGGGCATTCCTCACTCCTGACCTTCTTAGAAGGAGGAGGAAGAGGATCCCGGGCCACGTCAGACGAGGACTCCCCTGCAAAACAACAAGACGAAATATCAAAAACCAAAAAACTGCAAAGTATGAAAATGTTAAATCTACAAATGGCGAGGCGACATACCTGGTTAGAGAGGGCCAGCAGTGGCTGAGGGAAGCACTTCTTCAGACTTCCTCTTGGGCGAACGCCTAGAGGGAGGAGGAGGAGGAGAGTTCAGCAGCGCTTGGTCGGAAGACAATCCCGCCGAGCCCTGGTCATCAAAGAGACCTATCAGTTTGTGGCTCTTGCTCACGACCTTGCCTACAAGCGACAAAACAAGAAAAAAAAAGGTTAGAAAGTTACCCAATCATCAAAGATTGGCGTGGCCTGATGAATGCCTGCCATCTCGAGCATGTTCTCAGTAGTTTTCGCCACCGAGCGAATGGACTTGAATTGGGACGATCGATGTAACCGATAGAGGTCATCGATGGCGTTCCGATCACTCCCTGACAGCTCTTCGAAAGAAGGAGGAAAATCCTTGTCCGGGGTAAACAATTTCCAGGGCACCCCCCCTTGTAAAAGAAGTAAAACTTCTTATAGTTGGAGTTGGTGGCCCGGAAATCATCAACCAGACGGACATGAGCATTCCAACTCCATGCTTGAGGGCCTCCCCACTCTGCCAACTTCGGCCAACGTGATTGGAAGTGATGGAGATGGTTCGCCCCAGCTTCCAGTCGGAAAAAACACCGGAACAAAACCAGTGAATACGCCCATTCCTGGCGTATGCACAGAAATTTGAAACCGACCCACATCCTGAGGGCGTTAGGAACAAGCTGCGTGGGATGAATCCCGTAAAACTGGCACAATGTCTGCAAATCCTCACAGAGAGGAAAACGCAACCCAACATCGATCTGGGCCGCATAAATGTAAACCTCTCCGTCGTGAGGGAAGTGTAGACCTAAGCCAGGATACCTAGGAGCACCCTTCACACTGAAGCCGCCAAGCGCCACCATGGTCTTAAAGTAAGCCGGCTTCAATTCATTAGTCTTGACATCTACTCAGAATGGTTCAAGTATAGTACAGCAAGAATAAAAAACAAAGGAAAACAGAGGATATTGCCAAAACAGAGCAGTAAAAGGGCGAAAGTTTACCTTTAGGGGAAAAACAGGTGTGTCTAGCTCAGGCCCGTCCACCACTACAGGAGTGGTTGTAGACCTTCCCAGATCAGCTTGTTCCTCCACTGATGGGGGCACAGCGTCATCCCTGATGGTCAAGGGGGCATTGGCGTTCCTAGGAGCGTTGGCTTTGTTAGCACCCTTGGGGGCCATATGCTTGACTCTCTGACTTCGGGGAGCCATAGAAATGAATGAAGAAGGCTGAAGAAGGTTGAAAAAGAAAGAAGAAAGGTTCGCAACGAAGCTCTGGAAATCTGAGAGAGTGGATGAACGTAAAAAACAAAATAAAGAAACTGATGTTTCTTATATAGACCAAGAAGGGAGTAACCGACAAGAGCAAACCGAAGCGACACAGAGGAATAATTGCACCTTTTTGGAAAAAGCCAAAGCAATGTCAGAATTCCAAGAGACACCTTGGGGAGACAGACGGTTGGCTGACACGGACAGCTGTCAGACTACCCTAGGTTTACGGGAAAGTAAATGCCAGGCGTGCCTCAAGTGACCGTTCGATTTCTGGACAACTGTGCAGTTATTAAATGCTAAAAGTCCACTAAGGAGACAAGGTGGTCGCCAGCGCACTAAGAGACTTTACCAGAAATGCCTCAGGCGATTAGTGATCGCCCAAATCAAGAAAAATAGACTTTCATGAACCTAGATTACCTCGAGTGATCGCCAAAGGGGAATAAGAGGAAGGATATTTTTTCAGCTTTGAACGAAGAAAAAACCGCTCGCCAAACGAGCTCAAAATGCCTCAAAGGTCATGAACCAATACAAGAAACGAAGAAAATCGAATCTGAGACGTCACTATCTAAAATCCTACTAGGAAATAAATCTCGACTGAAGAAACTTCAATCAAGCTTCGGGGGCAAATGTTGGATATCGATAGTGACAGCCCAGTAAGGAAAAAGGCCTCGAAGGCCCAATAACTATAGAGGGGGTAAACCCATAACATTCGAATCGGACCGGCCTCCATAGAATGGCCCAGAACCGAGCCCAAGGACTCTGAGAACGCCCTGAGTGCTCGCCATTCTTCACTAGGGATGCGACATCTCACTGCTCGCCATGAGAGTGCTCGCCCCGAAGAGAGCCTTGCCTCTCTCCTCTGGTCCCACAAAACCGTTAATAAGGAAGTGGTCATGATATCCCGCGTATCTCGGTCACATATTCACTAAAGATTAGATTTGGTAACTGCAATATCTCGCAGTAACTGCCATATTCCACGATCCGAATTTTCAGTAACACAATATACACTAAGATATTCAGCTGCCTTATACGGTTCTATCTCTCTTACCCTATAAATACCATTGCTTTACATACGTTCTTTACGTTTTGAGTTTTATACACACATATACTCATTTAAGCATCGGAGAGGGACCCAGAGACACCCCCTCTGTTGCGCTCCCCTACCTGCAGGTTCACCGGAGTTGGAGCAGAAACGTCTTCCTAACCTTGTCTGGCATTCAATTCACTGTCAGATCAGCATCCAGGATTTCACGATCCAACACTACCCAAGTGACGAGCACAATATCTATGAACCCCACAGGGATCTAGGAAAATCCTACCATCAACCACTTTCATTCCCTCGTGATGATCAAATATTATACATATTGGGCATTGATCATTCGTCACGCGTTGGCGCAAACGCTATAAAAATAGGCTTGTTCATGAACCGATGCAGGGCCGAACCGGTTCAAAACTGATTTGTGTTGTTTTGTAAAAAAATAGTGCTTTCTTCAGTTTCTAAAAAAACTGGTCTGGTTTAGGTAAAAAAAACGATCTGGTTCGAACCGATTCAGAACTGGTTCGAATTGGTCTGGTCTGGTTTTTTAAATAACAATTTGGTTAGGAAATAATCTGGTTCAAATCGAAAGTGAACCGACTGAAAATTGTGTCCAACACACTGAACTGGAAGAAAAAACACTGAACCAACTAAAAAATACACTGAACCGACTGAAAAAAACTGAACCGCCTGAAAAACACACTGAACCGACTGAAAATCTGTTCCACAACCAACTGAAATCATGTCTCTAAGTTTGGTTTATTGAAGACATATCTAGGTTTAGTTTAATTTCAGGTCGGTTTGGTTTATTTTGCTTTAAAGTGGTTCTAAAATGATATAGGTTTAAAGTGGTTTGATTTAAATTTAATTATAAACCAGTATAAAAAAACGAGTTGATTCGAACCGATTCAAACTGAATTTTTGGTACTACTTTGAACTGGTCTACTTGAAGTCTAAAAAATTGGTTTGGTTTTGAAACCAGTTCGGCTGGACCGGTTCAAACCAGACAAGTTCGGCCGAACCGGTTTTAATGAACAAGCCTATATAAAAATATGTCCAATTGGTTACAGTCTTAGAGTCTTCAAAGCCGAAACATAGTGAGAAAAAAATTATCATTTGTCAACATCGTATGACACAACAATTAATGACTTCTCAATGTCACTAGTAGAATGTTGCTCTATAACATCGGTATTAAATAGCTGCTAAATGGATATTTGCCGTCACTAACCTTTAGCAGCGAGCTAAGTCTCGTCAGGATAGCTCCCGTGGCTAAAGGTCACTCCGACGGTAAAACACCGTCACTAAAAGGTCTGCCGCCACTAAAGCCTTACCGCCACTGAAGGTCGACCACATTTAGTGACAATAATTGTCGCCACTATATACACTTCATTAACAACGGTAAAATTTGTCACTATATAGTTCTATTAGCATCATAATATGTTGTTACTAAATACGTGTATTTAGTGACTACAGATCCACCGTTAAAAGTAGCTTATACTCTCAGGTAATATTGTTGCTAAACACATGTCTTTAGTGATAACAAGTCCACACTTGAACATATCAGTTTATGTCGCTGCTAAACATAAGTTTTTGCATCAACAACGGTTAATCATTGTTAAAAACAATTTTTTGTAGTGTGTTTTTATTAATTATCTAGTTATCGCTATATGATATGAACTACACAATGCATTTTTTAAAAAAAAAACATAATATATTATTTATCAAAGTATATATATACATCTGAATAAACATCCAAACTACAAACTTACAATAAATTTGAATGTAAATACATAATTTTCTAAATCAAATAAAGACTTAAAACTAATATGCTTTTATACTTGAGATGGTTGTGAATTCGGAATGCCAGAACTACGAACTTCATCTCCATCTCTAGTTCACGATTCCCTACATATAGAAATGAAACACAATAAATACAATAACAAAATCATGTAACACAATATGGGCAATGACGGACATATTACGGATGTTGTGTTTGTAGTCCATAATTCGGCGGAGCTCCTCAGCTGTAAACTTCACCTGAAAAATCAAGATGATGCAATGTTAAACAAACGGGGCCCAGCAACAGATATATATATAGCAACAAAAAACACAGTGCAGCACTTACCATCCTGGCTGATCTTTATTATACCCTCCTCCTTAAAATCAAACTAAACCTGGACAAAGAAGAGATTGGATATCAGACGATCAAACTTTTTATCACATAAAGATAATCTTTGTATTGCAATTAAGGCTGAACTTCAATATACATCAACCAAATAATAGTAAGCGCAACCCGAATAGAAAATTCTAGTTTTTTTAGCACAAACCAACTTAGACAAACTATAGTAGCATAAATTGCGAGTATAAACATCAAAAGTACAAATTCAAGATTTTACATGCATATTTGTTGGTTATTTCATCTGCTGAAAAAATATGTATACACCCAGCTTAGCATAAATCAGCCGCCATCTGTTCAAAATTTCATGCTATTTCAATTTTTACATGGCCTTCATTAAACTACTATTAAAAATACAGCGAGCTGCGAGAAAGTACATAAACTAAATGAACTCTGAGCTCGACTAGCATACCAATAAATAGTTACATTAATCTAAGAAAACCAAAAGAGTAAACTTTTTGGAACATAGACCTAGGTCAGCAAAAATCAAATAATAGCAAGATGATACGGCGAGAGATGAGAGGAATTACCAGAGACGAGAGGAAAGGCCGCAACAGGAAAAGAAGGACCTGAGACTGAGAGTCTCAGATCCAATAATTTGAGATAAGAAGAGAGCTGCACAGAGAGATGAAGTCCGCGCCGGCTGCGTTCTGAGACACGCAATTGCAAATCCCTACTGACCTTTAATAGTGGCATTCCCTGTTCTTAGTCACCCTCCTGGAATGATAAAGGGTTGTTCTTAGTCACTGAAATGATACCTTGTTTGACTGCAAGCGTGAAAGAAATTCAGCTACGCCAACCAACCTAGCAGGAAGATCATGTGCATTCGTAATTTTAGCCATTCCTGTCCGACATCCGCCCTTTGCACGAAAGGAATATCAATCAAACAAATGTATGGGTTGCTTATACAATGACAGAATAGCACATTTATGTACATGTACAATAAACATTATATGATGAAGATAATAAACAAGTATGCTTTGTGCAAAGTAAGAAGGGACTACTCATTCTTATAGCTAAAGGGTAATAACTATGAATGCCAAATGACTTACCAGATCAGAGCACTCTTCAGCAAGACCAGGTCCAGCAGCCGCATGCAAACCAGGACTACTCTGTGCCTCATCCAAGTTCTTTTGAGAGCGTCAGACCAACATAAAGTATGTCATGTATTTTATAAAACAAGATAAAATAAGCAGTTCTTCACATGTCAGCAAATGCTGTTTATGCTCGATTATCTAATTATCACACCCTAAAGATAAGCTAATAGTCATCAGGTTTTTCAGCTCTATATCTGAGTATTCATCGTCTATTTAAAATTATCAAACAAAACAGTAATCACCTCATTTGTGGAATTTACAACTGCATCAACCTCAAGATTCCATGGGGCTCCATTCCAAAGATATATCTTGGCATTAACTTCATGATCCACAGGGAACTTAGAAATTGCCAGAAATTTGGTCACCGATTCCAGAAATTGCCATCATCCTCAGCACTGCGGAAGTTAGCAACCTGCATAAAACAACATTAACAAGAGTTTCATAATGTTAGAAGATATTTATAGAAAAAACTCAGAATTGATAAACTTCCTTTCCAGTTGCATAATGAACCAAAGAATAGAAAAAGAAATTGCTGATGCTCTTAATAGATCCTTACAAAATTGGGAAAAATTGGGTCTTTTACGAATTCAAAACTAATTAACAATACTCATCAACCAATTAGGGACCTACCCAATAAAAAAATGGCATAGACTAAGTTGTGATGTACAAACATGATTCTATTCTCAGATGAGATAATATTATAGTAGATATTAACAAGTTTCATTACCATCAAGATCAAGAACCAAGGTCATACACTTTTTTTCACAGGACCTTATTCCTATGGTTACCTTAATCTGCGAATGCTAACCAATTTTGCCTAATTTCAACTACAAGCACAATCAAGGTCAACATAACTTAAACACATGAACCCAACTTATGTCAGTAGAAAATAATTCAAATGTTTCCATAATAAGATTAAGAACTGAGCATACACATCTTCATTAAATTGAGGAATAAAAGTAGTAAATTAAGAACCCATTACCGTTCACTTGCTCATAATTCGAAGAAGATGAACTGAAAGATAACTCTTTAGCGAGGTTATTGGTTTCCTCTTCAACCTCCAGTTTTCGGTCTCCGTCTCCAGCATTCATCGATCGAAACCCTAACTTTAGAGGTTCTACGCCAGGAATTTGATTTGAATGTGGAATTAGGTTGGTAATACGGTTGGGTTCGAAATGAACCCAGAATCAAGGTTCTAGGTTCAAATCCGAAAGACGATTCAAGGTCGAGGGATGGAGATGTAGCGAAGCGAGGATGCGGAAACGTACCAGAGTGACGACACCCACATCGAGATGAAATCGAAGAAGCTAAGTGAAGATCCATGAATGGAGTCGAACGAAGATGGAGTCGAACGAAGATTGCGGCTGCGTGAGAGTAGAGATGAAACTTGAAAGTATATGTGGCTTAGTGGTTGTATGAGAGTGAGAGGAGAGGTAAAAAATTAGGTTTTAGACGGTTGTAGATGATTTAGTTCGGTTTAGGTAGTGGATGGTGGTTCGATAGAATTAGTGTCGGTTTGGAGGCGGCAATATACCGCACCTAATTATAGGTGAATACCGACAGACACATACTGACACTGATAGTAGTTTTTACCATTAAAAGTTAATCTGTTACAAGTTAGATTATTTAATATTAGCAATATGTTGATACTGGACTTAGGTGAGGTAAATATTTAGGGTAGTGATGGCAAATTAATAATGGTGACGAGCAGAAACCGAAGTTGTTTATACATAATTTACAACTACTATATTGGACACTAAATAGACGTTTTTACTGTAAAACTTACGTATGTTACTGATTGTATGTATTAATGTCGATGTTGTCTTGACGTTGAATTTTTTTCAAGTTAAACTATTCTACAATAGAAAAAATCCACACAAAACATGACCTTTAGTCGCGACAAATTGTTTGACACTAAATAATTTGTCTAACTACGATACTAAATGTCGACACAGAATACTTTATCTAACGATAGTATTTGGTGACAACAAATTTAGTCTGCAGCTGTAGCCCAGCATTCTTGTAGTGTGTACTTTTCGTACAACTGTGTGGCAACAATGCTTATTAACGGTTGACAATGTAGAAAACCTTCAACTAAGAGTCTATAAGCCCAAAACCACTTTTCAAAAATAGCACCTCCTTCCGTTGGTATACATTTTCACTTGTAAACATAAATGGTGCTAGGATTTGAATGACATAACCCTACAAATCCTTAAATGCACTCTCGTGTGTTCTAAATAGGGCATCATCTTCTCCATTGACTTCACTTTTTGACATCATGTATACTTCAATGCATTCGTTGCATATTTTTAGAACTTCATCAAATGCTTCGTGATTATTTATTGGATAAAGTTCCTTACCCATTTTCCAAAAGAGGTCATAGTCACGTACTTGACCAGTATACTCGCAAACTGAGATAACTCGTTCTTTTAAATGTGTTGAGTTGTTTTATTTTTTCAGTATTACTTATCGTAGATTGACAGTTAATATACTTAATAACATCTTCGTCTAGGGTAATTCTACCACCATAACGAAAAAAAAGTTAATATACTGAGTGGTTCCACATCTTTACCCAATGTGACTTATTGGTTATACATATTTTTTCGCGTAACTAAATGGTTAGGTATCTGTCAACATATGACTATCTGGTTACAAATTCTTCTATTTAGTGACTCATGTTTGACAAATATAATTAAATGGTCACTAAAATTATGGTTTTACATTTCCCCTTATCTTCTTCATGTTCTTCATATTCATATTTATCATCCCTAAAAAATAGCTTGCTCACCATCCTTTGGTAGGTGGCACTAGCGTTGATCAAACTGAAGGGCATGACAGTGTTGTGATAAATATCACTATCAACATAGAAAGCAGTGTGGCAGACGTTGCGTTCTGCCATCTTAATCTGATTATACTCAGAATAAGCATCCATGAAGCTTAGAAACTCATGTCTTGAGGTGACTTCGACGAGTTGGTACATTCTAGGAAGGGGATACGAGTCTTTGGGATAAGCCTTGTTTAAATCATGAAGTCGACACACATTCTCCATTTCACACTGCTTTTCTTCACAAGTGCCGAATTTTCTACCTAGGTCTGGAATCTAATCTCCTTTACAAAATTGATGTCGACCAACTTTTTGACTTCCTATCTTATGGTGAGGGTCTTCTCTTCACCCACTTGGCGTCGCTTCTAAGCGATCGGCCTAATACTTTGGTCGATGTTCAGTTCATGTGACATCCCATCTGATACCATGCATGTCACTGGGCTTCCTGGTGAAGAGTTCTTTGAACTCAATTAGCAGCAACGTCAAGGCTTTGGCTTGCTCTTCAAGAAGCATCTTTTCAATTTGAACGACCTCATCAAGTCCATCTATCTGTATATTCTGAAGCCCTTCGACGGGGGATGAACGATTTTTCTCCTCTCTGGGATCATCATCTATTTGAATGGATATGGTATCCATGTCCTTTTTCTTCAAGACATGGCATCACACCGAATGGATGAAACAACGGCGGGAGACCGGTTGATCTCCCCTTACCACTTCGATCTCGTGAGACATTAAAAATTTCAACATTTGGTGGTAGGTAGAGTGAACCATTCGATTAGGATTCAGTGTGGAACACCCTAAGATGGCGTTATATGATGTCGAAGCGTCGACCACGATGAACGTTCATGGTCTACATTGACAAGGCGTCGAGAAAAAGTACGTACGTCGAACTTCCAGAGTCTATCAAGATCCTCTTCATGTCATACTCATCGATCTCCCCCGTGAAGACCAACGCATCGTCGTGCGGGCAGGTGACATGCTCCATTTCAAACTCGAAAAATGATATGACCATATCATCCTCCGTTCGCGAGGGCTTCCCTATTATAGTAGTGTCAGAGACTTGAGAGGCATAGATTTTTGGGTGATTCCAGTGTCACCTCCATAGGCAAAGCCACCACGGATCACATTGAGGGTTTCCTTATTTACTATAAGGGCATCCTGCCCTCTTTCCCTCTCCCGTGACGCCCGCCTGTCCCTGCGATTAGGGCTACGACCTCTCTTAGCGATGAAGTTTTTTAGGAGACCCTTCTAAATCAAGGTTTCGATGTTCCACTTCAAGATCTTGCAATCATCAGTGTTATGTCATTTTCAACGGTGGTATCGACAATACTGATCATGGTCGGGCCTCATGGGCGAGCCATTCTTTCTTGGTGTTGAAGGCGACACCCAGTCTCTCTTCTCCATCTCCTTCAACATGACCAAGATTTTCTGATTCAAGGGGTGCAAGTCTCGTAGACTCCCTACTGTAGTGTGGCACCATGAGGCAACGTTTTTCATCCATGTGGTTGTTCTTGTGTTGGCGTTGCTCAGGCTTCTTCCCCTCGTGAACCTCTTTTTTGGACTTCTTCTGGGTTTTCCTGCCCTCCTTTGCGATCTCCGGGTCAATGTATGACTTTACTCATGTCACCATCACCTCCACCGTGTAAACGGGTATGATGCTCAAACTGTCATACAGGGTATGAGCCCTTGGGTCCTAGGGCCCTGACGAAGGCGTGAATGGTCTCCCACCCGTAATGATATGGTCGATGCTGCCAACTCTTTATTGAAGCGAGTGTAGAAATCTCCCAGACTCTCACCGCTCCACTATTTAATGTGGTTCAAGGTGCCGACGTTTTTCTGGAGTTATCGTCCGCCCATGTACTAAACAATAAATTTTTCATTGAGATCTCCCCATGATTTCACTAAGGCTTTGGGGAGGCCAAAAAATAATGGGAGGCGACGTCAACTAGTGTTGATGAGAAGAGTAACGTGAAGTGGTTATCGTTGTTTGTCCTTCCTAGGAGGGAGGCTTCGTGCCTCTGAATATGCTCCACTGGGTCACCCTCTCCTCGATAACAGACTATTCGAGGGTTCTAGATGTGGGATGGAATAGTGACAGGCAAAATATTTGGGGTAAAAGGGTGTGACGCACGATCTCTGAGACACGACATGACTCTTCAATTCAGCTCGTTGATTGTTCGGATAACAATTTCCTCTATCTGCTTCCTGGTCATTAAGTCGGAAAGTAAATCCATTATCGTCCCAGTCCCTTGGGGGGGCGCTCGCCAATAATGGAGCTTAAGGAGGCGGGGCATATAGAAGCACTAACTAGGGCCTCGATGTAGCCTATTCAGTCCGAAATGGTTTGGCTAGACGAGCAGACACTCGAAGCTCCCTTCTGTTCAGGAGTTAGTTTAGTGTTGCGATGAATGCGGGGGTGAGTATCACCTCTGGGGTGACAACCTCTCTGAGAGACGGTGCCTTCCCAGAAGACGCAATATGTGACTGTGGGCATGCACCTCAGGCTCGGGCATGATGGGCGTTCGTTAGAGAACGTCCTCAATAGGTGTAGGAGCAGTAGATTGAGGTTTTGGTTGTCCACCTAAAGGGGCTGAGACGTTGGGGAACGTCGCTTCTTGAGTGATGGCCCAAGGTAGCATGAAGGTTGATGGTTACAGATGTTGTTGAAGGATATAGAGGGAATCTCCTTCAAAAGTCTCCCGGTGGTTTATCTTCGCTCTTTTGTTAGGGGGAGTCATGAATGTAATATTTGCTTAGGTTCCCAGAAACAGCGTCATATGTTGGATCTCACTCTCTCATGCTTTAGGCGTCCCAAAAGGAAAACTTCGAGTTCTCCCGTTTGTTTCCCTCCGGTGATTAAGTCGGCTCAGGTCTTTGAGAACAATTAAAGATGGACAGTAAATGTGCATATGATCTAATGAAGAGCAATTAATACTTGTATTTATAGGGGAAGTTAACTCGTTGATCAAGTTAATTCTTTGTCGTCGTGGTTAGGTAGCATTTGACTGTGGTTACCTTTTATCGACTGAAAATGGATAAAATGGCAAATTATTTGATACGAGAGATTCGTTGTCTTGTCATATGACATATGTTGGGTGACATGTGATTGATAACGGAGGCGACACCAAATTCATATCAAATGAATGATATGTCCTCGCTTGGGCGAAACTCTCATGATTTCAGGCGAAGTTCTCTTGCTTAGAGACGAAGCCGGCTAGATAAGTGTCCTCAATATCCATAAGTTTTTATTTATATTTAAAAGGTTCTATTTCCTCAAATATATTATTTATGTTTATCATAAATTATCAATTGTATCAGAGAGTTTTTTTGGTAAAAGCATTGTATCAGAGTTTACTTACGTTAGGAATGTATGGTAGCCTGTTACCCTAAAGAGAATGGTAGTAGCAGTTGTAGCATGCAATGGCCAAAACTGTAGCTAGACTCCAAAGAGTAGGGCGTGGATAAGATTTGGAGAAAGGTTGATCTACGCATTGGGAAATTAAACTAATCATAAATTTATTACGCATTGGGAATATTAGTCTGTTTCATTAACTTCACTGTACATCATAAATGTGCTCTGCCCTATTAATTATAAGATTTAGTAATCTATTTTTAAATATTTTATTTAAACAACGTCCGGTATTTATTTATTATTTGGTGATTTATTTGTAAGTGTGAACATTTATTATTTTGTCTCATTGAATTTATTATAGTAGGACCCCATTCAGACCCCATTAAAATGACTTATTTTTGACAATTCCCCGCTATCTCTATCAACTCCCTTAATTATTCAACTCTCGGCTTACATAATAAAAAAAACAATTAATTTCTTTCAACAAAATGATAAGCAACTTATTTTATTTCGGCCAATAATATGTAAATTGTAACCTCTTCATTAATGCCGGTAATTTTTTACTAAACACAATAACACAATATAAACACACACGAAAAAATATTTGTTCGTAGAAATATATGACAGAACGATAACACAAAATTATTCTCGTGTCATGTGCGTGTTTAGGTATCAGAACATGACACGTACGATAACACGATAAAATTGAATTTTTTTTCCTAACTATAAATTTGTACTTAAAACTTTATTTTTTAATACTTTTCTAAACAAGTTTCATTTTTTTTTTGTGGGGGTGTCAAATTATCGCTTTACTTGATGAAATAAAACGTTGTGATACATGATCACGGATATTCGTACATACAATCATTTGCTACTAAACACATAAATGAAAGTGGTGGTCTTTCAACCCAATCATTTAGACTCATTCCCAGCCCTTTCTTCAAGCAAAGCTCCTGCCCTAGCCCTTGTTCCACCGAAACCCTAACCGTAATTCCACTTAAGGTTCTAAGCCCATCCCGAAGAGAGTCCCTCCGTTCCACCTTGTTCCAGTTCGTCACTCCGATTGTCCCTCCCTTTCGGTTATTTCGGACCGATTGTCACCCACTCCCTGCGGTTGTTTCGGATCGCTCTTCTTCTGCACTCTGATTGTTGTGGTAAGTCTACTTGGTGTGTTGTTTTTGATGTGTTGCTGTGTTGGGTTGCCTTAGTTGCTGTGTTTTTTTTGTTGTTGGGGTCGGTTTTTGTTGTTGCTGTTTAGTTCGGTTTTTTGGTGATGTGTTGATGTGTTGTTGGGTTCGGTTTTTGTTGCTTGTTTGTGCTGTTGGATTTCTGTTTTAATGCCTTGTTGTTCATTCAGAGGTGGTGCTCCGAAATGTACAAGGATCGTGGCAAAACCTTCTGGTTAAAAATTCACTACGATGGAAGTTTCGTCGATGCAAATTGGGTTGGAAAGGAAGAGATTACCGATTTAACCGAGGATATAATCAGTTATGAGACACTGGATGTTTTTATGGAATACTACGGCTTAGTCGAAGGCGGTTGTATTTGTTATCTCCCCCTAATGCTGATTTGAAAACAGAAATACAAGTTCTGAAATGTGATGTCGATGTTAAGGAGATGTTGTCTCGGCAGCAAGGGAGTGTCGGCCTGAGTCTGTATGTGTTGCCCCCATTTGATCTGAATGTATGTGCTAAGGAACCAGTAATGGAAGTAATTTGTCTAAAATCCATTGGACGGATAGACGAGACTTTACGATGGCAAGTGTCGGTTGACAAAAGGAAAGCTCCATTGGATACAACCCCCCCCCCTTCCAAGAGACAATGGAAAGAGTCATGCGCAACCACATTTGGAGGAGACATATGCGGAATCCGATGAGACAGATTCATGGTCGGATGCTATATCCGATCCAAATTGGAAAGCCGACAAAGATGACATTGATGTAGATGACGTTGATGAAGATGACGAGGAGATTGAAGTTAGGTCCCATAAGAAACAAAGAAACGGGAAGGAGGGTAAAGATGATAACGACTGAAGGAAGGGATTGAATGAGGGTGTTGAAGATTTACTATACGGTGTAGACCAGGAAGACGGAGTGACTCGGCAAGTTCACGTTGTGGAACCAGTTGAAGTTGGCCAAGCTGAGTGCCGAAGTGATACCTTAACAACCCCTCTCGGCTCTGATGTTGAAGGTGGCGTAACAAGTGCAAGGACATATAAGATAGTTGATGAGGATGTGAACAATTAAAATACGGGCAATCATAGGCCGAAGATAGTTCTTAAGTTAGGTATGAGGTTTGTAGATGGTCATGCGTTGCGTAAGTATGTCATTGAACACAGCATTGAGGAGGGGTACGAACCCGATATTAGCCAAAAAAAAAACTTTGACTGTGTGATGATTGTTTGCAAGCAAGGGTGTGGGTTCAAGGTGGTTGGTGCGAAGCTCAACAGGGAAAAGACTTTTCAAATCATAAAATTGGTGGTGGATCATACCTGTGGACGAGCTTATCACACAAACAAGATAGGTGGAAAGTGGATTGCGGAGACGTTTATGGATCTCATTCGAAACGAACCCCATATTCGTAGTAAGACTATCGCCGAAGAAATACAAAAAAGGTACAATTTCGACGTTAAGAGGTGGAATGTCTGCGAGGGTATAAAATTGGCTAGGAAAGAACTTGAAGGAGATAGGCTATGGCAATTTGAGAGGATTCGTGATTACGCAGGGACAGTTATGCTGCATAATCCCGGTAGCGCTGTTGCGCTCCAGGTGGACCCGATCCCTTCACCTCTTCGCCCAAAATTTGAAAGAACGTATGTATGCCTCAAAGCTTGCGTGGATGGTTTCAGAGCAGGATGCAAACCATTTATAGGGTTGGATGGGTGTCATTTGAAGAGTTGTGACGGTGGTTAACTCTTATCCTCCGTGTCCAGGGATGCAGATAACCGGGTTTTCCCACTTGCTTACGCATGGGTTGAGGCGAAAACTGGTAGTTCATGGACTTGGTTCCTAGAGTTGTTGAATCAAGATATTGGTCAAGATAGGAGTTGGGTTATTATGTCAAACAGACAAAAGGTATTCCCATGCAAATTCATGCAACTCTTAAGTAATTCCAATGTTAATTATAACTACTATATGTTTCCATATTTATATGTTTTTACACCCTGGATATTAACAGATTGTTTGTAACTGGTTTTAGGGTTTAATAACAGTTGTGGAACAGACTATGCCAGGTAGTGATCACAGATTTTGTGCCAGGCACATACATCAAAACATGTTGGTAAAGCAATTCAACGATGCCAGGATTAAATCCAGGTTCTAGGCTGTAGCGTGCGCGTACAATTATCACAGGCACAAGGTTCATATGGAGTGTATTAAATTGCATTTCTATAGTGCATGGGAATGCCTAACGCAGATTGATCCAAAGACATGGTGTAGGTACGAGTTTCACCCTGAATCTAAGACTGACCTTGTTGTGAACAATTGCTCTGAAAGTTGGAATAGCAAGATACTACTTGCCCATGATAAACTTGTGATAACACTGATGGAGAGTATTCGGAGAATGTTAATGACTGATTTCCAAATGAGGAGGTAAGAGGCGAACAGTCACGAAGGTGTGTTGATGTCTAACATACTGGAGAAGATTAAGAAGAAAAAAGCTTCAGCAAGAGGAATGCAAGTCCTATATGCTGGTGATGGTGAATATGAGGTCCGAATTGGGAGCATGTACCAGCAGAAGGTGGACCTGAATGCAAAAATATGCAGCTATTTAGAATGGGATTTATCGGGTATTCCATGCCCTCATGCGGCAACATGTTTGATGAGTGCTCGTACAATGGACTTTATCGGGTATCCTTGAAGCTTGTCCTTTACCTTGGTTTTTAGGAAAGTCAAGGCCTCTTTCTTTGAGCATCCCCATATCGAAGGTAATCCCAAATACTTGTCAGGGTCACTCGTACTCTTTATGTTCAGGGCCTCCTCCACCTCTCTCCGCTCTGTGTTGCCCACCCCTTTGTTGAAATAGAGGGTGGACTTCTCCATTTTATCTGGTCTTGACACCTTGCAGTATTTATCCAGTATCAGCCTGAGGTGTTCGGCATGTTCGGTCCCACCACTAATGAAGAAGAGCGAGTCATCTGCAAAGAACAAGTGGTGTAGTTCTGGGCATTATCTCCTTAGGGTTATCCCCTTATCTCCTCTTCCCTCGCAACCCTGAGTATCCTCCTTGATAGCACATCCGCAAGTAGAATGAATAGGTAAGGTGATAGTGGGTCACCTTGGCGGATACCTCGTGTTGGCCTTATGAGTTCGGTTCTTTCCCCATTAACCACCACTTGGTATGTGGTCCTCGATATGCAAGCCCTTATCCATCCCACCCACTTTCCCGCGAAGCCTCTCGTTCTAAGTGTGTCGAGGAGGAAATCCCACTCAACTCTATCATACGCCTTTTGCATATCGATCTTTAACGCACACTCCACCTTTCCTCCATTTCGGCCCATTTGTAGGTGATGGAAAACTTCATGCACCACTATGATGTTATCCTGTATATGTCTACCTGATACAAAAGCACTCTGAAAAGGGGTGATAAGCTCTGATAGGTATGGTTTCAAACGGTTCACCAAGACCTTCGAGATAATCTTATACATGAAGTTGCAACAACTTATAGGTCGAAAATCAGTGAGTTGTATCGGGTTTTGCACTTTTGGAATAAGTACAATATCGGTATTATTTAGGGTGTTTTGGATGATACCTATTCTGAAGAAATCCTTGATCACAGTGATGACGCCCGCCCCCACGATTTTCCAGTTCCTTTGGTAAAACAGACCCGGAAACCCGTCCAGACTTGGCGCCCTTGATCCATCTAGGTGATACGTTGTCGACCGGATCTCATTATCCGTCACCTCCCGTGTTAGATTATCATTCATGTCGGTTGTCACTTGGCTAGGTATACATCTGAGGAACTCTTCCCCCGATTCGGTTTGTTCCGAGGTAAACATGTCCCCATAATAACGGTATATCTCATCTCCTATGCTCCCCTCATTCTCAATATATTCCCTATTTGTTCCCCTCAATCGACATATTTGGTTACGCCTTCTTCTCGTTATGGTTGTTTGGTGGAAGAATGTAGTGTTACGGTCCCCCTCCCTAAGCCATTTGATTCGCGACCGTTGCTTCCAATAAGTCTCCTCTCGTGTCCAAAGGTATTTGAGTTTCCCCTTTAGCCTCCTATCCTCCCTTATCGCCTCCTCATCCATCACTCCTCGTGCATTTTGCCGTAGGGCTTCCTTTATGTTAGCAACCTCCCGCATGTTGTTGCCAAAGTGAACTTTGTTCCAAGTCGTTAGTTGCTTGCGACACTTGTTGAGTTTGGTGTACACTCCTTGTGTTTCCCTTCGTGTTGTTGGACGCTCCCATGCATCCTTGATCACCTCCTTACACGTCGGGTTCTCTAACCACATTGCCTCAAATTTGAACCTCTTCTTTGCCCTCTTCTTCGGTTGTTTGAGTTGGACCACCATAGCAACCTCGTTGATGCACCTCCCTTGTTGATGTTGCATTGTCCATTCCGCGTTTGTGAGGACACGGTCAAGATATTCGCTAATGAGCTCCGGTCCACTACGGTTATTACACCAAAACAAGTTTCATTTAGTATCTTTTAAAAGTCTACTTAGATATTTAATTCATAGAGTTTATCAATTATGCATTAAAGACTTGTGAAATCTGATGTTTGAATTGATAATTCTTACTATGAACAATTCGTTATTTTTATATTGTTTTATAAATATCGCATGTAAACATATAACTAACTCAACACAACACGAACACGCGCAAAAAATTGTGTGTTGTGTTCGTGTTGAGGAACACGATACGATAAGCTTATTGTGCATGTCCGTGTTTGGTAAGTGTCACACAATAAACGTATTAATACACATGATAATACGTACGCACAATTTGTCACCCTACTACTCTTCACTTATTACTTACTTGAATATTTGTGGAACAGTAAATCAAAAGTATAGGGTTTATAACTAGAAAAATGATATATAACAAGTAAATATAATTTATAAATACGTAGAAAATGATAGTTCAAACTTTAGATATCTATCTATCTATTAATTTGGTTAAGTTATGTAAAATTATGACAAGTAAGTTTTTAAGACATTTTCTCATTCCTAATGTCAAATTCATAACTTCTAATTGGTCCATGTCAAACATATAATTCTCACGCATATGTGGCATGTCATGTAACTTAGTTTAAAATCTTCCAAAACCTTTCATTCTTTCATTAATCTATTCTTATTTTCAATGTGCATTTATGATGTTTCTTATATTTATTTTATTTAATAAATGTTATATTTTATGAAAAGCAAGTAGATGGCTAGATGCATCTATTAATTCTTTTTATTATTTTTATTACAAGATAATTTAAGATGAAAATAAAGATAATTATGTATATTATATATCAAATTTATGAAAATAATAATTACATGTTTATTTTATGTAGATATTTATAATTATGTATGCAACATAAAATTTAGGGTATGAACAAATTAGAATATAATTTCTTCATATTTTTTTAGAACTATTTTTATAAAATATAATTGTTATATTATACTAAAACTGACAACATATATTGAAAAAACAATTATAAGTTATAATAACTATACTAATTACTAATATATACATATATATTCTAATAGTTTGTATTTATTTAAAAATATACAAAAATAATATATGTCATAAATGAATTTTAAAAATCATTAGTTAACATCATTTTCAAAATATTTGACATTTGTTTTTATTATCTACTTATTTATTTTAAATATTTTAATAAATTATAAATAATCATTATATTGTATAATATTATAAAAATAAAAATAAGTTTAACATTTTTTTATAAATATAATTAATTTGTATGTTGTGTAATTGAATTAATATTAATTTAATTTAATTTAATAAACTGTAAATAATTATGTTATAAATATATATTTATATTTATTTCAAAAATATTAGTAATTTATAAACTAAAAGAATTATTATATTGCGCAAAACACAACTCAGATTCGTAGTTATATATATAATGCATGTGATACAGATGTTCTCATTATACTTGTAAGTTATTTTCAAAGTGTGATTTTGACTTTTAAGTGAGATTTGAATTCTGATTATTTCTTTAATCATAACTTATTTTATCCGTCGGTTCAATTAATTTTGATAAAACCGTACATATAATAAATTAATAATAAATATTAAATGAATTCTTATATATTCCCTCATTTAATTAATTAATTAATTAACACTAGGTAGAAAGGTAATTAAGACTTGTGCACGAAAGAACAAAAGAAGTAAGTAAAGAGTGACTAGAGCCGAGCTGAGCCGAGCCGAGCCTGTGTGATATCATCTTTGATTTTCATGCACGTGCGAAATAAATGGGACACAATAAAACAAGGAGCACTCCGTTTTTCTCTTCAGCCACGGAGTTGGTGTCCTGAGGACCGTCATTGGCCAGATTCAGATCTCACAACCGTACGATTACGAATAATTCTGATAGATGAAGTTATGAAAGATTTAACTAGGCCGAGCGATGAAAAATTTAAAATTATAATTATAACCTTTATTTTTTATATGGTTAATCGTATTATTATGGTACGGTGCGATTATAATGATGAATTTTCTATTCATAATGGTAATGATTGTAATTATGATATTTTAGTGATACTCATATTTATAACCATTATATAAATATAATATTAATATATTAATAACATAAGTAAGATTTTCACTTTTAAATTTCATAAATGTATAATTTCATGGTGAACTGTAATTGACTGATGTAAATGTTAAATGATATTAATGTTAATTTTGAATGGTGCTAGTGTTGAATGATATTAATGTTGAATATTTTTGTTGTTTGTGATATAACTTTATGTATTTATTAAGATAACATTTCTAATGTTCTACATTTCACATGTGGTAATAAATATGAGTATACAGTTAAAACTGTGGTTAATAACCATGATTGTGGATATGATTATGGTATTGAAAATTGTACCCGTAGTGGTTACGATTATGATATGCAATTTAAAAATATGGTATGGTTAAAGTATTTGTCATACATGTATCATACTTTAACCATCGTCATCCCTATTTACAGTAGAATATAATCTTTTTCTCTTTAGCGGGAGATTTATCTATTCTATTAATGAAAAAAAAAAGATAGATGTAGTTAAACACCTAAGATATATCACAACATACAAAATGCAACTTAAGAGTAAGAACTATTGATTTTGAATTCTATTTAAAAATAAAACTTAGGGGGTGTTTGATTGGGGTATTAATTATGCATTAGTATTAATTAATACAATGTTTGATTAGAAATAATTGTATGTATTAACTAATACATATGTATTAGCTAATACACAATTATAGTGTTAATTGAGTATTAACTAATACATAATTTAACCATGGTATTATTTAATACATAGTAAAAAATTACTTAACAACCCTAAGTCTATTAATCCTATCTAAAAATAGTTTATCACGTTAGTTTTTAGTTTTTATCAAAGTTTGTGAATTTTAATATAAAATAATTTAAAATTATTATTTACTCAGATTATCTAATAATAATTAATAAAAAATTAATATATTAAATGAAAAATAAAATGATGTAATACTATTTATAAATTTTCATAAGTAATTCTTCCATATATGTTTTATTTTAAAAAAATGAATCATTAAGTCAAACATAACAACATTTGTTTAGTACCATTCCAATTCAGAAACAATTTATGAGTTCACTTCGACTTTGGCCAAAAAAAAAGTTTACTTCGACGATGATATATGACATATAGTTAATATTTTAAAAAGATAGTTAAAAAATTAATGAAATATTTACTCAATAATATTTTAATATTTGCTCGTCTATTTGATATTTGTTTAAAAAATATATATTAAAAATAACATTAAACAAACATATATGATCATTTACTCTATTTTTTCGACTGTTTCTGTGCATGTGTCATGAGGAAAAAACTTAGAAATGTTTATTTAACTATTTCGTTTCTATATTTTGCTAAGTGTGGTTTCACATGTCATGTTGTTTCCAAAATTGATTTGTAAAATTGTGTTATTTATTTATTTTTTGTTTTATAAAATCATTTCCACATGTTTGTAAAACTAATGCAATGCTATATTTTTTTTCTCTTCAATCGGAAATCAATCACACAGAGTCACTTGAAAACATTAAGGTTTTGAAGCTTTATGCATGAGAGTAACATTTTAATGATGAAATTGCAAGGATAATAAGAGAAGAGTCGAAGTGAATTGAACCGGTCATAACTCACATAGGATATTATCTCATTTTATTTTATTATTGTGTTCGTAATTTTTTTTTCCAAATTTTGTTAATATGCATATATTTTATTTTAAAAAATAAATCAATTCATGTGTACAACATATTTATATTGCAAAATAAATTTAAGAGTATTTAAGTTTTTTTGTCACTTTACGTATAATTTTATACTGAATCAAACATTGTCTTAGGTTATACATGTATAAGTATATCTTAATACATGTCTCATCGAAACATAGTATTAACTAATACGTGCATTAAATAAGTTTGAGTTCATTACAATTCTTACTCAATAATTTTGAAAATTCAATTCGAAATGAATGAATGAATGTTTTTTTTAAAATTATTATTATCAATTAATAACACAGACTTCTTAATACTATGTAGGCATTCATGCATCTAACTCTTTCTTATACTGACACATCATGTTGAATACAATTTATTATGTATTCTACTGTACTCAATATCTGATTCAACAATAGCTGATTCAACCAACGTCCAACAGTATCGCCCTTACTTGGATGCAAGAGGTCCCGATATCGATTCTCGGCATATTCCAGATTAATTATTGGATGACCAAAAAAAATAGTTGATTGAACATATGACATAATTGTAAAATTGAATCATAAAAAATTAGAAAGTAACTATTTAACGTTTCGTGGCTTAATTAAAAGTTTTAGAGTTGAGTTTTAAAAATGAAAAAATCTTATATATTAAGATACCCTTGAATAGGAATATAACTAAACATTGACCCAAAAAATAAGAATGTAACTTTTTTTTAATATTTTTCTTGTCTTGTTACTTATCACGAAATTCATGTCATTAATTCATTTTCCCAACTCACACATATTATTTAAGTAAATGTACCGTAAAATTATATGAGTAAAAGAATTTATTAAGTCATAGAAATAAGATAACTTCGTGAACACTTGCTCAACTAACTCTCGATAATCATCAGACGATAAAAAAATTATAAAGAAACTCTCTTTACTTAAAATGACCAAACATTTTCTTATGTAGTACAGGACTGTAAAATATAAAAATGTAGCGTTTCAAAAACATTAGCAATCTCTGCTTGTTATGCTAGGTGTCTCAATAGTCATTAACCTACCCTTTTTTTCAATAAATTTCATTCATTATATTAATCATCGGTAGGAATAGTTTTATCTAATAGTAATAACGAAACTAGAGTAAATGAGTGTACGAAAACCCAATTGATCGGACACATATCTTTTTTGGACGGTTTGGCAATTCAATCTGCACACATGTTTGCTTGTCGCTTGATCCATTTCCACTCAATTCCTGGGATGTTGTTCGCTTTCCTCCTGATCGTGGCAATGATACTCTCGAGCTTCCAGTCATCATCGACTGCTTCCCTGCTTATCTGTTTGATGATTCGCTCGCAGTCAGATGCTATGATGACTTCCCCAGTTTCGATGTAGCGCCAGCTCTATCGTCTGTTGTATGGTCCGTGCTTCTGCATTGATCGTCGAGGGGATAGTTAGTATTGTTTTTTGAGCAGTTTGCAATTAGAATGCTCTTGAATTTGTCACAAACTCAATCACTAAATAAAAGTAACTAAAAAACCATATATTGCTCATGATTCGACTGTCGTACCTATAAAAGTTACTGCAGGCGGTGCACTGCAGATTTCGAGGAATCCGAGACCCATTGACAACCCTAGTTTCAATTTTTCAATGAGTAGAGCTAGAGTGGTAGTAATAATAATTGGACTGGTAATAGACATTCTCTTAAAGACATGCAGAAGAGGAGGAGCAAACAAGTAAATGGCTGCTGCTGCTTTGTAATGGTTTTTGGTTTCTTCTTTATTAATTCAATTCATTACCAAATCTAACCATTAGACATATACGACGACTGCCTCACTCTTTCTCTGAAATCATCAAAGTCACTGCAAATCAACACCCTTGAACATCCTCCGAAGAACGGAAAAATCGACGAGGGGAGATTTGGAATATACTGGGTTTTGTTCATTCGGTGGAATAATCGGATTTTTGCGTCGGTTCGGGTGAAATTTGTTTCGTTTGCTGTTGTTTCCTTCCAGTGATTTTTGCGATTGGAATACCTGATAAACAATCAAGAGGAAGACCCATCTGCGTTACCTCTTCAAGAATCTTAGATTGAAGGTTCTGCGTTTTTGAATCTGAGAAGGAGGAACATGGATAGTGGAGCCCTGGAAATGAGGGTGCCGAAAGTGTTGAAGCAGCAGCTTGCTCTTGCTGTGAGAAGTATCCATTGGAGCTATGGGATTTTCTGGTCAATCTCAGCTACACGACCTGGGTAATTAATCTCCATTATCAACCTGAATCTTTCAATTTGTATAATTTTCCTTCATTATTCTCTAATTATATTCGTTCAAAGCTTAGTATTTTATGATGTACTTTTTATGTAAAAAGGAAAAAAAAAATATATGCAAACACCCGTTCTCTAAAATCTTTCCAGCGATTATTCACAGCTTGGAATCTCACGTGTTTATAGAAAGTTTCCCAAAATACCATTTCCTTTAAAATTCTATTTTTTGGTACTTTCCTTGTTTATATTCTGTTAAGAGCTGCAATTCTACCGTTTCTTTGCCTCATAAGACCCAACAGCAATAATTAATGGTTGAATGAACACTTGAGAGGTATAGTGAGCTTCCACAACATGGTATCAAATCTTCAATCTTTAGCTAAAAAGGTTGATTTTACCGATCTCTTTGAAGGTCTAACTTGAATTGAAGGCAAGGTTAATCCAGTTAGATAGCCAACAGAACGTCCTAATTTTTATTTGAAAAAGAAACATTCTGGTACCAATGTTGATGTTCTAGGGCATTGGAATGGAGAGATGGATACTACAATGGCGACATAATGACAAGGAAAACAGTTCAAGGAATGGAGTTGAATGCAGATAAAGTAGCATTGCAGAGAACAGAACAGTTAAGAGAACTCTATGAGTCCTTATCAGTTGGTGAGTCCAGTGGCCAAACCAAAAGACCTTCAGCTGCATTGTCCCCTGAAGACCTCACTGACACCGAGTGGTACTACTTGGTTTGCATGTCATTCGTCTTCGATATTGGCCAAGGGTAATTAATTCTGTAGTGCAAAAAAATTCCATCTTTTTTGCTAAATTGAAAGTATCGATCGCATCTAACTATATTTTTGTGCAGAATGCCTGGAAAAACCTTGGAGACGGGGCAACCGATTTGGCTCTGTGACGCCAGTTATGTTGACAGCAAAGTATTTACTCGAACTCTCCTTGCAAAGGTTCGTTTTTTGCTTCATTTCGCTGTTCTTGATTAGTTGACATAGATGCCTAGATGGTATAATTCTCTAAATGAGGCAGTTATAATATTTTTTGGAGTTTTTTGAAGCGTGGGATTCTGTCTTCTAATATCAGTATTTGCTTTTGGCTTTGATTCCATGTTGTGGCCTGCAAATATAATCCACCTCAGAGTGCATCTATTCAGGTATTGCTCTTTTTCTATAAAAAAAATAAAGAGACTTTATCAAGAAGAATAAACAATAAAATTAAGTTTATATTAATTTTCATGATACCAAATATGAAAAGATTCAATTTTTAATTTGGGTCTGATTAATCATCAAGTTTATTACTTCTTGAAGATACCAAACCTTAAAGGATCCAGTTTTTAGTTATGGTTTGTGATTCATCATCTAGTTTGCTACTTTGAGTTGCAGACAGTGGTTTGCTTTCCATTTCTTGGAGGTGTGATCGAATTGGGTGCAACAGATTCGGTACGATTCTTGAATCATCTCAACTTTTTAAGAAATGGTTTCCATTTTTTATTTTTTAATTTAAACTTTTTTCGTGTTGAAGGTTTTGGAGGATCCATCTCTAATTCACCATGTAAAAGCTTCGTTCTTGGAGGTTCCATACCCTAATTGCGCCATGATTCCTATCATGGGAGATCTAGCAATGGCAGGAGCTTCACCAACCACAAGCTCCAATTGCTTCGTGTCCAAGCAACCCGTCGAAGAATCTTTCACGATCGATGCAGTCGAGGGTTTCAGTGACTGTGTGTCCCAGGCATTTGTCCAACAACACAATGAACACGAATTGCACTATGAAACCATTCTGTCTCAGCTCCTAAAATCTTCCGATCCGTTAAAATTCGGACGTCATTTTAAAGAGGGCAAGTCTAACTCGAGTTTTGAGACATGGAAGAAAGCTAGTTTACCTCGTTTCGAGAAACGGAGCTTCGGGATCCACCAGAGGGCTTTGAAGAGGATTCTGTTTGAAGTTCCTCGATTGCACGACAAGGTCGTCACTGGTGGTGGTGGTGGTCTGGCAGTCGGGGTAAGACATTTATATAGACCCGAAGCAGATGAAATCGGATCAAAACATATAAACGAGCGATTCAGTATCCTTAAGTCGATGGTGCCTTATAATGTAGTACCTAAACCCGACAAGGCATCTCTGTTAGACAACACGATCGAGTATCTCAAGGATCTTGAGAGAAAAGTTGACGAATTAGAAGAATCTTGCTCTGATGAGAGGACATCCGACAACTACGGCGATACGTTCCGGAACAGAACATCGATGAACAAGAGAAAAGCAAAGGAAATCGAGACTGACATCGATGTTTCTGATCATTTGGTTGTCAAGGTTGATGAAAAGGAAGTAATGATCGAAATGAGGTGTGGTTGGAGGGAGGGGGTGTTGCTCGAGATCGTGACTGCGGTTGGGAATCTCCGGTTAGATTCTCACTCAGTTCAGACATCGTCTGAGGATGGGATTCTTGCGGTGACGATTAAATCTAAGGTAACTTGGGAGTCAAGTTATCTTCTACTACTTACAAGAGCATTTGCCGATTAAATGATTGTTGATGTTTTGTCTCTTAACAGCAGTTTTCGGGTTCGTCGGTCCCTCCTGCGGAAATAATCAAACAAGCGCTGCAGAGATTCGTTCATCGGTGATTGCAATAGCTTGTTTGGCAAGAAAGCTCCCTGCCGTTGGATCAAAATCGCGGTCTTGTCTTTTCGGAATGAGGATTAAATGCTCTCCTATCTGCTTGAATGGGTAGGGAATGCTTGGGTGCAAAGGGTCCCAATGTTGTAGATCAAAGCCACCACTTGAAAAGAATAAAACATGTTGGATTTGAAGATTTAAAAAAAAAAACTTATAAAACTTGCAACTTCTTGACCCTATTTTATTGATAGAAATAATATTCTAGGAAATAAAATATTTATATATACATATGAAATAATAACATTTAAAAAATTTTATAATTTTTTTCTATGATAATTTGATTTATGAGCTATTTTATCATATGAAATTAAAGATAAAGAACTTTCTAATAAATGTGATAATATATATTTCTAAATGTGTATATTACTGTATCAAATTAATTAAAAATAAATATATTATATTTTTTAATTAAATTTCCACGGAGAAGATAGAAATTTACTATAATATATAAGAAAAATCCCGTACCTGTGCGGATCAATTACTAGTAATATATACATTTTTAGCTAAAATCAATTATAATTTGATTTGGAGCTTTTAAAATTGTGATAACATATAAAATAAATCTAACTTAATTAACCATATATATACCTATATATACACTAGAGTAGGAGTGAATTATTCTGGGCACTGAATAAATTTATGAATTTTCGAAACCTACTCGATTCTTGATTATCGTATTCAGACCTTATTTAATTAGTACTGAATCGGAGTATACCCAAAACATGCTAATATCAACGAGTTTCAAGTACTCAGTTGCACCCTATTTAAATATATTTTTTCCTTAAAAATGAATACTTTTTATTTGTTTTTAACCCATGAACATATATATATATATATATTTTGATCAACTTATATATATAAAACTAACAAAAAAACAGTAAACTATTGTTTATGATATATTAATATTTATTTAATCAGATAATCGATTCCGATTCCTCTACGGTACCCTATTATTGGAATAGAAATGGATTTAAACTGTTACTATACTTTTCTTTTGAACCCTACTCCAAATAAATACTTTGCACACCCTGTAGCCTATACGTGCAATATGCTTAGCTAAATATCAACTTATCTCTCTATCTACTGTTTTGCTTGGTTATATAAAATTGTGACGGGTAAAATACAATGTTGTCCCTAATTTTTTTTTTTAGGGTTAATATGTTCAATGTTACCATATGTTTGAGTCATGTGATCGGATGATACCATATATTTTTTGATGTGGTCAAATGGACCGTTATGTTTGGAGAATGTTATCCTACGATATTCTGTTAGTCAACCGTTAGATTTTTCTGTTAAATAATTCATGTCAGCACCACGTTAGCGTCAGATCAGCGACACTTAGATATATAATATAATATTTAACTTAAAAAATAAAAATAATTAGGAAAAAATAGAAAAAAAATTAAAACTTTATTTATGAATAAAATTATTTTTTATAAATTTATTTTAAAAAAACTGAAAAATAAAAGACAAAAAAATTAGGGTTCGACTTGGGTCCAATTGACCCTGCCAATGATCGAACCCTGGGTTGGGTTGGACCCCCACCAGGTCTGGGTCGGACCTAGCCCTGAGTTAGACCTGTCTGGGTCAATTGGCCCCCATATTTTTTTAAAATTTTTTATAATTGTTTTCCAATTTTTCCAATAATAATAAAATAATTCAACCGAACCGGTTTCAATCTAGATGTACCCGTTCACCCATTCGAACCGGTTCCTTCTTCCTTCTCCCTCCCATTCCCCCCAACCCCTATCTCCTCTCCTCACTACAACTTCTTGCACTCTAAACCCCCATTTTCTCTACAGCTGAAAATGTCACTTCCATTCTTCTCTGTACTGAATTTCCACCCAACCAAGACCGCAACTTTCTTCTCCGTCAAGCCACTACAGTCCCCCCTCCGAGCTCAGCCATTCCTCTTCCTCCGGCCGCCTTCTGCCGCCGGAAACTCCTACCCTAGCCCGGTCGACGACGACCCTCCAGAAGCCCCGGAAGACTCCGCCCATGGAGTTTCCATGTTCGAACAAATTCACCGCCAAGCTGCCCGCGCTCGCAAGCTCGAGGAGGAGGACTTCAAGAAGAACCAATCCACTTTCCTCTCCGCCATTGCCGACGTGGAAGATGCTCCTGACGATTATGACCCTGAGACGGCAGACGAATCTGGGGATGATCTTTTCGGGCAGATTGATAAGGCCATTGCGATGAAGAGGAGGGAGTTTGTAAAACAAGGTCTCTTGAAGCCGAATCCGAAGAAAGAGAAGCAGCAATTGGAAGGTATTTGGTGAAATGCCTAGATGAATACTTTTATCGCATTAGAGGAATTTACTTATGTAGCTTCATTTGACTGAAGGGATTGAAGAATTGGAACCTGAAGAAGTTGTGGATTTGGAGGAGATTGAAGAACTAACAGGCCTGAAGGTTGTATCCGCTGATGGAGATGAAGATGATGACTCAGCTGCTTTCGATGAGGAAGACGATAATAATGAAATGAGTTCATTGAATAAAACCAAGCACACCGCCAGTTCAGATTCTTCGTTTGATCTAGATTTTGATATGTATGGCAAAACTAGGACTAGAATTGTAGAGCCAAAGTTTAGAATGACACTAGCCGAGCTTTTGGATGAGAGCAAGGTTGTCCCTTTGTCCGTGTTTGGTAATTTGGAGGTTGAGATCACCGGAATTCAACATGATTCACGTCTTGTCAACTCCGGGGATTTGTTTGTGTGCTGTTTAGGGAAGAAAACGGATGGCCATTTGTACCTAAGCGAGGCTGACAAGAGAGGGGCTGTTGCTGTGGTGGCTAGTAAAGAAGTTGACATAGAAGAGACTTTAGGGTGTAAAGCTTTGGTGATTGTGGAGGACACAAATGTCGTATTGGCTGCCCTTGCTTCATCATTTTATAAGCACCCATCTAAAAATATGGCTGTGATTGGGGTAACCGGAACCAATGGAAAGACGACAACTGCATACTTAATCAAAGGGATGTATGAAGCAATGGGATTGAGAACTGGGATGTTGAGCTCTGTGGCTTACTATGTTCATGGAGATAATGAACTGGAATCACCAAATGCAACACCCGATGCTGTCATGGTCCAGAACTTGATGGCTAAGATGCTCCACAATGGAACCGAAGCAGTTGTTATGGAAGCTTCTTCTGACAGTCTTGCTTCGGGGAGGTGTGATGAGATTGATTTTGACATTGCTGTCTTCACAAACTTAACAAGGGATCATTCTGATGGGTCGGAGGAGGAATACAGAGAAGCCAAGGCAAAGTTCTTCGCCCGGATGGTAGATCCAGAGAGACACAGGAAAATTGTCAACATTGATGACCCTCACGCACCTTTCTTCATTTCACAAGGGAGCTCTGAGGTTCCAGTTGTAACATTTTCACTGGAGAATAAGAATGCCGATGTCCATGCCTTGAAATTTGAGCTCTCCTTATTTGAGACCCAGGTTTTGGTTAGCACTCCGCAGGGTATCTTAGAAATATCATCGGGGTTGCTCGGGAAGCATAATATATACAATATTTTGGCAGCTGTGGCGGTTGGGGTTGCAGTTGGAGCTCCATTGGAGGACATTGTCCGAGGTATTGAAGAAGTTGATGCAGTTCCTGGGAGGTGTGAGTTGATAGACGAGGAACAGGCTTTTGGAGTGATTGTGGATTATGCTCATACCCCTGATGGTCTTTCGAGATTATTGGATTCTGTGAGAGAGCTTTCTCCGAGGAGAATTATAACTGGTATGCTTCTTCTATCTCTCTCCACCTTCCTTCCTACCTTCCTTTCTATGCGAATCAGCTTATCTAGCAGTAGGATTGCAAGTCATGCAGGTATTCATGCCCAAATTATTGTTGATTTCGTGGGCTTTTGAAAACAGACTTAAATTTTAGAGAAACGTACTATAAGCTTTCAAGACGCTGCCTGCTTTAGAAACAATAGCCAAGTTGTTGACAATCAGCCAATCTTACCTTCTGTACCTCCCAACTCCGTGTAATCAAATTACTTGAAACCTTTTCTCTGTGTAGCATTTACCCTTTCCAAAGAGAAAACTCATTATATTTCCTTTCTATTTTCCTTTATTAAATTGTTGTGAAGTTATTGGCTGTCCTGGTGAAATTGACCGTGGCAAGAGACCATTGATGACAAAGATTGCAACAGACAAGAGCGACGTGACAATACTGACATCGGACAACCCCAAGAGTGAAGATCCCTGTATGTGCACTAAACTAATTGTGGTGCTAATATATGCAATAAAGATTTTCTCTTGAGCTTATATCATAAAATTCATCTGATTTTAACTGGGTTTACTGATTGATGATCACAGTGGACATTTTGGATGATATGTTGGCTGGAGTCGGATGGACCATGCAAGATTATCTGAAACATGGAGAACAGGATTATTATCCTCCGCTTCAGAATGGCCATAGGCTCTTTCTGCACGATATTAGACGAGTAGCTGTGCGTTGTGCTGTTGCTATGGGTGAGGAAGGTGATATGGTGGTAAGTTATGTTCTCTGAAATACTTCTGGCTTGGCTAAAATAAGGTAGAGTATATATAAGGTGAGTTTCTAAACCATTAGATCTGGAAAGGAACCCCTCGTGACTGAAGACAAACAATGTACTTTTTCAAGTTCAATGATGCAAATACTGGATTATTTTAGCCAAAGTTATGTGCTTTTACACTAATTTGTCAAAGAAATGGTATTTGAATACCAGAAAAAAGTACATAAACCAAACAGGATTAAGTGAATACCTAAAATTGTGGTTAGATTAGAAGTAATCATTGATTGGATTGTAGGCATTGAAAGTAATGAATTCCCATTGTTATAGGTGGTTGCCGGAAAAGGCCATGAAACTTACAACATAGAAGGAGACAAGAAAGAGTTCTTCGATGACAGGGAGGAATGTCGGGAAGCCCTTCAGTATGTCGATGAGCTCCATCGAGCTGGCATCGACACGAGTGAATTCCCTTGGCGGTTTGTCAAATTTTGTCTTACTCATCTAGTAGTCCTTATCTTAATTTCTGATACCAATTGCATTGCAGCAGTTTATATGGTTTATCTAGCGTACGTATTCATCTAAACCTCTGTTGATGATGTTTCCTTTTATCTTCTTTACTAGGTTGCCAGAGAGTCACTGATCTAGTCCCAGGTGATGGGATACTGCAAATGTGAAGTATTTTTGTACAAAACCGATCGATCTCTCCCCTCATGGTTGCTTTGACGTTCAGATCGGGTTTATCGGTCCAAAATGGGAATATAATGATGTTTTTGAAGCTAATCAATGGACCCTGCCTGAGTGTGTACACAGAGGATAATGCTGAGATTAGGTTGCTACATGGAGAAGAAACCTGTTGAATGACAAGAAATTTCAGTGAGTTGTCAAAATTGATAGTGATTGTATTTAGTGTAGTGTGTACACATTGTTGTGGGATGTCATGGAATGTATATTGGAGAATTGTGGTGAAGGAAGAAGTATGTAGTGGGTTTAGATGACTCTTCCAAATTATAAGGATTTACATGATATCAAATATGGATTTTATTACTTAGAAGGAATCATTGAAGGAAGGACTCAATACTTTATAATTCTAATTAATCTATTTTAAGAAAGTTTTATTATAAATAAGGAGTGAGTAAAAATAAAATATTTTCCATTCATTATCCACTGAGAGAAATGTAAATGTAGTCATTTCTGCATATTAATTACTATGGGATATTCTACACTACACTAGAATTTTGAATCAAGCTTTCCGTGATGTGTAATTTTACTATATATTAATAAGTAAAACATATAATAAATAAATACGGAGATTCACAAGATGCTTTATAATTATATATGAGCTCTTTAATATATTAAAATTTATTAATACATTAGAATAAAAATAAATTGCATTTTTTTAGAATTAATATAAATATTTTTTAATAATAACTTTGCACTTGTATTTCCATTATACAAAATAATAGTACAAATATAAACAATATCTATTTTTTTTAACAATAATAAAAGTAAATAAATGAATAGTAAAAATGAATATCAATACTTATTTATAGAAGATTAATTATTTATTTAAATTTAAATTTAATATTTGAAGTGCATTTAAGAAAAGATTAAGAATATTGATAAGAACATTCTTATGTTAATAATAAATGCACTTGTGTTTTCATTATACCAACAACATTAGTACAAACTACTAACGCCTAAAGTGTCACTGACGCCTAAAAGGTTGTGGCCGATTAGTACGCGACGATCCCTATTGGCTGATGGGCGATGTCTCAACTTGACTAGGGGAAAAACAAACATATACAAAAATTATGAATGACAGTGAGCATGTCAGGATAGAAAGTTAACACAATTTATTGTATCAACTCACAAAAGACTGTCCATGGTAAGGAACTGACCTTGAACTCAAGTTAAATATAATTATCTCACTTTTACCTCATTTGAGCTGATTTGATTTCATATATGTTTTATTTGCTCTCTAAAAATCTCGACTGACTTTATCTTCGGAGGGAAAACCACGAGCAAAATTCGTGCTTTCCTTCTTACAGGTTATGGAGTAACACTCAGATCTAAGACGTTAACATCTGAATCCAACATACCCCAATCTTAGTCACAAAACACAATTATATATCAAGATTATTATCAGAAGATAGGAAGATATTGTTTGATTCACATACCTAAACTTAGGGTTGGGCATGAATCAGTTCGGGGACAAACCAATTCTGAACCGTACCTTTACAACACTTTAGGTAAGGTGAGGTTCAACCCATTCATCTGAACTGCTCCATATTTTTTATGATTTACCGTACCTCTTCTGAACCGGTTCAGCCAAACCTTTTTATTTTTTTTTAAAAAAAACAGAACAAAACTCGACCTTCTGCATCAAGGGCGTCTTCTTAGTTGTTGATAGGGTTGGTCGTTGGAGATAAACGACGGTCGGTGGTGTGGAGGTGGACGTGAAACGATGAACGGTGGCTGACCTGAAGCTGAGTGTCGCTGCTACCTCCTGTTGCTGTGTGTGGCGTCTGACTCTGGCTTAGTGGCGTGCTGCTGTGAGCTGTCGCTGTGAAAGGGAAACAATGAAGAGCAGAAGTGGAAATGAGGGTTACTTTACTTGGTTAGATACTTATATTAGATATTTTATTAAATAATAATATATTAAAACCGGTTCTTAAAGAGGTATGGTTTACCATATGTGAACCGATTTTTGTAATCCATCAGAATTGCTCCATAATTTCACTAAAAATCGTTTGTTTTGTGAATCACTTCGGTTTTGCCGAACCATTTTTTTCCCGGACCTACCTAGACTTGGTTGTTTATTCACATGCTTTATGACCTTGTATAACACATTTAAATGACTTTCTTAGGGCGAAATATCTACTCTAGTTATAGTTAAATAAAACAATATTTTCAATCATTTTTATATATACATTTGGATTAAGAAATTGATTAAATACCAAGTAGCTACCTGAACTTTGGACGTTTTGCAATGAGCTACCCGAATTTTAGAAAATTCAAAACGGTCTACCTCAACTTTGAAGAAGGTGCAAATAGCTACCTCCGTCCAATTTCTGACGACTTTCCAACGACTTTCCGATGACAGTTGACGGAAAATTGGACGGAGGTAGCTATTTGCACATTCTTCAAAGTTGAGGTAGCCCGTTTTGAATTTTCAAAGTCCGGGTAGCTCGTTGCAAAACGTCCAAAGTTCAGGTAACTACTTAGTATTTAACCCATAAGAAATAGTGTATCATCTTTATTTATTCCATTTTTTCATAACATCCTTAACCATTCAACTTGAGATTATGTTCCATCTGAGTTATACTCTACCACCAAGAAAATCAACATTAGAAATAAATTAAGTGCATAATTTTTTTAACACATAACTATAACTTTGGCAGATCTAGCTACTTCTATATTAAAAATATAATTTAAATAACCAAAACCTGTCATTATAAAATTATTTTATAAGGTGGTTTACAACTAAACAATATACATTCACTTTTTTCAGTGATTAATGAACAAGAAATATTATCAGTTTCATGATTATATGTAAACAAGAAATAATGATATAAACTTTGTTTATAGTCACTTTTGACTAAAACCTCATTTAATTTGATTGTCTAGAAGTCTATTTAAGACTATATAAAAAAATTTAGCAAACAACGAATATAGTTTTCACTACGGGAGAGATAGCCATTAACGGCTGGAAAATGTATTTTTAACGGCTCAACATAAATTGAGTCGTTATATAAAGTGTCGGGAGAATTATCACGGCTCAATATAGGAACAACAGTGATAATTCCTGGCTCTAATGAAAAGTGCCACCAAAATAATCATGGCGGCACTTTTGGGTGAGCCGCGAAAAATATTTTTTTTGAAATCCTTATTTTTGGCGACTCATATATATTGAGCCGCCAAAATTAAAAAAATATTATTTCATACAAAAGCTTGAAGCTTCAGGAGCCGTGAGTTTCAGGAGTTCCAGTCGTGAGTTTGTAGGAGTTCTGACCAAAAATACTTCGTTGGAGTTCCATGAGTTCCAGTTGTGAGTTTCAGGAGTTCCAACCAAAAATATATTTCGTCGGAGTTCCAGTCGTGAGTTTCAGGAGCTTGAGTTCCATAAATATATTTCGTCGGCCACCTCCATCGACCAAGTTTCAGGAGCTTGAGTTCCAACTCCAGTTCGACCTCTGCCTCCACCTGGTGGCAAGGATTGCTCCAGCTCCAGTTCGGCCTCTGCCTTATTTTCCGACGACGAAGCTTCCCACTACAAATCTGCGACGAAGCATCGTCGACTACCTTCTTCTCTAGTTTGGAGCTTCGACGACGAAGCTTCCAGTTCGTCCGTTGACAGAACTCGGGTGGTCGGCGCGCCTCGGGAACCCACGTATTCTTCTTTTTATTCTTCTTCCAGGTAACCGAGAGTCGTGTTAAATAAAGGAACACACGTCTTTTCGTTGGACCTCATGCGACTCCAGCTCCGATCTCCTTCGCCTTCTTCGTCGGACGTTGAGGGCTCCAACTTTGAAGCTCCACCGTCCACTTGAGCTCGGTGGCCGGAGGTCAGAGAGCGAAGGAAGATGGAGACGAGAAGGTTGGGGACGATGGCGTGAAGGAGCTCTCTTTTTATAATATTTTATAATATATGAGAAAAGATGACGTGAAGGAGAGGGAAGGACGAAGGACATTCAACGAGATTTTGTTTTTTGAAAAATTGAATTTCCACGGCTCAAAGTACAAAGAGTCGTTAAAAATGTTCTTATGAAAAATAATTTAATAATTTAATAAGGGACTGCTGAATAGGTTGAGCCGTGGAAATTGATTTTAATTTAAAAAATAAATAAGTTTCACGGCTTAAAGTAAAAGGAGCCGTTAAAAATGTTATTCTGAAAAATAATTAAATAATTTAATAAGGGACAGCTGAAACAGTTGAGCCGTGAAAATTGATTTTGATTTAAAAAATAATCAATTTCCACGGCTCAAAATAATTAATTTTGATTTTGACACACCATGTCTTTCTTTAATCTCTGAAAAGCTAACTGGTTCTGATAGTTATGCTTTTTGGAGTCGTGCTATGCACATTTCCCTTGTTGCCAAAAACAAACTTGGATTTATTGATGGAACATGTGTCAAGGAAAATTTCGAACCTAGCTTGCATCAAATCTGGGAAAGATTCAATGCTCTTGTATTTGCTTGGATCATGAACTCCATACCCCGTGAACTAATGAACAGAATAGTCTATTCCACAAGTGTGGTTCAGGTCTGGAAGGATTTAACAGAAGTGTTTAATAAGGTCAATGAATCTCAAATTTTCCAGTTACACCGCGATATCTCCCTTGCTCAGCAAGGTGTTCATACTATTTTTGAGTTTTTCTCTAAACTTCGTTTAATGTGGGACGAATTCGACGCCATTTGTAATCTTCACACTAGTGAGTGCGAACAATTCCAAAAATTTCCTGACCATGCTGCAAATTTAAAACTATTTCAATTTCTCAATGGGATGAATGATTTGTATTCACTGTTCGTTCTAACCTTTTGATGAGAGAGAAATTGCATAGTCTGAACCCAGCATACTCTGTTTTAATTCAAGAAGAAACACAAAGAGGACTTTCAGATACCTCCATGGTCAATGTTGTCAATCAATCTCGTCCACCTAGGAGAAACCTGTTTTGTGAATACTGTAAGATCAAAGGTAACACTGTCAATTGTTGCTTTTAAAAAACATGGGTACCCTGATGGCTGGAAGGGAGCCAAACCTGACCCCAGGGGAAGCCATTTCAAGCCAATAATGTCCTAGGTTTTCAGTGTCACTCCACAAGCAATTCTTCTGTTTGTTCAACACCCTAACAGGTTGATTCAGGCTGTTAGACACCACTCGAGTCTACTCATTATGGATCTACAATGATAAGCATAGAGCAGCTTGAGCAACTCGTTCAACTCCTGAGTAAGCTGAATGAGCAAGCTGAGAGCTCTGGCGCCATGGCCAATGCAGCAAGTATATCTCTTAACCTTTCTTTACTGAATTACAATACCTGGATACTTGACCCAGGATCAACCAATCACATGAGTTTCATATCATACTATTTAATTGATTTTAAGAAAACTGAATCTCATGTGTAATTGTTGAATGGTTCTCATTTAGTAGTTTCGGGTGTTGGGAATTTTCCCTTTAACAACTCAAGAAAACTGAAAAATGTGTTGTATTTACCCCAATTTAAGTATAACTTGTTGCCTATTTCAAATTAACACAAGGCCTGTCTTGTTTTGTGACCTTTTTTCTTCCAAAACTTGTATTACTGCAGGATCTCTGCAATGGAATGGTGTTGGGGGATTGGTAAAGAAGATGGTGGTCTTTACTTTTTTGATACTCATGCAAGACCATCAGCTCACCATGTTTCCTTACCTCCTAATCCTCAATCAATTTTATGCCACAAACGATTTGGGCACGCTCCCTTACATATCCTCAGCAAAATAGATTCTCTTAGATTAGTTTCTTTTCAAAATAAAAATGTAATAAACTGTGTGATTTGTCCTATGGCTAGACAACTTCGATTACCTTTCTTTTCTAGTACTTCCAAAACTCGGTTTGTTTTTGAGTTGTTACACATGGACATATGGGGTCCATATCAAAAGCCCATGTATGATAATAAGCGTTTTTTTCTTACAATAGTTGACGATTTTTCTCGTACTACTTGGACGTATCTACTCAGTCTTAAATCTGATGTTATTGTGACCATACAACATTTTTTGAATTTATCTCAGAATGATTTTAACACTACTGTTAAAAGGATAATAACATATAATGGAGGTGAATTTTTTAATGACCAATGCAAAACACCTTTTTTAAACAAGGGAATTATTCATGAGAGTAGTTGTCCTTATACTCCACATCAAAACGAAATCGTTGAACGAAAACACAAACATTTGTTGGAAGTTGCTAGGGCACTGAAACTTGAACCAAGCATTCCTTCCAGATTTTTGGGGACTGCATTCTCACTGCATGTTATCTTATTAATCTGATGTCCTCAACTGTTTTGAATGGTATTTCACCTTATGAAAAATTGTATGGTAAAAAACCTAAAATAAATCGTTTGCGCTTTGGTTCTCTTTGCTATGCGAATGTCTTGCCCAATACAAATAAGTTAACTGCCCGATCTGTTACATGTGTAATGATGGGTTATTCCTTGATCCAAAAAGGGTACCTGGTTTATTCTAGAGTTACTTGGGTGCACTTGATGCAATTTAAGTCTGATGTATTCATTGTTTTAAAAGGATATATTGCCATGATAGAGACCCAGTTCGGTAAGATGATCAAATCCTTTAGAACTGATAACATAAAGGAATTTTTTAATGATCAAGTGAATAGTATGTTGTATGATAAGGGAACTTCCCATCAGAGTAGTTGTCCCTATACACCGCATCAAAATGGCAGGGCAGAAATGTTAGGATTAAAAGAACATGAAGACGTGAAGGAGATGAATAAGAAAAACATATGACTCCATTATTGAGAAACTTGTTATTTAGTACATAGAGAACTAGATATATATAGTAAAGAGATAACTATCTATCTATATTTATTCTATCTATAAAGATACTCATACTATCTATCTAACTATATATATAATAAACTAAATCTAAAAGGATAAACTAACTAATATAGACAAACTAAAGATAAAGACTAATCTAGACTACATAATACTCTAACATTCACCCATGTTCTTTGTTTTTCTTGAAATTTGCTGAACTGGTCCCCAAATTTCCAATGCTTATTCGCTTGTGTCGGATCCCAAATCCAATCTCGATCAAATCCCCAATCGAATTGAGCTCGCACATCTGCGTTATTGGTGAGATACTACACATTCGAATACAAGTTTTTCAAGCTAAAATCCAGATGAAAACGAAAAAAAAACTCGGTCATGCCATCGCGGTGCCATCTTGGTCATCTCGTCGTGGTCATGCCGTAGTAGCTAACAAACTAATCTAAAATCTGAATTCCAGCATTACAATCTTCTACTGAATCCATTGTAAATCATCAAAAAACTTGGTTGTGCAAACTCAATTTGATCACACAACGTCACGATACCAAATCGGGATTTCAACACAATTAATTCAGCATTGTTGAAGAGACATTGTATCAGCAAATCACATATCAACAGCAGGAACGATTCAGTCCATGGAAAGAATGCTCTGATACCATGTTAGGATTAAAAGAACATGAAGACGTGAAGGAGATGAATAAGAAAAACATCTGACTCCATTATTGAGAAACTTGTTATTTAGTACATAGATAACTAGATATATATAGTAAAGAGATAACTATCTATCTATATTTATTCTATCTATAAAGATACTCATACTATCTATCTAACTATATATATAATAAACTAAATCTAAAAGGATAAACTAACTAATCTAGACAAACTAAAGATAAAGACTAATCTAGACTACATAATACTCTAATATTCACTCATGTTCTTTGTTTTTCTTGAAATTTCCTGAACTGGTCCCCAGAAAAACATCTGACTCCATTATTGAGAAACTTGTTATTTAGTACATAGAGAACTAGATATATATAGTAAAGAGATAACTATCTATATATATTTATTATATCTATAAAGATACTCATACTATCTATCTAACTATATATATAATAAACTAAATCTAAAAGGATAAACTAACTAATATAGACAAACTAAAGATAAAGACTAATCTAGACTACAAAATACTCTAACAAGAAAGAAAACACAAGCACTTGCTCGAGATAGCAAGAGCACTCAAGGTGCAGGGTTTAATTCCCAATATGTTCTGGGGGGATTGTATCCTAACAAAATGTTACCTTATCAACCGAATGCCTACGAGACTCTTGGGAGGTAAGTGTCCGTTAGAAATGTTGAATAAAAGGAAACTGAATGTCAGCCACTTAAGAATCTTCATATGCTTATCGTATGCTAAGAATATGGTTGTAACTGATAAACTGGACTCCAGAGTTATCCCATCGGTTTTAATGGGATACTCTGAGACGCAAAAGGGGTATAAACTCCATGATTTAACTGAAAATCATTTTTTATTAGCAGAGATGTTTTGTTCAATGAGAGTGTATTCCCCCTTGCGAATGGTAAGTCTGATCAGTTACCTATATTCTTTGAACAATATATAGATGATGATGATTCCTATGATGGTAACAACCAAAAGGCTTTTCAAACTGATGATGAAATTGTGAGCAGGAACAATCCAAATGATGAGTCCCACAACTCAGATGGTACCATCTCACATGATGAGTCCCCTGCTGACTCTAATGAGAGTGATGAGCTTCCTGCCCAAGAATCTCTCAGACCTGTGACAGGCAGGTCTGGAAGAACCATTAGACCACCAATATGGATGAAGGATTATCAAGTGTCGAATGTTTCATGTGCTTATTCCCTTAATAATTTTCTGTCGTATGATGGCATGTCTGAAAACTGTCAAAGTTATTTAACATCTATATATAAGTTGGTTGAGCCAGTGAAATTTAGTGAGGCTATGAAGGACAGGTCATGGATTGAAGCAATGCAGGATGAAATAAGGGCCCTTGAGGAAAACCAAACATGGGATCTGGTTCCAGTCCCAAAAGCTAAGTCTGTTATAGTGTGTAAGTGGGTCTATAAACTGAAATATAATTCTGATGGGAGCTTATCTAGATACAAGGCTAGATTAGTGGCAAAAGGGTACAATCAAAAGCAGGGTATAGACTATTTCGAGACATTTTCTCCCGTAGCCAAAATGAATACTGTGCGTTATGTTCTTGCCTTAGCCTCGGTTTTTAAATGGCCATTGTGCCATATGGATGTGCACAATGCCTTTCTCCTGACTTGGACGAAGAGGTATATATGCACATTCCAGAAAGTTTTGATGATAAAAAATCTGGATTGGTTTGTTGACTTAAAAAGTCTCTTTATGGGCTGAAACAAGCACAAAGACAATGGAATATAGAATTGAGTGATGTTCTTCTTAAGGCAGGATATAATCAATCTAGACTGGATTATTCTTTATTTACCAAGTATGATGGAGAACAAATGGTTGTATTTCTTGTGCATGTCGATGATCTGCTTATTTCAGGGAATAGTAAAAAGCTTATAAATGAATTAAAGCATGTCTTGCAGTCCAACTTTAAAATGAATGATCTGGGAGAGCTAAGGTATTTTCTAGGCATCGAAATTGCCAAATCTGAGAAAGGTATAGTGTTATCACAGAGAAAATATGCATTAGAGTTGATATTTAGTGTTGTACTATCAGGTGCAAAAACATCTAAAACTCCTATGGATACTAATCTGAAACTGGCCATTATTAAATATGATAAGCACCTGAATATGAATAGTGCGTATAAACCCCTATATGATGTGAGCCTCTATAGGCGACTTATAGGGAAATTGTTATACCTAACCATTACCAGGCCATATATCTCTTTTGCAGTGCAGAACTTGAGCCAATATATGCAGGATCCAAAAATCTCCCACCTGGAAGCTGCGCGAAGGATAATCATGTATATAAAAAGGGAACCAGGTAAATGTATATTGCTTAGTTCTGATTCTGATCCAAAACTGATAGGTTATTGTGATTCTGATTGGGCTGGGTGTATTGAAACTAGGAAATCTGTTACTGGTTTCTGCATTATATTAGGGAATTCTCTTATTTCTTGGAAAGTAAAAAAACAAAGTACAGTTTCAAAGTCTTCGGCTGAAGCTGAATATAGAAGTATGGGTTCGACTTTATCTGAAATAATATGGCTTAGAAATCTGTTAGATGAATTGGGTATGAAACAAAGTGAACCTGTAACATTGTTATGTGATAATAGTGCAGTCATTCAAATTGCAAATAACTTTGTGTTTCATGAAAGAACTAAGCATATAAAAATAGTCTGCCATTATATTAGATTAAAATTGTTGGAAAATGTTATCAAATTATAGCATGTTAAATCAGCGCATCAGTTGGCAGATTTATTTACTAAACCTTTAGGGAGTTTGCAACATTATATTTTCTGTGATAAGTTGGCATGAAGAACTTGTTTGGAGGACATGGGAGATATGTTATTAGTAAAAGAAGTGAAGATGCAGCCTGAGGGAGAGCGTTGGAATATGGGTATTACATGCAGACTGCTCTATCTTCTGACCCGTCCTTATTCTTGTTGGTCTGCTCTATCTTCGGCCCAGGTCTTCATCTATTTGTGTCTTGTGGCCCGTTTTCTCAATATTGACCCATTTTATTCATTCTTGTTCGATTATGTTTTTTTCTGTTCGTTAATGACCATTTTATAACTAGTTAGTTTGTTAAAGTGTAAAGACAGTTTTAGTTGATATGGTTTATTATTTAAGGGTGATGAAGGTCCAAGTGATGGAACACCTTCAGATGATCCCCAAGTCTGCGTTTTATTTCTCTCTTCGGTTTTAGGGTTTCACCCGTTCATCTTCCCTGCAAATCTCTTCAACCTTTACTTCAGAGTTTTGTTAGTCTCTACTAAGCATTTCAGTAATTACTTTGTTTAAACTACTCAATACTAACCTAGGTGTTGAGCACACCAAACTACTCATAGTACCATCACATAGTAGGTTTGATTAAGAGTAAACAAATTTTTCACTAATCAAAACTAAAATAGTTTTAGGTTGGATGCATACTTAAGATGCTTCTCAAAGTGTTCACATCCACATGATGAGAGATCACATCTAGATAATTCTAGGACTAAGTAAATTCTAGGATATTCTTTAGAGTTTCTTAGAATATTCTAGAGTAGTTATTTCTACACGTTTCTAGAGAGTTCTTAGTCTATAGATTTTTTTAGGGTCCTATAAATAGATGTTGAGTCATTTGTAACCGCATGCAACAAGTACCACAAATACATTGTACACGAGAGTCTTCAATATATTATAGAGTGAGAGTATTATACATATACAAGTTCTTCTCTTGTTAGTAAATTACGATCTTAAGCAAGTGTGATAGCACTTCGATTCTTTACATAAGTGTAGATAACAACCAATCGAATATTGAAACAAAAAATAAAGGAATACGAACAACAAATCAAAGCATATCAAACCACATATATGATTAAAGATAAAAGGGAAGTCAAGCACCGAAACAGATTAAAGCTTCCTGCTCTTATACCATCGCAATAATGGAAATCTTAATAGAATCTTTAATGGATCACTTAATAACATTGTTTCAGCAGTTTCACCACGAATAAATACCATTCAAAATTTACATTAATTGTTTTTGGCAAATGAGTAGCTAAACTATAGAGATTAGTACACAGTGTCTTTAACTAATCTAGATTTGAATTTACCAACATTATCAAAAGATAGGCGTTTCAAAACATATTGTGGAGGATTCACAAGACTAGGTAAGTGTCTCATTTGCTAAAGCATCTGGAACTCCATTAGTTTCACGGTATATGTGTCTGATTTGAATTTATGGAATTCCAACATAATTTTTTTGCAATCAAGAAGAAGATGCATGAGTGGTCTATCAAATTGTGATTCTTCCACTATAAGATTAATTGCCTCTTTGGCGTCTGATTCTATATGGAGGACTTTCACTCCCATGTTTTTTGCCAAAATTAAACCATCTCGGATCACCCACAATTCAGCGACCAAACTATTATTGATTCCAATTCTTCTTTGGACTCCTTTCACTAGGGCTGATCATGGGCGGGTCGGGCCGATCCTGAAGGCAACACCGAGACCGAGACCGAAATTTCGGTCTTGCCTTCTAGAGGACCGAGACCGACCTCTGCCAAAAAAGCCCGCTCGAGTCGGTCTTTCTTGACTCGGGCCGGTCTCGGTCCTGGACCGAATCTGGCCGCCCCCCCAAAAAAAACAAAAAACTGAATTTGTCTAAATACAAACATAATTGGAATCAAAGTAACAAAATTACAAAGTACAAATCAAAGTAACAAACATACAAAGTTCTAAACAAAGTTCATTTTCTCCCATAGTTCCAACATACATCATTGATTTTTAGGGTTTGCATAGTAAATTCGGTATGGGCCGGTCCTAATTGGGCTTTCGGGAAAAAAGACTGAGGTCGAGACTGACCTTGAAGAAAAAAACTCGTTCGTTCAGTCTCGGTCCTAGTCGGGCTGATTTTATCGGAAATTCGGGCCAACAGTCTTTTTTTTATCACCCCTACCTTTCACCCATCCACCCCATTCGTTCCCAAGTCAAAATTTACATAAAAATACAGGTTGCACCCTAATGTCTTAAGAACAACCGAAAAAGTTGTTAAATAAAATAACTACTTATTATTAAATACAATCCCAACTATTCTAACACGCATCTAAGCCCCCGAACTTATGGGTTCAACTTGGACTTCAACGACAGACATAATGCAAGGCGAGGCATCAACTTCTGGCAATGTGCAGTTTTAAATTCAAAAAATATGTTCAACTTAGCAGATTCAATTCTTATATTTGACCTTCTTTTTGTGGTTATTTTCTTTATAATTTGTCTATATCCTAATAATTATTACCCTCTAAATTAAAATCTTGACTCTATACTATTATCTATTACTCTACCGATAAATGTGGTGACAGTTGACGTCATGGAATTCAACGACTTTGCGCGGCATTTAATTGAGACCTTCCTACTATAGCTGTATTACTATTTCCTCCCGCAGTGACTACGTAACTTCTTTTCCATGCAAATACAGTCTTATATAAACAAGGCCACCCGTTTTTTTGTCTCTGCTTTAATTCCTCTATCAACTTATAGCTCTCTATTTAATGTATCCATGGACTTCCTTTTCTTGCTCACACAACTCTCAATCGCACTCTTCCCGTCCTCTCATTCGGGATCGATCGGAACGCTGGAGATCGAGGCTCGATCATGGATCTATCGACGGCTATTATGGTCTTATCCGCGGCATTGGCCTACATCTTGTGGTTCAAGTTCATTTCCCGATCCTTGCGTGGTCCGCGTGTCTGGCCGGTTCTAGGAAGCCTCCCCGGTCTGATCAAACACTCGAACCGCATGCACGATTGGATCGCAGACAACCTCAGGAACCACGGTGGGACCTACCAGACCTGTATTGCCCCGATACCCTTCCTTGCTCGGAAGCAAGGACTCGTGACAGTCACGTGCGACCCGAAGAACTTAGAGCATATTCTCAAGAACCGATTCGATAACTACCCAAAAGGTCCGACCTGGCAAGCTGTCTTCCACGATCTCTTGGGAGACGGGATCTTCAACTCAGATGGAGACACGTGGCTGTTCCAGCGTAAAACCGCTGCACTAGAGTTCACCACACGAACCCTCCGTCAGGCCATGGCTCGGTGGGTGAACCGGTCTATAAAGAATCGGTTCTTTCCGATCCTGAAAGAGGCTCAGCTGGAGGGTCGAGCCGTTGACCTCCAGGACTTGTTGCTTCGGCTCACTTTCGACAACATATGTGGGTTAGCATTTGGGAAGGACCCTCAGACGTTGTCTGTGGGGCTCCCTGACAATGGGTTCGCCACGGCTTTTGACCGGGCCACGGAAGCCTCACTCCAACGGATAATCTTACCGGAGATCATATGGAAGTTCAAGAAGTGGCTCGGGCTCGGGATGGAGGTTAGCCTGACCCAGAGTCTCGACCATATCGATCGGTACTTGTCTGACATCATCGAGACACGTAAGCACGAGCTAACGAGCCGACAGGGGGAGAACGTACACGACGATCTATTATCCCGGTTCATGAAGAAAAAGGAGTCGTACTCAGACAGGTTCCTTCAAAAGGTTGCACTCAATTTCATCCTAGCTGGACGTGACACGTCATCTGTGGCGCTGAGCTGGTTCTTCTGGGAGGTCAGTCAAAACCCTAGAGTGGAAGAGAAGATCCTCCTCGAAATCTGCACCGTTCTGACGGACACACGTGGCACGGACCCCACCAAATGGGTTGAAGAGCCACTTGTTTTCGACGAGGTCGACCGCCTGATCTACCTCCGGGCGGCCCTGTCAGAGACACTAAGACTCTATCCTTCTGTGCCGGAGGACTCGAAACATGTCATCGCCGATGACACACTCCCGAGCGGTGACTTCGTCCCTGCCGGATCGAACATCACGTACTCGATATACTCTGTCGGGCGTATGCCCTTCATCTGGGGAGACGACTGCCTTGAGTTCAAACCCGAACGGTGGTTGAGCCCAGATGAGACCAAGTTCGAGGTTAAGGACTCGTACCGGTTCCTCGCATTCAATGCCGGTCCGAGAATCTGTTTGGGGAAGGATTTGGCTTACTTGCAGATGAAGTCGGTTGCGGCCGCTATTCTGCTCAGCCACCGACTGACTGTCGCGCCAGGGCACAAAGTGGAGCAGAAGATGTCTCTCACATTGTTCATGAAGTATGGACTCAAAGTAAACGTGCACTCGAGGGATTTAAGGCCCGTCGTAGCCAAGATCCACACCATGGGTCATGGGGTGGTCCACGGTGGTACGGTCGGAGATTTGTGAATACATATATATGTGATAATAAGTCCTACAATACATCATATGATCGTATCTGTACGTATGATGGGAATTTTTAATTGAGAATAAATCATGATTATATTGTATTATTATTAATATTATTTATAAATTTGTATTATTATACTGTAATCCATTGAGAACCAAAGTCAAGGATAATGATATGGCCCAATCGTCTCATTATTGCTTGCATGTGACATGAACATGACATTTCTAATTACCTCCTACTCCACAACACGAAAATGACTTGCAGGATCATCGCATTTAAGAGCCAGCAAAAATGGATCGCCACCCATACTCTGGGTTGGTGATTTTCATTGAATCTTAATAAACACCACACAAACCCTTTTAGGGTTGACTGAAATGATTAAAGAGTAGGTTTTGAAATGAAAAGTATCACTTTACAAGTTTGAATCTCGCATTGAAAATAAATAATTTTATACAAAATGATAATAGAGATATTATCTCTTTTTATTTTTAAAAGAGTAGGATCTTCATCCGGACTAATCACTCACTATGGTCGAATTAGTTTGAGTCAAGACTTAAACCATAACTATTTCAGTTGAGACTTAATTTAAGTCGCGATCGAAAGGGGACTCAATTATAACATATATATATTTTTTGAATTGTGACATTTTTAAAGGTAATTTATGTTATTTCTACAATTTTTAAAACATATTTTGTTAAGTTCGATTAGAAAATTTAATAAAATGAGGAAACTCAATAGATTTTTAAACATTAGGAACTAAACTTTTTGTTTTTAAACATTATAGAGAAAACTCGATTTTGAATCGATCATGAGGAAACAAAGTGATATTTAACTATTTTGTCAAATGATAAGGTTACATTGAGGCGCATTGTGAGCTTTGATTGGCCATAGGCTTGTATGAAAGTATAATTAGGTAAATGTACATAGAGACATTAATACTTAGCCAAACATTAAGTCTAGAGCTTCTAAATACGATTGTCCTTTTTCTTAAAACCCACAAGGAAGCATACAAGAGATAAAATAGTGTTGCTTGGATACATCTTAGTACTATTAAATCCATTCACTTTAAGGGGAAATGCAAGCCTTAAATTATAAGGACTATTATCCCCTCATTGCTTTCTTGAAAAGTTTGCACATATAATTCTTTTACTCTAAATATAATATATTAAAGAAACTCTTGAACAACACACTAAATTGGTGAAACTTGTTCTGGTGTTTGTTCTATGTAACAGATAGCTTAACATCTATTTATACTATAATAGAGAAAAAATATTAAATCCTCAAGTGTCTAAAAAACTAGGGTTAAATACCAATGAGCTACCTGAATTTTGGACATTTTGTAACGAGCTACCCAAACTTTAAAAATTCAAATTGAGTCACCTCAACTTGAATGAAGGTACAAATATATATATATATCTCCGTCCAATTTTCCAACGAATTTCCGACGAAATTATGTCAACAGTTGACGGTGAATTGGACGGAGGTAACTATTTGCATTCGTCCAAGTTGATGTAGACCGTTTTGAATTTTTAAAGTTTGGGTAGCTCGTTGCAAAACGTCCAAAGTTCATGTAGCTCCTTCGTATGTAACCCAAAAAACTATGGAAAGGGATTAGCCTAGAAAATCTTAGAACCTCAAGAGAATTTTCTAGAAATTATAAATCCTAAATTATCTAGATACAAACTACACTCGTAATACTATTAGGTCATTCTTCTTGACTCAACTCTTTCACTAGTAGCTCATAAAACTTTGGCACATAAAAATCAATCTTCATTTGCAACATTATCCCTCAATATGAATTTCTTTTATGTTTAATTTCTTCAATATTTCCGTCTAATTTATATTGCTATGGACCTTTCACTTTTGCTTTTCCATCTTTATATCATTTTCTTTTCTTAGTTCTAGTAGAGCTCTCATTACTTGACTTGAGAATTTCTGATCCTCCTTTTCTCGAAGTTCTCATTCTTCTAACGTTGTTTGCTCCATATTTAGCTGTTCAACATGATTTTATACCATTTTTAGTTTTTGTTTTTGAAACTCTTCTTCTAACATTTGTTGAGAATTTTTTGAAACTCTTCATTCTTCATACGGGTATCTCCTTTCATGCTCATGTTTTACTATTAGTGTAACTGTTTCGACTTTATTGAACATCCTAAAGTTTCACTTTCATTCTTCCTTATTGAAAGATTTAAAAAAAAAACTTCAATTATTGGACGTATCACAGAGCAAGAATAAATGGTAACAATATTTTGATCCGGATAAAGATATGATATAACGACCAATCTTACTGATCATGGATTCACAACTGCTTTATCATCGACTTCTCCGTGGACATCTCCACGAGTAGTCTAGCTCACCCTTTCTCCATAATTTTCTTTAAATATGTTTCTTATTGTAAGTCGATATGACATACATGTCATCCAATCGTGCACTAGTGTAAATGACACCTGCATTGATCATCTCAAATTTCGGAGAAACTTTCTATAATTCTAACAAAATAAAATGTACATACCTGAATCAACTCATTCTCTATCGGGATGAGATTTTTCTTCACACCTAGAACACCGTAGATACTATCGAGTCTGATTGGTGTCCCACCTCTAACGTTTACATTACCACTAACGTTTGTTTCTAATGTCATTCTCTTCCAGCTGAGCCGCTAGCGCGCATTTATCTTCACCTAGTTTTGATCTCGATCATTTGGTCAATGACATATGTGAAGTTAGAAGATTCTCGAACTCCTTCAAGGAAGGTTGTTGAACTCAACCTTAAATTGACATAAAACACGGTATCTACTCAGGATGTAATCCCCAAATATGTCACACTTTATCCACGCGTTCGAAATTAGCTCATTTGGGTTGAGAAAATTAATCTTCAAACACAAGTTCTTAACCTTTAAAACGAACTGCGAAGTCAACGACTGACCTTGTTTCGCATTCACCAAATCAGTCTCAAACATCTGTAGTTGGGCCTCATTTTTCTTATTGTACAACTGCTTTAGAGTCTTCCAAATTGAACTAGCATAGATGCATCGTAAGATATGCTCAAACACCCTTGATGATATCGATCTCTTCATGGAAATTTTGTCTTGGCATTCCTTCGCTTTCAGCATTTGATGTCCCTGACATTGTGTATGTCTCCTCTTGGGATGTAGTGTAAATCACTCCAATGACATCCCACAAGTCTTCGCTAAAGAGATAAGAATCCATGTATGATTTACAAATTCTTTAATTGGACGGGTTGAGTGGTTTCATACCTAGCTAGTCCACTTGCACGATTGGCACCATTCATATTTAGAGTATCGCGTCATCAAAACGGTGACTCTGATACCATGTAAACTAACGAATTGAGATTGCACTTACCTAAGAACGTAATTTATCGCTAAGAGAAGAACTCGTAAATATAACACTTTTACTCTAAATATGATATATTGGAAATTTTCTTGTACAACACAGTTAGTTCATGATGCCTGTTGTGGTGTCTGTTCTTATGGTTGTGTTGCAAATAACTCAACACCTATTTATACTAATTTAGAGAATTTTAAATGCTAAAATCTCCTGAAAACTATGGAAGATGATTACTCTAAAACGTATTAAAATCTCTAAAGAATTTTCTAGAATTTGTTTAAGTCCTACAATTCTTTGGATACAAATTAAAATTTTAATCTTATTAGTCATTCTTCTTGACCCAACTCTTCCTCTCCGAACCCATACAACTTAGGAATGAATATTTCACCAAAATAGACCTCATTTAATAAATATATACCAAAATGTCATCGGTTGAAAAATAAATACGAAAGTATACCTACACGTGACTCGGAGTCGCGGGTATAATTTTGTGTTTGACCCAGTCCCACTCGTGAATGTCATTCGCGGGTGGGACTGAGTTGTTTTTTTTGCCATAAAAAAGAAGTAAAAAAATATATTTGTATTATGATTATTTCAAATATATTTTTCCTGTGAGGGAAAAAATATATATGAAATAATCATAATACAAAAAATTATAATTACTTTCATTTCTATCACATTATTTATTGTTTTCTAAAAAATTATCATATGAGGGGAAAAAATATTTGAAATAATCATAATACAAAAAAATAAAATGATTGAAGAGTACTTCTGATGAAATCCCATTCAATTATAATATCCAAAATTTTCCATTATCTTGAATGATAATACTTTTGACAAATCGTTTCTTTTAGTACCTGAAACATTTTTGGAGAAGAAAACTGTCGACTTACCCTGGTTGACGTTTTGGCCCGAAGTTACACAAAAGTTTTCCAAAACCGAGTTGATGCAATTACAATTTTCAAGAGTAGCCTCTCCCATGAGGATGAGGTCATCATCAAAAAAAAAGTGGGACATATTCAGACTACATCTTCCCACTTTTATTCATTTCCATTAACTCTGCATCACTTTGTTATCAATAAGAAAAATCAGATATTTCATGCACATGATGAAGATATATGAGGATAAAGGGTCACCTTGTCTAATTCCGCATGTGGGGTAAAATGTATCTAGTTTACCCTCATTAAACAAAATTTTAATCAAAGAAGTGCAAAGAAGGAATACTTTAGCGTTTGCTAAAAGTCCGATCTCCCGTTAAGGACTAGAAAAGAATCTCTCAAGAGAAGTTAGTAGTTTCAAATCATACAATGATAATGAAAGAGAATCTTATTGGATATATATATAACTAACAATATCAAATGAATGAAAATCTTGAAGAAAGAAATCTATGAAAGATTGAAGATTTATAGAGACACACAAGTTGAGCCAAAAGTGAAAGTTCTATAGAATTACTAAGAAGAAAAAAATGTTATCAATAGGAAAAACTAATATTGAATAATCAAAAACATTATGGATTAGAAGATAATATTGATAAAAAGAAACATGGTTGACAATCAATATTAAGGAAAGTGTTCAAAAATAATATTGACTTTCATGGGTTAAGAAATAATTTGATTTTCATGACTAAGATGAACTTAGTATTTAGAGTTTTTTTATGAAATTTAGTATTTAGAGTTTTTTTCAAGTTTAGTATAAATGTATTTTTTTTATCATTCGTCAAGTTACTTACTGGCAACATTACCTCAATAAGAGAGTTGTATAAAAGTATATTTAGAGAGAACGTTATATATATATATATTAAAATACGTTTTTCTCCCTAATATTTGGGCATAATTCGATTTCGCTTTTAATATTTGTTTTCAAAAAAATTGTTCCTTCATGTTTGGTCATTTGTCGAGTTTTCCCCTTCTATCAGATTTTTCATCCAAACTTAACAAAATATGTTTGGAAAATAACAAATAATTTTAGGCATATCACAATTAAACCCTTAATTAATTTTTTTACTATATGTTACAATTAAATTTCAATTCGAATTAGACTTGATTAAGTCTCAATCGAATTGGAGTTCTATTTAACCCAATTAAATTTGGGTCGCTTTAGTCCAATTTAAAGGGCTAAGCGTATTGGTTTTAACCGAGACCAACTCCTTATCCATGGGCGAGCAGGTCTCGATTAAGGTAGTGGAGGGGCAGATTGAACGTTCTCATATTTTATAGGTACTTATTAGAACATTTAAAAGTTGGAAAAGGGGTGACTGGTGAGGATATAGAAAGAGAACCAAGGCTCATGTCATATTGTATGTTTGGGCCTGCATCATTGTACGGGCCTTCATCCAGTTGTAATTATTCTAACTAACATTGGTTGGTTGGTGAGCCCATTAAACCCTACCTTCTCATCTATTATATCTCTTAAAAATTTGTATATTCAACTTTTACATATGTATGAAAAGAAATTGTATTTATTAACTTTTCAAAATAGTATTCTCTCCCCCCACATTATAATATCATTTCATTATTTTAAAATTAAAATAAAAATATTAACTTGGTCAAGTAAATTTTAAATTCATAGAATTTTGACCCATGAACAACTCTATATTTCACTTTGGTATATGATACAAAAATATAATTATTTAAACTTAGTATTTCGTGGTAGATTTGTCACCAAATCATAAATGTACCAAATCAATCCCATCTACATCTAACTACAACTTCCAATGAAAAATGTCCTTTTCCTATTTATGGTATGGTATAACATTCCTCTTCACACATATAAATGGTAATAATGCCCCACCACCAAAGTACATGAGTGGGTTTAGTCATATCACCAGTGATTTTGGGTAGGCTTGTCCTTCGGGACTTCACAACTATGACATAAATGTCTTATTATTTTTACTATTTTTATAATTTATTTATTCATAATTCATAATTCACTTATATTGACACAATGAACAATTGAAATTTATGCTAATTAATTACATATGTTTTAAAATGTAACTGAACGATTTAAAAAAAATGTGAAAAATAACTAAAATACTCATTTACTTATCTTCCTCATCTTCTTCATTTTTAATTTTTTTTTACGATTTAAATCTGATTTTGAACTCATGTATGTTTTTTTGGGTTCCAACTGAACTCATATATGCATTTTGCGCAAATCTGACTTCGAAATCAGATTTCAAGCATAAACATATAAAGAACAAGATAAAAGGGGAGAGTAAAATTGTTATGTTAGTGATCATTTCATTACTTGTGACTGAATACGACAAGTTTGGTAAAATAAAATAAATAAATATACGTGACCGTTTAACTAAAAAATAATCATTTAATTATATACAAGTGACTTATGAATTTAATTATATACAAGTGACTGAGGAGTTACCAAAAATATAATAAAATTAACTTATATTCAAATTCCACTTGAGAACTCCGAATTTTTGACCGATATTTACCTCAAAAGAAGAAGAATTACAGATATATTCTCGATTTGTTAACAAATACGAAAGTATACCTACTCGCGAATTAGATTTGCGAATATAGCCTTAAAAAGCCCCCTGCGAGTAGCTTCAGCCAAGAAAGTGACTTGCTTCACTAATCACTATTATAGCAACTTCATACCACACATATTTCGTCCTGTCAAAATGAAAGGACAACACGCATTCTAAATAAACTTTATAGTTTTATGACACAAATGTTTCTTTATATATAGTTTCTTTCTTAATTTTTGAATCAGCTTTACGTTTTTTGAAGTTCAATCCGTCAATAACATTAGATGGATTTAGCATTAGCAAGTGGCAAAAAAAAAGCAAATTACTACTCACAAATACCGTTCGATAAGTTTTGTTAAGTCTCTCTCCTCGACTATTTAGTGAGAGAAAGTCCCCTCCTTCGGGTTTCGTCGGTGGGAAAGTCCCCGTCCTTCGGGTTTCGTCGGAGAGAAAGTCCACACCGTTGTCGTTCGTCCGCCGCCGGGAAGCCTCACGATTCGGTAACCGTTCAGAAGGGTTTGGCTCTGGCAAGTGAACCCCTATGTTAATTGCATCGATTGGAGTTTCCATCTCGTGGTCTCGCCATCTCACCCCGTAACCGAACCCTAACCCCCAAATCTACCGGTTCCCACCCGAATCCCACCGGCGACTCACAACCAACCAAACCCCCACCCTCACTCAAACCTAACACCTGTATCTTCCTCTCTAACCATCATCCACAACCCCACCCACCGAACACCACTACAGCCCATTGTTCCAGAATCGAGGGTCGCCCGCCTAATTGGTTCTTTCTCAAGGTCTGCAGCAGCTAAGCTGTGGTTTGCTGAGTTGTAGGGCACGTCTCCTCCCCGCATAAGCTGATTACTGGGAGATGGAGGTTTTGCTTTGAAACCCCTAGCTCCGCCAAATCCTCGAAGTGAGGAAGCTGGCCCTTGAAGCATCGGGACACCACCTCTGTACACTCGACCCACCCAACTCTGCCATAAGAACCGAACTTAATCCCCTTGCGTACTTTCGTTTTTTTACAGATTGGTATCACACTAATTTGGGTTTCTGTGGTTATGTTCATAGGGATTCTTCAAGCATGGATGCTCCTCAGGGGCAAAAGCCAATCCGCAATGTCTCCCCATCAAGTGATAGAACATACCACGATCGTCTCATGCTCAATCTGAAGGTTACAGTCGATGACCATCAAGGGTTGCGCTGTGTTGGAAAGGTCCTGTGTGACAGGATTGTGAAACCGGTGGCGGTTTAAAGAGTGCTTAAAGCGCATGGAGCCGATACTCAAGGGTGAGTATCACTGACATGGGCAACTCGGTCACGATGTTTGAGTTCGATGACCCAAGGGACATGGTTGATGCCTTGGATTTTAGCTCTTGGGCGATACAGGGTCATTGCTTATCCATCAAGCAATGGGAAGGATGTATGCGATTAGAAGATGTAGCCTTTCATCAATTGCAATTTTGGATACAAATTCATGGCCTAGAACTGGATAAGCTAAACGAATCAAATGATGTTATTATTGGAGAAAGCCTAGGTAGAAATATCCATGTTGATAGCATTAAGGGGCCGAAAGGTTTGGATAGAAGCTATATTTGGATTAGGCTAGAAATTGATGCTAGTAAACCCCTAGTGCCTGGCTTATGGTATAAACGGTCGAATGGGGACAAAAGTTGGGCAACTATAAAATACGAAAGGCTAGGAGAATTCTGTTTTAGTTGTAGGTGTCTTGGACACACAGAGTGAGCGTGCAATGAACCGGTCGTCATGGTTGAGGATAATCCAAGGCAGCCATGCTACGAACCGTGGTCACAGGCTGAAAGACCTCGACGTCGTGAAACCACATGGGTCGAGGTGGGTAAGGGCAGAGGAGGATCATCCTCTGGTCGAAACAGTCAGAATTGGCGCACCCCGAACCAGACTCGAGGAGAATCAGGGAAGACCGACATGAGACAGGAGAGGGAACGAGGTAGTGAAGACCTGAGTCTGGTTCCAGGGGTCTTGAGCCAAGAGGGACAGGGGATTGCACCGATTCAGGACCTAATGGAGGTCCAGACTCACACATATAGCAGGCCAAGTTCAGAGACGAGACCACATCTCGGTGGAGAGGGTCCCATTGGGGGAGCAGTGCCCTATGGGACAGGGAAAAAACCTGCAGCGGAGGAAGGGAACCTAGTCACGATCTGGGTGGAGTACTTGTCACCCAAACACCAAAGGTGGCAAGTCCAAGATCCACCCCCGTGAGAAGGTATGGGACCCCAAGAAGACAAAACAAGGCGAGCCCCAAAAGAAATGAGTACTACGTGGAGTTCCCGACCGAATTCAGCTCACCACCCCGGGAGACTAACATCACTTCTCCCACGGGTCTGAGCCCCTTGGTGCGGAAAATGACCCTTAAACGTAAAGTCTTGGAAATACAAGACTTGAGTCCGAATGAAGGGGAGGATATGTGGAATAAACAGTGTCTTCACATAGAGTATGGACCGACTAGTGGAGGAGAAGACAGGGACTCGAATGATTCCCATATAACGAGGAGAGGAAGCAGGGGAGGAAAAGGGTCAAAGAACCGAACAATCAGAAAAGGCAAATCCAAAGACCGATTGCAAGCAATGGACGAAGATATGGGTTTCGGTGGCTGTCCCAATACAGCCACGGGTGCCCAATGAGTGCTCTGGTGTGGAACTGTTAGGGATTGAGATCGGACCTGACAGTTCCCCATCTAACCGAGCTCGGACGGAAGCATCAACCATAAATTATTTTTATGATGGAAACGAAGAACAAGGAAACGATATGTGAAGGGGTTAGACGCAAACTCAAGAGGGAACATGGGAGTTATGTCGAACCCGTTGGCCTATCGGGAGGCTTGGCTCTATGGTGGAGAAAGGAGGTACACGTGCGGATCCATTATAAGAACACGTACCTAATTGATACTTCGGTACGGTTTCAATCCGATGCGAGGGAGGTGAAGATTACTTGGGTGTATGGACACCCGGTTTGGGAGGAAATGGTCAAAATCTGGGATTACATTCGACACATGGGGAGGAGTAGAAACGAACCGTGGTTATGTATTGGGGACTTCAACGACATAATCCAATCCCATTACAAGGAAGGAGGAAGGCCAAAGGATCCAAAAAAGATGGACACATTCAACTCCCTAAGGGCCGACCTGAATCTATTTGATGTCGGCTTTAAGGGCAATCCATACACGTTGTGCAACAATTGGGAGGGCGATGAAAGGATACGTGAACGTTTGGATTGGGGCATAGCCAATGCCGAATGGCTTAATACCCATCTGAGGTCGGTCATCTTCCATAAACCAGCAATTGGATCAGATTATAGTTCATTGCTCCTTATGCTAGACCACCGTGATGAGAAGGGTCGCAAAGAGTTCCGGTTTGAGGCAATGTGGATGGAAGACGAAGGGTACGAACATACGATAAAAACAGCTTGGACACCCCACACGACAAGGGTTAGGAGGCCCGCCTTCTACACCCAAATCAAACGTTGTCGCATTAAGCTGGTCCAATGGAGCAAGGCACATTATCTCAACAATAAGGTGAAGATTGCTCAAATTCAAAAACAAATCGAAAGGATTCAAAGGGAGGACAATTCGGTTCATAGGAGTACGAAAGAGAAGGACCTTAAGCTGGAGTTGGCCGAGCATTGGAGGAGGGAGGAAAAGTATTGGAGTTAAAGGGCCTGAGTCAGGTGGCTTGGCGAAAGAGATAGGAACACATTCTTCTTTCATAAATCCACCTTGGAGAGATGGAATAGAAACAAGATTAAGAGCATACAAAGGGATGATGGCTCATGGACCAAATCAGAAAAAGAAATCAGTCATGAATGTGAGAAGTATTTCAAGCACCTTCTCCAAACCAAAGGTACAAGAGCTCCTACACATATCCTGGAATGTGTGGACTCGATCGTTACTAGGGAGATGAATCAGAGGCTCCTAAAACCGGCTACAGAAGAGGAAATCAAACACGAAGCCTTTCAACTAGGGGGTGAGGGCACCTGGTCCGGATGGGTTCCCTGGTATGTTCTATCACAAGTACTGGGACATTGTGGGACCTGATGTCATCCATGCAATAAGGAACTTTCTATCAAACGGTACACTTGACTCTGATTTTTATGATACTGATATTGCTCTAATTCCTAAGGTGCAAAACCCTTTCAAAACAACCCACCTTAGACTTATCAGTTTGTGCAACTTTGTGTACAAAGTGATGTCGAAAACATTAGCAAACCGACTGCAAGCCATATTACCTCTATTGATATCCCCTTTCCAAGGGGCATTTGTGGCTGGCAGGTTAATTCATGACAACATCATCGTGGCCCACGAGGCCTTTCACCACCTGCGGATAAACAAGAGAGCACATATGGAGGAATGCGCAGTGAAGATTGACATGAACAAAGCGTATGATCGGGTGGAGTGGAGTTTCCTCTTGGATACTATGCATCGTATGGGATTTAATGATACTTGGATTCGATGGATGGAGGGATGCATCACCAAAGTACGATATAGAGTCATAATCAATGGGAAGAAGACGGATAGCTTCTTACCAACAAGAGGTATTCGTCAAGGGGACCCCCTATCCCCTTATTTATTCCTATTTGTAGCTGATGTGTTATCCAGACAGATCACTCAAGCAGTGGTAAAGGGACAGCTTGAGGGAATTCGGATTAGGAGGACGTGCCCAGTAGTGCACCACCTCTTATTCGCGGATGATTCCATATTTTTCATAAAGGCGGACACTCATAATGTGAACGGTCTCAAATCAATTCTTGAGGAGTATAGCCAGACTTCGGGCCAAAAAATAGAGGGTTAATTAACTGAAACCTTACACATGTTTGCGTAAGTGACTAATAGGTTATAACTTGTGCAGGAAGATTACACATGTTTCATCATGTGATTAATTGATCATTTTTACTGTTCATCGTTAAAAATCACTGTTAAATCACTATTTGGATACATAAAATGACCAAATTACCCTTACCTTCATTAATTAAGTACAGACAAAAGGAAGAAGACGATGAAGACTCTTCTTCATCCTCTAGATGAACAAAGTTCCTTAGCTCCTTCTTTCATGAACCGATCGGCCCCATGGCTTTAATTTGGTCATTCAGAGACATTGGGTCGTGAGTCTGGAGGTTCCATGATTCCATGGTTGCTTCAATTTTGAGGTAATTACAAGCATTTGTAGTATTTCGTCCCAATTTTTCCTTCGATTGTGAAAAATTCTAATTTTGGTAAGAACCCTAATAAGGGAGATCTCAAAATTGGAAAACAGACCGAGGTGGGAATGGAAGAGATGCACTGAATTGGGGATTTCGATGAGAAGAAGATGTTTTGATGTATTTGTTCTTGAATTTGGATTTGTTGTTGAATATTTTGTTGAAATGAGTTTAAGTTCTTCAGATTCTGGATTTTAGTTCTGCAGATCCTTGGTTTCATTACATAGTATCTAAATTAAAGAATTCATTCTAACGTGAAATTTGATTAAATGGTTACATATGTTATCCTAGAATATGATTAAATGGTTACGTATGTTCCTTGTAATGTGATTAAATGGTTACGTATGTTCCTTGTAATTTGATTAAATGATTACGTATGTTTTCTTAAAATGTGATTAATACGTTAAAATTGAGAATTATTACTGAGGTTAAAAAAGAGTAGTGTTGATCCCTGAAAAACTAAAACACCGCCAGAATCTGGTATGGGTTTCTTCTTTCTCTTCTTGCAGCAGAGGAGTCCTAGTTGAATGCAAAGGATCTACTATTTCTAATGCATTGCCTTCTTGATAAAGCTTCCATGTATGAGAAGAACAAATTAATGGATAAATTAGGTGGTATTTGTGTGAAATTATGGCAAATCTTAAGAGGGGATGGTTACCAAATTGCATAATGAAATTATGGGCTGATTTTGTCAAAAAAATCGTCTACACACTCAGTATGTTTTTTTGCATTTAAATGTTCATCAAGCAGTATGTTGCTTGCTCTGATGTCTCTATGAATAATCCTTTCAGGAACTTCTTCGTGTAAATAGAGCAGGCTTCCCAATCCTCACGGACAAGCTCTGTTCACGGCAGACACCACCACCCAATCAAAACCAAATTTGAGCAGAGAACTGGTGAAACTATACTGAGTAGGCAACCGAACTTGGGCAAAGCAATTAGAAGAGAAACTAGTTGATGCCATTGCTACGCTAACTACATTTTGTGTTAACTGAATTTGTTGGAACTTCGATTTGTGTTAACTGAATTTGTTGTTGAATATTTTGTTGAAATGGGTTTCAGTTCTTCAGATTCTGGGTTTCACAACCTGACAGTAAAAACACAAGAAACTAAGCTGTAATCCTAGAATGTGATTAAATGGTTACGTATCTTCCTTGTAATGTGATTAAATGGTTACATATGTTATCTTAGAATGTGATTAAATAGTTATGTATGTTTCTTGTAATATGATTAAATGGTTACGTATATTTTCTTAAAATGTGATTAATACGTTAAAATTGATCTCTGAAAAACTAAACTCAGATTTTCAATTATCCCAAATATTGCAAAAACTCAGTTGGTTTTCATGGCGCCTATGCCCACCCGTCTTGAATGTTACCAATTTGTATTTGTCTCCAATCCAACTTAAGTTCCATGAGAACAAATAAAGTTCCATGAGAAATATATTGGACATATATCATGCAAATCATAAGATACATTGTATAGTTACATTGTATAACATGTCGCTGCAAACTACCAAGGAATCCTCAAGCCAATTGCTTTATTACTTCAGATACAATCCAGCCAATCTGGTATATGTATCCAATATCTATACATAAACCTGTAAAACAAGATGCTCTTGCAGATAATGAATTAGTATATATGTATATGCAAAGGCAAGTTAGTATCTACAACAAAACTATGAAATAAACGTATGGCGGAAAAGAGAACAGGTATAGATTTACACCTCAGAAAGGATATCACTTGCCATCAAGTTAAGCACTTTGATTGTAGATGTTAGGTTGTTGATGGAGAATGTATCTTCTGAATGAGGCATACAAGAAGTGGCCTGGAATAAAATAGGGGGAAAAGATAAAACAGATGCAAAAACAGAAACTTGCACTAATTTGGTAAAAATGAGTCCACAAAAAACTTTCAGATAATTCAAGAAAGCGAAATTTTAATCTCTCACTATGAGGGATTAGTCAAGTGAGGAGGCTTCAACACCATCGTTATAAAAGAAGAATAGGAAGAAGAACTCATCTCTCATACAAGCATAAGCACCGGAGGTTGGTATATGATTACTTTACCTGAGACAGACACGATTCAAAAGAGATTATCTCTTTCTCAAATGTATCACCCGAAGCCTCATCCCACACCAGTGTTGCACTCATAATAGAAGCATCTTCAGATTCCGCCAGTTCAATCTATATTACAAATTTGAATAATTCATACATCTCCAATATTTCTGGCAAAAGCTTTAATGAAGCATAAATACCAGAATTAACTACAAGGTCGTTATAGATTAATGATAACAAGGAAAGAAAAATACATGAGGGATGACAAAATGATATGAACCTGACACTTTTTTCATTGAGGACAACTCAGAATACAATTGAACATCCACAAAGCCATAAGCTGTTATAAGTGTGGTAATCGAGCATTTATCGAGCATCTTTGTGGTAATCAACAATATCTCCGACACCCGTTCTATTGTGATGAAAATTAGTAATTTATTTCAAAAAGAACGAGATAATTTGAAAGAGAAAGGAGATAAGACATTGATTCTCTCCAACTTAAAAGCCTGGTTTGCTATCATTCGATGCCCCTCCCACTTTCGCCTTTAAGGCCTTCGATGGCATCGGCTTCGCCTGAGCTTCGGTGTACAGACGCCCGATCTCGAGGATGTTTTCGAACACGGGGTGGAATCCTGGCCCCGAGATGCCTTGTTTGAGGAAATGAGCATGGATCCTCCATGGGAGGTAGATGTGGAAGTATCCGAGCTTGAAGAGGATAAGAAAGTGGAAGAGATGAAAGGGAAGCACCGTCATTTCAGAAGGGTCACGTGACCTGCACATGAGCATTAGACAGAAAATTTTAACGGTTGAGTGACGGAGTAACCAATCAGTCACATGCTGGAACATGTGTAACGTTTCAGTCACGCGAAAAAATATGTGTAACCAATTAATCACATTGGTCAAACATGTGAAACGTTTCAATTAATTAACCCAAAAATCAATCTCCACAAATCGACCATTCATTTCAGCACTGGGACAACAAGGGGGACAAGAGGCCTGGTGTGTCTGGCGCTGGGGATACCGGAGGCACAAAGTGCGGGGAAATACTTGGGCATCCCCACGGTTTGGGGCAGGTCTAAACGGGAGGCTCTCGGGTACTTAAAGGATAGGATCTGGAGCAAATTAACTGGATGGAAGAATACGTATTTGAGTACCGCAGGGAAGGAAATCCTTCTCAAGGCGGTGATCACAGCTATACCTACCTATGCGATGGCCTTGTTCAGATTTCCCAAAACATGGTGCGAGGAAGTGATGGCGATGATGGCGAGGTTCTGGTGGGGAAAGGATGTGGATAAACGGACCATACACTGGAGAAAGTGGGACCGCATGGTCAAACCGAAGTTGAAAGGGGTAATGGGGTTCAGGGACATCAATACCTTCAACGAGCCAATGCTCACAAAAACGGCATGGCGACTCCATAATAGCCCCGACACATTTTGGATCAAAGTGATGAAAGGTATATATTTCCCAAACTCGAACATATTTCAGGCAAAGAAAGGAGGTCGAGCATCGTGGGCATGATCGAGTATTATTGAAGGAAGGAGCATCCTTCAAGCGAAAGGAATATGGCGAGTCGGGAATAGGGAATCAATTCGGGTCTTCCAAGATGCATGGATCCCCACGCTTAGGGGCAACTGATTGGTGAGACCCACGAACAGCGAAGTGGACTCGGAGATAAGGGTGGTGGACATAATGGAGGTCGAAGGGGGGGGAATTGGAATACAACCCAAATCTGAGGGGACATTACAGCGGAGGAGAACATTGCTATCCAAGCCATCCACCTCCCCCGAGGCCGGACCCGCGATAGGATGGTTTGGCCTACGTCGAGGTCGGGGGTGGCTCACCCAAAACTTGTGTATCAACGACTAATGAAGAGGAGCGATGGTGAGGAAACCAACCGAGCTTCATTCTCACGCACCCTCGGCTCGATAACATGGCGTCAAATCTGGAAAGGGTCGACTATCCCCAAGGTAAAACATTTTATTTGGAAGAGCTGTAATCGAGCTCTACAGGTGATGGAAGAGCTGTATCACAGGAAGATCAGCTTGACACCGTGCTGCTCTTTCTATGGCAAGGTCGAGACAATCGACCATGCCCTTCTGGAGTGCAGGTGGGTCTGATCGATCTCGTTCGGCAGCATAGGTGTCCGTTGGGGAGACGACCCCCCCACGATCATGGCTAGAATGGCTCAAGGATTTCGAGGCAGGGATCACAAGCCATGAAGATGGGGCATTCCTCAAAACACAATTCGAGACTATGGCATGAGAGATATGGAAGGAGCGATGTCGAGCACACCACGACAATGACACACCAAACCCAACCATTACGATGGAGCGCGACCTTCGACTAGCTAGGGAGAGCTGGAACAGCAAACTGAAGGTCCCACCCTCCACGTCGCAGCCGACAAGGGCAGCTCCGCCATGGAAACCACCGGACAAAGGCACAGTAAAGATTAACTGTGACGGAGCGTGGGACACCATGACAGGACGGGGAGGAACGGGAGTCTTGGCAAGGGACGAATCGGGCAAGCTTATGGACGGACGACATTCCTCACGAAGGGATGTCTCGACACTTAATATGCCCGAGCAATACAACAAGCGGTGGTGTTAGCAATTCACAACTCATGGAACAATGTCATAATCGAGTCGAACTCCGAGCAGATCATTAAGCAATTGGATGGGCCGGCGGAGGAGAACGACTGGATTGTGGAGAACATCATCAATACGATTAAGAGGTTGGCGGCAAGAATCAAGAAGATATCATGTCATTTGGTGAGTCAAACGGCAAACCGATGTACGGATTGAATTGCAAGGCAATCCCAAAGAGAGATGTGTATAACTAATTGGGTGTGCGAACCACCATCTAATGTGTTATCTTTGCTTTTGTTAGATCAAACATTTTCTCATTAATGATAAGTATGCATTTGGCCAAAAAAAAATACCGTTCGATATACTTTCGTATTTTGTTTAAAAGTTGAGAATATATTCGTAATTTTTTTTCTATATTTGAGGTATATTCATAACTATAAAGAAAGACTGGCTCAGTTGTTGTAGTATACACTATACACTTTTCACCACGATCACATATTTGATTGGTTAAAATTAAATTAAAAGCTATAATAGCCAATCTTAATAATGCAGTGTAATCATTCATCATCATTCCATATTCATAACCAAACAGCACTAACAATGATTTACATCCGACACATCTTCATAATATTAAAATAAAATACAACAGCAGATCCAAACAACAAGATGCTTGAAACGACAGAAAATGTTTGAGAAGATAGCAGCTCTTCAGCTGAAAGGAAGCAGTAACAGAGATCGATCGCTCATTGCCTGGACTTGAAGGGGATGGCTCTGATGACTATTTGGTGGTACAGCGCCGCCAGTGCAGCTCCGATGAATGGTCCGACCCAGAAGATCCACTGCTCCCCAACAAAAATAATATAATAAGTCACATGATTCAACTCAGTAACCTCTGATTCAGCTTAAAAATAGTAAATCATCACCTGGTCGTCCCATGCATGGTCCTTGTCGAAGACGATGGCGGCTCCCAGACTCCTGGCTGGGTTGATACCGGTTCCGGTGATGGGGATGGTGGCCAAGTGGACCAAAAACACGGCGAACCCAATTGGAAGAGGCGCCAAGATCTGCGATCAGAGTTCAAATTAGGATGTTATGAAACCAGTCAAGGGAGAATTATGACTTCGATTCATCGGAAGAAGATGAAAACATACTGGAACGTGAGAGTCTCTGGCATTTCTCTTGGCGTCAGTGGCCGAGAAGACGGTGTAAACGAGGACGAAGGTTCCGATGATCTCAGCGCCGAGGCCGTCGCCCTTAGTGTAGCCGTGAGACACCATGTTAGCACCGCCGTTGAGGAGCTCATACTTTGCGCTGCCCTCGAAGCCCTTGACGACTCCAGCTCCGGCGATGGCGCCGAGGCACTGCATGATGATGTAGAAGACGGCTCTGGTAAGGGACAACTTCCTCGCCAAGAACAGACCGAAGGTTACTGCTGGGTTGATGTGTCCTCCTGGTACAATAAAATCCAGAGTTGGAAGGGCAAAAAAAAAGTTGGGTAACCACATCAAAATCATGTTTTTGGAGATAAAAGTAGAGACTTTTAGCTGACCTGAGATACCGGCGGTGCAGTAGACGAGGGCGAAGATCATGCCTCCGAAGGCCCAGGCGATGCCCTGGATTCCAACGGTGGTACACTTGGATTTGGCGCCGGCGACGCCCATGACGGTCAAAACGGTGATGTAGAGGAACAAGAAAGTGGCGACGAACTCAGCTATGCCGGCCCTGTAAAAGGACCACGATTTGAGCTCACCGGGCTCGAAAAGGGGCGCCGGCGGCGGCTCCTTGTAGTCCTTGTCTGTCTGAGCGGAGGTCCCGATGGGCTGCCTCTCAGGGAACTTGTTGGCTCCGAGCTTAACATCCTCCTCCTTTCCCTCCATGGTTGATGCACCAAACTCTGACTGAAACTGAACTGCGGTCCGACGAAGAAGAGTGGTTTTGAGGTTGAAGATGCTAAATAAACATATCAGGGGTTGATTTATAGGAGGAAATAATACCAATAATTAAAGCAACAGACAAAATCATTTGTCTCCAAAATTTATAAAAATTGAACAGTGTTCTTTAAAATTTAAATGACTTGTTTATACATCTGTAAAAAAAAAATCTAAACTTGTTTTTAATCTATATTTTTATTTATTATTATTAGGTATGTGAAATTTATTTTCTTACTATTTAGGACAGTTACTCCTATTAATATAACGATCATGCATTAATATATAAAAAATATCAAACAACAAATTAATTTTGTTTTTTACAAACAACAAAACCAAATTTTCAATTTTGAAATTGAGCAATCAACAAATATAACTCAAATTTTCACTATGTTTGAATGAAATTTTCAATGTTTGAGTATGTTATTAAGTCAATATTAGTTGAAGTGTTTTAAGTAAAGAATATTACGATTTAATAATTTTATCGAACATTAAAAAATTCGTTCAAATATAAGGAATATTTGAGATAAGTTTGTTGATGGCTTAATTTCAAAAGTTTGGTTTATTGTTGTTAAAAAATAAAATTCAATTTGCAGTTTGATTTTTCTCAAAGTTCTGTTGTTGTTTTTTTGTAATTAACCTAGATGTAATATACTTACAAAATATATTTTTTTACTAAATAATGGTTATAAGTTATAACTGACATATATACTAAATATAAGAAATTAAGAATGCGTGGATTTCAATCAATTAACAAATGAAGATTATGTGACAAGGAACAATACATACAGTTCTGGAAAGAGCAGAGGGCAGGTATTGAGCTTGTGGTGGGGGAGTCTCCTTGTACTTATCCCTTCAACAGAGTCTCTTTAAAAACAAAAAATAAATATTATTTATTTTTTTGTTTAGATTAAATAATTTGATCTGGTTCTTGATGATTGTCTGCGTCCTAATCCCGGTTGATTCCTTTGCCAGATCATGATCATGAATAATGTTGGTGAGAATACACAAAAATATGTATTTCTGTTTGGGTAATTTATCTTGACCAAAAAAAAAAATGATGGTAATTTACTAATTTCTAGCAAACCGTTTGATAAAATCATAATCTTGATTTTAATCTAATAATTTATAAATAAGTATTTTTTTTAAGTTTAAATTATATAAAAATATCGGGGAAGCAAAATCAATTACCTCATTCCGGCCTTACTAATTTTCTCTCCGTTCTCTCTCCAAAAAGCCCCAAATCAGTTTTTAGGGTTTCTGGGTGATTGTAGCGGATTCTCTCAGCTGTCCCAATCAGCTTGATACCTCTGGCATTTATTGCCAATCACTGGAACCGAAGGACTGGAGTTTGCAGCGGGGAAAGAGGGAGATGTCTCACTGAAAGCCAAACCGAACTGCAGACAGCTATGTGACAAACCGTATACTGAGCAGGGGAACAGGACACCGATTGCGACGGGTGATTGTGGCAATCAAGACCCCGAATCTTCAACCCCTCCCAGTTGGGAATTAATTGCCAGGGACTTACAGAATTAGCTCCAACCAATCACATCTAGGAGGGAGCTACAGGCCCATGCAACACATGCAATCGCCATTTTCACAAAGCTCCGAACCCTAAATCAGCATCTGTCAATCTGTTTTTTCCCTGATTTCCTTTCTTTTCACTTGATTGCAGGGGGTGGCGACGTTGTGACGACAAGTGGACCTCGGGAGGATGTCGAATCCTCAGGCAAAGTCTGGTGATCAAAACAGACCCCGGGATGTCCTGGACCAGGATTTCAACCCCCCTCAAATGGAAAGCGTCTGGTATGTCGGGAAAATTATCACTCAGAAACCCATTAAGCTGAATGTCATAAATAGCGTGCTAAAGCTTGGTCGAGATTTAATGATCTTGGGATTATAGAGATTGCCCCGGGCATATTGGAGTTTAAGTTTGATAGAGATGAGGATAGAACTCGGATAATTGACATGTCGTCGTGGGCTATTAATGGGTATATCTTAAGCATCAAGAGATGGGAGCCGAGCATAGGGCTAAATGAAGTGAATTTCAATGTGGTAACATTCTGGGTTCAAATACATGACCTAGGATACGAGAAATTTAGCACGACAAATGCCAAGCGAGTCGGTGATCGGATAGGACGTTGTGTGGAAGTGGAGCCGATGGAGACTCTTAACAAGAGGAGTTTTATGCGGGTGAAGGTTGATGTTGAGGTGAATAAACCTCTCATGGTATGTTTTTGGTGGACAAATTCACAAGGAGCGGAAAAATGGGTCACTATCAAATACGAGAGACTATCCGACTTTTGCTACGGATGTGGCACTTTGGGCCACACCACCCAAACGTGCAAGGAGGAGGTTATACGCTCGGAAGCCAATCCACACGCCCCAGCTTACGGACCATGGCTCGTTGGTGCTCGACCTAAGGCATTGAAATCCCCAGAGAAACAGAGGGGCGAGGCAGGCCATCGAACTCCGGGATCAAACACAAGAATGAGGAAGACCTGACACGAAGTTATGGAGGATGCAAAGATCGCTGAAGAAAGCAAACGTGCAAACCAAACTGACAGGAGCCCCAACCGAAACCAACCCATGGAAGATGACAGAATCGAAACAGAAACAGCAGAGGTGGGCATGGAAATGGAGAAGGAAGTGGACAACCCAACTGCGGCCCTATCAGAACTGGAGAACCAGACCATGGACAACACCATGATCGACCTAAACTCCCCACCAGCCGACAGCATGATGATCATCACAACAACAGCCGGAACCAGACCTCCAACTAGTCGTGCCCTATACCATGTGCCATCCTTACCATGCTGGAAACAAACGATGAACCACAACCCTAACTGTCGTGACATAGCCCACACCACCACCATACATAGCTACCACCATATCCAAACACATACCCCAATCCAAACCGAACCCCCATGCATAACACACCTCCCTGACCACAACGATACCCTACCCTACCCTTCCCAAACCACCCCCACTGCCCACACTCTATATGGTCGAGAACCCCCCCGACCCCCCCCCCCCCAAACGCCAAACCATGAGAACCAACCTATGATGACCGACCTAAGTCCATTCCTCAACCGCATGACGTTAAAACGAGCTCACTCAGAAGAGGACGAGGAGGGCCAAGCCGCAAAATGCCCTCGCCTCACACCAAGGAACCCCAACCGCCAAGCAAGGGGGACCTCCAGAACCAGAAGGACCAGCCCACGCAAGAAGGGAAACCGGGGCAAAGTAACGCGCAGGAAGGGCAATGCGATGGATGAGAGGAGAACCGAAAATGGAGATGTGAATGTTGCTGAATCAACGGGTTGTGGTGGCTGTCCCGAAACAGCCAGACGACCCCAATGAGTCTACTCATATGGAATTGTCAAGGTTTGAGGTCTTCCTTGACAATCCAAACACTAAAAGACCTCAAGAGAAGGTATCGCCCAAACATCATTTTTCTTATGGAGACAAAGAATGGGGATACTTTTTGTGAGACGATACGAAAGCAAGTTGGAATGGCACACAAGAAGTATGTTGCACCAAGAGGTGCATCAGGGGGACTCGCACTTTGGTGGGAGGAGGACGTGAAGATTGAAATTCTATATGCGAGCCACAATATTATTAATTGCAAAGTGGTAATCACCCGGGATGAGGAGCCGACCTTTATGACATGGGTATACGCCGACACGGATGAACATAGTCGAGGGGATAATTGGAACACACTTCGGCAACTAAGTGTGGGCCGAAACACCAAGTGGATTATTGTGGGTGATTTCAATACGATTAGCAAACCCCACGAGAAAGAGGGCGGAAGGATGAAACCACAAAGATAAATGGATGGTTTCAACAAACTAATGGAGGATATAGGTATCGAAGATATGGGCGCGAAGGGCCAAGCATACACATGGTGCAATAATAGGAGCGGGGACGAGCGCATTAGTCAAAGATTGGACCGAGCTCTCATAAATGAAACATGGGCTAGGGCTTATCCTAGGAGCCAATGCATCAACGAATTGGCCCTTGGATCGGACCACCCCCTCGTGATAAACAGGGCTGAACCAATGAGAAGAACACTGAGACGATTTAAGTTCGGGGAGATGTGGATGGAGGACCCAAATTGCAAGGAAGTTATTCGCGAAGATGGGAAACTACTCGAGGCAACATGAACCGCAATGGGATCCAAATCCGATTGAATAACTGCCGCAAGAGCCTAACGAGATGGAGTAAGAGGCAATTTGAAAACAATGCCCGGATGTTAGCGGACCTAAAGAACCACTTACAAAGAATAACGGGTCCAACCATGACTCGGGAGGAGGTTGAGACCGAGAGACACATAAAAGAACAAATCAAAGAAGTTGGCAAACGGGAAGAGATATATTGGCGTCAACGATCCCGGATCAAGTGGATTGCGGAGGGGGACCGAAACACAAAGTTTTTTCACCTCACAACTACATCGAGGAGGCGAAAAAACAGCATTGGCCGATTACAAAACAAGGAGGGGCGGTGGCTAACTAAGGAAACCGAGATAACCACAGAATTGAGGGATTATTTCGGTACACTCTTCAAAACCGAAGGGCATGACTCAAACAACACTATCCTTGAGTGCATACCAATGCATGTGACCGAAGAGATGAACCGGGATCTTACTCGGGGGGTAACGGATCAAGAGATCAAAGAGGCAACTTTCCAAATTGGGGGTCTAGGGCTCCTGGTCCGGATGGCTTCCCGGGTCTATTTTATCAACGGAACTGGCTTACCGTGGGTCCAGCTGTCATCACCGTAGTCAAAGCCTTCTTCACATCAGGTATCCTTCATTACCCTATAAACCAAACGGATGTTGTTTTAATTCAAAAGGTTCAAAACCCGACATCCCCCCACTGATTTCAGACCAATAAGCTGTTACAATTTCCTGTATAAGATTATATATAAAGTGATGGTGAATAGACTAAAAACCTATTCACCGGATCTTGTCACACCCTATCAGAGTGCGTTTGTGGCAGGGCGAGCTATACAGGATAATATACTAATTGCTCACGAGGCTTTCCATTACCTGAAGGCGAGGGGCCGAACCAATGAGGTAGAGTGCGCACTAAAAGTCGACATGCAGAAAGCCTATGATCAGGTGGAATGGGGCTTCTTGCTTGCCAGTCTAAAGAAGAGGGGTTTCACGGATCAATGGCTCGAGTGGATAAGAGCATGCATAATCACAACGACATACAAAGTGGTTGTCAATGGCGAGAGAACAACCATGATTCATCCGACGAGAGGGATTTGACAAGGTGACCCGTTATCCCCGTACCTTTTTATTCTCCTCGTTGATGTCTTGTCAAGGAACATTGAACAGGAGACCCGACAAAAAAATATCATCGACATCACTTTGGGGAGAACATGCCCGGAGCTTCACCATATGCTCTTTGTCGACGACTCCCTATTCTTCCTAAAGGGCACAGCCGCGAATGCCCAACGACTCAAGGATACAATACAAGTTTACTGCAAAGCATTGGGCCAAAAAATAAATGAGGTGAAATCGACCCTCTATTTCAACAATGGGGCCGATCTAGCAAGGAAGAAGGAAGTCGAGGAGGTGTTGAACATTCAGAGCACGGATGATCCGGGGAAATATTTGGGTTTGCCATCCATATGGGGGAGATAAAAAAAGGAAGCCATGGGTTATCTTAAAATTAGGATCCGGGACAAACTAGCGGGATGGATGCCAAAGATGTTAAACTAGGCGGGTAAGGAGCTGCTTATCAAAGAAGTTATCACAGCCATACCGACCTACGTGATGAGCATATTCAACCTACCAAAAACATGGTGCTCAGAAGTAAACGCCCTAATTGCATATTTTTGGTGGGGGGACAACCATGGATAAGAGACAGACTCGTAGATGGGAAATATTGACAAGATCGAAAAGCACCGGGGGCCTAGGATTCCGAGAACTACAAAATTTCAACAAATCCCTTCTCACAAAGATGGCGGCTCGGGTTCTTGAGGAACCGAACTCGATGTGGGTTCAAATGCTAAAGGGCCTATATTTCCCGAACGGTACTTTCCTAGAGGCAAAAAAAGGAGGTCGTGCATCGTGGGGTTGGAGTACTATCATTGTCGGGAGGGATGTACTAAAACGTGAAGGTTTATGGAGGCTAGGTTCGGGTGACAACATCAAAATCTATTCGGACCCGTGGATGATTTCAAAACCAGGCTACCGGCTTGGGGGCAGCTTCCAGGGTGAAGGATCTCATCGACGAGGGCAGCTGGGACGAGGCTCGAGTCCGACAGTATGCAGAAGCATATGATGTCGAATTGATCCTCCAAATGCCACTGCCAGCGACACGAACAGAACACAGATTCCTATGGTCGCACACGAAGACGGGGACTGCGCAGGCTCGCTCAGTGTATCACCGGTTACGGGAAGTGGACATCACCAGCAGTGCTCGAACCAACACATACATCACCGAGTTATGGTCTGCGATATGTGGCTCGACTGTCTTGCCAAAGACGAAGAGCTACATGTGGCGCCTGGCGACGAACTCTTTGGCGACGAAGGAGAAACTGATCAGGAGAGGCATGCCCGTGAACCCGGGGTGCTCGATCTGTGGTAAATACGAAACCCGCGAGCATGTCACGGTGGGTTGCTCGTGGACAGGAGAGGTATGGAACAAGGTGCTGGGCTCGACACCGTGTGCAAGGGAGATCCCAGACGTCGTCGCGTGGCTGGAGTCGATTCGCAGGGGCCGACAGGATCACCAAGCGGGCAACGCTGTCCGATGGGAAATGGCGATGACGACGGCTTAACACATTTGGAAGGCGCGGTGCAAGGCGGAGTTCGAACAGGTGAGCCCGAACTCAACCCACACGAGCGAGGAGATACATCGCACCATCCAGGAACAGCGCACACGACAACTTCGAACACCACAACCACCGCGGGCAGCAACGAACCACCAATGGGAGAAACCGACTCATGGAGCGATCAAGCTAAACTGTGACGCATCTTGGTGCCCACGTACGCATGCAGCAGGACTTGGAGTCGTGGCACGCGATGGATCTGGTGCGGTTGTGGGAGGCTTTAACCGGAGAACTACAAGTGAAGACGTCACGATACTAGAGGCCCAAGCAATATACGAAGGGGTTCGATTAGCTAAGGAGCGAGGGTGGACCAACATTATCATCGAGTCGGACTCTCAAGTGGTTATCAATCAACTCAGGAGTGGACCGACAGAATGGAGAACTAAAACGATAATCTCCAACACACGTACACTTGCGACAGAGATCACAACAGTGCAATGGCGAGCTATCCCGAGGTTGGCAAATGAATGTGCTAACTGGATCGCGAAGCAAGCTAGAATGGGAGTGCGTCTAAACGATTGGGTTTCTCAACCCCCACTCTCACTTATCTTTATTTTAGCTACGGATTGTAACAATGAACATTGTGACGATATGTCACCCCATTTTATTTCTAATCAATTAAACGAGTTATTTGGTCAAAAAAATAATTCCGGCCTTACTTTCTGACTTACAAATATAATATAAAATTATATCTACTTTTAGCTTTTTAAATAAATTAAATAAATGTTTTGGCCAAAAAAGAATTGTAAATTACACAGACAGTAACAGTAGGCTCAGAAAAATTAGTCGTTCTTTCGACAGTTTAGAAATTAGAATGGGTCGTAAGGGACAACAATAGGATTTGTTCAATTCGTGTGGACGGTTCAATCATGATGCGTCTTAAAAATGGATCGTATCAAACATGTTCAACTTAAATACGACTTATGATTAATGATGAATCAATTTTCAATACTTAAACAGGGCACGTGTGTCCACATGTCAATATGTATGACTCGTGTCATTTTAATTTTTATAATATAAATTTTGCGGATCAACTCATCGACCTACATGATCCGTCGACTTATACGATCCAATGATTCATGCAACCAACGTGATCCATGCGATTCACGTGACTCATATGACTCACGTGATCCATACGACCCGTGCGACTCATGAACTTTTATATAATTTATATATATTTAGTCATACAAGTCTATGAATTGACATACGGATCGATAGGTCCGGCCTAAACCCAGGCACGGAGCCATAACAGGACGAGGGGCAGTCCCCCTCAACTTTTGAATTTGTGTCAATTTAGTGCACCCTCTAATTTTTTTTTTGCTTTAACTATTTGCACTTAGACTAATTATTGCATCCACTGAACTAAATTTCTGGCTTCGTCCCTACCTAAACCCGACTCCATTTTTCATACGAGTTGGACTGGTTATGACAAAATGACTCACTGATCCAAAATATGCAACCTAAACCTGACCCATGGGGAACTTACTCATATGTCGTTTCCAAAATTGGCACCCCAAATCCTATGATAAATAATTGTCTCGCTTCATTTTCGAGTAACTTCATACACATACACATCCTTATGTATGTATATAGGTATATCCCAAATCCATAACTAAACACTAATTAAAATATACCATTGTTTTCAGTTACCAATAATAATATTATCTTCTTCTGGCTAAATCTTATAATATTATCTTTGATTCTCTTTCTTTATATATATATATATATATATACATATATAAAAATTTGCATATAATACAAAAATAACATGCAAGCTTACCTTGCGTTGTATTGCGTTGTATTGTCTGTTGGCAGATGAAATGAGTGTTCAAATACAGGTAGGGTTTCCAACTTTTAATTTGCTGTAATTAATATTAAATAAAAATGGATATGATTAATCAATGTTATGGTTAGTAATCTTGTTGTTTAAATATCTACAAATATAAAATAATGAATTATTATTTTTGAAATTATATATTTTTCCAATCCATAATTTATAATTATTATAGAGACTAATTAAAAATGTTACTAACTACAATAGGCATTTGGTTACGGGTGAAAATATATAAAAGAAAAAGGGCTACGAAGAGGATAGGGTTGGGTACTTCGGTTTCTACCAGAACCCAGAAAGGGACCACAAAATTACATCAGACTTAAATTCCATTCGATTCTATTTCTCATGAGGAAGCCGTCGTTCCGGAGTATTCTATTATTATTTTATTTTGCAGTTTTATTTATTTATTTATTTTGAACTATATAAATAAATAACACATGCAATTTTTTTTTTTTTAAAAAAACAATATTAATTTAAATAATCAAACTGTTAAATGGAAAGATTTTTTTTTTTTTTTGTAATAAATAACTAATTAACTTATATAAAATTACAGTTTACTAGTTTTATTTAATTTACTATTAATTTTTGATAGAACCATCTTGCACTCTTTGAGTGTTTAATATCCTAACTTTGGACACTTTATAAATCACTACATAAATTTTATTTTTTTTAAAAATTGTTAACTAAACTTTAACATTTGAGACAAATTGCTATATGAGTTAAGATTTTCGTTAAATATGAACAGAAAATGACGTAGTAGCACATGATTGCTCTATAATTTAAAAAACTATATTATTTTTAAAAACAATACAAGAAAAATTATTTAAAAAACTAGAAAAATAATAAGGAAAATATGAGTATTAATATAATATTTCTATTAAACATATGAAATGATTTTTTTTCATTTTTAATAAAAATATTTTATTCAAAACTCTTATTTTTTGTAATAATTTTTCATATATTTTTTTAAAAATATATATAATTGTTTTGATATTTTAAAAAATCATTTAGTTTTCTAAATTATGGATCAATTATGTGCTGCCACATAATTTTCTGCCCATGTTTAACGGAAGTAGCAATTTGCCCAAACTCCGATAGTTTAGGTAGTACTTAAAAAACAAGTAAAAAGCAAGTAAAGTTCATTTAACAATTCATAAGGTGTTCAAAATTGAGATAGTCATTCGGTTATTAATCCTTTATATTTATTAAAAAAAACAATTATTCCACCTTTTTAAATATTATTTTCCATATTTGTATTTTTTTTTTTCCCAAAAGCTCTAGATATTACCACAAAAAATAACGAGAAAATAACATTTACAACGACGAAGAACGCAAGTAAAAGTTGAGGGACTATGGTGGAAGACAACTCACCATCTTTTCTTAGGATACCCCAGGCCCACTCACATGCACCTCGCTGCATTTTGGGTCCACCCCATTGCCAACTCTTGTGAATTGGAATTTTGATAGTATTTTTTATTTGCATAAAACATACAAAAACAATTTTAATAATAAAATTCAAAACGTTACAGATAAATCCACGTTACTGCTAACCAGGGTTATTAAGTCGTGCGTGTATTATTGAGTCTATTAAGAATTTTAATAATACACGAAAAATCAATACGAAATGCACAAATAATTAATCTTACACATATAAATGATGCAAAATATTATTTTATGCCATCATAACACAAGCACAATAATATGAAAAATATTGTATCATGTCATAACACAACAAAAACGCATACATAGTAATACGAAAATATTATGTCACGTTGTAATATGATAATCTAACATGCTTAAATTGTAAGAAAAAATAGAATAAAAAGTGAACTAAAGTTATTGGAATATAATTAAAGTGAATAAAATCCCCTAACTTTTTTTTAAATATAAAGATAGAACATAAAATTTATATTATATAATATAATATAAAACATAATTATATTTATGGTTAATGTTTGTCTTGTTAGTAATGGCACATGAATCTTTTCGTGTTATCAGATGTGTTTTGAATCTTAAATACAAACACGCCAGAAAAAATAAATTGTGTTATCATGTTCTTATTATCGTATAATTAAATTCAAATACCAATTAATATTATTCTATCGTATCGTGTTAAAAAATATTTGTATTACAGCCCACTCATCATTAAGTAGAATCTTAACTAATCCATTGACTTACTTATTTATTCTTAAGATTTTTCTATTTCGACAAAAAGAAATAGTATAATGAGTTTATCATTATTACATATCGTAGCTTTGGAGTGTTGATTCCTTTAAGAATCGGCATAGCGAAAAAAAAAAAAGTTTAGCGACAACATTTCACCTAACATTTACATATTAATTTAAAATTGAAATATATTTTTTTTCTTTTGCCAAATTAGTTAAGTAATCTGTTTAAACTTTATGTGCTATCCCATCTTTCAATCAATTTATTTATCTTGAATTGGGTTGAACTTTGGTTAATGTCATCCCAATTAAGTCTATTATTATCTTAAAAACAAATGGAAGCAATAAATAAAGTGGACTTCATTGTCATTATTGACAATCTTTTTCTTTATTTTTCTGGTGGAGGAAAGCGAAACTCCACGTCCCAATCCGAGAACCGCCCAAGCCTCTAAATTGGCGACATGTGTCAAGTGATGATGTCCAACGTTGATTTGTCATCTCAGCCGCCCAGCACGCCGACCAGTAGCTCTCCTTCACTGCATTCTGGCGGCTGAAACATCATCGTTTTAAGCTACGCTACCACGTGGCTAAACTTAGAAGTTTCTTTGACTTTCTACATGCAGTAACCTTATACGTATTTCTATTTAGTAAGTGTAATATAATTATGTACATGTAATATAATTATGTACATTGATATATACAATAAAATATATATACATACGATCTACTACTTCTATATTCTAATTAGTCAAAATTTCGAGATTCAATAATTGCAGTAGTAATTAGATGTTCACCTTTCTTTAGAGAACAATAAATGTTCACCTGTACTAGTAAACGGATGCTTCTACTCCTGAGAGAAGTCAATAAATCTCTTGCAATTTTCGAGCTCCTATGTTTGCGAAGCCGAAGCGGTTAATACATATATTTTAGAGTTCATCTCTTTGCAAATCATTAAGAATAATATTAATAATGATTAATTTAATACAAAATAAATTATTAATGCATTTATTTTTAAAATTGAACACAATTACATTAATTTTTAGATCGTTTATTATGGTTAGTGTGACCACATTTATCACGTCTTTTCTTTTTAGACACCCCTCTAGCAGAGACGAAGCCAGAATGTATGAGTAGTGGGGCAAAATACATAATATTTTTATAGTTTTTCTAATTAAATAGCATTAAAATCTAATTAATTAAAATGTATTCAATTAATCCAATTTTATTCAGTTGAGCTTGAAGTCAAAACAATTGGATTCATAATGAATAAAACTCATGTAATAGAGCCCAAATAAATTCTACAAGTCTACATCACACTTAAACAAACCTAATATGCGCCACACAAGGAAGAAAGAACAAACTTGAACAACCCTCCTATCAACACTTCACAAATTATAGAACATCCACACACAATACACATGGAGCAAAATTGCGAAAGAAAAGTAATAGCTCTTCATAACAGCCTCTTCATACGCAAAGCTAATTGCGAAATCACCTATACAAAGAGTTTTTACTAGTCGGCTCTTCTTGCGACTATTATTCGTCTAATTGAAGAGATAATTATCTACTCCTTTTATTTTTAAATCTGATTTCTATCACTTTCTAAATATGATATCTACTTAATTGAAGAGATAAAGAATGTGCCTTTTGTTAGGATATTAGCCGCTACTAATTTCCACTTTGCAGAATCTTGAGACTCGATGCATTAAGAGAAATGCAAAACGACACAAGAATTTACGTGGTTCACCAATTTGGCTACGTCCACGACACCCACCCACACATTCACTATAGACAAATAGTGTTACAAATTGTATGGCACTCTAAAATACTCACTCCGTATTTTTGGCTCACAATACAACACTATTTTCTCCCACACTCAAGACACCAACAACCGATTCTTGCTCTCTCAATACGTGGTTCAAGTTTGTAGTAATTTCCCTTCAGACATTGTTGGCTTCTTATAGACCATAGAAGATGACAATCTTCAGTGGCTTGGCTAGCCACTTTGCTGAGTGCCTTCCCTACTCTGCATAGTGTCTTGCCCACTGATGATGAGTGGCTTCCCCACTGATGAGTGGTTTCTCCACTCTGATGAGTGGTTTCTCCACTTGTTGGTGGATTGCCCACTCTGATGAGTGGTGACGGCGACCTGAAAAATCTTCATTCTCAACAATCTCCCACTTGAAGATTTTTAACTTCACCTGCATCTATGAGTGAACTGGGTGTGAGGCTTACCTGTCTTCTATTGTTGAAGACCCACTGAAGCTGAGAACAACTTCAGTTTTTCTGTGGTGACTGACTTGGTTAACATGTCAGCTGGGTTTTTGCTGCCTTGGATCTTCTCAAGTGTTAAAACTCCATCCTCTAGTAGAGACCTGACGAAGTGATAACAAAGTTCAATATGCTTAGTTCTTAAATGAAATGCAGAGTTCTTTGCCAAATGTATCGCACTCTGACTGTCACTATGCAAAACATTCTTCACCTGTCTTAAACCCAATTCTGCTAACAAACCTTGTAACCAGATCATCTCCTTGTTTGCATCAGTATCTGTTATGTATTCCGCCTCTGTGGTTGATAACGCTACTATCTACTGTATCTGGGAAATCCAACTGACTGCAGTAGTCCCCACTGTGAATACATAGCCGGTAGTACTCCTCATGTTATCTACCTCACCAGCAAAGTCTGAGTCTACAAACCCTTGTAGTCTCAACTCGTTTCTTCTGAAACAGAGGCAGCTATCGGTAGTACCCAATGTTGAATCGTTTGAGAACACGTGCTGAATCGTTTGAGAACACACCCAATGTACTCCGCATGAGATAACTCCAAAGTACCATTTGGCTCATCTATATTGATTCTCATCCCAAGAATCTGCTTTGATGCACCCAACTCCTTCATATCGAACTCACTCGATAATTGCTTCTTCAATCGTTTGATTTCACTAATATCTGAAACCTGCCACTAACATGTCATCGACATAAAGTAGCAAAATAATATAGCTGGACTCAAACCTTTTGAAGTAGCAACAATGGTCAACATTGCATCTGAAATAGCCATTCGTTTGCATAAAACCATCAAACTTTTGTTACCACTGCCTTGGAGCTTGTTTCAACCCATATAAGCTCTTCTGCAGTTTACAAACGAGTTTCTCCTTGCCAAACCCTGAGAAACCCTCTGGCTGCTCCATGTATATCTCATCCTCGAGATCACCATGGAGGAAAGCAGTTTTTACATCTAACTGCTCAAGTTGCAAGTCTTCTACTGCAACAATACTTAAAACTGACTGAATGGTCGTCAGTTTTACAACCGGGGAAAACATATCGGTGTAATCAATACTTGCTTTCTGCTGAAAGCCCTTGTCTACAAGTCTCGCCTTGTACCTTTTGGAACCGTCATGTTCATCCTTGACTCGATACACTCATTTGTTGTGTAACACCTTCTTTCCCATGGGTAACTCAACAAGCTCCCATGTATGGTTAGAGATAAGGGACTCCATCTCTTCTTTCATTGCATGCTCCCACTTGCTAGAGAATTCTCCTTGACATGCTTCATCATAGCATTCAGGTTCTCCTGCATCAGTAAGCAACAAATAATTCATGTACCTTCTATTTGGTATATGAGGCCGTGGAGATCTCCTCAATACTGAAGATAAAGAAAATGGAGATTGTGGTTGATCAATCTGTTGTGTGTTGATTTGCGGTGTCTGTTCCTCTGACTGAGGACTCTCAACTGCTTGCTGCACTATACTTCGGTCTGGGATATCATCTGGATCAACGTACATAGGATCGCTCTGAGCTACACTACTAGGCTATAGTGTATTTCTGTCCTTGTACATCACATTTTCATTGAATATCACGTCTCGACTTCTGATCACCTTCTTGGTCTGGTCATCCCAGAACTTGTACCCAAGCTTATCTCCACCATATTCGATGAAGGTGCATTTTAGTGACTTGGAGTCAAGCTTTCCCCTAGCCTAATCACTAATATGCACTTATGATACACAACCAAAAACTTTCAAATGAGAAATTTTTACCTAATTTTCGTTCCATACCTCTTCTGGTATTCTGAACTCTAGCGGAACTGACGGTCCACGGTTGATTAATTATGCTGCTGTATTTACTGCCTCTGCCCAGAACTTGTTGGGTAGTCCTGCATGTATACGCATGCTTCTGGCTATCTCAGTCAATGTTCGGTTCATCCGTTCTACTACACCATTCTGTTGCGGTGTCCCTGGAACAGTCCTTGCTAGTCTGATGCCATTCTCAAAGCAGAACTTCATGAACTCCATGTCATCATACTCGTCACCGTTGTCGGATCTCGAAGTTTTGATCTTTAAACCTGTCTCATTTTCTACCATGGCTTTCCATATCTTGAACATTTCAGATACTTCATATTTATGTCTAAAAAATAAACTCAAACCTTTCTGGAATTGTCGTCAATGAAAGTCACGAAAAATGACTTTCCGTCAATGGATGAGAAAGTGGTTGGACCCCAGACATCCGTGTGAACTAGCTCAAGCCTTTCTTGCTTTGCTGCTCTGTCACTCTTTATGAAGCTACCTCTCTTCTGCTTCCCAAAGATGCAGCTTTCACACAAGTCAGTGTCAACTGACTTTAAGTCTGGTATTCTTCCCTTGGAATTCAGTATCTTGAGACCTTTGTCACTCATGTGACCAAGTCTCTGGTGCAATAAATTTGGATCATCTTTGCTGTCTACAACTATAATTGACCCACCAACGTTCGTCGTCGTATAGAGTGTACCACTCTTCTGGCCACGAGCGACTGTCATCACACCTTTAGAAACCTTCCAAGTATCGCTATTGAAGGTTGTGACATAACCTTCCGTTGCGAGCTGCCCCACTGAGATCAAATTCTTTCTTAAGACAGGAATGTGTCTCACATCCCTTAACTTCTACACAAATCCATTTAACCTGATTTGTACATCACCCTTGCCAACCACATCACAAGGTTGATCATCACCAAGATATACTTTGCCAAGATTACCTGGTGAATAATTCATTAAGAGTTCTCTGTTGGAGGTCGTGTGAAAGGAAGCTCCCGAGTCAAGCACCCATGTCTCTCTGACTTGCTCTCCAAAGAGCATACCAAAACATCGTCTGCCTCTTCTGCTGCGATGTTTGCTTCAGGCTTCCCTTCCTTCTTTTTCTTCGGGGATCTACACTGGTTCTTGTAGTGCTCGATATTCCCGCAGTTCCAACACTTGATCACCTTCTGGTTCTAATTGTTGGAATTTTTGGGATTCTGAGATTGTGATCTCTCACTCTTGGAATTCGACTTGTTGCCCCCTCCATTCTTGTTTGAATCCCTACCTTTGCTCTCTACGTTCAAAGTTGACCCTGAGCTAGAAGCGCCATTCGACTGATTTTGAATTTCTTTAGTCATAACGATGCTGACCACATCATCAAACTTCAGAGTTTTCTTTTTCCCTGTAGATCCGCTGATTGCAGTGACTGTGCCTTTCCAACTATTGGGTAACTGCCCAAGAATTAGACAAGCACGTGAACGTCATGCCCATTGCTTCTAGCTCCTCTGTCACTTCTTTGAACTTGCTGAGATGCTCTCTGGATGGTGTTCCTTCTAACATCGTCATATTGAACAACTTCTTTATCAGATGAATTTTGTTTGCTGCAGAAGGCTGTTCGTACATACTGGAGAGGGCCGCCATGAGAGATACAATTGTATTTTCATTATTGATGTTGTAGGCCACTGATTTTGACAGTCATAGCCGTATGTGCCCGAGAGCTTTTCGATCCAGTACCTCCCACTCTAAATCTTTCATTTCCTCTGGTTTATTACCTAAAGGTAAGATGGTACAGGTTGTCTTCTATTTGCATCTTCCAGAATCCAAAATTTGTCCCATCAAAATGAGAAATGTTGGACTCCTTCTTTAACGCCATTGCTCCCACTCGAACAGATAGGATGAATACGGAAATTATTTTGTAGAATAATTTTCGTAAACGTCTTCTTTGCCTTTGATTCGCCAACCGAAAGCTCTGAGACCAATTGTTAGGATATTAGCCGCTGCTAATTTCTACCTTGCAGGATCTTGGGATTCGATGGATTAAGAGAAATGCAAAACGACACAAGAATTTACGTGGTTCGCCAATTTGGCTACGTCCACGGCTCACACCCACACTTTCACTATAGACAAATAGTGTTACAAATTGTATCGCACTCTAAAATACCCACTCCGTATTTTTGGCTCACAATACAACACTATTTTCTCCCACACTCAAGGCACCAACAACCGATTCTTAATATCTCAATACGCGGTTCAAGTCTGTAGTAATTTTCCTTCAGACATTGTTGGCTTCTTATAGACCATAGAAAATGGCAATCTTTAGTGGCTTGGCTGACCACTTTGCTGAGTGTCTTCCCCACTCTACTTAGTGCCTTGCCGACTGATGATGGGTGGCTTCTCCACTTGTTGGTGGCTTGCCCATTCTAATGAGTGGTGACGGTGACCCGAAAAATCTTCATTCTCAATACCTTTCATATTGATTTTGACGAATTTGAAGTTCTAGATCTAGAATGTGGAAGAATTAGTTTATCTTCATCTTCTTGAGAAAATGTAAATTTGAATATCAGACCGAAAGACAAAAGACAACTTCTTACATATACGTATAGAGTATTATGTGAATTTAGCATTTCTCAATTTGTGTAACTGTGTAAGGTATATTAAAGGGTAAAATATGAGTTTCCCCCCTAAAGTTTGAGCAAAGTTTAATAATCTCCCCTAAAGTTTAAAATTTGAAAATTTAGTCATAATGTTTGGACACGATTAAAAATTCCCTCTTACAGTTAATTATCCGTTAATTTCATAAGGATTTATTGACATGTGCGGGTCACGTGGTTTATTTACATTATGAGTTGATGAATTTTCCCTCTATGGCTTTCATTCTTCCCTCATGATCAGTTTGCCTTCGAAACCCACACCCGCCCCGAGAAGAAAACAGAACTTTTCATCTTGTCCTTACGTTTGTCTTCGCTTCACCTTCCTTCGCCTTCACTTCTCATTCGCTTCGCCTTCCAGCTGCGACGTGTCAGTGCTTCGCCTTCCAGCTGCGACGTGTCAGTACTTCGCCTTCCAGCCGCGACGTTCCAGAGCACCAAGGTAAGTTCAAATTTTGCATTTTGTCTTCGAATTTTGTGGTCGTTTTGTCGTAATTCAGTTCCGAAGTTTAGGTTTTAGATTTGCTTGTTCAGGTTCCAGTGCATAGCCGCGACTTTATTCCTTTTGATGTTGTTGTATCGGATTTTGAGTTGTTGATTGCTATTCGAAAGGAGTCAACGTGGACAAGTATGGATTTTTCCGACTTTGCGGATGATTTAGGTGTGTTTCTTCTCTTTTCCGACAAGTACCGATTTTTCCAACTCTTAGGGTTCGGACTTTGAAAGCTGGAACCCTATATGTGTATAAGAGTTTGATTGTGTTGTTGTTTTCTAAGTATGATTGTGATGTTGTTCCGTTTACTAGTGCATCAAATAGGTTATATGCCCCTCAAGGTCCGCCTAGTTACACATTCCACACATTTTACGGGGGAAAATTCGATATAGTAGATGGGAAGAAGATCTACATTGGTCAGAAATACATTAGACCAAGGTGACCGATCCCATTTTGATTGTCAGACTTGCCGAACCATTTAACACTGATTCAACAATATTCAAGTGGGGATCAGATTTTCTACTTGCCCCCTTTATGGACATTAATAAGGATTTAATGAGGATTGCTACGGAGGAGGATGTGGTCGACTTGAAAGGTTACTAGGATGGCATGGTGTTCATTGTCCTGTTTATAGAGGATAGTGAGGTTGGTGTCCCTATTGAGATGATCTTTGATGATTGGGAAGGAGATTCAATCCGGATCAAAGAGATGCAAGATCCCAATGCAAAGGTAAGATGCTCTATCGTTTCAATAGGGACTAGGAGGATCGCATGTAACGACACAGTGGTCAAGGGGGTCAGCATGAGCCCATTCACATTTCGGATGATGAGAATGTAGTTAGCCTAATACCTCAAAGGCAACCCACAACCGAAAAAACCCAACCCAAATATGAAGAACAACCCTCCTCCCATGAGGAACAATCCACAACCGAAGTTGTCCACCCCAACACTGAACAACCCACATCCGAAGTTGTCTGCCCCACCACTGAACAACCCACAACCGAAGATGAGGAACAAACACGTGTGGAGGAACCCATGTCCACTCACCTTATTGAAGATGAAGAATTCTGGAACAGGGTTGCTGATGTGCTGGATTATTGACATATATGTTCTCTTATATGTTGATGTGCTGATATGCTAAAGATTATATGTTGTTGTTCTGTTTTGGGAGTGCTGATGTTCAGTATGGTCATATATGTTGTCACAATAGGTGTTGATGAATGGGTGCTAGGTTCGGCTTGACCATTCAACCCATCGGAATTTAGGAATGCACCAGGTCAACCGAGGAAGAAAAGGATTGCGACAAGCTAGGAAGCCAATGCGGGCAAACTGAGAAAAACGGGGGACCTCCAACATTGTGGAAAATGCAAGCAAGTCGGGCATAATGCTAGATCATGCGGAAATGGAGAAATAAAGAATAATAAAAAGAGGCCAGGATAAGAAAAGAAAAGTCAAGGAACCGAAGATCCTCCATCAACACAAGATAGTGCACCGAGTCAAGGAACCATGTCTAGGAAAGGAAATTAAAAAATATAAATGTAGGAAATCAGTCCCATTTTGTGGTATTGTTTGTCATACGGAAATAGGAGTTGCAACATGTTTAATGTGAGTATATGTTAGATTTTGAAGCATATTGAAACATACACGTTTTGATTTGATATTACGTATTTGATGACTTGTGGTTATACAAACATCACTATGTTTAAATGGTGTTGGATGAAAACTGATTACTTTCACAAACTTCAGGGGAAATATTACAAAAATTAAATGCATTAAGGGGGTATACTTATTCCACTTGGGAAATTTCAAGAACATCGAACCTTCATTGCAGAACCAAAGCAGAATTGCATACAGAAACAATGCATACTTCATAACGTACTTCTTAGATGATACATAGCACATACACAAAAACCACCTACATTACGTCGTCAATAACACAACTAAAATGAACAATATATCCATCAACAAACAAAGTCGATAAATTTTCTTTTCGACGATAGTCTTCGAGCTGAATAGTTGCGTTCTCATACCAATGTATCAAAATTAACAGAGCACTACCACAACATCTGCATTTATCAACCTCTTATTCTTCAACGTTCACCCACTTGAAAAAGCCACATCCCAGATTCTTACTATTCTAAAGACAAAACCATATACACAACGAACCCTAGATTAACCTTCAAAATTTAAGGAACTTAACTCAATCGGGTTTCAATCATACCTTGAAGTGAGGACAACCCCAAAATTCACGACCATAGTTCTTGGGCGTTCGGGACATTTTCAAACGAGTTGATAATTCGCAATTACATCGGTGAATACTTGAAAATGATACCTTTGAGGAAGATTACGTCGACATTTCCACGAAAATTAATTAATTTGAAGAAGGAACTTGAAATTTTGAGCAACTTAGGGTTTCGGTTCGACGAAAGCTCTGGGCAAGGTCTTCATCTCCAAAGAATGCAAAATGCAAAGTTGACGCAAGTAAAAGAAGGACAATTTAGTCATTTCCCACATTCAAATTACCACATGACTCGCACATGTCAACAAATCCGTATGAAATTAACGGATAATTGACTGTAAGGGGGGATTTTTAATCTTGTCCTAACATTAGGACTAAAATTTCAAATTTCATACTTTAAGGGGGAATATTAAGGTTTGCTCAAAATTTAAGGGGGAAACTCGTATTTTACTCTGGATAAAAAAAAATATTGAATATTGGTTTTCTAGATTAGTGAAAGTTATGTTCTTCTAATTTTACACATCTGGTTTCACTTTTCCCTGACGTCATTTTCTATTTCTAGAATTGTAAACGAAATTGTACTTCTTCAATAAAAATTCTAGTGGGGGCAAACTTACAAAGTATTAAGTTTTAAAATATATTGTGTATATATTTATTAAAAGTCAGGGGGCACCCTTCACAGCTCCATGCCTGCTATCTAGTATTCATTTTGTTGTGAATCAAACGTCAAAGTAAGGATCATTGTATTGGTTCCAATTTATGTTATAACATAAATTGGAACCAATACAATGATTGCTCTATGTGTAACTAATTAGTTACACATAGAGCAATCATCATGTGTGCACACAACTTATGAAATAATGTTCACTCTCCGTAAGTGCACGACTGTTCTACCAAGTTTACTGTATAACGTTTACCTCCACGTGTTCGTACCCTGTACTCCTCCTCGTACAAATATGTATCCATTTCAAATCTACGAGACGTTTCCTCTATGGTCGTTAACAACTCGTTTATTTTCGGCATCCAAACATGACCCATCGACAATACGTGTCATAACGCACTTGATATTCAACAATGTAAGTATTTAACCGTGTGAATGTTATTTCTACAATGGATGTCATTAGTAACGACCGCACTCCTTTCAAAAATTTGTTAAACACTTCAAATTGATTGGTCGTACTACTCTATATGTGTATCCCTCATCGTAAGATTGCGACCACAAACTAAAGTCACCACAATCATTCAACAACTGTTTGAATTTACCCTTGTTTAGGTTACTGAATTCAGCATAGAACTTATCAAAAAATGTACACTATGTAGTCCATGCCATCTTAGAGATTGTATTTGTAAGAGCTTGGTCCTTGAAGTTGCTTTCCATATATCTGACACGGTACCTATGAACTCTCAATGGCTATGGAAACACCCTAGTAACCGCAGCTTTAATCCCAACATGATGATCATAAATGATACATATCTTTCGTTGATCTCTCGTAACGTAATGACGTGGTCGCTCTAGGAACCACGTCCAATTATCTGTACTCTCATAATCACTGGAAGCGCATAAAAAATATTTGATTATCTGCATCAAATTCAATTATAATTAATAGTAATTACTAATTTTAACTGTGCTTAATCAATTGAACAATGTAACCAAAATATAAAATTAGGACCACACAATTAAACACGTATAATCAATTAAAATTAACTACAAATCATCATATTAAGCATTCTAACAACTAATTAGGTATTCTAACTATGAATTTTATGTAATTTCATTCGATCAAATAAGTTACTCCAAAATAGAAAATTAGGGTTTTGCTCGCATATGGTGTGGTGACTGAACTAAAGCGGGATGGGTGAGGTGACGACAAGCTGTTGTAGTAGTGCTGCGGTGGGTGTCAAGGAGAAGGGCAGTGGTGGCATTCGTGCGGCGGGGGCGACGATGTTCGACGTGCGAAAGCTGAAGGACGAAAAGACTTCAATCTTCTGAGAAAGGACTGCGAGGTAAACGGTGGGACGACTAGACGACAAGCTGCGGTGAGGTTGCCGACGAGGCTGGGGGCGAGGAGCTCCGAACGTCCCACACACGAACTAGGTTTGCGTTTAGAACGTCCAGACATACAAAGGCCGTAAATGCGAACATTGTTAATGTTTTGGGTTAATTTTGATATTTTAAAAATTAGAAGATTATTTTGGTAATTAAAAGATGTCATTTTAAAAAACAAAAATCCAATAGATGGTGGGGATGGATTAATTCAAATGTAGTCATTACATTAATATTATTTTATGTTATCAGTATACTAATATAATGCTTATATGCATAGTTATCAGAATCGGACCGACCATCGACCCAGCGAGGGGGCCGGTTCACGGTTTGGCCAGTCCAACCCGATTCAGTGTGCGGTTCACTGTTCATAAGGGAAAAAAACTGAAAATACATGCATAGTCTCAAACAAAAACATAATTACCTCAAACTACATAGTCTCACGCACACACAAACTACATAGTTTCAATTTCAAACACACATTACTCTCAATTCTCAAACACCATACACAATAGTAGTGAACCGGTTTAACCAATTGGGTTAAGCCGATTGGTTTGTGCAGAACCAAACCTATCGGTTTAAACCGGAAAACCGATTGGTCTGTAAAAAAAAATTCAGCTAAAAAGTGAATCGGAAACATGTCGGTTTTCCAAAAACTGCCCGGTTCATTTGTAAAACAGTCTTTTAACTGAACTAAACAGGACGGATTCGGTCGGACCGCCGGTCTGATCCGGTTCTGGTAACTATGCTTATATGTTGCTAATTACGGTAAACATTTTATTTTATTCTATTCATTTTTCTATTATTACTTTATTTTTCAAAATCATTTCCAATTTATTAATTGGAATTGACAAAAATATCATTTTCTTACTATTTGGTCATCATGTTTTGTGACTTTGAATCAAATAGAATCTGAAAATTGAGATGCTAACTTTATAATAGGGGTAAGCTTCGACGTGCGGGGCAGACTTTTTAGAAAGGAAAAAAACGAGCCCAAAATTTCGGACATTATATAAGGAGGAATGAAATCGAGATCGAATTTGTAAAAAAAAAATATGTTCGAGTCAGTCTTGCTTGATTCATTCCGGTCTCGGTTTTGAATCAATTTTTTGCTAAAAAAAAGACAGTAAGATCTCTCTTGCTTCAAGAAACCAAATCTGAAATTCTTTAACTTGCTCGAAGCCCTCCTTTGTAACTACTCCACCACCGTCCATCTTGGAGACCGAGAAAAATGCAGAAACGTAGTTGAGTTAAGCATTAGTCATAAGAGAGGGAGAGACATTGATTTCTTAGGGGAGTTTGATCGGTGTTCTTGGTATTTTTGGGGTAAGAATAGGAATTTATTTTATTTTCAATTTTATCTGCACAGTCAACTTTTATGAAGGAGAAAGAAATGGAGGGAGGAGAGAGAGATAGTTCAGTTCGTATATAAAAGGCATACCATCCACAATTTAGGTTTTAGCCTTTTACTGATACTCGGGCCGGGCCGGGACATTCAGAAATTTGACCTTAAAAACCGAGCTCGAGCTCGACTTATAGGAAAAAAAAACGTTCATTTTGACTCGGGACGAGCTATTCGATAATTTGAATAGGTTGACCTTAAAAACCGTATCGAGTCGTTTTTTTCGAAAATTCGATTCAACAGTCTTTTCTGTTCACACCTACTTTATATAAAACTAGGAAACTTATTTCTAAGGTCAAATCAAACTCAAAACTTATTTTCAAATTCAATTATCATAGAATGAGTTTCTAAAATTTATATGAAACTACAATTTTAATTTTTGAATTCGATCAAACTCAGATCTTGAAACCCAACTCGATCCTCGTTAATAATGAGTTGCCCTAAGACCATGGCCCTTAATGTTTTTATTGGCCAATAATCAAGTCTTCATTCGATCCTAACTCAATTGTTTCGAGTACATCGACTATCTAACATAAGTAAACGAGAAAGGGGGGTTGAGGGTATCAAGACCCAATCCGTAGGACACAACCCCCGTAATGTCTGCTTGACGATCCAGTCTACACACATGTTCGCGGTTCTTGGGATTTTCTCTCATAGTAATCACCGAATGGGGTTAGCCAGAGCTACTACATTTGCCAAAATCGGTTCCACCCTCCATGCGAAGTGTGTACCAATCATGTGACCGATCACAATTGCGGAATCAGATTCCACAATTATACTTTGCCACCCTTTAGTAGCTATTAATCGGATTCCTTGGAGTATCGCGACTGCCTCCAGTTCCCCCGTGCCGCAGCCGTGCCATCCCGACAACACTTTTCCATCTTGATCACGAGCTATAATTCCAACTGCTCATTAGCACGATGAGGCTATCCATGTTGCATCAACGTTGATTTTGATTTGTCCATGTGTTGGTGCCCTTCATTGACCGAGAGTTGCTGGAAGTGTCCCTCTTGTCGTGGTGATCGATGATGATTCCAGTTCCGCTCTTGTCCTCGAGATGTCCCGCACCACAGCTTCCAGGTTCTAAGGTTTGTTTTCATAGACAAAGTTGCATCTGGTTTTCCATATTTGCCAACTAATCAGCATGCATAGGTGTCATTTGTCCTTCGTTCTTCCCCTGGACTTCTCGGTGATTGAAGTCATCCATTCCTCCACCGGTGTCTGATTTGTGGTCGTCGGCTGTTAACCTAGGAAGATCTGCCAGACTTGTTTTGTCCATTGGCAGCCGAACAACATATGTTCCTTGGTCTCCCATTCGTCGCATGCAGCACACATCGGCGATACCAGAATTCATCACCTGACTAGGTTATCTTTCGTTTCTAGTGTGTTTGTGGCTAGCCTCCACACAAAGGCTTTGATCTTCAACCAAACCTTTGTCGACCATATTGTCATCCACAACGATGTGCTCCCCATCACAGGTTGGTTGTTCGTGTTCCCCTGTGTTAGCCCGGCTCCGTCCCGGATGTGGTAATATGCCGACCTAACCGACAGTTTCCCATCTTTGGTGTGAGGCCACCTGAACATATCATCCCGCCCATTGATAGGGATTATTATGTTCAGTATTGCGTCCACGTCCTCTTCAAATACTACTGCTCGGACGTCCCCTTCCTTCCAAGTCATTCGGTGTTGTTCAATCCATTCTGCCACAGAGCCAGGTTCTGGAATATTAGAGCTAGCGTCCGGTCTCACCCACCAACCTTCACGTCCCGGAACTTAGGGGTCAGTGAAGGGTCGTATCGACCTGACGTTCCCCAAGGACCAGACGCCATTGTCCTTCAGCACGTCCCTCCCGTTGATGATACTCTCCCAGGCCCACGATGGCCTACCACCCTTAACCGCATGCATGAACTCCGTGTTAGAGGAGTAGAGTTCTTTCAGAAACCGTACCCACAATGCATTCGGCTCCGCCAGTAACATCGCCGCCGATTTGGAGAGCATGGCATAGTTGAAAGCCTGCAATTCTCTAAATCCATATCCCCCCTGCTTCTTATGTTTTGTCATTGCATCCCAAGATTTCCTGTGAATCTTCCTATTTCCATCCGTTTCCCCCACCAAAAAGGGCTATCATGGCATTAACTTCGGCACACCAGGTTTAAGGCATTTGGAACGTATGTTGGGATGACCGTCACAGTTGCTTTAATGAGGACTTTTTTACCCGCTTGGTTGAGGAACCTGTTTCTCCACGTTTGCATTTTATCCCTTATCATGTCCTTTAGGTAGTGTAGTGCCTCTTTTCTCGACCTACCCCAGATTGTTGGTAGTCCTAAGTAGAAACCGGGGTTTGACACTCGTTGTACCCCAAACACCTCCGTTGTCTCTTTCTTGAAACTATCGTCCGCTGCCGCGTTAAAGTAGAGGTTGTATTTGGTAAAGTTGACCTTCTATCCTGACATACAGCAATACTGGTCAATTAGCCCCCTTAGGTGTCTCGCCTTCTCCACTGATCCCCTCATGAAAAAGATCGAATCATCTGCAAAGAAAAGGTGTTGGACCTCCGGGCATCCCGCTCTCGGCCGGATCCCTTGTATGTTTCCCCTATCAACCTGTGTCTCCAAAACTCTCGACATCACATCCGCAACTAATATAAAAAGGTAAGGGGATAGATGGTCTCCCTGTCTAAGCCTCTTGATGGTCATATGGTTCTTGTATGTTTCCCATTTACATTCACTTGGTAAGATACAATGGAAATGCACGCTTCAATTAAGACCAGCCACTTATTCCTGAAACCACTCTTCCTCAAAGACCCTAGCAAGAAGTCCCACTCCACTCAGTCATGGGCTTTTTGCATGTCTATCTTTAGAGCACACTCCGTTCTACCTATTGCTCTTCCTTTCCTTCTTCTCGTTTTTAGGAAGTGGAATAACTCATGGGCTATGATGATGTTGTCTTGTATCTTTCGTCCTGTCACAAATGCACTCTGATACAGGGTGATCAGTTCTGACAATAGGTTTTTAAGTTTATTTGCAAGAACTTTTGATATAATTTTAGGAATCAGGGTGATAACAGTTTGGTTAAGGAAAATGGGCATATTACCTGTTGAGAGGAAAGCATTAACGGAAGTGATAATGTCTGGTCCCACTACGGTCCAATTCTTTTGAAAAAAGCTCCTAGAAAAACCATCTGGTGCCCTTGACTCCCCATCTGGAAAGCCGCCTTTATAACTTCTTCCTCTAAAGCCAGTCGGACGAACCGATTGTTGACTTCTTCCGATATCGTATTTGGTAGACAGTTTAGCAACCCTCCAAAATCCTGAATGGCTGATCCAAAGTGTAAACACCTGATTTTGGCTCATGGTCAAATACCGTACGCAAGCAATCGAGCCAAGAGAAATCGATATTTAAAAAAAAAAAAAAAATAAATAAATTTTATTAAAACAAATATATATTAAATTAATAAAAAAAAATTCTGAACGTGAAACATGGCCACATGTCCATGTTCCTCTTTTTGTACAACTTGGTCTTTTTTTATTATTTTTTTTAAAAAATAAAATAATAAAAAAAATAATAAAATAAGATGCAAATTGTGTATAAATAGAGGTTAGTTGTCGTGAGAAATGAGGGGGGTAAGTAAAGGATTGGAAGAGAAATAGGAAGAGAAGAGTGATTAGAGAGAGTAAAAAAAAAAAAGTGAAAAAAATATATCGGTAATTATCGATCTCGGTTTCTCGTACGGTGTTTAAGTTCCGAACGATTTAGGTATATTTTTCTTGCATTTAAATATTGTATTTGTATTTCCTAATGTTATTATTTATGTAAAAAAAAAAAAAGAGAAGAGTTTATATACATATGTTATATATTTATGTATAATATATTTATATTATGTTTATGTAATACTATTATATCTATATGTATAATATATGTTTTTATTATGTTTATGTATTACTATATATATTTATATTATGTTTATACTATTATATATATATGTATAATATATATTTACATTATGTTTATGTATTACTATATATATCTATACGTATAATATATATTTATATTATGTTTATGTATTACTATATATATCTATACGTATAATATATATTTATATTATGTTTATGTATTACTATATATATCTATATGTATAATATATATTTATATTATGTTTATGTTATCTATTTATCTATATGTATAATATCTATTTATATTATGTCTATGTAATACTATATATATATATATTATGTATAATATATGTATATTATGTATATGTGAAAAAAATTTCAAAATTGACTTAGGTCATTCCCAAACTTTGATGAAGGTTACAACTCGGTCCTTGGACTCTCGGGTCATTTCTGGGACGTTATCGAGTGATATAAACCAAACCGGAAAGGTTTTGGGCCATTTGTGCAAATTGTTTTTCTTAATTCAGCTCTTAAAAAATAAAATACAATTTGATTTCTAAACTTTTCTAGACATTCCATGATTTCAAAAAATGTTACAAATAAGTGTAGATTAATTTTCGGGTTATTTTTAGAATTTTACCAAGTATTACAAATAAATCTAGAATAGTTTAGGGTCAATTCTGTAATTTTAAAAAAAAATATTTTCAGTTAAGTTATATTATTTTTCGAAAATTACAATTTTTATTCCTAAATTTTTCTGGACATTCCATGACTTTTCAAAATGTTACAAATAAGTCTAGAATAATTTTCGGGTTATTTTAGAACTTTACCAAGTGTTACAAATAAGTCCAGAATAGTTTAGGGTCATTTCTGCAATTTTCGAAAATATTTGTCCAATTCAGCTCAAATTTTTATAAATTGCATTTTGGTCCCTATATTGTTTTGGACATCCTATAACTTCTTAAAATGGGACAAATTAGTCCAATGAGCTTAATATTTTCAAAAATTATTCGTGCATGTTTTGACACGTTTAAAATGGCTCGAGAGTTGAACCATTTTCTTTCGAGCACGATTAACTTTAGTTCTCTCTTGTTTATAAAAAAAAAAATTGTTTGTACATGGTTTGTTTAATTTAAAGAAAATGTATGTAGTTTTTTTGGGGTCAAGCATGATTAAAACGGGCAATTCGGGCAAAAATTGAAAAAACTTTTCAAAAGCAAAATTAAAGTACCGAAAGGGCGGATTATAAGCTCGCGAGCTTTTAAAGACGTAATCAAACCCCCGAACTCGATTCTCTGGACGTAGACCGTTTTAAGCCCTAGGATGTAAACTCCATGTACCCTAGGCAATTTTAGGATTCCGATTAGCCTTCAATTAATCGGTGGCGACTCTTTCAATTTTTTCGGTCCGGTTGATGACCCCGCTCGACCGGACCCGTCGCTCGCCAAGACCCGACATTTTCAAAAACGAAAATTAAAAATATTTTCCAAAACGAAAATTAAAAATATTTTCCAAAACGGGTCGGGAAAGTCGGATCCGACGTCCGACAATTTGGCGACTCTGCTGGGGATGTTTTTTAGAGGGTTTAGGCTTTGTCATGTTTGCTTTGCCATGTTATATTTTTACCTATTTGTTTTGACCGTTTGCTCATGCTTGCAGTTTTAAATTTTTGTCTGAAAAGCAATGTAAATGTAATAATTCAAAATGATGTAAATCCTCGTTATGCACACACCACGTTGGTTACCATTACCCGCTCGGACCTGGAGCACATTAAGAGCTTAGGGAGTTTAGTAGGGGAATGCGCCCGGAGCGGTTTGGACCGCCGGCACACACCTAAAAAACTCAACTCGATGATCGGAATGGGCCTATGATCCTCTACAGGGGGTGAGGTTCCGCCGGTTCAGAGGACCTAGAAATTCCATCCCGTTAGAACAAAAGCTCCACACCACACTTAACCTTCTACCAGTTTCGTGTTTGTTCATTTTCTCGTGTTTTGTTTTGGCCATAGATTATGATATGTATAGGATTGGGCCTTTTGTATTCCATAATCCTCTGTAAATGTAATAACTTAGTAATGACATTTACTTTCTCGCACTTGCATTGCATTTTTCTAAAAAAAAAAAATGTAAGTTCCGTTCATTTTGTCTTGTATCCTTAGGACGTTTTACATATCATCTTTGGTAAGGATGAAGCAGACAAACCACTGTCCTCGCACCAAGGCCATTCAGCCCCCCACAGTCGAAATTGCCCGAATATGGAAAGCCATGACAGAAGAGGATCAGAAGTACGTGAATGAGAACATTGGCGAGGTTCATGAACTTGCAAACTACAAAGTCAATTGGGCTCCCCTCGATGCTTTGTCTGATTTTTGGGATGTAAAAAACATCGTCTTCGTGATAAACAACAATGAACTCACACCTACGCTCGAAGAATACCGTCAACTCGTTCAAGGGGTAGATTGGGATCGTGGAATTATTCAACCCGACCTCCAATAAAGAGGCGAAGATAGTACCTTGGCCAAACTGCTCAAAGTCACAACAAACAAAATGTCCACCGAGCTCAGTTGAATGGGGGTCATGGCTTATCTATTGAACTTTTGGTATATTGGATAGAGCACCAAATTGTCGATAAAACAAATGCCCCGGGGAGATGCCATGCTTTTATTTTACTTGTTTTGGGAACGGTCGTATTTCCCTTTTCTAATGGTCTCATCGACTCAGCTATGGCTAAAGTCGTTACCCAAGTAATAGAAGGCAAGGGTTTCGTGACGGCATTGCTCGCCGAAACCATTGCATCTCTAAACCTTTTAAAAACCAAAGGGAAAGGAGAACTGAAAGCAAGTCCGGCCTTACTTCAGATTTGGTTCTTAAGCCATATAAAAAAATTTGGCATGAATTTTCCCCGGGCAAACTTTTTAGGTGACAAAAGGGTTATCTCGAGAATGTTAGGTCGATCATTGTTCGAAGCTGAAAAATGGAAAGCCCTCGATTGGAAAATCTATATTTCAAAATTAACGCATAAGGACATTTTATGGACGGCTAGATGGTTACCCATCCACCGTTCTACGATCCTTAGATGCAAAACTTTCGAGGGAGTTTCGCTTCTCAGCCATCGAGGATCCATGACTACCTACCCTTCCCGAGTTATTCGACAATTCGGTGGTTTCCAAGATATTCCGGTGCACATTCATGGACCCCCAAGATCATACAAGTGGCACAGCCGAGCAGACATTGCAAACTCACTACGAGACTCAGTTCGACAAGTGAATGATGATTGGGGAAACCGAGTCCCACTATTCATAAATCTGATAGAAGGCTCCACGACAAAGGAAAACGAATACTATGCGACAACAGAGTACATTCATAAGTTCTACTCGGCACCCGCAAGTCCGCCTTTTGACCCGAAGGAGATAATCGGGGATAGACCCAAGCAATCACCGTCATCTCACAAGGACATCTACGCGATCATGAAATCTAGGGTGGAAATTCAAAGTATTGCTTGGGCTGATGAACACTCTAGATCCAAGAAAGAAATCCAACGCCTGCGCAATGAGGTACGGTGTGTGCGAAATGAAGTGAGAAGTCGGGATCGCACCTTGGAGAAATGTGAGGGCAAAATAGATGAGTTGAATGGCACCCTTGAACAGTCTAGACGAAGGGCGAGGCAATTAAAAAGATTTTCGAAATGCATGTCCCCGACCTTCCTTCGAACCAAGGAGCAAGCGACAAATGCACTCAACGAGCTGCGTCGTCGTGTGAAACGTCTTAAGAATTAGATTTTGATTGACCAACTCCTTTTAGAGTATTGTTTGAAAAAAACTTTTGTCGTATATGTCATCAAAGCCTATGAATGGAATGAACGGAACATGCATATTAAAACAAAAACATGCATGATCAATTGTGTATTTACCATTCTTACTATGATATTTGAATGATTTAGGCACATCTGGCAAGAACAAGCCCGATACGCACTCGCGGTTTCGTTCAACGGGAGCGAATGGAGCAACCAAATCAAAACCCTCCACCAGGTTTTCCGGAACCCGTGCGACAGTTGACAAATCCGGCACCTCAAGAATATGAAGAGAGGATCATCCAGCTCGAACAAACTATACACAGCATGAATGCTGGCATGGCTGGTATGACATCCCGGTTCGATCAAATGTGGGTTTTTCTAAACGCCCAGGCAGCCACCTCGTCTTCTCAAGCAACACCTCCGCCTGTAGTACCTCATCAATCCATTCCAAGTACTTTGGTCTTACCCGACCAAGCTCCACCTACCACATATGGTCACCCCGAGCAAGCTCCACCTCCCACATATGGTCATCCCGACCAAGCTCCACCTACCACATATGGTCACCCCGAGCAAGCTCCATCTCCCACATATGGTCATCCTGATCAAGCTGCACCTGCCACATATGGTCATCCTGTCCAAGCTCCACCTCCCACATATGGCCATCCCAACCAAGCTCCACCTCCTACATATGACTGTCCTAATCAAGTTCCACTGCCCATACATGGCCCTCAAGAGCAAGCTTTTCCTCTTCAGCATGAACGGGTTGCACCTCTGGTACCTGTTTACCCCAACCAGGTCGCACGACCCGCGTTTGGTCTCCCCATTACTCGGTCACAGTTGTCCCGATCGAGACTGAACAAGACAAGCGGTTGAAGCAGATTGAAGAAAAAATGAGGTCTATTCAAGGAGTAGATCGATTGGGAGACCTGAACTTCTCTGATCTGGCTCTATTTCAGGAAATCCCGATGCCTGATAAATTCAAGGTGCCAGACTTTGAAAGGTTCGATGGAACAGGACATCCGATTGTTCACCTTAAGATCTATATGGCGAAAATGACTCCATATCAACAGTATACCAAGTTGATGGTCCAGACTTTCCAAGAAAGTTTGAAAGGGGAGGCGCTGGTCTGGTTCGCAGGATTAAGAACATAGCAAGTGCCAAATATGGAGGAGCTGGCCAAGCTTTTCCACCGCCGATATAAGCATAATCTGGATAACGCTCCAACTCGCCTTGATCTTCAGGCTATGGAGATGAAAGAGGGACAATCTTTCAAAGATTATGTGTCTGAGTGGAGGGGAAAGGCCAACTGCATGAACCCACCTCTCGGGCAGAATGAGGCAGTCCCGATTTTTATCAGCACTCTTAAGGGTATATATTATACCCAAATGATGAGTCAATCCACAGCGGAATTTTCAAATCTCATCATGACGGGCGAATTGATTGAGCGAGGGCTTCGGTCAGGAAAGATTGAAGACCCATACAAAGGTGCAGCGGATCCTAAGAAAACTGGAACAAAGAAGCCTACCCCGACCATAGGCGCGGTCTATCCAAACCCTTACCAGGCTCCTTACTCGGCTCCGTATCAACAATACCAACCATCACCGGTGGTCCCGATGCCTCAGGCTCCTCGAGCCCCACAAGGATCAACCCCTCTACCTAACCCACAAGATTCTGTCAACCGAGGTGGGAACCAAAGGAGGTTTCGAGAGCCCCGACAGTTTACCCCTCTTCCAATACCATTGGTTGAATTGTACAAGAAGGCTTTGGCTCAAGGGCTCATAGGTCCTGAGGTTCTGAGCCCCGAAACGAGAATTCTGGCTAATGAACCAAATTCAAAATGTGAATTCCACATGGGAGCACCTGGGCACACCACTAACAATTGCCCTCGCCTGAAGTACCGAATCCAAGACCTTATTGATCATAAATACCTTGTCTTAAATCCCATTTCGCCACCGAATGTAAATACCAATCCGCTACCCAACCACGCTTCAGGCTCAGTCAACATGATCTTCTTAGAAGAAGGACCAACCCCTTTGATCAGCCCCATGGGTCAGGAGATGCTAAAAAATTATGTTTCGATGATCACCCCACTAATCATTGACTACGTACCGCAAGGACCAGCACCATTCAAGTACGAGAGCAACAAAAGGGTACCTTGGAACTATGGGGGGTACGCGGAAGGATCTGCGAAAAATGAAGACATTTTCAGTATGACTCGATCTGGACGTTGCTATATCCAGCCAGAAAACCCGCCCAAAGAGAAGGATGTGGAGGGAGCCCAAAATAAGAAGGTAACTGAAGAAGAACCGAGCAATTTCATGAAGATTGTAAAGGATGATGAATACAAGGTCGTGGACCAGTTGCGCAGAACCCCAGCGCAAATATCTGTGTTGGCTCTGTTGTTGAGTTCTGAACCACACCGAGAGGCATTAATGAATGTCTTGAAGGAAGCCCTGGTACCAAAGGAAATTTCAACCCGCCAAGTAGAGAATCTCATCGGTTCGGTTTTTGCTAGCCAAATCGCTTTCGGGGATGAAGAGTTGGGTTCTGAGGGACAACAACATGTCAAGGCCCTCCACATCGTGTGCAAAAGCAAGGGATACGTGCTCTCAAGAGTAATGATTGACAACGGCTCAGCTTTAAATGTATGCCCGATGTCCACCCTCCAACATATGAATATAGATCTGTCACTCATCCGTCCAACCAAGAGTGTTGTTCGAGCTTTTGATGGCAATATAAGGGAGGTAGAAGGAGAAATTGAATTACCATTGGAGATTGGTCCATGCGTGTTCAGCGTAGCTTTCAAAGTCTTGGACATTCCAGGGGTCTACAGTCTACTTTTGGGAAGACCTTGGATACACGCTGCTGGTGCAGTGCCTTCTACCCTGCATCAGAAAGTAAAATTTATATCTGAGGATCGCCTGGTTGTGATCGATGGGGAGGAAGATTACAACATCTATAAGGAGACTTCCGTACCTTTCATCGGAATCGAGACCGAAGATGCATTGTCTTTCCATGCCTTCGATCTCATTTCTGTGATTAGGGATTGGGGAGAGCCAGCACCAGACAGAGCCGAGCTCATGGTGGGGAAAATCATGTTAGGCAACAACTTCATCTTAGGACGTGGACTGGGAATCCATGGTCAGGGAATCATACACCCAATAGCTCCAAGGAAGAACAAAGGCACTTTTGGACTGGGTTTCTATCCTAATTTCAAAGATTACGAAGTCGCCCGAAGGAAACGTTTAACTGGAAATTCACGGGCATTGATGTTTCCTCCCCTCGCTGTTTCATTTCCTGGCCCACCACAAATGATTCAACCCGACGACGTTGCTTCTCATGAAGGCTTATCAGGCTTGTTTTCGATCGGTGTCACCATTGGAGCCCTGCTTGATGAAGCTCCCTCAGGCCTTTTCGCCCGTCCACTTGCTAGTGGGGAGAATATCACAAACTGGATGACATTACCTGCTTATGCGTTTTCTCTTAGTAATAATGAGTAAGACCTTTTGAAAAGGGATGTATTCCGCGTATGGCATATGTTATGAGCCTCACGGTTTTGGAATAGGGGAAATTTGTCATGACCACATCAAATGAATCCCTTCTTGTGTTAATCATGTTATCAATATTATATCTCCTTCTGATATTAATCTCATTTCTCTTCTGCTTCCTTCTTTAGGAACAATACCTCTAAAGAACACAAGGGGAAACATGATTCAATCTCGTACAAGGACACCCTCGCCGAATCTGATTCTGTACATTACGGAGAAGGATTCGGTGAGGAGGATGTCACAAAGGAAATTGAAGAAAGTTGGGACAGGTATGAGAAAGACAAACTCCTAACAACAGAAGTCACTGAGGTCATAAACATCGGCACTCCCGAGGAACCACGCGAATTGAAGATTGGGACAAGTGTGAGTCCTAACCAAAGAACTCAGATGATGGATTTGCTAAAAGAGTACCAGGAGATTTTTGCCTGGTCATATGCTGACATGCCAGGCCTTGATTCGTCAATTGTGGAGCACGTTCTGCCATTAGATACTGAGAACTTTCGACCCAAGAGACAACACCTGAGGAGACAAAGTCCCGACCTAATCCTTAAAATTAAGGAAGAGATCATCAAGCAAATCGACGCTGGATTCTTAGAAGTTTGCAACTATTCTGAATGGGTAGCAAATATTGTTCCAGTACCCAAGAAGGACGGTCGCGTCCGCATCTGTGTCGACTATCGAGATCTTAACAAAGCCAGTCCGAAGGATAATTTCCCTCTGCCTCATATCGATATGTTGGTCGACAACACGGCACGTCATACGATGTTCTCGTTCATGGACGGGTTCTCAGGATACAACCAGATCAAGATGTCTGAGGCAGATAAGTCAAAAACCTCATTTGTCACGATGTGGGGCACATTTTGTTACAGAGTTATGCCTTTCGGTTTAAAAAATGCAGGGGCAACCTACCAAAGGGCCATGGTGACACTGTTCCACGACATGATGCACAAACAGATCGAGGTGTACGTAGATGATATGATTACAAAGTCTCAAGAAGGTGAAGATCACTTGATCAATTTACGCATGCTATTTGAAAGGCTCAAGAAGTACAAGTTGCGTTTAAACCCGACTAAATGCACTTTTGGAGCCACATCAGGCAAGTTATTGGGCTTCATAGTCAGTAAGAATGGAATTGAGGTAGACCCTGACAAAGTCAAGGCGATACAAGAGTTACCCCCACCATCGACCGTCAAGCAGGTCCGAAGCCTTTTAGGACGTTTGAATTACATTGCGCGTTTCATCGCAAATATGACAACCAAGTGTCAACCTTTATTTCGTCTTTTACGTAAGAACGCTCGGATAATTTGGGATGAGGAATGCCAGAACGCCTTAGAGTCCATAAAAAAATACCTGATGAGCCCACCAGTCCTGGTGCCGCCAACTCCAGGACGACCACTCATTATGTATTTAACAGTGCGCCAAGACTCGTTGGGGTGCATGTTGGGACAACTCGATGTGACTGGAAAGAATGAACATGCCATATACTACGTGAGTAAGAAATTCACGGAGGGTGAAACAAAGTATCAAGAGGTGGAAAGGATATGTTGTGCACTCGTGTGGGTAATGCAGCGACTTCGCCAGTATACATTGTACTACACCATACGTCTGTATTCGAAGATGGATCCCGTGAGATACCTCTTAGATAAGCCAGCATGGACAAAAAATATCGCCAAATGGCAAGTTCAATTATATGAGTATGACATAGAATTCGTACCTCGAATTTCGGTGAAGGGGCAAGCAATCGCCGATCATTTAGCGGAGTTTCCCATAGACGACGATCACTTGATCAACTCCGAATTCCCAGATGGTGAGATCATGCAAGTAGAAGAAGAAGGGATGCCGAAGGCAAATTGGAGGATGTACTTCGACGGTGCTGTGAATTCAGTCGGAGGGGGTATCGGGGCAGTGCTCATCTCACCAAAGGAGCAACACTTCCCAGTGGCAGCCAAGGTCACCTTCCACTGCACCAACAACATTGCAGAATATGAGGCATGTGTTCTCGGCATGCGAGCTGCACTAGACCTCGAAGTGAAGAAACTAGAAGTGTTCGGAGATTCAATGTTAATCATCCTCCAAACGACAGGGGAATGGAAGACGAGGGATGTCAAACTCCAACCATACCACGAGCACCTTGAGGATTTAGCTGCAGAATTTGAAGACATCACTTTCACTCATATGCCGAGAAATAAGAACCAATTTGCAGACGCATTGGCAACGCTCGTATCAATGAGTAAAATTTCACCGGGAAATCAGGTACTACCAGTGGAGATCAAGATCAAGGAGGTTCCAGCCTATTGTTATGCAATTGAAGAGTCAGACGGTCAACCGTGGTTCACGGACACAAAAAAATACCTGGAGTCTGGAGAGTTCCCAAAAGGTGCCACAAGAAATGACTGGAAGGTCGTACGAAGGATGGCTTGCAATTATTTTCTCAGTGGCCCGACCTTATACAAAAGATCATTTGATGATACCCTTTTGAGATGCGTTAATGCCAAAGAAGCTGAGCGCTTAATGGAAGAAATTCACGAAGGTTTTTGTGGCCCACACATGGGCGGGCGAATGCTATCAAAAAAGATAATGAGACTTGGGTATTTTTGGTCCACCATGACGTCTGATTGTATGAGACATGTCCAACATTGTCACCTCTGTCAAGTGTACGCAGACCAAATCCACGCTCCACCACACGATCTCTATCCTATGACTTCCCCATGGCCTTTCTCAATGTGGGGTATCGATGTAATCGACATGATCTCTCCAAAGGCGTCCAATGGTCATCAGTTCATATTGGTGGCGATCGATTATTTCACCAAGTGGATAGAGGCTATTAGCCTAGCGTCAGTAACGGCAAAAGCGGTCGAGCGTTTCATTAGGCAGGATATCATCGCGCGTTATGGGGTGCCGGAGTCAATCATCACAGATAATGCCAAAAATCTGAATAATAAATTGGTTGATGGGTTGTGTGACCAATTTAAGATCAAGCATAGAAATTCGTCTTCATATCGCCCACAAATGAATGGCACAGTGGAAGCAGCAAATAAGAATATCAAGAAGATCATAGAGAAAATGACTGTCAATTATAAGGACTGGCACGACAAGCTGCCTTGGGCACTCATGGCATACAGGACCTCAATACGGACATCAACAGGGGCAACCCCATTTTCCCTTGTTTACGGGACTGAACTCGTGCTGCCAATTGAAGTAGAAATCCCATCAGCAAGGATCCTCGCTGAGGCAGAGATGGACGAATCAGAATGGGCGAGATGCAGATACGAGCAATTAAATCTCATAGATGAAAGGCGGCTCATCGCGCTGTGTCATGGGCAATTGTACCAGCAACCCATGGCTCGTGCATTTAACAGGAAGGTACGTCCAAGAGAATTACAAGCAGGCGATCTAGTTCTCAGAAAAATCCTGCGAGTCAATCCAGATTCTCGGGGCAAGTTCGTGCCTAAATATGAAGGGCCTTATGTCGTGAAAGAGGTTTTCAGTGGAGGAGCCATGATCATCACCAATATGGATGGCCAAGAACTCCCCAGTCCAATCAATATGGACACAGTCAGAAAATACTATCCTTAAGGACTTTGTAACCAGAATACGAACCTCCCAAAAGTGAGAAAATTCCCGCTAAATCGAAAACCCGAAAGGGCGGTTTAGGCAAAACTTAAGGAAGAGGGGCATGATTGAAAATCCCCAAAAGGACAATCATGGCAAAAGGAGAGGAATCAAATCTCTGCTAGGTTGAAAACCCGAAAGGGCGACCTAGGCAAAAATTAAGGGAACCGAGAGGTGCGAAAAGAATCGTAGCAAAAGGAAAGAAAATTGAGATAAAAAAAAATCATCGATGACCAAGACTTGTATTTATTCATCTTCTTGGAGTAAAAAAAAAAAAAAAAAAAAGACCAACGACCAACGGAGCTTTTAGGTGTTCAGCCTCCGCAAGCCATCCTCAATGACCTGAACCTGTAGTTATCCAGCTTCTAGGAGTCACAAGCCGACAAACGGAGCCTTTAGGTGTTCAACCTTCGCAAGTCATCTCGACAATCAGGACCTGCAGTTATCCAGCTTATGGGAGTCACAAGTCGACCAACGGAGCCTTTAGGTGTTCAGCCTCCGAAAGTCATCCTCGATGACCAGAACCTGTAGTTATCCAGCTTCTGGGAGTCACAAGTCGACCAACGGAGCCTTTAGGTGTTCAGCCTCCGAAAGTCATCCTTGATGACCAGAACCTGTAGTTATCCAGCTTCTGGGAGTCACAAGTCTACCAACGGAGCCTTTAGGTGTTCAACCTCCGCAAGTCATCCCCAACAAGTCACAAGTCAACGAGCGGAGCCTTTAGTTGTTCAGCCTCCGCAAGGCATCCTCGACAACCAGGACATGTAGGTGTCCAACGTCTGGGAATCACAAGTTGATGAGCGTTTAGACACTCAGTCTCCACAAATCATCGTCAACGATCGGGACCTATAGGTGTCTAGCTTCCGAAAGTTGCGTAAAGATATTTATCTACTATGTAAATGATGAATAAAGATGAGCCAAAATCAGTTGTTTGTCTTTGAACACACACTCATGAGATCAATTCCATGAGTGCGTGTTCAAAGAGGGGCAACTGTAAACACCTGATTTTGGCTCATGGTCAAATACCGTACGCAAGCAATCGAGCCAAGAGAAATCGATATTTAAAAAAAAAAAAAATATTTTTTTTTTTAAAAATTTTATTAAAAAATATATATATTAAATTAATAAAAAAAATATCTGAACGTGAAACATGGCCATGTTCCTCTTTTTGTACAACTTGGTCTTTTTTATTATTTTTTTAAAAATAAAAAAAAAAATAAAATAAAATAAGATGCAAATTGTGTATAAATAGAGGTTAGTTGTCGTGAGAAATGAGGGGGGTAAGTAAAGGATTGGAAGAGAAATAGGAAGAGAAGAGTGATTAGAGAGAGTAAAAAAAAAAAAGTGAAAAAAATATATCGGTAATTATCGATCTCGGTTTCTCGTACGGTGTTTAAGTTCCGAACGATTTAGGTATATTTTTCTTGCATTTAAATATTGTATTTGTATTTCCTAATGTTATTATTTATGTAAAAAAAAAAAAAGAGAAGAGTTTATATACATATGTTATATATTTATGTATAATATATTTATATTATGTTTATGTAATACTATTATATCTATATGTATAATATATGTTTTTATTATGTTTATGTATTACTATATATATTTATATTATGTTTATACTATTATATATATATGTATAATATATATTTACATTATGTTTATGTATTACTATATATATCTATACGTATAATATATATTTATATTATGTTTATGTATTACTATATATATCTATACGTATAATATATATTTATATTATGTTTATGTTATCTATTTATCTATATGTATAATATCTATTTATATTATGTCTATGTAATACTATATATATATATATTATGTATAATATATGTATATTATGTATATGTGAAAAAAATTTCAAAATTGACTTAGGTCATTCCCAAACTTTGATGAAGGTTACAACTCGGTCCTTGGACTCTCGGGTCATTTCTGGGACGTTATCGAGTGATATAAACCAAACCGGAAAGGTTTTGGGCCATTTGTGCAAATTGTTTTTCTTAATTCAGCTCTTAAAAAAAAAATACAATTTGATTTCTAAACTTTTCTAGACATTCCATGATTTCAAAAAATGTTACAAATAAGTGTAGATTAATTTTCGGGTTATTTTTAGAATTTTACCAAGTATTACAAATAAATCTAGAATAGTTTAGGGTCAATTCTGTAATTTAAAAAAAAAAAAAAATTCAGTTAAGTTATATTATTTTTCGAAAATTAAAATTTTTATTCCTAAATTTTTCTGGACATTCCATGACTTTTCAAAATGTTACAAATAAGTCTAGAATAATTTTCGGGTTATTTTAGAACTTTACCAAGTGTTACAAATAAGTCCAGAATAGTTTAGGGTCATTTCTACAATTTTCGAAAATATTTGTCCAATTCAGCTCAAATTTTTATAAATTGCATTTTGATCCCTATATTTTTTTGGACATCCTATAACTTCTTAAAATGGGACAAATTAGTCCAATGAGCTTAATATTTTCAAAAATTATTCGTGCATGTTTTGACACGTTTAAAATGGCTCGAGAGTTGAACCATTTTCTTTCGAGCACGATTAACTTTAATTCTCTCTTGTTTATAAAAAAAAAAATTGTTTGTACATGGTTTGTTTAATTTAAAGAAAATGTATGTAGTTTTTTTGGGGTCAAGCATGATTAAAACGGGCAATTCGGGCAAAAATTGAAAAAAACTTTTCAAAAGCAAAATTAAAGTACCGAAAGGGCGGATTATAAGCTCGCGAGCTTTTAAAGACGTAATCAAACCCCCGAACTCGATTCTCTGGACGTAGACCGTTTTAAGCCCTAGGATGTAAACTCCATGTACCCTAGGCAATTTTAGGATTCCGATTAGCCTTCAATTAATCGGTGGCGACTCTTTCAATTTTTTCGGTCCGGTTGATGACCCCGCTCGACCGGACCCGTCGCTCGCCAAGACCCGACATTTTCAAAAACGAAAATTAAAAATATTTTCCAAAACGGGTCGGGAAAGTCGGATCCGACGTCCGACACAAAGTACTGTGTCAAATCCCTTTCCTCTGCATGAGTATGTCGTCCCCTTACATTCCCACTGCTTAATCTATCTGAGTTGAAAAGGTTGGCAAAGAATTCGCGGATCTTCTTCATAATACCGGTCTCCCCTTGTATCCACTCCCCTTCCATATTCTTTAACTGAATGATAGTGTTCCTTCTTCGCCTCACCATCGTAGTTTGGTGGAAAAGTTTCGTGTTCTTGTCCCCGTTCATCAACCACTGCACTCTCAATCTCTGCTTCCAATAAATTTGCTCCCTCTCCCATAGAGCATGTATTCTTGACTTTAGCGCTCTTTGTTCGAGTTCTTCCTCATCGTTCGTGGTTCTAGCTTCCAGGTATCTCAGTCTCTGTTTGGCCTTGGTGATTTCGATGAGTTTGTTCTTGAACTACTCCATTCAGTCAAGTGTCTCCTGCAATTGTCGAGTTTGGGTCTTAGGTCGTACGTGGAGCGTGATGGCCCTCCCCCGTTCCATGCATTCTGGATGATATCACAACAATCTTCTCTCTCGAGCCACATGTCCTCGGACCTAAATAGTTTCCTTCCCTTTCGTTTGTGAGAGTCCATCATTAGGATGATAGGAGAGTGGTCTGAGCCTATAACTAGTTCATTTAAGCATTGAGCCTTCGGGAAGAGGGAGCTCCATGTTTGATTTGCCATTGCCCGGTCCAATCTCTCCTTAACTCTATGTACTCCCCTCTTATTGTTATACACGTAAACATCTGGCCGTTGTAACCCAAGTCCTCCACTTGCAGGTTCTCCATCATATTGTTTAAACCATATATCTTATGTTGTTCCTTCCGTCTCCCCTATCTTCTCCCGGTGTTGGGATATATCATTGAAATCTCCAAGACAGAGCCACGACTCTCTCATGTTCGATCCTCTTATCTTGAGGGCCTCCCAGTTTCGTGTTCGTCGTATATAGTCCGGGTCTCCGTATACCAACGTTATCATTATGTCGCTCCCAATTCGTGCGCTCAATATCCTACAATCGATCATATTTTTGTGGATTAATTACTTAATTGGTTTCACATGTTTGACTATTGTTCAAAATGGTTACACATGTTTGAAAATGTGATTAATTGGTTTTGCTATGTGACTAATTGATTTTTCTACTGTTCATCGTCTAAATCACCGTTAAGTCACTATTTAGATACATAAAATGACTTAATTACCCTTTTCATCCACCGAGTTGTTCTTCATCAACTTGTCTCCTTATTCTTCATTCTCCTCCTCTATGACCACATCTCTTCGATTGACAACGATTCTCTACCGCAGCAAGCTCTTCCAGGTACGTCTCCTTCTCCGAACAAGATTCTGAGTTCATCACGAACCCAGAATCGTGATTTCTAGGTTCATCAGGAACCCAGAATCGCGATTTCTAGGTTCGTGATAAACCCTGCGTTTCTGGGTTCGTGATGAACCCAAAAACGCAATTCAGCAGTTTCAGCAATATGGAAGAGCTAGATGTTCGGCAGTTTCAGCAGAGGCCGACCATATCTGGTTCAAATCTGATCCAGTCTCGGTACGGAATGATGTAGAGATACATGGTTAGCATTGATTCAAGCGACGATGGAGGGTACCAACCACAACCCTTACCACAACATCAGCAACACCAAGAGCTCGTAGAACAGTACAGAGCTGGGGATACATAAATTTGCATTTCTTTCGCTTGCACTTATGTATCCTTTGTATATGTATCTGTATATTAATCAGTGCTATGGATACCCAGGAGTAAGCAAAATCTTTGAAACAATAACTACTTAAACAGATTTTGCTCTACGTGTGACTTTTTTGCCCTTTATGTTTTTGTTGAATATTGATCTACTGGTATGTTAAGCTTTCCTATGTATTGAAATTTTAAAATTCACTGTTTCAGTTACTCAGAAGAGTAATTTTTGTAGAACATTTAATGACTAGGCCATTTCGAGTTGTATTTGATAAGAACATTAACTTGCAGGTTCCCAGTGAACAAAAATTGCCATCTCTTTACCTGTTAGACAATATTGTGAAGAATATTGGGAGGGATTACATCAAATATTTTGCAGCAAGATTGCCTGAGGGTAGTTTCTTAACTAAAGTAACTGCTTTGCAGATAGAATTTGGTTACTCCGTGATCACGTTAAAAAAATTGTCTGCTTGATGTATTTACACCATAACTCAGCGGGGGTTTACGTCTGTATGATATAAATTGTGAGACCCATAATTGCATTTCTGGGTTCATCACGAACCCAGAATTGCGTTTCTGGGTTCATCACGAACCCAGATCCGTGATGTTTGTGTTTGATTCAACAATTAATGGCATAATAGTCATTTGATAATTCAAAAATATGTTAAAAATATTAATTAACGGTAAAATTAACAGTTTACTAACGGAATAATCAATTAATCACATTGGGAAAAACATGTGTAACCAATTAGTCACATAACAAAACCAATTAATCACATTTTGAAACATGTGTAACCATTATGCACAATGGTGAAACATGTGTAACCAATTAAGTAATTAACCCTATTTTTGTCCTTGGCTAGCATTTGCACCTTGAACTCCTTTGTCCACCATAATGTCAGTCCAGCGCTGGCTTCGATCGGATTGACATACTCTGCAAACTCCATTACTTGGTTCACTAATACATCAATTCCATCAATTAGTATGTTGTATGGCAGATTTGAATTAGCAAAAGATGCATGGGATTTCTTGCAGAAAAAATTTTCAGCCGGGGATTTTGCGCAAAGGTATCAATTGACTAAAGAAGTTTTTTCTCTACATCAGGAGCCTGGTCAATCAGTCAGTGATTTTTATTCAAAATTAAGTTACTTATGGGACCAATTAGCTGTCTCAGAACCAAAATTTCATTGTGATGATGATACTCAGTTATTTCTCGACTATCGTAACAGTTTACGCTTGACTCAATTTCTTATGGCTTTACGTGATGATTTTGAGTCTACTCGAGCGTCATTACTTCATAGGTCACCCTTACCATCCTTAGATAATGCTGTCTCTGAGCTTATTTCAAAAGAAACAAGACTACAAAGTCTTAAATCACCCATAAATAGCAACAATGAGCTCGTCTTGGCTACCCCATCACAGAAGCATATACCGGGAAATCAAAAGTACATTCACTCAAGTCCTAGCAATTTCAGACGTCGCTCCTCAGGTTTCTTAGGAAGCTGTAATTTTTGTCTTGCTAAAGGACATAAAATCTCAGAATGTCGAGCTCTTGCAAGAATTCGTGCCTCAAAAGGTAACATACCCTCCAAAATGGCCGCGGTAGCTGAACTTGAAGTAAATGAACCAACACCAAATTCAACTCCAACAAGAGAAGAACTTGAGGCTCTCGTCAACCAGTTGCTCGACAAAAATGGATCTAGCATTCCTGCAATGTCAACATATATAGGTAACAATTCTTGGTATATTGATTCTGGATGCGGTAATCATATGACATCTGATTCATCTTTATTTACAAGCACAAATAAGGTCTCATCATCACCTAACATTCGCACTGCAAATGGCTCTTATATGCAAGCTACTCATATAGGAAATATTTTGGCATCATCTATACATATGCCAGATACTTATTTAGTTCCATCATTATCGTTGAATTTATTATCTGTTGGTCAACTTTGTGATATGGGATTTGAATTACACTTTTCTAATCATGGTTGTGATATTCAGGATCCTCGGACGGGACAATTAATTGGGACCGGGCGTCAGATAGGACGTTTATTTCAGTTAACATCTCTACATGTTCCCTCATCAGAAATTATTGTTGCATCTTCAATTTCCTTGGGCTTATGGCACACTCGACTGTGTCATATTTCATCTTCCAAACTCGACTACCTTGTTAATAATGGTTCTTTAGGATCTATTAAACATGATAAAGTTGATTGTGTATCATGTCAATTAGGAAAACAAAAAGCTTTACCTTTTAATAATAGTAATTCCATTGCTTCTGCACCTTTTGATTTAATTCATTCTGACGTATGGGGACCGGCGCCGCACTCAACAAAAGGTGGTAGTCGATATTTTGTAGTGTTTATTGATGATTATTCTCGCTTTACTTGGATTTATATCTTAAAAAATCGATCGGAATTGCCTCAATTGTATGTTGATTTTTCTAACATGGTTTACACTCAATTTTCCAAACGTATTAAAATGTTTCGATCTGATAATGCAGCTGAGTATAATGATTCAACATTTTTAAGAACATTACGTCTCCATGGAACTATTATTCATAGATCTTGTCCAGGTACATCACAACAAAATGGTCGAGCCGAACGTAAACTTGGTCACATTTTGAAAATAATACGTGCCTTACTCTTAGGTGCATCTCTGTCGGAATCCTTTTGGGGTGAAGCTTCTCTCACTGTAGTATACACAATAAATCGCCTACCATTAGAGGTATTAGAAAATGTTTCACCATATGAACGATTATATGGAAAAGCTCCTAAATATGATATATTTCGCACGTTTGGTTGCGTTTGTTTTGTTCTTCTTCAAACACATGAGCATAACAAGCTACAACCGAGATCTCGTTTGTGTTGTTTCCTTGGTTATGGCATTGGACAAAAAGGTTATAGGTGTTATGACCCTGTCTCTCAACAAATTTGAGTTTCTCGTCATGTCATTTTTTGGGAACATCGAATGTTCTCCAGTTTGGCTAACAACGGTATCCAACATGCACCTATTTCTAATGATTTATTTGTAGATATTTTTCCTTCGCCTTTAATTGACACAGGACACTCAAATGAGGATCATAATCATTCTCACGAGGATAACTCTGTTACAACTCCATCTGAGCCTCGTCGATCAACCCGTGTAAGAGAACCTCCTAAACATTTGCAAGATTTTCATTGTTATCATGCTCTTGCTACGTTATATGAACCTGTTTCTTTTCAAGAAGACTCATCTAACCCTTAGTGGCAACAAGCGATGACCGATGAGTTGCAGGCTCTAGAAAAGAATCAAACTTGGGAGATTGTTGACTTGCCCCCAGGTAAATCAATGGTCGGAAGCAAATGGATCTATAAGATAAAAACTCGATCAGATGGTTCTATAGAAAGATACAAAGCGCGACTAGTGGCGAGAGGTTTTACTCAAGAATATGGCATCGACTATGAGGAGACCTTTGCACCAGTTGCTCGAATCACTTCAGTTCGTGCCTTGTTAGCCGTTGCTGCATCTAGACATTGGAGACTATTCCAGATGGATGTAAAAAATGCATTCTTGAATGGGGATATATCAGAAGAAATATATATGCGTCCTCCTCCGAGATATTCCACTCCAAAAGGAAAAGTTTGTCGCTTGAAACGTGCCTTATACGGACTGAAGCAAGCACCAAGAGCCTGGTTTGCAAAATTTAGCTCAACTATTATAAAGTTTGGTTTCATTCCAAGTTCTCATGACTCTGCTCTATTTGTTCGTAAATCTAATCGTGGGATCATTCTTCTCTTACTATATGTTGATGACATGATAATATCCGGCAATGATGATGCAGGAATTTCAGATTTAAAATTATATTTGCATGATCAATTTGAAATGAAAGACTTAGGTAATCTCAATTATTTTCTCGGACTTGAGGTAACTTCTGTGGAAGATGGGTATTACCTTTCTCAAGCCAAGTATGCCTCCGATTTGCTTTCTCGTGCATGTCTTACTGATAGTAAAATTGTTTCTACTCCATTACCATATCATGAAAAGCTTACTCCAGAAGAAGGAAAATTGTTAGATAATCCCACTCTTTATCGTAGTTTGGTAGGTGGATTAGTTTATCTCACTGTTACTCGTCCTGACATTACTTATGTTGTTCATGTGGTAAGTCAATATATGTCTGCTCCACGATCCACACACTTTGCAGCAGTTTTACACATATTGAGATATGTAAAAGGAACCATATTTAACGGTTTACATTTTTCAGCTACATCAAATCTTCAACTGTGTGCGTTTAGTGATGATGACTGGGCAGGTGATCCAACAGATAGGCGTTCAATTACAGGAAATTGTTTCTTTCTCGGAGATTCTCTTCTATCATGGAAAAGTAAGAAGCAAGCAGTTGTCTCCCGCTCTAGTACAGAGGCTGAGTATCGAGCTCTGGCTGATACAGTAGCTGAACTCTTGTGGCTTCGGTGGTTATTAACTGACATGAGTATCCAATTATCTGAGCCTTCTACCATTTGGTGCAACAATCAAAGTGTCATTCAAATTGCACACAATGACGTCTTTCATGAACGTACCAAGCATATTGAAGCAGATTGTCACTTCATTCGTCAACATATTCTTAATAAAGTCGCCCAAGTCTGTTTTGTCACTTCCCAAGAGCAAACGATAGATATATTTACAAAAACTCAACTTCCAGGACGACTTTCTCACTTACTTCACAAACTCAAGATGATATCAACCAATTCCACTTGAGTTTGAGGGGGATGTTAACGTTAGGATATTAATTAGAATATTACCGTTGTAGATTAGGATGATATTACCGTTGTAGATTAGGATATTAATGTTAGATTAATATTAGGATCTTACCTTTGTAGATTGTTCTATAAATTGAGATATGTAATAGTCACACAACCCAACACAATACATACAAGATTACATTCCTTCACAGTTGTTTCCCTCCAAATCGCTTAGCCCAAGTCTCCTGTGTTTGATAGCTCTACCCATAGATATCCTTTGTCTCTTCCCTCCCCATTGCTATGATAGTTGTTCCCATAGTTTCTTCTTTTCTGGAATGTCTTTCCTTTTCAGTGTGCTGTTAGGGGGGTGGTCTGTTTGTCCTTGCGTGGGTTGTGTAAGGGATGTGACTATTAGGGTTTCCTGCAGCTCATCTCGACGGTGGTAATCGCCTGATTGGCGTGTGTCTTGTTCATGTTGCCCAGTCCATCCTGTATGGTCGAGTGTGGTATCTGGTCTGCCTTCGGCGATGGATGCAGGAACATGGGCTCCTCCTTTTGTATGCTCTGTTGGTGCAAAGGTCATGGGATTTGGCTCCCTGCATGGTACTGTTCCCGTGGGCTCGGAAGTTCTGCGACGTTCCCCTCCTTCGCCTAGGCTGAGGGAGAGCTCGCACGTGGTTTGTTCATGATCATCATCATCATCCTCCGGTGGTAAGTTCAGGTCGAAGGTTTTGCTTAGATTTGCCGATGCTCAGTGATCTTTCTGTCTAATTTGGCTCTCCTCCGTTGCTGCAACGCCTTGGCCTCCAAGGTAATCCACTGCTGGATCCCTAGACTCATGAACTTCGTTAGCTCTACTTTGATTACACGTCCCGTAGGCTGGCTGGCCATTACGTTCCATTTGTCCGTTAGAGGTCGACTGCTTTTCTCCCATAGATGACTCCGTTCTGTCCTTCTGAGTAGCCTCTCACATCACGTCCCTCCAAGATCTCCTATCTGTGTCTCTTGGTCTGTGTTGCTGATTATTTCCTCCCCCTACCTGAAACCACATACTATGCATGTAATGCTTCATCTATATAATTTTAGGAAACTTATGCATGCTCATTTAACAATGAAACTTGTGTATCTTATGTTCATTATTTATCTCTACTATATTGTTCGTACTCGATTTATTCCGTATTTCTCCAGCAAACTGGTATCGGTGCTATAGTTTTTGAAATAAAGTTATTAACATGACTAATACGATATCCAGGTTCAATGGACATATGACTTTCATGATATAACAAATGAGAATGTTTGATTTTTTAATCCAGTATATATTGAACGAAACAATAAAAGGAAACCTCAATTCCATGCGAGAGGACGATTGGAAGAAGATAGACCACAAAATTGTCTTAAACCATGTTATGAGAAGGATAGAACAAGAGAAAAGTACAGTCAAGTTGTGAGATGGACTCAAGAAAATTTGCTTGGTAAAGTTAGTAGCGAATCAAATTATGTTGAAGCTCGATTGTACACATCCTGTTTGGCTAAACATACGTCGATCAAGATTCATATAAATTTATTTATTGTTATGGTTGACGATACAAATAACTAATTTGCAAAAGGTTTTCCATTCGTGTGGGAGGTTAATGATGTTGAGACGTGCGCGATGATATTGAGTACGGTGGATGACGACATCCTTTATGAGTTTGAGTTCAAGACACAACTATGGGGTTGCGGGATGCTTTGCAGACTAGACTTAGTTCTATACGACTTCTCAGCTGCACTACTCAACATCAAGTTCGATTCATACAAGATGAACCCTCAGCACTCCGTGAGACTGCATTTAAGGCGTATGACCAATATAATTGTGAAATTCAAGTAGGACGGTTAGTGAGTTGATCGATGAGTAACAAATCCAGGTTGTAATTCAATCGTTGCCTAATTTCTAGAAACATATGAAAATCCAAACAACCCTTTTTGAGGGGTCTTAACACCTTTGAACACGTTCGAATGCACATTGAGTTGAAGAGGACTGATTTAAGACCACTGGGCCTAATGCTTATGTACATATGGCGCCATCCCTTGGAACTTAGAAGAGTCGCCAAAGGCGAGGGAGTAATGCACTGTTTAATGAAGCAAATGCACCGAAGGCGAATAAGACAAATATTGAGGCAAACCCAAGGACTCCTCCAAAAAATTGTACTACATAAACGTTCGTGTAAGGTCAAGAAGCATAAGTACAGGAAATACTCCTACTATGGCCAGTAGGAACACTTTGTGAACGCATGCCTTCAATCGAGCTGACGTATTTGTCTTTTTCACTATTCTAATGAACTTTGTGTTTCTAAGACAGTTATGATGATTGAGTCATGTTCTTTGTGTATTTTAGATTCAGGATCGACAGACCACATAGTCTGAATCGTGACGCTTTCGGAGAGTCCCATACAGTCCCATATATGTCAGAGATCCGAAAATCTTAGGATGATTGAGTACAACAATGCAAACTACAATGGTAACTTTGATGAGAGAAAACACACCTTAAACTTTATGCTCTACTCTCTGATGACGACATATTGTGGATGAGTAAGAAGCAATCGTGCATTGTGCTTATCGTCATGGATGCCGAATTTTTGGCCATTGTGTGAGCTACTCAGTAGGTTGTGTGACTGAAGAGACTCCCAGATTGATTGTTGAACCATTAGTGACAATCTCCGCGATAAACAATTTCAAGTAATATAGCAAGTCAAAGCATGTAGTTAGCAAACAAAAATATGTTAGAGACGTGGTTAGACACAAGGTGATGATTTTAAAGTATTTGTCTATGGATAAGATAGTTGCAGACCGTCTCTCCAACCTTGAAAAAAAATTCTTTAGTGAGACATATGTAGTCTCTAGGACTGTCTAGACTTAGTTGATGCACATCTTTGATTTTATTTCTCATACAATGTTCTTTAACTTGAGTTATATTTGAGTATGCATGTTTTCATAATTTGAGTGTTTTGTGTGTTCTTACTGTGATTGTTTATTAAAATACATTAAAGTGAATTAGATCAACCTCTCACACGGGTGAAAGCTTCTAAGCCTTGAGGGCTAGGTGAGGTTGGGTATATTTTTGGTTCTAGAAGTTCGTTGGGATAACCGGAAAGGACTTTGTGTCCGGAGTTATCTGATTTCACACTACGACGAATTATGGTATGTCGAACCACTCATGGGTCAGATGGCAGTCTTTGTGACTCTTGACTCAGGTATTTTGTGTGTCTAATGGGTATTTGTACAACATTTAAACATATGCTCCATTGTAAAGAATGTATGTTGTAGCGCACGTTCCATACCGCGCAAGTCGCAACGCATCCAAAATCAACCATAGTATTGACCTGAGATGTGATCTTAATTCAGAGTTGTGTGAGACCCAGAGATTTTTCTGTGAGAGTCAGGTATGTACCTTCATTACTCTGATCAGAGTCTCGAGGTTTGATTTAGTGTTTGTTATCATAGTCCGCACTCGAAGGACTTCTAGGAAGGCAAGTTGGGTCGTGCTGATGGTTTTCGTGGGATAAGGATGGTCATTATGGGATCTTCTCGATATTATTTCCACTAGATGTCCATCAACTTAGGCGTCGACAGCAATTATGGGCACAATCCATAAATACATTTTTCCTAAAAAAATACCTCATTTGAAAACCACTACCAAAATAACCAGCTTTCAAAACTATTTACCAAATTATACCAACATGTGACTGTTTGTCACGGGTAGGATGTATCTTAATCCTACTCGCAATTGTCAATCGTAGGTGAAATGTCTGTTAAGTTTCACTCGCGACTAACAATCACGGGTATGTTTATACCCTACCCGTGACTAATAGTCACATGTATCTATTTAATTATTTTTATGTGGAATTTCTCAATATTTTAAACTTCACTTAAGTTAAAATTTGTTATAAGCTATGTACTTATTGAAATTAATTTTCTACACATTTTTTCGAGTTTGTCCCAAAAAAATTATTTCAAAAAAGCTTTTAAGAGTAACTAAAAAAACTAGGGGTAATAAAAAAAAACGGCTGGTTGGATTGAATTCCCGACAAGACCGACCAGAGACCGGGTAGGACTAAGATCGACTAGGACTGAGACCGAGCGGATGTTTTTTTCCTTCAAGGTTGGTCTCGTTTCCCCCCCCCCCCCAAAAGCCCGACTAGGACCGGACCGACCCGACCTTGAAGAAAATCCTAGAAATTCATGGTGTAACCCTTGAAACACTAATAATTCATGACCTTGAAGCATTCAACAACCCTTGAATCGGTTCCATAAGGGAAGTGCGATGGAAGACGAGAAGCAAGCGGTTTCAAGACCAAAACTTCAGTGATTTTTTTGGCAAATTCAGTTGATTTTATGTTTTTACCAAATTTTTTGGTCCAAGACTGAGGCCGACCCGAGTCAAACAAGACTGATTCAGTTTTTTTTTTCCAAAATTGATCTCGGTTCTCCAAATGTCAAGACCAAAGTTTTGGTCTCGGTCCTACCTCCAAGACCGGCCCGCCCCGCCCATGATCAGCCCTAAAAAAACTATTATTGAGATATATAATTTTTTAGAACACCTAAACAAAGTAGATTCAATAAATAAATACATTACAACTATAATCAAACAAACGACATTACATTTAGCGTTACACAAACGATACAAAATAATTATAATGGGTATATTAGGTTATTGTTCACAAGATCTCTTGTTGTGGCATGTTTGTTCACATTTACTACATTTCTTTTGTCGTGGTGTACTGCCTCAATCCATCTCATTATGAGTTTTCACTTTTCTGCACCCATGTGAATAAATTACATTTGCAGATCAGACCTTACTGTTAGACTGTTCTACTCTAACCACCAATATGCTTCTTGTAGAGGGTGGAATTTAGGAATGTATGACCGCATGTAGTAATCAACACCAAAATGTGGATCCCCTTACGATTTGATATTTGTATTTGTGCATTGGATCACTGCTATGGCATGTTGACATGGTCGTCCAAACAACGTCCATTCACTGCAGTCACATGACATTTGTGGTAGGTTTACAAGATAAGATTTACCAACACACGTTTTTGCTCTACACTATTCTCTCTACGAGTAAGTATCCATTTCAAAAGGCTGAGAAGCCTCCTTGGTGGTCGTTAATATCTGTCTCACTTTCTTAAGAAAGTCATTTTCCATCTACCTCCTTTTCATACGGTCGAAAAAATACGTGTTTAGTCTTTTAAATGTAGCATCTACCAATTACGGGTAATGATCGAGTTTCTTTCAAAAAATTATTAAAAATCTTTGATTGGTTTGCTCTCAGAACACCGTATCTATGTCCACCATCGTACTTTTGAGACCATAAGTTGACATCCCCACAATTTGCTAACCATTGACGATACTTGCCCTCGTTAGCACTGTTGTGTGTCATCGATGTTGATTAATGGTCAACAATGGGAGAAACCTTCAATTGAGGGTCTGTATGCCCATATCGCTTTTCCCAAAATGGCACATCCCTCCATCGGTATACCTTTACGCTAATAGTAATAAATAGTGTCAGGATTAAATTACTTATCGCAACCATGAGTTGTCCCATCGCTACCTACCTGTGACTGACAGTCATGGGTATAATGTTAGCTCATTCATAGGTATATGTAACTAACCTGCCAATTGAGCCAGTAACGAGTTGGTAGCAATTAACCTTCTACTCGTGACTGACAGTCACGGGTAGAAGGTGTATAAATGTGCTACGCACATTTCTTTTCACCATCGTTGTTTATCTTCCATCGAGCCTCCAACCAAATTGTCATGTACCAATTTAACCTAAAAAAGAACCCCTGCTCAAACACGACAAGAAGAATTACTGACTCTAATAAGATAATATAATTATTGGGAGCATCCTAGTTTACTTCGTCATACTCCCAAGGAAAGTCACCACCAATCACTCCAAGTTGATCAATTGTGTGTATGAAGATACCATAATTATTGGGAGCTTCATATAGTTAGAAATTCTGCACTCATTCAAGTGTGGATTACTGAATCTACCAATGTTTAAGAGCTTTATATATGTTACCCACATTTCTTTCCACCATAGATTTTTCCCTTCCACCGAGCCTCCGCCGAAATGGTCATGGACCAACTTAACCTCAAAATGAATCACAACCCAAACACCCATACAGGAGAGTTACTGACTACATGAAGATACTATAATTATTAGGAGTGTACCACCTCACCTCATCACACTACCATATCTATCCCCAAGAAGAAATACCAATTATATGGAGATACTATAATTATTGAGTGTGTCCCACTAGTAGAAATAATTGTTATATGAAGATACTATAATAAGTAGTATCTCTTTGTTAGCAGTTATGAACTCATATATGTTGAGGTAGAATAACCGACGAAGAAGAATTTTTGGATTATATGGAGATACAGTAACAATTGGCAGTGTCCCCTTTGTCCTCGTCGAATTCCAAAAAAATCACCACGCAGGATTTTAGGATTTTTAATTCATGCCACTTTACCTCATCACCACATCTTTTTACTACCAGTTGGAGATACTATAACAATTGAACGACGAATTTCGGAATCTACTACGTATATGGAGATAATATACTTTTTGAGAGCGTCCCACTTTACCTCATCACACCAACCAAAAGAACCACCAACTCCATCTCAAAGGATAACTACCTCCTAGATGAAAATACTATAATTAGTTTGTATCATTGTATAACTCTAAATGTAATGTCTTTTGTTTGATTATAGTTGTAATTTGTTTAGTTATTGAACCTTTTTATTTTGTAGATGTTCTGAAAAATTATATTTTTCAATAAGGGTATTTTAGATACCCCAAATATCATTTAAAAAAATATATTTTGTTCTGAACAAACTTGAAAAAATGTGTAAAAAATTAGATTCAATAACTATAGAGATTATAACAATAAATTTTAACTTAAGTACATTCTAAATTAGTGAAACTTGCACAAAAAAATATATCTCTGAGTGACAGTCACAGTTAGGATTGAAATCAATCCTACCAACGACTAATAGTCACGAGTTGGTATGATTTGGTAAATAGTTTTGAAAATGGATTATTTTGTTATTTGATTTTGAAATGGGGTATGTTTTGGATAAAAAGTTCATATATAGGTCTGAAAGATCATTTTGTATTCAGATCTGGAGAAAAATTACATACTAAAGGGTGCATGACATATTTGCACTGCTGGTGTGTGATTTGTGAGTCGTGGCGTATTCTTAATAGGTGCACAACACTTTGCTCGTTGTGCATGTCGATAACACGAGTGCCTCCTCATATGTGACTGTATAAGGGGAATTCGTTCTTCTGTACTATTTTAATAAATGAGCACCCCCACTTTGTGCGAGTGAGGGATGTTGGTTTTTGGGATTATGTCTCTTATTAGTGAGAGTTCATTCTAATAAACTCAGTATTAAATACTGACCCAAACCGTTTCCTTTATGTATGACTCTATATATGAGTGCTCACGGTTGGAAAACTTGATGATGACATTCTCACTTCGCCCAGAGCAGAAAAACTCTATTGCACTACAATTTGTGTGTCGACCGTGATCCCAAACTCAATCAGATCCGCTTCCGCAAAAGACAATCGATTTAAGAGGTAATCTAATTATATGTAGAATCTTATTTGTTTATTAAATTCCTCAAAAGTGTTAATTTAGTGGAGTTCAGTTCGGGCAAACTTTTGAAGGGGAAGGCAACCACGATGAAGATTGAATCTGCAAGACATAGAATGATAGAAATTATAGTGTTACAGCAGTGGAAGCACTCAGTCTTCTTAAAATAAGTTCATGCTCATGGAGATGGTGTTCAAGTGTTGGCTACTGTAACTAACATTATATTCTATATGTATCCATTTGAAACTCTCATTTCGAGCAGTAGAATTTTTTTTTTTATCATAATCGCAGAAGAAGGTGAAGTCTCTACATTTCCTCATTGCAGGCATTGCAATTGAAGGATCCATTTCCATAGATGGCTGCCTCACGTAATATAAAAATGAGATGCAAAATATAAGTATGGGAAAATGTGATCGGCTTTTACCGTTACTTTGAAATGTTTTGAAGAAGTAGGTACTGTGCAATTTTTTATTTAAAAAACAGTAAGTATATTGAAAAGTGAAAAAATATTTAGAAATCTGTATATTAGCGCTATAGTGGGTATCATTTTTTTATTTTACAAAATTGCTACTATCAATTTTTTTACGTTTTGACGACTCGATATTTAATTAAAAAATAAATTATGTATCTATTAAAAACAAATTAAAAAATTATAGTAACTAGATATTTTAATTGTGATTCAAATGATACAAAAAATATTAAATTTGGACTTACATATTGACTGTATGCTCTGCCGTAAGTTGATATATGAAAATTTGACTTAAAAAAAATATAACTCAGAACCTATAAGTCCAAACTCAACACGCCTAACGACATTTATGACTAAATTCAATTATCTACCTAGGGTAATTTTTGTTGATTAGATATGTATTTAATTTTTTAACCTAACATCGTTTGTCCTATAATTTGTCTGAAATGATTAAATGCATTAGGTTGAAAATTTAATTATGTAATTACTCAAAAAAATAAAAAAAATTACAATGCGTAGATAATTTAATTACAGAATAAATGACACTAACTAAACATTAAATTTTGACTTTTGGACTGACGTATAATATGTACGTAAAAACTATATATATGTATATATACATAGTAAAATTAGTGTGTTTACAGTAAAAGTAATGTGTCACTGTGTTTATAGTAAAAGTACCGTGTATACATTACTTTTACAGTAAACACAATGACTTTACTGTGTATATATACGTATATATAGTTTTTTACGTACGTATTATACATCAGTCCAAAAGCCAAAGATTAATGCCTAGTTAGTATAATTTATTCCGTAATTAAATTAACTACGCACTGTAATATTTTTGATTTATTTTGAGTAAGTATATAATTAAATTTCTCACCTAATACATTTAATCATTTCAGTCAAATTATAGAACAAACGATGTTAAGTAAAAAAATTAAATACATATCTAATAAAAAAAATTACACTAGGTAGATAATTGAACTTCACCATAAATGTCGTGAGCCGTGTTGAGTTTGGACTTACATGGTCTGAGTTATATTTTCTTAAGTCAAATTTTCATATATCAACTTACGACAAATCGTACAGTCAATCCGTAAGTCCAAATTTAATATTTTTTGAATCATTTGAATCACAATTAAAATATCTAGTTATTATATATTTTTTAATACACATAATTTAATTTTTAATTAAATATCGAGTCGTCAAAAACGTTAAAAAAAAATTGATGGTAGCACTACCCATGGGTAGCGTTTGAGCACTATCTCTTGTAGCATTTTTTAAAAATCACTACCCACATTATCAATTGTATACATATTTTTAAATATTTTTTTCGATATACTTAATTTTCTATTTTTTTTACGAACTTTGAAAAAACTCTAAATTTGTTTGTATTCACAATTATTATGGTCAAAAGATCGTCCGAAATTAGAAAGCTGAAAGAAAAGTATGAATAGTAAAATAAATAAATATGAATAATATTTAATTAAATATAAAAGCGTCGGTTGCACGTACGAAAGGTGTCGATGGCACGTGCGAGGGCGCCGTGTTCCCAATGGCTGAGTTCATGCCTACTTTCAGTTCCCAGCATCTATACCCTCACATACAGCCACACACACTCTTCAGTTCTCTCTCTCCCCTCTGTACTTACTGTTCTTGCTCGTACCTCAGACTAAGTCGCCACCTCGCACTGAGACTTGCCGCCGCTCCATCACCATCCACTGGGTCTTTTCCTTGACAGATCGAGTTCAGGTTCGATTGAGCACCCAATCTCATGGCTTTAACCACTTAATTAAGTAACATTAACTTCAAATCCTAGCTCAGATGCTCGTTCTTTGCTGTTTGATATTTGATTCGGTGAATCATCTGCAATTCTTGAACAGTTATTAGTATTAGGAGCTTTGTATTGCTTGAAGTTCAGTGCTTGGGAACTGCTTCAGTCACTGAAGAGCGAAATGAATCGTGGAGGTGATTTTACTGGATCGGGAGCTGTATTTAGGCAGTACGGTACTGGGTACCAGGATTTGATGATACAGGACCGTGAAGTGTTACCGAAGCACGTACTGCTTGTTGATGAGATGAATTATGAGTTTCGATTCTGATAAATGCGTGATCTTGCTTGCTTGATCTGTTTTTGTCTTGGATGCTCTCTTCTGATCTTAGAGTAATGGAAGCCTAATTAGGGTTGAAATTTTTGGACGTCATGCCTGTACATTGCTGCATGCTTAAGTCAGGTCCCCGCATCACTTTCACCTAAACTAAACTAAACCTGAAAACCCGGCCTTTCACTCACATTATGGTCTCTGTTCAATAGAATTTTTCCTGTTGTCGATTAACTTGGGTCAGCGTGACAGCTTTAGATATGGCTCTTTAATGTTGTACCTTTTTTTCTTCCTCTCAGGTTCTTCCCCAGCTTGTTGGTGTCACCCTCATAGATACAACTATATGTACGAATCGGACATTTTGCAGATTGGTGCATCAGATGATCGGTGAAAGCTCTATTATGCTTGACCAGTGCCAAGATGGGCATTTGTCTTGCACGTTCTCCTGGAGTATGGCTGATTTATGCTTTATTGCTCTATGCATTGCTCAATAAAAACACAGCTCTCACCCCTGATGGTATGGTTTATTGGTATTGCATTGTATTTTGCTTCATCAAAATCATGTCATATTTTTCAGTGTTAGTGTAACTAGGGGATTTAATTTACCCATGTGTCGTAATTTAATCAACTGCACTGTTTTCATGAATTTTCTATCTCACTAAATTTATATAATTTTTACTTTAGTGCGATTGGAACATATAATTATGTTAAGACTCTCACTTTTAGAGTTCTCACTTGCTTGAATACAAGCACCTCATTGTATTATCATTCCTTAAAACCACTTGTCATCAGAATGTGGTAAGAGATTATAGAAAAACCTCACATTTGTCATAGGTATTTTCAAGTTTCTACTAGTGTCTGTATCTAATTTAATTAGCATTTTCTTGCTCTGCCTCTTCATATTATCAAATAAATTTCATGTCAATCTTAGGTGAGGTGCTTTTGAGCTTCAGATCTACCATTGTAAGTTCAGATGGTGTCATTCTTCATTGGAGACCTGAAGATCCCGACCCTTGTATGTGGAAAGGAGTTAAATGTGATCCAGATTCGAAGAGAGTAATTTTCTTGTAAGCTCTCTTGCTTTCTGCTGAAGCATCTATCACCGTTGGAAATTATCGTATTTTCTATTACCTATGTTCTTAGGGTAAATTAAACAGCCATATCTGTCCAGCATCCTCTTGTAACATTTTCCGTGGATTTCCAAGATTCGTCTTTTAATTTATGAATTTATATTCGATTCAACTTTACCAAATCAATGGAACTTTGACGTCAAGTTTAAAATGATAATGAAGGTTAATCCCAATAGACAATGGTGAAAGGATCTTAATTTCTATTTCATAGATAGCCTAGAGAGCGTTAGTTTATCTATATCATTTAGATTAAAAGTATCAATTCGTCAATGATGTTTGGTATGGTTAAGGAACTAGAACTTATACTCATGTGGATAGTTCAGAAGTCTGAACTGCCTTGTTTATTTTGGATAATTGATATGTATTGTATATGTACTTGAAGTTGAAGAATGTGATCAGCAAGTACTTCAATTTGCAGGAGTCTTCCTCGTTGCAAACTGAGTGGTTCTATTTCACCTGAACTTGGAAAGCTTGATCAATTGAAAGTCTTGTATGTAGACTTTTCTCTCTCAAACTTATTCGTTATTCGACGATTCCCTGCATTTAATGCTCTTTTATTCTTGTCTCAGAACTCTTCATGAGAATAACCTTTATGGACCCATTCCTTCAGAATTGGGAAACTGCACTCAGTTGCAAGGGATGTAAGTCATGCTGTGGCTTTCCAGATATAATATACTAGTATCTAGCCAAACCATCATGGCTTTTCATACCTTATTTTTCACAATATGTTGCTAGAAGTAGTATTATGTATTCCAGATCAGGCTAATGCCTCGGTAGTCTTTTCTTATTGTTTATGTGGCAGATGTTTTGATACTACTTTTTTAATCAAAACTCATAAAAGTATCTGGTCCTTTGTAATTTAACAGTCATCTCATTTTGTGTTTTTTTCTTCTTCAAATTGCTTCTTTGAGATAATTTATTATGGTGTTTAGATATATAGATAGAGATCATGATAAAGAAGTTATTGACCTCAAACTACTTTGCAGATTTTTGCAGGGCAATTACTTGAGTGGTTTTATCCCTAAGGAATTAGGAAACCTATCCAATCTTCAAAATCTGTGAGTTCCCTTGATGTAATTTGTTTTTGAATCTAGGAGATAGATATTACTACTTCAGGTTATCTTACTCTTATCTTTTTATTGGACAGAAATATATCAGGCAACTCCTTGAGTGGATCTATCCCCCCTTTGCTTGGGATTTTAAATTGCCTTGTCACATTGTAAGTACCTACCTTTCTTTTGAAAGTCTTTAGGATTTTCTTCATATCAATGTTGGTTAACATTTCATTTCACCTTGTTAACATTGTACGATATATGTGAAGTGATGTGTCAGCTAACTTCTTGAGTGGCCCAATACCATCCGATGGTGTACTTGGCAACTTTCCTGAGAGATCGTAAGTGACTTTTCTTAATAGATCAGTTATATTATGACATGGCAATTATAGGACATTTTGTTTCTACATTTTTTCTGATTGGGTGATATATACACTGTGTAGCTTTGCTGGAAACCGCGGTTTGTGTGGAAAGCAAGTTAATGTTGCCTGCAATGGAGGACCTTCTGGAAGTTCTATCTCTCTAGGGTCAGGTAATGTTGGGTTTATCATTTTGCGAAGCTGCAAATGTAGTTGCTTCCAATTAATGTGGGGATATAAGCCTTTGCAGTACCTTTTTTTTTATAAAAAAAACACTCATGGGTACCTAACATTTGATTGTGTTGTACCATCTTTTGAATATTTGGATCAAACATCTCATTTTTTGTTTATTGTTGCAATCTAGTTACTTTTGTTTTGAAATTAACACAAAGAAATGGGATGCTTAGTACAAATATCTAAATAACACAAAGAAATGTTAGGTAGCAACAACCCAGTAAAATAATTTTGAATACCAATTCCTCATAGTGACATGTGAAGTTCCACACTCTGTCCTCTATGTTTAATGGTGTACGGTTGGAAGATTTGAGGAAACCCATAACTCTGCACATCCTCATTTTTCAGTTGACCTAACTATATCTTTGTTTGGCTAACGTTATTACATTTTGATCATCGGATTATAACTTGCGTTTAATTGCACTATGCTATTGTAGCTCGTACTCCTGGTGGTAAGAAGAACTCAGGACGTCTGCTCATTAGTGCATCAGCAACTGTAGGAGCACTACTCCTGGTGGCTCTCATGTGTTTCTGGGGTTGTTTTCTGTACAAGAAGTTTGGTAAAAACGATAGCAAAGGTTTCTCCATAAATATCAATGGAGGTATGCTTCTTATACCTTGTATCTATTATCTCCAAGTTCCTCCTGGTTTCGTATCTTCCATTTAAAAGTTTTTTTTTTTCTCCAGGTGCGTCAGTTGTAATGTTCCATGGAGATTTGCCATACACCTCAAAGGAGATTATAAAAAAATTGGAGACTTTGACCGAGGAACACATTATTGGCTCTGGAGGATTTGGAACAGTCTACAAACTAGCCATGGATGACGGAAATGTATTTGCTTTGAAAAGAATTGTGAAGATGAACGATGGATTTGACCGGTTCTTTGAACGAGAGCTTGAAATCCTCGGGAGCACTAAAAACCGTTATTTGGTTAATCTGAGGGGATACTGCAATTCACCCACTTCTAAACTGCTGATATATGATTACCTTCCTGGTGGTAGCCTCGATGAAGCAATTCACGGTACGTTTAACTGCCTTATAACCATGTGAAATAGTCTATACACATACTTTCTTTTATAGGTTAGCAATTTACTAGCTGAGCTATAGGAGTTTAGAACTCATCACGTAACTCAGTAAATTGTAAAATTTCCAAAATTCAACATGCAAATTACAAATTTATCCAAAGTTCAGCTAGCAAGTTGCAAAGTTCTTCAAAGTTTAGTTAGAAATCTGCACAAAGAACAAGAAGACAACAAATGTAAGTCCAGCAAGACAACAAACAACTTCCAATCTACGTCAGTATTTAATAAACAAATTGGATAGAGTTGGCGTATTGCAACTTTGTATTACTTCAGCTAGAACTTTGTATCTAAGGGTACATAATATTTGTGCTAACTTTTGCAGAAAGAAGAGAACAACTTGACTGGGAGACACGGCTTAATATTATATCGGGAGCAGCCAAAGGGCTTGCTTATCTGCATCATGATTGTTCTCCGAGGATTGTACATCGAGACATAAAGTCAAGCAATATTCTGCTCGATGGCAACTTGGAGGCTCGAGTGTCAGACTTTGGGCTTGCTAAGCTTTTGGAAGATGAAGAATCACATATTACGACAATTGTTGCTGGAACATTTGGTTATCTAGCTCCAGGTAAGCTGCCATCTAGAATCCCTCTATTGTTCTATGATATAGGATTGAGAGCGTATATCTCGGGTTGGATGTGATTATTATCATTTCTGCTGGTAATATCATTAGCAGTGCTACATAGTATGAAACTGCGCGTGAATGTTCGTGAAAAGAGTAGCATTTTAAAAATCTAAGATTTACTTCAGGTTTAATTACAAAATTGAATATCAAACTTTGGGTAAATTGCAAATTGTTTTTTATTTGCATATAGCAAACTTAAGCTAATATTTGCAAATACTGTACTCCATTTTCTTGTGGTCAAATTTGATAAATACTGCAAAAAAGGATAGAAATAACCCTTACGTAAAAAGAAAACATAAAAATAAAAAATCTTCTCTTTTATAGTATTGGACTATGTTAAGTTTCTTTTGGTATTTTTAGTTTTTAAAGTAGGGACCTTTGTGTCTTATACTACAAGATATGTTAAAAAGAAAAAGCTACCTGGTATTATATTTTTCTCACTCAGTTTGTAAAGAAATTCATGCATCCTTTGCTAATGTTCGATCCTTAACAACACAGAGTACATGCAAAGCGGTAGAGCTACAGAAAAGACCGATGTGTACAGTTTTGGAGTTCTCGTGCTCGAAATACTAAGCGGAAAGCGACCCACCGATGCTACTTTCATTGAGAAAGGTCTCAATATTGTGGGATGGGTACGTACCATCATACTTCACTCTCCTTCAGCTACTACATCATGATAAACATTCATTTTTATTCCCCGCACATCTGCAGTTAAATTTTCTAGTTACGGAGAATAGGCAGCGCGAAATTGTGGATACAAACTGCGAGGGAATTCAAGAAGAAAGCCTCGATGCCCTCCTCTCCCTTGCAATCCAATGTGTTTCAGTACCCGAAGAGAGGCCCACCATGCACCGAGTCATCCAATTGCTCGAATCCGAAGTCATGACTCCGTGCCCTAGTGACCTCTATGATTCTAACTCTGAATGAAACCCTAAACCGAGCCACGTGGGGTTCGGCGGTTTTTGTTTTTCGATTGGTGATTTCAGCAGCAGCAGCAGCAGGTACTGTTTTGTTTTATTTTGAAGTGTAAGTGTATATGTTGTTGTAAATTTGTTCCGATTGGTGCTTCCGGAGGGGGATTTGTTGCCTTTTCACGACATTTTTTGTAACATAAATTTGTGGTCCATTTGATGTTGTGGCCATTGTTCTTCAAATAATCTTTGCTCTTCATCAGTTTCATTTTTATGAATCGACACGCCTTTGCATTATCGTCGTGTAAGGCCTTTGTTCTTCAAGTAACTATTACGAAACGTTTTTTGGTGCTGCTTCACAATTTGGGTTAATAGGTGCACTCTTAAATAAGTTTTGTTTTTTTCATGTGAGTGGATGATATTTTAAAACATTTTGCGGATCAAATGTAATTTTATGTTTGCTTACTAGTAATGTTATTTGGTGATTCGTTAGTATTTTGTTATTTGGTCATGTAAATCAATGTTAAGTCATGTTATTGCTATGTAAGTACTTTTTTATTTTCCTAAAAGAAGTCACTTGATTTTATAAAAAGGAATTCTTTGATTCCACGTGTGCATTTTTTGATCTGTCGTAAAGTATTTCTTAATATATAGAAAATGATGTGTTGGTCTAGAAGTCGTTTCCTTGATCTCTAGGAAGGTTTTGTGGTATGGATTGTGGATCGGCCACATGGATGGTCCAATTCTCTTAAAAAACTCAAAAGCGCAGCGAACAAAAAAAAAAGAGTGAAAATCAGCGTTTTTTTAGAGAATCAGATGGTTTTCTAAGAACCGATTGATTTTTCGGTTCACTCTATTTTTACAAAATTCTAACTTTATTCACAGTGTTGTGTCGCTTGTTCTTTGGAGATTCTCCGCAGCTCCTCGCTTCTCTGTTCTTCTCTGTTCCCTTGATTTCGGGTTGAGGAAGGTCACATTTGGTTCTTACTACTTGCACCTTACCAAAACTCAGCTCCACTTCGCTCGGTAAGCGTCTCATGTTTACTAATCTCCACTACGCTGAGTAAGCGCCTCATGTTTACTAATCTTTGACTCTTCGATATCTTGAACTCAAGTTGTTTTACACTCTTGTGCCAATCAAAATATGATCTCGACGAAGATTGAGCAATCTCGGCGGAAAGTTCCTCCCTCCAACTTGGTGGTAGTTGTAATTTTGTGGAGAATCGAAGATGAGATTTTAGGAAGGAACGATAGAGAATCCCAGAAGACTACACGATGAACTGACAAAACGACGTAAGGATCATTAGGGATTATTCCTTCATCTGGAATCCCTTCACCTTAAAATCCTAATATACTAAAATATCCAATACAACTGAAGAAAAGGAAACAAATCGTCTGAGAATTGAAATGAATGAATGAAAGAATCGAAGAGTCTAGAAACCATAAATGAACATTGAACCATCGCAATGGTTAAACCAGCAGACCAGAAGATGAACCGATCAAACCAGAAGACGAACCACCGGAAGAGTCTAGAATGATGGTCCATGTGTGCTGGTGGGCTAGAAGCCTATAACAGGGCTGAAAGTGGGCCATAGTTTTAACACTCCCCCTAAGACTGCATTCCTTTCAGAATTTCCATACTTGTTTGCTGCTCCCCCTGTCTTGCAAACAGGTTTCTCATTCCCAACTTTCCACATAACGTATGATGCTGTTGTCCCCCTAATGCCTTAGTAAACAGGTCAGCCAACTGATTTATAGAACTAATATGCTCAAGTTTAATAACATGATCAAGCAACTTCTCTCTAATGTAATGACAATCTATCTCAATATGCTTGGTTCTCTCATGAAAGACAAGATTACTTGCAATTTGAATAGCAGCTTTGTTATCACAATATAGAGTAACAGGTTCAGTTTGTTTCATACCCAACTCATTTAACAAATTTCTAAGCCATATTATTTCAGATAAAGCTAAACCCATACTCCTATATTCAGATTCTGCAGAAGATCTAGAGACAGTATTTTGTTTCTTAACTTTCCATGAAACAGCAGATTTCCCCAACATGATGCAATAACCAGTGACAGATTTTCTAGTTTCTATGCACCCAGCCCAATCAGAATCACAAAAACCAACTAGGCTCGGGTCAGAATCACTAGATAATAAAATAACTTTACCTGGTTCAAATTTGACATACCTGATTACCCTTAGGGCTGCATCAAGATGGGAGTGTTTTGGATCCTGCATATACTGACTCAAGTTTTGCACTGCAAATGTTATATCAGGTCTAGTAATAGTCAAGTACAGCAGCTTCCCTATCAGCCGTCTATAAAGACTCACATCATCTAGGAGTTTATCATCCTCATTCATATTCAGATGTTTATCATAATCCCGACTAGTCAATTTCAAGTTCATCTCCATTGGTGTTTTGCTAACCTTTCCAGCAGATAATCCAACTTCAGAAATAAGTTCTAAGGCATATTTTCTTTGAGTTAAAAAAAATACCCTTTTCAGACCGAGCAATTTCAATTCCTAAAAAATACTGTAATTCGCCCAAATCTTTCATTCTGAAGCTAGATTGTAAGACTGTTTTCAGTTCATTTATTAGATTCTCACTATTACCAGAAATGAGTAAATCATCAACATATATTAGCAAAACAACCATTTGATCTTTATCATGCTTGGTGAACAGGGAATAATCATTTTTAGACTGACTATATCCAGCTTTAACCAGAACATCACATAACCTCATATTCCATTGTCTACCAGCATGTTTAAGACCGTAAATGGATTTTCTCAATTTGCAAACCAAATCAGTCTTACCATCACTGAACCCCTCAGGAATACGCATGTAAACATCCTCATCCAAATTACCTTGTAGAAAGGCATTGTGCACATCCATCTGATAGAGCGACCACTTATAGATAGCAGCTAGGGCCAAAATGGTACGCACTGTATTCATCTTAACAACGGGTGAGAAGGTCTCAAAATAATCTATACCGTGCTTTTGATTGTACCCTTTTGCAACTAATCTAGCTTTATATCTACTAAGGCTGCCATCAGAATTATATTTTAATTTGTACACCCATTTAGAACCAATTATAGATTTACCTGTAGGGGCTGGGACTAAGTCCCAGGTGTGGTTCTCCTCAAGCGCCTTTATTTCTTCTCTCATTGCATTAACCCATAACCTGTCTTTCACAGCCTCAAGGAAACTTTCTGGCTCAACCAGTTTAGATATCGAAGAAGTAAAACACTGATAATCATGGGACAATCCATCATACGAAATGTATTTATCAATAGAATATGGGCAATGAACATTAGAAGCCTCATAATCTTTCATCCATATAGGAGGCCTAATGATTCTACCTGTTCTACTCCTAACAGGTCCAGAATCTCCATCTACCTGAGAACCACCTCTCTCATCAGGGTCATTAGAAGACTCATCACCTGAGAGAGTTTCGGTTAAGATCTCATGAATCTCATCCGATGTGTTTCTCTCGGTAGTTCTCATAATATCCTCAGTTTCAACATTCTCAAGGTTGCTTACATCATCAAAATCTATATGCTGCTCAAAGAACACGGGTAATTGATCAAGCTTACTACTCCCAAAGGGAAAGATGCTCTCATTAAATATGACATCTCTACTAACAAAAAAAAATTATCTGTTAAATCATAGAGTCTGTATCCCTTCTGGGTCACAGAGTATCCCATCATTACTGAAGGGATAGCTCTGGAAGCCAGCTTATCATTCACGACCATGTTCTTAGCATATGCAAGGCAACCAAATACTCTCAAATGATGTATCACAGGTTTCTTACCACTTAAAACTTCAATGGGGGACTTACCCTTCAACAGCTTGGTAGGCATCAAGTTAATAAGGTAGCAAGCTGTAAGAATGCAATCCCCCCAAAAAATATTTGGAATTGATCCTTGCAACTTTAAGGCCCTTGCTATTTCTAGCAAGTGCCTATGCTTCCTTTCTACCCTACCATTCTGTTGAGGGGGTATATGGGCAACTACTTTGATGAATGATACCCTTATCAGTCAACAATTTTTTCCATATGATCATTAAAAAATTCTTTTCCATTATCAGTTCTCAAGCATTTTATCCTTCTTTGAAACTGATTTTCTATCATGGCAATATAGTTTCTCAGGACCAAAAACACATCCGATTTGAACTGAATAAGGTAAACCCAAGTCACCCTTGAATGATCATCAACTAGAGTCAAGAAATATATTTTTTCATCATAAGTGGGGCAATGATAAGGCCCCCAAACATCCGCATGCACCATATCAAAGATAGTATCTATTCTAGAAGCAGAAATGGGAAAACGATTTCTGGAAATTTTGGCTCTAGGACAGATAGAACAATCACTCATGCTTAATTTCTTATTTCCAACAATGTCAACAGAATCTACATGCTCAAGAGCCTTAAAGGAAGCATGTCCAAAACGTTTATGCCACAACATGATATTATTCACAGCGGGACTAATTACAAACTGACTGACTGATCTGCAAGGAATTTTCATGAAATACAACCCAGATTTCTCCTCACCAGTCCCCAAGACCTTCCCATTTGAGAGGTCCTGCAGGATAGCAAGCTTAGAGTAAAACAATGCAGAACAGTTCAAGTCATTTGTAATTTTTGAAACAGAAAGGAGATTGTATTTAAAATTGGGCAGATACAACACATTTCACAACTCTTTTCCAGAATCAAGCATCACATTTCCAACACTATGCACTTCAGAGTATTCACCATTAGGCAGATGGACTTTGGTTCCAGGGGCTACCTTAATACCACATAACCAATCATTTATGTTGGTCATGTGGTTGGTTGCCCCTGTATCCAGAATCCATATATCTCTATCACAATTGTATACAGAGTTTAAAGATATACCGGCTGTGTTCGAATGTGAGTCGTGAGAGAGGGCTGCACCTGCACTAGCAGCAGTGCCTCCAGCTCTTGCCCCAGAAGCAGTGCCTCCAGCTCCACTAACTGTCTGCACAAATTTCTCAAATTGTTCACGTGAGAAAGTAATTCCACCTTGTACTCCACAATTCAAAGAGACATCATTATTAGTGGAGTTATTTAAAAAAATAGGATCAGTGTCACCAATTTTGGTGGAGTTACTGCTGCCCTTAGGATTGTTACCCTTCGCCTTCAACTCTTTGAGTTTAAAACAATTGTCTCTGGAGTGACCCTTCTTTTTACAGAAGTCACACCCCTTTGCGTAGCATCGGTCAGCAGTGTGCCCACGTTTATGACAATATGAGCACTCTAAGTTTTGATGTCCTTTCGGTATATCTGAACTTAGAGACACATTAGCAGACTTAGTCATCATCACAGAATTCATAGTAGTAGAAACATTTCTTTGGCTTTCCTCTTGCATCAAAAGATTATAAGCCTGATTAACAGTAGGCAAAGGAGTCCAAAGTAATAGATGACTTCTCACATTCGAATAATTATCATTCAAACCCATAAAAAATTGAAACAGACTCTGATTATCTTTATGCTCAACATGCTTTTTAAAATCTTCATGATCGATATGAGGGAGAGCAGATGCAGTATAATATTCAGCCCAAAGAACTCCCAGTTTCGAAAAAAAAGTTGAGATAGAATCAAGACCTTGCCTAGTCATCACAATTTCCATATGTATTTGGTAAGTTCTAGGGCCACTAACTTTATCGAATCTTTCTTTCAAATCTTTCCAAATGAGATAAGCATCCTCAGTATACATCAAACCACCACCCAAATCTTTTGAAATAGAATTTGTCAACCAACCAAGAACAACAACATTGCATCTATCCCATAAATGGTGAAAAACAGGATCATAATTTTCACGAACACAAGTACCAGTAATAAATTCTAGTTTGTTTCTTCCTAGCAAAGTAAACCGAATGGCCCTACTCCACATAACATAATTCTCAGGACCAGTCAGTTTATCAGCAACAATACAAGTTCCAGGATTATCACTAGCATGCAAATACAAGGGATGATGGGAATCAACAGAAGCCATGGTATTTGGATTAGTATCATCGGTGGCAAGTTTTTCCTCCTGATGAATCTTTTCCTCAGCCATAACAACGAGACCAACAAAAAACAATCAACAGTGATTTCACAACAATAATGAGCCAAGTAATACCAACAGCTATCAACAAGATCCAGCGAATAACCAGACAATACCAACAGATTTCAGCAAGATCCAGCGAATAACCAGACAAAACAAACAGATTTCAGCAAGATCCAGATCACAGCAACAATAATAAGCTAGGCGCAAAGTCAAGAGACAAGATAGAAGATACCAACGGTTGCGATGAAAATCGCAACCTATAACCGCTGTGGTACTGAACAAGATCACTTGTTAAAAGGCGAAGAGATCCGTAGCTAGGAATGATTTTTCCTTACAGGAAAAATCACACACCAAGACTCTTTCAAGAAGAATCAGTAAGAGTAAAAAAAAAACCGCTACATCCCAAACTGATTTCGCGAAGAAATCGTACGTCAACAAGAGAAAGAACACAGGATCGATGAATATCAGAAGCAAGGTTTTTCTTCAACGCTCTGATACCATGTTATTTTGTGGAGAATCGAAGATGAGATTTTAGGAAGGAATGATAGAGAATCCCAGAAGACTACACGATGAACTGACAAAATGACGTAAGGATCATTAGGGATTATTCCTTCATCTGGAATCCCTTCACCTTAAAACCCTAATATACTAAAATATCAAATACAACTGAAGAAAAGGAAACAAATCGTCTGAGAATTGAAATGAATGAATGAAAGAATCGTAGAGTCTAGAAACCATAAATGAACATTGAACCATCGCAATGGTTAAACCAGCAGACCAGAAGATGAACCGATCAAACCAGAAGACGGACCGCCGGAAGAGTCTAGAATGATGGTCCATGTGTGCTGGTGGGCTAGAAGCCTATAACAGGGCTGAAAGCCCATATCGAGTAGAATGCAGGATGAAAATAACAAGTGGGCCATAGTTTTAACAGTAGTCCCTTCCGCGAGGAATCGAAATTTTTTCTCTGAAGGAGACGCCAAATTTTGAAGAGGAACCGAGCAGCGGAGAAGGGGCGTTGGTTTCGCCTTACTAGATGGCTTCAGGGATGTACGAGTACGACAATTCCTGATACATAGGAAAATGAGATAGTAAATAATGATTAAATATATATGTTGAACCATCAAACGAACTGAGAAATTGACAATTGGACTAAACGAACCGGAATCGACACCTTGACTGGTTTGATGGTCGGTCCTATTCTAATGACTGATATAGAGTTTCTCCTAAATCCTTGTTGTTCTTATGTATTAAAACACACAGAGTGATGATTTAATTAGTTTTTCATAGAGCATCAATTTCTGCACAGATTCCTTCATGATCTTATCGAATCAACACAATCAACTTCTGTACGGATTTCTTCATGATCCTGTCGAATTAACACGCTTTCTAGAAAAAGTTATGAGTTCCTAAACAGATATAATCAAAGAAATAATGTATTTTTCTTCTAGACAGTATAGTAATATTAGAGCAAAAACATAAATTTACAACATAAATATTTATATGTCAGTTTATCAGTCAACTATTCAGTTATTATGCTATCAATCAATAGTTCATTGAATGTAATCATTGGGAATTCATGTAAAAATAGTATTGTCAAAAGAAAGATAGAGTCAACAACGGTTGGGAAAGTCGGGAACCACATCTTTGATCGGTGAGGGCAATCCTTTAGGCTGCATAGATTCAATAGATTTTTGTTTCGACGATGCACCACGTTTGAATGCACTACATTTCATCAAACACTCCTAAATTTGTTTATCATAACCTCATCTCGAAATAAAATTCAATAATTCAATAATTTTAATTCTCAATATCCTAATTTAATAAATTAATTCGTATCTCATTCCCTACTGAAATTAATTGTGATATAGGTCCTACCTTTCCTCTTGAAGATTAGTTCGTTAATTTATTAATTTGAATGGACAATTTGTGTTTTATTATATTAGAGATTGTTGTGGTATGTTATTAAGTTTATATTACTATGATTTGATTCTCTTGTGATCTTGATCTCCTGGAAAGGTATTCTTTAATCTCTCGGAAGATCTTCTTTAATCTCCCAGAATGTTTTCCTTAATCTCCCGAACTGTCTTCCTTGATCTCCCGGGAAGGGATTCCTTGAACTCCAGGGAAGGGATTCCATGATCTACTTGGAAAAACTTCCTATATTTACCTAGAAAGGCTTTATTGACCTACTCGAAAATGACTTCCTTGACCTGAGCAAATCACCCATTTGGACCGGGAATCTATTCTGAACCGACATTTTTGGTAGGTTCCGGGTAAAAGTTTTAAAAATAGAGTAGGTTCCTGGGAAAAAAAAATAATCCAAGAATCTATTTATTCGGTTCCAGTTCTCCTATCTGAGTATCCTAAACTAACCGGAATCAGTTCTCTCTCTATATATATTAGACCCCGGCATGCGCTACGCGCGTGCGTGTTGTCGTCGTTGGTCGTGCGTGAGGTGTTACGAGGACATGATCGTCCCGACTCCTAGGTTAATACAATAATATTACAAGCAAACTACTCATTATATAAATTTTACTAATGTAAAAGTAAGATTAATTTGAATAAGATAATGGAATAATAAAATTTAAAAATTCAATAATTTTCTTTAAAAATTGCTCGAGCGACCGGGATCATATAACACTATAAAAAAGGACTTCCGGTCGCTCAAGCAATTTTTAAAGAAAATTATTGAATTTTTAAATTTTATTATTCCATTATCTTATTCAAATTAATCTTACTTTTACATTAGTAAAATTTATATAATGAGTAGTTTGCTTGTAATGTTCTTGTATTAACCTAGGAGTCGAGACGATCATGTCCTCGTAACACCTCACGCACGACCAACGACGACAACGCGCACGCGCGTAGCGCGTGCCGGGGTCTTGTATAACCATTAGGGAAATATACTTTAGTGGATTACAAAAAAAAATTCTATATTATTAGTTAACTATATATATGTATATATATACGAAACCTATATATACATGTTATGAAAATAGATCGTTGCGTTCCAAATGATTTATCTATAAAAGAAAGTTGATTGAAAAGCGGTACTAAACATATGAAATAAGTATATATATTGACTTAGAATAACATGAACTATATATGAAAACAATTTACTCAAAATATAAAATACAAAACAAAGAAATTAAGATGCACAACTACGCCCTTAACATAAACATGGTAAGAGTCAAATGATCAAAGTAACAAAACATTTTTGTATACCACATTTCGAGTATGTATACTAGTAAGTCCTTCGAGTTCTCCCTTTTTAACCAAAATATTGTTGTCGACTGAGCCGTACCGCGTGATAAAGCATTATATAATTGACCATGACTGAATACATGATCAGACAAATATATGCCAACGTTAGGCAATGTTTGACCTTGCGCCTTATTTATAGTCATTGCAAAACTAAGACGCACTGGAAACTGTTTACGTGTCATCTGGAAAGGCAAGCGAACATCTTCCGTCGACTTCATTAATATCCTTGGAATAAATGCTTTTGTTCCTTTAAATTGTCCACCAAGAACTTCCGCATAAATTAAGTTCCGCATAAAATCCAAACATAATAGTCTTGTTCCATTACAAAGTCCATCGTTAGGATCGAGATTTCGAAGAAGCATTATCGGGGCACCTTTTTTAAGAGTTAGACAATGTGGAGGCATTCCTTTTGGTGCAATTGAGTTGACATACTCATTTTGATATAAATCTCCATTTTCACTATCAACCTTGTCGTAAGAATAGAATGTATGTCCAGACCCCGAAAAACGTCGTATAATCTTGTCATTTAACTGATCAACATCAGTATTAGTTGGCACCAATAGGGCTCTATCTTTGTACCATGACGGATCTTGTGATACATTTTGCAAATCTGGAAATATGACATCAATTAATGCATCAATTGATTCTTCACCTTCCCAACGTATTGTCATATCCTGCGGCAGTTGTATGAAATCTTCAAACGTGTGTGTTTCTCTTCCATCACCAACGCGTAATAGAAACTCTGAAAAGTTGTGATCAAATCGAGACCTCATGTTCTGTTTTAATTTAAGAACTATAACATGCCTCCAGAGAGCGGATTTAATGAAGCATGCATCAATCAATTGCGCCTTATTTGCCCTTTGTATGACAGGAAGCACTTGTCGAAAATCCCCACCCAATATCATGACTTTACCACCGAACGGATCACTACTGTCACAAATGTCCTTCAAAGTTCGGTCTAATGATTGCAAAAGAAATCTATGAGCCATAGGCGCCTCATCCCATATGATTGTTGTAGCCCGACGTAGTAACTCAACGTGAGAAGACTGTTTAGTAATCGAACATGTAGCAGAAGATGTAGGATTTATTGTGAGCTTGAATCTAGAATGGGCTGTACGACCACCAGGAAAAATCCTTGCTGCTATCCCTGAATATGCTGTAGCCAAAGCAATTTCGCCCCTATCACGTAACACTGCTAAAATTGCTCGGTATAGGTACGTCTTTCCAGTGCCACCGGGTCCGTCAACAAAGTACACACCAATTTCTCTATGATCAATAGTTGACATAATTGTATCAAATACATTATTTTGATCTGGGTTTAGCCTTTGAACTGAATCTAAATCAGCTTGTGGTACATGAATTAACAACTCATCTTGTATAATACGCAGATTAGAACTTTGGCTGTCGAAATTATAGACAATGAAAGGTAAGTCAAAATCACGAACTGTCTTTCCATGCTGTTGAAGTTGTAGATTAAGGTCGCGCAACAAACGACTCTCTATCTGTGTTGCATCTGCATTAGAAGGATGAAAATCTTCAACCATGGGTGAATAAAATTCATTCCACAGGTCACGCACGTCGGTTGGTTCATTAAAGACTAAAATAGTGACAAAAAGTCTCCTAAGAACGCTCGGTGTATGGAATGATGAGGCCTCCTGCAAGCACAATCGAATACTATTGTCATGCTCTAATAAACCCTCTACTCTCAGCAACTTTTTGAAATGAATCATACGTGACATCGTCAAGCGTTCGTAGATTTTCAAAAGATGTCGGTCCTCTGACATGATTAAGCAGCAGTCTTAGATAAAACTTTTCCTTATCATTAGGGGTCACTGTGTAAATTCTTCCAATGACTTTAAGTCGATTCCTTGTTCTTACCCAAGCAAGACTTCTTTTAAACCAAACATAATGTTCAGGAAATTCTCGATATAAATAGTGTCGTGCTTCAACATCGATCGTGTTGCACGTAAAAAAATCTGTAAGCATAGTCTTCGCGTTTCGAGAATCTGCTAATACCTGGGCAATTGGTTGGTTATCTCGAAAGCGCACCTGATGCATGTTTGGTAAATGAATTTGTAAACGATACACATTCGGATACATTCTTGTCATAGGGAGTGTAAGAATTCTCCAAACTGCTTCTGGTGCACAAACCGAACGCGCATCGATGTACTGTTGTATTTCATCATCCAAAGATGATACCCTTACTTGCACCGCAACTCGATCAATACCTTTGTGAATGTATTTATATAAATACTTTACACTTTTTATGCTTGCACAAATCTCCACATTGATGTGACAGTCGTACTTTAAAAGTAACCATGAATTATACGGAACAACCCATCTATTATCCACATTTACCCCTGAACAGTGTGGATGTGATATGCATCCATGATTACGCCGTCGATATAGTGGATAAGAATCACTCCCTTCCATAGTGAACTCCAAAAAAGCTTTTGGAAAACCTTTCTTACATTCTCCATTTTTTTTGCACGGTGCCGTTCGTGAATGATCACATGGACCATGGATCATATGCTTAAGTACTTTAGCACGTAGTGAGGGCTCTTGATATTGATCAGGAATTTCAGCACGAACCAAATAATCATAGTCATCAGGCGTAGAGGGTTTTGCATAATCATGAAGGATTATTAACATGTGTGCATGTGGGAGTCCTCTTTTCTGGAACTCAATGACGTAGGTGTATGCGATAAATTTTCCCAAAACTTCTCGATTAATTATATCAGTTTTAAACTCCTCAAATCGAGCATGAAAAATGCGAGATAGTAAATCAGGACGATCATGTGGAACCTAGTCATTGATGCAGCAAGACTATTTTAAAAAACTAAAAAAATAGCACGTCATGAGAATGATGAGATATTGAATTTAGTGAATGAAAATGGTTACCTGAAATTGTAGTAGTTCATTAGTAATTTCTTCCCACGAAGGATTGCATGTCATTGTGATGAAGATATCTGGTTTTCCAAAAGCACGTACCAAAGCCATTGCATCTGAATATCTTTCAAACATATCACGGTTGGATCCAACAAAGGATGATGGTAGTATTGTCCTCCGTCCAACCGTGCCTTTGTTGCATAAGCCATTGTACATGTAGTAATTTCCTGTTAGTGTATCATTCACTATAAAGTGAAAAAAAGAACATAAATTTAAGTAGTCACCTGTGTCATGATTTCCTGCAGTAAAAGAGTCTTGAAGGACTTGGTAAGCATCAACTCTGATAGTGTTTTGATTATTACGAACCCAACGAAGTTTATGTGATTCAATTTTAACATACTGACCGACCACATATTGTTGCATAAGTCGTCCACCACTGAGAAGTAGAGATTTTGAAATATGCTCTCTAATCTGTAAGAACGAACTGACGTATTAAATTACAGCAGCAAAATGATCCTAAATAAGTTATTATTTAGTTAATAAAAGTAATTAAAAGAGTATGAAGAAAGACTATACCTGTAGCATAAAAGCATAATAGTCACGACATGTTATAGTACGTGTTGATCTGCGTTCTTCATCAAGCGTCCAACCATAAAGTCTGTGAGGAAGTAGTATTGGATATTGAAGGGGATCATAATAGCCGCTCGTATCTTGTACATTTATTAGATCACCAGATTGTCTTTGAACAATAAAATCACGACTGCGAATCTCAGTCATAGCATCTCCTCCAACTATAATTGCAGCTACCTGTGGAGCAGTGGGTACTGCGTACTGATGCATATGACGTGGTTGTTCTCTTATAATTAAACGACACTGATGTATATCCGATCTTGTAGATAACTGTCGAAATTGATGCATGAATGGATTTACGTTATTGAGTATTGCAGTTATTCTCTCCAATACTGTAACCTTTAAGGTATTATTTTCAGTTAATCGGTTCTCTAATTCATGCTCGGTGTCGTATATATATGTCTGTAGATATCTCGGTCGTTCGTCTTCAGATGGTAGAAGAGAACCAATTTGATGATATATTGATCCCTGAGCTCGAAGTGTATATATTCCTCGACTACCTGCCACCAAGCTTTCATCCACATTCACGCTCATTGAGGTAAAAGAGAACACATGATTATAAGCACAAATGTTATGCCTAAAGTGATTTCCATCAACAGTTGGATCTTCAAATAATTCTAACATAGCTGGGGGAGGAGAGTGCAACGGTAGGGCAATCCGACCATTCATGCAACATATACTGTCATTCTCGTGGTGGAAACGTTTGGCTGAACATTTGTTACAGAATGTAGGATCCCGAAGAACGTATCTTAGAGAATCAATACCCTCTTGAAAATCTCGAGCAATACAAATATATCCTCTTCTTCGTGTTGTTGCAGGTAACACTGAAGAAAAAGTGAATTGTTTGATATACTATAACGTGAACGTAATGCTTTACACCAATAAAGTTGTCAGTAGTTTAATTAAAATTAATTGGGTACCATATAAGTTTGAATTATAATTTATAGCAAACACAATTAAATTATGTTTAATTGTGTTTGCTACAAATTTATTGATATGGTATGATGATTGCATATACCTTGAAAGTCGTTTGAACGATGTAAACCAACTTCCATTGAATTACCCACTGGGTGGGTTGTAGAAGAATCAGCTCCGGAATTATCTTGTACTGGTACCGGCATGCGGGCAAGTCTTCGAATAGCAGTTAATCGGAATGATTCTAATAATATTGTTTATGAAAATATTAATTTATGAATTATAATGAATAAATTTTTTTATTTAAATGTGTATGTGTATATATGTCAATATAACATTACACGTACGTCAAGGACATCTCTATGATGGTGAATGATGCATATTGTACGACCAAAGGTATACCTATACAAAGTATAAGAGATAATATTGTATTGATATGGTGAAACATAGTTGAATATATAAACTTAGATGTAGACATGAAATGGTTTAAATCACTTTAATTTTATCATGTATAAAATTATGAATATAGATTAATGAGTTTAGGTCGTTAATATACCTTCAGTTTATCATGTAGCACAATTTATTCTTCCTCTCCTTCTTTCTTTCTTTCCTTTTATTTCTTTAAATGAATTCCCAGAAAGAACAAAGAAACCCAGCATGTACTGAGCTTCAATTAGTCTGTCGAGTAGAGCTAGCAGCTAGCTGATGGAAATATAAATATTAGTACTAAAATTAACATAGAAACCCACCATGTACTATTCAATTATTACCATTTTAAGAAAAAACAAAGCAAAAAAACTTAATGAACTCATCGTCGAATTCATCATCTGTAGATTAAAATATCTTGTAAAATATCTTACCTTTCCAAATGGAGAGACCAATTGTTGAAGTGTAGTGATTATGTCTCCCACCTTTCCTCACCTAAATATTTGATGAAATGTGATGTCGACCTTTCTTTTAGTCAATCAAGTGTTTTTAAATATGATGAATCATTTGTGTATCAAAACAAAGTGTTCAAATGAACTCTGATTGTATATTTAATATGAACTCTGATTGTATATTTTTTTTTTTTTTTGGCCAAATGCAAACTTCATATTCAATACGGGGAAATTGTTTGATCTAACAAAAGTAAAGATAATAGAGTAGATGGTGGGTTATACACCCAGTTGGTCAAACACATCTCCCTTTTAGATTGTCTAGCAACCCAATCCGCACATCGGTTTGTCGAGCGGCTCACCCAGTGCCATGATAGTTTCTCGATACCACTAGCCAGTCTCTTGGTTGTGTTGAGGATGTTCTCCACAATCCAATCGCTCTCCTCTGCTGATCCCTCCAATTGCTTAATGATCTGCTCAGAATCCGACTCGATAATGACATCCATCCATGAGTTTTGCAGAGCTAGCTCCACCGCTTGTAGTATTGCTCGGGCTTCCATGTTGAGGGCCGAGACATCCCTACGAAAGGAGTGTCGTCCTCCCCTAAGCCTTCCTGATCTGTCCCTTGCCACGATGCCCGTACCGCCGCTGCCTGAAGTGCTATCCCATGCTCCATCACAATTGATCTTAATTGTTCCCCCGTCAGGTGGTTTCCAAGTTGGAGCTGTTCTTGCGGGCTGCGTCGTGTGGGGTTGTGTCTTCGGCTTGTTGTCCCAACTTTCGCGAGCTAGGCGAAGACCACGTTCCATTGTCCCAGCTGGTTTTGGTGTGTCGACTTCATGGTGTGCTCGACATCGTTCCTTCCATATCTCCCATGCCATGGTCTCGAATTGTGTTTTTAGGAAAGCCCCATCTTTCTGGCCAATGATCCCCGCCTCGAAATCCTTAAGGCGTTCTGTCCATGTGCTTTGTTGGTTGTCTTCCCATCAGACCCCCATGCTTCCAAACCAGATTGGTCGGACCCATCTGCATTCCATGAGGGCGTGATCAATGGTCTCGACCTTACCACAAAAAGAGCAGCACGGTGTCGAGCTGATCTTTCTGCGATACAACTCATCCATCACCTGAAGAGCTCTGTTGCAACTCTTCCAAATAAAGTGTTTTACCTTGGGGATAGTAGGCCCCGTCTCTGCTCAGCTCTGTGAGGGAAAGCTCCCCGTCTCTTTGGGTGTCGTTGGTGGGAAACCACACAATCGCCGGTCGTTTGCTGCCGGATTCGTTGTGCTCAGACCGTCGGAAGGAAGGGCTCGGCCCGGGCAAGTGAACCCCTCTATCAATCGTCCCGATTGGAGTGTCCATCCTTCGTTTGCTCGCCAAATCGCTGGATGCCGAAACCCTAATTTCCAGTTTCACTCGCCTTCCACTCCGTTTCTCTCCGGCGACGCTCGGTCACCCGCATCCCCACCCTCATACACACCTAACCCTCATACACACCTAACCCCACCTTACCTTCATCCACCACCGCTCGCCTGGAACCGAACCTCATCATTTCCGTTTACTTTAGGTAATTTTTTTCAATTTGGGATCACACTAATTTGCTTCCTGTGTTTGTGTTGCTAGATTTTCCTCTAGCATGGATACTCCTCAGGGGCGAAAGCCAATCCACAATGTCTCCCCAACAAGTGATGGAACACACCAAGACCCACTCACGCTCAATCTGAATGTGACTGCCGATGACCACCAAGGGCTTCGATGTGTAGGCAAGGTCCTGTGTGACAGGATCGTGAAACCAGTGGCAGTCCAGGGAGTTCTCAAAAGCGCTTGGAGCCGATACTCAGGTGTGAGCATCACTGATATGGGAAACTCAGTCACAATGTTCGAGTTCGACGACCCAAGGGACATGACCGATGCCTTAGATTTCAGTCCGTGGGCAATTCAAGGACATTGCTTATCCATCAAGCAATGGGAAGGAGGTATGCGATTAGAAGATGTAGCCTTTCATCAATTACAATTTTGGATACAAATTCATGGCCTAGAACTGGATAAGCTTAATGAATCAAATGCTGTTATCATTGGAGAAAGCCTAGGCAGAAATATCCATGTTGATAGTGTTAAGGGGCCGAAAGGATTGGATAGAAGCTATATCCGGATTAGGCTGGAAATTGATGCTAGCAAACCTCTAGTGCCTGGATTCTGGTATAAACGATCTAATGGGGGTAGAAGCTGGGCTACTATCAAATATGAAAGGCTAGGAGAATTCTGTTTTAGCTGCGGGTGTCTTGGACACACAGATCGAGCTTGTCATGAACCAGCTGTTATGGCTGAGGATAATCCTGGGCAGCCATGTTATGGCACGTGGACTCAGGCGGAGAGACCTCGCCGCCGGGAAACCACATGGGCTGAAGTGGGTAAGGGCAGAGGAGGATCTTCCTCTGGCCGGAACAGTCAGAATTGGCGGACCCCGAACCAGACTCGAGGAGACTCAGGGAAGACTGATATGCGTGCTGACAAGAACCGTGATAGTGCAGCTTTGAGTCTGGTTCCAGGGGCCTCAAGCCAAGAGGGTCAGGGAAAGGCACCGAGTATGGACCTGATGGAGGTCCAGACTATCATAAAAAGCAGACCAAGCTCTGCACCGAGACCACACCTGGATGAAGAGAGTCCCATGGGGAAAGCTGTGCCCTATGGGACAGGAATGGAACCCGAGGTGGATCAAAACAGCCTTGTCACGGTCCGGGTGGAGTACTTGTCACCTAAAACCCCTAAGGTGGCAAGTCCAAGATCCACCCCCGTGAGAAAATATGGGACCTCAAGAAGAAAACAAAAGACGAGCCCGGAAAAAAGCGAGTACTACGTTGAGTTCCCAACTGATTTCAGCTCACCACCTCGGGAGAATAACATTACTTCTCCCACGGGTTTGAGCCCATTGGTGAGAAAGATGACCCTCAAGCGTAAGGACTTGGATATACAAGACCTTAGCCCGGACGAAGGGGAGGATGTGTTGAAGAAACAGTGTCTCCGTATTGAATATGGCCCAACTAGCGATGGGGAAGAAAGGGACACGAGTGCCTCTCATATAGTAAAGAGAGGGGGTAGGGAAGGAAGAGGGCCGAAGGGCAAACAAATCAGAAAAGTTAAGTCCAAAGGCCGAGCGCAGGCAATGGATGAAGATACGGGTTCCGGTGGCTGTCCCAATACAGCCACGGGTGCCCAATGAGTGCTCTGGTGTGGAACTGTCAGGGTTTGAGATCGGACCTGACAGTTCCCCATCTAACCGAGCTCGGGCGAAAGCATCAACCTCAAGTTATTTTTCTGATGGAGACGAAGAACAAGGAAGCGATATGTGAAGGTGTAAGACGTAAACTTAAGATGGATCATGGGTGCTATGTGGAGCCTATTGGCCTATCGGGAGGCTTAGCTCTTTGGTGGAGAAAGGAGGTACACATGCAAATACACTACAAGAACCCGTATGTCATCGATACGTCGGTTCAGTTTCAAACAGACGGGATGGAGATGCGGATCACTTGGGTGTATGGACACCCGGTTTGGGAAGATAGGGTTAAGATATGGGACTACATTCGGCAAATGGGAAGGAATAGGAAGGCACCGTGGGTTTGCCTAGGTGATTTTAATGACATAAGCCAACCGCATGAGAAGGAAGGAGGTAGGCCTAAGGATCCAAAGAAGATGGACACATTTAATTCCCTTATGGCCGACTTGAACTTGTTTGATGTCGGCTTTAAGGGTAACCCATATACGTGGTGCAATAACAGAGAGGGTGATGAAAGGATCCGGGAACGTCTGGATCGGGGAATAGCCAATGTCGAGTGGCTAAACACTCACCCGAGGGCGGTCATCTTTCACAAACCAGCAATTGGATCTGATCACAGCCCTTTGCTCCTTATGCTAGATCACCGCGACGAGAAGGGTCGCAAAGAGTTCCGGTTTGAGGCTATGTGGATGGAGGATGAAGGTTGTGAACCCACAATACAAACAGCTTGGACACCCCATACGACGAGGGTTAGGAGGCCTGCCCTCTATACCCAAATCAAAAGGTGCTGCACCAAGCTGATCCATTGGAGCAAAACGCATTACTTGAACAATAAGGTGAAGATTGCCCAAATCCAAGGAAAAATCGAGAGGATACAAAGGGAGGATAATTCGGTCCATAGGTGCATGGAAGAGAAAGAACTTAAACTTGAGTTGGCCGAATATTGGAGGAGGGAGGAGAAGTATTGGAGTCAAAGAGCTCGAGTCAAATGGCTTGGGGAGGGGGATAGGAACACATCTTTCTTCCACAAGTCCACCTTGGAAAGACGGAATAGAAATAAGATAAAGAGCATTCAACGGGACGATGGTTCTTGGACCGAATCTGAAAAAGAAATCAGTCAGGAATGTGAAAAGTATTTCAAACACCTTCTCCAAACAGAAGGTACGAGAGACCCCACACACATTCTCGAAAGTGTGGACCCGGTTGTCACGAGGGCAATCAATCAGAGGCTGATAAGACCGGTCACAGATCAGGAAATCAAACACGCAGCCTCCCAACTAGGGGGGGCAAGGGCACCTGGGCCGGATGGGTTCCCGGGTATGTTCTATCACAAGTACTGGGACATTGTGGGACCTGATGTTGTCCATGCGATAAGGAACTTTCTATCAAACGGTACACTCGAATCTGATTTTTATGATACTGATATTGTTCTAATTCCTAAGGTGCAAAACCCCTTCAAAACAAATCATTTTAGACCTATCAGCCTATGTAACTTTGCGTATAAGGTGTTGTCAAAAACACTTGCCAACAGGCTGCAAGTCATATTACCTCTATTGATATCCCCTTTCCAAGGGGCATTTGTGGCTGGCAGGTTAATCCATGACAACATCATTGTGGCCCATGAGGCCTTTCACCACCTCCGCATCAACAAGAAAGCAAGCGTGGAGGAATGTGCGGTGAAGATTGATATGAATAAAGCATATGACCGGGTGGAATGGAGTTTCCTCCTGGATACTATGCGCCGGATGGGTTTTGAGGATACTTGGATTCGTTGGATGGAAGGATGCATCACCAAAGTGCGCTATAGAGTCATAATCAACGGGAAGAAGACGGATAGCTTCTTACCAACACGAGGTATTCGACAGGGGGACCCCCTATCCCCTTACTTATTCCTATTTGTGGCTGATGTGTTATCCAGACAGATCACTCAAGCAGTGGACAAGGGTCAGCTTGAGGGAATCCGCATTAGGAGAACATGTCCAGTGGTCCACCACCTCTTCTTTGCGGACGATTCCATCTTCTTCATTAAGGCGGACACTCATAATGCGAATGGACTGAAATCAATTTTAGAGGAATATAGCCAAGCCTCGGGCCAAGACATCAACCTTCAAAAATCGACGATTCATTTCAGCACTGGGACAACAAGGGAAACCAGAGGTGTGATGTGCCAGGCTCTGGGGATACCGGAGGCGCAAAGTGCGGGGAAATACTTGGGCATCCCTACGGTTTGGGGCCGGTCCAAACGGGAGGCACTTGGGTACTTAAAGGAAAGGATCTGGGGCAAGATGACCAGCTGGAAGAACAATTATTTGAGTACCGCAGGGAAGGAAATCCTTCTCAAGGCAGTGATCACAGCCATACCCACCTATGCAATGGCCTTATTCAGATTCCCCAAAACGTGGTGCGGGGAAGTGATGGCGATGATGGCAAGGTTCTGGTGGGGAACGGACGTGGACAAACGAACCATACATTGGCGTAAATGGGATCACATGACCATGCCAAAGGAGAAGGGGGAATGGGGTTCAGGGACATTAATACCTTTAACGAGGCGATGCTCACGAAAACGGCATGGCGATTACAGAACAACCCCGATGCATTCTGGGCCAAAGTAATGAAAGGTATATACTTCCCAAACTCGAACATATTTCAGGCTAAGAAAGGAGGGCGAGCATCGTGGGCATGGTCGAGCATTATTGAAGGAAGAAATATCCTCCAAGAGGAAGGGATATGGCGGGTCGGGAATGGGGAATCAATCAGGGTCTTTAAAGATGCATGGGTTCCTACGATCCGGGGAAGCCGGATAGCGCGTCCCACGTTAAGCGTTGTGGACCCGGATATTAGAGTGGTGGACATAATGGAGGCCGAAGGGGGGACCTGGAACACTACCCCGATCCGAGGGGACATAACAGTGAAAGAGAACATAGCTATCCATGCTATCCACCTCCCCCGAGGCCGAACTCGTGACAAAATGGTTTGGCCTACGTCGAGGTCGGGGGTAGCCCACCCAAAACTGGTGTACCACCGACTCATGGAGAAGAGCAGTGGGGAGGACATCAACCGAGCCTCTTCTTCTCGCACACTCGACTCGACTACATGGCGCCAGATATGGATTGTATATTTATTAAAACAGACTATATTTAATAAAACAGAGTGTATAAATCAAATGAACTCTGATTGTTTAAATAACAAATAATCTGATAAACTATGATTTGTATATTTAATATGAACAATAAACAGAGTATTAAAACATTTTGATTATCAAATGTTGGTGTATCAAATCATTAGTGTCCAAATGTAATTAGTGTATCAACAATCTGCAGTTATACAAATCAGATTAAAATATACAAATCAGATTGTTGATTAAAATATACAAATCAGATTGTCTTTCAATAGATTAAACAGAGTTGGTGCAAATCATATTTTTCACTCTGATACACTTCTGCCTTTCAATCAGATTAAATCATTTGCAAATCAGAGTTGGTGCAAACTCTGATTTGCAAACATTATCTATTAAGTATCAGCTCTGAAATATTAAAGAGAGTTTGCACCAACTTGGAAAGGCAGAAGTGTATCAGAGTGAAAAATAATCAAATGATTCATTAGATTGAATATACAAATCAGAGTGTATCGAACAATTGAATAAAAAACAAACTAAAAGATTCATCATATTTTCCAACATAAAATTCAGATTCATCACAGCAAAACAACAAAAAGATTATGGTTCTGGAGACTTACATAAACTTTTTCATGGAGGATCTTGATGTAATGGATGGTCTCAGTGAGTACTGATGCAGCAAAAAAGAGAATCTTGCAATAATTATCCTATGCATATGAAATTAGTACTACTACGTCTTTAGTCTGCATATATATGGTATACTAAGACTATATCTTTTATGAAGTGCCGCATATGCAGATTCATCACTTCTAGGATATATATATGCATATTTTATCACTTCTAGGATATATGCATATATATGGTATACTAAGACTATATCATCACAACATTCATCACAGCATAAAAAAATTAATAAAATCAATCACAGCATTCATCTCATATGCAGATTATATAAATTATATAAATTGATCAATTATTGATCAATTTCTATGAATCTGCATATTAATTCCCATATGCTTATGGAGTCTTTACATTAATAACATGACAAGCATATTGTAGATTTGATCCAAAAATTATTGATCAAATCACAGCATTGATTCCCATATGCTTATGGGAATCAATCACAGCATTCATCCCATATGTAGATTATATCAAATTGATCAATTATAAAAATTATAAAATCATTAGTGGGAATCAATTATTGATTATTGATGCAGATTATAAAATCATTATATAAATTGATTAATTATTGATGCAACATTAGTGGGAATTAATAAAATCAATCAGTTGCAGATTATAAAAAATTATATAAATTGATCAATTATTGATGCAACATTAGTGGGAATTAATAAAATCAGTCACATCATTCATCCCATATGCATATTCATCACAGCAAAAAAAATTAATAAAATCATATCAAGCTTACCTTTCCAAATGGTAAGAAAAATTGTGATACTTCTCTTTTGGGTAGTGATTCTATCTCCCACCTTTTCTTACCTCACCTAATTTTTGATTTACGAACACACACAGACGTTATTTTTATCATTACTTGAACTACCTTAAATGCTGGGGAACTTCTGGGTCTTTTGTTCGTCGCTTGGCTGCTGCTTTTCTTCGTCACTGCTGTGATCAAATAGACAGTCCCAAATACGTATGAAGTGTCCTAATTTACTAAGTGTATGTAAGTTCCGCATACATAATTTACCATTTCAGCAAAAACGCTAACCATTTCAGCAAAAGTGAATTGTTTGATTTACCTTCAAGACTGTCAGTGAACGATTGTACGTCGGTTCTTGAATTTGGATTGGCCACCGATACAGAAATTTGGGGACGTCGGGCTGAACCTTTAGGACGCCAGGGAACGTGGGGACGCCGAGATTTTCGGGGACTCGGTGGAACTTGGGGACACCGGGGAAGTTAAGACGTCGGGGAACTTTGGGATGCCAGGGTTGGAACTTGGGGATGCCGGGAACGCCACTTGGTAATGCCGGTGTTGGAACTTTGTAATTCCGGGGTTGGAACTTGGTAAATTGGGGAGGGAGTTAATCTGATGGAGAGGAAAAAACTGTGGGGATGGACCTTAATAGTAAGCGGGATTGCTTCTCCAAATCTGTTACGATTCTTCAAATCAAATATTTGGAGAGAGAATTGTAGAGAAAGTTGGGATGGTGGGATAATGGGAGAAAGTTGCGCTGAAAATTTGGGATGATGGGATAATGACAGAAAATATGGAGGATGAAGAGAGAGATGAATAAAATAATAGAATATATCTAAATTAAATTGTGAAATGACAAAAATATTTGAAGTAAATTAAATATGTATCTAACAGTTTTATTAAATTGAATGATATTTTTGTAATTTAAATAACAGACGGTTACATAAACCTGTTCAGCCTTAATAATATAGATATATTAAAAAAAATATATAATTAGAAATAAGGAACGAGAGCACTCAGTCTTCACAACAACCTCTTAGTCACAACACTACAACATTTTGCTATTCAGTCTTCTCATTGTGTTTCATAGTCAGTCATAGAGATAAGAGTTTTACCGGAGGTAATTTTGCTTCTCTTCAGTTGGATCATCCAAGTTGAATACGATCGGTAGCTACATTCCTTTAATCAAATCATTTCATCGTCGATATTGTACAGTCGATTCGATTAGAGTGTTACAACAATGATGCTCTTTGTTTGGGTTGAATTTTCAGATGAAATCGAATATATTTTTGTTAATGTGATCATTTGTGTGAGCTGATCTCTTGAGCAACCTTTGCACGATTTCTTCAAGTGATTAAGAAGAAGATATGATTGTTTGGTGGAATTCTCAAATGTTGTTTTTCATTAGCTACATTACCGGAACCGAATCAGAGCAGAAATTGTTTTTGAAAAAACAAACAAACAGATTCCTAATAGGGTACCCTAAATCGTTTGTACAAACAGGTTCTAGGTAGGTTCCAGTTCCAAAATTAAACGGGTAGGTTCCGGTTCCAATTTCAAATACCATATTATATACTTGTTAGGTTCCGAAAACCCCTAAATTTACAGGGTACCCGAAGTCACTCACCCTTACCTACAATAAATGAATTCCTTAATCTCATGTAAAGGGTTTCCTTGATCTCACGAGAAGTACTAACTTGATCTTCTGGGAGGGAATTCCTTGATCTATAGAAAGTGATTTCTTAATCTCCCGAAAATGACTTCCTTGATCTATGGGTGTGGTGCACCTTCCTTGATTTACTGGTGTGAGCTTACCCGATCTCGTTCGAATTATCTAATAGATCCACTTCAATTTTAGAAATATAGTACCAGATTTCTTATAATAGTTGTTGTTGGGAAAATAAGGCAAGATGTAATCATTGGAAGACACATATAGATATATTCCAGTTTAGTTAAATCATCATGTTGACCAAAAAAAGTTAAATCATCACCAATTAGAGCATTATCACTGTAAAATGGTGTATTAAATTTTTTATCACTATAACATAGTAGACCCCAAGTTGCTCAGTTAGTTTCCATCCAAAATTCTCTAGTATTAATGGAGTAGATTTCAGTGAAGTGATGTTGAAAGTGATATTAATGGTATGTATTTGTTCAATTGTAGGCCGTGAATCTGCCAGTCTCATCCAATTGAGTACCATTTCTATGCTTTGACACAAACATTGTAATAAATCTCCTTTGTAGATGTTGTGTAAAATTTTGTCTTTGAAAATAAAGAATGGACATAATAATGTGTTTCTATTTATTATTGTGTTGGCCAGAAAAAATAATAATTTATTATTGTGTGTGTCATATGATAAAGCAATGTAGCTAGACTGACTTTTACGGTTAATGCAAGTTCTACTTCTTGATTTAATTTGTTACATACAAGATGTATGAGCCCATATACCGCGAGTGCTCAAAATGTATTTATTGACACTTGAACAAGAATTTTAGCCACTAAAGGATGACAGAATAATATTCTTATTATGATGCACTATTAAATATATACTGAAGAAATTAACTTAAAGATACTATATCAATATATCTAAAATATATCTATATCTATAATGTTCATATATATATATATTTACATATGATTGGCACAATCATCACGATTGAGTATTCGTCCTATGCAATCATATAGGTGTTCATCTATATTTTATATTAATTTGAAGTTCGTAGAGCATATATCTCTATTCTGTATATTATTAATTGTTAAATATGTTATAGACCAAAATTCACGATTCTTTCTTATATCAGCAACCATCAAATGCAACATGCATATCTCCTACAATTTCCTCCATTTTATTGATGCATCTAATTACAAAACTCAAGGTAACGAACTAATGAATCAAAAAATTTGTTCTGCAGAATCTGGAGCAGATCATTTGACATTGTTAACCAATGCTCACGTCGAATCGACATATAAGTCTAACTGACTATAGATTCGGGTGTGCTCGAAGCGATCGTACGCGGGTTTAGTTCTAAGAAACAACAACAAACTCGAAACTAACCCAACAACCGATATGCACCCCCACAAGACAAAGGTCAAGAAATAACAGCGCCTCCCTAAGCACACGGTCGACGAGTCCATAACCACAATACGTATGAACCGAGTTAGGCTCGAGCTCGTATTAGCATCGTAGACTAGTGCAGCCATGAGACCATACAGAAGCGAACCCAATGGGATGTTGGTGATAAGGATGTTGTGGTTGACCCCGACACTGTTGGGGCCAAACAACTCAGACGTGATCGAGACTGCCGCTGAAAATATGAACCCTGAGCTCAATCCGACGAGTGCAGTGCTTAGGTGAAGTGTCATTCCCCAACCAGAGGCCGCGAGGAGGAAGAAGGCGATGGGGGTCGGGAGAAGAGCTAGGGCTAACCATCCGGTCCTTGCAAAGTAGAGTTTACTGCACATTATGGAAAAGAGAAGTTGATTATCCGAATCGTGATGAAGCAATGCAATGAATAGATCGTGAGTGTGGAGTATGATCTACTTACGCACGAACATAGTCCGGAGTCGCGGATAGCAACCGACCGAAGAAGGAGAATGCCGAGTAAAGCGTAATGAGAGTGGTAGTATCCATGCCTTGCCCTAGCGACTGTGAAATCTGCCCTAAATTATTACTATAGACCAACCCAATAGTCCCTCCACAGAAGTAGGCGATATAGTAGAGCCAAAAATCCAACCTCCTCACAAGCAGCCTTGCAGAGTGCTCCTCACCCAACATGGCTAGTTGGTTCTTCCCCACAAACCCTTGGCAGCATCCTTCTTTCTCGCCGTCGGCCACAGATTTATACCTTGTCAGACCGTAGCTCGACCCGTTCTCATTCAACAAATGAATCATCAGACCATTGTCGTTAATGCTCGCCTCTCGAGTGATGAACTCTTTATGGAGCTCGAGCTCATCATCATCCACTAAAAGGAAACCCGAACCCTGGATGTGGAAGCTCGAGGGGATCTTATCACGTACCCAAGCCCTAGCGTAGACGATGCCTGGGATAAAGAGTGGGAAAATGAGTAAAAACAAAGCGCCGCCTAATAGGACACGGGCTGAGGTCACGCCGGAAGAGGATGAGACGAGGAGCAGGAGATAGATGCCTGTGAGGACGGCGATGACGTTGAGGATGAGGAAAATGAGGGAGTCGCGGCGGACTGCGTCTTGGGGTAAGGGGTCGAGAGAGGGTTGTCGGAGGATCGGGAGTAGGGCAAGGGTGGAGGTTAGGAGGGGGATTAGGGCATTGAGAAGGAGGTAGAGGGAGGTTGAAGAAGGGTCGATGGAGTGAGCGACTAGGGTGTAGAGGGCGGCACTGACTCCGTTGAAGCTCACGGTTAGGGACAGGGCGAGGGGGCGGTTCGATGGGAAATTACGGATGCAGAGAACGAAGCAGACCGTGTTGAACCAACAAATGCTGCAGCCCGATAGCAAGCAAAGGAAAAATATCTACAAATAAAAAAAATCATCAAGTCAAAACTACAGTTTAAAATTTAAATAGGATAAATGTATTCTGTGATAATAATAATAGTAATAATTAAAGATAAAGAGTTATTGTGAATTTGTGATATTTCACAGGTATGTGATATATAGGGCTGACAATTTTTGACACGACATGACACGATCTGCTTTAAAGCGTATACGTGTTTGACCTTAATGGATCCCGTATCTAAACAACTCTTATACGTTTAGACACGATTAATAATCGTGTCTAAACAACTCAGATCTGCGGATATCTGTATAAACACGATTAACTATTCGTGTCTAATCGTGTTGTGTATACATGTGACACGTTTAGACACATTTAAGTATAATAATAATAATAAAATATTAAAATACTCACTTACTTTTTAATATTGAACTATGAAAACCTTACTTTGTATATTTGAATTTGTGTATATATCTGCTTTAAAGCGTATATGGGTTTGACATTAATAGATCCAGTGTCTAAACAACTCTATACGTTTAGACACGATTAAACGGCTTATCCGTTTAGACACGAGACATGTTTAGACACGTTTAAAATTTATCCGTTTAGACACGAGACATGTTTAGACACGAAACGATTATGACACGATTATGACACGACACGACAAGATTGCTAGCCCTAGTGATATGAAAAAAAAACATGTTTTAAAAATGTACCATCTAATATTTATTTATTGTTACACTGTTTTTATAAAATTTTATTAAATATTTATATATTATTACATCTATCAACTAAATCTTGTTGTACAAGGAAATAAATTACAACAATATAAAAATAATATTGTTGATTTTTATAATATTGTTTTATAGAAATATCTTAAGAATAATATAATAACACACAAATATTGAACACGCAAAGTTTAAAAAGAAAAATGTTGGGCTCCATTTTTTTTTAAACAATCATGTGAGGGTACCACATATTTAGAGAGTACACTAATCACTTAGACAATAAGTAGTAATTAGTTGTTGCAAAAGGAAAAAGTAATTGTATCTCTAGCTAACGTTATTAATTTTTAGGTTTAATTAGTAATTTGGTAGTTGAATTTTTAGGTTTGGAATTTTATTAATTAATTTTTCTTTTTTGATAAACTGCTAATTGAAATTACACAAAGTTATAATATGTTTGCTCTAGTTCTAAATAATTTGTTATTAATTGATGTTGAAAATTTACATTCTGTTTATTGTTTTGTCCTGTTATTGTGTAAATTGTTAATTAATATTTTTGCTAAATTTATAATTTATTTTCTAAATTATTATGACACGTAAGAATCAAAATGTATATCTTCATTATTATTTAATAACAATTCGAAATTTTAATTATACGTAAATTTAACACGTAATTTATCTTAAAATAATAACTATTAAATTGTTTTTTTTTTTTAAATAAAATTATACGTAATTAATCTCAATTCTTACTATTTCTCCACACAAAATTAGTTTTTTTCATCATGTTGGATAGTTTATTCATGCATCCATGATAAGTTGATAACACATGGATGTGATCTCCGTAGTAGGTACTAACGCACCTATATATCCATCCTATAGTTAATACTATATATATACAAATTAAAAATTTCTCATACTTCAAGTAGCAAATTGAGAAATTATTAAGCTGTATCACGTGAGATATCATTAATTGGTTGAAAATTTACATATTATGGGAAATAGGATTTTTTATCTTCGCGTCACCGAAGATTATTAAATAAATGCATTTTTGACATTAAGAAGTTCTTTTTTCTTATTAAATAATAATGTAGATCAATAATGTAATCGAGTAAATCAATACGAATAACACCAAAAGAAAGGCAACCACGTGGTGAACGAATACTCAAAATCAATAAACATATTTAAATGCAGAAAATATATGAACCACTCATCTCACACCTAATTAAGACGACAACTTACAATCCTCCACGGACAACTCACGTACGAATTTTTGGTCTCAACTGAATTTCAGGGTGATCAGAAGAAACTTCACTTATTTATTTTTTTTGAAAAAAAAACTTCAAATAACAAAATATAAACAAAAGTTGTATATATATATATATATAATACATATAGTGTTGTTTTTTTAAAAATTTTCTCAAGACCTTAATCTCCTAAGGGTTCCCAAGAGGAATATTTTTAATATATTTACTGGATATTAAGGGATAGAGCTGAATAAGAAGATTTTCTCAAACTTGAGATATCTAATTAAAAAATGAAGTATTGAACTGTTAGATTAGATGATCATCTTGCGCTGATTATCTATATATATCCTTAGTTATTCATATGGTGCTCAACTTTGGACAGAACTTAGATCATAAGTCAAATTAATTGTTATCATTTTTAATATGTTCTTTCAATGCAAAGCAAAGAAAGAAATTAAAAAAAAGAAAAGAAAAAAAAACAGAGTGCTATCTTGTTCTGGCAGAAGAGGTTGACTAACCATTCTTTTGGAATTAATAAATGTTCTAACAAAAACTATATGTAAATGTTCTAACAAAAACTCTATCTTTGTAAATTCTTTCATAGGTATATAATTATATTTTTAAGTTAACATTATTTTGATGTTATCGTAACAAAATGTATTGCTACCAACATTGCACTATGTCATTTTCACAAGTATTTTTAAAGAAGATTTTAGGTTACATAAAAAAATTATCATTAGAAGAATGTTTTATTTATATATAAATATAAAGTATATACTATACATATATCAGCTTGTATTACCTAATTAATATCTCAATTGGAGAGGATGTGATATTTTTCGTGACTTTGTTTTATTAGTAATAATATATGGTATATTAACTATAGTAAGAGTTATTATAATCCACTTAAATCCTGTTTTTCACCATTTGTGCATTGGGTAGACGTGAACAAATTTGGTTCGATCTCCAAATTAGTATTAATTTTTTGGTCCTCTTATTTTGATTTTAAGAATGAAGTCAGTAAGACCATTTAATTAATATGGCATTGTCAAGTCTGATTTTGATTACACCGGATAAAAGTATTTGGATATTATAACTATATATAATCTTTATGTAATCTTTATATTTTTTAATTCTAAAAAGGCTATTTTCTTTTGTAACATTAATTTGTTTTTTTATATATAAAGTAAGTGATATATTAAATACAATATTTTTTAAAACCAATTCTACTAATTTTACAGTAATGTGCAAACTTTATTCTTCTATAATATTTTTACAAAGTTTAACTAACCTATATATAACACTTTTGTACCTTACTCTATGTTCACTACTCAAATGTGCTCATGTAACTAGTGCTAGAAATAACACGCAATAGACGTAGCGGTTCAATGTTTTATCTCTTAATTAGAAATTTTAGGTTTGAGCTCTGAGAATAAAAAAATATTTATAATCAACATCTTACTCCTTACGATCTGACCACTATGCGAGTAAGAATGTGAGACAAAAAAAACTAGGGTTAGAAATGTTTAGCTTAATAGATATATTTCCATGCTTTATCGATATCATTATTTCACATATTAATTTTGTCTTCCACAATATGATTTTCTTTGAATTGCATGATTTGACTATGAATCTATGACCAAGGTGAGACCCCTCACTAAGTCTATTGTGACTGATTTTCATGTCTTTAAGAAAAATAAATAAATAAAGATATTGAAGTTTAAATAGTTTGAAGTGCACTCTAGGATTTTGCTTGGAATATATATGATTTTCCACGCATTTTTCTATCAACATATGATGGAAATAAAATTTATATTAATAATAAAAACACTTATAATAGTTAAAATATCACCTTTTTTAAAAAAAAAATTATAACTAACTACAAATTGAATATATTTTTTCTTGTATTAATTATACATAGATTATTCACTAAGCAGGTTGTCATTAGAAACTGAGCTATTATAAATTTATTATGGAACAAATTCTCACTCAGAAGTTGTAAAAGTATTTAAAAGTACTCTTAAATATATAAACATTATTATGCTCATTTAAACTCATAATATGCATCCTTGTTTAGTTATATACATATCTTTCTGCAATTAGCCGTAACATCTCCAGCCAAAAACTAGTCCATTCTTCTTTCTAAGTTAAGGTAAATTCAGTTAACAATTTATTTTAAATTTTTTAACTAAAAATGATATTTAATCTTAATATAAAATATATTTCCTCTACTTATTATATTTCGAATTCTATTCATGAATAGATTTGCAAATGCAGTGAATTCCTTAATCGAGTTCGCATAATAAAGAGAGAATCAAAGTACTGACCAGAATGTAGGGCAGAGAGATGATCTGGCTAATGACAAGCCACTGCATGCCGTAACCAATGAACCCCATAAAAGCCGCCATGAACATGACGGAGGAGAGCGGAAAATACATCAGCGCCAGCCCCGACGACCACCCGAACACCTTCCCCATGTCGGAGGCCACGGCGAGGTAGTTCAGCTGCACCTGCGAAATCCCAAGCACCGACTTCAGGGCCGAAGAGTAGGCCGAGAAATCGAAGTTGGTCCCCGTGAAGGCCTGAATCCACAGCGTCGCCACCAGAATCATCCATTTCCGAGACTGCCCTGCCATGACAGCAGCCGCCACAACCGGAGAGAGCAGCGATGGCTAGGTCACCGTCTTCCGGCCGCAACGAGTCGATGGGGCCTCGTCGTTTCGAAACGGTGTTGGCCGCGTTCGAGTATGTGGTGATCGTCTGTCTCTTGGTGGACGCCATTTATAGATGCACTATAGATAGAGAGACACAGACAAAACATGTATGTATAGGTGTAGCTATATGTGGGTGGTGGTGTCATGTCCTCAGGTTTCATCAATCGCCCGGAACATCTCCGACCCTAATAGTAATGAACACGACAGGATCTACAAATATTGTTTTGTTTTCTTGTAATTTTTAGTTCATCTTAATTAATATTAACAAAGCTAAATCGACTACATTAGATAACATTATTTTTTCTAATCTTACAACAAAAATACTAGTGAATTTTATAAAACCAAATGAGTGGCAACAATAATTTAAGGTACACTAGATATTGCTAGGGGTGACAAATCGAACGTACTTGCGCATCAATACGTTTATCGTATGACAGTTATTAAACATGAACGCGCACGATAAATTTATCGTGTTATATTATAAGGAAATATCAAAATAATGAATTATTCATAGTAAGAATTATCAATTCAAACATCAGATTTCGCGAGTTTTTAATGTAAATTGACAAAATTTAAAAATTAAATATTTAAATAGATTTTTCAAAGAGACTTGTTTAAAAAAATATTCACAAAAATAAACTTTCAAGGTTAACATTATAGTTGACCTAAAAAAGTCTAACTCTATCGTGTTCTAATATCTAAACATAAACACGAAAATAGTTTCATGTTATGGTGTTTGTGCTATCGTGTTATCGTTTTGTAATATATTTTCACAAATACAATTTTTTTCGTGTTGTGTTATCGTATTGCGTAAAAAATATTTTGGTTGACATGGCCAAACTAAACCAACAAACAAATCATCGTATAAGTTTGGAGCGCTTATTCTAAAATCATGCAATGCCATATCCCGTTGCAAGTAAGGATGGAATATGGATGTATTTACAAAAATAGGAGACTCTTATCCTTATTTTTGTATATTTTTAATATCATTCAAAGTTTATTTGTAAAATAAACTCTACTATGTTATTCTCAAATTGTTAAGTTTTATATATGAGTGTTCAAATTCAAATTGCTCTTGTTATAAGCTGATGGTGTTTGATCTGCTGTCATTTGTAGGTTGTGTTTTGTTCCTCTGTACGTGACTGAACTCTGCGTTTTGCCCTTTCTCTTCTTCTTCTTCTTCTTAAATAAGGACCATGTTCCAATTGTCCTTTTCTTTCAATCTCATTGATCGGACGGTGGATAGATTATCATCATTAAACAAAGGTTGACATGCAGACTGGCCAAGCCCCTCCAGAAAAAGGCACATGCATGGACCACATCGGACCTCCACAAGAACCAACCATGCTCCCTTAGAACTCTATTCTCTATATATTTTAAATTGTTCAATATATTTCCTCCATTACAAAATTCCATTAAATATATTTCAAAATTAATTAAATACGTTATAACCAGACTTTGTAGATTTTAACAAATTCTGATTTGATTCAAAACCACGTCAAGAGTCTTCTGGTCTGGGTCCGAATCCAGAGCAGGACTCCAACAAGGTTGCGCGACTTGGTCTTGGTTCGGACCTAGGTCAGGGGACCACTGATTGAGGTTCAATTGGAGTCTTAATTAATATGAGTTGAACATGATCCAACCTATTGTCGCTCTTATTGATCCCCAATCCGGGATTCCCTGACCTAGTTCTGAAACCATACTAGGTCGCCCAATCTGGTTTGGTTTCGAATTAAGGTCAAAGGGCCCCTCCGATATGAAACGAATCGAGTCGGAACTTGCTAGTAATAATATTAGCGTAATTTTATAGAGTTTAGTTATAATGTTTGAAAAAGTATTCAATTGATTTTATAAATTTAAAAAATCTTTAATAAAGAATTGACGTAATTATCTATTACTATCATTTTCAATCATACTAGATCATTCACCATCACACAAAAAACATATTATTACAAATAAAGTTTTATGCAAACACATATCGCAATATTTTTATACTTAACAATTATTACCTATCATATTCTTTTTTTTGGCCAACTATTACCTATCATGTTCAATCTCCATCAATTGACACTTCGCCACTTCACCTGGTTGATGTGGCTCCAAGTCATGTTAACAATGTTAAGAACAAAAGTAATATATGGTTAAAATCAATCATCAAGTCATATTTAATTACGTGGTGGCACGACCCTATATAGACGTTGAGACCATCAAGGCCAAATACAAATCAAATTCTTGGCATATTTTATTATTATTATAAAAATAATATTTTTTTTGTTCCAATATTATCATAGTTGCACTTGCACGCTGACTCATTTGAGTATTTAAAATAGTTTTTATAATTTTTAATTTTTTAAATATATATCATATCTTCTAAATTTGATTTCGATCCGCTTTAAGAATTAACATTCATTTTATTATTTCGTTCAATAACTATTAAATACACTACCGTAGACGCTATAATAAATAATTGTCACTCCAGCACTATTTTTTTTATATATATAAATGAAACAATTCTATCATTAAACAATGTTAAATAAAAGATTTTGCGGTAAAATTCTCTATTATTAAAAATGGTGAAGAGGAATTTGGACCCACCGATCTGAGTCCATGTTAGCACCGACATTAGCTGTTGAAGAACATGTGCTGCACAAACTAAGCACCGAATATTTTCTGTGATTATGACAAAATTCGTGCACTTAGAATTTGTTAAACTATTTTTAGAAAATAATTATAAGCAATAACACCGAAGAAGCCTCTTTGTTAGAAATCGTGGTGGTAAAGGTAGGGGGAATATGCGATGTGATTTAGTTTTATGATGAGTATAATTTTTTTAGAGAGATGTTTGTTTTTAATTAGTGATGGATATCAGACGTAACATAATAATTCAATGAAATTATCTGTATTTGTGATTCGACCAAGGTTTTGGGACATAGGGATCGCTCGACGCTCGACATTGTAATATGGGCATCAACGATGTGAATATAGGGCGACACCCAGCCATGTTCTTCTTATAAGGGGACAGAAAGAACATGGGGTATTAACTGCACTGAATGAAAACTAAACAACATCATGGTTCATCACTCATATAGAATCCAATATTGACGTCATATGTGGAAAGATGACGACAAAGTCATGGTACCATCAAACACAATAGCAACCGCAAAAAAAAAACATGTCCCATAAATCACTTCTAGCGATTCCACCTAGGTATCAGCTCAGGGCATAACACCACCAAGGAGCGACAACCCCTCGACCCTCCTTGCATGGTCATTTAGATTTCAGTGAGCATCCGACTCAAGGTACAGTTTCTCCTCCCCCTTGTATTTGATCCTTGTACTTCATCAAAGTGACTCCTCTTGAAAAGGATTTGCCATCTTATCATCTTCTGCATCAAATGGAGATAAGTTAGAAACATTGAAAGTTGCACCAATGTTATACTCATTACTCACGGGGTAAATTAAAATTGTATACACTTTTATTTATGTGTTTCAGAAGTTGAAATGGAACATCACCCCTTGGAAGCAAATTATAACATCTTTGTGCAGGAAACCTCTCTTTTCGCATATGCACCCAAACCAACTCTCTGGGTGCAAAGACTATCTTGTGATGACTTTTGTTGGCTTTCTTTGTGTGTTGTTTTGTTCTTTTCTCGATGTTGACTCTCATTTTCTCATGAATCCGCTTAACAAATTCAGCCTTCTTCTTTCTATCTATATAAACACACTCAATTATAGCTAAAAGAGATCAATCCAAAGGAGTCAGCATATTAAAACCATACACAATTTCAAATGGCGAAAATTTAGTACCAGAATGGACAATACGGTTATAAGCAAACTCAACATGCGGTAGACAAATTTCCCATGTTTTAATGTTCTTTCTTGTGATAGATCCCAATAATGTAGACAAAGTCACATTTACTACTTCAGTTTGACCATCGGTTTGTGGATGACAAGTAGTAGAAAATAGTAATTTAGTTCTTAACTTACACCACAAAGTCTTCCAAAAATAATTCAAGAACTTAGCATCTCTATCGGAAATAATAGTTCTAGGCATCCCGTAGAGTCTTACTATCTCTTTAAAGAACAAAAGAGTAACATGTAAAGCATCATCATCACTTTTGTGACATGGAATAAAATGTGTCATCTTTGAAAATCGATCCACAACAACAAAAATATAATCCTTACCCCGTTTTGTTCTAGGTAACCCTAAGACAAAATCCATAGATATATTAACCCTTAGCGCAACAACAATTGGAAGGGGTGTGTATAAGCCATGAGATTTAACTGGGACTTCACTTGTCTACATGTGACACATCTACCACAAATTATTTCAATATCATGTTTCATATGTGACCAATAAAATTGTTCTTGTAAAATAACTAAGGTTTTAGCTACCCCAAAGTGACCCATCACCCCATGTGACTCTAATAAGTAAATCCCTCATAGAATAATTAGGGATGCAAAGATTATTTTCTTGAAATAGAAAATCTTCTTGTCTAAATAACTTACCATAAGATGCCTTTGCACAATACTCATATGTTTTTTCCAAATTCAGAATCTAAAGGATATAACTCCTTAGAATGGCTCAAAACCAAGAATCTTATAATCAAATGTAGAGATCAGAACATACCTCCGAGAAAGGGCATCAACTAAAACATTCTCTTTACCTTGTTTGTACTGAATGACATGAAAAATCTCAATGAATTCAACCCATCTTCCATGTCGCTGATTCAGATTACGTTAGCCCTTAAAGTGCTTCACTAACTCATGATTGGTGTGAATCACGAACTCTTTAGGTCATAAGTAAATGTTGAGATGTCTCTAAAGCTATATCCAATGCGTACAACTCCTTGTCATAAATATGGTGATTCAATTAACGCATCACCACTCAGTTTCTCACTGAATATGCAATTGACCTCTTTTCTTGCATGATCAATCGCCTATACTTGTGCCAGAAGCATCACATTCAATTTCTAACAATTTTGCAAAGTTAGGTAAAGTAAAGAAAGGTGCATGAGTTAATTTCTCCTTAAGTAATTGAAATGTCCTTTCTTGTTGTTCTCCTCACTTGAAACCGATGTTTTTCTTTACAATCTCCGTTAATGGTGCAACAATAGAACTAAAATTCTTCAAAAACCTCCGATAGAAACTCGCAAGTCTGTGGAAACTTCGCACTCGACTTACATTGATTGTACATGGTCATTCAAGTATGACACGAATCTTCACCTCATCAATGTGTAGTCCTTGTGCTCCCACAACGAAACCAAGAAACACAAGTTTATCTGTGCATAAGGCGCACTTCCTTAGATTAGCAAAAACCTTTTCTCTCCTAAGCTCACATAAAACAAGTTTCGGGTGTTGTAAATGATCATCCAAACGTTTGCTATAAATTAAGACATCATCAAAATAAACAACCACAAACTTCCCTAACGTAGGTACCCAAGACATGATTCAATAATCACATGAAAGTACTAGGGGTATTAGTTTATCCCAAGAGCATAATTAACCATTCATACAAACCATGCTTTATTTTAAATGCAGTTTTCGATACATAACCTTATTTTATTTCTATTTGATGATACCCACTTTTCATATTAATTTTAGAAAACAAACAAACATCGCAAGATATAGGATGTTGATACTTTACCGTTATGTTATTAATCGTGCGACAATCAACGCACATCCTCTAAGAACAATCCTTCAGCACTAAAATCACTGGAACTGCACATGAGCTCATGCTTTCTCAAATGTAACCCTTATCCATCAATTCACCTATGTGCATTTGTAGCTCCTTCGTCTCCTACGGATGGATTACTCCTGTAGGCTGGATGGTTGGAAATGGTGGCGCCTGAAATGAAATCAATTTGATGTTCAATGCATCGAATATGTGGTAACCCTTTAGGAATCTCATCAAGGAACACATCATCAAAATCCTGCAAGAGCGAAACAACATAACCATACAACGAATTGTCAAGTTGGTTAGTCGATAAGAATGACTCCTTTTATAGAAATACAATCACGTTGTTTTGTAAACATTGCACTCTTGATTTCACTCGTTGTTGCATAGATTTTTTTTCTCTCTTCGGGCCTTTTGATATCTTTCTTTTATCTCTTTTCAAGTATTTTCTTTTTCTCTCCTTTCAATTTACTCATTTTTTTCGCCTCTCAATCTTTTTGCATCCTTACGTGATCTTCATAAACTTTTCTTGGCATCAAAGGTACAAGAGTAATTGTCCCATGATTCATTTTGAAGTACTTGTTAGTAAAGCCATCATGATTGACACAGTGATCATACTCCGATGGATGCCCTAGCACTAAATGTGCAACATTCATTGGAACAACATTACATAAAACCTTATATTCATACTTTCCAATGCAAAACGACATCAACACTTGCCTCGTAACTCTTAGTTCACTATGGTCATTCAACCACTACAACTTTAAATTAAATATCATATTGTACCTCTATGTGACATTGAGGTGAATTACATGGAACTAACATGATGTTGATTTGACATGACATTTGCAATAGGGGTGATAAAAAAAGACTGTAGGATCGAATTCCCGACAAGACCGGCCCGACTAGGACCGAGCGGACGGTTTTTTTTCTTCAATGTCGGTCTCGGTCTCGGGCTTTTTCCCGAAAGCCCGTTTAGGACCGGCCCGACCGAATGAATGTGGATTTGGGATTTTCATAATACCACACCGAAAAGAATGTGGATTTTGGAGGTTTTCTATCTCTATAACAGCTGCATCATGATAAATTTACTAAATAATATAGTGAGTTCATAGTATTTTTTTGAGAGATGAACTCTTCTTTCGCCTTTTACTAAAAAATACCGTGAACTCCTAGTTTTTTTTGTGTGCAGATTCGGTCCAGGACCGAGACCGGCCCGTGTCAAGAAAGACCGATTCGGGCGGGTTTTTTGGCCGAGATCGGTCTCGGTCCTCCAGAAGGCAAGACCGAAATTTCGGTCTCAGTCTTGCCTTCAGGCCCGGCCCGCCCATGATCAACCCTAATTTGCAAGTCATGTGACCATATAAAAGAAAAAGGTAACAGAAGATTAATGAAGATAACATTCAAAGACATAATGGTCCAATCCAATAGCGCAAAAAAATTTAAGATACCATTCAATCACGTTAAAATGTGAGACCACTATAACTATTACCGCTAAAATATTTATCGTCAATTCACCCGTACCTCTTATACATCCTGAATATCAGAGTATTTAATTCTCTTTTTTATCTCATATATATATATATATATGCAATGTTCCAATAAACTTTATTTATGCTGTATTTTTCAGTAACCCCTCGTTAAAAACTTTTTAAATAAGCGTGTAACATAATTTCTTGAAAGAATTATCATAAGTATCCCACAACAAATATGAATAATTCAATATCTGACCTAGAAAAATTCCAACTTGCAACTCAATTGTAAGCTATTTTTTTAACAAAAATCAATGACCTAAGTACAAAAAGTTCTACAGCACCAAAGAACATCACAAAACAACCTCAAAGTCAGCTCCGATAGGTAAATGGTCGCTAGGGTGGTGATAGTTCGGTAACCCTCCAGCCACATCTGGGGCATCTAACTCAGGAAGCTCTAGAATGCTCACTGGTTTAATACCTGATGAAGGGGAAAAGAATATGTAATCGAGTGTGTCAGTGAAGGTGGGCGTGCAGTTTGTAAATGGCGGTTCTTTTCCCCTTGTGGACGCATAGAGGCTGCACAGAGAGATCGGGAGTTCGTCTACAAACTCAGGATTGGGTGAAGAAGAGAGATCCCCCGAGACAAGGTATTGATATACCTGAAACAGAGAAACATCAAAAGAGAGCATTTGAATTGAAGCATGGGTTTTGTTTATAGGTTAATTACCAAGTTGCATACTCAGCTTTACTAATGTACGGATCTTTCTGTATTGACAAAGATAAATTTAACTTGCATAAATACTAGCAAATTGCAACTTTAAAGTTACTAGCTATTTGTTTTAAAAAAAAATCCTAGTAGCAAATTGTCAAAATTCTTAAAAAATTAGCTAACAAGTAATTAATCAAAAATGCTTAAAAAACTGGTTTCTAGGAGATTTTTCTAGAGTTGTAAAAAGAAAAAAAGAAGAGGAAAGCCAAGTACACTATTTTTTTTTTACCACTTTTTTAATTTTAAAATATTATTTGTTTATCAGTTTTCTATTTTGGTCTTGTGCGGTAGAGAATTAAGAGTTAAAGTGATAGAATTTGCTGTTTGCAACTTGGAGACGGTTTAGTTAGTGTTTGTCAATAATAAAGTTCACTATGTTTTCTGCCGAATGCTGAAAGTTCAGTATATTGTTTGGCAATTAACTCTTTGTTTGTTAGACCAACAATTTCAGATAAATGGAACATCCAACAGCCATTTCGGGCTGAGCCTGTAAATCAGGTTGGGCAGAGTCGGATTAAGAGAAGACGACAAAGAGTTGCTCAACAGGCCTATTTAAGGTCAAATGAGTCAAATCTAGGGCTTGCCACAAAGAGAAGACCAAAAACAACTAAAATAAGCTCAATCAACAAAGATAATACTGCCCTAACCTTGTCTCCTGGAGTCGAATTGAAGTCACCGGCCACCATAACAGGTGGGTTGCATTCAAAAGTGTCTGAGACCTGGGTTCTAAATCGAGTTAAGCGTGCCAATAGATGCTTAGCTTGAGCTAGCTTGACATCTGCCAACTCCGGGTCCCTGAAAACCGATATTTCAGTTACACAGACATCAGCTTTGAGGTGCTGATATCTTTGTTTGCGAATGCAGAGATCGTGACTTAAAGTCTCAAAATTCATCAGTTTTTGTTGGATTGAAGCATTTTGTAGGAGCAAAATGGAAAATAAAAGTAGCGTCCACTAACCTTAGTGCACTCTTTATAAATAAATAGTATAGAATACAGATATATGGATAAATGAGGATACCAGTAAAGGTGTGTATTTGCCAAAACAATGATGGTTCCAGAAGAGTCCTTAAGTCTAAATGCAGCCATGAGTCCAACATTATCACGTTTCAATCTCACACGAGGATCATTAAGATCTCCATGCTCCTCTGAAGTTTTTTTGGGTGACAAACCTAGGAAAACAAAATAGGGTGACTTTAGTCTAAATGCATGATTTGATTTACAGGAAAAATCAAAGAAGGATTAAGCATCTTTCTAACAGATGGAATGACTTACCCACTTTGTTTTCAGCATCTTTTTCTCCATGCTTTGGAGTTTTTTTTGGTGACGAACCTGGGAAAACAAAATAGGATGACTTGAGCCCAAATGTATTGATTTACAGGAAAAATTAAAGGATTAAGCAACTTTCTAACAGAAGGAATAACTTACCAGGTTTGTTTTCAGCATCCTTTTCCCCATTAGGTAGCTCTTCAGCTGGCATTTCAGCTATATCTATCCTATCTTCGACCGACTTTACAAGATCATTATATTCTATTCTCTCCTCCAAAAGCAAGTCTGCCCTGAACCAAATAACCACAAAAGTAACTGAAAATGAGGGGGAGAACAGCGATTTGAGGTTAACTCCATCAAGATAATAATCACTAATGAGATAGCAGTCAAGACCATAAAGTGTAGCATTCAATTCAAGCAGAAAGAGTAAGACGACAGATGACTAGGGACAGAGCCATGAACAGAATTAAGGTGGAATCAAATACATACATGGTTAATAAAGGGTCAAACTGTTGAGTTGAATACGGTTAATTCATAATTTCAGGGGGCAATATTAAATACGATCATACGTTTAAGGTTATTTGCAGCATTTCTAGAAGCCCAAGAGGAAATTGCTTCTGGACCTGAATAGCTTCATCCCTGAAGATCAGGGGAAGCTTTGAGTTGACAGACATCTTTATATCTATCTATTTGCAAAGTGACAAAACCGAGTATTCATGAGAACCATCTTGCTAGGAGGCAGAGATGCCATCTTGTTCTTAGGTCATTTACACAGGCAACTAAATCAAATACATCATCTATCTACTTGAAGGAAGCATAAAGAAGTCATAGCTCACTTGTCCTGCTTATAAAAAATGCTACATCCGTCACGCTTTTGTCCGGTTCTCTGGATATATAAGCTAGGGTAACCATCTTTATGCATATTATCCCGGTAGTATTCATCATACTCATCCACTTCCTGGTGAAGATTGCATTGTCAACAATAAATAAACAAAGACTTACATAAATAGGAATCTTTTTTCTATACCAAAAACAGAGTTGCAATAGAACATGGAAGGGGAACCTGTAGACAGAGAAAGTCAGCCTCAAGGTTCTTCAGAAGAGTCAAAGTTCTCTGGGATCGGCTCTTCCACCTACAGTAAAGGCAGCAGTATAGGTATAATTTTCATCACTTTAATTCAATAAACGAGCAAAAAATTATCAGTTAAATTAGTCTCTCTTCAGATACTTGTAACTTGAAGCAAAATAATTTGCTATTTGGCCCTATATCAAAAAAACCCAAAACACAAACACACGCATTCGAAGAAGCACTACATCAAAATATAGATAAGAAAAATTAAAACCGTAGCAGGTCATCAAATTTTTTACCTCAGGCAGGATTTTGGAGAATAAGGAAAGTAAGAGCTTTTCACATACACCTATATGATGAGATGAAGAGTTAGGTTAGGATTTTGGAACAGGGACCATGGTACACAAAGTTTACTATGAATCACAAGTAATCTCTATAGCTCATACACACATTTTATAACTAACTGGTTTATGGGGTAAGTGGGGGACCTTCATGGGCTTGGGATTTACCTGGCTAAACCTAGGTCTCTCGCTACAAAAAAAAAAGAACTATGATAAAGAAACTACTTAATCAATTCTAATATAGTGATCTCAATAAGTGCTACTGAGTGAGGACAGATCGATACTGTCCTTCAACTAGCTTAGTCCACAATAAGTGATGCAAAGTACAGATGCCAATTGTTCCACATTTACAATTTCCTGGATACCTAAATGATATACACTATCAAGGTGATGCAATTACTTGTCTAAAACACCAACTATAATATTATAATAACTACTATCAGGAATCAAAACTCACAACTTATGAACAAATTTCAACAGTGCAGCATACCTGAGCCAATATGTTGTACGAAACAAGACGGAATCTGAATCCTGAAACAGCAGTGATTTCAATTGTCATTCCAAAGACTTCGAAAAAATACTACTTCGATCATCTTAATCCAAGAACAATACCATCAGGTCTGCTCCTATCGAGGATGTCTCCTCCTTCCACCGAAACGAATTTGGGGGATTTAGGTGAGACATTTGAGCTCATCTTGCTCGAATGGAACCTGCAGTAGAGCAAACCACAATGAATAACGAGCTTTAGGACAATCAAACGAAGAATATATATCTGCCTCTGCTATAGAGGAAGCGACGGAGGGAGAACCTGGATAGTCGATGAAGAAGTGGAAGAGTCCTTTGCATTATATATATACTTCACGACTGCAGCGTTGTAGGATGAGGAAGGGAAAGATGGAGAGCCAAAGTCTTCCTCTGATTATAAATAAGCCCCTTTCTTTCCTCATCATTTCATTGGAAAGTATACGGTAACGTGCAAAAGATATCTATAAGCTCACCATAAAAGATAAAAGATTGACTGAACTAAATTTTCGCTAAAATTGATTCGAGATCGGTCTAAACAGTCTCATCCGAGTTTAAGACCAAGACCGAATGAGTTTTTTTTTTCTCTGGTAGGTTGGGCTCGGATTCGTATTTTTTTTCTTCAAATTCCTGATTAGATCGACTTGACCCGACTTCATAAAATACCCTAGCATTTCTCATTTTCTCTCGCTATCAGCCTATCTCGGGCTCACTGCCTCTAAGTCACTTCCATCTCCAAATCTTCATTCCGTCTCTCAAGGAAAATCCCTAGCAATTGTCTCGACCATCTTCCATTTTGTCACTTCTATCATCTCCGGTGAATCAGCGTCGAGCGTTCCGTTTCGGCCTCAGGCGTCGCAACTCTCAACGTCCGTCTCGGCCTCAAGCGTCTCTGTTCCGTCTATGTCACGGTGGATTAGGTAACAATTCTTCCATTTGTCGACTCCATTTAGTCTGTATATCTCCACCAAATTTTCTACCAAACGGAGTTTCAATTTGACAATGAAGTTGACGTGAAATTAGATTGATTATATGTCTTTGCTTGCGATTCTCTGTTAACCACGCTGCTCATATTTAAGTGAAGTCTTTGATTAGTTAAGTATGTGATTCTCTGTCAAATTGTGTATTTTTTACCCAAAATTTCGATCAAAGACCGAGACCGGCCTGAGTCAAGTAAGATCGACTCATACGATTTTTTCCCCAAAACATCTGTCCCGGACCTCCAGAAGTCAATACCGAAATTTTGGGCACAGTCTCGATCTTCCCAAAAAAAACTGTCCCGCCCGAGCTCACCCCTAATACCTCCTACGTTTATATATGTTGCAAACTTATCCAAAAACAATACTCTTAGACAAACACAAAATAAATTACTGTTAGGTATCGATAGTGACAACCCAATACGGGTAATGCCTCAAAGGCCCAATAACTTTTCAGAGGGGTAAAACTCAAATCAATCAGAGGGGGCCACAATCGACACCAAATATATAGTCACGATATTCCGCGTATATCGGGCACATATTTTACAAATATTGCATAAGGTTACTGCAATATTACGTTATAACCGTAATATCTGCTATCCTTATCTCTAACGACACAATATTCACAAAGATATTCAGCTGCCTAAAACAGTTTGGACTTCCATCCCTATAAATACTCTTGCTTTACATACGTTTTTACGTTTTTGAGTTCATACACAGAGTATGCTCATTTAAGCATCGGAGTGGGACCCAGATGCACCCCCTCTGTTGCGCTCCCCTTCTTGCAGGTTCATCGGAGCTCTGCGAAAGCTTGCGGTCATCAACCAATTGACATTCAAATCATTGACAAGTCGGCATTCAGGAAATTCAGATCCAACATTTGACGCCGTCTGTGGGAACCACGAGCAAACAGTCATGCAGACTCGCTCTAACCGCAATCGTCGGAAATAGGCTAACGAGCAATCCTCAGATATCTCGGAATCCGCTCCATCAAGAATATGATAGTCAAGCAATCCTTGATGCCGTCCCTTCAAGACTGGCACAGGAGCACATTGGCAATTCAAGACCGGCCCCGGTTCCGCCCACCACCGAGATTCTAGTTCGACCAACCGTTCAAGTGTCTGGGGAAACCATTCAGGTAACCGTGAAGATGCTATCACTCTTGGAAACCATCATAAGATAGGCCCGCAGACAAGCCCTTGCTCCTCATGAAGATCCTCGTCTCGCGGGGCCACGGGAAGTAGAAACTTGAAATATGTGTGTCGTTGCTCCTCAAGAAGACCAAGAGATGACCTCTGGACACCAGTCCATGCCTCCGGCCTCCACTGAAGCGCCGACAGTCACTCACTCTGTCAATCCGTTGAGTACCTCACCGACCGGAGAACAGCAACCCTAATTCACTCTTGGCCAAGTTGAAGAGCTTATTAATAATAAGATCAAGGAACAACGCAGGACCGTCATGAATCCCTTCCGAGAACGATCCTCCCAGCCATTCACCGCCGACCTTATAGTGGTTAGAATACCAAAGGATATGGTAGCGATGGCTATCCCTGAATATAGTGGCGGATGAGATCCTGTGATCCACGTCAACAAGCACGAAGCTTCTCTGTTGGGTAAGTCGAACAATGAAAATCACTTAGCCCTATTATTTCCGCCAACCCTCTTAGGTTTAGCGTCGTCTTGGTTCTTCGGCCTCCCTGCAGGATCGATAGGGACTTGGTCCGAGTTAAAGAACAAGTTTTTGGAGCGGTATATGGGTGAACGCCAATTGCTAAAAAGCGTGGTCGCCATCAAACAACATTAAGGAGAAACCTTGTTCGACTTCTATAGGCGTTTTCATAAGAACGTTACAGAGATTGATCGCCGAGTCACGGACGGAGAGATCATCCGAGCTTTTTACAGAAGGCTCGATGTGGCTAACAAAGGTTCAAGAAAATTGCGCAACAACTATCATGTTAAGGAAATAGAGACATTGGAGAATCTGGTAGTAAGGGTGAAATGTTTCATAGACCTGGAAATGGCAAACTCTGAAGTTAATTTTCTGTCAACCTCGCCAAGGGCTATTCTAGAACCCCAACACGATGCTAGAAAGGAGAATAAAGATAAGCGAGGTCGCGAAAAGCCCAGATCTGAAGCCCCCAGACCAAGCCATCGAGAGGTTCCCGAGTATTTTAGGCCTTTAAACAAGCAGATCTCGGCTATACTAGTCGAGATGGAAAGAAGGTCCTTATGGAAAGAAGGTCCTTATGGAAAGAAGTTCCTTATGGAAAGAAGGTCCTTATGGAAAGAAGGTCCTTATGTGCCTTTAAACAATCAGACCACCGATGCCCCGAAAAAATGCTAAGCCCATGAGTAAAGAAACAGAGAGCTATTGTCGCTATCACAAAGAGAAGGGCCACAAAACCGATGATTGTCGTATTCTTAAGCACGACATCGAGAAACTGATCCAGAGAGGCATGCTGAAGGAGTTTGTGGCGGGGAGAGAACGAGGTCGAACTCCTACGCGTAGAACCTACTCGTCAGTTCTGCAAGAACAATATGGCCCATGCCAGGGCAGATGGGTAATAAACCTAATTGCTGGAGGGTTTGGAGCCGGGGGCGAGGGATCCAATGCGAGGGAAATATATGCCAGACAAATCTCCACAGCTGTGCAACTTGGAAAGAGACATCGACCTGAGGAAGATTGCATCATCTCATTCTCTGAAGAAGACCTGGCACATGTCACAACTCCACACAATGATGCTTTGGTCATTACTGCAGACGTCGCAGGATGTGATATGAAAATAATTCTGATTGATAGAGGAAGTTCGATAGACATTCTATTCCTGGACACCTTCGAAAAAATGGGCAAATCCAAAAAATATCTTAAGCGAGTCGACTTTCCCCTCATCGGATTCGCTGGGAGAATAACTTATTCGATGGGCGCTATAACCCTGCAGGTAACCTTGGGTGAAGGATGGAATAGCATAGAAGTGTCGGTCAACTTCATAGTGGTCGACGCACCCGCCTCGTACAATGCCATCCTGGGGAGGACCACCATCAATCCATATAAGATCGTGACCTCCACAGTCCACCAAAAACTGAAGTTCCCCACACCGAATGGGATTGGAGAAGTTCTAGGCGACCAACCGTCCTCACGACAATGTTATGTGAACTGCCTTCGCAGGAAGAACCAAAGGGAAACTCTCACCATAGAGACAGAGGCTGGCCCTCATGAGGATAAAGCTCGGTCAACCCCGATGGAAGAACTAACAGAAATCGAGATAAATGGTCCAGAATAGAAGGTGCGCATCGGAACCACCTTGAACAATGACCAAAGGGACGCCTTGACCTCCCTATTAAAAGAATACAAGGAATTGTTCGCTTGGAAGCTCATTGACATGCCAGGCATCAGCACCAACATAATCTCACACGAGCTGAGGATAAATCATTCGATCAATCCTATTGCTAAAAAAAAGGTCATTTGGATCAGACAAGCGCTTGGCAATCAGGCAAGAAGTAGACAGACTACTTGAAGCCAAATTTGTTAGGGAGGTACGTTTTCAAAGCTGGGTCACCAATCCAGTGCTGGTAAAGAAGTCAAATGGAAAGTGGAGAACGCGCGTCGACTTTCGCGACTTGAACAAAGTCTTCCCCAAAGATTCGTACCCCCTTCCGCGAATTGATAAGCTAGTGGATGCAACCTCTAGTCACGAGATGTTAAGCTTCATGGATGCCTATTCAGGCTATAACCAGATCTGAATGCACCTAGCCGATGAAGCCCACACAACATTCTACGTCGATGGAGATATAATTTGCTATAAGGTGATGCCCTTCGGCCTGATAAACGCGGGGGAAACCTATCAACGAATGGTAAATCGGTTGTTCCAAGAAATGCTGGGGCGAAACATGGAGGCCTATGTGGACGACATGCTCGTCAAGTCAATCAAGGGAAGCCCTCATACAGAGGACCTTAGAGAAGCATTCGAATGCAAGAGGAGGTACGACGTTCGCCTAAACCCAAAAAATGCGCATTTTGAGTAAAATCAAGCAAGTTCTTGGGTTTCATGGTCAGCGGGAAAGGTATAGAGGCAAACCCCGAAAAGCTAAAGGTTATAGAAGAGATGAAGTCCCCGACTTTCCATAAGGAAGTTTAGAGTCTGAATGGTCGCCTGACTGCACTCAATCGTTTCCTCGTAAGAGCGAGCGCGACATGTCCCTCCCGTTCTTCAAAACCCTCAGGGCAAACCGCAAGTTCGAATGGACGCCGGAGTGCGAGGCTGCCTTTCAATCACTTAAGCAGCATCTGCAGACACTCCCGGCCTTGGAGAAGCCCATTCTCAATGAACCATTCTTTCTTTATATAAATATTAGCGAGGTCGCAGCTAGTTCAGTTTTAATATTAGAAGAGGGAAATAAGTAGAGTTCAGTCTACTTTGTAAGTAAATTGTTTAATTCGGCTGAAATAAAATATACCGAGATTGAAAAGTATCTTTATGCCTTAATTATTGCTGCTCGAAAGTTGAGACCATACTTCCACGCCCACGCCATAACAATCCTCACCAATAAGCTCCTCAAGCACTTCCTGATGAAGCTAGACTTCTCAGGAAGGATGGTCAAATGAGCGATTGAGCTGAGCGAATTCAAGATCAAATTTGCGCCGAAAACGGACATCAAAGGTCAAGCCTTGGTAGATTTTATAGTTGATAGTATTAGCAATGGTCTCAGGGAAGCGGAAAAACGGCAAGAACAACCAAAAGACAAGGGCAAAAGCTGGGAACTCTATACTGACGGATTCTCTTCAAAAGAAGGCTCAGTTGCAGGATTGATTCTTATCCCCCATGAAGGCAAGCCCTTAAAATATGTGATCGCCGACACATTCAAGGCGAACAATAAAGAGGCTGAATATGAAGCACTTATCATTGAACTACGACTCATTAAGGGAATGAGTATAACCTCACTAAATGCAAAAAGCGATTCAGATCTAATTGTCAACCAAATCAATGACACATATGAAGCAAAGGGGAAAAATGAAAAAGTACCTCGACATTGCCAAAATACTCAACCGAAATTCCGACTTTCGCGATTGAGTCCATTTCTTGCCAAGACAACCAGCTAGCCGACTCCCTAAGCAAGCTGGCGTTCGGAGGAACAAGAATACAGGATGTACAATTTCTAGAATAAGCATTATACTCGGTCCTTGAAAATTGAGAAAAATTCTTCAATGTCCAAGACCTGGATAACTGGATGACTCCACTCAAAAGCTTCCTAAAAGAAGGAACCCTGCCAGAAAACGAAGGCGAGACCACAAAAATAAAATGTCTGGACGCAAATTATCTTCTCATAGATGGGGAACTCTATAGGTTTGACCCTAATTAATAATGGATAAAATACCACATTACCCCTAATATTTGACCAAAATTGAGTTTTCCTCTTAATGCTTAAAAGCGAAAGTTTTCGTCATTAATATTTGGCAATTTGTTGTGTTTCGGAACTCTGTTAAATTTTCCATCCAAACTTAACATAATATTTTTTGAAAATTGTAGAAATAATAGAATTATTTTAATAATGTCACAATTTAACATTTTGAAAGTTTTTTAAATGTTCCAATTGAGTCTCAATTTGATTGGGACTCGATCGAAGGGTCTGAGTCTTGACCTTGACCTAGTCGCCCGCCCATGGGGGGTTGGTCTAGGTTAACACCCAAACTCGAGCCCCAATCAAAGGGGATCACGTCTGGGTCTTAACCCAGAACAGTCCCTAACCCATGGGCGAGCACGTCTTGGTCAAGATACAAATTTGAGCTCTTTCGATTAGTGCTTAATCAAGTCCCGATTGATTCGAAACTAACATTTGAAAAAATTTCAAAACGATTAAATTCTGTCATTTTTAAAAAAATTATGAAATTTCTAAAACATATTTCATTTAGTTTGGACGGAAAGGGGAAACTCGACAAATTGACAAATAGTAAGGATTGGAACTTTCAAAACCAAACATTAAGATTTCGAAACCAAACATTAAGAGTGAAAACTAAGCTACTCATTTTGCCATGAGAAAAACATGAGCTTAGCCATGGTAATGAGCAAAAACATGAGCAACTTATTGTTGGATCGTGATTTCCTGAATGCTGATCTGGCAATGAATTGAATGCCAAGGAGATGGTGATTGTGCGCTTTCGCCTGAGCTCCGATGAACCTGCAAGAAGGGGATCGCAACAGAGGGGGTGCCTCTGGGTCCCTCTCCGATGCTTAAATGAGTATATGTGTGTATATAGCTCAAAACGTATTGAATGTATGTAAAGCAAAGGTATTTATAGAGTAAGAGATACCAAACCGTATAAGGTAACTGTATATCTTCGTGAATATTGTGTTGTTGAAGATTTAGATAGTAGATATTGCGGTTACAGCGAGATATTGCAGTTACCGTATCTAATCTTTAGTGAATATGTGCCCGAGATATGCGGGATATCGTGGCTATATCCTTATTAACGGTTGGTGGGACCAGAGGAGAGAGGCAAGGCTCTCTTTATGGCGAGCACTCTTATGGCTGCGACCTTGATTGTTGGCGAGCACTCCCATGGCGAGCAGTGGGAGGCTTTGACATTGGCCAATGGCGACCTGAAGTGGCACTTTGGCGTCCACTTTAGTTTGGATTCGATACTGGACCACTTTATGAGGGCCAGAGTAACCTTACTGTGGGTTGGCCTTGTTTAAATGGTATGGGTTTCACCCCCTGCAAATTTATTGGGCCTTCGAGGCCTTTCCCATATTGGGTCGTCACTATCAATACCCAACATTTGCCCCCGAAGCTTGAGTGAAGTTTCTTCGGTCGAGCTTGATTTTGTGATAGGGTTTAAGATAGTGACTTTTGGAATGGATCTTTTGCTTTCCTTATCTGCTATTTGTGCATTTTGATGCTCTGTATCCTTTGGCGAACGATTTTGGTTGCGTAGAGTTTTTCGGAATGTGTGATACCTTACCCCATTAGGCGAACGCTTTGGGTTTCCAGGGTTTATGGATGCTCATTCTTCACTCTTTGTGCGAACACTATCGTTGCGAGGGTGTTAGGAGAGGTCTGGTATAGCTTTTGGCAATCACCTTTTTTGTGTAAGATTTCGAACATTTTAATGAATAGACAGTTAGCGAAAGTCGAGAGGACTTTTGAGGCATGTCCGTCTCTTTGTCTTCCGTAACCAGTGGGCAGACTCACAGGTTTTTCGTGTCGTTCCAACCTTTTGTCTCCCCGATGTAACCATTGGAATTCTGACATTACTTCGGTTTTACCCAAAAAGGGTGTAATCATTATCTGAGCCGTTTCTCACATGCCCGTTCGGTTTCCTTCGTTTTGGCTAAAAAGGCTGAACTTTAGCATTTAGTCTTTTACGCACTCAATTCATTTGCATTCCAGAGTTCATATCTTCTTTCAGCCCTCTGTTTCAATTTTTCATTTCTCTCTTTTTATCCTCGAAAAAGCTTTCTCAGCCAGAACGGGATACTCCTTCGAGCTTTGGAGAGCTGTCGGGGAATGATCGGAACATCATTGATGACTTCTTCCGACATCATAGGCAACCAAACTTCTGTTCAATCCGCTCAGGGGCGGAAACTTCAGAGTCGATGCTTGGGTTAGCGGGCATTCATCAGTTCGTACAACTGACGCTCAAGGTCGGGGTTCATCATTCCACGCCAGTCTTTATTGATTGGATAAATTTCTGACCCCTCAGTCTGGGACCTAAATTCATTGACCGCACTTGAGGACCTAAATTCTTCAGTCTATTTTCCAAGCGGGCTAAGACGAGGTTGTTAGCTGCCTAGGCGTCTATGAGTTTCGGATCAAGGATGTCGACCAGTACTCTGTTTGGCTAGAGGCAGAGAATGGTGACCTCAGGGCTCAATTGAAAGAGTCCTGGGTGCAGAGGGATGCCTCGATGGCTGAGCAGGAGCATCCTTCCTTAAATCATAAGGTTGTCCCATCCCCCCTTAGCGTGGACTTTAAGAAGTCCAAGGAGTTCTCTGTCTGCGCCTTGGAGGTGATAAAGGCCGAGGCTGCTTCCTACCTCCAGATCTTGGTCGACGAGATTCAAGGGATTGATCCCAAGTTTCCTCTATGGGAGGTGAGGTCTCTTCAGGACTTCATTGAGAGCGGCTACACCAAGGAAGCTCCTTGGCGATGAGGCTGCCCCCGAGGCCGAGAAGGAGACTGCATCCCCTGATGAACCCAGACCTTGAGGTCTCAGGCCTTCAGGCGACCGAGTCGATGCAGAGTTTCAGGTCAAGGGAGCCTATTCATCCTCCTGCTTTTTGCTCATCCTTCTTTTTATCGATAATCACGTTTACTTCCCTTTGTTTTTGGGATAGTTGTAATTATTCTTTTGATTTCAGACTCGGATATTATTATAATGAACGCCTTTAATTTCGTAAGCCTTTACTCTTTTTCGACTTCGAATGTGTTTGGTCGTTCCTCCGATATCTTTTCGTTCGAACGCTTTAGGAAGTTTTACCATATTTGTTTTCAACTTCTCTTTAGCTTATGTAGGAGAGTCTCGCCATATAGGATCTTGGACCATCCATTCCCTTCACCAAAGTTTTTTAAGGGAACTGTTACTCGAAGATCATACCTTTAAGGGAACTATCATCTTTTGTAGATGTGTTCGCTTTGTTAAGGTTTTAGACCTTTGGAGTGTTCGTCTAATCCCGGGGAACTGTTACCCGAGGCTCATTCATCTTTTAGTAAGTGGTCGCCCTAGGTTCATTCGCCCACTTTCTTTGTGTTTGTTTCGCAAAGGAACTGTTACCCTTGATATGGATTCATTCGCTTTGGATGTTACTTCTCAATTTTTGCCCAACTTATAAGAGAACGGACTCCTTGACGGATTGCTCGCTTTTTGCGCTAGGACTTATGTCTGATTTTTATATTTAGGCCTTATTTGCCTAACTTTTTCCTTAGGTCTTTTCGCCTGATTTTGATAACAGGTCTTGTGCCTGACTTTGGCATCAGGTCTTTCGCCTAACTTTGGTGCTAGGTCTTTCACCTGATTCAGTCATCAGGTCTTTCAGATCTTTTGGTTTGCCTAACTTTGGCGTTAGGTCTTTTTGCCTAACTTTGGCGTTAGGTCTTTCGCCCAATTTTGGTATCGGGTCTTTTTGTTTCGTAAGCCTTGGTTTTTGTTTGACTTCGAGTATACTTGGTTGTTCTTCCGATGTCTATCTTGCTTTAAAGCTTTAGGAAGTTTTACCATACTTGTTTTCAACTTCGCTTCAGCTTTTGTAGAATAGTCTCGCCTTTTTGTTTTCATTCAAAGGGTCTTGGACCTTTCTTTGGAGGAAACGTTACCCTTTAGAGGTTCTTTTCGCTCCTTTAGGTTTCGGGGGAAGGACCGTGGCCTCTTATCGGCTCGTCCGTTCCTTTCGCCATGTTTCTTAAGGAAACTGTTACCCAAGGATTATGCCTTTAAGGAAACTGTCATCCTTTATGGATTCGTTCGCCTTTTAGGATTTTGGTCCTTAGATTCGTTCGCCTAGTCGTAGGAAACTGTTATCTAAGATTTGCTCGCCTTTTAAGAAGCTGTTACCTCGGATTCGTTCTCCCTTTTTGGGGAACTGTTACCCAAGATTCGCTTGCCTTTTTAGGAAGCTGGAAAGCTTTAGGAAGTTTTACCATACTTGTTTTCAACTTCGCTTCAGCTTTTGTAGAATAGTCTCGCCTTTTTGTTTTCATTCAAAGGGTCTTGGACCTTTCTTTGGAGGAAACGTTACCCTTTAGAGGTTCTTTTCGCTCCTTTAGGTTTCGGGGGAAGGACCGTGGCCTCTTATCGGCTCGTCCGTTCCTTTCGCCATGTTTCTTAAGGAAACTGTTACCCAAGGATTATGCCTTTAAGGAAACTGTCATCCTTTATGGATTCGTTCGCCTTTTAGGATTTTGAAGACTGCGCTCTGAAGATGATAAAGTCGGCGATCGCCGATTTTCTCCAAGTCCTGGTGGATGATGTCCGGGCGGTCGATCCCAATTTTCCCCTTGAGGAAGTTGGGTCCTTGAGGAGCTTCCTCCGGAGTCGTAACTCTCAGTCTACCCTTGTTGCTGAAGGGGTTATTCCAGCTATGGCTGAAGAGGTTGTTCCCGAAGGCGGACCAAGCCTTCCTGCCCCCGAAGGCGAGCAAATCGTCCCTGCCCCTGAAGGCGAGCCAGTGCCTCTGCCCCCGAGGATCCCCAAGCCTGAAGTCTCCATCTCTTTTATTAACAATATTTGCCTTTTGGATAGCTGTTTTTCTTTGTAATTTTTTGTTTTCCTTTTATTTGATTTAAGACTTGGCTTCTTTTATTGAATGCCTTTATATTCATAAGCCTTTTATTCGACTTTGAACATGCTTGGCTATTTATCCAACGTCTTAATCATAATTACTCTTCGACTTCCTTTTGACTTGTAATGTCTTCGACTCTTGAAGTCTTAGACCAAGCATAAGTCGATCCTTCTAAGGAAAATACTTCTGATACTTAAAAGCATAAACTTCTAAGTTCAAAGAGATATTACCCTCTTTGAAGTTTAGACCTTCGAGGTCATCCTAAGGCTTTGTCATCCATAGTGATCGCCTAAAATTCTTTGTTAGCAGATCCCTTTGTTTAGTTTTGGCGTCTGCTTCTCATCTTGCCTAACTTTATTGCTAGGTCTTTTGGCCTGACTTTGGCGTCAGGGATTTTTTGTTTTGCCTAGCTTTATTGCTAGGTCTTTTGGCCTGACTTTTGGCGTCAGGGCTTTTTGTGCCTGATTCGGTTATCAGGTTTTTGCCTGACTCTTGGCGTCAGGTCTTTTGAGGTCTAACTTTATTGTTAGGGCTTTTGTGGCCTAGTTTTGTTGCTAGGGCTTTTGGCCTGTCTTTGGCGACAGGGCTTTTTGGCCTAGCTTTGTTGCTAGGGCTTTTGTGGCATAGTTTTGTTGCTAGGGCTTTTGGCCTGTCTTTGGCGACAGGGCTTTTTGGCCTAGCTTTGTTGCTAGGGCTTTTGGCCTGTCTTTGGCGACAGGGCTTTTTGGCCTAGCTTTGTTGCTAGGGCTTTTGTGGCCTATCTTTGGTGATAGGGCTTTTGGGGCCTAACTTTGTTGTTAGGGCTTTTTTGTGGCCTATCTTTGGTGATAGGGCTTTTGGCCTGACTTTGGCGTCAGGGCTTTTGTGGCCTAACTTTGTTGTTAGGGCTTTTGGCCTGTCTTTGGCGACAGGGCTTTTTGGCCTAGCTTTGTTGCTAGGGCTTTTGTGGCCTATCTTTGGTGATAGGGCTTTTGGCCTGTCTTTGGCGACAGGGCTTTTGTGGCCTAACTTTGTTGTTAGGGCTTTTGGCCTGACTTTGGCGTCAGGGCTTTTGTGGCCTAACTTTGTTGTTAGGGCTTTTGTGGCCTATCTTTGGTGATAGGGCTTTTGTGGCCTAACTTTGTTGTTAGGGCTTTTTTGTGGCCTATCTTTGGTGATAGGGCTTTTGTGGCCTAACTTTGTTGTTAGGGCTTTTTTGTGGCCTATCTTTGGTGATAGGGCTTTTGGCCTGACTTTGGCGTCAGGGCTTTTTTCTTCGATTTGCTTCGAGTGAACATGTTTATGAAGGAATCACTTGCTTGTATGGTCCTTCCCACTTAGCTGAAAGTTTATTCTGACTGTCCAGCCTTGTGAATTCATTCCTTCAACATTCCTATCTTTATCAGCTTTTCGATGTCGCGCTTGTGCTATCTGCAATAGCTCTCGGTGTCATTCCCCATGGGCTGACCACTCTTGCGGGGTCTCGGTGGCCTTTCCAGAGACCTTTCCATCTCGACTAGTACCGCCGAGATCTGCCTGTTTAAAGGCGTGAAATACTCGGGGACCTCTGGATGTCTTGGTCCTGGGTTTTCCGATCTAGGCTTTTCTCGACCCTTCTTACCCTTCTTGATCCTGCAGAGACACCAAAGAACCAAGACGGCGCCGAACCCAAAAGGGTCGACAGAAATAATAGGGCTAAGTGATTCGGATCAGTCGACTTACCCAACAGAGAGGCTTCATGCTTATTAACATGTATAATGGGGGCGCCTCCACCTCTATACTCGGGGATGGCCCTGACGACGACATCCTTTGGGGTCTTGACGCGTTGTTCTTTGAGTCTCTTAGTGATAAGCTCCTCAACTTGGTCAAGAGTGAATTGGGGTTGCTGTCCTCCAGTCGGTGCAGAACTTGATGGACTGACAGAGCGAGTGACCGCCGGCGTCTCAGTGGAGGCCGGAGGTAAGGATTGGTGTCCAAAAGTCATCTCTTGATCTTCTTGAGGGGCTGTGGTGCCAGGATTTCCAGTTTCTGATTCCGGTGGCCCCGCAGGACGAGGATCCTCATGAGGAGCAGGGGTTTTTCTGCGGGTCTGTCCTATGATGGTTTCCAAGAGGGATATCATCTCTGCGGTTACCTGAATGGTTTCCCAAGCCACTTGGATGGTTTGTCGATCTGGAATCTCTGCGACGTTTGGAACAGGGGTCGTTCTCGAATTGCCAATGTGTTCACGTGCCGGTCTCGGAGGGACGGCATCACAGACTGCTTGGCTAGCAGGTTCTTGGTGGAGTGCGAAGCGGCAGCGGAATTAGAGCTATCCGAGGATTGTTCGTTAGCTTCTTTCCGATGATTGCGGTTAGAGCGAGTATGTATGACTGTTTTGCTCGTTTTCCCACAGACGGCGCCAAATGTTGGATCGTGATTTCCTGAATGCTGATCTGGCAATGAATTGAATGCCAAGGAGATGGTGATTGTGCGCTTTCGCCTGAGCTCCGATGAACCTGCAAGAAGGGGATCGCAACAGAGGGGGTGCCTCTGGGTCCCTCTCCGATGCTTAAATGAGTATATGTGTGTATATAGCTCAAAACGTATTGAATGTATGTAAAGCAAAGGTATTTATAGAGTAAGAGATACCAAACCGTATAAGGTAACTGTATATCTTCGTGAATATTGTGTTGTTGAAGATTTAGATAGTAGATATTGCGGTTACAGCGAGATATTGCAGTTACCGTATCTAATCTTTAGTGAATATGTGCCCGAGATATGCGGGATATCGTGGCTATATCCTTATTAACGGTTGGTGGGACCAGAGGAGAGAGGCAAGGCTCTCTTTATGGCGAGCACTCTTATGGCTGCGACCTTGATTGTTGGCGAGCACTCCCATGGCGAGCAGTGGGAGGCTTTGACATTGGCCAATGGCGACCTGAAGTGGCACTTTGGCGTCCACTTTAGTTTGGATTCGATACTGGACCACTTTATGAGGGCCAGAGTAACCTTACTGTGGGTTGGCCTTGTTTAAATGGTATGGGTTTCCCACAGACGGCGCCAAATGTTGGATCGTGATTTCCTGAATGCTGATCTGGCAATGAATTGAATGCCAAGGAGATGGTGATTGTGCGCTTTCGCCTGAGCTCCGATGAACCTGCAAGAAGGGGATCGCAACAGAGGGGGTGCCTCTGGGTCCCTCTCCGATGCTTAAATGAGTATATGTGTGTATATAGCTCAAAACGTATTGAATGTATGTAAAGCAAAGGTATTTATAGAGTAAGAGATACCAAACCGTATAAGGTAACTGTATATCTTCGTGAATATTGTGTTGTTGAAGATTTAGATAGTAGATATTGCGGTTACAGCGAGATATTGCAGTTACCGTATCTAATCTTTAGTGAATATGTGCCCGAGATATGCGGGATATCGTGGCTATATCCTTATTAACGGTTGGTGGGACCAGAGGAGAGAGGCAAGGCTCTCTTTATGGCGAGCACTCTTATGGCTGCGACCTTGATTGTTGGCGAGCACTCCCATGGCGAGCAGTGGGAGGCTTTGACATTGGCCAATGGCGACCTGAAGTGGCACTTTGGCGTCCACTTTAGTTTGGATTCGATACTGGACCACTTTATGAGGGCCAGAGTAACCTTACTGTGGGTTGGCCTTGTTTAAATGGTATGGGTTTCACCCCCTGCAAATTTATTGGGCCTTCGAGGCCTTTCCCATATTGGGTCGTCACTATCAATACCCAACACTTATCACTCGACTCCACCCACAATTACTTATTGCAATTATGGTCATCGCTATGATGAGCTTTCCAGTAATTCCACATTTAGTGCAATTATTAAGAAAAAAATATTTTGATCCGTTTAATTCTATCAATTTATAACCAAGTTAAATGGAAGGACCTTTACTTGATATAAAACAGTTGCACATTTATCATATATAGCAACCCAGACTCTTTTTGCACCATCCGACTTTTTGGTCAATTTTCTAAAGATATTCAACAATTATCTATGTAGTAGACATTTTTACATTTATTTTTAATACTAATGATATGAACCGGTCGGTCCAACCGATGAATCAGCAGTCCGACCGACCAAACCAGGAACCAACACCATCACTGGTTCGAGGGTCGACCCGATTGTGATAACTATGGTTGAAAGACGCATGAATAAGAGTATAATAGTTATTTAATAATTTAAAAATAAGTTAAAAAGGTTAATTAAAGAAAAAAATTTAACAATTCACTAGAGTAACTAAATAATTACATGTTACATCATAAATGACTATTTATTTACATAAAAAAATAACCAACTAGTTAAATGTGTTAATTGCCTCAACACCCCAACAGTCACATATGTTGGCACATGTGACTGAATAGTTGAAACTTGAGATCAACTGTTACTCTTGTTTCAAAATGTGGCTGAACAGTTCAAATGCCTAACTTCCGCCAAATATCCTCGTTAAAAGTAGACATGTGATATGCACGTGACATTCATTATACTTGAAATTCCTAATATGAATTTCTTATTCTCCATTTACTTACACCTTATGTTTATAGAACAAGGTTTACCGAAAAGGAGGGGAGATCAACCTTGAGAATGAAGAAAGAACAGTCCCTGCCATGGAGTGTCAAGGATGGTGTACCATGAAGATTGATGACAAAACCACTCATATGTTGGGTGACAACCGACGACACCCAAGTCGTCTTGTGCGTTCACGCTCAAGATCTTCACCCAACCCCTGCCATGGAATGTTGAGGACGATATTATGCTACTGCGGTCTTGTCTGCTTCGTAAAATCAACTGGTACGTGGCAGATTTTTTCTCGGCGTTTCCACGGTTGCCCCAATTTTGAGGTAATTTCATAGTAGGTGACCCTAATTCGATTTTCTTCAATTATTTATCCTATTTCGAACCCTAAATTTGTTGCATTCTACTTGCTTGGTTCTGTTTATGTGCTAGTCTGTACATAATTTCGGATGTGATTTTTTTTTCGATTGGAAAGATCCAGGTATGTACCCGTATGATAGGATTGCAGTGATGCAATTTCAACAAAAAGAGAAATATTTGAAAGAACAATTGGATTTTGCGAATGCCCGAGCTCTTGAAAGTCGACTAAATCGGAAGTTAGTTGTTGCATTGACAATTGATATTGTTGTTTTTATTCTAAGTGTAATGACGAATAAGTAGGTCGTGTTAGTTACTTTGTAGTATGACATTTCTCAGTAACTGAAGTATGAACAACATTTTGTCATATGTGTATGGGGTGACTTATGTTTGTGAACAAGTTGTTAAATGGAGTTCTATGTTAACATAAATGTTATTAAACAGTTACTTTGGTTTTCTTTTATTGTTATCGAAAGGTTACTTATGTATGCCAAAATTGATATGCAACCTTCATAATGGTTTCCCATATGAAGAATATTACAACATTTAACAATCCCACATACATCCCAAAACACTTTTAGTTAAAACCAACATCATAATCCAGCATACATCACAAAACAAGTCCCATTAAAACAAACCTACATCACCTTTCTAACACAATAATCTAACATACACCATAAAACATTTTTAAACCAAATATGTTCCAATTAAACTACTGGGTAGACCTCCAATATTGTGTCGTTCTCTTTGAATGATTGATCTAGAAGAACCAAAGCTCTGGACGCTGAAAGAGCTGACACTATTGTCGATATCAATAACAGTCGATTTACATGTTCTTCTCTTGACTTTTGCAGTATCGTCGATATATTTTGTTAGTTATTACACACTGCTTGATGAACCTTTTTGGCTAGAGTTTTCACACGCTTTTTGGGTGTACTAACCCCACCCCTATTCAATTTGGTTGCACCTGGTTTAGGACCCTTAAATGGTGACTGGACCCTTTTCTTTTATGGTCTTCCAGAACGTACTTTGAAGATAGGTGGATCAACCAGCAATCCATGACTCGTCCATCAATCATGCATCCTTATGATAAACCGGGCATGACATGGATAACACTGAAGTATGTATGTATGTATGCCTCTTTATGATAGACCGAACAATGTTTACCCAACAATAGTTACAATTTTGCAAAAAAACAAAACTTGAAGCAAATCAAACCCTAAAATAAATAAACCTCAATCTTTATACTAAACCCTACATAAATTAAAAAGTTTAGAGGGGAAATAACTAAAAAGGTTATACACTTACGATTAGACTCCTCGTTCAACACAAACGGTCGCCTTCAGATGTCAGAGCAACGATTGATCCGACCAGAATAAAAAAGAATTTTCTAGACTTGAAAATGCAAAGAAACAACGCTGAGATTCAAAATGAGAACGGAAATGCGATCCTGGCTTGGAGAAGACGATGAATAGGAATAATGTGGGTAATTTTTCAGATAAAGGATGAAGGTTTCGTCCATAGGAGAGAAGTTGAAAGGGTGAGAAGACAAATGAAAGTTTAAGTGATTGGAAAGTGAGAGTGGTGTGATTTTTAGCGGATATGATATGAAAGGGGGATGAAAGAAAGTTTACAGAAGTATAAAACAGTCCTTTCATAAAATTTTAATTCGTTGAAATGACTTCATGTGCTTTCCTCGTGACACGGAGATGGAAAACATAAACGGCAGTTTCACGGAATAATCGTTTAGTCACATTTTGAAACTTAAGTGATTGGTTAGCTATACAAAAAAAAAGTAACAATTTAATACATTGAGCAAGTGGTTTATCCTAGTCAAGGAAACATGTATTACATTGACATAATTAACCTAATGACCAGTTCTTTTCGCGGAAAACTTATGGAATTCAGCTTACAGATTTAGTAATAAGTTGTTGTTTTTTTCGCGAAATTGAAAAGATTCGGCTTACGGAATCCTAGAGGGCTAGGCTTAGACATTCCGTCCCAAAAACAAAGAATTCCTAAGGAGGGCGGGCAAGGAATCTGGAATAGGTATAGAAATGACTGTTTTACCCTCCATTACTCTAATTAATACCACAACTACCCTTTACTCTTCTTTTCCTCACTTCCACCAAACCCTCCCCTTCATTTAGGTCTGGGCATGAACTGATTCAGGGCCGAACCGGTTCAGAACTGTACATTTACCACATTTTAAATAAGGTTTGGTTTACTGCTTCAATTTTTGGCCGCTCCAGATTTTGGCCAATTTACCGAACCTTATATGAAGCGGTTCAAAAACCGGCTCAGAACCGATTCGACCGAACCAGTTTATTACCAACAACAAAAAAAAAAAATCAATGCAATCACAAACACAAGGAACAAGGAAGAACAAAATTCAAAATATACTTCAAAAATCTCCAATTCTGCAATTGAAGAACAAAATTCCGAACTGGTTTGACAACATGTGGCATCAAAATTCACATTTACCAAGCAATTCTTATTTTAGCAAGAATAGCTAAACCTAGAAAATATAGTTGATATATAACTGAACTGGTTTAACCTAACCATCCAACTGGAGGCTTGAGCTGCGTTGTGGTGCTCGGTGTCGCAGCAAGACTCCTGGTGCGTCGTGGTGCTCGATGCTTGCCTCGCCGCTCAGCTTCGTGGCTCGGTGCTCACCTCGTTGTGGGTCGCCGCTCAACTTCGTGGCTCGGTGCTCGCCTCGTCGTGGCTCGGTGCTCGCCTCGTCGTGGCTCGGTGCTCGCCTCGTCGTGGCTCGGTGCTCGCCTCGTCGTGGCTCGGTGCTCGCCTCGTCGTGGCTCGGTGCTCGCCTCGTCGTGGCTCGGTGCTCGCCTCGTCGTGGCTCGGTGCTCGCCTCGTCGTGGCTCGGTGCTCGCCTCGTCGTGGCTCGGTGCTCGCCTCGTCGTGGCTCGGTGCTCGCCTCGTCGTGGCTCGGTGCTCGCCTCGTCGTGGCTCGGTGCTCGCCTCGTCGTAGGTCGGCGTTACGGGATGAGCTGCTGCACGAAGAGCTGCTGCGGGACGTCGGGACGAGCTGCTACTGCGCAAAGAGATGTTGCGGCCTGCGGGATGAGCTGGAGTTGACGTGACGAGTTGAAGCCTGCGGGATCGGGATGTCGAAGCTCTGGAAAGTGGAATCCCTAAAATTCTAAAACTGACCGAATGAAGAAGCCTAAAGTGAGGAGGGAAGAGGGAGACACCAAGTTGATTTTGGGATCAAACCGTCTGGTCTGCCAGTCTGGTTTAACTCCTTAGTGGTTTAGGAGTAGATATTTTAGTAAAATATTAGATTAAAACCGGTACAAGAAATGGTTCGGTTTACTGTTTGAGAATTAGTTTTTTGTACCTCTTTTGAACCACTCCATATTTTTGCAAAAAATAATGTTTGGTTTGTGAACCGATTCGGTTCAGTTTGACCGAACCAGTTTTTTATGCCCATCCCTACCTTCATTTCCTCCTTCTCGGTTCATCATCTAGCTCACGAAGCTCCCCACTATGAAAAATACCAGGTACATTTTCTACTTTTGGGTTTTGGATTTCAATTGCCGGGTTCGATATTCTGTGTTCAAACACCAGGTTCGGCATTCTGCGAAACTTACTTCCAGGTTTGGCATGATGATTCTGGGTTCGAATCGGTATTCTGGGTTCGAATAAAATCAAAATTCTAGGTTCTGTTTGTTCTGAACCCAGAATCGTTTCTGGGTTCAATGTATATTAAATTGATGTTGTTCGTGATTTTCATGCTAGAATGGTGATGTTCGTGATTTTCATGCTGGTGTGTTTTGCGTGTGTTCATGCAGTTGGTGCTTGTGTTTGATGTTGATGATCGCATGTTCATTCTGAGGTGCATGTGTTCATGGTGAAGTGTGTGAATGCTGAGGTACTGTTGAATGGCGATGTTTGTGTTTATGTTGTGTAAGTAGAGCCATTCATTTCATATGTTTCTTTTATCTCATTTGACGCATTTTACTGATCCTTCATTTAAGGGGCGGTTTCCATTTATTTCATTTTTCTACTGATTATGGATTTATAGATTATGGATGAAATCTATAGATTATGGATTATGATGAAATGTACAGATTATGGATTATGATCACCATCTCTTGAGATCCTAATGTATTCATTATATTCTTTGGTTTACAGTGTATGGTTATTTGTAATGGTTATAGTTATTTATAATGAAATATGATATTTCAGATATTGTAATTAATTATATTATGATTCATGTAAATATAGTGTCGATAAGTATTGGTAAAAATAATGAATTTATATTAAAATTTACATTAATTCAATTATTTAATCTTAATTAATTAAAGATTTTTTTTAAAATATTAATTAATCAAATAAATTATTTTAAAAGTTTTTTAAAATTAATAATTAATTATATTATAAGTTTTTATTATTCTTAATTTTTAAAATTAATTAACAAAAATTATATGTATTATATAACATACATACATGATGATGGACAAATATATCGTTTTACCACATTTCATTTTCTTTCCATATGTAATTCCATAAGAAAACAACAACATAATTCCTTATTATGTCCCATCAAATAAATAATTTCATATTATTTTCTTACGTTCCTTATTCATTTCTATATTCCGATTTTCGTGAAAAAATGTTCATTATTCTTTAATAAATAACTTCGGTACCGTATAGCCAACCCTACTGTCGTTTCTCCGACCAGCGATATGTGGCGCCATTAAAGCTAAGCAGCAGAGAGCTCTGCAATTAGTGTTCTGATTCCATGGACTGGAATTTCGTGAGCAAGGTGTGGGAGAGATGGGCTCCTAACAATGTCGGCCCCTCCGGTGAGCAAAAATATCGTTTTTTTTTCTTCCTAGGTGTTCTTCCTTCTTGTCCAATTATTTATGTGTGTGTATCTGCTTCGTCCAGAACATCCCCTGAAGGCTGCTTTACTGCTCAACTATGATCCTACAGGGCCGTCTCGACTGTTATCCACTATGTGAGTTTATTTGCCCTTTTCAATTATAAAGTTTGGTAACTGTGATGAAGAATCCAAGAAGTGTTGTTCGAGCCTCTTGTACCGAATTAACTTAATTTTGATGGGTTGTTCAAGAAGTTAGCAAAAAACGCCAAGGGGAAGAGCCCTTTGGATGATGAGGTTACCCCAGAGTGTACACATTTCTTTCATATTTACATAAAATTCCATGTATGGTATGGGTGTAATGGATGAGTCCCTAGATGCATGGAAGTAAAAGAAATTTCTGCTTGTTAATTGAACCATTTGTTTTTGGCTAAAAAAACCTTGATGTTTTTTGTTTGCTCTCATGGATGATTTTAATTGTATATGTTCCACTGTGATTCATCTTCTGTACTTCAACTCCGAATTGATTATTTCCAGTGCAAAAGCTGAAGGCATAAAGGCAGATCCAATAGAAGTGACTGAGTTTGTCGAGTATGTCAAACGTGGAAGCCTACATATGGAAACCTTCTTCATTGGCCCGAATCAATGTAATACACGTTCTCCCTTTACAGCAATTGATGTTTTTGCCTGTAGGCTGTTCGTTATTGCAGTATATCATATTGATGTGTATTGTCCATAAGTTAAATTTCGCTATTGAGATTCAATTCAAGCATGTTATTAAATTGATCATGAGATCCCTCACCTTCAGGCGAGTTGGGTGTTTATACCAAGTTAACTAAAAAAAATCATATGTGCCCAGTCATTAACCTGGACAAATATACAAGGAAAAAAGAAAGTGTTTAATTACACAAAAATATATTTTTTGTACTTCTTTTCCATTAAAGAAGTTTCAGTTTTTGTCCAACATGTTCATGTTTTGAAGCAACCCGGAACTGCATATGTTTGAAGATAAAGGCCAAGTATTTTGTTAGATCTTAGACAAAACTGAAAACTTTTGCTTGATGAAAGGGGATTCCAAGCGGTTCTATAGGAAAAAAGTATATATTGAGTTTAACCAATGTGCGGTTGGATTTCATCACAGACATGGTGACATCGATTCATGAAAACGGGTTTTGTGCAAGGTGCATGAACACATCAAAGCCTGCTGGGGAGGGAGCTATTGTTTTACAGACAGCTTCATTTCTCTTAGTTACACTGTAAGTAAATGGTCAGTTCTTCTGGCAATAGATTCCGATCAATTCACTGTGATTCGGTTTGATGATGATTAATCTGTTACAGATATGAAGGCTCGATCGGTGCAGCATCCCGTGCAATGGCTGCAGCTGATCAGTTTGTGTGGCAGTTATGTAGAAGGAATCTCTGAACTCAATTTTGAAGTGGAGTTTCAGTTGAATTGTTAGATCCATTTGGTTTGATGTTATCTTGTTAGCAGTGTTAGATGGCCCATGATCCATTGTTGCTACCAGGGATAAAAGTCTTTCGAAATTGTATACTAAACATTTTGATAAGTTGCAATTAGATGATATTTTATTTTATTATCTCACATTTTACTTATTGTTGCATCATCAATTTTAATTAGGGTTGTCCAAAAAACCCGACTCGAGCAAACTGAACCATAGTAGGTATGTAACTGAATTGACTCCGTCGAACTAGTTCCAAAGCAAATCAACTTTTTTTAGGTTAAGTAAACTACTTCGGGAACTAGACTCAATTCAGTTTTGAATCGATTCGAATTGACTTATTTTTTTATATTGATTTATACCTATTTCTGACTGAACTAGTTCAAACTTCTTTATCGATACTAAATGTGAGATTTTTTTCACCATATGCATTATAATCAAATGTAGGGGTGTAAGAAAAAAATGAATAATTTAAAAAATCGGTAAGAACTTGGACTTGAACCACCAAAACACGGTTTCGAGAAAAATGAGGAACATTTATCACACAATGATGCGTGACCGGCATGACTTGCTCTCAAGTAACGACTCCAATAGAACTTCAGGAAGAAGCAGAAGAAAGGGAGAGAGAGAATAACATTTTTTTTCTATTGATTTTTCCATGTATTTGCCAAATGGCACTACAAACCATATTGTAGGAAAATAGCTTGACCATAGTTATTTCTACTAACTAGAGCTAACATCGACAATTCTTATTATTTAACTACGGTCGGAATCTAGACGAATCAAGTCGGGTTGTATCATCACTCCCCACCTAATTAAAGACCTTGACCTCAAGGTCAAAATTCAGGTACTTCTTGTGGAACTCATCCAAAAACTCTCAAGTAGCTTATTCCTTTTACCGGTCCTTCCATTGCACTAGTAGCTTCGTCGCTGCACAGTTTCCTCTTTTCACCATTTTCCTCTCCAACATCAGCTCCAAAACTCACGCTTGTGTCCTCCTGAATTCGCTCGACAACTGGTTGGCTTGGTTGGTCACTCCATGGGCTAACTTCAGTTGCGAGACATGCACCGTCGTGTGGATTAGTGTTTCGGCCGGAAGATCCAACTTGTATGCCACAATTCCAATTTTCTCGAGTATTTGGAATGGTCCAAACCACTTTGACTGCAGCTTCTCTCGAGCTCCTCTCTTCTGCATAGAATGTTGGGCATAAGCGTGCAACTTCATGAACACCCAATCACCGGCTTCGAACTCCCTCTCGGACCTCTTTTTGTCGGCGAGTTGTTTCATACGATTTTGAGCGCGGGTGAGGTGAAAATTGAGGAGGTTGATAGTCTCCTCTCGATCACATGCCGTGGAGTTTGTGTACATTGCTCAAGAATGCTTCCGCCACTGTTGCTGCATCGAATAGGTGGCTAAGGGCCATGAAATGGCTATACTTGGTCAATCGATCGACCTCTTGGTAGTCCTGTGATAAAATTCATCGATAAGTCGGTGAAGATCGCTCGAGTCACTATGGGAGAATGGTGAAATAACTGCTCAACGGGACGACTCAATTACTATTGAGTCGTCATTTTATAAAAAAAAAAAAAAATCGCAGCTCAAATGTGATAGTCGCGAAATAAAAAAAAAATGAAATTATTTTTACGACTTTTTTGGGCCGTCTTTCTTTTAAAAGGAATTATTATTTTTCATTTTCAATATTTTTAACGTCTCAATCACTATTGAGCCGTAAAACAAAATTGACGACACCTTTTTTTGAAGGAACTAATATTTTTCTTTTCTCTATTTTTCACGGCTCAATCACTATTGAGCCGTAAATAAATAATCAAAACTTTTAGTTTTTCCGCTCTCTTTCCCTCACATGTAAAAAAATCAAATTTTCAAACTTTTCATCTTTTCAAAAGCTGGAGAAGAACTTCTCACATCCATGGAGGTCATCACATCTTCTTTTTTCATCTTCACGTCCATGGAGACGAACTCCTCACGCCCGGTGCTGGAAGTACCATGACCTCCGGCCACCGAGCTCTAGTGGACGGTGGAGCTTCGGAGCTGGAGCCTCATCAGATGAAGATTGCCAGAAGAAGACTCGTCGTCTTCAACCTGAGATGGAGCTGGAGGTGTCCGAACAACCTGGAGCTGTAAGTCGTTGTCCTCAACTTGGTGGCATATCAACAACCGAACTGGAACCGGAGGAAGGAACAAGAAGAAGAATGAAGGTGGTATAGGAGAAGGAGTCCGAACGGAGGAAGAGGAGGCCGAGAAGGGAGGAGTCCGAACGGGGAGTCTGAGAACCCATTTTTTTTATCAGAAATACCGCTGTACTTTAAGAAATAAAACGTTGTGACACTGGGTCACGGAATTTCGTACATCATATCATTAGCTACTAACACATACAAATGGTAGTGGTGGTATTTCAACCCAATCATTAAGACACACTCCCATTCTCGTTTGCTTTGCTATCCAATTTGCACATTCGTTGCTCGTCCTTGGAATAGATCGTCATTGCACTTGCTCAACTTTTCTTGCGAGTGCTCGGATATTCGGTATAATTGTTGATAATCTCCAATGTTTTGGCCCCTCCATGATTTGTTGGTGAACCGTATGTGAGTCCATTTATATGTCATCGCTCCTTAGCCTTTGGTTCATCCCGCCCACTAACTTGTCGGTTTTGTCTCGTGCCATCACTCTTATGCCCGCTCTTTGCATTTTCTTGCACCCCGAGGCATCACAGTTTATCTTGATCGTATCACCCGTCGGGGGTTGCCATTGTTGGGTCGGCCTCTCCTCATGCGTGTGCAATGGTTGGATTGTTCGGTTGACCATAATTGATCCTCATAGGCTTGCTTGATCTCCATTACCACGACCCTTGGACCTGGTTGCTTTGCTTCAAATGCCGCCGAACATCTCGTCTTCCATATGTGCTAACACGTGATTAGGATTTGGGCCCACCTCTTGTTGCTCATTGCTCCTCTACCATGCAGCTCCGCCTTCCTCCTCTTTATCCATTCCGCCATATCGATCTCATTTGGCCTATCTACTCGGATCCCGAGCGCGCCACTCCAAATCTGCTCCATCCATCCGCACTCCAAGATCATGTGTTCCCGTGTCTCAACTTCACCGCATATTGGGCAGCTCGGAGGTACATTAACAACTATGAAATTTGTTGCTAGCCTCCATATGAAGTTTTTCACCTTTGGTATTACCTTTGCCTTACACATATCTTTCCAAAACGTGCCACTATGGTTTGGGTTCTGCATTGGTCTTTGTTCGGACTGCTCCTGTATCTTTTGATAGACCGATCAGACTTGAGGGATTCCATCCTTTGTGTGTGGCCAAATATACCGGTCCCTTCCCCCGTCTCGTGGTAGGGGTATATTAAGGATATGGGCTTCATCTTCTTGGTCTACTATGCTCCTCACTAGGTTCTCATTCCATGTGTCATTCAGGTAAATGAGCTCACTTACTCTTAGATAGGTGTGTTCCACCATGATGTCACCGTTCACCCTTTTGCTCTCCTTAGTATATAATCATGGATCCTCAAAGACTCAAACATTTTCTCCTGTGCCAATTGTCCACATCCCTTCCTACTTGATTACATCTCGGCCATGTAAGATGCTACTCTATCCCCATGAGGCTCGGCCCCTCTGTTTCACCTCTAATAAAGAACACTGTGGAAAGAATAGTCCTTTTAGAACTTGCTCACATATGGTGTCGGGATCGGTCATGATGCGTCTCGCCATTTTGGTTAGGAGTGTCGTGTTGAAACTTTGGAGTTCCCGGAAGCCTAGTCCCCCAACTTCTTTTGCCTTTGTTAGGACCTCCCATCTCCTCCAATGTGTTCTCTTCCCCTCCGATGTTTGCCACCACCAAGAGTTCGCAATGAGAGCATCTATCTCCGAGCACCATGTTTTTTGGAGACGGAATACACTCATTACGTACGTGTGTATTGTCGTGATGATCACCTTTATTAGCACTTCCTTCCCCGTTTGGGTTAATGTTTTCGGCCTCCATCCTCTTAGCTTGTCCTTTAGCATTCTCGGGCGATCCTCTTATGAAGAACAGTGAGTCATCTGCATAAAACAGATGATGAAGTTCCGAGCAGTTTCTCCTTAGAGTGATCCCATTTATAGTTCCCTCCCTAGCTACCCCTTACATTCTTCGTGACAACACATCCGCAAGTAGAATGAACAGGTAGGGTGATAGAGGGTCACCTTGTCATATTCCCCGTGTTGGGTGTATGGAGTTCGTTCGTTCCCCATTCACCACCACTTGGTATATGGTTGATGCTATGCATTCTCTCATCCATCCCAACCATTGCTCTGCAAAACTCTGTTTTCTTAGTGTGCTGATTAAGAACTCTCACTCCACCCTATCGTAAGCTTTCTGCATATCGATCTTTAGTGCGCATTCCACCTTGTTCTCATGTTGGGTCATGTTCAAGTGGCGGAAAACCTCGTGAGCTACCATTATATTATCTTGTATGTGTCGACCTGATACAAATGCACTCTGGAAAGGAGTGATAAGGTTTGATAGATAACATTTCAATCGATTCACCAACAGTTTTGATATGATTTTATACAGGAAATTGCAACAACTTATTGGCCTAAATCAGCAGGTCTCATCGGGTTTGGTATTTTTCGAATCAGCACTATATCCGTATTATTTAGGGGGATTAGAAGAGTACATGTTCTGAAGAAAGTCTTGACCTAGGTGATGACGTCTGCCCCCACGGTGTTCCAGTTCCTTTGGTAAAACAGACTCGGGAACTTGTCCGGACCCGACTTGCGTGACCCGCCCAATTGATATGTTGCCGCCCTTATTTCGGTATTCTCCACCTCCCTTGTCTAGTCTGCATTCATCTCGGGTGTAATCTGGTTCGGTACATATCTTAGGAACTCATCTCCCGGTTCGGTTTGTTTCGAGGTGAACATGCCTCCAAAATATCGATGGAGCTCATCGTCTATCCTCCCTTCTTCGTCAATCCACTCCCTGTTCTCACCCCTTAATCTACATATTTTTTTCTATCTCCTTATTGCTATGGTGGTATGGTGGAAGAATGTAGTGTTACGGTCCCCGTCTTTAAGCCACTTAACCCTCAACCGTTGTTGCCAATATTTCTCATCTCTCGTCCAAAGCCGTTGGAGTTTGCCTTTCAACCTTTTCTCTTCTCGTATCGCATCCTCTTTTATCCCCCTTGCACATTTATCCTTAGTGCCTCCTTCGTTTTTGTGATCTCATGCATGTTATGGCCGAAGGTACTCTTTCTCCAAGCCTTAAGTTTCATTCGGCACTTATGGCTCAATAGAAAAATATACTCCTTGCTGAGAACCCATTAAAAATATATATATATTTTTTTTAAAATATTCATATTTTTTACGGGTCAATATATTTTGAGACGCCAAAAATAAAAAATAAAAATTTTCGCGGCTCAACCAAAATTGTTGCCATAATTATTTTGGCGGCACTTTCGATTTTAGCCGTAAATTATCACGTCTCAACATATATTGATTTGTGACAATTCCCCCGACACATTATATAGATTCCCAACTTCTGTTGAGTCGTTAAAAACACATTTTTCAGTTGTTATTTGCAATGTCTCCCGTAGTGAGGTAAAGGTAGCGTTGGAGTAACCCAGGTGAGGCTGCATTATCGGCCTTGTTTCGTTGACAAACCTCGCAATGCCGGATAAATTCCTTGATGTAACCTTTCATTCCCTTCCAATAAAGTAGGTCTGAAACCTTCTTGGAGGTGGCTGCAACCCCCGAGTGTCCTCCAATGGCTGACTCATGAAACAATGTGAGTATTTCTCTCATGAGTTCAGCATCACTGCCCACCACAATCCTACCCTTGCGTCTCAACAATCCAACTACGAAAGCAAATCAACTCGGCCTACTCCCTGCCACTACTCGTTGGATGATCTATGATTAGTCCACATCCCCGCTATAACTCATTTTTTAACCCTTTCCCTTATATCCGTAGAGATAGTAGACATTGTGAGTGTCAAAAACTCCAGTCGGGGAAGTCTTGATAAAGCAACGACTACCTTGTTTTCACTCCAACAACTTGGCTAACCACGTATGTTGGAGGGGAGTCAATATTTTCTCCTCTAGAAGGTACTTCAAGCTTCTATGATCCGTCTTAATAATGAAGTGTCGGTCGATGAGATAAAAATGCCATTTCTTAATGGCTAGCAACACGACGAGCAACTCTTTCTCATAAACAGATAACACTTGTTGTTTTAGGCCGATGTCCTTGCTAATGAAAGATATCGAGTAACCCTTTTGCATCAACACCGCTTTAGTACCGATTCCGTATGCATCAGTTTTCACTACAAAAGTTCGCTCATGTTAGGAAGCGCTAAGACCAGTGCGGATGTCATTGCTACATTAAGTATTTCAAACGCATGCTCGACTTCCATGGACCATATGAAGGAGTCCTTCTTCAATAATGTGGTGAACGGTTTGCTAATAGTTCCATAATCCTTCACAAACTTTAGGTAATACCCAGTAAAGCCTAGGAACCCTAAGAGTCGTCTCACTGATGACGGTTTGGGCCATTTACGGACAACTTCGATTTTGAGTTGATCGGTAGACACTCATGGAGCAGAAATTATATGACGGAGATACTTAATCTATCTGCTCCCGAATGAGCATTTGGACCTCTTCACGACTGGGGAGTTCTCCTTCATAATGCTGAATACTGCCTCCAAATGCTGAATGTCCACCTGAATATCCGGGCTATAAACAAGAATGTCATTGAAAAATACCAACACAAACTTCCTCAATTGTTGCCAGAGCATTGGTGAGCCCAAACAACATCACTCAGACCTCGTAGTGTCCCTCGTGAGTTCAGAATGTTGTTTTGTGTATATCACCTTCGAACATCCGCACTTAGTGGTATCCCAACCTCAAATCTATCTTCGAAAACAACTGAAGCACCATGCAATTCATCGAGAAACTCGTCAAATAGAGGGATTAGGAACTTATCCTTGATGGACAAGGTGTTGAGTCGTCGATAATCCACACACATCCTCCAAAAGTGGTTCTTCTTCTTAACTAATACCACTGGAGATGAGAAGGGGCTCGAGCTTGGTTGAATGATGTACGAGTCCAACATCTTCTGGATCATCCTTTCGATAACATCCTTTTGGGGAGTCGAGTATCTATTTGGCTTTTGGTTGACCATTACCCTATCTCTCTTGAGTGGTATCATGTGGTCCACTTCTTGTCTCGAAGGTAAGCCTTTGGGTTCCCGAAATATATCTTCATATTTACTCAGCAAGCTGTCCAACCACTCCATGCTTGTTGATTCCTTGCCCACATTAGCCGAAAATAGTGTAGAATAGTGCCCTAGTTCAGTTTGCAGAGATAGAATACAAAGCTGAACTAAAGTGATTTCCTCCTTCGACAACAGCCTGGTCATCCGTTCATGTGAAACCGCCTTCACCGAATTCCCCTATCTTCCCCGTAGTTAGAAATCTCCATTCCCCAACTTGAAACCCATTGTAAGATCGGTGAAATCCCACACAATACTCCCCAAAGTCGAAAGTCATTGTACCCCGAGAACCATATGGTAGTTCTCTAACAGGATGAAGAAGACATCCGTGAGAAACTCTTTTCCTTGCATAGACCAACATAATTCTCTACAAGCCTTGCTACAGTGCATTATTACATTCCCATTTGCAACAATAACCTTAAGTGCATTTATATACTCTATTTGGCATCCTAATCGTTCAGTCATCCCTGTGTCAAGGAAATTATGGGTGCTCTCCGAGTTCACAATATTTGCAGCCTTTTGTTCTTCATTGATCATTCTATCTTCATGGTTGAACAGTGAAACGTTCTACTGATGGAACTAATCGAGATTTGTGGTGCTTCCTCTGCCATTATCTCTTCTTCGGTTTCAACCATAACTGGTAGTTCTTCATTGTCTTCTTCTTCCACTTCAATGAGGAGAAGTTGCCTTCCCGTGCACTAGTGTCCCATCACAAACTTCTCCGAACACCAATAACATAATCCTTTCGATCTCCTATTATTTATCTTTTTACTGGTCATGGTCTTGGTGGTACAACCATTCGTTATTCCCCTGGAGTTCCCCAGTCCTGCTGCATAATTTTCATTTGCTAGCGGTGTGGGGACTGATCTATTCTCTATGTAGGGGCTGCGTTTTTATGACATCTTCATGCATCTTGGATAAAGCGTATGCCTCATGTAATGATTTCGGTCAAAGTAACCTCACCGGACCCTGAAGAGTCGAACTCATCCCACCGATGAAAAAAGTTCATAACCGACGACTCAGATAGTTGTTCCACCATTTGCACTTTATTCAATAATGCATCAATCCTTCTAAAATAATTATTAGATAATTTTCCTTCCTGTTTCATATTTTTCAATTAGAGTATCGGGTCCCCATACATCTCGTTTCTAAATCGAGCGTGCACGGTCGTGACATACTCATGTCCCACGAAGAAGCTTACGACTAAAAAATCCAAAGGAGAATAAGAAATATGACCAGATGCGGAGCGGTAGTGAAATCTTAAACCAACCAAGTGCTAAATTAACCGAGGCAAGAACGGGCTCTGGTGTTTGTCCCGAAACAACCACACGGGGTCAATGAGCACAATTTGTTGGAATTGTCAAGGTTTGGGGTCTTCCCTGACAATTCGACATCTAAAAGACCTCAACGGAAAGTATCACCACTCTTAATGGATACGAAAAATGGTGATGCTTTCTCGAGCGGATTGGAGATCAAGTTTGTATGGACGAAGATCATTACGTGGCGCCCAAGGCAACATCAGGGGCTTAGCATTATGGTGGACAAACAATGTAAGTGTTGAAGTATTGATGAAGAGACCTTATATAATTGATACGCTGGTGACAATAAACCATGTCGACAATCCCATTCATATGACATGGGTTCATGCGGACACAGATCAAAATGTGAGATGTCGAAACTGGGAAGAGTTGAGGCAAGTTGGAATTGTGTGCATTCGGATGTGGGTATGTCAAGGCGACTTCAATGCAATTACACATCATTATGAGAAGGAAGGTGGTCGAATGAAATCACAAAGGCAAATCGATGCATTTAATCAACTTATACATGATATCGGGATGGAAGATCTGGGCTCGAAAGGACAAAGATTCACCTGGTGCAACAACTGTAGGGGCAGACCGTGTCTATGAAATATTAGATAGGGTGCTAATTAATTCAAGGTGGGTAACTCAATTCCCGAATTCTCAATGCATAAACGAAGTGGTCGTGGGATCAGATCATTCTCCTATAATACTTACCACAAGGATGGAGGTGCATAGAAGTATAAGGGGATTTAGGTTCGAGGAGATGTGGCCTGAGAGTCCAGAGTGTAAGGATGTCATTAGGACGACATGGTCGAAGAGTAGCAATCGTCGTGAGAACCGTACCACCCTTTGTCCAAAACTTGGTATGTGTAGGAGGAGTCTAATGAAATGGAGCAAGGAACGGTTCGACAACAATATGGTCAAAATGTGGAAGGCTAAACAAAGGTTGCAGAAAATTTAGCGGTGCCAAATGAACGAAGTGAACCAGGAAGAGGAAATCCATTTGAAAAATCAGATCAGTGAGCTATGGAAGCGTGAGGAATTGTATTGGAAGCAAAAATCGAGGGTCAAATGGCTTACCAGAGGGGATCAAAATACGACATTCTTCCACGTCACAACAAATTCGCGAAGACGAAGGAACATGTTTACTCAACTTAAAGGGTCGAAAGGGGTGTGGATTACAAATGAAAGAGGCATTATGGAAGAAATACGGGGGCATTATGAGAGGGCGTTCACATATGAAAAACCTGAGCTGAATAGTGAGGTGCTAAAATGTGTCACACCAGATAAGTGGGGAGATGAACCTGCAATTGATGAGGGATGTCACGGTTGAGGAGGTGTGGGATGTGGTGTTCCAATTTTTTTTTTTTTTGGGGGGGGGGGGGGCACGGGCGTCGGGGCCAGACGGATTTCTGAGGTTATTCTATCAAAGGAATTGGAATATTGTGGGCCCATATGTCTTCACTGCAGTCAAATCCTTCCTCGAACACAGGTACCTTTCCTTCAACCCTAAACCAACACAGACATAACCCTTATTCCAAAACTACCTAACCCTACCCATGCGTCTGAATTAACACCTATAAGCTTATGTAATTTTGTTTATAAGGTGATTTCTAAGGTGCTTGTGAATAGATTAAAGATTTATCTCTCAGATCTGATTACTCCCTTCCAGAGCACTTTTGTAGCAGGTCTCCTAATACAGGATAATATCATGGTGGCTCATGAGGTGTTCCATTATATGAAGATCAAGTTCAACTTAAACAGGGTGGAATGTACTTTGAAGTTTGACATGCAGAAAGCCTACAATCGAGTAGAGTGAGACTTCTTGCTGAAAAGCCTGGAGAATAGAGGTTTTGTCCCTAGGTGGATCAGCTGGATGAAAGCTTCTATAACTAAATCAACCTACAGGGTGCTAGTAAATGGCGACTGAACTGCTCCTATTAGGCCAACTAGGGGTATTAGGCAAGGAGATCCCCTCTCACCATATTTGTTCATCTTATTGGCGGGTGTTCTTTCAAGAATGGTTGAGAGAGATATTAACGAGCAAAAGTTGAAAGGAATTATATTAAGGAGGGGATGCCCGGAATTGCACCATTTGTTCTTCGCAGATGATCCAGTCTTCTTCATGCAGGGATCAGTGGAGAATGCTTGCTACCTAAAAGAACTGATAATGATGGTATCCGAGCTCCTCAACACAGACAAGACATGTAATGAAGATCTTGTTAGAGCCATCACTGAACCACCTGTGGTCGAACAGGTTTTACAGGTCTCAGTCCCTTCAAATGTAGCAACTGATCGTATCATTTGGCCATTCACATATGGAGGAAGAGGGACAGTAAGCCCAACATATCACAGGATGAGGGATACTGAAGAGGGACGGGCAGTCACCATCGAACGCTACAGTAACAGTGTCTAATCAATTTGGTGTGCCATATGGAAAGGTTACATGCTTCCAAAGGTGAAGAACTTCATGTGGAGACTTCAATCAAATCCCTTGTCGGTCATGAAAAACTTACAAAGAAGAAGGATGAACGTGTCGACAAATTGCCCGATATGCGGAATGGAGGAGGACATAGACGGTATGGTTTGGATTGCTAGGGATTGGACCGGTTCATCACTCGAGACAACTGTTCGAAGAATGGATCCGAGACCGAAAAGAGGAAACATGCACCGTGATTACTATAAAGGAAAAGAGATGAAAATTATATATGATGACATGCTGGCACATATGGAATGCAAGATGCAAGACAACGTTTGATGGTAAGATGCCTAACCCGAGGACGAGAGTTGATGAAGTTAAACGCGCCCTTGAGGAATATATGGGTGTGCCGAAAGCTAAACAGGCGGTCAAGGTACAAGGGAAGTCGAAAGATGGAGGGCACCGAGCCAAGGTGTAACCAAGGGAAACTGCGATGCATCTTGGTGGAGGCAATCCAAGAAGAGAGGGATCAGTGTTATAACTAGAAATTCAGATGGCCTAGTGATCAGAGGTAGGGGTGGGCATGAACTGGTTCGGGACCGAACAGGTTCATGAACCGTACATTTACCACATTTTAAAGAGGTACGGTTTACCGCTCCAGTTTTTGGCCGCTCCAGATTTTGACAAAATTACCGTACCTCTTATGAACCGGTTCGGCCGAACCACTTTATATATATTAAAAAAAACTATAATAATACATAATAGTATTATGGATTATTTATTACGTATTATCATAATACATAATATATAATCCATAAACCATAATCCTAATCCATAAACCATAATCTATAATCCATAATCCATAATCTATAAACCATAATTCATAAACCATAATATTTTAAAATTAAATATAATATTATATTAAAACCGGTACAAGAAGTAGTACGGTTTACCGTTTGCGAACCGATTTTTTGTACCTCTTCTGAACCGCTCCATATTTTTGCAAAAAAAAAAATTGTTTTGTGAACCGATTCGAAATTGGTACGATTCAAGTGTTGTTCAGTCGAATCACTTTATTATGCCCAACCCTAATCGGAGGGGCAAACATGAAGCTGAATGGAGGGAATGCTACAACAATGGAAGTTGAAGCTATTCTCTTAGGGACCAAGCTTGCCATAGAGTAAGGATGGAACCATGTTGTAATCGAGTCGGATTCTAAAGTTGTCATCAACCAACTGAGGGGCAACGCCCACCATTGGAGGATCGAGACGACATGTGGGAACATGACCTCTTTGGCGAGTTGATTTGAATCGATAGAATGGAACGCGGTCCGACGAATAGCGAATGAAAGCAGAAATTTGATCGTGAAACAATCTCGATTGAGAGTGTGTCTCGATAATAGGTCTCTCAACCCCATTCTCACTTAGAACTATCTTAATGAGTTAATGTAATAACGATGATGCGATAATGCTAGTATCAATTCGTAATAAATAAAAGTATTTCTTTCGGAAAATACACCATAAAGTTGGTTGGGTTAATTTTTTTTTTCAAGGTTGGATTTAAGTCGAGATTACGTAATTTTAGAACACTTCTCGACTGGTTTCGACTCCACCCCCTAGGATTGGAAAGGGAGCGTGAAGATGAAGAATCATGAATGAATGGCCATGTTTCACCACAGAAAAGCATACAAAATTTGAATGCCCGAGAAAACAGACAGAAAAGACGCCATGGCAGGTTTCGTTTTCTTCGTCATCAGCTCACCTCATAACTTCCAGCACTCGCTGGGTTGAATTATCAAAGAAGTAGGCTCTACTCTTCGGCTTCTTCATTCAACCCAAGTCTCCTTCTCTCTCTCTCTCTATGTAAGTTGCTCAGTCTCATTCCTGAGCTAATTCATCCATAGTTTCACCACCAAATCGTCTCACTTTACCATTTTCGTACTCCTTCGTCGCTTCAATTGATGTTGGGGCAGACATTTCTTATATTTAAATCTGGTTCGGCACCAGATTCTGCCTTTTTCTTCCAATCAGGCTTCGGAATCGCTATAAATCCGTCGTAGGATCAGATTTTATTGATCTTGAGTAGATTTGAGTAGAAATGGGATCTGGGGGCAGCAAAGCCTGTTCTAGTCAGGCTAGCAGGGAGCGATCCAAGGGGAAAACTAGGGTTTTCCAATCGTCCTGTCTCGGGACGCGCTCTAGATCTCGCGATGCTGACAATGGAGATCATCAGGTTCTTACTTCATTGAACTCGCATTAATTCACTCGTTTTCACAATCAGTACTTTCCTGCGGTTCATTTAAAGCTACTGAATTGATGGGTTATTCATCAAGTAGTTATGAATTGATCGACTCTTGTTTAAATCTGCTGCTAAATTGCTTTCTGGTGTTATTGAAGTATGAGCAACTTATTTTTGGTACTTCTGAATCATTCTCTTTGGTTTATGGAGCAAAGTAATGGTTCTTAGAACATTCTTGTTTATTTTTATTTGTGTTTCAGGTGTATGAGCCCTGCGATAAAAACAGTAATGAATGCAATCCATGCATTAATCAAAATTCAACAGACCCAGATGAATTGAAGTCTGTCTCGAGCAGTAAAGCTGAAATTGATTCTTTAAATGAACCGCCATGTATATCTTCTGACGTTGAACTTCAAGAATGGGATGGATCGAGCAGACTTGATTGTGTCCCTGAAGCTAGTAATAGCAGCTCTGTTAGAGCTTCATTGAATCCTTCAAGCCGCTTCTTTTCTCGGTTTAGTTTCAATCCAGGTAATGTAAGCTTCAGATTGAGCAGAGCAGCAAGTTTAGGTTCCTCAAGAGATTGCCGTCTTCCTCGAACGAATCATGCTGTATCAGATACTGATGTAGACTCCCAGCAAGATCATGAATTACATTCTTCATCTCGTGTAAATAGAAATCATCACCAACAACATAATCAAGACAGTTCGAACTATAGGTGGTCAAATCTGGCATATGGGTCTTTCACCAATCGAAGACCCAACCTGACAATTTCTTCTACTGATAATGGAAGAGATAATGCTAGGGTTCATACTCCAGTAGTAACTGAAGCAGACAGTGGTGAGACAGGACCTTTTGATCGGAGAATTGGAGCTCGAGAACATGCTGAAAGAAATGTTCGATTCAGTCGAACTCTTAGTGTTGGAAGACTTCGTGATAGAGTTCTTCAGAGGTCATCATTATCTGAACCAACACACTGCCCGATAGAATCAAGAGAAATTGGTCAAGGTAGTGAACGAATCTCGACTGTGGGAGCAGCTATTTCAGCTGGTCATGGTAATATTGCCCTCAGCTCTCCATCCACATCTGCGTATTCTCCAGCTGGTCTGTCTCGTGCATTGGTCAGCTTACCAGATCATGATGTTGATATGGCAAGACCAAGGGAAGGTACTAGGTATCGTGATTTATTGGAACACAGATCAGATTTCCTTGAAAGGAGAAGGCGGATTCGTTCTCAGGTCTGTATAGTTCCTGAACATGCTGAAGATTTTAAGTTTATATTATAATTTCAATTTCAACCTATGTTTTTTTAATAGAATGCCAAAACGACTTGCAATTTGTGTAGGTTCGTGCTCTTCAGCGACTAGAGAGCCGCTTTGGAAATTTCTCTGGCCATGAAAGATCATGCATCTACTCTGGTCAGCATAGAAATGGCCGCTGCACATGTCGTAATGTGAATCGAGATGTTAATACTAATGATGATACAAATACTAGAGCTAGCATATCCCGCATTGTAATGCTAGCCGAAGCATTATTTGAGGTGAGGCATTAATCATAATTACTTAATTATCTTTTTTATGCTTATGATTCACTCTTAATTGTGTAAGTTAATATATTTTTCATGATTTGATTAGGTTTTGGATGAGATCCACCAGCAATCCGTGGTTTTATCCTCCCAACCTTCAGTATCTTCGATTGGATCAGTCCCTGCCCCAAATGAAGTTGTTGATTCTCTACCTATTAAATTATACAGCAAGCTGCACAAGCACCAGAGCGAAGATACTGCACAGTAAGCTGTAATCCATCATAAAAATTGACACTAGTGTGACATAGCATAAGGGATCTATATAGATAAAATGGTTAATTAGCCAATTGCTAGCTGAACTTATGCAAAGTTATAATTTGGTAGCTCTGACTAATTTATTGATAAATGATAACGATAATGTGGACATACCCCATCACGTGTCATCAAAGCTAGCAATTGCAAATTCCCGCAAAATTCAGCTAGCAAATTGCATTTTTTTTCTCAAAATTCTACTAGCAAATTATAATTTTTCAAAAGTTTTGAACAATTTGCATAGATAATAGATCAAGACAATTAACACCATCGTTTAACAATAAATTAGATGAAACTAGCGTAATGCAACTTTATATAAGTTTTAAGTTACAATTTGTGTCAAAAAATTTCAACTAGCAAATTGTCCAAACTTCTTAAGCTAACCAATTTACCCTCCTCGCATATGTTGTAGGATTAGTATATTTAGATTAAAGATTCACTAACGAAAAACCGTATACCATCACCATCTATTTATGCTTTCATCTTTAGAGGATTCTGTAAGATTTATCGATTTCTTTTTGGCTTATGTTGTTCAATTGGTCCCAACATTACACAGATGTTATATATGCCTTGTGGAGTATGAGGAAGGAGAAAGCGTGCGGATACTGCCCTGTCACCATGAATTTCATAGAGCATGCGTAGATAAATGGCTCAAGGAGATTCACAGGTACATACAAATATAGATGGCTGAGATCTGAGAATCATAATCAACACCATTTTTTTATATACAAAACCTCTTTTGATAGATTCATGACACTAGTGTGTTGATTTTTGTTCAGAGTATGTCCACTTTGTCGTGGAGTTGTATGCAGATCAGACTCGCACTCCACAGGGAACGAAGCCGCCAACCATTGAGCTGTCTAAAATGAACTGCTGACCTGTCAAGAACACACCACCAAGGGAACAGTTTCACAAATTACAGCATCAAGTTCTGTTGATGTTTCTGTTCCAATCTTTGACAGCTTGCTTCCCTGAAATGTTTCTTCTGAATAAATGAAAATTGAATGGTCTGGATTTAGGGAGGTTGACTATAGACCGTAAGTAAATGTATCAAAATGCTGCAGGCAGCTGTGGCATGTAATGTTGTGCTACTTGTGGAATTTATCCAAAGAAAAGACAGATTTGGGTACCATGTAATGGATTTGTGTTGAATTCTTTGACAATTCATTGATTTAATAAGGAGTCTCATGTAATTTTGAAAGTTAAAGGTATCAAGATTAGTTTCAATTAGATGTTAGTGTCAGTACTAAGCTATTTAAGAAGAATAGGTAGAAGAAACAATTAGAATATAATTAGAATATTTGCTTAACTGAATTCCAGTACTCTTCTTTGTCCCTTCCCTCTCTCGGCTTCATTTGTACGAGAGTCACCCTCCCACCTTCCCATGCTCTGCAAAAGTTTTCTCCGTTCCAAACCTCTTCATTTTCTCCATGGCAGCTGAGATGTGCTGGCAACAAAATGACCACGCCTTCGCTGAGCTGCGACAAGCTGTCGTTGGGCATGAAACATTGTTGGGCGAAATCAAGCAGACCAGGAAGAGGATATTGAAGCATTTTGAATATTTTCGACTAAAGGGACGACAAAGGCTTTAACTCCACGAACACATCCTCCGCGCCTGCGCAGGGACGTAACTTTCGTTTTGGCAAGCTCGATTTTTCGATTTTATTTTATTTTTTTGCAAAAATGTAGTCGGGTGGCTCTATAGGTGCAACCACTAATTCAAAATTGATTCGACGCCGGAAGAGATGAAGCTCGATCTCGCCACGATCCACGTCGAAGATGGCTCTATATGGAACAGTTCGACTGAACCATAACAATCGGTTCGTAAGTGGTAAACCATAACAATTGGTCGTACCGTTTTATGAACCATATTTGTTTTTATTTAATTGATTTTATTTTTTCATTTTAAGCGAATTATTTTGTTTATAAGTGCTCTTGCTATTTTAAGACATTTTAGTTTTCAATTTTTTTTAATGTATTATCAGATTTTGTTTTGGCAAAATTAACGTTTTACTTGATAAAATAAAACGTCGTGACATTAAGTCACGGATGCTCGGAATTATAATCATACTCAATCAAAGATAATAATGGTAGTGGGGTCTTTCGACCCAATCATCTAGACTCACTCCCAATCTCGTTTGCTTCACTATCCAATTTGCGCACTCATTTGCAGTCCTTGGAATAGCTCACCATTGCACTCGCTCCATGTTCATGGCTAGTGCTCGTGTGTTTGTTATGATGGTGGATACTTTCCAATGTGTCGGTCCCTCTTCGAGTTGCTTATGTACCACTTGTGAGTCCGTTTCGATGACAACATTTTGCCACCCCACTTTGTATGCTAGGCGGACTTCTTCTTGCTTCGCAGTGGCCTCCATGGTCTCAATATCCTCGCCTCGGTACCGTCGGTTAACGCCTCCCACCACTTTGCCGTCCTTGTCCCTTGCCACGACCCTAATGCCCGCTCCTCGTGTGTCCTTGCACCATGATGCGTCACAAATTTATTTTGATTGTGCTCCCTTCCGGTGGCTTCCATCGATGTCTTGGTCGAGTTCCTTGGGTTGTTCATTCGGTTGAAAAACCCACCTTGCACTCCTTATATGTTTGCTTAATCTCCATCATCGTCCTCATCGGGTTAGGTGGTATGCCCTCGAATGCGGCTTTACACCTCGTCTTCTATATGTGCCAACACGTGATTAAGGTGAGCCTCCATCTTGTTTCCCGACCTTGACCTTGCATGTTTGGTTCGGTCCTCCTCTCCTCCAACCATTGGACCATGTTGACATTGTTCCTTCGGTCGGGTCTTCTCCCTATTGTCCCAAACCATACCGGTTTGGTCCATCGACAATTTAGCATCATGTGTTCCCTTGTCTCATCTTCTCCACATATTGGGCAATTAGGAGTTACGGGCATACCTCGTCTTACCATGTTTGCTTTGACGGCTAAGGCATTCGTGGCCAACCTCCATATAAAGTTTTTTTTACCTTAGGCATCATTATGGTCGCCCATATGTCTCTCCATAGCATATCTTGGTTAGGTTGTGCCTCCCTTTCTCGATGTGCATTCTTCTCCCTCAATTTGTGGTATACCGATCAGGCTTGGGGTGCCCCGTCCCTCGTGTGTGGCCATATGTACCGATCCCTACCTTTGTCTTGTGGTATAGGTAAGTTTAGTATGTGCTCCGCATCTTCTTGATTTACGATACCTCACACAATCTCCTCATTCCATCTCCTATCGGTTTGTATCAAGTCATTCACTCTTAGTTCTCCCCCATGCTCCCCTTGTGTTTCGGCATATTACCCTCCTAGTCTCTTTAGTGTGGATCCATGGGTCCTAAAAGACTCTTATATCCTCCTCTGATGCTATCATCTATACTCCTTCTTGTTTCAATATGTCTCTCCCATGTATGAGACTACTCCACCCCCACGAGGCTCGACCGCCTCTTCTCGCATCAAGGAAAGAGTTGTGTGGAAATATAAGCCTTTTAATACCCGTGAACATAACGTATCCGGTTCGGCCATTATCCTCCCCGCCATCTTGGTGAGTAGTGCTGTGTTGAAACTTTGGAGCTCTCGGAATCCTAATTCACCCGTGTTCTTTGATTTTGTTAGTATCTCCCACTTCCTCCAATGTGTTCTTTTCCCCTCCGATGTTTGTCCCCACCAGAAATCCGCTATTAGTGAATCTATCTCAGTGCACCATGTTTTTGGTAGGTGGAACACACTCATAACGTATGTGGGGATCGCAGTGATGATCACCTTTATTAGCACCTCCTTTCCCGCTTGGTTCAAGGTCTTTGGTCTCCATCAGGTTAGTTTGTCCTTTATCCTCGTTTTCAGGGACCCCAATGCCTTCTTCTTTGACCTCCCCCAAATTGATGGCAATCCTAAGTATTTGCCCGGGTCATTTGTGCTCTGGATGCTGAGGGTCTCTTCCACTTCCTTTCGGTCATGTTCCTTTGCCAAAGTATAGGGACGACTTGGTTACATTGATCCTTTGTCCTGACACCCGACAATAGGTCTCTAGTATCCTTCCTAATCGTCTAGCATTGTTGGGTTCCCCTTTGATGAAGAACAGGGAGTCATCTGCAAAGAACAAGTGATGTATTTCCGGGCAATGTCACCTCATTGTGATCCCTTGTATATCATTCTCCATGGCTGCCCCTACCAACCTTATAGACAGCACATCAGCAAGTAGTATGAATAAGTAAGGTGATAGCGAGTCACCTTGTCGAATGCCTCTTGTCGGTTTGATCATGTCGGTTCAGTCCCCATTTACCACCACTTGGTAAGTGGTTGTTGATATGCACTCTTTAATCCATCCTATCCATAGTTCCGAAAAGCCCCTCCTCCGAAGTGTTTCCAATAGGAAACTCCACTCCACCCGATCATATGCCTTTTGCATGTCAATTTTGAGTGCACACTCAACCTTTTCTTAATTTTGGATTGTTTGGAGATGGTGAAAGACTTCATGAGCCACCATTATATTATCATGTATGTTCCTTCCTGACACAAAGGCACTTTGAAAAGGCGTGACAAGTTTTGATAGATACACCTTCAGGCGATTCACCAGAACTTTTGATATAATCTTATACAGAAAACTGCAACAGCTTCTTGGCCTAAAATCAGTTGGCATAGTCGGCATTGGCACTTTAGGTATCAAGGCAATATCAGTATGGTTTAGAGGGTTTAGAATGATACTTGTTCTGAAGAAAGCCTTGATCGAGGTGATGTCATCCGCTCCCACGAAATTCCAATTCCTTTGATAAAACAGACTCGGGAATCCGTCTGGGCCCGGTGCTCGTGCCCCCTAGTTGAAACGTAGTCGTACTAATTTCCTTCTCTGTTACTTCCCGAGTTAAATCTGCGTTCATGACACATGTTATTTGATTTGGCATCCATCTTAGAAATTCTTCCCCCGGATCGGTTGTTTTCGATGTGAACATATTCCCCAAATACCTTCTTATTTCGTCGACTATCTCTTCTTCCTTGGATAACCACTCCCCTTTCTCTCCCTTCAACCGACAAATTTGGTTCCTTCTCCTTCGGACTATTGTTGTTTGGTGGAAGTAGGTTGTGTTGCGGTCACCCTCCCTTAGCCATTTGACTCTCGACCTTTGTTTCCAATACATTTCCTCCCTTGTCCATAGTCCTTGGAGTTTGCCCTTTAACCTCTTCTCCTCCCTTATCGCATCATCGTCCATCCCTCCTTGCATGTGTCTCCTAAGAGTCGCCTTGGTTTGCTCAATTTCTCTTAGGCTGTTTTCGAAGTTTTCCTTGCTCCATTTCTTTAGGTAGCTTCGGCATTTTTGTAATTTTCTATGGATTTCTTGAGCTTCCCTACACGGTGTGGGTTTATCCCATGCTTTTTTGATGACCTCTTTGCATGTTGGGTGTTCAAGCCACATGGCTTCAAATTTGAATATATGATGCACTCTTTTCTTCGGTTGGTTAAGAGTCACTATCATGGGAGTATGGTCCGACCAATAGCGAGCTCATTTATGCACTTTCCTCCCGGTTGTCTCGCCACCCAAGCTGCATTTGTCATTACTCGGTCCAACCTTTCGTTTATTCGTTCGGTCCCGCTTCGATTGTTACACCATGTGTGTGGGGTGCCATTGACACCCAAATCCTCCATGTTTAAATCAGACATAAGTTGCTTGAATTCATCCATTTGCCTTTACGACTTTCTTCGTCCTCCCACTTTCTCGTGCGAGTGCCATATTGTGTTAAAATCTTCTAGTATCATCCATTGCCCGGTTCGGCCACTTCCCATTGTTCTAAGGAGATTCGGTTTTGAGTTATTCCTTGGGCCTCTGTACACGCATATACCCATGTCACATGCATTGTTTCCGCATGTGGTTTCATCTTCATCCCGCAATCTATGAAATTCTGATCGGCATAGTTAATATAAATTCTTGTTTCGGCCGACCACCACAAAGCTAGACCTCCCGATGTTCCGTTCGGTCCCACATAGTATTTGTTGTCCATTCTCATTTGTGCTCTTATCTTCTCACAGTAGGTATCGCCATTCTTCGTTTCCATTAAGAAAATTATGTTCGGGCGATACCTTTTGTTGAGGTCTTGAAGGTGTTGAACTGTTAGGGCAGACCTCAAACCCTGACAATTCCAGGAGATAACACTCATTGAGCCCGTGTGGCTGTTTCAGGACAGCCACCAGAACCCTTTTCTTCAGTTTGTGTTTCCTTCATTGTGCTTGTTTCCTATTTCTTCTTTATAGTTTTCCTCCTCCTTGGGGGGTTTGTTCGACCCCCCTCGACGCCTCAGACTGATTCTAGTACTCGACTCTCTCTCCCCTTCTTCTCCCATTAGGTTATTTCTCCTTGTTTCCTTCGTTTTGTGCCCGTTTGTTCCTCCATCTCGTCTCCCGTTCTTTTTAGTGTCATCTTGTCCATATAGGGGCTGAGACCAGATGTGGGGTTTGGGGTTGTATTCATGGGTGATGTTGGTGGGGTATCTCGCGGGTTTTCGACGGTGTAGGTTCGATGGGTGTGTTTGTAGTGTTGGCTTGGTCGGGAAGGTAGGTGATCATGAGTTGGTCTTGGTTCATTTGGGGTTCGGTTTGGTGTTGGATGTAATCTTCAAGGTGTGTTCTCCCTATGATCCATGTAGGTGGTTTGTTGGGCTTGTGCTTCAGTGGTAGGTTCGATTCGGCTCGAGGCTTAGGGATATGTATAGTCATGGCTAGGTCTATTGCCCTTGGATGGTTAGGTTCGGTTCGGTGATTTAGATTATTGGGTGGCTCATTCATGGTTGGCATGGGTTCTTTGTTCGGCTTATGGGCATCGTGTTCCTTGGTTTGTTCGGCTATGTCATGGCTTGGTTTCACGGTCTCATTCGTTGCCACCATCTCGTACTCCATTGGTTCATCCTCTTGGTGTATATTTGTTTCCTTCATTTTCTCGCCCCCTTTCCTTTTCCTTCCTTGTTCCCCTCTTTCTCATTTATTTGTGCCTTCTCCTTTGCATTTTGCCTCGCCTCCTCCATTATTTCGAACCACGACCTACGCAGTCCTTGTTTCATGCTCGTGCTTGTATCGTCCTTGCCTCACACTCGTGTCCGAGTCGTGGCTTGCCTTGTTCTAACTCCCCCAAGCCACGGTCCATACATGGTATTTTTGTCCTCATGTTATGACATTCAGACTTCCTCTTTGCATGCTTGGGTCGTGTGTCCCAACCTGCAACAACCATAACAGTAATCTGAGAGTCTGTCATAATTTATTGCAGCCCACTTATCAATCCCTAGTGAATTCCTCCACCAAAACCCGCCATCAATGGCTTGTCCACATCTACTTCCACACACATTCTCATATAACTACGACATATTCTTCCTACATGTGGCTCTATTTCCAGGCACTTTCCTATCATGTTCCCAATCTTCCAAGCATTTTCATCACCAAACTTCTCCAACCCTAGGTCATGTATTTGGGTCCAGAAGTTTACCTTATTGAATTCCACTTCACTTACTTTCTTGCTTGGTTCCCACTGTTTGATATTTAAGATGTGCCCATTTATCGCCCATGGCGATAGGTCAAGAATTTGATCCACATCCTCTTTCTTTTCGAAATCAATCAGTAGAATGTCGGGTTCTGCCTCCGACACATTTACGTTGCCATATTTTGCCCATGCCGATCTTAGAACACTATGTATAGTGTTCATCTTCACTGTTCTTTGGGTGAGCATCTTCCCCACGTACCAGAAATCAACCTGTAATTGCTGATTTGAACCGAGGTCCACTGTATCTTCCTGGGGTCTGTTTTTGTCATCGGAATTGGTTTCGTGATCCATGGACAGCGTCGTGGTATCGGAGCCCTCACCTCAGTAGGCAACTTTCCTGCAAAACAAGTGGAAAAGGAGGGTAAGTAACGATTGAATATCGGTTCAAAGCTCGGTGGTTCACCAATGCTCAGGATTGCCCCTTTTCGTGCCCCTGTCCGCCCGCCGATGATTCAAATATTGTCTCCTCCCCTTCGAGCTTCCCCATCGTTTATTTTCCTTAGGGATAGTGACACAGGATCGTTTGCTTGCTCTGTTGGAGCTCAGGTTGGTGTTCTCGTTCCTGTTACTGCAATTTGCTGCTTGGTCTAGTTTTGTCTTAGTTGGTCTCTTGCTGCCCCCAACTCTCTCTCTCCCTTGCTGCAGCTTTGTGTGTATCTACGATCAGATGGCACTGCTGGACAAGGGCGAAGTCAAGCTCGTACTCAAGGTCGGGCGAAAATTTCAGGCGCCGATGTTGTCGAGACCTTCAGTAAACTTCAGCAGCTTCATTTCCTCCTTGCATGGCTATGTCACTTCGCTGATTAGTAATTGGCCACATGGATGGCTTCAATTGGAGGATAGTGCCAATTGCAATAAATGCAATGAAGATAATTCCAAATGCTTGGAAGAAATCAGCGAATCTCTGTCACATTGTAAACCTAGAATTTTTGGGGTTTGAACATCCAGACAGAGAAAGCAGTTGACTCACGCGCCACAGAGATGTCTTTTGAAGATCACGCACGATACTTATCGTATGTATTATCGGATTATGTGTTAAAATTTATGAATTTGGAATATTTAATTAGTTGTTTTATTATTTAAAGAAAAGGTACGACCGAGCCGGTTCAAAAACCAATTCACAAGTGGTTTGGTAAATCGCCAAAAATGGAGCGGTTCAGACAAATGTGTCAAACCGTACCTTACCACATTTTAGGTAATGTTCGTTTTTTTAATAGGTTCGGAATCGAACCGGTTCATGCCCATCCCTACATGGAGACACAATAGACTGGACTGAATACTCCTCTGCGGCGTTGGTACGTTTCGGGTTGAGTAGTTTTGATGATCCTATGTTGGATTTGAAAAATCCGCAACATACTGATTCAGTCACTAAGTATTATCGCGCCTTCTCGACTATGTTTCACCATACCCAACTTCGCAATCCCTTGACGGAGAGTCAGGTACTCATCCACTTCATCTTTGGGCTACGCATGGAACTACTAGGGTCAATTCTAATGTTACAACCACAAACTCAATATGACGCTTTCTCCCTTGCGAACTTGCAGGAAGCAAATGTCGTGCTACGTCCATTCATTCCATTACCCTCCAAACCTTGGCCCCTACCTGTATCATTACTTCCCAAGCCAGCTCCACTGATGCCACCTCTATGGAGGAATTCGGGATCACAATTAGGATTTATTCTCTCGAGTAAGGAGATCGAGGATAAACGTGTCAAGGGACTTTGTTCTAGGTGCAATGAAAAGTTTACCCTGAGGCATCATTGCAATATACTTCTTTTTAATGCTCGATGTTGACGAAAATATGGAACCGCAATAGACTAAACAACAACACCTCAAAGTCCAAGAAAAACTGGTTATCTCGCTTCATGCAATCGCAGGATCACTCGGGGGATACACTATTCACATGATAGGGTCAGTGGTAGGTAAACAACTCCATATTTTGGTTGATTCAAGTAGTACACATAATTGTTTAGACATTTCTATTGCTACAATGCTCGGATGTGCTTGCATAAATGTGTCGCAACTTAGTGTCGGGGTAGCCAATGGCCAAGCTATGCCCATGTGAATTTTTTTGTCATGGTTTTCAGTGGTCGTTACAAGGTAGGACATATAGATGATGTTTTTCTATTGCCTCTGTCGAACATTGACTTGATATTGGGTGTTCACAGATGTTGTGATGAATTTCAACAAATTGTGTGAGTTGCAGGGCACCAAGGACTCTTCTATTAACGTCCTCTCATCCGACAGAATGAACAAACGGGTAACGAAGGGAGGTCAAGTGGTTTTTGTACACCTATACAATATTGCAGTATCAACGAATAACTCGGATCTCCTCGAAGTGTTTGATAACAATAGACATGCCTTCGCTCCCTTTCTACACGAATTTGCAAATGTTTTTTTAGGAGAACGTCACCTTGCCACCAAGATGAACAGTGGACCACACGATCACCTTGCGCGAAGGTTTCAACATGATAGCAGTACGCCCTTACCGATACCCGAGCATTCATAAGTTGAAGATTGAAAAACTGGTCGGGGAAATGTTGCAAAATGGCATAGTCCAACCAAGTACGAGCGCGTTTGTGGCTCTGATTGTCCTTGAGAGAAAGAAAGACGACTCATGGATATTATGTGTGAATTACCGGAAGTTAAACACCGCCACAATACATAACAAGTTTCCAATCCCCTAAGTGGAATAACTCTTAGACGAATTACATAGCGCACATATCTTTCGAAATTGGACCTCCGTTCAAGATACCATCAAATTCGAATGCGGGAGGCAAACAATCACAAAACGGCCATCCATACACATGAAAGCCATTGCAAATTCTTTGTCTTGTTGTTTGGCCTCACCAATGCGCCGACCACATTCCAAAATTTAAGGATTTTTGTTTCAAACTGTTTCTCCGAAAGTTTGTGTTGATATTCTTTGATGGTATATTGATATACAACTCTCATCTTCAACAACACACGAGTCACTTACAGGACGTCCTCCATGTCCTTCGCAACAACCCACTATTTATAAAACTTAGTAAGTTTTCATCCGTTGGTCCCTTACAGTTGAATCAATGGTTTTGCTATTGTAGGGGGCTCCTATATGCTCCTGTACTTGCTCTAGCGCAATTTACAAAACCGTTTGTCGTGGAAATCAATGCTTTAGCAATTGGCATGGGAGTAATCCTTATGAAAGGCAGTCATGCCATCGCATATATCAACAAGACCTTATCCAAACATCGCCAAGGCCTATCGGCCTATGAGAAGGAATTTCTCACCGTTTTGTTTGTTGTCAAGAAATGACATTACTACCACATAGACTGTCACTTCATCATCTGAACCGACCAACAAAGTTTGAAATTTCTCATTGAGGAAAGAGTTTCTACTCCCTTGTAGCACATGGTTGGTAAAGTTTCTCAAATTTGATTACGAACTAGTTTACAAGGCCGACAAGGAAAATGTGTTTGTTGATGCCCTATCAAGAGCTCAGAAGAGCTCGCTATCGTTGATCACAATATCTTGTCTTCCACCAGTGTTGTTCTAACACATCCAACAAAGTTGGTATGTAGACCCAACTTGCCAACACATCAGCACTTAAATTGGTCCATGGACATGCGAACTTCACCTGGAAGGACAATCGACTATGGGGAAAAAGGAAAAATTGTGGTTGGTGCAGATGAAGAATTGCCCATGGAGTTGATGGAGCTAATGCACAACTTTGCTATTGCCAGGCATTCAGGTATGCAAGCCACCATATAACGCTTGTCAACAATTGTATACTGGAAGGGATTTTGGTAATAGGTCTGCAAACGTATCCACAACTCCTCGACTCAACACAACAAGAGTTGCATCTCTGAGACTGTTATAGTCACTGCCAATTTTGTCTGGCATTTTCACAGACATGTCTATGGATTTCATGTATGGTAAAGGAATTAATATTAGTTGTGGTTGATTGCCTAACCAAGTATGCGTACTTTGTGGCACTCTCCCACCCATACTCGGTAGCCTCATTTGTCTAAATTTTTCTCAACAATATTTATTGTTTGCATTGCCTCCCGCAAACGATAATCAGTCATCGTTAACCGGTATTTATCAGTGCCTTGTGGAAACATCTTTTCTTTTATCAAGGGTTCGACCTTCGTATGTACTCGACGTACCATCCTCAAACTGAAGGACATACAGAGGTGGTCAATCGTTGCTTAAAAAGGTACTTACGTTGTATGACCAACGAGCGACCCTCCACATAGGTCAAGTGGCTTCCTTCGTCGAGTTGTGGTATAACACCACTTCACACTTGTCCATCCAGACAACACGGTTTGAAACCATGTATGGTTTTTCTGCACCACTCCACAATGGCAATGACGGGCAAAAGTGGTAACAATTCTCCCTTCTCCCCATTAACACAAAGAGGGTAGTATTGGATTTTTTTTTCCTGATAAGGTGTATATTTGTCATTTTTCTTTTATTTAGAAAAAATACTTTTAATATGTGCATTACACTTGATCATCGAATGATCAAAATTAACAGTTGTTGAATGAAATGTGCAATTGCAAACAAATTTAAGCATTATGGTGGAAAAAATTGTGAGTCTATATATATTGATGTAATTACCGAAAATATCAAATATTCATATGCATTTTTATACTTTTTTCTTAGTAAATATACTTACACGTTTTGATATGTTGGCATACATATCAAAATTCTAACTATCATTAATTTCGCTTGTTAAATGAATTTGTGAAAATTGCATTGATACTTGTATGAAAATAAAACACTTAAATTATGCCCTTCGTAGTATAATCTTAAGTTTCTAATGTCGTATTCCTCATATGCAATCTAGTTGGTACAACTAAATCATGGCTCGACCTCAAAATGGATTTAGACACGAGACTCTAGTGTCATTTTTCTTCCTCTTGAATCTAGTGACTCAACTATGCTGCAATTTTGGTTCCTATACTAGACTATATCGTGTACGACAGTTCTGAGTTAACTAGAATCTAGGATTTTAGGTTAGAGCTAACCATGATCTAAAGGGTTATATTATCTAAGGTTTTGGTTTGAACCGTTGAATTAAAAAAAGTGTATGATTTAAAAATAAAAAACGTTTGCAAAAGTTGCCTGATTTTCACTCAGCGGACCAGATTTATTGTGCACTTATGTCTTTTGAGAAAATCAAATTACCATCATGACTGTATTATGGTTCGATTGTCAAATTGGTTATAATATCAATGATTATTACTAAAAAATCGAGAGCATAAGTTCCTAATTGAGCATATGTAATCCTGAGTTCATATGCTTAAATCGAGATTTATAACCTTCAATCAACCACAAATTTCATGAAATTTAAAAGAGGATAATGAGGAGATGTGGTGACAACCGTTTGTCTGATGAAGTCTTGATTGAAAATTAAGCAAAATAAATATAATGGTTAATAGTTTCAATGGTCTCATATGTTTGGGCTATGTGATCGAATGGTACCATATGTTTTTTCGTTTGGTCGAATGTTCCATTATGTTTGAAGATGTTGTCGTATGGTCCTTCTATTAGTTAATCATTAGATTATCCTGTTAAATAGTCCACGCAATCATCACGCCAGCGCAACGTAGATATATAATATAATATTTAATTTAAATAATTAATAAAACAGGAAGAAAAAAAAACATACGGTCCAATGCTATTTTTTTTCTTTTTATGTTTTCGATTTTTTATTTAAAATAAATTTATAAACAATAATTTTTATATTTTAGAATTTATATTTTAATTTTTTGAATTTAGTTTTATTTTTTTATTTTAATTTTACTAAGTTTTGTTTTCCAAATATATATATATATATATAAAAACATTTGTATTTTTATTAATATATAAAGTTTTAAAAAAATTTCCTAATTTTTTCATATTTGTTTCCGATTTATTTTAATTTTCGTATTGTTTTTATTTTTTATTCGTCATGTCAGCGTCACACGTCAGCATTTCGTTAGTTAAACTTGACTGCAACAGTAATTTAGACTTAAAAAAACATTCTTAAAATATAAAGTACCAAAAAATAATATATGGGTATTAACCGATCACAATCTATACGAGAATTTTGTATATTAATCCGAAATACAAATAAACAAGATCACAGCATCCATCCGTTATCGCTGATTGGTCACTCGTACTTTGCCTATTCCGGTAATTGGTGCTAACATGCGATTTGCCATTTACAGAAATTCCAAGACCTTTAACTTTTTTATATTAATATAATATTTATCTTATTAGTTTTTTGGGTGCATATTTGTTTAATATTGTTTTTTGGTCAAATATATCATTATTGTTAAATAGCATTTTTTTTGTGCAGTATACAATTCCAATAGGACTGAATGACTATAGGACTGAATGACTGATATATTGAGCAATCCAAGTTTTTTCAACTGTTAATTAATGAAAATTTCTAGTATTCTCATATTCATTTAGAAAATTCTATATAAAAAATACTCATTAGTTTTTAAAGATCATAAATTAAAATTTTAACAAATTTATCCTTGAAATTATATTAATATTTTCTTCTAAACAATAACAAAAAAAATAGTGAATTTAATAAAAAAAATTAGAAACATCTCAAAAAATATTTAACATAAAAAACTATAATACATACTTTTTAAAAATAAAAAAAATATTTAAAAATATAAACATTAAGAGTTCATTTTTTTTCCTTATAAAAAATACCTTTTTCATTTTTTGAATTATTTTATTTTTCCTAGATTAATATTATTTGCTGATTTTGTAGTATTTGTTTTTTAATAAAACAAATAATATGACTTAAAAGTAAAACTGGAAGAATCATAAATTTTGGTCAATAAAAAGTAATAAATTATCTTCAAATAAAAAGTTTCTATTTATATTTCTTATCCAAGTCTTGTTAAAAAAAATAAGTCTTTTACTTTATAGATTTCAGGTATCTATTAAATATTAATGTGTTGGCCAAAAAAAACGGTAACTATTAATTTTTTTATTTGCTAACTTTATTATTATTCCTAGATACAAAAAGATGTGATAGTGGTCTCCACTTTACAACTTTAGAAACCAAATCATTTCGAAAATCATGAATTGAAAAAAATATGCATTCGTATCAAATGGTGATTGACCCAAACTTGTCTAATATGCTTTACTTTTTATCATTAAGTACTTCTTTTTTTAATCAAATATCATTAGCATTAAGTACTTTTTTTTTTATCAAATTATCATTAAGTACTTAGCACACCAATTTACACCCCCCACCCACCCCCCACACAAAAAAAATTTAGCGCACCCAAAATAATATCTCCATAGGTATTAATTTGCTTATATTAATATATAAAATCATGATCAGTTTATAATATCATATTTTTTAATGTCAAATTTGTGTCTTTTAATTGGTTCATATTAAAGATATAATATTTACGTAATTTATTTAAAATATTTCAAAACCTCTCATTTTTTAAAAAATAAGTTATAAATTTTTCAATAATATCTCCTTCTTTCATGTATACATTTATAAGAAAAAAAAAATTGTAAATCTTTTTATGTTGTGAATTTTCTAAAATACTAATCTTGTATATTAAGAAGAAAATTTATTGTATATATTAAAAATTTCTATTAAAAAATAAATTAAGAATACATTTTGTATTTTACGTATCCTTTTTATGAAAATGATAGACATACATGAACATCATATAATTATACCTATTTATTTACTTTATTGTAAATAACAATAGACTTAATAAGAATAAAAAATAAGGTAAACAAATTAGCATCATTACAATTTTTTTTTATTGATTGACCATATACTTTTTAGTTATTTTATAAAACAAAATATAATTAATTTTTATATTATGTAATTTTATTTGTATCATTAAAAAATAAGTGGCACTTACTATTAAATTGAACCAGACACATTTATTAGATTACCAAACTAATATATGATCAACATACACCTGATATATATTAGTTTAGATTGATTTTTCATTTTTTAGATAATATATGAAAAAACAATTACATAACCGACAAGCGTGAATCAATATGCTAGTATATATTAATTTTGATTGGAATAGTATAATGTTGACAGAATGACAGTGTCTATATATCTATATCTATCTATCTATCTATCTATCTATCTATCTATCTATCTATCTATCTATCTATCTATCTATCTATCTATATTAATTTGGTTAAGTTATGTAGAATTATGACAAGTAAGTTTTTTAAGACATTTTCTTATTCCTAATGTCAATTTCATAACTTCTAATTGATCCATGTCAAACATATAATTTTCACTCTTATGTGGCAAGTCGTGTAACTTAGTTTAAAATCTTCCAAAGTCTCTCATTCATTCTTCCAATAAGTTACAAAAAATCATTAATCTCTTCTTATTTTCCATGTGCATTTATGATTTTTCTTAAGTTATTTTATTTAATAAATTTTATATTTTATGAAAAGCAAGTAGATACATATATTATATTTGATGGATAACAACATGAACATATAAAAATTTACAATTATATAGATTAATGAAGTATAAATTTAAATTATTAAATAATATTTTTATCAAATTGTATGTCAACATTGTTTACCTTATTATAATTAAACTTTTAATAATAGATTCAATATATGAATGAATAATAATAATATGAAGATAAATATTTGACATTTTTATAAGTATATAAAATTAATAGAAGTCCTAAAACAATAATAGTTAAGCTAACAGTATTATATGGACATTAATATATTTAAAAAAATGAAAATTATTTTTACATTTATATACTCAACATATTTTATAAATAGAAAATAAATAAAATGTTTTTTATAGATATTTTTACTATTATTATAATTAGAAGAAATAAATTACAATTGATTTTAATTTTTCATTAACACATTACACAAATAGAAGTGACAAAGCCACAAAAATTAACTTAAAATTATTAATTAATTAATATTGTATTACTAATTGTTACTATTGATCTTTAATAATCATTCATGTATTTTTTATTATTTAATTTTATGAATAAATAGACTTAATCTTGATTTTCTTTAACATAATTATAATATTGAAATAGATAAAATAATGTATATTATACACAAATATTAATAAGGTTAATATTATTTGTAAATGTATCTATTTTTATAATTAAAAATCTATTAAATAAACTATATATATTTATATAGGGTTAATTATCAAATTGGTAGCTGAACTTGACATGGTTTGGCAAGTAGGTACCCAAACTTTTTTTTTTTGCCGCAAATAGTTTGTTGAACTTTTGGAAATTAGCAAATAAGTTCCTAACGTTAATTTTCCGTTGATTTGTGACGGAAAACTGCACGTGAGCAGTAACCAGGTACCTCAACTTACAGAAATTAGTAAGTAGATACTTGAACCGGTTCAAAACCAGTTCGGTCGAAACACTTTATTTTAAAACAAAAAATAGTAGGGTTTATATACCAAACACATGCATGGCTTAGGGTTTCGGGTTTCGGGTTGAGTCATGAATGTGTTTGATATATAAATCCTACTTTAAAAAAAAAATGGTTCTTTCTAAACCGGCTTGTGAACTGATTCAGGTATCTACTTGATAATTCGTGTAAGTTCATGGTTTTTGTTTGCCAAACCATGTCAAGTTTAGGTACCTGTGTTGCTTCTCACGTGATATTTTCCGTTTATTTTTAACGGGAAATTAACGGTAGGTACCTATTGCTTATTTTAGTAATTTAGGCAACCTATTTACTATTTCGAAAAGTTCGGCAACCTATTTGCGGGTAAAAAAAATTGGGTACCTACTTGCCAAATCATGTCAAGTTCGACTACCTATTTGATAATTAACCCATATATATATTATCGCACAAAACGCAGTGTAAACTTTCTAGTAAACATATAAATCATTTCTATTCAATAATAGATTTTTTAGCAACCCTAAACCTCGTTGAAAGCAGCTTATTTATTATTAAGAAGGTTTTCACATTTCAGTCTTTTTCATTTATATCCATACGAAAATAACAAATTAATTCCCTCACATCTTTGTACAACACCAACCGATTTTGATAACTATGAAACGGACAATTTTTTTTTTTTTTTGTAGATAAAAGGAAGAACCTATTTTATTGCAAGGTAATGTTTTTTAATTAGCTCAGTGGAAGGAGCATTTTCTTTTCACAAAATATTGGTGTGATTATTTATTTTTTGTAATAAATCTTACGAATTAAACCTATAGAAAAGTTAGTCTTTTTTAATTAAAAATGACATTAAAACATAAAATGTGTTTAATTGGTTGTAGTGTCTAATCAAATTCCCTTGTTGTCTCTTAAAATTCTATTAGCATTTCAATGGATGGCTCTAAAGAAGTCACTCTGAATACAAAATTGGTCAGGAAATTATATTTCCCTTTGTGGAAATGATTCTCATGCTTCCCTTAATTTTAGATTCACTAAACCCTGGTATGATGTTTTTCTTTAGTCTTAGAAATGGTATAGATCTGAAAATGGTGTCTCATGTGGGGTCCATTGAGCTCATCTGAAATACTAGAGAGACATATAAAGAGTGTATATCTCAAATGAGTGCAAATATTAAGCTTCTTCTTCTTCTTCTTTCCCTCACATTTAACGAAACCCTAGTGAGTGAAGAAGAGTAGCTCACATGGCATGCCTAAAACCTGCCCTAGCTTCACTTCTTGTCCTTCTTATACTCACTTTAGATCTCAAAACCCTAACCGCTTCCCGTCCGGCAAAACATCTCCTGCCACCGCCAGCCCTGATCAGAGCTCGCAGGAAAAACCCTAAACCTCCTGCAACTGGCGGCTTGTTTCACGTAAATCGTCACAAGATGATCGAGACAGATGCATTCAGGCCGACTAGTGGTGAGGGTCGTAGCCCAGGCGCAGGACACGGGGCGACACCATCCTATAAACCCTAGAAAATTACTATCATTATCATGTCGTGTCTTCTGTGCATGCACGGAGAGAAGTATCGATCGGGAGATGGATATGAATAAAGGTTTTGGTTCGCAGGTTTCTTTAGTTGTCTCTGTTCTTTATTTTGGTTTGAGGGGTTGAAATTACGTACGTATGTTGTTTGAGATCGTACATATATTAAAGTTGACTCTACGTATATAGATTGGAATTGTTTTCTCCTAATTTGTAACAGAGGGTGTAAATCTTTTCATTCTACGTTCAAAATCTCTGTCATCTCAACTCCATCAGATCTATTAGGGTTTACAGCAGTGTTAATGAAATGTTTGATTACATAGAAGATCACCTTCTTTTCATAAGAAACTTGGTATATATATATATATATATTAGTCACTGACTTGTTCGTTAACAGAAGTTGTGTCATAATAGTTCTTAATTTGCGCCTAGTTCTTAATTTGTTTCAAATTAGTATATGTAAAATAACATAGGTATCTTAATCTGGAGTAATTTGCTATTACAAATATATAATATCACATGTTATTAGAAAGTTGTTTATATTTGGTTTACATGAAAATAGTTTGTTAATCGAAATAAAACAGAAAATGTAATGAATCCTTAACTACGGTACTCAAAAACTAGAAATACATTATAATATATATATATATATATATATATATGAATGAATAATTAAACTAATATAAAACAGTATTAAAGAGTATATAAATATATATAAGTATTATATATAAGTATTAAATGATATAATATTATCACATGATGTACATTGTTGTTGTTGTTAAAATTATAGAATTGTTGGTTATTATTGATATAATAAAAAATTTAGCTTATAACTTTTTGAAATAATTTTAAAACTCTCCGATCCAAATTGTTTTGAGCCATTATATTATTTAATTTAATTGATTAGAATTAATTATATTTCTTAAAATATAATACTTACTTGATGTTCATAAACAACTTAAACCTGAAACTTCTAATTAAGAATTCTAATTAAGGGGTGAAACATTAAACCATTACGTTATTTATATATAACTTAAGATAATATAGTTTGTAAATGCTTTTGTTGAAGAGCATATATCTTGGGTTTTAAGATACCAAAAGAATTAGTGTCATGATGTGATGATTGAGTCAACTTTCTTTGAATATGAATATAGATCGATTAGCTTTCTCTTATTTGACGCTGTCTTGTCCTTTTTTAAGTGCGTAAACAATTAATGAGAAGCCTTTGTCGGAGAGAATCTAAGCAATCTAATCCTAGGATATATCTATATCTATTTCTATATATATTAATTTGGTTAGAATGTATAAAATTGTGATAAATAAGTTATTTGATGTATTTTTTCACTTTTAATATCATAATAATCGATTTTAATTAGTTCATGTCAAATATACAATTTTTACTCATATTTAGCATTGTCATGTAAATCACTTTAAAATCATCCAAACTTTCTCATTCACTCTCAAGATAAGTTACAGAATCTTAACATTTTTTGTTTATTTTTACATGTATATTTATGATTTTATCTTAAATATATTGTATATAATAGATTTTATAAAATACTAAAAAAACATAATATTATATTTGATGGACTATAAATATTTGCAATTAAAAATTAAATAGATTAATTAAGTATAAATTTAGTTTATTAAATAATAATTTTATCAAATTGCATATCAACATTGTTTAGCTTATTATAATTAAAATTGTAACATAATTTAGCATATGAATGAATAATAATATGAAGATAAATTTTTGACATTTTTATATAAGTATATAAAACTAATAGAAGTCATAAAAGCATAGTATTTAAGTGAAAAGTATTATATGGACATTAATATATTAAAAATAATTTTATATTTATAGACTTAATATATTTTTAAATAGAAAATAAACAAAATTTTATTTATAGATATTTTACTATCATTTTCATTAACATATTAAACAAATAGAAGTGACAACACCACAAAAATAATTTAAAGTTATTAATTAACAGTCTCGTAATAAATGTCACTATTACTTTTAAATAATCATTGATGTATTGTTTTTGATTAGTTTTATAGATAAATAAACTTAATCTTGATTTTATTTAACAAAATTATAATATTAAAATAAATAAAATAATTTGTATTATACACAAATATTAATAGGGTTAATATTAGCTTATTTTTTATTGTATAATATTAAGTTAAATTTATTCTTAATTTTAAATAATTTTAAAAAATAATAATATAATAAGTAAATTATACTTATATTTTCACATAACATTTAATATAAAACATAGTTATCGCGCAAAGCGCGTGTAAGCTTTCTAGTATGTAAATTATTATAATAATTACACGAACAACCGCTAGGCAGACCTTATTATAAATACATTGGCTACATAACTATCATGTAAATGAATAAAAACATTAGACATACGTCCCTCATTGCGATCCCAAAAATTTATTATCTTAGTAAGTTTTAGAGCTTCTAATTGCACTTCATATATATTCTATTGTTGAGTAACCTGAAGTAAGGAATATGCATGAGGTTGATACATTTGTTATCCAATACATCCTTAGATTGATCCAGAGTTTGTTCATCATCACTAGATGACACTGTTTCTACCATCATCAGGTTAAACGTCATTAGTTCATCAATTATGTTGTGAGAGTGACAACAAGCATGCATAATCTTATATGCATATATCCTGGATGCTCGGGTTATTCTCCCCAGTAACCTTTTGGATTAATGAGCAACATGTCTCCAACTTCGCATATGTATCATTAAAAACATAATATCTTAGTATACAAATTGATTACAATGTCGTTTGAACTGCATTGTTGGGGTCATATCTGCATCCTCTGGTATTGGTGGTATGGTATCTCTGATTAGCATAACTAGCATCCTGGAGTGCCACGCCAAGTACTCAGAAATCAGAATGAGCTGCGTGTATCTCTAATACATGAACTATATGAAGTCCGTGATTGTTCCAGCGTTGGATATATGTGTCATGCCTTGTGGCCCATGACTCACGATTACTTTTATTCCATCGAAGTTTGTGCAACTTATCCCAATTTTATCGATGCTCAAGTGTTTTTGGGTTAGTCTGACAAAACACTAACATTCACATAATTTTATCTACCACGTATCACTTTGCATTGTTGAAGTGGATGAGTGGTGCATTGGTCAATCGTAAATGCTCTTCCTCCATTCACATCGTAGACACATTCTATAGGTGTTTCGGTGTGTATACGTTTGAGTTTACCCTCAATATCAACAAAAATATGTTAATATTACAAATAATTTCAAAATATAAGTTACTACGGTGAATACCTCAAACTCTTTAAGGGTTACTAGCTCATCTCGTTAGAACTGATGGATGCTGGATTTGAATTTTTTCTTTGGTAATATTCATCACATCCCTAGTGCAACTTGACATTGCATTGTGGCATTTGACTTTATCAGTAGGTGACTCACTAATAAATGCTCCAAGGACCACACATATCACATTTAATCATAAATAATTAGTTTATCACTTTCAAGAAATTATTGTTTAGTATGATAATAGTTCAACTAGTCATACATATAGTACAACACATCTAGTGGCGTTTGTTCAATTCATTTCCAGAACTTTGCACAAGTCGTTACGCAAATAACTCAATACAACATACCCCCAAGTGTATTGAGTCATTTGTTCTAGTTCATCTAGGACTGAAAGGTACTTTAAGTTCACTTTTGTTCCAAATTTTGACAGTCTAGTCATTGGTGGTGTCAATGGGTCGCGGTGCACCACACAAATTTAACTCACAGTTTGGCGGCCCATGGGTCATGGAATGGGTCTGGTATGGGATGTCGGTCTGCGGGCCAACCCACAGAAGTAGTGTCTATCTATAATTTTATAAAACTACAAGACCTAATAAACATTACTTTTAGGGGTTATTATGCAATAAAAATATCATCCAAATGTTTGTAACTTTGCTCTTGCTCCTCATTAGGGTTAAAACTAGGTATTTGGAAGTTTGTAATTTGAATTATGTGATGTGCTGAACTATTTTTAGTTGAGAAAAAAATATGATGCACCAGAGGTCAAGGTTCAACTGCCAACCTGACCCGCCACCCTCATGGTGCGGGTCTGATATTGATCCAACCCACATCATTGACATCCCTATCAGCCATGACCCATCAATGTTTCTCGTTCATACCATTCACCACGATTGAAAAAAAATAAGAGTTTAATTAACCTTGTGAATATTATTTCTATAATCATATATAGTTACCCGTATTGACCGTGTTCCTTTCAAAACTTTGTTTACTACTTATGATTGATTGATTGTCTCCATATCTCTATCCTGCATCACACCATTGAGACCATAAACTGAAGTCACTGTAATAACCAACGTTTGAATTGACCGTTGTTCATCTTAGCCATACAAATATGTACCACTACTAACGTTACTAAAAATTCGGTAGTGTTTTCGTGGGTTTACTCACTTGATGATGAAATGTAGACTTTTCAACGGTTAAATGCTGTCATCATCATCATATGATGAAAAATCACACAATGGGGATACGGGAAGAATCCTCTGTTCGGGATCATTGTCACCAAATGAATCTTCTTAACATCTTCAGCAAATTGATTCATTAGTTGTTCATCTGAATCACTTTGCTCCTTCACGGAGCGAAGTGGTACCACGGGAATGACTTTTATCATCACACAAATCTCCATACTTCAATCGCACATTTTAAAAATCCTTCTATTAATGCAACTTGAAAGTTTATTATGTCTTTAGAGGTACCGGTTATCATGACACTATTGACGATATAACTAAAAACGATTTGGTTGTTGGTGATTCTCCCCATTTAGCGACAAACTATAGGCACTATGTCTATAGGGTAATACTAACACCTACTTGAAAAGATGAATTTTATCAATTCAGTATGATATCGTGTCTATAATTCCACAATTTCAACATCTTAGACATTCTAATTTCTAACTACTAGTTTTACCCAATCAAACAATTCACACCAAAATTAAAAATTTGGGTTTTACAATTAAGCATCTATAGTATCGTCACCACAACCGAGTTTAACCCTTAAGTTCAAGTTGGATTAGTGTGGTTCTTCTAGGCCTAGAACACCAGAATATCTAACCGTGATTGAGGTAAATACGCAAAACTCATAATAAATCTTCAAAATCAACATATTAGACATTCTAACTACTAATTTTACTCAAGTGAATAATTTACTCCAAAATTGAACAAGGTTCACGGCTACAATTAATTTAAAAAAAATACAAAAATAAGAGAATTAGTTTAGTAATTAATTTTTAAATGAGGATTAATATGTTTCTGAAAAATGTAAATATGACGGATATTTACACTTGAATCAACACATTAAATATATTAATGAGCAATAATTTTTATTTTTTTTTTGGATTTGGGTATAGGTCACTACATTGATTAGTTAACTTTTTTACGAGTTTATATTGAATTAAAAGTTAATAACCTATTTGGTCACTTATGTTTGATGATGCTACTTTTTGTTTAATTTTGTGTTATTTAGTGGCTTATATTTGGCAATATTACTTTTTAATTTAACTCACTAGTTTTCATTATTTTTTACTGTTAGTGTCTCAAATCCTAATATTAAGACTTAGTGATAGCAAAAATATACTTTGTTTTTTCCTCTTCTCAAACATATTGATGCACTTTTGGAAAGAGGAAGAAGACAAAAAATAAACGTTAAGAAGAAAGACATTTTCAGTATATCCGATTTTTGTTAGGATCGAACACTCAATTTGATGAAGAAATTGAGAAGAAATTCAGTTTTTCAGAGAGGAAAGGAAATGAAGAAGAAAACTGTTTTTCGTGGTAACACCCAATTGGGTAACCTCCACGCGGTTTGACAAAATATATTAATGATGGTCACTGTTACAAAATACGTACACATGGAAAAATACAGTACAATACAGTCTATATACATAATCAGACTCCAATACCTAACAATTTTAATATTAACATATAACAGAACGTAGTGATTTAGACTAAAATGTAACATTATCAAATATAAGTGACTAAATAATACAAGTTATACTAAATTGTCGCATCATGAAAATAAGTAACCATTTAACAATGCTAAAAAATATTAATCAAAATGTAGCATTGGACAAACATAAATTACCAAATGGATAATTAACCTTTGAATTAATTAAAATACATCAAGTGTTATAATATTTTATAATATTTTTTTAAACAAATCCTAAAATGAACCCTAATAAAATAGATAGACAACTTTAATTATATAAATTTAGTTTAATTATGTCATTATGTGATCATTTAATTATTAGTTAAACAAAGAATCGATATATATCAGTAAAATTAAAATTAAGATTTAGCATTTCGCTTTTTAATTATTAGTAAATATGCTTGTTTTTATATATATATAAATTGTATGAAAATCACAAGTCGACCGATAGATCGGTAAAATATTTTATTATGTACTATTTTCAACTGAATGAAAGGATGACCTAGTTAATTTAGCCTCAATGAAATATTTCAGACTTATGTTTGAGATTGATTTGAAATGTATGGATGTGATTAATGTTAATGACCTTTTGGAAGGTATCATAATTAACATGTCATCCATCATCTACCATGTCAAAGATTAGGAGACTCAATCATGTAAGCAAAAGAAACATTCTTAGTCTTACCTAATTTTGGTTTAATAGCCATTACATTCATTTTGAACATTACCCTACATACATACAATTCTTTCTAAGTACAAATTCATCTAACTCAAATACAAGATTCGTGCGAATGTCTGACACATACAACACATTCTTCAAGTTTAGCTCTTTCCTAGAAGTCGACTTCAAAACGATGTTTTCTTTGCCTTTGACCTCAGACGAGGCAGGGTTACCCATGTTCAAGCTCTCCCCAAAATCAATTTCTTCACATTTGAATAAAATTCCCTTGTCCAATCAGGCATGTTTGGTTGGACATGTGACAACCCACCACTCTCGGGAGTTGAAATCAACTATGCTCACCTCGGACACCACCGCCGACAAGTTAATATCGTCAAGATCTTCGGTGATTCCCTGCACCATGTTGATCTGCCTTTTGTTAAGAAACCTACAAGCATTAGATTTATGGTCATTTTTACCACAATTATAACAATAACCAAAAATCATTGTGGTTTGGATCCCAAATTCTTCGAGACTCCGCCTTTAGGACCCTAAATAAATCCTTTTTTGCTTCTTTTGATTGCCTTTGGCGGCATGTTTGCATGCACTCTGCCCATGCTCCACCACATTTGCTTTGATGTAGGACATCGTTTTCATGGGGTCAATGGAACTCCTCGTGGAACACTCATGTAATGGTCTTGCACATTGATTCTCTCGAGCATCTCAACCATGATCATCTTCTTCTGCTTGTGCTTCAGGTATCCCTTAAAGATATTACACAACGGTGGTAACTTCTCAATAATACAAGCTACCTAAAATACCTCAGTGAGTTCCATCTTCTCGACATGGATACTCTGGAGAAGGAGTTAGAGATTTATCACTTGTTTCATACATGGTTTGTTATCTACCATTTTAAAGTCAAAAGGCTACTCAGTGGAAATTTCTTCTTCCTGGCATCCTCGAACTCATATTTTTGTTCCAAAGCATGTCACGACTTCCTAATAGATTTTGCTATATACATCATACAATGAACCAGATCAACTATGGATTACATAATGTCTACACGAATAGTCTCAATGATTCCACACCTCTAAAGCTAAGAAGAACCCATGTTCATAATCTTCTCCTTGAGTTGGTGGTTCTTCAGCCAGGAATTTGGCCGAGCTTAAATTTTTCAAATAGAATTTCATCTTATCCTGTCACCTCTTGAAGTTGGAGACGTCGAATTTCTCGGACTTCTCTGCATGCACAAGTCCAGCCAGATGAGTCATGGTTATACCCCAATTGACGCCACGACGAGTGCGTTAAACAACGTAATAGGGTCTTCAGTCCGAGTCAATGCTCTAACACTGATATTTTGAACATCATTATTCGTAATCATTTTTATGAAATAGAAAATACTGAATTAGTTTTACTGAAAAATTATCACAAATTATTGAACTAAACTGATTCTTAGGTCACATGTATCACTATAAACTAAATTGCCTTAATATTATTAGTAATTTAGGAGAATCAATCTGTAAGATATTAAAATTTTGGAGAAAATAATAAATTTCTAAAAATTATATAAAAATGTTACTTTAACATGAAAGAATTTTAAAAATATGAATTTTCCCCGAGAAATGATTTTTGTTAAAAAAACATTGAATCCAATGAGGTGCACGGTCTCTTTAAGGCAATTTCGCCCCTTCACCGTAACATGTTCGCGTAAAAGAAAAATTGGGACGATTACCTCCAAAAATAAAACAGTGTCGTTAAAGCGAAAATAATACGATGTTTCTCTTAACTGAACTGAACAATACCTAAACTTGGACTTAGAAGGAACTTCGAAATGATCTCGAAGCTTAGAAATCACAAAATTTTGACAGAACCTAGAGCAACTTTTTGAGAGAGTTCTTCTGATATTTCAAGTGTGTAAAATTGCGAAGAAACAAACCTTATTTATAGGGTCATCCATTCAACAAACAATTAAATAGGGCAGTAATTCCACACAAATTAATGTATAAAACTGAATGAATGAATTTTTATAACAAAAAAAAATCATTCCAACTGTTATAACTGAAATTATTTTTTCAACATAATAAAACGGATCAAAATAAAAATTGTGGGTTTTTCGATTTTTTTTTTGAAAAAGTGTATATATAAAAAAAATATTTAGAAAAGTATGTATACGCGCGTCGCGCCTATTCAATAGGCGCATCCCTAGGATACACAGGGGTGCGCTTATTCCAGGGGTGCACTTATTCCACAGATTTTTTTTTCCTCCGTCGAACCAACGGTCTATCAGAAACCACATTGATTTTAAGCTTGCTTATGGTTTTCCTCCTAAATAGAAATTGAGAGATAGTCTCACGCGTTGCTTCATCTCAGTATTCATAGGTCCAAATTCCTCTACGCTAGTCTCACAAAATTCCTCGGTTGGTTCTCTATCAAGAGAAATATAAAGACCTTTGCTGGTGTTGTTGGATATGCAAGTGGAAACAACGGTCTATCAGAAACCACGTTGATTTTAAGCCTGCTTATGGTTTTCCTCCTAAATAGAAATTGAGAGATAGTCTCACGCGTTGCTTTATCTTAGTATTCATAGGTCCAAATTCCTCTACGCTAGTCTCACCAAATTCCTCGGCTGGTTCTCTATCAAGAGAAATCTAAAGACCCTTGCTGGTGTTGTTGGATATTAAGTGGAAAAAACGGTCTATCAGAAACCACGTTGATTTTAAGCCTGCTTATGGTTTTCCTCCTAAATAGAAATTGAGAGATAGTCTCACGTGTTGCTTTATCTCAGTATTCATAGGTCCAAATTCCTCTATGCTAGTCTCACCAAATTCCGCGAGGTAAAACATTGAAACAAAGTTGTTTATTCACAAGTTTCTGAATGAGACTTTTCTTCAAATGCACTAGCTAGTTTGACACTAGCTTATTTATCCTCACCCGAACTCCAAAACTCCTCATCTGAAGACTCTTGATTTTCTGCATAATGGTTACTTTTTAACAAAACTCAATTAAAAAGCTATAGTCATTGGAGAAGCTTTACAAGATATTCAGAAGATGTTGAGTCAGAGATGTACGTCTCTATATCCTGGTTAGTGTTAATGTGTTATGCTTATGCTTTAGCAATTGTAGTCTGGTGAGACTAGCCTAGAGAATGAACAAGCATCAGGTCGCTTGAAAGACCTTGGTTACCGTACCATGTTAGTATCTAAACTTCACATTTTTAGAGAACTAGCCGAGACGCAAGAGTGGAAACCCCAAAGAGCTATTTTGCAGCAGTAATTCCTGAAAATGTCAAACTAGCTAGTGTATTTGAAGAAAAGTCTCATTCAGAAACTTGTGAATAAACAACTTTGTTTCAGTGTTTTACCTCGCGGATGTTGTTCAGAACAAGTTGGAAAATTTAGCTCTTGCACCTAAAAACCCCAAAGAGCTCTTTTGCAGCAGTAATTCCTGAAAATGTCAAACTAGCTAGTGTATTTGAAGAAAAGTCTCATTCAGAAACTTGTGAATAAACAACTTTGTTTCAATGTTTTACCTCGCGGATGTTGTTCAGAACAAGTTGGAAAATTTAGGACAGGAAAAAAGTATTTAACTTCTTATTTCTTATTTACTGGAGGAATTTGGTGAGACTAGCGTAGAGGAATTTTGACCTATGAATACTGAGATGAAGCAACGCGTGAGACTATCTCTCAATTTCTATTTAGGAGGAAAACCATAAGCAGACTTAAAATCAACGTGGCTTCTGATAGACCATTGTTTCTACCGAGTAAAAAAAAATATGTGGAATAAGCGCACCCCAGGGTCGCGCCTATTGCAATAGGCGCACCCCTGGGTCGCGCCTATTGAATAGGCGCGACGCGCGTATACATACTTTTCTAAATATATTTTTTATATATACACTTTTTCAAAAAAATATTCGAAAGTGTATACTTTCTGAAAAAAATCAAAATAATGAGTTGAGAGAACATCTTTATAAATAATTCGAAACTCAATTATTAGCTAGTATTAAGTCATCACAGATGTACAATCCTAACCGTGGCCTGTCCAATGAAGAAATTTCAAGCCACATCCTATTTCATATAGTTATGCATTATAAATGCCTGAAATGATTTTTTTTATTATAAAATATGCTTCTTTCTAATAATGTGATGCATTTAATGTAAATAAAATAAAATAGGGTTAATACTTTTAAGGGAAATTCAATTCGGGATTGATTACTTTACGTCGGGGCATTTGATTGGACATATTATTTAATACTATGTTTGGATGAGATATGTATTAAAATATACTTATACTTATGTAACCTAAGACAGTGTTTGATTCAGTATAAATTATACGTAAAGTGATAAAAAGACTTAAACACCCTTAAATTTATTTTGCAATGTAAATAAGTTGTACACATGAATTGATTTATTTTTTAAAATAAAATATATTCATATTTAAAAAATTTGGAAAATAAATTACGAACACAAAAATAAAATAAAATGAGATAGTATTCTCTTTGAGTCGTGATTGGTTCAATCTATTTCGACTCTTCTCTTCTGATCTTTGCAATTTTTATCTTTAAAATGTTACTATCATGCATAAAGCTTCAAAACTTTCATGTTCCCAAGCGACTCTGTGTGATTGATTTCTCATTGAAGAAAACAAATAAAGCATTGCATTAGTTTTACAAACATGTGAAACTACATGACTTTACAAAGAACATGATTTTATATAGAAAAACCATGATTTTACAAAGAACATGACATGTGAAACCACACTTAGAAAAATATAGAGTCGAAACAGTTAAATAATCACTTCTAAGCTTTTTCCTCATGACACATGCACATAAACACTAAACAAATAGAGTAAATGAAATATGTTTGTTTAATGTTATTTTAATATATTTTTTAAAAAAATATCAAATAGGCGAGTAAATATTATTGAGTAAATATTTCATTAATTGTTTTAACTATTTTTTTAAAAATATTAACTATATGTCATATATCATCATCGAAATGAATTCATAAATTGTTTATGAATTTGAATGGTACTCAACAAAAATGTTGTTGTGTTTAACTTAGTTATTCATTTTTTTTAAAATAAAACATATTTGGGAGAATTAATGATGAAAATTTATAAATAGTATTACATCATTTTATTTTGGGTTAAATGCCAAGTAGCTACCTGAACTTTGGACTTTTGGCAACGAGATGCCCGAAAATTGAAAATTCAAAACGGGCTACCTCAACTTTGAAGAATATGCAAATAGCTACATCCGTTCAATTTTCTGTCAACTGTCGTCGAAACATCGTTGGAAAGTCGTCAGAAATTGAACGGAGGTAGCTATTTGAACCTTCTTCAAAGTTGAGGTAGTCCGTTTTTAATTTTCAAAGTTCGGGCAGCTCGTTGCAAAACGTCCAAAGTTCAGGTAGCTACTTGGTATTTAACCCTTTTATTTTTCATTTAATATATTTCTTTTATTTATTTATTAATAGATAATGAGAGTAAATAATGATTTTAAAATATTTTATATTAAAATTCACGAAGTTAGATAAAAACTAACATGATAAACTATTCTTAGGTAGGATTAATAAACTGAGTAGTTAAGTAAATTATTACTATGTATTAAATAATGTCATGGTTAGATTATGTATTAGTTAATACTCAATTAACATATAATTGTGTATTAGCTAATACATATGTATTAGTTAATACATACCATTATTTATAATCAAACATTGTATTAATCAATACATGCATTAATTAATACTAATACATAGTTAATACCCCAATCAAACACCACCGTAGATTCTATTTGGAGACCATCGACTACTATATACATACCATTTTTGTCAAAATCCTACCATGCCATCCTAGTTTTTTAACATATTTGTCCTTATATATTTTACAAATAAAATAAAATTGTTAAACAAATACCACTTAATTTTTCACCAATTTTACCTTCATATTCAAAATTATTATCACACTCTTTCGCTCTCAACACTCAATCTTTCAACATATTTACACTACTCTTCATCACTTCCACTCTCATTCTCCACCAGCACCCACCACCCATTTTTTTGCCGTCACCGCCACTTGTCGTTGTCAGTCTTCGTTGCCGCATTTGCAACCCACCACCAGCAAATCAGAAACCGCGTTTCTTCCTCCAACCACTTCTGTGTCGGTGCGTTCACTTGCACTCCATTGATTGATGTCGGTACAACTTAAAGTAGTTGAGTTTTGCAGAACTTTCATGGAGGAAGAGACAAGTTTGTGTCGTTTGAACAAAAAAAAATCGACAAGAGCTTACTGATTCTTACACAAAAAATCGGCAAGCTCTTGTCGATTCTTATACAAAAAATTGTCAATGGCTTACCGATTCTTCCACAAAATATCGGCAAGTTCTTGCCAATTTTAGCAAATGACATGAACTTTTCATTTCCTCCATGAAAGTTCTGCAAAACTCAACTAATTTAAGTTGTCCTGACATCGATCAATGGAGTGCAAACGAACGTACCGGCATGGCAGCGGTTGGAGGAAGAAACACGTTTGCTGATTTGTTGATGGCAGTTGCAGATGCAGCGAATACTGACAGTGGCAACTGGCGGTGGCGACAAAAAGTGGGTGGTGGAGAATGAGAGTGGAAGTGATGAAGAGTAGTGTAGATATGTTGAAAGATTGAGTGGTGAGAGTGAAAGAGTGAGATAGTAATTTTGAATATGAAAGTAAAATGAGTGAAAAATTAAGCAGTTTTTGTTTAACAATTTTATTTTATTTTTAAAATACATAAGGACAAATATGTAAAAAACTATTAGGGCATTTTAGACTTTTGACAAAAGTGGTCTGTATATAATAGTCGATAATCTACAAGTAGAATCTCCCATTACTTTATACATATTAGTTTTAGAGTAGAATTTATGTTTTTGACAAGCAAGTTTTGAACCTTAGATGTCTTACTTACTAGATAAAAGTTAACCACTACACAACTAATTTTAATTGTTTTTTTATATATATTTTAAATATAGTTATTGAATTAACACTCATATTATTGTAGTATATATCTCATGTTTATTTATTGATACTCTTTAATAGTTAACCTCTGTTTAACATTATTTGTTTATTATAGTTTTAATTTAATTATGTATCTACTGTATTAGTTTTTTGAAATGGTTCAAACATAAGTAATATTCTGAATTTTGTATTTATAGGCTAGCAGAATACTCATTTTGAAAATATTTGTTTTAATTATCTCTAAAAAAAGACTATAGTATGTAGATAATTAAATTAGAATTCTAACGACACATATGATGTTAAGTTTTAATTTTCTCATCAGCAGTGTTGCGAATTTTTGACAATTTTACTAACTTTGACCAAATTTTAAGGTTGATGGAAAAATAGAAACTCAACTATAAAATAGAATATTTTTCCATCAACCATAAAATTTGGTCAAAGTTAGTAACATTATAAAAAAAAAGTAGCGACACTAATTTGACTAAATTTTATGATCGATGTGAAAATTGAAACATTATATCATATGTGTCGTTAGAGTTCTAATTTAATTATCTACATACCATAATCTTTCTAACTTTTTAAAAGATGACTGAAAAAATATATTTCTAAATGAGTATCCCTGTAGCATATAAATACTATATTTAGAATATTACTTATTTTTCAAACATTTTAAAAAATTAATACAGTAGATAAGAATTAAATTAAAACTATAATTAAACAAACAACATTGATGTTAATTACTAAAGAGCATCAATAAATAAACATGAGTTGTTTAATATAATAATATGAGAGTTGTTTCAATAAATATATTTGAAGTATATAAAAAGTAGTTGGAATTAGTGGCGTATTAGTAAACTTTGTAGCTAGTAAGTAAGAGGTCTAGGGGCTAAAATATGCGAGAATCATTTTTTTATATATCATTTTAGACTACATTTGGGTAACTATAAAAATACGGGGTCGATATGATAATTAGTTTTCTTAAAATTAGTACGGGCAAATATATAAAAAGTTATTAGAAATTTTGTCTTTTAACAAAAGTGGTATGTATAAACAATATATTTAAAATTAGATAATTTCTAAAATACAAAAAAACTGAATTAAAAAGAAAAAACATAAATATAAAAACATGATTTTTTTTATAAAAAATAAAATATAATTTTTATAAAGACCCCTTGGTTTCAATTAACCCAGTCAGTCAATGTCGAACCTTGACCGAGGTCAATTTAACCCAATCGGTCATTGCCTATGTTTTTTCTTTAAAAATAAATTAATAATTACCAATTTTTTATACTTTTAGATTTAATTTTAAGTTTAATAAAAAGAATTTATTGTGCTTCTTTCGTTATATATATATATATATAAGTTGATTAAATTAATTTTCAAAATATATTTTTATTTTGTTCCTTATTTACCCCATTTATTCTAATTTATTTTTATTTCTCAATCGCTACGTTATTAGTTTGTTAGTTAAACTTAATAGTCAATAATAATTTAGAATAAAAAAATAACATTAAGAAATATAAGGTATTATAAAACAATATAAGAATATTAATCGATAACATGAGTTAAATGTAGACTAGTGCGATACTATTAATCAAATAAAATATGTATATCAACTTGTCATTGTGATACAGCGGGTACACTCTTGAATCCTTGATCATTCTATCTTTATTTTTTTATTTTTAAATTTCCACACTTGTTTTATTTTAATTACAAAATACAATTTGCTAGTGGGTGCATGGACTTTAATGGAGTTGTTCCGATAAAGCATTATTAATTGTGATTTGGCCTCCTTCAGCTGTACATTTGCCATTTGCTCTGGTCATCACTAGACCCACATATATAAATATAGATCATTTCTTAATCAGATGGAATGGGGTCGTCAAATCTGCTCCTTTTATAAAATAATTATTATAATTATATATAAGACATATTTTAGTTGTAATTATTAAATGATTAAGTTTTTTTTTGTTTTTTTTTATAATTATGGATTAAAATAACGTAGGTGACAACTAATCACCCAATTTCAAATTACACAACCAAAACTAGCTAACTTTAACAATTTGTGAAATAGAAAAGTCAACGGCGTCTTTTCAGAGCGCGCTAATAGTTTCCTTCGGAGGTGAACTATGAATTTCAAACACATGCCGTTGTTTGAGAGTCATACCCGCCATGGTATTCGCTACCGCATTTGCTTCTCGAAAAATATGTTTGAACTTCATTCTTTCGAACTGCATCAATAACTTCGTGCAATCCGCAATGATTGACAATAGTTTTTATTTGACATATTTTCGTCAGAGATTACAAGGGCTGAGAGGGCGTCCATTTCAAGATGAGTAGATTTTAATATGAGTGTCTTTGCCAACAGCAGCCCGTCTCGGATGACCCAACATTCCGTAGTGAGACTGTTTTAGTGTTGGGTATTGATAGTGACGACCCAATATGGGAAAGGCCTCGAAGGCCCAATAAATTTGCAGGGGGTGAAACCCATACCATTTAAACAAGGCCAACCCACGGTAAGGTTACTCTGGCCCTCATAAAGTGGTCCAGTATCGAATCCAAACTAAAGTGGACGCCAAAGTGCCACTTCAGGTCGCCATTGGCCAATGCCAAAGTCTCCCACTGCTCGCCATGGGAGTGCTCGCCAAGGGAGTGCCATGGGAGTGCTCGCCAACAATCAAGGTCGCAGCCATAGGAGTGCTCGCCATGAAGAGAGCCTTGCCACTCTCCTCTGGTCCCACCAACCGTTAATAAGGATATAGCCACGATATCCCGCATATCTCGGGCACATATTCACTAAAGATTAGATATGGTAACTGCAATATCTCGCCGTAACCGCAATATCTACTATCTAAATCTTCAACAACACAATATTCACGAAGATATACAGTTACCTTATACGGTTTGGTATCTCCTACTCTATAAATACCTTTGCTTTACATACATTCAATACGTTTTGAGCTATATACACACATATACTCATTTAAGCATCAGAGAGGGACCCAGAGGCACCCCCTCTGTTGCGATCCCTTTCTTGCAGGTTCATCGGAGCTCAGGCGAAAGCGCGCGATCACCATCTCCTTGGCATTCAATTCATTACCAGATCAGCATTCAGGAAATCACGATCCAACATTTGGCGCCGTCTGTGGGAAAACGAGCAAAACAGTCATACATACTCGCTCTAACCGTAATCATCGGAAAGAAGCTAACGAACAATCCTCGGATAGCTCTAATTCTGCTGCCGCTTCGCCACTCCACCAAGAACCTGCAAGCCAATCAGTCTGTGATGCCGTCCCTCCGAGACCGGCACGTGAACACATTGGCAATTCGAGAACGACCCCTGTTCCAAACGTCGCAGAGATTCCAGATCGACAAACCATCCAAGAGGCTTGGGAAACCATTCAGGTAACCGCAGAGATGATATCCCTCTTGGAAACCATCATAGGACAGGCCCGCAGAAAAACCCCTGCTCCTCATGAAGATCCTTGTCCTACGGGGCCACCGGAATCAGAAACTGGAAATCCTGGCACCACAGCCCCTCAAGAAGATCAAGAGATGACCTTTGGACACCAATCCTTACCTCCGGCCTCCACTGAGACGCCGACGGTCACTCACTCTGTCAATCCATCAAGTTCTGCACCGACTGGAGGACAGCAGCCCCAATTCACTCTTGACCGAGTTGAGGAGCTTATCACTAAGAGACTCAAAGAACAACGCGAAACCGTCATGACTCCCTTTAAGGAACGATCAGCTCATCTCTTCACCAATGACCTGGTCGTCATCAAGACCCCAAAGGATGTCGTCGCCAGGGCCATCCCCGAGTATAGTGGTGGAGGCGCCCTCATTATACATGTTAATAAGCATGAAGCCTCTTTGTTGGGTAAGTCGACTGATCCGAATCACTTAGCCCTGTTATTTCTGTCGACCCTTTTGGGTTCGGCGGCGTCTTGGTTCTTTGGTGTCCCTGCAGGATCAAGAAGGGTAAGAAGGGTCGAGAAAAGCCTAGATCGGAAAACCCAGGACCAAGACATCCAGAGGTCCCCGAGTATTTCACGCCTTTAAACAGGCAGATCTCGGCGGTACTAGTCGAGATGGAAAGGTCTCTGGCAAGGCCACCGAGACCCCGTAAGAGTGGTCAGCCCATGGGGAATGACACCGAGAGCTATTGCAGATATCACAAGCGCGACATCGAAAAGCTGATAAAGAGAGGAATGTTGAAGGAATGAATTCACAAGGCTGGACAGTCAGAATAAACTTTCAGCTAAGTGGGAAGGACCATACAAGCAAGTGATTCCTTCATAAACATGTTTACTCGAAGCAAATCGAAGACAAAAGCCCTATCACCAAAGATAGACCACAAAAGCCCTAGCAACAAAGTTAGGCCAAAAGCCCTATCACCAAAGATAGGCCACAAAAGCCCTGACGCCAAAGTCAGGCCAAAAGCCCTAACAACAAAGTTAGGCCACAAAAGCCCTAGCAGCAAAGTTAGGCCAAAAAGCCCTATCACCAAAGATAGGCCACAAAAGCCCTAACAACAAAGTTAGGCCACAAAAGCCCTAGCAACAAAGTTAGGCCAAAAAGCCCTATCACCAAAGATAGGCCACAAAAGCGCTGACGCCAAAGTCAGGCCAAAAGCCCTAACAACAAAGTTAGGCCACAAAAGCCCTGTCGCCAAAGACAGGCCAAAAGCCCTATCACCAAAGATAGGCCACAAAAGCCCTGACGCCAAAGTCAGGCTAAAAGCCCTAACAACAAAGTTAGGCCACAAAAGCCCTGTCGCCAAAGACAGGCCAAAAGCCCTATCACCAAAGATAGGCCACAAAAGCCCTGATGCCAAAGTCAGGCCAAAAGCCCTAACAACAAAGTTAGGCCACAAAAGCCCTGTCGCCAAAGACAGGCCAAAAGCCCTAACAACAAAGTTAGGCCACAAAAGCCCTAACAACAAAGTTAGGCCACAAAAGCTCTGCCGCCAAAGACAGGCCAAAAGCCCTAACAATAAAGTTAGGCCACAAAAGCCCTAACAACAACAAAGTTAGGCCACAAAAGCCCTGTCGCCAAAGTCAGGCCAAAAGACCTATCACCAAAGATAGGCCACAAAAAAGCCCTAACAACAAAGTTAGGCCACAAAAGCCCTGACGCCAAAGTCAGGCCACAAAAAAGCCCTAACAACAAAGTTAGGCCACAAAAGCCCTGTCGCCAAAGTCAGGCCAAAAGCCCTATCACCAAAGATAGGCCACAAAAAAGCCCTAACAACAAAGTTAGGCCACAAAAAGCCCTATCATCAAAGATAGGCCACAAAAGCCCTGACGCCAAAGTCAGGCCAAAAGACCTAGTAATAAAGTTAGGCAAAATAAAAGCCCTGACGCCAAAGTCAGGCCAAAAGTCCTAACAATAGAATTAGGCAAAGACAGGCCAAAAGCCCTGACACCAAAGTTAGGCCAAAAAGCCATGTCGCCAAAGACAGGCCAAAAGCCCTGACGCCAAAGTCACCAAAAAGCCCTAACGCCAAAGTTAGGTCAAAAGCCCTGACGCTAAGGTCAAAAAGCCCTGTCACCAGAAGTCGAACGCCCCCACGTAGAAACCACTCTCCAGCTCCGCCTGAGCAATTTGGCCCATCCCAGAGCAGGAGGGTGATAAACCTGATTGCTATAAGGTTTGGTGCCGGAGGCGAGGGGTCCAATGCAAAAGAAGTCTATGCTACCCAAATCTCTACAGCTGTCCAACTGGGAAGAACAAAGACCTACACTAAAAGGCGAACGAACCCACATCAAGGGTAACAGTTCCCTTACAAATTGGGCACAACGGAGCAGACGAACCAATAAGGTAACAGTCTCTCCAAAGAAAAACTTAAGAGAGCGAACGAATCTTAGGTAACAGCTTCCTAAAAGGCGAGCGAATCTAAAGGTAACTGTTCCTTTGAAAAGCGAAGTTGAAAACAAGAATGGTAAAACATCCTAAAGCTTTCCAGCTTCCTAAAAAGGCGAGCGAATCTTGGGTAACAGTTCCCCAAAAAGGGCGAACGAATCCGAGGTAACAGCTTCCTATAAGGCGAGCAAATCTTAGATAACAGTTTCCTACGACTAGGCGAACGAATCCGAGGTAACAGCTTCCTAAAAGGCGAGCAAATCTTAGATAACAGTTTCCTACGACTAGGTGAACGAATCTAAGGACCGAAATACTAAAAGGCGAACGAATCCATAAAGGATGACAGTTTCCTTAAAGGCATAATCCTTGGGTAACAGTTTCCTTAAGAAACATGGCGAAAGGAACTGACGAGCCGATAATAGGCCACAGTCCTTCCCCCGAAACCTAAAGGAGCGAAAAGAACCTCTAAAGGGTAACATTTCCTCCAAAGAAAGGTCCAAGACCCTTTGAATGAAAACAAAAAGGCGAGACTATTCTACAAAAGCTGAAGCGAAGTTGAAAACAAGTATGGTAAAACTTCCTAAAGCTTTCAAGCAAGATAGACATCGGAAGAACAACCAAGTATACTCGAAGTCAAACAAAAACCAAGGCTTACGAAACAAAAAGACTCGATATCAAAATTGGGCGAAAGACCTAACGCCAAAATTAGGCAAAAAGACCTAACACCAAAGTTAGGCAAACCAAAAGACCCGAAAGACCTGATGACTGAATCAGGTGAAAGACCTAGCACCAAAGTTAGGCGAAAGACCTGATGCCAAAGTCAGGCACAAGACCTGTTATCAAAATCAGGCGAAAAGACCTAAGGAAAAAGTTAGGCAAATAAGGCCTAAATATAAAAATCAGACAGAAGTCCTAGCGCAAAAGGCGAGCAATCCGTCAAGGAGTCCGTTCTCTTATAAGTTGGGCAAAAATTGAGAAGTAACATCCAAAGCGAATGAATCCATATCAAAGGTAACAGTTCCTTTGCGAAACAAACACAAGAAAGTGGGCGAATGAACCTAGGGCGACCACTTACTAAAAGATGAATGAGCCTCGGGTAACAGTTCCCCGTGATTAGACGAACACTCCAAAGATCTAAAACCTTAACAAAGCGAACACATCTACAAAAGATGATAGTTTCCTTAAAGGTATGATCTTCGAGTAACAGTTCCCTTAAGAAACTTTGGTGAAGGGAATGGATGGTCCAAGATCCTATATGGCGAGACTCTCCTACATAAGCTAAAGAGAAGTTGAAAACAAATATGGTAAAACTTCCTAAAGCGTTCGAACGAAAAGATATCGGAAGAACGACCAAACACATTCGAAGTCGAAAAAGAGTAAAGGCTTACGAAATTAAAGGCGTTCATTATAATAATATCCGAGTCTAAAATCAAAAGAATAATTACAACTATTCCAAAAACAAAGGGAAGTAAAAGTGATTATCGATAAAAAGAAGGATGAGCAAAAAGCAGGAGGATGAACAGGCTCCCTTGACCTGAAACTCTGCATCGACTCGGTCGCCTGAAGGCCTGAGACCTCAAGGTCTGGGTTCATCAGGGGATGCAATCTCCTTCTCAGCCCCGGGGGCAGCCTCATCGCCAAGGAGCTTCCTTGGTGTAGCCGCTCTCAATGAAGTCCTGAAGAGACTTCACCTCCCAGAGAGGAAACTAGGGATCAATCCCTTGAATCTCGTCGACCAAGATCTGGAGGTAGGCAGCAGCCTCGACCTTTATCACCTCTAAGGCGCAGTCAGAGAACTCCTCGGACTTCTTAAAGTCCTCGACCACGCTAAGGGGGGATGGGACAACCTTAAGATTTAAGGAAAGATGCTCCTGCTCAGCCATCGAGGCATCCTTCTGCACCCAGGACTCTTTCAGTTGAGCCCTGAGGTCACCATTCTCTGCCTCTAGACAAACAGAGTACTGGTCGACATCCTTGATCCGAAACTCATAGACGCCTAGGCAGCTAACAACCTCGTCTTAGCCCGCTTGGAAAATAGACTGATGAATTTAGGTCCTCAAGTGCGGTCAATGAATTTAGGTCCCAGACTGATGGGTCAGAAATTTATCCAATCAATAAAGACTGGCGCGGAATGATGAACCCCGACCTTGAGTGTCAGTTGTACGAACTGATGAATGCGCCCAAGCATCGACTCTGAAGTTTCCGCCCCTGAGCGGATTGAACAGAAGTTTGGTTGCCTATGATGTCGGAAGAAGTCATCAATGATGTTCCGATCACTCCCCGACAGCTCTCCAAAGCTCGAAGGAGTATCCCGTTCTGACTGAGAAAGCTTTTTCGATGATAAAAAGAGAGAAAGGAAAAATTGAAACAGATGGATGAAAGAAGATATGAACTCTGGAATGCAAATGAATTGAGTGCGTAAAAGACTAAATGCTAAAGTTCAACCTTTTTAGCCAAAACGAAGGAAACCAAATGGGCATGTAAGAAACGGCTCAGATAATGATTACACCCTTTTGGGTAAAACCGAAGTAATGTCAGAATTCCAAGGGTTACATCGGGGAGACAAAAGGTTGGAACGACACGAAAAACCTGTGAGTCTGCCCACTGGTTACGGAAGACAGAGAGACAGACATGCCTCAAAAGTCCTCTCGACTTTCGCTAACTGTCCATTCATTAAAATGTTCGAAATCTTACACAAAAAAGGTGATTTCCAAAACCTATACCAGACCTCTCCTAACACCCTCGCAACGATAGTGTTCGCCCAAAGAGTGAAGAATGAGCATCCATAAACCTTGGAAACCCAAAGTGTTCGCCTAATGGGGTAAGGTATCACACATTCCGAAAACTCTACGCAACCAAAATCGTTCGCCAAAGGATACAGAGCATCAAAAGGCACAAAAAGCATATAAGGAAAGCAAAAGATCCAGTCCAAAAGTCACTATCTTAAACCCTATCACAGAATCAAGCTCGACCGAAGAAACTTCACTCAAGCTTCGGGGGCAAATGTTGTGTATTGATAGTGACGACCCAATATGGGAAAGGCCTCGATGGCCCAATAAATTTGCAGGGGGTGAAACCCATACCATCTAAACAAGGCCAACCCACAGCAAGGTTACTCTGGCCCTCATAAAGTGGTCCAGTATCGAATCCAAACTAAAGTGGACACCAAAGTGCCACTTCAGGTCGCCATTGGCCAAGGCCAAAGCCTCCCACTGCTCGCCATGGGAGTGCTCGCCAAGGGAGTGCCATGGGAGTGCTCGCCAACAATCAAGGTCGCAGCCATAGGAGTGCTCGCCATGAAGAGAGCCTTGCCTCTCTCCTCTGGTCCCACCAACCGTTAATAAGGATATAGCCACGATATCCCGCATATCTCGGGCACATATTCACTAAAGATTAGATACGGTAACTGCAATATCTCGCTGTAACCGCAATATCTATTATCTAAATCTTCAACAACACAATATTCACGAAGATATACAGTTACCTTATACGGTTTGGTATCTCCTACTCTATAAATACCTTTGCTTTACATACATTCAATACGTTTTGAGCTATATACACACATATACTCATTTAAGCATCGGAGAGGGACCCAGAGGCACCCCCTCTGTTGCGATCCCCTTCTTGCAGGTTCATCGGAGCTCAGGAGAAAGCGCGCGATCACCATCTCCTTGTCATTCAATTCATTACCAGATCAGCATTCAGGAAATCACGATCCAACATTTAGCAACCCAAATTCCTTGAGAATCTAGCAACCCATTGACCCCTATAGTCTCGGATGACTCCACCGGCTCCTGCAAAACCTTGATTTCCCCTAGCAGCTCCATCTGTGTTAATTTTAAACCAATCTTTTTTTGGAGGAATCCAACTAATATCAATGGAAATAAACTCATTAGCAATGATAATTTCAAGATAAACATTTTGTTGAAATTTTGCCTGAGATAAAGATAAATTATAAACAGAAGAAAAAACAGGTTTATCATTAAAAATAAGAGAGATCCTATTTTTCCAAATGTTGCATAGAGCATATGGGAAAAAGAACTTCCACTCAACTTCTTGATTATTGACTCCTGCTTCGTGACACCCATACTTGATCCACTCATTCAAGGGGTAGTGGAACGATTGCCCCAGATTTGGCGGCCCAGTGACTGAATTCCACATCTTTTTAGCATGCTTACACTCACACAATATGTGATCTATGTCATCCACCCCAGAGTAACAAATTTGGCACAGATGGCTCAAATTACATCCTCTATGGTTCAATAGTTTGCCGGTGGCTAGTCTATCTTTAAGGCACAACCAGATAAAATACTGAATTTTTGGGATGGACTGAGTCTTCCAAACCCAATCTCATTGATTAATCACCTGATTATTTGTGTCATGACCTGCTAAAAGAAAGTATGCTGATGCTGTAGTGTAATTCCCCGAGTGTGTGACATTCCATATTTGCGTATCCGAGGATACATTGGTCTTGTCCCCTGGAGTACCTCGAAACATGTCCACAATTTTTTTGGGAAAGTCAAAAGAAGTTCTATCTAGATTCCACTCTTCATTTGGGAAGACATCTCCTACCATCAATCCGTCTTCTTCATAGTTCAGTGGACCATAGATTGCAGCTCGCAGGGGTTGATTACCCACCCAATTATCGTGCCAAAATTTAATATCCCTACCATTAGCCACCACCCACCTTGAACCTAATTTAATGGTGTTCATACCTTCATTAATTGATTTCCAATTACAAGGCATTTTATTCGAAGTAGTGAGAGAATTTCCATCCTGCTTAAATGTTCTGTTTCTAATGACCACAGCCCAATGAGTCGTTTCCTTCTTCAATCTCCAAGCCAAACTCCCCAGGAGTGCTTTGTTTCGATACAACGCCGATTGTAGACCAAGTCCCCCTAGTTTTTTCGGCTTTGTTATTTCCTCCCAATTGATCAAATGGATTTTCCTTTTCTGGTCCGTGGATCCCCAAACAAATTTTCTATTAATCCTGTCCAGTTCTTTACAAACTGAATTAGGAAACATAGTACATTGCATATAGTAGGAGGGGATTGTGGACAAGACCGATTTGACCAACGTAACTCTACCTGCCATTGATAACAGCTTTGCCCTCCAACCCGAAAGTTTATTTCTAACTTTATCCAGAACAAAGTTAAAAGAGCTAACTTTCGAGTTTGACAATTCCAAAGTAAAGCCAAGGTAAGATCCAAAGTTTTCAACTGTTCTAAACTGTAAACTCGTTGAGATCTGTGTTCTTTTGGTAGCTGGAACATTTTTTGAGAAAACCATGAATGACTTCCCCTGATTTACCTTTTGTCCTGAAGTGTCGCAAAACTCTTTTAAGACCGAGTTGATACAGTTACAATTTTCAGGTGTCGCTTCTCCAATTAGAATGAGGTCATCGACAAAGAAAACATGGGATAAGATCAAGATACCTCTTCCAACTTTTATTCATTTTCATTGTCCTTGCATAACTTTTTTATCGATAAGAAACGCCAGATATTCCATGCATAGAATAAAGATATACGGAGATAGATGATCCCCTTGTCGAATGCCTCTGGACGGGTAGAATTTGTCTAGTTTCCCCCCATTGAACAAAATTTCAATTGAATACGTGGAGATACAACTCATAATCAACTTAATGACTTTATCAGGGAATTTAAAGAAAAGGAGCGTTCTTCTGATGAAATCCCACTCAACTCTATCATATGCTTTTTCAAGGTCTATTTTGATGATCACACACCCTGTTTTTCCATGTTTATGCTTTGAAAAATGCCGCACTTCTCTAAGAAGAATGACATTATATGAACCCCTTCTACCTGGGACAAAACTAGTCTGAAATGGAGAGATGATATTGTTCAGAACTGGTCTGATTTTGTTCACTAGAGTTTTTGATATGACCTTGTAAATAGAATTGCAAAGGCTTATAGGTCTGAAGTGGGAGACCGAATTAGGCTTATTACATTTTGGAATTAAGCAGATAAACATCTCATTCCAACTTGTAGGGACATACCCTCTTTTAAACACCTCACTGATAGCATCAGTCAGAGAGCTAGCCGTACTGTTCCACAACTTTTGGAAGAAAGCCGGATGGAGGCCATCCGGCCCCGGAGCTTTAAATGGTTTAAGATCCCAAGTGACTTTCCTAATTTCTTCCAAAGTGATAAAATTGTTTAGGCGATGGATTTGATTTTCAGGTAGAGCAGTTCTCCATGCCTCTGGTTCATCAACCACTAAAGGTGAGGAAACCTTTGAGGTGGTGAAGAGATTTGAAAAGAATTTTTGAAATTCCTCCTGAATGAGTCCCTCATCGAAAATCCAATTTCCAATTAAGTCTTTAATTGCCAAGATCTTATTTCTTCTTCTTTTAACAAGAGTAAAAATATGATAGAATTTGGTGTTTGTATCACCATCTCTGATCCACTTTGTGCGGGACTTTGCAGCCCAAAGTTTTTCTTCATGGTCAAGAATCTCAGATAGCTCTGTCTGAAGATTTTTTTTCCAGAGCGACAATGAAATCATTCGGGGATTTAGCAATACACTTTTGTGCTCCTGAGATTCTCCGAAGGATTTTTTATTTCCTCTGAAAAACATTTCCAAAAATTTCTTTGTTCCAGGCTCTAACTTTGTCAGGGAAGTGGTTAATGACAGGCGTGATCCTATTACTAAATTCATTCCAAGTATTCTTAACCATTAGTTCAAAACTTGGGTGATCAAGCCACATATGTTCCATCCTAAACGGTCTAATTGCCCTGATGCCACCATCCCCACCAGAGTTTATAAGAAGCGGGCAGTGGTCAAAATGGGTTCTCATAAGATGTGTAACAGATGCATTGGGAAAACTAAATTTCCAATCCATATTAGCCATCGTCCTATCTAGTCTCTGCTGGATTAATCTATCTGAGTTCTACATATTGACCCAAGTAAACTTTGGCCCCCTAAAACCTAGGTCAATCAAGTTACAATCACTAATCATATCATTAAAGAGAGACACCCTATTCATGCATACTCTATTTCCCCTAATTTTCCAGCACTATTTGTGACATCATTAAAATCACCTACTACTAGCCAATGACAAGATATAATAGAGGCAACCGATTTTAGATTATCCCACAACAACAATCTTTCATTTAAATTGGGGCTAGCGTAAATTGCAGACATGAACCAAGACAGGTTAGAAGGGATAACTTGGATCTTGAAATGTAATTCCTGCTCTGTAGACGTCATCTTCGTAATCATTCCAGAGCACAAGGATTCCTCCCTTAAACCCGGCTTCCACCCCTAGAAATTTGTTGAACGAGAGTTTTCCTGCTTGGTCATATATCTTTTGACCACTGAGTGTAGTGTCAATTAAAATCAACAGTAGGTTTGTGAATATGACACACACTTAACAAGAAACACACACACACACTTAAATGATTAAGTTAAACGCATCGACACACACACGATTTTGTATGCTTTCATATATGTATATATATATATATATATATTACTCTAACAAGAAACAACTAACTAAAAACTTATCTAAATTTTAGAGTGAGCAAAATACTTGTTAGGATCTGGAACCGACTTATTTGGTAAAGTCCAAATAGAATGTTTAGTATTAAGGGGGAGTTTGAGAAAAAAGAATATACGTAAGAATCAGTTAAATTGGTTCCAATTATAATTTCTATAGAAACTCGAACCAAATTTATAAATAAATAAGTTTTAATTTGTTATATACAATATTTTATTAATTACTTGATTTTTTTTATTAGATTTAAATTGTTAATTTTATTTTAGTCATTTTCACTTTTATTTGTAATGATAAAAAAAATTCACATGCAAGTTACAAAATATACTTATAGTTATTTAAAAAAAGAACAAGCATATAATTAATTAAAAATGGGTCCTTAAATTTTTAGTAATAAAGTTATCGAAAGTAAATATGATTTTACATACTTACAAATGTATGTCTTTTTTCATTCAACTTTATACTTTGTCTATACACAAATATATACATCTATAATAATGTTTTGTAGACTGATTAAAAAATTAGCGGTTAATGAAAGAAAGAAACGATATGATACATATGAATAGAGTTGTACATTTTTTTAAATTAGAATGTTTTTATCAATATATATTATCATAAAAATATTGTTATAGAAAACTTGTCATAATAACTTCAGATGATATATATATTATTTAGTTTATCATTAGTAATAATTCTATCTAAAGTAACTATAATTATATATAATAACATACATACATCTCTCTCTCTATACTTTTTCAATGCAACTTTATAAATTATTATTATTAAAAATATAATTTTGCAATGTAGTATATTACTAAAATAAAAATTGTTATACAAATTGTTTGATTTTATTAAAAGTGGGTCATAATTTATATAATTTTAAATTAAGTCACTTAAAAAGTTATATAGAAGTGAGAATTATAAATTTTACATTAGTTAATTAAAATAATTAATTTTGACAAAATGATAGAGGAAATGTTTAAAAAAACATAGTTATGTAACAGTTTTAGATATTTTAAGCAATTTAATTGATACATAGATTAAGGTTTTTATTTTTCATATGTATTATTTATTACCCACATTTTAACTTTATATTTAATTTTCCTTAACATAAATATAATGACAACATACTTGGTAAGAAGAAAACACAATTTAATCTATTAGCCTATATATTCCTTATAGCCTTCTAGGGTCTTACGTTCAACTTTTAAGGGTGAATTAAGTGCTAATTACAAAAAAGCAAATCAAATTTTGATAAAAATATAAAGAACAATTCAAACGTCTTTTTTACAAACAACAAATCAAATTTAGTAATAAATAAACTTACCTAATATTGCAGTTATGTTTGGATGAATTTTTATAATTTAGACGGACTCATTTGTTGGATTCCATCTATAATGTTGACTTGTTGTTACACTTATACTTAGACAAATTATTCCATCCAAATTAGAAAAATTCGTCAAAATATAATAAAAATTTGTTGATTGCTAAATTTATTAAGTTTGGTTTGCTATTTATCAAGTTCAATTTATTTTTTATACTTTTATTAAAGTTATATTTTTTAAATAATTAACCCGTAAATTAATTAAGGGAAGTCTTTAAAAGACTTAGTAAAAGATAATTCTTGTTCCCGTAAATGAGAGTATTGTCAGATGCTTCTTGCTCAGTTCTCGAAAGGGCAGTTAAATTTAATATGAGTATGTAATTTGTTAATTGATTTCGTTTTACTAAATATTTGAATTGAATATTTTTATCATATAAAAAGTAAGTTTCGTCAAATTTTATATAAATTTAACATGAAATATTTTTAAAAATTGTAAAAATACCTTAAAGTTTAATATAATAAAAAAACTCCTCAATGTTTGAATTTACAAATGAAGTTCTCAAAATAATACAAGTTATATATATAATTAATAACTAAAAGCTACTAAAATTGAAATTGTATTTTTTTAAGATTTTTTTTTCAAACATAAAATTTTAATAAATATTTAAAATTTTCTTTTAAAAATTGAAAATAAAATTAAACTTCAAATTTTTATTTGTTTATTTATTATATAAAAATGAGGTTAATTACTTTAGAATCATAGTAAAATATTAGTGTTTTTAGTAGTTTTTAAAGCAGTTTTTTCAAATTTAATAGAAAGTTTAACAAAGCTATTTTTTTGTATAATATAAAAGGTTAAACTAGCAATTTGCTAGTTAAACTGAAAATATATTATTTAACCAATTAATATTAGGATAAGACAAAGCGGTCAAGTTTAGAAGGGACTGCCTCTTCTTTAAATTTAGAAAAGATGTTTTCATTGATTTTCTAATTAATGTTTTTTTTTTGTTCGATAGATCGCTTTACTTGTTATAAATAAAATATCGTGACATGTCATCACGGATGTTCGGGATTACAATCAAACTTATTGAAGGTCAAGCTTAACATGAAAGATTAGGGACCTAAGTGTATTTGTTCTATAGTGTAAAGTGTAATTATCTTGTTTGTTTGTTTTGCTATTTTGTCCTTTTATGTTTATTAGTGACTGCATATAACGAAGGTTATTGCAGAGTAGAAGGACAACGCTCCATAATCAGGTGGTCTGCTAGGGTTTCCGCCGCTTCCATTTTCTCTCCTCCATACTCAGATGTCCTGATTTTCACATGGTATCAGAGCATCAAGGCTTTGATATGCCTTCTTAGATCCGCATGCGTGCACGCTTCTTCCGCTCGCTTGCTGTTCGTTTCGCCTTCCGTTCGCTCTTCTTGAATGAAATCTCGATCTACACCTTTGGCCGAACAAGAACGGTTTATGTCTTAACTTTTTTTCTTGCATGTTAGCCGCCTTGTGAGCGGAATGCTCTGGATCACTTTGAGATATTCTTGCGTTCGTTGACATGTTCTGAAATTGTTTTTTTACAAGCGTTGTTGTTTTTTCCTTCGCTTTAGATCTCCTTTCATTTCGATTTCTTGTCCATTACTGGAGATAAGTACAAGACTTTCCTTGCGTGGGTATTTTTTGGTTTGGGTGCTGTTTGGCTATTATTTAGCTGGTGGTTGTATCTGTATGTCTGTACTCTTGTCATTTCATCTCTGTTTGTCTGAACTCTCATCTTTTTGTTCTTATGTGTGACTTCAGTGAATCCTGCATGAGTCCTGCTTGTCTTAATACCGTTGCTTATGACCATAATCCTTGGATTTTAGACACTGAAGCCACTAATTACATGAGTTGCAGATCAGATTGGCTAATTGATTTCAAAATACAAGTTCTAAAGTTCAATTACCAAATGGCTCACATTCAACTGTTTCTGGAATTGGAAATTTTGTTTTCAACACTTCGAAGAAGTTAACTGATGTTTTGTATGTGCCTGAATTTAAGTACAATTTGCTATCCATTGGAAAATTGACAAAAGACCTAGGTTGTTCTGTCATTTTCTATTCAAAATTTGTGTTAATTCAAGATTTATTGAGTGGTATGGTGTTGGGGATTGGTAAAGAAGTTGCTGGAGTATCTTTTTAACACCCCTTTTACCAAATATTCAGCCCTACAAGCTTCTTCACAAAATCCTCAATCCATTTTATGGCATAAACGGTTGGGTCATCTCCCCATACAAACTCTTAGAAAATTTGACTCTCTTAAGTCTATTTGTTTTCAGAATATGAATATAACAGAATGTATGGTTTGCCCTATGGCAAAACAGCATAGGTTACCTTTTCCAAACAGTAGCTCCAACACTTATTGTCCATTTGAACTCCTACATATGGATATTTGGGGACCATACCAAAGACCCACTTATGATAATAAGCGTTACTTCCTTACTATTGTTGATGACTATACTCGTACTACTTGGACATATTTGCTTAGTCTCAAATATGATGTTATTGTTGTTATAACTCATTTTTTTGCCTTGGTTCGAAATCAGTTCAATACCACTATAAAAAGGGTAAGAACAGATAATGGAAAATAATTTTTCAATGAGCAATGTAAGTCTTTGTTCCAAAAACAGGGGGTTATTCATGAAAGTAGTTGTCTGTATACTCCTCAACAAAATGGAGTTGTTGAAAGAAAACATAAGCACCTCTTAGAAGTTGCTAGGGCATTAAAGTTAGAAGCTAACATCCCTCTCAGATTTTGGGGTGATTGCATTCTCACTGCATGTTATCTCATCAACTTAATGCCTACTCCTGTTTTATAAGGTTTATCTCCGCATGAAAAATTACTTGGAAAGCCACCAAAAATTAATCACTTGCGTGTATTTGGTTCTTTATGTTATGCGAAAGTATTACCTAATACTGATAAATTTGCTTCACGTTCCATAGCATGTGCGATGATGGGTTACTCTTTAACTCAAAAGGGATATAGATTGCTCAATTTACAAGCAAAGAGTTTTTTTGTAAGTCGTGATGTGAAATTTATTGAGCATGTATTTCCTTTTAAGATGATGTCAAAAGATAATGATAATCTGTTCACACATGAATCAATTGATCTATCAGATGCTAACCTCGATTTCCTGCAGCCTACTAACTCATTTGATTGTCATGAGAGTTCTGATAATATTGAAAATGTCAGCATTAATGAAAATGCTGCAGTTAATACTGATAATGCAGGAAATTCTGATATGCCCCCCAATCTTAATGAAGAGCCTCGAAGGTCTTCTAGAGTAGTGAAACCTCCTTTGTGGCAGAATGACTACGTAATGTCAAACAGTTGTTGTACTCAACATCCTCTCCAGAATCATATTTCCTATGATTCAATTAGCATGTGTTACAAATGTTTCCTTAGCTCTGTTGATATGATTGATGAACCAACAAATTTTTTTCAAGCATCGAAAGATGCAAATTGGGTTTCTGCCATGCAGGAAGAAATACAAGCTTTAGAAGATAATAAAACTTGGGATTTAGTGCCCCTTCCTGCAGGAAAACGTGCTATTGGATGCAAATGGGTATACAAAATAAAATATTATTCTGATGGCTCTCTTGAACACATAAAGCCAGGTTGGTTGCCAAAGGCTACAGTCAGAAAGAAGGAATTGATTATACTGACACTTTCTCTCCTGTTGCAAAAATGGTCACTGTTCGAACTTTATTGGCCATTGCTGCCAAACAGAACTGGCCCTTATATCAAATGGATGTATTTAATGCTTTTTTGCAGGGTGATCTAAATGAAGAGGTATATATGGACTTACCTCATGGATTTTGCAAACAGGGGGAGAGTCACCTTGTTTGTCGTTTGCAAAAGTCCATATATGGACTGAAGCAAGCATCCAGACAATGGAATGTTAAGCTTACTGAAGCTTTGGTGAGGAATGGTTACATACAAAGCTTATATGATTACTCTTTATTTACCAAGAAACGTGGGTCCGAGATAGTTGCATTATTAATATATGTTGATGATCTTGTGATTACTGGTAATAGTGAGTCTTTAATATCTGAACTTAAGTCTACCTTAGAAAACAACTTCAGAATGAAAGATTTGGGTGAGTTAAAATATTTTCTTGGGATTGAAATAGCTAAGGTCTTGTTTTGTGCCAAAGGAAATATGCACTTGAACTTCTTTCTGAGGTAGGATTACTTGGTGGAAAAGCTTGTAAGACTCCTATGGAACAGAATCTCAAGATGACTAGTAAAGAATATGATGAGAATTTTGGACTGAAAACAGATGATGTCTTAGTTTCTGATCCCAGTGTTTATCGAAAATTGATAGGTAAGCTGTTGTATTTAACTATAACTATAACTAGACCTGACATTTCCTTTTCTGTTCAATGTTTAAGTCAATATATGCAGAATCCAAAAAAATCTCATTTAGATTCAGTTTATAGAATAATTAAGTATATTAAGAATCAACCTGGATTAGGTATTTTACTATCTTCTGATAAAAATACTGATTTAGTTGCATTTTGTGATTAAGATTGGGCTAGCTGTTTGGAAAGCGGAAAGTCAATTTCTGGTTATTGTGTTAAATTGGGAAATTCTTTAATTTCTTGGAAAGTAAAAAAACAGGCAACTATTTCTAGGTCATCTGCTGAGGCTGAATATAGAAGTATGGGCAGTACTGTGTCTGAAATTATTTGGTTGAGAGGTTTAATAAGGGAACTTGGCATTTCTTGTGATTCTCCTTCTGCTTTGTATTGTGATAATAAAGCTGCCTTAAAGATTGCTTCTAACCCTATGTATCATGATAGAACAAAGCACATTGACATTGATTGTCATTTTATTAGAGAACACATCAATATTGGTACTGTTAAGACATGTTATGTGAAGACAAATGATCAGTTAGTAGATGTTTTCACGAAAGCACTTGGAAAACAACAACATTATTTTTTGTTGAATAGGTTGGGTTTGAAGGATATCTTTCAAGATGTCAGCTTGAGGGGGAGTATTGAAGGTCAAGCTTCACATGAAAGATTAGGGACCTAAGTGTATTTGTTCTATAGTGTAAAGTGTAATTATCTTGTTTGTTTGTTTTGCTATTTTGTCCTTTTATGTTTATTAGTGACTGCATATAACGAAGGTTATTACAGAGTAGAAGGACAACGCTCCATAATCAGGTGGTCTGCTAGGGTTTCCGCCGCTTGCATTTTCTCTCCTCCATACTCAGATGTCCTGATTTTCACAAAACTCAAATAAAGATAGTAATGGTAGTGGGGGTCTTTCAACCAAATCTTCTATACTCACTCCAATCTTGTTTGCTTCGTTATCCAATTTGCACATTCATTTGCCGTTATTGGAATAGCTCGCCATTGCACTCGCTCTATTTGTCGTGCTAGTGCTCGGATGTTCGGTATTATGTTGGAGACCCTCCAGTTTGTCGGTCCTTCTTTAAGTTGTTTATGGACCGTTTGTGAATCGGTTTCAATGATGATGCTTTGCCATCCTTATTGTATTGCTAGCTTCACGCCTTCTTGTATTGCAAATGCCTCCATGGTCTCTATGTCCCCGCTCCAGTATCTTCTATTTGTGCCACCTAGGACTTTACCTTCTTTGTTTCTTGTTACCACTCCAATGTTGGGCCTCCTCGTTTGGTTACACCATGATGCGTCATAATTGATCTTCACGATGTTCTCCTCCAGTGGTTGCCATCTTCGGTTCGGTCGGGTTTGATCCGTAGGTGGTTCGGCTCGGTTCTTCCCCTCTTGGTCCTCGAACACTTTGCTTGATCTCCATCATGGTTCGCCTCACGTTCGGTTGGGTTGCCTCAAAGGCGGTTTTGCACCTTCCCTTCTAGATTTTCCAACATGTGATTAATGTGAGTAACCACCGTCTCTCGCCTATCGGTCCCATACCTTTTGTTCCCTTCCGCATTTCGCCGAGCCAGTGCTTCATATCGGTTCCGTGCGGTCGGTCGATCTTCATTCCTAGCACCTACATCCATATAGATTCGATCCATGCACACTCTAAGATCATATGTTCCCTTGTCTCCGCTCTCTCGCATATAGGACACCAATGGTGGTAGTCATGCCCCGCCTCACTAAGTTTTCCTTGACGGCTAGTGCATTTGTTGTTAGTCTCCATATGAAATTTGTGATCTTCGGTTGCATTTTCGTCGCCCATATTTCCTTACAAATGTCCTCTTGCTATCCGTTCGGCTCCCCCTATTTCGGTCATTTGCCTCCCTTATATTGTGGTACACCGATCTCGCTTGTGGTACTCCATCTCTTGTCTGTGGCCATATGAAACGATTCGTACCCCTCTCCTTCGGTATTGGTATACTTAGGATGTGTTCCACATCTTGTTGGTTCATGATGGTTCGCATAATCTCCTCATTCCATCTCCCATCCGGTCTCATCAAATCGCTGATTCTTAGCTCCCCCCATGCTCCACTATCGATTCATTGCTTACCCATGCACCCTCTTTTGTATAAATCCACGGGTCCTCGAAGACTCGGATGTCCTCTCCCGAACCTACCATCCACACGCCCTACCTCTTCATGACATCCCGCCCATGGAGCAAACTACTTCATCCGCACGACGCTCGTCCTCCCCATCTTGCCTCTAGGAAAGTTGTCCTTGGGAAATAAATCCTCTTTATCACCCTTGCACACAAAGAGTTCGGCTCGGCCATGATCCTCCCCGCCATCTTTGTGAGTAAGGCCGTGTTGAAACTTTGCAACTCCCTAAACCGAGGCACCCTTTGTTCTTTGCCGTGGTGAGCAAGTCCCACCTTCTCCAATGCATTCGCTTGCCCTCCGGTGTTTGTCCCCACCAAAAGTCTGCGATCATTGAATCTATTTCACCGCACCATGTCTTGGAGAGGTGGAAGACACTCATCACATAAGTCGGAATTGTCGTGATGACCGCCTTGATTAGTACATCTTTCCCCGCTTGGTTCAATGTCTTGGTCCTTTATCCCGCCAACTTATCCTTGATTCTTGTCTTAATTGAGCCCAAAGCCTCCTTATTTGATCTCCCCCATATCGATGGGAGACCCAAGTATTTGCTCGGATCTCCCGTGCTTTGAATGTTTAGTGCCTCTTCCACTACTTTCCTCTCCTCGATCCTTGCTCCCTTGTTGAAATAAAGCGCTGATTTCCCCTCATTGATTCTTTGTCCCCGTGCCTTACAATATGTTTCCAATATCACCTTTAGGTTGATCGCGTTCTCGTGTGTCCCCTTGATAAAGAACAATGAGTCGTCCGCAAAGAAAAGGTGATGTAGTTCCAGGCATTGTCGTTTCATGCGGATTCCTTGTATTCTTTGATCCCGGGTTGCTCCTTTCAAACTTCTCGAGAGCACATCCGGTAAGTGTATGAATAGGTAAGGTGATAGTGGATCACCTTGTGGAAGTCCTCTAGTCGGTCTTATTGTGCGGGATCGGTCACCATTGACCAACACTTGGTACGTTGGTGTTGATATGCACTCCTTGATCCACCCAATCCACCTTTCCGCAAAACCTCTTCTTCTTAGTGTCGTGAGGAGGAAGCCCCACTCCACTCAGTCATAGGCCTTTTGCACATTGATCTTCAAAGCACACTCCACATGTGTTTTGCTTCGGTTTCCCTGGAGATGGTGAAAGACCTCATGAGCTACCATAATGTTGTCCTGTATGTTCCTTCCTGACACAAATGCACTTTGGTACGGGGTGATAAGTTCCGATAAATACACCTTTAGGCGATTCACCAGAACTTTTGATATAATCTTATACAGGAAATTACAGCAACTAGTAGGCCTAAACTCGGTTGGCAATGTTGGTATTCCGACTTTAGGTATTAACACTATCTCGGTATGGTTCAAAGTGTTTGGAATGATACCTGTTTCGAAGAAGGTCTTGACCACGGTGATGACATCCACTCCCACGACCTTCCAGTTCCTTTGATAGAATAGACTCGGGAAACCATCTGGACCCGAAGCTCGAGATCCTCCTAGTTGGTATGTCGTCTTTCGGATCTCCTCATCCGTTACTTCCTTCGTCAGACTATCATTCATATCTTGGGTGATTTGGTTCGGCACCAATCCGAACAACTCCTCCCCCAGTTCGGTTTCCTCCATCGTGAAAATCTCCCCAAAGTACCGCCCTAGTTCCCCGGTTATGTCCTCCTCGCTCGTGAGTCAAACCCCATTCGGTCCCCTCAGCCGACCGATTTGGTTTCTCCTCCGTCTAGATATCGTGGTTTGATGGAAGTACGTTGTGTTACGGTCCCCCTCTCTTAGCCACTTAACCCTCGAGCGTTGTCTCCAATATGTTTCCGCCCGAGCCCATAACCCTTGTATCTTGCCTTTCAATCTTTTCTCCTCTTCAACATTTTGGTCCATGGTCCCTTGCGTGTTCCTTCTTAGGGCCTCCTTTGTCTCGGCAATTTCTCGAAGGTTATTCCCGAAATGTTCGCGGCTACATTTTATAAGCCTCTTTCGGAATTTGGGCAACTTTGCACCCACGCCTCTACGGTTTGCCCCTCTCCATGCCTCATCTATGGTCTCCTGGCATGTCGGGTGTTCGAACCACATCGCCTCAAATTTGAAACGTTGCGTAGTTCTCCTCTTTGGCTGGTCTAATTGGATCACCAATGGTGTATGGTTTGATCCAATCGGTAGCTCATTGATGCACCTTCCTTGTTAGTGTCTCGTCGCCCATTCACCATTTACTAGCACCCGGTCCAATCTCTCACTAATCTGTTCATTGTCACTTCTATTGTTACTCCATGTGAATTGGTTCCGGGTTGCTCCCAAGTCTTCCATGTGAAGCTCACTAATGAGTTGTTTGAACACATCCATTTGGCGTTGTGATTTACCTCTTCGTCCTTGTTTTTCATGTTGATGACATATCATATTGAAGTCGCCTAGTATCATCCATTGGCCTCGTCGGCCACGACCAAGTGTTCTTAGTTGGTCCCACATTTGCGTCCTCTCGTGTGCCTCCGTACTTGCATGTACCCATGTCACAAACATTGTTTCCTCGTGTAGTTTGAACACCACCTCACAATCGATCCATGTTCGGTCCGTTCGAATGATTTTCATTTTTGTTTCATCCATCCACCAGAATGTGAGTCCCCCTCCTATACCATTCAATCTGATATAGTGCTCGTGGTCCATTCCCATTCGTTTGTGTATCCTCTCACAATAGGTATCACCATTCTTTGTCTCCATCAAGAATATAATGTTTGGGCGATACCTTTTTTTGAGGTCGTATAGGTGTTGAACTGTCAAGGCCGACCCCAAACCTTGACAATTTCATGCGATGGCACTCATTGATCCCGTGTGCCTGTTCCGGGACAGCCGCCACAACCTTCTTCCCTTTCGGTCATCTCATCTTGTTGGCACTCCTCCTTCCTTTGCCTATCCATTAGTCTCTTCTCATCCGGCTTGTCTTTCCCCCTCTCGTCCTCGGGCTCACTCTAGCCCTCAGTCTGGTTTCATTCCCGACCCCTTTCGATTCGGCCTCTTCCTGTCTCCGTCGTTTCACTTCCGGTTGGTTCTCCATCTCCTCCCTTGTTCTTTTTAGTGTCATCTTATCCAGGTATGAGCTTAGTCTGGATGCTTGGTTGGTTTTGGCTAGGGTAGGTGATGTTGGTGGTGTGTCCGGAGGGTTCTCCACAATGTAATCATGTATCGGCTTTGTGGTGGCACTTGGTGGTGATTGGGTGGTTTGGTCGGGGAGGTATGTAATCTTTGGTGTATGTGGGTCGGGGGACATCTCAGTATCGTTGGTTACGGTCATGATTTTGTTCGGTTGGGTGATCATCCATCATGGTAGTATGACTCGGATAGGTATGGTTTGGATATTGTATGGTCGGCTTCTCGGGTTCGTTGTTTGTTTGGGTAGGTTTTGGGTGGGTTATATGTGGTTTGGGCATGGTTGGGTTGGTATATCTCTGTAGGGGTTGTTCCGGCTATGTTGGTGGATAGTCATTGCTCGTTCGGCATTCAGCTCGAGGACATGATGGAGCTCACTCCCTTTTTGTTTGCCTCGTTCATCCTCATATTGCTCCCTCTCCCCTTCGGCCCCATGGGAGGCCATTTCTTGCAGGTCTACATTCATCGGTTCGTTGTGCCTCCTTGCGAGTTTGGCTCCGCCCTACTCTTCTTTCCCTTACTTGCTTCGTTTCTTTCCGACTTTCTCACCTCCTCCATGATGTCGAACCACGACCACCTTGCCCCTGTGTTGAAGTTGGTCCCCGCCCATCCTCTCCTCCCACATGTTGTCTCACAATGTTTTGCCTCAGTCTTACCCCTACGAGTCATGACCCGTACGCAGGTCTCTTGGGGTCCTGTTCTAAGTAATTTTTTTTTTTTTTGATAATTATGGATTAAATTAACCGCAATAGGTGACAATTAATCACCCAAGTTCAAAATACACAACCAAAACTAGCTAACTTTAACAACTCGCGAAACCGAAAAGCCCACAGCGTCTTTCCGGAGCGCGATAATAGTTTCATTCGGAGGAGAGCTATGGATTTCAAACACGTGTCGCTGTCTGAGAGCCATTCCTGCCAATGTATCTGCTACCGCATTCGCTTCTCGAAAAATATGTCTGAACTTCATTCTATCGAACTGCATCAAAAGCTTCCTGCAATCCGCAATGATCGACATTAGTTTATGATTTGACATATTTTCATCAGAGATTACCTTATGGGCTAAGAGAGCGTCCGTCTCAAGGTAAATAGATTTTAATCCGAGTGTCTTTGCCAAAAGCAGTCCATCTCGGATGGCCCAACATTCCGCAGTGAGACTGTTTGAGCAACCCAAATTCCTTGAGAAACCTGCAACCCATAGATCCCTGCTGTCTCGGATGACCCCACCAGCTCCTGCAAAACCTGGATTTCCCTTAGCAGCACCATCTGTGTTAATTTTAAACCAATCCTCTTTTGGAGGAACCCAACTAATATCAATGGAAGTGAACTCATTAGCACTGACAGACTCAAGATAAACATTTTTATGAAACTTTGCCTGAGATAAAGATAAAGAAAAAACAGAAGAAAAAGCAGGTTTATCATTAAAAATAAGAAAGTTCCTATTTTTTCCAAATGTTCCAAATCGCATAAGGAAAAAAGAACTTCCACTCAACTTCCTGAATATTGACTCCCGATTCCTGACAACCCTTCTTGATCCACTCATTCAAAGGGTAGTCGATAGGTTGACCCAGATTAGGCGATCCCGTGGCTGAGTTTCACATCTCTTTAGCATGATTACACCCTCGCAACATATGATCTATGTCCTCCACCCCAGAGTAGCAAATTTGGCACAAAGGGCTCAAATTGCAGCCTCTATGGTTCAATAGTTTGCTGGTGGCTAGTCTGTCTTTAAGGCATAACCAGATAAAATGCTGAATTTTTGGGATAGTCTGAATCTTCCAAACCCAATCCCATTGATCAATCACCTGGTTGTTTGTGTCATGACCGGCTAAAAGAGAGTATGCTGATGCTGTAGAGTAATTCCCCGAGTGAGTGTCATTCCAGATTTGCGTGTCCGATGATATATTTGTCTTGTCCCCTGGAGTACCTCGAAACAAATCCATATATTTTTTGGGGAAGACAAAGGAAGTTCTATCAAGATTCCACTCTTCAGTTTGGAAGACATCTCCTACCATCAGTCTGTCTTCTTCAAAGTTCAGAGGACCATAGATTGCCGCTCGCAGGGGTTGATTACCCACCCAGTTATCGTGCCAAAATTTAATGTCTCTACCATTTGCCACCACCCACCCTGGCCCTAATTTAAGGGTGTTCATACCTTCCTTAATTGCTTTCCAATTACCAGGGGTTTTATTCGAAGTAGTAAGAGAAGTACCATCCTGCTTAAAAGTTCTGTTTCTAATGACCACCGCCCAAGGGGTCGTATCCTTCTTCAATCTCCAAGCTAAGCTCCCCAATAGAGCTTTGTTACGATACACCGCCGACTGCAGACCAAGACCCCCAAGTTTTTTCGGCTTTGTAATTTCCTCCCAGTTGATCAAATGGATTTTCCTCTTCTGGTCCGTGGATCCCCAAACAAAATTTCTATTAATCATGTCAAGTTCTTTACAAACTGAACTAGGAAACATAGTACATTGCATATAGTAGGAGGGGATAGTGGACAAGACCGATTTGACTAACGTAACTCTGCTTGCCATTGATAACAGTTTTGCCCTCCACCCCGAGAGTTTGTTTCTAACTTTATCCAAGACAAAGTTAAAAGAGCTAACTTTCGAGTTTGACAAATCCAAAGGAAAGCCAAGGTAAGAACCAAAGTTTTCAACTGTTCTAAACTGTAAACTCGTAGATATCTGAGTTCTTTTGGTAGCTGGAATATTTTTTGAGAAAACCATGATTGACTTCCCCTGATTTACCTTCTGCCCAGAAATGTCGCAAAACTCTTTTAGGACCGAGTTTATACAGTTACAATTTTCAGGTGTCGCCTCTCCCATGAGAATGAGATCATCGACAAAGAAAAGATGGGATAAAGTCAAGCTACCTCTTCCCACTTTTATTCATTTCCATTGTCCCTGCATAACCTTTTCATCGATAAGATACGCCAGATATTCCATACAAAGGATAAAGATGTACGGGGATAGAGGATCCCCTTGCCTAATCCCTCAGGACGGGTAGAATTTTTCAAGTTTCCCCCCATTGAACAAAATTTCAATTGAAGACGTGGAGATACAACTCATAATCAACTTGATGACATTATCCGGGAATTTAAAGAAAAAGAGCGTTCTTCTGATGAAATCCCACTCAACTCTATCATAAGCTTTCTCAAGATCAATTTTGATGATCATACACCCTGTTTTGCCCTGTTTATGCTTTGAAAAGTGCAGTACTTCTCTAAGCAGAATGACATTATCTGAACCCCTTCTACCCGGGATAAAACTAGTCTGAAATGGAGAGATGATATCTTTCAGAGCTGGTCTTATTCTGTTCACCAAAATTTTTGATATGACCTTGTAAGTAGAATTGCAAAGGCTTATAGGTCTGAAGTGGGAGACCAAGTTTGGCTGACTACATTTTGGAATTAGGCAGATAAACGTCTCATTCCAACTTGTGGGTACAGACCCTCTTTTAACACCTCACTGATAGCCTCTATCAGAGAGCTACCCGTACAGTTCCACAACTTTTGGAAGAAAGTCGGATGGAGGCCATCCGGCCCAGGAGCTTTAAACGGTTTAAGATCCCAAGTAGCTTTCCTAATTTCTTCCAAAGTGATAGAGTTGTTTAGGCGCCGGATTTGATTTTCAGATAGAGCAGCTCTCCATGCCTCTAGCTGCTCAACCACCAAAGGTGAGGAGACCTTTGAGGTGGTGAAAAGATTTGAAAAGAATTTCTGAAATTCCTCCTGAATGAGCCCCTCTTCAAAGATCCAATTTCCAATTGAATCTTTGATAGCCAAGATCTTATTTCTTCTTCTTTTAACAATAGTAGAAATATGATAGAATTTGGTATTTCTATCCCCATCTCTGATCCACTTAGTGCGGGATTTTGCAGCCCACAGTTTTTCTTCCTAGTCAAGAATCTCAGACAGCTCCGCCTGAAGATTTTTTTCCAGGGCGACAATGAAATCATTTGGGGAATTAGCAATACACTTTTGAGCTCCAGAAATCCTCCGAAGGATTTTTTATTTTCTTTGAAAAACATTCCCAAAAAATTCTTTGTTCCAAGCACGAGCTTTAGCAGGGAAGTGATTAATGGCAGGCGTGATCCTATTACTACACTCATTCCAAGTAATCTGAACCATTTGTTCAAAGCTTGGGTGATCAAGCCACATAGGCTCCATCCTAAATGGCCTAATTGCTTTGATGTGACCATCCCCACCCGAGTTTATAAGCAGCGGACAGTGGTCAGAGTGAGTTCTCATAAGGTGAGTAACAGATGCATTGGGAAAACTAAATTTCCAGTCCATATTAGTCATCATCCTATCAAGTCTCTGCTGGATTAATCTATCCGAGTTCCACATATTGACCCAAGTGAACTTAGGCCCTCTAAAGCCTAGGTCAATCAAATTACAATCACTGATCATATCATTAAAGAGGGACACCCTATTCATGCAAACCCGATTTCCCCCCAATTTTTCAGCACAATTTGTGACATCATTAAAATCACCTACTACTAGTCAAGGACAAGAAATAGTAGAGGCCACCGATTTAAGATTATCCCATAGCAGTAATCTTTCATTTAAATTGGGGCGCAGACATGAACCAAGACAGGTTAGAAGGGATAACCTGGATCTTGAAGTGTAATTCCTGCTCTGTAGACGCCATCTTCGAAATATTTGTCTCGAAATCATTCCAGAGCACAAGGATTCCACCCTTAAACCCTCTTGCTTCCACCCCTAGAAATTTGTTGAACGAGAGTTTTTCTGCTTGGTCAATCATCTTTTGGATAGTTCACAACAAAAATCTATAATATAATTGTTAACAATAAATCTAATAAAATATATTTTTTATGAGTGAGATATTTAAGTCCAACGGTACTAGCAAAAGATCCCGAGATCAATTATGCCCAAAATCAATTCTTGGACTTTGGCAAAAAAAAAATATATATATTTAAGTCTAACTCATTAATTAAGATGAAATCATTGAAATGTGATGGATGTCATATTGTAAGCACTTATTATTCTAATCATTTCTAATAATTACGTATGATTTTGGACCTTTGGTGGGCTGCCAATATGTTTTATATATTTTATTAGTTATATATTAAGCAAAAATCAGGTTGACCATTCTTTATTGGACCTCTCTTCCAATTGTAAAAACCAAACTTTTTTTTTTTTTGGCCAAAATTGTAAAGACCAAACTAGCCACTTGCCTTAGATGAATAAATCTTAATTTTCTCACTGTGGATTATGGTTGATACTTGATATTGGACGATGCCTTGGTAACACACGTTTATTGGAAGATAATTCATTTTATATTATATGTATATTTTTTATTATCTCAAATCACGGTGGACGAATACTAATAATTTCTCATATATGTAAGGGCTATAAATAGAGGATCCCGGTTCCACCTTCCTAAGAGAACATAGAACAACTACTCCATCTTCTTCTTCTTCTTCACATAATCGTCACCAATGGAGCCACACAGCGGCATAGTCTGCCATGGAGAAAGCTTCTACAGCAAAGACCAGACAGCCATCGAGCTCAGCCACGCCATGAAGCAGTTGCAAGCCGCTGCAACCCACAGAGACCAGAGGAAAGACTACGTCAATTCCCTCTCCTTCCGTCAAATGGATTCCCTCACTGCTCTCTGCGACACCTTCTTGCCTTCCATTGACGCTTCCCATATCACCACCGACCCTCCAACCGCCAAGTTCTATCAGACCTCTGCTTCCATGGCCGGAACTCCATATCTGGTTCGTACCTCCAATAAATATATATAGTGATGAAAGTTAGTATTTTTCTAAACTGTTATGAAGCTTTTGTAGGTTGGAGGGTTAATAAGCGAGCGGCTGAAACACCCGAAGGTGTGGCTGCTCCGGTTGGCGCTTTTAGCGCTGTCCACGTGGATCGGGACTTTATTTTTGTGTGGTCGACTGAGCGTCACCGGAAAATTCCCGTACGTCCACCGGTTCTCCGATCTGCCTCTCAAGAGAAGGGAAGAGATCATAAAGTCATGGTCTCTGAGCTACCTTCATGTACTCAGAATATTTGCCAAATCCATCAAGTTCCTCACACTCCTCGTATTCTTTACCCAAGTAATCTTCAACTTAACTATCAATTCAGCTTATATATTTTAGTTACGTGATCTCTCTCTATATATATGTATGAATCATACGTGGCAATGACAAAAGACTTAATAAAGAATAAAGAGAAGTGGTAATGTTGGAGGTTGCTGACGAAGCTTGCCATGAATAGGAAAGAGATTGCGTTTATCTATATATTATTTGCATGCATGACACGGGCATGATTTTTTCAGTTGCGTTCGTTTATAAGTTATAACACAATGCATGTTACGCCACGTCGAAAAATAATAACGAAAAACTACATTTTACTAATTATAATTATTGGGCACACTCATGAAAAAGTTGTGAAATTATATATACAATTTTTTTTTTAATGACGAGTTAATAATTTTAATTCAGGAGTATATTTTTTGATATAAGCTCATCTTAATTTTTATTAAAAAAATAATAATTAATACTATGTTTAGTTTTTAGGGAGGTTATTGCCTTTGATATTCTAATGAAGTTACTTTCTACTTAACGAACACTTAGCTAGTGAATTTTTCTTCTTTATTCTAGTTAAAATCAATATAAAATCAGGGTTAGGTGAATGTGTAATTTTTTATTTTCAAGAGGCAACTTCCTCCTTAACTAACACCCATCTAACGCCATTTCTAACTACTAATATATAATTTTTATTAGGGGGTAACTTTTCAATTTGAATGGTTTAATCTATTTTAGCCAAAAACAATTATTCAATATATCATTCTTAATACATAATTTTAAACTAATTTTTCGTAGTTGAAATTATTTACAACTAACAAAATATATTTTAATTATTGCACATCTCACAATGTAATAAAAATTGCAACCCTGCAATATATATGAAGAAAAAAACGGATGAAAAAACAAACTCAATATATGTTCATCATAATTTATTGTTATCGATCGACTATTTTCCTATTGGACAATTCTTTAGAACCTTCACAGTGCAAATTTATCATAATGATTTTATTATTATATAGATTGTTTTCGAAACATGAAAACTTGTATACAAGGTAGTTATTATTTTTTCTATTTTGCTAGGGTTTGTACCAAACTTTTATTGATCCTTTTGTTAAATTACGATTTAATTCATGATTTGTATCTTTTTAAAGTTAATAATTTGCCCTTTTCTTGTTGTTAGATAAATGAAATGGAAGAAAACGTGTCTTGGAAAGCCATCGGCTACGTTGGACCGGACCCAAATTTGGAAACTCAGACATGTTCGGACAAGAGCCCCAACCATAATGAAGAAAGAAAAGAGTCATACGATGTCAGGGAAGAAGCATTCGGACCGCTATGTCGGGGCCTTATCGACATGACACACCCAAGAGAAATTGTTGTGAACTCTCTTCGAAGATCGGGTTTCTCTATCTCCGTTTGTCCCTTGAAGGCCATGTCTGTAGTACCATCATTAACTATCCGATGTGATGCGGTGGTTATCGGCTCGGGATCAGGCGGAGGGGTCGTGGCAGGTGTCCTAGCAAAGGCAGGGTATCGAGTTCTGGTCCTCGAAAAAGGGAACTATTGTGCTCGGACCAGTCTTTCCCTTCATGAAGGACCAACCATGGACCAGATGTACCAAGCTGGCGGTCTATTGGCTACAGAAGATATGAACACATTAGTTCTCGCGGGTTCTACAGTGGGTGGAGGTTCGACCATTAATTGGTCGGCTTCAATACGAACCCCTCGACACGTGATTAAGGAGTGGTCTAACGATCATGACCTCGAACTGTTCGACAGCAAGTTGTACAAGGAAGCAATGGATGTCGTGTGCAATAGAATGGGCGTCCAATCAGGTGTTTCTGAAGAAGGGTTTAATAACACGATACTGAGAAAGGGTTGCGAGGAACTAGGGTTTACAGTCGAGAACATCCCTAGGAACTCACCGCCCGATCATTATTGTGGTTGGTGCTGCTTGGGATGCAAGGATGGAAAGAAGCAAGGCACTGCAGAGACATGGCTCGTGGACTTGATCAAATCGGGGAACGGTGCGATTCTTCCTGGGTGTGAAGCCGTCGAAATAATGCACGAGAAGAAGATGGGTCAGGATAGAAGCAGCACAAATGGAGTTTCTTTTGAATTCGAATTCAATGGTATGAAGGAGCTTTGCATGGTTGAGTCGAGGGTCACTATTGTAGCTTGCGGTGCACTCAACACACCCTCATTGCTAAAGAGAAGCGGGTTAAGGAACCCGAACATCGGGAAGAACTTGCACCTCCACCCCGTGGCAATGGCGTGGGGCTATTTTCCAGACACGGGTTTCTCCGACCCGTGGCCTGAGGCTCGGAAAAAGAGCTACGAAGGAGGAATAATGACCGCGATGTCCTCAGTGGTTGGGAATTTTGAGAAGTCGGGTTACGGTGCAGTGATCCAGACGCCTTCACTGCACCCTGGGATGTTCTCTGCTCTGACGCCGTGGCTTTCTGGTCTTGACCTAAAAGCAAGAATGTGCAAGTTCTCTAGGACCGCTCATGCATTCGCATTGGCGAGGGATAGAGGGTCCGGAACAGCTCTACACCCGGACCATATTACTTACCGCATGGACACTTCCGACGAGGAGAACCTCCATACAGGTCTGGAGAAGGTGCTGAGGATACTGGCGGCAGCAGGTGCGGAGGAGATCGGGACTCACCATAATGGTGGAGAGGTTTTGAATGTGCACCGGGCAAGCTCAGACGAGTTTGAGAGGTTCGTGAAGGAACATAGCTCGAAGCCGCTTCAAGGGTTATCGACGCCGATATGCTCGGCTCACCAGATGGGTAGTTGCCGAATGGGAACTGTCCCGACGAGTTCAGTTGTGAATCCAATGGGGGAAACGTGGGAGGTGGAAGGGTTGTTTGTTGCCGACACGTCTGTATTCCCGACAGCTCTCGGGGTGAATCCAATGGTCACGGTTCAGGCGATTGCGTACTGCATTGCCCAATCCGCGATTGAATCTCTCCGAAGCAAGAAGACCATATTCTAGTAGATATAAGATAGAGAGAGAGCTTATAATGCTAAAGATTACTATAAGGAAAGCCACGAACTCGATCCAAAGTTTCTTACTCTTGATTGGTTCGGCAGACCCGATCGAGACATGTTTTGCTCGGTCGGATTGCACGCGATTTGTGATCAAACATGTTATGTTGTTAGATAATACAATAATTGTACAAGTTCTCTTATAAACATTATGATTTGAATTTACGATATTGTACTAAAACTTATGTGTCATAGTGACCTTTTTTTTTATCACTAAAAGGTTCTCTCATTACAATCATTCCTTAAAATAACAACTAGTGGAGGTGGGGGTTGTAAAACTCAATCATGTAATCTCACTCCCAACCTCGAATGTTTGACAATCCAGTTAGCACCTTCGTTCGTTGTGCGTCTAACCGTTGACCAATGTACCGACTCGAAGTTTACTACCAATGCTAGAATATTCGAGCATACCATTGCACTTCGTCAATTTTGTGCCCTCCCTTGTAGTTGTTCCATAAACCTCATCGAGTCCGACTCAAAGATGACGTTGCACCATCCTTGTTCATTCGCCATTCGCGCTCCTAAGAGGATCGCCTCAGCTTCCAATACATCAACATTCCATCCCTTTAAACGTCTATTCGCTCCCCCTCCCCGTTTCTCGCAAGCGCACCTATCCCACTCATCCTCGTTCGGCTACACCATGATGCATATCACAACTTATTTTGACGTACCCGTGGTTCGGTCTACTCCATGCTTGCGGTTCCCTAGTGTTTTGGTTCGGCCCCGATATGGTTTGGACACTTCGGAACTCCTCGTACCCCTTCCTCGTTTGATCTACCACCTCCCTTGTGTTTGGTCTCTTATTGTCAAACGTCACCTTGCACATTTCCTTCCAAATGTTCCAGCACGTAGCAAGATACAACCACCACCTTGATTGTTTAGTTTCACGGCTTGTGTTCAGTTCATCGCGACTCTCACAGATCCAATCCCCTATCGCCCTTTGGTTTTGGTTTGTGGTGTACAGTCCCAAGAGCTCCATCCATACCGAGCTTGTACATACACACTTGAGTACCATGTGTTCTACATCTTCTTCTTGACCACACACTGGGCAATTCAACTCCACATTCATTCCATTCCTCCTAAGATTTTTCATCACCGGTAAAGAGTTGGTAAGTAGTTTCCAAATTAAAGTTTTTACATTTGGCATTATGTTTGTGATCCACACCTCCCGCCATATGGTCGTGGGTCTATTTCCATTGTATCCGGCTCCCGGCATCCTACCTGATTCGGCCTCCCTAAGTCGGTGATACACTGTTTTAACCGACACTCTTCCATCATCCATATATGGCCAAATTAATTGGTCTGGTGCGGTCCTCGTTGGTAGGTTTATCTCAAGGATGTGGGCAACATCATGCGGTGTTTCCAACTCACGGATTAGATCCTCATGCCACCTCCCGTTGGTTCGGTCGTATAGGGACTCAGCCTTCAGTTCTGGGTTCTCACTCCACTCCTATGTCAGTTCGGGTCGAAAGCCCGATTTGGTGTAGATCCATGGGTCGGTTCCTGCATTCATCGTGGCTCCATCCCCTATAGCCCATAAACCCTCCCGAATCAGTATGTCTCGCTCTTGCACCATGATCACCCATCCCCATGATGCCCTCCCTCCTCTTCCGGCTTCTTTGAAGTTTCCTCTCGTGTAATAAAGCCCTTTAAGAACCTGTACCCATAATGCGTTTGGTTCCCTGTTCACTCTATCTTCCATCTTGGTTAATAGGGTTTTATTGAAGGTTTCCAATTATCGGAATCCCAGTCCACCCTCTTCTTTTGTTTTTGCAAGTTTCTCCCATTTCTTCCAATGTATTTTCCTTCTCTCGTCTGTTAGGCCCCACCAAAATCCCATTATTAGTGCATTCACCTCATTACACCAGATGTTTGGAAGCTTGAAAATACTCATCACATATGTCGGTATGGCAGTGATCACTGATTTGATCAATACTTCATTTGCCGCCTGGTTTAGTGTCTTTGTTCGCCACCCATTCAGTTTGTCCCAGATTATTGTCTTGAGATACCCAAATGCCTCTCATTTTGATCTCCACTAGACCGCTGGTAGTCCCATGTACTTCCTTGGATCCCTCGTGCTTGGTATCCCTAGCGTATCTTCAATCGCTCTACATGTATCTCCATCGGCACCTTGATTGAAGACTAGTCTAGATTTTGCCTCATTCAGTTTTTGTCCCGAGCTCCTGCAGTATGTTGTAATTACCTCCTTTAAATGACATACATTCTCCATGGTTCCTTTTATGAAGAAGATAGAATCATCTGCAAACAGTAGATGATGTAATTCTGGACACCCTCTTTTGAGGATAATCCCTTGTATGCGCTTATCTTGCACTTCTTTCTCCACCTGTCTGAATTATACATCCGCCAAGAGAATAAATAGATATGGAGAAAGAGGGTTTCCTTGCCTTAGTCCCCTTGTGGGATTTATGTACTATGTTCTCTCCCCATTGACCAGAACTCGATAGCTTGACGTTGTAATGGATGCCCGCATCCATGCAATCCACCTTTCCCCAAAGCCTCAATTCTCAAGGCTCCTTAATAAGAAATTCAACTTCACTCGATCATACGCTTTCTGCATGTCTAGTTTCAAAGTGCACTCCACTTTAGTCGCGCTCTTTCGATGGGAGGTTCAGCAGGGGTTTCCGGGAGTGGTTCTGTTTGTCGGAGCTGGATTGTTGAGAACTCATCTTCGATCGGGGGCAGGAGCTGTCACCGTGGTCTCCACCTCCTATAAGAAACAGTTTAAGAGAAATTGAATTCAAAAAAAAATGGGACCTCTGTTTTGTATTTCCCAGTTGTTCTCCGGTTTAGTTTTTCTCACGTAGTCATCTCACTATTTGCATGGGCTTCCTCACCATTGATTGGTTGCTTGTCACCTTCATTATTGCATCACCGAAGTTGATTGGCTGGGAATGCTAGCTACCAAACGAATTAGTGAAAATTTCGCTCACCAGGAAGAAGACCTAGGAGAGAGAAGCGCGTGGAGTACACTCGCGTGACTTTAGGTTTTGTTTTTTCCATCTATTCCTTCTTTGACTATTATCATCGTGACCTAAGTTGACTTTTAACATAACTAGAGAAGAGTGGCAAATGAGTTTGCATGTGCAACCAATTTGGGAAAAATACATATTAGAAACAAAAGTAGACTTCTATATAGATTAAGAAAACCGTATACATATTTTGAAGGGTCTTCTCAACGGGTTTACGCAAAATAAGATAATTGTATTTACATAAACATTGCAAAAAACATTTTGTTTATGCAAAAACAACAACAACGGAGAATAGTTAATTTACAACCTAAGCACAACAAACAAAATTGAATTTCGATTTATGAATTTACCGTATAATCTATCCAAAGTTGAAATATGAAAGTGTGACACTAGAATCTAAAAGTCAATTTCGGTAGCAACATTTAGGTCATAATTCAAGTAGCTAGACACTGCAAAAAAAACTTTGAGTTTATTAAACTTTTATACTTACGTTGTTTTCGCACAATTTGTTCAGAAGAACAAACAACATTATTATGTTAAAAATTTACTAATATTGTTTTCCTTAAAATCACTTTGTTTTCATTCCGTAGTCAAATGCATATTGTCTAACAAACACAATGGGAAAAAAAAAAAAGGTGGATGTATAAGCGTCCAGTTGTTCGGACACATCTCCTGCCTAGCCATTTTGGCGATCCAATTAGCACATCTATTTGCGATTCTCCGAACAAAGTTCCATTGTACTCGCGGTATCCTCATCACCAGGTCGTTTATGTCCATCAATATGTTTTTTAGTTCCCAGACCAATTGTATTTGTGTGCCTTGTAGCATGTTGATCATCTGTTGTTCATTAGACTCGATAACCACCTCATTCCACTCATGTTGCACCGCAAATTGGACTGCTTGTAAAATTTCTTTCGCCTTCAGGTTCTTGGCGCTCGTATTCGTACTCGTAGAGTTTCTTCCAACGACTATTCTCCCTTCCCAGTCCCTCGCTATCACTCCCGTACTGCCCTTCTCTGTAGCCTTCATCCAGGATGCACCAGTATTTATTTTAACTGTACCAAAGGTTGGTCTCTCCCATACTTGTGCGTTTCTATCCGTGCCTCCTGTTGTTGCGGTCGCTGCTCGCCTTCTTCTTGTTCGCGACGTTGCATCCGCCAACTTTGTTACTGCTATATGACTACTTCTGTTTGAGGTTGTTCTCCATTCTTCATTGATCGACATCTCTCCCTCCATATCTCCCTCCATATCTCCCATGTCATTGTTTAACCTTGCAGCCTCTGTTTTCCACCCAACTCGTCGCCTGTTGTACCTACAGCATGCATGGTCTTCAACCACTCTTCCCACTTTGCTCCTTCAGTTGTTTTCCAAGTCATCCCCATGCCTCTGAACTAGACTCTTCTCGCCCAGTTACAGTTCAACAACGCATGGTTTAGTGTTTCTTCAATCTCAACTTGGTTTTCTTCATCTCGACAAAATGGGCATATCGGTGATGTTTGGACCGCTCTTCTCGTCAGTTCCGACAAAACTTGTGATGCTGTATGAGTGGCTCTCCAAATGAAGATTTTCACTTTTAGGATAGCACCACTTCTTTACACCTCCTTCCATCTCCTATCAGCTTGTATGTTTGGGTCATTCTATTCATTTACTTGTCTTTATCGAGTTTGTTCCCGAATGCTTAGGTACACTAGTTTTGACCGAGCTACTCCATCTATTGAGTTTGGCCAGTTCAGTGTATCGCCGCCTAGTGTTTGGCTCAGATGGTCTGTTCTGATATCCATACGTTCATCTTCTGTTGTAGACCTGTGCAGTCGTGATAGGTCCGAACTCTTACTACTTGGCTCAATGAGTTACTCCACCCATATGTCTTTGTTCTCCACATCCCTCCATTCTAGTCGTAGCCTATTCCCTCCAGGTATCCATGCATCTTTAAACCTTTCCCACTCTCCATACCCTATTTTCTCTTAACATGTCCCTCCCAGTTATTATGTTCGCCCACACCCACGACGGTCAAGCTCCTTTTTTTGCTTCCATGAGATCTTCCGTTGGGTAGTACAACCCTTTTTAATACCCGAGCCCACAACGATTCTTGGTCATCTTGTAGCCTCCATGCTATTTTTGGAAGCATGACCGTGTTGAAATCCACAATATCTCGAAACCTCATTCCTCCCATATCCTTTGGAACCGTCATGCGGTTCCATCTTATCCAATGTATTTTGCATTTCTCGTCTCAACCGTTCCACCACGATCTCACTATTAGTTTTGATATTTCCTCGCACCATGTCTTAGACAATTTAAACAATGTCATAACATAAGTAGGTATCGCGGTTATGACCGAATTTATGAGTACCTCCTTTCCCGCATTATTGAGGAAGATGGTTTTCCATCCGTGGAGCTTCTTTATGATTCGTTGCTTTAGATATCCAAGTGCCTCACGTTTTGATATCCCCCAATTCGTTGGGAGACCAAGGTATCTTCCTGCATTTTCCACGACCTTGATTTCTAGTACCTAGACCACGACCCTTTTCGTTTCTTCCGCGTCGATGCACCAAATTGAAGGCATGATTTCTTTAGGTTGATTTTGTGGCCAGATGCTACATTGTACTTTCTTATCGTCTCCTTCAATGTCCGAGCATTCTCTTCCTTCGCTTTGCTGAAGAATATTGAGTCATCCGCGAATAACATGTGATGTATTTCCGTACATGCTCTTTTCATTCATATTTCTTCCAATTTCTTCTCATTTACGTCCCTTATTATTTATCGGGATAGTACATCAGCCACAAGAATGAACAAATATGGAGATAATGAGTCTCCTTGTCGAATTTCCCTCATCGATCAGAATCTTACTATTTTTTGGCCGTTTACCACCACACTATATTGAACCTTTGTTATGCACTCCTCTATCCACCGACACCATATGTTGGAGAATCCCAATTTCTTGAGAGTCGCTATTAGGAACTGCCATTCCACTCTATAGTATGTTTTGTTCATGACTAGTTTCACTGCGCACTCCTCTCTACCTCTTGTTTTGTTTGTTCTCAAGTGATGGAATAGTTCATGTGCGATAAGAATATTATCGTGTATATACCTTCCAGAAACGAAAACACTTTGGAAGGGTGTTATTATCTTTGGCAATATCAATTTCAGACGGTTAGCAAGGATTGTTGATATGATTTTGTAGGAAACGTTAAACAAACTTATAGGTTTAAAATGAGTAGTGTTGAAGGGGTTTAAAATCTTAGGTATCAGAACAATATCAGTATAACAATAACCTGGAAGTAGAATGCCTGTTTCAAAGAAGGACTTGACTAAATGGAAGACATCTTCCCCAATCACGTCCCAAAAGCGATGATAGAATTTTTCCTGGAAGCCATCCAGACCCGGTGCTTTATTGCCCCCTAACTGGAACGCCGCCCTTTTCACTCCTTCTTGGTCTAGCCTCCGAGTTAGCATCTCATTCATATCATCCCCTACCATATGTGGCACGCATTCTAATTGGTTCTCTATCCCACTACACCTTTCCGTTTGAAATATCTGTTGAAAGTACCTCTCACATTCCTCCATGATATCCTGTTCGTTTTCAACCCAAGTTCCATAACTTTTATGAATTAGACTTATTGTTTTTTTCCTCCTCCTTTCTATGGTTTCCTGGTGAAACAATCTTGTATTTCGATCACCTGCTTCTAACCATTGAATTCTTGATCTTTGTCTCCAGTATTATTATTCTTCAGCCCAGGTGTTTTCCAGTTCCTGTTTTAACTCTACTTCTGCCTCACGGATGTACCATATGTTCAACCTCTGCTGCATTTTTTTAGCTTGCATGTTATCTCTTTAATGTGCCTTATGTTATTTGCACTTTGGGTTCGGCTCCAGCTTATGAGTTGGCTTCAACATCTTCCTAGCCGATTGTGGGTCCCTTCCCTTACGTCATTCCTTCGCTTCATTTGCCAAGTTCCCTTCACAATTTCCTTGCATTCTTCCTTCTCTAACCATGTATTTTCGAAACGGAATGGTCTTCAACCTCTTCATCTATACGGTTCGAGGCTTAGTACAATGGGGCAGTGGTCGGAACCGATATTAAGTTTATGTATTGCTTCGAACTTAGGGAACTTACATATCCATGTCGCGTTCCCTATGGCTCGGTCGAGTCTCTCCTTTATCAGATCGTTCCCTTAACGGTTATTACACCAAGTATAATGTTGTCCTTTATATCCCATATCAACTAATCTCGTGTCCTTCATCATCATATTAAACACCTCCATCATCCTTGGTTGTTTCGGTCTTCCCCTCTTTTTTCGACTCCAGTGTGATTTCATTGAAGTCGCTTATACACATCCATGGACCCCCTCTATTTCGTGAAATATGCCACAGTTTATCACATAGGACGAGTCGGTCGTTCCATCTTGTGCTCCCATACAGCCACGTAGCGTGAATTACTCCTTCTCCATTATTGATGTTTATTATTGTGTCTATCATTGAATCCTCCTTCACATGCATTACTACATCAATCTCCTTTTTCCACCATAAATCTAAACCTCCAGACAATCCACTCGGTTCCACGTCGCTTCCTTTATCCATATTAAGTTTTCTCTTTACCATTTCACAGTATGCTTCCATGTTCTTTGTGTCCATATGAAATATAATATTCGGTTTGTTCCTCCTACTGAGATCGGATAGGTACGGAACTGTTAAGGATGATCTTAACCCCCGACAATTCCACACCACATAATTCATTGATCCCGTGTGGTTGTTTGGGAACAACCACCAGAACCCGTATTATCCTTCCTTTGTCTCATTTATGTTGTCATATTCCTACGTACCTCACTCATTTTTTTCCTTCCCTTCCTGTCGGACTTGATTGTACTGCTTCTATTCACATACACATTATGGTCATCCCTCATCATTCTAAAACATTTTATTTTCCTGCTTTCTAGTTCTTCCATGTCCGATTCCATCTATTCCTCATGTTTTCTTTTTAAGCTCACATTTTGCAGTAGGGGACTTGTTCCCATTGGCAGTGAGATAGTCGCTCGACTTTGTTTCGGAGATGCTGTAGGAGATTCCACCCAGTATAGGCAGATTAGTTCGTTTATTCTTCCTTATGTCTCGCTTCCTATTCCTCTATTATCTCTATTCTTGTGAAGTCCCCTCTCTGTCTCTTATCATTGACTTCATCTTGGGTTATTATCTCGTGATCCTCAATTCTAGCTTGTTATCTCTGTGATCCTCAATTCTAGCTTGTCTGGTCCTTCAGTTCCCAACATTCTCTCTTCGGTTCCTTTCCACCCCAGCATTGTGTGTTTTTCACTTTCCCCTTCCTCTATCCTAGTGTAATCTCGCTGCATGTTTCTTTTATGGTCCTCTCTGGGTTCGCATCGGCTTTCCAGCAGCTTGCTCAGGTTTGGGTGGTGGATCGGATTGTATGCCCGTGGCTTCGGCAGGGTTTTCATTTGTCATTGAGTTCCTGCGATAACTCCTCGACTTGCATGTATAATTGCATACATGCTTTTGTTCATTCTGAGTGTTTTCCCACCAATCGCCTCTTTCATATCCAGTATCTGTGCTACTGCGATATCCTGTTTGCATTATTTCTGCTACTGCTGATCTCTTCTCTTCTCTCTTCCGTCCTGATGTTTACTGCTACTTCACAATTTGGGTAACTTGATCTGCCTTCTTGGTTCACTTGCATCCTGTTGTCTCCAATCACTGAGTCAAACCTGCCTGTTTCATTCTTATCGGTTTCCTATTGTTTTTTCATCTTTTCTTTCGACTATTTGTCGCTCATAATATCTCGTCAACTCTTATATTCCTCCTTCTTTCCGGTCCCCCTTGTTTCTTGCCTACTATTTTGCACTGCTCACCTCTCCTCATCGGTCTGTCCTCTCTCAACCATGGTCCGTACATCGACCCTTCTTCGGACATAGTCTCTATCTAATCCCATAGGACCCATTATTTCATCCACTTCAATCACCTTCCCAATGCATTCCCCTATTCTCTCAGAGTTCTGGTTACTAAATTTATCCAGTTCTAACCCATGAATCTATACCTAGAGCTGTAGCATGTGAATGTTGCTTTAACCCATGAATGTTGTTTGTAAAATGTTGCTTTAAGGTAACTCTTGAATGTAAAATGTTGTTCTCAGATGTATAATATTTTTAAAAGGTAACAATTCAGTATGTCAAAACTAAGAACAGAATATAGTAAAAACCACCTTTTATACATCATCATACCAGGGTTGTCAAAAGTGCATTATCTCAGCACCGACCACTTGGGGATGTACTTTTCCCTTACATAAACACCAAACCCATACTAAGTTAAACCTATCATTAAAAAGTGTTATTTGTCCAAACAGTTTGACCAAAACGCAAAACACAATCCATCTCACAATTACTTTGCGGGGGACTTCTTTCTTGGTGACTTCCTAACAAGCGTCTTGTACTTGATCTTCCTAAGGGTGTTTGTCTCGGATGTTACTTGTGAATCCTGCGTAGATGGTTGACTCATTGTCTGCATTACTTGGGACGAATGGTACTATCTTTTCACGCGTCTTTCGATAATTGGATGCTTGAAAACAATAGTACAATCTCTCGAAACGAGGTCTAAGGGTGTTTATTGTCGAGTCAACTTGAATTACCATGGTCGAACCTAGATTATACTTTAGAACTGTGGCCACATAATTATGAAATGTCTCATATTGCTCCTCGTGATCACCCCAGATGATTGTTTTCATTTTGCCCTTCGTTGTACTGATGGTATGCCTACTTACCTCGAACCCAAACATGTTTTGTTTTTATCTCAATTTGTATGTAGTTTATGTCCAATATTTACTCTTTGGTAATTGTCTTGGAAAGGAGATGAAGCGAACCCTAGCGGAGCATCACAAAGGAAGAGACTAGACCAATTGAAATGTAAAATAAAAGTCTACGTTTATTGAGAAGAGAAAGCCACAATTTTATACTAAAGCAAGTGAGAAAAGCAACTAAATAAATAAAAGCCTATTCTAGAACCTACCACTAGCATCCACTTGCATCGATAGAAATCCCAATGAAATCTTACATCAACCGTAAAATCTGGTTGAATAATTATAAAGATCTAAAAATATAACTTAAGTCCTAAAACTATGTGATAATTAATAAATAGTCCAAAAGTTACAATCATGGAGAAGCTTGTCCTCGAATACTATCCCTCAAGTTGATCCACTAAAAATATCCTTTAATCCCAGCTTGCTTGCCAAACTTGAATGCTGCCCAACTGCCAAAGGCTTGGTGAAGATTTCAGCCAACTGGTCACCAGTCTTGATATAATTCGTTTTTATTAAAGCTACATTAATATACTCTCAGACAAAATGACAGTCAATCTCAAGGTGTTTAGTTTGTTCATGATACATAGGGTTAGCCACAATTTGAATTGCGGCTTTGTTATCACAAAATAATTTAACTAGTTCTGTTTGAAATAAGTTTAATTCTTTCAACAAACCTTTCAACCAAATTAACTCAGACACATTCGAGCTCATACTTCTGTATTCAGCCTCATCTTGAAGTTGGTTTACAAAGATTTCTTTAACTCAAGAATCAAAGAGTGATTATTTACGGTTATCAACAAATCATCAACATAAACAAGCAAAGTAACCATCCCAGAACCACGTTTTTTTTTTAACATGGAATAATCATGCAGACTTTGAGAATGCCTGTTGCACGTAAGAAATGAAGTTAGTTTCACATTCAATTGCCTAGAAATTTGCTTTAAACCATAAAGGGATTTAAGTAATCGACAAATCAGTTTGTTACTAGAATCAATCTCCTCTGATTGCTAAATCCCTGTGAAATCTCCATATAAACATCTCCTTGCAAGCCACCCTGCAAAATCGCATTATACACATCCATCTGATATATTGACCAGCTTTTAACAGCTGTCAAAGCAAGGAGAATCCTGACAGTAACCATCTTAGCAACATGGTAAAATGTATTAAAGTAATATATACCCTCCTTTTGCGACTAACTTGGCCTTATAACGTTATACTGACCCATCAGAATTGTATTTCATCCGAAAAACCCATTTGCAACCAATTGCCTTTTTATTTTTCGGTAATGGAACTAAAATTCAAGTTTTGTTATCCTGCAGAGCTGTAATCTCATCTTTCATAGCATGTACCCAACTTTCATTTTTTTATGCTTTATAAAAGTTATTTGGGTCAACAACTTTACCAACAAAACTCAAATAACAAGCATACTGTGCAAATAATTCATTATAGCATAAATAATTTTCAATCGGATATTTTATGCTACAATTATCATGCATCACATCATCCTTTTGCCACACAGGGACTGTAGTTTCCCTATTTGACCTTTTAGGCCGAACTTCCGGTGATATAGGGCATCATTCATTATTTGTTCAGAATCATTCATGTTTTTTTGAATGTCATCATTTTCTAAATTCCATTCATCAGTTTCAGCGGGTTCTCGCTATTTCATCATGTGCAGGGGCCCTCCATTTTTTATTTTACCGACAGGCTTATATATAAACAAAGTGCGACTGTTAGACTGATTAATCATAAAACGAAATGTATCTTCAACAAACATAATATCTCTACTAACAGATATGACATCAACTTCCAGATTCAGTACCTTATATCCCTTTTGCGTGAAGCTGAATCCAAGAAAAATTGAGGCTACTGATCTGGATGCAAACTTGTCAACAATGGGTAATATCTTAACATAACATAAACATCCAAATACTTTCAAATGATTTATGGTAGGTTTCTTTCCAAACAATTTTTCATATGGAGATAATCCATTTAAAATTTTAGTAGGGATAAGATTGATCAAATAACAAGCAGTCGTTATACATTCACCCCAAAATCTGGATGGAACATTGCTTTCCAATTTTAGAGAACGTGCTACCTCAAGTAAATGTTTGTGTTTTCTTTCAACAATCTCATTCTGTTGAGGTGTGTACGCACATGAACTTTGATGAATTACCCCCATTTATTTAAAAAACGAGTTGTATTGTTCATAAAATAAAATTCACCTTCATTATCAGTTCTTACCATTTTAATTGTTTTTTTGAACCGATTTTTGATACGGGCAATAAATTGTTTCACTACCACAATAACATCATATTTCAAGGTCAAAAGATACAATCAAGCGTTTCTGCTAAAATTGTCAACAATGGTCAAGAAATATATTTTATTATCATGAGTAGGAATCCTGTAAGGACCCCAAACCTCCAGATGTAAAAGATCAAAAGATTCACTAGACTTGGGAATTACTAGTGGGAAAAGGAATTCTATGTTGTTTTGCCCTAGGGCAGATATGACAATCAACAACATCTTTATTTTGAAAACAAACAGATTGAAGTGACTATATTGCTTCTAATGATCTAACAAATGGGTGTCCTGGACGTTTATGCCAAACACTGGGATGAGGATATGGAAGATTACTGGTCTTGAGGGCTATTAAGGGCATAAAATTCGAAAAAAAAAAAAGTGTAAAAGCCCTCAGTCTCTCTACCAATCCTCAACACTGCTCCACTGTAGAGATCTTGCATGATAAAAAAATTTGGGTAAAAAGATATTGAACATGTAAGATCTTGAGTCAAGTTAGCAACAAACATTATATTATATTTTATGCTAGGCAAGAAAAACACATTCTTCAAGATGCTATTCTCTGCCATTTTGATACTACCAACACTATGAACAACATCACTCGAGCAATGAGGTAATTGAACTTTAGATTTAACATGCTTAAAATCAAATAACCAATTAACTTACAAGCCATATGATTTGTAGCTCCAGTATCCAAAATCCAACAGGTACTGATATTTGCAGATAAACAGTTAAGAGATGTACATGCAGTATTAGTTTTTCCACCTGAAGATGACTCCAACTGCTGATTTTTGGTCAACATCCTAGAAAGTGGTTCAATCTGCTCATAAGAAAATGTGTTACGCCAAGAACAAATATCAACAGGTGTAGAACAACCAGATGGTACACACTCAGGAGTTGAAAACATAGAATAGCTATTGTTTCCGTCATAGTTAGGATCGCTCACGTTTGCGTCTTGAGGTGTCTTTCCCTGGATCTTACCGAATCTGAACTTCCAGCCAAGCGAATAGCCCTTTCTCTTGAAACAGTGATCCATGTGATGGCCTCTGCTTTACAATACTCACAGAACATATTTGAGTTTCTCCTAGAAGGCTTTTTATTACCAGAAAAAGACTTATTTCCATCAACTATTTTTGTCTAAACATTTCCTGATAGTCCCCTCTGGTTCTCTTCCTAAACCAAAACTGAGTAGGCCTGGTTCAGTGATGGCAGAGGTTCACGTATGACCAGCTTTGAGCGTATATGAGAATAGGATTCGTTAAACCCATTGAGGAATTCAAATAGTTTGAGGTTTTCAGCATGTTGGATGTGTTGTTGAAAAAGTTCGCATCCACATGAAGGAAGAGCACACAGAGCATCAAACTCATTCCACATCGTGAAAATGCGAGTGAATTACACATATATTATCCCCGGCAACGTAGCCAAAATGTAAATTTTCCGAAATTAAGCTGCATATTTATAGGCCTTCATTTGCAGACGCTCCAGACTACAAATGCGCTTTAAATCTTCTAAAATGAATAGTGCCCAACAACTTACTGTTTATTGTTAAAAGGTGAACAATAAATTTACTGTAGATGAATAGTAACTGCACTGATTAATGCGCGTGACGTAAGCACTTACGTCATATTTATGGAAATATCTATGCATAAGGATCTTGAGCATCCAGCATAGTGTCGTCCATATTTTGGCCATTAGACTCGACCTCATTTTATTTATCTTCACCAGACTCAGAGAGAATTTCTCTCAGTTGCTTCTTCAGTTCTGACTTGGACGAAGAAGACAACAACTCCTTTAAAATATCATAGACATCCTTTTTAGGAGGTTTGGGAACCAGAGGTAGTTTGAATGAAACTAAACCCTTTTGGGTAAAAACGGAGTCCTCTTTGAAGAACTCGAATTTATCCCACCATTTTATTAGGACTCTTCTTCCTAAATAAAGAATTTCATAAACAACTTTCCCAAATCAGTTACTGGGCATTTTAGCCATAATAATTTCCCATTTTAAAATCCACGGGACTTTATAAAGAGTTGTGAAAATAAGCACAGAAATTTTCAAATATGATTTGTTGTTTCAAATTCTTCAAAAACAAGTATGATTTTATGCGGGGGAATAATTGGGTTTAATCCCGAACTTTAAAATCATTTTAATCATAGTAGAAAGCTCCTTCCCACTCTTTGATATAATCAAAATAGTTGAACCAAAATTTGTCCAAATGTATATTTTCATATTTTGGAATTTCGTGATAACGAAGTAAATCACCATTCCATTGGCCTGGTCTTAAAAGTCTTTTAATGAAGGCTTTAGAATAAGCCCACTCATTGCCACCTCTGGAAATTGAATAAAAATCTCCCGATTGAGTAATATGTAAAATTACTATTTAAAAATTTGATTCCTTAGGATAAAGGAATGGATCCGCAAATTCTCTCAGATAAAAGGAAGTTACTTCTTCAGGACATAAATGAGTGTCTATTTGCTCAACTGGGGCTATCCATATAGTGGCATATGGTATGAATGGATACACCAAATCATTAGTTTGTTCTGATTTTATCGATGCTGCATAAACATCTTCTCTTAATCGCATTTATACAGGAATAGCCTTTAAAGCTTTAGCTTTTAGCTGTTCTGTAGAGGAAGCTGCTATGGATTTTCCTTTATCCTTTTCTTTTTCTTATTCATTTCCCTACAAGAATTCACGAGTTAGAAAATCGGGTAATGAATTATCTGACCCCTTAATAAAATCAAAATCAAAATCAAATACTGATAATATTCATTGCCATCTGCCAAAAATTTGCTTTGATGCTATATTTTTAACATTTTTTATAAAATGTCTTTTGCAGATTTGCAGTCAACTCTAATACGAAAGTTTTGATTAAGCAGATCATTTTCAAATTTCTGCACACATAAAACAATTGAAAGAATTTATTTCTTAACCATAGAATAATTTTTCATTGGCCCTTGCCATGCCCCAGAAGTGTATCTTACTAGAGTTTCTTTATTATTAATCGTTTGTTTAAGGATTCCACCATTTTTATGCATCAATTTCAACAATTTAAAACATCAGGATGTGCTAATGCTAGTCAATGAGTTTTCTTAATTCTAGCTTTAATTTTATAAACAGCCTTAGTGTGAATTTCAGACCATTAACGATGATTTTCCTAAGTCTTTCAAACAAAGGTTTAGCATCAGTGGCTAAATTTTTATAAGACTCTGAAATATAATTTAGACTTCCTAGAAACCTCTGTAATTGAGTTATATCTTTTATTTCATGTGGAAATTTTTCAGTAAAACTAATTGATCTTTAAATAGGGAATATTTTGCCTTCTTTTATGATATGTCCAAGAAATCTTATTTCTATTTGAAACGGCTTAATTTTCTTAGCATACAAAATGTTTATAAATGCTTAAAATGTTGGTCAATATCTTTTGAGAAAATCAATGCATCGTCGATATAAACGATGCAGAAGGATAGATATGAACTAAAATATCATTCATAATATTTTTAAATTCAGACAGAGCATTTTTAAGTAAGAAACATCATCATGTTCAAAAGAAAATTTTCTGAATTCCTTATCTCGGGAAATAGGCTATAAAAAGATAGTTGAGAAAATTAAGCAAACAAAAATTAAAGAAAATTTTTCTAAATTACAAATCTATATTAAGAAAACAATATCATCTGATATTCCTAATGCATTTTGGGAAAGAAAAAAGCATGTGGTAAAATTACCATATGAGCCAGAATTTGATGAAAAACAAATTCCAACTAAGGCTAGACCTATTGTCATGAGTCCTCGCCATTTGAAAATTTGTAAAAAAGAAATTAATGAATTATTGGCTAAAGGACTAATTAGAAAATCATATAGTTCATGGAGTTGTCCAACATTTTATGTTGAAAATGCTGTTGAATTGGAACGAGGTGTTCCAAGACTTGTTATTAATTACAAGCCCTTAAATAAAGCTTTGAGGTGTTTAGTTCCTACTAAAAGGGATTTATTAAATCGGATTTATATAACCAAAGTTATGTCCAAATTTGACATGAAATCCGAGTTTTGCCAAATACAGATTGTCGACGAAGATAAATATAAAGCTGCTTTCACAGTTCCATTTGGTCATTACGAGTGGAAAGTGATGCCAATTTTACAAATTTAAGTCTCAAAACTATGGGAGATCAATTAAATCGAATTGAGAAAAATGTTTCTCGAGAAAAGATTCTTAATTAATTATTATCACAAAATAAGGAAAAGGTAATCCTTGAGTGAGAACCACTTCACGTAGACAAAAGAGTTTTATTTAAACCTATGCCTTCTGAAAAACTCGATTTTAAAATGCAATCTGAAAATTCTGAGATGGTAGAAGAAATTATGAAAATATTAAATAATCTTGGTATTAGAGAAAAAGAATGTGCTCCATTAGGACAAAATGAACCTGATTATGAAAATCTAGATTATTCTTCTAAAATTTCAAAATCTGAAGAAGAAAAATAGATTGATCGGCTTGAAAATATGTTATTATGAGAACAACTAGAAAAACAATTTCAAGTCAATAAAATGTCTTCTTCTTATAAGAAGAAATTAGCTTACACTATTCCAGCAAAACCTTATTATCGTAGGCCAACTCCTGTTGACCTTTAACTTGAACAATGTGATGATTTCAATGATGTACAATTTGATGGTAGAACAATTACGGAATGGAACATTGATGACATGACAAAATACCAAATACAAACAGTATTGCATTATATGACTATGTATGCAACTGCTTGTAGAGTAAATAGTAATTCTGACCAAAATATTGCATTTTGTTCTACATCAGCTTCTACAATGTTGCTTTTCATATAAGGAGTAGCCAAAACTTCATTGACATTAATTTTTAAGGCTAAATTTACCTCAGGTGGGTGAACCTCGTCCCTTAAATATTATCTCTTCCAAGATTGGACATAGGAACAGAAGACGTAGAAATTCTTGCAGGAATAAAATTATTTTGGCCTGAATTAAGGCTAAGTTGGCCTAAGTTTAGGCGACCAATTCTATGACTTGAAAATTTAACTTCGATGTTTCCGTCTGGGTATTCAATTATTTCTTCTACCTCACAATTTTCCTGTTTTACAGGATCGCCGACTTTTTCTAGAACTCAGTTTTCAGGAAATTTTACCTAATCCCAGGTAATGGTTTTAGGGACCTTCAAATTGCTTTTAGCAACATTTCTAATAAACAAAGTAGTTGATCCTTTTGGATTTGAAGACATTATTTTTATTTTCGGAACTACTGTGTTCATTACTTTATATTGAAATCTATAAATAAGAATTATGTTCTCAGATCCTTGCATCATGTTAAAACCATCAAATTTGATGTCAAGGCAGAGAGCATGCATAAGATTAGGGTCATTTAATGACAAAGTAATATTTGGAAAGCACGATAAATATATCGACCATCACATAAACTAGACTCAATTATTCCTAATAAGGAATCATGAAATTTATTGTGTATTTTGTCTCTAATTAACACAAATTATTGCAGATGTATTTAATCTAAGCCTTGTTGCTGGTTTTAATCCAACATGTAAAAATTTATATTTCTCTTGATGTTTTTCAATTAAGGATTTTGTCAATAATTGAAATGAATTATATTCCTCGGTTAAGGGAATTGCTTCTGCAATAGTTTTTACTATATAATCTGAAGTAAATCCAAAAGTTCCCTTCTGTTTATAAACAAATGATTGTTCTGGTAATTTCCAGTTTTGTAAAAATTTCTCAAACTTTTCATTAATAAGGATTTATTTATTTCTGCTACTACTTGCCATACTTTGTCTTTTAGACAAGGATTTAGTTAACTTCAACATTTTTGTGTTGATCACTGTCAACGTTTTACATCAACCCTACACGCCCCACTCAGATTTCACAACACAAGTTTTGTTTTAGAAAACTAAAAACTTAATCTTCAAGATTAAGTAGGCAGAAGTAACTTTAAATAAGAAGAGTAAGAGATTAAATCTTAAATTATGCAAAAGTTAAACAAATACAAATATATTATTCAAATAGAATTTAGATTTTTTATACACATATAAACTTAAACATAAAATAAACTTAAACATACAACATTATTTTGTAACTTGTTTATTACAAGTCTTTTACTGCCATATGCAGTACTCGGAATTTCAGTTGTTTTTGAGAAATATCTCGAAGAAACAAGACCTTTATTGATACAATTCATGTTGCTGAGTCAAGAACTGCAATCAAAGAGAAAGAATATTATGTATGAACAATAATATTGACTTTAATGTGTCATTTGTGAAAAATTACTCTATCAAGCATATTGACAAATGTCAAGAGTTCATAGTCTCATGTTCTAAAGATTTTTCTCCTTCATCATTATGTGAGGCTTCATTAGATATAGATTCTAGAATAAGAACTCTAGATTATAAATCATTTTCCCTTTTAAGGATTTTTACTTAATGCATTAATTTATTAATACACGAAGAATCATTAAAGTCTTCTTCTTTAGAAGACTTAGCCCTTTTTAGAATTTCTTTATGACTATAAGTCTCAGGTTCCCTGAGTTTTAATTATTTTTCAGATTTTTTACTATATTGTTCCAAGTAATTTTGGAGTATTCCTCTTCTTTATTTAGGATCAGAAATTTGATCTATCATATCTAAGATAAAATTTTGCTCGTGGGTAAGAATAAATAAACCATTTGCCTGACAAAGTGATTTATAATAATCACAATTGCCACTGCAATCATAATCATTTTCAGATTCATTAGTGTGATCAGACTCATCTGCAAAGTAAAAATTATTACCTGTCAATAACAGATACTCGAAAATCTTGCCCTTCATCATTAAAGAACATATTTTCTAAAGTCTTCTTCTGACCCTCATCAATATTTAAACTATTGATTTTATTTTGCATTTTGTACTTATTAGCGTAATGAGCAGATTTTTGGCACTTCCAACATAGTGGCAATGTCCTCTACTTAGATCCTGTCGTTCTTTCTTTCTTCCTTGTTTTAGGAAGATAATTCGTTTTAGGATCTTTATTATATTTACTAAAGACTTTATTAGTCCCTTTACTGTAAGGTTTATCTCTTTTACTCGAATTTTCCATAGGGGGTAAACCCATTTGTTCACAAAAGTCACCAATAATTTTCTTTCCGAGAATTTTCTCTTTTTGGATTTGACGATGTAATTTTATTTCATTGCATAAATGTATGCCTTCGACGATAATCTCAAAGGATAAGTCGCCATAAGTATATATGGAATAAGGAATAATTCCATTATTGTTTTGCCTAATCCTGTTACAGACCTTTTCAGCAAAAAAATGTGGAAGCCCTGTTAAGAACTTTACTTTCCAACTTATCTCAGTCATTTTGACTGAGATAAGTTTTGGCATCTTAAGTTCATTAATTGCTCTTGGGATTTATCAAGTTGTAAGGTTGTAGTTCCAACAAAATGTTTTGCTATACTATATAATAGCGTATTAACACAGTCTGTAACCTGTGTAGGTTGATTGCTAATTGTTTCGATTTTTATGGCCCGCAATATATGCAATTTAGCCTCTTCCTTTAGGTAGAAATCCCACCAACCTTTTGTTGACCACTGAATCCTTGAATTAAGGTTTTGGCAATATTTTGGTCAAAACTACTATTTGCTCTACAAGCAGTTGCATACAGTCATATAATGTAATATTGTTTGTATTTGAAATTCTGACATGCCATCAATTTTCCATTCTGTAATTGTTCTACCATCAAATTGTACAGCATTGAAATCATCACGCTGTTCAAGTTGAAGATCAACAGGAGTTAGCCTATGATAATAAGGACTTGCTGGAATAGTGTAAGCTGATTTCTTCTTATAAGAAAAAAACAGTTTATTGATAAATTTCAAAAAGTAGATATGTCAGAAAAAAAATTTGAAAAAGTATGTATGCAAAAAAAAAAATTTAGCAAACTACGTATACGCGCACCCCGGGGTCGCGCCTACCGGACATAGGCGCATCCCAGGGGTGCGCCATTACCACGAAATTTTTTTTTTTTTTTTTTTTTTTTAAAAAACAAATTTTTCAATAATGACGACTCGATGTTTAATTAAATATAAAATTATATATCTATTAAAAAAAATTTAAAAAAATTATAGTAAGTAGATATTTTAATTGCGATTCAAATGATGCAAAAAAAATTAAATTTGGATTTACGGATTGACTGTACGGTATGCCATAAGTTGAGATATGAAAATTGTACTTAAAAAATTATAACTCGGACCATGTAAGTCCAAACTCAACACGGTTAACGTCATTTAGGTCGTAAATCAATTATCTACGTAGGATAATATTTTGGATTAAAAATAAAGTGATTTTGTAACCCCCCATCGTTTACACCCAAATTTGACCGAAATAAGTAAATGCATTAGGTGAGAAATTTAATTATATACTTACTCAAAAAAAATCAAAAAAATTACAGTGCGTAGATAATTTAATTACGAATTAAATGACGCTAACTATGCGTTAATTTTTGACTTTTAGACTGACTGTATAATACGGTACGTAAAAAACTCTACATACGATACAAAAACTTCCAAATAGTGTTTTGTACAGTAAAATCACTGTTTAAATACTGTACAAAACACTATTTGGAAGTTTTTGTATCGTATGTAGAGTTTTTTACGTACCGTATTATACAGTCAGTCTAAAAGTCAAAAATTAACGCATAGTTAGCGTCATTTAATTCGTAATTAAATTATCTACGCACTGTAATTTTTTTGATTTTTTTTGAGTAAGTATATAATTAAATTTCTCACCTAATGCATTTACTTATTTCGGTCAAATTTGGGTGTAAACGATGGGGGGTTACAAAATCACTTTATTTTTAATCCAAAATATTATCCTACGTAGATAATTGATTTACGACCTAAATGACGTTAACCGTGTTGAGTTTGGACTTACATGGTCCGAGTTATAATTTTTTAAGTACAATTTTCATATCTCAACTTACGGCATGCCGTACAGTCAATCCGTAAATCCAAATTTAATTTTTTTTGCATCATTTGAATCGCAATTAAAATATCTACTTACTATAATTTTTTTAAATATTTTTTAATAGATATATAATTTTATATTTAATTAAACATCGAGTCGTCATTATTGAAAAATTTGTTTTTAAAAAAAAAAAAAAAAAAAAAATTTCGTGGTAATGGCGCACCCCTGGGTTGCGCCTATGTCCGGTAGGCGCGACCCCGGGGTGCGCGTATACATAGTTTGCTAAATTTTTTTTTTGCATACATACTTTTTCAAATTTTTTTTCTGACATATCTACTTTTTGAAATTTAACTTGAAATTGTTTTTCTAGTTGTTTGTCTAGTTGTTATGATAAGAACGCATTTTCAAGCTGATCAAACTTTTCTTCTTCAGATTTTGAAATTTCAGAAGAAGAATCAAGATTTTCAGAATGAGACTCATTTTGTCCTAATTGAGCACAGTATTTTTCTTTGATTCCAAGATTATTTAATATTTTCATAATTTCTTCTACCATCTCAGAAATTTGGGATTGCATTTTAAAATCGAGTTTTTCAGAAGGCATAGGTTTAAATAAAACCCTTTTGTCTACGTGAAGTTATCCTGACGCAAGGATTGCCTTTTCCTTATTATGTGATGATTATGTGTTAAGAATGCTTTCTTGAGAAACATTTTTCTCAATTAGATTTAATTGATGTCCCGTAGTTTTTAGAGTTAAATTTGTAAAATTGTTTTGTTTTACAACAACTTCTACACTGTTGATTTTCCTATAAGGAGTAACCAAAATTTCATCACAATAATGTTTAAGGCTAAATTTACGTCTGGTGGGTAAACAGTTTGGATAACTTTTCCATTTTTAGCTATAAACTCTCTATAAGAACGTTCAAGAGGAAGGATGAAAGTTACATCTTCAAAATTAGGATATTCTTTTTTCTCTTGTATGCAACGGATTCTTATGAATTCAAAGAATTCCATAAATTCATCACTCCTTTTTAGGACTCTTTTATAGAAAAGTATTTTTCTTGACATGTTGTTCTTTGAATTTTTTCAAAAAGTATTCATTTTCAAAAATAAATTTGAAAAAGTATATATATAAAAAAAATATTTAGAAAAATATGTATACGCGCACCCCGGGGTCGCGCTAGGCGCACCCCAGGGGTGCGCTTATTCCACAGTTTTTTTTTAAATAAATTTTTAATCAAAAATAAGATATTCCACATAATATAATACATCGGTTAGCACTTACCAGACCACAGGTTGCCTTGTGCAGCTCATTTTCTACTTTCTGTTCCCTTTCTGCTTTCTCTATTCCTTTTTTTATTCTATTATTAATTCTAGCAATCTTATCGTAAGTTTAAATATCTTTAAAAAATAGTCATATGTTAAAGTTGTATTATTTTTTTTCTTCTTAAGTGGTTATTTTAGAGGCGCTTAGATCTTAAATTAGGATATTATATGATTTACAACAATAAATATGCATTTAACACCCACCCCTAGACATTGATATTGTAAAATGATTATATCCCCAAGTTTTATATGCATTAGGTATACTAGGTGTAGTGGCGGACATATGAATGGAAATAGGAGACATTTGCTTCCCACTTTAAAAAATAATAATATAATCCTATACTTTTATGAAGAATATATATTGATCCATTCTTTTTTACTACTTTCTAATTATTATTTTTTTGGCCAAGACTACTTTCCAATTATATACCTCCATTACAAATATTATAAATCTGCAAGTAACTGTGTATTATCCTTGACAATTTAATTGACTAGGTCGTAAATCAATTATCTACGTAGGATAATCTTTTTGATTAAATTGTCAAGGATAATACACAGTTACTTGCAGATTTATAATATTTGTAATGGAGGTATATAATTGGAAAGTAGTCTTGGGCAAAAAAAATAATAATTAGAAAGTAGTAAAAAAGAATGGATCAATATATATTCTTCATAAAAGTATAGGATTATATTATTATTTTTTAAAGTGGGAAGCAAATGTCTCCTATTTCCATTCATATGTCCGCCACTACACCTAGTATACCTAATGCATATAAAACTTGGGGATATAATCATTTTACAATACCAATGTCTAGGGGTGGGTGTTAAATGCATATTTATTGTTGTAAATCATATAATATCCTAATTTAAGATCTAAGCGCCTCTAAAATAACCACTTAAGAAAAAGAAAATACCACTTTAACATATGACTATTTTTTAAAGATATTTAAACTTACGATAAGATTGCTAGAATTAATAATAGAATAAAAAAAGGAATAGAGAAATCAGAAAGGGAACAGAAAGTAGAAAATGAGCTGCACAAGGCAACCTGTGGTCTGGTAAGTGCTAACCGACGTATTATATTATGTGGAATATCTTATTTTTGATTAAATATTTATTTTAAAAAAAAACTGTGGAATAAGCGCACCCCTGGGTGCGCCTATTCAATAGGCGCATCCCTAGGGTGCGCCTATTGAATAGGCGCGACCCTGGGGTGCGCGTATACATATTTTTCTAAATATTTTTTTTATATATATACTTTTTCAAATTTTTTTTTCGAAAATGAATACTTTTTGAAAAAAGTCGTTGTTCTTTTTAAGAAAAAACATTTTCTATGATACTTATATTTTGGAGAATAAAATGATTCTCTAGCAAGACCTTCTAAAGGACAAAATTCAATTTCCTCTTTTTCTTCTAGGATGGTAATAAAGAATATACTATTATAGCCCATATCAGAAGAGGTTGGAGATTTTATCTCAAATTTTGATAGAGGTATATTAACTGTGTATTCAGGTTGATCAACTTCGTCAGATGTGAACATAGTCCCTGAAATATTATCTCTTTCGAGTTTGGACATAGGAAAAAAAGACGTAGAAAATCTTGCAGGAATAAAATTATTTTTGCCTCAATTAAGGCTACTTTGGCCTAAGTTTAGGCGAGCAATTCTATGACTTGAGAATTTAACCATTATAAATGGCATTTCTAGACAAATTCCCTTGTTGCATACAATAGTATTTTGTAACTTGTATTTTACAAGCATTTTACTGTCATCTGCAGTATTTAGAATTTCAGTTTAAAAAGTTGATTTTACTAAGTTCAAAAGATATTGGCCAACATTTTAAACATTTAAATGCATTTATAAACGCAGTGAAGAGAGCTGGTCTTGTGGTGGCTGCCAAGAAAATTAAGCTGTTTCAAACAGAATTAAGATTTCTTGGACACATCATAAAAGAAGGGACACTATTCTTTATTGAAAGATCAATTAGTTTTGCTGAAAAATTTCCAGATGAAATAAAAAATAAAGCTCAATTACAGAGGTTTCTAGGAAGTCTAAATTATATTTCAGACTTTTATAAACAATTAGCCACTGATGCTAAATCTTTGTTTGAAAGGCTTAAGAAAAATCCGCCGGAATGGTATGAAATTCACACTAAGTCTGTTCATAAAATTAAAGCTAGAATTAAGAAAATTTCTTGTATAGCAATAACACATCAGAATGCTTTAAAATAGTTTAAACTGGTGCATCAGAATTAGGCTATGGTGGAATCCTTAAACAAAGGATTGATAATAAATAAACCCTAATAAGATACGCTTCTGGGGCATGGCAATGGGCAAGGAAAATTATTCTACGGATAAGAAAGAAATTCTTTCAATTGTTTTATGTGTGCAGAAATTTGAAAATGATATGCTTAATCAAACATTTCTGATTAGAGTTGATCGCAAATCTGCAAAAGACGTTTTAGAAAAAGATGTTAAAAATATAGCATTAAAGCAAATATTTGCCAGATGATAAGGAATATTATCAATATTTGATTTCAATATTGAGTTTATTAAGGAGTCAAATGATTCATTACATGATTTCCTAACTTGTTAATTATTGCAAGGAAATGAATAAGGAAAAAGAAAAGGATAAAGGAAAAGCCATAACAGCTTCCTCTACACCTAATAATGCATCAATGGTGAAGACTAAAGAACAACTAAAAACTGAAGCCTTAAAGGTTATTCCTGCAGAAACTCGATTAAGAGAAAATGCTTATGCAACATCGATAAAAACATAACAACCTAATGAGTTTGTTTATCCATTCATCTCATATGGTAGTATATGGCAAGCCCCATTCGAGCAAAAATACGCTCATTCAAATTACTCAATCTGTAAATTTTTATTCAATTTCCAGAGGTCTCAATGAGTAGGATTACTCTAAATCCTTCAATAAAAGAGTTTTAACACCAAACCAATGGAATGGTGATTTATTTCGATATCACGAAATTCCAAAACTAAAAAGAGACATTTGGACAAACTTTGGTTTAATTATTTTGATTATATCAAAGCATGGGAATGAGCTTTTTGCTATGATAATAGGCAAATAAAACACACATGGCTTCTACAATATCGTGACTTTAATACCATTAAAGTTCCCCAGTGGTTTGTGAAATGGTTTTATAGTTGGGGATTAAACCCAATTATTCTCCCTGATAAAATCAAACTTGTTTTTACTAAGTATGCCTTAACCAACATACTGTGCAGATAATCCATTATACCATAAATATTTTCAATCAGATATTTTATGGTACAATTATCATGCATCACATAATCATTTTGCTACACATGGACTTTAATATCCATATTTGACCTTCTAGGCCAAACTTCCGGGGATATAGGGCTTCATTCATTATTTGTTCAGAATCATTCATGTTTGTTTGAATGTCATCATTTTCTGAATTCCCTTCATCAGTTTCAGCAGGTTCTCGTTGTTTCATTATGTGAAGGGGTCCTCCATTTTTTTATTATACTGACAGGTTTATCTATATACAAATTGCGACTGTAAGACTAGTTAATCATAAAAGGAAATGTATCTTCAACAAACATAACATCTCTGCTAACAGATATGACATCAGTTTCTAGATTCATTACCTTATATCCCTTTTGCATGAAGTTGTGTCCAAGAAAAACTTAGGCTCCTGATCTGGATGCAAACTTGTCAATAGTGGGTGATATCTTAACATAGCATAATCATCCAAACACTTTCAAATAATTTATGGCAGATTTCTTTCCAAACAAATTTTCATATAGAGACAATCCATTCAAAATTTTAGTAGGGATAAGATTGATCAAATAACAAGCAGTCGTTACACATTCTCCCTCAAATCTGGATGGAACATTGCTTTCCAATTTTAGAGAACGTGCTACCTCAAGTAAATGTCTGTGTTCTCTTTCAACAACTCCATTTTGTTGGGGTGTGTATGCACATGAACTGTAATGAATTACCCCCATTTGTTTAAAAACGAGTTGTATTGTTCAAATAAAACACCTTCATTATCAGTTCTAACCATTTTAATTGTTTTTTTGAACTGATTTTCGATAAGGGCAAAAAATTGTTTCATTACCACAATAACATCAGATTTCAAGGTCAAAAGATATAACCAAGTGTTTTTGCTAAAATTGTCAACAATGGTCAAGAAATATATTTTATTATCATGAGTAGGAATCCTGTAAGGACCCCAAACCTCCAGATGTAAAAGATCAAAAGATTCACTAGACTTCGAATTACTAGTGGGAAAAAGAATTCTATGTTGTTTTGCCCTAGGACAGATATGACAATCAACAACATTTTTTGTTTTGAAAACAAACAAATTCAAGTGACTCTATCACTTCTAATGATCTAACAAAGGGGTGTCCTAGACGTTTATGCCATAGACCGGGATGAGGATACATCAAATTACCGGTCTTGAGGGCTACTGAGGGCATAAATTCGAAAAAGTGGAAAGGCCCCCAGTCTCTCAACCAATCATCAACGCCGCTCCACTGTAGAGATCCTGCATAATCAATTAATTCGGGTAAAAATATACCGAGCATGTAAGATCTTGAGTCAACTTAGCAACATACATCAGATTATATTTGAAGCTAGGCAAGAAAAACACATTCTTCAAGATGCTATTCTCAGCCATTTTGAAACTACCAACACCATGAACAACATCACTCGAGCCATCAGGTAATTGAACTTTAGATTTAGCATGCTTAAAATCAAATAACCAATTAACTTACTAGCCATATGATTTGTAGCTCCAAGTATCCAAAATCCAACAGGTACTGATATTTGCAGATAAACAATTAAGAGATGTACCTGCAGTATTAGCTTTTTCACCTGAAGATGATTCTGACTGCTGATTTTTGATCAACATCCTAGAAGTCAGTTCAATTATCTCAGAAGAGTTATGCCAAGAACAATTATCAACGGGTGTGGAACAGCCAGATGGTACAAACTTAAGAGTTGAGCACATAGAATAACTCTTGTTTCCATCATAGTTAGGATCAGTCACGTTTGCGGTTTGAGGTGGATTTCCCGGACTCTGACCGGATCTGAACTTCCAGCAAGGCGGATAGCTCTTTCTCTTGAAACAGTGGTCCATGTCATGGCCTCTATTTTTACAATACTCACAGAACATATTCGAGTTTCTCCTGGGAGACTTTTGATTACCAGAAAAAGACTTATTTCCATCAACTGTGTTGGCCATAATATTTCCTGATAATCCCATATGGTTCTCTTCTTGAACCAGAACCGAGTGGGCATGGTTCAGTGAGGGGAGAGTTTCACGCATGACCAGGTTTGAGCGTATCTGAGAATATGATTTGTTTAGCCCATTGAGAAATTGAAATAGTTTGAGGTTTTCAGCATGTTGGATGTGTTGTTGAAAACGTTTACATCCACATGAAGGAAGAACACACATAGCATCGAACTCCTTCCACATCATGCAAATGCGAGTAAAATACATAGATATGGTATTGATTCTTTGATGAGCTAAACAAATTTCATGGTGAAGTTCCCATTTTCTTGAACCATTGATTTGTTAAACTTCTCCCTAAAATCTTTCAAAACATAGTATGCACTGGCCGAATATATGATTCTAGTCATCAAATCTCGCGAAACCAAGCGCATAATCCAGACAAAAATCAAGGCATCACACCTGTCCCAGATATAATGAAGATTGTAATCATAGTGCTCTTTGCAACAATATCCATCTATAAAACCGAGTTTATTCTTAGCAAGAAGAGATATACGCATTGCTCTGCTCCAAAAACCGTAAATTTTGGGACTAGTTAATTTTTCAGAAATCAAGGTCAAGTCAGGCATATCTGAAGGATGCAAAAACAACGAATGGTTATGATTGATGATCTGTCCAATAGGTGCTGCATCACTTACATGATCTGTAGGTGCAACAACCTTCTCATTATCGACAAAACACCTTTCTCAGGGTAAGCCATGATAAAATCAAGAAGGTAGTATGTAGATATTGATCAGAAGAAAATCTAGCAGAAAAAACATGTTTCTTAAAATTTCTCAACAACTTTCTCGTGATCGGCAACAGAAAATGCAGATTCGAGAATGAGACTGAACCAAAATATGACAGATCTGGAACAGATCTTGAAGATGAAAATAGTATTTGTTCTTGAACCAAAACTTCATGGAAGAAAGTCAATGTATATATATGTTCTTGAACCAAAACGTTTGAGCAGAAAATCAAAGTGTTTGTTCGTATATGTTCTCAACCGAACCAACAAAATAAGGGAGAAAACGAAAACAACAAGAAATGAGAGGAGAGAATGAAGCGTTAATAAACCAGAACCATTCGTAGAGAAGTGATTCAACACTTAAGTGCTCTGATACCATCTTGTAAATGAGATGGAGTGAAACCCTAGTGGAGCGTCACAAAGGAAGATACTAGACCGAGTGAAATGTAAAATCAAAGTCTACGTTTATTGAGAAGAGAAAGCCACAGCTTTACACAAAAGCAACTGACAAAAGCAACTAAAGAAATAAAAGCCTATTCTAGAACCTACCACTAGCATCCACGTGCATCGAGAGAAATCCCGATGAAATCTTACATCAACCGGAAAATCCTGTTTAATAATTATAATGATTTACAAATACAACTTAAGTCCTAAATCTATGTGATAATTAATAAATATTCCAAACGATACAATCATGGAGAATCTTTTCCTTCAATAAATTGACCATACCACTTGTGAACCGATTCAAAAATTGATTCTGAAGCGATTCAGCCATACCTTTTCTTTTAATAAATAAATAAATAAAATGTTCCAAATTTTAATATATAAACCGGTTCACAAAATAGTACGCTTTAATACTTATGAATTAGCTTTTTATGGTTCACACGAACTGCTCCATATTTCATCCAAAATACCATAACACTTCTGAACTGGTTCACATGTGGTATGGTTTGCTTCGCTCAAACCAGTTGTTTTTGCCCACCCCTATTGCAAAGGCAGCCATGAGGAAAATAAAAAAAAATAGGTTTGGGAGGTTGTTGTTGTTGTAGGTAGGAATTAGCGGGAGAAGAGGGAAAACAAATAAGGAAAATTGTAAAATTGTTAATTTAGTGATTATTTAATAACATATGTCAAATACAAGTGATTAAATAATATAAGTTTAAACTAAAAAGTAATATTTTCAAACATAAGTGATTATTTAACAATGCCCAAACAGATAAATGATAAATAACTACATTGGTCAACACATAAGTGACCAAATTGATAATTAACCAATCAAAATGGATAACTGGGAGATTACCAAAATTGCTCATCAACACTCAGATTCACGGATATCACATATTTAATATATCCTTACGTGTTTAATAACATGGGTATTACATATCTAATATATCCTCATTCTAGTTATTCTTGTCATGTCATAGATAATGAATCGCAATCCTAACATTGGGGCATCAAAGATACTATAACCAATTAGAGAATCATACTTCACCTCATCACATCATTTAAACGTCATATTTCTGAAATCACCCCCATTGTAGCATCGAATTTCTGAATCTACCAGCTATACTGAGATACTATAATGATTGGGAGCCTCCCACTTTACCTTATCACACCATTGGAGCGTTGGATTTCTGAATCTACCGACTATATATATGGAGATACTATAATCATTTTGGTGACCATTGTCTTGTCTTTACCATCACGTTGGCCAACTGATCACTAACCTGTACAAAGAGGTTGTTAAGAGTATGGACAAGTCGAGTTGAAAGTTTTCAAGGATTTTCTTGTTATTTTCATTTTTATTGTCTTAAGTGTACAGTTGATTTCTTCTGGTTTGTTTTCTCTTTGTTGTTCTTTACTCTTATGGAAACTTCAAGCTGTAACGGGATATTAGTTTTCCCTGGGATTTGTTATTTAAGGGTGAAGAGCAGCCAAATGAAGGAACCTGCTCTAGTGATCCCCAAATCTTCGTGTGCTCTGCTAGGGTTAGGGTTTTGCTGATCCTTCCAAGTTTAAGATGGTATCAGAGCCGTGAATGGGTTATTTACCTTCTCCTTTCAGTTGATACAAGTGTTCCGCTGCGATTTCTGTCTCATCGTAAATTTTTCCAATGATTCTCTTAATCTTTCGCGTTGTGTTCAACAATCAATTACAATTCTTCATCAGTCGGTTGTGTCTCTTGACGTTCCGTTGTGTTCTTGGCGTTTCTGTGGAGTCTATTCAATTCTTGATTGATTTTTCCTTCGATTCCACGATGACTAAACAAAGATCGATCAAGGAGGCAAAGGAATTTGCCACTGACAGTATAGATCATGATTCCATGGTGAATGTAGACTCAAATCACCCTCTCTTCTTACATGCTAATCACAATGTGGAGCTGTGTTATGCGCTTTACCTTGCTAGACAATAAAACAAGTTAAGCTTTGTTACTGGTACTTGTATGCGTGGAAATTTTGAACCAGGATTTCATCATCTTTGGGAGAGATGTAATGTTGTGGTTTTCGATTACAACATGAACTCCATATCAAAAGAATTGGCTAGTGGTATCATGTATTCTGAGAGTGCGTTTTTGTCTTGGAAAAATTGAAAGAAAGGTTTGACAATGTCAGCAATTCTAGAACCTATCAATTGCCTAGGGAGATCATAGTGTTAACTCACCAAGGGCTTGATTCAGTTGCAATTTTTTTAGCAAGTTAAGATTGTTGTGGGTTGAATGTGATGTGGTGTGTGCTCTACCCCATATTGAATGAGATGCTTTCAAAAACCATATTGAACATAAAGAAAATCAACGTCTCTTTCAATTTTTAACGGGGTTGAACACAAAGTTTTCTGGAGTGAGAAGTAATCTTTTGTTGTGGGATCCTCTACCTTCTGTTAACTAGGCCTACAACACATTGATACAATAGGAAAGCCAAAAGGGGATTACCTCGAATATTGTTTCTTCTGTTGGTGAAACTTCAAACCAATGGGGAGCACCTGTCCCCACTGGGGAGAATGTATTTTAATTGCATGCTATTTGATGAATATGATGCCCACCGGTGTTTTAGATGGCAAATTTCTATTAAAAATTCTTAGTGGAAAGAAACCTAATGTCAGCCACGTAAGAGTATTGAGTTGCTTAGGATATGTAAAGAATCTAGTTGTGACAGATAAGTTTGCATCCAGAGCTATCTATTGTGTTTTAATGGGATACTCTAAGACTTAAAATGGATACAAACTGTATGATTTGATAAACTGGAATTTTTTTGTTAGTAGAGGTATGCAATTTAAGGAGAGCTTGTTTCCTTTACAGGGTGGCAGACCAAATCCATTACCTATATTCTTTGAGCATCACATTGATTTTGACTCCAATGAGGTTTATATTTCTCGCATACAGTCTGAGGAGTCAAATGTCAATGATGATGTTGATTCTCCGCGTGATCAATTTAATTATGATGAAAAAATAGTCCCTCATACTCCTAAGAATGATTCTCAGGTTCCTGTCTATAGATCAGGGAGGGTTACTAAAGCTGGTTATAACCAGACTAAGTTAATTATTCCTTGTTTACTAATCATGATGGAGATCAGTTGGTTGTGTTACTTATATATGTTGATGATTTACTCATTTGTGGTAACAACAACAAACTGATAATTGAGTTAAATCATGTGCTGGAATCTAAGTTTAAGATGAAAAATCTTGGAGAATTAAAATATTTTTTGGGCATTGAAATAGCAAGATCCAAGAAAGAAATTGTCCTTTCATAGAGAAAATATGTCATAGAATTGATTTCGGATGTTGGCTTGTCGAGTGGGAAAGTGGCAAAAACTCCAATGGAGTTGAATTAAAAGTTGACCAGTAAGAAATATGATCAACATCTGCAGGTTAATAAAGACGATACGGTCCTAGATGATGTCACTTCTTATAGAAGGTTGATAGGGAAGTTACTTTATCCTACAATTACCAGACCTGACATATCTTTTGCAGTACACAATTTGAGTCAAATCATGTAGGAACCGAAGCTTTCTCACTTTGAAGATGCTTTAAGGATAGTCATGTACATCAAGCGGGAACCAGGTAAAGGTATTTTATTAAGTTCTGGTTATGTTCCTAAACTATTGGATTTTTGCGACTCTGATTGAGCAAGTTGCATAAAAACAAAAAGGGCTATTACTGTTTTTTGTATCAAATTAGATGAGTTCTTGATTTTTTTGTAAGGTTAAGATGCAAAATACAGTTTCAAAATCTTCAGCAGAAGCTGAATATAGGAGTATGAGTTCAGCTTTATTTGAAATTGTTTGGCTTAAAGGTTTATTAGGGGATTTGGGTTTTAAACAAAAGGATGTGATTTTGTATTGTGATAATAGTGCAGCAATTCAAATTGCAAATAACCATGTTTTTCATGAAATGACTAAACACATAGAAATTGATTGTCATTATATAAGAGAAACGGTTTTAGAAAATGTTGTGCAGCTGAAGCATTTGCGAACAGAGGAGCAATTGACAAATGTGTTTACAAAAGCTCTTGGCAGCCAACAACATTATTCATTGTCTGAGAAGCTTAGGATGAAGAACATCTTTTGTGAAGAAGAAGCAGTCGATGGTCGAGAAGATTGAAGATTTTTAGCTTGAGGGGGAGTGTTAAGAGAATGGAAAAGTCAAGCTGAAAGTCTTCAGGGGTTTTCTTGTTATTTTTGGTTTTCTTGTCTTAAGTGTACAATTTATTTATTTCGGTTTGTTTTCTCTCGGTTGTTCTTTACTCTTCTGGAAACTTCAAGGTGTGACTGGATGTTAGTTTTCCCTAGGTTTTGTTATTTAAGAGTGAAGTTCAACCAAATGAAGAAACCTCCTCTAGTGATCCACAAGTCTTCATGTGCTCTGCTAGGGTTAGAGTTTTGCCAATCCTTCCAAGTTTAAGAGAGGTCAGCACGCTTGCTGTGAAAATCGACTCAACAGAGTAATAGAAGCAGCAGGGAGCACATCAACGGAGTCGTAGAAGTATTGTAAAAACTCCATAGTTGGCCTACCCAACCAACAGTTGATGACATCAAGAAGACAAGGCCATGCATGCATAAATATAGATGGATATGGAGACTTATAGAATCAAACATTGTATATATATATATATATCAGTTATGTCTAATGACATGATTCTATACATTCAAAAAAAATTACACTACAAAACCAACACTGACTCATTCTTCTTCTTCTTTTACTATCGAAAAAATGAAATTAATTACCGAAGCTTACAACCAAACCGACTGTAAATTAAGTATTTTTAGGGTTTTTTACTTCTCTTTATAGTAAGTTGGTCTTGATAGATAATTTGATGGGCAGTCCATCGTGTGGAAGCGCAAAAGGCCCATACTGAATCCCATTCTCTGAACTCATGATATGCCAACTGTACTTTGTGGTTAAATGATGGAGAAGTGCCAAAATCTCCAGTTTAGCAAGCTCATTCCCAGGGCAAGAGTGGATTCCAATGCCAAATGGTAAATATGTATAAGGTTTAGGTGCCACCTGAAAAATAAAACAGTAAAATAAATAAAAATGTTATCCCTTATGGGGCTTAATACGATTATAAGGTTAATAACCAAATCGTTACCCCAGTTTTGAGTATTTTACAAATTGTAACATGAACTTTGCTTTTTTGAAATTTTATTACCTACACTTTGACAACACTTGGGGCAAATGACTACTTCGGTTAAGTTTTTTGTTAAATATGGATAGAAAATGACATGACAGCATATGATTGGTCCAAAATTTAGAAAACTAATTGAATTTGTAAAAATACTAAACAAAATTAGAAAGTTTATAAAAATATAACTGAAAAATAAGAATTTTAAATATAATATTTTTATTAAAAAAAAAATTATTATTGATATTTTATATTTTTAATAAAATTATTATATTAAAAACTCTTATTTTTCTAATTTTTATTTTTAATAATTGCTTTAGTATAATTTTTTTAAATTATGAACAATTATGTGATATCACATCATTTTCCATTTATATTTAACAAAAAAAATAAATGAGATAACAATTTGCCCAAGTATCAAAGTGTAAGTAGTATTTTATAAAATGCTGAAAGTTCGGGTATCAATTTGTTTACTAGCAAATTCTATTATATGGTGTAAAAACTCATCTTCCTCAATACCTCAAATCTGGAAGGATCAAACTTGTGTGGCTCTTGGAAATTTTCAGGGCTATGGTGAATATTTCTGAAAAGAGGTAAAACTTTCCACCCCTTTGGTATAAGGTACCCTGTGTCAAAGAATTTATTACTTCAAATCCTACTAGAAGAATGTTATCAGAGAAATAATGGTGGCGGCTCGAAAAATATCTTGTGAAAGTACCTTGATATTCAACATCCTCGACAGCTTCTCGGAAGGTGAAAGACAAAACTGAGGCAACCCTTAGTGTCTCTTGGATCACTCTCGCTGTCACCACCATCTGCTTCGTGTCACTCCACGTCAGACTCCTGTCCTCTCCAGTCTTGTCGGTTTTGCTGCTCTTTATGGATTCTTGCTCTTCCTGCAAATCAATGGCGGTCACTGCTCTGTTTCTAGTCAGTACAAGACAAACCCTGCATTACTCAGACAAACCATGCTCGACTTACGGTGACAGCTTGGAGAACAGAGGGGTTCTCGGCGAGAAACTTGAAGATCCAAGTGAGGACAGTGGCGGTCGTGTCACGGGCGGCGAAAATAACTCCGATTATATTGTCCGCTATCTGTTGGTCGGTGAGGTCTTCTTTTCCGTCCAGGAAGGATGATAACAGGTCGTTCTCTGTCGTCTCTTTGTTTTGTCTCCTTTTCTCTATGATGGTTCCCAGAATCTGTGCTAGTTCAGTCCTTGCTTTCATAGATTTGTGAAATAGAGTCCCCGGAAAGTTGATCGGCATCGAATTATACCCTTTTTCCAGAATGTAGTATCGTTTCTTCAGCTCTTCTGTGTTCACGGCTTCTGCGTCGTTTCCGAGTATTGAGTGCAGAGCCACATTCAACGCATACTTCAAAAACATTACAAAAAAATCATTTTTTATGAGTTATTATATTGTTAAGAATACATATAATGCAGTACTATTATAGTTCATATAATAACTCACTGATTTCATTTCCTGAAAAGTGTTAACTCGTCTGCCTTGGAGTGACTCGAGACAGTTCAATGCGACAGATTCGATCTCAGCAACTCGTTCACGGATGGCGTCGGGCATGAAAGCTCTGAGCAGAAGCTTCCTCAACTTGTAGTGGTACTCACCTTGGTGGAAGAAGATGGCTTGTTTCCCAATCATCCTCTCTTTACTGGTCGGAAACGTCGGTTTGAAGAGGTTGGATTTGGTGACGAGGACGAACTTCGCACTCTCCGGGCTCGAAATCATCACGCAGGGACAACCCAGAATGTGGGTCTTGAAGATCGATCCGTATCTGCAACATATTTGAATCAGAATCAACAGAATATTTGTCTGTTCAAAGAAACAGGTTAAGACCACCTTTTCTGTTTGGAGGCGAAGAAGTTTCCAGGGTTTTGAGAGTAGAGCTGGAAGGTTTCTCCGAAATAGGGCCAACCGAGGGTTCCCGGAGGCAGATGCAGTAGTGCTGCACGTTTGCAGGGGAGGATGAATCTTAGGAGAGAGATGATGAAGAAGAACACGAAAACGGAGGTAAATAAATATGACAAGGAGATGGAGGAGATGAACTCCATTGTTTGGCAATGAAACAACTACTGTGTTGGGTTTTGATGAAGATGGAGTAGAGGTGGCGTTGCAGGGCATTTATAGGGTTTTCAGGAGCTTTGGAGGGTGAGAAAAAATAAATAAATGTTACCTTTAAAAAATGATTTCAAGGTAATAATAAAGCAATTAGTTGAGGTAGTTACTGGTTTTTTTAAATGATGAAATACGTGGCAACACTATAGAGTACTAAGTAACCTTTATATATTTTATGATGGAAATACAAGACTAGACGTTATTAGAAACGGAAAGAAAGGAAAAAAAAAAACATGATAGTAATATTAGTTAAATATTACTCTCTAATGTTAGTTAAATATTACGATTGGTTCAACGGTATCACATTTGCTTAGATAGCAAATGTAAAAGGTCCCAAGATCGATGTTAGATTTTCCTTAAAATTTAAATTATAAAATTTTATTTCTCTCATATTTGGTTAAAGTTTGAGTTTGCAGTATTCGTAAACTTTTTTATCCAAATTTGACCGAATAAGTATTGAAAATTATAAAAATTAAACAAACTTTAAAAAAATTCACAATTTAACCCTTCAAGAAAATTCAAATGTCATAATTCGGGTCTTAGTCGAGACTCAAATTCGAACTCCAATCGAATCGAGACCTAATTATAACATTTGAAAAAGTTTGAAAGTGTTAAATTATAATATTTTTAAAATTTCTATATAATTTTCAAAACTTATTCTGTTAAATTTGAATTGATAGGTCAAACTTGAATTTTAGTCAAATATGAGGGAGATAAATTTTACGATTTAAACTTTAAAGAAAAAACTTTAAATTTAACCAAATATTGGATGATAATATTATATTTTACCCTAGTATTATTAGTGCACACACAAGTGTTATAAATTCTAATTTTGGGATGGTAATTGAAATTAAGTATATCTTTAAATCATCATCATTATCTTATCTGTATTTATCATTGTACAATTCTGTGAAATCAACCATGTAAATAATTTTGGCAAAACAAATCATGTAAATAATTATTACCATATTCATGACTTGTTATGATTATTTTCCCAATTCAATTTCCATGTTTATATTTAAATAGGGAGAGAAAGAGAGTGTACGTGGCAATGTGCACAGTTGTTGAAAGAGCGTGCATGTCGTGAGGAGTGTATAAGCGTCGTTGGTAATCAGTAAATTCGTGCGTCTTTTCCTCCATAAATAAAATAATACGTCCATTTGAACAACCTGTTTATCCGTTCTACGTGCCACTGCAGTACTTACGTTCGTACTTGCAAAGTAAATTGGTTGGTACCGTACTATTTATACGTAATAGAAAGTTTACAAAATCAGAAAATTTATTCGTAAATATTTAAGTAACAGCAAAAAGTTGAACTAAAAATAAAAATTAGGGAGGACAAATGTATAATTTAAAATAATTAAATTAAATATTATTACAAGATTAAATTTATAATAATAAAAACTTGAGGACTATGCCCCATCTGCATGTGGCTCCATTCCTGCTTGACACTAATTGAGAGTCAGGAGGACGAGAAAGGAAGGACCAAAAAATAAGAGACAGGAAGACAGAAAAAGAGGAAGATGAGGAATGAGAAAGGTTAATTATTAAAAAATAAATCAAACTTTAATAAAAATATAAAAAGTAAATCAAATATTTTTTACGAATAACAAATCAAACTTAATAAATTTAGCAATCAATCAATTTACCTAAAATTGTCATTATGTTTGGACGAATTTTTTTAATTTGTGATTTGTTTATAAGTGCAACAACATCATTATAGATGATATTAGATGCAATATAAGAAATCACTTCATCCAAATTAAAAATACGTCCAAACATAACTGCAATTTTAGGTCAATTTATTGATTGCTAATTTTACTAAGATTATTTTTTAAAGTTCGGTTTGTTCATTATATTTCATCAAAGTTCATTTTAATTTTTGATAATTAACTTAAAGGAGAAAGAAGGGCAAATATGTAAAAGGTGATTGAGTATTTTAGTTTTTTTTTTTGTTAATAGTAGTATATAAAAAGTAATTGATAGTCTAAGTTATTAATTCGTGTTTTCACACTTTGTTTAAATTAATATATCATTAAAAATACAATTGAGGTCTATTTTTTTTCTTAAAAAAACAATTTATGTAAATCAAAATAGTGTGGAAAAATTTGTAACTATTTAATTACATTATTTAAAATTAGACAATATTATAGTAAATAAAAATAAACACATATGTTTATAAATATTAAAATATTGTTTTTACCATATTTTAAATTATTTTTATGTTATACATAATGTGATATTTTTTAATTAACATAATTACTGTAATAATAAATTAATTAAGACTGAAATATATATTTTTTTAATATATTAATTGAAATAAAACCTGACAATTGAAAGAAAGATATCGTCTCAGAAATCAGAGAGCAGGTCAATAAGGAAGCTATGATAGATACAAAACTTTAAGTTTTGTACATAGATAACTATTTCTATATATAGTATAAAGAGAACTATCTGTATATATAAGTATAGGGAGAACTGTCTATATATTCGTATAATTGTAAATGAGAAACTAAATAAAAGCAGATGAACTAAAGGATAAAATAATTAATCTAGATAAAGTAATTAGTATCTTCAATAGGAATTAGATGTCGATCTCGTTTAGATTGGTCATGTGGAACTGCTTCATATCCTTTCTCACAATCGACTTTGGGAGCATGAATCCCTTTGAGAAGATCAATCTCTATTAGTGCACTAAGATTTGCTTATCCTCTAGGCGAGTACTAATGAGTGATTAATTTTGATTAGTCTTTAGGTTGACCTTTGTAGGGCAAGAGATACAAACTCAATCTTTACATCAACTTGCCAGAGTCTTAAGTCCTTAGACTTTTAGGCCTCTTTCATCGGCACCATGCTTTCCTAGAAGAGTTTAACCCAACATACCTCTAATAAAGAGTATAACTATGATCACTGAAAAAATGACATCTAACGAAACATGATGGTGCAAACAAATAACAGACAGTACCAAATGATAGAGACAAACTACAACAATTATATTGGTAAGCTAGGACAAGTCATAGGTAATAAAATTGGCCAGTGCACACAACTAGTAGCCTATCATTTTCCTCTTTTGTATTGGGTACAGTCATTCTATGTAGGGATAACAATTTCTTATTCGACACGATTAAATTATTTGTAACGATATGAATTTAAACTTAACACATCTTGTGTCTAAACAACTCTAGTACGTTTAGACGCACTTCTGATATGCAAATATACACATAAAAATGATTAAGTATATGTATCTAAAACTTAGATTTAACCATCATAATATGACGTAGCATTTCAACATTTCATCCCTTCACTAGAGGTCTCAGGTTTGAACCCTGAAAACTGAAAGATATTCATGATCAATATCTTACCTCTTCCTTAAATGTCCCAAGGGTGTTTCCCTCTTGAATGGGTCCCTCTAGGACACCTTGCGAGAAACGAAAGAAAAAATGACTTCATTTTTTTGTACTTGTGAATTTTAAAATATGATTGTGAAATTAAATGACAAATTTTGTGGATTTTGCATTGTATTGTTTCGTGACGTTTCGTGTTATGTGACACGACTTGTGTCATGTATAGATGAAGTTTTTTTGTTCAAAAGTTAGTCCAGTCTATTGTGTGTGATATATTTAATAATCGTATCGTGTTCGTGTTTTGAGTTTAGAGATATTTAAGACTTATCTAGTTACACACAACACAATTAATGACATAACATGATTAGACACGAATTGGGTGAATTGCCACACCTAGTTCTACTAACCTAGAACTGTCAGTCGCGAGTAGAAGCATTTACTCACAGGTGAAACTTCCCGTTAAGTTCCACTCGTAACTGTCAGTCGCGGGTATAACAGAAAAAGAAAAATTACCTGTGTCTCTCAGTCATGGGTGACGTGAGAATTAAAATTGCAGAACATTCTTTCATAACAACTCCCCAGACTCTATGCCTCATCCTCCCGCTTTGCCTCATCACGTGCTCCTGCCGTTCCTCGTCATGTGCCTTCAGTCAAGCTCCTGAGGTGCCTCCCGTCATGCCGAGTTTAAGGTCCATTTATTATTTATTTATTTTGAAAATTGTTGTAGTTGTTATTCAGGATGCCTAATCAATCGAATTATTTGTTTTATTTTAATTTAAATGCACTATTTGATTAATATGTGAAACCCTATTTTTTGGATTTTAGGGCTAATTGTAAAATTGAGTATAATTAGTATTTAGATTGCATATATATTGGAAATTGATCAATTTTAGTGAGTTTAGTTTGAATTAAAATACACTATTTGATTAATATGTGAAACCTTAATTTTTGGATTTGGGACTAGTTGTTAAATTGAGTGTAATTAAGTATTATTAGTTTTAGAATGCCTCAATATTGGAAATTGATGTGTCTTAGTGAATTAAAATGCATTATTTTATTAGTCACGAAACCCAATTTTTTTGATTTGTGGGTAATTATTAAATTGAGTGTAATTAGGTATAATTAATATTTAGATACATGCAATGTATCGTGGTCAGGGAAACTCATCCAGACAATCCTTCTTTCGGTTCTGGAACCAATCGATCATTCTCTTTATTATGGTTAACCACACCATATGTCACAACATGCCGTTGCGGATTTGGTAACCCCAAATTTTTGTAGATTAATTTGTATTATTATATAATTAATTAGTATTGTTAAATATTTAATGAAAAATAAATTATAGGTTCATGCTAGTGCTAGATGTAGTAGTAACACTAAATTATGGGATTAGTTTTTGTGTTTTTATGGTGAATTAAAATGCATTATTTTATTAGTTGTGAAACCCTATTTTTATGGATTTGTAGGTGATTATTAAATTGAGTGTAATTAGGTAAAATTAATATTTAAGTACAGACAATGGATCATGGTCAAAGAAGTTCATCTAGACAATCCTTCGGTTCATGGAACGAACCAATCAATCCTTCTCTTTTGTATGGTCAACGACACCATATGTCACAACATGCTGTTGCGGATATGGTAACCCTAATTTTTTTTGTAGTATTATTTATTATTATTATATTGTTAAATACTTAATGAAAAATAAGTTTTGGGCGATAATGGTGAAAAAGTTCCTCGACAATCTAGAGAAGTTTTGAAACCCATCAATGGTGAAAGGATACAAAATGTTCACAGTGAAAATGTTAAGTTTATGGCGGAGCCATACTACCACCTAAGCTTTATAATCTCAACCAATTAGTGGACTCAAACCCTAAACCAATTAATATATTGTTTCATAAGAATGACGCAGAAGGTAGTACCAAGTCTGTGCTACCAAGGAAAGTCAAATATTGAAGAATCAAACAAATTGTGGAGGTAAGAACTACATAAGACAACCATAAACGATTCTTACCTTCAAAATATCTCAATTTTCATGCTATATTTGGATGATCTTGAAGAATGTTCAATGTTTTTAGCTTGAACTCTTTATTAGATTTTAGAGAATGTGTATTGAACAATATGAGTGAATTTCAAGAAATATTTATAGTTCTGAAGAACAAGAAGCTCACTTGTTGAATCAAGATGGAACTCAAGGTGCTCACTCATAGAAGCTAGACCTGGGAGTCTCTTCTACATAAGGACACGAAGTTGATGAATCTTCCTTTGAGCTTCGCGATTTTTGTTCTTGATTTTCATCATTAGTCTCCACTTAATTTGAGGGTATAATAGTCTTTTTGCTTATGTTTTTAAATTGTCCACTCGCTCTGCATGTGATACTTAACGAGTTAATCTAACAGAAGGTGCAACGATAAACAAATTGAAACATACGGGTGGAATTAATTAGGACAAAAAAACATGTTGGTGCAGGGACAATAAAAGAAAACATCCATGTGCATTTTCAATTTTTTCCTATTGAAAATCAATGTGAAATTACAACATGCTCTTGTTGAGAGATGACACAATTTCACTTAAAAAGTCTGCCTTTTGTTCTAATCCTACCTAATAATCTATTGTAGGTACGGTGCTGGGAGCATCTATCTATAAGTAGACCCATGATTTACCTTACTCATGTGCTTCCTATACATCAACCAGTAGGGAGTAAGGAAACACAAACATATATCCTTAAATTAATTATGTAGAGTACAATTTCTAATACTTAACACTCTAAATTAGGTGACTATAACAAAAGATGTAAAAGAAAAACCCAACACCCCACAACTGTTAGTTCTATCGAGATGAACTGAGGAAAGTCGGTGATGCCCATGTACGTTTTATTTGAATTTGACGTAATTAGATTTATTCCATCTTATTAAGTGATAGGATATACATTTTATATTTTCAGATAGATTGGAACCCCTACAACCTTCAACGTACCCAGAACCTCCCTCTCGTTTGTACGAACGGGAGTTGGCTAACCGTGCTCCGATTGCCACGGATCCACTTCAACAATGTTTAGTGACACATGTCGTGCCGCGTGTATCGCCAATTCAAGTTCCAGCAGCTTATCCTAGACTCAATTAAATACCGTCAAGAATGGGAGAAGCTGCATAAACTTCGGTGGGATAAGTCGACCAAGCATGCTCAACAAATAGAGTTGTGGTAGGAGTAGATGTATATTAACTTTGTATAATATTATTTGATTATATACTTGATTTATTTTATTTTATATGTTGAGTTAATTTTTAAAAAATATTAATGTTTGAAAACTGAAGTTAAATCGAAACTTAACGACGTATAAGTATTAAATAGGTATTAAAAGAAAGAAATAAATAGGTTAAATAATTAAAGTAGAAGTATTAATAAATATATATTTTTAATATAGTAATTGTATTTATTTAAAAAAGAAAGAGTTAAACGTTAACATGTGACAACCAATCGTATCGTGGGTAGAGTTCATTTACTTTAGAAATGACAGGTAATATTATTATTACACTCGCGACTAACAATCGCGGTTCTCATCGAGTACCATTTCACCAGTTATTAACAGATACATATACGAGTAAATGCTCTTACTTGTAACTGACACTTATTAGTTGATATAATCTTAAAAAGTGGTTATTTTGAATTGATTATATGTTGAAGAAAAAGGATCCACAATTCTAACCTAAGCATAGCACATAACTCGAAAATCACATTCACGTTACTTCAAATTTGAAGGTGTTAATCATTTTCCAATGAGTGTTTCGGCAGTCCTTCAAGCACGTTCAATAATGTTTCACTAAAATATACCTCAATTAATAAGAAAATATCAAAATGTTATCGATTTACAAACAAATATAAATCTATACCTATTTGCCGTCAATTCCACCCGCGAATGGGAGTCGCGGGTGGAACCGATGAATAAAGTTATGCAGTTTTTCACAGAGTTGTGGAAAAGCCACCCATAAATGGGAGTCGCGGGTATATATGTATAACTTATTGGTATAACTTGTTGAATCATTTTTAAAATCATTTTTAATAATCATTTTTACATTCTTAAGTTAATCAAATCTCTTGATTTTTTAAAAACTAAATAACTAATTATCGATCTAAAAAAATATTAATTCTGAAAATTTTCAAATTCATATTTTGAAAAAATCTCAACTAAAATGTCTCAAGTTTACCTAATAAATGATAATAACAAATCAATTAAAGATCTTGCCCAAAATTAATACTTGTAATATAAGTCCTTCATTCAAAATAATTAAGCCTCAATTCTTAATTTTTTTAAGGAGTAGTTAAATTCAAATATTTATTAAATTAAAAAAAATATGCATCAGTTCCACCCGCGACTCACATTCGCGTGTGGAACTAACGGTACAATTCCACCCGTGAATGGGAGTCGTGGGTGGAACTGGCGGTAAAGAAAAAAATACATACGCGCGACTTCCATTCGCGGGTGGAGAAGCCACCCACGAATGGGAGTCGCGGGTAGGTATAGATTCATATTTGTTTGTAAACCGATGACATTTTGGTATTTACTTATTAATTGAGATATATTTTCGTGAAAAATTCCACGATCGACCACATAAGTTTTTTGTTTTTTTTAAATATTTTAATAACCCTCATAGTTCATGTATGCGTATATTATACACCCTTAAAATTATTCTGCAGGCTTCTCAGTAGAGTTTTTTGTCATTACGAAAACGCATTATTATATGATTTATTTTGTTTTAACTCTACTTAGTAGAGTATTAACAATTAATCAAGGATACAGCATTGCACTATTGCAGGCGTCATACTTGTACAAAAAGAAATTATATTATAATCTATATCTATCTATCTATCTATATTAATTTTACTAAGAATCTTATAATTTTGACAAGTAAACTTTTAACACAATTTTCTGTTATAATAATTTAATTTGATTGGTCCATGTAAAAAAAAAAAGTTACATCAATGTCATCATTCTCTCGGATCCACATGTATGGCGCATAACCTGGTGAGACCTATTCTGCTTGTTCCTTTCGATTATGATATACAACATGAGGCAAATCTGTCAGAATATCCGATGGAGGGTCATGAATAAACAGTTAACGTGTAAATACATCCATATACGACATTGCTTTAACCAACTGACCTTAAACTCGTCCGAACTAAATCAATTTACCAAGTAGATCCAGTCTTCTTTGACAACATCTGAAGGACAATAGAGCAAACGCTCTTCATTGGTGTTGTACTTATCGAATTGGTGGCGCTTGAGATTTGCCCTATAGTTTCTGTACTTGTCTCGCATGACACAAACAATTAACTTCTTCAGGTTGTCATCATCTCAGACAACAAACTTTTCCTATCAACAAAGAAACACAACATCCGAACGTATATTACCGAACTGATATGATAACATTCACGAAGGCTAAAACATAACATGGACTGAACAAACTTATTGAGACCACTTCAATAATCTTCGCATCATAGTCTATTGGTTCATTCGGTATCTCGTTCCACGAACAATACATCCACACCAGGATGCAAACGTCGAAGCATTTTTGCTGCACACTCGGCCCTGGGAATTAAACTGAAGCTCCCCTTTCTTGTTTATCCCATATCTAGACATACGGATGCATCTTGTTCTACCATATCGTTGGGGAGGTGCCGATGTAACGACATTATTCATTTCTGGTATAGGAACTGCAAATTGGAAAACATGATATAAACGCCATAGTATGTGAGCTTTCCACGATGGATAAATGCCGATAAAGGTTAGCAGCTGTCCATAACATTAAGTATCTTGCATGTAGGACTCAAACTGTGTTTCCTCTCTAGTTTCCACCGGCACAGGTTCTAGTTGTGTGTCCTCACAGAGTGTCTCCTCATCAGACGAATCAAAGCTTCTCTCTACTGGTTCAAACAATAACATCAAGAACAACTGGTACTTTAAGGAAGCCTAAAACAGACATTCATAAAAGTCACTTCAGTTTGAACCAACTTTGCTTACGAAAGATGTTTCGACCAAGATTCCTCGGTGATCGACGTAGGGGAACTTGACTTCCCTTAGTCTTCATACTTGGAACCGGACATGATTCCCCAAAAACCTATGATGCAGTCGACCTTGACAACTTAAACAAGACACTTATTAACAGATGGTAAACATGGAAAAATCAAAACCTGCATTCTCACTTTGTCCGCACAGAACAACAACTTGACAGCATCAACACAAGTTGTCAGGTATATCAAATCCAGAAAAAATCCACATCACACAAACCCTAGTTTCGGCTAAACAAAGTATCCACCTCTACATTCGGAAGGAAAGCTCAAATCTTCCATGCCAAATCAATTTTAAACCCTATATTCGTTAAAGGTTGCAACTTTACACCACTGTCGATTGACTTCCACAACCGTGGGATCCCATGGATGTTAGAATCGTCTAGAGGTTACCTTCTAAGTATAAAGACAACCTCTCAATGTGTAGAAGACCAAATAAATGGGGAGGAGGCCACCTTGCGCTGAAGTTGCAGCAGGTGAAGGCTTACCTTCGAAGCAAATGGTGTCGAATGAACTGCGCGTCTGTTCTGCTTCTTCGGTTGTTCCTTGTACATCAAATGGAGGAAATCTCTATCTTACAATTAGAGATGATGAAGATGGAGTGAAATCTTGGAGAACCAGGTATAAATCTTCATTGGGAGTTGATCATAGAACCTTCCTGAAGCTAAAGCATCAGATTGGTTGCAAATACTGCCAATTAATGTTGACAGGTCTGGCACTTGAAACGCCGCGGCTGTTGGTCTTCAAATCCGAAACGGGATCAGTGGATGTGCTGTGCTTGGGCTCGGATTCAACAAATGACCGACCAATGGATGGGTTGTGCTTGGGCTTCAAACTTTCATCCAACCCAACTGCAACAGATTTTATGAGAATGGGCTACGTGTCATTTGACATGTCCACACTGCATTCTTATAACAACAACGAAGTCGGTTTAAGTCAAACAACAATATAGGCAATCAAATCAGTAGATTGTAACAAGAAGTTATATCAGTATAAACCATCAAGTCTGTTATATCAGTACAAACAACAAGTTTTACACTCATACAACATCTACGGATAATCTAACCACATCACACCCTTTGCACATTTTACAGACCATCCGACAGCTCGGCTCCCTCAGATTGAACATCGTAGTCAACCACTGAATCGGATCTGGTGGACTGGGTGCTGACAGAGTCAAACTCCTCCGAATCACTGCTGTTCCAAGTGACTTCGGCATCTCCATCTTCTTCCTCCAATTTTTGTTCCATCTGCAACTCCGTCTGTTCATGAACATTAACTTCAACATGTTCACTCTATTCGTCATGCCCGTTCCACTCCAATAGATCCTCTCGCCTTCCTCTGTCCTAGAACAGCCAACGCCGGTTGTACCTTCCTGGTATGCCTCAAGTTCAGAACCCGTAGCTCGTCAAGACAATACTACCTGTCGTTTTAAGGATGATGTCAAGACAATGCTCCAGTCCTCGTTGGTGTGGTCCTCCAAATAAAATACATGCATAGCTTGGGATGCAGAATGTACAACTCGTCGGTTTGGAGAGAATTGTTGTGGTTTACACACATGAAACCGTACTCATCAACCTTAATCCCGTTCCCGTCAGACAGGACATTATACCATAGACAGTTAAACAGGACAACCTTATGGTTATCTAAGTACTGAATATCGAAGACATCTATGAGAACCCCGTAGTAGTCAATATCGCATGATATTGGATTGTTATCTCTAGTGCTGCTATAACATGCTGTATCCGCTTTGCACATTACTCCACTATTGTCTAAGGTCCGCATCATTGACCTATTTTTGCAGTGGAAGACAACGTCGTCGACTGTATAGCCAGGATACCTCTTCACACTATAAATAGGGACTTTTGATAGGACTCTCAACTGCTTGACCGACTCAGTGTCTGCATCCCCATCTAGACGCGAGATCTGCTCATTAAACAGTTGTTAACGTTGTATACAACTTCTCTACAGTTGTTAAAAAAAGTGGACTTACCCGTCCTTCGAACCAGTTTCCAAACGTCTTGTTGTGCATGACGTCAATTACTCTCCTATTAACTCTAGACCGCATTAACATTCTCTTATGCTCCCTGTAAAAACTGTCAGCACATTAGATTGGAATATACACGCAATTAAATCATGGAGATTGACCATACGTATTTGGCACATAGTCGATGTAGGGCAATGCCTCAACACACTGATTTAGTATGTACCGATGAGTTTCCTCCCAATCCTCATTCGTTAAGTCTCTTGATTGGGGCCCACCCAATGGTGTTTCGTTGAGTTGAAAAACATTAAGGAGAGTCGTCCTTGAAACAGACTCTTCTGCTGCGTCATCATGTGGACCCCTTTGAAACTTGGTATGAGCATCGACTAAGTATCTTGAAAAAAAGGTCAAACACTCTATCGCAATATAGCCTTCTGCAATGGACACTTCGGTCCGACTTCGATTGCGCACAAAACTTTTCATTATGCCCATTATTCTAATGGACCAAACGAAGTTTGGGATGTATGCAAGCAACCTTTACAGATTTCGCATAACAATAATGACAGCACAACAAAAGGTAAGGCATACTACATGTAAAAGTAACAGACTGTTATCGACATACCTCTCAATGCTATACATCCAACGGAATTGAACTGGACCCCCCCCCCCCCCCCCCCCAGCTTGGCTTCCTCTACTAGATGTACAAGTAGATGGCTTCCTCTACTAGATGTACAAGTAGATGGACTGTTATACTAAAGAGGTCCGGTGGGAAAATGCGTTCTAGATTACACATTGTCATCGGTAACTGTTTTTCCAAGTTGTCCAAATCTCGAACGTCCAATTATTTCGAACAAATATGTCGAAATGTATCTGACATATCAATAAGGGAATTGCACACTGGTTTTGGTAGTAGTTCTCTAGTTGCAACTGCTAGAATACGCTGCATAAGGATGTGGTAGTCATGGCTTTTGAGTCCAACAAATTTTCGGTCATTCAAGTTCACAGAACGAGAAATGTTTGACGAATATCTGCTTGGTAACCGCATATTTTTAAGAAAGATGCAGAATGTCGTTTTATTAGCTTTCGACACGGTATATCTCGTCGGTGGTATGATCAGTTTGTTACCTCGAAGAACGGGATGTAGTGGTGCCCTTATGCCCATGGCCTTCAAATCCAGCCGTGCTTTGACATTGTCGTTGCTTTTACCCGGCAAACCTAACAATATCCCAACCACATTAACACAAACATTCTTTTCAATGTGCATGACATATAGGTTGTGTGGGAGTAACAGTTCTTTCCAGTAGGGTAGTTGGAAGAAAACAGTCTTCTTCTTCCAATTACCAGTCAACGAATCAACACCAACCTTTCTTGTTGGTTTTTGTCTTTCCAAAGGGGATCTCCTCAAGAGTGGACAACTGATCAAGGACTTGCAACCCTGATAACCTTTGTGAAATCTTGTTTTCCATCAAAGGAATATTTATTCCTACGCCATGAATGGTTGTCCGGTAAAAACTGACGGTGACCTAAAAAAGCACACTTTCTCCCATTCTTGAGCCAACAGTAATGAGTTTCCATCTTATAGACCGGCATGCTAGATTACCATATGTATCCCAACCGGATAAGTTTGCATAGGCCGGTAAGTCATTTATTGTCCATAGAACGCAGACATGCATTTTGAAGTTCTCCTTCTTCGAAGCATCATAGGTGTCAATTCCATTCACCCATAGACTGAACAATTCTTCTATCAATGGTTGTAAGTAAACATCAATGTCATTGGTGGGCGCCTTCGGTCCTGGAATCAAAAGGGAAAAAGGTAGTTTGTATCTTTCAAACACACATCTGGTTTCGACCAAAATAAAACACATCTGGTGGGACATTATACGTAATGACTACAACATGCCACACACTATACGGATGACTTTTGTCACTAAACGGATTAAATCCATCTGTTGCTAGTCCCAATCTGACATTCTGTGGTTCTGCACCAAATGACGGATGATTCTCATCAATTTGTTTCCACGAACGACTATTAGCTAGATGCATCATTACTCCGTCGTTGGTGCGTCCTTCATGATGCCAACGCATTGTTGCTGCAGCCTTAGGTGACATAAACAAGCGTTGAAGTCGGGTTGTTAGTGGGAAGTATCTTAACACTTTGACAGGCACATTTTTGGTCTTTCTCCCGGTGTTGACAGACCCATCCTCCATATTCCTCCCAGGTTGGGTTTCTTTCCACCTAGACTGTCCACACTTCGGGCAGAGATCCAAATCTTGGAACTCCTTTATAAATAAGATGCAGTCGTTCCTACAGGCATGAATCAGTTTGTAGTCTAAGCCGAGATGCCCTATAAATTTTTTGGCTTCGTAATAAGACCTCAGGACAGTATTGCGTTCTGGCAGGACCTTGTGCAACAGTTGTAGCAACTGATCTGCAAACTTGTTCGATACTTTGAACAGTGCCTTTAAGTGCAGCAGTTCAACGGTAAACGGCATTTTCGAGTACGACAAACAACCGGGGTATAACTTCTATTCACAGTCTTCCAACCGTTTGTAGAACGTTTTTGCATCCTCATTTGGTTCCTTCATAGTTTCCATATTACCACTCCTGAATACGTCGTTCACCATGTTAAACATTCCGGCCCTGCTACTAATGTGTTCCCTATTGGTTACCACATGTCTGTACTCTTCTCCATGGTCGACCCATCTCGTGTAAGTTTGCACTATTCCAAACCTCTCTAAATGCAGCTGAACATCCATTCTTAACATTAACAAACAACCATTGCAATTCCTGCAAGGACAGTATATTGTACCTCCCCAAGATGAATTCGTAAAGGCGAATTCCAAAAATGTCGAAACACCATTCTTATATGTAAGGCTCTGCCGCGGTTTGTTCATCCAAGTCTTGTTCATTCTGCACTCAGTATTCACCTACTGCAATTGCTGTTATGTGAATCTAAATGTTACATCATACAATCCATCTTCAATAAGGAAAGACTTAGAACACACAGTGATGACATGCAGTTCAAATAAGCTTTATGACAGCATAATATGCATACTTTTGACAGCAATTTACTAGTAAGACGACTGAATTCCAACAAGCACTAATGCATGAATTAACACAATTGTCGATTTAATGGATAGACACAAAAAGAAAACACAACACAAACAGCACAAACCAAGTTGTGACTTCACTTAGTACCATGTGTTAGCAACTCCACTACGACAGTGACCCAGGGATCAGGACCGACCTTGCAACCCATAACTATTGTTTCAACAGTACTTACTTAGGGACTTACCTGACAATGTTTGAGGCGGGGGGGGGGGGGGGGGGGGGGGTAGAGAGAACTTCCAAAGGCCACTCCTTCACAGATTGCTCCCGCACAAGATGAATGGTTTCTATTGAAACATCCTCAATTCAACAAAAACTTGCATTAACAGGGGGTGGGTGATGTTCATTTACTATGGGTGTCAATGAAAAGGATGGAGCTGCCTTGAATCGGACTATGGGGACAAAAGGGTGGACTGTTATCTAAATGTGCGCAGCTCATTTATGTTGGTGTTACTATTCAAGATTGAGGTTTTAGTGACATCAACAAGCTTCCGCAACACCACTATTCTGTTGTGGTTGTAGCTACATCAGCGACAACAAAATCCATTGGTTAATATTAATTATTTCTTCAGATTAAATTGCTGCAACTAATGGACTCTTTTAATATCAAAATTGTCTTGTTGTAAGACTTTCATTCATGTTAAACACTTAATGATGGGAAACGTTAACGGTAAATGTAACCTATACTGATGAAAAAATATTGTGTCTAATAAGTAATAATAATAGCTCAAAAAAATGGCGACACAAAATGGGATTTTTAACTACAAATGTTAGCATCAACATAAAAGTCACGTCGCTATTGCAACAGATTCTTGTAGTGCATGGGTCCTGGTAAGTACTCTCCTTGTACATCTTCCTTTTTCAAGCAGAAGTCCAAGTCAAATGCCTCCCCATCGTATAAGATTCGAACGTGCCACTGTGGGTTAATGTCCCATCCAATTCCCGCGGGAACGTCGAAGAACTTCAGTCGGATGTTCTATGGGTGCCCAAAATACTTTGTAATTTGTGTTTAATTTGTCAATTTATGGGGTTTGGTTATCGGTTTTGGAACCCTAATTTCAGCACTATGCTGATTTCGGTTTTTGTAGTGGAAGACAGGTTCAGTTGGTAGTAGTCACTGCAATCACTTTGAATGGGCAGACCCTCCAATGTGTGATTATGGAAGGATGGCTCTGATGCAATTCGAGGCAATCCAGACGAATTTGAATGACGAAATTATTGCACTGCGTTTGAGGGTTCAATTTCTTTAAAAGTAGTCATTTCAATTGCGATTGTGATATTAAGTCTTCTTTATTGGGTCATTACATAGTCATAGTAGTGTGTTTATTTAGTGTTTAAATGTTGTAGTCATGTTGTGGTTCTTTTGTTTGACGTTGGACCTGTTGAAATTCAGTTGTGGCAACATAATGTACAATTCACAATCGTAAAAAAACATGTGGCACCGAAAATCATTTTATTTAAACATCAATACCCATTTTCAGACTTTTCCCTTATAATTATAGTTTAGCTTAATTAACTTAAAAAATGAATTAAGTGTTGAAAGTACATAATATTTATAATGGAAAAATGCTAAACAATAGTAACTAAGTTAATTAAACAATGAACTAAATAGATAGTAAATGTATGTTTGTTTGTTTTTTGCCAAGAATTAAAATATATAACTATTTATTTGATTTTAAAATTTAAAACAAAAAAAAAAGGTAAAAAGAAATCAAATTTTAAACAAAAGTTCTAAATGTGTACACAATAATGTTTATTGAGAAAATTGTTTTGAAAAGAAAATTATAATACAATAATATTAATTTTTAAAATTAAGTATATAAATATACATGTTAGATTTTCATTTATATATTAACAATTATAAAATTAAATTAAAATTTTACTTTACATAAAATGTTCTAAAATATTTATTTAATATTGATATTTAGCAATTATTATTATAGTTGAAGTAAATATTTATATATATAAAAAATAAAACTAACAGTAATCTTAATAGTATATATGCATATATAATTTATTAAGTTATGTTTGTGTATAGAATTTTCACATATTTTTAACTAAGAAAACAAATAAATAAAAAATAAGAAACAATTAACTATTACTAAATAAAATATTTATAAATAACGTTTTTTTATAGTGCTATTTATAAATGAATTTAACATATATGTAATGAATTTACTATAAATAATAAACGTTATACAAAAAAGTAAATTGAATAATATTATATTAATAACAAAAATAAATATTTTCATTTTGAAGTTGAGTTAATCATATCATTATAATAATATATTTAAAAAATAATTTGATTTGATTTATTTTTATTAATTAATATAATAATTTAAATTTTATATTAAACTATATTTATATAACAATAACTCAAATATTTTTATATTCTCTGTAAAGTGATGGTCCGTTCTCTAGTTATTTAATTGTCTTTAAAGGTTTTATTAGGCTTGTTCATGAACCTGTTTAATCCCGAACCAGTTCTGAACTGTTTAAAGCAAACCAGTATTTTTTTGGCTCACTAAAAGAATTGGTCTATTTAACCCATAAAAATCGGGTCTGGGTAGAACCAGTTCATGAACCAATTAGAACTGGTTTGGTCTGTTTTTTTTTTTATAATCAAGACTCAGTTCTGGTTCAGTCAAAAATAGTTCTGGTTTAGTCAAAAATAGATTTGATTCTGTCTAAAAACAGAACTAGAGCAATAAATAAATGCCCTTGAACATTGAACTACGCATAACACACACACAAAAAATCCTCTTTACTACTTAATCAATTAAGTTAGACCGGTTTAGTTTGTTTTGACCAGTTCAAAAATTGTATAGGTTTAATCCAACTTGATTTGAACTTTTAGTATAAACTAGTACAAAAAACGAGTCGACTTGAACTGAATTAAATCATCTGTTTTGAACTGACTTACTTTAACCTTAAAAATTGGTTTTTATTTTGAAATTAGTTCAGCCGAACCGGTTCAAACCCGTCCAGATCCGATTCAGTTCGAACGAACCATTTTTTTTTTTAAAACAATCCTAGGTTTTATAATTGCCAAAAATGACTTCTCTATTCCCAATTCTGCGATATCTTTTGATTCAATATGTTTGTCCATGCCATTATGACACGTAACCTCCTTATCTCTTCGACTTCCACAAAGATATGGATACTTGATTATGATGCTACCCACCATATATGACGTCCCATAAATAATGGTTATTTGATATCTGAATCAAAATACAACATCTCGATATATTGTTTTTTGTTGAATAGACAACAATGTCAAGTGACACACACATTGGTTATTGCCCTTGATTTGTGCTTAAGAGATGTACTTTTAGTGCCAAATTTTCACTATTATCTTATGGTCATTTCTAAGCTCACTAAAGATGTAGATTACTGTGTTAGGGCTTCAACAATCTAAGTATTCATGCCCTCTCTAATGGTAAGACACTAGGGATTGACAATAACAATCGAGGATTATACGCCTTGCAACATCAACCCTCTATCAGACCACTTGTTGTCACAACTACCACTTCTCGAAGAAAAAGTGAGGATACTATTTATGACACCCTATCTCATTTACCTTTTTTTTTGCTAGTCATGAACTTGTGTTACAAATTTGTACTATTTATCTATTGGCAACATAAACTATATAGTCTTTCTCACCGAGTGTGTCCCATGCCAAATAATTGTTCACTTTAGTACATTGTAATCTTTTGGGTCCTTATAATGTGTCAACGATCAATGGATACAAATATTTTCTCAAAATCATTGACGATTGCACTTGCAACACTTGGATTTACCTGTTACAACTAAAAACTGATGTAGAACATTACATCAAATGTTTCCTCCACATGATCCAAACCTAATATCAATATTTCGTACAAATTTATCACAACGACAATGGAGTGAATTCGTTAATCATCTCACACAAAAACTATTCCATGAACTCGAGATAGTCTATCAAACAATTTTTCCTTATACTCCTCAACAAAATGGACAAGTGGAACGAAAACATAGACATTTGCTTGATATGGCTCGATCCATTAGATTTCAAGCTTCTATTCGTATCAAATATTGGTGATATTGTATTCTTAGTGCCTTTTACCTCATAAATATGTTGCCCACCTTGGTTATAGCGGGAAAATCCTCATTCGAGGTATTACATGGTTGATCACCAAGTTATGAGCATTCGTGTATGATTGGGTGCTTATGCATTGATACCACTCTCCAAAATACAAATAATGCCTTTACCAGGGTTGATCCTGACGAGTTCATGGCTTATTCATCCGCTCAAAAAGGAACATCGTAATGAGTTTGCGTGAATATGTTTTTCTTGTTAGTTCGAATATTGTATTTCGAGAAGATATGTTCTTTTTTTGCTTATCCAAAGTTGAACTACAAACTATAGTCTCTTATAGCCACATAGAACTCCATTCCGCTGAGGTAAATTGTAATTTTGAGATGACAGTTGATCCACTGCCCGATCCACCAGAAGATGACCCACAACATGAGTTGCACCCACTGGGTAATGCAAACTCACCTGTACTAGAGAATGCTATTTCTTTAGCGACACTAGAATGCCATTTTTTGTAGGTTAGTAAGACGTCTACTTGATCTCACCATGATGAAACCACACATAGCTTATCTAGTTAAAAGTTTGAGTCAATTCGTGCACAATCCTAAGAAATCACACTACGAAGCAACTCTAAGGGTGGTTCGATATATCAATGGTAGTCCAGGATAATGACTATTTTTTATGGAACAAAATGATTATAGTTACAAATTTATTATTACTCAGATTGAGGTGCATTACATAAAGATGGAGAAGTCATCATCTCTTGAAAAATGAAGAAATTGAGCACAGTGTCATGATCAAGTACATAACCCGAATATAAAAGCATGAGAATGACGGTAGCAAAAGTGATTTGGATTCAACGTTTACTGTAGGAATTAAAAACAATTATTAATGGTCTCACTGGCGGTCTACCGTGATAATAAGACTAAAATAATCCTACTTTTTCACGCACAAACAAAACATATCAAGTTTGATTGTCATTTATTCGTGGACACATGGAGAATGGAACAATTTGAATCTCCTACCTACCCTGAAAACATGCCTTGATGTGTCTGCAAAATAATGTCTCTTTTTTTTTTCTAATGTCGAAGACTGTATAATGAAGTAACACGCGTCTTATAGTACCAATAACATCATTGATTCCCTATGCTACTGTAATGATGCATGGTATTGGTATCACATATTCAATAATTATATTTGTTGACTGACGCATATGGACCACCACCTAACCAAATATATGCACCTGTTGGATGGATTGTCTTTTCACGTCCTTGGGCTGGGAATCTCTCATTGCGTTGGCTCGTTTTGGATCGTTGATTCTCTATAATGTGTTTCCAAAAGGACTACCATTATTACTACTCACAAGCCATAGATACATACATATAGGGGTTTAGATATGAGTAAAGAATACAATATTAGAATGATTGAAAAAGCTTAAATACTATATAAGGATAGTGAATTACGTTATTAATAAAAGCGTGTGTTATGTCACGCTCCTCAGCCTTCTCTCTCCAAGTAGAAACCTGCGAGACATTTTAGGCACGATCCTATCAGCTAAGCCTGGGCTGCCTATGCTTCGTATGGTGCCGTCGGCCCTCCCTCCGGGTCCGATCAGGGATAACGCAGCTCGGGTTTTAGGCACGATCCTATCAGCTAAGCCGATCAAGACTAATGTTGTTCAGAACGTAATGAGGGAGGCTTGGAGTCGATTCGGTCCGGTGAAGATCACAGAGGTTGGTCAGGATGTCTTGATGTTTGATTTCGCTAGCCTGAGTGATAGGGACCAGATATTAGACTTGTCCCCATGGTCGGTTCACGGGAACTGCCTTAACTTGAAATTGTGTCCGCCCCATGTCTCGGTCACAGAATTTGATTTCCGTAGGATGCAAGTTTGGATCCAGGTTCATGGATTGAGCCTGGAAATGCTCAATGAGGAAAACGCAAACTGCATAGGTAGCTCAGTTGGTAATTGTATCCGGGTTGAGGATAAGCTGACCATGCGACAAAGGACATTCCTTAGGATCCTAGTGGAGATTGACACTTTGGAACCCCTGCTTCCGGGTTTCAGGTGGGTGGATTCAAGAGGCAATCAGAAATGGGCCACGATCAAGTTCGAAAGACTCACGGACGTTTGCTTTGGTTGTGGCCGAATTGGCCACAATTCGAATGTTTGTGCTGAACAGGTGGCTACAAAGGACGATGATGGATCTCCCCTGTATGGTCCTTGGGTTACGGGGGTGATGCCGAGACTTGTGTCGAGATGGATCAATGCGGGTGGGGGAGGCCGTCCCCAATTCACAAGAGATCCGAGTAGGCCCTCATGGCGTGATCTCATGAAGGGGAAGCAAGCAGTGGATACATCGGGTTCTAGAAGTGGAACCCAAAGGATTACCGTGCAAGATTCTAGCCACACTGCAAGTAATCAGGAGCAGGGGAGTGGCTCGGAAGAGGGGGACTGCGACCATCTGTCTAGGGAGGCTCGTAGGAGGGCCCAGTCTCCCTCCTTATATACGGGGAGTACGGGCTCGACTATCCCAACCCAGCCTGCAACCTCGCCAACCACGCAGGACGAGCCTGCAGCCTCGCCAGCACGTCCGCTTCCTCATCTGCTGATGTTCGATCTGAACTCTCAACCGGAACTTGAGGAGGGGGAGATCCAACCAGTCGAGCCACTCTTCGACCTGTCTCTGAGTTTGGCGGGCGGGTTACTGATCAACCCTTGTTCTAGTTCAAAGACTGGTTTGGAATCCTTGCCTTTGGAGGGTCTCGGTCTGGTTTCTGACGAAGGTGGAGGGGCTCAGGTGGAGGAAAATGTGATGCAGGATCTTACTAGAATAAGGGGCACAGAACTTAGCAATGATCGAGGGAAGGCGGGGAAACTGAAGCGAGGTTCTGGTTCAGGAAAGAAGCAGGTTCGGGATCAACACGAGACCAACGTTCCATTTCTAATGGAGGAGGTCTGCGAGCCTAGTAAATCAAGCTCGGGGAAAAGGAAGGGAGAACCACCAAGACACGGAGACCCAGTTAAAAAGCAGAGGAAGGGCCGAAAGGAGGGGTCTCGGTCTAGTGGAGGTGTCTCCTCAAGCCTAGCCGAACCTAATGGTGTTCCTCAAACCCGCGGGCCCGACAAGGCAAACGACAATGTGCGCGTAACAAGAAGTAAGGGTTCCGGTGGCTGTCCCCGAACAGCCACGGGGTCTAGATGAATGCCATTAGCTGGAACTGTCAGGGGTTGGGGTCTCCCCTGACAGTTCGTCATTTAAAAGACCTGGTGAGAGGCGCTCGTCCCAAGATTGTCTTCATCATGGAGACAAAACAAGACGACGCTTACTGCGAAACGGTTAGAAGACAGTTAAGTATGGATCATGCAACCTATGTTAGCCCGGTAGGGGCTAGTGGGGGTTTAGCTTTATGGTGGACGGACGAGATTACAGTTACGATACACAACAAAGACAAGAGCTTCATTGATACATCGATCTACATAGCCGAGTGTGGGGGATTCAGATCCACATGGGTTTACGGGGACTCAAATTATCCGAGGCGAATTATGAATTGGGAAACACTCAGATGTCCGGGGAACAATAGAAGGGAGCCTTGGGCTTGCATTGGGGATTTTAATGATATATCCTCTCATAGGGAGAAACTCGGGGGAGCCCGAAAGGACCAATGCAAGATCGACGGATTCAATGCGTTAATGGAGGATCTGGACCTTGAAGACTTGGGGTTTAAAGGTCAAATGTTTACTTGGTCGAACAATAGGAAAGGTTAGACAGAGCACTCATTAATCAGGAATGGAGTTCCAAGTTTCCGGCGGCTCAATGCATTCACGAAATAATTATCGGGTCGGATCACGCGCCTATTCGCATTCTCTTTACACACGAGGGCAGAAGGGGAATCAAGAATTTTAAATTCGAGGATATGTGGCTCGAAAATCAGGAATGTCATAATGTTATCCGTACAGCTTGGTGCTCGACGGACCCGGTCTCGGTCGGGGCGGACCTAGACCGAAAGCATACAAATTGTAAAGAGGCTCTACAGAGATGGAGTAAAGCCGAGTTCAAGAAAAATCTTGGGGAAATAAAGAAAGTCAAGAACCGCCTAAGGGGCCTCGACGCGCGTCATCAGAATGGGGTCGGCCTTGATGAGGAAAGGGCGCTTAAGTCAAAGTTACATGCTCTGTGGAAGCAAGAGGAAATCTATTGGAAACAGCGGTCACGTGTTAAGTGGCTAGCGCATGGGGATCGAAACACGACCTTCTTTCATCAAACGACGTTATCTCGGAGAAGGAGAAACAAAATTGTGAAGCTAAGAGATGTGGATGGTAATTGGGTAGAGGGGGACAGGCACATCAATTCTGAACTCTATAGTTTCTATTCGGGGCTCTTCGAATCGGGGAGACACAAGGTCAGAGGTTTGACAGTTTTGAGGCGACTCTCAGTTGTATCCCGTCTCAGATTTCTCAGGAGATTAACGATGGACTTCTGGGGATGGCATCCCCGGAGGAGGTCAGACGGGCATGTTTTCAGATGGGGGGTCTAAGGCGCCGGGACCGGATGGCTTCTCGGGAAACTTCTACCAAAAGAATTGGAGCACGGTCGGACCAGATTTGATCACTTCCGTCAATGCGTTCATCACCTCAGGTAACATACCCTCGTTTCTTAACCAAACTCTCATTACCCTTATTCCTAAGATCGATAATCCTATAAGTGCATCTGATTTCCGCCCGATTAGCTTATGTAATTTCGTTTACAAAGTTTCCTCTAAGGTTCTGGCAAATAGGCTTCAAACCTATATGTCAGAACTGGTCACCCCTTGTCAGAGTGCATTCGTTTCAGGGAGGCGCATTCAGGACAGCATTATTATTGCCCATGAACTGTTTCACTTCCTTAAGACCAGGGGTCGCCCGCGTGGCCCAAAGGGAAGATCGGAAGGAGCGCTTAAGATAGACATGCAGAAGGCATACGACCGCATCGAGTGGGATTTCTTGCTTGAGAGCCTTCGAATGAGAGGCTTCGGGGACAAATGGGTGAAGCTCATTGAGGCTTGTGTATCTTCGGTCACGTATAGGGTGTTGGTTAACGGGAATGCGTCCGAGATCATTATTCCTTCTCGTGGTCTTCGGCAGGGTGATCCCCTCTCCCCTTATCTCTTTATTTTGGTTGCTGATGTCTTCTCGAGGTTGTTGGTTGATCAGGTATCAAGAGGTAGGATCAGGGGGATCCGTCCTAAAAGAGGTTGCCCGGAGATTCAGCATCTTTTTTTCGCGGACGACTCTTTGTTCTTCTTTAAAGGGTCGGTTCAGGAGGCTCGTAACCTCAAGGACACCATTCATACGTATTGCAGGGATTCGGGGCAAATGGTAAACCTGGCAAAATCTTCTTTTTTTTCAACTCTGCAGCGGATGAAGGATACAGGTCGGAGATATCAAATATATTCGGCGTTACTCAAACTTCTGACCCGGGATTCTATCTGGGCCTCCCCACGGTGTGGGGGAGGTCAAAGCGGGAGGCACTGTCATATCTTAAGGAGAGAATCAGGGACAAAATTCAGGGTTGGAGGAACAAGTTGTTGAACAATGCTGGGAAAGAAGTCCTTATCAAAGCGGTCCTCAGTGCTATTCCGACATATGTGATGCATATCTTTAGACTCCCAACGACATGGTGCAATGAAATTAACGCTCTTATTGCACGATTTTGGTGGGGGTCTAGGGAGGGGGAGAGGAAGATTCATTGGAGGAACTGGGCCGCGATGACGGTATCTAAGAAGGAAGGGGGTTACGGCTTCAGGGAGATGCAGTCTTTCAACAGAGCTATTCTCGCCAACATGGCAGCGAGGATCATCGATGAACCACAGGCTTTATGGGTAAGGGTCCTCAAAGGGATCTACTTTCCAAATCGGTCCTTTATGCAGGCTTCCCAGGGCGGCAGGGCTTCTTGGGCGTGGTCGAGTCTCCTCGAGGGGAGGGACATCATTGCGGCGAAGGGCAGGTGGGTTCTAGGGGATGGTCGCACCATTAGACCTTTCCTAGATACTTGGGTGCCTCTTCAACAATCTGCGCGTCTTCGACCCAGATTGGCGGGACCACAGTTGGATACGGACAGGGTGGAGGATTGGGTGGATGGACAGACTCGCTCTTGGAACGAGTCGATTGTGCGTCAGACGGTGGACTCCCAGGATGTCGACTCAGTGCTGAACGTAACTATTCCGGTTAGGACCACCCCGGACAGGTGGAGGTGGCCTCATACAACCCATGGATCAGTCTCGGTTAGGTCGGCATACCACGTCATTCATGCAGACGAGGCTAACAACCTTGTCGATCTTAACAGGCGTGCTCGGCCTGACTTGTCAAAGGTTTGGCCTCGCATCTGGTCAGCTCCGGTTTGGCCTAAGATTAAGGCCTTTATGTGGAAACTTGCGTCGGATGTCCTCCCGACTAGGGCAAACTTATGGAGAAGGGGTTTACCTCTTTCATCTTCATGTTTCTACTGTGGGTTTGAGGAGACTAGGGAACATCTTCTGTTTGGATGTCCTTGGTCGGTGCAGATTTGGGCTACGGCTATCCCGGGGCTATGGATTGCATGCGGTCAGAACTCTGTTGACGAGTGGTTAATGCGAGCATCAGCCGGTCGAGGACATAGCAGGAGAGAGAAGGATCACTCTTGGCATTTATGCATGATTATTTGTTGGGTGTTATGGAAAGCTCGATGTAAGGTGGTCTATGAGAATCGACTTCCTTCTATTCACGCCATGATACTGGAGATTCATAGGATCGCCCAGGAGGTCAGAGTCACTTCAGCATCGGCTCGTCCGTCGGATACGATCACGGCATGGACCAGACCGCCAGAGGGGACTATCAAGCTGAATTGCGATGCTTCGTGGAGATAGGCGTCTTGTGAGGGAGCGATCGGGGTGATTGCGATGGACCTCTCTGTAGCGGTTGTGGGAGGCTGCCATTCGATGGAGCGGTTGTGGGAGGCTGCCCCTTTCAAACTGGCCATTGACCAGTGTTGGTCGCCTGTTATTATTGAATCTGACTCTTTCGCATGTTATTTCTCAGTTGTTAGGTATAGATTTCGCTTGGAGGTTAGCACCGATTTTGTCTAACGTTACGGCCTTATCTTCTATGATACAAGCGGTAACGTGGGTGCTTATCCCTCGATCCGCGAATGATTGCGCGGATTGGATAGCGAAAAATGCTTTGCTTGGGTTGTGTCCTCAGGATTGGGTGCTTGCACCCCCAACCCCTTTACTTAGATGTATTGTTTCAGATAAGATCTTGTATGCGAACTCTCGCCCGGTTATTGATATGACATAGTACGTGTGACTTGACCAAAAAAACAAAAAAAAATTACGTTATTAACTATAACTAGTAACTTTTAAAAAGAGAGTTCACTATTTTGAATTTTTTGTTAGACATATACTACACTAATTTCTTAATTTTAATGAACAACTAAACAAATACTTATACATATTCTCTAATATTTATATGAATTTTAGTTAATATTGTTAGTAATATAGGAGAATTAAAATTGTAATTTAATAATAATTTTTGAAATTAAAAAGGCATAAAATTATTGAATGACATGCAAATTGACGAAATTGCACCTAGAAAATGGATTTTGTCGAAAAATACTGAGTTCGTATCAAAATGGTCTCCTTAAGCCAATTTCGCCCCCCTCACCGTAAATGGTTTGTATAAAAGGAAAATTGGGACGATTACCTCCAACGATAAAACATTGTCATCAAGGTGTAACAAATATGGTGTTTCCCTCAACCGAACTAAACAATATCTGAATTCGGAATTCAACGGAAATTCGAACACAATTGGGAACTCGGATCTGATTTAGCTCTGTAGCAATATATCTGTTGATAGTTTTCGTATTTTTTCGGGTTGTTTCTCAAATGAGAAGAACCAACCCTATTTATAGGGTTAATGGTACTCATAGTAATTAAGGTAACCGGTAATATAATTTAGAAAAACTGAAGCTAAATTAATAAAAGCTAAAAATACCAACAACTATATTATATTATGAAATATTTCATTAGAAAATATTCGCTTAATATTATAATACTCCCTTAATATGACAAATGCATAAACTAACATAAAAATATAATAACAATATCCTAGGTAATATTTTGGAGAATATTAACTAATTTCCTAATATATTATAACAACAATCATATTTTCTAATATTGTTTGCTTCCTCATTTACCATTCACAAGTAAAATTGGGTCGGTTTAGGGTTAAACCAACCCAGAACGAATCATATCAGACTAATGGCTAGCCACAGCCAACAATCCCCCAGATGAATGGAGAAATGAGACAATTCCTAGACTCTCTAGACTCAGAATAAGAGTTCAACAGTCGACACTTGCATAGGTTAGGTAGGTGTTACCCTTTGAACCTTCCCTTGTAAAATTACATCAACTTTACTGGCTAGTCAGTAGATGCGATGTCTTTGAACTGTCTGTCGTTGGTGTAAATGATGACATAACTTACACAGATATCTTCCTAGTATTGTTCAGTTCACGCATTCATGTTCGTTCTGGTCATGGGCATTTTCTGGTTCTACAAGTATTTCTAAGAATTGTGCCCGAAAAAAATCCTTTCGAAGTGGTCTTTCTTCTCACTTGCAGATGTAATTCCTTCTCAAGTGTTACTCCAACACTCTACATTTCTGAATCATTAAAAGCATTTTCTTAACCCCGTCCACTATCTTCACTATTTATCTTCATAGGAATGGACTCAGGGTTTAAAATCTCCCACAGTGATCTAACCTCTCTCTTGTGATTAGGTTGTCCAATTTGAACCTAGATCATGGTATCTCCCATCTACTAGGTTGGGTTTCCCTTATCAAAAGTGTTTAGTTCACAGGTTTTAGTAACCCTAAACCCTAAACCTAGATCTTGGTCTTTATTTAACCCTTTGGTTAACATGTCCACTATATTATCCTTCGATTTGACCTAATCAATTGTGATAATTCCTGTCGAGAGCAATTGTTTAATGGAGGTATGTCTACGAAAAATATGTCTAGACTTACCATTATACATATGACTTTGTGCCCTGTCAATCGCAGATTGACTATCACAATATATGTTTATTGCAGGCACTGGTTTTGGCCACCTAGGAATATCCTCAAGAAAATGGCGGAGCCATTCAGCTTATTCAGCACATTTATCAAGTGCTATAAACTCAGATTCCTTGGTGGATCTGACTATAATTGTTTGCTTAGAAGATTTCCATGATATGACTGCACCCCCTAAGGTAAACACGAATCCACTTGTGGAGTTCGAGTATATTGATGCTGATATCCAATTAGCATCAGTATATTCTTCTATAACAGTTGGATATCTTGTATAATGCGTCTCATAGCTACGAGTATATCTCAAGTACCTGAGTAATCTTTTGATTCCAACCCAATGATCAGTACTTGGATTACTCGTATATATACTCAACACTCCAACAACGTATGATATATCAGGTCTAGTACAAGCCATCAAGTACATGACATTAACAATAACCCTAGCGTACTCAACATGAGAGACGTTTTCTCATGTATTTCTTGAGAAATACTTATTGGGATCTATTAGAGTGCATACCTTCTTTTTGTCATCCTTGTTGAATTGCTCTAATATCTTATCGATATAATGAGATTGACTTAGAGCAATTCCTTCTGATCTCCGATTAATTTTAATTCCAAGAATTACATCAGCAAGACCCATGTCTTTCATGTTAAATCTCGAATTCAACATTTCCTTTGTGAATTTAATCATCTTATCGTTACGTCCAACGATAACCATGTCATCAACATACAGACACAAAATGACATAACCTTCCTTTGTATATTTCACTTAGATGCATTTGCCACATTCATTTATTTTAAATCCTTTTTTTAGGATGACATTGCCAAATTTCTCATGTCACTGTTTCAGACCATACAGTGATTTCACCAGTTTACAGAAATGTTTTTCTTGCCATGGAGCAACAAAACCCTCGGGTTCTTCCATGTAGATTTGTTCCTCTAAATCTCCATTTAAAACAGTTATTTTAACATCCATTTGATGTATTTCCAAATTCCGTAATGCCGCTATTGCGAGTATTATTCTTATGGAAGTTATTATCGTGACCGGAGAATACGTGTCAAAATAACCAAGGTATTCTCTCTGCTTGTAATCCTTAATTACAAGTCTAGCCTTATACTTGTCAATTGATCCATATATTTTCATTTGTCTTTTACAAATCCACTTGTAACCTAGTGGCTTGGATCCAAGAGGAGGATCCACTAGTTCCCACGTGTGATTTTACAAGATGAACTCAATTTCACTATTGATTGTCTCTTTTCATAGAGGCCCTTCTGAAGAATTTACGGCTTCTTGAAATGTTTGAGGTTCTGCTTCAAGCATATAGGTGAAAAAATGTGGACCAAAATATTTTTCTACCCGAGCTCGTTTACTTTTACTAGGTTCTACCTCAACATTTTCTAGGTCTAGACCATTATTTTCAATAGTCTCATAAGTTCGTTTCGACGAACTTTCATTCCCCCTAGATTTAGCCGAAAATACTTCTTCAAATAAATATGTGTTTCTTGATTATATTATCGTATCTTTATGTATATTCGAAATCTTCGAATCATGCACAAGAAACCAATAAGAATTGCTATTTTGAGCATATCCTATGAATATGCAATCAACAGTTTTTTGTCAAATCCTAACCTTTTTAGGAGGAGGCACCATCACTTTAGCAAGACACATTCACACTCGGAGGTGATTGAAAGGTTTTCTACCTTTCCATAATTCAAAAAGTGTTTTCTCTTCTTTCTTTCGAGGTACCTTATTTAAAAGGTAATTGCTACTTAAAGCACGTAAATTGCCTTAAGATTGTTTGTAATATAGGAGAAATAAATTTGCAATATAGGGTTAATGATACTCACTGTAATTTAGGTAACACATACATTAATTTAGAAAAATTGAAACTAAATTAATTGTTAAAAATCGAAAATACCAACAATTATATTATATTAGGAAACATTCCATTAGAAAATATTATAATATTCTCTTAATATGGCAAATGCATAAAGTCACATAAAAACATAGTTACAATATCTTATGTAATATTGTGTAATATTTTGGAGAGTATTAAGGGAATATTTCATAATTTCCTAATATATTATAACAACAATCATATTTTCTAATATTGTTTGCTTTCTCATGTACCATTCACAGATAAAATTGGGTCACGACCAACAAACACTACGGGAGAAGCCTTTGTTAAGGGCTCAAGGAAACGGTTCAAGAAGGATTGAGACGCGTTTTTTTTTTTACAATTATTAACGACTCAATTGAAGTTGAGCCGTCTATTATTGAAATACCAGCTCAACTTCTAGAGCTGTCAGGTTTATTTGCGGCTCAATTCTATTGAGACGTCACTTAAAAACAAATTATTTTAATCAGAAGTATTTTTGACGACCCAATATTGTTGAGCCGTCATTGAAACGTAAACATTGTTTAATAAAAAATAATTGCGACGACCCAATATTGCTGAGCCATCCGGCAAAACCAATTGTTTTAAATAAAAAGTATTTTTGATGGCTCAAATACTATTGAGCCGTCCCGGAAAACCCAAATTTCTTTAAAAAAAATAGTATTTTGGACGGCTCATTCAATAATGAGTCGTCCCTGAAAAAAAAATGAATTAAAAAATAAATTTTGGATGGCTCAAATAATATTGAGCCGTCCCATAAAAACCAAATTTATTTTAAAAAAAAAAAGTATTTTGGACGGCTCATTCCATATTGAGCCGTCCCGGAAAAACTAAATTAATTAAAAAAAACGAATTTTGGACGACTCAAATAATATTGAGTTGTCCCTGCCAAACTCTTCTCTCTGCCTAAATATTATCGAATAGAACCAGTCTCCATTTCTCAAACTCTTCTCCCTGTCGTCCAAGCTCTATTCGCGCCACTCCTTCGATCCAGTAAGTTTTTTTTTTCAATCACTTCACCGATTCGACCTTGTTTCTTCTTATATATGTATGCTCTTCTTCGATTTAACACAGAAATCATCAAAAATCATCAATTGTGCAAACCCTAGTTTCGACATCAACCTTCGATTTCCAGGTAATATGATCCGTCGCGCCACTCCCGCCGCGCCACTCCCGCCACACCACTCCCGCCACACCACTCCCGCCGCGCCACTCATTCGATCCGCCACTCCTTCGATTTCCAGGTAATACGAAATAGGAGTGTCCTACGCAATAGTTCCTTCTGTTGTGCAACCTTCGATTTGTGGCCTACGAAATTGTTTCTGTAATGCTTTAGGAATTGAATAACGGATTGTAATACTGATTCTGTTTGGTTTATATTTACAGATTTTGGTTTGTAAAATTATTCAGGTTGCAAATTTATGATTTAGGGGTATATTAATTTATTCAATTTTTTTAAAATTCGAATAATTACAGCTGGAAATGGTTGAGCCGTCAAAAATAAATTAAAATTAAAATATAATCTAATTTTGACGACTCAAACTAAATGAGCCGTCCCAAATAAATTAATATTATTAATTTAGACGGCTCATTCTTATTGCGCCGTCCTTTAGACGGCTCATTCTTATTGAGCCGTCAGAAGGAAGACTCATTCATATTGAGATGTCAGAAGGACGACTCAATGAGAAACGAGTCGTCATAAATAAGATGACTTTTATTATGACGACTCATTTTTCATTGAACCGTCTTTCATTAACGGCTCAACATATGAGTCGTTAATGAAACCAATTTCAGTCGGCAACCAACATCTCTCCCGTAGTGAAATATGGTAAGTACACAATACTTACATATATATATATATATATATTAGTATTCATCCTATTTATTCGATTTTCTGTCTTGTTTAACTAAGTCACAATAAACTTAGTTTTTTATATTTAAGATTGCACTCATTGAACAAAGTCACGTTTAAGAGATTTATTTTTATAGTGCGGTTTGAGAATTATGTAAGAGATTAAATCATTTGAGCTCTAATACCATCTAAAACAATGTAAAAGAAATAAACAATACCTACAATATATTTTTGGGTGAATAAGTCTACTGTACCATTAAGTTTGAGGCATAAAATTAGATGATATCTTATGAATTTTTATGTGATCAAATGCAGTTCAAAATAGTACCAAAAAATCCAGTTCGAATCGGTTCGACTCGACTCGTTTTTTGATATTGGTTTATACTTAAATTTATATCAAACCACTTTAAACCTATATAATTTTAGGACCGGTTTGAAGCAAAATCAACTAAACCTAGAGATGTCTTCAATAAACCAAACCTAGAGATATATTGGACTCTCGTATGTTGATGTTGGACAAGATTTTAGTCGGTTGTGGAACAGATTTTCAATCGGTTCAGTGTGTTTTTCAGTCGGTTCAGTGTATTTTTCAGTCGGTTCAGTGTTTTTTCAGTCGGTTCAGTGTTTTTTCAGCCGGTTCAGTATTTTTCAGTTGGTTCAGTATTTTTTCAGACGTTTCAGTGTGTTGGACAGGATTTTCAGCCGGTTTAAGTTCGGTTTGAATCGAATTATTTCCGAACCAAAATTGTTATTAAAAAAAACAGACCAGAACAGTTCGAACCGGTTCTGAATCGGTTCGAACCAGACCAGTTCTTTTTTCCTTAAACCAGACCAGTTGTTTTAGAAACAGAAAAATGTATTGATTTTTTTCAAACCAGACCAGTTCAGTTCAGAACCGGTTCGACCCCGAACCGGTTCATGAACAAGCCTAAAGAGAGGTAAGTGTTGTTGGGGATAAAAAGTACATTTTTTTAACTTGTCCAAACATAACACATGGGAACGGAACTATATATGAAAGACAAACACACTTGAGTTCCCCGTGGGGAGCAAAAAGACATTTTTATAAGTGAAGACAAAGATGATAATATATTTTAGGGCACGTGTTCTTACAAAATCGGAGACATGCATGCAGTAAACTTTTAAATAGGAGAAAATGGAGAGGATTTGCAACTCCAACCTCAATCTCATTGAATAGAATGTTTGCACTTTTTACTTCTGAAAATGAACATGATTTAACAATATACAGAATATCTTTACTCATAAATTCAGACTTATGAAAGAGTTGGTTAAGACGTGTGTCTTGACTTTCACATGATATTAAGTTCAAATCTTGATGATGACAAAAATAAAAATAGTTCCATTTAAAAAGGTGAAGGTCTGGAACTTAATTCTCAGTGTAAACTGAAGTTCATAAACATCTGTTTAAAGAAAAAATTTAAGATGACTTAAGAGTATACCAAATCGAAGTTCATCACTCTCATAAGTTCGGACTTATAAAACAATTCGTTAAAACGTACATTTCAAGTCTCACATTAATAATTAGGTCAAATGTGATAAATATGGGATTCAACAACAAATGATATATGACAATTTTTAATTTATTGGTCAATTTAGTTTTGCAAACACTTTACGCACGTAGCGTTAATCTTTTTTCTACAAAGCATTTTCTTGTTGTTTTTCCAGATGAGAAAAAGGACTATCTGATTCTGCGTTCATGTTCTGCATTCGAACCCTAGAACAAGAAAAGGACGGTTCTAAAGATGAGGCTCCAACCAGGTTTCATAAATGAATGACGACGTGGCTCCCTTGTGTCCATCCACGCCAGGGAATAATAAATTATCATGTCCTTCGGTCTGATATGGCCAAAAAAAAAATGTCCTTCGGTCTGCATCTCTGCAATAAATATAAACTTTGTGTTATAAAAATATTATGTACGTATTAATATTTAAAAAAAATTATTAAAAAAACGTATTTATATGTGCTACCTTGGTAGTTTGGTGCAATTTGCCCACTATATATATATTTTTTTTCTTAAATTATACTATCTAAAAAAAAATTCAATTTTCGAGCTTAGTGTCACCAATTATATTGAGTTAGGACTTTTGAATTAACCATACATGCGCTAAATCACTAATCGAAATTGAAGTTCAGAAGTTTGGGTTTGAACTTTTGAAACTTTATCGACATGTGTAGTTACTACAAAAGTCCAAACTAAATTTAATTTACAACATTAAACTCCTAATTATTATTTTTTTGTCTAGTGTAATTTTTTTAGTAGGTATATAATTAGATTTTTATGATTTGGAGTGGAATGAAGAGAGAAACCATAAATAAAAGCTTTACTAAGAGAGAACATTTTTAATTACTTAGGTAATTTGAATTACATGGGCTACTCTTTATATAAACGCTTTAAGAACTATTTCAACTTCATTGAGCTCATCAAGCTTTTGAATGTGTCAATCACTCCTAAGTCCCAATACACCCCTAAGTCCTAATAGGTCTGCATTGTGAGTGCGCTGGGTGAATGACATTGTCTGTGCAACCTTAGTAAACTTGTTAGGTACTACAACTCCACTGCATTGGGCACTGTGTGTGCACTAATCTTGCACTCTGCTAGGCATTGCGAGTGTGCCTTGGTAGTAGGGGTGGGAAAACGGATCATGGGTCGACCCATGAGTTGTGTCGGCCTTGAGTCGTGTCAGGGACCCCCTGACCCAAACCTGACCCGTCTAATAGTATGACTCAATTTTTAAAACTCAAACCTGACCCATGTGTCAACCTGCGGGTGAGAATGACCCGTCAGAAATGAAAGGGTTGGGTCAGACGGGCCCATTGGACCCCTATGACCCATTTGTCAGTTTGACCCGTTCGACCCATACATACAAAAAAAATTGTTATTTTAATATAATATAAAGGGTTAATTATCTCAACCGTTACTTATGTTTGACCCATGTGATTAAAAGGGTACTCATATTTTTTTGTGTAGCTGAAACGTTACTTAAGTTTGAAGATGTGACTGAAAGGTTACTCCGTGAAATTTCCGTCAAATCTTTCCGTCTAAATGTCACGTGCACAGCACATGACCCAATTAAAACGATTTGAAGATATTTGAAAGGACAATAATGCCTTCCTGTAACCTTTGCAACGTTTCCCCCTCGTTTTATACTCATTCCCACACTCAACTTCCCATCAACTCCCATTTCAAGAACACCGAAACTTGCAGACCTCCTCCTTGGCGATTTTCAGCAGTGACGACGGAACCCTCCTCTTCCACATTGCGCTTCGGAAGTGCGACTCCAAGTAAGTTCGTGTTTTTGCTTCGATTGCACTTCGGTTCGTGTGTCTTTACGCATTCTTGTTGTTTTCGGACTTGGGTTTGTGTTGTTCCTCTGTTTCCCGAAGTTAATCGTCGATTCAGCATCATATTAGGGCTTTGATGTTGGTTTGCGGTACGAAACAAGGAAATTGCTGCATAATATGTTCTTATTTGGGGGTGTTTGTGCGATTTGGTCCCGATTGTTGTTGAAGTTCGGTTTGTATGTTAGGGTTTTCCGTTGATGTGCTTTGTACGTGTTGTAGGTTGTCGATTTGTTAACAAAACTTTGATTTTTATTGTGAAAGTTTGTGTTTTTAACTTTGTATATGCTGTTTTTGATTTGATTCGGCTGTTTATGTGTTTAGATATGCTGTTAATGAAGTTTTTGCTTTGTGAATTTGTTGTTTTCTTGTTACGTTTGTTCCGCATTATGCCGTTAATGTCGTTGTCTATGTTCACAAATGACATATACATTTATCCGCAGGAATGTCATCCAAAGACTACCTTCATACGCTATACATTATGCATGGTGGTAAGTGGATTGAGAAATCTGGAATTCACATATATGAAAGTGAGGAGAAGCCCTTTGTCATACCGTGGGAGAATATGAATTACGAGTTCATATCCGGATTAACCCACATATATTGCAATCTATTAGACGATGGTGGACTTCTATACCTCCCACCGAATGGAAACCCGAAGACAGATTTGCGGGTAATCAGTAATGAGAAGGACATTCCATTACTTTTGGAGTCGCAAGGTAGTTGTCCTAAAATTGAAGTTTTCGTGGTGCCTTCCCTAACCCAAGATGAGTGTTTGAAGATTCAGGATGCTGGAGTTTAAGATTTCCTTATTTACAAGTCAGTTTTTCATGTTCAGGATGCTGGAGGACAAACCTCAGAGCAAGAGCCACCACCAAAGAAGAAGAGAACAGTGCGTCACCAATTGGACGATGACGTTATCCCGACACAGTCGAGTCAAACAACAACTCGTTCAAGGCGCAAAGAAGCTAAAAGAGAGAACGAACCCAGACCTGCAGCTCAAACCCCAGTTCCGAAGGTGAAAAAGCAGGTTCGACAGAAGCTCCCAACCTGCAAAAGCGACCTGCGGGAACCGTCCATACCTGTAGAACCAGCCATACCTGCTGAACCAGCTGCTGCAGAACCAGCAGTGACACCGAATAAACGTGTTAAAACGCTAGCAAAAAGGGTGAGTACATCTGTCCTTCACATGTTCGTGTCATGTTCGCATATTAACGATACCTGTATGATATGTAGGCCCACTCTAGCAGTCCGGCAAAACTCAAGAAAAAAAGAGAACAACCAACTGTTATATAAATTGATGATACTGCAGATAATGAACCCGTCCTTTTAGACTCAAGAGCGTTAATGGTTCTGGATTAGCCACTCAAGACGGTCCTACCAAAGAGAACGAGGCAATTCTGGCGATCTACACAGTAGAGTAGAGTCGTGGTCATTTTGTTCTTCCATATTTTGTTATATATGAAGGTCTATTTTAACGGAACCTATTTTGGGAATATAGGATGGATCATGATTTGGGATGTATTCTGAATTCTGGATTTTGATGGATTATTATGGATTCTGTGTTTTCGGATGTATTCTGGATTTTAGTAACGGTTGTGTAACAAAATGTCCAAACTTAAGTGACTTTTTTATCACAGTACACAAACGTAAGTCACCTTTTAATCACAATTCACAAAGTTAAGTCACCTTTTAATCACAGTTTAGAAAAGATAACACTTCATTTAACAACATGTCCACAAAGATAAGTTACCACCTTCGCAAAATACACATTGTTCTTCATCCTTCAGTTACAAACACAGCTACAACTAACTTCTGCTAATTATTCGCAATTGAACTTAGAACAAAAACAAAAACAACAACAATGACAAAGACTACAACTAACTTCCGATTGGGTCGACTTTCAAGAGCTCGGTTTTTCGCAACCTCCAATTGTTTTTCAAATGGTTCTCTCTTTGTTGAAATTGCATCACTGCAATCCGACCGTAAGGACACATAGTTGGATCTTCCCAGTCAAAAAAACCACATCTGGGGTTCTGTACAGACTACGAAAGAAGAAACAACAAACAATTACCTCAGATTTGACGATTTAAGGTTCGATAATAAGGCTTTACGGTTCAAATTACTGCAGCAAAATGAATTAGGGTTGCAAATTAGGGTTACCCACTGTCAAATTACCTCAAAATTGGGGCAACCATGGAATCAGCGCGAGAAATTCTGCCACGTACCAGCTGATTTCATGGAGCACACAAGCCCACAGTAGCACATTCGCAGACGTGAAGCTCCGTGGTTGGCATTCGCAGACGCATAAGAGATTGACCGAGATCTAATCTTTCTACGGTTCTTAGAACCCATAGGACAACATTCATCTGCAAACTTCATGGCTTGTCTCTTCGGTTCTTCCTGTTCTTCGCTCGCAAACTTCTCTTCCGTTCTTCCTGTTCTTCGATTCTAAGAATTAGCTGCTGTTAAGTAGACAATATGTTTAGGGTAGTTTAGGAACTTCAAATTACAAGTTAATCACGTGACAAGCACATGTCACTACTTAACGAGAAGAAATAACGGCAGTTAGGTGATAGTAACGGTTCAGTCACATGTGTCAACTTAAGTAACGGTTGAGCTCAAGTTTGAACAGTTCAGTCATATTGTCAAACATAAGTAACGGTTGAGGTAATTAACCCTAATATAAAAATGTCACGGGTCACGGGTTGACCAATGGGTCAAACTTTCATACTCAAACCTGACCCGTGGTATCACGGGTCATTTACGGGTTGGGTCAAAATGACTGATAGATCAAAATGACACATGGGTCAAAAATCCTAACTCAAACACGACCCGTGGGCGGGTCACCCGGGTCAGGTATTGCCACCCCTACTTGGTAGGCACTGTATTGTACTTGGTGTGCACCTGAGTTGTACTTGCATTGCACTAATGTTTAATTGAACTTAAGTACTCACATATCTTGTACTTGTCTTCCACACGAATATCATCTAACGAAACTTAAATTGTAGTAACTTCTGTTGCCATTGATCGAAGATGAACTTGACCATATTAGCCTTACTGGATTTCACAAAGAAAAATAAGGTTGTCATCTCAGCTTTAACAGAAAGTAAACTCATATCTTTTGGTTGGATTGCAAAAGGAAAAACTGAAATCGAGCATATCAAACTAGGCAACAAGTCCATGATATCACAGTAGCAACTTTGATAATGAAGTTCATCTTGATTTCATTGTCTAAAATTGTAGAATTGAACTAAAATCACGTAACTTAACTGTGATGTAGTCGGATTTGAAGTTATGCATGTCTGAAGCTCGTTGTTACTTTTGGGTCACGAAAACTGGTGTTTCATCCTCCCATCGCTCCTAGCTACTTCGGTGACCTGCATTAAAGGAAATCTTGGGGTGTTCTCATTGTTTCCCCTCCGATGATGAAGTCAGTTGGAGGTTCGTTTGAAATGGGGAGTAAATGCATAGCAATATGGTAGGTGAAAGGAGTAAATGTCAGTTAGTTGAAATGAGGTTCGTGGAGGGGTATTTATAACCTTCCATATCTGGACCATGGTAAGGTCAGATCTTACCATGGTAATCTTAGTTGTCTCTAGGGCGAGCGAACTGTGGTTGGTAAGGGTAATGATATGGTGTATGACAGCTACCCTAGTGTAGGTTGTCCTTCTTGTTAGTTTGATCATTTTCTTGCCATAAATGGTCGAACAAGGCCATAGGAGCGTAGACGTCTAGCCTAGGGTAGTAACTATGTGTTCTCACATGTGTATCCCTGTAATTTCGTGTCTGAGGCTCAGCAAGAGATCAATGGCGTTAGGCGCATCCTCTAGGGGCGACGCTCTCAAGTATTCCACTAATATGGTGACGCCTGTTGTAATAGGTCAACAACAACGCCTTTGACTCTTACGGGTCAAGATCTAACTGGCCTTGGGTTGGATACGGAAATATCCGGGCCCAGATCCCATAACCCATCATCTGCCCAAGAAGCCCTAATTGAGCAACGCTCATTCAAGGATTATTACTCCGCTTTAAAAAGCTAATCCTTTAGAGTATAGTGTGATGCCTTTTGTAAAGGTCAAAGAGTAGCACTGCTAGTATGTACCCTTAAGGAGTAACGCCTATCTGATCGCTATGCTTCCCCTTCCACGTGTCCTTCATGCGTAATTCACCCATGACATTGCCATGATTGCATTTTCAACTTTCAAAATTCAAATTCAAATTATTTGGCGAGACCTTCTAGAAGTTTCTTGAACTGAGGGGACTCTTCAGCTTCAAGGGGCAAATCCGTAATTTCACGCACATAGGGCTAGCCTAGGTGACTGTTCGCCTGGCCCAGGGGTCGTCTATAAATACCCCCAAGCTCGTTCATTCTTCACTTTTCACCCTCTTTCGAATTTTCAGAGCTTTCACTCTCTAGAACCTCTAACTTCTCTCTAGAATTTCGGCTAAGCTATGATCGCCATTTTCATTTTCCGATTGCCTTTCTAATATTTTTCACCATAGCTAGCTGCTTTCCCTTAGCCCTCAACGTCCATCATCTTCGCGCCATTCGCTCATACAGAAAAATGGTCTCCGAGTCCGACATTGGTAATCACATCTTTCTCCTTGCACATTTTCTTTATCGTAAGTAAAATACGTTTTCTTTAGTCGTATTCGGAAAGGTGGTGGCCGAGGCGGGGATGAGCGACGCTCATGGCCCCAGATTTCCTAATCCTGACTATGCGGATCATGAGAATCCTCACCCCGTATGCCAACCTAAGGCGGGTGAGGATGCCATATTCTCGCTTCAAATTGATGTGGGGCTAAGGTTTCCCCATTGCCCATCATTAGCATAATTGTGTCGCCATTAAGGCATTTCTCCCACCCAACTTGGGTAAGCTTTAAAGTTCTATGACATCGCCATGGATGGCCATATTTCTTAAATGTTTTTCGATATTTTTATCGCCTGGATGCGACCCGTCTCTAGGTGGGCCTTTTTACTACCCGAGCGGTGTCGCCTTTCAAAGATTTGTCTTGGGATTCCACGCACCCATTGATTATGAGTTTCCGAACGAGGAACTCGAACTAGAAGAGCACCTACTTATTTTTTCAAGGAGGCTTCCCGTGGTGCCTGGGGCCGGCGAAAGCAAGCAAAGATCCTTGCCCATGTGTCGAGGAGTTGTCCTCGACTGACATGGATGCCTTAACAACCATATACTTGGATCATCGGCCGGGGCTCGTCCAAATCGTTTCAAATAAGACCAGTGAGTCTGATCTAGAGAAAACTGATGTTTTCCTTGTAGAGCGTCGCATGCTGCCCTTAACTCCGGTAAATAACTATTCTTTTACTTTTGTATAAATCAATGTTGCACAAATTTCTCACGTCTTAGGCGCTCCACAGAAAAAGGCACCAAGGAGAAGAAGGAGGAGAAGAGAGACGCTCCCGAGCGTTTGAGGTAGCGTAAGAGTCACCATTTTTCAAAGGGGCATAAGAAGGCGAAGCCCATAAAGAATTCGCTCGATCCTCTCAATGTCACAGTCGAGTTGTTCAGTGACGCCACTAATGAGGTTGTCGTCGCCTTCAAATGTGCGGTTTCTATATTGTACTGGATTAATAGCAGCATCACTAATAATAGGAATAATGTTCTCGTCACTAAAAAGTGGGGTCCCCCTATCTTGGCCTATGGCGACATCATGTGTACCAACACTGAATATCACAATAGCGTCCTAAAAAATGGATCATTTAACCCTTCCTTTGATCTGATAGGGGCGACGCCTGCAGAAGCTTCGAGGCCTAAAACGCCAATTCCCGCTCGGACTCCTGCTACCGGGTCGAAGTCGACGTGATCCTGCTGGAGCCAGGTACCCCTTCACCTTTTGTCTTATTGCCCAGGGGATTTTCACACTAAAATTTTTCTACCACTTTATTCTTTTTAGTTTATTCTGGCCCAACTCAAGATGAGTTAGGTCATTATGGGGTTGGTGGAGGAGAGGGATGTCAATGTTTCCAAACTCCGCATAACGTAGGTAATGAGCATGAATTGGAGCGACTGAACCGCCGCCTCACCATTGAATAGGGGGCGTGCAAAGAGTTAGAGGTTGAGGTGGTGCAGAAGGAGCAACTCGCCACCAATTTGAGATAGGCGCAGAAGAGAGAAAACACCCTCGCCATAGTGGTGGAGAATCTGCAAAAGAAGTCCTCGACTTTTCATAGCACCATTGTAGAGGCCCAGAAGGAGGCGACGCGTACGAAGGAGGAGATAAAGCTTATTAAATCCGAACTCCCCAAAAGGCTAGCGGAAAGCACCACAGAAGTTGTTGAAACCTTCCGCACCATCATAAGGATCCGCCAACTCCAATCGCCTGAACATTTCCGATCACTTTCTGCTTAGCCCAAGTCCTTTTCCTTTAGTAACTTTAAACTTAGACTTTTTCAGTTTCATTTTGTAAAAACTTGATCGTTTGCGGCGCCTTTAGTGGCTATATTTTGATGATTAGTTTCATTTCACTAAGTTTCTCTGCTTATTTAGAATGTTGTGTTTCGACACTTAGCTTTCATCCCATCGCCTTTGATAACTTGCCTATTTTCTAAGTACTCATCATATTTGTAATAATTTGCGACATGGATTTCGTGATAATTCTCCACACTTAGCATAATTTCGACTAAGTACAAATGTTGTTCAAGAATGAGTTAAGGCTTCACCCTATAATAACATTTTACGCAACGCTTTGCCAAAACCATTCTACATATATATATGCATCATTTACTAGTCTTCAATACAATGCCTCACTTTTAGCAATTCGAATGCTAAGGATGCGCCCTTAGACCATGGGCCACTCTCATCGCGCCTAACCAGAACAACTATGTACTTTTAATGGATCGTTTTTGTCACGTCTAATCAAACTTAAGCTTTCGCCAATAAGTATTGATTTGCAGCCACAATGGGAGAGAGGGTAAATATTGGCTAAAAAAGGTATTTTTACGAGCTCATTAATTAAGCCGTAATATAAAGTGTCAGGATAATTATCACGACTCAGTTACTATTGAGCCGTGAAAATTAATGGCTCAAATAAATGAGTCGTGAAAAATATTTTTATTTTTTTTATATTTTATTTTTGACGGCTCATTTTATTTGAGCCGCCAAAAATATATATATTTAAAAAATATATTTTTCACTCCTCCGTTCGGCCTCTTTCTCCGTTCGGCCACCTCCTCCGTTCGAAGAAAACTGCAACATCGAACCCTTCTGATACGCTTTGAGGGATGGGGCAATAGACTATGAGAAGTTTCTAGAAAGTGGAGACCCTGACTTTGCTTGGAGGCCGCCGGAGAATGAGTGGCAGAGCATTGCTACTTGTGTGGTCCACTTGTGTCTTTGAGTGGCAAAGCATTGCTACTTGTGACTTTGCTTGGAGGTCGTCGTATGTCTTTGAGTGGCAGAGCATTGCTACTTGTGCCTTTGTTTGGAGGTCGCCGTAAATTATGTCTTTGAGTGGTCCACTTGTGTGGGGGATGAAGGAAAGAGTGTGGGTGGTGTTTTGCTTGGGTGTCATATATCATTATAATGGGTCGTGTTTTGCTTGGGTGCTTGCTGCCTTTTGTGTAATGGACAGGAACAAAAGGATGAATCCAGGAGTTTTCTGCGGTGGTCTGAGTGTAGGAGGATGAATGAATAGAAGATGTTCAAAAACTTAAGGGAAGAAAAGTTAGAGGAAGTGGATGAATAGAAATCCGAATTTTTTTGAATTTTACCAAAGAGGGAAGAAGAGGGCGGGAAACTGAAGATTTTTGAATTTTTTTTCACAGCTCAACAGTGATTGAGCCGTAAAAAAATTTAAAATTATTAATTACTTTATACAAATGAAGGATCAAACAAAAGGAGTCGTCAAAACTATTTTATTTTTTTTACGGCTCAATAGTGACTTAGCCGTGAAAAATAACGAAAAAAAAAAATTAATTCCTTTAAAAAAGGACGGCTCAAAAAAATGAGCCATGAAAAATAATTTAATTTTCTTTTATTTCACGGCTCTGACATTTTAGCCGCGATTTTTTTTTTTAAATGACGTTCAATTGTGTTTGAGCGGTGAATAATCAGATAAATAAATTATTCACGGCTCAATAGTATTTGAGTCGTCACGTTGAGCCGTTATTTCACCATTCTCCCGTAGTGAACGCCTCCAACATGTATTAATCAATCCTTAGTAAAATTACAAACATGGGCTCATAACGCCTTTCAAGCATAAATTGTTTTCAAATGCTCTGCATTGAAAGTGTTCTTCATCACTTTTCTTTCCTCATCCTGTAGGACATAGGCGTTTGGGTAGGGAATGATGACGACCTTGTAAGGTCCTTCCCATTTCGGGGACAAGTTGTTTGTTTTGTCTTGGTGTGCGAACTTGTGCTTTCTTCACACCCTCTTCACCTCGAAAAAATGGTGAAAGGATACTCGCCTATTGTAGTATCTTGTTGTAGGAATGCACATCTGACCTTGGGTATTTTCTAAACCCCATCTCTTCTCATCGACAAGATCCAATTTGAGACACCTTTGATCGTCATTCACCAGGGCATCAAAATGCTTCACCCTATGGGACGCCACCGCTATTTAGGTTGGGGCTACCGCTTCATAACCATACACCAATCCAAAAGGCGTTTCCCCAATCGCCTTCTTGGGGGTTGTTCGCAACGCCCACAACTCATTCTCCAATTCTTCTGTCCACTTTCCTCCCAAGGCATCCAGTTTCTTCTTCAAACCATTCAACACCGTCTTATTCGTCGCTTCCACTTGTCCATTTGCTTGTGCATGTTTAACTGAAGCATGTGGATGCTCAATTAAATCCTCGCAAAACCATTTCAATTCCTTCCCGCCATATTGTGGACCATTATCACATATCAGAACGCTTGGGATTCTGTATCTTGAAATGATCATCGACTTAAGAAACTTAATGACTTGAAATTCTGTAGTGGACATCAACGCCTTTGCTTCAATCCATTTTGAAAAATAATTGATTGCCATTATAATATAAGTGTGTTGTCTAGACATTGGTAATGGTCCTACCATATCGATCCCCCATTGTGCAAATGGTCACGTGACGCCAATACTGGTGACCTCAGCAGGGGGACGTGCTATCTTTGGGCTATATTTTTGGCATGATTCACACTTCGTGACCAAAGTCGTCACCTCTTGATTCATTGTAGGCCAATAATACCCTAGATTTAAAACTTTTCGCACAATTGACCTAGCTCCCTTTTGACAGGTCGCGTATCCTTCATGAGCTTCCCTCAAAATGGTAATCCTCTCTGGGTGAGCGACGCATCTGAGGTAAGGTGTAGAGAAGTATCGCTTGCAAAGCGTTCCATCGATAATTTTAAAACTTGGTGCTAAGCGCACTATTTTCTTGGCTTCAACATCATCCTGAAGGAGCTCCCTAGATTCCAAGTAAACTCATATAAGTGTTGCCCAGTCTACTATTATAGTATTGTCTGCGCATATCACATTCCCGTCCTAACGAACGGTCTCTATGAAATGCACTTGTAGGGGCATCGCCTACCAAGCATATTTGTTACAGGCGTCTGCTTCGTCATTCGATTCTCGAGGGATAACCTCTATTTGAATCCTTGTGCTAATGCCTTGGCATCTTTCCAATAAAGTTCATCTTTTCTCCTATTACTACATACTCGTCTTTAATTTGGTTTACCACCAATTGCCAATCAAAATATAGGTGAAGGGAGGTGACACCCAAACCCTTAGCCAATCGTAAACCAGTGACAAACGCTTCATACTCCGCCTCACTATTAATCGCCTTAAAGGTGAGCACCAGAGTGTATCGTGATGGGACGCCGCCATCAGGTGGGGTCAGTCTTAACCCTGCCCCGAGCCTTCGACTGATATCGAACCATTCGTATGAAGCGTCCAAAGCTCCTCCATTTCCTCTTTCTCTGTAGGCGTCGCTACTTGAGGATGTCGGACATCGGATCCGACTTTCCCGATCCGTTTTGGAAAATGTTTTTTTAATTTCGTTTTTGAAAATGTCGGGTCTTGGCGAGGGATGGGTCCGGTCGAGCGGGGTCATCAACCGAACCGAAAAAATTGAAAGAGTCGCCACCGATTAATTAAAGGCTAATCGGAATCCTAAAATTGTCTAGGGCACATGAAATTAACATCCTAGGGCTTAGAAAGGTCTACGTCTAGATAATCGAGTTTGGGGGTTTGATTACGTCTTAAAAGCTCGCAAGCTCATAATCCGCTCTTTCGATACTTTAGTTTGCTTTTTTAAAAAAAATCATTTACCCGAATTGCCCGTTTTGATCATGCTTGGCCAAAAAGACTATATGCATTTTCCTTAAACCATGTATAAACATTTTTTTTTTTAGTTAATTTCAAATAAACAAAAGAGAACTAACGTTAATCGTGCTCGAAAAAAAATGGTTTAACTCTCGAGCCATTTTAAACGTGTCAAAACATGCACGAATGATTTGTTTTTGAAGATATTAAGCTCGTTGGACTAATTTGTCCCACTTTGAGAAGTTATAGGATGTCCAAAAAAATATGGGGACCAAAATGCAATTTATTAAAATTTGAGCTGAATTGGACAAATATTTCGAAAATTGCAGAAATGACCCTAAACTATTCTGGACTTATTTGTAACACTTGGTAAAGTTCTAAAATAACCCAAAAATTATTCTAGACTTATTTGTAACATTTTTAAAACTCATGGAATGTCCCGAAAAATTTAGGTATCAAAAATGTAATTTTTGAAAATATTATAACTAAACTGAAAATATTTTTATAAAATTACAGAATTAACCCTAAACTATTCTAAATTTATTTGTAACACTTGATAAAATTCCAAAAATAACCCCAAAATTATTCTAGACTTATTTGTAACATTTTGAGAAATCATGGAATGTCTAGAAAAGTTTAGAAATCAAAATGTAATAATTTTTTTTAAAAAACGAGCTGAATTAAAAAAAATCAAAAATTGCACAAATGGCCCAAAATTTTTCCGGTTTGGTTTATAACACTCGATAACGTCCCAGAAATGACCTAAGTTGTAACCTTCATCAAAGTTTGGGAATGACCTAAGTCATTTTTGAAATTATTGTTTTTTCACATATACATAATATACATATATTATACATATACATAATATATATATATATATATTGTACATATAGATAGATAGATAACATAGACATAATATAAATATATATTATACATATAGATATATATAGTATTACATAAACATAATATAAATATATATTATACATATAGATATATATAGTATAAACATAATATAAATATATATTATACATATAAATATAATAGTATTACATAAACATAATATCAATATATATTATACATATAGATATATATAGTATTACATAAACATAATATAAATATATAATATACACACACATATATATATATATATATTAACAAGTATATTATACATAAATAGATAATATATGTATATAAACTCTCACTTTTATTTCACATTTAGAAAATACAAAAAATGATATTGAAGATAAGAGAAATATACCTAACTCATGGGAGGCTAAAATACCGTACGAGAAATCGAGACTGATAATCACCGATATTTTTTTCACTCTTTTTTCTCTCATTTTTTTTATTTCATTCTCCATTTCTTCTCCTTTGAATTCCTCTTCCGTAGCTTCATCCTCCATTTCCCCTTTTATAGAACAAATTGCATCTTATTTAATTAATTAATAAAAACTTTTTTTTTTAATAATAAAAAAATAAAATCGGTGAAAAATAGGCAATTTTTCACTGTTGGAATTTTTTATTATTTTTTTTAATAAAAAATGTTTTTTTTTTAGTTTTCAAATATATATATATATACTATATATATTTTTCCAATCTCGATTCCTCGCATACGGTATTTTGATCCCGAGCCAAAATCAGGTGTTTACAGTTGCCCCTCTTTGGATACGCATTCATGGAAGTGATCTCATGAGTGTGTGTCCAAAGACAAACAACTAATTTTGGCTTCTCTTTATTCATTATTTACATAGTAGACAAACATTATTACGCAACTTTCAGCATCTAGACACCTATTGGTCCCGATCGTTGACGATGATTTGTGGAGACTGAGCGTCTAAACAACGCTCATCAACTTGTGATTCCCAGACGTTGGACACCTACAGGTCTTGGTCGTCGAGGATGACTTGCGGAGGTTGAACACCTAAAGACTCCGCTCGTCGGTCGGCTTATGACTCGTTGGGGATGACTTGCGGAGGCTGAACACCTAAAAGCTCCACTTGTCGGCTTGTGACTCCTAGAAGCTGGATAACTACAGGTTCTGGTCATCGAGGATGACTTGCGGAGGCTGAACACCTAAAGGCTCTGCTCGTAGTAGTTTTCTTTTAATTCTCAGAAGTTGGATAACTATAGGTTCTGGTCGTCGATGATGACTTGCGAAGGCTGAAACCCAAAGGCTCCGCACGTTGTTTTTTTTTTTTTTTTTAGAAGCTGGATAACTACAGGTCCCGGTCGTCGAGAATGACTTGCGGAGGCTGAACATCTAAAGGCTCCGTTTTTTTTTCTTCAGAAGCTGGATAACTACAGGTCCTAGCCATTGAAAATGACTTGCGGAGGCTGAACACCTAAAAGCTCCGCTCGTTTTTGTTTTTTCAGAAGCTGGATAACTATAGGTCCTAGTCGTTGAAAATGACTTGCGGAGGCTGAACACCTAAAGGCTCCGCTCGTCGTTTTTTTTTTTGCCATCAACGAGCTGGAATTTGAGGATTTTTCTGGCCAGAAGCATCGTTGAGGATGACTTGCCGGGGTTGAGCACCTTAAGGTCCCGTTCGTTGGCTTGTAACTTTCAGAAGCTGGACATCTACAGATTCTGATCGTTGGGGATAACTTGCGGAGGTTGAGCACCTAAACGCTTCGTTCGTCGGTTTGTAACTCTCGGAAGTTGGATATCTACAAGTCCCGATTGTTGATGATGACTCGCGGAGGTTGAGCACCTAAAGACCCCGCACATTAGCTTGTAATTCACTTTGGAGGTAAAAACCCTTCTTGAGATGTCTGACTGCTTGTGCAGACTTCTCAGTCTGCTTTCTCATTAATCGACTTTGGAGTCCTTCTTGATGGAGTTCCCTAAAGTCATTCATGCTTTGTTCAAAAGGTGTATCCATGCAAGTTGTCGAGGCAACTCAAATTAATGCAGATCGCAACGTCTTTTTATTGCTACTGTGGGAAACACTGTCGTCCACTTTTGAGCATTTTGTTTTCTTGATTTTCTTTCCTTTTTCTACAGTATTTTTTTTTACCACACCTCTCAGATCCCTTTTTTTTTGCCTAGGTCGCCCTTTTGGGTTTTCAACCTAGCAGGAATTTGATTCCTTTCCTTTTGCCATGATTGCCCTTTTTAGGGATTTTTAATCATGGCCCTCTTCCCTAAATTTTGCCTTAACCGCCCTTTCAAGTTTTCGATTTAGCGGGAATTTCTCTCACTTTTGGAGGCTCGCTTTCTAATTAAGAGTTTTTTTCCTGCATCCACATTGATTGGATTGGGGAGATCTCTGTTGTCCATGTCAGTGATGATCATGGCTCCCCCACTGAAAATCTCTTGATGACATAAATCCCTTCATATTTAGGTACAAACTTGCCCCAAGAGTCTGGATTGACTTGAATATTTTTTTTAAATCTCTCGTTTTTCTATCATTTTGCTACGATATTTTTTTTTTACCGTACCTTTTGGTCCCTTAATTTTTGCCTAGGTTGGCCTTTCGGGTTTTCAACGTAGCATGGATTTGATTCCTCTCCTTTTTCCATGATTGTCCTTTTGAGGATTTTCAATCATACCCCTCTTCCCTAAATTTTGCCTAAACCGCCATTTAGCGGGAATTTTCTCACTTTTGAAGGCTCGCTTTCTGGTTACGAGTTTTTTTCTTCATCCACATTAATTGGATTGTGGAGTTCTTGCTCGTCCTTGTCAGTGATAATCATGGCTCTTCCGCTGAAAATCTTTTTGACGACATAATCCCCTTCATATTTAGGCATAAACTTGCCCCGAGAGTCTTGATTGACTTGAAGGATTTTTTTTATCTCTCGCTTTTCTATCATTTTGCTACGGTATTTTTTTTTACCGCACCTATCAGTTCCCTTAATTTTTTGCCTAGGGTCGCCCTTTTGGGTTTTCCACCTAGCAGGGATTTGATTCCTCTCCTTTTGCCATGATTGTCCTTTTGGGGATTTTCAATCATGCCCCTCTTCCCTAAATTTTTCCTAAACCGCTCTTTCGGTTTTCGATTTAGCGGGAATTTTCTCTCATTTTTGGAGGTTCGCTTTATGGTTACGAACTCCTTAAGGATAGTATTTTCTAACTACGTCCATTTTGATTGGACTGGGGAGTTCTTGGTTGTCCATGTCGGTGACGATCATGGCTCCTCTGCTGAAAGTCTCTTTGGCGTCATAATACCCTTCATATTTAGGCACAAAGTTGCCCCAAGAGTCTGGATTGACTCGAAGAATTTTTTTTTTCTGAGAATTAGATTGTATGCTTGTAATTATCTTGGACTGACTTTCCTGTTAAATGCACGAGCCATGCGTTGCTGGTACAAATGCATGTGGCACTGCGCGATGAGCCACCTTTTGTCATGAGGTTCAATTGCACGTATCTGCATTTCACCTACTCTGACTCGTCCTTCTCTTCCTTGGTGAGGATCCTAGCTGACGGGAATTCTAATTCAATTGGTAACACGGCTTCGATCCCGTAAACAGGGGAGAATGGGGTTGCCCATGTTGGTGCTTGTATTGAGGTCATGTATGTCATAAGTGCCCAAAGCAGCTTATCATGCCAGTCCTTTAATTGTTGCTTCCACTACGTCATTCATTTGTGGGTGATATGGAGATGAATTTTTATAGTTGACCACAACTCATCCAATTTAGATTTCTGGCATTGTCGGTGATGATTGACTTAGGCATCCCATGACATACGATGATGTCCTCGCTGATGAAAAATTCAATGGCCTTTGCCGTTATTGACGCCAGGGTAATAACCTCTACTCTTGATGAAGTAATCGATTGTAATCAATGCAATATGAATCGATGACCATTGGACGCCTTTGGGAAAATCATGTTGATTACATCGATGCCCCACATTGAGAAAGCCTGTGGGGAAGTCTTGGAATAGAGCTCGTGCAATGACGCGTGGATTTGGTCCGCGTACACTTGACAAATGTGATATTGTTGGGCATGTTTTATACAGTCAGACGTCATGGTGAACCAAAAGTACCCAAGTCTTACACGTTCATGTGTGGGCCGCAACAACCTTCATGAATTTCTTCCATTAGATGTTCAGCTTCTTTAGCATTCATGCATCTCAAATGGGTATAGTCGGGCCACTGGGTAATTAATTGCAAGTCATTCCTCGCATGACCATTCATACATTTTCTTGTGGCGTTCTCTGGGAACTCCGTACGCCAAGTATCTTTTTATATCAGTGAGTCATGGTTGACTGTCTGATTCTTTGATTGTACAACAATAGGTTGAAACCTCTTTGATTTTGATCTCCATTGGCAGTTTTTTGTTTCCCAGAGAAATTTTACTCATGGGTACGAGCATTGCCAATTTGTTTTGTACGCAAGGACGCAAATAAGAACACAAGGTAATTGTTGGTCTGCTTCTCTTCTTCGCAGCTGTCATTCCCGTGGTGACGACGTTGCTGGCGTCGATGATGTTGTCCCTCCATGGTTTTCTCTACCCTTCGGGGAATCCAATCAGTTGGAAGTTCTCCGCTTTGCTGTGACGGAACTTTCTTTAGTGGCTACATTTCATGCCTTTTCAATCGACGCCGCCAACAATGGCGTCTCCTCTTCAGGAGTCAACAACGGGGTCTGTCCCGTGTCAATAATGGTGTCTCCTCTGCATGAGTCAATAATGACGTGTCCCATGTCAACAATGACGACTCTTATGCAAGAGTCAATAACGGCGTCTTCCCCGTGTCAACAATGGCGACTCTTCTGCAGGAGTCAACAACGGTGTCTGTCCCGTGTCAACAATGACATCTTGATGGTGTCTCCCCTGTGTTAATAATGGCGTCTCTTCAGCTCTATTTAAGCTGCCTTTGCTTCAGCTCGATCAAACGATAGAGAGTTGTTTTTCTCATCTCCTTTACTTTGTAAAACAACGTTCCTTTTCTCGGTGGTCGAATGTGGTCTGGTGGCGTGAGTCGATTTGACTATGATTGCCACTTTTTCTAAGCGAGGTGTAACATAGAAGACGGGCTCAATTCTGATGATAAACCTCGGTGTCCCTCCTTGCTGCGGTACCCATTACTTATCTCTGGTCCCTTCCCTGATCGGATAGTTGCATAAGTTGATTCTTTATCAGGTAACGGATTTTCTCGGAGTAGATGTCGTTTTTCCTGATCATACTCCTCACTCACTGCATTCCGAAATTGATACAATTTGGTATTTGCTTGATTTTGTGTTCCAAATTGTAATGTTGTCTGAGCCAACAAATCATTCACTGTAATGTATAAAGTCAGATTCGGCAAGGGTGCCCCCATTAGCGAGTGGACGGACGAAAAGGCATGAGGGAGTTTCATTGAGGAGAGCTCCACTAGTGATACCGGTTGAAAATAAGCATGACAAGCCCTCGTGAGCATCAATGTCATCGAGTTGGATCACTTGTGGTGGGCCTGGTAATGAAACGGCGAGGAGAGGAAACAACAATGTCCCTGAACTTTAGGCTAAATGTTTCCTCCAGACGAATTTATAATCTTTGAAATTAGGACGAAAACCCAGTCCTAAAAGTATCTTTTTCCTTCTGGGTGTGTGATGGTCATATGTGGGAGGTGGACCTTGGTCAGTATGGCCATATGTGGGAGGTGGAGCTTCGTCAAGATGGAAAAAGTGTCTGACTTGGATTGATGAGGTGCCACGATAGCAGTGTTCCTCGGGAAGACGAGGTCGGGGATACTGTGGTAGTCACGACTGCCAAAATTCGTTTGACCTAGGAGGTCATGTCAATGATTGACTGCACTGTGCGGGAACTCATGGTGTGCATGGTTTGCTTTAGCTTGATGAATTTCTCCTCGTGTTTTTGAGGTGCTGGAGTCATCGAATGTCGCATGGGTTTCCGGAAACCTAAATCCAAATACCGTAGTAAGAAGGATGAATACACAATTGATCATGCATGATTGATTTCAAAAATTCTGCATGTTCCGTTCATTCCATTCGTAGACTTTGATTGCATGTATGGCAAAAGTTTTTTTCAAAAATACTTTATAAGGATTTGGCCAATCGATGTCTAGTTCTTAAGACGTTTCACACAACGACGTAGCTCATTGAGTGCATTTGTTGCTTGTTCCTTGGTTCGAACGAAGGTCGAGGACATGTATTTTGAAAATCTTTTTATTTGCCTCGTTCTTCGTATGAACTGTTCAAGGGTGTCATTCAACTTAGCTACATTACCCCCAAATTTTTCCAAGGTGCTCTCACATTGCTAGAATGACGGTGGTTGTTCGGATCTATCCCCGATTATCGCATCCGGGTTGAAAGACGGATTTGCGGGTGTCGAATGGAACTTGTGAACGTATTCCGTTGTTGTTAATCACGCAGATGCGTTTTCCATATTCCATAATTCAGACAAGGCGTTAAGGAGAATCCAATTGACTTTGTAGTTTACGAGCTCGTGAACCTCGTCAATCTTCTTGTTCACGTAATTCTGATTCCCTTTTGTCATGGCTTTCCATATTCAGGCAATTTCGACCGTAGGTATGGCCTTAATGTGAGGGCAATGATTTTTTTTTCATCCTTACCAAAGATGGTGCGTGAAACGTCTTAAGGATACAAAATTTAATGAACGGAGCTTACATTTTTTTTAAAAAAATACAATGCAAGTGCGAGAATTTAATTTCATTAGTAAGACTCGTATTACATTTACAACAGTCTGGAATATATAATACAAAAGCCCAATCCTATACATGTCATGATCTAAGGCCAAAACAAAACACATTTACATCAATGGGCCAAACTTCTTCATGGGTTGTGGGCCAATCTTGCATCCAAATGCTTAAGCTGAATTCTCATTTACATCACTTGGGCCCAAAACTGGAAATACACACAAAACTGGTAAAGACTAAACACGGTGTAGAGCTTTTGTTCTAAATGGATGGGATTTCTAGGTCCTCTGAACAAGCGGAACCTCACCCCCTAAAGAGGATCACGGACCCATTCCGATCATCGAATTGAGTTGTTTGGGTGCATGCCGGCGGTCCAAACCGCTCCGGGCGCATTCCCCTACTAAACTCCCTAAGCTCTTAATGCGCTCCAGGTCCGAGCGGGGAATGGTAACCTGCGTGGTGTGTGCAAAACAAGAATTTAAAAAAAAAATTGACTTATTACAATTACATCGCCTTTTGGACAAAATTTGAAACTACAAGCATGAGCAAACGATCAAAACGGATATGGCAAAATATAATATGGCAAAGCAAACATGACAAAGCCTAAACCCTCTAAAAGAGGTCCCCAGCAGAGTTGCCAAATTGTCGGACGTCGGATCCGACTTTCCCGACCCATTTTGGAAAATATTTTTTAATTTCGTTTTTGAAAATGTCGGGTCTTGGCGAGTGACGGGTCCGGTCGAGCGGGGTCATCAACCAGACCGAAAAAAATTGAAAGAGTCGCCACCGATTAATTAAAGGCTAATCGGAATCCTAAAATTGCCTAGGGCACATGAAATTAACATCCTAGGGCTTAGAAAGGTCTACGTCCAGAGAATCGAGTTTGGGGGTTTGATTACGTCTTAAAAGCTCGCAAGCTCATAATCCGCCCTTTCGGTACTTTAGTTTGCTTTTTAAAAAAAAATCATTTACCCGAATTGCCCGTTTTGACCATGCTTGGCCAAAAAGACTATGCATTTTCCTTATAACATGTATAAACATATTTTTTTGAGTTAATTTCAAATAAACAAAAGAGAACTAACGTTAATCGTGCTAAAAAAAAATGGTTTAACTCTCGAGCCATTTTAAACGTGTCAAAACATGTACGAATGATTTTGTTTTGAAGATATTAAACTTGTTGGACTAATTTGTCCCATTTTGAGAAGTTATAGGATGTCCAAAAAAATATGGGGACCAAAATGCAATTTATTAAAATTTGAGCTGAATTGGACAAATATTTCGAAAATTGCAGAAATTACCCTAAACTATTCTGGACTTATTTGTAACACTTGGTAAAGTTCTAAAATAACCCGAAAATTATTCTAGACTTATTTGTAACATTTGTAAAACTCATGGAATGTCCAAAAAAATTTAGGAATCAAAAATGTAATTTTTGAAAATAATATACCTAAACTGAAAATATTTTTATAAAATTACAGAATTGACCCTAAACTATTCTAAATTTATTTGTAACACTTGATAAAATTCCAAAAATAACCCCAAAATTATTCTAGACTTATTTGTAACATTTTGAGAAATCATGGAATGTCTAGAAAAGTTTAGAAATCAAAATGTAATAATTTTTTTTAAAAAACGAGCTGAATTAAAAATAAAAATTTGCACAAATGGCTCAAAACTTTTCTGGTTTGGTTTATAACACTCGATAACGTCCCAGAAATGACCCGAGAGTCCAAGGACCGAGTTGTAACCTTCATCAAAGTTTGGGAATGACCTAAGTCATTTTTGAAATTATTGTTTTTTCACATATACATAATATACATATAGTATACATATACATAATATATATATATATATATATATATATATTGTACATATAGATAGATAGATAGATAACATAGACATAATATAAATATATATTATACATATAGATATAGATATATATAGTATTACATAAACATAATATAAATATATAATATACACACACATATATATATATATATATATATTTTAACAAGTATATTATACATAAATAGATAATATATGTATATAAACTCTCACTTTTATTTCACATTTAGAAAATACAAAATATGATATTGAAGATGAGAGAAATATACCTAACTCATGGGAGGCTAAAATACCGTACGAGAAACCGAGACTGATAATCACCGATATTTTTTTTTCTCTCATTTTTTTTATTTCATTCTCCATTTCTTCTCCTTTGAATTCCTCTTCCGTAGCTTCATCCTCCATTTCCCCTTTTATAGAACAAATTGCATCTTATTTAATTAATTAATAAAAACTTTTTTTTAATAATAAAAAAATAAAATCGGTGGAAAAGAGACAATTTTCCACTGTTAGAATTTTTTATTATTCTTTTTTTTTAAATTTTTTTTTTTTAGTTTTCAAATATATATATACATATACTATATATATTTTTCCAATCTCGATTCCTCGCATACGGTATTTTGATCCCGATCCAAATTCAGGTGTTTACAGGGGACATGTTCATTCAATATTGAAATCCGCCAAAGCTTGCTATCGACACTAGGACGACAATGGTTCTTCCCCCTGGCCTAATGACTAGGGAGTAAATCGAGGAGCTTGTCGCTCAGCACGCTACGCCCTTCCTGTCATAGGCTACGCTCTCGCCCGGTTCGCTCTCTCTCTCTCTCTCAGCACTGGGACGACAATGGATCTTCGCCCTGGCCTAATGACCAGGGAGGAAATCGAGGAGTTTGTCGCTCAGCAAGCTACGCCATGTTAGTCACAGGCTACGCTCTCGCCCAGTCCGCTTCTCTTGCTCTCGGCACTGACGACAATGACTCTTCCCTCTAGCCTAATAACCAGAGAGGAAATCGAGGAGCTTGTCGCTCAGCAAGCTACGCCATGTCCATCACAGGTTATGCTCTCGCCCGACGTAGGCAAACGCCTCACCCGGCCAAGACCTCGCTCTCGCCCGACGCAGGCAACACCTCGCCCGGTTCGCTCTCGCTCTCGCCCGACACAAGCAACGCCCTACTCGCTCTCGCTCGGCTCGCTCCCACCAAGACATCGCTCTCGCCCGACGCAGAAAACGCCTTGCCGGACTCGGTCTCGCCCAACGTATGCAACGCCTCGCCCGTCCTATGACACGCTATCCCCCGACCCATGCTTAGCTCTGATCAACACCTAAAAGGCTCTCGCGCCTAATAGGTTGACTCTTAAAAGGCCCTCGCGCCCAAAAGGTCGCCTAAAAGGCCCTCATGCCTAAAAGACCGACTTCGTAAAGGGCCTCGCGCCTAAAAGGTCGACGTCTAAAAGACCCTCGCTCCTAAAAGGTCAACGCCTAAAACACCCTCGCGCCTAAACGGTCGACGCCTAAAAGGCTCTCGCGCCTAAAAAGGTCCACGCCTAAAAGGCCATCGCGCCTACAAGGCTCTCACACCTAAAACAGTCAACGCGTAAAAGGCCCTCACGCCTAAAAGGTCGACGTCTAAAATGCCCTCGCTCCTAAAAGGTCGTCGCCTAAAAGGCCCTCGCGCCTAAAAAGGTCCACAACTAAAAGGCCCTCGCGCCTAAAACGCGCCTAAAACGAATTGACATCATGTAAGCAATAGATGACGCCTTTATCCGAGAGATGCATGAATGAACCTAAAAGGAGTAACACTCCTATTTGGCTCGGGGGGATGATGTTGGATACCAGGCGTCAACGAACTAAGAGGACGATTGGCGCCCAAACTACATTGGACGACTCACCTTACGTCGGAACGCCCTTAATGGGCTTGTCTTCGGTCAGAGAGCCATGAGATTACTCGCCTTGGGTCGACGCACCTTGAGATGACTCGACTTCGATCGGAGCGCCTTGGGACGGCTCGCCTTTGGTCGGAGCACCATTGGATAGCTCACCTTTGGTCGGAACACTCTTAACGGGCTCACCATCGGTCGGAGCACCATTGGACGTCTAGCTTTCGGATGGAGTGCCTTAGGTCGACGCGCCTTAGGTCGACGCGCCTTTGGTCGGCTCGCCAATAGTCGGTGCACCATGAGATGACTCACCTTCGTTCGGAGCGCCATGGGACGGAGCGCCATTAGTCGGAGAGCCTTAGGTCAGCGCACCTTTGTTCGGCCGCCTCTGGTCGGAGTGCCATGGGACGGATCGTCATCGGTCAGAGCGCCATTGGATGACTCGTCATTAGTTGGAGCACCTTAGGTCAACGCGTCTTTGTACGACTCGCCTCTAGTTGGAGCACCATTGGACGACTCGACTTTGGTCGAAGCGCCATTGGACGGCTTGCCTTTGGTTGGAACGCTCTTAATGGGCTCACCATCGGTCGGAGCGTCATTGGACGGCTCGCCTTCGGACGGAGTGCCTTAGGTCGGCACACCTTTGGTCGGCTCGCCAGTAGTCGGTGCGCCATGAGATGACTCTCCTTCGGTCAGAGCGCCATTGGACGGCTCACCTTTGGTCGAAACACCCTTAACTGGCTCGCCATAAGTTGGAGCACGTTTGGACGACTCTCCAATAGTCAGCGCGTCATGAGATGTCTCGCCTTGGGTCGGCGCGCCTTTGTTCGGAACGCCTCTGATTGGAGCGTCATTGGACGACTCACCTTTGGTTAGAACTCCCCTAATTGGTCGTCATCGGTTGAAGCGCCATTGGACGGCTCTCGAATAGTCGGCGCGCCATGAGCTGACTAGCCTATGGTCAGAGCGCCATTGGACGACTCGCCAATAGTCGGCGCGCCATGAGATGACTCACCTTTGGTCGGAACGCTTTTAATCGGCGCACTTTTAGTCGGAACGCCTAAAATCGACTAGGGGACAAAAAGGACAATGCATGGTCACTTGATGATACAAAGCACAAGATGACACAAAGCACAAAATGAGGCAAAACACAAGATGACATAAGACACAATGCAATATAAAAAGTTACCACAGTTATGGTGTCAGCCTCACAAATGACTGACTATGGTAAGAGTCTGATCATGACTCAGGTTAAGTATCTCTATAAATACTTCATTCCCCTTTCATTCGAAGGGGACCAATTTTTCCTACATATCGTTATGCTCTCCAAAAAATGAGCATCTGATTGACTTGATCGTCGGAGAGGAAACCACGGGCAAAACTCAAGGTTTCCTTTTTGCAGGTCGTTGGAGCAGCACCCGGAGCTAAGGCGCAAAATATCGTGATCCAACAATTTCCTCAATTTTACAAGTCTAGTTGCCACATGCCTCATGTTTGAGAATGTCGTTACTTGCACTCATATGTTTGAGAATATTGTTATTTGCTCCAAAATTTAACGTTCATTAACTAATTCCGTTAAATTGAAATGTTAGGTTAAATAGACAATTTTATCCCTATAAACATCATAAGAAGAATGAAGAAGAGCGATATTCAAGAAATCAAATTTTAGGTAAAAAAAAACCGAACCTGGAACTACAATTTTGATGTTCAAAACGAACTCAGAACTACAATTTAAGGGTTCATTTTAAACCGAAAATGGAATTCTGGGTTCAATTACTTATTTAGGATTTTAAAAATTGAAGATGAGTTGATGATAGGATAAAGATGAACAAAATGGTAAATTTATCAATTTAACAATAAAAATATAATATTTAACGGATATAGTGAATGGAACAATAACGTATTTAACCAAATTTAACAAATATGCAAATTCATTAAAATACATGAAATAATATGTCAGTGCAAAATACCACGTGGAGTAAATACGTATATGCTATTTTTCCGATAAATAATTCTTATGAAAGCTTGCATCAATTATATTTGTACTCATATTCTTAATTAATAATCTAGAGTGCATATACATACCTTCAATATATATTTAGATTTATCATATATATATATATATATTAGATACATCGCCTATGAAGCAAATTGTATATACAGATACATAATTACAAAATATTGTATTTAAGAGTTACGATGTAAATACAACAAAAATGACATTTGATAATTTTACGATTCACATAAAATTATATTGTATATGCGTTTAAGAATAGATATACATATCTACAAATTGTATCTGATTAAAATTTCACTTTGAAGTTTCATTTTAGTAAGATATTTATTATATATTTAAATAATCAAGCGTAGATTTTTTTTTTCTCATAGTATATTTAATAAACTTTATATATATACTAGTTTACGTACATAATATATATTTTGTGTGTTCAAGAATAACCCATGTGTATAAACTGAATATCAAAATGAGCATCCAGTTTTTAGAAAAAATAAATTAGGCGTACTGGAGAACAAGCATTTGCAAATTTGACCAACTTTTAGTCATTTTTGCGACAAATTTTAACCAAAAGTTTTAAAAAATAATAATAATAACGTGAAAAAATAGTCAAATTTCGCTTCAAATATTTGGTGTTGAACTTTGTTTGAAGTATATATCCGCTCATTCCAAAAATTGAAACTCGACGTTGGAGTCATAAATTATATGTTTATTATATTTTGTAATTTTTTGAGGTGGTTAAAACGTTAATATATTTATAATTTTGGAAACTCTAAATTTTAAAATTATATTGTACTAATTTTCCCCCATATTGAAGAATTATATTAGATAGATAATTAAATGATGATTCTAACAATGCAATTGGTGTCGAATTTGGCTTTCAGAATGTTATACCTCCTTGTTAAAGTTGGATTTCCAATGTTTAATCCAAATTTGATCAATTTTAACTAATTCAAAAAAATAAAGAAAAAAATCTCAAAAAGCATTTCAAAATTCAATATTTTTTTTTCAAACATGTGAATGATATTTGCAGTACGCCTAATTTGAAAATATTAAAAGTTGCAACTTATTTTGATATTTAATTTAGATATAGGAATTATTTTGAAAAAAAACTATAATATTTTAGACAATATGTAGTAAATAGCTTAATAAAAGAGAGAGAGGAATATAAATGCGTGGCATGCCAACTAATCAAATTTAAACGAAATTAAATGACAAAAACAAACTCAATTATAATAGTATAGGGACTAAAGTAATCAAAAACAAATATTGTACAGTAAATCCATTTGATAAAGTATTAAGGACTAAATTATTTTTTGTTCTCTTAACAAAATTGCTATTTTTTCTTACTAAGTAGGTATACGTTTAATTAGCTTTTTATTTGAATAAATACTCAAAAGTCAAAACATATATTCTTTTGGATTTTAGCTTTTTTTTTGGCCATATATTCTTTTGGATATCCAAATAAGAAGAATTGTCATTCGTCTTGTTTAATTTAATCCCTAAATATTTGTGGAATTAGATGCTTTTTTAGTACACACCCATCGGAATCGGGACATGCAGCTAAATACCGCCACGTGGTTGGACTTGGATGGACCTTTACGACTTGCATGCATCTACCACAGAATAAGTTCAGAGAATTTCGGATATTTATACTTAAGATCAAAAGTATTGAATATATATGAAGAATTGGTATGGGTTCTACCAATGGGAAAGCATTGACCCATGAAATAAATTCCTTGGAAAGATGGTCGGGGTGGGTAACTAGGGAGGGCTCAAATGTAAGAATCTCACCGGATAATTGACTTGGTACATCTCCTTTAAGATATTTGTAAGTGGTCTCATCACTCTCAAAAAAAATAATATGTATATAAATGATATGATGCTTGAAAATGGTGAGTGAAACTTCTCTCGAATCTCTTTTCAAATTCGTACTTCTTTAAAGAAAAAAGTTTGGGTTATTGTTAGAATATAGAAACAACATATTAGTGTTAGAATATAGAAACACTATATTAGGAAATAATATATTAGGAAATAACATATTAGGAAATACCACAATAGAAAGTAATCTTTTGTATTATGTACTTTCATTTTCTAATTGTTTCCTATTCTCACAATCTGTACACTATATGTAATAGTCATGGATGAATAACAATAAAAGTTGACAAGCTTCAAACAAATCTCAATCAAACAATCCCAATCCAACATGGTATCAGAGCGGTGTAATCGATCCTAGGAACTCAGAAAGGATTTATCATCGTTCCTTATACCTTACCCGACCAATCAACCAAAACCAGCAGAACCCTGCACAAACCATGTCAGAGTACAATGAAACCTCATACAATAACCCAAGCCGAAACCAAACCAGTATTCCAGAAGATCTAATGTAGCAATTCGCAGCATTCCTACGCATGGGAGCACAATCCAGCGCAGCCTCGGAAAACCTGTCAATCGGGATCAAGCTCAGTGGAGACAATTATTCACTATGGGCAACCTTGATTAAAAAAAAAAAGACAATCGGAGGCAGGGGAAAGGTTCTCACATCACAGGAGAACCTTCACCTCCAAAAATATCCAATCCAGCATATACTCGATGGGAACAAGACGACCAATGCGTATTTACTTGGCTAATCCAGAATATCGATGCAACTCTAGTGAATAACGTCTCACAGTACCCTACGGCGAAGACACTATGGGACGGGCTAGCAATTACTTACGGATCGAGGGCAGATTCGTTACAAATCTTTGACCTTCACAAGAAGGCCAATACAATCAAGCAGGGAGGAGGTACCTTGGAGGAGTGCTGGAATCGACTCCAACACATCTGGATGACAATCGACCGAAGAGATCCGAACCCAATGAAGGATCCCGAAGACATCCAGATCTACAACCAAAAAATTCAGGAACAACGACTCTACCAATTCCTTACCGCAATAGACGATCGGGTGGAACCAATCAAAAGGGATATTCTCAAGCGGGATCCCCTCCCCTCAGTTGAAGCCGCATATTCGACCGTACGGCGGGAGGTCGCCAGGCTCCACATTTTGCAGGCGGCAACCTCCGAGGACGACACATCATCGGGGGTGGGAGTGGGTCTAATGACCCGAACCGATCGCAACAAGCCGGCCATGAAGAAAAAGGGCAGATCTGACTCGAATCAGTCTAAAGACAAGGAAGACAAATCGAAACTCACCTGCGACATGGACTCCGAAGAAACCTACGACGGGAAATAGAATAAAATGGATGATAGTTTATCTAAATAAAAAAATAAATAAAAAATAATTCACTCTGTTAACACTAAATGCTGTGCAAGTTGAGCATTGAAGATTTCACCGCTCAACTTGAGGGGGAGTGTCAACGCAAACAGAAGTAGAGCCGCCCTAGCTCCGATAGGGACAAACAGAAGCAGGGCCGAACTAGCTCCGATAGGGACAAACATAAGCAGAGCCGCCCTAGCTCCGATAGGGACAAACAGAAGCAGAGCTGCCCTAGCTCCGATAGGGTCAAACAGAAGCAGAGCTGCCCTAGCTCCAATAGGGTACAACAACAACAACAGAGTTGCCCTGACTCTGATAGGGTCAAATAGAAGCAGAGCCGCCCTAGCTCCAATAGGGTACAACAACAGAGTTGCCCTGACTCCAATAGGGTACAACAACAACAGAGTTGCCCTGACTCCAATAGGGTCCTAAACCAATCAGTCCAAAGAGTATTTTCAGGAAGAAGATGTTCAACAAGTCAGTCAACGGAAGAATTTTCAACAATATCCTTGACAAGTTAAACATTGGAGATCCCACTGTTCAACTTGAGGGGGAGTGTTAGAATATAGAAACAACATATTAGTGTTAGAATATAGAAACAACATATTAGTGTTAGAATATAGAAACAACATATTAGTGTTAGATTATAGAAACAACATATTAGGAAATACCACAATAGGAAGTAATCTTTTGTATTATGTACTTTCCTTTTCTATTTGTTTCCTATTCTCACAATCTGTACACTATATGTAATAGTCATGGATGAATAACAATAAAAGTTGACAAGCTTCAAATAAATCTCAATCAAACAATCCCAATCCAACAGTTATCCTGAGAAGTAAGTTCGTGGATATGTCCGATAGAAATATTTGGGTGGGATCCCCGAAAGAAATCTCATTTATAGCCTTCGTACATCATTATATCAAGCAAAATAGAATGCAAGAACATGAGCTCAGAGTCAGTAACTAGGACTGGGTGACGATTCCCCGTATCAAATTTTTCATATGGCTATGTAACCATGATCGTATATCATCCCCTAGCATGCTTCACAGTAGGGGTTTGAATATAAATATCTTGTTTCAACTTTGTGGCAGAGAGGTCGAAAATACCATCCACATCCTTCACGGCTGCATATTTGCGAGAAAAAAAGTTTGGACAAATACGAGACTCTCGCAAAACTTGAATATTTTTTTTATGTGGTTGAATCACAATTGCGGGAATAATGTCATACATACAAGTGAGATCGACTGAAGATTTGTTTTCACTTCAATCATCTGGTTTATTTGAAAAAACATAAACTTTTGTATTTTTAACAATCCTCCTGTTAAAATTGATATTCTTATTCTCGCCTTGACCCAGGCCAAAGAGATCACGTATGCTTGTTCAAAAAACAAAGACACTCAGAAAAGGAATTCCATCCAAGTGGGTTGAACTCAACCTAAACATGGATGGATCAAACTTAATACAGATGGTTCCACTTTAGTAAACACGGGACCGAAAGATGCGTATAGGGATTTAGGAATGAGTGGGGAGAATAGATTAAAGGATTACAAATACGTATTGGTACAACAAATAGCCTAGTGGCTGAACTTTGGGAAATCTGTGATGGGTTGATGGTGACGAAGCTATACACGTGAAATCTAATGCACACGAAGTGATAAACTTGATTATCGAGGATGATGGAGTGGATAGACCACTTATGCTTTTAATTATTGATTGCAGGAAACTGATATTCAATTTTAAGAAATTCAAAATTCGACACGTGTTTCGTGAAACAAATGGAGTAACACGCTCTTGTAAAGAATGTTGTCAGAATGGACAAGTATTTTATCATTACGCTAAAACTACCTTTGAGAATGCTATAAAAAAAATACTAGAAAACTGACCTCCACTTTACGCAAGATATCAAAAAATATTTAAGTTATCATTTTATAAATATAGTTTAATATAAAATTTAAATTATTATATTAATTAACAAAAATAAATCAAATTATACTACTTTTTAATTATAATATTATAGTGATATGATTAACTCAACTTGCAAAATGAAAATATTTTTATTTTTGTTATTAATATAATATTGTTCAATTTAGTTTTTTTTGTGTAAGGTTTATTATTTATAGTATATTCATTAAATATATGTTAAATGTATTTAGTAATAGAACTATAAAAAACATTGTTTATAAACATTTTCTTTAGTAACATTTAATTGTTTCTTACTTTTTATTTATTTATTTTCTTAGTTAAAAATATTTGAAAATTATATACTATTAGTTATATATATATATATATATATATATATATACATTAACTTAACATATAATAATAATTGCTAAATAGCAATATTAAATAATTATTTTACAAACTTTTATGAAAAGTATCATTTTAATTTAATTTTATAAATTATAAATACATAAATGAAAATCTAACATGTGTATTTATATACTTAATTAAAAACAATTATATTATTGTATTATAATTTTTTATTAAAAACATCAATAAAATATGATTCTATACACATTTATAACTTTTGTTTAAAAATTAATTTCTTTTTACCTTATTTTTTTTTAAATTTAGAAATAAAATAAATAGTTATATATTTTAATTGTTGGAGAAAACAATATACATTTACTGTCTATTTAATTCAATTTTTAATTAACTTAGTTACTATTGTTTATCATTTTTCATTATAAATATTATTTACTTTCAACACTTAGTTCATTTTTTAAGTTAATTAAGCTAAACTCTAGTTATAAATTAGGCTTAATATATATTAAATATAATTTATATATCATAAGTCTTGTTTATCATTTATTTATTTTAAAAAAATGCTGTTTTTTCATTCTTATTTATTTATTTCACTCTTAATTTTTCCAAAGTAAATTGTTAGGTGCAAAACTTGCAATTTACTATCGTTTCAAGGCATATTTTAATTTGGCATGCTTATAAATTGAATGTGGAGTTTTGATTAATTTTAGAGTGTCCATGTGGACGTGAGAGAATGTTGACATGGATGTAACTTAAGTTTTTTTTACTTGGACCAATCAAATTAACTTATTATGACACTATGATAGAGAAAATTGTGTTAAAAACTTACTTGTCAAAATTGTAGAATACTTAGTCAAATTAATATACACTGGATATCTTATCTGCGCTTTGTGCAGTAAATTAAATATATTATTTTTTATTTAGATCAAGTTATAATTTATTATAACAAATTATTTAATCTAAATAATGCATAAAATAATTATATATATATATATATATATAATTGGTTATGAAATATCCAATATAGATTTTCTAAGTATGATTTTTTTTATAATAATAAAGATATAATTTTATCATCGTCATGATTAGTAAGTTGAGCTCGAAACTTTTAGCATTGACAATTTATTAATGGAGAAATATTATTGGAAAATTATTTATTAAATAAATATATTTTTATATTAAAGGTAATTCGAGTTATTTGAAATTAAAATTTCACACATACATACACAACTATATATATATATATATAAGATAATAAATATTTATCATATTATAAAACAAATAAAAGGATTATACATTAAATAAATTTTTTGAATATCTATATTTATTAATTATGATATTATGTGTTAATTTATAATATTTTTCTGGCATAATAGTAATAATTTTAATTTTTGTACATGTTAATTTTTTTCTTGAAATTTTAGATATTAAATAGTTTTTGTTTAAAACATTAATGTTTTTATGGTTAAGTTCACCAAAAATTTTGATCTAGTTAAAATTTTGCATATATATAATTGATTATAATGGTATTTTTTCTAGCAAAAAATATATATAGATATTCATTATGCATTTATTTATAAATTGTTCTCTAATTGTATATAATAAAGAAATACAATAAAGATTAATAACATGAAGTTAATGCTTGCTCTTCACCTTAGCTAATATGTTATTTATTATTATTGTCCGCTTGTCACGAATATTAAATTGAATATACGTGTTTTAATAATTGTAACCACTTTACTTTGATAGTAAATATTACATATATTGTCTACCAATTATGAACATATAAAGAAGATGTATCTTTTAAAAATTATTAATTATAATTATAATTTTAGTTCATATGATAAATTTTAAACATACTTATAATTAAATTTTTTTAATTTATTATTTTTAATTAGAAATTTAATATATTAAAATTAATAAAATCCTAATGCATCAATGTTTAATTACAACTTTAAATCCTACAAATATAGATTTATGAATAAAACGTACTAAAAATCCATAATTATCTATAGATATTTTTAATAACAAAATGTAGAAAACTAAGCTTGAAAAAAATTAAAAACTATTGAATAATTGATTTGTAATAAATATAATAAAATGAAATGGTTTTAAGGTTCAATGTGGTGATTTGGAGCAATTTGAAAGTGTCCACATGTACAAAAATATGATGTTACATATGTAATTGTAACATACAATCTAGGTGGACCAATATAATTTATTAAAAATTTCATTTTATTTTTAATTAGAAATTTAATATATTAAAATTAATAAAATCCTAATGCATCAATTTTTAATTACAACTTTAAAACCTACAGATATAGATTTGTGAATTAAATGTAGGGCTGGGCATGAACCGGTTCAGAATCGAACCTTTACCACATTTTAAAACCGGTACGGTTTACCGCTCCAGTTTTTGGCCACTCCAGATTTTGATCGATTTACCATACCTGTTCTGAATCGGTTCAAAAACCAGTTCAGAACCAGTTCGGCCGAACCACTTCATACATTCAAAAAATCTCAACTGAGGTTTAGGGTTTAGTATTTTTTCGAAATCTAATATTGTTAGATTATAAGGGATAAAATTTTGTTTATTAATATTTTTTCATTCTCAAAAATTGAATTTAAAATATCTAATTAATAAATATATCGTTGAGATATTACACCGTATTACAAAAGGTATAACTTTAAATTTGTTATTACATTGTTTATGGATTATATATACACTGTGGAGATCAGTATATTTAATTATTAGCTATTTTTCTTAATTATAGATTCATCCCAATCACGTTATAATTTCTTATAAGTGGTATAAAAACCGGTACAAAAAGTGGTACGGTTTACCGTTTGCGAACCGGTTTTTTGTACCTCTTCTGAACCGCTTCATATTTTTACAAAAAAACGTTTGGTTTGTGAACCGGTTCGGTCGAACCGATTTTTTATGCCCATCCCTAATTAAATGTACTAAAATTCCATAGTTATCTATAGATATTTTTAATAAACAAAAATGTAGAAAACTAAGCTTAAAAAAATTAAAAACAATTGAATAATTGATTTGTAATAAATATGATAAAATGAAATGGTTTTTAAGTTTCCTTGTGGTGCTTTGAAGCAATTTGAAAGTGTCTACATGTACAAAAATATGATGTCATATATGTAATTGTAACATACAATCTAGGTGGACTAGTAGAATTTATTAAAAAAAATTCATTTTTCTTACTTGTTAACATTATATACATTTTAGTCAAATTAATATATAGATAAATAGATATAGATAGATGTATACTAGAGAATTGAGTTGCACTTTGCGCATAATATAAAAAAATATTTGAGTTATCGTTATATAAATATAGTTTGATATAAAAGTTAAATTATTATATTAATCAACAAAAATAAATCAAGTCAAATTACGTTTTAATTATATTATTATATTGATATGATTAACTCAACTTACAAAATAAAAAAAATATTTTTGTTATTAATATAACATGATCCAATTTGTTTTTTTGTGTAATGTTTATTATTTATAGTATTTTCATTAAATATATGTTACATTTATTTAGTAATGGCACTATAAAAAAAAAGTTATTTATAAACATTTTATTTAGTAATAGTTAATTATTTATAAACATTTTATTTAGAAAATTGTGTTTAAGCTTACTTGTCAAAATTATAGGATACTTAGTCAAATTAATATATATATAGATAGATAGATTATGCATGTATTAGTGTAATTGTTTGTCCAAACATGGTATTTATTATATACGTATTAATATAATTAGTATAAATTTAATTCAATCCGTAGATTATACGTATTTTAATAAACTACGGAAACGAAGGTGGAAGCTTACTTCTATATATGCTTGGATTAACATAAAGAGTCTTTTTTAGGTTATGGCCCATGATTGAGTAGGTCCAATATGGACCAGTTGACAATGACCCTAGAAACATATTGCGAAGCTTGGATCCGAGAAGTCCACGAAGTTCCGACATCATGACCGGTTGCCGGAGTTAGATATTCTCCAGACAACCAACAATCGTTCAAGTTCAAATGTTCCGACAAGTGGAGCACGCCAGTAGGCAATGCCGCCATTGTTCTTCTCTTGGTCGTTCCTGATTGCCGATTAAGCGTCATGGGTTATGGGTAACAGGTTCTTGATTTCTAATGCTGGCTTGGCATCCAAAAAGATCAGGAATCTCTTATTCGGGTTTAGCAGTCGGTTCGATTCCAAAGTTTGGTCCCCGATTTATTTATCCAGTTGCAAAAGCTGTTCATTTTCTGCAGCTCGGTCCTTGCAGTCGGATGCGGATGCTGGTTCAGCACACAAGCTGTTCGACGGAATGCCTCGTAGATCGGAGCAGGCAAAATCTACCCACTTTAATCGTGTCCTTCACCTTCTTCGAAGCCCCGTCTTAGTAAGCAGAATCACCCTCATGAATTATCACTGCCTAGCTCTCAAGATAGGGGCTCTTGCGCATCTTCCCATTTCCACATATCTCTTGCTCGCCTACTCTAGGACCGGGGCAATGACTTCTTCACAAGCCATGTTCAACGAAATTCCTGAACCAGACGTGATTTCACGGAACGCCATGATGACCGCATTGGTCGAGCACTATTTCTTTGACAAGGCGATAGCTTTGTTCCTAAAGATGGTTGGCAGTTTTGGTTTCAACTCCACATCCCTGTTAATAATTGTTTCGGGTTTATCTTCCGTTCATGATTTGATTCAGGGTCGCCTTCTTCACGGGTTAGGCTTCAAAACAGGGTTCTCCTCAGATTGTTCATTCTGCAATTCTTTGATCGATATGTACGCCAAATGTGGCGACCTACAATCATCAGAACACATGTTTGCCGACATGGATTTTCGAGATAGAGATACTTTCTCTTGGAATTCTGTCATTAGTGGGTGTATCCATAGCAATGATTTCTTCAGCTGCTTGCAGTATTTCAAAGAGAGAACAGGTTTTGGACTGAAGGGTGATACCATTAGTCTGTCATGTGCGATTTCGGCAGCGTCTATGATAGATTTCGAATTTGGCCGAAGCTTACATGGATTTGCAGCCAAAATCGGCCTTGACAACAGCCTCAACAACACAGTCGCCAATTCTCTGGTTTCGTTCTACCTTGACTACGGAGACGCCACCTCTGCGGAATCAATTTTTCGAGAAATGAGACATCAGGACGTAGTGTCGTGGAATTCAATGATTCGAGGGTACACTAAGAATGGTAAGTTTATGGAAGTGTTTGATCTTGTTCATGGTCTGCAGCTGCAGTTACCTATTCGAATGGATAAAGTGACTTTTCTCGCCATAGCTTCGGCCTGCACAGACGGGTCGTTTTTCGAAGAAGGACGATCAGTTCACGGACTCATTTTACGTCTCGGGATGGAATCTGATTCGTCGTTGATGAATTCTTTGATTGACTTCTACGGAAAATGCAGTAGAATAAAGAAAGCCGAGCTGTTGTTCAATTCGATGGCGGAAAAAGACTTGATCTCATGGAACTCAATGATCGCTTCGTATACCCAAAATGGCCAATCATTAGCCGCTCAAAAATTATTCAAACAACTGTTGCGTCGGTCTGTGTTTTGCAGCGTAGCGACCCCGCTAGCCGTTCTTCCTTCTTGCAATTCCGCTGAGTCCCTCCGATTCGGCAAATCCATTCACACATGGCAGTTTAAATCAGGATTTTCGTGTAATCTTGTGATAAATTCACTCATGTCTATGTATATCAACTGCGGAGACCTGCGAACTGCATTCTTGATACTGCAGACTGACTCTGACCTGACCGACGTCACGTCTTGGAACACAATCATTACCGGGTCCGTAAAAAACGGGTTTTTCCAAGAAGCTCTCGAAGCATTTCAGTTAATGACGAGTAAGTTTGATTCGATCACGCTATTAGGTGTATTATCAGCTTGCGGAAATCTCGGATTGTTTAATGGAGGTGAATTAGTTCACGGCCTTGCTGTTAAAACGTTATCGGAATCAGACACCCATTTGCAGAACGCATTAATCGTGATGTACGGAAGATTCGGTGATCTCCAGAGCGCGATATTTGTATTCCGGTCGAGCCCCAACCTAAATTTATGTTCTTGGAATTGTCTGATTTCTGCATTTTGTCAAAATAATAACCCGTTTGAAGCATTGAACCTCTTCCGTCACCTCACCCTCGACCCCGATGAATTCACCGTGAGCGCCGCCGTATCAGCTTGTACCCAACTCGGAGCAATACTGCACGGAAAACAAATCCATGGATTTAGCATCAGACGCGGACTCCACCGCAATTCCGTTATTTGTTCATCGATTCAAGATTTGTACAGCAATTGCGGCCGGTTAGATCTCGCGCTTCTGGTTTTCTCAAGTTTGGATAAAAAATCGATTACTGCTTGGAATTCGATGATTTCAGCGGTTGGGTACCACAGCGACGGACACAAATCGATCGAGCTATTCAAGCAAATGTGCCGAAACGGGATTGAACCGAATAATGGGACTTTTACGAGCCTTCTTTCGGCCTGTAGCCACTCGGGTCTCGTTCAACAAGGTCTTTTTTATTACAATATCATGGAACAGGATTTCGGTGTCGAACCAGTTACGGAACACAGTGTCTGTGTAGTTGACATGTTGGGTCGGTCCGGGCAACTGGTCGAAGCTTATGATTTTGTCAGAAATTTGAAGAATGAGGCCGAATCGGGGGTTTGGGGAGCGTTGTTGAGTTCTTGCTGTTACCATGGCGATATCGAACTTGGTCGACAAGTTGCGGAACATCTGTTTACGTTGGATCCTGGGAATCCTGGGTACTATGTTGCTTTGTCGAATATGTACGTTACTGCTGGAAGGTGGAGCGAGGCGATTCAGTTGAGAGAACTGATCGAAGATAAGGGGTTGAGGAAGCCGCCCGGTTATAGCCTTATTGACGTCCGGTTCGCGTGATGGGGTTCGGTTTGGGGAAGTAGTTATAGAACTGTACATTCTAGATTTAGTGATTTAGGGTTTAGGATTGAATATTTTTATTTTAATCCGATGTAAAATTCGATTTACAGTTAAATATTGCATAATTAGATTGAGAATTCATTGAATTTTGAAAATAATTCGATTCCAATCTGGTTTCTGTTGGGTATTGTTTCTGTTGGGTATTGATAGTGACAACTCAATAATGAAAAGACCCCAGAGACCCAATCACTTTGCGGGGTGAAACCCATGTCATTCGAACCGGGCCGACCCATATTAGGGTTGATCTGATCCTCATAAAGCGGCCCAGTATCGAACCCAAGCTAAAGTGGACGCCAAAAGCTCCATCACCAGTCGCCATCAGCCAAAGTTGCATCTTCCTACTGCTCGCCATAGGAGTGCTCGCCCAAGAGAGTCTAACCTCTCATCTCTGGTCCCGCCAACCGTCACTAAAGATATGGTCACGATATCCCGCATATCTCGGACACATATTCTCTAAAGATTACATACGGTAACAGCAATATTACGTCATAACCGTAATATCTGTTAAGATCTTTAGATCAAAGACATAAGAGAAAAATAGATAAAACTGAAATAAATATCTTTTCTACTTGACCTGTTGTTACACCGAATGCATATATATATATATACTAAAATTAGCCGTTGGTAACTTCCTATCTATATCTATATCTCTCTCTCTCTATATATATATCCTTAACCTTCGGTATAACTATACTTATATCCTAACATTCTCCATACTTGATTTGCTTTTGAAAAAACTTTGAATTCATTTGCCTCCTTGAACTCCTTTGCCTTGTTTGAAAACATGAATCATCGATTTTAGTTCTGATAATCCATTGATGCTTCTTTGACTGACCAGTCTCTCTAGCTATCTATCATTCAAGCCAAAGCACTAATTTTTATTCACACACAAATGTATCCATATCAAACAGATTAAAAAAACACAATCTTATACTCATAATGCAGTTATATTAGAACCTTCACTTATGATATTATCATAAGCACACATCATGAATCATCCACTCAATGTTTTCTCTATAAAGACTCCTGCAGATGTATCATAGATTACACATCAAATATATCTCACACATGTACTTAACATAACTGAACAATTTCTTTGATATTCATCACATCATCATACTAACCTAACACCAGTCTCCCTTTCTCTGCTTTATCTATCATTTTTCCGAATATTTGATTGAGAGTTTGATTTCTTCTTTCTCTCTTTTTATATATATATATATATATTTTCACTGCAGTTATTTTACCTTGACAGAATAGTTTTAGCTCTTATCTTACCAATACAGTTGGATGGTTTCAGCCATCATCTTTTCTTCCTCAAGAGTATGAACACAAGTATTTTGTCGTTCTCTTGTGCACATAACTCTATTTTTGGAATCAAACTGTACCCTATGTCAAGTCAGTGATCTTGATATTTCTTGAGGTGCAGAGAACATGACGAACATGTATAAATGACAATATAAATGATGAGAAAACTCAAAGAAAAGCAGTTACATACCAGTACAGGATAAAGAAAATTCAATGGAACTCACTGATGCATAATAAGGAGGATTTATGGAAAACAGAGTAATGACAACAAATGTAATGCTCATCTAGATGACATCAATGATCATGAACTATTAACTGCATAATGAAATAATCATGATGCCTTAAATCTGATTGAATAAGATCATTCAATGGAATAAAACAAGGCACTTTTAAGACTACAAACGATGCCAGCTGCTGAAAGGACAGATCAAGTCATAGATACATACAAGAATTACCTGAACCTATTCATGTGCTCAATGCAGAGGTGAAGACAACTCCTGAAGTTCTTGAACCGAAAACACACCAAGCTTCATTCTCCATGGCACATGTCTTTTCTGTTAATGGTTTCGTTAACACATAAACCACATTCTCATTAGCTGGAACAAAGTTGACTATGAGTTCCCCAGATTGAACTTTTTCTCGGATGAAGAACAGATCAATCTCCACATGCTTCATCTTTGAATGATGAACCAGATTTCCTGACAATGCTACAACACTGGTATTATCACTCCATATCACCGGAGGAGATGGCAGAGTCAAACCTATTTCCAGAAGAAGAGACTTCACCCACAGGATTTCACCCACAGAATTAGCAATCGCACGGAATTCGACTTCAGCACTGGACCTAGAAACCACTGACTGCTTCTTGGAGCTCCAGATGATGGGGTTGCCATTGAGAAGAAGATAGTGGCCAGAGATGGACTTCCTGTCAAGAACATCACCTCCCCAATCAGCATCTACAAAAGAAACCAGTGACACATCAGTAGAGGAACAATGAGCTGAGCGAAACAACAAATCATGATCCAGTGTGCCTTTCAAATATCGAATGACACGAATAACAGCAGACCAATGACTAGAGCACGGTGCCTGCATATACTGACTTAACTTGTTGACATCAAAGTTAATGTCAGGCCTGGTGATACATATATGCTGCAATGCACCTATAGTACTTCTATAGAGAGACTCATCATGAAACAATCCAGTACACTGATCCATACCTGAGCGAGTGATGCACGTACTTGTCATAGGAGTAGGAAAAACATTTGCATCAGACAAACCAACCTTAGATATCAGCTCCTGAATATACTTCTTTTGATTAAGAAGCAAATAGTCTTCTCCAGTGGAAACTTCCATTCCTAAAAAATAATTGAGATTCCCCAGATCTTTTAGCTTGAAGTGATCATTGATGGAACAGATAACTTGTTCAACCATTGAAGAGGATGAACCTGTGATGACAATATCATCTACATAAATAAGTAACAAAACAAAACCATGATCAGATTTCTTAATGAACAAACAACTATCAGCAGTAGAAACATGAAAGCAAAGAGACTGAATAAGATAGTATTTCAATTTTTCAAACCAGGCACGCGGAGCCTGCTTCAAACCATATAGGGCTTTCTGTAACTTGCAAACCAAAAGAGCAGAACCAGATGATGAAGGCTGCTCAAAACCAGGCGGTTGCACCATGTAAACCTCCTCGGTCAGATCTCCATGAAGAAATGCATTATTGATGTCCACTTGTCGTAAGCACCACTTATGAGTTAGCGCAAGAGACAATACAATCCGAACAGTTGCAGCCTTCACAACAGGACTGAAAGTATCCTGAAAATCAAATCCAGCCTTCTGGGAAAAAAACTTTAGCAACTAGCCGAGCCTTGTGCCTAGCTATGCTTCCATCTGCATGTCTTTTAATTTTGAACAACCACTTACACTAATGGGAATCCTTCCAGCAGGCAGAGAAACCACAGACCATGTTTTATTATCTAGCAAGGAACTCATCTCATCATGAACAACATTGGCCCACTGTGGAGAAAGCAAGGCTTCGTGAATGGACAGAGGTTCTCTGGAAGATAAATACTCAGTAGAAACACAAGTAGACGTAAGAGCTTGTAAAGATGCCTTGGATCGTGTCATCATTGGATGAGTGCTTAATACAGGAGCAGATGATTGAGCCTTTAACAAAGAACCATATGCAAGTGGATTTGGAATCGAAGAGGGTAATGATTCTAACTGAGATACAGGGACTAAGGAGTCATGATCAGGAACATACCGCACAGACGCAGGTGCAGAGGAAGAAGTGTCCACACACTGAGGTGGAGGTGGAGAACAATCAGATGAAGAGGGGGATACCACTGATCGAAAAAGAGCAGAGTCATGGGATGTTGGAATATCAGGAGAAACTGCAGAAGACCCGTCAGACTGAAATATAGAATCAATAGGAATAAAAAAAGGTTTTGAAGCTGGAACAGATTTAGGAGAAAGAGAACCAAAGAACTCACCATGAGGATCAGCAAAAGGAAATGTCATTTCATGAAAAACAACATTTCTAGAGCCATAGATCCTACCAGACGATGAGAGACATTTATAGCCATGATGCTTAGAGCAATATCCCAAAAAAACACAAGCCTCAGAACGAAAAGAAAATTTGTGATTCTTAAACGGTCTGAGATGAGGAAAACATAATGAACCAAAGACACGAAGAAAAGAGTAATCAAGTTTAGTTATAAATAAAACCTCATGGGGAGAAAGATTACCAATGGAAGATGAAGGTAGACGATTAATCAGAAAGACAGCCATGAAGAAAGCATTTGTCCAGTAATGAAGAGGAACAGATGACTGAGCAAGAAGAGTCAGGCCAAGCTCCACAATATGACGATGTTTGTGTTCCACCATACCATTCTGTTGACTGGTGTAGGGACAGGTGACACGATGCATAATTCCATGTTGAGCAAGATAAGAGGACAAGAACTGAAACTCCCCACCACCATCAGTCTGAACAGCTTTCAGAGAACAACCAAGCTGTTTCTCGAGCAGTACATGGAACTCTTGAAACGCCTGAGCAGCATCACTCTTCTTGCCCAAAAAATAAATTCACGTATACCTACTGTAAGCATCAACCACACTAAGATAATAGTTAGAATTGCTGGATGTGTAGGGAGAGGGTCCCCAAACATCAATCTGAACCAGTTCAAGAGGAGCATTATATTGAGTTTCATACGACAAATGAGGTTGATGTTTACTTTTACCTATAGCACAAGCCGAACATTCAGAAAAAATATGTTTAACAGGAAGATCATGAGGACGCAAATTTTTTGTCAAAATGGAATTCGAAGGATGTCCAAGTCTCATGTGCCACAACTGAGATGAACCTTTGGGACTTAAGGATGCAACAAAACATTTAAAAGAAGAAGAAAGATCATCATTCATCAGATCACTATCAACATTCACACAATCAGAATTAGTTGTAGGTCCAGCATATAAAGAATCATTATCAACCAAAATATTTTTATTGATTAAATTTTGTGAGGATGCAACCCCACTTGGAACAACATTTAGAGTAGAATTCAATTGACCAGACACTGCAACATTATTATTAATAGAAGGACTACTAAACTGAACCGAATTGATAGATCTAAAAGTTGACAGATCAAGTTGATACAAGCCATCACACTCAAATCCGCGAAGAAGCACTCTGTGCGACATGGAATCTCTAACCAAACAATGCGACGCATGAAACTCAAAGTAGACATCATTGTCTTTGGCAAACTGAGAAACAGAGAGGAGATTCTTAGTAACACTGAGAGTATATAACATATTATTTAACATAAGATGCTTAGACTGAGTAGGAATCATGGAAGATCTAATCGCAGAAATACGTAAAGATGAGCCATTCCCTACCAGTACCTTACCTGGACCTGTGTACGGAGATGTCACCTTTGGAACAGGATGAGCATTGGTAATATGGTTTGTCGCTCCAGAGTCAGGATACCCGTTTGCATCAGTATGAACTACAGGAGCAACACATGCAAGATTTGCTTGCGGCGAGGGCAATATGTTGGGTTGACCACTTGATGAGTTGGTTGAGACCATAGGAGAAAAGGCATACGAACCTGATGGCAGGTAATGACCATAGACAGCTGGTGTAGGCGTATGATAAGGAGAAGGATAAACCATAGGAGGTGCAGCCGAAGGCATGTATGGATAAATAACCGGAGCATGATGTGCAACACCAGGAGATGGGGCGATTTGTGGAACTAATTGGTGCAGATATGCAGAGGCTGTAGACGGTTGATATGCAGCAACATGACTTTGATATAGAGAGGCATCATCCACTGAATCATCCCATTGAGCAGATGACAGGTTTGCAGAAGGTGTGGAAGAGGATGAATGAGCAGAAGGTGTGCAAAGTGCACGTTGAATCGTTGATAACATCTATGCACTAGATGTCCAAATTTCCCACACAATTGACATTGTGTTATGTTTCCTCCATATCCCCTGCCACGGCCACGTCCTCTGCCAGAATTACCTTGCTGATGATAGGCTCCTGAACTAGAGTGTTGATGTCCTTAATGTTGCGATCGTACATGATGCGAAGTATTTCCCTCACTAGTGACAGGAGAAGCATTAACAGAGTGCATAGAATCATAAGTTTTTGGACCAGTAGTGTGATTTACCGCAACATTCGCCGTAACAACAGAATCAAAGATCATATCAGACTGCCTAGCTTCGACATCTAATAGAACCGAGCTCACAAATGCTATATCATAAGGATTTCTACTTGCATGTATTACAGAAATCACATTATCGAACTGACCTTTCACACCATTAAGAATGATCGAAATCTGCTGCATCTCCTCAATTGGATGTCCACAGCTGGCGAGACTATCACAAGTAGTTTGAATGTCGGTTAGGTAATCACGCATGGACTGATGAAGTAGCTTATGGACTTTCAGGCGATCATATAAATGCATAATCCGAGTGGTTGATGAAGACGAAAAATCCCTGTGCAGTTTTTACCAAATAGATGATGCATTCATGCAACCAATTAAACCTCGACTAACCTGAGGAGATACAGACGCCAACATCCAAGACGCTAACGAACTGTCGAGCTGCATGGATTTTCCATACGCTGGATTGGCTTGATCACGACCATTGTTGTCACGAACAAATTGTGGAACATCCACGGTTCCATGTAGATATGCTTCAAGATTATATCCACGCACCGCAAGCAGAACCTGTTGCTTCTAGGACTGAAAATTTTCTTCTCCAAGCAATTGTACAACCTTCTTGTTTGCAAACGGCGGAGTAGCGTCTTCCATGGATGACCGTAAGGAAGACGGGGCTACGTAGGGTTTTGACGACCTATGGTTGATGCGGCCTAGGGTTGCGGCGACACAGAATCAACCTTGCTCTGATACCATGTTAAGATCTTTAGATCAAAGACATAAGAGAAAAATAAATAAAACTAAAATAGATATCTTTTCTACTTGACCTGTTGTTACACCGAATGCATATACATATATATCCTAAAACTAGCCGTTGGTAACTTACTATCTATATCTATCTATCTATCTATCTATATATATATATCCTTAAACTTTGACTATATGTATGTATATCCTTAACCTTCGGCATAACTATACTTATATCCTAACAATATCTGTTATCTTAATCTCCACCAACACAATATTCACTAAGATATTCTGTTGCCTCTAAAAGTTTGGTCTCTTTACTCTATAAATACATCTGCTTTCCATTCGTTCATTTACGTTTTGAGTTCATATACTCATTTAAGCATCGGAGAGGGACCCAGAGACAACCCCCTCTGTTGCGATCCTCTTCCTGCAGGTTCACCGGAGCTAAGGCGAGAGCAATCTTCATCATTCCTTTGACATTAAATTCACTGCCAAGTCAGCATTCAGGAGATTCAGATCCAACAGTTTCGAAATAAATTGTTTACAATATTGTATGGTTAAAATTGGTCAACTAAGTGAGGAACTAAATTGGTCAACTAAGTGAGGAACTAACTGCACACAAAATTTACCAAGTTGGTGTAGAATATTTGAAATTGAAGATAATCGAAAAATAATAATTTAGTAAAAGTTCTATAATTAAAGTCGTAACTATAATTGATGTATTTAGTACGGTAATTAAAAGTGTTATGTGGCGAAGCCCAAAATATTTGGACAAAATCTATGTTTGAATGATAGATAAGAAACAAAAAATTCTTTTATTTTTAATTTTATAGTATCTTCTTTCCGTGACTTAAAGTCCTCTCTCTCCGTCGTTTTGAGGAACCCCGGCGTCTTCAATTCGTGTGAGAGATCCTGTCCTCGCCCGTCGGAATCAAGGTTCCAGTGGTGGCTTTACTTCCTGCTATAAGGAGATTATCTGGAGTCCGGTAATCGGATGGGACGGTTTGGAAACGGAAGTGATTGGAACGGAAAAACCCAGAAACCCTAGAACCCGAGAAGTCCGATCAACCACCCAATCAACCTTCCAGCCACCAATCCGCGACATCAAAACAGCCTTTCACCAGCTAAGAACCCAATTCCAAGCCTAGCCAAGATGTGGCAGCCGAGACAAAACCTTACTTAAGGGGTAAGCACAGTAAGTATATCAATTAGCTAGTAGATATTGGAATTGTTTCATAGGTGAATCAATCATGGAGAAGTCGTTCCTGAAGCACGCCTCTCATGATGAAGATGATAGAATAAGCCCAGGGAAATATGTCGACATCTAGGGGAATGCTGTGATTCGTACCGATAACTTATGCATTGGCATGGTCTTGAACACAAAATCAATCCGGGCAACGACAGTGCACAATGTACTCCAACATGCTTGGGCACGATATGGGCGAGTCCGGGTTCATGAGCTAACAGGAGAGGTAATTCTCTTTGAGTTCGAAAATGATAATGACCTACAGGATGCCTTAGATTTAAGCATGTGGGCAATACTGGGGAATTGCCCATCCCTGAAGAAGTTAAGCAATGGGATTAAAACCTCAGAGGTGCAATTTCAATTTGTGCAATTTTTTGTGCAAATACATGAGTTTGAATTTGAGAAATTGAGTCACTCAAATGCAATGAAGATGGGGTCCTGCATAAGTGATGTCAAAGAAGTGGATGAGATCCTCAGACCGATGGGTGTAGACATGGATTACATGCGTATAAAAGTTGATGTGAATACCAATCACCCCTTCTAACGGGGTTTTGGTATACAATAAGCAATGGAGAAAGGGGTAGGGCTGAATTTCGATATGAACGACTACCATAATTTCCTTCGGATGTGGAAAAATAGGACATAGTGAGAAGAGCTGTAAAGCTGAAATTGTGGAAGCAGAAACTGATGAAGGTGGCCCAAAGTATGGACCCTGGATCAGAGTGGACAGACCAAAGAAGAGGGGAACGTGCAGAATTATTGGGAAACAAAGTGGTAGTACACAGGGGGAGCAAAAAATGAAGTCTTGGAAGGAGATGATGAAGGAAAAAGAAGACAGGTTGCGCAGTAAGGGGGAGGGGATCAAATATAGTGAAGGGGCCCCAAAGGCAAAAACAATCCAACAGGAAACGGAAGGGAAAACCTGGAGAGGCCAGGAAGAGGAAAAGGAGATGGGCAGAGAATCAGGACAGAAGGAATTCTCGGAGATAAATGATACTAATGGGCCAAATGAAGCAGCAAATAATATGGAGATAGAGATTTGGAAGAGCAAGCATAAGGAGAAGTAAGTAAGTGTCGGGGAGGGGAGACAACTGATGACATGGAGACCAGAGCAGTAATCTGAGCAGCACAGATCATAACGAATGGAGGCTGAGGATACTGGGGGGGCAAGGGGACCAATATGGATGATGAAGAAGCAAACTCAAAGATTCTCACCATCCACCAACCGAACCTCAGCAGAATCCTGCAGCGCCAACAAGAGCTGAGAGGGAAGAGTACCGGTTTGCTGCCTTGGCTCGAGGGTAGTGGGGTTCTGAAGCAGGGTTTTAACCAAGAAGCATCAATGGGACAGCAAATAACAACTGCAGCGAGGGGAATGGAGCATACAGATGGCAAACAAACCTGGGAAGTAACAAAAATAGTGGAGGATCAGGGGGCAGGCTAGAATGGAGGGACCAAAGGGCACATATCATGGAGAGACAACCCAAGCCAATCCCAATGGAATACTACATTGTTGAATCACCAGAAGCCTCACCAGGAAAGGAGCAGGCAACCATTGCGATCCAAACTGGCCTGAGCCCTTTACTTCAAAAGGTTAATCTTAAGAGGAAGTTTGACGAGGAAACAGAATCTGAAGAAGAGGACATGGAATCCAAACGCGGGAAGCGACAGAAGAAGGAGATAGAAAAGAGGGAGCAAAGGAAAAGGCCGAAAGGGGTCAAGGGAAGGGGAAGGCTCGGAGTGAAGAAGAAAACATGAATGCCAAGAAGAGTGGTGAGAATGAAGCTAATGGTGGAGGAATTGGGTTCGGGTGGCTGTCCCCAAACAACCCCCCACAGTCAATGAATGTCATGGTGTGGAACTGTCGTGGATTGAGATCGACCTTGACAGTTCCGTACCTAGCCGATCTGGGAAGAAGAAATAAACCGAAAATTATCTTTTTGATGGAAACAAAAAATAGTGAAGCAGTGTGTGATGGGGTAAGACGCAGGATGAAGTTAGAGAATGGGAGTCAGGTGGATCCAATGGGACTTGCAGGCGGTCTCGCACTGTGGTGGAGCGAGGATGTTCAAGTAACAATACATAATAAAGAGGCATCGATGATTGATACCACAGTAAACTTCAAGGATGGGAAGGGCAGTATTCACATCACGTGGATATATGGAAGTACGAAATAGGAGGAAAGATTAAGGATTTGGGACACGCTTTGGGCGATGGCGAGAGGAAGGACCGAGCCGTGGATGTGTGTAGGTGACTATAATGAGATAGCTAGGGCTGAGGAGAAGGAAGGAGGCAGACCCAAACAACAGAGAATGATGGACGCATTTAATGATATGATGCAGGATACGAGGCTTGTGGACTTGGGCTTTAAAGGCCAAACGTATACTTGGACAAATAATAGGTAGGGAGATCAGCGGATTAGCGAGAGGTTGGATAGAGCTATTGCAAATGCTGCGCTGATAGGGAAATATCCATCCCTAAGAGTAACGCACAAGCTAATAATCGGATCGGACCATTGCCCATTATTGATAGAGATGAACCAAGAGGCAAGAAGGGGGCGGAAGTGGTTCAGATTTGAAGGAGCATGGTTAGAGAAACAAAGTTGTGGGGAAGTAGTCACAAACATGTGGAATGGGGATAGGAGACAGGGTCCGGAGCAGGACATAAGCCACAAGCTAAGCAGATGCTGAGTCCAACTGACACAATTGAACAAGGAGAACCGAACAAACTACAAGAAGAGAATTGAGCAACTGCATAATCAGATTCGGGAAATTCAAAGGGGTAAGGGACCGAAGCAAAACAGAGCAGAAGATGTGAGATTAAAGGCACGGTTGGAGGAAGCATGAAAGAAAGAAGAAGAGTACTGGAGGTTAAAATCAAGGGTGTAGTGGCTCAAAGGGGGGGATAGGAACACACATTTTTTTTCACCAATAGACAATCGAAAGAAGAAGGCAAAACCAGATAAAGAGAATGCAAAAGGCAGATGGGACATGGACGGAAAGGGAGAATGAGATAAAATCAGAATGTGAGGCATTTTTTCGGAAGGTGTTTGAGTCTGAAGGGGGTGGAGGTTTAGAAGAAGAACTCGAGAGCGTGCCACATCTTATTGGCAACAGAATCAATGAGGCATTGATAAGAAGAGTTACAAAGGAGGAGGTTAAAAAAGCTGCATATCAACTCGGGGGGAGCAAAGCACCTGGACCAGATGGATTTCCTGGGATATTCTATCATCGATTCTGGGAGGTGCTAGGGGACGATGCCTTCAAAGCGGTAGATTCTCTCTTTGAAACAAGTTCTTTATCGCCTAGCTTTTGTTATACTGATATTGTGCTTATACCTAAAGTGTCTAACCCAATAAATCCCATGCAATTTAGACCAATTAGCTTGTGCAATTTTAATTACAAAGTCATATCCAAAGTACTTGTTAATAGATTAAAACCTATCTTGCCTAATATTATAACCCCGTTCCAAAGCGCTTTCGTTTCTGGCAGGTTCATCCATGATAACATCCTTATAGCACATGAGGTCTTCCACCATATGAGAACGAACAAGAGAGCGAGCATGGAAGAGTGTGCTATCAAGCTAGACATGAACAAAGCTTATGACCGGGTAGAGTGGAGGTTTGTAATAGAATCATTGAGAAAATTGGGATTTGCTGAAACTTGGTGCAGGTGGATTAATGAGTGTATATCAAAAGTTCAGTATAGCGTGGTTGTGAATGGGGAAAAGACAACGCGGTTCAGGCCAATGCGGAGACTAAGACAGGGAGATCCATTGTCCCCCTACTTGTTCATCATAGTGGCGGACGTTCTAGAACGTCAGATTTGTCGAGTCGTGGACAACAAAGAGATCGAAGGGATAAAGATGAAGAGCACATGTCCGGAGATACATCATCTGCTATTCGCAGATGATTCCATCTTCTTTATACAAGCGAATGAAAGGAATGCGAGGGAGCTAAGGGGAATACTAGAGAAATACAGTGTGGCCTCGGGACAGAGTGTAAACTTGGTTAAGTCATGTATCCAGTTTGGGGCGACGGTTAAAGAGGAAACGAAGGAAGCAATAAAAGTAACATTGGGCATTGAAGCGGTGGAGAATGCGGGCAATTACCTTGGAATTCCGACGAATTGGGGAAGATCGAAGAAAGTGACACTTGGGTATCTAAAAGATAGAGTTGGCAAGAAGCTAAATGGGTGGAAGTCGCTATTTCTTAATAGATCCGGGAATGAGGTACTTCTAAAAGTGGTGATAACGGCGATTCCGACGTATGTGATGACACTCTTCAAATTACCGAAGACATGGTGCGAGGAGATAGCGAGGATGATAGCGAAATTTTGGTGGAACGGAAAGACGGAAACATGAAGATGCATTAGGTGAATTGGAGAAAGATGACGTTGCCGAAAGCAATGGGCGGGTTGGGATTCCGAGACCTATGGCAGTTCAATACCGCCATGCTCACGAAGACGGCATCGACACTTCACGACAATCCACATTCAATGTGGGCAAAGCTAATGAAAGGCTTGTACTTTGCAAGGGAGGAGTTTAGAGATGCGAAAAGAGGTGCAAGACCGTCGTGGGCATGAAGTAGTATTCTCCAAGGTCGGGACGTCTTGATGAAATACAGAAGATGGCAAGTTGGGAACGGAAAGCAGATTCGATTTTTCGAGGATAGGTGGATCCCGGGACAACAAGAAGATAACTTTCGGCCGAGGGTAGAGGAAGGGGCCGAAAGGTCAATGAGGGTAAACCAGTTGATTGACCCGTCGACCAACCGATGGAATTTACGACTAATTGAGGAGGAAATATCGGAGCGTGGACGGGCGGCCATACAATCGATCTACCTACCCAAGATCCCGGTGGACGATAGGTGGATATGGCCAAAGACGAAGGGGGGAGCGGTAACTCTAGAGGTGGTCTATAGGAAGCTCTGGGAGGAGGCGAGGCCCGAGCTGAACCAGCCAAGGCAAACAACAACTGGGTGACAGGAACCGCAATGGTGCAGACTGTGGCGGGGCGTCTCGGTACCTAAGGTAAAATCTTTCCTTTGGCAAGCAGGTCATCAAGAGATCCCGGTCCAAGCGACGTTGGTAAGGAGAGGAGTAAAGATTACGAAGCGATGCCATTTTTGTGCAAACGATGAGGAAGTAGATCACGCACTAATGGGATGCGAATGGACAAAGAGGGTGTGGCTAGGAGGACTGGGGCTGCGATGGGAAGGACTAACCGAGGCTGACCAAACGAATTGGCTGGATTTCATCTTGGCGATGGATACGGGTTCGGATCCGGGGGGCGAGAGACGACGACTCGGTGCGGAGATACTAATATGGGAGATATGGAAAGAGAGGTGTCGAGCCATGTACAACGGGGAATCACCGCAACCGGAGAAGGCGATCAAGAATGCACAACAACTTACCGAACAATGTTGGACGACAAAGAGGACCTATTCAAGACCGAGGCAAAGTACGGACCGTGAGCGAGAACCGAGATGGAGAAGACCAATAATAGGTACGGTAAAGGTAAATTGTGATGGCGCTTAGGACACGACAACCGGAAAGTCAGGGACGGGAATCGTGGGACGTGATTGACGAGGAGTTGTCATTGCCGGAAGAAACACTTCGGGATGGGATGGGAGCGCAAATGTAACAGAGGCAAAGGCAATCTTGCAAGCGATGGAACTGGTGATAAGATATAAATGGAACGATGTTATAATAGAGTCTGATGCTTAAGGTATAATTCAATGTTTAAAGGACCCGGGAAGAGTTAGGGACTGGGAGGTACAACACATTATCACTGATACTTTGGAGATGGCACGGGGCATACTGAGAGTGGAATGGAATTTTGTGAGACAAGCCGCGAATAGGAGTGCGAATTGGATTGCTAGGAAATTTAGACAGGGGATGTGTCCGGTAAACTGGACGACTATACATCCTTCTTCTTTCATATCTGTATGTATCTTGGATATTGTTGGATCGGAGTATGAATGAAAGTGGAGGTTTTTACTGGGAAAAAAAATTATAGTACCACACCGTTTATAAACTTGTTTTTTTAATATATATTGTGTTTCACTTTATATAAGTGTAACAACTTACAATAAATAAAAACTCTCTCGCATAATTGTGGTCAAACTGACCATAAATCTAATGCTTGTAGATTTCCTAAGAAAAAGAAGACCAACATGGTGTAGGGAATCATCGAAGACTTTGTTGACATTGGCGGTAGTGTCCAAGGTGAGCATGACTGATTTCAACCCCGGAGAGTAGTGGGGTTGACACATGTGCCACCAAGCATGTCTGCTCGAACAAGGTAATGGTTCTTCTGCTTACTTGATTAAGTGGATGATAGTACAAAATATTGTTATGTATACTTGTTAAAAAATAAATAAGACGCTATTGAAAAGTTCATTATTTACAAATAAGAAGCTGAGAATCAACTGAACAATAAAATTAAAGTGTTGCGTAGTGATAGATGTGGCGATATGATGCTCCATTTGGTGATTTTTGTGCTCAACATGGAATCATACATGAAGTCACCGCACCTTATTCACCCCAATCAAATAGGGTGACAGAAAGAAAAAATCGAATGTTTTAAGTTATGGGTTACCTTAGAACATGTGAGGGAGTTATTTTAAGTAGCAATTACCTTTTAAATAAGATTCCCAATAGAAAGAAGAGAAAATACATTTTGAACTGTGAAAAGGTAGAAAACCTTCTTTTAATCACCTCCTAGTGTGAACTATCTTGCTAAAGTAATGGTACCTCCTCCTAAAAAGGTTAGGATTGGACAAAAAAACTATTGATTACGTCTTTATTGGACATTCTCAAAACAACAATGCTTATTGGTTTCTTATGCATGACTCAAAGATTTCGGCTATACACAAAGATACGATAATGGAATCACGGAATGTATATTTCTTTGAAGAAGTATATCTAGCTAATTCTAGGGGGAATGCAAGTTTGTCTAAACAAACTTATGAGACTATTGATGATATTGGTCTAGACCTAGAAAATGTTGATATTGAATTAGAGGTAGAACCCAAGAAAAGTAAACCAGCACGGTTAGAAAATTCTTTTGGTCTGGATTTTTTTAACTTATATGCTTGAAGTTGAACCTCAAACACTTCAAGAAGCCGCGATTTCTTTTGAAAAACCTCTGTGGAAAGAGACAATCAATAGTGAAATTGTATCCATCTTGCAAAATCATACATGGGAGTTAATGAATCTTCCTCATGGATCCAATCATCTAGACTACAAGTAGATTTTCAAAAGGAAAATGAAAACATGAAAACGGATGGATCAATATACAAGTATAAGGCTAGACTTGTAATTAAGGGTTACAAGCCGATAGAAGACCTTGATTATTTTGATAATCATTCTCTGGTCACGAGAATAGCATCCATAAGGATGATACTCACAATAGTGGCATTGCGAAATTTGAAAATATATCATATGGATGTAAAAACAACTTTCTTTAATGGAGCTTTGGAGGAAGAAACCTACATGGAACAACTTGAGGGCTTTAATGCGCTAGGGAAAGAAAAGAAAGTCTGTAAACTGATGAAATCATTGTACGGTCTGAAACATGTACGAAATCGTGGTATCCGAAATTTGACAATGGTAACCTAGCATTTTTTAAAAAAAATAAATGAATATGATAAATGCATCTATGTGAAAGATACAAATGAAGGTTATGTCATACGATAAGATAAGATTTGACATACTTATCATTGGAAAAAACGATAAGATGATTAAATCCACAAAACAATATGTTGAATTCGAGATTTGACATGAAAGATATGGGTCTTGCTGATGTGATTCTTGGAATTAAGATTAATTAGACATCAGAATGAATTGCTATAAGTCAATCTCATTATATCGACAAGATATTAAAAAAATTCAACAAGGATGACAAAAAGGAGGTTTGCATTCTAATAGATCCAAACAAGTTTTTCTTAATAAATACAGGAGAAAAGGTCTCTCAAGTAGAATATGCTAGGGCGATTGGAAGTGTCATGTACTTGATGACATGTACTAGACCTGATATAACACACTATGTTAGTGTGTTGAGTAGATATACGAGTAATCCAAGTACAAATCATTGGGATAGTATCATAAGATTATTCATATACTTGAGATATGCTCATAATTAAGGGTTGCATTATACAACATATCCAACTGTTATAGAAGGATACAGTGATGTGAATAGATATCTGCATCAAAAGACTCGAACTCCACGAGTGGATTCGTGTTTACCCTAAGCGGTGTAATCGTGTCATGGAAATCCTCAAAGCAAATAGTCATAGACAGATCCACCATGAAATGAGAATTTATAGAACTACATAAATATGCTGAATGGCTACACCACTTTCTTGAGGATATTCCTAAGTGTAATCGTTAACCAAAGGGTTAAATAAAGAGGAAGTTAATCAAATGTCGGTAGAAATGGGGTTGAAGCTCGTGCAGTAAACACTTTTGAGAAGGAAAATCCAACCTAGTTGACTGGATATCCCATAGGTTCAAAGGTAGGTGTGAATCAACTCGATTAGCACTCCCTGATCTGAGTCAACCCACGAGTGTGCATGCATTATGCAGACACGATTGTCACTATGAAAAACCTACCTTGTGCGAGTTGGTTTTGCTAAAACTCGTAAAAGAATTTCTGACTGTTGGACTAATTAATTTTTAAATTGTTGGAAGATATTTAATTCTATGATTGTTGGAATTTTACTATTGTAAAATTTCAGTTATGTCAATTTATTCCTTCAGTTTTTACGAAAATAAATTTAGTGTCATTAATGCACCAAGGGTTGAAAACTCTATAAATAAAGAGTTGATTCTTCACATTTCATACACTTGAAGAAATCGGAAAAGACTCTCTACGTCGGTTTGGACCACTGGCACGCACCCAAACACGATGATCAGAATAGGCCTGTGATCCTCTTTGGGGGGTGAGGTTCCGATGATTCAAATGACCTAGAAATTCCATCCATTTAGAACAAAAAGCTCCACACCACCGTGTTTAACCTTAACCAGTTTTGTGTGTATTTCCATTTTTAGGCCTAACTGATGTAAATGGGAATTCGGCCCAAATATTTGGATATGAGATTGACCCGCAATTCATGAAGAAGATTCGGCCCAACTGTTGGGAATTAGAAATCATCCAAATAACTCTAGATGGAAGTACAACCCATTATGTAAATGTGTTTTATTTTGGCCATAGACCATGACATGTATAGGATTGGGCATTATGTATTATATATTCTAGACGGTAGTAAATGTAATACGAGTCTTACTAATGAAGTTAAATTCTCGCACTTGCATTGCATTTTAAAAAAAAAAATGTAAGTTATGTTCAATCAATCTTGTATCCTTAAGACGTTTCATGCACCATCTTTGGTAAGGATGAAAAAAAAATCATTTCCCTCACATTAAGGCCATACAGCCCCCTACGGTCGAAATTGCCCGAATATGGAAGTCATGACAAAAGGGAATCAGAAATACGTGAATAAGAAGATTGACGAGGTTAACGAGATCGTAAACTACAAAGTCAATTGGATTCTCCTTACAGCCTTGTCAGAATTCTGGAATATGGAAAACATGTCTGCGTGATTAACAATAACAGAATACGTTCACAAGTTCCATTCGACACCTGCAAATCCGTCTTTCAACCCAGATGAGATAATCAGGGATAGATCCAAACAACCATCGTCATTCTAGCAATGTGGAGGCACCATGGAGAAATGTGGGGGCAACGTAGCTGAGTTGAATGACACCCTTGAATAATTCAGACCTTCCTTCAAACCAAGGACGAGGCGAATAAAAAGATTTTCAAAATGCATGTACTCAACCTTCGTTCGAACCAAGGAACAAGCAACAAATGCACTCAATGAGCTACGTCGCCGTGTGAAACGTCTTAAGAACTAGACATCGATTGGCCAAATCCTTTTCAAGTATTTTTGAAAAAAAATTGCCATACATGCAATCAAAGTTTACGAATGGAATGAACGAAACATGCAGAATTTTTTAAATCAATCATGCATGATCAAATTGGTATTCATCCTTCTAACAATGGTATTTTGAATTTAGGTTTCCGGGAACCCATGCGACATTCGATGACTCCAGCACCTCAAAAACACGAGGAGAAAATCATCCAGCTAGAGCAAACCATGCACGCCATGAGTTCCCGCATAGTGTAGTCAATCATTGTCATGACCTCCTAGGCCGAGCAGATTTTTCTCTTTTGAGTTCAAGGAAGCCGTGACTACCACAGTATCCCCAGCCTCGTCTTCAGGAGCAACACTCCTGCCCGTAAGCACCATCAATTCATGTCGGGTACTTTTGCCATCCTGACCAAGCTCCACCTCCCACATATGACGATCACACACCCGGGATCTCCAAGAAATAACAAAGGCACTTTTGGGACGGGATTTTCGTCCTAATTTCAAAGATTACGAAGTCGCCCGGAGAAAACGTTTAGCCGAAAGTTCAGGGACATTGTTGTTTCCCCCCTTCGCCGTTTCATCCCAGGCCCACCACAAGTGATCCAACTTGATGACATTGATGCTCATGAGGGTTTGTCAGGCTTATTTTCAACCGGTATCGCCATTGGAGCTCTGCTTGATGAAGCTCCCTCGGATTAATCGACTTTTCCATTTAATCATCATCATATACCAGTTGGCTCAGACGACATTGCAATTTGGAACACAAAATGAAGTAGATACCAAATTGTATCAATTTCTGAATGCAATGAGCGATGAGTATAATCAAGAAAAAAAATTATTTACTACGAGAAAACTCATTACCTGAGGTAGAATCGGCTTATGCAACTATCCGATCAAGAAAGAGACCAGAGACAAGTAATGGGTACCGCAGCAAGGAGGGACGCCGAGGTTCTCATCACCGGAATTGAGTATGTCTTTTATGTTCAACAACGCTCAGAGGAAGTGGCAATCAGAGTCAAACCAACTCAAGCCACTAGACTACATTCGACTACCGGAAAAGAGAAGGTTGTTTTACAAAGTAAAGGAGAAAAACAACTCCCTGTCGTTTGATCGAGATGAAGCATAAACAGCTTAAATAGAGATAAACCGACGCCATTGTTGACGCAGGGGAGACACATTGGTGACACAGGGCAGGCGTTGTTGTTGACTCCTACATAAGAATTATCATTGTTGACACGGGACAGATGCCATTGTTGACTGCTGCAGAAGAGTCGCCATTGTTGACACGGGACAGACGTCGTTGTTGACTCTTGCAGAGGAGACGCCATTGTTGACACATGAAGACGATATTGTTGACAACAGGGGAGACGTCGTTGTCGATGCAGAGAGACGCCATTGTTGGCGGCGTCGATCGGAAAGGCATGAAATGTAGCCACTACAGAAAGTTTCTTTACAGCAAGGCCAAGTACTTCCAACTGATCGGATTCTCCAAAGGGTGGAGAAAGCCATGGAAGGACAATAGCAGCGACGCCAGCAACTTCGTCACCACGGGGATGAAAGCTGCGAAGAAGATAAGCGGGTCAACGATCACCTTGTGTTCTTATTTGCGTCATTGCGTACAAAAACAAAATTCGCAACGCTCGCAGCCATGAGTAAAATTTCTCTGGGAAACCAAAAACTATCAATGGAGATCAAAATCAAAGAGGTTTCAGCCTATTATTATACAATCGAAGAATCAGACGGTCAACCATGACTCACTGATATAAAAAGGATACCTGGCGTACGGAGTTCCCAGAAAACGCCACGAGAAAATGTTTGAATGGTCATGCGAGGAATGACTTGCAATTAATTTCCCAGTGGCCCAACTTTACCCATTTGAGATGCGTGAATGCTAAAGAAACTGAGCATCTAATGGAAGAAATTCATGAAGGTTATCACGCTCACACATGAACGTGCAAGACTTGGGTACTTTTGGTTCATCATGACGACTGATTGTATAAAACTTGCCCAATAATATCACATTTGTCAAGTGTACGCAGACCAAATTCACGTGTCACTGCACGAGCTCTATTCCAGGACTTCCCCACAGGCTTTCTCAATGTGGGGCATCAATGTAATCAACATGATTTTCCCAAAGTCATCCAATGGTCATCGATTCATATTGATTACAATCGATTACTTCACCAGGAGTAGAGGTTATTACCCTGGCGTCAATAACGGCAAAGGCCATTGAATTTTTCATCAGCCAGGACATCATTGTGTGTCATGGGATGCTGAAGTCAATCATCACCGGCAATGCCATAAATCTAAATTGGATTGAGTTGTGATCAAGTACAAAAATGCATCTCCATATCGCCCAAAAATGAATGGCGCAGTGGAAGCAGCAATTAAAGGACTGGCATGATAAGCTGTCTTGGGCACTCATGGCATACATGACCTCAATATAGCCACCAACAGGAGCAACCCCATTCTCCCTTGTTTACAGGATCGAAGTTGTGTTGCCAATTGAAGTAGAATTCCCGTCATCTAGGATCCTCGCCGATGCAGAGAAGGACGAGTCAAAATAGGCGAAATGCAGATACGAGCAATTAAACCTCATAGATGAAAGGCGACTCATCGCGTTGTGCCACTGGCAATGGTACCAGCAACGCATGGCTCGTGCATTTATCAGGAAGGTCAGTCCAAGAGAATTACAATCAGGCGATCTAGTTCTCAGAAAATTCCTTTGAGTCAATCCAGACTCACGGGATAAGTTCGTGCCTAAATATGAAGGGCCTTATGTCGTCAAAAAGGTTTTCAGTGGAGGATCCATGATCATCACCGATATGGATGGTGTCTTTAGGTATTCAGCCTCTGCAAGTCATCCTCGACGACCAGTACATGTAGTTATCCAGCTTCTGGGAGTCACAAGCCGACAAACGGAGTTTTTAGGTGTTCAGCCTTCTCAAGTCATCCCCAATGAATCACAAGCCGACGAGCGAAGACTTTAGGTGTTCAGCCTCCGCAAGTCATCCTCGACGACCAGGACCTGTAGTTATCTAACTTCTGGGAGTCACAAGCAGACAAACGGAGCCTTTAGGTGTTCAGCCTCCGCAAGTCATCCCCAACAAGTCACAAGCCGACGAGCGGAGCCTTTAGGTGTTCAGCCTCCGCAAGGCATCCTCGACAACCAGGATCTGTAGGTGTCCAACTTCTGGGAATCACAAGTTGAGGAACGTTTAGGGGCTCTATCTCCGCAAATCATCGTCAACAATCGGGACTTGTAGATATCCAACTTCCGAAAGTTGCACGATAATGTTGTCTACTATGTAAATAATGAAGAGAGAGAAGCCAAAATCAGGTGTTTGTCTTTGAACATACACTCATGAGATCACTTCCATGAGCGCGTGTTCAAATAGGGGCAACTGTAAACACCTGATTTTGGCTCATGGTCAAAATACCGTACACAAGGAATCGAGCCAAGAGAAATCGATATTTAATTTTTTTTTTTTTTTAAAAAGTTGTTAAATTAAAAACAAATATCTGAACGTGGAACATGGCCACATGGCCATGTTCCTCTTTTGTACAAGTTGGTCTTTTTTTATTATTTAAAAAAAAAATAAGACGCAAATTGTGTATAAAAGGGGGAAGTGTTGTAGGCTTCAAGGGGGTGAAGTTGAAAAAGGTAGTGTTTATCGGTGATGAAAAAAAGAGTGAATAGAAATGAGAGGATTGAAAGAGTGAAAAAAAAGTGAAAAAAATATCGGTGATTATCAGACTCGGTTTCTCGTATGGTATTTTAAACTCCAATGAGTTAGATATATTTATCTCATATTCAATATCATATTTGTATTTTCTAAATGTGAAATAAAATTGAGAGTTTATATACATATATTATATATTTATATATAATATACTTGTTAATATATATATATATTTATATTATGTCTATGTAATACTATATATGTATAATATATATATATATATATATATTATGTATATGTGAAAAACAAATATTCAAAAATGACTTAGGTCTTTCCCAAACTTTGATGAAGGTTATAACTCGGTCCTTGGACTCTCGGGTCATTTCTGGGACTTTATCGAGTGTTATAAACCAAACCGGAAATGTTTTGGGTCATTTGTGCAATTTTTGATTTTCTTAATTCAGCTAATTTCTTTTTAAAAAAAAATACATTTTGATTTCTAAACTTTTCTAGACATTCCATGATTTCTCAAAATGTTACAAATAAGTCTAGAATAAATTTCGAGTTATTTTTGGAATTTTACCAAGTGTTACAAATAAATCTAGAATAGTTTAGGGTCAATTCTGTAATTTTAAAAAAAATCAGTTCAGTTATAATTTTTTCGAAAATTACATTTTTGATTCCTAAACGTTTTTGGACATTCCATGACTTTTCAAAATGTTACAAATAAGTCTAGAATAATTCTCGGGTTATTTTAGAAATTTACCAAGTGTTACAAATAAGTCCAGAATAGTTTAGGGTCATTTATGCAATTTTCGAAATATTTTTTCAATTCAGCTCAAATTTTAACAAATTGAATTTTGGTCCCTATATTTGTTTTTTGACATCCTATAACTTGTCAAAGTGTTACAAATTGGTCTAACGTGTTTAATATTTTCAAAATCATTCTTGTATTTTTGACATGTTAAAATGACGCCAAAGTGAAGTCACCATTTTCTCGAGCACGAATAATTTTTTTCTCTCTTGTTTATTTATTTGAAATTAACTCATAAATAAATAAAAAAATGTATGTACATGGTTTGTTTAATAAAAAAACAAATGCATGTAATCGTTTGGGTCAAGCATGATAAAAACGGAAAATTCAGATAAATCGGTATAAACAAACAACGAATTAAAGTACCAAAAGGGCGGATTATGGGCTCGTGAGCCCTTAAGACGTAATCAAACCCCTGAACTCAATTCTCTGGACGTAGACCTTTCCAAGCCCTAGGATGTTAGCTTCATGTACCCTAGGCAATTTTAGGATTCCGATTAGCCTTTAATTAATTGGTGGCGACTCTTTCACATTTTTCGGTCTGGTTGATGACTCCGCTCGACCGGACCCGTCGCTCGCCAAGCCCCGCATTTTCAAACGAAAATTAAAAATATTTTTCAAAAAGAGTTAGGGAAAGTCGGATCCGACGTCCGACAGTGACAGAATGAACACTCCAAGTTTTGGTTTCCTTTCGGTTTACTCAAAACCAATGAAGTGTTTCCAAAATTTGCATTCACATATGCATTCATCATAGAAGTAATTCCCCTTTGACTTTCTTCTTGCATCTAAAGATTATAGGCCTGATTAACCGAGGGCAAAGGAGTCCATAGAAGCAAACTACATCTCACATTTGAAAAATGTTCATTCAAACCTAGGTTTGTCCAAATGAACCGGTTCGGCCGAACTGGTCTGGTCTGGTCTGGAACTGGTTTGGTTCAAACCTGTTCGTCCGAACTAGTTCCAAAACCAGACCAGTGTTTTTAGCCTTCAAATAGAACAGTTCAAAATAATACAAAAAATCCCCTTCGAATCGGTTCGACTCGACTCGTTTTTTTATACTGGTTTATACTTAAATTTAAATCAAACCACTTTAAACCTATATAATTTTAGAATCGGTTTGAAGCAAAATCAACTAAACCGGTCTAAAATTAAACCAAACCTAGAGATGTTTTCAATAAACCAAACCTAGATATATATTGGACTCTCGTATGTTGATATTGGACAGGATTTTAGTCGGTTGTGGAACAGATTTTCAATCGGTTCAGTATGTTTTTCAGTCGGCTCAGTGTATTTTTCAGTCGGTTCAGTGTTTTTTCAGCCGGTTCAGTGTTTTTTAAGATGGTTCAGTGTTTTTTCAGCCGGTTCAGTCTTTTTTAAGACGATTCAGTGTGTTGGACAAGATTTTCAGCCGGTTTAGGTTCGGTTTGAACCAGAATATTTCCGAACCAAAATTGATATTTAAAAAAACAGACTAGAACTGTTCAAACCGGTTCTGAATCGGTTCTAACCAGACCAGTTCTTTTTTTCTTAAACCAGACCAGGTTTTTTAGAAACAGAAAAAATGTACTGGTTTTTTCCAAACCAGTTCATTTCAGAACCGGTTCGACCCCGAACCGATTCATGAACAAGCCTATTCAAACCCATAAGGAACTAAAAAAACCTCTGATAAAATTTTCATTTGTGCTCGATGTCTTTTTTAAAATATTCCCCCTCAATATGAGGAAGGGAACACGCTGCATCATACTCAGCCCACAATACTTTCAGTCTTGAAAAAAACGTGGATATAGAATCAAGTCCTTGTCTAGACATCACAATTTCCATATGAAGTTGGTAGGTCCTTGTTCCTACCTGTTGGATCGTGAAATCCTGGATGCTGATTTGGCAGTGAATTGAATGCCAGACAAGGTTGGGAAGACGCTTCTGCTCCAACTCCGGTGAATCTGCAGGCAGGGGAGCGTAACAGAGGGGGTGTCTCTGGGTCCCTCTCCGATGCTTAAATGAGTATATGTGTGTATAAAACTCAAAACGTAAAGAACGTATGTAAAGCAAGGGTATTTATAGGGTAAGAGAGATAGAACCGTATAAGGCAGCTGAATATCTTAGTGTATATTGTGTTGCTGAAGATTCGGATCGTGGGATATGGCAGTTACTGCGAGATATTGCAGTTACCAAATCTAATCTTTAGTGAATATGTGACCGAGATACGCGGGATATCATGGTCACTTCCTTATTAACGGTTCTGCGGGACCAGAGGAGAGAGGCAATGCTCTCTTCGGGGCGAGCACTCTCATGGCGAGCAGTGAGATGTCGCGGCCTTAGTGAAGAGTGGCGAGCACTCAGGGCGCTCTCAGAGTTCTTGGGCTCGGTTCTGGGCCATTCTCTGGAGGCCGGTCCGGTTCAAATGTCATGGGTTTACCCCCTCTATAGTTATTGGGCCTTCGAGGCCTTTTTCTTACTGGGCTGTCACTATCGATACCCAACATTTGCCCCCGAAGCTTGATTGAAGTTTCTTCAGTCGAGCTTTATTTCCTGGTAGGGTTTTAGATAGTGACGTCTCAGATTCAGTTTTCTTCGTTTCTTATACGGGTTCATATCCTTTGAGGCCTTTTGAGCTCGTTTGGCGAGCAGTTTTTTTTCTTCGTTCGAAGCTGAAAAAATATCATTCCTTTTATTCCCCTTTGGCGATCACTCGAGGTAATCTAGGTTCATGAAAGTCTATTTTTCTTGGTTGGGCGATCACTACTCGCCTGAGGTATTTCTGGTAAAGCCTCTTAGTGCGTTGGCGACCACCTTGTCTCCTTAGTGGATTTTTAGCATTTAATAACTGAACAGTTGTCCAAAAATCGAACGGTCACTTGAGGCACGCCTGACATTTACTTTTCCGTAAACCTAGGGTAGTCTGACAGCTGTTCGTGTCAGCCAACCGTCTGTCTCCCCAAGGTGTCTCTTGGAATTCTGACATTGCTTCGGTTTTTTCCAAAAAGGTGCAATTATTCCTCGGTATCGCTTCGATTTGCTCGTGGCGGTTACTCCCTTATTGGTCTATATAAGAAATGTCAGTTTCTATATTTTGTTTTTTACGCTTATCCACTCCCTCAGATTTCCAGAACTTCGTTACGAACCTTTCTTCTTTCTTTTCCAACCTTCCTCAGCCTTCTTCATCCATTTCCATGGCTCCCCGAAGTCAGAGAGTCAAGCATATGGCCTCTAAGGGTACTAACAAAGCCAACGCTCCTAGGAACGCCAACGCCCCTTGACCATCAGGGATGCCGCCGTGCCCCCCTCAGTGGGGGAACAGACTGATCTGGGAAGGTCTGCAACCGCTCCCGTAGTGGTGGACGGGCCTGAGCTGAACACGCCTATTTTTTCCCCGAAAGGTAAACTTTCGCCCTTTTACTGCTCTGTTTTGGCAATATCCTCTGTTTTCCTTTGTTTTTTATACTTGATGTGCTATACTTGAACCGTTCTGAGTAGATGTCAAGCCTAACGAATTGAAGCCGGCTTACTTTAAAACCATGGTGGCGCTTGGTGGCTTCAGTGCGGAGGCTGCTCCTAGGTATCCTGGCTTAGGTCTGCATTTTCCTCACAACGGAGAGGTTTACATTTATGCGGCCCAGATCGATGCTGGGTTGCGTTTTCCTCTCTGTGAGGATTTACAGACCTTGTGTCAGTTTTACGGGATTCACCCCACGCAGCTTGTTCCGAATGCCCTCATGATGTGGGTCGGTTTCAAGTTTCTGTGCATTCGCCAGGAATGGGTGTATTCACTGGCCTTGTTCCGGTGTTTCTTCCGACTGGTAGCAGGGGCAAACTACCTCCACCACTTCCAATCCCGCTGGCCGAAGTTTTCAGAGTGGGGAGGCCCTCAGGGATGGGTTTGGAACGTCCATGTCCGCCTGGTCGATGGTTTCCGGGCCACTAACTCCAACTACAAGAAGTTTTACTTCTTGTACAAGGGGGGTGTACCCTGGAAATTGTTTGCTCCGGACAAGGATTTTCCTCCCTCCTTTGAAGAATTGTCAGGGAGTGACCGGAATGCCATCGACGACCTGTACCGGCTGCATCGGTCATCCCAGTTCAAGTCCATCCGCTCAGTGGCGGAGACTACCGAGAATGCCCTTGAGATGGCGGGCATTCATCAAGCCACGCCAATCTTTGATGATTGAGTAATTCTCTAACTCTTATCCTTTTTTATTACTTGTAGGCAAAGTCGTAAGCAAGAGCCGAAAACTGATTGGTCTCTTTGATGATCAGGGATCGGCGGGATAGTCCTCCGACCAGGCGCTGCTAAGCTCTCCCCCTCCTTCCTCTAGGCGTTCGTCCAAGAGGAAGTCCGAGGAGGTGCTTCCTTCGGCCACTACTGGCCCTCGCCAACCAGGTATATCGCCTCGCCTTTTGTGGATTTAATGTTTTCACATTCTGCGGTTTTTTGATTTCTGACTTATTGTCTTACTATTTTGCAGAGTAGTCTTCGGCTGACGTGGCCCGGGGGCCTTCTCCTCCTCCTCCTAAGAAGGTCAGGAGTGAGGAGCACCCTGAGGTCGACCAGCATCCTCCTCCTCCCCCTCCTAAGGGCCCTTCTGCCAGCAAGGGGAAGGGTTTGGACATGGCGCCCCTTCTCCCTCTCCTCAGGGCCCTTCCGCCACTAAGGAGAAGGCCTTGTCTTTGGCGCCTCCCGCCCCTTCGGTGCCCACGGTTCCTCCTAAGGAGTCTGGGGCCCAGAAGAAGGGGCCTGCTGCTTCCAGCTCCTCGAGGGCTCCCGCCGAGGAGTACTGCTCCATGGCGAGCCTATTCCAGCCTTTTAAGTCCGTGGACTCTCGGAGGCCTTGGGTCCCTTGTGGGGGCCTTGCCAAGAAGGGGTACCCCGCTCAGAAGAGCCTCCGGGGTAGCCCGGATATGTGCATGCGGCTCCTTGATGGGATAATTCCCCCCAAGGACAGTTCAATTGTCCCTACGGAGCTTCCTCAGATCGAGGGGTTCTTGCGGATGCACTTCGAACGAGTTGCCCTGGTATGATCTCGCCTTCTTTCCATTATTTCTTCCTTGTCAATCCTTTTTATTTTGATGACTTGACATTTTTCCTTGTGTTTTTGTTGTCAGCTCGTTCGGGAAGAGGTGATCCTTGGCCGCGTCTTCGGCGAGCTCGCCGATAAACACTCTGATCTGCTTGTCGAGATGGAGCAATACCGAAGCACGGGGGTCACCCCCGGGCAGTTTGAGGTCATCAAGAAGACCGCTGACATGGCGATCACCTTGGTGGACGGCGCCCGGGAGGAGTACTTCAGGAAGGAGCAGCGCCTCCTTGTTGATGTCAAAAAGAGGGAGGCTGATGCTGCAGCCTTCCTTCAAGAAGCTGAGGCCCTTCATCGGTGCCTTGATGAAGGGGAGGCGGTCTGTGCTCGCCTGGAGGCCGAGTTGAAGGAAGCTCGTGCTCAGGTGGTCGAGTCAGACGCTCTTAGGGTTACCGCGGAGGCCCAGAGGGATGCTGCTGAAGCTAGGGGGATCGCCCTGGAGGAGGAGAAGAACCGACTGGCTGATCAGCTGAAGGCGGTTCCTTCACCCCAAGCCGTGGTTGAGGAGTTCAAGGCCTCCGAGGACTTTGAAGACCAGGCCTTGCAGGTGATGAATTCGACCATTGCCGATTTTCTCCAAGACCTGGTGGAGGAGGTCCAGGCGGTCGACCCCAACTTTCCTCTTGGGGAAGTTGCATCCTTGAAGAGCTTCTTGCGGAGTCGCCCTTCGCGGCCCTCTGTTGCAGAAGAGGCTGCTCCTGAAGGCGAGCCCAGTACTTCTGCCCCCGAAGGCGAGCAGAGCACCCCTGCCCCCGAGGATCCCAAAGCTTGAAGCCCCCCACTCCTTGGCGGCCGTATTTTTTATCTTTTTTAGATAACTATTTTTGTAATTTCTATTTTTGGTTTGTAATTATTTATTTAAGACTTGGGTTTTTCTATTGAATGCCTTTTTGAACATGTTTAGCTATTCATCCAATGTCATAATTACTCTCCACTTTTTATTGCTTTGTAATGTCGTCGACCCTTAAAGCCTTAGACCAATCATAAGTCGAACTTTCTAAGGATAATACTTCTGACACTTAAAAGCATAAACTTATAAGTTCAAAGAGATATTACCTTCTTTGAAGTTTAAACCTTTGAGGTGTTGGCATAATACCAGGGGATTTGTAATTTTTCAGGCCTTATCATCGATAGTGATCGCCTAAAATTTCTTTGGCCTGACTTTGGCGTCAGGGCTTTTATTTTGTCTAACGTTTTGCTAGGTCTTTTGGCCTGACTTTGGCGTCAGGGCTTTTGGCCTAGCCTTGTCACTAGGGCTTTTTGTTTTGCCTAACTTTATTGCTAGGTCTTTTGGCTTAACTTTGGCGTCAGGGCTTTTGGCCTAGCCTTGTCACTAGGGCTTTTTTGTTTTGCCTAACTTTATTGCTAGGTCTTTTGGCCTAACTTTGTTGCTAGGGCTTTTGGCCTAGCTTTGTTGCTAGGGCTTTTGGCCTGACTTTGGCGCTAGGGCTTTTGGCCTAGCTTTGTTGCTAGGGCTTTTTGGCCTAGCTTTGTTGCTAGGGCTTTTTGGCCTGACTTTGGCGTCAGGGCTTTTGGCCTAGCTTTGTTGCTAGAGCTTTTGACCTAACTTTGTTGTTAGGGCTTTTTGGCCTAGCTTTGTTGCTAGGGCTTTTGGCTTCGGCTTGCTTCGAGTGGACACGCTTTATGAAGGAATGACTTTCTTTTATTGACATAACAGTTTGATTACAAGCTATGCATAAAATCTTCTTAAATGCTCATAATTAAATGGACGGGGTAACCTCTCGCCTTCGGTGGTTTCCAAATAGTAGGATCCTGGTGCGGCGATCTCTACTACTTTGTACGGTCCTTCCCATTTGGCTGAAAGTTTGTTTTTACTGTCTAGCCTTGTGAATTCATTCCTTCTCATAACCATCTCCCCCACGAAAAATTGGCGAGCGCTGACTTTTCTGTTGAAATACCGAGCGGTCGCCAAGCGTATCTTTGCCTGTGTCTTTTCCGAGAGCCATCTTTTTTCCTCTGCTAAGTCGAGGTCAGTTCTGCGCTCGATCTCATTTGCCTCTGCGTTAAAGTGTAAGACTCTGTGGGTAGGCACTGCTAATTCGGCTGGTGCTACTGCTTCTGATCCGTACACTAAACTGAAAGGCGTTTCTCCTGTGGCCGCCTTAGGCGTTGTTCTGATTGCCCATAATACGTTTTCCAGTTCATGTGCCCAGTTCCCTTTGAATGGTCGAACCCTTTTCTTGAGTCCTGCTAAGACAACCTTATTGGCTGCTTCAACTTGCCCATTCGTTTGAGGATGATGTACTGAGCTGAAACGATGGTCCACATGATATTCTTCACAGAGCCATTTCAGCTCCTTTCCAACAAATTGCGGACCATTATCACTGATGAGTACCTTAGGAATGCCAAACCTGGAGAATATGTTGACCTGCAGGAACTTGATGACCTGAAATTCTGTTGTCGAAGCTAGAGCTTTCGCCTCTACCCACTTAGTGAAGTAGTCGATTGCCACTATAATGTGAGTACGCTGACCAGTGCTAATGGGAAAAGGACCCAATATATCGATTCCCCATTGAGCGAAAGGTCAGGCACCTGCCATTGGGGATAATAATGTCGATGGTCGACCCGATCGTGGTTCAAACTGCTGGCAAATCTCACACTTCTGTGTTAACTCGGCTGCATCTTTTCCCAAGGTCGGCCAGTAATATCCCAATCTGAATATTTTCCTGCTTAGTGATCGAGCACCTTCATGACATGTTGCTGCCCCTCCGTGAGCTTCTCTAAGAACCTTTTCCGTTTCAGGATGAGCAACACACCTCAAGTAATGCGTCGAATAACCTCTTCTGTAGAGTTCTCCATCGATAATTAGATAACTGGCTGTGAGTCTTCTAATCCTCGTGGATTCTCCTTCGTCCTCCGGGAGGATTCCTTCTTTTAAATAACTCTGGAACAGGGTCATCCATGTGACTTGTCCTTGGATGTTGAAGACCTCTGCTCTGCTTTCCAGGACTGAACATAGAGCTTTCTCTAGAAATTGTACATCCTGGACTGTCGCCCCTCTGAAGGCTAGTTTACTCAAAGAATCTGCCATCTGGTTTTCTTGGCGAGGAATAAACTCAATCGCGAAATTTGGGATTTCCGCGACCAGCTTTTTGGCAATGCCGAGATATTTCTTCATCTTTTATCTCTTTGCCTCGTAGGCGCCATTAACCTGATTGACAATAAGCTCTGAGTCACTTTTTACCTTAAGCGCAGTTATACCCATTCCTTTTGCTAGTCTGAGTACAGTGATAAGAGCCTCGTATTCTGCTTCATTATTGGTCGCTGGAAATGTCAAGGCGATCGCATACTTCAGAGGCTCGCCCTCAGGAGGAATAAGAATTAAACCTGCCCCCGAGCCTTCCTTTGATGAAGACCCATTCGTATAGAGTTCCCAGATTTGATTGTCGTCTGCTGACTGACTTGGCCTGTTTTCTGCTTCTGTTTGACCATTACTCGTGCTTTCCACTATAAAATCAGCTAGTGTTTGACCTTTGATGGCCGTTTTTGGCGCAAATTTGATCTTGAACTCGCTGAGCTCGATCGCCCACTTGACCATTCTTCCTGAAGAATCTGGCTTCATCAGGAAGTTTTTGAGAGGTTGATTGGCGAGGACGGTGATGTCGTGCGCATGAAAGTAAGGTCTCAGCTTCCGAGCAGCAATAACTAAGGCATAGAGATACTTCTCAATCTGGACATATTTTATTTCTGCTGAGTTGAACATTTTGCTAATGAAATACACTGGACTCTGAACATTATTTTCCTCCCTTATTAAGACAGCAATGGCTGCCACATCGCTAATGCCTAGATAAAGGAAAAGCTGCTCGCCTGGAACGGGATTTGCCAGAGCTGGGAGTGTTTGGATATGCCTCTTCAAGGACTGGAACGCTTCCTCGCAGTCTGGCGTCCACTCGAACTTGCGGTTGGCCCTCAAGGTTTTGAAGAATGGGAGGGACATGTCGCTCGCTTTGGAGAGGAAGCGGTTGAGAGCAGCTAGGCGTCCATTCAGGCATTGGACTTCCTTGTGGCAGGTTGGCGACTTCATTTCCTCTATGGCCTTTAGCTTTTCTGGATTTGCTTCGATTCCTCTTTCACTAACCATAAAACCCAGAAATTTACTGGACTTAACCCCGAAGGCGCATTTGGCAGGATTCAGGCGAACACTGTGTCTTCTCATGCATTCGAAAGCTTCGCGGAGGTCCGCCGTGTGAGGATTGCCCTTGATGGTTTTGACGAGCATATCATCCACGTAGGCCTCCATGTTCCTTCCCAGTATGTCCTGGAACAGTCGGTTCACCATCCGTTGATAAGTTGCCCCAGCATTGATAAGGCCAAAGGGCATCACCTTGTAGCACAGAATGTCCCCATCAGCATAAAAAGCGGTGTGAGCCTCATCGTCGGGATGCATTCTGATCTGGTTGTAGCCTGAGTAGGCGTCCATGAAGCTCAGCATCTCATGACCCGATGTAGCGTCGACCAGCTGATCAATCATCGGAAGGGGATATGAATCCTTGGGGCAAGCTTTGTTCAAGTCGCGGAAATCGACGCACATCATCCACTTGACGTTTGATTTCTTGACCAAAACTGGGTTGGCGACCCAGCTCTGGAATCTTACCTCTCTGACGAAGTCAGCTTCAATCAACCTGCCGACTTCCTACCTGATCGCCAAACGCTTATCCGCCCCGAATGATCTTCTCTTTTGGGCGATCAGATTGATGGAGGGGTCTATCCTGAGCTCATGGGAGATGATATCTGTGCTGATTCCTGGCATGTCGCTCGGCTGCCAGGCGAAGAGCTCTTTAAATTCCTTGAGGAGGGCGGTCATGGCCTCCTTCTGATCTTCTTTCAAGGTGGTCCCAATGCGCACTTTTTTGTCTGGACCATCGATCTCGACCTCCTCCAATTCCTCTATAGGTGCTGGCCGAGCCAAGTCCTCGCGGGGGTCGGCCTCTGTTTCGATGGCGAGCGCCTCCCTTTGGTTCTTCCTGCGTAAACAGTTCACATAGCATTGCCGCGAGGAAGGCTGATCTCCTAGCACTTCTCCAATCCCGTTCGGAGTAGGGAACTTCATCTTCTGGTGGACAGTGGAGGCCACAATCTTATTTGGGTTGATCGTGGTCCTCCCTATGATGGCGTTGTAGGATGTAGGTGAATCGACCACCAGGAAAGTGACCGACACCTTGATGCTTTTCCACCCCTCGCCAAAAATCACTAGCATGGTTATAGCCCCCAGTGGATAAGTTGTTCTTCCCGCAAACCCGATCAGCGGAAAGTCGACCCTCTTCAGGTCGCGTTTGGACTTGCCCATCTTCTCAAAGGCGTCCAGAAATAGGATGTCTGTCGAGCTGCCTCCGTCGACCAGAATCCTTGCAACATCACAGCCGTCAATATCTGTCGTAATGACCAGAGCATCGTTGTGGGGCGTGGTGACATGTGCCAAATCATCTTCAGAGAATGAGATGACAATGTTCTCTTCAGGACGGGGTCGATTCCCCAACTGGACTGCTGTAGAGATCTGAGTGGCGTAGACCTCTCTGGCGCTTGACCTCTCGCCGCCTGCACCGAATCCTCCTGCACTGAATCCTCCTGCAATCAGATTCACTCTCCTCTTGCTTCCAGAAGGCTCAGCTTGCTCTGCAGGGGCTGGCGAACGATGCCTCCTGGGGGGCGTTCGACTTCTGTCTCGCCCTGCCACAAATTCTTTCAACATTCCCCCTGAATCAGCCTCTCTATGTCCCGCTTCAAAATTTTGCAGTCATCTGTCTTGTGGCCTTTGCACTTGTGGTATCTGCAGTAGCTCTCGACATCCTTGCCCATGGGCAGCCCACCTCGACGAGGCATCGGTGGCCTCGCCAAGGATCTCCTCTCCATCTCGACTAGTACCACTGAGATCTGCCTATTTAAAGGCGTGAAGTACTCAGGGATCTCTGGATGGCGAGGCGCTGGAAGAGACTCGACTCGGGTCTTGCTTTCCTTTCCCTTCTTCTCATTCTTTACCTCCTTCTTACCATCGCGTCGGGGTTCATGGGTTACCCTTAGCGAGGTCGTCAGGAGGTTAGCCCTGACGTTTGCGCGTTCAAGGTTTATGAAACCTTTTGCTCTGGATGCCAGCTCCTCCAACGTCTCAATCTCCTTCACGTGATAGCTGTTTCACAGCTTTCTCGAGGCCTTGTTGGCCACATCCAGACCTCTGTAGAAGGCTCGAATGATCTCCCCATCCGAGATTCGGCAATCTAATTCTGTGACGTTCTGATGAAAACGCCTGTAGAAATTGGACAGCGACTCTCCCGGATGCTGTTTGACTGAGTCAAGGGCGACCACGCTCTTCAGCAACTGGCGCTCGCCCATATATCTCTCCAGGAACTTGCTTCTTAACTCTGCCCAAGTTCTGATTGATCCTGCAGGGAGGCCGAAGAACCAGGACGAAGCCGAACCCGAAAGAGTAGATGGAAATAGCAAAGCCAAGTGATTGGGATCGTTTGACCTACCCAGAAGGGAGGCCTCATGTTTGTTGACATGTACGGTGGGATCTCCTCCACCGCTATACTCAGGTATGGCCCGAGCAACCACATCCTTCAGGATTTTGATAGCGTCGAGCCCGTTGGTAAAAGGATGAGAGGACTGCTCCTTGAAGGGAGCTACGACTGTCAACTGTCTTTCCTGGAGCCTTTTGTTGAGGAGGTCATCCATCTGATCCACGGTGCAGTACATGGGAGAGGCTCCGGGTGGAGGAGGACCGGAAGGATTGGCAGTATATGCGGCTGCTGTCTCCTTGGTGTGTGCCGGAGGTAGGGACTGCTGACCTGACGTCATCTCCTGATCCTCCTGAGGCGCAGTGGGACCATGATTTTCCGCTTCCGAAGGTGAGGGCCCTATGGCAGCAGGGCGGTGGTTTTCCTTAGGAGCAGAGGGAATGTTTTCTTGAGGAGCAGTGGCTTGGCGGCACGCCTGTCCTAGGATGGCTTCCAGCAGGGAGACCATCTCGGGGGTTAAATTAATATCCTGCCCCGCAATGTGGACTGTCTGCGGTGCCGGGGCTCCGTTTTGATCAGCAGCGGGGGTCGGTCTTGAATCACCGACATGTTCTCGAGCTGTCCGCAGAGGAACAGCATTAACTCCTGCTCGACTGGCAGGTTCCTGTTGAAGCGGTGAAGCGGCGGCGGAATCAGAGCTATCTAAGGATGGCTCCCTGGTCTGGTTCCGACGGTTGCTTTGGGATCGAGTTCTCATGGCTGAATTGCTCGTTTCCCACAGACGGCGCCAAATGTTGGATCGTGAAATCCTGGATGCTGATCTGGCAGTGAATTGAATGCCAGACAAGGTTGGGAAGACGCTTCTGCTCCAACTCCGGTGAACCTGCAGGTAGGGGAGCGCAACAGAGGGGGTGTCTCTGGGTCCCTCTCCGATGCTTAAATGAGTATATGTGTGTATAAAACTCAAAACGTAAAGAACGTATGTAAAGCAAGGGTATTTATAGGGTAAGAGAGATAGAACCGTATAAAGCAGCTGAATATCTTAGTGTATATTGTGTTGCTGAAGATTCGGATCGTGGGATATGGGAGTTACTGCGAGATATTGCAGTTACCAAATCTAATCTTTAGTGAATATGTGACCGAGATACGCGGGATATCATGGCCACTTTCTTATTAACGGTTCTGCGGGACCAGAGGAGAGAGGCAAGGCTCTCTTCGGGGCGAGCAGTGAGATGTCGCGGCTTTAGTGAAGAGTGGCGAGCACTCAGGGCGCTCTCAGAGTCCTTGGGCTCGATTTTGGGCCATTCTCTGGAGGCCGGTCCGGTTCAAATGTCATGGGTTTACCCCCTCTATAGTTATTGGGTCTTTGAGGCCTATTCCTTACTGGGATGTCACTATCGATACCCAACACTACCTAACGACATAAATCTGATTGACTGATTCCACATCGCATAGTTCTCAGGGTCAGTCAACGTCACATAAATCATATTAAGGGCAGGATTATCACTCGCATGAAGATATAAGGGATGATGAAAGTCTACCTTATCCATGGCCTCATGATCCACCTCATTGGTGAAAAATACCTCTGCTTCCTTGACTGGTTTAGTTTCGTCCATGAAGAAAACAACATATTGAAGAATTTAAAGATCAGAGGAAGAACGATACCTCACAAGAAAGAAACCGAAGCAGTTTCTGTCTAAAACCGAATTCAATCTGAACACCGTTCTGAAGACAACGTCTCCAACAGACGCAGCAGGTCAGCAAAAAACACCAGAATCGCAGACAAGCGAGTCGAATAACGCCTCAGAGCTCTGATACCATGTTCAAATCGGACTATGAAGATGAGAGAAATAACCAGAAACCCTAAAATAAATAGAGACAAGACTTAGGGTTCATCATATCAATTCTTTCATATGGTGATTCTCCCCCTTAAATACAAAACCCTAAGGAATGTTATAATTGTCAATTGCAACAAAATGAAAATGAAAATAAGCAATAGTTGGACCGGACCGAACAAACAAACACAACACTGGACCTGACCAAAATACATATGGGTCACTATGAAGACCCAACCCAAGAATTAGAAGAAGAAAACAAATAGACAAGCGTGCACATATCTTAATAGATAGAACATCCATCCATATGTATCTTGTTCTTATAAGCTTATATCATCATGCATTGTTCTTATAAGTTGAAAATAAATCCCAAAGTAATAATAGGGGTATTATAGAATATAATAAGAAATAAAGCTACTTTTAAATTTTACTAAATTACAGATCTTATTATTATGTCTTTGTTTTCACTAATCATTAATTTTCAGTTAGGTTATCAACCTCTCCACATCCAATCAACTTGCAGATAAATTGTGTCAAATCAAACTTTCTATAGGCCAACTTTATAGTCCTTATTTCGATATCACAATCCATATAATGATAGTGATACTCCACATAAGATGAAGAAGAAAGTCAAATATCATGATACAAAATGCAATCAACCACTCTAGATTTTGCTATAAACACTAGAGTTTTGGTCCTTTCCTCCATTTAGTAGAAACTTTATCATTTAATTTTTTATTTTGGACACTCTACTCTACTAAAGTATACTATCGGTCTAGTATAACAACTACACTCAATCAATGTATTTTGTATATGTGATTACGGTGCCGAATTTAGAAATTTTATAATGGGGCTCACTAAATATATTATTATATACAAACTAGATAATGAGTTAATATTTTAAATTAAAGGGGTCTTTCAAAATAAAAATGTGATTCATAATGTATTTTCCTCTACAAATAAACTTAACATTTTAATAAAAATACCAAAAAAAAAAACAGAATGACAAATATTCTCGTTCCTTTGGCTGCATCTGCTAGTAATGACTACAATATTATGGTTGAATTATCTACAATTATAATAGAAGTAATAATAATTGTAAGATTGTAAAATGTTGTGTTAGTCTTACTTTGTTTTGTCTGTTTTTTTTAAGACAATGACGTAAGAATACAAACTAATTAATGTTCCTGTTTCTTAGCATGTGCATATTTACAAGAGGGGTTGTATGGTCACACTAGACTAGCCACTAACTGAAAGGCAAAACTACAACCCCACACAGAACAAACAAAGGGCAAAAAGATAGGATGCAGATTTTGTGTTTCATTTTTTCTAATTATTTTGAAATGATACATTTTGAGGTAGGTGAGCACTATCTATAATATATTTCCGAAATATACCTTAAAATAAAAATTAAAAACAAAATATTCTTACTTTTAAAAAAATGCAAAAGTATATCTACCTGAATTTGTAAGTGGACATAAAAGTATCTCATTTCGACAAAAACTATCTCTTAAGCTAAAAAGTATTCTTTATTATGATAATCATTGTTTCTTAGACCCTTTTCCCTCAAAATGATTGTTTTTTTACATACAAATAAAACGTTAAGCACAACTTTCACATGACCGCGAATACCATTCGTGGGTGGAACTTACACCCATGAATGACATTCGTGGATGATATGGCATCCGCGAACGGCATTTGTGAGTACACTTTTTTCAGTATATCCACCCACGAATATCATTCACGGATAAGTATACTTTGATATATTTGTTCAAAACTGAGTATATTTCGGTATTTACTTTTATTTCAAGGAAAAAAATCAACTATCTTGTAGGGTAAAACTGATCCGGTTTGACCATTTCCTCCTTATTTAAGTTGTGTATTTATGTTTCCGAATGGTATGTTTTCACAAAAATATCCGACCAATAAACCGTACAAAAATAAATAATCAGTTTGTTCAAAATATAGATTTTCAAACTGATTTTTCGGTTTTAAAAAAAAAACTCAAAATGAGCATTGAAACCAACATTAAACAACTCAATTGATCAATGTTTATATAATTTTCTACTAAAATTATGTAATCAATTAAAAGATTGATTGAACATCTAAATTAATATTAATGTGTATGAATCTTATTAAATACTACTTATTCACATAATATACAAAAGTGTATATGTATTAGCAGTCGGATGAGTTCTCATAGTTTTTTAAATCCTTATACCGAACCGGACTAAAAATCTGAACTACAGTAGAAAAATTCAACCACAAACCAATCTGTATCATTTTCAATACAGTCCATTTTCTGTTGTTTTTTCCGAACTCACCGATTTTTCCTTCCGCTCCTGCTATCTAGCCAGCCATGTGTGAATGGAATAGGACATCCTGCTATCTAGCCAGCCATGTGAATGGAATAGGACATGGAGAATCTGGTGTTGTTTTCTGTACTGCTATATAGGGTCTCCACTCATCGTCAAAAAATCAGTCGACAAATAAATATTTTTTTACTGACGGAATATTTGTGACAAATTTCGTTGTTAAACTTTCACCGACGGGACATTCGCCGACGAAAGATGTACCGACGAAATCTATTTATACAGACGGAATTATTACTTTTATCGACGAAAACATTTCGTCGGTAAATAGGAGAATTTCAGTAGTGGAAGATGGCAGGTGCAGTTACTAAATCAACCTATGACTATGGATTATTTGTATTTTCAAGTGAAAATTAAATTGAATTATTACACAAAATGAAGAATAATCACTACAACAAAGTAATTTCGTTATTATATCTTGTTTCTTCAATTTATTTGTGAGTTAGAGGTGTCTTTGTTTGACTTGAAACAAACTGAGATTAACTAAGAATTTTCTGATTATTGGACAATAATTCAAAATATAGATAATAAGAATAAAATCTAACTAAAATAAATCACACAGTACAAAATGAATATACTCGTGATAAAATTGATCAATTAAACTATTGGATTATTACATAGAAATTTTACGAGGTAATTTATTTATAGTAATTAAATTGTTGCAATTAAAAGCATCAACTAAATACAATGTATAGCTATTCTAACTAGTCAGTAAAATTAGGTCGGACTCAGTCGAATTAATAATTGGATTGAAAAGTCCGACATACTAATAAAACAAAGTTATCGACCAATCTCTGTTTTAAACACCGAACATATTAATTAGTAGGATTAATCATGAGCGGACCGGACCGGTCTTGCAGGTAAGACCGATACCCAGATTTTGGTCTTGACCTATGGAGGACCGAGATCGAAATCGACTTTGGCCAAAAAAGTCTGTCTGAGTCAGTCGTCTTGCTTGATTCGGGCCGGTCTCAGTCTTGGACCGAATTGTTTGGTAAAGCAAAACAACTGGATTGACAAAAAAAATCACCAAAGTTTTGGTCTTGAACTCGCTCGCTTCTCGTCTTCCATCGCACTTCCCTTATGGAAACGATCCAATGGTAGTTGAATGCTTCAAGGTCATGAATTACTAGTGTTTCAAGGGTTAGGACATGAATTTTTAGGGGTTTCTTCAAGGTCGACTCAGTCCAATCCTAGTTGGGCTTTTAGTCCAATCTTAGTCGGACCGGTCTCGGGCCGGTCTTGGTTTTAGTCGGACCGGTCTCGGGCCGGTCTTGATTTTAGTCGGACCGGTCTCGGGCCGGTCTTGATTTTAGTCGGACCGGTCTCGGGCCGATCTTGTCGGGAATTCAGCCTAGACACTTTTTTTTATCACCCCTTACTAATTAAGACAATTTGTAATCTATTTTTTTTTTTTAAATTTAGCACTTTTTTTGTCGCTAGAGAATATAGCATAACCAAACTTAATGGATGAAATAAGCACTTTATATTTTAGTTACTGAAGAACTCAAATATTTTAATAATAAGAATTTGATTAATCTGATTTATTCAGGTCTCAGTAAAAAAAAATCACGTGGAGAAATTTACAGGAACCAAATCAAAGCATATATGGAAGTAAATTTTGAAGTATTAAAACTTCTGCTCTAAGTTTGACTGCTAATCAAGTTAGAATTGAGTTTTAGAGCAAAAGTATGTCCACTAATGATCACTTGCAGCATCTTATTCACACTAATTATTCCTTCACTTCAGCATTCCTTATGGAATTTTTTTAAAAAGATTCATGTGTCTTATTTGTCTAAAGTTAGATTACTTGTTTGACCATCAATATTAATTATTAACTTAGTGCTCGCTCTAATGTAATAACAATTCCACTTGCATGCGCAGCATAAGGTAAGGTAATTAAATTTAAAAACAAATTACAAAGTATCAATATCATCATCATAATAATAATAATTCATTATTATTATTATTGATGATGATGAGGGTTGGCAATTATTGTCTAACCTATATAACAAAAAGGGTAGTCTTTTAAAGAGCAAATTTGTGTCAAAATTTCTGAACATCATTAATTTGCTCCCTTTTCTTTCTAATCAACGCGTTATTAAGTCCTCATCATGCCAAAAGGAGGAGGAAAGTTTGCTTGGTTCGATCTCGTTTCACCTCAACACCCGATGCAATGCTAAATAAGCCGCGAATCGATACCCTATAAGCATGATCCCCATGATGAACACATCGATCCACAGACCATCTAACCCGACCGCCTTCACTGCCGGAAAGTCACCTACTCGACAGAACTCGCCCTTTGAACACTCATAGAAATCATCTCCATTGTATTGAACGCCAAGGAGAAGCTTGAAGCAATAGTAGCTATAGCTCAAGTACTTGAGCCACTCGATGAATGGGGGTATCTGCTGAACGTAGTAGCCACCTGCAATGAGGAAGACCATGGTTGTGACCGAGGCTAGGGTTGTAGCTTGCTTTACATCCATAAGGATGGCCCCGAAGGCCAAGCCCAGGCTCTGAGAGACTAGGACTGCATAAAGAACAATGAGCAAGGAGAGGATGAAGGTAACCGGGTCAGGCTTGAGACCCCCCATCCAGTAGATTATGAAGGTGAATGCGGTTGGGAGGGCAAGCTCCAATGGGAGGTCTCCCACGGTTCGGGCCACGAAATACGAGGAAAGGTGGTACATGCCGGACGATTTCTCCTTCAGAAGCATGCGCCGCTCTTGAGGGAATGTGAAAACCGCGTTGTAAAGCGGGTAGAAGCCCCAGAACACAGAGAAGAAGAAGAGCAACGCGATCTGCAAGAAACACGACCATGTAGTTTTCTGAGGTTTTTTTTTTTATATAGAATATAATTGTCATGTCACTTCCATCCTATTCAAACGTAGAAAGGTTGGATCTTCCAGGTTATGGTATTTCGTTCTATATTGAGAGGAGAGCGTGAGAGTGAAGCATAGAATTGGATGTCCACTGTGTTCGAGATTAGTGTGTTTTGGAATCTCAAGACTGGATCAGATATTAAACTTACCCTGTCAGAAATGTGAGAGGTGGGTGTGTGCCACCACAGTAGACCACCGAGTATAGCCACACTGACGACTTGAAAGATTCTTAATCGATTGAAAGATTCGAATCTACGTTCTCTCAGACCTCTTTGTAACAGCACCTTGAACTGATGACACCAACTTGTGCTCCACTGATCGCTGTGTCCTGATAAACATAATAAGGATTAGAGATTAATTCAGGGTTTAATACTTTCAAAAACTTCTGATCAGTATATATATATACCTTTCCCAAAACTGTAGGTAGTGTTGACATCTACACTACAAAGTTCGGCTTTCAACCTCGTCGATATGTTCTTGTCGTACGCTGTTACAAGGGTATCCCTCACGGTCTTCTTCTCTTGGTCGGGGCTCTCTTCTTGCTCGATCGATTGCTTCGAATCGGGACTAATTCCTGGAACGGGAAACTATACGAGTTAGCAAAAACTGTACGTCGGTTGGATATGAACTTTCCTAAAATGGAATGATAGGGTTATCGATGGATGTGTATAATAAAATTTTGTTGAATTAATTTGAGATTTGAGAGAAAGAATAGAGTTCAAATCACACCAAAATTTGGTTTTATTTTAATGTATTAACGCAGTTGGACACATGTCATAGAAGATTTGTTTGAAAAATAAAATAGATTATCTGCTCAAATTCTACAGTCCCAAGACTGTGTATTGCAGTATAAAATAGTGGAATTACCGTTGGCAAGATCCAGTAAGAGATCAGCAGGATTGATAGTCAAGGAAGTGGAGAATCCAATGGAAGAAAAATACTCCATGGCCGTCGATGCAGGCCCGTAGTAAATCGGGCTGCCCTCCGACAACAACACGACCTTATCAAACATATGGTAAAGTCGGCTCGAGGGCTGATGAATCGTGGTCACTACGGTCCTGCCACCACTAGCCAGCCTCTTCACAGTGGTGATGATTTTCTGAGCAGTGGTCGAGTCCAAGCCAGAAGTCGGCTCGTCAAGTAGCAGAAGGCTCGGGTTAATGATCATCTCCTGACCGATACTGACCCGTTTCTTCTCCCCGCCCGAAACACCTCTAAAAAGCGGGCCACCGATCATGCTATTTCTGCATCGGACCAGCCCGAGCTCAGATATAATGCTTTCTACGTGGCAGAGCTTCTCTTCTCGGGTCAAGCTGTTGGGCAGCCTTAGGAGGGCGGTGAAAAGTAGGGTTTCGAGTACGGTCAGGTGAGGATAGAGGACATCGTCTTGGGCCACGAACCCGGTCCGTCTTTTGATCGAGCCCGAGAAAGGTTGCCCGTTGTATGTGATCTTGCCTGACAGATTGCCTGAGAGTCGGCCACCGAGGGCGGTCAGGAGGGTGGTCTTGCCGCTGCCTGACGGGCCGAGCATGGCTAGTATTTCTCCTGGGCAGACCAAGCCCGTTACTCCGCTGAGGATTGTCTTCTCTTTCGAGCTCCATGTTTCGCCCCAACAGAAGGCTTTGCGTTCCAACTTTACCTTGTAGACAACCTCTTCAAACTGTCAAACAAATACACAGTTAAGAGAGAGAGAGAGAGAGAAATGAGAGAGAGAGAGAGAGAGTGTGTGTGTGTGAGAGAGAGAGAGAGAGAGAGACCTTTAGGGTTATGGGAAACATACAGACTTGCATGAGAGATGGAGGAGTGGGATGAACAGGGAAAGCAAGAACAGCCTCCGAAGGTGGCGGAGGTGACATATCGAGCCGTGGTGGAGGGTCTCTTTCCGGCGAGGAATTAGAGTTGCAGAACGCTGGATTAGGAGCTACAGAGCTCATGTGGTGCTCAATTCAAGAAGTGCTGGCGTTTTTGAATAGTGCGTTCTAGGTAAGATGAAGAGGATTCAGGAGAAGTTGAACGAGAGATGAAACGGAGAGAGTGTTGGGTTCCTTAACTGCTGTGTGTTTAATTGAGCTCCCCAAAGTGAAGTGAGGAGATGGAGGTACATATATAGTAGTAGTAGTAGTGGAGGACTATGGATTTCAACTGTTTGTAAATAAAAATTAATGTTTTTCGCGAGGTGTTCTACGGGCCACTAACCAGGAGAGCAGTATTCTAATCTTAATATAATTGTTGAGCATCTAGAATAATTCTTACTTATACCAGTATGTATGTAAAGAGTAAAATACTGAATATAAATATATTTTTATTCTCAGATCTAGAATGTGATTAATGTGTATGTATCTACTTTCTTTGTTCCATTTAACTTATTCTCATATATACATATATCTTACGGTAACCAAAATACTCATTTTAAACCTATATATTGAAAAACGTCAATTAAGATATATACAATTGGGTATGATTTGGTTTTAAGGTATGGTTTTAAAAGAAATATAAGAACCAATAAAATTAGTTTCTGTTCCAATAGCAATGAACCGGAACCGAATATTTCACTTGATAAAAAATATTCATATGTTCATGAATAATATCATATTCGTTACTTGACTATTGTTAGTTGACTTCTTATTATATGTTTCATTTTTATTATAATAGAAATATATAATACAAATTAGTTTTTTTATAAAATTTTAGGATTCATTTTAATAGAGTCTAACATGATATTAATAAGTTTCAAATAGACTTCGAGTAAATTATTAATAGAGGAGGGTTTATATATAATAGTGTTCAACAATATTTAAATTTATAGAAAATACAGTAGCTACTCCATTTAATAGTTCATATCTACAAAATGTTTCAATTCATTTGTTATGCATAAAAAATAAAAGAAAATTCCAATGGGGATTGGGGAAGCCGCATTGAATTTTTTAATATTAGTCGCTTGATAAAGAAAAATACAGCTTTATTCTAACAATATTTAAAATGAAAATTCACATATTAAATTATTATTTTTGTGTATAACTAGAGGTTGATTTATATTTTAAACAAACGTACGGTAAGAAGATATAACGCTTAACTTAAGGGTCTATGAGCCATTAAACTCAATCAAGAAATTACACTCAATCAAGAGATCTTTCGAACAAAAAAAAAATATCAAGAGATCAGAGGTTGATTTATTTATTCTTTATCAAATCATAACTAGGATTGAAACTGGTGCAGGTATGGTGCGATATTTTATCAGATGTACTATATTTTTGTAACTATATATTATAAATATTATCATCGTGGATATGCATTTTATGATTAATTACCTGAACAATTATTTATGTTGACAGATGTGACTGAACGGTTCAAATTTGAGCTCAACCGTTATTTATGTTGGCAGATGTGACTGAACGGTTATATCCGTTAATTAAATTCGTTAAACTTACGGCATGTGACCTTCTTCAAGCTTAAACTTCCAAAGATACCCTTCTCCGTATATAAAACCCAACTTCCTACTCTTCGTTTCTCTCCTCTCCTCAATCGTAGATGAATCAAGGAAAGCTTCGCTAGGTTAGACGTTAGAGAGATACATTCTTCTGTGTCTCGTCTTGCCTCTTCTATGTCGGCTTTATGTTCTTGTGGTCTCTGCGGGATTGATTCTCGCGCACTTCGACCTAATCGACAATTCTCTTCGTGGAACCCCTCCAGCAGGTGACCCCATGGTTGCCTCATGGTTGTGCTCCCATGATTGCCCCAATTTTGAGGTAATTTCATAGTGGATAACCATAATTCGTTTTGCTGATTTCCATTGTTGTCAATTATGTTTTTGATATTTGTTTCCTTATGAATTATCCTGTTATGGTTTACGATCATATTGCATTTCATACTTTTTGGGTATAATTCATCTACTTTGTAGTTTGTTAGTTGTTGTCTGTGTCGGGGTCTCTCTGAATGAGGTCTTAGTGTTAAATTGGAAGTCTTGATCCTGTTGTTAGGACTCAGATCAGTCTTCTTTGTTAGCTAGACTTGGATTATTCATCAATTAAAAAGATTCTTGTTTATTAGTTATTGTCCTTCAGTTTATGACGAAATCTTCTTGTTGGTAACTTCTGGTACAACATGAACCATTGCTAGTAGAACTTCTTTATCATAATCCATAAACATAGAAAGGGGTAGAATCGTCTTTAAATTAGGTCACGTGACTTCCTCGTCACAGTCAGACGGAAATATGTGACGGAAACTTAACGGAATAACCGTTCAGTCACATCCTCAAACTTAAGTAACGGTTCAGTCACGCAAAAAAAAGAGTAACATTTTAATCACACAAGTCAAAGATAAGTAATTGTTGATGTAGTTTACCCTACTTTTTAATATCATAACTGTATTAAATTATTAATAACTATGTTTTTTAATATCCCATATTTTATTATGGGAAAATTAGAAAATTGCACTCGGATGTTTGTACTCGTTGCTAATTGAACTCATAATGTTTGTTATCACACCCCAGATGTTTCAGTTTGTTGGTAATTGGACTTTTCCGTCCATTATCGTTTGTTGTCCGTTAAATTATTCTCACGTTCTATTCATGTGCTTTACTAATAAATAGCTATTGCGAAAATACCCTAGCCACACTTCTCTTGATAAAACTCCATGTCCTCAATTTTTCATTTTCATTTGCGTTTTCTACCTTCGATCGGTTGTAGGTTCAACTCGTCATCTTTGCGTTTATGAGCCACCGGCGCCGTGCTCCGTCGTGGGGATTCTCCGGCTTCACCTTCAAGACGCAGCAAAAGACAGATAACTAGTACATCCACGGGTGCTGTTGTCGCCGCTGAGGTCTGGATCCAGTTCGACACAATTTTTAACGACAAATTTGGAACTTATCCCGTGGAGGAGCTCCTGCATCAGGCTCACCTGAGACCTTTACTTCCAAAAGAGTCGCGACAACAATTCAGCTTGAACGACGACGTGGGCAAATTCTTTAACAACGGATGGTGGGAAGGTGTGGTCATGGAGGATCTGGGGAACGAAAAATACAAGTTCTACTTTAGGCCTTCAAATGAGAGTTTGCAATTTGAATGGAATAATCTGAGGCTTCACCGCGAGTGGATTAATAATGCATGGATTCCTCCTTTCGACGAAGAATAAATTTGCTTGAAATGTTGATTAGAGTTCCTAGAGTTAGAAATATGAATTTATTGATTAAGGAGATTTGATCTAGAAAAGGAAATGAAGGAGTTTTAGTTAATTTCCCTTTGTTGAGTGAAACAACATATCGATACAAAATTCATTATCATGGCATCTTATATTGTCGTTTTGTTTTCATGGTAATGATAGTAATGCAACCTTGTAGAAAGCACCAGCCACAAATGAGGTACAACCTGAGGCACCAAACACGAACAAGGTGAAAGCAAAGCCCACCAAAGCATTACCTGCAAAGCTTAAGAAGGGAATGTTGGTCGAGGTAAGTAACGACGAGGATGGATACCGAGGTGCTTGGTTCCTAACAACAATAGTGAAAGATATTAGCTCATGGAAAATATGCCATTCAGTACAAATACTTAAAAAAAATCATGTTCTTTTCTCTTCCCATCATTTCCCACTAAACTTACACCACTTCACCTTTCTCCATCACTTTCTCTTCATGGACGGAGAACTCATCTAGCTTCACCCAAATCAAGAACTCCTTGGACTTCACATCGTTGAGTTTCTTAATCAAGTTCTTCTCGACAACAGCGATCACCTCGGTTGCGTACAACACAAGCTTCCCGATCTGATCGAACCGGTGCTTGGTCTCCGCTTTCTGGATCAGCCACACGAAGCCGGTCGCCTTGTCGTAGCCGCACTCGATGATGTACTTGAGAGGGAGGAGGCCATTGGGGAGGCGCATCTCCGTTAGAAGGGCATTGGATTTGTTGTGGGAGAGGTCGTGGTCACGGTACACCTCCGCCTTTGCGTTGATCTCGTCGGAGATTACCAGAGACACATTTCTTTATTCTCTTCTTATTCTTCACAAGGTCAGTGATGCTGAAAGACAAGGATATATTAGTATTTTTAGATTGCATCGTTTCGAAATAAACGGATCCACGTGATACTTAACAGGTATAATTAACGTTTGGTTCAATTACCAACAAAATAAAACATTCGGGTGTAATAACAAACGTCGAAAAACATGTGTCTAGTTACAAAAAATGTAAAAATACATGTGCATTTACTTACTTTTCCCTTTTATTCTAGCACCAGTTAAAAATAGTCTTTTTCTGGTCTTGAAATATTAATTTAACTATTAAAATATTATTATTTCAACACAATCAAATTTGACTTAACTTCCGTATATAAGAAATTCAAATTAATACAACACAAATTAGATATAACATTTTTAATATTATCTATCTATATAGTTATGGATCTACAGTAATTATAACCGTAAGCATAACCATTACATGTAGAAAAATTATTATTAGAACTGCACCATAATAATACAATTAACAAAAAAAAAAATGAATTCGAAAATTAGAATTTTTGAGTTTTCACTACATCATTACCGATTATGCATTATTACCGATCATTAATAAAGTGATTAATAATGTGATTTTGTTTAAATATTTCGTATTCAAATTCAACACCTTTTCATTTTACATATCGATATAAAATTCTACTTCTTAACCTACAAAATATATGGTAAATAATGACACTAGGACTTGTCAATATAACCAAGACTTCACTTTATACATGTGGAATCACTCAAACCATAAATTCTACACGTGGTAAAATTATAGGATCCGAATTACAAAGAATTGGGAATAGAGACTTATATATATATATATTCTCAAGTTAAGGATAAGGTAACCAATTTCTGCAGTACTTGTCACTTTCATACACCACTCCATGTAACAATCGTGCTTGAATTTAATTTGCATGATAGAAATTAGGGTTAAATAGCAAGTAGCTACATGAACTTTGGACGTTTTGCAATGAGCTACCCGAATTTTGAAAATTCAAAACGAGCTACCTCAAAATTGAAAAAGGTGCAAATAGCTACCTCCATCAAATTTTCAACGACTTTCCGACGGAAAATTGGACGGAGGTAGCTATTTGCACATTATTCAAAGTTGAGCTAGTCTGTTTTGAATCTTCAAAGTTCGAGTATCTCGTTGCAAAACGTCCAAAGTTCAGATAGTTACTTGGTATTTAACCATAAAAATTAATAGAATAAAAAGAATATATATATATATATATATATATATATATATATATTGTTTTGTAATACGTACTCCATAAATGATAATGATGATGATGCTTCCCACCATTTCCTTCACTGTGGTTACCTACTACACTATATACACATCGTGAAGCAAACTCAGGAAAAACTTCTCAAATTATGTATAAATTTCCATTGTACTATTACTTTTTGTATGGCCTAACTCTATGATGATATTCATATATATATATATAAACTCAAACATGATCATAACTATCCATTTTAATTTTTAATTGAAACGTAACTTTACCCATCAATTCTAGAGGTTTATTAATATAAAAGATCAGTAGGTGTCTATGAACTTTTGATATCCGATATCATATTGATGGATTTATGCGGTAAATAAAATTATTGTTACTTTGATTATTAAATTTGATATTTTTAGGTGTCATACAACCTCCACAATTTAATTCATGGCCAAAAAAAAAAAAATTGAATTGAATGGGTCCCACATACAACCTCTATCATATTTATGCAATTTATCGGTTATAGTAATTCCAAATTATACGTGGCTAAATACTACAGCCCATCAAACACTCCCTAAAACGGTTACGTAAAATGTTTTTTTTTAATACCTATTATAATTGTCTTTGTGCTACTTAATACTTAATTAATGCTTTAACTTGTTTGCGTCCCTTTCGGTTTCTTAAGATCACTCCAACCATTAACTATAATTAGTGCATCTAATGACGTACTAACCACACAATTAACGATACATTATATTGGTCGTACGTAGTTCATGACAAGGTGGCCGAAAACCAACCATGTATAATATAACTAAGGGTGAGCGAGCAGATCATTAAGACCATAATTGAACCGTAACCAATCGCGTTTGGACTGAAAAAATGGAAGTATTCTTAAACTGAAATTAACGTTATTATCTTATTGATCTTAATTTTGGTATTATATTGTTAAATATTATGGAACCAAACCGGACCATTAGACCATTAATTTTGGTGTTATATGATATACTACCCAACACAACACGATAAGAATAAAAAAACATTTAACGTTTTTTACTTGGTAAACATCGTACCAAATTCCAGAGACCGAAATTTATTACCCTTCGGTCCATTATCGAGACATATGAGGTCATTAATTAGGGAATCTCCTTATCATGAGGTCATTGATGATATACAATGCCCTTTCTAGTCGTGTGAAATAGTAAAATATAGCCTCCATTACTCAAAGTGGCATCAACACCATTACACAAAAGAGGGAGAATAATAAAGTATGTACCAACTATTATGTGAATTAACTACAACGCGGCATGGAGTCGGACAGATGGGAAAGGGGGCATTGGTGTAGTGGCCCGTGATTCTGATGGTCGGGTGGTCGGTGGGCTGAACCTTTCGGCCCAGTCAACCTCGATCGTGTTTTTGGAGGCCCTTGCGGTTCTCGAAGGTGTCAAGCTTGCCATCGAAAACAATTGGGCTTCAGTAGTTATAGAGTCGGATGCGGAAGTGGTTCTCAACCACGTTAGAGGTATAGTTCATTTTTGGGAAATAGAGACTATTATACAAAACTGTCTTTACTTGGCAGGTTCGATTAGGAACCTGTCCCGGGATTGGATACCAAGAGCCGCCAATCAATGTGCGGATTGGTTAGCTAAGCAGGCTTTAGGGGGGATGTGTCCTCCGGATTGGGTTGTTCAACCCCCACCTCCCCTCGCTCAAATTTTGCAGTGTGATTGTAATTGTAATCGGGGTCAAGAGTACCCATTTTTGTCTGATTAATATACGGGAAGTTTTTTGGCCAAAAAAAACAACTATTATGTGAATTTTTCTAAGCCCAGGGACACAGGTAAAGCAGGAAGTCGGAGAGATTTTCCTTTAAAAACCCAAGGACACAAGAAAAATGTGAAGTCGCGATCCCAATTGGATACGGTGGAGAAATGGCCAATATACTCTGCAAAGACACCTACTGTGCAAGGGAGTAAGAATGCTCATACTCAGGGAGGTAAGGGACAAGGTGAGGTTTCTAACATGTGTTAGTTCTTTCTATTTGGTTTGGTGGTACTTTTAACATATTATTTATGAATCAAGTACATCCTTCTAGTAATATGGTCCCTGAAAAAGCTCACATGAGACGGTTAAGCATATTATGTGGAATGTTAGAGGTTTTGGTAATCCAGCAGCTGCCAAGGCGGATAAGCATCTCATCCATATTCACAAGCCTACAGTGTCGATTTTAATTGACACTAGACTCAGTGGTCAAAAGATGGAAGTCCAAGCAGGGAAACTCCCGTTCAACAAGTTTCCGGGGTGGAAGCAAGAGATTTTAAGGGAGGTATTCTTGTGCTCTGGAATGATTACGAGACAAAAATTACAAAGATGGCGTCTACAGAGCAGGAATTACACTTCAAGATCCAGGTTATCCCCTCTAACCTGTCTTGGTTCATGTCTGCAATTTACGCTAGCCCCAATTTAAATGAAAAGATTACTATTGTGGGATAATCTTAAGTCTGTCGCAGCTACTATTTCTAGTCCTTGGCTAGTAGTTGGGGATTTTAATGATGTCACTAATAGTGCCGAAACATTGGGGGTAATAGAGTTTGCATGAATAGGGTGACTCTCTTTAATGATATGATCAGTGATTGTAACTTGATTGACCTTGGCTATAGGGGCCTAAGTTTACTTGGAGCAATTTGTGGGAGTCTGGTAGATTTATCCAGCAGAGACTAGATAGGATGATGGCGAACATGGATTGGAAATTTAGATTTCCCAATGCTTCTGTGACGCACCTTACGAGAACCCACTCTGACCATTGCCCGCTCCTTATAAATTCTGGTGGAAACAGTGGCAAAAGGGTAATTCAGCCATTTAGGATGGAACCTATGGCTTGATCACCCTAGTTTTGAACTTTTGGTTAAGAATTCTTGGAGAGAGTTTAGTAATAGGATCACTCCTGCCATCAACCATTTCCCTGATAAAGCTAGAGCCTGGAATAAAGAAATTTTTGGTAATGTGTTCCAGAGGAAAGAAAAAATCCTACGGAGGATCTCAGGAGCCCAAAAGTGTATTGCTATCTCTCCAAATGACTATATTGTCAATCTGGAAAAGAATCTTCAATCAGAGCTTTCTGACATTCTGGACCAGGAAGAAAATCTTTGGGCTGCAAAGTCGCGCACAAAGTGGATCAAAGACGGGGATAGAAACACCAAATACTACCACATTTCTACTCTTGTTAAAAGAAGAAGAAATAAGATCTTGGCCATGAAAGACTCAATTGGAAATTGAATCTTCGATGAGGGTATCATTCAAGAGGAATTTCAAAAATTCTTTTCAAATCTCTTCACAACTTTTAAGGTTTCCTCAACTATGGAGGTTGATCAGCCTGATTCCTGGAGATTTGCTCTCTCTGATAATCAAAGCCGTCGTCTTAACAATTCCATCACTTTGGATGAAATTAGGAAAGCCACTTGGGATCTTAAACCGTTTAAAGCCCCGGGGCCGGATGGCCTCCACCCGGCTTTCTTTCAAAAGTTGTGGAACTGTACGGGTAGCTCTGTGACTGAGGCTATCTTTGAGGTGTTTAAAAGGGGATCTATCCCGACTAGTTGGAACGAGACGTTTATCTGCTTGATTCAAAAATGTAGTCAGCCTAATTCAGTCTCCCAATTCAGACCTATTAGTCTTTGCAATTATATTTACAAGGTTTTTTCAAAAATCTTGGTGAATAGAATTAGACCAACTCTGAAAGATATCATCTCTCCTTTTCAGACTAGTTTTATCCCGGATAGAAGGGGTTCAGATAATGTCATTCTGCTTAGAGAAGTGCTGCATTTTTCAAAGCAGAAGCAGGGTAAAACTGAGTGTATGATCATCAAAATTGACCTTGAGAAAGCTTATGATAGAATTGAGTGGGATTTCATCAGAAGAACGCTCTTTTTCTTTAATTTCCCGGATAAAGTCATTCAGTTGATTATGAGTTGTATCTCCACGTATTCAATTGAAATTTTGTTCAATGGGGGGAAACTAGAAAAATTATATCCGTCCAGAGGGATTAGGCAAGGGGATCCTCTATCCCCGTACATCTTTATCCTATGCGTGGAATATCTGGCGTTTCTTATCGATGAAAAAGTTATGTAGGGACAATGGAAAGGAATAAAAGTGGGAAGATGACAGAAGGTAAATCAGGGGAAGTCAATCATGGTTTTCTCCAAAAATGTTCCAGCTACCCAAAGAACTCAGATAGCAACGAGTTTACAGTTTAGAACAGTTGAAAACTTTGGATCTTACCTTGGCTTTCCTTTGGATTTGTCCAACTCGAAAGTTAGCTCTTTTAACTTTATTTTGGATAAAGTTAGAAATAAACTCTCGGGTTGGAGGGCAAAGCTGTTATCAATGGCAGGTAGAGTGACGTTGGTCAAAACGGTCTTGTCCACTATCCCCTCCTACTATATGCAATGTACTATGTTGCCTAATTTAGTCTGTAAAGAACTGGACAGGATTAATAGGAATTTTGTTTGGGGATCCACGGACCAGAAGAGGAAAATCCATTTGATCAATTGGGAGGAAATAACAAAGCCGAAAAAACTTGGGGGTCTTGGTTTGCAGTCGGCTGTGTATCGTAACAAAGCTCTTTTGGGGAGTTTGGCTTGGAGATTGAAGAAGGATACGGCTCCTTGGGCTGTGGTCATTAGAAACATAACTTTTAAGCATGATAGAACTTATCTCGCTACTTCAAACAAAACGCCTTGTAATTGGAAAGCAATTAAGGAAGGTATGACCACCCTTAAATTAGGGTATGAGTGGGTGGTGGCAAATGGTAGAGATATTAAATTTTGGCACGATAACTGGGTGGGTAATCAACCCCTGCGAGCGACAATCTATGGTCCTCTCAACTATGAAGAAGACAGTCTGATGGTAGGAGATGTCTTCCAAAATGAAGAGTGGAATCTTGATAGAACTTCCTTTGAATTCCCCAAAAAAATTGTGGACATGTTTCGAGGTACTCCAGGGGACAAAACCAATGTATCCTCGGACACACAAATATGGAATGGCACACACTCGGGGAATTACTCTACAACATCTGCATACTCTCTTTTAGCTGGTCATGACACAAATAACCAGGTGATTAACCAATGGGATTGGGTTTGGAAGATTCAGACTATCCCAAAAATTCAGTATTTTATCTGGTTATGCCTTAAAGACAGACTTGCCACCAGCAAATTACTGAACCATAGAGGATGTAATTTGAGCCCTCTGTGCCAAATTTGTTACTCTGGGGTGGAGGACATAGACCACATATTGCGTGGGTGTAAGCATTCTAAAGAGATGTGGATTTCTGCCACTGGACCGCCTAATCTGGGCCAATCTATCGACTACCCTTTGAATGAGTGGATCAAGAAGGGTTGTTAGGAATTGGAAGTCAATATTCAAGGTGTTGAGTGGAAGTACTTCTTTCCTTATGCGATATGGAACATTTGGAAAAATAGAAACTCTCTTATTTTTAATGATAAACCTGCTTTTTCTTCTGTTTATTCCTTATCTTTATCTCAGGCAAAGTTTCACAAAAATGTTTATCTTGAGACTGACAGTGCTAATGAGTTCATTTCCATTGATATTAGTTGGGTTCCTCCCAAAGAGGATTGGTTTAAAATTAACACAGATGGAGCTGCTAAGGGAAATCAAGGTTGCGCAGGAGCCGGTGGGGTCATCCGAGACTTCAGGGGTCAATGGGTTGCATGTTTCTCAAGGAATTTGGGTTGCTCAAACAGTCTCACTGCGGAATGTTGGGCCATCCGAGACGGACTGCTTCTGGCAAAGACACTCGGATTAAAATCTATTCACCTTGAGACGGACGCCCTCTTAGCCCATAAGGTAATCTCTGATGATAATATGTCAAATAAAAAACTTATGCCGATCATTGCCGATTGCAGGAAGTTATTGATGCAGTTCGAAAGAATGAAGTTCAGACATATTTTTCGAGAAGCGAATGCAGTAGCGGATATCATGGCGGGTATGACGCTCAATCAGAGACATGTGTTTGAAGTATATATGGACACCCTAGACACTATTTTTTTAAAATAATTTTAACGTTATAATGACTAATTAATTAGTATATTTTGTATGATTCTTTAAGCATATACATATATCATGTTCAATTATTATAAGTGATTTTATCTTAAATTCGTGAATCCTGAACCATGAATGACTATGTGTGGATTGTAATATATATAATGTATATCTATATGTATATATATACGACTACGTGTCTCCCATTTAACTATTAATCTACGGTAGCTATTAACCTATTGTGGACTAAGAGTCTAAGATGCAAATATATGTTATTATCTTAAAAGCCATGTGGAGATGTCGAATGTTTCTTTTCAATTTTTGCCCTAATTGTCAAAGGTGATGACTAATAGAATAAAGGACTGTCAAGACATAACACATGTCATGGCTATACTTGAATTATATAGACACAATTCATAAGTAATCGAAAAGAGAATATTTATAGGAGAGGCATGCATATCTTTGATTGATAGATATTGTAGGGTTTACTTGTTAGGCTATTGTATGTAATCTATATTATTAAGGGAGAGATGATTTTTGTAACGGTTACCTGTAAATTTATACAAATACCTCATAATAACCCAATTAATTTATGTTTAACATGACTAGTTTGGTCATTTAAATGTCTTCTCAAAATGTTATAAAAAAAACTATCCACATGAGGATTCGAACATATGACATTCTACATTAAAGACATACACATTAACCATCTTCACACGTATGTAACATTCTAAATTTTACAAGATGATAATTATATATTTCTCTATCATTATCCCTCCATCTTTTCTCATGCACCATTATTTTTATATCTCGCTAATAAATGAAGTTATATTTTCACTTTATCGGACATTAAAATTACAGTTAATCTAAATACTTAGATTATTTATAAAAGTTATAACTTCATCTACAACTGAGAGAATTTAGAATCAATTAATATGTCAAATATGCATTATCTATTATTTGAAGCAATAAATAATTAATATGTTCAATATAATCAAGTTTGAAATTTAAATTAGAGTAGAAGAAGAAATCTCATTTATTATTTATCAGACATTTTTTAATTTAATTATTATATTTGTTATTTAATATAACTTTACAATATTACATAATAATAATAATTGTATATTATGTTCTAAAGTCATCATATGTTTTTGGTATTTGTGACTTTTTAGTGTTTCTACAATTATATAGATTTTTTTCTTCAAAAAATCTCTCTTTTTTACAAGTTTTTTTTGAATCGTGAGCACTGTCGTTATAAAAATATATTCAATCTATAAATTTAAATAGAATTAAAATTGACGTATATTTATATGTTGAATATACATAATCTATCAGTTGAATCAATAAATATAAAAAAATAATTTGAAAAATTAAAACCAAATTGAAAGGACATCTTTGATTAATGCATACATTTTTTAAATGATAATTATTTATTATAGAGTATTTCAAATAATGAGATTATTAAAATGTTAAAACATTATAGATATTTTTTAGTATTATTAATATTAATGCATAGATGATTCTAACTGCCTAAAATTGTTAATATATTATTACTCCAAATTAATATCATCCAAAATTTAGGTATTACATGTCGAGAAAAAATACCAAAAATATTTTATTACGAAATAAAAATAATCCCGGTGGTGTGTTGAAATAATATTTTACGAATTACTGAAATATAAAAATCAATATTATTTTTCAGGGTTTATTATTTATTATCTTTACAAAATATTTTTCGGATTGGTAAAATTTAGATTCTATGAGTATTTCTTTACTTAACCCTACATTCCAAATATATCTAAAATTAAAATATGAACATACTTAACTCTCAACCCTACTTTATGAAATTTGAAAATATTAAACCAAACAATAACTCTAAATATATTAAAATAAACAAATAAGGAAAAAGTTAATCAAAATCTGGTTTTTGGTGCAAATTTTACTGGTAATTTCTTGATGTTATCATAGTAGAGTTTTTATAGTCGCCGTTTCATAGTCATGGTAGTAAGATTGTTAAGATATCTTAAGATTATATTGAATGTATTCACTAACATGTTCAGACTTATGATATAGTTGGCTAAGATGTGCGTCTTAAATTATAGATAGTAACAGTGTCCAGGTTCAAATCCTGGGGATGTCGTGAGTATAATACTCAAAGAAAGGTTGGATGTCGGGAGTATAATACTCAAAGAAAGATAGGATGTTGGGAGTATAATACAATACTCAAAGAAAAGTCGGATGTCGGGAGTATAATATTCAAGGAAATGTCAGATCTGTGGGAAACCAGTTGCACAAACATGGAACCACAAAACATGTAATGCATAAAACATTGAATGTGCCACTTTTCTATATTTAGGCGATATATTCTTCCTTGTATTCCTCCTTGTATTTAGGCTAGTGTTTAGATTCTATGTCTTCTATATAGCTATATAAACTACATGTAATCAATCTATCAAGTAATATGAATAAATGAGTTATACTACAAGTTTGTATATTTAAGTTTAATATGGTATCAGAGCGTGGTTCGTCAATCAATCAGGATCGAAACCCATAGCATCATCATCTACCAGACTTATCTGAGGATGTCAGACTCAGATGGTAGTGTCAATTCAGGACCAGAACCAGGCACAACAGAGACGTTGGCGGCTCAACTGGCGACCCTATTGAAGAACCTGCCACAGACAAAGCAACCACAGTCAATTTCACAACCGGCGAGTCTCAATGAAAAACTGAGACATGATAACTACTCCCTCTAGTCCCGTCTAATGAGAATGGCCATCGATGGCGATAGGTAAACTGGGCCACATCACGGGAATTCCCGTCGCACCTGCAAAAGGTACCAAAGAGTATACAATATGGGAGCAAACCAATTTAATTGTTTGTGCATGGATGCTAGAGAATATGGAGCGCGAGCTCGTAGCAAACTACTATGAGTACCCGACAGCCAAGGAAATGTGGGACGAATTATCCAACACGTACAGTAAAAAACGTTATGGGTTCCAAATTTTCGATCTAATGGTCAGGGCAAACAACATAAAACGAGGATCACACAGTATCGAGAAATTATTTAGCAATATACAACACATATGGAGAGAAAAAGAGACAAGGCAACCAAACCCTATGGAGTGTACCAGGGACATCGAAACGTTTAACAGAATCCGGTCGGAATCGAAATTGTACGAGTTTCTCGCCGACGTGGTAGACGAATTCGATGTAGAGAAGCGAGACTTGCTGAAGAACGAACCGAAGCCCACGTCGGAGGAAGCCTATGCGGTGATCCGAACGGAGCGAGGCCGGAGGCTCGTCATGGGGTCGGACTCGCAATCGGGTGGAGGAAGGCCATCATCGTCAGTCGCCTCAGGAATTGGAACGGGACTAGCCGCGGAGCCTCCAGGTGGACCACCGGTGGCTGCGGACGTCTACAAAGTCGAGACGGGACATGGTCTCGCGACGGCCACTAGACGACACTCAGGCGGGTACGAGAGAGGACCGGATTCAACCTCTTTATCGCGTGGCTGTAACGGTGGTCTTGCTACCGTAGTCTTGCTTGGAACTGAGGGCCGGAATCTTGCTTGAGCCGTTTCCTTGAGCCCTTAACCAAAGCTTCTCCCGTAGTGGCACCAGCAGAGGAGCCGGTTTCGGTCTCTTGACCACAAGGGAAGCAAACAAAGAACCTGTTCCGACGGGATGGAGGTTCCCCCAGAGGCATACGGGACCAAGCGAAGGCGCGACGGTCAGATGCGAGTGCACCAGTAGAGGAGCCGGCGCCGGCTTCGGTCTCCAGACCATACATAGAGAAAATGGAAGACACGTTCCAGGAGTTGCGTCTGTTCAAGGGAGTGCGGCAAGGTTAGGTATTAGGGATGAGTCAAATTATTCTAAATATCAACCTGGTCCCTATAATCTCATTATGTGGTCAGAATGACCCGAAAGAAGCAAAAGTGACTCAAATAAGTCCAAAACAAATATAGTCGGGATACTAGAAGGAAAAAGTACGTAGTGGATCCTGGATTCAGGTGCTACGGACACAATGACATTTGATAAAAGTAACTTGGTGGTACAGACCAATTCTACTCGGACATGTATCCAAAGCGCGAATGGTGAATTATCAGCAGTTTGTGGAGCGGAGTCAATAGAAATCTCGTCATCACTTAAACTGGATAATTGTCTTTATGTCCCTGGACTTTTGTGCAAATTAATGTGTATAAGTCATGTGACTAAGGAGTTGAATTTCATGGTATTAATGTATTCGGGTTTCTGTTTATTACAGGATATCCAGTCGGGGAAGACGATTGGGTGTGGTACTGAGTGTGGTGGATTGTACTATGTTGATGAGGTGGATCAACATGGAACTTAAACACTAGCTCATGGGACTATTGACAGACAACAATGGTTGTAGCACCGACGATTGGGACATCCATCTTCAGGGTAGCTCCGTATGCTATTCCCTACATTATTTCCCCAGTAGAATAATTTCTCGTGTGAAACTTGTATTCTGTCCAAAAGTCATAGATAGTCATATCAACTTTCTAAGACTAGAGCGAGTTCAGTATTTTCCTTAGTTCATTTAGATGTGTGGGGTCCTGCTCCAATTTTCGGGTCATGCATGAATAGTTCTGGTTTTAAGTATTTTGTGCTATTTATAGATGATTGCTCTAGAATGACTTGAGTTTATTTCCTTAAAAATAAATATGAAGTAATTTCCAAGTTCGTTGCCTTCTATGAAATGATCCAAACACAATTTCATAAACAGATAAAAATCCTACGGTCTGACAATGAAGATGAATTTGTTAATTCCTCAATGCAAAATTTCTTTTGGGAGCGAGGTATGATTCTCCAAACATCGTATACACATAATCCACAACAAAATGGAGTTGCGGAACGAAAAAATAGTATTATTCTCGAAATGACTCATGCAATTATGATCGAATCACATATTCCTACCTATTTTTGGCCTGAAGTTGTAGCAACTTCTGTATACGTACTAAATTGTTTGCCTACTAAAGCAATCAGTCTTAGAACTCCACTACATCAACTATCACAACATGTTAGTGTTCCCTAAACATTAACTCTTCCACCACGTATTTTTGGGTGCTCATTCTATGTTCATGTACCAAAATCCGACCGTTCTAAACTCGATCCATGCGCGGTCAAGTGTGTCTTTGTAGGATACAGAATTCATCAAAAAGGTTATCGTTGTTATCATTCGTCTACACATAGTTTATATAAAACGATGGATTGTAACTTTCTTGAAACAGAATTCTATTACGCCACCCAACATATTGGTCAGGAGGAGAATCAGACAGACCTACTAAGTTGGGTGTCAAGTCCGGAGTGGTCTGAAACGGTCCCAAAAGAGTCAGTAGGCGGAACCACCGAGCTACTTCCAAACATAGTACAATCTGACCAGGCAGACGCTGGTATCATACCCACCCCGACTAATACTCCTGAGGTAAGTACCCAAATCTCAGAAAATGATCACACTAGTTATTCTGATGAAAATGGTACAGGAGAACAAGAGCAATGGGAGATAGATACATCGAGAAGATATGTATTACCACCCAGATCAAACCGGGGAGTACCACCAACTAGGTTTGAATCCGAGTATGTGCCAAAGAAAACAAGATACCCGGTTATCAATTTGACGAGAGGGAATATGTCACAAATTGCTCATGCGTTCTCCACGACAATTTATTCAGAAGAACTACCAAGGCACGTTCATGAGGCCCAAACCAAGGAAGAATGGCGCCAAGCAATGAGCGTAGAAATGGAAGCACTGGAGAAGAGTATAACATGGGAGAAATGTGTACTTCCACCCGAGAAGAAGCCGGTTGGATGTAGGTGGTTATACACGATAAAACACAAAGCAGATGGGTCGATTGAGAGGTATAAGGCGAGACTAGTAGCCAAAGGATATGCTCAGACCTATGGAGTCGACTACTTAGAGACATTCTCACAAATGGCAAAGATTGATACTATCGGGGTGTTGTTTTCTATAGCATCAAATAAGGACTGACCGTTACACCAATTCGATGTGAAGAACGCCTTTCTCCATGGAGAACTTGTAGAAGAAGTATACATGGAAGCACCTCCACGCATGCTAGAGAAGTTTAAAAAAGGAGAAGTGTGTCGATTAAAAAAGGCATTGTATGGGTTGAAACAATCTCCTAGAGCATGGTTTGGGAAGGTAACCTGCTTGATTATTTATGTTGATGATATGATAATTACAAGTGATGATGCAGAGGATATACATCAACTGAGAAAAAATTTGTTTGAAGGTTTTGAAGTACTTCAAGAGGAACACATGGGGATTGAAATATTTTTGGGGGATTGAAGTACTTCGGTCAAAAATGGGTATTTTTATTTCTCAACGAAAGTATATCCTAGATCTACTAGTAGAGAAAGGAATGATAGATTGTAAACCCGTTGATACTCCAATCTTTGTAAATCACGGATTAAAAATCAGCCAAGAACCAAGACCAGCATATCAAGGATGATATCAACATCTAGTGGGGAAGTTGATTTATCTGGCATATACTCGTCCTGATGTAGCCTATTCAGTAGGGGTCCTTAGCCAATTCATGCACCAACCCCAAGAGAAGCACATGGAAGCAGTCATGCGGGTTATAAGGTATCTAAAAGTTACACTAGGGAGGGGGATCTTATTCCAAAATAATGGACATCTTGAGCTCAAAGCATATACAGACGCGGATTGGGTAGGTAGCAAGGTGGATAGAAGATCAACTTCTGGATATTTCACATTTGTGGGAGGAAATCTGGTGACTTGGAAAAGCAAAAAATAGAATGTGGTTGCTCTTTCTAGTGCTGAATCCAAGTTTCGAGGAATAGCTCGAGGTCTAAGTGAGATACCGTGGATACAAAAGTTACTAACGGAGATTGAGTTTCCAATTAAAGGGTTGTGTAACTTATGGTGCGATAACAAAGTTCCAATCAGTATATCTGAAAATCCAGTTCAGCACGATAGAACTAAGCATGTTGAAATCGACATACACTTCATCAAAGAGAAGTTAGAAGAAGGTGTGGGTGCTCTCCCATATGTACGATCAGAAGATCAACTTGTTGATGTACTAACAAAAGCGATCAATGGAAAATCATTTGAAGAAGTATGGTGCAAGCTAAATGTGTGTGATCCCACAATTCAGCTTGAGGGGGAGTGTGGGAAACTAGTTGCACAAAACATGGAACCACAAAACATGTAATGCATAAAACAAGGAATGTACCACTTTTCTATATTTAGGCATTATATTCTTCCTTGTATTCCTCCTTGTATCTAGGTCAATGTTTAGATTCCATGTCTTCTATATAGCTATATAAACTACATGTAATCAATCTATCAAGTAATGTGAATAAATGAGTTATACTACAAATCTGTATCTTTAAGTTTAATAAGATGTCGGAACTATAATACTCAAAGAAATGTCGGTTGAATGTCGGGAGTAAGTCAGATGTCGAGAGTATATACTCAAAGAGAGGTCGGATGTCGGGAGTATAATACTCAAAGAAAATCTGGATGTCAGGAATAAAATACTCAAAGAAAAATCGGTCGGATGTCAGGAGTAAAATACTCCAAGAAATGGTCGATCGGATATCGAGAATAAAGTATTCTATGAAAGGTCCGTCAGATGTCGGAAGTAAAAATACTCAAAGAAAGGGCGAAGGTGTCATAGTGCCCAAAATTTCAAATCCTTTGGGTTTGGGGATGTTGAGTGTAAAATACGCAAAAAGAGCTCTCGAGGGAGCGCATTTGCCTCCTCGCTATAAACAATGTGATGTCAATTTTATCCAAATATTGACATGTATTTTTTTTTATCATATTATTAGAAACAAATATGATAAATACTTATCGTGCATGAGGTGTTGGTATGAGAATTAAACATTTGATAAATATATATGAAATTAAAATATAAATAATACTTAACTTACCCATATTTTATGAACTCTGAAAATATCAAAGTAAACAAATAAGAAAGAAATTGATAAAATATCTAATTTAATTTTTTGTGTGCAAATTAGTGGGAATGTTGTGATGTTGTCATGGTAGATTTGTAATAGTCGTTGTTTTATAGACATGGTAGTAAGCGTGTTAAGATACCTTAAGAGTATATTGAATGCATTCATTGACGAGTTCTGACGTATGAGTGACTCTTAAATCTCAAATGATGTGATCGCATATGACTCAATCATACGGATGTTGTCGGAGTGAAAATACACATAGAAAGTTCAAGGTTGGTATGAATACTGTAGATTTTAGGCAGAAAACGAAGAGACGCACAATCAAACCCTAGAAAACGAAGAGACCAGACTTTGGGGATCATCAAAAGTTGTTCCTTCATCTGGGACTTCTTCACCCTTTAAATAACAATAGAAAACTAATTGTTCATTACATCCTTAAACAACAATAATTGCAAAACTAACCTAAGAAATAAAACGAATCCGACCTCAATATTATCAGACAATCCGAGACGGGCCTTGGCCTTCCGAGACTGGGCCTTGAACATGGGCTGACGAATTATGCAAAAACGAATTGATCCACTTTAACAAATAATACAACCTGCACATATATAGCCCGTGCATATACACAATTCAACACTCCCCCTCAGGTTGTATTTTCTCCTCAGCTTGTCTTGTAATCAAATGTAACGACCCCCCTGTCTTCCAAACAGATTTTTCATACCAAGTTTTCTATATAGAAAATAATGTTGCTGGCTTGCCAATGCCTTGGTAAATAAGTGAGCCAATTGGTCTCCAGATATAACATGTCTAATCTCAATAACACCATCCAACAATTTCTCTCTAATGTAGTGACAATCAATTTCTATACGCTTTGTTCTTTCATGGAAAATAGGGTTATTCGCTATTTGAATCGCAACTTTATTGTCACAATGCAATACAACGGGTTTAACTTGTTCTGATCCAAGTTCTTTTAATAAATTTATGAGCCAAATGATCTCAGACAAAGCTGAACCCATGCTTCGGTATTCTGACTCAGACGAAGATCTAGAGACAATGCTATGTTTCTTGACTATCCATGAAATCAGGGACTTGCTCAACATTATGCAAAAACCAGTGACATACTTTCTAGTTTCTATGCATCCAACCCAATCAGAATCACAAAAACCAACAAGATCTGAAGCAGAAGCAGATGACAATAAAATTTACTTACCTGATTCACGTTTCACATACCTGATCACTCTTAAGGCTGCTTCTAAATGTGTATCCTTAGGATCCTGCATGTACTGACTTAAATTCTGGACAGTAAAAGATATATCTGGTCTGGTAATTATCAGATACAATAACTTCCCTACCAGTCGTCTATATAGACTTACATCATTTAGGGGCTTATCATTTTGGTTTAGCTTCAGGTGCTTATCATATTCACGACTAGTCAATTTCAAATTTGATTCCATCGATGTTTTACTCATTTTTGCACCTGAAAGCCCAACCTCAGATATTAACTCTAAAGCATAGTTTCTTTCCGACAATACTAAAACCTTATCAGACCTGGCAACTTCTATATCCAAGAAGTATTTTAACTCTCCCAGGTCTTTCATCTTAAAGCTAGATTCTAAGGCAGCTTTCAATTCAGATATCAACTCAGCACTATTCCCTGAAATGAGCAGGTCATCAACAAATATAAGGAGAACAACAATCTGATTACCTGCTCTCTTAGTAAAAAGCGAATAGTCCAACTTGGATTGGCTATAACATGCCTTAACCAACACATCTCATAGCTTTAAGTTCCATTGTCTACTTGCTTGCTTGAGACCATATAGAGACTTTCTTAAATTGCATACTAAGTCAGTCTTGCAGTCATAAAAACCGTCAGGAACTCGCATATAAACCTCTTCGTCCAAATCACCTTGTAAAAAGGCATCGTGGACATCCATCTAATATTGGGGCCAACAATTAATAGAGGCTAGAGCTAACACTGTTCAGACAGTGTTCATTTTTGCAACTGGTGAGAAGGTCTCAAAATAATCCACACCGTGTTTTTGATTATAACCCTTAGCTACAAGTCTAACTTTGTATCTACTCAAACTTCCATCAAAATTAAATTTGAGTTTATAAACCCATTTGCATCCTATAACAGATTTACCTTTCGGTAACGGAACCAGATCCCATGTATGATTTTCCTCCAATGCATTTATCTCCTCCTACATAGCTTCGACCCATAGCCTGTTTTTCTCAGCTTCACGAAAGGTTTCTGGCTCAACCAGGTTAGACATAGATGATACATAGCATTGATATTTGTCGGGCAATCCATCATATGAAACATAATTCTTAATGCAAAGCATATTTGAGACATTAGACACCTGATAATCTTTCATCCATATCGGGGGTCTAACAACCCTTCTAGACCTACTCATCGTGGGTCTGGGAGGAATACCGGAAGGAGGATTAATTTATTCATCAGAGTCAATGATAGACTCATCATTTGAAGGGACCCCATCCGAGTCCTGTTGGGTCTCATCTTAGGTTTCCTCCTTCATTTTCATCCTCAGCTTTTTCAATTTTTTGGTTGCTAACATTATCGGGATCATTTATACGTGGGTCAAAGAATATGGGTAATTGCTCCAGTCTACCAGTCCCAAACGGGAATATGCTCTCATTAAAATTCACATCTCTACTAACAAAAAATCGTTTTTCAGTTAAATCATAGAGTTTGTATTCTTTTTGGGTCTCAGAGTACCCCATCAAAACAGATGGGATAGCCCTAGAGGCCAACTTGTAGGTCACCACCATATTCTTGGCATAAGCCAAGCAACCGAACACCCTAAGGTGATTTATATTGGGTTTCTTTCCAACCAACATTTCATAAGGAGACTTACGTCCTAAAATTCTGGAAGACATGCGATTAATCAAGTAGCAAGCTGTAAGGATACAGTTTCCCCAGAACATGTTCGGGACTGACCCTTGCAGTTTTAGAGCCCTTGCAATTTCTAGAAGATGTCTAGGCTTACTTTTGACATTACCATTATGTTGTGGTGTGTAAGGACAAGAACTCTAATGATTTATCCCATTATCACACGACAACCTTTTCATTTGCTCATTGAAAAATTCTTTTCCATTGTCTGTTCTAAAACATTTTATCCTCCTGCTAAATGGATTTTCAATCATAGCAATATAATCCTTCACAGCAATACAAGCATCAGATTTAAATTGCATAAGATGGACCCATGTGGTTCTATAAAAATCATCAACCAATGTTAAAAAATAACGCTTGTTATCGTGTGTGGAGCAATGATAAGGTCCCCACACATCTGCATTCACAAGATCAAATAAAGCATATGTTCTAGAATTTGAGATGGGAAAAGAACTTTTAACAATTCTCGTTTTGGGACAAATAGAACAATTGTTCATATCAACACATTTATCCTTAATAACATCCAAAGACTCAATATGTTCTAAAACCTTAAACGTTGCATTCCCAAAACGCTTATGCCACAACATTGCATTATTTACAACAAAATCTGTTACAAGGGAGCTAACTGATCTGCAAGGTAAGCTTATGAATTAGAGTCCAACCCTTGCCTCACCAATCCCCAGGACCTTCCCATTTGAGAGGTCATGCAGGATAGACAGGTTAGGGTAGAAAAATGCAGAACACTTAAGATCACTTGCAAGTTTTGAAACTGAAAGCATGTTGTATTTAAAATTAGGTATGTACAAAACATCACATAATTTATTGTTGGAATCCAGCAAAATATCTCCAACACAGTGAACATCAGAGCACTCCCCATTTGGTAACTGGACCTTGGTTCCAAGAGCTGCCCTAGACCCACACAACCAATCATTTCTGTTGGTCATGTGGTTGGTTGCTTCTGTATCCAAGACACAATGACTTTTCTCATATGAATAAATCAAGTTTAAAGATATACCAGCTGTATTTGCATGTGAATCTTGAAGGGCGGTAGCACTTGCTCTTGCTGCAATGCTCCCTGCACCTCCTACTGTTTGAAGGAAATTTTCGAACTGATCCCGAGTAAAAGTGATGCCACCTTGAACACTATTACTCAAAAGAGATTCATTAGAACTATTAAGAGTGTTAGAGTCAATGTCACCAGTTCTTGTGGAGCAACATTGCCCCTAACATTGCTCCCTTTATTTTTCAAAAAATCTCTATATTTAAAATAGTTATCCTTGGCATGGCCCTTCTTTTTACAGAAGTCACATCAATTGGCATAACATCGATCTACAGTGTGCCCACACTTATGGCAATGAGTACACTCCAAATTTTGGTTTCCTTTTGGTTTTTCAAAATTCAAGGAAACATTAGCAGACTTAGTATTCAAGGCAGCATTTATAGTGGAAGTAATACATCTTTGGCTTTCCTGCTGCATAAGCAGGTTGTATGCTTGGTTTACAGTAAGCAGAGGTGACCATAAAAGCAAGTGATTCCTCACATTTGAATAGTTCTCATTCAATCCCATCAAAAACTGAAACAACTTTTGATTTTCCTTATGTTCTATATGCTTCTTAAAATCATCATGGTCAATGTGAGGAAGAGCACATGCAGAATCATATTCAGCCCAAAGAACACGCAGTTTAGAAAAAAAAATGTAGAAATTGAATCAAGTCCTTGACGAGTCATAACAATTTCCATATGCAATTGATATCTTCTAGGGCCACTGACTTTATCAAATCGTTCCTTAAGATCTTTCCATACAAGATATGCATCCTTAGTATACATCGTACCATTTGAAAGATCTTTAGAAATAGAATTAGTAATCCAGACTAACACAACAACATTGCATCTGTCCCACAAATGATGGAAAGCATGATCATAATTTTCACGCAAGCATGTACCATTGATAAAGCCTAGTTTATTCCTTCCTAAGAGGGTAAAACGAATTACTCTACACCACATAGCATAGTTTTCGGGACCAGTCAACATAGTAGAAATCATATTCGTGCTAGGATTATCACTTGGATGCAAATAAAGGGGGTGATGAAAATCAACAGTAGACATAGCATCACGATCTACCTCATCATTGGCATATTTCTTTGCCTCTTGATGAGGTTTTTCTTCGGACATATTAAAAAAGCAATAATCTCACCAACAAGCCGAAGGTAAAAACAAAACAAGATCTACAAAGATCAAGCCGAGGGTAACAACATGAATAGCAATCTCAATCGAACAAGTCGAGGGTAACAAACGACTAAGATCAACGAGTATCAAGAACCTTATCACAATCGCAACAAAAAATTAAGGGTGAAGATAGCAAAATGACAGGATTGAGAAAGAAATATCAGAGGTTGCAATGAAAATTGCAACCAACCTTTCTCGGTAAAGGCAAGAAGATCAAAAGGTACCAAGAACATCAACCGTCGCGATGAAAAAACACCAGTCCCGGTGTTGCAAGATGAAGGAAAGACTAAAGCAACCAGAATCGAAGATCATAGAGATCAGAAGAACCTCACAATCTCTATGATACCATGTAGATTTTAGGGAGAAAACGAAGAGACGACACACTCAAACCCAAGAAAACGAAGAGACCAGACTTGGGGATCATCAGAAGTCGTTCTTTCATCTGAGACTTGTTCACCCTTTAAAAAAAAAACTAGAAAACTAATTGGTCATTACATCCTTAAACAATAATAATTGCAAAACTAACCCTAAGAAATAAAACAGAATTAAAACAAATTCGACCTCAATATTATCAGACAATCAGAGACAGGCATTGGCCTTCTAAGACTGGGCCTTGAACATGGGCTGATGAATTATGCGAAAAAGAATTTTTTTTTTTGGCCATCATGCGAAAAAGAATTGATCCACTTTGACAAAGAATACAACATGCACATATACAGCCTGTGCATATACACAATTCAACAAATACTCATAGCAAGTTTGAGGTCGGGCATTAGCGATAGTTGGTATGAAATGAGATAGTATGGCATGGTATGTGAGTGAAAATTAGTGATAGAAAGTTCGAGGTCGGGCATTAAGCGATAGTCGATATGAGATGAGATAGTATGACATGGTATGTGAGTGAAAATACTTGTAGTATGACTATACACAATGCGTAAGGTCAACTTTATCAAATATCATCATATATTTGTTTGATCATATTATTAGTAACAAATAATTATATGTTACTTTCTCACGCGTAGTAATAAAATATTATAGTAACAAAAATATTATATGTAGTCACCAACAAAAGTTTTGGTTAATAAATGAGATTTCAAAAGAATTATCAATATATATACTCGAACGGAGTCTATTAAATATTTTGTTAGGTTTTTCAATTAACTATTCAATTTTATTATAGTATGGAAGAAAATGTGCACCATAATTTTCTTTAATTATATTTGATTATATTGTTTTCAATTAGCTATATCAATTTTTTTGTCAAACTTTAGCTCTATTAATTTTGTTATAGTTAGTTAGGAGGAAGATATACATCTTAATTTTCTTTAATTGTATAATTTGAGTATACTCTTTTCATTTACTACTAGTCATATTGCTTATATATCTATATTGTTCTCTAAAAATCAATTTTTATCCACTCAATGAATAGTTATAGAAAAATTTAATATACAATCTAAAATAAAATTAAAATGGAAGTTCTAGAATCCACTTAAGTGTATTTTCATAATGGTTATACTAGACTCTATCACGCGCTACGCGTGTGCACTTTGTCGTCGTTTGTGTTTGCGTGGAGTGTTAGGAGGAGATGATCGACCCGACTCGTAGGATAGTACAAGAATTAAACATTTGATTAAGAATATTATTTGAATTGTAAAACTAAACTAAACTTAAATTACATAATATAATGAAATAAAATTAATTTTATTTTAAATACTTTTAAAAAATTGCTCGAGTATCCGGGAGCCTCTTTAGTAGTGATTTTTGCTCCCCGGATCATCGAGCAATTTCTTAAAAATATTAAAAATAAAATTAATTTTATTTCATTATATTAGGTAATTTCAGTTTAATTTTACAATTCAAATAATATTTTTAATCAAGTCTTTAATTTTTGTACTATTCTAGGAGTCGGGTCGATCATATCCTCCTAACACTCCACGCAAAATAAAATATGACAACTTGCACGTGTGCTGGAGTCTTGTATGTATAAAGTAATAGAAAATGTATCTTATTAATTGGGGGGTCATTATTAAAATTAATTCAAAAAAATAGATATATAAATAAATTGCTATACTTTTGACAAGTATATATACTATAAAAGTCTTAAAGAGAGATGAACTAGTAAAACAATCAGTTGGTACCTTGTTAAGTTACAAATTCCTAATTAATTTTTACTTAAAATAAAAGCATTAGATATCCAACCTTTTTATTAAAATTATTACCATAAGTAACAAAATGTAGTTATTAAATCGAAGTAATAAATAAAACTAAAATATTTAATATACACATATATAACTTAAATATGTTAGATTATAATTTGACAAAATATAAAAATAAAATAAAAATGAGGATGTATCATCATTTGTTAGACGGTAGAGTATCTGTGTGTGCATTTCGTTCTTTGCTTTACCTTCTCTTCTTTTTTGGCCAAAAAAAAAAAATTAAAACTTCTCTTCTTTTATCTTTCTCGAGGAAAAGCAAACGTTGATAGAATAATTGATCAACTAATTATGTTATCTTTACATATATTCAAACTCTTTTCCTCTTTCCAAAAATATAAGAACATATATATATATTCATATATTAGCTTTTCCGTACATATTTTGATTTTTAGATCACATGGGTTCTTTTAATATTCTTGTAAATGATGAGATAAGTCATGATTTTAGGGTAAATAATTGTAACTCAACTATTTTAATTCATTTAACCAATAAATTATTAGTTTTTTGTTTTGTTTTACATTCAAAGTAATCTCACTAAGAGATAAAGATGTTTGACCATAAATATTATTTTATTTTCGGTGTTCAAACTTATTACTTATGATTAAGAAACAAAATGTTGATCATCTACCACACATATTGCTATGGTTTCAATAAATTATTAATTTCTTGTAATAGTTATAATTGTGGAGCAATAAAAGATAATAGTATGTGTTCGAGTCTCACCCTAGCTAGGGTTTTAACTATCATGTTATATTTAATTAGTTTCTAAGAAATTTCAAGTCCATTTAGAGAGGTCATGAAATATGCGACAACTCTATTTTATAGTTATTATTTTATATGAAAATGACATAATGATACTCCTACATTTGAGTCTTCCCGTCAATGATAAAAAAAACGAGAGACCTAAAAGTTTTGGCAGACTTATTATGAACCGGTTTTGAACTGAATTAGAATGTTTAAAAAAAATTAGTATTTTTTTTGCTTACTAAAAGAAATGCTATATTTAACACATAAAAACTGGTTTGGTTAGAATTGGTTCTAACTGGTTTGGTCCTATTTTTTAAAAAACAATTAAGGCTCAACTCCGGTTCAGTTAAAATAGTTCTGATTCAGACAAAAATATATTTGGTTCGGTTTAAAAACAGAATCAACCCAATAAATAGATGCCCTTAAACATTAAACTACGTAAAATACACATACAAAATACTCATTAGTACTATTTAATCAATTAGTTTAGACCATTTCAAAAATTGTATAGATTTAATTCGATTGATTTGAATTTTTAGTATAAACTAATACACAAAATGATTCGATTCGAACCAGTTCGAATTGAATTGAATCAACTGTTTTGAATTGGTTAAAGTAAACTTAGTTTTAAAACTAGTTCGGCTGAACTGATTTAAACGAGTCCAAAATCAATCCACAAGATCAGTTCGGCTAAATCGATTTTTTTTAACAAACCTAAGTTTTGGAGGAAGAAAGTCGAACATAACATACAAAACAAACTGTTTTAAAAATAATCAATATATAAAACTATTGTAAAAACTCGAGTTGATAAGTGAATGCATAGCTTAATAATTTTTATATATACACTAACTAATTAGTAAAATTACCTTTTACCGAGGTCATCAAAATTTACCCTATAACAATTATTTTCCCAATATTTTGTGTTTTAATTACCCCTTTGTGGTAAAAGGAGTGAGCATCAACAAATTGGCTACAAAAGTGAAAGCAAATGCTTTTCCCCTTGTTGTTATAAAAAGCTGATATTCCTATATTCTTCATTCCTCTAAACAATAAAACCCTACCTTGGTCACTAAAGATTAATTTAATGGATGCAAGTTATAGAATTCGTTATCATATAAAATTGAAATATCATTCAATTTTCTATATTTATTTATTATTAAAAAGTATTAAAGATGCTGATTAATTTTTTCGAAAGTATTCTTCCGACCCAAATATATTCCTTTATGCTTTCTTTAACCGTCGAATGTCTTGAGTTTAAATTCAAACGAATACAGTTTGAAGAATCCAACACGAAGACTATTAGAAAAAAGAGCTCTACACAAACCCTAATGGTCGGTCGAGACGACTATTGGGATTCCTTTGGTACCTATATATTATAACCAATCTATAAATATTGTATATATTTTGTTACATGTCAGAATAGGTTCAAATCAAATATAACATGTAAAATTGACCAAAAAAAAAATATATAACATGTAATTATTGACATATCAATTTGTAAGATTTGAACACGACATACGAATTCACGTAGGGGTGCCAATCCGTGTGTGTCGCGTGTATCGTGTCATGTATAAATATATGTCGTGTGTAAACAGATAAATTTGAAACGTGTGTTGTGTTTAAACATATAGGGTCTTAAACATATCACACACGTTAAAATCCGATTAATGTTTTGAAAAACAAAATTGATATATACATGACATAAATCATGTCACATGACAGGAAATTACACGAAAGAAATAACACAATATGAAATTCACAAATTCTATAATTTAATTTCACAATCAAGTCTTAAATTCATAAGTGATTAAAAAATAAGTACAAAAATAAAATCTAAATATTAGATAAATATACTTAATCATATATTTGTAAGTTAGTTGTGTTTAGACACAATTATTAATCGTATCTAAACGAAGAAGAGTTGTTTAGACACGAGATGTGTTTAATTCAGATAATTTTCATGTAAAATGCAAATCGTTTAATTTTGTCATGACTTAAATTATCACTCCTAACTAGAAGAATTTTGCTCTATAACATCAGTGTTAAATAACTGCTAAAGGGGTATTTGCTGTCACTAACCTTTAGTAGCTGGCTAAGTCTCGTCAAGATAGGTCCCGTGGCTAAATGTCACTCTGACGGTAAAATGTCGTCACCAAAAGGTCTAGCACCACTAAAGTCTTGCCGCCACTAATAGGTTGACCACATTCATTGACAATAATTGTCGTCACTATATACACTTCATTAGCAACAGTAAAATTTGTCATTATATAGTGCTATTAACATCATAATATGTTGTTACTAAATACACGTATTTAGTGACTACAGATCCACCATTAAAATAAGTTAATACTGTAAGGTAATGTTGTTGCTAAAAACATGTATTTATTGATAACAAGTCGACACTTGAATATATCAGTTTATGTCGCTGCTAAACACAAATTTTTTGCGTCAACAACGGTTAATGATGGTTAAAAACAAACTTTTGTGGTGTATTTTAACTAATTATCTAGTTATTGCTATATGATATGAACTACACAACAAATTTAAAAAAAAAACATAATATATTATTTATCAAAGTATATATATACATCTTAATAAACATCCAAACTACAAACTTACAATAAATTTGAATGTAAATACATAGTTTTCTAAATTAATAACTACAAATATGCTTTTATACTTGACTCTGGAAATATGCTTTACATGCTCTTGACTTTGGAAGTGTGCCGGAACGGAAGCCTTAGTCGATTTGGGAGTCAAGCTGTGAGTTGGAGGAGTTTTCAATGCTGGAGGAACGAGCAGATGAGGGGTAGGAGGAGTGAAACGAGCAGTTGATGAATAGCATTAAAGAATGGTATTTTGGGCCATAGCATGAATAAGAGAGGGTATTTTGGTCAAAAAAACAATTTCGGAATAAGAGAGGATTAATATTGCTTTTTCATTCAAACTTGTATTATTTAATTACTTGTTTTAAATAATATTATTTTCATTTAAAACACAATTTATTCTTAATTTTATTGGTGTTGCTTTTGTGTGGGATATTCAAACTTTGGTGCATAATTATGTTTACTTGGCGAGTTCACTTAGGAACTCGTCTTGAAGTTGGGTACCAAGATCCGCGAATCAATGTGCGGACTGGTTCGCTAGGCATGTTATTTGGGGGATGAGTCTAACCAACTGGGTTTCACAATCACCACCACCCCTGTTACAGTTGTTACGGTTTGATACTCCTTTGTATCGGGGTCACCCGTGACCCCAATTTTTGTAATTAATATACAGAATCTTTGATAAAAAAAAAAAAAAGTTTAGCATGCATTTTTCATTTAACTATTTTATTTCATGAAGTGTCGAAAATGTCATTTTCTAAAATCAAAACATTGTCTTCTAATACTAAACGACAACGAATAACTGACATAAAAACTGATAACCAATTGATGAAGTGATAAATTATTCATTTTTTTTTCTCTTCTTAGTTAAGCATCTAAAGTTTTTCTTTGTTCCATAATGCCTGAACCTCATCATGTCACGGTCGGTCCATAAAATCTCTATATTAGAAATCGACTACACGTACGGGGGTCAATATTTTCAATGGAATGAGACAAATCGACAATTTATCCATCATCTATACAGTATACACTATTGGGGATAAGGAAGAGAACAGATAATGAGAGGAATGTATGCTGGAGAGTGGAGAGCCTAACCAACTTGGATGGGTGAGATCTAACTATTGACATATATTTAAAAAAGTAAAACCCAAAATTTTACTTATAAATTTAGATTTATAAAAATATTGAGTAAATCAAATTCTTCACTAGTCTATATCACGAGACTTGACATGTTCCCTTTGGTCTAAATAAGGGAGCTTTTCTATTTTTACAAATTCTTCACTGATGAAAAGGGATGAGAATGAAAAACCCAGAAGAAACGAAAATATCTGTATTTCATTGATTAAAGGATTACAGAATACAAGACAATATATAGTGCAGATATTTCTAACTCTTTGCATAACTAACAAAATGATCCCTAAATATTCAACAGAGTAACTGTTGGATTATGTAATATACATGCAATCTATATGGTAAAACGTAATCACACATAATTAAGTTATCTCTGAATTGATTGCCTAAGCGGAAGCGGATCTGCCTGAGGTTGGGATCACGGTCTGCCGGACGGGAGGACACGCCACGGGTTAACGGGCAGTGACCTAGGTTTCCACAGCTGCTGACCTCTGTCTAAACTGTGGGTGGCTATCAGTTTCTGTTCTCTCTTAATTCTAAGGAGAGCACCCCATATATATATAGATATATAGAGGAATAGGGTTTAGGGCCAGTATCACATACCGGGCTTACCTGAATGGGCTCCCACTTATGGGCGACCCATTAACCTAAATCCAACATCTCCCACTCGCACAAAGTGGGGGCGCTCATTCATCAAGCCAGCACCAAAGAGAACGTTTTCTCCTTATACAGTTAAATCACATACGAGGAGGCAGCCGTGCGACCGGCAGACACTACGAGCAAGGTACTGCGCATCTGTTAGGAGTTGCAGTGACTTGCAGATCTCACACCATCAGTGGATTTGTGCCCTGCACCCTTGGCCATGTAATCTTTCTCAAGGTTTGACCACACAATGATCTTTCAAACCTATACATATGCATTGTGCCCACAACCGCAGCCTATACCGCGATTGACGGCCGTCTAGTGGACACAATATCGAGAAGATCCCATAATGGCCATCCCCTTCCCACGAAACCATCGGCACAATTCAACTCGCTTTTCTAGAACCGGGTCCAAGGTACTTATGAGCGCACCCATCGATAACAGACTAAGATAGCAAACACTGAACTGAACCTCAAGTCTCTGTTCAGAGTACTGAGGGTACGTACGTGGCTCTTACGAAAAGAGCTCTGGGTCTCACACGACTCCGAGGTAAGATCACATCTCGAGTCATACCCATGGTCGATTTAGGGTGCGCCGCGGTATGGAACGCGCGCTACAGCATATCTCCTCTCCCATGGAGCATATGTCCATATGCTGTACAGATGTCCATCAGGCACACAAAGTACCCGAACCAAAAGTCACAAAGACTCCCATCCGACCCCTGAGTGGATTGACAAACCATAATCCGTCGTAGTGCGAAAACAGATAGCTCCGGACACAAAGTCCTTTCTGGTTATCCCGACGGACTTCCAAAAACTAGAAGCTATCACCAGCCTCACCCAGCCACAAAGGCATAGAAGCTATCACCCGTGTGAGAGGGTGACCAAATCCACTTTGACATATATTAACAAACAATCACAGAAATGAACACACAAAATACTCAAACTGCGAAAACATGCATACTCAAATATAATTCAAGTCAAAGAACATTGTATGGGAAATAAAATCAATGAAGTACATCACTAAGTCTACACAGTCCTAGAGACTACACATGCCTCACTAAAGACTCCCTTTTCAAGGTTGGAGAGACGGTCCACAACCATCTCATCCGTAGACAAGTACTTCAAACTCATCACCTTGTGTCTAACCACGTCTCTAACATAGTTTTGCTTGATATCTACTTGCTATGACTTGTTATGATACTTGGGTTTCTATATCACGGAGATTACGATTCCAATGACTCAGCAATCAATCCGGAAGTCTCTTCAGCCATACAACCAAGTGAGTGGTCCACACAAGACCCACAAATTTGGCTTCAATGGCGATCAACACAATGCGCGACTGCTTCTTGCTCATCCACGATATGGTGCCATCAGAGAGCAGAGCATATCCGAGGTGGGTTTTCTCTCATCAAAGTCACCACCATAGTCCGCAATGTTATACCTAGTCATCCAGAGATTCTCGGATCTCTAGCAAGTCTCTAGCACAAAGCATGACGATGCCCTTAAGATATCACATGATCCTATTTATTGCCTACCATTTCTTCAATCCGGGTTCAGCTTGGTACCTATATACCATGCCGCCTGCATGACAAATATCATGCCGAGTACACACTATTGCGCACATCATGCTTCCGACTGCACTTAGCTACATAATTTATTTATCTAGTCCATATATCCATTTTGAGAGGTTGATCAATGTAAACTGGAGTTTCAATTGGTTCGCAGTTACTCATGTCGAACGTTTCCAACACTTTGTTTATGTAGCTTTCCTCTGAAAGCCACAACTGCCTCCTACGGCGACCTCTCGAGATCTAAATCCCAAGAATGTGCGCCGCCTCACCCATGTTCTTCATCCCATACAGAGAAGACAATCAGGCCTTTACCTGTGTGAGGAACTCCAAGCTATTTACGGCTATGAGTATGTCATCTACATATAGAATCATAAACACAAAGTTCGATCCAGACCCTTTTGGTGTACACGCAATGATTCTCATCCATCAAGAGAAATTTATTTTCCACGAACAAATCATGAACTATGCGGTACCACTGCATAGCGAACTGTTTCAGACCATAGATCAATTTGTGAAGTTTGCACACTAAGTGCTTATGGTCTTTCTGCACAAAGCATTCAGACCGCTCCATATAGATCTATTCTTCTAACTCACCTTTGAGGAAGACGGTCTTAACGTCTATCTAGTGCAGTTCCAAGTCTAGATTCACTCCAATAGCCATAATCTTAAGAACTCATTTAGCTCTATTTCTCTATGTCCTCTCGAAGGTCGATCAGTGCCCAAACACCGTTCTTCCTTATAGATTCCATCTAGTCCAAAGTATTCATCTCGTTTTCCATTACTTTCATCCATTCTTCTTAGAAGGTTCCATTGAGAGTTTCTCTAACGTTTTACGGCACAATAACCATATCGTCAGATATTAGGGTGTTTAGTTCTCCATCACCTTCGAATGCATATCGCCGGGAGGAAAACTTATGTTCTAGCCCACGGCCTAACAACTCACTACTACCAGAGGTACGACCATGATCGCTCCCACTGGGAATGAGATCCCTAATGCTCCCACTGTCAACAAGATCATCAGGAGCAGAATCTGTTTCATTCGCTTCAGCAGGCGGTGAATCCGGCAAACGATGAACTAATTCATCATCTGCGGTTTGAACTCTCCCACTCGAATTAACAGGTGTCTGCTCAACTTGATCTTGAATCTCATATAGAGATCGATCCAAATCAATCTCTCCCTTCTTAGGAAATTCGTTCTCTACAAACGTTATGTCTCGTGATTCGATCTCGGTAACACTCCCACTGTACTGCTCGGCTATAAACACATAACCCTTGGAGGTATTAGAGTAACCAAAAACACTCTTCTTTCCTCTAGGTCCAATCTTTCCCAAACTTATTTGAGAAATCATGGGTGTAAGCGGCTCACCCCAATGGGCGCATATGGTGAAGGTCCAGAACTTATTCCAGTCCAAAATTCATATGAAGTGGAGTTAACCGTCTTCTTCGGCACATGGTCCAGGATGTAGGCATCAGTCTCCAAAGCGTTTCCCCATAAGGAAATCGGCAATTAAGTCTGCGCCATATCGACCTAATCATATTAAGGAGCGTTCTATTAAACCTCCCTGCAAAACTATTTTGCTGAGGGGTGTAGGGGATCGTCAACTGATGAATGATCCCTTTTTCATTACATAAACCGTTAAATTCCGCTGAAAGGTACTCTTCTTCCACAATCAGGGTGGAGGGCCTTTACCCTCCTATCTAACAGGTGTAATCATCTGTAAATGTAATGAAATTATGTGCCCCGTGCCGAACCCTAGCACTAAGAGGGTCACAGACATCCGAATGGATAAATTGCAAGGGAAATTCGGCTCTAGGTGCCTAACCAAAAGGCATTCCGATGGAATTTTCTGCTAGACAACTTACACAAGTAGACGACTCCACTTGTGGAATGTAGAACAGCAAACCCCATTGGGCTAGCCGCTGCATTCTATGTTGACCTCTGTAGTCAAGTTTAGTTTGTCTTTCATTCACATCGCAAACATATCCGCGAGTAGAAGAAAAACATGAAATTATTATTGTTGCTTGAATCCAAATCCGAAACAATAAATCCACCAGAAATAATACTAAAGCCAAACGAAGTTGAACCTAAAAACAATTGGACGGAAGATTCATGAAAAGATAATATAAAACCGAGTTTCATTAATCCCAAGACTGAAATAACATATCGGCGAATCTGCGGAGCATAGAGGATATGACATCAGACTAAAACTCTACCGCCGCGCAAGCGCAGCTCACGAGTTCTAATCCCTTCGACTTCAACACGAAAGTTGTTGTCGATGTAAATCCACCTAATTTCTCGCGGGACTGTATGGTACTCTACGAAAACGTCACGATCCTTGGCTATGTGATTTGTCGATCCTGAATCCAAAATTCACAAAGGACATGACTCAGTCAACATATCTGTACTAGAAACACAAAGTTCACTAAGTAGCCAACAAGACATCTAGGCCAGATCGATTTAGGACATGCCTTCACAAAGTGTACCCACTGGCCATAGTTGGAGCATTTCCTGTACTTAGGCTTCTAAGCCTTACGCAAACATTTTCGCGGTGTTGTTTTCGGAGGAGTCCTTAAGATCACATCAGTCTTTGTCTACTTTGTCTTCAATGCATTTGCGCCATCGCGCTGTGCATTACTCCTTCGCCTTCAGCGACTCTTCTTAGGTCCAGAGGATGGTGCCACACGCACCTCAACCTTAGGTCCAGCGACCTTGGGTATGTCCTCTTTAACTCAATGTGCCTTCAAGCGTGTTCAAAGGTATTGAGGGCCGTAGAATGAGTTGTTTAGATTTTCATCTGTTTCTAGGAGTTAGGCAAACAACGGATTACGACCTGGATTTGCTGCTCATCGGTCACTGACTGACCGTTCTCCTTGAGATTCATAATCATGTTGGCCATATGCCTCAGATACTATCTCGCGGAGTGCTGAGGATTCATCATGCATGAATCAAACTTAATGTTGAGTGAGCACAACTAAGCAGTCGTATAGAACCATTTCTAGCCTGCAAAGTATCCCACAACCCTTTAGCCGTGTGTTAAGCTCAAACTCATCCACCGTACTCATCATCATGGCGCACGTTTCAGCATCATTAACCTCCCACTCAAATGGAAAGTCTTCTGCTGATTCGTTATTCCAGAATCGGGTCTTTTCATAATCTTCTTGATGGGGTTAATGGATTTCTACTTAGGACCAATTTTATATGCTTTCTCCGAATTTTATAGTGCTCACCATTAAGTCTAAGACCTTTGTCCAACTAAACGATGATGTTCTACATGGCAGCCTAATTTCTCTAACTAAAGGAAATTCTAATAGGATCATGGAGACACAAGGAACAATGTTCTAATGCATGTAAAAAGACAAGTCTCAAATTAATAGGACAAACTCTAAAACATACTTAAATTCGGAGGACAACCCTAGCTATGCCGAGAAGCACTCCCCGTTTCTAAGCATGTCCTAAAGTCACTACTATCATTCGAAACATAGTCTATACAAACAGTCCTCAAAGGACCGGAGTCGAACATATCGCACTAAGCGTTCAACTCTAACATAAGGCGATTGTCCTAGTATTTTTCAAGGAAATTCATAGAACCTCGCAGACTAACCGTCCGGTTCACACTTAAGAACATATCCCCAAGTGTAGTTCGAACTTATCCAAACTTCTGAAAGGCTACTAAAACAATCCTAAAGGTTTGCTACCTAGACTATGCCAAAGCTAGATCTCCCTATCAAGGTAATCTATCCTATGCAAGTAAGGTAACAAACCACACAATTCAATACACACACATATATATTGAAATCTTTCAAAAATAAATTAATTTGGGGCTAATTTATAATTTCAAAACTTTGAGGACCAAAGTCACTCTAACTAAAAATATTAATTAACATGTTAGACCAATTTTCACACAGTATGCTGGGATCTCAACAAGTCATAACCTAGTTAATTCTACCAGTCATGGAGTCAAGAGCCAACAATATAAAGTAAGGCAAGACTATCTACCCTGCAGAAAACACAAAGTAAACCAGGGAACTCAAGGAACCCACACAGCGTTCTACCTATCCAGTCATGCATCATTAAACAATATAACGCTCTCCAGCAATTAAATTGATCTAATAGTTAATATAATTAGCCCAAAATAATTATTAATGAAATGGTCCAGGCACAAATACCGGATATTACAAACCACTAAGACCCACTAAGGATCCAGGATCGGAACCAAATTCGTTTCGGACCAATTCAGGTAGCCCAAAAGCCTCTGAATGAGCTCAGACCGACTTAAACAGCTTTCAGCCATCTAAACCGGCCTGAACCGGTCTGAACCGGACCAGACAGCCTCAACCAACCAGTCCTGGACGAACCGGTCGGTCAACCTCAGTCAACCGGACCGGAACGAACCGTTCGGTCCAACTTTTCAGACCGAACCGGGGTTAAAACAGTCTGGTCCGACACATTGAACCAGACCGGTCTGGACCGGTTCACTCAGACCGGTCCAGAACAGTGTCGTCTTCCTTGCAACTGCTAGGGTTTTGAAACCCAAGCAGTGCTGCCGCCGCCGCCATCTTGGCCAGCCACGAAGGCTGGCCACGGGGGGGGGGGGGGGGGGTCGGTCGACCACCACTGGCCGACCGAACCCCGGCCTTTGCCGACTGGTGCCGCGGAGTCGTATGGCCACAGCCACGAAGGCTGTGACCCGTGGCTGGGGTGGCCGCAGCCACGGAGGCTGCGGCCCTCCCGTTGGCCGTAGCCACGGAGGCTGCGGCCCATCCTTTGGCCGCAACCATGGAGGCTGCGGCCCTCCCGTTGGCCGTAGCCACGGAGGCTGCGGCCCTCCCGTTGGCCGTAGCCACGGAGGCTGCGGCCCATCCTTTGGCCGCAACCATGGAGGCTGCGACCCTTCCTTGGTCGAGCCGCAGCCACGAAGGCTACGGCTAGTCGGGGCCGAGGCTGCGGTCAGCCTCGGCGTGGCGGCAGCCTCGGCGTGGCGGCAGCCACGGTGGCTGCGGCCACCAGGGGCTGAGCCGCGGCCACGAAGGCCCCGGCAGCCCCTATGTCGGCCTCGGAGTGGCTAAATCGGTGGCGGCGGGCTCGTCGCGATCACAACTGACCTCGATGGAGATTTTCCTGAAATTCGATAATTCGGAAACCAATGTTGGATTATGTAATATACATGCAATCTATATGGTAAAACATAATCACATATAATTAAGTTACCTCTGGATTGATTGCCTAAGCGAAAGCGGATCTGCCTGAGGTTGGGATCACGGTCTGCCGGACGGGAGGACACGTCACGGGTTAACGGGCAGTGACCTAGGTTTCCACAGCTGCTGACCTCTGTCTAAACTGTGGGCGGCTATCAGTTTCTGTTCTCTCTTAATTCTAAGGAGAGCATCCCATATATATATAGATATATAGAGGAATAGGGTTTAGGGCCAGTATCACATACCGGGCTTACCTGAATGGGCTCCCACTTATGGGCGGCCCATTAACCTAAATCCAACATCTCCCACTCGCACAAAGTTGGGGGCGCTCATTCATCAAGACAGCACCAAAGAGAACGAATTCTCCTTATACAGTTAAATCACATACGAGTAGGCAGCCGTGCGACCGGCAGGCACTACGAGCAAGGTACTGCGCATCTGTTAGGAGTTGCAGTGACTCGCGGATCTCACACCATCCGTGGATTTGTGCCCTGCACCCTTGGCCATGTAATCTTTCTCAAGGTTTGACCACACAATGATCTTTCAAACCCATACATATGCATTGTGCCCACAACCGCAGCCTATACCGCGATTGACGGCCGTCTAGTGGACACAATATCGAGAAGATCCCATAATGACCATCCCCTTCCCACCAAACCCTGAGCACCCCTATATATACTGATATGTTGGTTTTAGGATAATGGGTCGCCCATAAGTGGGAGCCCATTTACATAAGCCCAGTTGTGTATCTGGCCTTAAAACCTATCCCTCTATATATCAGTATATATAGGGGTGCTCAGGGTTTGGAAAACCTGATGATGACAGTGATGCCCTGCCGCCCTACAGTTTAGACAAAGGTGAGTAGCTGTGGTATTATAGGTCATTGCCCGTCAAACCGTGGCGTGTCCTCCCGTCCGACAGACCGTGATCCCAACCTCAGGCAGATCCGCTTCCGCTTTCGCTAAGGCAATCGTTCAGGGAGGTAACTTAATTATGTGTTATGTTGTACCTTAATCGATTGCGTGTTTTGTACATCAATTTTCAACATTGGTATCAGAGCCATAGTAGGTTGGTTTCCAAATTGTCGGATTCAAAGAGGAAAATCCCTACGGCGTCATCGTGACCGCGACGGGATCGAAATCGGGAAAAGCAGCCCCATCGAGGCCGAAATAGGGGCGGCCGCGGCCTTCGGGGCCGCAGCTCAGCCCCATCGAGGCCAAAATAGGGACAGTCGCGGCCTTCGTGGCCGCAGCTCGGTCCCTACTGGCCACGCTCAGGTCGGCCGTAGCCACCGTGGCTGCGGCTGCGTTCGGCATAGGCCGCAGCCTTCGTGGCTGCGGCAGAGTCCAGGTCGACCGCAGCCTCAGTGGCTGCGGCTCGGCCCCGCCTCCAGGTCTGCCGCAGCCCAGTGGCTGCGGCACGGCCTCTGCTGGCCGCAGCCACTGGGCTGCGGCCAAGCACAGGCGGGGCCACAACCTTTGTGGCTGCGGCCAGCCGCTGGAGACGTCAGTGAAGGGTCGGCCAGTGGTGGCCGACCCAACCCCGTGGCCAGCCTTCGCGGCTGGCCACCATGACAGGCCGCGGCTGCTAGGGTTTTTGAACCCTAGCAGCGTGCCATCTCCTTCAACGAAGGAGATGGCACTGTTTGGACCGGTTTAAGTGAACCGGTCTAAACCGGTTTGGTCTGATAAGTTAGGCCAGACCGTCTTAAAGCCGGTTCGGTTCACTGAAGGTCCGGACCGGGTCAGACCGGTTGACTAAGGTTGACCGACCCTACTCGAACCGGACTGGTTGGCTGAGGCTGACTGGACCGGTTCAGACCGGATTGGATGGCTCAGTGCTGTTCAAACCGGTCTGAGCTAATTCGGAGGCTTTGGGCCACCTGAATTGGTCCGAAATAAATTTGGTGCCGATCCTGGATCCTCTGTGGGTCCTAGTTGATTGTTTCAGTCCCGTAAATGTGCCTGGACCCTTTCATAAATAATTTTTGGCTAATTTAATTAATTGTTAGACCAATTTAAATTGCTGGGAGAGCCTTATATTGCTTTATGTTGCATGACTGGATAGGTAGAACGCTGTGTGGGTTCCTTGAGTTCCCTGGTTTACTTTGTGTTTTCTGCAGGATAGATAGTTTTGCCTTACTTTATCTGATTGGCTCTTGACTCCATGACTGGTAGAATTGACTAGGTTGTGATTGTTGATATCCCAGCATAGTGTGTGAAATTGGTCTGACATGTTAATTACTTTTATTTGTTGTGACTTTAGTCCCTGAATTTTTATTTGTTTGTTGAGACTTTGGTCTCCAAATTTTTATTCATGGTGATTTTGATCCCCCAAACTTTGGTTAGGGTGACTTTAGTCCTCAAAGTTTTGAAAATTACAAATTAGCCCCAAATTAATTTATTTTTGAAAGGTATCAATATATATATGTGTGTATTGAATTGTGTGTGTTTGTTACCTTACTTGCATAGGATAGATTACCTTGGTAGGGAGATCTAGTTCTAGCATAGTCTAGGTAGCAAACTTTTAGGATTTTCCTTAGTATCCTTTCGGAAGTTTGGATGAGTACGAACTACACCTAGGAAAATGTTCCTGAGTGTGAACCGGTCGGTTAGTCTGCGAGGTTCTCCGAATTTCCTTGAATAATTCTAGGACAATTGTTTTGTGTAAGAGTCGAACACTTTGGTTTAGTGCGATATGTTCGACTCCGGTCCTTTGAGGACTGTTGGTATAGATTGTGTATCGATTGATAGTAGTGACTTTAGGGCATGCTTAGAGATGGGGAGTGCTTCTCGGCATAGCTAGGGTTGTCCCCCGGGTTTAAGTATGTTCTCAAGTTTGTCATATTGGTCTGAGACTTGTCTTTTACATGCAATAGAACATTGTTCCTTGTGTCTCCATGATCCTATTAAAGTTTCCTTTAGTTAGAGAAATTAGTCTGCCATGTAGAACATCATCGCTTAGTTGGATAAAGGTCTTAGACTTAATGGTGAGCACTATAAAATTCGGAGAAAGCATATAAAAATGGTCCTAAGTAGAAATCCATTAACCCCATCAAGAAGATTATGAAAAGACCCGATTCTGGAATAACGAATCAGCAGAAGACTTTTCATTTGAGTGGGAGGTTAATGATGCTGAGGCGTGCACCATGATGCTGAGTACGGTGGATGAGTTTGAGCTTAACACACCGCTAACGGGTTGTGGGATACTTTGCAGGCTAGAAACGGTTCTATACGACTGCTTAGTTGTGCTCACTCAACATTAAGTTTGATTCATACATGATGAATCCTCAGCACTCCGCGAGATAGTATCTGAGGCATATGGCCAACATGATTGTGAATCTCAAGGAAAACGGTCTGTCAGTGACCGATGAGCAACAAATCCAGGTCGTAATCCGCTCTTTGCCTAACTCTTAGAAACAGATGAAAATCTAAATAACTCATTCTAAGGCCCTCAATACCTTTGAACATGTTCGAAGGCACATTGAGTTGAAGAGGACAAACCCAAGGTCACTGGACCTAAGGTTGAGGTGTGTGTGGCGCCATCCTCTAGACCTAAGAATAGTCGTTGAAGGCGAAGGAGTAATGCACAACGCGGTGGCGGAAATGCATTGAAGGCAAAGTAGACAAAGACTGAGGTGAACCCAAGGACTCCTCCGAAAACAACACCGCGAAAATGTTCGCGTAAGGCCGAGAAGCCTAAATACAAGAAATACTCCAACTGTGGCCAGTGGGTACACTTTGTGAATGCATGCCCTGAATCGATCTGACATGAATGTCTTAATGGCTAATCTAGTGAATTTTGTATTCCTAGTATAGATATGTTGACTGAGTCATGTCCTTTGTGGATTTTGGATTCAGGATCGACAAATCACATAGCCATGGATCGTAACGTTTTCGTAGAGTGCCAGAGTCCCGCGTGAAATTAGGTGGATTTACATCGACAACAACTTTTGTGTTGAAGTCGAAGGGATTAGAACTCGTGAGCTGCGCTTGCGCGGCGGTAGAGTTTTAGTCTGAAGTCATATCCTCTATGCTCCGCAGATTCGCCGATATGTTAATTCAGTCTTAGGATTAATGAAACTCGGTTTTATATTATCTTTTCATGAATCTTTCGTCTAATTGTTTTAGGTTCAACTTCGTTTGGCTTTAGTATTATTTCTGGTGGATTTATTGTTTCGGATTTGGATTCAGGCAACAATAATAATTTCATGTTGTTTCTTCTACTCGCGGATATGTTTGCGATGTCAATGAAAGACAAACTAGACTTGACTACAGAGGTCAACATAGAATGCAGCGGCTAGCCCATTGGGGTTTACTGTCCTACATTCCACAAGTGGAGTCGTCTACTTGTGTAAGTGGTCTAGCAGAAAATTCCACCGGAGCCTTTTTGGTTAGGCACCTAGAGTCGAATTTCCCTTGCAATTCATCCATTATGATGTCTGTGACCCTCTTAGTGCTAGGGTTCGGCATGGAGCGCATAATTTCATTACATTTACAGATGATTACACCCGTTAGATAGGAGGGTAAAGGCCCTCCACCCTGATTGTGGAAGAAGAGTACCTTTTAGCGGAATTTAACGGTTTATGTAATGAAAATGGATCATTCATCAGTTGACGATCCCCTACACCCCTCAGCAAAAATAGTTTTGTAGAGAGGCGCAATAAAACGCTCCTTAAAATGGTTCGGTTGATATGGCGCTTACTCAATTGCTGATTTCCTTATGGGGAAACACTTTGGAGACTGCTGCCTACATCCTAAACCATGTGCCGACGAAGACGGTTAACTCCACTTCATATGAGTTTTGGATTGGAATAAGTTCTGGACCTTCACCATATGCGCCCATTGGGGTGTGCCGCTTACACCCATGATTTCTCAAATAAGTTTGGGAAAGATTGGACCTAGAGGAAAGAAGAGTATTTTTGGTTACTCTGATACCTCCAGAGGTTATGTGTTTATAGCCGAGCAGGACAGTGGGAGTGTTACCGTGATCGAATCACGAGACGTAACGTTTGTAGAGAACGAATTTCCTAAGAAGGAAGAAATTGATTTGGATCGATCTCTATATGAGATTCAAGATCAAGTTGAGCAGACACCTGTTAATTCGAGTGGGAGAGTTGAAACCGCAGATGATGAATCAGTTCGTCGTCTGCCGGATTCATCGCCTGCTGAAGCGAATGAAACAGATTCCGCTCCTGATGATCTTGTTGACAGTGGGAGCATTAGGGATCTCATTCTCAGTGGGAGTGATCATGGTCATACCATGGTAGTAGTGAGTTGTTAGGCCGTGGGCTAGAACTAAACACCCTAATATCTGACGATGTGGTTATTGTGCCGTAAAACGTTAGAGAAACTCTCAATGGAACCTTCTAAGAATAATGGATGAAAGTAATGGAATATGAGATGAACACTTTGGACTAGATGGAATCTATAAGGAAGAACGGTGTTTGGGCACTGGTCGACCTTCGAGAGGACATAGAGAAATAGAGCTAAATGGGTTCTTAAGATTATGGCTATTGGAGTGAGTCTAGACTTGGAACTGCACTAGATAACTCAATGGTGAGTTAGAAGAAGAGATCTATATGGAGCAATCTGAATGCTTTGTGCAGAAAGACCATGAGCACTTAGTGTGCAAACTTCACAAATTGATCTATGGTCTGAAACAGTTCGCTATGCAGTGTTATCGCAGATTTCATGATTTGTTCGTGGAAAATGGATTTCTCTTGAAGGATGAGAATCATTGCGTGTACACCAAAAGGGTCTAGACCGAACTTTGTGTTTATGATTCTATATGTAAATGACATACTCATAGCTGTAAATAGCTTGGAGTTCCTCACACAGATAAAGGTATGATTGTCTTCTCTGTTTGGGATGAAGGACATGGGTGAGGCGGCACACATCTCGAGAGATTGTCGTAGGATGCAGTTGTGACTTTCACAAGAAAGCTACATAAACAAAGTGTTGGATATGTTCAACATGAGTAACTGCGAACCAATTGAAACTCCAGTTTACATTGATCAACCTCTCAAAATGGATATATGGACCAGATAGATAAATTCTGTAGCTAAGTGCAATCGGAAGCCTGATGTGCGCAATAGTGTGTACTCGGCCTGATATTTGTCATGCAGTCGGCATGGTATATAGGTACCAAGCTGAACCCGGATTGAAGAAATGGTAGGCAGTCAATAGGATCATGTGATATCTTAAGGGCATCGTCATGCTTTGTGCTAGAGACTTGCTAGAGATTCGAGAATCTCTGAATGACTGGGTATAACGATGCAGACTATAGTGGTGACTTTGATGAGAGAAAATCCACCGCGCATTGTGTTAATCGCCATTTAAGCCAAATTTGTGGGTCTTGTATGGACCACTCAGTTGGTTGTATGGCTGAAGAGACTTCCGGATTGATTGCTGAGTCATTGGAGTCGCAATCTCCGTGATATAGAAACTCAAGTATCATAACAAGTTATAGCAAGTAGATATCAAGCGAAACTATGTTAGAGACGTGGTTAGACACAAGGTGATGAGTTTGAAGTACTTGTCTACGGATGAGATGGTTGTTGACCGTCTCTCCGACCTTGAAGAGGTAGTCTTTAGTGAGGCACGTGTAGTCTCTAGGACTGTGTAGACTTAGTTGATGTACTTCATTGGTTTTATTTCCCATACAATGTTCTTTGACTTAAATTATATTTGAGTATGCATGTTTTCACAGTTTGAGTGTTTTGTGTGTTCTTACTGTGATTGTTTATTGACATATGTCAAAGTGGATTAGATCGCCCTCTCACACGGGTGATAGCTTCTATGCCTTTGTGGCTAGGTGAGGTTGGTGATAGTTTCTAGTTCTGGAAGTCTGTTGGGATGACCGGAAAGGACTTTGTGTCCGGAACTATCTGATTTCGCACTACGACGGATTATGGTCTGTCAATCCACTAAGGGGTTGGATGGGAGTCTTTGTGACTTTTGGTTCGGGTACTTAGTGTGCCTGATGGACATCTGTACAGCATATGGACATATGCTTCATGGGAGAGGAGATATGCTGTAGCGCGCGTTCCATACCGCGGCGCACCCAAATACGACCATGGGTATGACCCGAGATGTGATCTTAACTCGGAGTCGTGTGAGACCCAGAGCTCTTTGTGTAAGAGCCGCGTACGTACCTTCAGTACTCTGAACAGAGACTTGAGGTTCAGTTCAGTGTTTGCTATCTTAGTCTGTGATCGATGGGCCTTCGACGTATTCCGCCCGGGTCCCGGTTCTAGAAAAGCGAGTTGAATTGTGCCGATGGTTTTGTGGGAAGTGGATGGTCATTATGGGATCTTCTCGATATTATGTCCACTAGGTGGCCACCAACCGCGGCACCGGCTGCGGTTGTGGGCGCAATACATATATAGGTCTGAAAGATCCTTGTGTGGTCAGACCTGGAGAAAGATTACATGACCAAGGGTGCAGGGCACATTTCCACTGCTGGTGTGGGATCCGCGGGTCGCTACGTATTCTTAACCGGTGCGTATCACTTTGCTCGTTGTGTCTGTCGGTCGCACGGCTGCCTCCTCGTATGTGACTTTACTGTATAATGAGATTCGTTCTCTTGGTGCTGGCTTGATGAATGAGCGCCCCCCCACTTTGTGCGAGTGGGAGATGTTGGTTTTAGGATAATGGGTCGCCCATAAGTGGAAGCCCATTTACATAAGCCCAGTTGTGTATCTGGCCTTAAAACCTATCCCTCTATATATCAGTATATATAGGGGTGCTCAGGGTTTGGAAAACCTGATGATGACAGTGATGCCCTGCCGCCCTACAGTTTAGACAAAGGTGAGTAGCTGTGGTATTATAGGTCATTGCCCGTCAAACCGTGACGTGTCCTCCCGTTCGACAGACCGTGATCCCAACCTCAGGCAGATCCGCTTCCGCTTTCGCTAAGGCAATCGTTCAGGGAGGTAACTTAATTATGTGTTATGTTGTACCTTAATCGATTGCATGTTTTGTACATCAATTTCCAACATTGGTATGGTGGCCAACCGGTATTTGTGCCTGGACCATTTCATTACAAACTACTAAGACCCACTAAGGATCTAGGATCGGAACCAAATTCGTTTCAGACCAATTCAGGTAGCCTAAAAGCCTCTGAATGAGCTCAGACCGGCTTAAACAGCTTTCAGCCATCTAAATCGGCTTGAACCGGTCCGAACCGAACCAGACAACCTCAGCCAACTAGTCCTGGACGAACCGGCCGGTCAACCTCAGTCAACCGGACCGGAACGAATCGTTCGGTCCAACTTTTCAGACCGAACCGGGGTTAAAACCGATCTGGTCCGACACATTGAACCAGACCGGTCTGGACCGGTTCACTCAGACCGGTCCAGAACAGTGTCGTCTTCCTTGCAACTGCTAGGGTTTTGAAACCCTAGCAGTGCTGCCGCCGCCGCCATCTTGGCCAGCCACGAAGGCTGGCCACCCGGATGTGGCCAGTCTTCGGCTGGCCACGGGGGGGGGGGGGGGGGGGGGGGGGTTCGGTCGGCCACCACTGGCCGACCGAACCCAGGCCTTTACCGACTGGTGACGCAGCCACAAAGGCCGCGACATCCAGTCGCATGGCCACATCCACGAAGGCTATGGCCCGTGGCTGGGGTGGCCGCAGCCACGGAGGTTGCGGCCCATCCTTTGGCCGCAACCATGGAGGCTGCGGCCCTTCCTTGGCCGAGCCGCATCCACGAAGGCTATGGCTAGTCGGGGCCGAGGCTGCGGTCAGCCTCGGCCACGAAGGCCCCGGCAGCCCCTATGTCGGCCTCGGAGTGGCTGAATCGGTGGCGGCGGGCTCGTCGCGATCACAACTGACCTCGATGGAGATTTTCCTGAAATTCGACAATTCGGAAACCAACCTAACACGGCTCTGATACCAATGTTGGATTATATAATATACATGCAATCTATATGGTAAAACGTAATCACACATAATTAAGTTACCTCTGAATTGATTGCCTAAGCGGAAGCGGATCTGCCTGAGGTTGGGATCACGGTCTGCCGGACGGGAGGACACGCCACGGGTTAACGGGCAGTGACCTAGGTTTCCACAACTACTGACCTCTGTCTAAACTGTGGGTGGCTATCAGTTTCTGTTCTCTCTCAATTCTAAGGAGAGCACCCCATATATATATAGATATATAGAGGAATAGGGTTTAGGGCCAGTATCACATACCGGGCTTACCTGAATGTGCTCCCACTTATGGGCGACCCATTAACCTAAATCCAACAGTAACAAACAGAAAATAGTCTATCAATCTTCATTCTTAATTGTTTCGGTGCATATATCCTTATCAGATTGCCTCTCTTCAACACCCCCTCTCAATCTGATAGGTCTGAAAATGTCATGAAGTCCAAGCATTCCAGCTAAATAGTAATGCTGATTTTGTCCCAAGGCCTTAGTGAAGATGTCTGCGATTTCTTCCTTGGTTCCGATGTACTGCATAGAAATCAAACCAGCCAACAATTTTTCTCTAACAAAATGACAATCAATTTCAATGTGTTTGGTTCTTTCGTGATACATAGGATTAGAAGTAATGTGCAACGCAGCTTTATTATCACAGAAAACAATAATCGGTTTTGTATGATTAACATTCAATTCACCAAATAAACCTTTTATCCAAATGATTTCAAAAACTGTCATGCCAATACTTCTATACTCAGATTCTGCAGATGATCTAGAAACCGTATTTTTTTTTTTTTAACTTTCCAAGAGATTAAAGATTCCCCAAACTTAATACAGAAACCTGTTATTGACTTCCTGGTTTCTTGCCAACTTGCCCAGTCAGAATCGCAATATGCCCTTAGCTGGAGATCAGAATCTGCAGGAAAAAACAATCCTATCCCTGGCTGATTTTTAATGTACTTAACAATCCTAATGGCAGCATCCATATGAGACTGTTTTGTCTTGTGCATATACTGACTTAATTGTTGGACACTAAAGGATATGTCAGGCCTAGTCACAGTTAAATAAAGCAGCTTTCCAACTAATATTTTATATGGAGTTGAGTCTAGTAATACCTCATCATGTTGGTTCTTCCCTGTATGAAGATCATAGTCTGCTGAGGTGAGTTTCTGGTTGGTTTCCATTGGTGTTTTGCTTGGTCTGGAACCGGACAATCCTGCCTCTGTAACAAGTTCCAGAGCATACTTGTGCTGAATCAACACCAATCCTTTACCTGTTCTAGCCACTTCAACACCTAAAAAATACCTCAAACTCCCGAGATCTTTCATCTTAAAAGATTGATTTAGAAACAATTTAAGTTCCTCAATTATACTGCTCGAATTTCCAGTGATCAATAGATCATCAACATATACAAGTAATACAACAATTTCTCGATTTTGTTTCTTAGTAAATATAGAATAGTCGTACTTACTCTGAGTGTAACCATTTGAAATCAAAGCCTGAGTTAATTTTTGGTTCCACTGTCGAGACGATTGCTTGAGGCCATAGAGGGATTTGTGTAGTCCACAAACCTTATTCCCCCTGTGAGTACCAAATCCCTCAAGAATCTCCATGTAGACTTCTTCGTGTAGATCTCCCTGTAAAAAGGCTGTGACAACATCTAGATGGTACAAAGGCCAAGAAAAACGCGGACTGTCACCATTTTAGCAACATGACTGAAAGTTTCTGTGTAATCTATACCTTGCTGTTGATTGTACCCCTTTGCAACGAGACGAGATTTGTACTTGTCAATGGTACCATCAGATTTATACTTAATTTTGAAAATCCAACGACAGACGATCGGGTTTTTTATTTGCAGGAAGTGGAATAATAGACCAGGTCTTGTTTTCTTCCAAAGACAGAATCTCATTTTGCATGGCAGATATCCAAACAGGATTTTGAATAGCTTCTTGAAAAGATCTTGGTTCAGAAATTTTAGAAACAGATGAAGCAAAAACCTTGTAATCATTCTTGAGATGTTTGTAAGTCAAAAAATCTGACATAGGGTAAGCAGTAGATATAAGATTAGACATAATAAAATCTTCATGCCAAGTCGGAGGTCTAGTAAGTTCTGCGATTTTTGTTATCATTTTCAGCTATAATAGGAGTAGTATCAACAACAGGCTCAGGAGCATTATCAACAGAATCGGAATGCTCATGAGAATGTATAGGTTGATCATCAGTATCAATAACATGCTCAGGAAATAAAGCTGAAGGATTCTTATTTCGCAAAGCAAAAGGAAAGATATTTTCGAAAAAAATAACATCTCTACTTATAAACATACCTCCCGTCTGTAAATTGAGTAATTTATACCCCTTTTGACTGGAAGAATACTCCATACACACGCTTTGAATCGACCTGGAGACAAACTTGTTTTTGGGGGTCAGATTTTTCCCAAAACAAAAGCATCCAAAAGTGCGAAGATGGGAAAGATCTGGAGCTTTCCCATGAAGCTTCTCAAAAGGGGAAATAAAAGACAGGACAGAAGAAGGTAACAGATTTATTAAATAACAAAAGGTTAGAATAGCATCACCTAGTATAAATCGGGTAGAGAGCTTTGAATTTTCAAGGCTCTAGCCACCTCAAGTATGTGCCGGTGCTTCCTCTCAAAAACACCATTCCGTTGAGGCGTGTATGGGCAGGTTTTCTGGTAAAGAATACCTTTACTAGCAAAAAAACTTGCAGTATACTGATTCACAAATTCACCACCATTGTCAGTGCGTATGATACCAACTGAAGATCTGAACTGATTTTCTATTAACAGAACGAAATCTTTGATAATCAAAAAAGCATCAGTTTTAAATTCAATCAAATAAGTCCATGTTGTCCTAGTATAATCGTCGACAATAGTAATGAAATATCGCTTATTATCATACGTTTGACAATGAAACGGGCCCCAAGTATCGATATGAATCAATTCAAAAGATCGAGTAATCTGAGAAATACTAGCAGGAAAAGGGTCTCTATGCTGTCTAGCCTGAGGACAAACAATGCAGCTATTTTTAAAATCAATAGAGCGATCCTTCATATTTTTCATAAAAGGAATCTTCAAAAAAATTGTTTCAGATACATGGCCTAATCTTTTGTGCCACAAATCACAAGACTTTACATAGTTATCAAAAACACTAAATGCTACATCAGTTATGGGTTTAGAAGCACAAATGTACAAGCCATTGATCTCTCTACCAATCCGGATTACCTTCCCATTGCAAAGGTCCTGAAGAATCACAAATTGAGGATAAAACATAACACAACATTTGAGATCATGTGAAATTTTTGGGACAGATAACAAGCTGAACCTAAAATCAGGTATGTATAATACGCTTTTCAGGATTATTATTTATGTCAGAAAGTGGTCACTGATGTGTGTAACATATGAAAAAGTTCCATTTGGCAAATATACTTTTGAATTCTTGATTTTCTTCACATTAATGAGGCTATCTAATCGAGATGTCATGTGGTTTGTTGCCCCGGTATCAAGAATTCATTCTATTGTTTTTGTGCCTAAAGAAGGATGGGAAGAATTTATACTTGTCATGTTTGCTCTTGGTTCGGATGTAGAGGCATTATCATTGCTTCCCAGCATGCTAAGAACCTGTTCATATTGCTCCTTTGATAAGCTGTTAATTCCAGATGATGCTGAGACTGAATTGTTTGTGGATCCAGTATTGGAATTCTTGTGTGAAGGAGTCGCAGATGATGTGTCGTATGGTTCAGTGGCAAATGTGTTATAGGCACTTTGAGATCCAGATGAAAAAGACCATGGTTTCCTTTTGTTCTTCAAATGTGGGTGCAAGATCCAGCAGAAATTCACTGTGTGTCCTCTTTTATGGCAATGCTGACAGGTGAAGATTTTCTTGTTCGATGGATTGCTGTTATTGCCACTGAATCTTGATGTGGAATTGCCAGAGTAGAATCCTGAAGTTTCCCCTGAATTTGTTGATCCCGGCATGTTTCCAGAATTCGTATGGTTGCTGAAGTCACGTTGGCTTTCTTCTTGTATAAGCACTGAGTATGCCTCGTTTAAGGTAGGTAGGGGAACTCTCATAAGTAGATTTGATCTTGCATTTGCATAATTTTCTTTTAGACCCATGAGAAACTGGAACAGATTGATATTGTTCTCATGAGTGATCTTTGATTTCGAATGATCACAGGCGTAAGAGGGAATTGTACATATAGCAGAGTATTCGTCCCATAATAGTTTCAATCTATTGTAGTAAACTGAAATTGAATCCAAACCTTGATTGGTGACGCATATCTCTCTGTGGAGTTGATAGATCCTCGACCCATTCACTTTGTCGAACCTTTCTTTAAGATCAAGCCATACAAGATGAACACTTGTTGAGTATATGATAGTGCTCAGAAGATCTCGAGAAACAGAATTCATCAGCCACGCAAATACAAAGGCGTTACAGCGATCCCATTGGTGATGTAAGGAAGGATCAAGATCTTCCTTCTTGCAGGTTCCATTGATGCACCCCAGCTTGTTCTTCGCCAACAGGGCAATGAGCACTCCTCTGCTCCAAATCGAGCACTCCTCTGCTCCGTTCCTGTTAGCTGAATAGATACCAAAGAGAGTCCTGTGGTATCAGAAGGGTGCAGGTACAAGGGATGATCGGAATCGATTACATTTGCAGGTTTTGCTTCCATTGTGTTTGATGAAAAGACGCAGCAACAGGAATCTTGAACCGAAAGAAAGAAACGCGAAGGATTGGGGAGAAGAACTGAGTATAGACAAAATCGGAATCAAAGGATGAAAGTGAAACAGATCTGTTTTACCAGCTCTGATACCATGATGAAAAGGGATGAGAATGAAACCCCCAGAAGAAACGAAAATATCTGTATTTCATTGATTAAAGGATTACATAATACAAGACAATATATAGTGCAAATATTTCTAACTCTTGCACAAAGATGAACAGTTAAAACAGTTAAACAAATAAACTAAATAATAAACTAACCCTCAACTTTGCATAACTAACAAAATGATCCCTAAATATTCAACAGAGTAACAAACAGAAAGTAGTCTATCAATCTTCATTCTTAATTGTTTCGGTGCATGTATCCTTATCAGATTGCCTCTCTTCAACATTCACTACTCAATATTTTTATAAATCTACGAGACTTGTCAATAGTATAAAAATATTGACTAGCTCCCTTCAAAGTTTGAGTTCAAACACATGCATATGATAGGTAGGTGTTAGCTTTTGAACATGCCCTTATGAAGTTTCATCAATTTTATTGGCTAGCCAATGGACGTGGTGTCCTTAAATTGTCATTGTTTGGTCTAAATGATGACATAATTCACATACGTATCTTCCTAGTATTGTTCACTCATGTTCATTCTCATCATGGACATTGTTTGGTTTTGCAAGAATTCCTAAAAATTGTGTCCTCAATAATTTCATTCGAATTGTACCATTTTCTCACATGCAAGATGATTCATTATCTCAAAAGTTACTTCATCAATCTACTTATATTTATTATATCACTAGAATCATTTGTTTAACCTTATTCTCTATCATAGTTGTTTTCCCATCATAGGAATGGACTCGAGGTAAAATAATTCCACAGTCATCCAACACACTCGTGTGATTAGTTTGTCCTCTTTCAATATTTATATTGGTATATTTAATTAACTAGGTTGACCTTTTCTTCTCAAAAGTATTTATTGCACGAGTTTAAGTCTTATTCCTCTCGATGTTTTTTCTTTAACCCTTTAGTTAGTGATTCCTAGTATTATCAGTCGACCTCACATAATCTATTGTGATAATTACGGTTAAGAGCGCATCAAATGGAGTTGTGTCTTGCGTGAATATGTCTAGACTTACCATTATACACATGAAACTATGTCATATCCAATTGCAGATTATTGTCTCAGTATGCAGATTGCTAGCAACATTTTTGGTCATCTCATAATATACTCTAGAAAATGGTGTATCCATTCAATCTCTTCAACACATTTATCTTGGGTTATAAACTCAGATTGTTGGCATAGTTCGTTTTTAAATTTTTATGACACGTATGCACCTCTTTGGATGAACACGAATCCACTCGTGTAGTTTGAGTATCATGATTCAGATATATAAATTGCATCATTACAACATTCTATAACAGTTGGCTGTCTCTTATAATACAATTCATAACTATGAGTATATCTCAAGTACCTGAATAATCTTAATATTCTGTTCTAGTGATCAACACTTGAACTATTTATATATCTACTTAGTATGTCAATTGCATGTGCAATATCAACCCTAATATGTGTCATCAAGTACATAACACAATGATCCTACAGTACTTTATTTGAGAGACATTTTCACATGTATTGTTTGAGAAATATATGTTATTCGGATCCATTCAAAAGCAGACTACCTTTTTGTTATCCTTGTTGATTTTTTTAATATATATTATTGATATAATGAGATTGAGTTAGAATAACTCCTCGTATTCCAGTGATCTTTATTTCATGGATTACATCAGTAAGGCTCAAATCTTTCATGTTAAAACATAATTTTAGTGAATATAATCATCTAATCATTACTACCAACAATAAGCATGTCATCAATAGAATTACACAAAATGACATAGCATTCATTTGTATCTGTCACGTAGATGCATTTGTCACATTCATTTAATCTAAATCATTTTTCTAGACTGGATTTTTTGAATTTATGATGTCATTATTCCAATGTATATTTTGACCATCTCATAACTTAACCAACTTAAAGACTTTCTTCTCTTGTTGTCGCGCAAAGAAATCCTCAAATTGTTCCATGTAAATTTCTTATTCTAAATCTCCATTTAAGAAAGCTGTTTTACATCCATTTGATGAACTTTCCACATCTTGCAATGTATTTATTGGATCATCCTAATAGAAGTGATTCCCGTTACGTGAGAATGTGTCAAAGTAATCAAGCTTTTCTCTTTGTTTGTAACACATTATTACAAGTCATGTCTTATACTTATAAATTGTTCCATCTACTTTCGTTTTTCGTTTGAAAAAATACTTGTTGCCTAGTGGTAGCATCATGGAGGAAAATTCAGTAACTCTCAAATATGATTTTGAAGTATGAATCAAAACTCATTGTTGATTAACTATTTTCATAAAGTTACTTCATATGAGTTTACGATTTTTTTGGAAGGTTTAAAGTTTAACATCTATCATATAGGTTATAAAAACAGGTCTACGTTTTTTTTCTTCTACTTATCTATTTTGCTTTTCCCCGATTCAACCTCAACATTTTCTTCATTTAAGTATTGACTATATTCATCAATAATTCCATATGTTCGTCTCGACGAGCTCCTCCTAGACATAGCAGGAAATACATTTTCAAAGAAATATGCATTTCTTGATTTTATCATTGTATCTTTATGTGTAACCAAGATTTTGAATCATATACAAGAAACTAATAAGTGTTATTATTTCACCATATTCAATAAAATACAATCAACTATTTTAGGCACAATTCTAACATTTTTAGGACGGAGTAGTATCACATTTACAAGACACCTCATAGTCGAAAATGATCAACATACAATTTTCTACATTTTCATAATTCAAACTCAGACGCCTGGATATAATTTCTAAAATCTAACTTTTATATGGATTACACCACAATAATTTCATTGTTTTTCCTTATATCCAGGTTCATACTATACCAATTAGTGTTTCCTGCATAGAGTAATCCAACAATACAATTCAAGCTAATTCCTCGAACTTCAAAATTTGGTCGCAATTATGACGAAATAAGAGACGCGTCTCTATTTTCAAATAGAACATCAATCAGTTGAGTGAGAGCCCAATATTAATATGAACACCATTGTTTGTAGTCATGTTTATGAATAACATAATTGCATAAAGTTTTTCTTAGATAATTTTTCTAATACTAGTTACACTGAATACCAACCAAACATTTCCTTTAAAACTAAGAATATGAAATTATCTTAAGATTGATAGTGATATCGCCGGCAATAAATCCAACTAAAGGGACTAAATTATAATATTCTGAAAGAGTAAGGACTAATATGAAGAATACAAATTCAGGATTAGCATGCAAATTAAATTATGAGCATAATTGAAATTAACCTCCAAACTAACAAAAAGTTAAGGGTATACAATATTCTTAAGGTACTTTTATCTTCTAACACTTCTCATCAAACAACAATGTTGTCGAGTAGTAATTAGCAATATTCAAACTCAGACAGACGGGTCGAAAACGAGATTCAATACAAAAAAAAGATTGAAAACAACGACTAGAAAGTCTCCAATGAATGTCAACACATATCGTCAAAGAAGTATAACAGAAGCAATTAGAGAATTTTTTTTTTATCATTTTTGGATTCTCTTCTTTTTAAATTTTTTAAAAAATCTCACTTATTTATAGAGTTAGAAACTTGAATAGTATGTGGAAATTATCAAGGTGATATATTTGTTTAGCATTTTTCATCTAATATCTAGGCTTTGGTGCACTACTAGTTAGGAGAGTCAATTCATGTCGACGGGTCAACCGTGGGCCGTGTCAAAATATTTCAACTCAAACACAACCTGTGATTAATGATGGATCATTTTTTTAAGACTCAAACACGACATGTGTCATTTCAATTTGTACAATATAAATTTTGCGGGTTGACCCATCGACCAACATTACCTGTCGACCATACGATCAACTTATTCATGCAACACACATGACTCATGTTATCCATGCGACTTACTTGATCCATGCGACCAATGATCTTTTACATAATTTATTAGAACATATACTTAATTATACATAGCTAAGGCACCCACGGGTCAATAGGTAAGGCCAAACCCGATCCCATTTTTCATATGGGTTGGACGAGCCGTATCAAAATAACTTGTAGGTCCAAAATGTTTGATTCAAACATAACTCATGTACGGGTCACCCATGAGTCGTGTTCAAAATTGATACCCCTACTATTAGTCTAATTTCAAATTCAGCACAAACTTACAAAATTTTAACAATTTAGGCCATTTTTTCAATATAAACTCGTCATTGAAGACCCAATATTAAACATATCCCAATAGGTGTAAGAAACACATCTCACTGACAAATTCAAATTTATGAGAACGTTGATTGAAACATAATTTTCACTATTCACCGGTATATCCAAATATGTGTGTTTGTATAATAAAAATACACTTAGAAGTGAGATCCATAATATTAAGGTAGCCCGACTGAAATCCATAATATTAACTCAAGAGTAAATAATCAATAGAACATGCATTTTAGCAGCTTTTGTGAAAACGTAGTTAGTATCTTGAATATGATGTACAAAACTATGTATATATTTAAGATTGATGTTAATTATCAAATAAGTACATGAATTTGACATGGTTTGACAGGTAGACACCTAATTTCTTTTTGTCGACTGACTTTTTTATATAAGCAAATAAAGACCTCCGTTTTATTTTTCGTTTATTCTTGACGGAAAAAATCACGTGTATAATGGATTTAAGGGTTAATTATCAAATATGTACCTGAACTTGACACAGATTTACAAGTACATTGCCTAAACTTCTTTGTTGTAAATAAGTTGACTGACTTTTATATATAAGCATATAATGTATGTGAAATCGAATTGCTTCGCTTCTATCTCACCATAGCCTAAGAGAATGGAACTTCGAGCTAAAATGTGCAAATATTAGAGTGAACTTTGTCAATTTTTTCAAACATTTTTCAAAAATAGTCACTACCGACTTGCAAATTTTGCTCAGTTTATGGGTTAATCTTCAATTATTGATAATGTGTAGATATCATAGAGGATGTGCAGAAAATTTTGATCTATTTTTGCTTCAGAAATTGTCCCTAACCAAACTGACATTCTTAGAAATGTGATGAAATTCAAAATTTTGATTGGTGCAGATATTGGAGTTATGAGTGGAGGAACGATTTTCATTCGCGAAAACTTCAACCTCATATCCGTTTAAGTCCTCGTAGGCATCCTGAATCTAAGTTCCTTAATCGTGTTCCTCGCATCCGGTCAGACTTCAGACTCCATTGATTGTCGTTACACCATTGTGGTGGTTGTCGCCACGTTCCTCCTTGGTGCTCTCCTCATTGGCTTTGCTCTGACGTACCCTTACATGAACTGGAGGTTGATGTTTGAGTTGTTTGTCATACCTGCAATTTTCATCGGGCTCGGGATTGTAACAAAATAACATTTATGTACCTACATGTCAAACCATGTCAATTTCAAGTACATATTTGATAATTAACTATTTAAGATTATATTGTGGTGACGTCGCATATGATATTGGGAAGACTTGTTAATATTTTAAGTGGGGAAGGAAAGTGCATTTGCATTAGGGTGTGTGTGTTTAATATTAATTCCTCAAAACACTAGATTTGTTTTTTTTACAAAATCATTTACATGAACGTGTTTGGGTAGATTTTAGGGTTAATTACTTGAAACGTTACTCATGTTTGACTAATGTGATTAATTGGTTACACATGTTTTTTCACGTGACTGAATGGTTACACATGTTCCAGCATGTGACTGATTAGTTACTCCGTCACTCAACCGTTAAAATTTTCTGTCTAATTCTCATGTGTAGGTCACGTGATTGGAGGTAGTTTATTTTCGGATATACAAAATTACCTTGAAGCTCCTTATGTCCCCTTTATTCAGTTTCGTCAACCAGTTTCCCCCCATTTCCGCTGTCAGACCCACTTCTCCTCTTCGGTGACTGTCGAAGTTCCTCTGCCGAAGTTGTCGCGCATCCATCTGCCCTGCATTTCCGAGGTAATGTTCTTCTTTCGCTCTTCTTCAACTTCCGAAATCGTGAACTGGTGTTTGGTGTTGTTGAAGCAAAATTTCACGGTGCTGTGTTGTCGATTGATTTCGTTTCTACCCGTGTTGTTGACGACCAGAAGGAATTTCACATAGAGTGGCGTCACCTAGTTGATTTGGTGCGACCTAACTCCCTCTCCCCTGTTGATTGATCAGAGGTACGACGACATTTAGAGTTTATTGTTTGTTTGCGAAATTTTGTGTGTGAAAATTGGTATTTTTTCGAAAGTTGATGTTGAAGAAGTATGAAATGGCATATTTATGTGCTTTAGTGCGTAAAGTTTAACACTGATTCACAACCCGAAATGGCAACGACGCATACCCAACCGAGTCCTCAGCGTAAAACCCGTTCTCAGTCTCAAACAACGCATACCCAACCGAGTACACAACCGAAGCAGTCCCAGAAGACAAAAACTCCAGTTCGAAGACAAAAAATCACAGTCCGAAAGAAGAAACCCCCCTCTGTTGATGAACCACAGAATACCGGTGCTACACAAGCTGAATCCCCTCCTACTGTACATTTAGGTACGCCGCCAGATGAACCACAGAATCCACCAGCAGAAGCCGCAGTCAACACTGAAGTTGATCCCTTCAAAACGCCAAAAAAACGTGTTAAAACGTTAGCGGTCAAATTAACCTCGGTTAGTATTGAACTCGACAATTATGTAAAAGATCGTACTTTTATACTAATTAGTAACAAATTGTTTGAAACAGGCCAAAAAGCAGGTAAACGAAGAAAACTCAATGTTCGTCAAGGTCCGACTTATGTGGACGTCGAATTCGATGTCGCATCTTCGACACCGGTACTTTCAGAATCGAGAGAAATGATTCTACCATATTTGCCACTGAAGACGGTTATACCAAAAAGGACAACACAACATAGAAGAAGCATGGGTCAGTTTGGTAATCCGGGTAACACACAATATACCTAGTAAAAGGACTGTGTCGTTTTGTGCAACAAGTTTTCTGCTTTTGTGTGGTGTTTTGTGAACTTGTGATACTTTTGTGGTGTTTGTACATATGTTTTGGGTCCCAATGGGTACTTGACTGACTTATGTATGTTGAACTTCTTCTGAAGTCAATGGATGTGTGTTTCAGGTTTTGAATGGAACATGTTAATGCTAATCTGTTACGGTTGTTTAACCTTTTAATCACATTTATATGAAACATGTTGTACTATTTAATCACACTGTATGTAACATGTTAAACCTTTTAATCACATTATAGAGAAACATCTATGACCATTTAATCACATTTGATGATAACACATGTGGTCATTTAATCAAATTACACCGTAGAATATACTCTTTACTTTAGATACTATGCAATTGAAAATCAACTTCTGAACAACTGAAACACAGCTGCAAAACAACTTCAATACATAACATGAAGAACTGAAATCCATTTCCACAAAATATTGATCAACTAATTCAAATACACCTACTTGTGTAGTACATTGATCAAAAGTAAAGAACACAGAACGACAATTGCAGCATACAACTTCCAGTGTTTTTGTTTCGCAACAGCTTCAGCAGCATGTGCAGTCGCAAGTTCTGATCTATGTTGTCCCTCCACACCTTGAAACTTAAACACGGCGTTTCTTCCATATTGACACATCGGTGGATCTTCCCACTGGAAAAATCTGCACCCAAGATTTTGTACAGACTACACAAGACAACGAATCATAAACTAGTAACATCCATGAACCAACAAAAATGGAACAAGATGTTAAAATTAGGGTTCTTAACAAAATTAGAGTTTCTAACATAACAAACTAATAGGGACAACATGGTACAAAAAACGTACAATTACCTCAAAATGTGAACACCCATAAAACCTACGACTGAAATTCTTCCAAGTACTCGCACATTTGACCGACGAAATCTCACCGCAGAAACATAATCGGGGCGTTGATATTAAACATGACGAATCTTGGATGCTAGAGTGGGAACACACAAACGCCGAGTGCTCTCGCTGAGGGGAGGTGCCGAACCCAGTCCATGCTTCCTTCTTCATCTTCGAAGAAACGATATGTTGCTTCAATTGGAACATAAATGACTTCTAATATAGGACATAAAGGGCATTTTCAGAAGTTCAGGTTGGTTTTAACTCACGTGCACGACACATGCCAAAATTAACAGTGATATTTAACGGTGAACAGTAAAAATGACCAATTAGTCACATGCTGAAACATGTGTAACCATCCTGCACAAGTTATAACCAGTTAGTCACTTGCGCAAACATGTGTGAAGTTTCAAGTAATTAACCCTAGATTTTATTTATTATTATTCATTCCAACATATGGCCTTCTTTGTTTATAAAATTGATATTAAAAGGTTGTAATTTTTATAATATGTAGTCTTGTTCAAAAAAATTGGTTAGGTCGAACTGAACTGGATCTGGACTGGTTTGAACCGGTTCGATCAAAGTAGTTTTAAAACTAAATAATTTTTTCAAGGTTAAAGTAAGTCGGTTCAAAACAGTTGATTCAATTCAGTTCAAATCGACTCATTTTTTGTATTAGTTTATATTTAAAATTTAAATCAAACCGGATTAAACTCATATAATTTTTTAATCAGGCAAAACAAAACAAATCAACCCAGTCTAACTTAATTGATTAAATAATATAGAGAAATATTTTGTTTGTATATTCTGCGTAGTTCAATGTGCAAGGGCATCTATTTATTGGTCTGGTTCTATTTTTAGGACAAACTGAATGTATTATTGACTGAACTATTTCTGACTAAACCTGAACTGTGTCTTGACTTTTTTGAAAAAACAGACCAAACCAGTTCGAAACGAGTTTGAACTGATTCTAACCAGGCCATTTTTTTGTGTGTTATATAGACGAGTTCTTTTAGTGAGCCGAAAAAATACTCGTGTGCTTTAAACAGTTCTAGTTCATGTCCGAATGAGTTTTGAGGTCGAATCGGTTCATGAACAAGCCTAATAATATGTTACAAAATGTATACAATATTAAATAAATTTACAAAAAAATATCACTTTATTTTATATTTACAAATTAAAAATATGAAGACACGCATATATATATATTATATATATAATGTTTGAACTTGTTTGGTATGGCTACGATTTTGTCATCCGTCCTAAATAAACTTTTATGTCAACCTAAATCAAATCAAAAGAAAGACTTTCACCAAGTCTATAGAAATTAAATAGTAAATACAAAATGAAATTACAAAACTAAATTGTTATTTTTATGGTTGAAAAATAAATAAATTATTCCTGACAGGAATTAAAGTAGATATAGATAATTACACAAAAATAAATAAACGAAAGAACGAATATACAACTTTAAAGTAAAAAAGAAATTTGTTAAAATTTTAAATTAATCAACATCAAAGTTGAGAGGTTAATTAATATACAACTTTAAAGTAATAAAAAAAGATATGTTTTTTAAAATCTAAAATTAATCAATATCAATTAAGTTGAGGTTTAATTTATGCATTTCCTATTTGGCATAAAAATTAAAAATTAATTGTCGTTTACATCCTTACTTGGCAACGTCGTTTTTTTTAATCAAATTAGTCGCTTTACTTTAAGAAATAAAGCGCCGTGACTAGGTTACGTATGTTCGTACATCATATCATTAGCTACTAAACATACAAATGGTAGTGGTGATCTTTCAACTCAATCGTTTAGATACACTCACATTCTCGCTTGCTTTGCTATCCAATTTGCGCATTCATTGCTCGTTCTTGGAATAGCTCGCCATTGCACTTGCTCGACTTGTCTTGCTCGTGCTCGGATGTTCGGTATAATTGTTGATAGTCTCCAATGTTTCGGCCCCTCCATTAGTTGTTGGTGAACCACTTGTGAATCCCTTTCAATTGCTAAACGTACTCCTTCTTGTATCGCCAAAGCCTCCATCGTTTCTATGTTATCGCACCTTTGCCTCCGGTTCATCCCGCCAACTACCTTGCCGGTGTTGTCTCGTGCTACGACTCCTATGCCCGCCCTTTGCGTATCCTTACACCACGATGCATCACAATTTATCTTGATCGTGTCACCCGTCAGGTAATTTTTTTTACCAAAGATTCTGTATATTAATCATAAAATTTGGGGTCGAACAAAACCCCGATACAAATCATTGTCTAAACGCGAAAGATCGTGTCACCCGTCGGGTACTTGGCAACGTCGTTAACTCCACGATTTTTATTTATATGTAATATAAGATTTTTTTTAAAGTAACTATGTTACTTTTAAAATTTAGAAAAGTAAGTATACAATTTTTGTTTTAAGAAAAATAGGTATACGCGCACCCCGGGGTCGCGCCTATTCATGGGCGCCACTTTGAAGTGGCGCCTATGAAGGCTGTCACTCTTTTTTTTAAAAAAAAAAAATCGATAATTATGACTCAAAATTATATATCTATTAAAAAAATTTATAGTAAGTAGATATTTTTGACTTTTAGACTGACTGTATAATACAGTACGTAAAAAACTCCACATACGATACAAAAACTTACTGTAATGTACCGTAATGTACAGTAAGTTTTTGTATCGTATGTAGAGTTTTTTACGTACTGTATTATACAGTCAGTCTAAAAGTCAAAAATATCTATTTACTATAATTTTTTTTAATAGATATATAATTTTATTTTTAATTAAACATCGAGTCATAATTATCGGAAAAAAAAAATTTAAAAACAAAAAGTGACAGCCTTCATAGGCGCGACCCCGGGGTGCGCCTATGTCCAATAGGCGTGACCCCGGGGTGCGCCTATGTCCAATAGGCGCGATCCCGGGGTGCGCCTATGTCCAATAGGCGCGACCCCGGCGTGCGCGTATATCTATTTTTCTAAAAATAAATTGTATATTTACTTTTCTAAATAAAAAAAATAACATGGTTACTTTTTAAAAAAAATCGTAATATAATAATAGGATACAAGTATTCTTCTCTGAACATGCTTTTGGTTATTATATATAAAAAAATTACTGAAAAGTATATATCTCTTTACAAATGTAGCATTTCTCGTAGGAGGTGAAAGTTTCACTTTACATATAATATGTTTTGTTATTTTTTTTTGCCTAATAAAAATTTAAGTTTTTCTATATGTGTATAAATTTAACATTAATACATCTTGTGTATAAATAACTCGTATACTTTTAAACAATATTAATAATTGTGTCTAAAAACTTCAGATTTGATAATATACACATAAATACAATTAAACAGGATTATATATATATATATATATATATAATGTTTGGATTTGTTCTTATACTTATATTTGATTCATCAAATGTGAAAATTAAAAATTAATTGTGAAATTAAATTATTGATTTTATGGATTTCGTAACATGTGACACAATTTGTGTCATGTATATATATAGTTTCTTTTATTCAAAAAGTTAATCGTGCAGGTGTGATATGTTTAATAATCATGTAATGTCCATTTGTTTTTTAGTTTTGAGACACATGTAATATCTATCCGCTTACAAATGATACGATTAATGACACAACACGAATAGATACGACACACACAACACAATTAGGTACGACACGTACAAATTAAGACTCTTAGAAATAAGTACTTATCTTATCTTCTGTTTGTATCCTTGTTCTTAAACTAGTATAAATGATTACAATGCTTTACAGATTAGATAACAAATCATTTCTTTCTGGAATAATTAATCTTGATAACAAAAGCAAACCTCGGCGCTATGCCCGACATGTGACAAAGTGGAGACCCGAGAACACTTGATCCTTGAATGCGGGTGGACGCACACAATTTGGCAAGGAATACTGGGCTTGGATGCTGGAGGAACCGATAACAATGTTGTGGCCAGCTGGGTCTTCAGTGGGATCGTCCCTTCCTCCGTGAGGAGGGCTGATAGGAACAGGAAATGGGAATTGTGCATACTAACTTGTTGGCCTATTTGGAAAGTCAGGTGTAAGTTGGCAGTTGAGAACAGATGGTCGAACCCGACAACCGTTATTTTGGAGATACAGAAGGCACATGGAGATCTAATCTTGGGGAGGACAACCAGACCGAGTATGATGAGGCAGCCGTGAGGTGGAGAAAACCGGAGGAGGGCTCAATAAAAATCAATTGTGATGTCTCTTGGTGTTCTTCCACGGGTCATGGTGGGATTGGACTAATAGCCCGAGACCATTTTGGATCAATCTGCGGCGGTTGGCATGGAGCAATGTCGGGAGCATCGAGCGAGGAATTGGAGACCAAAGCTATTCTCCAAGTGACAAAGATGGCAATGGAGAAGAGGTGGAAAAATGTGATGATTGAGTTGGATGCAGAAACTGTTATAAACCACCTTAGATGTCATGACGTTTCTTGGAGGATTGATACTTTAGTGTCCAATATCAAGGGTATCGATAGGGATATTGATGTTGTTAACTAGGTGGCTATTCCACGAGCCGCTAATAAATGTGCAGACTGAATAGTAAACTAGGTTAGATTAAGAGTGTGTCTGTTGGATTGGGTTTTTAGATCCCACCCGATCTTTCTTTATTACTCATTTCAGATTGCTCTGTGTAACTAAACTATGATTTCATTGTTGGGAATGAATTCAAGTTAATGGCAAAAACAAAATATAATAAAAGAATAGATCATCTTTGTTCTTGAGCAGACAAATCATAATGTATTTATTCTTTATAATTACATATTATCAAGTCCTAATCATCTTAATTGGCCAAAAAAAGTACTAATATTATTATTTAGTGTTATATCAATTGAGACTTAAACTCATATTCTCTGTGGAGAAAACTTCACATCCATATCTACGAGGGAGCGCGTTGAAATATTAATTATATATTAGTATTAAACTAATATAAATGTAATGTTTTCATTTAAACCAACAAAATGTAAAATAGTATATCCAAAACCAACTTAAAAAAACATGTTACATCTAATTTATTTTTTTGCCAAATATAATCTATTTTACACACTTCTAAAACATATTTACATTCAAAAATAAATATAAGAATATTTATATATTTTATCCCGTTTACGTTAAGAAAAGGGAAAAGTCTGAAAATGGGACATGATGTTTGTCCAAAATGGTTTTCCAACCCAATAAGTTGTAAATGATACAACATGTTTAGAAATAATTGTTTTTGGCCCTTCCGTTTAATTTCCGTCCCAATTAGCCGTTATGTCATCATGTGCTATCACGTGCTCAAACCTTTCCTTGTCTGCCCTTAGCTCCTACAGTGTGGATGCTCAAGCTTCTCTTCATCTTCAACAACCTCTTCCTCAAGTGTCTGTCTCCGACCATGCTGTGGCCGCCGCCGGCTAGGTAATATCCTAGGAAGGTTGTCACCATTCCGAACTCCGAAACGTTCCCAGGTGGAAGCTTCTGGATGATCGATGTGATCAGATCCTTCTGGTTGGGGATGTTCTTGGACCACCCCAGCCTTGATCAGGAAATTATTTTCCTCAATAATCTCTAAGTGGAGGTGAAAAAAAAGAGATGATGAGATTCAACTAAGATGAAGATTCCTTGGCAATCTTCTTAGCCTTGGCAATGACCTCCTCGATCCCTCCAACCATGTAGAACGACTGATCCAACCATGTCAACAAAGATTCTAATGCAAAATCTAAACTTTGTCACCAAGATTCATCTATCATATAAATACCTGGAAGCTGGCAATGCTCTCCTTCAATTCAACATACTTTCCAGGAGCACAGTGAATACTCAACAACATGGAAGGGCTGGCTCAAGAAACGCTGAATCTTACGTGCACGAGCCACTGCCAATTTGTCATCTTCACTGAGCTCATCCATACCCAGGATGGAAATAATATCTTGCAAGTTCTTGTAGTTCTGAAGAACCTTCTGCACTCCAAGAGCAGTGTTGTAGTGATCCTCTCCAAGAATGTGAGGGGAGAGCATACGGGATGTTGAGTCAAGTGGGTCCACAGCAGGGTAGAAAGCAAGGAACAAACAATCAATCAGTTTTTTGAAAGAAAAATCATACTTGAGTGAAACAGAAGATGTTGTCAATGAAAAGAAGCACATCCTGCCCTTCAGCATCACAGAAATGTTCAACCACAGTAAGTCCAGTAAGTCTGACACGGGCACGAGCACCAGGGGGCTCGTTCATTTGCCCATAGACAAGAGCACACTTGCTGTCAGCCTGAACGATACAAAATTAGAGGTGCTTTGGATTGCTAAGAATATAAAGATGGAGAAATTAAGAGTCGAGGAATTTATAACTAACCTGCTTCTCCCTTAGCTTAATGACACCACTATCAATCATTTCTCTTTACAAGTCATTGCCTTCATGAGTACGTTCCCCAACACCAGCAAAGACAGATAAACCACCTCGAAGAAGACTTACCACTGTTCCTGAATCGAAAATACTGCAGTTTTCAAGTAATTGATGAAAAAGTTCAAAAGCTTCACTAACCAGACAGTTCCGGACATATCCTGATATCATGGCATTCCAAGATACCAAATTTGTCACAAGCATGGTGCTGGCAGATGGATGCTGGTCTGTTGATGAGAAAATTAATGGGTGGTCTGCTGGTCAGATGGATGCTAATCTTCAGATGATTGCAAAGATTTCTCCGTGGACTTCACTTGAATGGAACTGATTGCTTATGTAAGAAGTCGGGAGGGTGGGGTGTTCTCTGAAAGGAAACTGAAAATCAGACCTTCAAAAGGGTAAGGAAATGGGGAAAGGGGGTATTATCGTCTTTTATTAATTGTTGTTTAAATAAATAAATAAAATTGAAGATCACGTGAGAAAAATGTGACTACTTAACGGGGACGAAATGTAAACGGAAGGTCCAATTACCATCACTTTGCAACATGTTATACCAAAAACCATCGTCAAAAAACATGTGGTACCCAAAACCATTTTTGTCAAACATTATGTCCTATTTTCAGACTTTTCCCTTAAGAAAATTAATGAATCAAATATTTATTAAGTTGTGCATTTTAATACACATATTCATTCAAACATTATATATGTAAACATGTATTTATATATCTTAATACAGTATGAACTAATATATTAAAATAAACATCTCAAATAAGATAATAAGGTAAATTTGGATCAATGTTAACATTAACTAAATATTTTTATGACATTTCCATATTTAATTATATCATATATATATATATAGTAAATAAATACCTCAAAGCCTTTCTATATACAAGAAGATCTTTAAATTAAGATATCCAGATATGAAGAAATTAGTGCCCATTCACTTTATTCTTAAGATGACAAAACCATAGACAGGAGACGCCATTGGCTATTATAAAGACGTTAATGGGTAATGCTAATCTTCAACATTTAAATTACAACTTATATTCGCATTGTTTAGCAAAACAAATATTCTAAAAATAGTGAAAGGAAAATTCAGGTGTTCCGAAAATCCGATGAAAACTGAACCGAACGGAATCGAAAAACAGTATGAAAATGAATGGTTTGGTTTATGGTCATATTGTTTTTAGTGTGATTTGGATTTTTAGACCGTTCAGTTTACAAGACCGTAGGGTTCGGTCCGACCGTTAATACACATATAATTTTATATATTATATGAATTAGTATTAATTAATATAATTAATCAATGAATACAAACTAATAATAATGTAGTTATTCAATAGTTATTTGATTTGTTTAATTGGTTTAACAAAAAATCATATAAACATTGTTAAATAGAATTATTTTATTATTTAATTTGATTTTGAATATTTATTTTAATTTTTTATGCGTATTTTTTGGTTTTCCGGTGTAAACTGAAAATCCAAAATTAGAATGAACGATTTTTTTTTTTCTGATCCGGTCTTTTGGTCGACTTTTATTTGAAGAAAATTCAATCCGAAATAGTAAAAAAAACGGTCCGACCATACCGTTTTCACCCTTAAAATTTATATTTATATGCACATCTTAGGGTTGTGCCTGTATAGTATATATATATATACACGAATAAATTTCATTAAGTGTCATCTTTGCAATTATTTTTTCAAAGTTATAAATAAATAAATAAATATGAATTGGAATTTTTGTGTCGTTTGTGTGTTCATGGGATGAAGTTCTTGAGTTGACACGTGTCGAGCACTCCCAGTTTGTAGTGGTGTAGTGATTTTGGATGTCGTTTTCTTGAGCATCCAATATTTTTCCATTCAACCCAAATCATTCGGGTGGATTGATTGTGGGTGGGCCTTATCTTAATATCCACTCAAGCACCAACAGTTCATTCCTCCACTATCTACAATGACTGCAGCAGGATTTTTACCTATCAGAATTTTTTACTGTTAAAATATATTTAACTAACAAATATTATAATTATGAACGAATTCATTTATAATTATAATAAAGAAGATATTTTTATTATATATCTTTAGGCTTAATGCACATTAATATATTTATTATTGGGATTCTTTAGCAAATTCTACCAGGATAAAATACGACTTTGTTCCTTAATGTTTGACTACATTTTGAGTTTACCCTAAATTTTAAAATTTATTTTTCTCATATTTGACTAAAGTTCAAGTTTGCCCCACCATTAACGTTTTCATCCAAATTTAACATAATAAATTTTGAAAATTAAAAAAAATTAAAAAAAAACTTTCAAAAATGACACAATTTAATTATTTTTTTTTTAATGTTTCAATTGAGTCGATTGGGTCTCAATTAAGTCCCAATTGGGGGGCTCGAGTCTGGGTCTCATGGGTGGGCGACCTGGTCTCCCCTCGATTGGGGTTCAATCGAGACTTAATCGAATTGAGACTCATTTGTAAAATTTGAAAAGAAAAAAAAGAATGGTTAAATTATAATATTTTTGAAAGTTTTCTATTGTTTTTGTAATTTTCAAATCGTATTCTATTATATTTGGATAAAGACGAATAGAGTAAATTTGTATTTACTAACAACATAAGAGAAAAGAATTCTAAAGGGAAAATTCGTCAAATCACAAATTCGTATTTTATCGACAGTATAATTTTATAACAATAGTTACTTAGTCTGTACGAAATTTCTACATAAAAAATGTTAAAATAATTTCATCCTCTTTCTCACATTGATTATGCATTTTCATCCTTTGAGTTAAATTTTATGAACTTTAGTCGTCGAACACATCAATTATTTGATTTCCTCATCCTACTAATTTGATGGTAGTCCACATGTGGCCCTTCAGTCCAACCTAATGAGACGTTATTCGCCACGTGTTAATAACCAAATAGTTCCTTACGTCCAGAGACCCCCAAAATACCCCTAAATAGATTAGACAATTTTATGCACAAATAATAGATTTATGAGGATTATTGTAAGTGTAGGGGTCAGACTGAAATGATGACTGTCGGGGAATTATAGATTTTTTTTTTTTAAGTAGACATGTTAAAAAAAAATAGAAAATTATATATTCGAAAAAAAAAAATATTTAGTAAACTACGCATAAGCGCTACTTGTAATAGCGTTTATTTGTTTTTTACAAACAACGATACCCGGGGTAGCATTTTATCCAAAACGCTATCCGATGTAGCGTTTTACACAAAACGCTACCTAAGGTAACGTTTGTGAAATACGCTACACAAGGGTGGTGTGTTCAATATTGTTTTTTTCTATTTTTTTTTACTACTAGATATTTAATTAAAAATAAAATTATGTATGTATCAAAAAAATGTAAAAACTTAAAGTAAGTAGATATTTTAATTGTGATTCAAATTATGTAAAAAAAAAAAATTGGACTTACGGATTGACTATACGCTCTGCCGTAATTTAAAATATGAAAATTTGACTTAAAAAAATATAACTCAGACCCTGTAAGTCCAAACTCACCACGGTGAATGTCATTTATGTCGTAATCCAATTATCTACCTAGGGTATTATTTTTATTAGAAATACAGTGATTTTTTTAACCTAACATCGTTTGTCCTAAAATTTGACCGAAATAATTCAGTGCATTAGGTGAGAAATTTAATTATATACTTACTCAAAAAAATTATAGTGCGTAGATAATTTAATTACAAATTAAATGACACTAACTAGACGTTAATTTTTTAATTTTACATTGAACGTATAATACAATATGTAAAAAAAACTAGATATACGTATATATACACAGTGTATAGAGTAATTGAACTATTTATATAGTGTTTTTACTGTGTATATATACGTATATAGCGAAATTAATTAGTATTTAGGAATAATTATCACTTTTAAATTTTGGTTTTGTATCTTAAAAATATATTTATTTTTAATTTAGTCTTTTAAATTTTTATATTTATTTTCGAAAAGAAAGTATTTAACTATTAACACGTACTCTAATTTTTATCCCTACTAAACTAAATTTAGTCTGTAACTATAGTTAGGATTCTGTTGCGGTTAAATTTTGAGGATTGTGAATAATTTATTATTTATATTTTGATGAATTTGTCAACACCTAATAATTATTCGTGACTATAATTATAACATTTAATCAATAATTGAAGCTATAATTGTAACTATTTATAAAATATATTACCAAACAATGGTTTGCCTAAACTATAAATATCACTTTAATTGCTTACATTTAGAATTAAAAGATCAAAATTTGATTTATAGAAACTAAAATAATATGAGTATATAAGTAAATTTTGGATATAAACTATAATTATGAGTACAATTATAGTACTAAAAACGTATTAATAATTATTATACTTATGATATACGAGAAAAAATAAGGTTGAGTATAAACAATTGATTAGGTTTAATCGTACTGTTTTTGTATTGTGTTAGCTTGTTAAAAAAAATGTAATTTAAAGAGAATATGGAGTAAGTCATTCCAACATACAAAACGGTTTTGATTTTTTTTAGAAAGTATACACTTTCGAATTTTTTTTTGAAAAAGTGTATATGTAAAAACAATATTTAGAAAAGTATGCATACGCGCGTCGCGCCTATTGCAGAATTTTTTTTTCTTCGTGAAAACACCGGTCTATCAGAAACCACGTTGATTTTAAGTCTGCTTATGGTTTTCCTCCTAAATAGAAATTGAGAGATTCTTCTCAGTATTCATAGGTCCAAATTCCTCTACGCCAGTCTCACTAAATTCCTCGGCTAGTACTCTATCAAGAGAAATCTAAAGACCATTGCTGGTGTTGTTGGATATGCAAGTGGAAACAACGGTCTATCAGAAACCACGTTGATTTTAAGCCTGTTTATGGTTTTCCTCCTAAATAGAAATTGAGAGATAGTCTCTCCAGTAAAGAAGAAAGGAAGTTATAAAAAGTTAAATACTTTTTTCCTATCCTAAATTTTCCAACTTGTTCTGAACAACATCCGCGAGGTAAAACATTGAAACAAAGTTGTTTATTCACAAGTTTCTGAATGAGACTTTTCTTCAAATACACAAGTTAGTTTGACATTTTCAGGAATTACTGCTGCAAAAGAGCTCTTTGGGGTTACTTTAGGTTTCTGTCCTAAATTTTCCAACTTGTTCTGAACAACATCCGCGAGTTAAACACTGAAACAAAGTTGTTTATTCACAAGTTTCTGAATGAGACTTTTCGTCAAATACACTAGCTAGTTTGACATTTTCAGGAATTATTGCTGCAAAATAGCTCTTTGGGGTTTCCACTCTTGCCTCTCGGCTGGTTCTCTAAAAATGTGAAGTTTAGATACTAACATTGTTAAAGCATAAGCATAACACATTAACACTAACCAGGCTAGAGATACGTACATCTCTGACTCAACATCTTCCGAATATCTTGTAAAGCTTCTCCAATGACTATAGCTTTTTATTTGAGTTCTTTTGCAGCAGTAATTCCAAAGAGCTCTTAAAATCAACTAGGAGGAAAACCATAAGCAGACTTAAAATCAACGTGGTTTCTGATAAACCGTTGTTTCCACTTGCATATCCAACAACACCAGCAAGGGTCTTTAGATTTCTCTTGATAGAGAACCAGCCGAGGAATTTGGTGAGACTGGCGTAGAGGAATTTGGACCTATGAATACTGAGATGAAGCAACGCGTGAGACTATCTCTCAATTTCTATTTAGGACGAAAACCCTATAGTTGGTCTCAATTCTCAACGGCAAACTTATATGGAAGGTTGAGACTGAGAGCCACACATACACCATAATTAAGCTTAGACCAGCTAGTATCTCCGTTAATTCCTAAGTGGGGTCCAGTACACTACGGGCTGCCTCACCATAGTTATAATGAGTCATCCTACATTTCATTTGATGATGACTGATCTATTTTGCAGCAGTAATTCCTGAAAATGTCAAACTAACTTGTGTATTTGAAGAAAAGTCTCATTCAAAAACTTGTGAATAAACAACTTTGTTTCAATGTTTTACCTCGCGGATGTTGTTCAGAACAAGTTGGAAAATTTAGGACAGGAAAAAAGTATTTAACTTCTTATAACTTCCTTTATTCTTTACTGGAGAGACTATCTCTCATTTTCTATTTAGGAGGAAAACCATAAGCAGGCTTAAAATCAACGTGGTTTCTGATAGACCGTTGTTTCCACTTGCATATCCAACAACACCAGCAAGGGTCTTTAGATTTCTCTTGATAGAGAACCAGCCGAGGAATTTGGTGAGACTGGCGTAGAGGAATTTGGACCTATGAATACTGAGATGAATCTCTCAATTTCTATTTAGGAGGAAAACCATAAGCAGGCTTAAAATCAACGTGGTTTCAGATAGACCGGTGTTTTCACGAAGAAAATAAAAATTCTGCAATAGGCGCACCCTAGAGCCGCGCCTATTGCAGTAGGCGCACCCATGGGTCGCGCCTATTGAATAGGCGCATCCCTAGGATGCGCGCGACGCGCGTATTCATACTTTTCTAAATATTTTTTTTACATATACACTTTTTCAAATTTTGTTTCGAAAGTGTATACTTTCTGAAAAAAATCAACGGTTTTAAATGGTAAATCACTATGTTTCTCTCTCTCTATATATCTATTTAAATAAGTTACTAACTTTAATTTTATTTATGTAGACTAAGTATGATTGAAGATTACTTTATAATTTATATTATTGTATTTGCATCATCATATTATTGTTATATTATATGTATATATATATATAAACATAATTTTTGTATGTATTTTTCGTGTTTGTTAAAAATTACCATAGGTAATGGAAGATGGGAATATTTTATGTTTGATAAAGACTATGGGCTTTGAAGTGTTCTTCTACATCCCAATTAACTTTCTTTTAACTTGTAGATCCAAGTCAATTAACTCTCTTTATAAATAGTTTCATTATGTATCATGAAGTCATCGAATTAATTGATCAATTAATATTTAGGTTGTAATCCCTTATGATTAAAATTCAAATTTTATTGAAAATATGGTTTGAAAATACTGAAAAATGAAATATATGTTGGGTATTCATACTGACATCTCAATAAGGCACAAAGTCCATCAGGCCTCCGTGACCCAATATCATTTAAGAGGGAACCCAAATCATTCAAGACTGGGTCAACCTACACTCAGGGTAAACTGGAGTCCATCAGAGTGGTCAAGCATCAAACCCAAAGCTAGAGTGATCGTCACAACCCGAAGTGGTCGCCAAAACAACAAGTCTTTCACTGTACTCGCCATGAAAGAGTTCGTCAAGAGAGTTTAACCTCTCAATTTTGATCCCATAACCGACTCTGAATATACAACCATTATGTCCCGCATATCTCGGGCACATATTCTACAAAGATTACATAAGGCAACTGCAATATTGTGTCATAACGATAATATCTGCTATCCTTATCTACAACAACACAATATTTACTGAAATATTCGGTTACCAAAACGGTTTTGTCTTCCATCCCTATAAATACTCATGTTTTACATATACTACTTTACATTATAAGTTAATATACTAATTTAAGCATCGAAGTGGGATCTAGAGAAACCCCATTAGTTGCGCTCCCCTTGTTGCGAGTTCATCGAAGCTTAGACAAAAGTTCACGGTCAGCAACCAAAAGACATCCAAATCACTATCTAATCAGCATCCATCCAGCATCTGAGAGATCCTGCCCCAACATTTGGCATCGTCTATGGAAATACGAGCAAACAGTCATGCAGGCTCGCTCTAACCGCAATCGTCATAAGCAAACTGTGAACGAGCACTCCCAGGACATCTCAGAGTCTACTGCTGCTTCGTCGCTCCCTCAGTAAGAACCTGTCCGCCAAGCGGTTCCCAATGTTGTCCAACCGAAACTAACCGAAGAACACGCCGACACCTCAAGACCGACTCCAGCTCCTCCCCCCACTGATATTCCAGTTCGACCAACTGTCCAAGTGGTCGGGGAAACCATTCAGGTGACCGCGGATATGCCATCTCTCTTGGAAAATATCATAGGGTAAGTCCAAAGGCATACATCTGCTCCTCACAAAGATCCTCGTCCTGCGGGACCACCGGAAGCAGAAACCGGCAAGAGAACACCCTAGTAAATCAATCCACGCCTCAGGCCTCTACCACAGCATCGACAACCACTCTTTCTGTCAACTCGTCGAGTGTCTCACTGACTGGAGAACACCAACTCCTATTCACCCTTGGCCAAGTTAAGGAGCTAATAAAACTAAAGGAACAACGTGGATCCGCCATGATCCTCTTTAGAGAATGATCCTCCCATCCGTTCCCAGACGCCCTCATAGCGGTACGAATCCCAAAGGATGTGGTGGCCAGACCCATCTCCGAATATAGTGGCGGAGGATATCCCATAATCCACGTCAATAGGCATGAAGTCTCTCTCCTAGATAAGTCATGTTGTGATAATCATTTAGCCCTGTTATTTCCGTCAACCCTCTTGGGTTCAGACTCGTCGTGGTTGTTTGGCCTCCCTGCAGGATCAATAGGGTCATGGTCAGAACTGAAAGCTAAATTCCCATAGCATTATATGGGCGAGCGCTAGTTGCTCAAGAGCATGGTCGCCTTAGATGTTGTCAAGTAGTAACTAGAAGAACCCTAGCTGACTTCTACGGGCATTTACATAAGAACGTCACGAAGATTGATCGCTGGGTTACAGATAGAGAGATCGTTCGAGCTTTTTATAGAGGGTTGAATTTGGTGAATAAAGCCTCTAGAAAACTGCGCAACATCTACCATGTTCAAGAGATAGAGACACTGGAAGAGCTGACACTCAGGGCCAAATGTTTTATAGACCTAGAGAGGGTGAACACTAAAGTTGAATTTCTTGCATCAACTTTGCTAAGGGCTATTACAAAGCCCCAATGCGATGGTAAAAAGGAAATAGAAGGACATGCGAGAACGTGAGAATCCTAGATCCAAAGCCCCTATGCCAAGTAACCAAAAGGTTCCCGAGTATTTCACGTCTCTCAATAGGAAGATCTTGACGATACTGGTAGAGATGGAAAGAAGGTCCTTGGCTAGACCGCCAATGCCTCGAAAGAATGCTCAGCCCATGGGCAAAGATACGGAGAGCTACTGGTCTTATCAAAAAGCGAAAGGCCACAAGACTATTGCCATCGAGAATCTAATCCAGAGAGGCATGTTGAAAGAGTTTGTAACGTGAAGAGAGGGGAGTCAAATGCCCCCACGTAGAACCCGCTCACCTGTTACTCAAGAACAATTCGATCCTTCCCAAGACAAAAGAGTCATCAACTTGATTGCAAGAGAGTTTGGAGCTGGAGGCGAGGGGAGCCATGCAAGAAATGTTTACGCCATGCAAATCTCCACAATTGCACAACTGGGTAAGAGACCCTGTATCGAATACAACATCATTATCTCATTTTCGGAAGAATACCTGGCACATGTCACGATCCCGCACAATGACGCGTTAGTCATCACGGCTGACGTCGCTGGATGCGACATGAAAAGAATTCTGATCGATGGAGGAAGTTCGACAAATATTATGATTCTAGTTATTTTTGAAAATATGGGAAATCTAAAAGAGACCTCAAGTGAGTCGACTTTCCATTCATCGGCTTTGCTGGAAGAACGACATACCCGCTGGGAACCATTATCCTGTCGGTAATCTTAGGCGAAAGATGGAAGAGCATAGAGGTGTCGGTCACCTTCATAGTGGTCGACGCATCTGCCTCGTATAATGCCATCCTGGGGAGGACCACCATAAATCCTAACAAGAGCGTGTTCTCCACAGTCCACCAAAGGATGAAGTTCCCCACGTCGAATGGGATTGGAGAAGTTCTAGGCGATCAGGCATCCTCACGCTAGTGCTATGTTAACTGCCTCCGCAGGAAGAACCAAAGGGAGTCTCTCGCCATTGAGACTGGCCCTCGTGAGGATAAATTTCGACCTGCCCCAATGGAAGAACTAACTGAAGTCGAGATCGATGGTCCATATAAGAAGGTGCGTGTAAGAGCCACCTTAAATGAAGAACAAAGGGACGCCTTGACTCCCTATTGAAAGAATTTAAAGATTTATTTTCTTGGAAGCCCATTTGCATGCCATGCATCAACACCGACATGATCTCTCATGAGTTACGGATAGACCCCTCGGTCAAACCCATTGCTCAAAAGAAAAGGTCGTTTGGATCAGACAAGCGCTTTGCGATCATGCAGGAAGTTGAAAGTCTTCTTGAAGCCAAGTTTGTATGGGAGGTGTGTTTCCAAAGTTGTGTCGCCAACCTTGTGCTAGTTAAGAAGTCAAACGGAAAATAGCGTATGTGTGTAGACTTCCGCAACTTGAACAAGGTCTGCCCATAGAATCGTACCCCCTGCCGCGTATTGAACTGCTGGCGGATGCAACCTCTAGTTATGAGATAGTGAGTTTTATGGACACCTATTCAGGCTACAACCAGATACGAATGCACTGAGACGATGAAGCCCACACAACATTCTATGCTGACGGCAATATCCTTTGCTATAAGGTGATGCCCTTCAGACTAATCAACGCAGTGGCAACTTATAAGCGAATGGTGAATCGACTATTCAAAGAGATGTTGGGGCTACACATGGAAGCCTATGTGGACAATATGTTGGTAAAGTCTATCAAGGGGAGTCCTCACACAAAATACCTTCAAGAAGCATTCGAATGTATGCAGAGGCAAAGTTGTAAACACCTGATTTTGTCTCGGGGTCAAAATATTGTACGCGAGGATCAAAGACGAGAAAAAATCGAGCCAAAGAAAAAATAAAAATAAATAAATAAATAAATCCTAAACCTTAAACCCCAAACTCTAAACCCCAAACTCCAAAATCCTAAACCCTAAACCTTCAACCCTAAATTCTAAATCCTAAATCCTATCCCTAAACCTTAACCTTAAACCCCAAACCCTAGACCCTAAAAACCCTAAACCTTAAACCCCAAACCCCTAAATTCGTAAAACATGGCCACAAACCCACCATACCACCCATTTTTGACCAAGCCCCACCAATGACACAAAAAGTCCTCCCAATTGCCATCACCTTTGTCTACTTGATCATTTTTGCTCACCCACCATTAAGGTTGACAATTTTTCACACGACACGATCTACTTTAAAGCGTATATGAGTTTGACCTTAACGGATCCCGTGTCAAAACAACTCTAATACATTTAGACACGATTAATAAACGTGTCTAAACATATCAGATCTGCAGATATCTGCATAAACACGATTAACTAATTGTGTATAATCGTGTCGTGTATACATGTGACACGTTTAGACACATTTAAGTATAATAATAATAATAAAATATTGAAATGCCCACTTATTTTTTAATATTGAACTTTGAAGACCTTACTTTGTATATATGGATTTGTGTATATATCTGCTTTAAAGCGTATATGGGTTTGACCTTAACGGATCCTGTGTTTAAACAACTTTTATACGTTTAAACACGATTAATAATCATGTCGTGTTTGTGTTTGAAGTGTTGAGACATGTTTAAGACTTATCTGTTTAGACATGAGACATGTTTAAACACGACACGATAAATCACACGACACGATTCGACACGACACGATTGCCACCCGTACCCACATCATCTTTTGACCAAATCCTCCCCAATGACACCAAAAGTCCTCCCAATTGTCAATCACCTTTGCCCAATTGCTATCACCTTTGTCATCCACTATGTATTGTCCGTGATTTATCACCTACTTGCATGATGAAAATTCTACAAAGGACGAGAAAGCTTCGACAATTGAAGGGGAATTTTCGCCCAATGGGGTAGGAAGACATTGTCGTAAGCTACGACAATAGAAGAAAAGAAATTAAAAAAAATACAGAGAGGGAAGCTACGACACCAAAGATTGGAAGGAAGATGGAGTGATTGAGTGAAATTTTCCTTTGAGAGATTCAGTTAAACAAATCGACGATTATTGGTCACAGTTTCTCGTGAGGTATCTAAATTTCGAATAACTTAGGTATATATCCTCTCGTGCTCGATATTTGTATTTCCTAATATGAATGAGTTTTGTTGCATCGATATTATGTGTTAATAGTTGTATTTCGTATAAGAATCGTACTCGATTTTAAGTTCAGTATAACTTTGGGGTCATTTTAGGCATTTATGAAAGTTATGGGATTCGTTTCAGTTAAAAAATAATATATTGTCAAAACTGAGTTGGGTCATCCCTGAACTTTGATGAAAGTTATAACTCGGTCCTTAGACTCTCGGGTCATTCTAGGACTTTACCGAGTGTTATAAACCAAACCAGAAAATCTTTTTTTTGCCACTTCTTCAATTTTTAAAAATTTAGTTTCAATTCAGCTCGAATTTTGTAAAAATTGCATTTTTATCCTTAAACTTTTCTGGACATCCCATGACTTCTCAAGGTGTGACAAATTAGTCCAACGTGCTTTATATCTTCAAAATCATTCGTGTACATTTGACACGTTTAAAATGATCCCAAAGTTAAACCACCCGTTTTTCAAGCACGATTAACTTTATTCTCTCTTGTTTATTTATTTGAAATTAACTCATAAATAAAAAATGTGTGTATGTGGTTTATTTAATTTAAAGAAAAATGCATGTAATCTTTTTGGCCAAGCAAACTAAATTGGTAAATTTAATCAAAACAGGCAATTCAGGTAAATTGGGAAAATAAATTCAAAAGCAAACTAAGGTATTGAAAGGGAGGATTATGAGCTCGCGAGCTCGTAAGATATAATCAAACCTCCGAACTCGATTTTCTGGATGTAGACTCTCCAAGCCCAAGGAAGTTAATTCCATGTACCATAGGAAAATTTTAGGATTCAAATTAGCCCTTAATTAAACGGTGGCGACTCTTTCATTTTTCGGTCTGGTTGATGATCCCACTCGACCGGACCCGTCGCTCACCAAGACCCGACATTTTTCGCACGAAGAAAAAAATAATTTTTTTTTCACAAAGGGTCGGGGAAAGTCAGATCTGACGTCCGACAATTTGGCAACTCTGTTGGGGACTTCTCTGTTTAGAGGGTTTAGGCTTTCTCATATTTTATTTTACCCTCTCCGTTTTGATTGTTTTCTCATGGTTGCAATTTTAAATTTTGTCTCAAAGGCGATGTTAAATGTAATAAAAATGATTTAAATTCTCATTTTGCACAACGGAGCGGTTTGGACCGCCAACACGCACCCAAAAACTGAACTCGATGATCGGAATGAGCACATGATCCTCTATAAGGGTGAGGTTCCACCTATTCAAAGGACTTAGAAATTCCATCGCTTTATAACAAAAGGTCCACACCGCGTTTAACCTTCTACCAGTTTTGTGTTTGTTGCATTTTTCGGCCCAATTGATGTAAATGGGAATTCAGCCAAAGTATTTGGATGCGAGATTGACCCACAATTCATGTAGAACATTCGACCCAACTGTTGTGATTTAGAAGTTAGCCCAACAATTGTAGATGGAAGTTCGGCCCATTATGTAAATGTGTTTTTTTTGCCCTAGATCATGACATGTATAGGATTGAGCATTTTGTATTATATATTCTAGCCTATTGTCAATGTAATATGAACCTTACTAATGAAATTTACATTCTCGCATTTGCATTGCATTTTTCTAAAACAAATGCAAGTTTCGTTCTTTCTATCTTGTATCCTTAAAACGTTTCACGCACCATCTTTGGTAAAGATGAAGCAAACAAATCATTGCCCTTACATTAAGGCCATACAGACCCTACAGTTGAAATTGCTCGAATATGGAAAGCCATGACAATAGGGAATCAGAAATACGTGAATCAGAAAATTGGTGAAGTTCACAAGCTCGCAAGTTACAAAGTCAACTGGGTTCTCCTTGATGCCTTATCTGAATTCTGGAATGTGAAAAACGTGTCTGCGTGATTAACAACAACAGAGTACGTTCACAAGTTCCTTTTGGCACCTGCAAGACCATCTTTCAACCTGGAGGGGATAATTGGGGTTAGACCCGAATAATCATCATCATTCTAGCAATGTGGGGGCACCTTGGAAAACTATGGGGGCAACGTAGCTGAGTTGAATGACACCCTTGAATAATTCAGACCTTCCTTCAAACCAAGGACGAGGCAAATAAAAATATTTTGAAAATGCATGTCCTCAATCTTCCTTCGAACCAAAGAATAAGCAACAAATACACTCAACGAGTTGCATCGTCGTGTTAAGCGTCTTAACAACTAGACTTCGATTGGCCAAATCCTTTTAAAGTATTTTTGGAAAAAACTTTTGGCATACATGCAATCAAATTCTACGAATGGAATGAATGGAACATGCAAAATTTTCAAAATCAATCATGCATGATCAATTGTGTATTCATTCTTCTTACTATGGTATTTTGAACTTAGGTTTCCGAGAACTCATGTGACATTCGACAACTCCAGCACCTCAAGAACACAAAGGGAACCATGATTCGAGTGAAGTTTCTTCCCTTGCGAAAATCCAAGAAGCATCCAAGTGAAGTAATCTTAGAACAATACGTGTTTAAGTACATGACCGACTGTATAAAGACACATGTTGGTGTTGTTCATCATGGTGAACAAGCAATCGTTATCAATGATTTAGTTGCTACTGGAAGAACTTTATCTATTGCAATTCAACGTGTCTGAAAATTGCGATTCAACTGAATTAAGAGAGGTGACTTGCCGGAACTCATATTGTTCGAGAATCGAATTGCAATTGTCATCTCTCCAGCTCGTTCTCGAGATTTCTTAACCTGGTTCGCCTGGATCTCGGTGCGAGAACGTAGGTGACGTGCCTCGACAGATTTATTACATAAATCGGAGGACCCCATATTAGTAGCAGGTACTCCGATCAAGGTCTGGTCAAACAGGAGAGATAGTTGCAATTAAGAAGGTTCTTCAGGATAAAAGGTACTTGTGTAATACTTCCCTAAAATTTACTGTCTTCTTCGATAGAGCCCGACTGATATGTACCCGCTGTGAGGAAGCCGATGAGAAGCCATGACTACACCGAATGGGGGAGTTGCTGCGACAAGTAAAAAAACGATTGACAAATTTTTAATTTCACTCAAAATTACAACACCTAGTATGTTCAAAAGAGATACATAATTCTCGATCAACTAACAGATCGATCGACTCTTCATTAGAATCATCATCTACCATTAGGCCCAAAAGACATTACAATTTGGAACGCAAAACAAGTAGAGACCAAATTGTATCAATTCCTGAATGCAGTGAGTGAGAAGTATGATAAGGAAAGACAATATTTACTCTGAGAAAAACCCGTTGCCTGAGGTGGAATCAACTTATGCAACTATCCGATCAGAAAGGGACCGGAGACAAGTAATGGGTACCGCAACAAGGAGGGACGCCGAGGTTCCCAACATCGGAATCAAGTTTGGCTTCTATGTTACACCTCGCTCAGAGGATGATGTGGCAATCAGAGTCAAAACAACTCACGCCACCAGCCGCAATTGGCCACTGGAAGAAGGAATGTTGTTTTTTGCAGACTAACAGAGATGAGAAAAATACCTCCCTCTCATTCGATCGAGCTGAAGCATAGGCGATTTAAATAGAGCTGAAGAGATGTCGACGTTGACGCGAGAGAGACGCCATAAAGATTTCATTGTTGACGCAGGGGAGACACAATTGTTGACACGAGACAGACCTTGTTGTTGACTCTTGAAGAAGAGTCGTCATTGTTGACGCGGGGAAGACGCCGTTATTGACTCTTGCAAAAGAGACACCATTGTTGACGCGAGAAAGACGCCGTTGGTGACAGCAATAGAGACATCGTTATCGATGCAGGAAGACGCCATTATTGACAAAAGTGTATCACGACAGTGGCAACGATCGGAAGGAAATGATATGTAGCCATTACGGGAAGTTTCGTCACAGCAAGGTGGAGTACTTCCAAATGATCGGATTCCCCCGAAGGGTGGAGAAACACATGGAGGGACAACAGCATCGACGCCAGCAACGTGACAGGGACGAATGTTACGAAGAAGAGAAGCAAGTCAGCGATCACCTTGTATTCTTATTTGCTTCGCAAGGAAAATCTCTCCGGGAATCCAAAGAGAAATTGTTAGTGGAGATCAAAATCAAAGAGGTTTTACAATCAAAGAATTATACGGTCAGTCGTGGTTCACTGATATAAAAGATATATGGAATATGGAGAGTTCCCAGAGAATGCAACAAAAAAACGATCGAAAAGTCATACGAGGGATGACTTGCAATTATTTTTCCAGTGGCCCGACTTTGTACAAATGATCATTCGATGATCCCCTTTGGAGAGAGGCGCAAATGCTGAAGAAGTTGAACATCTAATGGAAGAAATTCACGAAGGTTGTTGCGACCCATACATGAGCGTGCAAGACTTGGATATTTTTGGTCCACCAAGACCGTTGGTTATGTGAAACACGTCCAACACCAAATCCACCCGCCACTGCACGATATCTTTCTCATGACCTTTCTCAATATGAGACATCGATGTAATCAACATGATTTCTCCAAAGGCGCCCAATGATCATCAATTCATAGTATTGGCAATCGATTACTTCACCAAGGGAATAGAGATTATCACTCTGGCGTTAATAATGGTAAAGACTATAGAACGCTTCATTAGACGGTGCATCATCATGCATCATCGGGTGCCGAAGTCATTCATCATCGACAATGCTAGAAATCTGAATAATAAGTTGGTTGTTGGGTTGTGATCAAGCATAAAAATTCATCTCCATATCACCCACAAATGAATGGCGTAGTAGAAAAAACGATAAAGGACTGGCACGACAAGTTTCCTTAGGCACTCATGGCATACATAAGCTCAATACGAACATCAAAATAGGCAACCCCATTGTCCGTTGTTTACGGGATCAAAGTTGTGTTGCCAATTGAAGCATAAGTCTCATCAGCTGAGATCCTCGCTGAGGCAGAGATGGACGAGTCAGAGTGGACGAGATGCAGATACAAGCAATTGAACCTCATGGACAAAAGGTAGCTCATCGCGCTGTGCCACGAGCAATTGTACCAGCAACATATGGCTCGTACATTTAACAAGAAGATGCGCCCGAGAGAATTACAAGCGGACTATCTAGTTCTCAGAAAAATCATTCGAGTCAATCCAGACTCTCGGGGCAAGTTTGTGCCTAAACATGAAGGGCCTTATGTCATCAAAGAGGTTTTCAGCGGATGATTCATGATCATCACCGACATGGAAGACTAAGAACTTCCCAGTCCGATCAATATGAACGCATTCAAAAAAAATCCTTAAAGAGCTCATAACTAGAAAGCGAGCCTCCAAAAGTGAGAGAAAATTACCGCTAAATTGAAAATCCGAAAGGGAGTTTTATGCAAAATTTAGGGAAGATGGACGTGATTGAAAATCCCTAAAAAGAGCGATCATGGCAAAAGGAAAGGAATAAAATCCTTGCTAGGTTGAAAACCCGAAAGAGCGACCTAAGCAAAAATTAAGGGAATCGAGAGGTGCAGTAAAAAAATCAGAAAAAAATACCATAGCAAGAGGTAACGAAATTGAGAGATGAATTTGTTTTTTTTAAAAATGTACTCAAAAGTGGACGACAGTGTTTCGAGCTTCTTTGACAACTTGCATGGATACACCTTGTGGACGTACCATGAATTGCTTTAGGGAACTCCATCAAGAAAGACTCCAAAGTCGATTAATGAGAAAACAGGTCGAGAAATGCGCACAAGCAGTCGGACATCTCGACAGAGTTTTTAGCTCTAAAGTGAATTACAAGCCGGCAAGCGTAGTTTTTAGGTGCTCAACCTACGCAAGGCATCCTCGAAAACCAGGACATGTAGTTATCCAACATTAGGGATTCACAAGTCGACAAGTAGAGTTTTTAGGTGCTCAATCTCCGCAAGTCATCCTCGATAACCAAGACTTGTAGTTATCCAACTTCTGGGAGTCACGAGCCAACAAGCGGAGCCTTGGTGTTCACTCTCCGCAAGTCATCCTCAATGATAAGTACTTGTAGTTATCCAGCTTCTGGGAGTTATAAGCCAACGAGCGAAGCCTTTAGGTGTTCAGTCTCCAACAAGTCATACTCGACGACTAGGATCTGTAGTTATCCAAATTCTGGGAGTCATAAGCCAATGAGCGGAACCTTTAGGTGTTCAGCCTCCGCAAGTCATTCTCGATGACCAGGACCTATAGTTATCCAGCATCTAGAAGTCACAAGCCAACGAGCCGAGCCTTAATGTGTTCAGCCTCCACAAGTCATCCTCGACGACCAGGACCGTAGTTATCCAGCTTCTGGGAGTCATAAGCCGACGAGCGAAGCCTTTAGGTGTTCAGCCTCCGCAAATTATAATCAACGAGTCACAAGCCGTCGAGTGGAGCTTTTAGGTGTTCAGCCTCCGCAAGTCATTCTTGACGACTAGGTCTTGTAGTTATCAAACTTCTAGAAGTCACAAGCCGACGAACGGGGCCTTGAGGTGCTTAGCCCCCGCAAGTCATCCTCAACGATGCTTCTGGCCAAACAATCCTCAACCTCTAGCTCGTTCATGGCCAAAACAAAACTCGACGGCCAGGACCTGTAGGTGTCCAGCTTCTCGAAGTCACAAGTTAATGAGGGTTTAGGTGCTCAGCCTCCGCAAATCATCGTAAAAAATCGGGACTTGTAGATGTCCAACTTCTGAAAGTTCCACGATAATGTGTGTCTACTATGCAAATAATGAATCGAGAGGAGCCAAAATATGTTGTTTGTCTTTGAACACCCACTCATGAAATCACTTCCATGAGCACGTGTTCAAAGTGCGACAACTGTAAACACCTGATTTTGGCCCGGGGTCAAAATACTATACACGAGGATCCGAGTCGAGAAAAAATCGAGCCAAAGAGAAAAGAAAAAAAACAAACCCAAACCCCCAAACCTTAAACCTCAAACCCTTAACATGAAATCCTAAACTCTAAATCTTAACCTTAAACCCAAAACCCTAGACCCTAGACCCTAAAAACCCTACACAATAAACCTTAAACCCCAAACCCTAAACCCCTAATCCCTAAACCATAAACCCATAAACCATAGCCACAAATCCACCATACCACCCATTTTCGACCAAGCCCCAACAATGACATCCAAAGTTCTCCCAATTGCCATCACCTTTGTCAACTTGATCACTTTTGCTCACCCACCATCATCTTTGACCAAATCCTCCACAATGACACTAAAAGTTCTCCCAATTGTCAATCACCTTTGCCCAATTGCTATCACATTTGTCATTCACTATGTATTTTCCATGCTTTATCACCTACTTGCATGAGGAAAACTCTACAAAGGAGGAGAAAGCTTCGACAATTGAAGGGGGAAGCTTCGGCCAAAGGGGAAGAAATACATTCTCGTATGCTACGACAATAGAAGAAAAGAAAGGAAAAAAAAAATTAAAAGAGAATAAAAAAACAGAGAGGTAAGCTACGACAACAAAGATTGGAAGGAAGATGGAGATATTGAGTGGAATTTGTCTTTGAGAGATTGAGTAAATAAATGGACGATTATCGGTATCAGTTCCTCGTGAGGTATCTAAATTTCGAATAACTTAGGTATATCTCCTCTCGTGATCGATATTTGTATTTACTAATGTGAATGAAGTTTATTTCATCGATATTATGTGTTAATAGTTGTATTTCGTATAAGAACCGAACTCAGTTTTAAGTTTTGTATAACTTTGGGGTCATTTTAGGCATTTGTGAAAGTTATGGGTTTTCGCTTCAGTTAAAAAAATATTTCCAAAACTGACTTGGGTCATCCCTGAACTTTGATGAAGGTTATAACTCGGTCCTTGGACTCTCGGGTTCTTTTGGGACTTTACCGAGTGTTATAAACTAAGCCAAAAAAATCTTGGGTCATTTATGCAATTATTAAAAATTTACTTTCAATTCAGCTCGATTTTTTTTTAATAATTGTATTTTGACCCTAAACGTTTTTGGACATCCCATTACTTCTCAAAGTGTGACAAATTAGTCCAACATGCTTTATATCTTCAAAATCATTCATGTACCTTTGACACGTTTAAAATGACCCCAAAGTTAAACCGCCACTTTTTCAAGCACAATTAACTTTAGTCTCTCTTGTTTATTTATTTGAAATTGACTCATAAATAAAAGGGTTAATTACCTGAACAGTTACTTATGTTGGCACATGTGACTGGGCCGTTCAAACTTGAGCTCAACCGTTACTTATGTTTCCATATGTGACTGAACGGTTTAGTTTTTTAACTTCCGTTATTTCTCACCGTTAACAATTGAAATGTGCTAGTCACGTGACCTTCTTATGTTGTGAACTTCCCAAAGTACCCTAAACCTTCTCTACTTAATCAGTTTGTTCCTTCTTAGCTGTTGGAGTTCTTTGGGCGTAAATATTTTGGAGAAGCCACGCTGGAAAGGAGAAGGAAGAAGACACAGTGAGTTGAAGACAGAACATCCAGCAACCATGAAGTATGAGGATGAAGGTGCTCCGATGGTGTTTGGCAATCGTCGAAAGGTTCGATCTCGGTCAAGCTCTTCCCTTAATCCCTGCCACACAATTTCACTTATGAGAATGTGTTACTGCGGGCTTGTGTGCTCCGTAAAATCTGTTGGTACGTGACAGAATTTCTCTCGGCGTTTTCATGGATGCCCAAATTTTGAGGTAATTTCATAATGGGTAATCCTAATTCATTTTGCTGCACTAATTTGAACCATAATTTCTCCTTTTCGAACCCTAATTTGTAATATGTGGTAATTGTTTGTTGTTTTTTCTATTGTAGTCGGTACAGAACCCCGAATATGAGTTTTTTGATTGGGGAGATCCATCTATGTGTCCTTATGGTCGGATTGCAGTGATGCAATTTCAACAAAGATAGAAACATTTGAAAGAACAATTGGATGTTGCGAAAACCCGAGCTCTTAAAAATGGACCCAATCAGAAGTTAGTTGCAGCATTGGTAATTGTTATTGTTGTTTTTGTTCTAAGTTCAATTGCAAAGAATTAGGAGAAGTATGTAGCAAGTTCGTATGTCATTTTTCAGTAAGGTTTGTCTGTAATGAAGTATGAATTGTAACTCAATGATGAAGAATATTGTGTCTTTTGCGAAGGTGGTGACTTATGTTTGTGGAGACATTGTTAAATGAAGTGTTATCTTCTCTGAAATGTTATTAAACGGTTTCTTAAGTATGATAATTTTGTTACCAAACCGTTACTTCGGTTTTACAGAACCTACATTCAGAATACATCTGAAAACATAATCCATCATAGAACCCAAAAATAGGTTATGTTAAAACAGACCTTCACAACCGACACTATAATCCCACATGAACCACAAAAAACATATTTATACAAAATATAGAAGAACAACATAAACCCGACTCTACTATGTAGAACACCAGTATTGCCTCGCTCTCTTTGGAAGGACTGTCTTGAGTTAATGATCCACTATAACCAACGCTCTTGAGTCTGAATGGACGGGTCCCTATGTTGTGTTATCGTCAATTTCTATAACAGTTGTTTTTTCTCATGTTTTCTAGAGTTTTGTCGGACTGCTTTAGTGTGCCTAAATATCATACCAGTATAGTTATTACAAACATGCGAACATGACAAGCACATACTAAAGACATGCGAACATGACAAGCACATGTTAAAGACAAATTGACTAACCCTTTTTGTTAGTGTTTTAACACGCTTCTTCAGTGTGAAAATCACTTCTGCTTCCTTCGATTATGCATTAACTTCCTCCTGATGTGCGGATGGTACCTTGGAGTCGCTTTTATGGGTTGGGAGCTGTTGGGTCTGAAACTTCCAGGTGCTGACTTGGCAGTGAATTGAATGTCAATGGATTGATGATCACGTGCTTTCGCGTGAGCTCCGATGAACCTACAAGAAGGGGATCGCAACAGAGGGGGTGCCTCTAGGTCCCACTCTGATGCTTAAATGAGTATACTGTATGTATGAACTCAAAACGTAATGAACGTATTGAAAAGCAAGAGTATTTGTAGAGTGGGGAGATCAAACTGTTATAGGCAATTGAATATCTTGGTGAATATTGTACCCGTAAAGAGTAGGATAGCAGATATTACGGTTATGGCGTAATATTACAGTTACCTTATGTAATCTTTATAGAATATGTGCCTGATATACGCGGGATATCGTGGTCATATCTTTAGTGTCGGTTTGTGGGACCAGAATATGGGCACTACCGTCAAGAGGGTTTCAGGAGAGGCTTAGTGCAGCTTTTGGCGATCACCTTTTTTGTGTAAGGTCTCGAGCATTTAATGACTGAACTGTTATCCAGAAGTTGAACAGACAATTAAGGCATGTATGTCTTTTAGTCTTCCGTAACCATAGGGTAGGCTGACAGTTATTCGTACCGTTCCAACCGTTTGTCGCACAGAGGCCTTTCTTGGAATTCTGACATTGCTTCGATTTTACCAAAAAGGGTGTAATCATTCTCTGAGCCATTTTAGACGTGCATGTTTGGTTTCCTCCGTTTTAGCTATAAAAAGCCAAACTTTGGCATTTAGTCTTTTACAAACCATTTTCATTCCAGAGAGTTCATTTCTCCCTTAGTGCACTGCTTTCAACTTTCAATTCTTACTTCTTCGATTTCAAAAAAGCTTCTACTGTTTCCATGGATTCCAAGAATCAATCTTCCGGAAATGGATCATCCCACATGTCTTCCTCCAACCTACCTTCTTCCATTCAGAAGGTTTCGACCAGGGCTACAAACGCCCCTTTGATTATTAGGGACGATTTTTCCCCAGCGCAGGGCCAAAGGAATCCTGCCCGCAAGCAGATTTCCGGGCAATCGGCTGCCACGCCGGTGGTGGTAGACGTGCCTGACAACAATGTCCCTGCCCTCTCCCAGACAGGTAAATTTCGATGTCTTTCTTTTGTTTCTTTTTAGGCGGTAAAGCTTCCTCCTTTTTTATTATTTTTGTATTGTTCTTGCCATACCATGGTATTTTGAGTAGATATCAAGCCCAATGAAATGAAGTCAGCTCAGTTCAAGGCAGTGGTCGCATTGACTGACTTGGTAATATCAGATGCCCCCGATACCCGGGTTTAGGTTTGCATTATCTTCGCGAATGAGAGGTTTACATTTATGCGGCCCAGATCGATGTTGGGTTGCGTTTTCCTCTCTGCGAACATTTGCAGGAGCTCTGTTACTACTATGAGGTAAGACCTATGCAACTAGAACCCAACGCCATCAGGATGTAGGTTGGGTTTAAGTTCATGTGCTTACGTCCAGGATGGACGTATTCACTGGCATGTTCCGGTGTTTTTACCGATTGGCTGCCGGGGCGAACCATCTTCATCATTTCAAGACTCGGTGGCCCAAGTTCGAGGAATGGAGGGGACAGACTTGGAACTGGAATGTTCATTTTCGCATGGTGGACGACTTTCGTGATACCAACTCCAACTACAAGAAGTTTTACTTCTTTTACAAGGGTAGTGTATCATGGGAGCTCTTTCAGCCGGAAATGGATACTCCTCCAAGCTTTAGAGAGTTGTCGAGGAGTAATCGAAATGCTATCGACGACTTCTTCCGTCTTCACAGGAAGCCGGACTTCTGTTCGATCAACTCAGTGGCTGAAACTTCAGAGTCAAGGCTTAGGCTGGCGGGCATTCATCAGTCTGCACCAGTTTCTATAGATTGGGTAAATTTTTGACTGTTTTTCTTTAGGCACTTGGGTACCTAAACTCATCAGTCTGTTTTCCAAGAAGATAAGACGGGGCTATCCGCTGCTCAAGCGTCATTGAGTCCTCCTCTTCCCCTACTAGGTGAGCGCCCAAGCGCAATCCAGAGGATGAACAACCTCGGGTCGCTACTGGCGATCGCCAAAGAGGTATACGACTGTCTTTTGACTTTCCTTCCTCTGTTTTAGTCTTACGTTTTAATACCATGGTTGACCATTTTCAGGGAAAAATGCTACTGAGGTGGCTCCGAGTCCTGCTCCCGCCAAGAAGGCCAGGAGTTCGGGCGAGGAGCGCCCTGCTTCCTCTGGGGGCTCTGCTTCTTCCCGGGGAAAGGCTCCCGCCACCGGGGAGGTCGCCACGCCTTCCTTCGATCTTATTTCTCCCAACCCCTCCAAGGGGGCTGGGGCTCGGAAGAGGGTTCAGACCCTTGGTGTTGCCACGGGCACCCCCAAGACCCCCTTTGTCGGGGATTACTCCCCCTTGATGGGCTTATTTCAGTCGCCAAAGGTGGTGAACCCCAAGGGTGTCTGGGCCCCTTGGGGAAATATCCAGAAGGTGGAGATTTCAGACCAGCTGACATTGCAGGGTAATCCAGACATCTGCATGCATCTTCTTGAAGGGATCCTCCCTCCTCGGGATCGGTTTTATATTTACCCTTGGGTCGCTATTTGACCTCTCCTTGATCTGATTGTACTTTATCCCCTTTTTTCTGTTGTTAGGTCGTCTGTGACGAGTTCGCGATCAGTCAGACTGTAGGGGAGCTCGCTGATAAGCAGTTTGACCTGCTTATCGAGATGGAGCAGTATCGTAGGCTAGGGTTCACTCCTGATCAGATGTAGGGCCTGAAGCAGAGGGTTGAGGCGAGCACTAGCCTGGTGGACCATGCTCGCCGGAATACTTTGAGAAGGATAAGAGGCTTCTTAACGCCCTCAAGGAGAAGGAGGACCAGACGGCTCTCGCCGAGGACAAACGGTTGAGGGCTGAGCTCCAGGTCAAGGCAGCCGGCAAGTACTCCGCTGATTTGGAGGCGGCGAATGCTGACCTTAAGGCCCAACTGAAGGAGTTCTGGGTTTGGAGGGACGCCTCAGAGGCAGAGAAGCAGCAGTTTGCCTCAAAGCTGAAGGTTGTCCTATCCCCCTAGAGCGTGGTCGAGGACTTTAAGAAGTCTGAAGAGTTCTCTGACTGGGCCTTGGAGGTGATTAAGGTCGAGATGGCTGCCTACCTCCAGGTCTTGGTCGACGAGTTTCAGGGGATCGACCCTAAGTTTCCTCTCCGAGAGGTGAAGTCTCTTCATGACTTCATCGAGAGTCGCTACTCCAAAGAGGCTCCTACTGTTGTTGGCGAGGAGGCTGCCCCCGGGGCCGAGAAGGAAGCTACTGCCCTCAAACAACCCAAACCTTGAGATCCCTAACTCCCCTGGCGATCATGTTCTCATTCCTTATTTTTTATGATAATCACGTATGTTTCCCTTTGTTTTGGGGAAAGTTTGTAATTACCTTTTTATATCAGACTCGGTTATTATTATCATTTTAATAATATGAAACGCCTTTATATTCATAAGAATTTGCATCTGTTTGACTTTGAATGTGTTTGGCTCTTCTTCTGATGTCTTTCTCGTTTGAATGCTTTTGGAAGTTTTACCATACTTGTTTTCAACCTCTCTTTACTTGATGATAGTCTCGCTATATTGGGTCTTGGACCTTTCCTTAGGCTTAGAAGGAAGAATGGTAATTCATTATAGATCCATCTATTCCCTTCGCCAAATTATCTTAAGGGAACTGTTACTCGAGGATTATACCTTAAAGGAAACTATCGCCCTTTATGGATGTATTTGACTTTTTAAGATTTTAATCCTTTGAAGTGTTCGCCTAATCATGGGGAATTGTTACTTAAGGTTCACTCACCTTTTGGTAAGTGATCGCCTTAGATTTGTTCACCCATTTTCTTGTGTCTGACTTGCAATGGAACTGTTACCCTTGATATGGGTTCGTTCACTTTGTGTAACCAGCCTTAGTTTTTGCCCAACTTATAAGGGAACAGTTGCCTTAACAAATCGCTCGCCTTCTATATCAGGTCTTCTGCCTGATTTTGATCTCAGGTGTTTTACCTACCTTTCACCTTAGGCCTTTTTCCTAACTTTTACCTTAGGTATTTTGCCTTACTTTAATCTCAGGTCTTATGCCTGATTTTGATCTCAAGTCTTCTGTCTAACTGTGGCGTTAGGTCTTTTGCCTAATTTCGTTATCAGGTTTTTAGCCTAACTTTGGCGTTAGGTCTTTTGCCTAAATTTGATTTTAGATTTTTCGCCCAAATTTGTTATTAGGTCTTTTGCCTGATTTTAATCTCAGGTTGTCTGCCTGATTATGATCTCAGGTCTTCTGCCTAACTTTGAAGTTAGGTTTTTCGCCTGATTTCGTTATCAGGTCTTTTACCTAATTTTGGCGTTAGATCTTTTGCCTGATTTTGATCTCAGGTATTTTGCCTAACTTTGGCGTTAGGAATTTCGCCTGATTTCGTTATCAGGTCTTTTGCCTGATTTTGTTATCATGTCTTTTTTCCTAACCTTGGTGTCAGGTCTTTCGCCTGATTTTGTTATCAGGTATTTTTGCCTTACCTTGGTGTCATATCTTTCGCCTAAATTTTGAATTTAGGTATTTCGCATGATTTTGTTATCATGTGTTTTTTGGGAAAGGAACTGTTACCTTGATGGTTCGTTCGCAATCATCTTTCTCCCTTCTTTGGGACCTTTCGTTTTGGTTCGAGTGACTATGCTTTGTATGAAGGAATGATTTGTTTTATTGACATAACATTTTGATTACAAGCTATGCATAAAACCTCCTTAAATGTTCAGAGTTAAATGGTTGTGGTTTCCAAGTAGTAGGACCCTGGGGCGGAATCTCTACTACTTTATAGGACCTTCCCACTTAGCTGAAAGCTTGTTTTGGTTGTCCAGTCTTGTGAATTCATTCCTTCGCATAACCATCTCCCCCACGAAAAATTGGCGAGCGCTGACTTTTTTGTTGAAGTATCGGGCGGTCGCCAATCGCATTTTAGCTTGGGTATTGTCTGATTGCCATCGTTTTTCTTCAACAAGATCGAGGTTTGTTCTGCGCTCGATTTCATTCGCTTCAGTGTTAAAGTGTAGGATCCTATGGGTAGGCAACGCTATTTCGGCGGGTGCTACTGCTTCTGATCCGTACACTAAACTGAATGGCGTTTCCCCCATTGTTGTTTTGGGTGTTGTTCGAATAGCCCACAGTACATTATCCAGCTCTTCTGCCCAGTTTCCTTTGAAGGCTTGAACTCGCTTTTTGAGTCCTGCCATGACAATTTTGTTGGCTGCTTCAGCTTGCCCATTCGTTTGAGGATGATGTACCGAGCTGAATCTGTGATCGATATGGTATTCTTTGCAGAGCCACTTGAGTTCTTTTCCTACGAATTGTGGACCATTATCGCTTGTGACGATTTTGGGGGCACCAAACCGCGAAAATATGTTGATTTTCAAGAACTTGATTACTTGGAATTCAGTTGTGGAGGCCAAAGCTTTCGCCTCTAACCACTTGGTGAAGTAGTAGATCGTCACTATAATGTGGGTTCTTTGCCCACTGCTGATGGGAAAGGGGACCAAGATGTATATTCCTCATTGGGCAAAAGTCCAGGCGCCCGCCATTGGGGATAGCAGTGTTGGTGGTCGACCGGATCATGGTGCGAACTATTGACAAGTCGCACACTTCTTTGTTAATTCCGCCGCATCTTTTCTCAAGCTTGGCCAATAGTAGCCTAGTCTTACGATTTTGCGCGTTAATGAGCATGCACCTTCATGGCATGCGACGACTCCTTCGTGAGCTTCGCGGAGAACTCTTTCTGTCTCGGGATGAGAGTTGAACCTTATATAGGGAGTTGAATATCCTCGCCTATAGAGCTCTCCATCTATGAGAAGATAACTTGCAGACATACGACTTATTTTCGTGGACTCGCCTTCGTCTTCTGGCAGCATTCCTTCTTTCAAAAAGTTCTGGAATGGAGTCATCCAGTTGACCTGCCCTTGAATGTTGAAGACTTCTGCTCCGTTATCGAGAACTGAATATAGAGCTTGTTCCAGAAATTGCACATCCTGAATTCTTGTTCCCTCGAACGTCAGTTTGCTTAGAGAGTCTACTAGTTGGTTGTCTTGGCGAGGAATAGACTGAATCGCGAAAGTTGGGATTTCGACGATGAGTTTATTAGCGATCTCGATATACTTTTTCATATTTTCCCTATTTGCTTCATAAGTGACATTGATTTGATTAACAATTAACTCTGAGTCGCTTTTTGCCTTGAGTGACGTTATGCCCATTCCTTTAGCGAGTCGCAGTCCAGTGATAAGAGCTTCATATTGGGCTTCATTGTTGGTCGTCTTAAAAGTAAGGACGATCGCATACTTTAAGGGTTCGCCCTCAGGTGGGATGAGAATTAATCCTGCCCCCGAGCCTTCTCTTGAAGAGGATCAATCAATATAGAGTTCTCATCCTTATCTTGTATCTTCTGACTGACTTTGCCGGCTTTCTGCTTCTGCTAGACCATTGCATGTACTTTCCACTATGAAATCTGCCAATGCTTGACATTTGATGGCCGTTTTCGGTGCAAATTTGATCTTGAATTCGATCAACTCGACTACCCATTTAACCATTCTTCCTGAAGAGTCTGGCTTCAGCAGGAAGTGTTTGAGAGGCTGGTTGGTGAGGACTGTAATGGCGTGTGCGTGAAAGTACGGTCTTAACTTTCGAGCAGCAATAACTAAGGCATAGAGATACTTCTCAATCTCGATATATTTTATTTCAGACAAATCAAATAACTTGCTTACAAAAGACACCGTACTCTGCTTCTTTTCCTCTTATCTTATTAATACGACACTGACTGCAACCTCGCTAATACTTATATATAGAAAGCGTTGTTCGCTGGGAATGGGCTTCGCCAAAGCTGGGAGTGTTTGAAGGTGCTGCTTTAATGATTGGAAGGCAGCCTCACACTTCGGTGTCCACTCGAACTTGCGGTTCACCCTGAGAGTCTTGCATAACGGGAGTGACGTGTCGCTTACCCTTGAAAGAAAGCGATTGAGTGCGGCCAAGCGTCCATTCAGACATTGGACTTCTTTGTGGCAAGTTGGGGACCTCATTTCCTCAATGACTTTGAATTTTTACGGGTTCACCTCTATTCCGCGCTCGCTTACCATGAATCCCAGGAATTTACCTGATTTGACTCCAAAGGCACATTTTGCTGGGTTTAGGCGAACGTTGTGCTTCCTCATGCACTCGAATGCTTCCCGAAGGTCTTCTGTATGAGGGTTTCCTTTTACTATCTTAATGATCATGTCGTCTACATAAGCCTCCATATTGCGCCCCAGCATTTCTTAAAACAGTCGGTTTACCATTCGCTGATAGGTTGTCCCCCGCATTGATTAGACTTGAGGGCATCACTTTGTAGCAAATTATACCTCTATCTGCATAGAAGGTTGTGTGGGCTTCATCGACTGGGTGCGTTCGGATCTGATTGTAGCATGAATAGGCGTCCATAAAGCTCATCATTTCATGACCAAAGGTTGCATCGACCAACTGATCAATTCGAGGAAGGGGATCGGGCAAGCTCTGTTCTGGTAGCGAAAGTCAACAAACATTCTCCACTTGACGTTTTCAGGAGTACTGGGTTGGCGACCCAGCTTTGAAATCGCACCTCCCTTACAAAATCGGCTTCGATCAGCTTGCCTACTTCTTGTTTGATCGTCAAATGCTTGTCGGATCCGAATGACTTTCTCTTCTGAGCAATCGGCTTTATCGAGGAATCTATCCTTAGCTCATGATAGATTATGTCAGTGTTGATGCCTGACATGTCACTGGGCTTCCATGCGAAGAGTTCCTTGAATTCTTTTAAGAGGGAAGTCAGGACGTTTCTCTGGTCGCCGTTCAAGGCAGTCCCAATGCGCACCTTCTTTTTAGGACCATCGATCTCAACCTCTGCTAACTCCTCCATTGGCGCTGGTCGAGCCTGGTCCTCACGCGGGTCAGCCTCTGTCTCGATGGCGAGGGTTTCCTTTTGGTTCTTCCTGCGAAGTCAGTTCACGTAGCATTGATGTGAGGAGGGTTGGTCGCCTATAACTTCTCTGATCCCATTCGGTGTGGGGAACTTCATCTTTTGGTGGACTTTGGAGGCCACGATCTTATGAGGATTGATGGTGGTCCTCCCCAGGATGGCATTATATGATGTAGGAGAATCGACCACTAAGAAGGTGACCGGCACCTTTATGTTTTTCCATCCTTCGCCCATAATTACCGGCAGGGTTATGGCTCCCAACGGATAAGTTGTTTTCCCAGCGAAACTGATGAGGGGAAAGTCGACTCACTTGAGTTCGTGCTTGAATTTGCCCATCTTGTCGAAGGTGTCCAGAAACATAATGTATGTTGAGCTTCGTCCATCGGTCAGAATCCTCTTCATGTCGCAGCCATTGACTTCAGCTGTGATGACTAGGGCATCATTGTGCGGAGTGGTGACATGTGTCAGGTCATCCTCAGAGAATGAGATAATGTAATCTTCTTCAAACCAAAGTCTCCTTCCCAGCTGGACAGCTATAGATATTTGAGCAACATAGCTTTCTCTTGCATTGGACCCCTCGCCTTCGGCACCAAACCCTCCAGTAATCAGGTTTATCACCCTCCTGCTCTAGGATGGGTCAGATTGCTCTAGCGAAGCTCGCGAGTTGGGTCTACGTGGGGCCGTTCGACTTCTGTCTCGTCCAACCACGAATTCTTTCAACATGCCTCTCTGAATCAACTTCTCGATGTCGCGCTTGAGTATACGGAAATCATCGGTTTTGTGGCCCTTGGCCTTGTGATATCGACAATAGATTTCTGTGTCCTTCCCCATTGACTAAGCACTTTTGCGGTGTATTGGCGGTCTTGCCAGAGACCTTCTTTCCATCTCGACTAGTACTGTCGAGATCTGCCTATTTAAAGGTGTGAAGTACTCGGGGACCTCTGGATGTCTAGGTCCTGGGGTTTCCGATCTAGCCTTATATCTTCCCTTCTTTTCCTTCTTACCATCGCGTCAGGGCTCTGGAACAACCTTTGGCGAGGTTGTCAGGAAATTGGCTTCAGAGTTCGCCCTTTCCAGGTCTATAAAACCTTTCGCCCTCACTGCTAGCTCCTCCATCGTCTCTATCTCTTGAACGTGATAGCTGTTGCGCAGTTTCCTCGAGGCTTTGTTGGCCACATCAAATCCTCTATAAAAGGCTCGAATAATCTCCCTATCTGTGACTCGACGATCTATTTCTGTAACGTTTTTATGATAACGCCCGTAGAAGTCGGTCAATGTCTCTCCTGGATGTTGTTTGATTGCATCTAAGGCGACCACACTTTTCAGCAGTTGGTGCTCGCCCATATATCGCTCCAAGAATTTGCTTTTTATCTCGGACCAGGTCCCTATTGATCATGCAAGGAGACCGAAGAACCAGGACGACGCTAAACCCGAAAGGGTCGACGGAAATAACAGGTCTAACTGATTCTCATCATTCGACTTAGCCAAAAGAGAGGTTTCATGCTTGTTGACATGGATGATAGGATCTCCTCTGCCACTGTACTCGGGGATGGCCCTGGAGACTACATTCTTTGGAATTTTGACCGTTGTCAGGTCAGTCGTGAAGGGATGAGTTTATCGCTCCCGGAAGGGAGGCATAACGGTTCCACGTTGTTCCTTGAGCCTCTTGCTGATAAGCTCCTCAACTTGGTCAAGAGTGAATTGATTATGTTGTCCTCCAGTCGGTGCGGAACTCGATGGATTGATAGAGTGAGTGGCCGTCAGCGCCTCAGTGGAAGCCAGAGGTAAGGACTGGTGTTCAGAAGTCATCTCTTGATATTCTTGAGAGGCGGTGGTTCCAGGATTTCCAGTTTCTGTTTGTCGTGGCCACTAAGGATGAGGATCTTCATGAGGAATAGGGGTTTGTCTGCGGGCATGTCCTATGATGGTTTCCAAGAGGGATATCATCTCCACGGTTACCTGAATGGTTTCCCCAGCCACTTGAACGGTTGGTCGAGCTGGAATCTCTACGGCGTTTGGAACAGGGGCCGGTCTGGAATTTCCAACGTGCTCTCGTGCCGGGCTTGGAGGGGCGACATCAGGGACTTCTTGGATAGCAGGTTCTTGGGGGAGCGTCGAAGCGGCGATAGATTCAGAGCTGTTTGAGGATTGTTCATTAGCCTGCTTTCGACAATTGCGGTTAGAGCGAGTCTGCAAGACTGTTTTGCTCGTGTTCCCACAAACGGCGCCAAATGTTGGGTGTGAAACCCCCAGGTACTGACTTTGTAGTAAATTGAATGTCAAGGATTGATGATCATGCGCTTTTGCCTGAGCTCCGATAAACCTGCAAGAAGGGGATCGCAACAGAGGGGGTGCCTCTAGGTCCCACTCTGATGCTTAAATGAGTATACTGTGTGTATGAACTCAAAACGTAATGAACGTATTGAAAAGCAAGAGTATTTGTAGTGTGAAGAGATCAAGCCGTTATAGGCAATTGAATATCTTGGTGAATATTGTACCGGTAAAGAGTAGGATAGCATATATTACGGTTATGGCGTAATATTACAGTTACCTTATGTAATCTTTATAGAATATGTGCCTGATATACGCGGGATATCGTGGTCATATCTTTAGTGTCGGTTTGTGGGACCAGAGTTGAAAGGTTAGACTCTCTTGGCGAGCAGTAGGAGACTTTGGCCTTGGGTTCGATACTGGACCACTTTATGAGGGTCAGATTAACCTTACTATAGGTCAGCCCTATTTGAATGATATGGGTTTTACCCCCTGCAAAGCTATTGGGCCTATGAGGCCTTTCTTTTATTGGGTCGTCACTATCAATACCCAACATGAGCTTCTGTCTGTACTGTTGTAGGACCTTTGGAATTTGAGTTTGAGCTGAAATTGTACCTTGAGTATTCGTTTCAGCTTCCTTGCGCCTTGAACGAGTAGTTGTTTGACTTGACTGTGTCAGGCTAACATCATCGTCCAATCTGCGATGCATTCTTCTTGTGTTTTTAGGTGGTGGCTCTTGGTGTGAGGTTTGTCTTTCATTATCCTGGGCATGAACAAGGAAGTCATAAACTATACCTCTTCATTTGGGTGACTAGGTCTTCGGTCGCAACCTCTCTTGTTATGGCCTGCCTCTGCACATGCAGAGCAGTGCTGCCTTAAACCACCCTTACTCAAGCGTGTTGTACCTGGTTGAGACTCCTCAAATGTTAATCGCACCCTTTTCTTCTTTGGCCTTCCAGAACGTGCTTTCAAAATCGGTGGATCTACCAGCAATCCTTCCGTACTACACTAATCATCCCTCTTTATGGTCACTTTATGGAGTAAGTTCAAATATCTGAGCATATAATAGACATGTTATCCCGTGCACACAAGGCAGACCAGACAACTCCCATGCACTGCATGTGCATGTACGCCTATTCATATCAGTCTTTTATGAGATTTGTGAAGCAACATTCACCTCGTACTCTCCATCCGCAACATATACCACCTCACAATCACTGATGCTATCCGTGATTTTCTTCAACTTTCTCACAATATTCTTACCAAGTGCTTCAGCTTGACTGGTGATGGATTTCTTTTTTTTTTCAAAGTCTTTCATCAACATTATCCTTAGCTCCTCGACGAGTGTTATTGGAGGCTTGTCTCTTATGTTAATGATTTTGTTGTTGAAGCTTTCTGAAATGTTGTTGACATCAAATCCGTTTTGGATACTTGCCTAAATTAATATATGCATCAAGCGTTGGTGTCAATGGATGACATATAATCCCAAACCTTCTTGTTCGCTTTCTGCAGCAAGTTCATGTGCCACTTATGCCTATGGTACGTGTATGCACATGAAGTTGACCATACTATTTTTCTTACTTCCGCCTCTCCCAGCCCTCTTACATGCATGTTCTGGTAAATATGTCGCATACAATACCTATGCTCAGAACCAGGAAACATGTCTTCAACAGCCTGACACAACCCCTACGCATGTTCATAACTAACATATGAAACACTATAATCACAAACATAGGGAACCATTTAATCACAAAAACAAAGCATAAGTTATCATTTAATTACAAATGCAAATCACATGTTATCCATTTAAGCACATAATTGTATACATAACATAACATTTAATCACAAATTCAATGCTAACCAACTCCATGAATTTTGATTTTTGGCCAACACCCATGTGAACGCAACGGGTAATAGAGCATTATCAGGGTCTCTTGTAACTGCACAGAGCAGTTGACCACCATGTGGTCCCTTCAAGATGCAGCCAGCAAGTGCTATGAATGACCTACAACCCTTGAGGAATCCGTTCTTACATGGATCCGAACAGACATACAAATTTTCAAATTTGGGTCTTAATGGACTCGAGATTGAATGAATGTGCACAAAACAATGGTGCCTGGATTATGCTCTATTAAAGTCGCTGCGTAGTTCCTAACCCTAGCATATTCAGCACTACAATCTCCATCCAACTTTTCCTTCGCCAGTTTCATGCCCCTTGATATGACAAACCTATTAACTTTCTATCCATATCGTCTTTGAATCTCATCACGAATAGTACGATTCTGCAAAACAAAAACAGGTTTGGGTGAATAACATTTACGTACGGTACATGCCAATTTAAACAACCATACATTTAACTTTGGGTCGTCCCTAAGCATAGCAATGAAGTAATCACACATCCATTTGTATCCAACGTTATGGTTAATGTGAGAACGGGGACACTTATGCTCCTTCACCAAATTACGAATCTGCACCGTGTTTTCTTTGTTCACCTTCCGGGCAATCACCCTGAATCCGCACTCATGTGTGTAGTATACTTCCATTCAGATCTTGTTATTCACTGGGATGAGAATGTCATAACCATGAAATATTGCATGGTCTCTCATTGCCTTCATGAAGGTTGGCCTACTGACGAACAACATTCCGAATTGAAGCTCAAAATCTCCCGCATGCTTTTTTGTCCTTGTAATGTTTAAAAAATGCACAGCTTGAGGCATCATCTTGTACATCCGCTTGTCCACCCATTTCCAATGTGTCACTCCTACAATCGCTTAAGTCTGTTCCAAAACCAGGGACTGCCCATGGCCATTTTTTTCTAATGGTGCTTTCGTTTTTTTACATTTTTCTTCTTTCTTCATTTTCGCATCTGGTTTGGAGGATGGACTAGCCTCCATCGAACTGTCACTCGTCTCACCCTCAAACTTTAAGTGCTTTAAGTCGTTGAGAAGATCGGCTAGTGTAGCATCATCCTCAAAGATTGAGTCATCACTATGATCTTTCTCAACAACTGGTTTCTTACATTTGTCAACAAATGATGGTTGTTTGGTTTCATTCTCAACATCATGCTTCTTACCAATTTGCAGGTTGCGTTCCTTACGTCTCCCTGCTTTCAAATTTTCGAGCACTTTGTTGTACACCATCATCAAAAAGGGATCCTTCACACACCCATCTTGACTTAATGGAGGCAACACAAAAATTTCAATCTTTTCACAACTACCTTGGGATTCCAAAAGTGATGGAATGTCTTTCTCATGATTGATTACCCTCAAATCCGTCTTCGGGTTTCCGTTCGTTGGGAGGTATAGAAGTGCACCGTCGTCTACGAGATTGAAATAGATGTCCGCTAATTCAGAGAGAAACTCGTAATTCATATTCTCCCACGGTATGACAAATGGCTTCTCCTCACCTTCGTGTGCATAAATTCCCTCATTGTCAATCCAAATGCCACTGTGCCTAATGCATAGAGTATAAAGGTAGTATTTTCTTGTCATTCCTGAGTATAAAGGTATGCATCACTATATCTAAACAAATTTATCACAAAATGCAAACCAAATGTAACCCACAACGCACAAAACCAGACAGCATCAACCCAATTAACAGCATATACAAATAGCAAAATGATATAATTAACCCAAATACAGCAAATCTTCAGGAAAAAAACAAACTATCACAATAAAAATCAAAACTTTCTTATAAAAGCGCCGCTTTACAACACGTACCAAGAAAATGAAAACAAAACCTAACCTACAAGTCGAACGACTATGAGGAACCTCAAAATCGCACAATCACACACAAATTGGAACAGGAATCTGCAGCAAATTCAAAATTTTGTACCTTTAGAAGGATGACGCACGAAGGCAAATCGTAATCTTCAAAGGAATCGAAGATTTCCGAAGAGAAAAGGGTAGGCGAATAGAAACTGAAATGTTAGCACAGATTAGAATGTGAAAAGACAAGCATCCTATAGTTCAACCGAATCGCAAACGAGAACTTACATGGAAATGTGGTTTCCGAACCGCAATGTCGTTGAGGGAGAGTTTAGTGCTGGAGTTAAATTAAGGGTTAAATACCAAGGAGCTACCTGGACTTTGGATGTTTTGCAACAAGCTACCCGAACTTTAAAAAATCAAAATGGTCTACCTCAACTTTGGCGAAGGTGCAACGAGCTACACCCGTCCAAATTATGACGAATTTCCAAGGAACTTCCGACGATTTTTCGATGAATTTCTGACTAATTTCTGCCAACAGTTGACGTTAATTTGGATGGAGGTAGCTCGTTGCACCTTCGCCAAAGTTGAGGTAGCCCGTTTTGATTTTTTAAAGTTTAGGTAGCTCGTTGCAAAACATCCAAAGTTTAGGTAGCTCCTTGGTATTTAACCCTTTAATTAATCGGTGGCAACCCTTTCATTTTTTCTGGTTTGGTTGATGACCCCACTCGACCGTACTCGTCGCTCGTCAAGACCCGACATTTTTCGAGCGAAGAAAAAAATAGAAATATTTTTTAAAAGAGGGTTGAGGAAAGTCGGGTTTGACGTCCGACAACAACGTTCACCTAAACTCAACAAAGTGTGTCTTTGGAGTAAAGTCAGACAAATTATTGGGTTTCATGGTCAGCGAGAGAGGAATCGAGGCAAACCCCAAAAAATTCAAGGTTATTGAACAGGTGAAGTCCCCGATTTGCCACAAGGAAGTCCATCGCTTGAACGGTCGCTTGGACGCACTTAATCGCTTTCTCTCCAAGGCGAGCGACAGGTCCCTCCCATTCTTTCACTCTCTTAGGATCAATCGCAAGGTCGAGTGGACGCCAGAGCGTGAAGTTGTTTTTCAGTCGCTCAAGCAACACTTGCAGACACTCCCGACTTAGGAGAAACTCATTCCCGATGAACCGCTTTTTCTTTATATAAGTGTTAGTGAAGTTGCAGCTATTGCAGTATTAGTGAGAGAAGGGGAGGATAGACAGAGTCCAGTTTATTTTGTAAGAAAAATTATTTAATTCCACTGCAATAAAATATATCGAGATGGATAATCATCTTTATGCATTGGTTATTGTTGCTCGAAAGTTGAGACCGTACTTCCATGACCATTCAATCACAGTCCTCACCAACAAGCCCCTCAAGCACTTTCTGATGAAGCGACACTCTTCAGGAAGGATGGTCAAGTGGGCGATTGAGTTGAGCGAATTCATGATCAAGTTTGCCAAAAAAGGCTATTAAAGGTCGAGCTCTAGCAGACATTATACTCAAAAGTACTAGTAACGGTCTTACTGAAGAGAAACAAGAACAGCCCAAGGTAGAAGAGAAAGGTTGGGAACTCTATATTGATGGATCTTCCTCAAGAGAAGGCTCGGGGCAGGGTTAGTCATCATCCCTTCTCAAGGTGAATCCCTCAAGTACGTGATCGCCCTCACATTCAAGGCGACCAATAATGAAGCTCAGTATGAATCACTTATAATTGGACTTTAAAAAAAAAAAAAAAAACTTAGAAGTGATCGTCAATCAGATTAATGGAAACTATGAAGCGAAAGGGAGGTGGTTATGCAAATGAATGAATTCACAAATTTGGATCAGCATAACAAACTCTCGACCAAGTGGGAAGGCTCGTACAAGGTAGTAGAAATCGTCGCACCTGGGCCGCATAAATGTAAATATCTCCTTCCTGCGGGTAATGCAACTGTAGACTTGAGTATCTAGGTGCATCTGCTTCTTCCAGGCCCGTCAAGGCAACCACGACCTTAAACTGAGATGGCTTCAGTTCAATGGGTTTAATATTTAAAAGCATCACGCCAAAAGCAAGAACAAGACTAAAATTGCGAAAAGATGAAGCTTTACCGCTCAAAGAGAAAGGAAAAGACAAGAAAATTACATGTCGAGGAGAAGGTCGGAACATTGGCCTCAGGCTCGTCCACCAAAATAGGTGTAGCAGTATGGCCCACGAAGGTCGGTTTCAGTACAAAGGCCCTCTGGTCAGACACCGGAGTGTGAGAATCCCTAATCGCAAGGGGCATTCGAAATCCTAGGAGCAGCATTCTGCCCGAATGAAGAATGGGTCGTAGAAGATTTTGGAGAATGAAGCTTTATCGTATGTTTGGTTCTTATTGTCAGCCATTGTGCAAAACGTATTACTGGTGATAAAACAGGAAAGGTTGAACAAAGATGAAGGCACAAAGTGAAGCAGAAAAACACTTGAAAGCTCATAGAATAAGAAATATTATGACGTGTAAATTATTAAGTGACAAATGTTGGTTTTTTATAGCCAAATCTGGGGGAAACCAAACGGTTGTCTTCGAGTTTGTAACAAACGCTTACTTTTTAACAATTTTTGCAATACATATTTATCATTCAATTTTTTTTTTTGGCCATATTTATCATTCAATTAATCATTAAGTTTGTAACAAAAAATGTTCCATTTTAAACATCCTTAATATGTCTTATTTATTTTTGTTGCCTCCAAAATTTTAAGATTAATTAATTAACATTATAATTTGAACTCTAACTGAAGATAACATCTTGATTTTACATAGACCTTTTTTTTCTTGAACCTGTTAAAGTAGAAGAGATGAGAAAGATCATTCTTTGGTGTAATGGACATTTGTCCTAATGATGATCCACCCCATGAAAAAATGCACTATATATTCATTGATGTGATGAAAGATTAGATCTCCTAAAGGTGAGTGAGAATCTTATATTATATATATATATATATATATATATATGTGATAATTTCTGACACAATACGATTAAATAATATTTATTGAAGTGTATATGAGTTTGACATTACACATCGTATGTCTAAACAACTCTTATTCGATTAGACATTATTAATATTCGTGTATAAACACTTCTGATTTGCAAATATATGCATAAACATGATTAATAATGTGGGTCTAATTGTGCGTGTATAACATGTGACACATTTAGTATATTATTAGAATTTGTTAGTTTTTATTCCATCCAACTAAATTCATATTACAATACAAACCAATTCACTTGTTTACCAAATTAATATGAAATTAATGAATTGTGTGTCATGTCATGTTATTTCGTGATGTGTTGTGTGACTCGACTTGTTTTATGTTTGATTCTTTTTGTTAAAAAAGTTAGTTGTGTTATTGTGTGTGTCACGTGTTTGATTCTTTTTATGTTTGATTCTTTTCATACTTTTAATTAATATATATATATATATATAAGTATATATTTCCAAATTTTTTGAATAATTTTAATTTATTCATATTAATAATATATTATATAAATAAATTTCATATTTGAATTTTTAGCTTTTTTATTCCTTATTGAGAAAGTAATATTTTAATAAAATACTATATATAAAAATAAGATTATTCCTATGGACTTTTTACCTTTTTATGTATTTATTTGTGTTTTAAATAATATATTACTATTTTTTTACATTTGATTTAATCATCTGCTGTCACATCTATAGAATTCGTACAATCATCTAAATTAATAGATTTTTTGGATAATAAAAAAATAACGATTTCATTTAAAAATAACATAATAAAATATCATTTGTGTGTGTCGTCACTGTCGTGTCTAAATCGTGTCGTGTGTAAATAGATAAATCTTAAACATATATAAGTGTGTGTAAATAGAGAAATCTGTTTTTCTTTACTAAATATTTTTTATTAAAATATTATGCAGATAAAAAGCATTATTATAAATACAAAATAGATAAATACTAAAACAAATTGGGAAAATCCCGAAATATTAATTTTATTTATATAATATGCCATAAAATATGAAATAAGTTAAAGTATACTTAAAATTCAAAAAACTATATAATTTGTTTTTATTATATTTCATACTTTTAATTTATATATATAAGTATATATTTCCAATTTTTTTGAATAATTTTAATTTATTCATATTAATAATATATTATATAAATAAATTCCATATTTGAATTTTTAGCTTTTTTATTTCTTATTGAAAAATAATATTTTAATAAAATATTATATATAAAAATAAGATTATTCCTATGGACTTTTGACTTTTTTATGTATTTATTTATGTTTTAAACAATATATTACTATTTTTTTACATTTGATTTAATCATATGCTGTCACATCTATAAAATTCGTACAATCATCTAAATTAATAGACTTTTTGGATAGTAAAAAAAATAACGATTTCATTTAAAACTAACATAATAAAATATAATTTGTGTGTGTCGTGTGTAAATAGATAAATCTTAAACATATATAAGCGTGTGTCGTGTTTAAACAAATAGAGTCTTAAACAGATCACACGTTAAACACATGCTAAGACACACTTAATTTTTTGAACAAATAAATAATTTATATATAAACAAGAAAAATCGTGTCACATGACAGAAACGACACGAATGAAACAATACAATATGAAATTCACAAATTCTATAATTAATTTTAGAAACAAGTATTAAAATCCATAAGTTATTACAAAATACGTTCAAAAATAAATATAAATATTAGATAAATGTATACTTAATTGTATTCATTGTAGGTTAGATGTGTATAAATACATAATGTGTTTAATCCAGATCTTTATCGTGTAAAATACATATTATTTAATATTGTCGTGTCATAAATTTAACTTCTTTTATTATTATTATTATTATTATTATTTGTATGGATATAGATTTATCTTTCTATGCACATTATTAGAGACACATGCAATGGATAATAAAAATATCAAATCAAAGGGGAAGATAAAGAGAGATTTCCCACATGTGAGGTTCATGTGGAAGGTAAAATTAACCAATCAGATTCTCATGGTAATCAGTAAAAGACTAAAATAGATAGGGTATTTAATTGAATGAATCAGTGGTTATTATACTATATTTATATCGAATAATATTATATTATATTTGGTTTTATTATTGATTACTGATATTGCATCAACTACTGAAATTTGATAATAAAGTGAAACTTTTCTGGTATTTTTCCTATGAAAAAAAATAAGTTATGAAAGTTATTTTATTGATGTCCAAAGAAGCGGCTCAAATATAATCAAGAAACACTATTTTGGGTTCAAATTCTTGTCTTTTAAAAATGTAAATCGATAAATAAAAAAAATACAATTTTTATTTTATTTACAAATAATAATATTTAGCGAATACGTGATGAATAGTAACTATTGTATAAATAATAACATATGCAAAATATATATACAAATATCAGCTTAAGTACTGCAAATAACAATAGGAGTAATGTTGAGTACACTAAAGTTGTTAACCCGTATAAATATCATTTTATTTAGGTGTGAACTAAAACATGTTGAAGGCTTATCGTACTTTGAGTCTGACACAGAACAATGCTAAGAGAACTTGAATTTAAGCAATTTGATTCCACTAAAAAATAAATGATTCTCTTAATTAACTATTTTAAAACTTCAAATTGTTAGATTAAGACGTTTAATATTTATAACCAGATCTCAATTCAATTTGGGCTTGATTGAGCCTCAATCGAAGGGGAGGTTTGAGTCTTGACTCAGACTTGATCCCCTACCCATGAGGGGTCAGATCTCAATTCAATTTGGGCTTGATTGAGCCTCAATCGAAGGGGAGGTTTGAGTCTTGACTCAGACTTGGTCCCCTACCCATGAGGGGTCGGTCTGGGTCAAGACCAAAACTCGAGGTCCAATTGAATAGAGAGACAATTGTAACATTTGAAAAAACTTGAAATGGTTAAATTGTGACATTTTTTAAAAAATTTATTAGTTTTGCAATTTTCAAAACTTATTCTATTAAATTTGGATGGAAAAATTGACGGTTATGACAAACTTTCATTTTGGAAAAATATGAGAGAATAAAATTTGACGATTTAAATTTTAAGAAGAAAAATCTAAATCTGTTCAAATATTAGAGGATAATGTAATATTTTACCCAAAAGAAAAGAGAAATCTACTATATCTTTAGAACCAAAGTTTGATTTATAAGAGCTAACTTATAAAATTTAAGCAAAATGTGATTTTTATGAGCGAATCGAATATGATTCTTAATGAAAACGTCACCTTAAAAATATTTTAATTTTTACGATCTAAAATTAATTTTGTGAAATAATTTTGTATAAATAAAAACTAAATAAATTTTCTAGATATAGCAAGTGGCAAATGAGGTGCTAAGGAAGGATCACATGTAAGCAATACAAAGTCTAGTTTTAGATCTCTCTACAGACAGGAGTACCCACGCGTGATTCTTCACCTTTTGGTTGGACTCCCCACTTCCTTTAAAGTGCCACTTTATTTAATACCTCTATTTTTATAATTATTAATTTAATAATAACAATAATTTATTAATAAATTAATTAATTAAAAAAAGAAATGAGATTTTATTTTCAGATCATCGACTACTTTATACATACCACTTTTGTTGAAATACTAAAATGCCCGAATAACATTTTACATATTTGTCCTTACTAATTTTAAGGAAATTAATTATCAAATCGACATCGTATTTTCGTAGTTACTAAATTGACTTCATATTATCAACATGGTGAAAAATTATGTTTCTAGCAAGTTTTGAACCCTAGACCTCTTATGTACTTTTTTTTTGTCAAATACCTCTTACATACTAGCTAAAAGTTTTACCACTATACTAGTAATTCCAAATGATTTCTCATATACTTCAAATATAGTTATTGAAGCAACTCTCATATTATTATATTAAACATCTCGTGTTTATTTATTGATGCTCTTAGTAATTAACATTTGTTCAACGTTGTTTGTTTAATTACATTTTTAATTTAATTATGTATCTACTAATCAATTTTTTTAAAAATGATTGAAAAATAAGTAATTTTCTAAATTTAGTATTTACACTATCAGAATACTCATTTTGAAAATATTTTTTCAACCATCTCTAAAAAACACAGAAATACTATAATATGTAGATAATTAAATTAGAACTCTAACACATATGATGCTAAGTTTCAATTTTCCCATCAACCATAAAATTTGGTCAAATACCTCTTACATACTAGCTAAAAGTTTTACCACTATACTAGTAATTCCAAATGATTTCTCATATACTTCAAATATAGTTATTGAAGCAACTCTCATATTATTGTATTAAACATCTCGTGTTTATTTATTGATGCTCTTTAGTAATTAACATTTGTTCAACGTTGTTTGTTTAATTACATTTTTAATTTAATTATGTATCTACTAATCAATTTTTTAAAAAATAATTGAAAAATAAGTAATTTTCTAAATTTAGTATTTATAGACTACCAGAATACTCATTTTGAAAATACTTTTTCAACCATCTCTAAAAAACACGGAAATACTATAATATGTAGATAATTAAATTAGAACTCTAACACATATGATGCTAAGTTTCAATTTTCCCATCAACCATAAAATTTGGTCAGATTTATAAAAATTGTCAAAAATTACCAACACTACTTTGATCAAATTTTATAATCAATAAGAAAATTGAAACTTAACAACATATATGTCGTTAGAGTTCTAATTTAATTATCTAAATACTATAATCTTTCTGATTTTTTTTAGAGGTGTTTGAAAAAAAAATGTTTTCAAAATGAATATTCTGGTAGTCTATAAATACCTAATATAGAAAATTACTTATTTTTCAACAATTTTAAAAAATTAATAAGTAGATACATAATTAAATTAAAACTATAATTAAACAAACAACGTTGAACAAATGTTAATTACTAAAGAGCATCAATAAATAAACATGAGGTGTTTAATACAATAATATTAAAGTGCTTCGATAACTATATTTGAAGTATATGAGAAAGCAATTGGAATTACTAGTATAGTGGTAAAACTTTTAGCTAATATGTAAGAGATCTATGGTTCAAAACTTGCTAGAATCTTAATTTTTCATCATTTGGTAATATGGGGTCAATTTAGTAACTACGAAAATATGAGGTCGGTTTGATAATTAATTTTCTTAAAATTAGTAAGGACAAATATGTAAAAAAAATGTAGTATTTTAACAAAAGTGGTATGTATAAAGTAGTCGATGGTCTGCAAATAGAATCTCCCAAAGAAGAATTGTTCTTTTTTATTATTATTAATCTTACATACTTCTTAATTATATTTTTTTGACTCGCACCATGGTTAAACTGTAAGAGACAAGATGAAGACCCTGAATATTAGGGTTGATTAAAAAAGAATGGTGTTTCAAATTCTCGACAAGACCGATTCGAGACAGGCCCGACTAGGCGGAGTGAATATTTTTTATTAATAGGACTTAACTCAAAATCTCCTATTAATAAATAAAGTGTTGAATTGGTATATTATATTAAGAAAATTTTAATGAATAATTATTGATAACTACATTTAAATATAAAATGGTTAGTGGAACAAAGCTTAATAGCTGAACCTGACTAATCCCGAAAGGCGCTTTTATATACTCGAGCTTCTATATTATATATATATAATATGATAAATGCTTGTTATTATTGTTCAAATGATTTGTATGCATAAATCTAGGGTGACTGATGATATCTATATGTAATGCATATTGATGGGTGGCTGTCTCTCTCTACAAAGAGACGAGACAAGCTGAGCAAATCCAGCTAATACCTCTAAGGTTGGTGAAAGTGGAAGAAATATGATAAATCATAAAAGTAGTGTGTATACAAATCCATTAAATAATATATATATATATATATATTATGTTTTTATTGTGTTGGTAATTTTTAATATATATACACTATTTTCAATTTTTTTTTATAATTATGGATTAAAAAAAACTGTTATAGATAACAACTAATCACACAAATTCAAATTATACAACCAAAACTAGCTAGTTTTAACCATTCGCGAAACAAAAAAGTCAACAGCATCTTTTCAGAGCGTGTTAAAAGTGAAATATCATTTTTTTTCAAGTTTACACTATTTTAGCTTACACTATTTTCAAGTTGAAAGTGAAATATCATTTTTTACGACCAGTTTATTTATCCGACCATATATTGTAATGAAAGGATATAGTTTTCATACAGACTTTGATATCCTCTTCTAAAAGATGTAGCACGCGCACGATATGATCCCCCTCCACACACTCTAGACCCCCACCTCATTTTTCACTAGCGTAAGCATGAGCACTTTTATATAGTGTGTGTATATATATATATATATAAGGTTAAGTGCCAAATTATTTATTGGATTTTGAGGATTTAAATTATTTTGCTAGTTAATTTTTTTTAAAATAAAATACTAGTTTATTTTCCAAAAAAATATAATTGTGCTAACTCTATTTTGTTGTTAAACTTTGATGAAAACTAACATTTTATATATTATTTTACTAAATTTTTGTGCAAATTATTATCTGAAGTTTACGAAAATGTACAATTTGTTGACCAAAATTTGAGAAAATTTGCAACACGTAATAATGCATATCTCTATTAACATTTAATAGCAAATTTGATAGACCTATCAAATTGTACAAACTGTTTAGTTATATATATATATTGCACTTTCTATTGGGTATAATATGTATATATATATATATATATGTCTTGAAAATCGTTTTTATTTAGTACATACAAACGTAATAATAAGGACACATACTAAAAAGAGATGTTCACTTGGGATAAAGATATGAAATGCAATGAACTATATCTAATGAACTATATCTACTTCTAACAAATATATAGGACAAGGATTTATGTTATATATTATAAATAATGATATTATAATACTATATAGGCTATTCGTTCCACAATATATATTATATTCATGATGAATGTGACTCTATATATCTTTCCTAGTTGGGCAATTTGTGTAGGAAACATAATTAATAAATAGAGTTAATCACCTAATTAAAACAATGTGTTATTTGAATTTTTCCTAAACAAATTGATAGCTTACTTCATATAAAATTATAATTTGCTAACTCTGTTTAATTTATTGTTAAATATTGACAGATATATGCACGCGTTTGTCACGTGTTAGCTAGCAAATTGTAAATTTTCTCAAAGTTCAACTAGCAAAAGTTCCAAATTTATAAAGAGTTCAACTAGCAAGTTGCATAAAAAACATAAGAATAAAATGAATAAAATACAAGTTTTTGTCATAATTTATCAGTAAATTAAACGAAACTAACAAATAACAACTTTATGTAAAGTCAACTAGTAATTTATTCAAAATAATAGTTCGATTAACAAATTATTCAGATATTCAAAGTTCAGATACCAAATTATTATTTAACCCTTTTAATATCTCAAAGTTGAATTTGTTAACGGAAGTTATGTTAATCTTTTTTTTTGGTCGAAAATACCGCTTTACTTTAAAAAATAAAATGAACTGAAGTTATGTTAATCTCTCATTACTTTATACTTATCACGTTATTATAAAGGGTTGATGATAACTAATTATAAGTACCTAATATGCTTTACGTAAGCTTCCCCCTTTGGTTTGTTTTATTTATGTGGGGTGATGATATAGAATATAGAAAAGGGGGGTATTTTAATTTGCTAACGTTATATTTCTTTTCTTCTTTTTTTTTTTCCCTAATAGACAAGCACTTATTATTTCAAGATGTACTTTAAATACTGTGTACCATGAGCAGGAGGCTGGCGCAGGGATTGATATACAATAAACACACATTTAATAATCTTTCATATTATATTTTCTAAAATGTTACAAAAATGGATCTAAACCTAAAGTATGTGTAATTGCACCTCGAAATTATTAAAATGTATCTAACTTAATTTTTGCATCCCTAAGTGACGTGGAATGGGTCCCATCCACTGCATTTAGTCCGCCATTTGGTTTGGATCAAGGTGGAAAAGTTAGTGAAAAAGTTAGATTTTTCATGATTTTTTTAGGGTTAATTAAATATTTGATAACTGAATTTGAGAGTTTGGACAATTTACTAATTGAACTTTTTTGGACAAATTATTAGTTGAATTTGAGAGTATGGACAATTTACTAGTTGAATTTTTTTTAAACAAATTATTAGTTGATTTTATTAAAAGATATATTTTTCTGATTCCATCTAATCTATTGTTAAATGTAAACGGAGACATGCACACACTTGTTACGTGGTGTAAATTTTCTCAACATTTGGCTAGCAAATTACACATTTTTACAAAATTCAGCTATGCAATTGCACCCTTTTATAAACTTTAGATAACAATTTATATAAAAAAAATACTTAGTAAGATAATATTAAATAACTATAAGTACTTGTGATGGTCTTATTCCCTATAGTTTTAGTGACTTACGATCGAAATAAGGATTAAAACCGAAAAAAGTAATAAGTGCTAACAATAAATCTCAATTTACAAATTAATCCAATCATTTTTATGAGTTAAATACCAATGAATTACCTGAACTGTTGACATTTTACAACGAACTACCTGAACTTTAATAATTCAAAACGGGCTACCTCAACTTGGACGATTTACTAGTTGAACTTTTTTGGACAAATTATTAATTGAATTTGAGAGCATGGACAATTTACTAGTTGATTTTTTTAAAACAAACTATTAGTTGATTTTATTAAAAAATATTTTTTTTTTAATTCCATTTAATCTATTGTTAAATGTAAACGAAGACATGCACACACTTGTTACGTGTTGTAAATTTTCTCAAGGTTCGGCTAGCAAATTACACATTTTTACAACATTCAGCTATGAAATTGCACAGTTTTATAAACTTTAGATAACGATTTAAAAATAAAAATACTTAGTAAGATAATAATAAATAACTATAAGTACTTGTGATGGTCTTATTCCCCACAGTTTTAGTGACCTACGGTCGAAATAAGGATTAAAACCGAAAAAGTAATAAGTGTTAACAATAAATCTCAATTTACAAATTAATCTAATCTTTTTTATGGATTAAATACCAAGAAACTACCCGAACTTTAAAAATTCAAAACGAGCTACCTCAACTTGGACGAAAGTGCAAATAGTTACTTCCGTCAAATTTACCGTCAACTGTTGACAGAATTTCGTCAGAAATTCGTCAGAAATTGGACGGAAATAGCTATTTGCACCTTCATCCACGTTTTTTTCTCAATATCTTCGTCCAAGTTGATATATGCCGTTTTGAATTTTTAAAATTCGAGTAGCTCGTTACAAAACGTCAAAAGTTTATGTAACTAATTGTTATTTAACTTTTTTTTATTGGTTGATCTAAGTAGTTAGCCCTAATAATTAACAAAAGAGCATGGCTGGCTCTGCAGGGCAGAGATCCCCATGAAGATCCTGTCTAATTTTGTGGGGATATCATCACTAACCTATCCTACCAATTGAATTATGAAGAGAAAGTCATGCCTAGAGAGATCTAGCTAGCTACAACAAAAAGCAAGAGATATCTAAATCTATAGGTATAGAATACGATGTATGCTATAATGGCGCCACAAAGATTACACTTTGGATTGGGACATATGAGAGAAAAATATTTATAGAATATTTGATTTGCGGAATAGAAGAGTAATCGAATATATAATTTATATTTTGTTATAAAAAATAAAAATGAGTACGACATTGGAATTTTGGGAAGTTTCATAATAATCATTTTTAGAACTTTTTAGAATAAGGAATAGGGATACAATGATGAAATTGTCCTCAAATATTTTAATTAATTACAAAAATGTATAAACATGAAAATATTCTTAATTAATTTAATTAATATTTTTTTTATATATTTATTCTAAAGTTTATAATAAATTATATTTTAAATTTAATTATTTTTATAGTAATTTCATTTAGTTTTAAATTTGCTAATATATTAAATTTTAATTATAATTTAATCTAAAGTTTCTAATAAATTATATTTTTACTTTAATTATTTTTTAGTGATTAATTTAATTTCTTCTAAAATATATAATAAATTATTTTTTAAATTAAAATTAATTAACGTTTTTTAATAATTTAATTGCTTAGTTAAAAGTATATATTTAACCTAATTCCATTTCATTTCCATCCACAAAACACAAAGGACATGTTTGGTTCACACAATTGGTAAGGAATAGAGAATACGGATTATGTATTCCGATGTTTGTTTCGCGAAATTGGAATTTCACGGAATTGGAATTCATAGGAGCTAGGAATAGGTATTATAGTTAATTAAATTATTTATTTATATTTTAATTAATTAAAACTCATTATTTATTTATATTTTAATTAAAATGATTTACTTTTATATTTTAATTTATTAAATTAATTAATTACATTTTAATTTTGTTAATTAATTACAATTTAATTTGATTATTTTTTAAAATTTAATTAATTAATATAAATTTGAATTAATGAAAGTTTTAATAAAATATATTATTAATTTAATTAATCTTAATCTTTAAGCTTCCCAAATTAATTAATAAATTTTTATAAGATAATTGTATTATATATTATACATATTGAAGCAAAGGGTACATATGTCATTTTACCTTATTTAATTCCATTTCCATATATCATTCCACCAACCAAACATTGGAATTTCATATTTCATTCAATTTTAATCAATCAACAAGCAACATCATATTATTATCTCCTAATCCTTATTGCCTACTTCGTATTCCTTACTCCATATTCCAGAAACCAAATTAAACACACCGTAAACATTGAATTTAGTATTCCTATTTTAAACAATGAACGAAACAACTACATATTCTTAGATCTTATTCCTTATTCTTTATTTCGATTCTCCATTTTCTATTATGTCAACAAAACATGTCGTTAGTTGCCCCGATCATGATGTCTTGATCATAGCCCCGATCATGATGTCTTGAGACGAGCGCATAACCACTCAATTAACCAGGCACATCCACTTTCTCGATTGCCATGTTGTAACTCAGTTTGCACACGTACACAATTCTATTGTATCCTTCGAATTGTTGTGGCCACCTCATTGATATCCATTAGGATGTACTTCAACCTTAAGTGAATCTCCAAACTCGATCATTTAGATCCTACAATAGAGTTGATAACTTAGTGAAGTTTTTTGAAATAATTCATTTTTTTTATATCTTTGATATGGAAAAATCAGGGGGTCAATTTTGATCCTTTGTGAATAATTTGTATACAATCATATTAAATTTGCAATTTTTATTTTTAATTGAAGTTTTACCTAAATTTGGTTAGACGAATTGATAAATGTGGTTCCATGGACAATTGAAAATTGAATTCATACATCATCTTCAATAGGATTTTAATCTTAATCTTAATTTTTTTAAAAAAAAAAAAAATTCTTTTTCCTACTTGTAACCAAGTTGCCAAGAGACGATTGGGCTGACCAAGCCCAAATAGCTGGCCCAGGATAAGAGCCTAATAATCGAGAGCATGGTATGGTTTCGGCCCATATAATAAGTTCAGGCCTAACATCCGCCTAGCAGAGAGAGAGAGAGAGAGAGAGAGAGAGAGAGAGAGAGAGAGAGAGAGAAGGTATGATCAGTCACATTCATTTTTGAAGAAGATACGGAATTACAGAGAAGAAGATAGCAGATTGGAGAAGAGGACGACCATATCGAATCGGAAGAGTGATCAAGCGTAGTTATGGGGACGCAGACGCTGGCTCCAGGGCTGTCGAGGAGGCTGAAGAAGGTTTTGGAGTCCCGGACTGATATACCGGAAGTCCTTGGATCACTCAGCACTCTCTCCACCTTCTACGCTGAAAACACTCCTCAGGCCCGCCGGAATCTCAGGTCTACCATCGAGAAGCGTTCTCTTGATATCAACAATGAGTTCCTGCAGGCTTCTCATGCTGCTCAGATTGTCCGTGCACTTGCCTCTCTTCCTCTCAACAGCTGTTGTTAAGTTGTCACTGGATCTGATTAACGGATCTTATTTTCTACAGGCGTTGGATCGCGTGGAGGATGAGGTTAATGCACTCGCTGAATGCTGCGACAGGTAGTTGCAGCTGAAACTGATCCAATTTGTTTATTTAGCGTCTATTGTAGCTGCGTATAGTTGTTTCCTGGAAGGTTCTGATTATTGCTTCAAGCCACTGATAGTGCACGGCCCGACCTTTAGTAGTTTCAGTTCATGGATGATTGTAATTTAGTAGCTGGATCTGAGATTTGAGCTGACTAGCAAACTTTTAACTGTTAGAACGCATTCAATGATAGGAAGAGAAGAGAGCGCTCGAATTTTTTTTGGATGATACACATAGTAACATCATTTTTACTGTGATCTGATTGATGAATTAATTTAGCAGTTCCCATCTGAATGAAATGTATCTCCTTTTTGTACTTTGCATGATAAAATAGGCAATGTCATTATTAAGAACTGATATTTCAATGAGTAGCTGCTTAATAACAATATCATGTGAAGCAAGAAGGTGCTACATTCGTTAAGACCATCTTTACACATGGGGCTTAGTTATTTTCCTCATCTCTCAAACCTTATGGTGTTTCCATGAAACCCACAAGATTTAAATCCTTCACAGGATTGCGCAAGCTTTGAGTGGTTGCAGTGTCAGCACAGGAGATATAATAAATACCACCGAGAGGCTCAAACAAGAACTTGAAATGACTACCCATAGGCAAGAGATAGTGTCATGCTTCTTGCGTGATTATCAGCTCTCTAATGAAGAGGTCTGGCCTTAAGTTTGTAATTTGTGTTTTTTCCTTCTATTGTGAGAGGGGTTGGTACATATGTTGATATTATGTTTTTCCTTGATTCATTTATAGATAAGTGCACTAAGGGAAGAAGAACTCAGTGAGAACTTCTTCAAGGCACTTTCTCATGTTCAGGAAATCCATGCCAATTGCAAGATACTTCTTCAAACACATCACCAGGTAAGTGTGTATCCATCCACACACATCCACGTTTTATGTGTATGATGTAAATGGTTTGTATGGCCTTACCTGTCTTGATGAATAGCAAAAACAGCATAATGTGAGGCATGATTTTATCATCTATTTTAATTGTGAGGCATCCTTGATGAGAATAAGATGTGACCCACATCTCCAAATTATTTATATTTTAGATAATCTATGTCATCCTTGTTGTGTGGATGAATGGTAGTGTTAAGTATCGTTTCTTGCAAGTTGCCAAAAGTATTTTGTAAAGCGCTTCTTGATTTATTGCTTCTTGATTTATTGCGATCAAATAACTTTATGTTCTTTCTGTGAGATTATCTTCGTTAAATGTATATAAGATGGGTTTTCTATTTTTCTTTTCTTTTAGGATTCTCTCTTTTATGCCCAGTAGATAAAATGGAGCACTATTTCAATTTTCATGAGTTTTTTTTTATTTGTTGGTGTCATACACTAGTTTGAGTATATAGTTAGGAACTGTTCTTGGCTTGTGCTTGATTATATTTACTATACATCGCCATATATTGATTTCCTTGAAACCGTTTCCTATTTTAGTAATTAGAACTCGCTAATAGTAATGAGCGCAATGTTAGAAAGCAACATAAATCTTTGATCATCTCACTTATACAGGATTTTATCAACGCAGCGTGCAGGTTTGGAGCTCATGGATATGATGTCTGTGTATCAAGAAGGAGCATATGAACGCCTATGCAGGCGAGTACTCCTTAAAAGATATTCTATTCGTTTAGTGCACTTAGGTTTTTAAAATTATGGTATTCAGAAATGAAGAATGCTGCGAGTGATGTTATGAATTTAGGTTTAGGAAAGTGGGTGATTGAGACATGGTTTTATTGCATCTCAAGAATATGAAACTGCTTAAAAGTCCTCACTATTGTTGTCATGTCAAGAATGATAAGTTTGAACTCAATCGTAGTCTGGTCTAGTGTTCTAGATGGTGTTTAGCATCTTTTAGGGAAAAAACAAACCTTCTGCCTTTCATTTCATCATAATGTAGTTCCTCAAGTTTGTTGAGTTGGTATGAGAGGACCAGGTTGGTTGTGTTCCTACTTCCTAAGATGATTGAGTGAAGTTGGTTGGGTTCAAAGTTGATCCGGGAACACGGTTTGAAAGTTGATATGGTTTAAAGTTGATCTAGGATTTTTGTTTAGGAGTTGGTAGATCTCTCTTGCTTTGCAGCAATAATAAAGCAGTTATGAATAGAGCACACAACCCAGTTTAGCATGATCAAAACAAGCACAAGAGTTGGTCGACACTTTCGGGAAGAAGGTGATGCTTGATTACGTACAACAAATGTAAATCATTTTATACAATGGAATATTTCACCTCGATGTTAGCAAGACGTGCATGAGAATCCGTGGGTACCATCTTGATGTGTGGAGTATTGTTGGGGGTTTAATGTTGTAATTATTTGTATAATTTGTGCAGTACATGTAGTTTTGAATAAGGAAGAAAGATTGACGACCTATAATTATGCCTCAACTTCTCTGCCTTCATCTTCAGCTGTTAACAGTCTCTTTTTCCCTGCCCCTGCTCTAGTCAAATTTCGGCCTCCTTTATGTGCCAGCTGTCCTTTTTCATATATAGATGAGAATCATGAGATATTGCCAGGAAGAGCAGTATGACAATCATCCTGCAGCTATTTTATGGTTCTTATGGAGAGGACAGAATGCTAGAGCTTTTAGTGATCCCAATCTTATTAATAATGTCTGTACTTTTCAACATAATGGATCACTGTTCAATTTTTGGATAACTGCTAATTGTGATCGGAGAGAGAATTTGGTTTTGATAGCTTAGCCACAGGCTGGTAATTTGAAAGGCTCTCCTTTTGAAAATTATTTTGTTTTTCTTTTTAATTTACATTTAGCATTAGGCGTTGGTGCTCTCTCCTTTCACAGGGGCTATTGTACAGATTATTGTCCAGATAAAATGTCTATTCTATTGCAGGTGGGTTCAAGCAGAGTGCAGAAAATTGGGTGATGCTGATAATCCTGAAGTTGGTGAGCTTTTGAGGACCGCTGTACGTTGCCTTAAAGAGAGGCCAGTGCTCTTTAAGTATTGTGCGGAAGAGGTATCTTATGTCTATCAATAAGTTATAAATTCTCAATTGTAGGAGTTATTCAGTCTACCCTAGATGTAAAATACACTTGTCCTGAATGCTATATTTGTTCAATTGACATAGGTTGCTAATATGAGGCATAATGCATTATTTAGAAGGTTTATTAGCGCTCTAACACGGGGAGGCCCAGGTGGAATGCCAAGACCCATTGAGGTGCATGCTCATGACCCTCTGAGGTATGTCGGAGACATGCTCGGGTGGCTACATCAGGTCCAATACTTTTCATCGACACGTTGTGTTATCGTCATTTATTAATAATGCATAATGTCTAGTTATTCTTTATTTCTCACGATTTGCACTCTTTTCTTGAATATATACATCTGTTTCTTTTTTCTTATTTAATTTTTGATTTTGCTGCATTTTATACAGGCTTTGGCATCTGAGAGAGAGCTCGTCCTTGCGCTCCTTGATCCAGATGCAATGGTTAATATAGGATCAACTGCTAGCCGATTCTCCAAGAACTCTAACACAGATTCTGCGAAAGCAGAATCTGACGTAACTTTTGTTCTTGATAGAATATTTGAAGGGGTTTGCAGACCGTTTAAAGTAAGAGTTGAACAGGTTCTTCAGTCTCAACCAAACCTTATTGTATCTTATAAGCTCAGCAATACCCTTGAGTTCTACAGCTATACGGTTAGTTGGTTCATTGCCTCTCCACTGTTTTTTTGTATATCATAGCCCACAGCGTTTTTACTCTTCTTCAATTTTAGATATCAGATCTACTTGGTGAAGATACAGCTCTCTGTAACACGCTTTGGGCACTAAAGGACGCATCTCAGAAGACATTTTTTGAGGTTCTGAAAAGTAGAGGCGAAAAACTATTGAGATATCCGCCACTTGTTCCTGCTGATCTTTCTCCACCACTAGCAGTTAGTGAGGGAGTCACGGTTCTACTTGAGATTATCAGGACTTTTGATAGCATGATGGTTCCTGCTTCAGGCAAGAAGCTTGCTTTTGATCCAGTGATTTCAGCACTTCTTGATCCGATCATTCAGGCAAGTCCTCTGTAGAAATAATACAAGATAGTCTCTGCATCCTTTTGCTCTTTATAAGATCTTGTGCCTCACTTGGCGAATACGCTCAGATATAAGTATATTCCTACTTGCAGTACAAAACGGAACAATGATATAGGATAAAATATTGAATAACCCTCAATTACCTTACAAGCTTCTGAGTCATATATTGCAACTTGGATTGCTTGGGGAGAGCTAGCAAATTCTGTATTTTGTCATATTCAAATTCGCGCTAGCGTGACTGTCAAGTAGTGCCTTAATATCTCTATAGAAAACCACTCTGTATGCTTAATTGTCCTTGTTTTGTAACCCTTGTTATAATATATTAGATTGTCAAGTTGTGCTCATGTTCAATGTAGATGTGCGAGCAAGCTGCAGAGGCACACAAATCTAAAGGCAGCTACTCTTCGAGAAGAAGAGCAAACTCTGACCACGGCCAAGTTGGTAAATCATCTGTTGATGCCATCTTATCGACTACCAGTCCTTCTCCACTACCTCAGGTTGGTTACGTTTTACATAAATTTGATTCATTATCCAATTAAAATTAAACGACCTTTTCTATGATTGCAGAACAGCGAGAGACCATCCAAGATATTCCTCATCAACTGCCTCTCTGCAATCCAACAGCCATTGCTCGGACACTCCATGGCCACAGACTACGTAAACAACATAAGCTTGATGCTGAACAATCACTTACACGTCCTAGTCGAGAAAGAAGTGGAAGCTATTCTAGGGCGCTGTGGCCTATCGGACAAGATGCCCAACTTCCGTAGGGCCCTCGAGAAAGAACACAAAGGTGAAACCACTCTAGCAGAGTCCGAGGAAACATCACCTGCTGCTCTCTCCGAGTGCCTGAAAGCCTTCTTTGGTCTCGTCCTTGGAAGTGAGAGTTCCTTGCCCGAGTTTGAGCAGATGCAGGTCCCAAAACTGAGGTCTGAAGCTTGCTTACAGGTAGCTAAGTCACTTGCTGAAGCATATGATGTTGTATATGGTGCAATTATGGACCCGAGAAATGGGTACCCCGATCCGAAGTCCCTTGCTAGGCATCCTCCGGATCAAATCAGGACTATCTTGGGTATTTAATTTAAGAACATGGTGTCCAGGGAGTTTTGGTTATTTTTTTACTGCTAGTTGTTTGTAAAACTAAAAAGGCTAACTTGTGAGGGATTAAAAATCACATTTTTTATAAATAGGTATATGAGCATTTTTTTACTTTTAACTATTTGAGATTCCAAAAGTCTTCTTATGTCTTTTGACTTGTTAGTTTTGAATGCAGTGTTAAAATGTGTGCGATATTAAGGTATATGTTCGATCTGAACAATTTTAAAAATATTCTCAACTTCAACATTAAATCAATACAATATATGTTATATTTTTATTTTGTGTATGTTTTTTTTACTTGATGTATATATATAATGTTTTGATCACTTAGTATCTTGAAATTTATTCGTTATCATGTACACTTATGATTTTATCTTCAATTTACTTTATTTAATAAAATTTAGGGTTAATAACCAAATTGCTACCCTAACTTTGAACATTTTACAAATTGTTACCTGGATTTTTTTAAAAAAAATTTTCTTACCTATACTTTCGGATTTAGAGCAAATTGCTACCTCAGCTAACTTTTTCGCTAACTTTTTCGTTAAATATGGATGAAAAATGACGTGACAGCATATGATTTGCATGTGATATAAAAAAATTAAATGATTTTTTAAAAATACCAAATAATTTGATTAAATTTTTTTTTTGAAAATTTAATAGAGAAAATAAGTTTTTAATATGGTAAAATACGACATTGCCCCCTAAATTCGAATTTAAGTTTAAAATTTAAAATTTTAGTCTTTAAAATTTGAAATCAATAAAAAATTCTCATTTACCGTCAAATACCTGTTTATTTTGGACAGAATTTTGGTCATGTGCGTTGCCATGTGGTTTATTAATAAGTTTAATTGATGAAATCGCCCTCCGTATGAACCCTTCGTCTGAAAGATCTCACGTCGAAGCCAATCTGTTCTAAGTCAATCCCGTCTGAAATATCTCACCAATCCGTTCGAAGCCGCCACTCGTCGCTTGAAACTGTAGGAAGGAAGCAAAGGAGAATGAGTTTCACGGTGACTCACGACGATGATTTTCTCGGAGTCGGCAGTGGTAGGGGCGTTGCCATTAGGGCACAGATTAGCTTCGTGGCAAGCCCACTCGAGTCTGCATAGCAGAGGAAGGGCTCACAACTCTTGAGGCACTCAATCAAGTTCGGTCACGACCAGTCGAAGATTCCGTCCAGGACGTTGTTGGTCTGCTGTAGAAGATTGCAAGGTGTGACTATTTCTGTCATGGTGAGGAAAACAGCGAAGCAGTGGAGGATAGAGACATTGCCCTCTAAAATTTTAAACTTTAAAGGGGAACTTAAATTCAGCTTAAATTTTAGGGGGCAATGTCATATTTTACCCATTTTAATATAATATTTTTATTGAAAATATCAAGAAAATAAAAATCAATTATTTATTATTTCATATTTTTAATAAAAGTATTATATTAAAAACTCTTACTTTTCCTTTTAATTTGATAGATTGTTTTGGTATTTAAAAAAATCATTTAGTTGTTTAAATCAGAGACCAATCATATGCTTCCACATCATTTTCCGTCCATATTTAACAGAAAAGTTAAACGAATTAGCAATTTGCCCCAAGTGTCAAAGTTTAGGTAGTAATTTTTGAAAAAATAAAGTCCACATAGCAATTTGTAAGGTGCCCAAAGCTGGGGTATCAATTTGGTTATTAACCTAAAATTTATAGAATACTAAAATATATAATTTTGTCTAATTTATTAAAGCAGAAGTGGTTTTTGTAACCGCCATATGCAAAATTACACAAATACCCCTTAATATAATTGCACGAAGACTTGAACATTATAACCTTATACATTAAAGACATGTGTATTAACCAGCTACACATAATGTAATATGATAAATTTTACAAGATGATAATTATACTTTTCCATATCACTATATCTCTCTCTTTTCTCATGCACCATTTTTCTTATATCTATATCTATGTTTTATGGCAAAATCTATCTATATTATTAAAACATAAGTGGTTTCTGTGACTGTCATCTACAAAATTACATAAATATCCCTTAATAATCTTATTAATTTATATTTATCTTGACTATTTTGGTCATTTAAATGTCTTTTCAAAAGATTATATAAAAATTATATGTACGAAGACACGAACATTATTATGACCTTATAACTAAATGACATACATATTAACTAGCTACACACGTCTGTAACATTACAAATTTTACAAGATGATAATTATATTTTTCTCTCTCACTCTCTCATTTCTCAAGCACAATTTTTATATATCGATAATAAATAACAATATTTGTTCACTTTATTAGACGCTAAAGTGAAATAACATATTTGATTAATGTAAACATTTTTTTATAATGATAATTATGTATTATGTTGTCAATGTAAGTCATCTAAAAGTTAAGATATGTAATAGAGTATTTTAAAATAATTAGATTATTAAAATATTAAAAAATATAGTTTTTTTTTTATTAATATTAATGAATATCCAACACTTTGACAAAGTTATTTTAATTAAATAGTAAAATATCTATGTTAGTTATTTTATAAATTTTCCAAAAATTGTTAATGTTACTACTCCGAACTAATATCATCTAAAATGTAGGTATTAAATGTCGGAAAAAAAGTAACAAAAATAGTTTACTACCAAACTAAAATAACCCCAGTAATGTTTTGGATTGATCTTCTACAGATTACCAAAGTATTTAAATCAATACTAATATTTATGGTTTCTTATTAATAATCTTTACAAAATACTTTTAGGGTTGGTCAAATTAGAGTCTATGAGTATTTCTTTACTTAACCCTAACCCTATTCCAAATATAGATATAGATATAAATATACTTAACCCACCCCTAAATTATGAACTTTGAAATTATCAAAGAAAAAAATAACTCTGAAATATCAAGTAAAAAATAAATAAATATCTAATTTCATTCTTTGTGAAAATTTTTCTGGGAACTCTTGATGTTGTCACAGTAGATTTGTGATAGTCACATTTCATAGACTTGGTAATGGGTTTGTTAAGATATCTTAAGAGTATATTGAAGGTCTCTACTGACAATTTCAGACTTATAAGACAAGAGGTGAAGACGTACATCTTGAATCTCAGATAGTAATAGCAGCCATGTTCAAATTGTAAAATACTCAAAGAAATGTTCAAGAGTAAAATACTCAAAGAAATGTCGAAATGCTCCTAGAAAAGTCGAGGGTAGGCGAAGATGTACATCTTATTTTTTTTTTTAATTGTATTTGATAATTTGAGTACACTATTTTTATTGACTATTAATCATATTGTTTATATATTTATATTGTTCTCTAAGAGTCTATTTCCACTCAATGAATTGTGATAGAAAATAGGAAAAAGTATGAAAATGCACCGATTTTATTTTTTGTAATTGCTCCCACATATTTTTTGCCGCAAATAAGTTCACCTAGATGTTTCATTTTGTTTATAATTGCACATTCTGTTAATTTAACCCGTTAAGTGTCACGTGAAAGTCATGCGCAACCGTTATTTTCGAACTGAAGAGATGTAGAAAGACGTTTCTACCCTTTGTACATCTCTTCACCTTTTGAAGACTCTATATCTTTTTCGATTTGCCATTTAAGTACATCATGCTGCTGTTTTTCTTTGATTTGTCGACACAGTACTCTCCTCTGAGAAGAACGAGCACCGAGAGATGGATGAGGAGACTGCGAGAATGATGGTTCAGTATACCAGCAACTCGTGTTTTGCTCGAGATCGAGAAAGATGATAAGAAGAAAAAATGATCATGATTCCTTCCATTTATATGTATGTATTTTTTGATAGGCTAGAAATGTTGTAATGGATAGAATATAGTAGGGGTGAGCGAGAAAACCGAGACCAAACCAAAAAACCGAACCATTTGTGGACTGAAACCAATGGTCTTGACTTATGGTCTTTTTCGGTCTTGGTCTTATTTCGGTCCTAGACCGTTAAGACCATGAGGACCATTAACTATTTTTTGGTAAATTTATTATATATGTCTTATTTCGATAGAATTAATTATAAAAGAACGCTTGAGAAAAAATATAATATAATTTGAATGAAAAAAGTTTAGATCAATAATAAATTATTATAACATTAATAAATTATATTAGATACTACCATGTTATAGTAAATTATATATTATGATATTAAATTATATTGGATAGTATAGTTATTTTGATTTTGAAATGATTTTTAAAAAGTCGGTCTAATCGGTTAATTTCAATTTAGAACGAAGTTATGTCAATTTTATGTCAATTGAATAAATATTATTGTGATATATTACATATTTTATAAAGAAGTAATAAAATTAGATTTTTGTATTTAGTTATTGTATAGCGATATACATACATAATATAAAAATATATATAAAAAATTAGGTCTAACGGTCCAAACGGTCTAGACCGAATTAAAACCGAAAAAACCAAGACCATATAAACGGTCTAAACGGTTCCGATTTTGGTTTAAAGATCGAAATTAATGGACCGAAATTTTCGATCTCGGTCTCAAGAGCGGACCAGACCGAACCATACCACATTTTGCTCACCCCTAGAATATAGATAGACAAAGCTGATAATGGGGTCTAATCCATTACACAAACTGCAGTTTTCCCTTTCGTATCTCTTTCATTAATACAAAAGGTGTAGATGTTTTATTAACCGGCCATGCTGTGTATATTTATATATATAAGCAAGTACTGTATGATAGAAAAAAAAATCATATTTCAAGCAAGCTCAACTTATGTGCTTTTGGCTTTGGATTACTTTGGGCTTTTATCATTTTATGTTTTAACAAGGGTTAATTGTCAATTTGCCCCCTAATGTTTGGACCGAATTTAAGATTCCCCCTTAAAGTTTAAAATTTTAAATTTTAGTCCTAATGTATGGACGAAATCAAAAATCCCCCCATTCCGTCTTAAGACCGTTTATTTGAAACGGTAAACCCGACACGTGACTTGCACATGCATTTTCTTAAGAAAAAAGACACATTTGCCCTTATTTAAACAGTAAGCCACCTCACCCGTAACAAGAAAATCCGGTCTGAGAGAGAGAGAGAGACATCTGAGAGAGAGAGAGACATCCGACTGTCTAAGGTTCCTCCAGTGGCCGCTCATCATCATCGGAGTCTCTATCATGGTCGTCTCCCTGGCAGGCTTCGCCGGAGCTTGCTACCGGAACACTTTCCTTATGTGGTTCTACCGGAACATGCTTAGATTTTGTGTTCCACACAGCCACGCTCAGAGAGAGACAGAGAGATAATTTTGATGAGTAGGGTCGAACTTTCAAGTTTAATTTGATGAAAGTAGGTGGAATCTCTCTCATATATAATTTGATACCGTTAACGGCGCGTCTTCTGGCAAGTCCATGAAGAAAACAAATCAAAGAAAACCAATCTCTCGCAATGAGCTTACGTCTCCCAATACTGCTGTCTGTTCTTCCTCAATTACTGCATCCTCCGACTTAACGACCAATGGAAGATCTTAGTTCATACCCTCCTTCTTCTTCACCGCCCAACCTCAACCTGCCGATGCTGTATTACGGCATCGCGGTGGTCGGGACAGCTGACGTGTTGCTAGCGTTGTACAACATAATCCTAATCAACTTGTGCACCTACCGGTCAACGGCGGCCAGGGCCGCGATGATGCCGACTCTTGTGGAGGTCAGCGGCCGTGGAGGAGGCAGAAACGTTACCAGACAATTGCGGCTGCCGAGCTTCAAGTACAAGACGCGGGACCGGAGCGAGGAAACAGAGTGTGCTGTCTGCTTGTCTGTGGTGGAGGATGGGGAGGAGGTGCGGGAGCTGTCCCGTTGCAAGCACGTATTCCACTGCGCGTGTATCGACATGTGGCTGTACTCTCACCGCGACTGCCCTCTGTGTCGGACGTCGGTGTCGCCGAGGGTACAGGAGACTGTAGACACTTGCTGCTCGAGCTCGTCGACATTACCGTATCCCTTGAACGAATTGATCGAGTCCATGAGCGGATCTCCTCCCAGCTGAATCAATGGAGTTGAAGTTACAGATTACTGGAAATGGGGAAGTGGCCAAGTGCCAACGAAAGAAGTTGCAGTGGAATGGAAAGATGGAGAAGAAGGGCATTTGTGTCTTTTGTTTTTTAGAAAATGCATGTGCAAGACACGTGTCGGGTTTACCGTTTCAAATAAACGGCATTAAGACGGAATGGGGGGATTTTTGATTTCGTCCAAACATTAGAACTAAAATTTAAAATTTTAAACTTTAAGGGGGAATCTTAAATTCGGTCCAAACATTAGGGGGCAAATTGACAATTAACCCTTTTAACAATAGTGGAACTTCACTTCCCCATGTATTTTTGAGCCGAGACATGAATCTTATTCTTCTTAATTAGAAAACAGCACCAGAAAGTGATTATACAGTTGAAGCTGCAAATCTATGAATGCCATGAACATGTTGAATGAAAGCTGTCAGCAACATCTTCTCCATGAATCTTTCTCTCCTGAATCTCCTTTGCCTGTCCAACCACCACTACAAGAAACTTGTGCAACAACGACGAGAATTTTGTATTGACGCTAAGAATTGATGTTGAATATCTGTATATTGTGTCAGCAGTTTTTGTTGTCGTTATTATTACTTATTAGGCACAATATGTTTTCCATCGTTATAAGATACATTTAGTGTTAATTTTTGCCGTCACTTTAGTTTTTACATGGATGAATGTGTAATGTCGACCAAAACTTGATGTTGAATGACTCCATTAGTAGCAGATGACTTTTCCGTTGTAGATGTACATATTCAAATGCGAAACATTTTGTCGTCAGTATGGCAATAACAACAACGGTTGTTTGCCGTAACTAATCAATTTTATCGTCGTTAAAACATAAGTAGCAAAGAAAATGTTAAACAATGTTTGCGTGTCAATATATTGTCGACATTAGTATAGTTATTCAGTAACATATTCAATTATTTTGGTAAAATAATTTTTTTTAGTCGCGACTATTGTTGATGTCAATAATGCACAAACAACTATGACATATTGTCGACTAACATTAGTAGTTGTCGTCACTAAATGTTAAGAACCCTCACTAAACCAATAGAACCGTCACTAAACCGAATTGAACCACAATTTAATTTTAAAAAATAAAAAATATTAACCTAACTCTCTATTATCACGGTATCACTCCTCACGCCTCCACTCCCTCTCTTCTCTTCATCCTTAGAGATTTCACGAAGACGACGATTTCATGGCCTCGTGAATACAAAGATCACTAGAGCTGCCTCGTGAAGACGGCGATTTCATGGTCAAGCATTCCAATCGATGTGCGCACCGCCGTAGTTCACTTCCAACTCCAAGCCCTCGCTCCAGCTCTCTATGGATGCCATGATAGACCAGATACCTGACACTCCATTGACATCCCTGCTACTCCCACCCCGCAGATTCCGACGATTCGTCGTCGAACCCTAGAGCTGCCACTTCCACGGAATTGTTTGAGGACGAATTCAATGGGATGTTCTTCGCGAAAGAGGGTAGACAGAATGCCGCTGTATGAATCTGCAGGTAATATACAAAGCTTCAACATTTGTGTATGTGTATGATGATATAATGACAGAATGCCACTGTATGGTGCACCATTACTCTCTCCAAGCATTTCAAACGTAAAATTCACAATTTTGGACTCCAACGATGAACATTTTCCATGAATCGAACTTTTGCTGATACCTGTATATTTCAACTGCGTCTGTCTCCGAATTAAGAGAATGTACAAAGAGACATTGAGAATGAAGAAGACTACAAATGAATGATGGAGGAGTTGAAAACTTAAAGAACAAAACATGGTAGTGGTATTTTCAGAATATCAATTTACCATTACATCACATGAACACACATGATTAATGTATGTTTGAAGCTGTCAACACTTATATTTTCCTTCATTACATATAGTAGATATAGTGTAAATTGTTGCTAGACTAGGAAACTAGGAAAGTAAATAATACAAAATGTCGGACGTCGGATCCGACTTTCTCTGACCCCTTTTGAAAAATATTTTATTTTTAGTTCTCTCGAAAAATTCCGGGTCTTGGCGAGCGACGGGTTCGGTCGAGCGGGGTCATCAATTAGACCGAAAAATGAAAGAGTCGCCACTGGTTAATTAGAGGCTAATCGGAATCCTAAAATTTGCTTAGGATACATGGTGTTAACATCCTAGGGCTTGGAAAGGTCTACGTCTAGATAATCGAGTTCAGGGGTTTGATTACGTCTTAAGGGTTCACGAGCACATAATCCGCCCTTTCGGTACTTTAATTTGCTTTTGAATTCGTTTTAACTGATTTACCCGTTTTGCATTTTTCAAAAAATTAAATAAACCATATACAAGCAGTTTTTATGTACGAGTTAGTTTAAAATAAATACATAAGAGGAGAATGAATTTAATCGAGCTAAAAAGAAGTGGTTTAACTTTGGGGTCATTTTAAAACGTCAAACGTATATAGATGATTTTGAAGATATAAAACATGGTGGACTTATTTATCACACTTTGAGAAATATGGAATGTCCAGAAAAGTTTAGGGAATAAAATGCAATTATTTAAACATTATAACTGAACTGAAAATATATTTTTAAATAATTACAGAATTAGACCTAACTTATTATGGACTTATTTGTAAGAGTTGGTAAAGTTCCAAAACAACCCGAAACTTATTCTGGACTTATTTGTAATATTTTGAGAAGGGATTGGATGTCCATAAAGGTTCACGGAACAAAATTTAAATATTTAAAAATTCGAGCTGAATTGAAAAGGTGGGTTCAAAAATTGCACAAATAACCCCAAACCTTTTTTGTTTGGTTTATAACACTCGATAAATTCCTAGAATGACCCGAGAGTCCAAGGACCGAGTTGTAACCTTCATCAAAGTTCAGGGATGACCTAAGTCATTTTCGAAATAATTATTTTCTTGACCGAAACAAACCCCATAACTTTCACAAATGTCTAAAATGACCCCAAAGTTATAGTAAACTTAAAACTGAGTACGCTTTTTATACGAAATATAACTATCAACACCTAATATCAATAACAAAAAATTTATTCACATTAGGACATATAAATACAATATTGAATACGAGAGGGATGTACCTAAGTCATTCGGGGTTTAGATACCGTACGAGGAACCGAGACCGATAATCGTCAATTTTTCTTCACTCAATTTTTCTCTATTTGTTTTCACTATCACTCAAATCTTTACTTTGCCATGTAATTTTCTTCCATTTGTTTCTTCTATCTATTCTTTCTCTCTTTTCGTTTTTATTCCTTATTTACTTCCTAAGTCGTAGCTCACGACATTTTCTTCTTTGAAGTTGTCTTCGGTTTGTTCTTCCTCTCCCCATTGCTGTGGCTTTCCCCTTGCTTTAATAGAGTTTTCCTAATCCAAGAAGGAGATAAAGCATGGACAATACATAGTGAATGACAAAGGTGATAGCAATTGGGCAAAAGTGATAGCAATTGGGCAAACGTGATTGACAATTGGGAGGTGATTGGCAATTGAGAGGAGTTTTGGTGAAAGATGACAAATTAGGAGTTTTGGACGAAATTGGGGTTTAGGAGTTTAGGGTTTAAGGTTTGGGGTTTAGGGTTTTAAGGTTTAGGGTTTTAGGGGTTTGGGGTTTAGGGTTTGGAGTTTAGGGTTAATGTTTTAGGTTTTAGGGTTTGGGTTTAGGGTTTGGGGTTTAGAGTTTAGGATTTGGGGTTTATGGTTTGAGTTTTAAGGTTTAGGGTTTTAGGTTTAGGGTCAATTTTTCTCGGTTCGATTCCTCGCGTACAGTATTTTAACCCCGAGTCAAAATCAGGTGTTTACAGTTACCCCTATTTGAACACACGCTCATGGAAGTGATCTCGTGAGTGTGTGGTCAAAGTCAAACAACTGATTTTGACTCCTCTTTATTTTCATAGTAGACAAACATCACCGTGCAACTTTCAGAAGTTGGACATCTACAAGTCGCGATTGTTGATGATGATTTGCGGAGATTGAGAGCCTAAACACTCATAAGCTTGTGACTCCCAGAAGCTGAACACCTACATGTCCTGGTCGTCAATGATGACTTGCGGGGGTTGAGCACCTCAAGGTCCCATTCGTCGACTTGTGATTCATTGGGGATGCCTTGCGGAGGTTGAACACCTAAAAGCTCCGCTCGTTGGCTTGTGATTTCCAGAAGCTGGATAATTACAGGTCCTAGTTGTCGAGGATGACTTGCGGGGATTGAGAACCTCAAGCTCCCGTTCGTCGGCTTGTGACTCGTTGGGCATGACTTGCAGAGGCTGAACACCTAAAGGCTCCGCTCGTCGACTTGTGACTCCCAGAAGCTGGACACCTACAGGTCTTGGTCATCGATTTTTTTTTTCCATCAACGAATTGGAGGTTTAAGATTTTTTTGGCCAGAAGCATCATTGATGATAACTTGCGGGGGTTGAGAACCTCAAGACCCCGTTCGTCGACTTGTCACTTCCAGAAGCTGGATAACTACAGGTCCTGGTCGTCAAAGATAACTTGTGGAGGCTGAACACCTAAAGGCTACGCTCGTCGGCTTGTAATTACCAGAAACTGGACATCTACATGTCCTTGTTGTTGAGGATGACTTTCGAAGGTTGAGCACCTAAATACTCCGTTGGTCTGCTTGTAATTCATTTTAGAGCTAAAACACCTTCTCGAGATGTTGGATTGCTCGTGCAGACTTCTCGACATGATTTCTCATTAATCAACTTGGAGTTCTTCTTGATTGAGTTCCCTAAAACCATTCATGGTATGTTCACAAGGTGTATCCATGCAAGTTGTCGAGGAAACTCAAATTAATGTCGATCACAACTTCTTTGTATTGCTACTGTGGGAAACACTGTCGTCCACATTTTTTTTACTATCTTGATTTTCTTTCCTTTTGCTACAGTATTTGTTTTCCGCACCTCTCGGTTCCCTTAATATTTTCCTAGGTTGCCCTTTCGACTTTTCAACCTAACAGGGATGTGATTCCTTTCCTTTTGCCATGATCACCCTTTTTAGGAATTTTTAATCATGCCCCTCTTCCCTAAATTTTGCCTAAACCGCCCTTTCATTTCAAGTTTTCGATTTAGCGGGAATTTTCTCTCATTTTTTGAGGCTCACTTTCTATTTACGAGCTCTTTAATTTTTTTTGTTTGCTTCGTCCATATTGAGTGGTCTGGGGGAGTTTTTTGTTGTCCATGTCAGTGATGATCATGGTTGCTCCGCTGAAAATCTCTTTGATGACATAAGACCCTTCATATTTAGGCATAAACTTTCCCCAAGAGTCTTGATTCACTTGAAGGATTGTTTTTTTTGTCTCTCGATTTTCTATCCTTTTGCTACAATATGTTTTTTTACCACACCTCTCGGTTTCCTTAATTTTTTCCTAGCTTGCCCTTTCGGGGTTTCAACCTAGCAGAGATTTGATTCCTTTTCTTTTGCTATGATCACCCTTTTTAGGGACTTTTAATCATGCCTCTCCTCCTTAAATTTTGTCTAAGCCGCCCTTTCGGATTTTCGATTTAGCGGGAATTTCTCTCACTTTCTGGTTATGAGCTCTTTAAGGATTTTTTTTACTGCGTCCACATTGATTGGACTGGGGGAATTCTTGGTTGTCCATGTCAGTGATGATCATGGATTCTCTACTGAAAGTCTCTTTGGCGACATAAGACCCTTCATATTTAGGCACAAAATTGCCCTGAGAGTCAGGATTAACTCGAAGGATTTTTCTGAGGACTAGATCGCCCGCTTGTAATTCCCTTGGATGCACTTTCTTGTTAAATGCATGTGTCATGTGTTGCTGGTACAATTGTCCGTGGCACAGTGTGATGAGTCATTTTTCATCTATGAGGTTCAATTGCTCGTATTTGCATCTCACACACTTTGACTCGTCCATCTCTGCCTCAACGTGGATCCTAGATGACAAATTTTTTACGTCAATTAGCAACACGACTTCAGTCTCGTAAACATGGGAGAATGGGGTTGCCTCGATTGATGTTCGTATTGAGGTTCTATATGCCATGACTGCCTAAAACAACTTGTTGTGTCAGTCCTTTATTTGTTGCTTCCACTGCGCCATTCATTTGTGGGTGATATGGAGATGAATTTTTATGCTTGATCACAACCCATCAACCAACTTGTTATTTAGATTTCTGGCATTGCCGGTGGTGATTGACTTCGACACCCCATGACGCATGATGATGTCTTGTCTAATGAAGCGTTCGATAGTCTTTTCCATTATTGACTCTAGGGTGATAGTCTCTATTGCCTTGGTGAAGTAATCGATCGCCGCAATATGAAATGATGACCATTGGGCGCCTTTGGAGAAATCATGATGATAACATTGATGCCCTACATTGAGAAAGGCCATAGGATAAAGCTCGTACGGTGGTGCGTGGATTTGGTCCGCATATACTTGACGGAGGTGACATTGTTGAACGTGACTCACAGAGTCAACCGTCACGGTGAACCAAAAGTATCCAAGTATCGCACGCTCATGTGTGGGCCGTAACAACCTTCATGATTTTCTTCCATTAGACACTCATCTTTTTCACACATCTTAAATGAGTATCATCGAATGATCATTTGTACCAAGTCGGGCCACTGGGCAAATAATTTCAAGTCATTGTTCGCACAACCTTTCATTCATTTTCTTATGGCATTCTGTGGGAACTCTTCGTACTCCAGATATTTATTTTTACCAGCGAACCATGGGTGACCGTATCATTCTTCGATTATACCACAATAGGTTGAAACATCTTTGATTTTGATGTCCACTGACAATTTTTGGTTTCCCGATGAGATTTTACTCATGGATGCGAGTGTTGCAAAAAACAATTTGTGCAAGGAAACAAGTACGAACACAAGGTGAACGCTAGCCTGCTTATCTTTTTCGCAGCTTTCATCCCTATGGTGACAACATTGTTGGCGTCGATGTTGTTGTACCTCCATGGATTTCTCCACCCTTTTGGGAATCTGATCAGTTGGAAGTACTCCGCCTTGCTGTGACGAAACTTTCTGTAGTGGCTACATCTCATGCCCTTATGATCGACTCCGCCACCGTGAGACACTTTTGTCAACAATGACATCTCCCTGCATTGACAATGATGTTTATCATGCTGTTAACAATGACATCTTCCCCGCGTCAATAATGACATATCCCCTGCAAGAGTCAACAACGACATCTTCCCCATGTCAACAATAGCGACTCTTCCGCAGGAGTCAACAACGACGTCTGCTTCGTGTCAACAATTGCGTCTCCCCTACGTTAACAATGACGTCTCCCCCGCGTCAACAATGGCGTCTCTTCAACTCTATTTAAATTGTATTTGCTTGAGCTCGATTGAATGAAAGGGAGGTATTTTTCTAATTTCTTTTAGTCTGCAAAAAAATAGTCTTCCCTCTTCCGGTGGCCGAATGCGACCTGGTTTCGTGGGTCGGTTTGACTCTGATTGTCACTTCCTCTGAGCGAGGTGTAACATTGAACCTGGACTCGATTCCAGTGCTGGGAACCTTGGCGTGCCTCCTTGTTGCGGTTCCCATTACTTATCTTAAGTCCATTTTTGATAGAATAGTTACTTTTCTCCGATTGCGGCCTGGTGGCATGAGTCGGTTTGACTATGATTGCTACTTTCTCTGAGTGAGGTGTAACATTGAAGCTGAACTCGATTCTGGTGTTCAGAACCTCGACATCCCTCCTTGTTGCGGTTCCCATTACTTATCTTCAGTCCCTTTTTGATAGGATAGTTGCATAAGTTGATTCCACCTCAGGTAACGAGTTTTCTCGGAGTAAATCTTGTTTGTCCTGATCATACTCGTCACTCATTGCATTCAGGTATTGATAAAATTTGGTCTCCACTTATTTTGTGTTCCAAATTGCAATGTATTCTAGGACATCTAGTAGATGATGATGACAAAAAGGAATAGCCGATCGATCTGTTACTTGATCGAGAATTATGTCTCTGATACTATGTTGAACAAACTAGGCGTTGTAATTTTACGTGTAATTGAAAATTTGGAAATCTTATTTTTATCTCATTGTCGCATCAACTCCTCCATTCGGTCGGGCTGTGGCTTCCTGTCGGCTTCTTCACTGCAGGTATAGATCAATCGCACTCCATCAAAGAAGACACTATTCCACAAGTACCGTTTATCCTGAAGAACCTTCTTAATTGCAATTGTCTCTCCTGTTTGACCGGAGCTTGATCGGAGTACTTGCTATTACTCTGGGCTCCTCCGATTTATGTAATAAATATCTCGAGGCACATAGTCTGTGTTCTCGCACCGAGATTTGGGCGAACTGGGTTAACAAATCTCGAGAACGAGATGGAGAAAGGAAAATTGCAATTTGATTCTCAAACAATATCAGCTGTAGCAGGTCACCTATCTTGATTTAGCTTAATCACAATTTTCTGACACGTTGAATTGTAGCAATAAAGTTCCTCCAATAGTAACCAAATCATCGATAAAGATTGCTCGTTCACTATGCTGAACAACACCAACATGTATCTCTATACAGTCGACCCCGTACTCTAACACGTACTGTTCTTGAATTTTCGCAGGGGAACGAACTTCACCTGAATCATAGTTCCCTTTGTATTCTTGAGGTGTTCGAGTTGTTGAATGTCGCATGACTTCCTGGAAACCTTATTTAAAAAAAAAATAATAGTAAGAAGAATGAATACACAATTGATCATGCATGCTTGGTTTTGAAAATTTTGCATGTTCCGTTCATTCCATCCGTAGATTTTGATTGTATGTATGCCAATTTTTTTTTTTTTTAAATTCTTTAAAATGATTTGGCCAATCGAAATATAGTTTTTAAGATGTTTCACACGACGGTGCAACTTTTTTTTTTGGCCTTTTCGACGGTGCAACTCATTGAGTGCATTTGTTGCTTGTTCCTTGGTTCGAACGAAGGTCGAGGACATGCATTTTGAAAATATTTTTAGTTGCCTCGTCCTTGGTTCAAAGGAAGGTTTGAATTATTCAAGGGTGCCATTCAACTCAGATACGTTGCTCAACATTTTTCCAAGGTGCCCTCATATTGCTAGAATGACGATGGTTGTTCGGGTCTATCACCGATTATCCCCTCCGGGTTGAAAGATGGATTTTCAGGTGCCGAATAGAACTTGTGAATGTATTCCATTGTTTTTAATAATGAATATGACGCTTTCCACATTCTATAAGTTAGACAAGGCATCAAGGACATCCCAATTGACTTTGTAGTTTATGAGCTCGTGAACTTCGCCAATCTTCTTGTTCACGTATTTCTGATTCCCTTTTGTCATGGCTTTCCATATTCAGGCAATTTTGATCGTAGGGATCTGTATGGCTTTAATGTGAGGGCAATGGGTTTTTTGCTTCATCCTTACCAAAGATGGTGTGTGAAACGTCCTACGGATACAAAATAGAATGAACGAAACATACATTTATTTTTGAAAAATGCAATGCAAGCGCGAGAATGTAAATTTCATTAGTAAGGTTTGTATTACATTTACAAAAGTCTGAAATATATAATACAAAAGGCTCAATCTTATACATGTCATGATCTAGGGCCAAAACAAAACACATTTAAATAATGGGTCGAACTTCCATCTACATTTGTTAGGCGATCACGGGCCCATTCCGATCATCGAGTTGAGTTGGTTGGGTACGTGTCGGCAGTCCAAACCGCTCCGGGCGCATTCCCCAACTACACTCCCTAAGCTCTTAATGTGCTCCAGGTCCGAGCAGGTAATGGTAACCAGCATGATGTGTGCAAAACAATATTTTTTTTGAATTATTACAATTACATCACCTTTCGGGCAAGATTAAAAACTGTAAACACGAGCAAACGGTCAAAATGGATAGGACAAAATATAACATGGCAAAGCAAACATGACAAAGCCTAAACCCTCTAAACAGATAAGTCCCCAGTCGCCAAATTGTCGGACGTCAGATCTGACTTTCCTCGACCCCATTTGAAAAATATTTTATTTTTATTTTGCTCGAAAAATGTCGGGTCTTGGCGAGCGATGGGTCCGGTTGATCGGGGTCATCAATCAGATCGAAAAATGAAAGAGCCGCCACCGATTAATTAGAGGCTAATCGGAATCCTAAAAGTTGCCTAGGGTACATGGTGTTAACATCCTAGGGCTTGGAAAAGTCTACGTCTAGATAATCGAATTTGGGCGTTTGATTACGTCTTAAGGGTTCACGAGCACATAATCCTCCTTTTCGGTACTTTAATTTGCTTTTGAATTTGTTTTCACCGATTTACCCGAATTACCCGTTTTGATTATGCTTGGCCAAAAAGATTACATGCATTTTTCAAAAAATTAAATAAACCATATACAAGCATGTTTTATGTACAAGTTAGTTTAAAATAAATACATAAGAGGAGAATGAATTTAATCGAGCTAAAAAGAAGTGATTTAACTCTGAAGTCATTTTAAAACGTCAAACGTATATGGATGATTTTGAAGATATAAAACATGGTGGACTTATTTATCACACTTTGAGAAATATGGGATGTCCAGAAAAGTTTAGGGAGTAAAATCAATTATTTAAACATTATAACTGAACTTAAAATATATTTTTAAATAATTACAGAATTAGCCCTAAACTATTCTGGACTTATTAGTAACAGTTGGTAAAGTTCCAAAACAACCCGAAACTTATTCTAAACTTATTTGTAATATTTTGAGAAGTGATGGGATGTTTATAAAGGTTCACGAAACAAAATTTAAAAATTTAAAAATTCGAGCTGAATTGTAAAGGTGTTTCAAAAATTGCACAAATGACCCAAAACCTTTTTGGTTTGGTTTATAACACTCGATAAATTCCTAAAATGACCCGATAGTCCAAGGACCGAGTTGTAACCTTCATCAAAGTTCAGGGATGACCTAAGTCATTTTCGAAATTATTATTTTCTTGACCGAAACAAACCCCATAACTTTCACAAATATCTAAAATGACCCCAAAGTTATACCAAAATTAAAACTGAGTTCGATTTTTATACGAAATATAACTATCAACAGCTAATATCAATAACACAATCTTTATTCACATTAGGACATATAAGTACAACATTGAATACGAGAGGGATATACCTAAGTCATTCAGGGTTTAAATACTGTATGAGGGACCGAAACCGATAATCGTCGATTTTTTTTTCACTCAATTTTCTCTACTTTTTTTTACTATCACTCAAATCCTCACTTAGCCATGATATTTTCTTCCACTTTTTTCTTCTATCTTTTCCTGTTTATTCCTTCTTTTCTTCCTAAGTCGTAGTCTTATCCTTGATGATGTTGAATGCCACATTCTTCGACAAAGTCAGACGGATCATCCCTAGGGTCTGACGATCTTTCAGCTTCCACTGTTCATCTGTCATGGAATTCGACTTCACCCCGAGCAATGATTCTTGAAGATCTTTCTGGTACAGATAGTCTTCGATTTGCATTTCCAGAAACCGAAATCGGATCCATCAAACTTCTTGATTCCAAGCTTAGAACTCACCATCTTCAATGGTCATGTTGAATCTCCTTAGCTATAATACCAGTTCTTAGGAACGATTCACAACACACACAGAAATCGAATGAAGAAGAACAAGAATTGTGAGATTCAGGAAAGGTAGAGAGAGAATAATATGGAAGAGAGTAGGTTTTTCCGTGTTAACGCCCATTGGGGGAAAACTCCACGCGGTTTGGTAATATATTGATGATAGGTTACTGTTACAGAATACATGGAGAAATATAGTACTGCATAAAATGCAGGATGCGTGAACATTAATATATAAAATAATATTACATATTAATTAAGCTCCACAACCTAACATCATTCACCCTCTCCATCTCCCCCTACTCCCCCCTCTCTCTCAATCTCACTCCCACTCACCATCCCCCTCTCTCCACACTTCTTCATCTAGCCCTCTCACTCTTCCTCCCCTTTCACTTTCCCCCTCTCTCACCATCCTTCCCACCTCTAATAATAACCATTCTTCCACCCTCTCTCCCCCTCCCCTTTAATATAATAACCGTTCTTCCCTTCCCTCTACCCTACCCCATTCTCTGTATCCCCCTCACTCAACCTACTTCCCCTTTCTCACTCTCACTCACCATCCCTCCCGTCTCTTACCTCCCCCATCGATCTCTATTACTCCCCTCTCTCTCCCTATCCTTCCCCCTCTCACTCTCCCCTATCTCACCCTCTTCCCATTTTTTCCCATCTCCCTACCCCTTCTCTTCATCATTCTCACTCAATCTACTCCATTTTTCTCCATCCCTCTCTCACTCTCACTTAGTCACCATCATTTCTCTCTCTCCTCTTCTCCCCTCGATCTCTTTCACCCTCCCCTCTCTCCCTATCCTTCTCCCTCTCTCCCCCTCCTTCGACATTCTCTCACCCACTTACCCTCCTTGCCCCCCCTATACTCTACCCCTTTCTCTCCATCCCCCACACTCAAGCTACTCCCCCTTTATTCATCCATCTCTCACTGTCACTTAACACGTCATCCCTCCCCTCTCTGCCCTCATCCCCCTCCATCTCTCTCACATTCCCCTATATGTCTATCCTTATCTCTCTCACCCTCCTTGCTTCCCCCTCACACTCTCCCTCTTCTCTCCCCTCTCCTTTTTCCTTTCCTCATTCATTCCTACCTCCCCATCCCTTCTAAGAATACCCCTTCTTCCATCCCCCTCCCTCCCCTCTAATATAATAACCCTTCCTCCCTTTCCCTTACCTAATCCCTTTCTTTGTATCCCCTCACTCAACCTACTCCCCCTTTCTCCATCCCTCCCTCACTCTCACTCACCATCCCTCCCCTTTCTCACCTCCTGCCCCTTGATCTCTCTCACCATCTCCTCTCTCCCTATCCTTCTCCCTCACACTCACCCTATTACCCTCCTTCGACTCTCTCTCACCCTTTTTACCTTCTCGCTCCCCCTACCCTACCCCCTTCTCTCTGTCCCCCTCACTCAATCTACTCCCCCTTTCTCCATCCCTCTCCCAGTCTCACTTACCATCCCTCCCCTCTTTCACCTCATCCCCACTTGATCTCTCTCTCCCTCCTCTTTTCTCTATTATTTTCCCCTTCTCTCTCACCTTTCTTTTTCACCCTCCTTCGACCCTCTTTCACCCTTCTTGCATACCCCATCTCCCTTCCCTCTGTTTTCCTATCTCCTTTTTCTTTTCCCTCTTCATTCTTATCCCCTCCTTTAATAGTAACCCTTCTTTTGCCCCTCCTATCCAATAATGACCCTCCCTACCGTCCCCCCACCCTTTCTCTCCTTCTACCCCTCTCTCACCAACTCCTCCTTCTCCCCCCTCTAATAGTAACCTTTCTTTTGCCCTTCCTATCCAATAATGACCCTCCCTACCGTCCCCCACCCTTTCTTTCCTTCTACCCCTCTTTCACCAACTCCCCCTTCTCACCATATTCCCTTTCCATCTATCCCTTACCCCTATATCTCATTTTTCTCCCCTTTCATCTCTCTTATCCTTCTTATCTTTGCCTCCCTCTCCATCTCCCTCCCTCTGAGGTTGTACTCCTGTTGCTGACTTTGAGGTTCTGGCTCTTTAAGAATCTTCTCCTCTTGTTCTTCTTTTGGAGAAAATTTCGGGGATAATCAAATTGTTGAATTTTTCGAGTTAGTTTACCTGTAAATGCCTCTACAGGAATGCCAGTGCATTGAAAAGAAAATGGTAAAAGCACATTTGCCTTCACTAAGTCTATGAAATGCCGAAATAAATTCAAGCTTCGAAAGAGAGAATCCATGTTCAAGGTGCAAAATTTAATTCATATAAGGAAATTGAAAAATTCCAAAAAAAAAACTTATCTCCCGGTTGAGGCAGCTTTTTAAGCGATTCTGCATGGAAACATCATTTTCTTCCCACAACTTTTTAATTTTCACCTCTATTTCTAGTAAGCGGTCCCTTTTGTCAAAGCTCTTATCGCTCTTTGTTGTTATCCCAGTTAAGAGACTGCACGAATTAAACGGGGAAAAGATCAAAATAAATGACAAGAGTTAATCAACCACACACAATTCATCACTATGTCTAATTTGATATTATAAGAACTAAAAAAATCGAGAAAATAAAACCAGGCATATTGGAAGAAAGAATCAAATCCTTAAATCAAAGCAATTCGTAACAAACTTCAACGGAATTCAAGAGTAAACTTAAAATTTGTCGAACCGAGCAGTCGGCTCCACGAAAAAAAAGCCGAGAACTCGATTATCCGGTTAGTGGGTGGATTAGAATCCATATGTTATCAAAACTCAACAAGACAAAGCCAGTAAAAGAACTCAACTGAAAGGAGAACGCAACTAAGAAACCTAAATGAACAGTGAGAGAGAGATATGCATATTGACATCAAGAATTTGCCCTTACTCAAAGAAATTGAAAAACTTTGGTGGCAAAAGAGAAATTTCAGAGGTAACCACACAGTCATGGCAAATGGAAACTCCCTACGAAAGAGACGACAAAATTTGAGACGTTGGAGAGCAGAATATAAGGAAGCCCAATTTCGAACGTTCAACACTGACTGTCTTTGAAAATCAATTTGAACCAGACAGTATTATTAGAGAAACAGTTACTGGTACCTCCTCCGGTCACTTCCATATTTGGATACGCTAATGACCATTGAAAACTACTGGAGTGTAATCAAACCGTAACATGGTGTTTCTTTCACGGAATTCATAATAAGGAATACGGAATAGGGAATAGAAATATAGGATAAGGAATAGAAGATAAGAATATGAAGTTTTTTCTTTGGTAGAATGGAATAGAATGAAACGATGAATTCTGTTGTTTTTTTGGTGGAATTGTATATGGAAAGTGAATGAAATGTGTTAAAATGACATATTTACCCCTCCTTGTATATGTATAGTAGATAATATATATAATTTGTATTAATTAATTTTAAATAATAATAGTAATAACTTAAATATAATTAAATAATAATTAAAAACCACTTTTAAAATAATTAATTTAATTAATTAATATGGTTAACTAATTAAGATAAAATAGTTAATTGCTTCATGTCCCGATCTCGACCATTACAAATGATTATACACATACAATCAAATGATCATACACCTACCATGCTGGTAAATCAACACGAAGAACACACGAGCCTGTCTTAGACTAATTTATCCAAGCAGGTTCGGTTTCACTAAATGAAGTCGTGCATGAAATAAATATTAGAAATGCAATTTATTCATGTTCCTTAATCAACAAAAGCAACCCAGCAACAAAATTGAAGTGATAATATCTGCAACTCCAGCAACTCGAGATTCAAAGCTTCCTGTAATAATATTTGCAGTTTCCTACAACTTTCAGAATTGAAGTGAAAATTCTCAGTGTAATTTGCTCGGCTACTACCAACAACAAACAACACGAGCTGTTGAAGAACATAAAAACAGTAATGAGCAAATGATTCCATGTTCACCTTTGGAACCAGCTGCAGGCATCCTTACTTCCTACAAGAAGTTCATAACTGTGCCATTTTAGATCACCTATTTCCTGTAAACTTTCTGAACTGAGACACTTCCAGATGAGCACACTAAGTTTAATGTTAAAGCGACAGATAAAATTGATATCTAATAACTTATTGAACTTTGAAAACGAGAACTTATTGATATCTAAACTTATTGAATTTTGTGCCTTTAGCTAGTAGTTGCCAATGGAGTCCAGTACTGAAACGAGAACTCTTGAACCGCTGTTGCTTCAACAATGTAACAAAAGAAAAGGAAGCTTACCTTCCATATAATCAAGCATCAAGCAGACACTTACCCTAGCCTACCAATAGTGATGAGAGCCAGTGTACAAGATGAACCGCAGTTTTTAAAGAAATCATAGAATCACACTGATAATGGAGTCCAGAGAAAACTAAACATCCATACCTGTATCGCAATGACGTCCGGGTCAAAATCGGAGATGAACATGGTTAATTCAGACAAGTTATTCTTCACACGGAGGAGAAAACTGTTGGCATTCCATGTTAGGAACTTGGAGGGCTCGGAGTTGGACTTATCCTGCTCTTGTGAAGCTTCACTGTCATTCCGATCTATTGATGATGGAGACTTTTCCGGCCACCACTGTTGATGACGGAGACATTCGGGTCACCACCACTTGCTGAAGTGGACCACTCACTGAAGTGGAGCACTTGCTGAAGTGGACCACTCACTGAAGTGGAGCACTTACTGAAGTGGAGCACTTCTGGTGCTGAAGTGTAGCACACTTCTGGTGGAGCACTTGCTGGTGCTGGAGTGGAGCACTTCTGCTGAAGTGGAGCACTTGATGGTTGACAAGTCAACTTCTGTGGCTATTTAAGAACCAACAATCTGTGAAGAAAATATAACAGACTTGAATTGCGAATTTGAGAGAAGAGTTGGTTGTTGAGTTCTTGAGTTGTGGGAGAAAGTAGTGTTTGTTGTGAGCCAGAAATACGAGTGAGTGTTTCAGAGTGCTATACGTTGTAACACTATTTCTCTATAGTGAAGTGTGGGTGTAAGCCGTGGACGTAGCCAAATTGGTGAACCACGTAAATCTTTGTGTCGTTTTGCATTTCTCTTAATCCATCGAGTCCCAAGATCCTGCAAGGTGGAAATTAGCCTCAGCTAATATCCCAACAATTGGTATCAGAGCCTTCAGTTGGTGAATCAAAGGCAAGGAAATCATTCTATCTGTTCGAGTGGGAGCAATGGCGCTAGAGAAGGAGTCCAAAATTTCTCATTTCGATGGCACAAATTTCGGATTCTGGAAGATGCAAATTGAGGATAGCCTGTACCAAAAGGATCTTTATTTGCCTCTGGGTAAGAAACCAGATGAAATGAAAGATGTCGACTGGGTGGTATTGGATCGGAAAGCTCTCGGGCACATAAGGCTATCACTGTCGAAATCAGTGGCATACAACATCAAGAATGAGAAGACGACCGCATCTCTCATGGCGGCCCTCTCCAGTATGTATGAACAGCCTTCTGCAGCAAACAAAATCCATCTGATAAAGAAGCTGTTCAATATGACGATGTCAGAAGGAACAGCATTCAGAGATCATCTCAGCAAGTTCAAAGAAGTGACAGAAGAGCTGGAAGCAGTGGGCATGGTGTTTAGCGAAGAGATATGTGCCTATCTAATTCTTGGGCAGCTGCCCAATAGTTGGAAAGGCATAGTCACTGCAATCAGCGGAACTGCAGGTAAAAAGAAAACTCTGAAGTTTGATGATGTGATCAACATCATTATGACTGAAGAAATTCGAAACCAGTCGAATGCCACTTCTAGCTCAGGGTCAGCTTTGAACATGGAAAGCAAAGGTAGGGATTCAAAGCAGAATGGAGGGGGAAAGTCCAAGTCCAAGGGTGGGAGGCCAAAATCTCAGAATCCCAAAAATTCCAACAATCAGAACCAGAAGGTGATCGAGTGTTGGAACTGCGGGAAGCTCGGGCACTACAAGAACTAGTGTAGATCCCCGAAGAAGGAGAAGGAAGGCAAGCAAGAAGCAAACATCGCTGCAGAAGAGGCAGGTGATGTTTTGGTATGCTCTTTGGAGAGAAAGTCTGAATCATGGGTGCTTGACTCGGGAGCTTACTTTCATGCGACCTCTAACAAAGAACTCTTAATGAGTTATACACCAGGTAATCTTGGCAAAGTTTATCTTGGTGATGATCAACCTTGTGATGTGGTGGGCAGGGGTGATGTACAGATCCGAATGAATGGATCTGTGTGGAAGTTGAGGGATGTGAGACACATTCCTGACTTACGAAAGAATTTGATCTCGGTGGGGCAGCTCACAGCATAAGGTTGTGTCACAACCTTCAACAACGACTCTTGGAAGGTTTCTAAAGGTGAAATGACGGTTGCTCGTGGCCAGAAGAGTGGTACGCTCTATATGACAACGAACGCTGGTGGATCAATTGCAGTTGCGGACAGCAAGGATGATCCAAATCTTTGGCACCAGAGACTTGGTCACATGAGTGACAAGGGTCTCAAGATGCTGCATTCCAAGGGAAGAATACCAGACTTGAAGTCAGTTGACACTGACTTGTGTGAAAGCTGCATCTTCGGAAAGCAGAAGAGAGGGAGCTTCATGAAGAGTGGCAGAGAAGCAAAGCAGGAAAAGCTTGAGCTAGTTCACACGGATGTTTGGGGTCCAACCACTGTCTCATCCATTGGCGGAAAGTCATATTTCGTGACTTTCATTGACGACCATTCCAGAAAGGTATGGGTTTATTTCTTGAGACATAAATATGAGGTATTTGAAATGTTCAAGATATGGAAAGCCATGGTAGAAAATGAGACAGGTTTAAAGATCAAAACTCTGCGATCCGACAACGGTGGTGAGTATGATGATATGGAGTTCATGAAGTTCTGCTTTGAGAGTGGCATCAAATTAGCAAGGACCGTGCCAGGAACACCACAGCAGAATGGTGTAGCAGAACGAATGAACCAGACATTGACTGAGAGAGCCAGAAGCATGCGAATACATGCAGGACTGCCCAAGCAGTTATAGGCAGAAGCAGTCAATACAGCAGCATACTTGATCAACCGTGGTCCATCGGTTCCACTAGAGTTTGGAATACCCGAAGAGGTATGGAGCGGGAAAGAGGTAAAACTTTCTCATTTGAAAGTTTTTGGTTGTGTTTCGTATGTGCATATTAGTGATCAGGCTAGGGGGAAGCTTCACTCCAAGTCACTAAAATGCACCTTCATCGGATATGGTGGAAATAAGCTTGGGTACAAGTTCTGGGATGACCAGACAAAGAAGGTGATCAGAAGTCGAGACGTGATATTCAATGAGAAGATCATGTACAAGGACAGAAAAACACTACAGCCCAGTAGTGTAGCATAGAGCAATCCTATGTACGTTGATCCAAATGATATCTCGGACAGAAGTATAGTGCAGCAAGCAGTGGAAAGTCCTCAGCCAGAGGAACAGACACAGCAGAGCAGCACAGAACAGACTGATCAACCACAGACTCCATCTTCTTCATCTCCAATATTGAGGAGATCTTCACGGCCTACTATACCAAATAGAAGGTACATGAATTATTTGCTGATTACTGATGCAGGAGAGCCTGAATGCTATGAGGAAGCATGTCAATGAGAGTTCTCTAGCAAGTGGGAGCATGCAATGAAAGAAGAGATGGATTCTCTTATCTCCAACCATACATGGGAGCTGGCTAAGTTACCCATTGGAAAGAAGGCGTTACACAACAAGTGGGTGTATCGAGTGAAGGAGGAATATGATGGTTCCAAAAGGTACAAGGCGAGACTTGTAGCCAAGGGCTTTCAACAGAAAGCAGGTATCGATTACATTGACATTTTTTCCCCGGTTGTAAAACTGACGACCATTCGGTCAGTTTTAAGTATTGTTGCAGCAGAAGATTTGCAACTTGAGCAGTTAGATGTCAAAACTGCTTTCCTCCATGGTGATCTCGAGGAGGAGATATACATGGAACAACCGGAGGGTTTCTCAGAGAATGGGAAGGAGAAACTTGTTTGTAAACTGCGAAAGAGCTTATATGGGTTGAAACAAGCTCCAAGGCAGTGGTACAAAAAGTTCGATGGCTTTATGCAAACAAATGGCTATTTTAGATGCAATGCTGACAATTGTTGCTACTTCAAAAGGTTTGAGTCAAGCTATATTATTTTGCTGCTTTATGTCGATGACATGCTAGTGGCAGGCTCAGATATAGGTGAAATCAAACGATTGAAGAAGCAATTGTCCAGAGAGTTCGAGATGAAGGACTTGGGTCCAGCAAAGCAGATTCTTGGGATGAGAATCAACAGATACGAGCCAAATGGTACTCTGGAGTTATCACAGGCGGAGTACATTGGGCGCGTTCTCAGACGGTTCAGCATGTGTGATGCTAAGGCAGTCAACACACCATTGGCTAGTCATTTCCGACTATCCAAGGAGCAATCACCTAAGACGGAAGAAGAAAGGAACTTCATGGCTAAGGTTCCATATGCCTCAGCCATTGGAAGTCTTATGTATGCCATGGTTTGCACGGGGCCGGATGTTACTCATGCAGTGGGAGCGGTGAGCAGGTTCATGACCAATCCTGGAAGGCAACACTGGGAGGCGGTCAAGTGGATACTCAGGTATCTTAAAGGCACTACTGATAGCTGTCTATGTTTCAGGAGAAACGAGTTGAGACTACAAGGCTTTGTAGACTCAGATTTTGCTGGTGAGGTAGACAACATGAGGAGTACTACCGGCTATGTATTCATAGTGGGAACAACTGCAGTCAGTTGGATATCGCAGATTCAGAAGATAGTGGCGTTATCAACCACAGAGGCAGAATACATAGCAGTCACTGAGGCAAGCAAGGAGATGATATGGTTACAAGGTTTGTTGGCAGAATTGGGTTTAAGACAGGTAAATAACGTTTTGCATAGTGATAGTCAAAGTGCGATACATTTGGCAAAGAACTCTGCATTTCATTCGAGGACCAAGCATATTGGACTTCGTTATCACTTCATCAGGTCTCTACTAGAGGATGGAGTTTTTAACACTCGAGAAGATCCAAGGAAGCAAAAACCCAGCTGACATGTTAACCAAGTCAGTCCCCACAGAGAAACTGAAGCTGTGCGCAGCTTCAGTTGGTCTTCAACAATAGAAGACTGGTAAGCCTCACACCCATATTTCACTCATAGTTACAGGTGGAGTAAAAGCCTCCAAGTGGGAGATTGTTGATGATGGAGACTTTTCCGGCCACCACTGTTGATGACAGAGACATTCGGGCCACCACCACTTGCTGAAGTGGACCACTCACTGAAGTGGAGCACTTACTGAAGTGGAGCACTTCTGGTGCTGAAGTGGAGCACTTCTGGTAGAGCACTTGCTGGTGCTGGAGTGGAGCACTTCTGCTGAAGTGGAGCACTTGATGGTTGACAAGTCAACTTCTGTGGCTATTTAAGAACCAACAATCTGTGAAGAAAATATAACAGACTTGAATTGCGAATTTGAGAGAAGAGTTGGTTGTTGAGTTCTTGAGTTGTGGGAGAAAGTAGTGTTTGTTGTGAGCCAGAAATACGAGTGAGTGTTTCAGAGTGCTATACGTTGTAACACTATTTCTCTATAGTGAAGTGTGAGTGTGAGCCGTGGACGTAGCCAAATTGGTGAACCACGTAAATCTTTGTGTCGTTTTGCATTTCTCTTAATCCATCGAGTCCCAAGATCCTGCAAGGTGGAAATTAGCCTCATCTAATATCCCAACACGATCATGAGAGTTGTCGGGGTTCTTGTTAGGGATGTCTTTATCAATTGGTTTGAAGAATCGTTTCATGATGAACGAGCGTCACGTTCCTCAATTGGAGCACAATCGCCACCGCGCTGCTTCTCCGGTGGCTCTAGTTTGCTGCTTTTGGCCCTCACTATCACTCAGGTCTTCTTTCGTCAACAAACCCATAATCGTTCTTGGGTTCATCACCGAAGAAGGAGCAAAGAGAAGAATCGAAGGATCGAATCATCGAAGTCGAAGCGTACCTGAAGAATCGGAGCGTGGTGAAGAATCGGAGGAGCTTGGTGAAGAATCAGAGCGTGGTGAAGAATCAGTCCGACTAAAGAGAGGTTAAGGGCAATTCTGCCCTTAAGAAATGCTTATGAGGGCAAAATAGTGAGGGGTCTCCCCAATTCCGGATTCCTTGCCTTTTAGGCCTACGAAATCCGAGGTTTTCACCCGGAATCTCTAAGCCTACCCCGTCCGGAATCCGTAAGTCAACTTTTTGCAATTCCGTGAAAAGAACAATTTCTTACGGAATTCGTAAGTCGAATTCCTTTTGCATTCCGTGAAAAGAACATGCCATAAAATTGGAATCGGTTTGGTTGAAACATCACATTTCTAGCTTGACAAATTTAAAAGTAGGAATGAAAGGATTGAATTTCGTAGAAATGAATCAAAATTTAATTTAAAAACATATATACTAGAATAAAGTAGGCCTTTACATTTTACCATTAACCCTTTAATGAATACTAGATATTTAATACACATTTTACGTAATATACATTTTTTTTATATTAAATACTAAGTGAAAAACTATATAACATAATATATATGAGAAAATTTTAAAATTTTTAAAATGGTATACATAACAATTAGCATAACACCTACAAATGTGAAAATGTATGTATAACATGTACCAATTAAGAAATTGTATGCTCAACACAATTGATATGACCAAGAGCTTAAATTAGTCTCCATAGGTTATTTTAATCTACCAAATGTATGTGAACACTATGTATGAGGAAGGGCTTTTCCCTTACTTGATGTATCAATTAATTAAGAAAATTTCCCTCGAGTAATTTCTTAAAAATGTTTAGAATTTTTAATTTAATTTTATTATCTTATGAAAATTTATTTTAGTTTTACATCAATAATATTCAAATTAGACTACAACACGCGCTACGCGTGTGCACATCGTCGTTGTTGGTTGCGTGTGAGGTGTAATGAAGACATGATTGTTCTGACTCTTATGATAATACAAGAATAATACAAAAATTAAACATTGAATTAAAATATTATTAATGTAAAACTAAACTTAATTTGCATAAACTAATAAAATCAAATTTAAACACTCTAAATATTTTTAAGAAAATGCTCGAGCGACCAAGATTCCTTTTAGTAGTATTCCTTGCATAAATATTTAAATTTTTTAAGAACTATAAAAGGAACACTACAATTTATGCAGGAAACACTTTTCATAGTAGTCAGAACAATCATGTCTTCATTACACCTTACACGCGACCAACAACGACGTGCACACGCGTAGCGAGTGTCGTAGTCATGTATTAATACTTTTTATAAATTAATTTAAGATCAGATTATGGATAATTATATATATTATCATATAATTTCTTTAATGACTTTAATTTCAAAAATAAATATAGTTTTATCTATTAAGCAAAAAACGTGATCTAATTTTTTAGTTATCCACGTAACTCTATATAGAGGTGTCAATTTGCGGGTTGGGTCGATCCATGGGTCATGTCAGGAATTGTGTGACCCAAATGTGATCCATCTAGTTGTATGAGTCAAATTTTGTAACCCAAACCTGACCCACGGAGACTGAAGCTCGCAGCGGCAGCTGTTTCGGGCCGAAGCATTCCTCGCGTTCGATGCGATAGTCTCTTTATCCATTCTTAAGAAGCTTCTTTTCATGGATTCCTTCCGCTCTCCGTCCAACTCCAGCTCCTCCTTCACCAGCTTGTGCAGCCGTTCTCTGCACTTCATCGTAACGTGGGAACAACTATGGCCGTCGTAAACACTAGAATAATGCAGCTCTTTGGAGCTCTCGTGGTGGAACGACTAGTGTACAACTGTCGCGTCCTCCATGTCCCTTCTCCGACCACAGACCGAGGCCAGAAGCGCAGCCAGCATCAGTAGTTGAGAAGATGGAGAGCAACCATCCTAATTGGGTCACGGGTTGACCCATGGGTCAAACCTTCTGACCCAAACACGACCTGTATTTTTACGGGTCATCCATAAATGACTCGTGAGTCAAAATGTCTGATCCAAACACGACTCGTGGGTGGGTCACCTAGAGATGGCAATTCAGCTTAACCCGCTGGGTTCGAGTTAACCCGACACAACCTGTTGTACTGTATGGGTCAACCTGGACCTTACCCGTCGTACTGTGCGGGTCAGGTTTCATGAACCGAACCCGAGCTGCCAAGTCGTCGGGTCGACCCGCCTGTTGATTAATTACAAAAATGATGCAACATTCTTCTTTCTGCGTACAATTAGAGACTCTAGAACAATCAAAAGAAGACTGTAAACTGTAAAGACATTACATGAACACCGAAGACGAAAAAGATGTATAACTCAACACTCAGCAGGTTTGTCAATTGGGACCAACATAGGTTTGCATCAACCAAACAATCAATTGAAGTGGAAATTATGGATTGAAGCCACAAAAGTTTTTGGATGATAATTCAAGTTCAACCCCTCCCTTCCTCAACAATCAAACATTACACTAAGAGAAATTGTACTATTATTGACTTAACTGCTAACAACAGAACCCAAGAATAAAATCGAAGGGGAAACAAATACCGAAAATAGGGTCTTCCAGAATTCAAAATTAGTCTTTGGGGTCACAACAATCCTTGAAGCCCAAGAGATCAACATAATCAGAGATCCAGCCGCATTGAAAACCAAGGGTGAAGGTCAACCAAGGGAACGTGTACGCATTGAAAACCTTGAAGGGACAACGATTGGGAGACGAAGTTGTCGGCGACAGAGAAGGGTCTTGCAGTCAGTGACAGACAGTGAAGAGTCGAGACGAAGATGGCGAGACAGCTAGACAACGAGAGCCTGCTCGACCTGGACGGAGTGCTGCTGCTCTGGACCTGGACAAAGTGTTATTGCTCTGCTGGACCTGGACGGCCAGACGACGAGAGCCGAGATACAGAGGAGTGGTGGGTGGAGCACCGAGTGTCGAACACTGGAGTCTGGGGCTGGAGTTGGTTTCTCTTCAACTGAGACTGGCCGATTGGGAGCACTGGAACTGTATGGAAGACTGAGAAGGTCGAACTGAAGATCTTTGATTTCTCTTAGTATTTTTTTTAAACACGGGGCAGGTTCAGGTCAGAGGGACCAATCCAGACCCGATCTGTGTTTTACGGTGGGTCAGACAGGTCAACTCGAAAGTGACTCTTCGCCTTTTTTGTGACGCGAAAGTGAGTCAATTTCAGATTATTTTTGGATCAGATTGAAAATTTACACTTCACAAGTCATCCACGAATTTGGACAATTTTTGACACCTTTACCGGGTATGCCTTTTTTACAAAATTGTCAAGAAAAAACAAAAACAAAAACAAAAACATAATTTGATGCTAAAAAAGAATACAGTTTTTGTTTTTAAATGCCTTAATTAATATTCAGAACTGCAAAATGCAGGATGGGCCGTGTAGTGTACACACCCTCCGATTCGCTCATAGAACTAACAGCGGTCCATATCTCCATTCTGAGATTTCTCCCTCTCGATTTTGGATTCGCGGTTGCGGGATCGAAAGAGAGAGAGAGAGAAGATTCAGTTCAACTCCAGTGTTCAACGAATCGCATTGACGGAATTTAGCCGTCTTCTTCATATCAGGTATTCCCCTCAGTTTTTCATTCGACAGATTCTCCTGTTGCTTCCGCTGATCGACCGCTAAATTGGGTTCATTGAATCTTCCCCTTGATCACAGTCCTATATGCTACATATTTCCTAGCCAGACATATTTTCACCAGATTCCATCGTTTGGTGGTTAGGGTATTATTCGCGATTGGATCTCTCTTGATTTCTTGCATTTGTGTGGATACAGGAGTTGTCCTCCAGATTGCCTCGAATCGGGCTGCATTGTTCTTGAGAGCTCTGAAAGGAGGAGAAAATTTCAATTTTCCCGTAAAGCTTAAATTTTTGCCCTTGATTTGCCCCATATCATGTTAATTATAAAAGAATTAACTCAAGTCATTCGTGCTTTACCATGAGAGCACTGTAAAAAGGCTTCCTTTCCGAATTCAAGAAGAGGGAAGGATGGTATTTAGTAAGCTGGGGGGAATTGTTTCTGCTCTGAAGGGTCATGTTTTGAGTTCAGCAGCTGCTTCGTCTCAGTATCTGCCTCAATCAGATTCACCCGCGTATGCGTTTGGGTCTGCTAACTCTGAGCTCAAGAACAATTTAAGATTTTCCGCCTCTCTCCAGGATTTGCCTTCTCACCATGGGCTTGTTTCAGACGATGGTGCTGTTAGTGGGTCAAATCTGAAACCGCCTCATCCCTTGCTTAAAGAAAATGCTGTGGCAAGCTTTTCAAAAGACAAAGCTTTAACAGGAGTCCCATTGACTCGAAGGAAATGGATGCGAATGATTTTTCTTCTCTTGTGCCTTGTGGTATTTGGTTTGTTTGTATTCACAGCTTCAATGTACATTTACACTAATTGGTCCCGTGAAACATCAAAATACTATGTCGTGCTAGATTGTGGAAGCACGGGAACGAGAGCTTATGTATATCAGGCAACTCATAGCTACAGAACAGATGGAAGCCTTCCTATAGTTGTCAGGTCCTTGAATGAAGGTATTAGAAAGAAGCCAAAGTCGCAGACGGGTCGTGCTTATGATCGAATGGAGACCGAGCCTGGTTTTGATAAGTTAGTTCATAATGTTTCTGGCTTGAGGAAAGCAATTAATCCACTTGTTCAGTGGGCAGAGAAGCAAATTCCTAAGGAGTCGCACAGAGCAACTTCTCTATTCATATATGCCACAGCAGGGGTTCGAAGGCTTCCTTCTGCTGATTCCAAGTGGCTTCTTGATACTGCATGGAAGATACTGAGGAGTTCGCGTTTTCTTTGTGAGAGAGAGTGGGTGAAGATCATTTCTGGCACGGAGGAAGCTTATTATGGATGGGCGGCTCTGAACTACCAAACTGGTATGCTGGGGGCTATGCCAAAGAGACCTACATTTGGTGCTCTTGATCTTGGTGGTTCTTCATTGCAGGTCACATTTGAGAGCAGTGACAATATGCAGAACAACCGCTCTGGGTTAGATCTTAGAATAGGGCCTGTGAGTCATAACCTGAATGCATATTCCCTCTCTGGCTATGGTCTGAATGATGCATTCGATAAGTCTATCACACATCTCTTCAAAAAGCTCCCTGATGTCGTCAGAGCAGACTCTTTCAATGGGAAGTTAAAACTAAAACACCCTTGTTTACATTCAGGGTACAAGGAGCAATATATCTGTTCTCAGTGCTTATCTAATATTAATGACGGTGGAAGCCCTGTCAGTGTTGTTAGTGGAAGGATGGACAAAGGAGGAAAACCAGGAATTTCTATGAGACTTGTTGGTGCTCCAAATTGGGAGCAATGCAATGCACTTGCCAAAATTGCGGTGAACTTGTCAGAATGGTCGAGTATAAACCCTGGTTTTGATTGTGACTTGCAGCCATGTTCTCTTCAGGAAGATCTGCCTCGCCCTTTTGGCCAATTTTATGCAATTTCTGGCTTTTTTGTGGTATATCGGTTTTTCAATCTGACCTCTGATGCCACCCTTGCGGACGTATTGGATAAGGGAAGAGATTTTTGTGAAAAAAGGTGGGAAATTGCAAAATCTAGTGTTGCCCCACAACCGTTTATTGAACAATACTGCTTTAGAGCACCATATATAGTGTTACTGTTGAGAGAAGGTCTGCACATCACCGACAAGCAAATTACTATTGGATCTGGAAGTATTACTTGGACACTTGGAGTTGCACTTTTGGAAGCCGGAAAAGCATTTCCTTCGCTTGTGCAGATTCAGAGTTATGAAATATTCAATATGAAGATCAAACCGATAGGTCTAGTCATTGTCTTGTTTCTATCACTGTTAATCCTCATTTGTGCCCTGTCCTGTGTATGCAATTGCTTTCCAAGATATTTTAGGAGGCCGTATCTTCCTCTCTTCTGGCATAACACTGCTCCCGCTTCATCCATTCTCAATGTATCTTCTCCTTTTAGATTTCAGCGGTGGAGTCCCATTAACTCAGGTAAATCTCAACTCACTGAGCAAGATACTTTGACTTCTATAGAACATAGACTTTTAAAGTATATTACTGCATTATACTTTTACATCTGGGTTTAGTTTTGACTATTACTATGTCGTTTTCCTTTACTGGAATCTCAGTGTCTGAAAATCAGTCGAAAAAACTTGATAGGGAGCTTTCACATGTCTCAATTCTGTCTATTAGGAGCATCTTGGTATATGGAAGTCGGGGAAATGCTAGAGCGTAGGAAATTTAGTAGTTTAGAAGCTAGAGCTTATATAAGCTCTAGCTTGTTTTAGCATGTTTCCTGTAGAAGTCCATAATCATAAAGAATAAGTTCATTGTATTCACTCATGTTATTTAATCTTAGTTTTTGACCTTGACTTCATCTTATATGACCATGTGATATTGTTTTTCTTAAGATAAAAGTTTGGTTGTTATTTCATTTTTGCAGGGGATTACAGATTTAAGACTCCACTAAGTCCCACAGTTGCAAATTCTCAGCAAGGACCGTTTGGTCTTGGAGGCAGCAACATTCAGCTAACCGATTCATCATTATTCCCATCGCCTCGCACTGTTTCACACAGTTTTTCCTCTGGTAGCTTGGGGCAGATGCAATTTGATGGAAGTAGCATGGGCTTATTTCGGTCTCCTCACAGAAGTCAGATGCGTCTGCAGAGCAGGAGATCACAATCCCGGGAGGATCTCACCGCTTCTCTTGGTGTGACTGAGGCACACTTATATGGTTAATTTACACTGCAGACATTCATGAGTTCATGGTATGGCTCTACACTGCAGTAGAATTTTCATCAAAGTAAATACTAACATAAAAATTGATATTTTGTTTCTCATTCCCCTGTTTGGATGGTTAAATATAGAATATTCTACAGTGAAATTTTGAGTGGAAGTGAAAAATGACACATTTTCCATGAAAAAAGCGATTGACTAAGATTATCTACGAAAATGGAAAATTTTTCCACTCGTACACTATAACTTTGCTCTATGTTTCACTGATTTTAGTATAGCTCGCGAAGTACAGTATGAGGATGCTCTGTTTTGATTATGCTTTTGTGGGTTTTGGTAGCAGCTCTAGTTATAGATTTCACGGTTGAGGAAATGTGCTTCCTTTTAATATAAGTTTCAACTATTTCTTTGCCTGACAAATATTTGGCATCTGATCGATCGTGCAGATTCTTTCCATAAAACGTTGGCTTGCTGTTTCTGATGAGCTTGTAGAAATCACCCTTGCCTTCAATTGATTGACGAGTTAGGGAAGATTATTCCTTCACGAGGTTAGTATTAAGAAGGATGGCTTCGCCGTGCAGATGATGATGATGACTACTGTTATATCTAACCTGTGGTGGTCTTCTTCTTCTTCTTCTTCATGGGAGACCAAACACAGGACAGACAAACCATATACTGTAAGCTCTGTCCCCAACATTTTGGTAGATTGTCAATACATATCACTCATTTAGTCTGCAAAATTATGCTTCTCTTGCTTCATCCATAGAAGCTATTCATATCATCCGTATCGAGTTTAATATTTGATAGAAGCTTAACATCTAACATGGATCTGACATCAAACGGTTACTTACTTGGTTAGCAATTTCCAGTTTGGTTGGACTTCCACAACGTCATGACCCTCAACAGATGCAGTTTATCAACAAAGGGTTCCAAAATTTCACTGCTTTTTCAGATTTCTGCAAATTTAAGACTTAAAAAAAATGAACTTTTGTGATTACTGTACCTGTTAAAGTACAGCATCATCCCAGTTACACGGATGCAGAATCAGCAACCTCTTCGATGCCATTATAGACAACCCATCAAGCTTCACCAGTTAGTAATATTCATAAAAATAAGAAACTTTATGAACATATATGCAGAGAAATGCAGTATCACCTAAGAAGTAAGATCTCGTGGCCATATAAAAAAAATCTTCTCCAAGTCGAGATCCCATAATGGTCACATCAAGACTTCGACGAACCTCTAAGTAAAAAGTGTGAAACGAAATGAAAGTAAAGGAATTTTTTTTTTTAGTAAAAGAGTTAGGTATTTTTAAACAATTAATAATTTTAAAACGTACGGTCATGTCAGAAAATGATTATATAGTGCAAATATTGTTGGGATGGGAATACTGAAATTTGTGAAATTCCTTGACGAAGCGTTTCTTGGAATTTGAAATAAGGAAATTCGGAATAGGAATAGAGAATAAGAAATATGATATAAAAATATGTAATTGTTTATTTGGTTGAATGAAATGGAATGAAATAAGAAATTCTGTTATTTCTTTGGTGGAATTGTATATCGAAAGGAGATGGAACGTGATAAAATGACATATTTGACTATATTTGCATATGTATAATATATAAAACAATTAATTTGTATTAATTATTTTTAAAAATTAAGAATAATAAGAACTTCAATATAAATAATTAATAAAAAAAAATTGGTCAAATTAACGCTTTACTTGATGAAATAAAACGCCGTGATTGGGGATCACGGTTGTTCGTACATACAATCATTCACTGCTAAACATATAAATGGCAGTGGTGGTTTTTCGACCCAATCATTTAGACTCACTCCCAATCGTACTTGTTTCGCTATCCAATTCGCGCACTCGTTTTTCGTCCTTGGAATCGCTCTCCATTGCACTCGCTCGAGTTGTCTTGTTAGTGCTCAGGTGTTGTGATGATATTCGTCACCCTCCAATGCGTCAGTCTGATTTGTAGTTGTTGGTGAACCACCTGCGAGTCCGTCTCGATGATGATGTTTTGTCATCCCGACTCTATCGCTAGTCTGACCCCCTTGTGTATTGCCATGACCTCCATTGATTCAATGTCATCACTCCGGTAGCGCCAGTTAAGTCCCCCAATAACTTTTCTGTGTGTATCCCTTGCAACGACTCCTATCCCCGCTCGTCCATACGCCCTCTTGTTTCATTACGTCCCGGCCATGCAAAATGCTACTCCATCCCCACGAAACTCGACCTCCTTTTTTCTCCTCTAAGAGAGACCTCCTTGGGAAGTATAGGCCTTTGAGGACCTGCGCACATATGCTTGTTGGTTCGGTCATTATGCGCCCCTCCATCTTCGTGAGTAATGCCGTGTTGAAATTTTGTAGCTCGCGAAACCCTAGGCCTCCCGTACCCTTTGTCTTTGTTAGGATTTCCCATCTCCGCCAATGTGTCTTCTTACCCTCCACGGTTTGTCCCCACCAAAATTCCGCAATGAGAGCATCTATTTCCGAACACCATGTTTTTGGTAACCGGAATTCACTCATCACATATGTGGGGATCGCGGTGATGACGGTCTTAATGAGAACTTCCTTCCCCGCTTGGTTTAGTGTATTCGATCGCCATCCTTGGAGTTTGTTATTGACCTTCATTTTTAATGATTCCAAAGCCTCCTTCTTGGAGCGTCCCCATATTGAGGGCAGCCCCAAGTACTTGCCCAGGTCGCTCGTGCTATGTATGTCAAGGTCCGCCTCAAATGTGGTTCGGTCGGTTAGCCCCACCCCTTTGTTGAAGTAAAGGGTCGACTTTTCCCTGTTTATACGTTGTCCCAATACCTGAGAATATGCATCCATAATTTTCCTGAGTTGTGCAGCATTCTCAGGTGAGCCACTGATAAAGAACAATGAGTCATCCGCGAATAACAGGTGGTGTAGTTCTGGTCATTGTCTTCTCAGTGTTATGCCATTGATATGACCCTCCTTGGCTTTCCCAATTATCCTCCTGGATAGCACATCCGCAAGTAATATGAACAAGTAAGGTGATAGTGGATCACCTTGGTGGATACCCCGTGATGGGCATATTCGGTGCGCACCCCGTTCACTACCACTTGGTTGATATGCAAGTCTTTATCCATTCTACTCACTTTTCTGTGAACCCCCTTTGCCTTAGCGTGTCCAGTAGGAAGTCTCACTCAACTCTGTCATGCACCTTTTGCATATTGATCTTTAGAGCACATTCTACTTTGTTCCCATTTCGACTCGTTTGTAGGTGATGGAACACTTCATGTGCTACCATGATGTTGTCCTGAATGTGTCTACCTGAAACAAATGCACTCTGGAAAGGAGTGATAAGTTCTGATAGATATATTTTCAATCGGTTCACCAACACTTTTGAGATAATCTTATACATGAAGTTACAACAACTTATAGACCGAAAATCAGTGGGTTTGGTCGGGTTTTGCACTTTGGAATGAGTACAATATCGGTATTATTAAGGGTGTTTTGTATGATACCTGTTCTGAAGAAAGCCTTTACCGCGGTGATGACATCCGCCCCCACGGTGTTCCAGTTCCTTTGGTAAAACAGACCTGGAAAGCCATCCGGACCCGGTGCCCGTGATCCTCCCAAGTGATATGTGGCCGCTCGGATTTCTAGATCTGTTACCTCCCGTGTTAGCTCATCATTCATCTCGGCTGTCACTTGTGTTGGTATGTATCGAAAGAACTCATCCCCCGGTTCGGTATGCTCCGATGTAAACATGTCCCCATAGTATCGATATAACTCCTCGGCTATCCTCCCTTCGTTCTCAATCCACTCCCCATTCGGTCCCCTCAGTCTACATATCTGATTTCTCCTTCGCCTCGCTATTGTTGTTTGGTGGAAGATAGTCGTGTTCCTATCCCCCTCCCTTAGCCATTTAATTCTCGATCTTTGCTTCCAAAATGTCTCATCTCTTGTCCAAAGGGTTTTAAGTTTCCCCTTGAACTTCCTTTCTTCCCGTATCGCCTCTTCATCCATTACACATTGGCCAATGATTCTAAGGGCTGCCTTTGTGTTTGTGACCTCTCGCATATTGTTTCTGAAGCTTGTCTTGCTCCAGGTCGTGAGACGCGTACGACACCTATGCAGTTTTGCATAGAACCCCTGCGTGTCCCTCCGTATCATTGGTCTGTCCCACACCTCCTTGATCACCTCTTTACATGCGAGATCCTCTAACCACATTGCCTCGAACTTGAATCTCCTCCTAGTCCTCATCTTTGGTTGCTCGAGTTGGACCAGCAATGGTGCATGGTCCGACTCAATAGCTAGTTCATGTATGCACCTCCCTTGTGGATGTTTCATTGTCCACGCCGCATTTGTTAGGACCCGATCAATTCGCTCGCTTATCTGATTCACGCCACTCCGATTGTTACACCATGTATAGGGGTTGCCATGCGCCCCTAAGTCCTCCATGTTGATATCCTCGATCATTTGGTTAGACTCATCCATTTATCTTTGTGATTTTCTACTCCCACCTTGTTTCTCATGTTGGTGACATATGCTATTAAAATCACCAAGTACAATCCAACTCCCGGTTCATCCCCTCCCTATTCTGCGTAGGAGATTCCAATTTTGAGTTCGTTCATGAGCGCTTGTGCTATCATATACCCATGTGACATGTGTGGTTTCAGCCTGTTTTGTAAATTGAACTACACAATCGATAATGTTCGGGTCAGCATATGCTATGGAGACTTTCGTCTCCGATGACCACCATAACACTAAACCTCCCTATGCTCCCCTCAGACTCACATAGTACATATTGTCCATCCCCATTCGTGTCCGTATCTGATCACAGTAGGTATCCCCATTATTTGTTTCCATTAAGAAAATGAAGATTGGGCGATACCTTTTATTGAGGTCGTGTAGATGTTGAACTGTCAGGGCCGACCCCAAACCTTGACAGTTCCAGGAGATCACATTCATTGGGCATCCGTGGCTGTTTCGAGACAGCCACCAGAACCCTTGTTCAGCTCATGTGATTCCTCTTGTTGTTGCAAACCCGTTTCCTTCTCTCGGTTCTCATCCTGCGGTTTGGGTTTACCTTGGTCAATTTCCTTCTCGGACTCTTCCTTACTTTCGGTCCCGGGCACTCTAGCTCCTCCACCTATCTCCTCATTCGTTTTGTACCCGGTTAATCCTCCATGTCTTCCCCATAACGTTTTAGGGTCTTTTTGTCTAGGTATGGGCTCAACCCAGATGTTGGGTTGTGGTTCGTCGGTTGGGGGGAGGTCGGTGGCGTGGTGGGTGGTGTATCAGGTGGATTCTCTACAATGTATGTTTGGAGAGTAGTGGTGTCCTCAGTTGGATATATATGGGTCGGATTGTCGGGTAGGTAGGTGATCACGGGTTGGGGTGAGATTGGGTGGCTCTCGGCTCGGGTATGTTTGGCTTGGTGCAGTTGGGTTTGGCTCGGTGTGGGTTGGGGGTACGCTTGGTTCAGTTGGGCAAGCATTTTCATATTGTTGAGGGATTATGGTTGGGGTCGGTTTGGTATGAGGATTGGAGTGAGTTTAGGTGGCATGGGTCGGTCGGCTTGGTAGTGGTTTTGGTGGATGGTTAGGGCACTTGATTGTGGTTGCCCAAGTGGTTCTGTCCCGGCCTGTTTGGTTCCATGACAATGCAGCTCCCCTAGGCAGGGGGCTAGCTTGGCCTCGATGTGGTCATGCTCCATGTCATCCCCTGTTTGGTTCATGGGTGGGATATCCTCCCTCCCACCGTCTTCATTTTGTGACCCCCCCCCCCCTCGCGGTTTGTGTTGTGTCTTATCTTTGCTCATTTCCCTAACCTCGGTCATTATCTCAAACCATGATTTCCTCGGGCCCGACCCTTGGGTCGAGCCATGCTCCTCCTTTCGTCTCCCTTCTTGTCTTGCCGTGGTTTGTTTTGGCCTTATCCCTACAAGCTACGGTTCATACATTGGTATACCTTGGTCATATTCTGCCATTCGTATCTCCGCTTTGCATGATTGTGTGGTGTGACCTAATGTGCCACACCCATAGCAATAATTAGACAGACGCTCATATTTTATTGATGCCCATTTATCCACTCATTGGAAATTCTTCCACCAGAATCTCGCCATCAATGGTATATCCCCATCAACTTCTACCCTTATACGCATATAACTTCTACATATCCTCCCAACATGCTTCTCGATTTGCAGGCATTTCTCTATCATATTTCCTATCTTCCAGGCATTGGCATCACTAAATTTCTCAAGTCCTATGTCATGTACTTGAGTCCAGAATGTTACCTTGTTAAACTCAATCTCATTTACACCCACACTCGGATCCCATCTCTTTATGTTCAATATGTGCCCATTGACCGCCCATGGGGAGTGGTCTAGGATCTGGTCCGCATCATCCTATTTTTCAAAATCAAATAAGAGGATTCCCACCTCCGCTTCCGATATGCGACATTGCCATATCTAGCCCATGCCGACCGGAGAACCCCTTTGATCACGTTCACCTTCATCGGTTTTTGGGACATAACTTTGCCGACATACCAAGTCTCGCTCTGCACCGTCTCATTGAAGTCCAAGTCTATTGCATGCTGTCCAGGTCTGCTCATACCATCGGAACTGGAACCATGTTGCATCGCGGGGATGTGGTGGGGGTCGTGCCTTCACCGCGGCTCGAGCTTCTGCAAGAATAAAGTAAAACACATAAAAGAGGGGTGGTATGGTTAGGTAATTCGGGCTAGGTGTGGTGGAACGCTACAGAGGTGTGTTGTTCCTGCATATGCTGTTTTCTTTCGGCTGCAAAATGTTTATTGTAGTCGGCTACGGTTGGCTCCGACTCGTGCTGCAGATGACGCCCGACGACCTAGCTTCTGGAGTGGCACCTCGGTGGCGAGCTCTGGCTCCGACTGGCAGAGATGGCTGGACCTTGGAACGGTGGAACTCCGTCTCAAATTGGCCAAGTTTAGCTCCAGCAAGCCTTCGTCGTTTGCTTCAGTTTGTGCATGGAAATGTCGATTCCAAGCTGCAGTACGAATGATTACTTCCGATTATTCCTTTGCTTTGTCCTCTTGCAATTACTGAAAAACGGGATTCACCAATTGGAACGGGGGAAGCTTTTGTCACAGACTGAAACCTAGGGAATTTCTCGAACGGACAGAGATGGCGCGTGGGCTACACTTGCTGGAGCCACCGATTATTTGCTTTTAGTAAAAATAATTAATAATTAAAAAAATGAAATAATTATTTTATTATTTAATTAATTTTATAAGCCAATTTCTTGACTTTTTTTAATAAAAATTTTAATTAATGTAAATTGTAACGTCAAATAATATTTTTTACACAATCAATTGATTGCATATTTATCAGAAATATTGTTAATTACATTATTCGCAATATAACATTTTATTAGTACACAGCAATATAAGGCGTGACAAAGTGTTAGTCAATTTCTATAAACTTAGCATAAATGAAATGAGAACGACCACCGGTTGATTAATGGATTACACATCTCATTTTCCATATAAACAAATGGAATGAGAACGACCAATACCCCAAATATAACCAACTAATAAGTGAGGGAATGAGAACAAATTTTCATTCATGCACCAACAAAATTATGGAATAGACTAGTATCTAATCATCAGTATGTGACACCAGTGACAAGTTCAGGAATCATCATCTTCTACCTGGCCCGAGGCTGATCCAGCCGTACCAGGATCAACAACAGACTTCTGGATATGTTAGTCACACCTAACAAATACCAGCATCATCTTCTTACAGGTCAAATACCTTGATATGTTAGTCACACCTAACAAGGATTAGATCATCTCCAAAGAGCTAAAGGCATTTGTGACGAACATGACCATTGAGACTAGAACCATATATCTGCTCAACAACCAAAACATTGATTGAAGGTCATATGTTGTTCATATATGAAGAAACAACATTAAACTAAGAAAACAACATATGAACTTCAATCAAGTTCAAAATGCTATGATTTTGAAGATTGGATTTGAACAAGAACTTCAATTTCTTCGAACATGAACAAGAACATCAATTTATGCAGTAAACCCATAATCACATTTTCTGGATGAAGGATAAGGAGAAATCGTGATTCAAAAATGAAACAACAAAATCGAAGCAAAACAACAACAATTGAAGCAAATAAACCATAATCGAAGCCCTAAAACAACAACAATCGAAGAAATAAACCAGAATCCATTAGAAACCATAACACAATCAAGCAAACCCTAGAGTCAAGGTATACAGAAATCCAGAATCGATTCTGGGTTCAGCAAGGTGAAGAAGATCTTCACGGTGAAGGAGAGCATCATGGAGGAGAAGGAGAACGAGAGCATACTGGAGGAGAAAGAGAGCTTCGGTTGGAATAAAGAGCAGGGAGCTTCGGTTTGGTTGGAGAAGAAGAGAACCCATCAAGGGTAGTTCGATCCTTAACAAAAGTTAATGAGGGCATTTTTGTTACTTCGTCTCATATTCCGGATTTTTAGCGCGCCCGGATTAGGAAATCCTAGCATTTTGGACGAAATGTCTAAGCCTGGCCCTCTAGGATTCCGTAAGCCGGAATTTTTCAATTCCGCGAAAAGAATAACTTCTTATGAAATCCGTAAGCCGAATTCCATAAGTTTTCCGCGAAAAGAACGGGTCATGAGAGTTGATTAAGTAATTAGAGGTTAATACAATCACTTTCAAAAAATGGGATGATTAAAGGTTTTTGCATGGGTTTCTATCATATGTTTAAATAAGTATGGTCTATATAATAGTAATACCGAATGTAACATGTATTTAATGGAAAATTAATTAGTATATATATTTATTAAACTCTAACGTTCCTGTCAATGTTGAGTTCCTTACCCTCAGGATGTATTTTGATATATCTCGTTATATATTTAAGTATTGGATAAGAGGTTTATACCTTAGTGATATGATATATTTTTACGAGTAATATCATTATCTATAAAACGGATTATGTGGGGAGTCATTACTCTAAGGATGAGATTTACGTATTGTAATGGAGAAAGGGACCTAACTGCTCTTGATGAGAAGGTGAGGACTGAAGGGTATTACCTTAAGTGCTCGTATTTGTATGAGTGCTTGCCATTGTCCAAATGTTTGCTGATATTTCTTGGAATAAGTGTTGGGGCACAGGGCGTTGCCTAGTATCCAACACATGCCCCCGAAAATGGAGTAAAAATATTTTGGTTGAGTTTTACTCTTAATGATTTTAGGTGACCGTGATTGGTGTGTGTTTTTATTTGGTGAGTCCTTCAGTTATGTTTGGGCGGACTCGGTCTTGGAGGGACCTTGTTGGAGGAGTCATTTGGATGTTTTTTAGACTGCTATTGTGAGCCTTTTCTTGGTGAGCCTTTCATATATTTTATAGTTTACTCACGGTGAGCCTTTTGATTATCCTTTAAGTTGCCTTTGACCTTCATTTATTTGGTGAATCATTATGTCACTTATAGGTCACATGTTTAGGGTGTCCTTAGGTTGCTTTTGGTGAGCCTTCTCCTAAACTGTCTTTGGCGAGCCTTCTTGGCGTTCCTAGGTTGCCTTTGGCGATCCTTTTGTGTTAAGGCAAAATTTCAAAACTTTGTTTTTGAGCTTTCCTTGAAAAGTGTTCATTGGGTGTTAAGTGTTGTGAGGATTAAGAGTTCTCTCGATTCAGATTACAATCTTTGAAACTCTTTATCAACCTATTCATATTATTATTTGTATGGGTTGACAGTAGGAAATTTGTGGTTATTGATTCTGTTCAGATCCAATTATATATTGGAAGGTAAAAGTGATTTCATCTGCATTGATCATTCATATTCTTTGGGACTCTTCATAATCTACTCGAGGTAATCATTCACGTGCAACTCTCAAGGGAAAGTGTCTCTCAAGTAAAGTATTCTCAATGATCAATGAAAATATTATGTACTTGATGACATGTATTAAGTCTGATATTGCACATGCAATTTGCGTATTGAGTATATGTACGAATAATCAAAATATCAATCATTGCAATAGAATCATAAGATTAATCTTGTACTTTAGATATAATCATAGTTATGAGTTGCATTATAAAAGACATTCAACTGTTATCAAAAGCTATAGAGATGCAAATTGGATAATGAAACCAAGAGACTCAAACTCCACGATTGAATTCGTGTTCACTCTAGGTGGTAAAGTTGTGTCATGAAAATCCTCAAAACAAACAACTATGGATAAATGTGTTATAAATGCCAAATGGCTACACCATTTTCTTGAGCATATTCCTATGTGATCAAAATTGATGTCATCAATATGCATATATTGTGATGATCAATCTATGATCATTAAGGCACAAAGTCATATGCAATGGTAAGTCTAGACATAACCGTTGGATGTATAATTCAATTAGACACTTGCACTTGACTGGAAATATCACGATCAACTATGTGAGGTTGAATGATGATATTTTGGATCGGTTAACCAAAATGTTAAATAAAAAGTAAGTCAAATATTGAAAGGAGTAAAATTTAAACTTGTGCAGTGAACTTTTGAGTAGGAAAACTTAACATAATTAATTGAATATTCCAAAATCTAGATTTAAAAGGAACAACCTAATCACAAAGGTGAATTAGATCACATAAGGTAAATTGTGAGAATTTAACCTTAAGTTCATTCCTATGATGAGAAACAGTAATAATAGTGGATGAGGTTAAACAAATGTCTTTAATAATTCAAAAATGTAAAAATCTTAGTATAGTGATAGAGTAATTTTTGAAATAATGAATCACTTATACAAAGAAAAAAAAGTGGTATGTTTCAAAAGACATTGTTGATGATACAATTTTTGGAGATGATTGTTAACCAAATAATATCCATGTAAAAACTGATATTAACATGAAAGCTGAACAATACTAAAACGCATGTGTCAGTTATTTCATCATTTACAATAATGACTGACAGTTTAAGGACACCATATTTACTGACTAGACAATAAAATCAATGTAACTTCACAATGAAATATTCAAAGAGTGACACCCACCTACCATATGCATTTGTCAATCGTTGAACTGAAACTTCGAGGCTAGAGCTAAACTAATAGGAAATCTATCATTTTCTATCAATATGGGGATTGTTGCAAATTTGGGCGACAAATGCAATTTGATGGATTTTGGGTGCCCTTTAACTCTATAAATAGAAGTGTCGTCCTCTATTTCAACTTACACCAGTTTAATCCAATATAATGATTATATCTTTGTTGTTCTAGCTTCTGCTATAGGTTTTGTGTTTTCAGATTTCTGTCTGAGCTTCGGCTTTCGATTCGCCCGTAAGAGTTCAAGTATTATTCAGTTTGATTAACATCACATTTATTTTCGCCCAAACGACACTATCATATCATATGAGATGATCACCATATTTTCCTCTAACACGAATCTGTCAAGGTATGTGTGGTAGTGATAATGGGTTATTTTAAGGAGACCGTATAACTTATGAACCTGAGTTGAAACAAAATTCATTTTCTCGTGACATATATAATATGTATTCACAATTCGCCTATTATTATTGTGATGTATACAAACTTCATTATATTGCAATCTAATACAAAACACTTACTTTATTAAATATTAATTCTCTATATATTTTAAGGGAAAATACTGAAAATGGTTCAACATGTTTGCACAAAATGGTTTTTCAACCCAAAATGTTTTGAATGGTCCAATTTGTTTGAAAATTATGATAATTGGTACCTCAGTTACTTTTTTGTTAAAAAAAATCCGTTAAATAATTTTTATAATTAAAAATTAACCGAATATTTTCTAAATGTTATAACTAAAACCTACAAACTTACACTAATGTTACAAACAAGTCTCGACTCGATTCGAGTCACACCGGGGGTCCCCTACCCAAGGTCTGAACCCAGACCAGGTCACCCAACCCTGGGGACCTGTTTTGGGCTCGGACCCAGACCATAGGACCCCCGATTGGGGCTCAATTAGAGTCACAATCGTCTGAACAGAATATGTCTGCGTTCGGTCCAAACTTATTAGGGCTCCAATTGAGCTCCAATCGGGGGTCCTATGCTCTAGGTCCAAACTCAGACCAGGTACCCATGGTCAGGTGACCTGGTCTGGGTCCGGACCCAAACCATATGACCCCCGATTTGGGCTCAATTGGAGTCCCAATCAGTTTGGATCGAATCTGGCTGGATTCGGTTCAGACGATTGGGGCTCCAATTGAGTCCCAATCGGGGGTCCTATGGTCTGGGTCCGAGCCCAGACCAGGTCCCAAAGGTTGGGTGACATGGTCTAAGTTCGGACCCTGACTAGGGGACCCCCGGTATGGATTGAATCGAGTCGGGACTTGTTTGTAACATTAATGTAAGTTTGTAGGGATTAGTTATAATATTTGGTTAATTTTGCATATATGAAAAATAGTTAACGAAATTTTTTAACAGAAAAGTAACGGATATACAAATTATCATCATTTTCAAACATGTTGAACCATTAACCATCACAAAAAAAATATATTTGATCAATTACCATTTTGTGCAAATATGTTATAATTTCCGCTACTATTAACACTCTCCACACAAATTCTACTGAACTTTATGTGTGTTTTTTTCCCGCAGTGCTGTAGATGATATATTTATTATGTTTATTTCACAGCTAAAACTTACATACTTGATTCATATATGAATCATTGATGTGTCATTCGTGTACTCTTGCAGGAAAAGTCACGCAAACATACGTTAATTAACCTATCAAATACATGGGCCTATGAATTGTAGGTCCGCTCTTTCTTAATAGCCCCCTCTAAAGTGGCCCAATAGTTTAGGTTAAATGCCTAAATATGATATTTTATATATGCCCATTAAGAAGCAAGATCTATGTCTTTTTATCATCCAATTAAACATCTATAGGAAGGCCAAAAGGCCCATCATCATCATCATTTTCTAATAGTGTACTATGCACGTGGGAAGGATAACAGATGTTTTCTTTTTAATCCTATGTAACATATAGGGATATAATTTTTTATCAATAGGTCAGCTGTGCATCGTGTCGAGAATGAGTTGTATTAAAATATGCTTCATCCAAATATAACTCATAATTATTAACCTGTCAATTTTCAAAATCCAAACACGCCCCGCATGTCCATGTGTCACCCTGGATACCATGTGGCCCCGTGCCCAAATTGATTTTGATTTTTGAGGATCAACCAGTTGACCCGCACGATCCATGAACTCGTGAATTATTGACTCATGGACTCATACAACCTGTGCGACCAATGAATTTTCTAGGGGTGAGCAGAAAAAACTGACTGGATCGAATTCCTAACTAAATTGGCATGAGACCGTCTCCAGAGCTTAAGACTGAGACCGGACGGAAGTTTTTTTTCATGAAGGTCGTGCTCGCTTTTTAAGCACAAATTCCTGAAAGAACCAGTCTGACACGACTATTCTATAAAATGGGTTGATATTTAACAAAACTCACTTGAAAAAAAGAAATAAAGCCCACGAACGCTATGATATTATGAAGAAACCCTAAAATGCTCATTCAGCAACAAGTAACAACCTTCAGCTTCAATCATTTTCATCCTCATCCACAAAACCACGAACCTTCGTCAGCAACCTTCATCCTCGCCACGAAACCAAAAACCGTTCTTGATCCTCGCACCAGCAGTCGTTCTTGATCCTCGTCTCGACGTCTCTTGTGTAATTCCTCGCGGTCAGTTCTCGGTGAGTTCCTCGCGCTCTTCTATTCTAAGCTTACAACAAAATGATGATTAAGTATTTTGTCGATTAAGTGATTTAGTATTCCAAGCTTAGAACTGAAGTCGATTGTATTTTTGCTGATTAAGTATTCCTCGTGTTGTGTATTTTGTTTCCCAAAAATTCGATCCAAGACTGACCTGAGTTAAGCAAGACCAACTCAAGTGTGTTTTTTTTTGGAAGAAATCAGTCTCAGTCCTCCAGTAGTAAGGCCCAAAATTTCGGGCGCAGTTTCGGTCTTCTCTGAAAGCCCGTCCCGTCCCGTCTGAGCTCACCCCTAGAGGATTTTCATAAAATGTAATTATTATATATTTATTGTACGAGTCAATGAATAATATGTGGATCGAATGTTACGACCCAAACATGACTCATTTTTCGTGCGGATTGAATGAGTCGTATCAAAATGATTCACATGTAAAAAAGGTCAACTGAAACCCGACCTATGAGGGGATCTCTCACGTGTTGAGTCAAAGATTAACACCCCCTACTACAATACATAGGACACTAGACAAGCTTAATATAGAACCCGTCATTTTATGCGAATAAAATATATAGATACTCTTTTATCTAACGAAAATGGTATCTAATTGACAACAACTTTTGATCTGGATGTCCAATTTATGCGTCATTAGCGGTGATGCGTCCATATATCGATAAACTAACACGTAGAAAGAAAGTACAAGCAAAAGAGTGTATCTACATGAGAGGAAGAAAAAAATTTCTAAAAGGACGAAAAAGAAAAAGAAGGGCGCAACATGAGTAATTCCTTTGAGTATTTTTTTTTATAACTTTTAAAACTTTAACTAATTATTTACTTTTGTGAGTTTTTCAATTTCATACTAACAACTTAACACTTGAATTCATAGTTCTAACTATGAAAAGTTCATCACTTTTACATATCTGTTAATACATGAAAAGATCCACGTAAAGATTGAAAACTAAAATATTTTAAACAAGGAAAACACTTATGGAGAAAATTGTTCACTTAAAATGATAGAAAATAAATAAAAATAGAATAGATAAAAATTTAATAAAACTGTTAATATATATAAAAAAATGGTACGGTTGACTACTTATGAATCGATTTCTTATGGTTCTACCGAATCACTCCACATTTATCCAAAACACAATACCACTTCGAACCGGTTCATAAAAGATACAGTTCACATATGGTATTATTCGGTTCGTCCGAAACCGTTTTCCCCTCTAATTTAATCTTTTAAATTTTCACATTTATCGTCCTACCTAAATCTTTTTTCTGACAAAAATGGTATCTGATTGACAATAATTGTTGATCTGGATGTCCAATTTATGTGTTGTTAGTGGCTATGTGTTCATATACCGACAAACTAACATGTAGAAATAAAGTATAAGCAAAAGAGTGTCTCTGCGTCAAAGAAAGAAAAAACAAAAACAAAAAAGGGCAACACAAGGGTTATTCTGTTCTTCTTGAGTATTTTGATTGATAGCTTCTAAATTAACTTTTGCCTCTAAAGTAAGATCCTAAATTCCTTCCTAAACTTTTGCCTCCTAAAATCCCGGAGTTTGAGAGGCATACGGTAAGTTTGAGTCCAACTTACTACGCCTCTCAAACTCCGGGACTTTTATACTAGAGTAAAAATACGATGTCGACCGTAATATCTACACACAAACTCGAGTGTATGTAATTCTATAATGTGTTTGTTTTTGTAAAATTTCGACATTGCTTCTGAAATAATTCATCAACGCGTGTCCGCCTTTCCTTCTCCATCCATCAATTACAGAACACAATCAACACACCATTCATTAATAATTGACGTATGTTTTTTCCCACACATTATTACACATGAAGAAGCATCACCGAAAAAAGGAAACCATACATAATTTTTTGGGACAAAAGTCTTCCACGCCACACCACACAACATAACAAACACAGAAACACACATCAAAATCCAAAGTCAGATGTCTTTTGGATTCATTCATTATTCACTTTCGGCAGAACAGTCTTTATGTCATATCCAACACTGCCTCTTATTCACACCATAACATGTACGACAGTACGAGGACTTAGCGCCTAAAGCTTCGAACCGGTCGAGGTGCGTCAGCCTCATCATCTCTGAGCTTCACAAGAGTGTAAGTACCTGCGCCGCCAAGTGCACCGAGCGTGGGTGCTATCAGATAGATCCACAACGCTCTATAATTCCCAGATGCAACCGCAGGTCCAAGGGTTCGAACCGGGTTCATCGATCCACCACTCGACGGTCTACCATGTCAATATAAGGCATCAATTATTGTCAAAGTAGGGTTTCAGTTGTAGGGCAGGCAAGGTGAATAACAACAAATGAAAGCTAACCCTAACCCAGTTTTAGGGTGGTGGTTGGGTTCTTATTTTAAAAATAAACTCAACTTGCTATCTCCTTTATGTAGCCATGGATAATAGATTCATAGAATAAAAGTTTAAGTACATTAAAAGTCACATTTTCACTAATAGATATTTTAGAAGAAAAAAAAATTGTTATTGTACTTCAAAAATCATAAATATATTTACTCTAATATTGCAGTCACATACCTATCACATTATAGTATTATGTTTCATCAAGGTAACTCTACTATATTTTATTGTTGCTTAAGGTATTTATAACATATTTTTATTGTAGCAATCAAATATATATACGGTCTTTATTGATTTTTTATTTGTGTATTTTTTATTTTCATGTACCCAATTAAAGTAATACATTTATGTCTTTTGAGGTATCCGAGAGTACCAATTATTTTTTATAAGGTTATTTGTAAAACGTGACTTTTTAAGCACCTACGTGATTTTTATCCCTACATTCTTATGAAAAAAAACATCGGGGCATGACCTAATCGCGATACGTTATTCACGTATTTACAATAAAGATGTCGGGTCTTTTTATGCAATGCAGATGTACGGATGATACGAGATCTATCACCTTACTTGACTCAAGCGTCGTTGTCAAGACTAACCGATCTACGATATTTTCGTGATTTTAATTATTCAAAATTGAAATGATATAAGCAAGAAAAAAACTTACCCAGCTACAAGAATGTTAAGCATCACTGTGGCTCCAACTGCTATTCCAGCCAATTCTCCAACCTATTATATCCAAAATATCACATAAATAACATGTTTGATATGATTTATAATCGATCGATATACGATGTACGTACCGCACGAGTATCTGTTGCAACTGCAGTGACAACGAATAAGAGATTGAAAGTGATGAGAAACTCGAGCGCAAAAGCCTGCCCATCGCTGACCGAAGGGACCGTGACCCCGCCCGACATAAATGGATGGAAGACTCCCTTGAGAGCAAAAGAGGCACATATAGAGGCCGAGACCTGTGCAGCTATATAAGCCGGGACTTGGGTCCATGGGAAGTGCTTGAGGGCAGCGAATGCAATGGTTAGAGATGGGTTCAGGTGGGCCCCAGAGATGTGTCCGGTCGACAATATTATGATCATCACGGCTAGACCGGCGCAGGCTGCATTTCCGATTAGGGTTTCTGACCCTGAGTATTTTTGGTTCACGATTGGGCCTGCCGTGGCGGCGAAGATGAGGATAAAGGTGCCCACAAACTCAGCTCCCAGCTGTAATTTTTTATCAATACAAAATAGTATCATAATGTATGTACAATATTATATAATTAATATAGAGGGCAAAATATTAATAATATATAGTTTGATCAGCCGACGTCCCAAATATTTTGACCTTAATATAATTATTACAAAATTCAGTTGTAATTAATTATAGAGAAAAAAAATCTACATAGGAAAAAGCAATGAACAAAAACAAAAGGGTAAAGTATTGAATTATGATGAGGGTAGGGTTTCATTAGTTTATCTGAAAAAATATTTTTCAAAAAGAAATTACAACGTATATATTGAGGTAGTTATGACTCGTAAATAACTGTGATTCAATAGTGTATATATATTTTGGTAAAAAAAAAAATAGTGTATATATACACTCACAAAGGCAACCCTTTGTATCTTGCACTCAAAAAGTCAACCATTTATGTGTCATGCACATGTACAGTAACATGGGTATTATACCAATAGATTGACAAAATGTGTGCCTATTTATATATATTTCCTCTAAAAGCCACTAAAAACATTATATCAAAGGTAAATGAAATTCCAATTCACTAGAAATATCATATTAGGAAATATTTAACTTTTATATTCTCAACTAGAAGTGACAATTTGTGTGCATTGTATCTGATTGTGTTGTGTTACTAATCGTTAAGTATCATTAATCGTGTCGTGTGTAAACGAATATGTCTTAGACATGTCTCGAAACTTAAAACACAATTAATAAATAGATTATATGTGACACACACGATAACACGATTAACGTTTTGAATAAAAGTAACATCATATATATATATATATATATGACACAAAGTTGTGTCACACAACACTACACAAGTTTGAAAAATTTCATAATTTAATTTCACTATGAAGTTTTAAAATTATTATAAAAATAAGTACAAAAATAAATTTAAAAATTATATACGTCGTGTTTATATATGTAGTTGCATAACAGAAGTGTTTAGATACGTTTATTAATCTTGTCTAAATATATAAAAGTTATTATTACACACGACATGTTAAAGTCAAACTCATATATGTCATTTAATCGTGGGCATTTAATTTTGTGTCTTAGAAATTGCTAATCTTACTCTTAATCAAATTGTAAAAGCAATTATATATATAATATTTCTGAAAGAAAATCGAATCTTAGTTGTCAAACAAAGAGTCGGACTCGGATCAACTTTTACAAGTCAAAACTAACTTCATGCAGTGTCTGCCACTTACAACTACAAAATGGTAAATATTTAAACATATAATCTATTATTTTTTCTAAGACAATTGTAAATTTAATTATCAATATTCTTTCTGGCAATAAGAACTACAATAGGTCATTTAATCTTATAATACGTTATACCCTCAAAATTTGGACGATCAAATAGATTAAATCGTGTCGTATAAGGAAGAAATAAAAAAATATTAATATTAAAAAAAAATATTGATAATAATAGTAATTAGTAAGTAAGAGAGTGACATTTTCCATACTAGATCTCCAAATATTTTAATAATTATTATAAGGTCTATTAAGGTTTCCTAACTGGAGAGCAGGCGGGGATTACATAATAAAAAATGTAAAGGATAAGAATAGTTGAAGATTTAATTGTGAAAAAATTAGACCTCGTCAGCACTAACTAATGCCATGTACTTCTGTACAAAATAGCTGTTATAAACTTATAAGTTCTTTGTACTGAAAGTCTGAAACTTATCAGATGGAATAATTTTATAACATTGCATTATTGTTAATTTTTATTTCCTTCTTATCAATGTTATTTATTTATTTATACTAAATGCTACATGAAGTGAATTATATCTTTAAATAAATTAAAAGGTTAAGTATATAGTTATTAGCTGAAGTTTAAGGGTTTAAACAATTTAATAGCTACTTTTTAATAATTATTAATAACTGATTTTATATAATATTTTAATCTGTTAACTTTATCTAATTTAATATTAAATAGTTATGACAATTAATATTTTATTTATTATTCTACTCCATATTTATACAAATTGTTAGCTGAATTTTCATGACATGTTCCAGACACGTAAACATCTCCATTCCCATTTAATTAAATTAAATATAGTTAATAAATTACAGTTTTATATAAATTGAAATAAAAAATTATTAAAAAATAACAAAATGTTGCGACTTTGAAAGTTGGATCATGTAAGTAGTTAATTAACTTGAAATAATTTACCCAAAAAAAAAATAACTTGAAAATCAATTATTGTACATTAAATAGTGGCACTGATAACTATGCAAAGAAACATAATATCAATTAATCGAATGAAGAACAAGTGTACCTTCCGAGTGAGGGAGATATCGGGGGAAGGGAAATCGGTGAAGCACGAGTGAGGCTCTCCCCACGTCGGCGCGTTCACCGGCAAGCACTTGCACCTCGTCATTGACTTACGGTCGTACGACAGAGAGTCTATCCTCATAGACGTGAACAGCGGTGCCGGCGTCCCAGGAGTAGCCGGTGCTGACGCCGCCGTCGGAGATTCCGGCGCAATTGGCGATCTCGTGTCGGGAGCCATCACAACCCCTCGCTCGCTAATTAATCAAGAAAAAAAACGACAAACCGAAAACAAAAGTTTTTTTTTTTTTTTTTGAACAGAGATTGAACTATTCGAGGACGACAGTTACATGATTTCTAAGTTTTTATAAGGTTGTCGCTACACTTTCGACTCGATCTTGCCCAGGATTGATATCAGTTCAAGAAAACGCTAATTCAGCATATATAAAAAAATGTTTTTTTTTGGTTGTTTTTAAAAGGATTTACAAGAAGGCAATGAAATTTACATACTGGGTAGTCTTTTTATAAATTTGATGCTAAGGAATGGAGGAAATGAAGAACAGAGCCACCTTAAACAACGCTAACAGAAAGAAGAAATGCAGAACATAAAATCAAAGTTTTTTTTTTTTTTTTGAGATCTGGAGGGTCGATGCAGAAAGTCAAAGTTATTACATACTGGGAAGGCTTTTGTTGGGGTGGGATCAAGGAAGAATAATGGAGGAGGAGGAGGAGGAATCCAGAATCAAGAATGAACTGGAAATGCAGAAAACTCAAAGACAGGAAGAAGAAGATGAAGAGAAAACGAGATTTGGTGAAGAGAGAGAAACACAAGAGAGCAGCAGAGAAGAGGAGTGAGGGACGAGGTCAGGTTTTTTGCATGTATATATAAGAAGACCAGATGGGGATGAACTTTTTTCTTATATCAGCTTAACCAGTAAATATTCAGGAAAAAAGGATCATTATTATTTAATTAATTTGGTAGTGGGATCGATGCACAGTACAATCAGGTGTAATGTAACCTTTGTCTTTTTATTAGTTTGAATACTTTGGTATTATTATTATTATTAAATTATGAAAATAAAATGTAATTAAGTATAAGTTAAAAATAAGTATTATTAAAAAGGGTTAATTGTCAATTTTCATCCTAAAGTTTGGACAGAATTTGAGATTTTCCCTTAATGTTTAAAATTTTAAATTTTAGTCCTAATGTTTGGACAAAATGAAAATTTCCCCCATTCCTTCATTTTACTGTTTAATACTAACAGAAATGTCGATCAAGTGACTTTTTAGTATAATAAATGGACAAAAATGCCCTCCATTATGAGTCAACTATCCTCAGCAAGTTCAAGCATTGTGAATTCACCAGGATATCCGAGGTTGAAAGGTTTCACATGTTGACCTTCCATAAGACGCATCAGACCTTCAACCTGTTCCACAAATAAATCATATTCTCAAAACAATGTTTTCCAACTACTTCAACTTATGTTGAGAAAAGCTGCTCATTGTCAATCCACACAGCTGCGGATAAAAATCGAAATCTGAAAGCTTCAATTAGCATGAACCCTAATTCACCACAGAACAGGACTTCAACTTGCAGATCGAAGTCGCCTTGTGTTTGGGAGCTGTGGTGGAGGCGGCAACTGAGCCATAGACCGACCAGTGGAGGAAGCTCTTGCCTAGAGCTAGGAAGTTGTTACAAAGCGAGTGGTTAAAGGCGAAAGGAGTCATTGATTCGAGGAAGGTCAGTTGACAAGATTCTTCAAATTTCAGGTTAAGATTGTCAGGGAGACGATGGATCGAACTTTGGCATTATGGAAGGAGGTTGGAGATGTTATTGAGGAAGAAGCATCATCTGCTGGGAGACAATCTTGAGCAGTTGAAGAACTTGAACATCAGAAGAAGTTCCATGGAGGGCATTTTTGTCCATTTAATAGATTTATGTTAGTGTTAAATGGCAAAGTGACGGAATGGGGGAAATTTTCATTTTGTCCAAACATTAGGACTAAAATTTAAAATTTTAAACATTAAGGGGGAATCTCAAATTTGGTTCAAATTTTAGAGGGGAAATTGACAATTATCCCTATTAAAAAATTGATTAGAAAAATAATATAGGAAATAAATAACATGATAATTAACCTTTTAAAATAAAAAATATTACATTTTTTTAATAAAAAACTTTACTTATAATTAACTGTGAGAAAAATGTAACTTCCCTTTTCTCTTAAAATTTGGACATTCATCTCCTAAAATGCAACACCCTTAAGCATACTGTTACTAAAAGACTAGGGTTTGGTTAAAAATGCTCTTAAAGGAAAATTTAAGGTTACACTGAACCAATTTCATCATATATTAATAAAGTTTCAATATTATATATTTATTTATTAATACAAGTAAACAAATGATAAATCTGATTATAAGGTATAACTGTTATTATACTTAAAGATTACTATAAAATTGCGGGTTAAATACCAAATATCTACCCGAAATTTGACCGTTTTACAAATAGTTACATCAACTTTGAATTTTTAAAAATGTCTACCTAAACTTTGACACTTGGGGCAAATTGCTACCTCGGTTAACATTTTCATTAAATATGGGCGTCGAAAAATGACGTGGCAACACATGATAAATCTCTGATTTAAATAAATAAATATTTTTTTTAAATACCAAAAAATCTGAATTTTTTTAAAAAAATTTGAAAAATCAATAGAGAAAATAAGAGTTTTTAATATAATACTTTTATTGAAAATATGAAACAAAATTTAAAAAAGAAAACTAATCAATAAAAATATTATATTAAAAACTCTTATTTTCTCTATTGATTTTCCAATTTTTTTGGAGTATTTTTAAAAAATTATTTAGTTTTTAAAATTAGGGACCAATCATATGCTGCCACATCATTTTTCGTCCATATTTAACGGAAAAGTTAACTGAAGTAGCTATTTGCACATTTGTCCAAAGTTGAGGTAGCCATTTTTTTAAAATTCAAAATTAAGATAGTTATTCGTAAAACGACCAAAGTTCGGGTAGCTATTTGATATTTAACCATAAAATTTGGTATTCTAGGTTACTCTGTACACTATGTAATTTGAAGCCAATGTTTAGCAAGAAACCCAGTAATATCATCAATATATATATATATAAGTCAATGATCAATTGATCATTCAATACCACCTATTCACCTGACTTAACAACTACTCCTAACTAATGTTATTGACCTTTATATATAAAAAGTAAGAACACATACTATATGCAAAATAAGACGATGTTACTAAATCCAACTGAAAGTCTAAATTAATGATTCTTATTTTTAGTATATAATAATATGAGTATAATTTATACCGATTGTACATAAATTTAGTAAATTAAGATATAAAACAAAAGCGTTAAAATCTATTTTTTTATTTCATATATATATATATATTGGTTTTTCATTAATAAATTCCGTTTAAAAATTATATATAAATCCGCAATTGCAATCCTATAATATTATTTAGTCCCCAAAGTTGACCTCTAAGGTTTCTAGTTTCTACCGTGACGTGAAGCACAATGGCGACCTTTTCATTCCATCACTAATAATTCCACCCCTTTTTTTTTTGGCCAACCCACCCCTTCAATAATGTAATAAACAATCATGCACTTTCAAGTTTCATTGTCATAGACTAAATCATAAATAAAATTAATAAAGTATATTAAATAGTTGATCATTTTAATTTATACATTTAATCTGTTTATCATAACTCTATTGATTACTCAATTCCTCAGTATATACATGTATTTAAAAAAAAATCAAATTATGCTCACTTTTATTAGAATAAATAAACTATTTGGTTTTGTCTATCAATCTTCCATATGTTGATTAATATATAACAAATAATATATATTTAAATGCCTTGATAGCAGGACTCCCAATAGCTAAGGGAGTACGTTGCCTTTTTAAAGGTCCACTGTGACTCTCAGCTGGTGGTCAACCTAATAAAGGGAGACTATGTGACGAAGGACGAGTAAATAAAAAAAATATCTCAAGGAGGCAAAAGCTTTAATAGAAGGCTTCACTAGTTTTGAAATCAACGTCATTCCCAGGGATGCTAATAGCGAGGCTGACGCTTTGAGTAAATACGTGTGGCAATCAATGACTCTCAATATACATTTTATCGAATGCGTCACCCGTCCCAGTTCATTAAAATGTTTCAGTACTGATAGGACGGCTGATTGGGTGACGCCCATCATAGAATTCTTTGAAGGAGGTATCGAACCTCAAGACAAGATCGAGGCAAAAAGGATAAGACACTTGACACTAAGCTATATTTTCATAGGTGGGATCCTCTATAAAAAAAAAAAGGCTTCTTAACACCCTACCTTAGGTGCGTCGCCCCTTCGGAGACCACATCCATCCTTAAGGAATTGCATGAAGGATACGTCGCTTGCCATGAAGGGCGAGATCAATCGTCCAGTAAGCGTTAAACCAAGGTTATTATTGGCCAACAATGAGCCAGGAGGCAACAGAGTTAGTGCATAAATGTGAATCATGCCAAAAATTCACACCACGAATTGGGCGCCCCCGAATTGACTCCTATATGCGTCGTCTGTCCATTTGTGCAGTGGGGCATCAATTTCCCACTACAAAGTCGCGTTATACGTCTGTCCATTTCCCAAGTCAAAACAAAGGTGCTGTATAATCGTCGCCATTGATTACTTCCCAAAATGGACCGAGACAAAAGCTCTGGCGTCGACTACGGAGTTCCAATTAAATTTATGAAGTCACAGAACATATCTAGCTATGGAATGCCCAATGTATTGGTCAGTGACAATGACCCTCAATTTGCCGGAAATGAGCTACGATGATTTTGTAAGGAGTTAAAAATTGAGCATCAACATGCCTCAGTAAAACACGCTCATACAAATGAACAAGCATAAGCGGCGAAAAAAATCATCCCTAACGAATTGAAGAAAAGGATTGACGCCCCAGAAGCGAAATGGACTGAGGAACTTGAAAATGTTCTTTGGTCCATACGTACAACACCTAAAAAGGCTACAAGTGAAACCCCATTCAGTTTGGTGTACGGTTTGGAGGTAGTCACTCCTACGGAGATAGTAGTTCCATCTCATCTGGTAAAACATTATGAGAGGATGCCAAATTATGAACAGAGACGCATTGCCTTGGACTTCGTAGAAGCAAAAAGGCGGACTTCATAAAAAATCCAATCAAGCATGCAGTTCGCCACCGCTCGGTAGTACAATAAGTGAGTATCTTCTCGCCAATTTTACGTGGGGGAAAGAGTATGGAAGAGAAATGAGTTTTCACACTTGGACAAAATGAAAAAGTTGTCACCAAAATGGGAGGGACCGTCGTCATTCCTCACCCCAACGCCTACGTCCTAGATGACACGGAGGGAAAGAAATTGAAGAACACTTTCAATGCTGAACACCTAAAGAAGTTTTTTGCATAGTTAATTTATGGTGGCACCTAAGGTATTGACATCGCCTACATAAAATTCGAAGCAAATCTGGTATGAAAAACTTAATTGTTGGAAAACTTAAGTTCTTAAGAGCGCCGCCAATGAATTATTCAATTGATGGAGACTCAAGGTGTATTTATAGGCGACGCAAACATCAATTAAATGAACACATTCGAGAACACACACTACTAGAAATACTACTTTTACCGGTGAAGCTTAGTCATCAGTAAAATATTTTTTTCGTTGGTAAAAGTTGTTGGTATAACGCGACAGGTAAATCTTTTATCGGCGAAATGAGGCCTTGACGGTAAAGGTGTCTCCTATTACTGACATAATATCGCTGGTAAAGATATTTAATTACCGATGAATTTAGGTCATCGGTAAATGTCTATATTTACCGGCGACCTAATTTAGCCGGTAATTTTGTATATTTTATATAATATACAGAATTTGTGGGGTATCAACTTAACCTGTTGAAAAAAAGATGCAACAACCAACTTCCTTTTCATACATAACCCAAAATTTACAATAATAACCAGACCTATTCAATCCAAAATATACAATCAACGGTTTTTGTCCCATCAAAATGAGAACTTACAAAATATGGAGGTATTTGTCCTATCAAAGTGACAAATTACAAAACATTGAAACCATAATATCCTTCTTCTAAGTTCGTCGTCACCCATCTGTAATCAAAATACATATTGTTTCAGTAACATTTCTGTCTGCTCATGCATGTAACCCAAGAATATGTAAAATGCATGATCACATACATATATGTGATTTGAGATAAATGGAAGTATCAACATATGAAATTTGTAATTTTTTCGCGTACCTTGAGTCTCATCACTGTCGGTAACCGGAGGTTGTCTAACATTCATCAATAAGTCAACCTTCTAACTAAGTGTGTGGAAGTTCAGTTGCGTATCTAAAGTCTTATCTTCTGATGCTTGTAGATGCTCCTTCAAGGTACTATTTTCAGCACACAACTCTTCAAATATCTTCTTGTACTCCATCATCTGTGAGCTACATGTGTCACTAGTGCAATATGGACGTCGTTTATACTTTGAGGGCTCATTCCTTTGGTCTCGTACTTTTAAGTATTTCTCATCCACATTAGAAGTTACCTCTTCAACTCATCTTGCGCTATCCATTCATCCACTTGTGTCTGCAGTGCAAATTTCAAACTATCTAAACTATGAAATATGATAAAATTCTCACTTGAATGCAATGATATTTTCCAGACTTACCATAATTTCAGCCGCAACAATATCACAGGGGGCATCTTTTCGATTTGTATGTACCCGACGATAATGAGCATATTCCGACAGTGGAACACTATTGTTTTTCTCTTTCTATAACGAATGTGTTATTGAAAGCAATATAATAATTTTAGAACATAAATGCATTTGTCATAAACGGGCTTATACCTACCTACTCATGATCAATCCTAGCATGGCTAACACTTTCAGAGGTGTGTAGTGCTAATTGCTTTTCTCGATTTCCTTTATTACGGTTGCACTTGACCTCTATGAACGAGCTAATGACAAAGTACTCCTTGAATATATAATTCTATGAAACATAACATAATGAAAGAATGAAAGATTTTACTTGGTGCACTTTAGAATTAAAGTGCTTTATTAGGTATTTCCATTATGTCTCTCAGTAGCCCTCTGGCCTTTCTTTAATCATGCAACATCAGTATCATAAGGCGTATAGTACAACGCCTTGATGATGACTCTATTATCGTTAAACTGCGTTCCTAACTTCTTCATGGTAGCCCATTTTATCATCTCATTGTCTTTGTCAATGTCAAACTTATCCTGCACAAATTAGATCTAATTAGATGCATTTGAATTCTATTAAGATGAATTGAACATATAATGATAGATGAAAAATCCACTTACACAAATAATCTCACATATATTTCTTTCTGCCTTTCCGGTACCCCTGCATCGCCGCATGTTCCTCACCAACTTGGCACACATGGTGTGGCATTTTCCGGCATACGGACTAACCAACCACAATAGTTACTAAACTTACTTGTATTTTTTCCAATTGATTCTTCTTTTGCATTAAACTTCATTAGCAGTTTCGTTCCTGCAGACATTTTCATTAGCTCTACATTCCTTGTGTGTTCTCGTCCCTGATTTTTGGTGGTACCTCCCAAATAAAAGTTTAATAGGTTGAACAAATACTCATTACGCATATAAAATACAAAAAAAATACAAACTTCTTGCGGATGGGCCCTCCATTGAAATTTGTTCATTTGTAGTGGGATGTTCTGTTGATGGTGGATGTTCAACTTCTGGAATCTATCTTGTTGAACCTTTCGAGGTTATTCTTTCTCTACTTGTCATTTTAACTTGCAACGGACGAATGATATTAGTATCATATTACCAAATTTATCAATGAATTATACACATGAACATTGATAGTTATACCTTGAACTGAAAATATTAAACAAAGAGAAAAATACCGAAAAACACAAACATGTTATCCAATCAAATCTTCTAGTTCGTCCATATCATCCACCATATCATCAACATTTCTTGCATCAACCTTAACGCTTTCTACATCAACACATTTATGCATGAATTCACTATCATTCAGATTCATCTCCGTAGAGTATTGATATGAGACGATCTCTTGATGAGGTTCAACGCCTTCTGCCAACATATGTAATCGCATGTCGAACTGTTTTGTGGGTTCCACATCTAACCCTAAACTCCATTCACAATCTATGAGTTTTTTTTAACAGAATACTTATCGGGCCTGATTCGCTAAAATATAAGACTCATTCATCTGGAAAAAAAATGATGTCCTCGCCGAAGTAAACCCAAATTCATCCTGCCTAACATTTCTTGTATTAACCACATCAAACCAATCACGCTTAAAAAGAACAACGTGATTAGAATTTAAGTAAGGCAGTTCGATGATCTCTTGCACAACTTTAAAGTAATCAACATTACTCGATTGGGGATTCTGATCTTGAGCACTATAAAAACATGTTGTATCAGCAATTGTGAGGACTTCACAATTATGTACTAACCGTGAGCTAACTAACTCTTTAGTGTGAAACTTAAATCTGTTTACTTCATAACCGCTATAACTTTTCAATTCGGGCAGTGGTTTATTGGCCAGAGCTTTTAACTGTTCTGTTTTGGTGTTCAATCTTTCACATTGCATGCGAGCAATCTGAAAAAGTTGCGAACAATTGTGCAATATAAGTGTCATAACATATGTAATTAAATAATAGTCTCACAGTTGCACTAACCCTATTTTCAAACTAATTTGGAAACTTCTTGTTGTGCATTAACTCCAGCGCTCGAGGATTCAACCTTTTTCATCGTAACATGCGCTTATGTTCACTTCATTAGAACACATAATTCATAAGTAATTGATTTTTTATAACAACAAATATTTAGTTTTCAAGAAATAGCACTTACTCAATGAAGGGTTGAACCTTCTCACATTGATTCAATATATACGTGTGACATTTATGTCTTTCATCAGGACTTGATTCACGAACAACACAACCCTCTAATGGTTTGCCGATTATTTGAAAGACTGACAAAACGTGTGCACTGTGTTTTTGATCGATCCTATAGTTTCGCTCAATTCTTGTAAATCTAGTTTCAACATCACGTAGATACCTTGAACAGAACGTCATGCACTCTGTGGCAATCTAGACTTCTGCTATAGAGGCTTCTGGATGTCGTCTATTGCGAACATATGATTTCATTATACCCATTATCCTATGAAGCAAATGTAATAACATTTAGCAATGTAGTTGTACAAAATATGTCATTATGTATGGAAGTTTGTGTTTACCTTTCAATGAAGTACATCCACCGGAATTGAACTAGTCCACCAAGTTTGGCCTCTTCCACTAGATGAATCGTTAAGTGCATAGTAATATTTAAAAATGCTGGTGGAAAAATCCTTTTGAGGTTACACAATATCACTAGCATATTACACTCTAATCTGTCCAAGTAATCCTTCCTCAATTCTTTCGAACATAGTATTTTTAAAAGCATTACTTAGCTGCACAAGTGTAGTCACCACATTTTTAGGTAGAAGACCCGATTCGACTATTGGCAAGAGACGTTGCATAAGTAAATGATAGTCGTGACTTTTCAACCCAATGATTTTGTGTTCCTTAACTAAAACACAACGTGAAATATTGGATGAGAATCCACTAGGAATTTCCAAGTCTTTCAAAAACCTACACATAATAGCTTTTTGATCGCTTGATAGGGTATGGTTGGCCGCAGGTATCACCTTCTTTGCTCATTTTGTTATTAGATTGAATAAACGTCTTATCCCCATGACTTGCAAGTCAAGACGAGCATTCAAATTATCGTTGCTCCTAAGAGGCACTCCTAACATTTTTCACAAACATTTTTCTCTATATGCATGACATCCATATTGTGGGGCAATAGTAAGGACTTCCAATTTGGTAAGTTAAAAAAATGCTTCATTTTTTTCCAAATCCCAGTAGAGGACTCCCGACCAATCTTAACTCATTATTGTGTTTTCCCATAAGTAGTGTTGTTTTGCAGTTGTGCTAACACCTCATGACCAGACAATCTTTTTGGTTGTGAACGAAAATCTTGCTTCCCATCAAACGAGGCCCTATTGGTTTGAAATTGATAATCATTTGGAAAAAAAACTTCAATGACCCATATATGCAGTCTTTTTCCCATCTCGCAAATGGTGTGAACATGTTTTCATGTTACATATTGGGCAAGCTAAAATACCTGAGGTTGACCAGCCATATAAATTGCCATATGCTGGAAGATCATTTATAGTCCACAAAACTGTTGCACGAAGCCAGAAGTTCTCCTTTGCAGAGGCATCGTAAGTAATCACCCCTCATCTCACAACAGAATCATCTCATCTATCAACAGTTGCAAATATACATGAATATCATTACAAGTAGATTTGGAGCCAGGAATTATCATAGAGAATAGATACGTTGGATCCTTCATACATTCATGGGGTGACAAGTTGTATGGTATAAGGATCACATGCCACATACTGTAAACTTGGTATTGTTAGAGAATGGATTGAAACCACCACTTGATAATCTCAACCTGATGTTTTGAGGTTCTAAACCAAATTCAGGGCATACACCATCAAGCGCTTTCCAAGTGGCAGTATCAGCTGGATGCCTCATCACGTCATCTTTAATGTGTTCTTTTGCATGCCACCTCATACTTTTTGCTCTCTTTATTGGCATAAATAACTTTTGCAACCTTGGGATTAGAGGGAAATAACGCAGTCTCTTTGCTACTACTTTTTTTCCTTTTCTTCTTCAGATTAGTGTTTCTATTATTAGACCCAATCATGGATCTAGGTTTCACCCACCTAGATTAACAACATACCGAACAAACATCTGCAGTTGAGTGCTCTTTAGTAAACAAAATGCAGTCCTTTGGACAAGCATCAATCTTGTCATACTTTAAGCCCAATTCATAGATGGCCCTTTTGGCATCCCTATATGCGGCATGTGCAATGTTTCCTTCCGGCAGACATATTTTGAAAAGTTTCATAAACTCATCCATTACTGAATTACTTATTCTATAAATGGACTTTATGTGCAATGACTCAACTATATAGGACATCTTGGAATAATTAGTACACTCTGGATATAGACTTTTTCCACAATCTTCTAGAAGCTTGTAAAACGCTGATGCATTAGCATTTGGGTTCTCTTCTCCATTCGTCCATTCCCGTGCACCAGTGACGTCATAAACCATTTCATGCATTTCATCAACATTTCTTACACCACTACTTGAAGATGGTACAAACTCTTCATCGGGATAAATCCAATTGGTGTAACTTTGCACAATACCTTTCCATAATAAATGGTTTTCCACAACATATCTTGGCTTATGAAAATGATTATTACAATGCATGCACGACAACGAATTGTAGTGTTTCCTTCTGCATCTAAAATAGTCCTATTACTGAAGGCGGAATCTAGAAAGTTGTTCATCCCAATGTTATAATCTTCGCTTAATCTAGATTTGGACATCCAACTCTTATCCATTTTGTATGATTACTGAAAAAATTGACAATGAAACTCCATAAGAATGCCCAAAACTACCCAAAATTCGTCAATCGATACAACAAAGCCTAGATTAGAAGTCAAAACAAGCCTAGATTCATACACAATCATAAATGAAAAGTAAAGAGACCATGTTCAATAGGAAATCAAAACGAAAACATCTATACCAACAACAGTTTAGGAGCCTCTGTTTAGCATAAAATCAACATGAAATTCAGAACTTAATCAACAAAATTTCAGCCGCATACAAAATCAACAACACTTAATCAACATGAAAATAAAGCTTACAGCTCACAGCACAAAACATGAATTTCGACAATTAATTCAGCAGCTACATGAAATTCACTTAATTCGACACTTTATTTTCTACAACCCACAACTCATACATGTACAACCAATTCGACACTTAAACAACAAAAATTGGCATTAAACAACAAAAAATCAAAACAAAGTCATACAACAGTGGATGATCGGCAGTCGCGTGGAAGTTCCAATTGAAGAAGTTACCTTGAAGATTGAAGAGTTTCCAATTACCAGAAGCATGGACATTCGATAGTCGCAGTCAGAGTCAATCGTCCTTTGGCAGTCCCAATCGCAGTTCGACAGTAGTATTTATCTGGTTCTTCAGTTAGGGCTCCCAAACTTTATATTACCGACAAAGTAAACAACCTCGTCGGTAAAAGAACACTTTTACAAGTGAGATCATTTAATTCGCCAGTAATTGTAAGGATTTACCAGCGAATCATCAATGTGGCCGCGAAATAACTTTTAGCGACCAACTTTTTTAAGTCGCCGGTAAAACATTTTTGCCGACAACTTTTACCGACGATTCTTTTTTACTCGCCAGTAAAAGCCTTACTTCCAGTAGTGACGTCTTTATAGTAAAGTGGATATTCCATTAAAACAAACACTTACATCAAAATAATTTCCAAGTATGGAATTTTAGATGCATCAAAATTAACATTCCATTAGTCCAAAACAGGTTGAATTTTAGGTGTCGTTTTAGCATCATCTTCATAAGAGTCGTTGAATCCATCGCGATCATGCAATGCCTCAGGTTTGTCCAGTTCAGTCTGAGTTGCTTCGGGCGTCGCTGTTTTCCTTTTGTCCTTACGGGCCGCCACCTCCTTTTCGTGCTTTTGCGACTTCAGGAAAACTTGAAACTCCTTCACTTGGTCAACAGGAAACACCGGTTGAACTTCTTTTATTTGAGTGCCAAATCACCATAAATTTTGATGAGTTTGGGCAAATAGTGGATCTCGACGACCTGATCAAACACAAGTGTCTTCTTAAACGCTTCCATCCTGCTCGACGCCCCAGCCTTGGCAGCGTCCCTCTCCTTCTCGACAGACTCCTTCCTTTCGAGCGTCGCCTCCATTTTTTTTATGGACGCATCCTGGTTCTTAGCCAGTGTCGCCACTCTCTTCTCGGCATTGCGAGCATCCTAAAGTGTCCTTTTCTTAGCCTCCCGATACTCAGTCAGTTTCTGGGAATACTTGGACACTTTCTCCATTGCAAACTCAGCCTTGGAGATTGCTCCATCCTTGAGGCGGCGCTCCTCGACCAAATCGTCCTTGAGGCCTCCTCTTCAGGGGTGGCGCATTTATGGGTCAGGTTGACGGTTGGAGCCTCAACCTCCGTCTTAGAGGCGACGACCTACGAAAAGGGAATAACATAAAGCCGTTGAGAAAAGTTTACTTAGGAAATATTCTAACATGAAAGGAAAATAAACTTCACTGTTGCCAAGGGTGCGAGGTGGTGTTTCACGACCCATTCAACCCATCGAGGATCGCATTGCAGCGGGTGCCACTCCTAGAAGGAACAAGCCCACTTAACATGTGAAATTAGAGGTCTGTTTGGCAGAGGTTGATGCCCTCAACAAATTTGGCCCCTCGAATGCGACGCCAGGGCTCCCAAGTCTGCCTTCAATTTTCTTTAATGGGAGCCTCATGAAGGTGTTCCCGCATAATAAAACGGGGGCCCTCATAAGGACCCAAAGATTCCACCTATACAACAGGCGACGCCGAAAGGGTGGGGGAGGCTTCTCGACCAGGCGACACCTCCATCGGAATGACCGAGTCCTGAGGAAACAAATTGATCTTTGGGCGCCGCCTGCTTAGGACCTAGAGGTCATGGACCGTAAGGATACATTTTCTTCCAATAGTACAAGCGTCGATCCTCATGTAAAATGGGAGACTCGTACTACTTCGTCGCTAAAATGGAAAATACTCGGCAAAACATTACATCGTTCATGTACTGAGAGTAAGAGACTATACTTTTATACGCCGCCACTGCGGTGTTAGTCTCCTCATCGAGGAACATGGGCAGCGCTGGTTGGGGATCAGGAGGATGCAGGTTTTCCTTTTTTCGAGCGACGTCCCTTTCTCTTTTGCTATTTGCGTTGGGGCTCATCCTCAGCTAAAACAACTTCGGTCGCCACCTAAGGTGGTTCGGAATCAAGGATAACAAATAGATAATCGAAACTTATATTAAAGAAAAAGGAGAGTTAGAACAATACCCAGTCAATTGGTGGGACAGGTTCTGAAGACTTGATTTCGACACTAAAGAGTGACGCCTCTGACGTATTAAGGGATATGTACGAGGGGATTCCCTTAGAATGATCCAAGTATATCGGGTTTAATGAATTTATGTCATATTCGGTGTACTCGGAAAGTAAGGGAGCATGATCAGTTTTTTGCGTACGAAGAGGCCAGACAACGCCCCCCTTCAAGAAAAATATTTGGACTTCCAATTAGAATTGATAGATTTAAAACCACTAACTAAGGGACGCTTAGAGTCCTAGGACCAATTGGTCCATCCAATGCGACGAGCCTTCCAGTCCTCGAACTCTGGGAAACACGTTTGAAAAATAAAAAAGGTGGAAATCATTGGATTGAAGGCGGTAAAAGGTTCAAAAAAGTGTGAAAGAATATATTCAACCTCTATTAAAGCACTGAATCCAAAAACATACCCATATGCGCAAGGCGTTGGGTGTTAATTGGGTAGGAGCGATGCCATAATACATGCATAACTCCTTTAAAGAATTGCAAGAGAGTAAGCGAATCCCTGCATCTATCTGAGCTAGATAAATGGTGGCTTCGTCCTCTAAGGGATGACAAATGGTGTAAGGGGCATCACTAGGAATATCACAGGGAATAAGATATTTAGGGCTTTAAGCGTTGCTCATACTCGATAATCCCATCCCCAAACAAAGTTTTTAGGAGTCAAAAGGTAGAGTTATGGATCTACTGGAGGAAGAGGAATGGAAATTTCCTTACCATCAAGAGCGCCGCTCGAGGCATTTTTGATTTATCGTATAAGCGTTGAACCTCCGACGCCGTGAGATAACATCAAGCAATGATGCTTGTATAAGTGGCGACGCCTATAAGGCAAAAGCTCAGGGAGTTTAAAGAGAGAAAATGTTAGAGAGAAGTCAGAGCGATAGGAAGGTAAGAGTTCGAATAATGATGAAGTATAGTGGACCAAAATCAACAACGGTCACTTTCTCGAAATACGAAACGTGAAGCCATCATGATCGTTGGATCACAACGGTCATATCGAGATGATGATGTCATCCAAGGAAGATGAAACGTTTGGACCTTTTTCAAATTTTCCCGGTCATAAAATTTTGAATTTCGCAACTAATTGATAAAGACCAAAAGACCTAGAAGGCGACACCTATGATAGAAGCATAACCAACCATTAGTGAACTCCAGATTGGCTCGCCTAACAATAAACCAGGGTGTCACCATATGATCTGACCTGATAAGATAGTTGTCCTTATAACCAGTGATGTGACCCCGTTTTCTTTTCCGAGCGATAAAAAACAACTACAGTCAAAGGAAATTAACCACGATAAAGAAAATTAACTCGGTCAGCGGGGTAACTTTCCCTATAAAGAACTTGGCATTTATTGTTCAGACGGGACTATTGCATTTATTACACTTCACAGTTTTACCGCTCCTGAAAACCTGTATTGACTTAAGCTTAAGAGAGAAACAAGGGAAAAATATGAAATAAATGTAACATGTTTGCCAAAAATGGTGGTTGATGGAACTAGTTTTGGAGTGTAGGTAATTGATGTAACACGTTTACTGTTGTAGGTTTTAGATGGAAACGTTTGTTATTCCGTCTGTTTGCCCGTTAAAAACCAGCATGTGCCAGCCACGTGACATGATTTGTCAGATTTAATGAAATATTTTTGTAAATGCCCAAGATACCCCTACACCTATTTCCCTCCACTTCCCTTCTTTGTTCGTACATCCATACCCATACTGACACAAACGAAAATAACATATCAGAGAAAAAGAGACTATCAGTCAATGACATAACAGACAATAGATTCAACCTTTAGTAGATAGAAGTATGGATCACAACGTGCATACCTTCCAGTTGTCAAGTAAATTTCCTCTCAAGTCTAGCTCCTCCAAATCTGTAACGAAACTTTGTGTCAGCAAAAGACAATATCCTCTCAAGTGCTAATAGAGAGAAACAAAAGGATTACTTCGAATCCTCTTAATCTTAATACTTCGACTCATCCAGTCTCATTAACTTTGTTGTGAGTTATCAGTTGTAAATGGAACAAACTTTGTATGGTAAATACAGGAAACCTGTTCAAATGGGAACTAATATAAAGTCCTACTTGCTCCAGATTAAGAACATAACTGAAAGTGCAAACACGTTCAAACTTACTTGGCAGGATAGAGGCAATGCCAACCGTATCCCCGACAGAGCTAACACCTAAATAAGCAACCGATGCACTTTTCAACTCGTCTAAGCGGTTCACCTTCTCCTGAATCTTGTGTTCTCCAAGAAGCTGAACAGAAACACGTCTGTTGCCTACGGAGAGTACATACATCTCATCTGCAGCAGCACAGACGAGACAATAACAGTCACAAATGGAATGAAACAAAATATATAAGCTAGATTTTATAAAATGCCAAATATTACTATTACTATCTGGAGCAACTTCATCTCAGTCGATGGGAAGAATCGGCAAAATATTGATCGCCAATTTTCAATCTACTTTAGAACATGAGATATCGACATTCATACACAGCACCAGAGGATGATATGAGAGCTGAAAAGCACATTCATCGTACCGTTGTCTTGTTGTGTGGAGGAGGCAACATATCTCAGTTGGAAAGCCTCGATCAGTGTAATACCGGAGCTCAAATTGTGGAAACACAGGAAAGAGGCAGACCGCCCTGATTTTGCTTGGAAATAGCGAACACCGTTGATGGACCCGTCATGCTTGGCTTCCTCATCGTCCCAATCGACTCCGACAAAGGTGCCTTCGTATCCTTGGACAGGCCCTATCCTTGCATCCCTCATCACTTTCCAACAGGTATAGAGAGAACATCAAACTCCATATTCTGCTTTCAATTGATGCCTCTTCTGCTTTTGTGTGCCCTTTCCGTTTATCTGCAGAATACGAGTCTTGAACCCCTAGATCCCTGTTGGAATTTAAGCCAGTTGGGAGAAAGAAAATGAGTAATAAACCAGATCAAATACGGAATCCATCTAAAATCCAACAGAACTAACGCATATATGTTATAGGAAGAAGACAGTGGCATTTCAGAACTTTCACTATATAAAAACGTCATGTGCAGGGCATGTGCACACTTAACGGATATTTTGGACGGAAACATAACGACTGCATCAAATACCTACAACATCAAACATGTTGCATTAAAAACTACAAATGTGTCGCTTTGACAACTTTGGGCAAACATGTTACATTTTTTTCATACTTTTCCCGAGAAACAAACGGGAACACCAAGGGTTTTCCTTCGTGCAGGTTCTAGAGCAATCAGGAGCAATGCCTAGTGAAAACATCTTTGAAAGTACGTGATCCAACAGAACTCAGAACCTTGATTATTGGTTCAATTCAAAGTTAGATTCATTATTACATTTAAGAGAGAATACTTTGATTTTTGAAAATATTTTTTTCACATATACATAATATACATATATTATACATATACATAATATACATATATTATACATATACATAATATATATATAGTATTACATAGACATAATATAAATATATATTATACACATATATATATATATATATTAACAAGTATATTATACATAAATATATAATATATGTATATAAACCCTCAATTTTATTTCACATTTAGAAAATACAAATATGAGAGAAATATACCTAACTCATTGGAGGTTTAAATACCGTACGAGAAACAGATTGATAATCACCAATATCGTTTTTCACTCATTTTTTTCTCTCATTTTTTTTCACTCACTATTTTTTCTTTTCTTCATTGTTCACTTCTTCCTTTCACGAAGCCTCCCCTGAAATTCATTCATCCATCTCCCTTTTATAGAAGAAATGAATACTTATTTAATAATTTTTTTTAAAAATAATTAAAAAAAACGTTTTTTTTAATAATAAAAAATAAAAACGGTGGATAAGAGGAAATTTTCCACAGTTGGAATATTTTATTATTTTTTTAAAATATTTATTAAAAAAAACTTTTATTTTTAGTTTTCAAATATATATATTTATATATATATACATATATATATATATATATATATATATATATTTTTCCAATCTCGATTACTCATATACAGTATTTTGATCCCGAGCCAAAATCAGGTGTTTACAGTTGCTCCTCTTTGAGCACGCGCTAATGGAAGTGATCTCATGAGTGTGTGTTCAAAGCCAAACAAGTGATTTTGACTACTCTCGCTTCATTATTTACATACTAGACAAACATTGTCGCGCAACTTTCGGAAGTTGGATTTCTACAAGTCCCGATTGTTGACGATGATTTGTGGAAATTGAGCGCGTAAACGTTCCACAGCTTGTGATTCCCAGAAGTTGGACACCTACAAATCCTGGTTGTCGAGGATGCCTTGCGGAGGCTGAACACCTAAAGGCTCCACTCGTCGGCTTGTGACTTGTTAGGGATGACTTGCGGAGTCTGAATACCTAAAGGCTCCGTTTGTCGTCTTGTGACTCCCAGAAGCTGGATAACTACAGGTTCTGGTCATCGAGGATGAATTGCGGAGGATGAACACATAAATGATCCGCTTGTCGGCTTGTGACTCTTAGAAGTTAGATAACTACAGGTTCTGGTCATCGAGGATGACTTGCGGAGGCTGAACATCTAAAGGCTCCACTCGTTTTTTTTTAATTACCAGAAGCTGGATAACTACAGGTTCTGGTCGTCGATGATGACTTGCGAAGGCTGAAACCTAAAGGATCCGCTCGTCGTTTTTTTTTCCAGAAGCTTTGTTGTGGGTGACTTACGGGGGTTGAGCACCTCAAGGCCCCGTTCGTCAGCTTGTAACTTTCAGAAGCTGGACATCTACAGGTTCTGATCGTTGGAAATGACTTGCGGAGGTTAAGCACCTAAACGCTCCGTTTGTCGGTTTGTAACTCTCGGAAGTTGGATATCTACAAGTCCCGATTGTTGATGATGACTCGTGGAGGTTGAGCACCTAAATACCCTGTTCATTAGATTGTAATTCACTTTGGAGGTAAAAACCCTTCTCGAGATGTCTGACTGCTTGTGCGGACTTCTCAGTCTGTTTTCTCATTAATCAACTTTGGAGTCCTTCTTGATGGAGTTCCCTAAAGCCATTCATGCTATGTTCACAATGTGTATCCATGCAAGTTGTCGAGGCAACTCAAATTAATGCCGATCACAACTTCTTTTTATTCCTACCGTGGAAAACAATGTCGTCCACTTTTAAGCATTTTTTTATCTCTTGATTTTCTTTTCTTTTGCTACGGTGTTTTTTTACCGCACCTCTAAGTTCCCTTATTTTTTTTCCTAGGGTCGCCCTTTTGGGTTTTCCACCTAGCAGGGATTTGATTCCTTTGCTTTTGCCATGATCGCCCTTTTTAGGGATTTTTAATCATGTCCCTCTTCCCTAAATTTTGCCTAAATCGCCATTTCGGGTTTTCGATTTAGCGGGAATTTATCTCATTTTTGGAGGGTCGCTTATGATTACGAGTTTTTTTTTGCATCCATATTTATTGGATTGGGGAGTTCTTTGTTGTCCATGTCAGTGATGATCATGGCTCCGCCGCTGAAAATCTCTTTGATGACATAAATCCCTTCATATTTAGGTACAAACTTGCCCCGAGAGTCTGGATTGACTTGAAGTTTTTTATAAAAAAACAAATCTCTCGCTTTTCTATCTTTTTGGTACGTTTTTTTTACTGCACCTCTCGGTTCCCGTAATTTGTGCCTAGGTTGCCATTTCGTGTTTTCAACCTAACAGGGATTTGATTCCTATCCTTTTTCCATGATTTTCCTTTTGGGGATTTTCAATCATGCCCCTTTTCCCTAAATTTTGCGTAAACCGCCCCTTCGGTTTTTCAATTTAGCGGGAATTTTCTCTCACTTTTGGAGGTTCGTTTTATGGTTACGAACTCCTTAAGGATAGTATTTTCTGACCGCGTCCATATTGATTGGACCGGGGAGTTCTTGGTTGTCCATGTCGGTGACGATCATGGCTCCTCTGCTGAAAGTCTCTTTGGCGTCATAAGACCTTTCATATTTAGACACAAAGGTGCCCGAGAGTTTGGCTTGACTCGAAGATTTTTTTTATGAGAATTAGATTGCCTGCTTGTAATTCTTTTGAACTGACTTTCCTATTAAATGCACGAGCCATGCGTTGCTGGTACAAATGCATGTGGCACTGCGCGATGAGCCGCCTTTTGTCATGAGGTTCAATTGCACGTATCTGCATTTTGCCTACTCTGATTCGTCCTTCTCTGCCTCAGCGACAATCCTAGCTGACGGGAATTCTACTTCAATTGGCAATACGACTTCGATCCCGTAAACAAGGGAGAATGGGGTTACCCCTGTTGGCGCATATATTGAGGTCATGTATGCCATAAGTGCCCAAAGCAGCGTATCATGCCAGTCCTTTAATTGTTGCTTCCACTGCGCCATTCATTTGTGGGGCGATATGGAGATGAATTTTTATAGTTGACCACAACTCATCGACCAATTTAAATTTCTGGCATTGCGGTGATGATTGACTTCAGCATCCCATGACACACGATGATGTCCTCGCTGATGAAAAATTCAATTGCCTTTGTCGTTATTGACGCCGGGGTAATAACCTCTATCTCTTGGTGAAGTAATCGATTGTAATCAATATGAATTGATAACCGTTGGACACCTTTGGAAAAATCATGTTGATTACATCGATGCCCCACATTGAGAAAGACCATGAGGAAATCATGGGACAAAGCTCGTGCAGTGGTGCGTGGATTTGGTCCACGTACACTTAACAGAGGTGATATTGTTGGACATGTTCTATACAGTCAACCGTCATGGTGAACCAAAAGTACATAAGTCACGCACGTTCATGTGTGGGCCTCAACAACCTTCATTAATTTCTTCCATTAGATACTCAACTTCTTTAGCATTCATACATCTCAAATGGGTGTAGTCGGGTCACTGGGAAATTAATAGGAAGTCATTCCTCGCATGACCATTCAAACATTTTCTTGTGGCGATCTCTGGGAACTCCGTACGCCAGGTATCTTGTTATATCAGTGAGTCATGGTTGACCGTATGATTCTTCGATTGTACAACAATAGGCTGAAACTTCTTTGATTTTGATCTCCATTGGCAGTTTTTGGTTTCCCAGAGAAATTTTACTCATGGGTGCGAGCGTTGCCAATTTTTTGAACGCAAGGACGCAAATAAGAACACAAGGTAATTGTTGGCCTGCTTCTCTTCTTCCCAGCTTTCATCCCCGTGGTGACGACATTGCTGGCGTCGATGTTGATGTCCCTTCATGGGTTTCTCCACCTTTCAGGGAATCCGATCTGTTGGAAGTACTCCGTCTTGCTGTGACGGAACTTTTCGTAGTGACTACATTTCAAGCCTTTCTGATCGACGCCGCCAACAATGGCGTCTCTCTGCATCGACAACGACGTCTCCCCTGTTGTCAACAATAGTGAGCGTCAACAATGGCATCTACTATGCAGGAGTCAACAACAGCGTCTGTCCCGTGTCAACAATGGTCACTCTTATGCATGAGTCAACAACGGAGTCTTCCCTGTGTCAACAATGGCGACTCTTCTGCAGGGGTCAACAACGACGTTTGTCCCGTGTCAACAATGACATCTTGATGGTGTCTCCCTTGTGTTAACAATGGCGTCTATTCAGCTCTATTTAAGTCGCCTATGCTTTAGCTCGATCAAACGACAGAGAGTTATTTTTCTCTATCTCCTTTACTTTGTAAAACAACCTTCCTTTTCCCGGTGGTCAAATGTGGTCTGGTAGCGTGGGTTGGTTTGACTCCGATTGCCACTTCCTCTGCGCGAGGCGTAACATAGAAGACTGACTCAATTCTGACGATGAGAACCTCGACGTTCCTCCTTGCTGCGCTACCCATTACTTGTATCTGGTCCCTTTCTTGATCAGATAGATGCCTAAGTCGATTCTACCTCAGGTAACGGGTTTTTGTCGGAGTAAATCTCGTTTTTCCTGATCATACTCCTCACTCACTGCATTTAGGAATTGATACAATTTGGTATCTGCTTTATTTTATGTTCCAAATTGCAATGTCGTTTGGGCCAACGGATCCTTCTTTGTAATGAATAGAGTCAGATTCAGCAAGGGTGCCCTACTAACGAGTGGACAATCAAAAAGGCATGAGGGAGCTCCATCAAGCAGAGCTCCAATGGTGATACTAGTTGAAAATAAGCATGACAAGCCCTCGTGAGCATCAATGTCATCGAGTTGGATCGCTTGTGGTGGGCCTGGGAATGAAACAACGAGGAGAGTAAACAACAATGTCCTTGAACTTTCGACTAAATGTTTCCTCCAGGCGACTTCATAATCTTTGAAATTAGGACAAAACCCCAATCCTAAAAGTGTATTTGTCCTTCCGGGTGTAGGAATGGCATATGTGGGAGGTGGGTCTTGGTCAGGATGACCATATGTGGGTGGTGGAGCTTGGTCAGGATGGAAAAAGTGTCTGACATGGATTGATGAGGTGCCACAACAGTAGTGTTGCTCGGGAAGACGAGATCGGGGATACTGTGGTAGTCACGCATGTCTAGAGTTCAGAAGAGCCAAAATTCGTTCGACCTAGAAGGCCATGCCAACGATTGACTGCACTGTGCATTAACTCATGACGTGCATGGTCTGTTCTAGTTGGATGATTCTCTCCTCATGTTCTTGAGGTGCTGGAGTCTTCGAATGTTGCATGGATTCCTGAAAACCTAAATCCAAAATACCGTAGTAAGAAGGATGAATACACAATTGATCATGCATGATTGATTTCAAAAACTCTGCATGTTCCGTTCATTCCATTCGTAGACTTTGATTGCATGTATGGCAAAAGTATTTTTCAAAAATACTTTATAAGGATTTAGCCAATCGATTTCTAGTTCTTAAGATGTTTCACACAACGACGTAGCTCATTGAGTGCATTTGTTGCTTGTTCCTTGGTTCGAATGAAGGTCGAGGACATGTATTTTGAAAATCTTTTTATTTGCCTCGTTCTTCGTATGAACTGTTCAAGGGTGTTATTCAACTTAGCAACGTTGCCTCCACATTTTTCCAAGGTGCTCCCACATTGCTAGAATGACGGTGGTTGTTGGAGTCTATCCCCGATGATCTCCTCTGGGTCGAAAGACGGATTTGCAGGTGTCAAATGAAACTTGTGAACGTATTCTATTGTTGTTTAATCACGCAAACGAGTTTTCCATATTCCAGAATTCAGACAAGGCGTTAAGGAGAATCCAATTGACTATGTAGTTTACGATCTCGTGAACCTCGTCAATCTTCTTGTTCATGTATTTCTAATTCCCTTTTTGTCATGGTTTTCCATATTCGGGCAATTTCGACCGTAGGGGGCTGTATGGCCTTAATGTCAGGGCAATGATTTTTTTTTCATCCTTACCAAAGATGGTGCGTGAAACGTCTTAAGGATACAAGATTGAATGAACGTAACTTACATTAAAAAAAAATGCAATGCAAGTGCGAGAATTTAACTTCATTAGTAAGATTCGTATTATATTTACAACAGTCTGGAATATATAATACAAAAGCCCAATCCTATACATGTCATGATCACTGGGTCAAACTTCTTCATGGGCTAAATGTTTTCATGGGTTGTGGGCCAATCTCGTATCCAAATACTTGGGTCGAATTCTCATTTACATTACTTGGGCCCAAAAATGGAAATACACACAAAACTGGTAAAGGGTAAACACGGTGTGGAGCTTTTGTTATAAATGGATTGAATTTCTAGGTACTCTGAACCAGCGGAACCTCACCCCCTAAAGAGGATCACGGGCTCATTACGATCATCGGGTTGAGTTGTTTGGGTGCGTGTCGGTGGTCCAAACCTCTTCGAGCGCGTTCCCCTACTAAACTCCCTAAGCTCTTAATATGCTCCGGGTCGGAGTGGGTAATGGTAACCAGCGTGGTGTGTGCAAAACAAGAATTTAATTATTTTTTTTATTACAATTACATCGTTTTTTGGACAAAATTTGAAACTCCAACCATGAGCAAACTATCAAAACGGATAAGGCAAAATATAATATGGCAAAGCAAACATGACAAAGCCTAAACACTTTAAGATAGATCCCAGCAGAGTCGCCAAATTGTCGGACGTCGGGTCCGACTTTCCTCGACCCGTTTGAAAAATATTTTTAATTTCATTTTGAAATGTCGGGTCTTGGCGAGCGACGGGTCCAGTCAATCGGGGTCATCAACCGGACCGAAAAAATTGAAAGAGTCGCCACTGATTAATTGAAGGCTAATCGGAATCCTAAAATTGCCTAGGGTACATGGAGTAAACATCCTAGGGCTTAGAAAGGTCTACGTCCCGAGAATCGAGTTCGGGGGTTTGATTACGTCTTAAAAGCCCGCGAGCTCATAATCCACCCTTTCAGTACTTTAGTTTGCTTTTGAATTTTTTTCAATTTATCTGAATTGCCCGTTTTGATCATGCTTGGACCAAAAAGACTACATGCACTTTCTTTAAATTAAACAAACCATGTACAAACATTTGTTTTTGAGTTAATTTCAAATAAACAAGAGAGAACTAAAGTTAATCGTGCTCTAAAAAAAATTGTTTAACTCTTGAGCCATTTTAAACGTCTCAAAACATGCACGAATGATTTTTAAAGATATTAAGGTCGTTGGACTAATTTGTCCCATTTTGAGAAGTTATAGGATGTCCAAACAAATATAGGGACCAAAATGTAATTTATTAAAATTTGAGCTGAATTGGACAAATATTTCAAAAATTACAGAAATGACCCTAAACTATTATGGACTTATTTGTAATACTTGGTAAAGTTCTAAAATAACCCGAAAATTATTCTAGACTTATTTGTAACATTTTGAAAAGTCATGGAATGTCCAGAAGAATTTAGGAATCAAAAATGTAATTTTCGAAAAAATTATAACTGAACTGAAAATATTTTTTTAAAATTACAGAATTGGCCCTAAACTATTCTAGATTTATTTGTAACACTTGGTAAAAATCTAAAAAAAAAACGAAAATTATTCTAGCCTTATTTAATATTTGTAATATTTTGAGAAATCATGGAATGTCTAGAAAAGTTTAGAAATCAAAATGTAAATTTTTTTAAAAACGAGCTGACTTAAGAAAACAAATCAAAAATTGCACAAATGACGCAAAACCTTTCCAGTTTGGTTTATAACAGACGATACCGTCCCATAAATGACCCGAGAGTCCAAGGACCGAGTTTTAACCTTCATTAAAGTTTGGGAAAATACCTAAGTCTTTTTTTTTTTTAAATAATTTTTTCACATATACATAATAAATATATTTATATAGTATTACATAGACATAATATAAATATATATTATACATATAGATAAATAGATAACATATACATATATATAATTACATAGACATAATATAAATATATATTATACATATAGATATATAGATAACATATACATATATATAATATTACATATACATAATATATATATTATACATATAAATATATATAGTATTACGTAGACATAATATAAATATATATTATACATATAGATATATTTGTATTACATAGAAATGATATAAATATATATTATAGATATAGATATAATATCATATATATATTATACATATATATATATATATATATATATATATTAACAACTATATTACACATAAATATATAATATATTTATATAAACTCTCAATTGTTTTCCACATTTAGAAAATACAAATATGAGAGAAATATACCCAACTCATTGGAGGTTTATACACCGTACGAGAAACCGAGACTGATAATCACCAATATCTTTTTTCTCTCATTTGTTTTTCACTCACTATTTTTTATTTCTTCATTGTTTGTTCACTTCTTCCTTTCACGAAGCCTCCCCCTTGAATTCATTCATCCATCTCCCTTTTATAGAATAAATGAATACTTATTTAATAAAAAAAAATTAACAATAAAAAACAAAAACGGTGGAAAATAATAAATTTTCCACCGTTGGAATTTATTATTATTATTTTAAAAAAAATAACTTTTTTTTTTAGTTTTCAAATATATATATGTATGTGTGTGTATATATATATATACTATATATATTTTTCCAATCTCGATCCCTATTGGCTCGATTACTCGCAAACGGTATTTTGATCCCGAGCCAAAATCAGGTGTTTACAGTAACATATGATCTATATTAAGTATTCCTATAAATAATTTGATGGGGTTTATAAGGGACACCTTATTTTAATAAACCATTAAACACTGACCTAAAAATCAAGAAGATTTATATAAACTATTTATGTAAGGCGTCGCCCCTATGAATGTGCGAGAGGCGTCAGCCTATAGAAGGTGTCGTCTCCACGTGTCAGGATAATACCGCATTAAATGGGGATCAGACAACATTAAATGAGATCAGACATCTCTGATATTTGAGGATAATGATCCATGTCCCCTCTGAAAGTCAGTTTGACCTAAGTTAAAAGGTTAACCATGGTAAAAAGGTAACACTATTCTTCAGGTTAATCAAAGACTATAAATACCAGCATTCATTATCATTTATTACATTCTGATTTTTATCACATCCACATAAAAGCTCTTTAAAGCCTCAGACTGACTTAAGCTTCAGAGTGGAATAAGCGGGTCAACCCGAAGTTGTCAATTCTGTGCAGGTCCGAACCGAGAGGAGCGACGCCTGTGTCGAAGGAAGTTTTTCAGAAACCAACATCTGGCGCCGTCTGTGGGAACCCTTGAGCAAAATATTGCCATGGATCCTACCAATACACGAGCTAAGAGAACTCAGCAACCTGAAGAAGGAAGCTCACTCAATGATTTACAGCAACACCCGACGCCTTCAGCTTTTATGCCAAGGTTTCAGAGGAATTCAGGAGCGGCTCTCCCAAGTGCTGCAGCCCCAATAGGAGTCCAGTCTAGAGTACTGCCACCTCAGCAGACTCGAGCGCCGCTCATGCCAGCGCAGTCTCATATAGCATCATCTGGAGGAAGAGCACCCTCAGCAGTATCTACTGCCCAAGATATTGTTACTCCTGCGCTCATAGCGGCGATAAATGAGCTCTTGAATCGAAGGGAGCTTATGGTTACTGCTCGGATGAAGCAACATCAGAACCCCGAGAGGTTCCCATAGTAGGACTGCCAATTATGGTGGATCCTTTGCCCAGAAGCGTCGCTACGCAAATACCCCCAGTAATAATGGCTTCTCCTATGGGTGAAATAACCCTTGACAAGGTGAGGGAGCTTATTGCTGAAGCAAACAAGGAACAACGAGGCAAAGTAATGCCCGAGCTAAGAGATAGGGCGTCACACCCTTTCAAAGATGAAATTCTAGATGTAGAGGTGCCAAAGTCTGTTCTGATCCCTAGGATTGATGTATATCGAGGGGAAGGTGACCCCGTGGAGCATGTCCAGAGTCATGAATCTTCCTTATTGGGAAGATCTAAAAATGAAAAGCATTTTTCAATCCTCTTTCCCTCATCTTTGAGTGGCGCCACCTTGCATTAGTTATTTGGCTTACCTAAAGCTTATGTAAAGTCTTGGGCGGATTTGAAGGAAAATTTTATCGTCCGGTACATGGGCGAGAGAAAATTGCTGAAAAGTGTTGGCACTTTCGACCGTATCAGGCAAGTGGGGGATTAAAGTATGGGAGCTTTCTATATTCGCTTCAACCAGGCTCTGGGTAGTATCGATCAGGTCATCACGGGAGGTGAGACCATTCGAGCTTTCGTTAGAGCACTGGGTCCGAGGGGTTCAGCTTTACATGACAGCTTGAGTGTCATCCCTATCCATACTATATCAGATATGGCAACGAGAGTCAAGTCATATATTGATCTCGAAATAGCCCGAGAGGGAAGAAAACCTCCTAGAGATTATAGAAAGGAGGTGCAAGAAGGAAAAAGACCAGAACATCGACCACAAAGAAGTCGTCCCAAAGAGGATAGACGAAGTCGTCCCCAAGAGGACAGGCACCGCCCCAATATCCCGCGTCCACAACGAGATGTTTTTGAAGTTTTCAGACCATTAAACCAAGAGATTTCCGTCATCCTAAGTGAGATGGAGAAGAGGGATTCGACGTCGCCGCCATTACCTCGAAAAATAGGAGGACCTATGGGCCCCTATCATGAGCAGTATTGCCGTGATCATCAAAGCAAAGGGCATAGTACTAATAGCTGCAAAACTTTGAAGAGAGATATTGAGGGGCTTATCCAAAAGGGACTCCTCAAAAACTTCGTGGCAAAAAGTGATCGGAGTCCTAGCCCACGAAGGAAAAGAAGTGTGTCGCCTAAGAGAGAGGCGGGAGATGAAGGCTCTAGAGGCAAACAAGGACATGTACGAGTGATCAGTGGTGGATTTGCCTCGGAAGGAGAGACTAGTAGCGCCAGGGAGGTGTATGCTACTCAGTTATCTGGAACCTCTAAGACAGGAAAGCGCCCTAGATTGTTTGATGAAACTAGTATTACTTTTAGAGAGGATGAGATGGATCATGTGACATGCCCACATGAGGATGCACTGGTCATCACTGCTGAAATTGCTGGCTACGATGTGGAGCGAGTGTTTATTCACTCAGGAAGTTCGACAGATGTTCTTTTCCTTGACGCTTTGAAGAAAATGGGAAGGAACGAGAAAGACCTGAAAAAAGTGAACTTCCCACTTTTGGGCTTTGCTTCAACCCCCACATACCCTGTAGGAGCCATTACCTTACCAATATTTTTAGGTGAGGGATGGAAATCCTTGACAATGAATGTCACCTTTGTTGTAGTCGACGCCCCTACAGCCTGCAACGTGATATTAGGGCGATCTACCTTGAATCCCCATCGAATGGTTCATTCTACTTACCATCAACTCCTGAAATTCCCAACACCATATGAGATAAGAGTGGTAAAAGGCAATCATCCTGGGGCAAGAAATTGTTATGTACAATCCACTCGACACCGAGTGTTGAAAGGAAAGGAGACCTTATCCATCCAAGTAGAGGAGGATTTAAGGGAAGGGAAGGTTCACTAAACACCAGTGGAGGGGATAGTAAAGAAATGGATAGATGGTCCTGAAAAGGTCGTCCAAATTAGGGCGACGCTTCCCGAAGAGCATGCTAAAACTTTGACCCTATTGCTAATTGAGTTTCGAGAGATCTTTGCTTGGAAACCGAGCGATATGCCGGGTATAAGTGAGGAGATTATTACCCATGAACTCAATATAGACACAAGTATCAAACCGATCGCTCAGAAGCGATGACCCGTGGGGGAGGAAAAGGTCATAGCCATTCGGCAAGAAGTGGCGAGATTTATTGAAGCTCGATTTATTAAGGAAATCGGATTCCAGACATGGGTTGCAAACCCTGTACTAGTGAAGAAAAGCACGGGCAAATGGAGAATGTGTGTCGACTTCAGGGACTTAAAGAAAGCATGTCCTAAGGACTCATATCCCTTGTCGCGAATTGACCAACTGGTCGACGCCACTTCAGGGCACGAACTATTGAGTTTCATGGATGCATATTCTGGATACAACCAGATCAAGATGTCAGCAGGCGACGCTCATCACACAACTTTCTATGAAGATAGTGATATATATCACTATACTGTCTTGCCTTTGGGGCTCATCAATGCTGGTGCCACCTACCAAAGGATGGTTAACAATCTTTTTGCGGGCATGATAGGGGTGAGCATGGAGGCGTATGTTGATGATATGTTGGTAAAGTCTATAAAGAGCGTTGACCATACAGAAGACCTCAGGAAAACTTTCGAAGTTATGAGGCTTCATCAAGTGCGACTAAACCCTGCTAAATGTGCATTTGGGTTCCAATATGCAAGTTCTTAGGGTTCATGGTGAGCCAAAGGGGGATAGAAGTAAACCCTGAAAAACTAAGTGCTATTGAAGGCATGAAAAGTCCCACTTGTCACAAGGAGGTACAGAGTTTAAATGGAAGGTTGACGGCGCTAAGTCGATTTTTATCCAGAGCTGGGGACAAATCCCTACCCTTCTTCCAAGTATTAAGGGCCAACAAAATGTTCGAATGGACATCAACATGCGAAGAGGCGTTTCAAGAGCTGAAGAAGCATCTTCGAACCTTACCTCCACTAGCTAAGCCACAAAGGGGCGACATTTTAGTTCTCTACTTAAGTGTCAGTCCAGTGGCTATAAGCTCTGTACTTGCAAAGAACATAGAGTCTGGCCAGGTGCCAGTTTACTATGTATATAAAGTCCTTTCAAAGGCATAAATAAACTATGCAGAAGTTGAGAAGTATCTCTTTGCGTTGGTAGTTTCTGCTAGAAAGCTTTGCCCCTACTTCCACGAGTATGAAATCACTGTACTAACTAATCAACCACTAAAACATTTTCTCCAAAAAATAGATGTGTTTGGAAGGATGATAAAGTGGGCGATAAAGTTAAGTGAATTTCGAATCCAATTTTCTCCAAGGACAAACATCAAAGGCCAAGTTTTGGCAGACTTCATAGTCGAGTCCACACATCACCATATGGAGGCGTCGCCCGAAACAAACATCTTGCCTCCAATTATTATAGAGAGGAAACATCTCCTGTATGGAAGTTGTACACATATGGATCTTCATCTATTGAAGGCTCGGGGGCAGGTTTGGTACTAACTCCACCAGATGGAGGGGGATCTTTAAGATACGCCCTGGTCCTAGCCTTTAAGGCCACCAACAACGAATCTGAGTATGAGGCGTTGATCGCAGGTCTAAGGATAGCTAAGGGTATAGGTATCAAAGCCATTGAGGTATACTGCGATTCCCAGTTTGTGATTAATCAAGTCAAGGGGGAATATACGACCAAAGGGAAGATGATGAAAATGTATTTAAGCGAAGCCAAAATTATGACTGAAGGCTTCGACCAATTTGAGATTAACGCCATTCCGAGAGAAGAAAATGAAGAAGCAGATGCTCTGAGCAAATATGTCTGGCAGCAAACACCCTTGACAGTACATTTTGTCGTAAGTGTTTCATCTCAAGGAACCTATGAATGTTTTAACATTCATAGTATTGATACATGGGCGACACCCATAAACGCATATTTGGAATTAGGGATCAAACCTTTAGAAGAAGCAGAGCTTAAAAGAATTAAGCTTATAGCGCTCAACCTTGATTGATGGAATCCTTTACAAAAAAGGATTTTCTATGCCATTCTTACGATGCGTCGCTCAACCTGATGCTACTACCATACTCAGAGAGCTGCATGAAGGATATGCTGCTTGCCATAAAGGGGCTAAGTCAATTATTCGAAAAGCCCTGAATCAAGGGTATTATTAGCCGACGATGGCAAAGGAAGCAGATGCAATGGTGACAAAGTGTGAATCATGCCAAAAGTACACTTCATGAACTGGGCGCCCACCATCTGAATTGATACCTATACGCGTCATCTGGCCATTCGTGCAATGGGGAATCGATTTGGTGGGTCCATTCCCCAAGTTTAAGCAGAAGTGTTACCTCATAGTAGCAGTGGATTACTTTTCAAAGTGGGTCAAGGCTAAAGCTCTGGTGTCGACTACAGAATTCCAAGTGGTGAAATTCTTGAAATCCAGAATTATATCCAGATATGGAATTCTGAGTATTCTTGTCAGTGAAAATGGCCCTCAGTTTGCTGGAATGGAACTAAAATGCTTTTGTTAAGAATTGCACATTGAACATCGCCATGCCTCGGTAAGGCATGTGCAGACAAATGGGCAAGTAGAAGCGGCAAACAAAGTTATTCTCAATGGATTGAAAAAGCGCATTGACGCCTTGAAAGGAAAATGGACTGACGAACTGGATAATGTTCTATGGTCCATCACGACAACACCAAAAATATCCAAAGGTGAAACACCCTTTGGATTGGTATATGGTTCAAAAGTTGTGGCTCCTACTGAAATAGAAGTAGGATCACATCGAGTAACACATTTTGAGGCGGTGCTTAATGATGAACATAGGCGCGTCGACCTTGATATGGTGGATGCTAAAAGATGGATATCTGATGAAACCCAAGGAAGAATGCGGTTGGCCACCGCTTGGTATTAGAATCGATGGGTGTTCTCTCGCCAATTCTTCGTGGGCGAGATGGTATGGAGAAGAAATGAATTATCACATTTGGACAATATCAATATATTATCTCCAAAGTGGGAAGGTCCTTATAAGGTCATCGCCGTCCCTCACCCCAACGCCTACGTTTTGGAGGATAAGGAAGGAAGAAAGCTGATGAATACTTTCAATGCGGATCATTTGAAAACATTCTATGCGTAGATTGTAATTTACAATGTCATTGTAAATATATCAAGTATTTGAATATTACTAATGAGTATTGCAAGTTATCAAAGTCATTGATCCAATAAACGTATATAAGTTTCAAAATAAAGAGTCGACGCCTTGATAACATGCCTTGATTTCATTATCTAAAAGGATGATTTAGAAGATAAAATGCTCAAGTGCTAAAAAAACGAAAATTACAAGAGCAAGATCTAGAAAATATTAAAGGTCTTCAAGTGGCTTTTGTAGGAGGAGTGATTTTTGAAGAAGGGTCCTTGGGAGGAACACTGCTGGGCCCTGGCAGCGCCCTCTTCTGTCCAGCCTTAGCTGGGAGTGAAGTATTGCTGGCCTCGGGCGTCGCAGCTGATTTCGTGGCAGACTTAGCCTTTGAAGCAGCAGCTTCAGCTTCTATGTTCTGCTGTTGCATTCGTAAGAAAGCTTGAAAGCCTTTTACCTGCTCCACAGGGAAGTCTGGCTGAATCTCATGGATTTGGGCGACTAATATTCCATATATTTGGATGATCTTGTCGACCAAGTGCCTCTCAGCAGCTTCCTGAAAGGCGACAGTCTTCTTGGAAGACGCCACCGCCTCCACCTTGACAGTCTCTAGTTGAAGGAGCGTCGCCTCTTTCTCCTTCTGAATAGCCTGAAGTTGGAGAAAAACTGCCTCTCTATCCTTCTGAGCATTCTCGGCTAGTAGGAGTGTCGCCTCCTTCTCCTTAATTAAGGCAGAAAGGTTCTTCTCAGCTCGGCGGGCATTCTCCCTGTTCTGGATGGAGACTTGCTCACATTCTGCAAGCTGCTGGGCAAAATTATTGGCTTTCTCAACAACAAATTGAGCCTTCTCAATGGCTCCATCCTTCAGTGTAAGCTCTTCATCCAGACGCTGGCGGAGGAAGGCATTATCCTCCTTGAGCTTGCCTTTCTCCTTCATCCACTCAACCCTCTCCTTTTCGAGATGAGCAGGCTTGGCAGCCCTTACTGCATAGTCCTCCATAGCATCACATTTGTGAGCCTGTGCACTGCTAAGGCGCCGACCTCAGTCTCTGTAGCTAAAAGTTGTAGACAAAAGGTTAGACGAAGAAAAGAAGAAGAGTAAAAAAATGTGAGTAAAAAAAAAACTTACAGAAGCGACTGAGGTGAGATGATTCTTAACATCCCCTTCGACCCATTGAGGATCAAAGTGGAGCTGGCGACGATCTCCTGGAAGAACTGACCCGCTCACAATATGGATAGCCAGGTCAGAGTGAAGAGGGGTTCCTTTGGGAAGTTTGGCTTGAAGGGAGGTTCCCTCTGGAATACTGGTCCCTTGCAAGCGACGCCAGGGCTCCCAGTTCATTAAGCGATTCTCATAGACAGGTGTCTCGTAGAGGTGCCGCGACCCAAAGAAGGATCGATTGATGCAGCAGGCGGAGACACCTAAGGCGTCGCTGGTCTAGCAGATGGCTGGGCAGATGGCCTAGGAGACACCTGAGACACTTGGGCGTGCGATGCCTGGGGCATGGTGGGTGTCATAATAGAGGGGGACCCCAGAGACGGGGCTTGTCATAGTAGAAAACCTCCCACCCTCTGGCGACGCTTTTGAGTTTCCTAAACCAACAATCAGTTAGCCAAAACCTTTACAAAACATGGTAAAATTCTTTTGAAATAAAGAATACCTGTTGGCGGCGCTGTTTCTTCAGTACTCTCATCCAACACTATAGTGTTGGAGGGATCAGTAGGGTTGGTCTTGTCCTTCTTCGAGCGCCGCTTCGGAGCCATGGATTTAGCCTTATCCTTCATTTTGGCGGGTTCCTCCTCCCCTCGGATTTGTGAAAGGACACCAGTCGTCGCCTGGACATAGCATCTAGAAGGTTGAAATAAGTAATCAAATTCATCATCATCTGCAAAGAAAAAGGAAAATGATTAGAAAAATACCCAATCAATCTCTGGTTGAAAAGTCTACGACTTTAATGTCGCACTAGCAAGCATCGCCTCCGTTGTATCCTTGGATATAAATGAGAGTAGTCCCTTTGAATGTTCTATGTATATAAGGTTGAGGGTATCTAGATCCTCCTCGGAATACTCGGTGAAGGAGGGTAAAAGATATGTTCGGGGATTTCTTAAAGCCCACGCGGCGCCCCCAAAGAAGAAAACATACTTGTTTTTCCAATTTGAGTTAGTGGATTTAAAACCATTGGGAGTCGCACGTTCCAACTAGGGGTGATCAAAAAAGACTGTAGGACCGAATTCCCGACAAGACCGGCCTGAGACCGGCCTGAGACCGGCCCGACTAGGACCGAGACCGACTAGAACCGAGCGGGCGTTTTTTTTCTTCAAGGCTGGTCTCGGTCTAGGGCATTTTTCCTGAAAGCCCGTTTAGGACCGACCCGGACCAAATGTATGTGGATTTGGGATTTTCATAATACCACACCGAAATAAATGTGGATTTTGGAGGTTTTCTATCTCTATAAGAGCTGCATCGTAATAAATTTACTAAAGAATATAGTGAGTTCATAGTGTTTTTTTGAGAGGTGAACTATTCTTTCGCCTTTTATTAAAGAATACCGTGAACTCTTTTTTTTTGTGTAGATTCGGTCCAGGACCGAGACCAGCCCGAGTCAACAAAGACCGACTCGGGCGGGCTCCTTTGGCCGAAGTCGGTCTCGGTCTTGCCTTCAGGCCCGGCCCGGCCCGCCCATGATCAGCCCTAGTTCCAACCTTTCGACTCGGGGAAACAAGTTTGAAAAAGAAAAACGCCAAAGGCGTTGAATTGAATACGATAGAAAGATCGGAATAAAGACAGGGAGTAAGGCCAGCTATTTTCAAAGCAGAAAATACTAAATCTCACCCATATGCGTATGGCGTTAGGGGTCAACTAGGTATGGGTGATGCCATAATAACGACACAGTTCTAGTAAGGAGTCACAGAAAGGGAAGCAAAGACCCGCCTCTATTTGACTCAAATAGATAGTAGCTTCGTCTTCATTTGGAAAGTATACTCGGTCGTCGCCCATGGACTCAGGGTAAGGGAAACGGGGTTGATCAACATTGCTAATACCCGAGGTTTCAACTGCCCAAGCAAAGTTCTCTCAGGTAAGAATATTATGTTTAGGGTCGATAGAAAGAAGGGGAAAGTTGAGAGTCTTACTGGGGATATTGCTGGAAGATGCCATGACTTTCTTCAACAAATACACTTCTGATGGCGTTACTCGACAACGGACAATAGTGGCGACGCTCTTCTTAAATGGCGATGGCTATCAGTTTTTAGAGAGAGAATCTAGAGAGAAGGCAGAGCTAAAGTGTTCGAAATGAAGGGGCCAGTCCTTTTTATATTGGACCCATGGAGAAATTGGCAATCATTGCAACTGAATTCGAAACGTCACCCTTAGAAGACAGTTGGATTAAAACAGAATTTGAAACGTTGCTTTTTGGTGGACCGTTAGATCTCAACAGTCACACAGATTGCTGACGTCATCGCATTGTTACATTCAAATTCAAAGAAAACCAAAACATCAAGCAATGTGAACCGTTGGATTATCAGAAATCACACGGATTGCTGACGTCATTGGGGGCAGATGAAACGATTTCCTTCTTTTAAAAAATCGAATTGAATTTTACCGCCATGAAATTTTGGAATTCCCGCCAACTATCATCACTTTATCCAGGCTCATCGACGCCTACATAATTAAAGGCTTATCGACGCCTAGAAAATTTCAGGTGTATTAACACCTAGGAGAATTAAAGGCTTATTGACGCCTAGAAAATTCCAGGTGTATTAACACCTAGGAAAATTAAAGGCTTATCGACACCTAGAAAATTCCAGGTGTATTAACACCTAGGAAAATTAAAGGCTTGTCGACGCCTAGAAAATTTCAGGTGTATTAACACCTAGGAAAATTAAAGGCTTATCGACGCTTGGAAAATTTCAGGTGTATTAACACCTAGGAAAATTAAAGGCTTATCGACGCCTAGAAAGTTCCAGGTGTATCTACACCTAGGAAAATGATCCATGTCCCCTATGAAAGTCAGTTTGACCTCAGTTAAAAGGTTAGCCATGGTAAAAAAGGTAACACTATTCATCAGGTTAATCAAAACCTACAAATACCAGTATTCATTATCATTTATTACATTCTGATTTTTATCACATCCACATAAAAGCTCTTCAAAGCCTCAGACTAACTTAAGATTCAGAGTGGAATAAGCGGGTCAACCCGAAATTGTCAATTATGTGCAGGTCCAAACCGAGAGGAGGGACGTCTGTGCCGAAGGAAGATTTTCAGAAACCAATATAATTCATTATTATTCTATTTATAAGGTAACCTATCTTTTTTCGCGCTACATAGATTATAGCTTCATAAGCTAACATTATTGGTGATTTCAGAAAGCCACCATAGATGAGATGCGAGAGATTCCTGGAAGATTGTGATTGAAACTCTTCTGTGGAGACGGGGAGAAAGATGTAAGGAGAGAGATTCCAATATAGTGACAAAGACAACCTGCAGACATCATGTAGACGAAATGCGTCTGTGAGTTGAATAGTTCGATAGCAACAAACCGGGTTCAGTTCAGCTGAACAGTGCACCCACGTGCCCCTCTCCCGTCACTGTTACTGTGTGGGATGTGACTTTAGCCTCAGATCTATCTGGAACAAGGCTAGGTTTAGAAACTTTCAGATTTGAGTTCTAGGAAGAAAGGATAGGCGAAGGCGATATGGAATTTCCCGGTGTGTTTCGTCAATCGGGAAGTCTCAGAGGAAGGCCCTTCGGAAAGTCTCTCCAGAGTGTGCTTACATCCAGGTCAATTTGGACAGATAAGTGCTCGTCGAAACCCTAGAACTACCTGACATTATCTTGTCGCCCTTGTCGTTGTAGTTTGCCTTATTTGCTTGACTAAAATTGCATAAGTTGTTCGCCTGATTAGATTGCCTAGGTAGCCAACCTTTTCCTTTTCTTAAACTGTTTGTAGGTTGGTATAACCGTGGTGAAGTATTCTAGTCCGCCATCACCATGCACCGAGAAGAAGAAACTCCTCGATCGGCTGCTCTGTCCTTGGTGCTAAGAACCCCCAAGCTTCTGTCGGGCCGAGTAGTAGGGAAGATGATCTCCCAGAAGGCTGTCAAAAACAACGCTGTGTATAGCGTTCTGAAAGCAGCATGGGCAGCGTATAAGGAGTTTAGGATAACTGATCTGGAGGGGGAATTATGGCCTTCGATTTCGAGAACCTGGCAGATCGGAATAGGGTACTGGACATGTCCCCATGGGCAGCCCATGGACATTGCCTCAACCTGAAGGAGTGTCACCAGAACCGGTGTGCGAATGAGGTGGACTTCGGGGGGATCCAGATGTGGGTGCAAGTCCATGGGCTCAGTCTGGAGATGCTGAACTCGGATAATGCAGCTCAGGTTGCAAGTGTTATTGGGACATGTCTGGATATGGATAGCGAGAAGGAAATGCAGAAAAGAGGGTACATCAGGATTAAAACGGAAGTTGCTGTGGATAGGCCACTGCGAGCTAGTTTCTGGTGGACAGATGCTGATGGAACTGAAAGGTGGGCTCAGTTTCGATACGAAAGACTGTCGGATCTATGCTATGCCTGTGAAATTCTGGGACACACAGCACAAGTCTGCAACAAGGACATAGTTCGTGCTGAAGCAAATCTCAGTATGCCTATGTACGGTCTATGGATCTCGTGCACTAGGCAGAGGATTCAGGGAGCCTGGAGCAAGATTGGTGGTGGGAACAAAATTCCTAACCCACAGAGAGACCCAACCAGGAAGATCTGGAAAGATCTCTTGCGAGAAGGGGGGATAAGTGGAACGGTAAACCAGAGGAGGTTAGTAAGCATAAGGTCAAAGTGAAGGAACAGTTAGGGTGCTTTGGGATAGGGGAACCAAGTCACACACTTTCAAGGACTGTTTCCTCTCTACCCCGGAACCATGGGAAGGGTCTAGATAATCAGCTGGATATGAGTCTCACTCTAGTCCCCTCTAGCCTTTTCTAAGGGGGATTAGACCTCAATGCCCTAGTCGAAGAAGAAGACCCACCCATAGTCGAGCTCAATATGTCCCTAGGGTCATCACAGATACTCATATTTTTGTAGAACCTGGGCATCAGTGGGGGAGGTCCACAGATCCCGATCTAAACATCAGTGAAATGGCCCACAGTTTCACTACGAAACTTAATCTCACCACAAGAGGACTTCACAAAATGGTGCAGCCAGACAAAGGGGTCATACCCCTGGGGGGAAGTTCACTTCCTCATGCCCCACATCGAGGAAGAAGCAGTCATCAGGCAATCAAAGAACTTAGCCTGACTGAGCCAAAGGACAACCGATCTGCCGCTCCTTGAGTCTCCCTATATGGAAGATGATTCTCGGTTCAACAAGAAAAGCAAAGTACCAGGGGAGGCACAGAAGCAAGCAGCGTGGGGGCCTCCTTTACAACCAATTGTGGGGATGGTTGGGCGAAATATTTTGGGCATGAGTAGAGATACGAGGACATATAGGAGAGCTGGTTCGAGGACCGACATCATAGGTGCTGCAAACAATCACAGCTCGGGCGTAGTGAGAAATGGAAAGATTAAGGATTCTAGTGGTTGTTCCAAAATAGCCACACGGGATCAATAAGCGTCCTCAGTTGGAACTGTCAGGGGTTGGGGTGTCCCCTGACGGTTCGCCACATAAAAGACCAAATAAGGAAGCTCCGGCCTATCATAGTTTTTCTCATGGAAACGAAACAACCGGAGTTTTCTTGTGTGCGGATTAGGAGAGAAGTGGGTATTAACCAGGCTATGTACGTCAACCTGGTGGGTGGCAGCGGGGCGTTAGCGATATGGTGGACGAATGAGGTGGGAATCAGTTTCTCCCATATAGAGGAGCTCCGAATGGGGGACCTCGGTTTCATTGGGCAAACACACACTTGGTCTAACAATAGGGGGGACAAACGGATAGTCGAAAGGCTAGACAGGGCTTTGGCGAACGCTGAATGGAGGGCCCTTTTCCCGAGAGCCCTTTGTTCGCATGGGTTAGCCATCGACTTAGATCATGCCCCTATTATGATTCAGTTTGACAAGGCCGATAGAAGGGGGATAAAGGATTTCAAATTTGAGGATATGTGGCTCCAAAATCTCGAGTGTCATGACATTATCAAAATGGCATGGGAGAGAGGAGGTCGGATTACAAGAGTGGAGGATTACAACTACAAACTTGGAGTTTGCCGATCTGATCTCGTTCGATGGAGCAGGCTTCATTTTGGGAATAACCGGAAACATATTGATAAAGCGAAGGCGCCCTCCAGGAAATTGCAAAAGCCCGACCGAATAATGACTTACAAGTTGAAGAAAAAATTCTGAAGTCAAAGATCCACGCGTTATGGAAAAATGAAGAGATTTTCTGGAAACAGATATCGCGGGTTCAGTGGTTGAAGGAGGGCGATAGTAACTCCAAGTTCTTTCATCTGACCACCCTCGAAAGAAGAAGAAGAAATAAGATTCTCAAGATTTGGGGATCGAACAGGCAATGGATTGACGACGAGGAGGCAATTCTGGAGGAAATCCAGAACTTCTATTCTCGGCTGTTTGGGATGGGTAGTCAAGAGAGGCAGATCAGAGAGGGGGAGTTCCAGATACTGGAATGCCTTCCAAGGGATATCACCAATGAGATTAATAGCTCACTGACAAGGGAGGTTTCAGAGGGAGAGATTTGGACCGCAGTAAATCAGCATGGGGGGTCGAAGGCACCGGGACTAGACGGCTTCTCGGGAACCTTCTTTCAACGGGCTTGGAAGGTAGTCGGACCAGACGGATTCTCGGGAACCTTCTTTCAACGGGCTTGGAAGGTGGTCGGACCAGACATCGTCACCATGGTAAAGGCCTTCTTCCATTCAGGTATCTTTCCTCCCTACAATAATCATACACATATAACCCTTATCCCTAAAATCCCAAACCCAGTGTCCGCTTCAGACTTTAGGCCTATAAGTTTGTGCAATTTTGGTTATAAGATAGTGTCAAAGGTTCTGGAAAACAGGTTGAAGACCTGGTTACCAGAACTGATTACCCCATATCAAAGCGCCTTTGTGTCAGGAAGGCAGATTCAGGACAATAGAATCATAGCACACGAGATGTTTCATCACTTGAGGATTGGTCAGAATGGAAATAGCTCGACGGATTCAGCTCTAAAAGTGGATATGGAGAAGGCATACGATAGGGTAGAATGGGACTTTCTCTTACAAGTCCTATCAAGGATGGGATTCCATCCGAGATGGATTCAATGGATCAGAATATGCATTTCGACGGTGTCCTATCAGGTAGTCGTTAATGGCAAAAAGACAGACGATTCGACCATCAAGGGGAATAAGACAGGGGGACCCTCTCTCCCCGTACTTGTTCATCTTGGTGGCCAATGTTCTCTCGAGAAGGATGGATCAAAGGGTGATGGCGAAGGAGATCATGAGGATTAAACCACGGAGGAACTACCCGGAGATCCACCATCTCCTATTCCCGGACGATGCGCTCTTCCTTATAAAAGGGACGCTTGATAATGCCCGTTTATTGAAGGCGACCCTTGACGAGTACTGCGTGGCGTCCAGACAAAGGGTAAACTTCTCTAAGTCTTCTTTATTCAGTGGGGAGATTGGGGACAGCACCTCATCGGGTACCATGCGGCTGTTTTTGGGATGTCACACGTGAGGGACCCGGGTAAGTATTTGGGTCTTCCATCGGTTTGGGGAAGATCCAAATGCGAGGCCCTCAGTTTCTTAAAACAACGAGTAGTGCATAAGCTGCAGGGGTGGAGATCCAAGCTGCTGAATAGTGCGAGCAAGGAGGTGCTTATTAAGTCAGTTATCTCCGTGATCCTCTCTTTTGTGATGTCGGTCTTCAAGCTGCCGAAGACCTGGTGTAGCTCTATTAATAGTCTCACGACAAAATTCTGGTGGGGAGGGACGAATGGGGATCGAAAGATACACTGGTTGAGATGGAACTTTATGACGAGGTCCAAAAAGGAGGGCGGTTAGGGGTTCCGGGAGCTCGAGGCGTTCAATCTGTCTCTCTTGGGGAAGATGGCCTATAGAGTGTGGTCGGAACCGGATTCACTTTGGGTTAAGGTGCTCAAGGGTCTTTACTTCCCGACCTCGGATTTCATCAATGCGGGAAAGGAAAGTAGGGCTTCTTGGGCATGGTCGAGCCTGATAGAGGGTCGCAGGGTTGTGCTGGATGGGGCCATGTGGTCGGTGGGAAACAAGGAGTCAATCAAGCCTTTTTTGGACGCCTGGATTGCTGGGAGGTACGATTGGAGGCTCAACATTCAACCAGTGATGCAGATGCAAGCAAGAACAAGGCTTTAGGACTGGATATACCCGAGCACAAGACAATGGAGGGAGGAAAGGATTCGATCGGCCGTAGCTTCAGAGGAGTCTCAGGTGATTCTGCAGGTACCAATTCCGATTGTTGGGAGGCAGGACCAGCTAAGGTGGCCCTATGAGCGAAAGGAGAATGCCACAGTCAAGTCAGTTTATCACCACATCCGGGCGAAGGAGGGGAAGGGGAGAACCGTTCGGTTGGTGGGGGATAGAGGCACGAACCAGACCTATGAGACGCTATCTGGAAGGCATCCGTCCATCCCAAAGTAGGGGCATTTGCTTGGAGAATGGCTTCAAATTCGCTCGCGGTTCGGGATCGGCTCAGGCGAAGAGGAATCCAGGTATCACCAGACTGCCCTATGTGTTCTCAAACTGAAACTACCGAACACCTCATTTAGGGGTGTGGCTGGGTGACTGAAATCTGGGAGAAGTTGTTGGGAATCAAGGATACGGGGGTCGGTTGTCTTTCGATCATGGATTGGTTGGGGGAGGAGATGGCAAGAACGGAAGGGTTGCAAGGTCGCTAAGGACCTATGGTGGAACACAGTACTCATCGCGTGTTGGACCATCTGGAAGACTAGGTGCTGCAAAGTCTTCGAAGGTAAAGTTCCGGACCCGAATAGGGTCTGTCATACGATTCGAATGCAGGTTATGGAGGCTCAGGAACTGCAGCAACTTAATGAAATGCTGCAGAACCGACAGCAACCCATGGAGAGTCCAAGCGATCAGCCAGCTGAGGCGCGGGCCTACTGGACCAGACCTGAATCGGGTACGATAAAAGTGAACTGTGACGCTGCCTGGAATAGTGTAACAGGCCTTGGGGGTATCGGAGTCGTGGCGAGGGACAATGAAGGGCGGGTGGTCGGGGCTGTCCAAAGCTCGGGTAGGTCATCTTCGGTAGAAATAATCGAAGCGCATGCCAATTTTGCAGGTGTGAAACTCGTGGTTGACAACGGGTGGCAATCGGTGTCGATCGAGTCGGATGCGGAGGTGGTTATCAACCACATTTTTGGGTTAACTCATTTTTGGCACATTGATACTATTGTAAAAAAATAGTCTTTACATGGCAGGTATGATTACAAACCTGTCGTGGCATATGATACCAAGATCCGCAAACCAATGTACGGACTGGTTAGCTAAGCAAGTTGTAGGGGGATGTGTCCAAGTGATTGGGTCAACCGACCCCATCCCCTTTGTCTCAAATTTTGCAGTCGGATTCTCAGATGTAATGGGGTCTTCTTGACCACTAAACGATTTAAGTTAATATACGGATTATTTTGGTAAAAAAAATGCTAACATTATTAGACCTCTATAATTCCGTACCTTTCTTATATGATATTCTTTTGTTAATTCCTAGTGTTTGTCCACTGTTAACAACACTAACCACTAGATTCGAATCTTCCCAAACTGGCCATGCACGATAAACCTACTCATACCACCAATACCTTCCTATTTTCAATTACATTCATGGGAATATGTCGGCTTTATATTCTATTTTAATTATAATTATTATGAAAAGGAATATAGGGGGAAAACAACTAACCAATGAATACAAAGACAACATATTAATAAACACTATAATTTATAATTATTTGTATTTGATCCCTAAGTCATATTACTCTAGTTTATTTTAAAATAAAAAACAATCAAAACTTTACTAGAAAACAGAAAATAATATTTAACACAGCAAACAAAAATAAGGAAAACAAGATTTTATTTTTTTTAAATAATTTCCGTTTAACAATATATATCTTACATTATTTTGTGAAAAACTATTTCTATTTTTTAGAATAAAAAAATAAATATGAATATGACTTAAAGCCTAAAGGGTAAATGAATAAATTGTATTGTTTAAAAAGTAATGAGTAGTTTTCATAGAATTTTATATAATTAATTAAAAGAGGGGAAATATATATGGTTGGTCCTCCATATTTATGTAATCACATTATTAGGTCTTCAACCTCTCATTTTAGGTAATTTCATCCTAAATCTAATCACTTAGAAGTAATGTAGTAATTTCATTAGAGTTCTATTATTTTTTCTTGGGTAAAATACGACATTGTCCCATAAAGTTTAACTGGATTTTCAGTTTCTCCTTAATGTTTAAATCATAAATATTTTATCCTCATGTTTGGGAAAAGTGAAAGTTTGCCCGCTCCGTCAACTTTTCCATCCAAATTTAACAGAATTAGTTTCAAAAATTGCAAAAATAATAAAAAAAAAACTTTCAAAAATATTATAATTTAACCATTTTCAAATGTTACAATTGAGTCCCGATTCGACCCCAATTCGATTAGGGCTCGATTGAGCCCCAATCGAGGGAACTCGGGTCTGGGAATTAACCCAAACCGACCCCACATGGGTGGGCGACCAGGTCTGGGTCAAGACCTAGACCGAGCCCCCTTGATTGAGGCTCGAATTTGCGTCGAACCAACCACCAATCGAGGGGGCTCGGGTCTAGGTCTTGACCCAAACCTGGTCCCCCACCCATGGGGGGGGGGGGGGGGGTCTGTCTAGGTCAAGTCCCAGAACTGAAAGCCTTCGATTGGGATTCAATTGAGTCCCGATCGAATCGGGACTGATCGAGAGTCAATTGTAACATTTGAAAAGTTTTAAAATGGTTAAATTGTGATATTTTTGAAAGTTTTTTGTTATTGTTACAATTTTCAAAATTAATTCTTTTAAATTTGGATAAATGACGGATGGGGCAAACTTTTACTTTTTTCAAACATGAGGAGAAAAAAATTACGATTTAAATATTAAGGGAAAAAATAAAAAAAAAAACGGTCAAACTTTAGGGGGCAATGTCTTTTTTTTTCTTCAAATCATTGTGAAATTACACAATACCGTTATTTTCTTCTTTAAATAGATGAAAAGAAAGATGAATTGATAATTTCCATAAAAATAATAACTCAAGTCAGACCCAAGCTAAGACTCATTACAAAAAATTCGTTATATAACATTTTTTTTTCATTACTAGTCATTAAATAACAATTTATTCAGTATAGTTGCGAATTTATTTTTTCTCATATGCAAGGTTGATGATGAATTTGGTTGCTAATTACACTTCATCCCTCCTATTGGTAACAATAAATATTAAATATAGTTATCACTATTAAAAATACGTAAATAAGACAAATATATCGTCATGGAAAGAACTCTTTAATAACAATTGTTTTTACCATAAAAATAATATAATTTAGCGATAATAATATATTGTTTCTACACAACTATTTTAACAATAAACATTATGATTAATACAATATATCAATTCGTTATATATTTAGTTTTATAAATCTTACAGAGTGCAAAAGGGACAGCACTCACTTGCTACGCTCCCTGCAGCTGCCAGTGTATAGAATAAAATGATTGATTAAGCCAAACATAGTGAAGACAATTGTTTATGATTTAATAATATTCGGACCAAATAAAAACAAACATTCAAGTTTCACACACACACAAAAAAAAAGAAGTAAATCAAGTGGAAAGAAACAAAAAAAAAAAGTAAATTAAATGGAAAGAAACAAAAATAAGAGAGAAATTGCAAAAATCTGCATCAACAACCACGAAAATAAGCGGTTGTCGCTAAGGTTTTGACAGTAAAAATATTAATTAGTTGAGACATTATATATTTTTTAGTGTCGTAAAATTTACCAACGCTAAAACAAGGGTTTAGCGTGTACTTTTACCGCAACTATCTTGTAAACTTGAAACAATTCTAGTGTTAAATACATTTCTGACAGTAATATATACAATCAGTTATAGAAGACGACGTTATTGAAAAAAACAATGTTTAGTGTCTCAACATGTTGATGGAATATCATGATTAACAGTGTCAATGTAATGACGTAGTTGTTACTGTATTTGTCGTCACTGTTCAATATTACTGTTCCGTTATTAAAGTTAGAATGGTTAAACCACTGTTTTAGTGTCTCAATATGTTGATGAATAACATGATTAACAGTGTCGGTGTTATGCCATAGCTAATACGTTATTCGCAGTTACTGTTTAATATTACTATGCAATTTATATTCAAATTTTGATACATCTGCCGCACAACCTAAAGCTCACTCTTATTCTATCACCAAGCTTACCCTCTCCAGTCGACTCCCACGCCTCCTCAGTCGACTCGCCTTGAATCGTTTGTCACCTCGCCACGTCCGTCGACTCGCCTCGCCTCTTTCAAATTCATATATTCAGGTACAATCTGGTTGAGAAGAATCTGCCATTTGATTTAGAGGAGAAAGGCCTGGCTTCTAGGGGTGTGATAATGGGTCATGGGTCAGGTCAGCCTTGGGTCGTGTCAGGGACCGTGTGACCGAAACACGACCCGTGTACTCATATGGGTCAGTTTTTGAAACTCAAACCTAACCTGCGGGTTGGTGGGTCAACTCGTGGGTCAGAATGACCCGTCAGGAATAATAAGGTTTGGGTCAGATTGACCCAATCGACCTCCATGACCCGCGGGCCAGTTCGACCCACCAGTACATAAAAAACCAGAAACAGGATAACCCATGGGTCAAGACTACTCACCCATGGGTCTGAATTACGTTTATTTAATATAATATATAATTCGGGACGGGTCACGGGTTGACCCATGGTTCAAAACTACTGACCCAAACTTGACTTGTGTTTTCACGGGTCATCCATGAGTCGGGTAAAATGACCCGTGTGTCAAAATGTCTGACCCAAACACGGCCCGTGGGCTGGTCACCCACAGGTTGGGTCAAGTTTTGACACCCCTACTGGCTTCCATGTGGATGGATCCTAGACTTCCATGTGGATGAATCTAGTACCGGATTCTCGAATCCTGCTTTCATTTGGTTGGGTATCTATTGGATACGTATCTTGAAGGAAGGAAATCAGTCAATTTTTGTATTATCTCCACAAGTAGTAGTGAGGCCAGGAACCAAAGGATCTGGAACCCAGGGATACCAACAGTTGGTGACTCTGTTTTTGTGAAATGTAAAATTGAGATCTGCAGCAAAGGAGTTGCTTCTTCTTATAGTTCAGATGGACCGGTTCATGATGTTCATCACAATAGTTGAGGAAGTCGCAACAACATTTCAAAAGATTCATTGAGTTTACTATCTGTAAGAAGCTCATGGAGGTACTTGCTTTGCATGTAGTCTTTACTTAGTGCATTTTTAGAAGAGGACACAATAACTTAAATATGAGTATTTATTCTTCGGATTTCCAATTGGATCTCGTGTGGTTGGAGATTTCATTATGCCTTGCAGTAATTGCTCCTACTGTTCTAAGGTAAGATCAACAACTCTTCATTATTATTGTTGGTTTTAGCATAATGGGTCGCCTATAAGTGGGAGTCCATTCACATAATTCTAGTTGTATGTGTGACATTAAAACTTATCCATTTATATATCAGTATATATAAGAGTTCTTAGAGTTAGGAAAAAGTTGCTGAAGTATTAGACAAAACACAGTCACCCTACAGTTTACACAGAGGCCAGTAGTTGTGGTATTGTAGGTCATTGTCCGTCAAACCGTGGTCCCAACCTCAGGCAAATCTGATTTCAATTCCACTAAGACAATCGTTCAAGGAGATAACTTAAATATGTGTTATGTTGTTCCCTAATCGATTGCATGTTTCGTACATTCCAACATTGGTATCAGAGTCATACTAGGTTGGTTTCCGAATTGTGGAATTTCAAGAGGAAAATTCTCACAGCATCATCGTGACCACGACGGGATCTCAGCCACCAAGAGGCCGAATCAGGGGCAGATGTGGCCTTCGTGGTCGCAGCTCAGTCCCTACTGACCACAGTCATGGTGGCTGCAGCTTGACCCTTTCTGGTCGTAGCCTCAGTGGTTGTGGTTCATCGTCTGCTGGCCGCAACCACTGGGCTGCGGCTCGGCCTCTGCTGTCTGCAACTTTCATGGTTGTGGCCCAGGCCGAGATGACAGGTTGCGGTCGTGCTCAGGCGGGGCCACAACCTTTGTGGTTGTGGCCCTGCAACTGGTCACAACCTTTGTGGCTGCGACTCCAGTCGCGTGAGCGGGTGGCCACACCCTAGCTGCTGCGGCTGCTAGGGTTTGCAAAACCCTAGCAGTCGCACAATACCTTCGGGGAGACGACGACATTGTTTGGACCGGTCTGAGTGAACCTATCTAAATGGGTCTGGCCTGGATAGTCGGTCCAGATCATTTTAATCTGGTTCGGTCTACTAGTGGGCCAGATCAGAATGGATCGATTGTTGATACTGACCGGACCGTTTTAAACCGAATTGGATAATTGGGTGTTGTTCAAGGTAGATAGTCTTGTCTGAATTGGTATGAATTGTGTTTTATGCATGGTAGATAGTCTTGCCTTTCTATATTTGATTGACTTTTGACTGGTAGAATTGACTAGGTTATGACTTGTTGAGATCCCAACAACTGTTTGAAAATTGGTCTAGCATATTAATCTCTTTTATTTGTTGAGACTTTTGTCCCTGAATTTAGTTTGTTGAGACTTTATTCCCTGAATTTTGTTTGTTGAGATGTTAGTCCAAACCTTTCATTCATGGTGATTTTAGTCCTCATACTTTTATTTGAGGTGATCTTGATCCCCCAAACTTTTGGTTAGGGTGACTTTGGTCCTCAAAGTTTTGAAAATTATAAATTAGCCTCAAATTAATTTATTTTTGAAAAGTATCCATATATATATATGTGTGTATTGACATGTATGGTTTGTTTCTTTGCTTGAATGTATTAGATTACCTAAATGCGTAGTTCTAGTAGCCTTTCAGAAGTTTGGATGAGTACGAACTACACCTAGGAAAATGTTCCTAAGTGTGCACCGATCAATTAGTCTGCGAGGTTCTACGAATTTCCTTGAATAATGGTAGGACGATTGCTTTGTAAGAGTCAAACACTTTGGTTTAAAGCGATTTGTTCGACTCCGGTCTATTAAAGACTGTTGGTATATACTGTATTTCGATTGATAATAGTGACTTTAGGGCATGCTTAGAAATGGGGAATGCTTCTCGGCATAGCTAGGGTTGTCGCCCGGGTTTAAGTATGTTCTCAAGTCTGTCCTATCGGTTTAAGACTTTTCTTTTACATGCAATAGAACATTGTTCCTTGTGTCTCCATGATCCTATTAGAATTTTCTTTAGTTAGAGAAATTATGCCGCCATGAAGAACATCATCGCTTAGTTAGACAAAGGTCTTAGACTTAACAGTGAGAAATATAAAATCCGGAGAAAGCGTATTAAGATCTCCTGATTAAGTAGAAGTCCATTAACCACATCAAGAAGATTATGAAAAGAGCCGACTCTGGAATGACGAATCAACAAAAGGCTTTCCGTTCGAGTGAGAGGTTAATGATGTTGAGACGTTCGCCATGATGTTGAGTATGGTGGATGATGACATCCTTTATGAGTTTGAGCTCAACACACAGCTAAAGCGTTGTGCTATGCTTTGTAGGCTAGACTTGGTTCTATACGACTACTCAGCTGCACTAACTTGGCATCCAATTCGATTCATATAAGATGAATCCTCAGCACTCCGCAAGATAGCATCTGAGGCATGTGGCCAATATGATCGTGAAACTCAAGGAGAATGATCAATGAGTGACCTATGAGCAGCAAATCCAAGCCATATATGATCTTTGTCTAACTCCTGGGAACAGATGAAAATCTAAATAACCCATTCTGAGGACCTGAATACCTTTGAACACGTTCGAAAGCACATTGAGCTAAAGATGACAGACCTAAGGTCACTAGGCCTAAGGCTGAGGTGCGTGTGGCGCCATCCTCTGTACTTAAGAAGAGTCGCTGAAAGGGAAGGAGTAATGCACAACGCGATGGCGCAAATGCTTTGAAGGCAAAGTAGACAAAGACAGAGGTGAACCCAAGGACTCCTCCGAAAACAACACAGCAGAAATGTTCGCGTAAGGCCGAGAAGCCTAAATACAGTAAATGCTTCAACTGTGGCCAGTGGGTACACTTTGTAAACGCATGCCCTGAATCGATCTTACATGAATGTCTTAATGGCTAATCTAGTGAATTTTGTATTCCTAGTTTAAATATGTTGACTGAGTCATGTCCTTTGTGGATTTTGGATTTAGGATCGACAAATCACGTAGCCATGGATCGTGATGTTTTTGTAGAGTAACTTAGAGTACTGCGTCAAATTAGGTGGATTTACATCGACGACGATTTTCGTGTTGAAGTCGAAGGGATTAGACCTTGTGAGTTGCGATTGCGCGGTGGTCGAGTCTTTGTCTGAAGTCATATCCTCTATGCTCCGCAGAATCTCCGAAATGGTATTTCAGTCTTAGGATTAATGAAATTGGTTTTAGATAATCTTTTCATGAATTTTCCATCCAATTGTCTTTAGATTCAACTTCGTTTGGCCTGAGTATTATTTCTGGTGGATTTATTGTTTCGGATTTGGATTCATGCAACAATAATAATTTCATGTTTTCTTCAACTCGCGGATATGTTTGCGATTTGAATAAAAGACAAACTAGATTTGGCTATAAAGGTCAACATAGAATGCAGTAGCTAGCCCAATGAGGTTTGCTGCCCAACATTCCACAAGTAGAATCGTCTACTTGTGTAAGTTGTATAACAACAAATTCCACCGGAACACCTTTTTTTGGTTAGGCACCTAGAGTCGAATTTCCCTTGCAATTAATCCATTCTGACATCTATGACCCTCTTAGTTCTAGAGTTCGGCACGGAGCGCGAAATTTCATTACACTTACAAATGATTACACCCGTTAGACAGGAGGGTAAAGACCCTCCATCCTGATCATGGAAAAAGAGTATATTTAAGTGAAATTTAACTGTTTATGTAATGAAAAGAGAATCATTCATCAGTTGACGATCCCCCTCACCCCTCAACAAAATGGTGTTGCAGAGAGGCGCAATAGAACGTTCCTTGACATGGTTCAGTCGATAATTACGCATGCTCAATTGTCGATTTCCTTCTAGGGAGATGCCCTGAAGACTGGTGCCTATATCCTGAACCATGTGCCGACAAAGACGGTTAAATCCACTCCATATGAGTTTTGGACTGAAATAAGTTCTGGATCTTAATCATATGCGCCCACAAAGGTGCGCCACTTATACCCATGATTTCTCAAATAAGTTTGGGAAAGATTGTACCTAGAGGAAAGAATATTATTTTTGGCTACTCTGATACCTCCAAGGGGTATGTATTTATAGCTGAGTAAGACAGTGGGAGTGTTATCGAGATCGAATCACGATACGTAACGTTTTTAGAGAATGAATTTCCTAAGAAGGGAGAGATTCATTTGGATCAATCTCTATATGAGATTCAAGATCAAGTTGAGCAGACACCTGTTAATTCTAGTGGGAGAGTTGTAGCCGCAGATGATGAATCAGTTCGTCGTCCGTCGGATTCACCGCCTGTTGGAGCGAATGGAACTGATTCCACTCCTGATGATCTTATTGACATTGGGAGCATTAAGGTCTCATTCTCAGTAGGGGTGATCATGGTCATACCCTGGTAGTAGTGAGGTGTTAGGCCGTGGGCTAGAACATAAGTTTTCCTCCCGTCGATATGCATTCAAAAGTGATGGAGAATTAAACACCCTAATATATGACGATATGGTTATTGTGTCGTAAAACGTTAGAGAAACTCTCATTAGAACCTTCTAAGAAAAATGGATGAAAATAATGGAAGATGAGATGAAGATTATGGACGAGATGAAATTTATAAGGAAGAACAGTTGTTTGGACACTGGTCGACCTTCGAGAGGACACAGAGCAATAGAGCTAAATGGGTTCTTAAGATGAAGCTCAAGGCTGATGAAAAGTTGAGCATCACAACTAGTTTGATTCTGGCTATTGGAGTGAGTCTAGAATTGGAACTGCACTAGATAGACGTTAAGACTGTTTTCCTCAATGGTGAGTTAGAAGAAGAGATCTATATGGAGCAGTCTGAATGCCTTATGTAAATAATACCATGAGCAGTTATTGTGCAAACTTCACAAATTGATCTATGGTCTGAAACAGTTCTCTAGGCAGTGGTACTGCATAGTTCATGATTTGGTCGTGGAAAATAGATTTCTCCTCATGGATGAGAATCATTGCGTGTAGTTTGTGTTTATGACTCTATATTTAGATTGCATACTCATAACCGTAGATATCTTGGAGTTCCTCACACAGGTAAAAGTCTAATTGTCTTCTCTGTTTGGGATGAAAGACATAGGTGAGGCAGCGCACATCCTTGGGATTCAAATCTTGAGAAATCGTTGTAGGAGGCAGTTGTAGCTTTCATGGGAGAGCTACATAAACAAAGTGTTGAAAATGTTCAACATGAGTAACTGCGAACCAATTGAAACTCCATCTTACGTTGGTCAACCTCTTAATATGGATACATGTTCAAAGACTACAAAAGAAATGAACCAGATAAAGCACATTTTGTAGCTATGTGCAGTCGGAAGCCTGATGTACACAATAGCGTGTACTCGGCCTGATATTTGTCACGCAATCGACATGGTATGTCGGTACCAAGTTAAACACGGATTGAAGAAATGGCGGGCAGTAAATAGGATCATGTGATGTCGTCATGCTCTCTGCTAAAGACTTGCTAGAAATCTGAGAAAATTTAGATGACTGGTGTAACGATGCGGACTATGGTGGTGACTTTGATGAGAGAAAATCCACCTCATACTTTATGCTCTACTCTCCAATGGCGCCATATCGTGGATGAGCAAGAAGCAGTCGCGCATTGTGTTGATCGCTATTGATGCCAAATTTATGGGTCTTGTGTGGACCACTCAGTAGATTGTATGGCTGAAGAGACTTCCGGATTGATTGCTGAGTCATTGGAGTTGGAATCTCTGTGACATAGAATCCTAAATATCATAACAAGTCATAGTAAGTAGATATCAAGCGAAACTATGTTAAAAGACATTGTTAAACACAAGGTGATGAATTTGAAGTACTTGTCTACGAATGAGATGGCTGTGGACCGTCTCTCCAACCTTGAAGAGTGAGTCTTTAGTGGCATGTGTAGTCTCTAGGACTGTATAGACTTAGTTGATGTACTTCATTGATTTTATTTCCCATACAATGTTCTTTAACTTGAATTATTTTTGATTATGCATGTTTTCACAGTTTGAGTGTTTTGTGTGTTCTTACTGTGATTGTTTATTGAAATATGTCAAAGTGGATTAGATCACCCTCTTACACGGGTGATAGCTTCTATGCCTTTGTGGCTAGGTGAGATTAGTGCTGGTTTCTAGTTCTGGAAGTCTGTTGGGATGACCGGAAAGGGCTTTGTGTCTGGAACTATCTGATTTCGCACTACGACGGATTTTGGTATGTCAATCCACTCAGGGGTTGGATGGGAGTCCCTGTGACTTATGGTTCGGATACTGTGTGTGCCTGATGGACATCTGTACAACATTTGGACATATGCTCCATGGGAGAGGAGATATGTTGTAACGCGCGTTCCATACCGCGGTTCACCCAAAACGACCATGGGTATAACCCGAGATGTGATCTTAACTCAGAGTCGTGTGAGACCCAGAGATCTTTGCGTAAGATCCGCGTACGTACCCTCATTACTCTGAACAAATACTTGAGGTTCGGTTCGATGTTTGCTATCTTAGTCCATTCTCGATGGGCCTTCGACGTATCCGCTCGGGTCCCAATTCGAGAAAAGTGAGTTGAATTGTGATGATGGTTTTGTCGGAAGAGAATGGTCATTATGGGTTCTTCTCGATATTGTTTCCACTAGGTGGCCACCAACCACGATATCTGTCGCGATTGTGGGCGCAATACATGTATAGGTCTGAAAGATCATTGTGTGGTCAGACTTGGAGAAAGATTACATGATCAAGCGTGCAAGGAACATTTCCACTGTTGGTGTACGATCTCCGGGTCGCTACGTATTCTTAACTGGTGCGTAATACTTTGTTTGTTGTACATGCCGGTCGCACGGCTGCCTCCTCATATGTGACTTTACTGTATAATGGGATTCGTTCTCTTGGTGCTGGCATGATGAATGAGCGCCCCCCCACTATGTGCGAGTGAGAGATGATGGTTTTAGGGTAATGGGCCGCCCATAAGTGGGAGTCCAATCACATAAGTCCAGTTGTGTGTCTTGCCTTAAAATCTATCCCTTTATATATCAGTATATATAGGGGTGCTCAGGGTTAGGAAAAAGCTGCTGAAGTAGTAGACAAAACACAACCACCCTACAATTTAGACAGAGGTCAGTAGCTGTCGTATTATAAGTTATTGCCCGTCAAACCGTGGCGTGTCCTCCTGTCTGGCAAGTCGTGATCCCAACCTTAGGCAGATCTGCTTCCGCTAAGGCAATCGTTTAAGGAGGTAACTTAAATATGTGTTATGTTGTGCCCTAATCGATTGAATGTTTCGTGCATTCCAACAATTTTCCTACTATATTGTATTGTTTTAACTGTTGAACTTGCTACTAAAGGTTATGATAATTTATGCGGTGATTACTTTGCATATAACCGAACAAAAGGAACTCTTTATGATGGGGAAACCAGACTGTTCCTACTATAATTGTTGAAGAGTTATTGCAGGAACACCTATTAAAATGTCTAGTATGGGAGGTCTTGCTGACTATAATTGAATCTATTGATATAGTAGATAATTAAGACACTTGTTCTAATACTACTTTGAATTGCAAAACTAATGTTACTGGACCACTTCCTACTTAAGTTGTTTGCAGTTAGCAAAAGCATTTGGTGCATCCGATATCATTGATGTAGATATTAATGATGACAAGTTGGAAAAAGCTAAAGAATGTGGCGCCACTCACACGGTGAATGGCTTAAAAGAGAATGTGTCGGGGAGGATACTCGTATGTCTATTCTATTCTATTCTTGTTTATGCCGTCATATTGACTTCCTCTAAATTTGAATGAGTAATACTTCAGGAAATACCTGCAGGAATTGGTGTTGATATCAATGTGAAAGCTTCGGGTGGATCCATGACATTTACTCAACATGTGAATAGTGCTAAGGGTTGATAAGAATTGGAAAAGAACTAACAAAGGTTGAAAGGATACTTTCTGATATTGAATCAAAATCTAGTTTACAATCTACTCTACTTATAGTCGAAGAAAGCAACTCAAAAAGCAGTTAATTTAGTTAATCTAGCTATCTAATTAACTAATCATCCTCCTAGATAAAATAATTACATATCAGTCCCTTCTAATTATAACGGGACAAACATCAAAACAGCAACTGATCAACATCTTTAATTATGCTTGATATCTTGCATCCTCAGATTCTTCAATTGCAGAAACAGATTGTTTCTCAATACTCCCCTTCAATCTGTTGGTTGCAAATAGATTGACAACTCCTAACTTTCCAAGAAGATAGCGATGCTGTCTTTTTCCCAAGGCTTTCGTGAATATGTCGGCAATCTGTTCCTTGGTTCCTATATGCTTCAATTGAATGATTCCTGCTTGAATTTTCTATCTACGAAATGGCAATCAATCACTATATGTTTTGTTCTTTCATGGTACATCGGATTACTTGAAATTTGCAAGGCAGCTCGGTTATCACAAAATAAAATCACAGAATCATCATGTCGAATGGTTAGTTCTTCCAATAATCCCTTAATCCAAACAATTTCAGAGACTGTGCTTCCAATACACCTATATTCGGAATCAGCAGAGGATTTAGAAACAGTAGTTTGTTTATTAACTCTCCAAGATATCAATGAAGCACCTAACTTAACATAATACCCTGAGACTGATCTTCTGGTTTCAGGACAGCTTGCCTAGTCAGAATTGCAGAATCCGACTAATTTAAAATCATCAGATGATGGATAGAATAGGCCAAGACCTGGCTGCTCCTTGATATATTTCACAATCCTTAAAGCAGCTTCCATATGAGACCTTTTAGGATTGTTCAAGAACTGACTAAGTTGTTGAACACAATAAGAATCCAGTCTTGTGATTGTTAAATATAGAAGTTTACCAATAAGCCTTTTATAGGAAGATATATCAGTCAATAGAATATCTTGGCTATTAAAGTTAAACAATTTATCATAGTCTATACTAGTTAACTTGATGTTGGACTCCATAGGAGTACCGATCGGTTTTGGCCCTAACAAACCTGTCTTTGAGATCAAGTCAAGCGCGTATTTTCTCTGATTAAGAACCATTCCATGATGGTTTCTACATATCTAGATCCCTAAGAAGTATCTCAACTCCCCAAGGTCTTTCATCTTGAAATTCTGTATGAGAACCTTCTTCAATTCATCAATAAGTTCTTTGCTATTTCCTGTAATCATTAGATCATCGACATATACAAGCATAACAACAATTCCATCTCCCCTTTTCTTTGTAAACATGGAGTAATCGAACTTACTTTAAATGAATCCTGCTGAAACAAGTGCATCGGTTAATTTTATATTCCATTGTCTTGAGAATTGTTTCAGCCCATATAATGATTTATGTAGTTTGCAAACAAGATTTGTTTCCTTGCTGCAGAATCCAAGAGGAATTTCCATGTAAACTTCCTCGTATAGATCACCCAGCAAAAAAGCAGTGACCACATCCATCTGATACACAATACAGTTTATATAAGCAGCAAAAGCAAGGACTGTCCTAACAGTGACCATCTTAGCAACTGGACTGAATGTGTCTACATAGTCAATTCTGTATTGTTGATTGTACCCCTTGGCCACCAATCCGCGTTATACTTGTCGACAGTTCCATCATAATTAAACTTGACTTTGTACACCCATCTGCAGCCTATAGGTCTTTTTCCTAAGGGCAAATGAACAAGAGTCCATGTATAGTTATCTTCAAGGGCTTTAACTTCCTCCTTCATTGCCATAACCCACCTTGCATCCTTTTGGGCTACTTCGAACTTTTCTGGTTCAATATGCTTGGTTGTTTCAACTTCAAAACATTTATATCCACCCTTCAAATTATCAAAAAGTTAGAAAATCACTAAGGGGATGTGCTGTTGAACAACGGTTGGTAACGTAGTCCTGGAGCCAGGCAGGTGGTCTGACTGTCCTGTTGAATCTTCTAACGGATGGTTCCTGCACCTCGTTGTCAATATCAGTTCGAATAAAATATGTATCATGGTTAGATTCAGGATCTGGATGGATTTCACGAGTAATATCATCATTATTAGGAACTGTTTCACTGTGAAGATCATCAATAACTAAGTGATGATCTGTAAACAGTTGTTCAGATTTTCCTCCTTTTAACCGAAATGGAAAAATATCTTCATAGAAGATAATCTCTCTACTAACATGTATGGATTTTGTTACCAAGTCATATACTTTGTAACCTTTTTGAATAGAGGAATAACCGATGAAAACTCCAGGCGAGGATCTGAAATCGAACTTGTTTTTAGGTGTCATATTTCTGGTATAGTATAGACATCCTATAACTCTGAGGTGTGAAACATTGGGAATAGTCCCATGTAGCCTCTGATATGGAGTCTGATAATTCAAAACAGCAGAAGGTAAGAAAATTATGATATAACATGCAGTAGAGACGCAATCACCTCAGAATCTGTCACGAAGCGCATATTGGAACTTGATGGATCTAGCCACTTCGAGATGGTGCCTATGCTTGTGTTCAGCTACCCCATTCTGCTGGGGGGTGTAAGGACAGGTGAGTTGATGAATTATCCCCCTTTCTGATAAAAACATATCCAAGTCCCTATTCACAAACTCCTTGCCATTATCAGTCTTTTAACAGAAGAATCAAACTGATTTTTAACATAGGAAATAAACTGCTTAACAATCACACGTGCATCGGATTTTAGATCCATCAAAAACACTCACGTCATTCTACTATAATCATCAATAACAGTAAGAAAATAGCTTTTTTGATCATATGTTTCTATTCTAAAAGGGCCCCATACATCCATGTGGATCAAGTCAAAGCATTTATTTGTTTTTGTTTCACTACTATGAAAAGGCAAGCGAGGATGTCTAGCTAGAGGGCAGATCTTGCATTTGCTTTTGAAAGTCACTTTGTTCTTACAAACATTATTCATACGAAAGAAAACAGAATCAGAAAGATGTCCTAGCCTTTGACGCCATAACTCTTCTACAGAAACACTCAAAACAATTCCAGTTTTCTGAACATCTAAAACAGAAGAACATGAAACTTCTTTGCAGCATGTGTATAAGCCACTAGCATCCTTACCAATATGCAGTACCTTCCCACTGTAAAGGTCCTGTAAGACAGCGAAATCAGGATAAAAACTAGCAGAACAATTAATATCCTTCCCGAGCCTTGAAATGGAAATAAGATTGTATTTAAAATCGGGAACATATAAAACATTCTTGAGAATAATTCCTGCTTTTAACAAATGATCACCAACATGTGTTATCTTTGATGACAAACCATTCGGCAATTTAACTTCAGAAGGAGAGATTATTCTCAAGTTATATAACCAATCTCTCCTAGATGACATATGATTAGTCACACCGGAGTCCAGAATCCATTTTTCACGCATATTTGAGCAAGATTCAGGTATACCTGCCATATTGACTTGCGGACTTGATCATGAACTGGTGGTGGTCTCATTGTTCAGGAGCTTGATGATTTGATCGTACTGATATTTAGTGAAGACTTGACTTGAAGAGGATGAATGGACAGGAGTTGCTCTGCCACTAGGAAGAGCCATGGATAGAGTTGTTAACAGAAGCAGTGTCAGAATCGCTGAAAACGTTGTATGCTTGGCTGTTTCCACTGTTGTTGCTGTTGGCAGAACCAAAACGCCTCTTGTTCTTTAATTCTGGATGTAAAATCCAACAAGTCTCTATTTTATGACCACGCTTGTTACAGTGTTGGCAGATCAAAAACCTCCTCGGAATCCCTTTATTATCATTTCTTTTCTAAGTTTCCGAAGAAAATGAGGAATTCTCTCTTGAAGCTGCTGCAACAGTCCATGTGTTGTTTGATGAAGAGATGATTCCTGCTAATCCTCTTTGTCCTTCCTCTTGGACAAGAACAGAATATGCTTCATTTAGGCTTGGTAGGGGTATCCTCATCAAAAGATTGGAACGAACATTGGAGTAGGACTCATTGAGACCCATCAAGAATTGAAATAACTTGATATTGTTTTGGTGATGAACATGTGCCTTGAATTCTTCGCAATTGCATGATGGAGGGTTGCAAATGGATGAAAAATCATCCCAAATGAGTTTAAGGCGAGAAAAATAGACTGTAATGTAGTCTACTCCTTGGCTAGTGAAAGCAATTTCTCGATGGAGCTGGAAGATCCTTTAGCCGTTCACTTTATTGAATCTTTCATTCAGATCTTTCCACATTAAGTATGCACTTGTTGAATAGATCACTGTGCTCAACAGGTCCTTGGATACGGAATTCACCATCCAGGCGAAGACAAATGCATTACACCTATCCCAAAGGTGATGCATCGATGAATCAAGGTTCTCCTTTCTGCAAGAACCGTTAATGAAGCCAAGTTTATTCTTGGCTAATAGGGCGATCAGCATACCTCGACTTCAAACAACATAATTTTCTGTTCCAGTAAGCTGAACATAAATCAAAGATGATCATGGCGTGTCTGATGGATGCAGATACAGCGGATGATTAGAATCGACTGATGGATGACAGTTGGGATCGACTTCTCTCGCGGGTATCCCTCCTTCTGCATCTTGCTTCGCCATGGAAGATCTTGAGGAATCTTGGAGGTAATAGAATCGCCGGAGTATTCAGAAAAGAACACTGAAGGATACGCAAGAATCTGGTGAAGAATCGGAAGAAATGCAGAGATCTTGAAGGCTCTGACTGAAATTAATCGCAATGATCTCGAAGATGGAAACCAGGATTGAATCGAAGATCTCGAGGATTGGAAAAGAACTAACAAAGACTGAAAGCAAACTTTCTGATATTGAATCAAAATCTAGTTTACAATCTACTCTACTTATAGTCGAAGAAAGCAACTCAAAAAGCACCTAAGTTAGTTAATCTAGCTATCTAATTAACTAATCATCCTCCTAGATAAAATAATTACATATCAGTCCCTTCTAATTATAACGGGACAAACATCAAAACAGCAGCTGATTAACATCTTCAATTATGCTTGATATCCTGCATCCTCAGATTCTTCAATTGCATAAACAGATTGTTTCTCAATACGGGTGATGGTAAAACAATTATAGTTTCAATCTTGAATGGGTCTAAGGATTTGGCTCTTGTATCCATTGTAGACTGCAACATCTAAAACATGTTGTGTCAACGTCTCTGTGTTGTGTTTTGGACCTCATGTATGATTGCCTAATATGTGGTCTTAGATGTATGAGCGTACATTTTGTTGTTTGGATATGAGACTTTGTAGGAACCGGTGTTATATATATCAATGTTTGGGGTTATGTTATATATACCAATTTTGATCACGGCATTTGTTGTGGCTAAAGAAACATAATAACATCTATGATGAACAACAATGCATTTTTGGTCGCACGTGCGCCATGTATCGACCATTACATTTGTCTGGTAATACAGTGTCCTAGAATTAAAAGAAACCCTATTTAAATACGTACATCGCACTTGATTCGAGACCTTTTTAGAAAAAATCATTAAACCCTATGTCGATTTGACGATCGCTATTTCATAGAATTTGAAGAAAAAAAAATAATTTAAAGAAGCTCCTCTCCCATAGAATTTGACGATCATTATTTCATAAAACAAATTCTTTCCAGTCGTTTTCTTGACTCGAAAGAAAAGGAGCTCTACTCTCAGGACCATATATGTACATGTCGACAGTTTTATATAAATTAGAACGTGGGAACAAGTGACTTCTTCATTACGCAGCTATCTTCCTACTTCACTCTATCCCTATACATTCATACAAACATACATACATAATATATATATATATATATATATATATATATATATATATATATATATATTCTTTATAAAAGGAGAAGTAGTGACAATATTCTTTTAATGATCTATCATTACGATGCATTTGTTCTTTAACCTCTTGATTATAGCTCCACTAATCTTCTCTTAACAATATGTTAATGTTATCATTTAGTTTTGCTTTTGCTATACTTAACACTAATAAAGCATGACAATTGCAGTGGTCAGGTCGATCCCAAATCATGATTTGCACGTTAATTATTTCAATTGGGCATCAACCGGTTTAGGGTTTCTAAATTCTAACACAATTATCAATCTCATATGCACACTTTACCTTACGTGAATTATTCAATGAAAATGGTCAACGAAATGAACTTAATATTAAGGGTTAATAGTATGAATTATACACAATATGTATTGTATGCGCAGGTACATTTTTGCTACATTTTGACATTAGTAAATGGTGCAATAAGTATTGCAATAATATTATTTGATCATTTGGTTATATTTCCATTAAACATTTTATTCATTTGGGTTTAAAAATATTATACATCAATCATCTTTCATAGTGTTCATCATCTTCTTCAAACACTTATATTTTTGAAGCAGTTGAAATTAAACCAAAAACAATTGTTAGGTTTGATTCGTACCAATGACCGGATACTAGGTTCAACTTTATTACAAGAAAAAAAAGCAACATAATAAAAAAGATGAACATGATGATGAACATAAATAACTTTCACAATGTCATGTCAACTTTTCATCCGTCAACTCTAGGCGGTCGGTGAGGCTACGTTAAGGGGGTCAGTGCAAGCGCAGGTTGTTCATAGGGATAACAATTCAGACGAGACCCCCGTAACAGGAAAGCTCAGACATTACGTAGTGGGATGGACATGGGTCGCCACTACTAGCCCATTCTTTTTATTTGGTCAAAAAAAAACTTTTTATCCGTCACTTTTCTCTTAACTTTCATAAATTTTAGTCTGATTTAAAATTTAAAACATATTGTACTAAAAATTACAAGGTTTAGGGTTTCAAAGACAAACATAAATATTAATTATTTTTGCTTGCAAAAAAACTCTTTATAAAAGAATGCTTAAACAAGTTTAGTCTCACAAACCCTTTTTTCCTGATTATTGTGGATCTTGTCTCCTATTGGTTCTCATTCTTTTTGCTTCTTTTATCATTTTCCATTACTTGCGTAGTGCTTGTTTTCTTTACAACATCAATAAGTAATTAAGTATATTGCGGGACTCCATAATATACCTTGTCACATTGATGATAAATCACTACAATTTGTTATATTTCTCGACAATTCATTCTATATATAAAGTACGTAAAATATGATATTGGTAGGTTCCGAAATGATGTCAGATTTGTTGGAATAACTTGAAAGTTGTTTTTAATGACCGAGTTTCTGAACTCCCACCCTCTCTTAGCTTTATTTTAGTTAGTGATTGTAATAATGAAGTTGACAATGCTATTTCGAATAAAGTTCATTTATTTTGACCAAAACAAAATGAACTCAAACGTGCCCAAGACGTTATGAATCAATGGGGGCATAATGAATCATCAACAAAATGTAGACATTTCAAGAAACCACACTTGGAAAAAAAATCTATAGTGGAAGTACTTTTCTTGAGAGGATACAATCATCGGAATTGAAACGACATGAAATTTTACAATAAATTTTAAAATTATAATGTTTATCTATTTTAAGGAGTTTTTTTTTACAATAAAAGTGACTATTTAAGGCATATGCCGTGTGTTATCGGCAACTAATCAGTTAGCAATAAATATAAATTTCCTCAAGCATGGAATCTTGGATTGATTAGAAACTTGCTGGTTTAAATTTGAGGTTTCACACAATTTGGTAGTTTTTTTTAAATAAAATACTAGTTTAGAGAATATAAAGTTGCAATGTAATAATTTCATTAAATTTATGCTTAAATAATAAGACAACACGTGCTACTCAAATTCAAATATTCCTTTTGATCATGTCAATATTATTCTTAGTTCTTAATACCCATGACATATTAAAAAAATAGTTCTTGCGCAAATTTTTAATTTAAAATTGTTTACTGAAAAAGAAAACGTTAATGAAATTTGCAAATCACTAGCTAAGTTTGGATGTAATTTTCATTTTTTTAGTTCAAATGAAATGAGTTCACGTTTATTTTCAGCCTTATCAATCGTCTTAAGTTATTGGTGTGAATTCAAATTGCACGAGATGGGAACTTAGCATTTTCTATCATCATTTAACTACAAGTTAAACATGTCTAGTATATCACAATTTTGTATTAGGCCCATTAATAATTTATGTACAATTTCTTTGATGTGTGTTGTATTCACATTCCTTGTTCATCTATTACACTATGATCACTACTATTCAATGTCAAATAATGTAGCTAGGGTTAGGCAAAATTAGTTATCAAACTTAAGTTACTAGTTCACATGTCAACCTAACCCTAGCTAGAGCACCACACACTTTCATCTCCAAAACCCTAATTCTCAACAAACAGACAAAGTTGGAACTCACTATCAATTAGAAAACATGTACACAAACCACTAAAATCACAAATATGGAAGAATATCAATTATGAGCTCCATTGAAGTTACACTTCATTTCTTTTTACACAGTCACCACCACCACACTCAGTCAACAGATAAATAGAGAGAAGAGTTGGATCTACAGATTAAAGTTGACAATGGGACCCCTTTTCTAAAATAAAATTCAATACTGAATTTTCGAGCTTACTATTTTAGATAACGAAATCGAGTTTAGTAGATAATACTGGTGTATGAGGTTAGGCTTGTTCAAATAAACCGGTTCGGATGAACTGGTCTGGTCTTGAACTGGTTTGGTTTGAATCGGTTCGGACGAATTAGTTCTAAAACCAAACCAGTATTTTTAGGCTTCAAATAGACCAATTCAAATTAGTACCAAAAATCCAGTTCGAATCGGTTCAACTCAACTCGTTTTTTGATACTGGTTTATACTTAAATTTAAATCAAACCACTTTAAACCTATATAATTTTAGAACCGGTTTGAAGCAAAATCAACTAAACCAATCTGAAATTAAAACAAACCTAGAGATGTCTTCAATAAACCAAACCTATATATATATTGGACTCTCTTATGTTGATGTTGGACAGAATTTTAGTCGGTTGTGCAACAGATTTTCAATCGGTTCAGTGTGTTTTTCAGTCGGTTCAGTGTATTTCCCAGTCGGTTCAGTGTTTTTTCAGTCGGTTCAGTGTTTTTTAGTTGGTTCAGTATTTTTTCAAACGGTTCAGTGTGTTGGACAGGATTTTCAGCCGGTTTAAGTTCGGTTTGAACCGTATTATTTCCGAACCAAAATTGTAATTAAAAAAAACAGACCAGAACAGTTCGAACCAGACCAGTTATTTTTTCCTTAAACTAGACCAGTTTTTTTAGAAACAGAAAAAAATACTATTTTTTTCAAACCAGACCAATTCAGTTCAGAACCGGTTCGACCCCGAACCGGTTCATGAACAAGCCTATCTGAGGTAGACTTGTATCACTCTGAATGGTTCCGTGTTCGTTTGATTTCTTCTATATTATTGAGTTAACAACACTATATATATTAAAATGACTTAGTATACATAATGTTTTCACTCATAAATTCGGACTTATAAAACAGTTGGTTAAGACGTATGTCTTAAGTTTCACATAGTATCAAAACGTGTAGGTTTATGTCCCGGGGACATAGAAAAATAAAATCACTCCCTTAAAAATTGAGGTTGGGTACTCTTTAAGTCATTTTAACCTCCTACCTACCGAAGTCTTAAGTCTCACAATATATATATATATATGGGTACGTGTATGATTTATATTGTGATATTTCTAAATGGGTTTTTGAAATTACCAAAAAAACTGTGTATTTTGTTGAAGCTAACTCCCTAAATTTGTAATATTAAGAAAATATTTATTCTATTTGTCTTTTCCATTAAAAAGCATGAGAATTTCATGAATGTGGAATGCCATAATTAACGTAGAAAGAGAAGTGAGATTGAGCCAGAACCTCAAGTTAAAAGATCACAATACAGATGTTGGACTGTTGGAGTGGAGTGGCAAAGTGAAAATGAAAGTTGCTTTAATTACGATTAACAATAATGACTGCATGGGGACGACAAAGAAATTTGTGGTTTGACCATTACATCCTTATTCAATTCATCCTTTCTTAATATACAAACAAACTATTTCCTAATACAAAATTATTTAACGAAAAAAATGACGAAAAATGTTGATGCATATAACAACAACCGACAAACATCTTGATGCATAGATTAACACTTCAAATACGTAAAGTGGAATTATCAATAAGACAAACATCTTGGTGTAGTGAATTTATTTTCTTAATTTAGAGTTGGACAAATATAGTATAAATAGTTTTTTCTCTTCTTTTTTTTGTCATCCAAGGAATAATCTTGAGACATGCCGAGAATCGATCTCGGGACCTCTTGCATCCAAGTAAGGGCAAGGGTGATATCTTTGAAGTGACGTTTCTAGCAAAATGCAAATTTGGTTCACTGGATTAGTCTAATCAGTTTTAAATAAACAAAACTCTTTTCTATTCTAATTTTTCTTTTTATTTTAATTCAAGTTTTGAAAAGATGGAAATATTTTACAATAATATATCATCTAAGCATAATTTTTTTGAGTCTTTATAAACTCTTTTTCTCAGTTGAATATTATTTTTTCGAATTTTATATCATTTCTTTTGCATTATATCAAATGATTTCGATTATTAGTTATTTTTTTCCAATTATATTTACTTATTGTTAACACACAAGAGGTCACTCATGATCCTTCATAAGATCTATATTTTTTTTGGCCATATCCTTCATAAGATTCAAAAGAGTGTTTATTGCCTCCATCATTTGATTTTATTCTTCTAATTCTTTTCCCCTTTTATTGTCCTCCACTCTTTTTTAGAGAGAAAGTGGAGTTGGAAGGAGACAATGAATAACCCAATAAAACCAACCAATTATACTGCCAGCCTTGAAAGGAAAAGAGGGCAGTTCCTCATAAGTTTCTACAATTGCTGCCTGCCTCAGATATGATCAATTTGGTCATTATGTTAATTATTCTTAGTATATAGGACTTATTATACTTATTATTATTATTATTGGCACACAAAAAAACATTCTATACGTACGGTTTGAAAGTTCGAACATTCAATAACGCGACCGTTTTAAGTTGTCACTATTGAATCTTTTACAAATAAAATATTATATTCATGTTAATTGCTTATAGTTTGTTTTTTTCCCTAAGCCAAAGAAGGAAATTCGAACCTAAGATCATTTGTTTGAACTTAAGATCATTTGATAAGCAAGAAAAAAATGGTATTAACTCAACCTATATTTTAAAGTGGGAAAACATTATTTTAGGGTTAATTACCTTAATAATCACTTATGTTGACATATATGATGAAAAAGTTGAAACTTGAAACTTGAACTGAACAGTCACTAATGTTTTACGATGTGACTGAACCGTTACAAAGATTTTTAAGAGAAAAATAACTAAAATACCCTCCTAATATGAGAACCGAACAGGTAGCGTTTTTAACCAGGAAAAAATAATGCGCTATCCACGGTAGCATATATATATACCCATATTTATAAATATACTCTTTTGTATATTTACTTTTCTAAAAATAATTTTTTATCATACCTACTTTTTGATTTTCTTCCTCTCTTTATTTATGCACAATGTGTAGTTACCAAATTACCCCTCACCTAAGTTTAAATTTTCTCATAATCCCAGACAGCGTTGACTTTTTCATGGGGGGGCCTCAATCCTCATAGGATTGTGCTGGATTCACCACACCTGGACAGAGGTCAGAGGTTATTGATCTCGTGTTCCATCGTGGGCCAAATAGCCAGGAAAGGTCAACTCTCATACAGCACAAACACTACACACCATGTTCCTATTATCCCATGATTACGGTTTGGGTCTACTCTCCAATATTCAATAAAACAAGAAACATATGTTGTTACGATCTAGCATTACATATGTAATGTAAACCAGATAGTATATCTTAGATACAATCCCATTATCTATATTGTGTTAATCTTATACTTTTTTTGTTTAGCTATTTTCAACTACAGTATAATTCCACAAGCATGTTATCACTGAAAGATACCATAATGTACACCCCGATCAAAGTGATTAAGGTCAATATTTTCAAGCACTTATCTCCGCAAACATTTACTACAAGCTAGTCTCGATCTTCCGTGAACTTTACCATGTCAAATCGTAGAATCGGGAAGTTGGTGATGGTCGTCATTCTTGAACATTGTGTAATATGCAGCAGATCAATGATTCATCTTGGCACAAATCACCTTACTTCTAATCCATAACCTCAAACTATACTACTTACACCACATACTAATGTAAGCAAACTTCAATGTTAAGTTCTCCATTGTGAGGATACCATATTGGTGGTTTCAAGATAAAATTCAATTTATATAAGTGATTGCTCTTTATTTATCCATTAAATTTGGCTCGACCCAATGGATACTAGGGTGAGCAACAAAACCATTTAGATTATGACCGGACCATAACCGATTGAAACTAAACCAAAAAGACCATACCGTTTGTGGACCGAAATCAACGGTCTTTCCTTAACGATCTTATACAATTAGAGACCGTTAAGAACTGAATCAGATCGTTAAGATAGTTTTATTATATTGATTAATTAAATTAATTTCAGTTTTATTTATTAATATTTTGTTAAAATATAAAATTATATAAATATATATGTCTAAACAATTCGTATGATCCAAACGGTCTAAGACCAAAAAGACCAAGACCGTATTTAACGATCCTAATGGTTCCAGACTCAGTTTCAAGATTGAAAATACATGACCGAAAATTTTAGTTCTGATTTCAAGACTGAAGTAGATCGGACTGAATCAGATTTTGCTCACCCCTAATTGATAAAATCTTTGGGGCCTTACTGCTTACTATTTATTGAGCTTGAGAGTGGGCTTTCAGGCCCTATTTCTATTTCATTGTGCTCATATCACACTGTTGTGTTTCCTTGGTTTTTATTAGCTCTTTTAAAGTTTTATCTGATTGATGAAATCTCTACTATTGAGAAGAAGAAGAAAAACCCTTCATTGAAATCACCAAACGCATTAGATATGGATAGTTATATATATATATACAAAATATTTTTACAATTTCGGGACGGGAATGTAAACGTTAAAGTCATCCTCAACGTAGCATTTTTTGGTAGGATTCGAACACCGTTCGTCCGTGTGAATCGAGATATTGATAGTTGAATGTGTAAGTAATATTCCCCTTCCCTTAGAAGCAAGGTGAACTGGTGAAGTCGAAGCAATAGTAGTGTGTTGTGTAGAAGGAAGGGAAGGATCTTTTATAAACCAAACGAATACTTTATAGCATTGGATTCATCGATTTGCTTTCAGTCTTACCAAAAATATTAAAATTAAAGACTTTTAGGGTTTCATTTGGTGGAAGTGAGCTTCAGTCTTACCCCATCAAAATGAATGAAGAACAAAAGTGTCAATTCAATAATATTAAATTTTGTAAATTTACACTCTCAACTTCATAATAAATTGTAAACTTTGCTAATTTTTCTTTTAAACGTGGTAAAAGTCGCACACGTAGCACTCAGGTAATGTATTTTAATGGTATGTATGTTGATTTGTCCATCATTTATGATGCATCAATGCAACCAACGTAGATCCTAGATAACAGCAGGCGCGTGTTTCCCAGTCGCCTCTCTCTCGGCCAGACCCCTGGAAAACTCCCAAATTGTTCCTTAGGGTTTTGTGCTGAATTTGTCTGCAAGCTGTCGAGTACTGCTTGGATTCTTGGCATTAATTGTCAATTTCAACCCACCAATCAGGAGAGGACGTAAGGAGAGAAGTTAACACATGATGGTGACAGAATCATGCAGAGGAAGGAGAGGGACGTAGCAAAGAACAAAGCGAAGGCTACAGCGTTTTTCAGAAATCCACTTCGGCCGACTAACGAACCAGCTCTTCCTCAATCCAACCATTTCTAACCTGATTATTTTCTTGATTCCTTTTCCACCTTGTATCTGCATGAAGTTGTCATCCACGGTGAAGGCGATGAAACCACGACCGGAGATGTCCAACTTCTGCAGCTCCGGCGATACGAATAGACCTGATAGACTCGTCACAGAACTGGAATCGAACCAAGAGGTGCAGCAGGGGTCATGGTATGTGGGCAAGATCCTATCCCGGAAAACAATCAAACTCATCACCATCCATAGTGTCCTCCGATCGGCATGGGCTAGATTTGGCAAAGTGGCCATATCAGAGGCGGAAACGGGAATCATACTGATGGAATTCGAGAAGGAAGAGGAGGCGAAACAGGTCTTGGATATGTCGCCTTGGGCGATCAATGGACATATCCTGAACATCAAAAAATGGGAACCTAGCAAGGGGGTCAAGGAGGTTGAGTTCAACAGGGTAACCTTCTGGACTCAAATATATGACCTAGGACTGGAAAAATTCAGTAATAGTAATGCCTGGAAAATAGGAAGCTTGATAGGAAGATGCCTGGATATAGAAAGCACGGTTGAGAAGATAAGTAGGAGTTATATGAGAGTGTGTGTGGAAGTAGATGGGGATAGACCGTTGATGGCGGGATTCTAGTGGAAGAATTCTCAGGGAGTAGAAAGATGGGCTACAATAAAGTATGAACGGTTATCAAATTACTGTTATGGGTGTGGCATGTTGGGTTACACGACCCAGGTATGCAAAGAGGCAATACACATGTCAAAGCTTGATTCGAAGGTACCAACCTATGGCCCGTGTCTAGTTGGTGTGAGACCAAGACATACCATGGGTCGGCAACATGTGGGGGAGGGGGAGGTTAGGGATCAAACACAACACCGGGTGCAAGGAGGTCGTGGTTTGATATAATGGAGGACCTAAGACAATCGACAAAGAAGGGAACAACCAAGGACAAGGGTGAGGAGGAAGTATCTAGTCCAAAAGGGGACCCCAAATGACCCGATGCACATTGATCCAGAGGGAGACATACCACAGGGGATGAATATGGGGAAGGCACCGAAGGAGTGTGAGGGTTCGGAGCAAGCGACAGAACCAAATGGAGAAAGGGCAATCACCATACATAGACATAGCCAACATGTCCAAGCCACCCCACCCTTCAACCGAACCGACCCACCACAAGTCCACCACTATACTCTAGCCATAAACCGAGAGGGGGGAGGAAACCAACCGAACCAAATACAACCTACCCATGACCCCCCCCCCCCCCAGCCCAAGACCGAACTGAACCACCCACAAAGACAAGGGATAGACCAAACCGCATCCAAACCCTACTGATCCTAGCCAGGCTTCCCAAGTGGATGCAACCTCAAACATACCACAATCCAACCCTTCCACCAGAAACGGCGAACCCTCACAACCCACATACACCCATGATCACATACCTACCCGACCACTCCGACCACCAACCAATACATGGCAACACAAACCCCATCCAAACCTATATCATGGAGAACCCGCCGGATACACCCCACCATCACCTATTCTAGACCGACCAAACCAAGCTTTCGGTCTAAGCCCGTATCTCAATAAGATGACACTCAAAAGATTGGGGGAGGATATGAAGGACCAACCCATCGACAAGAAATTGAAAAGGGGGGAGGAAGAACCGAAGGAAGGGGATGAGATCCATGTCCGAGAGCAAGAACGATCCCAAGGACGAGGGGAGGAAAGACAAAACCGATGAGGAAGAGGAAAGTAGAATGGAACCGAGTAATGAATCGTGAACCGATGTAAACGACCGAACAAGGAGAGTGTTGTGATGGATATCCCAAAACATCCACACAGGATCAATGAGTGCAATCGCATGGAACTGTAAGGTTTTGGGGTCGGCCTTGACAGTTCAACACTTACACGACCTCAACAAAAGGTATCGCCCGAACATAATTTTCTTAATGGAGACAAATAATGGTGATACATACTGCGGGAGGATAAAAAAGAAAATAGGGATGGGGCACAAACACTACATTGGACCGAATGGCATAGCGGGGGGGGGGGGACTTGCACTATGGTGGACGAGCGAGACGAAGGTGAGAGTTCTCCATGTCGATCACGTGTGCATTGATTGTGAAGTGGTGCTCAAACCACACGACGAACCAATGTTCGTGACATGGGTATATGCGATCATAGAAGGCACAAGGGAGAACCCAAAACTGGAACCACCTACGGAAACTAGGAAGGGGCTGAAGAGCCAAAGGATGATACTTGGCGATTTTAATGTCATATGCCACCCACATGAAAAACAAGGTGGTAGGAGGAAATCACAAAGACGAATGGATGAGTTTAAATAACTCATTAGTGATCTCCATATGGAGGATTTGGGAGCAACTAGGAACCAATACACTTGGAGCAACAATAGAAGCGGAAACGAACGGATAAGCGAAAGGTTAGACCGGGCACTAGTCAACGGTGAATGGGCGGTGAGACACCCTAGTGGGAAATGCATAAATGAGCTAGCTATTGGCTCAGACCACACTCCAATGGAGATACAAATGAACCGAACGAAGAAAAGGGCAAGGAGAAGGTTCAAGTTCGAGACGATGTGGCTTGAGCACCCGACATTTGAAGAGACCATCAATACCGCATGGGGAGGACCAAACCGTAGGGGTGTGGGACAAAAGTTGCAAAAGTGCCGAACAAGATTAACCAAGTGGAGCCGAGAACATTTTGAAAATAATCTTAGGGAAATTGCAAAGACGAAGGAGATATTAGGGAGGCACATGCAAGGGACAATGGACCAAAATGCGATACACGAGGAAAAATGGTTGAAGGGTAAAATACAAGGCTTATGGATGAAGGAAAAGATGTATTGGAAGAAAAGATCGCGGATAAAGTGGTTAAGGTAGGGGGACCGAAACACAACCTATTTCCACCAAACCACAATATCTAGGCGAAGACGAAACCAAGTAGGGCGATTGAAGGGAGGAAATGGGGAATGGATATCAAAGAAGGAGGACATAACCGAAGAGTTTGAGAGATATTCACGCATGAGGATACCGAACCGGGGGAGGACTTACTAGAGTGGGTGTCGAACCAGGTCTCAGAAAAGATGAACGAAAACCTAACAAGGGAGGTGACGGATGAAGAAATCGGAAAGGCGACATATCAACTGGGAGGATCACGAGCGTCGGGGCCGAACAGGTTTCCGGGTCTATTCTATCAAAGGAACTGGAAGGTCGTGGAAGCGGGCGTCATCACCGCGGTCAAGACTTTCTTCAGAACATGTATCCTTCAAAACACCCTTAACCATACAGATATCGTATTGATACCAAAAGTTGTCATACCTACATTACCGACTGAGTTTAGGCCTATAAGTTGCTGTAATTTCCTTTACAAGATTATATCAAAAGTTCTGGTGAATCGCCTAAAGGTGTATTTATCGGAACTTATCACCCCGTACCAAAGTGTGTTTGTCTCAGGAAGGAACATACAAGACAATATAATGGCGGCACACGAGGTTTTCCATCACCTCCAAGCGAACCGAAGTGAAGACCGAGTGGAGTGTGCACTGAAAATCATCATGCAAAAGGCATATGACCGGGTAGAATAGGATTTCCTCCTACGTTGAGGAAAAGGGGCTTTGTGGACAAGTGAATTGGGTGGATCAAGGAATGCATATCAACACCTACATACCAAGTGTTGGTAAATGGAGACTGATCCCGAACGATTAGGCCAACGAGGGGAATCAGACAAGGAGACCCTCTATCACCGTACCTCTTCACACTACTAGCGGATGTTCTATCAAGATGTTTGATAGGGGCAGCCCGGGATCAACGGATAGAGGGGATCAAAATGAAGCGACATTTCCCGGAACTTCATCACCTTTTCTTTGCGGATGACTCGTTGTTCTTCATTAAGGGTACGACCGACAATGCAATAAACCTCAAGGTAATCTTGGAGTCCTATTGTAAAGCATCAGGACAAATGATAAATGAGGGCAAATCGACACTCTATTTCAATAAGGGAGCGAGGTTGGAGGATCGAAATGCAGTGAAAGAGGCACTAAACATCCAAAGCACAGGGGATCCGGGCAAGTACTTGGGCCTCTCATCGGTATGGGGACGCTCAAAGAAGGAGGCGTTGGGATATCTCAAAACGAAAATAAAGGATAATTTGGCGGGATGGAGAACGAAACCACTGAACCAAGCGGGCAAAGAGGTCCTCATTAAGGCGGTTATCACGGCTATACCGACTTATTTCATGAGTGTATTCCGCCTCCCAAAAACATGGTGTGCGGAAATAGACTCGATGATAGCGGACTTTTGGTGGGGCCAAACATCGGAGGGTAAGAAAATGCATTGGAGGAGATGGGTGGTACTCACAAAATTAAAGAGCATAGGGGGACTCGGTTTTCGGGAGTTGCAAAGCTTCAATGCGGCGTTGCTCACAAATATGGCGGGATGGATCATGACCGAGCTGCATTCCCTGTGTACGCGGGTATTAAAGGGTCTCTATTTCTCAAGGACAACCTTCCTAGAGGCAAGACGGGGAGGCCGAGCCTCATGGGGATGGAGTAGCTTGTTACATGGGAGGGATGTCATGAAAAAGGAAGGCGTGTGGATGATAGGGTCAGGCGAGGACATCCGATTTTTTGAGGACCCATGGAAATATACAAAAGAAGGTGCACAGGTGAGCAATGAACCGAGGGTCGAGCACAGGGGAGAACTAAGAGAGAGTGATTTGATGAGACCGGATGGAAGGTGGAATGAGGAGATAGTGCGAACCATCACAAGACAACAAGATGCGGAACACATCCTAAGCATTCCAATACCGAAAGAGAGGACCACATACCGTTTCATATGGCCACATACGAGAGACAGTATACCTCAAGCAAGATCGGTGTACCACAAGCTTAGGGAACCACATGACCGAACTACAAGGGGAGAAAGAGGCGAGAATGAGGAAATATGGGCTACGAAAATGCAACCTAAGATCAAGAACTTCATATGGAGACTAGCCACGAACGCCTTAGCCGTTAAGGAAAACTTGGTAAGACAAGGGATGACCATCAACCAAGGATGTCCTATATGTGGGAGAGCGGAGACAAGAGAACACATGATATTGGAATGTGTGTGGACCGAACCAGTATGGAGGGAGATATTATGACGGAGGATCGACCGACCACCTAACACCGACATGAAACAGTGACTCGAGGAAATACGAAAGGAAACGCGCGGAACGGGACCGATGGGCGAGAAAAGGTGGTTACTCACTCTAATTACATGTTGACAAATATGAAAAGCAAGATGCAAGACCGCATTTGAGGCAATCGAACCGACTACGAGGCGAACGATAATGGAGATCAAACAAGTCTTCGAGGAACAAAAGGGAGAGACCCGAGCCGAACCAACCACGCCTCAAACCAGGCCGAACCGAAGATGGCAACCACCGGAGGAAGAGACCGTGAAGATCAATTGCGACGCGTCAATCCAAGAAGGAGTGAAACTAGCAATTCAAGCGGGATGACAAAGCATCATCATTGAAACTGATTCCCAAACGGTCCAAAAGCAACTAGAAGAGGGTCCGACAAATTGGAGGGTATCCACCATAATACCAAACATCCGAGCACTAGCAAGACAGGTCGAGCGAGTGCAATGACGAGCTATTCCAAGAACGGCAAATGAGTGTGCAAACTGGATAGCGAAACAAGCAAGATTTGGAGTAAGTCTAGATGATTGGGTCGAAAACCCCCCACTACCGTTACTATTTTTAATTGAGTATGATTGTAATCCCGAACAACCGTGACAGCATGTCACGACATTTTATTTATAACAAGTAAAGCGATAATTTCGATCAAAAAAAATTATGATGCATCACGTAATCGTAACGTGTACAATCTCCTTCACATTTTAAGGATAAAAATTAACGTAATTTGACAGGTGAATTTAAGTTGTTTAAAAAAAAAAACTTTTTCGCAAACACTTTTTCATTTGGCCAATTTTTTCAAACACTTTAAACTTCATTTTTAATATAATTAATCATTAATTATTTTAATATTTTAGCATTTCTCCAAATTAGTTGGAGACATTAAATTCGGAAGTGATAGAGGATGAAGTTGTTGGGTTGCGTATCTTGCAGGGAAGAAAGACTGGCAGAGAGCAACAAGGAATTTCACTTTTGACTTAAAAAGGTGCACTTGGAGTTGGACCATGCATTAGTGAGTTAGGGCCAGGGGCAATGGATTTATTTATTTTTATTAAAGTATAGTAATCATTAATTGAGACTTATTTTAATATGTTTTTTTAATGTTTTTCGCGGAATATATTAGGAACTCATTACTAGAACAACATTTTTTAATATACTTATTTTACGTTTAAAATAATTTTCAAACGTTGAATTGTTACAATATCTTACCTGATACGCATAACAATCTATCTATATTATCAATGTATCATATACGTATATAAAAGCAATAACATATACATGATGATCATATGCATACATTTAAGAAGTGGTTGTCCAACTCCACAAATTGATAGTTTTTGGATAACTAATGATCCGATAATTTGAATGTAAATTCTGCAAAATATATATATATATACAATTTTTAAGACAAAACAAAGTATGAATTATATATTTAAAAAAAAAAAAAAAACTTCATAAAATGAAAAGCATGGATTTGACACTTTGGGCATCCTTCCAAAAACTGGCCATTATTCCTCTTGACAAAATTTCTTTAAGTGGTCGGCCTGTTTTCAGTTATGTAAAAATATATTTATTTAATTTGTTAAATATTTTTCCTTTTTAGAATACATGATATTTGATAAATAAAAGAATAGAATCGAAAAAATGTGATTGAGATTTTACCATACTTATTAAGATTGTAATTAGGGTTAATAATCAAATTGCTACCCCAACTTTGAGCACTTTACAAATTGCTACCTGAACTTTACTTTTTCAAATGTTACTACCTATACTTACGAAATTGGAACAAATTACTACATCGGTTAAGTTTTCAGTTAAATATGGACGGAAAATGGCGTTGCAATATATAATTGGTCCATAATTTAGAAAACTAACCGATTTTTAAAAAATACATAAAAAAACTAATTTTAAAAAAATGGAAAATTAATAGAGAAAAGAAGAGTTTTTAATATAATTTTTTATTACAAATATGAAACAATTTTTTTTAAAAAAAAAACTAATTATTGTGTATTTCATATTTTTTATAAAAATATTATATTAAAAACTCATATTTTCCTTTTTAATTTTCCAATTTTTTTTAAAAAATATATCAATTTTATTGTAAATCATGGACCAATCATGTGATGTCACCTCATTTTCCCCTCATATTTAACAGAAAACTTAACCGAGGTAACAATTTGCTCAAAGTGTTAAAGTTTGAATTTTTTCAAAAAGTGACTATTTTAAAAAAACATTCAAAAGATTATATATTAAAAAAAATTAGCAAAATGTGCATCTGCACAGGTTGAGTGATAGTGTTTTTGAAAAACTCTACTGACAGTAGCGTTTTAATAAAAACGCTACCACCAGTAGAGCTCAAGCTGCAGTCTTCCGATCTATCCGTCCCTACCTGTTCCGTCAGTTTGCAACCCTAGGCCCCCACCCTTCTTAAATCCCTTCCATCCCTCAACCACAACGTTTCTTCCAACCCTTTCCCTTCTCTACTCAGACACCCTGCCTCCCTCTTTGGCGTTTATCCCTTCATCAGCCCTCACCCTCCCTTCTCTGCTCAGTCATCACCTTTTCTGTCGAACCTCGCAGTAGCACCTCGTTGTAGCTTGGCCCTCAGTCGGAAGCCCCTTCCCCGACAGTACTTCAGTCCCGTGCTTCCGGCCCGCCGTCCGATAACCAACGTCAGTCCTTCAACCTTCAGAGGTTCAAATTATTTTTGGGACAATGCTGATTGTGTATTTTATTATGATGCCTAATATTTTCCGTATTGTTAATTAAAAATTTTATCAATAATTATTGTGTTAATTAAATGTTGCGTAGAAAATATGTGGAAGTTCAAATTAAGAATTTGCACTCTTTAATTGTAGAGTTCAAATGTCCCCGCACGTAATAATATTAAGTCATTCGCTTGGTCAAAATGTTGTTAACGTGGGTTCGTTGGACCAATCGGTACTCTGGGGACAAGATCAACATCGTTCATCAGACGTGAGTGAGAACCAACAAATAACATTTAGATGTTTTAAATTAGAGGATAATCTAATATCAGAAGAGGCTAAAACTATTGTCCAAGCGGTTGGTTTATGCGATGTAGTTATTATGTCACATCCCAAGCTAGATCATAAATTTTTGACCGCATTGTGCGAGCGTTGGCGACCTGAGACACATAGATTCCATCTCAGACATGGGGAGATGATGATCACACTTGAGAATGTTTCTGTGCTACTAGGACTACAAGTACACGGAGATGCAGTAACTGATGACCATGCACCTAAGGAAGACATGATCGGTGCGTGTCTAGAATTGTTGGGACTGAATCTACAAGGTCGTAAAGATTTTGTGAAAATGACTACTTTACGACAACATTTAGTTTAACCTAATCTCACCGCCGAACAACAAGCGAGAATATTCATGTTGATAATAATCAGTGTGGTTCTGTTTACAACGACAAAGAAAGATAATGTGTTGTTGATCTACTTACCCCCACTGCGAGAGTTAGAACGAGCAACATAGTACAGTTGGGGTTCAGCTGTGTTGGTTGCTAAGTATCGTGGATTGTGTAAGGCATCTCAACTTAACTGTGCAACATTCCAAGGTTGTGCCCCGTCCTTGTGCAGGTAAACTATATGAAAGTCTTGTGATATAATTAATACTGGTTATTAGAATTTCGTAATGAGGTTTTCGTAATGAGGTTTTCGTTATTAGAATTTCGTAATGAGGTTTTCGTAATTGGGAGCACCTCCGTAATGGTCACCCCATGATTCATGGTGAAGTGTCGGCTGGAGAGATACATCCATTAGGATACATGTCAATTTTTTAGATTTGTTGGTTTGTTCTATCACGTAAAAGATGTCTATTACTTAAAACGTCGTAATGTTAATTATTCATATTTTTCAAAATAGGTGGCCATTCTTAAAGAGGTCGTTCAGTCACCAAGTTAGAACTGCAAATTTGGTGTATTATAGGGATGACATGGAGTCTCAATCCCATGATCAGGTTAAATATTTATTTGGCAGATGCACCGTTAATTTTCATATTTTTGTAACCTTACTTAACATGATGTTAAAATCTAAAATATTACTTCACGTGGATGCCATACCACACCTTTAGGTTAACTACTACACCACATGTATGTCGTGAGCACGTCGAGTTATTCCGAGCGAGGATGCCACTAATCTATTTTAATGTGGTTGAGTGGCACCATTCAGATAGAGTCACGCGGTAATTCGGAATGCAACAACACATCCTAGAGATGGCACACGATGAAATACAAGAGCACGTGAGACTGCATAAGATTTTACGTAAATGAACGTCATGCAGCATCGTTGGTCAATAACGCACCAAGATTTGATTGCATTGTGGATCAATCGTTCTGATTATGTACATCAGGAACGTCAACCTTTGATGGATGTGACGCAATATATGAGGTGGTATCGTACAATAACACGACGTTTGATTACGACTCCAACAACAGAGACAGGTAGTTCATCCGAGGGTCTTCACCCATCGACCCCGTATATTCCTCACGGGGGCCAAGTAGAGAGAGTGGTAAGTAATTATGCAAATATCTATTTTATTTAATTCATTACATACTAACTGTTGACAATTGTTTCTGCTAAACCTGACATGCATATGGGTATTATGGCTAGGGGAATTCACCTAGTACGTAGAGCTGCTAAAGGTACCCTCTAATTCACAAAGAAAAATTTCAAACTGCTCTAAGAGACTTATCTCGAGACCTGTCGTTCCTCTTATGATGTCGTCGGTTAATTACCCCTTTACGAAGAACATGTTCGACAATCAGATGAAATAACTACACGTGAGGAGTGGGGTCTACGTACTTCGTGGTACTCTGACCTAGTCTATGGCAAAGGAAATGGTCCAATAGCTCCAGGGCATGGACGGGGTGTTCAAACACGTGGTCGCGGCGGAGAAAGTTATAATCGAGGGTCATCTGGACCGCCCCGTAAATTTAGAGTTATTGAACATCATCATGGACTACACACCTCAACAGATGAATCATAGGAGGAGGACGATTCAGAGTAGTCTGTAGCTACTTGTCTTATTTTTATGGATTTGTTTTGAGAAATTTCAAAAAATGACATATCTTAGAAAACCCTCATTTACCCCCTAAATTAGTCCCAAGTAGGTGACTAATTTTTCAACTATTTTATTTTATTTTCTAAAATTTTAATGCTCGTACCTACGTATATAAGAAGACTAATGTCGTATGTTGCATCTAATTTTGACATTCCCACTTTTCTATAAAAACAAATTACTGGTAAACAGTACAAATACATAACATGTGAAAAAAACACTTATTATAAAAAACATTATAATACAAAACAAGACTTATTATACAGTTTTACATGTCTTCCAATTATGGTCACTACCACTGCACTTACTGCAGTTGTTTCTCCTGGGTAATCCTTCCCTAGTGTCCATCTCGTTATGAATACGACTGACTTTTCTTCTACCACGTTTGTTCCTCAACCTATTTGAATCATGAGTGTACCGTGGTAAATTAAACTGCAGTCAACAATATTCATCCAGAATTGGTTGAAAACATGGAGTGTATGCATCCAGACGTGCCTAATTCGAATATAGTCGATCCACGTAAGGAGCTCATTGCATCATCGTCTTGGTGAGTGCTGCTAATCCATGTGCACAAAGGTGATAATATATTTGATACATAATCCACACTCACATTTGTTTTCGACTAGGTTGACTATATAATTTTCGGGAGTAGTCCAGCTGACACATTGGACAATTTACCAATATCACGCACTTGGAACACATCGTGTTCTTGACTAATTTGGGCAATTTGTACTCTACCAAGTTGTTTTTGTACCCTAGTAATGGTTTTTGGGACAATGTCAGACCATACTTGAGACTCTTCAATGACTACCATTGCTTCTTGGTGACGACAGAAAAAGTACGTGTTTGACCTCCAGTAAGTGAGTTTCACTAATTCAGTCAATGGTAATGCCCTTGCCCCTTTCAGAACTCTGTTAAACACTTATACCAAATTTGTTGTCATGTTTACATATCGAGCGCCTCCATTGTACGTCGGGCCCATCTCAGGGGGGATGTTGGAAATCCAATCGCGGTACTTTCCAACTTGCAGAGTTAATAAATTAAAATACCACGCATCAAACTTACGTTTATCAGGGGTACTAGCCATTATGTACAACTGCTTTTTCAGGATTACGCTTTTGAAAGTGTGATTGAAATTACTCGCTATATGACGTGCGGAAAAGAGATGTATTCCAAGATCATATTGAGCATATACATTCTCTACCACGCTAGTTCTTGCTCTGTGTCGATCAGACATTAAACATACAAATCTATCCTTCGTCGCGTTATCCCGAAGATGCTGCACGAACCAATTCCAACTCTCATTTGTCTCTGCGTCTGCAATACCAAATTCCAAAGGATAGATCCCGTTGTTAGAATCATATGATACGACTACAAGAACTTTTCCACTATATTTTCCATACAAATGTGTCGCATCAATACTTATAAGTGGTTGGCAATGGACAAATTCTTAAATGGCTGGACCGAATGACCAAAACATTATACAAAATGTGGCTACTTGAGTTTCAACATTTACTCTTTTGGGCAAACAATCATAGATTGTCCCAGGGATGTATACGGACAGAGCTGACAGTAGTCACGGGAGGTTCACAAAGGTTTCTTCATGTGTTTCGTATAAAGACTCCAACACTAATTGTTTGGAGTACCACGCCTTTGGATATCCAATCTTTGAACCAAATTCATTCTCCACCATTGACTGGATTACTGAAATTTTCAATCCAGTGTCAGCTAAAACTGAATTTCTTATCAAAGACGGTATCATCTCGCAATCGTTGTTTTGGTATCGTTTAATGAGGACTTCATTTGTGCATGTATGTGGAACAGACAATTTTGATATTCTCCACAATCCAGTATGCTTAAAAAGACTACCTCTTAATAACCATGAACAATTATGGGATCAACTTTACACTTGAAGACAATTGATTTTGGGGTCAATGTTTAAACAGTGCAAATCTTAGAATTAGTTATGTGACATCTCCTCACAGCGACTGATAACTCGCCCTTACTACTAAATTTCATGTTTGTGTTTAGGAAGCCTTCAGTTGACGGTTCATCAACATCCATATACAACTCATCTATCGATTGAAAGTCCTCAATCCAATTACTATCAATCCAATTTCCAACCGTGGGTTGCATCATTTGAAGGGTGTGGGAGCTACTTCCACCATGGGAGCTACTTCCACCCTCGTCACCCCCGCCAAACTCATACACCTCTTCGTTTTCTTCATCAATATGACCCGTAAAATGCTCCATATATGGATCTTCTTCATTTATCGAGGCATCTGGGAGTGCATTAATGTCGACCTCGTCATCAGAGAGATCATGAATGTGACCATGCAAAACATTCACTGTCTCCTCACTATCATATGTGTTTGACCTCAAGTTAACTTCTCTAGTTATGCTAAATACAATAAATCAATTAGCAACGCTTAACTGTAGAGCGAAAGACAATGCATTTTGCGATTGAATCCGTACAAACTTACAAAGTCCATCACCATCTGTAAATTTACAGGATACGCTTATGACCTAGCTTCAACATCATGCCAACCACACTCCATACATATAATTTATTTTAGTCTACAAAGAGAGTTATCCAATGTAGTTATAGTAATACTGGAGGTACCACCCACATACACCTTACTACCACTCTGAGACGGTATTTTTGGCAAAGAAAGTAGACAATCAAAGTGAAGCGTGTAACAAAGCATAGAGAGTACATGGAGTGAATCGTGAAGAATGCATATGTTGGCTAGAGGGCATACATTCGAAGCGAGCATGCGAAATATAAGCCTTGGTGAAGAGGGGCAAGCGTTTCTGACGACGTGCAAGCAGAAGTTCCATAACGAAATCACTTGATGAGAAATCTTATTGTGTAGTAGATACATAATGAATGTGCATTAAATGTACATTGGACGCACGGAAATGTTTCGGAGTTCAACTTTAATTACGACCCCAAACCTTAATTGCTTGACAAATGTCATTTTTTAAATAAAAAAAGGCCCTAATCAAAATATTTTTATAAAAAAAGTCTTATATAATGGATTTCTCCATGTTTATCTTGTCACACCTTGGCTTTACCCTTGATCCTTACAACTAGGGCTGACAATGGTGCGATGAAAAACCCATAACCATGGTTATAACCGTTACTGTTTAATATGGTTAACTGTACCATTATGGTGCGGTACGGTTATGGTGATAAATTTTTTACCCATAATGGTTATGGTTATGGTTATGCTATTTGAGTTATACTCATGGTTATAACCATGATTATTATATAAATATAATAATTATTTATTATTAATAAAGTAATATATACTAAATAATGGAAGTTACTGTACATATATGTAATAAATAATCACGATGTTAATTTTATATATTTTTATTGTTGACAATATAGATATATGTATTTTTTAAAATAAAATTTTCGATCTTTTATTATATTACATGTGTGGAATAAATATGGGTATATGGATAAAATCATTGTCAATAATCACAGTTATTTTAATGGTTATGGTATTGAAAATTATACCCGCAATAATTATAATTATGATATACGGTTTAAAAATATGGTATGGTTATGATATTTATCGTACCCGTACCATACCTGGACAATTGACCGCCCTACTTACAACTATTCGTATTAATTATTATTATTATTATTTTTGGCCAAATTCGTATTAATTACAAGTCATGCTATCTCCCATCTCCCTGCCAAGTGCCAACCAACCCGTTTTGTCTGTTTGTTATCTCAGAATTCGAAGTCTCCTTGTTTGCATTCCCACGTCGGTCGCAACCCTGCACGTACATAGTGATTGATGTAACACGTTTCATCTAATCTCTAAATAAAGATAGGAAGAGTCTCATCTTGGGGAACTATTATTACCACATGCCATGCAGCAGCAGCACATCATGACGAGACAAGGAAGGACCAAGACGGCAACACAAGTATTATTTATTAGCAAGAAGAAGAATAAGAAAAAAGTATATTATATATTCATTACAATTTTTGAAAAAATAACTATATTGATAAAAGTAGTTTTTTTATATTAAAAAAATGGATTATATTTTTAAAAAAATATGGACACATTATTTTATTAATAAAATAGATAATTGAATTATAATTTAAATCTTAGAACAAAATTCTCTTTTGATTCATTGAAATATGAAGATTTAACTAAAAACACTTATAAACTAGACTGTATTAATAGTAACTACATTGTAATTTAATTATTTAAATACTGTTGTAAAAATATATTTTTTGAATAGGTATATTATTAAATTTTTAACTCAAAGTCATTTGTTATTTAATTTAATTAAAAGAAAAATAATATTAAATTAAAATTTTAATTATGCACTTACTCAAAAAAAATATATGTAAATTTGTTTTTGCCAACAAATATGTAGAGTTAAGTTTTAACTTTCAAGTTGAATTATTTTTAGTTAAACTTTTAAATTTCAATTTAAGACAAATTATACGGTCAACTCGTAAATCAAAACTCAAATTTATTTGGTAATGTGAATATGTGATTGTCATTTAGTTACCTTTTTTTGTCAACTCGTAAATCAAAACTCAAATTTATTTGGTAATGTGAATATGTGATTGTCATTTAGTTACTTTTTTTTTTTTTGTAGGTATATAATTAAAAATTTAATCTAACCGGTTAAAGAAAAACTAAGTTGTATAGCACAACTCGCTCTAGGGGAAGGGCGGCACATTGTTATATTTCTAAAAATCTTACATATTTTAAAAATAATTTAAGTAATATACTTAGTTTTTATTTTGAAAAAAAAAACAGTTTTTTAAAGTAAGCATTAATATAAAAATATCTAAAAAAATATTATATATAAAAATGTGTCAATTCGCACCACGGCAAGGAACAATGTGTTTGATCAACATTACCTAATGTAGCGTCACATAAGTTAAAATTAAAGTCCAAAAGTTTTAGATTAAATTTTTATTTTGAACGGTTTGTATGATTATTATAAAAGTTAAATCTCAATAAGTTAGTAAAATTAAATTCATAATTAAATTTTTTATATATTGTAATTTTTTTAGTAAATGAATAATTACATTTTTTTTATCTAACGTAGTTAATAGTTATAATTAACTTAGCGCTAGGGTATTAATTCGTTAATAGTTATAATTAACTTAGCGCTAGGGGTATTAATTTGTTTCGACGGATTAACTGTATGTCATCGGATTAAATATGTGTCATGTCAAGTAGAGTTTAAAATATATATTTTTTTAATATTTATTAAAAATGGTTTATAGAAAATATTTTTTTTCTCTGTATAATTTTTCAAATAATAGAAGACTCCTAATCCACATAAAATTTCCCTAAGAAAAAAAACGCTTCAAAGTTCATATTTTACACCCCATAAAAAGGACATTTTTTATGTATTCTCAAATTTATGAACCAACCCCTTCAACCAACATGTTGCAATCAAAATTGTAACTAATAGAACATTTAGAACAATGTCTTTATACATGTCAATCCTTGTTATCATTTACCTCCTACTGTAATGTTTTCTGAAGAGGAACTGAACCCAATTGATGACACCTTGTCTTTGAATGTCGTGACGATATGGGTAGCACATGGTCTTAATGTCGGAGACTGTAGAATGCAATGCCGGGCCAATGAGAACATAACTTTGACTTCATCGATCGGATACTCCCCATTAAGCCTCTGATCCACCATCTCCTCCACTACCACCGCCTCCTCGGCTTCTCTCAGGGCAGGTATGGAGACCAAGATTTGCCCTCTCTGCGAGCAAAAGGCCTCCATGCCCGTGATCAACTCTAGTATCAGGACTCCAAAACTGTAGATATCATTCTTCTTGGATGCGATTCCGGTCCTAAGGTAATGCGGGTCGGTGTACCCAGGCGACCCCATCATCAACTGCTTCGTCCTCGGGGAAGAAGACGATGACGGGGGAAGCACTGAGGAGGAAAAACCCATTTTTGCAGACCCAAAGTCGCAGAGTTTGCAGTTGAAGGTTTCGTCTAGGAGAATGTTCGATGATTTGATGTCTCCGTGAACGATTTGTGGGCAGCATTTCTCATGCAGGTAGTGAATGGCCCCGGCCAATTGGAATGCGATCTGCATTCGGATTTTCCATGAAAGCACTGGTTCAGTCCGCATAGCCCGGTTATGAAGCTTCTCTTGAAGATTCCCATTGGGAATGTACTCAAATAGTAGTGCACCTTCTCCTGGGTAATGAATTCAATGGATAATTCAAATTTACTTAATTATAGCACCTAAACGAATAATCCCAACCTAGTATTTTCATAAATTTGGATTATACCTTTGTCGTTGGAGAAACCGATAAGCTTCACGATATTCTCATGGCGAATGTGAAGCAAGACATCAAGTTCATGCTTAAACGCCAGATTGAGTCGCTCGCTCCCCGAATGTACCTTCACCGCGACAAGGCTATCACTGGCGCCGGAGATTTGAGCCAGGTAGACCTTACTGAATCCTCCCAACCCGACCATAGTCCGGAAATGCGCCGTCATCGTCTGTATCTGCTCCCAGCTGTACTCGCTCACCACCGTGGGGATCTGTTTCTCATCGGAGATCGCGACGGGGCTGTCTTGGTCTCTGATGACGACACGGTTGGATTTCCGGACGCGGTGTCGGACGCTGAGGAACTTGAAGATTCCTATCAGGAGAAGCAGTGTAATCAGCAGAGAGGAGGCGGCAGCGATGAGAGGCGTCCTGACTCTGGACTCGAATTGGGAGCCGGATTTTACATGTACAATAGTTTGAGATGTCGGTGCCGGCGGAATGGTGGAGGAGAAATCAGCATCAGAGGAAGAGGATGGGGGACAAAGGGACAAGATGAAGACTACGAAGATCACACAGTGAATCCTACTAGGGAAAGAGAATGATGATTCAGATGTGGAGCCCAGACCACCCTCCATGGGAATATATAATCTGCGTGCAGAGAAGGTATTAGCCATGGCGGCAGCTTCAGATCTGGTGAGGATAGGGAGACGAAGCTTCGTCCATGGTGAAAAGTAGAGTGAGAATATATTATAGATAGAGGCACCGAAGTAGAGCATATGAAGACGCCTTGACTGCCTCCTACGTCCCACCAGAATTCCCAAATTCCCTTTTACGTTTATCATTATTATTATATATTTATTTTAGGTAGCATATTCAAAAGTTAATTTAGTGAATTTAAGTATGTTAGTTGAAAATTTGTTAGAGACCAAAAAAAAAAAAAAGTTGAAATTTGTAGGTCCCATCTAGGATCACTTTCGGACGGGCGAAACGGATTTTTATCTTAAAAAAGTTCAATTTAAATTTTTGGAATTTATGTAAGGAGGATGAGACCGAAATAGACTTAGGACTCGGGATAGGATGGTGTGGTCATCTTCCATATCAGGGACTGCACACCCAAAACTGGTTTACCGTCGGCTCATGGAACGCAAAGAAGCAGAGGTGACAAACTGAGTTTCCTCATCACGAAAGCTAGGACCGAACGCATAGAAGCATATTTGGAAGTGACCAATCATTCCGAAGGTAAAACACTTCATTTTGCGAAGTTGTAATCGTGTCTTGCAGGTGAAGGAGGAGTTGTATAGAGGGGGTGAGTGTGGCACCGACATGCCCTTTTTGTGCCGAAGTGGAGACAATCAATCATGCATTAATGGAATGCCAATGGGTGAGGCCAATCTGGTTCGGAAGTATAGGAATCCGATGGGACGACAACGCAAGACCATCGTGGAAAGAATGGATGATGGAGATAGTGGAAAAGGATAGGGAAGGCGTGTTGAATTTAGATCACCATGAACACATTTGAACAAGAGCTCAATGAGCTCATACTTTCATAGCATACCGAACTTAATTCTAACACATGCAAGTCTACTATTTATTACATTCAATACACTTATTCTATTCATAGTCTCATATTGTCGATGTAATGTGGGTTGGCTTGAGCTTGCTTTCCACTTGCAAACACATGCTTGCTTGTTGTAAAGTGGATTCTATCCTAGTTGTTCAACACTTGGAGACACATGCTTGCTTGTTGTAAAGTGGATTCAACACATGTTCAACACTCCCCCGCAAGTTGAATAGTGGGATCTCCAATGTTTAACTTGCACAAAGCTTGTCTGAAACTTTTCCCGTTTACTGCCTTAGTAAGTATATCTGCAAGTTGATCTTCTGAGCGTACGAACGGAATAATGATGGTTCCATCTTCTAGCTTCTCCTTTATGAAATGTCAGTCAATTTCAACATGTTTGGTGCGGTCATGTTGAACTGGATTTTCAGAAATACTTATAGTTGCACGATTATCACATAGTATCTTGCACGGTTCTTGGACACGATAGCCAATTTCCGCCAATAACTTGTATAGCCATAGTACTTCTGTCAATCCTCGAGCAATCCCTCTGAATTCTGCCTCTGCGCTTGAAAGTGCTACCACTTTCTGTTTCTTGCTCCTCCATGTGACCAAGTTTCCTCCAACCTTGGCGAAGTATCCTGAAGTTGATCTTCAGTCAATCGAATTTCCGGCCCAATCTGCATCAGTATACACCTCGACCTTCAAGTGGCCATTGTTTTGAAACAACACTCCACTGCCTGGTGACCCTTTCAGATATCGCAGAATTTTGATTGTTGCTTCCATGTGATCTGTTTGTGGCCTGTGCATGAATTGACTTACCACACCTACTGCATATGCAATATCTGGCTTGGTGTGGGATAAGTAAATCAACTTTCCTACTAAGTGTTGGAATCGAGTTTGATCTGTAAGCTCAGCCCCTTCCACTATCTGAAGTCCATGATTTGACACCATCGGTGTCTCTGCTGGTTTGCAATCCACCAATCCAGTTTCTACTAGCAAATCTAAAATGTATTTCCTTTGTGAAATGAAAATACCTGTTTTACATCGTAGAACTTCAATCCCTAAGAAATACTTGAGTTCCCCCAAGTCTTTCATTTCAAATTCCTGAAATAAATTCTTTCTGAGTAGGGATATTTCTTCTGCATCATCACCTGTAATAATCATATCATCCACATATATAATTAAACAGGTTACTTGGATTCCTCTTCTCTTGAAGAACAATGTATGATCCGCATTGCTCTGTTTGTAACCATATTTTCTCATGGCTACCGTAAATCTCCCAAACCATGCCCTGGGTGATTGTCTCAGACCATATAGAGCTTTCTTCAACTTACACACCATTGTTCCTTGAAATCCTGTTATGAACCCTGGAGGGGGTTCCATATAGACTTCTTCCTCTAAGTCGCCATGTAAGAAAGCATTCTTCACATCGAACTGATGTAACGGCCAATTTTGATTTGCCGCTATAGAGAACAAAACTCGTATAGTACCAATTCTAGCAACAGGAGAAAAGGTTTCAGAATAGTCAATACCATAGGTTTGAGTATACCCTTTTGCCACGAGTCGTGCTTTGTATCTCTCGATCGTTCCATCTGCCTTATGCTTAACGGTGAACACCCATCTACATCCAACCACCCTCTTCCCATATGGAAGATCGCATTTCTCCCACGTCTTGTTTTTCTCCAAGGCCTCCATTTCTACTTGCATAGCCTCCCTCCATTCCGGATGTTTGAATGCTGTCTCCACCGTACTAGGTATATCTTGTGAATATACTGCAGCCGCAAAAGCACGAGCCGTTGGTGATAAGCTCCCCCTGACAAGGTTTGCTACTGGATATCGACTTGCTTTTGGACTATACTCCGGTTCATATCGTACTAGAGGGACACCTCTGTTTTTCCTGGCGGGGAGAACATATCTCTCCTGTACAGATGATTCTTCCACAACATTATTAGAAGTATCATTACATGGAGTCTCTTCAGAGCTACTAACCTCGGGGATATCAATCGAGGTTGGTGTTGAAGTAGAGGCTGAATCATCTCGGACCTGTATTATGGGAGTCAACGTCTCGGTGGTTCCACCAACTTGCTCTTTTGGAACTATCTTAGTCAACAATGGTGTGGTTAAGGTCGTCAGATTCAGCCAATCTAATGGACTATCTTCATTAATACTCTCCCCCTGGACATGAGATTTGGATGAATAGTAGAATTCTGTTTCCAGAAAATTACAATCCATCGTGATATACATACGATTGGTTTTTGGATTAAAACACCGGTAGCCTTTTTGATGAATCCCATACCCAACAAACACACATTTGACAGAACAAGGATCGAACTTGGATCGATCCGATTTGGGGATGTGTACAAAGACAGAGCACCCAAAGATATGTGGTTTTAGTGTTAAGGCTGTAGGAACACTCATATGACTAGATAGAATTTTTAAAGGTGTTTGGAATTGAATTGCCGACGTTGGAAGGCGATTCAGGAGATATACCGAAGTTGCAACAGCTTCTGGCCAGAATGAACTTGGAACTTTTGACTCCAGCATTACTGCCCTTGTCATTTCCAAAAGATTACGATTTTTCCTTTCTGCTACTCCATTATGTTGAGGAGTATGAGGACAAGATGTTTGATGAATAATCCATTTTTCTCTAAGAAATTGTTGTAGTGAAGAATTAACAAATTCACCACCGTTATCAGAACGAAGGACCTGTATTTGCTTACTAAACTGGGTTTGAATAAGTTTGTTAAATTCTACAAACTTAGTGAAAACTTCGGATTTGTTTTTAAGGAAGTATACCCAAGTCATACGTGAATAATCATCAATAAACAAGACAAAATACTTAAAACCAGTATTTGACATACATGTTCCATTGTTTGGAGCTCGCCCCCAAACATTCGAATGAATTAACGAAAACACAGTTTTGGCTCTAGATTCAGATATGGAATACGATTGTCTATGACTCTTAGCAAACATACAAGTCTCACACACAATTTCTTTATTCGAAGGAAATAAATCGGGAAATAATTTATGAAGGTACCCTGCAGATGGATGACCCAATCTCCGGTGCCACAACCACTGTTGTCTAGTGACTGTCCCGTGAGCAAGCATTGCAGTTCCGTGTTGAGCCACTTCTTCCACATAATACAGGCCTTGACGTTCAACTCCACGTCCAATCACCTTCCCCGACCGAATATCCTGTAATACACAGAAATTAGGATACATTAGTACCATACAGTTTAGCTCCCTTGTTACATGACTAATGGATAGTAACTTGCACGCTAAGCTAGGTACATAAAGATAGTTCTTCAATTTAATATCTGAAGAAATATTAACAGTTTCTGCTCCTTGAACTGGTATCAATTCTCCATTAGCTGTCTGGATCATTTCTCTCTCGGATTTTGACTGGTTTTCAAAATCCCGACTATCAAATGTCATGCTGTCAGTAGCTCCACAATCAAATAAGCACTGATCACCTGTCTGTGTGTTCCTTGTTTGAGCAATAAACGTTTTTCCAATAATTGGGTTCCGATTTAATTTGTCAGCATAATCGTTACCGGTTTTATCGGGATTTAAACTTAATTGACTCAAACCAGAAATATTCAGTGAACCAGCATTGAACCGCCAGGGGTAGGAAGGTAAATTCCTTCCTAACCCTATACCTTCACTCGGTTGGGAAGGGAATTGTCGCGCCTCCCATTCCCTTTGCTGCAGCTCCTCCCTCTGGCGATCTAGGGTTTGGGCTGCCCCTGTCGCCGCGCCGCCACGCCGGGTTTCTTCCGGTGGATATGGCCGAGAGATGGAGGTGCCAGACCTCCCATCTTCTCCTTGGTTCTGATCTGGCCAGGTAACGCCCTGTTTCTCGCCTCCGTGATTTTCGATTGAAACTTTTGTTGTCGTGGCTGCGCTCCCCATGGGCTCGGTCTGCCACCCTCCGTCGCGGTTATTCGCCGCCGCGACTGGGTGGCCAGATCCGATCCCGTCGCGCCGCATGCTTTTCCATCCGTCGGGGAAGCCGATGAGCTGGTAACACTCCGCTCGGCCGTGTCTCATCTTCCCGCAATGGCTACATCTGACTTTGTTCCGGTCGACGCAGCCGTTCCTGACGGTGGATTTGCCTCCTTTGCCGGAGGGGAATGCCGTCGGGGACTTGGAGGTGCCTCCGTTGGGCACGGGATAGTATTGTGCTGCCAGTCCCATGCCAAGGCCGAACCCAGCTGGTTCGTTTGTTCTCTTTGCAGCTCCCATTACGATCCTTCGGTTGTGTTCCGACCTAATGGTCGAGTATGCCACCTCCACTCCCGGTAAAGGTATGCGCTTGATTAAGTCCCGTTTTTCTCCATCAAATTCATCACCTACTGCACTTAGGAATTGGTATAGCTTGGTTTCGGATCGCCTTGCATTTGATGATTTTATGTCGGTTGGACACACAGCTCGGTTTGGATCCATTAAGTCGATGTCCCTCCAAAGTCCCTGCATTTTGCTATACAGTACTTCTAGAGAATCGGTTCCCTGTTTCGTATTGTTAGTTCGACAGATTAAATCGAACAATTGAATGCCATCTTTTTCTTTACCAAATGTTGCAGCTAACCCGTCCCATAAGTCGTGTGCAGTTGGAGACTCAGCATATTGATGCACTAAGTCTGGAATCATGTTGTCAAGAATCCACGAGCAAACGATCAAATTGTCTTGCTCCTACTGTGGATACGTCGGATCGTCAATTTGAGGTGGTGCCGGAACACCCGTGATGTGGTGCAGTTTGCCTTGCCCCCCGATCTTCATTCGGAGAAGCCTCGCCCACAGGGAATGGTTATTCTCATTCAACTTAATGCTTAAGTTGATTTTTGAAACTGGTAAGGGCTGACTACGTACGCTTTGATCTTGTGACAGGATTGGATACATTGCCGCCCTTGGAGCCGCCATCGATTCATTCGCTGAGCCCGGTTCGTTGGTGCGGTTGATGCTACCCTCCTCTGTCTCCGCCATGGCAAAGGTACGTTTTTGGAAAAATGGTAAATGATGATCGCCGAGAAAGGTTCACCGATCAAGTGGTCGAACAATCCGGCTCTGATACCATGTTGAATTTAGATCACCATGAACACATTTGAACAAGAGCTCAATGAGCTCATACTTTCATAGCATACCGAACTTAATTCTAACACATACAAGTCTACTATTTATTACATTCAATACACTTATTCTATTCCTAGTCTCATATTGTCGATGTAATGTGGGTTGGCTTGAGCTTGCTTTCCACTTGCAAACACATGCTTGCTTGTTGTAAAGTGGATTCTATCCTAGTTGTTCAACACTTGGAGACACATGCTTGCTTGTTGTAAAGTGGATTCAACACATGTTCAACAAGGCGCGGGTGCGGGAGCATTCCTAAAGACGAAAGTTGAAACCTTGGCATGGGAGATATGGAAGGAACGATATTAGGTGTATCACCACAACGAGCAACCTCGCACACACCTAACTCTTGAGCGTGGAATGAGACTAGCACGAGAAACGGGGGACATGTTAGCGATGCGCCGATCAGAACCCACGCCACGACAAGTTGTCAGCCGCAACACAGCTTGGAAACTACCGGAATGAGGAAAGATCAAGGTCAAGTGTGATGGCGTGTGGGATGCAACAACGAGAAAGGGAGGCACGAGGATTATCGTAAGGGACGAAGATGGCAACATGATCGCGGGAAGAAACTCATCAACAATGGACACATCGACGGAGAATATGGAAGCCCGGGCTATACTACAAGCCGTGGAGCTGGCGGTCCAACACGGTTGGAAGGACGTAATCATAGAGTCGTACTTCGAGCAACTTATTAAGTTGTTGGATGGATCGGCAAAAGAGATGGACGGGTGGCTGGAAATTATAATTAACTCGATACAGGTGGTAGTCTCACAGATTGAGAAAACCTCATGAAATTGGGTAAGTCGTAACGTGAATAGATGCGCAGATTGGATTGCTGAGCAATCTAAGAGAGATGTGTTCGGTAAATTGCGTATGCGAACCACCATATGCTCTAATTTCACTTTTGTTGTTAGACCAATCGAACATGTTTCAGGTTTGAATGAAATTTTCAGTTTGGCAAAAAAAAAAATAGAATTCATTAAAAAACAATTGTTTGGATCAGTCTTGTTTGGTTCAGATCAATAACTTTCTCTAAATAAATAAACTTAGTAAATAGTTAATGGTTCAACATGTTTGAAAATGATGACAATTTGTACTTCCTTTAATTCTTAGTTAAAACATTTCGTTAAATATTTGTTATACTTATAAAATTAATTGAATATTTTGTAAATGTTATAACTGAACCCTACAAACTTACACTAATGTTACAAATAAGTTCTGACTCGATTCGAGTCACACCAGGAGGGGTCCTCTGGTCTGGGTCCTAGCCCAAACCAAGTCCCAAGGGTTGGACAACTCGGTCTGTGTTCAGGCCTAGACCAGAGGACCCCCCCCTCGGCGTGACTCGAAATGAGTCGGGACTTATTTGTAACATTAGTATAAGTTTGTAGGGTTCGGTTGTAACATTAATTTTTTTAACAAGAATTAACAGAAGTATCAATACCATCGTTTTCAAATATATTAGACCACTCAAACCATTTGGGGTTGAAAAACATTTTGTGCAACACATATTTGACCTTTTTCAAACTTTTCCATCCATAAAATAACAAAAAAAAACATGAACTTTCAATATTATTTAAAGAAAAACTACTCGAACTTTAATGTTTCAAATTTTGTTACCTTTATTATTAGAGTTGGAGCATAAATCGATCTCGTTTTGTTCTTTTTGTTAAATTTGAACAGAAAATTAAGTGGCATCACATAGATAGATTCATATTGAAATAATTTAACAATAAGTTATTTTAAAATTGTACTTGTGTGTTAGAGGTGTTCGAGAAATGTCTGCAATCGATTAAATTACTCTACTTAATTGGTTCAAACGTAAAAAAATAATATCATTTGTAAAATAAATTAGGAAAAGTCACCAGTTATTTTTTACAAACCACTTTAAATATTTTTTTAAAACAACTTAAGGATGTGTATTATATATTTACCCTTATCTCTTCCCTATGTCCTTAGGCTTGTTCATTTAAATTGGTTCGGTTGAACTGGTTTGGTTCTGGTCTTATTTGAACCGGTTTAGCCGAACTAGTATCAAAACCAGACCAGTGTTTTTAGGCTTCAAGTAGATCAGTTCAAAATAATACAAAAAATTCAGTTCGAATCGACTCGTTTTTTTATATTGGTTTATACTTAAATTTAAATCAAACCACTTTAAACCTATATAATTTTATAATCGGTTTGAAGCAAAATCAACTAAACCGATCTGAAATTAAACCAAACCTAGAGATGTCTTCAATAAACCAAACCTAGAGATGCATTGGACTCTCATATGTTGATGTTGGACAAGATTTCAGTTGGTTGTGGAATAGATTTTCAGTCGGCTCAGGGTGTGTTTCAGTCGGTTCAGTGTGTTGGACAAGATTTTCAGTTTCGGTTTGAACAGGATTATTCCATAACCAAAATTGTTATTAAAAAAAACAGACCATACCAGTTCAAGCCAGTTCTGAGTCGGTTCGAACCAGACCAATTATTTTACCTAAACCATACCGTTTTTTTTTAAAATAGTAAAAAAGTACTGATTTTTTGCAAACCAGACTGGTTCAGGGTCGAACCAGTTCATGAACAAGCCTATTCTTCCTTCTCTCCTGTCTCACTCATTCTCCTCATCTACACTATTGTATTTGCCAGTTTCTTCCCCTCATCCCCACTATTAACAAAAAAATAATATCTCCACTATTGCGAGTTTCTTCCCCTCATTTCTGTCACTGTCAAGTTGTTACTCTACTTCTCCTTGTTGGGTTATTAGACGTTACTAATTTCCGCCTTGCAGGATCTTGAGATTCAATGGATTAAGAGAAATGCACACGACACAATGATTTACGTGGTTAATCAATTTGGCTACGTACACGGCTGACACCCACACTTTCACTATAGACAAATACTATTACAAGTAGTGTATCACTCAAACATACACTATGTATCGCTCGCACTCTAAAATACTAACTCCGTATTTTTGACTCACATACACAACACTATTTTCTATCACAGACTCAACACTCCAACAACCATTTTTATTCTTCTCATTTTCTTGTTCTTGTTCTTTCCTTCAACATTGTTGGCTTCTTATGGATGCCAAAAGGATGACAATCTTTAGTGGCTTGGCCACTTTTCTGAGTGTCTTCCCCACTTTGGTCAGTGGCTTGCCCACTTTCGTGAGTGACTTTCCCACCTTGGTGAGTGGCTTGTCCACTTTAGTGAGTGGCTTGTCCACTTTAGTGAGTGGCTTGCCCACTTCAGTTGAGTGGTGGTGGTGACCCGAAAGTCTCCATTCTCAACAATCTCCCACTTAGAGACTTTACTCTACCAATGTATCTATGAGTGAACTGGCTGTGAGACTCTCCTGCTTTCTATCATTGAAGACCTACTGAAGTTGAGCACAACTTCGGTTTCTCTGTAGTGACTGGCTTTGTTAACATGTCAGCTGAGTTCTTGTTGCCTTGGATATTTTCAAGTGTTAAAACTCCATCCTCTAGTAGAGATCGAACGAAGTGATAACGAAGTCCAATATGCTTGGTCCTTGAATGAAATACATAATTCTTTGCCAGATGTATAACTATCTGACTGTCACTATGCAAAACATTCTTCGTCTCTCTTAGACCCAATTCTGCTAACAATCCCTGTAACCAGATCATCTCTTTGTTTGCCTCATTAACTGCTATGTATTCTGCCTCTGTGGTGGATAATTCTACTATATTCTGTAGATGTGAAGTCCAATTGACTGCAGTAGTCCCCACTGTGAATACATAAGCAGTAGTACTCCTCCTGTTGTCTACCTCACCAGCAAAATCCGAGTCTACAAAGCCTTGTAGTCTCAACTCGTTTCTTCTAAAACAGAGGCATCTATCGGTAGTGCCTCTTAGATACCTTAGTGTCCACTTGACTGCTTCCCAGTGTTGCTTTCCAGGATTAGTTATGAACTTGCTCACATCTCCCACTGCATGAGCAATATCTGGTCTTGTGCAAACCATGACATACATGAGACTTTCAATGACTAAGGCATATGCAACCTTAGCCATGAAGTTCCTTTCATCTCCCGTCTTGGGTGACTGCTCCTTGGATAATTGAAAATGACTAACCAATGGTGTGTTAACTGCTTTATTATCACACGTGACGAACCTTTTGAGAACACGCCCAATTTACTCCGCCTGAGATAGCTCCAAAATACCATTTGTCTTCTCTCTATTGATTCTCATCCCAAGAATATGCTTTGCTGCACCCAAGTCCTTCATCTTAAACTCACTCGACAATTGCTTCTTCAATTGTTTGATTTCACCCATATCTGAACCTGTCACTAACATGTCATCGACATAAAGTAGAAAAATAATACAGCTAGACTCAAACCTTTTGAAGTAGCAACAATGGTCAGCATTTCATCTGAAATAGTCATTCGTTTGCATAAACCCATCAAACTTTTTGTACCACTGCCTTGGAGCCTGTTTCAGTCCATACAAGCTCTTTTGCAGTTTACACACGAGTTTCTCTTTGCCACATTCTGAGAAACCCTCTAACTGCTCCATGTATATCTCATCCTTAAGGTCACCATGGAGGAAAGCAGTTTTTACATCTAACTGCTCAAGTTGCAAGTATTATGCTGCAACAATACTTAAAACTGACCGAATGGTCGTCAGTTTTACAACCAGTGAAAATATGTCGGTGTAATCGATACTTTCCCTCTGCTGAAAGCCCTTGTCTACCGGTCTTGCCTTGTATCTTTTGGAACCGTCATGTTCCTCCTTGACTCGATACACTCATTTGTTGTGTAATGCCTTCTTTCCCACGAGTAACTCACCTAGCTCCCATGTCTTGTTGGAGATAATGGACTCCATATCTTCTTCATTGCATGCTCCCACTTGCTAGAATCTTCCGCTTGACATGCTTCATCATAGCATTCAGGTTTTCCTACATCAGTAAGCATCAAATAATTCATGTACCTTCTATTTGGTATAGTAGGCCGTGAAGATCTTCTTAATACAGGAGATGAAGATGGAGACTGTGGTGGATCAGTATATTGTGTGATGCTCTGCGATGTCTGTTCCTCTGACTGAGGACTCTCATATGTTTGCTGCAATATACTTTTGTCCGGAACATCATCTGGATCAACGTACATAGGATAACCATGTGTTGCACTACTAGGCTGTAGTGTATTTCTATACTTGTACATCACATTTTCATTGAATAGCACAGATCACCTTCTTGGTCTGGTCATCCCAGAACTTGTATCCAAGCTCATCTTCACCATATCCGATGAAGGTGCATTTTAGTGACTTGGAGTCAAGCTTTTCCCTAGCCTGATCACTAATATGTACATATGATACACAACCCAAAACTTTCAAATAAGAAAGTTTTACCTCTTTACCGTTCCATACCTCTTAAGGTATTCCGTACTCTAGCGGTACTGATGGTCCTCAGTTGATGTATTGACTGCCTCTGCCCAGACCTGCTTGGTCAGTCCTGCATGTATACGCATGCTTTTGGCTCTCTCAGTCAATGTTCGGGTCATCCGTTTTGCTACACTATTCGGTTGTGGTGTCCTTGGCACAATCCTTGCTAGTTTGATGTCATTTTCATAACAGAACTTCTTGAACTCCATGTCATCATTTTCGGATCTCAATGTCTTGATTTTTAGACCTGTCTCATTTTATACCATGAACATTTCAAATACTTCTGATTTGTGTCTCAGGAAATAAACTCATACCTTTCGGGAATGGTCGTCAATGAAAGTCACGAAATATGACTTCCCGTCAATGGATGAGACAGCAGTTGAGCCCCAGACATCGGTGTGAACTAGCTCAAGCTTTTCTTGCTTCGCTGATCTGCTACTCCTTATGAAACTAACTCTCTTATGCTTCCCAAAGATGTAGCTTTCACACAAGTCAGTGTCAACTGACTGTAAGTCTGGTATTTTTCCTTTGGAATGCATGATCTTGAGACCCTTGTCACTAATGTGACCAAGTCTCTGGTGCCATAGATTTGGATCATTTTTGCTGTAACACCTTTGTTCGTCGTCGTATAGAGTTTACCACTCTTCTTGCCACGAGCGACTATCATTGCACCTTTAGAAACTTTCCAAGTATCGCCATCGAAGGTTGTGACATAACATCCTGTTGCTAGCTGACTCACCGAGATCAAATTCTTTCTCAAGTCAGAAATGTGTCTCACATCCCTTAACTTACACACAAATCCATTTAACTTGATCTATACATCACTCTTGCCAACTACATCGCAAGGTTGATCATCACCAAGATAAACCTTACCAAGGTTGTCTGGCGAATAACTCAATAAGAGTTTTTTGTTGGAGGTCACATAAAAGGAGGCTCCAACGTCTAACACCCATGACTCCGACTTTCTCTCCAAGAGCATACCAAAACATTGCATGCCTCTTATGCTGCTATGTTTGCTCCTGGCTTTCCTTTTTTTTTTTTCTTTCTTCGGGGATCTACACTGATTCTTGTAGTGCCCGATCTTTCCGCAGTTCCAACATTCGATCACCTTCTGGTTCTGATTTTGATTGTTGGAATTTTGAGATTGTGACCTCCCATTCTTGGATTTGGACTTATTGTTCCCTCTATTCTTGTTTGAATCTCTGCATCTGCTTTCTACATTCAAAGCTGACCCTGAGCTAGAAGCACCATTTGATTGATTTCGAGTTTGTTCAGTCATAATGATGCTGACCATATCATCAAATTTTAGTTTTCTCTTTCCTGCAGATCCGGTGATTGCAGTGATTGTGTCTTTCCAACTATTAGGCAACTGTCCAAGAATTAGACAGACACATACCTCTTCAGTGAAAGACATGTCCATTGCTTCTAGATTGTCTGTCACTTATTTGAACTCGCTGAGATGCTCTCTGAATTGTGTTCCTTCTGACATCGTCTTAGTGAACAACTTATTTATTAGATGAATTTTATTTGCTGCAGAAGGCTGTTCGTACAGACTGGAGAGGGTTGCCATGAGAGACGCAGTTGTCTTTTCATTTTTGATGTTGTAGGCTACTAATTTTGACAGTGATAGTCGTATGGTTCCGAGAGCTTTCCGATCCAGCAGCTCCTACTCTGAATCTTTCATTTCCTCTAGTTTGTCACCCAAAGGTAAATAAAGATCCTTCTGGTACAAGCTGTGTTCTATTTGCATTTTCCAGAATCTAAAATTTGTGTCATCAAAATGAGAAATTTTGGACTCTTTCTCTAACGCAATTGCTCCCACTCGAACAAGAAATGATGAATACACAAATCATTTCGCATAATAATTTTCGTAAACGTCTTTCGTGCCTTTGATTCACCAACTGAATGCTCTGATACCAATTGTTGGGTTAGTAGACACTGCTAATTTCCGCATTGCAGGATCTTGGGATTCAATGGATTAAAAGAAATGCACACGACACAATGATTTACGTGATTCACCAATTTGGCTACGTCCCCGGCTCACACCCACGCTTTCACTATATGCAAATAGTGTTACAAGTAGTGTATCACTCAAACATACACTATGTATCACTCACACTCTAAAATACTCACTCCGTATTTTTGGCTCAAATAGACAACACTATTTTCTCCCACAGACTCAACACTCCAACAACTGTTTCTTATTCTTATCTCTTTCTTATGCTTGTTCTTTCCTTGAACATTGTTGACTTCTTATGGATGTCAAAAGGATGACAATCTTCAGTGGCTTCCCCACTTTGGTCAGTGACTTGCCCACCTTGGTGAGTGGTTTGTCCACTTCAGTGAGTGGCTTGCCCACTTCAGTTGAGTGGTGGTGGTGACCCTAAAGTCTCCATTCTCAACACTCCCCTCCCTATATGCCCTTGTACCCTAATCCCTCCTCCTTCCTCCTAAGTAGATTTTACCTACGTCTCCCCTGTCTGTATCTCCTCGTGCCTTCATTTATCCTCTTTCCTTCCAAGTCCCCTCCCCTTCGAGCTACCCTCCACGTAGCTATTTTTTCCCTCTTTTATCCCCTCCCCTCTTTCTCCCACATAAAATAGGACAGAGATAGAGAAGAGAGATGAGTACAGTAGATAATGAATCAGTGTTATAATGGTGAGAGGGTATATTCTCGGTTCATCTAGTCGGACCCGGTCAGACTGATCGGTTCACCATGCAGAAATAAAATAAATTGGGGGAGTATCTACTCGGAATCAGTATCGACCTCTTTCTCGACCATGGCCTTTTGAGCCTGACCTACTCGTGGAGCTTGTTTCTTCTTGATACCACTGACAATGTCGTCAATCAGGAGAAGCGTGCATGCTGCTTCAATGGCAGTTTGGAATGTCTTTGCCTTCACATTGTATGCATCACATATCTGAAAATTACCACATTTGCAGGTCCATTAAACACTAAACAAGGCTCAAATATAATTCAGTCATATGTTTTCAAAGTCAATCTGTTCAGTTCCATCCAAACTACACACCCTTACTCACATCCTCACAAGCCCAAACAATAATCCCTATTTGCACTCCCAATTCTTCATCGTCTCCAAATTCCCTGCTACCTCAATTGGGACTATCCCCCATTTTGTACTCAAATCCCTTTTCACCTCCTATTCTCCTAAAGTGGGGTTCTCTCTCTTCCTCAAGAAGGTTGTCAGGCTGGGTCTTCCGGAAATTTCGTGGATGAGCAAGAGCCAATACCTGCAGTCGCCGCTGGTTATCCTAGCGGACGGAGTGGAGCAGGCGCATTGGCGCCGCGAGGAGATGAAAGAGTACTACAGGAAGCGGAACGAGCTGTACCTGGAAGCGAATAATCTGAACGCAACACTGACAAACTGACGAAGTGAAGAAGTTGAACGGCTGGAACTGGACGAATCGAAGAATTGACGAACCGTGAAGAAATGGAACTTGGTTGCTACGTTAAGGTTTTGCATTGAACCGTTCGGATTCACTGTGCCGATAAAAATTTGGTTTAAACAAAAGAAAATCGATAGATCAGTTTTTAAAAAAATGAACCGAAAACTGATTGATTTAAAAAAATTGGTCAGTGTTTCAAAACCGTTCGATTCACACCGGCTCACCGAGTTCACAATGCATAGGTCTTTTAATTGAACTAAATCGAAGAGGAATCCGTTTCCAGTCAAGAGTTTTGGAGAGGGAAGAGAGGAACATGATAGAGGAGAGAGGAGAAGGGAGAATGTACGGAAAAAATAAATATGTAAAATGCAAATAGATGTTTTTTTTATTATTAAACCTAGTACTTAGAAAGTAATATTGGAATTGTAATAGAATTTCCCATTTTTGTTTTAAAAAGAAAATGATATACGTTATAGGTCTATAATTCTTCTATTTAACAGGCCCACTCCAAGACTATTGGACTTGTTTGCAAACAACAGAGAAGATTCTGTTATTGGGTCATGAATTATTAAGAGGCCTATAATCTTTTCTTATTCTTTCGGCTGAATAGGCCTATAACCGAATCTGTTACCACCAGACTATTTTAAATCAGAATGATTCTGTAATGAGGCATATGACAGAATACAAGCGAAACTAGTGTATTATAAGCTGCTAATACCTATTTAATTTGGATCTATTTTAATTTTAGTAAACTTAGTATTAAATCCTCACACCAAAGTAAAAGTCTCTCGGATGAAGTTACTATTATTTTTCCCCTAAGATAAATCGGACAGAAATTGAAATAAAATATTTAAGAAACTGGCTACAGAATTTTATTAAAAATGTGCTTTATTATAATTATAATTTTATCATAATCCTCATCAACAATCATGTGCTTTATTATAATTATAATTTAATATAAAATTTAACACATTAATAATAATATGAAGGTAATTTTGTAACATTTTTATAAGTGTATGACACTAATAGAAGTCACTAAGCCCTAAAAGTGGAATTAAAAGTATTATATGGACATTCATATATATTTGGGTAAAATACGAGTTTTCCCCCTAAAGTTTAATCCGAATTTAAGAAATTCCCCTAATGTTTGAAATTTAAAATTGTAGTCCTAATGTTTGGACATGATTAAAAATGCCCTATTGTCGTCCAAAAAGCCGTTTATTCTAACGGATTGAAGATCATGTGTCAAATACATGTTTGTTTAACATTTTAAAGAGATCAAACTACCCTATATACCCATCTTCTTCTTCACACCATTTTGAAGTGACCAAACATTTTGAAGTTCCGAGCTTTGCCGCTGCCATGCGTTCTGAGCTTTGCCTCCGCCAACGCCTTCTCCGTGGTTGAGATCAGTGGCCTCAATTCAACCCTCTTGCTGGAGCAGAAGAAAGGCGACACCTCCAGTTTGTTTTCTGCATCTAGCGCCTGATTCACTGGTCCAGTTTGTTCTCTGCATCTAGCGCATGATTAGACTTTCCACCCAACTCTATTGGCGTTATAAGAGTAAGTCGTTGCATAGCTTCTGCCATGATATAAAACATAAATTTGGATATCGTCAAGAACTTAAAGCGGGGGAACATATGAAAAGAAACAGATAACTTCGCGCTTCATTTAAGACATGGATTTCAAAAGATGAAATCATGCTTCATTTAAGACATGGATTTCAAAAGATGAAGTCATGCATTCAAACATAATAAAAAGGGATCATAACCAAATTGCAGATCAAAATTTAGATGAATTGCAAAAACATAATGAACTAATTTTCTTAACACATAACACACTAAACTTGAGAAAAATTGTGAACACCATAGTACATCACTTTTTCATTAAATCAGTTTGAGTTTGGTAGGACTTTACTTTGCTTCCTCGACAAAGACTGTACATAGCACTGCTACATATTTTACAAGCTCAATAAGACACCAAGCCCACCTATTTTTATCAAGGCTTTTGATGGGTTATATATATTGGATTGGGCTATCGTTAACATTTGGCCAAATAAGTACTTTGGACTTCACTTGTTTAAAAGCCCAATTCTATAAAGGCGTCGCCCATGATAGGAAGATATGGGCGTCACCCTTGACATTTAGCCCATAAAGGTGTCGCCCGTAAGGGATGCGCCAAAAGGGAAAATGGTTCAGTTTCAGTGCGTGACACCGCATCCACTAACCACCTCAGATGGTGCGCCTGCACTCCTATGAATTAGGTCGGTTACTTTTAGCATGCCTAGGATTAAATAAATCCAAAGGATAGTCTACAGTGGAGTAGCCACTAAAAGAGAATATTCGGTAAAGTAACTATGGTCAGCTCGCCTCAGGGACAACTAAGATAAACAGAGTATGCTTTGACTCAACTATGGTTACAGGTATGAAATGTTATAATTAGTTCAATATCACCTTCATTAGAAGGTAAGTATTCTCTGATACCAGAGCATTCCATACACATATTATAAACGAAACTCTGACTCACTTTATCATCGGAGGGGAAACAACGGGACATCTCGGGCTTTCCTTTATGCAGGTCAACGGAGCAAACACCTGGAAGGAGAATACGGTTTATGTGATCCATCAACTTTCAAATATTATTGACTGGAGAGTGGCATCAGGAGGAATTGCATCAGACTCTCGCCTCAAGTCAAACGGATGCCCATAATCTCTGTAGCAACTCTGGACAATTTCATCCTGCACATCACATTCAAGAAAAGTGAAATGGTAGAACCGCAAATAATGTGAAAGGAAGAAAGAAAGGCAATGTAACTATCCCATGTTGTTCAAGGACATCAATTATAAAAATCGGTCTTGGCTCACTCATAAGATTATCATCCGCTTGATTACGCACAGAAAGGCTCCATATATCATTCCTCAAGGCACGTACACATCGAAGTAACTCCAATGCGGTATGTCTGATATGGTTGTCCACTGAGGTGAGAAAGATAATACCAATGGCATCTATCTCATAAGCATGAAACTCTATCATATCTCCTGCCTGAGGGAAAGAAGACTTTTTAAATAGCATTAACGATGTCCCGGAACAGAATGAGGTGGAAGATTTCCATGTCAAGAATCAAATCCACAAAAAGGTAAGAAATTTATGCATTCAAGTTTGAATTTTAAGAATACTTAACTTTCATGATTCCGGATAGGGAAGGTTCAGTCAGCTCAAGGAGACCAGGAGGAGAGATCGGCGACGAAGGAAATGGTGGCGGAGGTTGGTGCTTCACCGTCTTACCCTAGGTGATCGAAGGAGACGAAGTCTTGAATTAGACAACGACCACATGGAAGAGCTGGAAGAGCTTCACCGTCTTCGTCTCTGTCGTCCTCCATGGAAGAAGATATGTTCATAGGGTTCGAAGGAAGAGTTCTTCATACGTGGTTTCCAAAAGGGCAATTTTGTACTTTGAGAATGTTAAAAAATTACGTGACGCACACATGATATAGTTTCCGTCCGAAATTAAAGGTTTTTGGACGGCAATGGGGGAAATTTTAATTGTGTCCAAACATTAGAACTAAAGTTTCAAATTTCAAACATTAAGGGGGAAGCTTAAATTGACTCAAACTTTAGAGGAAATCTCACATTTTACCATATATTTTTTTAAAACATTACGTAACATATATATTATATATTTATAAACTTAGCTTATTTTATTAATTCACAAATAAATAAATATTTGTTGATATGTTCAATATTAGTAATATAATTAAAAAACATTACTAATTATTTGAACATTTTTATAAATGTATCACATTAATAGAAGTCACAAAATACGAAAAAAGTAACTTAAAAATATTAATGAGCATTGTATTAGTATCTGTTAACATTTATTCATGTATTTTAATTATTTTTATGAATAAGAGACTTAATAATAATATTATATAATATAATTTATAATATTACAAATATATATATTATAAAGAAATATTAATATGATTAATATTGCTTATAAATATACTTATTTTTTTTATTGTGTAATATTAAGTTAAATTTATTCTTAACTAAAACTTTTATAAATTTAAAAATTAATAAATAATAAATAAGTTATACATGTATATTATATAGTTTTTCATTTAATATATAATATAAAAATATTTATCGCGCAAAGCGCGTATCAACTTCTAGTATATATATAGTTTGGATGGTCTCATTTGTTTGATTCATATGATCAGATGATAATTTTAGGAATAAGGCACAAAAAGATTCATTCAAGTTCCTAGGCGTATTGATACTATTGCAAACTGACCCACCAACAATATATCATCTCTTTTGATAGAAAATAGGATGCAAGTTATCGAGGCTGGGTGCCTTCAAAGGGGTATCTTTTCCAGTAGTAAACACTTTTTTGAAATATTCTTGGAAAATCTTATTAATCAAGTCAGGCTCATAGATCCAATTTTCAGACGGATCTTTAATGGCTATGATTTCATAGTGGTTTCTTTTTGTAAGTGTAGAAACATGATAGAATTTAGTATTTCTATCTCCATCGCTTATCCAATTTGTTCTAGATTTGGTACCCCATAATGTTTTCTCCTGATTTAAAACTTTGTCATACTCACTTCTCAAGAGTTCTCCAAATCCAGGAGATGCACACTAGGGTTCACACTAATCCTATATTGGACCGAGTCTAGTTTAGTAAGGATCTTGGTTTTTCTTTTAAAAACATTACCAAAGGTTCTCATGTTCCATTCTCTGGCTTTACTTGAGAAAAGGTTGGTAGACTCATGTTGAATATGAAAAGCCAAGTCCTAGGTGAACTGAACTAAGTTTTTAAAATCAGGATGGTCAAGCCACATCGGTTCACATCTGAGAGGTATGTCAGATCTGTCAAGATTGACATTGTTTGAAACAAGGAGATTATGTCAGTGGTCTGACTTAAGCCTACTTAAATGGAGAACCTTAGCATTTGGGAATTTCGAACAAAAACATTAAAGTTTGATGAAGGGAGTGACATACTAGTTATATGTTGAAATATAAGTGATAATTTAGTCACACGAAAAATATGAATAATTAAATAATCACATTAGATAAACAGTTGTGATCATTGAGTTAATTAACTCTTAATACTATCAGCAACAATTTTCAGATTCTACCAAAGTTTTTTCCTTTTGTCTAGTCTACACTAGCATAAATAGTTGAAAGAATCCAAGAATAGTTAGAGTCAGGTACCTTAATCTGTATATGTATCTCTTGTTTTGTGGAACCTGGGACATCTAGGCCGAGTTTGTTGGAGTTTAACAGGATCAAAATGCTTCTGCTCAAGCCCTTTGAGTCCACATTCGCAAAGCTATCCAGTTTTAGTTTTCTAGTTTGAGCAAACAGATTGTCACTTTGAAACATAGTCTTCGTAAGGATGACCAAATTCAGCTTATGTCGATGAATTAAATCATTTACAAAGTGAATGGCAACAGTACTCCCCAATACCCTATAATTCCATACTATGAATTTTAAATTTATATGCATGAAATCAGAATTGAACAAACTGATATCATCATTTACTACCCCTCAAACAACATATTCTTCGAATAGTCTCTCTCCTGAAATTCTTTGTCAGGGAAAGTTACCGTGAAAACGGGTCGTCCGTGGTTTTCCCACATCGTTACCGATTGACAGTCGCTGGAAAGCGGGGAGCTTCAATAGGAGGAACCAGCAAAGCAACCGAACTTCACCAACCTGTCTGGACGAGCCAATTGGAGCGGCTAGCCACTCAATCGACGACAAACTAGAGAAGAGCGTAACCCTAAAAATTCCAATCCCACCGTCCCAACCACCCAATACCGACATCGACTCCCCTAAACCCACCCTAGGCATCCGTATCCCATATAACCGCCCCCTGGCACCCCCCGAAGGATCGGATTTCTCATTTCTTTCTAGTACTTAATTCTATTCTCTGTGTGTCGATTGCATGTATCCAAAGTATGGGTGATATACAGGGGTGAAAGCCACCCACGCGACCGCCCAAGACGACCGATAGAACACACCGAGACAACCTTACCTTGAAGTTGCAGGGATCGGCCGAAGAACACACCAGACTGAGGTGTGTGGGGAAGGTGCTGTGTGACCGGATAATCAAGCCAGTGGCAGTCCAAGGCGTACTATAGAGTGCTTGGTAAAGATATGTCGGGGTTGGTATCATGGACATGGGCAATGCCGTGACCATGTTCGAGTTTGACGATCCGCGAGACATGGCCGATGCGATGGACTTCAGTCCCTGGGTCATACAGGGGCATTGCTTCTCAATCAAACACTGGGAAGGAGGTATGTGCATTGAAGACGTTGAATTTCATAATATTTAATTTTGGATTCAAATTCATGGATTAGAACTGGATAAGTTGAATGAGTTGAATGCTGAGCTTATAGAACAGAGCCTTCGTAGGAAGATACAAATTGATAGTCTTAGGGGACCGAAAGGTCTGGACCGAAGCTATATTCGTATTAAACTGGAAATAGATGCAAGCAAACCTCTAGTTCCAGGTTTCTGGTATCACAGATGTTGGGGAGGAATGGGTGAGGGAAGTGATGGCCAAGGAAGGGGAAAGCACGGGAGGAGGAGACAATCTAAAAATAATAGTGGAAATCGTGGCTTGGGAGATCTGGAAGGAACGATGTTGGGCGTACCATAACAACGAGCAACCCCGGCCGAACCTAACACTCGAGTGTGGCCTAAAATTGGCTCGAGAGAGTGGGACAGTCGAGCAGCGAGAAGCACCGCCGCTGAGGGAAGAGACCAACCGAAACATAGCTTGGAGACCACCGGGGTGAGGCACGATCAAAATAAACTGCGATGGCGCATGGAACGAAAGATCCACAAAGGGAGGCACCAGAGTGATCAGAAGAGATGATAAGGGCAACGTGATCGCTGGGAGAAACTCGACGACGAGGGACATCTCGACGGAAAACGTGGAGGCCCGGGCAATCTTGCAAGGCGTGGAGATGGCCGTCCAATACGGATGGAAGGAGGTAATCATAGAGTCGGACTCCGAAAATATGATAAAGATGTTGGATGGATCGGCCAAGGACACATACTGGAGAATGGAGAATATAATCACCTCGATCCAAGAGGTGGCATCTCACATAGAAAGAGTCAAATGGAGTTGGGTAAGACAAATTGTCAATATATGTGCGGATTGGATTGCTAAACAATCCAAAATAGAGATGTGTTCGGTAAATTGAGTTTGTACACCGCCATCTACTCTACTATCCTTTTTGTTATTGGAAAATCGAACTCGTTTCAAAGTTGAATGAAAGTTTATATTGGCAAAAAAAACATATTCTTATAAGTTTTGTAGCCTTCATGAACACGAGTAGTAGTCTAATCTGCTATAACATCAGAATTAACTGAAGTTACAACCAAAACTTCACAAATTAACCCACATCCAGATCCAGATTGACAAATTAACACAATCGAACTTCAATGAGAGAATCAACAAACTTAAGGATATTATATTTGAAACATGCATTGTCAAAAGCTGGGAATATTGTGCATGTTGCTCAGTTTAAGGAAGAGAACAAAGAAGAATGAAACTGAATAATAGAAGACCGAGACTTGTACGGGTTTAATGGGTTGTCTCGAAATGATTCATAAATACAAAATGTATGATAAGACACGACCAGTGACCTAGTCATCTACTAACATTGTCTGAAATTGATACCCTTGGTTATAATTACACATCTACTGGCAATCGTGTCGTGTCTAATCGTATCGTGTTATTAATCGTGTCGTGTCTAATCGCATCGTGTTATTAATCGTGTCGTGTCTTAACAGGTTTCGTGTCTAAACGGATAATTTCTAAACGTGTCTCAAAGCATCAGACACGAACATGACACGATTAAGTAGCAGATCACACGTGACACGACACGTGACACGATTAACTTTCTTGAAAATTAAAAATCGAAAAACATAACGGATAGACACGACACGATATGACACGATTAACACGACACACCATGATTAAGAACGACCTGATTGATACGAATTTACACGATTAAATCCGAAACGACACGTTACACGATACGATTAACACGAAAAACATTAATTTTATATATTTTTATGAACGTGTAGACACGATTAGACACGATTAGTTAACCATGTCTTTATTCGTGTCACATGTATACACGACACGATTAGTTAATCGTGTTTTATCGTATTTATACAGATATTCGCAGATCTGAGTTGTTTAGACACAATTATTAATCGTATATAAACGTATAAGAGTTGTTTAGACACGGAATATGTTAAGGTCAAACTCATATACGCTTTAAATCAAATTGTGTCGTGTATCGTTTAATCGTGTCGTGTCAGAAATTGTGACGCATGGTCACACTAAAGATATTTGAGTCACCTCAGATAATGAGGTCATTCATCTCGATGCCTTGTCGTGCGCATATGCAGTTTTGTTTAGCAAAGATCTTATATAATTAGTTTACCTCGCTCCTTGAGTGCGCATGTGCAAATTTGTTAAAGAATTTGTAACTCTGCTTTTTCAAATTTTATTAAATTAAATAAACAGTTTGCAAAAAAATTATCCATATGTTTAGATATTACTTTCATACAAAATTAGGACGGTCAATAATTAAGGCATGTTGAAACTTCGTCAAATATCATAATCATACCATATTTTTAAATTTCATACCACAACTATTACGGGTACAATTTTCAATACCATAACCATATATATAACCATGGTTTTAACTGTATATACATATTTATTATCATAATGTGAAATGTAATGGAATATTATAAATGTTATTTTAATAAATACATAATGTTATGTCACAAAAAATAAAAATATTTAACATTAATACCATTCAACATTAACATTATTCAAAATTAACACTAATACCATTTAACATTTACATCATTCAATTATAGTTCGCCATGAAATTATAGATTCGAAAAGTGAAAATTCTACTTCTGATATTACTATTTATTAATATATTATTATTATTATTATTATATTTATATAGTAATCATGATTATAATCATGAGTATGACTAAAATACCATAACTATAATCATTACAGATAGAAAATTTATCACTGTAATTGTTGCACCGCACCATAATGAAACAATTAACCATATAAAAAAATAACTGTTATAACCATGGTTTTGAGTTTTTCACCACACCATTATCGACTCTATACAAAGTCGTCAGATATGGCTTTTTTGAAAGATTTTACATTCTCATCATAAGAGTATTTAAACTTCTTTGTTTTGCACTAATCAAATTCTTATTATGAATTTTCTCATGCTAAACTTTACTCATCAACCAATTAAGCTAACAATGAAATTTTTTTCGTCCTAATTTTTCAATACATTTTCTTGCAAAAGATTAAGCTTGTGTTTCTTAGGTAGGAGGAGGAATCCAAGGAGGAAGTTGTGTAAGTATGAAGATGAGAGTCAATTTAGACTCGCGGTTGATTCGTTCATAATTCGTATTTGGGTTGAACATTTTCTGTTGCATGTAGGATATTTTAATACGATTTGTTCATAAAACGAGATGTAACTCTTGACTTGTAGATTAATTTATGAACCTGTACAATATAATATAAATAATATATATTATACAAAATTTAATACATCACATGAGTTCATTAGTCGTATGGATTCACAAGTCGCGTAAGTCTACAAATTAACCAACATATATTGTAACACAAATTTTGAAATGAAAATGGATCCACGAGTTACCAGCTGTCATGTTTAGGTTTTTTAAATTGATTAATCAATAATTATGAATAGTATTTAAATTGAGAATATTTTAACATAAGTTGTCTCCAACACAATTCACGGTTACTTGTCTAACACGAATTGAAATCTCTAAATATGAAGCAACTAATTGGTAAAGATCACGAATATCTTTGATTATAAGTTATATATTTCGTTTAGATAAATCTTATCATCATTTTTGCTAAATAATACATTTCTTTTGATATATATATATATATATATATATATATATACGTGAGAGCTTGGTTACTTTTTTTTAAAGGGTAGAGGTTAAGAATACGAATATTTTGTTGATTACTAACTTGCTAGTATTTGCTTGACGTTAAAAGCAAAAAATCATGTGAATGTTTTCTTTTTCTACAAGCAAGTATTAATAGTATTACTATTATATATAAAAATTCATTAATTAGGGTTTAAAACACAAGATAGAAAAAATATGGTTATTAATTAATTAAGAGAGATTATATTTGCAAACCATCGACTACTTTATACATACCACTTTGGGTGAAATACTAAAATGCCCTAATTGCTTTTTACATATTTGTCCTTACTAGTTTAAAGGAAATTTATTATCAAATCAATTTTATATTTTTGTAGTTACTAAATCGATCACATATTATGAAAATGGTGAAAGATTCATGTTTCTAGCAAGTTTTAAACCCTAGACCTCTTTCATACTAGCTAAAAGTTTTACCACTATATTACTAATTCAAATTATTTTCTTATATACTTCAAATATAGCTATTGAACCACTCTCATATTATTGTATTAAACATCTCATGTTTATTTATTGATGCTCTTTAGTAATTAATTTTTATTCAACGTTGTGTTTTAATTACAGTTTTAATTTAATTATGTATCTACAATTATTTTTGAAATGATTGAAAAATAAATAATTTTCTAAATTTAGTATTTATAGACTATCAGAATACTCATTTTGAAAATAGTTTTTCAACCATCTCTAAAAAAATCAAAAGACTATAATATGTAGATAATTAAATTAAAACTCTAAGACACATATGGTGTTAAGCTTCAATTTTACCATCAACCATAAAATTTGGTCAAATTTATTAAAATTGTCAAAAATTAGCAACACTGCTTTGACCAAATTTTATAATCGATAAGAAAATTGAAACTTAACACCATAGATGTCGTTAGAGTTCTAATTTAATTATCTAAATATTATAGTCATTCTGATTGTTTTAGAGATTGTTGAAAAATTTCAAAATGAGTATTTCAGTAGTCTATAAATACTAAATTTAGAAAATTACTTATTTTTCAACCATTTCAAGCAATTAATCAGTAGATACATAATTAAATTAAAGCTATAATTAAGCAAACAACGTTGAACAAATGTTAATTACAAAAAACATCAATAAATAAATATGAGATGTTTAATACAATAATATTGGAGTTGCATCAATAACTAAACTTGAAATATATAAGAAAACAATTGGAATTAGTAGTGTAGTGGTACAACTTTTAGCTAGTATGTAAAATGTTTTGGTTCAAAACTTGCTAGAAGCATAAATTTTTCACCATTTTGATAATATGGGGTCGATATAGTAACTACGAAAATATGAGGTCGATTTGATAATTAATTTCCTTAAAATTAGTAAGGACAAATATGTAAATAAATTATTATGACATTTTAGTCTTTTAATAAAAGTGGTATGTATAAAGTAGTTAACGGTCTGCACATAGAATTTTCTTTAATTAATACTCAAAAATTTGCCTAGTGGGTTGATTTAATCATCCAATTATTACTTTTGGCCAAAATATAATTAGTAAAATGAATTATAATTAATTTACAAATACATCCTACCTAGCTCTGAATTCCATCAAGTTTACAACTTGCATGCATGGATATATTCCCGTGAGTTTATCATAAATAAATAAGAATATAAGTTTTTTTCAAAAAAGATTTGTTGTTATTATTAATTATTATCATATATATATAAATAAATTGAAACTTTGAGATTGCTAAATAGATAAAGAGTTAACTATTAATATTATAAGGCATAAATATGCTATAAAAAATGGAATAAATAATCAATTTGTTGGTCATTTTATGTTTTACAATAATAGTTATGATAGATTAGATGGTTTAGAAAGTTAATACCTATCCATCATATTGATTATTGAACTAATTAAAAATAAATAAAATTTAAAGATAATGATGATTAGATCCGATTCCAGACGTCAATTGCACCCCCACTATGGCACTATGTTACGGCGGCTCTAATCACATGTATAATTTAAGATTGTCAGATGGGCCTGTAAAATTTCATACATTTTTTTTAAAATAATAAAATCAAAACTTCCATACGAGTTTTCGAGCACACATGGATTTATACAAAGAAAACAAAGTGGGTGAACCATGAATCGACTGTGGAGAATGGGGGGGAGCTCAAGGTGCGCCACTTAATCACACAAGACTGACAATGGGATGAGACCATAGTTCGACACATATTAGACCGAGAGGATGCCGAACACGTGTTGAGGATGCCGATTGCAAGGGAGGGAGGACCGGATCGGTATATTTGGCCACACACAAAAGACGGTTCAACCCAAGTTCGATCGGTATACCACCGATTACGAGAAGGAAACGGAGAGCAAAGGGAACCAAACACGTGCGAACACCTATGGAAGGATCTATGGAAAACAAAGGTACTTCCCAATTAGGGGTGGAAATCGTGTCGTGTCGTGTCTAATCGTGTCGTGTCATTAATCGTGTCGTGTCTAAACATTTCTCGTGTCTAAACAGATAAATTTTAAACGTGTCTAAACATGTCTCTTGTCTAAACGTATAAGTCGTTAATCGTGTCTAAACGTATAGAGTTGTTTAGACACATGATCCGTTAAGGACAAACTCATATATGTTTTATAGCAGATATATACACAAATACATATATACAAAGTACGGTCTTCAAAGTTGATACAGTCCCAAAAACGTTTATACACTCCCAAAAATGGTTATACACTCACATAATCTATATTTATACATAATTAATATATTTAATTTTTAATTACAAATATTTATATGTTCATACTTATTATCCATCACATATAATATTATCTATTTTAGTATATATAGTATATAATACATGTTCATGCTTGTTCATACTTGATATAGATTACTAATCGTGTCTAAACGTGCGTTTGTCGTGTATTTGCAGGTTAGATGTGTTTAGACACGATTATTAATCGTGTCTAAACGTATAAGAGTTGTTTAGACACGCTTAGTAATCGTGTCGTGTCTAAACGTGTAAATTGCAGATCGTTTAATCGTGTCGTGTCAGAAATTGCCACCCCTATTCCCAATGTCAAAAACTTCATTTGGAGACTTGCCACTAATGCGATAGCAGTCAAGGCAAACATGAAAAAGCGGGGGATGAATGTTCAACCGAAGTGCTCGATATGTGGGAAACTGGAAACACATGAACACATGCTCCTCGAGTGTACATGGACTGAACCGGTTTGGTTTGGTATCCTAGGCCTGCGAATTGACTGAACCGAACCCATGGATGCGGTTAAGTGGTTGGAAAAGAGGAGGGCCGAACCGGGGGACATAAAAGCGACGAGGTGGAACCTCACCCTTCTAACGTGTTGCCACATATGGAAGACACGATGCAAAACTACCTTTGAAGCGCAAAAACTGAACCCAAGAATGGTGGTTTCAGCCATAAGACAAGCCCTAGTCGAGCACAAGGAATGTGCAAGCCGAGCAGAGCTGAACCTGCCGATCCGACCAATGGAGAAGTGGCAAGCCCCGACCGGAACCATCGTCAAAATCAATTGTGATGCATCGTGGTGCAAACAAACACGAAGAGCGAGAATTGGAGTTATAGCACGAGATAGCGAAGGAAAGGTGATGGGTGGAATGAACCGGAGGGAATGGAGCGACGACATCGACACCATGGAAGCAAGAGCAATCCAAGAAGGCATCCGACCAGCGATCGAACGTGAGTGACAAAACATCATCATCGAAACAGACTCACAAACGGTTCACCGACAAATAGGGGCGAGGCGATGCATTGGAGATTGTCAACTACGGTGCAAAACATGAGAGTACTAGCTACAAACATCGAGGAAGTACAATGACGAGCTATTTCGAGGACCGCAAACGAGTGCGCGGATTGGATAGCAAAACAAACAAGAATGAGAGTGAATCTATGTGATTGGGTCGAAAGACCGCCACTACCATTGTTATCTTTATTAGTGAATGATTGTAATCCCGGACAACTGTAACGTAGTGTCACGACGTTTTATTTCATCATGTAAAGCGGTAATTTCGAAGAAAAAAAAAAATACAAAACTAAGAAGATCATCTGACAAAACTAAAAGCATTGCACCTCGATAGTAGCCAGGGTTTTAATCTGTAGGCTGCGTGGAGTTGTTTTGATTAAATAATAATATATATAAATGAAGTAATTATGATGGTCAATTGTTAGTGTATGACATTGATACGGATATGTCAGATATACTACGAAAATGGTGAGAGACCGAGAGTTGAACAACTCAAGCATTATTGAGTTTTCATAAAATAATTTAACTAATTATTCGCGGCAGATAATTAAAATTTTTTCTTTAAATATTTTTAACGGTTCAATTTATTTTTAGCTGTGAAAATTGTTGATTTTTAAATTAAAATTATTTTCTGCGGCTCTTTTTTGGGTCGTATTTTTTAAGTAATTAAATTAGTTTCCTTTAAATATTTTTGACGCCTCAATCTGTTTTCAGCCGTGGAAATTGTTAATTTTTAAATTAAAATTATTTTTTACGGCTCTTTTTTTGGTCATCCTTTTTTTAATGTAATTTTTTTTATTTAAATATTTTTGACGGCTCAATCTGCTTTTAGCCATGAAAATTGTTGATTTTTAAATCAAAATTATTTTTCACGACTCCTTTTTTTGAGTCGTCCTTGTAAAATTATTCCCCCCCACCCACTTAATGTTTTCGACCAAAAAAAGTTGTCCTCTTCAATTTTAAACTTCTTCACTTTCACCTCTTCATCACTCACCTCTTCTTCACAAAGAATCTAAGGAATCTGACACCGGAGGTTGGGGAGCTCAAGTGGACGGTGGATGGAGTAGAGTTGGGGCAGCTAGGATAGAGCTGAAGCTGTGATGGTGGATGGTGAATGGAGGTGGAGCTCCAACCTGGGATAGAGATGGAGCTTGCTGGAGTTGGAGGGAGCTCAAGTGGACGGTGGATTAAGTGAAGGTGGGACGATGGATGAACGTCCGGTCAGAAGCTCAAATGGACTAGGCTTGTTCATGAACCAGTTCGACCCTAAACCAGTTCAGAACTGAACTGGTCTGGTTTGTAAAAAACTAGTACTTTTTTATGTTTCTAAAAAAACGATCTGGTTTAGGTTAAAAAAACTGGTCTGGTTTGGACCGATTCAGAACCTGTTTGAACTGGTTTGATATGATTTTGTTAATAACAATTTTGGTTCGGAAATAATCTGGTTCAATCCGAAACTGAACCTGCTAAAAATTCTTTCAAACACACTGAACCGACTGAAATAAATACTGAACCAACTGAAAGACACACTGAACTAACTGAAAAAACACTGAACCGACTGACAAATACACTGAACCAACTGAAAAACACACTAAACCGATTGAAAATCTGTTCCACAGCCAACTAAAACTCTGTCCAACATACGAGAGTCCAATACATCTCTAGGTTTGGTTTATTGAAGACATTTTTAGGTTTGGTTTAATTTCAGATCGGTTTAGTTGATTTTGCTTCAAACCAGTTCTAAAATTATATAGATTTAAAATGGTTTGATTTAAATTTAAGTATAAACAGTATCAAAAAACGAGTCGATTCGAACTGAATTTTTGGTAATATTTTGAACTGGTCTACTTGAAGACTAAAAACACTGGTCTGGTTTTGATACTAGTTCGGTTGAACCGGTTCGAACCAAACCAGTTTAAATGAACAAGCCTAAAATGGACGGTGGATGGAGCAGAGCTAGGACGACTAGGGTTGGGGCTGAAGAAGACTCGACGAAGAGCTGGGTCTGAAGAAGAAGAGTTGGGGTTGAATAACCTCCTCCTATTGGGGTTGTACTAAAATATTTTTATTTTTTAATTTAATTTTATTTTTTCGGCACTTTATATGAGCCAGCAAAATTAAGGATTAAAAAAAAAAAATAACTTTTCGGCGACTTATTAAAAGTGTCGCCATAATTATTTTGGAGTCACTTTTCATTTGAGTCATGATAATTCCCGTGATACTTCCTATCGCGGCTCCACTTGTGTTGAGCAATGAAAATTTAAGGGATCAATTAATGAGCCATTATAAATGATTTTTCCAGCCGTTAACTATGAGGTCCTCCGTAGTGTTACCATATTTTTAAATTGTATACCATAACCATAACCATTACAGTTACAATTTCCAAAACCATAACCATATCCATAACCATGGTTATTAACCACAGTTTTAACCGTATACTCATATTTATTACCACCATGTGAAAGAAATGTAATGGAACATTATATATGTTATCTTAAAAAATACATAAAGTTATGTCACAAACAATACAAATCTTCAGGATTAATATCATTCAACATTAGCATCATTCAAAATTAACACGAATACCATTTAACATTTACTTCATTCAATTACAGTTCGCCTTGGAATTATACATTCGTAAAATCTAAAAGTGAAAATCATACTTCTGTTATAACCATAGGTATGACTAAAATACCATACCCATTATAGGTAGAAAATGCATCACCATAACTACACTGCACCATAATGGTACAGTTAACCGTATAAAAAAATAACGATTATAATCATGATTTTGGGTTTATATATATATATATATATATATATATATATTCTTTTGATCTATCATATCGTACGGTCAATTTAAAAATCGAAACTTAAAGTCATGACACAATAAATAATACTAAGCTTTTAATTGTACCATAAAAAAATCACCTCATTAAATAGTATTACATTATTTAAGCATATACATATATTTATTTTATTTTGCTATAATTTAATGCTATATATATATTTAATTACTTTTATTAACTTTGATATTTTTAGTTTTTAACATCTATATCTATATTTATTTGGCTAAATCATATACAATGTTGACAAATAAGTTTTTTCTTGTATTTTCTCACTCATAATGTTAAATTAACATTTTCTATTTGGTCTATGTCAATCATAAATTTTTCATTTCTAGGTGGCATGTCATGTAAGTCACTCTAAAACATTTCAAAATCTCTCATTCATTTCTAAGATAAGTTACAAAACTCATATAATTTCTCTTTATTTTATATTAGTAATTATGACTTTTCATTAAATATATTTTATGAAGTGAAATTTATATGATAATAAAATAAATACATAATACTATATTTTATGAACATCAAGCACATATTAAAATTTACTTTTACAAATTAAAATATAGATTAATTAAGGATCATTTCATATACCACGTAATACCCTTATTAAAATAAGACATAAATCACATATAAACATCACCTACTTCACTACAATAATATCACAATAAATTTTAACAATGTAAAAAATTAAGTATTATATATTTATACACTAAATATAATTTACAGTTAACAAATGGACAAAATATAACATGTCTACTAAAACATTAGAGATTGTTACCATTGCTATAAAAATACTAATATTTTTATATGTACATTGATAGATTAAATTTAATTATATTATTATTAATTTTTATTATTGACTCATGCATTTTTAACTAATTTTATGAACAAATACACTTAATATAATATAAAATGTTTTGTATTTCATAGTATAATTTATAATAACTTATCTATATAATTAATTATTTCATGCATTTTCAAGTTTTAATATTTGTATTGTAAACTATTCAAACTTACAACAATGGACTTTTTGATAAATTATTATAGTGCATAATCACTGAAAAATAACTTTTTAAACTTTATAACAGTACACTTATTAATTTATTTTTTAATTTATTTTACATTAAATTCATTAAAAAATAATTTAAATATGTTATACTATGTACCCTAATAATATAACTTATATTAAATAAAATAAAATAAAATAAATAAACATATTAAGAAATAAAACTTACTACTAATTGCGCAAAGCGTAAACCAGATATCTAGTTATAATTAGCGAGTCATAACTTTTATTACGACACTTTAACTGTTTTTTTCCCACATGAAGGTAAATGTGAAGTAAATTATATATTTACTAGATATCTGGTATGCACAAAAGTGCAGTAAATAATATGTTTTATTTTTTAATATTCTTATTTTATATATATAATATAAGTTATTTTTTTTATAGTGTGTAGTATAATACTTATTTAAATTATTTTTAAGTGAATATAAACTATAATAATTTAAAAAAGAACAATAAGTTTACTATATATAATGTTATTTTTGGAGTGAATACAAACAATACTAATTTTTCAAAAAGATCATTGTTATATGTTTTAATTGTTTGCAATAGAAAATATTAAAATTTAAAAATGCATGAAAAAATTAATTATATCGATAAGTTATAATAGATTATATTATGGAAAAACGTTTATAAATTATATTAAGTGTATTTACTCATAAAATTAGTTAAAAATACACGAGTCAATAAAACAAATAATTAATATTTATAGTTAATAATAAAATAATAAGTAATACTTTTAAGTTAAAATATTTTTATATAGTTGTATGATTTATATTAGTGCAAATATTTATAAAAGACTATTAGAATCATTACTATTGTTTTATTTATTTTAGAAAAAGCAATAATATATTATATTTTTATTATATAAATAGGATTTTAATAATTCAAAAATACGTTGAGTTATAAATATATATATATATATATATATAAACTATTTTTACATAAAACTGTAAAAAATATGTTAATATTTATATAATACTCTTAACTTTTATGTTCATATAAAAACATTAGTATTTTTCTAATAATAGAGACAATCTAATATTTTAGTATACAAATTATATTTATCTATTTTCTTATAAATTTATAATATTTAATTTCGTGACATTGTTAAAATTTATTTTTATATTATTGTAATAAATAGGTGATATTGATATGTAACTTATATCTTATTTTAATAAGATTATTATGTGATTGATGAAACGTATTAATTCTTAATTAATCTATATTTAAATTTGTAAGAGTAAATTTTAATATGTGTATTCTTTATATTGATAAAATATAATATTATGTATTTTATTATTACATAAATATCACTTCATAAAATATATTTAAGCAAAAATCATAATTATAATGTGAAATAAATAGAAATGATATGCGTTTTGTAAATTATCTTGAGAGTTGAGAATGAATGAGGAACTTTGATTATTTTTAATGTGATTTGCATTGCATGCCACCTAGGAATAAGAAATTTCTGATTGACATAGATCAATTAGTAGAAGTTAATTTAAAATTAGGAGTGAGAAAATACAACAAAAAACTTATTTATCATTTATATAAGTTAGCCAAATTAATATATAATATTAATATATATAGATATTACTGTTACAAATTAATTATAGTAAAAAAAATGCATATGTTTTTGTAGTGAATTAATTTAACACAAATTATTGTGCAACTCAGAAATTAACTACTATATAATATAAGTTTCGATTAAGTAAAATTTTACGAATCAATAACTACTATATATATTATTAAAATAAAGTAATTTTTGTATGAAATGAGTTTTTTCAATACTTTTTAAGTCTCAGAGCTACAAATGACAAAAGTAATTGAAGTTTTGGCTAGAAAAGTTCGAATTAATTTTAATCTTTCGATTTCAAAACATGCATGTTATTGCCTTAACCCAAACAAAATTATATATTTGTTTGATTTAGATATAATAAGCTAGTATTGTTGGAACATGATCTCCCATGTGCTGACTGGATGTTGAGTTGACAGTGATTTGAATGTCAAGTGGTTGATGACCGCAAGTTTTCGCCGGAGCTCCGATGAACCTGTAAGAAGAGGTGCGCAATAGATGAGGTTCTTCTGGGTCCCACTCCGATGCTTAAATGAGTATACTGTACATATTAACTCAGAATGTAAAATAACATATGTAAAACATTGATATTTTTCTAATAGTAGAAACAGTCTAATATTTTAGTATACATATTATATTTTATCTATTTTGTTTATAAATTTAAAATATTTAATTTCGTGATATTGTTAAATTTTATTTTTATAATTATTGTAATAAAATAGGTGTTGTTGATATGTAACTTATGTCTTATTTTAATAAGAGTATTATGTGATAGATGAAATGTATTAATTCTTAATTAATCTATATTTAAATTTGTAAGAGTAAATTTTAATATGTGCATTCTTTATATTGATAAAATTTAATATTATGTATTTTATTATTATAAAAATCATAATTGTAATGTGAAATAAATATAAATGATGAGTTTTGTAACTTATCTTGAGAATGAATGAGAGATTTTGAAATATTTTAAAGTGATTTATATACCATGCCACCTAGGAATGAGAAATTTCTGATTTTTTTGGCCAAATTCACGCTTTACTTGAAGAAATAAAACGTCGTGATTTGTGGTCACGGTAGTTCGGTATTACAATTATTTACTACTAAACAGATAAACGGTAGTGGGGGTCTTTCGACCCAATCATCAAGACTCACTCCCAATATCGCTTGCTTTGCTATCCAATTTGAACACTCGTTTGTCGTCCTTGGAATAGCTCGCCATTGCACTTGCTCGATTTGCCTTGCTATTGCTCGGATATTCGGTATGATAGTTGTCAACCTCCATCGTGTAGGACCCTCCTCTATTTGTTGTTTAACCGTTTGTGAGTTCGTTTCTATACCAATGTTTTGCCACCCCGCTTCTATTACCAGCTTTGCTACTTCATGTATTGCTATGACTTCCATCGTTTATATATCGTCGCTCCAGTACCTTCGGTTTGTTCCGCCCACGACCTTCCCTTCCCTGTTTCTAGACACCACCCATTTGCCTGCTCTTATCGTTTGCCTACACCATGATGCATCACAATTTATCTTGATTATATTCCCCGTCGGTGTTTTCCATCTTTGGTTCGGTCGGTCGACTCGTGTAGGTTGCTCATTTCTGCCGCTACCCTTTTGCTCCTCATATGCTTGTTTGATTTCCTTTATTGTTGTTGTTGGGTTAGATTGTTTTGCTTCAAAGGAGGTCTTGCACCTTGTCTTCCATATCTGCGAGCATGTGAGGAGTGTTAGGATCCACAGTGCTTCCCGTTTCACTCCTAGACCACCCGATTCTTTTCTCCTTGCTTCAAGCCATTGCACCATGTTTATGTTGTTGGTTCGGTCGGCTCTTATGCCTAGTATTCAAAACCATACTGGTTCGATCCAGCTACATTCGAGGATCATGTGTTCCCGTGTCTCCACTCCTCCGCATATTAGGCAGCTTGGGGTTACGGGCATCCCCGACGTGCCATGTTCTCCTTGACGGCTATGGTGTTTGTTGCGAGGCGCCATATGGATTTTTTTACCTTTGGCATCGTCAGTTTTGCCCATATGTATCTCCAAATGGTTCCGTGGCTAGGTTGTACCTCCCTCGCTCGTTGATCGCTTCATTCCCTTAGTTTATGATACACCAATCAGACTTGTGGGGCTCCGTCCTTGGTGTGTGGCCATATGTAACAGTCTCTCCCTCTTTCACTCAGGATTGGTATGCCGAGGATGTGTTCGGCATCCTCTTTGTTTACGATTTTTCACACGATATCCTCCTTCAATCGTCCGTCGGGTTGTATTAGATCACTTACCCTTAGCTCCCCTCCGTGCTCAACTCTAAACTCGGCACTCACCCTAAGACCCTCCTTCGTGTATATCCACGGGTCATCGAATACTCGGATGTCATCTCCCGTTCCAATCATTCACATTCCTTCTCGTTTCATGACATCTCGTCCGTGTACTAGGCTACTCCATCCCCACGATGCCCGACATCGTCTCCTCGCCTCTGGGAAAGTGTTGTTTGGAAAGTACACTCCCTTTAGTACCCGTGTGCAGAGTGTATCGGGTTCGACCATGATTTGTCCCGCCATATTTGTGAGTAGGGCCGTGTTGATACTTTGCAATTCTCGGAAACCTAATCCCCCAGATTCTTTTGATTTTGTTAGGACTTCCCAAATCCGCCAGTGTGTTTTCTTACCCTCCGTTGTTTGTCTCCACCAGAAGTCAGCTATGGGCGAGTTGATTTTCGAGCACCATGTTTTGGGGAGGTAAACTACACTCATGACGTACGTTGGTATTGCATTGATGATCGCCTTTATCAGCACTTCCTTCCCTGCTTGGTTTAGTGTTTTCGGTCTCCACCCCGCCAGCTTGTCCCTGATTTTGTTTTTAATGACCCCAAAACATTTTTCTTTGACCTTCCTCATATCGATGGAAATCCCAGGTATTTGCCCGGGTCACTTGTGCTTTGTATGTTTAGAACTTCCTCCACTACCTTCCTTTCATTCGACCCCACCCATTTATTGAAAAAGTGGGTCGACTTGTCAATATTGATTCGTTGTCCAAATACCTGACAGTAGGATTCCAGAATGCTCCTGAGGTTCCTGGCATTATCGATTGACCATTGGATGAAGAATAGTGAGTCATCTGCGAACAATAGGTGGTCGAGTTCCGGTCAGTTTTCTTTAATAAATCCCATGTATGCTCTTCTCCCTTGTTGCCCCATCAATGCGTCTCGAGAGTACATCTACAAGTAGGATGAATATGTAAGGTGAAAGTGTGTCACCTTGTCGAATGCCTTGGGTTAGTGTGATGGTGGTGGTTCATTCCCCGTTTACCACCATTTGGTAGGTGGTTGTTGATATGCATTCTCGATTGACCTCACCTACAATGCCCCTTCTCCTGTCCCCCTCCATTGGTTTACCATGGGTCTAACAACAAAATCTATGGTCGTGGTGAAGGTTGTGGCCGTGGAAATGGTAATCGTCCTCAGTGCAAACTTTGTGGGACGGTCACCTTGTACACATCTGCTACAAAAGGTTTGATGCATCCTTCGTTGGAGTGACAACCCCTGTTCATCCGTATGGCACATTCGTCCCTCATCCTTCCCCAAATTCGACTGCTCACCTGTCAGTTACCGACCCTTCTATGTTCAATCATGTTCCTTGCTACCCCTACCCTATTGTTGTTCTAGTGCAACAACCTCACTCTCCATACACCTCGGTATGTGCAACTCCAATTCGCGTCCCTCCCTCTCCTATCAGTTCAATCATGTATGCCGGACCCTATGCTATCTCCTTCGGCTTGTTTATTCTCTCGACGATGTTCTAGGTCGGTGAAGGCTCATGTACAGGTTCTGCTTCGATGTCCCATGGCCACGGGGCAGATTCGGTCTAGGACCAAGACCGACCCGAGTCAAGAAATAAGGACTCGGTCGGACTTTTTTGGTCGAGGTCGATCTCGGTCCTCCAGAAGGCAAGACCGAATTTTCGGTCTCGGTTTTGCCTTCAGGACCGGCCCGCCCCGCCCATGATCAACCCTATCAATAATGGTCGGAATAAAATGTTGTATTTAACATCTAAATTCATTTTAGTACATTGGGAAAACATGACCTATCTATATGGACGGTCGGTTAATCTATTATTCATTTTTTAAGTTTGTATTTATTTTTATTTTTTTTCAAATCGAATTAGTAATTTTCATGGAAATTTTTTTGAATAAAATATATCAACCGATTGGAGACGAGATAGCAACACTGGTGGCAGGGTTCGATGGTTGGTTACTGAACATCATATTGGGAGAGGGAAAAGAAGGATGAGATACGTTTAGATGTGAGGAAACAGTGTCGACCGAAATGGGATGGGTAAATACCGTATCGCGAAGCCGAGTTTCCGCATCGAGAATAACAGAGCAGACCGCCTAGAGGTCATAGTTGTTGAGACTCACATGAATCACCAGAGCTACGTTGTCCTATTCGGGAACAGAGGCCAGACCTACGACGATGGTAGAGACCTGTTGTAGCTCATCAACCAGGTGTCCACAATTATCAAAGCTGTCACATGTCGACTGTATCTCAGCAACATAATTCTCATCGTCTGATTACGGCGTTTGTGGCCTTTTAGATGACCATATAAATACATAAGTCGTGTGGGTGAGGTGGAAAGGAAAAGCTGCCGGAACCTTTGCCAAATGCTTTGAGTGGTTCGACAGTTCACAAGACTTGGGAGAATGGGGTCTGAGATCGAAGCTGGGAGAATGGGGTCTGAGATCGAAGCAAGGATCCACCCAGCAAGCGCATTGTCCTGACGTTGAAATGCAAGATAATCTGAGTTTGCAGACCTGACTCCATTCATATTAGTTGTAAAGGGAGGGACAACCACCAAACCATCAAGAAGACCCTCTATTCCATGACGATGAGTTGTGAGCTCCACTTGTTGACACCACAACAAATAGTTTTCATCGGAGAGCTTGATAGAGATGCTTTTCTTGGTGAACGATTTTATACTGTCTTCGACCATGGAGACGATGACAGGTTGGTACGAATGAAAAATTGGATCGAGAAAGCAAAAACATTTGCATCATATAGAACGACATCACATATATCCAATATCGAGAAGCAATCATCTAACCCTAGACGACAACATGCAATGACAGCAACTCCTGGAAAGAAACATAGTATCTTGCATTTATGTTTTGGTCGGTAGCATTATGTTTTTGCATGCTACTGTTCATCTCCCATGCTACTGTTCACTCGCAAGTTACTGTTCATCTTGCATGCTACTATTCACTCGCAATTTACTGTTCATCTCACATCTACTATTCATTTCGAGCTTGAGCAGGGAGTATTATCTCTAATCAAGATGGAAATTATCTTGCTGAGATACAGTCGACATCTGACAGTTTGACTAGTTGTGGACACCCGATCGATGATCTACAACAGGTCTCTACCATCGTCGGAGGCTGGCCTCTGCTTCCGAATAAGACAACGTGGCTGCGGTGATTCATGCGAGTCTCAACAACTACAACCTCTAGGCGTCCTGCTCTATTCTTCTCGATGCGGAAACTCGGCTTCGCGATACGGTATTTACCCATACCATTTCGGTCCACACTGTTTCCTCACATCTAAACGTATCTCAACCTCCTCTTCCCTCTCCCAATATGATGTTCAGTAACCAGCCATTGAACCCTGCCACCAGTGCTGCTATCTCGTCACCAATCCCCACCTGCAATGCCCCTTCTCCTGTCCCCCCCCCCCCTCCGATGGTTTACCCTGTGTCTAACAACAAGAGCTATGCTCAGGATCAGGGTCGTGACCGTGGAAATGGTAATATTCCTCAGTGCCAATTTTGTGGGAAGCTCGGTCACCTTGTACACAACTGCTACAAAAGTTTTTATGCATCTTTCGTTGGAGGAACAACCCCTGTTCATGTGTCTGGTACAAAAGGTTTGATGCATCCTTCGTTGGAGTGACAACCTTGATCATTCATCTGGTACCTTCGTCCATCATCCTTCCCCAAATTCGACTGCTCACCTGGGTGTTACCGAACCTTCTATGTCCAATCATGTTCCTTTGCTCTTATGATCGGTCTGTTCATATCCATTTACTGAGCAGACCGCCTGGAGGTCGACCAAGGATGTATTGACTCTTACCAAGTCAATACAGCCTCACAGTTCCCTATCACACATATTGCTTCTTTGGATGCTACACCCTCCCAATCACATGGAAAGATGGAGTCTCAACCCCCCCTTCCTAGAAATGATGGAGGCTACACCCACACCGTAAGTATTTGTCTGATCATGACTATGTTTTATCTGCTCCCTCAAACTCTGATCCTGTTAAGAATTGGTTAGTGTGTTCATCTATTCTGTTTCTTCTCCTGTTAGTAGATATGTTCTGTTACATTTGTGTAGCCAGTCATTGTCACTACTGTTGGGTGTTGTATATTCTGTTTATCTGCAGACTTCAGGAGAACAATCTTGATAGAGGAATGTTAGAGATAATACTCCCTGCTCAAGCTCGTAATGAACAGTAGATGCGAGATGAACAGTAACTTGTGAGTGAACAGTAACTCGCAAGTGAACAGTAATTTGCGAGTGAACAGTAGCATGCGAGATGAACAGTGGCATGCAAAAACAGAATGTTACTGACCAAAACATAAATGCAAGATAATATGTTTCTTTCAAGGAGTTGCTGTCATTGCATGCTGTTGTCTAGGGTTAGATGCTTGCTTTTCGATGTCGTTTATGCTAAAAATGTATCTTTCTAAGAGTTCTTGGAGATATGTGATGTTGTTCTATATGATACAAAGGTTTTAGCTTTCTTGATCAATTTTTTCATTCGTGTCAACATGTCTTCGTCTCCATGGTCGAAGACAACATCAGTTCGTTCACCAACAAAAGCATCTCTATCAAGCTCTCCGATGAAAACTATATGTTGTGGTGTCAACAACTGAAGCTCACAGCTCGTGGTCATGGAATAGAGGGTCTTCTTGATGGTTTGGTGGTTGTCCATCCCTTTATAACTGATGCGAATGGAGTCAGATCTACAAACTCGGATTATCTTGCATTTCAACGTCAGGACAATGTGCTTGTTGGGTGGATCCTTGCTTCGATCTCAGGCCCCATTCTCCCAAGTCTTGTGAACTGCTGAAATACTCAAAGCATTTGGCAAAGGTTACCGCAGCTTTTCCTTTCCACCTCAACCACACGACTTATGTATTTATATGGTCGTCTAAAATGCCACAAACGCTATAATCAGACGATGAGAATTATCTTGCTGAGATACAATCGACATGTGACAACTATGATAACAGTGGACACCCGGTCGATGAGCTACAATAGATCTCTCCAATCGTCGAAGGTCTGGCCTCTGCTCCCGAATAGGACAGCGTGGTTGCGGTGATTCGTGCGAGTCTCAACAACTACGACCTCTAGGCGACATGCTCTGTTCTTCTCGATGTGGAAACTCGGCTTCGCACTACAGTATTTATCCATCCCATTTCGGTCCACACTGTTTCCTCACATCTAAACGTATGTCAGGCCCCACTTCCCTCTGCCAATATGATGTTCAGTAACCAGCCATCGCACTGTGCCACCAGTGTTGTTATCTCGTCAACAATCCCCACATGCAATGCCCCTTCTTCTGTCCCCTTCTCCGCTGGTTTACCCTGGGTCTAACAACAAAAGTTATGGTTGTAGTCAGGATCGTGGCCGTGGAACTGGTAATCTTCCTCAGTGCCAATTTTGTGGGAAGCTCGGTCACCTTGTACACAACTACTACAAAAGGCTTGATGCATCCTTCGTTGGAGGAACAACCCCAGTTCATCTGTCCGGTACAAAAGGTTTTATGCATCCTTCGTTGAAGTGACAACTCTTGTTCATCCATCTAGTACCTTCGTCCATCATCCTTCCCCAAATTTGACTGCTCACCTGGCTGTTACCGACCCTTCTATGTTCAATCATGTTCCTTTGTTCTTATGAGTGGTCTGTTCATATCCATTTACTGAGCAGACCAACTGCAGGTCAACCAAGGATGTATTGACTCTTACCAAGTCAATACAGCATCACAGTTTCCTATCACACATATTGCTTCTTTGGAGGATACACCCTCCTAATCACATGGCAAGATGGAGTCTCAAACCTCCCTTCATAGAAAATATGGAGGCTACACCCCACCCACACCGTAAGTATTTGTCTGATCATGACTATGTTTTATCTGCTCCCTCAAACTCTGATCCTGTTAAGAATTGGTTAGTGTTTTCATCTATTTTGTTTCTTCTCCTGCCAGTAGAGATGTTCTGTTACATTTGTTTAGCCAGTCATTGTCACTACTTTTGGGTGTTGTATATTTTGTTTATCTGCAGATTTCAGGAGAACCATCTTGATAGGGGAATGTTAGAGATAATGCTCCCTGCTCAAGCTCAAAATGAACAGTAGATGCGAGATGAATAGTAACTTGCGAGTGAATAGTAGCATGCAAGATGAATAGTAACATGCGAGTGAACAGTAGCATGCGAGATGAACAGTAGCATGCAAAAACAGAATGCTACCGATCAAAACATAAATGCAAGATAATATGTTTCTTTTCGGGAGTTGTTGTCATTGCATGTTGTCGTCTAGGGTTAGATGCTTGCTTTTCGATGTCGTGTATGCTAAAAATGTATCTTTCTAGGAGTTGTTGGAGATATGTGATGTCGTTCTATATGATGGAAAGGTTTTAGATTTCTCAATCCATTTTTTCATTCGTGTCAACCTGTCTTCATGGCTGAAAACAACATCAGTATAAAATCGTTCACCAACAAAAGCATCTCTATCAAGCTCTCCGATGAAAACTATTTGTTGTGGTGTCAACAAGTGGAGCTCGCAGCTCGTTGTCATGGAATACAGTCTCTTCTTGATGGTTCGGTGGTTGTCCCTCCCTTTATAACTGATCTAAATGGAGTCAGGTCTGTAAACTCGGATTATCTTGCATTTCAACGTCAGGACAATGCGCTTGCTGGGTGGATCCTTGCTTCGATCTCAGACCCCATTCTCCCAAGTCTTATGAACTGTCGAACCACTCAAAGCATTTGGCAAAGGTTACGGCAGCGTTTCCTTTCCACCTCAACCAGACGACTTATGTATTTATATGGTCGTCTAAAAGGCCACAAACGACGTAATCAGACAATGAGAATTATCTTGCTGAGATACAGTCGATATGTGACAGCTTTGATAATTGTGGACACCTGGTCGATGAGCTAAAACAGATATCTACCATCGTCGGAGGTCTGGACTCTACTCCCTAATAGGACAATGTGGCTCTGTTGATTCATGTGAGTCTCAACAACTACGACCTCTAGGCGGTCTGCTCTGTTCTTCTCGATGCGGAAACTCGGCTTCGCGATATGGTATTTACCCATCCCATTTCGGTCCACACTGTTTCCTCACATCTAAACATATTTCAGCCTCCTCTTCCCTCTCCCAATATGATGTTCAGTAACCAACCATCGAACCCTGCCACCAGTGTTGCTATCTCATCTCCAATCCTCACCTACAATGCCCCTTCTCCTGTCCCCCCCTCCCCATGTTGGTTTACCCTGGTCTAAGAACAAAATCTATGGTCGTGGTGAGGGTCGTGGCCGTGGAAATGGTAATTTTCCCCAGTGCAAACTTTGTAGGAAGCTCGGTCACCTTGTACACAACTACTACAAAAGCTTTGATGCATCATTCGTTGCTACAAAAGGTAATGTAACCTTTGTCATATGCTTTGAGCGGTTCGACAGTGCACAAGACTTGGAAGAATGGGGTGTGAGATCGAAGCAAGGAGCCACCCAGCAAGCGTATTGTCCTAACGTTGAAATGCAAGATAATCCGAGTTTGCAGACCTGTCTCCATTCGCATAAGTTATAAAGGGAGGGACAGCCACCGAACCATCAAGAAGACCCTCTAATCCATGACCACGAGTTGTGAGCTCCAAGTGTTGACACCTAGTTTCATTAGAGATCTTGATAGAGATGCTCTTGTTGGTGAAGGATTTTATATTGATGTTGTCTTCGGCCATGGAGACGAGAACAGGTTGACACAAATGAAAAAATGGATCAAGAAAGCTATAACCTTTGCTGTGATATCATATTAGCTTTTACAGTGGTAGGAAGATTTACAGAGAAACAACCCTTTTTATATGAGTAGGCAGTAGAAAATAAACAAACGACAACATATATCTCCAACAACTCCTAGAAAGATACATTTTTAACATAAACGACATCGAGAAGCAAGCATCTAACCCTAGACGACAGCATGCAACGACAGCAATTCCTGGAAAGAAATATATTCTCTTGCATTTATGTTTTGATCACGGTATTTTGTTTTTGCATGCTACTGTTCATCTCGCATGCTACTGTTCATCTCTCATCTACTGTTCAATCACAAGTTACTGTTCATCTCTCATCTACTGTTCACTCACAATTTAATGTTCATCTCTAATACGCTAGCATAATTATTATTATTATTTTTTATTAAAAATCAAATATTTTATTTAATACTCCAACTAAATATTGTTGTTTCTTTAATTTCTAACTGTTTTCTCATACTTGTATAATTGTACAACTAGAAATCTGGTTATAAGTATAAATATATATAATAAAACAATTATTCAAAAATTTAATGATCATAATATATTAGTTATTGAATATATTGTAAATCCTTCTTGCATTATAAAGAATAAAAATAAATTACATTTTAGAAATTGTTAATAAAATAGTAAAAAATTTAAAGTGAATTACATGGCATGCCACATGCATGAAAATTATATATTTGACATAGATCAATAAGAAATTATGAATTTAACGTCAGGAGTGAGAAAATGTATTAAAAATATTAATTTTCATTATATACATTATAGCCAAATTTATATAGATTTTATTTTGTCCCAAACAGATGTTACTTTTCATTCACCAACATCGTTTTCACAATCCATATTACAATTACTACGAAGGAAATTTCTAAGCGGGAATGGGGGTTGATGTACCCAATCATTAAGACACACTCCCAGCCTAGCTTGTATCGCTATCCAATTTGCACATTCATTAGATGTACGCGGGATTGCTTTCCACTTCACTGTGTTGATGTTTGCAGCCTGTCTTCTAATGTTCTCACAAATTGAGTTAATTCGCCAGTGGTGATTGGTTCCTTGGATTTTCCTAATCATTATCTCTGAATCATACTGTATCGTTATTTGGTTTCATCCACGTTCCTTTGCGAGCTTGACACACAATTCAATTGCCTCGGCCTCAAGTTGCTCAACTGTGAATCCATCGGTCCTGCGGTTTGCTCATCCGATTAGTGCACCATCTGAGTCTCTTGCTACTACCCCGAGGCCTCCTCTCTTTGTTCGTTGACACCACGCCGTGTCACAATTGATTGTGATTTCACCTCGCTCCGGTTTCTCCCACCCTGACCGTGCTTGTCTTGCTGATGTGTTGCTCGTTTTCTTCGGCAGCATCTTATGTTCATCATACAGCTTCCTTACCTCATCAACAACTTCCTTTGGGTTCGACATGATCTACTCAAATACAGCCTTGCATATTCTCTTCCAGATTGTCCAGCATGTCCACATACAAAGTTGCCATCTCTCATCCTTGGTGGCTTGACTCGACATTGGTTCTTGCCTTTTATCCATGATCCACTCCTCGATCGAGCTCCTATGTTGGTGGCCCTCCGTTAATCCCAGTACTCCGAACCATACTTCACTTGTCCACCTGCACTTTAACATCATATGTTCGATGTCTTCCTCTACTCCACAGACTGGGCAACCTAGGGGAACGTTCATGTGTCTTCTGTACAGGTTTTTCCTCACTGCAAGTGAATTTGATAGCATCCTCCACATAAAGCTTTTGATCTTTGGGCTCATGTTGGCTGTCCATATTGCTTTCCATTTCGATGTGGTTCAGCTTCCTTGTCTAGTTAAGTCTGCTGATTCGCCATCTTGAGCTTCCCGGATGCGATGATAGGTTGACTTTGCTGTGACAACTCAATCTTTGGTATGAGGCCAGATCAGTGCGTCTGGTCTTGGTTAGGGTGGGATCACCATATGCAATATCCTGTCTGCATCTGTTTGGCCAGCTACCTGCCTTACCAGCGTCCCGTTCCAAGTTCTCTCTGATCAATTCGGCAACCTTCATAAATTGCATCGGCTCCACCCCGTCTGTTCTATCCAATCTCATGCCACTTTTGGTGTAGATACATGGGTCTGTATGTACTTTGATTTGTTGCCCGTCTCCCACTAGCCATAGTCCTTCCTTGTTAAGTATGTCTCGGTCGTACAATAGGCTTGACCACCCCCATGAAGCTCGAGCACCTCTACTTGCCGTGAGAAACTCCCCCCTTGGGTAGTAAAGCCCTTTCAAGACTTGCACCCATAGGGAGTTCGGCTCCTTGTTAATTCGCTCGACCATTTTTGTTAGGAGGGCTTTGTTGAAAGTCTCGAGTTCTCTAAATCCCAGACCTCCTTTCTCATTTGTTTGTGCAAGAATTTCCCGTCGTCTCCAATGTATCTTATTTCCCTCGGGTGTTTGTCCCCACCAAAACTTTGCTATCAGTGCATTAATCTCCAAGCACCATGTCTTATGTATCTTGAATATACTCATGACATAGGATGGGATCGCTGTTATAACCGACTTTATAAGCACCTCCTTACCCGCTTGATTAATAGTCTTGACTCTCCATCCGTTGATGTTTTCTTTTATCCTCTCTTTTAGGTATCCTAGTGCTTCACATTTCGATCGACCCCATATTGTTGGCAATCCCAAGTATTTCCCGAGTGTTCATTCTGTTGTGATTTGGAGCTCTTCCTCGATTGCTTGACAAAGGTTTCTGCCAGCTTCGCTTTTGAAAGATATGCTCGATTTCGCCACATTTACTCGTTGACCCGAGCTTATACAATAATTAGAGATAACCTCCTTTAGTCAGCGCACATTTTCCACTGAGTCCTGTATGAAGAATAACAAGTCATCTGCGAAGAAAAGATGGTGTATCTCGGGGCAGCTATTCTTCAATCTTAGTCCCTGAATCCTCCCCTCTACAACCTCCTTTTCCACATTTCTTGATAATACATCCGCCATCAGAATGAATAGATAGGGTGAGAGATGATCACCCTGCTTGATGCCCATAAATGGTTGTATATGTGGAGTTTGCCCTCCGTTGACTAAGACACGGTATGTGGGCGTTGTAATGCAAGCCCGCATCCATGATATCCACTTTGCTCTAAAGCCTCTCTTTTCCAGGCTCCTTAGCAAGAACTCCCATTCCACCCTATCATACGTCTTTTGCATGTCCACTTTTAGAGCAAACTCTACTTTCTTTACCCCCCGTCCTCCTGGACTTCAAGTGATGAAAGACTTCATGGGCCACCATAATGTTATCTTGTATGAGTCTACCTGCCACAAAAGCACTCTGATAGGGAGTGATAAGATCTGACAGATATATCTTCAATTTATTAACAAACACATTCGATATAACTTTGTAAGTAAAATTACACAAACTTATTGGTCTACAATTAGAATCATGGTTTGGGTTCGGCTTTTTGGGTATAAGGGTGATATATGTTTGAGTCAAGGATGAAGGAAATGTACCTGTTTTGAGGAAGGCTTTGACTGTCGTGAAAACATTCGGGCCCACAGTACCCCAGCTCCCTTGATAGAATAACCCCGGAAACCCGTCTGGACCTGGTGCTCTGGACCCTCCCAATTGGTGCACCGCCTTCCTTACTTCCTCCATTGTTACCCCTTTTTCCAGTTGCATGTTCATTGACTCATTGATTTGGCAAGGTACACATTCCAGTATTTCCTCATTTCTTACTAGTGTTTCTGACTAGAATGCTGACTTTAAATGGATAAATATCTCCCTATTGATCTCATCTTCCTTCGTGATCCATCTCCCTCGGTTATCCATTATCCTACTAATGTGGTTTCTTCGTCTCCTTGTCGTCGTTGTTAGGTGAAAGAAGATTGTATTTCGATCTCCTTCCAATAGAGTTCCTCCCTACGCTACAAGGTACGGACCTGGTTTCTTAATGTAATCTCCTCTTCCTTAGTGTCTTGGTTCGGTTGGCCCTTTCCGATTTCCCTTATCCTATCCTTTGTCTCCCTCATCTCGGCAAGGTAATTATTCCCAAAGTTATCCTTGCTCCACTTCATAAGGTGCCTTCGACAATTTCCTAGCTTAGGCCATAGTTGGCTCTCTTAGGTTGATCTTCTCCATTCGGTCCATGACTGTCGAACCACCTCTTTGCACTCGGGGTGCTCGAACCACATTTCTTCGAATCTAAATCCCCTTCTTCGTCTTGGTCTCATTCGGTCCAAGCTCAAGATTATAGGTGAGTGGTCCGATCCGATGGCTACCTCATTTGTACACGCTGCATTAGGAAACCGCACGGCCCACTATCGGTTGACCAATATCTGGTCGATTCTCTCGGATACTCGATCATCCCCTCTTCTATTGTTACACCATGTAAACCTTTGACCCTTCAATCCCAAATCCTCCATTTCAATATCATTTATGACTTCATTAAACTCATTGATTTGCCTTTGGGACTTTCGTCTTCCTCCTTCCTTTTCATGATGATTGGTGATTGCATTAAAGCCGCTTGGCATACCCACATTCCAGTCCTCATTCGCCCTATTCTCCTTAGTTCGTTCCATTTTTGACTTCTTAGTTGTTCATCCATATCTGCATGTACCCAAGTCATGAACATTGGTGAATGTATGTTCTTCATCCATACTCTCGTATCTATAATGTTTTGGTTTGCAAAGAGAATTTGGGCTTGGGTCTCCTCTTTCCACCAAAGCACCAATCCTCCTGATGTGCCCCTTGGTTCAACATAAAACGCTTTGTCCATTCCTATTTGGTTCCGAATCCGCTCACAGTAGGTATCCCCGTTCTTTGTCTCCATCAAAAATATAATCTCCGGTTGATACCTCCCATTGAGGTCTTTTGAGTGTCGAACTGTCACGGAAGACCCCAAACCATGACAATTCCAACTAGTTGTATTCATTAATTCCGTGTGGCTGTTGCGAGACAGCCACCAGAGCCCTGGTTTTCAGTTTCTTGTTTCTTTATCATCTATTCTCCCATATTCGCCACAATGATCATTTTCCTTCGTGCATCATTTTTACTTGGATCCCTACATGCCTTCTGTTTCGGTTTCTTTGTCTCCTTCTCGAGCCTCCTTCCTTCCTCATGTCTCGTGCACATTAGGGTCGCCTCCTCCATCTTTGTTTTCTTTCGCCCCATCTCCCCACTATCTTCTCCATCCTCACGATTCCTCTTCAGCGACATTTTGTTCATGCATGGGCTAAGTCCAGTGGTGTGCTCCATAGTCATTCTCATGCTGCTTGGTTGGGGTGAATCAAGGGGTGTTTCCACCAAGTAGTTTGTGTTTGCTGTCGGGTCGTTTGTTTCGTCCCCCTGTCTTTGGATATTTTGTAGGTAAGTTATGCAGGGTAGGCTATCTCTCGGTTTTGTACTGGGGAAGGGGTTCCCTTGATCTTCAGGATCATTTCTATCTCCGTTCTTTGGAGGGTTCGACAGATGCTCCATGCTTCGGTGTGGTCTGGGTAGGTGGTTGTGCATTGGTGGTACGTAAGGGTAGTAGTCTGGTTATCCCGAGGGTTGGGATGGTGGTTTGGGTGGGTTATGATATTTGTGTCGGTTGGTGGTTTATTTAGGTCCAGTGTGGGTATGGTATGGCTCTGGTCATGTGGGTTACGGCTGGTGATGGTATGCTGGTCTGGTTCGGCTTGGTGACTGCATTCCTCACCTGCTTCTTTGGTGCTCCATCCCTCACCAACTCGGGTTGTTTTGTCTGTGCCACTTCCTTGCCCAAATTTGGCTTCCATTGGATCCTCAACCTCCTCCTGCTCGACTTGTGCCGCCCTTTTCTCTCCATCTTGTGCTTCACTCATGATGTCGAACCATGACTTCCACGAGTTCGACTGCTCTTTTTTTCCACTACCCCTTTGTCCACCCCCAGTCACACTTGCACGGTATGGTTTTGGTCGTGCCACCGACATCCAAGACCCGTACATAGGAAACCCTGGTTTCTCCTCCGACCGAATCACATCCTCTCGGCACACTTGAGTTGTGTGCCCTAGTTTTCCACATCCATAGCAGTAGTCCGAGAGGTGCTCATATTTGATGTTCCCCCCATTGTTCACTTCATTTTGAGTTCGTCCACCAAAAACCCGATATCAATGGATTATCAATGTTAACTTCTACCTTCATTCAGATATATGGTATATGGACATTCTCAACCTCCTCATCTGTTTCCACAAAAGTCCAAATTCTATCCCCAATTATCCGAGCACTTTCTCTACTAAACTTTTCCAGCCCTAACTCATGAACCTGGACCCAGAACTGAACCTTCGTAAAATCAATTTGTGTTATCCATATACTAGGCTCCCATTTCTGTATACTTGGGCAATGTCCTTGGACGGACCATGGAGATAAATCAGTATCTTCTTCCTATCCTCTCCATTCTCGAACTCAAACATGACAACTTTATCCGATAAATCAGAGATGATCACATACCCATACCTTGCCCAGACCAATTTCAGCACATTGTGTATTGCCGATGCTTTCACTATTTTTTGCGAGATGATTGTCCCGACGTATCTCTCGTTGTTCGCCAGTCGAGGGTTGAACGGCAGGTCAATGGCGAGTTTCCGAGGTTGATTCGTATCTCTGGGTCCTATACTCTGATTGCTTATCGTGATTTACTGTGGTCCCCGAGCTATCACGACTGTCTCACCTAAACCTGTAGAAAGAGATTAAGAACAGAGGCAAAGGTTCAGTAGAAAAAAAATTCTGGTGCAATTGGTTTCGGTTGGGCGCTGGGGGGGTGTAGGTTTGCATGGTTTTATCACTCTGCAAGCTTCTAATCAATGAATAGGACCAGCAAGCATCTGATTGGTTGTTCTCGCTATCTGATTGTTTGCAGGTCCCAGGTTGAGCTTCCGACTTTCCGAGGAGAGTTGTCTGTGTTTTGGATTTTCCGCAGCTTTCCTTCTTGTTTTCCAGTACCGCAGGCCTTCTTCTTGCTATGATTGGTTGGATTACAACTGCATTAATGGCTGGCCTCCTAGAGCAGTTCAAATTGAATGACTTTTTCTGGATTGATCCGACAGAAGTCGGGGAAGGAATCCCTCACAAGGGATGACCTAGGAGAGAGGGGCGCGTGAGATAACTCGTTCACGGAATTTAGGGATGACAAATTCACTCACGACACGATAACTCGATATGAACACACACGAAAAAAGGTGTGTTCGTGTTTGCCTTTGATGGCACAATAACACGATAACACGATTGTTTTTACGTTTCGTGTTAGTGATTAGGTCTGAAAACACGATAACACGAAAATAATCTAATAATTTATATATTATATTCATATCATTTTAAGAAATAAGGACCAAACGTGAAATATAAAAACTAAGGGGACGTGTTTATGTTATTTAGGTCATGTTATCGTGCGAACATGAAAACGTGTTATCATGTTACAACGAAATATTTTCGTGTTACCGTGTTATTTTCGTGAAAACATGAAATCGTGTTATCGTGCTACGACTTTCCACAAATATTTTCGTGTTGATACAATAAATTTTGTGTCGTGTTCGTGTCGTGTGTCTGTGACACAATTACACTTTCGTGTGTGTATAGTTGAACTATCGTGTGTGTCGTGTCGTGTCCTGGTGCACGATAGCATGCACGCACGTACGAATTGCCAGCTAGAATTAACAACCTAGTATCATCTTTAATTTATATAGATAGATAGATAGATATTTAATACAATATATCTATAATTTTTCATTATCACGTTAAATTATTTTAATTTAATCTAACGTACTATGTCATTAGTTTAATAACAAAATGGATATAGACCCCGTAGAAAAATTTCTGGTGAGTGGTCTCTCATATAAATTAAGTAGATGCCCTGCCCACTTTCTGATAAAAAATTTAATTTAACTTTCTTGAATATGGTAAGAAATAACAATATTTAGCAGCAAAGTTAACCCCTGACAACACAGCATCTCCTTTGTTTTATCATTACACCATTCACATATACTGATATACATATCTCCTTCTCTGTCAATCATCATCATCATCTTCCTCAAAATCGTCATCCCCCTCTCTCTCTCTCTCTCTCTCTCTCTCTCTATCTCTCTCTCTATCTCTATCTCTCTGTCATTTTTTGTTGCAGTGAGGAAGCAGTGCATTTCATGATTCATCCTCTCCTTCTGTCTCTCTCTTCACTGCTCCAACCTAGCTTAGCTTAAGCACCATCGACAGATTAGTTAAGCTACTCTCTCTCTCCAGCTCCGGCACTAACTCTGAGGAGAGTAGAGAAAAGTTTCCTCTTTTCCAGCGCCTGTCTTCTTCTTCAGTTCTATACTTCTGATCGGTGTCTGAGGAGCTAGGGTTTGTCTAATTACAGGATCCCAATCGATAAAAAACAAATTTGGAGGTGGAGAGGGTAAATTTCATGTGCGATGCAGCAAGGAGGAGGATCCCAGTCCCACCAGTACTTAATGGGTGGAGGCTCCTCCACCTCCGCCGCCCCAGGAGACCAGTCCCAGCCTCAGCACCAGCAGTACCAGATGGGGGTGGAGGAGGCGTCTCCCATCAGCAGCAGACCTCCAGCGACCGAGTCCCTGGATGAGTTCGGCCACCGACCAGAGAATTTCCCAGACATGGACGATCCAGATCGGGGAGGAGACAGCGGCAGGGGGAACCGGTGGCCGCGCCAGGAAACCCTTGCGCTTCTGAAGATTAGGGCGGAAATGGATGTCACATTCCGTGACGCCACTGTGAAAGGCCCTCTCTGGGAAGATGTCTCCAGGTACGTGATTGAATCAGAGTTTCAAAAATCAAAATGGTTACTTTCTCTCTCTAGAGTATAAGAGAGAGGAAGGAGGCGCACATGGCTTCAATCTCCATCACGACTCACGAGTTTGGCATCTTTTCCTTTTCCTTTCTTTATTTTTTCTTGTACAAGTTGAGAGAAGAAAGACGGTGGTGGCCCAGATCCAATGCATAAGTTCGATCTACCCAATCATCTTCCACTATCCATGAACACATTTCTTTGATTTTTCTAAAAATTAAGATAATTGGGTCTAACTGCTAAGCAGCTGTTCATCCTTATCAATCTTCTTTCGAGATCAAATTAAGCTGAAAAGGTATTTTGTTGGTATAAAAAAACTGTTAAATGCATATCAAATTGAAAAAGCATCTAACTGAAATCAAGTTTTTCCAAACTCTGATGCCATATGAAAATCCCTAGACGAATTTTTCCAAATTTTATGTATTTTTTTATGTACAGAAAGCAATGAACTTTCTCTCTCTAGAGGCCAGTGATGCAGGTTTCTGCAACTGTCCCTTTTCAAGATCTCCACTTCTTCTGTATAAAAATCGATACCCATTTCGAACTGTAATCGAAGCTGCCATTTTTAAGTACAAATTTTGGAGCTTGGATTATAAAAGTAACTGTGATTTGAATTCTCTGCAGAAAAATGGCGGAATTGGGGTTCAAAAGGAACGCCAAGAAGTGCAAGGAGAAGTTCGAGAACGTCGACAAGTACTACAAGCGGACAAAGGAGGGCCGCACCGGCCGCCAAGACGGCAAGACTTACAAGTTCTTCACCGAGCTCGAAGCACTCCACACCTCCGCCCCCACCGTCCCATCATCTCTACCGTTTGCGCCGAGTAATAACCTCATTGGAATCGGCTTCCGCAGCCCCACACCCATTTCCTCCGTAAGATGTCTCCCGCCTTCCATCTCCTCTGCCCAGACGATGCAGACGGACGTGTTTCCGCCCACCGGAGCGCCGCCAGCGGCGTCAGCTCCTATAGAGTTTTCGTCGAACGGCTCGTCCTCTTCCCCGGAAACTGAAGATGATGAAGACAACGACGAGGGTAGTGATCTGGAGGCGCCGGAGAGCAGCCGGAAAAGGAAAAGGGGATGCGGTGGTGGAAGCAAAAAAATGGAGTTCTTCGAGGGTCTGGTGAAGCAGGTGATGCAGAAGCAAGAGGCGATGCAGCAGAAGTTTCTAGAAGCCATAGAAAAGAGAGAGCAAGACCGGTTGATCAGAGAAGAGGCTTGGAGGAGACAGGAGATAGCCAGATTGGCCCGCGAGCACGAGATCATAGCCCAGGAGCGGGCCATCTCCGCCTCCAGGGACGCCTCCATTCTCTCTTTTCTTCAGAAAGTCACCGGCCAGACCGTCCACCTGCCACCACTCCCCGTGTCCACCGCCGCCCCAACTCCCTTTCCTCCTCCGACGACGCTACTTCCTCTCTCCGTGACACCTCAGCCGCAGCCTTATCTACGGCCGCAACAGCCGCCGCTAGCTCAGTCAACTGCACTAACGGTGGTGCCAGAGCAGCATGTTAGGGCCCACGAGGGTGTAGCCGGTGGTGAGGGTCCGTCTCCTTCTCGGTGGCCGAAAGTGGAGGTTTTGGCGCTTATAAGGCTAAGGAGCGAGCTCGAGACACGGTACCATGAATCAGGGCCGAAAGGTCCGCTGTGGGAAGAGATATCGGCCGGGATGCAGCGAATTGGGTATAAGCGAAACCCTAAGAGATGCAAGGAGAAGTGGGAGAACATCAATAAGTATTTCAAGAAGGTGAAGGAGAGCAACAAGAAGCGGCCAGAGGACGCAAAGACATGCCCGTACTTTCACGAGCTCGACGCTCTCTATCGGAAAAGGATCATCGGCGGCAGTAGTGGTGGTGGTGGTGGTACCACTGGCGGGGGAAGTATCGGGACTCAACTCCAATCAACTGTTGATGCGCCAAACGCATCGACGGTAGTTTGGCCACGTCCGGCAGACGGAGATCAAGAAGAAAGCAATGGTGGAGAAAAGAAGGTAAATTTTGCATCATCTGAATTTATTAAATTAATTTAAATATCAAATAAAATTACGTCTCTGATTGTTGTTTTGGTCTATTGAAGCCAGAAGACACCGTGAAGCTTCATAAGCAACTGGGATTCATCAATCCGCAAGGTTCGAATCACCATCAAAACCCAACCTTGAATTTCAGCAGCCATGAAGTTCCTGGCCAAAGACTGAACAATGGCGACCTCGAAGACGACTATGACGGTGATGCCATGGATGAAGAGGAGGATGACGAAGATGATGATGAAGAAGAGGAGGAGTTGGAAAAGGAAAGGAAAATGGGGTACAAGATAGAGCTTCAGCAGAGACAAAACAAGGCTGGACCGGTCGCAAACGGAGGCGGGAACGAAGCATCGGCGCCTTTTCTGGCCATGGTTCAGTAATAGGCCACCGGAGACGGTGGTGGCTGATCGGAGGAGAATCAGAATAAATTCATCAAATTTAGAGAGATCTCAACATCTCTCCATCCACAAGCAGATTAAGTGGCCTTGTCGTGTATAGCTAGCTAGCGTCCAAAATCTATACCACTTCCGTGCACAAAATTCTTCACACATTTTTCCACTTATGTTCCAAAATAAACTCATTCCATCCTAAACTTCTCAATCTGTCAATTTTAGAACCATAGATAGAGCTGATGACGAAAAACCTAAATTGGGTTTTTTCATGACATTGAGCGAATATTCGGGGTGTTTTTTTAAGAAAAAATGAACAATGGGGTGGATGGAGAGAGACATGAAGAAGCAGAATTTTACCAAATTAAGGGTCGGCATTGCTATTATGGATGGTATATTTGTACAGAGAGGGAAGCAGACCATGGATCAGATTCGCTGCTTTATTTGAAAAATATCAAGAATAAAAAAAAAAGTTAATTAATTAATTTCTTACCTATTGCTATTTTTTTAAGAAAGTGTTTAATTAAATTCTGTAATTTATTTTCCCCCATATTACATGGTTTCTGTAGAGTTAAAGAAACTGTTAATGTGATATCAAGTTGGTATCCGCGAGTGAGTTCTATGCGCTCCTCCACTCTATCTCTTGGTTTATGCCCGTGAGAGACGCCGCTGTATACGGACACTCCTGTTCGAACAAATCTGACTTCAATCCCCGCCAAAGCAGCCCCACAAAATTCAATTGGACTTCTGAGAAGAAGCAAAATCAGCGCAACAGTGGAGTTGTCAACCTCTAAGAAGCCAATTGGTTGTTAAAACTCATTCCATGCAAACTGGGGCATTGAGCACAAACCCTAAAAAACCATTCTCTGTTTCATTTCGTTCGGGTTTTTCACCTCACCTTCATTTTATTGTCAATGTGCCTCTTGTTTTGTTGTTGATTAGGGAAGGGAAGACCTGGGTGAAGGTGTTTGGACAGAAGCCGCAATGGCCAGGCAGCCCAGCTCCGGCGAGGGACAAGAACACCGGAAAATCAGCCTACGCCTCGTCTCAACCCCCCCTCCCCCCAACGGCGACAGCAAAGCGAATCTTTGGCAGGGTCGTATCCAATCGAGGTATGAAGAATTCGGTAATTCATAATGTTCTTAGAGCTGCTTGGGCTAGATATGGACCAGTTAGAATTACCGAGTTTGATGAAAAAATAATCACTTTTGAGTTCGATTCGGATAGGGATAGGGATCAAATTATGGATATGGCACCGTGGTCGGTGCAGGGACATTTGCTAAATTTGAAAGAATGCAATCCGAATAGATGTATCAAGGATATTGAATCCCATATAATGCAAATGTGGATTCAAACCCATGGCCTGAGTATGGACATGTATAATCCGGAAAATGCAAAGCAGATTGGTGACTCCCTGGAGAGGTGCGTGGGTGTTGAACCGGAAAACTCGATGAAACAAATATTGTTCCCAAGGGTGAAGGTCGAAATAGATGTCACCAAACCGTTGACCGATGAATTTTTATGGACAAAATCAGTCGGGGATGAAAAATGGGCAACGATCCGGCATGAACGACTATCTGGTTTATGTTATGGGTGTGGTAGATTAGGCCACACCTTAAAAGCATGCGAGGAGGAGATAGCTATGTCGAAGAGAAAGCCAGAATTCCCAAAATACGGTCCGTGGTTGGTAGGGGCTAAACAACGTATGCACAATCGATCGTTCAGATCGGTGGCCAAAGGAGTCATACCCAGCCGACCCAGGACCCTTACCGGAAGTCATGGAGGGAAATGATGAAATCAGATTCAGCCATGGAAAATGTGGAGTCCTCATCCAGTGTCTCAACTCAGCACAGTCGCTGTAGAAGTCAAGGAAATAATGAGCAGAATGACATGAGGAAGGACCGGGGTGGGAGTGCTAAAACCAGCCTGCAAGAACAATTCAATCATGGGGGACATACTGACAAGCCATTGCATGCAGAAGATCAGCAACATCCAGCTACCAGTCCACAGCGCAGCGCCAACCAAAGCCACAACCAGCACCCAACTACCTCCAGTCCCCAGGTTCTAGATCAGTCACCACCAGCCGCAGGTTCCCAACGCAACACCAACCCAGGCCTTGACCTAAGCTTTGATCTCAACGAGGCCCCAGGTGAGGGTGATGATCACCAGTATCCAACTCAATTCTACTCCTCTGACCTAGACCTAACCCTCAGCCTGGCACAAACCGGAGAGAACCTAAACGAGAACCCCAAGTGGAAACCAGACATTGCAAGCACCTGGACGCCCATTTCCCACACAACACCATGCCTATCTATACCCATTCCCCATCAGCATACACAAACAACTACATGCCTACCTACACTGAACCCATACCTACTAGCGGCCAACCAGAACATCAATTTGACATGGCTCAATATCACCACTAATAGCTACCTCTCAACACTGACAAATAACCCTTACCAGTCCATGCACATGCCGAGCTTACCTATGTGGAAATACCATAACCCATCTCCAAACCATATAACTCACCTGGCACCCGACCGTCACCTTGGCCCGAACCTTACCTACCACAACCAAATGACATCACGCAAGCCGTCTATACCCATGGAGGAACAGATCGACCCCCTTGAAGCGGGCAATACACAAAGTAAAGGGAAATGGAAGGAGTTGGAAACAGCTTAATAGAAGGGGAAGAAAAGGAAGGCTGGGTATAATAGAGAAGGAAATGAGGTAACAAGGAGAACCAAAGTGACTGTCAAGGAGATGGGATGGGAAGGAAGGCTCGGAAGGGGTCAACCATCGAGAAGTGCAGGTTATACACAGTCCAAGCAGGTTGTGGGACAAGTGGAAGTGAAACGGGAAAGAACAAAGGAGGCTCTCGAAGTAAAAGTAACAACTGCGACGTGGAGGCAACAAACAAGCAAGGGTTCTGGTGGTTGTCCTGCAACAGCAACACAGACTCAATGAGCCTAATTAGTTGGAATTGTCAAGGGTTAGGGTCTCCCACGACAGTTTGACACTTAAAAGACCTAGTACGGAGGACTCAACCGGTGATGATCTTCCTCATGGAGACAAAACAAGGTGAGGCCTCCTCTGAATGGGTACGAAGGGAATTGGGGATGGAGAATGCAGAATATGTGGTGCCCATAGGCAATAGTGGGGGCCTAGAGCTGTGGTGGGCAAAAGAGGTATCCGTCGCTATATTGAGAAAGGATAAGAGTTTCATCAACTCCAAGGTATGGAGTAGCATCTTTGAAGAAGGGTTTCTAGTTACGTGGGTATATGGTAACTCAAATAGCGCAACAAGAGTTCTAAATTGGGAGACACTTCGGCACATAGGGCTAAATAGAGTCGAGCCATGGATATGCGCAGGGGATTTCAATGACATATCTCAGCATATGAAAAAGATCGGCGGGAGGTGCAAAGATCAACACAAAATAGATAATTTCATTACATTGATGGAGGACATGCAGATGGAGGATCTGGGATATAAGGGACAAATGCACAAATGGTCAAATAACAGGAGGGTTGTAGACCGAATCGTGGTGAGACTGGATCGGTATATGGGGAATAGGAATTGGTGCCAAAAATACCTGAAGGCACAATGTGTTAACGAACTGGCCATTGGATCGGACCACTCACCGGTGGAGCTAATCCTAGAATTCACGGACGCAAAAGGCCGGAGGAGATTTAGATTTGAGAATATGTGATTGGAACATCATGAATGTTTTGGTCTAATTAAGGAGGCTTGGTCAAGGTTCGGTTCGGCTAGATCATTGGAAGAATTGGAGCCAAAGCTAGAAGAGCGTAAGAGGTCCCTATTTAATGGAGCATGAGGGAATTCAAGCACAACATTCAGGAGATTAACAAAGCTCGAGCGTTTCTGCGAGAATTGGGGACGCGAGTCATGGAGGAAGAGGGTCAGGGGAAGAAAGAGCCATAAAATCGAGAATCGACGCCTTATGGAAACGAGAGGAAATATATTGAAAACAAAGGTATAGGGTGAAATGGTTAAAGGAATGAGATAGGAACACAACCTTCTTTCACCAATCGACAATTTCTAGGAGGAGATGAAACAAGATCATTCGTTTGAAAGGGGATGAGGGGGAGTGGATTGAGGGGGAAAGAAATATCACACGAGTGGTTTACAACTTCTATAAACACCTATTCACCTCGACGAGGGAGGCAAACACAACCGATCACAACATAGGGGAGGTGTTAACCTATATACCAAACCAGATAATGATGGAGACAAACGGTAAGTTAACTGGGTCGGCATCAATGACCGAAGTAAGGAATGCAACGTTTCAAATGGGGGGTCTCGAGCTCCGGGGCCGGATAGTTTTTACCTATCAAAGGAACTGGAGCGTCATCGGTCCAGACATCATCACATCCGTCAACGATTTCCTATCAACAGGTATCATGCCATCTTTCTTGAACTAACCTCATATTACCCTTGTACCAAAAAATAAAGACCCTTGTTGTGCATCTGATTATAGGCCAATAAACCTATGTAACTTTGGTTATAAAATTATTTTCAAGGTACTAGCAAATAAACTAAAAATCTATTTGTCATAACTAATATCACCGAACCAAAGTGATTTTGTGGCAGACATGAGAATTCAGGATCACATATTGATTGCACATGACATGTTCCACTTCTTGAAAACGAGAAGAAGCAAAGGGGCAACAGGAATAACGGAAGCATTGAAGATTGACATGCAAAAAGCATATGATCGGGTGGAATGAGACTTTCTCCTGGAAAGTTTGAGGAGAAGAGGATTCTCGGAGATGTGGATAAAATGTATCAAAGATTACATCTCAACGGTGACATACAAGGTCAATGTAAACGGGAAAAGGATAGGGGCAATCAAACCGACCAGAGGCCTGAAACAGGGTGACCCCTTATCCCCCTACCTTTTTATAATTATGGTTGACGTATTATCTAGAATGATGGACACGCAGGTTGATCGGGGGCTAATTGAAGGGGTTCGGCCGAAGCAAGGATGTCCCACGCGTCAAACACGCAGGTTGATCGGGGGCTGATGATTCCTTGTTCTTCTTTAAAGGTACGACTGAAAATGCGACAAACATCAAGATGGAGTTGGATAACTACTGCCACGCGTCAGGACAAGCAATCAATCTAGCCAAATCCAGCATGTTCTTCAATGTGGGGGCCAAGGATGATCAAAAGAGGAAGGTAGTCGGGATTCTTGGAGTAAGGAGCGTGGCAGACCCGGGTCTCTACCTTGCCTTGCCGACCGTTTGGGGGAGGTCGAAACGGGACACAATGAACTATATAAAGGAAAGAATCTGGGACAAAATCAAGAGGTGGAGGAATAAGTTACTAAACAACGCTGGAAAGGAAGTATTGATCAAAGCGTTGATCACCTCAATCCCTACATATGCAATGACCATCTTCCCAAAACTTGGTGTGCAGAGATAAATGCGATTATAGCGAAATTTTTGTGGGGATCAAAGGAGGGGGAAAGGAAGATACACTGGAAAAGATGGGAGGTGATGACGGTCTCAAAGAAGGACGAGAGTTTAGGGTTCAAGGAGCTTTAAACTTTCAATGTGACTTTGTTGGCAAACATGGCAGCTCGGGTGCTCCAAGAGCTGAATGCTCTTTGGGTCAAGGTGATGAAAGATATCTATTTTCCAAACTCGGACTTTATGCAGGCAAAGAAAGGAAGTAGAGAATCGTGGGGATGGTCGAGCCTCCTCACGGGACGGGATGTAATTAAGATGGGCGTGTTTTGGAGTATTGGGGATGTATGAGCGGTTCGAACTTACACTGACAGATGGGTGACAACATTGCCGAACTTCCGACTTCCGCCTAGAGACCTAGCGGGGGAAAACCGAGCCGATCAACGGGTGGAGAGCTGGATTAGGAATGATCGACAGTGCTGGAACGTTGAAGAGGTGCAATGCGAAGTAGGAACAGAAATGGCACAACATGTTTTCAGCGTCCCAATCCATACAATCCGACATGATGACTCAATCATGTGGCCGTTATCGAGGGACGGGAGGGTCTCGGTGAAGTCTGCTTACAACCGTCTTAGGGAAATGGCGAGTCGGGGGGACGGGAACACAAACACGGGGGATCCATGGCATCACATATGGCGAGCAAAGGTTAGTCAAAAGGTTAAAGTGTTTATGTGGAAATTGATATCAAATGCCTTACATATACGAGAGAGCTTGGTGAGGAGAGGGGTCCCGATATCGCCACTGTGCCCGGGATGCGAGGAGGTCGAGTCGGGAAAGCACATGATCACCAGTTGTAGCTAGACACACCAGGTATGGAAGGACACTTTAGGGCTTCAAACATCTGCTCGGTGGAGCGCCAAACATGGGCAGACCAAACAAAACTAACGTCAGGGAGGATAGGTGGTCTTCGAGGACAAACGGTCGTGTGCTGCGGAAGTGGTGCTGGAGATCACAACCACGATGTGGTAACTGAACACGGCCACCGATCGAGTCCATGCTAGGCAGCCGGCGAACACAACCAGCTCCCAGTGTCGACCAAGGTGGAGGAAACCAGATCAAGGGACGATCAAAATTAACTGTGATGCGGTGTGGTGCTCGACCACTAGGCTCGGGGGAATCAGTGTTATAGCGAGACACAACCGGGGGAACATATGTGGGGGTAAACACAATTATGTCATGGGTGGTTTGGTGGAAGAGATGGAGGAGAAGACCATTTTAGAAGGGATAAATCTAGCGGTCGAGATGGGATGGAAAAACGTCACGATAGAATCAGACGCAGAAGTAGTCATCAACCATCCTAAAAAGCTCCGACTCAATGTGGAGAATTCATGCGCTAGTATCAAACGTCTGAGCGTTGGCGAGGACTATTCATAATGTATTGTGGGAGGCTATTCCGAGAATGGCTAACCAAAGTGCGGATTTCATTGCTAATCTAGCTAATCGAAGGGTGTGTCCATTAGATTGGGTCCTTCGACCCCCACCTGACCTATGTCGTTTCATTTTGTTAGACAATTCTATGTAACAGGTTTTGTTTTCACTAGTTGAAATAAAATCTTATTGTTGACAAAAAAAAACAGTGTATAATAAAGTTGTCTTTGCAGTGTAATATGACAAGTAAGGTGTTCACATATTATCGTGCATGTTAATATGTTTATCGTGTAACACTTACTAAATATGAACACGCACAATAAGTTTATCATGTCATGTTCCTCAACATGAATACGACACACAAATATTTGTGTGTGATCATATCGAGTTATCGTGTTATGTTAAGTTAGTTAGTTATATGTTTACAAGTGAGGTTTATACGAAAATATCAAAATAAAGAATTGTCCATAGTAAGAATTATCAATTCAAACATCAAATTCACAATTTTTTAATGTAGAATTGACAAACTTTAGAAATTAAATATTTAAATAAAATTTTAAAAGTTATTAAACGAGACGTATTTAGAAAAGTATTAAAAAACTAGACTTTCAAGTCCAACTTTATCATGTTATAGTGTGTCGTGTTCTGAACACGATACGAAAATAATTTTGTGTTATGTCATATGATTTCATGAATATGATTGTTTCTGCATATTCGTGTTGTGTTATCGTGTTGTGTAAAAAACTGTAAGTTCTACACAAATATTTCTGATTTTAACTCCATTCCTTGAGGAGGGAGTGATGAAATAGTAAACATTTATCTCTTCATGTTTTGAAATTTTAATCAGGATCATGTATATAATTAGGGTTGACAATGGTGCATTGAAAATCTAAAAATCATGTATTTTTACTATTTTTTAATATAATTAACTATACCATTATGTGCGATGTGATTATGATAATAAATTTTATAATCGTAATAATTATAGTATTTAATCCATAATTATAGTTATAATCATAACCATATATATATATATATATATATAAGTAAAAGTAAAATCTTAACTCCTAAATTTTTTATTACTATTTGTTTTTAAGTAAACATTATTTTAAAGGGTTAATTATCAAATAAGTACCCTAACTTTACATGGTTTGGCAAGTAGGTACCTAAACTTTTTTTTGTTGCAAATAGGTTGCCCAACTTTGTGAAATTAGCAGATAGGTACCTACCGTTAACTTACCGTTAAGAATAAACGGAAAAAATCACGTGAGGAGCAAATAGGTACCTGAACTTGACATATTTTGGAAAATAGGTACCTGAACTTACACTAATTAGCAAGTAGATACCTGAATCGGTTCAAAATCTGGTTCGGTCGAACCACTTTTCTTTTATTTAAAAAAGATAGGGTTTATATACCAAACACATGCATGACTCCACTCCAGACGTTCTCGGTGCATCTAAGTAGGGTTTATGGGGACTGAACTAAAGAAATACCCTAACGAAATCGACAACCACGTAAACGAAGTCGAGAGTGGTCTTTTCCGACTGGGGATAATAGGGATCGATGGGGTCGGGATGGTGATGGACCCGAGCGATGGGTTCATGATGCTTCTTTAATGCACCGAGAACGTCTGGAGTTGAGTGTTGCATGTGTTTGGTATATAAACTCTATTTTTTTTTAAAAAAATAAAGTGGTTCGACCGAACCGATTTTTGAATCGGTTCAGGTATCTACTTGTTAATTCGTGTAAGTTCAGGTACCTTTTTGTCAAACCATGTCAAGTCCAGGTACCTATTTGCTCCTCACGTTATTTTCCGTTTATTCTTAACGGTATGTACCTATTTGCTAATTTCACAAAGTTGGACAATCTATTTGCGGCAAAAAAGAGTTTAGGTACCTATTTGCCAAACTATGTAAAGTTGAGATACCTATTTGGTAAATAACCCTATTTTAAAACATTGCTACATGAAAAATAAACATAGTAAAGAAGCAGCAGCTGTGTTTGAGAATGTTAAATGTTTTGTCATTTTATCATTTGAAAATTCAACCTTTTTTTCTATTATTATTGGTAATACTTTATTATGTATAAATAAAGATGAATTAGAAATTGGAACCTTTAAGTTTACTAAGTATGGAAAGTCAAAGTGTTCTTATATGGAATATGAGGCAATGAGATGCTTTATGGAAGTAGCTATCACGGATACCTTTTACATAATGCCATGATTAGTGAATATTAAACCGTCATTTAAGACTTTGAAATCATATATATATATATATATATCCTGATTAACGCTAATCATAATCAATGATGATAATTACTTTACCAATTAGGGTTTCAGCTACATCTACATGTCTGTCTGTATGTATATAATGGATGGGTGTGGTGTGGATAAGGGCATATGGTCGTACACAGGTATAGTCGTATAGAGAAGAAAAGAAGTGTATTTTCAATATTTCATCTTATAAAATAATTATATGCAAAAGATATAAGTCAGCTAGCGAATAGACGGTGATTAGAATAAAAAATGTTACATTATTAAATATAATTACGGTATAAATTTAAATAAAAAAATAACATATATCAACGTAAATAACTGATAATTGCTCTAAAATTTTATTTTTAACTTATATAATATATGTGACCCGACATAAATAGTTCCCTCTTTCATTAGGGTAAGCCACGTTTCTTCACTAAATTATAAATGAAGACAAAAAATTAACACCATATATATATATATGAAATTATATATGTCTCTCTTCCTCACATGATTCCACTCCCATCTAACTTTTGCCAACTTGCAAACATATGGGAAATAAAAACCACACTTGAACAGCAATTCGAATGGTTGAACTTTGCCCTACCATGTGCCTACACTAAACCCTATTCCTTTATTTTGTTTTGTTTTTTAAATCATTTCTATTTTCTATTATTTTGACATGTACATTATAAATACACTATTTAATAATTCGTATATCATACTAAATTTTACTTGAATAAAAAATTGTGTACTGAAATTATGCTATTCAAAATTAGAAAATAGGGTTAATAGTCAAAGTGCCCCCTAATGTTTGGGCGAAATTTAGGATTGCCCCTTAAAGTCTAAAATTTTAAATATTAGTCCTAAAGTTTGGACGATTTCAAAAATCGCCCCTTTCCGTCCTCTGTCTGTTAATTTGGGACGGAAAACGACCATGTGATCGGCACGTGACTTCACAGAAATTTTAAAGACAAAAATGCCCTCATTCCTTAATAATAAATAATTATTTTATTCAGCATCCTCCTATCGAACCCTTCAACATCCCACATCCTCGCAGTACAGAGTTACTGCTCTTTTTTCGTGTCCATTGGTTCTCTATCTAGAACTCCCTAATGGTGATAACTTTGCTTCAAGCACAAGCTGGGCACGAACTTCGCTGTAATTCATCATGTTGGGCACGAGCTTCGCTGTGACAGCATCTACCGCCATCAACTTCTTAAACTCCTTATCCTCACGATCCAGAACAAGCTTAGCTATCTAAAACTTCCAGAGAGAGTGTGAGCAAGAGAAAGAGAGAGTTTACCCCGAGGATAGGATCTTCAGGAGCGCGAACAACGTGGTCGAAGACGGAGCTGTCGTAAGCCATTTGGTTCAGAGGAGATGAAGATCGGGAGGATTCGATTTGAGGACAGTAATGGAGACTTCAACTGCAAGGGGCGATTTCAAACAATGGCATCAGTCAAAAGAACAAGAATATGTCAAACCAATGCATAGTCATTGAACAAGATGCATCAACTTTAGAAGGCCTAGAAGGCTGGAACAGTGGAACTTAATTACCTTGAGGCATCCAAGTCTCTCGTACAGAATCACGGCGCTTCCTACTACTAAAAGCTGTGTTGATTCCAATAACCATGAAGACTTTCTTCTTTTGCTTCCCATCAGCATTGTCGACACCACCCACGCCATCAGTAGAGCTCCCTAATTCTCGAGAGCTCCGAGTAGCAGCTAGCTCCATCTGCAGGGTTGCAATTGACTTGTCTAAAGATCTGCCAGCCACCCACAATTTAATAACGAAATCCAGTAATGGGTTTTAACAAATAAAGCAAGATTTAACTCCTTGAATCAAAATTCTACTCACTGAATTGCCTCGTGTGTCTTATATACTTGTTCCTTTACATCCACTTCCTGTAGATGCTTCTAATTCCAAAATGCAACGAGTTCATATTTAAAAATTATGGAAGCTCAGCTATTCGATATGCAGATGGGGTGTTTGATTCTCGTTTCAATAGATATATTGCAGTAAGGGAAGGTAATGGTTTTTGTCTATTTTTTGTTAATCTGTTTATCTAAATACAGAGTATTTTATCTGCTTCTCAATAGATACATCCATGAAGGGTATGAACAGCAGCAGCAACAACATCAAGAACAAGAGGCCCAAGCTGAGAGACCTATTATGGTTGTAGATCCAATACGACCTCCAACACCTGATTGACTCTGAAAGCTTCGGGAGAAGTTGCAGGAGAAGACCAAGAAGAAGGTGGGAACGATGAAGAAGACGATGGTAGGACAATTTTGTCTTTCAATCTTAGGTGAAGTCACGTGCAGAGCACATGTTGTGTTTTCCGTCCCAAATTAACAGAGAGAGGACGGAAAGAGACAATTTTTGAAATCGTCCAAACTTTAGGACTAATATTTAAAATTTTAGACTTTAAGGGGCAATCCTAAATTTCGCCCAAACATTAGGGGGCACTTTGACTATTAACCCTAGAAAATATGATAACTAAAACTACATAAATGATAAACCTCGAAATATTAAAAATTAAAACAATGTATTATTATATTTAATAAAATATATAAGCATTTATATAGTATTATTTAAATTTATATATAAATTATATATTTATGGTGTGTTTAGAAACCTCAAATTGTATGTTATATTATTTATTACCTATTATTATTTAGAGTTAATAGTCTGGTTGACTCATTTTATCGATTAGTACACCTATATTATTTCATGATAACTTATGTTTTAGAATATTTTTCTTTATCCCTTAATGCCACAAGTTATAAGTATTATTAATATGGGTATTTGAATATCATCATGGAGAAAGGAACACATTAAGTGGATGGGGAAAATAAGGCATTGTTGATTTGATGACTGTTTTTATTTATTTAATTTTTTTACTCATAACAATAACTTATGACCTGATTAGGCTGTATTATAATTTTTACACCTTTTGATCTCTGTTATCTTTCGTCAAAGAGGAATGGTGTTTATATATATATGTTCACACCAAACCCTAAAATAAATTGTGTTTTCTTACAAATAAATTGCACCGTCTTAGTATTTGTAACTTTAATCTTAAAATTAATGTAATAACAATATTTTAATGGAAAAATCTCAATTTCCCCATTTTATATTTTCTCTTACAGAATTTTTATTCAAATTTTCTCCATTGTACAATTGAGTCTCTTATATATCATATTCAGAGTATATATCATATTAAGAGTGAGAGTGGTATATAAATAGAGGTTTTGTAAATTACGGTATGAGATGAGTGAAATGTCAAAATGAAGAGAAAAGACAGAGGTATAGACTCAGTTCAGAGGTAGAGGAGTAAAGTGAAGATACGAAGATAGATGTTTCGAAAAGTATGTATTTCAGATTTTTTTTTTTTGAAAAAGTATATATGTAAAAAAAATATTTAGCAAAATTTGTATTTGCGCAGGTGGTAGTAGCGTTTTTTTGAAATTCGCTACTGGTAGTAGATTTTTCATTTTTTTACGTTTTTTTTTTAAAAAAAATCTTAATTTTTTGTTAAAAAATTACAGTAAGTATATATTTGAATTTCGATTCAAATGATGCAAAAACACATTAAATTTGGACTTACGGATTAACTGTAGGCTCTGCCATAAGTTGAGATATGAAAATTTGACTTAAAAATATATAACTCATACCCTGTAAGTCCAAACTGACCACGGTGAACGTCATTTATGTCGTAATTCAATTATCTACCTAGAGTAATTTTTTTGATTTTTTTTGAGTAAGTACATAATTAAATTTCTCACCTAATGCATTTGATTATTTCGATCAAATTTTAAGACAAGCGATGTTAGGTTACAAAATCATTGTATTTCTAATAAAAAAAAATTACTCTAGGTAGATAATTGAATTACGACATAAATGACGTTCACTGTGGTCAATTTGGACTTACAGGGTATGAGTGATATTTTTTTAAGTCAAATTTTCATATCTCAACTTACGGCAGAGCCTACAGTCAATCTGTAAGTCCAAATTTAATATTTTTTGCATCATTTGAATCGAAATTCAAATATCTACTTACTGTAATTTTTTTAAAGATTTCTAAGATTTTTTTTCAAAAAAAAAAACTACTACAATAGCGTTTTTCGTAAAATCGCTACTAACCTACCTGCGCAAATGCACATTTTGCTAAATATTTTTTTTATATATATATACTTTTTTAAATATTTTTTCTGACACGGTTACTTTTTAAAAAAGTTCTAGATGTTCCCGTATTTTGTATTCTTTCAAAACTTATGGATGGTTTGAGGCGATTTGGTTTGAAACGAAGTATAAACTAATATATAAAAAAAACGAGTCGGGTTAAATTAATTCGGAACTTAATGGAGCCTAGTTCCCGACCAGTGACCTTAATTAAAATAAAAAAAAATCTTTTGGAACTGGTTTGAACCAGTTCAGTTACAAAGTAGATGATTCATTTTTGAACAAGTCTAGCCTTTTACTTTACATAAATACTTGGATTTCTAACCTAACTTCACAGACAGAATTGAGTAACTCGATGTTGTTTACATTTACAGGTTAGATATTCAATTATCTAACCAATAAATAAATAAAATTGAGTAGTTATATAAGTAAATTAAGATTGTAAAACTGCAAATGATTGAATTTCCACTTCTGCACATTCTAGACAACCCATGGTGGTGAGTGATATTTAATTATTAACATATATATATAGCTCCAACATTAGGCCCAACACATTTAGGGCTAGGTTCGAAATTCCTAGGCTTAAACACCCAGACCAAGGGCAATCCTGGTCTAAGCATGATGTAAGACCAAGTTAACCCCTCGTGTGTGACCCAATAATGCAACAAAACATCAGGCAATTATGAAACAAAACGACTACCAATAATGCATAAAGTGTATAGCACCTGTCTGGTATAATCACAAAGAGACCCAATGATACATTAAAATGATCCAACAATGCATTGTTGCATGCTCATTAATATTAAATTACTAACATTTCAAGAGCTTAGATGATGCTCCATCTAATTTCACATGGTATCAAACCACGTAAATGCATTGCAACAAAACTATTTAGTTAAAGTTTCACCTGACAGGCCTTTCAAAATGTTTTAGCCAATGTGTAGCTTTTAGGATAGTTGGTCAAACAATCAGTTTAGTTACACAGTTACTTTTGGATTTAAGCATTTTGTGTTTCGTGAGTGCAAAAGAAAAAAAAAAAAGCATGAGATAACAAAGCAAAGAGATAGCAGAAAGATTAGGCACTGCACCTGATGATCAATTCTAAACAACAATATGAGTGGGGGAAATGATAGATTAAGTTTAAACGAACTTGGCTTTGGAGGCAAGCTAACTTATCTTTCTCTTCTCAAAGAACATGCTTTTTTAGGGCAACTTCAATCATTAACTCTAGAGGTACAGGAAGACTAACTCATTTCTGCCTTACCCTTACTTCTTTTCATCTTTGCCTTGAAATTGGACTTTGTTTTGAGGGTCTTGATTGTGTTCACAAAGTTTCCTACTGCCATTAGTACCAGCAGCATCCCGCAAAACACAACCTGAGCAACCGAATTTCACATATTTTAACGGACCGGATTCATAATGGGTGGATAATTAAAGACATTACTTTTCAAGTTTCTGAACATAATATTGTAGGTAACATTATAAATTGATAACAAAGTCTGAAAAGATTTAAAAAAAAGAGTACCTGCCATTCAGAAACTACACCAACAAACGCAGTTTTGAGCAAGGAAAGTCCAACATATGCCTCGAAACCCTGAAGAAAAGTGGAAATAAGAAAAGATAAAGCTCGGTTACAAAATGTATCAGTAAAACAGAATGACAGATGCCTTGAAACTATTATCGGGGATAGAGTCCAAGAGTTACCTGCAGAACGAAGAGTAAAGGACAAAGTAACCATAATTGCCCTGCCACTCCGGCTGTTTCTCCCCAAACAACATCCATTCTCTTAGCCTTGGTCAGATCAGCATGTATCATTTAGTGAGACATGGATAATTAAGAAGAAAACATAGGAGCATCTATGTGTGGATAATTTAATGTGCAAGAATCTAAGTCTATACACACCTTTCCTAATGCAATGCGAGTGTAAAGTCTTTGACGTTGGTATCTATTTTGTAGAAGCATTGCCACTCCTTGCATCATGGCCCACTGCAGGAAAAGTTGAACCCCTCTCTGCACCGAGAACTTTACTTGTTTTGAAATGAAAACATGGAAATATAATGACCTCAAAATAGTATAATAGTAACCTGTTTTTGTGCACAATTGGGTTCTCTTTTAATCTCCCACGTGAGACTGACAAGGGCCATAATCATAGCACAGTAGTGATGATATATCCACCTGAGAATGTACAAAAGATTACTTTAACCAAGCACTAGCATAGAGTTCGGCACCCTCCAGCACATGAAAGTCTTAGCTGATAACTGAGGGAGCAAAACCCACTCAACCCCATTACGATTTACATCAATAAAAACAATGAAGTTTAGACAACTGCAACAGAACGGGATGACTGAATGACTCAGCTCAGCTATTTGTTTATAAGTGAATCAATGAACTAAAACTCTTTATACCGGGAGTAGCTACAAAAGAAAGGACCAAGAGGCAGAGTGTTATGAAGCTATGGTCTGCTGATAGACTTATTTATAGATTCGATGCACTAGAATTCTATATTAAAGTTCAAACTGTACTATGTCTATTGGCATCGCATGTAATTTTCCAAGGTAAAATTTAGTACGAATTCATGTATGAGATGACAATTACATGAAAGTAACCAAAACTTCAGGAAAGGATTAGAGGACTAAAATACCACAGGTCATTCAGAGACAAGAAGCTGAGAGAAAGAAAAATAATAAAGCAGTGGCAATGAAGATAAGAACTGTCAGATTGCAATGTAATAGGAAGTGGTTGAGGCTAAATAAGATATCCATTTAGCCTCATTATAAACTCATACTTATTAAGGACTTGCTAATAGCTGCAACCAGATAATCGAGATAAAAACAAATCGGTTTGAGGCTTCCACAGTCACTACTATCAAATTGGGCAAAAATACAGGGTTCTCATCAAAAGATGCTAGCAAAATTTCCATGAGCAAGATAGTTTGAGTCCTAAAATACCTTAGAAAGCCAAATCATTTGAACTCACCATGGACGAATATCACTTCCATTCACTCTTAGTATGTTTTCGCGCACTGCCAAACCCGTGTAGAGGAACAACAGCCATGCCTAAGGCATATTCTCAAGTAGAAGATCATAAATGTGAAGTGAAGGCAGCAACAAAAAAAATATAACCTTCAGGAATGAATCCCAATAAAGTACCTGGTAGAGCTGAACAGGAAAGGCTGGCATGCAACCGTTCCACATCCAAGATCTCAAAGTAAGTAGCACTGCCGGGAAAAGAAGAAACAGTAGGGCTGTTCTGTCCTGCTTGACATTAAATGGTGTTCTAGGTAAATATCCATATTGCACAACATAATACATGCAATATTGGAGGTGTAAAAACGAATAGTATGTATATACATCAGGCAAATGCCAAGAGAAAGCATCTTTATGAACCATAAAAAATAACTCCTAACAGGGCTGCTTTCTGAAAGTTCCCTAAATGTCTTAATAGCATTCAAACATAACCAATTATTCTCTTTACTGAACCTCTTTTACATATTCTACTTAAGAAACTTTTTCAACGTAGATAGTGGATAATGTATTCAGTGAAAAATATTCACTAGAATCTATGATAAAACCATTTCCACAGATTAGACTGTTATGCATTCACTGGAGAAGTCCTGACTAAATCAAGAATAATTTCGATTTTACATCGGCAAAAAATTATGTACAAATGCAAGTATGTAGTGAATGCATCACGTACCAGAACTACAGGTTTTAGTATATATTGCCAATAGATATGCAACACCATTAATTCTATACCAGTGGGCTACCCAGTAGACTTGTCATTATGAACTTATAGCCACAAGGATGAAAAAACCTTACTCTGTAATTGTTGTATTCTTCTTTAACCTTCAGTTGAACATCTTTTCTTATAGCACGTACACTGATTGGACCGAGAAACATCCTAAGAAACCTCCCTGTGACCATAGTCATCAATTAGGATTAGTGTTTTTTATCCTTTAAAGAAGTAATTTAGTCATTACACAAGACAGAAGCAAAATATAAGCATTTATGGAAGGACGAATATGACAATGGTGACATGCATGGAAGTAATGCAATTATGCAATTTACGGTAAATGGATGTAAAAGCTGGGATCCGAAATGTCAGCACCTTCAGATTTCGGAGGTAAGAAAGCAGAGGCATCCCCATCAACCATAATGCATTCAGCTTTCTGTAATTCATCCTCGAGCTGCATGCACTTGAGGTATTAGTCTACTAACTTAATCATCACATAAAACACATTTCCTAAGCAAAATACATATTTTGAGTCTAATTGTGATTTGTGATTAAAAGTGAGTTACTAACATAGATTTCTTAATTCTTTCTGAAAGATGTCAAATCCAAAATTGTTTGGTCTCAATATATAGATATGACTCTTAACCACATTAACAGTGATCAAACTTCAGCATGTTTTTCTTACGGTCATTTCAATATTCATTCCAACATAAGTCCACTTATTATAAGAAATCATCAGAGTATATAACTCAATCTTGTGATTATAATTCTTTGAAACCCCACGCAATTCAGACAAGATATAATCTATGAAGCTGCATGGACGATCAAAAGAGAGTAAGAGAGAGCGCATGCCTTCTCAGAGAGGTGAGGATCCAGGAGCTTGCGACAGTTTTGAGAATCAATCAAACACTTAATTCTCCGGATGGTGGAATCGAGAGAAGCAGCTCGATGACGAATCAGCTGCTCGTCGTTGGTACTCTTGGCGATTATGGATCCTGCCATGTCATGGAGCTCCTTAGCCTGCTCCACGGCTCTCCTGACTTCATCCTCCAATCTGTTCACCGAATCCTCCATGGCCGCCGATTCCGTGCCATTCGCCATGACGTCCAGAAGATTGAAAGCCTAATCCGTATAACTGCAAGCCGTTGTGACGTCGATAGCAGAGAAGAGAGACATCCACGCCGCTACGGCGCTACGTATAAGTGAGAGCTTCAGTGAAGGAGGGGAAAGGAATGCAGATTGATGCTCAGATGTGAATCGAGATGGCAGGCGGAACTACAGAAGAGTGGCGATGGATCACTAACAGTCTTCTCTGAAAGAGATATTCTCTCTTTAGAGAAAAATGATAAATAGAGAGGAATTGTTATGAAAAATTGCTTGTAGTACCCATATACTTTTATCATATTATAAATAGCTACGCTATTTTAAAAACCATACAATTAGCCCCCGAACGTTTCGCTCTTACGCATCTCAATTGTTACATGAGTTTTAATTTTTGCTGCTTTCTTCCCCTTGGCCCCTTCTATAAATATATGAAATCAAAACGAAAAAATTGATATTCGGTTGGGTGGTAAACTTGGTTGATTAATTAATTTGGACCACTTTCTTTATACCCCTTGGAAGATATTACTGGGTGGCACATACTCATCAACCTTGAATTCAAGGATGGCTAAATAGAATAATAAAGTTGAAGGACTCAAATGAAGATAAGGCTAAACTTGAAGTTACTAACAGACAAGCTCTTCATGTAGAATAGACCAAAGGACTGGAGGAAGTGGAGGGGGGACACAAACAAGTCTGTGGCGCCTTATTTTTCAATCTTATTATTTATATATATAGATAATATTACTATTATATAATAAATAAATAATTATAATTATAATAACTAAAAACAGTCATTATGAATGTATGTTCCTTTCTCACCGTTCCCATTAACCAGACACTTCCTTAGCTCAGTAGATAGGTAGGTTTGGTAGTTAGCTTTGGTGGGTTACCAACAGTTAATGCTACTGCAATTTTTCTTAATGTTAAGAAATTCCAAAGCTTCTCAACAATATATATCAACAGCAAAACCGAGCATCATCATTCCGAAATCAAAAATTGAGTTGAACAAACACAAATTCATACCAGATTCTTTAATATCTCAACAGCAGATAGTACAAAGGTCTGATTCCCATTTACATCTGCATAATGCACAAACAAGCGTAATAAGTAATAAACCAGCCACCAATTTTGCCCCAACTAACTGTCGTTATATCAAAATATGTCTAGAGCAGTGGAAATTATCATAATGCATGTCCTATTAGCAAGGAAATGATCAATCAATGACGCACAATAATCAAACTTACCCGTTATCAGATTCCAACACATGCAATGGATGGACGTATCTGTTGTGTCATCTGATATATAATGCCTTGAATTTTTCAGCAACTGAATGGTGATTCCTGCTGTTGAAAACCTCGGTTAAGGATCGCAAGGCTTTAGTTATCATCTCTTTCTTCTGGTCCGTGATAGAAGCATTTTCAGCCTCGTTCTCAACATTTAATGACAAGCATAGAGCCTTGAACCACTCCTCAAAATAGGTCGCTTTCTGAATGGAAGAGAAGAAATACAAATAAGGCAAATAACAATAGTGTCTGGTGAAGCACAGACAGAAACTGCAGTTGAATATAATAAAAATACATAATAGGAATTGAAGGCCTGAAACTTACTTTCATAAGGAAATCTTTCAGAGGTTGGTGATCCACACTTGACAAAAGACTAAGAACATGCAGCATCGTCGTGGTTAACTGTAGTAGGAGGAAGGAAACAACCACCAAAACAGTGATCAGCTAACTTATTGAAAGGAATACCAAGGTGATAGTATTATTGCGATAAAATGAGTGAATAGTTTTTTCACAATTACAGTTTTCAGTATGGTAAATTTGGATATGAAATTATTCATAAGTAAAGAAAAAAGCTAAAATGAACTTGACTATGAAATGAGTTTCACACGTTACAAACACATGAGCTATTTTCAAAGTTACATAAAATACCAACATTCATAATGCTGCCTGACCTGCTTCTCGAGGCTTGCACGATATTTGAAACTTGATGGCCCCGAAATTTGATCTGAGGCCAGATTCTCAAGCACGTGTTGCAAACCTTTGACTACATCCGTGAATGATTTCCCATAATCTAAATGAAGAAGAATCAGTAACAGATGCTATTGTTTATGTGAGATAGTACTTAGTATTACTTACCAGATGCTGTTTCTGGAACAGCAAGAGCAGACACGGCTTGTATCCTGATCTTGTAGTTAGGAGAATCCCGCAGAAGTAATAAAAGAATACTGAAAACTGGAGCCCTACAAATAAAGTATAGGTAAATCATACTTATAATGTACTTATCATTTATATGAGCAATATTTTGAAATTACTGGAATCACACAAAAAGCGAGCAGGACCAGTACAGTGAAGAAGAGCAGAAATCACATTCTTGACTCAGATTATCTCAATTATCTAGACAGAGGCATGGGCAGACAGATATATAAACTGCACAAAAGACGTACATTTCTACCCTGAATTTCATACATCTCTGTTTGGACTTCGAACCGATAACACTATGTCAGAAACAAATTGCAGAGATAACATGGCATGTCAAAATGAAGACTACCAGCAAAAAGCCATCTGGATATTTCCAAAGCTAGAGAAAATGGGAAAGAACGACAAGAAAAGTAATGAAGAGTAATAATAAACATGCCATAGGTTCACAGAAAAAAGCATGGTCACTATAGTACAGATCATTCAACTTCGACAGCTTCATGGTTTGAAAGCACAAACTCAGAAGTTTTTGCATATTACAACTTACCAATCTCTATCTTTAAGATTCAGCGTTTCGTTCCGGAATAAATTACTCAATGCATGACAGACATTCCATTGCACCTGTTCATAAAAAATTAAAAGCACAAGCCATCAAAATGTGGGATGAAAACCATTTTCTAGTACTACAGCAATAAAAACTCAGCTCGGATAAAAGTAAAAATTATCACTTTTTCAAATGGATACCTTGACATTTCCAGTTGTAATGCAGGAAAGAAAAGACTGCACAATTCTTTCCAACCAATAACGGCTTCCTGCAGAAGCTGCATCACGTGATTGTGAAGAATTTTTACCAACACATTTACCAGTCCCGAGTTGTGCTCTGTCACTGCTTTTTGTCGAAGAGGAACCCATATATCCCACGAACTTCTCATTAACCTCAGGTAAGTTCGCAAAGATGACATATCTGGAGAGACTCCCAAGAGCCCTAACAGCATTTGATTTTATCTGTACACAATTCCGAACCAAAAACTTTTATCTTTAGAGGAAGGAGATTAGAAATTACATGGAGACTGAAAAAATTCTTACTGAATGAGATTATTGTAACGATTAATGATAATTTAATTGTCAAATGTTCTAATTCCTAGTATGCATGTCTATCGAGAAAAACATAATCCATAAAGTTGTCCAATCAAATCAGTGGAAACGGGATGAGACATGTACTCCTAACATATCTTGTGTGGAGGATAAGTGATAGGTTAACCTTGTCGCTATCATTTGTTAAACGCAAAGCACAGTCGATCAGCAGGATGAGTGGTGGAGCATCTATATCTGATCCTACAATCATAACATCTCTCAACTATTCAGAAACAAAAGCATCAGTGTTCAGATAAAGCCAACCACATTTTCGTTAAACCTTAAAAGCCTACCAACAAAATAATTTGGATGGACAGATTCCGAACAGTGACGAAGAGAATCACATATGTTTGCTAATGCCCAAGACGCTGTGATACGGACCTGCAAAAGTAGCTCATTAACTAACAGAAGGATGTGAAAAGTTTTTTAGCATGTATATTTATCAGGAAAGTACCATAACCAGGGAATCATGAGTGTTAATTTCCATAGCATGGATAAACTTGCCAAAAATCTCTGCACTACATAGAATAAACTATTAGTAATTGCCTGCACTCATTTCTCAATTAATCTGATAATATTAAACATGCCAATGCCACAACGAGATTTGTCTGAGAATACCTTCTTGAATTATCTAGAAAGCATACAATCACACCAATGGCTCGACAAGCAGCTGATCTGACTGAAGGAGCCTTATCCTCAACAGCAGCACGTATCTAGTATAGGTTCAGGTTATATCAATAAAATAAAATAGAAAAAAAGGTAAAAGACAAGGTGATATGAAAACTCTTTTTCAATTTCAGTTAACACTCACTGTAGAAGAGACAATGAATTCTTGATGATGCTTTGGCAGGGAAAAGAATACTGAGGAAGTTATACCAGCAAAACAAGTAACTGTCGCACTTCTCACCTTGCAAGAGGAAAGGATGAAGAAAGATTCAGTTAATTCTTCTACGCATTCACATACCAACATGCAGAGACCATATTCATATAATCCAATGGTGATTTATCAACCTATGACAAACTGCCATCTCTAGTCTGCCAGCCTCAATAACACCACAGAATGCACAAAGCAACAAATCAATAGCTGCATTGATGAGCACAGATGGATGTGCTATTGTCTATTGCCACTTTTCTTGTCGATTCAACCTATTGGCTAATACCAGTTTTCTTGTATATTCCTCTCTTATGCATATAAGTAGATAATAAAGGAAAATAATCTCAATCATAAAGATTTTAATCTAGCTGTCACTCAAGTTACCATAGTCCCTATTACCCTTCAGCCATGAAACACTTTCCACAATTGCAAATGATCAAAAGTGTCTGACACGATAGCAACAGTAATATACCTCATTTTACACTGAGTCTTTTCTCCATAGCTATTTGCTACACAGACCTCTACCCCATTAGTAACTCATGAGAGTCAACCAACAGCATAACCATAACTGACTAAAACACCGTAAGCTACTACAGAACCAACTACATATTGTCATAGGCAAGAAAGAAGGCCCAATCAAATCCAATACTGAAAATAGCATTTTCTACCAATGTATGTATTAGTGGACCTGTTAAGTACCATGAACAAAAAACTAAAGGCCGAAAGAAGCTTGTTTCTTTTGTCTTTTACTAGGTTTGCACCACATTCATTCTCTTTTAAGAAAATTTTACTACTCATGATGCAGTAAATAACAGTACTTAAATCCAAAAATTAAAAAACATAATTACGACTGATCTTTTTCATCCACCATCACTGGAGAGTTCTCTTTTAAGAAGATTTCACTACTCATGGTCCAGTAAAAGAAAGTTATGAACTAGCAGTTAAATTAAATCCAAGAAAAACAATATAATTATGATTAATCTTTGTCACCAACCATCGCTGAAGAGTTCCATAGTGTCAATGGTAGGTACTTCTCAATTGCTTCACCCCATTGAATGGCTCCTGAGTAACTTGTTCCTGGGTCATCCTTAGGATCACTGGAGTTCTCGGTTCCATAAAATGGAGCTGAAGATATTTTCTTCGTCCGCATGCAATCTGAGGTGAAAGCAGTTTCATGCAACATATCATCGAAAAGATCTCCAGTTCCTTTAAATCCAGAGACTGCCCGAAGACAGTCATCCAAGACCTGAATTTGTACACATAAAACAGATCAGAGCTCGTCTTTCAGTTAATGAATCACACTTTTTTCAAATATCTGATGTTCATACAAATCATTTTTTAAAAATATGGCAGATGCAATATGAATAAGACTGAGTCAGACCGCCTAATCCAGATGCTTTCTGTAATCTCAAGTTATGAACCGATAAACATCTAAAAGGACAGGGCTTTAATTTATATAAAGCAATTATTGAGATTATAAAAAATTGTACATGGAAAATACTGCTTAAAAGACTAATACCTTAACTGCAGCAGTTGTGACTTTTTCCCCGGAGACTCCAACTGTATTTCTAGAGGATCCTCTACGAGGACTTTGAGGAGCTTCAAGAGAAGCAGCTTCTAAATATTTGTACACAATTGAGAAAAAACTTCCCCAACACCTATGCATTACTTTGGGATAAGTGTGTGATAAAGTTCTAAGGGCCTGCAAAAGATCAATAATAGAATACTTCAGATTCATTATGAATTCATCTAAGCCTCATAAATAGCTTCAATGCATGAAATTAAGAGATTAAATCCCAAACATAAATCTTACTTATTGGATCTATCAAAGTTCTAGTTTTTTGGATTTTACCTGAAGAGACTCAAAGTTTATAGTCAGATTGGTAAGTTGCTCAGACTGCCTAAACAATGTAAAAAGAACACCCAAGTTCTTCCCGGTCTTCTCAAAACCTGGAGAAAATTATCAGCACGCTGAAGATTAGAGAAAGAGAGATATGAATGACTATACTTTGACCCTTTAAAAAGATCCCTACATCCCGGGTTAACAACTTGACATGGACATCAGCATCAATGCCTCAAATGAATCCATGACATTGTAGTATTTAATTTACTTCTGATCCATTAAGCAATCCCATCAAGACACTAATACCAAGTACATTGACAAATGCAGACACGAAAATACTTTTATTTCTTTGACATCTGTCAGTATTTAATAACTGCTTATGGTTTCGTAACATTACTCATCTGACAAAAACATTCAACGATGAAAGCACTGAAAAGAAAGTTTTGGTTTAGGGGTATTGGTGCTTCATAGGATCCTGCCAATATGTATGGAATGTTCCAACAAGCATCCTAAATGAATCCAGTAAGAAAACAAATATGTCCAGTTACAAGTATATGCATTGACTTCTACACAAACGCTCAAAAGCCAATAACAATAACCTTGTGATATTTCTTCATTGAGCATTTCTTGAACTTGTAAAGAGGTAGGTGTAGTAGACAGAGCTGCAGTCAAACAGCTAATGGTTGCTGCCTGTGAGAAGAAAAATATTAAATGAAGGATGATGCTAAGCACTTGCAGAGTACTGGACTTGAACAGTATAAGCCCAGTGTAATAATAGTCTATCATTTGAACTCCCTAGAATTTGTAACCCAATCACCTATTAAGAAATATTAAAAGAATAAAACAATAAAAAGAAGACTCACCAGAAGACCTGTACCATCATTGTTTGATTTAAATCCTTCTTCCACTCTCGTTGCCAGAGATGAAATAACAGTTGGCAACAAATCTTCAGGCATTCTCGCATAGCTGAAGAAGAACCAAAGTAAATCAACCAAAAGATGAGAGGAATGATTGCTTAAGTTTTTTTGCTGTAGCAGGGTTATGTAGTGAAATAAATATTTGAATGATTAAACTAAAAACAGAATTTCTTAATTTTTAAACATTAACCTGAGAGTGAAAATCACAATATGGTAACACCTTTGACAGAATAGTCATATTAGGGTAAGAGAAAACACTTACGGTGTAGAAGATATCAAAAGCATGAGAACTTTAAGCAATGAAACCAGGAGTCCAGTATGAGTTTCTCGCGTGATTAAGTAGATTACTCCTTCAGTTATCAGTCAAAATAAGTCAGGTGGAATCCATCACATGATCACAATTATTGCTTATATATGCCACTAGTCGGGAGTCACTCAATTACCTTTATGAAGTTGCAGCAAAATCTGTCCAAGGGAACTTGATAGAGATGTAAAAGATCCCGGCTTAGAAGATTCCCTATATTCAGCAACTTGAAGAGATACTGAGGATGGACCGTCTAACATAACAGCCAAAGTTGAGGCAGATGTGATTCGCACCTATTATGACAGAAAGCAGCTGTTAGAAAATTGGCTGGTAATGTAATCTAATTAGGGGAAAGTACTCTTCTTGTTCCCCTAAATAGCTAGAGAATTTTGAACTCTTACCTTCGCATACGGATCAGACAACAAACATGTCATTAAAGTTGCATCAAAAGTCCTGCAGAAAAATTGAACAAAAGGTATCAAGAAAGATTAACAGTTTCAATAGCCCCACATGTTTAACTCATGTGATCGGTCGGTAGCCTATGTTGTTTAATGCTCTCTAATGTTTCAGAATGTTGTGGTCCAAATTATTGCCGACCGTCAAGTTTGACTAACGGAATAGTGATGTGGCATTGTCGTGGAGGATGGAAAGTAAAAATAAAATAAATAAGAAAAAAACATTACAAAAATTAATATTTAATTTAACAAAAAAATAGTCATATATATGTAAAAAATAAATATCAAACTTAAATTTAGAAAATTAAAATATAAACTTATTAATTATAAATTTATTCAAAAATAAAGACGAAAAAATGGGGAAAAAAAAGTGAGTCACCACCCTTGGCTAGATTGGACTCTGAGTCAATTCTACCCAAGGGTAACTTTTTTTAAAGTTTTCATTTTTTGAAATAAATAATAAGATTTATATTTTAACTTTCTGGTTTTTTAATTAAAAAATTATAATTTTCAATTATTTTTAAATATTTAGGAATTTTTTTCAATTTTTTTAAAATTATATATTTATTATTTTATAAGTTATATTTAAATTAAATAGTATATTATATATCCATGTAGCAATGACATGAAGCTGATGGTGTCGCTGATTTGACAAGACATGTGCAAGTTACGTGACCATGTATCAATAAAATATAACAGAATACTAAGTGAAAGACCAAAATACAACATCCGCAAACATAAGGGAGCATCCGATAAAGCAAAAATTCTTAAGATACGATTCAATCACATGAGTCAAACATAAGAAACTATTAACCCTAGATTTAATTTTGAAACAAGTTTAGTGAAACCAAGTATAAACAGAGATGGCACCTGGATTGCAATACATCATTAGTGGGTAAAAGCATGGTCCACTGTCTTGTAAATGATTTTGGATCAGCTTGGCAAAGATCCTTGTCATAGAATTTTGGGGGAAAAAAACTGTCAACAATGAGCTCTCTTGAAACTTTAATACACTTTTCAGCAAAGGTTAAACATTTGTAAGATGATTAACGCCACAATGGTTATAACTCTATTATATTTGTTAGAAATATCTAAATTTAAGGAAAAGTATCTAGGGTTAGAAGTATCTAAGATTAAGTGAATTGTTTATAGAACTAGAAGTGTTGTACCTAGAACTAGGTGAATTATTATAGACCTATGGGATTGTCCCTTAGAATTTAGAAGGTATCCCTTTTGTATATATATATATATATATATATATATATATATATATATATATTCTTTTCTTCTTTCTCAAAATATGTATGAAGAAAAATTAGTCTCTCAAATATTGAGATGTTATCAGAGTCAATACTCTAGTTCTATCTTGCTTTTCCTCATTGGGATGATGTTTTAACAACTTATCATTTGATAAATAGGATGTCTTTCTTCCTCTCTCAATAATACTCTCCCTTATTTCCTAAGGAACTGTTGTTTCACATGATCTATGTCTTTTGATGTAATTGTTTTGTCCATGATCTTTACTTTAGGATTCGAAAAAATTTCTCGGCGCGTCATTAAGTGCATCTTTCTTGGATATTCCAAATTGCAAAAAGAATACTGATGTTATTCTCCCATCATGAATGGATAAAATACGTTTGTTGAAGTCAAGTTCTTTGAAGACAACATTTTTCTTTCCTTCATTCGTCGAGTGCAACACTACATATGATGTGTTATCACTTCCAACTCTTAGTCCATCACAATTCTTATCTGAACTCCACCACCACTTCCTGATTCTCCTGAAGATGTGTTAGAGTATTTGTTGTCACCCAGCACATCAATCGTCTCGTATCCACCATCTATTCTCCAACATCAACAATGACGAAAAACATCTGGTCAAGTGCTAGTAAATCACGTCGAAGATCCTGTCGATTCACATCCTACTCAGTCACATGAACGAACTACAGACCAATCTGAGTCATCAGATAATCTGCTTATTACCCTGAGGAAGAGTTCTAGATCGACCCATAATCCTCATACTATCTATAACTTCTTACATTTTCATTGTCTTTCGTCATCCTACGCCGCATTTATTTCAGACTTATCTTTTGGCATTATATCCAAAAATGTTCGTGAAGTAGTCGTACATTCTGGATGGAAGTCACAATTGACAAGATGCAAGCTTTGGAGCAAAGTTTACGTGAGATTTGATTTGTCTCCCACTGAAAATAAAATTGTTTGTTGTTGTGGAGAGATTTATATAGAGTAATCTATTGGGTTTGTTGCTCAGGGAGAGTCCGGACGTGTTTGTAAATTGTGGCGCTACTTTTATGGAGGACCGAAGCTATCACCACGTGTGTGGTGATAGCTTATGTTGATGATATCATTATCACTAGAGCGATCTAGGAAACTTCATCTCGGTTATTTAAGAATTTGGAAAGATTATGAGCAAAGCTGACAATTTCATCTTCTACTCACGGTCTTTGCCCATCTGATAGTTTATGTTGATGATATCATTATCACTAGAGCGATCATGAGAAGATTATTTAACTGGAAAGGTACTTGTTTAGTCACTTACAAACCCAAGATTCATGCTTAAATATTGTTTAGGATTGAAGTTGCTCAATCAACAACTCATATCTATATTTTTCAAAGGAAATATGCACTAGATATTCTTTAAAAAAAAAAAGGAATGTTGGATCATACGCACGTTGATAGTCTCTTGGATCCAATCAACAAACTTCTGTTAAATCACGAGGAATTGTATGACGACAAAGAGAGATATAGAAGATTGGTGGGAAAATGAACTATCTCAACATCATTAGCTCTGAAATCTCGTTTGTTGTAGGTGTAGTTAGTCAGTTAATTTATACTCTGTGAGTAGTGGAATGTTGTCATTTGGATACTCTGATACATCAAGAAGGCATCATGACAAGGGTTGGTGTTCAAAGACGAAGAAAATACGAAGGTGGTGGAGTATAGTGATACTGGTTGGGCAGAATCTCCAGCGGACAGAAGGTCCACATCTGGGTATAATGTTTTTGTTGGTGAAAATCTAGTATCATGACAAAGTAAGAAACAGAATGTGATTACTCGTTCTAGTGCAAAAGCAAGTATAGAGTCATGATCATTGGTATGTGTGAACTTCTTTGGATTAAACAACTTATTTAGAAGTTGAGGATTTGAGATAATAAACCAAAGAAATTGAGTAATGATAATAAATAAATTCTACATACACCATCAAATCCAATTTTTCATCAGAGAACAAAACATATCGTGGTCAATAGTCACGTCTCTAGAGAAAAGATCATATCCAAAGACATTACAATTGAGTTTGTTAGTTCTAAAAATCAAGTAGCAGATATTTTCACAAAAACACTTGATGGCTCTCGCGGACAACATATTTGTAACAAGCTTGGTGCATACGATTTGTATGCTCCAGTTTGAGGGGGAGTGTTAGAAGTATCTAGAATTTAGGAGAAGTGTCTAGAGCTAGAGGTATCTAGGTTAGTTTAGAAGTATCTAGAATTATATGAATTATTTAATTATGTATAGACCCTAGGAGAATGAATCTAGAATTAGGTGAATTATTATAGAACTAGGAGAGTGCCTTAGAATCTAGAAGCTACCATTCTTGCATATATATATAAATACTCCTCTTTATCAAATATGTATGAAGGAAAATTTAGTCTCTCAAATATCAAGAATATTGTTAGTCTCACCTGTACACAGAGAAGAGCAGCTACCCTGACCATGCTATCAGCATCTCTTGTTGAACTATCACTATCGCTGTAATCTGAGTCTGATGACAAATGGTATGTACCAGGAGACTCTTGGTCTGATACAGTTTTAGAAGTGGAACCTGAATGCTTTATCTTCCTTCTGTTTATGGTATCCTTGCTCCGAAGGTGGGGAGGCCGATACGGTTTAGGATCAACTTTTTTAATCCCATTTGAACTTTGGTTTGAGCTCAAAAGATTACTTTCCTTCTCCTTCTGATCAACAACTCTAAGTCCGATCTGGGGCTTGCTGTTTGCAAGACCATAGGTAAAGAATAGTCTCAATCCTGCCACAAAACTGGGGACCTACAGTATTTCAATAAGCATCTCATCAATTGTGGAGTGTCATATACTGAAACAATATAAGTTCATGAGCAAACTGCATAACTATTACCAAAAGGCTATAATCCATTAACAAATCTACTTACATGCTCAGTAACAGAGCTTTTAGTGTCTGCAAGAACCAAATGTAAACACTGGAGAAGGGATGTGTAGAATCTGCGAGAAGAAAAAATTGTGATTTATTCATGGAATAAGATTACAGGACAATGCATCACTATGCGCCGTGCTTGAACATGTCGCTTGGTGCAGCCTATAGAGATTGAGAGAGAGGGAGAGATTACTTGGACATAGTATAATTTTCCACAAGCACGTATCTTGATGCCAAAACATCCAACTCTTTCCTCAATACCTGCTTGAAAAATGATAAAATAGGTCAGAGTTATTGTCCCCACCCAAGCAGGAAGATGCTAAATTGCTAACTCAAATGTTTGTCCAAGAGAATGTTTGACGACCTCAATAACTGATTCCCAGATATTAGCTGGAATGGAAGACCCAACTCTCGAGAATGATTCCCCAAGCATAGAAAAGGCAAGAGTCTGGACCTCCCATAAATTGTTTAATCTGGGAAGCCTCTTCTCAGCATGAGCGCCATAACTTTGATTACCACTTTGAGAAAAGCAGTACAGCTCAGAATGGAAGCGTGTAATATTTTGGCAGAGGAACTTCACTAGCTCTACATTTTCCGAAATAGAGGAGATTCTATGAGTGCTGACAATCCATCTGAAAAGAAGCAGATCATATAGGACAATTAGAATAAATTCTATCAACCTCAAGAATAGATAGGATAGAAACTTTATATAAAAACAAATTCATCTGAACAAGGTATATATGCAAGAAACAGGACAAGGTATACCTCAGAGTCTCAAAACATACTACCATCGATCTAATTCTAGAAGAATTCTCACTGGTACCCTCTTTTTCAATCAAAGCTTCAGCAATCTTTCCAAAAGAATCAAGAATTCGTTTCCAGGACGAAGCATTTACATCAAGCGAGACGCGGCGGATAATATCATGAATCTGAAGCAGAATAACTAACCGTTGATACATAGGATAGCAATGATCAAGTAATCAGAGTGGAGGGATTGAGATGAATACCAGGTGAAACAACTGGGAATACACGTCGGAAGTAATCTCAGGGACTTGATGAACATTTCCGAGCAATTCTACCAGAAAGATCACATCGTATGTTACCTGACAATCAACAAAGGAACCAAATTCAGAACTTCTAAAAACTGAATGAGCCGCGGAAGAATGATCCAGATGATAGTTATGCTAATACCTCGTGCGGCGGGAGGTCGACGGCAGCGGATGTGATACCACTAGAGTTGGAGAATATGAGACTGTGGAGAAGATCTGGAAGTGATGCTCGTGGAGGACTCGTCAAGGTTTCGTCTCTTAGAGTCAGGAAGGATGTCCTCCATAGCCTGACGGACGGCGGCGGTGTGGCCGCAGTCGACGCTGAAGCTGCTGCTATTTCAGACGTCATGGAGATGCTGCTTCAATCCTTCGCGACTGGTTAGACCTTCACATTGTTAACCGAACTCTTTTTACCCAAACAAACGGGTTAACTTTTGGGAAGAGAGAGGAAAAAAATGGTCAATTATTTTATTTATTTTTTGGTCAAATAAATTATTTGTTGGAAAAGTGTTTAATTTATTTGCAGTTTCAGTGCACTTAATATATTTTTGAATTTTATTGCCATAATGGAAAAACTATTATATTTCAATAAATCTTTCATCAATCTTTAATAATAATAAAAATCGTTAAATATTTTTTTAAAATTATTTGAATACTTTACAAAATTCTCAATTAAGTCTATTAACTTATATTAATATTACAATTAAGTTCCGATTCGATTGAAATTCAAGTAGAATTCAATCGTGGTCGCTCAAGGGTGGAGAATTGATCTAGTGCGGATCTTATATTAGGAAACTCACGATTGGGGCTTCAATTGAGCCTCAATCTTTAAGGCGTGTTCTGGAAGGCTAAGGAAAAAACGAGCTCGGTCGGTAACAGAAGACACTCATGCAGGTGGTGCACGACTTAGCAAAATTGGTTTAAAATAGTTTTGTTCAGAATGTGGTGAACATGGCCACAATAAGAGAGGATGCTCCCAAAGGATCCCTGATGTGCTGTTTTTAGATAAGATTCCTGGTTTTAAAACAGTTTTTAAAACAATTTCTGACATGCTCGTTTTTGGCGTAGGTCAAGGATGTTGTTGGTGCTGGCGTTAGTGGGACTAAGAAATAAGAGAAGCGTCCTACCAAGCGAAAGTTGAACATAGATTCACAACCCCAAATGGCAACGACGCATACCCAACCGAGTCCACACCGGAGAACACGTTCTCAGTCTCAATCGAAGCAGTCCCAGAAAACAAAAAGTCCAGTACGAAGACAGAAAATCGCAGTCAGAAAGAAGAAACCTACTTCTGTTGATGACCTGTTGCTAGCTGGTGCTACAGAAGCTGAATCCTCTCCTGCTGTACGTTTAGGTACGCCTCCTGCTGTACGTTTAGGTACGCCGCCAGCTGAACCAGAGAATCCACCAGCAGAACCCGCAATCAACACTGAAGCTGATCCATTCAAAATGTCAAAGAAACGTTTTAAATCGTTAGCAGTTAAATCAGCCTCGGTTAGTGTTCAACGCTAAAATTATGTTACCGATCGTACTTTTATACTAATTACCAACAAATTGTTTGAAACAAGCCAAAAAAGCATGTAAAAAAAGAAAACTCAATGTTCGTCAGCCTCTAACTTATGTAGACGTCGAAGACGATGTCGCCTCTTCGGCACCGGTACTTTCAGATTCGAGAGAAATGATTCTAACAGATTTACCATTGAAGACGGTTATACCAAAAAGGACAAGACAACAGAGAAGGAGCATGGGTCAGTTTAGTTATCTGGGTGACAGACGATATACCCAGTAAAAGGACCACATCATGTTTTGTGCAACAGGTCTTCTGTTTTTGTGTGGTGGTGTTTTGTGAAGTTCTGATACTTTTGTGGTGTTTGTACATGTTTTGGATCTAAGATGGGTACTTCGTGACTTATGTATGTTGAACTTCTTCTCTGAAGTCTATGGATCTCTGTTTCTAGTTTTTCAGGTTTTGAATGGAATATGTTTGGGCAGATCTGTTACGGCTGTTTAACCTTTTAATCACATTTATATGAAACAGGATGTACTATTTAATCACATTGTGGGTAACATGTCGAACCTTTTAATCACATCATTTCAAACAACAGTATCTATTTAATCACATTATAGAGAAACATGTATGACCTTTTAATCACATTATAGAGAAACGTGTATGACCATTTAATCACATTTGGTGATAACATATATAGAAAATCAGCTTCTCAACAACTGAAACATAGATGCAAAACAAATGCAATACATAACATATACAGAACTGCAATTGCACCATACACCATACAACTTCCTGTCTTTCAATTGCAACATACATAACTGAAATCCATTTCCACAATGCTGATCAACTAATTCAAATACGTCTACTTGTTTAGTACATTGATGAAAAGTAAAGAACACAGAACGACAATTGAAGCATACAACTTCTAGTGTTTTTGTTTCGCAGCAGCTTCTGCAGCATGTGCAGTCACAAGTTCTGATCGAAGCTGTCCCTCTACACCTTGAAACTTAAACACGGCGTTTCTTCCATATTGACACATCGGTGGATCTTCCCATTGGAAAAATCCGCAACCAGGATTTTGTACAGACTAGACAACACAAAAATGGAACAAGATGTTAAAATTAGGGTTCTTAACAAAATTAGGGTTTCTAACATAACAAACTAATAGGGACAACATGGTACCAAAAAAGTGCAATTACCTCAAAATGTGAACACCCATGAAACCTACGACCGAAATTCTTCCAAGTACCCTCACATTTGACCGACGAAATCTCACCGCAGAAACATAGTCGGGTCGTTGACACTAAACATGACGAATCTTGGATGCTAGAGTGGGAACGCAGACACGCCGAGGGCTCTCGCTGGGGGCAGGGGCCGAACCCAGTCCATGGTTCCTTCTTCATCTTCGAAGGAACGCTCTGCTGCTTGAAGAATGCAAATGTCTTATAATATACAACAACAAGGGCATTTTGGGAAGTTAAGGCTGGAAGTAACTCACGTGCAAGGCACATGGACATACTAACGGTGATATTTAACAGATAACAATAAAAATGACGTTTCAGTCACGTGCTAAAACATGTGTAACCATCCTGCACAAGTTGTAACATATTAGTCACTTGCGCAAACATGTGTAACGTTTCAGTTAATTAACCCTTTGTTTTTTTAAAACACACATTTATAACAAGTTTTGAACTCTAGACCTCTTACATACTAGCTAATGTCACTACACTACTAATTCCAGTTGTTATTTTTATTTGCTTCAAATATAATTATTGAAGGAACTCTCATATTATTGTATTAAATATCTCATGTTTATTTTTTATGTTATTTAGTAATTAACCTATGTCCAACGTCATTTGTTTAATTATAGTTTTAATTTAATTATGTATATATTGTATTAAGTTTTTGAAATAGTTGAAAAATAAGCAATATTCTAAATTTAGCATTTATAGGCTACCAGAATACTCATTTTGAAAATGTTTTTTTAACAATGTCTGAAAAAATCAGAAAGCTTATATTATGTAGATAATTAAATTAGAGATATAACGACACATATGGTGTTAAGTTTGAATTTTCACATTGATCATAAAATTTGGTCAAAGTTAGTAAAATTGGCAACACTATTTTGATCAAATTTTATGATCGATGTGAAAATTGAAACTTAACATCATATATGTCGTTATAGCTCTAATTTAATTATCTGCATACTGTAGTCTTTCACATATTTAGAGATTCTTAGAAAAAAAATATTTTCAAAATGAGTATTCTCCTAGCCTATAAATACTTAGAATATTACTTATTTTTCAACCATTTCAAAAAATTAATACAGTAGATACATAATTAAAATAAAGCTATAATTAAACAAACGACGTTGAACATAGATTAATTACTAAAGAGCATCAATAAATAAACATGAGATATTTAATACAATAATATGAGAGTTGTTTCAATAACTATATTTGAAACATATGAAAAAACAATTGGAATTAGTACTATAGTGGTAAAACATTTAGTTAGTATGTAAGAGGTTTGTAGTTCAAAACTTGCTAGAAACATGAATTTTTCACAATTTTGGACTGTAGTTTGGTAACTACGAAAATATGGGGTCGATTTGATAATGAGTTTCCTTAAACTTAGTAAGGACAAATATGTAAAAAATTATGAGGGCATTATAGTCTTTTAACAAAAGTGGTTTGTATAAAGTAGTTCATGGTCTGCAAATAGAATCACTTTTTTTAAATATGTTGGACTGTTTAAAAGATTTAAGGTTCAAAAAACATTTTATGCCAAAAAATTAAACTATTTTCAAGTTTTTTCTTGTTTATTTCTTTTGTTTAATAATCATATTGTGTTCATATTTTGAGTTTAAACACACATTTAAGATTTATCCATTTATATACAGCACGATTAATAATATAACACAATTAAGCACACATGTCTGCATGAGATCCTAAATTATAGGGAAAAGTATGAAAATACATTCGGATGTTTGCCTTGATTGGTAATTACACTCATATTGTTTGTTTTAACACCCGTATGTTTCATTCTGTTTGTAATTGCACTTTCCATCTATTGTCGTTTGTTGTCCGTCAAATATACATCACGTGTCGTTCATGTGATGTTCAAGTAAAATTATATTATGAAAATACCCATAGTCTGTTCTGTTTAAAGTCTTCAACTACACCATTGTTCATTTGAAGTCTTCTTGGTTCTCTTTGTCCAGAGATCACTGTTGGAGAGGAAAATGCCAGAGATGGCTCTCATGGTTCTGTCCTGGTATGGGCATGATGGTGGTGCACAGTTTCAATCACTACCTCAGGTTGTCCCCACTGTTAGGGTGAGGGTGGAGTATGGGCTTCTGACTGAAGCATTCACCCATTAGAGAATGCTCTGCACCTAAGACTTAACAATTTCATGTAGAGCAAGCCGCACCTACATTTTAGACAATTTTCATGCTGTAATTGATTGAGACACGAAGAAACACATGAGAGTGGAGCATTTATATTGTGATAGTGGACGGAATTGAATCTGCAACTACTATTATCTAAGTGCACATAGGATGCCCTTGGAAATGATCTCTGGTGCAATTGAAATCCATTCATAGAAGTCATAAGATGAAATTTTGTACCCAAAACTGAAAACACTGTAAAATTGTTGCAGAAATTTTATGTGGCATAGGGTCGAGCATTGGTCAACAACCATACTTGTTCAAATGTACTATATCCAAGTTCTTAGAAATCTAGTATGATTACCATATGGTGGGTTAATGCTACAAGAATAGTTTCCAAGTCTAAGTTAATGTCAAATGAACTAGAGTTTAATTCTCTGAAAATAGTATTTGGTTGTTCTTTAGAAAAAAAATGTGACACATTGGATTCTTACTATTGTTTGCTTCTTTCTTGTGCTGATGATTAGAAAGATGCTATTGATCATCCCAATAATATACTTGGGAGGATCACGTGAACTACACGTGCTTAAAAGGGTTTTTCGTCCGAGCGATCAGTTTGAATAGTAGTATAAACTATAAAGTATAAAGTATAAGGGTTAATTATCAAATAGGTACCCCAACTTTACATAGTTTGTCAAGTAGGTACCTAATTTTTTTGTCGCAAATAGGTTCCCTAGCTTTGTGAAATTAGCAAATAGGTACCTACCGTTAATTTTCCGTTAAGAATAAGCGTAAAATATCACGTGAGGAGTAAAGAGGTACCTGAACTTGACATGGTTTGGCAAACAGGTACCTGAACTTACACGAATTAGCAAGTAGATACCTGAACTTAGGGGTGAGCTTGGGCGGGTCGGGCCGGTTTTTTAGGCAAGACCGAGCCCGAGCCCGAAATTTCGGGTTTCACCTTTGGAGAACCGAGACCGAGACCGACTTCAGTATAAAAAGCCCGCCCGAGTCAGTCTTGCTTGATTCGGGCCGGTCTCGGTCCATTACCGAAATTTATTGTCCAAAAAAAAAAAAAAACGAATTTTCACCAAATTTAGAACATACAAACACAAAACACAATAAATCAAGTATCAAACATACAATCCAAACCTACATTATAAATATAGAACATAATGTGTTCACTCCTCGAACTTAAATGAACTTGGCTCGATGAATGACCAACAGTCAACCATTTTCTTTTCAATTGGGCAGACAGACACTTGAGAACCTGCTAAAGGTCTCTGGAGAAGCATCTTTGAGGAAACTGATACAAACATAAATGATATCAGTGAGGAGTCATATAGCAAGTAGGATCTAAGATGAAATGTTGAAAATACCATGAACAATGTTGAAATAGAAACCTAAAGTGAATCTCGAAATGAGATTACTCACGATGATCTCAGCTTCGTTGTCAGATAACTCATCTAGGTCGGCGAGAAAAGAATCTTGAAATTACCATTTAATAAGATGAACTTAGAAATTCGATTCAAAAAGGAACAGATGTTTATTAAAACATTAGAGAAGGAACAAAATCATCATGCTCTATAATTCTAGTCATGAAGGAAGGAACATAAGCATTGTGGTCTGTAATTCTATTCAGAAACAAGAGAAACTCACCATATCGGCACAGATAGCTCAAGTTGGACAGTAGAGTACCTGCTCATTATGTATTATAATCTACCTGTGCAGTAGAGTACCTGCTCATTCAAAAAGGCTATAATACTCTACTGATATACACCGTCAAAAAGGTTGATCAACTCATCAAACACAAAAGGTTATATGGTAAAGGTTCTTAGCTCATACACTCCTGTAAATCAAACCCCCATCCCGTGCAAGCATGAGACATAAGAACGCCTGTGAATCTCCAACAGGAATCATCTTTTTGACTTACTCAAATTAAAAACATGGACAGCATACTGAGAATAATTCAAAAGTGTAAAATTTGCAAGTCTAGATGCAATGAAATCAAACAATCCCTACATAATTGCAATAGTAAGACACAAATCAATCAAGAAACTATAGAGGCATCGAACATTATGTGATAGGAAAAAGAACCTCTGAAGTGCCAAGCATGAGGTCCGGAGGTATGGAAACTTGCTCGAATTCAGAAGCAACAACTCGATCTTGCTTGCAACCTAGTTGAACCCGCAGCACTCGGAAGTTTGTGCCTCCGATATCAAGAGCATAGAATAAACCCTTCTCGTTTCTGTGAAGCATATTAAGATACATAAATTAGAACAAATAAAAAACATCAGCAAAGCAACACAAGATGCGGAGCTGCGGAGGCGACAGCGAGATGCGGCGACGGCGAGATGCGGAGGTGAGGGAGAGACAGACGGGAAGTAGGGGGAGTGACGAGAGTCCAGACTCCAGAGGTGGGGATAGACTTTGTGAGTTGTATACTACTATACAATTATAGTATATATAGTATTAAGTATTAGGGTTTTAGGCAATTCGGGCCGGACCGGTCCGAATCGGGAATTTCGGGAAAAATCTCGAACCCGAGCCCGACTTTATAGAAAAAAACCCGCCCGCTCGGTCTCGGTCTTAGTCGGTCCGGTCTCGGACCGGTCTCGGTCCAACCAGTGTTTTTTGGTCACCCCTACCTGAACTAGTTCAAAAACCAGTTTGGTCAAACCATTTTTTTAAAAGTAGGGTTTATATGTCAAATACATACATGACTCAACTCCAGACGTTCTCGGTGCATCTAAGTAGGGTTTATGGGGTCGTGCGAGTGAATACGTTAATATGTAAAATTTATATCATAAAATTGAAATGAGAACGGATCGTACGGATTAACCCGTAAGCCTACATATCGTGTTCTTGAGTCTTTAAAATTTATATTATATACATGATAAGACGGTCGATATATTCAATATAAATTACCGGTCTGAATATTCATTGCAAAAAAATCTCCTTCTACATACAAGTTCCTCCTTCAAAGACTTAAATTCTAAGTCGGGTTTGTCGACGATGTCCATCTCCAAACTAGGTTTAGATTTCAAGTCGAATTGTTTGTATTCTTTTTCGCAGTCGAGAGCGATCTTATCCCGCCCGGGGATAAATAGGGGTGGCAATCGTGTCGTTTCATGTCTAATCGTGTCGTGTCAATAAACATATCGTGTCTAAACGGATAAGTTTTAAACGTGTCTCTAAATGCTAGACACGTACACGACACGTTTATTAAATATGTCACACGACACGACACAAGTACGATACAACACGATTAGACACGACAGGACACGATAACACGACATGGCAGACAAGAAATGACACGATAAAATACGACACAATAAGATACGATAAGACACGTTTACTGGGTTACTGGTTAGTGAAAATTATACACGATTAGACACGATAACACGACATGGCATACAAGAAACGACACGATAAAACACAACACGATAGACACGACACGATAAAATACGACACGATAAGACACGTTTACTGAGTTACTGAAACAACCCCCATAACTTTCACAAATGTCTAAAATGACCCCAAAGTTATACCGAACTTAAAACCGAGTACGATTCTTATATGAAATACAACTATTAACAGATAATATCGATGAAACAAACTTAATTCACATTAAGAAATACAAATATCCAGCACGAGAGGAGATATACCTAAGTTATTCGAAGTTTAGATACCTCACGAGGAACCGAGACCGATATTCGCCAATTTTTCTTCACTCAATTTCTATCAAATTTTTTTCACTCACTATTACTCAAATCCTCACTTTGAATTTTTCTCTCTCTTCTTTTTTCCTTTCTTTCCTTTGTTTTTCTTTCCATTTCTTTGAACAAGCTTACGACAAGCTTGTTCCAAACTATCATTTGGTTTCATCTTTCTCTTTCAACCGTAGTTATCCCTTGCTTTTGTAGAGTTTTCTCCTCCAAATAGATGATTAACATGGACAATACATGGTGGATGGCAAAGGTGATAGCAATTGGGTAAAGGTGATTGACAATTGGGAGGTGATTGACAATTAGGAGGAGTTTTGATGATAATTGGAGAGAAATTGGCTAAGGATGAGCAAAGGTGATCAAGTAGTCAAATGGTGATGGCAATTAGGAGACTTTTGGTGTCAATTGGGAGAAATTGGGAGTGATTTGTGCCATGGTGGAAATTTGGACGAAAATGGATGGCATGCTGGGTGTTTGGCCAAAAATGGGTGTCATGGACCATGGGTTTATGGTTTGGGGTTTAAGATTTGGGGTTTAGGGTTTGGGGTTTGGGATTTAGGGTTTAAGGTTTAGGGTTTGAGATTTTAGGGTTTGGGGTTTAAGATTTAGGGTTTAGAGTTTGAGATTTAAGCTTTAGGGTTTGGGATTTTAGGGTTTGAGGTTTTAGGGTTTGGGGTTTAAGGTTTAGGGTTTAGGGTTTGGGGTTTCAGGTTTAGGATTTGGCGTTTAAGGTTTAGGGTTTGGGGTTTAAGGTTTAGGGTTTAGAGTTTGGGATTTAAGATTTAGGGTTTAGGGTTTAGGGTTTAAGGTTCAGGATTTATTTTATTTTATTTTTGCTTTTTTCTTCGTCTCGATTTTCTTCGTCTCGGTTCCTCGCGTACGGTATTTTGACCCCGAGCCAAAATCAGGTGTTTACAGTAATTATCTATTTTTTTTCTTTTTAAATATGATTTCTATCACTTTCTAAATATGATATCTACTTAATTGAAGAGATAAAAAATGTACCTTTCATATTGATTTTGACGATTTTGGAGTTTTAGATCTGGAATGTGGAAGAATTGGTTTCTCTTCAGCAGTTCAGCTTATTGAGAAAATGTAAATTTGAATGTCACCGAAAGACAGAAGACTTCTTACATATAGGTATAGAGTATTATGTGAATTTAGCATTTCCCAAATTGTGTATGTGTATAAGGTAGATTAAAAAATCCGAATATTGACTTTCTAGATTAGTGAAAGTTATGTTATGTTATATGTTTTTCCAGTTTTACGCATCTGAATTCACTTTTCTCTGGTTTCATTTTCTATTTCTAGAATTCTAATTGTATTTGTACTTCTTCAATAAAAATTCCAGTGGGGGCAAACTTACAAATTCTTAACTTTTTAAAAATATTATGTATATATTTATTAAAAGTCAGGGGGGCAATTGCCCGCCCTGGGCCCTTCACAGCTCAGTGCCTGTCCTTAGCTTGAGGAAGGAGACTTAAGGAATCGTATTCAGATTATATTCGGTCTAAGGCTTCAATCTATGACAACTGTTGAACATCAAGAAAATACACATTCAGAAATTGTGCAATTTTTTTCACCGGGTATAGTCATAACTCCACACTCCAAACATTAAGAAAAATCTCAGACTAAAAATAGAAATCATGATTCCATTGATATTGAAATGCAGAAGAATGTGAGCATGTTATTGAGGATGTTGATGATATCAATCCATTGTATAAATTTCTTTCACCACCAATCATAGCAAAGTGCTCAGAGGAGCTGCAAGAAAGGGGAAGGAAATTCATTGCATATAAAAGAGATGGTAAGAGTTTCAATGCCTATGTTCGTGACATGAAAGAGTAAATAAATCCCGACTTCTTGCCACACGCAGTGACATATCAGGGGATTGATCATATTGGATCTTTCCTTTTATGAAGTAAGTGTTTGATCCCCAAGATTATGACTAAAGTGACTACTACGATGAAATAGACGCGAACATGAAGTGGGAAGGAGAAAGGAAGGAGCTGAAGCAGGCCAAGGAAGAGTTCCATAACCTGAACCACCAAGTGTAACTCACCACCATTAGAGCTTTACAAGAGAGTTAATCCGCACAACACATAACACCCGATAATAATAGCAAAAATGATGAGACATGATTGACAACTCTATCGTTAAAGGAGTACTATGATCTCAACAAGCGGGCCCACGAGTTGGAGGAAGAAGCTAGTATAAAAGTGACTACTATTTTGTCGAAAATTGATGCAGCTCAGGAGGTGGATACAGAGCTTTCACTCAACGAAGGAAGGTCAAACCACATGTGCTCGGACTTTGAGCTAAAGGGAGTCAGTGTCAGACCAAAGAAGGAAAAGAATGTCCTAATACCAATCTCAACCACTACAATAGAGAAAACGACTACGTCCGAACCAATTGCAGACATGCAAGGATACCAAGTTGTTTCTCAAGGCAGTGAAAGACAAAGTAGCCCAAATGAAAAATTATCGTCCTTCAATCTCGAGCAAGCTTCAACTCTCCAAGATGTGTGAAAAAGAGACGTTTGCCCCGACAAAAATCAAGAAGACTCAGGCACCACCAACAACTTGCAACATCATTTGATCAAAACACGCATTGGAGAAGAATGAGAAAGTGCTTATTTCCCATATGGAGGCTCAAAATAGCAACTCTCAAATAGACCGCGAGCAAAGGAGGGACCAAATCAATGAGTTACTCTTTATTCTTAACGGAATAGCTGATTAACTAGTTAGAATCGTTAATAAATACATAAAGCTATGAGTTCAAAATATCGATCCAACGTAACCAGATTTAGGGGATGTAATTTCGTTATCTATAGTTTGTTTATCTTTGTAAACACCTGATTTTGGCTCGGGATCAAAATACCGTACGCGAGGAATCGATAAAAAAAAAAAATTTAAAATTTTAAAAAAAAATTAAAAAAAAAATCTAAAAAAATATCTGAAAAATAAATATCCGAAAATAAAATATCTGAAAAATAAATATCTGAAAAAAAAAACAAAAAAACAAAAAAAAAATCAAAAAAATATCTACTTATTTTGTGTATAAATAGAAGATAGAAAGAAAGGATTTAGGAGAGTGGTCGTGAGAAATAGGAGAGAAAAGAAAGAAGGAAGAGAAGTAAGAAAGAAGAAAAGAAAGAAAAAAAAAACAAGAGAAAAAAAAACAAGAGTGAAAAATACCGATAATTATCGGACTCGGTTCCTCGTACGGTATTAAGTCTCCCATGAGTTAGGTATATTCTCTCATCTTCAATATCATATTTTGTATTTTCTAAATGTGAAAGAAAGAAGAAGAGTTTATATACATATATTATATATTTATGTATAATATATATTTATATTATGTTTATGTATTACTATATATATCTATACGTATAAAATATTATGTTTATGTATTACTATATATAATCTATATGTATAATATATATTTATATTATATTTATGTAATACTATATCTATCTATATGTATAATATATATTTATATTATGTTTATGTTATCTATTTATCTATATATATAATATCTATTTATATTATGTCTATGTAATACTATATATATATATTATGTATTATGTATAATATATGTATATTATGTATATGTGAAAAAAATAAAAATTTCAAAATTGACTTAGGTAATTCCCAAACTTTGATGAAGGTTACAACTCGGTCCTTGGACTCTCGGGTCATTTCTGGGACGTTATCGAGTGTTATAAACCAAACCGGAAAAGTTTTGGGCCATTTGTGCAAATTGTTTTTTCTTAATTCAGCTCTTAAAAAAAAAAAAAAAATTTGATTTCTAAACTTTTCTAGACATTCCATGATTTCTAAAAATGTTACAAATAAGTCTAGAATAATTTTCGGGTTATTTTTAGAATTTTACCAAGTATTACAAATAAATCTAGAATAGTTTAGGGTCAATTCTGTAATTTTAAAAAAATATTTTCAGTTAAGTTATATTTTTTTTCGAAAATTACAATTTTTATTCCTAAATTTTTCTGGACATTCCATGACTTTTCAAAATGTTACAAATAAGTCTAGAATAATTTTCGAGTTATTTTAGAACTTTATCAAGTGTTACAAATAAGTCCAGAATAGTTTAGGGTCTTTTCTGCAATTTTCGAAATATTTGTCCAATTCAGCTCAAATTTTAATAAATTGCATTTTGGTCCCTATATTTATTTTGACATCCTATAACTTCTCAAAATGGGACAAATTAGTCCAACGAGCTTAAAATCTTCAAAAATCACCCGTGCATGTTTTGACACGTTTAAAATGGCTCGAGAGTTAAACTATTTTTTTTTAGCACGATTAACTTTAGTACTCTTTTGTTTATTTAAAATTAAATCATAAAAAAAAAAATGTTTATACATGGTTTAAGGAAAATGCATATAGTCTTTTTTGGGTCAAGCATGATCGAAACGAGCAATTCGGGTAAATAAAAAAAATAAAATTCAAAAGCAAACTAAAGTACCGAAAGGGCGGATTATGAGCTTGCGAGCTTTTAAGATGTAATCAAACCCCCGAACTCGATTCTCTGGACGTAGATCTTTCTAAGCTCTAGGATGTTAATTTCATGTACCCTAGGCAATTTTAGGATTTCGATTAGCCTTTAATTAATCGGTGGCGACTCTTTCAATTTTTTTGGTCCGGTTGATGACCCCGCTCGATCGGACCCTTCGCTCGCCAAGACCCGATATTTTCAAAAACGCAAATTTAAAAATATTTTAAAAACGGGTCGGGGAAAGTCGGATCCGACGTCCGACAATTTGGCGACTCTGCTGGGGACCTCTTTTAGAGGGTTTAGGCTTTGTCATGTTTGCTTTGCCATATTATATTTTGCCATATCCGTTTTGACCGTTTTCTCATGCTTGCAGTTTCAAATTTTGTCCAAAAGGCGATGTAATTGTAATAAGTCAAAAAAAAAAAATTCTTGTTTTGCACACACCACGCTGGTTACCATTACCCGCTCGGACCTGGAGCACATTAAGAGCTTAGGGAGTTTAGTAGGGGAATGCGCCCGGAGCGGTTTGGACCGCCGGCACGCACCCAAACAACTCAACTCGATGATCTGAATGGGCCCGTGATCCTCTTTAGGGGGTGAGGTTCCCCTGGTTCAGAGGACCTAGAAATTCCATCCATTTAGAACAAAAGCTCCACACCGTGTTTAGTCTTTACCAGTTTTGTGTGTACTTTCATTTTTGGGCTCAACTAATGTAAATGAGAATTCGGCCCATGTATTTGGATATGAGATTGGCCCACGGCCCATGAAGAAATTTGGCCCATGAAGAAGTTTGGCCCATTGATGTAAATGTGTTTTGTTTTGGCCTTAGATCATGACATGTATAGGATTGAGCCTTTTGTATTATATATTCCAGACTGTTGTAAATGTAATACGAGTCTTACTAATGAAGTTAAATTCTCGCACTTGCATTGCATTTTTCAAAAAAAAAATAAAAAAAAATCGTAAGTTCCGTTCATTCAATCTTGTATCCTTAAGACGTTTCACGCACCATCTTTGGTAAGGATGAAAAAAAAAAAATCATTGCCCTCACATTAAGGTCATACAGCCCCCTCTGGTCGAAATTTCCCGAATATGGAAAGCCATGACAAAAAGGGAATCAGAAATACGTGAACAAGAAGATTGACGAGGTTCACGAGCTCGTAAACTACATAGTCAATTGGATTCTCCTTAACGCCTTGTCTGAATTCTGGAATATGGAAAACGCGTCTGCGTGATTAAACAACGGAATACGTTCACAAGTTCCATTCGACACATGCAAATCCGTCTTTCGACCCAGAGGAGATCATGGGGGATAAACTCGAACAACCACCGTCATTCTAGCAATGTGGGAGCACCTTGGAAAAATGTGGGGGCAACGTAGCTAAGTTGAATGACACCCTTGAACAATTCATACGAAGAACGAGGCAAATAAAAAGATTTTCAAAATACATGTTCTCGACCTTCGTTCGAACCAAGGAACAATCAACAAATGCACTCAACGAGTTGCGCCGTCGTGTGAAACGTCTTAAGAACTAGACATCGATTGGTCAAATCCTTATAAAGTATTTTTGAAAAAAAAAAAAAACTTTTGCCATACATGCAACCAAAGTCTACGAATGGAATGAACGAAACATGCAGAATTTTTGAAATCAATCATGCATGATCAATTGTGTATTCATCCTTCTTACTATGGTATTTTGGATTTAGGTTTACAGGAATCCATGCGACATTCGAAGACTCCAGCATCTCAAGAACACGATGAGAGAATCATCCTACTAGAACAAACCATGCACGTCATGAGTTACCGCACAGTGCAGTCAATCGTTGACATGACCTCCTAGGTCGAGCGGATTTTTGCTTTTCTAAAATCCAAACAGACGTGACTACCACAGTATCCTCTACCTCGTCTTCCCGGGCAACACTACTGTTGTGACACCTCATCAATCCATGTCAGACACTTTTGCCATCCTGACCAAGCTCCACCTCCCACATATGGCCATCCTGACCAAGACCCACCTCCTACATATGACCATCCCACACCTGGAAGGACAAATGCACTTTTAGGACTGGGTTTTCATCCTAATTTCAAAGATTATGAAATCGCCCGGAAGAAAAGTTTAGCCAAAAGTTCAAGGACATTGTTGTTTCCTCCCCTCGTCGTTTCATTCCCAGGTCCGCCACAAGTGATCTAACCCCGATGACGTTGATACTCACGAGGGCTTGTCAGACTTATTTTCAACTGGTATCACCATTGGAGCTCTGCTTGATAAAGCTCCCTCAGGCCTTTTTGTTCATTCACTCGTTAGTGGGGCACCTTTGCCGAATCTGACTCTATACATTACGGAGAAGGGTCCGTCGACCCAAACGACATTGCAATTTGGAACACAAAATCAAGCAGATACCAAATTGTATCAATTTCTGAATGCACTATCCGATCAAGAAAGGGACCGGAGAAGAGTAATGGGTACCGCAATAAGGAGGGACACCGAGGTTCCCATCATCATAATTGAGTCCATCTTCTATGTTACACTTCGCTTAGAGAAAGTGGCAATCATAGTCAAACCGACCCATGCCACCAGACCACATTCGACCACCAGAAAAAGGGAATGCTGTTTTACAAAGTAAAGGAGATGAGAAAAACAACTCTCTATCGTTTGATCGAGCTAAAGCATAGGCGACTTAAATAGAGATGAAGAGATGTCATTGTTGATACGGGGAAGACGTCATCAAGATGACATTGTTGACACGGGACAGACGCCGTTGTTGACCCCTGCAGAAGAGTCGCCATTGTTGACACGGGGAAGACGCCGGTATTGACTCCTGCATAAGAGTCACCATTGTTGACATGGGACAGACGCCGTTGTTGACTCCTGCTTAGGAGATGCTATTGTTGACGCTCGCCGTTGTTCACGACAGGGGAGACGTCGTTTGTCGATGCAGAGAGATGCCATTATTGGCAGCGTCGATCGGAAAGGCATGAAATATAGCCACTACTTAAAGTTTCATCACAGCAAAGAGGATTACTTCCAACAGATCGGATTCCCTGAAAGGTGGAGAAACCCATGGAGGCACAACAACATCGACACCAGCAACGTCATCACCACAGGGATGAAAGCTGCGAAGAAGAGAAGCAAACCAACAATCACCTTGTGTTCTTATTTGCATCCTTGCGTTCAAAAAAAAAAATGGCAACGCTCGCACCCATGAGTAAAATTTCTCTGGGAAACCAAAAACTTCCAATGAAGATCAAGATCAAAGAGGTTCCAACCTATTGTTGTGCAGTCGAAGAGTCAGACGATCAACCGTGGTTCACTGACATAAAAAAATACCTGGAGTCCGGAGAGTTCCCAGAAGGTGCCACAAGAAATGACCGGAAAGTCGTACGAAGGATGACTTGCAATTATTTTCTCAGTGGCCCGACCTTATACAAAAGATCATTTGATGATACCCTCTTGAGATGCGTGAATGCCAAAGAAGCTGAGCGCTTAATGGAAGAAATTCACGAAGGTTGTTGTGACCCACACATGAACGTGTAATACTTGGGTACTTTTGGTTCACCATGATTGATGACTGTATAAACCATGCCCAACAATATCACATATGTCAAGTGTATGTGGACCAAATCCACGTGCCACTGCAAGAGCTCTATTCCAGGACTTCCCCACGGGCTTTCTCAATGTGGGGCATCAATGTAATCAACATGATTTTCCCAAAGGCGTCCAATGGTCGTCGATTCATATTGCATTGATTACAATCGATTACTTCATCAAGAGTAGAGGTTATTACCCTGACGTGAATAACGGCAAAGACCATTGAATTTTTCATCAACGAGGACATCATCATGTGTCATGGGACGCCGAAGTCAATCATCACCGGCAATGCCAGAAATCTAAATTGGATTAAGTTGTGATCAAGTGTAAAAATGCATCTCTATATCACCCACAAATGAATGGCACAGTGGAAGCAGCAATTAATGGACTGACATGATAAGCTGTCTTAGGCACTCATGGCATACAAGACCTCAATACGGACATCAACAGGGGCAACCCCATTTTCCTTTGTTTACGGGATCGAAGTCGTGTTGCCAATTGAAGTAAAATTACCGTCAGCTAGGATCCCCGCCGAGGCAGTGAAGGACGAGTCAGAGTAGGCGAAATGCAAATACGTGCAATTCAACCTCATGACAAAAGTCGGCTCATCGCGCAGTGCCACAGGCATTTGTACCAGCAACGCATGGCTCGTGCATTTAACAGGAAAGTCAGTCCAAGAGAATTACAAGCAAGCAATCTAATTCTCCAGAAAAAAAATTCGAGTCAATCCAGACTTTCGGGGCAACTTTGTGCCTAAATATGAAGGGTCTTATGACGCCAAAGAGACTTTCAGCATAGGAGTCATGATCGTGACCGACATGGACAACCAAGAACTCCCCAGTCCAATCAATATGGACGCAGTCAGAAAATGTTATCCTTAAGGAGTTTGTAACCAGAAAGCGAGTATCCAAAAGTGAGAGAAAATTCCCGCTAAATCGAAAACCCGAAAGGGCGGTTTAGGCAAAATTTAGGGAAAAGAGGCATGATTGAAAATCCCCAAAAGGACAATCATGGCAAAAGGAGAGGAATCAAATTCCTGCTAGGTTGAAAACCTGAAAGGGCAACCTAGGCAAAAATTAAGGGAACCGAGAGGTGCGGTAAAAAAAAAAAAAAAAATTACCGTAGCAAAATGATAGAAAAACGAGAGATAAAAAAAAAAAAAAAACTTCAAGTCAATCCAAACTCTGAGGGCATGTTTGTATATAAATATGAAGGGATTTATGTCATCAAAATGATTTTCAGTGTGGGAGCCATGATCATCACAAACATGGACAACACAGAACTCCCTAATCCAATCAATGTGGATGCAAAAAAAAAAAAAAAAAAATCGTCATCAGAAAGCGAGCCTCCAAAAATGAGAGAAATTCCCCCTAAATCGAAAACCTGAAAGGGCGGTTTAGGCAAAATTTAGGGAAGATGGGCATGATTAAAAATCCCTAAAAAGGGCGATCATGGCAAAAGGAAAGGAATCAAATCCCTGCTAGGTTGAAAACCCAAAAGGGCGACCTAGGCAAAAATTAAGGGAATCGAGAGGTGCGGTAAAAAAAAAAAAAATACTGTAGCAAAAGGGAAGAAAATCAAGAGAAAAAAAATGCTCAAAAGTGGACGACATTGTTTCCCACAGTAGCAATAAAAAGAAGTTGTGATTAACATTAATTTGAACTGCCTCGACAACTTGCATGGATACACATTGTGAAGATAGCATGAATGACTTTATGGAACTCCATCAAGAAAGACTCCAAAGTCGATTAATGATAAATCTGACTGAGAAGTCCGCACAAGCAGTCAGACATCTCGAAAATGGTTTTTACCTCCAAAGTGAATTACAAGCTAATGGGCGGGGTCTTTAGGTGCTCAACCTCCGCAAGTCATCATCAACAATCGGGACTTGTAGATATCCAACTTCCGAGAGTTACAAACCGACAAACGAAGCGTTTAGGTGCTCAACCTCCATAAGTCATCCCCAACGATCAGAACCTGTAGATATCCAGCTTCTGAAGGCGCCAAGCCGACGAACGGGGCCTTGAGGTGCTCAATCCCCGTAAGTCACCCACAACAAAGCTTCTGGAAAAAAAAAACGAGCGGAGCCTTTTATGTTTCAGCCTTCGCAAGTCATCCTCGACGAACAGGACCTGTAGTTATCCAGCTTCTGGGAGTCACAAGCCGACAAGCGGAGCCTTTAGGTGTTCAACCTCCGCAAGTCATCCTCGATAACCAGAACCTGTAGTTATCCAGCTTCTGGGAGTCACAAGCCGACAAGCGGAGCCTTTAGGTGTTCAGCCTCTGCAAGTCATCCTCGATGACCAGAACCTGTAGTTATCCAGCTTCTGGGAGTCACAAGCCGACAAGCGGAGCCTTTAGGTGTTCAACCTCCGCAAGTCATCCTCGATGACCAGAACCTGTAGTTATCCAGCTTCTGGGAGTCACAAGCCGACAAGCGGAGCCTTTAGGTGTTCAGCCTCCACAAGTCATCCTCGACAAACCGGACATGTAGTTATCCAGCTTCTTGGAGTCACGAACCGACAAGTGGAGTCTTTAGGTGCTCAGCCTCCGCAAGTCAACCCCAACAAGTCACACGCCGACGAGCGGACCCTTTAGGTGTTCAGCCTCCGCAAGTCATCCTCGATGACCAGGACCTGTAGTTATCCAGCTTCTGGGAGTCACATGCCTATAAGCGGAGCCTTTAGGTGAACAGCCTCCGCAAGCCATCATCAACAAGTCACACGCCGACGAGCGGACCCTTTAGGTGTTCAGCCTCCGCAAGTCATCCTCGACGAACAGAACCTGTAGTTATCCAGCTTCTGGGAGTCACAAGCCGACAAGCGGAGCCTTTAGGTGTTCAGCCTCCGCAAGTCATCCTCGATGACCAGGACCTGTAGTTATTCAGCTTCTGGGAATCACAAATTGATGAGCGTTTAGACGCTCAGTCTCCACAAATCATCATGAACGATCGGGACCTATAGGTGTCTAGCTTCCGAAAGTTGCGTGATGATGTTTGTCTACTGTGTAAATAATGAATAAAGAGGAGCCAAAATCAGTTGTTTGTCTTTGAACACACACTCATGAGATCACTTTCATGAGCGCATGTCCAAAGAGGGGCAACTGTAAACACCTGATTTTGGCTCGGGATCAAAATACTGTACGCGAGGAATCGATAAAAAAAAAAAAATTAAAATTTTTAAAAAAAATTTTAAAAAAAATATCTGAAAAATAAATATCCGAAAATAAAATATCTGAAAAATAAATATCTGAAAAAAAAACAAAAAAATCAAAAAAATATCTACTTATTTTGTGTATAAATAGAAGATAGAAAGAAAGGATTTAGGAGAGTGGTCGTGAGAAATAGGAGAGAAAAGAAAGAAGGAAGAGAAGAAAAGAAAGAAAAAAAAAACAAGAGAAAAAAAAACAAGAGTGAAAAATACCGATAATTATCGGACTCGGTTCCTCGTACGGTATTAAGTCTCCCATGAGTTAGGTATATTCTCTCATCTTCAATATCATATTTTGTATTTTCTAAATGTGAAAGAAAGAAGAAGAGTTTATATACATATATTATATATTTATGTATAATATATATTTATATTATGTTTATGTATTACTATATATATCTATACGTATAAAATATTATGTTTATGTATTACTATATATAATCTATATGTATAATATATATTTATATTATATTTATGTAATACTATATCTATCTATATGTATAATATATATTTATATTATGTTTATGTTATCTATTTATCTATATATATAATATCTATTTATATTATGTCTATGTAATACTATATATATATATTATGTATTATGTATAATATATGTATATTATGTATATGTGAAAAAAATAAAAATTTCAAAATTGACTTAGGTAATTCCCAAACTTTGATGAAGGTTACAACTCGGTCCTTGGACTCTCGGGTCATTTCTGGGACGTTATCGAGTGTTATAAACCAAACCGGAAAAGTTTTGGGCCATTTGTGCAAATTGTTTTTTCTTAATTCAGCTCTTAAAAAAAAAAAAAAAATTTGATTTCTAAACTTTTCTAGACATTCCATGATTTCTAAAAATGTTACAAATAAGTCTAGAATAATTTTCGGGTTATTTTTAGAATTTTACCAAGTATTACAAATAAATCTAGAATAGTTTAGGGTCAATTCTGTAATTTTAAAAAAATATTTTCAGTTAAGTTATATTTTTTTTCGAAAATTACAATTTTTATTCCTAAATTTTTCTGGACATTCCATGACTTTTCAAAATGTTACAAATAAGTCTAGAATAATTTTCGAGTTATTTTAGAACTTTATCAAGTGTTACAAATAAGTCCAGAATAGTTTAGGGTCTTTTCTGCAATTTTCGAAATATTTGTCCAATTCAGCTCAAATTTTAATAAATTGCATTTTGGTCCCTATATTTATTTTGACATCCTATAACTTCTCAAAATGGGACAAATTAGTCCAACGAGCTTAAAATCTTCAAAAATCACCCGTGCATGTTTTGACACGTTTAAAATGGCTCGAGAGTTAAACTATTTTTTTTTAGCACGATTAACTTTAGTACTCTTTTGTTTATTTAAAATTAAATCATAAAAAAAAAAATGTTTATACATGGTTTAAGGAAAATGCATATAGTCTTTTTTGGGTCAAGCATGATCGAAACGAGCAATTCGGGTAAATAAAAAAAATAAAATTCAAAAGCAAACTAAAGTACCGAAAGGGCGGATTATGAGCTTGCGAGCTTTTAAGATGTAATCAAACCCCCGAACTCGATTCTCTGGACGTAGATCTTTCTAAGCTCTAGGATGTTAATTTCATGTACCCTAGGCAATTTTAGGATTTCGATTAGCCTTTAATTAATCGGTGGCGACTCTTTCAATTTTTTTGGTCCGGTTGATGACCCCGCTCGATCGGACCCTTCGCTCGCCAAGACCCGATATTTTCAAAAACGCAAATTTAAAAATATTTTAAAAACGGGTCGGGGAAAGTCGGATCCGACGTCCGACAATTTGGCGACTCTGCTGGGGACCTCTTTTAGAGGGTTTAGGCTTTGTCATGTTTGCTTTGCCATATTATATTTTGCCATATCCGTTTTGACCGTTTTCTCATGCTTGCAGTTTCAAATTTTGTCCAAAAGGCGATGTAATTGTAATAAGTCAAAAAAAAAAAATTCTTGTTTTGCACACACCACGCTGGTTACCATTACCCGCTCGGACCTGGAGCACATTAAGAGCTTAGGGAGTTTAGTAGGGGAATGCGCCCGGAGCGGTTTGGACCGCCGGCACGCACCCAAACAACTCAACTCGATGATCTGAATGGGCCCGTGATCCTCTTTAGGGGGTGAGGTTCCCCTGGTTCAGAGGACCTAGAAATTCCATCCATTTAGAACAAAAGCTCCACACCGTGTTTAGTCTTTACCAGTTTTGTGTGTACTTTCATTTTTGGGCTCAACTAATGTAAATGAGAATTCGGCCCATGTATTTGGATATGAGATTGGCCCACGGCCCATGAAGAAATTTGGCCCATGAAGAAGTTTGGCCCATTGATGTAAATGTGTTTTGTTTTGGCCTTAGATCATGACATGTATAGGATTGAGCCTTTTGTATTATATATTCCAGACTGTTGTAAATGTAATACGAGTCTTACTAATGAAGTTAAATTCTCGCACTTGCATTGCATTTTTCAAAAAAAAAATAAAAAAAAATCGTAAGTTCCGTTCATTCAATCTTGTATCCTTAAGACGTTTCACGCACCATCTTTGGTAAGGATGAAAAAAAAAAAATCATTGCCCTCACATTAAGGTCATACAGCCCCCTCTGGTCGAAATTTCCCGAATATGGAAAGCCATGACAAAAAGGGAATCAGAAATACGTGAACAAGAAGATTGACGAGGTTCACGAGCTCGTAAACTACATAGTCAATTGGATTCTCCTTAACGCCTTGTCTGAATTCTGGAATATGGAAAACGCGTCTGCGTGATTAAACAACGGAATACGTTCACAAGTTCCATTCGACACATGCAAATCCGTCTTTCGACCCAGAGGAGATCATGGGGGATAAACTCGAACAACCACCGTCATTCTAGCAATGTGGGAGCACCTTGGAAAAATGTGGGGGCAACGTAGCTAAGTTGAATGACACCCTTGAACAATTCATACGAAGAACGAGGCAAATAAAAAGTTTTTCAAAATACATGTTCTCGACCTTCGTTCGAACCAAGGAACAATCAACAAATGCACTCAACGAGTTGCGCCGTCGTGTGAAACGTCTTAAGAACTAGACATCGATTGGTCAAATCCTTATAAAGTATTTTTGAAAAAAAAAAAAAACTTTTGCCATACATGCAACCAAAGTCTACGAATGGAATGAACGAAACATGCAGAATTTTTGAAATCAATCATGCATGATCAATTGTGTATTCATCCTTCTTACTATGGTATTTTGGATTTAGGTTTACAGGAATCCATGCGACATTCGAAGACTCCAGCATCTCAAGAACACGATGAGAGAATCATCCTACTAGAACAAACCATGCACGTCATGAGTTACCGCACAGTGCAGTCAATCGTTGACATGACCTCCTAGGTCGAGCGGATTTTTGCTTTTCTAAAATCCAAACAGACGTGACTACCACAGTATCCTCTACCTCGTCTTCCCGGGCAACACTACTGTTGTGACACCTCATCAATCCATGTCAGACACTTTTGCCATCCTGACCAAGCTCCACCTCCCACATATGGCCATCCTGACCAAGACCCACCTCCTACATATGACCATCCCACACCTGGAAGGACAAATGCACTTTTAGGACTGGGTTTTCATCCTAATTTCAAAGATTATGAAATCGCCCGGAAGAAAAGTTTAGCCAAAAGTTCAAGGACATTGTTGTTTCCTCCCCTCGTCGTTTCATTCCGGTTGATGACCCCGCTCGATCGGACCCTTCGCTCGCCAAGACCCGATATTTTCAAAAACGCAAATTTAAAAATATTTTAAAAACGGGTCGGGGAAAGTCGGATCCGACGTCCGACAATCTTTATTAATTATAAGTAGAAATAAGTTAAAGATACGATTAGTTATATCCAGTAACTTAGAGATATGTGTATCTATATATCTATATCTATATCTATATCTATTAATTTGGTTAAAATGTATACAATTCTGACAAATAAGTTTTTTGATACATTTTCTCATTCCTAATGTCATAATAATTAATTTTAATTAGTCCATGTCAAACATACAAATCTCACTCCTAAGTGGCATGTCATGTAAATCACTTTAAAATCCTCCAAATATTCTCATTTACTTTCAAGATAAATTACAAGATCTTAACATTTTTTTTGTTTATTTTTACATGTATATTTATGATTTTATCTTAAATATATTGGATTTAGTGAATTTTATAAAATACTAAAATACATAATATTATATTTGATGTATAACAAGTAGGAACACACACACATATATTTATATTTATATTTATATTTATATTTATATTTATATTTATATTTATATTTATATTTATATTTATATTTATATTTATATTTATATTTATATTTATATTTATATTTATATTTATATTTAAAACACGACAAGTTAGAAACATTACCTCTTCTCATAAGCCGCCTTCACCCTAAACTACTTTGCTCCTTAACTATTTCAACGCAAATGAGAAGTTTATTAAATTATAAATGTGAATTAGTAGTGTATAATGTTATATTTGATTTCATACCATATGCGTCAGTTATATATATATATTCACGTTTATTAAACAATGAAATCCATATAAACAGAAGACTTTTTTTTTTTTTTTTCAATTTCATTGTATTCATATTGTGTAATGTAATTTAGTATTTATTTATACACGAGAAATGATTAATTAACTACTTAATTATTTATATTTGTTATTTGGTTAAAATATATATTAGGGTTAATGGTCAAAGTGCCCCCTAAAGTTTGGCCGAAATTTAAGAATTCTTCTTAAAGTTTAAAATCCTCCCTAATGTTAAGAAATGATGAAAAATTCCCCCTAAAAGAGCATCTGACCATTAAACTTTGACCATTTACCATATATATTATTTAGTTATATATATTATAAAATATTACTCTTTAGTAGGGCTGGGCATGAACCGGTTCGACCCCAAACCGGTTCAGAACCGAACCTTTACCACATTTTAAAACCGGTACGGTTTACCGCTCCAGTTTTTGGCCGCTCCAGATTTTGGCTGATTTACCATACCGGTTCAGAACTGATTCAGCCGAACCTGTTTATACCAAAAAAAAAAAACAATTTTTTTTTTGAGGTTCCAATTCAGCAAGCATCCAATTGAGATTACAATACAAACATAAATCCAACTGAGGTTCCAATACAAACATAAATCCATTACAAACAATCAAACATAATACTACACTTAAAACTTAACATTAGTTACTTGAGCTTCTATCAAAATCTCAAATAATGTGTCAACCAAGCCACCAATTTGCTCATGAAATGTCTGCATGGAATGAGAACAGAACCAATCAGTATCACCAATCAAGTGTAAATCTAAATCAACACAACAAAACAAATACAATGACACAAATTTACTAAGATAAGAGAGGACATACATCACAAAGGCACAATGACACAAACGATGTTATTGGCTTGAAATTACTCATGGGACCTTGTCTTCTAAATTGAACTCTACAAAAGTAAACAAACATAAGTAAAGTAACAATACATAAATAAGTTTAAGAAAATGACTTACCATTCTCAAACTTTTCAAGCTCTTCAAAATCCTCATCTGATAGGAAGGTGAATTGAGATCCTCTGATCCAATCTTGCGTACAAATAAGACTTTCAGCCATGTTAGGATCCAAACAACTTCGATACTCACTGAGAACTCTACCTCCAGTGCTGAAAACACTTTCAGAAGCCACCGTGGAAACCAGTATGGCCAACACATCCCTTGTAAATGAAGCAAGTATCGGAATCCTATTTGCATTAACCTTCCACCAATTCAATAAATCTAGCTAACTTTCACGGTTATAAGGCTCTCGATCTTCTCTCAAATACTTATAAAGTTTTGTTGTTGAATTTCGTTGCATGGTATTACCGGTTGCTCGCCAATATGCATTGGTATAGTCATCCTCATCCTCATCCGCATCATCTAAACACATCGGTTGCATACTTGTTACACCCTCTGTCATTGTCTTGTACTGTTCAAAAACTGACTTTACAGACTCAATCAATCTTTGCTCCAACATCTCAGCATTGGTAGAGTCGAAGAACGATTGAAAATAGAAGTGTGCACCACTCATCTTTTGCCTAGGATCAAGAACTAAGGCAATCATCAACAACATATTCACCTTCTTGGGATTTCCCAAATATTTCAGGAACTTCAATCTCATCCTCCCCGCCATATCTTTTATTCCATTGTTTCGATTTGTCAAATGTCTACTAATCGCCATCCCAATAGCAGACACTTCAACCATGTAAGTACTGGTAGTAACATATGACGCTCCATAAATACGCAAAGTAGCATTATAAAATGCCTTTAGAAATGGCAAAATACTACGTGCATGATTCCAATCATTTTCAGTAGGAACTCCCACCCCCTTTTCAAGCTCTTCAGTGTATTTCTCAACTTCCTCTCCTTCTAGTCGTTGAAACACCTTCTGATATATTAAAGCAACTTCCAACATCTTATATGTAGAATTCCAACGAGTCTCCACGTCTAAACACACCATGTGTTGACTTGTAATATTTTCTGATTTAGCATGAGTTTTAAATCTACCAAATCTTGATGTAGATGATCTGACATACTTAACTACATCACGAATTCTAGATATGGACTCATCAATTCCTAACAAACCATCTTGAACAATCAAATTTAAGATATGAGCACAGCAACGCATTTGAACAAATTCACCTTTCAAGACATACCAATGGTCCCAAGACATGAAACATTTTTTCAAGTAATTAACTGCAGTATTGTTCGAGCTATCATTGTCCAATGTAACACTTAAAACCCTTGTAATCTTCCACTCTTTAAGTTTCTCCTCAATCGTCCTACCCACATGATCACCTGTGTGACTACTAACTTGAGTAAAGTTCAAGATTTTCTTATGCAATTTCCACTCATTATCAATGAAATGACCAGTAAGACTCAAGTAACTATAGTTCTGACAAGAAGTCCACATATGAGTAGTTAGACAAACTTTACCTCCAAGACATTTTATGAAATCCTTTAACCTTTCTTTTTCTTCAACATTCATTTGAAGAATATCTCTTGCCAGTGTTCTGCCTGAATGAATCTCAAATCTTGGTTGTAATACCTTAAGAAACTTCTGAAATGCTTCATTCTCAATGAACCGGAACGGGAGTTCAGCAACAATAAACATCCGCACAAGCTCCTATCGACAAAGATTTTGATCAAATTTAGTTGTTGTATTCGGATGTGTCGGTGGACGACTAGAACTACCCCCATCACCTTCTTTGGTGGAAAAGCTGTCTAATGTAACCTTGAAAAGTGACTTGTTACATCTCTTTGTGTGATTTTTCAAGCCACTTGTCCCATCTGCTACAATGTGTTCACCACAGTAATTACACTTACCAATCGCCTTACCCTTGGAATTAACATGTTTGAGTTTGGTAAAATGTTTCCATGCTGGATATTCATTTTTTCTAGATTTCTGCCAACTACAACCACCTTGCGTACTACTACCTTGCTCTTGCTTTCGAGCTATAATTGGTGACGGTCCTGATGCAACAGGTGGCGATCCATCTGAATCAGAAGAGGCAGTTCCCTCGATAAGTACATGCCCATGTCCCTCAATAAGTCTAGTTTTTCTCTTTTGAGATCCACCTTCTAAACTACCCCCCTTTTGTTTACCATCAAACGATATTGAAGGCAAAGACATCTGAAATTGGCGGATAATATTAGCTTTTAACAAACTTAACTAGGCACAATATATAATATTGGTTAAGACCGATGTAAATGACCAATGAGTGACTTCACCACTACAAGAGGCAAAATAATAGATCTTTATACCTAAACATGGTTAAAGTTCGACAAAATTTCTATAAGGTACAAAGCTAAGCTTCCATATCATGTGTATTGCAGTTATCAGAAAGTAGATGACCAGGAAAGGCATGCATTGAATCACCACATAGAATAGACATGAAAAGACATCATCTACCAACAAGACAACTTTAGAGATGGTTTTTCTTGTGTATCAAATTTGTTTGGAGGTGTTTCAATATGATTTCAGCAAACAATCTCACATTTCATAGACTTCCCATTCCTTCATCTACCATCAAATAGCTGAAAGTAACATTTTAGTTCAACAAAAACCACTCACATGAAGAACTGTGGACTATTCAACTATTTTAACTGAATCATTGACGAAGAATAACATATCAATCAATGCAATGATACAGAAATTGGCAAACGTAGGATAATGATGGTTGTGGGGTTCATATTGCAGCTAACAGAAATTGGCAAACGTAGAAATTGGCAAACGTAGAATACCATTTCATTATCATTCAGCAGAAAATTAACTTATCGTTCAGCAGAAAATTAACTTATCAAAGTAGAATACCATTTCAAATCTGACGATGATTTAGACAAACCAAGAAAGCCAAATTAAAATAAAGCTGCAGACGAAGAAGAGTGAAGACGAACCTGGTCGACGGCTGAGGCGTGACGACGAGCGGCGAAGGCGACGAGCGACGAAGGCGACGAGCGGCAAAGGCGACGAGCGGCGAAGATGCGAACGTTCGTGAACTTGAATTGAGGCAGTTCCTGAGAGTCTGAGAGTGAAGACTCAATTAGGTCTGGTCTGAAGTTAAGAAAAACCTGGTTTTGTCTGGTCTGAAGTGGTCTGGTTTAGTATTTAGTAGTATTTTAAGATTAAAACCAATATACAAATAGGTTCGGTTAACCGGTTTTGAACCGGTTTTCTGTACCTATTCTGAACCGTTCCAGACTTTTTGAAAAAAACTATTGTTTTGTGAACCGGATCGGTTCAGATACGGTTCAGCCGAATCGGTTATTTTTGCCCAGCCCTACTCTTTAGTCATATTTCTATTAATAAAAAAGTGTTATGACAAATAAAATATTTCTATTAAGTTACAAAACCTTAATTATTTCTCTTGTATATTGTATATTTATAATTTTATCTAAAATATATTTTATGTAGTGGAATTTATACAATACTAAAATACATACTATTATATTTTATGAATATAAAGTATGCACATAATAAATGTTTATATTACAAAATAAATAAATAAATTAAGAAACATCTCATACCTTATTATAATTTTATTTTTAATATAAAATTGAACACGCGAACTAATAATAATCATATTAAAGTGAATTTTACTAATGTTACGAAAAATATATGTTAGATATTTATAGACTCAAAACATATTTTTTCAACTAACAAAATAAATAAATAATTGCATGTATAATTAAAAAAATAAGCATTAAAATATATAAATAAATAAGTGCTATTTTTCCTATACATTTTGATATAAGTATATAACACTAATAGAAGTCATAAAATCATAAATATTTAAATTAAAAATGTTATATTAATATGAAGATACTGTTTTGCATTTTTCGGATAAATATCTCTTAATATATTTTGAGTTAAGAAAATAAAATATTATTTATATTATTTAAATGACTAAATGACTAACTACGAGTAATGATTCTAACATTTTTATAAACATATGGCACTAATAAAAGTCACAAAACCATTTTAAAAAAATTGATAACTAACATTGTATTAACAACTTTTATTATTGATTCGTGTATTTTTAATTAATTTTATAAATAATTAGATTTCCGAACCGGTTCAGAACCGAACATTTACCACATTTTAAAACTGGTACGGTTTACCGCTCCAGTTTTTGGCCGCTCCAGATTTTGGTCGATTTACCGTACCTGTCCTGAACCGGTTCAAAAACCGGTTCGATCGAACCACTTCATACAAAAAAAAAACAACTTAATTTCCAATTCTAATTCAGCAAGCACTAAGCAGCTGAAGTTCCAATTCCAATTAATCCTTGCCCATTCTCCTGAACTCCTTTTTCATTGCAGACTTGTGAAGAAGTGCAGCAGGTTTGTTTTGCTTCTTGGTCTTGGTAGTGGCGAGAAGAACTGATTGGTCCTTTCCAACTGGTTGAATGGTGACAGTTTTTTGGTTTGCCAACCCTGTAAAAAAATATCAAACATTTGATTAAAACTAATAACTGGTCTGATACAAACAAAAAGAATGACAATTCTAGACCAAAGAGACAACCAATCAAGGATTATAAAAGTATGCAAAAGCACAAATTCTTACAGCAAATTCAAAAACTATATATTAAAATCAGGACCACAAGAAAAACTCCTATATTTGCAAATCAAATTAATCCTTCAGAAGCTGAACTTATTCCTCTTTGATTCAATCAATTATAATTCCAAATTGAATCAACAGTACTTTTGATAGTCGTGAAACACAATATGCATAAATTCACTGAAACCTCCCATTAATATCTTGCGCAGACACTGATTTAATTGTATATAGTACCATAACAAGTCACTAGTTTCATCTCTACAATGATCAACATCAACAATCCTCTATCTGTCGTAAGCACTAATTATAATTAAAAAAAAAAACTGAATTTCCAATTCTAATTCAGCAAGCACTAAAATAGCAATTACGTATCTTGCCCAAGCAACTGTACTAGCCCTGCTTTAGACCAATAAATCCTTACAGACCTGACAATCAAGTAATCGCACAAGCATAGCAATCAGTTTTCATCACAACTAAGATCAGTTTTCCTAGCAATCAGTTTTCCTAGCAAGTAATCAAGTATAGCAATCAGTTTTCCTAACAACTAACAAGTATAGGCATAGAAATCAGTCGGACGAAGAAGAAGAACCTGGTCTAGTCGGACGAAGAAGACGAACGCGGAACCGTCTGAAGACTGAGGCGGAGAGACTGGAGGCGCGGGACGATTGGAGCCTGCTGGAGCTAGAACCTCAATGTCGTCTTCTGCGTCTTGACTGAAATCGTTTGAGACTCTGAATTAGTGAATTCAGAATTAGGTCTGAAAGTGTCTGGTCTGGTCTGTGGTCTGGTCTAGTTTAGTAGTATATTTAAGGTTAAAACCGGTACAAAAGTGGTTTGGTTAATCGGTTTTGAACCGGTTTTCTGTACCTCTTCTGAACCTCTCCATATTTTTTTTTTTTAAAAAACGTTTATTTTGTGAACTGGTTCGGCCGAACCGGTTCGGAACCGGTACGGTTCAGGTACGATTCAGTACGGTTCGATCGAACTAGTTATTTTTGCCCAGCCCTACTCCATAGTATTAACATAATGTGCACATGGAGTAGATAATGTGTTTATCATATAATATTTGGTTAAATTTATCCTTAATTATTTAAAAGAAACTAATTTAAATTAAATAAGTTATATATATTATACATATATTTTATTTAATATATATATATATATATATCACGCAACGCGCGTATCCGTTTTTGTGTATATATATATATATATGCTAACTTAGTATAGATAGATTATATTTTAGTAGATAATTACATTGTAATCTTCGTTGGTTATAAAATGTTTTGAATTATAAGATAATAAACGCATATCTTCTCTAGAGAAAAACACTCTTATTGTTAGCTAGTTGCTACTATACAGTACTCACTTTATGAATTTCTTGAAAAAAAAATCATAAAGTGAAGAACAAAGACAGAACTGAATTCATCAAATAGATGGGCACTGAAAACATGAAGATTCTAGCTTCAATATTTATGTGTTGCGTGCATATAAAATGATACATTGAACCCCTTTGGGGTAATGTCATTGTAGAAGTAGTGAACATTTCCACGTTGTGCAAATGGTTTGATGCTTATATTAATCTATTCATCAAGTCAAAGTATTAGATGCCACTTGTTTAATTGGCATATACACATTTCCACTAAAAATAAGAGTTCGTCTCAAATTGTCATTATCTTTAGCATAAAGGAGTCTCCATCATGTAGCGTATTTAATTAGGGAATAACTTTAAACTATTTATTTTTTTAGTTAAATTTTGAAACTCTAGCAATTTGTTAAGTGGACTTTACTTTTAAATTAATTATTAGTTTATTTTATATAACATTAAAATTTGTTAGCTCTGTGTAATTTTTAAAAATTACTATTGATTTTTTGCAGAATTTGTAATTTGCTATATATAGGGGTGAATAAAATCTGGTTTGGTCCGGACTAGTCCGGTCTTGAAACTGAGACCGTTTGATATTGTGTTGGTCTTTTCAGTTTTAGACCGTTTAGACATATATATTTATATAATTTTATATTTTAACAAAATATTAATCAATAAAACAGAAATTAATTAATCAATAAAACAAAAATAACAAAGTTGTCTTAACCGTCTAATTCAGTTTTAGCGATCTCCAATGGTATAAGACTGAAATTAAAACTGGGACCGATAAGACCGTTAAGACAAGATTGTTGGTTTTAGTTCACAAACAGTCCAATCTTTTTGGTTCAGTTTCAAATGATTATGGTGTGATCGTGGTCTCAATTATTTTGTTATTCTCTACTAATTTGCTACCAAGTCATTAACCCTATAGTGTTAAAGCACTTAAGAGTAAAACCACCTGATTACTTTACATATACCTTATAAAACTTTATGAGCTGAGATCACAAACTGATGCCAAACACTACGTAAGGAGTGACCCAACAATTCAATAATGCTAAGAGTATAACCAAGTAAATTTAATCACAATTTGGCCTATAAGTTGTGACCTCCAAACAAAAAATATATATATACTTTCTCTTCCACACCCTTCTTTCCTCACGTTGATTTCATTTCTCTCTCAAACCCTAAACACAGAGAGACCTACCATCCTCAACAATGGCGGTTTTAGGGAAACCTGCCATTGGTGAAAGAGAGTGGAGACCATTCATTGCAATGGTGATCATCGACTTCGCCTTTGCAGTTTCAAGCGTGCTGCTCAAGAAAGTAATGGACGTGGGAATGAACCGTTTGGTCATCATCACTTATCGACAGTCGATTTCAACACTCTTTTTACTCCCCTTAGCTTACTGCGTGGAACGGTACAATTACCGAATTACGTATACATTTATTTACATTTATATTCGATCCGATAACTAACGATGAATATTGCAGGAACAAAAGGCCGAAGCTTACTTTTCGTATCATTTTTTCATTGTTTTTCAGCGCGATTGTCGGGTTAGTAAGTTACTTGAATATTTACCATATAGAATTATTTTTTTATATTATCGTAATTTCTTTTAATGTGTTTGTTTTTTTAACAAATCTATAATGTCAGGGCTTCCCTAACGCAATATTGCATCCTTGTCGGGATTCAAAACACTTCTCCTACCTTCTCTTGCGCATTCATCAACATGGTGCCTGTTCTCACTTTCATAATGGCTTTACCATTCAGGTACACAATTCTATTTAGGCAAAGTGGGGGATGATTAATTTTGTATGAAAAGTTTGTAGAATGTTTAAATAGTATGGTGTTTTAGTTACGTCTACTAATATAATAATGGATTTACTTATGAGGCTCAATCGGAGTTCCAATCGATTAGGGATGAATTGAGCTTAGACGATTAAGAGTCCAATAGAGCTTCAATTGAGATCTTCGAACCTAAGCTCCTACCTAAACTAAGTCTCAACCTTTCGGCGACTTGGTTTGTGTCGAAATCTAGGCAGGGGAGTCTTTTGTAGGGGTTCCAAATCGTGCGTATGTGCGTGTTATCGCGTGTATCAATATGTTTATCATGTAACTCTTACCAAACACAAACACATGTTCCTCAATACGAACACGACAAATAATTTTTAGTGCGGGTTCATGTCGTGTTATCGTGTTGTCTTAGGTTAGTCAGATATATCTTCATATACGAGAATTATAAGGAAATGTAAAAATAATGAATTATTCATAGTAATAATTAACAATTCAACATCAGATTTCACGAGTCCTTAATATAAAATTGACAAACTTTAAAAATTAAATATCTAAATAGACTTTTTAAAGCTATTAAAATAGGTTTGTTTAGAAAAGTATTTAAAAAAATAGACTTTCAAGTCCAACTTTATTGTGTTACCATGTGTGTTGTGTTTTGATACCTAAACCCGAACATGACACGAAAATACTTTCATGGTATCGTGTTTATGCTATCGTGTTATCGTTCTGTCATACGCTTCTACGAACACGATTTTTCATGTGTGTTCGTGTTGTGTTATCGTGTTGCGTAAGAAATTGCTAGACCTAGTAATTGGTTGTGTCCCAATTGTGTTTCGATTGAGTCATGAACTCAATTGTAACATTAGTATAGCTTAGTTGAATTTATTTGTAATATTTAGAAAAGTATTTGTTAATTTATAAAATAAATAAAAAATACTTAACTGAGTTTTTTTAGGGAAGATGCATTTACTATCACTTTGAAACAATAATTGTGCCTTCAACAATCGTACAAAAAATGCCATTTTTTTTCGTATACTTCTTCTTATATATCAAAAAGACCCTAAAGTATGAACACCAAATAAGATCGGTACTAAACATTCGTAACCATCCTTACTCCTCAGGATGGAACAGCTGAACTTGAAGAACCGAAGTGGGAGAACCAAATTTCTTGGCTCCTTCATCTGTGTAGGTGGAGTTCTGGTGTTAATCCTTTACAGAGGATCTCCCTTGTTTCACTTCTCTCACTCCCAAACTCCATTAATGGATAGCTCGACAAAGAGGAAGAAAAGATGGTTATTAGGGTCAATGGCCTTACTCCTAGGAGACATCTTGTGGTCTTCATGGTTCGTGCTTCAAGCCAACATTGCCAAGACATACCCTTGTCAGTACTCGAGCACGGCTATCATGGCGTTCTTCTCCGCGGTTCAGTCTGCCACCATGGCGACGGTCTCCACGGGATGGAACCTGTCTCCTTGGGTGCTCAAGGGGATGGTCGAAATTGGGACTGTACTATTCACTGTAAGTCAATCATTCTTTTAAATTATAGATTATTAGAGGTAGAGCTCGAATGGTGCTTTGTCCGGGTATGATGCGGATATGCTAAATACTAAATTTGTACAATGTTTTTTAATTATATATCATGATAAAAATAATAAATTTTGCGAATATAACTTTTGATATCATAACTGTATTTATAGCCGCAATTTTATTACATGTAAATTCATATTTGAAATACTCATACTTTATTCAGTCATTGTAAATCAAAATTTGGATTTTTTTTTTTATATAGCTTAAAATGAACTTAATTACTGGTTATAACACTCTTATTCCAACACAAATTCAAAATCCATATTAAGTTTTGTTTACATGCTAAGTTTATAACCAAATTATATTAATATTAATATCTATATATACAATCATGTTTATAACCAAGATTATGAATAAAAAATAATAATCGTAATCATTACGGGTAAAAAAATTATTAGCATAATCAGATTGCAACATAATAATGCAGTTAACTACATAAAACCATACTATTGGCATACTTAATTGGAGTAAACTCAAGTTTTAATACAAATAAATTTTAAATTTTAGAAAGATGGTCATGTATTAATTAAAGGGGCTCCATTTTTAAATTTTAATTTTCTCTACAACTCTGAAAGGTAAATAGTTTAGGTGCATTATCATGTTTACCCCATATGGTTATTTGTCCTAATTAACATATTTTTCATGTGGTTTAGTGCATATATTGTTGTTACTATTTTATCCATTTATCCTGTTAAGGGTAAAATAGTATTTTTAACTTAAAACATGTCAATTTAACGGAATTAGTTAACATATATTAAATTTTGATGTAGATAATAACATTCTCAATTATATTAATACAAATAACAACACGAATGGTACAAATAATAAGTACGCAAACATTCGGGGTGCACTAATACTATTTATCCAAATTTTAATCGGTTATATTGAGATTGATATGGTAATATATTGAGTTAATTTTTATGTAGTTATATGAATTAAGGAAAATTATAATAATTTCAAAATTATCTTTGTCGGTATGTTTTAATTGATACAACTATGGAAGTAATTATCCTTCAGCTTTCTGATATATATTGTGTGGTACATTCATATAATACTTTTATTGTGAGTAGGATTAATTATTGGGGATAGTCTGAAAATAATCCAATTTATTTGCATAAAATTTTCTGATACATTAATATGTTTATTTGCGACGGTGAATGGTAGATGCATCTTGTGTAAAAAATATATTGTTTAATACTTTTTATATGGAAAGACTGAAAATTATTTTACATGTTTGAACAAAATATTTTTTCAAAATTCAAAATGATTTAAATGGTCAAACATATTTGAAAATGATATTAATTGATATTTTCGTTAATTTTCTATTACAAAATACGTTAATATTTTTAATTTTTAAAATTAACTGAATACTATTCTAAACATTACAACTAAATCCTACAAAGTTACACTAATATTACTAAAAATTCTCGACTCAGTTCGAGACATATTTGGGGTCCCCTAACCTGGTTCCAAACTCAGACCATGTCGCCCAAGGTCGGAAACCTGGTTTGGGTTCAGACATTGGTCAAATGGACTCCTAATTGGAACCCAATTATCAGAGTGTCCTTAGGTCCACACCCCAAGCAGCTCGCCAGGGGTGGTGAGTTAGTGTGAGTGGGGTCCATACCAATGAACCTTCAATTGAGGCTCAATTGGAGCCAAATTGATCGGGGTTGAACCAAACTCAAATTGAGGTCCAATCGGAATCCCCTAGACTAAGTCCTCAGCCAAACTAAGTCGCCTAATAAGGGTGGGGATCCATACCAGAAATCTCAATCAAGTTTAGATTTATTTATAACATTAGTATAAGCTATTAAATTTTATTTGTAGAATTTAGAAAAGTATTTACCTAATCTTAATTATAAATTTGAAAAGTATTGAACATAATTTAGTATGAAAGACTAATAGAAATATCAATTATCAATGTTTTTAAACATATTAAATCGTTTCAAATATTTTGAATTCAAAAACCATGTTAAACTATTTTCATTTTATTTTCTTCTCCCTTAATTGCATGGGCAATACAAATGTGATTGAATATAGGGGATGGTCGGATCAGGACTATGTTTTGTGGGGATGTCATGGTGCGTCAAGAAAAAGGGTCCCGTTTTCACGGCGGCATTCAGCCCGTTAATCCAGATAATGGTGGCCATGATCGACATCCCTCTCCTCCATGAGCAGCTTCACCTTGGAAGGTCACCATTTCTTCTGATAAACCACCATATATCCTTCCTTCTACGTCTACCCTAGCTAGCTAGTACACCAGTACTTAATGTGTTTTTTTTACAGTGTCGTTGGTTCCGTTGTCGTCATCATGGGACTCTACATTCTTCTGTCGGGTAAGAACATGGAGATGAAGAACATATCTACAGAAACTGAGCAGGTGGAGAATAACCGGATCGACTCACTAGAAGAAAATCCAAAATTACAAATTTAATATTTGTCTTGTAAGATTAAATTAATAATTGCATATTAGATATGAAAGGGTGGGTTTTTTGAAATTTTCCGAGTGAATTTTAGATATTAAATAAAATTATACTAATTAAATTTATTTATTTTATGCTATAGTTAGGGTAGATATCATACTAGATCATTTTAGGGTTGATAATGGTTAAGGTATGGTGCACGTATGTCAAATACCATAATCATACAATATTTTTAAATTGCATATCATAATCATAACCATTACGGGTACAATTTCCAATACCATAACCATGGTAATTGTTAGGTTATGGAGCATGATTAATATGTAATGTCTTTTATATATTAATGTTCACGCGTCTCGCGGTTCAACCTGGACTGTAGCACCCTGAACCACAGTTTAGGTTGCACTATAGCTGTGGATGGTGCCTAACAAGACAATGGACTGGACGGTGCACATGGGCGGCTGAACGGTGGTCAACACGGACGGCTGAACGGTGCAAGTTGGAAAACGTGTTGTGCAAGAAAACGTGTTCAAGTTGAAGTTTTGCACTTAGTCATAATTCTGTCTATATATACATTTCTCCATTCATGTATTCAGTAAGAGAGAAAGAACAACCATCAATATACATACTGAAACCGTCGTGGAGGTTACCTCGAAGAGGTGTTACCACGTAAGACACTCTCACGTGTTCTCTCTAGCTTTCTCAAAAAAAATTCTCAATTCCCGTTCTTCTTCATCAGTTTCTGTGTGTGTTGCGGAATCGATCCTAACAACTGGTATCAAAGCTAAGGAGATTCAGCACGACCACTGAACTTGGGGAGTTCGAAGCTTGGAATCGAGAAGTTTGATGGATCCGATTTCAGTTTCTGGAAAATGCAGATCGAAGACTATCCGTACGAGAAAGATCTTCACAAACCCTTGCTCGGGTTGAATCCAAGTCCATGACGGAGGAGCAGTGGAAGTTGAAAGATCGACAGACCCTAGGGTTGATTCGGTTGAATTTGTCTAAGAACGTGACATTCAACATCATCAAGGAAAACACGATGGCCGATTTGTTAAATGCGCTATCAAATATGTACGAAATGCCATCTGTAATGAACAATGTATATTTGATGCGTAGATTGGTCGATTTACAGATGTGTGAGATTGGATCTGTTGCTGATCATATAAATGAGTTTAATATGATTATGAGTCAACTGAGTTCTGTAGAGATTCATTTTGGAGATGAAATCAAAGCAATGATTTTGATGTCATCTTTGCCCGAGTCATGGGATACTGTCGTTGCTGCAATTAGCAGTTCCTGTGGTTATGAGAAACTAAAGTTTGATGAAATCCGAGATGTTGTTCTTAGCGAAAGTATTTGCAAACGAGAAGTGAGAGATTCATCGGGCAGTGCTCTCAACGTTGACCGAAGGGGGAGAAGCAAGTCGAAGGGCCAAAATCCACATGGTCAATCAAAATCAAAGAATCGAGGAAAATCTCTAAATAAAGCCAACGTGATTTGTTGGAATTGTGGAGATACAGGGCACTATTGGACAACCTGCAAGAAACCAAAGAAGAAGCCGAATAAAAAATCCAGAGATGATTTTGATTCTGTAAATTCAGCAGAAGATACTGGGGATGCTCTAATCCTTAGTGTGAACAACCTGGATGAATCCTGGATTTTGGATTCTGGTGCATCCTTTCATTCGTCTCCAAGCAAGAAATTGTTTCAAAATTTCAAATCTGAAAATTTTGGAAAGGTATACCTTGGTGACAACAAAACATTGGAGATGTAAGGAAAGGGGGATGTCCGCATAAAGACCCCATCGGGATACTAGTGGACATTAGAGGATGTCATATATATTCATGGACTCAAGAAGAATCTGATCTCTGTTGGTCAATTGGATAGCACAAGCTACGCAGCAGAGTTTGGTAAATGTTAGTGGGAGATTGTAAAGGGTGTTATGATTGTAGCTCGTGGCACAAAATCTGGAACCTTATACAGCACTGCAGGGTGTATAAACATGGTTCCTGTCGTTGAGGGTGTTTCTGGTTCGTGTCTGTGACATAACATACTTGGACACACGAGTGTTAAGGGAATGAAGATGCTGGTTGCAAAAGGAGCCTTAGAGGGTTTGAAGTGTGTTGATATGAGTCTTTGTGAGAGCTGTATTATGGGCAAATAGAAACGAGTTAGCTTCACAAAGACTCTGGGAGAGCCGAATAAAGTGCAGTAGGAAATGATCCATACAGATGTCTGGGGACCATCTCCAGTTTCATCACTTGGAGGATCCAGGTTCTATGTCACCTTCATTGACAATTTCAGCCGGAAGGTATGGGTTTACTTCTTGAAACACAAATCAGACGTGTTTGTAACATTCAAGAGGTGAAGAGCTGAATTTGAGAATCAGACTGGATTGAAGATCAAATACCTGAGGTCTGACAATGGAGGAGAGTATGACAAGTCAGAGTTCAAAGCGTTTTGTGTTGCTGAGGGAATTAGATTGATGAGGACAGTTCCCAGCAAGGCTAGGCAGAATGGATTTGCTGAGAGGATGAACATAACATTAAATGAGAGTGCGAGGAGCATGAGGCTGCACTGTGGGCTACCCAAGACGTTCTGGGCAGACACGGTGAGCACCTCTACATACTTGATCAACAGGGGACCATCAACTCCCTTGTGGTTCAAGATTCCAGAGGAGGCGTGGGCAGGAAAGGATCTCAAGTACTCACACCTGAAAACCTTTGGTTGCACTGTTTATGTTCATGTTGATCCAGAGAAGATAAATAAGCTTGATGCTAAGGTTCTGAAGTATTACTTCATAGGCTATGGCTCAGATATGTTTGGTTACAGGTTTTGGGATGACAAAAACAGAAAGATCCCGAGATATTGTGATGTGACGTTTGATGAATATGTCCTATACAAGAACATAGAGCAGAAGGTTTCAGAGACTACGAAGCAAGTGGGAGTTGAGTTGAGTTGCAGAAGACTACACCAAAGAAGATACTCAAACAACTCCATAGACTGTTGCTGAAGATCTGTGATGGAGCAAATGACACATGAACATGTGTTGAGGAGATCATCCAGAACCATCAGAGCACTAGATAGGTATTCACCTTCATTACATTATATGTTGCTATTTGATGAAGGGGAACGATAATCTTTTGATGAGGCCCTACAGGTGGAGGATTTACTTAAGTTGGAACAACCCATGGATGATGAGATGAGCTCACTTGAGAAGAATGACACGTGGGTGTTGACTGAGTTGCCTGCAGGGAAAAGAGCTTTGTTGAACAAGTGAGTGTTAAGAATCAAGGCTGAACCAGATGGCAAAAGGAGGTGCAAGACTCAGATAGTAGTAAAAGGGTATTCACAAAGGAAATGTATGGATTACGTTGAAATATTTTTTTTCATGTTGTGAAATTAACTACTATTCATATTCTATTGAGCATTGTTACATCGGAAAATTTGCATCTTGAGAAAATGGATGTAAAAATAACATTTTTACATGGATATCTGGACAATGAGATCTATATGCAGTAACCAGAAGGATTTGTTGTTCTGGGGAAGGAACACATGGTGTGCAAGCTCAACAGAAGCTTGTATGGGTTGAAGCAAGCACCAAGGCAATGGTACAAGAAGTTCGAGAGCAAGAGTGAAAAGGATCAGCGTTGTTACTTCAGGAAATACACTGATTCTTATGTATTTCTACTCTTGTATGTGGATGATATGTTGTTTGTAGGATCTCGTATGAGAGAGATAAACAATATGAAGGCAAACATGTCTTCAGTTTATGGTATTAAAGATTTGGGTGCAGCGAAGCAGATTCTTTGGATGAGGATAACTCAGGATAAATCTGCTGGCACTTTAAGTCTATCCCAGGAGCAGTACACTGAGAATGTTTTGGCCCAATTCAGGATGAGTGGTGCTAAGCCCAAGAATACTCCTTTGACAAATCACATAAAATTGTCAAAGGAGTAGTCACCCAAGACAACTGAAGAACGTGATCAGATGGCGCTGGTTCCATATGCTTCAGCAGTTGGAACTTTGATGTATGTTATGGTCTGTACAAGACCTGATATAACACATGCAGTATGAGTGGTTAGCAGGTACATGGCGAATCCGACGAAAGAGCATTGGGAAGCCGTAAAGTGGCTTCTGAGATATCTGAAAGCTACATCAAGTACTTCACTTTGCTTTGTAAAAGATAAAGTAATTTTGCAAGGTTTTGTAGATGTTGATCTTGGTGGTGATATGGACTAGAGCAAGAACACATCTAGATACATTTACAATATAGGTGGTACAACAGTGAGCTGGATGTATAGGCTTCAGAAATGTGTTGCTCTTTCATCTACTGAAGTTGAGTACGTGGCAATAGCTGAAGCTGGGAGGGAGATGATATGGTTGGCAAATTATCTGGAAGAGTTGGGCAAGACGCAGAGCTACAAGATTATGTATTCAGATAGGTAGAGTGACATACAGTTGGTGAAGAATTCAGTCTATCATTCGAAGACTTAGCATATCATAATGCGGTATCATTTCACTCGTAGGGCATTGGAAGAATGCGGCTTGTGCTTAGAGAAGATATAGGGTCTTATGCTTCCGAAGAATCCAGAAGACATGTTGATGTTGGGAAACTAAGGTTGTGCAAAATCTCGGTTTGTCTTATGTAGATGTATTTCTACAGATAATGCGGTGAAGATATTGATGATGGCAAGACTTTGTTGAAGAATGTTGTTTTGGTGACTGAATCAGTCTCCAAGTGAGACAATTGTTAGGTTGTCGAGCCTGATTAATATGTAATATTTTTTATATATTAATGTTCACGCGTCTCGCAGTTCACAGTTTAGGCTGCACTACAGCTGTGGACGGTGTCTAACAAGACAATGGATTGGACGGTGCACATGGGCGGCTGGACGGTGGTCAACACGGGCGATTCGACGGTGCAAGCTGGAAAGCGTGTTGTGTAAGAAAACGTGTTCAAGTTGGAGTGTTGCACTTAGTCATAGTTTTGTCTATATATATATTTCTCCATTCACGTATTCAGTAAGAGAGAAAGAACAATCATCAATATACATACTGAAACCGCTGTGGAGGTTACCTCGAAGATGTGTTACCACGTAAAACTCTCTCACGTGTTCTCTCTAGCTTTCCCAAATATCTTTCTCAATTCTTGTTCTTCTTCATCACTTTCTGTGTATGTTGCGAAATCGATCCTAACAGTTATTAACTATAGTTTTAACCGTATACTCATATTTATTACCACATGTGAAATATAATGGAATATTTTAAATGTTATCTCAATAAATACATAAAGTTATGTCACAAGTAACAAAAATATTCAACATTAGCACCATTCAAAATTAACACTAATACTATTTAACATTTACATCATTCAATTACAGTTCTCCCTTGAATTATACATTCGTGAAATCTAAAAGTATGTAAAAATCATACTTCTGTTATTAGTATTTATTAATATTATATTATTATACTAATATTATATTTTTATATAATAACCATGGTTATAATCATGGGTATGACTAAAATACCATAATCATTACGGGTAGAAAATTCATCATCATAACCGTATTGCACCGTAATGGTACGGTTAACCATATAAAAAAATAACGGTTATAACCATGGTTTTGGGATTTTCACCGCATCATTGCCGACCCTAGTTTTTTGTTTTTTTTACATAGTTGATACTTATATATATTAATATTATTTTCTATTGAAATTTATAATATTTATTCACACTTATGTTTCAAAATGTTATTATTTAGTCACATTGACTAACGTTATAAACAAAAATTAACTTAGATATTTCTCTTCACATCTTTATAACAATGTTCGTCTTCATCAAGTTCATTATATTCTTCAAATGGATTTATTATTTCTTTTTGAAAATATCGAACCAATGAGATGTTTCGGATTCAATTTTTGCAAAATAAATAAATAATTTTGATGAAAATGATGATAAAACTGGGCCTCCACTTTGTATACCGGTTGAAGTCTCTTCTATACTTTAAAGCTCTTTCTCTAAATACATATCAATCAGGCCCAAATAAGAATTTTCTGTTTTGTTAAATAACATTGCGATTTGCAAAATCGTCTTCAAAACCCTAAACAAGACAAAAGTTATATATATTAGAATACAAGTATAAATTTATATATATATATATATATATATATATATATATGCAGTCCAGATACAGCCATAGCTGAGATGCCAAAAGATGGATGCTGCAGCAACAACAATGCAAAAGTGAGAGGGAGAGGGAGAGGGAGAGGGAATGGACTGGCATATGGTGGTAAGGTGGTCCTTTGTGAATGTGTAGTGTATAGGAAGATATCAATAGAGAAGGAGGAGAGGGTGGTCCTCTTCCTATAACCATCGTTATACCAAAAAACATGGACTCTTCTTTACTTATATACATATTTTACAAAACAATGTATTTAGTTTTAAAATTATTGAAGTGTACGTCACGTATACGTAATTATTTCTCATTAATTAGTATTTCAAGTGGGCGATAGATATTTCAAAATACAATATACATATATAGAAAGAGATAATCTTATCGCATTATAAATATAAAAAATAAAGTTCTGAAATATTTATAGAATTTACACAATATTATGAATAATATTTTCTTAGAATTCATAAAATAAAGAGCTATTTAAAAATGAAAAGGGATCAAGATGATTTAGGTCATAGTGAGCTATCTCTAGATTTGATTTCGTTGAAAAACTTTATATATTAGTTTCGTTAACTTTGTGTTATAGTTAAATTTATTTTCCTGATAATATATCTTATATATAAATTCAATTTCTGAATTTAATAACTTTATTTGACTTTAGATAAAACTTAAAAATCGTTTTATCATCATAAAAAAAATACTTATCATAGAAAAACTTTTGAATATTTTTGCAAATTTTTTAAATGTTTTCCATTAAAATTGTGTTATATTTTCATTTAAACATAAAAGTTTAATTTTAAAACAAAAATTCGAACCCCTTACTTTAAAAATCATTTTCAAAATAAAAATTATATTTTTTTGATAAAATTTATTTAGAAATTTCCCCCATTTTTTTTTATTAAATTTACCAATTTTTTAGAATAAATAATAGTATAATATAAGGATCAATTAATTATAAAATTTAGAATTTTTTATTTTTAGAAGCAGTTAATAATTTTCATATATATTTCCCTCTCACGATCTTACTAACGTCTGTACTTATTTCATAATACAAAATTAAGGCATTATATTGATAATCATTTTTTAATATGGATTAAATGTTAACTAACCTCATTAAGTTATAAATGAAATTGATTCCACGGTTTTATAATGACACATACGTCACCCTGATTTAGGGCAATGACGACAGTTGGATCCCTCAGACTCATTAGTCATCACTAGTCAAACTGTCTTTACGAAAATAAATGATTTATGAATTAATCATCATCATTAATTAGTTAATTAATTAATGTAGCAACGATTTCATATTAGCGTTTCTTGAAACAAGAAAGCTTGTATGGTGCACCCTCTACTTTTGATTTGGACCAACTTGCACCCCGAACTATTTATTGATGTAAAATCAAATCATTATAATTGAATCTTAATTTATAGTTGGACATTAGTGTGAATGAATGACACATGATGTTCGATGGATATAGTAACCCAATTCACAAAGAAATCAATCCCATAATTGTATAATCTAATAATGATTAATCGTGCATTAAAGAATAATAGAGATTAGTTTAATTACTTTCTAATACTCTTCCTTAAATCAACCTCGTTATATTTGCACATGCCAACCATTCCCTTCAACTTAAGGAAAATATTGGTCTTCAATGACAATATATATTGGGCCAAAAAAAAAATGACAATATATCAGCAACTTGTTCCTTGCTTTTATAATATTCTTGGACAATCTCGCAATCCTTTACTAAATCTATGCTGAAGTGATACTTAATGTTGATATGCTTGCTCTTTTCATGAAAGCCGAGATTCATTGACAAAGTAATTGTCGACTGATTATCACATTTAATATTTGTTGGATGCTCCTGCTTGTCGTGTAACTCTACAAGCATCTCACACAATCAAACTGCTTAAGAAGAGCAATACTTCGTTGCAATATATTCGACTTCTGCCGTGGATAAATACACTACTTGCTTATTCTTCAAAGACCAAGAGAAAACTCCAAAAAATATCTATCATCTTTTTGAGTAACTTCAAGACCCAAAAAATATGACATGAGCCTTATATCTATCATCATGAATTCTAGGACCATGGTCTCCGTGTAAAGCCTGGGATCATCTCACAATTATTACAAGTAAAAATGAGGTATCAACTTATAAACACACAATGAGTATTTCACCTTCCTCATTAACCTTCACATACGACATATGCTCAAAAAGACATTTAGTGAATATGTGACATTGGAAATACTTGTCGATCTTGGTGTACCATGCCCTTAGTTCTTGCTTAAGTTTGTACAAAGCTTTCTTCATATTGTAGACCTTTTCTTCATGTACTTGCCTGACATAACCTTCTGGTGTATTAACTTGACATTCATTTGGTGTATTCTTCAACTTCTCTATGTAGCAAGAGCAATAATCATCTATGTAGTGTCTAATCAGGCAACTGGCAAGAACAATAATCATCTATGTAGTGTCTAATCAGGCAACTGGTGCAAACAACCACAAAGTAGTAAACCCCTCGCTTTTTCTTGTAGCCTTTAACCACCAGTTATGAGTTAAACCAGATCGGTCGAGTCGTTTTTTTACTATTTCGGTCGGGTAACTATATTTTCGGACCGAAATTTCTTCAAAAAAAAGTCGGGCCAAAAGATGGTATAAGGAAAAAGAAACCGTCCATTCGGATTTCAGATTTTCAGACCAGAATTTCGTTTTAAACCGAAAAACCAAAAAAGACACATTCAAAACCAAAATAAGTATTTAAAATCACATTAAATAACAAAATAACTCGATTTAACAATGTTTACATAACTTTCTACGAAACCGATTAAACAACTAAAATAACAATTAAATAACAAAATTATTATTTGTTTGTATTCATTGATTAATTATAATAATTAATATAATATATAAAATTATATACGTATAAATGGTTGGACCGGACTTCACGGTCTTTTATATTTGTAGATCGAACAGTCTAAAATAGCGTTTCAGGAAAAAAATCCGACCATAAGCCGAACCATACATTTTCGGACTGTTTTTTTTTCGGTTTGAACCGAATCGATTTTTAACGGATTTCCGGGCCACCCGTTTTTTATTTCACCCCTACCACCAGTTGAGCCTTCAACTTGTCAATATCTCCATTAGGCTTGTACTTGATCTTGTACACCCAGTTTAGACCAATTTGTTTCTTAACTTCTGGAAGAGTCGTCAACTCCACGTGTTATTCTTCTCAATTGCACAAATCTTCTCATGAATAGCATGAACCCACGTCTCATCTTGTGAGGATTCAATATATATATATATATATATATATATATATGTTTGTGGATCATAGTAAGCAAATAAGAAAAAAAATTATAATTTCCTCATCTGATGCATCTGTGTCTTTAGACAAAATATTGTCTTGCAAATGAGCTTGTAAGAATCATTGTCATTGAAATCGCCGAGAAAATACTTTTGAAGTTGGTTGTTCAAATAATGGACTCTCACGTGATAATTTTGCAAAGACTGGAGTAACTTTTTCATCCTCTGTCAGGAAGAAGTCAAACAACTTATTTGCCTCAACGCTCCAATCTTATTCACATTGTTCATCAAAGTGACATCGTTGTTAACAATCGTTTTCTCTGTCACTGGATCAAACAATCGATAATCCTTAGTCGGAGTAGTATAACCAATAAAGATATACTTTTGGCTCTTGTTGTCAAGAATATTTTTAAAGCTATTAGGTACATGTGCATACGCTATACATCTGAACACTCATAAATATGAAAAAGAAGGAATGTGACATGTCCATACCTTGTAAGAAATCTTCATATGGAATCCTTTCGTTGGACATCTGTTCAGTACATGAAATGCATACGCATTTGCCTCACCCATAACTGTTCTGGCATGCTCCTTGTTCGTAACATACAGGGGACCATATCCATAATGGTTTGATTCTTCCTCTCAGCAACACAATTCTGTTGACGCGTGCACCTCATTGTCAACTGTGTTTAATTCCCACATCTTTCAAGAATCCATCATCATGCGAGATACTTAGTCCTTTGTCTGTCCACAGAGTGTTTACTCTATCCCCACTCCCTATGTCTCAACATAGGATTGAAACTCCTTAAAGATGTCAATTGTCTCTGACTTGTGCTTCAAGAAGTAAATCTATGTTTCTCAATTGAAATCATTGATTAAAGTAAAAATATATATATATATATATATATATACTTATACTCATGATTGGAATGTACCTCTAGCGGCCCACAAAGGTTGGAGTGAATTAGTTCCAATGAATTTGTTATCCACCATGATTATCTTGATGGAAATGATTCCCTACATTTCTTCCTAATAACACGTGTCTCACACACATTCTTCATAGAAGAAATATGAGGTAAGTCAGACACTATTTTTTTGTTTGAGTTAAGAACTCTAAGCTATTAAAATTCACATGACTGAATTGTTTGTGCCATAACCACGAGGAATCTTGTACGAAGTAGCTTAAAAAAGAAATAGCTTACTTGATATGCAAAGCGAAAAAACAATTTGGGGACATTTTCACCTTCACAATCAAGCGACGACGACTATCTTTAATGGACTCATCCAAACAATATGTAACATGTATTCTCGTATTGTTTTCTAGAATCTCACCTCTGATCAAATAGACTCATGCAAACTTATGATCTTTACGACCTTGAGTCTTAGAATCTCCCCCTTCCAATTAGAGTAGTCATATTGTTGTTTTTTATCATCTCCTAATGTCAATTGACATGGCAAAGCTTCCTCAATGTTTTTCCCGATTTCTCCTTAAGTCATTGCTCATGCACATGGATAGAACCCATGAACTCATCCTCTATCATAGTTGATAAATCTTTGGATTCTTTGATTATCGTAATGATATACTCAAACTTCAAGGTAAGTGGGCGAATAACCTTCTCAACAATTTTTGGATCGATTATTGTTTTAACATTGCTATCCATTTGGTTAACAGGAGTCAACGTCCTCGAGAAATAATCAAATATTAACTACGATCTCTCCATCTGGGAAAGCTCAAACTGTCTTCCCACAATCTGAAGGCGAACTTTCTGAACTCTCTCGACACTTTTGTATGTATTAACAAGAGATTCTCACGCCTCTTTTGCGGCCTTTGCGGTTGCCATCTTATTAAACGCGATCGAGTTTAATGTCTAAAAGATGTAATATAATGATTTACGTCATTTCTTACAGTTTTCTCGTAGCGTCCTCTGCTCATCGTGTGACAATCCCTCGATAGTAGTCAGCTTTATGAATCCATCCTCAACGATCTCCATAAGTTTTTGGTACCCAAAAAGTACATCCATTTGAATCTTCCACTAGTTAAAGTTTTTCTCATCAAATTTGGGAAGCTGAAGTTGAAATGATCCATTACTTTTTGAAGCTATCGTCTTTCTCGAATCACACGAAATACTCTCAGGTCACTGAACTTTCTAGACTTGCGAACTAATCTGGTCGATCCGACTCTAATACCAGATGTTGGGACTCAGACTAGTTTATATATGTAATACTTTTATTTGTATTTCTTAAACAATACAAAGCCCTTTATAGAAATTTACCACTTATTAACTATTCTAATTATATGACATAACAAATTTTTTAAAAAACATAATTACATAACATATAATATAATAATTATCAATCAATCATTCAATAAATATTGATTTAATTATTTATTTTTTAACAACCTTGATTTCGTTTATAGTCGTCGCTCCTAAACCAATGCATGATCCTAATTGATTAAGTCTCTTGTGAAAGAGTACATTTATGAAGTCAAGGTCCTCCAACCAAGACCCTTCCTTAGTATTCTAATCCTTTGGAAGTGATGCCCTATAAGATCCTTTTAAGCTTATTTAGCTTTTTCAAGCAAAAACTATATACGTGTTTATTAATTACATTTGATGTTAATAGTTGAATCACCATTTGTTTGACAAGATTGGTGTGAGTTGTGACTTCAACTCACGTCAAAGATGATAATGAATAAATCATTGTTAAAAAATTGTCGTTCATTTGAAGTAGGGTGACAATTCGTGTGTGTCGTATCTAATCGTGTCGTGTATAAACGGATGTCGTGTGTCAACAGATAAATCTTAAACGTGATTGGAATGCGTATGTTGTGCCGAAACACTATGGTAAGTCTAAACCCTAGAATTCATTTCCAGTTTTCAAGTTCATTTCTTAGCTATTGATGATGACTGAAAATCTGAAATGAGGTAAATGTTGTCTCTTATTATCTACTTGAATACTTGAACATTCATGTCGATTGACGAAATTGAAATGCTGAATGTGGAAGGGATCTAAAAGTTCAATTCTGTAAAACTTTGATCTTTTTTACTGTTACTCAAATTTATGTTTCTTTATGTTAATGTTCTTTTCATAAGTAGGTTATGGATGCCATATTGAAGTGAAAGACCTTAATGAGCTTGAAGTTCGGGACTTGGATGCAAGGCAAGAGATTTTGGAGTTTCTTGATTACTTGTGGTTGATTAACTTACACCCCTTGCTCACAGCTAATGCCACTCGGGTTGATGCTGATAATGGTGAAGTGACAAAGAAGGATTCATTAGTTAAACAATTGTATAAATTGCATATCAAATAAATGGATCAAGCTTTGTTGCCTTTGGTAGATTTGGTATCGAATGAAATATTGGAAAATTTTCATCCTCTGGATGTCTGTGGGAACATTTCAATGAAACATCGTATTCCTACTAATTGAAGTTTATCCATTTAATAACAATTCAATGAAACATACCTAACTATTTAATCAAATACAACGATTACATGTTTAACATATTAAAAACATTCTAAGAATACATATGTAACCATTTAAGCACATTACAAGTTTACATATGTAACAATTTAATCACATTCTAGGATTACATATGTAACCATTTAATAACATTTCAAGTCTTGAATCACCTCTTAAATCAGGTTCTGAAGAACATCACTACATACTACAACCACCTTGCTTCCATTTCAACAAAAAATGTAGCATACAACTACCATTTCAACATCAGTACAGACTACATCTTGTACAAATTAAATCTTGTTAAGCCCATTGACCAAAAGTGCAGAACACATCACTGTTAATGCGACATACAACTTCCATTTTTTTTCGATTTGACGCAACAGCAGAAGCTCGTGCATTCACCAATTCGGATTTTAGTTGTCCCTCCACGGCTTGAAACTTCAACAGGGCGTTTCTTCCATAGGGGCACATGGGTGGATCTTTCCATTCCGAATGTAACCGGGATTTTCTACGTACTACAGAAGACAGAAAAACATACACTAGTAGCAATCATGAAAAAAAACGAAAATTGAAGATATTGTTCCAATTAGGGTTCTTACCAAAATTATGATTTTTTCACAATTGAAGGTTTTGAACAAGGGGCACAGAGTGGGTCAGACATTGACGCACATCGTTGATGAAGCAAGTCAGTCCCAAATTCACAAGACCCGCACCCTACAACAACATATTCATAAAGAATCATAAAAATCAAAGTATCAAGTTATAATCACAACCATTAGCAAATATCAGACCCGAGAAGAGGATCTTATCAAAGCAAAGTAAAAAATATTCAATTTTAATCAAACAGTACTGTCATTTGCAAACTGAACTGAATTACAGGATGATTCTTACGAAATTTGCTGAAATATGGAGAAAAGGCAACTTACAACTCCAGTCGGCATAATTTCATGGGTCGGGCGGAAAATCTGCGACTCGCTAGCAGACCTAGTGTCCCAAATCGGACAACACTGCAGAGACAGAGAACATTTAGGAATTTCACGCTCGAAATCGGAGCGAAAACGTCATGCGAGCAACAGAATCAGCTAACAATGAGGAGAATGGCACTTTTAGAAGTTCATATGGATTTAGGCTCATGTATGCACATGACAGACTTAATGGTGATATTTGACGATGAACAGTAAAAATGATCACTTAGTCACATATTGAAACTTATGTAACCATTCTGCACAAGTTATAACTAATTAATCACATGCGCAAACATGTCTAACCATTCAATTAATTAACCTTTTTTTTGTTCAAATTAATAAATAGTAACAATGACCAAACTAATTGATTTTTGTCTTGTATTCATGACATATTAAATTTTAGTTATGTTTTCAACTATGTAAAATAGAAAAACAATTAAAATAATAATATTAATTATATATATATATATATATAATATATATATATATATATATTACAATAAATTAAACGTATATTTAAATTTAAAAAAAAGAAGAGAAAAATGTTTTTTGGATATTATACTTTATCACATTTAATATAATATATTTTTTTTAAAAATAGTTTTTTTCTTCATATTTTTAGTAATATACGGTATATAAAATTCATTTTTTAGTATTTGCATATATTATTTTCGAAAGTTTTAATATTTTTATTTCAAATTAAAAAAATTCTATTTAATTTTTGAAAAAGAAAACAATTCTTATTTAATATTTTAATAAAATATTATACAGCAAAAAATCTATTTGTTTTGATATTTTGTATTTCTTTTATATTTTAAATAACATGTTAGTTTTTTAGACCATGATCCAATTGTGTGATGTTATGTCAACAAAACTTGTATAATTTTCAAAGTTAACGGAATTGTTGGACATAAATTTCACTTTTCCATATAAACCAATTAGAGTGAAACATAATATATCCAAAAAAGCGTCAAAAAATAAATTACATTGAAAAATAAATGTAAGAATATTTATATTTGTTTTTGTCAATTTACGTATAACTTTTTAATGAATCAAACATTATATTAATTTGTGCATGTATTAGAATATTATTAATACACGTATCCATCCAAACATTGTATACTAGAGAACTGACTCGCGCTTTGCGCAGATTATAAAAATTATATAAGTTATTGTTATTTTAATTGAATATAAAGTTTAAATTATTATATGAATAAGCAAAAATAACTGAAATTTATTTTTAATTATATTGATAAGATTAACTAAAATTTTAAAATGAAAGTGTTTCCATTTTCAGTATAATTTTAATTAATATTCTTCAATTTACTGTATAAATTTTATAACATTTATTATTTATAGTATATTTTTATGAGTTAGTTTTATATAAATTTTATAACATTTATTATTTATAGTATATTTTTATGAGTTAGTTTTATCTATGAGTATTTATAGATATTTATCTATAAAATATTTGTCAATTATTATAATACTTTTTTATTATAATTATACATACTTTTAAACTTTTATATTGACAAATTAATGAGAGTGAAATATTTTAAATATATTTAGTATTTATTTAATTAATGAAAAGTTATTTAATTGATTTAGTTATAAAATTAAACAATATTGAGACAATTTTATTATTTTGTATGATAATAAATAATAATATTTTGATACAAAATGAATATAGTAAATGTGGAGGTGAGAAAGAATTTGTAACGTGTTATGAAAATCGATTAGAAGCTTCAGAAGAATTATAAGGCTTCTGAGGTACACATGGTGAATCCACGTCATCGACTGTTACAAAATTTATTCATCAACCTATGAAAATTCTTCCTTTTGACATCTAAACATGATAAACGCTTATGTGTCTTAATAATAGAGGTTGTAACCAAATTAATATATATACACGTCACATATATTAGTATATCTTAATATTACGTTAATTAATACTTGGTTAATATGTATATTAACTAATACAAACCCACCTAAATACATTTGTATTTTTCTTTCAATTTATATTGATTTTATAATCAGAGGAAAATTATTGCGGCAACCCAAACTTTAATTGCTACAGATATCGTGCATATACCATATATATATAGTATTAAGAGTGCAATTTCTATAATCACTAGCTATATGTTATGTAGGTAGGTAGGTAGGTGCCTGATTATTCAATGAGAAAGTGAGCTTTGCCCCAAATCGTGTAACATATAGAGTCAGACAATAATTGTATGATGGAATTGACACACAGAGGAACAAATCAATTCACACATGGTTCTTGGCCAAAAAAAAAAAAAAAAAAAAAAAAAAATTCACACATGGTAATACATAAATAATCAACGGACGGGACACATTTTTAAAATGACTGAAGAATTTTAAAAATATATTTTATGATAATACTAATAAAAAAACATACATTTTAGAGTAGAAGTTTGATTTATCTATCCTGAATATACTGAAAATAATGAAAAAGATTTTAATTTAATATATTTATAAATTTATATGTATTTGAGATATTATTATTATAAATAATAGATGTGTAAATTACTTGGGGTTAAATAATTCTAATTAGTAGGGTTATATATTAAATTGCTAGTTGAACTCATCCTATGTACAAATTGTTAGTTGATAAAAATTGCTAGTCTTCTAAGATAAAATAATTTAATAGCTCTGTTCATTTTTTCTGTTAGATTTAATAAAATGAAAATAAAAAGTTTTGCTATGATGATAAAATGATTTCAAATTTTATATAAAAAATGTCAAATAAATTGTTATAATTCAAAAAACGAATTGAAGTATAACATATATTACAAAGAATAAAATAAATAGAGATAACTACAACACAAAATTAACAAAACTAGGATATTTATAAGAAAAACTCAAGCCTAAATTTTACTTTTGATATTTGTGACATATAATATCGTTCCAATTTTACTTTTGATATTTGTGACTTATAGTAACGTTCCCAGAAGGGGTACTATCGAATCGGGTAAATTCAATACTAGACGTTTGTTAGCATTTTAGTCTTCCTTCTCCTTTCAGTAGGGTTGGGCATGAGCTTGTCTGTCACCGAACCGGTTCAGAACCGTATATTATCTAAAATAAAAGTACGATTTGATCCCTTCGTCTGAATCGCTCCGTACTTTTGCTGATTTACCGTACTTGTTTTGAACTGGTTCATGCGAACGCTTTTATTTAAAGATATTTTTCAATCCACTACTATTCAATCCAAAACAACTCAATGACGTTAAAGCTATCCACAATCCACTGCCTTATTATTTGAAGTTGTCGAACCCTTCATCTGAATCCACTGATGTTCAATCCAAAAAGAAATGGCAAACAACTCACTGTTCAGGAATCAAAGTCGATGCAGAAGAACATAAGGACAAATGTTGAACGTCGAAGAACAGAAGAACGAAGAACAGAAGTGTAAACACATGATTTTGGCTCGGGGTCAAAATATCGTACGTGAGAAACCGAGAAAAATCGAGACGAAGAAAGGAACAATAAAATAAATCCCAAACCCTAAACCTTAACTCCAAACCCTAAACCCTAGATCCTACAAAACCCTAAACCCCAAACCTTAAAACCCCAAACCCTAAACCTTAACCTTAAACCCTAGACCCTAAAAAAAAACTAAACCCTAAACCTTAAATCCCAAACCCTAAACCTTAACCTTAAACCCCAAACTCTAAACCCTAAACCTCAAACCCCCAACCCTAAACCCTAACCTTAAACCCCCAACCCTAAAACCCAAACCATAAACCCCTAAACCTATGACACCCATTTTTGGCCAAACACCCACCATGACATCCATTTTCGTCCAAATTCCCACCATGCCACAAATCACTCCCAATTGGCACCAAAAGTCTCCTAATTGCCATCACCATTTGATCACCTTTGCTCATCATTGGCCAAATTTTCTCCAATTACCACCCAAAGTCTCCTAATTGCCATCACCATTTGGCCACTTGATCACCTTTGTATATCCTTGGCCAAATTCTTTCCAATTACCACCAAAAGATCTAGGCTTGTCCAAATGAACCGGTTCAGACGAACTGGTCTGGAACTGGTTTGGTTCGAACCGGTTCGGCCGAACTAGTTCTAAAATCAGCCTAGTGTTTTTAGCCTTCAAATAGAACAGTTCAAAATAGTACCAAAAATCCAGTTCGAATCGGTTCGACTCGACTCGTTTTTTGATAATAGTTTATACTTAAATTTAAATCAAACCACTTTAAACCTATATAATTTTAGAACCGGTTTGAAGCAAAATCAGCTAAACCGGTCTGAAATTAAACCAAACCTAGAGATGTTTTCAATAAACCAAACCTAGATATATATTGGACTCTCGTATGTTGATGTTGGGCAGGATTTTAGTCGGTTGTGGAACAGATTTTCAATCGGTTCAGTGTGTTTTTCAGTCGGTTCAGTGTATTATTTAGTCAGTTCAGTGTTTTTTCAATCGGTTCAGTGTTTTTCAGTTGGTTCAGTATTTTTTAAGACGGTTCAGTGTGTTGGACAAGATTTTCAGCCGGTTTAGGTTCGGTTTGAACCGGAATATTTCCGAACCAAAATTGATATTTAAAAAAACAGACCAGAACAGTTCGAACCGGTTCTGAATCGACTCGAACCAAACCAGTTCTTTTTTCCTTAAACCAGACCAGTTTTTTTAGAAACAGAAAAATGTACTAATTTTTTTCAAACCAGGCCAGTTCAGAACTGGTTCGACCCTGAACCGGTTCATGAACAAGCCTAAAAAGATCTCCTAATTTCCATCACAACTTGCCCACTTGATCACCTTATAATGTTGTTTGAAAAACTCTATAAAGGATGATGCAAGCTTCAACAAATGGGAAGAACAAGGAGTTGTCGTAGCTTACAGCATCAAGGAAAGAAAATAGTGAAAAAAAAAAAAAAAAAAAAAAGAAAGGGAGCAGAGAGAAAAAAAAAATCAAATTGAGGTATCAAGTGAAAAATACAGAGAAATTGAGTGGAAAAAAAATCGATGAGTTCCTCGTACAGTATCTAAACTTTAAATAACTTAGGTGTATCTCTCTCGTATTCCATATTGTATTTATATTTCTTCATGTGAATGAAATTTATCTTATTGATATTATGTGTTAATAGTTATACTTCGTATAAAAACCGTACTCGGTTTTGAGTTTGGTATAACTTTGAGGTCATTTTAGGCATTTGTGAAAGTTATGGGGGATTATTTCGGTCTAAAACAATATTTTCAAAACTGACTTAGGTCATTCCTGAACTTTGATGAAGGTTATAACTCGGTTCTTGGACTCTCGGATCATTCTGGGACTTTACCGAATGTTAAAAACCAAACCAGAAAAATTTTGGGTCAATTTTGCAATTTTTTAAATATATTTTTTATTCAGCTCAAAATTTTAAAAAATTACATTTTGTTCCCTGAACCTTTCTGGACATCCCATCACTTTTCAAAATGTTACAAATAAGTCTATAATAATTTTTGGGTTATTTTGGAACTTTACCAAGTGTTACAAATAAGTCCAGAATAGTTTAGGGTCAATTTTGTAATTTTCTGTAAAAAATATTTTCAGTTCAGTTATAATTTTTAAAAAATAACATTTTTTATTCCAAAACTTTTCTGGACATTCCATAACTTCTCAAAGTGTGACAAATAAGTTCAGAATAATTTTCAGATTATTTTGGAACTTTACGACGTGTTACAAATAAGTCTCAGAATAGTTTAAGGTCAATTTTGTCATTTAAAAAAATATATTTCCAATTCAGCTAGAATTTTAAATAATTGCATTTTGGTCCCCAAACCTTTTTTGGACATCTCATGACTTGTCAAAGTGTTACAATTCTGTCATTTGTGTATTTTTGACATGTTTAAAATGGACCCAAAGTTAAGCCACCATTTTCTCGAGCATGATTAACTTTATTATCTCTTGTTTATTTATTTGAAATTAACTCGTAAATAAAAAATGATTGTATATGGTTTAGTTAGTTTTTTGAAAAACTTATGTAATCTTTTGGGTCAAGCATGATCAAAACGGGCAATTCAGGTAAATGAATTCAAAGCAAGCTAAAGCACCAAAAGGGCGGATTATGAGCCCGCGAGCTCATAAAACGTAATCAAACCCCTGAACTCAATTCTCTGGACGTAGACCTTTCCAAGCCCTAGGATGTTAATACCATGTACCCTATGCAATTTTAAGATTCCGATTAACCTTTAATTAATCGGTGTTGACTCTTTCATTTTTCGGTCTGGTTGATAACCCCGCTCGACCGGACTCGTCGCTCGCCAAGACCCGACATTTTCGAGCGAAAAAAAATAATATTTAAAACGGGTGGGGAAAGTCGGATTTGACGTCCGACAAGAAGAATGTGGTTTATTCTAATGTTCAGAAATGCAGGTTCTCAATATTGCGCCAGAGAACAAACAACTCACCGGGAAAAAACGGAAGAAAGTCGTTGATCCCGATGAAGATAGGCGTCGCTACTGCTGCTGCCTTGGCTCAGCTGCCACTCGTCGCTCGCCACGAAGATAGACGAATTAACTCAGAAGAGAGCCTTGCCTCGACACGAAGAACTCAGAAGTAGAAGTGGCAAGTATGGCTGATCATGGGCGGGTCGGGCCAGACTTGGAGGCAGGACCGAGACCGAAATTTCGGTCTTGACTTTTGGAGGACCGAGATTGACTTTGGCCAAAAAAGTCTGTCGAGTCGGTCTTGCTAGACTCAGGCCGATCTCGGTCTTGGACCGAAATTTTTGGTAAAAAAAAATCACTTGGATTGACCAAAAAAATCACTGAAGTTTTGGTCTTGAACCCGTTCGCTCCTCATCTTCCATCGCATTTTTCTTATGGAACTGATCCAAGGGTTGTTGAATACTTCAAGATCATGAATTACTAGTGTTTCAAGGGTTACACCATGAATTTCTACGGTTTTCTTCAAGGTCGGGTTGGGTCGGTCCTAGTCGGGCTTTGGGGGAAAAAGCTCGATCCCGATCCCGAGACCGACCTTGAAGAAAAAAAATGTATGTTCGGTCTCGGTCCTAATCGGACCGATCTCGGTTCGATCTTGTTGGGAATTCGGTTCAACCAGTCTTTTTTATCACCCCTAGTGGAAAGTGGGACTAGAAATCATTTGTTTTATCAGACCTACCTTTCAAGGCCTATCTGAAAGGGAATACATTACTTTTTGGTCATGAATATCTTAATAGTACGAACCGCTCCGTGAATATCTTTGCTTCAGAACAATTCAAATTAGGCTCGGTCAACTGGAATGTGTATTATCCATATAGGGGATCTTCCAATTGAGACAATCCATTGGGATTTCGACATGAGACTATGAGAATAAAAAAAAGGTACATATATTGATCCAATTCATCCGCTTATTGTTCGGAGTACATTACTTTAGTGAATTTCACTTAACTTAATTTATCATTTAAGTTCAGTTTTATTTTGAGGTTTATTGATTCTTTATGTAATATATATTAGTATGAAAATAATATTTTTTATTCATTTTACATCCAATTTGAGATTATTCTATTATCATAACACAACATTAGGGTCTTTGTTGCAATTGTTTTTATATATTTTCCATCAAAATAAATTGTAAAACTTAACGAAACTGGTTAAACTTAAATGTTAGTTAACAATTTGTCACGATTTTTTTAACTAACAATTTAACATAAAATATAAGTTCAATTAACAGTTTAATATTTATCACCCTAATAATTATTAATACTATCATTATAAGTATAGATGACCTACTAGTACCTTATTCATTATTAGTATAAAAGTACAATTATGAGTTGGAGTATTTCCACCCCTACATCCAACGGACAATTGACGATAGTTTATTTATACCTAGAAAAACCAACGGACGGGATTGGATATTTTCTTGTCAGATGATATCCAAACAACGCGCAAAGTTAAAATGGCCATGACTTTCCTATCATTGGCTCCTCAGTCACATCATCCAATTTGCATCAGGACCCCTAAGTATTTAGATACCACAACTTTGGTCCATTAAATCTTTTTCTCATTTAGTGTTTTTCACTGATTATGAAATAGGGTGTTCATATTCGATTATTCTGAACGTGATGCCCGTCTTGAAGGGGCGTTGACTGATTTTTATATACGCGTAAGAGAACATGTTATGTCGATATTAGTTAATGCGTGAAACACTTTTAGAATCTTACTGGTTTGGGAGTTGATATTGCTTCCCTGATGATAAACAAACGATACATTTCAGATGGAGGGGAACATCTGTTGTTTCTATGCGCAATGCGATTGTGAACTATCAGGAACGACCTTGAACATAGAGATGTTTTATCCCAGCTTTAGAGAGCTAGATACTGTTAATCGATTTTATTAGATGTTTCATAAACTCCAGTCGTGTGACACATTCTTTTAATAAATATAATTTAATTAAAACAAAGCATATTAAATAAGAACTTTGTTAACTAAACTTTGAATGTATTTGAATATATATATTTCAAATAATTATCATATCCAAAATTTATTAAAGAGACTATATAGCTACCCTTACTCGAATTGAATTATAAATTAAATGAATTTACTGAAAAACTGTTGGAAGATCCATTTACAACCCTACCTATCAAGCTAACTATCCCTATAAAACAAATGCAGAAGGAATTACCTAAATAATACTGCACTCCCATCTTAACCTGAAAATAGCATAAGGATAGAGAATGAGAAATATCAATGTAGTGTCTAATTTTGTGACAAATTTGTTAAAAATAATAATTAATAATATTAATTTCCATTTACTTGAATGAACCTGCAGATGCATTTATTTATCAACACCTTCTTTTCTCACTCTCGAGGTAATATTGCCATTTTGGACGATCCATCCACATTATTGTGTATTTTATTATATTTTGCTTAAGAGTACAAAAAATTACATGTAAGTGAAAAGCACATTGATATTTCGTTATAGAATAGTCTAATTGATTAAATGTTTTATTGGGTATTTAAGTTCGATACTCCACAACTAATGGGTAGAATATTTTGGCAAATAGTTACATAGTCGGTCATTTCGAGATCATTAATTAATGAATTTACAAAATGGATTACAAAATTAGGTGGTATACGATTTGTAACTGGTCTCTTGAACCCACCACTATTATTTTCTTTTGAAATGTAATAACGAACATGCGTGATTTTAGCGTAAATGCATAATAAGTAATACTTGTTTGATAAATAAAAAAGTATAGGTTTTTTAAGGATACCTCAAAGTTTTATAATTTAAGAGTTAACAAATTCAATTTTCTGAATAGGTCAAATAGGTCAAGTATAAGAGGAGTTGATTTTTTTTTTAAATATCCCAAATTTGTTTTCTAAAATATATTTTTCTTCAATTTAGTGTATACTTTAACCATTTCAAACTTTTTCAAATATTATAATTGAGTTCTAATTCGATTGGAGCTCGACCGTGTGCATAGGGGATGATTCGACCCCAATTCGATTGGAAGTTGATTCGATCCCAATTCAATTGGGGCTCCGATCCAGCTCTTGAATTAGACTTGGTCGCCCACCCATGGGGTCAGTTTGGGTCAAGACTCGAACCCGAGCCCGGATAGAGTGGGGGTGAACCCCAATCGAATCGGAACTCAATTGTAATATTTGAAAAAGTTTGAAATGGTTAAATTGTGACATTTTTTAAAGTTTATGTTATTTTTGCATTTTTCAAAACTTATTTGTTAAATTTGGATGGAAAAATTAACGGTTTTGACAAATTTGCACTTTGCCAAACAAATGATTGAAAAGAATTTTACAATTCAAAATTTAGGAAGAAACTCAAAATTTAACAAAATATTACAAAGCAATATGATATTTTATCCATTTTCAGGATAGGTTCAGTATAAGAGGAGTTGGTTTTACCATTTTACCAATTTTGTTTTCTCAAATGTAATTTTCTTCATTTTAGTATATACTTTGTTTGTTTTATTAGCAGAAAGAAAGAAATTATAGTTTTTATTTTGATATGGATGTACGTAGTGCAATTGAGGCTCAAAGTTTTTATAATCTACTTAATTAAATAAGCTTAGCAGTTAATTATTTTCTTAGGAATGTCCCTGATATCAATAAGTTCACATACCCCGTCCGTACAACCACATAACATGTAGCAACTCAAAACCCTAACATAACTTTGTATTGCAAAGCTTGATCCATTTAATTAATAATCTTTAATGTCTTTATCGCTTTATAATTAGAAGTAATTAAATTATTGCAGCTCAGTCAACCAAAAATCAGGCATTAAATATATTTATTTAATTTAATATAACAATATAGAAAGGGGAAACTCCAAGTTGTGATCAATCAATAGCAAATTACAACTACAAGCTCGTGCTCTCAAAAACAGTTAGCCTTTTTGGAAGATTATATTATATTAACTTACTCAACCATTAATTATTCTACATTGCATTATAACTCTTCTTTATGGGATTAGGATGCTCGGTAGTTAACAAAATTTGTAATTGAAATGGGAGTTAATTACTTATTTGGTCACTTATGTTTGACCATGTGACTATTTAGTTCAAACTTATGTTATTTAGTCACTTGTGTTTGACAATGTTAATTTTTTGTTACAATTATTTTAGCTGTCATTTTTTATGAGAAGATATGTCAAAAACACTCTTCTTATTCTTCACAACAAATCTAAACCCAAATTTCGAACCTAGAATTCAATTTTTGGGTTCGAATAGAACCATTGGTTCTGTAGATATTAATTTTTGGGTTCGAACAGAATGTAGAATTCGGTTTTTGGATTCTGTTCCAACCCAAAAAATAAAATTTGGGTTCGAACATAACCCAAAATTAAATTTTGGGTTTTATTCAAACTTAGAGATCAAAATCTGAATTCGAACAGAACCTAAAAATCAAATCATAGGTTCATTTCGTAGAAGAAGAAGATTGTAGTTTGACAAATCACTAACAACTAGTCGAAGAAGAAGGGGATGAAGATTAGAAGAAAAGACATAAGGAAGGGTAGTACATGTAAACACCTTATTTTGGCTCGGGGTCAAAATACCGTACACGAGGAACTGAGACGAAGAAAAAAACAAAAACAAAATAAATCCTATACCCTAAACCCCAAACCTTAAACCCCAAACCCTAAAGCCTAAACCTAAATCCCCAAACCCTAAATTCCCAAACCCTAAAATCCCAAACCCTTAAACCCCAAACCCTAAAGGCTAAACCTTAAACCCCAAACCCTAAAACCCTAAACCTCAAACCCTAAATCCCAAACCCTAAACCCTAACCTTCAAATCTCAAACTCTAAACCCTATACCTTAAACCCCAAACCCTAAAATCCCAAACCCTAAACCCTAAACCTTAAACCCCAAACCCTAAACCCCAAACCTTAAACCTCAACCCATAAACCCCAAACCATAAACCCCTAAACCCATGGCACCCATTTTTGGCCAAACATCCACCATTGCATCCATTTTCGTCCAAATTCCCACCATGCCTCAAATCACCCAATTTCTCCCAATTGGCACTTCATTAACTTTGTTAATTGTACAAATTTTGAAGAGGAAACAATTTAAAGCATAATGTAAAAAAATAGATATAATATTTTACTATAAATATGAAATAAAAATACATACAAGTTGAAAAAGATTATGAAAATATGCAATATTGAGAAAAAAATCAGCATCTCTTTTTGCTTGAGCCACTAGAATATAGAGATCCTGGTTTGGGTGTGATCCAATTCAGTGTTTCTTCATTGAGTTCGATTTAGATCAGGTCGCCATGACCCGGTAGTCTGGGTCTAAACCAGACCAAAGTCCTAGCTATGTCGCTCGAACCACCATAAATTTATTTATTTATTGTCTTTTTTCTTTTGTTCTTGTGCGTATATAGTTATATATATATTTTTTTAACATTTTTTCAATGGACATTTTTTAATAAAAAATCATACTTTTATTTTATTTGATTGTTAAGTTTTAAAAAAAAAAGCATTTTCTTGACTTTTGTTTTCATATTTAAGGTATTAATTTTTTTTTCTTCATATTTTTATGTTTTATATTAAAGTTTTTAAAAATATTTTCAAATGAAAAATATATTTATTTTTCACGTCAGCTTCATTAATCATTTAATAAAAATGAATTGGAATCAACAAAACATAATGTACTATATATACTATGATGGATCACAAATCGTCCAAACATAACTTACATCTATCTATCTATTTATATATTAATTTAGTTAGGTTATGTAGAATTATGACAAGTTTTTAAAGAAATTTTCTCATTCATAATGTCAAACTCATAACTTCTAATTGATCAATGTCAAACATATAATTATCACTTATATGTGGCATGTCATGTAACTTAGTTTAAAATCTTCCAAAGTCTCTCATTCATTCTCTCAATAAGTTATAAAATTTTATTAACCTCTTATTATTTTCTATGTGCATTTATGATTTTTCTTAAGTTTATTCTACTTACTAATTTTTATATTTTATGCAAAATAAGTAGATGCATATATTAAATCTTTTTATTACAAGATAATTTAAGATGAAATACGGATAATTATGTATATTATATATCAATTTTATGAAAATAATAATTTCATGCTAATTTTATGTAGATATTTATAATTATGTATGCAACATAAAATTTATGGTATGAAAAAATAATAAAAATAATTTTAATATAATTGTTTCATACTTTTTTTAGAACTATTTTTATAAAATATCATTGTTATATTATACTAGAATCAACATATATTACAAATTAAAAAACAATTATATAAATTATAATTACTATAACTGATATATATATTCTAATAGTTTGTATTTATTTAAAAATATATGAAAATAATAGATGTCATAAAATGAATTTTAAAATCATTAGTTAACATCATATTCATAATTGTTTACATTTTTTTATTATATACTCATTTATTTCCAAATGTTTTTATAAAATATAATAATGGTTATATTGTATAATATTATAAAAAACTAAAAATAAGTTTAATACGTTTTCATAAAGATAATTAATTTTTATGTTGTGTAATTGAATTAATATTAATTAAATATATTTTAATAAACTGTAAATAATATTGTTATAAATATATATTTATATTTATTTCAAAAATATTATTAATTTATAAACTAAAATAATTATTATATTGCGCAAAACGTGAATAAATTTGGTTATTTTTCATATTGTTTTGAAACATATTTATTTAATTATAGAATTTAGTGTGTTTTAGAGTTCTTAATACTACAAGTTGTATCACTTTATTCGAGAGCTAACTATTTAGACTTTAGGCTTTCCAAACACAAACTCAAACATAACATAAACTAACCCGGTGGTGACGAATAATTAACCCGCGAAATCAATAGAGATTAAATAAACACATAATCTTTACTAACTAATGTCAAGCAAAATTACATATCAGTAAATAAAAATTATTTATTCAAAATAAATACATATTTTAATCAAATATAATATCTTTTTGGCATATTAGGATGTCTTATATGAAATAAAACCTTCCTCACATAAAACTATTTCCCACGGTGACCATTGGGATAATGATAGGGACAACCTCACATGAGTCCAACCCAACTAATACTAGGACACTCCCACACTTAATGAAACAAAACACTCCTGGGAGTTTGGCATGCTGAAGAAGGAAATGGCTCATTGGGCTGTGATAATTAGAAACAGAACGTTTAAGTAGGATGAAACTTCTCTCACTACTTCGAATAAAACGCTTTGTAATTGGAAATCAATTAATGAAGGTATGAACACCCTTAAATTAGGAGCAGGGTGGGTGGTGGCAAATGGTAGGAACATTAAATTCTGACACGATAATTGGGTGGGTAATCAACCTCTGCGAGCTGCTATTTATGGTCCACTGAATTTTGAAGAAGACAAATTGATGGTAGGGGATGTCTTCCACAATGACGAGTGGAATCTAGATAGAACTTCTTTTGACTTCCCCAAAAAGTTTTTAGACATGTTTCGAGATACTCCCGTGGACAAGACCAATGTCTCCTCAGACACTCAAATATGGAATGTCACACACTCGGGGAATTACACCACAACATTAGCATACTCTCTGTTAGCAGGTCATGACACAAATGGCCAGGTACTTAATCAATGGGACCAGGTTTGGAAGATTCAGACTATCCCAAAAAATTGAGTATTTTATTTGGTTGTGCCTTGAAGATAGACTAGCTACCTGCAAACTATTGAATCATAGGGGATGTAGTTTGAGCCCTCTCTGCCAAATTTGTCATTCTGGGGTGGAGGACATAGATCATATATTACGTGAGTGTGAACATGCTAAATAGATGTGGAATTCAGCCATTGATCCGCCAAATCTAGGGCAATCGTTCAACTACCCCTTGAATGAGTGGATCAAGTATGGATGTCAGGAATCAGGAGTCAATATTCAAGGAGTTGAGTGGAAATACTTTTTTCCTTATGCTCTATGGAGCCTTTGGAAAAATAGGAACTCTCTTATTTTTAATGATAAACATGTTTTTTCTTCTGTTTATAATTTATCATTATCTTAGGCAAAGTTTCACCAAAATGTTTATCTTGAGACTGACATTACTAATGAGTTCATTTCCATTGATATTAGTTGGGTTCCTCCAAAAAATGATTGATTTAAAATTAACACAGATGGAGCTGCTAAGGGAAATCAAGGATTTGCAGGAGCCGGTGGGGTCATCCGAGACTACAGGGGTCAATGGGTTGTAGGTTTCTCAAGGAATTTGGATTGCTCGAACATTCTCACTGTGGAATGTTGGGCCATACGAGACGGGCTGATACTGGCGAAGACACTCGGAATAAAATCTATTCACCTTGAAACGGACGCCCTTTCAGCCCATAAGGTAATCTCTGATGAAAATATGTCAAATCAAAAGCTAATGCCCATCATTGCGGATTGCATGAAGTTATTGATGCAGTTTGAAAGAATGCAGTTCATACATATTTTTCGAGAAGCAAATGCGGTAGCGGATATCATGGCGGGTATGACGCTTAACCAGCGACATGTGTTTGAAATTCATAGCTCACATCTGAAGGAAACGATTAACGCGCTTAGAAAAGACGCTGATGACTCTTCTGTTTCGAGAATTGTTAAAGTTAGCTAGTTTGTTTTTTGAGTTGTGTATTTTGAACTTGGGTGATTAGTTTGTCACTTATAGTGGTTTTTAATCCATAATTATATAAAAAACAACTTTAGCCTGATATAATTTAACGAATTAAATTAAATCAATCAGAAATATATTGTAATTTCTTAAAATTACTATACATATTTTATCTGGGTCCAGTTTGAACCTATTCAGATATCATCAATCTTCTTTTCCAAACAACATTTGTCTTTGCGATTGACAATTTATTATGTAATACAATAAAATCGTGTTCTTGAAAATATATGATAGAACAATAATACGATTGCACGAATATTATAATATAAAGAAATTTGGGTTAATTATCTATTTGGTCACTTATGTTTGGTCATGTTACTTTTTGGTTCAAATTTATCTTATTTAGTCACTTATGTTTGATAATATTAATGGTTAAAATTACTAGTTGTCGTTACTATTCCATTATTGTTAGTGAGTTTGTTATGAGATGCAATGTCAAAATATCCTTATGCTTCTTCGAAACTCAAAGGAAGATAAGTTGAAAGACATAATAATCTTTTTATAATTTAAAAATATGTTAAAAATGTTGTATGAAAGAAAATAAATAAATGTTTAATTTGACTCACGGAGTGACCAAATAGGCTAAAACATAAATAACTATTTAACAATATCAAAAAATATAAATGACAAGCTCACATTTTGCAAACATAAATGACCAACGAAGTAGTTTACTCAATAAAATTTTCTACCATAATCGTGTATAAGTATCACGACACGCCCAATCAAGAATGAAACCGAAAATATAATTCAATTGGGGCAAGAAATAGATTAGTGACAACCAATTGAACTAAAAAAAATAAGGGGGCAAAATGTAAGACTTTAAGCGATTAAATTTAACATAATTATATATTTAGGTCTAAATTTACACAAATTTCCCCTTCCCCTAATATACATATGTCCATGCGCACAATACATAATAAAATTATAATGGTTTTTTTGAGTACTTTTCTCAAAAGTCATATTTAATAACTTTTAAACTCCAACTTTTTTTTGAAGTTATCAAGTCTACACTGAATACTACTCGTGATATTTGATATATAGTTATTACTAGTAACAATACACCATTTCAATATATTTTTACAATTTTGCATGCAAACGTACATACAACAATGACGTAACCCAATATGACGTGAACACACACTACAATAATATGTTGCAATAGCGACAATACTTTCGTATTGACGCTAACATTTGTAGTTGAATATGTGTATATTGTGTCGGCAGTTTTTGTTGTCGTTATTATTATTTATTAGGCACAATATGTTTTTCACCGTTATAAGATACATTCAGTGTTAATTTTTGCCGTCACTTTATTTTTTACATGGATGAATGTGTAATGTCGACCAACACTTGATGTTAAATGCCTCCATCAGTAGCATATGACTTTTATGTTATAAATGTACATATTTAAATATGAAACGTTTTGTCGTAAATATAGCTATAACAACAACAGATGTATGCCGTAACTAATAAATATTGTTGTCGTTAAAACATAAGTACCGGGAAAATGTGTTGAATAGTCTATTTAGTGACGATTATTGTTGTTGTAAAAAAATCCAATTTTCAAAAAATTTCCCCGCTCTTCTTCCCTCACCCTCACGTTATTTCACATAACTTCAACCTTCAAGCTGCTGGATTTCCATCACCCTCCCTTCAAGCTTCAATCTGCTGGAAAACCGAAGTTGGAGCTGCTGGAAACCGAAGCTGTAAACTTCAAGCTTCAACCTTCAAGCTGCTGGTAAACCGAAGTTGGAGCTGGTTCTCTGAAGTGAAGTGAGCTCGATGGATGAAGCCATGGATGTTACCTTCAAGTTGAAACTTCCCTTCAAGAAGCGAACCGAAGTGAGCTAGCTGGATGTCACCTTCAAGTTGCTGGTTCTCAGATGAAGAATCCATGGATGAAGTGTCGAGAAGAAATCGGTCATGGATGAACCGAAGTGAGCTCATGGATGAATCCATGGTGGATGAAGTGTCAAGACAAACATGGATGAAGAATAATGAAGGCATGGATGAACAAAAATAATAAAACATCGGTCAAAAAAATCACAGAAAAAAAAATCAACCAAAAAATTGACAAACAGTTGTCATCACTAAGAGTAATCCATAACATCGACAAAGTGTTGTCGCCTTTCATCTGTGTTTAACAACAACCTGATGTCGATGTAAAAGAGAAGTGGAGAGTCTCATGTTAATAGAGGCAAACCTTTGACAACAGCAAATTGTCGACCAATAAATATTTAACGACGGGGGCTACTCGCTACTGTCACGAAGATCTCGTCGTTGTTAAAAGTTAACAACGTCGATGCGCGAGTTTTTTGTAGTGACAAACAAAAATTTGTGTATCGTATTTACGTTTATAAATATAAAATGATCATTTTTATTGTGCATATTTATATTTGAGAAAGTTTAACCCGATATATTTATGTGTACACACCATAAGACTTAATTTATTATTTACCCTCAATTTATTATTATCTATATCTATATTAACTTGGTTAAAAGACATAATATGTTAACAAGTAAGCAAAGTGAGATTTTTTCTTCAATTTGATTGATCCAACACTACTATATGGTACAAATACTTGTGTGACATCACATTTTTGCTTAGGTGGACAATTTTAAATTCCTCCAAAGCTCCCCATTCAATCTTAAAAACTATTTTGTTTTTATCTTAATTTATCACTTATTTATCTTTTAAACAAATAACTGTTAACATGTTTTTTTTCACAAACTTAGTTCTCTAATTTTTCATTTCATATTTGTTAAAATTATAAACGTAATAAGTTGATATTTTGAACAAAGATTATTAAAAAAAAAATTATGTAAACACATATACAATTAAAAATAAAAACTATTGTAAATTTATTGTATATTTTTAAAAATATAAAGATATATTTAATAAAGAACTTTAAATTCTTTTTAAAATTATCAAAAATAATAAAATTTTAAGTATATTATTTATTAATTTTGATCATTATTAAAATATTTCTCAAAAGACATACTTTTTAAGAAATCTAAAACTCCTAACATTTAGCAGCACAAAAATATATATTAAAAATACTAATAATTAATCAATATATATAATCACAATATTATTAATATATCACTATATACTAATAATAATAATTAATATTTTGTTTTATTATTGTTTTTATACATGTGTAGTTGTATCGTTAATATATAAGTAATTTCATTATATATAAATTGCGATATTTATCTATTAAATTAATTGTCAACCAATACTTCGGTAATTGTTGTTTTTAATATAAATATTTTTTTTTATCAAACAATTAATTTGATACTTATTTATTTTCTGTTTCATATATTAATTTTCTACTTTCAATTATTTTTCCATTCAATATATTTTATGTCATACTTATTTTATGAAACAACAATTAATAATGTGGTATAATAATAGTTTGATATTGTTTTTTAACTAAAATTGTAATTTATATCTATCTATCTATCTATCTATCTATCTATATCCATTAATTTAAATAGAATTACAATTGTGATAAATAAGTTTTTTGATATATTTTCTCACTCATATTGTTAAATTAATCTATTTTAATAGGTCAATGTTAAACATTCAATTCTCATTCCTAAATGACATGTCATATATAAGTCACTTTAGAATCCTCTAAATGCTTTCATTCATTCTAAAAATACAAAATTTTAATTATTTATAGTTATTTCACATGCGTATTTATAATTTTGGCTTATTATAAATAACTTAAACTCTGTAATAGTATAAAAAAAAATTTAATCTATATTTATTTAAAGACTGAAGTAAATAAGTTTTATAATATTGAATACATTAAAGGGTTAATTACTTAAATGGTTACACATGTTTGACCATTGTTCAGAATGGTTACACATGTTTCAAAATGTGACTAATTGGTTTTGTTGCGTGACTGAATGGTTACACATCTTTTTTCTAGTATGATTAATTGGTTACTCTTTTTTGTTAATTCATTTTTTTAACATATTTTTTTATTTATCAAATGACTATTATGCCCTTAGAGTTGTTGTTCTCCTTCATCTTCATGTTGTTCTTCATTATGTTCTTCATCTTCATCATGTTCTTCATCGCCCTCCATGGATTTGTTCTCAACTGAAGCAACATTCCTCAGACTGAAGCCAAATTTCTTGACTGAAGCAATTCAATAATTTCCAATCGAATTTGAAGAAATTCGATTGGAAATTTGAAGACAAATTTGAAGCAATTCAATTTGAAGAATTTGAAGAAAAATTTGTTAGGTGGCTAATGAATACATTCATTTTGGTTCTGTGATGCCCAATGCCAAATTTATTGAAGGAGAGGTTGAAGATGAGCAAATCACGATTGGAGCAAATACGCAGTGGTTGAAGATGAGCAAATCACGATTGGAGCAAATACGCAGTGGTTGAAGATGAGAAAATACGCAGTGGTCTCCTGGTCGCCGCCCTGTGTCCCAGTGTTGACGAAGAATCCATCGGGTGTTCCGACCAGACGCTGCTCCGACCACAGAGAGGTTGTGTTGTCAAATAAGATCTTCATCTGCGAGCATAGAGAGCTTGTGCTCACTGCTCTGCCGCCTTCTCCCTCCCCTCCATTTCTCCAATAGTGCTCCAGTCACTCCTCCCCTGTCATCCCCAACCTCCAGAAACCCTAATCCAATCCCAATTTGGGAATCAATTGCGAAGAACTCCAGTATGAGAACCTTTAATTACCGTTCAGTATAAGGTAGAATAACTCATCGTGCTCGAGAAGATGAGGTATTTCTGTCTTGGTATCGGAGCTCACGGTGGTGGAAGCCATGGACGACGACAGCAGATGGAGTTGTAGGGTTTATAAAGAAGTTATAACCAGCTAGATTCTTCATTATCGACATGATCAAACTGTTCAATTAAGGCAAGGAGGCTTCCATCTCTGACAATGACAGTTTTTGGAACTATGGCAGTTCGGAACTGAAGCTTGAGGAAACACGGTGGATGGACCCATCTTTGTCGTTCCGACAGTTCTCAGGTGCGTAGGCTCCATCTCCAGCAATGGAGTTCCGACAGTTCCGAAAACTGTAGGTTGTGAGGGCTTCATCCCAAGACTGAGATCCAAGGCTCCATCTCCGTGGAATTCCTTTCAGTTTCCTCAAGCTTCAGTTTTTGGACGATTTGTTGATTTGGGGAACAGTATTCGATTTTAAGTTTTAGGGTTAATAAGTTAATTAAAGAGGGATAATATTGTCATTTCATATGTTAGAATAGTGATTAACGGTGATTTTTGACGATGAATAGTAGCAAAATCAATTAGTCACATTTTGAAACATGTATAACCATTATGCACAATGCTCAAACATGTGTAACCATTTAAGTAATTAACCCTACATTATATTTATTGCTTAATGTGCAAAGCGTAGGTCAAATACCTAGTATTTAATAATAGAAGAATTAAACTACTAAATGCTTGAAGCTCTCGAATTCTTCCAAAGTTTCTCATTGCTTCTTACGGTACGTTTCACATTTTATCTCACTTACACATATATGGTCTTATCTTTTTACTCTTTTTTTTTATCAATATATTACTATTTACTTTTATAAGAAATCCTTTTGTTTTATTTTAAAAAAATTCTATTACAATTAGAGAAGTTTTTAATGAAAGTTTGTATTTATTTATATTTTTGTATTTATTTACAATTAATATTATAATACTAAAAACCTGTTGTTTTATTTTATGAAAAAATGAATGTATATTAAATTTCACATATTAGCATATTCAATTATAATATATGTAAATATTATATAGAATTTTTCAATAAGCCTCAAATGTGTAATAACACCTAACAAATTAGTTACAATTACAAAAATATGTATATTAAATATAATATTTATGATAAATATACGATAAAAAATAACATAAAAGTTAAGTTAAAAATTATGTATTAATATTATATTAATAAAATGTTTATATCATTTTTATCACCAGCTCATTATTATTCACTAACCATATTAATATATATATATATATATATCATCAAAATAAATTTAGTAATATAAAAAAAAGTCTCTATATTGTAATATTTATTAATTTAGTTTTTACTTTTAAACATTTTAATATTATTTCAATATGATAATTGATATGATAGAAATAATGTTTTATTTTCGTAACAATTCATAATTATTTATTATTAACAATTTAAGTTTTATAATAGTAAAGATCTTGATGAAGTACAATCGGATACCGAAGAATGGGATGTTTATATTTCTATTTCTATGTATTTGTAGAAGGATCTAATTGTAATTTAGAATAAGTTTATAACGACTAAATTAGTTAAGTTTTTCTGTTTAGAAGTCGTTAGTTTCAGTTGTAGATTTCCTATATGTTGAACTCTGTACATCTCAGTTTCTTCAACGAATTACAATTTCAATTTCAGAATCCTTTTAGTAACAGATTTGATATGGTATTGAGCAGAGAAGTCTCTGACTACTCTTCGATCATTTCTTTCCCTTTTTCATCCAAATTTTCTCCGCGGCCTATTCTTGACCACATCGCTGTCAATTTTTATTCTATCTCTCGATAAGCATCTCCTCTTTTATCATGGCAGCACCAACATTTGATCAAGAAGACGCATCACAGAACGATCTGCAAATTGATGCAAATCACCCTCTTTATTTGCATCCTTCAGACACACCTGACATTTCATTGATTTCGGTACAGCTAATTGGATCCGAAAATTACTCCATCTGGAGCAGAGGTATGTTAGTCGCTCTTTTAGCCAAGAACAAACTTGGATTTATAAACGGTTCGTGCACGAAAGAAGATCTACATCCTTCGTATTCGCCTGGATTATGAATGGAGTATCAAAAGATCTGTTGAGTAGTATAATCTACTCCACCAACGCATTATTGGTCTTGAAAGAACTGAAAGAGCGATTCGACAAAGTTAATGGTTCGAGGATTTACCAGCTACATCGCGAAATCAACATTACTCAACAAGGTCTTGATTCAATTCAAGTTTATTTTGGAAAATTAAAACTTCTTTGGGATGAATTTGCGCAGTATCGGATCTACCTAACTGTGGTTGTGACAAATACAAGCTCCATGTTGATCACCAGAACAATATCAAGTTCTTTCAATGTCTGATGGGTCTCAATGAAACCTACAACAATGTCAAGTCCAATCTGCTCATTAGAACACCCCTTACATCTCTTAATGAAGCATACGCTGTTCTTATCCAATAAGAGAGCCAAAGGGGGATCTCCAACAATATCTTGACATTTGGTGACAATGTTAACACTGCAAATAACTCTGAATTGAGTTTCAGACCAGGGCCATCAACAAGGAACAATCCTCCTCCAAAAAGAATCCTCAATTGTTAGCATTGTAAAAGGAGAGGTCACAACATTGAATTTTGCTGGATTTTACATCCTGAACTTTGAAACAACAAGACCACAGGAGGCAGTTCAAACAACGGCTCGAGTGGAAAGCAGGTGTACAATGCTATTGAATCATCAGACACTTCATCCATTAAAAGTTCATCATGTTCAAGTTCTTTTTTCACCAAGGAACAATATGACTGCATCCTCAAAATGTTGGACAGTTCTGAAACTAGCAACCCATCACCATCATCCTCAAGCATTAAGATGAACATGGCAAGTATGAGTTATTCAACTTCCAAGATATTTTCGATAAATGGATCATTGATACATGAGCCACTAATCACATGACTTCAAGATTAGATTGACTTCAAAACCTTCAAAAAATACCTATATCCAATGTCCATTTACTGAATGGCTTCTTTACTCAAGTCACACACATAGGTGACTATTAGATGGAAGATAATTTAATCCTGCAAGATGTATTATTCATACCTGATTTTCATTGCCATTTGTTATCAGTCTGGCCTTGGATATGAGTTGTTATGCAAATTTTTATGCTAGATTCATGATTTTTCAGGACCTCTCCAACGGGAGGGTATTGAAGACTGCTAAAGAATCGAATGGCTTATACACTTGTATTTCTACTAGATCTGCAAATACTAAATCTTTTCATGTTTCAAATGTATGCAATGAACTATGGTACCAAAGATTATACCACATTTCTGAATCTGTATTCTCCAAGATTCCTTTTCTGTAGCATAATGAATTGAATGATAATTCTGCTAATTTCAAATGTCGTTTTTTCTCATTAGCAAAACAGACTCGTATTCATTTTCCTGTTAGTGACAGCTCTTCTAATTGTTCTTTTGATATGTTGCATATTGATGTATGGGGTCCTTTTCAGACTCAAACTCATGATTCTAAAAGTTTTTTTTATCACCATTGTTGATGACTTTACTCGTTGTACCTGGGTTTACCTAATGCAATTCAAATCGGACTCTATTCTTATTTTAAGAGATTTTTTTTACTTTCGTTGAAAATTAGTTCTCAACCACAATTAAGACCATTCGAACTGATAATGGCACATAATTATTGAACACAGATTGCAAGCAATTGTATACTTCGAAAGGTATACATCACCAAACCACATGCACCTACACCCCCCAACAAAATGGTGCAGTTGAGAGGAAACATATGCACCTCTTAAATGTTGCTAGAGCTCTTAAACTTCAAAGTGGTGTTCCTGATAAATATTGGGTAGAATGTGTATTGACTGCCTGCTATCTCATAAACCTTACTCCTTCATCAGTGCTGAACTTCATTTTTCTGTTTGAAAAGTTACATGGCATCTCACCCAAACTATATATCTCATTTGCGTGCCTTTGGTTGCCTGTGTTTTGGAAAAATTCTGACTAATCTTAACAAGCTCTCTGCTAGATCTATTCCCAGCACTTTTTTAGGTTATTCACCTACTCAAAAGGGTTACAAACTTCTCAACATTCAGACCAAACTCTGTATGTAAGTAGAGACGTGATATTTCATGAAACATAATTTCCTTTTCTTCAAAACACAGATCAGCCTCAGTCTCTTTTTAATGCAGCTCCTTTTTATGATGTTTTTGAGCCATCTCAAAACTTGGGTAATGATGCTAATTCTTCTCCTAACATTCATACTGAAATTTACATTGAGCCTGTGTCTCAACCTGTTTCCCAGCCTACTGATAATGTTAGGCGAAACACTCGTATCCACAGACCTCCAATCTGGCAGAAAGATTTTATTGTTTCTACGGCATGCTCCACTGGTCACCCTATAACCAATATTCTAACCTTTGACAATCTCAAACCCCAGTACAGACATTTCATTTCGACTGTTTTGGATTCCTGTGAACCTAACAGTTTCTTTGAAGCTCAAAAACATCCCCAATGGATAGTAGCCATGCAAGAAGAAATTGCATCTTTAGAACAAAACAAAACTTGGGTCATAGTCCCTTTACCATAAGGAAAGAAGCCTATAGGTTGCAGGTGGATCTATAAAACCAAATATCATCTGACGGTACCATTGAAAGACACAAGGCCAGACTTGTTGCAAAGGGATTCAGTCAGAAACAAGGAATCAATTACACAGAAACGTTCAACCCTGTGGCCAAAATGACAACTGTTCGAATGATATTAGTTGTAGTAACTGAAAAACGATTGGGGGTTATATCATATGGATGTTGTCATTGCTTTTCTGCAAGGGGATTTGACTTAAGAAGTTTATATGGACATACCTCAAGGATTTGGCAATCCAGGGGGAATTTAGTGTGTAGATTGCTCAAATCTTTATACGGTTTAAAGTAGGCCTCGAGACAGTGGAATCTTAAACTAACTTCAGCTTTGATTTTAGCAGGATACAACCAAAGCAAGCATGATTATTCCCCTTTCACCAAGAAGAAGGGACAAGGTATTGTGATTATGCTAATCTATGTTGATGATCTCTTAATTACAGGAAATAACATTGATATGATAGAAGAACTAATGATTGTTCTGAAGGGGAGTTTTATGATGAAAGATCTCGGCATATTAAGGTATTTTTTAGGAATTGAAATTGCAATAAATCAGCATGGATTGGTTCTAAATCAATGCAAATATGCAATGGATTTGATTTCTGATCTTGGTCTTACAGGATCTAAACCTTTCAAAACCCCTATGGATTATAATTCTAAATTAACATCTGTCGAATATGACAAGCTGTTTAAAATTAACCAGAATGACAAACTGATTGTTGATGCTACTGAATACAGGAGATTGATAGGTAGACTGCTATATTTGATTGTAACCAGGCCTGAGATTGCTTTTAGTGTACAATACTTGTAATTCTAAATGCAAATATGCAATGGATTTGATTTCTGATCTTGGTCTTACAGGATCTAAACCTTTCAAAACCCCTATGGATTATAATTCTAAATTAACCTATGTCGAATATGACAAGCTGTTTAAAATTAACCAGAATGACAAACTGATTGTTGATGCTACTGAATACACAAGATTAATAGGTAGACTGCTATATTTTATTGTAACCAGGCTTGACATTGCTTTTAGTGTACAATACTTAAGTCAGTTTCTGCAGGAACCGAAGCAATCTCACTGGAATGCAACCCTGCGAGTGGTAAAGTATATCAGAAACCAACCTGGTCTTGGTTTATTCTATTCAAAAACTGATGACCTTTGTATTACAACCTCCTGTGATTTCTACTGGGCAGGATGCTTGGAAACAATAAGATCGATAACATGTTATTGTATTAAGTTAGGAAAATCTCCAGTTTCATGGAAAGTAAAGAAACAAAACACTGTATCCAAATTCTCTGTTGAATAGGAATATAGAAGCATAAGTATGACTCTGTCCGAAATAGTATGGATCAAAGAGCTATTATCTGAACTTGATATAATTGATAAGAGACCAATTGTTGTATTATGTGATAACAAAGCTGCAATACATATTGCAACTAATCTCATGTATCATGAAATGACTAAACATATCGAAATAGATTGCCATTTTGTTCGTGAGAAATTGCAGGAAGGATTTATCGAATTGAAGCATATTGGATCGAAGGAACAATTGGCAGATTTGTTTACAAATTCTTTGGGCAAAGTACAACACTTTAACTTGTTGGATAATCTGCAAGTGCTGATATTTATGAACCTATTATCCGATTGAAGGGGAGTGATGAAGTACAATCGGATACTAAAGAATATGATGTTTATATTTCTGTTTCTATGTATTTGTAGAAGGATCTAATTGTAATTTAGAATAAGTTTATAACAGCTAAATTAGTTAAGTTTTTTTGTTTAGAAGTCGTTAGTTTCAGTTGTAGATTTCCTATATATTGAACTCGGTACATCTCAGTTTCTTCAATGAATTACAATTTCAATTTCAGAATCCTTTCGGTAACAGATTTGATAGATCTCTTTATTTAAAATTTATATTTAATTAATAAATAATTTAATAATATTTAATTGTTAAAAATAAATTAAAATATAAAAATTCATAATTTATTATTTACCGTATATTTAATAATAGAAGAACTAAACTAGTTAATGCCTAACTTGAGAAACTTCCAGCAAGGCAGGGCCTCTCTCCCTCCCTAGTCCCTCCCCCCTTGTAAGAAGAATAATATCACCACCAAATGATTCCTTCTCTCTCTTTCTCTCTCTATGAAAGAAAACATACACTGATTTGTTTTTCATTTGATTTGAAGGTCAACAACAGCATGGACTTTGCGCTGTCGTTTGAAACAAATAACTGTGTATTCAACCTCTGTAAATAATTCATCTCTCTCTCTTCTTCTATCTTTTCGTCTCTCTTTCCTCCATGGAAATTGCTCCCCGTACCCTAGCTAGAGACACTCTATCTTCATAGCTGACTCTAGTTGCAGCAGCCCTCCATTTAGGGTTTCATTTCTCTCCCAGATCCAAGATAAGGGGATTCAGACTTCAGCTTCATGGATTTCGCGCTGAGAAGAGAAGGGTTTGTCGAGGAAGAAGAAGACGAAGACCAGATTCCGAATCATCATCAGCATCACCGTCCGATGAGTTTCTCGTCCACGTCAGTAGCCTCACCTTCTTCGTCACAGTACAGATCCATCAACTTCATGAACAGTAATGCAGAAATGGGTTCTTGGCTCGGGACCCGCTTCGATCCCAAGGCGGTGGCGTGCGACAACCTTCGGGAGCCGATGTCCTCCTCGGACCACGACATCGAGCCTGGAGACTATGCGTCGATCGAGAAGGAGCACATGTTCGACAAGGTGGTCACCCCCAGTGATGTTGGAAAGCTGAACCGTCTGGTAATTCCGAAGCAGTACGCGGAGAAGTACTTCCCCCTCGACTCATCCACCAACGAGAAGGGTCTTCTGCTGAACTTCGAGGACAGGGAAGGGAAGCCATGGCGGTTCCGCTATTCCTACTGGAACAGTAGCCAGAGCTACGTCATGACGAAGGGATGGAGCCGATTCGTGAAGGAGAAGAAGCTGGACGCCGGAGACACCGTGTCGTTTCAGAGAGGTGTTGGGGATGCGGCCAAGGATCGACTCTTTATCGAATGGCGGCGCCGCCCCGATGGCCCACACGACGTCGTAGGCGGCGGACATGGTGGGTTGATGCCTGGGCAGTACTTCCGGTCCATTCAGTACCCTTGGGCCGCCACAGCTTCCCCCGCCGTTGCTTTCTCTCCGCAGCAGCATCTCTACTGCCCTGGGTCTGTAATGATGACGACGGACCGCCGCCGGGAGTGGGGCGGGCCAGGGTACGGGTACGGTAATGTGGTTTACCTCAGATCGAACCCAGGCGCGTTAGGGCCGCCGCCAGCGGTTGCTGCCTCTCCGATTGTGTTTGATTCCGTGCCTGTTGTCCAAGGCAAGGCGGCGGCCAAGAGGCTAAGGTTGTTCGGAGTCAACATGGACTGTCCGGTCTCTGAGTCCGATGAAGAGTGTGAGATCCTATCTTCAACCGCCATATCGCATGTTTCCATGGTCTCTCAACCTCCCAACATTCAGTTCTCTTCCTCACCGACAGCTATGCAGCAGCCATACCCGATTCCTCAACTGAGACTCTTCAACGGAACGCCATTGATGAGCAGCAAGGGGAAGCAGACGTCCACGTCATCATCGTCATCCATGTCATTGGACTTCGACATCAACTGATGATCATGTGGCTGAAACCAGGGTTTTCGAGCAATATCTCAAAGGTTGAAGACAATGGACCAAACGACACACCATAGTTGACCAAGAATCTGCCCAGAAGGGGAGGGTAGATCAAATTAAACGCTTTCTATAGTTCAAAATTACGGAGTTTGTGAAGAAGACGAGTTAGACATTTGAATTAATTACTGGGTAAGACCCAATTATAATCTATTTTTCTTCAAGATTCAGGATCTTCTGTTTTTGTTTAATCATTTTATTTATATAAGCTCTATCTTTGTGTATAATCCATAAGAAATTATATAATATCATCAAATCAAATCAAGTTCATATTTTTTTTTTTATTATAGTACCATGATCTTGCTTAATTGAGACAAAAACAACATTTTTATATGTATTTCAACCTTATATTTCATGCATGTTATATTCCCAGAATGCATCTCAACCCCCTCATTTCATCCGTTCATCAACCCCACCCGCCATTTTTGCAGCATTATGTTGCTGAATCAAGAAGTGATCATAGATATGTCATTAAAGCTGTGTAGCTCTATATATGTATGTATAGTTGTGACAGATGATAGGTAGATGACAAGGTTGTTGTTATTGTCGCCGCTTCGTTCGGCACGCCACCATTCCCTCTGCAGGTAGTTCAGAGAAAAGTTGCAGACTCTCTCCAGCCCAGCAACTCATCTCAGATCTTCCTTTAAAAAGGTACCGTTTATCCTCTCTCTCTCTCTACTCCCAAAGTCGTCTCCTACCTGGGTCTCCATTTATGTCTCCTGCCTTGTTTGCTAGATCTGCGTTGCTTTTCCAAGTTTCCTTGCCTTTTCCAAGTAAATGCATTGATTTGTAAGCTGTGCTCCATTGCTGTCTTCTTGATCCTGTCATCATATATGCTTTCGTGCTAAAATAAAACAAATGCAGTGACAAGACAAAGCTATGTCGACTAAGAATCATGTCTTCTTCTTCGTATTAGGGATAAAGACTCGATCCCATATTCTCTTAGGGACAGTTCAATAGTCTTTGTTAATTATTATCTATCTGCTATAGTAGCTTAAGTAAGTTATATCTATTGTAAGTTATAATATCAAGTATATGGTCCCCCAATGGAGGTAGCTTCCCTAGCTTTTACAGTGTGGTAGGGCAAGAAGAACCCTTCTTCTCACACACCTTTATATAAATGCATATGCCCTCAGCTATTAGGTACGCTGTAGGGAATATTCAATATCATATGAACCAACCTTAACATATGAGATGTAGTATATCTATACAACTAGGTAGGTAAGTGATGTATATATATTTTGCAAATGCCAGATAATTTTGCTTCAGTTGGAGTTATGATAAGGCCAAACTTCTGTTGCTTTCTATGGCGTTTTGGCAATTGAATCCTATATACAATTTAAGTGTCTTGGAAATGGATATTAAGTTACAGTTGATGATCCATTGCTTGATGAACTTAGCATTGAAGCTTGGAGGAATGAACATTATACACACACACACATATATATACATATACATACGGGGACGAAGCTACATTGGGGGTGAGGGAATTGTTCCCCTCAACTTTTGGCTTTGTGTAAATTTAGCCCTAAAAAATATATTTGTTTCCATTTTAGCAATTTAAATTCATACATGGAAAAAAAAAAATTCAACTTTTTGCCCTTACATTAATTCTTGTCCCCACTAAACTAAATTTCTGGTTTGTATACACACATAAGTTCTCTCTATATATATGTACATAATTTTTCATATACATATGTATTTATATGGGTTAAATATCAATGAGCTACCTGAACTTTGGACGTTTTGCAACGAGTTACCCGAACTTTGAAAATTCAAAACAGGCTACCTCAACTTTGAAGAAGGTGCAAATAGCTACCTCCGTCCAATTTTTCCGTCAAATGTTGACGGAAAGTCGTTGGAAATTCGTTGGAAATTGGACGGAGGTAGCTATTTGCACCTTCTTCAAAGTTGAGGTAGCCCGTTTTGAATTTTCAAAGTTCGGATAACTCGTTGCAAAACGTCCAAAGTTCAGGTAGCTCATTGGTAATTAATCTTATTTATATATATATATATATATATATATATATGACTGAAACCATGAATTATTTGAGTGTTGCATAGTTTTAGTGTATACATATACACATTATATGACTGCTAGTTGATCATATATATGTATATATATAATTAGTGTAGCTATTTAGCTAGTATATCTATCTATAGGTATCCCTATCTAGATACCCTTGATTAAACCCACAACCCTTCATGTGCGGTGCATGAATATGTGTACTTCTTATCTTCATGTTGTCCAACTTTTCTGTCAATATTACTTACTATATTCATTCTCATGCAGGAGGAATGCAGACTTTTCATTTATTTTTTTCCCTTCATACATAGTGAGTATATATATAATTTTCAATCTTAACTTAAACAAATATAATAATTATTTTAATTTCACATTTAAAAAATGATTAAGACCCTATGAAACACACGTTATGTGTTTGACATTGGTGCATTCCATCCCTACTGAAGCAAGGAAAAAGGTTCTTATTTATGCGTCCTTCATGTGGTGCAAGTGTGGTCAATTTGTTCATACGTTTAAGGGTGTATGATAGTGATGAGTCATCAAGGGTTCAGTCGATTTGGACCAGATTTCCATTTCTGTAAGAAAACAAACAATAATAAATTTAAAATATAGATAAAAACTATCAGTTTCTTTCTTAAGTAATTATACAGTATACACACATATAATCATATAATAATAATAATAGCAAAGGGGATATATTTACAAAAACAATATTTATGTTTAATTAAATAAGTTAATAAAAGTGACAAAATCTATAATTCAAAGGGTTAAATTCATTTTTAAATGGTGGATTTATCATGTGGCACAAACAATTTCATGATCTAATTGTACCCAAAAATTTCATGTTATAAATTAATATTATATGATTGAACAAATTGCTAACTGAACTTACAAAAAAAATACAATTTACTAACTCTTTCTAATTTGTTGTTAAATGGTGGCGGATGCATGCACATGTATATCACGTGTCAGGTATCAAATTGCATTTGTTTTCAAAAGTTTAGCAAGTGAAGTGTAATTTTTTGCAAAATTCAAATAGTATTTTCCATAAAAGAATTATAATAATATAATAAATAAGATGCAAATTTGTATCAAAATTTTTAGACGGAGTTAGCAAATTACAAAGTTTTACTACCAAATTATTTAAATTCTCAAAGTTCAGCATAGTAAGTTCATAATTATCTCTAACATAAAATATCATATATTTTTAATGTAGTACATATATTGATTAGTAATAAGATTCATATATTTTATTATATTAATTTAACATTGAATTTATGTGCAAAGCCCGTATTAATAACCATAATAATAATAGTAATTTGTTGTTTAAAGAAAATTTCGCACAGTGCATACGTTAATAAATAATTTCTTTGATAAAGTGTAGGCTGATTAACTGACGTATCATTTAATTAGAGATTATAATGAAATTAATGATTAGGGTTTGGAAAAGCATGGTTGTGGAGCAGGCAGACACGTGGCATAGGTGAAAGTGAGGGACAAAGTTTGCAGACACAAAGGAATAAATGATAGGCAGTCATTTCAAGACATCGACTCCCATAAATCAAATCACAAAGAGGAAACGAACCAAATCACAAACCAAATCGACGATTCATTTCGGGACATAATAATATTCTATTCTATATTATTTAGTACATTATTTTATAAATATTTTTTCTTTTAGTAGACTTGACTGATAATTTCGTATATAACATTATTAAATTATTTTGTAATACTATGTATTTATACATATATTAGTTTGATCTTAATATTCTTTATATCTCAATAATTTTTATACGTTTAGAAATTATTAATAACCGTATTTAATTATTGTTTATCAATAAAAATATGCAAAAACATGATTCATATATTATTTTAAAATTGTTTGTGAGTATCGTGTGTGATCTGTTTAATAGTCAAGTGTCGTGTTCATCATGTTTTGAGTCTGGCGATACGTTTAAGACCTGTTCATTTACAAACGACACGATACGATTAGATATGACACTCACGTATTGACACCCTCAGGGACGAATCCAGAAATTTAAGTCAGTGGGGGCAATAATTAGTATAATGACAAATAGTTAAAATAAACAAATTTCAAAGGTGGCAAATGTAAGAATTTAAAGGGCTAAATTAAAAATAATTATATTATTTAGGGCTAAATTGATACAAATCCAAAAGTTGAGGGGGCAATTGCCCCCTCACCCCTATGTGGCTTTGTCCCTACACCCCTATGGTAATTCATACAATTACAACTATTATACCTAATAATAACAAATTAATTATAATATAGTGTAGCAATTCAAGGCTTCGTCCCCTAACTAAAAGTTTAGGATTCGAGTGAGTATTATTCTGTGAAGTAAATATGTAGGTGTTGACATGTAGATGAACCCTAAAATACAAAAACTAAAAGGAAAAGGAAAAAAGTAATATTTTCATATATATATATATATATATAGTGTAATATAAGAATGCCTAAAAACGGTGACCACTCTAGAAAGTGGTCTAGGTTTAGGGATTCATTCAATAGACCTGATGACGGACAAAGACAAAAGAGTGATAATTAATTATATATATATATATATATATAAGAAAATGAGGAAACTTGGCATTATTATAATTGTGCTGATTTTTTTAATCTATTTATCTATATATTGTTTTTGAGACCCCGATGAAAAATAATGGAGAAAAATCAAATATTGGAATGGAATGAGGAAGCGTGCTATGTAATGTACTCTGGTGTAGCTTCCTTGTAGCCTCTCTAGCTATACGCATGCATGGACCACGTTAATATATATATATATATATATATATATATATACATATAATATTTGGACTTTAATGTGCCACGATGCCATGACAGACAGCAACTCATGTACATCCACACAACCTTGTGTTTGATGAATATGTGTAATAAATAGTTTCATATTTCTTTATCCACCTCATGTAAATAAATGGTATTTTACATAACATACATTGTCATGCGATTACGTGTGTGATGGTGTCTTGCCACATTTTTAATATTGGCATGCCATAATCCTATTATGATTATTTCACTATCGCATGATAAAGTTCAGTATGTAAACATTAGACGGGCTATACCAATACAAACCAGACAGGCTATAAGATTAATATTTTAAACATATCAGTATAATATAATGTATGACATGGCAAACACGACATAAATACGAGAATGTTCAAAATCTAAAAACTCTTATAATTTACAATCGAGTTTCGGTGTAGAAATCGCTAGTAAAAATATTAACCCTAGATGTACTTAACATTGGTATATGAGTCCGAGGGATCCATCGACTAAGGTCACGTTTGGTTCACCTGATTTTTTCACGTGCTCATTCTATTCATTATTCCATTTCCCATTCCCGTGTTTTATTATGAACCAAACTATAAAACTTGGTATTCCATTTCGAATTAATTTTCAACCAATAAATGTCACTGGAGTCAAGATTCCAATTCCATAAACCAAACACCAAGAAATATATATATATATATATTACGAATCCTACACAATGATCAAAGCAAATGACATATAAATCATTATGTTTAATTGTAATAAAAAATTATGTTTGAAACATCCAAGTCTAAACTTAAACACGATAATAATCGCATCTAATCAAGTCATAATTGTTTATACACTAATATATTTAGGTTACGGTAACAAAATATGTATGTCGATAGATACTACTTTGGCAATACTCTGGTGGTGCTTTCTTCATGGTAAAAAACTAAAGGGAGAAAGATAAGTTCAGAGAGGTGAAAAAGAAGAGATAAAGAGCATACATACATATATATATATATATATATGTGTGTGTGTGTATGTATGTATGTATGTATACATAGTACGTAGCAACATGAATCGCTAGGGCACGCTTTCCTTTCCTTTCCTTCCTCATTGAAGCTCTAAGTTAACACTTTCATATAGCCTAAAGTGAAAGAATATGGTATATACGTTATATGTCTGTCTTCCCCGATTCCACCCTCAAAAGTAGAAAGCCATTCAATGGACGGCTCTGATGAATTGATGTTGAGATTAGATATATCCCTTCTTGCTGAAACATGTATGGACCTTGCTGCATTACTGCATGCACTTTGTGTATGCTATGCGTGATTCTGATGTCTGTCAAGATTTTGCAGAGATCGGAAGGAGAAGAAGAAGAAGATAGAGTGGTAAAAAGGAGATAGTGCATTAACAATGACAATGCAGAAATGGGTGTATATGCAGCCGATCCCAGAAAAACAACCGTAATATATATATATATATATAAAAGAGAGAGAGAGGTCTGTCTAGCTAGCTAGGGTTTTGATAGTTACATATCATTCGATTGGATGCTATGGTATTATATTTGAGTCTATCTCTAAGTATTTTTTATTTTTTTTTGGCCATCAAAATTTTGTTCATTTATGAACTATGGAGACTAAGCTCGCTTATACAAATACAATCTGCAAAAAGAAAAGAAGACAACTCGGGTGGGAGTACTAAGACCCAATCCGAAGGATACACCCGTAACCTAGCCTGGTTTGCTATCCAATCCGCACATTTATTTGCAGTTCTAGGGATAGTCCCCAGCTAACAACATCCATGGACAAAGCCAGGAACTTCACATTATCTACTAATGTTTCTATCCTCCACAAAAATGTCTTACCTCAGATATGGTTTATAACCCTCTACGAGTCCGACTCAAAGGATATTTTCCTCCACCAATTCTCTACCGCTAACTTAACTGCATGAAGGACCGCCTTAGCTTCTAACTTATCTACCGATCCTCTCTAAGTATTTCTCAAAGAGTGTAGTTATTTAAGAAACTATTACTTGTTTAAAATTTGAAATCAGCCCATCACGAGAACAACATCCTTTTGCATATTTACTTCACTATTAAAATAATCTTTACTCACGCTGTGGTCAACACATATTAAAGATTAAGATGGGAAGCTCGAATATGAAATATCTAATTATTGGATTAAGCATTGAAACGTAATTTTTAGTGTTATGTTGGACTAAAAATACATGTACTCTTAGAACATGTAATAACGTCTCGTATTCTTTCCATTTGTGCATGCATTTACTGACTAACTTCTGCATCATGTAACATAAAATCTATCATACAACTTATGTACCATTAACACAACCAACTTAGTAAGTATATTAATTATTCAAATAATAATAGAAAATTTACTTGGTAAAATAATTTTTACATTTATTCTCCAAGAGTTTTGATATTCCAAACATAATAGAACTTTATTATTATTATTATTGTTGTAAATTATGTGTTTCTCCGGAGAAATTATATTTGCAGAACAATGATTATATTTTATAGACTAATTTTATAAAAATACCAAATATCTTAATAATATTTTACATATTTACCTTTCATACTAAATTGATAAATTACAATTACTTTCTATACACCAGTTATTCATGTTGATTCTCTTACCTCGCAAGCTACACAATTATTATTATCATTTTTGTCACCCACCATTGTCAACTTCCCCATGGTCATTCCCCAATCATTGTCCACCATCTTTGGAATCAGCAAGAGGTAAACGATTCTGAGTTAAAAATCAACAAGACCTAACCGAACTTTGAGTTATTAAATCGGCAAGTGCAAATCGATTTTTAGAGAAATGATGATTCTACCATGTTTCTGCTAAGTTTTTATTGATTCACACATCTAAATGAATGATTTAAATCACCTATTCATAAAAAATGATAGAGTTATTGGAAAAAATTCACATAAAAACACGACTTATCTCAATTAAAAGATGTCTAGTGGTATGAGAAAAATGATTTCAAAACGCAAAAATAGTCATTCACTAGACAATGGTAATGGTGATGACGAGCGACAACTAGGGGACGATAGATGAGGACGACAAGTGGGGATGACCATTGGAGAGTTGACATCAGAATGCGACAAGGCTGATAATATTTAAATGTGTAGCTTGCGATAAAAGAGAATCAACATGAATAACTGATCTATAGAAAATATTTTGTAATTTATCTATTTAGTATGAATGGTAAATATCGAAAAACTATTAGGAAATTTTTGGTATTTTAACAAATCTGATTTATAAAAAGTTTCGTTGGTCTGCAAATAGATTGTCCTCTTTCTCAACAAGTGTAACCAAACAGTCGTTCATTCAAGAGTATACCATATCTTATTTCACAATCAACTCTTCATAATATTCATTGTTTAGAAACTTTTCAACAGATGCAGAATACACCAATTAATACAAACCGTGTCTCTTCATTTACACCAACTTTTACTAGAGTTGTTCACCAATATCTGTGAAATTTAGAAAGACAACACTTGACTTCATGTTAAAGATAAATCTATAAATTTGTTGGGCACAAATAAGAAAATCAACCATGAAAAATATGAAGGATGAAAATAAGTGAGACCAATCAACTTCTCTTTGTCAAAACTTTAAGAGAATAAAACAAGCTATACAAAGAAGTAACACGTTATTCACCTCGTTGGAAGTGATAGAGTTATTGCGATTGACAATTAATCACATAATTAAATAAATCAATTTGATAGTGATTTTGACTAATTTTTTCTAGTGATTTTGACTAGTTTTTTTTCTCTCTCTTACGCCTTGGAAATTTTAAGCTCCGTAAACATAACTCATGCAATGAATCTAGATATCATGTTTATCACAAAATGAATAGATATCATCCATAGAAATTCAAATGCTCCACCCATCATTATTCAAATATGTTACTTAACCCTCTTAACTAAAACCATGAAGCATCGAGATTGTCTTGATCTTTACTTTACAATGCTATTGATAATTCATTAGTGGTTGTCAATATATTCAATATCAAGTGTAAAATGAAAGCAAACTCAAACTCATACATTATATTTATGAAAGAGCGTGTTTCATCTTCTCGAGTTTGAAATTATCTCTTACCCGCTCATAAAATTTAAGAATTCAAGCGCTGAAGTGGTTCTTCCCCAAGATCCTTACTAATACCACAAGTAGTCTCCATTGTTGATGCTCGAACAAGGTCTTTATGAATATCATGAAATGTCATCTTTGCATAACCATGAGCATTCTGTACAACACTCTTAATATCATAATTAAGGTCAAAGAGAAAACCCACGAGCTCACGAAAGTTTTACTTGTTAAGAGATTCTTCATTACCACAAAATGTCAATATTTGACGACGCAAAAGAAACCGAATACAATCAAGTGATGCAGTTAAGCGTAGTCGATGCTCCAAACACAATTTATTTTCTTGTTTCAGTCTCTCATGCTACAATCTGGTCTTAAGTCAAACGTTTCAGCCGATTAGAGTTTAAACGTGACGTATTAACCCTTGAACTTTAATGGAATTGAGTTTTGAGCCAGCTTATTGGTGATATGTATTAGTCTTTTGAATTTTGGATAGACTCAAAAGTATGTTATTAGTTTAAATATAATATGTATTATGATTATTTAATCTCTACAGATTGATTTTTCTTATTTAGTAATGTTTGTATATATCTCTAAGAGGCTTGATCTTGTTCCTTAATTAAGGTTTATGTTTTTATAATTTTGAAAGATTTATACTTATTTTTATTTTTCATAAAGAATGAGAACAATGTGAAACTCAGATAGGGCATACGTGAATATTAGGGCTGAGCAAAAATGATTGGCAGGATCGAAATCCCGACTAAACCGGTCTGATTAGGACCGAAACCGAGCAGACGTTTTTTTTGCTCCAAGGTCGGTCTTAGACTTTTTTCCCCCAAAAAGTCTGATTAGGACCGGCCCAGACCGAAATTAAACAAAACCCTAGCCTATACAGACACTACATCAGTTGTAACTCCGATTCTAATTTCTCTCTGTATCCATCTCAGTCCTCACCCTCTTCCTCTCCGTAGGAAACTGAGATCTTCATCATTGTCGTCGATATTAGGGTTCACATCCTTGCTCAGAGCGAAAGCAAACGATGAGAAGAGGAGGAGAGTGGCGAGAGAAAGGAGGAGAAATGAACGTTTCGCCATGGTTCAGTCTTCTTCTTCTTCACCAAGGAGGAGAGAAAGGAGGAGAAATGGACCCGCGTCACGCCCTTCTTCTTCTTCCCCTTCGCCATTCACTGGGAAGCACTCTGGTCTTCTTCTTCCCCTTTGCTGACGTTTCTTCCCCTTCGCCGACGTTGCTGCTTCCTAAGGTACAATTGTTTAACTTTGGTGTTCGAAGTTAAACCAAGAAAATGATTTGGTTGGTTTCACTCTATCTATACAATGTTGGTACTTATGTTGGTTCATCAGGGTTAGGTTTGATAGCCATGTAAAGATTCAATTTGAATGGTTAAAACTAAGACTTAACAAACAAAAGTTCAGTTCTGAAAACTTAATTTTGATTGGCTTCTTCTTCTCTCGTTGATTTCTTCGACATCTCAAGGCTTCCGAATTCCGATTGTTTAAAAAAAAAATCGGTCCAAGATCGAGACTGGCCCGAGTCAAGCAAGACCGACTCAGACGGTCTTTTTCCCCAAAATCGGGCTAGAGCTTGGTCTTGCCAAAAAGACCGGTACGTCCCGCCTGAGCTGCTCCCAGGAAATATCATCACATTTGTATAAGGTATATATTACTGATAATTACTAAACGTTCAGGGGGCTACTACCACTTTGGAACTCTTCCACACATCTTTCTTTGGTAGTGCATGTATCCACCAATCAGTAAGACATGAAAGACAATTACCCTTTTTAACTTTTAAAAATAGTATATTTGTTAGTTTTATAAAACTAGAGGTTCATTAACTATTAACTCTTTCTAGAAAAAGTATTTATATGACAAATATTAAATATTTGTTTTCAGAAATAGACACCTCTTAAAACTTGATACTTGATAGTATCTATCTATTATACTAGAATATTAAATATTTTAAAAAATAAATATTAAGAAAAAAATATTTAAAGAAATTTACATAAGCGCATGTATCCCCAGTAGCGTTTTTAAATAAACGTCACTCGTGCTAGCGTTTTTTAAAAAACGCCACTAGTGCTAGCGTTTTTTAATAAACGCTACTACCAGTAGCGATTTTTGCATAAACGATACTACCATTAGCGTTTTTATAAGTTGTTGGTATGTTTATAACCCTAGTTGTTATAAACCACCCCCATACCTCTCGCCGAACGCAGCCCCACCCACGCGCATCAGCCTCCATTCCTCTCGCTGAACGCAACCCCACCCACGCCTCCGCATCCGCCTCCTCCTCCCTGTCCATCTCGCCCCGTGCCGCAGCTCCAACGATCGTCCCAGGCGCGCCGCAGCTCCTCCATGACCCAGCCGTGCCGCAGTTCTTCCTTGTCCGTGTCGACGAACGTCCCAGCCCCGCAGCTCTAAGTCCTCCCAACCGAAAGCAGCCCCACCTCCAACTACTCCCCGCCCCGCCGTTTCGTAGCTTCCAACCGTCGTAAGAACCGTTTTTTTTATTAATTTAGTATTGTAATTATTGTTATAATTTAAATTATTAGAGAAATTGTTAAAATTTATAAATATATACTGTTTAATTGTAGAGTTAGTATATCGTTGTGTGTAGGGATGTCAAGTAATTCGTTTGACCAAAATACCGTAAACGTTGGTTCGTTAGACCAATCAGTACTTTGGGGGCAAGATCAGCATCACTCATCGGATCTGCGTGTGAGTCAACCAATCACATTTAGAGGCTAAAACCATTGTGCAAAATGTTGGTTTATGAAATGTGGTTATTATGTCACGTCCCAAACTTGATCATAAGTTGTTGATGGCATTATGTGAGCGTTGGCGTCCCGAGAAACATACTTTCCATCTGAAACATGGGGAGATGACGATCACATTTCAGGATGTTGCTGTGTTACTAGGACTACGAATACACGACGACGTCGTAACTGATGACTACGCACCTGAGGAAGACATGGTGGCTGCGTGGCTGGAATTGTTGAGCTTGAATCTACAAGGTCGTAGAAATGTTGTTGCAGATGACTACTTTACGGGGAAATCTCCTTCAGCCGGGTCTTACCGCCGAACAACAAGCGAGAACATTCATGTTGATTATAATCGATGGTGTTTTATTTACGACGACAAAGAAAAATAATGTATTGTTGATTTACTTGTCTCTACTACGAGAATTAGAAAGAGCGGCACAGTACAGTTGGGGTTCAGCAGTATGGGTTTATAAAAAAACGCTACCCCTACTAGTGCAAAAAATAAAAGCACTACTATGGGTAGCGCTTATAAACACTTTTTCAAATACTTTTTGACTGTACTTACTTTTTGCAATATTTATTGTAAAGTAGTTACGTTTTCAAAAAATTCATTATACTACTATTTTATATATGCCTATAAATAGAATCTGTATTTTAATTTATAAGTTGAATTAATAATATTTTTTATGTGATTTAATTGTATGGTTAATCACTATTATTTATCTAATAATAATAGAATGGAAAGGACGTTCTAGAATATTTTAAAAGAGGACGTAAGATATTTTAATTTATGATAATAAAGAAATTAAATTATAAATAAAATGATAATTAGAAGAAAATAAGGAAAGAAACAAAATGGAATGGGGCTGACTTATTTTTTTTCCTTCTATCTAAGTTTTTTGAAAAAATATGAACTATACAATTTTTTTTAGAAAAGTAAGTATATAAAAAAATACTTCAACTTTTTGAATAGCGCCTAATTTAGCGTCCATAGTATTTCAATTACCCAGGGTAGCGCCTATTCCAATTTTTTTTTTTATTTTGATGATTTGATGTTTAATTAAAAATTAAATTATGTATCTATTAATTTTTTTTTATAATGAGTAGATACTTCCAATAAGTTAAATTTTTCATATATGACTGTACGCTATGTTGTAAGTTTATATATGAAAATTTAACTTAAAAAAATATAACTTAGACCCTGTAAGTCCAAACTCAACACGGTTAACAACATTTATGGCGAAATTCAATTTTCTACATACTCTAGTGTTTGTAGATTTTTTGATTAGATATATATTTAATTCTTTAACCTAACATCGTTTGTCCTATAATTTGACCGGAATGATTAAATGCATTACGTGATAAATTTAATTATATATTTACTCAAAAACAATTAAAAAAATTACAGTGCGTAGATAATTTAATTACGACATAAATGACGCTAACTAGGCGTTGTTTTCTGACTTTCGGACTGGCCGTATAATACGACAGGTAAAAAAAATATACATACATATATTTCTTTTTCTATATATATATGTGTATGTATAGTTTTTTTATATGTCGTATTATACAACCAGTCAGAAAGTCAGAAAACAACGTCTAGTTAACGTCATTTATGTCGTAATTAAATTATCTACGCACTATAAATTTTTTCTAATTTTTTTGAGTAAGTATATAATTAAATTCCGCATCTAATGCATTTAATCATTCTTGTCATATATAGGACAAACGATGTTAGGTTAAAAAAATTAAATATATATCTAATCATAAAAATCTAAAAACAAAATAGAGTAGGTAGATAATTGAATTTCGCCATAAATGTCGTTACCCGTGTTGAGTTTGGACTTATAGGGTCTAAGTTATATTTTTTTAAGTTAAATTTTCATTTATGAACTTACGGCAGAGCATACAATCAGTCAATCCATAAGTCCAAATTTAATATTTTTTTTTGCATAATTTGAATCGTAATTAAAATATCTACTGACTATAACTTTTTTATTTTTTTTAACAGATACATAATTTAATTTTTAATTAAATATCGAATCATCAATTTTTTTTTTTAAAAAAAAACAAAATTTGGAATAGGCGCTACGTACCCAAGGCAACGCCTATTTTAAAAAACGTGATACATTGGGTAGCGCCTATACTTAGATTTCGAAATATTTTTTTTATATACTTACTTTTCTTTTTAAAAAAAAGTGTACTCTTTCTTTCTCCCTCTTTTTCTTCCCCATTTATTGTTCCGCAAATCACCTCCCAAGATTATTGCTGAGGTATCAAAACCCTTCCGGCACCTATACATATACCTCATTTCCTCTTTGATTTTTTTTTTTCCCATTCAATTTCTCAACTATAATGCTTCTATACCTATCCTCTATGCCACATGTTTCCTCTAGTTTTCGATTTCCTTTTTGGGTATATGTATTATATGACATTATCGATATACTCTAAAAGCTGATGAGTATCATAATGATATCAATATGGACCATACGAGTCATGTGAAGATTATGCGTGAGTGATCAAAACAATAAAGAAAATGTTATCAAAATATTATGGAAGGAGTTTGGCTACATCCTAAATGACAAATTTCACAGTCTGGAATTATTTGGTTTATGATTTCTCCTTTTATTTTGTCATTAATTTCACCATGGATAGAGTTATAGTGATGTTGAGTTAATGAAATGAATTGAGTATTATATAGGATATAAACACGCCATGCATTAGAAAGGTCCCCCACTATGAATGAATTGTCATTTTCTTCTTTGTGTGAGTTGTTTGCATGATAGGCTGTCCTTGTACTTGCAAAACGACTAATGCAATATGGTACCATTTGGCAATTAACAAAGAATTGAGGGGGTTATTAATTAATGAAATATAGTTCTTCCCCAACTATAACAACTACCCATTCAAAACCCCAACCACCTATCCTTTATAGTCTACTTTCAGCCCAGATATAAAAAAAAAGTAATGAGAAGGATACAATGCTAATGTCGATAATCATTGATTACATAAATGTACTATTTAAATTCAAAAGATACAAAATCATCATAATCGGACCGGACCTCGAACCGGCGAAGGAGGCGGTTCGGTCTGTCCGACCCGGTTCGACGTGCGATTCCCTGTTCACAAGAAGAAGAAAAACTAAAAATACAATTACAAACTATATAATCTCAAACATAAACATAATTAACTCAAGCTACATAGTTTCAAACACATACAAACTACACAGTTTCAAACATACACAGTTTCAAACACAATATAACACAACACAATTACCTCAAACTTTGAACATACATAACACAATAGTCTCAAAATTAAACACAATAGGTATAAAATTTAAACATAACTTCTAAGTCGAAGAAGTTGCTCGGTTGAACCGAAGAAGTCAGTTTAAATCGAAGAGAATCCCCCCAAAAAGCTAGAACAGGAAATCGGTCGATTTTAAAAAACCATCAAGTTTTTCAAAAATCGATCGGTCCAACCCGATTCAAACACTGTTCATATGCATTTCGTTTTTTTAGCTGAATCAAACCGAACAGGAGACCACCAGTCTAGTTCGGTTCTGATAACACTGGTCCGGTGTTATGAAAGAAAATAAAGTAACATATTACCTTTTTAATAAGACACTTAAATTATAGGAGAATTGTGTGACCTTTATATATCCATTGGTAGGCCTAATGCCCTTTATTTCGTTTGATACACTGTTTATCTAAAACTAAGACTCGTAACCTGTTCTGTAAATGTTATATTACAAAAAACAAAATTGTCCATAAATGCATGCTATATTGAATATATGGGTTAATTATCAAAAAAACAAAAATCGAAACTTGAGAAAAAATCAAACAGCAAACCTTTTTTTTTTTACAAACAACAAACCAAACTTTTGGAATTGAGCAATCAATAAACCTACCTCAAATTTTCCTTATGTTTGAACGGATTTTTCAATATCTGAGTAAGGTATTAAGTCAACATTAGTATTATATGAAGATAGTATTACAACTTAATAACATCTTCAAACATTGAAAAATCTGTTCAAACATATGAAAAATTTGAGTTAGATTTGTTATTTGCTAAATTTCAAAAGTTTGGTTTGTTGTTTGTAAAAAAAATATTTTGGTTTGCTGTTTGGTTTTTCCTCAAAATTCGATTTTTTTTTATACAATTAACTCATATATATTTAACACAAAACCTTACATTTAAATTATTGTATTATGTAAATACATAATCCTTGCCAAATTTGATGTTGCATATCTAACTAGTTTTTAGCCTCTAGGGCATTGTATGTGTACTGTGTATGTCTTATTATATAATATGATGAGAACAATGGTGAATTAAATAGTATATAGATATTCACACAAATAAATAAATAAAATATATGTCTCAATAAAATTCAATCTGTCGTACTAGCTAGCCGCCATATATAGCTGTGCCAGTTATGGCAAAAGCACACTTTGCTGGGGTCTTAAAGCAGGAAAAGACAGACCATCATTGTACGGATAGACTAAATCTACATGTGATTTATTTTTTCATGTCTTATACCGAACTAATGTTCCAACTTCCAACACAAATAAGAAAGAAAAGAAAATGTGCAAACCAAATTAAAATCCAAGGAATATTTGCGTGGGACATCCACCCATCTTGTCCGATTGGAACGATGTGTTTTTTCGTGGTTTTTGGAACATGCAAAAAGGAAATTGGAAGAAAAAAATATCAGAAACTTCTCCACAGTTATTATTTGGATAAATTAGATAAATTATTATTTAAGCATGTAATAATATATTTGAGTATTATTCTAGATTTAAAGTAAAGATGTTAAGGGTGTTGTTTTCTTAATGGACACTTCACGAGAAATCAAATTAAATAAATAATACATTTGAGTATCAATAACCTAAAATAATGAGTGGTGAAAATGTAAATAAAACACTTTTATAGCTTTCTAAAAACAAATCTGGCCTTTATTTTATATTTTCAAATAAGATTCAAATTTTATTAAAATCGGAACTTAATTTATCAGTTAATATGGATTTTGTTGATCCACCAAATAATATACTAGATCCTAATTTCGGCCCGAATCAAGATCTCCGTCTGAACATGGGCCGACTTGTAAGCCCAATTAGGAACTTGTGTTAGGCCCTAATTGGGCCTACCTAGGCCCATGTAAGACCCGAAAGATCTCCATCTCGCTGCTGGGGGAATACCGGAATAGGGATGTAGTTAGGGTTTATAATGGTTTTTCTTTCAGGTTTAGGGTTTATAGGGTGCATCCTCGCAGTCCACATAGATCCATACAGAGAGATAAAGATATGGATTCTTTTTCGTCGCAGTCGAATGGATCACAATCTCAGTTCTCGACGGAAGATTTCATGGATCAATTGAAGGTTCAGCTTGCACAGGCCTATGCGGAAGAGTTCCTTGAGGTGATTATCTCTCGCTGTATTCGTTTTCTAGATCCAATATTGCTTATTTAGGAAGGATGGTACTCCATTATGTTTATCTGATGAAAGCCATTATCTTTGGTTTGGGTGGTTTATTAGCGTAGTAAGAACAAGTTTTACTATATGTGACCAAACTGACCTACATTACGGTTACTTGTTGAAGCACAAAGGTTATAGCTTTAGAATTATTAGTTGTCTAAATTGGCAGCTGTTCCGGTCTATGCTTCACCAGCAATTATCATTTGTTCTCTTCAACTATGGCGTTTTTTGGGATTTTAATCCAATTTTCAGATTGAACAGAAGGAGGTCATTCGGATCTTTCGGTATAACCGCTTTGAAATTGGATTATTGTGTTCAACTTTTGGTTGAAATTGTTGATTCATGACTGACGGTAGATTCTTAAGATTTTCTTGTGAGAACATCATTATTACCTTTAAGTGTAGAGCATTGCTGATCTTGAGACACAGGATACTCTGTTTTGTAAGCTGAAGTCGGCAAGGCTTGTAAATTTTTGGTATAGTCGGAACTGAAGATGGGACTTACATGCCTTCATGAACACTATAATATGTCTTATCATGTCCCTGTAAGCAATGTACTGGTGCGTTATCAATGCTAGTCTTATCCTTGAGATTAAAAAAAATGATCTGATTCTTCAGCAAAATGATAGATTGCTGAGATATAGTGTTATAAACTTGTGTGTACGTATATGTTTCTGGTATTGATGGATACTTTCTCTCTGGTACTTGAAAATTGTTGAAAGCACAGATGTTTGGTAACTTGAGACCCTTTGAATCCCATGTCAATAAGTTTATAAATTTCATACCTGATGAATTCGAGAAGACTGCACTGCTGCCAATATTTCTGCTCCTGTAATATCAATAACTTTTTCTACTTCGCCTTCTTATCTTACAGACCGTAAGAGGGAAGTGCTTTGATAAATGCATCACAAAGCCCAGCTCGAGCTTGAGTGGAAGTGAAAGCAGTTGCATCTCCAGGTGCGTGGAGCGCTACATCGAGGCCACCGGAATCATCAGCAAAGCCTTGTTCAGCCAAAACCGTTGAGGTGTGTGAGCATGAATTTAGTTACACAAGCCAAAAATTTATATTTGGAAAACAATATATCAACTGGTAGTATTCGGAATGAAAATCACGTCTCTTTTGGTTGATGTATTGACAACTCAGATTGAGAGTTTACTCATTCCGCTGTCCGAGCCAAATGCTGGGTGTTTAAAGGTACAACCTTTGTAGAAAAACATAGAGGAGAAGCACAAAAATTGAAACTTCAACCAACACAAAGAACCCAATGGCAGCCATCTCCTTGATATACTTCTTCTTCATCACCTCTTCCTTCTGTCTCTCATAGTAGCTGAGTCCTCTTTGGATTTTGAACTGGCTCATAGTCCTGGAGCATCCAACTGCCTGATTCAAAACCATTAGACCTTTCCTTCCATTAACATGAGCCCCGGTCAAGTCTTCTATATGCAGACTAATCTCTTTCACTTTCAATCCATCTGCCAACCTGCACCTGGTGTTTATTGTGCACCTTGATGGACCATTCCCCAGTATTTTATCTTCCACAATGCATCCGAATTGAACTCTGTAATCTCCATTGAAAGACCAGGTCCTCTCGATTGAAACTGGATCCCAACTGGATAAATTGACAGTTTTGCTCTTCCTCCTGTCCATGAGCACCCAACTCAGCCTTAAATCATGTTGAAGTAGTGAGGAGCTACATTTTGTATCCTCCCCTACTATCTCTGTGGAAGAGTAAGAAACGTCCCATTTAAACGGGCAGCTCGAGAACCAGTTTTCGTTGTCACCGGTCAGGGCCTTGGGCACCCTGACCGATACCGTCGAGAAGATGCACTTGTTCTTGAAGTATACATCCACCATCGAAGCGAAATCTTCGGGTCCAGACAGTAAGGAATCTTTGTCGTCCTGGATTCTGCTGCCGTCGTAGAAAACCCTAGGATACGACTGTTTATAGAAACTGTTGTAATCTGATATTGAAGAGGCAGATTCTGGAATTGCGGTCGATGGCCATAGGGAGAGGCAGGCTCGTCGCCATAGCTCCCGGTCTCGAACCGTGTCTCTGAGGTCTTTGCAGGTACATGAAGCAACGGCGAGGGTGGTGCCGTCGAGTCTGTCCATTATGTTTCCGAGGATGTCTCTATTGAGACTCGGAAGCAGAATGGATCCAGACTCCATTTTTGACTGGTGTGTTCTGGAAACTGAATATTGGAGAACTGCCCTTTTGAAGGAATAGGTAGGGACGGGACAGAAGTTGGTGGTGGTTTGGGATAGGTCAGATGATGGTTATATATATATATATTGATTTCATAAAATTTTCAGATAGAAAATGGTTTAAAAAAATGTGCCAGTATGCTGTTAGTTCAATTAACTTTAAATATTATATTTATTTAAGTCTAAAACAATGTTTATAATATATATTATGATTAATAATGGATGTAGGAGAAGAGGGTAATGGAATGGGTTATCTTATCTGAGTGTTCCTCATTATTATTTAATTAAATATTATAATTATAATATTTAGTTGTACAGATGAAATCAACTACGTGGCGCCACCGTAAAGCTCCACCGCTTTTCGAAGGACAGACAGCGTAGCCTTCATGATGAAAGGTTTCCCGTCTCTAGTTTGACTTGACCACTGTCAGGTCGTATCTCTACTGTCAACGTCATCCGCCGTTTGTCGGACATCCGTTGCGTGCGTGCTCTGTTGAAGAATGTAATTTTACCATTTTTTGAATTATATATGAGAAAATTTGATTGCATAAAAACGATTGCTTCTTTCGTATATTAAATCTTAATAATATTAGCATGTGAAACACTAAATACGTGACTAAATAGTAATGAAAATTAATGATATGTCGTATCATAAGTAATATTGTTAAACATAAGTGTCTAAATAGTATAAATTTAATTTCAAAAATAACATTTTCAGACATAAGTGATCAAATAGGTAATTAATCTTACTTTTTATTGGATACTATCCGAAGTCTTAATACAAATTACGGGATGTTTTGGTCGGCACCTTCAGATAAATGTAAATACTCAAAGAAATCCACCCATTCAAGGTATGTACATAATTAAATTTCTCACGTATTTCATTTACTTATTTCGGTCAAATTATAAAATATACGATGTGTGGTTACAAAATCACTGTATTTTTAATCAAAAAAATTACCCTACGTAGATAATTGATTTACGACATAAATGATGTTAACCGTGTTGAGTTTGGACTTACATGGTCTGAGTTATAATTTTTTAAGTCAAATTTTTATATCTCAACTTACGGCATGCCGTATAGGTAATCCGTAAATTTAAATTTAATATTTTTTACATCATTTGAAGCGCAATTAAAATATCTACTTACTATAATTTTTAATTTTCTTTTAATAAATACATAATTTTATTTTTATTTAAACATCGAGTCGTCATTATGGAACAATTTTTTTTTAAAAAAAAAACAAAGAAAGTTAGCGGCACCTCTTTTGAATAGGCATCATCCTGGGATGCGCGTATTGTCAATACGCGCTACCGGGAATGCACTGATACCTATTTTTCGAAATATTTTTTTTCTATACTTACTTTTCTATAAAAAAAAAAATGGTTAGTTTTTGAAAAAATTCCAGCGAATGAGCAACATTTTTATTTTTTGGTCGCAAACATAAGCAACATTGGACGCACCAAAACCAACACAATGAATGATAATCCCACACCAAAACCAACAACAGAATGAATGAAGTATAGTCTATAGTAACACGGGAAATGGTTCCACACACTTGTTCCTCCTCCCTAATTAAACCCCACCACAACCCAACCTTCCACCTCCTACTCTCGCTCGATCTGAATGGTGACATGGCTGATGTTATACTCCCTTCGAATGTAATTAACAACCTTGTCCAACACCAAATCAGTGTCTGAATCCCTCCTCGCCTTCACATGACAGGCCAAAAGTATTTTACCCACAGTAATCGCCCAGATATGAAGCTCATGAATCGCAACAACCTCATCCATCTCGCACAAGCCCTTCTCCAACAGAGTAGCATCAATCTCGCGAGGCGTGCTCTCCATTAAAACTTCAACAATATTACGCAACATTTTGATGGTAGTAAACAGAACAATCACAGAGAAAACAAGAGTGCATATCAAGTCGATGATCTTCCATTCAGGTTTCCACCATATCAACGCTCCTCCCACCATAACTCCGACACTCTGAATAGAGTCACCCAGCACGTGGAGGTATGCGCCTTGAATGTTTACGTTGAGCTGTTTCTTCTGCTTCTGGACGTCAGTTTCTATCAAAGGTTCTGTCTTTTCATCATGGTCATGACTATGCTCATGGCTATGATGATGATCATGCTCATGGTCATGACTATGATCATGGTTATGGTCATGACCGTGGCTGTGGCCATGGCCATGGCCGTGATCATGACCCAACAACAGTGCCATGGCAATATTGACAACCAAACCAAAAGCCGAGACAGCAAACATGAGAAAGCCTTGGACTTCGCCAGTGGTGTAGAGCAACCGAGCAATGGCTTCATACACTAGGATGCCAGCGAGGAGCCAGATCATCTGGATAGAGACTAGGGCACCAAGGATCTCAATCCGGAAGAATCCGTAAGACTGGCGCGGGGTGGCTTCCCACCCCGACGCCCATATCGAGAACAAGGATATGGCAAAGGCTGCAACGTCTGATAAGAGGTGAGCGGCGTCGGTTAGGATTGCAAGGCTGTTAGCTTTGATTCCTCCGATTACTTCCACAGTCATGAAGATCACGCAGAGGACTACAGCTATTAGAAGCTTCCGGATGGAACGTTCGCGTTCTAGAACGTCTTTGGTTTTGAAATCGGAGAAGCCGCATGGCGCCTCGCCGCAGATTTTGATCCCACCGAGACTGGATTCGACTTGGATGTCTCCACATACTTCGATGATGTGTCCGTGTTCGGAATTATGTGACTCCATCTGAAACAAAAACAAAGAATCAGAATGAGTGACCAACAAAAATGTGTTCATGAGACAAACAAAAAATATAATCTTGATCCACATGTATAATCAAATGAATTATAGACATACATGCTGAATATTTGTTCAATTCAATAGAGCTATATCAGATAATTTTGGATTAAAAACCATTTACTACCCTCAAAATATCCAGAAATTGTAACTTGTAACTGAAAAAGCAAAGCTAACATTCAAAGTATATGGATTCTTGAAATTTAAGGTAAAGTATTATGGTTATCAACAGGGGTTCGGTTATAGCCTCGGCATGAAATTGGTATAAACAAGAACAAACCAGAAAACTCAAAGTTCAAGATCTTAACTATAAGGGTCATTGCCAGAAGTAATCAAAGAGCAATTCATAATTTACTGAAGCCCAGATTCAACAAGTTGGTTGGAATTCCTTCAAGAAGAACGAGTTATACTGCGAAATACTGGATACCCAGAAAGGGAATCAAGAAATGTGCTATAAGTATAATACAATCAAAGTTAATATATTTGGAGATTCTGCCCATAAACTGTTTCCACAATTATTGTACACCGAAAAAGTTAAAGCAGAGTAGATTGCAAATCCACTTGAACAAACACCATATATTGATGATGGATGATCTGCCAAAACAATTATGCAGCAAGAATCCAGAACCAACATAATCATGAACAGTATTTCTGGCCAATAAGACGACAATGCTTCGATTTCCTCCCAGACAGAAGCAAATACAGATAGGGAGTCGGAGGGTCACGAGATGCAGCAGCAGCAGCAGCAGCAATAAAGGAGAGAAACACATACAGCACGCAATCCAAGCATGAAAAGCGAGACTCCTTTTAGAAAAAAAGATTCATCTTTTATGATCCACGGACGACATTTCATGACGGAATCGTAAAGCAAGAAAGAAGGATAACCTTGGAAGGAAAGGAATGATTGGGGGCCTGGAATCGCTTCAGTGGAGGAATTTTTTGGAGTTAAAGCACGGCGTTGCCTTGCCTCGCCTCCAGCTATATAATGTGGGCCTCTTCTTCCACCTCCCCTCTGTTTCTATGGTGTTGTTACGTCGGCGTGGTATCAATTGGACTTGTATTTATTTCTATATTTATTCTGGGTATAAATAATGCTTTATTCTGGGTATGAAATGAATAATGCTATCATTTGTGTACAAACAAAATAATTACCCACATAAAGACAAAATTTGATTATGTAAAAATATGTACAACTTAAAAATATATAATATTATATATTATTAGAATGATTTTGCAAAAAAAAAGAGGTTATTAATATTTATAGTAATAGATTTTGGACCGACGACTTACTCTACCACTTGAAACTAGCACAAGGATATCTATATGCCATCAACAGCAAAACTCCAAAACTTGTGCAGTCAAGGGGCCCACTGTAAACTATAATAATGTGCTCAGGCAGGTCCAACTCCCAACAATGTTTTTTTTTTTCATTTTTAATAATCATTCTATATTGTATGAAAATAAAAGAAAAAATGGTTATCTAACGCAATTTCTTTGTGGTATTAATTAATTGAATAACTTATTAATTAATTGACTAATTTATTACTTATGGGTCAGTGGTGTTTTGACCAAAAAACAAATATATTAGTAAGTGGTGACACATCTTCAGTTAAGGCACCTTATCATGAAATTTTGAAAAACTTTCTTTTAACCTTCCTAACACGATAAAAGAGAGTATTTGGGGTACTCTGATCAGTTCAATGGTGGACACTCCAGATTGAAAGATCTGGATGGGATATGCGAAAGGCATCCCTTCGGTTTTGTTTGTTCACAAATTCATCAAAAGCCTAAGAATTCAAAATCTTGAGTTTCATGTAGGCAATTGGGACTGGATTTGGAAAATCGAAACGATTCCTCGGATAAAATTCTTCATTTGGATTTGCAATCATTAAAAAATTGCATCGGCTAGTATGTTGCGTAAGAGGGGAATGAACATTAACCCAATCTGTAATTCTTGTGGGAAATGGGAAGAAACAACAATTCATATTCTTCGTGATTGCACAATGGCACAAAAATTTTGGTATGACCTAGGCATCCCTCAAGATGATTCTAACTTTTTTCTGGATAATATTTTTACTTGGTTGGAGTTAAACTATAGGAACAATTGGGTGCATGCGAAAGGGATCGAGTGGAAATTCATTTTCACTTATGCTATTTGGCTCCTTTGGAAAAATCGAAATTCGTGGACTTTTAATATTCCTCCTGTTAAGATTGATGTTGTTAGTTTAACTTTGTGTCAGACAAAATATATTTCAGAGGAGTTCAGGAAAAACAAGGACACTCACATGACAAACACAATCTGGGTGGGATGGAAACCTCCATCAAATGGATGGTTAAAACTAAACACGGATGGATCAGCACTTGGAAATCCGGGTCCGACAGGGGGGCACGGATTTTGAGAAATGAATGGGGTGGTTGGGTAAAAGGCTTTCAAAGGAGGATTGACATTACTAACAGTTTAGTGGTAGAACTTTGGGTCATCCGGGACGGCCTAACCATGGACGTTCAAGACTTACATATAGAATCAGATGCCAAGGAGGCGATTAACCTCTTAGTGGAGGATGAAAATGTGGATCGTCCACCGATGCCCCTTATTTCTGACTGCAGAATAATCATGCGGGAATTCAGGCGACTCAAGATCAGACATATTTATCGAGAGGCAAACGGAGTTGCTGATCTTTTGGCGAAAGAAGCGGTCAATCAGGAAGATCACTTTCACACTAGGGAAAATCCTCCGCTAAATGTGATCAAACACATCTCTTTTGATGTTGAGGGGCAAACTGTCCCTAGATGTGTAAAAGACTATGTTGCTTAATTAGTATTATTAATAGTTATATTTACCAAAAACAAAAAACTTATTGGTTTGAAAGTTAACGTCGTTTCCAGGATTATGACTAAGGCAGACTGAAAACTAATAAACGTGATTTAACGAGTTGGACACCCTAACACTTCTGGATTGAGAATAACATTTGTTGTTTATATGCGCACCAGAAGTGTTTGCACTATCAGGAACAAAATTGGGCTTAGAGACAGTTAACAAGCCTCAAAGAGGTAAATGTTGCACGAGTCAATTATGTTGGACACTTCATAAACTTCAAGCCCGTGATAAGTGGTATTAGAGCAGTGTTCTTGACCCGCGAGAGCATTAAGATAAATGTTGCAAACTCTAAACAATTGAACATCTTGGTTCAACTTTATTACGAGTTTCATTGGGTGGTGGGGCTCAATCCTATAAAGAATACCAAAGATCTTTTAGTATGAGTGTTAAAGGATATGCGGTGACAACGACACATAGCAGTTCCACTAGAGAAAGTGGAGTTAGGTGAACATATTAATTGTTGATGTTCGTGAATGATAAGTGCACGAAGGAGATGGTTGAGTTGTACTACTTGTGGAAAACCTGTCTGAGAGCAAAGAAAAGTTGTTAAGTAGCTTTTGAGATGGGTTGTCTCGATTTGTTGAGAGAGTGGTTCACAATGACAGCACTTAGATGTATAGTCAAATCGATATATGAAAAATAATTTAGATGAACTGAAACGGTAAAGTTTCCTATTGTAAAGACGGAATAAAGATTTCCACAAGTGAGGTGTGACATGAGTGATGTGATAAAGACACTACATTGGATGGGTGGAGAAGTATGTCACGGTCCAAATATTTCCATCCCTCAAAATGCGATATCATTCCTTGAGTGATATCGACTTTTGGGTTCAACTGGTTTCCATGCACGCATGAGCGAGCAACTCGTGGCAGCACGTCCTTCAGAAAACCAGTCAAGGCATGCTTTAACGAGCTTGACATCTAACAACTATATGTTCATGGTGGGGGGGGGGGACCATTTGTTGTTCATATGCACAATTTGAATAAAATATATTGAGAATGACATTATGCATAGAGACAGATGATCCAACCTCATAGAATTGGATGTCGCACCGACCAATATTGTTGGATACTTCATAAACTTCAGACTCGTAACACGTCTCATCATTTTGAAAAAAAAGGTAAGTAGTTCAAAATTCACCAACATTAAAAAGTGGTTTAAAAAATAGAATTGTATTCCATAACAGGACTAACGATTCTATGGTCGAATCACGGTTGGAGTGGTTCCAAACTGATGGATATTCGACGTTGGTACACGACTGGCAAACCTTGATTACCTTTATTCGTGACCCGACTGAGGCTCGGGGGCAAGTGTCTATTTACAGGGGAGCGACGCCTTTAATGAAAAGCCACATGGGTGTCGACCTGGGCAGGATAGGCGACGTCTTCGCACATTCCTTTGAAAATGGAACAGAAATATCAAAGCATATTAAATTTGTGAAATAAGTATAAATGTATAGATACGAGTGTGTCAGGCGGTCGTGTTAGAATATAAAGTTAATACGGTTAAGTGTTAGTCTCATAATTTTACAAAAGGATTAACAAGAGTAGAATACTAACATTGGACTCAGGTTAAGTGTTTTCTATGAATATCTTTGTCCTACTTCACCTGTCACACACTTCAAATTTCAATATATACCTACTTTATTTGCTCCAAAAAATCTTCAACTAAATTTATTGTAGGAGGGGAAACAATTGTTTATTTTGGTATTTGATTTTTAAATGGTATATATTTTAGAGAGAAAAAACACTCATTATTGGCTATAATAATATGGTCCAGTACAAATTCAAGCAATAAGTGGTTGTAGACGAATCTTATTAAGCTTTTCAAGTGCGACATTATTATATAAATATTGGAAAAAATAAATTATTACAAAAACAATAACCATTAATATAATAAGGCAAATTGTTTACTTTTTATTTTTGAAAATTTATAAAGTATTTTCTTTTAAATTTTTAAAGTTGGGACAAATTGTAAGTTTTTTTTCTTTCCATCCAATTTTTTTTAATCCAAATTTAACATAATATTTTTTACAATTAAATTATAATTCTCATCAAGACTTTGTTTTGCCAACAATTTTCATGAGGCTCAGCTGAACTTTAATTGAAGGTTAATATTTGAGTTTTAACCCAAATCATCTCTCCCATGGACGAGATGGAGGGTTGGTTTTAGATCACGACTCAAATTCGATCCACTCAATCAGGATTCGATAGTCTTCTCCCGTCTTCTCCCTCAATCAGGCGATTTAGGGTTTCCACCGTGGGGAATTTGTCGGGCAATCTCGTCCTCTGTCACAGCTTCTTGCTGTTGGGTCTGGTCGTGGGTCGCTCGGCTCGTTACACAGCTGCATGCGGCTTCAATTGGAGGGTAGGATTAAGGAGAGCTACCAATTGGAAAGGAGAGGGAGAGGGGTGGGGAAGCAGGGGAGCTCGCCGATTGTCGTCGGACCTCCGAACCTAGGTGAGAGGCGTCGGCACGGGCTGGAGAAGGAGATATCAAGTGGGTAGTCTAGGGAGAGCTACCGATCTCAGGCGAGGGAGGGTTCGGCTGGGGGGAGGGCATCACGGTTTGATAAGGGCGGAGTCAAGGAACTCGGAAACGGGAAGCTGACCTCGGGACAAAAGCACACCAAACCAAGGGCCAAAATCCCGACTCGGACATCCTCATCTCCACCAACCGAGTCGGAGCAATTCCCATTAGGGAATCAAGGGAGGTAATACTATCTTTGGATAACAATATAGTGATAATAGTTAGAATTCAGTTAAGTAGTGCCTTTAGGAATGGATAGATTAGCTCGAACATGTGCCCCTAGAATAGGTGATGATAGAACATTGCTAGGGAATTATGTTGAAATCCCGGAGAATGTGGACATCCCAGCTGAAAATCTGTGTGTTGGGAAAGTCATCAGTGACAATATCATGAAACCAGCTGTTATTCAGAGTGTCCTACAAAGTGCTTGGGGTAGATATGCAGGAATCAGGTTTCAGGAGATGACGGGTGATGTGATTCTTTTCGAGTTCGAAAGGGTGGATGAACTCTTGGATTCATTGGATTGGTCTCCGTGGGCGGTTAATGGTAGCTGTCTCTCGTTGAAGAGGTGGAGACAGGGGATGAAAATCACAGAGGTGCAGTTCCAAATGGTCCAGTTCTGGGTCCAAATACACGGATTGGAGATCGACAAATTCACTAAGAAGAACTCAATGGCGATAGGACAGAGCCTGGGATCGGTCGTGGAAGTGGATGAGATTATGGGACCACTAGGATTGGATAGGGACTACATCCGGATAAAGGTGGCAGTAGATAGTTCCAAGCCTCTCCCGGTGGGATTCTGGTATACGCGCAGAAGTGGGGAGATGGGAAGGGCCACCGTGAAGTATGAACGCCTCCCCGACTTCTGTTTTGGTTGTGGGAGGATCGACCATACGGAAAGGGTGTGCACCACAGAGATAACCCTATCAGAAGAGGCGCAAGGGGGACCGATGTATGGACCTTGGGTTAGGGTGGACAGACCTAAGCGAAGGCGTGAACAGGGCAGGTACGTAGGGAAGAGCCCGGGAACTCCGATGAGTGATACCAAGAGAAAGAGCTGGAAAGACCTAATGCGAGAGAAGCATGATAGGGAAGGGTCGAACACCCCTCCCACGGCTCAATCAGCTGAGAGTACGAGAACTCAGGAGGAACATGGGTCTCGTGATAGCCAAGAACCGAGATCGGGAGAAGGGGAGGGATATGATCAGGTATTCGCATGGGGAGAGACGGACGCAAAGGGGGGAGGAGGGTGGTGAAGATCATTCTAGGCATGAGGAGGGGAGACAACTCTGGACGGGGAAGGGTAAGGCGACCATTCGCGAGGATCATCAGTATTAGATAGCTCAGGCGCTGGAGGAGGCCGTGGGATGGAAGAGAAGGGATGAGATGGGAGGAAGCACGGGCTTCCTTATCGATAGGGAGGCGTACACGGGAAGGAAAGGGGGAAGGACGACTTGACACAACTGAAAGAGGGGACCCTACTCCAACTTACGGGGGGATCAAGTACTGAACCGAAAGATGGAGTGAGGGTGTTGGGGCCTAAAGAAGGAGAGAGTTCGGGAAGGGGAGGCACGGCACCTTCGGTGGTCAGCCCCCCGACCAACACTTCGATCGAGGTGGGAATGGAGTTGGAGCTCCACGAGGTACAGGTGCAGGCATGGAACTACTTCGTAGAAGAACCTGTATCTCCCGCCACTAGCGGTGAAGGGACGACCCTACCCATGGGGCTTAGCCCCCTCATTCAGAAAATTACCCTCAAAAGGAAACACGAAGAGGACGATGAGGCGGAGGGGGAGGACAGATCGGATCAAAAGGGTAAGAAACAGAGGGGGTGTATGGAGGAGAAGGGGGGACGACAGAGGTCACCAAGGGGAAGAGGTCGGAGAGGTACCCATCATGTAGCCATGGTTCGGAGAAGGATAATCACGGCAAAGAATAAGGAAGAACAAAAGAGTTCTGGTAGCTGTCCCGAGACAGCTACCCAACCTCAATGAACTACTTGGTGTGGAACTGTCGGGGGTTGAGATCGGCCCTGACAGTTCCGTACCTCGCCGATCTCACGCGGAGGAACAAACTGGATGTTATCTACTTGATGGAGACGAAGAATACGGAGAAGTACTGTGACAAGATTAGGAGGAAGTTAAAGATGAGTGACGGAGAATACGTGAATCCGATTGGGATATCAGGTGGGTTGGCTTTATGGTGGACAAGGGAGGTGAGGGTCGTGATCCATGCTAAAAATGTATACATGATGGATACGACAATCACAAAGGTCAATGGGGGAGGAGTGATGCACGTCACATGGATCTATGGCAGCACTCAGTGGGGCGAGAGGCTCCGTCTTTGGGAGGAGATTAAGCGGATATCACAGAACCGGAGAGGCTCATGGACGTGTGTGGGAGACTTTAATGAAGTGGCGGTGGCCGGGGAGAAGGAGGGGGTAGGCCGAAGCAGGCCCGGAAGATGGACGCCTTTAATGAGATGATGCGCGAGGCGAGATTGGCGGACATGGGCTACAAGGGGTGCCCTTTCACGTGGAGCAATAATAGGGAGGGGGATGATCGGATCCGGGAGAGACTTGATCGAGCAATAGTGAACCCGGATTGGATTCGAACCCACCCGTACTCGATGGTAATCCACAAACTTCAGATTGGCTCGGACCATTGCCCACTATTGGTCCAAGTTGAGAGGCAACAGGTGAGAAGCAAGAGACAGTTCCGTTTCGAGAAGAACTGGTTAGAACACAATGTTTGCTGTGAGGTGGAGGAGGAAGCGTGGGACGAGGGGAGGAGGGGGACCGATATAGGAGGGTTTCACACAAAGCTGGGGAGGTGCAGGGGAGCGCTGCAAAGATGGAGTAAGAGGTCTATCTCGAATAACAGGAAGGTTATCGAGGGACTCAATGAGGAAATCAGAGCTATGCAGTTGCAACCCGGGGCTACCTACCAGAGGGACAAGGAACGTACTTTGAAACGAGCCCTCGAGGAGGCATGGAACAAGGAGGAGGAGTATTGGCGGCAAAGATCAAGGGTTCAGTGGATGCAAACTGGGGACCGCAATACGGCCTTCTTCCATCAATCAACGGTCGAGAGGAGGAGGATAAACACACTATGCCGTCTGCAAAGGAGTGACGGGGTGTGGGTGGAGAGGGAGGAGGACATTATGATCGAGTGTGAGGGATACTTTCATAACATCTTCCGGACTGAGGGTACGAAGGGGTTAACTGATCAGATGAGGGGTATCCTGCACTTGGTGACAGACCGGGATAATGCGAGTCTTGTTCGAATGGTGACTCGTGAGGAATTTAAGAAGGCGGTTTTTCAGTTGGGGGAAAACAAAGCTCCGGGACCTGACGGGTTCCCCGAAATGTTCTATCATCACTTTGGGGACGTGTTAGGGGAGGATGTATTCCATTCCGTGAGGCGGTTCTTTGAATCGGGTTCACTATTACCAGGTTATTGTTATACTGATGTAGTATTAATTTCTAAGGTTCCCAACCCCATTAATACGACCCAATTTAGACCTATTAGCCTTTGCAATTTCAATTACAAAATCATATCCAAGGTCTTATCTAATAGGCTTAAACTGTTGTTACCTAAGCTCGTAACCCCTTTCCAAAGTGCTTTTGTCTCAGGCAAGTTCATCCATGACAACATCCTTATCGCGCACGAGGTGTTCCATCACCTCAGGACAAACAGTGGGCGGGGGAGAGAGGAGTGTGTGATCAAGGTAGATATGAGCAAAGCATATGATCGGGTAGAGTGGGATTTTATTGTGCAAACACTTCGGGAGTTCGGATTTGCAGAGCAGTGGTGCAAATGGATCACGGAGTGTATATCCAAGGTTCAATACAGTGTGGTGGTTAATGGGAAGAAATCTGCGAGATTCAGACCATCTAGGGGTATCAGGCAAGGCGACCCCCTATCGCCTTATCTGTTCATTCTCGTGGTGGACGTTCTATCACGACAAATTATTAAGGAGGTGGAGGAGCATAGATTGGAGGGGATTCGTATGAAGCGAACTTGTCCGGAAATACATCACCTATTCTTCGCGGACGACTCCCTTTTCTTCATCAACTCCTCCGAGGAGAACGCCCGGGCGCTCAAGGGCACGATCGAGAGGTACTGCAAGGCCTCTGGACAGAAGATCAATTTGGATAAATCGTGCATTCAGTATGGGCGGAACGTAGGGGAAGACACTCGACGGAGGGTGTCTTGTATCCTGGGCATTGAGGCAGTTGCAGATACCGGGAAATACTTAGGCCTCCCTACGAATTGGGGGAGGTCTAAGATGGATGCAATGAAGTACCTAAAGGAGCTGGTCTTGAAGAAGATCCATGGGTGGAAGACGATGTTCCTCAATAACGCGGGAAAGAGGTCCTCATTAAGGCGGTAATTACCGCGATCCCAACTTATGTTATGTCACTTTTTAAACTGCCTAAAACCTGGTGTGCAGAGATTTCGAGCTTAATGGCTAGGTTTTGGTGGAACGGTCGGGATGAGAAGAGGAAGATCCACTGGGTTCGGTGGGGACGTTTCACTCAAACCAAGGACATGGGTGGCATGGGCTTCCGGGATATGACGGATTTCAACATCGCGATGCTCACTAAAACAACATGGCGATTGCAGAACGACGGGAAGTCACTATGGGCGAGAGTGTTAAAGGGTCTCTACTTCCCTCGGGGGACCCTTATGGAGGCGGCTACAGGAGGTCGACCGTCATGGGCTTGGTCGAGCATTCTATGCGCCCGAGACATCATGAAGAGGGATGGGGTGTGGCAAGTAGGTGTGGGGGACCAAATCAGTGCATTGAGAGATGTGTGGGTTCCCGGTACCCCACACAACCGAGTCGGCACCGAGCAAGGCCCGAGAGGGGCGGACGAGGTGATGGTGAGTGACATGATCAATAGGGATCGTAGGACATGGGACCTTACCGCGATTCAAGCTCACATCACCGAGAGGGAGGCTCTTGCTATCCATGCGATACACATTGCGAAGGAGCCACAACTCGATCGATTGGTTTGGCCGGACTCAGTGGATGGGGTGGCCAAGCCACGGCTTGTATACCGACGTATTAGGGAGTTGAGACTGCAGACCGAACCTCTCAACTCAGTGGGCGATCCTACTATCATGGGAAGGGTGTGAAAGGACCTATGGGTCGGAGACACTCTTCCAAAGGTAAAACACTTCCTATGGAAAGCCTTAAATAATGCGTTGCCGGTTTAAATTGAATTGGTGAGGCGCGGGATTCAACTGAATCCGACGTGCAGCATTTGTGACAAACCGGAATCTGTGTTTCATGTAACCTTTGAATGTACTTGGACGAGGCGTGTGTGGTTCGGTGCAATGGGGGTTCGTTTGGACACGGATGGGAACCAAGTTTGGCCTAGTTGGATTCATTTTATGCAGGATTTGAACCAGCTGGAGGGTGAGACGGGGAGGAGAACCAGACTCCTTGGGCAGACCATTGCTTGGGAGATCTGGAAGGAGAGATGTCGGGCTGTGCACGAGGAGGATCACCCGCGCCCAGACACAGCCATTCGGACCGCAACAGCTCTGACAGACCAGGTTTGGAGGGTGGCGAATCAGGCGGGGGCGAAACCTGCGCGAACACAGGGACCGAAGCACCCAGCTTGGGCGAGACCGAGCCAAGGCGTTATCAAGATCAATTGTGACGCGTCTTGGGACCATCCATCGTTCAAAGGAGGTACCGGGGCCGTGGCGAGAGATTGGACGGGACAGATCGTGGCGGGGCATCATTCGACATGCGGAGGAACAAGTGCCAAATCACTCGAGGCAAAGGCAATCCTAAACACGGTTCATTTTGCAATCGTTCATGCTTGGCCCGAGGTAATTATAGAGTCGGACGCACAACATGTTATCAACCTTCTTCATGGAGGCCACACGGATAATGATTGGGAACTTCGAGATGTACTATCGGACATTTTGGAGCTCTCCAATTTCATCACCAAAATTCATTGGCGGTTCGTACGACGTTCAGCGAACAAGTGTGCTAATTGGGTAGCCTTGGAGGCGAAACGGGGGACTTGTCCTCGTGATTGAATTTTTTGTAACCCGAGACCTTTGTTTGCTTTGTATGTTTCGGATTTGGAGAACTCTTTCTACGATTAATAGAAGTAATTTCTTGGGAAAAAAAAATCAGGATTCGGTGTAATCTTAATTCGATTAAGGTTGGGTCTACCTCTAATTTAATTGGGATTGATTTTGTCTCAACCGAAGGAGTTAAAGTACATGTCAAGCCACATACCATAACATCATCGATTTGGACTCAAGAACTCAGTTATAATATTTAAAAATGTTTAAAAGTGTTCACTTCATATTTTAAAAATATTCTTTCTTTTGTATAATTATTAAAATATATTTCGAAATATTAAACGAAATGTAAAAATTCAAAATAAAATGTATATAAATATTCCGGAGCAAATAGCCAGTTATGATATAAGTACATTCATTAAATATTTTTTAAAAGCAAGTGGCTGTTGGAAATATAAGATAGTATATATATATACATCAGAAAATTTCCACACCTACCTTTATTTAAAATTAGTGACGTATTAAAAAGTAAACCATATATTATATAATAATGTAAATCCTCCACTCATTCTAAAAACCAATTATTTGTTAACGTTTACTTGATGCTTTATTGTTAATTTGACGTACTTATTTGAAGAAAACTCCAAAATGCACAATTCATTCATTAATAAGTGGTACTGATGCAAAATTGACTCATTTTTCAGTTAATTTCTGCGTATAACAAAAGTTAAAGTGACAAAAGTGAATTCACTGACATTCAAGTACCAATTATAAAGACACAAATAGCATGTCTTGAAGTACATGGCCTGTAAATACATTTCCCCAGCAAAAAACCCTAAACCGCAAGATTTACATGTATATACAAAGAAACATAACATTTTGTTGGAACTTTCTATTCTGATACCAGAGCGCCATTACAAAAGTAAACCCCGGTAAAACCGAGATAGGGCAAAGACCAACTCGACCTCGGCTCAGAGTGCAAACCTTTCCCATCTTCCCAACCATGCTTTGAGTTACGTATGAACCATGGTCCATAACTCATGGAAATAGGCTCATGAAATGGTACTAACAGTTGAATCACTACCAATTTCAACCAGTTTCACGGTGCCATCTCCTCCGCACGTAAGAAAACCACGTGAAACTACTTGCACATCTGTAACTCCAGCCTGTCATATTGAAGCAGTAGTAATCATGTGTTAACTATAGATGATAAAAGAATATACAACTATTTTTGGAAGATGAAAAACGAATAATACCCGAACAACTCCACCAAATCCTCGAGTAGCAGGTTGCAAGAAAGTGTGCCGGTCGTGCAGCTTTGGCCAATGGTGCACCAACTTTGCATTCGTCACATCCCAAAGTTTTACGTCTCCATCTTTACCACCAGTTAAGAACAAGCTTGTATTCGGGATCCAAGATATCTTTGTCACGCTCCCTTCATCATGCAAAATTAGCCTAATCGGTAAGTCGAGCAATACTTTATTGATAACTGATTATTAGGCCAATACCAACTTAGTAATTGAATTTGTGATTAATGAGTTGCTTGCTAGTTGAACTTTGTTTTGTGACATTCTCCTAGCTTAACTAATATGTTAATGCAATGTGCAAACTCTAACCAATTTTTGTTAATCTTTGCCGGAAATTCACAAGTGGTGACCACGTATCATCTAGTTAGGGTGTTACGTGTACATTTTTCGTTCAAGGTTGATAAAAAATTGGATGGATTTAGCAAGTAGTTCAGCTAATGAAAAGTCACAAAAAGAAGTTCAACTAGCAACTAGCCTAATCGGCCAGAACTTCAGATAGCAATTTGGTATTTAATTATTGTTGTTACTATATAATTATGGTGCTAGATACGTGAAAATATGTTGTATACCTGAATGCGCTTTTGGTAGATACCAAAGCATGCCACCGACATTCTCAACACCGTGTTGTTTATTTTTTTCTAGAGGCACTTCACTAGTAGTAGAAGATGATGAGGGGGAATTCTGTTGGTGTCTTCTACTCCTTCCCGTAGCTATGAATCGGAAATCATGAAGTCCAATATCTCCACCTTTACCACCCGTCACAATAAGGGGAGAGACGGAACTACTTCCTATCTCCTTATCGAACACTGTAATGGAGGAAGCTCCACCTTCAAACAACAACAACTTATTGAGCAAAATTCAACTAATCTTGTAAAAATGGAAAGGGGTGTTAGTAGCCAACTTAATTCAAGCACTTAATTGATCAAGTTGTATCTTAATACCTATTGTCCCAACATGTAAAGGGAAAAAAATGAAGGGAAGGGACAAACCATCATGACAGATAATAGAAGCTCGTGAAGTCGAAGGGGGAGCTATCGTGTCCCATATAACCACATTGACATTGTTCGAACTATACCCAGCAGCAGCAATGATGGTTCCACTTGAAGTAACGTATGCAACATCCCTACCAACAATGATTTGGAAGTAAGATGATTGGCCATAGATTGTAAAACAATCATCCACTAAAAATTAAGAATCCAACAAAAATTGGAATCTCCATTTTCAAGGTATCGTGTAGCTGTGAATGCGGCATGGCTTTAGTCAATTAAATTGAAGAAATAATTAAGATAGACTGAGTGTGAAGACATACATCGCGTGATCATTAAAACAAAGAGATGATTCGGTAGGATGGACATTGCTCCTCCCTCCAGCCTCCAACTGCCAAGTGCATACAGTTCCATCCAGTGCAGCAGTGGCAAATCTATGGCCGCAGTGCTCAAACTGCAAGGCTGATATGGAGGCAAGAGAGTATGGTGGAGGGACGTTTGCTGCAGGTAGCACACCATAAGTTGCAGTAGCTCTTTCTTTGCCGAACTGTACACAATTTACAAAATTTTGGTGAACACTGAATTCATATGCAAGAAAACTATTGAGAAATACTTTTTATTCGGTGGAAGCCACAAAATCTATAAATGAACACATTTGTATACACATGTCTATGAAGAATAGACTTACCTCCCAAAGGTAGATATGCGTGTTGCTAGAGCCGACCAAGAAATATGGCATAGATGGGTGCCTAGAGAATGCCCTCCCTCTTACATTCTCTAAGGTAGCTGGTTGCTCAACTAACTCTTCAAACTCTTCTGAGACCTCCCAACCTAAGCCTGTGACACCCATACCAGCAGAACCTGGAATTCCAAAAGCTCCACCACCGGCTAAGTCCCTACCTCGTCCTGCTAAAGATCTTGTGCCAGTGGTCGCTCCACCCAACCCAAGGTGTGCCCCTTTCTTGCTCCCAAGACCAACACCAGGAGAAACATAAGTTGGCACTGGGGTTGATTCAGCACAAGCCCACCCATTATGAGGCCAATCTGCTAGTGACCAAACATAGTCGGCTTCTTCTCTGGAATCTAAATCATCTTCCCAGTTCACGAAAATTATGCCCTGGAAGGGGATGCCCAAACAGATATTAAAGAAAAGGGGAGTTAAAATCACAAAAGAAAGGTTTCCAGTAATATTGCATTTATAAAATTTGAGTGTATATTGTGATTGTCATCCCATATTAGTCTCTTTCTTGGTGTTGACTTTTACCAACCAAAACATTGTCTTACTATGAAAATACCTTGAAGGGATGGTTCTATACCAACTACTTATGACCCACGAATATTAACCCAGTTACAATCTCTCTTATCAATGTATTTATACTTTTCCCTGTTCTGGTGAAGACTATCAACATTTGAAACATGAAGCTAACTGCTTATGCAAGTTAGAATTGCAAAGAAGAGAATCATTTCTCATGAAATATTGCCAGTATCAAAAGCAGAGTGCTAGGATAAAAATGAATGAGGTCTCACCAACCTTTCTATTGCTAGAAACTGCAATTTGCCGCTCATCGGTGGAATTGGTGCATAAAGTCTGTTCCAAGAGAAACTAGATGTCATCAAACTACTATGTCTTCCTGAAGTGCTGACCTCAGGACTAGAATATGCCTTCCTATAAAAAACATAATACCCACAGAAAAAAAAAATTGTTTTCTTAATAGAAGAAGAAATTAAGACCACCTCTAGGAGCTCCCCATTTCTCTTGCATATTTCTCTGGGATTTTGAAATGGACTAGTCTCCTTGGTGAAGAATACTTCTTTTGGACTTGAACCCTTTGAAGGAGACTCAGCTTCAGTCGTAGCAAAACTATTCTTATGCATACTGCCGCCATCATTTAGTCCATCTATCGAGATGCTTTTATGTATTTGTTTCCAACCTGTACATGGCTTTTTCTGGAAATATTCAAATTTTTTTTCTGCAAAACTTTCTGATATTATCTTAGGATCAGCCCATTTATCCCATAGTATTTTGAAAGCCAGTGATTCATTATTATTTAAATCTTCATCAGAACTAATATTTCTCTCAGCCAAAGGTTCATGCAGAACACTAGTTGGAAAATGACTGCACCCCTGTAACCACATTAGAATCTGAGAAGGCCATCCATCATCAATTTCTCGCTGCATAAGAGCTGCAAGCTCTTTCACCTGATAAGAGGAAACATGAGCAATGGCTGTCTGCAATGATTGGAGAAATACTGAAGAAAGCGCCCTCATTTGCTCCTTTGAATTTTTTCCTTCAGTAGCCAAATTAATAGAGGAACAGTCAGATGGAAGTGTACCAAGTGATGAACCAGAAAGGATATCGTCATCAAGTTTTTGACAAAACTTATTCAGTTTAAGGCTCGTAAATCTAGATATGTGTAACCATATAGAAGCACCCAAGATTTGCCATCTGTCATCCTCTGGAATCATGTCTACTGTATATTCTACATTCTTATCTTTCAAACTTCCGATGAGCGGTGGATGGGATCCAAACCCATTAGATGTCGAATCAGGAGGTACTAGATCAGACAGGGGGTCAAGCACTTTCTTCAAATCTTCAATTTGAACTTCATAAGTATGACCATTGGAAAATGACATTAATAGCGGTTGTAAAATCAGAATAAGGGCTTTTGAATTTCTCTGGAACCAGATAGATGCAAATTGGGCTAGAAACTCTATAAGGTCCATTGTTTCTCGGAGAATCTTAATTAGACCTGTTTCAGAGTCCGAAAATATCTGTAAAGCAGATATCAAATTCCATAATGAGAGCTTAAGATCCTGAGCTCGGGTTTCCCACTCAACTGAGCATTTAGACCTAACATCACCAAGTCCACCAGTTTTCTTATAATGTGGATATGTCTGAGGACAGGATATGCCACATACCGCACTAAACTGTGAAAACAGAGTAGAAAATTCAGCTGATAATGTCAAAGGCAGCTTATGAAGAGAATACAAGTTTGACAAGTCAAATGTATCTTCCCCATAAGGTGACTTTTCTCTATATCCTCGCAATAAATCAAATCCAATATATGAGGCTCCATAGTTGAATGGCAGGATTAATATCTGCATAGGCATGAAATACCTTAGATCTGTTAGTCTACTAGAACGACAAATAATAGAAAGATATTCACTTCATGAGAAAAGAAAAACACACCCTTGTAATAACAGAGGTGGCGCGCAGGGAAAATTTCTGTTCAACTAGATCCAGGTCCCTGTATAACTTAGAGTTGAAGCTCCCACGTAATTCATCATATTCATGAATCTCATACTTATTGGCGGATGTTGTATTCCAATTTGGCCAGCTTGGATGCTCCCTCATGAACTTTGAGAAATGCTGGAGCACCAAATCCAATTTCAGTCCGTACTCTAGGTCGATAGTGACATCACCTAATAGCCAATTCGAGGAGTTAACTGAAGATGGGTTGAGCTTGTGAATTAACATCTCAGATTGTCCACGCACACTCCCGTGATCAGAAGCCCCGACCAAGTTCATAAAAAAAAGGCATTCCAGCGCTTCGATCTAATAAAGTAGAAAAACCAGTCATCACAAAATGAACTATCTGACTCTTAAAAAGAGAAAGGTGATAGAAATGAAAGACAGGTGTAACTCCACTATTTGACTGTTACGTCTTTTGGCCACATAAGTTAGCTATATCAGTAACGGACTCAAAAACACCAAGAAATGCTTATTAACAATTAAAAGTGGAGGGTGAATGAGTGCTCCAGTTCTAGTGTCAAGTAGAGAAACTTCGAGAATATTATATATTTATATGTCAGGGTTAAATTTAGCAATGGTACATGTGTGCAAGACTAGATTATACAAAATACAATTAGTCCCTGTAAGTGAAAACTGAAAACACCTACCGCAACCGTTAAAAAAATTATGTTGTCATATAGCACTATAGCAGTTCCCATCATGTGAAAGGTTCAAATTTCAAAATTATTTCAGATTCTCTCATTCCAATCCTACCATGTACTATTGAGTCAGATTTGCTCGTAGAAATGTTCAATCAAAAAATTAGCACAGTGACAATTTTTTTAAAACTGTATTCACTTGAATCATAATGATAAGAATCAGCAAATAGCTTACAGGAAGTCCACATCTTTTCAATGCAGTAGCCATACTAAGATTGGCCCATCTAAGGAGAACAGGAATGTCATGTTCACCCACAGCATTCTTTAGGGGGGGTTTGGTTGTCAACATGCGGCAGTACATCCCAACACTTGGATCCAGAAAGGCAATATGATTAGATGAAAGAGAACTCTTGTCTATCAAGGAACACTCTTGGAAACCTAACATCCAGAAAAAAGACCGCGAGTAGTTCCCAAGTTGCCACTGCACAACATTGAAAACCAACTTCAAGATACACCTACAAAATCTCGTAATGAATTAAGGAAAAATCACATAAAGAGTTGCATTCAGGAAACCTCAAGAAGACTTGCGAGCCAATAATCATGCTTCTCGATTGCAGACGGGAGTATAAACTTATTTATTAATTGATGCTCTGACTGTTCGCCTGGACCCTCAATCAGACGACAAAGAACCAGCGCAAGTTGTTCATCACCCAAGTTCTTTGCACAAACTGAGATTGCAGAGTAAGTATCACCTCCAAGCAGAAAGAATGCCATTGCTAGCTCCAGCTGATGCCTACCCAGTAAGACATACGCATTTTTCAACGCAGCGGACTTGTTCTTCTCCTCCTATTGTGAATAACGTATGTAGATAAGAATAATGGTAAATGAAAATTCTAAAAGAACATAATAAAAAATACCAATTAAGATGCAAACTTCCCAGAAGAGAAAATTGAAGATAATAAACAGAAGATAAATTAAATGTGAACTGATGATTAGATAAAAGGTAGATTTCCTGAAAAATCTCCACCTTCAAATGGATACTTCAAATAAATAAAATGCTGAGAAATTTCACTTGCAACGATTCCACTTAGATCTCAGAAAATATTCTAGATGATCTTGTTCTTTTCTGTTAGAGGACTACCTTAAAATTTCGTGAAAGAAATGCCACCAACGGCTTATCCTTCTCATCCTTGCTCATCTTAAACAGACCAGACAGAACTTGGAGCCTGTTCAGTGCTATATACAAAAGTGCACAATCTTTAGGATCCTTTTTCTTCAAATATTGCAACCTTGCCAGTTTTTCCATCTATAGAAGAAAAAAGTGCATCAGAGAGTGGAACGAGCAATTTCTCCTTTTTAATTAATAGCAAACAGAACAAAGAGCACAAATATTCATAAGCGTAACAAAAGTGTCACTAATCATACCAAAGGAACCCACAGTATAGATGAGATAACTGACCTATGAGAGACTGCTTATATCCTTTCCTGACAATTGTTACTGCCTAATACAAAGGCAAAAATTTCTGTATTTTATGGATAGTGTTATCAATGGTTAAAGTATCTTCCATGGTTAAAGTCCCAGCCCTTTGAGGGAGGAAACTTGTGGCATCTCGTCTAGTTCTACAAAATTTAAGGTTGATCTAGTGTTTATTACCTTTCTATTCTATATATATCGGATACACTAAGAAAACTCAATAGAGCAGATTTTGTCCAATCATAGGGTTTGGCTCGACCGATTTAAGAGTTTTACCCAAAGAAAAGTGGTGGAAAAGTCCAAAAATGTGACATTCTATGGGTAAATATGATAATTCAGCAATAATAATAATAGTAATAGTAACTGCTCACCCTTGTGCGCAAATGTGTAACATTCGTGAACCAGAATCCTACTCCAAAAGACCGGATTTCTTGCCACGTAGGTTCATTTGGCAAAATAGAGCCCAATAGACTTTCCTGACATTCGGAGTGAAAGGCCCAGGAAATAGTGGAAGAGTCAATTACCAGTTTGCCCTCAGATGCTGCTTTACCAAATTTTCGGAAGAAATGTAGTTGTTGATATCTCACTGTTACCCAAAACCTACATGAAAATGACATGTCAGCAGCCAAAGATGAAAGAGCAGAACAAAAATAAAGCTGGAGTTTTGTTGATCCAAAGTTAGTAACTATCTATTTCAATTTACTGTTAAAACTTTTACTACCATCCCTGATAATGCATTAATACAGTAACATCAATCTAAGAGGAAATCTCTATTGATAGTGCTCTTTCAGGAAAAGTCTCCAATTCCTCGTGGATCTCACTTTTGACTCAATTTAAGAAACATACTATTTTTTGGTACTGGTCAAGAGGACAGACACCTAAATATAGATAGCTCAATGCTTGTTGGCTAAGTGGCATTCCCAAAAGAATCATTGAATTTTATCACAAAACAAGCTGTAGAACAAAACCGAGAGACTTACCTTCGTCCAGGGTCATCAAGGCTTTCATACGCAGAAGTAGAGCGTGAGTTGGTAACTTCACTAAGTAGATCAATAACTGACAAAATTTCTATCTTTTCTTTATCATGTATATAAACTGCCTTGGAACTCCTTTCAACACATTCAGCAATGCTAACGAAATCATGTTTTGATGAGGAGGCAGCGAACATTTTCTGTCCATGAAATTGCACAGATGACGCAAAAGTAGTGTCGCCACTCCATTGAAATCCTTTATTAGATAAGTTCTCAGAGGCCACTCCCTCTAGATAACTTGACAAATCAATTTGTGGAACCATAAGGCTGTTATTATTATCATTTCCTCTCTTCCCAGTAGCACCTGGAATCTTTGCTACAAGATGCTCCAAACCTATACACGCACGCCTCCAGTTGCCTAATAACATAGAAAGACCACCAAAGAACATAGGCAACATCAGAGAACCGATGTACAGTCTATAATGAATGTTCAGAGGAGCAAAGTAGATCAGTACGTGCCAAAAAAAAAATCAACCAAAAAAAAGTGTTCTTGTGTATTTATACCCAGGATTTATAGAAAAAATTAGCTTTACCAGGCTGTAGATAAGAGAAGCTAGCAGAGTGGAACATCAACTTTTAAGACCACAAATGAACTGAACTCTGAGAGCATCTCAATAAAATAATCATGTACCTGAAAGTATGTTATAAAGAAGGACCTCAGGATGATATATAGGCAAAGATCCACACAGCTGCTCTACCACTTCTAACATGCTCCAAATGCCAAGTTTAGGGGGCAGAGCAGACCTCAACATAGCCGTACCAGATAAAATCTGTTTTTTTACTCCATCTCCATCAATACCATGCAACACACCAAACCCGATGCTGCAAACCTGGCTATTGCCTTCAGTTGATACTCCAGCATCCCTGGTAGTGTTTACTGCAGCATCCCTTGCTTCACTGAACATGGTAATTTTCTTTTCATATAATCTCTGGAGATTGCTCTGAGATTCACCATCTTGACACTGCAGCAACTGCCCATATAAGCTAATATAATCTTGATGAACAACAGCAGCTGTAGCCCCACGTCCCCAGAAAAAGTCAGACGCAGGAGGCGAGATAAGAGCATAGGCAATACAAAACCAAACATGCATATGTGAAGAATTTGCAGATTCTGGCACATATTGACCACCAAAGCGCCTTTGTGCATAAACTTGCAATTTATCTTTCATGCAAACTCCAAGAATTTGGTTGCCATTACCAAGAGTTAACCACTTCATAGAAATGACATCACTATCTAGAGATAGTGTATCTTCCAATATAAAACATCCAGTTCCTACAATAGTCACTGACTCCCAAATATTTAGAGTCCTGGCAATATCCGGATGACCTGATGCACATATGGTGGCAATTTTCTGACCAGAATCTGTTAGAGATATTTTGCTAATGGGACCTTGTTTTTCAACCAATGCACCGACAAGCTCCCATGTCATAGAAGAAGGAAACTCTCCTTTGCCTTTTCTCCACAATTTCAAGCTTCCATCAGTATATCCTGTTGCAATGATATAAGGAGGATAACTGTAATGCAGAGCATCTGTTGAGTTCTGATCATGTTGTACAAATGAGCAAAAGCTACTGGGGCATACCACTGAGAAACTGGTAACTTTGTTAGAGTCATTAGGAGAAGGGAACTGTGACGAGCAAGGAGAAATGCTAAGACAATATCTTCTACCAGCAAAAACACTCTCGCACTTCAAAGTGTTGCAATTATCACTGAGATTATTATTGCAGTTACATTCACTGAAGCTTCTAGATAAAGCATAGGAATGAATAACAATTTCCCATGATACAGCTAGAAATCTCTTCATCCACACACCCAAAATCATAAGCTTAGCAGACTTGTACGTCTTACTGCAAGGCAAAGGTAAGGAAACTGAATAGATATCTGTTGGACCATCGTGAATAGGGCCATGCTCGCTGATAGGTATCGTACATAGTTTGTGATATTCAGTTTCCAAGTGCTCTTGGTTAGATGTCCTTACCACCAAGCAATCAATCCCATCAACATGCCCAAGCAGAACAAGCAGATCATCATCCATAACTGAAGGAGCCCACCTCAAACTTGTGTATTTAGGACCAATTTTTTTAGTTGAAATTCTTCCCAGCAATTTCAAAGTGGGAACTGACAAAGGAATAGTACGGGAAAAGGTGGAGTTCGAAGGAAAAGACCAAAATAAAAGCAAACCGTTGGAATCCAAGGAAGCAAGTAAACCATCTTCATAGCAATAAGGATGCACAACAGCTTGCAAAATATTTCCAGAATGACCATCTGCACTTAATCCTCCACCAGCAGAATATGAAAAAAGACTCTCTCCAGTCAACGTATTCGTAGATAAATTTTCTTCATTAGTTAGCTCATGATTGTAGAACAGTGACCACACCAACGAATTGTATTTTGAATAATGAAAAAAAATGCACAACATTGGTGGACCGGCAGTACTCTTCCTCGAAATAATAACTTTGTTTGAAACTGATCCTTCTTCCGCTATTGAATGAGCTATAGTACTAGCACATTCAGATTCAATACCCTGAAGTTCCTTCTTCTTCCATAACGTAACACGAGGATATCTCAAGGGAGAAAATTCATCTAAACAGTGGATAGCCCAGAAAGAAATTACCATGTCTTGACCAAAACCAACAAGCCATTCACACTGGCCCGTTTCCTCATGATCATAAATATCAGTGGAGAAGATACAGTTTGCTGCTTCACCAAGTTTCGATAATCTCTCCGCTTCTCTGGCCCACATGACAAACCGGTTTCTGGGCGCAGCTGCATGCAGCCCGTCATCAGTCTCAATGATGGCAACAACACAAAATGAATGTTCCCTGACTTTAGAATTATTAGCATCCTTCCCCACCTTCTTTGCTCGTCCATGATCAATCTCAGTCCATAACCTTGTAGCACCATCTACACAGCATGTTAGCAACACATTCCTTGTTTTCAAATTCCTTTTCTGTCGTACACCTGTTAGTGGCTTCCACTGGATCATAAGGACAGGCAGGGGATGACGTAGCTCAGCATTCAAATATCCATTTTTTCCATCATGTTGGAAAACCAAGACGTATTGGCCTCCCACAGAGGCAAGTGATTCTTCCTTGTGCTGTTTATATGGACAAGCAGCTGTCGCTGAAGGTCCTTCAATTGTCCAAGTTGTTGAGACAAGAGTTTGGGGAAGATCTTCTATAAACTTCCATACTATTTCCCAGGTGGTGCTTTTCCTCTTCCAGAAAATCACCTCAATTCCACCGGTAATGATCCCATCTCCCGAACCCGTCCAGCTGACAGCTTCCACCTTCACAGACTGCCTGAGTATTGCATTCTGGCTCCAACAAAAAGAACCTGATAAGTGCAAGAAATTTGCATTCAACAAGAACCTTGAAAGGAGAAAAATAAAACAAAAGGTACAAGAGAAAGTTCTCAAAATTGAGTCCCAAAAAATATTCCTGGAGAAGTCCAAAAGTAGAAAGAACTTTCATGACTGATTTAGTACATGTTGACACACAAAACTAGGTACTTGTCAGTGACACTTCCACATTTATAGAAGATTCTTAGCTATTATACCATGGTGAACTGCCTAGCTCGTGCACAGCACTTCAATTGGTTTCTTATCCATTTCTTCAAGAAAAATACTGAGACCTGGACACATTCTTTTGAATTTAATGATCTGTAATTTAACATCAAATTGTGCAGTTTTTAATCTAGAATCACTACAACTATCATATTCTGAATGCAATTTCCTTAATTTCACTTAGCGTAAGCGTGCAGCCATCACTCCAAGCCTAGAATGCAAGCTATACAGAAGCCAGACACCATATTCTCTGTATATTTGAGCACGCAGAATAAGTTTCAACTGAGCATTACCGGCTGATTCAGCGGAGTCCGGAAAGAACAAGAAGATGCAATCTCCTGACGCGGCAGCAACCTCTCCGTTCGGGGACCATGACACGGCGGCTACATGGTGAGGAATCTGGAATACTTGCCTGAGTATGGGAGCAATAGAGGTCTCTTGACGGGATAGAGGAGACGGAAGGTGAGAGATCACAAGGAGCGAAGAGGCTCCGTACGCGACCCAGGCGTAGCCGGCAAAGTCCGGAATCCAGTCTATCGTAGATCCAGTGGGGCAGTGGGTCGGCGACGGAGGAATCGTATCGGATCTAAGAAGCGGCAGAGGGAGAGCGACGGTGGAGCTCAGCTCCATCATTGCCGAAACGGAGAAGTGTCGCACAACTGTGCTACTGCTATAGCGAAATAGCAAATGAGTACAGGTTTGGGGGACGTCAAACCGGTCCGGTCTTTGGCCAAAAAAAAAAAAAACCGGCCCGGTACTGAATTTTTTTCATAAAAAATCCGACTAAAAGATCATATAGGAAAAAAAAATTAAACATTCATATTACAGATTTTTTATCCGGTATTCGGTTTAAATTGAAAAAGTACATCAAAACAAAATTAAGTATTCAAAATTAAATTAAACAACAAAGTCGATTTAACAATGTTTATATTATTTTCTACTAAACCAATTAAATAACTAAATTAATATAGTCTGTATTTATTGATCTATTATAATAATTAATAGTAATTGATGTAATATATAAAATTATATGTGTATCAATAGTCGGACCGAACAATTCAACTGTCCAAATCAAAGTTTAAAAAATTAAACTATATATTTTCGGACTTATTTATTATTCAGTTCAGTGTGGTTTTTATTGAATTTTTGAATCATCTAATTTTTTTTGTTAAACCCCATAAGAAATAATTTTACTAGTGACTTCTACGGGGCGTTTCTTTCATGGAATTCGGAATAAGAAATACGGAATAGAGAATAGGAATAGGGAATAAGGAATAGGAGATAAGAATATGAAGTTGTTTCTTTGGTGAAATGAAATAGAATGGAATAAAGAAATCTGTTGTTTCTTTGGTGGAATTGTATATGGAAAAAGAATGGAATGTGGTAAAATGACATATTTACCCCTCCTTGTATATGTATAGTATATAATATATATAATTTGTATTAATTAATTTTAAAATTAAGAATAATACAAACTTATAATATAATTAATTAATAATTTAAAAAAATAAAATAACTTATTTAATTAATTAAGATAAAATTGTTGAATTAATATAAATTTTAATATAAGGGCATTTCGGTCATTTCGCCTCCTATTCCTCATTCCTAACGCGCCCGACTTAGGAATTCCGAGCTTTTCACACGGAATGTCTAAGTCTACCCCGCCCGGAATTCGTAAGCCAAATTTTTGCAATTCCGCGAAAAGAACAACTTCTTACGGAATCCGTAAGCCGAAATCCTTTTCCATTACGTGAAAAGAACATGCCAAGTTTTTATTTTTCCTTTTACCATTGTCCGAGAGGAAAAAATTATATGAATTGAAGAATGTAGTTAAGTAATTAGTTATTATTGTACATTTATTTATTTTTCTAACTTGATCATAATATCATGCAACTTTTTTATCATTGCGTTGATTAAAATTAGATTATTTCAAGAAAATTAAAAGAGATTAGGTTAACATTTTATAGAATATTTTTCTAAATTAGCAGGGTTTGTAAAACTAAATGTCAAACTAAAAATTTTTAATTATAAAATTGGCTCTGCCCAAATAGGATGGTCATTGTTCACGAGTGTTACTTACTTTTTTGTGCAAAAAGAATTTTAAAAAAACTAACATAGATAATTAAATAATAATTTTAATAAATAAACGCAGTTGAATTTCGATTTTTCAATTTATTATAAAATTTAGTTAAAATTATCAAAATTTAGTAATGCAATTTTTTATTAGTCGGTGGAAAATTCAAAACTCAGCAGGTACAAATTTTTTTGATAACATCTAAACAATATTATTTAAAATATTCAACAAAAACAATTTACAGAAATAAAATATCATAAACAATCAATTTAAGCATATCTGCATTAAATCTTAAGCTACAAAAATCACAAACTAAAAGCCATGCACCAGCCGGGAATCGAACCCGGATCTGTACCGTGGCAGGGTACTATTCTACCACTAGACCACTGGTGCTAGATGCTAAGGCATCACCATTTATATATATATTTTTTAGTTGCATCGACTTAAACACATTAGCATAGTGCAGAAAATGTGAATCATCGATCAGTTGTTGAAGGTATCCAGATCATAGAAGCCATGGATGAAGAGCAAAGACATATTATGGTACGACAATGGTAAGCGACAGTGACCAGACAAAGACCTCAGCACCTTCGTTACTCAGACTCTAACTGGAGGCGCTTCGTGGAATACCAGCACTCACAAACCAGAAGGAATTTTTATTGCTAGCATTGGAGATTATGACAGTAAACAAAGGGACAGACCCATTATGGGATACAACAGAGAATTCAACATTACTTGCCTTTAGAAGCAATAATAAAATTTAATAATTAATAATAAAATAATAATTAATACTTTTAAGTTAAATACTTTTATATAGTTTTTTATATTAATGCATGTATTTATAAAAGACTATTAAAATCATTACTAATTTTTTATTTATTTTAAAAAAAGTAATAATAAATTATTTTCTATAAGTAGTATTTAAATAATTCAAAATTTTGAAATATAAATATGAAAAAAAAATACAATTTTTTATAAAACTATATTAAAAAAATGTATAACTTTTATGGTTTATTACTTTTATCACTGTTCATATAAAAACATTAGTATTTTTCTAACAATATAATATTTTAGTATACATATTATATTTTATCTATTTTCTTAATCGCAAATTATATTGAGTTTATAAATATATAACATTTAATTTCGTGATATTGTTAAAATTTAGTTTGATATTATTGTAATTAATTAGGTGATGTTGATATGTCACTTATGTCTCATTTTAATATGAGTGTTATGTGATGGACGAAATGCATCTTTAATTAATCTATATTTTAATATGTACATACTTGATATTCATAAAATATAAAATATGTATTTTATTATTATATAAATTTGACTATATAAATATACTTAATGAAAAATCATAATTATAATGTGAAATAAAGAGAAATGATATGAGTTTTGTAACTTATCTTGAGAATGGATGAGAGACTTTGGAAGAATTTTAAAGTGATTTACATGACATACCACATAAGAATAAAAAAATTATAATTGACATGGATCAATTAGAATATATTAATTTAACATTAGGAGTGACTAATGAGAAAATACACTAAAAAACTTATTTATCAACATTTTATGTGATTTAACCAAATTAATGTATATAGTTTGTAGAAACCTTACACTGATATGCAAGTTTAGTAAAATAGCGACATTAATTCAATAAAAATTGTTTTTTTAACTGAGTCCGTGTACGATCTCCTTAAGGTAATTTTATTATCTCTCATCGTAACAGGTTTGTGTATATGAAAAACTAAGACAATCACCTCCTAGAATAAAATGCTATCGTCAAGGTGAAAACGAACATATCATTTTCTTTTACCGAACTGAACAAATACGTAAACTGTTATCGAATATAAGACATATATCGAGGCCAGAGATGACAAAATGTAACTGAACTTAGAGCAGAAATTTAGAGAGGAATTTCCATAATTATGATGTGTTTGAAAGTGAAGAAACATGTAATTTATAAGGGTTTTCCACCAACCATGTAATAATTAGGACACAATAAAATTCTAATAAAATTAAATTGAATTTACCTAACATCTAGAAATTCAATAGTCAGAAAACTTATCTTTTAATAGTAAAAAATAATTTAGGTCAGAATAAAAATTGTGTTTGATTTTAGCAAAACTCTGCTTGTGCGAGACAAACTTTTCGAAACAACATTACGAAAACATTGATGCAATCACACTCATTGACCGGTTGAGGTGCACGATTTTCTTAAAATAAGTTTGTTTCCCTCACTGGAATAGATTTGTGTAAAAGAAAAACTGAAATGATCCCCTCCTGAAATAAAATAGTATCGTTGATGCAAAAACGAACATAAGTTTAACTTGACCGGACTGAACAAATAATTAAACTCTTATTTACTAAAAGACAGTGGCCAATTTTTTTTTACTAAAAGACAAAGACTAAAGTCGGAGATGACAAAATGTGATTGAACTTAAAATAAAAATTAAGAAAGATTTGTTTAAGAATTATGATGCGTTTATGAGTTTCCTGTGCTTCATTGTGCTCAAAACTGATACCTTTCTTGCATCTTTTACTTCACCAGTGATGGGTTCTTTTGGAACGACGTACTAAAATTAGTCATGAAACTCGTTGATTGTCGATCCTAATTGTAACCATCTCGAGTTTTATCCAATCATGCGTTCTACAGAGTGCTTGGATGAAAGCGAAGGGAATGGATGTCACCCCCTGTGCCGAATAGTTTATTTCAAAAGAATGGAGGAAGATCGCAGAAAAACGATCCATGGATGATTGAGAGGAATCTGTAAGAATATCATCATATAAAATTCAGAATCGATCAAAAATAACACACTGGATTTAGGTAGAAAATCAACAATTTCATTTCACTGAAGGAGCACAATGCACATTTCTACATTACAAACAGATCTAGAAAAGATACACGAAACCCTAATTCAACAATCAACCACCAAAACCATACAGAGTGCGGCCCTGCCTCTTGAGAGCATACACAACATCCATGGCCGTCACCGTCTTCCTCCTAGCATGTTCAGTGTAAGTAACAGCATCACGGATCACGTTCTCCAAGAAGATTTTCAGGACTCCTCTTGTCTCCTCATAGATGAGGCCGCTGATCCGCTTCACACCACCTCTGCGAGCAAGTCTTCGAATCGCCGGCTTCGTGATTCCCTGAATGTTGTCCCTCAGCACCTTCCTGTGCCTCTTGGCTCCGCCCTTTCCAAGGCCCTTGCCACCCTTTCCTCTCCCCGACATTTTCCCTGTAAGTAAGAGATCGATGAAACTTGATGAAAGTGACTGATATTCAGATAATGGATTGGGGCTGCTTATAAAGGGCAGAGGCGGTGGCTTTGAAAATATTCGATTTTGCCGCACAATATTGGGCAATCGCGGATGAAAACTTGTACGTTGGATTGATTTCTTATCTACGGGCTAGGAGAGTCGATCCGCGTGAGCTAGTAATAATACATCTAAGACGTTCCTTTAAAACCAGTATTATAAGACCTCGAACCGCCCAAGCTAGCTGTGTCCGGTTTTTAAAAGACTGAATTGCAAATCGACGAGTAATAGGTAGTTCTCTAAGAACCAACTATTTTTTCAATTAATCGATTTAATGAAAATAAAAAATAATAATAATAAAGAACGAGAGGAAAACGAGAGGCGGACCGAGAGTAAGAGAAGAAGTGAGGGAAGGAAGTGGGGTTGTCGATGGTTAGGATATGGTTAGGTTATGACAAATACCATAATTATACTATATTTTTAAATTACATGTCATAATCATAACCATTAACCATTATGAGTAAATTTTTCAATACCATAATCATTAAAATAACTGTGGTTATTAACCATGGTTTTACATGTATACTCATATTCATTCCACACATATAATATAATAAAATATCGAAAATTTTATTTTAAAACATACATCAATCTATATTACCATAGTTGGATTTTGGCATCTTCAATTTTCAACAATTTCAAATTTTCAATTATATAATTTATATTTAGTATATTATATAAATTAGTTTATTAATAATAAATAAATATTATATTTATATAATAACCATGGTTATAACCATGGCTATAACTCAAATACTATAACCATAACCATGATGGGTAGAAAATTCATCACCATAACCGCACTGCACCATAATGGTACGGTTAACCATATTAAACAGTAACAGTTATAACCATGGTTATGGATTTTTCACCGCACCATTGTCGGCCCTAAAAAGAAGAAGACGAGGGAGGAAGGAAAAGGAAGGAATTTTGCTTGCACTTCCTAGTTTCAGACCGTTTAGATTTGGAGTTTTGGGCACATATATATATTGATTTTCACTTTGTGTAACAATTTATTAGAATAAAGACTTTCTCGCACGTCCGGAGGAGGTGCAAATCAATTCAATTGGGACTCCTTTATTCAGGTCGACTCACGTATGCGTCTGTATCATGCGAACATGATTGTCGCTCCGAAAATTATGTCTTGCGTGAGCTGGATTTTGCTAAAACACGCATTTTTAATCTGACCCAATTATGACCTCGAAATTTTTCCCCTTTTAATTATTTTTTGACGCACTCAACAATTGCTCTAGGTTCGGTCTAAAATTGTGCTTTCAAGTTTCGAGTCCAAATTTTATTTGAAGACCGGGTTCATGTATTGTTCAATTCGGTTAAGGAAAACACTGTGTTTGTTTTGCCTTAATGTCACTGTTTTATCCAAGAAGGTAATCGTCCCAATTTTTCTCTTACACGAACCAATTACGTTAAGGGGGTGAAATTGCTTTAAGGAGATTGTGTTTTTTCGCGGGATTAAGTATTTTAATAAACATAATTTTCTGAGGTCAAATTGTCAAATTGCATGATATTCTACATTTTGTGCACTTTTAAATCCAAAAATATTATTAAATTACAATTTTAATTTTCCTACATTACTAACAATCTCAAGGCAATTTTCGTTGTTTTAGTATTCCAGGAGACTAAGAACCGGTTGGTTCATTAATTTGTGTAATATGAAATAATAATTTTTGGTAAAATAATTCAGCATTTTTTGTTTCAGAATAATGGGTGCAAACAACAAGAATGTTGATATCAGTGTTGGAGCGGTGACTCAGAATAAAGTCATGTGTCGTTAAACGCATCTGTCGTTGCGCCGACTAGGGGATAACTATGACTCATCCAGTTGGACTTGTGCATGCTGAAAAGCCCGAGAAATTCGACAGTTCCAACTTCAAGAGATGACAAGAGAAGATGAAGTTATATATGATCACTCTGAGGTTGACCCGATTCATGATAGAACAACCACCAACTCAAGGCGAGGATGGTGATCAAGGGTTCTTCTTAGCTCTAGAAACATGAAATCACTCAGATTATTTATGTAGACATTATGTAATTAATTGTTTGTCTGATTCATTATATGATGTATATAGTAAAACAAAACCTGTTAGGGAGTTGTGGCATGCCTTGGAACAAAAGTGTGAGTCTGAGGATGTCGGGAAAAAGAAATTCATAGTTAGTTGCATGTTTGATTATAAGATGGTAGATGACAAACCATGTATGAAACATGTGAATGATCCGTAACTTCTTCTGCAGAGTATCCATGCCGAGAAAATGAAACTCGCGGAGTCGTTTCAAGTAGCCGTCATAATTGAGAAATTACCCCCGACGTGGAATATCTTCAAGGGCTACCTGAAGCACAAGCGGAAGGAAATGACAATGGTCGAGCTGCTCGAAAGGATCAACGTGCAAGAGCAATACATGAATGTTGCACGAGTAATTCCAATCGGCCCCATGAACATGGTGGCCTCCGCCAAGGAAAATGTGGTGGAGCATGGGCAGAGCAGACATGCTGCCAAATGCAAGCAGAAGAAGTAAAAAAGATTCATTCCGGGTCATAAGGGTTGTGTCTTAAAGAAGTCGGGATCCAAACCACAAGGATTTATAGGCGCTTGTTATAACTGTGGTAGAACTGACCATAAATCTAATGCTTGCAGGTTTCCTAAGAGAAAGGAGACCAACATGGTGTAAGGAATCACTAAAGACCTTGACGTCATAAAGACCTTGACGTCATCAACCTATCAACGGTGGTGTCTAAGGTGAGCATGGTTGACTCCAACCCCCATGAGTGATGAGTTGACACAAGTGCCACCAAGCATGTCTATTCAGACAAATGAATATTCTTCAATTTTAAAGAAATTGATTATGGGGAGAGCTTGTACATGGACAACTCCGCCTCGTCCGAGGTCAAGGATAAAGGAAGCATCATTCTGAAGATGACTTTCGGGAAAGAGCTGACATTGAAGAATGTGTTGTATGTGTCAAACATTTGCAGGAATCTGGCGTCAAGATCTTTCCTCAACAAGCATGACTTCCATCTTGTATTTGAGTCAGATAATTTACAATCACAAAGAATGGAATGTATGTGGGTAAGGATTACGAATGTGGGGGGATGTTCAATATGAATGTAAAAGCCTAAAATGAACAAGAATAAAATTGTTTGTTTCGCTTAGTTGATTGAGTCTCTTAATCTTTGGCATAATAGATTAGGACATGTTAATTATGGTACCTTGTGAATGTTAATTAACATGAATCAATCCCTACATTTCAAATTGATCTCAAACATAATTGTGAAATATGTGTTGATGTTAAATTAACCAGGTCATCCTTTCATTCAGTTGAAAGGAAAACACAACCTATTGATTTAATACATAATGACATGTGTGACTTCAAATTTGTCCAAACAAGAGGTGGAAATAAACAATTTATCACTTTTGTGGATGATAGTACAAAATAGGGTTAATTACCTCAACAGTTACTTATCTTTGACCCGTTGTGATTAAAAGGTTACTCATATTTTTTTGTGTGACTGAACCGTTACTTAAGTTTGAGGATGTGACTGAACGGTTATTCCGTTAAGTTTCCGTCACATATTTCTGTATGACTGTCATGTGCAAGTCACGTGACCTAATTTAAAGACTATTATACCCCCCCTTTTTATGTTTATGGATTATGATGTAGTAACGGTTAGGTAACAAAATGTCCAAACTAAAGTAACCGTTTAATAACATTTAAGAGAAGATAAAACGTCATTTAACAACTTCTCCACAAACATAAATCACCACATTTGCAACCATTTCATTTCGTTTTCTTATTGAATATATGATTCTATTTGATTAAACTCCAGCTAAACAAACATCAAGTAGCATCAAACGAAATCATAATACATACAACAATCAATAATCTATGAGCTACAAAAATCAAGCAGCATCAACTGACTAGTAAATACCCTCACGAAACCCTGAGGTAGCCTTCACCCTTCAATCCTAGCCGGAACTTTCTGCTCCGTATCCAACTAGAGTTATCCGTAAATGCCAGCTCTCCAAGGGTTCCTACACCTTCCTTCAGTGTTACCTGCAAATCACCTGTCAAAAGAGGTCTCTTTCCTCGACGCTCCTTATCTACGTGGCTTTCAAATTCTTCTTGAGTCCAGCCTTCATCATCCTCATTATTGAAATCACCTTCAAGAACCACAACATCCAGCTTTACTGATGCTTCTGGTCCAACAGTAACAACATGACCAGTGTTTGCATCAACTAAAACTATATGGATTGTAGCACCCTCATCTCCTTCCACCTTTCCACCAGTAAAGAGAGGAAGAGACAAATGTGATTGAAACTGTAGCAACAAGTTTCTTCCATCTGGACCTTCAATTTGCTTAGGAGACATTCTGTAATTGGATCATCATACAAATACATTGTTCATGCTGCATCATCATCATACAAATGTAAATTATCATTAGTAGAACTCAAAATGTGAAATTAAATCTCAGTAGAAAAAAAGGTTAATGGGGAGCAGTGATTTGGAATATACCCCCAAGCAAGCATCAAAACTTTCAATATTTGTTTGTAAGAAGTGGGTTCTACTTACAATTTCAACCAGAAATCATAGAATTCCATAAATCATAGCATTCCAAGGCACTAAATTCCTCATAGACATTTTGTCGAACACAAGGCGCGCAGTCTCAACTTCCCCAACATTTTGACAAGAAATTCTGTAAATTTCAGCATTTTACGAACTTAAGCAGCATTAATGGTCGGAAACTGACCTTGGAGGATGTCAAAGGTACATGCCGAGGAAAACTTGGTCGGGTCGTTTCCATATCGAAGAAAGCGATTTCGGACCTTGCTTCGACGCTTGGATCCATTACTGGAGAAGCGAGCAAGAAATTAAGGAAATAGGAAAACTGAAAGTGTACCTCTACGAGTTGGGTTATGGAGGCGCCATCAAAGGACGAATCTTGGATTTGAAGAACGAATTGAATCGGAATGAAGGGGGAGTAGAAAGAGAAGTATATATTGGAGAATGAGAATGGTATATTAGGGAGTTTAATTTTGAAGAAGGTCACGTGCACAAGTTTAATGGAGATAATTAACGGATGTAACCGTTCAGTCACATCTGCCAACATAAGTAACAGTTGAGCTTAAGTTTGAACCGTTCAGTCACATGTGCCAACATAAGTAACAGTTGAGGTAATTAACCTTACAAAATATTGCTATGTATTACTTTCATGCTTTATAAACAGGAAGTTAATAATTATTTTAACAAGAAAATCAAGATGTTACGTACTGATAGAGGTGATAAGTCTGATGCTCCATTTGGTGAGTTTTGTGCTCAACACAAAATCATATATGAGGTCACTGTGCCTTATTCACCCCAATCAAACGAAGTGGCGGAAAGGAAAAATCGAACATTGAAAGAGAAGATGAACTCAATGTTGATAAGTTCTGGGTTACTTCAGAACATGTGGGGTAAACTATTTTGAGTAGCAATTACCTTTTAAATAACGTACCCAGAAAGAAAGAAAAGAAATTTCCTTTTGAATTATGAAAAGGTAGAAAACCTTCTTTCAATCATCTCCGAATGTGGGTGTGTTTTGCTAAAGTGATGGTATCTCCTCCAAAAATGGTTAGGATTGGACCAAAAATTGTTGATTGCATCTTCACTGGATATGCTCAAAATAGTAATGCTTATCGATTTCTTGTGCATGATTCGAAGATTTCGAATGCACATAAAGATACGATAATGGAATCAAGAAATGCATATTTCTTTGAATAAGTACTTCTGGCTAAATCTAGGGGGAGTCAAGTTCGTCGAAATGAACTTATGAGACTATTGAAGATAATGGTCTAGACCTAGAAAATGAAGAAAATTTTAGGTAGAACCCAAGAAAAGCAAATGAGCTTGGTTAACCTATATGCTTGCAGCTGAACCTCAAACAATTCAAGAAGCCATAAATTCTTCTAAAGGAGCTCTATGGAAAGAGACAATCAATAATGAAATTGAGCCATTCTTGCAAAATCATACTAGGGAACTAGTGAATCTTCCTCTTGAATCCAAGCCACTACCACTAGGTTACAAGTGAATTTTTAAAAGAAACATGAAACATATGGATCAATTGACACAACTATAAGGCTAGACTTGTAAATCAGGGGTATAAACAGAGAGAAGGCCTTGATTAATCTGACACATAATCAAGGCATAATCGAAGAGCATAACCGAAAGCATTGGAGGGCTAAAATCGTGGCCGGAATCTTGGGTGAAATCGTGGACCATATTCTGGTCAACTGACTCAGTTAAACCGAGATCACATGATAAGAAAAAAAGAACATTCTCCCACTTGGTCCACATATATACTCTATCATTCACCTTAATGAGAAAAATGAAATATATGAATCATGGCGATATGTCCTCTCATAGTGAGTATTATCTTTCATGTATTACAATATATCAAGTTTCTCAACGATAACCCATAAATCTTAATGAATAAACCCTATGTTCATTCAAGGTCCAAACTTTAGCGATATTTTCTCAAAACTAACAAACAAACATATATGTGCACAAAACCAAATGAGAAAACATCGACCGAATAAGAGTATCACAAAATATCAAATGTATGTACAATGAATACTTACATCATGGAACCAAATCCCATCCTTTTTACATGATCCTTGAAATTCTTTGGTGGCATGCCTTTAGTCAAAGGATCAACAATCATCAACTCAGTGTTAACGTGCTCAATGACCACTTTCTTTTCTTTAACACGTTCTCTGATGGCCAAGTATTTAATGTCGATGTGCTTACTTCGACTACCACTTTTATTGTTCTTAGCCATAAACACAACATCTGAGTTGTCACAATACAATCTTAGTGGCCTAGAAATATATTCAACTACTTTAAACCCGGAAATGAAACTCTTTAACCATACACCATGTGATGTAGCCTCAAAACATGATACGATTCAACCTCCATGGTGGAAGTAGCAGTCAAAGTATGTTTCGCACTCCTCCAAGACACGGATCCACCGCCAAGCATGAAAATGTAACCTGATGTTGATTTATGTGAATCAACACAGCCAGTGAAGTCCGCATTGGATTAGACAATCACCTCCAAATCATCGATTCGTCTACACATGAGCATGTATTCATTTGTTCCTTGAAGGTATCTCATCACCTTCTTTGCAGCTTTCCAGTGGTCAACACCTGGGTTACTCTGATATCTCCCAAGCATCCCAACAACAAATGCAATGTCAGGTCTGGTACAGACCTGAGCATACATCAGGCTTCCAACAACCGAAGTATATGGAATGTTTTTCTTCTGTTCCCTCTCGATCTCATTTTTAGGACATTGGATTAGACTAAATTTATCACCCTTCACAATGGGTGCTATACTCGGCGAACAATCCTTCATCCGAAATCTCTCTAAAACTTTGTTGATATAGGTCTCTTGAGACAAACCCAAAATACCTCGAGATCTTTCCCTATGGATCTTAAGGCCAATGACATAAGATGCCTCACTCATATCCTTCATATCAAAGTTCTTCGCGAGGATTTGTTTCACCTCATATAGCAAACCTTTATCATTGGTTGCAAGCAAAATATCATCCACATACAATACCAAAAAAAACAAGTCTTGCTCCCACTGACCTTCTGGTATATACTTTGATCCATGACGTTCTCTTCAAAACCAAATGAAGTGATGACATCATGTAATTTAAAATACCATTGTCAGGAAGCTTGTTTTAATCTATATAGAGATTTATTAAGCTTGCAGACCAAGTGCTCACCATTAACAGAGGAGAATCCTTTAGATTGTTTCATATAAACCTCTTCCTCTAGGTCACCATTAAGGAGATACGTTTCACATCCATTTGATGCAAATCCAACTCAAAATGGGCAACCAATGCCATGATCACACGAAGTGAATCTTTCTTAGATACATAAGAGAATGTTTTCGTGTAGTCAATTCCCTCCCTTTGAGTGAATCCTTTGGCAACGAGTCTTGCCTTATGTCTATCAATGTTGCCTTGTGAGTCTTTCTTTGTCTTGAAAACTCATTTACTTCCAATGGCTTTTACACCATCAAGCAACTTGACGAGATCCCGAACTCGGTTAGACACCATAGAATCCATATATTCTTTCATGGCATTGTGCTACAAGTTCAGAACCTCAAAACTCATGGCCTATGAAAACGTCTCAGGATCATTTTTAGCTCCAACATTGTAGTCACACTCTTGTAGATATACAACATAGTCACTAGGAATCGTCGATTTCCTTACTCTAGTAGATCTTCTTAAAGTTGCATCAACACTCTCCTGAGGTGTAGGATTATGTTGTTCAGCAGGTTGTTCAACAGTTTCAGGCATCTGTTGAACTTCAATATCTACTGGATTAGGATCAACGACTTGTGGTACTTCCAAGACTGGTTCTTCAACACACGTTTGTACTCGAGGCGCATTGTTAACAACAATGATCAGTCCATTGATTGAAGTGGCACACTGAGCATTTGAATGATCTTTCTCAATATCAACGCCCTGGGATCTATTGCTCCCACTTATCAAGCCATTCTCAAGATTTTTTTGTATTTCTTGATTCCACAAACCTAGTGCTATGAGATGGACAATAAAATCTATATCCCTTAGACCTTTCGACATATCCAACGAAATACTCACTTATGGTCCTCGAATCCAACTTCTTTTCTTGTGGATTGTAGACTCTTACTTCAGATGGACAACCCCAAACGCGTACATGTTGCAAACTTGGTTTCCAACCTTTGAATAACCCAAAAGGTGTCTTTGGGACAACCTTGGTTGGAACTCAGTTTAATATGTACACGGTCGTCTTACGAGTTTCTATCAACAAGGACTCGTGAAGTTTGGTGCTAGCAAGCATGCTTCACACCATATCTAATAATTTTTGGTTTGTCCTTTCAGCTACTCCATTTTGATTCGGAGAGCCAGGCAAACTGTATTAGGCAACAATCCCATTCTCTTGAAGAAACTTCGCAAATGGACCACTCGCTTGTCCACTTTCAGTGTATCTACCATAATACTCTTCACATCTATCAGATCTGACGATCTTAATTTGATTACCATATTGTTTCTCTACTTCATCTTTAAACACCTTAAAAGCATCTAGTGCTTCATTCTTATTGTTGATCAAGTAGAGATACATGTATCGTGAGTAATCATTTATGAAGGAGACGAAGTACTTATTACCGTATGCATTCATGTCTGGACTACAAATATTTGTATGTGTGATTTCCAATAACTCAGAGCTCCTCTTGGCATCTTTCTTAGACTTGTTAGTTTGCTTACCCTTAATGCAACTTATACAAGTGTCAAAGTCAGTAAAATCCAGAGTACCAAGTACCCTATCATTCACTAACCTTTTAATTCTCTATATGGAGATATGTCCCAATCTCCGATGCCACAGTATATAAGACTCTTCATTCATAACACATCGTTTAGTACCAACATTTTCATGAACGCGCATAGAAGTATGGTTATCATTATTTTGCAGATTAAGGAGAAAAAGACCATCAAATAAAATACCACATCCAATAACATCATATTTATAAAATAAATTAAATTTGGAGTCTGAAAAGTTAAAAGAATAACCAACTGATACAAGTCTGAAAACTGGAAAATCTGGGAATATAAAATGTTTTTTTCAAATTTAAAATGAAACACTACTTAAAACCAATATGCACATCCCAATGGCCTCCACATGCGAGGGCATCTTATTTCCTGAATAGACGATACACTCACTTCCCATCAGTTTCCGCAGGTCTCGCAAATCCACCATGTATTATGATTAACATCAGTCATATTGGATTCATAACAAACAAATGAAAGTTGTCTTTATGAACATAACGGAGATACAATTAGATCACTCACACTTATCATAAAGATCAACTGCATATGGAGAGTTGGTTTCAGTTAGTGCAGGGGTTCCTTCTTCTTAATTAATGACATAATCGATGTCCATCCAGCCTAATTGGAGGAGAACTTTTTCCTTCCACAGCTTATCGTTATCCCCTTTGAGCTCGGGAACATCACATTTCATATCAGAGTAATTAGTAGGTTGAATTGCTGCAATAAATTAAATATTCATGCTCATGTTACTGAATTTGAGGCTATAAAAATATGACATATTCTACCAATATAAAATTATGCAGAATTATGAATCTAGTGACATAAAACTTGCATGTCGGCTAAAGTTCTAACTCAATTAGATTCATCTTAACTTAATAAAACTATCAAATTATGTTTCTTTTCCTAATCTCTGTGGGTAAATTAGAAAATATTAGTTGATATTTTATTCTAATTAATCATACAAATATAATAAAAAAAATCCTTTAGGATAAAATTCTATTCTATTATGTATGATTAATCACAATTAATGTTTATAGTTTCAATTACTTAATAAACAGTAACTTTACTATGCAAAACACTATTTGAAAGTTTTGTATCGTATGCAGAGTTTTTTACGTACCGTATTATACAGTCAGTCTAAAAGTAAAATATTAACGCATAGTTAGCGTCATTTAATTCGTAGTTAAATTATCCACGCACCGTAATTTTTTTGATTTTTTTTGAGTAAGTATATAATTAAATTTTTCACCTAATGCATTTACTTATTTCGGTCAAATTTGGGTGTAAACGATGTTAGGTTACAAAATCACTGTATTTTTAATCAAAAAAATTATCCTACGTAGATAATTGATTTACGACCTAAATGACGTTAACCGTGTTGAGTTTGGACTTACATGGTCCGAGTTATAATTTTTTAAGTACAATTTTCATATCTCAACTTACGGCATGCCGTACAGTCAATCCGTAAATCCAAATTTAATATTTTTTGCATAATTTGAATCGCAATTAAAATATCTACTTACTATAATTTTTTTAAATTTTTTTAATAGATATATAATTTTATTTTTAATTAAACATCGAGCCATCATATTTCAATTTTTTTTTAAAAAAAAAAAACATGGCACAGGCACACCCCTAGGGTGCACCTATTCAAAGGCGCACCCCCAAGGTGCGCGTATACCCATTTTTCTAAAAATAAAATCTGTATACTTACTTTTTTAAATAAAAAATCTGACATGTATATTTTTCAAAAAAACTCCTAAATTATACATATAAATAATGCAACAAATAGTTCGAATATAATAGCAGATGTAGGATCTGTGCTGAAGGAAAACGACAATCATTTCGAATCACTGTTCGCACTGTTCATCTTCAACCTTCAGCCGGGTTATTTTTGACCCGAAAATAAAACCCAAATTTTCCAGACTTCCCCGTACCCGACTGTTTCATTGTCTTAATGATTTATAATCATCATATCAATTTTCGAACGGTTGTTTTCAGAACTATTGAACACGAACTAAAGCAGAGCAAGATAGAAGAAAAATTCAACAGAGCTCTAATACTAAATGTAAAACTAATGTATCTAAGATCAGTTTAAACATGCTCAAAAACTGAATAAACACATTCAAATCAAACAGCAGAAGCTAGAATCGAATTTGTGAACTTACCTCCAACCATTGCAAAACCGAGTTTCGTGAATCGTTTGACGCTTCTAAAATCTTACTCTTCACAGTAGATGGTGTATTCGAAAGTGAAAACCAGGCCTCCCCTGCTGAGAGACCACGTCCAACATCACCATGTCACCCAACCTGCACCAAAGTTGTCTCACCCATGGACACCCAAAGAACAAATGTTCCCGAGTCTCCTCCGTATCGCATGTCTGGCACATCTGTGACAGAGGCACACCTCTTTGGGCCAGGTTTACCCCAGTAGGCAGAGTATCTATGGCGAAGCTTCCACATAAACGCCTTGATTTTTGGCCAGACCCTTGCATTCCAAATTGCTGGCCACACTCTCGGCTGGTCCATCATTGGCAAACAGTTGAGGTCGATTGTCCTCCTGGTGCGAGCCGTATACAGCAAGTGATAAGCCGAACGAACTGACACCTCCACGTTTGAAGTGTGAGGCCATCGCAATATGTCTCCTCGTGGAACTAACAGAATCATCACATCCAGCGCTGCTGCTACGTCTTTCGGATGGACAACCTCCTGCACTGCATGCACATTCCATGGTTGGGTATGTGGGTTGATCCACTGAGATACCGAGTCTGCATGTGGTGGTTGCCCCCCCCCCCCCCCCCCCCCCCGAATTTGGCCTCACCAAGAAACCGTCCCTGGTTGGGACCCAAGGATCCTGGGAGGGTCGGATGGAGAGTCCGTCCCCTAACGACCAGATTCCTTCCTTCTTGATGACGTCTCAGCCTTCAAGCAAGCTCGCCCACGCCCACGAAGCTCGGCTGCCCGAACCCACCTGCATAAAGTGTTTATTCAGACAATAAATGCCTTTTAGGACCCTTACCCATAGAGCCTCTGGTTCCGCCAAGACCCGAGCCGCCATGTTGGATAGCATTGCCGAGTTGAAGGACTACAGCTCCCTAAAGCCGTAGCCTCCTTCCTTCTTTGACGTTGTCATGGCGTCCCAAACTCTCCAATGGATCTTCCTCGTCTCCTCATTCGTTCCCCACCAAAACTGTGCAATTAGAGCATTGATTTCTTTGCACCACGTTGTCGGTAGCTTGAACACATTCATCACGTAGGAGGATATGGATGTGATTAATGCTTTGATAGGAACCTCCTTACCCGCATTGTTAAGAAGCCTGTTTCGCCAACTTTGTAATTTGTCCCTGATCCGCTCCTTTAAATAGGTAAGTGCCTCCTTTCTCGACCTTCCCCAGAGGGTAGGTACCCCCAAGTAGAAACATGGGTTGGAGACTCTGTCGACTCCAAATATGTGTGTCATTTCCCTCTTGAAGTTCTCTTCAGCCCCTAAGTTGAAATAAATACTCGACTTGGATAATTTGACCCGAGTCTCTGCAGTATGTTTGTAGTACCCATCTCAGGTTCCGAGCTTTTTCCACTAACCCCTTGATGAAGAAAAGAGAATCGTCGGCAAAAAAAAGGTGGTGTATTTTCGGGCATCCCTGTTTCGGTCTAATGCCACTGATCTTGCCTCCCATTACCTGTTCCTCCATCATTCTCGATAAAACATCAGCGACCAAAATAAAGAGATATGGAGAAAGATGATCACCCTGTCTCATGCCTCTTGTCGGTTTGATCGTTCTCGTGCGCTTGTTGTTCACAACCACTTGATATGTTACCGTTGATGCACCCTGATGGATCCATTGTACCCATTTTTTGCAGAACCCCCTCTTCCTTAAGACTCCCACAAGGAAGTCTCACTCGATACGGTCATACGCTTTTTGCATATCAATCTTTAGCGCACATTCCGTTCGTGAATCTGTCCTCCTAGGTTTCCCTCTTGTCTTAAGGAAATGGAACATCTCGTGAGCTATGATGATGCTATCTTGTATTCGCCTCCCTAAAACGAATGCACTTTGGTACGGGGTGATCAATTCTGGCAGATAGACTCTGAGCCTATTTGCCAGAACCTTAGAAATAATTTTATATCCAAAATTACATATACTGATTGGTCTAAAATCGGATGCAGATATAGGATTCGCAACTTTTGAAATTAAGGCAATATCAGTTTGGTTAAGGAAAGATGACATGATACCTGTTGTGAGGAAAGCATTGACGGATGTGATTGAGGGCATATTCGTCACTTAATTATTTTTCCATTAATATATTATTAAATTATGTTAATCACAGCAATTATTCATCTTTTTATATTTAATAATTAATTACAGTAAGTCTCGTTTTTAATTTAACAAATGTAAAGTTAGAAGCGGACCGTTTTCTTTTGATTAAAAAAAATAAATCTAGGCAACAACAGTTGAAAATTCAAATGTCCATGCCGACAAAGCTGTCCCTCTTTTCTCTCTCTGGACAAACAATCTTGTTTTCTTGTTAATTCTATGATTTTTTGCGCTTCTAACTATTGATGCTCTGCTCAACTATTGAATCTTGGTCTGCTCTGCTCTTTGTGCTACTAAAACAGATGCTCTGACTTCTTCTTCTTCGTGTATGTGATGTTAAGATGCCGCCATAGAAGAAGAAAGAAGCTCTGTTAAAAAAGCTGTAACCTTTTCCCTTTCTTTAGAATGGGTGCAACGAGCAGAGCTCACAAGTCCAGCAATGGCGGAAGAGTCTCCACCAGCCGGGTCCCTCTCTTCTGCGTTGCTAGTTTCTTCTTGGGCGTTCTTGTAATCAACAGGTGCTTGACTCTCTTTCTCTGGGATCTGATGTTCAAAATGTCATTTTTTTTTCTTTTGGATTGATCCCCAATTTAAGTTCTACTTTTGAGATTCTTGCTGTGTATATTTCATTTTTAAAAATTGAGTTGAAATTGATTCTGTTAGAGATGAATCAGTGGATGAAAGCGACAATTGATGCATGCTTTAGTACCTGTTCGTGGGGTTGAATTGATTTGAGCTTTCAAGAACCAATGATACACTTCTTAATACAGAGAGTATTATAGAAGTATATCTAGAATAATATCTTTAAGTTTATCTTTAGTGATTGATATATAAAGTAATCATGAATAGATTAGAGATTAGTTAGACTTATATATATAGAATTTTTTTAAAAAAGTAGCTACTCTTCAAATGTTTTTTGAAAAAGTAAGTATAAAAAAATATATTTAAAAATCTTAATATAAGCACTACTTTTATTATCGCATTATATTTTGTTTTATATTTTTACATAAACGCAACCTTTGGTTGACGTTCTTTTTCAAAAAAAAATTCTCATTTTTTGATGACTCGATATTTAATTAAAAATAAAATTATGTATCTATTGAAAAAAATTAAAAAAGTTATAGTACGTAGATATTTTAATTGCGATACAAATAATGCAAAAAATATTAAATTTGGACTTACGGATTGATTATACGCTCTGCCGTAAGTTGAGATATGAAAATTTGACTAAAAAAAATATAACTCAAACCCTGTAAGTCCAAACTCACCACGGTTAACGTCATTTACGTCGTAATTCAATTATCTACCTAGGGTAATTTTTTTATTAGAAATACAGTGATTTTTTAACCTAACATTGTTTGTCCTATAATTTGACCGAAATAATTAAATGCATTAGGTGATAAATTTAATTATGTACTTACTCAAAAAAATCAAAAAACTTACACTGCGTAGATAATTTAATTACGAATTAAATAACGCTAACTATGCGTTAAATTTTTACTTTTACACTGACCGTGTAATACGATACGTAAAAAACTCTACGTACGATACATAAAAATCCAAATAGTGTTTTAAACAGTGAATTCACTTTATTGAATTACGACATAAATAACGTTAATCGTGGTGAGTTTGGACTTACAGGGTCTGGGTTATATTTTTTTAAGTCAAATTTTCATATATCAACTTACAGCAGAGCGTACAGTCAATCCGTAAGTCCAAATTTAATATTTATTGCATCATTTGAATCACAATTAAAATATCTATGTACTATAATTTTTTTCAATAGATACATAATTTTTTTTTTAATTAAACATCGAGTCATAAAAAAAGGAAGAAAATAAATAAATAAATAAACGCCACTAAGGGGTAGCGTTTTTGGTAAAACGCTACCCTGTAAAAAAGGATTAAACGCTACTTGTAGTAGCGATCATGCATAGTTTGCTAAATATTTTTTTCGAATATACACTTTTCTAAATATATTTTTTAACCTACCAACTTTTTGAAAAAATTCATATATATGAGTTGTATCTTGCCGCAAAAACAACAAGAGAATAAATATTGAATTCTCCAAACTCCTTCTTTTATATCTACCATTCAATATGGTAACAAAGCCATTACTCACAACTTCTTCTTCGTACTGAATTTCATCACCTTCGGCTGACCTTCATCTTCTTCGGCTGGTATTCTTACGCTGCTTCTGTGACATCAAGAACCTGACGTTGTTCGTCACCTTCTGTACCAGTCGTCCACCTTCGTTCGTAGCCCAGAGCTCTGTTCGGCCACCTTCCGTTCTTTTCGGCCACCTTACCTTCTATTCTGTTTGGCCACCTTACAGAACTTTGCTCACGAACGTTGCAGATCTCCTTGCTGCCGAACGCGCAGAATTGTCTTTCTTGAATAGCAAAGTCACAACATAATCTTTTTTTCTTGTTGGCCGAACCACCCTCGTTCGAATAGCAGAGCCTCACAGCGGCGAAACTCCACTCAACTAATATAACAGGTAACTCTTGTTCTAACAACTTTTATCGTGAGTGGATTATTGACACTGTGCCACAAATCACATAACACATGACGATCAAGATTTTTTTGATTTGAAGTCAAACACATCACTTCAGAAATATGTTACACTTCCTAACGGACAAAAATATAAAGTAATTCGTATTGGAGATCTTCAATTAGACATAGGACAGATATTGAAGAACGTGTTGTTTGTTCCTGATTTTCGATACAATTTAATTTATGTATCACAATTGACCGAAGATTTGGGATGCTCGATATGTTTTTTCCCTGATTCATTTATGCTTCAGGACCTCAAAATTGGGACAATAATGAGGATTGGTAAGAAAGTTAATGGACTTTACATTCTACAGCAAGAAAGACATAAGATGGAGAATTCATCCTTATCACTTCAGAGTAGAAGCGTATCTGGACTTCTATGGCACAAAAGGCTTGGTCATATACCCTATAATCAACTACTTCACATGAGAATTGTTAATCTTGATAAAGTGTACGATTGTCAAATACGAAATTGTATTGTTTGTCCGTTAGCAAGACAACCGTGTTTGCTGTTTACAGATAGTTCATCTCATTCAAGTGGATTATTTGATTTTATTCATATTGATTTGTGGGGTGTGTATAAAACATCAACAATGAATGGATGCAAGTATATCTTAACAATTATGGATGACTACAACAGAAGTACATGAATCTATCTGATGGATTGCAAATCAAAAGTTGTTATCCTCAAGAATTTTTTGCGAATGATTCTTAATCAATATGCAAAGGTGGTCAAGATAGGTAGAAGTGACAATGGTGGTGAATTTTTAAACACGATCATCAAAGAATTATTTGATCGAGTCGGCATAATTCATAAAACAAGTTGTTCATATTCACCACAACAAAATGGAAGGGTGGAGATAAAGTATTGACACTTACTTAACGTGGCTCGCTCATTAAAGTTTCAAGCCTCTATTCCCTCGAAGTATTTGGGATATTGCGTACTCAGTGCTTATTACCTAATCAATCTAGTTCCCTCAAGAGTACTACATGGATTATCTCCATATGAAGTCCTACATGGAAAACCACCGAATCTTGACCATCTATGAACATTCGTCAACCTATGTTTTGCCACCGATATACATGGCTGGATGCAAGATCACGCCCAACCGTCTTCATGGGATACTCCAACAATCAGAAAGAATATTTACTATTATCCTTGCGTGACTCCGTGTTTTCCGTCAGTCGAGATGTAGTGTTCAATGAAGAAATTTTCCTTTTCTCCATGAAACGATCATCATTCTTCAAACTTTTCCAGACGTAATAATGAGTAAGTATGATGATGCAAATTTCATGGGAAGCCCATCTCATCTTAATAAAGTTCAACCACCAACCACGACGACGCGTGACAAAGAGACCATTATGAGGCTGACCGACCCTGAAGAGGATTTGGCCGAGACAATCGAACAAAATGAAGAGGATACTCATCTCCCACGCCGTTTTGGACGTACCACCAGACCTCCGACATGGCTAGATGACTATGTTCATACTCAATCAAGCCGTTCTAATGCAGTTCTTTTTCCAATACACAAATATTTGGGATATGACCAGATTTCCTCGTCACTTTACTACTTCCTCAGCAACACGTCTAAGATTCACGAACCAACCTCATACCTAGAAGCTGTCAAGGATAAAAATTGGGATGATGTTATTCAAACCAAGTTGCATGCCCTCAAGGAGAATGATACTTGGGATATTGTTGAGTTACCTACAGGAAAAAGGCAATTGGATGCAAATGGGTGTACAAAATCAAATATAACTCTGACGGTTCCTTAGAACGCTACAAGGCACGCCTAGTGGCAAAATGATACACATCAAGAAGCTGGGATCGATTTCACGAAAACCTATTCGCCCGTCGCCAAAATGAGTACGGTTAGAGTCATTTTGACACTCGTTGCTCAAGGTTGGACAATTCGACAAATGAATGTAAATAATGCATGTTTTCAAGGTGATCTCGAAGAAGATGTATATATGCAGCCCCCTCCTGGATTAAACATTGAACATTCATCAGGTACGAAGCTTGTCTATCATCTTCGCAAGTCTCTTTATGGATTGAAACGGGCATCACGACAATGGAACATCAAGCTAACTCAAGTTCTCGTGAATAATGGTTACACGCAAAGTCAACTGGATTATTCATTGTTCACTAAACTTGAGAACATTGAACGAGTTTATCTTCTAGTGTATGTGGATGACATTTTAATCACCGAATCTAATACAACCATGATTCATGAACTATATCACATTTTACATAGCAACTTTAAGCTCAAGGATTTGGGGAATCTGAGGTATTTTCTGGGATTAGAAGTTGCATGATGCGAGACAGGAATCATTCTTAATCAACGTCGATATGCATTGGAATTGATTGGTGATGCTGGACTCGGTGCTGCAAAACCAGCAAAGACTCCAATGGAATCCAATCTCAAGCTCACTACTGCAGAGTATGACAAAACTTTCGGCCTAAACACAGAAGACAAACCTTGTCAAGATTGTGAACTATATCGTCGGCTTATCAAAAGACTTCTTTACCTCACAATAACACGTCCATACATTGCATACTCCGTACAACAATTGAGTCAGTTTGTCCATGATCCAAAACAATCTCATTATAATGCTGCAATGCGCGTGATACGCTACATCAAAGGTAGTCTAGGACATGGACTCTTTTTCCATTCGAATAATAATATTCATCTAACAATCCACTGTGATTTTGGCTGGGCATCTTGTGTTTTTACACGCCGATCGATAGGAGCTTATTGTGTCAAAATTGGTGATGCTACCGTGGATTGGAAGGTGAAGAAACAGTCAATAATATCACGATCAAGTGCCGAAGCTGAATACCGGAGCTTAGGGATGACAGTATCAGAGGCAATATGGCTAAATGGATTAATGAAGGAACTCGACTTCGGTCATACCACTCCTATACAAATATATTACGACAACACTTCAGTGATTCAAATTACTAAGAACCCTATGTTCCACGAACGCACAAAACATATTGAGATTTATTGTCATTTTATTCGAGACAAGATCAAGGATGTAACAGTCTCTACTCATCACATTTCGAGCAAAGAACAAATGGTTGATTTACTTACTAAAACCCTTGGCCGTGAGCAACATCACTAACTGCTGCAGAAATATAGCATGAAGAACATATTCGCAGCAACAACGGATCAGAACAATCAACCAGAATGAAAAGAAAATGGGAGTATATAGAAGTATATCTAGAATAATATCTTTAAGTTTATCTTTAGTGATTGATATATAGAGTTATCTAGAATAGATTATAAGTTAGTTAGACTTATTTATATATATATATATATATATATATATGAGTTGTATCTTGCTGCAAAATTACAATAGAATAAAGATTGAATTCTCCAAACTCCTTTTATATCTACCATTCAATAAGTATTGTGTTGAATTTGGTAAAGAACTAAAACAAAATGAAAATTACATCTGGTAAATGCTGTTGGGTGATTCTGATTGACATTAGAGCTTATCTGCAAGTTCATTACATTCTGGGGTTCTCTGGTACTGCAAAATTAGAATATGGATTATGAACTGATTAAAGTCCTTAATGTGCTAATTGAAGATCATAGTAAACAAATAGTCTTTATTAAATTAAGTTCAGTAACATAAAATTTGGTATATTCTGATGCATTTGCTGGTGCGTTTTCCCCTCAATAAATCTAGTTTTGGGGTAATTTCCGATCCAGTGACAACAGATGATGAGACACTCAAGAAACAACAAGAGAAAATACTTCACCCTTCAATTGATTGTGACAAAAAGGTAATTTTAGTAATTTAATTTTTCATTTTCTCACATAAGATCAACCAATCTATAACAGCATATATGGTTTTACTGTAGGAGGCTTCTCTAGAGAAACAAGACATATTTTCTCAGGTTTCCCAAACACATGAAATTATCATGTAATTTGTCTGACTATTATCACTTTGAGCTTCAAACACTTTTTCTTAAAAAATAAAGATTGAAAAAACAAAGTTGTTCTCACCGTGCACTTGGCACTGCACAAATTTTGCAGGACACTAGATAAAACAATCTCTTCATTAGAAATGCATTTAGCTGCAGCTAGAGCTAGAGCTTCTCAGGCAGACAATGAGGAAGGATTTGAGTTGGATACAAAATTGAGTGTTGAGCAGTTGAAAGACCGAGCAAAGGTTTTCTTTGTCATGGGAATCATCACGGCTTTCAGCAGTAGAAAAAGGAGGGATTCAATTCGAGAATCTTGGCTGCCAAAAGGTTCATCTTTTAATCTCTTCCAAGTTCACCTTCAAAAAAATTCCTTTTTCTTCATCTAATGTTCTTTACATCAATTTTGGTAACTCTTGTCTGTTTCAGGAGAAGAGATGAAGAAGCTTGAAGCAGAGAAAGGAATTATAATCCGATTTGTTATTGGGCATAGGTAAAAACGGTTACTTACAAATAGGTATATATTAATTTTAGGGTAAATAGTCTCAATGTTCATGGTGTTATCTGCACCTCCTATATAATTATTTGCACTTATACGTTTGAACATGTTTTAAATGCACCAACAGTTAACTATTCATTTATTTTTTTCGTTAAATATGTGAAAATGACAATTTTACCATTTTGTTCATCTTCGTATCATGTTTAACACTTAATTCACCTTCAAAACACATATTTGGGTTCGAATTTAATTCAAAATGCGGATTTGAGTTTGAATTCAACCTAATAATGAAGTTTTGAGTTGAATTCGAACTCAAATTTGCATTTTGGGGTTCAAATTAAACTCAAATATCTATTTTGGAGTTGAATTTGAACCCAAATAATGCATATTTGAGTTTTAATTCAAACCCAAAATGCAGTTGAGGCTAGAATTCGAACTCAAATCTGCATTTTGGAATGGATTTAGTGTTGTAAATAATATGAAGAACAAGAGGGTAAAATTGTCATTTTGACATATTTAACATAAAAAATGGATGGATAGTTAACAGTTGGTGCATGTAACAAATTTTTATAACTTAATTGTGCCCGGAACAACACTTTCAAATATATCAGTGCATTTAACAACAACCGTTAAACATTCAGGTGCATTGGGACTATTTAACCTTAATTTTATAAGCAAAGACAGAAATTGTGAAACTTGACTATATTTTTAGTTGTTGACATCACTCTATCAACCTTTTCAGTTCCGTTCAAAGCTTTGAAGAATGTAAAATTGCATAACCTTGTCTATGTTCATGGTTTGCAGTGCAAGTCCAGGTGGGGTCTTGGACCGGGCGATTGATGCAGAAGAAAAGCAACATAAAGATTTCCTTAAATTGGTAATATTTTACCTGGAAGGTCTTAAGTTTTTTACTGATCGATAAGGCTTTACATGTAAATGTCTTAAACTATACAAATATTTTGCTTCAGAACCATGTAGAAGGATACCATGATCTGTCCACAAAGACACAAATCTACTTCACAACAGCTGTTGCAAAATGGGATGCTGATTTCTATATCAAAGTTGATGATGATGTTCATATAAATCTGGGTAATTTAGGCATCAAAAAGAAATTGTGGGTTTCAATTATTTATTTCAAGTTTTTTTAAAAAAGAGTACTTTTATATTTGCTTCTTATAGGTATGGTGGGTTCTACTCTTGCAAGGCATAGATCAAAGCCACGGGTTTATATCGGTTGCATGAAATCGGGACCCGTCCTTTCTCAGAAGTAAGTTGTAAACTCGAAACTTGTATCCTTAAAAGTGTAAGTTGTAACCTTTGCAGACGATTTATTCATGCCATGACGATTTTTCAGGGGAGTGAAGTACCATGAGCCCGAACATTGGAAGTTCGGTCAGGAGGGGAATAAGTACTTTAGGCATGCAACCGGACAGATATATGCAATATCAAAAGATTTGGCTACCTATATTTCAATCAACAGGTGATTGCTCGTATATACATTTTTGTAAGGGTTAAATACCAAAGATTTACCTGAATTTTGGACATTTTGTAACGACCTACCTGAACTTTAAAAATTCAAAACGGGCTACCTCAACTTGGACGAAGATGCAAATAGGTACCTCCGTCCAATTTCTGACGAAATTCTGTCAACAGTTGATGGTAAATTGGAAGGAGGTAGCTATTTGCACATTCGTCCAAGTTGAGGTAGCCTGTTTTGAATTTTTAAAGTTTGGGTAGCTCATTGCAAAACGTTCAAAGTTCAGGTAGCTCCTTGGTATTTAACCCTTTTTGTAATGCTTCAAATCAAACTGAAACATGTCTTCGAACTTCTTGCAGGCATGTTCTTCATCTATATGCAAATGAAGATGTGCCTCTAGGTTCGTGGTTTATTGGACTTGATGTCGAGCACATTGATGAACGCAGCCTGTGTTGTGGGACTCCCCTTGGTGAGTACTCTCAATTATTATTATTTTTTACAGATAACAAACTTAACATATAGAAAATTTTGCAGACACTATGCTTCTATCATTTTTTCGGTTAAATGTGACGTATTTTATTAAAAAGGACATAAATGCCCATTTTAAAAAACTAAAGTTATAAAAAATTATATACAAATAATGAGATTAAGGCGGCTTTAAGAATGAAAAATTTAAGTGCCAAACTGCAAATGATTTTTTTGCATTTTTTTTTCTTTTGGATAAGAGTCAGTGGTGGATTCATAATTTTTCAAATAGGAGTTCACGATTAAGGAAAAAAAAAATCGTACTTAGAAACTAAATGAATAAAAAATATAATTTTTTTATATAGAAAAATAGGGGTTCAAACCTATATTTTGTATCATAATTTAATATAAAGTTAATATATTCAATGATTGCGTATCTTTCTCCATGTGATTAATTGGTTATTCTTTGTGCAGAATGGTTATGTATATTTGGACATATGACTATTTGGTTACAATGATTTTTTATGAAATGAAAAAACAAAAATACCATTCTGAATCTCTTCATTTGTTCATTCAAGGTAGCTTTTTTCAAATTCTTCTTCAAAATCTTCTTTTCTTTATCGAAATCCAAAAATTTTCTATGAATTTTTTTGCTTCTTCTTTAAATGAACTCATATTGAATTTTTGGGTTCGATTTGCAAAGTATAAGATGAACGTGAAAATAAACATGAAAAACTTGAAGATGTACATGAAAAACATGAAGATGAATATGAATATGAATATGAATATGAAGCATGATTAAGATAAAAGAGAATAACAAAATTATCATTTTAATAATAATTTAATCATATTTGTCAACACATGAGTAACTAAATAGCACAAGTTGTAACTAAATAATCATATACTAAAAGATAATATATAACTAAATAGTCACATTAGTTACGCGAAAACAAATAATATATAACTAAATAGTCATATTAGTTAAAAGATAATATAACTGAATATATTAACTCTTTAATATATTTATATATACTACAAAGTTAATAAAAAAAAAACATTTTGTCCGCCAATACGCTGATCCGCCCCTGGATAATAGTGTTTCTATATTAATATTTTTTTTCAAACAAAACCGTTAATTTAAACGAATATTTTTTGCAAATAGACTTGGCTTTTATTTGCTAGTTCAATATGTTTTTCGCAAATTGTCCAAAGTTTGGTATGCCATTAACCAATAATGACTCCATTTACTGATGCTTATAGATTGTGAATGGAAATCTCAAGCTGGGAACCCCTGTGCAGCTTCATTCGATTGGAGCTGCAGCGGCATCTGCAAGTCTGTGGAAAGAATGCAAGAAATTCATCAACGGTGTGGTGAGGGCGAGGGAGCGATCTGGCACACAAATTTTTAGCAAACACAGAAATGCCAGCGCTTCCGATTTTTGCCATTGATGCCTCTTAGCAGTTGCACATATTGGGTTGCACATATTGGGTTGATGATAGAATTGCAGAAGAGATTGTATGTAAAGAAAAACAAGGTGCTTTGGACATGGCAGAGATGGGATGGATCAAAAACTGTTTTTTGGTTTGATTTTGACAACAGAAAGAAGATAATTTTGGATTAGATTTCTGCCATGATTGATGAACTGCAACAAGTTTGTGTATGTAAAGCTGATGCGGGAAGAACGAGGGAAGAAGAGATGACTTCGGTTATTGTCTCTTAGGTAGGCTACTAAAAAAGGATTCGTGCATTAATTAATAAGTAAAATATATATATATATATATATACTAGAGAACTGAAAACACAATTAGCACGGATTATAAAAATTATTTAAATTATCATTATATTAATTTAGTATAAAGTTTAAATTATTATATGAATAATAAAAAATAAATCAAATTACTTTTTAATTATATTAATAAAATTGACTAAATTTTTAAAATGAAAGTTTTTCTTTACTTTATAAATTTTATAATGTTTACTATTTTTGGTATATTTTATAGGTATTTATCTATAAAATATTTGTCAATTATTTTAATATTTTTTTATTATAATTATACATACTTTTAAACATTTATATTGACAAATTAATGAGAATGAAATACTTTAAATATATTAAGTATTTATTTAATTAATAAAAAATTATTTAAATGATTTAGTTATAAAATTAAACAATATTGAGAAAAGAATATTATTTTGTATGACAATAAATAATAATATTTTGATACAAAATGAATATAATAAATGAGGAAGTGAGAAAGAATTCGTAACGTACTGTGAGAATCAATTAGAAGTTTCAAAAGAATTATAGGGTTTCTAGAAGTACACATGGCGAATCCACGTCATCGTCTGTTACAAAAATTATTCATCAACCAATGAAAATTATTATTTTTTATAATTAAGTATGATAAAATTTTATGTGTCTTAATAATAGAGGTTGTAAGTTGTAACCAAATTAATATATACTAGGTAGCTGACCCGCGAATTTCGCGGTATTTATTTTTATTGATGATATGTTTATATAATTCAAAGATTAATAGTGCTAATATATTTTAATTAATTTTATTATATGAAATAATTTATTACATAGATAATTTAATACTATTACAAACATTTTCTTAATTGAACATCGTATGTCGTGCGTGAATATTCTGTGTTCATTTGTCATTTGAAGAATTATTTTTTGATGTGTTGGTTCTTGAATAGATTTATTTTCTCATATTATAGACTTATCAAGTATTGTTCTCAAAACGTAACGTAATGTAACATAAAGTTTTGTTCTCAAAAAGGCACACAAAATTTAAGGTATTTTACATATAAAGTAATAAAGTATTTACGGGGCGTTTCTTTTACGGAATTCGGAATAAGCAATTCGGAATAAGGAATACGGAATAGGGAATAGGAATTGGGAATAAGGAATAGGAGTTAAGAATATGAAGTTGTTTCTTTGGTGGAATGGAATAGAATTGAATAAGAAAATCTGTTGTTTCTTTGGTGAAATTGTATACGGAAAAGGAATGGAATGTGGTAAAATGACATATTTGCCCCTCTTTGTATATGTATAGTATATAATAAAAAAAAATGTTTATTTAAAATTTAAAAAACGAAATTTTAATTTATTTAATTTTTTTAAATAGATCAATTTATTAATTTTATTTTTAAAAAATAAAGAATGTAAAATTTGTTAAACAATCAATTGATTACATAACATTAACATGATTAGAAATATCGATAAATATAATATTCGCAATATAACGTTTCATGAACGTACGACAATAGTCGTTCCGAATAAGTCTTAAGTCATTTGCTTGAAACCTAGCAAAAATGACCACATACATAATACAAAATGTTGTTAGTCACCACATACATTATACAAAACGTGGATTTGTCCTTAATCAAAATTATACATATATGTCGATCCGTTAAAACTATGATAAATCTACAGCTTAATTGCCCACAACCACTCGAGCCGATTGTATATATCTAGTGTTATTTGCAGAATGGTGAAGGATATGTTACGTATTGTTATTTGTATGTTAAGTTGTTGAGATTGTTGTTTTGCAGCATGTTATTTTGTTTAGCACCATATCTCAGCATTATGCTGAATTTTGCAAAGAATGGGAGCAATCCGACCTTTTTGTCTGGAATAGCTAAGACAACCCCTCTAGGATTTCGTAAGGCAAAAAATTTCAATTCCGCGAAAAGAACAACTTCATACGGAATTCATATCACCCATTCCATTTCTATTCTGTGAAGAGAACATGCTGTTAATACCATAAATTTAAGGTATTTAATGCATAATAAAGTAACGTAATAAATTTTTTATCATAAAACACACACATATATATATATATATAAATTAATGCATATTATCTGAATAATATTAACTTTGTTACTAATTTAGGTTATATAATATTATTGTATTTAATGTATGAAAATATTACACCCGTTACTATTTAGATTAGCTACCATTTAAAACATTGGAAGAAATTAGGAAAGCTACTTGAGATCTTAAACCGTTTAAAGCTCCTGGGCCGGATGGCCTCCATCCGACTTTCTTCCAAAAGTTGTGGAACTGTACCGGGAGCTCTTTGATAGATGATATCAGTGAGGTGTTTAAAACAGGGTATGTCCCTACAAGTTGGAATGAGACATTTATATGCTTAATCCCAAAATGTAGTCAGCCAAATTCAGTCTCCCTCTTCAGACCTATAAGCCTTTGCAATTCTATTTACAAGGTCATATAAAAAAATTTGGTGAACAGAATTAGACCAGTTCTGAACAACATCATCTCTCCCTTTCAGACTAGTTTTATCCCTGGTAGAAGGGGTTCAGATAATGTCATTCTGCTTAGAGAAGTGCTGCACTTTTCAAAGCATAAGCAGGACAAAACTGGGTGTATGATCATCAAAATTGACCTTGAGAAAGCATATGATAGAGTTGAGTGGGATTTCATCAGAAGAACGCTCATTTTCTTTAAATTTCCGGATAAAGTAATTAAATTGATTATGAGTTGTATCTCCACGTCCTCTATTGAAATTTTGTTCAATGGGGGGAAACTTGACAAATTTTACCCGTCCAGAGGGATTAGGCAAGGGGATCCTCTGTCTCCTTACATATTTATTCTGTGCATGGAATATCTGGCGTTTCTTATCGATGAAAAGGTTATGCAGGGACAATGGAAAGGAATAAAAGTGGGAAGAGGTAGCTTGACGTTATCCCATCTTTTCTTTGTTGATGATCTCATTCTCATGGGAGAGGCGACACCTGATAATTGTAACTGTATCAACTCGGTCCTAAAAGAGTTTTGCGACATCTCTGGTCAGAAGGTAAATCAGGAGAAGTCTATAATGGTTTTCTCAAAAAATGTTTCAGCTACCAAAAGAACTCAGATTTCAACGAGCTTACAGTTTAGGCCAGTTGAAAACTTTGGTTCTTACCTTGGCTTTCCTTTGGATTTGTCAAACTCGAAAGTTAGCTCTTTTAACTTTGTTTTGGATAAAGTTAGAAATAAACTCTCGGGGTGGAGGGCGAAACTGTTATCTATGGCAGGTAGAGTTACGTTGGTCAAATCGGTCTTGTCCACTATCCCCTCCTACTATATGCAATGTACTATGTTTCCTAGTTCAGTTTGTAAAGAACTGGACAGGATTAATAGAAATTTTGTTTGGGGATCCACATACCAGAAGAGGAAAATCCATTTGATCAACTGGGAGGAAATTACTAAGCCAAAAAATCTTGGGGGTCTTGGTCTGCAGTCGGCGGTGTATCGTAACAAAGCTCTATTGGGGAGTTTGGCTTGGAGATTGAAGAAGGATACAGCCCCTTGGGCTGTGGTCATTAGAAATAGAACTTTTAAGCGGGATGGAACTTCTCTCACTACTTCGAATAAAACGCCTTGTAATTGGAAAGCAATTAAGGAAGGTATGAACACCCTTAAATTAGGTTCAGGGTGGGTGGTGGCAAATGGTAGAGACATAAATTTTTGGCACGATACCTGGGTGGGTAATCAACCCCTGCGTGCGGCTATCTATGGTCCTCTGAACTTTGAAGAAGACAGACTGATGGTAGGAGATGTCTTCCAAAATGAAGAGTGGATCCTTGATAGAACCTCCTTTGACTTCCCCAAAAAATTTATGGACATGTTTCGAGGTACTCCAGGGGACAAGACCAATATATCATCGGACACGCAAATATGGAACGACACACACTCGGGGAATTACTCTACAGCATCTGCATACTCTCTTTTAGCTGGTCATGACTCTAACAACCAGGTGATTAATCAATGGGATTGGGTTTGGAAGATTCAGACTATCCCAAAAATTCAGCATTTCATCTGGTTATGCCTAAAAGATAGACTAGCCACCAGCAAACTATTGAACCATAGAGGATGTAATTTGAGCCCTCTGTGCCAAATTTGTTTCTCTGGGGTGGAAGCATGCTAAAGAGTTGTGGAACTCTGCCACAGGTTCGCCTAATCTGGGTCAATCTAGCGACTACCCTTTGAATGAGTGGATCAAGAAGGGTTGTCAGGAATCAGGTGTCAATATTCAGGGAGTTGAGTGGAAGTACTTTTTTCCCTATGCGATTTGGAACATTTGGAAAAATAGGAACTCCCTTATTTTTAATGATAAACCTGCTTTTTCTTTATCTTTATCTCAGGCAAAGTTTCATAAAAATGTTTATCTTGAGACTGACAGTGCTAATGAGTTCATTTCTATTGATATTAGTTAGGTTCCTCCAAAAGAGGATTGGTTTAAAATTAACACAGATGGAGCTTCTAAGGGAAATCCAGGTTTCGCAGGAGCTGGTGGGGTCATCCGGGACTTCAGGGGTTTTTGGGTTGCAGGTTTCTCAAGGAATTTGGGTTGCTCAAACAGTCTCACTGCGGAATGTTGGGCAATCCGAGATGGACTGCTTTTGGCAAAAATGCTCGGATTAAAATCTATTCACCTTGAGACGGACGCTCTCTTAGCCCATAAGGTAATCTCTGATGATAATATGTCAAATCATAAACTAATGCCGATCATTGCGGATTGCAGGAAGCTATTGATGCAGTTCGAAAGAATGAAGTTCAGACATATTTTTCGAGAAGCGAATGCGGTAGCAGATACCATGGCGGGAATGGCGCTCAAACAACGACATGTGTTTGAAATCCATAGCTCTCCTCCGAAGGAAACTATTATCGCGCTCCGGAAAGACGCTGTGGGCTTTTCTGTTTCGCGAATTGTTAAAGTTAGCTAGTTTTGGTTATGTATTTTGAACTTGGGTGATTAATTGTCACCTTTTGCAGTTATTTTAATCCATAATTATCAAAAAAAAAAAAAAAAAAGCTACCATTTTGTTCTTAATATTTAATAGATATATAAGGATGGCAAATACTAATAAAAAAACATAAATAATTAGTGCTTTTAATATTTTATGATTTGAAATAATTATCATGAAACATTCTAATTATATATCCTATACCCATTATATATATAGCAAATAAAATCTCAATTACACACTCATTACTTCATAAAATTTCGTTTATAAACAAAACCAAATTTATTAGTTGAAGCTTCGTCTAAATTATATATGGATAGATGTAAGTCTTTCTATTTTATAAATTTATTTAGTTTTTTTTTTACTTATATATGTTATATATTTATTTTATAAATATATAACATTTAATTTTGTGACATTGATAAAATTTATTTTGATATTTAACTTATACAATTCTATCTTAATTGAACATCGTAAGCAGTGCGTGAATATCCCCTGTTCGTTTGTCATTTGAAGATATGTTGGTGATGTATTGAAACTGTATTCTTCAGGTATGTATATTCTACCGAGATTATGAGAGTCCAACATCCTATTAAACTGTCGTCGACATTTTTGTAGAATGTCTTGTCATTCCTTGTTCATGATAAACTGCTTGAATAGTTTTTTTCTCCAAGGTGATCCTATAACGTTATCAACACAATGCAATAGTTATACAATGTTTGATGTTTGACGTATTTTCTTAGAGCTCATTGTAGTCACTGTACTCCATTATACTTATCTCCATCTATGAATAATAGGTGAGTACATATCATCGTATATGCTTGCAAGTTTCCAAAAGCAACATTTTATTTTAAAAAAAATCGGCCATGAGGTGTTAGCATTGGTAACCACGAATATACTTTTTCCTCAAAATGTATGAATCATTTGCTAACTTAAAAAGGTATCTGCAACTGTATGTAATACAAGATGTTATTACAAAATTATTTCATGCAAAATAAGAGATTATAGAATAAAGTAAGCATTTTAGCAATAACTAAAAACTCTGAATGCTCTATTGTATTGTTTCACCATGATCACTAAGATTATTTGTAAAATTTCCTTGGGAAGAACGAATATTGTTACTTTCTTCATGACTATTTTCTATTGTGATTACCATGAGGTAACTTGAGATTATAGTTATATATATATTAATTTGGCTAAATCACATAGAATGTTGACAAATAAGTTTTTTTATTGTATTTTTTCCACTCATAATGTTAAATTAACTTATTTTAATTGGTCCATATCAATCATCAAATTATCATTCTTAGGTGGCATGCCATGTAAATCACTTTAAATATATTATTTGATGGCGTGTCACCTAAGAATGAGAATTTGATGATTGATATGGACCAATTAGAAGAAGTTAATTTAACATTAAGAGTGGAAAAATACTATAAAAAACTTATTTGTCAACATTATATGTGATTTGACAAAATTAATATATACGTAGATAAGTATAATCTCAAGTTAGCTCATGTTAATCACAATAGAAAATAGTCATGAAGAAAGTAACAATATTCGTTCTTCCCAAGTAAATTTTACAAATAATCCTAGTGATCTGGCGAAACAAGACAATAGACTGATAGAGCATTAATAGCTTTTAATTATTGGTAAAATGCTTACTTTATTCTATAATCTCTTATTTTGCGTGAAATAATTTTTTAATAACATATTATATTACATACAATTGCATATACATTCTTGAGTTAGCAAATGATCCATACTTTTTGAGGAAAATTTATATTCACGATTACTAAGACTGACACCTCATGCTCGAGCTTTTTTAAATAAAATGGTTGCTTTTGGAAACTTGTGAACATATGCAATGATAGGTACTCACCTATTTTTCATAGATGAAGATAAGTATAATGGAGTATAGTGGCTACAAGGAGCTCTAAGAAAATACGACAAACATCAAACATTGTATAACTATTAGATTGCATTGATAACGTTAGAGGATCTCCTTGGGGAAAATTTATTCAAGCAGTTTATCATGAACAATGAACAACAAGACATTCTACAAAATTGTCGACGACAGTTTAAGAGGATGTTGAACTCTCATAATCTCGGTAGAATATACATTCCTGAAGAATACAGTTTCAATATATCGCCAACATCTTTTCAAATGACAAACGAACACGGAATATCCACACACTGCTTACGTTGTTCAATTAAGATAGAATTGTATAAGTTAAAATATTATATACCTTAAAATATCAAAATAAATTTTATAAATATCACAAAATTAAATGTTATATATTTATAAAATAAATATATAACATATAGAAGTAAAAATACTAAATACATTTATCGAATAGAAAGATTTACATCTATCCACATAAAATTTGGACGAAGCTTCAACTAATAAATTTGGTTTTGTTTATAAATGAAATTGTATGAGGTAATGAGTGTGTAATTTGAGATTTTATTTGCTATATATATATAATGGGTATAGGATATATAATTAGAATGTTTCATGATAATTATTTCAAATCATAGAACATTAAAAAACAATAATTATTTATGTTTTTTTTATTAGTATTTGCCATCCTTATATATCTATTAAATATTAAGATCAAAATGGTAGCTAACCTAAATAGTAACGGGTGTAATATTTTCATACATTAAATACAATAATATTATATGTTGGATCGTGAAATCCTGGATGCTGATCTGGCAGTGAATTAAATGCCAGACAAGGACGGAAAGACGCTTCTGCTCCAACTCCGGTGAACCTGCAGGTAGGGGAGCGCAACACATGGGGTGTCTCGGGGTCCCTCTCCGATGCTTAAATGAGTATATGTGTGTATAAAACTCAAAACGTAAGGAATGTATGTAAAGCAAGGGTATTTATAGGGTATGAGATATCAAACCGTATAAGGCAGCTGGATATCTTAGTGTATATTGTGTTGCTGAAGATTCGGATCATGGGATATGGCAGTTACTGCGAGATATTGCAGTTACCATATCTAATCTTTAGTGAATATGTGACCGAGATACGCGGGATATCGTGGCCACTTCCTTATTGACGGTTTAGTGGGACCAGAGGAGAGAGGCAAGGCTCTCTTCGGGGCGAGCACTCTCATGGCGAGCAGTGAGAGGTCGCGGCCTGGTGAAGAATGACGAGCAGTCTGGGAGCCTTTGGCGTCCCTGGAGACTTTGGGCTCGGTTCTGGGTCACTCGATGATGGGCCAAGTTTGACTCGTACTTAGGCCGATCCAGTTCGAATATCATGGTTTACCCCCTCTATGGTTATTGGGCCTTCGAGGCCTTTTCTTTACTGGGCTGTCACTATCGATACCCAACATTTGCCCCCGAAGCTTGATCGAAGTTTCTTCAGTCGAGCTTGATTTCTTGGTAGGGTTTTGGATAGTGACGTCTTAAATTCGGTTTTCCTCGTCCCTTATAATGGTTCATGACCTTTGAGGCACTTCAGGCTCCTTTGGCGAGCAGTTCCTCCACTGTTCAAAGCTGAAGGAATATTCTTCATTTTATTCCCTTTTGGCGATCACTCGAGGTAGCCTTGGTCTGAGGAATTTTATCTTTCTTTGCTAGGCAATCATTACCTACCAAAAGAGCCTATTAATGCGCTGACGACCACTTTGTCTGCTCAGTGGACTTTAGCATTTAATGACTACACAGTTATCTGGAAATCGAACGGTCGCTTGGGGCACGCCTGTCATTTATTATTCCGTAAACCAAGGGCAGTCTGACAACTGTCTGTACTGGCCGATCGTTTGTCTCCCCGAGGTGTCTCTTGGAATTCTGACATTGCTTCGGTTTTTTCCAAAAATGTGCAATTATTCTCCTGCGTCGCTTCGATTCGTCCGTGGCGGTTACTCATTTTTGGGCCTATATAAGAGACGTCAGTTTCTCTGTTTTGTTTTTTACGCTCATTCACTCCTTCAGATTTCCAGAGCTTCTTATGCGAATCCTTCTTCTTTCTTCTTCAACTTTCCTTTCAACTATTTCCATGGCCACCCGAAGTCAGAGAGTCAAGCACACAGCCACCAAGGGGCCCAAGAATGCCAATGCGTCCAGGAATGCGAATGCCCCCTTCAACGGGGTGAACAAACTGACGCGGGGAGGTCCGCAGCCACCCCAGTGGTGGTGGATGGGCCTGAGCTTCAGACGCCTGTTTTTTCTCCAAAAGGTAAACCTTCGCCCTTTTACTGCTCTGTTTTGGGAATATCCTCTGTTTTTTATACGTGCTGTGTTATATTTGAACCGTTCTGAGTAGATGTCAAGCCCAACGAGTTGAAGCCAGCGTATTTCAAGACGATGGTGGTACTTGGTGGTCTTGGTGCGGGGGATGTCCCTAGATATCCGGGCACCGGTCTGCATTACCCTTATCAAAGAGAGGTTTACTTATATGCGACCCAGATTGATGCTGGGTTGCGTTTTCCTCTCTGCGAGGATTTGCAGGACTTGTGCCGGTTCTACATGATACATACCACGCAGCTCGTTCCCAACGCCATTAGGATCTGGGCTGGATTCAAGTTCCTGTGCATACGTCAAGAATGGACGTATTCATTGGCCTTGTTCCGGTGCTTTTTCCGGTTGGCGGCTGGGACGAATCATCTCCACCATTTCCAGTCCCGATGGCCAAAGTTTGCTGAATGGAGGGGCCTTCAAGCATGGGTTTGGAATGTCCATGTCCGTCTGGTTGATGACTTCCGGGCCACCAACTCCAACTATAAGAAGTTCTACTTCTTTTACAAGGGGGGGGGGGGGGCTTGGAAGTTATCTACCCCTGATAGGGACCTTTCTCCTGAGTTTGATGAGCTATCCGGGGGCGACCGGAACGCCATCAATGATCTGTTCCGGATACATCGATCAAATTCATTCCGCTCCATCCATTCTGTGGCAGAGACCACAGAGAACATGCTCGAGATGACGGGCATCCATCAGGCCACGCCAATCTTTGATGATTGGGTAACCCCTTCTAACTCTTTCTTGTTTTATCGTTTGTAGGCAAGGCCGTAGGCAAAAGCCGAAAACTGATAGGTCTCTTTGATGACCAGGGATCGGTGGGGCCGTCCTCCGACTAGGCATTGCTGAACTCTCCTCCTCCCCCCTCTAGGCGTTCGTCCAAGAGGAAGTCTGAGGAGGTGCTTCCCTCGGCCACTGCTGGCCCTCGCCAACCGGGTATGTTGCATCGCCATTTGTAGATTTGACGTTTTCATGCTTTGCAGTTTTTGGGTTCTGACATCTTGCCTTGTTGTTTTGCAGAGAAGTCCTCGGCTGACGTGTCCCGGGACCCTCCTCCTCCTCCTTCCAAGAAGGTCAGGAGTGAGGAGCACCCGAAAGTCGACCAGCATCCTCATCCTCCCCCTCCTAAGGGCCCTTCTGCCAGCAAGGGGAAGGGTCTGGACGTGGAGCCTCCTTTTCCATCTCCTCAGGGTCCTTCTGCCACCAAGGAGAAGGTTTTGGCCTTGGCGCCCCTCCTCCTACTGTGCCCACGGTTCCTCCCAAGGAGTCTGGGACCCAGAAGAAGGGGCCTGACGCTTCCAGCTCCTCAAAGGCTCCTGCGGAAGAGTACTGCTCCATGACGAGCTTGTTCCAACCACTTAAGGCTGCGAACCCTCGGGGGCCTTGGGTCCCTTGCGGGGACCTTGTGAAGAAAGGATTCCCTGCCCAGAAGAGCCTCCGGGGTAGCCCAGACATGTGCATGCGGCTTCTTGATGGGATAATTCCCCCTAAGGACCGCTCGATTGTTCCCACGGAGCTACCTTAGATCGAGGGGTTCTTGCGGACCCACTTCGAACGAGTCGCTCTGGTATGATCTCGCCTCTTTTCCGTTTTTTCTTTTTTCCTTGTCGTTCCCTTTTTGTTTGATGTCCTGACAATTTTCATTCTATTTTTGTTGCCAGCTCGTTCGGGAAGAGGTGATTCTTGGCCGCGTCTTCGGAGAGCTCGCCGACAAGCATTATGACCTGCTTGTCGAGATGGAGCAGTACCGAAGTACGGGGGTCACCCCCGGGCAATTGGGGGTCATCAAGAAGACCGCTGACGTGGCGATCGCCTTGGTGGACGGTGCCCGAGAGGAGTACTTCAGGAAGGAGTATCGTGTCCTTGCTGATGTTAAGAAGAGGGAGGCTGATGCTGCAGCTTTCCTTCAAGAAGCTGAGGTCCTTCATCGGTGCCTCGATGAAGGAGAAGCGGTCCGGGCTCGCTTAGAGGCCGAGTTGAAGGAGGCTCGGGCCCAGATTGCGGAGTCGGACGCTCTTCGGGTCGCCGTTGAGACTCAGAAGGAAGCTGCTGAGGCCCGGAGGGCGATTGCTGAAGCCAGGGGGATCGCCCTGGAGGAGGAGAAGAACCAGCTGGCTGATTAGCTAAAGGCCGTCCCTTCGCCCAAACCGTGGTCGAGGAGTTCAAGGCCTCTGAGGACTTTGAGGACCACGCCTTGAAGGTGATGAAGTCAGCGATTGCTGATTTTCTTCAAGTCCTGGTCGAGGATGTTCAGGCGGTTGATCCCAACTTTCCCATTGGGGAAGTTGAATCCCTTAAGGGTTTCTTGCAGAATCACCTTCCTCGGCCCGCTGTTGCTGCTGAAGAGATTGCTCCTGGAGGCGAGCTGAGTACTCCTGCCCCCGAAGGCGAACAAAGCACCCTTGCCCCCGAGGACCCAAAAGCTTGAAGCCTCCACCTCCTTGGCGATCATCCTTCTTATATTTTTCTTGTCCCCTTTTTTTTCTTCTTAGGCCTGCTTTGTAATTACTTTTTGATAAAAGACTCGGTTATCATATATTGAATGCCTTTTTTATTCATACGCCCTTGGATGACTTTGAATGTGTTGGCTATCTTTTCCGATATCTTGATCGCGTAATCGTAATTACTCCAGACTTTTTCTTGCTTTGTAATGGCCTCGACTTTTAAGGCCTTGGACCAAGCATAAGTCTGTATGAACTTTCTAAGGACAATACTCTAACACTTAAAAGCATAGACTTCTAAGTTCCAAGAGATATTACCTTTTCGAAATTTAAACCTTTGACTTGTTTTCATAGTAACAAGGAATTTGTTAACTTAAGGCTTCATCACCCATAGTGATCGCCTAAAATCTCTTATCCGCTGTTTAGTGGGTTGATAGCAGATCTCTTTGTCTGGCTTTGGCGTCTGCTTTCCCGTTTTTGCCTAATTCTATTGTTAGGACTTTTTGGCCTGACTTTGGCGTCAGAGCTTCCATTTTGCCTAACCTTTTTGCTAGGTCTTTTGGCCTGACTTTGGCGTCAGAGCTTCCATTTTGCCTAACTTTTTTGCTAGGTCTTTTGGCCTGACTTTGGCGTCAGGGCTTTTTGGCCTATCGTTGGCGATAGGGCTTTTGGCCTAACTTTGTTGTTAGGGCTTTTGGCCTAGCCTTGTTGCTAGGGCTTTTGACCTATTTTTGGCGATATGGCTTTTGGCCTAACTTTATTGTTAGGGCTTTTGGCCTGACTTTGGCGTCAGGGCTTTTTGGCATAATTTTGTTGTTAGGGCTTTTTGGCCTGACTTTGGCGTCAGGGCTTTTTGTGCCCGATTCGGTTATCAGGTCTTCGCCTGACTTTTGGCGTCAGGTTTTTTTTCTTCGACTTGCTTCGAGTGGACATGCTTTGTGAAAGAATAGATTTCTTTTATTAACATAACAGTTTGATTACAAGCTATGTATGAAATCTCCTTAGATGCTCAGAATTGAATGGACGGGGTAACCTTTCGCCTTCGGTGGTTTCCAAATAGTAGGATCCTGGTGCGACGATCTCTATTACCTTGTACGGTCCTTCCCATTTGGCTGAAAGTTTATTTTTACTGTCCAGCCTTGTTAATTCATTCCTTCTCATAACCATCTCCCCCACGAAAAATTGGCGAGCGCTGACTTTTCTGTTGAAATATCGAGCGGTCGCCAGGCGCATCTTTGCTTGTGCCTTTTGTGATAACCATCTCTTTTCTTCTGCCAAGTCGAGGTTAGTTCTGCGCTCGACCTCGTTTGCCTCAGCGTTAAAATGTAGGATTCTATGGGTAGGCACTGCTATTTCGGCGGGTGCTACTGCTTCTGATCCATACACTAAGCTGAAAGGTGTTTCTCCTGTGGCTGACTTAGGCGTTGTTCTGATGGCCCATAATACGTTTTCCAGCTCTTCTGCCCAATTCCCTTTGAATGCTCGAACCCTTTTCTTGAGTCCTGCTAAAACAACTTTGTTGGCTGCTTCAGCTTGCCCATTCGTTTGAGGATGATGCACCGAGCTGAAACGATGGTCGACATGATATTCTTCACAGAGCCATTTTAGCTCCTTTCCAATGAATTGCGGACCATTATCACTGATGAGTATTTTGGGAATTCCAAACCTGGAGAATATGTTGATCTTTAGGAATTTGATGACCTGAAATTCCGTTGTAGAAGCTAGAGCTTTCGCCTCTATCCACTTAGTGAAGTAGTCGATCGCCACTATAATGTGGGTGCGTTGACGAGTGCTAATAGAGAAAGGACCTAATATATCAATCCCCCATTGAGCGAAAGGCCAAGCACCCGCCATTGGGGATAATAGTGTTGATGGTCGACCTGATCGTGGTGCAAACTGCTGGCAAGTCTCACACTTCCGCGTTAATTCAGCTGCATCTTTTCCTAAGGTTGGCCAATAGTATCCCAACCTGAAGATTTTTCTTGTCAACGATCGAGCACCTTCGTGACATGATGCCGCCCCTTCATGAGCTTCTCGAAGAACCCTTTCTGTTTCTGGATGAGCAACACATCTTAAGTAAGGAGTCGAGTAACCTCTTCTGTAGAGTTCTCCATCTATAATCAGATAACTGGTCGCAAGTCGTCTTATCCTCGTGGATTCGCTTTCATCATCCGGGAGGATCCCTTCTTTCAAGTAATTCTGAAACGGAGTCATCCATGTGACCTGTCCTTGAATATTGAAGACCTCGGCTCTGCTTTCAAGGACTGAACATAGGGCCTTTTCCAGAAATTGCACATCCTGGATTGTTGTCCCTCCGAATGCTAGTTTGCTCAAGGAATCTGCCATCTGGTTTTCTTGGCGAAGAATAGATTCAATCGCGAAATTTGGGATTTCCGGAACGAGCTTCTTGGCGATGCTGAGGTATTTTTTCATCTTTTCTCCCCTTGCCTCGTAGGTGCCATTAACCTGATTGACAATAAGCTCTGAGTCACTTTTTACCTTGAGCGCAGTTATACCCATTCCTTTTGCTAGTCTGAGTCCAGTGATAAGAGCCTCATATTCTGCTTCATTATTGGTTGCCGGGAATGTTAAGGCGATCGCGTATTTCAAAGGCTCGCCTTCAGGAGGAATAAGAATTAAACCTGCCCCGAGCCTTCTTTTGATGAATACCCGTCTGTATAGAGTTCCCAGATTTGATTGCTGTCTGCTGACTGACTTGGACTGTTTTCTGCTCCTATTTGACCGTTACTCGTGCTTTCCACAATGAAATCAGCTAGTGCTTGACCTTTGATGGCCGTTTTTAGCGCAAATTTGACCCTGAACTCGCTGAGCTCGATCGCCCACTTGACCATTCTTCCTGAAGAGTCTGGCTTGATCAGGAAGTTTTTGAGTGATTGATTAGTGAGAACTGTGATGTCGTGCGCATGAAAGTAAGGTCTCAGCTTCCGAGCAGCAATAACTAAGGCATAGAGATACTTCTCAATCTGGACATATTTTATTTCAGCTGAGTTGAACATTTTGCTAATGAAATACACTGGACTCATGAATATTATTTTCCTCCCTTATTAAGACAGCACTGGCTACCACCTCGCTAATGCCTAAATAAAGGAAGAGTTGCTCGCCTGGAACGGGCTTTGCCAGAGCTTGGAGTGTTTGGATATGCCTCTTCAAGGATTGGAACGCTTCCTCGCATTCTGGCGTCCACTCGAACTTGCGGTTGGCCCTCAGCGTTTTGAAAAATGGGAGGGACCTATCGCTCGCTTTGGAGAGGAAGCGGTTGAGAGCAGCTAGGCGTCCATTCAGGCATTGGACCTCCTTGTGGCAGGTTGGCGACTTCATTTCTTCTATGGTCTTTAGCTTTTCTGGGTTTGCTTCGATTCCCCTTTCGCTGACCATGAAACCCAGAAATTTCCCGGACTTGACTCCAAAGGCGCACTTGGCAGGGTTCAGGCGAACGCTGTGTCTCTTCATGCATTCGAAAGCCTCGCGGAGGTCTGTTGTGTGCGGATTGCCCTTGATGGTCTTGACGAGCATATAATCCACATAAGCCTCCATGTTTTTCCCCAGCATGTCCTGGAACAGGCGGTTCACCATCCGCTGATAAGTTGCCCCGACATTGATGAGACCGAAAGGCATCACCTTGTAGCACAGAATATCCCCGTCTGCATAAAAAGCGGTGTGAGCCTCATCGGCTGGATGCATCCTGATCTGGTTGTAGCCTGAATAGACGTCCATGAAGCTCAGCATCTTGTTACCAGAGGTGGCATCGACCAGCTAATCAATCCTTGGCAGGGGATATGAGTCCTTAGGGCAAGCCTTGTTCAAGTCGCGGAAATCGACGCACATCCACCACTTGCCGTTTGATTTCTTGACCAAAACTGGGTTGGCGACCCAGCTCTGGAATCTCACTTCTCTGACGAAGTCAGCCTCAATCAATCTGCCGACTTCTTGCCTGATCGCCAAACGCTTGTCCGCCCCAAACGATCTTTTTTTTGGGCGATCGGCTTGTTGGAAGGGTCTATCCTGAGCTCGTGGGAGATGATGTCTGTGCTGATTCCCGGCATATCGCTTGGCTGTCAGGCGAAGAGCTCCTTAAACTCCTTGTGGAGGGCGGTCATGGCCTCCTTCTGATCCTCTTTTAAGGTGGTCCCAATGCGCACCTTCTTGTCTGGACCATCGATCTCGACCTCTTCTAATTCCTCCATGGGTGCTGGCCGAGCCAAGTCCTCGCGAGGGTCGACCTCTGTTTCAATGGCGATGGCCTCCCTTTGGTTCTTCCTGCGCAGACAGTTCACATAGCATTGCCGCGAGGAAGGCTGGTCGCCGAGCATTTCTCCGATCCCGTTGGGAGTGGGGAACTTCATCTTCTGGTGGACTGTGAAGGCCACAATCTTGTTCGGATTGATCGTGGTCCTCCCTATGATGGCGTTGTAGGATGTAGGTGAATCGACCACCAGGAAAGTGACCGATACCTTGATGCTCTTCCATCCCTCGCCAAAAATCACTTGCATGGTTATATCCCCCAGTGGATAAGTTGTCCTTCCCGCAAACCCAATCAACGGAAAGTCGACCCTCTTCAGGTCACGCTTGGACTTGCCCATCTTCTCGAAAGCGTCCAGAAATAGGATGTCTGTCGAGCTGCCTCCGTCGACCAGAATCCTAGCAACGTCACAGCCGTCAATATCTGCCGTGATAACCAAAGCATCGTTGTGGGGGGTGGTGACATGTGCCAAATCATCTTCAGAGAATGAGATGACAATGTTCTCCTCAGGTCGGGGTCGCTTTCCTAACTGAACTGCTGTGGAGATCTGAGTGGCGTAGACCTCCCTGGCGTGCGACCCCTCGCCGCCTGCATCGAATCCTCCTGCAATCAGATTTACTCTCCTCTTGCTTCCCGACGGATCAGTTTGATCAGCAGGGGCTGGCGAACAATGTCTCCTAGGGGGCGTTCGACTTTTGTCTCGCCCTGCCACGAATTCCTTCAGCATTCCCCCCTGAATCAACTTCTCTATATCCCACTTCAGGATGCGGCAGTCAACTGTCTTGTGGCCCTTGCACTTGTGGTATCTACAATAACTCTCGACATCCTTTCCCATGGGCTGACCACCTCGACGAGGCATCGGTGGCCTCGCCAAGGATCTCCTCTCCATCTCGACTAGTACTGCTGAGATCTGCCTATTTAAAGGCGTGAAGTACTCAGGGACCTCTGGATGGCGAGGCGCTGGATTAGACTCGACTCGGGGCCTGCTGTCTTTTCCCTTCTTCTTTTTCTTCACCTCCTTCTTACCATCGCGTCGGGGTTCAGGAACCACCCTTAGCGAGGTCGTCAGGAAGTCAGCCTCTGTGTTCGCCCTTTCAAGGTCTATGAAACCTTTTGCTCTGGACGCCAACTCCTCTAGCGTTTCGATCTCATTCACATGGTAGCTGTTTCGCAGTTTCCTCGAGGCCTTGTTGGCCACATCCAGACCCCTGTAAAATACTCGAATGATCTCCCCATCCGAGATTCGACGATCTATCTCTGTGACGTTCTGATGGAAACGTCCATAAAAGTTGGCCAGCGACTCTCCAGGCTGCTGTTTGACCGCATCCAGGGCGACCACGCTCTTCAGCAATTGGCGCTCGTCCATATACCTCTCCAGGAACTTGCTCCTTAATTCTGCCCAAGTTCCGATAGATTCTGCAGGGAGGCCGAAGAACCAGGACGAAGCCGAACCCGAAAGAGTGGATGGAAATAACAAAGCCAAATGATTGGGATCATTCGACTTACCCAGGAGAGAGGCCTTGTGCTTGTTGACGTGTACGGTGGGGTCTCCTCCGCCACTGTACTCAGGTATGGCCCGAGCAACCACGTCTTTGGGGATCTTGATGGAGACGAGCTCGTCGGAGAAGGGGTGAGCAGATTGCTCCTTGAAGGGAGCTACGACTGTCAGCCGTCTTTCTTGGAGTCGTTTATTGAGAAAATCGTCCATCTGGTCCACAGCGCAGTACCTGGGCGAGGTCCCTGATGGAGGAGGACTGGAAGGGTTGGCAGTGTACGCAGCTGTGGGCTCCTTGGTGTATGTCGGAGGTATGGACTGTTGTCCTGATGTCATCTCCTGATCCTCCTAAGGTGCGGTGGTGCCAGGATTTGTGGCTTCAGAAGGCAAGGGCCATGTGGCAGCAGGGCGGTTGTTTTCTTGAGGAGCAGGGGCTTGACGGCGCGCATGTCCTAGGATGGCCTCCAGCAGCGAAATCATCTCCGGGGTTAACTGGATGTTTTCCCCGGCGATGTGGACGGTTTGCGGAGCTGGAGTCTCGACGTGGTTGGTAGCTGGGGTCGGTCTGGAATTACCGACATGCTCTCTGGCCGTCCGCAGGGGGACGACATTGGCTTCTGCTTGGATGGTAGGTTCTTGTTGAAGCGGGAAAGCGGCGGCGGAATCAGAGCTATCTGAGGATCGCTCGCGGGTCTGGTTACGACGGTTGTTTTGGGATCGAGTTCTCATGGCTGAATTGCTCGTTTCCCACAGACGGCGCCAAATGTTGGATCGTGAAATCCTGGATGCTGATCTGACAATGAATTAAATGTCAGACAATGACGGAAAGACGCTTCTGCTCCATCTCTGGTGAACCTGCAGGTAGGGGAGCGCAACAGAGGGGGTGTCTCTGGGTCCCTCTCCGATACTTAAATGAGTATATGTGTGTATAAAACTCAAAACGTAAGGAACGTATGTAAAGCAAGGGTATTTATAGGGTAGGAGAGATCAAACCGTATAAGGCAGCTGAATATCTTAGTGTATATTGTGTTGCTGAAGATTCGGATCATGGGATATGGCAGTTACTGCGAGATATTGCAGTTACCATATCTAATCTTTAGTGAATATGTGACCGAGATACGCGGGATATCGTGGCCACTTCCTTATTGACGGTTTAGTGGGACCAGAGGAGAGAGACAAAACTCTCTTCGGGGCGAGCACTCTCATGGCGAGCAGTGAGAGGTCGCGGTCTGGTGAAGAATGGCGAGCAGTCTGGGAGCCTTTGGCGTCCCTGGAGACTTTGGGCTCGGTTCTGGGCCACTCGATGATGGGCCAAGTTTGACTCGTACTTAGGCCGATCCGGTTCGAATATCATGAGTTTACCCCCTCTATGGTTATTGGGCCTTCGATACCTTTTCTTTACTGGGCTGTCACTATCGATACCCAACATTATATAATATAAATTAGTTACAAAATTAATATTATTCAGATAATAGGCATTAATTTATATATATATATGTTTTATGATAAAAAATACTACGTTACTTTATTATGCATTAAATAGCTTAAATTTATGGCATTAAACACTTTATTACGTTACTTTATTACTTTATATGTAAAATACCTTAAATAGTTAAATTTATGGTATTAAATTTTCTGTGCCTTTTTGAGAACAAAACTTTACGTTACATTATTATTATCTATATTTATTATGACAAAACTTTACGTTACATTACGTTACTTTTTTAGAACAAAATATTTTGAGAACAATACTTGATAAAGAAAAAAAAATTAGAGGGAACAAATGTAAAAATTTAAAGGGCTAGATTGAAAATAAATATATTTTTTAGGACTAAATTAACAAAAATTCAAAAGTTGAGAGGGCAACCCATCGTCCTGTTATGCCTCCGTGCCTGCTTGATAAGACTATAGTTTGAAAAAATAAATTTATTCAAGAACCAACACATCCAAAAAAAACACTATCGCATGTAGTCTTAATTAAAAAATAGAATGGATGAATAATTTTTTAAAAAAAAATGAAAATTACATAAACTATTATAACAATCAACCACGTTTTTTTTTTCAAATCTTCATCTTCTTGTTACTTCTTAATCTTCTTGTTACTTGAAATTTGTTCATCAATAGCAAATACCTATTAATTAATACAGCAAAATCCAACGCATCACATAATATATAACTAAAATGACTCGTTACAGATTAAACGAATACTTAATTGTTGCCAAATGACCTTATCATGAGAAGACTCATATATTGTATCATCATCATCATCATCGGATGTTATTGAGCGCATCACCAAGTTTAACAAAATTAGTGAACATAATATATATATATATATCCAAGCATCAGATCTACCCTGAAATCAACTTCTATTTAAGAAGTTAAAAGTATAGTTAAAAGGTTAATAAAATTAAAAATAAAATGTTACAGAGATAATAAAGTGCATGTTAGAAGAGTACACACCTTACAAGAAGTAGATGAAAATTCTTCGATGCTACTTGGTGATGACACAACTTCAGTTTCAGCAACAGAAGGATAAAAAAATTTCGACACAGTGTAATTTTTATACCCCTCCTTGACATTGCGATCAGTAATTTTAACCTAAAACATAAGAGATATTCGTTCTAAAGACAAAATTTTATTCGGAATACGGTTTGCTCGTATTGTTTCCTTTGATACTAATTCAAATGCAGGGATGTTAATTAGGCGACGAATAGGGCGATGATCTCCATCAACACTAATAGAAAATCGAATCAGATAATAAAAATAAAAGCATAAAATATGATTACTTATTATATAAAAAGATGTTCACCTATCAATAATGGCTTGTACATCTGAATATCGATGTTAATATATAAACGGGAAGAGTTTGTTGTACTCAGTGAAAGTTGACCTTGAAGCAAAGAAAAATAAATTAAATTCAATAAGAAAATAATCCATATAAACATATGACATTAATAAAACTAAGATATGTTTTACCATTGAATTTTGAAACATTTGTTGAATTAATAGCAATTATAATTGGGGTAGTTGATGCAGCAACATCAACGTCAATTTGTTTAATGCATTCCCTTCATAAAAGCGAGGCGAGCTTCACCATACTAGAAATTGTATATAAATGCAACTTTAAAGAGTAATCAATACAAAGACATACCCGCTAACAACAAGAAGAATGCATCGAACATATGTTGGTTGACCGCCAAACATCACTTTCTCAACATGACCAATTGCAACTAGTCTACCTATAACATATATCCAATAATGTTCAAATACTTTTAGAAAACAAATTTGTGGTTGAATAAGAGAAAAAACCATAAGCATGAAGGAAAATGTATACCTGTAAAGATAGTTTTGTCGCCCTTGCGTTTTCTAAGCTGCGTTGGACTTGAAAAATCAAAATAATATCCAAGAATAGTATGACTCTTTATCAACACAATTGACGATTGTATTTAATATAACCATCAATTTACTAGATTTCGCAACAGGACGATAAGAGCCAACAACTCTAACTATACAAAAATATTTCAAACTCACATTCGAAACTTTGACAAATTGTTTTTCTTATTCACAAATATTTTCCCAAATATATGCATGAATTGCATCACCCTGCATAAAAAGAGAGTAGAAAAACTTTAAAGTCATAAGAAAAATTATTTCAATATCACACAGTCAAAAAAAATAAGAAAAGATGTACATGTTCATCCACTAAAACCATGTCAATGGACTGAAGTTCATTAGGGCTTGTGAAGCTAAAACTCGTACAATGATAATCCAATCCTCTCTAGAAGCAACCAAATCACTAATAAAATTAATAGACATTGATAACATTAAACAAATGCATTTATAAAAAATGATTCATAAAAGAGAATTTATACATGTTTTTGAAAAAAAAAATCGAAATTCAAAATATTATAAACTAGAAATCTGGTTCGCGCTTTGCGCGATATGTATTTTTTTATATAATTACTAATAAGTATAAATACATATAACAAAAAAAATATTAATAAAAAATATTAATGATTATTTAATATATTATAAATCCTTATTATATTATATAGAATAAAAATAAATTACATTTTAGACATTTTAAATAAAATAGTAAAAATATTGTTTTTAATAGTAATTACACTTATATTTCCATTATACCAAGAAGGCAAGAATAGTGCAAAACATAAAGAATAATTATATTTCCGTAAAAATAATTGAAAAGTACATAAGTTGATGGTAAAAATAAATATCATTAATCATTTATGTAATGTTGATTACTATTTTAAATTTGAATTTAATATTTGAATTGCATTTAACAAAATGTTAAAAAATAATAGTAAATATATTATTCTTTTAATAATAATTGCATTTTAGTTTCACTATATGATTAATATATTCAAATATAAAGATTAAGTATGATTTTTATTAAAATAACTGAAAGTTTAAAATTCTATAATAAAAATGAAATGAATATGATTAATTATTGACATGATATTAATTAATAATTTTAACTTATTTTTGATATTTTTATACAGTATATTATTGTCGTATAGTTAAAAAAAGGTTAAAGTATTAATTAAAATTTATTTATTTTTTGGTAATAGTAACTTTTACTTTTATTCAATTATACAATATAAACATTTGAAAAGCAGCTTAAAGACAATAAAGTTAGTCTATCTCTATGAGTAATTTAATCACAAATAAAATTTAGGCTTATTGTTAAGTAATATATTTAAATACATTTTGTTTTTACCAAGCTATATTTAAATACATTCAATAAATGCAATTGTTAAATTTATTAATAAATGCAATTGTTAAGTAATATATAGATGTCTCTAAAAATTCAAATTAAATTGTGAAATAATTAATTAATAACAATATACGACCGAATATAAATAATGACTAATGACATTGAAATAAATAATGATGAATGATATTGATGTAAATACTGATGAATGGCAATGATGTAAATAATTATGTATATAGAAAAAGTTTGTTGAAAAACTGATTCTTTAGTTCCGTGGATTGAATGACATGATGATGTAAATAATTAGTAATGACAGTTATGTAAATAATAAGAATTATAAAAGTAACTGATTATGAGATGACATGAGAGAGCTGGGTGAATTTCTAAATACAAAGAGAAGTTTAAATGACATTAACATGTCATTAGTTAGAGAGAGTATTTGACATTGACCAATAATGTAGGTTTATTTTGACATGTCATTACTTCATTTGCTTATTTGTCAACCATATATGAGATTTAGTCAAATTAATATATATTAGATATCGGATATCCGCTTTGCGCAATTTGTAATATGTTTTATTTCTTAATATTTTTATTTTTTATATTTATAAGTTATTTTTTTATGGTACATAGTATAACATATTTAAATTATTTTTAAATTAATATAGTGTAAAATAATTTTAAAAATAAAATAATAAGTTTACTGTTAAAATGTTTAAAAAGTAATATTTTTAAGTGAATATACACTATAATAATTTTTCAAAAAGTTCATTGTTGTAAGTTTGAATTGTTTACAATAAAAATATTAAAACTTAAAAATGCATGAAATAATTCATTATATAGATAAGTTATTATAAATTGTATTATGAAATACAAAAATTATATATTATATTAAGTGCATTTGTTCATAAAATTAGTTAAAAGTGCATGACTCAATAATTAAAATTAATATTAAAAAGTGCATATGTTTACAAAAGACTATTAAAATCATTAGTAATTTTATTTATTATTTTAGTAATAATAATAATAATATATTATATTTTTATTATATAAATAGAATTTTAATAATTCGAAAATAGGTTGGGTTATAAATATATAAAATATATTTTTCACAAAACTGTAAAAAAATATGTTAATTCCCATATAATAATACTCTTTACTTATTTTCTATGGTTTATTACTTCTATCAATGTACATATAAAAATATTAGTATTTTCTTAGCAATAGTAACAATCTCTAATGTTTTAGTATACATATTATATTTTATCTATTTATTAACTGTAAATTACATTTATTTTATAAATATATAATACTTAATTTTTTGACATTGTTGAAATTTATTGGAATGAAGTAGGTGATGTTTATATGTGACTTATGTCTTATTTTAATAAGAGTATTATGTAATATATGAAATGATCCTTAATTAATCTATATTTTAATTTGTAAAAGTAAATTTTAATATGAGCATACTTGATATTCATAAAATATAATTTTATGTATTTATTATTATATAAATTTCACTTCATAAAATATATTTAATGAAAAATCACAATTTATGAATGAATGAGAAATGATATGAGTTTTGTAAATTATCTTGAGAATGAATGACAGATTTTGAAGGATTTTAAAGTGATTTACATGGCATGCCACCTAGGAATGAAAAATTTATGATTGACATAGACCAATTAGAAGATGTTCATTTAACATTAGGAGTGAGAAAATCCAACAAAAATCTTATTTGTCAGCATTGTATGTGTTTTAGGCAAATTAATATATATATATAGATACATAGATATAGATACATAGATATAGTTATAAATGCATTAATTATGAAGAAAAAAATATTAAGTGAAAGGAAACAAAATCAGGACTAAAATCTGAACCAATGGGTGATTTCCATTCTATTTAATTAACTGGAAAAATATTTCGCTAATATATGAAATTAATATAATTTCTATAGACAAACATAATCAGCTTATTACGCTGAAAATTTATATTATAATAATTACTAATTCATATTTGTACTCTTTTCTGAATTAATATAATAAAAAACCGTATGCGTTTAATATTTAGTAATTTATTACATTAATCACAAAACATTATAACAAACCAATATAAGTTTACACCTACAAAAATTAGAATTAATTCTAAAATTTCCGATTCTAACAATTATTATTGTCTAATTTAATCAATCAAGAATCACTGCAATTATTAAGATTATGTATGTATCGTTGTTAATGGTGTCTCTTAATTTTTCCATTTTAATACGATCCTGTTTTACCTTAATGCATTAATTATGAAGAAAAAAAATATTAAATGAAAGGAAGAGACTAAAAATGGAAATCACACACAAAAACAAATATGTATAACTATTAATTATGTATATGAAATATAAATGCTTATGTATGAAGTAATTTAAATAATTTGTGAAAGGAAACTAAATCAGTATTAACTAAAATATCGATCCGCGCTTTGCTTAATATAATAATTATTTTAATTCATAATATTTTTTAAATAAATATAAATATATATTTATAACATGATTATGTACACTTTCTTAAAGTACATTTAATTAATATTAATTAAATTACACAACATAAAAATTAATTATATTTATGAAAAAATGTTAAACTTATTTTTATTTTTATAATATTATACAATATAACAATTATTTATCTTTTATAAAATATTTTAAAAAAATGAGTAGGTAATAAAAAAAATGTAACTAATTATGAATAAGATCCTAATTAATAATTTTAAAATTCATTTTATGACATCTATGATTTTCATATATTTTTAAATAAATACAAACTATTAGAATATATATATATATATATATATGCATATTAGTTATATTAATTATAAATTATATAAATTATTTTTACATTTTGTAATATATGTTGATTCTAATAGAATATAACAATGATATTTTATAAAAATAGTTCTAAAAAAGTATGAAGAAATTATATTAAAATTATTATTAAAAAAATTTCATATAATTAATTAACATGTGATTATTATTTTCATAAAATTGATATATAATATACATAATGAGTGAATATTATATGTTTGACATGAACCAATTAGAGTTATGAATTTGACATTAGGAATAAGAAAATGTCTTAAAAAGCTTACTTGTCACAATTCTACATAACTTAGCCAAATTAATATATCTATAGATAGATTAGTCTGTATTTATGAAAACAATTTAAAATAAATTGTGAATTAAATAATAAATATAAATATAAATGCACTAAATATGGAATAAATTAAATATATTGTAGTTTCTCCCAATGGAAGACTCCGTCGTTTCCATCACAGGAAAGTTGGATTGGACACTCAGACCCAAATGGGTAGTGGACAGTGGTGGATTTGAGTCCTTGGCCGTCGCTGCATGTCCTCCTACAATTGTCCGGCGTCATAGAGGTTCTGATCGTAACTGGAAGTAGGAGGAACCAACAGAGTGATGTAAGAATAATAGTATTAGTGACCATGTTAAATTTGATCCAACTGAAACATGAATCTAAGAGGTCTTTAGATTTGGGATGCATGGTCGTTGGTGTGTTTACTGCAAGAAGTTCCTGGAGAATTTGATCATCGCTCTTGGGGTGTTTATCATGGTGGAGATACACCAGTAGGCTTCACCGAGCAAATGACGGCGGTCGACCGACGAAGAAATAAATGGAGAGGAGACTGACGTTGACCCCCCCCCGCCCGCGATAAATCAGGGGACTGGTGTCGACTTGTGAATTGGAGAGAAGACTGAAGCTCAAAAAGAAGGAGACAAAAATAGGGGAGAAAAGAGGGTTTCATGATTGGGATGGATGGTTGTTGGTGTGTTTACTGCGAGAAGTTCCTGAAGAAGTCGATCATCGCTCTTGGGGTGTTTCTCATGGTGGAGATACAACAGTAGGCTTCACCGAGCAAATGACGACGGTCGACCGACGAAGAAATAAATGGAGAGGCGACTGACGTTGAAAACCCTTCGACGAGAAGTCAGGGGACTGGTGTCGACCTGTGAATTGGAGAGAGGACTGGAGCTCAAAAAGAAAGAGGCAAAAAGAGAGGAGAAAAGACTTCCCTTTTTAAGATATGTAATCATCCATTATCTATCTCTAAAGGGATAACAATTATGTAAATAATAAAGATAAAAAAAAACTGATTGTGAGATGCATTGAGAGAGCTTGGTGAATTTCTAACTACAAAGAGAAGTCTAAGTGGCATTGACATGTCATTAGTTAGCAAGAGTATTTGACATGGACTAGTAATGTAGGTTTATTTTGACATGTCATTACTTCATTTACTTACTTGTAGGCTTGTTCATGAACCGGTTTACGGCGAACCAGTTCAAAACTGAACTGGTCTAGTTTGTAAGAAACCATTATTTTTTTTCTATTTCTAAAAAAACTGGTCTGGTTTATGGAAAAAAGCTGGTCTGGTCGAACCGATTCAAACTGTTCTGGTCTGGGTTTTTTAATAACAATTTTGGTTCGGAAATAATACGGTTCAAACCGAAACTAAACTGGCTGAAAATCCTGTCCAACACACTGAACCAACTGAAAAAATACTGAACCAACTGAAAACACACTGAACCGACTGAAAAACACAGAATCAGCTGAAAAATACACTGAACCGACTGAAACACACTAAACCGATTGAAAAAATGTTCCATAACCGACTGAAATCCTGTCCAACATAAATATACGAGAGTCCAATATATCTCTAGGTTTGGTTTATTGAAGACATCTCTAGGTTTGGTTTAATTTCAGACCGGTTTAGTTGATTTGGCTTCAAACCGATTCTTAAATTATATAGATTTAAAGTGGTTGATTTAAATTTAAGTATAAACCAGTATACAAAAATGAGTCGAGTTGAACAGATTCGAACTGGATTTTTGGTACTATTTTGAACTGGTCTATTTGAAGCCTAAAAACACTAGTTTAGTTTTGGAATTAGTTCGGCCGAACCGGTTCGAACCAAACCAGTTCTAGACCAGTTCATCTGAACCGGTTAATTTGAACAAGCCTACTTACTTGTCAATCATATCTTAGATTTAGCCAAATTAATATAGATATAGATAATAAATAAAGCAATATTTATTAAATTCTTATTAATTATATGTATTGTTTTTTAACGTATTAAAATTCATTCTAATATTTTTAACAGAAACTTATATGAATTATATTATAAAATATAAGGATTAAAGATTAAATATATTGTTTTCATAAAAATAGTTGAGAGTACGTAACTTAGTAATAAAAATGAATATCAATAATAATTAATATTTTTAAATTAAATTTCTTATTTTTTTATAAAGTTTATTATTGTCATACAGTTATAAGAAAATTATTTATATTTTTAGTAAAAGTAATTTTGTTTACTAATAGTATTTAACACTTATCTTCAATTATACAAATAAAATTATAAAATAAATTGAGTCTACAAATATATAAAAACAAAGTAAACTATATTAATAATATTATTAACTTGTTCATATTTTAAATTATATGCATAATTATAATTAAGTATATATTATTAGATATGCAATTATCATGTTTAGAATGTCATAAATATATGAAAATAACTCAATCAGTTGCGTCTCAGTTCAACCCCAATTGATAGGAGCTCCAACTAAGCCACAACAAGGGATCCTCATTTAGACAAGCTCCCCACCCTTAGGCAACCTGGTTTAGGCGGGAACTTAGGTCGGATACCCATTGATTGGGTGAGTTTCGACCAACTCGGGATTTAATTGTAAAATTAGTAGGATTTAGTTGAGACGTTTGAAAAAGTAATCGGTTATTTAATAAAAATTGAAAAAAATTTACTGTTTTTTTTAATAAAATACTAACAGAAGATGTATTTGACATTGCATATTAAACCATTTAAAACATTGTGAGTTCAAAAACTATTTTGTACAAAAACATATTATAACATTTTCAAATTTTACTATATAAACAATAGCAAAACGTGCTCAATTAAAATCAATTCATATTATAGGTAAAACAATAATGAAATTTAAAGTTGATTGGAACAAGTAGTAAAATGAATTACAATCACCAATAAAGAATAAAGTTCGAATTGACTTTATTTCTTATGAGTTGTTCACGTTGTGAGTGATAATTATTTTAGATGTTGAGTAATATGACACGAGTGTTGTGCACTGTAATACAAAAAAAAAAAGAGGTTTATGGCACAAAAATGAGGTTGTAATACACTGTACATTAGCCAAACACTACCTTAAGGCTTAAAGCATGATGTATGTGAAGATCAAGCATTCCCTCTTTTCGTTGGTGTAGAAACTGAAAGCGTATGGACATCTAAGGGAAGGGACCAGCACCACTTCGAAGAACCATGCATTGGCTATTATGTTGGAAGCACGGCAAGACATTGAGTTTGGTTTAATTTTTATATATTTATATATATATAGTAAGTACGTCACTTTAGTGCCGAACCACACGCCAATCTTTATTTAAATTGCATATATAAATGAATCGTTAATTTAAAAAAAAAAAAATCGAACTTTGAGAAAAAAATAAAACAGCAAACCGAACTTTATTTTTTGACAAACAACAAACCAAACTTTTAGAATTGAGCAATCAACAAACCTACCTCAAATTTTCATTATGTTTGACCACAATTTTTAGTATTGGATGAAATTATTAAATCAGTATTAATTGAAGTATTCTAAGGAAATAGTATTACAACTTAATAACTTCCTCAAACATTGAAAAATCCTTTCAAACATAACCAAGATTTGAGATACGTTTGTTGATTGCTCAATTCCAAAAGTTTGGTTTGTTGTTTGTCAAAAAATAAAGTTTGGTTTGCTGTGTGATTTTTCTTCAAAGTTCGGTTTATTTTTTGATAATTAACCCATAAATGAATCATTATAAGATGTCGTAGCAGTTTAACGCTTCGTTATTTGATTAAAAAAATTTACATTCGAGATTTAGGAATGAAAATTCTTTACGGTCAACATTAAAATTCTTTACACGCTGACTACTGTACGAGTGAAGATTATTTTAAGTGTGGAACAAACATATCAAGATTGATGTTTCTCGATGACTTGTATGTTAATTAAGGGTTCCTATATGTATGTGATGACATAGATGGATAGAGGATGAAACACGTAGATGTGTTGTTTTCGTGAAGTGAATATCTCCTCATCCTCATGCATGTTTTTAAGCTCAAAATCCGCAGTCTCTTTGTTTTGCATGACAACCTTTCGTCATAAACTATCTCTTATTACGGTAGACTGACTATATACAGTGGTAATACATGAAGATGACTAATTAGTGCCTGCATTCGTGTTAACACGATAACGATAGATTATGTCAAAATATATTTAATTTAAATTTAATTTTTGACGAGCCAATTTATTATATTCAAATATAAGTAGTAGGTTCTCAAACAATCTATGAGCTCGCATTCATTTTGAAATTAATTAAACATTTTTATTAATTATGTAATATATTATTAGACTTGAGCGTATTAGAGTTGGAAATTACAACTCAAGCACGATATATTGTTCATATAGATTGAAATAATCAAATGCATTAGGTGAGAAATTTAATTATGTCATTACTAAAAAAAAATCAAAAAAATTAAAGTGAGTAGATATATTAATTACAAATTAAATGACGCTAACTAGACATTAATTTTTTGCTTTTAGACTGACTGTATAATACAATACGTAATTTACTTTATATTATATCATATTATACGGTCAGTCTAAAAAAAAAAAATGTCTAGTTAGCGTCATTTAATTTGTAATTAAATTATATACTCACTTTAATTTTTTTGATTTTTTTTTGAGTAAGTACATAATTAAATTTCTCACCTAATGCATTTGATTATTTCGGTCAAATTTTAAGACAAGCGATGTTAGGTTACAAAATCATTGTATTTCTAATCAAAAAAATTACCCTAGGTACATAATTGAATTACGACATAAATGACGTTCACCATGGTCAGTTTGGACTTACAGGGTATGCGTTATATTGTTTTAAGTCAAATTTTCATATCTCAACTTACGGCAGAGCCTACAGTCAATCCGTAAGTCCAAATTTAATATTTTTTGCATAATTTGAATCGAAATTAAAATATCTACTTACTGTAATTTTTTAAAATATTTTTAATAATTGTTTATTTTTTTTTAAATTAAACATCAAATCGTCAATAAAAGTAAAAAACGTAAAAAAAAAAGAAAGAAATTCGCTACCAGGGGTAGCGAAATTTATAAAAACGCTACCCCAAGCAGCGTTTTATGAAAAACGCTACTCCTAATAGCATTTATATACATTTTGCTAAATATTTTTTCAGTATACTTATTGTTTAAAATATTTTTTGCACATTATTTTCTTTTTACAAAACTTCCATATATTAGTTTAGTCTTAGTGTGATTATATATATATTGGAAATATATATATATATATATATACACACACAATACCCATGGTAACGTGTTACTCAACTTGGACAACACAGTTATTATTATTTTTTTAAAAAAATGCATAAAGTAAAAGATTTAACTGAGTTTAGTGTTTTAAATTTGCATTGAGGTTCAATTTTTGTATTGCCCGTACATGCAGATAAAGATGAAATTTGAAGATTTTGGATTAAACCTTAGAATTTTAATTTTAAACAGTTTGTGTGGTCACCGTAAAAAGTCACCGTAAAAAGTCCATCTTCAATATAGTTTGCGACATTAATTTCGTAATTAAATTTTGTATATACTATTTTTTTCTTTTAGTAAGTAGATAACTAATTGATTAATCTAATGTTGGACTCTATTAGGCAACTTTCATATTAACCAGAACAAGGTAATCAAAATTAAAATTTAAAAGTTTAATCCAAAATTCAAACTTCATCTTTAATCGGTGACCAATGAACAGTTGGTCCAAGGTATCGCCATTGCTTGGATGCAAAATGTCCCGAGATTGATTCTCGGTATGTCCCAATACTAATTATTGGATGACAAAAAAAGATCTTTAACCTGAATGGTCAATCTGAAAAAGGAAAAGTCTGAAAATATGACATGATGTTTGACAAAAATAGTTTTTGGTACTACATGTTTTTTGACGATGGTTTTTGGTATAACATGTTGCAAAGTGATGGTAATTGAACCTTCCGTTTACCTGTCGTTTGATTGTTCTGTTAAGTAATCACGTGTTTGTCACGTGATATTCAATTTTCTTTATTTTTTTAGACAACAATTAATAAAAGACGAAACTACCCTCCTCCCCCCGTTTCCTTACCCTTTTGAAGCACATAAACGATTCGTTCCATTCAATTGAAGTCCACAAAGAAATCATTTTCGGTGTGCTTCTTCCTTCAAAAGAACTACATATATCAAGAACTAGAAACCAGAATCAAACCTCGTTTCAGCGTCCGATTATTTGCTTATTTGATAGGAATTTTGAGCTTGGTGTTGGGATTCAGATCCGTTTTGGGCAGCAAATGGGTCGCTGGAATTTTCTGAAGTTATAGTATAAATCGAGACTCAATCGAGTCAGTACAAGAGAGATGTTGATGAGGTGAACAGAAGCACAGGCGGGGGTGAAGGAATTGAATTTGAGGGCACTGATGTAATTGGAAACACAAAGTTTCTGATGAATGCAGTCAACTCCCTGCTTGAGTTGACCGAGCGAAAGCAGGTGATTAAAGGGAAAGGCACCAAAATTAATAAGTTGAGATTTTCAATCATGTATCTCATTTCCATAGAAGCTATTAACTCGTCAGAAGTTGAAGCTGTTGAAGCAGCACTAAGGGAATCTGAAGTTGACACCAGTGTTTTTCAGTATGTAAAGAAGATGAAGTCATTGAATGTTTCACTAGCATTCGCAAATTCTGTTAGTAGAAGTAACATCGTGGATTGGGTTGAGAAACTTTACGGGCAGTCAATTAGTGATGTGACTGCAGGGGTAAAGAATCGTATGTCTTCTGATAGGCAATTGGCTTTGACAAATACCGTGGAAGCCTTGATGGAGGGGAGGCCAAATCCTGAGATGGATTCCTACATTGTTCTTGATGATGCCCAAAAAAATGCATGATACCAGGTCTTGTAATTTTTTTATATCTTACTGAACTAACAACAAATACTGTAATTATTGCAACAAACCAAGCAAATGTGAAACACTACAATGTTCTGCAGATTGCTCTTCAAACTTGAAACAAAGATCTTCAGCTAGATGAACAAAACTAATGCCAGAATTTGTGGCTCTTAACTGCAAAATCGGGTTGTCTCTAGTAAGAGATCGATGCCGCCTTGATTAGTATTCCAGCACAAAGAGCAAATATGACATATTTTTCACCTTATTGTGTTTCGTATTCAAAGAAATGCAGTAGACATTTGTGCCCCATCACCTCCATTTCCTTTGATCTTCTGTTCATATCCTGTGTGGGTGAACAAGACCTTGAGAAAACATCTCCAAGCTCGACGGCAAGGCGTAGGAATTAAGGGCATAAAAAAAATTGAAAAAAACATGTCAGAAGGTTTAAGCACGCGACATTGCACGTGAGGACATAACAACTAATTGGAACAAAAGTTAAACGAAGGGAACAAAAACAATCGTTTCCAAACATGTTGTTCTATTTTCAATTTGTTGGGTTGAAAAACCATTTTGGACAAACATCATGTCCTATTTTCAGACTTTGTATAATTTATAACACTAGATTCATTATTACTTTTTTTATTTTATAGATTTTTTATATGTATATATATGAGCTACTAACCCCATAATAATACAGTACTCATAGAGAGTGTGCGTGTATATCTACTATTTTATATATAAAATAAAAATATCGGCCTATTGTCTACGAAATTTCCCACACTTTGTTAGATTATTTTTTAAACCCAAAACCTAACTTAAAATAAATCCAACAATTTTTTTTTTAAAATAAATGCCTCAAAATGGTAAAAATAAAATCCAAAAGGTTCTATTACAAAGTGAAACGAAGAAATTTTTTTTTTCCTAAAAAAAAATGTAGATTGTTTCTTCAGATTTTCTCCTATTTTTAAGATTTTTAATTTATATCATCATTTTATATCCAAAAACAAACTTTTTTATTTTCATATTTCCCCTAACTTTGTAAGTTTTTTTTTGTTAATACACTATATATATATATATTTTAATAAACATTATATCCAAAAAAATATGTATTTTTCTATTTTTGTAATTACATTTTGTATTTGTATTCCCCCCCCCCCCCCCCCCCCCAATTTCTTTTTTGGTCAAATACCCCCAAATTGTTAGGTATTCTAAAATAAACTATTACATTAAAAAAATCACCTCTTTGCTCCAAAATCCAAATCTCCCTATATTTTAAGTACATTTATATTTTCATATTATATTTTTAAGGTTCAGTTATTCATGGTCCCGTTAGTAAATCTTATTACCAAAAAGAAAAAGTATATTAGAATCCATAAATTGACGAAATTAATGTAAAACTACATATTTATAGGTAAAATATATGTTAGAAAACGTGCCATCAACAAATTATTGAATATTGTTTTCTATCATTTTATTTCCATATTCACATGTTTATTTTTACAAATACACAAATGTAAGTAATTTACTGAGAAATCCATCTCTGTATGAACAGATTCCTTTCTACCAAACACACTCTAAAATTAGAACCAATGATACCATCTCCAATACATACACGTTGACGAGTATCTTCAATCTAGGGTTACCTGCACAGAGAGAGAGAGAGAGAGAGAGTATGAAATCTGGGCCTACGGTAATCCATGGAACTCGTCTGTCTACCGCTTAAATTGACATCCTTATCCGTAACTCTGACACTCACCTTGTCCTCTTCCTCCTCCACCTCAAACTCTTCTGGTCTGCAACACCAAATCGATATGCTGCTCAATCGCCTCGCCTTCAGTTAAATCAATATTATATTCTGTTCATATCCCTTTCCTTGATTTCTTCCTCTCCTTGTTTTGGTTCTTGGATTTGTATTTATTGGTCTACTATATGTGGTTGATTTTGCTCCTCGATAGGAGGGTGGGGTTTATCAATTCATTCTTCTTCATCCCTCGCTCTGCCTCTCTTAGCGGAACCCTCGATGAATCGACGCGCTTAAACGCTTATCTCTGTATAGCCGATTGAATCGAGGGTTTTGGCACTGGTCGGCGGCAAGAATCGATTGCACGGATTAATTTGGTTGGTTTTGATGGCTCTGGTGTCCCTGATCCATGAGATTTTGCAGAGACCCACCATAGGTGGCGTCCTGAGTGAGCTCGTGGCGCTCATGACTCCGGTCTGGATCGCGGTTGTCGTTGGGGTCTTGGTCGGGTGGGCCTGGAAGCCGAAATGGGCAAAATTGGTGACTGAATTCTCCGATTCGTCCAAGGATTCATTTTCGATTAACGCCAGCTTGTTTCCTTGCTTGAGTTCGTTGAAATCGCAGCTTCCAAGCTGCGTTTTGTGGAATTCCGATGATGGGGACTCGGAAAAGATTACCGTTAACGACTCCAGGTTTGTTTTGGCAATCCTGTGTAGTTATCGAGAAATGAAATTGAATTAGGGTTCATATTGGGTTCCTTTTTGCAGCAAATCGGAGCATGGAAATGAAACGTCTACACTTGTAAAGGATGATGATTTGAGACACTTGTCGCGTTTAGTCGAGGTAACTGATGGAGGTCCTGCTTGGATTCAGATGATGGATAAGGCTACACGGACAATGGCGTATCAAGCTTGGCGTCGCGATCCTGTGGTACTTATTTCATCCATGCTATAAGTTTGTGCAATGTTAGTTTAATATGGTTGGTTTGTTGGGTAGAATTTAAGCTAGGAATTGCCTCAATTCAGCTTCCATTTGCAAATATATTTGCAGAGCTGCAGCAATCTCAACTGTACTTGCATATGTTTATCTATTTTTACATTTATTTCCGTAAACTAAGAGAGGAACTGTGATTTAACTGAAGAGCTTATTTTTACAGGAAAAAGTGATCAACGAAATAGTAAACGATGCAATTTTCTAATATTTTATAGTGTAGAACTCAACAATGCAAGAAATTGAGTGCTAAGAAGAAAGAAGTGTAGCAACTTGCCTTTTAAGTTTTGATCAAGAATTGTGATTATTACTGAAATTGTAGAAGAAAAGATACTTATTTGCCAAAAGTCCTTGTACCACTGCTCTCACAAAGTTGATGAATCATTGCTTTTGTTGGATATATTTTGCTAGAATGGACCTCCACAATATCGTAGTTCGACAATTTTTGAGGATGCAGCTCCAGAAATGGTGAGAGATTTCTTTTGGGATGATGAATTTCGGGCAAAATGGGACGACATGCTAATCCATGCTGAGACCTTAGAGGAATGCCCCACTACAGGAAATATGATGGTGCATTGGGTGCGCAAGGTGGGGAGGACAAGTATCAATTAGTGTTCCATAATGGAAAAAGACAACTTTACTTGGCTCTATCACTCAAAACTTTTTTGCTGCAGTTTCCCTTTTTCTGTAGCGACAGAGAGTACATAATCAGCCGACGTATTTGGGAATCAGGAAGGTCATATTATTGTATAACAAAGGTATTTTATATTCTTCTGTTAGTTTGTTTCAGTGCAATGTGTAAAATTCTCACTGCTTTGTCAGACTGTGTGGGAATAGTTAGGTTGAAGGCCTGGACACCTCCATTATTTAAAAAAAAAAAAACATTGTGAATTCATAAGATTCAAATTTCTAAATTATGTTGGATAAACCCTTATTAATGATGTATCAGATTGATATTGCAGACATGGAAGTTCATTGCGTTCTCTTGATTATGATCAATCTGTTGGAGGGAAAAGTTAATATTACTCCAGTTTGTTAATATTACTCCAGTTTGGTCAATTACTGTTATTGCTTGTGAATAAATGATGTCCTCTCCTCAATCTTTTATATTAAGAATATAATATTGATTTTGGTTTTTGGGTTACTTATTGTATATCCTTTTGCACATCTCAGGGAGTGCCCTGCACTTCTGTTCCTCGAAGGAATAAACCACGGCGGGTGGATTTGTATTACTCTAGTTGGTGTATCCGTGCAGGTAACAATTTATTTATTTTTACAGCATTAAATCAGTTCAGTGTGTTTGTTCTTCATTGCAGTTCTATCTAAGATGCTTCATCACATGTTCATCTAAATTTTTCGGTAAATCACATCAACAGTAACTTATGTTGGCACTATGTAACTAAATGATCATTTATATTTTTTTTTGTAGCTAAACAGTCACCTACGTTTCAGAAATGTGTATTTTTGATTAAACTTGACATATTTAGATTGACAAATGTGATTAAATGACCACTAAAATGATGATTTTACCCTTCCATTTTATATTGTTCTTCATGTTATTTTTCGATTCAAACCTGAAATATGTTTTCGAACTCAGATCTGTGCAAATCTGAGTTCGATTCCAATCCATAATTGCAAATTTGGGTTCGGTTCAAACCCAGAAACCCAGAACTTGGTATTTTAATTATTTTTTCACATATTGTTTTTATAATTATTCAGTCACATTTTGAAACATAAGTAACTGTTCAACACAAGTTTCAACTGTTCAGTCACATATGTCAATATAAGTGATTATTGAGATAATTTACCTAAATTTTTGCTTAATTACATATTTCTATAATGTCTTCGGAGATCTTCTTGATTGTTAGCATAATGTATTAGTATGCCTGCACTTGTGTCGCACTTGCTGAATATCCTCCTCTGCTGCGTTAAAACAGTTGAATCGAAGCGAGGTGACGGACAACTAACGGCATGTGAAGTGCTGCTCTTCCACCACGAAGACATGGGAATTCCATGGGAAATTGCAAAGCTCGGAGTCCGCCAGGGCATGTGGGGTGCGGTCAAGAAAATTGAGCCGGGTCTCCGTTTATATCAGATGGAGAGAGCCGCAGGAGCCGCGATTTCCCGCTGCGCGTTCATGGCACAAATCAACACCAAAGCCAGTCCTGATTATCTCAGATCCCTCGAAACCACCCATAAGGATGAGTCGTCATCTGCTCTTGAGAAACAGTCAAGACGGACGATACCGAAAATGGTGGTTGTCGGAGGAGCGATTGCTCTTGCATGTACCCTCGATCGGGGACTGTTAACAAAGGCTCTGATATTCGGGGTTGCTCGACGGTTTGCGAAGACTGGAAGGAGGTTATGATGTGGCATGATTTTAGTGGAGGGAGCTTCGGATTAGAGATGGCCCCACTGCCACCGTGGAATTGAAGGAATCGTAATCTGTTGCTGTATTTTGTTCTCTCTTCTATCTGTTAAATTCGTTATGTTGTGTATTTTTCATTCGAGCTGCATTGGACAGCCTGCCTGACTTGTTTCATGTCTTGTAATGGAGGAAGGTATTCTTCTTTTACTGCTGAAATTAACAGTAAAACCAGTTTATTTTATTTTTTTTATTATTTGTAAGTGCATTTTGATTTTTCTATACATAATGATTATAGTATGTTAGTCATATAACTCATACCCATATACCAATAACTATGATTATTAATACAAGTGATAACTTTGAAGGGTAAGTAAGAGACACCGATCAAATGCTCTCAAATTTCATACATTTTCTTACTGCAGTAGAGACTGCAGAACTCTTGAATAGTAACATCAAACTCAATGAAGATTAGCTGCAGAATCTGCAAGGAGAATGCACCAAAGATAGCTACAAGTTCCACCTCCTACAAGGAAAAACTCATTGGGATTGTTTCGGGGCATACAAAAATGCATTCTATCGCGAATGTTTGAATTCGTCTGAATCTTTTTCCTCAAGAGGCCATGATGAAGTGGAATCGGCTGGTAAACTATCATATACCATATCTAGATATGAGAAAGCAAGGATACAAAAAATGTACGAACAATCTATCGTCATTAAAATATTAGGAAGGAGCATACTGTATCACCACATGGTGCTGAAAATTTGAAATCTCTGGAAACCGGAAGGGGAAATGTCCTGCATATTACTCGGTTAAGGTTTTTATCTAATCAAATTTACTTGCTTGTGAGACATGGATAGGTTATTCAGATATGGACTTTGGTTCATCAATGGGCAATTCCTATCAATACGAATTTGGGAACCCAAATTCAACCCAGAAAGAACCAATATATCTAAAGTGACTGTTTGGATCAGATTGTCCAACTTGCCAATGGAATATTTCGACACTATAATTTTACAAGGTATTGAAAATACAATAGGACCTCTGTTGAGAATCGATATTTATACTATAAACGCTGAAAGATGGAATTTTGTCTGGCTTTGTATCCAACTGGATTTGAGCAAATCACTACCTTCGTCAATCGACATTGATGGATATTCCCAAAAAATATCATATGACGGAATTCAATCAATTTGTTTCTCGTGTGGCATGGCGGGGCATAAAAAAGAACTATGCAATCAGGGCAACCCAGCAAGTCCAAGGTCAGAAGATCACGAGTCAAATGCAAACACTACTGCCACGACTAAACCTCCAGTTCCTAACACAGAAAACCCAAATGGAGAACGGGGACCCTGGATGTTGGTTACTCGTCGAAAAAAACCATCGGCATCGGAAACGGCTAGAGTATGGCGCGACAATCAAGCAACACCAATGGATCCAAAGTCTCAAAATCAAATGAAAATCCTACTACCTCATAACCGAATGGGCACCTAGAAGAAAACCGAACAGTACACTGAAACCCTAGTTACCTCAACCGCCGGGAAAGCTCACTCCGACAAGGAAACCACAGGGCGAACCACCGATCAAACTAGCTCGGCGGAAAAGGAGCGGGGATAGGATGACGTCGGGACCGAGAATGAGTGGAGAACAAGCGGTAATGTTGGGACGAAACCTAGAAAGAGTGGAGACCACAGTTTCGCCCAGCTCGAGGGGCAAGCTTTCAGCCACTAGGATGGCCAGACCGAGGTAAGTAGCACATGAAGAAGGGAGTCGACCATTGGGGCAGCTAGAAATGGGAAAGCAACGGTAAGGGAAGAAGGTCAATACCATTCGGGAAGGGGAGAGGATGGGCGGAGTCCAAAGTGTGGAGAGCAAACCCATGCAAAGCTTGTCGGCCACCTGGTTGGGTAGAACGAAGGAACAATGGTCGGCCACATTGATGGTCAGCCCGAGGAAAGTGGAACGGAAAGGAGGAATTGAATGGGTCCAGCAGGAAGTGGGAAACCATCGAAGCTTGTGGGAAGGCCAGTTGTTGTCGTGGATGATGCGCGTGCGAAGCTTGGTGGAGGAGAACAAAACATGTTTTCAGCTGAGGTGGAAAGTGTTGGATATCGATAGTGACAACCCAGTAGGGAAAAAGGCCTCGAAGGCCCAATAACTATAGAGGGGGTAAACCCATAACATTCGAACCGGACCGGCCTCCATAGAATGGCCCAGAACCGAGCCCAAAGCCTCTGAGGACACCATGAGTGCTCGCCATTCTTTACCAGGCCGTGACCTCTCACTGCTCGCCATGAGAGTGCTCGCCCCGAAGTAAGATTCCAGAGCTGGGTCGCCAACCCAGTTTTGGTCAGGATATCAAACGGCAAGTGGAGGATGTGCGTCGACTTCCGCGACTTGAACAAGGCTTGCCCCAAAGATTCATATCCCCTTCCGAGGATTGATCAGCTGGTCGATGCTACCTCGGGTCATGAGATGCTGAGCTTCATGGACGCCTACTCAGGCTACAACCAGATCAGAATGCATCCCGACGATGAGGCTCACACCGCTTTCTATGCTGATGGGGACATTCTGTGCTACAAGGTGATGCCCTTTGGCCTTATCAATGCTGGAGCAACGTATCAACGGATGGTGAACCGGCTATTCCAGGACATGCTGGGAAGGAACATGGAAGCCTACGTGGATGATATGCTCGTTAAAACCATCAAGGGCAATCCTCACACGGCGGACCTCCGCGAAGTTTTCGAATGCATGAGAAGACACAGTGTTCGCCTGAATCCGGCCAAATGCGCCTTCGGGGTCAAGTCCGGTAAATTTCTGGGTTTTATGGTCAGTGAAAGAGGAATCGAAGCAAATCCAGAAAAGCTAAAGGCCATAGAGGAAATGAAGTCGCCCACCTGCCACAAGGAAGTCCAGTGCCTGAACGGCCGACTAGCTGCTCTTAACCGCTTCCTCTCCAAAGCAAGCGACAGGTCCCTCCCGTTCTTCAAAACCTTGAGGGCCAACCGCAAGTTCGAGTGAACGCCAGACTGCGAGGAAGCATTCCAGTCCTTAAAGAGGCATATTCAAACACTCCTAGCTCTGGCAAAACCCGTTCCAGGCGAGCAGCTTTTCCTTTATCTAGGCATTAGCGATGTGGCAGCCAGTGCTGTCTTAATAAGGGAGGAAAATAATGTTCAGAGTCCAGTGTATTTCATTAGCAAAATGTTCAACTCAGCAGAAATAAAATATGTCCAGATTGAGAAGTATCTCTATGCCTTAGTTATTGCTGCTCGGAAGCTGAGACCTTACTTTCATGCGCACGACACCACGGTCCTCACCAATCAACCCCTCAAAAACTTCCTGATGAAGCCAGATTCTTCAGGAAGAATGGTCAAGTGGGCGATCGAGCTCAGCGAGTTCAAGATCAAATTTGCGCCAAAAACGGCCATCCAAGGTCAAGCACTAGCTAATTTCATAGTGGAAAGCACGAGTAACGGTCAAACAGAAGCAGAGAACAGGCCAAGTCAGTCAGCAGACGACAATCAAATCTGGGAACTCTATACGGATGGGTCTTCATCAAAAGAAGGCTCGGGGGCAAGTTTAATTCTTATTCCTCCTGAGGGCGAGCCTCTGAAGTACGCGATCGCCTTGACATTTCCAGCGACCAATAATGAAGCAGAATATGAGACTCTTATCACAGGACTCAGACTAGCAAAAGGAATGGGTATAACTGCGCTTAAGGTAAAAAGTGACTCAGAGCTTATTGTCAATCAGGTTAATGGCGCCTACGAGGCAAATGGAGAAAAGATGAAGAAATATCTCGGCATTGCCAAAAAGCTGGTCGCGGAAATCCCAAATTTCGCGATTGAGTTTATTCCTCACCAAGAAAACCAGATGGCAGATTCTTTGAGTAAACTAGCCTTCGAAGGGGCGACAGTCCAGGATGTACAATTTCTGGAGAAAGCTCTATGTTCAGTCCTGGAAAGCAGAGCAGAGGTCTTCAACATCCAAGGACAAGTCACATGGATGACCCCGTTCCAGAGTTATTTAAAAGAAGGAATCCTCCCGGAGGACGAAGGAGAATCCACGAGGATTAGAAGACTCGCAGCAAGCTATCTAATCATCGATGGAGAACTCTACAGAAGAGGCTACTCGACACCTTACTTGAGGTGTGTTGCTCATCCTGAAACGGAAAAGGTTCTTCGAGAAGCTCACGAAGGGGCAGCAGCATGCCATGAAGGTGCTCGATCACTAAGCAGGAAAATATTCAGATTGGGATATTACTGGCCGACCTTGGGAAAAGACGCAGCCGAGTTAACACAGAAGTATGAAATTTGCCAGCAGTTTGCACCACGATCGGGTCGACCATCGACATTATTATCCCCAATGGCGGGTGCCTGGCCTTTCGCTCAATGGGGAATCGATATATTGGGTCCTTTTCCCATTAGCACTGGTCAGCGTACTCACATTATAGTGGCAATCGACTACTTCACTAAGTGGGTAGAGGCGAAAACTCTAGCTTCGACAACAGAATTCCAAGTCATCAAGTTCCTGCAGGTCAACATATTCTCCAGGTTTGGCATTCCTAAGGTACTCATCAGTGATAATGGTCCGCAATATGTTGGAAAGGAGCTGAAATGGCTCTGTGAAGAATATCATGTGGACCATCGTTTCAGCTCAGTACATCATCCTCAAACGAATGGGCAAGCTGAAGCAGCCAATAAGGTTGTCTTAGCAGGACTCAAGAAAAGGGTTCGAGCATTCAAAGGGAACTGGGCAGATGAACTGGAAAACGTATTATGGGCAATCAGAACAACGCCTAAGGCTGCCACAGGAGAAGCGCCTTTCAGTTTAGTGTACGGATCAGAAGCAGTAGCACCAGCCGAATTAGCAGTGCCTACCTACAGAGTCTTACACTTTAACGCAGAGGCAAATGAGATCGAGCGCAGAACTGACCTCGACTTAGCAGAGGAAAAGAGATGGCTCTCGGAAAAGACACAGGCAAAGATGCGCTTGGCGACCGCTCGGTATTTCAACAGAAAAGTCAGCGCTCGCCAATTTTTTCGTGGGGGAGATGGTTATGAGAAGGAATGAATTCACAAGGCTGGACAGTAAAAACAAACTTTCAGCCAAATGGGAAGGATCGTACAAAGTAGTAGAGATCGCCGCACCAGGATCCTACTATTTGGAAACCACCGAAGGCGAGAGGTTACCCCGTCCATTTAATTCTGAGCATTTAAGAAGATTTTATGCATAGCTTGTAATTGAACTGTTATGTCAATAAAAGAAAGTCATTCCTTCATAAAGCGTGTCCACTCGAAGCAAGCCGAAGCCAAAAGCCCTGACGCCAAAGTCAGGCCCAAAGCCCTAGCAACAAAGCTAGGCCAAAAAGCCCTATCGCCAAGGATAGGCCAAAAGTCCTGACGCCAAAGTCAGGCCAAAAAAGCCCTAGCAACAAAGCTAGGCCAAAAAGTCCTAACAACAAAGTTAGGCCAAAAAAGCCCTAGCAACAAAGGTAGGCCAAAAAAGTCCTAGCAACAAAGCTAGGCCAAAAAGCCCTGACGCCAAAGTCAGGCCAAAAGCCCTAGCAACAAAGCTAGGCCAAAAGCCCTGACGCTAAAGTCAGGCCAAAAGACCTATCAATAAAGTTAGGCAAAACAAAAAAGCCCTGACGCCAAAGTCAGGCCAAAAGACCTAGCAATAAAGTTAGGCAAAACAAAAAGCCCTGACGCCAAAGTCAGGCCAAAAGACCTAGCAATAAAGTTAGGCAAAACAAAAAGCCCTGACGCCAAAGTCAGGCCAAAAGACCTAGCAAAACGTTAGGCAAAATAAAAGCTCTGACGCCAAAGTCAGGCCAAAGAAATTTTAGGCGATCACTATGGATGATAAAGCCTGAAAAATTACAAATTCCCTGTTATTATGCCAACACCTCAAAGGTTAAAACTTCAAAAAATGTAATATCTCTTTGAACTTAGAAGTTTATGCTTTTAAGTGTCAGAAGTATTATCCTTAGAAAGTTCGACTTATGCTTGGTCTAAGGCTTTAAGGGTCGACGACATTACAAAGCAAGAAAAATTGGAGAGTAATTATGATTAAGACATTGGATGAATAGCCAAACATGTTCAAAAAGGCTCATGAATATAAAAGGCATTCAATACAAAAACCCAAGTCTTAAGAAAGTAATTACAAACCAAAACGAAAATTACAAAGACATCTATCTAAAAAAGATAAAAATAAATACGGTCGCCAAAGAGTTGGAGGCTTCAAGCTTTGGGATCCTCGGGGGCAAGGGTGCTCTGCTCGCCTTTGGGGGCAGGAGTACTGGGCTCGCCTCCATGAGCAGCCTCTTCAGCAACAGCGGGCCGAGAAGGGCGACCCCACAAGAAGCTCTTCAAGGATGCAACTTCTCCAAGGGGAAAGTTGGGGTCGACCGCCTGGACCTCCTCCACCAGGTCTTGAAGAAAATCGGCAATCGCCGACTTCATCACCTTCAAGGCCTGGTCCTCAAAGTCTTCGGAGGCCTTGAACTCCTCAACCACGGCTTGGGGTGAAGGAACCGCCTTCAGCTGATCAGCCAGCCGGTTCTTCTCCTCCTCCAGGGCGATCCCCTTGGCTTCAGCAGCATCCCTCTGGGCGTCAGCAGCGGCCCTTTGCGCCTCAGCGGCGACCCGAAGAGCGTCCGACTCGGCCAGCTGAGCGCGAACCTCCTTCAACTCAGCCTCTAGGCGAGCCCGGACCGCTTCTCCTTCATCAAGGCACCGATGAAGGGCTTCAAAATCCTGAAGGGCAGTCGCCACATCGGCCTCCCTCCGCTTGATATCAGCAAGGAGGCGCTACTCCATGCTGAAATACTCTGACCGGGCATTGTCTACCAAGGCGATCGCCGCGTTAGCAGTCGTCTTGATAGCCTCCAGCTGCCCAGGGGAGATCCCCGTGCTCCGGTATTGCTCCAGCTCGACAAGCAGGTCTGAATGCTTGCCGGCGAGCTCGCCGAAGACACGGCCAATCATCACCTCTTCCCGAACGAGCTGACAACAAAAGAAAAATGAGAATTGTCAGGACATGAACAAAAGGGAACGACTATGGAAAGAGGAAAAAGAAACGAGGCCTTACCAGAGCGACTCGTTCGTAGTGAGACCGAAGGAACCCCTCGATCTGAGGAAGCTCCGTGGGGACGGACGAACGGTCCTTGGGAGGAATTATCCCATCAAGGAGCCGCATGCACAAGTCTGGACTACCCCGGACGCTCTTCTGAGCAGGGCACCCCTTCTTCGAAAGGTCCCCACAAGGGAACCAAGCACCCCGAGAGTTCGCAGCCTTGAGCGGCTGGAACAAGCTCGCCATGGAGCAATACTCCTCCCCAGGAACCCTTGAGGAGCTGGGGGCATCGGAACCCTTCTTATGGGTCCCAGACTCCTTCGGGAGGACCGCGGACGCCGTAGGAGGTGTGGGCGCCAAAGATAAAACCTTCCCCTGGCCAGCCGTAGGCCCCTGGGGGGAAGGAGGGATGACCGCCGAAGCAGGAGCCTTCCCTTTGCCAGTGGAAGGACCCTCAGGAGGAGGAGGATGTTGTTCAACAGCCGGCTGCTCCTCACTCCTGACCTTCTTGGCATGTGGAGGAGAAGGGTCTTGAACCACGTCAACCGTGGACTCTTCTGCGAAACAAAAATAAGAAAGTCGCGTCAAACAAACGCAGGGAATTTAGAAACAAGGTGGAATATGGAAATAATGCAATGTGAAATAACATACCTCGCTGGCAAGGGCCAGCAGGGGCCGAAGGAAGGGCCTCCTCTGGTTTCCTCTTGGACGATCGCCTAGAGGGGGGAGGAGGAGAGCTCAGCAGCACCTGGTCGGGGGACAACCCCGCCGATTCCTGGTCATCAAAGAGACCTATCAGTTTTCGGCTCTTGCTTACGACCTTGCCTACAAGTGATAAAACAAGATAAGAGTTAGAGAATTACCCAATCATTAAAGATTGGCGTGGCTTGGTGAATGCCCGCCATCTCAAGGGCATTCTCAGTAGTCTCCGCCACTGAGCGGATGGACTTGAACTGGGATGACCGATGCAGCCGGTACAGGTCGTCGATGGCATTCCGGTCACTCCTTGACAATTCTTCGAAGAAGGGAGGAAAATCCTTGTCCGGAGCAAACAATTTCCAGGGTACACCCCCCTTGTACAAGAAGTAAAACTTCTTGTAGTTGGAGTTAGTGGCCCGGAAATCATCGACCAGGCGGACATGGACATTCCAAACCCATCCCTGAGGGCCTCCCCACTCTGAAAACTTCGGCCAGCGGGATTGGAAGCGGTGGAGGTGGTTTGCCCCTGCTGCCAGTCGGAAGAAACACCGGAACAAGTCCAGTGAATACACCCATTCCTGGCGTAAGCACAGGAACTTGAAACTGACCCACATCCTGAGGGCATTCAGAACAAGCTGCGTGGGGTGAATCCCGTAAAACTGACACAAGGTCTGTAAATCCTCACAGAGAGGAAAACGCAACCCAGCATCGATCTGGGCCGCATAAATGTAAACCTCTCCGTCGTGAGGAAAATGCAGACCTAAGCCAGGATACCTAGGAGCATCCTCCACGCTGAAGGCACCGAGCGCCAGCACGGTCTTAAAATAAGTCGGCTTCAATTCATTAGGCTTGACGTCTACTCGAACAAATTCAAATATTGCAATGATAAACATAAAAAGCAAAGAACAGCAGGGGATATCACCAAAACAGAGCGTCGAAAGAACAGGGATTTACCTTTCGGAGAAAAGATGGGCGTTTGAAGCACAAGTCCATCTACCACCACTGGGGTGGCCGCGGACCTCCCCACGTCAGGTTGTTTCCCCGCTGAGGAGGGCACAGCTTCATCCCTAATGGTCAAGGGAACACTGACATTCTGAGGGGCGCTGGCTTTGTTAGCATCCTTGATGGCCATGTGTTTGACTCTCTGACTTCTGGGGGCCATGGAAATAGTCGAAAGGAGAAGTGAAGAGGATTGAAAGAGAAAGGAGAGGGATTCGCAAAGAGGCTCTGGAAATTTGGAAGAGTGAATAAGCGTAAAGAACAAAACAGAGAAACTGACGTTTCTTATATAAGCCCAAAAAGGAGTAACCGCCACGGACGAATCGAAGCGACATAGAGAATAATTGCACCTTTTTGGAAAAAACTGAAGCAATGTCAGAATTCCAAGAGACACCTCGGGGAGACAAATGGTTGGCTGGTGCAGACAGCTGTCAGACTACCCTAGGTTTACGGAAAAGTAAATGTCAGGCGTGCCTCAAGTGACCGTTCGATTTCTGGACAACTGTGCAGTTATTAAATGCTAACAAGTCCACTAAGGAGACAAGAGGGTCGCCAGCGCACTAATAAGCACTATCAGAAGTACCTCGGGCAGGTAGTGATCGCCTAGCCAAGAAAGATAGACTTTCATAAACCTAGATTACCTCGAGTGATCGCCAAAGGGGAATAAAAGAAAGGATATTTTTTCAGCTTTGAGCGAAGAAAAAACTGCTCGCCAAACAAGCTCAAAATGCCTCAAAGGTCATGAACCAATACAAGAAACGAAGAAAACCGAATCTAAGACGTCACTATCTAAAATCCTACCAGGAAATAAAGCTCGACTGAAGAGACTTCAATCAAGCTTCGGGGGCAAATGTTGGATATCGATAGTGACAACCCAGTAGGGAAAAAGGCCCGAAGGCCCAATAACTATAGAGGGGGTAAACCCATAACATTCGAACCGGACCGGCCTCCATAGAATGGCCCAGAACCGAGCCCAAAGCCTCTGAGGACACCATGAGTGCTCGCCATTCTTTACCAGGCCGTGACCTCTCACTACTCGCCATGAGAGTGCTCGCCCCGAAGAGAGCCCTGCCTCTTCCTCTGGTCCCAATAAACCGCTAATAACAGAGTGGCCAAGATATCCCGCGTATTTCAGTCACATATTCACTAAAGATTATATTTGGTAACTGCAATATCTCACAGTAACTGCCATATCCCACGATCCGAATCTTCAGCAACTCAATATACACTAAGATATTCAGTTGCCTTTATACGGTTCTATCTCTCTTACCCTTGCTTTACATACGTTCTTTACGTTTTGAGTTTTATACACACATATACTCATTTAAGCATCGGAGAGGGACCCAGAGACACCCCCTCTGTTGCGTTCCCCTACTTAAAGCGTCATCCCAACCTTGTCTGGCATTCAATTCACTGCCAGATCAGCATCCAGGATTTCACGATCCAACAGAAAGGATGTCTGGTATGTTGATAGCAGTTGGGAGTTGGAAGGCACCAGTTATGAAGTGGAGCATGGAAGATGGAATAAACAATGGAATGGGGGAGCAAGGTGGCGAAGATGCGGTGAGTGGAAGTGCAACTTGGAACAAAGGGCAGCTCCTGCAGGCTGAAGTTGCCAGATGGCCCAAAGTGGGCCTGACACAAGTTAAGCAACAGACGGGCCGAAGTGGTGGGTTGGAAAGGACGATTCGGCTGGACCGGATTGAAGGGGCAAACCAAAATGCTGGGCTAACTTCACCTCCTGTGCAGTTGGGCCGGAATGGTGGGCTGCCTCTGGCTGACGGTCCGAATCAGATTGGAGGGCTGGACCAGAATGCTGAGGCGGGGAATTGGCCTATAAAGCTTAAGACTATCAAGGAAGAGCTAAACTCAACTGATAACACCTTGAAATTTACTTTTATTAGTCCTGACTATTGTCATAATGAGAAAAACAATTTAACTACTTATGTGAATTTTTCTAAGCCTAGGGCCATAGGGAAATTGGGAAGCTATAAGTATGTTCCTTTAAAAAGCCAGGGACACAGGAAAATTGGGAAGCCGCGAACCCAATTGGATATGGTGGAGTAAGGGTCAATATACACCGCAAAGGCACCTACTGAGCAAGGGAGTAAGAATGTTCAAACTCAGGGAGGTAAGGTATCTAATACGAGTTTAGATATTAGTAGTTATTTGTAATTGGTTTGGTAGTATTTTAACAAATTAATTATGAATCAAGTACATCTTTCTAGTAATATGGTTCCAGAAAAAGCCCACATGAGATCCATAATGTGGAATGTTAGAGGATTTGGTAATCCGGCAACTGTCAAGGCGGTAAAGCATCTCATCCATACTCACAAACCTACGGTGTTGATTTTAATTGACACTAGACTCAGTGTCCAAAAGATGGATGAGCAAGCAGGAAAACTCTCGTTCAACAAATTGCTAGGGGTGGGAGCCATAGGGTTTAATGGAGGAATCCTTGTGCTCTGGAATGATTACGAGACAAATATTACGAAGATGGCGTCTACAGAGCAGGAATACATTTCAAGATCTAGGTTATCCCTTCTAATCTGTCTTGATTCATGTCTGCGATTTGCGCTAGCCCCAATTTAAATGAAAGATTACTGTTGTGGGATAATCTTAAATCGGTTGCCTTTACTATATCTAGTCCTTGGCTAGTAGTAGGTGATTTTAATGATGTCACAAATAGTGCTGAAAAATTGGGGGAAAATAGAGTATGCATGAATATGGTGTCTCTCTTTAATGATATGATTAGTGATTGTAATTTGATTGACCTAGGCTTTAGGGGGCCAAAGTTTACTTGGGTAAATATGTGGAACTCAGATAGATTAATCCAGCAGAGATTAGATAGGATGATGGCTAATATGGATTGGAAATGTAATTTTCCTAATGCATCTGTTACACATCTTATGAGAACTCACTTTGACCACTGCCCGCTCCTTATAAATTCTGGTGGGGATGGTGGCAACATGATAATTAGACCGTTTAGGATGGAACCTATGTGGCTTGATCACCCAAGTTTTGAACTAATGGTTAAGAATACTTGGAATGAATTTAGTAATAGGATCACGCCTGCCATTAACCACATCCCTGACAAAGCTAGAGCCTGGAACAAAGAAATTTTTGGAAATGTTTTTCAGAGGAAAGATAAAATCCTTCAAAGGATCTAAGGAGCACAAAAGTGTATTCCTAACTCCCCAAATGATTTCATTGTCACTCTGGAAAAAAAATCTTCAGTCATAGCTGTCTGAGATTCTTGACCAGGAAGAGAAACTTTGGTCTGCAAAGTCGCGCACAAAGTGGATCAGAGATGGGGATCGAAACACCAAATTCTATCATATTTCTACTCTTGTTAAAAGAAGAAGAAATAAGATCTTGGCAATTAAAGACTTAGTTGGAAATTGGATTTTTTATGAGGGACTCATTCAGGAGGAATTTCAAAAATTCTTTTCAAATCTCTTCACAACTTCAAAGGTTTCCCCACCTTTGGTGGTTGATCAACCCGATTCTTGGAGGACTACTATATCTGAAAATCAAATCCGTCGCGTAAACAACTTTATCACTTTGGAAGAAATTAGTAAAGCCACTTGGGAACTTAAACCATTTAAAGTTCTGGGGTCGGATGGCCTCCATCCGACTTTCTTCCAAAAGTTGTGGAACTGTACGGGTAGCTCTCTGACTGATGCTACCAGTGAGGTGTTAAAAAGGGTGTCTGTCCCTACAAGTTGGAATGAGACGTTTATCTGCTTAATTCCAAAATGCAGTGAGCCTAATTCAGTCTCCCATATCAGACCTATAAGTCTCTGCAATTCTATTTACAAGGTCATATAAAAAATTCTGGTGAATAGAATCAGACCAGTTCTGAACAATATCATCTCTCCGTTTCAGACTAGTTTTGTCCCAGGTAGAAGGGGTTCAGATAATGTCATCCTGCTTAGAGAAGTGCTGCATTTTTCAAAGCATAAACAGGGCAAAAAAGGGTGTATGATCATTAAAATAGACCTTGAAAAAACATATGATAGAATTGAGTGAGACTTCATCAGAAGAACTCTCATTTTCTTTAAATTCTCTGATAAAATCATTAAGTTGATTATGAGTTGAATCTCCACGTCTTCTTCAATTGAAATTTTGTTTAATGGGGGGAAACTAGAAAAATTCTACCCGTCCATAGGCATTATACAAGGGGATCCTCTTTCTCCGTACATCTTTATTCTATGCATGGAATATATGGCGTTTCTTATCGATGAAAAAGTTATGCAAGGACAATGGAAAGGAATACAAGTGGGAAGAGGTAACTTGACTTTAACCCATCATTTCTTTGTCGTTGACCTCATTCTAATGGGAGAGTCGACACCTGAAAATTGTAACTGTATCAACTCAGTCTTAGAAGAGTTTTGCACAATTTCAGGACAAAAGGTAAATCAGGGGAAGTCGATCACGGTTTTCTCAAAGAATGTACCATCTACCAAAAAACACAGATCTCGACGAGTTTAAAGTTTAGAATAGTTAAAAATTGTGGGTCTTACCTTGGTTTTCCTTTGGAATTATCAAACTCGAAAGTTAGCTCATTTAACTTTGTTCTGTATAAAGTTAGAAATAAACTTTCGGGTTGGAGGGCAAAGCTATTATCGATGGAAGGTAGAGTTACGTTGGTCAAATTGGTCTTGTCCACGATCCCCTCCTACTATATGCAATGTACTATGTTTTCTAATTCAGTGTGTAAAGAACTGGACATGATTAATAGAAATTTTGTTTGGGGATCCACGGACCAGAAAAGGAAAATCGACTTGATCAATTGAGAGGAAATAACAAAGCCGAAAAAACTAGGGGGCTTGGTCTGCAGTCGGCGTTGTATCGTAACAAAGCACTTCTGGGGAGTTTGACATGGAGATTGAAGAAGGAAACGACTCATTGGGCTGTGGTAATTAGAAACAAAACGTTTAAGCATGATGAAACTTCTCTCACTACTTCGAATAAATCGCCTTGTAATTGGAAAACAATTAACGAAGGTATGAACACCCTTAAATTAGGATCAAGGTGGGTGGTCGCGAATGGTAGGGATAATGAATTCTGGCACGATAGTTGAGTGGGTAATCAACCTCTGCGAGCTGCAATTTATAGTCCACTGAATTATGAAAAAGATAAATTGATGGTAGGAGATGTCTTCCACAATGACGAGTGGAATCTAGATAGAACTTCTTTTGACTTCCTCAAACATTTTTTGGACATGTTTCAAGATACTCTAGGGGACAAGACCAATGTCTCCTCGGACACTCAAATATGGAATGTCACACACTCGGGGAATTACACTACAGTATCGACATACTCTCTTTTAGCAGGTCATGACACAAACAGTCAGGTAATTAATCAATGGGATTGGGTTTGGAAGATTCAGACTATTCCAAAAATTCAATATTTTATCTGGTTGTGCCTTAAATATAGACTAGCCACCTGCAAACTATTAAACCATAGAGGATGTAATTTGAGCCATCTGTGCCAAATTTGTTACTCTGGGGTGGATGACATAGATTACATATTGCGTGGGTGTGAGCATGCTAGAGAGATGTGGAATTCAGTCACTGGGCCGCCAAATCTGGGGTTATTGTTCCACTACCCTTTGAATGAGTGGATCAAGTATGGATGTCAGGAATCAGGAGTTAATATTCAAGGAGTTGAGTGGAAGTTCTTTTTTCCTTATGCTCTATGGAACATTTGGAAAAATAGGAACTCTCTTATTTTTTATGATAAACCTGCTTTTTCTTCTGTTTATAATTTATATTTATCTCAGGCAAAGTTTCACCAAAATGTTTATCTTGAGACTGACATTGCTAATGAGTTCATTTCCATTGATATTAGTTGGGTTCCTCCAAAAAATGATTGGTTTAAAATTAACACAGATGGAGCTGCTAAGAGAAATCAAAGATTTGCAAGAGCCGGTGGGGTCATCCGAGACTACAGAGGTCATTGAGTTGCAGGATTCTCAAGGAATTTGGGTTGCTCAAACAGTCTCACTGCGGAATGTTGGGCCATCCGAGAATGGCTGCTTTTGGCAAAGACACTCGGATTAAAATCTATTCACCTTGAAACTGACACTCTCTCAGCCCATGAGGTAATCTCTGATGAAAATATATCAAATCAAAAACTAATGTCGATCATTGCGGATTGCAGGAAGCTATTGATACAGTTCGAAAGAATGAAGTTCATACATATTTTTCGAGAAGCAAATGCGGTAGCGAATATCATGGCGGATATGACGCTCAACCATCAGCATGTGTTTAAAATACATAGCTCACCTCCGAATGAAACTATTAACGCGTTCCGAAAAGACGTTGTTGGCTCTTCTGTTTCGCGAATTGTTAAAGCTGGTTAGTTTTGCTTGTGTAATTTTGAACTTGGGTGATTAGTTTGTCACCTATAGCGGATTTTAATCCATAATTATTAAAAAAAAACGATAATTATTATATAAATATAATAATTATTTAGTATTGTAATTAAATGAGGTTAATGTTGAATGATATTTTTTTTTGCCTTCATGATGTTAGTGTTAAATATTTTTGTTGTTTGTGACATAAGTTTATATATTTATTAAGATAACATTCATATTGTTCCATTATATTTCACATATGGTATTAAATATGAATATACGATTAAAGTTGTAGTTAATAAATATGGTTATAGCATTAAAAAAACATATTTGATTATAGTTATGATATATTATTTTAAAATATGATATAATTGTTATATTTGTTCTACTCACACATACTCTAATCATTGTCAGCTTTATTCATGGAATCATCTCAAGACGACGGTCTCGAAACAGTGGAGGCCGTCGAATTCCAGAGCAAATCGTGGCGTCGGCTTCATTGTCAAGGTTGTCCTCTCCGACTTGGTGCCACCAGATAGCTTTTTGCATGGGAGCGACTCCGAACTTGTCGCGGACGAAGGTAGATGATCGCCGCTGCTGACGCTGAACCTTGTAATCTTGAAGTCCAAGAATTCGGCGTAGAACGCCACGAAGACGCTGAACATGGAATCCACGGTTGGTTTGCGGAATTCAATAGGAAAGTTGCAGAAGAATTGAGGTTGTATTAGTGGAAATGGCTGAGATTCGTATTTATAAGGAAGAATCAGCGATGGAAATAAAGGTTGTCGAGGAAACGTGAAGACCGGAGTGGGGTCAAACGTTTTTCTATCATGACTTTGACTAGACCTATTCAACAAAGAAAATAATAAAATAAAGAATATGATGGGGTGGGACTTAGGGAGGCAAATATCTATCCGGGATATTATATTTTAAAAACAAATATTAAGAAAAATACAAGAAATATCTAAAAAATAAGAGGAAAACTGTTTGTTTTTTTACTTCTAAATAATTTATATAAAAAAAATATTGTGCAAATATTTTTAAAAAAATAGAAATAGAAAATAGAGAAATACTAAAAAATCAGAAAAACTGAAAATGTTAATTTTATTTATGTAATATATATTATAAATTAAAGTACGCTTAAAAGTTAAAACACAAAAAAAATATAATAAAAAAGTTTTTAAAATATTACCTTATTTTGATAAATATAAATATATTAATTCACTATAATATTTCTTAATTTTGAGTATAGTTATTGATGCAGCAGTTGCTCTTATTTATGATCAGTTATGTTGTATACGAAAATAAATATGAAAAGTTTTCTAATAATAAATGATATTATATATTTCAATTTTACTCATAATTAGATGTTAATAAACTCTTCACATCTACATTAACATGGAAAAGGTAGCTTGTAAATCGGAGTACCCTGTAAAATGTTATTATTATTATTTTATTTCGATATTCAAAACAAAACATTATTATAATAAATCAATGTAAGGAAATATATACATATAATTATTAAAATAATATATATTATTGTAAAATAAAAGAAAATATAAACATGAAAATTATCTAATGTAATGATATGAATATTTCTTATATATGGATTGTGAATTCTAAATTATATGTTTGTGTCAGACGATGAAATATTATAAATTTAGGTTCCGAAATTTTAAATTTGATTTTAAACCTCAAAATTATCTACATTTATCATGTATCATGATCTAATTTTAGTTTTTCGAATTACATTACATATTAATTAGTATATTATAAATGTTGTTGCACCTCCATTAGGAATTAGAATTAGTTCATTTTCCCTAAAGAGATAAACATCATTGATTTAAAATTATAACGTTTCCTTATATAGATCATTCACTACTTAAGAGTAGCGTCTATTTTGTAATTACAAAATTATATTTCCTTAATTTTAGAAGAATTTATATTTATTTATATATTTACTTGGATATAAATTATTTCCTAAAAACACTGATGCTCCTTTTAACTTGTTCTCACCATTTTGTGAGAAATCTTCAACTAAAATCACTAATCCTAGAAAGCAAAATTCGTTTGGTCTTAAAAATTGGTAAGAATCAGATTGAAAATACATGATTTGATTTATAGTCGATTTTTATTATATAATTTGGATTTTCGGTTCGGTCCTGGGTCTTACATTCCGTGTGGACTTTTTTTTACTTGTCCGGCCTTAATATACATATATATATATATATATAATAAATTAAATATGGGTTAAATACCAAAGAACTACCTGAACTTTGGACGTTTTGCAATGAGTTACCCAAATTTTAAAAAATAAAAACAAACTATCTCAACTTTGGCGAAGGTGCAACGAGCTGCCTCCGTCCAAATTATTGTCAACTGTTGACATAAATTCGTCGGAAATTCGTTAGAAATTGGACGGAGGTAGCTCATTGCACCTTCGTCCAAAGTTGAGCTAGTCCGTTTTGATTTTTTAAAGTTCGGATAACTCATTTCAAAACGTCCAAAGTGAAAGTAACTCATTGTTATTTAACCCATTAAATATTAGTTAGTAATTAACGCAATAGGAGTTTCACAGTTTATTGAAAAGTCATTCTAACTCATCTTAGTATTCCCATTCCACGCAAAGAAGATTCGTACATTATTAATCTCTCACAATTAATGTTTCATTTGGTTTTCAATGTATAATTTTTGAATTAATTAAACCAAATCGAAAAAATCGTGTTAGGTATGAGATTCCCATGTGCTTGACAGTGAATTAAATGTCAAAGAGGTGATGATCACGCGCTTACGCCTGAGCTCCGATGAACCTGCAAGAAGGGGATCGCAAAAGAGGGTTTGTCTCTTGGTCCCACTCCGATGCTTAAATGAGTATACTGTGTGTATGAACTCAAAACGTAATGAACGTATTGTAAAACAAGAGTATTTATAGAATTAGGAGATCAAACCGTTATAGGCAGCTGAATATCTTTGTGAATATTGTGTCGGTAAAGATTAGGATAGCAGATATTACGGTTATGGTGTAATATTGCAGTTACCTTATGTAATCTTTATAGAATATGTGTCCGATATACGTGGGATATCGTGGTCATACACTTGATGTCGGTTTGTAAGACCAAAGTTGAGAAGTTTGACTCTCTTGGCGAGCGCTTCCATGGCAAGCAATAGGAGGCTTTGGCCTTGGCCGATGGCGACCTGAGATAGAGTTTTGACGTCCACTTTACTTTGAGTTTGATACTGGACCGCTTTGTGAGTGCCAGATTACCCTTACTGTGGGTCGACCCGGTTCTGAATGATATGAGTTTTACCCCTGCAAAGTTATTGGATCTTCGAGGCATTTTTCATATTGGACCGTCACTATCAATACCCAACAAATCGTGTGTTATGAATAAATGATTTTTTCAATCGTATTTTTATAATAATTTTTAATATGTTAAAAGAACTAATATATAATTAACAAGAATTTATAAATATTTATTTATTTGATATAATGTTTTTTACTTATTAGTTGATATATATAAATTATAAGTTAATATATATAAATTATGTGTCGTGCAAAAGGCAAATCTATTTCTTAATATTAACTTAACATAATATTTATTTGTGAAATATTATTATACCACAAATTCTAATTTATTCTGCAAGAACTTATTGTGTCTTATTTAATTGCAAATTATACCACTTCTATGTAATTTGGATGTCTAAAATAAAATATAGAGACGTGTGTTTATAATTTTCCAACGACAATTCTATCGGTAAATTATTTTTATTGAAGCAAACAATTAATTTGTGGGTTAATTACCTGAACCGTTACTTATGTTGGCACATGTGACTAAATAGTTTAAATTTGAGCTCAACCATTACTCATGTTGTCATATGTGACTGAACGGTTCAATTTGTTAACTTCTGATATTTATCACCATTAACATTTTGAACTTCCCAAACTACCCTGACACCTTCTTTCCCTGCTCCGCCGCCTTCCTTCTCTGCTCTCACTTCATGATGAGCACAACAATTTGCCGTCTTCCTTCCCTACGACAGAATCCGTCAAGCTTGAGAGAGCTCCAGTGCGTCGACAGAATTGAGAGAGCTCCAGTCGATTTCCTCTGCGTCAGCAAGCTTGAAATTGTGAACAGACTCGTATTCACGGTCGGCAAACTCCAAAACTCTATCTCCTAAAAAGGTTTCCATGACTTAATCAAAGAAGATCTTCCAGACTTCTCCCGGATTTCCATCCCATATGCCGTCGTGAGCTCTGCAACAACCTTCTTCAATTGGGTTGTCACCTCACCTCAGCTTTGGCAACTAAAACCTTAGTTTTAGTGGATATTTTTAGGATCGTTGCCCAAGCTTTTAGATTTCAATTTAAAAGTAAAGTGCTATCTAAAAATTTGGTGTACGAATAGTTTTAAAGTGACCTTTCTTTTTGTTATTTTTGCTTATTAAAAAAACAAAAAACTATAAAGATCCTAATTAATTTTTAAATTAAAAAATAGTATGTGCACGGTTGAAACATACTTGGCATAACATGCTCCACAATACCTGAAGATGCTTTCCTACACATGCTTTACACAATCTTGAGTCAATAATGTACATAGCTTTACATTTATTATTGTTTTACTTATTCCATGTACTTTGTATGGGTTGATGTTTAGTTTTATATTTCTGTTTGTAACCAAATGTAATACAAATATGAGTAGTTGAATGAATGAAGTTTAAGTTGAATTCTACGGTTGGTTTCAATACACTCTATATTCCGCTATACTAGTTAACATGGTATCAGAGCTGGATTGTTCGATCAATTGATCGATTGAACCTTTCTCGGCATCATCATATACCGTAGCATACCCATACCTTAGTCATGGCAGATTCCGAAGGGGGCAGCACTCGCACTGCTGAGTCTACCCCAACGAACGAGTCGTTTGCAGCACAGTGGGCAGCAATGCTTTCGAACCTACCACATTACAACACCGTACACAAATCCATATCAGTATCCAACATAAGTTTAAGCGTAAAGCTAAACGAAAGGAATCACTCCATGTGATCACGATTAATCTGAATGAAGATCGGTGGCCAAGGGAAACTCCACCATCTTATGGGTGTTCCGGCACCACCCCAGCTCGAAGACCCAACATACGCGCAGTGGGAACAAGATGATCTCATAGTATGCTCGTGGATGCTCGACAATATGGAACCGGAGCTAGTCAACCAGTATGCCGAATTCCCCACGACAAAGGATCTGTGGAACAGATTATCTGCAACATACAGTAAAGGCAAAGACAGAGTCCAATTGTTCGATTTGATAGTTCGGACAAATAGCACAAAACAGGGCACCGATTCCTTAGAGTCTTTGTACAGTAAATTACAAAGCCTATGGAGGGTAATCGAGCAACATGATCCAAATCCGATGAAATGCACACAAGATATTCAGATATGGAACACGAAGCGGGCCGAAACAAAGCTATATCAATTTCTAAATGCGGTAAGCAATGATTTTGATAATGAGAAATGGGATTTGCTCAGGATTAGTCCATTACCGGAGGTGGAGATGGCGTATTCAACAATTCGATCGGAACGTGATCGAAGACAAGTCATGGGAGTCACACAGCAAACCGAACCTGGGGTTACGGGAGTCGGGGCGGGACTGGTGACTCAGTTTTTTCCGAAGACCAGCACAGGGGGAGTCAGACCGGGCAACACCTCCAGACCGCAGCAGCTCGCCGGAAAGGGAAAACCAGGTTGAATTGGTGGCGTCGACCGAAAGACTCTCCGGTGTAGCCACTGCGGAAAACAAAGACATGAGAAGTCGGAATGTTACCTCTTGATCGGATTTCCCGACAGATTGAGGAGCCAAAGACGAGATGGAGTCGACGCCAGCAACCAAGTCACGATGGCAAATGGTCGTGACGATTGGGGGAAGGGCACCAAGACTCTAAGCCACAGTCATGGAGTCATGACTGCGGTGGCCAAGCCTCCAACCGAGGGCTATGGATGGAACGAGTGGAACCATCACGAGGAGGAGAGGCTCAGCGGTTCTCCGACCATGTGGAACACATCGGAGGAAGCAAGGCGGCGATACGCAACCGGAAACCTAGGCCACGAAGGAGGAGAAGGACCTAGGGTTTCAAGAACGGGTGCGGCTGGAATGGATTAATGAATGATTGCGTCTCCATATACAGAAGGTATAGGGTTTGGGGGTAAAATCAAAATTACCCCTATCCCTTAAGTAATCCGGATTTGGGCCGAATAATGGGTCTGAATGGACAGAAAAAATAATGTGTTTGGGGCCTTCAGTTTTTAAGTCCAATAATTCTGAACCTGATGAAATACAGATTGATCATACTATTGCTCGTACATTATTTGCTCAAAAATATGTATTAGGGAAAAGTGAAAAATGGCTACTCGATTGTGGAGCCACGGACAGTATGAGTTATGACAGGAATGATTTTGTAAGTCATTCAGTACCAAGACGGGAAAAGATCCAGACAGCAAATGGAGAAGTAGTACCGGTTCAGGGAGCAGGAACCGTAAATATTTCCTCAACTATTAAATTGGAGAATTGTCTTTATGTGCCTAGCTTAGCGTGCAAATTACTCTCTATTAGTCATGTCACGACAGAGTTAAATTGTATGGTGCTAATATATCCAAATTTATGTTTACTACCGGATATTCAGTCGGGAAAATCATCGGACGTGGAATTGAACATCAAGGCATGTATTATGTGGAGGAAGTGACTCAACACGGAACTGCAATGCTTGCTCACGGAACAGTCACCAGGCAACAATGGTTGTGGCATTGGAGGTTGGGTCATCCGTCTGTAAGGTAACTTCATAAATTATTCCCTAGTTTATTTCCGTCAAATCAAGACCTTGTGTGTGAAACCTGTGTTCGGGCTAAAACCCACAAACATTCATATCCCATATCTGAATCTAGAGCCAAGTCAGATTTTCTCTCATACATTCTGATGTTTCGGGACCGGCTCCAAATAATAGTACATGTATGTCAAGTAATGGCTTTAGATATTTTGTGATTTTTATCGATGATTATTCTTGTATGACCTGGGTATACTTTCTTAAGAACAAGTCTGCAGTTTTTACTAAGTTTGTAGAATTCCACAATCTAGTCAAAACTCAGTATAATACCAAAATTCAGGTCCTTCAGTCCGATAATGGTGGAGAGTTTGTAAATTTCGCTCTCCAACAGTTTCTTAAAGACAAATGAATTATTCATCAAACCTCTTGTCCACACACTCCTCAACAGAATGGAGTCGCAGAACGAAAAAATCGACATATTCTAGAAATGACTAGAGCAAATGCTAGAGTCAAATGTTCCAGCCTCTTTTTGGCCAGAAGTTGTTGCTACTTCTGTCTATCTTCTAAATTGCCTCCCGGCGACGGTGATTCAGTTTCAAACACCTCTCCAGGTCTTAACGATTCATATGAGTATTCCAACAACCTTGACACTCCAACCATATGTCTTTGGATGTTCTGTTTTTGTACATATTCCAAAAACATATCGTTCTAAATTTGATCCATGCTCTGTGAAATGCGTTTTTGTGGGGTATGTGATTCATCAAAAAGGCTACCGTTGTTTTAATCCCAAAAATCATTGTATGTACACTACTATGGACTGTACATTTCTAGAAACAGAGTTCTACTATACTGCCCAATCTTCTGTCCAGGGGGAGAGGCATGATAGTATTCCATTAGATTGGTTGATACAGACTACTTTGACCACTCCATTGTTTCCTGAGATAGTTCCAAAAGAGCAAGTTGGTGGAACCACCGAGACATTACCTCCCATTATACAGGTCTCGAATGCTTCAACCCCGTCAACCCCGACGAATATTCCGGAGGTTAGTATTTCTAATTGGGTTACTCCTGATTCTATTACATCAAATAACAATGGCTTGGAAGAATCACTAGTACAAGAAAGATATGTACTACCATCCAGGAGAAACATGGGGGTTCCTCCTATCAGATATGAACCAGAATACAACCCAAAAGCAAGTCGATATCCAGTAGCAAACTTGGCAAGGAGGAGTCTGGCACCAGTTGCACAAGTCTTTGCTACTGCAATATACACTCAAGACATACCCAACAATGTGGGGTCGGCGTTGAAAGTTCCAGAATGGAGGCAAGCCATGAGAATAGAGATGGAAGCCCTAGAAAAGAACCAAACGTGGGAGAAGTGTGATATGCCTTACGGAAAAACAATTGTTGGCTGCAGATAGGTGTTCATTGTAAAACACAGGGTCGATGGATCAGTGGAGAGAAATAAAGCAAGACTAGTGGCCAAAGGATATATTCAAACCTATGACATTGATTACTCAGAAACATTCTCCCCAGTAGCTCGAATTGATACTATTCGAGTCTTGTTCTCTATAGTTGCAAACAAGAACTGGTCGTTACACCAGTTTGACGTGAAGAATGCCTTCTTACATGGTGATTTAGAGGAAGAAGTATATATGGAACCACCACCTGGTTTCACGACAGGATTCCAGCAATCAGATGTATGTAAATTAAAAAAGGCGTTATACGGGCTCAAACAATCACCAAGGGCATGGTTTGGGAGATTCACAGTAGCTATGAAGAGATATGGCTACCGACAAAGTAACTCTGATCATACCTTATTCATCAAAAGAAGGGAAGGTCGAGTAACCTGTTTGATTATATATGTGGATGATATGATTATGACAGGTGATGATAAAGAAGAAATAGTTCAGCTCCAGAGGAATCTGTTTCAAGAATTTGAAATGAAGGATTTGGGGGAACTCAAGTACTTCTTGGGGATTGAAGTATTACGGTCTGAAACAGGTATTTTCATTTCACAAAGAAAATACATTTTAGACTTGTTAGTAGAAACCAGATTGGTGGACTGTAAACCAGCTGAGACACCAATGATATTGAACCATGGACTGAGGATAATAGAAGGAGCTGAACTGACAGATCAAGATAGGTTTCAACATCTAGTTGGGAAATTGATCTATCTCTCATACACCAGACCAGATATTGCATACGCAGTAGGTGTGGTAAGTCAGTTCATGCATAAGCCACAAGCAGATCACATGGAAGCTGCTCTTAGAATCCTTCGATATTTAAAGGGTTCACTAGGAAGTGGAGTATTGTTCCAGAATAATGGTCATCTCAGAATAGAAGCATACACATATGCGGATTGGGCAGGGAATCTGACAGGCAGAATATCAACTTCATGTTACTTTGCCATGGTGAGAGAAAATCTGGTAACTTGGAAGAGTAAAAAGCAGAAGGTGGTGACACTATCAAGTGCCGAGGAAGAGTTCTTAGGAATTGCTCGAGGTCTCATAGAAGTCTTATGACTATACAAATTGTTAACTGAGATTGGTTTTCTATCAAGGAACCATGTAAGTTAATGTGTGATAATCGTGCAACTATAAACATTTTGAAGAATCCAGTTCAACATAATCGTACCAAACATGTTAAAATTGATCGATACTTTACAAAAGAGAAACTAGAGAATGGAATTATCATAATTCTGTTTGTACATTCTGAAGATCAACTTGCAGATATACTCACCAAGGCGGTAAACATAACAAATTTCAGGAACGTTTTGCGCAAGTTAAATATCGGGGATCCTACTATTTTACTTGAGGGGGAGTGTTGAAACATATTTGGCATAACATGTTCCACAATACCTGAAAATGCTTTCTTGCACATGCTCTACACAATATTGAGTCAATAATGCACATAGCTTTACATTTATTATTGTTTCACATACAAATATTCAATGTACTTTGTATGGGTTGATGTATAGTTTTATATTTCTAGTTGTAACCAAATGTAATACAAATAGGAGTAGTTGAATGAATGAAGTTTAAGTTGAATGCTACAGTTGACTTCAATACACTCTATATTCCGCTATACTAGTTAACATGCACTTCATATGAAAACTAGATTTACAAAAAAAAATAATCTAAATAAGACCCTGAATTTCCAAAATTTAAAAACAAAATATAGTTGAACAAATTTATATGTGAATTGGCAAACATCATTCACTGGTAGGAGCTATATATATACATAGTATTTTTTTTTAAAACAAAATCGTAATAATATCCAAAAATTAATAAATATTAAAAATCTGAAACCTAGCATCTTTGGTTATATATGAACTATTGCTACCTCCCTTTAATATACATGACGATGAACGACAAATGTGCATTAGTGTAGAAAATGTTAGTTCTACGTACTAAACGTTGTCACTGAAAATGACACGCTTCTTTTAACACTTTTTTGAATAACTATGATTAATTTATTGTCATGATATCATATTGATATCTCACATCGTCTTTTTGAGACCACAATAAGAAATCACCACAACCTTAGCCATCGTTTAGGTGTTGTGAATGGTTTGAAGCATAGATATCAGAACCGGACCGACGATCCGACTTGAAATCAGACTCTTATCCGGTTTGATTCAACCAAACGACCGACTTCCATGGTGGCTCTGGTTAAACGGGTGTGAACCAACCAGTTTATTAAAATCGAACGGTTTCCGATTCGCTTTTTTGGTTGTTGTTTTTGATCGAGCAATCGATTTTCTTCGGTTCAAACTTATTTATTTTGCTTCGGTTCAATCGTTTAAACCGATTTCTTTTGCTTCGGTTCAATCATTTCTTCGGTTTTCACCAATCGTTTGCTTCAAAACCCTAAATGTCGGTATCAAATCAGAATGAAGCCTCCAACAACCAGGAGGAGAGAATGGGTCTCTTGACGACTTCGAGATCGCAAAACCCCTCACTAAGGGAAAGTTCGGACGAGTCTATCTCGCTAGAGAAGACAAGGTAACCTTCTCGCCGTAGTTTCGAACTTTGTTGTCTATAGTTATCAACAGTACCTTGCAAATCTGGTAAAAAATCATGATTTATCAACAGTACACAGAACTGGAGATCACAAAGCATTAGGAGCAACTCATTCGATCAATAGGGATTGATAAATCACTGAGGTGTCTACGACAAGGTGAATTTCTTTCTCAAAATTTGAAACCAACCAAAAAATGGGCTAAATCAGGTGTCTTGATGCCAGTAGATGTCTTGCATGAGCCAAACCTGCCCTCTATCTTGAGCTTGCGCTTTTCGGTGGCCTCATCCTTGATGAGTTGGAAATCGAGGTTCAGGTGCTTGGATTTGTGGGTGAGATTCCCGCGAGGGCCTTCGACCTCCACGACCTTGGCGTGCAACTTGAAGTTGACGCCGTCAGGGATGCCCATCGTCTATGAGGAGAGGATGATGTCCATCATCACTTGGGAGGGTTTGAAAAATGAAAGAAGAAGACATTTGGACTCTGCATGATGAACCAGCAGATCCGATCGGACGAACCGAGAACCGACCCCCTCACCGGTTTGAGAATCGGTCTGGTTCTGATAACACTGGTTTGAAGAGTCTATCAAACGTTTTCGTAGATATGTGTAATCACATCATATATAACTTCAATAGGAAACTGTTTAGTGTATTTTCGTAATGATATGAGACGTTGATACTGATTAATGATTTACGTGTGAAAACCCTTAAATTAAAGCACCAAATGCCCTAAATCACTTGTTGAATACAACTCTATATTATTCTAATTTTTATATTGTATGTGGTTTTAGAAATGTGTCAACTATTTCATATCTCTGTAACCCTAAATGATTGTATATATAGATAAATATAATTTGTGGCAGGATTACAATTCCGAGATTAGGTTATGATTTCTTATTATAAACGACCTTTTTTTTCTCCAAAAAAACTGATTTACTCATAATGAATTACGATCAAGATTAGAGTATAAATTACAATTCGAAAGTAGTAATGAAAAAAAAGGGGTGGGGGTCTTTCGACCCAATCCAAAGAACACATCCCCTGCATAGCTTGCTTGAATAACCAATTCGCACATTGATTGGCCGGTCTAGGTATGTGCGTCCAACTGATCCTGTCAATTGAGGTAGCGATTACCTTAGCATTTTTCACAATAGTGTCTAATTTTCACAAAAAATCCGTACCATTGAAATGTTTAATGACCATTTCTGCATATGACTCGATCAAAACGTCCTGCCACCTTTCTTCGGCAGCAATCTTCAAATCTTTCATAATTGCTACTGCCTGCAACTCCTCAATGGATGATGCAGCAAGCTGAAAGGCTCATCCTTCGCATATTTGTTTGTCACTGTTCCTAGCTATAACACCTAGTCCTCCCGTCTAGAGCTCGAGCACCAAGCGGCGTCACAGTTGACCTTAACGTTTCCTAGCGTCGGAGCCCCTACTGTCGTTGCCTTTTCGTGAGGTGTCGATGGGTTTGCTGATGTTGTAGAGTTCCCAGTTCAGCCCTCGCCCCGCTGATTTGTTGCATGTTCAACATCGGATTAGGAAGTCTGTTCTCAAACACCAATTTACATCTTGCCTACCAAATGAACCAGCATGAAAACATTGCAGTAATCCATCGTTGCTGTTGTTGGCCATTGCTGTTTGTCTCTGTTCTTCTCGGTTGAGGGGAGGCGAGGCTACATATCCAGTGATCCAGTGGCTCCCAGTGGCTCCCGATGAAGACTTGCAACATTCAAGCCAAGCATACCTTGTCAAATCTGTCGAACCCAACTGCACCCGAGGATGATTTGTTCTCGGCTCTCGGACTCGTGACAGATGTGACAGAGGGGGGCGTGGGAATTCCCCTTCGGGACAGGTTCTCCTTCACCACGATGGAGTTAGTAAAGAGCCTCCACGTGAAGGTTTGGGCTTTCGGCCAGACTCGAGCCTTCCAGATTGTCGACCATAGGATTGAGGTTCCTGGTGCAACCGTCATCTCTTCGTCCCACACCTCCAAAGTCTGTCTGTTCTTGATTGTATGGTATGCTGATCTTACCGTAATCCTCCCGTCCGATGTGTTCAACCACCTAAAAACGTCGGTCGTGTGATTCATTGGAATATGGATGTTAAGCACTACCTCTGAGTCTGTTTGGTGAACCGAAGATCTGATCACATCCTCCCTCCACGCCCTGGACAGTGGGTCTATCCAGTCCACCACCTTCTCGTTCCCATTCGCTGCGGTCCCTCCCCTTGGTTTGAGCAGTTGTCCGTTCAGTAAGGGTGTCCAAGGATCCGTGAATGGATTGATTGACTGACCGTCCCCCACCGACCACACGTTGTGATGTCGTAGGTTGTCTCTCCCGTGTAGCAAACTGGACCATCCCCACGAAGCTCTCCCCCCTTTGACACATGCAAGAAATCTATTGATGGAAAGTATATGCCCTTCATGACCTGTACCTAGAGGTTGTTCGGTTCCGAGAGCACTCGAGCTGCCATATTTGCTAGTATAGCCGGGTTGAAGGCTTGAAATTCCCTGAAGCCGAACCCGTCTTCACTCTTCGACTTCGTCATAGTGTCCCATCTTTTCCAATATATAAACGACTCGATATGCTATAATCCTGCAGATATATTTGTAACTTGGAAATATTTATATTATATTATATGTAAAATAAAAATAAAAGTCTTTAAAAGGTGTATGTATGTATGCATGTATGTCCGAATATATGTATTATTGTGAAGTAGGCCACCAACTCTTCATTCTTTGGCAAGAAGTGGTAGTACTACGAACGTTGACCGACTCAAACAAACGTAGCACCCAGCTTTAGCACATGCAGACCAACCTTTCTCCAATCCAACCCAACCCAACCTACATAAATTACCTATTCTACATAAAATCAGATACTCTTTTTTCTGAAAAAAAAATAATTTTTCTTATTTGTTCTACTAAATAAGCTTAAATCGTGCCACGTAGCAAGTTAACGTAATTTATGGTCTTCTGCAATGCCATTAGCTCGGCCAGAAGTTCAAACACCGAAGCTGACTCGGATCCCAAACCAAATTTAATTCCACTTAATTAATTCAAATATAAATTCAGACCAAACAATCGATACGACGTTCAAAACAGAACCAACTGCCACAGCGAAGTGCCGTCTATTCCGCCGCGATGAAAGGGCCGTCGTGCACTCTCATGGCGTCGGTCGTGGCCGCATCCACTGCCGCTATCTCCTCCTCCGGCCCTGCTTCCGGTGACCGGAGCAATCCGAACGACGTATGTCTCTCTTTTTCAAAAATGTAAAAAGAAAAAAGAAGATTATTTGTTGATGATCTGTTGATTGTGTTTCAGGGATATGGACCTCATTTGAAGCAAAAGAACAGCGCAGTAGATTCATCGGAAGATAAATTCGCACCAAGATTCGACGGATTGAGATTCATCGAGACCTTGGTGACTGCCCACAGATAACCAGCTTTCATCAGAGACCTCTCCTGCGTTGACCGTGGAATTTTGGTCACGTGTTGTTGTTGACTTATTGTCTCTTTGTATTTCTCTGCTATATTTTATTTTTTAACAATTATTTTAGACCGTAAATTTGCGTGTCCACTATTTATCTCCATTTATTTATTAATAAATAAATAGCAGAAGATCCACCTTATAAGGTGTTTAATTGGTTCGGTGTTTAAAAATTACATCTAAAGATGATTTTGACTTGGAGTTGGAGATGTTATTATAACTAATATTAGTTAATTTCATTACCATGCAAAATTTGTTGTACGTGAATCACTGTGTCAATCAGACCCCTCTATCTCAACGGAGAGATGTACATGGGAGAGCGTCACTCACATCGGCATATCACTGTATTCACGAAGGACGCCGGGCGGAAAACAACAACTCGGGCCAGCAACAAGCTACTAGAAACTCATCAATAAGCATGGAAGATTGGAAGGCTAAGGTAGTAAGGTGTGACCCAAGATTAAATCATTTATGTGGAAGCTCGCATTCAATTCGTTGCCGACCAGACCAAATTACTATTGCCGACGGAATTTATACTGTTTACCGACGAAATAATTTTGTCGATAAATACCGAATTTTCAGTAGTGGCGAGATGTCCAGACTACACTGACTTCTTATTTTGACGTTCGAAATTCCTTTATAATGTATTTTTTTAAAGAAAAAATCTCTAAATTGTATATTAAATTTTGTTAAGAGGTTTTCTTCTATAGATGAATATTATTTTTTCCAAAATATTGAAAAGCAATTAATTTTAGTATTTTACATTATATATATTCTCAGGTACCAGCGAATAGTTCGTGACTTTGTGGACAAAGATTTCTTTGAATAAGTTTGTCGTAGGAGTCGTTTTAACAACACGTGCCATATCCTTCTTGACATGACATGTCTATGAATTACATTCTTAGATTTTAGGACGACGAGAATTAGGGGTGAGCTCGGACGGACAGGTCTTTTTATTAAGACCGAGTCCCAAAATTCGGTCCTTGCCTGTGGCGGATCGAGACCGATTCCAGTCTAAAGAGTCTGTCTGAATCGGTCTTGCTTAACTCAGGTCGGTCTTGGACATAAATTTTAAGTAAAAAATAAAATAGTCAAATTCACTTCCCAAAGTCAAAGGAACACTTGGTCCAATGGTATCGTCATTGCTTGGATGCAAGATGTACCGAAATCGATTCTCGACATGTCTCAAAATTAATTATTGGATGACAAAAAAAAAATTCACTTTCCCAAAAACAAAGCCACTGAATACAATACAAAGCCAAAACCACTTCCCAACCATCTACTCCTTCCAAATCGTGAATTCGGAAGCAAATCGCGACCTAAATCAAGAACACTTAAGGATTGTCACGCTGTGGAAGAGTCACGCCACAGAAGATGGATGAAGACAAATGGACTGAGACGGTTGCTGGAGAAGTAGAGGATGATGCCGGAGAAGATCACTAAGAAATGACGTTGATGCAAATGGCCGAAAGTGACGTGTTGGTGTGTGGGTGGGTGGGGGGAATGAACGGCTACGAACCATAATCAATCATAATAATTATAAAAAGAATGACAATTCCATTATTTTTATTGGTTTGGCCATTTATAGGAGACAAGTGAGTAGAAATTGCATTCCATATATTAAATAATATCAAGTAGAAATATAATATTGATAGAAAAAAAAACAAGTTCGTAGAAATTGCATGATATAGTGGTCACTTCGCCCTGGCAACACCAGTTTTTTTGGCAACACCAGTTGGTACAAATTGCATTGATGTTATTTAATTATATATATTTTTTAAAATGTTACTATTTGTTACAATTAATTAATAAAATTTGATAAAAAAGTGTCGGTGTGAAATAAAAAAAGGTGACATCTCATGTTTGTTAATATTCATCATCTTGATACGTATCTCCATATGATTGGAACATATTATATAATTAATCCACAAAAAATGAACATTACTTAACGTCGCTAAATATCCGGAAAATTATATATTCGAAACTCCATGCATTTAGTCAAGTTGGGGTCAGGAAATGACACCACTTTGGCAATTTCCATGAATAATTTTGGCTAAAAGTTAAAAACAAAAGGTAACGCAAATTTCCACCGTTCAAAAAAATTAACCAACAAAAAAACAAACACGGATAGTGATAGCCTGTGATAGCTATGCTTGAACTAGGGCTGGCAATGGTGCGGTGAAAAAACCATAACCACGGTTATAACCGTTACTGTTTAATATGGTTAACCGTACCATTATGGTGCGGTGCGGTTATGGTGATGAATTCTCTACCCATAATGGTTATGGTTATGGTATTTGAGTTATACCCATGGTTATAACCATGGTTATTTTATAAATATAATAATTATTTATTATTAATAAACTAATATATATATATATTATACTAAATATAAATTACAGCATAAAAGTGAAATCAATTGATGATATTGAGGAAGATGATGATTGATAGAAACAAATACGATAAGTGTGAAATGGTTAGGGGTGTTGAATCATTACTCGTTATGGATGTTTGTTAAATTTTAATGTTAATTCAGTGGTGTGAATGTTAATGTTAATGTTGAATGATGTTAGTGCTACATATTTTTATTGTTGGTAATATAGATAGATGTATTTTTTAAAATCAAATTTTCGGTCTTTTATTATATTACATGTGGAAAAAATATGGTTATACGGTTAAAACCATGGTTAATAACCACGGTTATTTTGATGGTTATGGTATTGAAAATTGTACCCATAATGGTTATGGTTATGGTTATGGTATGTGGTTTAAAAATATGGTATGGTTATGGTATTTGACATACCCTGACCATACCCTAACCATTGCCAGCCCTAGCTTGAACTGACGATTCATGGAATGCCAGACAATGCACTACCGTCCGATTTAGATATGGACGGGAGAGTATTATTTGAGGCTCTATAATAATTAATTATATATAAATATAAAAAAGACGAATAATACAATCCACACACATATATATATATACTAATTTTGCTAAATTAAAAAAAATTAAAAATGCATTGTCTATCTGAAGACCGATATATATATATAGTCTAATGAGAGTGTTAACTGTTAAGTGACTTAAGTCAGTAATTACTTTGTAAATTGTGATATTTTTTTAAAAAATCTATTATTTTTTTTTAAATTTAAATTTATTATATTAAAGTTAGATGAAAAATTGGACAAATTTACAATTTGGCCAAATGTAAAGAAAATGCATTTTACGTTTTTTTAATAAAAAACTCAAAATCTAACTAAATATTAAAGCAATGTCTTATTTTATACTAGTAATCATACATGAGCATGTTAGATGTTTAACTATTTCAGAAAAAGAACTTTCTGTCGCAATGTTTTCAGAAATGAACACAACAGGTATCAACGGTGTCGTTTTGCTAAATGTCGATTTATGAGGCGCGTCGGTCTCACCGCATCCTTACCCTCGCGAATAAGGTATCCCAGCATATTCCGATTTCCGACCAAGGTTTCACGCCGAAGTCACGGTCCGAAATCCTGAGTCTATGGCTGACACTCCCCGATAGGCGATACCAAGTAGGACCAAAGTATGGTCCGAGTATATTAAATATCATAATTATACCATTTTTTAAAACTGTATATTATAAATATAATCATTACATGTATAATTTTCAATACAATAATCATATTCATAACCATGGTTATTAACTACAATTTTAACCGTATACACATATTTATTATCACCATGTGAAATGTAATGAAACATTATTAATGTTATCTTAATAAATACATAAAATTATATTATAAGCAACAAAAATATTCAACATTAGCATCATTCAAAATTAATATTAATACTATTTAACATTTAAATGATTCAATTACAAATTATAGATTTGTGAAATCTAAAAGTAAAAATCTTTCTTATGTTATTACTTATTAATATTAAATTATTATTGTATTTATATAATAACTATGATTATAATCATGAGTATGACTAAAATACCATAACCAATATTGATAAAAATTGCAGCTATCATACTCGCATTATAATGGTATGGTTAATCATATAAAAAATAAATTTTATAAGCATTATTATAAATTTTTCAAATGCACCATTATCACCCTAATTCCAAGCCAATAGTTTGGCGCCAAGTGGAAAGGTAAAATCAAAGCAACCGCTATTACCATAAATTGGCAGTCCTCAGACTCCACTTGGTCACCGTCTCACTAAACTTAAGCTGCCATTGTCTTTCCTCGTGAAGGAAGACGGACGAGCAACCTCTCTTCAGCAGTAGCAGTTCAGCCTGTCGTCTTCATTATTCTATGTACGTCACTCTCTCTGGGTAATATAGTTACAGAACGAGGTTATATTCATGATAGTTAGCAGTTTGCTGAGCTGATTCCAGTCTACGTTCGATTATACACACATTTGCATAATCTTATGTCCGTACTGTTTTGATCTTCAGTGATCGGTTCATGTGGAAATAGAGTGTTGTATTCGTTGTGTACTGTTGCACTGTAGCTGTGGTTCTGTGCTTCACGTTTTGCATCTTGATGATCTGCTGCGAATGGATTCTTACCATGTTTAGTACTGCGGTTTTGACCGGATACTTTCTTCGATTCATTACTAGTGAGGGGCTTTTGTTAAATTTAGCATTTGAATTTCATTTTTTCAAAAGAATTATGATGGTTCCCCTCATTTTTACACCTTAATTTTCAAAGGAACTTGATGCTATTTTTCGGGTTTACAGTGTCATGGTTAATTGATTACCTGTATCAGCTTGACTGTGAAGGCTAAGATTGAGCAATTTTTTGAAAACCGATTTCAGAACGACTGTTTCATCAATGGCTTCAGTGACTACATCACACTTCGGATCAAGGAGTTCCAGTGTGAACTTGGGATTAGAATTGAAGGTAAGATTGGCTCGCTTGACAAACCAAGCTGCAACTCACAATGGGTTAAGATCCTTGAACAAATTGGATGGCCTAAAGATGAAAAAAAACTCCAAAGTGGCTGCCCTAAGAGCGAATACCTCCAACAATGGAAGCACTGCAGGGAAAATCATGTGTGCTAATGGGATGAACTTAATTTTCATATCAGCTGAGGTTGGTCCATGGAGCAAAACTGGAGGTCTTGGTGATGTTGTTGGAGGGCTGCCACCAGCTTTGGCGGTAATTCAGCTGAAATTCCCGTTATATGTTATGTTATTTGTGATTCTTATTGATAATCTCTGTATTTGTGGTAAAATTAATCAATGAAATCATGCTGTGTAGGCTAGAGGAAACCGTGTCATGACGATTAGTCCACGCTATGACCAGTACAAGGATGCTTGGGACACCAATGTTGTAACTCAGGTTTGTTTTGTTGTCAGAAAGATCGACTTGTGCTTCTTAATGGTTGGTCTGATCATCTTCTAATCAATAAACCATTCACATTTAGGTTAAAGTTGGGGACCAGATTGAAACAGTTCGTTTCTTCCACTGCTACAAGCGAGGAGTTGATCGTGTATTTATCGATCACCCAATGTTCCTTGAGAAGGTATAGAACAGCTTCTTTCATCTAAGTGACTGTTTGTTTAAATGATCATATTCCGAAGATAACTGGTTTGTCATATGAAGGTCTGGGGCAAGACGGGATCCAAAATATACGGCCCAACAACTGGATCAGATTACAAGGATAATCAATTGCGCTTCAGTTTATTTTGCCAGGTGGGGTATTCTTCGTGTTAATCCTCACAATGACTTCATCATTGTTGGAAAGTAATCATGGCTTCTCTTTTTTAAATCTTTCTCCTCAGGCTGCTCTGGAAGCCCCAAGAGTTCTGAATTTAAACAGTAACAAGAATTTCTCTGGACCATACGGTGTGAATCGTTGATTCATTTGGTGGATTAAGCTATTCTCTATTTTAAACTGCATTTGGAAGCTGAAATTCCATTAAATCTGCAGGAGAAGATGTAGTCTTCATTGCAAATGATTGGCACGCTGCTCTTCTTCCATGCTACCTGAAGACCACCTACCAATCTCAAGGAATTTACAAATCTGCTAAGGTTTAACCAGCTCATTCTAAAGTTTGTTTGGATGGTTCATAGAGTCAGATACTGATGTTGAAGAACATTTGCAGGTAGCTTTTTGCATTCATAACATGGCTTACCAGGGAAGATTCGCCTTTGAAGATTTTGAATTTCTCAATCTGCCCGATAAGTTCAGGAGTTCATTTGATTTCATTGATGGGTGTGTACATATATATATGATATGCTGATCGTGTTATTTTTGTGTAATGTTTTGGAAGATGAAAACTAACAAGAATATGAAAATGGTAATTTCTGTATCTTGCAGCCACAACAAGCCCGTAAAGGGAAGGAAAATTAATTGGATGAAGGCTGGAATAATCGAATCAAACCGAGTAATTACTGTGAGCCCACACTACGCCCAAGAACTTGTTTCTGGCGAGGCGAAGGGTGTTGAATTGGACAGCACTCTTCGTAACTCGGGAATCACTGGTATCGTCAATGGCATGGATGTTCAAGAATGGAACCCAGCCACTGATAAATACATCGATATCAAGTACACTGCTGAAACCGTAAGCCTCTTAAGCTACGAACATGACATTGTTTTACCATATAAAACTGTCTGGTTGATTGGAGCTTAGCTTAAGACTGTTTATTACAGGTCACTGAGGCAAAACCATTGCTTAAAGAAGCTCTTCAAGCAGCTGTTGGGTTGCCAATAAACAGTAACATACCTGTGATCGGTTTCATCGGTAGGTTGGAAGAGCAAAAAGGTTCTGACATTTTGGCAGAAGCGATTCCACAGTTCATTGAAGAAGAGGATGTTCAGATAGTCATTCTTGTGAGTGTCATTTATGAATTTAATTTTCTATAATATTATGATTCATTTGCTTAAATCTAGGTAAATGGCACCAAGCATAAATAATTTATTGAGAAAAAAGAAGACCTTTCCAGAAATTAATATATATATTTGCTGGGTTAATCAACAATTTTCTGAAATGATGACAAAAGAGGTTACTTTGTGACGATTGCTTTATTGATTTTCTCAGGGAACTGGTAAGAAAGTCATGGAGAAGCAACTGGAGATGCTTGAGGTTAATTACCCAGACAAGGCAATAGGCATTGCCAAATTCAATGTACCATTGGCTCATATGATTACAGCAGGAGCTGATTTCATCATAGTTCCTAGCAGATTCGAACCATGTGGTCTCATCCAACTACACGCCATGAGATACGGAACGGTAGAAAAACATGATCTGCAACTATGTCATTCTTCACAATTCAAAAATAAAATAAAAAGTTGGTTCTTTTTTGGTCATAGGTGCCGATTGTTGCCTCAACTGGTGGACTTGTTGATACTGTTAAAGAAGGTCTTACAGGGTTCCAGATGGGTTCATTCAACATTGAAGTAAGATCTTGTTTGAATCTTGATTTAGTGAACCAATTTTTTTTACAACACGTTTTTTTTCATCTTCCAGTGCGAAGAGATCGATCCAGCTGATGTGGATGCAATTGCTCTAAATGTAAGGAGAGCTCTTTCAACTTACGGCACCCCTGCCCTTGAGGAAATGATTCATAACTGTATGAGCCAAGACTTCTCATGGAAGGTAAATTCTTGAGTACCTTGTGTTCTAAGTTATGAATAACTGAGAAGAATCTTTTTAATTGATTTTTCTGCCATGCCCATCCATTGCTGCAGGGACCTTCCCAATTATGGGAACAGATGCTGCTTAGCCTCGAGGTAGCTGGAAGCGCACAGGGAGTCGAAGGTGAAGAGATTGCTCCTCTTGCAACAGAGAATGTGGCCACTCCTTGAGAGAAGACCTCTACTGTCTACTATTGACTTGTCATGTACTGACCGATTGTGGAAAGTTTCTAGCTGCTCAAGGAAGGAAATATTTACTAATTATGGTATTGGTAGTGTGCGCTGCAGTACTATGATTTTGTTCTAAGCATGTAGTCATTAGTATACGTATAGAAAGCAGACAAGTATATGTAACATATATTATTAATAAAGTCACTGCATCTTCATGCATATATGTCTATATATTATTTACTATCATGCGTTTTATTTATCAGTACCCTAATCAAGTAACACTATATTTTGTTATGACATTTAATTTATAAATTACTATTTTTAAAGTGAAAACAAATGTAAATAGATTTATAATTTATAAATCCAGTTGACAATTTATGAGTAGTGTTTGTATTTTTATATTAATGGAATTTCTTAAATGGTAAATTGCCTTAATGCATCCAAATGTTTTGAGATATTGTTAATTGCACCTCATATGTTGTTTTGTCCACCCGTATGTTTGGAATTGTTATTTGCATCACATCCAACTTCACTGTTACTTTTTTCCGTTATGTTATCACGTGATAGTCACATAGTTCTGAAATATAATTGTTTTCCCATTATACTCTCTCTTTCATTTCTTAATCTGTTTATCCAACGGCCATTTCCCCCCATTTTTTACCGAATCCTTCTTCTCCCGCGACAATGGCTCCCTCCTATTGTTCACGAAATCATGGTGATGGAGTCTATAAAATGAGGAGGTGTTTGTGTGGTCAACCATGCAATGTAATTCCGGCATATACATGGAGGAATTTTGGTAGATAATTTCATGGATGTTATAATTACAAGGTATGGTATTTCGAAGTAGGGTTTAGTCGGTCCCAAATTGTTCAATTGGTTAAATTGTTTGTTCAATTAAGTCTAGAGAATGTTTAATTACTGTTCAACTCTGCTACAAAAGTTAGGGTTACAATTAGGAGTGAGCATAAAAGACTGTTGAACCGAATTCTTAAAAAAAATCCCGAGATCGTTCTGAATAGTCCGTTCCGAGTTTAAGACTGAGTCAAGACGAACAATTATTTTCCTATAAGTCAAACTCGGATTTTAAGGCCAAATTTTCGAATGGCCCGGCTCAGCTCGAGTATCAGTAAAAGTCTAAGGCCCTAAACGCAGCAGTTCTTACTAAAAGCACAATAAAAACCTAAGGTCTGATCCATTGGACATAAAAGGTGTGACAACACTACACTAAGGCTTAGTACTTCACATCTTAGCAGCAGTACTTCACATTTCAAAACCCTAATTCATTCCGCAACAACAACAAAACTTCACACCTCCGCAACAACAATCCCGCAGCAGCCGCAGCAGCAATCCTGCAGCAGTCGCAGCATCAATCCCGCAGCACGCGCAACATCAATCCCGTTGTCGCCGCAGTAGTTCCCTTCGCAACATTTCTCAGTCGCAGTAGTTCCTTCCACAGCATCCAACTCTGTCATTTTTTACGAATCAAGCAAAAATTTGGACATTTGTTTTACGAAGACCGAGACCGACAACATCATGGAAACAGAGTTGTTCATAAATTCAAACAAATGCATAGGACTTGGAAGAACAACTATCAGTTGCAAAACGAGAAAATAAAGGCTTAGTCGTCTATGCAGTTGGTTGTAGTGCTATATTGGTGGTTTGTGGTACTTTCGTTGTTACCTTCTTCAAGAAGATGTACTAATGTGTAGTTGGTCTTAGTCTTATGATGTATTTTGAACCTCTTGTCAAACTAATGCAGTGAACTTTCATTGTTCTCTGTAATGTTGTTTTATGCTCTGTAGTGTTATGTTGTTATATACACCATCATGTTTTATGTTATATTGTTATATACACTATCATGTTTTATGTACCATAATGTTTTATGACTTGTTGTTATATGGGGTTCTATGTTTCCTGCATTGTTACTCGAAACATAGCAAACTGAATTGTGCATAAACAAAAACTGAACAACACGAGTTCTACATCAGACGCAAACATGTTTTTACCAAAACCATCATCATCATCACACAAACAAGTTCTACCCTAAACCATCAACATCAGACGCAAACAAGTGCAACACAAAACCATTGTATAACATCAGTTCTACTCAAAGTTAAACTAACCATATCCCAAAAACTTATTCATCATGCTTTCATTGTGTTGATTTCACCCTGGGTGATCTCCTTGGTACTCCTTATCTCTGGTTGAGTTGCCTATTAGGTGTTTGACTTGTCGAAGGCTGAGCTGCACTACAACTAACAAAATCATTCTTCTTTGAAGTACCTTTATCTTTTGAGTTATCTCTCATCCGGTTCTTACCACTCGGTGATAGATCTTTTATGATGACTGGAATTTTCATCATGAACCCTTTCTGCACCAGGTGCATACAGTTAGTATGAAGGTCAATTAATAGAAAACAATAAGAGTAAAAACTTGTCATAAAAGTATTACCGGTATTGGCTGAACATAAATACCTTCTTCTTTCTTCCTAAGTTGATCAAGAAATGGATCCTTAGCGCAAAGTTTACGAACAAATGGCTCCATGACATACATCTCAACGATTCTTGGACGATGACTTCTTAGCTTTCTTAAAATTGCTTGAGCGTCAAATTCACATCTAAATGCTTCAAGGTCAAATGTGGGATCTCCACCGGGTGGTAGGTTAAAAATTGATTTGTTCGGTGTCAATCCACAATAGCACGAACACAGTTTATGAACGGATACATAATCCAAGCTCGTATCATTCATCTCTTGTGATTCAACATTCCCTTGGTACTTCATCCGATGATTAGGTCCTTTAATCCACTTACATTTATACTTGATCGATAACTGAAAAACTTCTTTCTGATCGTTACCCATTCCTAAAATAGTAAAATTACATTGATTCAATCGACCGATTTACTAAGCTTACGAAACATGCACCATGAAATAAGCATTGTTAGAGATTGGGGAAAGAAAATCTTACATTTCTTCTGCCTGTTGTCGAAACAACGATCATATGCAAGTGAAATTTCACCTCACCACCTTGTTGCAAGTTGTGACCGTGCTTGAGACGCACCGTTGGAAATCTATTGCGACGCAAACCAAACGTGAACAAACCAAGCACAGAATTCACTCGTCGAAACAAAATCAAGTCGGAAGCGCCAAGAAATTGAGTAAAAATGGAGGGTTTGGAAGTTCCACCAAGAGGAGAATAAAATGAAACTACAGAAGAATACCAACAGTTGCAAGTGAAGGATTAAGGGGAAAGGGCAATTTTGTCTCTTTTTTTTTGCTTCAGTTTAAATTCACACGAGACAATCATGTGTCAATTAACTGAAAACCTTTACGAAAAGATAATAGTGAGTGCATTTAACAACATCTTCAAACATCACGGTGCACAAAACAACACTTTATAACAAGTGGGTGCATTTAACATCATCACTCAAACATCTGAGTGCATTGTGGCAATTTACTCTTTCTTAAATAATAACCATTGTTATTATTATATGTTCATATATATATTATTCGTATTTTTTTATAAAAATAATAATTTAGAATCATTATGAAATTATATTCATTTGTATAGTGTTTCTATCTAGATTTTGTTTATTTAAATATATATTTTTCGCTGTTATATAATTTAATAAATTTATCTCTTAATATATTAAATTATTGCTTAGTATGGACATTATGTGAATCGCAATAAGGAAATAACAAGGTGTGTACTTAAAATAAAACTCATTGTGAAAATATATGATTTATTTTTATTTTAGAGTTAATATACTCAATGACCACACATGTTTATCCAACGTGACTATAATTATTCATGCTTTTTTACGTTCCTAAATTGTCACTTATGTTTCAGCATGTCACTATTTAATCACGTGAATCGTTAATTAACATTTTTAATATATTTTTTAATTATTAAATAACTGTTATGCCCTTTTTCGTTTATTCTTCCTCTTCCTTCATACTAGCATGTCAAAACCAGAATCATACTATGCAAATCCTATACTCAATCATAATTTGTAAATATCCAAAAACAATAATAGCAAACGCCTTTTCCTCAGTTAACACGGTAAGAATTGTGAAGAAAATGCAACGCAACTTAGAGTAGAAAGGACAAAGCAAAACAAGAACGAAACCCTAGTAGCCAAAGAAGAATTGTGGATCACTTAGCTCTATTCTTTGTCTGTCACCGGGATTAAATAGGAGTAACAACTTACAATAATTGCAGGTACAATCCTAGAAGTAAAAACCCTAGATAAAACAATCCTAAAATAATAAAAGATAACCAACTATCGGAACTTAAATAAATACACTTCCATCTAACTAAAACTGCTAATTAGGTCCCTAAACTTCAAATTCAGGTTGTAATTCAACACTCCCCTCAAGCTGATATTCTGAAAGACATCCTTCAACCCCAACATGTTCAACAAATAATAATGTTGCTGCCTTCCAAGAGTCTTGTGAAGACATCTGCAATCTGCTCATTTGTCTCCACATATTTTGTCTTTATAATACCTGCATTAATTTATTCTCTAACAAAATGACAGTCAATTTCAATATGCTTAGTTCTTTCATGATATATGAGATTAGAAGCAATTTGTATAACAACTTTATTGTCGCAAAACATTGTAACTGCAAATTTACAAAAAAAACTAATTCTTTTAACAAACCTCTTAACCAAATAATTTAAGAAATTGTAGAACTCATACTTCTATACTCTGCCTCAGTAGAAGACCTAGAAACTGTAGCTTTTTTTTTTTTTTTAACATTCCATGAAATTAACGAATTTCCCAATTGAACACAATAACCAGTAACAACCCTTCTACTTTCTAAACAGCTAACTCAATCAAAATCACAAAATGTGACCATTTCATTATTATTATCAACATAAAGCAAAATAGCTAATCATGAGTGACTCTTAACATATCTTATTCTCCTATAAACAACCTCCAAATCCAATATTTTTGGAGATTACATATACCGACTCAAGCACTAAACATAAAAGTAATGTGAGGTCTTGTTACAACTAAATATAATAATTTTCCTATCAATTTTTTGTACATGCTTGAATCAGAAATCAATGAATAATTTTTATTCAGCCCAAAACTTTCATCATATCCTTTAACAGTGAGCTTGAGATTTTTCTCCATTGGAGTTTTACTCGACTTACTACCTAACATTTCAACCTCATAAAGAAGTTCAATTGCATTTTTTCTTTGGCACAGAATGAGACCTTTGTCAAATTTGGTCACTTCTATACCAGGAAAATATTTCAAATCTTTCATTCTTAAATTGGATTGCAAAGTGATTTTTAGCTTCTCAATTAAAGATTTAGTATTTCCAGTTATTAGTAAATCATCAACATATATTAGCAAAATAATAATTTCAGGTCCATTTTTCGTTGTAAATAAAGAAATATACGATTCGATCGGAACTCGATTGAGCTCTAATTGGATTGGGACTCGATTGAGACTCAAGTCTAGATCAAGACCCGGAATCGAGCCCCCTCCCCCCGATTGGGGCTGGTTCGACCCTAACTCGATTAGGGCTCGGGTTGGGTCTTGACCCAAACCTGATCCCCCACCCATGGGGGCAATTTGGGTTAAGACCCTAATTCGAGCCCCCTCGATTGACGCTCAATCGAGTAACAATTGAATCAGATTTAATTGTAAGATTTAAAAAAATTTGAAAATGTTAAATTGTAATTTTTTAATTTTTTATAGTATTTTTGTAATTTTGAAAACTTAGTCAGATAAATTTGGATGGAAAAATTGAGGGAATGGACAAACTTGAACTTTTGTCAAATAAAAAATATATTATTTAAACTTTAAAAGAGAAATTTAAATCTTTGCCAAATTTAAAAAAAAATGCATTATTTTAAATTTGCGTATATGACATATTAATAAATTGACAGTGATGTATATGGCCGACAATGGTACAATGAATACCCGAAAACCAGGATTATAACTGTCATTTTTTATATGGTTAACTGTATCATTATGTTGTTGTGCGTTTATGGTGATGAATTTTCTACATATAATAGTTATGGTTATGATATTTTAGTCATACTCATTGTTATAACCATGATTATTATATACATATAATTATTTAATATTAATATATTAGTATATACTAATAATAAAAATAGAATTAGAATTTTTACTTTTTAAATTTCACGAATTCAGGATTCTAGAATGAATTCTAATTGAATACTATTAATGGTAATTTTGAATGGTGTTATTGTTGAATATTTGTGTTGTTTGTAACATAAATTTATGTATTTATTAAGATAACATAAAGCAATGGTGTTGCATTACTTTCACATGTGGTAATGAATATGAATATACAGGGTAAAACTGTGGTTAATAACCACAATTATGGATACGGTTATGGTATTGGAAATCATACCCGTAAAGGTTATGGATATGGGTATGGTATGCAGTTTGAGAATGTGGTATGATTATGTTATTTGTCATACATGTACCATACAGTCTATTGATGTAACTATTACGAGAAACCATTAGTACCTGAATATTGGTTCTGAGTAACATTTATGACGGATTTACGTGTTATCAATGCTACACAGTATGATAGGAAAATGTGTCAATTTAAAACTATAAAGTGACAATTATTTTCTAGATTCTCGAACGTATTTAGAAGGGAAAAGCATTAAATAAGTACTTGAATTTGACATAGGTTATTGACAGATAAGTATCTAATTTTTTTTTTGCCGCAACTAGGTACTTGAACTTTTTTAAATAAGAACATAAATACCTACTGTTTATTTTTCGTTGATTCTTAACGGAAAAAATCACGTGCGGATCACGTGGTGGCTGAATTTAAGGGTTAATTACCAAACATGTACCTGGACTTAACACGAATTGGAGAGTAGATACCTGAACTTGGTATTTCGAACATGGTTTCAATTTTTTATTTAAAATAAATTTATAAACAATAATTTATATATTTTAAAATTTATATATATATTTTTTTAATTTAGTTTTATTTTTTTTAATTTTAATTTTACTAAAATTTTCCCAAATATATATATATATATAAACATTTTTATTAATATATAAATTTTTAAATTTGTTTTTACCTTTTTTCCTATTTTTTTTTTTTTTTTTTGCTTTTCATCTGCCACGTCACTATTTCGTTAGTCAAACTTGACGATGAACAGTAATTTGGACTAAAGAACAACATTCTGAAACATAAATTACCAAGAAACAACATAAGGATATTAACCGATAACATGAGTCAAACATATGGTACTAATGAAACCATTAACCCTTCATTTTATGTTAAAAACAAATAAAATCTAATGGTTACAAATCCTTCGGTCTTGTCTACCTCGTAACTTAGCCATATGTAATTTTAAAAAAAATGGTTAAATTTGTTATCAGATGATAAGTACGTGACTGATTCTGTTTTTTTTTTTTTTAAACATAATGTTAAATTAAGGTTTGTATTGCTAATTCAAAAAAATGTAGATACTTATTTCCTTTAAAAAAAATAGTATCTAATTTTCAAACCATATAAATTTTATATAGTTATTTAATAATTACCATTTTTTTTAATAAAAAATCATTTTTTACAATTTTGAATTAGTGTAAGCATAAATATTAAAGAATTTTTTAAAGCCACGTTATGTATCTTATTTGCAACAAGATAGAGATATTAATTTGCTTATATATAAAAGTCAGGCAACCTATTTGCAACAAAAACATGTTCAGGTATCTACTCTCCAATTCGTGTCAAGTTTAGGTAGTTGTTTGCTAATTACCCCTTAAATCCAGCCACCACATGATCGTCATGTGATTTTTTCCGTTAAGAAATAATGGAAAATAAACAGTAGGTATTTATTTGCCTATTTAAAAAAGTTCAGATACCTATTTGTGACAAAAGAAAGTTTAGATACCTACCTGCCAAACCTACCAAAAAAATGTTTAAATACCTATTTACTAATTATTTATATTTTCGTTAGATTTTCTCAATATATTTTAGATTCTTTTTTATATTTTTTTACTTTTCATTTGTTACCTCAAGGTCACTTCAACACATGTCACTATTTTATTAGTCAAACTGGATGATCAATTGAGTTTAGATCAAATAATCACATTTATTCAACATAAAAGTGCATTATACAACATAAAAATATTATCCGATCACCTGAGTTAAAATTAAGTATGCATTGAGATTATTAACCTATTAAATAGTTATATATTTATATTTATTACGATGGGTTATTTTTTTAATTAATTGGTGCATATAGTTAACGCAAACTTCATAAATTGGAGGTTTATTCGGAAAAAAAAAACATATCTCTTTGCTTAACAAAAATTTAATATGATTCGTCCATAACCAGGTAAATACCACACGGTGTGTACTTAAAAATTAAAAGTAAAGCTCATTCTAAAAATATAATATAATATTTTTATTTTAAAACATTGTTGACTATTTGTTTTCTACAAAATATTCATTTCCCTCTTAAATCATTAGAATGATCTGATAAGGATAAAATGACGCACATGAAGATATTTTTTTTGTTGTCATTAATTTTGAGACATTTGTTTAAAAAATAAAGACTTTTTTAAAAAGTAGGCACTGTTCAATTTTTTTTTGAAAAAGTAAGTATACTGAAAAAAAAAATATTTAGCAAAATGTATATATTCGCTATTGGGGTTAGCGTTTTTTACAACGTGCGCTACTTTGAGTAGCGTTTTTATGAATTTCGCTAGCCCTAGCAGCGAAGTTTTTTTTTTTACATTTTTGACTTTTTTTGACGATTTGATGTTTAATTTAAAAAAAATCAAAAAATTATTAAAAACTTTTTAAAAAATTACAGTAAGTAGATATTTTAGTTTTGATTCAAATGATGTAAAAAAATATTAAATTTGGACTTACGGATTGACTGTAGGCTCTGCCGTAAGTTGAGATATGAAAATTTGACTTAAAAAAATATAACTCATACCCTGTAATCCAAACTGACCACGGTGAACGTCATTTATGTCGTAATTCAATTATCTACCTAGGGTAATTTTTTTATTAGAAATACAATGATTTTGTAACCTAACATCGCTTGTCTTAAAATTTGACCGAAATAATCAAATGCATTATGTACTAACTCAAAAAAAATCAAAGTGAGTAGATAATTTAATTGCAAATTAAATAACGCTAACTAGACGTTAATTTTTTGCTTTTAGACTGACCGTATAATACAATACGTAATTTACTTCGTATTATATCGTATTATACGGCCAGTCTAAAAGCAAAAAATTAACGTGTAATTAGCGTCATTTAATTTGTAATTAAATTATCTACTCACTTTAATTTTTTTGATTTTTTTGAGTAAGTACATAATTAAATTTCTCACCTAATGCATTTGATTATTTCGGTCAAATTTTAAGACAAGCGATGTTATGTTACAAAATCATTGTGTTTCTAATCAAAAAACTTACCCTAGGTAGATAATTGAATTACGACATAAATGACGTTCACCGTGGTCAGTTTGCACTTACAGGGTATGAGTTATATATTTTTAAGTCAAATTTTCATTTCTCAACTTACGGCAGAGCCTACAGTCAATCCGTAAGTCCAAATTTAATACTTTTTACATCATTTGAATCAAAATTAAAATATCTACTTACAGTAATTTTTTAAAAATATTTGAATAATTTTTTGATTTTTTTTAAATTAAACATCAAATCGTCAAAAAAAGTCAAAAACGTAAAAAAAAATAAAAAATTCGCTATTAGGGGTAGCGAAATTCATAAAAACGCTACCCTAAGCAGCGTTTTTTGAAAAACGCTACCCCTAGTAGCGTTTTTCAAAAAACGCTACTCAAAGTAGCGCACGTTGTAAAAAACGGTACCCCCAGTAGCGAATATATACATTTTGCTAAATATTTTTTTAGTATACTTACTTTTTCAAAAAGAATTTGAACAGTGCCTACTTTTTAAAAAAAGTAAAAAATAAAGCGACAATCTGCTATCCTATTTTTTTAGGGAAAATTTATTTGCAGACTAAAAATTATTTTTAACATACCAATTTTGTTAAAATACCAAAATATCCTAATAGTATATTACATATTTGCCCTTTATACTGAATTGATCATAAATTACAAATTATTTTAAGTTATTATGTTGATTCTCTTTCATCGCAAACTACACATTTACTATTATCATCTTTATCACTATCAGTTGTGACTCCTCAATTGTTATTCTCCAATCGTTGTTCACAAGTTTGCCACATTCATCTTCATCCCCCTAAAGTCATTACTGTTGTCTAGCAGACAACTATTTTTACTCTTGAAATTATTTACTCAAACAACTTGACATCTTTTTATTGAGATAATTTTTGTTTCTATAATTATTCATAATTTTATCATTTTTCCATGAAATGATTGATTGAGATCTTTTAATTTTATGTGTGAATCCTTAAAAACTCAATACAAATTTGGTGGAATCAACACGGCGTTGCTGATTTCTCCTCTAATAATCGGTCCGCACTTACCGATTTAAAACTAAAAAATCGGGAATGCCTAACCAATTTTTGAGTTAAAAATCGGTAAGTGCATACCAATTATTAGAGGACAAATCAGCAACGTCGTGTCAATCCTACCAAGTTTTCGCTGAGTTTTTAAGGATTCACACATCAAATTAAATGATTTAAATCAATGATTTCATGGAAATTTGTTAAAATTACGGATAATTATAGAAAAATGAATTATCTGAAATAAAATATGTCAATTGGTCAAAAAAAGCGATTTCAAGAGTTAAAATAATCGTTCGCTAGACAAAAGTAATGACGTTAGGGGAACAACAACCGTGGAACTAAGATGAGGGTGACGAAGTGATGAACGACGATTAAAGAATGACAATTGAGAAGTCACAACATAGGGTGACAAGGATGGATAGTAAAATGTGTAGCTTGCGGTGAAGAAAGTGAATCAACATGAATAATTAATTGGTCTATGGAAAATAATTGTAATTTATCAATTTAGTACGAAGGACAAATATGTAAAATATTATTAGAACATTTTGGTATTTTAATAAGATTGGTCTTAAAGCAAATAGAATTTCCCATTTTTTATTGGTAAAATATCACATTGCCCCCTAATATTTGACCAGATTTCGAGTTTTCCCCTAAAGTTTAAATCGTAAATTTTTCTTCCCTCATGTTTGACCAAAGTGCAAATTTGCCCCATCCGTCAACTTATATATCACAATTTAACCATCTCAAACTTTTTTAAATGTTATAATTGAATCTCGATTTGATCGGGACTCGATTTAGGGTTGAATCAGCCTCCAAATCGATTGGGGTCCGATTGAGCCCCAATCGAGGGACTCGGGTTTGGGTCTTGACCACAACCTGGTACCCTACCCATGGGGGCTCAGTCTGGTTCATGACCCATAATCGAGTCTCAATTGTAACATTTGAAAAAGTTTGAAATAGTTAAATTGTGACATTTTTGAAAGTTTTCTGTTATTTTTGTAATTTTCAAAACTAATTCTGTTAAATTTGGATTCAAAAGTTGACAGAGCAGACTTTGGCCAAATATGAGGGAAGAAAAATTTACGATTTAAACTTTAGGGGAAAAACTCAAAATCTGGCCAAACATTAGAGGGCAATGTGGTATTTTAACTACTCGTGTTGTGTATACATGTGACATGTTTAGACACATTTAACTATTTAAGTATAATAATAATAAAAATATTGAAATACTCACTTTTTAATATTGAACTTTGAAGACCTTACTTTGTATATATGGATTTTTGTTCTGAAAAATATGTTAAATAACTTGTGAAATTAGTGAATTCAGTGTCTAACTGTGTCATGTTTAATCATGTTGTATCGTGTTTAATTGTGTCTTGTTTAATCGTGTTGTGTCTAATCTTGTCGTGTCGTATGACCCAACATGTTTTCACTTTTTTTGTAATTAATGAAAGTTAATCGTGTCACGTGTAATCTGTTAGGTAATAGTGTTGTGTTCGTGTTTGAAGTTTTAAGACACGTTTAAGACTTATCCGTTTAGACACAATACATTTTTAGACATGATTAGTGACACGAAACGATTAAACACGAGTCGATTATCACCAAACGTAACATTTCGTTTGTCTTATAACCTTTGAAACCCTACATTTGTTTGTTGTCAGATATTTTTTTGTCATCACTAACTCACTACTACACTTTGACATTCTGCATTCTGCATCACCACCACCACCCTCTCCATCCTCATTTCCACATCTTTATCTTTCTACAACTACGAAAGCAAGCCATTTCAGAAACAGAGATTGAGCGCTCAACTAAGCAGAATTTGAGTATCAATGGTGTTCTTCATTGTCTTTACATGCTCCTCCTAGTTACTCAATCATTGCACATTTCCATATTCCACTTCCGGCCAAAATTTCGGTTCTTGAATCGGTTCAAAGTTTTTACTTTTACCCATCTGTGTTCTTGAAGCTCTGGTGGTCCCTCAAAGGGCGGAAGCCTCCAACATCGACATCAACTACGACCAGATCGAGAACAACCTACCGTCCTCGGAGCAGGCAGTAGCGCTGGTGAAGTCCCTCGACGTTAGCAAGGTGAATCTCTACGACGCAGAATCCAAGGTGTTGTGCGCTTTCGCCAAGATCGGGATCGAGTTCACGGTTGGTCTCTATTGAAACATGCTTTCCACAATATAGTCAACTTTACCTTGTATTCTTCCACTATCCCATGTTTTCATACATATATTCTTCCATGTATTCATCCACTATGTATTGTCTTAGTATAGGACAATTAACTATCATAATTTAGTAGAGTTTAGATCTATAAATGTAATGTATCATGTACAAAGTATTGGAAGTCGAATGATAAGTTTTGAAGCTTCAATATTCTTCAGTAATCCAATCTAACATGGTATCAGAGTCAATTCCAAATTAGATTTTTAGTTCTCCAAATAACAAACCTGAAAGCCAATCTCAGTCGTCCAGCTCCAGTCCTGCTCGTGCCCAGTATTCAGCCCAGCTCGCCCCGAGCTTCCAGCCCATCTCGCCCCATTCCAGACTGCAGCTCTGCAGTCGGTGCTCGAGTTCAGCTTCTTCGCCTCAGCTCACCTTCCTTGCTGCGTTCCCCTGCTCTACTCCAGTCGCCGAGCCTTTGCCAGTTCGCCTCCAAGCAGCTTGCCTCCAGTCGCCGAAGGCAATTTCCGGAGCTCCAGCTCTCCTCTAGCGCAGTCGAGCTCCAGTCGAGCTACACGGATTCGTCTGCAGCTCCGTTCAGTCGTCCAACAACTCTCGTTGTTGCGTCTTCTCCAGCACGCAGGGACAGACAGTGGAAGACATCAGGTGAGCTCTCTTTTTGAAGACATCACGTGAGCTCTCTTTTTGAAGACAGACAACTCTCCTTTTGAATATAACACAGTTTGATAGTAGTTCAGTTCAGTTTAATTGATAACACAGTTTGATTTGCTGATTTAATTCAGTTCGGTTCAGTAGTCTGGTTTAGTAGTCCACCAAGAAACTATACTCAAACATGTCAGAATTTAGTGAAACATCTGACAACAACACCAATCGAAATTCAACCAACGTACCAGAGGAGTTCATGCTGAAAATTGCAGCGCTACTCAGGTTACAATCAGCAACAACAAATTCTGAGAATTTGTCTCTTGGAATAAATCTCATCGGGGACAATTACACGTTATGGGCAACATTAATGAGGCAAGCAATCGGAGGCAGGGGAGAGGCTCTCACATTACCGGAGAACTATCACCCCCTTCGAAAGCAGATCTTACATATATACACTGGAATAGAACGATCAATGCGTATTCACCTGGTTGATTCAAAATATAGAGTCAAACATGGTGACCAACGTTTCACAGTACCCAACCGCGAAGGCTCTGTGGGATGGACTAGCTCTCACATACGGCTTGGGAATAGATTCCCTACATGTATTCGATCTCCACAAACGGGCAAACACGTTAAGACAGGGATCACACACCTTAGAGGAGTGTTGGAACAAACTTCAGAGCATCTGGATGGCCATCGATCGGAGGGACCCGAATCCAATGAAGGACCGTGAGGATATTCGAATCTACAACAACAAAGTTCAAGAACAAAGACTTTATCAACTGTTGACAGCCCTCAACAACAAGTTCGATCCGATCAAAAAAGATATACTGAAACATGAACCTCTTCCCTCAGTCGAATCGGCTTACGCCACTGTACGGAGGGAGTTCGCCAGACTTCACATACTAAAAGTGGCATCCTCCGACTTCGACTCATCATCGGGAATCGGAGTGAGATTGATGACCAAAATCCCGGAGGACCGAAGCGGAAGGAACAAACCCCGATGGGAACCACCTCATAACAATGACAGGGAAGATAAATCGAAGTTGGTTTGCACTCACTACTGGATGAGGAAGCAAACGAAGGAAAGATGTTTTCGGATCATAGGCTACCCGGAGTGGTGGGAAGACAACCATAAACGGGTCACCGAACGAATACCGGCAAAGGAGCAGTTGCCGTCAGCGGTCTGAACACCAACACAGAGATGACACCATCGGGAAACCCCGTGGAATGCTACGCGGGCATAGCCATAGGGAGACAAGATTCACCAATCAGACATTCCTACGAAGAAGATAATTGGGCATGGTACTAAGCGAGGAGTTTATTTTTTTTACTATGTTTTTGTTGTTGTTTTGTTTTTTGCTTGCCTTTCTTAAAAAAACGAAAGGATGAAAAACAAATCTGCGATGTTTGTATATTGTGCAAGTTGAGCATTAAAGATCCACTGCTCAACTTAAGGGGGAGTGTCAAACAAATCCAGAGCTACCCTAGATCCGATAGGGTCCAACAAATCCAGAGCTACCCTAGCTCCGATAGGGTCCAACAAATCCAAAGCTACCCTAGCTCCGATAGGGTCCAACAAATCCAGAGCTACCCTAGCTCCGACAGGATCCAAAAAATCCAGAGCTACCCTAGCTCCGATAGGGTCAAACAAATCCAGAGCTACCCTAGCTCCGATAGGGTCAAACAAATCCAGAGCTACCCTAGCTCCGATAGGGTCCAACAGAAAATCCAGAGCTCCCCTAGCTCCGATAGGGTCCAACAACAAAATCCAGAGCTGCCCTTGCTCAGATAGGGTACAACAACAAATCCAGAGCCTCCCTAGCTCTGATAGGGTTCAACAACAAATCAGAGCAACTCAATGGTGGACCGACAAACCAAAACAATCAATGGAAGGATTTTCAACAATTTTATTGTCAAGTTAAACATTGGAGATTCCAGTGTTCAACTTGAGGGGGAGTGTTGAAACATGTTTTCCACAAAAGAAACAACTTTACCTTGTATTCCTCCACTATCCCATGTTTTCATACATATATTCTTCCATGTATTCATCCACTATGTATTGTCTTAGTATAGGACAATTAGCTATCATAATTTAGTAGAGTTTAGATCTATAAATGTATGTATCATGTATAAAGTATTGGAAATCGAATGATAAGTTTTGAAGCTTCAATATTCTTCAGTAATCCAGTCTAACAGTCTCAGGAACGAATACTTTGACCCAGATGAGCGACCCGAGTCGGGCCATGGCGTGGGGAACAAGGTCCTCACCAACACCACCTCGTTGTTGGCGTTCTACTGTCGGTGATGCATAATGTCTATAATGCCCTCGTCGATCTCGGCCTCAACCACCAAATTACCGTTACTATGCCGCACTCCCTCTCTTTGCTTGAAACCTCCTACCATTGTTAACAGAATCAGACCGACCTTCAAACCGGCGAGGGGCCCAGTTCCCGGTTCGGCCAGTTGGACCCGGTTCAACATGTGGTTCACTATTCACAAAAAAAAAATGAAAATACAATTACAAACTACATAGTCTCAAACACACACATAATTACCTCAAACACACATAAACTACATAGTCTAAAACATACACATTACTCTCAAACACAATATAACACAACATAATTATCTCAAACTTTGAACATACATAACACAATAGTCTCAAAATCAAACACAATAGGTCTAAACTTTAAACATAACTTAAAAACCGAAAAAGTTGATCGGTCGAACCGAAGAAGTCGGTTTAAACTGAAAAGAACCACCAAAAAAATTTAAACCACTCCAAAAAAAAGAACCGGAAAGCGACGGGTCCAAACTGGTTCAAATACTATTCATATGCATTTCGGTCTTTTAACTGAACTAAACCGAAGAGGGGTCCGGTTCCCTATCGGACCGCCGATTCCGTTCTGATAACACTTCCTCCTACCCTCCCTCCAGCAACAGGTAATTAAATAAAGGACATGGGTCCAAAGTCCCCATTCTACGGTCAAGATTTAATTATGAGAATGATTAACGAACGAGATGCGATTCTTCTAGTATTATTTATTTATTTAATATTATTTTTTGTGTGTAGGCTTAGGGTGACATTCGTATCGTGTCTAATCTTGTCGTATCACTAATCGTGTCGTGTCTAAATGGATAGATATTAAACGTGTATCGATATATTAAAGGGTTAATTGTCAATTTTCCCCCTAATGTTTGGACCGAATTTAAGAATCCCCCTTGAAGTTTAAAATTTTAAATTTTAGTCCTAATGTTTGGACGTCATCAAAAATCGCCCCATTCCGTCTTCAGGTCGTCTGATTCAAACGGAAATCCCGTCACGTGCTTTGCACATGCGTTTTCTTAAGATACAAAGACAAAAATGCCCTTATTTAAGTAATATATGATCGAACCTGTCTAGCAGACCACGAAACGAGACATGGTTATTCCACATTGGCTGTGGAGGACCCCAAAATAAAAGTTGGAATGAAAAGGAAAGGAATCACAGTATGCATTTCATGGCAGTCATTTCCAAGGAAATATTCTCCAAATTCTGGATTTATCAATAAGAAAATTAAATTCGAATGGAGTATGTAGGTAAATTCAAGTTTTTACTGTGCTTCAGATTCAGCTATTTCTGTCCAAACAGCTAAACTAACACTTCTACACAAAATATAGTCCGTTGTATTTCAGCTTGAATCTCCACACCTCTAATCTGCTTCTTATTTTGTAGATTTCCAATCACCGGACTTATACATTGCCAATCTTCTCTCATCCAACACGAGAAGAATATCAGATAATAACCATAGAAGTTGCATCTTTATCAAGCATACGAAGCTTAATCATCAGCATTTTGTATGCCTATTTCTAGTGTATGCTGACTGTTGTAATGCAACAACTTAGCCAGGGACGAATAGAATCAAAATGACAAATTTCGCATGGCGATGCCATTCAATTACCAGTTCATGCAACCATAAAAACTCCAATACTTGTGTATCATCAATTAGGAAATACCAAAATCAAGAGAGCTAAGAGAGGTACACACAACCTTTCCCTGCTCAAGAGCTTGAACTAGACTCTGCTTCACTGTTCAACAGACACACCCATTAGCAAGCTCCACTCATTCCTCGACTATTGCACCGGCTTCACCTTCATTAATCATCGCTCTCTCTACTCCAATCTCCTCTCTGAACTCGTTAAGTATCACATTAATCCTCTTCCCGTGCTGAGCATTCATAATATAGTTGACAAGCTGAAAAAATACAAATTCAACTCAGTTTCATGTACAAACACACATCCGAATGAGACTGAAGGCGGAGTCTGGGCGAGGCGCGGAGTCGAGTCTCTGAAGTCTGGGCGAGGCGCGGTGATTCTGCTGAAGGTGATTCTGTCTGGGCGAAGTGGAACTGTTGCTTAAGGGAGTCTTAAATTTGGTATGTGTAACTACCGAATGAGTTCCTTGGCCTCCTTGTGTATATGGAGAAAAACCGAGGTGATGAACTGAAATAAGGGCATTTTTGTCTTTGTATCATAAGAAAACGCATGTGCAAGACACGTGACGGGATTTCCGTTTGAATCAGACGGTCTGAAGACGGAATGGAGCGATTTTTGATGACGTCCAAACATTAGGACTAAAATTTAAAATTTTAAACTTTAAGGGGGATTCTTAAATTCGGTCCAAACATTAGGGGGCAAATTGACAATTAACTCTATATTAAATATGAATACGCTACGATTAATTTGCAGACCAGACGTGACACGATTAACTTTAATAATCAACAAAAAAAAAACTGAAAATATGTTGAGTCATACAACACGACACAAAAATTTTAAGCATTATATGACACAACACGATTAGATGCGAAATTCACTAATTTCGTAAGTAATTTCACATATTTTGTAGAATACAAATTCATACATATAAAGTAATGTCAATAGTGTGATTCAAATTGAAACTAGTGGGTTTAGGGTTAGCTTTCAAAATTTGAAGAAATAGAATTAAGGGTTAATTAATTAATTGGTTACACATGTTTCAAAATGTGATTAATTGGTTTTGCTATGTGACTAATTGGTTACACATGCTTTTCCAAATGTGATTAATTGGTTATTCCGTTAGTAAACCGTTAACTTTAACGTTAATTCATTTTTTAACATATTATTGAATTGTGAAATGACTATTATGCCCTTAGTTGTATTGAAGAACACATGGAAGGATTGAAGAACCAAAATCGAATCAAATTCGATTTGATGTTCTTGAGAACCCAGAAATGCTGTTTCTGGGTTCTTAGAACCCAGAAATGCTGTTTCTGGGTCTGGGTTCTAAACCCAGAAATGTCTGTTTCTGGGTTCTTGCATTTTTGCGTTCTTCACATTGTGGGTAACATGTCGAACTTTTTAATCACATCATTTCAAACAACAGTATCCATTTAATCATATTATAGAGAAACATGTATGACCTTTTAATCACATTATAGAGAAACATGTATGACCTTTTAATCACATTATAGAGAAACATGTATGACCATTTAATCACATTTGGTGATAACATATACTGCAATACAGAACTTCAAGAACCCAGAATTGCGATTCTGGGTTCTTGAAGAACCCAGAAACAGCATTTCTGGGTTCTTCGATTCTTGTTCTTGAAGATGATGATGTGTTCTTGAAGATGATTCTAGGGGTAATTACGTCATTTTACGTATCTAAATAGTGACTTAACTGTGATTTCTAACGGTGAATAGTAAAAAAACCAAATAGTCACATTTCAAAACCAATTAATCACATTTTGAAACATGTGTAACCATTCTGAACATTGGTCAAACATGTGTAACCAATTAAGTAATTAACCCTAGAATTAATTATAGGTTTAACTTTCAACATTTTTAAAAGTTGAGGAAGCAAATTGTCCAAACTGGACCTTGAATAGTTTCCTCATTAGCTGCAATGTGGGACATCATATGTGTGCAACCCAGAAATGCGACTTGTGTTGCATTAAACCAAAACACTCCCTTATGCAAATGAAGTGCTGCTTGCGTAAGATTTATAGAGAATGTGATACTTCAGCTTGTATCACATTGAAAAGAAAGAAGAGGCTGAACTCCCTTATTAGTGCAGTGTTTGGTGCAGTTAACCAATTCTCACAAGAAAATTATACCATTTTTGGTTGAATTATATGCCCTTAACAGATCGATCTTTTTGAGTATTACATTGGTCGATAAATCTTTTGCAGGTTTCACCAAAGACTTGGTAAAGTTGGTGGCCCAAATAATGAACTTCCACCGCAAAATCGGGTCTCCTATCCTCATAAATGCTTACCCATTCTTGGCATACAAGGCAAACCCGAATCAAGTGCCTCTAGACTTCGTGCTCTTCCAGTCGTCCGGCCCTGGCATTGTAGACCCTTCCACCAACCTCCACTACGACAACATGTTGTTTGCACAGATTGATGCCATGCACTCTGCTCTTAAAGCCAATGGCCTCTTGATGCCATTGGCTTTAAGAGCATGGCCATTCATATCTCAGAGACCGGATGGCCATCATCAAAGGGAGATGAAGACGAGATAGGTAATCCTTGTATTGATATCCTGCATTGAATGGTATAGGAGGAAGGATATGATTTAGGGGTGTTAATTCGTGTCAACAGTTCAATCATGGGTCGTATTAAGTATGAGTTGTGTTAAAATATATTCAACTCAAACACGACCCGAGATTCATGATGACTTAATTTTAAAGACTCAAACACGACATACGGGTCCACGGGTCAACCCGCATGACCTGTAGACCCGTGACATTTTAATTTCTACAATATGAAGTTTGCGGGTCAACTCGTTGACCCATATGAGTCACTCATTCATTCAATTCACGTGACTCATGCAACCCAAGTAACACATGCGACTAATATACCCCACACGACCCATGAACATTTATATAATATATTGTTATACGGATCCATGGGTTGACCAACAGGTAGATAGGTACGATCCAAACCCAATCTCATTTTTCATACGGGTTAAATGAGTCGTATCAAAATGACATGCAAATTCAAAATTTTCGACTCAAATACGACCCATGGGCCGATCACCCATGAGTCGTGTCCAAAATTGACACCCCTATTGCGATTGAACCACCTTATATAGTGTAAACACTTGGCCTATCTAAGAATTTTAAGTGTATATACATTGTTGAGTATAGTTGAAGAAGATTTTTTGTTTTAACCTGAGCCTAAATGAGAATGATAGATACTTAGAATTTGAAATTCAAGTGATTAGATGGATACGGTTGATAATGTTGTTATATGAATCGACAGGTGCAACACCTGAGAATGCGAAGAAGTACAACGGGAACTTGATCAAGATTGCATCGCATAAGGGTACGCCAATGAGACCCGACTCCGACCTCAAAATGTATGTGCATGCTCTATTTAACGAGAACCAGAAGCCCGGTCCCACTTCTGAAAGGTACTATGGTTTGTTCAATCCAAACGGGTCTCCGGTGTACTCTCTAGGGATCTCAAATAAGAATGGTAGCTCTGGAAGTGGAAGCTCGACTAACCCTATCACCAATTCTAGCAATGGTGGGGTTTACGGTTTACCACCACCCAGTCCAAATTGCTACCTCTCGATCACTTCTGGCTCGGTGAATATACATATATCTGGGCAAATCGTATTCAAGAATAAAATTACAAACACAAATTTATTATTTTATCGTGTGTGTTGTAATAGGTAAACTCGTCATGTTATCATATTATTGTTCCATTTTATGGCGTGCACAATGCAGTCTTTTCGTAGGAAATTGTCAGCCCATATCCACCGGAATGGAATGGAATGAAATGAACGCTTTCTCCTCAATCCTGAAATGTTTAGAGACAGATTAAAGACTCGTAATAGCATTGGCACGACAAATAACTACAAGGCATGCAGAGATCAGTTCTGTTGCATCCTGTGTAACCATGAAGAACAATGCAGTATGTTCGGGCGTACCTCTTTATTACTGATTCAGTTCAATTGATTCTCTTTTGAGATTGTTTGTGCTCTTTCTTAGCTGAAGAACATTTTGAAGATGAAACTGCATGATCTTTAGAATCTGACAGATTTTGCAAACATTTTAAAAGAACCATGGTTAGGATTATCAGCAAAATTTCCAACTTTCCTAATCATTAGCACAAGAAGGTCAGTTCATGATATCTAATCTAATCTAATATCAAAGCCTGTATCACATCTAAACAGTTAAATATAAACAATCTATATCAGCAGATTGAAGCATACCGTTTTTGTGTGTCATGAATATGATGAACATTTTGGTTATGGAAGCGTACCACGAGATTTTCTGTACACATACCACCAGACACTGGGCAAAACATGGTGCATCTTATCTTCAGTGAGTCTCAGTTTTTTAGGCTTATCAACAGGTTGCTCCACAGCAATATGACCATCTGAAACAGATTTGGCAGCTGAAGGATCCGTCAAGTTCCTGTTCTCCATACTTTAAAAATTAGTATTAAAGATCTCTAACACCCTATCTTCATAAATAACTGAAGAGAATCTGCACTGAGCCTGGATTAGTAAATGGACCCCAAATACTGAAAAACATCTGTAAGTTAAAGCTTGAACGATACTGAACCACAATACTATACAATGCAGCTGAACAGGAACCAAAATATTGGAAAATCCTACAGCAAAGGGCAATTTTGAGAACATCGATGCCAATGGCAATTAAATTACCTGCTCTAGGGGGACTGATTCTTTTCTTTGCATCCAAATCCTTTTCAGCATTCCTCGACTTCCTCTTTTTCCCGCTCACTTCATTAGGGATGTCATTATCTTCTTTCATTTGCTTACTAGAGTTAGAGTGTATAAGAATTGGCCTAATCAATGTCTTCTCCTTCTTCAAATCAACTTCTTCCATCAAGGTCTTTCTTTCTTTCACCACTCCATTCCTTTCGTATCCATAATCCTCACCATTGCCACCTTTACTGACAAGGCTCACAACATTTGTAGCTTGATCTCTTTCACTATCATCCACTTTAATTCTATCACCTTCATTGGTTCTTTTACCATCCCAACAAGGAAACTCCCTATACTTAAAGTTCAAATTCTTGGGCACATAACCGCTACACTTCCACAGCTGCTGCGAAAAAATTGGAGTTGGACCACTAAACAACCTAGGATCTCCACCAGGGATCCCTTGTACATGAGATCTCTCTTCCCTAGTCCAGAGCCTAATAGGATGCCGCCGAGAAGCAACACTCATGGTGGCATACGAACTCTCCATCCTCACAGTCTTGACTGGCAATTCAACCAAAAGTTGTGCTACCTCCGCCTCCTCGCTATCAACATGGTTCTTAATCTTACACTTACTGCACGTAAACTCCTCCTGCCCCTTCACGTATCGAGAGCATCTCGTGTGTTCCCAGACACCGCAGACGTCGCAATTAACCATCTCTTCTCCATCATCAAAGTTCACGCCGCAGATGCAATCCACAATCCATGACCCTTCCACCCAATCGTCGGGCGGCGGTGCGCACTGCAGCTGTGATCCGCCCTTCATCACTGTCGCTCAATGTATAGACGAGAGAAAAGTTATACCTGGTTGCGTAAAATCAGAATCATCAACTGCTACGGAGGCGATCGACACCGTCGCCTACAGGGTGGCTAGCTTCACTGCTTGCTTCGGACTACAAAGAGGGAGACCAATCGGATCTTGAATCAGCACGGAACGACAATGGCCGAGTCCTCTGTCTTACCTAAACAGTAGTCGAGGCTCAAAGACTGATTTGCCCCGAGTTATTGGGCCATATCGAGCTGTCGTGTACTTACTCAGGCCCATTATACAGTTTAGTAAAGGCCCAATTCGTCTGTCATTGTTGGGCCTTAATTCCGACCACGGTTCAGAAAAACTCACCGAATCAAAATTCAAATGCATTGTGCGTCCAAACAAATTCTATTTTTCTCCTCACCTTACCTCCCATTGGCCATTGGTGTATTAATATTAGAGAATATTTAAGTTGTAACTTGTAACTGTAAGTGTTACCAAAATCTCTAAAGATTAAAATATTATTTACTTTTTGACATTATTTAAAATGTGCATAAATGAGATCAATCTAATGGGACATGTATTAAGGTATATGATACTAGGTGAAATCTTAATGTTTAAACACTTGTTACGAGATAAGAAATAACACTTAGGTAATGATGAGTATTCACATAAAGACGAGTGCGTTCGTACACAAATCTCGCTCGCAGAATAATAACTTTCTGCATAATTTGCTTATTAAAGATGAAACATAACTCGTAAAGATATTTTTTATTTACTAAGGTTATAATTCCTCTTTACATTAGGATACGAGACGAGGTATATGAAAAATATCTTAACGGTAAATGATCCAATATTAACATCAATGTTAGGGTTTAACAATATAAATACACTATGTTTATAATTTTTTTAGATACATTCAATATTTTCACAATATACGTTTAAGAATCGGAGAGGAGTCCAAATGAAAACCTCTACATGCCCCTTTTTGTAGGTGTTTGGTTCAAACTCCGACGACTAGGATCAACACCAAACGAGTTTCACGGCCAATTTTGGTACCTTGTCTGAACACTTGGCCCGTCTGTGGGAGATAAACAAAAAAAAAGGGAAAAGTATGAAAAAACACCCGGATGTTTTTTTTTTGCAACTACACCAACATGTTTTTTGACGCAATTAAGTACGCTCACATGTTTCATTTTGTATGTAACTCCACCTTCTGTCAAATTGAATCGTTAATTGTCATGTGCACGGCACATGACACCGTTTATTTCGGTAAAAAATGGCAGTCAAAAGACACTTGTACCCCTGAATGTCAGTTTTGAACAGACCCCCTAGCTTCTTCATTCGATATCCCTATTTTCTTCCACCGAAGTTGTCCATCCTTCCTTACCGAAACCCCAATCTCGTTCCACCGAAGCTTCCGAGTCCCTACTAAAACCTAGTCCCTTCCTTCCACCTTGTTCCAGTTCGTCACTCCGATTGTCCCTCCATTTCGGTTGTTTCAGACGTATTGTCACCCAGTCCCTGCGGTTGTTTCAGACCGACCATCTGCACTCCAATTATGGTGGTAAGTCTAGACTTTTGTTGGATTTTAATGCCTTACTTGTTGTGGTGTTTGTGGTTATCTACTGTTTGACCGAAATGTTCGGTTTTACTGCCTTGTTGTGCTGTTGGATTCGGTTTTACTTCCTTGTTGTCTTGTTGCTGTTGGGTTCGATTTTAATGCCTTGTTGTTCGTTCAAAGGTGGTGCTCCAAAATGTACAAGGATCGTGGGAAAACTTACAGGTTAACGATTCACTACGATGGAAGTTTAGTCAATACAAATTGGGTTGGAAAGAAAGAGATTACCGATTTAACTGAGGATATAATCAGTTATGAGACACTGGATGTTTTTTTGTAGTACTACGGCTTAGTCGCAGGATGTTGTATTTGTTATCTCCCCCATAATGCTTATTTGAAAACAGAAGTTTTGAAAAGTGATGTCGATGTAAAGGAGATGTTGTCTCGGCAGCATGGGAGTGTCGACCTGAGTATGTATGTGCTGCCCCCATTTGATCCGGATGTATGTGCTAAGGAACCAGTAATGGAAGTAATTCGTCTAAAGTCCATTGCACGGATAGAGGAGGCTTTACGAAGGCAAATGTCGGTTGACAAAGGGAAAGCTCTGATGGATACAACCCCCCCTTCAAGAGACAAGGGAAAGGGTCTTGCGTAGCCACATTTGGAGGAGTTCGCTTTATCATCATCAGATGAGACAGATTCATGGTCAGATGCTATATCCAATCCAAATTGGAAAGCCGACAAAGATGACATTGATGAAGATGACGAGGAGACTGAAGTTAGGTCCCATAAGAAACAAAGAAAGCAGAAGGAGGGTAAAGTTGAGATTGGCCGAAGGAATGGATTGAATGAGGGTGTTGAAGATTTACTATACGGTGTAGACTAGGAAGATGGCATGACTCGGCAAGTTCACGTTGTGGAACCGGTTGTCGTTGTCCAAGCTGGGTGCCGAAGTGATACCTTAACAACTCCTGTCGGCTCTGATGTTGAAGGTGACATAACAAGTGCAAGGACATATAAGATATTTGATGAAGATGTGAACATAGAAAATACGGACAATCAGAGGTCGAAGAGAGTTCTTAAGTTAGGGATGAGGTTTGTAGATGGCCTTGCATTCCAGAAGTATGTCATTGAACACAACATTGAGGAGGGGTACGAACCCGATTTTAGCCAAAAAAAACTCTGACTGTGTAGTAATTGTTTGCAAGCAAGGTTGTGGGTTCAAGGTGGTTGGTGCGAAGCTCAACAGGGAAAAACCTTTTCAAATTCGGGTTTAATATTAACATATTGTTTGTAACTGATTTTTCGCTTTTATGGTATTAGGGTTTAATAACAGATGTGCAACAGACTATGCTCGGTAGTGATCACAGATTTTGTGCCAGACACATACATCAAAACATGTTTGCAAAGCAATTCAACGATGTCGGGTTATAATCCAGGTTCTGGCCTGCAGCATGCGCGTACAATTATCACAGGCACAAGGTTCATATGGAGTGGATCAAATTGCATTTCAATAGTGCGTGAGAATACCTGACGCAGATTGACCCAAAGAAATGGTGTAGGTACGAGTTTCACCCAGAATCTAAGACTGGCCTTGTTGTGAACAATTGCTCTGAAAGTTAGAATAGCAAGATATTCCTTGCCCGTGATAAACCTGTCATAACACTCATGGAGAGTATTCAGAGAATGTTAATGACTGATTTCCAAATGAGGAGGCAAGAGGCGAACAGTCACGAAGGTGTGCTGATGTCTAACATACTGGAAAAGATTAAGAAGAAAAAAGCTTCAGCAAGAGGAATGCAAGTCTTATATGCTGGTGATGGTGAATATGAGGTACAAATTGGGAGCATGTACCAACATAAGGTGGACCTGAATGCAAAAACATGCAGCTGTTTAGAATGAGATTTATCGGGTATTCCATTCCCTCATGCGGCAACATGTTTGATGAGTGCTCATACAATGGACTTTGCTGAATATGTTCACACATGCTATCATATCTCGACTATGTGGATGATTTATGCACAAATAATTCACCCACTACCTGGTGTCGATGATTGGGTGAAGGTTGACTCCCTACCTATTGATCCACCAGATGTGAAGAAGTGAGGTGGAAGACCAAAGAAGAAACGAACTAGGGTAGCTACTGAACCCAGGAACAAGAGCAAGAGTAAGTTAACAAAGCATGGATTGAAACAATTTGTTCAATTTTCAACATCACGGGTCACAACAAGATAGGATGACCTAGGTCCAAGAGTGGTGGATAAGTACAACCAGGGGGAGTTATGTACGCACCAGTCAGGCAACAGAACACGTTGAAACTCAAAAATCGCAGCGTGCTGCGACGCAAAGAAAGGTAACACGTTTGTCTTGGTTTCACATTTTGTTATTATCATTGTGATGTTGTCTTCTTATACATGTTCATTGTTTTTGGTATCAAAGAAGCGAAAGGGAGGTGTTCGGAGGAAGTTGAACACCGACCAAGAACCAACTTAGGCTCAAACATATGAAACACCCAGAAATGTGGCACCTGCACCTACGGTTCCAATGAATGTGGAGTCTCCAAAGTGAACTAGAAGGGTCAAGTTAACAGTGCGAAGAAACAAACAAAAGGTACAATAGGGTTCATACGATAAAAATAGGTTTGGATATCATCTTCACGATTTTGGGTAATGTAGGTCGGCCGACCATCTTCATCGAAATCGGCACCAATCCAGCTTGACTCGGACAACGATGTTGATAGAGTGAGATCAAGTGCCCCTGAGTTGTCAACTTGTCGGGAATTAGTCTTATCTCCCCAACCACTTAAAACGGGAAAAATCAAGATGAGGACTATGCAACGCGGTACTCGCATTTCACCGCACTTTGTCCAGAGATCTACTCAGTGAAAGGACATTTGTTTGGGTTTGAAGCTTTGTTTGGATGGAACTGTTTAGTAGTTGTTGTTTTCTTGGATGTTAAGTTCGGTTATTTTTTATGTTTGGTTCGGTTCGTTTGGATGTTATTTTTGAATGATAGGTTATTTTGGATCTGTTTCGGTCGCCGGATGTTTGGTTTGGTTGTTTTGGATGTTGTATATAAACAGGATGTTTTGGATGTCGGTTATTTTGGATGTTCGGTTAAGTTCAATTGGAATGTCACTTACGGTTATTACATACATAATGGTGCAAAAACCGACAAGGACGAACATAGAACATTGAGGGGTATAAAGGGAATATAATTCAACTATTACATCACATGTAGGGCATGTGACTTCACTTGGACGGAAAATGTAACCCCATTGATGGAAAGGTGTAAGTACAAACAAATGGAAACATATGGTTTTTAAGACAAACAATATGAGTGCAATTACAAAACGAGGCAAACATCCGGGTGTTTTTTTTATATACTTTACCCAAAAAAAAACTATGCAAACTTGCACATTAGTCGACAAGATGCATTCTAGAACTGATGCTTTTTGACAAAAATTCACGTTGATAAGTCAATCGTGGGTTGGGTCGTATATGGATCGTGTTAAAATATATTTAACTCAAACATGACCTGTAATTATCTACATATCAATTTACAAGACCCAAACATCATTTGTGTTTTGTGTTAACCCACAAAATGATTCCATAAGGTTTTAGATGTTTCGTGTTTTTTGTTAACACAAACATCTCACAAGATGTTTGCCAAACATCATCCATGGAAGATGGTGAGAAATAAGTCCATGAGTTGCCTAAGAAGGTACCTCTAAGACATGCTTAATTGCATTGGATGATGGTTGTACGAGTTTGTAGGAGTTTATGATTGTGTTTCCACATACCGCGCCTTATGTTAGGATACGTTAGAAAGGGCTTGCACAAGAACCGTTGGGAAATCTCAGATTACCTACAAAAAGGGATGGAGGAGGTCGTCTTCATATACCTCTATAAAGCTTAAGTTTGTTCGTTGGTTGGATGAAATATATATGTAAGTATGTATGTGAGAGAGTACCTCTTTTGTTAGTCGTTATATTTTTACCAAATTCCTATGTTGACTCGTGGAGCGACTTTATATGAAAAATAGTGTTATTAATTTAATTTCCACAACTTAGAAAAAAGGCGCATAAAATAGTTATTAATTTAATTTTCTTGACTAAAAAAAAGTGTCGTGAAAAATCTTTAAAAATTAATATTTTTGCATTTTGCGACTTATTTATAACTATCGCAATGTCATGTAAGAAAATAACAGAGAATTTTATTAACAAGTCTTACAAGTTTAAGGGTTATATAAGTAATACATAATTAGGAGGTGAGATATATATATAAATAAAAATTTGTAGATTAGAGGAGGAGTAATAAAAATTGAATTTTATTATCTGATGTTCTTTTTAATTCTTATTTTTCAAGTTTCATACTTGATAATGGTATCACATCCAGTCATCCCTTTAAATTGGTTTTGTTGTCGATTCAGTCGTCTACGATCAATCCTTCGCCATCATCTCTGTCCTTAACTGATTCTCCATCGATTGTCTTCGCTAGCTAGCCTCCAACCACGAGTAGAGATGTCAATTTTGAATCTGACCTGGGTTCATGTAAAAAAGTAGAGGGACGAGTCATTTCAGGTTGACCCGTTTGACCCGCCGCAAAACATAGGTCGAGTACGGGTTGAGTCAACTTACTCGAACCCAGCCCGTTGACCCATCTAAATAAAACTAATTAAAGAATCAGATCGAGAGAAGCTCAGCTGCTCAGAAGAGTGAAGACTACTGAAAACTTCAAGCTGAGAACCTGATAAACAAGTTCTACGTCCACGACTCCACTCCTGCGTCGGTGCGTCCACTCATGTTGTCCTATCCTGCGTCTGTGTCGCCAACTCGTCGTCAACTCTAACCTCCAACGTCTGTCGTCCTACACTCCACTCTCTAGCACGCAGTCTGCGCCCAGATCCACTCCAGCGTTGAATGTCCTAACTCCTGCATCACACACAGGTCTGCGCCCAGTTCCACTCCAGCGTCGGTCGTCCTAACTCCTGCATCACACACAAGTCTGCATCTAGCCGTCCACTCTAGCGACTATGCGTGTGTCTACGCTCCTTGTATTGTTGCTGTCATTTTCTGTTGAAAGGGATGTCATTTTCTAAGAGAATTAAAGTCGTACAAATCGTGTAAGTACACCCACTTACTGATTAAGGGAGCTCTTCAATCTTCAAGACTGCCAATATTGCGACAATTTTATTTTAGACTGCTATAATTATGACGGGTCAGGAGGATCAAACTGCTATACCGCCAGTTCTGGTTCGGATAGAAAAGGCTAACCCACGCAGTTCTGGCCATGATGGATGTCGCCATCTCCAAAATCGATGTGGGAAAGTAGTCATAGCTAAGTTAGAATGTAAGCTTTAGAATGTAATCACAAACTTTGCGACCGTAAAGATTGTTTCTTCTTGTTTCTTCTTGTGTGGTGGCTTCCACCTCAGGTCCTGTCACGCCGCAGAATCTAGTAAAAATACTAAATCATCAATGGGTTGCATGGACTTGTGAATACAAAGAAAATTTATTCACCGTTCTTCGTCAAGTAAGAAAAATTGTTCTTAGAGAGGTATTGAAGGAATATCGTCTTGTGAACGCTCATTATAAGTTGCACTCCAGGAAAAATGATGATTCTAAGGTTTTATTGCAAAGAAGTTGAAAAAAGAGGATAAGGTCAAAAGAGGATGAGGTAAGTTTTGAGTTGTTGTGAAGAAAACAAATTTTATTTTTATATGTACTATAATAACCGTCCATCTGGGGTGACTGGGTACACCGCAACATCATTCTTGTTAGAAATAATAATCTGTGCACAAATTCAAGATGACCACTAGCATGCAAGAAATGGAACGCAACTAGCAAACACTGGAGTTTCTACTTTTGAGTTTGTACATGTGAATATGTCTCACTTTAAAAAGTGATCAAAATAATACAAAAAATTCATATCTTGTGATTTCATTAACAAAAGATGAAGGCTACACCCTTCCAATCACATGGAAAGATGGAGGCTCAACCTTCCCTTCACAGAAAAGATGTAGGCAACACCCTACCCAAACCTTAAGTATTTCTTAGTTGTGACTTTGTTACGGTTTGATCCCTAAAACTCTTGTTGTGTTAAGATTGAGTGATCTGTTTTTTGTTATGCAATACCTCTCATCAGTATAATGACCAAAGCAGCTTTTATCATACTTCATCAGAGCCATTTATTCATACTATTATGGATAGAGTCTCTTCTACTCACTTGCAGGTTTTTGAGCAACCATCTTGATAGGGGAATGCTAGAGATAATAATATCTGCACAAATTCAAGATGGCCACCAGCATGCAAGAAATGGAACGCAGCTAGCAAACACTGGAGTACAGTAAAAACAAAACCACTGTCTCTACAAAAACGAAAATGCTGTCGTCTACGGAAATGCTGTCGTCTACGTACAATTGATGTCGTCTACATACAATTGCTTCCTTCTAGGGTTTCTGTCGTTTTCATCATCTTCTAGGGTTCTCTACTCATCTTCCTTTTATAAGTAGCATATTCACTGTAAAGAAATACAAGAAAGATGAATGAATGAAGTTGTCTCTTTTCATATTGTTATCTATGTCTTCAACATCTTCGTTCCATTCTAAAAACTGATAAGAGGGAACCCCAGTTTGAGTTTAGAAATGACCACCTCCTCCTTACACCCCAGATTGAGTTTAGAAATGACCACCTCCTCCTCGCAGTTGTGGGACGTGTGCATTAACTTTCCACAACCACAACAAATGTCTGATAATCATTTGTATTTGATCGATGCCCACTTCTCCCATACCTTAGAATCTGACCACCAGAATTCAACCATTAAAGGAGTCTCTGTGTTTAACTCGATTTTCATCCCTAGGAAGCTTCTTTGGTGCATTATTTGTTCCGACTCCACCAAAACAAAGCGACCAACATTATTCTCGATCATGTGTTCATTTCTTTGTTATACATGTCCAGGCTCAATCCATATAGTTGTATCCAAATCTGCAGTGTACTAAAATCTATCTCTTCGAGGCACATATTTGCTTTGCAAGTTTTGAGGTTGAGAAAATGGCCCTAAACCGACCATAGTGTTAGATCCATTATCTGATCTCTATCCCTTTCACTATCAAATTCAAAACTCATTGTTTGCTCCTCAACCTCTAACATTCTGATTGGTCTGAATCTCTCCCACGCAACTTTGAGAACGTTGTGAACCACCGTATTCCTGATATGCTTCTGTGATATAATCCTGCCAAACATCTTCGATTCATATTCCCTAACCGGGTTTGACACCAGTTGCAGACTTGTTTTCCTGGGAACTCTTTCTTATCTAGAATTGGATATGTTCGCCATTGCTCGCTTCAGCCCAGAAACGTTCACAACCTTTGTTGCAAACCTGCGCAACAGAGAAGAAAAGAACGCAGTTCTATGGTATTTGGTGGTCTGAATGAAAGAAAAACCTAGTTAGGGTTCGAGCTGGTTTGCTGGTCGATGCTTTCCTACTATCTTAGACTCTAGAGATTCTACGTTCGTGTCTTGCACTACTACTGATTGATGATGGATTTGTGATTTGATAGATTGCTATTTTCGTCAGAAAGGAAGACGACAAAACCCTAGTTTGCGGCGTAATATCCCTCATAGAGAAAACCTGAAGTGAGAAGATAGTGTGAACTAGTCAGAATTTATTTAGCCTAAAGCATTCAACGCCTAGAAATCTGTCTACAAAATTTCCTCGAGACAAGTATTTTGACAAAACAACACCGACTTCTGACCGTCCATAGATCGTGCACCGCCATCACTGACCATTCGATCCTCAGGCGGTGCTCTCTGTCAGCAATAGCAATATACAACAATATACATCAATATATTAGTTTCCATATGTACAAGGAAAGTATATTTAAGCATAGACTAGATTAGGAAGTAATGTAAAATAGCCTAATTAGTTTATTACCTTTCATACCTTGTAATAGTCTATATACATACCTGCATACTCATAACTGAAATAATACAACAAATATATTCAGTTAAACACTCCAAGTTTTTGTTTTTGATATTCCAACATGGTATCAGAGCAAGATCCTTAATCCGTTCATCATCTACCCACAAATCCAACTATGTCCGACAGTGAGAGTAACTCACAGAACCCTATCGATTCAGGCATCAGCCGAGATGATCTGACCGACCAAATCGCAAGCATCCTCAGATCGGGGATAGATTTCAACCAGCAACGACAACCAAAAGAATTGCCCGAAACAATCATGGTGGGCACAAAACTGAACGGCCACAACTACAATCTGTGGGCCCGAATGATGGAGGTAGCAATTGGAGGGAAGGGCCAACTCTACCACCTCACGGGGGAACCATCCCCTCCGCAACCAGCTGAACCGGGGTACCTCCGATGGAGACAAGACGATTTAATCGTTTTTTCATGGATTTTGCAAAACGTTGAATCTCAGCTTGCTAACATCATAGCTCATTATCAAACATCGAAAGATTTGTGGAATGCACTGCAGGTTACATACAGTAGTGGACGGGACTCGCTACAAGTCTTTAATTTGCATAATAAAGCAGCCAAATCAACACAGGGGACTCAAACACTCGAGAAATTCTGGTTGCAGATGCACTCGATCTGGGGAGAGATTGAGGCTCGAAGGCCAAACCCCATGGTGTGCAGCCGATACATTACCTTATTCAATGAAATCTGGAACGAGACAAAATTGTACCAGTTTCTAGGTGGTGTAAATGAGCAATTCGATAATGTCAAGCGTGATAATCTACGGGGGGACAACTTACCCTCAGTCGAGGCCGCATATGCGGCCATCCGGAAGGAAGCCGCCAGGCTCCATATACTAAGAGTGACAACGAACACACCCGGACCATCATCGGGTGTGGGAGAGGGGCTGGCTACAACGGGCAATCGGACAAACCTCGGAGCTCAGGCGAATGCCGTGAGAAAATTTCGGTCGAGACAGAGGCAGTCAGAATCTCACGGAAAAACCGATGATTCATCATTCCACGGTGACAAGAGCAAGCTCAAGTGCTCATACTGCGGCATGGGCAAACACACCAAGGAGACGTGTTTTCGGTTGGTCGGCTACCCGGATTGGTGGGAAGACAACCGTAAATCGAAGGAGAAACGTGTCGCCGGAGCAACAGCGAACAACGTCACAAACGGACAGGCAACAGAAACAAAGGCAGATGCGGCGGCGGGCGGCCACGAGGCCACCAACGCCAGCGACGTGTTTCAGTCTCAGTTCGGGATCGGGACTTACCTGGCATCGGACGGCAGCAGAGGCAAGACAGGTAGGGCTTACCTGGCGTCGGACGGCGGCGACGAGCGAGGCGAGGCTCACCGAGCCTCAGGCGAAGGAGGCGCGCCAAACCCTAGCATAGCTTCCCCAGTTGCTGCGGCTGCTTCCTGGAGTTCTGAAGGCTGCCCTAGAGGTAAAGGGTTTGGTAATCCAAAACCAAACCCTTCAACTCTTGCTAATTACATTTCGTACCCTGAACTGAATAATATAGTCCCTGAAGTTTTTAAAAGACCCGATTTAGTCCCTGAAGTTTATAAAGCCGGATATTCAGTTACATGTGTAGCCGGAAAAAATGGTCGTTGGATATTTGATTGTGGTGCAACTGATAGTATGACATTTGATGCTCGGGACTTGTGTGATATAGTAGAATCCCGGATTAAGTATATTAATACGGCAAATGGTGGAGTTGCAACGGTAACAGGAATGGGTACATTAGAAATCTCGAAAAATCTTAAGATTTCTAATTGCTTACTTGTACCGACATTATCGAATAAGTTGTTATCTGTATCACAAGTGACGAAGGAGCTGAATTGTACTATGATAATGAATCCAAAGTTTTGCATGCTGCAGGATATCCGGACGGGGACGATCATTGGGCGTGGCACTGAGCAAGCTGGACTGTACTATGTGGATGAGGTTGTCCACAAAGGATCGGTGTTGCTGGCTCATGGATCGACAGAAGAAGAAGTATGGCTCTGGCACAGGCGGTTAGGGCACCCTTCACTTGGTTATCTTAAACTCTTATTTCCGAAGTTGTTTCTTAATAAGCAAAAACCATTAGAATGTGAGACTTGCATTTTAGCAAAAAGCCATAGACAGTCGTTTAAATCCAATAATACTCGACTAAATTCTATATTTTCATTAGTACACTCTGATGTTTGGGGTCCTGCACCTGTTTCTGTAGCCCATGGTCTCAAGTACTTTGTTATTTTCGTTGATGATTTCACTCGTATGACTTGGACCTATTTCCTCAAAAATAAATCTGAAGTGTTCGAAAAAATCGTGCATTTTTTCCGTATGGTCCAAAATCAATTTCAGAAAAACATTCAAACCCTGCGTTCAGATAATGGGGGCGAATTTATCAACACTCAAATGAAGAATTTCTTTCTTGAAAAAGGAATTATTCAACAAACCTCCTGCCTACATACCCCCGAGCAAAATGGAGTCGCCGAAAGAAAAAATAGAATTCTACTAGAAATGACCCGATCCATTTTGTTCGAATCAAGAGTACCAAAATCTATCTGGCCAGAAGTTGTGGCAACAGCAACCTACCTTCTCAATCGACTTCCAACAAATATACTCAGCCTAAAAACACCTATTCAAACCCTAGAATCTCGTAGCAGAATACCTCCGACACTTAGTCTTCCTCCTAAAGTGTTTGGATGTTCAGTTTTTGTCCACATACCAAAAATCGACCGCACCAAACTAGATCCGTGTGCGGTAAAGTGCGTTTTTCTTGGATATGGAGTCAACCAAAAGGGGTACCGCTGCTATGATCCAAAAAGAGGTCACATGTTCACTACCATGAATTGTGACTTCCTTGAGTCTGAGTTCTACTATCCCCAATCTAGTGATCAGGGGGCAACAATCACACAAGATTCACTATATTGGGTTGGCCAACCATATTTATCCTATGTCGGTCCTCTAGAGTCAGTTAGCCGGCCTACCGAACCGACCACTGACACAATAGTACATGACAGCGAGCCAGATGACATGACCCCCGATCCGTCTCCTAAGGTATCCAAGGTAAGCAATTCTTCCCAGTCTCATAATGATGAAGTTATGTATCCTATTATACCGGAAGCAGGAGGCCAAGAAGAAAATCAAGCAACAGGGGAGAGGGGGAGATATGTACTTCCTCCGAGAGCCAATCGGGGAAAACCGCCAAAGAGATACACACCGGAGAAGGAAACCAGGGAAGATGTGTATCCAGTGGCAAATGTCATGAATGGAAGAATAAGCAGTCAGGCTAAGGCGTTCATCATGGCAGTATACACAGGGAGTGTTCCTAACTCTGTGAAGGAGGCACAACAATCCAAGCAATGGAAGCAGGCTATGGATACATAAATGGAAGCTCTTATGAAGAATGAGACTTGGGAGTTATGCCAGCTGCCCGCGGGAAAAAGAGCAGTAGGGTGCAGGTGGGTATACACCATCAAGTATAAGCCTGATGGTACAATCGAGCGACACAAGGCAAGATTAGTAGCAAAAGGATACACACAGACCTACGGAATAGATTACTCGGAGACGTTCTCCCCAGTTGCCAAAATCAACACGATTCAAGTTCTGTTGTCTATAGCTGCAACTAAAGGTTGGTCGCTTCGACAATTCGATGTCAAAAATGCGTTCTTACATGGAGATTTGCAGGAGGAGGTATATATGGAAATCCCACCGGGGTATGAGAATAAGCCAAAACAAGGAAACGTCTGCAGGTTAAAGAAGGCGTTATACGGACTAAAACAATCACCAAGAGCTTGGTTCGAACGATTCACGGTGGCTATGCGCAAATATGGATACACATAGAGTAACTCAGACCATACTCTGTTTCTAAAGAAGACAAATAAAGGGGTGACATGCTTAATTATATACGTGGATGACATGGTCATTACTGGAGACGATGAAGATGAGATGAGACAGTTAAGAGGAAGCCTGTTTAGGGAATTTGTAATGAAAGACTTGGGAGACTTGAAGTACTTTCTTGGCATTGAAGTGCTAAGATCTAAACGAGGAGTCTTCATATCATAGCGGAAATACATACTAGACTTGCTAGCAGGTACAGGGATGTTAGGATGTAAACCTGCGGAAACTCCTATGGTGGTAAACCATGGTCTGCAAATAAGAGAAGATGGAGTACCTGCAGACAAGGAAGAATACCAACGGCTAGTAGGTAAACTTATATACCTATCTCACACTCGTCCTGATATTGTATATGCAGTGGGAGTAGTTAGTCAGTTTATGCATCAGCCGCAACATGATCACATGGAAGCTGCATGGAGAATTGTGAGGTATCTGAAGGGTACCTCAGGGCATGGAGTGCTATTTAGAAACAATGGGCATCTGAAGATCAAAGGGTATACAGACGCAGACTGGGCAGGGAATCCAAATGATCGAAAGTCCACAGCAGGATATTTCACTTTTGTAGGAGATAACCTTGTTACTTGGCGAAGTAAAAATCAGAAGGTTGTTGCTCTCTCCAGTGCCGAGGCCGAATTTAGAGGGATAGCAAGAGGGGTTACCGAGATACTTTGGCTGACAAATTTACTAATAGAAATCGGTTTCCCTCCAACTGAAGCAAGTGACCTTATGTGTGATAATAAAGCAGCAATCAGCATCTCCGAGAACCCAGTTCAGCATGACAGAACCAAACACGTGGAAGTTGACAGAAAGGAGAAGCTAGAAGGAAAAGTCATCTCATTGCCATTTGTCCGTTCAGAAGATCAACTTGCGGATATCCTCACCAAGGCAGTTAATGGAAGGGTATTCCGAGAAACTCTTTTCAAGTTGAGTATCAGCGACCCTACTACTCAACTTGAGGGGGAGTGTCAGCAATAGCAATATATAGCAATATACAACAATATACATCTATATATATCTATATGTATAATATATATTTATATTATGTTTATGTATTACTATATATATTTATATTATGTATATGTTATCTATCTATCCATATGTTTAATATATATATATATATTATGTATATGTAAAAAAAAAAATTCCAAAAATGACTTAGGTCATTCCCAAATTTGATGAAGGTTACAACTCCGTCCTTGGACTCTCGGGTCATTTCTGGGACGTTATCGAGTGTTATAAATCAAACCGGAAAAGTTTTGGGTCATTTGTGCAAATTGTTTTTTCTTAATTCAGCTCTTTTTAAAAAAAATACATTTTGATTTCTAAACTTTTCTAGACATTCCATGATTTCTCAAAATGTTACAAATAAGTCTAGAATAATTTTCGGGTTATTTTTGGAATTTTATCAAGTGTTACAAATAAATCTAGAATAGTTTAGGGTCAATTCTGTAATTTTAAAAAAATATTTTCAGTTTAGTTATAATATTTTCAAAAATTACATTTTTGATTCCTAAATTTTTCTGGACATTCCATGACTTTTAAAAATGTTACAAATAAGTCTAGAATAATTTAGGGCCATTTCTGCAATTTTCGAAAATATTTGTCCAATTCAGCTCAAATTTTTATAAATTGCATTTTGGTCCCTATATGTTTTTTTGGACATCCTATAACTTCTCAAAATGGGACAAATTAGTCTAACAAGCTTAAAATCTTCAAAAATCATTCATGCATGTTTTGACACGTTTAAAATGGCTCGAGAGTTAAACCATTTTTTTACGAGTACGATTAACTTTAGTTCTCTCTTGTTTATTTGAAAAGTTTAAAAAAAAAATGTTTGTACATGGTTCGTTTAATTTAAAGAAAATGCATGTAGTTTTTTTTTGAGCCAAGCATGATTAAAACGGGAAATTTGGGCAAAATTGAAAAAAAAAATCAAAAGCAAATTAAAGTACCGAAAGGGTGGATTATAACCTCGCTAGCTTTTAAGACGTAATCAAACCCCCGAACTCGATTCTCTGGACGTAGACCTTTCTAAGCCCTACGATGTTGATTTCATGTACCCTGGGCAATTTTAGGATTTCGATTAGCCTTCAATTAATCGGTGGCGACTCTTTCAATTTTTTCGGTCTGGTTGATGACCCCGCTCGACCGGACCCTTCGCTCGCCAAGACCCGACATTTTCAAAGAAAAAAAATTAACAATATTTTCCAAAACGGGTCGGGGAAAGTCGGATCCGACGTCCGACAATTTGACGTTATCATAACGTCCCAGAAATGACCCGAGAGTCCAAGGACCGAGTTGTAACCTTCATCAAAGTTTGGGAATGACCTAAGTCATTTTTGATTTTTTTTTTGATTTTTTTTACATATACATAATATATATATATATATATATTAAACATATAGATAGATAGATAACATAGACATAATATAAATATATATAGTAATACATAAACATAATATAAATATATATTATACATATAGATATAATAATATTACATAAACATAATATAAATTAACAAGTATATTATACATAAATAGATAATATATGTATATAAACTCTCAATTTTATTTCACATTTAGAAAATACAAAAAATATGATATTGAAGATGAGAGAAATATACCTAACTCATGGGAGGTTAAAATACCGTACGAGAAACCGAGTCCGATAATTATCGGTATTTTTTTCACTCATTTTTTTCTTTCATTCTCTCTTGAACATGAAGATCACCATCTTTCTCCTTTGAATCCCCCCTTATTACATATCATAACTCTCCTCTTTATAGGAGGAGTTCTCTTCAATTGATTGGAGGAGTATGTGATGCTCATCCTTGCATGCTTCTTACATGCTCCAACACATGGAAGGAGTGTGCCAACTTGTGGAAGGAGTGTGGAAGAGTGTGGATTGCTCATCCTTGCATGCTTCTACATGTGGAAGACATGAGGTGGAAGGAAGCTGGAACCCTTGATTACTCGATTGCTTGCGTACGGTATTTGACCCCGAGCCAAAATCAGGTGTTTACAGTTGCCCCTCTTTGAACACATACTCATGGGAGTGATATCATGAGTGTGTGTTCAAAGACAAACAACTGATTTTGGCTCCTCTTTATTCATTATTTACATAGTAGACAAACATCATCACACAACTTTCGGAAGCTAGACACCTATAGGACCCGATCGTTGTCGATGATTTGCAGAGACTGAGCGTCTAAACGCTCATTTGCTTGTGACTCCCAGAAGCTGGACACCTACAGGTCCTGGTCGTCGAGGATGATTTGCGGAGGTTGAACACCTAAAGGCTCCGTTTTTCGGCTTGTGACTCGTTGGGGATGACTTGCGGAGGCTGAACACCTAAAGACTTCGCTCGTCGGCTTGTGACTTGTTGGAGATGACTTGCGGAGGCTGAACACTTAAAGGCTCCGCTAGTTTTTGTTTTTTTTTTGCGACTTCACTGGGGATGACTTACAGAGGATGAACACCTAAAGGCTCCACTCGTCGTTTTTTTTTTTTCCAGAAGCTGGATAACTACAGGTCCTGGTTGTCGATATGACTTGCGAAGGCTGAACACCTAAAGGCTTCGCTCGTCGTTTTTTTTTTTTTTACCGGAAGCTGGATAACTACAGGTCCTGGTTGTCAATGAGACTTGCGAAGGCTGAACACCTAAAGGCTTCGCTCGTTTTTTTTTCTTGTGACTCCAAGAAGCTGGATAACTACAGGTCTTGGTCGTCGATGATTTTTTTTTTCAGAAGCTTTGTTGAGGGTGACATACAGGGGTTGAGCACCTCAAGGCCCCGTTCGTCGGCTTGTAACTTTCAGAAGCTGGACATCTACAGGTTCTGATCATTGGGGATGACTCGCGGAGGTTGAGCACCTAAACGCTCCGTTCGTCGGTTTGTAACTCTCGGAAGTTGGATAACTACAAGTCTCGATTGTTGATGATGACTCGCGAAGGTTGAGCACCTTAGAGCCCCGTTCGTCGGCTTGTAACTTTCAAAAGCTGGACATCTACAGGTTCTGATCGTTGGGGATGACTTGCGGAGGTTGAGCACCTAAACGCTCCGTTCGTCGGTTTGTAACTCTCGGAAGTTGGAAATCTACAAGTCCCGATTGTTGATGATGACTCGCGGAGGTTGAGCACCTCAAGGCCCCGTTCGTCGGCTTGTAACTTTCAGAAGTTGGACATCTACATGTTCTGATCGTTGGGGATGACTTGCGGAGGTTGAGCACCTAAACGCTCCGTTCGTCGGTTTGTAACTCTCGGAAGTTGGAAATCTACAAGTCCCGATTGTTGATGATGACTCGCGGAGGTTGAGCACCTCAAGGCCCCGTTCGTCGGCTTGTTACTTTCAGAAGCTGGACATCTACATGTTCTGATCGTTGGGGATGACTTGCAGAGGTTGAGCACCTAAACGCTCCGTTCGTCGGTTTGTAACTCTCGGAAGTTGTAAATCTATAAGTCCCGATTATTGATGATGACTCACGGAGGTTGAGTACCTCAAGGCCCCCGCTCATTATCTTGTAATTCACTTTGGAGGTAAAAAACCTTCTCGAGATGTCTGACTGTTTGTGCGAACTTCTCCGTCTGTTTTCTCATTAATCGACTTTGGAGTCCTTCTTGATGGAGTTCCCTAAAATCATTCATGCTTTGTTCAAAAGGTGTATCCATGCAAGTTGTCGAGGCAACTCAATGCAGATCACAACTTCTTTTTATTGTTACTGTGGGAAACATTGTCGTCCACTTTTGAGCATTTTTTTATTTTATTTTTTTTATCTCTTGATTTTCGTTCCTTTTGCTACGGTATTTTTTTTTTTTACCGCACCTCTCGATTCCCTTAATTTTTGCCTAGGTTTCCCTTTTGGGTTTTCAACCTAGCAGGGATTTGATTCCTTTCCTTTTGCCATGATCTCCCTTTTTAGGGATTTTTAATCATGACCCTCTTCCCTAAATTTTGCCTAAACCGCCCTTTCGGGTTTTCGATTTAGCGGGAATTTTCTCTCACTTTTGGAGGTTCGCTTTATGGTTACGAACTCCTTAAGGATAGGATGTTCTAACTGCGTCCATTTTGATTGGACTGGGGAGTTCTTGGTTGTCTATGTCGGTGACGATCATGGCTCCTCCACTGAAAACCTCTTTGACGACATAAGGTCTTTCATATTTAGGCATGAACTTGCCCCGAGAGTCTGGATTGACTCGAAATTTTTTTTTTCCTGAGAATTAGATTGCCTGCTTGTAATTCTCTTGGACTGACTTTCCTGTTAAATGCACGAGCCATGCGTTGCTGGTACAAATGCCTGTGGCACTGCGCGATGAGCTGCCTTTTGTCATGAGGTTCAATTGCAAGTATCTGCATTTCGCCTACTCTGCCTCGGCGAGGATCCTAGCTGGCGAGAATTCTACGTCAATTGGCAATACGGCTTCGATCCCGTAAACAAGGGAGAATATGGTTGCCCTTGTTGGTGCCTGTATTGAGGTCATGTATGCCATGAGTGCCCAAGACAGCTTATCATGTCAGTCCTTCAATTAATGTTTCCACTACGCCATTCATTTGTGGGTGATATGGAGATGAATTTTTATGCTTGATCACAACTCATCGACCAATTTAGTTTTGTGGCATTGCCGGTAATGATTGACTTCGGCATTGCCCATGACACACGACGATGTCCTTGTTGATGAAAAATTCAATGGCATTTGTCGTTATTGACGCCAGGGTAATAACCTATACTCCTGGTGAAGTAATCGATTGTAATCAATATGAATCGATGACCGTTGGATGCCTTTGGGAAAATCATGTTGATTACATCGATGCCTCACGTTTTGAAAGCCCGTGGGGAATTTCTGGAATAGAGCTCGTGCAGTGACGCGTGGATTTGGTTCGCATATACTTGACAAATGTGATATTGTTGGGCATGTTTTATACAGTCAGTCGTCATGGTGAACCCAAAGTACCCAAGTCTTGCACGTTCATGTGTGGGCTGCAACAACCTTCATGAATTTCTTCCATTAGATGTTCAGCTACTTTAGCATTCACGCATCTCAAATGGGAATAGTCGGGCCACTGGGAAATTAATTGCAAGTCATTCCTCGCATGACCATTCATACATTTTCTTGTGGCGTTCTCTGGGAACTCCGCATGCCAGATTTCTTTTTTATATCAGTGAGTCATGGTTGACTGTATGATTCTTCGATTGTACAACAATAGGCTAAAATTTCTTTGATTTTGATCTCCATTGGAAGTTTTTTGTTTTTCCGGAGAAATTTTACTCATGGGTGCGACCGTTGCCAATTTTTTTAACGCAAAGACGCAAATAAGAGCACAAGATGATTGTTGGTCTGCTTCTCTTCTTCGCAGCTTTCATCCCCGTGGTGACGACGTTGTTGGCGTCGATGGTGTTGTCCCTCCATATGTTTATCCACCCTTCAGGGAATCCGATCAGTTGGAAGTACTTCGCCTTGCTGTGACGAACTTTCCGTAGTGGCTACATTTCAAGCCTTTCCGATCGACGCTGCCAACAATGGCATCTCTCTGCATCGACAATGACGTCTCCCCTGTTGTGAACAACGACGAGCGTCAACAATGGCATCTCCTATGCAGGAGTCAACAACGGCGTCTGTCCCGTGTCAACAATGGTGACTCTTATGCAGGAGTCAACAACGGCGTCTTCCCCGTGTCAACAATGGCGACTCTTCTGCAGGGGTCAACAACGACGTCTGTCCCGGGTCAACAAGGACATCTTGATGGCGTCTTCCCCGTGTCAACAATGACGTATTTTCATCTCTATTTAAGTCGCCTATGCTTTAGCTCGATCAAACGAAATGGAGTTGTTTTTCTCATCTCCTTTACTTTGTAAAACAACATTCCCTTTTCCGGTGGTCAAATGTGGTCTGGTGGCGTGGGTCAGTTTAACTATGATTACCACTTCCTCTGAACGAGGTGTAACATAGAAGATGGACTCAATTCTGACGATGAGAACCTCAGCGTCCCTCCTTGCTGTGGTACCCATTACTTGTCTCCGATCCTTTTCTTGATCGGATAGTTGCATAAGCCGATTTTACCTCAGGTAACGGGTTTTCTCGTAGTAAATTATCTTTTTCTTGATTATACTCATCACTCACTGCATTCTGAAATTGATACAATTTGGTATCTGCTTGATTTTATGTTCCAAATTGCAATGTCATTTAGGTCAACGGATCCTTCTCTATAATGTATAGAGTCAGATTCGGCAAGGGTGCCCCACTAACGAGTGGACGTTCAAAAATGCATGAGGGAGCTTCATCGAGCAGAGCTCCAATGGTGATACCAGTTGAAAATAAACCCGACAAACCCTTGTGAGCATCAACGTCATCGGGTTAGATCACTTGTGGTGGGCCTGGTAATGAAACGGCGAGGAGAGGAAACAACAATGTCCCTGAACTTTCGTCTAAACGTTTCCTCCAGACGACTTCATAATCTTTGAAATTAGGACGAAAACCAAGTCCTAAAAGTGTCTTTTTCCTTCCGTGTGTGTGATGGTCATATGTGGGAGGTGGACCTTGGTCCGGATGGACATATGTGGGAGGTGGAGCTTCGTCAGGATGGCAAAACTGCATGACATGCATTGATGAGGTGCCATAACAGCAGTGTTCCTTGGGAAGACGAGGTCGGGGATACTGTAGTAGTTACGACTTCCTGGAATTCAAAAGAGCAAAATCTGCTCGGCCTGGGCGGCCATGTCAATGATTGACTGCACTGTGTGGGAACTCATGGTGTACATGGTTTGTTCTAGTAGGATGATTCTCTCATCGTGTTCTTGAGGTGCTGGAATCGTTGAATGTCGCATGGATTTCCAAAAACCTAAATCCAAAATACCATAGTAAGAAGGATGAATACACAATTGATCATGCATGATTGATTTCAAAAATTCAGCATGTTCCGTTCATTCCATTTGCAGAATTTGATTGCATGTATGGCAAAAGTTTTTTTCAAAATTACTTTATAAGGATTTGGCCAATTGATGTCTAGTTCTTAAGACGTTTCACACAACGACGTAGCTCATTGAGTGCATTTGTTGCTTGTTCCTTGGTTCAAACGAAGGTCGAGGACATGTATTTTGAAAATCTTTTTATTTGCCTCTTTCTTCGTATGAATTGTTCAAGGGTGTCATTCAACTTAGCAACGTTGCCCCCACATTTTTCCAAAGTGCCCCAACATTGCTAGAATGACGGTGGTGGTTGGAGTCTATCCCTGATTATCTCATCCGGGTTGAAAGACGAACTTGCTGGTGTCGAATGGAATTTGTGAACGTATTCCGTTGTTGTTAATCACGCAGACGCGTTTTCCATATTCCAGAATTCAGACAAGGCGTTGAGAATCCAATTGACTTTGTAATTTACGAGCTCGTGAACCTTGTCAATCTTCTTGTTCATGTATTTCTGATTCCCTTTTGTCATGACTTTCCATATTCGGGCAATTTCAACCGTAGGGGGCTGTACGGCCTTAATGTGAGGGCAATGATTTTTGTTTTTCATCCTTACCAAAGATGGTGCGTGAAACGTCTTAAGGATACAAGATTGAATGAACGGAGCTTACATATTTTTTTTTTTTTTGAAAAATGCAATGCAAGTGCGAGAATTTAACTTCATTAGTAAGACTCGTATTACATTTACAACAGTCTGGAATATATAATACAAAAGGCTCAATCCTATACATGTCATGATCTAAGGCCAAAACAAAACTCATTTACATCAATGGGCCAAATTTCTTCATGGGCTGTGGGCCAATCTCATATCCAAATACTTGGGTTGAATTCTCATTTACATTAGTTGTGCCCAAAATATGGAAATACACACAAAACGGGTAAAGACTAAACACGGTGTGGAGCTTTTGTTCTAAATGGATGGGATTTCTAGGTCCTCTGAACCAGCGGAACCTCACCCCCTAAAGAGGATCACGGGCCCATTCCGATCATCGAGTTGAGTTGTTTGGGTGCGTGTCGGCGGTCCAAACCGCTCCGGGCGTATTCCCCTACTAAACTCCCTAAGCTCTTAATGTGCTCCAGGTCCGAGCGGGTAATGGTAACCAGCGTGGTGTGTGCAAAACAAGAATTAAAATTTTTTTTTTTACAATTACATCGCCTTTTGGACAAAATTTGAAACTGCAAGCATGAGCAAACGGTCAAAATGGATATGGCAAAGCAAACATGACAAAGCCTATACCCTCTAAAAGAGGTCCCCAGTAGAGTCGCCAAATTGTCGGACGTCGGATCCGACTTTCCCCGACCCGTTTTGTAAAATATTTTTAATTTTTTTTTCTTTGAAAATGTCAGGTCTTGGTGAGCGAAGGGTCCGGTCGAGCGGGGTCATCAACCGGACCGAAAAATTGAAAGAGTCGCCACCGATTAATTGAAGGCTAATCGGAATCCTAAAATTGTCTAGGGTACATGAAATTAACATCCTAGGGCTTAGAAAGGTCTACGTCCAGAGAATCGAGTTCGGGGGGTTTGATTACGTCTTAAAAGCTCGCGAGCTTATTATCCGCCCTTTCGGTACGTTAATTTGCTTTTGAAATTTTTTTCAATTTTGCCCGAATTTTCCATTTTAATCATGCTTGGCCCAAAAAAAAACTACATGCATTTTCTTTAAATTAAACAAACCATGTACAAACATTTTTTTTTTTAAAATTTTCAAATAAACAAGAGAGAACTAAAGTTAATCGTGCTCGAAAAAAATGGTTTAACTCTCGAGCCATTTTAAACGTGTCAAAACATGCATGAATGATTTTTGAAGATTTTAAGCTCGTTAGACTAATTTGTCCCATTTTGAGAAGTTATAGGATGTCCAAAAAAACATATAGGGACCAAAATGAAATTTATAAAAATTTGAGCTGAATTGGTCAAGTATTTTCGAAAATTGCAGAAATGACCCTAAACTATTATGGACTTATTTGTAACACTTGGTAAAGTTCTAAAATAACCCGAAAATTATTCTAGACTTATTTGTAACATTTTTTAAAGTCATGGAATGTCCAGAAAAATTTGGGAATCAAAAATGTAATTTTTGAAAATATTATAAATAAACTGAAAATATTTTTTTAAAATTACAGAATTGACCCTAAACTATTCTAGATTTATTTGTAACACTTGATAAAATTCCAAAAATAACCCGAAAATTATTCTAGACTTATTTGTAACATTTTGAGAAATCATGCAATGTCTAGAAAAGTTTAGAAATCAAAATGTATTTTTTTTAAAAGAGCTGAATTAAGAAAAAACAATTTGCATAAATGACCCAAAACTTTTCCGGTTTGATTTATAACACTCGATAACGTCCCAGAAATGACCCAAGAGTCCAAGGACCGAGTTGTAACCTTCATCAAAGTTTGGGAATGACCTAAGTCATTTTTGAAAAAAAAATTATTTTTTTTTGTACATATACATAATATATATATATATATTAAACATATAGATAGATAGATAACATAGACATAATATAAATATATATAGTAATACATAAACATAATATAAATATATATTATACATATAGATATAATAGTATAAACATAATATAAATATATATAGTAATACATAAACATAATATAAATATATATTATACATATAGATATAATAGTAATACATAAACATAATATAAATATATATTATACATATAGATATAATAATATTACATAAACATAATATAAATTAACAAGTATATTATACATAAATAGATAATATATGTATATAAACTCTCAATTTTATTTCACATTTAGAAAATACAAAAATATGATATTGAAGATGAGAGAAATATACCTAACTCATGGGAGGTTAAAATACCGTACGAGAAACCGAGTCCGATAATTATCAGTATTTTTTCACTCATTTTTTTCTTTCATTCTCTCTTGAACATGAAGATCACCATCTTTCTCCTTTGAATCCCCCCTTATTACATATCATAACTCTCCTATTTATAGGAGGAGTTCTCTTCAATTGATTGGAGGAGTGTGTGATGCTCATCCTTGCATGCTTCTTACATGCTCCAACACATGGAAGGAGTGTGCCAACTTGTGGAGGGAGTGTGGAAGAGTGTGGATTGCTTATACTTGCATGCTTCTACATGTGGAAGACATGAGGTGGAAGGAAGGTGGAATCCTTGATTGCTCGATTGCTTGCGTACGGTATTTGACCTCGAGCCAAAATCAGGTGTTTACAGGTGAGATATGGAGGTACAACAACCGAACCATCGAGAAGACCTTCTAGACCGTGACCACGAGCTATGAGCTCCACCTATTGACACCACAACAGGTAGTTCTCATCGGAGAGCTTGATGGAGATGCTCTTGTTGGTGAAGGATTTGAGACCGTTGTTGTCTTCCGCCATGAAGCCAACGAAGGAGAGTGGATCGGGAACGTTAGAACCTTTGCTCTGATACCATATCAGTTTTTAGAATGGAACGAAGATTTTGAAGACAGGGAGAACAATATGAAAAGAGACAACTTCATTCATTCATCTTTCTTGCATTTCTTTACAGTGAATATGCTACTTATAAAAGGAAGAGGAGTAGAGAACCCTAGAAGATGATGAAAACGACAGAAACCCTAGAAGGAAGCAATTGTACGTAGACGACAGCAATTGTACGTAGACGACAGCATTTCCGTTTTTGTAGAGACAGTGGTTTTGTTTTTACTGTACTCCATTGTTTGCTAGTTGCGTTCCATTTCTTGCATGCTGGTGGCCATCTTGAATTTGTGCAGAGATTATTATCTCTAACACCTCTCTATGGTGCATGGCTATGAAGGACGAGACCAGTAACAAATAATATATGGTTTGATATTGGTGGAGGAATCAGACAAAATAACATATTGAGGGAGGCAGATAGGAAATCTTGGAGAGATGTTATGAGGGTGGTCAAGGAAACTGAGAAGCTTGCCTCGTCGAAGGGAGAAAATTCAACCAGCACCGGGGAGCATAACCAGATATTAAGACCAGACACTGAATCAAGAACAGGGCCAAGAGAGAGTCAGAACAATGACGAGGACTGAACTTCATGAGGCAAACTGGAATCCAAAAACCCGAGGACAGACTCTCACAAGCCAAGTATCAACAGGAAGCTAGACCTCCTTCTTTCCAGTTCGACCTCAATATAACTCCAGAAGAGGGGGGACCCATCCCTGACTGAGGAAGCCCACAATCTTATCCTCACCGTAGCAAGCAATGAATACCATCCCTATATCCCAGACCATCCTGCACCCACTCTAGTTCCTTTACCGACAGACCAAGAGGACGAAGTTCATTATATGGGATGTCATGATATCAACACCTCATATGCCTCTCAAGGGACTCTCCAGACTGCTCTCAAGAGGTGGGAGTCACTGTTCCTCCAAGACTGGCTGACCGAGAACAACCTAAACCCTAATGAATGGCACATAACTCTCGTAGGTGATCCCCCTTGTGATCATGCCAACCTAACACGGAGAAAGGTAACAAACAACAAAAGATAGGGAGGCACAGATGGAGCATAATGGTTGATACTGGAAGGTAACGCAATGTCATCAACTCAAAACCCTAGAGAAAGGGAGAACCAACCCAAGCAAAATGAAGGGGATAACCTAGCATTGACAGGGGGAGGAGAAAAGACAAAGGAAAACATCAGACACTTCAAAAAGTAAAAGTGGAAATGTACCTGATGAAAGGGAGGGTAACTCCAGGAATCACAAAGAAACTCAAGGCCAAGGAGGCTCATCGCACATACAAAGGAAGGATGGATGACTGAAGGAAGGAAGTGTTATCAAAGAAAGGATTCTGGTGGTTTCCCCAAACAAATGTTTACTTGAAAAAACAACAGGAGGGGTGCCAACATAATAAAAGAAAGGTTGGACTGGGTGTTTGGTAATCGTATGTGGTTCTCCCTATTTCCAGCGGCTCAATGCGTAAACGAACTAGTTATTGGGTTGAATCACTCCTGAATCGTTCTAGTGCTGGAATACAATGACCTGAAAGGAAGGAGAATGTTTCTCTTTGAAGACATGTGGCTCGAGAAAGAAGAGTGTTATGACATCATTAAGAGTGCATGGAATGGCGAAGGGACGGCTCGAGTAATATCATACCTGAAACATAAGCTGGAGTGGTGCAAGATTTCATTATCGGAGTAGAGCAAAAAGGAATCCAAAAACAATCTCATCAAAATAAACAAGGTAAAGCAAAGACTTAGAAACTTGGTAAATAGGGGTGTGAACACAAATGAAGAAGACGAAGAAAGAGTACTCAAATCTCGACTTCACACATTATGGAAAAAGGGAAGAGATATAGTGGAAACAACGCTCTAGAGTGAAATGGTTGACGCAATGAGACAAGAACACGAAGTTCTTTCATCAAACCATACTTGTACGTAGAAGACAGAATAAAATAAAATGCATAAAGGGCCTGGATGGTGAGTGGATCGAAGATGAGAGACGGATCATGCATAAGCTACAAGCTTACTACTCAAATCATTTTACTTCGGAGCGGCCAAGCAGTGACGTGGGGTCAGGATTTGAAGAATCGTTGGGTTGTCTTCATAATCAGGTATCGGGAGAGATGATTAATCGGTTGGTGGGAACGGCGGTAGAAGAGGAAGTCTGAAATGTTGTATTTCAGTTGGAAGGATCAAGAGCACCGGGATCAGATGATTTTTCTGGGATTTTTTTTCAAAAGAATTGGAGAGTCGTCGGTCCAGACATTGTCACATCCTTCAATGTTTTCCTCACAACATGTACTATGCCCTCGTTCCTTAACCAAACTGGTATTACACTGATACCAAAAATTGTTAACCTGATTTATGCCTCAGACTTCATACCAATAAGCCTTTGCAACTTTGGATACGAAATCATTTCAAAGATTCTAGCAAATAGGCTCAAAACCTATTTACCAGAACTAATAACCTCGTACCAAAGCGCGTTTGTCACAGGAATGAGAATCCATGACTACATTATCATAGCCCGTGAGATGTTCCATTTCCTAAAGACAATAGGGAGGTCGAGAAACACAACAGAATGGACGGAATGCGCTCTGAAGATCGATATGCAAAAAGCGTATGATCGGGTCAAATTATATTTCCTCTTAGAAGTGTTGAAAAGAAGGGGCTTCTGCGACAAATGGATAGGATGGATCGAAACGTACATTTTCACTGTATCTTGCCAAGTAATATTCAACGACAAACGTACGAGGACAGGGTGATCCATTATCTCCTTATATATTTATCTTGGTTGTTGACGTTTTATCAAGAATGATGGAGGAACAGGTGTCAATGAGGAACATCCAGGAAATTCGACCGAATACGAGATGCCCGGATATCCACCATCTCTTTTTCGTCGACGACTCACTTTTCTTCATCAAGGGCTCGGTAGAGGAGGCTAGACACCTATGAGGTGTTATTGAGCGTTATTGCCAATATTCGGGTCAGAAGGTTAACATTTCGAAGTCTAACATCTACTCCAATTCGGTCGCGGAGGATACTTTCAAGCGAGAGGTTACAGATGTATCTGGGGTTCAACGAGTATCACATTCGGGTTTCTATTTAGGCCTCACAACAATATGGGGTCGGTCGAGGGATGAGGCTTTGGACTACCTTAAGGAGAGAATCTAAGACATGATACAAAGTTGGATGAATCATCTCCTCAACCATGCAGGCAAAGAGGTGCTCATAAAAGCAGTCGTAACGGCGATCACAACCTATGTGATGAATGTGTTTAAATTGCCTACAACATGGTGTTCGGATATAAATGTCATGATAGCGAAATTTTGGTGGGGGGAAATAACGGAAATAGAAAGATTCATTGGAAGAGTTGGGATGCCAAGACGAAATCAAAGAAGGAAGGGGCTACGAATTCAGAGAATTGCAGCATTTCAACTCGGCTATGTTGTTCAACATGGCGACGAGAATTATGACAGAACCTAACGCGTTATGGGTATGGGTGATGAAAAGTCTTTACTTCCCTAATCAGGAATTCATACAGGATACCAAGGGGAGTCGAGTATCGTGGGGGTGGACAAGCATTCTCACTGGAAGGGATATATTAAGGGGAAAATGAATATGGTCTTTGGGAGATGGCCAAACCATTCGGCCATTTCATGATCCTTGGGTCCCGATGCGAGAGAATTTCAGAGTATGACCATAAGTGGGACAACAACAACCAAACGATAGGAAAGTGGCAGACTAGATTGACCATCAAGAGCACAAATGGAAGAAGAACACAGTGTGGGTCACTGTTGTTCCAAACGATGTAGATGCCATATTAAATGTGACGATTCCTCTTAACAACCGGAGAGATGCCCTGAGATGGTCGCATTCGCGAGATGGGAAAGCCTTTGTGAGGTCGATATACCATTGCATTCGACAGGAACACCAAAGGGATGACGGAAACACAGACCAGCAGCGTGTGAATAGAAGTTCTTCTGTTTGGCAAGCTATATGGAAGGAAATGGTATGGCCCAAGATCAAATCGTTAATGTTGAGGTTATCTTCGAACTCGCTTGCGACCCGAGCAAACTTGGATCGGAGGGGAGTGCAGGTGTCATCACTGTGTTCGGTATATGATGTTGTTGAAACCAGGGAACACATGCTATTTGGGTGTCCCTGGACGCAGTAAATTTGGCTACGGCTTCTGGGAACAAACTTGCTAGATGTTGGCCTACAATATGTGGACGAGTGGATCAACAGGAGAATCACGGCAGCTGGGGCAGTAGATCTGACAGAGAGAATGTATGGTGGTTTTACATGGTAATATGTTGGAATATATGAAAATATCGGTGTAAGTTAGCGTTTGAAAACAAGTGGTTGAATGTGGAGGCCATTATGAGGGAGATCATGCGGGTGAAGGATGAAACAAGACCTCCACCGAACAGCATATCAAGGATGGACATTCGTGTTGTGGTCAGGCGATGGGAGAGTCCGGGAGACGGAGTGATCAAAATAAACTGCGACGCAACGTGATGTGCGTCAACAAGGCATGGGGGATAGGTGCAATAGCTAGAGACATGACGGGAGCGTTCGGGGGGGATGGCACATGAAAATAGTTGAAGGATCAGCCGAGGAACTAGAAGCTAGGGCAATCCTATAGGGAGTAAGACTTGACGTATCAAACAGGTGGCAAAACGTAATCATCGAGTCGGACGCGACAACGGTTATCAACCACCTTCGAGGGAGGGACTTCGCATGGAGGATAGAGGTTAAGATATCAAATGCAACTATAATGGCTACATCTATTGATCGGATCGAATGGGTGGATATACCTAGAACAGTGAATATGGGCGTGGATTGGATCGCAAAACAATCTTTATTGGGGATGTGTCCTATGGATTGGGTCTCAAGACCCCCAACCCCACTTTCTAGTTTAATCCTTTCGGATAATTCTGTGTAATCGAATTTTATCATTCGATTGGAATGAAATGTCATTTGATGGCAAAAAAAAAATTGATAATTCTTATTATTAACAAATCGTTATTTTGATATTTTATTATAAATCTCTCATGTGAATATATAACTGACTATATTAACACAACATGATAAGACGAAATGAACACGCACGAAAAATTGTGTGTCGTGTTCGTGTTGAGTAACATGACACAATAAGTTTATTGTGCATGTTCGTATTTAGTAAGTGTCATACAATAAACGTAATGAGACACACGATTTGTCACCCCTAATAGAAATATCCACAAAAATATTAAAAAGTAAAATGTTTAAAATAGAGAAAGCACGTATGAACAAAATGGTTCACTTATATTGACAAAAAAAATGATTTAAAATATCATATATATGTAGATGTATATATATATATATAAGTGATTTATAAAATGATACATTTTACCACTTATGGACTGATTTTTATGATTCGGACGAATCGCTCCATATTTTAAAATAACCTTTATATTCCTTTAATTTATATTTATTACTAAAAAAATCAATTCAAATCCGCAATCTTTGATAAAGGAAAGGATATGAATTTATCAGAAATATTCGGCCAAAAAAATTATCAATAAATATTATGTTTTTATTCATCTCACAATCATTAACTTCGCATTTAACTGCTACCCACATTATGAGGTCAAAATTTGAATTTTAGCTGAGATGTAATTATAAATGGACGAGCATTTACTTTACCTCTTTATTTGTTACAGTATATGTATGTAAATCATAGCTCTTATATATATACATATATATAATATATTTACACTGAAGTCTGAACATCTAAAAATGGAGAGAGATCTAGCAAGTAGCAAGTGTACTATCAGACAAGACTCAATTTTGGAATTTATAGAGAGAGAAGACAACAGCAGAAATAGCGGGAAAGTTTTGTTTGACCGGTCAACGAAGGAATCAATGCAGCCAGCCAGAGGTACGTACTACGTACTTGTTTTGTTTTTTGGCCAGTATGTACTACGTACTTGATGTTAATATATAATCTATCTTCTATGATAAATTTAAATGAATTTTTAAAGTTAGTAAATAAATATTATTTACGAAGTAAACTATGCCACTAAACTCCATATTTTCGTTTGCAAATAATATTTTTCACTGAATTTCAATTTATCTTATTTTATAAATTATTCCTACTGAATAATTGGATCACACAACTTGGGGTGTCAATTTTGGACACAACATGTGAGTGATCTGTCCATTAATCGTGTTTGGGTGAAAAAATTTGGACATGTGAGTCATTTTGATATGATTCATCCAATTCGCATGAAAAATGGGATGATGTTTGGATCGTACCTATCGACCTATGGGTCAACTCTTGGACCTGTATTACTAAATATATATTATAATAAATGTTAAAATACGACATTGACTCAAAAATTTACTTTTAGTCCTAATGTTTAGACCAGATTAAAAAATCTCCCTTTCCGTGACTTTGCTGTTTATTCTTGACGGAAACCTAGTCATGTGCTAAACACGTGACTTTTTAAAATTCTAAACTGACAAAATTGCCCTTCGTGGGAAAAGCAGATCCTTACTAGAAAAAAACACGTGTTATACTGTTTATTATTATTTCCAGAACACTATGAATCTGTTCCATTACTAGAAAAATAAAAATAAATTATCGCAAAGGGATAATAATGTATAAAATACTAGTATAAAAATAAACATCATAGGCAAGCCTTCGTTTGCCTTCACTAGGAAACCCTAATCTCTGCCGCCCACTGACCCCACAGTCGCATCCTCACGTCACGGAACTTCTTCTCGCCGGTACTCGAGTTCTGAACCTTGAATGGCCGCCTGGAGGCCATACACTTAGCTTCAATGAATTTATGGCGTCTAAATCTATGGCTCCGATGAATCTGTGGCCGCCTTGCCTTCATCATCGCTAGATGAATATGTGGTGTATGGATCAGTGAATGAAACACGAACTATTTTCGAGTTGGTCGTCTTTCGTCGGTCAAAGGTTTTGGTGTGTATCTTCGAAAGAGAGTTCATTGGTGTCTCATAGAGAGAGAATAATGGAGAGGATGAAGAAGCTTGGTCCATCGGTGTCGTGAAGAAGAAGATGTCCAACTCAACCTGTCTGCAGAAATTGGAAATGCAGAGGATGAACATGAAGAAGGGCAATTTCGTCAATTACAATTGTTAAAGCAGCATGTGCCACGCACATGAGAAGGTTTTCGTCAAGAATAAACGACAAAGTCACATAAATAAGGAATTTTTAATTTGGTCCAAACATTAGGACTAAAATTTAAAATATTAAACTTTAAGGAGAAACTTAAAATTGAGTAAACTTTAGGGGGCAATGTTGTAGTTTACCCTATACTAAATTAGGGTAAATTACGAGTTTCCCCCGTAAAGTTTGGACCGAATTTAATATTCCCGCTTAGTGTTTAAAATTTTAAATTTTAGTCCTAATGTTTGGACAAGATGAAAATTTCCCCCATTCTGTCATATCTCTGTTATTATCAGACGGTTTCGGGCACATGTGCGGGTCACGTGCGGTTTCAAATTTGAAACCAAATTGACCTCATTTCGAATTAAATATGGAAATTGACCAAATTTGGAAACGACCAAATCTGGTGCAGTGAAGCCCGAGACAGAGTTTTTACCTGAGCTGCCAACGGAGACAGATGAGATTAAAGCTGTGACATCGGATGCTCGGACCAAGGAGTGGCATTACTGCGGCGTGAGGCAGCGACCGTGGGGGAAAATTCGCTGCGGAGATCCATGACCCAGCCAAGAAAGGGTCAGGGTCTGGCTCGGAACGTACGAGACAGCGAAAGACGTAGCGGTCGCTTATGACAAGGCGGTGTACCGGATGCACGACTCCAGGACGCTGCTGAACTTCCCTCTAAGGATTAATTACGGCAGGTTAGAGCCTACTTCGTCTTCTATTGGTGGTGGAACTGGAAGTATTAGCAATTTCCATGATGCTGCACTAATGATTTGTAAAAAGGTTTGCTCCTCAAAACTATCATATTTTCGCTTAATTCTCATTTGAAATTTTATCTCCAAAACCAATTGGGTTCTGTTTGCTACTGACAGTAATTTTCCTTTTGTTGTTAGAGGCTTCATCGGATTAGTCCATACTTCATTCCAAGGATACTAATAAACATGGCATCTGGTCATGTGAGCATGAAATATGGTTTCCAGGTCCGCCAATTTTATATTTTTCACATTCTTGTTGTTCAGGGTCTCAACCATGCTCACATCCATGTTATTTTTCACATCCAGGTCACGTGGATCGTTGGGTCACGTGGATCGTTGGGTTGATCCACAAATCTCATATTATACAAATTTAAATTACACGAGTCCACGAGTCGGATTGACCCGTAGACTCGAGTGTCGTATTTGCGTCTTAAAAATTAATTCATTATGAATCACGGGTCGTACTTGAATTGAATATATTTTAATATGATCCATATTTGATAGAACCCACATTTAATCCGTGGACACGAACGAATTCACCTCCCTAAACCTAGCTACCTTTGTGTCTTTTTATTATGTCCTCATTAATACTTGTATAGTTTTATTACTCTAACACGTAATGACATAAAAGGTCACTTCTCTTTTTACTCTGGTCGTACCGCCACACACATCACATTTCAGTAATTTATTATTACTATTCGTTATTCGAGTGGATACTCAACTATTATATTATATATATATATAAATTACAGGCCAGAGCCTACTTCGTCTTCTATTGGTTGTGGAACTGGAAGTATTAGCAATGTCCATGATGTTGCACTAATGATTTGTAAAAAGGTTTGCTCCTCAAAACCATCATATTTTCGCTTAATTCTCATTTGAAATTTTATCTCCAAAACCAATTGGGTTCTGTTTGTTACTGACAGTAATTTGCCTTTTGTTGTTAGAGGCTTCATCAGATTAGTCCATACTTCATTCCAAGGATACTAATAAACATGGCATCTGGTCATGTGAGCATGAAATATGGTTTCCAGGTCCGCCAATTTTATATTTTTCACATTATTGTTGTTCTGGGTCTCAACCATGCTGCAGTAACAGCTTGTGAGACAATAGCTCACTCTATTGGTGATGCTGCAAGGATGATTCTATTTGGAGATGCTAATGTCATGATGGCTGGAGGCACATAGTCGAGCATAGATGTTTTGTTTATGGCTGGAAGCCATTTGATTGCAATTGAGATGGTTTTGTGTAAGTTTGATTTCACTTATGTAGTTGTATAATTTTTGCAATTTTTATTGGGAGCTAATCTCTTGCTCTTTTTCACAACCAGAATCGGAGACAGTGATACAAGTGGACTCCAACTCTAGCATGATCGAGTTCTTCATCGGGGCCCTGTCGGAGAAGCTTCGTCGGGGCTCAGCATCGCTGGAAGAGATTGTGAAGTGTGAGGTGAAATGAGGGCAATTTGGTCATTTCCAAATTTGAAATTGCACGTGACCTGCACATGTGCCCGAAACCGTCTAATAATAACAGAGATATGACGGAATGGGGGAAATTTTCATATTGTCCAAGTATTAGGACTAAAATTTTAAATTTTAAACATTAAGTGAGAATCTTAAATTCAACTCAAACTTTAGAGGGAAAACTCGTATTTTACCCAATAAATTATATACAAGTTCATAGGATATGAGTCACGTGAGTTGCATGAATCAATGTGTCATATGGGTCGACGGGCCACGTGGATCGTTGGGTCACGTGGATTGTTGGGTTGATCCACAAATTTCATATTATACAAATTTAAATTACACGAGTCCACGAGTCGGATTGACCCGTAAACTCGCGTGTCGTATTTGCGTCTTAAAAATTAATCCATTATGAATCACGGGTCGTACTTGAATTGAATATATTTTAATATGATCCATATTTGACAGAACCCACATTTAATCCGTGGACACGAACGAATTCACCTCCCTTAACCTAGCTACCTTTGTGTCTTTTTATTATGTCCTCATTAATACTTGTATAGTTTTATTACTCTAACACGTAATGACATAAAAAGATTGGTCACTTCTCTTTTTACTCTGGTCGTACCGCCACACACATCACATTTCAGTAATTTATTATTACTATTCGTTATTCGAGTGGATACTCAACTATTATATTATATTATATATATATATATATATATAAATTACAGAATATCGACATATTTATTTTCTCCATATTTTTATAAACAAATATGATAAATATTTATCAATGTTAAGATATCTTAAGAGTTTATTGAATGCATTCATTAACAAACTCTATCTTATTAGCGTACGTCTTATATTGAATGTATTCATATACAATCTAAAATAAAATTAAAATGAAAGTTCTAGAATTCACTTAAGTATATTTTCTTAATGGTTATACTAGACTCCGGCACGCGCTACGTGCGTGCACATTGTCGTCGTTTGTCTTGCGCGAGGTGTTAGGAGGACATGATCGACTCGATTCCTAGGATAGTACAAGAATTAAACACTTGATTAAAAATATTAGTGAATTTGTAAAACTAAACTTAAATTACCTAATATAATGAAATAAAATTAATTTTGTTTTAAATATTTTTAAAAAATTGCTTGAGCATCTAGGAGTCTCTTTAGCTGTGGTTCTTGCTCCCGGATACTCGAGCAATTTCTTAAAAATATTTAAAACAAAATTAATTTATTTCATCATATTAGGTAATTTAAGTTTAGTTTTACAAATCTACTAATATTTTTAATCAAGTGTTTAATTTTTGTACTATTCTAGGAATCGAGTCGATCATGTCCTCCTAACACCCCGCGCAAGACAAAGGACGACAACGTGCACGCGCGTAGCGCGTGCCGGAGTCTAGGTATATATAATGAGATAATTATTAAATAAATAATTAAACTTCATATTCTTTAACAACTAAACAGCTAATTTTATTTAAAGAAATAGTAGTTAGTCAAATTTATTTTTAATAAATAAATACAAACTTTTATTTAACTTTCTATTGAAAACAATAAAATTTGATAGCTCCAAGCCTCCAAACTCCTTATCATATTTACCTTGTAATTTAAATAATTATAATTCTAACAAAATGGTCAAATTTGGTTATCATGTAATAAATACATGATTAACTCTGTTTACTTTTAATGTAAAATTAAGCTGAAGTTAATATTTATTTATTCAAAAAATCTGATTACATATTTATTTTAGAAAAAAAGTTCACTTAATTACTAAAGCATATAAAATTCGATACATATTTGATAATTAATTCTCTCTATATCTATACATCTCTATATATGATGTTGACATTTGTTGTAGTATATCTAAGTTGAACTTATATATCTGGGCATTTAGTACATTGATGAGTCATGTTCCTTCCTTCACTATCATGGCGGGGCCACCACACCATGGTCTGAGCGGAGCTAGAGCAGTCGTCTCCCAGATGGGGTTAGCGATAGGGCGATGCAGTATAAACTATAAAGTTTATATATGTATAATAATAATAAGTAGGGTTAATTGTCAATTTGCTCCATAATGTTTGGACCAAATTTAAGAATCCCCCTTAATATTTAAAATTTTAAATTTTAGTCATAATGTTTGGACGAAATAAAAAATCTCCCCTTTCCGTCATAAGACCGTTTATTTGAAACGGTAAATCCAACACGTGCCCTGCACGTGCCTTTTCTTAAGAAGAAAGACACAAATGCCCTTATGACGGAAAGGGGGAGCACCTCGCTTCTGGATTTGTACTTGCGCCTGGGTTGCAAGTTGGATGCACAGAAAGTTTTCGATGAAATGCCTAATAGAGATGCTGTATCTTGGAACGCATTAATTTCTGGGTTTTCAAGACGTGGGGATGGATGTGATGCACTGAACCTCTTGATAAAATTTCTTAGAGAAGGATTCATGCTTCTTGCGACAACTTTAGTAGCTCTAATTCCATCTTGTGGAAGGCGGGAGCTTTTCTTACAGGGAAGATCGGTTCATGGGTTTGGAATCAAGGTTTGACTTGATATGGATTCTCAGGTTGGCAATGCACTTACATCCATGTATGGAAAACACAGAGATTTGGAGAAAGTGGAACTCTTGTTTGAAACGATGAATGATAAAAACGTTGTTTCTTGGAACACCATGATTGGTTCGTACGACCAAGATGATTTTTCTTGTTGTCTGCAACTTTCGTACGTTCAACTGTCATAATATATGTATAACACTCATTTCCCTGATTTTCAGATATTGCTCACTCGGTGTGACAAAATCGGAGTCTCCAAAAAGATTATTGGCATGGAAAACACTCGACTAAAAGTTATAGCAAGAACATTACAGACACAAGGCTTTGGTTACGGTAAGGATCGTTGCTGCTGGTCATTCTTTGGAGGAATTGCAGAAGGACTTGGAAAGTTTACTAACCACTTGGAAGAACATAGTGGAACATGCAAAATCTGATGCTCTTGCTGCTAATGAAGGCGTAGAAGGCGCTGTTCCAGCTATTCTGCACCGGGCTATGGGTCAAACTCTCTCCGTTGTCCAGGATTATTTCAATGAGAGGGTATGCAATGCTTTACATAGAGATTAGAATAGATTTATTTGGGTTATTAGTTATTACTTGATAACTTTATTCTGCATGAAACACCTCAGGTTAAAAAAATGGTCATTGATTCTCCACGGACAACAAGACAGTTTCTAGTGTCTTATGTGGATGCTCTCAGCTTGGGTTCCTGCATCTTGGTCAAAAACTGCATGGTTATGCATTGAGAAACTCTCTAGACCTACAAACTTTTGTTGAAGCCGCTCTTATTGATGATAAGGGCATTTGTGTCTTTTCTTCTTAAGAAAAGGCACGTGTAGGGCACGTGTTGGGTTTACCGTTTCAAATAAACGGTCTTATGACGGAAAGGGGGGATTTTTGATATCGTCCAAACATTAGGACTAAAATTTAAAATTTTAAACATTAAGGGGGATTCTTAAATTCGGTCCAAACATTAGGAGGCAAATTGACAATTAACCCTAATAAGTATAAAGTTCCAGCTATCTATGATCATAATCGGACCTTTATGACACGTTTTTTTCGCGGAATAGTAATGAAATATGTGTTACAAATTTCGTAATAATTTGTTCTTTTCGCGGAATTGATAAATTCTGGCTTACGGAATCCTACCCCTATAGTGTTAGACATTCCGTGGTAAAAATTCGGATTTCCTAAGCCTTGCGCACTAGGAATCCGGAATATGTATAGAAAATACTTTTTTACCCTCAATAACTTTTCATATTGCGTGATCTACCCTAAGCTACTTTCATCTTGGGTCGACCCCTGCTCCTTCATTCTTCTTCTCCAGGCCACAACCAATCCTTTCCACCGTGATTTCCTTCGACTTCCCACATCCAATCCTTTCCAATTTCGGGTTCTCCTTCTCCGAATCGATTATGTTGACGTCATCAATGGATTTGGCAAAAAAAAAAACGATTTATGGGTTGTGATTTGACTAGAATCAGTGATTTTGGGTTCGTGTGGAACCCAGAATCGTGATTCTGGGTTGGCCGACCCCAGAATCAGTGATTCTGGATGTTCATGATGGAATTGTTGTGGTATGGATGATGTGATATGGATTGATCTTGCTGTTGCTGTGATATGTAATTGTTGTGATACATATGTTGTGGTATGATATGGATGCTCTGATATGGAATTGTTGTGATATGGATGTTCTTGATGTGGCTCTTGCGATCGAATCCAATTTATGGAATTGCTCTTGTTGTGATATGGAATGTTGAGCTTGATCAGTTCATCGTTTTGGTCTTTCCGTGATATGGAATGGATAAACTCAGGTCTGCACCTCATGGATAAGCTCATGAATAACAACATCTATGCACCTTTTTCCATCGTTTCCATTTCCTTCCAAATTTTGTAAGTTCCTGATGTTCATGTCTTCGCTCACTTAGAAATAAATGTCAGTCTTTATGTGTTGTTTTCTGATGCCACAATTCCATAGATGGAATGGACTATACAGTTGCTTTCCAAATTAAAATTATTCTTTGGTGATTTCCAATTAAAGTCATATACATGATTCAACACAGTTGATGACCTCGTAATAATTTTGTTTTGGCATTGCAGAATGCTAAGAAAAGCCACATTCAGGATCTTATCAAAAAATTTGAATCGACCATACATTTGAGGATTCTTTTTTGGGATAGACTTTGCATTCTGTCTCGATTGGCTTCGGGCAATGGTGGTCTTAGATGTATGATAGTATTATCCTTCGCCATATATGCATAATGTGTTGTCACTAACAATGTTTTGTATCATGTATGTGTGGTCACTAACGATGTTTTAGTGTAATTAACAATATTTCTTATAAATATGCAATCAAATGTTCGTGAAAAGATTCATTATTTTGCATTATAATTTACATTAATTAATTTTTTTTATTAAAAATAAGTTAAGAAATTGGCCTTTAAAATTAGTTTTTTAATTATTTATGTTAACGTTTTATTATTCTTAATTTTTAAAATAATTCATACAAATTAATTGTATTATATACTATATACAATCCAGGGGCAAATATGTCATTTTACCACATTATATTCCTTTTCAATATACAATTCCACAAAAAAAACAATGAAATTCCTCATTCCATTCCTTTCCATTCCACGAAAGAAACAACTTCATATTATTATCTCTGATTCCTTATTCCCTATTCCTATTCTCTATTTTGTATTCTTTATTTTGAATTCCGTGAAAGAAACGCATCGTTATTCTTTTATCTTACATATATAAATTTGAGAAATTTATAGGTTGGACGCATGGTTATAAAGAAAAAAGTTTTATTTGAGTGTACCGTATTGTTGAATTTTTTTTTACCTTAATATACCTAATTTAATAATTATATACGAAAATGTCCTCGTTATTTTAACAAATACGAATCCAGACCTAACCGCGAATCTCATTCGCGGGTATATCACCAAACAAATGTCCACCCGTGAATACCTTTCGCGGGAAGACATTTTTGTCGTACCCGCAAATGGGATTCACGGTTTGAAATGTATAGTAGTTAGAAACCGCGAATCTCATTCGTGGGTATGTCAAAAATGTCCACCCGCGAATGAGATTCGCGGTTAGGCCTTTTTAAAATGCAGCGCCCCCTCCTGCTGCTTGTTCCACCGCAGACCTTGATCGTTTTTTCCCCAGCAGCATTTGCTCCCTTGACCAGCCGAGGTGCTTCTGTCGTAGTCAAGAGTGTTGGTGTCCTCTTCCTTGTTTGGTCTCACCGTAGAAGACGTCGTCCCTTAACCTCCGACGTTAGCCAAGGTAAGCTCTGTTCTGTTGGGACAGGATCTCCAAGGTGCTGACTGAGTGCTTAACTGAAACGAATCTCGATGTCAACAGGACGGTGACTGTGAAGCTTCGCTAGAGCTCCAATGAACTTACAAGAAGGGGAGCGCAATAGAGGAGGTTTCTCTGGGTCCCACTCCGATGCTTATTTGAGTATACTGTGAGTATGAACTCACAATGTGAATAATGTTTGTAAAATAATAATATTTATAGGGATGAAATACCAAACCGTTTTTGGTAACCGAATATCTCCAAATATTGTGATGTTATAGATATAAGGATAGCATATATTACGGTTATCACGTAATATTGCAGTTGCCTTATAGGATCCATGTAGAATATGTGCCCGAGATACGCAGGACAGTATGGTTGTATATTCAGAGTCAATCATCAACTACGGTAACCGTTGAAATGCACTTTTGTGTGTACCAAACATTGCATTTATTACCTGTTGTTTAGCATACCGCATCTTGCGATAGGAGGCACTTTGAGCGTACTTATCTCTTACAACTTGTTGCAAATCACGGATTCTAATACTCGTGTTGTGCTATGCATATGGATATGTCAATTCATCAATTAATTTGCAATCAAGCTGTCTATGATGTTGTATAGCAGTGGCATTTCCACGGGAGTGTGGATGACTTAATTATGTAATCTCCCAGTTGCCCATTTTCTTTTGCATTCCTCGTAACGACCATGAGCAAATACCACTATTTTTATTGGCACACTTAAAAGAAACAACAGTTGAACTTGATCTAGTAGTGGTGCATTCACGATCATTACTAATGCGCCACAATTTCACGTGATGTTGGAGGACAACTTTAGTCTCATATTCAACACCCACTTGAAAATCAGTGGTACATGTTGACGATTCTCCGTACGTGACCATCCAGTCTGTACATTCAAAGTCATCCTGCCAATCACCCATGTAAACTCTGGAGGAAACTGTCAAAAAGTCATTGGTTGGTTCAACGTTCCATCATTACTTGTGTCATCATCATACAATGTTAACGCACACTCAGCCAACCCAGTCAGAGATTCAACTTCTGTGTCATCTCCCACCGAAGAATCTTCTCTTTCCTCTTTTTCATCCATGTCAGCTTCACCTTCACCATTAATTTCTACTTTTGGAACCACGCAAAATTCAATGTAGTCAACACAAACTTGAATAATTTCATTAAGTGATTCTTCATCGTTGATTGAATACATGTTGTTGTCTGACTTCCAAAGGAGACCGATATCAATTGCATATGAATTCAAATCACAAACTTCGGTAACAATCTCTTTTAGGTTGGTAAGGCTGGTTGTGGTTTCAATAAAACTAATTGCGGATTTACCATCAATATAATTAACAACTTCTTCATCTAATGTGATTCTATTGTCATAACGAATGATAAGAATTACCATTTTTGGAAGAATTCAAACACTTAGTTAATATGAAAATATTACAGAATAATTAATATTTCTTCATCATTAAATTTGTCTATATTAAAATAATATCACAATTACTTACTTACTAAATAATAATACCTCACGGATAACTTTCAATAAATTGGTGGATAATGCAGAAAATATTTCAACAGAGCTTCAACAACAAAACGCTAACGGGAGACAAGCAGATTGAGAGGAAAGGATTGAAGATAGATCAGCCGAACAACGAGAGGAAATGGTCGGCTATCGAATTTATAGCATATCCACCCGCGAATCCTAATGGTAGATGCTACCTACACACGGACCTCGTTCACGAGTAGATGTCATCTATCCATGAATGAGGTTCGCGTGTGGTCCAACCACGAATAACATTCGTGACTGTAACTTCTACACCTGAATTGGATTTGCGGGTGTACATACCAGCGAATGGGATTCACGGTTAGGTCTAGATTTATATTTGTTAAAATAACGATGACATTTCTGTATATTATTATTAAATTATGTATATTAAGGTAAAAAAAAAATGTATTGCTTATAAAAATAGCTGTAATTTTTATATATATATATATATATATATAAAGCGATTTGAATTTACCATAAAAGACGGTAAACTATTTTTTGTCTATTAATATTTATCTCTATACATATATATTTAATTAAAATATAAGTTACTCCAATTTATTCATATAGATTAGTTGGACTGAAGATGTACGTAATAGTATTCAATTTCAATCGCTATAGTTTTAAAATAATTTTTTGAATACTCTTATATTATCAAATTGATTATTGAAGTTAAAGAAACTTAAAATGATTGTTTAGGGATACTTTTTTTACTTTTTAGGGTACTTTTATATGGACCGATTCAAATCAGTTATAAAATAAATTGAAAGTGATATGATATTTAATAGAAAATTAGAAATATGGAGCGACATCTAGAATAAATCATAAATTTTTTAATACTCCCCAATTTGATTTCAAATTGATTTATGCCCACTCTTTGTCTCAATGTTATCTATTGGCATAATTATTTATTTATTTTAATCTAAAAAAAAAAGAATAATTTTATTTCGGGCTAGGTTGAAAGTTTCCTTTTTTTTTTAAATAAATAAATAAATAAATTTAAATGATTTTTTTTCCATCTGAATTTAATGATGAATACCACCGACAGTTGTGGTCTAGTGGTTGAAAGCGTTAACTACCAAGTGGTTTGACTCCAGGGTCACGAGTTCGATTCCCCCAAGTGCTCTTGGGAAATGGTCAACTGGTGTCTGAAAGGCCGACCTCTCAACTCTAGGCTGTCGGTGGGGCTACGTTGACGAGGTCAGTGCAAGCGCTAGTTGCTCAGAGGAAAAATTACGATACCCCTGAAATCTCGGACATTACGTAGCGGGATGAGATTAGGGTCGCCACTACTAGCCCATTCATTTTTTCCAATCAAAAAATAAAATAAAATTTAATGATGAATAGGCCTACATTTATATGTGCTTCATTTTTCTATTTTAAAGGCAATTTTCTATTTTTTTTAATATTTATTTCAGCTTTATTGATGAGACTAGTACTATCTATCTTTGTTGATTGTTCTATTCCTTGTGTAATTTAGTGTTCGAATATAAGAACATGAACCAAAAAGTATTCGTGATACATAAATACTATAATAGATGGAGAAGTATGAGAAAGACAATGGACGTTTTCAACTTTAGTTGTTATGTAAATTTTATTTTAAAATATGTATTTATTTGTAATTCCACACGTTAAATTTTCCATACTTATGTCCTAATTTAATTAATTAATACACTTATTTTAATTGTTATTGCCCGATTCAAATTTTTAATTCGGGCTCTGTTTATTGGAAATGCTACTTTCCATAGACTAAGTTGTACAATAACCGTAAGTAAGAGTAAAGCGTTTCAGCATTTCGTACTTTAATTTAATCAGTATTTTGGAAAAAAAAAAAAAACAGTATTTATTTTTTTTGATAATTATGGATTAAAATAACCGTTATAGGTGACAACTAATCACCCAAGTTCAAATTGCTTTAACAATTCGCGAAACAGAACAACCAATAACATCTTTTCGGAGTGTGTTAATAATTCCCTTCGGAGGTGAGCTATGAATTTCAAACACATGCCGATGTTTGAGCGTCATTCCCGCCATGGTATCTGCTACCGCATTTGCTTCTCGAAAAATATGTATGAACTTCATTATTTCGAACTGCATCAATAGCTTCCTGCAATCCGCAATGATCGACATTACTTTTTTATTTGACATATTTTCGTCAGAGATTACCTTATGAGCTGAGAGAGCGTCTGTTTCTAGGTGAATAGATTTTAATCCTAATGCATTTACCAAAAGCAGCCCATCTCGGATGACCCAACATTCTGTAGTGAGACTGTTTGAGCAACCCAAATTCCTTGAGAATCCTGCAACTCATTGACCCTTGTAGTCTCGAATGACCCCACCGGCTCCTGCAAAACCTTGATTTCCTTTAGCAGCTCAATCTGTGTTAATTTTAAACCAATCATTTTTTGGAGGAACACAACTAATATCAATGGAAATAAACTCATTAACAATGTCAGTCTCAAGTACCCATTAGAGGATACCCAATTAATCAGTATTCACCTCTTAAAGGATACCCGTTAGAGTTACCGTTGAGTTATTTTAAGTGTAAAATAAGAGTTAGTTACAAAAACAAACAAAGTGAAGTTTAAGAAAAAATCAAATAGTAAACCGTTTTTTTTTACAAACAACAAACCAAACTTTTGGAAATAAGCAATTAATAAACCTACCTCAAATTTTTATTAAGTTTGAACGGATTTTTCAATATTTGAGTGAGTTATTAAATCAACACTAATTTAAGTATTCTAACAAAAATAGTATTACGACTTAATAACTCTCTCAAACATTGAAAAATTTGTTCAAACGTAATAAAAATTTGAGGTAAATTTTAATTGCTCAATTCTAAAAATTTAGTTAGTTATTTGTAAAAAAATATATTCGATTTGCTGTTTGGTTTTTTCTCAAAATTCGATTTATTTTTGTTAATTAATTCGTAAAATAAATATACAAATGCACTCCAAATAAATAGAGTCCCTATAAATATCCCACGCAAAAATTAAGAACTTTTTCAAAAACTATTCACTTTTCAAAAAATATTTGAAAAAGTGTATATCGAAATTTTTTTTTTAGAAAAGTATGCATACGCGCGACGCGCCTACTGAATAGGCGCATCCCAGGGGTGCGCCTACTGCAATAGGCGCACGCCAGGGGTGCGCCTACTGCCTAAATTTTTTTTTTTTCGCAAAAACACCGGTCTATCAGAAACCACGTTGATTTTAAGTCTGCTTATGGTTTTCCTCCTAAATAGAAATTGAGAGATAGTCTCACGCGTATTCATAGGTCCAAACTACAAATTTTCCAACTTGTTCTGAACAACATTGAAACAAAGTTGTTTATTCACAAGTTTCTGAATGAGACTTTTCTTCAGATACACTAGCTAGTTTGACATTTTCAGGAATTACTCCTGCAAAAGAGCTATTTGGGGTTACTTTAGGTTCCTGTCCTAAATGTTCCAACTTGTTCTGAACAACAATGAAACAAAGTTGTTTATTCACAAGTTTCTGAATCTTCCGAATATCTTGTAAAGCTTCTCCAATGACTATAGCTTTTTATCTGAGTTCAAGCCTGCTTATTGTTTTCCTCCTAAATAGAAATTGAGAGATACTCTCTCCAGTAAAGAAGAAAGGAAGTTCTAAGAAGAAATGGTTTTTTAGCAAACTATGTATACGCGCACCCCGGGGTCGCGCCTAACGGACATAGTTACTTTTTGAAATTTATCTAAAGTAACCCCAAAAGAGTTATTTTGCAGCAGTAATTCCTGAAAATGTCAAACTAGCTAGTGTATTTGAAGAAAAGTCTCATTCAGAAACTTGTGAATGAACAACTTTGTTTCAATGTTTTACCTCGCGGATGTTGTTCAGAACAAGTTGGAAAATCTAGGGCAGGAACCTAAAGTATTTAACTTCTGAGAACTTCCTTTCTTCTTAATTGGAGAGACTATCTCTCAATTTCTATGTAGGAGGAAAACCGTATAAACAGGCTCAAAATCAGATGTTTTTCAAAAAGTAAGCATATAGTAGGAAAAAAAGCATACATGGAGGAATTTGGTGCGCGTAGAGGAATTTGGACTTGTGAATACTGGGATAAAGCAACGCGTGAGACAATCATCTCGGTGGTTTGTTAACAAATTGATTTTCTGTCCTCTTGATCCAAGACCCTTTTGTTAACAAATTGATCTTCTGTCCTCTTGATCCAAGACCCTTTCTAACCATTGGAAGGGGATCAGTTTTCTTCTGTCCTCACCGTACGACAGAAGATATTCGGAAGATTCAGAATCTCGTGAATAAACAACTTTGTTTCATTGTTGTTCAGAACAAGTTGGAAAATTTAGGACAGGAACCTAAAGTAACCCCAAAGAGCTCTTTTGCAGGAGTAATGCCTGAAAATGTCAAACTACCTAGTGTATCTGAAGAAAAGTCTCATTCAGAAACTTGTGAATAAACAACTTTGTTTCATTGTTGTTCAGAACAAGTTGGAAAATTTAGGACAGGAACCTAAAGTAACCCCAAAGAGCTCTTTTGCAGGAGTAATTCCTGAAAATGTCAAACTACCTAGTGTATCTGAAGAAAAGTCTCATTCAGAAACTTGTGAATAAACAACTTTGTTTCATTGTTGTTCAGAACAAGTTGGAAAATTTGTAGTTTGGACCTATGAATACGCGTGAGACTATCTCTCAATTTCTATTTAGGAGGAAAACCATAAGCAGACTTTAAATCAACGTGGTTTCTGATAGACCGGTGTTTTGCGAAAAAAAAAAAATTTAGGCAGTAGGCGCACCCCTGGGATGCGCCTATTCAATAGGCGCGTCGCGCGTATGCATACTTTTCTAAAAAAAAAATTTTGATATACACTTTTTCAAATATTTTTTGAAAAGTGAATAATTTTTGAAAAAGATCAAAAATTAATAATTGTACAATCTTTTTAATATTTACTTTAATCATATTAAGTTATTAACTATTAAGTTGATATGAAACAGAAAAAGGAAAATAAAAGAAAGAAATATGATAAAGTTATTAAAAACAAAAAAGTACAGGGACTTTGAATTCTTGTGCTGCATTGAAGTTCTCACTGCTCAGTGAGTAAACTAAAACACTGTTCATAACTCAGGCTCCACTCCACCATCATTATCACGCACCACCACGTAGTTAGATATTTATATAATTAATTGATTAAAAAAAAGATATAGTGAAAGACTTTAAAAACAAAATATCAATTCGTACATGCAGAATTGCAGATTGAAAATTATCAAAAAAAAAAAAAAGAATTGCAGATTGAACGTATGTTTTGAACTTTTAAAATGTGCATATCTAATATCTAATTATATTTATTTTTTGGCCAATATATAATTATATTAACTTTAATGTAAGTAGAAATTAAACTTAAAGAATCAATTTATTGAGAAGGGTGTGAATACAATATTTAATAAATCGGGCTTGATTGTACAAATAAGTTACTCACATTGAAACTAAAAATGAAAATGCCTAAATAAATAAATATTAATATATTATAAATAATTTCTATTAATCACTTGTTTTTATGTTAATTTTATTTTTAATCATTATGTAGTTGTATCTTTCATTATTATTATGAAGAACACACTTTTGTGTGTGTAAATCATAGTTATCAGAACTGGTGAGGGGGTCGGTTTACGGTTCAGCTAGTCCAACCCGGTTCAATGTACGGTTCATTGTTCACAAAAGAAAAAAAAAAATGAAAACTTAAAATACATACATAGTCTCAAACATAATTACATCAAACTACATAGTCTCACACACACAAACTACATAGTTTCAATATCAAACACACATTACTCTAAATTCTCAAACACAATACACAATAGTAGTGAACCGGTTTAACCAATTGGGATAAGTCGATTGGTTTGTACAGAACCCAAAAAAAAAATGGCCAAAAAAAACGAAAACAAAAAAAAATCAGCTAAAAAGTGAGTCGGAAACCGACCATTTTTTTAAAACCGGTTGGTTTTCTAAAAAACACCAGGTTCAACCCGGTTCAAACACTGTTCATTTGTAAAACGACCTTTTAACTGAATCAAACCGGACAGGGGTCCGGTTCCCGGTCGGACCGCCGGTCCGGTTCTGATAACTATGGTGTAAATAATAGTATTTATTTTTAAAAAAAAATCAATGGAGCTCATTTGGATATCCAAAACTTGTTGATATTAATATTATTCCGAATAAATTTTGAATGCAACACTCAACGTGTAGTGTTTGTGTATGAAAAAAATGAATCACTTTAAGTAGCTTCAGAAAATTCGGAAAAGATTGTACATATTTTATAGTGGATAAATTGCAACCTCATGCCAAAAAAAAAAAAAAAAAATTGCAACCTCATGCGCGTGAAAAGATTGTACATATTCCGAAATAATACTTTACTCATTACTTTATTTTTTTAAATAAGTTTCCTATTGTTATTTTATTTATTATATATTGATATATATGTTTTACTTTTCTTATTACATGAAGTACATAATTTAAAACAAATTTGTACAAAGTATTTATTTTAGGAAAAATAAATTTCATAGGGTCTATCTGAATACATAGCATATATTAGTATCAATATGTTTTAAATAGATACCAATTATAATAATAAATAAATCTAGTTACGAATTAAAAAAAATATATATATTAAATAAATTTCAAAATTTTATAAATTTACAGGTATTCAGAATAGCTCACTCTTAGCAATTAGCATAACTACTTAATTCAATAAAATTTTAAATCTTGTTAAAATAACAATGTTTTTGGGGGAAGGGAAGGGTTGTTCTTGAATAATATGCCTCTCTGACACATACCATCATCCGCCATTTAATTCTCCATCTCCAATGCCACTACCACTAAAAAACACCCACCTTCATCTCTTTCGTTGGAGCTCGCATTCTGTCTCTCCTGTTGTATTCTCCCACCATAACTTCCCCTCTCTGTAGCTCTCTTCTCTCTTCGGTTACATCACTCAGACTCTCCTCATGTTTATGAGTCGTTGCAGAAAACCCTGTCGACGACGATTATTTCGCTTCCGTTGATCTTCTTTTACCCGTTTCCTCAATTTCTGGTGTGATACCAAGTTCTTTACTGTGCTAGAATCTTCATCTCTCTCTCTTTATGGGGAAGAAGGGCGGTTCTGGTTCGTCTTCATGGATTTCTCTGGTGAAGAAGGCCTTCAGGTCTCCAGTCAAAGATAGCAGTGAGAAAAGGAATGGACGGGGGAGGGAAGATCCAGTTCATGAAGAAGAAGAAATTAGGGTAACAATTCTCGTACAACATGTTTCTATGATTTCTTGCTCTTGTCGGACGGCGTTTTTTCTAATCTCTTTGCTTGCAGAAGAAAGAGAAGCGGGGATGGCTGTTCCGCAAGTCCAGTGCCGCCGAAGTCAAGGCATCATTCAAAGGAGAGTCGAAGTGCGTGACGGTGGATCCAATGATTGTGAACGAGCAAAGGCACGCCATTGCCGTGGCCGCAGCAACGGCTGCAGCTGCGGAGGCAGCCGTCGCAACTGCTCAAGCGGCGATGGAAATCGCTCGGCTCAGCAGGCCGCCTCCCACCACCTTCGGCAAAGAGAACTGGTCCGCCGCCGTCATCATCCAAACTGCTTTCAGAGGTTATTTGGTGAGTCATGCCTCATGTATATATATATACATATACACATAAGCCCGAACCAAGTTTTCGGGTAAGCTCGCAAACAGTTAGAGAAAAGCATTAGTATGATGGAGTTCGTCTTGCTCAGCTCGATCTCGTCTGTCATCTTTGTTCGTCTTCACCGCTAACTATGAATGCTATGGTGTTTGAAGGCTAGAAGAGCTCTGAGGGCACTGAAGGGAGTCGTGAAGCTTCAAGCTGTGGTGAGAGGCCACAACGTCAGGAAACAAGCCAAGTTGACGCTGCAATGCATGCAAGCTCTCGTCCGCGTTCAAGACCGAATGCGCGACCAGCGGGCGAGGCTGTCCCACGAGAGCAGCCGTAAATCCATGTTTGCCGAATCCAGCAACTTGTGGGAGTCCTCCTATCTTCAAGACATTCGAGAACGAAAATCAATGGTAATTTTCTTGTTCTTTTGGCGAGTGTTAGCCGCCGCCGTGTCTCTGATTGTTTTTCCGTTTGTCGCAGTCGAGGAACACAAGCAGCTGCACGGCGGATTTCTGGGACCAACAGCAGCTCAGTGAGATGATGGATATAGAGTCGTTGTTGCAGAGCCGACGTGAACGAGCTTTCTCTCAGCAGGTCTCTTTCTCTCTCTGTCTCTATTCATATACACTGGCGGTGATAATGACAGTTAATTTGTGTTATAGATGCTGGGTTCTCACCGGAATCCGTCCATCGCCGATGACAATGACCTGGCGGAGGAGAAGTTAAAGTGGCTCGACCGTTGGATGTCGACAAAGCAGTGGGAGAACGAAAGCCGAGCATCGACCGACAAGAAACTAGACACCGTTAAGACGGTGGAGATCGACACTTCACGCCCGTATTCTTCTCACTCCGCCCTGCGAAACCCTAGGCGGTCATCCGTGCATCAGAACTTCCATTACGGCAGCAAGATGGGCTCACAAGCTGCTGCCCCTTCTCCCATGCACCGAGCACACCAGAGTCTACCCCTCCACACTCCCGTCACTCCATCTCCGTCCAAGACCCGGCCTATCCAAATCCGGTCGGCGAGCCCCCGGTGTAGCTACAGGGACGATAAGTGCTACTCAGCGGCTAATACACCGAGCCTAGCCTCCTCCACTAGCTATTGGGCCAATCGAGCCCGTCTTGGCGGTCCCGGAGCTTCCTCCATGTCTATCCCTAACTACATGGCGTCCACCGAGTCTGCTAAGGCCCGAGCTCGGTCCCAGAGTGCACCGAGACAGCGTCCGGCCACACCTGAGCGCGACCGGGTTGGGTCAGCCAGGAAGCGCCTCTCCTACCCTGTACCCGATCCTTCTCTCTGCGGGTACGGGCCAGGCCAGAGCTTAAGGAGTCCGAGCTTCAAGAGCGCCCATTGTGGTCACTCCTTGGGCATGGAGCAGAGGTCAAACCTGTCGTGTTATACGGAGAGCTTTGGCGGCGAGATCTCTCCTTGCTCGACCACCGATTTACGGTGGTTCCGGTGAATTGATTAGGGCGTAGCTATATCATTATGTTTCATTTGGTTAATGTAGTTTGAGTTGAAGGTGGAAGATATAGTTAGATTTTCTCTTCTGGATTGATGGGGTTTACAAGGGACGCCTTATTAATTAAAACCTTTATATCACTGACCTAAAAACATAATCTTATTGATTTATACAACTCATTCATGTAAGGCGTCGCCTCTTAATGATGAGCCTGTGGCGTCAGCCTACATGATGGCGTCGCCTAGGTAAAGTCTGGATAAGGACGCATTAATTGAATGTCTGACAGCATTAAATGGGATTAAATATCTCTGATATTTAAGGAATAAGGACTCCTGTCCCATCAGAATGTCAGTTTGACCTCAGTTAAACTGATTAACCAGGGTAAGAAGGAAGCACTGTTCATCAGGTTAAGTGAAGGCTATAAATAGCAAACATTCATTATCATTTATGACATTCTGATTTTCACCACATCTACATAAAAGCTCTCAAAAGTCTTAGAACTGACTTAAGCTTCGGAGTGGAATAAACGGGTCAACCCGAAGTTGTCAATTTTACGCAGGTCGACCCGAGAGGAGCGACGCATGTAGTTGAAGAAGTTTCACAGGATCCAACATGGATATTGTCATATCCCCAAATTTGGAGAAAAATAAACTACTTTTTAAAACAATTACCATAACATACGACATTAATAATTTGATACTCTATATTAATCATATTAAACCACAATATATATATATACTCACCAATCCATAGTCAGATAAAGTAATAACAGCGTTACATTTAATTTGCAGAATTCATTATTTTTTTATCAAAATATATCACAACCAAAAGAAAATAATTTATTGTTTGTAACTATTCTAATAGTCCATCAACCATTAGGATCTTCAATTTGACAGCTTATAGCCAAAGCATCCGCCACTCCATTTGTTTTCCAAGCCAAAATTAGAGACATTAGTGGCCTCAACATTTTCACTACCAAACTATTGGTGATTCTAATACGCATTTAGAATTTTTTTAGTCACGTTCCTCTTTCATTTATGTTAACCCTTATCACTTATATACACATTTTTTTAAAAAAATAAATAACAATCTTTGTTGGATTATGGTGATCTAGATTATGAATCCGTGTATGATAATCTATTCACACAAGAAAATATAGAATTTTGTTTGATTTTCTCCTCATAATAAAGTTAGATATATTTTGTTGGAGAAATAATATGTAATATTGTATTGTGAGTGAGTGATTAACTCTTTAATGAAGTGAGTTTATATTTATAGCAAGTCTTAAATCAGTTGGTGTAACTTTTCAAACTCAAACAACTGTTTTTACTAATTTAATTAAATTTGACAGAATATGTTGGATCTTTTTCAAAAAGTAGACATATTAGGAAAAGTATTTGAAAAAGTATACCTCGAAATTTTTTTTTTAGCAAACTATGTATACGCGCACCCCAGGGGTGCGCCTATACCAAATAGTTTTTTTTTTTTCAAATTTTTCAATAATGACGACTCGATGTTTAATTAAATATAAAATTATATATCTATTCAAAAAAATTTAAAAAAATTATAGTAAGTAGATATTTTAATTGCGATTCAAATGATGCAAAAAATATTAAATTTGGATTTACGGATTGCCTGTACGGCATGCCGTAAGTTGAGGTATGAAAATTGTACTTAAAAAATTATAACTCGGACCATGTAACTCCAAACTCAACACGGTTAACGCCATTTAGGTCGTAAATCAATTATCTACGTAGGATAAATTTTTTGATTTTTTTTGAGTAAGTATATAATTAAATTTCTCACCTAATGCATTTACTTATTTCGGTCAAATTTGGGTGTAAACGATGGGGGTTACAAAATCACTGTATTTTTAATCCAAAAATTTATCCTACGTAGATAATTGATTTACGACCTAAATGGCATTAACCGTGTTGAGTTTGGAGTTACATGGTCCGAGTTATAATTTTTTAAGTACAATTTTCATACCTCAACTTACGGCATGCCGTACAGGCAATCCGTAAATCTAAATTTAATATTTTTTGCATCATTTGAATCGTAATTAAAATATCTACTTACTATAATTTTTTTAAATTTTTTTGAATAGGTATATAATTTTATATTTAATTAAACATCGAGTCGTCATTATTGAAAAATTTGAAAAAAAAAACTATTTGGTATAGGCGCACCCCGGGTGCGCCTATGTCCAATAGGCACGACCCCGGGGTGCGCGTATACATAGTTTGCTAAATTATTTTTTTCAAGGTATACTTTTTCAAATACTTTTCCTAATATGTATACTTTTTGAAAAAGTTCAATATGTTATCCTCGCTTATTAATATTTCTTTACTTTAAGTTTCAAATCACTTTATTTTATTAAATATAAAATAGAGTATGACACTTACGAGTTTGACACATCAAACCAGGATTAACTCTTATGAGTTGGACACATGGACCCACTTAACATCAGTATCAAATTCGGGTCACTTCCATCTCATTGTCAGACGTTTAATTTGTGTTTCCGAGCTTGGCCATTACCTCCTTACAATCATGTGTTATTGCTTTCAGGGCCTCACTAATCGAGGTAGACTTGTATTCTCCAAAATAAGTAAATATATGGGTGACGATCCTGATATCTAACCCTACGGCTACGAGTGTCAAATAGTTTTTATTTTTGGTAAATCTGTCAAATAGGTTAAGAATTAAATTGTTACTTCAACTTTGAACACTTTATAAATTATTACTTAATTTTATTTTTTAAAATTTTGTTACCTATACTTTCAAATTTTGGGCAAATTGCTATTTCTGTTTAGTTTTCTGTTAAATATGGACAAAAAATGACATGGCAGTTCATAATTGGTTTATAATTTTAAAAAATAAATAATTTTTTCAAAATTAGAAAATTTCTTTAAAAAATTGTAAAAACAAGAGTTTATAATATAATATTTTTATTGAAAAATATAAAACAAAATTTAAAAAATAACCATTTATTTTTATTGCATATTTTTAATAAAAATATTATATTTAAAACTCTTATATCCCATATTAATTGCTCAATTTTTTGTTAGAACTTTTAAATTATTTCTAGTATTCTTTAAAAATAATATAATTTTTATAATTATGTATCAATTGCCACGTCATTTTCCGTTCATATTTAATGAAAAACTTAATGAAAGTAACAATTTACCAAATGTGCCAAAGTTTAGGTATCACTTTTTAAAACATTCAAGTTCGAATAGTAATTTATAAAGTGTTCAAAATAGGTAATTTGATTATTAAATCATAAGTTAATGATCGATATTTGTGTTATCACTTATACATTCTTAATTACAGTATGGATTCCGTGAATTGCAGTCGTTTAACACGACGATGTTAGCGAAGTTGGCGTCGAGAGTGATTCGGGAACCAGATGCGCTTTGGGTAAGGGTGTTGAGAGACATTTATTTCCCGAACCTTGATTTCATGCAGGCAAAAAACGGAAGTCGTGCTTCGTGGGGGTGGACTAGTGTCATCCAAGGAAGAGACGTTTTGAAGAGGGAGGCCATCTGGTCTCAAGGGGACGGGGCGATCATCAGGCCATTCCTCGACCCATGGGTGCCGACAAGAGCCGACTTCAGAATCAGGCCAACAACACACTTCATTCCATCCGAGGAGAGGAGGGTTGCAAACTGGATTAACCGACATGACAATACGTGGAGAGCCTAGCTTGTCCGGGAACAAGTCACAGATGAGGATGCGTCTCTAGTCCTGAACATGACGATACCGATAGCAAGGAGATGGGAAACCCTGCGCTGACCATACACGACAGACGGGGAAGTGACTGTAAAGTCTGCATATCACTACCTCAGCGAGGGAAGAAGGCGCGAAGTCCCGAACCTGAACCATCCTCCACCAGACGAAGAACAAACGTTCTGGAAGGTAATCTGTCGATGCAAGGCTCTACCCAAGATCAGAGCCTTCATGTGGAAGGTGGCGTCCAAGTCTCTAGCCACAAGAGCAAACTTGGCAAGAAGGGGAGTGCAGATATCCACGAGCTGCCCTTTCTGGGATGAGGTTGAGACCACATAACATCTGCTGTTCAGATGCAGCTGGGCGCGAGACGTCTGGTTGGCAACGACAGCCGATAAACTTCTGGAAGTGGGACTGACTTTGGTGTGAGAGTGGCTCAAAGCGTGGACGACATTCTTGACCAGACGAACTTCAGACATGGAAGCAGCGTGGAACCTCTGCATGTTGGTCTGTTGGCAACTTTGGAAGGCTCAGTGCCAATTTATCTTCCAAAACAGGAGGCCGAATGTTACGTCCACCGTCGCAGATATCTTCAGGAACAAGGAGGAGATGGATGGATGGGCAACACGGTCGACAGAAGAGGGAAACAACCGGACGACAGACCAACTAGGAACCAGAGGTTGGGTGGCCCCGAACCCGGGCACGATCAAGGTCAACTACGACGCGGCCTGGTGTGCTGCATCGAGACAGGGAGGGGTCAGGGTCATAGCAAGAGACAAGGACGGACAACTGATCGGTGGATGGCAGGAGAAGGTGGTGGGGACCTCGGTCGAAGAAGTCGAAGCTATTGCGATGCTATGCAGAGTCCGACTTGCAGTGACGAACGAGTGGGACAACGTGCGTTAACATTCATAAACCATCTCCAGGGGAAGAGATTCGTGTGGAGACTAGAGGCGATACTAGCAAATGCGGTATCTCTCTCGGGAAACACTCTAGCGATCGACTGGGCTCACATACCCAGATCTGCGAACGTTTGTGCGGATTGAGTCGCTAAACATGCTTTATTAGGGTTGTGTTCTTCAGATTGAGTTTCTATACCCTAACCCCATTAGCGAATTTAATTGTATCGGACTTTTCTTTGTATTCCTCTAGACTCGGGTTTCATGAATGAATGAGTTTTATTGGGCAAAAAAAAATAATTACAGTACTGTTACTTGAGATTGGCAAGTCCATTGGTGGGTTTGGGGAAGATACTTGATAAGATTCCTTACTTAAAAATGGAATAAAGAAAAGAAAAGAGGATACATCGGTTTGCTTTCTTTTGTTCAACACAATAATTAATCTTCTTTAATTAATTATTATTATCCAAACAGAGAATGGGGAAGTGACAGCTTTCAGTGAAATTCTGCAGAAGAATGAATAATAATAATAATAATAATAATAATAATTAATACTGCATGTGTATTGTAATTTGTCCACCAGACAGCTTAAGCCTTAAGCCCTTTACAGTTTACAACCAAGAATGACAGTTTTATAGTTTATGTCACGAATTCAAATATATTTGAATCTTGTAAATAAGTATAAACAGATGTTATTTATTTGTATATTTTATTTACCTCATTATTTTATCTGGAATGTGTTCCAAGCTTTTATTCTCTAAGTTAGAATTCTGACCCAATAGAAACAAAAGGATGGAGTTGAAACATTGACTCAAAATTTAGGGGTGAAGTACTTCCATCTATCTATCCATGTAAGAGTTGTGATTTAATTGTAATATTGTGGTGTCTTGGGTATGTAATCAAGCTAGATAAATGTAACAATTGAATGCAACATTTTCTGCTTGTTCTTCTAAATTTTTTGAAAAAGTAACTATGAGAGGAAACAAATTGAGGAAAATGTTTACGGAGGAAATGTTTTTGGAAAAATGTTAATAGGCGCTACATGGGGTAGCGCCAATTTGTTGTTCGCTACTAGCGATATCGAAATTCGTTCAAACGCTACCCCTGTTAGCGTAAATCTTAAGATTTCGCCACCAAGGCTAGCAAATTTTGACAATTATTTGTGACCGCCATGCAATTATTTGCGAATTTTGTATGTAAATTTAATTATTGTTCATTTATCCTATTTAAATCAGTTGAGTATCAACATTCAACTCCTTCCTTTTTACTCTTGTCACCTGGTTAGTAGCTCCTTATTCTTCTGCGTAATTCTTCCGTAGGCATAAGGTATGTGATATATTTTTATATATTTTTTAATTACAATTTTTTAAAAATTGTTAGCAATTATATTTACATAAATATTAAGTTGTCTAAAAGATAAACACATTTGATAATAACTTTTATAATACTAATTCTTTAGGAACAAGCATGACATAGATTCATATCATTTGCTTGTATGACGACAAAATATTGTCTCAAAATGGTAGTGAAGTTTATGTGGGTGGTACCTCTAATATTACTACAACTATGCTTGTCCATTTAAACTAGTTCAGCTGAACTGGTCTGGTTCTGGTTTGAACCGGTTCGACCGAACTAGTATAAAAATCATACAAGTTTTTTAGGCTTCAAGTAAGCTAGTTCAAAATAGTAGTTTCAATTCAGTTCGAATTGGTTCGAATCAACTCATTTTTTATACTGTTTTATACTTAAATTTAAATCAAAACACTTTAAACCTATATAATTTTAGAACCGCTCCAAACAAAATAAACCAAACCAGTCTGAAAATAAATAAACCACTAAAGCAACCCTATATGTATATGTGTAGAGAATCACTCCACTCCTTCCTCAATCCTCAACATAATTCCTTCCTTCACCTCAAATCACTCCCCCCCTCCGTTGCGTGTCTTCCTCCCAGTTAGCCACTCATCCTTAGTCGCCCATCTCCTCCCCTACCTCTTCCCACCACCTTCGGTCCGCTCACCTCCTGCTCGTCCTCCTCCACCCGCTCCTGTCATGACCTCTACGGCTCCAACCCGTCCCTCCCCTCCAGTACACCCCACTATTTTTTGCGGATTTGCTTAAGGATGATAAGCTCGGAACCAGTTCTAGCTCTGAGTTCTTGACCTCAGAACTAACAGGCGGAGATGTCATTCGGTCCTTCCCTCGCGACGCCACCGTGTCTCTTTTCTTCGTTGCCATCGCGTCTCGCCGTTCGTTGTCCTACCATCGTCCCATCACCACGAGTCAACAAATTAAAGTAAGCTACAAACTCTAATTTAGATTGAGTGACCTAATTTCGATTGAGCCACAAACCCTAATATCGAATGACCTAATTTTTTACTACTACTGCTTTGAACTAGTTATGCCATTGTTATGATTTGTGCTCTGCTGCTATGTGTTCGAATTAAATCTGTTAAAACATATTGTCCAGTTCAAAACAAAATTTCAATTTGTGCTCTGGTGCTTTGATTTGCCAATTTGGAAGCATACCAAAATTGTTTTAAAAAAACAAACAAAAACAGTTCGAATCGGTTTAAACCACACCAAATTTTTATTTGATGAAACATACCAGTTCTTTTAATGAGAAAAAATACCGGGTTTATTAAAACCAGACCAGTTCAGTTCATAACCCGTTTGAGGTCGAACGAGTTCATGAACAAGCCTAATTACAACTATCTTGGATCTCTATCTTTTTGGACTAAAGAAAATTATATGTATGGAGTGCGGTTGACATGATGTTGAAGCTAGGTCTATTAGCATTTCATATAAATTTACAGGTACTAATGGACTTTGCAAGTTTGTACGGATTCGATCACAAAGTGCATTGTGTTCCGCTCTATAGTTAAGCGTTGCTAGTCGATTTGTTATGTTCAACGTGACTAGAGCAGTCAACTTGAGATCAATTATTACTGATAGTCATGAGACAGTGAATGTTTTGCATAGTCACACCAATGATCTGTCAGATGACGAGGTCAACATTGATGTACTCTCAGATTGTTGGATAAATGAAGAAGATCCATATATTGAGCATTTCACGGGTCATATTGATGAAGACAACGAAGAGGTGTTTGAGTTTGACGAGAATTCTGACAATGTACATGGAGGTGACGATGGTAGAAGTAACTCTCACGACGTGCAAATGATGCAACACAACGCTGAAAATTGGATTGATAGTACATGGATTGACAACTTTCAATCAACAAATAAGAGGTATATGGATGTTGATGAACCGTCAACTGAAGGTTTCCTAAACACAAACATGAAGTTTAGTAGTAAGGACGAGTTATCTGCCGCTGGGAGGAGTTGACACATAGCTAATTCTAAGGTTTGCATTGTTGAGTCGAATCCAAAATCAATTGTCTTCAAGTGTAAAGCCGATCCCAAAAATTGTTCATGGTCATTGAGAGAAAGTATTTTTAAGCATACTGGATTGTGGAGAATATCAAAATTGCATTCTCCACATGCATGTGTGAATGAAGTCCTCATTGAACGACACCAAAACATCGATTACAATTTGATAGCGTTTTTGATCAGAAATTCAGTTTTAGCTGACATTGGGTTGAAAATTTAAGTTATCCAGTCGATGGTGGATGATGAGCTTGGTTCGAAGATTTCATATATGAAGGCGTGGTACTCCATACAAGTCGTGTTAGAGTCTTTATACGAAACACACGAAAAAGTCTTTGTAAACCTGTCGCGACTACTGTCATCCATGTTCGTATACATCCCTAAGACATTTTATGATTTTATGCTCAAAATAATAAATGTTGAAGCTCAAGTAGCTACATTTGGTATGATGTTTTGGTCATTTGGTCCAGCCATTCAAGCATTTGTTAATTGCCGACCACTTATAAGTATTGATGCGACACATTTATATGAGAAATACAATGAAAAAGTGATGGTAGCCGTCTCGTATGATTCTAACAACGTGATCTATCCTTTGGCATTTGACATTGTAGATGCAGAGACAAATAAGAGTTGGAATTGGTTCTTGCAGCATCTACGTGATAACTTAACGAACGATCGCTTTGTCTGTCTAATATCTGATCGTCATAGAGAAATAATTAACGCGATCGAAAATGTATATGCTCAATATGGTGCCCACTCAGGTCTGAGGAACGATGTTGATCTTGTCCCCAATGTACTCATTGGTCTAACATACCAAAGTTTAAGACATTTTGGCCAAACAACTCACTTGACATCATTACGCATGGTGACATGATAGCTCTACAATTAAAGAGTACCGATTTTTAATTTATAACAATTTATATTTTTGCCACAATATTTTTTAATAATCATTATCTAATAATTCAAATATATATAAATAAATATTTAATTAGCACAATAATTAATAATAATATAATTAATTAGCACAATAATTATTGATAATATTTTTAACTGACACAAATATTATGCATCATTTATTAAAATACAATTTATTTATCTTTTTAAAAAGAGGGGTTTCAGACATTTTGCGATGGCAACAAGGTTCTTCACGACGGGCCAAGGCACGACGGAACGAGGCGAAAGCACAACCAAGCAAAGCCTACGACGAAGAGAACGCTCCAGCAAGGACGACAACTACTGCAAGGAAGAGGGACCAGTGATGGGGATGGCTGCAAAGAGGGACCAGTGATGGGCGACGGTGAGGGAAGAGGGAGGGAGCAGAGACCAGAGGGTATAGTACCAACGACGGTTTATGGCAGAGGGTTTTCAGATGAAGAGAAGAAAAAGGAGAGGGTTGCAACAACGTAGGAAGAGAATAGAATGGAGGGGGGTTTATGGCAGAGGCTTTTCGTCGGGATGAAGAGAAAAGATTGGAGGGGGTTGCGACGGCAGAGGCTTTCAGATGAAGAGAATGATGTGGGTGGGTTAAATGAGGAGGATTAGGGTTAGCTGAACGAAACAGAGAACTGCAAAACAAATTCTGACACCTACATGTAGCGTTTGGAAGAAAACACTACTTAGTGGTTGCGTTTTAGAAAATCGCAACCTATGATAGCATTTTCTTCCAAACGCTACGGGGACAAAAAAGCTACCACGGGTAGCGTTTGGAAGAAAACGCAACCGCTGTAGCATTTTCTTACAAAAGCTACCACATGTATAAAAACTCTACCTCAGCATCTTCACACCTACACATTTGTCTAAATATATCTTCACACCTACACATGTTAAATAGTTACTTTTTGAAAATAATTGTCTCTTCTTCAAGGTGATGATGAGAGTCTCTCACTTTGGCCATGAATTTAACAGGTACATGTTTGCCTCTCTAATCAAGACAAGTAAGCATTAGTATATACTGTACTCAGTGCACCAAGAGAAAAGGCAACGTACGATCACCCATATATCATCAATGTAACGGCTAAACAACATTCTGGGAAAAAAATGGATATAGTCACAGAAACAGATATCATTATCAAAGCATCCTAAAATTATTGCACGTTTACTATACTCTTACATACCAACTATAATATTTGATCTGAACACCCGTAAATGACAAACATGAATTATCCTAATATCTGATATAGAGAAAGTACTGTTTACAAAACCAACGAAGTGCAAGGTTGAGTTACCCATATTTCAATGGCAGAAATGCAAACCACGTCTCACTTGACATTATGCTGATGCTGCTTCTACTTACAATTCAAACTCGTCCTCCAGCTTCAATGTTTCAGCTGCAGCCTCTTCCTCCTCATCATCGATCACAAAATACGGGTTATGTGCCTCAGGTTTGAACTTATACCCAGTGAAGACATAGAAGGCTAGTGTAGCCAATTCGGCTGCAACCACACTTGTCCATAGATACTTATATGATGTAATAGTTTCCAATGCATACACCACAACACGAGTGAAGTATATGTAGCAGATAACTACAATGTAGTACTGCCTAAACAAGGTGAGCTTCATCAAATTCACGGCAGCCTTGCCATCTGTTCGTGCAGCCTCACGCAGGTTCTTAATCGACCAAACAATTGGGAACAGGACTGCACAGCAGCAAACAACGTCTACAAGCAAAAATATTTGCTTCCATGTGACCCAATCCTGCCCATACGGCCCAGTTTCATCAATCACAACCTGGGCAATGTTTGCCACAACCTGAAGCGGAATCACAATGATCAGAACCTTCTTTTCCTTGTCCTGCAAGAAAGGTTTCAGAAACGACCATCCCGTGCCGATCAAGACGATCAAAGTGAAGAGCGTTGTTCCCTTCAGGAAGCTGAAAATGTAGAACAGAATATCCCATCCATGTGCACTGCCTGTGCGCTTAATGTAGGATTTATCCTCAGCCTCGCAGAGCAGATTCAATCCTTTCAAGGACACAACCGCAAGCATGAAGAAATGGATCTTGAAAACGGTGAGTCGTTTCTTATACAGTACACCGATCCAAAGACCTGCTATAACAAAGTAAATCAGGGACAAGAGGAAGTAAACCCTAGGGAGGATGGTCATGCCGGCGGGAAGATAATCGCGCCCGTTGTCCTTCCCTTCGATATTGTACATCGCAGATCGGACGTCCATCGACACCTTGAGCTGCGGCGTGAGGCAATTGGCGAAAACGAGGGTGTACTGCGCGGCGTCATTCTCCAAGAACAGCGTGTCGTACCTCGATTGACCGTGGAGCTTATCGAAGGTGAAGACCTGCTTGATGAGATCCGACTGGATGGCACAGGTGATCTCTCCATCCTCGAGCTGCTGCAACACATGCAGCCACGAATCGCGCGTGCAGAGAAAGAATCCGACCTTCTCAAGCTCCTTATCTGGAAACTTACTCGTTAGGCGGATGTTGGAGACATTCAGCTCTAGGCGGCCTCGGTGGGTGAATCCGAACTCGTCGAAGGGGATGATCGGGCGCTCATCGGATCTAACCTCCGTGAATCGGATCTCTGCAATTGTCGACGAAACGGACAGCAGCAGAATCAAGAGAGAGAACAGCCTCGACGGCGCCATGGATGAAGCAGATCCGAGATTATTTCCTGATGCTCTCTCCTTCCTTCTTTATAGTTTATATTGCGATTCCCTGCAAAGACTGGGTCTAACAGAGACTATCCATCTCCCTTCCAGAAGTATTCTGCCGGGAAATGATCGAACCTTATAAGAGAAGTAAACATAATGTTACAAGTCTCCACCGCCCTATATATAATTCGCTACTTTCTATTGTCACCGATTATTTTTCGAATTTAACTTAATTTATGTAAATGATTATCATATTTGTCCATTAATTTTGACTTAACCTTATGTAGAGTTTAATAACCTTATATAAAGTTTAATATAGTATTAGAATTCGATTTCAATTTTGGTTGTGCGGGTTTACGATATAAGTTTGTTACTTTATAAGCATGAGAGAGAATTTCTTTAAAAAATTAAGTCACAACCTGTTTGGATTAAAAACATATCAGTATCGTGCATTAATCAAAATAGTTTTTACAATGCTGAGGAATGTTGAAGTCTCCTGTGTGATGTAATACCACATTACTACATTAGTGATTTACAAAGTAATTTCGTATCATATACATAATTTAGCTAACTTAATTCTATATTGAAAGGAAAAAAAAAACTATCTTTTTTTATCCCTGATTAATTTTAAGAGGAAATTCAAATTGTATAAAAAATTACCCTTATTTAATATTAAATTTAACTCTGTCCATATAAAACTTAACACATAACCTTAGTAAACTACGGAAAGCTCCTCAAGAATTGCTGATGTGGAAAGGTCAATTTCGAAATCATCAACTAGGGTTTGGAGAAAAACATCGAACCTTACCACATCCGAATTATGTCTTTTAAACTTGTTCGGTCGAATTAAATCATATAACAAATGGTATTTTAGTTAAAGTATGAAGTGGTTCAACCGAATCATAAAAATTCGGTTAATAGATGGTAAATCGTAACATTTTAAGGATTTTTTTAATATTATTATTTAATATAAGTTTTTTTAATGTAACTAACACATAAGGCTAACCCTAAACTAGAAAAACCATTGAAGATTTGCCTTTGCGTGATTTGATTCTTTACTTCTTTGCTTCAGACTTCAGTGCCTTTGCATTGTTTCAATTCGTCACGGTTTTAACTTTAGCTTCAGTGCTTCACCGACGTCCTACATGCGATCATGTAACCACCTTCGACATTCACATGTAGCTTCCTCTTCGACCTTCACCACAACCAAATTCGTATTAGTATTAATTAATATTGACTTGTTTTGGTATACTCGTTTGTTTGATTTTGATTTTGGTTAAAGTTGAATTTTTTAGCAGTGATTAAATATAGACATGTTTGTTGGCACCTATTACTATTCTATGTGATGGATGATTATATAAAGGGTAAACCAACTCAACAGTTACTTATGTTTGCCCTTTGTGATTAATCGGTTACTCATATTTTTTTTATGTAACTCAACCGTCACTTAAGTTTTAGAATGTGACTGAACGGTTATTCCGTGAAGTTTCCGTCCAATATTAATGCCTGACTGTCACGAGGAAATCAAGTGACTTAATTTGAACAAATTAAACTTAAATAGAAGGACCGTTATACCCTTCGGTCACCTTTGTGCCATTTTCCCCATTTTCTTCTCATATCACACACCTTAACTTCTTTGCAAAATTCTCAACTTTTTGTCCGTATTTTTTTGGATTTGCAAGTACTCGATTGAATATTTGGACCCCATTCTCGTTTTCTATAGCGTTAATCGAATGCATACTGTTTCTGTCCGATCAATTTGGAAAAACCACGGTTGTTAGATATGTCATTGACGACGTAGAAATTTTTGTTTTCTAATATTTTAGTAGCAATTCCTGATCTTCTGATTGTAATATCGATTTTATGTTGTTGTATATTAGCTCTGCTTGCTGCCTAATTGCTTGATTAGTCAACTAATTCAAATCGAAATAATCTGAGGTTCACTTGGACTATAGAATTTATATACACTTTGTTGCTGCTATGTTTCTAATAATGATGTTCAATTGTTTAATAATCACTTAAGTGTAGATTGTGGGAGGTCCTCTGTGTTTTTCCAAGTTCTAAGAACGAAATAGGAAATATATGCTTCACAGTTTATTGTTATCCTACTATGAATTTAAGATTTTGATCTGCTAGCTTATACGCCTGCTAGGTGTTATAAAAAACTTCTATTGTTCATGATGGATCACGATTTTTCCGCTCCTTGGCTCCCGGTGCTGCTCCGGCGACCTACAAGAAGGAAACCCCAGGTTTTGCCCGTGGTTTCCCCTCCGACGATCAAGTTAGTAGGAGGTTCGTTTTTGGAGAGCATGGAGAGGCATGTCTCAAAAATCAGATCCTTCAAATGAATGAGGTAAGAAGTATATATAGAGATACTTAACATGAGTCCATGGTCATGTATTTACCATAGTGAGACCTTTGTGAGTCTGACACTACTAACCGTGGTAACTTTTTATCATGCATTGTGCTTTGTGTCATCTTGTGCTTTATGTCATCTTGTGCTTTGTATAGGGCTGACAATGGTTAGGGTATGCCAAATGCCATAACCATACCATATTTTTAAACCACATACCATAACCATAACCATTATGGGTACAATTTTCAATACCATAACCATCAAAATAACCGTGGTTATTAACCATGGTTTTAACCGTATAACCATATTTATTCCACATGTAATATAATAAAAGCCCGAAAATTTAATTTTAAAAAATACATCTATCTATATTATCAATAATAAAAATATATAACACTAACATCATTCAACATCATTCATTATTTAATTTATTATTTAGTATAATAATATATTTATAAAAGATAGCTTTATCTTTTTTTTCGACAACTTTGATATACAACTGTTCAACAATTCATTATTTAGTATAATAATATATTTATAAAAGATAGCTTTATCTTTTTTTTTTTCCGACATCTTTAATGCTTTATGATGTAATTTATATTTAGTATAATATTTATATATATATATATATTAGTTTATTAATAATAAATAATTATTATATTTATAAAATAACCATGGGTATAACTCAAATACCATAACCATTATGGGTAGAGAATTCATCACCATAACCGCACCGCACCATAATGGTACGGTTAACCATATTAAACAGTAATGGTTATAACCGTGGTTATAGGTTTTTCACCGCACCATTGCCAGCCCTAGCTTTGTGCCATCTTGTTTTTTATGTCCCCTAGTCGATTTTAAGTGTTTCGACTAACGACGAGTCATCCAAATGCACTCAGACTGAATGTGAGGCGTCCAATGGCGAGCCGTTTCATAGCGCTCTGACTAAAGGTGAGTCGACCAAAGGCACTCCGACCAAAGGCAAGCTGACCAAATACGAGTCGACCAAAGGCGCTCCGACCAAAGGCGAGCCGACCAAAGGCGCTCCGACCAAAGGCGCTCCGACCAAAGGCGCTCCGACCAAAGGCGAGCCGACCAAAGGCACTCCGACCAAAGGCGCTTCGACCATTGGCGCTCCGTCCAATGGCGTTTGGGCGCTGCTTGTCCTCTTAGGGCGTTGACGTCTGATATCCAACATCAACCTCCCCAAGCCTAATAGGGGTGTTACTCCTTTTAGGTTCATTCATGCATCTCTCGGATAAAGGCGTCACCTATTGCTTACATCATGCCAGAGGCCTTTTAGGTGACCGAGACTTTTAGGCGTGAGGGCAAAAAGGCGTTGACCTTCGTCGGTCGAGCGAGTCAAGTGATAGCGTTGCTGAGCGAGAGCGTCTCAACCGAGAGCGAGCCAGTCGAGGCGTTGCCTTCGCTAGTGGATCGAGTCGAGCGATAGTGAGTCGAGCGATAGGGTTTCTGAGCGAGAGCGTCTCAAGTGAGCGAGAGTCGGGCGGGGCATTGCCTTCGCCGATCGAGCGATAGCTAGTCCAGTGATAGCGTTGCCGAGTGAGAGCGTCTCAAGCGAGAGCGAGTCGGGCGAGGCATTGCCTTCGCCGATCGAGCGATAGCGAGTCCAGCGATAGTGTTGCCGAGCGAGAGCGTCTCAAGCGAGAGCGTCTCAAGCGAAATTGAGTCGGGCGAGAGCGAGTTGGGTGAGGCGATGCCTTCGCCGGTCAAACGAGTCGAGCGAGAGCGTAGCCTGCTGAGCGAAAAGCTCCTTGATATCCTTCCTGGTCGTTATGCCAGGGGAATAGTCATTGTCGTCTCAGTTCCAAGTGCGAGTCGATCTAGTGCGAGGGCAGGCCGATGAGAGAGTGTCTCACTCGAGTATTAGATGGTAGCATGACTTGTTGTCACGTTTCCCACAGACGGCGCCATATGGTGGATCACGATATTTAAGCTCCTCTGCGTGCTGGTCCGACGACCTGCAAGAAGGAAATAGCATGGGGAGGCATGTCTCAAAAATCAGTCCCTTCAAATGAAGGGGTAAGAAGTATATGTAGAGATACTTAACTTGAGACCTTTGTAAGGCTGACACTACTAACCGTGGTAACTTGTTATCATGCATTGTGCTTTGTGTCATCTTGTGCTTCATGTCATCTTGTGCTTTGTGTCATCTTGTCTTTTATGTCCCCTAGTCAATTTTGGGTTTTTCGACCAACGGTGAGTCATCCAAATGCGCTCCGACCGAAATTCGAGTCGTCCAATGGCGCGCTGACTAAAGGTGAGCCGACCAAAGGCGCTCCAACCAAAGGTGCTCTGACCAAAAGCGGGCCGACCAAAGGCGCGTCGACTATTGACGCTCCGTCCAATTGCGTTTGGGTGTTGCTTGTTCTCGTAGGGCGTTGATGCCTGATATCCAACTGTTCATCCAATTGAAAAAGGTTTTTCCATTGGTCGCCCTTCTCAAACTATTGGTGTACAGTCGGTGTTAAGGTATAACTATTTTACATTGATAGATATTTCTTCATCGAACTCTGGGATGCATCGGGACATGATCGATACAAAGAATGTGGATCACTCTTCTATTCACACATTAATGGTAAGAAATTACTTGCAGGATATTAGGTAGGAAGGCTCAACCCATATGGATGCGGATGATTTCCCTTGATAGACTACACATCCCTGTAGATAATATTGTTGGGGTTTGGAATTAGATGAATTGTCAAAGATTAATTAGTTTCTATTTAGAGTTTAGTAGAAGAAGAAGACAAGTAGCTTGTTATGATGATGGGGGATATTTTGAGTCTCTTTTTGACAGTAGAAAGAGATTACTATTAGAAGAAGAAGATAAAATAGTTGTTATTGAAAAGTGGAAGATGAATGTATCCAATAAAGAGCAGTCTTCTTTTATCTGGTGGTGGAATCTTTCTTTGCTTGTCATTGGATGATAGGAATAAACTTTTGCTTGTTGTTCTTTGTCTGCTCAATGTTCTTTGTCTGTGTTACCATTCAATTTCTTCACATGGAATTCCTCTTTCTTATGCGATATGAAGAACCAAACAACAAGAATGTGAAAAAATACATTTCCTGAACAACTAGATTCTTCTTTTTGCTGCAAACTGTTATCAATAAGAATGTCACTATTCGTCAATTTCGAATTAAGTAACGGTTAGTTAACAAAATATTCAAACTAAAGTTACCTTTTAATAACATTTAAGTTAACATACAACGTCTCCACAAACATAGGTCACCACATACGCAAATGACAAAATGTTCTTCATACTTCAGTTACAGACAAATGACATACTATGTAACTATATACTCGACCTACTTCTTCGAAAACAACAATAACAATTGTCAACGCAACAACTAACTTCCGATTGAGTCGAATTTAAAGAGCTCGGGTTTTCGCATACGAGATTCCGCAACAATAAATAGGTAGAATGTATGTCAAATTAGGGTTCGAAAATGATAAATAATTGAAGCAAAACGAATTAGGGTTACCCACTATGAAATTACCTCAAAATGAGCAGATTCGTCCCCAGTCTTCATGCTCCAAGTTGCGTGGGTCTGCTCCAAGATGTTCTTTAGTTGCGTGGGTTCTTCGTTCTTCTTTCAAGCTCTTCTTTCATGCCTTCTGATCTGTTGAGAAGGTGAAGCTGAATGTAAATAGAGAATGAGAGGGGTAGTTTGGGAACTTCAGCTTCACAGAAGGCCACATGAACAACACATGCACAACTTTAAGAGAGATAATTAACGGAAGTTACAAACCTGAATCGTTCAGTCACATTTTGAACATGAGTAACGGTTGGGCTCAAGTTTCAACCATTCAGTCACATTTGCAAACATAAGTAACGATTCAGGTAATTAACCCTTATATAAATGTTGCAAAATGTTTTTTTTTTTACAAAATGAATTTGTTTTAAAAGCATGAGTAAAACCTTCTCCTTCGGAGAGCAAGGATAACCAAATTGTCAGTTAAGAAGCATATATGGAATTTCATCAATGAATTAACAATTAAAAAACATTTTAGTTTTGACATTTCTTGTGGAATTGTTATGTATTATAGGATTTGATGAAATTGGAATCATATGAGCAAAGCACGAAGGAAACCTTAGAAAACGTCATAGAAAAATTGAGAAGCATTTGGGGATCATCAAGTCTGGTTCGTTCATTTGGTAGAACCCTTCCCGTTAAATAATAAACCCTAAACTAAACTAAATGTCAGTTACATCCTGAAATAAACCAAAAATGTCAACCGAACTTCAACAAACCAAAAATACATAAAATGGTCCTTAACAAATAAAAGAGAAAACAAATTAACTGAACAACTATAACTTCCATGTTGTACACACTTCAACACTACCCCTCAATCTGGAAGTCATCACGTAATCTCCCCTTTTCCAAAAAAGATGTTCTTCATCCCAAGCCTCCCACATAACAAATAGTGTTGCTGTGTTCCAAGGGGCTTGGTGAATAAATTGGCTATCTGATCACCTGTCCTGATATGCTCAAGCTGGACAATCTTGTCAAGTAACTTTTCCCTAATATAATGACAGTCTATTTCTATATTCTTAGTTTGTTCGTGAAAAATAGGATTATTAGCTATTTGAATCACAACATTATTATCACAATACAAAACAGAAGGACTATCATGTCTAAAATGTAATTCTTCTATTAATCCCATTAGCCATATAATTTCACATAAAGATGCACCCATGCTCCTATATTCGGACACTGCAGAAGACCTATACAAGGTGGTTTGCTTTTAAACTTACCAAAGACTTACCTATCATAATGCAAAATCCCGTGACTGACTTTCTGGACTCGATGCAACTAGCCCAATTTGAGTCGCAATATGCTATTATGCTCGGCAAAGGATCAGATGAAAGCAATATACCCCTACCCGGTTCCTTATATATGTACCTAATAATCCACAGAGCAACTCTGAGATGTGATATTTTCGTATTCTGCATATACTGACTAAGATTTTGCACAACAAATGAATGTCTGGCCTAGTCATGGTCAAATATAAAAGCTTCCCTACAGACTCCTATAAAGGGTAACATTATTTATGGGTTCGTCATCATCATTAACATTAAGGTGCTTATCATAACCACTGTTAGTAAATTTCATATTCTGCTCCATAGGAGTCCTAGCAGTCATTGCACATAATAACCCAACATCGCAAATAAGTTCCAGAGTGTACTTCATTTGACAGAGTACCAGTCCTTTTGGGAGAGAGTTATCTCAATGCCAAGTAAGTACCTCAATTCCCCCAAATCCTTCATTTTAAAACTAGTTTCCAAAACATGCTTCAATTCAGTTATGAAACTAACATTATTCTCACAGATAAGCAAATCATCCACATACACAAGAAGAATAACCAACTGACCTCCGACACATTTTGTAAACAAATAATAGTCAAATTTTAACTAATTATATCCAGCTCGTATAAGAGAATTTGTCAACTTAATATTCCATTGCCTACTTACTTGTTTCAAGCCATATAACGATTTTCGCAACTTACAAACAAGATGACCATTATTCTTATCAACAAATCCTTCGGGAAAATGCATATAAATCTCCTCATCTAAATCCCATTGTAATAAAGCATTGTAAATATCCATTTGGTAAAGTAGAGAGTTATAAATAGAAGTTAGGGCTAATACGGTCTTGACAATACTCATTTTTGCGACATTAGAGAAAGTGTCAAAATAATCTATGTCATGCTTCTGACTGTACCCCTTAGCCATTAATCTAGCCTTATATCTATTCAATGTTCCATCAGACTTATATTTCAATTTATAAACCCACTTACTTCCTATGTTTTCTTACCCTGTGGGAGTAGAACCAACTCCCAAGTTTGATTATGTTTGAGGGCCTGTATCTCATCCTCCATCGCATTTATCCAGACTTTATCCTTAATAACCTCAGAAAAAGTATCAGATTCTACCAACTTAGAAACTGAACTCAAATAAGCATGATAATTGTCAGATAATCGATCATAAGATATAAATCTGTCAATAGAATGAAAATATGATACATTCGAAACTGGATAATCTTCCATCCATATGGGAGGCTTAATGACTCTCCCTAACCTGCTTAAGACAGGTGCATAAGGTTCCTGTGTAACAGGAATAACATTGCTATCAGAGTCACCATTTAGCGAGTTTCCATCAATGCCACGAAAGGCCCCATCATGTGGAATATCTGCACTGCACTGATATCAATGTTACTCTCCCCAGTATTTGCATCTTGAAGGATGCATACATCATGGGAGTTCAACTCGGTATGATACTCAAAAAAATATGGGAAACTAATTCGATTTGACATTCTCAAAAGGAAAAACTTTCTCATTAAACTGGACATCTCTACTGACAAAATTATTTTTTCTCAACCAAATCATAAAGTCTTTGGTTAATTACTTAAATGGTTACACATGTTTGACCATTATGCAGGATGATTACACGTGTTTCAAAATGTTACTAATTGATTTTGCTAGTGTGCAAAATGGTTACACATCTTTTTCTAAGTGTGATTAATTGGTTATTCCATCATTAGCCGTTACTCTTTTCCGTTAATTTATGTCTTATGAGTTGTTCATCTTCTCCTTTCAAGTTCTCATATCATACCCACAAATCAGTCATGAAAGAGCCCACAAATCAAGAACAGAAATCCGATAGGAAAAAGTATTGAACAGATGAACCGAACGATTTCAAACTGAGAATATCTTCACTGCACCCGTGAGTGGAACTTCAGAAAACTACCATCTTGTATAATAGATTTTCACATTTTACAGACACATCGAAGACGAAAGATCATAAATGGAGGAACCTTATCTAAAACCTCTTGCAGCAAGTCCTCAAGCAGCATTACCTATATGTTTTCTTCCATTTCGATATTGGGTTGAAGTGACTTGTCAAATTTAGTTGCCGATTCCTCATCTAAGCCTCGAGGTTTAGTCTTGATCGTCTTTTGCCGAGACGGACTCGTGTTTCTGGATCCCATTCGACTTAGTGGGATCGTGCTCCTTGACCTGCCACCATGAAGAGGAGGCACATGCTTAGGGCACCGAACGTCCTTCCTGAGGGGTCCCAAGCTGGTTAATCGTTGAATGCAAGCACCAAGCTCCGAGCTAGACGATTCTCCAAATTCAACCATCGGGACTGATTCTAAAATCCTAATTGGATGCAAAATAACTAAAAATTTCAAGTTCTACAAAGATTAAGGAAGAAATAAAGATCATCACCGCGATCCATGCCATAATCCAATCAAGAACCGCAAAACCCAGGATCCAACTTCAATTGCAAAAATGATAATAGGGCTTTTCATGGCATTGGGCTCTATCCATGGCTTCAATGGCTCCACCATGATTAAAGGCTCGGCCTGACGAACGCATTTTTGCTTGTACTCTGCAACTGTGCACTTATCGATGATTTTGGTCTTCGGTTTCATCCCCAGATCGGTCTGGACATGGAAATCACTCTCCTTCTTCAACACAATTTCTCGAAGACGAGGCATCAAAGGATTCGTTCCATCCACACTAATCATTCTCAAAAGCCTGCAGTGATTGAAGAGTTGCAGAAAGGAATTGAAGTTGTAAGTGTCGTTTTCCCTAATATGGGAGATGATGATTCCTCTAGGTCTCGGGACCGCAGAGATTTAGATGAAGCTCCGGTGGCGTATTTTACTCCAATGTCCTTCAATTGCAGACTTAAGTGTTCTTCCGGGTGAGTAAATAATAGAGATTAGGGGTAATATTGTCATTTCATATGTTAAAATAGTTTTTTTTACCACCAAAGGCATGGGATAGCAGCGGTGATAAACTCCACGCCGCTACGTAATATTCAGGCTTTCGTCCCACAGTACTCAAGCTTCCACTGGGGACCAGCGCTTTGCACTGACTCCGTCAACGTAGCCCCACATACCTCCTATGATTGAGAGACCGACCTTCGTACCTGGGTCTCATTAGGCAAACAACTTGGGAGTCAATACTCTCAATTAATTAGTCACATTTTGAAACATGTGTAACCATTTTGCACAATGGTCAAATATTTGTAAGCATTTAAGTAATTAACCCTAAAGTTTATAACCCTTTTGAGTTCCGAAGTATCCCAACAAAACTGATGGGATAGCTTTAGAGGCAAATTTATCATCCACCTGCATATGTTTTGCATAACACAAGCATTCGAACACCCGGAGGTGACTAATCACAATTTTCCTTTTACTCAAAACCTCAATTTTGTGATTTTCCTTCTAGCAACTTAGATGACATTAAGTTTATCAAATAACACGCAGTAAGAATACAATCCCCAAAAAAAAATTTAGAAATGAAGTTTGCACCTTTAGTGCCCTAGCTACTTCCAGGAGGTGTCTATGTTTCCTTTCAACTCACCCACTTTGCTGGAGGGTATAGGGCAGCTGCTTTGATGATTAATGCCCCTTTCTTGGAAAAACAATTTCATATGGTCATTAAAAAATTTATTACCATTGTCTGTTTTGAAACCTTTAATTTTCTTACGAAATTGTGTCTCAATCATAGCAATAAAACGTTTCAGAACAACAACAACATCAGATTTGAATTGCATTAAATGAATCAAAATAACTCTAGAAAAATCATTAACCAATGTCAAAAAGAATCTCTTATTATCATATGTAAGGGTATGATAAGGCCCCCACACATCGACATGTACAAGATCGAATGTGGCACTTGCTCTTGAGAGAGAAACAGGAAAAGGTTTTCTAATAATCTTTGCCTTAGGACATATAGAACATTCTTCTATATCAGAAAATTTATTCTTAGGTAAATCAAGTGAGTCTAAATGTTCCAAAACCTTCAATGAAACATGTCCAAGACGCTTATGCCACAACATAGCATTCGAAACAACAGACAAAGAAGAAATGCATGCAACATTATTACAAGAGATCATAATGAAGTATATACCCGATTCTTGCTTACCATTCCCCAAGACCCTTCCATTTGAGAGGTCCTGCAAGACAGCAAACGTAGGATAAAAAATCACAGAACAATTCTATTCTTTAGTAAATCTAGAAACTGATAAAAGGTTGTACTTAAAATCAGGTAAATATAAGACATTCATCAGTTTCTTGTCCTTACAGTGATCCTCGACATGGGTAACAGTTGTTGTTGCGGCAGTGCTTCCAGCCTATCCCACAGTATGCAAAAGTTTTTCGAACTGATCACGTGTGAGGGTAATGGTACCTTGCACAACAGAACTCAAAGGAAGATCATTAGCAAACACTTTTGAAAAACTAGACTTAATGTACCAGTCTCAGAAGAGGCAACTTTCGAATTGTTCCTTTTTGCTTTAATAAATTCTTTGTATTTTAAGCAGTTGTCCTTGGCACATGTCCATTCCTTTTATAAAAGTCACATCCTCGGGAAAAGCAGTGTTCAATAATGTGTTCCTTTTACCGACAATGAGTCCATTCTAAATTATGATTACTCTTAGGCATGTCTAAACTCAAAGAAATATTCACAGAACTATAATTCAGACTTTCATTCATTGCAGAAGTTATCCCTCTCTGACTTTCCTCTTGGACTACAGATTATAAGCTTGATTTACAGATGGTAGAGGGTTCCAAAGAAGCAAATGACTCCTCTCTTCTGAATAGTTTTCGTTTAGGGTTAAATACCAACTAGCTACCTGAACTTTGGACGTTTTGCAACGAGCTACCCAAACTTTGAAAATTCAAAACGGGTTACCTCAACTTTGAAGAATGTGCAAATAGCTACCTCCGTCCAATTTTCCGTTGGAAAGTCATCGGAAAATCGTTGGAAAGTTGTCGGAAATTCGTTGCAAATTCGTCAGAAATTGGACGGAGGTAGCTATTTGCACCTTTTTCAAAGTTGAGGTAGCTCGTTTTGAATTTTCAAAGTTCGGGTAGCTCGTTGCAAAACATCCAAAATTCAGGTAGCTACTTGCTATTTAACCCTTTCGTTTAACCCCATTAAAATTTGAAATAAACATTGGTTTTCGTTATATTCAATGTTCTTCTTAAAATCCTCACCCTCAATATGAGGTAAAGCACATGCAACGTCATATTCTGCCTAGAGGAATCTCAGTTTTGTGAAAAAAAAGTGGAAATCGAGTCAAGACCTTGACGAGTCATGACTATTTCCAAATGTAATTTGTAGGTTCTTGGGTCATTAACCTTATCAAACCTCTCCTTAAGGTCCTTTGACACAAGAAAATCACTCTCAGTATACATCAGGCCACTAGTAAGTTCTTTGCAAATCGAGTTCATAATCCATCCTAATACGACAACATTGCATCTATCCCACGGATGATGAAAAGTAGGATCATATGAATATATTCAATAGTTACACATCTTTGTCCAATGTGATTAATTGGTTAATCATATTTTTTTGCGTGACTCAATTGTTATGTATCTTTCAACATGTGACTGATTGGTTACTCCATCAGTGAACTATTAATTTTTTCCGTCAGATAATATTTGTAACATATTTTTGAATTATTAAAGGGAAAAGTCTAAAAATCGTCCATCATGTTTGACGAAAATGTTTTTGCTATAACTTTTTTTTGGGTGATTGTATTTGGTATAATATGTTGCAAAATAGTGGTAATTGAACCTTCCGTCGAGTTACTGTTTGATTGCCCCGTTAGTTAGTCACGTTTTTTTGCACGTGACCTTCACCATTTAATTTTATACAGGAAAAAAATATGAAATTACCTAAATACCCCTAAGATGTTTCTTGTTCCCTTTCAACTTAATATTCAGTTTTGGTGAACTGTGCTCATTTGTAACCGGTGGAGAGCTCTGGAATTCGTTTATGTGCAGTAGGGGAAATCAACTCCGACGAAGGTCAGTTGAAGTTCCAGCCTCATAATCAATTCCGACGAAGGTCCAGCCCGTACACGGTCGAAGTTACAGCAGTGTTCTTTCGCTCCATCTTCCTTAGGTAAGTCCATCTTCCTTGTAAGAAAGGAGACCCGATCATCAGCTTTTCGGTGCTGTTGTTTCATGAAAACCTTCGGCTTAGTGTTTTCTTTGGGTGTATGGCCGAAAGTCGGGTCTTTTATGTGGTTTATGTGTTTGAGATTGCTGTTTATGGAGTTATGGAAGGGGTGAAAGGTAATCGAAAATACTGATGTGCCAATGTTCGGTTTAGGGTGTTAATTTTGCTAAATGTTTTGTTATTATGCGAAAACATGTTGAATTTGCTGGATTTTGCTGAATTGCGAAAATGTTGTTGTGCCAATGTTCGGTTTAGGTGTGTCACGATGCTTAATTTGGTGAAGTTTTTGATTTTGTGTGTGTCTTTGAGTGATTGTTTCTGTGATTTTCCTGTATTAGTAATGTCGAAAGACAAAGGGAAAAGACCTATGGATAATGAAGTGTCTGATTTAAGGGACGATGAGTTGGATGATAAAACAGAGGATGATGATTCTGAGTCGGTGTCAGATCCAACCTTTAAGCTAGGAAAGCATGACCAAATGGATTTAGAGTCGACTGATTACAGTTCTGGTCATAGGGATAATCAGTGAAGTCAAAAGGGAAATTTCATATGAGAGGACAAAGCAGCAATCACAGGGATAAGGAAGGCGATGATCTGAATGGTGTCGAAGCTGGATTTGGAATGGACGCTGAGCCAAATTTTCCTTATGTTGAAGCGGTGGATGCAAGTAACTTCAATGAGGCTCAGTACCCGAGTGATACGCTAAGATTCCACCAAACTCGGATGTTGAGGATGAAGCGACAAGTCATAGAAGACATAAAATAGTGGACCAATAAATGGATGGTGAGACTTCCCGTGGTAAGACCAAGAATGAGCTTAGGTTGGGGATGTTGTTTGTGGATGCCCATGTATTCCGTGAGTACATGGTCGACCACAGCATCAACGAGGGATATGAACCATATTTCAGCAAGAAAATTTCGGCTGAAAGGGTGGTTGTTTACTGCAGGGTACAAAATTGTCCCTTCAGAGTTGTGGATGTGAAACTGAATAAGCAAAAAAATGTTTCAACTTTGTCACCTGACTGTCGAGCATAATTGTCCAAAGGCGTATAAAAGTAGAAATCTTGGTGCGAAGTGGATTGCGAAGAACTATATTCAGCTGATAAGGAATGAACCCAAAGTTAGAAGCAAGACCATTGTAGAGGAGATATAAAAAACATATAATTTTGATGTTAAGAGATGGAACATCCAAGAAAGCATCCGAATTTCTAGAGAGAAACTGCGAGGAGATAGGATGTGACAGTTTGAGAGATTGAGGGACTACGCAGCAACTGTCATCATGCACAACTCTGGGAGCTCAGTTTTCATCCAAGTTGACCAAATCTCAAACCCGCTAAGACCCAGATTTGAGAGATTGTACATGTGTCTTACGGCATGTGCGGATGGGTTTAAGGCATGTAGACCATTCATCGGTCTAGATGGTTGTCACTTGAAGGGCCTGGACGGGGGTCAATTGTTGAGTGTTATGACCAGGGATGCAAATAACAGAGTATTACATGTTGTTTACGCATGGGTAGAGGCAGAAACTAGGGAATCCTGGACATGGTTCCTTGAGTTGGTCAGAAGTGATGTTGGAGACGATAGACATTTGGTTCTTATGTCGGACAGACAGAAGGTATGAACGGTTTTATTCACATTGTTGTTTTGTTAACACTCGTCTGACCTAAATGTATGTTTCAGGGGTTGATATCAGCGGTTGAGGATGTCATGCCAAGGCATGATCATAGGTTATGTGCAAGACATATTCACCAGAATATGTTAGTCCAAAGCCATACAGATGCAAGGATTAAGTCGCGCTTTTGGGGAGCTGCGTGTGCGTACAACTACCATCGATACAAATCCCATATGGAATGGCTGAAACAACACTTCAGGGGTGCTTGAGAGTACCTATCTGAGATTGACACCAAAACTTGGTGCCGGTATGAATTCCACCCAAATTCGAAGACTGATTTGGTGGTGAATAATTGCAGTGAATCTTGGAATGCAAAGATACTAGAAGCCATGGATAAGCCTCCTGTCACGTTTATGGAGAATTTGAGACATACAATTATGAAATATTTTCAGGACCGGAGGCACGAGGGTGAACAACATGAAGGCTCTCTGATGTCCAATGTGCTTGAGAAGATTAAGAAAAACAAGGCATCTGCAATAGGAATGAACATATTATATGCGGGTCAAGGTGAATATGAGGTGATAGTTGGAAGTGCTTACCAGTACAAAGTTGACATTACAAATAAGACTTGTAGTTATGTTCAGTGGGACCTGTTTGGCATACCTTGTGCCCATGCCTCGGCTTGTCTGATGAATGCCCGAGTTGAATTTGATCAATATGTTGTTTGTTGTTATCATGTTGAGACAATGAGAAGGATATATGCACCTGTGATACACCCATTGTCGGGTAGTGAAGATTGGGTCAGGGTAGATGTGTTGCCAATTGACCCTCCCTTGTTCAGAAAACGCTATGGAAGACCTAAGAAAAGACGGACAAAGCACAGGTTGAGACAGTACTGCTCAAGATGTGGACAAACAAGACATAATAAGGGGGGTTGTCCATTGGTGAAGGAAGCAACATCTCAGACTACCCACGGGAACCCTAGTACTCAAACTTATCAACCCACGCAACTGTCACATGTATTACTGGTACTCCGTGATTTCTGTAGTTTCTCTGATTTTGAGACATAACTATAATTTTTTGGACAGCGAAAGAGGAAGACTAGAGCGAGTGCTGAATCATCGCAGACTAGATGAGGTCCACCCCAAAGTACAGCTCAAGCGCAGCAGAAAAAGAAGTCGGTAATGAAGGATGTGCCAGTTATGGAACCACCTATGGACCCACCAACACAACCCACTCGGGAACCACCCACCCACCCAATCAACGTTGAAAGTGACCATGCTTTCGTGTCTGCTTCAAGTGCTCCACCAGTGCTGTCAGGTTGCAGGGACATTGTGTTGTTATCATAACCCCTGAAAAGTAAGAATACCAAAGTATTTAGGACATGTTTTAGAAAATCACTAAGGAAAGTGAAACTACCGAGGGTTACCAAATATAGATCCACTCAGTGTTGTTCTGTGGGTTTAGTGTTCATTTTGTGGGTTGTAACATTTTGTGGGTGGTAACATTTTGTGGATGATAGCATTTTGTGTTGGTTTAGTGACAATGGTATGTTTAGTGTTGGTTTATTGACAATGGTATGTTTAGTGTTGATTTATTGACAATGGTATGTTTATTGGCAATGGTATGTTTAGCAACAATGGTATGTTTAATGATAGTGGTGTTTCAGTTTTGTTATATGTTGGTGCAGGTTCAGTTTAATGGTTCAGTTTTGTGGTATTTCAGTTCTGTTTCGGTTTACATGTTTGTGGAGTCATCCAAATTTTGATGGATAATAGGACTTCATGTTTGATTTTTGGTATTACTTTAGCCAACATGTTTCTGTTTTTGCATACTTCACGTCCAACATGTTTCAATAATGGTGTATTTTAGTACAACAAGTTGACTTTTTTGTGTTGTTAGGAAAAACTGACAGAATGTACAAATGTAGAATAAACTCTTTTAACAGAGTAAAACAACACACACAAACTGATTTGCAACAGGCCCAACATTACATTTGTGCTCGTGTTAGACAACCTAAAACATAGACTCAAGTACATTACATAATGACCCAAACAAGAAGACCTAAGATCACAATCGTGCTTGAAATTACAACTTTTTTAAGATATTGCTCCCTCCGATGCAGGGACACAATTTTGTCATTCAATTCGGTACGAATTGTCTCAAACTTCTTCAGAGCTCTCCTTGCATACTCGTACATTGGAGGGTCTGCCCATTCAAAATAATTGCAATGACTACCGCTTGTGGACGTTTTCCACTGCAGAAAACATAAAAATCGAAGGAATTAGGGTTTCAAAAAAATCGACCAAATTAACATCAAATTACCGAGTATCTTGGGCATCCCTAAAACATACGGACGAAGTTCTTCGACGTCCCAGCTGGAATTGCATGCGATAGCAACCCACAGTGGCATAATTGGCACTCATACTCCAGGGATGGGTTCGACACATACTTCGGATTGGAAGAGGAAGACGAACAGTGAGAGTACTTACCAGGAGTCATGAAGAACTTCACACACAACTGTGGAGCTCTTGCGAGATGATGAACAACAATGACGATCATCCCGACTTCACAAGGAGGAGCTCTTCAAGGACTCAAACATGTTTGTTATGGCGGGATCCTAAATATAAGCAACAGGGCAAAAAAGGAATTACAAGTTATCACTTTTCCAGGGTTGGTCATGTGACCAATCACGTGATAATTTAACGTACAAACTGAACGGCAGTTAGACGGAGCTACCAAAAATAATTGTCTTCAAACATATAGTACCTAAAACAATCGTGAGAGTTGAAAAACCATTTTCGTCAAACATGATGGATGTTTTTCAGACTTTTCCCATTATTAAATGACTATTATGCCCTTTTCCTTTATTTTAACTGTTCATCTTCTTCAACTGATGGACTATCATCGACCTGCACAAGAGATGGACCCAAATCAATTCCTCCCATTCTTCTTTATCAAGTTAGAAGCTTGGGCAATCACGATTTGGGACACGATTTGGGAAATCGAAGAGAAGGTGGAGCAGGGCGCCACGATTTGGCAGCTAGGCGTCAGGATTCGCGAAGAATTGGATCATAAAGAAAGCATCAAACTGGAAATCGTTGTTTCAGATCGGTTTGTTCGCCCCTTTTAGAAATGTTTTCAGTATTGTTCTAGGAAATTTTATAAATAATGAAGTGTTCTAAAAATTTATGTTTCAGATTTAATTGTTGATTAATTTCAATCCTGGATCGTCATTCTTGTAATGTACTATCCTGAAATGCACCGTGTTTCTGAGTTCAAATTTAGTACTGGAGATGACTTGAATACATTTAGTACATAGAGCAATGCCAGAATAAGCAAGGAAGTTGGTGGGGAGTTCTTCATCTTCGATGGGTTTGGTACTGAAACCAATGTGGGGTTGCAGGAGGCGAAATTGATTGTTCGATGGGTCTTCGATTGGGGACTTCAAAGGACGGAGAGCTGGATTGACCAAATTTCTCACTTCAATTTAGAGGAAGATTGTTCTGCCTCGGCATTAGCTGCCTTGATCACACCTTCGTCAAGGAACTTGGCATTAACTGCCTTGATTAACATCTTATGCTATGTACAGAAACACCTCTAAACCCCAAGAAGAGCAGAGAAAAGATGACAGAGATCATGTTTGAGACCTTCAATGTTTCTTCTTTCTTTGTGGCAAATTCCAAGTGGGAGTTATGGCAGAGTACTGAGATTTAGTACTAAGATTGCATTTACTTATACAATGGCAGAGTTAAGATGGAGGACGGATAATCAAAGAAGGAAATAGAATAGAGATGCTAGAGGGATAATTGTTGTTAATAAGCTAATTAAAGCGGGGTAATATTGTCATTTTATATGTTAGAATAGTTACTCAACGGAAAAATTTAACGATGAACAGTAAAAATGATCAATCAATAACATGCTGGAACTTATGTAACAATTCTGCCCAAGTTATAACTAATTAGTCACATGCGCAAAGATACATAACCATTGAGTATATTTTCCCTATTTTTCACGCATGCAAGTCCCAGTAATAAACCCTAACTTGTTCCACCCTAATAGAGTAAACTAAATGACACGATTCCATATAGCATACTTTTCAGTAGGAGTGATAAAAAAGACTGGTTGGACCGAATTCCCGGCAAGACCGTCCCGACTAGGACTGAGACCGAGTGGGCGATTTTTTTTCTTCAAGGTTGGCCTCGGAATTTCCCCCCCAAACCCGACTAGGTACAGACCGACCCGACTTTTATTAAAACCCTCGTCATCTTGTGTCTTCCTCGACTTCTCTTTCTAAGCAAGAGAGAAAGCAGCTAGCCTCCGTCCTCCTATGTCCTCCTCCCAGCCAGCTAGCCCCTGTCTTCTTCTTCCTCCCAGCCAGCTTGCCCCCGTCCCCCCGTCCATCATCAAGTTACCGTGATCAAAGGCAAGCAACCGTCTCCCCGTCCTTTTCCTCCTCCCAGCGAGCTTCCCCACATCCATCTTCAAGTTACCGTAAGTCCGCAATTGATGTTGCCATGTATTTTTTTTTATCATACTATTATATTTTACGTCGATTGGAGCTTTGCTTGAAGCAATCATATTAGCTCTACTTTTTTTTTTGTCGTTGATGACGGTCATGATTCATACAATGTGAGGAGGGTTCTCAAGTTGCACACCAACTGTTTGTGAAAATGCCCAGCTTGAGTTCTTTAGATAGTCAAGTCTCCACCTTTTCTTGTTTGTTATCTTTATGATTCTCAGTCTTGATCTGTGTAATTAGAAGCAAGTGCTGACCATTTTTTCACTGCGCATCAATTTCACTTTTTTCTTCTCCATTGCATCGATTTCTCTATTGGAGCTCAATTGCTGACCGAAACTGACTTGAGTCAAGCAAGACCGACTCATGTGTTTTTTTTGGCTGAAGTCGGTCTCGGCCTCTAGAAGTCAATACCAAAATTTCAGTCTCGGTCCTGCCTCTTAGACCGACTCGGCTCACCCATGATCACTCCTAATTTTCAGGTCCACTTAGGGTAACAGAAATCACGTTTAAGCCTAGGCTATCACTCGCATGTAAAAACAGAGGGTGATATGACCCTACTGTAGCCATGCGAGTAAATAGGTAGGGTCGCATGTAAAAAAAGTTGGATAAATGTTATCAAAAATACCATTGGTTAAGTGGTAATGAAACATTTTTTCCAAACTGTAGTCATTGGTTCAAACACCAAAGGTACAATTTTTTATTTGAGGCTTTATTAATATAATTTAGGGTAAAGAGATAATTACAGACAATAATTACATTACGTCGGTAAAACTATATGTTTTTACCGACAAGAATGTAGGTTCGTCGGTAAATATTTGGTCAATAATTTACCGACGAAACATGAACTATGTCGGTAATTGTCACATTTTCCCGACAAAAAAAATTGGTAGTCTAAAATTATATTTGGCGACAAATATAATATTTCATTGGTAAAAATATATTTTTGAAGGATTTTACCGACGAAATTAAAATTTCATCGCTAATGTGTGGATTTTCAGTAGTCAGTAGTGTATAAAGAAAAGGTATACTCGAACCGGTTCAGAATCAGCTTACCAAATTTTAAAGATGAAACCCTAAACTAGATTTTGAAATTTTTTATACTTGTTGAGTTTTTATGAATTTCAAAACTATTCATTGGACCAACCAACTCTTCCTTAAGTGAATGTTTTTTCCCGCAAAAATTTATGATAATAAAGAATCAAACTCGTGCTCATACTATAGTAACACAATATTTTACCATCGATTATTAATACCAGATAATTACTTTACTTATTTAAAGTATACTTCAAAAATGTTATTTGAGTTACCTTAAACCCTTTAATTTAAAAATATCATTTGTTTTTACAATCCCCCCAAAAAAATTGAAATATATATATATATATATATCACTATGGTTTGTTTGAATTATCTTCATTTCATCCATATCAAACTTGACATTGTATGGAGTTTGTGGAACAATTTTGATTGGAATTTCATATCGTTGTGTAAGTTGAAATTGAATATGTTTGTTTAGTCAAAAAATTAATTTGTTTATCTATTGAATATGTTTTTTAAAATTTATTTGGAGATTGTCCAAAAAAATAATATTTCTAAATTGAATGATTTAAGGTAACTTGAATAACATTTTTGAAATATAGTTTAAGTTTGATAAGAAAGTATCTGGTATTAGTGGTCCTGGGAAAACTTGTCACGAATTGATTATTGTGTGGAACAAAAGTTTGTCAACAAAAATTTATTCACTTATAAAGTTAATACAATAAATAATTTAACTAGGTAAAAACACAATAATAATTAGTCATAACCCTATGAATTGGATTCTTGTGAATCCGTGAATAAGACAGGTAAATTTATTTTCGAAAAAAAAGAGTCTTAATTTGGTATTTAATTTTTCGGCAATCTTGGATATTATAAGTGTCGTGAATTCAGTACAAATGCCTAACTCAGTAATGAGCCCTTAATGGGCAGTATTTCTATCAAATCTAATTTGCTTCGTATCTGTGCAAAGGCCCATTTAGTGAGGGAGACGAGCAGTTCAATTGATGCGTGGAGGTCTCGGCCCCTATTTATGCACATCTAATTATCTATTACGAAATTAATCATACTAGACTCCGGCACGAACGTAGCGTGTTCACGTTGTCGCCGTTGGTCGTGCGTGAGATCTTACGATGACATGATCATCACGACTCCTAGGATAATACAAGAATAGTACAGACATTAAACACTTCATAAAAATATTATTAATGTAAAACTAAACTTAATTTGCATAAGATAATGAAATAATAAAATTTAAAAACTCTTAAATATTTTTAAAAAATTGCTCGAGCGACCGGGAGCATATAACACTATCAAAAGGAATCTCAGTCGCTCGAGCAATTTTTAAAAATATTTAAGGGTTTTTAAATTTTATTATTTCATTATCTTATGCAAATTAAGTTTAGTTTTACATTAATAATTTTTTTATGAAGTGCTCAATGCTTGTACTATTTTTGTATTATCCTAGGAGTCGTGATAATCATGTTCTCGTAAGACCTCACGCACGACCAACGTCGACAACGTGCACGCGCGTAGCGCGTGCCGGAGTCTAGTATAACCATTAGGGAAATACACTTTAAGCGGATTACACAAATTGCAGTATAGTTTAGTAGTTAATTATATATATATATATATATACGCAACACATATCTACATATTGTGAAGGTACATTGTTGAGTTTATTCCAATTTTACTCTAAACATTTGATTAAAAATATAATATGAATTGTAAAACTAAACTTAAATTACCTAATATAATTAAATAAAATTAATTTTGATTTAAATATTTTTAAAAAATTACTCGAGCAACCGAGAGCCTCTTTAGTAGTGGTTCTTGCTCCCGGTTGCTCGAGCAATTTTTTAAAAATATTTGTTACTAAGAATATGATCAAACAAATATATGTCGATATTTGATAAAGTTGACCTTGCGCATTGTTTATAGTCACTTATAGTCATATTATGAGTATTTTCACTCGCATACCATGTCATAATATCTTATCTCATATCAACTATCGCTTAATGCATGACCTCAAACTTTCTATAAGTGTATTCACTTCAAAAACATCCGTAGGATTCAGTCCTATGCGCTCATACTATTTGAGATTTAAGACGCACACTCATAAGCCAGAACTCGTTAATGAATGCATTCAATATACTATTAAAGTATCTTAACACGTTCACTACCATGTCTATAAAATAACGACTATTACAAATCTACCATGACAACATCAAGAAATTTCCACAAAAAAGTAAAATTATATATTTAATCAATTTATTTCTTATTTTTTTTACTTTTATATTTTCAGAGTTTATAAAATATGGGTAAGTTAAGTTTAATTATATTTTCATTTCAGATATATTTATCAAATGTTTAATTCTCATATCAACACCTCAAGCACGATAAATATTTATCATATTTATTTCTAAGAGTATGATTAAAAAATATATATGTCGATATTTGGACAAAATTAAGTATTTTACTTCCGACATCCAACCGACCTTTCTTTGAGTATTTTACTCCCGACATCTGATCGACCTTTCTTTGAGTATTTTACTCCCGACATCCGATCGACATTTCTTTGAGTATTTTACTCCCGACATCCGATCGACCTTTCTTTGAGTATTTTACTCCCGACATCCAACCAACCTTTCTTTGAGTATTTTACTCCCGACATCTGACCTTTCTTTTAGTATTATACTACCGACATCTGGTCTTTCTTTGAGTATTTTACTCTCGACATCTGACCGACCTTTGTTTGAGTATTATAGTCCCGACATCCAACCTTTGTTTGAGTATTATACTTCTGACATCCGACCTTCATTGAGTATTATACTTATGACATCCAACCTTTCATTGAGTATTATACTCCTGACATCTGACCTTTCTTTAAGTATTATACTACTCACATCCATCTTTCTGTGATTATTATACTGCCAACATCCCCTGGATTTGAACCTGGGCGATGTTACTATCTATGATTTAAGACGCACGCATTAATCAACTGTCTCATAAGTCCGAACATGTCAGTGAAGACATTTAATATACTCTTTACATCTATGAAACAACAATTATAAAAACATTATTGTGACAACATCAAGAAATTACCATAAAAATTTACCCAAAAAAATAAAATTAGATATTTGATTAACTTTTTCCTTTTTTTTTTTCGATATTTTCAGAGTTATTTTACTTTAATATTTTCAGAGTTCATAAATTAGGGTTGAGATTTAAGTAAATTCCTATTTTAATTTTAGATATACTTGAAATGTAGAGTTAAGTAAAGAAATACTCATAGAATCTAAATTTGACCAACCCTAAAAATATTTTGTAAAGATAATAAATAATAAACACTGAAAAATAATATTGATTTTTATATTTCAGTAATTCCTAAAATATCATTTCAACACATCCCCGAAGTTATTTTAATTTTGTAGTAAAATATTTTTGTTACTTTTTTCTCGACATGTAATACCTAAATTTTGGATGATTTTAGTTTGGAGTAATAATATATTAACAACTTTGGGCAACTGGAATCATCTATGCATTAATATTAATAATACTAAAAAATTTATAAGTTTTTTTAACATATTAATAATATCATTATTTGAAAAAAAAACTCTATAATACATAATTATCATTATAAAAAAATATATACATTAATCAAATATCTCCTTTCAAATGTGATTAATTTGTTTGTATTTATTGCTTCACGCAATAGATTATGTATATTCAACATATAAATATAGTCAATTTTGATTGATTTTAATTCTATTTGAATTATTTAAATTTATAGATGAAATGTATTTTTATAACGACAGTGCTCACAATTCAAAAAATATTTAACTTCTTGGAAAGAAGAGAGAATATTTTGAAGAAAAAAAACTATATAATTAATTGTAGAAACATTAAAAAAGTCACAATTATCAAAAACAATATGACGACTTGAGAACATGATGTACAATTATCATTATTATGTAAAATTGTAAAGTTATATAAAATAACATATATAATAATAAAATCAAATAAAATTAATTTGTAAAAAATCAGATAAATAATAAATGGTATTTCTTCTTCCACTATAATTTAAATTTCAAACTTGATTATATTTTACATATTAATTATTTATTACTTCAAATAATAGATAATTCATATTTGAAATATTAATTCAATCTAAATTTTCTCAGTTGTAGATGATATTATAACTTTTAAAATGTGAATATATTTCATCTGTTAGCGAGATATAAAAGAAAATGATGCATGAGAAAAAGAAAGAGATAGTGATAAAGAAAATATAATTATCATCTTGTTTAATTTGTAATGTTGCATAAGTGTGTAGTTGGTTAATACGTGTGTCTTCAAGTTATAAAGTCATAAGTTCGAGTCTCCATGAAAATATTATTTTATAACCTTTTCAAGAAGACATTTAAATGACAAAAATAGTCATGAGAAATATAAACTAATTAGATTATTAAAGAGTATTATGTCAATTTACAGGCGACGGTTACAAAAATCACTTTTGACTTAATAATATAGATATATACATTGAAAATCCTTGTTTATGCCATAGGTTTATCCACTTACTCTCTCAAAATCTTGATGTAATATTCCACCATACACTACATGCTCCGAACCATTTGTGTAATTAAGTACCTTTCTCTAATCCACTACAGGAGAAGGTTCATATAATGACTTGATTCATTAAAATTTAATTTAAATAGAATATAACAGCTCAATTACTATTGAGCTTTTATTTTATTTTTTTACGACTCAAACAATTTAGCCATGAAGTTTTTCTTACTTTTCACGGCTCAATTTCAAGTACCGTTAATATTTAATTAATTTTCACCTCTTATTTAATTTTTGGACGCAACTTTTATTTAATTGTTATTTTATTTTAACTAAAAATTCAATTTTTCGTGGCTCATTATTTTTTCCAGCCCTTATTAATATTTAATTATAAATAGTTATAGCTGCTCGATTTTTATTTCAGATGTACTTTGTTTATCTATGATTTAATTTAAATAAAAATATATATTATTGGCAGTTTGCTTGTATATCAACCGTTTACTTTTCTAAAAAACATTATTTTTCACGACTCGTTTTATTTTTGAGCCGCCAAAAGTCTATAATGTATTAAAACAAACATTTTTAACGACTCATTTTTTATTTGAGACGCTTTTATTTTTAACACTGATTTAATTTAAGTAAAAATAAAATATTTTTTGCGTCTCTTTTAACTTTCAGTCGTGAAATGTGTAATATTAAAAAAATATTTTTAACGGCTCATTGCGGTTTGAGTCGTGATAAATGTCGAAAATTTAAAAAAAAATATATTTTTCACGACTCTTTGTGTTTTGCCAAAAATATGGATTAAGAAAAATTATGCGGCTCAACCCAAAAGTGTCGTCATAATTATTTTGGTGTCCCTTTTGATTTGGGTTGGGAATTATCACAGCTCATCATATATTGAACCGTGATAATTCCCCCGACACATCATATCACAACTCAACAGAAGTTGAGCCGTGATAATTTAACGGTTCAATTTTTCATCAGTTAAAAATACATTTTTCAGCCGATATTAGTCTCTCATGTAGTGATCATATAATTAGGATTTAATCTATATTAGCTTAATTCTTCGGTGGATTCCATGCCTTCCCTCCTCAAAAGAGAATTGGACCACGTTGATTGAGGCAGAAACGTTCTAGCTATTTCCACTAAACACAAACACTCGGAAAAAAAAAATATTGTGTGAGACACCAAGCTTAAATAATCTATGTTTTGTCTCTCTTTTCCCCACAAGGTGTCTTAAATGAGCCCTATAAGGAGGATAACACTATTCACTTATTTGATTCACATCTAGTATAATTATGGATTAGCAATGTGGTCAACCTATCAGGGATAAGATGTTAATCATGAATATATTTCCATTTGTAGGGCTCGAATTTGAAACTTCGATTAATGGACGAAACGTTGAACGCTACGCCATATTACGATGGTTAACATTTGTTATGTTGATACTAGCTTCTAGGGTGTAGGGAGTCCGTGCATTTAAGGATGGAGTTATAAATTTATTTAAATGTATTAAAATATTTTAAGTGTACACTAAATATTTTTGGTGATAAATTCGGACTAATACGACAGTTAATTAAGGGTTACGTTTTAAATTTCATATTAGAACATCTAAGTTTAAATTTATATATAGATTATTGATTTAAGTATCTTATAATAATAATATTAATCATGTATGCACTCTCAAGACTCTAATTGAAGGAGTTTTTTTTTTTGGGCAAGAATTGAAGGAGTTTAAGATGTCTAAATCATCACCTACCTATTACCAGTAGTCCAATACATATATATATTAGGATAAATTTATGTAATGTAATATAATGCCCGGGGGGGGGGGGGGGGGGGGGGGGGGGGGCAATCATTAACATTTTAAAAAAGATACGACCTTCGATTTTTTGCAAAGGTTGTTTGGACTTCATCCTTCTTTGATAGCTAGGTTCTATTCAACTGCTTGCCAAGTCATGAGGATTAATTGGGCATATTCCTAAATTCTCCACTAAATATTTATTTTAAGAAAACATATTAATATTTTGGTTTGTCCTATCCCGGAAATGAAGAAATGATTAGATTTTTTTATAAGTAAAAGATATAATACTTAAGCTCAATATAAAACCTTCCTTTTTAAGTCCAATTAAGAGCAATATGCTCAGTCATGCTGATTTAGAATAGCATGGATTGACATTTTGGCTTAGAATATTACAAATGATATCTAATCTGAGTCGAAACCGTGATTAAGTTTACAAGGTAGAAGACTCGTGTCAATGGTGAGAAAATAAATGGTTAAGTAACTTAGGGTATCTGAAAAGTGTAGAATTTACAAGTTTAAGACATCTACTGAGGCAAAAATTCTGAATTAAAAGAAAATAGTTGGATAAGTACTTTAGAGATATCTAAAAAGTGTAGTACTTCGTGGTCTGAAATACCTACTCAGGTAAATATTCTGAATTGGGAGAAAATATTTGGTTAAGTACCTTGAGTATATTTGAAAAATATAAGACTTGCAAGTCTAAGATATGTACTAGGTCAAATATAATCTCGACGTTTCACACTTTAAGAATAACTAGACTCTGGCACGCGCTACGCGTGTGCACGTTATCGTTGTTTGTCTTGCGTGAGGTGTTAAGAGGACATGATCGACCCGATTCCTAGAATAGCACAAGAATTAAACACTTGATGAAAAATATTATTGGAAGTGTAAGACTAAACTTAAATTACCTAATATAATGAAATAAAATTATTTTTGTTTTAAATATTTTTAAGAAATTGCTCGAGCATCCGGGAGCAAGAACCACTACTAAAGAGGCTCCCAGATGCTCGAGCAATTTCTTAAAAATATTTAAAATAAAAATAAGTTTATTTTATTTTATTATATTAGGTAATTTAAGTATATTCTTAAAATTGTAATAATATTTTTCATCAAGTGTTTAATTCTTATACTATTTTATGAATCGGGTCGATCATGTTCTTTTAACACCTCACGCAAGACAAACGACGGCAACGTGCACGCGCGTATCGCGTGCCGGAGTCTAGTATAACCATTAGGAAAATACATTTAAGTGAATTCTAGAACTTTCATTTTAATTTAATTTGAAATTGTATATGATTTTTGTCTATAACTATTCATTGAGTGAATGTAAATTAACTGTTAGATAGGGCTGGGCATGAACCGGTTCGGCCCCGAACCGGTTCAGAACCGAACTTTTACCCCATTTTAAAACTGGTACGGTTTACCGCTCCAGTTTTTGGCCGCTCCAGATTTTGGCTGATTTACCATACCTGTTCTGAACCGGTTCAGAACCGATTCAGCCGGACCTGTTTCTTAAACCTGAGAAACATACCAAATCTTCAATTAAGCTATGAAACATCCATCAATAGGATAATAATTAATCGTATTGCCAAATTAAAATAAAATACAAACCATGGTGCATCTTGTTGTACAAGGAGCCTAGGAAATACCTCCATGAGCGAATTCGGAAAGTGACGCTGATCTACTGAGTTCGAAGCCAAGGGTGAGGCCAGATGCTGCAACCCAGCGGATTGCAGCCACCGAACCATGACTGCATCCCCTGTGTCGCTTCCTGGGACTGCATTGTGCAAAAACCCATCGTACAAAGCAGCGGCGTTGCTCTGCTGCATCTGGCCGCCCATGTGGCGCTGCGAACGTCTTTGGGGCGCCAATTTTCAAGATCTGTTAAACAACTAATCGTGTACTAACATTTAAATCGATAGGATCTATAATGAATCCATGATCACGATGCAAAAATCAACGCAGTACTCACGATGAGGGGAAAATCCAAAATCGAAGCAGAACATGAAAGCGAAGGAATGCTTCAAACGCGGTCCAACGCCAATGAATCTGAAATCCAAGCAACAATAAATTCAGAAATATAACCTTCCAAAGCACGCGACGTCCGATTACACCATAACGTGATTACATGAATTTCAAGTTGTTACCAGATGCGGTGGAGAATTAAGGAGATATACGCTCGCGTACGCACCCCCAATCTGATCCTAGCAGAAGAAGTAAGAATCCCTGACGCTTTGCTTGAATTCAATCGCCGTCTTGGAAGAATTCGACGAGCGGCGACGATGCGAACGTTCATGAACTTGAAGACGCAGTCATGAACTTGAATTGAGTGAGGTTACTGAGAGTCTGAGAGTGAAGACTCAATTAGTTCTGGTCTGAAGTTAAGAAAAAACGGTTTTGTCTGGTCTGGTTTAGTATTTAGTAGTATTTTAAGATTAAAACCGGTACAAAAATAGGTTCGGTTAACCAGTTTTGAACCGGTTTTCTGTACCTATTCTGAACCGTTCCAGATTTTTTGAAAAAAAAAACGTTTGTTTTGTGAACCGGTTCGGCCGAACCAATTATTTTTGCCCAGCCCTACTGTTAGAGAACAATATAGATATATAAACAATATGATTAGTAGTAAATGAAAAGAGTATACTCAAATTATCAAAATAAATAAAATTAAGATGTATATACTTCTCATAACTATAACAAAATTGAACAGTTAATTGATAAACCTAACAAAATATTTGGTAGACTCCGTTCAAGTATATATATTAATAATTCTTTTGAAATCCCTTTTCTTAACCAAAACTTTTGTTGGTAAATACATATAATATTTTTTGTTACTATGCGTGGGGAAATAACATATAATTATTTGTTACTAAGAATATGATCAAACTAATATATGTCAATATTTGTTAAAAATGACCTTGCACATTGTTTTTTTTTGGTAAATAGTCAAAAAAAAAAAATGTGCAAGGTCATTTTTGTTTATAATCACTTTTAATCATACTATGAGTATTTTCACTCATATATCATGTCATACTATCTCATCTCATACCAACTATCGTTTAATGCCCGACCTCGAACTTTCTATGAGTATTCATACCGACTATTACAATGACTATTACAAATTTTCAGTGATAACATCAATTATCGCTTAATGCTCGATCTCGAACTTTCTATGAGTATTTTCACTCACACATCATACCATAATATCTCATCTCATACCAACTATTTCTTAATGCCCGACCTCGAACTTTTTATGAGTATTCATACCAAATTCGAAATTTCTATGAGTATTTTCACCCCCGACAACTTCTCGAGGATTCGGTCTTATGCGCTCATACCATTTGAGATTTAAGACATGCTCATAAGTCAAAAATCTTAATTAAATGCATTCAATATACACTTAAGATATCTTAACACCCCACGTACGATAAATATTTATCATACTTGTTTCTAAAAATATGATAAAAAAAAGTACGTCGATATTTGGACAAAATTGACATTGCACCTTGTTTATAGGAGGCAAATGTGACTCGAGACCTTTCTTTTAAGTATTTTACACCTAACATCCCCAGACCCCAAGATTTGAAAACTTGGGCACTCTGACACCTTCACTCTTTCATTGAGTATTTTAATTCCGACATTCGATCGACTTTTCTTTCTTTGAGTATTTTACACCCGACATCCTAAATTTCTTTGAGTATTTTACGCCCGACATCCACATATGTCTGACTTGTCTTTGAGTATTATACTCATGACATCCGACATTTCTTTGAATATTATACTCTCAATATACAATATTTCTTTGAGTATTATACTCTCAATACTCAACTTTTCTTTGAGTATTATACTCTCAACATCCACGTTGTTTACAAACGTGTTTTTTGTAACGTTTGTTTGTGCTTGAATTGTACAACAACAATCTTAATAGTACACTTGTACAATTGTATAAGCAAACGTGTATAATAGTACAATCTTAGACACGTTTTTATACACGTATACGAATTGTTATTATACACTTGTACTAGTAAAATCTAAGATTGTAACAATCTTAGATTTTACACGTTTGTTAATTTCCTTAGATAGTACAATTCGTACAAGATTATACGCAATAAGTATTGTTACTATAAGATTGTAATAAGATTATACGCAATTGTACTATATAAGATTATACAACAATAAGATTGTACTATAAGGTTTTACGCAATAAGATTTTACGCAATTGCAACAATAATCTTATTGTACTATCTTATAGTACAATTCGCAGTTAACAATATCTTATTGTTACAACAATACAATTGTACTATCTTAAATAGGTCATGCAACAATCTTATAGTTGCATGACTCGCAAGGTAATTTACTAATTGTTGTACTATTCTTAGATTGTAATGAAATACACTTGCAGTGTATTTAATTATATAATAACAATTCATAAACTAATAAAATTAATTTTGTTTTAAATATTTTTAAGAAATTGTTGGAGCATCTAGGAGCAAGAACCACTGTTTTAAACAAAATGCGCTCTCTCGAGACCTTTTTTTGAATATTTTACACCTGACATCCTCAAGCACAGGATTTGAAAACCTGGGCATTCTGAAACATTAACCATTTATTTGAGTATTATACTCCTAACATCCGACCTTTCTTTGAATATTATACTCACGACATCCGACATTTCTTTGAGTATTATACTCACGACATCCGACCTTTCTTTGAGTATTATACTCTCGATGTCCGACATGTCTTTGAGTATTATACTCCTGACATTTGACCTTTCTTTGAGTATTGTACTCCCGACATCCACCTTTTTTTGAGTATTATACTCATGACATCCGACATTTCTTTGAGTATTGTACTCCCAACATCCCCGGGATTTGAACCTAGATGTTGTTACTATCTATGATTTAAGACGTATGACTTAACCAACTATCTCATAACTCCGAACATGTTAGTGAAGACATTCAATATACTCTTAAGATATATTAACAATCAAACTACCATGTCCATGAAACGACGACTATCAAAAATCTAATGTGATAACATCAATAAATTACCAGTAAAATTTGCACCAAAAAACAAAATTAGATATTTGATTAACTTCTTCCTTATTTTTTATTTAGATATTTTCAAAGTTATTGTTTACTTTAATATTTTAAGAGTTCATAAAGTAAGGTTAGTTAAGTATATTCATATTTTAATTTTAGATTTATTTGGAATGTACAGTTAAGTAAAGAAATACTCATAGAATCTAAATTTGACCAATCCTAAAAATATTGTGTAAAGATAATAAATAATAAACCCTGAAAATTAATATTTATTTTTATATTTAAGTAATTCGTAAAATATTATTTCAACGCGTCACCGGGGTTATTTTAATTTTGTAGTAAGATATTTTTGTAACTTTTTTCTCAACCTATAATACCTAAATGTTAGATGATATTGGTTTAGAGTAATAACATATTAAGAACTTTTGACAAAAATATTAAAATAACGAAGAAATATATTTTACTATTTTATTAAAATAACTTTGTCAAAGTGTTGGAATCATATATGCATTAATATTAATCATACTAAAAGAATCTATTAGTTTTTTTTTAACATTTTAATAATCTCATTATTTGAAAATACTCTATAATACATAATTATCATTATAAAAAATGTATACATTAATCAAATACCTCCTTTCATTTTGGTTTTAAGTTTTCAAATTTGATTATTTTTTGTATTTATTGCTTCACGCGATAGATTATGTATATTAAACATATAAAGATACATCAATTTTGATCGATTTTAATTCTATCTGAATTATTTAATTTTATAGTTGAAATGTATTTTTATAACGACAGTGCTCACAATTCAAAAAATATATAATTGTAGAAACATTTAAAAGTCATAATTACCAAAAACAAATATGACGACTTGATTACATAATATAAAATTGTCATTATTATGTACAATTGTAAAATTATATAAAATAACATTTATGATAATTAATATAAAAAAATGGATAAATAATTACTGAGATTTCTTCTTCCACTCTAATTTAAATTTCAAACTTGATTATATTGTACATCTTAATTAGATTATTAAAGGATATTTGTGTCAATTTGCATACAGCGGTTACAAAAACCACTTTTGTTTTAATAATATAGATTAATAATATATATATATATATATATATATATATATATCGAAAAAACTGGTGCATGAGAAAAAACGAAAGGGATAGTAATAAAAAAAGAATTATCATATTGTTTAATTTGTAATGTTGCATATGTGTGTAACTGGTTAATACATGTGTCTTTAAATTATAAGGTCATATATGTTCGAGTCTCCGTGCAAATATTTTTATAACCTTTTTGAGAATAAATTTAAATGACCAAAATTGTCATGATAAATATAAACTAATTAGATTATTAAAGGGTATTTATGTCATTTTACAGGCAACATATATAAAAACCTCTTTTGCCTTATTAATAATATAGATAAAATAAATAGATATAAATATAGATCTAAAAAACTGATTCATGAGAAAAAAGAAAGAGATAGTGATAAAGAAAATATAAGGACATAATTTCATGTAATGTTGCGTAAGTGTGTAGCTGGTTAATACGTATATCTTCAAGTTATAAGGTCATAAGTTCAAGTCTCTGTGGAAATATGTTTTTATAACCTTTTTGAGAAGACATTTAAATGACCAAAATAGTCATTATAAATATAAACTAATTATATTATTAAAGGGTATTTGTGTCAATTTACAGGCGGCGGTTAAAAAACCCACTTTTATGCTCAATTTACTTTAAGCATAAAATTAATTTTTGTTTTAAATACTTTTAACAAATTGCTCGAGCACCCGGGAGCAAAAACCACTACTAAAGAGGCTCCCGAATAAATTTTGGATGATATTAGTTTGGAGTAATAATATATTAACAACTTTGGGCAGCTAAAATCATTTATGCATTAATATTAATAATATTAAAAAAATCTATAATTTTTTTTAACATTTTAATAATATCATTATTTAAAAATACTCTATAATACATAATTATCATTATAAAAAATATATACATTAATCAAATATCTCCTTTCAAATTTAATTATTTTTTTGTATTTATTGCTTCATGCGATAACTTATGTATATTCAACATATAAATATAGTCAATTTTGATCGATTTTAATTATATTTTAATTATTTAAATTTATAGATGAAATGTATTTTTATAACGACAATGCTCACAATTCAAAAAATATTTAACTTCTTGGAAAGAAGATAGAATGTTTTGAAGAAAAAAATATATATAATTAATAGTAGAAACATTAAAAAATGTCACAATTACCAAAAACAAATATGGAAACTTGATAATATAATATACAATTATCATTAACATAACAGATATAATAATTAAATTAAATTAATTTTAAAAAAACGGATAAATAATAAATGGTATTTATTTTTCCACTCTAATTTAAATTTCAAACTTGATTATATTGTACATATTAATTATTTATTGCTTCAAATAATAGATAATGCATATTTGAAATATTAATTCAATCTAAATTTTCTAGTTGTATATGATATCATAACTTTTATAAATGAAAATAAATTTTCATTTGTTATCTAATGTCCAATAAAGTGAAAATATAATTTAATTTGTTAGCGAGATACAAAAAAAATGGTGCATGCGAAAAAAGAAAGAGATAGTGATAAAGAAAATATAATTATCTTGTTTAATCTGTAATGTTGCATAAGTGTGTAGCTGGTTAATACGTATGTCTTCAAGTTATAATGTCATAATTTCGAATCTCCGTGAAAATATTTGTTTATAACTTTTTCTAGAATACCTTTACATACGGCGATTACACAAATCATTTCTGCCATAATATATACTAGACTCTGGTACACGCTACGCGTGTGCACGTTGTCGTCGTTGGTCGTGCGTGAAGTCTTACGAGAACATGATCAACCTGACTCCTAGGATAATACAAGAATTGATCACTTCATAACAATATTATTAATGTAAAACTAAACTTAATTTGCATAAGATAATGAAATAATAAATTTAAAAACCCTTAAATATTTTTAAAAAATTGCTCATGCGACCGGGAACATATAACACTATCAAAAGAAATCCCGGTTGCTCGAGCAAATTTTTAAAAATATTTGAGAGTTTTTAAATTTATTATTTCATAATCTTATACAAATTAAGTTTAGTTTTACATTAATAATATTTTTATGAAGTGATCAATTCTTGTATTATCCTAGGAGTCGGGTTGATCATGTTCTCGTAAGACTTCACGCACGGCCAACGACGACAACATGCACGCGCGTAGCGTGTGCCAGAGTCTAGTATAACCATTTGGGAAATACACTTAAGTGGATTATAAAAATTTCAGTACACATATCTACATATTATGAAGGTACATCGTTAAGTTTATTCCAATTTTACTCTAAACACTTGATTAAAAATATTATTTGAATTGTAAAACTAAACTTAAATTACCTAATATAATTAAATAAAATTAATTTTGTTTTAAATATTTTTAAAATCTTATTCGAGCAACCGGGAGCCTCTTTAGTAGTGGTTCTTGGTCCCGGTTGCTCGAGCAATTTTTTAAAAATATTTGCTACTACGAATATGACCAAACAAATATATGTCGATATTTGATAAAGTTGACATTGCGCATTGTTTATAGTCATACTATGAGTATTTTCACTCACATACCATGTCATAATATCTCATCTCATATCAACTATCGCGTAATGCCCGACCTCAAACTGATTTCTATGAGTATTCATACAAGCTATTACAACGACTATTACAAATCTATCATGATAATATCAACTATCGTTTAATGCTCAATCTCGAACATTCTATGAGTAATTTTCACTCATGTATCATGTCATACTATCTTATCTCATACCAACTATCGCTAATGCTCGACCTCGAACTTTCTATGAGTATTCATACCAACCTCGAACTTTCTATGAGTATTTTCACTCAGACAACATTCGTAGGATCCAGTCCTAGGCGCTCATACTATTTGAGATTTAAGACGTACGCTCGTAAGTCAGAACTCGTCAATGAATGCATTCAATATACTCTTAAGGTATCTTAACACGTTCACTACCATGTCTATAAAATAATGACTATTACAAATCTACCATGACAACATCAAGAAATTCCCACTAATTTGCAACAAAAAAAATTATATATTTGATCAATTTATTTCTTGTTTTGTTACTTTGATATTTTCAGAGTTAAGTTTAATTATATTTTAATTTCAGATTTATTTATCAAATGTTTAATTCTCATATCAACACCTCAAGCATGATAAATATTTATCATATTTGTTTCTAATAATACGATCAAAAAATATATATGTCGATATTTGGACAAAATACGTATTTTACTTTCGGCATCCAACCAACCTTTCTTTGAGTATTTTACTCCCGACATCCGACCGACCTTCGTTTGAGTATTATAGTCCCGACATCCGACCTTTCTTTGAGTATTATACTCCTGACATCCGACATTTCTTTGAGTTCTATACTCCCGACATCCAACCTTTCTTTGGTTATTATTCTGTCGATATCTCCGGGATCTGAACCTGGGCGCTGTCAGTATCTATAATTTACGACGCACGCCTTAACCAACTGTCTCATAAGTTCGAACATTAATGTAAAACTAAACTTAATTTGCATAAGATAATGAAATAATAAATTTAAAAACCTTAAATATTTTTAAAAAATTGCTCGTGCGACCGGGAACATATAACACTATCAAAAGAAATCTCGGTTGCTCGAGCAAATTTTTAAAAATATTTAAGTGTTTTTAAATTTATTATTTCATTATCTTATACAAATTAAGTTTAGTTTTACATTAATAATATTTTTATGAAGTGATCAATTCTTGTATTATCCTAGGAGTCGGGTTGATCATGTTCTCGTAAGACTTCACGCACGGCCAACGACGACAACATGCACGCGCGTAGCGTGTGCCAGAGTCTAGTATAACCATTTGGGAAATACACTTAAGTGGATTATAAAAATTTCAGTACACATATCTACATATTATGAAGGTACATCGTTAAGTTTATTCCAATTTTACTCTAAACACTTGATTAAAAATATTATTTGAATTGTAAAACTAAACTTAAATTACCTAATATAATTAAATAAAATTAATTTTGTTTTAAATATTTTTAAAATCTTATTCGAGCAACCGGGAGCCTCTTTAGTAGTGGTTCTTGGTCCCGGTTGCTCGAGCAATTTTTTAAAAATATTTGCTACTACGAATATGACCAAACAAATATATGTCGATATTTGATAAAGTTGACATTGCGCATTGTTTATAGTCATACTATGAGTATTTTCACTCACATACCATGTCATAATATCTCATCTCATATCAACTATCGCGTAATGCCCGACCTCAAACTGATTTCTATGAGTATTCATACAAGCTATTACAACGACTATTACAAATCTATCATGATAATATCAACTATCGTTTAATGCTCAATCTCGAACATTCTATGAGTAATTTTCACTCATGTATCATGTCATACTATCTTATCTCATACCAACTATCGCTAATGCTCGACCTCGAACTTTCTATGAGTATTCATACCAACCTCGAACTTTCTATGAGTATTTTCACTCAGACAACATTCGTAGGATCCAGTCCTAGGCGCTCATACTATTTGAGATTTAAGACGTACGCTCGTAAGTCAGAACTCGTCAATGAATGCATTCAATATACTCTTAAGGTATCTTAACACGTTCACTACCATGTCTATAAAATAATGACTATTACAAATCTACCATGACAACATCAAGAAATTCCCACTAATTTGCAACAAAAAAAATTATATATTTGATCAATTTATTTCTTGTTTTGTTACTTTGATATTTTCAGAGTTAAGTTTAATTATATTTTAATTTCAGATTTATTTATCAAATGTTTAATTCTCATATCAACACCTCAAGCATGATAAATATTTATCATATTTGTTTCTAATAATACGATCAAAAAATATATATGTCGATATTTGGACAAAATACGTATTTTACTTTCGGCATCCAACCAACCTTTCTTTGAGTATTTTACTCCCGACATCCGACCGACCTTCGTTTGAGTATTATAGTCCCGACATCCGACCTTTCTTTGAGTATTATACTCCTGACATCCGACATTTCTTTGAGTTCTATACTCCCGACATCCAACCTTTCTTTGGTTATTATTCTGTCGATATCTCCGGGATCTGAACCTGGGCGCTGTCAGTATCTATAATTTACGACGCACGCCTTAACCAACTGTCTCATAAGTTCGAACATTAATGTAAAACTAAACTTAATTTGCATAAGATAATGAAATAATAAATTTAAAAACCTTAAATATTTTTAAAAAATTGCTCGTGCGACCGGGAACATATAACACTATCAAAAGAAATCTCGGTTGCTCGAGCAAATTTTTAAAAATATTTAAGTGTTTTTAAATTTATTATTTCATTATCTTATACAAATTAAGTTTAGTTTTACATTAATAATATTTTTATGAAGTGATCAATTCTTGTATTATCCTAGGAGTCGGGTTGATCATGTTCTCGTAAGACTTCACGCACGGCCAACGACGACAACATGCACGCGCGTAGCGTGTGCCAGAGTCTAGTATAACCATTTGGGAAATACACTTAAGTGGATTATAAAAATTTCAGTACACATATCTACATATTATGAAGGTACATCGTTAAGTTTATTCCAATTTTACTCTAAACACTTGATTAAAAATATTATTTGAATTGTAAAACTAAACTTAAATTACCTAATATAATTAAATAAAATTAATTTTGTTTTAAATATTTTTAAAATCTTATTCGAGCAACCGGGAGCCTCTTTAGTAGTGGTTCTTGGTCCCGGTTGCTCGAGCAATTTTTTAAAAATATTTGCTACTACGAATATGACCAAACAAATATATGTCGATATTTGATAAAGTTGACATTGCGCATTGTTTATAGTCATACTATGAGTATTTTCACTCACATACCATGTCATAATATCTCATCTCATATCAACTATCGCGTAATGCCCGACCTCAAACTGATTTCTATGAGTATTCATACAAGCTATTACAACGACTATTACAAATCTATCATGATAATATCAACTATCGTTTAATGCTCAATCTCGAACATTCTATGAGTAATTTTCACTCATGTATCATGTCATACTATCTTATCTCATACCAACTATCGCTAATGCTCGACCTCGAACTTTCTATGAGTATTCATACCAACCTCGAACTTTCTATGAGTATTTTCACTCAGACAACATTCGTAGGATCCAGTCCTAGGCGCTCATACTATTTGAGATTTAAGACGTACGCTCGTAAGTCAGAACTCGTCAATGAATGCATTCAATATACTCTTAAGGTATCTTAACACGTTCACTACCATGTCTATAAAATAATGACTATTACAAATCTACCATGACAACATCAAGAAATTCCCACTAATTTGCAACAAAAAAAATTATATATTTGATCAATTTATTTCTTGTTTTGTTACTTTGATATTTTCAGAGTTAAGTTTAATTATATTTTAATTTCAGATTTATTTATCAAATGTTTAATTCTCATATCAACACCTCAAGCATGATAAATATTTATCATATTTGTTTCTAATAATACGATCAAAAAATATATATGTCGATATTTGGACAAAATACGTATTTTACTTTCGGCATCCAACCAACCTTTCTTTGAGTATTTTACTCCCGACATCCGACCGACCTTCGTTTGAGTATTATAGTCCCGACATCCGACCTTTCTTTGAGTATTATACTCCTGACATCCGACATTTCTTTGAGTTCTATACTCCCGACATCCAACCTTTCTTTGGTTATTATTCTGTCGATATCTCCGGGATCTGAACCTGGGCGCTGTCAGTATCTATAATTTACGACGCACGCCTTAACCAACTGTCTCATAAGTTCGAACATTAATGTAAAACTAAACTTAATTTGCATAAGATAATGAAATAATAAATTTAAAAACCTTAAATATTTTTAAAAAATTGCTCGTGCGACCGGGAACATATAACACTATCAAAAGAAATCTCGGTTGCTCGAGCAAATTTTTAAAAATATTTAAGTGTTTTTAAATTTATTATTTCATTATCTTATACAAATTAAGTTTAGTTTTACATTAATAATATTTTTATGAAGTGATCAATTCTTGTATTATCCTAGGAGTCGGGTTGATCATGTTCTCGTAAGACTTCACGCACGGCCAACGACGACAACATGCACGCGCGTAGCGTGTGCCAGAGTCTAGTATAACCATTTGGGAAATACACTTAAGTGGATTATAAAAATTTCAGTACACATATCTACATATTATGAAGGTACATCGTTAAGTTTATTCCAATTTTACTCTAAACACTTGATTAAAAATATTATTTGAATTGTAAAACTAAACTTAAATTACCTAATATAATTAAATAAAATTAATTTTGTTTTAAATATTTTTAAAATCTTATTCGAGCAACCGGGAGCCTCTTTAGTAGTGGTTCTTGGTCCCGGTTGCTCGAGCAATTTTTTAAAAATATTTGCTACTACGAATATGACCAAACAAATATATGTCGATATTTGATAAAGTTGACATTGCGCATTGTTTATAGTCATACTATGAGTATTTTCACTCACATACCATGTCATAATATCTCATCTCATATCAACTATCGCGTAATGCCCGACCTCAAACTGATTTCTATGAGTATTCATACAAGCTATTACAACGACTATTACAAATCTATCATGATAATATCAACTATCGTTTAATGCTCAATCTCGAACATTCTATGAGTAATTTTCACTCATGTATCATGTCATACTATCTTATCTCATACCAACTATCGCTAATGCTCGACCTCGAACTTTCTATGAGTATTCATACCAACCTCGAACTTTCTATGAGTATTTTCACTCAGACAACATTCGTAGGATCCAGTCCTAGGCGCTCATACTATTTGAGATTTAAGACGTACGCTCGTAAGTCAGAACTCGTCAATGAATGCATTCAATATACTCTTAAGGTATCTTAACACGTTCACTACCATGTCTATAAAATAATGACTATTACAAATCTACCATGACAACATCAAGAAATTCCCACTAATTTGCAACAAAAAAAATTATATATTTGATCAATTTATTTCTTGTTTTATTACTTTGATATTTTCAGAGTTAAGTTTAATTATATTTTAATTTCAGATTTATTTATCAAATGTTTAATTCTCATATCAACACCTCAAGCATGATAAATATTTATCATATTTGTTTCTAATAATACGATCAAAAAATATATATGTCGATATTTGGACAAAATACGTATTTTACTTTCGGCATCCAACCAACCTTTCTTTGAGTATTTTACTCCCGACATCCGACCGACCTTCGTTTGAGTATTATAGTCCCGACATCCGACCTTTCTTTGAGTATTATACTCCTGACATCCGACATTTCTTTGAGTTCTATACTCCCGACATCCAACCTTTCTTTGGTTATTATTCTGTCGATATCTCCGGGATCTGAACCTGGGCGCTGTCAGTATCTATAATTTACGACGCACGCCTTAACCAACTGTCTCATAAGTTCGAACATTAATGTAAAACTAAACTTAATTTGCATAAGATAATGAAATAATAAATTTAAAAACCTTAAATATTTTTAAAAAATTGCTCGTGCGACCGGGAACATATAACACTATCAAAAGAAATCTCGGTTGCTCGAGCAAATTTTTAAAAATATTTAAGTGTTTTTAAATTTATTATTTCATTATCTTATACAAATTAAGTTTAGTTTTACATTAATAATATTTTTATGAAGTGATCAATTCTTGTATTATCCTAGGAGTCGGGTTGATCATGTTCTCGTAAGACTTCACGCACGGCCAACGACGACAACATGCACGCGCGTAGCGTGTGCCAGAGTCTAGTATAACCATTTGGGAAATACACTTAAGTGGATTATAAAAATTTCAGTACACATATCTACATATTATGAAGGTACATCGTTAAGTTTATTCCAATTTTACTCTAAACACTTGATTAAAAATATTATTTGAATTGTAAAACTAAACTTAAATTACCTAATATAATTAAATAAAATTAATTTTGTTTTAAATATTTTTAAAATCTTATTCGAGCAACCGGGAGCCTCTTTAGTAGTGGTTCTTGGTCCCGGTTGCTCGAGCAATTTTTTAAAAATATTTGCTACTACGAATATGACCAAACAAATATATGTCGATATTTGATAAAGTTGACATTGCGCATTGTTTATAGTCATACTATGAGTATTTTCACTCACATACCATGTCATAATATCTCATCTCATATCAACTATCGCGTAATGCCCGACCTCAAACTGATTTCTATGAGTATTCATACAAGCTATTACAACGACTATTACAAATCTATCATGATAATATCAACTATCGTTTAATGCTCAATCTCGAACATTCTATGAGTAATTTTCACTCATGTATCATGTCATACTATCTTATCTCATACCAACTATCGCTAATGCTCGACCTCGAACTTTCTATGAGTATTCATACCAACCTCGAACTTTCTATGAGTATTTTCACTCAGACAACATTCGTAGGATCCAGTCCTAGGCGCTCATACTATTTGAGATTTAAGACGTACGCTCGTAAGTCAGAACTCGTCAATGAATGCATTCAATATACTCTTAAGGTATCTTAACACGTTCACTACCATGTCTATAAAATAATGACTATTACAAATCTACCATGACAACATCAAGAAATTCCCACTAATTTGCAACAAAAAAAATTATATATTTGATCAATTTATTTCTTGTTTTATTACTTTGATATTTTCAGAGTTAAGTTTAATTATATTTTAATTTCAGATTTATTTATCAAATGTTTAATTCTCATATCAACACCTCAAGCATGATAAATATTTATCATATTTGTTTCTAATAATACGATCAAAAAATATATATGTCGATATTTGGACAAAATACGTATTTTACTTTCGGCATCCAACCAACCTTTCTTTGAGTATTTTACTCCCGACATCCGACCGACCTTCGTTTGAGTATTATAGTCCCGACATCCGACCTTTCTTTGAGTATTATACTCCTGACATCCGACATTTCTTTGAGTTCTATACTCCCGACATCCAACCTTTCTTTGGTTATTATTCTGTCGATATCTCCGGGATCTGAACCTGGGCGCTGTCAGTATCTATAATTTACGACGCACGCCTTAACCAACTGTCTCATAAGTTCGAACATTAATGTAAAACTAAACTTAATTTGCATAAGATAATGAAATAATAAATTTAAAAACCTTAAATATTTTTAAAAAATTGCTCGTGCGACCGGGAACATATAACACTATCAAAAGAAATCTCGGTTGCTCGAGCAAATTTTTAAAAATATTTAAGTGTTTTTAAATTTATTATTTCATTATCTTATACAAATTAAGTTTAGTTTTACATTAATAATATTTTTATGAAGTGATCAATTCTTGTATTATCCTAGGAGTCGGGTTGATCATGTTCTCGTAAGACTTCACGCACGGCCAACGACGACAACATGCACGCGCGTAGCGTGTGCCAGAGTCTAGTATAACCATTTGGGAAATACACTTAAGTGGATTATAAAAATTTCAGTACACATATCTACATATTATGAAGGTACATCGTTAAGTTTATTCCAATTTTACTCTAAACACTTGATTAAAAATATTATTTGAATTGTAAAACTAAACTTAAATTACCTAATATAATTAAATAAAATTAATTTTGTTTTAAATATTTTTAAAATCTTATTCGAGCAACCGGGAGCCTCTTTAGTAGTGGTTCTTGGTCCCGGTTGCTCGAGCAATTTTTTAAAAATATTTGCTACTACGAATATGACCAAACAAATATATGTCGATATTTGATAAAGTTGACATTGCGCATTGTTTATAGTCATACTATGAGTATTTTCACTCACATACCATGTCATAATATCTCATCTCATATCAACTATCGCGTAATGCCCGACCTCAAACTGATTTCTATGAGTATTCATACAAGCTATTACAACGACTATTACAAATCTATCATGATAATATCAACTATCGTTTAATGCTCAATCTCGAACATTCTATGAGTAATTTTCACTCATGTATCATGTCATACTATCTTATCTCATACCAACTATCGCTAATGCTCGACCTCGAACTTTCTATGAGTATTCATACCAACCTCGAACTTTCTATGAGTATTTTCACTCAGACAACATTCGTAGGATCCAGTCCTAGGCGCTCATACTATTTGAGATTTAAGACGTACGCTCGTAAGTCAGAACTCGTCAATGAATGCATTCAATATACTCTTAAGGTATCTTAACACGTTCACTACCATGTCTATAAAATAATGACTATTACAAATCTACCATGACAACATCAAGAAATTCCCACTAATTTGCAACAAAAAAAATTATATATTTGATCAATTTATTTCTTGTTTTATTACTTTGATATTTTCAGAGTTAAGTTTAATTATATTTTAATTTCAGATTTATTTATCAAATGTTTAATTCTCATATCAACACCTCAAGCATGATAAATATTTATCATATTTGTTTCTAATAATACGATCAAAAAATATATATGTCGATATTTGGACAAAATACGTATTTTACTTTCGGCATCCAACCAACCTTTCTTTGAGTATTTTACTCCCGACATCCGACCGACCTTCGTTTGAGTATTATAGTCCCGACATCCGACCTTTCTTTGAGTATTATACTCCTGACATCCGACATTTCTTTGAGTTCTATACTCCCGACATCCAACCTTTCTTTGGTTATTATTCTGTCGATATCTCCGGGATCTGAACCTGGGCGCTGTCAGTATCTATAATTTACGACGCACGCCTTAACCAACTGTCTCATAAGTTCGAACATTAATGTAAAACTAAACTTAATTTGCATAAGATAATGAAATAATAAATTTAAAAACCTTAAATATTTTTAAAAAATTGCTCGTGCGACCGGGAACATATAACACTATCAAAAGAAATCTCGGTTGCTCGAGCAAATTTTTAAAAATATTTAAGTGTTTTTAAATTTATTATTTCATTATCTTATACAAATTAAGTTTAGTTTTACATTAATAATATTTTTATGAAGTGATCAATTCTTGTATTATCCTAGGAGTCGGGTTGATCATGTTCTCGTAAGACTTCACGCACGGCCAACGACGACAACATGCACGCGCGTAGCGTGTGCCAGAGTCTAGTATAACCATTTGGGAAATACACTTAAGTGGATTATAAAAATTTCAGTACACATATCTACATATTATGAAGGTACATCGTTAAGTTTATTCCAATTTTACTCTAAACACTTGATTAAAAATATTATTTGAATTGTAAAACTAAACTTAAATTACCTAATATAATTAAATAAAATTAATTTTGTTTTAAATATTTTTAAAATCTTATTCGAGCAACCGGGAGCCTCTTTAGTAGTGGTTCTTGGTCCCGGTTGCTCGAGCAATTTTTTAAAAATATTTGCTACTACGAATATGACCAAACAAATATATGTCGATATTTGATAAAGTTGACATTGCGCATTGTTTATAGTCATACTATGAGTATTTTCACTCACATACCATGTCATAATATCTCATCTCATATCAACTATCGCGTAATGCCCGACCTCAAACTGATTTCTATGAGTATTCATACAAGCTATTACAACGACTATTACAAATCTATCATGATAATATCAACTATCGTTTAATGCTCAATCTCGAACATTCTATGAGTAATTTTCACTCATGTATCATGTCATACTATCTTATCTCATACCAACTATCGCTAATGCTCGACCTCGAACTTTCTATGAGTATTCATACCAACCTCGAACTTTCTATGAGTATTTTCACTCAGACAACATTCGTAGGATCCAGTCCTAGGCGCTCATACTATTTGAGATTTAAGACGTACGCTCGTAAGTCAGAACTCGTCAATGAATGCATTCAATATACTCTTAAGGTATCTTAACACGTTCACTACCATGTCTATAAAATAATGACTATTACAAATCTACCATGACAACATCAAGAAATTCCCACTAATTTGCAACAAAAAAAATTATATATTTGATCAATTTATTTCTTGTTTTATTACTTTGATATTTTCAGAGTTAAGTTTAATTATATTTTAATTTCAGATTTATTTATCAAATGTTTAATTCTCATATCAACACCTCAAGCATGATAAATATTTATCATATTTGTTTCTAATAATACGATCAAAAAATATATATGTCGATATTTGGACAAAATACGTATTTTACTTTCGGCATCCAACCAACCTTTCTTTGAGTATTTTACTCCCGACATCCGACCGACCTTCGTTTGAGTATTATAGTCCCGACATCCGACCTTTCTTTGAGTATTATACTCCTGACATCCGACATTTCTTTGAGTTCTATACTCCCGACATCCAACCTTTCTTTGGTTATTATTCTGTCGATATCTCCGGGATCTGAACCTGGGCGCTGTCAGTATCTATAATTTACGACGCACGCCTTAACCAACTGTCTCATAAGTTCGAACATTAATGTAAAACTAAACTTAATTTGCATAAGATAATGAAATAATAAATTTAAAAACCTTAAATATTTTTAAAAAATTGCTCGTGCGACCGGGAACATATAACACTATCAAAAGAAATCTCGGTTGCTCGAGCAAATTTTTAAAAATATTTAAGGTTTTTAAATTTATTATTTCATTATCTTATGCAAATTAAGTTTAGTTTTACATTAATGATATTTTTATGAAGTGATCAATTCTTGTATTATCCTAGGAGTCGGGTTGATCATGTTCTCGTAAGACTTCACGCACGGCCAACGACGACAACATGCACGCGCGTAGCGTGTGCCAGAGTCTAGTATAACCATTTGGGAAATACACTTAAGTGGATTATAAAAATTTCAGTACACATATCTACATATTATGAAGGTACATCGTTAAGTTTATTCCAATTTTACTCTAAACACTTGATTAAAAATATTATTTGAATTGTAAAACTAAACTTAAATTACCTAATATAATTAAATAAAATTAATTTTGTTTTAAATATTTTTAAAATCTTATTCGAGCAACCGGGAGCCTCTTTAGTAGTGGTTCTTGGTCCCGGTTGCTCGAGCAATTTTTTAAAAATATTTGCTACTACGAATATGACCAAACAAATATATGTCGATATTTGATAAAGTTGACATTGCGCATTGTTTATAGTCATACTATGAGTATTTTCACTCACATACCATGTCATAATATCTCATCTCATATCAACTATCGCGTAATGCCCGACCTCAAACTGATTTCTATGAGTATTCATACAAGCTATTACAACGACTATTACAAATCTATCATGATAATATCAACTATCGTTTAATGCTCAATCTCGAACATTCTATGAGTAATTTTCACTCATGTATCATGTCATACTATCTTATCTCATACCAACTATCGCTAATGCTCGACCTCGAACTTTCTATGAGTATTCATACCAACCTCGAACTTTCTATGAGTATTTTCACTCAGACAACATTCGTAGGATCCAGTCCTAGGCGCTCATACTATTTGAGATTTAAGACGTACGCTCGTAAGTCAGAACTCGTCAATGAATGCATTCAATATACTCTTAAGGTATCTTAACACGTTCACTACCATGTCTATAAAATAATGACTATTACAAATCTACCATGACAACATCAAGAAATTCCCACTAATTTGCAACAAAAAAAATTATATATTTGATCAATTTATTTCTTGTTTTATTACTTTGATATTTTCAGAGTTAAGTTTAATTATATTTTAATTTCAGATTTATTTATCAAATGTTTAATTCTCATATCAACACCTCAAGCATGATAAATATTTATCATATTTGTTTCTAATAATACGATCAAAAAATATATATGTCGATATTTGGACAAAATACGTATTTTACTTTCGGCATCCAACCAACCTTTCTTTGAGTATTTTACTCCCGACATCCGACCGACCTTCGTTTGAGTATTATAGTCCCGACATCCGACCTTTCTTTGAGTTCTATACTCCCGACATCCAACCTTTCTTTGAGTTCTATACTCCCGACATCCAACCTTTCTTTGGTTATTATTCTGTCGATATCCCCGGGATCTGAACCTGGGCGCTGTCAGTATCTATAATTTAAGACGCACGCCTTAACCAACTGTCTCATAAGTTCGAACATGTCAGTGAATACATTTAATATACTCTTAAGATCTCTTAACAAACTCACTAACATGTCTATGAAACGACGATTATAAAAAATGTACTGTAACAACATCAAGAAATTACCAGAAAAATTTACCCAAAAAATAAAATTAGATATATTTGATTAACTTTTTCCTTATTTTTTTATTTTGATATTTTTAGAGTTATTTTACTTTAATATTTCATGAGTTCATAAAGTAGGGTTCAGATTTAGGTAAATTCATATGTAAATTTTACATATATTTGAAATGTAGAGTTAAGTAAAGAAATACTCATAGAATCTAAATTTGACCAATCCTAAAAATATTTTGTAAATATAATAAATAATAAACATTGAAATTAATATTGATTTTTATATTTCAGTAATTCGTAAAATATTATTTCAACACATCACCAGAGTTATTTTAATTTTGTAGTAAAATAGTTTTGTTACTTTTTTCTCGACACGCAATACCTAAATTTTGGATAATATTAGTTTGGAGTAATAACATATTAACAACTTTGGGCAGTTGGAATCATTTATGCATTAATATTAATAATATTAAAAAAAGTATAATTTTTTAAACATTTTAATAATATCATTATTTGAAAATACTATATAATTTATAATTATCAATATAAAAAATATATACATTAATCAAATATCTTCTTTCAAATTTGTTTTTTGTTTTTTGTATTTATTGTTTCACGCGATAGATTATGTATATTTAACATATAAATATAGTGAATTTTGATCGATTATAATTCTATTTTAATTTATAGATGAAATGTATTTTTATAACGACAATGCTCACAATTAAAAAAAATTTAACTTCTTGGAAAGAAGAGAGAATGTTTTGAATAAAGAAATATGTATAATTAATTGTAGAAACATTAAAAAAGTTACAATTACCAAAAGAAAAATATGACGACTTGAGAACATAATATATAATTATCATTATTATTTAAAATTGTAAAGTTATATAAAATAAAAATATAGTAATTAAATAAAATAAAATAATTTTTAAAAAATTGGATAAATAATAAATGGTTTTTCTTCTTCTACTCGAATTTAAATTTCACACTTGATTATATTGTACATTTTAAATTTCAAATAATAGATAATGCATATTTGAAATATTAATTCAATCTAAATTTTCGCAGTTGTAGATGATATTATAACTTTTATAAGTGATTTAAGTATTTAGATTCACTGTTCTCTTAATGTCAAATAAAGTGAAAATATAATTTCATTTGTTAGCGATATATAAAAAAAATGGTGCATGAGAAAAAGAAAGAGATAGTGATAATGGTGTAACTGGTTAATACGTATGTCTACAATTATAAGGTCATAGATTCGAGTTTCCGTAGAAATATTTTTTTATAACAATTTTTAGAAGACGTTTAAATGACCAAAATAGTCATGATAAATGTAAACTAATTAGATTATTAAAAGGTATTTGTGTCAATTTACATGCGGCGGTTACAAAAACCACTTCTTCTTTAATAATATAATATATATATATATTGAAGTAATTTGAATTTCCAATCAGTTAAAGATGTATACTTAAATTTGACACGAATTTTATAGTCTCCATCAGACCCGAGCATTATAAAATATATGAAGTCAAGCCACTTTTAATTAGGAAGAAACAATTATACGTTGAACAAGTATAAATTTCATAATAAAATAGCCATTATTTAGATAAAGCATGATGATATTTTAGTTCCTTCTATTAAACTTATATTATATATTGAGAGAATTCTTTTCTAGCCTCATTAATAACTAGAAAATTGACCCCTCTCTGTGCACGTAGTGTAAACAATTTGTTTGAGTTATTTTTAAAACGTCAAATTATAAAATTATATAAAATAAAATAGATTTATATATAAATATATATTTATAAAACTAATAGTAAGTTATTAAGATATAACGCTAAAAATAAATATAAACTATTATTAATTTAATTTTATGCCCTTCAACTTAATTTGTAGCGCGTGATATTTTGAATCTAAGGATATAATAATAAATTTTTATATATTTCTAGAAAATTATATTAAGAAACTATACACATATCATTTTATTTTTAGTAAAAAATTCATAAAATTTATTTATTACACAATTATGTAAATTTTGTTGTCACATAATTATAATTAGGTACATATGGTTAGTATTTCAATAAAAATTAATTCATACGTCATATTTTCAAACTATCATTTTTAATATTGATTTTATAATTACAAATGTTAAGATGTAACTTATATTATGTACACATACACATACTTAATGTTATACAAAATATTTTTTATAAAAAAAAACTTTGGATAACATAATTAGTAGGAAAAAAACATATAGATGTAAAAAAGGAAGAAAGGAAATAGAAAATATATATGTTAGGTTCTATAAATTTTAAATGTAATATATATATATATATATATATAATATCATTATTGTTAAGGTAGATTTTGTAGTTTTAAATGTTCAGATATAAATTATAATAAGTACACATACTTAAAATAGATTGTTTTTATTATTTATAAATAGTGTAATAAAGTCCTTTTCATAAGATAATGAATAAAAAAATAACGTAAAAAATTGAAGATGTCAAGATGATGAAAGAAATTAGAAAAGATAAAATTTAAATTGTATATTACAACATATTTGTTTTGCATAAAATATAATATTATTCAATTAGCATTATAACTTTTTCTTAACATTTTATGCATATTGTTTTAAAATAAATCGTAGTATACAAAATTATGGAATGATAAATGGATGAATATTTGAGAGGATAAATTAATTTTGGAAGAAGAAATAGCTAGAGAATGATATAGTAAATATATATTTTGTATTGTGAAGTTGATGATAAATTTTAAAGTATCTAAGTGATTTCGATTGTAAATTAATTAAAATGAAGCTAGATATAATGTAAATGAGATCTGTTTTGATATTATGATAGATTTTAACAGCTTACATTAGAAATTTAAGTGAAATTAAGGAGTTCATATATATCGACAAATAATTTTTTTTAAAGTATTTTATGATGAAGTTCTTTTTTTTGTGTGTGTGGTAATTGTTTTATGATAGAGTTCATTGACCCATTCCTTGACCGGTCCAAGGGTTTAGTCTTGGTCAAGATGAACTTGCCAATCAATTTAGTTGGTTCCTGGCCTCTCTAAAATAACATTAATTGAATAAATAAATAAATAGGTTAAAAAGTGATGACATATTGTTTATCATTAACCATTTCCCTAATATTTTTACCCAAAAAAAAAACTAATATAATAATAGAGCACAACATATGATAATGAAGGGCCAGAATAAAATTAGTGGCATATATATTCTAAGCATTCAACTTGTGCATAATTATTATTTTATTTTTTCAACAGAAATGATTATTTTTATTCAATTAAACTAATAAATCAAGGGAATGGGAAAAAATTTAATAATAAGAAACAGCTATAAAAGATTGATGAATATTGGGAAATTTAATCATCAATTCACATTTCATTTTTAGTTTTTACAAAAATTCAATTAGTACACTCATTCTATTCTAGAAATGATATTCCAAAATATCGACTGAACCTGTAGCTAAGTATATGAATTTTTCAATAATGAATTCAATGTTTCAAAAAACGCGTCTCTCCAATTCTCATATCACTAAGGGAGGAAGGTCAAATACCGACTAAAAAATATTTTTTTAACGGATGAAAACTTCAGCCGTTAATTTATCACGGCTCAAATGAATTTGAGCCGCGACATTAAGCGACGGGACAATTATTACGACTCGATTTAAAATGAGCCGTGATAATTTCCGACCCAACTCAAAAGTGCCGCCAAATAATTATGGCGGCACTTTTAGTTGAGCCGCGAAAATATTTTTTTATTTTATTTTTGGCGGCTCACATAAAACGAGATATATTTAAAAAAAATATAATCCATTTTCTCCAGAGCTCCAGCTTCGTGACTTCCACCTTTTCCAGAGCTCCAGCTTCGTGACTTCTACTTTCTCTTCCACCGTCGAGCTTCTTCAGCCTTCTTCAGTCGTGGTTTTCTCTCCAGCCTTCTCCACCGTCTAACTTCTTCCAGCTCAGGACGTGAGGAGGTTCTCCACCGTTGAGGTGGTCGAGTCGAGGTTGATCTCCACAGTTGAGCTTCTTCCAGCTCAGGACGTGAGGAGATTCTCCACCGTCGAGGATCGTCGAGGTTCTCCAGCTCGTGGACAACCATGTCGGGAGGAGGTCCCGCGCAAACTCCAGATTCGGAAGGTTCGTGGAGCTTCGACTTCCATCTTTAGACGACGCAGCACTAGACACAACAAGGGACGCATGCAAGGGACGACACGCATGCAAGGCACGACATAGCTTCAGACGACACAACGGTTATGGCAGATAAGCCGATAAAATAGGCAACAAGGGAGCTTACATGAAGAGAGGAAGCTTACATGAAGAGAGGAAGTTGAAAACTTTGAAGGTATGAGGCTCAAAATTTTGAAGCAAGGGCGTGAATTGAAAATTTTGAAATGAGCCTCAAAATTTTGAAGGTAGGAAGCTTACAGAACCGAAGTGTATCACGACTCAAAAAAAGAATGATCCGTGAAAAATCTGTTTTTTTTTGTCGTTTATCACGGCTCAAACCAAAATGAGTCGTGATAAATCTTTAAACTTAAATAATAATAACGTCTGGACAAAATAATGAGCTTCTAAAATTATAGTAAAAATAATTAAATATTAACGACACTTGATATTGAGCCATGAAAGATAAGAGAAAATTCACGGCTCAAATGTTAATTGAGCCGTTATATTCTATTTAAATTAAGCTTTAACAGCTCAATATACTTTAGTCGTTACATTTAGCCGGTAAATGAGTATTCTTCCGTAGTGTATCCACATAATGTTTGGAATTATAAATAAAAATATGTCTAAATAGATAAATTTTAATATGTTATATATTATTAATTACTTGATTTTTTTCTATTGTTACTTTTATTTTTAGTCATTATATATTTTATATCTTTTAATTTCATTATAATGAAATTCTTGATTACAACGAAATTTATAAAAAGGATTAGCAATCATTTTAGTTAGAGATTAACTTGGTATCCAAAACTTATTGGTATTAATAGAGATCGGTTAGTTTCCGTTATGCTACTAACTAGGCAGGGTTTAGGTACGAAAATTAGAAACCGAATTATATTAAATATATTTTGTAAATTTATAAGGCACATCAAACCACTCAGTCTTATTCATATGCATTTGTTTCTATACAAAATTTAGGATGTGTGTATAAATTAAGTTATGACCTTAAATAAATACCTAGGGAATAAATGAGATATATGTCATTCTCACAATTCCTTTATGCACTAAAATTGTAGCTAGCTCAATAGCCTAAATCTTATTTATAATATTGTTACTCCATTTTTACATATAATCATGCTTTAAAAAATGAAAATAAATTAATTTTTGCATTGGTCTTAAAAAAAATGAATAAACCCACTCACTGAAGGTTAACCAAAATAATAATTCATTATTCTTAAAGAGAGTAATTAAGAATCAAATAAATATTTATTTATTAATGTGTAACTTCTTAAAATTCATTCATACTAACTAAAAGAATATTAAATATATGAACAAATAATTAACTAATTTAATGTAAATTCAAATAGTAAGTTTTAACTAATTAACTTGTTACACATTTCATATCATTGTTAGAGACAAATTCACTCTTATCTAACATGTATATCTTCTTGGCCAAAAAAAAAAAAATAACATGTATATCATTAAAAGTTAAAACAAGCTAATAAGGATGGAGAGCTTTAATTTAAAAGCTGGAATTAAAAGTTCCGATTTTTTTTAATCAAAAGAGACAATAATGGCTTAATTTTGTTCAAATTTATAAGTAATTTAATAATATATATTATAGATAGATAGATAGATTAGGGCTGTCAATGGTTAGAGTATGATACGAGTATGACAAATAGCATAACCATACCATATTTTTAAACTGCATACCATAACTATAATCATAACCATTACGGGTACAATTTTCAATACCATAACCATTCAAATAACTGTGGTTATTAACTATGGTTTTACCCGTATACTCATATTTATTTCACACATGTAATATAATAAAAGATCGAAAATTTTATTTTAAAAAATACATAAATCTATATTGTCAACAATAAAAATATATAAAACTACCATCATAGTTATTTATTACATGTATGTATAGTAACTTCCATTATTTAATATATAATAGTTTATTAATAATAAATAATTATTATATTTATATATTAATCATGGTTATAACTCAAATACCATAACCATAACCATTATGGGTAGAAAATTTATCACCATAATCGTACCACACCATAATGGTACAGTTAACTATATTAAACAGTATCAATTATACCATGGTTATAAATTTTTCACCGCATCATTGCGGACCCTAATATAGATAGATAGATAGATATTGAGACATGAATAGATTCTTGTGTTGCATCATTATTAGTCAAAAGATTTTATATCTTTTGAAACCTGACGCCCCAATCAATATATACCCTCGAAACAAATCGGATCCAAAAGCTTCTCCCAAGGACACGATTCTAATTCCATTTCAAAAAGAAAATCTAGCAGACAGATTTTGCATTATTGAAAATGACATTGAATAAGAAATTCAATATCGGAAAAAAATAATAATTAAAAATATAGATAAAAAAAGAAATTGTGATATATTTATTCAGTCTTTAATTCACTGTGAATTTTCTAAATATTAAATTTGTAATTTTTTATATTGTTTCTTGCACTATATGTATGTCCTAGGTGTATTGGTCGTGCAAATCACGTCAACTAATAAATTTAATTTATGAATGATTATTTTTATATTTTATTTTATTCTTAATAGTAAATGATAAAACTATTATCAAATTATTTATTAATTAAATATAGATTTTATATATAAAACAATTACAATTATAAAGCTTAAATTGTGTCTAATAAAGAATTACGAGTTGTTATGATAATAAAAATATATTATTTACATTATATTATAATTATGAGTGAAATAATAATATTAAAATACTTAAAGGTGAAAAGTAAATTAATAAATATTACAACGTAAAGTGTCACAAAATACATTTTTTATAATTCCAAAGTTTATAATATATGTATATAGAGAGAGAGTTAATTAGAAGTTTTAAAAAAAGTAACCATTGTGTAAACAATATTTGAAAAAGTAAGTATACTGAAAAAATATTTATCAAAATGTATATAAGCGGTACTCGGGGTAGCGTTTTTTTTAAAACGTTTTTTATTTTTTTTGACGATTTGATGTTTAATGTAAAGAAAAATAAAAAATTATTAAATTTTTTTAAAAACTTTACAGTAAGTAGATAATTTAATTACAATTCAAATGATGCAAAAAAATATTAAATTTGGACTTACGGATTGACTGTAGGCTCTGTCGTAAGTTGAGATATGAAAATTTGACTTAAAACAATATAACTCATACCTTATAAGTCCAAACTGACCACGGTGAACGTCATTTATGTCGTATTTCAATTATCTACCTAGATTAATTTTTTTGATTAGAAATACAATGATTTTGTAACCTAATATCGCTTGTCTTGAAATTTGACCGAAATAATTAAATGCATTAGGTGAGAAATTTAATTATGTACTTACTCAAAAAATATAAAAAAACATTAAAGTGAGTAGATAATTTAATTACAAATTAAATGACGCTAACTAGACGCTAATTTTTTGCTTTTAAACTGACCATAGAATACAATATAATACGAAGTAAATTACGTATTGTATTATACGGTCAGTCTAAAAGCAAAAAATTAACGTCTAGTTAGCGTCATTTAATTTGTAATTAAATTATCTACTCACTTTAATTTTGTTTATTTTTTTGAGTAAGTACATAATTAAATTTTCACCTAATGCATTTGATTATTTTGGTCAGATTTTAAGATAAGTGATGTTAGGTTACAAAATTACTATATTTCTAATAAAAAAAATTACCCTAGGTAGATAATTGAATTACGACATAAATAACGTTCACCGTGATCAGTTTGGACTTACAGGGTATGAGTTATATTATTTTAAGTCAAATTTTCATATTTCAACTTACGGGAGAGCCTACAGTCAATCCGTAAGTCCAAACTTAATATTTTTTTGCATCATTTGAATCACAATTAATGGTAGTGACGGGAAGAGAACCAGATTTGTGATGCACTCTTTGATCCATCTGCACCAGATCTCAGCGAACCCCAGTGCTTTGAGTGATTGTAGCACAAAGTTCCACTCCACGTGATCAAATGTCATGTCCATGTCCAGCTTGATTGCACACTCTTCCCTGTTTTCCTGTTTATTCGTTCTCATATGATGAAAGAGTTCGTGAGCAAAGAATATTATCGTGAATGAACCTGCCAGATACGAAAGCACTCTGATAGGGGGTTATGATATTTGGGAGAACACTCTTAAGTCTATTTGCAAGTATTTTAGATATGATTTTGTAATTGAAATTGCAAAGACTTATTGGCCTAAATTGCATGGGGTTTGTTGGGTTAGGCACTTTGGGAATAAGTAGGGTTGATCATGGGCGGGCCGGTCCGGTCCTGAAGGCAAGACCGAGACCGAAATTTCGGTCTTGCCTTTTGGAGGACCAAGACAGAGACCGACCTCGGCCAAAAAAGTCCGCCCGAGTCGGTCTTTCTTGACTCGGGCCGGTCTCGGTCCTGGACCGAATCTACACCAAAAAAATAAAAAAAACTATGAATTCACGGTATTCTTTAGTAAAAGGCGAAGGAATAGTTCACCTCTCAAAGAAACACTATAAACTCTCTATATTCTTTAGTAAATTTATCAAGATGCACCTTTTATAGAGATAGAAAACCTCCAAAATCCACATTATTTTCGGTGTGGTATTATGAAAATCTCAAATACACATACATTCGGTCTGGGCCGGTCCTAAACGGGCTTTCGGGAAAAAAGCCCGAGACCGAGACCGACCTTGAAGAAAAAAAACCGCCCGTTCGGTCTCGGTCCTAGTCGGGCCGGTCTCGTCGGGAATTCGATCCTACAGTCTTTTTTGATCACCCCTAGGAATAAGTACTATGTCAGTATAACAAAAACCTAGGGGCAACCTATTCGATTCAAGGAAAGAGTGTACCGAGTTGAAGATGTCATCCCCGAGCACGTCCCAGAAATTAAAATATATACTTACTGTAATTTTTTAAAAATAAATAAATTTAAATTTTTTATTTTTTTTTTAAATATTTTTTAAAATTAAATATCAAATCGTCATAAAAAGTCAAAAACGTAAAAAAAAAAACGGCACTAGGGGTAGCGAAATTCATAAAAACGCTACCTGGGGTAGCGTTTTTCATAAAACGCTACTCAAAGTAGCGCACGTTGTAAAAAACGCTACCCCTAGTAGCGCTTATATACATTTTGCTAAATATTTTTTCAGTATATTTATTTTTTTCAAAAATTTTGGCACAGTGCCTACTTTTTAAAAAAAAATCAGTTAATTAATGATAACATGTGCGAGTAATAAAAATTATATAATAATATAATGTTAATGTATGTTTTATTAACTTAGCTTTTATGTTATCTTTCTATCCTATATTTGTCATGAACATTATGAAAATAAATAGTAATATATTGATAAAAAAAAAAAAAATTATAATAAATGTGGATATTTGTTAAAATATGAAACGTACTGTGACTCCGTGAGAAACACTGAGAAGTTTTAGAGAAATTCAACAGTTTCTAGAGGTACGCATGACGAGTCCATATCATCGTCGACTACAAAAAAATATTAATCAACCAATAAAAATGTTTCTTTTGTACAATTAAGCAAGATACATGCTTATGTGTTTTAATTATAGAGATTCTAGCCAAATTAATGTATAGATAGATAGATTGACATAGGTTTAGAGAAAAACTATCGTTTTCATGTAATACACGATTATAGTTTGTCCCTAAATAATATTTCACTCATCGATATAGAAAACTATAAGCATAAACTCAAGATGTCAGAGAAACACTGGTCTTTTATTACTCTAAGATTTTTTCTAATGAATACAAATGAGAGAAAAAACACTTTATGTAAAACTGAGGGAAACTCTCTCCATAAACTTTACATTTAATGACACACAATAAATGATGGTCACATGTGACAAAACTGAGGGAATATCTCTACAGAAACTCAACATTTAATGACAGACAATAAATGATGGTCACATATATTAGTTGTTTCATATCTGCACAGAACCTTGTAAAACTCCCAAATCTAGGATCGTCATGTGTTGCAATGTGAACGATCCCTAAAGCATTCTTCATACGCGCGTCATTGACATTCTCCCACACCAATCTCGGAAGACATCATTGTACCCTCGGCATGATACTTCTCGATCTAACGCTAGAACTATCACAAGGCTTCCTCAGGTTCCCAACTGGCCTTACTCTTGGGTAGTCCTTTCCACTTGATCAAATACTCGCGCTTCAGCTACCTATACTTATGGAAGATAATTCAGTCTGAAATGATCTTGTTGGCGTTGCAATCATAAAACTTACTCTCAATTGATGCATGGGAAGACTCTGCTCATCTTAGGTTATGTATCCTCTATAAACGACTTTAACATGTTGACATGGAACACCAGATGTGACTTGGACTTTTTTGAGAGATCGAGCTTGTAAGAAACCTTGTCAACTCTCTTAAAGATTCGTAAAGGCCATTCATATCTTTGCAATAACCATAAGTGCACGTTCTTGTATCATAGGACCTTATGTAGTTTGACAACAATCAACTCGCCCACCTTGAATTGTTGATCGAACCTTTTGGCGTCAGGTTATTTTTTCATTCACTTGGCTGTCTTGTACTCATCCACCTCGAATTTTTGGTCACGCCTTTTGGTGTCAGGTTATTTCTTCATTCACTTGGCGGCCTTGTGTAAACATGAGCGCCAAATTTGCCTGCTCGTGCCACCCTTTTCGCGAACTTGTACATCGTTGGGCTCTACCCCACACACCCTGTCACAACTGCACTTGGCGTCAGTGATTATTATCCTGTCACTTTTTCGAAAGGGCTTTGGTTTGTGGATTCGCTAACGTAGTGTTGCATGTATAACTCCGCCAAGGCATTGACCCTTTTCGTTTGACCCTCTTTTTGAGTATATAAGATGGTATACATGTTCAAGTTCGTCCCAAGTCTTTTGGATAACTAAGTTCAGAACTTGCCAACCATATCAGAAATTGATAGTAACCATTTCAAGAGTAATAACACCTAATGGATTTTAAAATACGAGTTAAACAATCTAATATCAAGCATTTTAAAAATTAAAACATTCTAACATATTGAGCATTCTAAAATTATCAAGACACCACAAATGAAATTTTCGGACCACATCTATTGATGATGCAGACTTCTTCTAAGAAATTTTCTTGACAATTTAGAGGTTCCTCAAATGAAGGTTGGACAAATTGAAGACTTAGTGTAAAAGAAAATGTGCTCCATGTGGAATGTGAGGCATATTTATACACTTTGACTCGAGAAGGTCATTTGCGGGTAGATAAAAGCTAACAACTCAATGTCATTTTGAAAATATTTTCTTTATGATAAAGTTACTATTCTAAAAATTCTTTAGAAATTTAAATTTTTGGAATTAATAACTTAATAATTTAACTTAAAATTCCAGAAATGCTTTGGCGCCAAATTTCGACTGAAGTGCTGCAAGTAACTTCAGCGCCAAATCTCATCCAAAATGGTTCTTCTGCTTTGGCGCCAAGTTCAATTGTAGAGGTGTGGTTTCTTTGGCGCCAAGTCTCATCCAAAGGAGGTGACCAATTCTATAAATTGGTCAAAGTTCATGTTCGAATAGATCATCAGAAAAACCATACATTCGTTCTCAAGTTCTTGTTCATACAGATTCTGATTTTATCCGATTGAAATTTTGGGTGAACCACCAAATAGTTTCTATCTGAATGTGTCGTCACAACTTCAAATCAATCCAAGAAATCCTCTAAAAATTCAACAAAAGATATATATATATATATTCGGTTAGTATATTAATTTAAATATTCTCTATGAAAAAATGTAGATAGATAAATTTTTATTTTAAAAAATAGCAAAACGAGCACTACAAAAGGAATTTTTTCAAAAACTGTTAATGTTAGAATTTTGTTTTTGAAATGTAAGTATAGGCGCAACTTTGCGGTTGCACCTTTGAATAGGTGCAACATGTAGTAGTACCTATTCAATAGGCGCTACCACAGGTAGCGCCTATTGTATAGGCGCTATTTAATCAGTCTAACCCTAAATGTGAGCAGATTCTTCTCAGCCGTCGCCCAGCAGATTCTTTTCCCCCAGCTCGTCGCCCAGCTGATTCTCCTCAGCCCCCGCCACCAAGCAGCACCCACACCTTCCGATTCCTCCAGCCTCCACGCCGATTCCTCCGACCGCCTCAACCTCCACGCAGATTCCTCCAGCCTCCACGCCTCTCCTCCAGCCGCCCAGCACGAATCCGACAGCCGTCTCCGTCCGTCCAGCTCCCCGTCTCTGTCGACCCCATTCCGCTGAATTGCTGCTCACCGCCCCAGCCTCCACGCCGTGCCCGTGACCACCCCTCTCCAACGAACCTAGTTACGCATACTGTGCTTCTTCTTCTTATTAATTTTTTTATAAATATATTTTTTTTATATAATGATAATTGAATTATTAGATAATTCTTAGTAAAAAATTGTGGAAAAAATATAAATCGTTAGAAATTAAAAATTTATACTGTTTAATTGTAGAGTTATCATGCCACTGCGCGTAGTTATGCCAAATCAGTCGACTGGTCCAAATGTGTTAAATGTTGGTCCTTTGGGGACAAGACCAGCATCGTTCGTCGGATCTAAGTGGTAACCAACATATCACGTTTCAATGTTTAAAAATGGAAGAAAATATAATTTCAAAAGATGCTAAAGCCATTGTCCAAGCTGTTGGTTTATGAGATGTGGTTATTATGTCACATCCCAAACTGGATCCTAAGTTACTGACGTCATTGTCCGAGTGTTGGCGGCCAAATACACACACCTTTCATCTCAGACATGGGCAGATGTCGATCACTCTCGAGGACGTAGCTGTGATACTTGGACTTCGTATACACGGAGATGCAGTGACAGATGATTATGCACATGAGGAAGACATGGATACTGCGGGTCTGGAATTATTGGGTCTGAACTTACAAGGTCGTAAAGATTTTGTTAAGTTGACTACGTTACGACAACATCCTTTTCATCCTCATCTTACCGTCGAACAACAAGCGAGGACATTTATCCTCATGATACTCGGTGGTGTGATGTTTACAACGACAAAGAAAGTTAATCTGTCATTAATCTACTTACCACTGCTGAAGGATTTACAAAGAGCAGCTCATTATAGTTGGGGTTCAGCTGTTACATATCGGGGATTGTGTGAGGCATCTGAGCTTAACGCTGCAACATTCTCAGGTTGTGTCATCCTAGTACATGTATTCCATGTGATAGTTTTGTATGACTATGTAGAATTGATATTACAATTTTATTAATTTTTGTACACTACAGTTATGGTCATGGGAGCACCTCCACATTGGTCGTCCTGTGCTTCATGGTGAAGTGCTTGGTGGAGAGTTGCATCCCTTAGGATACAAGTTGATTTTATTTTTTATTTGGATTGATTGATTGTGGCAAACATTCGTATCCGTAATATTGATGAAATCTTAATTGTGAATATTTTTCTTAATAGGTGGTCATTTCTAAAAAGATCGTTTAGTCACCAAATTAGAACTACAAATTTGGTGTACTATAGGGATGACTTGGAGTCTCAGTCAGCTGATCAAGTACCATATTTGAATCCATATTTCTTATTTATGTTGCGAATATTATTAACCTTACGTTATATTTGTGAAAAACTTTCAATATTAGGTGACATGGATGCCGTACAATCCCTTTAGGTTAGCTACTGCACCCCCTGTCTATCATGAGCAACCCGAGTTATTTCGAGTGAGGGTGCCACTTATCCATTTTAATGTGGTCGAGTGGCACCGTCCAAATAGAGTGATGCGGCAATTTGAAATGCAGCAACACATTCCAGAGATAACACATGTTGAGGTTCAAGATCATGTAGCGCAATATATGACATGGTATCGGCGAATAACCCGTCAATTCATCACGACTCCGTTTCCAGAGACTAGGACGACTTTATGGGCTCATCAACCAAGAGCTTTATTTGTTCCTCACGGGGGACAAGTAGAGACAGTGGTAAGTAACTACGTAGACATTACTTATGTACATTTCATCAAATCGTAATACCTGACAATTCATTGTTCTTAATATTGCAGATGGGGTTTATGGCTAGAGGAATTCACCTAGCGCGGAAAGCTGCAAAAGGTACCCTCAAATTCACAAAGCGGAATTTCAAATTACTGGGCGAGTCTTACTTAGAAAATTGTCGGTCGTCTTATGACGCTATCGGTCAACTACATGTGTACGAATAACACATCCGACAGTCGGATGAATTAACCGAACGTGAGCATAGGGTACTACCACACTCATGGTATTCTAATCCAAGCAGTGTTGGAGGACGTGCTTCGGGAGCACCAGGGCGTGGACGTGGGGTCATCGGGGAACCCTCCTCAACTCGAGGGTCATTCAGACCATCACGTAAATTTAGAGATGTGGAACGTCGTCCCCGACAACCCTCTTCAAGTGAAGAATCCGATCAGGAGGAGGTTTCCGAGTAGTTTAGTGTGTCATTAAATAATATTGGAGCGTATTATTATTAACTGTGTGTAAGAACTGTTGCATTCATCTTCTATGTTATTTAGTTAGTTGTCCTAAAGTTTTAAGATTTTTTTGACAAACTTTAAAATTTGACATTTCTTACAATCGACCAATTTAACCCCCCTAAAACGATGTCAAATAGAAGGTGCTAATTTTTTGACTGTTTTATTTTTTTTCCCAAAATTTTAGTGGACATAACTACTGACACAAAAAGAGTAATGACACTGGTTACATGAAATTTCGACATTCACATTTTTCTTAAAAATTACAACATCCTCTAAGTACGACATCTTAAAAATTACAACATCCTCAAATTACAACATTTTTCTTATGAAGACTAACGTGGAGCTTTACATGTCTTCCGGTTAAGTCCACTTCCACCGCAGTTGGAGCAGTTGTTTCTCCTGGGCAAACCTTCTCTAGCGTCCATCTCGTTATGAATACGACTGGATTTTCTTTTACCATGCTTTGTCCTCCACCTATCCGGATCATGAGTGTACTTTGGAAGATTAAACTGTGGCCAACAATAATCGTCTGGTATTGGTTGAAATCATGGTGAGTATGCTGCAAGACGGGCATGATTCGAATATAGCGGATCGACATGAGGAACTCATTGCATCCCTGCCTTAGTGAGTGCTGCCATTCCATGTGAATACGGGTGATGATATATTTGTCATAATCAACACTTACACTTTTGCTCCACCATGTTAACCGTATAATTCCCGGGAGTGGTCTACCCGACACTTTGTACAAATCTACCAATATCACGCACTTGGAAAACACCGTGTTCTTGACTGAACTGGGCAACTTGCATCCTACCAAGTTGTTTCTGTGCCTGAGTAATGGTATTTTGGACAACGTCATACCATACCTTCGACTCCTCAATGTCAACCATTGCTTCGTGTCGACGCTTGAAGAAGTACGTATTGGATCTCCAATAAGTTAGTTTGACTAACTCATTCAACGGTAATTCCATTGTGCCTTTCAAAACTCCATTAAACACTTCAACCAAATTTGTTGTCATGTTTCCATACCGAGCTCCTCCATCGTACGCTAATGCCCATCTCTCAAGGGGTATGTTGGATATACAATCGATGTACTTTCCATCATGGAGAGTTAGTAGATTAGCATACCAAACATCAAACTTACGTTTATCAAGTGTATTTGCCATTATGTACAACTGCTTTTTCAGGATAACACTTTTAAAGGTGTGATTGAAATTACTTGCTAGATGGCGTGCACAAAAGTGACGTGTTCCAATACCATATTGACCATATACATCCTCTACCGCGTTAATTATTACCATGTGCCGATCAAACATTAGACATACATATTGATCATTCGTTACGTTATCCCGCAAATGATGTAAAAACCTGTTCCAACTCTCGTTTGTCTCTCCGTCTGCAATACCAAATGCCAAATGATATATGCCATTGTTAGAATCGTACGATGCGACTACAAGCACATTTCCATTGTATTTCCCATACAAATGTGTCGCATCTATACTTATAAGAGGCCGACAATGGACAAATCCTTTCATGGCTGGACCAAAGGACCAAAACATCATTCCAAAGGTTGCTACTTCAGTTTCAACATTTACTCTTTTGGGCATGAAATCATAAACTGCCCCCAGGGATATATACGGCCATAGCTGACAGTAGCCTAGGGAAGTTTACAAAGGCATCTTCGTGCGTTCCGTATAAAGACTCCAACACTACTTGTTTGGAGTACCATGCCTTTGGATATGAAATCTTCGAACCAAACTCATGCTCAACCATTGACTGAATTACTAAAATTTTCAGACCCGTGTCAGCTAAAACTGAATTTCTTATCAAAGACGCTATCAAGTTGCAATCGATGTTTTGGTGTCGTTCAATGAGGACTTCATTAGAACATGTATGTGGAGAATGCAGTTTGAAAATTCTCCACAATCCAGTATGCTTAAAAAGATTTCCTCTCAATGACCATGAACAATTTGTAGAATCAACTTTACACCTAAAAACAATTGATTTTGGATTGGATGACTCACCAGTATACACCTTAGAATTTGCTATGTTCCATTTCCTCACAACGGCAGCTAACTCGTCCTTACTTCTAAACTTCATGTTTGTATTTAGGAAACTTTCACTGGACGTGTCATCATCAGCCATAGACCACTCATCCCTTGATTGAAAGTTGTCGATCCAGTTACTATCAACCCGATTTTCAGCAGTCGGTTGCATCATTTCCACCATGGACACCTCCATGTACATCTTCAGAATTCTTGCCAACCTCAAACACCTCTTCATTGTCTTCATCAATGTGCCCTGTAAAATGCTCAATATATGGATCTTCTTCGTTAATCACATGGTCATCTGAGAGTGCATCAACGTTGACATAGTCATCTGAGAGATCATTGTTGTGACCATGCAAAATATTCACTATCTCATCACTATCAGTAATGTTTGGAATCACATTGAGTCCTCTAGTCACGCTAAACACAATAAATCGACTAGCATAACTTAATTGTAAAGCAAAAGACAATTTGTGATCGAATACGTACAAACTTGCAAAGTCCATCAGTATATGTAAATTTATATGAAATGCTTATGGAGATCGCTTCAACATCCGGCCAACCGCACTCCATACATATAATTTCCTTTAGTCTACAAAGAGAGATATCCAAGGTAGTTGTAGTGATACTGGAGGTATCACCCACATAAACCTCACTACTATTCTGAGACACTATTTCGCCGCCATATAAGCAAATTATATCAATCTCTGTCATGCTTGATCCTAAAGAATTAGTATTATCAAAATTCTTATCAGATATGTTTATCTTTTAGTTAAATATAACTCTTACTAATTTTTAACAAATTAGTATTATATAATATACAAAAATAAATGATATACCTTACTACTGAAAGAAGTGGGAGAGTTGATGGAGTGAAGGGAAGCTGCGCACAAACGAATAGAAGAGCTGAGGAGCCTCAGTTACGTATATAAACATAATGAATAATAATTTGAAATTATTGATCTTCTTTCGTAAATAATTGGTGTCAATTTGCAAATAATTGGTGGCATACGCACTACCCCAGGTAGCGCATATTGAACACGCGCTACTTACGTGTTACTACAAGTAGCGTATATAAACATTTTCCTAAAATATTTATACCGATACCTACTTTTTAAAAAAGAAATCCTGACATATACAGTTTTTGAAAAAATTCGTACAAAAGTACAATCCTTAATTACGGTCATAATTGTATGTTTTTTTTTCATACGGTAAAAAATAAAGTTGATATGACATCTTACCTGTCTCCTTATAATACTGTTTTTGTATATTAAAAATTTTGAAAATAAATTTCCAAACTATGAGTGTGCAGTGTGCGCACTATTACAACATGTATAATTAAAAAAAAATGAATAATATTATGATAATCCCACAAGGACTATATAGAATAAATAATGCATTATTTGGATAGATATAAATATATGTGTAAAGAAAAAGAAATAGGTTAAAATGAGAAAGATATTTATCACTATTTTGTTCACTACTTTGAAACATTATATGAATATAAATTCTAAATGATGAAATAATAATTAAATTAGTCAGCACAATATGAAAAATATTCAAGTAATCTGTTTAAAGAAAGTATAGATAGATAAACGAGAAATAAAAATTGGATGACCGTGAATTTTTTTTTTTGGGGGGGCCATCGGATGACCGTGATTGAAAGGAAAAGATTGGACTATTTTTTATAGATTCAAACTAATGGTCTTAATTTATTAGTCTTTTCAGTTTTGATATTACTACCGTTCTAGATCGTTTATGACCACTAAGACTAAATTAGACAGATTAAACCAATAATCGAGTCACTGTTTTTTTTATTATATATGTGTGTTTGTATGATTTTGAAAAAAATAATAATTTATATTTCTAGTTAGATTTAGATATTTAAGAGTATAACTTAACAAATAATCAAAATCGAACACCATCAATTTGGACATTATTATTATGTCTTTTGATTGTTATATCTGTTGGTACGAAGTGGATTCGGGTCGGGGAAATCTCGTCAGAAGTATTGGGGAATGTCAATATCGATTGAGCAAACTCGTCGAACAGTTGGGTTGAAAGCTCCTTGACCTGCAAGAAATTAAAGGGACAATAGATGTTGTTCCTCCGGGTCTCTATGTGATGTTTAATGAGTATATGACTCGAATGTATGTAATTTGGAATTCAACTTAGGCCGGTATCTTACTGTTTCTTACATGATGATTAAGATTTGGGGCATGGCTTCTCGTTGAGAATATTGGTCAGATTTACTGATATTTTTAACTGTTCTTGTGTGCTAAGATTTAGTGTAACTTCAAGATTTGGTATCGGTGAGTATAGGTGAACATTATCATCGTGGATGAGGGTCTTAGATCTAGAGACTTAGATTTTTTTTCCATAAATATCTTTTAGCGAGGACGAGCATGTGGTGTTCGCCTTGTCTTTAGGCAATTAGGTCAACTCTCGTTAGTCATGTACGTTTCTCTATCTCCTTGTCGAGGACGAGGATAAAGTACTCGCCTCGTTGTAGGTAAGTGTTAACTTTTATGTGTCTCGTCTTTTTATGCATGTTTGGGACGAGTTTGAGGCGTTCACTTAGAGGTTTAAGATAATGTAATCAAGTCACGTTACTTGTTTTAGTTTTCTATTGTTTCGAGATAAAGTCGGCGCCTAGACCCAACATTATCTAAAAATATATTTTTTCTAAAATTAATTTCTATTATTTTTAGATTTATTTTTTTAAAAAAAATAACATGTATAAAATAGAAAATAATAGAAATTACAAAAATATATATGTTCAAATGATTTAAATCTAAATCGAAATAAGATCGAAAAACTAAAATTATAGTCTTAAATGATTCTAATCCCAATTTCAAGACCGAAATTAGAGGGTAGAAAAATTTCAATTTTAGACTCAAAACCGAACCAAATCTTACCATATCAAGCTATATGAAATTTCACTCACCCCTACAATTTTAGATATTTTAATTACGATTCAAATGATACAAAAAATATTAAATTTGGATTTACAGATTGACTGTACGGTCTGCAGTAAGTTGAGATATGAAAATTTTACTTAAAAAATCATAACTCAGACCATGTAAGTCCAAACTCACCACGGTTAACGTCATTTATGTCGTAATCCAATTATTTACCTAGGGTAATCTTTTTTTATTAGAAATTCAGTGATTTTGTAACCTAACATCGTTTGTTTTATAATTTGACTGAAATAATTAAATGCATTAGGTGAGAAATTTAATTATGTACTTACTAAAAAAAAATCAAAAATATTATGGTGCATAGATAATTTAATTACGAATTAAATGACGCTAACTATGCGTTAATTTTTTACTTTTAGACTTACTGTATAATACGATACGTAAAAAAACTCAACATACGATACAAAAATTTCTAAATAGTGTTTTGAACAGTATATTTACTGTTTAAACAGTGAAATGTACTATTTATACAGTGAAATGTACTATTTATACAGTGAATTTACTGTTAAAAATACTATTTAGAATTTTTGTATCGTATGTATAGTTTTTTACGTATCGTATTATACAGTCAGTCTAAAAGTAAAAAAAATGAACGCATAGTTAGCGTCATTTAATTCATAATTAAATTATCTACGCACCGTAATTTTTTTGATTTATTTTTGAGTAAGTACATAATTAAATTTCTCAGCTAATGCATTTAATTATTTCGGTCAAATTATAAAGCAAACGATGTTAGGTTACAAAATCACTGTATTTCTAATAAAAAAATTTACCCTAGGTAGATAATTGAATTACGACATAAATGGCGTTAACCGTGGTGAGTTTGGACTTACATGGTATGAGTTATGATTTTTTAAGTAAAATTTCCATATCTCAACTTACGGCAGGCCGTACAGTCAATCCGTAAATCCAAATTTAATATGTTTTGCATCATTTGAATCGTAATTAAAATATCTACTTACTATAAAAAATTTAATTTTTTTAAGAAAGACATAATTTTATTTTTAATTAAACACCGAGTCATCGTTATCGAATTTATTTTAAAAATAACTAATACATATGGGTTGTCTATTGAATTGGCGCCACATGGGGTGTGCTTCTTTTTTGAATTTTTTATTTCTATACTTATTTTTCTAAAAACAAAAATGTATACATTTTTTAAAAAAATTCAATATTACTTACCAAAACACTTTATTTATTTTGTTTAAAACAATATCTATAAATATTGGTATATACCCCATATCTATACTATTATTGTCTCTAAGCATACGTCAGAAGAGAACCTTTCAAAGGAGAACTACTTTTTTTTTATAGCAACACTAGTCCCACTTCTTTTTTTATAGCAACAAAAAACACCCACTTTTGTTTTTTTTTTGGTAGAAAACAAAACACCCACTTTACTTCCTCAAAATCCCCATCAACACAAAAACCCTATAAATCCCTCCTATTTCATTTCTAAGTTCTATCCCAAAAAAGGAAACAAACGATAAACCAGATACCCTTCCCTCTCCGTCTTCCTTAAACTTTTCCACAGCCATGGAGATCACACAGATCGACAGACTATGGGTTATGGCTCTTGACTCAAAGTTACCCACTTTATCTAACACCACCATTCTCTTCCTCGCACTTTTTGCTTACTGGCTAGTCCTAGCCTTGATCCATTGGGCACACCCGACAGGACCGGCATGGGGCCAACTTTGGCTCAGGGGAGGGAACCGATTATTAATACCTGGTCCACGTGGTCTCCCTATCCTTGGAAGCATGGGACTCATGTCAGGTTTGGCCCACCACAAGCTTGCCAAAGCAGCTAACCAGTTCCGAGCCAAGCGGCTCATGGCCTTCAGCCTCGGTTCGACCCGAGTAATCGTCACGTCGAACCCCGACGTAGCCCGAGAAATATTAACAAGCCTGCACTTTGCGGACCGGCCTGTTAGAGAATCCGCTTACAGTCTGCTATTCAACCGGGCCATTGGGTTCGCCCCTTACGGTTCCTACTGGCGAACCCTGCGCCGCATTGGGGCGACTCACCTGTTCTGTGCGAAGCAAATCAGTGTCTCCGTACCGCAAAGACGCGAAATCGCGGCCCAAATGGCTGTAACAATCGCGAGCTTCAATGGAGTTAAGTTCCAAGCCCGAAATATCATAAAGCGAGCTGCATTGAACAACATGATGAGCTCGGTTTTTGGAAAGAAATATGGTCTCGGGCCGGGCTGCAACAACGGAGAGGTGGAGGAGCTTATGTGGCTAGTGGAGGAAGGGTACGAGCTCTTAGGGATGAACAACTGGTCGGACCACCTTCCATGGCTGGCCGGGTTGGACCTTCAGAAGGTTCGACAAAGATGCTCCGGTTTGGTTCCTAGAGTGAACCGGTTCGTGGGCCGGATTATTAGGGAACATAGAGAGGGACAGAACCAGAACCTCGGCCAACAGGATTTCGTGGATGTTCTGCTGTCTCTGCAAGGTTCCGAGAAGTTAAACGATGGAGATATCATTGCTGTTCTCTGGGTTAGTAAGAAATTAATTATAGAGATAAATAAATTATTGGTATTTGCCTATTTTATTTGGGGGGTCAAATTATCAAATATTATCAGCATCTTTTGTTAATTAATTATTTTACTTAATAAGTATATAATTAATTAACAAAATGGTGTTCGTTTTTACAAATAACACAATGATGATAATAATATATTTAGAAAAATAGTAATACACGCAATCTTAATAAATTTTGTTATACATGTGTTTCTTAAAAAGGCATGAACATAAAATATATGAATTCTGGATAAATGTTAGATATTGCATGTGGAACGCAAGTATATTTAACCCCTTCAAATATTAGAAAGTCCTCCCACGGTCGCTTTTTCATCTTCCATATTTATAAAAAAAATTAAAAATAAATAAATTTTAGACTGTTCCTCTTTTCAAATTAAACTATTAGAAAAGAGCGCGTATTATTAAGTTTTTCTCTCAATATTTATAAACGATACAGTCGGTCCTTAATGTTTGGCCAGATATTCAATTTGCTCATTCTGTCAGTTTTTATCCAAACTTAATAAAATATATTTTAAAAATTATAAAAATAACATAACTTTTTTAAGAATGTCACTACAAAATCCATCTAAACTTTTTTATATGCTACAATTGAGTTCATATTCGACTGAGACTCAATTGTAACATATAGAAAAGTTTTAAAGGGTTAAATTGTATCAATTTTAAAATTATTATGTTATTTTTATAATTTTTAAAATATATTTTGTTAAGTTTAGATAAAAAAAAATTAGAGAATGAGAAAACTCGATAAATTTTCAAAAATCAATGGAGAAAACTCTATTTTGGTCCAAACGTTAGGAGGTAAAGTAATATTTAACTGTTTACTTTAATAATTTTAAAACTGATCCTCGACCCTCTTAACCAAAACTTTTAGTTTTAAATGTGTTATTAAAATTCTAACTTACATGATTTAATTTTATAAATAGGAAGAAAAACAAATATTATAAATGGTTTTATTATTGTCTCTAACTGCAGGAGCTGATTTTTCGAGGAACCGACACTGTGTCGGTCCTACTCGAGTGGATCTTCGCGAGGATGGTCCTCCACCCAAACGTTCAAGCCAAGGTCCATGAGGAGCTCGATCGTCTTATAGGACCATCACACCAACTCGTCGAGTCTGATCTGGGCTCACTAACTTACTTGTCTGCAGTGGTCAAGGAGGTCCTGAGGCTACACCCACCGGGTCCACTCTTGTCCTGGGCTCGCTTATCGAACCAGGACACACGAGTGGATGGGTACCAGGTGCCTGCTGGGACCACTGCCATGGTGAACATGTGGGCCATCACAAGGGACCCAAAGGTCTGGGTGGACCCTACGACTTTTAGGCCGGAGAGGTTCGTGTCGTCTAATGATAGTAAGGACAACGATATGGATGTGGAGTTGTCGATATTCGGGTCAGACCTAAGGCTCGCGCCGTTCGGATCGGGAAGAAGGATTTGCCCAGGAAAGTCTCTAGGGCTAACCACTGTGACCTACATCGCGGCCTACATGTTGCATGAGTTTGAGTGGAGCCCAGGAGAACAAGTGGATCTCGCTGAGGAGCTCAAGCTTTCTTGTGAAATGGCAAAACCAGTAATTGTAAAAGTGAAACCAAGGTGTAAAGGATAAATATATATATATATATATGTATTTGTGCTCTCATTAGTTGAACGTTGGATTGTCTTCCAGTTGACACCTCAAATCTTTTGCGCCATGAGCTAGATGTTCTCGCAAATGACTTACAGACTCCAATAGTTCTTCCTTCCTTGAATTTGCTCGACGATCTTCAAGGAATCCGTTTTCACTTCAATCTTCTACCATCCTCTTTCGACCGACAGCTTGACCCCTTATAATACTGCTTGGGCTTCTAGGCTCTCCACATTGTCACTCCATGATCTTCGATTCCGTCCTCCCACGAGCTGACCTCCATCATCCTGAGCCACAACACCAATGCCTCCACTTTTTATTTGGTTCCACCATGACGCGTAACAGTTGATACATATTATTCTCTCATTCGGTTTTGTCCATCTGGTCACTTGTCGTTCTCTTATTTCCGTACTCCTATATGGTTCAACCCTTGACATTATTTTTGAATGCGTTCCTTGTATGGCGAGTACAATCTCCATCGAATGCGGTATATTCCCTTCAAAGGTAGCTTTGCATCAGGTTTTCCATATGTTCCAACAAGTCCACATTGCTTAGACTTTGTCTATCCTCTCGTATTTTTTCCATTGCGCCCCCTTCTGACATTCTTTCTTTAATCCAAACGTTTAGGGGTTTGAATGTATGTGACCTAAATTTGAACGTATGTACGTTTGTTTAAAGGGTTGTGTCGAAGGGTTTAGAGTTGGTTGTCGACCCTTCATTGGGTTGGATGGGTGTCACTTGAAAGGCCTGGATGAGGGATAACTGCTAAGTGCCGTGTCTAGGGATACTGACAATAGAGTTTTCCATCTATGTTATGCATGGGTCGAAGCTGAAACTAGAGAGTCGTGGACGTGGTTCCTGGAGCTTTTAAAGACAGACCTTGCTGATGGGGGTCCTTGGATCATCATGTCATATCAGCAAAAGGTATATTCCGTCTTCAGTTTTTAAATATATTATGTATTAAGTTGTCATAATTTAAAAATGTTATGTGATATGTTTGCATTATTTAAACAGTTGATGTCATATGTTTGTAATTCTAATTGTATGATGAATTATGTTTGCTAAGGTTTAATAACTGCAGTAGAGGAGATCCTACCTACATCAGAGCATAGTTTCTGTGCACGACACATTCATCAAAACTTGTTGGCTGCCAAACACAATGACGCTAGAGTAAAGTCACATTTCTGGGCAGCGGCTTGTTCGTACAATTTCCATAGGCACAGGGCGCACATGGGCTACTTGAAACAACACTATGATGATGCATGGTAGTACTTGGACAAGATAGACACGAATACCTGCTGCAGGTACGAATTTCATCCTGATTCAAAGACAGATTTAGTAGTGAACAATGTCGCAGAGAGCTGGAATGCGAAGATTAAGGATGCTAGAGATAAGCCACCAATAATCCTTATGGAAACATTACGAAGGATCGTTATGAATAATTTCACTACAAGGAGGGAAGAGGCTAGCAAACACGAAGGGTTGCTGTTTAGCAATATGCTAGAAAAGATTTAAAAAAAAGATACTTCAAGAGGCATGGGTGTACTATACGCGGGTGAGGGTGAGTACGAAGTGCTTGTGGGGACATAATACCAGTACACCGTAGATATCAACACCAGAACATGCAGCTGTCTGGAATGGAGTCTGACCGGAATCCCTTGTGCACATGCTACGACCTGTTTGTTGAAATCTAGACTGGACGTACAGAATTATGTGAACACAGTGTACCACAAAGAGACTATGCAACGAATCTACGGTCCAATCATACATCCAATTCCTGGGGTTGACGATTGGATGAGGCTAGATTCGTTACCCATTGATCCTCCGGAAGTCCGTAAACAAGGAGGCAGACCTAAGAAGAAACGGGCGAGAGCTCCAGCCGAGACTGTGAACAAAACATGAACTAAATTGACCAAGCATGGGCTCCCACAATTTTGCTCCCTCTGTCCACTAAGTGGTCATAACCAGAGGGCTTGTAACAAGAGAGGTCAGATACCCGCACAATCTCATAGCAGTGCACCATCCCAGCCGACCCAGCTGATACAAACATCGCCAAAACCGTCTTCAAAAACACGAGAAGCACTGTCTTCACAACGAGTTAGAAGGAAACTCAATACCCCTCAGCCTGACGTTGACACACCACAGCTACCCACCAAAAGAGTCAGACGAGCAAGGGTCTAACAAGAAGAACCGAGTAGAGCTCCAAAAGGTAAACCAAAGAGCAAGACACGCACGGTTGAGGAAGGGAGAACTGATTTGGGTGAAGTGTCAGACACCTTTGTTCCCGAGTCTGTTCCAAATTCACAACCTCAGATGGTAAAAACTCTTTCCCGAGTCTGTTTTACCTTTGTTTAACTTTTCAATAATATAAAACTTGTTTGCAGGAAGAAGTACGTGAATAAGTTCCCAACATACCTCAAGAAGTACCCAATGAAGCCGAAGAAGGACCCAAGATACCTCAACAAGTACCCAAGAGGATTCCTAAAACAAGAAGGGCAAAATTGCAGACTAGAAGAAAAACACAAGTTTAACTCTTCACGGCTTATCACATTTATAGCAATTAGGAGTTGTAATTCTAACTTTTGTACTGTCATAGGGTCAAAATGCCCCTGAAAAGGTTGTAAATCTTGAAAGTTCACCTGAACGCGTTCGATTTACTTCAAGTGCACCATAAATTTCTGATTGTCGAGCTCTCGTGCCAGTTGATATGCCGTTGCAGACCATCACACTGGAGAAGAAGACTATTCCTAAGAAGTCGACAATATCGTCGAGGAGTTCCCCTCGTTTCAAGTCAAGCAAATACACCAAATATCTGACCCAATGAAGATATTTCGTCTGTAGTACCTAAAGTACTATAGCTTATTTTGGATGCCATTTTGGAATGACGCGTACTATTGGTTATGCTGTCACTTTGAGGCGCCAAGTTTCGTTTTGTGTTTATGTGTTAGGTTTCGTTTTATGTTTAGGGTGAATTTGGTATTGTAAGTTGGTAATTTCTAAAACTGAATGACAGTTAACTATGGAAATAGTTGGTTATGTGTTAGTGGCCTGGATTGTGTGTATGTGTTGTGGGACAGGTGTTTAATTGCAAGTGGAATGTCGTTGGGTTTTATTCGATGACTTTTTGCCAATGAATTGCGTGGTGAACCCACAGTAGAAACTCCACGGCTGGTACTCTACGGCTGACTTCGAGCTGGATGAAGTACTGCCTGAGTACTGTGGTGTCATTCTTCTTTGACGACCAGGAGATCCGACAACGACGGGCCGAACACTTCGGGATTCGTCGAACACTTCTTGGAGAAGAAGACCGTATGCTTCAATGGAGGAAAGACTGCATATAATAGCAGTGAAGAAGTGAAGGACATTTTTGGAATTTCACACCAAAAAAAGTCACGTACAAGGCATTTCAGGTGTTAACAGAATTTTTTAACGGACACAAACGGAATTCATCAAAAACCTACAACACCAAACATACTACATCAAAAACATTGGACCGCTTTTACCACCGGGGGCAAACATCTTACATCTTTTTTCCATATATTTAAATAGGATAATCAACACTATTACCAAAATAATTGACTACAAGCATGGCTGATAATTATGAATATTATTATACTAGGAAAATTATTATAAATTATGTATTTTGAAATAGAAAACCCTTAAAATTTGGTACGCTTGTTCATGAATCGGTTCAGAACTGAACTGGTTTGTAAAAAATAAGTACTTGTTTATGTTTCTAAAAAAACTGGTCTGGTTTAGGTATAAAAAAACTGGTCTGGTTCGAACCAATTCAGAACCGGTTCGAACTGGTCTGGTCTGCTTTTTTAAATAACAATTTTGGTTAGGAAATAATCTGGTTTAAACCGAAACTGAACCGATTGAAAATTATGTCCAACACACTGAACCAGAACAAAAAATACTGAACCAACTGAAAAACACACTGAACCGATTGAAAAAACACTGAACCAACTGAAAAAATACTGAACCGACTGAAAAACACATTGAACCGACTGAAAATCGGTTCCACAACCAACTGAAATCCTGTCCAACATTAAAATATACATCTCTAGGTTTGGTTTATTGAAGACATCTCTAGGTTTGGTTTAATTTTAGGTCGGTTTGGTTTATTTTGCTTCAAACCGGTTCTAAAATTATATAGATTTAAAGTGGGTTGATTTAAATTTAAGTATAAACCAGTATAAAAAACGAGTCAATTTGAACCGATTCAAACTGAATGTTTGGTACTACTTTGAACTGAGCTACTTGAAATCTAAAAAATTGGTTTGATTTTGAAACCAGTTCGATTGAACCGGTTCAACCCAAACTAGAACCAGATCAGACCAGTTCGTCCGAACCGGTTTAAATGAACAAGACTAAAATTTGGGTTAAATTTAGTCAATACACTATGTCATTATTTTAATTCAAAATTAGTTGGATGAATTTGTCCGGCCCAATGAGTGCTGGCCCAAATAGGAACTTATTGTTGTCGACATTCACGACCATATTTAAGGTAATATCTCTTGGTTGACTTCATCACCAAGTAATATCATTCTACCTCTTTAAACAATTATTTATTTTATTTGGTCATTTATATTTAATGTTAGACTTTGGTAATTAATTTTTATTAGTGTTATTAAATGGTTACTTATTTTTTACAATATTACGTTTTGGTCCAAACTTATGATATTTAGTCATTTATATTTTAACAATATTATTTTCTAGTTAAAATTTCTAATTTCTCAATCATTGAATGAATGTGTTACCTGTTGGGTATTGATACTGACGGCCCAATAAGGGCAAGAACTCAGAGACCCAATAATTTTGCAGGAGGTAAAACTCATATCATTCAGAACCGGGCAGGGCCACAGTAAGGGTAATCTAGCACTCAAAAAGCGGTCTAGTACCAAACCCAAATTAAAGTGGACGTCAAAGCTCTATCTCAAGTCGTCATCGGCCAAGACCAAAGCTTCCTACTGCTCGTCATGGGAGCGCTCGCCAAGAGAGTCCAACTTCTCAATTCTGGTCCCACAAACCGACATCAAGTGTATGGTCATGATATCCCGCGTATATCGGGCACATATATTATAAAGATTACATAAGATAACTGCAATATTACGCCATAACCGTAATATCTGCTATCCTAATCTTTACCGGCACAATATTCACCAAGATATTGAGTTGCCTATAACGGTTTGATCTCCTAACTCTATAAATACTCTTGTTTTTCAATACGTTCATTACGTTTTGAGTTCATACACACAACATACTCATTTAAGTATCGGAGTGGGACCCGGAGGCACCCCCTCTGTTGCGATCCCCTTCTTGCAGGTTCATCGAAGCTTAGGCAAAAGCGCGTGATCATCAATCATTTGACATTCAATTCATTGTCAAGTCAGCACCTGAGAATTTCAGACCCAACATTACCATTTCCCGTATCTTTTTTTTTCTTCCTCTGTTCTTCTGATTTTCATCACCTTCTTCTTCTTCGACCAGTTGGATTCGCTAACTGATAATTTTCTTATTCGAAACGAACCCAACATTCAAAATATTTAGTTTGAAATTTGGGTTCAGATTTGTTATTAAGAAGTAAAAGAATGAGATTTTTTATTGTAACTAAAAGGTAACATTTTCAAACATAAATTAGTAAATAACACAAGTTAATTTAAATCAAATAGTTACATGATCAAATCAAAGTGACCAAATAAGTAATTAACGCTTACCAATTTAAATCTACTTACATTAGTATACTATATAATTATAAATTTAAATGAGATTGATAATCTCTTATATAATCCCGACGATTAACGAGAATAACTAGAAGTTTATATGTATCCCCGAAACCTCAGTTCTTTCCGATCAACCCCGCATCTTGCATCCTCAAAAGCGCCTTCTCCAACTGGCTCCACCTCTGCTCTAGGGTTCCGATATAACCCACTGACATCCTCACCAGACCTGGAGATATCCCGGCCAACTCCTTCTCCTCAGCATTCATCTCACTGCTCGTGCTGCTTCCCGAGCAGGACATTAGGGTTTCGTAATACCCCAGGCTAACCGCCATGAAACCGAACTGAGAGTAGTTCTGAAGCAGGTGCATGAATTTGTTGGCCTTCTCCTCAGTCACCATGTCCACACAGATGAGACCGCCGAAGCCGTATTCCTTGTTAGCCATAGACTTGAGGAGCTGGTGCTGAGGGTGGTCTTCCAAGCCAGGGTAGATGACTCGGATGCCCATCTTTTTGAGGCGGGTGGCGAAGGTTAGGGCACGGTTGCAGTGCTCCTTCATTCGCAGGCTCAGGTGAGGGATACGCTCGGATAGCTCGAAAGCTACCTTCGCGTTCATGGTGGGGCCGAGGAGCATGAATGGTCCGTTGTGAAGGTCCATCATGGAGTTCACCAAGTCGGCAGGGCCACATATGGCTCCTGACATTAGGAAAAAAATAAATCATTAATTATATATAATATTACGTAACCCTCTGACATTTAAAGATAAACTAATAAAATGGGAGTCAGTGAAATTTTAAATAGTGGTAATTAAAATTAGGGTGAATTTAGAAGGAAAACAAAAAAAATGAGTTTTGAAGGTCTTGTTTAATTAACACACATAGACATGCATAGACAATAGTACTCAAACATCGTACTATTATCTCTATCATGTCTCAAATTATTAAATAGAGTTAATATCAACTTATTAAATAGAATTAAGTATAACTTGTTAGACTTTGAGAGTCTAAACAATTTGTTATCTAAACTTATTAGATAACTTTACATAAAATTGTAATTTGGTAACTCCATTTAATTTACTGTTAAATTGTGACATAAAAATGCAGTATATTTATTATAATATATTTTGCAAATTGATAGTTGAACTTTTGAAAATTTTGCAATAATTTACTTGTTAAATTTTGCAAAAATATGCACTTTGCTAGCTGAATATTTGAGAAATTTTACAATTTTGTTACTGACACGTGACAAACACATACATGTCTATGTCACTGTCACCTGTTTAACAATAAATTAGACTAAACAAGCAATTTGCAATTTCTTTTTAATAAACTTAACTAACAACTTGTTTTTTAATAAATCAGCTAACACTTTATTATAAACTCATATCAACTACCGTAATTAAACCTATTAAATATATTATTATTTTTTGGCCAAACTATTAAATATATTAGGAGATTATTTAAATTCCCAGAACGTGAATTATGCATCAGTAATCATGAATACGAATGAATAACATTCGACCATTGACCATTTGTAACATAATAGAGTGGTCCAGTTTTTCGTTTATTAATTATAAATTTTAGATTCGAGACTTGAGAATAATAAAAATCTATATAGTCAACACTAACACTCCTTATATGAACTCACTAATGTAAATTATTATAATTGTGGCACAAATATATTCTAGTTCTATTCCTAATGGACAGAAAAACAGTGGAAAATGGAAATGTTTTTATATATCTATACTAAGACTCCTTAGGTACGAGGAATGATTTTTGTACTTAGGGGTGGCAATCGTGTCGTGTCGTGTCTAATCGTGTATTGTTATTAATCGTGTCGTGTCTTAACATGTTTCGTGTCTAAACGGATAATTTCTAAACGTGTCGCAAAACATCAGACACGAACACGACACGATTAAGTAGCAGATCACACGTGACACGACACGGGACACGATTAATTTTCTTGGAAATTAAAAATCGAAAAACATAACGGATAGACACGACACGATATGACATGATTAACACGACACGATACGACACGATTAAGAACGACCTGACTGATATGAATTTACACGATTAAACACGAAACGACACGTTACACGACACGATTAACACGAAAAACATTAATTTTATATATTTTTTTGAACGTGTCACGATTAGACACGACACGATTAGTTAACCGTGTCTTTATTCGTGTCACAGGTATACACGACACAATTAGTTAATCGTGTTTTATCGTGTTTATACAGATATCCGCAGATCTGAGTTGTTTAGACACGATTATTAATCGTGTCTAAACCTATAAGAGTTGTTTAGACACGGGATCCGTTAAGGTCAAACTCATATATGCTTTAAAACAGATCGTGTCGTGTCGTTTAATCGTGCCGTGTCAGAAATTGTCACCCCTAATTGTACTTCTAAAATAAGCATGTTAAAGAGTGTTATATTCATAAAAAAAAAACAAAAACAGTGTACCTGCGATGATGTCGGCACCGCCACTAATGAACTTGGAGATACTGTGTACGACCACGTCAGCGCCGAGCCTAGCCGGAGACAGCACCATGGGAGCGAAGGTGTTGTCAACCACCGCCATCACACCTTTGTCGTGGGCGATCCGTGACAGCTCTGGTATGTTAGCCACCATTAATGTCGGGTTCGACATGGATTCGAAGTACAGCACCTTGGTCTTGCCCTGCACTATCGCTTCCTTCACCTCCTCGGGGTTGTTTACGTCCACGAACGACGTCGTTATGTTGCACACCCTCGGCAAGAAGTGGGTTAGCAGCGCGTGAGTCCCACCGTATAGTGTCCTCGACGCCACGATATGGCCGCCGCTGCTGCATATCTGCATCAGCACCGACGATATCGCCGACATGCCTGTTCGGGAAAAACGCCTTACGTTGTTATTAAATAATAGTAATCAATGAAAGGACTAAGAAAATTAATTAACGTTTCATTTCTGTCGACCGATGGTTACCGCTAGCGGTGCAATAAGCGGCCTCAGTGCCTTCCAGGGCGGCCATTTGGCGGCCAAGGTTCAACACGGTTGGGTTGAAATGGCGGCTGTAGATGTAGAAATCACGATCAGGGCCGAGCTCACCGGAAAACATTCGCCGCATTGTCTCTGGCTCCATCACCGTGAAGGTGGCGGATGCCTCAATGGACATGTTGACGCCGCCATGCTCGCCAAACTCGTGCCTGGTAGCGGCCAATGCGGCAGCGGGATCGTCCCACGCCGCTGCTACCGAAAAAATAGATTTCTTCGACGTGATGAGCTCGTCGACGTCCAAGTCCTCAGACCCTCCTTGCCGCTTTCTGCCTGGGAAAACGAAGCTCTGGCTCCTTGTCTCAGCCATTGCCGGAATCGAAGGCGCCGAGATGGGAGATATAGAGAGGGTAGAGAAAGAAAGGGGTGAGGTGGATGATTCTGAGGAGGTGTGACTGGAGAATAGGACGGCTATGGCGACGGGCTATAAATAAGGGGAAAAGATAGGATTTTGTGGTGGAATTTGGCCCTTAAAAATAAAGGCGGTAAAATGATTTGTGCGGAATAAGGACGTTATTCTGTGTAACTTACCAAAGGAGTGTAGTTTAGTAATTAATTAAACGCCTAAAATTTACAGATTTTAATATTTTATGGAAGTAGATATATAATTATTTTATACATATGTACATTTATTATACAAAATTATAAAGATTTAAGATCGGTAAAATAAGGTGTGAAGGTAAATAATCAATAAAACTCGAATTTCATTTAATATCTCACTTTGTAAAAGTTTTTTACTTCAATTTTCAAACAAAAATGTGAATTATATTTAAAAAATAATTCTGATCTAAATTTAGCATTGGTAATAAACAAATCAATTGCTGAATGTATCCGAGATCTTTTAAATGAAATCTATAGATATACAGTAGTACAAAAATATATATATATATATATATGTAATACTTATTATATGGGAAGTGACTCAATGAGCAAATCCTCCAAATTACATTTGGTAACTAGAGAAATGGTATGTATATAATATTGTTATATTTATTGAGAATATAATTACAAGATAAAAATTATAATTTGTTCCATACATATTGACATAGTTTGGTGGCCTAGTCAATATTTCTACCAACAAATTACGTTTCTTAATCAAGCATATAAGACTGAATATCATCCGATTTTAAACTCAGTTATACATTAATTTAATAATTGATAAGTGTTTGTAAATAGACTACTAACATCAACTATCTATTGGGTTGACCCATTAATATACAAAAGTGATGAATCTAAAAATAAATATTTCTAATGAAGTTTTTACATAAGTTATAATGGAATTTTTTTAAATAAAGATGGAGATTTACAACTTATTTTCTATAAAAATAAAAATAAAAAACTAAAAAATAAGAGATAAAGTCTTCCTTTTATATATGGTATATGCACACGATACAAGGGTATATAGTTTTTACTTTATATATATTATTTAAATGTTAATTGATAGAACAATATAAAGTGAAAAGTAGGTGTGAGCTCGAGCGGGACAGATCGGTCTTTTTGGCAAGAGTGAGTCCAATCCCAAAATTTATGTTATCATTTATGGAGAACTGAGACCGAATTCAGTCCAAAAAACCCGCCCGAGTTTCGATCTTGCTTGACTCAGGCCGGTCTCAGTTTTGTACTGAAATTTTGACAAACAATCGGAATCAACAATTCACAACAATCGAAATCAACAATCAGAATTTTTACAAACCACAACAATCAGAATCAACAATCCACAATCGGCAGAGAAAGATGTGTTACCCGAGACAGACGGAGGCGGGAGGACCCTGACACTAGTGGAACGGGTGACTGAGCAGATGGCGTCGACGGTGGAGAACCCGCTGGGGCCTACGGAGGCGATGAGGAGATCAAAGGAGGATATAGGCGGTGTATTCATGTAGAAGACGAAGTGAGAAGAAAGGTCGAGGTAGAAAAGGCGACGTTGTAGAGGAAGACACGACCGCTGTTGACAGCGATGGATGTGAGCTCCTTCACGAGAACGACGAGTGGAGGAGGGTGGTTTGGGTTGGTTTTGGAGTGGAGAAGATGGACGATATGTTGCTGCAAATTTGGGAGGCTAGATTGGAAGACGGGAATTGGAGATAGGTTAGGGGAATAGAACGAATGTCTGCTGCGGGAATAGATCAACTAGGATTTTTAAGTCAATTTCTGGTTGAGTCGGTCATAATAAGGATTTTGGGGAAAAATCGAGCATGGACCCGATCTTGAGGAAAAAAAACCCGCATGATCAGTCTTAGTCCTAGTTGGGTCGGTCCCGGACCGGTTTTGTTGGGAATTCAGTCGAGTCTGTTTTTTTTTGCTCACCCATAGTGAAAAGGGTTAATTACTTCAATGGTTACACATCTTTGCTCAGTGTGATTAATTGGTTAATCATCTTTTTTTGCGTGACTCAATGGCTATGTATCTTTTAGCATGTGACTATTTGATCACTCCGTTAAGCAATCGTTATTTTTTTCCGTCCATCAAACATTTTAACATAGTTTTGAATTATTAAATGACTCTTTTACCCTTATTCATATGTTCATCTTCTTCAATTATCCATACATCCGTTCTTCATCTTCTTCTGGTTTGAAATTAACCCAAAAACTCAATTTGTTCATATGTTTTTTCATCTTCTTCATATGGTTCTCTATATATGGTCCTCCATATATTCAATTAACCCAAAAATCCAATTATCTGGTTCTCCATATTAGCCGCGCCAAAAATTGTCGAGGTTTAGGGTTACTTCCAGTCCTCCTTTAATGTGAAGAAATTGCTGCTCCCAGCTATAGAGGAAGCATAATCCATATATGGTAACCCAAAAATTCAATTATCTAGTTCTCTATATCAGTCGCGCTGAAAATTATTTGATTCTCCAAAAATTCAATTATCCATATCTGGTTCTTCATCTTCTTCCGACCACCAAGCGACCACCAGGCCCCCCCTAGTCGTGCCCTGCTAAGTAGAGAAATGAGCAGTCGTCTTCTGTTTATTTGTGAGGTCGGTGAGGCGTTGAAATGCTTTAATTGGATTGACCAATGCATGTTAAAAAGACTTAATTGAATTGAACATTGCAGAGGAGGTGGACAGAGTTTCAAATATTGTAGAGAAGCTGGAGTGAACATTGTTCGATCTTAGAGTTTAAGGTTAATAAGTTAATTAAAGAGGGGTAATATTGTTATTTTATATGTTAGAATAGTGACTTAACAGAAAAATGTAACGATGAACAGTAAGAATGACCAAATAATCACATGCTCAAACTTATGTAACAATTTTGCATAAGTTATAATTAATTAGTCACATGAGCAAAGATACGTAACCATTGAGATAATTAACCCAAGTGAAAATTAAAGCGAGCAATATACCAATTCCCCCCACCCCACCCAAAAACAAATAATAAAATAATAATAATAACACACACATATATATATATATATATATATATATATTTCCCAAATCAAAACTAAATATCAAAATACCAACTTCTAAAAAATAATTAAAAAATATACTTATTCGTGAATGTCATTCGCGAGTAGAAATTTAATTGAAGCAAAACTGTGAATGCCATTCACGACTGAGGACTGATACATTGAACAGAACCCACTCAATCGTGGCTTCTTCTTCAGTTCGCCCCTCTCCCCGTTCCCGAGTTGTGTCGCTGTCGTGCCTCCCGTTGTGACGATGTCGTGCTTCCTGCAAGAATCTCCACTTTCCTCCACGTTTCAGTTTCCCCGTCATGTCTAGTCCGAAACCTTTTTTTTTTTAATTGAGTGTAATTGCTACCTAAAATGCCTAATTGTTTGTAATTGATGAATTGTTATGTGTTTTTGTTGAATTTTTTGAATAATTGTAAACCCTAATTTGTTTTTTGTTTTAGTTTTTGGAAAAATTGATAATTGGAGTGTAATTAGGTGTAATTTCTATCTAAAATGTCTAATTATTTGTAATTAATGAATTTTTATGTGTTTTGGTTCAATTGTAATGCATTCTTTGAATAATTGTAAAACCCTAATTTTGAATTTTTGGGGAAAATTATTAATTGGAGTGTAATTAGATGTACTTGCTATCTACAATGCTTAATTGTTTGTAATTGATGAATTGTTATGGATTTTGGTTGAATTGTAATGCATTCTTTGAATAATTGTAAAATCCTAATTTTGAATATTTTGGGACAAATAATGTATCGTGGTCAGGGCACCTCATCAAGACCGTCCTTCTTTTCTCAAAAAGGACTGATCGATTTTTCCCTGCTATATGGTCAACAACAACATTTGTCACAGCATACCGCTCAAGATACAGTAACCCTGAAGTTTGTTTGATTAATTGTTATTGTTACATTGTTAATTAATTTTATTTATTTAATTACCAAATTATAGGTTAATTCTTACACTCGTCGTAGAGATGATAAGTATTGACGAGTGGGTAAATGCTGCGTTTTAGATCCGATGACTCGACATTGGGTCTATATAACTAGGTTTGGATGGATTGCAAACATAACTCTTATGAAAGTCAATGCGAGATTACTAGATACTCTTACTGCGAGGTGACGACAAAAGACGCATACATTTCACCTTCGTTGGGATGAGAAGGGGTTGAATGTCATAGATAGTTATGTATTTTGTTACTTTAGATAATAATTTTGGATAGTGTATATTGACATTTAGTTTGTTTATCTTTTATATATATTTTTTTCGATTAGGTGGTGTGATGAGGTAAAGTGGGATGCATGTACGTAATTATAGTATCTCTATAAAGCAGGTCATTCTTATTGGAGTGGTATGGCGGTGGTTTTTTTTGGGTGACGTCGGACACTCCGATAATCTAGCACACGATGAAAATATATTGCATTAGATTCATACAAAAATAGTATATCAAAGTAACTTGCTATCTATAGGATCTTCTTGTGACATATTTACCCACATTTTCTACATTTCTTATGTTGTGGTTGTCGGATCCAATCATCCAACCTTCCCCGACCCTTTTTGAAAAATATTTTTATTTTTTTGTTTCGACTGTAAAAATGTAGGATCTTGGCGAGTGACGGGTCCGGTAAAACGGGGTCATCAACCGAACCGAAACCCCCCGAAAGAGTCGCCACTGATTAATTAAAGACTAATCGGTATCCTAAAATTTGTCTAGGGTACATGGTGTTAACATCGTAGGGCTTGGAAAGGTCTACGTCCAGAGAATTGAGTTCGGGGGTTTGATTACGTCTTAAGAGCTCGCGAGCCCATAATCTGCCCTTTCGACACCTTAGTTTGCTTTTGAAATTTATTTTTTTACCGATTTACCTGAATCGTGTGATTTGCCCGTTTTGATCATGCCTGGCCAAAAAGATTACATGCATTTTTCAAAAAAACTAACTAAACCATATACAAGCATTTTTTATTTACGAGTTAATTTCAAATAAATAAACAAGAGATAATAAAGTTAATCACGCTCGAGAAAATGGTGGCTTAACTTTGGGGCCATTTAAAACGTGTCAAAAATACACGAATGATTTTGAAGATATTAAGTTAAGCACGTTGGATCAATTTGTAACACTTTGACAAGCCATGAGATGCCCAGAAAAGTTTAAGGACCAAAATGCAATTATTTAAAATTTGAGCTGAATTGAAAATATATTTTTAAAAAATGACAGAATTGGCCCTAAACTATTCTGGACTTATTTGTAACACTTTGAGAACTCATGGAATGTTCGGAGAAGTTTAGGAATCAAAATGTAATTTTTTAAAAATTATAACTGAACTGAAAATATTTTTTACAAAAAATTACTTGACCCTAAACTATTCTGGACTTATTTGTAACACTTGGTAAAGTTCCAAAATACCCCGAAAATTATTCTAGACTTATTTGTAACATTTTGAGAAGTGATGAGATGTCCATAAATGTTTAGGGAACAAAATGTATTTTTTAAAAAATTGGAGCTGAATAAAAAAAATATTTCAAAAATTGCACAAATGACCCAAAACTTTCTAGTTTAGTTTTTAACACTCGGTAAAGTCCTAAAATGACCCAAGAGTCCAAGGACCGATTTATAACCTTTATCCAAGTTTAGGAAGGACCTAAGTCAGTTTTCAAAATATTTGTTTTAGACCGAAATAAACCCTCATAACTTTCACAAATGCCTAAAATGACCCCAAAGTTATACCAAGCTTAAAACCGAGTACGATTCTTATATGAAATATAACTATTAACACATAATATAAATAATATAAATTGAATTCACATCAAGAAATATAAATACAATATTGAATACGAAATAGATAAACCTAAGTTCTTTAAAGTTTAGATACTGTACGAGGAACCGATATCGATAATTACCGATTTTCCCCCACTCAATTTCTCTCTATTTTTTCACTCGAGACCTCACTTTGATTTTTTTTCTCTCTTCTCTCTTCTCCCTTTCTTGTTTTTTTTTTCTTTCCCCCACCCCCCCCACCCCACTATTTTCCTTCAATTGTCGTAGCTTACGACAATCCTTCTTCTTCCCCTCTTTGTCGAAGCTTGCATCCCCCTTCATAGAGTTTTCCAAACAATATTATAAGGTGATCAAGTGGGCAAGTGGTGATGGCAATTAGGAGATCTTTTGGTTGTAATTGGAGAGAATTTGGCCAAGGATGAGCAAAGGTGATCAAGTGGTCAAATGGTGATGGCAATTAGGACACTTTTGGTGTCAATTGAGAGTGATTTGTGGCATGGTGGGGATTTGGACGAAAATGTATGGCATGGTGGGTGTTGGCCCAAAAATGGGTGTAATGAGTTTAGGGGTTTAGGGTTTGGATTTTAAGGTTTGAGGTTTAAGGTTTAGAGTTTGGGGTTTGTGATTTTAGGGTTTGAGGATTAATGTTAGGGTTTGGGATTTAAGGTTTAGGGTTTATGTTTTTTTTAGGGTTTAGGGTTTGGGGATTAGGGTTTAGGGTTTGGGGTTTATTTTATTGTTTGCTCTTTTCTTCGTCTCGATTTTTCTCGGCTCGGATCCTCGCGTACGGTATTTTGACGTTGCCCCTCTTTGAATGCGTGCTCATGAAAATGACCTCATGAGTATGTTCAAAGACAAACAACTGATTTTGGCTCCTCTCCTTTCATTATTTACATAGTAGGCAAAAAATATCGCACAACCTTCGGAAATTGGACATCTACAAGTTCCGATTGTTGACGATGATTTGCGGAGTCATCCCCAACGAGTCACAAGGTCATCAACTTGTGACTCCAAGAAGTTGGACATCTCAGGTCCTCGTCGTCAAGGATTTTTTTTGGAAATCAACGAGCTGGAGGTTGAGGATTATTTTTTGCCATAAGCATCGTTGAGGATAACTTGCGGGGGTTGAGCACCTCAGGGCCCCGTTCGTCGGCTTGTGACTTCTCTAAGTTGGATAACTACAGGTCTTGGTCGTCGAAGATGACTTATGGAGGATGAACAACTAAAGGCCCCCGCTCGTCGGCTTGTGACTCATTAGGTATGACTTGCGGAGGCTTGTGACTCCCAAAAGCTGGATAACTACAGGTCCTGGTCATCGAGGATGACTTGCGGGGGTTGAACACCTCAAGGCCCCGTTCGTCGGCTTGTGATTCGTTGGGGATGACTTGCGAAGGCTTGTGACTCCCAGAAACTGGATAACTACATGTCCTGGTCGTCGAGGATGACTTGCGGGGGTTGAGCACCTCAAGGCCCTGTTCATCGGCTTGTGACTCGTTGGGGATGACTTGTGGAGGTTGAACATCTAAAAGTTCCGCTACAAGTCCTGGTCATCGAGAATTTTTTTTGTCCATCAATGAGTTGGTGATTGAGGATTTTCTGGCCAGAAGCATCGTTGAGGATGACTTGTGAAGGTTGCGCACCTAAAGACTCCGCTCAGTAGCTTGTAACTTTCAGAAGCTGGACAACTACGGGTCCTGATCCTTGGGGATGACTTGCGAAGGTTGAACACCTAAATGCTCCGCTCGTCGGTTTATAACTCTCGGAATTTGGACATCTACAAGTCCCGATTGTTGATGATGACTCGCGGAGGTTGAGTACCTAACCGCTCCGTTCGTCGGCTTGTAATTACCAGAAACTGGACATCTACAGGTCCTGGTTGTTGATGATGATTTGCGGAGGTTGAACACCTAAAGACTCTTCATGTTAGCTTGTGACTCCCAGAAGTTGGACACCTACAGGTTCTGGTCATCGAGGATGACTTGCGGAGGTTGAACACCTAAAGACTCCGCTCATCAGTGTGTAACTCACTTTGGAGGTAAAACCCTTCTCGAGAGACTGGAAAATATATTTTGACGACATAACGTCCTTCATATTTAGGCATAAACTTGCCACGATAGACTGGATTGACCTGAAGGATTTTTTATCTCTCAATTTTTTATCTCTCAATTTTTTTGCTAAGATATTTTTTTTAACTGCACCTCTCGATTCCCTTAATTTTTGCATAGGTTGCCCTTTCGGGTTTTCAACCTAGCAGAGATTTAATTCCTTTCTTTTTGCCATGATCACCCTTTCCATGGATTTTTAATCATGTCCATCCTCCCTAAATTTTGTATAAACCGTCCTTCTGGGTTTTCGATTTAGCATGAATCTTCTCTCAATTTTGAAGGCTCACTTTCTGGTTACGAACTCTTTAAGGATTTTTTGACTGCGTCCATATTGATTGGACTGGGGAGTTCTTGGTCGTCCATGTTAGTGACGATCATGGTTCCTCTACTGAAAACCTCTTTGACGACAAAAGACCCTTCGTATTTAGGCACAAAGTTGCCCCGAGAGTCTGGAATGACTTGAAGGATTTTTTTAAGAATTTAGATCACCCACTTGTATTTCTCTCAGGTGCATCTTTTTGTTAAATCCATGAGTCATACGTTTCTGATACAATTTCCTGTGGCACAGAGCGATGAGTCACTTTTCGTCTATGAGGTTAAATTGCTTGTATTTGTATCTCGCCCACTATGGCTCGTCCATTTGTTTTTGCCTTAGTGAGGATCCTAGCCAACGATATTTTTACTTCAATTGGCAACACGATTTCAGTCCCGTAAATAAGGGAGAATGGGGTTGCCCCTGTTGAGGTCCGTTTTGAGGTCCTGTATGCTCTGAGTGCCCAAGTCAACTCGTTGTGCTAGACCTTTATTTGCCACTTCTACTGCGCCATTCATTTGTGGGCGATAAGGAGATGAATTTTCTGTCATTGCCGTTGATGATTGACTTCGTCACCCCCTGACGCAAAATGATGTCCTGCCTAATTAAAAATTCAATGGCCTTTGTCATTATTGATGCCATGGTAATAACATCTACCCCCTTGGTGAAATAATCGATCACCACCAATATGAATCTACGATCCTTGGGCGCCTTTGGGAAAATCATGTTGATTACATCGATGCCCCATATTGAGAAAGACCATGGGGAAATCATGGGCTAGAGCTCGTGCAGTGGCGCATGGATTTGGTCCGCGTACACTTGGACGAGTTTCACACAGTCAGTCGTCATGGTGGACCAAGAGTGTCCAATTCTCACACGCTCATGTATGGGCTTCAATAACCTTCGTGAATTTCTTGCATTAGACGCTCAACTTCTTTAACTTTCACACATCTCAAATGGGTAAAGTCAGGTCACTGGGAAAATAATTACAAGTCATTCCTCATACGACATTTCAGTCATTTTCTTGTGGAGTTCTCTGGGAACTCTCTGTACTCCAGATTCGGCAAGGGTGCCCCCATACAAATTTGAATGGTTCCCTTTGTGTTCTTGAGATGCTGGAGTCGTCAAATGTCGCATGTGTTCCTGGAAACTAAAGTGTAAAATACCATAGTAAGAATAAGGAATACACCATTGATCATGCATGATTGGTTTTGAAAATTCTACATGTTTCGTTCATTCTATTCGTAGACTTTGATTGCATGTATGACAATTTTTTTTAAAATACTTTAAAAGGATTTGCCCAATCGAAGTCTAGTTCTTAAGACGTTTCACACGATGGCGCGACCCGTTTAGTGCATTTGTTGTTTGTTCCTTATTTCAAAGGAAGGTCGAGGACATGCATTTTGAAAATATTTTTATTCGCCTCGTCATTGTCAGAATTATTCAAGGGTGTCATTCAACTTAGTTATGTTGTCGTCACATTTCTCCAAGGTGCCCCCACATTGCTAGAATAACGGTGGTTTTTATTGTTTATCCCCTATTATCTCCTCTTGGTCGAAAGACGGACTTGCAGGTGTCGAATACAACTTGTGAACGTGTTCTGTTGTTGTTGTAAACACCTGATTTTGGCTTGGGGTCAAAATACCATACGCATGGAACCGAACCGAGATAAATCCAGATAAAAACAAAAACAAAAACATATATATATATATATATACTAGTGTAACTTTCGGCCACAAATCACTCCTGTAAAGTAATTCATGCAAGCCAGCCCATCCACTTTGTCCATGCTTTATGAAATGAATTATTAATAATAATAATAAAAAAAAAAAGACAAAGATGGGGCCACGACAATTTAAATGGGAGTCATCTTCTTCATTAAAAGAGAGTGAAACGACAAGTATGAGGAGGACGAAGAGAGATCAACTCCTTCAAGAGACTGCTTGGTATGTTTTCGGACGAGAGCCCACCTCACGCTCCTCTCCAAGCCTATTGAAGCCCTGTCAGTACTCCAAGCCGCAGCCAAGTCCCATATCTTCACGGTTCCAGTTCTTCACGTTCTTGGTGCTGCTACCGTTTCGTCCAGTTCGTGGTGCTGCTGCTGCTTCGTCCAGTTCGTGGTGTTGTTCTGCTGTGTTGTACTCGGTGATGTGCTTCGCTCGACCACCTTGCATCAACTCCCGTCATTCGTTGCTTCGCTCGACCACCTCTGCAAGGCCTGCATGCTGCAAGGTGGTGGAGAACATGAACAATCCAACGTAAAAAGGTTGAAGAAAAGAAAGGGATATGGAATGATCTAGTGAAATTTTTGAGAAAAATTGAAAGAAATATCGGTATTGGTTCCTCGTGCGGTATCTAAACTCCGACTAACTTAGGTATATCTCTCTCGTATTCAATATTGTATTTACATTTTCTAATGTTAATAAAGATTATGTTATCGATATTATGTATTAATAGTTATATTTCATATAAGAATCGTACTCGATTTTAAGTTAGGCATAACTTTGGGGTCATTTTAGACATTTGTGAAAGTTATGGGTTTGTTTCGGTCAAATAAAAAATAATATTTTCAAAAATGATTTAGGTCATTCCCAAACTTTGATGAAAGTTACAACTCGGGCTTTGGACTCTCAGGTCATTTTGGGACTTTATCGAGTGTTAAAAATCAAACAAGAAAATTTTTGGGTCATTTGTGCAAATTTTGAAATATTTTTTTTATTCAGCTCGAATTTAAAAAAAATTACATTTTAATTCCTAAACTTTTATGAACATTTTATGACTTCTCAAAGTGTTACAAATAAGTCCAGAATAGTTTTCGTGTTATTTTGGAACTTTATTAAGTGTTACAAATATGTCCAGAATAGTTAAGGGTCAAGTTTGTCATTTAAAAAAAAAAAAATCCAATTCAGTTCGAATTTTAAATAATTGCATTTTGGTCCCAAAATTTTTCTAGACATTCTATGAGTTGTCAAAGTGTTACAAATTAGTCTAATATGTTTAATATCTTTAAAATTATTCGTGTATTTTGACATGTTTAAAATGACTCCAAGGTTAAGCCACCATTTTCTCAAGCATGATTAACTTTATTATATCTTGTTTATTTATTTGAAATTAACTCGTAAATAAAAAAATACTTGTATATGGTGTAGTTAGTTTTTTTTTCCAAAAAAAACGTATGTAATCTTTTTGGCCAAGCATGATCAAAACGGGCAAATTCGGGTAAATGAAAAATTTCAAAAGCAAACTAAAGTACCAAAAGGGCAGATTATGAGCTTGCGAGCTTTTAAGTCGTAATCAAACCCCCGAACTCGATTCTCTGGACGTAGACCTTTCTAAGCCCTAGGATGTTAACTCCATGTACCCTAGGCAATTTTAGGATTCCGATTAGCCTTTAAATAATCGGTGGCGACTCTTTCAAATTTTTTCGGTCCGGTTAATGACCCCTCTCGACCGTACCCTTCGCTCGCCAAGACCCGACATTTTCAAAAACGAAAATTTAAAAATATTTTTCAAACGGGTCAGGAAAGTCGGATCCGACGTCCGACAATTTGGCGACTCTGCTGGGGATCTCTTTTAGAGGGTTTAGGTTTTGTCATGTTTGTTTTGCCATATTATATTTTGCCATATCCGTTTTGACCGTTTGCTCATGCTTGCAGTTTCAAATTTTGTCCAAAAGGCGATGTAATTGTAATAAGTAAAAAAAAAAATCTTGTTTTGCACACATCACGCTGGTTACCATTACCCGCTCGGACATTGAGCACATTAAGAGCTTAGGGAGTTTAGTAGGGGAATGCGCCCGGAGCGGTTTGGACCGCCGGCACGCACCCAAACAACTCAACTCGATGATCGGAATGGGCCCGTGATCCTCTTTAGGGGGTGAGGTTCCGCTGGTTCAGATGGCCTAGAAATTCCATCCATTTAGAACAAAAGCTCCACACCGTGTTTAGTCTTTACCAGTTTTGTGTGTATTTTCATTTTTGGGCTCAACTAATGTAAATGAGAATTCAGCCCATGTATTTGGATACGAGATTGGCCCACAACCCATGAAGAAATTTGGCCCATGAAGAAGTTTGGCCCATTGACGTAAATGTGTTTTGTTTTGGCCTTAGATCATGACATGTATAGAATTGGGCATTTTGTATTATATATTCCAGACTGTTGTAAATGTAATACGAGTCTTACTAATGAAGTTAAATTCTCGCACTTGCATTGCATTTTTCAAAAAAAAAAATGTAAGCTCCGTTCATTCAATTTTGTATCCTTAAGACGTTTCACGCACCATCTTTGGTAAGGATGAAAAAAAAATCATTGCCCTCACATACAGCCCCTATGGTCGAAATTGCCCGAATATGGAAAGTCATGACAAAAGAGAATCAGAAATACGTGAACAAGAAGATTGACGAGGTTCACGAGCTCGTAAACCACAAAGTCAATTGGATTCTCCTTAACGCCTTGTCTGAATTATGGAATATGGAAAAACGCATCTGCGTGATTAACAACAACGGAATATGTTCACAAATTCCATTCGACACCAGCGAGTCCGTCTTTCAACCCGGATGAGATAATCAGGGATAGGCTCCAACAACCACCGTCATTCTAGCAATGTTGGGGCACTTTGGAAAAATGTGGGGGCAATGTTGCTAAGTTGAATGACAGCCTTGAACAGTTCATACGAAGAACGAGGCAAATAAAAAGATTATCAAAATACATGTCCTCCACCTTCGTTCGAACCAACGAACAAGCAACAAATGCACTCAATGAGCTACGTCGTTGTGTGAAATGTCTTAAGAAGTAGATATCGATTGGCCAAATCCTTATAAAGTATTTTTGAAAAAAAAAATTGCCATACATGCAATCAAAGTCTACGAATGGAATGAACGGAACATACAGAATTTTTGAAATCAATCATGCATGATCAATTGTGTATTCATCCTTCTTACTACAGTATTTTGGATTTAGGTTTCCGGAAATCCATGCGACATTCGATGACTCCAGCACCTCAAAAACACGAGGAGAAATTCATCAAGCTAAAGCAAACCATGCACACCATGAGTTCCCACACAGTGCAGTCAATCATTGACATGACCTCCTAGGTCGAACGAATTTTGGCGGTCGTGACTACCACAGTATCCCCGACCTCGTCTTCCCGAGGAACACTGCTATCGTGGCACCTCATCAATCCATGTCAGACACTTTTGCCATCCTGACGAAGCCCCACCTCCCACATATGGCCATCCTGACCAAGGTCCATCTCCCACATATGACCATCACACACCCGGAAGGAAATATACACTTTTAGGATCAGGTTTTCGTCCTAATTTCAAAGATTATGAAGTCGTCTGGAGGAAATATTTAACCGAAAGTTCAGAGACATTGTTGTGTCCTTTCCTCGCCGTTCATTTCCAGGCCCACCACAAGTATGCTCACGAGGGCTTCTCAGACTTATTTTCAACTGGTATCACCATTGGAGCTCTGCTCGATGAAGCTCCCTCATGCATTTTTGATCGTCCACTCGTTAGTGGGGCACCTTTGCCAAATCTGACTCTATACATTACAGAGAAGGATCCTTTGACCCAGATGACATTGCAATTTGGAACATAAAATCAAGCAGATACCAAATTGTACCAATTTCTGAATGCAGTGAGTGATGAGTATAATCAAGAAAAATATGATTTACTACGAGAAAACCCGTTACCTGAGGTAAAATCGGCTTGTGCATCTATCTGATCAAGAAAAGGACCGTAGACAAGTAATGGGTACCACAGCAAGGAGGGACGCTGAGGTTCTCATCGTCAAAATTGAGTTCGTCTTCTATGTTACACCTCGTTTAGAGGAAGTGGCAATCAGAGTCAAACCGACCCATGCCACCAGACCACATTCGACCATCGGGAAAGGGACGGTTGTTTTACAAAGTAAAGGAGATGAGAAAAACAACTCTCTGTCGTTTGATCGAGCTAAAGCATAGGCGACTTAAATAGAGATGAAGAGACGTCATTGTTGACACGGGGAAGACGCCATCAAGATGTCATTGTTGACACGGGACAGACGCCGTTGTTGACCCCTGCAGAAGAGTCGCCATTGTTGACATGGGACAGACCCTGTTGTTAACTCTTGAAGAGGAGCGCCATTGTTGGCGGCGTCGATTGAAAAGGCATGAAATGTAGCCACTAAAGAAAGTTTCGTCACAGCAAGGCGGAGTACTTCCAACTGATTGGATTCCCCGAAGGGTAGAGAAACCCATGGAGGGACAACAACATCGACGCCAGCAACGTCGTCACCACGGGAATGACAGCTGCGAAGAAGAGAAGCAGACCAACAATTACCTTGTGTTCTTATTTGCGTCCTTGCGTACAAAACAAATTGGCAATGCTCGTACCCATGAGTAAAATTTCCTCGGGAAACAAAAAACTGACAATGGAGATCAAAATCAAAGAGGTTTCAACCTATTGTTGTACAATCGAAGAATCAGACAGTCAACCATGACTCACTGATATAAAAAGATACTTGGCGTACGGAGTTGCCAGAGAACGCCACAAGAAAATGTCTGAATGGTCATGCGAGGAATGACTTGCAATTAATTACCCAGTAGCCCGACTATACCCATTTGAGATGCATGCATGCTAAAGAAGTTGAACATCTAATGGAAGAAATTCATGAAGGTTGTTGCGGCCCATACATGAACGTGCAACACTTGGGTACTTTTGGTTCACCATGACGTCTGACTGTATAAAACATTCCCAACAATATCACATCTGTCAAGTGTACGCGGACCAAATCCACGCGTCATTGCATGAGCTCTATTCCAGGACTTCCCCACAGGCTTTCTCAATGTGGGGGCATCGATGTAATCAACATGATTTTCCCAAAGGCGTCCAATGGTCATCGATTCATATTGCATTGATTACAATCGATTACTTCATCAAGAGTAGAGGTTATTACCCTGGCGTCAATAACGACAAATGCCATTGAATTTTTCATCATCAAGGACATCATCGTGTGTCATGGGATGCCGAAGTCAATCATCACCGGCAATGCCAAAAATCTAAATTGGTCGATGAGTTGTGGTGAAGTATAAAAATGCATCTCCATATCATCCACAAATGAATGATGCGGTGGAAGCAGCAATTAAAGGACTGACATGATAAGATGTCATGGGCACTCAAGGCATACATGAACTCAATACAGGCACCAACAGGAGCAACCCCATTCTCCCTTGTTTACGGGATCGAAGTCGTGTTGCCAATTGAAGTAGAATTCCTGTCAGCTAGGATCCTCGCTGAGGCAGAGAAGGACGAGTCAGAGTAGGCGAAATGCAGATACGTGCAATTGAACCTCATGACAAAAGGCGGCTCATCACGCAGTGTCACATGCAATTGTACCAGCAACGCATGACTCGTGCATTTAACAGGAAAGTCAGTCCAAGAGGATTACAAGCAGGCAATCTAATTCTCAGAAAAGAAATTCTTAGAGTCAATCCAGACTCTCGGGGCAACTTTGTGCCTAAATATGAAGAGTCTTATGTCGCCAAAGAGACTTTCAGGAGAGGAGCCATGATTGTCACCGACATGGACAATCAAGAACTCCCCAGTCCAATCAAAATGGATGCAGTCAGAACATACTATCCTTAAGGAGTTCGTAACCATAAAGCGAACCTCCAAAAGTGAGAGAAAATTCCCGCTAAATTGAAAACCTGAAAGGGCGGTTTAGGCAAAATTTAGGGAAGAGGGGCATGATTGAAAATCCCCAAAAGAACAATCATGGCAAAAGGAGAGGAATCAAATCCCTGCTAGGTGGAAAACCCAAAAAGGGCGATCCTAGGCAAAAAATTAAGGGAACCGAGAGGTGCGGTAAAAATAAATAAAAATACCGTAGCAAAATGATAGAAAAGTGAGAGATTAAAAAAAAATCCTTCAAGTCAATCAAGATTCTCGGGGCAAGTTTATGCCTAAATATGAAGGGGATTATATCGTCAAAAAGATTTTCAGCGGAAGAGCCATGATTATCACTGACAAGGACGAGCAAGAACTCCACAATCCAATTAATGTGGATGAAAAAAAAACTCGTAACCGGAAAGCGAGCCTTCAAAAGTGAGAAAATTCCCGCTAAATCAAAAACCCAAAAGGGCGATTTAGGCAAAATTTAGGGAAGAGGGGCATGATTGAAAATCCTCAAAAGGACAATCATGGCAAAAGGAGAGGATTCAAATCCCTGCTAGGTTGAAAACCCGAAAGGCCAACCTAGGCAAAAATGAAGGGAACCTAGAGGTGAGGTAAAAAAAAAATACCGTAGCAAAATGATTGAAAAGCGAGAGATAAAAAAAATATCCTTCAAGACAATCAAGACTTTCGGGGCAAGTTTGTACCTAAATTTGAAGGGATTTATGTCATCAAGAGATTTTCAGTGGGGGAGCCATAATCATCACTAACATGGACAACAGAGATCTCCCCAATCCAATCAATGTGGATGTAGAAAAAAACTCGTAATCATAAAGCGAGCCTCCAAAAAATGAGAGAAAATCCCGCTAAATCGAAAACCTGAAAGGGCGGTTTAGGCAAAATTTAGGGAAGAGGGGCATGATTAAAAATCCCTAAAAAGGGCGATCATGGCAAAAGGAAAGGAATCAAATCTCTGCTAGGTTGAAAACCCAAAAGGGCGACCTAGGCAAAAATTAAGAGAATCGAGAGGTGCGGTAAAAAACAAAATACCGTAGCAAAAGGAAAGAAAATCAAGAGATGAAAAAATAAAAAAAAATGCTCAAAAGTGGACGACAATGTTTCCCACAGTAGCAATAATAAAAAGTTGTGATCTGCATTAATTTGAATTGCCTCGACAACTTTCATGGATACACCTTTTGAAAAAGCATGAATGACTTTAGGGAACTCCATCAAGAAGGACTCCAAAGCCGATTAATGAGAAAACAGACTGAGAAGTTCGCACAAGCAGTCAGACATATCGAGAAGGTTTTTTACCTCCAAAGTGAATTACAAGCTAATGAGCGGGGGCCTTGAGGTGCTCAACCTCCGCGAGTCATCATCAACAATCGGGACTTGTAGATTTCCAACTTCCGAGAGTTACAAACCGACGAACGAAACGTTTAGGTGCTCAACCTCCGCAAGTCATCCCCAACGACCAAGACCTGTAGTTATCCAGCTTCTTGGAGTCACAAAAAAAAAAAAGCGAAGCCTTTAGGTGTTCAGCCTTCACAAGTCTCATTGACAACCAGGACCTGTAGTTATCCAGCTTCTGGGGGAAAAAACCCGACGAGCGGAGCCTTTAGGTGTTCAGCCTTCGCAAAATCATCTTCGACGACCAGAACCTGTAGCTATCCAGCTTCTGGGAATCACAAAGCCGACAAGCGGAGTCTTTAGGTGCTGAGCCTCCGCAAGTCATCCTCAACGATCAGAACCTATAGATGTCTAGCTTCTGAAAGTTACAAGCTGTAGCGGAGCCTTTAGGTGTTCAACCTCCGCAAGTCATCATCGACGACCAGGACCTGTAGTTATCTAGCTTCTGGGAGTCACAAGCCAACAAGCGGAGCCTTTAGGTGTTCAGCCTCCGCAACTCATCCCCAACTATGCACAAGCCGACGAGCGGAGCCTTTAGGTGTTCAGCCTCCGCAAGTCATCCTCGACGACCAGGGCCTGTAGTTTTCCAGCTTCTGGGAGTCACAAGTTGATTAGCGTTTAGGCGCTCAGTCTCCACAAATCATCGTCACTGATCGGGACCTATAGGTGTCTAGCTTCCGAAGGCTGCGTGATGATGTTTGTCTACTATGTAAATAATGAATCAAGAGAAGCCAAAATCAGTTGTTTGTCTTTGAACACACGTTCATAAGACCACTTCCATGAACGCGTGTTCAAAGAGGGGCAACTGTAAACACCTGATTTTGGCTTGGGGTCAAAATACCATACGCATGGAACCGAACCGAGATAAATCCAGATAAAAACAAAAACAAAAACAAAAACAAATATATATATATATATATATATATATATACTAGTGTAACTTTCGGCCACAAATCACTCCTGTAAAGTAATTCATGCAAGCCAGCCCAACCACTTTGTCCATGCTTTATGAAATGAATTATTAATAATAATAATAAAAAAAAAAAGACAAAGATGGGGCCACGACAATTTAAATGGGAGTCATCTTCTTCATTAAAAGAGAGTGAAACGACAAGTATGAGGAGGACGAAGAGAGATCAACTCCTTCAAGAGACTGCTTGGTATGTTTTCGGACGAGAGCCCACCTCACGCTCCTCTCCAAGCCTATTGAAGCCCTGTCAGTACTCCAAGCCGCAGCCAAGTCCCATATCTTCACGGTTCCAGTTCTTCACGTTCTTGGTGCTGCTACCGTTTCGTCCAGTTCGTGGTGCTGCTGCTGCTTCGTCCAGTTCGTGGTGTTGTTCTGCTGTGTTGTACTCGGTGATGTGCTTCGCTCGACCACCTTGCATCAACTCCCGTCATTCGTTGCTTCGCTCGACCACCTCTGCAAGGCCTGCATGCTGCAAGGTGGTGGAGAACATGAACAATCCAACGTAAAAAGGTTGAAGAAAAGAAAGGGATATGGAATGATCTAGTGAAATTTTTGAGAAAAATTGAAAGAAATATCGGTATTGGTTCCTCGTGCGGTATCTAAACTCCGACTAACTTAGGTATATCTCTCTCGTATTCAATATTGTATTTACATTTTCTAATGTTAATAAAGATTATGTTATCGATATTATGTATTAATAGTTATATTTCATATAAGAATCGTACTCGATTTTAAGTTAGGCATAACTTTGGGGTCATTTTAGACATTTGTGAAAGTTATGGGTTTGTTTCGGTCAAATAAAAAATAATATTTTCAAAAATGATTTAGGTCATTCCCAAACTTTGATGAAAGTTACAACTCGGGCTTTGGACTCTCAGGTCATTTTGGGACTTTATCGAGTGTTAAAAATCAAACAAGAAAATTTTTGGGTCATTTGTGCAAATTTTGAAATATTTTTTTTATTCAGCTCGAATTTAAAAAAAATTACATTTTAATTCCTAAACTTTTATGAACATTTTATGACTTCTCAAAGTGTTACAGATAAGTCCAGAATAGTTTTCGTGTTATTTTGGAACTTTATTAAGTGTTACAAATATGTCCAGAATAGTTAAGGGTCAAGTTTGTCATTTAAAAAAAAAAAAATCCAATTCAGTTCGAATTTTAAATAATTGCATTTTGGTCCCAAAATTTTTCTAGACATTCTATGAGTTGTCAAAGTGTTACAAATTAGTCTAATATGTTTAATATCTTTAAAATTATTCGTGTATTTTGACATGTTTAAAATGACTCCAAGGTTAAGCCACCATTTTCTCAAGCATGATTAACTTTATTATATCTTGTTTATTTATTTGAAATTAACTCGTAAATAACAAAATACTTGTATATGGTGTAGTTAGTTTTTTTTTCCAAAAAAAACGTATGTAATCTTTTTGGCCAAGCATGATCAAAACAGGCAAATTTGGGTAAATGAAAAATTTCAAAAGCAAACTAAAGTACCAAAAGGGCAGATTATGAGCTTGCGAGCTTTTAAGTCGTAATCAAACCCCCGAACTCGATTCTCTGGACGTAGACCTTTCTAAGCCCTAGGATGTTAACTCCATGTACCCTAGGCAATTTTAGGATTCCGATTAGCCTTTAAATAATCGGTGGCGACTCTTTCAAATTTTTTCGGTCCGGTTAATGACCCCTCTCGACCGTACCCTTCGCTCGCCAAGACCCGACATTTTCAAAAACGAAAATTTAAAAATATTTTTCAAACGGGTCAGGAAAGTCGGATCCGACGTCCGACAGTTGTTAATCATGCAAACACGTTTTCCATATTCCAGAATTCAGACAAGGCTTCAAGGAGAAGCTAGTTGACTTTGTAGTTTACGATCTCGTGACCCTCATCAATCTTCTTGTTCACGTATTCCTGATTCCCTTTTGTCATGGTTTTCCATATTCGGACAATTTCGACCGTAGGGGGCTGTATGACCTTAATGTGAGGGCAATGTTTTTTTTTCATCCTTACCAAAGATGGTACGTGAAACGTCCTAAGGATACAAGATAGAATGAACAGAACTTACATTTTTTTTTGAAAAATGCAATGAAAGTGCGAGAATGTAAATTTCATTAGTTAGGTCCGTATTACATTTACAACAGTTTGGAATATATAATACAAAAGGTCTAATCATATACATGTCATGATCTAGGGCCAAAACAAAACACATTTACATAATGGGTTGAACTCCCATTTACAGTTGTTAGTTTGGCTTATAACTCACAACAGTTGGGTTGAACCTTCTTCATGAATTGTGGGTCAATCTCGCATCCAAATACTTGGGCTGAATTCTCATTTACATCAGTTGGGCCTAAAAATTGAAATACACACAAAACTGGTAAATGTTAAACACGGTGTTGAGCTTTTATTCTTAATGGATGGAATTTTTAGGTCCTTTGAACCAACGGAACCTCACTCCTATAGAGGATCATGGGCCCATTCCGATCATCGAGTTGAGTTTTTTGGGTGCGTGTCGGCGGTCCAAACCGCTCCGGGCGCATTCCCCTACTAAACTCCCTAAGCTCTTAATGTGTTCCAGGTCCGAGCAAGTAATGGTAACCAGCATGGTGTGTGCAAAAGGAGAATTTAAATCATTTTGAATTATTACATTTACATCGTTTTTCGGACAAAATTTAGAGATGCAAGCATGAGCAAACAATCAAAATGGATATGACAAAGCAAACATGATAGAGCCTAAACCCTCTAAAAGATGACATCCCCAGCAGAGTCGCCAAATTGTCGGACGTCGGATCCAACTTTCCTCGACCCTTTTTGAAAAATATTTTTTTGTTTCGACTGTAAAATGTCGGATCCTGGCGAGCGACATGTCCGGTAAAGCGGGGTCATCAACCAGACCGAAAACAAATCCTGAAAGAGTCGCCACTGATTAATTAAAGGTTAATCGGAATCCTAACATTTGCCTAGGGTACATGGTGTTAACATCCTAGGGATTGGAATGGTCTACGTCTAGAGAATTGAGTTCGGGGGTTTGATTGCGTCTTAAGAGCTCGCGAGCCCATAATCCGCCCTTTCAGTACTTTAGTTTGCTTTTGAAATTTATTTTGTACCGATTTACGCGAATCGTCTCATTTACCCGTTTTGATCATGCTTGGCCAAAAAGATAACATGCGTTTTTAAAAAAAACTAACTAAATCATATACAAGTATTTTTTATTTACGAGTTAATTTCAAAATAAACAAGAGATAATAAAGTTAATCATGCTCGAGAAAATGGTGGCTTAACTTTGAAGCCATTTTAAACGTGTCAAAAATACACGAATGATTTTGAAGATATTAAGCACGTTGGACCAATTTGTAACACTTTCACAAGTCATGGGATGTCCAAAAAGGTTTAGGGACCAAAATGCATTTATTTAAAATTTGAGTTGAATTGGAAATATATTTAAAAAGACATAATCGACCCTAACTATTCTTGACTTATTTGTAACACTTGGTAAAATTCTAAAATAACCCGAAAATTATTCTGGACTTATTTGTAACACTTTGAGAAGTCATGGAATGTTCAGAAAAGTTTAGGAATCAAAATGTAAATTTTAAAAAATTATAACTGAACTGAAAATATTTTTTACAAAAAATTACAAAATTGACCCTAAACTATTCTGGACTTATTTGTAACACTTGGTAAAGTTCCAAAATAACCCGAAAATTATTCTAGACATATTTGTAACATTTTGAGAAGTGATGAGATGTCTAGAAAGGTTCAAGGAACAAAATGTAATTTTAAAAAAAATCGAGCTGAATAAAAAAAAAATCAAAAATTGCACAAATGACCCAAAACATTTCTGGTTTTGTTTTTAACACTCGGTAAAGTCCTACAATGACCCAAGAGTCCAAGAACCGATTTATAACCTTTATCCAAGCTTAGGAATGACCTAAGTCAGTTTTCAAAATATTTGTTTTAGACCGAAATAAACCCTCATAACTTTCACAAATGCCTAAAATGACCCCAAAGTTATACCGAACTTAAAACCGAGTACGATTCTTATATGAAATATAACTATTAACACATAAGATAAATAAGATAAATTGCATTCACATCAAGAAATATAAATACAATATTGAATACGAGAGAGATACACCTAAGTTATTTAAAGTTTAGATACCGTACAAGAAACCAAGACTGATAATCACTTATTTTTTCCCACTCAATTTCTCTCTATTTTTTTCACTTGATACCTCACTTTGATTTTTTCTCTCTTCTCCCTTTCTTTTCTTTTATTTTTTTTTCTTATTTTTTCCCCACTATTTTCCTTCAATGTCGTAGCTTACGACAATCCTTTTTCTACCCCTCTTTGTCGAAGCTTGCATACCTCTTTATAGAGTTTTCCAGAAAATATTATAAGGTGATCAAGTGGGCAAGTGGGTTTAGGGGTTTATGGTTTGGGTTTTAAAGTTTAGGGTTTGGGTTTTAAGGTTTGGGGTGTAGGGTTTAAAGTTTAGGGGTTTAGAGTTTGGGGTTTAAGGTTTAGGGTTTGGGATTTTATGGTTTGGGGTTTAATGTTAGGGTTTAGGGTTTGAGGTTTAGGGTTTTTTAGGGTCTAGGATTTAAGGTTAAGGTTTAGAGTTTGGGGTTTAAGGTTTAGGGTTTGGGGGTTTAGGGTTTATTTTATTTATTTGCTATTTTCTTCGTCTCAATTTTTCTCGGCTCAGATCCTCGTGTACGGTATTTTGACCTGAGTCAAAATTAGGTGTTTACAGTGGTGTAGAATTAGAATCCACTTCATTGGGAATTCTAACGTTTTTACGACTACATTTAGAAATCAATATTTACGGATCACACCATACAGTGAGATTGTTCCATGGTGACCACCAATATGAGTCAGGTAAAGGGTGAAATTAGGTAGGTATGTCCGCATGTCGTAATCATCACCAAAATGGGGATTGACATATGATTTCAAGTCCAAATTGGTGTATTCACCGCAGTTACATATCATTTGTGGTAGGTTTACGATATATTCCCCACCGCGCCTGAGGCTTGAGCCGCAACCACGAAAGCTACGACCTCCAGTCCTGGTTGCAGACGCGAAGGCTGCGACCTTCAAACCTGGCCACAACCCTGAAGGTTGTGACCTCTAGACCTAGCCACAACCCTGAAGGCTGTGACTTCCAGGGCCTAGCCGCAACCAAGGCAGTGGCCACTTGGATGGGGTCGTGGCTACCATGGTTGTGACCATCACATTAAGGATGCGACCACCATGGCTGCGACCTTGGTTTATTGGCGTCAGGTTCGTCGCGGTGGAAATTTTAACGGGGTTCGACAATTCAAAAACCAACCTAATATGACTCTGATACCAATGTTGGAATGTACGAAACATGCAATCGTTTAGAGCACAACATAAACACATATTTAAGTTACCTCCTTTGAACAATTGTCTTAGCGGAAACTGAAGCAGATCTGTATGAGGTTGGGATCACGGTCTGCCGGACGGGAAGAGGTTGCACTCCCATGTTGATCCACATGGTTAAACCATCCCTCATGACCCACAAATCAACCACAAGGCTATTGGTGATACCAATTCTCCTTTGGAAACCTATAATCCACCCGCCCCATTTGTTCCTCAAGATTTCTGCACCCCGTGTCGGTCCTGGATTTCCTCTAGCCGACACATCCGTGTTGAGTTTTGTCCATCCGTGCATTGGAGGGATCCAGCGGACACGAAGGCTCTAACTCCTTCGCTTTGCTTTTTTCCCTCTGATACACTGCTGAAATATCTTTTGCATGTACCATAGCATGAAAAGGGACATCAATAGTATTTCAGGGGTTATTAAAAATACTAGAATTTTTGTTCTTTCATAGAAACCAAAATGTCGATGAGAAAATAAATTTCCACTCGATCCCTTTTGAATGAACAATTGATTCCCTGCAATTACATTTCATTCAATTTTAAAGGTTAGATAAAAAGAAGTTTTTACAATCCGAAGGAACACCAATATCAATCAAATTATTTTGGCGATCACACAATCCCGAAGAATACGATTTGTGTTTTCATCATGAATCCCACAAAGTTTGCAGATTAAGCTAATATGCATTCCCCTTTTATGAAGCATACTTGCCAAAGAGATCTTGTCATGGTTGCACAATCATATGAAGTACTTCATCCGAGGAATGGTATCCAAATTCCAAATCCACTCCCAATTCCTAGTGATAAGCTCTGTGTTAGCAATTCGTTCCCCCTTGATGAATTTGTGAACCGATGACACTGATGGGATACCTTTCGAGTCTCCCATCCATATTTTCTTATCCTGAGTCACAACAATCGAACTTCTTGTGATGCCCAAAATTCTTTCTTTGAAGTTCACCGGAAGATTGAACGAGATGGGCTCGAAGTCCTACTTCTGTTGCCAACTGTCAAGTCTTTAATACTTAGAAGATTCTCATGCTGGGTAACGGGGCACTAATAGTACCTCTAAGAGTATTCTTCCCTAACCACGTATCTGACCAAATTTTGATATTTGAGTCATCCCCAATAACCCAACCCATTCCCTTTTCCAGAGAGTTGTTCCCGTGGGCTAAAGTAATCTGATTGGGAGATCCCATTCTTGGTGTTTTCCTATTGGGGTTAGAGTATTTGAACTTCAAAATCCTAACCCATACGCTTGAGTTATTCTCACATCTACAAGAAAAGTTAGCTAGCATTGCAAAATTCATTTCCCTAGTAAGAGGGATATTTAATCTCCCCAATGAGAGTGATTAAATGTGTGAATTTTTATTGTTTCGTTCGTAGAACCGGAAATCCCTATTTATGAAAAGAAGATTAAAAGGGTCATTTCTTGCAATGTTATCAGAACCGGACCAGCAATCCGATCGGGAATCGGATCCCTGTCCGGTTTGGTTCAACTAAAAGACCGAATTACATAGCAACAGTGTTTGAACTGGTGTAAACCGGTCATTTTTCCAAAAATTGGCCAGTTTCCGATTCATTTTTTGTGGGATTAATTTTTTACAGTCCAATTATTTTTTTCCCAGTTTAAACCGATTGATTTTCAGTTATTATGTTTCCGATTTATAGAAGAAAATGACATGGAATCTATAACTCATAGATTTCTCTATGTAGCCATGAAGGTGAGTTAACTACACTATCTTGTATTTTCAAAATTTTTTAACTTATGAACAGTGAACCGTACATTGAACAAATTTCGACCGGGTTGAACCGGCCGAATCGGCCCCTCGCCGATTCGAGAATCGGTCCGGTTCTGATAAGACTTTTTTTTTTTGGCCAAGCTCTGATAAGACTGATTTCTTGTCCAAAAACAGAGAATCATGGTGGCAACCGGGGCCCACCAGCTCCATATGATCTTCCGATCCACGTGTCGAAATCTTAATAATCGAGCCAACAAAGCTGTGGTCAGACATGTTAGCTCCTCCTGCCTTCCCATATCCCTCAAATACTAGCGTCAGAAGGCGGACAGTCTTCTCTGCTCTCTTTCTTTCCCGTTCTTCATCTCTTCCGATGGCGGTCAACTGATCCATCACACAAAACCCTAGGTAGCTCCCCACTAGGAGTCTTGTCGTGGTATCCACCGATTTGTGATCACTGCAGACGACACCTGATTGCAGTAGAAGACGGTGGTTTCAGTGAAGCTAGGGTTATGGGAAGGATGGGCAGCAACCAGAGGACTTACTCGGCTAATTCCGACGATTACAAGCTCCTGGAAGAAGTCGGATATGGCGCCAGTGCTATCGTGTACAGAGCGATCTATATCCCGTTCAATGAAGTTATTGCTGTCAAGTGCTTGGATCTCGATCGCTGCAATAGCAATCTGGTATTGTGGTTTTGTTCTCTATTTGACTTGCGAGTTTTGCTGCCTTGATTGCGTGAGCTGTTATGTGTATTGATTTGTGGGGGATCATCTTAGGCTTCCTACTAGTTGGTGAGCTTGATTCATGTTTCTTGAGCTTCTACGTGTGTTTCTACAAATACTAAAGAATCTAGTTTTTCAAATTGAAGTAAGTTGAAGTGTTGAATGGACGCTTCTTAGTGCCAAATGCCAAGCTCGACTCTGTACTAAAGTCTAGAACTGACTACTTCAGTAAAAAAAAAAAAGGTACCATTCTTTATCGATTTTTGTATGGGGGTGCGTCTGTAGCTCTACCATGAGCTACAACAAGCTACTTTAGTAAGGCACTGCTCAAAGGTTTCTTAGGCGGAGATCTGTCACAGCGGCAGTAGTGGTTTCATTGTCTACTGAATAGGATCATAAGGCTGCCCTGGAAAGAGCTTTCCTTCTGTGTGATTCTTCTTTCGGTTATTACTTGGGCCCGGGATTACTTTGCCGTACCGTGAGGTCATTGTCATTACAAATAGAAAAAAGAAAAAAAAAAAGAAATTTAATTGGGTTACCTTTTGGCTGTAGAGGGTACACAAATGCAACACTTTGAAGTCATCTAAGTTTTGAAGATGGATGTTGCCCTAAGGATAGAGATGAAAACAAAAGCTTTGGTAATATCAGTTTAGAGTCCCACTTGATTAAATCTCAAATAAATATTGGAAAATGGAAAAATATATAATATTCTCTGAATCTAGAAGACAAATGTCTAGCTGGCCCAGAAAACTCCCATTTATCCTTTCGAGGAGTTTACATGGTATTTGGCTTTAGTTATCGAACATAACAAAACTGCTTTTGCTGTATCTCTGTGCCACATTAATGTAGCTAAAGTTGCCCAGGCTATTGAGAAGTTTGGTTTGTAATCATTATACTTTATGTTCTGGTGACTGAATTTGCTTTCACCTCATGTGAATGTACTGCAGGATGACATTCGTCGGGAGGCTCAGACAATGGCCTTGATAGAGCATTCAAATATCATAAAAGCCTACTGCTCATTTGTGGTTGATCACAACTTATGGGTTATCATGCCATTTATGGCAGAGGGTTCTTGTTTACACTTGATGAAAATAGCTTATCCCGATGGATTTGAAGAGAGTGCTATTTGTTCAATTCTTAAAGAAACCCTAAAGGCTATAGAATATCTTCATCGGCAAGGACACATTCATCGTGATGTTAAGGTTAGATATTCTTCTTTTCCCTTGCTTAATTAAATTTGGGGTTATGTTGGGAACATTCTTTTAGCTGTTTAGTATCCACTTTTATCTTTTATACGGTCGTACCATCCATTGCCATTTCAAGGAAATAAGTTCCGTCTCAAACATTTGAAGTGCAGGCTGGAAACATATTACTTGATACTAGTGGGGTGGTAAAACTGGCAGATTTTGGTGTTTCAGCATGCATGTTTGATACAGGAGATAGACAACGTTCTAGAAATACCTTTGTTGGAACACCTTGCTGGTAACTACTTGTTCAGTGAATTTACTTTTGTAGAAGGTCCCCACTTGCTTGTATGTACAGGACTTCCACTCCAATTTTGTTTTGAAGGATGGCGCCAGAGGTTTTACAGCCTGGAAGTGGATACAATTTCAAGTGAGTTTTTTCTTATGAGTAGAAAGAATTGTTTCACCTGCTATTATCCCCCTTCTTTTTGTTGTTTTATTATCATTGAGGTCCACCTCTTTAGAATTGTAAGTAAAGAAGACAAGAAATACATTAGTGGTTCTCTTTTGACTTTCAAATATGACTTCTGCAGTCGAACAAGCAGCATAAAAACGGTTCCAGTTTACTGGCGGTGACTATCTCCTTTTTATGTCTCTTGTCATATACCTCCATTAAACCCAGTTCAAGAGAATGGATGAAGCGTAAGAAAATCAAAAGAAATTATTCATGTATGTGGGATAACTTGACAATTATGAGAGGAATATAGATTTCGTTATATGCTTTTAATAAGAGGCTCTTTTTACCTGTTTCCTAAGACTGAGTTGTTTTAGTTAATAAATCTTTCTGATGTTGTTGATGGGTAATTTCACTGGAATTCTCATTTTCTTCCTTAATTTTTTAACAGACACATATAACTATATCATGGCGAATATTCTATCTTTGTTGACTCGGGTGCTCTATGTATGTACATAGGGCTGACATTTGGTCATTTGGTATCACCGCGCTGGAATTTGCTCATGGTCACGCACCTTTTTCAAAATACCCTCCAATGAAGGTAAATGAGAGTTCTCTAAACACACTTAAAAGATAATTTAAGGTACTTCATGCGTTCATACTTCAAAAGCTGGAATACTGAATTGATTTTCCTTTTTCAAGGTGCTCTTGATGACGATCCAAAATGCCCCACCTGGGCTTGATTATGATCGAGATAAAAAGTTTTCGAAGGTATCACTACTTCTTTCTATCAAGAGAGTTGCACGCTAAAGTAGTATGAGTTTGGTTGGAAACTTGAATTAATTATTTTGTACATAAAATATGTACTCAATCAATGCCTAGGAGGTGTTGTTGGTTGAACTCGCGAAGACTTATCCTTTATTTATTATGTTGGTACTATGTCAAAAAGCAGACTAGAGTAGTGAGAAACTTGATATAGCTAGGTCAGCATGCATTTATAGTAATATATATAGGACTGATTTATGAATTTATGGCTTTCAAAATAGTATTTTTCCTTCCATTTAATGGAAGTATTCTAATCAGAGTTTTTTCAGTTGTCATCAGCTCTTCAAAGAAATGATTGCCATGTGTCTTGTGAAAGACCAGACAAAGAGGCCAACTGCTGAGAAGTTGTTAAAGCATGCATTCTTTAAGAATGCCAAGCCTCCAGAGGTTACCGTAAAACCATTATTTACTGATTTACCTCCACTCTGGCAACGTGTGAAAGCCATCCAGGTTAGCTGCCACCTTTGAGTTATCTTATTTTTTTGCTTAATTTGTTACAGTACCTATACAAAACTTGCTCAAATCTTGCAGCTCAAGGATGCTGCACAACTAGCTCTAAAGAAAATGCCTTCAGCGGAGCAAGAAGCATTATCAATGGTGAGAAGCAAATTCTTTCTCTTTAAGACTGGCTATCTTGAAACCTATGAATGCTGATGAGTTTTGTTGTTGGATGACCTGGAAATTTTCTCAAGTCCAGAATATAATTATTCATGTGTTATGAGGGTGTTTTCTCTTATCTTTTCCTGACATTGAGAAATAAAATGCTGTTTCAATATTTAACATTAGTTGACTTCTATCCCTTGGTAGAGTAGACATTTATAAATTGTCGCCGGGCTCCTGAAAGATCTGCTCCTTGCGTCTTATTAATATATTCCGTGAGCATTATTCATATGAATTATGGTGCTTCTATTGGTTGGATCACTCTGGTATTTTGAAACTGACCATTGTTTCTTGGTGATGCCTTTTGTTCCCTGCAGAGTGAGTATCAGAGAGGAGTCAGTGCCTGGAATTTTGATGTTGAGGATCTAAAAGCCCAAGCTGCTATGGTGATTTTTCATATTCTGTCACTAACCTTGTGAATAGATGAATTGATACAGTTACAAGTTAATTATTTAATACTTCAATAGCTCCTACTAGTTACTTACTAAAAAGCCATAAATGACGATTTGTGAACCAATCTGCAGCTAAGAGATGATGATGACAATTATGATATACCAGAGGCTAAAGAATATGGGACATTAAAGCCATCTGTTAGCGAAAAGTTTATCAAATGTGTAAGTTGTACTTTTAACCGACAGAGTTTGTACTAATGTAGTCAGTGCCGTTCTGAATTTGTAAGACACGACTCCATATTATAAAGCTGTGGTGTAATAATGCTGGCATTTTTGGTTAAGCAGGATGCAGTTGATAATGAATACATTAGTGATGAAATTCAACCATCTCAACTGCCATTGAATAAGGCCAAGATTCCGGAGGATGATTTGGTTGATACTGATTCCCCAGAAAAACTTAGTTGTAAGAAAAGTGGAATAAACAATGATGTGATGATGTCTTCTCAAGAAACAGATCGTCAGTGCAAATTTAAAGTTCAGCCATTCAGAGTTCGCCAAACTCAAAGTGGGCCACTCATTACAGATGCTGTGCTTGGACATTCTACATCCGAGAAGAGGCGCCCCTCTGACTGGTACGAGCTATAGAATTAGTCTTAACCATCAACTTCCTTTGCTCATGCATATGACTGAAAAAATTAGGAGAATTCCAAGATATTTATTTGTACTTTATTGTATTGCATTGTCAGGTGTGAGTTTGAAAATGTTTTCTTAAATGAAAAACCTAAATTTGAGGTGCGAAGGGCACCGAGCTTTAGTGGTCCCTTGATGCTTCCTAATCGAGCTTCTGCAAATAGCCTTTCAGCTCCTATAAAGTCTTCTGGAGGTAAATTAAGTTGCATTATCATTTCTTTCTGTTACTTTATTTACCATCATTAAATTTGCCGTTTTATGTTCAACAGGATTTAGGGATTCCCTGGATGATAAAGCAAAGGCCAACTTGGTTCAATTCAAAGGGAGATTCTCAGTAACCTCTGAAAATCTAGATCTAGTTAAGGTATTTCTCCATTGGTTTTGGACCAGTTATTTTTAATGTCTTCTTTGCTCTTATTAGTAGTTACACGTTTGACAGGATATCCCCCTTAACATTTTTCCTCGTCGACAGGTACTTGATCAGAGGTTGCCGAAAAATTATCTTGTGACATTTTTGCTTGATAATGCTTTTGACTCATATATTTGCAGGGATCATCTTTAACGAAGTCTGCTAGTGTTGGTGAATGTATGTTCGACTCTAAACCCATGGTAATTAGCTCCACTATTCTAGTGTATTATTTTACACCATAACGAACTGAAAAGATGTAAAGAGAGGACAGTACGACCGATTATTAGGTTGAGCATTTGGTCTTGTATCTTTGACAGACTGTAAATTCCTTAAAAAAAGCCTGCAATAACAGCACCGTGCCAGGATCACTTGTACTGCCTCACCTTCAGAATCTTTACCAGCAGACCACACTTCAGCAGGTACTTACTATGAATGCTTCTTTTTTCTTCTTCTTTCAAAATGCCTGTTTTGTATTTTTAACAAGTTAACTGAGCTTGCTTTGTGACAGGAACTAATTTTAAGTCTGGTGAACAGCTTGCAACCAGCAAATGCAGATGGTAAGTGGAACCTTTTGTATCTCCCAGAATAGATGGAATATTTTTTCCCCATAAAGAAAAATGCTAAAATAACAAGACACTTACTTGACTGGACTAAAAATTCTTCAGGCAGTCAAAATGGAAAATTGCCGCTGCTGCGTCGCACTTCAGAAAGTAATGGAAATGTTAGTATACTGTTTCACCCTTCTCTCATGTATATTTGGTTGTGTATGTCCTATGCTTAAAGATGGATTTTATATTGCATTGCACTATGGCAGTGGCATGCTTCTACCGTGTTTTGGTGATTATGATGAATTTTCCATTTGGCCGTGAAATGAAATTGTGGCAATTAAATATTAACTACGCCTTGCCATGGGATTTGCTGTCCATTTTTCAATAGGCTGAACCAGCAGCAGCTCCAAGAGAGCAATTACTTCTGATTAAGGTTGCTGAACTTCAAGGGAGGATGATGAATTTGACTTATGAGTTGACGAAAGAACGGGTGAAATACATGCAAGTAAGTTGAGATTCTGCCTCATATACTTCTATGCCAATAATGTCTTGTTGAAGGGAAATTATTAGTTGCTCTTTTAGATAGTAGATTGATTAGATGACGAAATTATTAGTTGCTCTTTTAGACAGTAGATTAGATAACGTGTCGATCCATATTCTTTGTAGTAGGGTTAATAGCTAAGGTGGTGCACCCACATGCTCACCCCATGTGGTTATTTGTATGTTTTTTCCATGTGGTTTAGTGCACCTGCATATTTACAGGATGTGGTTAAAGCACCACTGTTACTCTTCCGTTCAATTCTTCCTTTAAATATTGCATTTTTTCTTCAAATTGATGATTTTGCCCTCATCATCGTTTTTAACCCTAAATCACGAATCAAACCCAGAATTGAATTTTTGGGTTTGAATTATTTAGGGTTAAAATAAATGAAGATCAGATAAACATGAGTGTAAAAATCGTCATTTTGACAAAAAAAATATTAATGTGTGAAAATAACATGTTCAAACACATGATTGCAAATATTAACATGGGTGGTGCAACAACATCAACAAGAATGTTGGTGTACTGATGAGTACCCTGAAATAGGTCCTCTATAGATGTTTAAAGATTTGTGATTATTTTTTTCTCTCACAATGCAACGATCTCTGATGCCTGATCCGTTCATTTTTTATGTGAAAATGAAATCTTTTGCATTTGAATGATGTTGTCTACCCTACAGTCACTTATATCTACAAAAAGTAACCTTTTTCGTTTTCACTAAGTTCAACTTTGTAGATTTTTCCTCTTTATTTTTAATCTCAAATTTTGTAGAATTTCATCCTTGTAGCAAAGTTTTTTTAATATAAAAAAAGAATTTTTGTATTGATGGTTTATAAATTGCAGTTGCAGCAGCAGCTTAATACACTATCAGGTCAGGAGGATACAATCTTTGAACCGTGAGAAGGCTAAGCCTGCAAAATCATCATCCGCATTTAAAGTTTGACCGTGTCTTGCTGTCGTTAATCAGATCAGATACTCGCAAAATCTCCAGACAGTAAATATTTGTTGTCTATTACAACAGAAGAATCAAGTATTATCGACCAACAATTATCTTCTGCAATTCTCAAAGGTACCAACGATAGGCTGCATTTTCATTTTCTGTACATGCTCTGAGCCGAACAACGAATTCTTCTTTAATAGCACCTGTGTGTGTATGTATTAGTGCAATATCTATTCCGAATACGATACAGAGTTGTTCTATTTATTGAAAATTGAAATGTAAAGTAATCTATGTTTCTGAGTGTCGATTACTTACAACTTCATGATTTGAAAGACTTGTTTTTCAAGTATTGATTGATTTGGTTCCGTGGTTGTGAAGAAAGACCTTGACCAGGGTTACATTGAGAGTTGCTTCAATCCAAATCTGTTTGTCAAGGTATAGAACCTTGAGAAGAAAAGAAACAGCAGAAGAGAGAAAGATTGCTCAATTGATCTTATTCATACACTGCCTTCCCTTATAATTATAAAGCAAGGAAATGAGGATTACAGAGCTCGTTCTGTTACAACGGCTTAACTACCCAACTATCACTATTTACAATTCAGATCCTCACCTTCTTCTATTATTCACTTGCACCCTCATTCTTTATAACACGTGACAAAACATCCCCTAAGGATCCGTGAGCTCGCGGATTAAAATCTGAAAAATAAACCTGCGTATCATCAAGGAATTTCCATGTTGCATCTGTCCTGCATCTGCCAAATGACGGCCACGCCAATGAACCAGCACCTTAACAACATGCTGAATATGCCGTTTAGCCAACTTGTGCTCCAAAATGGCCTCCGGAAGAAACAACATTCCTCCTATACCCTCCACCGATGGTAACGGGTTAAGCGTCCTTGTAATTCCATGAGCTCTTTTCAAAAGAGAAACGTGAAACGTCCTTGTAATTCCATGAACCAAGGAGTTGGCCAACAAATCCACCATGTACGCCACAAAGCTAAGCTGATCTTCTCCAAAATAAGGAAAGGGCCATAATACTTTGGACTAAGCTTGGTATGTGGAGTGGAACAAATCGACTGCTGCTGGAAGGGATGTAGCTTGAGAAACATCTAGTCATCCACATGGAATGACCGCTTCGACCTTCAACGATCCGCGAATTGCTTCATGTGATTAGCTGCTTGTGACAGATGTTGCCGCAACATACGCAACGTCTCTTTCCGATCCCTTCTTATACACAATATCATAGACATATCCCATAAGATTTGACAACCATGTATGTTGCAACAGAGTCGTCACTTTTTGCTCAAGGATGTGGTTCAAACTTCTGAACTGTCCGAATAGTAAAGCGCCCCGTGATCAAATAATAATGCCAATGTATTCCTCACCCAACTCTTCTTCAATCATAACTGATTCTTCTTCGTCTTCACCCTTTACCTCAATGAGAAACAACTTCCTCGTCTTGCATTTGAACAAATTTTTCCAGACACAAAAAACATTCGCCCTTGGCTCGTTTCATGTTTATTTCCTTACTCGTAAGAGTTTTGGTTGGGTGGGAACTCCTTTTAGCTGCTGAAGAATTGACTCCATACAATGGTGTAAGAAGGAGTGGTTTTAACCTGGTCGTGCTCGTCGGTGGTGGAATATGAAAAGAACTCGGAGTATAATGATTGCTCTGGCCCTTTACTGCAGAAGATAAAGTTGAATTTGTGATTTCTTATAATCTTGCCAATGAATATGCATCGTGCAACATTTCTGGTCGGAACATCTTCACCGGACGCCGCAACTCCACCTTCAATCCCCTTAAGAATATACTGACAACATATTCTTCACAGATTGTTACCTTGTTCAGTAATGCATCAAACTGACGACAGTATTCACGTAGGCTACCGGTCTGCATCAACGTGGTTAATTCCTCCCTTGCGTCTTCAAGCAAGGCATCCGAGGAACGAGCTTTGATCGCCCTCACATACTCTGGCCAAGACAAGTTGATCAATGACAACCGACGAGTCTTTATGTAAGATTGATGTCATTGCAATGCATCGCCTTCCAAGTGAACTATGACATACTGAAGTTTTTCCGATTCCGGCGTTTCATCCATGACAAAGAAATGATCGCACCTATACAAGATACAACCATCCTTGCAAATCGTCTCCATCAAACTTCGGAAAGTCTACCCTCCCCACGTGCATTGACTTGTGCGATGTGGCAGATCCTTGTGAATCTCCCGACAGATCTCTCGCACCGACTGCTGGTGCCGAACGAAAATATTGCTCTTGCTGCAATTCCATGCCCTTCATGATCGACTGAAGATTCTGGAAGGATTGGGCATGCTGCACATCCACTGCCTCAAGTGGCTCCTCCAACCGCTGTAGTAACTTCTCATGATCACGCAAGGTTTGCTCCACGTTGTCGGCCTACTGATTTTCGAGTTGTCACTGCCATCGCCACTCACCCCACCGAGGAACGAAGCTCTGATACCAATGTCAAGGTATAGAACCTTGAGAAGAAAAATAACAGCACAGAGGAGAGAAGGATTGCACAATTGCTCATTGATCTTTATTCATACACTTTCTTCCAAGGAAATGAGAATTCCAGAGCTCGTTCTGTTACAACGGCTTAACTACCCATCTATCACTATGTACAATTCAGATTCCCGCCTTCTTCTATTATTCACTTACACCCTTATTCTTTATAGCACGCGACATTGATTGGGTCTCTTATTGAAACATTGGATCTCCAATTAAGTTTGAATTGAATTGCATTTGGGACTCAGAAACTGTCATGTAACAGAATAAGTAGAAGGACCATATTAGCTATTCTTACATAGTTAGTTAGATTTAGCTATTATAAATACGATAGGAATGTATCGGTACAAGCATCTCAAAAAGTAAAAAAACGCTATCTTCTTCTCTGTGTAACTTCTTCTTCTCCTTTCCTTCTATTCTTGGTTCTTCACCTAATAGAAACCGATGAGGGATTGAGGTAGCTTGAATGAGGATCGGGCTGATGATCATAGAAGTCAGTAAGTATGCTGTTTGATTGCATCATCAAAATCTAAACTATCTGGGGAAAAAAATAAAAAAATGGGGTGAGAGAGGCTCGAACTCTCGACCTCAGGATAACTCGTTTGCTATGAGACCTACGCGCTAGCCAACTGCGCCACCACCCCTTTGGTATTTACCATTGATCATTAAACATGGTATCATTGAAAACTCCATAGAGTATAGACGACGGTCTTTATGTGTGGGAAGGGTAGAAGTAGAACTGTAGAAGTGAGGTTTTAGCAAAAGGAATGCTAACAGTGAGCAGAGGCATTTGGAAGCAGCAGCAGGGTTTATCATTCGCCTCCTTCTGCAGCCGCTTCTCTCTCCTTACCATGGCCGCTGCTACAAATAGGGTTTCGTCGCCTCCTTACTCCACTGGCTCTCCCATCTATTCGACGATAAAGCGCGTCGGCACACACAACGGTAGCTTCCACTGCGACGAGGCCCTCGGATGCTTCATGATTCGCCTCACTTCCAAGTTCTCCGATGCTGAAATAATTCGAACCCGCGATCCTCAGGTCATCCTTGTTCTCTTTGGCGCCAATTTGCTAGTTGTTGATGGAAAATTGAAAATTTAGGGATTCCAGTTTCCTTGTTTAGGGTAGGGAAGGGTTTATAATTCATAGTAAAGGTCGTGGACTAGTGAGGTTATCGCATTTGCGATTGGATTTCGATGTCTTTATCGTCTGTAACAGGATTTATAGCTATCTGTTTGCTAATTGTTGCATAGTCGATTCCTTTAGTCTCTGGATTTCCTTTTTCTCTGAGTAACCCGTGTTCTAGACTGAGTAGAAGAATCTATTTCGTGGGAGACTGCTGATTGGTTATAGAACATTGCTCTAATTTAATAGGTATTGGAGGGCCTAGATGCTGTGCTTGATGTTGGGGGTGTCTATGATCCAAGCCGAGACCGATATGATCATCACCAAAAAGGATTTGGAGAGGTCTTTGGATATGGTTTCTTGACCAAGCTCAGCAGTGCTGGTCTTGTTTATAAGGTAATTTTTTTTCTTGTAGTAATATTTTCTTTCCTAACATAGCTCTCAAAGGAGAGTATTCAGTCCATTTGCACCCTGTGTTTATAATTGCAGCACTTTGGAAAGGAAATCATCGCTAAAGAGCTCCAAGTTAATGAGGACCATCCAGATGTGCTTCGTTTGTATTTGGCTGTTTACAAGAGTTTCATGGAGGTACAAATTTCTCATTTTTCCATAACAATATCACCTTTACTAGAGTATTCTAGAACTTTTTCTTTAATCTACCGTGGTGTAGTTGATGTCTGTTCTTGTTGGATAATGGATGCTATATATGCTTGCTGGATGTTTGAATGTAGAGTATATTCCACTAACCTATGATGCTGATTCTTACCTATTGTATCTCTACAATTTGTTTTATTTAAGTTATTTTGATATTAATCAGATAATGCTGATTATATCATATGGACTATTTAGTGCAGATGTTTTTTTTTTAAAGATGGATTGAAGATTTTGACTTACAGTTCTGCTAGTTGATGATTGTATAATATCTTGATTGAATTGATATTATATCAGGCAATTGATGCCATTGACAACGGAGTCAATCAGTACGATACAGATAAGCCACCACGATACCTGAATAATACTCATTTATCTTCAAGAGTGGGGAAACTTAATCTGGACTGGACAGATATTGACCAGTCTGCTGAGAAGGAAAATGAAGCATTTCAAAGAGCAATGGCTTTGGCAGGCAGTGAATTTTTGGATGTATGATTTCTTCTCAATTGGATGCAATTCCATTCACAAAATATCGTCATCTAGACTTCAGGGTTACATAATTTGTTCCATGTAAATTAAATATTCTTTAGAGATCTGAACTCTGTTTGGGCTTTAATTTCCAGAGTGTTAGGTATTATGCAAGGTCGTGGCTACCGGCAAGGACAATTGTGTTGCAGTGTCTTGAAGCAAGACATGAAGTGGACCCCAGTGGGGAAATTATGGTCCTAGACAGATTTTGTCCGGTAATTAATTTACTAAGTATCAGCAGTATAAACTATGCACTGATTTATTTTGCATTTGGTACGTTATTGAATGCTAATCATTTCACTGAAATATAATAGGGTATTCAGTCGGGGCATAGTGGTTGCTGATATTTTGAGTTTTTATTATTATCATGTGAACAGTGGAAGCTTCACTTGTTCGAGCTGGAGGGAGAGATGAAAATTGATCCTTTGATCAAATATGTTCTATATCAGGTACTTATTCATTCATTCATTTCACGCCTTTTCTGATCAACTATTGTGTCTAAACTAGATAGACGACTTGCAAAGGAACTTCTTCCATGTTCACTGGTGCAAGTTCCTAGAGAAGTCACTGATGAGTATCATATGTTATATCTCAAACTAATTTGATGATTTTAGTCAGCAAATCTTATAATTCATCTGTGTTGTATCATGCACAATTTTTCTGTGTTATTCTATTTTGTTGCAAATGTTTTTCTTCATGCACAATTGTCTGTCTAAACTACTAACTTTGGACATAAATTGTGTGTTTGATCCTAATCATGAAAAACTCTGACAGGATGACAGAAGCAAACAATGGCGAATTCAAGCAGTTGCAGTGACTCCCGACAGCTTTGAGAGCCGAAAGGCACTCCCGACTCAGTGGAGAGGACTAAGGGACGATGATCTCTCCAACGTGTCTGGAATTCCGGGTGGTGTGTTTGTGCACATGAGTGGCTTCATTGGCGGGAACCAGACTTTGAAGGGTGCTCTTGCCATGGCTCAAGCTGCATTGAAGCTATGATTTTTGGAATGGTAGACTGAATTTACATATTCAGTCATATTATCATATTCTGTTTCTATTGGATCATTATTTCGGTTGTAATATCACATGAGTATTATCACATTCTGTTGTAATTTTTCGCTGAAATAATTGCATTCACTTTTGTGAATTAATTTTTGTAGGGTTACAAATAATTTAAGGGTGACTTTTATCACATATAGGAGTCTTTTTCACATTTTCTACGCACTTGATCAAAATTTGAAATAGTGAAGTTCTAAGTTCCGCTCTCTTTTAGTCATTTTTGGGCTTCCATTAAAATTCGGGTATAGGTATTGTTCGGTTTGTTAAGGGAAATATCATGTTTATTTTACTTTGACGACACAGTTGTATTTTGTAACGTAATCGTCTCATTTTTCTCTTACATAAATCTCTTAGGCGAGAAGGTAAAATTGTCTTGAGAAAATCATGCACCCTCTAGCCTCAATTAAACCGAAAAAAAAATTCATCGATCAATTTTGTCATCTTGCAATACTTGCAGGTTATCGTAGAATTTTTATAAGGGAAAAGTTTAAAAATAGGACATGATGTTTGACAAAAATGGTTTTTGGTGCCATATGTTTTTTGACGATGGTTTTTTGTATAACATGTTTCAAATTGATGGTAATTGGACCTTCCGTCCACCTATCGTTTGATTGTCACGTTAAGTAGTCACGTGATATTCAATTTTCCTTATTTTTTTAAGCATCAATTAATAAAAGACGATAATACCCTCTTCCCATATCCCACCGTTTCCTAAGCTTCCTTACCCTTTTGGAGCAACAGTTTGCCTCATGTCCCTGACTGCAAAACGACCAATAGGAGGGTATGTAAAAAAGGTCTCCACAACCATGGGCTTGGTCGGAATCATCTTAACCATACCAGCATGATCATTAAAATTGACCTTGGAAAATCTTATGACATAATTGAATGAGATTTCATCAGAAGTACTCTTCAATATTTTAAATTTCATGGTACAATCATTAGGTTGATCATGAATTGTATCTGCATTTCTTCGATTGAAATTTTATTTAATGGGGATTAACTCGATACATTTTACCCCACAAGGGGTATTAGACAAGGTGATCTTTTATCCCCATATATCTTCATCATTTGCATGAAATATCTGGCTTTTCTTATTGATGACAAAGTGATGTAGGTTCAATGGAAAAGAATAAAAGTTGGAAGAGGTAGCATGAATATGTCTCACCTGTTTTTTATGATGACTTCATTCTCATGGGAGAGACTACTCTTGAAAATTGTAATTGCATCAACTCGATTTGGAAAACTTTTGTGCAATTTCGGGCCAAAGAGTCAACTAGGATAAGTCGACAATTTTCTTCGCCAAAAATGTTTTAGGTACTATAAGAAACGATTTTTCAAAAGTATTATCATTCAAGATGGTGGAAAATTTTGGGTCTTATCTCGGCTTCCCCCTTGAATTGTCCAATTCGAAAGTTAATTCCTTTAACTTTATCGTGGATAAAGTAAAGAACAAACTTTCGGGTTGGCGGACTAATCTTTTATCAATGGCAGATAGAGTCACCTTGGTAAATTCGATTTTGTTTAGTATTCATTCATACTATACGCAAAATACTATGATTCATATTGCAGTTTGTAAAGAACTGGATGAGATAAACATGAATTTTGTTTGGGGCTCCATGGACCAGAAGAGGAAAATTCATCTTATCAGTTGGGAAGAAATTACAAAACTCAAAAGGCTTGGGGGGCTAGGAATTCAATCAACAATATTTCAAAATACATCTTTGTTAGGTAGCTTTGCTTGGAGATTGAAAAAGGAAACGAGTATGTGGACCACGATTCTTAGACAACGAACTTTGAGTCGAACAAAACACCTTATAATTGGAAATCAATTAATGAAGGTATGCATACTCTTAAACTGGGAGTTTGATGGGTGGTGGCTAATGGTAGAGATATTAAATTTTGGCATGATGTTTGGGTGAGTGATAAAACTTTGTGTTCTTCTATATATGGTCCACTTTCGCATGATGGTAGGGGATGTCTTCCTTAATAGCGAGTGGAACCTAGATAAAACTATTTTTGAATTTTCTAAAATCATGTTGGATCAACTGCTAAGCATTCCAGGTGATCGAAAAAATGAATCGTTGGATAGACAAATTTGGAATTGCTCTAGGTCAGGTAACTTTACAACTGCTTCTGCCTAATATCTTTTAGCGGATCAAGTTAGTAATAGTCAGGTTCAGGATCAATGGGATTGAGTCTGGAAAACTACAACAATTTCAAAAATTTAATATTTCGTTTGGATGTGTCTGGAAAAAAAATTAATCACATTTTGCGTGGACTTGACCATGCACAAAAAATGTGAAACTCTTTTATTTCACCATCAAAAGTTGGGTTATCATAGATGGATTAATGCTGGCAAAATATCTCAGTTTCAAATCAATTCACTTAGAAACATATGCTCAGTCAACTCATAAGCTTATCTATGATGAAAAAATTTCAAATCTTAAACTAATGTCCATCATTACGGATTGTAAGAAACTCATGATGCATTTCGACGTAATGAAATTTCGACATGTCTATCGAGAAGCTAATGCACTTGCTGACACCATGGAAGCAATGAAGATTAACCAGAGTTAAATCTACGTTATTCATGAAACTCCACTTACGGAAACAACAAACGATATCCAAAAGGACAACGTGAGTTTGTCTACTCAAGGACAATAAACTGTAGTTAATTCTTATGTTATAGTAAGGATTAGGGTGTGAATTTCTCTCACCCAACTTGTTTTTAGTTTACCTTATCTATGGAAAAAAAAAAATCGACTCACATTTCATTACTAGACCGGTAAGATCCTTTACGGGATATTATTGCTCTCCTTCTCACCCACAATTTCTCTTTTAAGAAAATCATAGTGATTGTTATCAGGATTTCGATGATAAAAATGTACCGAATCGATTCCTAATTAAATGGAATTTTGATCGAGTTCGACAATATATAGGAATTAAGAGAAAACAGGGCAACCATCAACAACCACCCCGACCGCTGTCGGGCAAGAAGCTAAAGAACAGCCATCGAGGTTGTTCCCCCACCAGTCGAGGCTGACGCCCTCCAACTCCAAACACAAATATATAAGCACCCCCATGAAAGCAAGGCCCGCATCTAAGGCCCCCGACATGACATAATTGTATCTCTTCCATACCTCAGGATAGTATCGATAAACGACGAACCCCGACACGAACCCTGCAATGATCCAAGTCGTGTAGTTAACTGCCGTAGCAGGAGGCATCATCCCGGTGGCTCCGATCAACACAGGCATGTTGATGAGTCCGATCCACTCTTGCTGTGGGAAGGCCTTGTAGGCTAGCCATACTAGGAGCGGGGCGACTGCGCCGCCCAGGAAGAACCAATTGACGGCCTCGTAAGTTCCCTCGTCGCCGAAGATTCTTCTGGGGCCGATGAGACCCCAAATCACCGATGCATCGTAAAACACGGTGTCGCCCGGGCAAGTCCATGGACTGTTGGAGGACGTCGTATCGCAGATGTCTGGGATCGTCTCCATGAGCCACCATGCGGTGCTCAAGTACACGATACCGGCTATTAGGGTTCCCAGTACCTACGATAAGGAGAAGACATTGTTATGAATATGATAGCTTTTTTGTTCAGTGTTAAAAACATCTTTGAAGATGGATAATTTGTGAATTAAATCTTTTTAGATAAATTGGTAACTGGATTTATATAAATTGACATACTCTGTTTTTAATTTATTTATTATTAAGTAGTAACAAAACTTTGTGCAAATTACTACCTTAATTTTAAAATACAAATATATCAAATATTAGTTGAACTTCCTAAAATTTTACAACTTCCTAGTTAAACTTTAGATAAATTAAAGATTTACTAGGAGTTTGCAACAAAACCAATTAGACCATGACCGGACCATAATCGATCGAAACTGGATCAAAAAGACTTGGACCGTTTGTGAACCGAAACCAATGGTCTTGCCTTAACGGTCTTATTGGTCCTACTCTTAACTTCGGTCTTATACCATTGGAGACGACAGAATCTGACCGGTAAGACGGTTTTGTTATATTAATTAAATTAATTTCAATTTTATTGATTAATATTTTGTGAAAATATAAAATTATATGTATGGACGATCTAAGATTGAAAATACCAAGATCGTATCAAACGGTCTTAATGGTTTCGATTTCAAGACCGAAAATAGAGGATTGAAAATTTTGATCCCTGTTTCAAGACCGAACTAGGTCGGACCGAGACGAATTTTGCTCACCCCTACAATTTATCAATTGAATGTTGATGACATGTGCACTTATCCATCTACATTACCATTTAATAGGACATATTGCAGTTTTGTATAAGTTAAACTTTCAAGTTACTCTAAAGCACTGCCAATTTAGTATACATACTCGATTTGTTAGTATAAGATAATCTGAGTCACCTGAGCCATGAACATTGTCTTTGGAGGGATCTTCATGTAATGACCAAGCTTGAAGTCTTGCAAGAAGGTTATTGCTTGTGTCATGCTAATGTACCCGTACACCTTGAAGCACATATTTGCAACCGGATACCCGGGATAAAGGTACCCGATGATGTACTCCGTGATGATGTTTAGACCCGGCGTCTGCCATGGACGGACGGACACAGATATAAAACACGTTACAACAGTTACACAATATAGAGGTTTGGACTAAATTGTAATATTTTGAAAGTATAAGGATCAATATGCAAAATAATCAACATTTAGTATCATCATGAAAATCATGTATATCATTGAAATTGACTCTAAAATTGACAAAATTTCAAACTGAGACCCGTGAGGTGCATAATATTCTTAAGACAATTTCGTCCCCCTCACCCGCAGGTTCGTACTTAAGGGCTCATGGGACGATCACCTCAGATAATACAACAGTGTCATTAGACAGAAACTTGCACACTGAGCTTCTCCTAATCGAAACAGACCAATTGACCGAACACGATAGTTAATGCGAAAGAAAGGTCAAACATGACTATTTAAACGAATCTAACGAATGTCAACACAATCGTCAGAGGAGAAGAAAATTAACTATATTTTTCTTTTTACTTAGTTTTAAAAATGAGAACTTTTTTTATAAGGTAAAAACTATATGAGATTGTAAAACTACTCAATATAGTACAATTTTTATTCACCTTAGGGTTTTTGTGCAAATTTGACTTAATTACAAAACTAATCCAAACTTACAAAATTTTGATAAAAAAAAAGTCCATTTTTTTTTCAACAACTCGAACATATATGCACTAAATTTCTAATTTCGTCCCTACCTAACTACGTCCCTACGTCCGAGATTAATTAGTGGTGATTACCTGATTAGTAATGGCGGTAATAATGCCGATGGGTAGGGTGAATGAGATGGCGATCGCGCAGGCAAGTAGGACACCCCACCATGGCAATTGTAGCTCACTGTTGTAGTATTGGCAAGCAAACACTGTGGCTGCAATGTTCACCACAAGTATGCACCAGAACCACCACTCAGGAACTTGGCTGTACCTCCTCATTAGCCTGGTGTGGACATCTGCTGTTGTATCGCCGAAACTAGCTTTGCTCTGCTCCCAGATTTCTCTGCAGTTTAATGTAGGAAAAATACAGGGGAGCAAATTTTATTAGGTGGGTTGTTACATTTTAATTCAGAAATAGTATGATTATTTTAAAATTAACGTTACTTCAAAAAAGAATTAACTGTAGTCTTTTTATTTAAAACTATTCGAGTTTTTTTTTTCTACATATACTTTCAGAGCTAACAAAATAAGCAACCTCCATTTATTTTTTTTCTGTTCGATTTCGAGTTTCTCCTTTAAAATTTGACCAGGATCCGAGCTCCCTCAATTGGAGTTCAATCGAGCCCTAATCGAATTAGAACTTAATTGTAATAATTGAAAAAGTTTGAAAGTGTTAAATTGTTATATTTTTGAAATTTTTTATTATCATTACAATTTTCAAAACTTATTATGTTAAATTTGGATAAAAATATTGACGGATGGAGCTAAATATGATGAAATTTTTTTTTACAATTTAAATTTTAAATGAGCAAATCGAAATATCTTATCAAACATTAGGCGACAATGCAATATTTAACTATATATACAAATGATTGATCCACATTTTTTTCTTGAAAAAAACAATATAATAATACTTAAATATTTGGAAAAAATCTAAAAAATCAAGAAAATTTTGAGTTTTTTAATATAATAGTTTTATTGAAATTATAAAATAAAATACATATTTTTCTATTTCAATTTTGTAGATTTCCCATATTTTTTTAAAAAATATATAATATTTTACATAGTAAACTAAAGCTATGTTGACCTATAAATTTTCATCCCAATTTGACAAAAATAAATAAAGGTTGCTAAATGCTAATTGCTTTTATTATGTAAGTTTGGGTAATAAAATTTAAATATTAAATATTTTTTTATAAAGTAACAAAAAAAGTCATACATTAGTTGATCCAAAAAAAAAACCTTCAACCATTTATGCCCCCATTTCATCCTCTTTTTTTATTTTTAATTCGGCATTGTTTGCGTACCTTCCATGAAATAACAGAACATGCACCACAGTGGCGGTAAGAGCTGCGAATCCAACCCCATAAGTCATGGCGAAGAACGTGCTTAAATACAACGGCCCTTCCTTCTCGTACGCCGCGATATCCAGATGGAAATTGGAGTCAATAATCTCCGAAATATTGTATTCCTGTCCACTCGCGGTGAACAGATCATCGGAGAAGATCGGAAACGTCTTGGCCTTATAAACATCAAGCCAATAACATATCGGGGTTAACACATACATGACGAACACGAACCCCGCTGCAACGTTAGCAGTGGCGAACCAAGGGCTAGCAAGCGGGCTGCCGAGGTAGGCCGAGATTGTGGACCAATCCAGACCGACAGCGGCGATTCCGAGACCGTAGAGGCCAGAACCGAGCTGTTGGGCAAAGACGGACCCAGGCCAGATCCAGCAGATCCACGAGAGGGAAGTTAGCATAGAGAAGAGGTAGCCTGGAAAAATGTAGTAGGCGAAGCTGCAGATGAAGGCGATGATGAAGAACTGGATTCGAGTCACACCGCCCTTGCTCCGTTCTTCTTTCTCGTGCAGCGCTCTGGTACGTTACAGATCAGACAATCAGTAAGTCAAACTGAGTCAAATGAGAGGGGTTTCAATTTTAATTTAGGCTAAAATACGACATTACCTCCTAAATTTTACACCGATTTTAAAAATTTTCTCTTCAATTTAAAGTTTCCCCTAATGTTTGGAAATGATGAAAAATCTTCTCTTAACATATGATTTTTCAAGGGGGATTTTTCATCATTTCCAACACATTAGAGAGAGACCTTAAACTTTAAGAAGCAATTTTAAAATTAGCGTAAAATTTAGGCGGTGATGTTGTATTTAACCATTTATTTATATGATATGAATACCAACTAATATAGGACTATAGGAGTATCCGAAAAAGAAAAAAAAAATATGAAAATGATGTAATATATTTGTATTAAACATTTTTTAAATTCAAAATATTTTAGATGACTCACAATATGAAAACTATAATAATTTCGTTAATTTTCATTCAAAATCTGTTAAATACATTTAAATTTACTGAATTAATTCAATAATTTTTCAAATATTTTAATGAATAATTGATAACTTATACTAATGTTATTTGAATCAATTATAATATTAATGTGAGTTATTAAAATTTAATGGTGCATTCATAAATTTAAAGAGAATTTTAACAGGATGGAGAGAAAGTGCACTGACCATCAGTCATAAAAAAATGTTGTGTAAGAAAAGTTTTGTTAAAATTTTATTTTCACAACTCCTCTATGATTATGAAAGTTAGATACTATCCAAAATAATGAGTTTGTAAAATATCTAAAGAGTCCCCAAACAATCAATATATACAGAATCTAACCATTATTTCATTATTTGTCGGATTGAGGAAAATGATGAATAAAAGACAGCTTGGGTAACACGACAAATAAGATTTATGAACTCTTGCCAACCAATCAATCAGCCCCTTATCACAACGGAGGCTCGCTGGAAGCTCACCGGAAATGCCATTGTGGACGTTTGACGGTGGTCGGAAATTCAGAATTTGCAGTCAAAAAAGGAATTAAACGACGGAATTTAGTTACCTGAAAAGAGAGACCTGGACCAAATTCGCCGGCCACCACATTGCCGCCGGCTCCACCAAATACCTTCTGAATATACCTGCCCATCCGAACCCTAACACCTACCATTCAAAATCCTTCACCGCAGTGAATATTCAAAATATTAACGGAACAAAATAAATAAAAATAACCAAAAGAGATATAAAAAGATTCAATTGAAAAGAATAACGAAATCTGATTCGTCATGCATAAATATTTTGATATATATATATATTGATCATTAAATACAGAAAAAAAATTAACCTTTCAATGACAAAGATGGAACAAAAGAGGACTGTTTGGTGATCCATTTTTTGCTGCCTAACTACTAACTAGTTGTTGCTGTTGGGAAAAAATGTTTTTTGTTTTTCAGAGATAATATATGGTTATTTTTTCAGTTTTTTTATTACTATTTAACAAAATATTATATTATATTACTGCAAAAGAGTATCAATTTTTATTTTTTTTTAGTGGAGAGGGGGAATAAAGTTATTGCCTTTTTTTTTTTTTTTTTTAATTTCATGAGGAAATAGTAATTGAAATAATAAATGAAAACTCTAACGTTTCCATAAAATAGGGAGGGAGGGAGAGGGAACAGTTGACCAGCTAGAAGCAGCTGACCTGTGTTGTAATGATCACGATGAGGGAGACAAAGAAGGTGATGTTCTTCTTATAGAAAACCTTGACAACGGTGACGATATGGATAGCGTAGACGGTACCGGCGCCGGAGTTGGCGAAGATGGTGATCAGCACATGCTCCTTCACGTTGAAAGGCCCAGGGTTGAGCGTGAACTCCCACCGCCTTCCCTTGAAGAACACCCTGTCGGTGATCTTGTCTGCCATGAGCTGACCCAGCGGCACCACCGCGATCTGGGCGGATATGGCGGTGATCGACATCGGCTCCGTTCGGTACCAGAAGAACTGGTTCAAAAACGACAGGACAACGCACGACACGGTCCCGAGGACCCACATCCGAAATGTAAGTACCGGGAGGGAAGGGTCGTCGGTGGTCGGAACTGTCAGGGCCACCTGTCGGACTGGGGAGTTCTCCTCCTCCTCTTCTTCCTCGGTGACCTCCGAAGGCGACGCTCCGGTCGGATTTTCCTCATCCCTGAATACTGCCAATTGCAACCACACAAAAAATATATTGGAAAATGAAAATAGTGTCCGTGGAATAAGTTGTAGAACTGTAAAAGAAGAACTTACGGAGAGGAGCTCTGATTTCTTGAGTTGGTTCTTCCATGGCCTTCCCTTCCACGGAGATATGGTCTCTCCCTGTCTTCTTCTTCTAGCTACCTCAGAGATTCTTCTGTCTTAATTTTTTCCTTTTATTATTAATAATAATAAAATTACAGATACAGTTTAACTATTTGACGTTGATGAGTTGTTGAGGAGCTGAACCACGTGCAAGGCGCATGCAGGCTGGCTTTGATCGATCTTTCTTCTTTCTCCACTCCACCCTATTGAATACAAATTGTTATTTAGTCCCTATACTTACTTAAAAGTTATAATATGGCTCTCTATCTTGATCAGACTACCAGACTGGTTTGAATCATATCCGACGAGCTCGTTTAAAAGTGTGGAGATGGTCTTTGGGGCGCCCAATTTAACCACATAATTGGAGTTTATTGGGTGAATAATAAAATTAGTTTAGTTATTATTAATGAGATTAGATATATTATTAATACAAATATAGTAAATTTAATTATAAATTTAATATTATTCTATAAATATTTAAAAATCATTATATGTCCTCATTTATTATGAAGGTAAAGATAGAGCTTAACAGTGGACCGAAAAGTTTTTCAAGTCCAACTTTTAAAGTTTAACGAATAATCAATCTGTAAAATAAAATTTAATAATATTTGTAATATTTTAATTATTATTTTAAATGTCTACTCATTCTATTTTTTCTTACTTAAGACATGTATAATTTAATTTCTAATCTAAAATAATTTTATCAAGTTATTGAAAACGTGTTAAATTAAAGTCAATTAACTCCTTGCCATTAAATGTGAGTTGCAATCATTTTTCGGTACATGTATTTCTACTTTAGAAAATATAAGAAATTATACTTACTTTTCAAAGTATTTTTATACATATACAGATTTATATATATATTAACTTTATTCAAAATGACGTTAACTAACTTTGCAGATTTCACCCGCGAGTCAAGAAAAAGAGATTCAAAGAATCTAAGTTAGCGTCACGCAAAAGTATAGTTAGTTAGGCGGGTCCCATATCCAAATAAGAAGTGGATCCCATAGTCGCCTTATGCATGACCATTCCATTTTTTGTATTCTAATCTTAAAAGTCAAAATGTACGTGATTACTCAAATATATGAAGTTAAGGAGAATTTAATTCAGATTGACGTTTTTTCTTTTCTTTAGCATTGTTCTGATTTAACAAAAGCGTTGAACTGTTTAGGATTTAGGGTTTCGTTATGAATATATAAATATGATTATTTAGATTAGTATATGTAAAAATAAATGAAAATGGTAGTGTTAAACTATAATTTCTCTGTATGTGCATCAATAAAAAAAGATTTATAAGAGATTTGATATCAGTCATAAAATATATCCATTGGAAATTTTAACTGTATATAATCATACTTAAGTAATTTAATTTGAAGATTATCAGACTTTAGAATGTCACAATCTGCAAACAAGGAAGAAGTCAAAAAACCTAGAAGACTAGAGGGAACAAATGTCCGAAGTAAATATGGGTCAAAAGTAAATCTGAAATGTTGACATACCTGAAATATACTTGACTACTAGCTCAAGTGTCAACAAAGCAGAATAGTGATTGGTGTATAAGTAATGTAAACAAACATGTTCTGTAATCAGATTTTATCAATCAAATTATTCAGTTTTCCATACTTATTGTTTTCACTTAGCCAACATGGTATCAGAGCAGGACCACAATTCATTCTAGGACTGTGTTCTTTGTTTTCTGGTTGCTCATCATCTACCAACATGTCCGACACCGAAAGTCATTCCCAAACCCAAACAGATTCAGATCTCAGCGATGACGACCTAACCCTCAAAATAGTCAACCTCCTTAAAAACGGCCTCAACCTCAATCAAAACCAGTCCAAGGACTTACCAGAAAAAAATTACGGTGAGTACAAAGCTTAATAACCAGAATTATCATATTTGGGTCAGATTGATGCAGATAGCTATTGGAGGTAGGGGTGTATGCAACATCTTACCGGAGAACCGGAACCCCCAAACCGAACTGAACCCGGTCATGAAAGGTGGCAACAAGACGACCTAGTCGTTTTTTCATGGATGATTCAGAATATCGATCCATGACTAGCAAATAATGTTGCACACTACCTTACACCCCGAGATCTATGGAAGGAATTACAAACTACTTACAGAAGTGGTGAGGATGCATTACAAATTTTTGATTTACATAACAAAGTTGCAAAGATGGTTTAGGAGGCAATGACACTCGAAGAATTTTGGCTTACGATGCAATCTCTATGGGGAGAAATCGAAGCCAGAAGACCGAATCTGATGGTGTGTAACCACGACATTACAACATACAATTAGCTTTGGACCGAAACAAAGTGTATCAATTCTTGAGAGGAATTGATACCAAATTTGATGGGATCAAACAGGAAGTCCTTCGACATAACCGAATACTCTCAGTCGAGGAAGCGTATGCTTCCATCCGAAAGGAAGCCGCCAGGCTCCACATCCTGGGAGCGGCAATCACCGGTGACGGACCATCATCGAGTTCAGACTACGAGTTACATGCTAGGGAGAGACAATACCAACAACAAACACAACAAAAGGTTTCCGACCAACACAGAATCGGTCGGAAACAACCGGGAAACCTGGTGGTTCGTCATCATGAATAGACAAATCCAAGCTCAAATATACACATTGCGGGAAGAATCGACATACCAAAGAGGGGTGTTTCCAGCTGGTCGGGTACCCGGAGTGGTGGGACGAGAGCCTCGCGGAGAAGGATCGAAACCGTGCTGTCGTCGCAACGAGCAACTCCACGACGACCATCATCGGAGGCGGCACCGGCAACGGACAACCCGAGGATAGAGTCGGAGGAGTAGCCGACGCAGGAAGGGGTTCCTCCTTCCGCTGGACTCCACCGTGGCGACCAGCCTCCGAAGGCAGCCCTCCCTTCGCCGGAATCGCGGGGTTCGGCGGAAACCCTAGCTGTACAAGGAGCAGTTACCATGAAGGAAATATAAATCGGGACAGGGACCACATACCAGCATACGACGGCGAAGGGGTCGGCCGGAACCCTAGCGAGGCGAGGAGCCGGGAATGGCTCATCGGGCCAAACCCTAGCAGAGCAAAGGAGCAGCCGAAGGGAGCAAATGAACAAGAAGGATGTTGGTTTAACAAAGGAGCGGCTGATGAAGGTATATGGACTTGGAAATTGCATCCAAGTCCCTCTACTCCTAACCCTAGCATTTTTTGCCCAAATTTTATTAAAACTGACAGAATAGCCATTGATTAATGCAAATCAGTCCCTCAACATTTGACACAGACTTATTCAGTCCAACATAAAACCAGACTTAAAAATCATCAGTGAATTTTTTACTACGGTGCAATAGATACTATGACATATGATTCAAGTGATCTTGTTAATATTATGAGATCCCATATTGAATATATTAAAATGGCGGATGGAGGGAAGACCCCAGTTACGGGAATGTGCACCGTAGAAATTTCACCAGCTTTGAAGATATCAAATTGTCTCCTAGTTCCGACACTCTCGAATAAATTGTTATCAGTGTCTCATGTCATTAAGGAGATGAATTGTACTATGGTGATGGATTCAGATTTTTGTGTATTGTAGGATATCCAAATAGGGGTGATTATTGGGTGTGACACTGAACGCGCGGGTCTATACTACGTTGACGAAATGGCTCAACCAGGTTCGGTGTTGCTTTTCTCATGGATCTACAGAACGAGAGGCTTGGCTATGGCATAGGAGATTGGGGCATCCATCCTCAGGTTATCTAAAACTCTTGTTCCCCCAGTTGTTTTTGAATAAGAGTAGTAATCTTTTTTGTGGAACTTGTATTCTTGCAAAAAGTCATAGAGAAACTTTTAAGCCACATAATACTCACATGAAGTCTATTTTTTCCTTAGTAAATTCTATTGTGTGGGGTTCAACACCTATATATGGGGGTAACGGTCTCAGATATTTTGTGTTGTTTGTAGATAATTGCACTAGTATGACATGGGTGTATTTTTTAAAGCAAAAATCCGAAGTGTGTGACAAATTCACTCACTTCGTCAAAATGATCCAAACTCAGTTTCAGAAAAATATTCAAGTCCTCCGGTCTGATAATGGAGGGAAATTTGTCAACCAAAATATGAAAAAAAAAACTTTTCAGAAAAATGAATTATTCATCAGACTTCCTGTATACACACTACAGAATAGAATGGTGTGGCAGAAATAAAAAATCGCATAATACTCGAAATGACAAGATCTCTCCTTATCGAGTCCAAAGTACCAAAATATTTATGGTCTGAAACTGTTGCAACAGACACGTATCTTCTAAATCGTCTTCCTACAAAGATCCTACATCTCCAAACACTGATACACGTCCTGTCCGAAATTACAAAAGTACCCCCATACCTCAGCTTAACTCCTCGTGTCTTTGGATGCTCTATGTTCGTACATATACCAAAAATTGACCGCACCAAATTTGATCCATGTGCAGTCAAGTGTGTGTTTGTAGGATATGGAGTTAATCAAAAAGGGTATCGGTGTTATGATCTTAAAAATCGGCACACGTTCATCACTATGAAGTGTGATTTTCTTGAAACAGAATATTTCTACCACCAATCTAGTATTCAGGGGGGAATCAGATAGTTGATCCACTAGATTGGGTAAGTAGTCCAAATATATCCTATGATAGCCAGAGTCCCTCTTATGATGATCCAATTAAGTTGGCTGACCGAACCAGTGAGACATCATCTGAAACACCAGTAACGACCAGCAAGCTAAGGGTCACAACTCATAGTCCCTTGTTTGAGGTATCCGAGACAAGCCCGGTAAGTCTGTCTGAACCTCAAAATATCAATATAGTTGAGGATATTGATATTGAAGAATATGAGGAACCAAGGACGGAAGGATACAAATTACCCCAGAGAGAAAATCGAGGACGACCACCAAGAAGATACACACCGGATAGGAAGCCAAACAAATCAAGATATCTGGTGGCAAATGAAGTAAGGGGAGGTTAAGTGAGGAAGCAAAGGCATTCACCATTTCTATCCTCTCAGAAGAAATTCCAAATACAATCAAAGAGGCCCAACAATCCAAAAGATGGCAAAAGGCTATGGATATCGAGATGGAGGCACTGGAGAAAAACAAGACATGGGAGATGTGCATGTTGCCAGTCGGAAAAAGACTGGTAGGTTGCAGGTGAGTTTATACCATAAAATACAAGCATGATGGCTCCATTGATAGATATAAGGCAAGACTGGTCGCAAAGGGATACACTCAGACATACGGTAATGACTATTCTGAGACATTCTCTCCTATAGCAAAAATAGACACAATCAGAGTATTGTTGTTTACAACCGCAAACAAAGACTGACCCCTCCACCAGTTTGATGTGAAGAATGCATTTCTTCACGGAGATCTTGAAGAATAAGTGTATATGGAGGTCCCACCAGGATACACAAATGAATGTCAAGAAGGAAAGGTGTGTCAACTGAAAAAGTCACTCTATGACCTGAAACAATCTCCTCGCGCGTGGTTTGGGAGGTTCACTATATCCATGAAGACATATGTGTATAAGCAAAGCAACTCAGACCACACCTTATTCTTGAAGAAGATAGGAAACTGAATAACCTATTTGATTATTTATCTCAATGACATGATTATCACAGGGAATGATACAGAAGAGATGGACAGGTTGAAGAAAAACCTGTTTGAGGAGTTCGAAATGAAGGATCTCGGAAATTTAAAATACTTTCTTGGGATTGAGGTACTAAGATCAAGAGAAGTGATCTTTATAGATCGGAGGAAGTATATTTTGGATTTCCTGACACAGACAAGAATGTTGGAATGCAAACTGGCTGACACTCCAATGGTAGTAAATCACGGTCTACGCATAACGGAAGGGTTGAAACTAGAGGATAAAGAACGATATCAAAGGCTAGTTGGTAAACTTATATATCTGTCACATACTAGACCGGACATTGCCTATGCAGTTGAAGTAGTAAGTCAGTTCATGCATCAACCTCAAGATGTTCATATGGAAGCAGTCATGAGGATAATGAGATATTTGAAGAGCACTCCAGGACATGGAGTTCTATTCCGAAGAAATGGTCATCTAGAAATCCAAGGGTACACATATGTAGACTGGACGAGAAATTTGGTTGATCGAAGATCCACATCCGGGTATTTTACCATGGTTGGAGATAATCTGGTAACATGACGAAGTAAGAAGCAAAAGGTGGTGGCGCTATCGAGTGCAGAGGCAGAGTTCCGGGTAATAGCAAGGGGACTAACAAAAATGCTATGGATAAGGAGTCTAATGATAGAGATAGGTTTTCCTCCAATTGGATCTTGTGAACTACTATGTGACAACAAAGCAGCGGTCAGTATTTCAGAGAATCCGGTTCAAGATGATCGGACCAAGCATATTGAAGTGAACAGACACTTCATCAAAGAAAACCTCTAAGCCGGAAATATCAAATTACCATTCGTTCGCTCCGAGGACCAGCTGGCAGATATACTTACCAAAGCAGTAAACTCTAAATCATTCAGAGAAGTACTGAGCAAGTTGAGCATCAGAGATCTGACCACTCAACTCGAGGGGGAGTGTCAGAATCTGCAAACAAGGAAGAAGTTAAAAAGACTAGAAGACTATAAGGAACAAATGTCAAAAGTAAATCTGGGTCAAAAGTAAATCTGGAATGTTGACATACCAGAAATATATTTGAGTACTAACTGAATTGTCAACAAATCAAAATAGTGATTGGTGTATAAGTAATGTAAACAATTCTGTTATGTAAACAGATATTATTAATCAAATTATTCAGTTTTCCATACTTATTGTTTTCACTTAGCCAACATAGAATGCATTGTTTTAACTTTCTAAACTACGTAAAGCATGAAAAATATAAATAAAATTCTAAAATTATTTTTTTTTGTTTTTTTTGTAAATTAGGTTGCCAATACCATCGCATGAAGTTAGACCAACAATTATACACTTGTAAGGTCGAAATCAGGTCAGAAAAAAATTGTGGATTTTACCAAAATCCGGCTTGCGCAAGACAAACTATTTTGGAGCGATAATTGTGTCTGCATGATGCAGGTACACTCTTGGGCCACCGAACCAAGATGTGTCAATCAGGTTGATTTCTCGCTCCCCAGCGTGCGAAAGAGTGTCTTTCTTCTTGCAAGTTGTTACACTTGTATAAAACATAACACATTATTTACAAGGTCAAAGCAATGTATTCCGGGGTGCGACACACATTGAAGCAAGGAAATCTAATTTCCCATTCACAAAAATATTCGGGCTTGGAAAAATTTGTCCTATATGCCAATAATTCCCCACATGAATGAAAAAATGAGAGAGAGTTCCTAGACGCTTTAGAGACTCAGATTAACAATTCAACGGTTGAGACCTACATAGGATATGTATGTGTTACTCTTTGAACCTTCCCTTGTTAAGTTCCATTGAATTTACATGTTAGTCAGTCGACGCGATGTCCTTGAACTGTCTGTCGTTTATGTAAAAGATGATATAACCCACACAAATGTCTTCCTAGCACTTTTCATGTCTGTTCTAATCATGGACATTGACTAGTTCTGCAAGCGTTTCTAAAATTGTGCCCTCAACAATATCTTTCAAAGCGACCTCTCTTCTCACTTGCATGAGTGATTCATTAGTGTTACTCCAACACTCCATTAAGATTTCTTAGTTTCTGAATCATTAAAAATCTTTTTTAACCTCATCCACTATCGTTACTATTTCTCACCATATAAATGGACTCGGGGTTTAAAAATCCACCACAATGATCTACGTCACTTTTGTGATTAAGTTGCCCCTTTGAACTTAGATCTTGGGATCTACAATCAACCAAGTTGAGTTTTCATTCTCAAAAGTGTTTACTTCATGGGTTTTAGCCCCATTTCTCTCGATGATTGATCAACATGCTTTTTACTTAACCTTTTTGTTAATGAATTCATTATATTATCCTTTGATTTTACATAGCCAGTTGTGATAATTCTAATCGAGAACAATTGTCTAATGGTATTATGTCTTCAACGAATATTACTATACTTACCATTGTGTATATGACTTTGTGTCCTGTCAATCGCAGATTGACTATTGCAATATATGCAGATCACAAACACTGGTCCTGACCACCTAGGAATATTCTCAAGAAAATGGTGTAGGAATTCAACATCTTCAACATTTTTATCTAATGATATAAACTCATATTCCATGGTGGATCTGGCTATAACTGTTTGCTTTGAGAATTCTGTGGCATGATTGCACCCCTAGGGTGAACACGAATCCACTCGTGGAGTTCAAATCTCTTGATGCAGATATCCAATTTGCATCATTATACCCTTCTATAATAGTTTAATATCTTGTATAATGCAACTCATAACTACAAATATATATCAACCTCCTGGTGACATTCCTTTTAGAGTTCGCGACATAAATGATGCGCCTCACGGTCAGAATGGTTTGCTAGTAGGTACCTTTTCCAAGGATTTGATCGATAATATTATTCATATTGATATCGACTTCCACGTTATGCCACTCTCTGTCAGTTGCCAAGTGCGGTGCTTCTAAAATGGACATTGACTCCACGCACTTCGCATCTTCTCCTCTCACTCGTCTGTTCAGCATATCGATCATTTTTCCGTTTGAGTCACGATCAATTACTCTAACACTCTTTACTTTTTATTGTAGGCACCAAGAGGCATCACAATCTAACTTGACAGTCCCGACTATTGGCAGTGTCCAAATGCGAGATACGGGTCTCGGATGCACCTCGATGATTCGTGGGGGTTCATCCTAGTATTCATCTGCTTCTCGTAGAATGTTCCTGGTGACTTTCATGGGGGGTCGGTCGTTTACTGGAGATAGCTCGAGGCATACTCCGAGAACATTGAACCATATTGTTCTAGTCCAATTGCACTTATAGATTAAGTATTATCATTGCAATATTCCCATAGAAAGGACAGATTGAGTCAACTAACATCCCTATGTGTGTTAAATTTCTTGAGGTCCCGATGGAGTTAGTAACGAGACTCCACATGAAAGTCTTGATTTTAGGGAGGACCTTGGACTTCCATATATGTGGTCATAACACCTCTGTCATGCTTTCCTCTCTAGTCATTGGTCGAAGCTCATATTGGTGTTTGTTCCAAGGGAAAAGTATGAAAAAGATGTAATATGTTTGCCCAATGTGGTGAAAGCGACACATTTGTTGATTTTGATGCAACATGTTTGTTGTTGTTGGTTTTTGATGCAGTCGTTAAGTTTCTGTCCAAAACAGTCATTAAGTGCCCACATGCCTTGCACGTGACCTCCGTGTAGTGTGAAATTCCTTAAATGCCCTTGTTCTCCAGTGTTGTTATATGCAGTGTTTCTCCATGTTTGTTTTTCATTCACGATCCTTGTCGGATCTCTGACTAAGGGTTTGGCGACGTTATCGTTATGTATCACATCTTCTACCTCTCTTTATCTTCACAAGTGCCCGCATGCCTTGCACGTGACCTCCATGTAGTGTGAAATTCCTCAAATGCCCTTGTCGGACGACGGATCCGACTTTCCCGACCCGTTTTGGAAAATATTTTGAATTTTCGTTTTTGAAAATGCCGGGTCTTGGCGAGCGAAGGGTTCGGTCGAGCGGGGTCATCAACCGGACCGAAAAAATTGAAAGAGTCGCCACCGATTAATTGAAGGCTAATCGACATCCTAAAATTGCCTAGGGTACATGGAGTTTACATCCTAGGGCTTAAAAAGGTCTACGTCTAGAGAATCGAGTTCGGGGGTTTGATTACGTCTTAAAAGCTCGCGAGCTTATAATCCGCCCTTTCGGTACTTTAATTTGCTTTTGAAATGTTTTTTTCAATTTTTGCCCGAATTGCCCGTTTTAATCATGCTTGGCCCAAAAAAAAAACTACATGCATTTTCTTTAAATTAAACAAACCATGTACAAACAATTTTTTTTTCAAATAAACAAGAGAGAACTAAAGTTAATCGTGCTCGAAAGAAAATGGTTCAACTCTCGAGCCATTTTAAACGTGTCAAAACATGCACGAATAATTCTTTTGAAGGTATTAAGCTCTTTGGACTAATTTGTTCCATTTTGAGAAGTTATAGGATGTCCAAAAATATATAGGGACCAAAATCCAATTTATAAAAATTTGAGCTGAATTGGACAAATATTTTCGAAAATTGCAGAAATGACCCTAAACTATTCTGGAATTATTTGTAACACTTGGTAAAGTTCTAAAATAACCCGAAAATTATTCTAGACTTATTTGTAACATTTTTAAAAGTCATGGAATGTCCAGAAAAATTTAGGAATAAAAATTGTAATTTTTGAAAAAAAATATATAACTTAACTGAAAATATTTTTTTTAAAATTACAGAATTGACCCTAAACTATTCTAGATTTATTTGTAATACTTGGTAAAATTCTAAAAATAACCCGAAAATTATTCTAGACTTATTTGTAACATTTTTAGAAATCATGGAATGTCTAGAAAAGTTTAGAAATCAAATTGTATTTTTTTTAGAGATGAATTAAGAAAAACAATTTGCACAAATGGCCCAAAACTTTTCCGGTTTGGTTTATAACACTCGATAACGTCCCAGAAATGACCCGAGAGTCCAAGGACCGAGTTGTAACCTTCATCAAAGTTTGGGAATGACCTAAGTCAATTTTGAAACAAAATTCACATATACATAATATATATATATATAGTATTACATAGACATAATATAAATAGATATTATACATATAGATAAATAGATAACATAAACATAATATAAATATATATTATACATATAGATATATATAGTAATACATAAACATAATATAAATATATATTATAAATATATATTATACATATATATATATATAGTAATACATAAACATAATATAAATATATATTATACATATAGATATATATATAGTAATACATAAACATAATATAAATATATATTATACATAAACATAATCTAAATATATAATATACACATATATATATATATATTAATAAGTATATTATACATAAATAGATAATATATGTATATAAACTCTCAATTTTATTTCACATTTAGAAAATACAAAATATGATATTGAAGATGAGAGAAATATACCTAACTCATGGGAGGCTAAAATACCGTACGAGGAACCGAGTCCGATAATTATCGGTATTTTTCACTCTTTTTTTTCTATTTCTTTTTCTCTTTTTTTTCTCTCATTCTTTCTTTCTTTGAAGCTCTTCACCGTAGCTTCATCTTCATCTTTCAAGCCTCCTCCAATTCATTCCCATCCTCATCCTTTTATAGAATAATTGAAGACTTATATTAATAATTTTTGTTTTTTTTAATCTATATTAAACTTCAACTTGGACAAAAAGAAAGACATGAATACATGATCATGTTCATTCTTTCGGCCTAATTGTCTATCTATCTATATATTATATATATATATATATATATATATTATATAGATAGATAGATTTTTTTTTTATATATTTCTATCTCGATTTTTTTCGGTCCTGTTCCTCGCGTACGGTATTTTTGACCCCGAGCCAAAATCAGGTGTTTACCGTTGCCCCTCTTTCGGCACACATTCATGGAAGTGATCTCATGAGTGTGTGTCAAAAGACAAACAACTGATTTTGACTTCTCTTTATTCATTATTTACATAGTAGACAAACATTATTACGCAACTTTCGGAAGCTAGACACCTATAGGTCCCGATCGTTGACGATGATTTGTGGAGACTGAGCGTCTAAACGCTCATCAACTTGTGATTCCCAGACGTTGGACACATACAGGTCTTGGTCTTCGAGTATGACTTGCGGAGGTTGAACACCTAAAGACTCCGCTCGTCGGTCGACTTGTGACTCGTTGGGGATGACTTGCGTAGGCTGAACACCTAAAGGCTCCGCTTGTTGGCTTGTGACTCCCAGAAGTTGAATAACTACAGGTTCTGGTCATCGAGGATGACTTGCGGAGGCTGAAACTAAAGGCTCCACTAGTCGGTTTTGTGATTTGTTGGGGATGACTTGCGGAGGCTGAACACCTAAAGGCTCCGCTTGTCGGCTTGTGACTCCCAGAAGCTGGATAACTACATGTTCTGGTCATCGAGGATGACTTGCGGAGGCTGAACACCTAAAGGCTATGTTCGTAGTTTTTTGTGATTCCCAGAAGCTGGATAACTACAGGTCCTGGTCGTCGAGGATGATTTGCGAAGGCTGAACACCTAAAGGCTTCGCTCGTCTTTTTTTTTTTTTTTTTTTCAGAAGCTGGATAACTACAGGTCCTGGTTGTCGATGATGACTTGTGAAGGCTGAACACCTAAAGGCTCCGCTTTTTTTTTTTTTGTGACTCCAAGAAGCTGGATAACGACATGTTCTGGTCGTCAATGATGACTTGCGAAGGCTGAAACCTAAAAGCTCCGCTCGTCATTTTTTTTAAGAAGCTTTGTTGTGGGTGACTTACGGGGGTTGAGCACCTCAAGGCCCCGTTCGTCGGCTTGTAACTTTCAGAAGCTGGACATCTACAGGTTCTAATCGTTGGGGATGACTTGCGGAGGTTAAGCACCTAAAGGCTCCGCTCGTCGTTTTGTAACTCTAGGAAGTTGGATATCTACAAGTCCCGATTTTTTATGATGACTCGCGGAGGTTGAGAACCTAAAGACCCCACTCATTAGCTTGTAATTCACTTTGGAGCTAAAAACCCTTCTCGAGATGTTTGACTACTTGTGCGGACTTCTCAGTCTGTTTTCTCATTAATCGACTTTGGAGTCCTTCTTGATGGAGTTCCCTAAAGTCATTCATGTTTTGTTCAAAAGGTGTATCCATGCAAGTTGTCGAGGCAACTCAAATTAATGCAGATGACAACTTCTTTTTATTGGTACTGTGGGAAACACTGTCGTCCACTTTTGAGCATTTTTTTCTTCTTGATTTTCTTTCCTTTTGCTACGGTTTTTGTTTTTTTTACCGCACCTCTCAGTTCCCTTATTTTTTGCCTAGGTCGCCCTTTGTGGTTTTCAACCTAGCAGGGATTTGATTCCTTTCCTTTTGCCATGATCGCCCTTTTTAGGAATTTTTAATCATGCCTCTCTTCCCTAAATTTTGCCTAAACCGCCCTTTCAGGTTTTCGATTTAGCGGGAATTTCTCTCATTTTTGGAGGCTCGCTTTCTGATTACGAGTTTTGTTTTTTACATCCACATTGATTGGATTGGGGAGTTCTCTGTTGTCCATGTCAGTGATGATCATGGCTTCCCTGCTGAAAATCTCTTTGATGACATAACTTTTTCATATTTAGGTACAAACTTGCCCCGCGAGTCTTGATTGACTTGAAGGATTGTTTTTTATCTCTCGCTTTTCAATCATTTTGCTGCGGTATTTTTTATTTTTTATTTTTACCGCACCTCTCGGCTCCCTTCATTTTTGCCTAGGTTGGCCTTTCGGGTTTTCAACCTAGCAGGGATTTGATTCCTCTCCTTTTACCATGATTGTCCTTTTGAGGATTTTCAATCATGTCCCTCTTCCATAAATTTTGCCTAAACCGCCCTTTTGGGTTTTCGATTTAGCGGGAATTTTCTCACTTTTGAAGGCTCGCTTTCTGGTTACGAGTTTTTTTCTTCATCTACATTAATTGGATCGTGGAGTTCTTGCTCGTCCTTGTCAGTGATAATCATGGCTCTTCCGCTAAAAATCTTTTTGACGACATAATCGACTTCATATTTAGGCATAAACTTCCCCCGAGAGTCTTGATTGACTTGAAGTTTTTTTGTTTTCTTTTAATCTCTCGCTTTTCTATCATTTTGCTGCGGTATTTTTTTTTTACCGCACCTCTCGGTTCCCTTAATTTTTTGCCTAGGGTCGCCCTTTTGGGTTTTCTACCTAGCAGGGATTTGATTCCTCTCCTTTTGCCATGATTGTCCTTTTGGGGATTTTCAATCATGCCCCTCTTCCCTAAATTTTGCCTAAACCGCCCTTTTGAGTTTTCGATTTAGCGGGAATTTTCTCTCACTTTTGGAGGTTCGCTTTATGGTTACGAACTCTTTAAGGATAGTATTTTCTGACTGGGTCAATATTGATTGTACTGGAGAGTTCTTGATTGTCCATGTCAGTGACGATCATATCTCCTCTGCTGAAAGTCTCTTTGGCGTCATAAGACCCTTCATATTTAGGCACAAAGCTGCCCCGAGAGTCTGAATTGACTCTAAGAATTTTTTTCTGAGAATTTGATTGCCTGCTTGTAATCCTCTTGGACTGACTTTCCTATTAAATGCACGAGCCATGCGTTGCTGCTACAAATGCCCGTGGCACTACGCGATGAGCCACCTTTTGTCACGAGGTTCAATTGCACGTATCTGCATTTCGCCTACTCTAACTCGTCCTTTTCTGCCTCAGCTAGGATCCTAGCTGACAGGAATTCTACTTCAACTGGCAACACGACTTCGATCCTGTAAACAATGGAGAATGGGGTTGCTCCTGTTGGTGCTTGTATTGAGTTCATGTATGCCTTGAGTGCCCATGACATCTTATCATGTCAGTCCTTTAATTGCTGCTTCCACTGCGTCATTCATTTGTGGATGATATGGAGATGCATTTTTATACTTCACCACAACTCATCGACCAATTTAGATTTCTGGCATTGCCGGTGATGATTGACTTCGGCATCCCATGACACATGATGATGTCCTTGCTGATGAAAAATTCAATGGCATTTGTCGTTACTGACGCCATGGTAATAACCTCTACTCCTGGTGAAGTAATCGATTGTAATCAATATGAATCGATGACCGTGGGATGCCTTTGGGAAAATCATGTTGATTACATCGATGCCCCACATTTTGAAAGCCCGTGGGGAATTTCTGGAATAAAGCTCGTGCAGTGACGCGTGGATTTGGTCCGCGTACACTTGACAGATGTGATATTATTGGGCATGTTTTATACAGTCAGCCGTCATGGTGAACCCAAAGTACCCAAGTCTTGCACGTTCATGTGTGGGCCGCAACAACCTTCATGAATTTCTTCCATTAGATGTTCAGCTTCTTTAGCATTCACGCATCTCAAATGGGTATAGTCGGGCCACTGGGAAATTAATTGCAAGTCATTCCTCGCATGACCATTCATACATTTTCTTGTGGCGTTCTCTGGGAACTCCGTACGCCAGATATCGTTTTTTATATCAGTGAGTCATGGTTGACTGTATGATTCTTCAATTGTACAACAATACGCTGAAACTTCTTTGATTTTGATCTTCATTGGCAGTTTTTGGTTTCCCTGAGAAATTTTACTCATGGGTGCGAGCGTTGCCAATTTTTTTGAACGCAAAGACGCAAATAAGAACACAAGGTGATTGTTGGTCTGCTTCTCTTCTTCGCAGCTTTCATCCCCATGGTGATGACGTTGCTGGCGTCATTGTTGTTGTCCCTCCATGAGTTTCTCCACCCTTCAGGGAATCCGATGAGTTGGAAGTACTTCGCCTTGCTGTGACGAACTTTCCGTAGTGGCTACATTTCAAGCCTTTCCGATCGACGCTGCTAACAATGGCATCTCTCTGCATCGACAACGACGTCTCCCCTGTTGTGAATAACGACGAGCGTCAACAATGGCATCTCCTATGCAGGAGTCAACAACAGCGTCTGTCCCGTGTCAACAATGGTGACTCTTATGCAGGAGTCAACAACGGCGTCTTCCCCATGTCAACAATGGCGACTCTTCTGCAGGGGTCAACAACGGCGTCTGTCCCGTGTAAACAATGACATCTTGATGGCGTCTTCCCCGTGTCAACAATGACGACTCTTTTGCAGGGGTCAACAACGACGTCTGTCCCGTGTCAATAATGGCGTCTCTTCAGCTCTATTTAAGTTGCCTTTACTTCAGCTCGATCAAACGACAGGGAGTTGTTTTTCTCATCTCCTTTACTTTGTAAAACAACCTTCCTTTTCCCGGTGGTTGAATGTGGTCTGGTGGCGTGGGTCGATTTGACTATGATTGCCACTTTCTCTAAACGAGGTGTAACATAGAAGACAGGCCCAATTCTGATGATGAACCTCGGTGTCCCTCCTTGTTGTGGTACCCATTACTTATCTTTGGTCCCTTCCTAGATCGGATAGTTGCATAAGTTGATTCTTCATCAAGTAACGGATTTTTCTCAGAGTAGATCTCATTTTTCCTGATCATACTCCTCACTCACTGCATTCAGGAATTGATACAATTTGGTATCTGCTTGATTTAGTGTTCCAAATTGCAATGTCGTCTGAGCCAACAGATCATTCACTATAATGTATAAAGTCAGATTCGGCAAAGGTGCCCCCATTAGCGAGTGGACGGACGAAAAGGCATGAGGGAGCTTCATTGAGGAGAGATCCACTAGTGATACCGGTTGAAAATAAGCATGACAAGCCCTCGTGAGCATCAATGTCATCGAGTTGGATTTACTTGTGGTGGGCCTGGTAATGAAACAGCGAGGAGAGGAAACAACAATGTCCCTGAACTTTCGGCTAAATGTTTCGTCCAGGCGAATTCATAATCTTTGAAATTAGGACGAAAACCCAGTCCTAAAAGTATCTTTTTCCTTCCGGGTATGTGATGGTCATATGTGGGAGGTGGACCTTGGTCAGGATGGACATATGTGGGAGGTGGAGCTTCGTCAGGATGGCAAAACTGCATGACATGGATTGATGAGGTGCCATAACAGCAGTGTTCCTCGGGAAGACGAGGTCGGGGATACTGTGGTAGTTACGACTGCCTGGAATTCAAAAGAGCAAAATCTGCTCGGCCTAGAAGGTCATGTCAATGATTGACCGCACTGTGTGGGAACTCATGGTGTGCATGATTTGTTCTAGTAGGATGATTCTCTCATCGTGTTCTTGAGGTGCTGGAGTCTTCGAATGTCGCATGGGTTTTCGGAAACCTAAATCCAAAATACCGTAGTAAGAAGGATGAATACACAATTGATCATGCATGATTGATTTCAAAAATTCTGCATGTTCCGTTCATTCCATTCGTAGACTTTGATTGCATGTATGACAAAAGTTTTTTTTCAAAAATACTTTATAATGATTTGGCCAATCAATGTCTAGTTCTTAAGACATTTCACACAACGATGTAGCTCATTGATTGCATTTGTTGCTTGTTCCTTGGTTCGAACGAAGGTCGAGGACATGTATTTTGAAAATATTTTTATTGGCCTCGTTCTTCGTATGAACTGTTCAAGAGTGTCATTCAGCTTAGCTACGTTGCCCCCACATTTTTCCAAGGTGCTCCCACATTGCTAGAATGACGGTGGTTGTTCAGATCTATCCCTGATTATCTCATCCGGGTTGAAAGACGGACTTGCTGGTGTCGAATGGAACTTGTGAACGTATTTCGTTGTTGTTAATCACGCAGGCGCGTTTTTCCATATTTCATAATTCAGACAAGGCGTTGAGAATCCAATTGACTTTGTAGTTTACGAGCTCGTGAACCTCGTCAATCTTCTTGTTCACGTATTTCTGATTCTCTTTTGTCATGGCTTTCCATATTCGGGCAATTTCGACCGTAGGGGGCTGTATGGCCTTAATGTGAGGGCAATGTTTTTTTTTTCATCCTTACCAAAGATGGTGCGTGAAACGTCTTAAGGATACAAGATTGAATAAACGGAACTTACATTTTTTTTGTTTTTGAAAAATGCAATGCAAGTGCGAGAATTTAACTTCATTAGTAAGACTCGTATTCCATTTACAACAGTCTGGAATATATAATACAAGAGACCCAATCCTATACATGTCATGATCTAGGGCCAAAACAAAAAATATTTACATCAATGGGCCAAACTTCTTCATGGGCCAAATTTCTTCATGGGCCATGGGCCAATCTCATATCCAAATACTTGGGTCGAATTCTCATTTACATTAGTTGAGCCCAAAATATGGAAATACACACAAAACGGGTAAAGACTAAACACGGTGTGGAGCTTTTGTTCTAAATGGATGGAATTTCTAGGTCCTCTGAACCAGCGGAACCTCACCCCCTAAAGAGGATCACGGGCCCATTCCGATCATCGAGTTGAGTTGTTTAGGTGCGTGCCGGCGGTCCAAACCGCTTCGGGCGCATTCCCCTACTAAACTCCCTAAGCTCTTAATGTGCTTCAGGTCCGAGCGGGTAATAGTAACCAACGTGGTGTGTGGAAAAAGAGAATTTTAAATTTTTTTTTATTACAATTACATCGTCTTTTGGACAAAATTTGAAACTGCAAGCATGAGCAAACGGTCAAAACGGATATGGAAAAATATAATATGGCAAAGCAAACATGACAAAGCCTAAACCCTCTAAAAGAGGTCCCCAGCTGAGTCGCCAAATTGTCGGACGTCGGATCCGACTTTCCCGACCCATTTTGGAACAATTTTAAATTTTCGTTTTTGAAAATGCCGGGTCTTGGCAAGCGAAGGGTCTGGTCGAGCGGGGTCATCAACCGGACCGAAAAAATTTGAAAGAGTCGCCACCGATTAATTGAAGGCTAATCGAAATCCTAAAATTGCCTAGGGTACATGGAGTTTACATCATAGGGCTTAAAAAGGTCTACGTCCAGAGAATCGAGTTCGGGGGTTTGATTACGTCTTAAAAGCTCGCGAGCTTATAATCCGCCCTTTCGGTACTTTAATTTGCTTTTGAAATGTTTTTTTCAATTTTTGCCCGAATTGCCCGTTTTAATCATGCTTGGCCCAAAAAAAAAACTACATGCATTTTCTTTAAATTAAACAAACCATGTACAAACAATTTTTTTTTCAAATAAACAAGAGAGAACTAAAGTTAATCGTGCTCGAAAGAAAATGGTTCAACTCTCGAGCCATTTTAAACGTGTCAAAACATGCACGAATAATTCTTTTGAAGGTATTAAGCTCTTTGGACTAATTTGTCCCATTTTGAGAAGTTATAGGATGTCCAAAAATATATAGGGACCAAAATCCAATTTATAAAAATTTGAGCTGAATTGGACAAATATTTTCGAAAATTGCAGAAATGACCCTAAACTATTCTAGAATTATTTGTAACACTTGGTAAAGTTCTAAAATAACCCGAAAATTATTCTAGACTTATTTGTAACATTTTTAAAAGTCATGGAATGTCCAGAAAAATTTTGGAATAAAAATTGTAATTTTCGAAAAAAAATATATAACTTAACTGAAAATATTTTTTTTAAAATTACAGAATTGACCCTAAACTATTCTAGATTTATTTGTAATACTTGGTAAAATTCTAAAAATAACCCGAAAATTATTCTAGACTTATTTGTAACATTTTTAGAAATCATGGAATGTCTAGAAAAGTTTAGAAATCAAATTGTATTTTTTTTAGAGATGAATTAAGAAAAACAATTTGCACAAATGGCCCAAAACTTTTCCGGTTTGGTTTATAACACTCGATAACGTCCCAGAAATGACCCGAGAGTCCAAGGACCGAGTTGTAACCTTCATCAAAGTTTGGGAATGACCTAAGTCAATTTTGAAAAAAAATTCACATATACATAATATACATATATTATACATAATATATATATATATAGTATTACATAGACATAATATAAATAGATATTATACATATAGATATATATAGTAATACATAAACATAATATAAATATATATTATACATATAGATATATATATAGTAATACATAAACATAATATAAATATATATTATACATATAGATATATATATAGTAATACATAAGCATAATATAAATATATATTATACATATAGATATATATAGTATAAACATAATATAAATATATATTATACATAAACATAATCTAAATATATAATATACACATATATATATTAATAAGTATATTATACATAAATAGATAATATATGTATATAAACTCTCAATTTTATTTCACATTTAGAAAATACAAAATATGATATTGAAGATGAGAGAAATATACCTAACTCATGGGAGGCTAAAATACCGTACGAGGAACCGAGTCCGATAATTATCGGTATTTTCACTCTCTTTTTTTCTATTTCTTTTTCTCTTCTTTTTTTTTTCTCTCATTCTTTCTTTCTTTGAAGCTCTTCACCGTAGCTTCATCTTCATCTTTCAAGCCTCCTCCAATTCATTCCCATCCTCATCCTTTTATAGAATAATTAAAGACTTATATTAATAATTTTTGTTTTTTTTAACCTATATTAAACTTCAACTTGGGCAAAAAGAAAGACATGAATACATGATCATGTTCATTCTTTCGGCCTAATTGTCTATCTATCTATATATTATATATATATATATATATATTATATAGATAGATAGATAGATAGATTTTTTTTTATATATTTCTATCTCGATTTCTTTCGGTCCTGTTCCTCGCGTACGATATTTTTGACCCCGAGCCAAAATCAGGTGTTTAGAGCTCTTATTCTCCAGTGTTGGTATATGCAATGTTTCTCCATGTTTGTCTTCATTCACGATCCTTGTCGGATCTCTGACTAAGGGCCAGGCGACGTTATCGTTATGTATCTCATCTTCTACCTCTCTTTATCTTCACCACTAACGCTGAGCTGGATACGATAGCGTCTTTAATTTCTTCGAAGATACGATTTTGAATAGATGGTTCTTTGACAAGGTTGGCCATAATCCACTGCAAGGCGGTGGCTATGGTGTCGGTGTCGGCGTCGAGGAGCTCGAAGCACAAGGTTAGCATCTCGTCTCATCGGCGCACAAGGTTAGCATATCGCCTTCTGTCAGAGACCTATTCTTAGGCAGCTTCATGTCGAACAGTGTGTCGATGTAGCAGACTACGGTGTCCTTGTCGGATTCTTTTCTCTCTTTAACTTTCTCCCTAGGAAAGGACGAGATCAGTGTCATGTGAGCAAGAGATCGGGAGGAGACGAAGATGATGGAACGGGAGCCGAGGTGGAGAGTTACCACGACACCTTTTCTGAAATGGATTGATTTCAAGCAAATCTGCACACTTGCTCACTGCCCCATTGCTGATTGTTTGATCTCGGGGGGCACTTTTCGATATTTTGTCATTATTGGAAGTCGAAATAACAAAATTCTTGTTATGCAGCATGAAATGCTGAGAAGAAGATGAAAACAAGATTTTGGACCCGAAACAGTTGGGGTCTTCTTCAGCAGAGGTATGTAGTAGCAAGGGTTAGATCATACTGTGCCTCCAAGAGCAACAATGGTGATAAAGCAGATGTAAGTAACCCTAGAAATTTGAAAAGTAATAGCAAGGATGATGGAAAGAGTCTGAACAACCGTTACCATGAAACATATCAGCAGCTCGACAATCTTGATTTATGTATCTCTATGTGCTATCTACTTTACAGTACAATGCTTAAGATCATCATCTTCCATCTCTCTTTATAAATGTTGCAAAATTTCTGATCTTTGTACTTTTTATAAATCGTTATATTATCCAATTACAATTGTTTCTGTCCTTTCTTCAGATTTCTTTGTTTCAGCTCGTTTTTGTTCTTTCTTTCTGTACTTTCTTAATATATTTATGTTCTTTACATATCCAGGTTTGACTTCCATCTGGTACAGTTCTTCTTTGCATGCATGCCTTCATTGGGTAGTTGAATATTATTCATTACATTTAACTCTTATTGCGATCTTAAAGCTCCTGATTTGATTCTGAATAAACCTGTTTAATGTAATAGTTGTGTATTTGGTAGCTCAGTATGCTCACTACGATATGAGAAAGATGGATGCTGTAAGTCCCACAATTCCATCAAATTCTGTATATTTGTGTCCTGTAAATTATCTGATTTGGGCCAACATGTTTGAGATACTGTTGTTGATTAATCTACATCAGGAGTTGGAAAAGAAGAAGCAAGAAGAAGAAGCAAAAGCTAAAGCAGAGCTGGAAGCTGCAAAGCAAAGGGAAGTTGATGCCCATATCGGCTTGTGGATCATGGAGTGAGCTTGGAGACCAAGAGATCTATGGTGGAAAGCACCATGTAGAGGAAGCGAAGCCATGCTCGAGAACCTGTTTGAGTGAGAATTGACCCTCTTTGCTAGTGTTCGCTCCCTTTTATGCGCGTTCTGTTGACCTTCAAGAGCTTGAGAATTGTAGAACTTCCATTGGCAGTAGTTGCAAGAGAAGATTCGATGCTCAGGTTCCAAACCCTGAGGGTTTCGATCGGTGTTTGGGTTTGAGTCAGTCTCGAAGCCGTCAATGAGATTGAGTTCGGGATGGTTTGAAGCAGAAGCGACATGGTCTACTTTTCTTGAGAGGCTCAAGTCCAAGAAGATAGGGGTGCTCTCTTCTCTTAAGTGGTCATTCGCTTTATCCATCTGGGTTGTTGATAGAGAGAGATGAAGATGGAGACGAAGATGAAGAACCAGGTCTCCATTTGAGTTGATGATAACCAACGACCCTAACTGAGATCAAGAAGACGAAGAATAAAAGTCTTGGAAACACACGACGGGATGAGTTAGAAAGTTGGAATTCGTAGAAGAAGGAAAGACTTCGGATATGGAGGTAAATAGGTGTAGGGGTAACTTCGGCATTTACAGAATATTTTCATTAAAATAACACCAAGCATGTCACGTGTTTGACACATGTTGGTTTTTAACGTGACAACAAACGGAAGAACAATCGTTTTCATCTAAAACCTACAACTTGAAACATGTAACATCAGTTACCTACACTCCAAAATTAGTTCCATCAACCACCATTTTTGGCAAACATATTACATTTTTTCATACTTTTCCCTTGTTCCAAAGGTAGTGGTAGACGAATCTTACGCATGGAAAACATTATCGGTTATGGGGCCATATGTGGATATCTTGACATCTCTTAGTTGGGTGGGGGACTCGCATGATGTCTTCTGCTACATTTTTGGTTTATGACCTGACGGATATACTCGTCATCTCATCGGTTTGCCTCAGTTTGGATGAGGGATACCTTAGAGAAAGAAAAAAAATTTGGGTACCTTAGAATCATAAATGTATCTACTTTAATATTTTGGTCATGTGTTTGTTACCTGTGTAATATTTTGTTCCATTAAGATAAATTTACTTTATTTTATTATTGCTTTCAGGTATGTCTAAGTTGTTTTATTGTTGCAATCAAATATATTTACTTTGTCTTTATTGAATTACTATTTATTTTTATTGTTGCTTTCAGGTACCCAATTAAAGCAGATACGTTTATGCCTTCTAAGGTACTCGAAAGTAGCAAAAATATTTTGAGATACCTATTTGTAAACACGTGACCTCTAATGTACATAAATGACTTTTATCCATTTGAATGATTGACACCACCTTAATGTTATCAACCACTTATATTTTTAATTGGTGCTCGATCCCCATGTAACATTTGTAAATTCATGCATTTTTTGCTAGTATGATCCTATTTATTTACGTCTTCTACTATCCAAAAACCATCATCTCAGATTACATCTCTACCTGCAAGCAAACTCGACCAACGCCATAATGTCTTCGACTTTTTTTGGGCCCGTGAACTCATCGTGCTCGAAATACAGACCCTTAATTGTTTTTACCTAGAGCGCATTCCGAAATGAGTCGAGTAACCATCTTGGTTAATAATCCAATGTTGAAAGTTTCGAGCTCCTTAAAGCCCATGCCTCCGTGTTGTTGGACTCTCGTCGTCACTTCACATCGTTTCCGGTGAATCTTTCGGCCTGAATTCGATGGAGCATCTGTAATGGTCGACTAAGTGAGCCCATACAAGCAAAGGTGTAAGGAAATAGATGATAGAGGTTATGTGGTCTAACTACAGAATATCATAATTATTATTGAGTCGATTTGTAGAATATAAAGCAAGACTTCTTTATACATAGTCTACAAGAAAATATAAAAAAAAATCTACTGGTCAATATCAAATCTAATTTAAGATGAAATATTATTTTTAGCAGATAAACGTAACACAACAAAATGATCAACTTGAACCTTTGTCATGGATGTTCCCTTCATCACCATAACATGTTTCAATAACTTAATCTTTATCTTGTGGACTTAAAGGTCGTGAAAAAAAGAAAAAAAAAACTATAGGAGAACTTAATCCCTATGTTTATGTGATTTAAAGGTCCTTATGGAAAACCACAAAAGCTCTTTCGTTCATCCGACTTAGAAGTCAAAATAAAATAAATTCAAGAATTTTTCTGTTGCTTCAGTGATTTGATAGAAGCACTTACTATGACCAAAAAAAAAACAATCGGCCATAAAACTATAAATTCTAGACTTTTACTTTTAATACATTAGGAAAAAGTGCGGGAAGTTGGACAGATGACAAAATTCAACCATGTGACCTAACCACATAATATGATAAATATTATCAAGACGATTTCTGAAATATAAAACAAAACTTCTCTATATAATTCACAAGGAGTTAAGAAAATATTTTAAAAGATACTAACAATTCTAATATAATATCTATTATTTAAGATGAAATAAAATAAATATTATCTCTAACATATAATTATCGGATCAAACCAGCTTCTAAATAACAATGCAGGCAGTATTTCAGAATCAACAATCTACATCAGTTCAGGTGTTACTATATGAACAAACTATTGCTGAATTCACCAAACAAAAATTACAATCTTTTGCGTGTTTTTTTCTTTTATAAAAAGTCAAACAGACAAGAAAACTCCTTTTCACTAGCTAATGGGAAGTGGCAAGACAGATTGTTTATAGCTGCTGCTGCCGCTGCATGGAAGAATCCCACCATCGATAAGGTTGTTGTTATTGATGTTTGATTTGATCAAATCGACACCCGGAACATCTGTTTGTTGCAGAAGCTGAACAAGCGACCACAACACATCCATCCTTGTAACTTGCCTTGTTGCCTGCAAAAAAAAACATGTTTTTAGTCAAGTTAAACTACCAATCTCACCATAAATATCAACTATCAAAGTGAGTAACAGACCTCAACAACGAAATGCGACCATATCTTCCCCTCCCGAACCTCCATTGTTCCTTTCAATATGTTAAGGCCGAACCCCCGAACTATATCAGCTATTTCAAGAAACAATCCCTTTTCTTCACACAACATCTGCATATACAGAACAACATGGTTTAGATAAGCACAATTTTTCAGTGAAGCGAAAAGAAATCGTAGAATAGCTAATTTAAGTACCTCGATTTGCATCTGGCCTGGCGAAGCCAAGTCCTCGACCATGATAGGGCACCCCATGCTTTGATTTCTGACCTCGAAGGCCCAAGTAGTGCCTCCAGTGTTGTCATCTTTCAGCATTGTTCCTTTACACTCATTGGCTTTCTTGAGTTTGTCCGAATGTTTGGTTATGTTGTGGAGGAATATCATGTGCTTAATCGTCTTGTCTAGTAAAGAATCGATGCTACACTGTGACATCAAACCAAGTAAAAAATGTAAATTTAGGGTATAAAAATGCATATTCTGTTATGCACACTGCATGAAGTTCAATAGGGTTGATCATGGGCGGGCCAGTTCGGGCCTGAAGGCAAGACCGAGACCGAAATTTCGGTCTTGCCTTCTGGAGGACCGAGACCGACCTCGGACCAAAAAGCCCGCCCGAGTCGGTCTTTCTTGACTCAGTCCTGGACCGAATCTGCACTAAAAAAAAAAACTACGAGTTCACGGTATTATTTAGTAAAATGCGAAAGAATAGTTCATCTCTCAAAAAAACACTATGAACTCACTATATTCTTTAGTAAATTTATCATGATGCAGCTTTCAAAATTCACATTCCTTTCGGTGTGGTATTATGAAAATCTCAAATCCACATTCATTCGGTCGGGCCGGTCCTAAACGGGCTTTCGGGAAAAAAGCCCGAGACTGAGACCGACCTTGAAGGGAAAAAAACGCCCGCTCGGTCCTAGTCGGGCCGGTCTTGTCGGGAATTCGGTCCTACAGTCTTTTTTTATCACACCTAAAGTTCAATATGCAGATATAAAAGCTCAGTTTTTTGAGGCTTTGAAGAAGTACCTTTGAGCTGTTTGGGATAATCCCACGAAGTTCCTTGAGACGATCTTGAATCAACTGACGATCCTTAGGTCTCGGCCTTGTGCTTTCCCCAGGTCTGGCTCGTTTGTTCGTTGCCTTTGAGGGCTCCTCGCTTCTCCTTTGTGTTTTTGAAGAAGACCCTCTTGCACTGGTGCTATAGATGTCATCCATCCACAATCCGACTTGTGATTTGGGTAGAAGTTCCTTAGATGCCAAGTTACTTGTTGTGCAAGAAACCTCACCTCGCAATAACTCTTCTAACCCTAGCTCTGAGAATAGACCTTTGTGTGGCAAAGCTTCATTCCCAGGATAGACACTATCGGTAAAAGCAAAAGGATCTCTCTCAGAGTTGTGAGCAACTGGAACATGCAGGTTATCTGATGCTTGCTTGGCAAGCAAGTTAGCTACGTAATCATCAGCAATACACTCCGAGTTAACTAAATCGAGATTGAACCATGGAGGGAGATCGTCACTTAGGCAAGAATCGGAGATATCAGCTACTGGGTCAGTGGAATTGATCAAATCTTCAAAGGATCTTTTCTTGTCAAACACATTGGAAGGCCCCTGACTTGTCAGGGGAGACTCAAATGAAGTCAAGATCGAACCTTCCGTACTCCACGAATTAATGCACGGCCCTTCCATGGACGGGTTTGTGAAGATTTGGGATACGTCTTCATATGCAGAGGCTTCTCTTGCATGGTAAACTTCCGAGATACAAGGAGACGGATCAATCGTGTTTCTTAGCAGATCGTTGTAGTGGAAGCTGTTGTTGCTTTGAATGTGTTTTGAGTGGTTCGAGTGTCCTTGTGAGAGTAGAGACGCGAAAAGTTCATTAACATCGTAATATTCTATCGACGAAGATGATGGAACGTTCAATGTTGAGTGGAACGGGTTAGAATAACTCCGATCTTGGAAGGATTTTCTTGCTTCCTTCAAGAACTCAACACTTTCCATTATCTGTAGTAAAAAGATTCAACAAAAAAATGATTTTTTTGTACTAAATTTTCAAGATCCATAGAATCAATGCATGAAAAGTGAAATTCAAGGAATGTAACTTCAATTACGCACCTTTTTTACGGATCCAAACTGTAATACACCTCGATGTTCGACTGGGATAATTGCAACTGTCTGCAGAATCAAAACATTGGTAGCTAAGTAAGTTTGGGATTATGCTGAAGGAAAGAACCCAGATCCAAGGATGTTCGACAAGGTCAGTAAGGTAAATTCACCTGTATCCCAGAAAAAAATTGATTGGGGCAACATTTTTCAGTATCAGCATGCATCCACTGATGCTTTCCAGTAAATGCTGATTCTCCAATAATCCTAAACAAGAAAAGTTATAGAAATTGGGTTTAACTAAGGTTCTGAAACAAATGAAGAAATGATGTTTTTTTATCCAGCATGCTTACCCTTCACCTAGAAGGTGGACCTGAAGAAGCATACTGTCAAGAACATGCCTCATTTTCTCTTCAAAATAGGCATCTTCCATGGTCAGTAACCTGATAAATTCCGAAGGACAATTTTTGGTCAGAATGTTCATGACAAACCCTGATAGGAAAAAATAAATTGACCTAATTTCACAAAAAATAAGATTTATTTCTTCAAGATATGAGCTTTTACAGTGTCTAAGATATCTATCTATAGATTAAAGACTAAACCCAGCTTTCCCACAGTAATCTTCAGCTCAGATAGTCATAAAAACTGGATTTTTCAGTTCAAGTTTCGTCGTATAAATTCGATTTTTTCTTTGTCTCTTGTGCTACACAAACAACCTCAAAGCTGGAAAGGACCATCATTTTTGTTTCTTAGGGAAAAAACCAAAAACAAATCGACATATGCAGCAAAGAAGACGACAACAACCACTGTGCAGAGATTTCACCATGCTGTAAAAATCAACTGAAAGAAATTGAAGCATGACCCAAGCTTTGATTTTTGAAAAAAAAAAAGAACATACATGGAATTTCGAGGATCAAATCGCCAGAAGACTCCATAAGTCCAGCCATTATTACTACACAAGCTGTTAAGCGTTGCCTTAACCTCTGAATAATTCATTTTTCTAGACTCTGCTGCTTCAGTCCACCCCCTTAATCTCCCTTTTCAGTACAAAAACATGACAGCAGCCAAGACAACGTATTAGACAATACTGTCTCTGTGTCCGGTAATGAAGAATTGCTGCTTCCTCTTCCTCTCTCTTTGTGTTTAGCGTTTAGCTAGATCTCTCTCTCTGTCTGTCTGTGTATGGATATAATTTGATTTATATAGTGGACTGAATAAGGAGAAGGGAGTGAAATATTGGATACTCTCCGAGCTTGGATGGACAAGAACAAGACAACCGACTATAGCCGGTCACTATCTATTTCTCCCCACTTCCACTTGCTATTTTAATCCAACTTGGGTAAATGCAATTTTTTACAAATACAATTGCTTAAGTATAAACAGAATCCACACTAATCATACATTTTTATATTATTATTATTCTATATATAAATTAATCCATATTATTTTGATTCCCGAGATTTTACTTGAAATGTGTAGTTACCTAATAATAATAATTGGCCAAAAAAAAAAATAATAATAATAATAATAATAGTTATCATTCCGCATTTTGCATAGATTTTTGTTTAAAATTAATACCCTATAAAATATGTGTTACTTTTTTTATTTAATTTGTTACTGTGGTGCATGTAAATTAAAAGTAAGAGATATTAGATAGTGTTAAAAAGATCTTTATATCTATTTTGCAAAATAATCATAAATCTAAGTATTGTCAAAATATTTGCAGCAGATAAAATATGTAATTACAAGTTTAGTGGGAACTATTAAGTTTGAAGTTTCGTATTAATCACACAACTATGTCAAAATTAAAAATTAAGAACTTTTGGATTTCAACTTTGACTTGCATGTATGGTTAATTCATAAGTCAAATTTAATATATTTTGCAATAATAAATTTGCAATTGATTTTTTTTTTGTGTAATTTCTTTTAAAAAATATTAAGGAAAAAAAAAAGGAAAGACGGAAAAATAATTAAAAAAAGGTAAATACGTATGTCTCCTTAATGTTTACCTCCCTCCTTAATGTTTGGGTCGAAATTAAGAATGGTACGAAGACACCACCTCCAAGGATAAAAAAAACTTGATTGATATGTCAGAATTGAATATCACAGATAAATCTGATAAGTTCGATAGTTCTCAAAGAACCAGGATAAGAATATCTCACAAAATATTTTTGCAAATCTGATATGTTAAATTCATCTATCCCCTTATGTGTCTATTAAAAGACTTCAAACTAACCCTAACGATACCTATAACTAATTAAAAGAAACCCTAATGAAATTATTTAAATATATTGTGGGTGTTTTTCAACTCACTAACCCTTAAAAGACCTAAACAAGCTAATTTAAATAAAAGACCAAAATCCCAAATACCCAAACATAATCCAGTTTATCAATGGTTAAAAACACACCTCAACAAATTAAGAATACCGATTCAAAATAAATAAGACTTGATAACTTCGTGACTCTAGTCTCTTGATATAAGACTTCTCACATCAATAAGTAACAAAATTTAAAAAAATACATTTGAATAGCAATTTGTAAAATCGTTAAAATATATGTAGCCATTTGATCATTTACATTTTTTTTTCAAAAAGCGGAAAAAATAAAGTGCATATTACACATTGTGTGCTTGGCAGAGGTATGCTTATAGATAGATACAAAGGGAAAGTGGAGGACAACACCTTAAGGATGTTGTCTACAAGTTTTTTTGTTTCATAACTTATGCACTTTCTACTTTCCTTTTCGTGTCTTCCCTTTCGGAGAAAACAATTTTTAATACACAACCAAGAATGTTATGCTTTTAAGGTTAATTTGTGTTAGGTTCATATAATAATAAAGTACATTAAAAACAAAATTAAGACAATTTTTTTCTTTTTTCCCAAAGAAATGAAATAAAAATGTGACTAATTATATTTATTGTCGGCCTAATTCATGATAAATTGGGACAACCTTGGTTAATGTTAATTATTTTGAAGGAATGAAGGAGAGGTGAAGGCTTATGCCCGTATTTGTTAAAGTGTTGCTTCAGAGACAAGCATAGGGTTCATTATTAATTGGACCGACCTATAAATTCTCTGATCAAACCATCCAATCCATCATCCCTAATTTATCTACTAAGAATATTACTATTTTATAAGGTTAAATATTATTTTGTCTTTTTTTTTTTGACAAAAATAGTCTTTATCCTTTAATAATATTTGAAAATGAAAGGTTAGATATTTAATGTTTCAAAATTTATTAAATTTTTCTTTTTCGTTAAATTTATTATTCAAACTTAACATAATATATTTTTAAAAAAATTATAAAAATAACATAAGACTTTTGAAAATGTTAAAAATTAATCCTTAAAAAAATATGTTACAATTGAGTCACAATTGAAGGGGGTTGTATATGGATTTTGACCGGACCAATGCCCCTCCCATGGATAAGCTAATCTGCGTCAAGACTTAAACCAGACCCCATCCATGGGCGAGTTGTTTTGGGTCAAGACATAGATCTTAACCCTTTCGATTGTGGGTCAATCTAGTCTCAGTCGAATTGAAACTTAATTGTAACATATAGAGAAGTTTTGAAAGGTTTTGTTGTGATATTTTTATAAAATTTTATGTTATTTTGTATAATTTTCAAAACATGCTCTATTAAGAGGGAAATTGAATCTCTGACGAGACATTACGACCCGAACCTTTAGTTTTTAAACATTATCGAGAAAAATCAATTTTAACCTAAACATTAGGAAGCAATGTGATATTTAACCTATTTTATATTTATAGCTTTAATACGCATTTATATCGTGTAATCCTATTACGTTCCTTAGTCGGTTGTATATCCCCCATACGAGACATTTAAGTGAATATCTAATGATAAACATTTCGTTTTAAAAATTATGAATTCCTACATTATATATTTATTATACAGACGCATGGATTGACTCGTGGTCGAGTGCTACGACCTATGAGTGGCTCATCCACGAGTTTGGGTAAAAATTAATACTCTACCTCATTATAACTTAGGGATAAATATCAAAGAGCTACCTAAACTTTGGATGACGTTTTGCAATGAGCTACCCGAACTTTGAAAATTCAAAACGGGTTACCTCAACTTTGAAGAATGTGCAAATAGCTACCTCTGTCCAATACTTTCCGACGACTTTCCATCAACAGTTGACGGAAAATTGGACGAAGGTAGCTATTTACACGTTCTTCAAAGTTGAGATAACCCGCTTTGAATTTTCAAAGTTCGGATATCCCGTTGCAAAACGTCATTCATGTAGTTTTCTGGTATTTAATCCTATAGCTTAATTATCGATTTCCTCATTATTGATAATTACTAAGATTTAACAGGAATGAACAATATGAATTAGTAGTGTTATAACTAAATGATATTCACTGAATGGACGCGTCGGGTTCAAATCCAAAATCAAGACCTGAATTGTTTTTTAGCAGGATAACCCGAACATATATAAAAAACAGAGGTCGGTGAAAGTGACGTGTGCACTTTTTTTCCTTTTTGAAAATTGAAAGTGAAATGCACCATTGGGAGAACGGAGTTGCGTAAGTGATAAAGTCTTCAAGTTGCACGAAGATGAAAAATATAGATGATGAGCCATTGGCCCATCGACTTTGATTAATTAATTAAAAAATGGATTAATAGTTTTAAATTTTAATAGATTTTATGTTTGGTCAATGTGATTGTGGTAATTTTGTTTTTTTTTGCGTTATCGGACGATCCCTTATGTTTGTGGATGTTGTCTTTTGGTGTCTTCGTCAATTTCCCGACAACGTTTATGTTAAATAGTCACGTGACTTGCACATGTCTTTCTAAATCAGCGACACATCAACTCTATGTCATTGCTAAATAAATATATAATATACTATTTAATCTATATAATAATAAATATATTTTTTTAATCTAAAATATTCCTAAATATTTAAAAAACAATTATAAAAAAGAAAAATTAAGAAAGGCTGTAAATATATAAAAAATAATAAAATATAAAAATTATTATTTATAAGTTATTTCTTTAAAAAAAAAAGTTTACTCCTGTGTAGGGTTGTCGATGGTTAGACGATGGTACGAGTATGGTAAACACAATAACCATACAAGTACAATTTTCAATTCTAGAGCCATTAAAATAACTGTGGTTATTAACCATACTTTTACATGTATACTCATATTTATTCCACACATGTAACATAAGAAAATACCGAAAAATTTATTTAAAAAAATATATAAATCTATATTGTCAACAATAAAAATATATAAAACTAACATCACAGTTATTTATTACATATATGTGCAGTAACTTCCATTATTTAGTATATATTATTTTATTAATAATAAAGAATTATTATATTTATATAATAACTATGGGTATAACCATGGGTATAACTCAAATACCATAACCATTATGGGTAGAAAATTCATCACCATAACCATACTGCACCATAATGGTACGGTTAACCATATTAAGCAGTAACAGTTATAACCATGGTTATGAGTATTTCACTGCACCATTGCCGACCCTACCCCTATGGTCAAATTGACATAGTCAAGGTCCAATTGAGCTAAGGTGGTGACCCGTTTTTTTTTTTCGTTTTTCATTTTTATTTTTGAATAAATTTATAAATAAAAAGTTTTATATTTTAATTTTCTGAATTATGTAATTTTTCAGATTTTATATATATCTATAATAACTTTTTGTTAAATTATTTTTAAAGTTTTTTTCCTATTTATTTTCCATTCGACACATTAGTGTCACGTCACTATTGATATGTTAATCAAACTTGACGGTTAACAATAATTTGGACCAAAGAACAACAATTTGAAAAATAAGAGATCATTACCTAACATAAAGGTAGGGGTGACAATCGTGTCGTGTCATTAATCGTGTCATGTCTAAACATGTCTCGTGTCTAAACGGATAAGTCTTAAACGTGACTCAAAACTTCAAACACGAACACGACACGATTAACTAGCAGATCACACGTGACACGATTAAATTTCATAAACAAAAAAAATGAAAACATGTTGGGTATATGACACGACTCGATTAGACACGACACAATTAGACACGATACGACACGATTAAATACGACATGATTAGACACGACACGATACAATTAAGCACGAAATCCATTAATTTCACAAGTTATTTCACATATTTTTCAAAATACAAATCCATATATACAAAGTAAGGTCTTCAAAGTTCAATATTAAAAAGTAAGTGGGTATTCCAATATTATTTTATTGTTATTATACTTAAATGTGTCTAAACGTGTCACATTTATACACGACACGATTAAACACGATTAGTTAATCGTGTGTCTAAATGTGTCACATCTATACACGGCACGATTAAGCATGATTAGTTAATCGTGTGTCTAAACGTGTCACATCTATACACAACACGACTAAACACGATTAGTTAATCATGTCTCTAAAAGTGTCACGGGTATACACGCCACAATTAGACACGATTAGTTAATCGTGTATAATTGTGTTTATACAAATATCTGCAGATCATAAGTGTTTAGACACGATAATAATCGTGTCTAAACATATAAGAGTTGTTTAGACACATGATGTGTTAAGGTCAAACTCATATACGCTTTAAAGCAGATCGTGTCGTATCGTTTAATCGTGTTAGAAATTGTCAGCCCTACATAAAAGTGTCAGTCCATCACATGAGTCAAATATGTGAGACTATTTAAACTAGTAATACTTTAAAAAAAATTGGTGAAAGAATACAAATTAGTACTAAAATACACATTAAATTAGCAAAAGAATATGAAATATACATGTATATTACAATACTATTTGTACTAATAAATAGATAATTACATATCTGGCCATTGGTCAAAAAATGATATCTGGTTTTGGTGGACAAAAATATAAGAGACATAATTATTTACTTATTTAATATAGATATAGATATAGATATTACTCGTTAACAAAATCATCCAACTATAAATAATATATCAAAATATTAACTATTTTTTTTGGTCAAAATATATTAACTAACAGTTAGTAATAGCATAGTTATCCGAACCGGACTGGCCATCGAACTGGCGAGGGTATCGGTTCACGGTTTGGCCGATCCAACCTGGTTCAATCCAGTTCAGTGTGCGGTTCACTGTTCATAAGGGGAAAAAATTGAAAACTTAAAATACATACATAGTCTCAAACACAAACATAATTAACTCAGACTACATAGTCTCACACACACAAAAACTACATAGTTTCAATATCAAACACACATTACTCTCAATTCTCAAACACAATACACAATAGTAGTGAACCGATTTAACCAATTGTGTTAAGCCGATTGCTTTGTGCAGAACCAAAAATCAGAAACCCCAAAAAAAATTGACCGAAAAAAACTGAAAACCAAAATAAAAATCACGTAAAAAGTGAACCAGAAATCGGTCGGTGGTTTTCCAAAAAACACTCGGTTCAACCCGGTTCAAACACTATTCATTTGTAAAATAGTATTTTAACTGAACCAAACCGGACAAGGGTCTGGTTCCCGGTCGGACCGCCGGTTCGGTTCTGATAACTATGAGTAATAGTACCTAGCCTATACAATAATACAATACACTGAGCTTAAGTAAAACTTGACCGGATAATATTCCTGCTAATTAGGGTTGTCGATGGTTAGAGTATGGTACGGGTATGACAAATACCATATTTTTAAATCACATACCATAACCATAATCATTACGGGTACAATTTTCAATACCATAACCATTAAAATAATCGTGGTTATTAACCATGGTTTTACCCGTATACTCATATTTATTCCACACATGTAATTTAACAAAAGACCGAAAAATTTATTTTAAAAAATGCATAACTTTATATTGTCAACAATAAAAATATATAAAACTAACATCATGGTTATTTATTACTTGTATATAGAGTAACTTCCATTATTTAGTATATATTATTTTATTAATAATAAATAATTATTATATTTATATAATAAACATGGTTATAACTCAAATACCATAACCATTATGTGTAGAAAATTCATTACCATAGCCGTACCGCACCATAATGGTACGGTTAACCATATTAAACAGTAACAGTTATAACCATGATTATGAATTTTTCACCGCACCATTATAGTCCCTTAGCTAATCTCTCTCACCGGCATAAGGTGGACATGCAATTATGTTCAATAATAAAAGAATTCAAAAGTTAATCGTACGCTCTTTAGAGATATATTATGTTTGGAGTATCTAGTATGAGAATGTTGACTTATACATAACCTAAATCATACTTTTCACACCATTTGAAACGATGAGTCGTTTGGTTTGTAAGACGTTATCTGAAGTTTCATCCTCCTATCCGAACTTTGGGATATTAGGGATGGTCTTTTCATGGCAAACAAATTGAGGGTGCATAATTTGCACATGGAATTAGATCTCAATGAAACAATTAACCTGACACTAGATGACACAAATGTATATAGATCTCCGATGACATTAATTCTCTTAATTGCAGTAAAATATTGTTAGAGTTCAAGAAAATCAAAATCCGTTATATTTATCATGAAACAAATGAAGTTGTGGATGCTTTGACAAAGGGTGCTGTCGACATAGAACATCAATTCCACATGTTTCATAATCCTCCTAAGAATATCTGAAAATCTATATCTTTTGATGGAGCGGGAAAAACTATTCCTAAATTAGTCCAACAATTTACTGATTAATAGTATGTATTGATGCTACTTATTTATAAAAAAAAATTAGACGTATTTTGCAATTTTCAAATAATAAGAGACTAAAAACTCTATTCCATGCATGGGAATATACAATACAATATAATACATTATATAATTAGATTGCATTCTCTCCTAGCTATATCACACCACTAAAAACTCTATTCCATGAATTTTATTAGAATACGGATAAATAGGTGAACTAAAAAAACAGTGGGGCAAATATATAATTTAAAAGGGTTAAGTAAAAAATTATTGCACTTTTTAGAATCAAATTTACAAAACATTCAAAATTGAAGGGGACAATTGACCCCTCTAGTTCCTTAATAGCTCTGTGTGTTAATGCTTATCACCTACTCCCACAGTTACAACTCACTTATAGCCAAGACAGCCCATCCCCCACTTTATCATTGATTTTCCCACAAACAAATCACTTATTGAAGGTAATAACCCCCCATATATATATATTCATACTATTCAAGTAGTAAGTATGATTATTTCAAGGGAGTTGATGATGATATCTCTTTGGTGTATTTGTCAAAGGATAAACCGAATCTAATGATCGTTTAATTCCATACCGATAACATCTTATATTGCTCTCGGGTTGTTGATCATCACACATATCAAGGTAAGAACTCCTCTATGGCCATTTCTGCTTAAGTGATGAACTTGGTGCAATTACATTTGTTGAGATATTATCATACATGCCCATGAAAAGACTAGGTAGCCTTAAAAATCATGAAGAAATAGTTATCTTTAGGGTTTGATCTATTCATTAACATGTGTGAAAGTGCATGCTTAGAGCTTGGCAACACCTTAGGAGGGAGTCCACGCCTTCATTTAGTGGGTTGGTGTCAGAGGAAAGAAATTGACCCATAACATACGAATTATATGCATACATGAAAACCTAGCTAGACAATATAAAAATTTAGAAAATTATGATTATTAATAAAGAAAGAAGTACTAATAAAAATGTTTAAGGCAAGACTAAGAGTATAAATATGAGGGAAAAAGGATAAAAACGATATTTACAGTGAGAATTCAAAACTCTAAGGTTAGTGGTTTGTACTAGTACGCTATATTATCAACCTCGACACATCGTATCATAATTATAAAGGTTAATTATCAACTTGCTAGTTAAACTTTAATTTTGACGGGTTGAATAATGTGTTATTTAAACGTTTTTTAGAACAAACCGTTAGCTAACTTTTTATAAAATTTAAATTTGATATTTACATCTAATTTGTTGTTAAAGAGTGATAAAGATATGCACGTCTCCATCACGTGTTATCCAACAAAGTGTATTTTTTTGTTGCAAAATTCAGTTAGAAAACTGTAACATTTTCAAAAGTTCATCTAGCAATTTGCACAAAAAAATAGAGTAAGTAAAATACAAGTTCTCGTCGCCATTTTAAAGCAAAATAGATGAAGCTAGCAAATTCCAACTTTGTTGGGAGTCAACTAGTAATTTATTCAAAACAAAAGTTTAACTAGCAAACTCTCTAAATCATTATAAATTAGCTAGCAAAATGGTAAGGGTTAATTACTTATATGATTACATGTTTGCCCAATGTGCAGAATGGTTACATTTATTTCAGAATGTGATTAATTAGTGTTTTTGAGTGACTCAATGGTTACACATCTTTTTCTCATTGTGATTAATTGGTTACTCCATTAGTCTCCGTTACTCTGTTAATATTTTTAACATATTTTTGAATTATTAACTTCTGTCATTCTATTGTTTATCTTCTTTCTCAAGAACTGACTCATGTTGTTCCTCTAGAAGAAGCTAGAGGGTGTCGATCAATCTGCTGAAGAGAACTGAAGGGAGATAAGAGAACCGAAGGGAGAGAAGGGTTTGGGTTTTGCCATGTCAAGAGCATGAGAGGCTTGCCCTCAACAAATTCCAGAACACGGGATTGGATGGAAATTGACTCGACTTGGTTCTTCAGAAAATAAATCGCTGGCACATAATTAGGGTATGGGTGGGCTGTTTTGATCCTAAGGTACTGCTGGAATCGACCAACAGGTGAATCAGAGTCTTCTTCATCAAAATTTGCGAAGAGGACGAAGGGGACAAACAGTAGAAGTAAGAGAATTGCCAAAAAATGATAATCGACCATTGATGCTCCGCTCTACCTCTATACAAAACGTAGTTTTGCAACCAGTGAACAAATTTCGTCAATTGAAGCTTCAATCTGCATTTTACCGATCTGCATTTTTCCGATCTGCATTTTTCCGATCTGCATTTTTTCGATTTGCATTTTTCCGATGAGGAGCTAGGGCAGGTTCGGCAAATTGGTTTACGGTGGTAAACCAATTTGAGGAGATTCCAAGACCGCAATGGATGAAGACGACGGCGACGAAGCTTTCAAAGCTTTAGTCGGCACCACTTGTTCATCTCCTCCATTTCCAGTCGGTGAACCGTGTTTATGGAAGGGTAATATTATCATGAATAGTGACTTAACGGTGATATTTGTCGATGAACAGTAGAAAAAAAACAATTAGTCACATTTTGAAACATATATAACCATTCTGCACAATACGCAAACATGTGTAACCATTTAAGTAATTAACTCAAATGATAATTAACCCTAATAATAATTATGTCATAAAAGTAGGGTTTTAACAAGATTATAATGGAGATGATGAAACTCGATTTTGAATTGATCCAACATATAAACATACCTATCTGGCTGTCTAACCTTTTTTATTATTATTATTGTTTAACAAAAAAGACTATGATTCTGTCTCCTGGACATCCTTCATTATCGTCCCTAAGATGGTGAAGTCAACGTTGCATATCCATGAAATTTTCTTTACTTTTCAACCTTTTGTTTTCCTTTTAAAAGATGTAAATGAAATCCAAGAGTAAGATTTAGCTTGCTTACTTGTCTCAAAGGGCCATCTCATTTATCTCAATCTTTGTATGGTAAAAAGGAACCTAACAAAGGAATTATATATGGGTGGCTACACATGTCAAAATTATAACTTGTTTTAACCAATCTTATCGGGTACTCAAGATACTCAACTGTATATTCCATTTATGTATTTTATTTCACAATAATCTTTATAAATCTCTATCCAAACTCTTGTAAGTAAATATATTGTTTTTCGGCATTGGTTTCATAGGGTACTTATAATTTTGTAAATTTTAAGTGTTTCTTGAATTAAGTAGGTACCGTATATATATATACATTATTTTGACTAAAACCTCTATAATTAAGACACATAAGTTTTTATCATGCTTAGTTGTCAAAATGAAATAATTTGAATGGTTGGTGAATTAATTTTGTAACCGTCGATGATGTGAATTTGCCATCTGTACCTCGAGAAACTTTAGAATTATTCCAAAACTTTCTAATCCATTCGCACGGTATGTTACAATTTTTTTCCAAGTTTCTAATTTATTATATTCATTTTGTATCAAAATATTACTATTTATTGTCATACAAAAGTATTTTATTTTTGTAAATTATATTTCAATGTTATATAATTTTAAAACGGAATCAACCTTTAGCTAAATAATTTTTTATTAATTAAAAAATAGTATATATTAAATAAGTATTTCATTCTCATTAATATGCCAGTATAAAAAATTTAAAAGTATGTATTATTATAATAAAAATAATTGACAAATATTTTATAGATAAATACCTATAAATATTCATCTATATAACTAGCTCATAAATCATTGTCTTAACAATAAAATTACAGTAATTTTTTTAAAAAACAATATTTATATGTTGACTTTAAAGATATTTTGAATAAATTTTACATAATAACCCTGAAATATGAATAATAACTTCAAATTAAAAAATTACATATTAAATTAACAATTACCGCGCAAAGTGCATATCATATATCTAGTTTTATATAACATGGATACATACATAGTGAAATAATTTTCAATGTTTGTGGCACTCAAATTAAGGGCAAAGCTTTTATTGATTGATATGGATACATAGGCATTAATGCATGCTTAAGATCGAGGAGAATCCCATGATAGATAGATTAATAACGAAAAGGTGTATAAACTTTATTTAAAAAAAAATGTTTGCTTCAGCTTTTCTTTATTGGCCAAAAAAACAAATTAAGCTTTTCGTCATTGGCCAACTCGATCAAAGAGACGGTTGACGACTGTTTAAAAATAGTGACAATACGAATCGACGGAAGAGGCCAGAGGGCCTACGAATTTACGTGATGATCTATATCATTATTAAATTTTAATATATAATATATATAAAGCATAAAGGTTGTAGATTAAAAAATTTAATAATTTGATTAAGCATTAGCTTTAATTTTTTCGAAAAGAACATGTCTTGCATGTAAGGATTGGTTGAGAGAGAGAAGACATGAATGATAATTGGGAGTAATTGTGTTACCACACTTTTTAGTTTTAAAACAAAAATAAGAGTAAATAGATTTAATGCATCACATATTTGCTGAGGTTGTTATTTGCATCATTTATGTTGATATTTGAACTCATGCATATAAATATGTTGTTATTTACACCGTTATTACTGTTCCGTTCATTTTTTTTGTTAAATATTTTATATCAAAATATGACAATTTTACCTTCGTGTTTATATAATTTTCAACACTAATGGCCCGTTCGTTTCAAGGAATGGCCACGGATTTGGGCTTACGGATTCCGTAAGCCCATGTTCGTTTGGTGGAATTGGTCATTCCTTGGAAATGGATTCCGTGCGGTCCGGGCTTAGGGAATCCGGGTAAAAACCTCGGATTTCTTAAGCCCACACGGGTCGGAATCCGGAATCAGCTGCCAAATGACCGAATTGCCCTCGCCTTTTTTGAGAAATTACGAGCGTGCCATCGACAGAAATGGATTGACAGCTTCCAGCCTCTGCAACCGAGCTGCGCACATCTTCAATTCGAATCGCCAATCTTCATTGCTCACCAACCCACTTCAATTTGAATCGATTCCAACTGAACCCACTGGGCAGCCTCAGTCTCTTCGGCTCTCCGGTCGCCGCTACCGCAGCTGCTAATAGAAACCCTGCTTTTCTGCGACTTTCTGTCTCACTTGACTTTGATTTCAACACAGGTGAGTATATCTAATTAGGTTTGATTTCCTTGACAATGGCGAATTGTAGTTTAACTATATAAATGGATTTTTCCGTGCTGGATTTTTCTGTCAGATACTGCAGTTAATAGCTATGAATTGGAGTCTCCATTGAAAGTTCCTATTTATTTTGTTTATTCGTTGAATGACTAAATCCCTAATGCCGTAAGGATGCAAAAATAGTTGCATATCTGAATTTGATCACTGATTTTCGGCTGGGGTATCTTTGAATGCTGTCTTTGTCGTAGCATTCATGTATTTGTGTTGCCTGTTTTCATCTTTGAATGCTCAAATGCTGTATTTTCAGTGTTTATTTAACATATATATGTATGATTCATGTTGAGACTCTGTGTTCTTATTGTCCCTCACTGTGCATAGATAAGTTTATTTAACATATAGGATTAGCGTTCTCAAGTTTGACCCTATTGAAAGACTGCAAGTTATGCAAAATGTGGCGATGTACTTTATATTTCTTGATACTTAAATGCTGCATTTTCTGGCATTTCTTTTCTTTGATCTGATTCTTTTAGCTCTCTCTTTTGGTTTGAATGATTCTTCACAGCTTATTTATCTTGACTTTCCTAATCCTAATGCTACGGGCAATCATAATTCCTCACATGATTTCCTTATGTGCTTTTACTGAAGAAATGAATGTGTTCAAGGCATACAAGGCTTGTGTTCCAATTGCATGGAGCCCAAACTTGTATATAACTCTAGTTAGAGGAATCCCAGGAACAAGAAAACTCCATAGACGAACTCTGGAGGCCCTGCGCCTTGGAAAGTGTAACTGAACTGTCATGAGATGGAACACCCCCACTGTTAGGGGAATGATTCAACAGGTTTGGTTTCTTCATCTTTTATCCACAATTTCATAAACTGATAATTGATGATTCCGCTATTTACTAACTAGTAAGTCTCATCTTGTCTGTAACAGGTGAAGAGGTTAGTCGTGGTTGAAACAGAGGAAATGTACAAGGCTCGGAAATCGAAGGAGGCTAACCACAAAGCTATTCGGCCACCTCTAGTCATAAGCCATGTACCATCAACAACTTTGAGCAGTTCTTAGAGCGCTATATTGAATTCGTCCAATATCAGGTTCTTGCTTCCCTCTTAATCTGTATGTCATTATTGCTGTTGGGTGTACTGCTCAGGCCTTTTATGTAATGTTAGACCATGATTTGATAGCTTTTGGTGCTGATTTCAATAATTTAGTGAGAGCTGATGAATCATGCTCACGTTATGATATGCTTTGTTCATCCATTATTTATATGCAATGGACGCTCCATTTTGGTGCGTAAAAGGGTAAAGATAAGAACTAGAACCCCAGTAGCTTCATTACTACCACGTCTGGTCCTTCAAACCGAATTTGACAGACCAATGTAAGATGTATTATGTATGTGGTCATGTTTACATTCTTTATTTTTTTTAAATATAATTAATAAATTGGTCTTTTTAAAAAAATTAAATAAATAAAAAAATTCGTTTTTAATTATTTTTTTTAAATAAACGTTTTTAATATTTTTAAGTTTTATAATTAATTAATACAAATTATTTTTATTATATACTATACATATACAAAGAGGGGCAAATATGTCATTTGACCACATTCCATTCATTTTCCGTACACAATTCCACCAAAGAAACAACAGAATTCCTTATTCTGTTCTATTCAATTCCACCAAAAAAACAACTTCATATTCTTAACTCCTATTCCTTATTCCCAATTCTTATTCCGTATTCCGAATTCCGAATTCCGTCAAACAAACGCACCGTAAATCACGAATCAAACCAACAAAATTGTAAGTTTGGGTGTCAATTGAACCTAAAACAACATTTATGGGTTAAATTCGAACTCAGAAATATAGTTGTGGGTTCAATTCACACTTTTTTTTGGGTCGAAATTCAATTCACACTACATTTTCTTATTTGATTTGCGATTTAGATTTTTAAATAAGGGCAAAAATATCATTTTGATATAAAATATTAATATATTTTAAAAAAAAAACATGAACGAACCACAGTAACGATTGTGCTAATAATAGTATTCACTGAACATATATGTATACTAAACTCATAAAAAAATATATTGATTGAAATAACCTTATGATGTAAACATTTGGGTGCACCCGAACTATTTACCCATTATTTTTTTTATCTCTAAAATTACACAGTACCGAAAGTTAAGATCTCCCCTTCACTTGCTCGGGTTGGCATATAAAGTGACATACCCAAAATGGTTAATCCGGTGGGTGATTAGTGGAGGATTAGCTATTTGGTGGTCAAATGATGTGGGCATCACCTTTAGCCATATCAGCAAAAACATAATTGATGGAGAGGTTCAATTCGGGGTAGGAGGGCTGAAAATGAAGGTCAGTTGGGTTTATGGCGATTAGGACTTTGCAAAAAAAAAAAAACATAATTGGAGTCGCCTCAAAAGTATAGGGGCTCGTAGGAATGAGCCTTGGATTATTATGGGGGACTTCAACGATATCACCAATCAGTTCGAGAAAGTGGGTGGGAGAAGGAAGGACCAAAGGAAGATAGATGGATCCAATGACCTCATAGAAGCAATCGGGGTGGGTGACCTTGGATACAAAGGTCAAATGCACACTTGGTCGAATAATAGGGGAGGGGTGGACAGAATAGTGGAGCGGCTTGATCGGGCTATGGCGAACGGGCATGGGCTTGCGATAGGATCAGACCATGCCCCTATTTTCATCAATCTAGACCATGCCGAGAGGAGAGTGCCAAAGATTTTTAAGTTCGAGGAAATGTGGCTTCAAAACCCACAATGTTTTGAAGTAATTCGAAGTGCATGGTCCCGAGGGGTTCGTGTGAGAAGCGGTGAAGACTATAACCTCAAGATTGGGATGTGTCGAGAAGAACTCATTAAATGGAGTAGGGCGTGCTTTGGGAACAACCTTAAGCTCATTGAAGAAACAAACCAGAGGTTAAAGGTTATTGCCATGGCAAGACCGAATGACCAACTTTTGCTCGAGGAAAAGGTTTTGAAATCGAAAATTCATGCCCTTTGGGAGAATGAAGAGATCTTTTGGAAACAAAGATCTAGGATTCATTGGCTAAAGGAGGGGGATCGAAACTCCAAGTTCTTCCATCAAACAACTTTTGAAAGAAGGAAGAGGAATAAGATCGTCAAAATCAGGAATTCGATTGGTAACTGGGTTGAGGAGGAAGCTGATATTATGGATGTTGTTCATGGTTTCTATGATGATTTGTTCGGTGAAGGAGCTGGTGAGATGGACCGAGAGGAAGGGAGGTTTGACATCCTCGAATGCCTTGATCGGGACATCTCAGACTCGATGAATGATCGGTTGACAATGGAGGTAACTGAAAGTGAGATTTGTTTAGCGGTAAATCAACTTGGGGGATCGAGGGCTCCGGGACCAGATGGCTTCTCGGGCTCCTTTTTTCAACGGAACTGGAAGGTGGTCGACCCTGTCATCGTCACTATGGTTAAGACCTTTCTACAATCAGGTATCCTCCCACCTTTTATAAACCATACTGATATTACGCTTATACCTAAGATCCCTCACACGTCGACTCCTTCGGAGTTCCGCCCTTTAAGTCTCTGCAATTTTGGTTATAAAATAGTGTCTAAGGTTCTGGCAAACATGCTTAAAACCTGGTTGCCAGAACTGATCACCACATATCAAAGTGCATTTGTGGCAGGGAGACAGATCCAAGACAACATTCTCATCGCCCATGAGATGTTCCATCACCTAAAAATAAGTCAGAAGAGAAGGGGTAGTTAGTCATATCCCGACTGCGCTCTCAAGATAGATATGGAGAAGGCTTATGATATGGTGGATTGGGACTTCCTCCTACTCCTTATGGAAAAGAAAGGTTTTGACCAAAGATGGGTGCTATGGATTAAGGTATGCATAACCTCGGCGTCGTATCAGGTACTCGTAAATGGTAAGAAAACAAGAGTGATTAAACCGTCAAGAGGAATAAGACAGGGAGATCCGCTCTCCCCGTACCTATTCATTTTGGTGGCGGATGTGTTATCAAGGAGGACCTGCCCGGAGCTTCACCATCTCCTCTTTGTCGATGATTCACTATTTTTTCTAAAGGTCTCAGTGGATAACGCGTTGGATGAGTATTGTAAGGCATCGGGGCAAAGAGGACCCGGACAAGTATTTGGGTCTTTAGTCCATTTGGGGGAGATCCAAATGTGAGGCCCGTAGGTTCCTGAAGGATCGAATTGTTCACAAACTACAAGGTTGGAGGACTAAACTCTTAAATAGTGCAGGGAAGGAGGTTCTGATTAAGGCCGTCATATCGGCAATTCCATCTTACGCAATGAGTGTCTTTAAATTTCCCAAAACGTGGTGTGTCCAAATGAATAGTTTGACTACATGTTTTTGGTCGGGGGCCCAAAACGGGGATCGAAAGATTCATTGGGTGAAATGGGACTCATTGACCCAGGCCAAGTCAAAGGGTGGTCTCGGTTTTAGAGAATTGGAGAGTTTCAATGTGGCCATGTTGGGGAAGATGGCAGCGAGGGTGTGGTTAGAATCGAGTGCTCTTTGGGTGAAAGTACTTAAGGGCATCTACTCCCGACTTCGGATTTTAGTCAAGCTTTGAAGGGAAGTAGATCCTCTTGGGCGTGGGCAAGTGTCCTAGAGGGACGTGGGGTGATGTTAGAGGGCGCGGTTTGGTCAGTAGGAGACGGTAAGAAAATCATACCGTTCTTGGATGCATGGATACCAGGCCGATATGATTCGAGGCTGGGTTCTCACCTGGTCACGCTGAGCCAAGCCAATCTGAAATTGGAAGAGTGGATTGACCCGGTTTCGAAGGAATGGGTGGAGGCCAAAGTCTGATATGCAGTCACGAAGGAAGAGGCCGAGTTGATTATGGCAGTGCTGATTCCACTAGTGCACAGACAGGACCAGCTTAGGTGGCCCTATGAGCGAGGAGGATCTTTAACGGCTCAATCCGCCTGTCATCGTATTCAGCAACAGGACACGAGTCGGGAGTCTAGTGCGGCTCAGGGAGGAATGGGCCGAATGTGTGGGAGCACATTTGGAATTCCAAAACCTTGCCTAAGGTTCGTATCTTTGCTTGGAAGATGATGTCCAAGACAGTTGCCGTCCGGGAGAGGCTTGTGCGAAGAGGGATGCAGGTACCTATCGGGTGTCCATTGTGCGACCAACCCGAAACTATTTTGCATATGATTTGTGAGTGCATGTGGCTTAAACAGGTGTGGGAGGAGCTACTGGGGATCAAGGACGCGGGACAAGGCTGCGTGACGGTGCAGGAATGGCTGATGCGAAGGATCACGGAGCCCACCCGAGTAGGTGAAGCGAAGTCTGCTCGGCTGGGAATGTCTCTGACCGCCTGCTGGTGTATCTGGAAAGCGCGGTGCCTGAAGGTGTTCGAGGGGAAGCAACCGCACCCGAGTGCGGTGGTGGAGCAGGTCCGGAAGCTGACCCAAGAGTGCATGTTGCTGCAATCCATGCAGCAGGGTGCGGGACATCCACGAAACCAGCAGGTCAATCAACTCTAGGTGCACCATTCAGCGGGAGGTCCACCTTGGGCTGGGCCTCTTCGTCCCCAATCGGAGGTGGATCAGGCGACGGGGCAGCTGTCGAACCAGCAGCTGGTGCAACCACGACAGACCGTAGTGAAGCATTGGCTCGGGCCGAACCTAGGTGTCGTCAAAATCAACCGTGACGCAGCTTGGAACATTACAACCGGTCAAGGGGGCATCAGAGTTATAGCACGGAACCATGGTGGACAGGTTGTAGGTGGATACATAGGCTCGACATCCGCACCTTCAATCGAGTTGCTCAAGGCTCGAGCTGTTTTGTTAGGAATCAAACTAGCCATCGACAATAGATGGAAGTCGGTGGTTATTGAGTCGGATTCTAAGGTCGTTATTGAAAACATTATAGGTATAGCTCATTTTTGGCAAATTGAGACTATTGTACAAAATAGTCTCTACTTGGCAGGTTCGGTTGGGAATCTATCATTGAGTTGGGTACCAAGATCCGCGAATCATTGTGCGGACTGGTTAGCGAAACAAACTATAGGGGGGATGAGTCGAAATGACTGGGTTTCTCCCCCCCCCCCTCCTTTTACATTTCTTACGGTTAGACACTGAGTTGTACCAGGGTCATTCCCGACCCCAAATTTTGTGATTAATATACGGAATCTTTGGTAAAAAAAAATGGTCTATTTTAATATTTACACAATGTGTTAGATAGCCTCATTAATGAAAGCTTGTGCTCTATTCAAGATTAAATGACTTTCACCAAAACAAAATATAGATGATTGTACTTAAGTACAAGGATAGCTAGTGACGATGATTACCATAGTAGATAAGCACCTTCACAAGTCAAAAACACTTTTAAGGTCAAGTTGAGGAAATTACTTGGCCAAAAAAAAAAAAAGTTGAGGAAATTAATGGAACTAGGCTTGTTCATGAACCGGTTCGACCTCGAACCGGTTCAGAATTGAATTGGTCTGATTTGTAAAAAAATTGTATTTTTCTTTTCTAAAAAAACTGGTCGCGTTTAGGTAAAACAAACTGGTCTAGTTCGAATCGATTTAAAACCGGTTTGGTCTGATTTTTTTAATAATAATTTTGGTTAGGAAATAATCTGGTTCAAACCGAAACTGAAATGACTGAAAATCATGGCCAACACATTGAACCAGCTGAAAAAATATTGAACCAACTAAAAAAACACTGAACCGACTGAAAAAACACTGAACCAACTGAAAAATACACTGAACCGACAGAAAAACACACTAAACCGACTGAAAATATATTCCACAACCAACTGAAATCCTGTCCAACATCAACATACGAGAGTCCAATACATCTCTAGGTTTGGTTTATTAAAGACATCTCTAGGTTTGGTTTAATTTAAGACTGGTTTAGTTGATTTTGCTTCAAACCGGTTCTAAATTTATATAGGTTTAAAGTGTTTTGATTTAAATTTAAGTATAAACCAGTATAAAAAACGAGTTGATTCGAACCGATTCAGACTGAATTTTTTGTACTATTTTGAACTGTTCTATTTGAACCCTAAAAACACTAGTCTGGTTTTAATACTAGTTCGACCGAGCCGGTTCAAACCAGATCAGAACCAGACTCGTTCAACCGAACTAGTTTAAATGAACAAACCTAAATGGAACCAATTGAGCGGAACGCTTAGTGCAACGTTTCGAATACTAATTATTAAAGAGAAAAGTGTTCCCTTTGGGTAGTTAAATATTATATTACTAGAGAAGGTGACCTGCAACTTTGGGTAAAGTATATAATTTGTTTGAGATATCATCGTTGTATAAGTTTAGTATAATTATAAAGTTTAAATTATTATATGAATAAGTAAAAAAACACACCTCAAGTATGTAACTTTTGAAAGTGCACGTAAAACTTTTGATTAATTTTAGAGTTTTACGTAGAGTGAGAATGATGATATGTATATAACTTATAAAAATTTAACATGTATTAATCAAATTGAATTGTTTTAAGATATAATAGAGAACTGATGATACGAACTCAGTTATAAAAATTATAGGATATTTAATTAAATTAATATATATAATAGATAAAACTATATATTCAGAAAAAAAAACATTTGATTTAATTAAATTATAATTTGACATGATGATCACCTAAAGGCTCATATCTAGGGTTTCATTGAGAAGGTTTTAGACATTGTCAATAATACATAGTTTCGTTTCGTTATTTTGCTAGTGTGGTTATTCATTAGGGGCTTTCCAGGTTATTATTTAACATAGTTTCATGCTCCTATATATATAACTACTACATCTCAAACCTAAATTTTTTTAAAGGTTTTTTTGAACAAAAGGCTATCTAAATTTTGATTGTTTCACATCGGAAACCAATAATGTGCTGTAACATTAATTTCTAAAAAAATGATGAAAAAATAAACAAAGATAACTTATTTGCTTAACCCCACTTCTAAAAAATATAATATAACATGTTTAAATTCCACAAAAAACAAAAGAATGCATTAATGAGAATATTTCACCAAAATATACCTCATTTAATAAATATATACTCAAATATCATCGATTCAAAAATAAATACGAAAGTATAGCCACCTGCGACTCCAAGTCGCGGGTCTATTTTTTTGTTTGAAACAGTCTCACCCGCGAATGACATTCGCGTGTGAGGCTGTTTTTTTTTTGCCATAATTGTTTTTTTAAAAATGTATTTGTTTATTTTGTTCAATTTTTTTATTTTTTTTATTATGATTATTTCAAATATATTTTTCCCTCACATGATATTTTTTTAGAAAAAAAATAGATAATGTGACAGAAATGAAAATAATTATAATGTTTTGTATTATGATAATTTCAAATATATATTTTTTCCTCACATGATAATTTTTTAGAATGATTATTTCTCTAACATAAAAATTATCATGTGAAGGAAAATATATATTTGAAATAATCTTAATACAAAAAATTATAATTATTTTTATTTCTCACATTATTTATTTTTTTCTAAAACATTATCATGTTAGGGAAACAATATATTTGAAATAATCATAATAAAAAACAATAAGATCTTTGAATAAAATAAAACAAATATAGTTTTTTTTTTTAATTTTTTATGGCAAAAAAAAAATACAAACCCAGTCCCACCCGCGAATGCCATTCGCGGGTAGAACTGACGGCCCAGTTCCACCCGCTAATGCCATTCGCAGGTGAAACTGTGTCAAACAAAAAAATAGACCCGTGACTCCGAGTCGCGAGTAGGTATACTTTTGTATTGATTTTCAAATCGATGACATTTGTTTTGTATATATTTATTAAATGGGGTATATTTTGGTGAAAAAATCCATTAATGAGATCTTTCTTCTTACGAAGGGAACTGGACATATTTCTTGTGTGTGTTTGGGTTTTTCTAGAGAAAAGGGTTTCCTCGTTCAATTTCACTTTAAATTGCAAAAACTAACATTCAAAAAAAATTATACTAGGTAAAAATTCAATTAATTAATTATGAATTTAGTGTCGAGTTTTGACTTAGTGATTGACCATGTACACTAGTCAAAGTTGAAAATTTCAAATATGTGACTTTGTGGTCACCAAACTCAATATAGTTTCTAATAATAAACTCGCAATTGAGTTTTTTATCTACTACATTAAAAAAAAAATCTATGTAGATAAGTTGAGTTAGGTAATACCTGTAATACCGTCTATATCATTATCTTAAAATTTTAATTATCTACTTAATTAAAAAAATACAGTAGATAAAAAAATATCAACTACGAGTTTGATATCGCAAACTATATTGAGTTTATACTTTTGTAGTGACCACATATGTAAGTTAAAATTAAAATCCTAAAGTGTAAACTTTTGGACTTAAACTTTGACCAATGTGTATGGTCAATCCGAAAGTTGAAACACACCGTAATTTGCGATACTAAACTCGTAATTGAATTTTAATCTAATGTATTTTTTTGAAAATATATATATTTTTTTAAATGAAAAGAACGAAGAAAAAAATGAATGAGGGAACAATTTTGCCACCTATACCACGCTAACCCGAGGTATCACGTATGCCTCATCTTCTAAACAGAAAATAAAATATATTTATTTTTCTAAAAAAGAATCTATAATACTTTTTGAAATATCGGTTTAGCAGTTAATAATGTTGAATTAAAGAGATATAATGAGAAAAACCAATGGCATTATAAAAGTAGAGTCTCGTGATTTAAGCAATATGTGCAAAGCAGAAACGAAATTAGTTTTTTTTTTTTTTGTGGGGGTGGGTTGGGGAATTAGTGTAGGGACAAATATTTGAACTAAACAAAATTTATGGGGATGGAGAAATGTAATACTTTAAAGGCTTACAATAGAAATAATTGTCTTTTTTAAGTCTAAATTTGCACTTCGTCAGAAGTTGAAGGGTCGCTTGCTCTCCTCACCCTTGATGACTCTGTACCTGGTGTTAAACTATATAAAACGTATATTAAAATTTGAGATTCAAATTTAATCTCTATTAATATTATTTATATAAAGATATATTTATATTTTTTTAATTAATATATATAAATCAAATATCTTAATTATATCATACCATAATTATACCATTTCTTTTAATTGTAACCACATCCTTTACATCTTTATCTACACATATCTCTAGCACTGCATTTTTTTTTCCAGCATAAATGAATGAGCTAGTAGTTGTGATAAACTCCACTCTACCATGTAATGTCCAGACTTTTGCCCACGGTACTTAAACTTGCACTAGAAAACCAGCGCATGCACTGATCCCGTCAACATAGACCCACCAACTTAGGATTGAGAAACCGATCCGTTAGGTCCAAGTCGTCATCCTATTTTTTTTGGATTCAAACTCTAGCAGTGCATTTGTCTAGTATATCAGCATCATTGTCATCTTTATTCTTACACCAACTTTATCATTGTGACTAGGAATTTTGTACAAACTGGTATTTTTTAGTGACATAGTAAATGGTCATGTTAATAAAAATATTACGTGTTGTTGATTGTTACTTAAAACTAATAACCTTATTTTCAACTCTATTTTATGGTCCATGGGTTGCGTGGCCATTGCCCTGGGACCAGTTTGGAGCCTGACCTTCTCCTACTCTCCATTATATTATGTTGATATTAACTAATCACTTACCTAGGTTTCTTCAAGATTCAGTTCGACTCTGAACCGGTTTTAAATTGAAGTAGAACTGTTTAAAATAAATTATATTTTTTTTGCTTAATAAAAGAACTTGTCTATTTAACACATAAAACTGATCTGGTTAGAATTTGTTCGAACTTGGATTGAACCGTTTTGAACTGATTTGGTCCTATTTTTAAACAACTCTATTATGGTTTGGTCAAAAAAAATAGAAGTGATTTGGTTCAAAAACAGAACTCTTTTACTAAACAGATGGCAACATTGAACTACGTCGAATATAAAAACAGAATACTCCTCTTCAATATTTAATAAATTAGGTTAGGCCGGTTTGGTTAGTTTTGTTTGGGCCGAATCAAAAGTTAACTTGAGTGATTAATTGTCACCTTTTGCAGTTATTTTAAACCATAATTATCAAAAAAAAAAAAACACACACTCTATTTTGAGGGAAAGAATAGGCTATATTCTCATATATTGGTAGTATATATATGAATAAAAAATCATTAAAAAAACATTATTTGTAATAGTAACACAGACGACATAATTATGTGTATTGTCATGTCATTGTAGCACCCACTACCTTGGTGCCTCAAGCTAGCTAAGAAACAATTTAACATTACTAAACTTGTAGAAGTTATGTTCCAATTGAGTATCTGGCCAAAAAAAAAAGAAGTTCCAATTGAGTACATATTTCTAATTATACTTTTTTTTTATTAAAAAAATGAACATTAACTTGGTTAAAAACAAAACATTAACTTGGTTGAAACAAAACCTAGTTTCTATTTTTTTTTTAACCCTATAATAAGTCAAAGACAGAGTTTGACTGAATGGGTAATTCAAATGCAAACATATATGAAATTATAATGGTTGATATATCATAAAAATATTTATCATATTTTAGATAAATACTTATAATTAACACATTTTACACTACATATGTTTATCTGATCCAATATTGTAGAATTATGATTATATATATATATATATATATAAATATGAGATTGGTAGAGAGAAGTTTTGACTGCATTTATTAGCAAAAGGCAAAAGGATAATTCAGGAAAGGAAATTAATGAAGTGAAATCATAATCCCACTAATGATCCAATCATTATCCTTCTGTAGAAGTAGAACCCAATAAGGAAAAATCTTTCGATCAAAAAAAAAAAAAATAAGGAAAAATCTTGGGGCCCACCTCGGAAACACGCAGTGGCCCCACATCTCCGACCATAATTATTTTGTACATTTTACCTTTTTACCCCACCCTTGAGGACAGTTGAGGTTACAACTCTGTTGGGACAAAGAGCAGAGAATGTCTGCTGTACGCGCTACACTCTCTGATTGCTTTTCTGTAGGACACGTCTCGTCCCCCACCAATTTTGTCTCGAAATTTACCATTTGGGGTACCTTTATTTAAAATAAATAAATACGTAACTGTAGTCTCATTAAAAAAATCGGTCAAGCGGAACTAAATTGAGTCTTATCTGGTTATTGATTTGGTCAAAAAAAAAAAAAATCTGGTTATTGATTTGAATTACTATTATCGAAGTTCCAAAATTAAATAAGTTTTTTAAACTAATTGTTTAAGTTTAAAGTAAGTCGGTTCAAAAAGTGAATTTAATTCAGTTTTGAACCCGTTCGAATCAACATGTTTTTTTTGACTAATTTATAATTAAATTGAATTAAACCTATATAACTTTTGATTCGGCCCAAACAAAACTAACCAAACCTAAGGGTGAAATGGAAAACCGGTTGGTCCAAAAATTCGGTGAAAACCGAATCGGTCCGGACCAAAAAATCCGGTCCAAAAATGTACGGTTCGGATTATGGTCGGATTTTTTTTTGCTTGGAACGGTTTTTTAGACTGTTCGGTCTACAACTCTAAAAGACTGTGGAGTCCGGTCCGACCATTTATATGTATATTATTTTATATATTGTATTAGTTAGTATTAATTAATATAATTAATCAACGAATACAAACAAATAAATTTTTTCTTATTTAATAATTATTTTAGTTGTTTAATCGGTTTAGTAGAAATATATGTAAAAATTGTTAAATCAAATTATTTTGTTGTTTAATTTGATTTTGCATACTTATTTTGGTTTTGAATGTGTATTTTTTTTGCCTTTTCGGTTTAAACCGAAAATCCAGTCCAAAAATCCGAAATCCGAATGGACGGTTTATTTTTCCTTATACGGTCTTTTAGTCGGACTTTTTTTTGAAGAAAAACCGGTCCGAAAATATAGGTTCCCGACCGAAATAATGAAAAAACCGGTCCGACCGGTCCGGTTTCACCCCTCCAAACCGGCCTAACCTAATTTATTAAATATTGAAGAGGAGTATTCTGTTTTTATATTCGACGTAGTTCAATGTTGCCATCTGTTTAGTAAAACAGTTCTGTTTTTGAACCAAAGCACTTCTATTTTTTTTTACCAAACCATAATAGGGTTGTTTAAAAATATGACCAAATCAGTTCAAATCGGTTCAATCCAAGTTCGAACAAATTCTAACCAGATCAGTTTTATGTGTTAAATAGACAAGTTCTTTTATTAAGCAAAAAAAATATAATTTATTTTAAACAGTTCTACTTCAATTTAAAACCGGTTCAGAGTCGAACTGAATCTTGAAGAAACCTAGGTAAGTGATTAGTTAATATCAACATAATATAATGGAGAGTAGGAGAAGGTCAGGCTCCAAACTGGTCCCAGGGCAATGGCCACGCAACCCATGGACCATGCTTTTCAGTGAGCCCGAAAGGAGGCTTGAGTTTGTCGCCAAGTGGCATCTGTCTAGCGTTGATATGCCGATTAGCCGACGGGCGGTTTGAGGTGCCGGTGATAAAGTGGGCAAGTCGCTGGACGTACGAGATAACCCGCGTTGGGCGGTGTGCTTCTAATGCTAGGAGGACCAGGATAGCCACGTGGTCTCGTTCTCTGCTCCTGCCACGTCACCTCTAGTGTTGTTGGGTCTCATGATAGTGTCAGGTAATAATGTGACGCCATCTTAGGCCATCCCTTCCCTTTTAGTCTCTCTGCTGTGTTCTTTTACTCCATAGTAGAGTGCGTCCGGAAATAATGGGCCTATACGGCCCATTAGTTATTTTGTTGGGCCTAAGCAGCGTATATAAGCCTGTACCCTCATTAGAATTTGTGACGATATGGAAGCCCATTGTGATGCAGAATCTTTTGTGTTGACGTGGTCGGAACTGTGGTTGTGTACTAGGAATCGTGGGACAGATTCACTCACGTGGGCAAACTGGGCTGATCATGGGCGGGGCGGGCCGGTCCGGTCCTGAAGGCAAGACTGAGACCGAGATCGAAATTTCGGTCTTGCCATCTAGAGGACCGAGACCCAGACCGACCTCGGCCAAAAAAGTATGTCCGAGTCGGTCTTTCTTGACTCAGGCCGGTCTCGGTCCTGGACCGAATCTGCACCCAAAACAAAAACTGTATTTTTTAGTAAAAGGCGAAAGAATAGTTCACATCTAAAAAACAGTATGAACTCACTATATTCTTTAGTAAATTTATCAGGATGCAGCTTTTATAGAGATAGAAAACTTCCAAAATTCAAATTCTTTTCGGTGTGGTATTATGAAAATCTCAAATCCACATTCATTCGATCCGGGCCGGTCCTAAACGGGCTTTCGGGAAAAAAATACCGAGACCGACATTAAAGAAAAAAACCGCCCGCCCGCTCGGTCTTGGTCCTAGTCGGGCCGGTCTTGTCGGGAATTCGGTCCTATAGTCTTTTTTTTATCACCCCTAGGGCAAACTATGCTAGTGTGAGGGTACACAACTATCTTTCTTAATTTTTAATGTGTAAATTTAGAATATATTTTTTAATTAATTAAAATTTTTCATCTTTTAAAACTTTATAAATTACCCTCTAAAAAACATATTAGTTCAATCGTTTGTTACTATTATAATTCTTACCTCCACGAATTATATTTTTATTTTGTGTTACCTCATGTCTATTGAACTGGCCTATACCTTACTCTCATCCTATAGTCGATTTTTTTGGGTTGTTTGTATGTTAGTTATAATTGTACCTTTTTCTGCAACTTGTTCTTTGATATGGGCATTTTATGATCACTTTACGTTTGATGTGAAGTGATGTATATCGCTCAAAAACCAAGTGTTAACCAGTTACTAGAAAGTCTCGTAGTAATTGTTGAATTTCGTACTGGGTCGACCCAAGTATAACGGGGAGGGTAAAAACAATCATTTACGCATGTAAATTCCTTCCCAATTTATCGGTGATAGGAGAAAGAAACTTATTTATTTATACAATGCATAAACACAACCATACTAACTAACTTGTATGGCATTACTCATAGTGGGTATTTAACACCTTCGCATGTAAGAGCTTTTTTATTATACTTACGGTCCTTTTAATGTATTGATATAATAATATATATATATATTTTTTTAATGTATTGACATTGCTCAAATCATATAGCTAGTGACATAACCATTAATAAACATATACTGTATTTAGCAATCACATACAGTTGTTGTCACAAAAAGAATGTGTTTAGCTGTGATATTAACTAACATTATAATGTGCTTCTAATAACGAATTGCAACACTTACTGACACTAAGAATGATTATTTAGTGATAACATATTTTGATGTTGATATATCACTAAATAGTGACAATGTTTGTTATTGTTAATATAGTATGTACATTGACAATATTTATTGTTACTTAATATCATTTGAGTTGCTGAGTTTAGTGGCGTCAAGCTTTTAATTGAAGCATTTTATCGATCCGTCAACCTTTAGTCACAGGGTCTACTCAGACACTATCAGTTAGTGACGGGTATTGGACTTTTAGTAACGAGTTTTTACTACCACTGTAGAACACTTTTCTTATAGGAATGGTGACTTGAGTCTTATCAAAGAAGTAGTGATTTAATTGTTGACGGATAGTCATATGAGAAGAACAACACTTATCATGACCAACTCTAATAGATTAATACCTTACATGCTCTTGAACTTGGAATGTATACCCCGTACTATTGGAGCATGATAAGTAAGAGGCACCACCCCACAAGAACCAATACTTTTGGTGGAGAAGAAGCTAAGAATTTAGTTAAGTGGAAGTAAAAATTAGATTAAATATAAACAGTTGAAAAATAAATTAGGGGAGTAAGACAAATGTAAGAATTTAAAGAGTTAAATTGAATATAAATATATTTTTAAGGTTAAATTTACACAAAACAAAAAATTCCAGAAACGCAATTATCTCCTAGACCCTATGTGACACCATCCCTAGTTATCTGCTAGGTGGCGGCGCCTTAGGTGACGAGGGAAGTGCACTTAATGTTAATGGTGAAAAATAAATGTGGTTTGAAAATTCGATGAAAAATGTATCGAATAGCACAAAAAAACTGATCCGCTAATATATGGTTAGGTTTACGTTCGTTTTTTTCTACTTTGTTTTGGATTTTGTAACCATTCAATCTACGAGTTTAAAAGATTGTGGGGTCTGATTCGATTGTTAATGCATATATAATTTTATATATTATAGTAATTAGTATAATTAATCAATGAATACAAATCAATATTAGTTTATTTATTCAATAGTTATTTTAGTTATTTAATCGGTTTAGTAAATTATGTAAACATTGCTAAATCGAGTTCATTTGTTGTTTAATTTGTTTTTGAACACTTATTATGATTTTGGATGTGCATTTTTTAAAAAAATCGGTTTAAACCAAAAAAATTGCCAAGAGATGTGAGTGGATGATTATATTTTCTTATATGGTTTTTGTTTGAACTTTTTTATGGAATAAATCATGTAAGAAAATATAAATACCTGACCAAAATAGTAAAAACATTTGTCCAACCAGACCGTTTTCACCCTTACTTAATGGTAAAAAAAAAGAAGGTCAAATGTGAAAATAGTACGGGAGACTAGTCGCAGGTTAGTAGTTAATGCACAATATGTTACATGTAAAGTAACTTGTTTGGGTCAAATATTTGTTCTACTAATTTAGATTATACCTAATTGTAGAATTATCTAGAGTTGGAGTCTTTTATGACCTAGATAGTTTCTAGAAATTTCTTGATAATTCCATTTAGTTCTTGTTCTAGAGTTTCTAAGAATTTTTTGTAATTCTACTAAGTTTTTGTTTGAGAGATTTCCTATTTCTAGAGTTTTCTTTAGCTCACAATAGATAGGAGTTCAAACCATTGCATGTATTATCCACCAAGTAGTGAAAATCAAAGTAATATCATTGAGTTCTCCTTTAGTTTCAATCTAGATATTATTTAGCGTTTTTATTATTTACAAGATATTTGTGAAGAACAACACCAGTTCGGATCGAGAGAAAATAAGGAATAATGGTCTGATTATTGCAGCAACGGCAGTGGTCCTAAATAGGGCAGAAATATGACTTATTACAAGGTCTAGTCCTTGAACTAAAAACCCTAGACATAAAAGCCCTAATAAATCTACTGATACAAAATATAACTAGTCTATTAAATAGACTCCATACTAATCTAAAGCTACTAATAAGTCCCTAAACCTCTATATCAGCTTGTATTTCAACACTCCCCCTCAAGCTGATATTTTGATAGATATCCTTCATTCCTAAGTGACTCATCAAATAATTATATTGCTGAATCCCAAGTGCTTTTGTGAATACATCTGCAAGTTGTTCATTTGTCCTCACGTGCTTTGCCTTTATAATACATGCATTAATATGATCTCTAACAAAATGACAGTCAATCTCAATATGTTTAGTTCTTTCATGAAAAATAGGATTAGATGCAATTTGTATGGCAGATTTATTATCACAAAATAAAGTTACTGGATTTTCACATAAAAAATTTAATTCCTTTAATAAACCTCTTAACCAAATAACTTCAGAAACTGTAGACCCCATACTCCTACATTCAGCTTCAGCTGAAGACCTGGAAACAGTGGCTTGTTTTTTAACTTTCCAATAAATTAAAGAATTACCTAATTTAATACAAAATCCAGTAACAGATTTTCTACTTTCTAAGCAACTCCCCCAGTCTGAATCACAATATGCATAAATATCATTACCACTATCAGAAGATAATAAGATGCCTAGCCCAGGTTGATTTTTAATATATCTAATTACTCTATAAACAACATCTAAATGTGATTTTTTTGGTGATTGCATATACTGACTCAAACACTGAACTGAAAACGCAATATCAGGTCTAGTAACAGATAAATATAATAATTTTCCTATCAATTTTCTATATATAGTAGGATCAGAAATTAGGCCATCATCATTATTCATCCCAACACTTTCATCATATTCATTGCTTGTGAGCTTTAGATTTTGCTCCATGGGAGTTTTGCTCATTTTTCCACCTAACATTCCAACTTCAGAAAGAAGTTCAAGTGCATACTTTCTTTGACACAAAATAAGACCTTTATCAGATCTTGCAACTTCTATTCCAAGAAAATATTTTAGTTCACCCAAATCTTTCATTCTAAAATTTGTTTGCAAGGTGGATTTTAGTTCTTCTATTAATGATTTACTATTCCCAGTTATTAATAAATCATCAACATATATCAACAAAGCAACAATTTCAGATCTTTTTTTTTTGTAAATAAAGAATAATCATGCAAACTTTGAACATAACCATTTTTTACCAAAGCTTCGGTGAGCTTGACATTCCATTGTCTGGAGGCATGTTTCAGTCCATATAAGGACTTTTGCAAACGACATACTAGGTGGTTCTCCCCCTGTTTGCAAAAACCAGGTGGAACCTGCATATATACCTCCTCATCAAGATCACCCTGTAAAAATGCATTAAATACATCCATATGATACAAAGGCCAATTCTGTTTAGATGCAATGGCTAAAAGGGTACGAACTGTGACCATTTTTGCAACTGGTGAAAATGTGTCAGTATAATCAATTCCTTCCTTTTGACTGTATCCTTTTGCAACTAGCCTGACCTTGTATCTTTCTAAAGAGCCATCAGAGTGATATTTAGCCTTATAGACCCATTTACATCCTATTGCATGCTTACCCGCAGGAAGGGGAACTAGAACCCAAGTTTTATTTTCTTCTAAGGCACTAATTTCATCTTTCATTGCAGAAACCCAATTTTCATCTTTGGAAGCCTAAAAAAAATCACCAGGTTCAGTTATTTTATCCAAACTATTAAGAAAACATTTATATGCAGAAGTAATGGAATCATAGGAAACATGATGTTGAATAGGATGCAAAGTTGAACAGTGATTGGACATATGATAATCAGTATGCCATAAGGGTGCCTTTGTAGGTCGTGATGACCGTCGTAGCACCTCCGTGGGAGGAGTTGAGGATCCTTCCTCATTGTTTGGAGGATCCTCAACTGTGTCTGCATTCTCAATATCCACAAAGGACTCGTCAAAAGGCACATTGTCAAGTATGTCAGAAGGCACATTGTTAAGTATAGTATCAGTAAAATCAACATGCTCATGTGTAAATATTTTATCATCGCCTTTTGATGATATCTTGAATGGAAACACATGTTCAATAAATCTAACATCTCTGCTAACAAAGAAAGTTTTTGTGTTCAAATTTAAAAGTCTGTATCCTTTTTGAGTTAGAGAGTATCCCATCATTACACACTTAACAGATCTAGCAGCAAATTTGTCTACACTAGGTAGAACTCTAGCATAGCATAATGAACCAAAAACACGCAAATGACTGATTTTCGGTTTTCTTTTATACAGCTTTTCGTAAGGTGAACATCCATTCAAAACAGTAGAAGGCATCAAATTAATAAGATAGCATGCAGTAAGAATACAATCACCCCAATATCTGGAAGGTATATTTGCTTCTAATTTCAATGCCCTAGCTACTTCTAACAGATGTTTATGTTTTCTTTCAACTACACCATTTTGTTGTGGAGTGTAGGAACAACTACTTTCATGAATAATTCCTTTGTTCAAAAACAGAGATTTACACTGATCATTAAAAAACTCACCTCCATTATCAGTTCTGATTTTTTTTATGGTAACATTAAACTGATTTTGAACTATAACAAAAAATTGCTGGATAATCACAATAACATCATATTTAAAGCTAAGCAGATATGTCCAAGTAGATCGCAAATAGTCATCAACAATCGTAAGAAAAAAAACGTTTATTATCATATGTGGGCTTTTGGTATGGCCCCCATACATCCATATGTAACAATTCAAAAATGAAACGAGTTCTAGAACTGCTTGAGGGAAAAGGTAATCGATGCTGTCTAGCCATCTGACAAATCATACAATCCATTTCATTTTTATTTTGAAACGAAATTGACTGAAGAGAGTCTATCTTACTAAGGACCTGTATAGGGGCATGACCAAAACGTTTGTGCCATAAAATGGAGTAAGAAATAGGTGAAGAGGTAACATGATGAGCTGATGCTCTTATAATCGGGATATTAAAGAAATAAAGACCACCAGACTCCTTACCAATTCCCAACACCCTTCCATTAGAGAGATCTCGCAGTATTACAATTTTTGGAAAAAATGTCACAGAACAAGATAGATCTTCTGTTAATTTTGAAATAGACAGCAAGTTATACTTAAAATCTGGCAAGTACAAAACATTTTTAAGTTTGCTTGAATCATTAAAAGGCAAATTTCCAACACTAGATACCATTGAACGGGTACCATTCGGCAATTGCACATGAGAAGTTGTTGTTTTAAAATCAATCAAACAATCCGATTTAAAACACATGTGATTGGTTGCTCCAGTATCAAGTATCCAAGTGTTGTAATTTGAAAAAGAAGAGTTGAGAGATATTGATGAGGTAGATGCCATAGCTAAGATCTATGTTCATGCAACCGCAAAGTCACAACAAACAGAGCAGAAAATAAATATTCGTACAGAAACTTGTCAGTTTACAAATCTATAACGATAGCATACAGATCTTGCACAGATACTTCATGGAAAAATACATACACACATAATACTTATGCATGAACGGGTTTCAGTAAGAAATGAACAGATATGTAGACTGTAACATGCATAAACATAAATCTCGAGTATGCAGGAGTATATTTTCGAATCACAAGTCGAAAAACCTTACGGAAAGAAGGTTTCCGACGCAAACTTCTCGAAAGGAAACTTACGAAGCAGCAAGTAACCACAAATCCACCGTATATGAGACAGAACTTTTGCAAGAACAGAAACTTGTGTATATGTGTATGAAAGAAGAGTTCAACAGATTTACAAGGAAAATGTCCCAATCTGTAAAAATAATGCAGATTTAAAGGAGATTTCAAATATACACGGTCAAATCAAGAAGAGTTAAGTGTATGTGTCGAAAAACATGCAGAACTACAACTATTACCAATCTCTTACTGACAAAAAAAACGACAAAAAAAACTATGTGAAGAACAACAAAAAACGAAATAGAAGAAAAGGAGTACAGTAAATCTGCAGTAACAAACAAAAAACGAAATGCAAACAATAAAAACAAGAAACAATAAAAAACAAAATGCAAAAGAGTAAATATGCAGTAACAACAAAAGAAGAAATAGTGTTTTAAATGAAATAGTGTCAATACCTGCAGTCTGCAGATTAGTGTCAACAAAAGAAGAAATAGTGTTGCGTTTACACAGAACACAGCACACAGCACACTATTTCTTCACAGAACACAGCACAACAGTAGAAAAACGAGTTTATAAAAACAACAGTAGAAAACCGAGTTTAAGTAAAACGAAGCACCAAGTTCTCTGATACCATGTGAAGAACAACACCAGTTCGGATCGAGAGAGAATAAGGAATAATGGTCTGATTATTGCAGCAACGGCAGTGGTCCTAAATAAGGCAGAAATATGACTTATTACAAGGTCTAGTCCTTGAACTAAAAACCCTAGACATAAAAGCCCTAACAAATCTACTAATACAAAATATAACTAGTCTATTAAATAGACTCCATACTAATCTAAAGCTACTAATAAGTACCTAAACCTCTATATCAGCTTGTATTTCAACAATATTCACATGGTCAAGGCTTGATATTCATCCCTTAAAAATTAAAATGTTGATCCATAATATATACATTGTTTTTACTAAATCTTATTTAGGTAAGCGGAGGGTTGGTGGTAGTGCTTTTGGAAGAAGACAAGCATAACATGCACGTTTAAAGCTACTAGCTAGTCTCATTCAACTTTAACAAACTGAACAGATTGGTCGGAAGCAAAATAATAGTACGAAATTTTAAAAAATAATAAATCAACTCAAAGTCACTTATGTTTACTATGGGATGAAGTTAGAAAATTTATTCAGTTAGAATAATGACAAATAGCTAAACTAAAAATCTTTAGCGGGGCAAATGTATGATTTAAAAGAGCTCAATTGAAAATTATTATATTTTTATGGTCAAATTTACACAAAGCCAAAAATTGAATTGCCCACTCATTCCTTTGTAGCTCTATCTCTACCCTATGTTACTAATATTTTTTTTTTGTGTAGTTAAATATCGTTTTATTTAGTCACTATGTGTTGATAAATGTGATGGTCACTAAAATGATGATTTTGTCGTTGTCATTATCTTCTTGTTCTTCATGTTCGTCTTCTTCTTCAAGATGTTTTTTCTCAATTCAAATAGGAAATCTATTTTCAATCACAAATTTACATAAATCCATACATAAAAAATTTCTTCCCCTTCTCCTTACAGGTTTACTGATCTTATAAATCACTCATTTCTAGGTAAGAAAACTAAAAAATCACTGATTTATGAGTTCAACATTTGATTTTTAAACGTTAAGCTACATTGAGTTCAAAATTCAACTATTCAATTACACATGTACAAACATAATTGTTAATATAATTTACCTTTTAAAATTTGATGGCTTGATTAAAATTAAATGTTCTGCTTTTAATTATTTTTCTTGTGAAGTAATTTGTAAGCTTAGTATAGGGACATTGCCTCCTTAAATATGCATGCCATGTCGTGTGGGGTTCGCAACGTGCTAACACAGGAAGAGACTACACTCTCTCTAATCTAGGATTCTTCAATAAGTGATTATTTAAATATTAATAATTAACATGTGTTTTGTGTACACATATTAATTAAAGTACTCAAATCGAATTATTAGAAACAAAATAATAGATTATAGTCTTATTATTGAATTATCAGAATATGATTTTGGTTGTTCGTCCAATTTTTCTATTCTCTGTTGCCCTAACTTTAGAAGTTAAGTCATTATATTTGACTTTAAAAGATGCATTTTTTGCACTTCAACTCATAAATAATCACACATACAAAATACACATTGAATTAACGGAGTAAAATTAATGGAAAGTTGTGATTTAAACCAAAAAGTAATATTACTAAACATAAATAACTTAATATCATAAGTTTGAACAAAAAGTAGCAATAGTCAACATAAGTGACAATTTTGTTTTTTTTATCATATTTACAAATTATAAGTTCCCATACAAAATATATGCACCATACATTTTATTTGCATACAAAATATATAGATCAAATGTTTTTCTTAGTTTGTAAGAGAGGGTATATATATACATATATTTGTAAGTTATAGGAACTAAAATGTAGAAAACTAAATATTGTGCCCATTCTAATTATAGCAAGAATTAAATATTAATTTTTAGAGTAATAATATATAATACCATTCAGCGTGAAGAATAGAGGATTGATAGAATGAAATATAAGAATATTTATTGGCCAAAATAAAACTATATTACCATATTTTTAAAATATTTTGAAGCAATTAATAATGTGAAAAATGTATTGATGTTGAGACGAATGTATTTGACAAATACATTTACCATTTTTTCTCTATAAATAAATATAAAAATAATGTTACTTTAATTTATATAAATAATATCGTGAGCAATATATCTAAATTTAGCCGCATTGCTTAGAATTTATGACAAATAATAAAATAGAATACTTACGTGTTATATTCAAAATATTTTATTCATCCACAATAAAGAAGTAAAATTTCTTATTTAATTGACGAAATGTTAAACTAATGCATTATATTATGCTGGTTTCTTGAGATTATTAATATGAATGCTGTAATCTTTCACTACACGTAATAATTAATTACTCTTTTTTAAAAAATATTTCTCATAAAATTAGGGACAATAAGAACAGTTAAAATAAGACCCACTTTGCATTTTTAATATTAATATTGCATTTTTAACCGATTGTTTTGGAAATAGCATAAAATGTTCTGTCATTCTTGATAAGAGTTGTTCAGGTTGATGTAGTAATTACTTTTAAAGTGAGATCATTATTCTATAAATTAAAATAAGAGTACATAAATAATTAAATTATGATTCTAATTAACCTATCCAAATAGATTTAGACAAAGTTAATAAAAAGTTTAATTCAAATTGATCAACTTTAACCGAAACGAATGGTTAACTTAAAAATAAGTATAGTATAGGGAAGGAGGAGGGCCCGAGTGAGGGAAGGAGGGCATAAAGGGCGGGAGGGGGAAGGGATGGAGTATAGGGAAAGAGCTACTATAATGAGGATGGCCAGAAAGAGGAGGCTAGAGAATCTCTATGGAGAAAGAGCTATATCCGGACTCTATTTTTTTTTAAACTCAAAGACCGAATCAGACTGAAAATATAAATATATATAAAAAAAACTATTCGTGAACCGAATCATGTGTTTTCGATTCGTTTTTTTGGTCTGGTTTAGAACCGTTTTCATCGATTTTTGGGACCAACCAGATTTTCCGTTCACCCTACAAGAGATAATGAATAGAGGAGAAATGATGGTAAATATGTAAAATAAAAATAGATCTTTTATTATTTTTAAAAAATAAAAAATTGTCTATAAAAATTAATTATTGATCTGCAAATAAATTTTCGTAATAAAATATGTGTTCTTCAAATATGAGTATACGTGTAAAACTATAGTTAATAACCGCAATTATAAATACAGTTATGGTAAAAAAGTTTATCCATGCAATAATTATGTTATATAGTTAATATATATATATATATAGAATTCATAATACTCGCACCATACTTACTCGATTATCAGCCTAAGTGCGATGTGAAATCACGTCACACCTCATTAGAAACACGTACTACCGTTTTTTAAAATAAATTAGCTCTTATCCATTTTGTAAAATATATTTCCCCAAACTTATATTTTGCTTATAAAATGCTTCATTTTTTTTTTAAGTCAACTGATGAAGGTCTAACATTAAATTGAGAAGAGCTTACCTCTCCTCCAATAATTTGGAAGCGAGATTCACATTTTCATATATCTTGAACGGCGGATACACGGTACTTCCGTTGTGAAATTAATGCTACAAACATATAATGTTCCTTATAGATGCAGTTATGTTTTTATTTAATTTTACTACCCGCAATTATTCTTAATATAAGAGGGGAAAACATAATTTACGTGATTTCGATTTTGTTTTATCTCTACAAAAATTTCTAGTTTCTATTATAAAAAAAAATCCTGCCCATAAGCAAGATTACTAGGATCGAAAAAATAATAATTTCCTAAATGAAATACTATAATAACTTTAATGGTGTAATACATAAAGTAGATATATAAATATATATGAATAATAATCTAATGTGATATACATGTTTCTAATATAATATGGATGAAACCGTTATTAAGAGGGTTAGGGCACTTGCCCCTCTAAACTTTTAAAATGACATTACACAAATATTAAATTTGAGAAAATTTAATTTTGTCACCCTAACTAAATTTATAAATTTGCATTCAAAATTAATTGTCCAATATTTTTTAATATCACTACTAAGGTGTTGTTTTTACTGGCGAAGCTTAGTCGCCGGTAAAACACATATTTCGCCGGTAAAACACATATATGAATGAGTTTTTTTTAACTTGGAACGGAATATGTTTTACTTAATTTGGATAGTAAATCATAAGTTTCTAAGATCAGAATCGTAATCTAATTATAAGATACACGATTAAGATCATTTAAGAAATCCAGCAATTTTTATTTTATATACATAGTGTAAAATTATAAGAATTAAAGTTGGTATGTACTACTTATATTAAATTTTTTTTTTTGCCAAAGTACGCTAATTTTAAAAGTCAATATCCGTGACGTTTTCTATATATATATACATAAACCATCTCTGACATAATGGCTTTGCGGATTCAAAGATATATGGACCATAATAAATCAAATATGGACACGCCCATTTATGTGTCAATTTTGAAGACCTTATTCATAGAAGGAATTAAGAAAAATTAGAACATGATTGGGTTGAAAGCTCAAAATACTTCCAACTTTAGGGTTAATTTGGACAATAAGTAAAATTTATATGGCAAGAGAGAATATTTTTCTGAAATTTTATTCATGTTTTTATTACTATTAATTTGACACAAAACACAAGTCATTTCTACAAGCAAATGAGACAGTTATTTGTGAGATTAAATTTCACACGTGAGTTTATTTTGTTTTGAACTTTTACATGCATGTCAATTATTAGTATTTCTTTTTGCTAAGGTACATTTTTGAATATATTTAATTAAAAATATTACATTTGAAGAAAACAAAACGTCAAAATTGCAAATTAATAGTGTAGACTTAGGAGTTGAAAGAGTGAGAACGGCAGATATATGAATGAGAAGGTTAGATAGGCTCGAGGATTCACCACACTCCTTAAGCTAAATAAAAAACACACATCAATTAACACTAATTTCTTATCGACGGGGTAAGGTAAATGTAAAACTCTATTATTGTTTGTAAAAAATAATATTCCCATGCAAATTCTTCTAATTGGTCTAAATATCATCACCTATAAAGAAAACTATCTTGTAACTATTTAAATGCTACATTTTTATAGTGACGAGGTTTGTCCCTCAACTTTTAATATTGTAAAAATTTAAACATAATACTATAATTATTTTCAATTTAGTTTTTTAAAGTCTTTTATTTACCCCACTAAAAGGTTACGACAAAATGTAAGTAGAGTTATTCTTGCAAATGAGCATGTCGTTCAACGTCTCTCCATCCCACGTTCATACATTTTGTAAGTAGAAAAAAAGTTATCTTCTTTAAATGCAGTTGGCAAAACATATTAAGTGTCAAAGCATATCCATCAATAAAGAAAATATCTTGCTATTGACTACGAACAGTCCCTCCTTGTTTGCATGACTCCAGATCTAATAATTCTCAGATCCGAGTAGTAGAAACGATATTAAGAAGACTCCATTTATATATAACGAATGAAGGATGATTCGAATGAAGGTTGAGCGACCAGGTCTGAGTTCGGACCCAAACCAGAGGACCCCAGTGTGGTTCGAATCGAGTCGAGACTTGTTTGTAACATTAATATAAGTTCGTATGATTTAGTTATAACATTTTAGAAAAATATTCAGTTAATTTTGCAAATATAAAAAATATTTAACGAAATTTTTTAACAGAAAATTAACGGAAGTACCTATTACCAGCGTTCAAACATGTTAAACCATTAACCATCGTAAAAAACATGTTGGTGCAATTAACGTTTTGTGCAAATATGTTGAACCATTTTTAGTTTTTTCTCTATTATAAAAGATTAATTATTCATAAATTTTTGATATAATTTTAGAGGAAAATTTATCCGTGCATCTTAACTAACACAAAAATTGTATAGTTTTTGCATTCCAGTATTGGCTGCTTCCAAATTATGTTGGCCATTTTAAAAAAAATATTTGTGTTTAACTAAATTAATGAACCTCTATGATCAATTATATAATTCAAACTTTAGGGCAAAAATAAAATATTGAAAAGACCAGTAACTCACTTCTCACCCTTAGTTTCTCTCTCTCTCTCTCTCTCTCTCTCTCTCTCTCATGTTTTAGACTATAAAACGGAAGAAAGGAGAGACAGTGGTTTGTTGTGTTCCATCTCTTCGTTTATCGATCATTCTTTTGTCTCTGTTTTCCCTGTCGGAACATCATCCCTCCATAATTAATCTCTTACAGATGAAACCCTAGAGAGAGAGGAGATGGGTCGAGCCCCGTGCTGTGCAAAAGTAGGTTTACACAGAGGACCATGGTCGACTAAAGAAGACGCATCGCTCATCAATTATATTAACAAACATGGTGAAGGACATTGGAGATCATTGCCCAAGAATGCTGGTACATATACATATACATATACATATATATATATATACGTCTCTAAATTCCATACATTGTTCATATATATACATATATGTATGAGCCCGTTTGAAACAGTGACAGAAGATGTAATCTTTTCGAAAACAAACCTAAATTCATGACTTTGTTTTTCTGAAAATTCTGTTTATACAATCTGTAGGTTTGCTTAGATGTGGCAAGAGTTGTCGGCTTCGATGGATGAACTACTTAAGACCAGACATCAAACGTGGAAACATCAGCCCTGACGAGGAAGACATGATCGTCCGCCTCCACACCCTTCTAGGGAACAGGTGGTCCCTCATAGCTAAAAGGTTGCCGGGACGAACCGACAACGAGATCAAGAACTACTGGAACTCTCACCTCAGCAAACGGGCCGCTGAAAATAACCCTAACAATGCTCAACAGACCAGACCTAGTAATAAGTCTACTCAACCGGACACCAAAAGGCGGGGCGGCCCCGCCACAAAGACGAGCAAGAAACCCGACCCAAATGAAGAGAAGGTGATGATCAAGGTCCACCAACCTAAGGCGGTTAGGGTTTCCACCAATCTCACTCTTGCACTGAAGGACAGTTTGGATGGCATCGGGTCAAACGGATCGGGTCCGTTAAGTGTGTCCGTGATGGGTTCCGGAGAATACGACGGTGTCGGTGGAATCGTGGGTTTTTCTGATTATGACTGTGAAGACGATCATCTTTTGGATTATTCAGGCGTATTCGAAGGCGACACGTGCGAGCTAGACAAGATTCTTGATGAGTTCCTCAACGTCGACGACTACCGTTCGATCCAACTGGATTCCTTTGCAGATTCCTTGCTTGTTTGAACATTGAGTCGTTAGGTTTGAAAACCAAAGGTTTACTTGCACGTGAGTGACAAAAGAACTATCACTCAGTCGCACGTGATATATTTATTGCGTACACCTTCGTAATCGCGCGTGTAACCTAATCATCTTATTTCAGTGTAACATGCAAAAATTGGTGACGCAAGCGATCCTATTGGGTCCACTAGCTAATAAGAGTGAGATATTTATCTAATATTATATATAATGGAAAAAATTAAAAGGTTTATACGACAATATTCGGTCGTAAGTCAGATCATATAATAATATAATTACTATTATCTACATAAATTTATCAGAAGATAATAATATTTCGGGATATGTATCGTCATCACGCCGATCCATTGAAGAATTATTTTTTATTGCTACAACAAAAATATTTGGTGCTTGAGAATATGTAAAAAAAATATTATATATACACGAGTAAAATACGAGTTTCCCCTTAAAATTTGGGCCGAATTTAAAATTATCTCTTAATGTTTAAAATTTAAAATTTTAGTCATAATGTTTGGACAATATGAAACATACCCTCATTCCGTCCAAAAACCGTTTATTTATAACGGAAGCTTAGTCACGTGCTTTACACGTGAGTTTCGACATTTTGAATGAACAAAATTGTCCTTAGATCTTCCAGCTCCACGGTGGCGTCCTCCAGTTCGGCGTCCTACATGCCTCCTTCCTCCACGGTGGAGTCCTCCACGACTCCAGTCCTCCAAGCACTCATCGAATGCCTTAGAACCATTGATAAGCATGTTTTTGAAGCATAACAGTACCCAGTCCTCCAAGCACTCATCGTCGGAGATCTTCCACCATTCTTTCCTCACGCCCACTTTTCGTCGGAGCAGCCACGTCGAGACCGATACTACGTCGAGCCACGCCATGCCACGCCGAGACCGACACTTTTCGGCAAAAGACTCATTGAACCTGTCCGACAAAATTGAAGACCCATTGAACCCCGAGTAATTCCCCAAACTGAAGATCCGGTAAGGGGGCCTGTTCAATGTAGCCGAGGAGGGAGCAGACTGCTATGCGATTGTTGGAGCTGTTGATTGCTGGAGCTGGTGCTGGAGCTGCCGATTGCTGGAGCTGGTGAGCATTCTCAGGCTGTGAAATTGAAGATCCAGTGGACGACGATGAAATTGAAGATCCGGTGGAGCTATGGTTTGAGTGAGGACGAGGACAATTTTGTCATTTTCCAACTTGAAAACACATGTGACCTGCACATGTGCTCGAATCCGTCTGAAAATAACAGACATATGACGGAATTGGCGCATTTTTCATATTGTCCAAACATTAGGACTAAAAATTCAAATTTTAAACATTAAAGAAAAATTTTAAATTCCGTCCAAACTTTAGTGGGAAAACTCATATTTTACCCTATATACTAATTATTGACTCGTGTATTGCGTTAAAATTTCACTTAAAAAGGAATTTATGCTAGGTTGATTATAATTTATACTTTTGCAGAGAAAAAATTAATATACTAATAAATATATGCATCTAGAAAAATATTGATTAGTTACGTAAATTAGAAATATATGTCATCGTAAATATTTTCACATATAAACCAATTTGTAAGTTAGAGTACCGCAAAAAATTAATATATATGGATCTTTGATTATGTTTTTAAAATATTATAATACTTATAATTATACCTTTGTAAAAAAATATATATTATATTAAGATTAAAGAAAATATATGTAAGTATAAGCATTAAAATAATATATAATTATTTAACAGCGTGTATTTTCTGATGTGTTGTATGATTTAAAATTATCCACTCTCATAAAATATTGAAAATTTAAATTCGAAATATTTTAAAATGCACTATTTGTTTTATTAAGGGTTATATTTCTATATCTTTGAAGAGTAGAAAATAAATATGCCTAATGCAGTAATACGCTACCTTCCTCAGTTACTAAACCGTTGACTGTTTAAGCAAGATTCTCCACTCCGAATTATCAAAAGATTCTCCTCTCCACTCCACTCCACTCCACTCAATGTATCTCAAACCCCGATACTTCCCATAGGGATCGCCATAAATATTGCTCAAGCGTGATTAATTAACTAATTAACTTCCATTAATATTAACAAATTGCTTATTTATTTTAATCGAGAAAACGTGAATGTATGTAGTCGAAAATTAATAAATATATACACCCAAAATGAAAGATGGAGTCGAGGTAGGTAGAACGGATCCAGAGGAATTTATTTTGTTGTTCTCAATAACTTCGGTAATTACCTATAATTACGATAGGAAAAATGATCTTTATTAAGTGTAAAAATGCTAGAAAAAGAATTATATAGTAAAAAATGCAGTTAACGTAATGAAGTGATTCTGATGAGAAATTATACAAAGTCGTATGTGAATGTGGTATGTGAGTGGTTGCAAATTGAAATGATTGGAATTTAATATTTGTAAGTAAATCTTCGAATTGAAGGGCGACTAAGTAATTAATCTTTTTAGATCTCGAGGTAATCAAGTTGAGAAAAAGTAAATCGAATACTGTTCTGTCAGTGATCGCTCGAATCTCCATAACGAATTGATTTTGGATGAATAATTAGTCAGAATTGTAAAATTATTTATAGAAATGTAAATAAAGCACACCCATTAATTCCATAGGAAAGCGAATTAAGGATTGTTACAATATGATTTATAATTTTTATAAGTGATAAAACGTGTTAAAATAGAATAATTTAATTGATTCATTTTAATCTACAGTTATTCAATAATGTTTGGGTAATGTTATGTAGACAAATTTATGCATTTAGAAATTCCTCAAATATTCCCATTGCATCTTAAAGTTTCATTTTTTTTTGTCTATTTGTTTTTACAATTAATATTAATTTAATTAATCATAGTTCACAAAAAATACTAAAAAAATAATTCAATTTTGGAAACTATTATATTATATATAGATTTTAAAATTGATATAATAATTTATCTATCTATCTATCTATATATTTTAAATTTGGCTATAATGTATACAATTGTGATAAGTAATATTTTAGGGTTAATTATCAAAAAACAAACCGAATTTGAGGAAAAACCAAACAGCAAACCAAACTTTATTTTATGACAAACAACAAACTTTTGGAATTGAGCAATCAACAAACCTACCTCAAATTTTCATTATGTTTGAACAGATTTTTCAGTATTGGATGAAATTATTAAGTCAACATTAATTGACGTATCCTAAGAAAAGGGTATTACGACTTAATAACTCTTGCAAATATTAAAAAATCTTTCAAACATAACTGAGATTTGAGGTAGGTTTGTTGATTGCTCAATTTCAAAAGTTTAGTTTGTTGTTTGCCAAAAAATAAAGTTTGGTTTGCTGTTTGGTTTTTCCTCAAAGTTCGGTTTGTTTTTTGATAATTAACCAAATATTTTTATTACATTTTCTCACTCCAAATGTTAATTTCCTAACTACTTATTGATCCATGTCAAACATGTTTTTATGCATAAATGACATGTCATGTAACTCACTTTAAAATTCTATAAACATTTTCATTCATTCTCCACATAATTTACAAAAATTTAATATTTACTTCCTCATTCACATATGCATTTAGTATTTTTTGTTAATTTTTTATTCAAATACAAATTTGTTTATAATATTATGTTTTATAAAAGTCAAGTAAGTGCACATCTATATCTATATCTATATATTGATTTGGCTAGAATGTATACAATTGTGACAAATAAATTTTTTATTATATTTTTTCATTGCTAATGTTAATTTCCTAACTTCGTATTGGTCCATATTAAACATATAAGTTTTATGCATATGTGGCATGTCATGTATCTCTCTTTAAAATTCTCTAAACATTCTCATTCATTATCCACATAAGTTACAAAAATTCAATAATTTCTCCCTCATTCACATACGCATTTATTATTTTTTGTTAATTTTTTACTCAAATACTAAATTTTTATAATATTATATTTTATAAAAATCAAGTAAGTTCACATATAAAAATTTGTTATTAGGTTTTATTTCTAAGCCAAAATTATAAATAATTTGATGTATTACATATATTTTTTAAAATTAATAGTTGCATGTCTAACATTATGTACCCAATTATAATTATGCATGCAATATAAATTTTAACACATATATAAAAATGTATTAATATATTCTGCAAGGCAATATAAATTTTAAAACATGAACAAAAATATTAATATTATCTTTATCGTTTCTTAATGCATATGTTGAGTCTGAATTTCCCAGATGCTGATTTGACAGTGGTTTGGATGTCAATTAGTTAATGACCGCAAGTCTTTGCCGGAGCTACGATGAACCTGCAGGAAGAGGAACGCAACTTAGGGGTTTCTCTGGGTCCCACTCTGATGCTTAAATGAGTATATTGTGTGTATGAACTCAAAACGCAAATACCGTATGTAAAGCAGGAGTATTTATAAGGATTTAAGACCAAACCGTTTTGGTAACCAAATATATCTATAAATATTGTGTTGTTGCATATAAGGATAACAAATATTATAGTTATCACGTAATATTGCAATTATCTTATGTGATCTTTGTAGAATATGTGCCCGAGATACGCGGGACATCGTGGTTGTATATTCAGTGTCGGTTGTGGGACCAGAGTTGAGAGCTTTTTCTCTCTTGACGAGTGCTCCCATGAAGAGTAGTGGGCGACTTTGGCCTTGCTTGGTCTATGGCGACCTGTATGGAGTTTGGCGACCACTTTAGTTTCAGGTTTGACACTAGATCGCTTTATGGGTTCCAGTTTACCCTTAGTGTGGGCCGACCCAATTTTGAATGATTTGGGTTTCACCTCTCTGGAATGTTATTGAGCCTTAGAGGCTTGATCCCGTATTGAGCCATCACTATCGATACTCAACATTTACCCCCGAAGCTTGAGTGAAGTTTCTTCGTCCGAGCTTGATCTCGTGATAAAGGGTTTGAGATAATGACTTCTTGATTGGTCATTTGATGTCTTTGATTGATATTTGTGCCTTTTGATGCTCCGTATCCTTTGGTGAACGATTTTGGTTGCTCGACTGTTTGGAATGTTGAGCTCTTACCCTATTAAGCGAACACTTTGGGTTGCCAGGGTTTATGGATACTAATTCGCTACTCTTTGGGCGAACACTACTGTTCCTAGGGTCTTAGGAGAGACTTGTTTGAGTTCTTTGGCGAGTACCCTTGTCTGTAGGGGTTTGAGCATTTAGTGAATGCACTATTTGGCGAGAGGTCGAAAGGAGGTCTAATGCATGCTCGTCTCTTTGAATACTGTAATAGGGGGTAGGCTGACAGTTTTTCGTACTGTTTCAACCCTTTGTCTCCCCGATGTAACCTTTTAGGCTCTAACATTGCTTCGATTTCCCCCAAAGGAGGTGTAATCATTGTGTGATTTTTTCCAAAGATAACCGTTCAGTTTCCCATGTCTGGCTATAAAAAGCTAACATTTGTCACTTAGCACTTTGCGCGTCCAAGCTTTCTTATTTTTGAGTTCAAGTGCTCCTTTATGTGCCTTAATCATGATCAAGATTTTCTCTTAGGACTTTTCACTCACGGTAAAAATATTTTCTTTACGATCATGGATGACAATAAGAATCAAACTTCCGACAAGGGTTCATCCTCTAAACCTTATCCAGCAACCCATTCTTCATCTGGGCAGAAGGTTGCTTCTATGGCTTCCAATGCCCCTATTTCTATCAGGGATTCTTCTACCCCGGTGCAGAACCAAAGGGTTTCTGTGCTGAAACCAACTTTCGGGAGCCAGACCGTCGCACCGATTGTGGACATGCCTGAGACCAATGTCCCAACATTTTCTCCGACAAGTAGTTTTTTGTCTTTTTTTTTTCCCTTCAAGTGGTAAAGTTTTTTTTTTTTGCTTTTTTAGTATTTTTCTTGCTTACCATGATGTTTTCTTAGATATTAATCTCAATAAGTTGAGGTCGGCTCAGTTCAAGGCAGTGGTTGTCTTGACGGGTTTAGGAGAAGCAGATGCACCTAGGTATCCGGGCCTAGGGTTGCATTACCCACAGGAAGGAGAGATTTACGTCTATGTGGCCCAGATTGATGTTGGGTTGCGTTTTCCTCTTTGTGAAGATTTGAAGACTCTATGTTGCTATTACAGAATAGCTCCCACGCAACTGCTACCCAACGCCATCCGGATGTGGGTTGGGTTTAAGTTTATGTGTTTACGTCAGGGATGGATGTATTCATTTTCTCTCTTCCGATGTTTCTACCGGTTGGCTGCCGGGGCTAACCACCTTAATCACTTCCAAACTCGCTGACCGAAGTTTGAGGAATGGAGGAACTAGACATGGAACTGGAATGTTAACTTTCGACTAGTGGACGACTTCCGAGCCATCAAGTCAAACTACAAGAAGTATTATTTCTTTTGTAAGGGTGGTGTGCCTTGGGATCTTTATCAGTCAGAGTGGGATATTCCACCGAGCTTTGACGAGTTGTCGGGGAGTGACCAGAATTCCATTGATGACTTTTTCCAACGTCATAATCAATCGGGCTTCTGTTTGGTTCGCTCGGTCGCAGAGACTTCAAAGTCCATGCTGAGGCTGACGGGCATTCAACAGTCCGCGCCAATCTCTATTGATTGGTTAATTTTCTGATCTTTTTCCTTCTTTAGTTTTTGTGTTTTAGGCACCCTAGGACCTAAACTTCTCAGTCTCTTTTCCAAGCTGGCTAAGACAAGGTTGTTTGCTGCCCAGGAGACCTTGAGTCCACCCCCTCCTTCTAGGTGCGCGACCAAGCGTAAGCCTGAGGATGAACATTATGGGGTTGTCTTTGGCGATCACTCAAGAGGTAATTTTTAGGATATGACCTATGTTTCTCTTGTCCCCTTTTGACTTGCCTTTAGGTTTGATACCTTTTTTTCTTATTGTTTTCAGAGAATGTCACAGCCGAGGTGACTCCTGCTTCTGCTCCAGCCAATAGGGCGAATAGTTTTGGCGAGGAGCATCGTGCTGCTACCGGGGGATCTTCTGCTCCCCGGAGCGAGGATCCTGTCCCCGAGCGGGTTGATGCCCCTTCAACCGATCATGCTGCTCCTAACCCCTCTAGGGGAGATGGGGCTCGGAAGAGGGTCCTGACCCGGGGCGTCGCAACAGGCACTTCGAAGACTTCCTTTTCTGGGGAGTATTGTCCTTTGGTGGCTCTTTACTAGCCGTCGGAGATGGCGGATCTGATGGGTCTCTGGGCCCCTTGCCATAGTCTCTGGAAGGTGGAGGTTTATGATAAAACGATGTTGCGGGGAAACGGAGACCTTTGCATGCATCTGCTGAATGGAATCCTTCCTCCTCAGCAACGGGGGGATGTCCTTTCTGACTTGAATGACATCGAGGTCGTGATGAGGACGCATTTTGAGCGTCTTGCCCTGGTAAATCATTTATAATCCATGCTCCTCTATAGACTTCCCTTTGTTCTTTTCATTGCTCTCTCTTTTTCAAATCATTGATCTCTTTTAACTTGACCTTTTTTTTTTAATGTTGTCAGCTCGTCAGCGAGGAGACGACGATCGAGCGGATCGTAGGGGAGCTCGCCGATAAGCATGTTGACTTGCTTATCGAGCTGGAGCAGTTTCCGAATTTGGGGTATACTCCAGAAGAGATGGAGGTTTTGAAGAGGAGTGTGGAGGGAGTCTGCAGAGAGGAAGAAGGAGTTTGTGGAGCAGGTTCGACGGGAGTCTGCGGAGAGGGATAAGGAGTTGCTCACCCCGATTAAGATGAGGGAGGATCAGGTGGCGCTCGCTGAGGAAGGCAGGCTATGGGCCGAGTTACGGACCAAGGAAGGTGACAAGTACTCCGCTTAGCTGGATGCATAGGCCACTCGCTATCAGGGCGAGCTGAGGAAGTCTTGGGCTCAGAGGGTTGCCTTTAGGCCTGAGAAGGAGCAGCTCGAGCTGAAGCTCAAGGTTGTCCCATCCCCCCCAGAGTGTTATCGAGGACTTTAAGAAGTCCGAGGAGTTCTCCGACTGCGCCTTGGAGGTGATGAAGGCTAAGGTGACTGCCTATCTCCAAGTCTTGGTCAATGAGATCCAGGGGATATACCCCAAATTTCTTCTCCGGGAGGTAAAGTCTCTTCATAAATTTATTGTGAACGGATACACCAAGGAAGCTCCTCCTGCAGGTGTTGGCGAGGAAGCTGCCCCTGGGGCCGAGAAGAAGACTGCAACCCATGATGAGCCCTAGCCTTGACACTCTAGGCCCCCAGGCGACCGAGTTAATGCATAGCTTCAAATTGAAGGAGCCTGTAGTGCTAAGAAGGGTTATAACATCGCAAAGTCACATGGACTCCTCATGCTTTTGCACCTCCCTATTTTGTATGTTGAAATGTTGTCCCCCAGTTATGAATGAGAGTTTGTTTAGTTTCCTTTTGTTTCTGAAATTTTGTAATTATTTTTTGATAATTGACTCATATTTTTTCTTGAATATGATGAACGCCTTTTGTTTCGTAAGCCTTTGCTTTTGTTTGACTTCGAATATATATTGGGTTGTTCTTCCGATGTCGATATTGCCTTAAAGCTTTTGGAAGTTTTACCATACTTGTTTTCAACTTCGTTTTAGCCTTTGAAGAATAGTCTCGTCTCTTTATTCCAAGGGTCTTTTAACCTTTTTTTTTAGGAAACGTTACCTTTTGGAGGTTCTTTTTGCCCCTTTAGACTTCTGAGGAAGGATTGTTGCCTTTTGTTGGCTAGTTCGTTCCTTTCGCCAAGTTTCTTAAGGGAACTCTTACCCAAGGATTATACCTTTAAGGAAATTGTTATCCTTTATGTATTCATTCGCCTTTTCGAATTTTGGTCATTGCATTTGTTCGCGTAGTCGTGGGAAACTTTTACCTAAGATTCACTCACTTTTTAGGAAGCTGTTTCCTTGGATTCGTTCGCCCAACTTATAAGGAAACTGTTACCTTAACGGTTCGTTCACCTTTTGTACCAGGTTATTATTTTGCCCAATTTGTAAGGGAACGATTACCTAGATGGTTCATTCGCTTTTTGTATCAGGTCTTTCGCCTAACGTTTAGGGAATAATTACCTTGATGGTTTGTTCGCCTTTTAGCTTAGATCTTCGTTTTTCCTAGTTTGGGGGGGAATTGTTACCTTAATGGTTCGTTCGCCCCTCGTTTTAGGTCTTCGTGGGAGAGGAACTATTACCTTATGAGTTCGTTCGCAATCCTCTTTTTACCTGACTGAGGAGACTGTCACCTTTGTTGGTTCGTCTGTCTGTATGCATTAGGTCTTATCTTTCGATGGTTCGACCATGCTCAAAAACTTTTCGTTTTGGTTTGAGTGACTATGCTTTATATGAAGGAATTGTTCGTTTTATTGACATGACATTCTGATTACAAGCTATGCATAAAACTGCCGTAAATGTTCGAAGTTAAAAGGACGAGGTAGTCTTATACCCTCTATGTTTTCCAAGTAGTATGACCCTGTTGCGACGATCGCTACTACTTTGTATGAGCCTTTCTACTTAGTTAAGAATTTATTGGGTATGTCCAAGTTTGTGAACTCATTCCTTCGCATAACCATCTCTCCAACGAAAAATTGGCGAGCGCTGACTTTTCTGTTGAAGTACTGAGCGATCGCCAGTCACATTTTAGTTTGTGCATTGTCTGATTGCATTCGTTTTATTCAGCAAGATCGAGGTCTGTAAGTCGCTCGATATCGTTAGTTTCGACATTAAAGTGTAGGATCCTATGGGTAGGCACCACTATTTCGGCGAGTGCCACTTCTTCAGATCCGCACACCAAACTGAATGGTGTTTCCCCTGATGTTGTTTTGGGTGTCGTTCTGACAACCCACAGCACATTGTCTAGCTCATCGACCCAGTTTCCTTTAAATGCTTGAACTCTCTTCTTGAGTCCTGCCGGGACAACTTTGTTGGCTGCTTCGGCCTGTCCGTTGGTTTGGGGATGATGTGCCGAGTTGAATCTGTGATCAATATGGTACTCTTCATAGAGCCATTTGAGTTCTTTACCCACGAATTGCGGGTCATTATCGCTTATGAGTATCTTGGGGACGCCAAATCACTAAATTATGCTGACCTTTAAGAATTTGATCACTTGAACACTACAAGAAACTCGAGCATAGACGTCGGTGAAAAATCGTTGTTAAAGGTATAAATACCGTTGTTAAATTTTAACAACGACGAGATTTTCGTGACGGTAGCCCCCGTCGTTAAAGGTTTATAGGTCGATAAGTCGCCGTTGTTAAAGGCTTGGTGCTGTTAACATGACATTCCCCACTTCTGCTTTACATCGGCATTAGGTTGTTGTTAAAAACAGATGAAAGGTGACAACACCTTGCCGATGTTATAGATTACTTTTAGTGATGGCAACTGTTTGTCGAATTTTAGACCGAATTTTTGGACGATTATTTGTTGCTGTGATTTTTTTGGACGTTTTTTTATTATTTTCGTTCATCCTTTTTCATCCATGGCTCTTTCATCCATGTTTGTCTTGGCACTTCATCCACCATGACTTCATCCATCGAGCTCACTTTGGTTCATCCATGGCCGATTTCTTCTCGACACTTCATCCATGGATTCTTCATCGGAGAACCAACAGCTTGACAGTAACATTCATGGAGCTCACTTTCGTTTGTCTCTTGAAGGGAAGCTTTGGCTTGAAGGTAACATCCATTGCTTCATCCATAAAGCTCACTTCACTTCGGAGAACCAGCTCCAACTTTGGTTTTCCAGCAACTTGAAGGTTGAAGTTTGAAGCTTGAAGTTTCCAGCAGTTTCGGTTTCCAGCAACTTCAGTTTTCCAGCGGCTCCAACTTCGGTTTTCAAGCTTGAAGCTTGAAGGGAGGGTGAGGGAAATCCAGCAGTTTGAAGGTTAAAGTGTTGTGAAATAACGTGAGGATGAGGGTGATGGTGATAGAAGAAGAGCGGTAAAAAAATTTGAAAATTTGATTTTTTTACAACAACAATAATCGTCACTAAATAGACTATTTTACAACAACAATAGTCGTCACTGAATAACTATACTAATGTCGACAATATATTGACACACAAACGTATTCTTACATTTTTCCTGTAATTATGTTTTAACGGCGACAATATTTATTAGTTACGGCATACATCCAATGTTGTTATAGCTATATTTACTACAAAACGTTTTGCATTTAAATATGTATATTTACAGCGGAAAAGTCATCTGCTACTGATGGAGATATGTAACATCAAGTGTTGGTCGACATTACACATTCATCCATGTAAAAAATAAAGTGACGGGAAAAATTAACACTAAATGTATCTTATAACGGTGGAAAACATATTGTATCTAATAAATAATAATAACGACAACAAAAACTGTCGACACAATATACATATATTCAACTACAACTGTTAGCGTCAACACGAAAATTTCGTCACTGTTGCAACAGATTCTTGTAGTGGAAGTTCGGTGGTAGAGATCAATGCTTTCGCCTTTATCCACTTGGAGAAATAGTCGATCATCACGATAATGTGGGTTATTTGCCCAGTGCTTATGGGAAATGGTCCCAATATGTCTATTACCCATTGGGCGAATGGCCAGGCACCCACCATTGGGGATAGCAATGTTGGTGGTCGACCGGATCTTCGTGCGAACTATTGACAGGTCGCGCACCTCTTTGTCAATTTTGTTGCACCTTTGCTTAAGGTTGGCCAGTAATCGCGTAGTCAGATGATTTTGCGTGTTAATGAGCGTGTACCTTCATGGCATGCGAAAACCTCTTCATGAGCTTCGCGCAAAACTCTTTATGTCTCAGGATGGGAAATGCATTTCAGATTGGGAGTTGAGTATACTCCCCTATAGAGTTCTCCATCTATGAGAATATAGTTTGCGGCTAAGCGACTTATCTTCGTGGCCTCGCCTTCGGCTTATGGCAGGGTTCATTCTTTTAGAAAGTTTTGGAACGAAGTCATCTAGTTATCCTGCTCTTGCTCTTGAATATTGAAGACTTCTGCTTAATTTTCAAGGGCCAAGTATAGTGCTTGTTCCAGGAAGTATATTTCCAGCATTTTTGTTCCTCCGAACGCGAGCTTGCTCAAGGAGTCTGCAAGCTAGTTGTCTTGGCGAGGAATTGACTCGACCGCGAAAGTCGAAATTTCGGCGATGAGTTTTTTTGTGGTAATGTCAAGGTACTTTTTCATCTTTTCCCCCTTTGCTTCACATGTCCTATTGATTTGGTTGACAATTAGCTCTGAATCGCTTTTTGCCTTTAACGACGTTATACCCATTCTTTTAGCGAGTCACAACCTAGTGATAAGTGTTTCATATTCAGCTTAATTGTTGGCCGCCTTAAATGTGAGGGCGATCACACATTTTAAGGGCTCGCCCTGAGAAGGGATGAGGACTAATCCTGCCCTGAGGAGGGATGATGACTAATCCTGCCCGAGCCTTCTTTTGAAGAAGATCCATCTGTATGGAGTTCCCACCTTTTTTCTTCGACCTTTGGCTGTTCTTGTGCTTTTTCGCTTCAGTAAAACCGTTGATAATACTTTCCACTATAAAGTCTGCCAGGGTTTGACCTTTAATAATCGTTTTCAGCTCAAATTTGATTTTGAATTCGCTCAACTCAATCACACACTTGACTATCCTTCCTGAAGAGTCTGGCTTCGCCAGGAAGTGTTTGAGGGGCTTGTTGGTGATGACTGCTATTGCATGAGCGTGGAAGTACGGTCTCATTTTTCTAGCATCAATAACCAAGGCGTAGATATACTTCTCAATCTCGATATATTTTATTTCGGTATAATTAAACAACTTGCTTACAAAATAGACTGAACTCTGTTTACCCTTATCTTCTTTTACTAAGACTGCACTGGTTGCACCTTAACTAATGCTTATGTAGAGAAAAAGCGGCTCATTGGGAATGGGCTTAGCCAAAGCCGGGAGTGTCTGTAGGTGATGCTTGAGTGATTGAAAGGCATCTTTGTACTCCAGCGTCCACTCGAGAGACCTGTCGCTTTCCCTATAGAGGAAACGATTAAGCGCGGCCAGGCGACCGTTCAGACTCTGGAATTCCTTGTGGAAAGTTGAGGATTTCATCTCTTCTTTAGCCTTGAGTTTTTTGGGGTTTGCCTCAATGCCCCTTTCGCTGATCATGAAACACAAAAATTTGTCTGATTTTACTCCAAAGGCACAATTTGTTGGGTTTAGGTGAACACTGTGCCTCCACATGCATTCGAATGCTTCTTGAAGGTCTACTGTGTGAGGGCCCTCCTTAGCTGACTTGACAAGCATTTCGTCCACATAGGCTTCCATATTTCTCCCTAGCATCTCTTGGAACAGTTGATTCACCATTCGCTGGTAGGTTGCCCCCACATTTGTCAAGCCAAGGGGCATCACCTTATAACAAAGGATATCGACGTCGGCGTAAAATGCTGTGTGGGCTTCATCCGCTGGGTGCATTCAAATATGGTGTAGCCTGAATAGGTGTCCATGAAACTCAGCATCTCGTGACCAGAGGTTGCATCAACTAGCTGGTCAATTCACGGCAGGGGGTACGAGTCTTTTGGGCAGAACTTGTTCAAGTCGCGGAAATCAACGCACATCCTCCATTTTTCGTTCTAATTCTTGACCAGCACTGGGTTAGAGACCAAACTTTGAAAGCGTACCTCTCTGACAAATTTTGCTTCAAGTAGTCTGCCTACCTCTTGCCTGATCGCCATGTTCTTGTATGATCTGAATGCCTTTCTTTTCTGAGCGATGGGCTTGATCGAAGGATCTATCTGCAATTCGTGGAAGATTATGTCGGTGTTGATGCCTGACATGTCACTAAGTTTCCAAGCGAACAATTCTTTATACTCTTTTAATAGGGAGGTCAAGACGTCCCTTTGGTCGTCGTTCAAGGTAGTTCTGATGCGCACCTTGTTTTTTGGACCATCTATTTCGACTTCTGTCAGCTTTTCCAGTGGAGCTAGCCGAGCTTTGTCTTCACGAAGGTCAGCCTCTGTCTCGATGGCGAGACACTCACTTTGGTTCTTCATGCGCATGTAGTTCGCATAAAATTAGAATGAGGATGGTTGGTAGCCCAGAACTTCTCCGATCCCATTCAGTGTGGGGAACTTCATTTCCAGGTGGACTTTGGAGGCCACAATCTTATTTGGGTTGATGGTGGTCCTCCCCAGGATGACATTATATGAGGCAGGTACGTCGACCTCTATGAAGGCAACCGACACCTCTATGATATTCCATCCTTAACCCAAGGTTACCGGCAGACTTATATATCCCAACGAATATGTTGTTCTCCTAGCAAAACCGATGAGTGGAAAGTCAACTCAGTTAAGCTCTCTTTTGGACTTGCCCATCTTTTCAAAAGCGTCTAGAAATAGAATGTCTGTCGAACTTCCTCCATCGATCATAATTATTTTCATATCGCATACAGCGATGTCAGTCGTAATGACTAACACATCATTGTGTGGAGTTGTGGCATGTGCCAGGTCTTCTTCAGAGAATGAAATGACGATGTCCTCATCGGGATGAGGTCTCTTTCCCAGTTGTGCAGCTGTAAAGATTTGTGTGGCGTATACATCTCTTGCATGGGACCCTTCGCCTCCGACTTCAAACCCTCCAGCAATTCGGTGTATTTCCATTTTGCCGTGGTATGGACCAGATTGTTCTTGAGGAACATGCGAGCGGGTTCTACGTGGGGGCGTTCAACTTCACTCTCACCCTGCCACGAACTCCTTCGGCATGCCTTTCTGGATTAATTTCTCGATGTCGCGTTTAAGAATGCGGCAATCATCGGTTTTATGGCCATTCACTTTATGATAGCGACAGTAGCTTTCGATTTCTTTGCCAATGGATTGAGCATTCTTCTGGGACATTGGTGGCCTTGCTAGGGACCTTCTTTCCATCTCGACTAGTATCGCCGAGATCTGCCAGTTTAAAGACGTAAAATACTCAGGAACCTCTCGATGGCTTGGCCTGGGGCTTCGAATCTAGGCTTCTCTCGATCTTGCCTGTCCTTCTTTTCCTTTTTTTTTTTCCGATCGCGTCGAGGCTCTGGAATAGCCGTTGGCGAGGTTGATACCTGGAAATTAGCTTAAGAAATTGCCCTTTCCAGGTTTATAAATCTTTTGGCTCTGACTGCCAGCTCCTCCAATGTTTCTATTTCTTGAACATGGTAGATGGTGCGGAGTTTTCTCAAGGCTTTGTTAGCCACATTCAACCCTTTGTATAAAGCTTGAACGATTTCTCCATCTGTGACTCAGCGATCGATCTATGTGACATTCTTATGAGAACGACATAGAAGTTGGCCAAGGTTTCTCCTGGGTGCTATTTGACATCATCTAAGGCGACCACGCTCTTTAGCAATTGGCGTTCACCCATATATCGCTCCAGGAATTTGTTATTTAATTCAAATCATGATCCCGCAGGGAGGCCGAAGAACCAAGACGACGCCGAAACCAAGAGGGTTTGCGAAAATAGTAGGGCTAAGTGATTATCATCATCCGACTTACCCAAAAGAGAGACTTCGTGTATGTTGACGTGGATCACAGGATCTTCTCCACCACTGTATTCGGGGATGGGTTTTGCCACTACATTCTTTGGTATTCTGACCGCTATAAGAGCAGCGGTGAGCGAATGGAAGGATCGTTCTCGAAAGGGGTCATAACTTATTAGTAAATATACAAAAACAAAATCATATCGTGCAAAAGGCGAACCAAATTTCTAGAATATAATAATTTAGTTAGGTGGTTTATGACTCTGCAAGATAGAGTGATTTTACTGATCTACTACAATTTATATATTTTTCTTTGTGATGTGACGATGTCAGGTAGACAACGGTAAAATCAAAATTCTCATTTCATCTTGATTTTTTTTTCAGTTAATACAAATTTATTTATTATTAAAATTTAATATTTCAACTTTATAAATTGTGTAAATTTATAAATCAATAACTCGAATAAACTTTATGTTTTGTGCAAAGCACAATACACATTTCTAGTATATATAATATATTACATTAATCTGGGTTCTATATAGTGTAATTAAGGGATTTTTTTTCTTCAAAAAGTAATTAACTTCGAAATTAAATTTGAAAAAGTAAGTGTCTTGAAAACTTATTTAAGAAAATGGTAATACGGGCTACCGAGGGTAATAATTGTAAAGATTGTCGCACTGCAATGTCATCTGGACATATGCAATAACGATATTCCAGAGAATATTAAGTCATTCAATTGAACAATTAAATAAAAAGCAGTGATAATTTTCTATAAAATGGGAAAGGAGAGTAGTTTTTCCCCATTTTCTCATGCCTACACAACCTACATAATGCATTATCTTCCAGCATCTCCAACTCTTCAGCTCTCTAGCTCTCAGTCCATCTCCACGCACACTAGATTTTTGTATAATAGCTTTAGGTACTGATAAAATTTATAGGTTTGTTCAAATTAAACGGTTCAGATGAACTGGTTTGGTCTGAAACAAGTTTAGTTCGAACCGGTTCAGCCCAACTAGTTCCAAAACCAAACCAGTGTTTTTAGGCTTCAAATAGACCAGTTCAAAATATTACAAAAAATCCAGTTCGACTCGACTCGTTTTTTGATAATGGTTTATACTTAAATTTAAATCAAACCACTTTAAACCTATATAATTTTAGAACCGGTTTGAAACAAAATCAACTAAACCGAACTGAAATTAAACCAAACCTAGAGATGTCTTCAATAAACCAAACCTAGAGATATATTGGACTCTCGTATGTTGATGTTGGACAGGATTTCAGTCGGTTGTGGAACAGATTTTCAATCGATTCAGTGTGTTTTTCATTCGGTTCAGTGTAATTTTCAGTCGGTTCAATGTTTTTTCAGTTGGTTCAGTTTTTTTTTTCCGTCGGTTCAATGTGTTGGACATAATTTTCAACTGGTTAGTGTGGGTTTGAATCTGATTATTTCCGAACCAAAATTGTTATTAAAAAAAAAACCAGAACAGTTCAAACCGGTTCTGAATCGGTTCGAACCAGATCATTTCTTTTTTTCCATAAACCATGCTAGTTTTTTTAGAAACAGAAAAAAGTATTGTTTTTTTTACAAACCAGACAAGTTCAGTTCTGAACCGGTTCGACCCAGAACCGGTTCATGAACAAGCCTAAAACTTTATATGATTTAGATTATTAATTTCTTAGAAAATTTAATTTTTATTTGTAATTTTTATTTAATTGCAATATTTATATTTATATTTACATGAATTATAATAGTCTTAAAATGATTATTATTTACATGTTAGGTTAGAACATTACTATTGTATAATATATTTTTTGAAAAATATATAGAATCCTACATGGTAGAGATCGTCATTATGTGCTTGTATGATGGAGAAATACTGACTCAGAATGGTAGTGAAGTTTATGTGGGTGATACCTCTAGTATTACTGCAACCACCTTCAATATCTCTATCTACATTAAAACAAACTATATGTATGACATGACGTTGAAGTTGACTCCATCTGCATTTCTTATAAATTCATGGATATAGATGGACTTTGCAAGTATTGTTTTTAGGATAATGGGTCACCTATAAGTGAGAGTCCATTCACATAAGTCAAGTTGTGTGACCTTAAAAAAATCCCTCTATATATCATTATATATAGGGGTGCTGAGGGTTGGAAAACCATATGATAATAGAATAGATTATCACTATCGCCTAGAGCTGAGAAACCTGTTGCCCTACAGTTTAGATAGAGGTCAGTATTTGTGGTATTATATGTCATTGTTCGTCAAACCGTGGGGTGTCCTCCCGCCCGACATACTGTGATCCTAACCTCAAGCATATCTGCTTCCGCTTACGCTGAGGCAATCGTTCAAGGAGGTAACATAAATATGTGGTATGTTGTGCCCTAATCGATTGTATGTTTCATATATTCGAACAACAAGTTTGTAAGGATTCAATCCCAAAGTGCATTGTCTTTTTCTTTACAATTAAGCGTCGCTAGTCGATGTATTGTGTTCAGTGTGAGCAGAGGAGTCAGCGTTATTCAAAACAATAATAGTTATTCATCATTTAAATAATATATATTAAAATAATAACTTAATTTGAAGAAAGAAAATACTTACAGTGCTGGGAGTGACAACGATGGTGAGATACGACGATAAGGAGAAGGGTTGCTTCATGGGACAAGGCTGCTGGCGCGGATGGGTGGGAGGGGAGGAGGCGATAGGGGAAGTGATGAATGACGTTGCTGATTTCGGGGAAGGAAAACGTAGAGGCGCAGCTGATTTCGGGGAGAGGCTGAAGCCAGAGGCTACAAAGTCCTATCATGGAGGGGTGGATGAGGCTAAAGGGCGTGGGTAGGAGGTGAGGGGAGACTGCGGAGATGTGGGAGATGTCGGGTTATAAGAGGTTGCAGAGGCTAGTCTGAGGAGGAAAAGGGTGAGGCAGTAGGGTTTTTAGGGGTATTTATGGCTCAACTCGCTACCTCTAATAACGTGCTATTCAACATGCTACCATTAGGGCCGACAATGGTGCGGTGAAAAACCCATAACCATGGTTATAACCGTTACTGTTTAATATGGTTAACCGTACCATTATGGTGCGGTGCGGTTATGGTGATGAATTTTCTAACCATAATGGTTATGGTTATGGTATTTGAGTTATACCCATGGTTATTCTATAATTATAATATTGATTTATTATTAATAAACTATTTATATAATGTACTAAATATAAATTATATACTTGAAAATATGAAATTGTTGAAGATTGAAGGCGTCAAAGTCCAACGATGGTAATATAGATTGATATATTTTTTAAAATAAATTTTTCAATCTTTTATTATATTACATGTGTGGAATGAATATGGGTATCCGGTAAAACCATGGTTACTAACCACGGTTATTTTAATGGTTATGGTATTGAAAATTATACCCATAATGGTTATGGTTATGGTTATGGTTATGGTATGTGATTTAAAAATATGGTATGGTTATGGTATTTGGCATACCCTGACCATACCCTAACCATCGACAGCCCTAGCTACCACATCTGGGAGCACCTATACATAGAAATCTAAATATTATGTTTATATATTTATTTTTTAAAATATTAATTATAATACATTTACTTTTTGAATGTTCATATTCAGGGAGGTAAGGGCCAATGTGAGATATCTAACATGAGTTTAGATGTTAGTAGTTCCATGTAATGGGTTTGGTAGTATTTATAGCAAATTAATTATGAATCAAGTACATCTTTCTAGTAATATGGTTCCAGAAAAAGCCCACATGAGATCCATAATGTGGAATGTTAGAGGATTTGGTAATTCGACGGCTATCAAGGCGGTAAAACATCTTATCCGCACGCACAAGCCTACGGTGTTGATATTAATTGACACTAGACTTAGTGGTTAAAGGATGGTTGAGCAAGCAAGAAAACTCCCGTTCAACAAATTCCTTGGGGTGGAAGCTAGAGGTTTCAAGGGCGGAATTCTTGTGTTGTGGAATGAACACGAGACAAGCATTACGAAGACGGCGTCTACAGAACATGAACTACATCTCAAGATCCAGGTCATCCCTTCTAATCTGTCTTGGTTCATGTCTGCGATTTATGCTAGCCCCAAATTTAATGAAAGGTTACTATTATGGGAAAATCTTAAATTAGTTGCCTCTACTATAACTAGGTCATGGTTAGTTGTAGGTGATTTTAATGATGTCACAAATAGTTCTGAAAAATTGGGGGGGGGGGGGGGGGGAGGGGGGAATGGAGTATGCATGAATAGGGTGTCTTGTTTTAATGATATGATTAATGAATGTAATTTGATTAACCTAGGCTTTATGGGGCCAAAGTTTACTTGGGTTAATTTGTTGGACTCTAATAGACTAATTCAACAAAGACTAGACAGGATGATGGCAAATATGGAATGGAAATTTATTTTTCTCAATGCATCTGTAACCCATCTCATGAGGACCCATTCTGACCCCTGCCCGATTCTTACTAATTCTGGTGGGGATGGTGGCAACAGGGAAATTAGACATTTTAGGATGGAGCCTATGTGGCCGGATCACCCAAGTTTTGAACTTTTGGTTAACAACACTTGGAATGAATTTAGCAATAGGACCACTCCTACCATTTACCACTTCCCTGACAAAGCTAGGTCCTTGAATAAATAGATCTTTGGAAATGTCTTCCAGAGAAAAGAAAGAATCCTTCGGAGGATCTCAGGAGCTCAAAAGTGTATTGCACATTCCCCAAACGATTTCATCGTTAACCTGAAAAAAAATCTTCAGTTAGAGTTGTTTGAGATTCTGGACCAGGAAGAAAATTTTTGGGCGGCAAAGTCTCGCACTAAGTGGATAAGAGACGGGGATAGAAACACTAAATTCTATCACATCTCTACTATTATTAAAAGGAAAAGAAATAAGATCTTGTCTATAAAGGACTTAGTGGGAAATTGGATTTTTCATGAGGGAGCTGTTCAGGAGGAATTTCAAAAATTCTTTTCTAATCTCTTCACAACTTCAAATACCACTTCATCTTTGTTGGTTGCGCGACCCGATTCTTGGAGAACGATTTTGTCTGAAAATCAAATGCGTCGCTTTAACAATATTATCACTGTGGAAGAAATTAGGAAATCCACTTGGGATCTTAAACCTTTTAAAGCTCCGGGGCCTGATGGTCTTCACCCGGGTTTCTTCCAAAAGTTGTGGAACTGTACGGGTAACTCTCTGATTAATGCTGTTAGTAAAGTGTTTAAAACGGGGCCTGTCCCTAATAGTTGGAACGAGACATTTATTTGCCTAATTCCAAAATGTAGTCAACCAAATTCGGTATCCCAATTCATACATATAAGTCTTTGCAACTCTATTTACAAGGTGATCTCAAAGATTCTGGTGAATAGAATCAGATCAGTCCTGAATAATATCATCTCCCCTTTTCAAACTAGTTTTGTCCCGGGTAGAAGGGGTTCTGATAATGTAATTCTGCTTAGAGAAGTGCTCCACTTTTAAAAGCATAAACATGGCAAAACAGGGAGCACGATCATTAAAATAGACATTGAATAAGCATATAATAGAAAATTGAGTAGGACTTCATCAGAAGTACTCTAAATTTCTTTAAATTCCCTGAGAAAGTCATTAAATTGATTATGAGTTGTATTTCTACGTCCTCAATTCAAATTATATTTAATGGGGGGAAACTAGGAAAATTCTACCAATTTAGAGGCATTAGACAATGAGACCCTTTATCTCCATACATATTTATTTTATGCATAGAATATTTGACGTTTCTTATCGATGAAAAAGTTATGCAGGGACAATGGAAAGGAATAAAAGTGGGAAGAGGGAACATGACTTTATCCCATATTTTCTTTGTTGATGACCTCATTCTAATGGGAGAGGCGACACTTGAAAATTCTAACTGCATCAATTCAATGTTAGATGTTTTTTGCACCATTTCAGGACAAAAGGTAAATCAGGGAAAGTCAGTCATGTTTTTTTTTCTTCCAAAAACGTACCTAATACCATAAGAACAGAGATCTCAACAATTTTAAAGTTTCAAACAGTTGAGAATTTTGGGACTTACCTTGGGTTCCCGCTTGATTTGTCGAACTCGAAAGTGAACTCTTTTAACTTTGTTCTGGATAAAGTTAGAAATAAACTTTCGGGTTGGAGGACAAATCTGTTATCGATGGATCGTAGGGTTACGTTGGTAAAATCGGTCTTGTCCACGATCCCCTCTTACTATATGCAATGTACTATGTTTCCTAACTCAGTGTGTCAGGAATTGGACATGATCAACATAAATTTTGTTTGGGAATCCACAGATCAGAAAAGGAAAATTCACTTGATTAGTTGGAAGGAAATAACAAGGTCGAAAAAACTTGGGGGACTTGGCATTCAATCTGCGGTGTTATGAAACAAAGCGCTCTTGGAGAATTTGGCATGGAGATTGAAAAAGGAAATGTCTCCTTGGGCGGTGATGATCATAAACAGAACGTTTAAACATGATGGAACTTCTCTCAATACTTCGAACAAAATGTCGTGTAATTGGAAAGCAATCAATGATGGTATGAACACTCTTCGATTGGGATAGGGGTGGGTCGTAGCTAATGGTAGGGATATTAAGTTCTGGCATGATAACTGGGTGGGTAATCAATCCCTCCAATCTTCTATCTACGGGCCATTGAAGTATGAGGAAGACAAATTGATGGTAGGAGATGTTTTCCAAAATGAAGAGTGGAGCCTAGATTACCAGTATAACAAATGTTGCTGACCAGTCCGGACATTGGTTTGCGGCCCTGGGGATCCTATTCCAGGTCGAATTTTTAATCGACCCGACTAAGAGTAAACTATTTTGTATAATAGTATCAATTTCCCAAAAATGAGCTATCCCAAAAATGTGGTTAATAACCAATTCCGAGTCCGACTCGAAGACTACCGACGCCCACCCATGCTGGACTCACGACATCTTTTTGTATCGCGTTAATAGTTTCCTTCGGGGGGAGGTATGTGTTTAAAAAACATGCCGCTGGTTGATCGCCAACCCCGTCATGATATCCGTCACTGCATTCGCTTCTCGAAAAATATGTATGAACTTCACTCTTTCAAACTGCATCAAGAGCTTCCTGCAATACGCAATGATTGACATTAGTTTTAGATTTGAGATATTTTCCTCTGAGATTACCTTATGAGCTGAGAGAGCGTCCGTCTCGAGATAAATCCGTCTCGAGATAAATGGATTTTTTTTTGTGAAGAATACTTTTAATTACTTGTTATACACAATTCAGTAATTGAGAGATTGCACTTCCTTTTTATTCAAAAAAAAACAAAAAATGAAATCCCACATTCAATACTTTGATTTCTTTGGCACGTTTAGTGATGAAGAAAAAAACATTTATGCATCTTCTTGGAATTTGGAGTCAGATTTGTCGACCCCAAATCTATTGAACATCTTCAGATTAAAAATGAATACATTAAGTCAATATTATTTATAACGTTAGGAATATATATTTAAAATATTATTATAAACATTATATAGAGAGAGATGTGTCTTGGAGTTCACATGTGAAATAATTATTTTAAATTGTTAAATAATAATTTATTAGCTGAAATTTTAATATGATAATTTATTATCTAAACTGTTTATTTAAGAATATTAATTAAATACTATGTAGAGTGCATATTTCTTTTTAATCTAGAATGAATAGGGGAACTTTTTCAAAAAGTAGCTACTTTACAAAAAATATTTGAAAAAGTGTATATCGAAAAAAAATATTTAGGAAAGTATGTATACGCGCGTCGCGCCTATTGAATAGGCGCACCCTAGGGATGCGCCTATTTCAGTAGGCGCATCCCTAGGGTGCGCCTATACCACATAAATTTTTTTTTTTAAACATATTTAAACAAAAAGTAAGAGAGAGTGCAGAAGCTCTAGTTTCTTCGTCACCGGTAGCAGCTTTTTCACCGTCACCGGTTTCTTCGTGTTGTTGCACTCTAGTTTCACCTCTGCTCCTGAAAAAACAGTTTTTAAAAAAAATATATATATAATTTTTTAAGTTTTTCATAATTATAAAGTTTTAATTTCTGAAATAGAATAGTTAAAAGTTAAACATATAGAGACAAAAAAATAGTCTCTAATTTCGGAGCTTGATTGAGTGCGGTCAAAACGAAGCTCCACTTTCTTGATTACTGAACACGGGATGTCTCAAACGAATTAAATAAATAAATCAAGTGAAAAATATGAATTTTTTCAAAACAATATTGATGGGACTCGTACATCTGGGACCCATTATTACACAGTCCAATAATTACTTTTTCCCTTTTTCGTAAATGTTTTTTTGGGGTCTCAAACTTTTACACAGTCCAAAACAAAGCTCCACTTTCTTGAAAAAGGTAATTTCTTGAAACATGCAAAATTTCCCTTTGAATATTATATATTGGGAATGGATACTAGACAGAAGAACGTGTTTGAATAAATATTCAAATAAATATTATTATGTTTCAAATATATAATATAATAGGGAAATAAAATACAAGTAAATTTAATTGGGGGAATACCTATAATATGTTATATTCCAATATTATATAATAAAAAATTATATTTAAAAAATACAATCTACTTAACAAATTTTGAGTGAAATATTTCGAGATTATTCAGACGATACGGCTTATTGAAAAAAAAAATTAAATTATGAAAAAAAATTATGTGGTATATAGGCGCACCCTAGGGTGCGCCTATTCAATAGGCGCGACGCGCGTATACATACTTTCCTAAATATTTTTTTTGGATATACACTTTTTCAAATATTTTTTATAAAGTAGCTACTTTTTGAAAAAGTTCTGAATAGGGAGATAAATATAGTTAAAAAAATGACCAATAAATTATTTGTAACTTAAAATTCAGATAACAAATTCTTATTTAATAAAATCACATGAAAGTTTGGAAATTATAAGAAAAGTGTTTATTTAATTATTTTTTATTTAGAAAAAATAAATATATTCATTTTTTATTAGAAATCTAGGTACTAGTGAGGGGTTCCTTAAAAATATTTATACAAAAACACACTAAAATAAAACAATAATTATGAATTTAGTGTCATAAATTACATTGAGTTTTATTTTTTTAAATTGACCATATAGGCTAGGAGTGTCAATTTTTACGCAACTCGAGAGTAACCCTCTCTTAGTTTGTAACTCTCAACTTACGAGTCAAACCGTAAATCTATATTATAAAATATATTATATAAATGTTCATGGGTCGAACGAGACAAATTATACTCAACCCAAATATAATCTGTGAATATTGATCAATCAATTTTCAAGATTCAAACCCAACTCAAGAGTGATGATTGTCGAATTGAGTAAACATTTTGAAATAAAACTAATTAGATAAATACTATTAAAAAAAATCGAAAGTTTGTGCGTATGCTTCTCTTATCCTATTATTCAAAAGCAACTCATAAATGATCTCAATAATTGTCTTTTAAGTTTTATGATCTTTTTCAAAAAATATTCACTTTTCAAAAAATATTTGAAAAAGTGTATATCGAATTTTTTTTTTAGAAAAGTATGCATACGCGCGACGCGCCTATTGAATAGGCGCATCCCTAGGACGCGCCTATTCAGTAGGCGCGTCCTAGGGATGCGCCTATTGCAATAGGCGCATCCCAGGGGTGCGCCTACTGCCTAAATTTTTTTTTTTTCGCAAAAACACCGGTCTATCAGAAACCACGTTGATTTTAAGTCTGCTTATGGTTTTCCTCCTAAATAGAAATTGAGAGATAGTCTCACGCGTTGCTTTATCTCAGTATTCACAGGTTTTCCTCCAAATTTTCCAACTTGTTCTGAACAACAATGAAACAAAGTTGTTTATTCACAAGTTTCTGAATGAGACTTTTCTTCAGATACACTAGCTAGTTTGACATTTTCAGGAATTACTCCTGCAAAAGAGCTCTTTGGGGTTACTTTAGGTTTCTGTCCTAAATTTTCCAACTTATTCTGAACAACAATGAAGCAAAGTTGTTTATTCACAAGATTCTGAATCTTCCGAATATCTTCTGTCGTACGGTGAGGACAGAAGAAAACTGATCCCCTTCCAATGGTTAGGAAGGGTCTTGAATCAAGAGGACAGAAGATCAATTTGTTAACAAAAGGGTCTTGGATCAAGAGGACAGAAAATCAATTTGTTAACAAACCACCGAGATGATTGTCTCACGCGTTGCTTTATCCCAGTATTCACAAGTCCAAATTCCTCTACGCGCACCAAATTCCTCCATGTATGCTTTTTTCCTACTATATGCTTACTTTTTGAAAAACATCTGATTTTGAGCCTGCTTTTACGGTTTTCCTCCTACATAGAAATTGAGAGATAGTCTCTCCAATAAAGAAGAAAGGAAGTTATCAGAAGTTAAATCCTTTAGGTTCCTGCCCTAAATTTTCCAACTTGTTCTGAACAACATCCGCGAGGTCAAACATTGAAACAAAGTTGTTTATTCACAAGTTTCTGAATGAGACTTTTCTTCAAATACACTAGCCAGTTTGACATTTTCAGGAGGAAAACCATTTCTTCTTAGAACTTCCTTTCTTCTTTACTGGAGAGAGTATCTCTCAATTTCTATTTAGGAGGAAAACCATAAGCAGACTTGAACTCAGATAAAAAGCTATAGTCATTGGAGAAGCTTTACAAGATATTCGGAAGATTGCAGCTGCAGGACCTTTCTAGCATGCCTGCCTCTAATGTGTTGCAGCTGTTAGTTAGCCTATACCCTGTTCGATTTTTCTTGTTGAATGTTCAGGTCAAGTGTGAGGCAAACATACCATACATTTTTTCGTGTTATAACCGTGCTCCGGAGCTTATATTTGGAGCAACATAAATACACATCATCTACCAACAACATGAACTTTGTTTCATTGTTGTTCAGAACAAGTTGTTCAGAAAAAGGAAGTACCAATCAAGAAAAATGGAATTTGTTAGATGGGGATCGAGTAATCTCATCGAGTTTCTCAAATCGGTTGGTGTAGAGACGCATGAGTAGATCTCTCAGCAAGATGTTGGAGCAATTATAGCGCGGTATATCAATGACAACAAACTGAATCACCCTACGAAGAAGAGAGTAGTTTGTGATGAAAGACTTCAATTTCTATTTAGGAGGAAAACCATAAGCAGACTTAAAATCAACGAGTACACTATGCAGAAAATCAAGAGTCTTCAGATGCCGAAGAAAAAGGCAGTGGAAACCCCAAAGAGCTCTTTTGCAGGAGTAATTCCTGAAAATGTAAAACTAGCTAGTGTATCTGAAGAAAAGTCTCATTCAGAAACTTGTGAATAAACAACTTTGTTTCATTGTTGTTCAGAACAAGTTGGAAAATTTGTAGTTTGGACCTATGAATACGCGTGAGACTATCTCTCAATTTCTATTTAGGAGGAAAACCATAAGCAGACTTAAAATCAACGTGGTTTCTGATAGACCGGTGTTTTTGCGGAAAAAAAAAATTTAGGCAGTAGGCGCACCCCTGGGATGCGCCTACTGAATAGGCGCGTCGCGCGTATGCATACTTTTCTAAAAAAAAAATTTCGATATACACTTTTTCAAATATTTTTTGAAAAGTGAATAGTTTTTGAAAAAGTTCAAGTTTTATCATTAAAACGTGTTTTTCGAGGTTGCAGCTGCCATACCCATCTATCTCTCCATTCTCCATAATATTAAAACTTTCTAGTATTTATGATGATCAGACTCTTCGTTAAACAACATCCAAAAGAAAACACAACAGAATGGTTCTCCATGCAAGTAAGTTGAAATTTTTCAAAAAGTAAGGTTTAATTACTTAATTGGTTACACATATTTCACAATTGTGCAGAATGGTTACACATGTTTCAAAATGGGATTAAATGATTATTCCGTTAGTAAACCGTTATTTTTACCGTTAATTAATTTTTTTAACATATTATTGAATTGTAAAATGACTATTATGCCCTTAGTGGTATTGAATAACACAGAATCGTCTTGAAAAACCATAATCAAATCAAATTCGATTCGATGTTCTTGAAGAACCCAGAAATTGCGTTTCTGGGTTCTTCAATCCAATTCGTTGATGAAGAACACAACTTGGTGATGAAGAATTCAACTTAGTTGATGAAAAGGGTATATACGTCATTTTATGTATCTAAATAGTGACTTAACTGTGATTTCTAACGGTGAACAGTAAAAAAACCAATTAGTCACATATCAAAACCAATTAATCACATTTTGAAACATGTGTAACCATTCTGCATAATGGTGAAACATATGTAACCAATTAAATAATTAACCCCAAAAGTAATCATACAAAAAATATTTGAAAAATTAACTATACAAAAAAAAAAAATTAGCAAAATGTATATAAACAATATTGGGAACTGATTTCAAAATGCATGTGTTTTTCCTCGATTGTTACGTTGTGAACTGAGAGTAACTCAAATATATTTATTTATAATAATTATTTATCCGGTAAAGTTCATGTCTTTGCATAGAAGATTGTATATAAATGCCCAAAACTTCAACCAAGTTTAGATTAAAGTAAACAAAGTCTGGATTTTTTAATCCAATATTCGAAAAGATTTCATTTTCACTATGAAACAAGTTTCACTCATGACAACATTCCTCGATAAATGCAGGTTATGCTAAAATTTGAGAGATGAATTTCTGCTGATATTGTATTTTTGTCTCTACCGATTACAACATTCCTCGTTAAATGCAGGTTAATGCTAGAATTTGAGATATGAATTGAAAAAAAAGAACGCTACTCGGGTTGGCGTTTTTTAAAAAACGCTACTCCAAGTAGCGCACGTTGTAAAAAACGTTACCCCCAGTAGCGCTTATATACATTTTGCTAAATAATTTTTTTTTGTATAGTTATTTTTTCAAATATGTTTTGTACAGTGATTACTTTTTGAAAAACTTCAAGTAAGTTATTTAGTATTTAAACATCGGCAGTGTGGTCTAGTAGTTAAGAGCGCTGACTCCCAAGTGGTTTGACTCTGGGATCACGAGTTCTATTCCCCTAAAAAAAGGGAAACAATTTTGACTTGGGCCTAACTGACCGACATCTCAATCCTAGACCGCAGGCGAGACTACGTTAACGGGTCCAGTACAAAGTGCTTGGTTCTGAGAGTGAAGTATAATAACACTGACGAAAAGTCATACATTACGTAGCGGAGTGGACTTATGACCGCTACTACTCAATTCCTTATCTATGGCAAAAACAAAAGTCATTTAGTTTAAAATTTAAGTTTTAGTTTCAACCTTTTAAATATGAAGATATTTAGTATATTATTCCACATATCTCAACAAAAACAAAAAGACAAACAAAAAGTGTATCGTCGCATCCCATTGCCTCATCACCCTCTTAATACACGGTCTGAAATCCTCACAAGAGTTGACATATATTTCGTAACAAATTACAATGTATATGCTAAATTTATGGTTTTGTCATTATTAATTGAGTAGGGCGAGACAATTAGATGAATTCAATAGTGATATTAGAGAGCGCATAGAAAAAACAAGATTCTACCTTGATGGTATTGGGCCAGCTCAAATAAAGATTCAAGCCCATTAGGAGGCTAAAGCCTATAAAGTAGTACTATCCATTAGTTACGTTTATTATTATTATTATTTATTTACAGGTTTATTACTAATATATAGAGCTAATAATTTCTTATACAATACAAACACGTATAAAAAAAACCGTGTTTGTGAAAACATATGACAGAACGATAACACGATAGCATAAACACGAAAGTATTTTCGTGTCGTGTTGTTGTTTAAGTATCAAAATATGACACACACGATAACATGATAGACTGTTTTTTTTTCAACTATAAAGTTGGACTTGAAAGTCTATTTTTTAAATAATTTTCTAAACAAGTATCGTTTAATTGTTTTTAAAAGTCTATTTAGACATTTAATTTTTAAAGCTTGTTAATTATACAATAAAAACTCGTGAAATCTGATATTTGGATTGATAATTCTTATTATGAATAAATTGTTAATATTTTTGTATAAATATCGCATGTGAACATTTAACTCACTACCTTATCACAACACGATAACATGACATGGACAGACACAAAATTGTGTATCGGGTTCGTATTGAGGAATATAACACAATAAGTTTATCGTGTGTGTGCGTGTTTGGTAAGTGTCACATGATAAACGTATTGATATGCACAGTTTGTTACCCCTACTAATTTGATTGATAGAGTTGATATTCAACACTTACAACGATGAAGAGATCAATTAGATGAGAAAAAATCATTTAGGTACCTCACAAACAGAGGCGGATCGAGCATGGTATAAGTGGGAATACATATTTTTTTGAAGACCCCACTTGAATTATATATATATATTCATGTAAAATATTTTTAATAATTTTTTGAAGACCCTCTTAAATATTTATTAAGGACACAATTTAACATAAAAATTTGCACAACTTGTGGGAATACACTAAATTCTAGTTCAAAAGAGCAATGTTTGATTCCTATTATTGTAATTTATTTATTTATTTTACTTTTACTAGTTTCTTCCCTTGTAAGATATATACATATCTACTTTAACTACTTTGTAACTATTGTTTTCTTTCCTCCAACTTCTATTATTCTCTTGCGGACTCTCAAGTCTCGATCTATCCCTCTCCTCTTTCGAAAACTATACATACATTTATATATGCACAGTAATTTCACTGTAAAGTGAAATTACTTTACATATATATATGTATGTATAGTTTTTTTTTGTATCGTACTATACAATCACTCTGAAAGTCAAAAATTAATGTCTAGTTAGCGTTATTTATGTCGTAATTAAATTATCTACGCACTATAATGTTTTTCTGATTTTGTTAGTAAGTATATAATTAAATTTCTCACCTAATGCATTTAATCATTTCGTTCAAATTATAGGGGTAGCGATATTATGTTAAAATATTTAATATATATCTACTAAAAAAAATTAGAGTAGGTATATAATTAAATTTCGTCATAAATGTCCTTAGTTGTGTTGAGTTTGGACTTACATGGTCTGAGTTATATTTGTTTAAGTCAAATTTTCATATCTTAACTTCGAATAGAGCGTACAATCAATCCGTAAGTCCAAATTTAATATTTGTTTTTGCATAATTTGAATCGCAATTAAATATCCACTTAATATAAAAAATTAATAGATACATAATTTAGTTTTTAATTAAACATCGTGTCGTCAAAATATTAAAATTCAAAAAAACAATTGTAGCAAAGGTTACACTGGATAGCGAATTTTGTAAAAACAATTAACACGCGACCTACGGTGGCGTTTGCCCAAACTTCTAAATATTTTTTTCTATATACTTACTTTTTCAAAAAAAAAATTGACATACTCACGTTTTAAATAATTTTAGAGATCAATCGGGGTTAGGCACGTTGGAGGTAGGTATAGTGAAATGACGGCACATTTCAGAATTTTTTCAAAAAGTAACTATTTTGAAAAAAATATTTAATAAATTATATATTCAAAAAAAATATTTAACTAAATGTGCATCTGCGCAGGTAGAGTTGTAGCGTTTTTTTTGAAAACCTCTACTGTAAGTAGCGTTTTTCACAAAATCGCTACTGGTAGTAGCGATTTAAAATACGCTACTACGAGTGGCGTTTTTGAAAAAACGCCACTCCCAGTAGCGATTTTCGTAAACGCTACCGGGTAGTAGCATTTACAAAAACCGCTACTGGTAGTAGCAGTTTTTGTACACTACGTTTATAACTCTAGCCCCGCCCCTTTAAATCCCCCCGCCCCCTGCTTAAGCTCCCCGCCCCCTCTGCTTAAACTCCCCGCCCCCCACCCAGTCATCCGCCTCCAAGCCCTGTCCCAGCCCCGACCACCCCACACAAGCCCCGACCCCCCAACCGAAGCATCCCCTCTGCATCACCGACCCAAGCCCGTCCAAGCCTCCCCTCACCGTTCCTCCCCTCGCTGTCCCTCCCCTCGCAACTCGCCGGATCCGTGGACCTCGCCGTGGCCGTCGTGAACTTGCATGTGAAATATACATATTTTTATATATTATACATTTTTATGCTTAATTATTTTGTTAATTAAAAGTATTATCAATAATTATTGTGATTATTGTGTGGATTAAAGCTTGCATAGTTAGTTATGAAAGTTAAAATTTAGAATTTGTATTTTTAAATTGTAGAATTTAAATACCGCCGCGCGTAATTATGTCAAGTGGTGAAAATGTTGTTAACGTTGGTCCGTTGGACCAATCAGTACTCTGGGGACAAGATCAACATCGTTCGTCAGACTTGAGTGAGAACCAACAAATAACATTTAGGTGTTTAAAATTAGAGGATAATCTAATATCAGAAGAGGCTAAAGCTATTGTCCAAGCGGTTGGATTATGGGATGTAGTTATTATGTCACATCCCAAGCTAGATCATAAATTGTTGACCGCATTGTGCGAGCGTTGGCGACCCGAGACACATACGTTCCATCTCAGACATGGGTAGATGACTATCACAATTCAGGATGTTTTCGTGCTACCGGGACTACGAGTACACAGAGATGCAGTAACTGATGACCATGTACCTGAGGAAGACATGGTCGGTGCGTGTCTGGAGTTGTTGGGACTGAATGTACAAGGTCGTAAAGATTTTCTGAAAATTACTACTTTACGACAACATTTAGTTCAACCTAATCTCACCGCCGAACAACAAGCGAGAACATTTATGTTGATTATAATCGGTGGTGTTCTGTTTACAACGACAAAGAAAGATAATGTGTCGTTGATGTACTTACCCCTACTTCGATATTTAGAAAGAACAACACAGTACAGTTGGGGGTCAGCTGTGTTGGCTGCAACGTACCATGGACTGTGTGAGGTATCTGAGCTAAACTGTGCAACATTTCATGGTTGTGCCATCCTTGTGTAGGTAAACTATATGAAAGTCTTGTCATATCATTAATACTGGTTATTAAAAATTTCATAATGAGGTTTTGTACTACAGTGATGGTTGTGGGAGCACCTCCATATTGGTCGCCCTGTGATTCAAGGTGAAGTGCCGGCTGAAGAGATACATCCATTAGGATACAAGTGATTTTTGTAGATTTATTGGTTTGTTGGACTACGTAAAAAATGTATATTACGGCAAAATTTCGTAATGTAAATTTTTCCTATTTTGCTTAATAGGTGGGCATTCCTAAAGAGGTAGTTTAGTCACCAAGTTAGAACTGCAAATTTGGTGTACTATGGAGATGACCTGGAGTCTCAATCCCATGAACGGTTTTGTGTACTTTTATTTGGTAGATATTGGTTAATTTTCACCATTTTGTAACCTTACTTAATATGATGACAAAATCTTTAAATATTAGGTGACGTGGATGCCATATCACGCCTTTAGGTTAGCTACTGCACCACCTGTATGTCGTGAGCACGCCGAGCTATTTCGAGTGAGGGTTCCACTAATCCATTTTAATGTGGTTGAGTGACATCGTCCAGATAGAGTCATGCGGCAATTTGGAATGCACCAACACATCCCGGAGATGGCCCACAATGAGATACAAGAGCACATAAGACTGCATAAGTTGGTCCGTAAAGGGACGCCGGGACAACATCGTTGGTCAATAACACACCAAGATTTGATTGCTATGTGGATCAACCGGTCTGATTATGTTATATAGGAACGTCGACCTTTGATAGATGGGGCGCAGTATATGAGGTGGTATCGTACAATAACGCGACGTTTCATTACGGGTCCAACAACAGAGAGAGGTAGTTCTTGACGAGGTCTTCACCTATCGGCCCTGTATATTCCGCACGGGGTCCAAGTAGAGACAGTGGTAAGGGTAATTATGGTGATTGATATGTAACTTTAATTCATTACATACTAATATTATACAATTGTTTTCTCTAAACCTGACGTGCAGATGGGTATTATGGCTAGAGGAATTCTAATGGCACGTAAAGCTGCTAAAGGTACACTGAAGTTCACAAAGAAAAATTTCAAACTGCTTGGAGAGACTTATCTCGAGACATGTCGTTCATCTTATGATGTCGTCGGTCAACTACCCATGTACGAAGAACATGTCCGACAATCGGATGAAATAATTGCACGTGAGGAACGCGGTATACGTACTTCGTGGGGTTATGATCCAATCTGTGGAAGAGGACGTGGTCCAATAGCTCCAGGGCGTGGACGGGGTGTTTAAACACGTGGTCGCGGTGGAGAAAGTTCAAGTCGAGGGTCATCTGGACCGTCACATAAATTTAGAGCTGTTGAACCTCGTCATGTACAACCCACCTCAACCGAAGAAGATGATGAGGATGATGATTCAGAGTAGTTTGGAGTTTTTAGTTTGTATTTGCTCGTCATGTAAAATGATTTGCTCGTTATCGAACGTTGCATCCCCGCCTTGGTCAGTGCTGCCATTCCATGTGCACAAGGGTGATGATATATTTTCCATAATCAACATTCACATTTGTTTTCAACTAGGTTGACTGTATAATTTCCTGGAGTAGTCCAACCGACACCTTGGACAAATCTACTAATATCACACACTTGGAATACACCGTGTTCTTGCGAAAATTGAGCCACTTGCATCCTCCCAAGTTGTTTTTGTGCCCTAGTAATGGTTTTTTGGACAATGTCAGACCATACCTAGGACTCCTCAATTGCTTCCATTGCTTGTTGGCGACGACAGAAAAAGTATGTGTTTGACCTCCAGTAAGTGAGTTTCACTAATTCAGTCAACGGTAATGCCCTTGCCCGTGTCAGCACTCCGTTAAACACTTCAACCAAATTCGTAGTCATGTTTCCATATCGAGCGCCTCCATCGTACGACAGGGCCCATATCTCAAGGGGGATGTTCGAAATCCAATCACAGTACTTTCCATCTTGCAGAGTTAATAGATTAGAATACCACACATCAAACTTACGTTTATCAGGGGTACTTGCCATTATATACAACTGTTTTTCAGAATTACGCTTTTGAAGGTGTGATTGAAATTACTCGCTAGATGACGCGCGCAAAAGCGATGTGTTCCACGACCATGTTGAGCGTATACATTCTCTACCGCGTTAATTATTGCTCTGTGTCGATCAGACATTAGGCAGACAACTCTATCCTTCGCCACGTTATCCCGGAGATGCTGTAAAAACCAGTTCCAACTCTCATTTGTCTCTGCGTCTGCAATACCAAATTCCAAAGGATAGATGCCATTGTTAGAATCATATGATACGGCTACGAGAACTTTTCCATTATATTTTCCATACAAATGTGTCGCATCAATACTTATAAGTGGTCGGCAATGGACAAATCCTTCAATAGCTGGACCGAATGACCAAAACATCATACTAAATGTGGCTACTTGAGTTTCAACATTTACTCTTTTGGACAAAAACTCATAGACTGTCCCAGGGATGTGTACGGACATGACTGACAGTAGTCGCGGGAGGTTTACAAAGGCTTCTTCGTGTGTTCCGTATAAAGACTCCAACACTACTTGTTTGGAATACCATGCCTTCGGATATCCAATTTTCGAACCAAACTCATTCTCCACCATCGACTGGATTACTGAAGAAGTCCTCGACTTTCCACAAGAAATTCAGAGTCTGAACGGTCGTCTGGCCGCGCTTAATCCCTTCCTCTCAAGGGTGAGTGACACGTCTCTCCCGTTCTTCCAAACTCTTAGGGCAAACTGCAAGTTCGAGTGGACGCCGGAGTGCGAGGTTGCCTTTCAATCACTCAAGTAGCACCTGCAGACACTCCCGACTTTGGCAAATCCCATTCCCAATGAACCGATTTTTCTATACATATGTATTAGTGAAGTTGCAGTCAGTGCAGTCTTAGTAAAGGAAGATGGAAATAAGCAGAGTCCAGTCTACTTTGTAAGTTCTTTAATTCAGCTGAAATAAAATATATCGAGATTGACACTATGGGAGGAATGGCAAATACCGACTAAACTTCACGGATCAATGTATATTGAGCAGTTAAAAATCAATTTACATTGAATATCACGACTTAATTAACATTAAGCCATTATTTAGTTATTTTAACGGCTCAATAACAAGTGTTGTTATTTTTTCTATAATTTTCCTGGCTCATTTAATTTAAGGTTGGACCGCAAGTTTTACATACTGTATCACGGCTCAAAACCAAATGAGCCGTGAAAATACTTTTTTTTTTGCCCATTTATCACGGCTCAAAACCAAATGAGCCGTGATAAATGGGGAAAATTTTAAAAAAAATATATTTTAACGACTCATTTAATTTTGAGTCGTGATAATAATTTCCCGCTCACGACTCTTCAAAAATTTTCAAGTCTCCAATTCCCGCTAGTGGTCGTTCTCTTATCCAATTGTTTAATAATTTCCTGTTCAGTTCTCTTCTTCAAAATGGAAGTAGTGTTTGCAAGGCATCTCGCTCACCTCCGACCTCCGACCTAAGTCCTCTGCAGACTCTCGCTCACCTCCGACCTCTGCAAGGCATCTCGCTCACCTCCGACCTCAGTCCTCAGCAGACGCCTATCTCCTGGGGAGGTCGGTGACCGAGTCCTTCGTTGCTGGCGACAGCCCTGGCTTGGCCTGGAACAACACGTCAAGGGTCGGAATGCTTTGAAGTATGGTGCAGTGGTGCGACAAAGATGCATTCTTAGAGTTCTCTGTCATAGAGCTCTCCAGTTGTTGTCGAAAATTGATCGATAAATTATCATTATTATTAGATGTCTGCAATTATTACCCTGTTTTGCATATGGACATGCTATTTTCCGACAGTATCTTTTAGTAAAGAAACTCTTTTAATGTGGTTGCAGAAATAAGAATACTGGTCGAAAATTATCAACATCGCCGCGGTGCTTTGCTACTTGTTGCCGACCCTTGTGCTGCTCATGTAAATGGCCAAGCTGCAAATGCAGGTTCCCAAGTTGTCGTTCTTGCAGTTTAGCCTTCTGCGAACATCCATGCTGCTCTTGTACGAGACAAAGGTGTGGCTTTTCGAGTATCAAGTTGGCAATCTGCTACATTTGCAGTTGTAAACCATTGACAATACTCTGCTAGTCTACTGGTATATATATATCCTTCTCTTTCCCTTTTTTTGTTTTTTCCAGAAAACGTTATTGCATAAACTTATCATTTTCCATGAAGCAATCTTCTATGTGCATGCAGATAATCTATTCTTGATCCATTATTCAAGTTTCTAGAAATGGCCTGACACGATAAGGCACCTCTTTGCAGCATGATTGGGACGAACATCTTTGCAGTATGGTTCCGAAGATCTATGTGCTAAGATCTATGTGCGAAGGTGAACGTAGAAGGCCGATGAAGTATGGTCCAGACGACATCTTGTGCGAAGATGAACGCAGAAGGCCGATGAAGTATGGTTCCGACGACATCTTGGACGACATCTTGAACGCATAAGGTCGAAGTAGGGATACGATTTAATATTATTTTAAAAGAAGATGAAGACATCTTGAACGCAGAAGGTCGAGTGAAGAAGATGAAGACAACACAATTATTTTATTTAAAAAAAACACATAATTTAGACGGCTCAACCAAAATGAGTCGTTAAACTTCAAAAATAAAATTATTTATCACGGCTCAACCCAAAAGCGCCGCCATATTTATTTTGGCGGCACTCGTGATAAATTAACAGCTGATATTTCAGCCGTTAAAAATACTTTTTTAGCCGGTATTGGCCATTCCTCTCGTAGTGTGAGAAGTATCTCTATGCCTTAGTTATTGCTGCTCGAAATTTGAGACCATACTTCCATACCTCCATAACAGTCCTCACCAACAAGCCCCTCAAACACTTCTTGATGAAGCCAGACTTTTCATGAAGAATGGTCAAGTGGGCGATTGAGTTGAGCAAATTCAAGATTAAATTTGCACCGAAAACGGCCATCAAAGGTCAAACCTTGGCAGATTTTATAGTGGAAAGTACTAGAAATGGTCTGAGAGAACTGGAAAAACGGCAAGAACAACTAAAAGGCGAAGGAAAAGGCTGGGAACTCTATACAGAAAGATCATCTTCAAAAGAAGACTCGGGGCAGTATTAGTCCTCATCCCTCCTAAGGGCGAGCCTCTAAAATATGTGATCGCCTTCACATTCAAGGCAACAAATAATGGAGCTGAGTATGAAGCACTTATCACTGAGCTGCGACTCACTAAGGGAATGAGTATAACGTCATTAAAGGCAAGAAGCGATTCAAAGCTAATTGTAAACCAAATCAATGGTACCAATGAAGTAAAAGGGAGGAAATGAAAAAGTACATCGACATTGCCAAAAAAAACTCATCGCCGAAATTCTGAATTTCGCGATCGAGTCGATTCCTCGCCAAGATAACCAGCTAGCAGACTCCTTGAGCAAGTTAGCGTTCGGAGGAACAAAAATACTGAAAAGACATATCCCGTAATAGCAACAGAGAGTCTTCAGGTTGCCGCAAAGAGGAAAATGCAACTCATCATAAATCTGTGCCGCATAGATGTAAACCTCTCCTTCACACGAGTAATGCAACCCTAAGCCTGAATACCTAGGTGCATCTGCTTCTCCTAAATCTGTCAAGACGACCACGACCTTGAAATGAGCTGACCTAACCTCATTGGGTTTAATATCTAAGAAAAACATCATGGCAAGGCAAGAACAAGACTAAAATAACAAAAAGAATAGAAATTTACCGCCTAAAAAGAAGCAGAAAGGGCAAAAGACTACTTGTTAGAGAAAAAACGAAACGTTGGTCTCGAGCACGTCTACCACGATCGGTGTGACAACCTGGCTTCCGGAGGTTGGTTTCGGCACAGAATCTCTTTGGTCCTGCACCGTGGTGGAAGCATCCCTGATGGAAAGAGGGACATTAGAAACCCTAGTTGTAGCTTTCTGCCTAGATGTAGAATGAGCAGGGGAAGGTTTGGAAGACGAACCCTTGTCAGAAGTCTGATTCTTGTTGCCAGCCATGATCGTAAAAAGGAGATTTTTACCGTGAGTAAGAAGTCTGAGAGAAAAGCTTGAACATAGGGTTAAGGCACAGAAAGGAGCACTTGAACTATTGAAATAAGTAACCTTAGACGCACAACGGGCTAAGTGACAAATGTTAGCTTTTATAGCCAAAAATGGGGAATTCGAATAGTTATATCCAGAAAAAAATCATACAATGATTACACCCCATTTGGGGCAAAATCGAAGCAATGTCAAAACCCAAAGGGTTACATCGGGGACACAAAGGGTCAAAACAGTACAGAAAACTGTCAGCCTACCTCCTATTACGGAAGTCAAAGAGACGTTCATGCATCAGACGTCTTTCTGACCTTTCGCAAAATAGTGCATTAATTAAATGCTCAAAACCTTACAGATAAATGTGCTCACCAAAAAGCTAGAACAATCCTCTCCTAAGACTAGCAACGGTAGCGTTCACCCAAAGAGTAGTGAATGAGCATCCATAAACCCTGGCAACCCAAAGGGTTTTCCTAATAGGGTAAGAGATCAACATTCCGAAAACTCTAGCAACCGAAACCGTTCGTCAAAGGATACGGAGCATCAAAAGGCACAAATAGCAATTAAAGACATCAAATGTCTAATCAAGAAGTCACTATTTCAAACCCGCTATCACAAGATCAAGCTTGACCGAAAAAACTCTACTCAAGCTTCGGAGGCAAATGTTGGGTATCGATAGTGATGGCCCAATATGGGTAAGGCCTCAAATGCCCAATAACTTTTCAGATGGGTAAAACTCAAATCATTCAGAACTGGGTCGGTCCACATTAAGGGTAAGTTGACACCCATAAAGCGATTCAGTACCAAACCCGAAACTAAAGTGGACGTCAAAGTTCCTACAGGTCGCCATCGACCAAGGCCAAAACCTCCTACTACTTACTATGGGAGCGCTCACCAAGAGAGTCAAACCTCTCAACTCTAGTCCCACAACCGACACCGAATATACAATCACGATGTCTCGCGTATCTCAGGCACATATTCTACAAAGATTACATAAGACAACTGCAATATTACGTGATAACCATAATATCTGCTATCATTATCTGCAACAACACAATATTTACAGATATATTTGGTTACCTAAAACGGTTTGGTCTTCCATCCCTATATACTCATTACGTTTTGAGTTCATACACACAGTATACTCATTTAAGCATCAGAGTGGGACATAGAGGAATCCCCTCTGTTGCGCTCCCCTTCTTGCAAATTCATCGGAGCTCCGACGAAAGCGTGTGATCATCAACCAATTCCCTACCAAATCAGCACCTGAGAAATTCAGACCCAACATTTTTTAATAACGTTATATTTATAAAATAATAGAGTGGCATAATTGAATTATAATATTTGATCTGATATTGAATTTTTATTTTCGAACTGATTTTATTTTGCGTTTTAAGTTGAGATATAAAGTTCAATTTGTTTTTTTGAAATTGGACCTAAGAAGTGGAACTCAATTCCTTAATGAAATTTAAGTTGTAATTTAATTATTTAGATGTTGTGATTTTGTTTACAACTGTTTTTAAGTAAGTAAATAATTGTTAGAAATTGGACGTCATTTTTCTTTTAGTTTAACGGGAAGGACAAGCCACGTCAAGTTAGAATTTAATTTAATTAGATATGTACTAAAAACAAAATACAATATTTAAATAATTGAACTATGCATAAATGTCACGTCACTAAATGAGTTCAGTTCCACCTTTATGGTAGTTGACATTTGTTTTAGTTAAAGATTTATGGCACGTTATTATCGTGGAATATGAATGGAATAGGTGTTGCGGATTTCGTAAGAAGTTTTTTTTTAATTGAAAAATTCCGGCTTACGAAATCCTAGAGGGCTAGTGTTAGACATTCCGTGCAAAAATACTTGGAGTTCCTAAGCCGGACGCGCTAGGGGTCCGGAATAGGTGCCCAAATGACTGTTTCTCCCTCATTGACTTTTCATACTGATTGAACTACCCTCCCTTCTCTTGTTTACCAACCAAAAAGCTCCCCTGCTCCTTCAGTCGAAGCTCCCCGCGATGCTCTCCTTTCCTCAGGTATGTTCATCCTCGCGATTCATCCCCGCGATGCTCTCCTTCATTCCCCGATATGTTTTCCATCTCGGTTTTTTTATTTGAATCTTGCGTTGCCTCTTTGGTTTGCATCTAGGGTTTGCTTGATTGTGTTATGGTTTTGACTGAATTCTGGTTTATTATTTCGATTGTTGTTGTTTTAGGGCTTCGATTTCGTTTCACCTTGCTTCGATTATGTTGTTTTGTCCCAATCGAACCTAGAATCGTTGTTCTTGGGACATTTGAACCCAGATTCGTTGTTCTTGGGATGACGGGGCCATGGGTCGATGAAAAGATTGTACGTTTCTGCCGAAAAGTCATGATTTCATCGTTCACTTGATTGGTTGTTCATTTGATGTTGTAATGCGTAAATTATGCAGAAGAGTGATTTGAAACAATTCTTTAAAGCTGATTCAACAATTAGCATAGTTAAACATATTTTTCGTCATATTAATGAAGAAATTTGATCAGGATTTGGTCTTCTTTCGAGCTCCTGATGATAACGATTTGACCAGTGGGGTTTGTTGAAGGTGGCCACGATGTTGATGTTGCAGATTTCAAGGTGCAGATCACATTTGCTATCATTTTTCTGAGACTTCCACGATAAATTTAGGTCTTTTGTACTAGATGGTTTTTAAAGTTAGTTTTTTCCTTCTTTTACTCATAAGTTGTATGTTCTTGATCGATTTTTCGTTGTATCGTATAACGATATTGTTTCACATTGGCTTAATCTTGTATTACTGTATACCCAAACCCCTCACCCACCCACCCTCACCACCCACCCCACCCACCCCCGAAGGGAATTCATTAGAAGAAGAATTTTCAATGTATGAAATATGATATTGTCGGACTTCAATTCAATCTTGTTCATTGATGTTCATTAGAAATATGATTTTGGTTTGTTGTTTATATGTTTTTTTGTTGAGCACCCTAAACTCAATGGATCGTGGGAAAAATATTAGTTTGTTGTTTATATGGTTTGTAAGGATACTACAGTTCAGATAAATATAAACTCAATGGATCGTGAGAAAAATAATGAATTTTGATTATAATTTACATTAATTAAAATATTTATTAAAAAAAAGTCAAGGGATTATCCTTTAAAATTAATTAAATTATTATTTTTAATTATTAATTAATTTAATTTTTTTATTATTCTCATTTTTAAAATTAATTAATACAAATTAATTGTATTATATACTATACATATAAAAGGTGGGTGAACATGTCATTTTACCACATTCCATTCCATTTCCATACACAATTCCACTAAAGAAATAACATAATTCCTTATTTCATTCCACCAAATAAATAGCTTCATATTATTATCTCATATTCCTTATTATCTATTCCTATTTCCTATTCTGTATTAATTATTCCGAATTCCATGAGAAAAAAAAACACAGTTAGATCTCAAGTTATTACACATATGGTCAATTCAAAAATTAAAATTTAATATTATTTGTGATGTTTAGAGCATAATTTAATTATCTGTATTTTTTTTAATAAATACATAATTAAATTTTTAACCTAATAACTAAAACCACCCAAAAATAAATTTCTACCGAAAACCTTTTACCTACTTTTTCAAATTATTTTGTACACAGATAATTTTTCAACAAACTCCTCCATTTCACTAAGAACTTAGTTACTGCATGATTGATTCCATATCATGTGATTTTAAATTCAGGATACTGAATTGAAGCACAAAATCACAGATGAATTAACAACAAAATGTAAACATATTTCAATAATTATTCAAAAATCTAAAACTATAATAAATAAATGCGTTTAGTTTATTATACAATATCAAATCAATACAAAGAAATCGCCCAATCTTTTCTTCTCATTACGCATCAAACACCAAACAATACCCAAAACTTCAATCCACCCCCTCCAAAACAACTCAAAAGAATGCATTAATAACCAATTAACCATCCCTCTCTCTATACAAGCTTCTTCTATGTTACAAGTGACGATGTTGCATGAATAATATGGTAGAAATGGACGCGGAAGGAATCGTTGAACCTGGTTTGCTCCCTTAGAGTCTAAAACCCAACCCAGGCCACCTCTTGGTCGATTCCTTCTTTGTGGAGCTCCTCTTGGAGTTGGGATCGATGAGATTTTTAAGGGATTTGGCCTTTCGGGTCCGGGACCGACCTGACTCTTTTAGAAGCTCAGCTAGCCTTCCCCTCTCGGCTTCAAAGTCGGGGTTTGCAATCCCGAGCTTTTCCTCTCTTAGTTTAAGGACATACTCCAAGATTTCGATTGCATCCTCAACTCTGTTTACATCAAACAAAGACAAGGCACAAAAAATTAATGTGGTAGTAGAACTCATAGTATAGATTTATGATGCCAGTATTTTCAAGATTTCTTGACGAAATTAGTGTAGTTAACTTGAAGATCAAGTCTCTTAGGTAACACCCCAAGTCCGAGTGACTGTCCTCACTATCCAAACCCAGTCTGACTGAGCCTGTTGTCCTCACTTGGGTCCAGAAAATGAGGATTTCTTGTTAAATTTAAGTAGTACATCTCTATTTATACGGATGTTCCAAATCACTTCTTCCTATCTGATGTGAGAGAGAGTCACACTTACGTGAAACACTGTCGATTATCAATTCAAAACACATTTTACTGAATTATAATTTTTTACTTAATCAAAACTTTCTTAACAAAAGGAGCTATGCTATAAACTCTTAAATGAATGGTTAATCATGACGGGGAATCAACCTTATAGCAGAAAGGTAGAAGGTTATATTGACTATTTACCTTCCCATTGCATCGTAGGTTGCTGCAAGATTGCTATATACTTCAAGAGTGTCCTGGTGACAGGGACCACATTCCTGCTCAAGAATACTCCTTGCCTCTTCAAACAATTCAACTGCCTCATCAATCTTGAAGAGTTGAACACATGCCAATCCCATCTGGTTCAAGACGACCCCAAAGAAGGCCGATTTCCTCTCCCCACTAGCCCTGAGCTTTGCCACTGCACTCTCAAATGAGGTTCTCGCCTCCTCATACCTTCCCACCATGTAAAACATCACTCCCATCCTCGCTTCTACCCCTGAAAGTAGGGAAATAATTCTATTATGACATAAAACTCAACAACTAAGTACCCATTTGTACAAAGAAACCCACACATGAGAAGGAGGCTCCACACCAAACGTGTCAAGAACCCAGTTTACCCAAAAGCTTAAGGTATTAGGTGAAGAGCAAATTAACAGTCTTATCCTATAATACACCTCTTCAAGTGAATTCTTGTTGCAGTTTGAAGCATGGGATTTGAACGAAGCTAGGATTTTATGCCAGTGGGAAAAGAATTAGAGAAGTAGGAAATTATAAAAATGGAACTGTTGGGGGGCTAGTACAGAATAATTGCATCAGTTGTGAATTACCTGCAATAGTGCTCTGCTGTCCAGGCTTATCTTCTAACAGCTTCCTCGCCTTCTGAAGCAGCTTCAGAGCTTCCTCAGGCTCAACAACAGACTCGTATATTGCAGAAATCTCAGTCATTCCCAAAGCAATTTCCTCGGTGGTGGTTCCAGGAACGGGCTTGGAGTAAATTCTTAGAGCATTCTCACAGTACGACTTTGATTCCCGTAACTTACCAGTTTTATGGTAAAGATCTGCAAGGCGTACATAGACCGAGGCAACAGAAGGGTGGCTATCACCTTTCGAGGATTTGTAGACAGTGAGAGCTTTCTGGTAGGAAAAGATGGCTTCGTCGAACCTACAGAGGGATAGGTAAGTATTGCCAATGCTAACATCAATAGAGGCAACCTCGTTATCTTGTCCATTCGCTATCATTGCCATGCTGGCAAGGACAAGGTGCTCGAGTGCTGACTCATAGTCTCCTTTCGCCTCGCATATTAATGCCATTAGACACCGGTCAGCAGCCTCCTCAATGGATGCAGGTTCACTGTGGACGCGGTGGATTTCTAGAGTTTTCTTGGAGAGTTCTTCTGCCTTGTCAAACTGCATTGCTTGGACCTGAGCCTCTGCTAAGTACCTGTTAAGTTACCCCATTATTGTATCAACTAATACTTCTTTTGAGAATAAAAGTAATACTTCATAATACATCAATAAGCAGCCTAGACAAAAAACATCAACCCTTCATTGTTAATGGACGACAGAGAAATTACTTTTCATTTATGGAAATCTTCACCTTTTTTCCATCTCCATGAATGAAAATTGCTATATAAACGTCTATTCAATTTTCACCAAAGAAAACAAATTAATAGATCGACTCATAGATTCCAAAAAAAGGGATAAATGAAAGCTTTCTATTTGACTGTCTTTAACTCGATTCTTGGGATATTGGTATTTTCTTTTTGCATTTCTACCCAGAGTTCAAAAGGCCGGTTACTTAGCTGCAACCTATTAGCCTTTTGAAACAGAGAATTGACCAGAGTTCATGGAATAAAGTATGATAAGAGTCAAGAGATGATGCTGCCTATGTTATTCATGAGTAGACCTAATTAACATCAATGGACTAAGCAGCCTGTATGGAATTTTGATTTAGAGACATTTTTTTGTTTTTCAATAAAAAACAGGGTCTGGGCAGAAAGAAAAAACAGGGGGCTTTCTATTTCTTGCCAATTCAGAAATCAGAATCATGCTTCGTGACAATTTTCAAAAATTGTGTTTCTAAATCCAACATTTGGACATAAGTTTTTGGAATTTCCTGAATTTTGGTTTCGCTAACCACTTCTTGAAATGGCTGACCAACCCAAGAAGGCTGACAACTACCTGAGTCTTGCTAGCAACCTACGGTCTTATTTAAAAACTAGTTTGAGTATATTTTCAATGTTCGCAAAGAATCATTTTCAACCAAATCGGTTAAGTAAAAACAATTTTGAAAACAAAGCTCGGTCTACAAAGATGAGTGCCTGCATAATTTACAAAACTTAAAAATGTCACTTTTGCAGTCAATCAATACCTGTTATCTAAGAGATGTGATACGAGACTAATTGAAAGCTTCAGACTCAGACTTTCCAATTTAGGCATTATTCTTTCTAAGCTTTCAGCTCCGATTATTCATGATAGCTTATTTTATTCTTTCTATCCGATACATAGTGGATTATTAATTATATTCATCCCTATCTGTGAAAACATAGATCTGATAACCAGCATTGATTGAATTTCAAACAGGTTCCTCACTAGAATCTGCATGAGCCATCATGCCTTGTGAAACATTTGTCTTCAATCTTCTAAACCCAATAGTAGGGGCCGAGAAATCAAACCATACATAAATGATCGAAGCTTGAATGCCCTGAAAATGCCATGAGGTGTTCGGAAATGGTTGAAGTGCTCTGTTGAGTTCACTCTTGAAATTTGCAAATTTGATGACACTAGCATTCATCACCAAATGCTGAAAATTGAAGATATATAAACGTACTTACCTGCAAGTTTCTCCAACTCGAGGATCTGTCTCTCCAAGAGTCTCGATCTGAATCTTCAGCCCTTCTCCATAACATTCGATCGATCGATCCACCTGGCCAAGCATAGAGTACGTATCACCGAGCTGCATGTGACCGGAGAAAGCTGCCAGAGCGTGGTCGGGACCGCGAACTGGATTCGGAACCCCGATTGCCCTTTCAAGCACTGGAACCGCTTCATCGAACCGACCAAGGCTGCAGTAGATCGCTGCCAGGACATGGAGGCTCATGGCGAAGTCGAGGCTCGGCTCCGCTTCCACCACGCATTGCTCGAACGACTTGGAGGCCCGGATGGCGTAGTCCAGCGCCTTGGCATGGCCCTCGCCAGAGGAAATGGTATCCCTTGCCAGCTTCAGGAGAAAAGGGCCGAGATCTGGGTTTTCAAGTGACGGATCCGCGATCGCCGCCGGAGATTCGGGCGGGGCCTTACGTGGGGAGAACTTTGAGCGCGACGACGGGGAAGGGGAAGGTGGTTTATTTGGTAACGGGGAGGCTACTTTCGAGGGAGTCGGGGCCGCGGAGTCGGGTCTAGCGGCGGGATATTGGCTCTGGTTGTCGGGGATGGCAATTCGAGGCGGCGGCGCATCACCTGGTGCCTTGACTGACACTAGACCAGGCATGTCGTCGGTGGATGACGTTGAGGTGGCAGAAGATTGGGATAAGTGACGTTACCTTTCCCGCAGAAATCAAGGAAGAAGCCAACTGTTAGTGGCGGTCAAAAAAAAAAACTGTTAGTGAAACTTGAATGAGAGAGAAAGAGTTTAACAGTTAAACTTTAACTTTAACCATAGAAATTTTTATTTTTTTTTTGCCAAATTACTCGATTCATTTTATTAAAACAAAACGGTGTGACACTTGGTCACGGAAGTTCATTGTTACAATCATTAACTAATAAACATAAAAGTGGGAGTGGGGGTCGTGAGACACAAACATTTAGACGCACTCCCAATCTAGCTTACTTTGCGATCCAGTTTGCGCTTTCATTCGACAACCTCGGAATAGCTCGCTATTGCACTCTTTCGATGTTACTCGCTAGTGCTCTCGTGTTGGAGATAATTGTTGATATACTCCATTCTGTAGTTCCTTGTAAACTTTGTATAATCACGACCAGTGAGTCCGACTCCAGGATGACATTGTTCCATCCTCGTTCATTAGCTAGTCGTGCGCCTTCGTGTAGTGTTAATGCCTCCATTGCCTTTATATTGTCGCTCCTTAGATGTCGGTTGACACCTCCGATGATCTCGCCGCTTTCGTTTCGAGCCAATACCCCGATTCTCGCCGTACATGTTCTCGAGCACCACGATGCGTCACAATTTATTTTGATTGCTTCGCCATTTGGTTTCTCCCATCGTTGGTTCGGTCAATCCGGGAGGTTCACTTCGGCTTTTCTCGGTTCCTTGTGTTCCTGCATGGCGCGCATGATCTCGGTCACCACTTGTGTTGGTTGCGGCAGGACTCCCTCGAACATGGCTCTGCAGCGCGATTTCCATATGTGTCAGGCCGTCAGCATGCATGTCTCCCAGTGTCGCCCTCGGCTCCCTCTAGCTTCGTCTCAGCCTCGTCTCTGTTCATCAAACCATCTTTCCACGCACAAAGCTGCGGTTCCGTTCGGGCTGGATCCTGTCATGGCTCTCCAGACTGGCTCTGTCCATTTGCACCCCGCCACCATATGTTCTCGCGTTTCGTTGTCTTCGCACACTGGGCAGCCTGGGTCGACTTGCATCCCTCGCCGTATGAGGTTCGTCTTCACCGCCACACCGTTCGTAGCTAGTCTCCACACATAGCGCTTCGTTTTGGGCATCACCTTGGCTCCCCATATTGCGGTCCATAGGCCCGACCCCCTGGTGTTGCTGCGTCTGGTGTCCTGGTTGTCTGCATTGGTCTCCCAGAGTCGGTGATAGACAGATCGTGCATAGGGGTGGCCGTCTTTCGAGTATGGCCAAATAAACTTGTCGTCCCTTCGATCATGGGGAAGCATAGTGTTCAGGATCATGTCTGCATCATTGCTGGATACCATCTCCCAAACTCGTTCCAAGTTCCATCATGGTCAATCAGCTCGTTTACCCTGGTTTCACACCGTGGCTCTCTATTCGGTTCGGTATCCACTATGTGCCCCGACTTCTGTGCGAGCCATGGATCGGTGTATAAACAGTTGATTTCCCCTGAACCCAGCGCCCACATACCTTCCTCTTTTAGAACATTCCGGTCGACCATGATACTGCTCCATCCCCATGAGGCTCGCCTTCCTTTCCTTGCCTCCAGGAAGCTGCAGTACGGGAAATACACTCCCTTCAACACCTGCACCCATAACGATGTCGGTTCCTCCAAGACCCTCGTCGCCATCTTTGTCAAGAGAGCTTTGTTGAAAGTTTGGAGTTCCCGGAAGCCTAGGCCCCCCGTGCTCTTTGATGTCGTTAGGTCATCCCACTTTTTCCAATGTGTCTTCCTTCGCTCCGTTGTCGTGCCCCACCAAAATTTTGCTATTAGTGAGTTGATCTTCGAGCACCATGTCTTTGGAAGGGTAAATATGCTCATGACGTATGTGGGCACCAAGTACTTCCCCGGGTCATTCGTGTTCTTGATATTTAACACTCCCTCTATCTCCCGTATCTTGTTCGGATCGACCCCTCGATTGAAAAAGATGGTTGATTTTGCTTCGTTTATCCTTTGACCTGATGCATGGCAGTATGCTTCGATTGTCGACTTGAGGTGGTGGCCATTCAAAGGTGTTCCCCTTAGGAAGAAAAGGGAGTCGTCCGCGAAAAGCATATGGTGGAGTTTGGGGCTTGTGCTCCCTATTTTGATTCCGGTTATGTGCCCCCTGTCTACATCCTCTTCAATATTCCTTGATAACACGTCAGCTAAGAGTATGAATAAATAAGGCGATAATGGGTCACCTTGCTGAATGCCCCGTGTTGGCCGAATGGTGGTGGACCGATCTCCATTCACTACGACTAGGTAGGTCGTGGTTTCAATGCATTCCTTGATCCACGTGACTCATTTTTTCGCAAAGCCCCTCTTACTCAAGCTTTCGAGCAAAAAAACTCACTCGACCCGGTCATGCGCCTTTTCCATGTCTACTTTAAGTGCACATTCCACTCTATCCCCGTGCCTCTTCGTTTTTAGGTAATGGAAAGCCTCGTGGGCCACTAGTATGTTATCTTGAATAGCCCGACCTGCCACAAATGCACTCTGATATGGGGTGATAAGTTCTGGTAAATACACTGAAAGTCTATTTGCCATAACCTTTGAGATAATCTTGTACAGGAAATTACAACAGCTAATCGGTCTGAAATCAGTTGGAGCACTAGGGTTCGGCACCTTAGGTATCAATACTACATCAGTTTGATTTATAGGGTAATGAAGGGTACCTGATGTGAAGAAAGCTTTGGCCGCGGTGATGACAGCTGGTCCCACAGTTTGCCAATTTCTTTGATAAAACAAGCCCGGGAAACCATCCGGGCCTGGATCCCTAGACCCACCCATTTGAAAGGCAGCCTTCTATATCTCGTCCTCTGATACCGTCTTGGTTAGCTCACGGTTCATAGTGTCCGTAATCTAGTAGGGTACCGCACCCAATATTGTGTCGTTCGGTTATGTGACTTCCGAGGTAAAAATCTCACTGAAATATAGCCTCAACTCCTGAGTTATTTCAGTGTCATTGGTGATCCATCCTCCATCCCTTCCCCTAAGTTGACAAATGGTGTTCCTTCTTCTACTCGCGGATGTTGTGAGGTGGAAGAAAGTCGTGTTTCGGTCTCCCTCCGTTAACCACTTGACTCGGGATCTTTGTTTCCAATAGAGTTCCTCCCGATTCCATATGTCTTTGATTCGGGCTTCTAACTCTCTCTCCTCCTCAATCTCTTACTGGTTCATATTCGGTCTAGTATGTCTTTGAATTCGGTTTTTTAGTTCGGCTATTTTCCTCGCATTGTTGCCGAAATTGTCCTTGCTCCACTTAGCAAGGTGTCTTCGGCATGTGTTCAGCTTTTGTGCCAAACCTCTTCCATCAGGGGTTAAAGGGGTCGCTTGCCACGCGTCCCGAATCACCTCCTTGCACCTCGGGTCCTCTAACCACATTTCTTCGAACGTAAACCTTCTTTGGTTTTTCCTCTTTGGTACGGCGGTTTGGATTATCATTGGTGTGTGATCCGAGCCAAGGGCGAGTTCATTTATGCAGCGGCTCCTCGGGTATTTGGTTGCCCATCTTGAATTAATGAGGGCTCGGTCCAATCTCTGGCTTATGCGGTCTGATCCACTCCTATTATTGCACCACGTATAGGGCTGCCCCTTCGACCCCATATCCTCGACGTGAACATCCTCCATAAGTTTGTTGAACTCATCCATTTGACATTGTGGTTTGCTTCGGCCCCCTTCTTTCTCATGCGGTTGGCTTATGGTGTTGAAGTCGCCTAGTATTTTCCATTTTCTCCTTCATCCCGCCCCTAGGTTCCGTAATGTATCCCAGTTTCCCTTTCTCCGTAGCTCGTCTGTATCGTCATAGACCCATGTAATGTGGTTCGGTTCCAGCTCATCTTTGAAGGAGACCACGCAGTCGATGAAGTTAGGGCTCGCATGATGCACCGTGACTGTTGTGTCGTCGTGCCACCACAATGCAAGTCCTCCTGATATGCCGTTTGGTGCTACTTACTTCATGTTTGTCATACTCACTTTCTTACGTACCGTCTCACATAAGATATCCCAATTTTTTGTTTCCATTATAAAGATGATGTTCGGGCGATACATCCGGGTGAGGTCTTTTAGGTGTTGGATTGTTAAGGAAGAACTCAAACCTTGACAATTCCAGGAAAGTAGACTCATTGGTCACCCGTGGCTGTTCCGGGACAGCCACCACAACCCGTGTCATCCATCCTTGCATCAGCTTCATTCACCGCTCCTAGGTTTCAGTGAGCCTCCTTCTTCCTACGAGCTAGTTTCCCTCGTATGATCTTCCTTTTGGGGTTAGGGATCTTCTTTCCTTTTTGCTTATTGTCCTCCCCTGTCTGGTTTTGTATAGGATTGTCCACCTTCGATTTTTTTGGTTTTGGTATCCCTTCCTCAGCATCAGCATTGGCCCGCTTAAGAGTCATTCGGTTCAGGAATGGGCTCAGGCCGGTCATAATAGGTTGTGGGTCATGGTTTGGTGTTTTGGATGGGGTGTCGGGGGGTTCTCGACTGTGTAGGGTTGGGTTAGGTCGGGGTGGTCGCTTGGGTGTTGGCTTTCCGGGGTTTCAGGGAGATGTGTTATCCTTGGGAGGCTACATGGGTTCAGGTCTTGGGGTGTCTGGCTCTTGTAACTATGTATGGTGGTTGTGTGTGTTTGGGTTTGGTGTGGCGAGTGTCGGTACATCTGTTGGGGCCAGGTTTGTTGGATGGTCATGTGTAGGGTACGGTGGCTAGGTTCATAGGTGTGGCTCGGTTCATGGGTGGTTGGTGGAAAATCACCGAGTGTTCCTCTGGTGTGACATTGAGGTCAAGCATGGTAGATGTTTGTGTGATCTCCCCCCATTGCATATCAGTTTGCCCCGTCTCGCCTATGTCCATGTCCATACCCATGTCCTCTTTAATGTGTCTCTATGTTGTATCCCTAGCCTCGTTACTTCCTTTCCAGTCCCCCTCGGCTGTGTTGACAGATTGGTTCCTCTCTGCACTCCTAGCCTCGACCATTACCCCGAACCAGGTTTTCGTCGTGCCAGCCTTCGCTCCGGGGGTCCGATACCCCTCCTTCATGGACAGCATGGACTTTGGCCGTGTGCCCACCATCCATGGCCCGTACGCAGGGGCCACCAGGTTCTTCGCTGATCTAATCACTTCCCCCTTGCATGTTTGTGTAGTGTGTCCCAATTTCCCACAACCATAGCAAAAGTCGGACAACCGTTCGTATTTGATTGTTGCCCACTTTTCTTGCCCTTGGGAGTTAGTCCACCAGAAGCCCTCCATAAGCAGTTTGTTCACCTTGACTTCCACCTTTAACCTCATGAAACTCCTTTTGGATAGGGTTTCATTCGGTTGAACCTCCTTGCATTCGTCATATTGAACTTCTCGTATCCTAGGTCGTGTATTTGGACCCAGAAATTCACCCTATTGAAGTCCACCTCATTTAGCCCTGTGCTCGGTTCCCATCTCTTAGTACTGAGAATATGCCCGTTTACAGCCCATGGCGACATGTCTATAATCTTGATTCTATCCTCATCATTATCAAATTCTAGCAGCAACAATATACCCAGGGCAATTTCTGATATTCTAACAGGGCTAAACCTAGTCCAAGCCTGATCCAGCACACTATGTATCACATTCATCTTAATCAGCTTTTGAGATATAATTTTTATGACATACTGGACCTCTTTTTCTTTGCGTGGGTTCGAGCTTAGGTCTAGACGGTCCCCCGGTTTGTTTTGATCGTAGCAATTGGCACCTGGACTTGACATCCTACCGTGGTTCACTCGCCTTCACTGTTGTCGCTACTTCCTGCAATCAGGGGAATCCGAACGTTGCTCTGCTTCTCGATGTTGACCCTCGTTTTGGCTCCTAGCTGTTGTCTCCTTTTGTCCCTTCTGTCACCTCCAACGCATGAATTGCTACAATTACTCATCGGCTGAAGACTTTTTGGAAACTAGCAATTAGATGCTAGGATTGAAGCCAAATCAATTGGCTGATGAAATCCCCCACGCTAACCCTAGCTGGAGGAGAGTTGATGGAGTATCACACCGTTCAATTTAGTTTGTTAATTAATTCAGTAATTATAAAGAAGGGAGTCATTAAGGCCGACAATAGACAATAGGGCAGTGAAAACACTGAAAAGTAAAAAAAAATCATGGTAATAATTGTAATTTTTTACATAGTTAAGCGTACTGCGATGATAAATTGTAGGTATAGTGATGCATTTTTTATCCGTAATGGTTATGATTATTGTTTTTAGTCATACTCATTGTTATTATATAAATATAATAATTATTTAATATTAATAATCAAAGTCATATTTTCACTTTTATATTTTATGAATCTATAATTTTAGGACGAGGTGTAATTAATTGAATTGTTAAATGTTGTTAGTGTTAATTTTGAATGGTGCTAATGTTGAATAATGTTAGTGTTGAATATTTTTGTTGGTTAAGACATAACTTTATATACTTATTAAGATAATATTCACGGTATTCGATTACATTTCACATGTGGTAATAAATATGAGTATACGGTTAAAATCGTGGTTAATAGTCAATGTTATGTATATGATTGTAGTATTGAAAATTGTACTATTATGATATGCAATTTTAAATATGGTATGGTTATGATATTTATCATACATGCACTATACTATAACTATTGTTAGCCCTAGAAATAATTCGTCAAGTTATTCATGCACATCCATCAATTGTAGAGGTTCAACACGAGAATTTTGGGAATGCAAGAATATTCATGATCAACTTGTACCCTTTTAAGGACCGACTCCGGTGCGAATGAATATTATTTTAGGCATGGAGCAAATATGTTAAGTGTGTTGCCCTAAAAAATATATATTACTACGAACATTATCAATTCAGTTTCAATAATTATCAATATTTACGGATAGAACGGATCGAACTGAATCAAAAACAAGATATATTAGAAAAACCGCCCAAGAACAAGATCATATTTTTTTTTATTTGATATTTTCAGTCTGGTCTTATAATGTTCAACTTTTTCCGCTTTCTCGAGTCTAACTGGTTTTGCTTTCTGCTTTACCAAAAGAACATTTGCGAGTTAATATTAATTAATTTATTCCTATATTGTACATGATTAGAAATAATCAATATACAATATCATATCATTATAAAGTTAGTTACATATATTTTTAAACAAAAAATAGTTAATATTGAGTGTATCGGATTAAAAGTTATGATCTCTAATTCTGATACTCAGAATTCGAAAATATTATAATAAGTGATGGGTAATGGGCCTTGGGCCCAGGTAATTTCGCATCCGGCCCAAGACCGATTGGGTCCGGATTTGATGATCCAAATGTGTCACTCTTATGCTCTCCACTTTGGCGTCGCCCTTACGAGATGTGTATGAGGGTGTCACTCATGTGGGATGCGTCAAACACCATTGTTCCTTTATGGGGCACCAGATATGAAAGTACGATGATTAAATGCATATCAGAGAACCTAGTGACTACCCTAGTCTAAATGTCTACGCTCCTACTGCATAGTGCGACCATTTATGGCAAGGCAATGATCAAGCTGACAAAACGGACAACCTACACTAGGGTAGTTGTCCTATACCATATCACCTCTACCAACCACAGTCTGCTCGCCCTAGAGACAACTCGGATTACCATGGTAGTATCTGACCTTACTATGGTCCATGTATAGAGAGCAATAAATACCTCTCCACCAACCTCATTTTAACATTAACTATCATTTACTCCCACCATATTGCTCTGCATTTACTCCCTCATTTCGAACGAACCTCCGACTGACTTCATCATCGGAGGGGAAACAACGGGAACACCCCAGGATTTCCTTCTGTGCAGGTCACTGAAGTAGCTAGAAGTGAACGAAAAAAGAGACTCTAGTTTTCGTAATCCAACACATTGGTGTCGTCTGTGGGAACACTTGGACGAAATCAGCCATGGTTCCTCTACTACTTGAGCAAATACCAACAATCGGTAGGCTACCGAAGAGGACTCGCTCCAAAGTCTCCATCAACATTTGGGACTGTCGGCCTTCATGTAGGTAGTCCAAACCCATTCAACTCAGTCATCCTTCCCAGGAAGCACCCCCTGTCCCTGTGGAGCGAATGCCCGAGTTTGAGACCCCTAGGCTGACACATTCCCGTATCGCGTCTTCCGCGGAAAGAGCGTCGTCGCGGGTGGAGATCACTCCAGAAGTCGTTCTGTCACTGACGTTTATGGGGAGCCTTGACGAACTTCTTGATAAAAGGGAGCGAAGAGCAGCTGCCCGAGCAGCCAGCAAGCAGACACCTGTAGGGTACAGGAAGACACCTCCAGGCCCCAGAATCTACCGGTGTCGCCAATGGTTCCCCTGCCGATGCAGTTCCTGGCGAGCGCCGCCACTGCAGGCACAGGGACGACAATGGTTCATCCCCCTAGCATAATGACCAAGGAGGAAGTTGAAGAGCTTTTCGCTCAAATAATGAAGGAATAAAAGGGTAGGGATATGTCAGGCCTGCGGGATAGGGCGTCACACCCATTTGCCCCAGATATATTGTTTGTCACGGTGCCACCTCATGTGCAGACACCTCATATCGATTATTATCAAGGAGAAGGTGATCCAGTTGAACACATTCAGAGGCACGAAGCCTCCTTATTAGGATGTACAAACGACAACAACCATTTCACGCTCCTATTTCCAGCTACATTAGGAGGTGTAGCGTCACATTGGTTTTTTGGCCTCCCCAAGGCGTTGGTTAGGTCCTGGGGGGATCTTAAAGAAAAGTTCATTGTGCAGTATATGGAAGGTTGCAAGCTCCTAAAAAGCATAGGAACCTTAGACCACTTGAAACAAAAAGGGAGGAAAAGTTTGGGCGACTTCTACACCAGATTCAATACGAAGCGGGAGACTATCCGCGTCTTTTTAAGAGTGTTGGGCCCAAGAGGCTTAACCTTGTATGACAGTTTAAGCATTATCCCCCTCAATACGGTGTAGGAGATGGCGGCGCGCGTTAAGTCTTATATAGACTTGGAAATAGCAAACGAGGGAAGGAAGATAAGCAAATAGGTGTTTAAAAAAGAGGTTCAAGAGGCAAAAACGTTGGATCAGCGCCCCTCAAGATCAAGGTATGATGACAAGCATCACAAATTTATACCACGCCCCCACCGAGAATTATTCGAGAACTTCACGCCTTTGAATAGGGACATCTCTGTGGTCCTTGGAGAAATGTAAAAGAAGGATTTGGCAATGCATCCACCATCGCGAAAAGGCGATGAACTCATGGTAAACAATCTCAATCAATACTATTGATATCATCGTTTCAAAGGGCTCCACCCGGATGATTGCCACATTCTGAAGAAGGATATTGAAAGGCTAATCCAACAAGGTCACTTGAAAAACTTCATGGCACGCCGCGAAAGGAGTAGAAGCCCTATGAGGGAGAGGCAGGCGTCGCCCAAAAGGAACCGTGATGGGCCCAGGTCCAAGAAGGGGACCCTCAATGTAATAAGTGGCGACCTTACCTCTAGTGTAGAAACGGGCGCCGCCGGGGAGGTCTACGCTTCCCAAATATCAGGAACCTCTAAAGCAGGCCCTCAGGAGGATGAAGAGGTGGTCATCCCCTTTTCGAAGAAAGAGATGGGGCGTGTCACCTCACCTTATGATGACGCCCTCGTGTTTATAACGGAGATCGATGGATACGACGTGAAGAGGGTGTTGGTCGACTCAAGAAGTTCAACATACGTCTTGTTTTTGGACGCTTTAAAGAGGATACAGAAGAAGGAGAAGGACTTGAAGATGGTTAATTTTCCCCTGATGGGGTTCGCCTCGCATATAACGTACCTGAAAGGGGTCATTACCCTTCCGGTGCATTTAAGTGAAGGGTGGAAGTCATTGACTGTCATCATACAATTCCATTTTGGGATGTTCAACGCTGAATCCCAACAATTATTGAAGTTTCCAATGCCTCACGGAATCAGAGTGGTGAAGGGAGATCAACTAGCAGCGCGTAGTTGCTATGTCCACGCGATGCGACACCATGTTTTAAAGAAGGAAACTTTGATCATCCAAACGGAGGTGGGACCTCAATAAGAAAAGAGTCGCCCTCAGCCAGTTGAGGAATTAAAAAAGGTAGAAGTAGATGGTCCGGGAACAGAGGTGCAGATTGGAGCATCACTCCCAGAAGAAGAAGTCAAGGCTTTGTCAATGCTTTTGGTAGAATTTAAAGAATTGTTTGCGTGGAAACTGAGCTATATGTATGGGATTTGTAAGGAGGTGATTGCCCATGAACTCAACATCGACCTGAGTATTAGACCAATCGCTCAAAAGTGACGCCATGTAGGGGAGGAAAAGGCGATCACCATCATACAGGAAGTTGAGAAGTTGGAGGAGGCAAAATTTGTAAAGGAGAACAGGTTTGAAACCTGGGTGGTGAATCCCGTGCTTGTGAAAAAGAACAATGGCAAATGGAAGATGTGTATCAATTTTCAGGATTTGAATTAAATGTGTCCAAAACATTCATATCATTTGCCAAGGATTGACCAATTGGTCGACGTCACCTCGGGCCATGAACTTCACAGCTGTATGGATGCGTACTCTAGGTATAACCAGATACAGATGGTCGATGGCGACGCTCAACATACGTCGTTTTATACCGACAGTGATATTTATCACTACACAATTATGTCATTTAGGTTGATAAATGCGGGTGTCACCTATCAAAGGATGGTCAACAAGTTCTTTTTTGGAATGATAGGCGACACCATGGAAGCGTATGTGGATGACATGTTGATGAAATCGGTAAAAGGCGTCAACCATGTTGAAGATTTGATGAGAACTTTTGTGAGGATTCGCCTTTATCAAGTGCGCCTAAATACAACCAAGTGCGCCTTTTGAATTCAATCGGGAAAGTTTTGGGGGGTATATGGTTAGCCAAAGAGGATAGAGGTCAACCCGGAGAAATTGGAGGTGATTGAAGCAATGAAAAGCCCCACGTGCAACAAAGAAGTGCAGAGTTTGAACGGAAGGCTAGCAGCGCTGAGTCGATTTTTGCCAAAGGCGAGGGACAAATCACTATCGTTTTTTCCAAGTGTTTAGAGCCAACAAGAAATTTTAATGGACACATGAGTACGATAAGGCGTTCTAGGACCTGAAGCAACATCTCAGGACGCTTCCACCATTGGCTAAACCCTCCAAAGGCGACACCTTATCTTTGTATTTAAGTATTAACCTAATCGTTGTTAGCTCTGTGTTAGTTAAGGAAATATGCAAGGGTCAAGTGCATGTGTCTTATGTATCGAAAGTTCTCACCAAAGCTGAATATGGAGGTTGAGAAGTATCTTTATGTGTTGGTAATATCAGCTAGGAAGTTACGCCCCTACTTTCATGAACATGAAATCATCGTCTTAACCAACCAACCGCTAAAGCACTTCTTGCAAAAACCAGACGCCTCGGGGAGAATGATTAAATAGGACCTTGAATGAAGCGTGTTACAGATTAAATTCGCCCCTAGGACAGCGATTAAGGGACAAGCTTTGTCAAATTTCATTATTGAGGGACGTCTACAAAAAGGGAAGTGGAGGAGAAGCCTTGGATGTTTCATACAGGCAACTCGTTCTCAGTTGAAGGCTTGGGGGAGGGTTAATACTGACTCCACCAGATTGCGACGCCCCATTACAATACGCTCTAGTGCTTACATTTAAGGCGGCCAACAACGAGGCAGAGTATGAAGCGTTTGTCACTGGTTTACGATTGCCTAAGGGATTAAGCGTCACCTCTCTCAGTGTATATTGTGATTCGCAATTGATGGTAAACCAAATTAGAGGCGAGTATGCAGCAAAATGAGAAAAGATGAAGTTATATTGGAAATATGTTAAGGCATTGGCAGATGGATTCAAAAGGTTCCAGATATAGGGTATCCCACGAGAGTCGAATCAGGAAGCAGATGCCCTAAGCAAATATGTATTGCAGGCGATGCCCACACACGTGCATTTTGTTGAGACCATTCATGGAGAAATGAATAGGACACACACAAACATTAATACAATAGTAGATTGGGCGACACCAATTAGAACTTACTTGGAATCCGGAGAGCTCCCTCAAGATGATGCCGAAGCCAAGAAAATTGTCTGACTAACTCCAAGCTTTAGAATAATCGATGGAACACTTTATAAGAGGGGATTTTATATGTCTTACCTCAGATGCGTCGCTCATCCAGAGACGACTACCATTTTGAGGGAAGTCCACGAAGGATATGCAGCCTGTCATGAAGGAGCTAGGTCAATTGTGCGAACGGTTCTGAATCAAGGGTATTATTTGTCGACAATGAATCAGGAGGCGACGACTTTAGTCATGAAGTATGAATCGTGCCAGAAGTATAGCCCGAAGATAGTGCGCCCCCCAGCTGAGCTTACCAGCATAGGCGTCGCGTGACCATTTTCCCAATGGGGGATTGACTTGGTATGTCCTTTACCAATGTCTAAGCAACACACCTACATTATAGTGGTGATGGACTATTTTACGAAGTGAATTGAAGCAATTTCAAGTCATTAAATTTTTTAAGTCGGGGATCATTTCAAGATATGGAATCTTAAGTGTTCTGATTAGTGATAATTGTCCACAATTTACCGAGAAGGAATTAAAGTGGTTTTGCGAGAAGTTAAAAATTGAGCATCGACATGCTTTAGTTAAACATGTGTATGCCAATGGACAAGTGTAAGCGACGAATAAGACAGTGTTGAATGTTTGAAAAAGAGACTGGACGCCCTGGGAGGAAAGTGGACAGAAGAATTGGAAAATGTGTTGTGGGTGTTGCGAACAACCTCCAAGAAGGTGACTGGGAAACACCTTTTGGATTGGTAAACGAATATGAGGTCGTGGCCCCAACAGAATAGCGATGGCGTCACACATGGTGAAACACTTTGAGGTGATGAGCAATGATGACCAGAGGCATCTCGAATTACATCTCGTGGATGAAAATAGATGGGCTTCAGAAAAGACCCCAAGAAGGATGCGCCTAGCCACTGCTAGATACTACAATAGGTGAGTGTCCTCTCGCCAATTTTTCGTGGGGGGAAAGGGTATGGAGAAGGCATAAATTTGCGTATCAAGATAGAATAAACAAATTATCTCAGAAATGGGAACGCGCATGTTCTAGAAGATGAAAAAGGGAAATTATTGAAAAACATTTTCAATGTGGAACATTTGAAAAAATTTCATGTTTAAAAGACGTCATGAGCGCATGTAAAATTTAGTACTATGTAATTTTGCTAAGGCATGATTAATACATATAAAAGGCGTTGTCATATCAATACTTATTGGCGAAGGCTTAAGTTTGATTAAACGTGGCTAACATGTTTAATTAAAAGGTTTTTAGGTGTGTTAATGTTTAATGGTGCATCCTCATCTTTTAAAAAGGCATTATATTGAAGGCCATTAAGTGGGGCGTTTTAGTGACGAACGTTTTGGGTGAGGTGATACAGTTAAGTTCAACGCATCGCGAAGCCTTAAGTTGTACCTAAACAACCCAGATACTTGGTCGAAATAATGCTAAGTATAGAGAATAATCCTATTGATGGGTGAGATTCGCGTCGCATTTGTAATTTACATAATTAATACTTAACAAGTTTAGAGGCAAGCTACTAAAGGTGAGCATATTAAAGTTAAGTGTCGACTCGTGGTATGGATAAATGGTGTTGTCATCAAACAAGGATTGAGTATTAAGAATAACATAAGTAAGCAAATGGAGAAACTTAGTGAAATAAAACTGAATACCCAAAATATAATCGCCGAAGGCACCGCAAGTAATCAAGTCTTTACAAAAAAAAAAAAGAAGAGGAAAGACTAAGTTTTTCTAATCTAAAAACCCACATACAAAAATCAACTGAGACTACGAAAGATAAAGGCTGAAGATGTTCAAGAATAAAGTACTAGCGGGTTCTTGGGAGATGAAGGCAGCGCTGGCGGATCATTCTGAGGATTGGGAGCATTGGTTGTGGATGAAGTTTCAGGAGCAGGCGCTTGGGAAGAAGGATCCGGAGGTGTGCCATGACCGGAGGCGAATCCCTTAGAGGAAGCGCTCTTATCCTCTGATCCCTTTTCAACTTCCTTCGCCTCCTCAACTTCACATTCCTTCAAGGTGAGATAATCTTTTAGGAAGTCATGTTTATCTAGAGAGAAGTTGACGTCGATCGTCTCGATATCCTTGGAAGCCTTCTTAAAAATGGATATGAGAATCCGACGGTTCCACTCCCCCGCAGCAATACCAAACTCATTGTTGGTGAGGAAGGTCTCGACAACCTTCGTGGCGCTCTCCGCCAGCCTTTTGGGGAGCTCCGCCTCTTTTACAGCTAGTGTCACCTCCTTCTTTGCCTCAACAATAGCTTATTTGGAGGTGGACGCCTCTCCTTGAAGCTGGGCCACTTCCATTTGAAGTTTATCCACCACCACGGTGAGGGTGCTTTCCATCTTCTGCGCGTCCCTTATGTTGGCGGCGAGTTGTTCCTTTTGGGACACTTCAGCCTCCAACTTCTTCTGGGCACCCTCTGCAATGGTGAGGTGACAAAAATTGCGCTCCAACTCAAACTCGGTGGTTTGCATATGTTGGAGCCTCGAGTTGTTCTGGTCCCTCTCCTCAGCCAGCTCCATAATGGTGAAACCCATCTTCAGCTGAGTAGGAATAACTTAAAAGGACAAAGTGTTAGGAAACATTCTTAAGTGTAAAACGTTTCTAAGGAAAGGAAAGGTAAAAGTGAATACCTGGCTCATCATCACAAAGAGTGATTGTCTGACCAAACCCTGCCCAATGTCACACTCTAGGCTGAGAGGTGCCCGGTCATATGGGGGCATGCGCCAGTCATCAAGTGAAGGAACAAGTTAGGGTCTCGGCTGGAGCTTCCCGCTACCAGGGAACCTTCCTCAACTTGGAACAAGGCTCCCAAGCTTAGTATGGATTCGCGCCGCCTCCAGTTTCAACCAAGTCTCGCTTCAGGTCGAAGTATGACCCCATGTAAGGGTAAAGTTGGTTATCTCCAGTGTGCACCACCACTTGTGGAGGGGCGAGCGCAACTCGTGGCGGAGATGGAAGCGCATCAATGGTGTACGGTTGATCATCTAGCAGGATCACCTCCTGAGAGTTCGTCGCCTGGAACCAGGTAGCGGGAGTCTGGGCGGGAGTCTGCGTCCTAGGCTTTGAAGCTTCCGTAGGCGTTGCCCTTGTCGGATCAAAGAAAGGGTAAAATGTTCCATTTTTTAAGACGCCATTGTGATATTCGGTGTAGGTCCACATCATGCCTCCATAGGCCAAGATAGGGGACCCCACTTTTTAGTCAATAGAACATTATTCCTATTATTAGTTACGCTGCTATTAATCCAATAGGATTTAGGAACCGCACCTTTGAAGGCACGACAACCTCATTGGTGGTGTTGCTGAAGAGTTTGGCTAGGGCCTTGAGGGAATCAAACGAGTCATCCATGGGCTTCACCTTCTTCTGCCCATTTGAAGAGTGATGACTCTTGCGCTCCCTCGAGTCCTCAGGAGTGTCGCTCTTCTTCTCCTTTTTCTTCTTGGGCGCCTTTTTCTGTGGAGCACCTAAGAATGTGAGAAATTTGGGAAAAATCCTTTTCTGCAAGAGTGAAAGAATAGTTATTTACCGGAATTAAGGGCAGCATGTGGCACTCTACAAGGGAAACACTCGCTTTCTCTAGATCAGACCTCCTTTGAAATGATTTGGGTGAACCTCGACCGATGATCCAGGTATATGGTCGTTAAGGCATCCATGTCAGTTTGGGATAACTCCTCGATGCCTAGGCAAGGATCTTTGCTCGCTTTGGCTTGCCCCAGGCACCACGGGACGCCTCCTTGAAAAAAGAAATATATAATCTTTCAGTTCGAGTTTCTCGTTCGGAAACCCGTAACCAACGGGTGAGCGTAATCTCAAGACCAATCTTTGAAAAACAGCACCCCACCCCCCACCCCGGGTGGTAAAAAGGTGCACCCCAAGAGGGTTCACATCCAGGCAATAAAAACAGCAAAAAAAAATATATTTAAGGACTACGGTCATCCACGGCGATAGCATAGAACTCTAAAGTCTACCCAAGTGTGGAGGGTGTTTGGTGAAAGTTGGGTGGGACAAATGTCAAAATGGAGACACAACTCGGCTATTGGTGGGCAATAGGGAAACCTTAGCCCCACATCAATTTGAAGCGGGAATATGGTCTCCTCACCCGCCTTAGGTTGATACATAGGGTGAGGATTCTCAGGATCCGCATCGTCAGGGATGGGAAACCTGGGGGCATAATGTCGCTCATCCCCGCCTCAACCACCATTTTTTGAAAATGGCTAAAGAAAGCGTATTTGGCTTAAGAGCAAGAAAAGGTGTAGGGAGAAAGATGTGATTACCAATGTCGGAGTCGGAGACCATTTTTCTGTACGAGTGAATGACGTGAAGATGATGGTTGTTGAGGGCTCGGGGAAAACAAAGAGCAATGATGAAAAAGGTTAGACAGGCATTCTGGAAAGAATCTAAGAGGAAAATTTATTAAGGCGATCGGAAAATGAAAATGGCGATCAGAGCTTGACCGGAATTCTAGAGAGAAATCAGTGGTTCTAGAGAGAAAAAGTTATGAAAATTCAAAGGAGAGTGAAAAGTGAGGAATGAAGGGGCATGGGGTATTTACAGAGGACCCGTTAGGCCAGGCGAAGAGTCATCTAGGCTAGCCCTAGGTATCTGAAATTATGGATTTGCCCTTGAAGTTGAAGAGTCCCCTCGGTCCCTAAAGCTTCTAGAAGGTCCTGCCAAAAATTTGAATTTTGAAGGTTCAAAAAATGCAATCATGGCAATGTGAAGGGCAAACCGCGCATGAATGACACATGGAAGAGGAAGCGGAGCAATCAGATCGCCTTGAGGGTACGCACTAACAGTATTTATTACTCTTTGACCTTTACAAAAGGTGTCACAATATACTCTAAAGGGTCAACTTTCTAAAGCGAAGCAATAATCCCTGAATGAGTGTCGCTCAATCAGGGCCTCGAGAACAGATGATGGGTAATGGGCCTTGGGCCTTGGGCCTAGATATTTTCATATCCAACCCAAGATCGATCGGATCCAGATTTGATGATCCAAAGGTGTCGTTCTTATGCACTCCACTTTGGCGTCGCCCTTACGAGATGCGTATGAGGGCATCACTCATGTGGGATGCGTCAAACGCTGTTATACCTTTATGGGACACCAGGCATGAAAGTACGAGGATTAAATGCATGCAAGAGCACCTAGTGACTACCCTAGTCTAAACACCTACTCTCCTACTGCCTAATGCAGAAATTTATAGCAAGACAATGATCAAGCTCACAAGAACTCAGATTACCTCAGAAATGGTAGCTGTCCTACACCATATCATTACCTCTACCAACCACGGTCCGCTCTCCCTAGAGACAACTCAGATTACCATGGTAGGATATGACCTTACCATGGTCCAAGTATGGAGGGTTATAAATACTCCACCACCAACCTCATTTTAACATTTACTTCTTTCACCCACCATATTGTTCTGCATTTACTCCCCCATTCTGAACGAACCTCTGACTGCCTTCATCATCGGAGGGGAAACAACCGGAGATTTCCTTCCGTGCAAGTCACTGGAGCAGCTAGGAGCGATCGGAAAAAAGAGACTCCAGTTTTCGTGATCTACCAATAAAAAAAACAAATATATCAAAAATTATTGAAATACTAGAGTAATATTGAAGGCTATATATAAATATATACATAGTTATTAAATAATATAATATTATAATAAAAGAAACAAAAATCTATGTATATGGAGTCATACCATATGACTGTGTGACAGTATATTAATATTTAACTATACATAGAGTGAGCAATAAAGTCATTTAGTCAACAATCATATTTGTTTTCCAAATTTAATCATAATTTAACAATTAATTACCAAACTAATCCTCGTATTTTCGAATATATAAAAATGGGACAGAATGTTGACGGGATCAACATTTTTTTGTTTGAAAAGTCAAAAACGTTGATCCCGTCAACGTTCAGGGGGGGAGATAATATAGACTTTGTATCTTCGTCTCTTCTCTTGAATTTTTCACCAAAATATACCACAATTAATAAGCAAATACCAAAATGTCTTCGATTTATAAACAAATACGAATCTATATCTATTCGCGACTCTCATTCACGGGTGAAACTGAACCGTTAAATAATATAATATTATAATAAAAGAAACAAAAATCTATGTATAGAGAGTCATATCATATGAGTGTATGACAACAAATTATTATTTAACTATTCATAGAGGGAGTAACAAAGTCATTTAATCAACAATCATATTGTTTTTCCTAATTTAATCATTAATTACCAAATGAATCCTCACATTTTTTAATATATAAAAATGGGATAGAACGCTGATGGGATCAACGTATAGGGGGGATCTCCCCCCTCCCCCCGAATGTTTCAACAAAATATACCTCAATTAATAAGCAAATACTAAAATGTCTTCGGTTTACAAACAAATACGAATCTATACCTAGTCGCGACTCCCATTCGCGGGTGGAACTGAACTGTTAGTTCCACCCGCGAATGGGAGTCACGGGTGACACTTCTGAATATTTATTTAATTGAACAAATATTTGAAATTTAACTACTCCTTAAATAAATTAAGAATTGAAACTTAATTATTTTGAATTAAGGACTTATATTAGAAGTATTAATTTTGGTCAAGATCTATAATTGATTTGTTATTATCATTTATTAGGTAAACTTGAGACATTTTAGTTGAGTTGTTTTTGAAAATATCAATTTGAAAATTTTAACAATTAATATTTTTTTAGATCGATAATTAATTATTTAGTTTTAAAAAAATCAAGAGATTTGATTAACTTTAGAACGTAAAATTGGTTATTACAAATGCAAAATGATTTTAAAAACGATTCAACAAGTTATACATATATATTTTATATACTCAATATATATAAACTAAATTATTAAAACTATGTGAAAACTGCACACCTTTATTCATCAGTTCCACCCCTGACTCCCATTCGCGGGTGGAACTAGCGACTCCCATTCGCGGGTGGCTTTACCCCCGCGAATGGGAGTCGGGGGTAGGTATAGATTCGTATTTGTTTGTAAATCGATGACACTTTGGTATTTGCTTATTAATTGGGGTATATTTTGGTGAACAATTCCCCCTCCCTCTGCTATTGCCCTCCGTTTGAAAGCTGTGCCGTGTCCAGCCATCGGAATCCCGCCGTCGTTCCTCCCTCGCCGTGTCGTGGTATCTTCCCGCGTGAAGCCTACCTCTAGCCGAGATCAATAGGTCGGTTGCTTAAACAGAAGGAATAATTACCCTCGTTGTCGTCGTTCCATACGCCCCTCCTCATTCTCCGCCTTTCTCCACCACCGGAGCTTCGTCACGACCACTGATTGTCAATTTCACGTCCAACCACTACTTTGCCGCTCCATATCGAGATGATGCTTAAAACCTTAATTTTTAGAATTTGGGTAAATTATTGAATTGGATTAAATTAAATATAATTAGTAGTTAGAATTTTTAATTAGTAGTGAGAATGCTAAATATAATGAAATTGATTATGTTTTTTAACAGATAATGGACAACAATCTAAGGAGATCAACGAGTGACCTATTGAAAAAGGAACTGGATGATGTGTCATTGTTGTATTACCAAGAATATCACATGTCACTGATGATACGATAATTCTGAATGCTTTTTGTTGTTATTTTTGAAAATGTTGAGAATTTTTCTAAAATTTTCATATGTGGTTATTTACTATAGGTTATTGCTACTGATAAGATTGGGGATGATAGGTACAGGAGGGCCGGTAAATGTTGGCTCCTAGATCCACATACGTGTGAATGGCTCGATCTGGCTGGATTTGGAGGGAATCAGATATATCTCGCATCGTGGTTGATGTGAGATAGGTTACACAAAGTCAAATGGGATAAGAGAACCAATGAGTCGTAGGTCATACACAGGCACGAAGCCATAGAGGGATGATGAGGGGAATTGTCCCCCCTCAACTTTTGGATTTGTGTCAATTTAGCCCTAAAAATATATATTTATTTTCAATTTAGCCCTTTAAATTCTTACATTTGCCCCATCTGGATTTTTTTGCTTTAACTATTTGCCCTTAGACTAATTATTGCTCCCACTGACCTAAAATCCTGGCTTCATCCCTGGCCATACGACATGGCGTGTACATACAAATGTGGAACAACTGTGGCCAACATCTAGTACGGGGACCAAAGGTAGCTGTAACTCGTTTTGAATACTGACATGGTACTCAAGAATGACAGTTACATTAGTGGCGGATGCAGGACCATCGGTACCACTTGTCCCAACTATGTCGACCATGCACTTTGAACCCCATGGGAATCAAACAATTTTGTTGGTACGTATTGGGTATGTTTGATTCAAATAAATTTGTTTTTATCTGCTGTAATTATGAATGTTATGATTTTTGTGTATACAGATGCGAGGTTGGAAACATGTTGCGTGTACTTGCAAAACGTTGTTGAACACAACAACCGGGAGATCAAAAAAATATGTGGAAGACATTATGAATGTCTGCAGGTTCTCCCACGACATAACTGGTGACCTATCATGCTTTAATCAACTGATGGAAGAACATGTGCATCTAGTGAGGACGACCAAACCGACTATAAAGAGACACCAGAAGATATGTCACAACATCAATCTCAATATCCACCGCCTTCTATCACACAACAATCGCAAACTAGTGAGGTTTCACCAGAAATAATAAGACCCGCCCAAATAAGAAATGTTTGGGGTCGTGCTAGGGGTGGAACATCAAGTAGTACTGGTCAAGGTGGTAGTCGTAGAGGTTTGATACATTAGTTGGCTTTGAACTTGGATATATGTTTGTATTATAACTATTTCATGTTTTTTTTTCTCAAACACTGCTATATATTTAGAAAAAAGTAATCAAGCACACTAACAAAGTCAAACTCTTACAATCTGAAGTCCTAGCAGTACTACATTAATTTTTACATGATCGTTTGTTGTGGCCCGTCTGACCAGATTTTCTTTTTAGACAGCTCTCGGCTATCCATTTCGTTGTGGATCCTTGTTCTCCTCCGACCACGTTTTGATATCATCATTCTGTCCACCCAACCCACTGATCTTCGTCCATTAAAGTGTATGACCCTCTCTTTCACAGTCATCTTCTGCATCAGTTTCTCCATCTCCTTCAGTGTTCATACTAGTCTCTAAACAATGACTTTGGGATGGAATACAACGAACAGGTATTGCTGGAGAAACTATACTAGTCACATAGATCTCCATACTATTCTCACACATTTCAAAGATATCTTTCAATGCAGCGTCATTTTGTTTTGGGAAAACACTGTTATCCAACTTCCAATGAAGTTCAAATTCATTATGTCTCCAATTTATCAAGCTACAACAACAAGTTCTTTCAACTGAGTTAGGGATATACTTTTGGAGGTGTAAGACATGGCAGAACTACCTCCAACATAACTAACAATGTTGTGGTAGTGATTCTACCACCATATCGACAAATTATAGTCACCATCTGAATTCAGTTGTAAAACCTAGTACAATAGAATTTGAAAATATCATCAAAATAGTTATATAATTGACTTCTAACTACAAATTATGTCGTCTAACAACTAATTCCATATAATTTTATTCAATAATAACATTTACCCCAAATAAAAAATTTAGGGTTTGGGATCACTTACTTGTGGGGGATGATTAGATCGACTAGAATGTGACAACGGAGAGGGTGGTGATAATGATATTGTTGGCGGTGGTGGCAATATTCGATGAGGCGGATGGCGGCTGGATAATTGGACAAGGAACCCGTATCCAAGGAGTCGTCCTTTCTTTAAAAAAATGAAAGCAATGCAGTCTCCAGGAGAAGAGTATTGCGGTTGTATTTAAAAATCCTTAAAAGTTGATGGCATTAGTGTTTAGAGTTTTTTCCCTTAAACAATGGTTGCGTCGTGGTTCACTTAAATGTGAACGCTGCTGGGATCAACGTGTTTGACTTTTCAAACTCAAACAACGCTGACCGTCAGCGTTCTGTCCCATTTTTGTATATTCGAAAATGTGATGGTTAGTTTGGTAATTAATTATTAAATTTGAGAAATATTCCAACAATCGACCGCAATCAAACAAAACAGATTGGACCGTTATGAAACGAAACCAACAGTCTTGTCTTAACGGTGTTATCGATTGGTCTTAATATCGATTTTAGACCAATGGAGACCATTAAGACCGAACCATATCGTTAAGATGGTTTTGTTATTTTTGTTTTACTGATTAATTAAATTAATTTTAGTCTTCTTAATTAATATTTTAATAAAATATAAATTATATAAATATATATGTCTAAACGGTCCAAACGGTTTAAGACCGTATCAAACAGTCGTAATGATCCCGTCTCGATCTCAAGACCAAAAATAGAGAATCGAAAATTTCAGTTACAAATTCAAGATCGAATTAGACCGGACCGATCCGAATTTTGTTCACCCCTAACTAGTCATTTTCTATCTTTAAAATTCAGAAATTCCAATTGTAGCGCATGAAATAATAGAATTATGAATTTAAAACCTTTAAAACTGATTTTAAATATCTAAAATTGTTAATTATGATATTTGTTATATCGTTTTATTTAACAAAATAGAATTTTATATTTCTTTTTAGACGTGGAAAATATGCTCCTTATCTATCAACCATTAGCTGCACTGACTGATCAAGATAAATGATCCGATTCAAACGAATAAACATTTAATAATTATTTTTCGATATAATTAACTTTGATGATACTTTGAGAATAAGATTCTATACTCCATTCAGGAATTATATGCAAATAATTCACTTTAAGATGAATACGTACCTAATTTATGTGATCACTTTAAGATGTTCATCATGTCAAAATACTTTGAGAAGAATCTACCCATAACTTCACTAGCAATACTAATCTATCTATCTATATATATATATATTAATTGACTAAATTGTATGCAATTGTGACAAGTAAGTTTTTTGATGTATTTTCTTATTTCTAATGTCAAATTCATCAATTCTTATTGGTCCATGTCAAACATACAATTATCATTCCTATGTGGCATGCCATGTAACTCACTTTAAAATCCTTCAAGCATCCTCATTCATTCTCCACATAAGTTACAAAAATTCAATAATATATTCATCTTTCACATGTGCATTTATTATTTTTATTAATAATTTATTCAAATACTAAATTTTATAATATTATACTTTATAAAAATCAAGTTTAAATTTTATAATATTATACTTTATAAAAATCAAGTAAGTTGACATATTAAGTTTTGTTCTTAAGTTTTATTTATAAGACTAAATTATAATTAATTTTTATGTATTACATATATTTGTTTTAAAAAAATAATAGTTGCATGTCTAATACTATGTACCCAATTATAATTATGCATGCAACATAAATTTTATCACATATATAAAAAATATTAATATAATAAGTATAGTTTCTTAAAATAAATATATAGTCATGTAGAGCTTTTTTTTTACATAATACCACCTTACTTCACATGTGATTTTATTATTATTTTTATAAAATACTAAACTTTATAATATTATACTTTGTAAAATTAAATTAAGTGAACATATTAAAAAAATTTATTAAAATTATTTTCTAAAAATAAATCATAAATATATTTTTTTGTATTATGTGAAGATACGGAATTATCTTCCGTATCTTCATTTTCATGTCCTAAATCTTTCAACAATTATCTAAGTCAGATGATCTCGGATAATGCAGACCCCATACTCCTATACTCTGATTCAGCAGATGACTTAGACACTGTATTTTGCTTCTTTACCTTCCAAGATATAACAGACTTGCCCAAAAAATGCAATAACCAATGATAGATTTCCTAGTTTCTAAGCATCCAGCCCAATCTGAGTCACAAAAATCAATCAAATCTTGCACAAAGTCAGATGATAGAAGTATACATTTACTTGGTTCACGTTTTACATACCGTATTATCCTCAATGTCGCGTCTAAGTGTGACATCTTGGGATCCTGCATATATTGACTTAAACACTGCACGGAATATGATATATCTGGTCTAGTGATAGTCAAATAAAGAAGATTCCCTATCAGTCGTCTATACAAACATACATCATCTAGGGGTTTATCATCTTGATTCACCTTTAGGTGCTCATAATATTTCCGACTTGTCAGTTTCAAATTTACCTCCATTGGTGTTTTACTTACCTTTCCTCCAGATAAACCAACTTCGGAAATCAATTCCAAAGTCTATTTCCTTTGCGATAGGACAATTCCTTTTTCTGACCTGGCCACTTCAATTCCTAAAAAATATTTCAACTCCCCCAAATCCTTCATTTTAAAATTAGATTACAATACATTTTTCAATACATCTATCAGACGAGCACTGTATCCAGAGATCAAAAAATCATCAACATATATAAACAGCACAACAATTTGTTTCCCATCATTTTTGGTAAAAAGCGAGTAATCTAATCTAGACTGAACATATTCTGCCTTAATAAGCACATTACAGAGTTTTAAATTCCATTGCCTACCTGCTTGCTTTAGTACATAAAGGGACTTCCGCAACCTACAAACCAATCCAGTTTGAAACCATCAGGAATATTCATATACACTTCCTCATCCAAGTCACCTTGCAAGAAGGCGTTATGGACATGCATTTGGTAAAGAGGCCAATGACATATAGCAGCTAGGGATAAAATGGTTCGAACTGTATTCATTTTTGCAACAGGTGCCAAAGTCTCAAAATAATCAATGCCATGTTTCTGATTATAGTTTTTTGCCGCCAGCCTAGCCTTCTGTCTACTTAGGCTTCCATCATAATTGAATTTAAGCTTGAAAACCCACTTACAGCCTATGACAGACTTACCTGGAGGCACCGTAACTAGATCCCATGTATGATTTTACTCAAGTGCCTTCATTTCCTCCTGCATTGCTTCGACCCATAATCTGTCTTTTGTCGCTTCAAGAAAACTTTCTGGTTCAACCAGATTAGACATAAAAGACATGTAACATTGATATTCACTTGAAAAACCATCGTATGAAATATAGTTGCTAATATAGTGAGCATTTGAAACATTTGATACTTCATAATCTTTCATCCAAAATGGGGGCTTAATAGCCCTCCCAGACCTGATCAAAGAGGGTCCAAGAAGTCTCGTAATAGGAGCATCATTTCCTTCATCAGAGTCGGTCAATGACTCATCATATGAGTCATTAGAGCGCTGCTGAGACTCATCCTGTAGGTTATCTCCATTTTGAACTCTATGTTCTTCGGTCTCAACAACTCTACTGTTGTTAACAACATCATCAGGATCTTCTACATGCGGCTCAAAGAATATGGGCAACTGATCAAGCCTACGAATCCCAAAGGGAAATATACTTTCATTGAAAACAACATCTCTACTGACAAAAAAAAAACCGTTTCTCAGTTAAATCATAGAGCTTATAGCCATTTTGGGTCAAAGAGTATCCCATCAAAATATAAGGGATAGCTCTGGAGGCCAGCTTGTCTGTTACCGCATTATTCTTTGCATAAGCTAAACATCTGAAAACCTTTAGGTGACTAATAACAGGAACCTTACCATTCAACATTTCAAAAGGGGATTTACCCCCTAATAATCGGGTAGGCATACGATTTATATGATAGCAAGTTGTTATAATACAATCTCCCCAAAAAATGTTCGGGATTGATCCTCGCAGCTTTAAAGCTCTTGCTATTTCTAGCAAGTGTTTATGCTTCCTTTCGGCACTTCCATTCTATTGTGGCATGTAAGGGAAACTACTATGATGAGTGATACGCTTATCACTCAACAACCTGCTCATATTCTCATTAAAAAAACTCATTCCCATTATCCGTTCTTAAGCATTTAATCCTTTTCCTAAACTGAGTTTCTATCATGGTAACAAAATATTTTATAACAATAGAAACATACGACTTGAATTGCATAAGATGAACCCATGTTACTCTGGAAAAATCATCCACCACAGTTAAGAAAAAATGTTTACCATCGTGTGTAGGGCAATGGTAGGGACCCCACATATCTGCATGCACTAAGTCAAATGAAGTATATGCTCTTAAACTAGATATAGGAAAGGATTTCTGACAATCTTAGCTTTCGGGCACACAGGACAACTACTAATGTTAAAATCATTTTCCACCCAAAGAATCAACATGTTCCAGAATTTTAAGAGAAGTGTGTTCAAAATGTTTGTGCCATAGCATAATATCATTTACAACAGAGATGTTTACAAGAGAGCTAACTGATTTGCAAGGTAAATTTATAAAATATAGTCCAGACTTCGCTTCACCAGTCCCCAAGACCCTCCCATTTGAGAGGTCCTGCAGGATAGCAAGGTTGGGGTAAAACAGTGCAGAACAGTTTAGGCCACTTGTAAGTTTTGATACTGAAAGAATATTGTACTTAAAATCAGGCAAATACAAAGCATCATGCAATTTTCTGTTCAAGCCTATCAGCACATCACCAACTCTATGAACATCAGAAGAACCCCCATTGGGTAATTGCACTTTGGTCACGAGAACTACCTGATCCCCACACAACCAATCATTTCTGTTAGTCATGTGGTTGGTTGCTCCCGTGTCCAAAATCCAATTATCTTTTTTCATAAGAATAGATAGAGTTCAATGATATACCAGTTGTGTTCGCATGAGGATCCAGAAGGGCGGCAGCACTTGTGCATGATGCAATGCTTCCTGCTCCTCCTCGGGTCTGTAAGAATCTCTCGAACTGATCTCGGGAAAATGTAACTCTACCTTGTATTCCACAGCTCAAAGAAGAATTATTAGTAGAATTACTTGAAGAATTAGGGTCAATGTCGCCAATCCTTGCGAAAGCAACATTTCCCCTAATATTATTTCCCTTATTTTTTTAAAAATCCTTGTATTTAAAACAGTTATCTTTGGCACGCCCCTTCTTTTTACAAAAGTCGCATCCCCTAGCATAACCACGATCAATTGTGTGCCCACGCTTATGACAATGGGTACACTCCAAATTCTGATTTCCCTTTGGTTTATCCAAATTCAAAGAACCTTTTACATATTTAGTATTCAAGGCAGCATTCATAGTAGAGGTAATACCCCTTTGACTTTCTTCTTGCATCAACAAATTATACGCCTGATTCATAGTGGGTAACGGTGACCAAAGAAGTAAATGACTCCTCACATTTGAGTAATTCTCATTCAACCCCATCAAGAATTGAAAAGGTCTTTAATTTTCTTTATGTTGTATATGCTTTTTGAAATCATCATGATCAATATAGAGACCATGCAGAATCATATTCGGCCCATAGGACTCTAAGCTTAGAAAAGAAAGTGGAAATCGAATCAAGGCCTTGACGAGTCATAACAATTTCCATATGCAACTGATATGTCCTAGGGCCACTCACTTTATCAAATTTTCCTTAAGATCTTTCCAGATGAGATAATCATCTTCATTATACATTATCCCATTAGCTAGATCTTTGGAAATAGAATTGGTAATCCATCCCAACACAACATCATTACATATATCCCATAAGTGATGAAATGCATGATCATATCTTTCACGAATACATGTACCATTTATAAAGCCAAGTTTATTTATCCCTAAGAGAGTAAATCTGATTGACCTACTCCACATTGCATAATTTTCGGGACCAGTCTAAACAACAGATAACATATTGGTTCCAGGATTATCACTAGCATGCAAGTAGAGGGGATGATGAAAATCAACAGTAGACGTGGCATCATGATCCACCTCATCGGTGGAGTATTTCTTTTCCTCCTGAAGAGGTTTTTCCTCATCCATATATCATAGCACAATACTCACAAAATACTATAACCAGCGAACAATATCCAAGATCGTAAACCAATGCAAAAACCAGCAAAAAACGAACTAATCACAAAGCAGAGGGTATAATACACAACAACACAGTCACAATCTTTCCATCCGAGGGTAAAATAACCGAAACCAGTTTCAAGATGAAACTGAAAAGTCGAGGGTACAACAAGAATCACACTCACAAATATACAAGATTCGGTAGAGAAGATATTAAGGGTTAAGAATCAACCAGATGAATATGTAAATAAACAAGATTAGAAAGTACTGATGGTTGCGATGAAGAACCACAACCAGAAACATCTGAACTACTGGCAAGAGATTCGCAAGAATACGGTGGAACATCAACCGTCAAGGCTAGAAACGAAAGTTTCGAACCCGATTGCTAGAAGAAATCCTCTCATTCCAAAGTATGAGATGTCAATCAACCGAACAGCACCAAAATCGGAAGACTAGAGGTAAGAGTCACCTCTTTAGCTCTGATACCATGAAAAAATCGAGGCTAGAATAAAGAAAAGATTGAATCGTCACAAACCCTAGAAAACGAGACGTAGAAAACTTGGGGATTATTAGGAGTAATTTCTTCATCAGGCACTCCTTTACCCTTAAATATTAATCCCTAACCGAACTAATGTTAATTTACACCCTACAACTTATACAACTAGTAACAAACAAGTCCGATCAAAAGAAAAAACGGAAACAACAATAAATAGAAAACTAACTGGGACAAAACCCAATAAAGAGAATAGCACAACCCAACAATCAACAAAGCCCAAGTGCAGACTCCTTAGATACATAGAAGTCCACTGATTTCATCAAGTTTGTCCCAAAAAAATGCTTTTAAAAAAACTATTCAGAATACCTAAAGCACTCTTAATGAGATATATGATTTTTTGAGAACATTTCCAAAAACAAATTACATTCAATAACTGAACAAATTACAACTATAACCAAACAAATTACATTACATTCTGAGTTACATAATGGTACAAAACAATTATAGTATTTGCATATAGTCTATAATTGTTCTTGTTAGGGCTGACAATTTCCTACGAAAACACAATAACACGACACAAACACGCACGAAAAAAATCGTGTTCGTGGAAGCATATGGCAAAACGATAACACGATAACACATCAGTATTTTCGTGTCATGTTCGTGTTTAGGTATCAGAACACGACACATGCGATAACACGATAAAATTGAACCTTTTTTGCCAACTATAAATTTGGACTTGAAAATCTATTTAATTTAATAACTTTCTAAACATGTCTCATTTAATAGTTTTTAAAAGTATAGCTAAATATTTAATTTCTAGAGTTTGACAATTATATATTAAAAACTAGTGAAATCTTATATTTGAATTAATAATTATTACTACTAACAATTCGTTATTTTGATATTTTTCTTATAAATCTCGCATGTGAACATATAACTGACTAGCATAACACAACACAATAACACGGCATGAACACACACGAAAAATTGTAGTATCTCTATATAGTCAGATGATCAACTTGGGATGACTGGTGGTAACTCTTCTTGGGAGTGTGACGAAGTAAGCTAGGACGTTCTCAATAATTATAACATCTTCATTTGACAGGTTGTTATTCTTTGGATAGTGATGATTATTATTATGCGTGGTGTGATGAGAGAAAGTGGGATACTCCCAATAATATTTTTTAATATAGATTTTACTGTTTACAGTTACACTCTTTACATGTAGGAAGGAAAAAGTTCAAGTTCGACGATATGGGCTCGAAAAAACGGAATGTTCCGAGGTCATTCAAATAACTTGGAGTCGAGGGGTAGGGTTAAGAAGGGTGGAGGATTAAATTTTTTTTTTTATGGCCAACGGAGGATTTAAAGTTGAAGTTGGACAATTGCTTATCTGAGCTTATCGGGTGGAGTAACAGCAGCTTCGGAAACAACCAAATTGAAATTGCTAGGGTCGAGAAAAAGCTGCAAGAGATTGGCTGGATAATACTGAACCACTTAGTTTTAGTGGTGGAAAAGGTATTGAAGTTGAAACTGAATGCTTTGTGGAAGAACGGAGAAATTTAATGGAGACAAAGGTCCAGAATGAGATGGCTCACTCAAGGAGATATGAATTCAAAGTTCTTTCATCAAAAAAAACTTGAACGAATAAGGAAAAGCAAAATCTTAAAGAAACAAGATGCGGAGGGGCGATGGATAGATCAGGAAGGAGCCATTATAGATGAAATACACTCTTTCTACTCAAAGCTCTTCAAATCGGAAAGAGGTGGAGGGAGAACCGAACGGGGGAGCGAATGGAGGACCAATTGAGGGACCGATTGGAGGATGAGTATTTGATAGAATGTCTCCCAAGACAGATTATAGCTACTATCAACGGGGAATTGACGAGAGAGATTTCAGACTTGGAGGTTCGACATGCGTTATTTCAGTTAGGGGGGTCAAGAGCACCGGGATCGGATGACTTTTCGGGCTCTTTCTTTCAATGGAAATTGGGATGTCGTCGGTCCAAACATAGCCACCACGGTCAAAGGCTTCCTCTCAACAGGTATCTTACCACATTTCCTGTATAAAACACACATAACGCTTATCCCTAAGATTCTTAACCCTGTGTGTGCATCTGAGTTTCGTGCTATTAGCTTGTGTAAGTTTAATTGGTTAAAAATTCGTATCAAAGGTTCTGGCAAACAGGCTGGAAACCTATCTGTCAGAAATGATCACCTCGTTCCAGAGTGAATTTGTGGCAGGTAGGCAGATCCAGGACAACATCCTTATTGCTCATGAGATGTTTCATTACCTTAAGACAAAAGGGAGAAAAAGGGAACAAATGAGGAAACTTGATTGTGCACTCAAAGTCGATATGCAGAAGGTTTATGATACGGTGGAGTGGAATTTCCTCCTAGCAGTGTTGAAGAAGATAGGTTTCCACCATAAATGGTTGAATTGGATTAAAGTGTGTATTACCACGGTCACCTATCACGTACTTGTCAATGGGAAAAGAACTGGATTGATCAGGCCAACAAGAGGACTTAGACAAGGAGACCCTCTCTCCCTTTATCTGTTTGTACGTGTGGTCAATGTGCTATCCAGGATGGTGGAGCAAAAAGTTCGAGACAGGGAGATTAAAGGCATTAGACCGAGACACAGTTGCCCGGAGATCCATCACCTCCTTTTTGCTGACGATTACTTGTTCTTTATAAAAGGCTCGGTGAAGAATGCTCAAGCACTCAAGCAGACCCTAGACGTGTATTGCAGGGCATCGAGTCATAAGGTAAATTTTGCTAAATCAAATCAACCATCTATTGTGGTGTTGACTCGGACGAACAAACTGCATTTGAGGTAGCGACAGTAATAGGGATGAACTCAGCAAGTATCTGGGTCTCCCTTCTAGATGGGGGAGATCAAAACTGGAAGGTTTAAACTTTATGAAGGCCAAGATCATGAACAAAGTTCTTGGATGGAGATCAAAACTCCTCAACAACGCAGGTAAAGAAATTCTAATTAAAGCAGTCATCGCAATCATTCTGACATACACCATGAGTATGTTCCAACTCCCAAAAATTTGGTGCAAAGGGATAAACACAATAATAGCTCAATTTTGGTGGGGGAACATCGAATGGGGATAGGAAAATACACTAGAAGAACTAGGAAGCAATGACTAAGTCGAAGAATGAGGGACTTTGGATTTCGAGAGTTAGAATCTTTCAACAACACTCTTTTGGGGAAAATGGTGGCAAGGATCATGTCGGAGTCGAACGCGTTATGGGTTAAGGTTTTGAAAGGTTTGTATTTTCCTTCTACAAACTTCATGAAGGTGATTAAAGGAGGTAGGGCATCGTGGTGTTGGACGAGCATATTGACAGGACAGGATGTAGTTCGAAGTGTTGGGGTTTGGTCGAAAGGGGATGGGAATACGATCTACGACTAGGGGAACACCCGATAAGACAAGCTCAAGCAAGAACTCATGTGGAGGAATGGATAGACCTGAAATATAGGACGTGGAAAGAGGACAAGGTGAGGGTCGCGGTATCACCTGAGGAGGCTCTAATCATCCTCAATGTTCACATTCCTGCAGAACGAAGGAAGACGAGCTGAGATAGCCGTTTGACGAGCTCAAATAGTCGTTTGAAAGTGGTGAAAAGTAACAGAGAGCCTCGGGGGGGGGAGGAGGTGAGAGAATATGGTCCACTGAAGCATCTGTGAACAACATTCAAGGTTTTTGGTTGGAAGCTTGCTGCAAACGCAGTAGCGGTAAGGAAGAACCTATCACGGAGAGGAGTCCAAACAGTTCTGACATGCCCATTGTGTGATCAAGTTGAGACCTGGGAGCATTTGATTATGGGGTGCGACTGGTGAAACCGGTTTGGAGAGAACTTCTGGGCCTACATGCTGCGAACGATAGATGCCAAACAATGGAAGAATGACTAGCAAGGAAAAGCTCGGAAAGAGGCAGGTTTCGGTCCATTGTAAAAACTAGATGGCGAACAACTCTCATCACATGCTGGGCGATTTGGAAGGCTAGGTTTGTGATGGTCTTCCAAGGTTTACGGTCGGACCCAATGACAGTAATAAAAAATGTTAGGAAGATGATGAATGAATTGCATAGCCTCCAATAGACGAATATAGCTCCCCGCGAGAACACCGACAAGACGATATGGGAAAGGTTGAGTCAGGGTGTCTTTAAGATCAATTGTGATGCGTCTTGGTGCAACTCAATGATGAGGGGCGGCATCGGGGTTCTTGTAAGGAATCACAACAGCGAAGTGGTACGAGGATTCTATGGATCAGAGGTTAATGATAATGCTGAGTATCTAAAGGCTCAGACTGTCTACGAAGGTATCCGACTAGCTGTGGAGAATAGATGGGAGGATGTTGTGATAGAATCGGATACGACATCTGTGATAAACCACATAAGAAGAATAGACAAGTCGTGCCGCATAGGTCATCATCAAAAATGGTCTTCGGTTGGCTAGCTCAATTAATCACTTATCTTGGAGAGGAATTCCAAAAACCGCAAACCAAAGTGTGGATTTGATAGTGAAACAATCACTTGCGGGGATGTGTTCACTACGGGATAGGAGGCATTTACCGGCTAAACTTCACTGCTCAATGTATATTGAGTCATGACAAATGAAATTAAATTGAATATCACAGCTCAAATAACATTGAGCCATTATTTAGTTTTTTTACGGCTCAATGTACTCAACCGTTACATTTATCACGACTCATTTAAGGTTGGGTCGTAAGTTTTACATACTATATCACGGCTCAAAACCAAATGAGTTGTGACAATACTTGTTTTTTTATTTTGCCCATTTATCACGGCTCAAAACCAAATGAGCCGTGATAAATGAGCAATATTTTTTTAAAAAAAAAGTATTATCATGGCTGATATGGTTTTGAGCCATGATAAATGGGCAAAATTTTAAAAAAAAAAAATATTGTCACGACTCATTTATTTTGAGCTGTGATAAATGGGGACATTTTTTTTTAAAAAAAGTATTGTCACGATGGTATTTTTTTATTAATTTTTACATATTTATCACGGCTGTTTGGGGTTGAGCCATGATAAATGGACCAAAAAAACGATTTATCATGGCTCTATGCGGTTGAGCCGTGATAAATGACCAAAAAATATTTTTAGCACGGCTCATATCGATTTGAGCCGTGAATGACTTATTAAAGTCGAAAAGAACATAACGTACTTCATTTGTTCTTCGGTTCTTTGTTCTTCTTCAGCTCCGCACCTTCCTGTCGCTCCTGTTTTCCAAGTAAGTTCTTGTTTTTTCTTCAATTAATTGAATGAATTGATAGCCAGGAGTCTTATATGTGTACTCCTTGTTCAATTTGGCAACATAATCAACCAATTTAGCCTTGTTCGTTGCGCGCTCGGCCACTCCGATTTCGATAATATTTCTTCATTTTTTTTGTTCAATGAATTGATCTTCCCAAGTCTTATATGTGTTCTACTTGTTAGATATATCTGTATAATTGGCTGAATCCAAAGATTTGAAGAAGAGTTGCAAGCCCTAATTTCTCCAAGCTAGGTAACCCTTCATATTCGAATTTATTGTTCGAAGGACATGTATAGCAGCAATTATTCATATATTATACATCCTCATGACGAATTTAAGTTGCCTAGTATAAATTGAATGGATCCTAATTTTTTTTATTTATTGTTAGGAACTTTAAATTTAAGTTGCCTCAATGATGAATTTAAGTTGCCTCAATGATTAATTTAAGTTGCATAAATGTTTTTTTACTGTTAGGAACTTTAAAATTCGACATGGATAGAAGTTGGATAACAAAACCAAGAATTAGCAAAGAGTATCAATCTGGTGTCAAAGACTTCATTGAATTTGCTAATAGAAATGGTTTGGTTAATGGAAAAATGATATGTCCTTGTCGTAAATGCCATAATAAAAAATATCATGTGGCGGAAGAAGTAGATAGTCACTTGGTTTGGAATGGTTTCTTGGTTGGCTATACAATATGGTTTTTTCATGGTGAATCGTGTCTACAAACTCAGCCCAATATGAACGAAGAAAGGAATTCTCCTATAAGGAACAGTGAAATTAACACTCATTTGGATGGACAAGGTGAATTACGAGGTTTATTTCATGCTGCCATGGGATCTGCTCCGTCATACACTGTGAAAGATAATAGACCAGTTGTTGGTGATAAGGACGCTTCCGGATCACAACAACATGATTCATGCCCTGAAAAAATTTAACCTCTTCAAAAATTAATGAGTGAGTGTGAGGAACCATTATATACCCATTGTGAATCATTCACAGTGATATCATTCATCTTACACATTTGGAATATAAAAACAGTTGGTGCCTGGTCTCGGAAATCAGTTGATATGTTGTTTGAAGTTTTAAGAATTGCATTTCCTCAGCAACCTTTCCAGTTTCTTATTATGATGCTAAGAAAATTATTACAGAATTGGGTCTTGGGTATGATAAGATACATGCATGCCAAAATGATTGCACGTTGTATTGGGGTGAAAATGCTGAACATTCCACTTGTCCAACTTGTGGTCTTTCGAGGTGGAAAAAAACATAAAAAATACATAGCTGAAGATAGTATAGAAGAGACTACTTCTTCCGAAAAAAAAAAAAAGAAACCTGCAAAAGTATTGCGGTACTTTCCATTAATTCCAAGACTCAAACGACTATACATGTCAAAGAATAGTGCATCTTCGATGTGATGGCTTAAGGAGGATCGAACAATGGATGGAGTCTTAAGACATCCTGCTGATGCATTGGCGTGGAAGTCATTCGATGAGCGTTACCCAAATTTTGCATCGGATCCACGTAATGTCAGATTAGGATTAGCCAGTGATGGTTTTAATCCATTTAGGACGATGAGTGTAACTTATAGTACATGACCTATTTTATTAATCTCTTACAATATGGAGTCTTGGTCGTGCATGAAAAAGTCGTCTCTTATATTGTCAATGGTCATTCCTAGTGAAAAAGGTCCTGGAAATGATATAGATATTTATCTAAAATCACTGATCAAAGAGTTAAAACAACTTTGGAAGGGTGTTGAGGCATATGATACGTTAAAGGGTGAGCACTTTACTCTTCGTGCATCACTCATGTGGACTATTAATGATTTTCCTGCATATGCTAATCTATCTGGCTGGAGTACTAAAGGTCGGGTTGCATGTCCTATATGTGCTTATTCAACTGAGTCTTTGTGGTTGGATAACGGTGGCAAATACTGTTATATGTGTCATCGTCGCTGGTTACGCATAGATCATCCATTCCGTCGTCAAAAAACTGAGTTCGATGGTACAACTGAGATGTGACTTTCACCAACAACTCTTTCTGGTGTAAAGGTTTTTGAGCAAATGAGGAGGTTAACAAACAGTTATGGTAAAGGTAGTAAGAAGCTGTCAAGAGATGGCAATACCATAGTTGTTGATACAACATTGGAGGATGAAGATATATTTGAGAGAGACGATTACTCTGAACAAGGTGCCTCGACATCTACTCAAGTCAGTATCTTGTGGAAGAAGAAGAGCATATTTTTTGAATTGCCTTATTGGAAATATAATCTTCTCCGACATAATCTGGATGTGATGCATATAGAAAAAAATGTTTGCGATAACGTGATTGGTACATTGTTGCATGTTGATGGGAAGACAAAGGATAATGAGAAGGCTCGACACAACTTAAAGACTATGGGTATAAGACTTGAACTTCATCCTGTAAATCGTCCCAATGGGAAGACTTATTTGCCTCATGCTTGTTACACCTTTACATTGGCTAAGAAAGATAGGTTTCTTACATTGTTGAAAAATCTTAAAGTTCCTTATGGATATGCTTCAAATATATCAAGGGGAGTAAACCTAAAAGAGCGGAAGCTTTCCAATCTTAAAAGTCATGACAGTCATGTGCTAATGCAAGATAACTGTCAGCTTTTTTTAAGAAATTGTGCTCTAAAACTCTCCATCTCGAGGATTTGGATGAACTTCAGAGCAGTGCAGCACTGGTTTTGTGTCATCTAGAGAAGAATTTTCCTCCATGATTATTTACGGTGATGGTGCATTTAATTATACATCTACCAGTGGAAGTAAACTAGGTGGTCCTGTACAATACTGGTGGATGTATCCTATTGAAAGGTTAGTTCAATTAAATTTCCTTATCCAATGTGTTAAGCGGAATGTGACAATATTTTTTTTCCTAATGAATTCTTAAAGATTTTGGTCACCTTGAAAAATTACGTTCGGAATAAAGCTCAACCAAAGGGCTCAATTGCATAAGGATATATTGTTGAAGAATGTATGACCTTTTGCAAAAGGTTTATGGGAGAACTAGGCTCGATATTTAACCGACCCAAAAGGATGTTATCCTATGCAGGAGGTGAAAAATATTTGTTTTAATCGGGTGGTTATTTTATTGGTAGTGCTCAAACAACAGTGCTTGATCGGATGTTGCTAGCTCAAGCACATCATTATGTCTTACTTCATAGTGATATAATCGAAACACACCGTCGGTCAGTTTTCTTTTTACATCACTTAATTATGTTTCGATGCCAAATATTTAAAGGATAGAGTCGAATTAAATGGAACTCTGCAGGAGATTTATTGATGTTCAACGAGAACAGTACCCTTCAGTTTCAACTTCTCGCATTGATGGTTAATTGTTTATAGAGAAGTTTACAAATTGACTTAATAGATAGGTTTATATAACTCTTTCTTGTTCTTACTCTTCGTTCATAGTTTTCTTATTAAATACATCTATTCTTATAGTATTTCTACCAATCTAGGTCCATGACATGATTGTTAATAATTGTTCACAAGAAGAAATTTCTCTTGCAACTAGTCCAAATTCCGTTGTTCAAAAATTTAGTGCATTCTCTATTAACGGATTTGAATTCCACATAAAAGACCGGGAGAAAAGTAGAAAATGTCAGAATATTGGTATAATGGTTAAAGCAGATAGTCAAACTTGCTATGGAAGACTATCAGACATTGTTGAATTGGATTATTTTGGGAGATATTATGTCATATTATTCCGGTGTGATTGGGTTAATGTGAAATCTCCGGGAGGGCTAAAGAAGGATTCAAATGGCACAATATTGGTTAATTTTTCGAGATTGATACACACAGGAAAATGATTGCGTGATGATCCATGTGTGTTCTCATCGCAAGTTAAGCAAGTATTTTATGTTCAAGATCCAAAAAATGTGGATTGGCACTTGGTAGTGGAGATGAAGTCAAGAGACACATTTGATATGGGAAAAACTGAAGATGGTTATTGAAGATGATGATTCTAGGCAGTGTATGCGTTATCATATTTTAGATGTTGATGAACTTAATAATCATCATCGTTGGAGTCGAGAAGATGTTGGAGAATGAGTTCTACTTTACTTTATGTAATTAATCCTTTATGTTGAATATATATTATTATTTGCAATTTACCTCATGTCAATTTATAGTGTTATTTTGTATTATCTAACACTATGTTCACTATTATATCATAAGTGTCTTTTATATTGTCTTTTAGTGGAAGAAACATGTCAAGCACATATTCAGGTTCCGGTAGTTACAATGATGGTGGTAGCAGAGGCCATTCTGCTAGTTGTCCTATACCAACTCCTTCTCACTCAACATATGAGGGACAGGACGAGGATGCATCATTACTGACTCATGTGGAGATTTTAGGTGATGTAATTAATATTTTAATGTATAATGAATTTAAATAGTTGTTCTCTCATAATCTTTGAAATTGGATTAACAGATAACTCTGGTCGTCGATATTGGAGAAAAAGTAAGCTTAACCCAATGGAAGTATGGAAATTCCAAGAGGGTAGAATAGTTATTTACTGTAACCAATATGGTCAACCATATGGTATATCAGCAAAAGTTTTAGGAAGTTGGCTTGTACAAGTTGCTCGTAAATCTCAGCTATGCCCTTTGAACTTCAGAGGATGGAAGAATATGTCAGATAACTTCACACTACAAATACTAACCATGACAAAAGTAAGTTATATGTTTTTTTTAAAAAAAGATTATTTCTATGTTTAACTTATTATCTATTTTCTTACAAACATGTATGCAGACGAAATTCGTTTGTATGGATGATAATGGGTCCTTTGACAAGTTTATACTGAAATTAGTCGCAAAAAAATGGAAGGATCACAAAAAATCTCTAAAAGCAATGTTTTATAAGTCGGGTGCGACAAAAGAAGAAATCAAAGCAACTAACATTGAAGAAGTAGACAAATGGCAATGGGAACTAGTAGTAGATCATTGGTTTTCTGATGTAGGACATGTTAGGAAGTCTATTATTTTTCTTACAATATTGATTCCCATTGCGTTGTATTTATTTGTTGGTTTATGTGAAGGAATCATCCTCTCGGGGGAAACAGACACGGTCACAACAATCATCTTTTCACACCACTGGGTCAGAGAGTTTTGCTTCTGCAATATATAGATTGGTACGAATGCTCCTAAACACATGTTTAAATTAATTGACATAATTTTAGAGTTGCTTTACAATGTATTTTATCGTATTTATTTAATAGGAACTTGAACGTAAAAGACCCGTGGGGAGTCTTGAATTTTATGAGTACACCCATGTCCAGAAAAAAGCGGTGCGTTTGTTGATGAAGAGACAGTGTCATTAGTGGTAATATAAGAAATTTTCAGTTAAATTATGAGTACAAGTTATATTTATAGAATATGTCGTATTAACATCATCTTCATTCTTAACTGTATGATGTAGGAAAAAGGAAAATCTAAATTGCAAGAGAGTGTTTCTCATAACTCGGACGAGGATCCACTTATAAGATAGGAGGATTTATATCGTGAGGTTGTAGGTGGACAAAAATCAGGGTGATTCAAAGGTTATGGGCATGGTGTTACACCGACCATGATACTTGGATCTAAAAAATCTAGCTTGAATGAGGCAGACGTAGAGAGACGTGTACGAGAACGTCTCAAGGCAGATTATGATGCGAAATTGAGACAACAATAAGCTAGAATGCAGGCACAGATGGGGGAGATGTATAAAGAATTCCAGATGCAATTACAGGTCATGCAAAATAATATGCACAGATTTAATTCTCTTCAAAGATTCATGACAGGAGGTTCTACTGATGTCCCACCTTTTAACAACTTTGGTTTGGGGTCCTCTCATTTACCAACTGGAAATCAAGTAAGTATATAATTTACATTTTGCAATGATATCACTATATGCATTACTGTTTGATGGATAGTAGTTCGAATATATTCTTATTGTGTTTTAGTGTTTTGGATGCTTTAGTCATGCAAGCGAATTGGGGTTTAGTTTAATAGGTTAATTTGCTTAATTGTTGTGCATCTTATAATTAATGTTTAAATGTTTCATCTTATAATTTAATTTTTGAATGTTTATATAGGATGGTCATACAAATCATCATTCTAGTCAGTACACCCCTTTTACTGACCTTGGTTTGGGTTCCTCACATTTACCTGTCGAAAATCAAGTAAGTATTACTTTTCACTGTGTTTTTAGTGTTTTGGATATTTTAGTTTTGCCTGCGAATTGGGGTTTAGTTTAATAGGTTAATTTGCTTAATTGTTGTGCATCTTATAATTGCAGTTAGTTTAATGTTTAAATGCTGCATCTTATACTTTAATTTTTGAATGTTTATATAGGATGGTCATACAAATCATCATTCTAGTCATTACACCCCTTTTGCCAACCTTGGTTTGGGTTCCTCACATTTATCGGTCGAAAATCAAGTATTACTTTTCACTGTGTTTTTAGTATTTTGGATATTTTAGTTTTGCATGCGAATTGAGGTTTAGTTTAATAAGTTAATTTGCTTAATTGTTGGGTGTAATATAATTTGATTTTTGGATGTTTTTTATATGATGGTCAAGCAACTCATCAATCAGCAGTATATAGTAGTGAACAATCTCCTAGTGGAAGTCAAGAAAACGATGAAGAAAATGAATCGTATTAGTCAAGACAATGTTAGGAATGAAGAACTATTATAATATATTATATATGTTTTTGAATTAATGAAGCGAACTTACGGATATGTAATGTATTGTATACAAAAATTATGATTTTGGTATGTAAACTATTCAGGTTATTGTTGTATTATTAGAATTATAGTATAAATTATTATTTTATTTATTACAAAATATAATTTTCGCGGCTCATATGAAACGAGCTGCGAAAATTATGGGTTAAAAAAACATTCGGCTCGTTTCATATGAGCCGCGAAAAATATGAGTTTTAAAAAAACAATTAATTATGCCGGCTCAACCAAAAGTGCCGCCATAATTATTTTGGCGACGCTTTTGAGTTTGGGCCATGAATTATCACAGCTCATTTTAAATTGAGTCGTGATAATTGTCCCGACGCTTAATGTCACGACTCAAATTCATTTGAACCGTGATAATTTAACGGCTGAATTTTCCAGCCGTTAGAAAATCCATATTCAGCCGGTAAACACCATCTCTCCCGTAATGGTTATCACGATTGGGTTTTATAACCCTTACCCCGCTTTCCTTTCTTATCAATAAGGATTATGATAGCTATTTGGGACCTATTGCTATTAGCTAAATAAATTATTTCTGATTGACCAAAAAAAATGAGAATAAAATATCTATATTTGACCGAAAATGAAATAGAACTAACATTTTTTAAAAAAATAAAATATTTCAACTTTATTACCATGGAAATCAAGCACAAAAAATTATCAAATAAAAAAGATATTAGTTTGGTATTTAGTTTTTGAATAAGTGTTAATTAAAACAAAAAGCTCTTTCGAAGACATTATATTTTTACGTATAATTTGAGGAATATCGAATTCATCTCCGTCAATACCATTGGTCTATCGCATGTTAATAAGTTTGTCTAAAGCTTGTTTTAGTATGTAAAATTGATATACCTGCTTACTCAAAAAATAATATTTTTAAAATTAAAGTAATTTATCCCTACTATTTTTTTGTTAAAAAAAAAACATTCATTTTTCTATTTGTTCTTATCCTTATTTATACAATATATGCATATTCTTAAATTTGTATTTTAACTTGATTAATTATATTAATAAAGGAAACTACCAAACTGGTACCCGAACTTACGGGTGATTAGCAAGTAGGTACCTAAACTTTTTTGTAGCAACTAAGTAGCCAAACTTATGAAAATTAGCAAATAGGTATCTACCGTTAATTTTCGTTAAGAATAAACGGAAAATATCACGTGAGGAGCAAACAAGATACCTGAACTTACACGAATGAGCAAGTAGGTACCTGGAACTATTCGGCCGAACCACATTTTTTTTTAAATATAGGATTTATATATCAAACACATGCATTACTCAACTCTACACGTTTTCAAAGTGTTTCTTGATGCATCTAGAACGTCTGGAGTTGACTCATGCATGAGTTTGGTATATAAACCCTACCTTTAAAAAAATAAAAAGTGGTTCGACCGAATCGGATCTGAATCGGTTTTTGAATGAGTTCAAGTACCTATTTGTTCATTCGTGTAAGTTCAGGTACTTGTTTACTCCTCACGTGATATTTTCTGTTTATTCTAAACGGAAATTAACTGTAGGTAGCTATTTGCTTATTTAATAAAGTTCAGCAACCTATTTACTAAAAAAACAATTAAGTATCTATTTGCTAATCACTCATAAGTTCGGGTAATAGTTTGGGTATGCTAATTATATCAACTCTTTTCCAAATGAAATAATTAAACTATTCTATCCTGAATACGACGCTACATAGTACTTCACTATTCTATATCAACTCCTCTTGTACCGTAAGAGACGGACCCTCTCTCTCTCTTATCTCTCTGCGGGCAGAAGCAAGGTGGAGAAAAACCTCTGTTTCGATTGACACTTACTTTCCATACCTTCAAGAACGCTAGTGGTGGCTACTTGATAAGCTCTGAGCTTCCCGCCTCGTCAGCCTTGATATCAATCGCCGACCTCCTCACCGGGCATGCATATCAGCATCTGATGGCGGTGGACCTCCCAAAGCCAGACGCATTCCCGGAGTCGCGGCGAGAGAAAGACGCCGGCGCCACCTTCGTCCTCGAATCAAAAGGTGCGGTGTTGTCACCAGAGAAATCATCCAATCTTCGATCCGATCTTTCTTTACGATCGTAATTCCTTTTTAATAGACTGATTGAATTTTCGTTGCGGAAGAACAGGGGAATGGTGGCACGCAGGGTTCCACCTAACGACGGCGATCGTCGGGCCGACAATTCTGACGCTGCCTTATGCGTTCAGAGGGCTGGGATGGGGGCTAGGGTTCCTGTGCCTGACGGTGATGGGGGCGGTCACTTTCTACGCTTACTTCCTTATGTCTAAGGTCCTCGACCACTGTGAAAAGGCCGGCCGCCGTCATATTCGCTTCCGCGAGCTCGCGGCTGATATTTTAGGTGGTTTCTCTCTCTGGACTAATATTCTTTCTATGTATACAGTTTTACTTTAACTGCAACTTGATATCTGTGGCTTTGTCAACTTTTGAGCTAAAATTTTAAAATAAATCTAAACTTAAATATTTTTTATTTTTTTGTTAAGATAGTATTTATTGACATTATATACATATTTGGTCAAAAAAAACATTATATACATGGTATTATATTGTTTTATATATAAAGAGAAGGTTTATAAATTAAAATATTTTAGAAAGTGTTATTATTTTTTAATATAAAATACAAAATTATATTGAATCATTATAGTTTTATTTATTTAATTGCACACAACCTTCATTTATTTTAATTTTATTTAATTATGAATTCTTATGTGTTGTGATAGAACTATATTATTTGAGATGAACATTAGGAAATTATTTATAAAACTGTTCATGACTTTACTTGAATAATGTTTTTTGTTATAATAGTCTACAGACATGTATTTTTGCCGAAGTTTGTTTTTAAATTAAAATACCAAAAATATATACATTTAATTCTTAATTAATTTGTTATAGTAATATACATAAATTAAAAACATATGACATCACTTGAAATTATATTTGAAATTAAACTACATACATGTACTTAGTTCATTTTTAATATATATAATATATATATATATATATAATTATAATTATTAAGTAAAAATAATCGAGTAGTTGAAAGTATGAAAAGAAATGGATGGTGTGGAGGAAACGTAAAGGAAGCTTCACTATCTTGGGAATGTCCACCTAGTATTGTTTTAGTGCTATTATGACGTCATAATTATCGCATTCCTTTTAACAGACACGTGTGTTCTCTCCCAAAAAACTGCCCTGCCGTTACTTTGCTCCGTTTCCAGTAAAACCGTCAGTTTCGGCAGTCAAAATTAATTTTCCAAAGTGGAGTTTTCAATTTAGGGTTGTTTTACGTTTCTGGGCTTAATGATCAGAGGCCCAAATGAGGCGTAGACTTTCAATATATTATATTTTTAAAAAAACGTGATTTTTTTTAAAAAAATCACGTTTTTTTTATGCAGTTTTTTATTTAAAGCTGGATATGTTAAGTTTGGTTTGAAGTTGCCTTCATAATGCGAAATTATTTGTATTTTGGCAGCATATAGTATAATAGTCATTAACCCACTAATCACGTGAATTTTTTAAAATGAAAATTTATATTATTAATTTGCACATAGTGTTGTCATTATTTTAAATTAATGTTGGGAAAGAACATCGTCCAAACCTAATTCTTAAACTTTTTCTTAATAATAATGTACATAAATTCAAAAGATACATGATATACTACACATCATTATTCACATAAAAAGGAACAGTTTATAAATTAGATTATCAATATTCAAAATATTAGACTAAATAAATAATAAATATAAATGTTTTTGCAGCTATTGAAATATAATGTAATATGCTAGTAAAATAAAATATATCATTATTAAAAATAATTTAAAATGCTTAACGATTTTGATTTTTTTTTCTAGTATATTTTAGAGACCCAAAGTTGACGATTGTACCACATGCTGAAAAATATTGTTACCAAAACATTTTATAATTGATTTTAAATCTATAAAATTGCAAATTTTAACATGTACTGTTATTTCATGGGTTAAATACAAAGAACTACCTAAACTTTAGACGTTTTGCAACGAGCTACCTGAACTTTGAAAATTCAAAACGGACTACCTCAACTTTGAAAAATGTGCAAATAGCTATATCCGTACATTTTCTAACGAATTTCCGTCAAAAGTTGACGAAAAATTGAACAGATGTACCTATTTGCACCTTATTCAAAGTTGAGGTAACCCGTTTTGAATTTTCAAAGTTCGGGTAGCTCGTTACAAAACGTCCAAAGTTCAGATTGCTTCTTGATATTTAATCCGGTATTTCATATTTGACTTAATCAAACTGAGTTAGTTAAATTCGTACTCTAAGCTGGGGTATACCTGAGACTTCCTAGAACATTCAACTGAGTTGGTCAAAGCTCGAAACCTTTTTCCCTTAACGTGATTGTATTCATCTTCTTGGATAGGGGCTGGCTGGATGTTCTACTTCGTGATCGTTATTCAGACCGCCATTAACACTGGAATTGGCATCGGAGCTATCCTGCTCGCTGGTGAATGCCTCCAGGTCTGCTGCTTCCACAAATAACTTTTATCATTAAAACCATGAGATAAGTTATTACCTGCTATATCTGTGTTATGTATTAACAATGATTAAGCTTTCAATTTGTTGGGGTGTCCAAGATCATGTATTCCGAACTCTGTCCAAATGGCTCCCTCAAACTATACGAGTTCATAGCCATGGTGACAGTGGTGATGATATTCCTTTCTCAGCTTCCGAGCTTCCACTCGCTTCGCCACATTAACCTCGCCTCCCTTGTCCTCAGTTTAGGGTACACAGTCCTTGTTGTCGGCGCTTGTGTCAGGGCAGGGCTTTCAAAGAATGCCCCTAACAAGGACTACTCCTTGGAAGCTTCATCGATCGCAAAGGTTCTCAGTGCCTTCAATTCAATATCAATAATCGCTGCAATATTCGGGAACGGAATATTGCCAGAGATTCAGGTGAGTTTAGGCTGAACTACGGCTGACAATTGTTTACGAAACACCATATAGAAACACGCACGGAAAAAAATCGTGTTCGTGTAAGCATATGACCAAACGATAACATGATAGCACAAAAGTATTTTCGTATCGCATTCGTATTTAAGTATCAGAACACGACACGCGTCATAACACAATAAAATTGTTTTTTTTTCAACTATAAATTTGGACTTAAAAATCTATTTTTTTAATACTTTTCTAAATAAATCTGGTTTATTAGCTTTTAAAAGTCTACTTAGATATTTAATTCATAGAGTTTGTCAATTATATATTAAACACTCGTGAAATCTGACATTTGAAGTGATAATTCTTACTATGACCAATTCGTTATTTTGATATTTTCTTATAAATCTCGCATGTAAACATATAATTAATTAACTTAACAAACACAATAATACGACATGAACACACAAAAAAAATTATGTGTCGTGTTCGTGTTGATGAACATGGCACGATAAGTTTATCGTACGTGTTCATATTTGGTAAGTGTCACACGATAAACATATTAATACACACGACAACACATATATGTTGCCTTTTCTCCAAGTTACTCATAAAAAGTGCCATGTTTTATCCTTTGACCTAGGACATTATATGTTTCATTTGCAGGCAACTTTGGCTCCTCCTGCAACCGGAAAGATGGTTAAAGGGTTAACAATGTGTTACGGCGTAATCTTTGTGACCTTCTACTCGGCTGCTGTGTCGGGATATTGGGCATTCGGTAACAAGGCGAACTCGAATATCCTCAAGAGCCTAATGCCTGATGAGGGTCCCGCTCTAGCTCCGACATGGGTTCTTGGCCTGAGCGTCATTTTTGTCCTTTTACAGCTCTTTGCCATTGGCCTGGTAAGTGACGACATTTTTACATGGTAATTAATAAGAATTGGGTTTGAAGGAAAAAAAGACGATTTTTGAGGGCCAAATAACAACCCAAATTTGCACTAATTTTGAAAATACCATATTCTGTAGGGTTTTCTTCTAAGTGACTGAATAACCCTTTTTAAAAAAATATTAAATAATAAAAAGAAAAATCTATCTTCAATTTGTTATCTAACTTTCAATTAGCCATTCTTGAATTAATGTTATTTTAAAAATTTCTCTTATTTTTATGACTTATAATACGGCCATTATCGTCCTTTTACAATAAAATCTTTGTTTAACTTGAGCGGAAAATGTAACATAATATGATGTTTACAAATTTTACTTTGTTAGTGGTAAAAAAATAATATTTTAAGGTTAAATACTAAGTTGCTAACGAATTTGCTAGCTCTATCAAATGTATTGTTAAATTGTGATATAAACTCACATTTTGTTTATTATCTTACTATATTTTTGTTTGTAACTTGCTACTAGCTAAATTTTTGAAAAAAAAAATAATATTTGTTGACTGAACTTTGAATTTTTTTCAATTTACTAACTGAACACATGCATGTCTCCGTTAATATTTAAAAGCAAATTAAATAGAGCTTATGTAAAATTAGCTAGCAATTTATTTAATTAAAAAAAAAAATCAATTAGCAAATTATACTCACATAGTTTAGCTAACAAATTTCTAATTAACCTTATTATATATATATATATATATATATATAATTCGTTGGTATTTTGATATGCAACTGGACCAATTAACCCTAACATTATGTACAAGTTTATGGACCATTATCCCGAGAGTCCCTTTCCCAACCTAGAGTTCATTTTGTAAAGTTTTTTTTTTCAGGTCTATTCACAAGTAGCATATGAAATCATGGAAAGGCAATCTGCCGATGTGAGCCAAGGGATATTTTCTGTGCGTAACCTTATCCCTCGACTCATTCTGCGAACCCTCTACATGATCTTCTGTGGCTTCTTCGCCGCCATGCTTCCTTTCTTCGGAGACATTAATGGCGTGGTAGGTGCCATCGGGTTCATCCCTCTCGACTTCATCCTCCCAATGCTTCTCTACAACATGACTTATAAACCCAACAAGAGATCGTACATCTACTGGCTCAACATCTCGATCATGGTCGTATTCTCCGGGGCAGGGCTCATGGGTTCATTCTCGTCGATAAGGAAACTTGTTCTTGATGCAAAGAAGTTTAAGCTCTTTAGCGACAACGTGGTCGACTAAATGTTCATTTAAAAAAAAACTTTACATGTTAGAATTAAATCGCGAATTTTGTGTCGCGGTTTGTGATGGTTGAAGCGGATGTAACTAACTTGACGTGTATGCTGATTCAAGAAAGTGTATATTTCACTATTGAGGCGTACCGGTAAGGTTTTGTATATCCTGAACCAACAAAATGGAAGACTAGCACTGATTTGAGTCGAGATCCATATTAAATTAGTTAATATGTGAGTTAATCGACTAACATAACGTTTAAGTCGTCCGTCCATTCAATACTTTCACCTAATATACTCGCACTACGGGAGAAGCTTTGGTTAAGGGCTTAAGGAAACGGCTCAAACAAGATTGAGCCGTGATTTTTTTTTTTACAATTATTAACGGCTCAATGGAAGTTGAGCCGTCAATTATTGAATTACCAGCTCAATTTATAGAGCCGTCATCATTATTTGCGGCTAAATATTGAAAGAGCCGCTAAAACTATTTTTTTTAAATCAAAATTCTTTTTGACGGCTCAATACTGTGAAGCCGTCATTAAAAATATTTTTTTAAAATCAAAAATAATTTTGACAGATCAATACTATTGAACCGTCATTTAAAAATAATTTTTTTTAATCAAGAGTATTTTTGACGGCCTAATATTGTTGAGCCGTTATTCAAAATCAATATTTGTTAATAAAAACTAATTTTAACGGCCCAATATTGCTGAACCGGCATTTAAAAACAAATTTTTTTTAATGAAAAGTATTTTTGACGGCTCAGATAATATTGAGTTGTCCCTGAAAATGTATTACCTGACCTAACTTCTTCTTCTCCACTTCTGTCGAAGCTCTCCTCCTCATCGCGCCACTCTTCGAATCTGTAAGTGTTTTTTTTCAATTCCTTCGACGATTCGACCTTACAGATTCTTATATATGTCTCCCCTACTTCGATTTATCAGAGAAAACAGCAAAAATCATCAATTGTGCAAACCCTAGTTTCTCCATCAAGCTTCGATTTCCAGGGAATAAGTCTCGGTTGTATTGTTTTGGGGGGTTTGTTGTCTCGTGTTGACAATGCTTCTGTTTGCTGCGTTAAATTCACTTCTTTTTGCTGCGTTAAGTTCATGCCTTCCATGCTTTGAAATTGTTCATATCTTCAATTCGTGTTGAAATTGTTCAAGACTTCAGTTCGTGTTGAAATTGTTCATCTCTTCCATGTTCAACTCAACCAATTGGTTAATGAAATTGGCACGTAGGTTTTGATATGAAGCAATGTTCCATCACGGTGTTAATAGGCACCAAAGCAAGGTTTTGATAGGCACGCAGCATCATTTCTCGGTGTTGCATCACTGTAAATTGAAAGTAGTTTTCGCTCAATGTACATGCATTTATACATTGATCACTGTTGAACATTGAAAGTATTTTTCGCGGTGTATGTTTGGAATACTGATTTGATAACATGTATTTTTAACTATATTGACATGTTTTTGTTAGGAACTTTAAAATTTAGCATGGATAGAAATTGGATGAAAAAACCAAGAATTAGCAAAGAGTATCAATCTGGTGTCAAAGACTTCATTGAATTTGCTAATAGAAATGGTTTGGTTAATGGAAAAATGAATTGTCATTGACGTAAATGCAAAAATGGAAAATATCACGTGGGAGAAGAAGTAGAAAGTCACTTGATTTGGAATGGTTTCTTAGTTGACTATACAATATGGTGTTTTCATGGTGAATCTTGTCTACAAACTCAGCCCACTATAAACCAAGAAATGAATAGTTCTATAAGGAACAGTGATTTGGATGGACAAGGTGAATTGCAAGATTTATTTCATGCTGCCATGGGATCTGGTTCGTCAAACACTGTGCAAGATAATATGTCAGTTGATGGTGATAATAACGCTTCAGGATCAGAACAACAGAATGTTGGCTCTGAAAAAATTTCACCTCTTCAAAAATTATTTTGTGAATGTGAAAAATCATTATATCCCAATTGTGAATCATTCACAGTGATATCATTCATCTTACACATATGGAATATAAAAACAGTTGGTGGTTGGTCTCATAAATAAGTTGATATGTTGTTTGAAGTATTAAGAATTGCATTTCCTTCAACAATTTTTCTGGTTTCTTATTATGATGCTAAGAAATTGATTACATAATTGGGTCTTGGGTATGATAAGATACATGAATGCCCAAATGATTGCACGTTGTATTGGGGTTAAAATGTTGAACATTCCAGTTGTCAAACTTGTGGTCTTTCGAGTTGGGAAAATCATAAAAAAGACCTAGCAGAAGTTAATATAGAAGAGACTACTTCTGGAAAAAAGAAAAAACCTGCCAAAGTATTACGATACTTTCCCTTATATATGTCAAAGGATATTGCATATTCGATGCGATGACATAAGGAGGGTCAAACAATGGATGGAGTCTTGAGACATCCCGTTGATGCATTGGTGTGGAATTCATTCGATGAGCGTTACCCAAATTTTGCATCTGACCCACGAAATGTCAGACTAGGATTAGTCAGTGATGGTTTTAATCCATTTAGGACGATGAGTGCAACTTATAGTACATGACCTGTTTTAATAATTCCTTACAATATGAAGCCATAGTCGTGCATGAAGAAGTCGTCTCTTATACTGTCAATGGTCATCCCTAGTGAAAAAGGTCCCGGAAATGATATAGATATTTATCTTAAACCACTAATCGAAGAGTTAAAACAATTTTGGAATTATGTTGAGGCATATGATGCGTTGAAGGGTGAACATTTTACACTTCGTGCATCACTCATGTGGACTATTAATGATTTTCCTGCATATGCTAATTTGTCTAGTTGGAGTACTAAAGGTCGAGTTGCATGTCCTATATGTGCTTATTCAACTGAGTCTTTGTGGTTGGAAAACAGTGGCAAATACTGTTATATGTGTCATCGACAGTGGTTACGCATAGATCATCCATTCCGTCTTCAAAAAACGGAGTTTGATGGTACAACTGAGATGCGGCTTTCACCAACACCTCTTTCTGGTGTGCAAGTTTTTGAGCAAATGAGGAGGTTAACAAATAGTTATGGTAAATGCAGTAAGAAGCGATCAAGATATTGTAACAACATATATGTTGATACAACATATGAGGATGAAGATATTTTGGAGAGAGATGATTACTCTGAACAAGGTGCCTCGACATCTACTCAAAACAGTATTTTGTGGAAGAAGGTGCCTCGAAATCCCAAGATGTATATACACTTATATTATATCTATATTATTAGGTTAATAACCAAATCGTTAGCATAGTTTTTGGCACTTTATAAATTTCTACCTAAACTTTGCATTTTTAAATTTTGTTATATGTACTTTTGGAGTTGGGACAAATTGTTATCTCCGTTAAAAATATGGACGGAAAATGATGTGGCAACACATGATTGATTCATAATTTAGAAAACTAAATGTTTTTTTAAAAATACCAAAAAAAATGTAAAAAAAGATTGATAAAATAAAAGTTTTAAATATAACATTTTTATTTAAAATATGAAACAAAATTAAAAGACTAATTATTTTTTTGTTTGATAAAAATATTATAATAAAAACTCATATTCTCCCTATTAACTTTCCAGTTTTTTTTAAGATTTTGTTAGTATTCTTAATATATATATATATATATATATATATATATATAAATCATAGACAAATCATGTGTTATCACGTCATTTTCGTTCATATTTAATGAAAAACTTAATTGAGGTAACAATTTGCCAAAATGTTAAAGTTTAGGTATCAATTTCTAAAAAACAAAAGTTTGAGTACTGATATGTAAAGTATCCAAAGTTGTGATAAAACTTAACTGAGGTAACAATTTGCCAAAATGTTAAAGTTTAGGTAGCAATTTTTAAAAAAACTAAAGTTCGAGTACCTATATGTAAAGTATACAAAGTTGGGATAGTGATTTAGTTTTGGGAAAAGTATGAAAATGGTGCAACATGTTTCACCAAAATGGTTTTCCAACCCACATGATGGTTTTAGGTACAACATGTTTATAAAAAATGGTTTTGGGTATTTCCGTCTAACTTCTGTTGAATATGTACGTTAATATAACACGTGCTATGTCACGTGACTGCCTATAAAAGCTAAATTTTGAAATACCATTCCTGCCCATTCCGTCTAACTTCTGCCCGTTCGGTTCCTTGTCGGCATTGCATCTTCATCAAAATTTGGAGGCGATTGTTGTGTTTCTGCTGCATCTTCACCACCTAGATTTGTTGTGTTTCGAAGATTTCATTTACACAGACGAACTGAATTCAGGATTGATTGGGCGTAAAGAACAAAATTCATCTTCTTCTCCTTCACACGCTCTGCCATCTCTGATTCTCTATCTCCTTCTTTAGCTTAGAGAGGAAGCCAAGCTTGTGACGCACAGCAGCGAACAACTTCCCGATTTCAGCATACCCAGAAACAAGCATGCTCTTTTTAAGGACTGTTGTTGGGAAGCCAAGGAGGAGCTTGGCAAAAAATAATTAATGTTATGCCCATGAGTGGAACTAGAATCTTTTGCTAAATTCATGATTTTCATCAGCTTCCTCATCTTAATCAAGTCAGAGACTATGCAAATTGCTTATCTTGAATTCACAACAAACCCAGGATCTTCATGTTAAGAGCTTTTATGAATACCTTCTCAACAACGCCTTCCTGCCTTATTAATGATATATAACTTCACCGTCCAAAACAAGAAATGAGAGCACTTTTCAATCTCTTGAATTGGACTCTGATTTTGAATTTAAAGATAGTGAAGCTATTTCAACTTTTTCAGTGATACTTTAGTAAGGGTTCATATTCCACCTGCAAATAATATATTAGGAAGGTGACACTGAAGGTAAGACTTTCCATCAAAATTTGGAGGCATATCAGTCTCATCATTACTCCAATCATCGTTCTCATCACCATCATATTCAATGTCATCATCACTATCATCAAGACAGAGCATTTCAGTAACTGTTCTGTGTGTGAATGAAAAACAGAGCATTGCAGTAATTGTTCTGTGTGCCGATCCAGGTAAGTGTCGATCCAATCTTCCTTGTGTTGTTCGATAGATAGTGTTGTGTATTGAATGTGTCGATCCAGTAATGTCTCACCGTTTCATTTCAATGGAGATCACAAGGAGGCCTCTCTCTCTGGATGTTCTGTTTGGAACGACAGACGAGAGGAAGTTCGGTTCTGGAGAGACTCACAAATAAGACAGAAGAAGGGTAAAGTGGAAGGGTATTTAGGTATTTTTAAATTTATTTTCTAAAAATAAAAAATATATAGAAGGTCACGTGAGAAAAGCATGACTACTTCATAACAGAATTAAACGTTTGGTGGACGGAAGGTTCATTTACCATCATTTTCCAACGTATTTAACCATTAACCATCGTCCAAAAACAAGTGGTACCCAAAACCATTTTGGTGAAACATGTTGCACCATTTTCATACTTTTTCCTTTAGTTTTTAACCCTATATTATTTTGGATTACATACTTACTTAGTAAGTTATATTCTACAAGTTTGAACTAAAAATTAACACATGTCAACATAAATAATCAAATATGTAATTTTTTATATATAAATATCAAATACGTGCGCATCGATTTCATAGTTGCCATTCATCGTGTTAATTATTTATAGGTTTCGATCGCTTTTGCATGAGGTTGTTGACCACGAAAGAACCATGTGGTCTTTTCCAATTGCCCTAACAATACATCAATTTTTCCAATCCGCGTCGGTAGGGTCAACAATGGAAAAATATTCGACAAATTTAATAATTATATATACTATATTATCGTGAAGCATAATAAACGTTCAAATTCGCTTTTCATTTGGTTAGTTTAAAATAAAAATAAGATAAATTTTGCAAATCATAGTCATGATGTAGCACGAACAATGAATAAAGTTGTGGCAAATATTTTTAGGGTTAAATATGAAAAATAAACTTTGGCTAAATTATTTTTGATGAATTATTTTTCATTATGTTGATTTTAGATAAAATCGTTCCTCCATCCAAGAGTTCGGTTAATTTTAATGATTGTACAAACTTTGAAAACGTGATAACACAATTGAACCACACTGCAAAAAAAAAATAATATGTTTTTTAAAATATGAAATAAATACAAAAAATCATTAAAAAACTTATTTTTTCTATATAATATTTTATTAAAATATTAAATTTAAGAAGTAGTTTTTTCAAATAAAAAAGTACAAGTATGATCGAAAAAATCAAGAATATATTCAAATATGAAATTTATTTTATAATATATAATTAATATGAATAGATCAAAAGTATTCTAAAAAATCTGGGATGTACGTATACGCATAAACACGATTAAGTATATGTATTAAATATTTGAATTTGTAATTGTACATGTTTTTGAATAACTTGTGGATTTCAAAACTTGATTGTGAAATTAATTATGAATTTTGTGGATTTCGTATTGTATTGTTTCGTATCGTGTGACAGAACTCTTGTCATGTATATATGAAGTTTTTTTTGCTCAAAGAGTTAATAGTGCATATCACGTGTGATCTGTTTAATGATCGCGCCGTGTTCGTGTTTTTAGTTTGGAAACGCTTTTAAGAACTATCAATTTATACACGACATGATTAATGACATCACACGAGACGAATTGTGACACCTAGTTACAACTTATATCAAACATATTATATTTTTTCATACTTAAACCATATTTTTAAGGTAGCTAAACCCTAAACTACTACAATTGTAATGTTAAACCCTAAACTACTGCAGCGAAGACATGCCACCCTAAAAATTAACATTTACGGTGCGTTTGTTTGACGGAATTCGGAATTCGGAATACGGAATAGGAATTGGGAATAAGGAATAGGAGTTAAAAATGAAGTTGTTTTTCTGGTGGAATTGAATAGAACGGAATAAGGAATTCTGTTGTTTCTTTGGTGGAATTGTGTACGGAAAAGGAATGGAATGTGGTAAAATGACATATTTGCCCCTCTTTGTATATGTATAGTATATAATAAAAATAATTTGTATTAATTAATTATAATACTTTAAAATATTAAAAACGTTTATTAAAAAAATATATTTAAAAATGATTTTTTTTTAAATTTTTTTAAAAAGACCAATTTATTAATTCTATTTAAAAAAAAATAAAGAATGTAAACATGACCACATACGTAATACAAAATGTTGTTAGTCACCACATACATTATACAAAACGTGGGTTTGTCCTTAATCAGTTTAGTAAATCATTATATAAACATTGTTAAATTGAATTGTTTTATTATTTTAATTTAATTTTAAATACTAATTTTGATTTTGATTTTGGTATTTTTTTTTGAATTTTCAGTTTAAATAAAAAAAACACTCAAAAATCTATAGTACAAATTAGGGGTAATAAAAAACACAGTTGTTGATATGTCTGAGTGGTTAAGGAGACAGACTTGAATTCTGTTTAGCTACGACCGCGCAGGTTCGAACCCTGCTGTCAACGTTTGGAGATTCTGTTTATCAGAATCAGCTGATGGCACGCTTGTAAATTCTGCAAAATGGCGAGGGCAATTTGGTCTTTTTGCAGCTGATTCCGGATTCCGACCCGTGTGGGCTTAGGAAATCCGAGGTTTTTACCCGGATTCCCTAAGCCCGGACCGCCCGGAATCCATTTTCAAGGAATGGCCAATTCCACCAAACGAACATGGGCTTACGGAATCCGTAAGCCCAAATCCATAGCCATTCCTTGAAACGAACGGGCCATTAGGTTCAGTTCGAAATTGTAAAAATAATATGAATCTAAAAAAAATAAAAAATCAGAACCACATTTCCAATTCCAACTGAATTAGTCTCACATTTGAGCCTAAAATTGAAAGTTTTTTATTATATATATATATATATATAAATAAAACCATTTTTCTTATATAGAGCTCGATTTTTTATTTCATTGTCGATGCACGTTCCTTATATTTTGGGATATAAAAAATGAAAGAACTTAAAGATTGAAATGATGAATTAATAACCTTAATTTTTTATATGATTGATATCCTTTTTGATACACAATTAGGCTAATATAGTACCAAAATTTATATATATTGCATATTGCATGTCTGTCGAAATCCCTAATATTGTTGAGGATATTAATTTTTTAGTTGGATGCTAATCTGCAATAATGTGTCAGGAAGGGTAGTTTATTAATTTATTTCCTCATATATCTTTAGCATATTTTGATTAAATTATCTGGATTAGGATATTTTGATAATTGTATACGTAAATAAGAAAAATGATTAATTATACGAAAAAAATATGATGCATTTCTTTATATGTACTCTTTATACTCTACCTTAATGTATTTTTTTAAATTGTGTTTTTTAATTATTAATTAGAAAAAAATACATAAAATTTTAAAATAAGAAATATTGAAGGCTAAAGTTTTACGATGTAAAATAAATACTGACACTAAAAAAATGATTTATTAACTATCATATATATATAATGTTGTTTTACCATTTTAATTAGTATGGTTGACTCTCTTTAACATTTATATTTGTACATTTAAAAAATAATAATTGTGAGTTGTTTAATTTCTTTTATAATGGTAACTTTATACTTTTAATTATGCATGTTACATTATATTTTTACTTATACTATGCAAATTATAATACATAACCATTATATTTTTACTTAAAGAATGAATAATGTTCTCCTCTATACTATATGTTTATTTATTTATCTCCACGTTGACGCGTTCCTCTCTATCTAATTATTCTGGTCAACAGTCAGATAATTGATTTGGTTGGATCAATATTTTATAATCAATTATATTTTCTGCTTATATTTAGTAGAAAAAACTGAATTTTATTGAAATTATAGACTCGTATTATTTTTACAATTTCTTAAAATATATAATCAAAATTTATTTTTTTAAGTATCTTCAATCAAACTATCTATAAGGTTTAACACTTCGTGTTTTAATTAGTTAAAAGTTTATGGTTCGAACTTTAGAAATGAAAAAAAAAATCTTCATGCTAAGCACTAAGACCCCTTGAAGTTAAATTAGTATAAATTTGGAGCAAGAGTCTCAATAATAAGGAAAAAAAAAGAAGAAGAAAATATCTTCAATGAATCACATTTATTATTTTTATAGTAATTATGGTGGTTAGTTGAACATTATGATCATATAATTTAATTAATAATTATTATTACTAATTCAAATTCTTTCATTATACCTCAAAGAATATGATTTGTTACAGAAAAAAAAAAAAAAAAAAACTTCAAAGGACTTCTCTTCTTCTTCTTCCTTTTCCATCTCTCTTCATAAATGTGAAAGGTGATCGAAAGAGTGTGAACTGAAATATTAATGGTGGATATAGCGCGTACGTGAGCGTTCGCCTCGCCTCTTCTTCTCTTCCTTTTACCTCCGTTACGCGTCCTCTTCTACCACCTACCATTGTAGATCAATCCTCTCTTTCAAAACCCCATTTCTTCTCATCTCTGTAATCTTTATCTCTGTAAACCCTTCCTCCTCGACTGCCATGGAGAAACCCTCGCTGAACCTCGACCAGTCCAAGTCCGCCGTGTGGGACTGCGGCAGCACGCTCTACGACTCCTTCGAGCTCAAATCCTTCAAGCACCAGCTCGACTCCGCCATATCCGCCAGAACCATGTCGATGCCCCACCTCCCTAACCGCCACGTCTCCGCCGCCGCTCCTCCTCCGCAAACACTTGCCAAGAAGCCGTTCAAGCTCTCCCGATCGATCAACAAGCTTATCAGATCCATCTTCCGGTCAAAGCAGAGCTCCCGTTTCAAGGACAAGGCGGCGGCGCGTGACGGATTCTACGTCCTATACGACAAGACCGGTGCATTGACCACTATTCCGGAAGTCTCGGAGATTGACCACTACTTGGAGTCTCTGTCTCCAGAAGTCAACGCCTTGGCGCGGAGGACGACGTCGGAGAGATTCGCTGCACCTTCCATCAGAATAACACCGAGCTTCAGGTAGAAACCAAAGATAATAATACTATTATACGTGATTGTAGTTTATGTTGGTTGGATGGACGTAAATATGTTGAGTTTAGTGTCTGATTTTTTTTTTTTTTAATTTGAAAAAAAATAATTATGACAATAGAAGATTAGTTAGGGTACGATGTGAGTATGACAAATATCATAACAATATTATATTTTAAATTGAATATCATAACCATTACGGCTACAATTTTCAATATCATAACCGTGATTATTAACACATGTAAAATGTAATGGAGCACCATGAATGTTATATTAATAAATACATAAAATTGTATTAAAGCCAACCAACAAAATATTCAACAGTAACATAATTCAATATTAACACCATTAAAAATAACATTAATACCATTTAACATTAACATCATTTGATTAGAGTTCACCCTCATGAAATCTTAAAGTATATTTATATAATTATTATATTTATATAATAATCATGGTTATAACTAAAATACCATAACCATTAGGGTAGAAAATTCATTACTATAATCGCACCACACCATTATTATAACTACGATTTTTAATTTTTTACCGCACCATTGCCGACCTAAGATGAATATGTTTGTTAAAGTATGGTGTTCATATTAATAAGACAAATTTTTGGATGAATGAGTTTTAACGTTTAGCATCTATTGGTACGTCGTATCATGGGAATTAATTAGATTTATCTTTTAATTTGTTAGGTAACATTTTTCCTCTATTTTACGTACGTCAGTAGAACACGAGGTATATGCATGGCAAGTAATTCAATATCTGTAAATATCATGAAGGGTTATTACTTGGAAAATGCTAGAAAGGCGTTGGTTATTGAGTTAATTAACTACTTGGTATTTGTAAATTAAGTTTTTAAATAATTTACTAATTGAATTTTTCTTTTAAATAAATTGTTAATTAATTTTTAATTTGCCATCTCTATATAATTTATTGTTAAATAGTGATAAAGACATACACATATCAGCTAATAAATTGTAAAATTCAGCTGGCAAAGTCCAATTTTTTGTAAAATTCAGTTAACAAATGGAAATTTTTCAAAAGTTCAAGTAGTGATAAGTACAAAATACAAAATAAGATACTATGCAAAATATAAGTTTATGTCATAATTTGCCCGTATGAGATATGGTCTTATAGATCATTTTTAAATGCAGGTGTATTTTGACATTTTCGTTAAAAATATTTTTTTCAGTCGTTATTATTTGCGAACTATCGTGTAATGGTATCTATTAGAGTGATGATCTCCACCCTATCGTAGGTGAAATGTGTATATGAGGCCTCCACATTGAAGTAATCATGCATCTACTACAATGTGAAAGATACCGTTGACATTCTCAAAGTCGGACAAATCCACACACATACATGTACGTGGATCTAATGTCCAATGGTAATCCTAGGGTTTGCAGAATCATCAACGTAGAGTAAATAGCAATAATAATAATGAACCAAAATCAACCATAATTATAAATTGTTTGTAACTAAACATTACTAACTCTATCATGTTATCACGAACAAGAAAAAAAAAATGGCACTTTTTTTGGCTCTATGAAATGCAGAATAGTTGGGTCTATGAAAATTATGATGCTTTTTTTTTCTTGTTATTATTGTTTAGGTAAGATTCATCTGTTGGCGTAAATATTTCTTGTATACATAATATTTGATTATTTTTCTATTTGTAAATTTATTTATTTATTTTAAATAAGTTCATTTGTTGCCGACGGAAAACTTACGTCGGCAAATAAATATTTACCAACGAAAGTTTTGTCGTCGGTATAAACATATTTACCGACGAAATATTTCGTCCGCAAAAACGTAAGTTTTGATGGAAAAATCATCTTTGCCGACAAAAATTCTATTGGAAACATATTTTTTTACCAACGAAAAATATGTAATATATTTCGTTAGTAAACTTTTGCCAACGGTGCATTCGCTGATGATATTTTTACCAATGAAAATTTTGTTTTACCGGCGAAATTTTGTTTACCGACGGAATAGTAATGTTTTACAGACGGAATAATTGCGTCGATAAATGCCAATTTTTCAGTAGTGGTTGATGATACATAAATGATGAATTAATGATTTTCAATGATCACAATAATTTTGTGTGAACATGAATAGGACTGTTAATGGTTAGGGTATGGTACGGGTATGACAAATATCATAACCATACCATATTTTTAAACCAGATACCATAACCATAACCATAATCATAACCATTACGGGTACAATTTTCAATACCATAACCATTAAAATAACTGTAGTTATTAACCATAGTTTTACCCGTATACTCATCACCCATGTTTATTCCACATATGTAATATAATAAAAGATCAAAAAATTTATTTTAAAAAATATATAAATTTATATTGTCAACAATAAAAATATATAAAACTAACATCATGATTATTTATTACCTATATGTACAATAATTTCCATTATTTAGTATATATTAGTTTATTAATAATAAATAATTATTATATTTATCTAATAACCATGAGTATAACTCAAATACCATAACTATAACCAGTTGAAAATTCATCACCATCACCGTACCGCACCATAATGGTACGGTTAACCATATTAAACAGTAACGGTTATAATCATGATTATGAATTTTTCAACGCACCATTGCCGGCCCTAAACAATGATGAATAAGGTTCATCCTTTGCAATCACAATTCCTCGCCACGAGATTAACTGTGTAACGTTGTTCGCCATGTAATATATATCTGCATTTCTCCCCATACAAATACGCAGTAGCCTCCATCATGCAAGAATATTTCTATATCAACACCAGGAAATCTCACACATTCTTTTACCATTCACGTCATTTTACTAACTCCTTCTGATACTGTATTTAACCTATAAAATGTTAGTTTTACCAACACCCTAATAAAAGGTGTACCCTTCAAAATTTTGTTAAGTATCACATATTGATTTATTGTCATGACATCGATAACCACATTGTAGGGTTGGGCATAAAAAACTGATACGACTGAACTGAACCGTACCTTTTGTGAACCTCACCAGTTTTGAACCGATTAGGCCGAACCGGTTCACAAACCAAATGTTTGTTTTGCAAAAAATGGAGCAGTTCAAAAGAGACAAAAAACTGGTTCACAAATGGTAAACTGTACCACTTCTTGTATCGGTTTTAATATAATATTATATTTAATTATTAAAATATATACTCTAAACCATTAGACCAAAGTTGGTTCGATGATGATTTACAATCTAGATTAGTATAATGTATTATGGATGATGGATGATGGTTTATGTATTATTATATATATATAAAGTGGTCCGGCCGAACCGATTCAGAACATGTACAGTAAATCAGCTAAAAATTGGAGCGATAAACCGTACATTTTTAAAATGCGTTAAAATTACTGTTCATTCCCACCGCTGCCGCATTCTATGCTCGAAAAACCAGTACTAAAATCACACATCAAACATATCAAATCGTAACACTGTGGTCAATAGCTTCACTAGACCTTTCTGTAAAAGATGGCCTGGAAAGACGTTGGGCCTTGACGGTATACATCAGCAGATCTTGGGCCGCTCCAAAGCGGCAGCCGTAATTTCTCCGACGGGGACGTGGATTCGAATAGAACCGTTCGATACGGTTGCAGCGATGTCGCTCGAAAGGCAAACCTCCGACGCCGGGGAACTCTGATCAAGAACCCTAGCGACTCTGTAGTCATTACAAAGGGTTTACTTCATCTGCGGATTAAGCTCAATCGCCATTATTGAAGAATGGACAAATCTTTGGTGAAGCTCGAGAGGGGCACCACGTGCACGTCCTGGAACTACAGCGGCCAGAGACTTGCTGCCGGATTCCTAGATGGGATGGTTGCCATCTTCGATGCTCGGGACCCTGCTTCTTCTTCGTTTAACTGCAGTAACCGATTTAAGGTTTCTCTTCTTGCTAGATTCTCTCCTTTTCTACTGCCATTTCATTTTGTAGTCACCGCTGTGAATTCCCATTGTGCGTCTGCGCTCCAACTGAATGGAGATGGTGAAAGCTTCTGTATATGATGTTTTGATTGCTCAAGCTTTTGCTGTTCCTGGTTTCTGGTATAGCTTGAGTAGGCTTTCACTTTGTTTCCCAGGTGCACGACAGCAGCATCAGGAAAATCAATTGGGTTCCTCCTGAGTATGGTGATGCAGTAGCTTGCATTTGCAATGATGGAAGTTTCTACATTTGGGAAGAGCTTGCAGAAGGTGATTTAAGATTTAAGCCTCTTGACATTTTTTTGGTGCGAACCCCCCCCATAAACGAGGGTTGACAATTTTTTCAAGTGGATGGTTAATACGTTGAGATGACTGAAGCTGTTAGGTCCATTTAGAAGAAGTTAGGCATAGAGCTTGAATCTTCTCTTCAGAATAATTGCTAGAGAGGTTTTTGATTGAACTTTAATATAACCTTATTAACTAGAGGCAAAAAAAACGTCAATCTTAAGTTTTCTGCTGATGCAGATTCTCTTTCTCCCCAATGGAAACTTTCTGAATCCTTTAAAGGCGGTTCGTCAAAAGTGTTAGATGTCCAATTTGGAGTATCTCCTACAAACTTGAAAATGGTGAGACTTAAGTTCATCTTTTTTTACTTTTATCCTTTTCGACTAATGTTTAGTATATATATCTTCTGTCTGTTGGCTATAAGGCATAAACTAGACAAAAGAACAAGAAATCTTTTGTTACTGGACAGATATAGTGTTTCCAGTTGGTCATATGAGCGTTGCTATTGTGAATTATATCTTGTTTTCCACTTCTTGCGGAAGTGCACTAGAGATAGAGTGTTAGACTGTCAATTAAAGTATTTCTTATCGATATCTCATTAATCTGGGAATGGTAACTTGCAAAATTTGCTCATAGAAAAAATTTACTATGCCATGGCAGTGTAGAGGTTCTTTCACTACGTTTAGCTGTAACTGCACTTCAACTTTTGTGTTTACAGATTGCTGGATACTCAAATGGATTTATAAAAATCTTTGAGCAGATGAATCCATTGGAGCTTAAGAATTGGCAACTTCAGGTGATGTTGCTTGCGCAACTGCTTTAAAGCCTCTTATGTTTTATTCTAATATGGCGTTGCTGTTGCTACTTGCTAGAATGCAAAAAACAAACTCGTTCTAGCTTTATTAGCATGATTTATCTTCACTTTTTGCTGCATGCTCTGATGTCAAAGCAAAAGAATATATATACTAATTCTTAGTACTTCTCCATAGACTGACATCCTCATTGTCTTCAAGATTCTCCTCTTCGGCAGTTGCTCCTAGAGTTTCTAACATATATTTTTTATTCCCATTTTCCTTAGATTTGTATAGTTAGGCAATTCTCTCTGTCTACTTTAACCAAAGTATGGCCAATAGTTTATCGTAACATTGTAAAAGTCAGTTGTTGGTGCTAGTGAAATTTTTTGGTCTAGTTTTTCTTGTTACATCTGAGACACATACTTGTTCTTTCCAGGCTGAGTTCCAGAATGTAATCGACTCTGTTTCGACATTTGGGAAGGCAGTTTGTTCATCTGCATCAGTTTCTTGGAATCCTGTGAGAGGTGAAGGCCAAGAGTCAAGCTTCGTTCTTGGTTTCAGTTCGGATACACCCCAATTAAATTCCTCCAAGGTACTGCTTGATTCTTTGTGACTTCCTATCAAAAGGCTATATGTATAATGTACAGTAGTAGTCTTGTTTGAAAAGGACATTCCTTCATTCTGTATTCCTCTTTGAACTTGGACACACCTCTTTTGCATTGACCATAGAAGATCATGTGAAACTAATGCATGTCTAAATATCCTACTACATTTAACAGGTATGGGAATTTGATCAAGCTCATCATAGATGGCTTCCTGTTGCAGAGTTGGCTTTGCCTGAGGACAAGGGTGATCGGGTATTTTCTGTGTCATGGGCACCCAATATTGGCAGGTAAAATTGTTACTTATTCTTCTACTTGCAGCTGTTCAAGATTAATTAATATATGCCAATGAAGATAATCTGAAAAACAGACCTGAAATTTGGTACGGTGTTCGAGGCCATTGCCCCCTGAACTATTAGAGATATTGAAAACTAGTCTTAAACTAATGATTTGTTTGTCCCCTCTGAAAATTATGCCATTGTTTCTCCTAGGCCGTATGAGTTGATAGCTGTAGCAACTGAGAAGGGAATAGCAATATGGGTGATTGGCACAAACCCCGATAGGGATGGAAGGCTTTCAGTGGAAAGAGTTGCTTTGCTTTGTGGTCACCAAGGAGAGGTAATCACTTCAAAACTACTACTACCTAGAGGAAGCTGTATGATCACAAATTATTACTGTTTTTTATGTATAGGCGTGGCAACTGGAATGGGACATGAGCGGGATGACATTGGCGAGTACGGGAAGTGACGGGGCAGTGAGGCTTTGGCAATCTAACTTGAGCGGTGTTTGGCAAGGCCAAGCTGTGTTTCAACCCGTTTCTTAATAACTCCAACCCAATGAGCTGAACGCGTTATCATCTTGATCTTGAATTGATTCGTGTTTAATGACTGATTCTATTTACATATGTTTGTGTACCCAAACACTCATTCCTATGGATCACATTTCTACCTAGTGAAGGTTGAGCCAGTAAATTGACTAAGGACAGAGACAGCAGCAATGTGCACCCCTCATCATTACATTATGACGTAGTATGTTCTATGGTAAGTACAAGAGAAAATGTTTTGATACGTGTGGACTACGGTTGTATATGGTTAGGGTATGGTCATGGTATGACAAATACCATAACCATACCATATTTTTAAACCACATACCATAATCATAACCATTATGGGTATAATTTTCAATACCATAACCATTAAAATAACCGTGGTTATTAACTATGGTTTTATCCGTATATCCATCTGCATTCAACACATGTAATATAATAAAATATCGAAAATTTTATTTTAAAAAATATATCAATATATATTACCATCGTATGACTTTGGCGCATTCAATTTTCAACAATTTTAAATTTTCAGTTATATAATTTATATTTAGTATATTATATAAATTAGTTTATTAATAATAAATAAATATTATATTTATATAATAATCATGGGTATAACTCAAATACCATAACCATTATGGGTAGAAAATTCATCACCATAACCGCACCGCACCATAATGGTACGGTTAATCATATTAAACAGCAACGGTTATAAGTTTTTAACCGCACCATTGCCGACCCTAATGTGGACTCACCGGATTGACGGTTGTATTGTGAGCCTGATCATTACATTAATATTCTCTTTGTGTGAGTATCGAAAATAACAGAGATTTGGGGTTTGGTGTAGGGTTTACTATATTAGCCCTTTCTTGAAAGCGTATGTTAGATTATGCTTGGACATAATTTAAGGTGTGACTGGTAGTTGTTGGAATATGTGTTAAATGAGTGAGCTCAATATGAGAGTTTATTGTCTAAGCCCCATGGGCCATGACACTGTTGTTAGTTCTAACGAACTTAGATTTGGTTCAGTGTCTTGCTCCATATAATTTCCCTCTGTATCTATATACAAATGAGTTCTAAAATTTTAAGATATATGCTTGACAACATTCTAAAAGTTGTTTAGAGATTTCCATTCAGTATACGAGAGCTATATAGACTTTAATTTTTAAGTGAGAGACACGTAGATTCTTAATGCATTTGGATTCAATCTTTCCACAACGACAATATGAATCTCTTAGGAGTCCGCTCGGACCGGTCTTTTTGACAAGACCGACCTCAACCCGAAATTCCGGTCATCACTTGTGGAGGACCGAAACCGATTTTGATCCAAAAAACCTGTCCGAGTCGGTCTTGCTTGACTCAAGCCGGTCTCGGTCTTGGACCGAAATTTTGAGTAAAAAAAAAATTCCACAATCGTGACAAACCACAACAATCGGAATCAACAATCCACAATCGGACAAACAATCGTGACAAACAATTGGACAAACCACAACAACAATCGTGAAATGTTTGGCCAAATTCAAAGAAATCGGTTTGAGGAAGAAAGAAATCGGTTTAGGGTTAGAGGAAGAAAACGCCTTCCGGGTTTGACTTCGATGAAATCGAAGAAGAAAAATGATCAAATTTGCTAACCTTACCTCATCGACGATGTTCCCATGGTTATGTCGAGGAGGGGAGATTCTCACGGCGGAGGATACGATGCCTGAGGGTGCCGAAACCGACGACAGAGGAGAGGATGATCCTCCTTGGTGGCAGACAACGACGCCGGAAGAATCTCCTACCAACGACGACGAAGAATCTCCAGCTGAAACTGACAGCGAGGAATCTCCAGCCTCTAGAGATGGTGAGGTTGGGTGAAGAGTGGACGGAGACAGGAGAAGAGAGGAAGAGAGAAGAGCCGAAGAGAGGACTGAAGTTGAAGAGTGTCGAGAAGCAGATGATGACTCCCGGAGAAGGCTAACATAAATGCTAGAATTTAATTAAATTCAGTCTGGGCCAGTCCTAATCGGGTTTTGGGGGAAAAAGTTTGAGACCGAGACCGTGACCGACCTTGGAGAAAAAAACGTATGCTCGATCTCAGTCCTAGTAGATCCGATCTCAGGCCGGTTTTATCTGGATTTCGATCCAGACAATCGTTTTTGTATCTCTAAGTCATAATTCTAACTATGTTTCGATTCATACTTCTGAAATATTAATCGTTAAGGTAAATATTATTCTCTTAGTTAATATCGATTACTTAGTGACCATTTTTGGTCAACCAACAATTGGCTAGGATGTTTAGCTCACACTGAGTGACGAAAAGATTTTATTATTTTCATGTTTTATGCCTTCTGTATTTAAATAAATTTTATAGTTTTAATTAATCAAAATTTCAATATCTTCTTATTTGAATATCATTGAATGGAAGATCAGTGTTATAAAAACCGGACCAGACCGGCGGTCCGATTGGGAACCAGACTGGCAGTCTAACCGGGAACCGGACCCCTGTCCGGTTTGGTTCAGCTAAAAGGCTGAAATGCATATGAACAGTGTTTGAACCGGGTTGGACCGACTGATTTTCCAAAAACCGTCCAGTTTTACGAAAACCAATCTGTTCGCGGTTCTAGTTTTTTTTGGGGTGGTTTAATTTTTTTGGGTGGTTCTCTTCGGTTTAAACCGACTTCGTCGGTTCGACCGAGCAACTTCTTCGGTTTAGAAATTATGTTTAAAGTTTAGACCTATTGTGTTTGATTTTGAAACTATTGTGTTATGTATGTTCAAAGTTTGAGGTAATTATGTTGTTATATTTTGTTTGAGAGTAATGTGTATGTTTTAGACTATGTAATTTGTGTGTGTTTGAAGTAATTATGTGTTTGAGACTATGTAGTTTGTAATTGTATTTTCAATTTTTTTTTTTGTTTGTGAACAGTGAACCACACGTCGAACCGGGTCCAACCGGATTGAACCGACCGAACCAAGAACAGGACCCCTCGTCGGTTCGAGGACCGATCCGGTTCTGATAACAATGTGGAAGATGCTATTGAAGTTTTCATTTAAAAAAGTTATAATGCAAGAATCAACTCTTATTATAAATAACTTTTTCGTGATTCTTTTGACAAAAAATTTCATGTATTCACGTATTTAAAAAAGTTAATGATGTCAATAGTACCTTATATTTAATTCATGTTATCGAATGATACTTTAAATTTTTTTGGATTAACGTATGGTACCCTATATTTGAGAATGTTGTCATTTAGTCTATTTGTTAGTCGCCCATTACATTATTCTGTTAAATAGTAGGGGTGAGCGGTTTCGGGTACCCTGTAAATTTAAGGGTTCCCGGAACCTACCCAATTTAATACAGGGTATGTAAACTTGAAACTGGAACATACCAATTTACTTTTGGAACCGGAACCTGTTTGTATAAACGGTTCTGAGTACCTTGTTAGGAACCTGTTTCTTTTTGGTCCTTGTTCTGTTTCATTTCGATTTCGGTTACATAATCCATTGCAGTTCCAAACAACCAAAAAAAAAGAACAACAACAATGGCCGCCAGTGGAGAAACAGAGATCGAAAGGCACCATGAGGTTGGCCACAAGAGTCTTCTACAGAGTGATGCTCTCTAGGTAAATTAAAAAATAGCAAGAAAAACACAGTAGACTCTCTCTCTCTCACCTGATCTGTATTAGACTCTGATTCGTGACGTTTGAATATTGTTTTGTTGTTGATGATGCAATATATACTGAACATCAGCATGTACGGTAGGGAGCCTGGGTCGATGAAGGAGTTGCGAGAGGTGACTGCTAAGCATCCAATTATCCATGGTGGGTTCAGTCATTGTCATCATTCATCCTTTAGCTTTAGATTTTTAATATATATATATATATAGAGAGAGAGAGAACCGGTTCCAGTTCTGATTACTTTAGGGTACCCAGCTAGGAGAATTAGATCCATAACCGAATAAATAGGTTCTTAAATTTTTTTCTCGGAACCTACACTATTTTTAAAACGTCTATCTGAAACCTACCCGAAGTGTCGGTTCCGGATAGGTTTCGGGTTCAAATGGGTAATTTGTTGACCCCTATAAATAGTCATGTGACTTACACATGTTGTGCCATTTCAACACCATGTCATTCTCATGTAGATATATAATATAATATTTAATTTAAATAATAAAAATATATAAATTTCAAATAATAAATCTAAAAAAATAGAAAATAATTTATAAAGAAAATAAAATTATTTGGAAATTAAAAAATTAAGAAGAATAAATGTAAATAAAAAAATATGAATTTATATTAAAAAAAATCAGAAAACTATATTCTAAATTTTATTATTTATAAATTTATTTTTCATAAAAAAAATGAAAAACACAAGAAAAAAAACTAGTCAACTACCCTTGGAGTCCAATTAACACAGACAGGGTCGAACCTAGGGCTCGGTCTGACCCAGACCTGGTCGCTCAGGTCAGGTGACCTGGTCGGGGTCCAACCCAACCCAGGGTTCGACCATGGCTGGGTCAATCGGACCCCTCTCCGGTTTGGTTCAGTTAAAAGACCGTTCTGCAAATGAACAGTATTTGAACCGGGTCGAACCGGGCGGTTTTTAGAAAACCGGCCGGTTTCCGGTTCACTTTTTAGTTGATTTTTTTTTCGGTTTTCGTTTTTTTTCTTCCGGTTTTCTTTTTTTTCGGCTGTTTTTTTTTTGGTTCCCGGTTTTTGGTTATGCACAAACCAATCGGTTTAACCCAATCGGTTAGACCGGTTCACTACTATTCTGTATTGTGTTTGAGAATTGAGAGTAATGTGTGTTTGATATTGAAACTAGGTAGTTTGTGTGTGTGTGAGATCATGTAGTTTGAGGTAATTATGTTTGTGTTTGAGACTATGTATGTATTTTAAGTTTTCAAATTTTTTACCCATTGTGAACAGTGAACCGCACACCGAACCGGGTTGGACCGGGTTGGACCGGCCGAACCGTGAACCGGCCTCCTCGCCGGTTCGATGTCCGGTCCGGTTCTGATAACTATGGTCCGTATGTATAGTTAGTAATTACATATTTTTTTTTTGGCCCAAAGTAATTACATATTGACCACTGTTGCAGTAACAAATGAAAGAGAAAACATTAGATCCTATTAATTTCTTGTTTTGTTTGGTCAAAATGATGTTCTCATTGAATACATGACATTTCTCTAACACTTCATCTTTTTATGTTTCGCACAATTAATGCTCCACCTTTAAAGTGGAATAAACGTACTCTTTTCTTATTATTTTAATTTCTTATTTTTTGTTCAAAATGATAATTGAATGCATGACATTATGACTGAGCTGAACTAAGCTCCCCTCCCTCCCCCCCTCCCTTTCTCTCTCCTCTACTCTATGTCTCTCTACCACTTTAGCTTTTAACGACTTTTTCCTGTGGCGCGTGGGGTTCACGGTATTCTCTCTACTTTTTCCAAATCCCCAATAATTTCTAGGGTTTTGGAAAGTGGTAGATTCATCCCGATCGAGCCAATCTCTGATCGTCCATCCCTTGCACGGAAACCATTGCTGCGGTCCAATCATTCCTGCACTCATCCTCTTTCCCGAAGCTGCTACTGTCCACTGTCGCCGTCCTTTCTCGCCTCAATCCCGAGGCAATCATCAATCGGTGAAAATTAGAAAAACCAGCCAATCGGGACGCAGCAGTACCTTGACGAATTAAGGATCGCCTGAAGCAATCAGAACCATGCAAATAAAAGGAATCAAGCAACAGTAAACCCTAGCCTTCCCCAAATTTTCTAACGTAATTTTTTATCCCGTTTCTTTTCTTGCCGATTGTAGGGGGTAGAGACAACGGTGAAGTCAACTGGACCACGGGGAAGGATGTCTACATCCCAAACCAATTCCGAAGAACAAAACAGGACCCGGGAAATCTGGGACTTGAGCGAGGAACAAACACCGGGGGAGACCGACCGTTATGTCGGTAAGATCATATCGCAGAAACCGATAAAGATGAATGTTGTTAACAGTGTGCTGGACAAAGCGTGGGCTAGATATGATGTTAAGATAGTTGAAACTGCACCGGGGATTATGCTGTTTGATTTTGGCAACGCGGATGTTCGGGAACAGATATTAGACATGTCTCCGTGGGCAGTGAATGGGCATATTCTGAGTATCAAAAGATGGGATCCGAGTACTGGGGTCAATGAAGTGGAGTTTCACAAAGTACAATTCTGGGTTCAAATTCATGACCTAGGATACGAAAAATTCAGCATAGCCAATGCCAAGAGAATTGGGGACCGAATAGGGAGGTGCGTGGGAATAGAACCGGAGGGGACTCTAAAACACAGGAGTTTCATACGGTTAAGGGTGGAAGTGGATGTGAACAAACCTCTACTCCCGGGCTTTTGGTGGAGGAATTCCCAAGGGGTTGAGAAGTGGGCTTCAATCAAGTATGAACGCCTATCCGACTTTTGCTATGGGTGTGGTATGCTAGGCCACACAACAATGTCATGCAAGGAGGAGATCAAAAAATCTGAAGCTAGACCGTTAGCACCCGCGTACGGACCATGGCTCGTGGGTATCCGACCGAGACAACAACCTACGAAGGAAAATCCAAATGGACCCGAGGGGCACCGAACCCCAGGAATCAATAGAGGGGCTAGGAAGTCGTGGGCGGAGATGATGAAGGAGGCTGAAATGGCCGAGCAAAAAGACAAGCCGAACCATAATGAACATGAGAAGGGACAGTATGAAGAGGGTCAACAGAATCAAAGCTCGGGTGAGGATACCAGCATGGACCTCGATGGAGGCACAGACAACAGCAGCTCAAACCGTGTAGATGAGGACAGACATGGAACGAGGCTCGATTTGAACTCCCTCCCCGAAGAATCTGCAATCATCATCCACCCAACCAAAGCAACAACACAACCTCAAAACCCACCTCGCCTGCACCTTTTCCCCCAGACCGAATGGAGCAAGAACCCTTACATCCATAGTATTTTCACCCAAAACCCCGTAAGAAACCAGAATCACGCCGCCCCCTACCAGATCTCAGCCATAAGCCCCAACCCTGTCAGACAAGCCAAACCACCACCACCATACCAAGAACCAAGCCTCCATACACCGGAAACAAAAAACCACCCGATCATAACCCAACTCCCAGACACAACCGAGCCACCAAGCACAAACCCCCAACTTCATATCCCACCACCCTATACGGTCGAAAATCCGCCAGACACACCACCGAAGGCCATCATGACAGACACGCCTATACCTGGATCGGGCCTGAGTCCTTACATGAGTCGGATGACTCTCAAAAGGATGCACATGGAGGAGGAAACAGATCCGAGCCGAGCCAAACGCCTGAAAGTCGACCAAGTAAACAAAGAACATGAAACCGAACAAGGATCACATCGGGGAGGGAAGAAGCATAGCCCAAGGAAGAAGGCAGCACGTATAAATGCTGTACGAAGGAGGAGGATCACACATGTTATCACGGAGAAGGGAGAAAGTAAAGGGACCGAAAGTAACAATGCTGATGAGGAAACAACAGGTTGTGGTGGCTGTCCCGGAACAGCCACACGGTCCCAATGAGTCTACTCGTATGGAATTGTCAAGGTCTGAGATCTACCTTGACAACCCAAAATCTGAAAGACCTCAACCAGAGGTATCACCCGAACGTCATTTTTCTCATGGAAACAAAGAATGGGGATGCCTATTGTGAGACAGTACGAGCAAGGATGGGAATGAATAATAAGAAATATGTAAGTCCTCGAGGAACATCGGGGGGGGGGCTCGCTCTTTGGTGGGATGATGACACAACAATTATTGTCCTTCAAGAGAGCCACAACATCATAGACTGCATGGTTACCATAAAGGACCAAGGGGAACCGAACTATGTGACATGGGTGTATGCCTACACAGACGAAAATCGGCGCGAGGAAAATTGGGCTATGCTCCGCAGTCTACAAACGGGAAGGCGTCACAAATGGCTCATCGTGGGAGACTTTAATACGATAAGCCACGCTCATGAGAAGGAAGGTGGCCGACCTAAACCTCAAGGCCAAATGGACTCGTTCAATAAACTAATGGAGGATCTTGGGGTCGAGGACATGGGGGCAAAAGGGTACCAATTCACATGGTGCAACAATAGAAGTGGAACGAACCGGATAAGCCAAAGACTGGATAGGGGCCTTGTGAACATCGGGTGGGCAGCTGCTTACCCAAGGAGCAAATGTATCAATGAGATGGCACTTGGTTCCGACCACTCACCTTTGATCATTACTATGGAGGACAAAAAGAGAAGGACGACCCGGAGATTCAAATTTGAGGCTATGTGGATGGAGGACCCGGGATGTAAAGAGGTAATAGAAGAGGCATGGATCGGTACCCCAATGGAGGATGATGGCCGAAATATCAAATACAGATTGGGGGCTTGTAGACAACGATTAACTCGGTGGAGTAAGAAGAAGTTTGGAAATAATGCGAGAAAGATCATTGAGCTCAAGAAACGGTTGAGAAATCGAAGGGGACCGAACATGAGCCAAAGTGAGGTCGAGGAGGAAAGGAACATAAAGGCCCAAATTAAAGAGACATGGCAACGTGAAGAGATATATTGGAAACAACGATCTCGTGTGAAATGGCTCAACGAGGGGGACCGTAACACAACTTTCTTCCATCTCACCACAACATCGAGAAGGAGGAGAAACAATATTTGTCGCCTAAGAGGGGAGGATGGTAGGTGGATCACCAATGAGGCCGAGATAGGACAAGAGATGACAAGGTACTATAGTGACATTTTCACGTCGGATTGTCCCGAACCGAACCAAACTGTCCTAGAGTGTATTCCCAATCAGATAACGGAGGAGATGAACAACTGTTTGACGGCTCAGGCGACTGACAAAGAAATAAAGGCTGCGGTCTATCAGATGGGTGGAACCCGAGCTCCGGGACCAGATGGTTTTCCGGGCCTGTTTTATCAGAGGAATTGGCAGACCGTGGGACCAGCTGTCATCACCGCAGTCAAAGCCTTCTTCATATCAGGTATTCTTCACCCACCTATAAATCAAACTGATGTTGTCTTGATTCCCAAAATACAAAACCCGCAAGCGCCTACTGATTTTAGACCTATCAGCTGTTGCAATTTTTTGTATAAGGTTATCTCAAAAGTGATGGTGAATAGACTACAAATCTATTTGCCAGATCTTATCACCCCCTACCAAAGTGCCTTTGTATCAGGTCGTGCTATCCAGGATAACATATTGGTGGCTCACGAGACTTTCCACTATCTGAGAACAAGAGGACAACCGAACCGAACATAGTGTGCTCTCAAAGTGGATATGCAAAAGGCGTATGACCGGGTGGAATGGAACTTCTTGATTGAGAGCCTCAGGAAAAGGGGCTTTAATGAGAAGTGGCTCAAATGGATCAGAGAATGCATTGAGACAACGACATACAGGGTGGTGGTAAACGGCGATCGGTCCCCTACCATTAGACCGACACGGGGAATTCGCCAAGGTGACCCGCTATCACCATACCTATTTATTCTCCTTGCTGATGTGCTATCCAGAAAAATTGAACAGGCAGTGACACAAGGGCGCTTACATGGAATCCGACTAGGCCGAACATGCCCCGAGCTTCATCATATGTTCTTTGCGGATGACTCCCTATTCTTTCTGGAAGGCACTACCACAAATGCTAGGTGTCTGAAGGAGACGATAGGGAATTACTGTATAGCATCGGGCCAAAGAATCAATGAGGCAAAGTCGACGTTGTTTTTTAACAGAGGAGCCGACCCGGTACGGATCAGAGAGGTAGAGAACGAGCTGCAAATCAGAAGCACCAATGACCCGGGCAAATACCTAGGACTCCCTACAACATGGGGGAGATCACGTAAAGAGGCAATGGGGTACTTGAAAAACAAGGTTCGGGACAAGCTTGCAGGTTGGCGGCCTAAGACACTAAACCAAGCGGGTCGTGAAGTTTTGATCAAAGCGGTTATTACGGCCATTCCCACATATGTTATGAGCATCTTCAACCTACCTAAGACTTGGTGTTCCGAGATCAATGCACTTGTCGCGGACTTTTGGTGGGGTATTACAAATGAGGGAAGAAGAACACATTGGCGAAGATGGGATGTGCTTACCAAATCAAAAACTACGTGAGGTCTTGGCTTCCGTGAACTACAGACATTCAATCAGGCACTCCTAACTAAAATGGCGGCTCGAATACGGGAGGAACCATCAGCTCTTTGGGTACGTGTACTAAAGGGGCTATACTTCCCAAATTGTGATTTCTTTGAAGCACGGAAAGGAGGACGAGCGTCATGGGGATGGAGTAGTCTCATGGTAGGAAGGGATATCCTGAAAAAAGAGGGTATGTGGACTCTAGGCACGGGCTATGACATCCGATTGTACTCGGACCCTTGGATACCCCACAAACAAGGGTTCCGAGCCGAGAGGAGAAACCATGAAGGGACAGACCCGGACGACACAGGGGGACTTGAGGGCGAGCCGAGAGTCAGCGACCTCATCCGAGCGGACGACACTTGGGACGAGTCAAAGGTACGGAATCTGGTTGAATGCAGGGATGCTGACATCATACTGGGGATGCCGATCCCAATAGAGCCCCGAAGTGACAAACATATTTGGCCGCACTCCAAGGACGGCAAACCGAAGGCAAGGTCGATCTATCATCGACTCAGGGAAGTGAATACTGACCACGACAACCAGAATGGTCAGGACCGAAACCAAGCAGGGCTATGGCGAGCCATTTGGGGAGCCAAGGTCGTTCCAAAGGTCAAAAACTTCGTGTGGAGATTAGCGACAAATGCGGTGGCGGTAAAGGCAAACCTAATTCGACGTGGCATGAGCGTGGACCCGGGATGCTCGATATGCGGAGAGAACGAGACAAGGGAACACATGATGCTAGGTTGTGCTTGGACCGAACCTATATGGGCCGAGACACAGGGCGTGACAAGGGAAGATACAACCGGAATAGATGGCTCGGGATGGCTCGAAATATGCAGTACGAGGGGAGATAGATCTCGCACGGACCAGGATCAAAGATGGGAAACATGCATGCTAACAACATGGCAAATATGGAAGATGAGGTGCAAGGCTGAATTTGAAGGGACACCTCCAAATCCGGGACGCGCCATCGATGAAATCAGGCGCAACCTACAAGAGATGAGCCGACCGAGAGCTCCAAGCCAACAGAACCGACAACCGGTGGACCAGAATTGGGTTAAACCGGACCATGGAGCTGTCAAGATCAACTGCGATGCTTCGTGGTGCCAAAGAACTGGAGACGCAGGGATCGGGATTGTAGCTCGGGACGACAAGGGAGAGCTCATAGGAGGATACAACCGAAAGCTACGAGGGGACAATGCGACAACAATGGAGGCACAAGCGATACATGAGGGGATACGACTAGCAAGGGAAAAAGGTTGGACCAACATTATCATAGAGTCGGCCTCCCAAGAGGTTATACGACAGATTCGCGAAGGTGCAGACGAATGGAGATTGACAACTTGGATATCCAATATCCGAACGCTTATCGAACACATCGAGCGAGTACATTGGCAAGCCATACCGAGAGAGGCAAACGAATGTGCAAACTGGATTGCAAGGCAAGCCCGCATGAGAGTGAGTCTAAATGATTGGGTCTCACGACCTCCACTTCCTTTTATTTGCTTACTAGTTAATGATTGTACTCATGAACATCCGTGACACGTGGTTTGCGTGTCACGCCGTTTTATTTCTTCAAATGAAACGAGTATTTGGCCAAAAAAAAAAAATCACTTTAGCTTTTTATATTTCGCACAATTAATGCTCCACTAATTTAAAGTTGAACAGACGTACTCTTTTCTTATTATTTTATTCATATATATATTCTCATAATCCCGCGTTTGGAAGGGTAAGACCGACTAATTTGGCCACATACTAATGAAGGAACCGTGACGGTTCGGTTGGTCTACAACTGAATGAAAGACCGAACCGAGAACCATCAAAGCACCACAACTAATCCGGGAGATAGCAATGAGGATGGTTGGCAAGTCATATGAAAGAGCGACATGATACCTAAAGTCAAGAATTTCATGTGGAGACTCCAATCGAACTTGTTACCACTTATGACAAACATTCAAAGGAGGGGATGAATGTGTCGGTAAGTTGCCCAATATGTGGTCTTGATGAGGATAGGGAACATATGGTGTATAACTGCAGGTGGACGGAAGAGGTATGGGCCGACCTACTAGGGCTCGAACCAAATCACCACGGTACTCAACATTTCGACGTGTGGGCACGAGCACGACGAGAGGAAACAAGGATGACAAGGCATACCCAAGAAACAAGGTGGAGACTATGTATGATGACATGCTGGATTATATGGAAATCAAGATGCCGAGCGGCTTTCGAAGGGAAAATGCCGAACCTGAGAACCACGATTGAGGAACCAAGGCGAACCTGCGAGGAACTAGGGACCGAACCGAACTCTAGGCAGGTTGCACCAAACCAAACCCGAAAGGTGGGAGGCACCGAACCAAGGAGAACTCAAGATCAATTGTGATGCGGCTTGGTGTCCACGAACAAGGATGGGAGGGATCAGTGTAATTGCAAGAGATGAGGGAGGACAAGTAAAGGGAGGGGAAAACAGAACACTGCAAGGATAGGATGCTACGACATTGGAAGCCCAAGCCATCTTGCTCAGAATGAGGTTGGTGATAGAGAAAGGATGGAACAATGTAGTGATCGAATCATATTCAGAGATAGTGATCAACCAACTGAATAACAAGGCACGTCACTGGAGGATCGAAACGGTGCGAGACAATATCAAAGCCCTAGTGATGAAAGTGCACAAGATTACATTCAGACGTTAGCGCTTCATACGTTTGTCTAACGGACGTCCTAAATGCTAACCTCGTCAACATGTTTTACTTTTCAAAATAAAAAATGTTGGCGGCATTAGCGTTCTGTCATATTTTGGTACATTCGAAAATGAGACGGGTACTTTGGTAATTAATTATTAAATTAGGGTTAAATTTGAAAACAAATTCAACAATATAGCCTCCACTCAACTCGGACAACTTTTATTTTCAAGTCAAACAGTTAAATTCTATATCGTATTGGGTTATATATAAATAACAGAATTTCATTTAAAAATGGGTTAATAACCTGAACTGTTACTTATGTTGACAGATGTGACTGAACTGTTCAAACTTGAGCTCAACTGTTACTTATGTTGGCAGATGTGACTGAACGGTTATATCCGTTAATTATCTCCGTTAAACTTGTGCATGTACTATGCACGTGACATTCTTCAAATTTAAACATCCTAATATACCCTTATCCTCCAGTAAGATACTTATCCTTCTCCAGTACTCCCCATTCGTTCTGGTTCAATTTGTCCTTCAAAACCAGAATTCCTCCTTCGATGACGCCTCTATAACCCAACTCGTAGAGGTACACTTTCAGTTTCCCAATTTCCTTCATTTTTTGCTCGCTTCTTCAGTAATGAATCCGAGCGTCGAAGCAAGGTCCAAAATCGCTTTCTTCGATCTGGAAACGACACGACCCAACCAGGTTTTCGCCATCCTAGAATTCAGAGTCATACTGGTGTGCCCTCGCAAGCTTGTGGAGTTGTACATCTACTCCACCCTCGTCAACTCCCTCTCTAGCTGATGCAACGACATTATTCCTGAAACTATCTTCTCAACTCGTACCTTCAGCAAAATCGCGGATATTGTATTTGACATCTTCCAAGGTCAGTTTCCGACCATTACTGCTGCTGAAGTTCTTAAAATGTTGAAATTTACAGAATTTCTTGTCAAAATGTAGGGAAGTTGAGACTGCACACCTTGTGTTCGACAAAATGCCTATGAGAGATTTAGTGCCTTGGAATTCTATGATTTCTGGGTACGCCCATAATGGATTGCGTTACTAAGTTTCACTTACTATCGTATAATCACTTGAATGGTGCAGTTGAATTTATGTGTGTTTTAAAAGTGAAAGCATTCCTATACGATTTCGTCTAGTTTATGAAAAAGTGAAAATTGAGTTTCACGTGACATCATTTTCTATATTAGTAGTTCTTTCTAATTCATCTATTTGGACTTTGGAAGGTAAAGACCTAACAACTCCAACTCATCTCCTAGCATCATGCTATCACTACCACATTACATTTCATGATAAGACAGAAGATTGTGAAAAGATGCTGCTTTTGTTAGGGGAAATGGTAGACTCAGGAGTTGGTGGAGCTGACTTTAATACGGAGAATCCAATGAAAAGATTAGACTTGAGAGTCTCCAATGCAACATAATATGAAAGCGAACATTTATGCTCCATTTTTTTAGACTAGATTGTTTACAAAATGTGTTGTGTTGTATTTAATATGTCATTTTGAACTCGGATTTAGAGAATTCATTATTTATTTATTTATTAAAAAGTTGTTGCTTGTGAAACTTAGTTTCTACTTGAAATACATTTGCCCAGAAAGTCTTTACTGGAAGTTTGTGAACTTTGTATGTCATTTTGCAGTAACCTTTGTCTGTAATTGAAGTATGAAGAACATTGTGTTGTTTGCAAATGTGGTGATTTATGTTTCTGGAGAAGTTGTTAAATGGCGTTTTATCTTCTCTTAAATGTTATCAAACGGTTACTTTAGTTTGAACATTTTGTTACCTAACCGTTACTACATCATAATCCATAAACATAATGGGGGGTAGAATCGTCTTTAAATTATGTCACGTAACTTCCTCGTGACAGTCAGACGGAAATATGTGACAGAAACTTAACGGAATAACCGTTCAGTTACATTCTCAAACTTAAGTAACGGTTCAGTCACATAAAAAATGAGTAACATTTTAATCACACAAGTCAAAGATAAATAATTGAGCTAATTAACCCTATAAAAATCAACGAGTGCTGTAAGAGAAAGATAACTTATTTGTTTATATGATAAACTCAATCACACTAATTAGTGTGATATTATTAACTCGTAACCTCGTAGTGTAACCTCGTAGTGTCTTTCAATACTTTCCCGTAATGTGAAAAATCTTTACTAGGATATCAATACATTCAAATACGAACGGGTTGAAACTTGTTTAAGAAATTCTTTCTCAAATTCGTCAGATAAATTTAATATGTAGAATTAATGGAACCCAACCCAACAAAGTCAGTCTATCAAAATCAAGCTTGAAGTTAACTTTTAATCGGTATGATTCAAACATAATGAACAACAAAAAAACACTTATACATATGAAGTTTTACGCTAGACCCAATTGAAAGGAGAAGAGGATAGACTCGTGATATATATGCTCAAACTCAACTAAACCAATCGGTGTGGTCCATAATATCATTAGTGAGTACTGATTTAAGTTCAAACTCAACCAAACCAATCGGTATGGTACTAAATATCAGTGTGTTTCAACACGATCAATACTTTTCTTTTAAAACCAAACCAAAGATGCCATGTCAATCAAAATTTAACTCTGTCTAACAGTTTCTGTTTAAAACAACCCTACAAGTTCATTCAATGCAATAATGCAGAGCGAATCGAATCGATATAGCAAGTGTGGGCACTATATCGTATATTCTCCTGTTCGGTTCTTCAAAGTGGATCACTAATTATGTCAGTAACGATCAAGAAAATGGAGACAAAGAATCTTTCATGATAAAAACATGCATTTCTTTTTGCCTTTTATATTGGAAATAGAATCTGTCGTAAAGCAAGCAATGATCGTGAAAGTGAGAAATAATGAATCCCACTTACTATATAACGGTGGTGGTATTCATCGAGAAACACCAGCAGTGAAAGAGAAGTTAGACAGGCTAACTCTTCACAATGGCTTACATGCAGATGCACAAACCCAACGTCGACGGTCACCAACACAGCATGATGACGTGTCAGATCACCTGCCAGGGAACCACCACAGGGACTCAGACTCACTGTGCTGGTGGGATCCCTCAGACTCATGGTTATGGTCGTGGTCATAGTGGTGCAACCCAAGTCCATGGATACGGTCATGGGGGTGCAACCCATGGATACAATACTCATGGATACAGCAGCCATGGTCCGAGCCAAGTGCATGGATACAGCAGCCATGGCCCGAACCAAGTGCATGGATACAACAGCCATGGTCCGAGCCAAGTGCATGGATACAACAGTCATGCTGCAAGCCAAGTACATGGCTACAACAGTCAGGCTGCAAGCCAATTGCATGGCTACAACAGCCATGCTGCAAGCCAGGTGCATGGCTACAGCAATGGTGGCCAGTTCCATGGAACATCTGCTGCTGTTTGCTATGGAAAGCAGAAGGGTGGTTTGGCTGTAAAGGTGAAGAACATGTTCGGCAGGAGAAAGCACAGGACTAGGGGTGTCGATGGTGGCAACACCAGCTGCAGCAGCAGTGACAGTGAGAGTGACGATGAAAGCCGCCGTCGCTACGTGGTAAGCTCTAACGAAGATTGTAAGTATAGCTTACACTCTCAAGTCCTATATGTCTAATAATTAAACACATGAATTTTAACTGTTTTACAAAATTTTAACCGAACTTTATTTTTTTTTCAACTTTTGCTACGTACTTATACTATAAAATTAAACACATGAATTTTGTCCATATTGTAAAAAAATATATTATTTCTTAAAAATACCAAATTTAAAAAAAAAAAAAAATAGTAGAGAAAATCTGAGCTATTAATATAATTTTTTTTATTAAATATATGATATAAACAAAATAATAATAATTAATTGGAGTTTTTTATTTCATATTTTGAATAAAAAATATTATATTAAAAACTCAGTTATTTTCAGATGTTTTAAAAAATAATATAGATTTTTTATAATATAGACTAATCGCATGTTGTCACGTCAATTTTCGTCTAGATTTAACGGAAAAATAGACAAAGACAACATTTTACCCCAACTCCGAAAATAAAGGTAGTAATTATTTAAAAAAAAAATGGTGAACAGTTCAAAAAGTTACCAAAATACACATAGCTATTTGATTATTAATCCTCGTAATAAATATATAAGTATAAATTACCTATATGCAATTAAAAAGGTTAAGTGAATGATTTGTGTATCTTTCTATTTATATAATACATGAAATCTTATTTAAAAAATTTGGCAACACTACATATATTTTGACTATAACATTCAACTTTCTAATTTTGTATCATCCCCTTTGCAGATATAAATATGGTTGGAATGGATGCCTACAAACAAGGTGTGCTAATAAGTTATGTATTGGCCAAGAAAAAAAAATAAGTTATGTATTCTATAAGTATTAATAAACTTGGTTGACTTAATGAAACTACTACTCAATGGTTCGCCCCATCCCATCCTATGTATTTCTATGGAATGATTATGCTTCTATGTAAACTCAATAATATGTGTGACTATGAAATATCAGTTTGTCACATACATGCATATTTAATTTCCCACATAATATATCCTCCTTTTAAATCATGCAAATATGTCAAAGAGAGTAATCAACTTAGATAGTGTATCATCAACATTTTCGATCGGATTTTGGATTTTCGTTGCTTTTGAATCGGATCATATTTCGTGGTTGAGGAGTGAAGAGACCATCATATTTTCGAATGAAGGAAGAAACAAAAAGTTAGAATATAATAAACATGCAAATATGTATATTTACATTACCTATTGGAGTGATTGCTTTTGCAGAAGCGAATATACATGAGGTTGAGATCACAGTCTGCCAAACGGGAGGACACACCACGATTTTACGGACAACGACCTATTATACCACATCTACTGGTCTCTTTCTAAACTGTAAGACAACAAAGTTTCCCTGTTCCGGGTAAGTGTGAAAATGTTATCATCATTAGGTTTCTAACCCTGAGCACCCCCTATATATAGTCATATATATAAAAGAAATGGTTTGAATCAATATCCAATACTGAGCTTATTATAATGGACTCCCACTAATGAGTGACCTAATCCCAAAAACCAACATCTCTCATCCCCACAAAGTGGGGGACACTCATTCATTAAGACAACACCAAGAGAACAAATTTCCCTTGTACAAAGTCACATATGAGGAGATAACTGTGCGACTGACAAATACAATGAGTAAAGTGTTGCAGACCTGTTAAGAGTACGCGGTGACTCGCGGATCCCACATTAGCAGTGGAAATGTGCTATGCACTCTTGGTCATATAATCTTTCTTCATGTCTAACCACAATGATCTTTAAGACCTATATATGCATTGTGCTCATAAACACAGCCGACGCTGCAGTTGATGATTATTTAGTGGACACAATATTGAGAAGATTTCATAATGACCATCTCCATCCCACGATACCATCATCACGACTCAACTGTCTTTTCTAGAACCGGGACTCGCGCAAAGTACGTTGAATGGGACTCGCGCAAAATACGTTGAAGCCTTTCGAGCACGTACTAAGACAGCAACTACTGAATCAAACTTCAAGTCTCTATTCAGAGTAATGAGGGTACATACATGGCTGTCTCACAAAGAGCTCTGGGACTCACACGACTCTGAGTTAAGATCACATCTCGTGTCAAATCCCGAACCAAGAGTCACAAAGACTCTCATCCAACCTTAAGTGGATTGATGGACCATAATCCATTGTAGTGCGAAAATATATAGCTACAGATACAGTCCTTTCTGGTCATCCCGGCAGACTACCAAAACTAAAACTATCATTAGTCTCGCTTAGCCACAAAGGCATAGAAGCTTTCACCCGTGTGAGAGGGCATCCAATCCACTTTGATATATTTTAATAAACTATCACAACAATAACATATAAAACACTCAAACTGTGAAAACATGCATACTCAAATGTAATTCAAGTTAAATAATATTGTATGAGAAATAAAATCAAGGGTAAATTACCTGAACCGTTACTTATGTTGGTACATGTGACTGAAACTTGAGCTCAACCGTTACTTATGTTTCCATATGTGACTGAACAGTTCAGTTTTATAACTGCCGTTATTTCTCACTGTTAATAACTGTAATGTGCTTGTCACATGAACTGTTTATATTGTGAACTTCCGAAACTACCCTAAACCTTGTCTACTTAATCAGCTTGTTCCTTACGAGTTGGAGATGTTTGGGCGCGAAAATTCTGGAGAAGCACGGTTGGAAGCAAAAGGAAGAACTCACGAACTCACGGTGAGAACAGAGAAGCCATGAAGTCTGAGGATGAATATTGTCCTATTGGGTTTGACAACCGTAGAAAGGTTTGATCTCGGTCAATCTCTTCCCCTAATCCCTACCACGGAGCTTTGCGTTTGAGAATGTGTTACTGTGGGCTTGTGTGCTCCGTCAAATCTGCTGGTACGTGGCAAAATTTCTCTCGTCGTTTCCATGGATGCCCCAATTTTGAGATAATTTGACAGTGCGTAACCTTAATTGGTAACTCTAATTCGTTTTGTTGAACTAATTTGAACCGTAATGTCTTATTTTCGAACCGTAATTTGTAATTTGAGGTACATGTTTGTTGCTTCTTCTGTTGTAGTCTGTACAGAACCCCGAATGTGGGTTTTTTGATTGGGAAGATCCAGCTATGTGTCCTTATGGTCTGATTGCAGTGATGCAATTTCAACAAAGAGAGAAACATTTGAAAGAACAATTGGATGTTGCGAAAACCCGAGCTCTCGAAAGTCGACCCAATCGGAAGTTAGTTGCAGTGTTGGTAATAGTTGTTTTTGTTTTTGTTGTAAGTTCAATTGCGAAGAATTAGTAGAAGTTAGTTGTAGCTTTGTCTGTAACTGAAGTATGAATTGTAATTGAAGGATGAAGAACGGTGTGTATTTTGCGAAGGTGGCGACTTATGGTTGTGGAGAAGTTGTTAAATGAAGTGTTATCTTTTCTGCAATATTATTAAACAGTGACTTAAGTTTGGACATTTTGCTACCTAACCGTTACTTCGGTTTCCCAGAACCTACATCATAATCCAGAATACATCTGAAAACATAATCCATCATATAATCTCAAAACAGGTTATGTTAAAACAGACCTTCATAAGTAACACTATAACCCCACATGATTCACAAAAAAAAGATTTATACAAAATATGGAAGAACAAAATGAACCCGACTCTACTTTGTAGATCGTCAGTATTGCCTCGTTCTCTTTGGAAGGCTGATCCAGAACAACCAACGCTCTTGAGTCTGAAAGGATGAGTTCCGTTGCTACGATATCGTCAATTTCTATAGCAGTTGGTTGTTTTCTTATTTTCTTGAATTTTGTCGGACTGCTTGAGTGGGCCTAAATATCATACTGGTATCGTTATTACAAACATGCGAACATGACAACAACATGTTAAAGACAGATTGACTAACCCTTTTTGCTAGTGTTTTAACACACTTCTTTGGTGTCAAAATCACGGGTGGTTCCTTCGGTTCTGCAGCAGCTTCCTCCTTCTGTATGGATGGTTCCTTCGGGTCGCTTTTGCGTGTTCAGAACTCCTGTCGGCGCTGCTTTGGAATGGGAGTTTGAGCTGAAGTTCTACCTTCATTATCTGTTTCAGCTTCCTTACGCCTTGAACGAGTAGCTGTTTAACTTGACTATGTCAGGATAACATCATCGTCCAATCTGCGACGCACTGTCCTCTTCTTTTTTGGGGGTGACTCTTGTTGTGAGGTTTGTCCTTCAGTATCCTGAACATGAACAACGAAGTCATAAACAAGAAAATCATACACAAGGAAGGCATAAACTATACCTTTTCATTTGGGTGAGTAGGTCTTCGATCACAACCTTTCTTGTTATGGCCTACCTTTCCACATGTAAAGCAATACTGCCTTAAACCACTCCTACTCAACCGTGTTGAACCTGGTTGAGGCTCCTCAAATGCAGACCGCACCCTTTTCTTCTTCGGCCTTCCAGAACGTCCTTTCAAAATCGGTGGATCTACTGACAATCTTTCTGTACTACACCAATCATCTCTCCTGGGCAACACATGTATAACACCAGAGTATGTATGCATGTATGCCTCCTTATGGTAGACTCGGTCACAGTATGGAGCAAGTTCAAATATCCGAGCATATGACAGACATGCTATCTCGTGCACACAAGGGATACCACTCAAATCCCATGACCTGCATGTGCATGTACGCCTGTTAATATCAGTGTTGTATGAGATTTGCGGAGCAACATGCACCTCGTACTCTCCATACGCATCATATATCACCTCACAACCACTGATGCCATCCGTTATTTTCTTCAACTTTATCACAATATTCTTACCAAGTGATCCAGATTGACTGGTGATGGATTTTTTTTTTCAAAGTTTTTCATCAACATTATCCTTAGCTCCTCCACGAGTGTTACTAGAGGCTTGTCTCTTATGTTAATGACTTTGTTGTTGAAGCTTTCTGAAATGTTGTTCACAACCAAATCCGTTTTGGATACATGCCGAAATTGATATATGCACCTGGCGTTGGTGTCAATGGATGAGACATAATCCCAAGCCTTCTGTAGCAAGTCCATGTGACACTTATGCATCTGTACGCACATGAAGCCGACTATACTCTAGCTCCTCCCAGTCCTCTTACCTGCATGTTCTGCTAAATATGTCGCATACAGTACCTATGCTCAGACCCAGGGAACATGTCTTCAACAGCCTGACACAACCCCTAAATAGTAACAAATGAAGCACTATAATCACAAACATAGGAGACCATTTAATCACATAAACAAAACATAAGCAACCATTTAATCACAAGTTCAGAACATCAATTACCATGTAAGCACATAACAGTATACATAACAGACCATTTAATAACAGATGCAATGCTAACCTTTTGTCTGTTGGACATAAAAGTTATCACTGCCAATGTCTCTTACAAGGATTTCTAAGAACCAGCTCCATGAATGTTAATTTTCCGCCTTTACCCATGCGAACGCAACGGGTAAGAGAGCATTATCAGGGTCTCTGGTAACTGCACAGAGCAGTTGACCACCATCTGGTCCCTTCAAGAAGCAACCATCAAGTGCTATGAATGGCCTACAACCCTTGATGAATCTGTTCTTACAAGCATCCAAACACACGTACAACCTTTCAAATCTGGGTCTTAATGGACTCGATATTGAATCAACATGCACAACGACAGTGGTGCCTGGATTATTCTCCATCAAAGTCGCGGCGTAGTCCCTAACCCTACCACATTCAATAGTACGATCTCCAACCAACTTTTCCTTCGCAAGTTTCATGCTCCTTGAAACCACAAACCTATTTACTTTCCATCCATATTATCTTTGAATCTCACCACGAATAGTAGGGTTCTGCATAAAAAAACAGGTTTCCGTAAAAAACATTTACTAAAGGGACAGAAAAATTTCAACAGCCTTACCTTTAACTTCGAGTCGTCCCTAAGCATAGCAATGCAGTGATCACACACCCATTTGTATCCAACGTTATGGTTAATGTGAGAACGGGTACAGTTATGCTTCTTCACCAAATCACGAATATGCACAGTGCTTTCTTTGTTCACAGTCCTCGCAATCACCCTGAATACACACTTATGGGTGCAGTATACTTCCATTCGGATCTTGTTGTTCACATGGATGACAATGTCATATCCATGAAATATTGCATGGTCTCTCATTACCTGCCTGGAGGCTAACCGACTGGCGAAAAACATTCTGAGTTGAAGCTCGAAATCTCCCGAATGCTTTTCGTCGTTGTAATGTTTAAAAAATGCACAGGTTGAGGCATCATCTTGTACGTTCGATTATCCACCCATTTACAATGTGTCACTCCTACAATCGCTTAAGTCTGCTCCAAAACCAGGGACTTCCCTTGACCATTCCTTTTCTAACGGTGATTTCGTTTTTTTACGGGTTTTTTTCTTTCGCCATTTTTGCATCTGCTTTGGAGGATGGACCAACCTCCACCGAACTGTCACTCGTCTCACCCTCAAACTTGAAGTGCTTTAAGTCGTCTAGAAGATCAACTAGCGTTACATCATCCTCAAATATTGAGTCATCACTATGATCTTCCTCAACAACCGGTTTCTTACCTTTGTCAACAAAGGTTGGTTGTTTGGTCTCATCCTCAACAACATGCTTCTTACCAATTTCCAGGTTGGGTTTGTTCCGTCTCCCTTATTTCAACTTTTCAACCAGTTTGATGCGCACCATCATCAAAAAAGGATCATTCACACACTCATCTTGGCTTAATGGAGGCAACACAAAAACTTCAATCTTCTGACGACTACCTTGGGACTCCAAAAGTGATAGAATGCCTTTCTCATGACTGATTATCCTCAAATATGTCTTCCGGTGTCCGTTCAGTGGGAGGTATAGAAGTCCACCATCGTCTACGAGATTGTAATAGATGAGCGCTAATCCAGAGAGAAGCTCGTATTTCATATTCTCCCACGGTATGACAAATGACTTCTCTCCTCACCTTTATATGCATGAATTCTCCCATTGTCAATCCATTTTCCACCGTGTTCAATGTATAGCGTATAAATGTAGTCTTTGCTTGACATTCCTGCGGATAAATGTATGTCTCAAGATAGATAACACATTTATCACATAATACGGAACAAATGTAACCCACAACGCACAAAACCACACAGTATCAACCGAATTAACAGCACGTACAATAAAAAGGTAAAACTTTCACTATCGAAATATAGCATATACAAAGGTAAAAAAACAAACTTTCACAATAAAAATCAAAACTTTGTTACACAATTGAAAATCTACAACACGTACGAAGCAACACAAACCAAAACCCTAACCTACAAGCCGAACCGGAACATGAATCTGCAGCAAATCGCATAATCACATAGAAATTGGAACATATTCTGTAGCAAATTCATAGTTTCGTACTGCATAGAAAAGCCAAAATGTAATCTTCAAACGAATCGAAGCTTAACGCATAGAATAGGATAGACAAACACAAACCGAACTGGTAGAACATACTAGAATGCGAAAAGACAATCAAGTTGTAGTTCAATCGAATTGCAAACGAAAACTTACTTGGAGATGTGGTTTCCGAACCGCAATGTCGCTGAGGAGGGGTAGTTCAGTGCTGCAAATCGACAGGGTCTGTGCGGAATGAGGTATGAAAGGGTGGGTTGGAGGACAATGGGAGTTGATGGGAAGTTAGAGTATGCTGATGACTATAAAACGAGGGGGAAACAGTACAAAGGTGACATGGGGGTATAATCGTACTTTCAATTCATTTCAAATCGTTTAAATTGGGTCATGTTCTTTCCATGTGACATTTAGACGGTAATATGTGACGGAAACTTCACGGAATAACCATTCAGTCACATCTTCAAACTTAAGAAACGTTTCAGCTACACAAAAAAAATATGAGTAACATTTTAATCACATTGGTCAAACATAAGTAACTGTTGAGGTAGTTAACCCTAAAATCAATGAAGTACATCAACTTAGCTTACACAATCCTAAAGACTACATACGCCTCACTAAATACTGTATTTTCAAGGTTGGAGAGACGGTCCACGACAAATCATCCGTAGACAAGTACTTCAAACTCATCAACCTTGTGTCTAACCATGTTTGTAACATTGTTTTTCTTGATATCTACATGCTTGGACTCGTTATGATATTAGGGCTTGCTATCTACATGTTTCTACTTATGGAAATTTCCCTTTTACCGACGAATATTTTTTGTCGGTAAAAAAATAATTGTCGGGAAAGATAAATTTCGTCGGTAAAACTTTCGTCAGCGAATGCCCCATCGACGAAAGTTTAACTACGAAAAAAGTCACAAATATTTCGTCGGTAAAAATAATGCCGACATAACTTTTGTCGGCAAAGATAAGTTTTTTGTCAACAACTTATGTTTTTGCCGACAAAATCAGTTTGGTCTGTAATATTAGGGCTGACAATTTCTGACACGGCACGATTAAACGACACGACACGATCTGCTTTAAAGCGTATATGGGTTTGACCTTAATGGATTCCGTGTCTAAACAACTCTTATACGTTTAGACACGATTATTAATTGTGTCTAAACAACTCAGATCTGTGGATATCTGTATAAACACGATTAACTATTCGTGTATAATCGTGTTGTGTATGCATGTGACACGTTTAGAAACATTTAAGTATAATAATAATAATAAAATATTAAAATACTCACTTACTTTGTAATATTGAACTATGAAGACCTTACTTTGTATATTTGGATTTGTATATATATGAATTTGTGTATATATATGATTTAAAACGTATATAAGTTTGAGATTAACGGAACCCGTGTCTAAACAACTCTATACGTTTAGACACGATAAACGACTTATAAGTTTAGACACGAGACATGTTTAAACACGTTTAAAATTTATCTGTTTAGACACGAGACATGTTTAGACACGACACGATTATGACACGACACGATTATGACACGACACGATTATGACACGACACGATTATGACACGACACGACACGATTGCCACCCCTACGTAATATCAATTTTGTCGGCAAATACATATTTACCGACGAAATATTTTTTGTCGGTAAATATGTTCAGAGCTTACCATACTTACCGACAATACCAGCCTTCTTCATTCTCTTGGCATGTATAGTGAAACAAAGTATCCAGGACACAATCTGAGTTAGAAAGAGAGAATTCAACCAACAAAATACGTAGCACAAACAACCGACAGAAAAATATTCATAAATTAAGCCAACTCTCCATATTAGATATATATCACAAACCAACCAAAAACTAAGCATTAACTTGCGAACATTCAAACTTTCAAATAAGACAGCTCCAAACGCTCAAAAACATCTCGTCGGACCCTTCTTCTGATTCTTGATCTACGAATCGTTGATTCTAGATTTAGAGAAGGATAACCGTGAGGAGAATGGATCGTACTTGAATCGGAGAACGGAGAACCGAATGGAGAGGAATCGTACTTGAACGGATCCACGGAGAGGAACCAGAGAAGGAGAATTGAATCGTATCTGAATCAGAGAAGGAGAACCGAGAGGAATCAGTTGGAAAGAAACCATGTCGGAGGGAGGGTTTGTGGAGGGGGTAGACTGAGAGGATAATGGAAGGGAAGTGATCGAAGAGAGATAGGGAAGACGGGAAATGCTTTTAACAATTTAAATTTTAAATATTGTTTTACCGACGTAAATTGTTTTACCGACGTAAATTATATATTGTCAGTAAAGATATATTTTAACTGACCAACATTACATATCGTCGGTAAATATATATTTTTACCGACGAAAAGTACATATCGTCAGTAAAATCTATAGAGAAATATTTATTTGTCGACGATATATTGAGTTTCGTCGGTAAAGACCTAATTGTTGACGATAATTACATGTCATCGGCAAATATATGATATTTTACCGACGATATTCCTAAATTTTGTCGGTAAAAATATATTTTGCCGACAACCTTTGAAGGCCAACGAAATTATATTTTTTACCAACGAAATTACTTTTTCGTCGGTAAAGGCCAACTTTTTGAAATTATTTTCTCGCGAGAATGTAACTCCAACGAATGAGCAATCAATTTGAAAGTCTCTTTAGTCACACAACCTTCTGAGTAGTCCACACAAGAGCCACAAATTCGACATCTATGACGATCAACATAATGCACAATTACTTCTTGCTCATCCACGATACGGCACCATCGAAAAGAAGAGCATAAAGTCTGAGGTGAGTTTTCTCTCATTGAAGTCATCACTGTAGTATGCATCGTTGTACCCAATCATCCGGATATTCTCAGACCTCTGGTATTACGATTCCCTTAAGACAACACATGATCCTATTGACTCTTTTCCAGTTCTTCAATTCGGGTTCATCTTGGTACCGACATACCATGCCGACTAAGTATACACCATTGTGCACGTCAAACTCCCGACTACGTTCAAATGCATAAGCTATTTTACTGACCTATTTCTTATGTAGTCTTCGAACACACATCCATGTTGAGACATTGATCGATGTAAGTTGGAGTTTCAGTTGGTTTGCAATTACACATATTGAACATTTCCAACACTTTGTTTATATACCTCTTTTGTGAAAGCCACAAATGCCTCCTACAACGATCTCTCGAGATCTGAATTCCAAATATGTGCACCGCCTCACCCATGTTCTTCATCCCCAAACAGAGAAGTGCATTGCATGTGTAGGGAACTCTTAGCTATTTTTGACATATATATCATCTACACATACAGTCATAAACGCAAAGTTCGGTATGAGCATACACACAATGGTCCTCATCCATCAGGAGAATTTATTTTTTTCACGAACAAATCATGAAATGTGTAGTACCACTGCTTAGAGGATTGTTTCACACCATAGATCAATTTGAGAAGTTTGCACACTAAGTGATCATGACATCTCTCCACAAATCATTCAAGTTGTTCCATATATATATCTTCTTCTAACTCACCATTGAAGAATTGATCCACAACTCTAATTTACATGACTCAAATTTAGGTTGAGTTATCACGGCTGGAAATTTCGTTTTTGTCGAAAATATTTTTCGTCAGTAAATGTAAATATTTCGTCGGGAAAAATCAATTTTGTTGGTAAATATAGAATTTTTTCAGCAAAACTTTCGTTGGCGAAAGTTTACCAACGAAATATGTCACAAATATTTCGTCGGTAAAAATAATTTATTTGCCGACAGAATTGTTGTCGGCAAAGATAAGTTTTTCGTCAACAACTTATGTTTTTGCCGACAAAATCGGTTTGGTCGACAATGCCAATTTCGTCGACAATACCTTTTTACCAAAGAAAAATATTTTGTCGTAAATACCTTTTTACCGACAAAGCTACTTTCGTCGTTACAGATGTTATGCCGATGGAAAATTCCGCCGGTAAAAGAAGAACTCATTTTTTAAAAAATAATAATAAATTTACAAATAGAAAAACAATATTGTAAATATACAAATAGAGGAATTTACAATATTCAAAAACAAGATTTATAATAGAATTAAATACCAAGGATCTATCTGAACTTTGGACGTTTTGCAACGAGCTAACCAAACTTTAAAAACTCAAAACGGGCTACCTCAACTTTGGACGAAGGTGTAACGAGCTGCCTCCATCCATTTTCTGACAAGTTTCCGACGAATTTCTGTCAACAGTTGAGGACAATTTGGATGGAGGTAGCTCATTGCACCTTCGTCCATAGTTGAGGTACCCCGTTTTGATTTTTTTGAAGTTCGGGTAGTTCGTTGCAAAACGTCCAAAATTCAGATATCTCCCTGGTATTTAACCATTTACAATATTGTGTGATTTACAATTTCAATGTATATTTTGATGAGCAATAAACAAGAAAGTATTTCGAACCCCATTATATTTAAGGAAACCAAATGTTTCCCTATTTCTCTGGAATTCAAGCTCCATATTAGCCTTAACGGCATTCTCTGATCTAGCGACATCAACTTGAACTGAATGGTCGATGACAACATCAACACGAACCTGCATACAAGACAATTGGTCAAACTAAATGTTTATTTAAGATGTTCATAGTGTATGGTAAAAGAAAAGGCAGATGACATGAAAATTGAATAAGAGAACATTACATAGTGAATCCATACAACACCTAATGATAGAGATAAACATGCATAAAAATTAACAAGGAGAAGTCATGGACAGTGATAAATAAAGTATGCTTTCCACATGACATACCAGAGGATTGATCTTGTTTGAGTCACTTCCTAATTTGTTCATTGCATCACTCATACATGCTCGATCAGCCAATGCGTGTACCCCCAGTAAAATCCTAGAGGAATCAAATGAAGATAACATGATGAAGTTGCAGACAAACATACAAAGGATGTGGGGGCACCGTAACAGAATCAAACACAATTCACAATCAAATAAATAATATCATAACCGACCACACAAAACTGCTGCTTTTAATAAACAAACAAACACAAATCAAAGAATTTTGTGTCTCACCGTAACACAAATTACCAATGTCAAGCAAGCACATGCAAGATCCGACAATCGAAAAAAAAAATGAGGCTCAATCTAGAAAATCGACAAGGAATCACACCTTAAAGGAGAGAGAGTCGTGAATCGCACCTTAGCAGGACTGAAAATAATGAGACAATATATATTCCAGTAATCTAAAATTAAAGCCAACGGTGATGTTGTTGGCTATGGAGAAGGCAGCGAGCTCCACCTCACCGATGTAGTCGCTGAAGGCATGTGATATGATGTTCCTTTAGTAGAACGACACACGGCTGAATATGGCGAGTCCCACGATACTCCACAGTTTCTTCGTCTCCACACAGACTCCCCTGTCCATATCCTTATCTTGATGAATCTCTTCATGGATCCTGACCAGTTTGGTCGGACTATCGTCGTTTCCGTTCAAAGGAGCATAGGATTTCGACAAGAGGAGTCGGTGAAGAGCTTGGACTTCTTATTCTTTTTTAATACTTCCCATAAGAGAGAAACTGGTTAATGGATATGTGGATAGAGGGTTTGTGGAGGGGGGGGGGAGAGGATAACGGAAAGGAAGTGGCTTCGGGAAGAGAAATAGGGTTAGGACTGTGGAGGGGGGAGAGAGGATAACAGAAAGGAAGTGGCTTCAGGAAGAGAAATAGGGTTAGGAAGGTGGCTCAAGAAAGAAATGGAATGATTTTAACAATTCAAATTTCAAACATTATTATTGCCAACAAGATTTACATATCGTCGGTGAAGATATATTTTTAACGTTGAAAATTGAGTTTTGTCGATAAAATTTATATTTGATATATTTATTTTCCAACGATATATTAATGTTGTTGGTAAACACCTAATTACCAACGATAATTGTATGTCCTCGGCAAAGACATGAGATTTTACCGTCGGCATTACTAAATTTTGTCGGTAAAAAAATATTTTACCAATGAAATTTGATATTGTCGGTGAATTATTTTTTTACTGACGAAATTATTTTTTCGTCGGTAAATAGGAGAATTTAAGTAGTGTATGATATTTTCGGGATGGGTCACAAGTATCTGAATTCAGAGTTCGACACTGCAAAATGATTCGTATGCTACCATTTCAGCACAATGATTCGTATGCAAAATGTAAACGTCTTTTCGACCATCTCTCTAAGGAGATTGAATTCAAGGATGTTGGATCCTGTGAAACTTCTTCAGCTACAGGCGTCGCTCCTCTCGGGTCGACCTGCGTGAAATTGACAACTTCGGGTTTACCCGTTTATTCCACTCCGAAGCTTAAGTCAGTTCTAAGACTTTTGAGAGCTTTTATGTAGATGTGGTGAAAATCAGAATGTAATAAATGATAATGAATGTTTGCTATTTATAGCCTTCACTTAACCTGATGAACAGTGCTTCCTTCTTACCCTGGTTAATCAGTTTAACTGAGGTCAAACTGACCTTCTGATGGGACAGGAGTCCTTATTCCTTAAATATCGGAGATATTTAATCCCATTTAATGCTGTCAGACCTTCAATTAATGCGTCCTTATCCAGACTTTACCTAGGCGACGCCATTGTATAGGCTGACGCCACAGGCTCATCATTAAGAGGCGACGCCTTACATGAATGGGTTGTATAAATCAATAAGATTATGTTTTAGGTCAGTGATATATAAAGGTTTTAATTAATAAGGCGTCCCTTATAAACCCCATCATCTGCCCCCTAAGCCAAGCAGGAGTATCAGTCCTGGTTGGATAGAATCTCACTGAGTACGACTATGGAAGTCTTAATTTGTCTCAATTGGATTCATAGGCGTCGCTCATCTATGATATTTCATAGACGTCGATGAGCCTTTCATTTTCCCAGGTTGACACCTGGAATTTTTATAGGCGTCGATGAGCCTCAGGCGTCGATGAGCCTTTCATTTTCCTAGGTTTATACACCTGGAGTTTTTATAGGCGTCGATGAGTTTCAGGCGTCGATGAGCCTTTAATTTTCCCGACACCTGGAGTTTTTATAGGCGTCGATGAGCCTTTAATGGCGGGAATGCCATAATGTTTTGGCGGTGGAATTAAAAATTGAATTCGTTTCTTTGGCTTTGGCCATCCGTGTGATCTCTACTGATCCAACGGTTCACATTGTGTGCTACTTTTGGTTTTGTTTGAATTTGAATGAAACAGTGTGATGACGTCAGCAATCCTAGTGACCGTTGCAATCCAACGGTTAATCAAAAAGCAGCGTTTCGAAATTTGTTTCAATCCAACGGTCAGTTGGGAGTGACGTTTCGGATGGGTCCACTATAAAAAGAAGTGGTCCCTTCACGTCAACATACCTTCAAATATTTTGCTATGCCTTCTCTCTAACTTCTCTCTCTAGAATCAGAGTTTATCGCTTTTTTCTTTTGAAGCGTCGCCCAACCACAGAGGTAATCAAAGTCGTCATGGCGTCTTCCAGCAACACTTCTCGTAAGAATCTTAACTTTCCTCTTCCTGCAATTGATCCTAAACCAAACATCGTTACCCGAGAAAACTTCGTTTTAGCCGTAGAAACTTCAGGTATGTGTAATGAGGACCAACCTCGATTCCCATACCCTGAGTCCATGGGCGAGGACAGGGTATTTTTTCCTAGGGATGACGAAGCCACAATTTATTTGGCCCAAATCGAGGCTGGGCTTCGCTTCCCTTTTTGCGACGCCTTAATAGAACTATGTCGTTATTACGGCATTACCCCTACCCAATTGACGCCTAACGCTATACGGATGTGGGTAGGATTTTCAATTCTTTGCTTCGAAAATAACTGGTCTTATTCCCTGTCCTTATTTCGATCCTTCTATCGCCTTCAATTCAACGCCTTTGGCGTTTTCCTTTTCCAAACCCGCTTTCCCGAGTCCAAAGGCTGGAATGTGCGACGCCTTGGTCAGAACCCTTGGTTCTGGGATGCCAAAAAACCTCTGGTTAGTGGTTTTAAATCCACTAATTCGAATTGGAAATCTAAATATTTCTTTTTCTTTGGGGGCGTCGCTTGGCCTCTTCGAAATCCTCGGACCGATCCCCTACCCTCCTTTACTGAATACTCAGAAGAGGATCTCGATACCCTTAACCTCATATATGAGTCACATTCCAGAGGACAATTATCATTTATTTCCAATGATACGACGGAGGCGATGCTTGCTAGTGCCTCTATAAAGTCGTCGACTTTTCAGCCGGAGATTGATTGGGTATTTTTCTAATCCTCTTCTTTTTCTTATTTGCAGAGAGCGATTTTGATTACTTATTTCAACCTTCTGGTTGTTATGACCAGGCGTCGACTGGAGTTCTTCCTCCCATTCAAGAAGAGGAACCATCCAAGAAGAAACATAAGGCGAAAACCATGGCTCCAAAGCGGCGCTCTAAGAGGGATAAGAAAAATCCTGCTGATCCTTCCAACACTATAGTGTTGGACGAGAGTGCAGAAGAAGCGGCGCTACCAACAGATATTTTTTCTTTAATAAGAATTTATACTGTTTTTAGGTTTTGGCCAAGATGCCTTCTTTTTCTAACAGACCTATTTTTAGGGTCCGGAGCGTCGCTAGGGGATAGGGTGAATTCATCTTCCACCCTTGATCCCTCACCTCTCAGGCAAGCTCTGCCTCGAAGGTCCCCATCTCCAGCGACACCCACCATGCCCCAAGCGTCGATGCCTGGTATGTCTCCAAGGCCATCTGTCCGTCCGACGACGCCAGGTATGTCTCCGTCTGCCTCTATGACTCCTTTGGGTCCTGTTGAAGGCCCTGGGTTTGATTTGAGGCGGAACTTCTACGAGACACCAGTGCCAGAGAACCGACTGATGAATTGGGAACCATGGCGCCGCTTGCAAGGTATAAACATCCCAGAAGGGACCTCACTTCAAGCGAAGCTTTCTGAAGGAACCCTCGCCAATTCTGACTTAGCTCTTCATCTTGTGAGTGGGTCAGTTCTTCCTGGCGATCGTTGCCAGCTTCACTTCGATCCTCAATGGGTCGAAGGAGCTGTTAAAAACCACCTCACTTCTGTCGCCTCTGTAAGTCTAATCCTTCTTTCGCTTGTCCATTCCTCCATCCTTCTTTCGCTTGTCTAATCCTTTTGTTTACAGCTTTTGGCCACAGAAACTCAGGTTGGCGCCTTAACAGTGCAGTTGGCCCACAAATGCGCGGCTATGAAAGACCAAGCTGCAAGGGAGGCCAAGGCTGCTTATCTTGAAAAGGAGAAGGCTGATTGGGTGAAGGAGAAGGCGAAGCTTGAAGAGGATATAGTCCTCCTTCGTCGACGCCTTGGCGAAGAGGTTGAGTTGAAGGATGGTGCTATTGAGAAGGCTCAGTTCGCTGTGGAAAAAGCCAACAAGTTTGCCCAGCAACTTGCAGAGTGTGAACAAACCTCCAACCAGAACAGGGAGAACGCTCGCCAGGCCGAGAAGAACTTGTCTGCTGCGACCAAGGAGAAGGAGGCGGCGCTTCTTCAGGCTGAAACTCTCCAGAAGGAGAAAGAGGCAGCCTTTGGCCAACTTCAAGCCGTTCAAAAGGAAAAGGAGGCTGCGCTCGTTCAACTTGAGACTGCTAAAGTGGAGGCGGTGACCTCCTTTAAGAAGACTGCCGCCTTCGAGGAAGCTGCGGAGAGGCATTTGCTCAACAAGATTATCCGTGTATACGGAAATTTAGTTGCCCAGATCCGCGAAGTTCAAGCTGACTTCCCCGTGGAGCGAGTACAAGGCTTTAAAGCCTTCTTGCAGATGCAACAGCAGAACAAGAAAGCTGAAGCTGCTGCCAAAGCTTCTGGAGCATCGCCATCCACCACTAATCCTCCAAAGGCTGGGCAGAAGCGAGCGGCGCCAGAGCCGAGCACTGAGGCTCCTTTGAAGACCCCTCCTTCCCAGGGTCATTAGAATATTTTATTGCTTTCTAGGCTTTGGTTTTTGTAATTTTAACGCTTGAACATTTTCCCTTGTAAATTATCTTTTTCGGATAATTAAGGCATGTTTATCAAGGCGTCGACTTTATTGTTTGAATCGATGACTTCCAAAACTTGTGATACTCATTAGTAATAATCAAGTAGAGTTACAATAGTATTGTACATCATAACTTAAGCGTAGAATTATTTCAAATGCTCCGCATTGAAAGTATTTCTTAGCTTTCTTCCCTCCTCATCCTCCAAGACATAGGCATTGGGGTGGGGAACAGCGACGACCTTATAGGGTCCTTCCCATTTCGGGGAGAGTTTATTTAGCCTATCCAAGTGTGAGAATTCATTTCTTCTCCACACCATCTCCCCCACGAAAAATTGGCGAGAGAAAACTCGTCGATTATAATATCTAGCCGTGGCTAGTCGCATGCGTCCTTGAGTTTCATCAGAGATCCATCTTTTAGCCTCCAACAAGTCAAGGTCGATGCGCCTCTGTTCCTCATTAGGCGTCGCCTGATAATGGATCACTCGATGTGATGATACTGCTATTTCAGTAGGGGCCAAAGCTTCCGAACCATACACCAATCCAAAGGGTGTTTCACCCGTAGATGTTTTTGGTGTTGTTCTTATGGACCAGAGAACGTTATCCAATTCATCCGTCCATCTTCCTTTCAAGGCGTCTATTCGCTTTTTCAAACCATTGAGGATGACCTTGTTTGCTACTTCTACTTGACCATTTGTCTGGGCATGTCTTACTGAGGCATGGCGATGGTCAATATGTAATTCTTCACAGAAGCATTTTAGCTCCCTTCCAGCAAACTGAGGACCATTATCACTGATGAGAATGCTCGGAATTCCATACCTAGAAATAATTCTGGATTTTAGGAATTTTATCACTTGGAATTCTGTAGTTGACGCCAGAGCTTTGGCCTCTACCGTCTTTGAAAAGTAATCCACTGCTACTATAATATAGCATTTCTGTTTAGATTTGGGGAATGGTCCCATCAAATCAATTCCCCATTGCACGAATGGCCAAGCGACGGGCATAGGTATCAATTCTGATGAGGGACGCCCAATCCTTGGAGTGTACTTTTGGCATGACTCACACTTTCTCACCATTTCTTCTGCTTCCTTTACCATTGCCGGCCAATAAAAACCCTGATTCAAAGCTTTCCGAACAATGAATTTAGCTCCTTCATGGCAAGCAGCATATCCTTCATGCAATTCTCTGAGGATAGTGGTAGCTTCAGGTGGATCGACGCATCTTAAGAAAGGAGTAGAAAATCCCTTTTTGTAAAGGACTCCCTCAATCAAGGTATAGCTTGGAGCTATACGTCTCATCCTTTTCAACTCTGCCCCTTCTGCAGGTTCAGTTCCTGATTCCAAGTAGGCCTTTATAGGCGTCGCCCATGAGTCAATGCTATAAATGTGAAGACGTTCATAGGTTTCCTGAGATGAAACAGTTTCGACAAAATGAACTTTTAAAGGCGTTGCCTGCCAGGCATATTTGCTCAAAGCGTCTGCTTCTTCATTTTCCTCTCTTGGAATGGCGTTAATCTCAAATTGGGCGAAGCCTTCAATCAAAATTTTGACTTCACTTAGATATTTTTTCATCATCTTTCCTTTAGCAGTATATTCCCCCTTTATTTGGTTTACCACCAATTGGGAATCACAATATACTTTGATAGCCTTGATGCCTATACCTCTAGCTATCCTTAGGCCCGCAATCAACGCTTCATATTCAGATTCGTTGTTGGTGGCCTTAAAGGTTAGAACCAAGGCATATTTCAGAGATTCCCCCCCATCTGGTGGAGTGAGTACCAAACCAGCTCCTGAACCCTCAATGGATGACGATCCATCTGTATATAACTTCCATTCAGGTGAGGATTCTTCCTTATTGATTTGGAGTGAGGGCGGCGCCTCTTCCTAGCTATGGGTAAACTCGACTATGAAGTCAGCCAGAGCTTGACCTTTTATGGCGGTTCTGGGCGCAAATTGGATTCGAAATTCACTTAACTCTATCGCCCACTTTATCATCCTTCCAGACGCATCTGGTTTTTGTAGGAAATGTTTTAGTGGTTGATTAGTTAATACAGTGATTTCATACTCGTGGAAGTAGGGGCGTAGTTTCCTAGCTGAAACGACCAACGCAAAGAGATACTTCTCAACTTCTATATAGTTTATTTCTGCCTTTGAAAGGACTTTAGATACATAGTAAACTGGCACCTGGCCAGATTCTACGTTCTTTACAAGTACAGAGCTTACAGCCATTGGACTGACACTTAAGTATAGAACTAAAGCGTCGCCCCTTTCTGGCTTAGCCAATGGCGGTAGGGTTCGTAGATGCTTCTTCAGCTCTTGAAACGCTTCTTCGCATGCTGATGTCCACTCGAACTTTTTGTTGGCCCTTAATACTTCGAAGAAGGGTAGGGATCTGTCCCCAGCTTTAGATAAAAATCTGCTCAGCGTCGCCAACCTTCCGTTCAGACTTTGTACTTCCTTATGGAAAGTGGGACTTTTCATGCCCTCAATAGCGCTTAGCTTTTCGGGGTTTACTTCGATCCCCCTTTCGCTCACCATGTATCCCAAGAACTTTCCAGACTGGACTCCGAATGCACATTTGGCGGGGTTTAACCGTACTTGATGAAGCCTCATAACTTCGAAAGTTTTCCTGAGGTCTTCTGTATGATCGACGCCTTTGATGGACTTCACCAGCATATCATCGACATAGGCCTCCATGTTTACACCTATCATGCCTGCAAAGAGCTTGTTGACCATCCTTTGGTAGGTGGCCCCAGCATTGATGAGTCCGAAAGGCATGACAGTATAGTGATATATATCACTATCTGCATAAAAATCTGTATGATGAGCGTCGCATGCTGCCATTTTGATTTGGTTATACCCTGAATAGGCATCCATAAAGCTCAATAACTCATGCCCTGATGTGGCGTCGACCAGCTGGTCAATCCGCGGCAAAGGATATGAATCTTTAGGGCATGCTTTATTCAAATCCCTAAAGTCGACACACATTCTCCATTTGCCCGTAGCCTTCTTTACCAATACAGGGTTTGCGACCCATGTTTGGAATCTGATCTCCTTAATGAATCGAGCCTCTATCAACTTTGCCACTTCTTGTCGAATGGCAATGGACTTTTCTTCCCCCACCGGTCGTCGCTTCTGAGCGAGAGGTTTAATACTGGTATCAATGTTGAGCTCGTGAGTAATTATCTCCTCGCTTATACCCGGCATGTCACTCGGTTTCCAAGCAAAGAGTTCTCGAAATTCAATGAGTAGAAGAGTCAAAGCCGTAGCCTGCTCTTCCGGAAGCGTCGCCCTAATTTGGACGACCTTTTCAGGACCGTCTATCGATATCTTTACCAGTCCTTCTACTGGTGTTGGGCGAACCTTCCCTTCTCTCAAATCTTCCTCTGCCTGGATAGAGCTTCCATTCCTTTCAAAACTCGATGCCGGGTGGATTGCACGTAGCAATTCCTTGCCCCCGGCTGATTGCCTTTTACCACTCCTATTCCATGAGGCGTTGGAAATTTTAGGAGTTGATGATAAGTTGAATGAACCATACGATGCGGATTCAATGTGGACCGTCCCAAAATTACGTTGTATGCAGTAGGGGCGTCGACCACGACAAATGTAACATCAATTGTCAAAGATTTCCATCCCTCCCCCAAAAATACCGGTAAGGTGATGGCTCCTACCGGGTAGGTTGGAGTTGAAGTAAAGCCTAAAAGTGGGAAGTTCACTTTTTTCAGGTCTTTTTCATTCCGTACCATTTTCTTTAATGCTTCGAGAAAAAGGACATCCGTTGAACTTCCCGAGTCAATAAGTACTCGCTCTACATCATATCCAGCAATCTCCGCCGTGATGACTAATGTGTCCTCATGAGGGCATGTCACATGATTCATCTCATCCTCCTTGAAAGTAATATCGGTTTCTTCCGGTGATCTAGGACGTTTTCCTGCTTTAGAGGTTTCAGATAACTGAGTAGCGTATACCTCCCTAGTACTACTAGTTTCTCCTCCCGAAGCAAACCCGCCACTAATCACTCGTACATGCCCATGCTTGCCTCTTGAACCCTCATCTCCTCCTTCCCTCTTGGGCGACACCCTCATGTCCCTTCGTGGGCTGGGACTACGATCCCTCTTTGCCACGAAGTTCTTGAGGAGCCCCCTTTGGATGAGCGTCTCGATATCTCTCTTCAGGATCTTGCAATTATCAGTGCTATGCCCTTTACTTCGATGATATCGACAGTACTGCTCGTGATAAGGGCCCATAGGTCCTCCTGACCTGCGGGGTAATGGTGGCGACGCCAAATCCTTCTTCTCCATTTCGTTGAGGATTACCGAAATGTCCTGGTTTAAGAGCGTGAAAGTCTCGAAAACTTCTCGTGGTGGTCGCGGGATATTGGGGCGTCGCTTGTCCTCTTGTGGATGACTTCGCCTATCGTCTTGGGGACGACTTTTTTGCGATTTTTGTTCTGGCCTTTTTCCCTCCTGTATCTCCTTTCGAAGATCCTTAGAAGATTTCCTTCCCTCACGGGCTATCTCGAGGTCAATATATGACTTGACCCTCGCCGCCAGGTCAGATAGAGTGTGAACGGGAATGACGCTCAAACTATCATGCAAAGCTGATCCTCTCTGCCCCAGTGCTCTAACAAAAGCTCGAATGGTCTCACCTCCTGTGATAACCTGATCGATACTGGCTAGGGCCTGATTGAAGCGTTTATAAAAATTCCCCAAACTTTCATCTCCTGCTTGTCGAATATGGTCCAAAGTACCCACACTTTTCAGCAGTTGCCTACCACCCATGTACTGGATGATAAACTTGTCCTTCAAGTCTGTCCAGGACGTAACTGAAGCTTTTGGCAATCCAAAAAACCAGTGAGAGGCGGCGCCGCTCAAGGTTGAAGGAAAGAGTATTGCGCAATGTTTTTCATTTTTTGACCTTCCCAATAGGGAAGATTCATGAGTTTGAACATGCTCCACAGGGTCACCCTCCCCCCTATACACATCAATCCTTGGGATCGGGACGGATGGTATGTCTACGTCCAATATTTCATTTGTAAAAGGGTGTGATTCCCTATCTCTTGCTTCCAGCATGACTTTACCCGTATCTTCCTTTTTTGATTCAGCAATAAGCTCCATCACTTTATCCAGGGTTACCTCAATTTGAGGAGGAGCCATTACTACTGGGGTTGGCGTTGCTTCAACGCTTCTGGGCGAAGGATCCGCCATAATAGGTGGTCCTACTACGGGAACCTCCCGAGGTTCTGAGGTCGCCTCGTCCGTGCGGTGATACTCGTTAAGATGAGCTGCACGAGCGACAGCCATGAGTTCTCTTCGATTTAGAAGGTCGTCTATCGCAGCTATAAGTGCTGGCGTGACGACTTCTTGGACAGTGGGGACTGCTGAAGGTGCCCTTCCTCCAGATGAGGCTATATGGGATTGCGCGGGTAGGAGCGGCGCTCGAGTCTATGGATGCGACAGTACTCTAGCTGGAGCTCCTATTGGGGCTGAAGCACTTGGGTGCGACGCCCCTGGATTACCCCGAAGCCTCGGCATAAAAGCGGAAGGCGTCAGGTGTTGTTGAAGATTGTGGAGGGAACTTCCTTCCTCCGGTTGCTGTGTTTGCTTAGCTTGTGTATTGGTAGGAGCCATGGCAATATTTTGCTCAAGGTTTCCCACAGACGGCGCCAGATGTTGGATCCTGTGAAACTTCTTCAGCTACAGGCGTCGCTCCTCTCGGGTCGACCTGCGTGAAATTGACAACTTCGGGTTGACCCGTTTATTCCACTCCGAAGCTTAAGTCAGTTCTAAGACTTTTGAGAGCTTTTATGTAGATGTGGTGAAAATCAGAATGTAATAAATGATAATGAATGTTTGCTATTTATAGCCTTCACTTAACCTGATGAACAGTGCTTCCTTCTTACCCTGGTTAATCAGTTTAACTGAGGTCAAACTGACCTTCTGATGGGACAGGAGTCCTTATTCCTTAAATATCGGAGATATTTAATCCCATTTAATGCTGTCAGACCTTCAATTAATGCGTACTTATCCAGACTTTACCTAGGCGACGCCATCGTATAGGCTGACGCCACAGGCTCATCATTAAGAGGCGACGCCTTACATGAATGAGTTGTATAAATCAATAAGATTATGTTTTAGGTCAGTGATATATAAAGGTTTTAATTAATAAAGCGTCCCTTATAAACCCCATAAAAAGAGAAGATAACGCCACTGTGTTGTTGCAAGTATAAAGCAATCCATGAGGATATAAATCATTGAGGATAGAAAAACAAACTTTTAAAGATTTAGAGAATGTCAAATAGGGAGGCCGACGCCTCTTATTTTCTCATTATTCCTTATCTAGCGCCTCAATACCCTGAAGAGACAAGTGATTTTTCTATATCGATAGACGAATATACGATACACATTAACTTTCAAGATATAGGATGCAATTTGGACATGGGGGTAGTACGATCATTAGGAGTTGACTTAAGGGTAGATTCGTAATGGCCATTGGTAAGCAACTCACAGCAGAATCTGGCGAATTGGCCACAAGAAGACGTATTCAACCTCTACCACTAACTTATCGAACCTTCTCCTATTCTTACCACATTTTTACAGATCTCTCAGACGCTATCTCTCTATATATATGGAGAATTACACCATCTCCATTATATCTCACAACTCAGGGCACTGGTTGATCACTCTCCCTCAAGGGCTTCTGCAAATCTGCCACTAACTTACATGCATGGCCCTAACTAGGGCAAAAGGGCATGCAGAGGCAGTTGTTGGGAGAGTGAACAAACCGTGTTCTGGAATATAGGGTTACTCTTCTTCCCATGGCATTAGTAATTTCCTACTCTCCCTCAAAGGCTTCCCAATGATGCCTTTCACGTAGAAGGCAGTGCTTGGAAGGCTTTAGGAAGAGTAGAACATGAATGGCATGTCTCATCATATATTGCAAAATGTATTCACTCTGCGCCTCAAAAGCCGCTAAGCGAATTTCTCAAGCAACACCAAAGACAAAGCAAAATTCAGAGGTATATTCAAGTTGAGATATCTTTAAAACTATACTAAATGCATTCACTCCGAAATTTATATTTAGAGAAAGTTAATTAAAGTGTGCACTTTACTTACTCTAACAGAAGTATAAGAGAGTGAAAAGCATCATTAAAGGTATACAATGGGTGACAATCATGTGTACATAAGTATTATCGTGCGTATCAATACGTTTATCGTACGACAGTTATCAAACACGAACATGCACGATAAGTTAATTAAAAAGTGGTAATGCAATTGAAGTTACACCCCAAAATTACCTTATGACTTGAGGTAATTATAAAGCTAACTAGCTGTGTCACGATGATCCATATATATATATATAGTTAAGTTCTTTATCTGGTTCCATGACAGATTCTACAGATGGATCTATATATATGTGACAATTGAGTTCCCTTTCCACGAGGTTACCTCAACCGAACCTGTCGATCTCATTTGCTTGTTTTCGCACCTCGTCTCCAAATCGAAAACTGGGTGTACCATCGAATCTATATCGCATAATGTTGAACACGACCATTTATGTTATCTTTTTTCAACATAATCTTGTCTTCTCAATAGGTTTGTCTGAAGGACCACACTACACATCTTTCTCGTCTAATATGATTACTGGTTGCCATACTCTAATCGAGAACAGAAGAGAGGGGGAGAGGTGTTGATGACAGATTCGGGATAAACCCAATCCAAAATATAACATTTCGATTCATGAAAGAGCAATATTATATAAGGTTAGCAATTTTTTATTTAACACGATAATACGTCACAAATGTGTACGAAAAAATTATGTTCATGAAAATATATATAACATAACGATAACATTATCGTACGAACACGATAATATAAGGTAATTTTCATGTCGTGTTTATGTTTAGGCATCACAACACGATAACACAATTAAGTTGTGTTGATAAGTCTAATGTTTGAATACTTTTTTTAAATGTATCATTTAATAACTTTTAAAACTTCAATTGATTGTTTAATATTTAGAATTTGTCTATTCTATGTTAATGACTAATAAAATTTGATGTTTGAATACATAGTTCTTACTATGATTAATTTATTATTTTTATATTTTCTTCTAATTTTGCATGTAAACATACAATTAATTAAGTTAAAACAACATGATATGAATACGCATGTTCATGTTTAGTAAGTTTAACATGGTAAATTCCTAAGTACACATGATAACAAATACGTAAATACGATTTGCCCTTCTAAAAATCATAATTTGGATCCAGGCACTACAGGAGACAATTATGTTAGGGGCTTATAAATTATTTGATAACGGCTCAATAATTGAGCCGCTAAAGTTTGAAGGCTCAAATTAGATTGAGTCGTCATATGAAGTGTCAACATTATTTAGATGGCTCGAATAGACGGGAGCCATGAGTTTTCACAGCTACAATAATAAAGTGTCGTCTTAATTATAATTGTGGTTGAATAGGGACGAGTCACAATAATTAATATCACAACTCTTTTATCGAGCCGCGAGAATAAATAAATAAATATTTTTCACAACTCTTTTTTCGAGTCGCAAAAAATAAATCAGTAACTATTATTTGGGGCTCCTTTTTCGAGCCGTCTAAATTATTATTATTTTTTAAAAAAATTGAATGATATAACTTGCACCCTATTATTTGCAGCATACTACAGTATTGAAGCTACCGTATTGAACAACATACTCAAAAATGAACAGTTACTACAACATACTCAAAAATGAACAACATATTATAATCACTCAATAATAAGTATTGAAACTAATTCAACATACTACAGTAAGCTGCAAGCAATTTCAAACATAAATTAGGGTTTGCAAAATCGATGACTTCAGACACTTCCTCTGACAAATCAAAGAATCAGAGACATATATAAGACTAAGGATGGTCAATTCATTGAAGGAATTGAAAAAAAAAAACGAAACTTATCGATCGGGAGAAAAAACGAGCAGAGAGTTCTTCAATTTGTCGAAAGAACGAGTTTTGCCATTGGTAACATACAATTGAAGGATAGCTAGTATGATTCGAGCCGTGAAAAATATTTTTGATTTAAAAATAATTTAAATTTTTTTCTGGCTCAATGCATATGAGTCGTAAAAAGTAACTAAAGGAAAAAAAAATTAAAAGGACGGCTGAAAAGTAGGAGCCGTGAAAAAATAATTTTAATTTTCTGCGGCTCAATGTATTTGAGCCGTAAAAAATAACTAAAGAAAAAAATTATTTAACTTAAAAAGGACGGATGAAAAGAAGGAGCCCTGAAAAATAGATTTTTTTATTTTTTAAAATATAATGACAGTAAACCCAAGAATGAGTCGTGAAAAAAGATACACAAAAAGGACGGTAGGAAAGTACGAACAACACAAAATCATAATTGTTTTTAAAATAAAGTGGTGGCTCATAGAATATTGAGTCGCGAAAAAATATGAAAATAAATCCTAATATTGACGACAGTGTCAGTTGAGCTGAAAATTCAATGAAAGATGACTCAACATAGATTGACCCGCAAATAATTGGAAAAAAAAAATATTCACATCTCAATAGTATTTTAGTCGTAATCTTAAGCCCTTAACTTAAGTCATTCCTTTAGTGAGGATTAGTTTATATAAGGTGAGGTTTGAATTATTGAATTTGAAAAAAGAACGATTTATTTTTTTTCCATTGAATAAAAGTACTCGGGTCTTGAATACATTCTATTTGCTTATAGTTAATCTCTTCTTAATTAAAACTTTTATTATTTTAGAAAAACTCTTGATTATTAGGAAATTACACTTTTTTAAAAATAATGTTATACTTATGTAGCATTGCGTTTTTTTATTTTAAAAAAAATAGAATTTTGCTTCGAATAATTAAAATCAAACCCTAATCTTCAATTAGTAACGAGAACTGAAAGTACCATAACGATAGATTTTTATTACAAAAAGAAGTAACATTTACACTAATCACCTCCCAAACTCTGAACTTATATTACTCAAGGCCCTAATAAAGATAGCTTCTTCATCATGATCCAAACAATATTTAGGATCTAATCAATATTGTACAAGTCAACCAAACAAAGATGGCCTTTCCCGTCTTCTTCATCTTCTCAGTTAGAAAGAATTTTCCATATCAACTCCGGATCGAAAGACGGCATCTTGGCGAGCGAGTAGCTCTCCATCTCATACCCGACCACCATATCCGACATAAAATCAAGTGTTGGACAAGGCAGCTCCGCCATCCAAACGTCAGAAAATTGTACAGGCGGTGGCGACTGAGAAAAAGACGATAACTCCGATGAAGAAGACACTGCATCTACTTTCAGAGCTCCTCTCCCCTCTTTCTTCTCCGTATTCTTCGCCTTCTCCCTCTTCACCTTCTGACAAATCGACTGAATTTTAGCATCCACAGCAGCCTTCAGACAATTCAACCTCCAGCCGTCTCCAAACCCTAGCTTGCTGAGGTCGCAGAGGTTCGGGAAGTTGAGGCGCGCGTACTCTCCACGAAGCTTATACGCAGCTCGATCGTATGCATACGCTGCAGCTTCAGCAGATTCGTAGGTTCCAAGCCACACCCTCATTCTGTTGTCTGGTAACCGAATCTCCGCCACCCATTTCCCCCATTGCCTCTGCCGTACTCCTATATATAGCTTCTTCTTTTTGAGGACGGGTGTTGTTTTGGTCGTGGGGTCTGCGTTTAAGGTTGACATTTGGTTATTTTGACTGAATTGTTGGAGGAGCTCTCTTTGTTGGAGGTAGACGGAGGATCCCAGCGGCTCCATGGAAGCAGGAATAGGGTTTAGTGGTGGTGTGGGGTCACAGAGGGAGAAGATGGAGTCTATGGTGTTGGTGCCGCCGTTTAGTATGAGCTGGGAGAGTGACGATCGGATGTCCATTGCAGTAGGTTCGGCAAATGGGTTGCCGTAATTCTCCATTGTAGCAGGTGATGACAGAAACAGAGGTTTAAAAGGGGTGATGGAAGAACAGAGTAAGTATGGCACAGAACTCTCAGAGGAGAGGGAGGGAGCTGTGGAGGTAATGAGGTTGTGACGTACATTTGAGCTGCATATATAGTTGGGGTGAAGACACCTCCCTATGAAGAGATTTTGTAACTTTATATATATATATTATACTAAAAAGAATTTAGATATTTTCTTTTCATTACTTAGTAACATAGGTTAAAATAGGATTTTGCCTATTGGATATAATTTAGAAATCCCTCTTAATATTAATTTTTTTAAATTTCCTTTTTTAATGTTTCAAAAAAAAAAAAGTTCAGTTTTCACTTGTCATTAAATTTTTATATAAACCTAACAAAATATATTTGAGAATTAAAAAAAGTAACAGAATACCTTTAGGAGTGTCAACAGTTAAACTCTTCAAAAAATTTACACATGTTACAATTAAATTTTGATTCAATCGGAACTCGTCGAAGGGGGTAGTCTGGTTCAAGATCCCGACTCCAACCTCCTACTTAGGGTGGGGGGTGTCAATCAAGCATCAATCGAAAGCGGAATTTGGTTTAACCTAAATCAATTGAGACTTGATTAAGCTCAATTAGAAAGCATCAGGGTCTCAGACTTGACCCAAAGAATCCTCCAACCATAGGTGAGTTGGTCTCGTCAAGACCCAAAACATAACCCCTTCGATTGAATCGGAACTCACTTGTAACATATAAACAATTTGAAGTGTTTAATTGCAATATTTCTAAAAGTAATCTTTAATTTTTTAAAAAAATTTACAAAAATAAAATCTATTAAGTTTGAATGGAAAATTTAAAGGAATGGGGAAATTAAAGTATGTTCAAATATTTAAAAACAAAAATTTCAAAACAAACTTTAAAAGAAATTTGTCAAATTATATTCAAATATTAGAGGAAAATCGTATTTTACCCTAATATTATGCTTACTTTAAAAAGTATCTACTTAAGTATTTATATTCTTATATGCCAGAAAAAAATATATTTATATTCTATCATATTCTTATTAAACTTTATAAATTAAAGTGGTACTTAAATTTATTTATTATTGCAAATGACTAAAACACAAAAAAGTACAAACATCACTACTATAGAACTTTAAAAAATTAAAAAAATGATATTCCTTCATATTTATTTTGTGTTACTTCCTATGAATTAAAAATAATATCTATCAAAATGTGTATACCACAAATATTTAATTAGCAAGTTGTTATTCAACTCAAAATATTAATTTATGACCTAGTGTATATCCACAAAGTATACTACAAAAAGAACTTTGAGCAACATATTCAATTACACTCATAGATGAGTAAATTCGGTTCTTATATATATATATATAAGATAAATGATTTCCTTTTCACAAATTTTTAAAAAATATTAGAAAAAGTATGCTAAATAAAAAAAAATCAAATTGCAAGTTTAACGCCGCAAACGATAATGATTTTGATTTTAGATTGTCGACATGCAAAATTAAGATTAAAAATATTGGTTTAAACATTCGAGATTCAAATTTAATCAGCTTGTGTGGTTAGTCTATAATGTCAAACTCAACGTAGTTCAAGTCATAATTGATTATATAACAAAATTATTTTTTAGTAAGTAGATACTAAATTTTTTAACCTAACCTAACCTCGATGTCATTTGTGAGATGAGATTAACAACTTGCAATTCGATTATGTATGTAGGATAATTTTTTTAATATTTATTTTAAAAAAATGTAAGAAAAAATAATTTATTTTATCTATAGAAAGGGAAAATAATTAACCATCATTTATAAAATAAAGGGGTTAAATTTCCATTTTTATAAAATAAAAATAGGGCTGAATTTTCCCATCATACAAGGAGCAATCAACCCATTTCATTATAGAAGGGGTCTGAATTCATCGGACACATCTCTCTTTTGGATTGTTTAACAATCTAATCCGCACATCTATTTGTTTGTCGCTTGATCCATTTCCACTCGTTCCCCGAGATGTTATTTGCTTTCCTCCTAATCGTGGCAATAATATTTCCGAGCCTCCAATCAGTAACATAGGATGATTCCCTACTTATCTGCTTGATGAGCCGCTCACAACCAAATTCTATGATGATTTCCCCCAGTTTCGATGTAACGCCACCTCGACCGCCTGCAGTACAGGTCGTGCTTCTACATTGATCGTCGTTGTGTCACGCTGTGACGAGTGACGTCCATCCATCATGGTCCCGTGTGAGTCTCTGACAGTAACTCCCGTTCCGCTCCGTGTGTAGGGGTCTCATGCTCCGTCACAGTTCAGTTTAATTTTCTCTTATGGTGGTGGTGTCCAACTTTCGGTTTGATTGCCTGCTCCTCTCACCGCCTGGACCCGTTCTTGTTGTTGCGTTACCTCCCATGTTTCTTGTGCTAGCCTCATATACGTACTTATACATATAAATATATATATTCATTTTTTAAATTATTAGTTTTTTTCACTCACTTTTTTTATAGGAAAAAAAACTCATTTCCTTTGTTGATTAGGTTATCATTAGCTGTCCTTCAGATAATCTCCTGCGGACGAGAATCGAAAGGCAAGGGCCAGGACGCGTACACCTGTCACTGAAAAGCTGTCTTTTGACTATTTCATCACCAGGCAATTAATCTGTAAAGAAGCCTTTTGAAGTCTGGGTCCCATACTGAGTAGTCAATGATCAAGGAATTACGGGACAACCATCACACCACACGTAAAATAAGCTCAAAGTTGGCATCTTTCTGTTTACCCTTTTACCCTTACTCCAGCACCTGTTTAATAGAAAAACAGCATATTCAACTTTCCCTATTTTGGCCAAAAATAAAATCCCTATTTTATTATTTTTTTTCTTTAATAAAAACATCCTTATCAATGTCTCTTCCTCCATACACTATCTTGAGTGATTTTATATCTATAATTTCAAGGATACACAAAGTTACATATATATATATAAGTTCTCTTCTTTTTATTCTCTCAATAAATATTTTATTATACAATAAATTCGAATCAGGAGCTACTTTAAAGCATTTGAAATAAAAGAGTTTATATTTTTTTTTCTTAAACAAACAAATAAGTTATGCAAATTTGTTCTTTATATAGGCATGGATGAAGACCGTTGGATCTTGATTTCCTGAATGTTGATCTGGTAGTGAATTGAATGTCAAAGGATGGTTGAAGGATGTTCTTGACTTAGCTCCGGTGAACCTGCAAGAAGGGGATCGCAACAGAGGGGGTGTCTCTGGGTCCCTCTCCAATGCTTAAATGAGTATACTGTGTGTATGAACTCAAAAATCTCTCAAATGTATAGAAAAACAAGAGTATTTATAGAGTATGAGAGACCAAACCGTAGAAGGCAACAGTATATCTTAGTAAATATTGTGCTGTTGAAGATTAGGATAGTAGATATTACAGTTATGGCGTAATATTGCAGTTACCATATGTAATCTTTTGAGAATATGTGCCCGAGATATGCGGGATATCGTGGTCATATCTTTAGGAACGGTTGGTGGGACCAGAGGAGAGAGGTTGGGCTCTCTTGGCGAGCACTCCCATGTTGAGCAGTAGAAGGCTTGGGCCTTGGCCGATGGCGACCTGAAGCTCTCTTGGCGAGCACTCCCATGGCGAGCAGTATGAGGTTTTGGCCTTGGCCGATGGCTACCTGAAGCTCTCTTGGCGAGCAGTCTCATGGCGAGCACTCTCGTGGCCTTGGCTGATGGCGACCTGAAGTGGCACTTTGTCGTCCACTTTAGTTTGAGTTCGATACTGGACCGCTTTATGAGGGTCAGAGTAAACTTAATGTGGGTCGGCCTGGTTTAAATGGTATGGGTTTTACCCCCTGCAAATTTATTGGGCCTTCGAGACCTTTCCCACATTGGGTCCTCACTATCAATACCCGACATTTGCCCCCGAAGTTTGAGTGAAGTTTCTTCGGTCAAGCTTGATTCTGTGATAGGGTTTGAGATAGTGACTTTTGGACTGGATCTTTTGCTGTCCTTATCTGTTATTTGTGCCTTTTGATGCTCCATATCCTTTGGCGAACGATTTGGGTTGCGTAGAGTTTTCAGAATGTGTGATCTCTTACCCCATTAGGCGAACGCTTTGGGTTGCCAGGGTTTATCGATGTTCATTCTTCACTCTTTGGGCGAACACTATCGTTGCGAGGGTTTTAGGAGAGGTCTGGTATAGCTTTTGGCAATCACCTTTTTTGTGTTAAGAGCATTTAATGAATGGACAGTTAGCGAGAAGTCGAGAGGACTTTTGAGGCATGTCTGTCTCTTTGTATTCTGTAACCAGTGGACATGCTGACAGTTTTTTCGTGTCGCTCCAACCTTTTGTCTCCCCGATGTAACCCTTGAAATTCTGACATTGCTTCGATTTTACCCAAAATTGTGTAATCATTATCTGAGCCATTTCAGACATGCCTGTTCGGTTTCCTTCGTTTTGCCACGTCTCCCCCATTTTAACACTAGTCTATTCAACCCTACAAATTTGTCAAGACAACTCTTTTCTGTGTATCGCAAATATGCTTGGAAAAGAAGCACCCAACGTACTCTAATCATTCTCAAACGTTTAAACGTGTTATTGAAGTTTGAAAAAGTTGTGACCTAACGTGTGTTTGATTTGACCGTATTAGAAATAATTGACAATAAATAATACGTATGATATATATTTTAATTGATTACATATAATTTATTGAATAACAATATGAATTATAAAGTTGTATTAAAAGTGTAATAATCTATGGGGTCTTTCTAGGAATTTTTTTTTCACAATTGACAAACATTAATAGTTTAATGCAAATCTTAAAAAAAATATCTCTCATTTATCATAGCCTACTCCAAAAGATGTTAGGGATTTTATTTTTGGTAAAAAAAAAAAAAAAAGATGTTTGGGATTAAGGACCATGAATGTGGATAGGGGGTAATTTCGTCATCAGACATAACGTCATTGTCTGCAATATGTATATATGGTTCAAATGAATAGTACATCGATAAGAACGAGGGACAACTTGGTGAGGTGGACCCACCTTACTTTTCAAAAAGGCATGTTTTGGCGGTACATAGAGACTTGGTGGGTGTCACTAAAGTGACCCGCAGGTCACCGATTATTGCTCACTGTGGTTCCTCTACATTCTCCATAGCTGGACACGTCAACCCTGTCCGTAGTCTTTCCACTCTTCACTCGCCACGTGTCGAGTGGAAGATTTTTAGAAAATCATCCATCACGTGATCTGCTTTAACCACAGTTGAGGGTGGTAGTACAAACGACAGCGCTTCAATAGAATCCTCCAGTGCTCCATGTACGTGATGTCATTCTGTCGACTTTATGATATCATGATGATCTCACTTCATGAGTGTTCGCCATATTCAGCCCATTATATTCAATGGGCCTGACACAATCTTGACTGTCAAAACTTTATTTAGTTGATATCGTAATTTATGAATTTATTAAAGCAGTAAAAAAATGTGTAATAGTGAATAATATTATATTATACATATATTAAGTATGAAAAATAAAAATAAACTAACACCTTATTGATATAACTATCGCCATTTTATGTAAATCTCTATTTGTATTGATAAAAAAAAATACCAAGAGAATGTAAGCCCCGTTCTGTAGTTCTTAATGAATCGAGTGAATAACTGTAATTATTCGGCCAAGGCACCTCCAATCGGAATTCACTAAGGCTTCACACGTGTCTCAGCCCCTCGCACGTGGCGATGGAATCCCGAACTAGAGGCTTTCCCTTTGCAGGGACTGCATCTCTGCAGTAATGGGCCCGGGGACTTTCCTGAGCCTGATAACCCTTAGGTTTCAATGGCCCAAACACTCCATCTCTTGGTTATGTTAATTTACATTGCATTGCTGTTATATATATATACTGTTAATATATTGCCTCCAAACCGGTGTGGTATATCAGAAGTGGGCTTCTATATTTAACCTTAGATAAAGATGTAAAGAAAGGACAGTACGATCGATTAATAGGTTAAGCATTAGGTCTTGTATCTTTGATAGACTGTAAATTCCTTAAAAAAAGCCTGCAATAACATTACTTCTTCGCCTTTTCTGCCGGAGTCTTCTTCATTGGCAGCACCGACAATAAAGAATTATTTACTTAGCTACTTAAGAATTATTTAAATTAAAATAATATACTAATCTAATAATATTATTTACTCCAATATAATAAACAATTAATTTAATTAGCTACCTAGTCCAAAAAATTTAACTCTTTAATTAGGATAGCCAAAACTATTCTTGTTCAAAATTGTTACATTCCATGGTCCATTTATATAACATTTGTATAGAAGGCCCACCGGCCCACCCTTTGGTCCATGGTCCATGACCTTACGGTCTCAAGGAGCAGTACCAAACTACCAATGGCGTTGGAAGGAGACGGTGAAAACATATTATATATAGTTGGAAAAAGTTTATAGTTCAAGTTTGGTAGCCCATTACTAAGCCCAATAAATTGAAGAAGAGAAGCATGATAAATTCTCAGCCCAATTCTCAAACTTTTTTCTTCTTCTTCTACGTTCCTCTTCATACGGATTACAGAATTGTAGAACCATTCTCTAACTTCTTCTCTCACAGGTAGGGGTGGCCATGAGCCAGTTCAGAATCGAACCGGTAGATGAAACATATCTTTACCACATTTTAAAGAGGTACGGTTTACCGCTCTAATGTAAATTGTAAATCATCACCGAACCAACTTTGTTCTAATGGTTTAGAGAATATATTTTAAAAATTAAATATAATATTATATTAAAATTGGTACAAGAAGTGGTACGGTTTACCGTTTGCAAACCGGTTTTTTGTACCTCTTATGAACCGCTCCATATTTTTGCAAAAACCATTTGTTTTGTGAACCGGTACGGTTCAGGTACAGTTCGGCCGAACCGATTTATTTTGCCCAGTTGTACTTAAAGGGACGAAGTTGTTCAGGTCCAGAGGGGGCAATTGTCATTAAATTGAAGGTATACACTATTGTCATTAAAGGTTAGTGGGGGCAATTGCTCCTGGATCCTGAACAGCTTCGTCCCTGGTGAAGGGTTAGGATATTTTATTGGACCCTTACTTTATTGGGCTCTTATATTTTATTGGGCTATTGGGCCTTTACTAAATCTCATAATGGGTCGAATTCAAATATACTTTTGTCTTAGTATGAGTGAACCCACGACCGACGTCAAGGACCCCTCAATGTTAAGGGTAGAACTCCTAATTTTGTAAGTAAAACTGTTTGAACTTATAACGAAATAATGACACGATAACGTATATAATTTTTAATGTCGTGTTTACTTCTCAAAACATGATATACAAAGTAACACGATAAACTTGTGTTAGTAAGTCTGATTTTTAGAAGTTTTATGAACAAATTTTATTTAATAACTTTTAAAATTCCAACTCATTGTTTACTTTTTAGTGTTTATCAGTTATATATTAAGAATATATGAAATCTAATGCTTGGATTTTTTATTTTTTCTATGAGTTGTTTTTTATTTTTATATTTTTTACAACTCTCGCATGTAGAAGTACAATTCACTAACTTAACATAACATAATAACGTAACATAACATGAGCGCGTACGAAGAATTCAGTGTCGTGCTCGTGTTTATGAACATGACATAATAAGTTTATCGTGTGCTTGTATTTGGTAGTCTAATACAATAAAGTTATTAATACACGCGATAATACGTATCCACGATATGTCACCCGACCATAGTTAAGGGTTTAGGTAGTGTCCTTTGAAATTTTGAAAAATATGATTGAGATGAGCTCACCCATAAGGAATGAATTGATCTAAGTCAAGATTCAAACTCGAACCTCATTCAAATTAAAACTCAAAATTTTTATATAGAAAATTTTATAAGGATTCGAGACACAAACTTCAAATTTCCAATTTTTTTATGAAACATTACAAGCCAAAATGCAAATTTACCCTATATTTCTATTTACTACACATCATTAAAAACAACGTATTTAATTAATTTGTATTATTCATTTCAAGGTCTTACTATGATTTTCTGTTATGATTCCTTTTAAGTTTTAACACATGTCTCTGTGTATAAAACATGTCAATTCATCAGCTTAATAACTGTACATAATAAATAACACGACTCTACTCTCAACTAATATGTGACAAATTAACCATTCACTTGTTTAGTTTGCAAAATTGGTGGTAAAATATGGAATACGAATTTTGTACTTCCATATATGGTTCACGAAATTGATAAAGGACGGAATTCAAATTTCTTAAGAAATTAGGAATAACTATTCTTTATTTTTTATTGTCTTGATTTGCTATCTCTGGTACTTCCGAAACACGGAATTGGAAAAAAAAAAATCAACATCTGTTGAATTTAGGTTAATGGGTCGCCCATAAGTGGGAGCCCATTCAGGTAAGTCTGGTATGTGATACTGACCCTAAACCCTATCCCTCTATATATCTATATATATATGGGGTGCTCTCCTTAGAATTAAGAGAGATCAGAACCTGATAGCCACTCACAGTTTAGACAGAGGTCAGCAGCTGTGGAAACCTAGGTCACTGCCCGTTAACCCGTGGCGTGTCCTCCCGTTCGGCAGACCGTGATCCCAACCTCAGGCAGATTCGCTTCCGCTAAGGCAATCAATCGAGAGGTAACTTAATTATATGTGATTATGTTTTACCATATAGATTGCATGTATATTACATAATCCAACATTGGTATCAGAGTCAGGTTAGGTTGGTTACGAATTGTCGAATTTCAGGAAAATCTCCATCGCGGTCAGTTGTGATCGCGACGAGCCCGCTGCCACAGATTCAGCCACTCCGAGGCCGACAGGGGCTGTCGGGGCCTTCGTGGCGGCGGCTCAGCCCCTGGTGGCCGCAACCACGCCGAGGCTGACCGCAGCCTCGACCCCGACTAGCCGCAGCCTCGGCCCCGACTAGCCGCAGCCTCGGCCCCGACTAGCCGCAGCCTCGGCCCCGACTAGCCGCAGCCTCCGTGGCTGCGGCATGGCCAAGGAAGGGTCGCAGCCTCCGTGGCTGCGGCCACCCCAGCCACGGGCCACAGCCTTCGTGGCTGTGGTCCTGCGACTGGATGACGCGACCTTTGTGGTCGCGACACCAGTCGCCGAAGGCCGGGGTTCGGTCGACCAGTGGTGGCCGACCGAACCCCCCCTCCCCCTCGTGGCCAGCCTTCGTGGCTGGCCACTTGGCAGCGGCGGCGCAACAACTGCTAGGGTTACAAACCCTAGCAGTCCAAGTGGAGAAGATGACACTGTTCTGGACCGGTCTAAGTGAACCGGTCCAGACCGGTCTAAGTGAACCGGTCCAGACCGATCTGGTTCAATACATTGGACCAGACCAGTTTTAACCTCAACCCGGTCTGAAAAGATGGACCGGCCGGTTCAGGCCGGACCGGTTGACTGAGGTTGACCGACCGGTTCGACTAGGACCGATTGGCAAAGGCTGACCGATCCGGTTCAGGCCAGTTTAGATGGCTGAAAGCTATTTAAGCCGGTCTGTGCTCATTCAGAGGCTTTTGGGCTACTTGAATTGATCCGAAACGAATTTGGTTCCGATCTTGGGTACTTAGTGGGTCTTAGTGGTTTGTAATATCCAGTATTTGTGCCTGGACCATTTCATTAATAATTATTGTGGGCTAATTATATTAACTGTTAGATCAATTTAATTGCTGGGAGAGGCTTATATTGTTTAATGATGCATGACTGGATAGGTAGAACGCTGTGTGGGTTCCTTGAGTTCCCTGGTTTACTTTGTGTTTTCTGCAGGGTAGATAGTCTTGCCTTACTTTATATTGTTGGCTCTTGACTCCATGACTGGTAGAATTGACTAGGTTATGACTTGTTGAGATCCCAGCATACTGTGTGAAAATTGGTATAACATGTTAATTAATTAACTTTTTGGTTAGAGTGACTTTGGTCCTCAAAGTTTTGGAAATTATAAATTAGTCCCAAATTAATTTATTTTTGAAAGATTTCAATATATATATGTGTGTATTGAATTGTGTGGTTTGTTACCTTACTTGCATAGGATGGATTACCTTGGTAGGAAGATCTAGCTTTGGCATAGTCTAGGTAGCAAACCTTTAGGATTGTTTTAATAGCCTTTCAGGAGTTTGGATAAGTTCGAACTACACTTGGGGATATGTTCTTAAGTGTGAACCGGTCGGTTAGTCTGCGAGGTTCTCTGAATTTCCTTGAAAAAAATACTAGGACAATCGTCTTATGTTAGAGTTGAACGCTTAGTGCGATATGTTCGACTCCGGTCCTAAGAGAACTGTTTGTATAGACTGTGTTTTGATTGATAGTAGTGACTTTAGGACATGCTTAGAAACGGGGAGTGCTTCTCAGCCTAGCTAGGGTTGTCCTCCGAATTTAAGTATGTTCTAGAACCTGTCCTATTAATTTGAGACTTGTCTTTTTACATGCATTAGAACATTGTTCCTTGTGTCTCCATGATCCTATTAGAATTTCCTTTAGTTAGAGAAATTAGGCTGCCATGTAGAACATCATCGTTTAGTTGGACAAAGGTCTTGGACTTAATGGTGAGCACTATAAAATTCGGAGAAAGCATATAAAATTGGTCCTAAGTAGAAATCCATTAACCCCATCAAGAAGATTGAAAAAGACCCGATTCTGGAATAACGAATCAGCAGAAGACTTTCCATTTGAGTGAGAGGTTAATGATGCTGAGACGTGCACCATGATGCTGAGTACAGTGGATGAGTTTGAGCTTTACACACGGCTAAAGGGCCGTGGGATACTTTGCAGGCTAGAAATGGTTCTATACGACTGCTTAGTTGTGCTCACTCAACATTAAGTTTGATTCATGCATGATGAATCCTCAGCACTCCGCGAGATAGTATCTGAGGCATATGGCCAACATGATTGTGAATCTCAAGGAGAACGGTCAGTCAGTGACCGATGAGCAGCAAATCCAGGTCGTAATCCGCTCTTTGCCTAACTCCTAGAAACATATGAAAATCTACATAACTCATTCTAAGGCCCTCAATACCTTTGAACGCGTTTGAAGGCACATTGAGTTAAAGAGGACAGACCCAAGGTCGCTAGACCTAAGGTTGAGGTGCGTGTGGCGCCATCCTCTGGACCTAAGAAGAGTCGCTGAAGGCGAAGGAGTAATGCACAGCGCGATGGCGCAAATGCATTGAAGGCAAAGTAGACAAAGACTGAGGTGAACCCAAGGACTCCTCCGAAAACAACACCGCGAAAATGTTCGCGTAAGGCCGAGAAGCCTAAATACAGGAAATGCTCCAACTGTGGTCAGTGGGTACACTTTGTGAAGACATGTCCTGAATCGATCCGACCTAAATGTCTTATTGGCTATTAGTGAACTTTGTGTTTCTAGTACAGATATGTTGACTGAGTCATGTCCTTTGTGGATTTTGGATTCAGGATCGACAAATCACATAGCCAAGGATCGTGACGTTTTCGTAGAGTACCATAGAGTCCCGCGAGAAATTAGGTGGATTTACATTGACAACAACTTTCGTGTTGAAGTCGAAGGGATTATAACTCGTGAGCTGCGCTTGCGCGGCGGTAGAGTTTTAGTCTGATGTCATATCCTCTATGCTCCGCAGATTCCCCGATATGTTATTTCAGTCTTAGGATTAATGAAACTCGGTTTTATATTATCTTTTCATGAATCTTCCGTCCAATTGTTTTTTAGGTTCAACTTCGTTTGGCTTTAGTATTTTCTGGTGGATTTATTGTTTCGAATTTGGATTCAGGCAACAATAATAATTTCATGTTTTTTCTTCTACTCGTGGATATGTTTGCGATGTGAATGAAAGACAAACTAGACTTGACTACAGAAGTCAACATAGAATGCAGCGGCTAGCCCAATGGGGTTTGCTGTTCTACATTCCACAAGTGGAGTCGTCTACTTGTGTAAGTTGTCTAGCAGAAAATTCCACCGGAATGCCTTTTGGTTAGGCACCTAGAGCCGAATTTCCCTTACAATTTATCCATTTTGATGTCTGTGACCCTCTTAGTGCTAGAGTTCGGCACGGTGCGCATAATTTCATTACATTTACACATGATTACACCCGTTAGATAGGAGGGTAAATGCCCTCCACTCTAATTGTGGAAGAAGAGTACCTTTCAGCGGAATTTAATGGTTTATGTAATGAAAAGGGGATCATTCATCAGTTGACGATCTCCTACACCCCTCAGCAAAATAGTTTTGCAGAGAGGCGCAATAGAATGCTCATTAAAATGATTCGGTCGATATGGCGCAAACTTAATTGTTGTTTTCCTTATGGGGAAACGCTTTGGAGACTGATGCCTACATCCTGAACCATGTGCCGACGAAAACAGTTAACTCCAGTTCATATGAATTTTGGACTGGAATAAGTTCTGGACCTTCACCATATGCGCCCATTGGGGTGAGCCGCTTACACCCATGATTTCTCAAATAACTTTGGGAAAGATTGGACCTAGAGGAAAGAAGAGTATTTTTGGTTACTCTAATACCTCCAAGGGTTATGTGTTTATAGTCGAGCTGGACAGTGGGAGTGTTTCCGAGTTCGAATCACGAGACGCGACGTTTTTTGAGAACGAATTTCCGAAGAAGGGAGAGATTGGTTTGGATCGATCTCTATATGAGATGCAAGATCAAGTTGAGCAGATACCTATTAATTCGAGTAGGAGAGATGAAGTGGCAGAGGATGAATCAGTTCGTCATCTGTCAGATTCACCTCTTCCTGTAGCGAATGAAACAGCTTTTGCTCCTGATGATCTTGTTGACAGTGGGAGCGATCATGGTCGTACCTCTGGTAGTAGTGAGTTGTTAGGTCGTGGGCTAGAACATAAGTTTTCCTCCTGACGATATGCATTCGAAGGTGATGGAGAACTAAACACCCTAATGTCTAACGATATGGTTATTGTGCCGTAAAACATTAGAGAAACTCTCAATGGAACCTTCTAAGAATAATGGATGAAAGTAATGGAAGATGAGATAAACACTTTGGACTAGATGGAATCTATAAGGAAGAACGGTGTTTGGGCACTGGTCAACCTTCGAGAGGACATAGAGAAATAGAGCTAAATGGGTTCTTAAGATTATGGCTATTGGAGTGAGTCTAGACTTGGAACTGCACTAGATAGAGGTTAAGACCGTCTTCCTCAATGGTGAGTTAGAAGAATAGATCTATATTGAGCGGTCTGAATGCTTTGTGCAGAAAGACCATGTGTACTTAGTGTGCAAACTTCACAAATTGATCTATGGTCTGAAACAGTTCGCTATGCAGTGGTACCGCAGAGTTCATGATTTGTTCGTGGAAAATGGATTTTTCTTGATGGATGAGAATCATTGCGTGTACACCAAAAGGGTCTGGACCGAACTTTGTGTTTATGATTCTATATGTAGATGACATACTCATAGCCGTAAATAGCTTGGAGTTCCTCACACAGGTAAAGGCCTGATTGTCTTCTCTGCATGGGATGAAGAACATGGGTGAGGCGGTGCACATCCTTGGGATTTAGATCTCGAGAGATTGCCGTAGGAGACAGTTGTGGCTTTCAGAGGAAAGCTACATAAACAAAGTGTTGGAAACGTTCAACATGAGTAACTGCAAACCAATTGAAACTCCAGTTTACATTGATCAACATCTCAAAATGGATATATGGACTAGATAAATAAATTTTGTAGCTAAGTGCAGTCGGAAGCCTGATGTGCGCAATAGTGTGTACTCGACCTGATATTTGTCATGCAGTCGGCATGGTATATAGGTACCAAGCTGAACCCGAATTGAAGAAATGGTAGGCAGTAAATAGGATCATGTGATATCTTAAGGGCATCGTCGTGCTCTTTGCTAGAGAATTGCTAGAGATCTGAGAATCTCTGGATGACTAGGTATAACATTGCGGACTATGGTGGTGACTTTGATGAGAGAAAACCCACCTCTGATATGCTCTGCTCTCTGATGGCGCCATATCGTAGATGAGCAAGAAGCAGTCGCGCATTGTGTTGATCGCCATTGAATCCAAATTTGTGGGTCTTGTATGGACCACTCAGTTGGTTGTATGGCTGAGGAGACTTCCGGATTGATTGCTGAGTCATTGGAGTCGCAATCTCCGTGATATATAAACCCAAGTATAATTACAAGTCATAGCAAGTAGATATCAAGCGAAACTATGTTAGAGACGTGCTTAGACACAAGGTGATGAGTTTGAAGTACTTGTCTACGGATGAGATGGTTGTGGACCGTCTCTCCAACCTTGAAGAGGGAGTCTTTAGTGAGACATGTGTAGTCTCTAAGACTGTGTAGACTTAGTGATGTACTTCATTGATTTTATTTCCCATACAATGTTCTTTAACTTGAATTATATTTGAGTATGCATGTTTTCGCAGTTTGAGTATTTTGTGTGTTCATTTTTGTGATTGTTTGTTAATATGTCAAAGTGGATTTTGTCACCCTCTCACACGGGTGATAGCTTCTATGCCTCTGTGGCTGGGTGAGGCTGGTGATAGCTTCTAGTTTTTGGAAGTCCGTCGGGATAACCAGAAAGGACTTTGTGTCCGGAGCTATCTGTTTTCGCACTACGACAGATTATGGTCTGTCAATCCACTCAGGGGTCTGATGGGAGTCTTTGTGACTTTTGGTTCGGGTACTTTGTGTGCCTGATGGACATCTGTACAACATATGGACATATGCTCCATGGGAGAGGAGATATGTTGTAGCGCGCGTTCCATACCGCGGCGCACCCCAAATCGACCATGGGTATGACCCGAGATGTGATCTTACCTCGGAGTCGTGTGAGACCCAGAGCTCTTTGCGTAAGAGCCACGTACGTACCCTCAGTACTCTGAACAGAGACTTGAGGTTCAGTTCAGTGTTTGCTATCTTAGTCCGTGCTCGATGGGTGCGCTCACAAGTACCTTGGACCCGGTTCTAGAAAAGCGAGTTGAATTGTGTCGATGGTTTCGTAGGAAGGGGATGGTCATTATGGGATCTTCTCGATATTGTGTCCACTAGACGGCCGTCAATCGCGGTATATGCTGCGGTTGTGGGCACAATGCAGATGTATAGGTTTGAAAGATCATTGTGTGGTCAAACCTTAAGAAAGATTACATGGCCAAGGGTGCAGGGCACAAATCCACTGATGGTGTGAGATCCGCGAGTCACTGCAACTCCTAACAGATGCGCAGTACCTTGCTCGTAGTGTCTGTCGGTCGCACGGCTGTCTCCTCGTATGTGATTTAACTGTATAAGGGGAATTCGTTCTCTTTGGTGCTGGCTTGATGAATGAGCGTCCCCCACTTTGTGCGAGTGAGAGATGTTGGATTTAGGTTAATGGGTCGCCCATAAGTGGGAGCCTATTCAGGTAAGCCCAGTATGTGATACTGACTCTAAACTCTATCCCTCTATATAGGGTTTAGGGTCAGTATCACATTCCGGACTTACCTGAATGGGCTCCCACTTATAGGCGACCCATTAACCTAAATCCAACAACATCATATATCATTTCAATAATCAAACATTATAGTTCTACATTCGGTTCAATTTCAACCAATTAACGTTATATTATTATATCATATTCTTTATTTTGTATTCATTATTTCCTAAACCTTAAACTAAACACGTTGTAAATAAGTAAAAGTTTTCGTAGGAAGGGGATGGTCATTATGGGATCTTCTCGATATTGTGTCCACTAGACGGCCGTCAATCGCGGTATATGCTGCGGTTGTGGGCACAATGCAGATGTATAGGTTTGAAAGATCATTGTGTGGTCAAACCTTAAGAAAGATTACATGGCCAAGGGTGCAGGGCACAAATCCACTGATGGTGTGAGATCCGCGAGTCACTGCAACTCCTAACAGATGCGCAGTACCTTGCTCGTAGTGTCTGTCGGTCGCACGGCTGTCTCCTCGTATGTGATTTAACTGTATAAGGGGAATTCGTTCTCTTTGGTGCTGGCTTGATGAATGAGCGTCCCCCACTTTGTGCGAGTGAGAGATGTTGGATTTAGGTTAATGGGTCGCCCATAAGTGGGAGCCTATTCAGGTAAGCCCAGTATGTGATACTGACTCTAAACTCTATCCCTCTATATAGGGTTTAGGGTCAGTATCACATTCCGGACTTACCTGAATGGGCTCCCACTTATAGGCGACCCATTAACCTAAATCCAACAACATCATATATCATTTCAATAATCAAACATTATAGTTCTACATTCGGTTCAATTTCAACCAATTAACGTTATATTATTATATCATATTCTTTATTTTGTATTCATTATTTCCTAAACCTTAAACTAAACACGTTGTAAATAAGTAAAAGTTGTATAGATAGATTTTCTTAAAGTAAGCGGGAAAAAAAAAACTATTCTTTTTATGATTATTAATCACAGTTCTTTTTTTTTTTGGCCAACAATCACAGTTCTTTACTTGTCAATTTTTTTGGTCAATCTTGGCCAAAAAAAAATTTTTTTGGTCAAAATCTTTATATATAATATGACTTTATATATAATGAAAATCTATTCATCTGACTTTATATATAATATGTTTTTAAAGTTGTTTGGATCCTCCATTAACATCTTCAATCACGGAAACATTAGCTAGTGGAAGAAACCACACACACACATATATATAGTAGTCGGACCTCTTAGTATATATATATATATATAGTCGGACCTTCTAGTATAGATGAAGACAATCACACTTTGGCCTTTTGGTTAAAGGTCAGGTCCCATCCTGCCATAATACGTGGGAAATTTTGGAAACACGTAAATTTTATGTTTTTATATATATATTTTTTAGAAATTGTTTTGATTTGTTAAAATGTCTTGGAATCTATTCATATCCGAAAAGGTAAAAAAAAAATATAATATCCGTGATTGATTCGTTTTAGAAAGTAGGATGATAAAATTAGGTTTAGAAAGTGGGGCCAATAACATAAGGTATAAAATGTGTTCAAATTAATCGAAATTGTATTTTACCTTGTGTAAAATTAATCGTTCACAATTTTTTAAAATAAATACTAATTAATTAGGAAAATACTTCTAACTAACACAAATTAATGAAATACAATACATATATATTCGACCTGCATATTATTTTGGGCAGATATCAAGACGATTAGGCCAAGATATATAACCAAGACAACTGATTGTTTTTTTTTCTAAATAGTTTCATTAAAGCTTGGGTTAATAATAATAAAAAACTATTTGCATTTTGTTCATTTTATTAAAAGTTACTTCAATTTTAATTTTTGGAATTTTAGTAGTTGTACTTTTAAAGATTAGGCATAAAGTTAGTCTCCATTTATTTTCATTTAAATTTGAACGAAAAATTACTTAATTACACCTAATTAATCGAAACTATATATAAAAAAAATTTCTAAGAAATTGGAGAAAATCTTTTTTAAAAGGATGAGAGATAAATTTGAGTTTTCCACCTAATATTTAATGTTATATGATACGTGTTTAATAATAATTCATATTTGTATGTGATGGCGGCCGGTCAAATTAAATGAATTTGGCTTGATTATTTTGGGTAGATTTATTTATTTCAAAAACTTTTCTTATAATTTTTTTTATTCTACTTTTTTTATAATAAAAAAAAAGTAATGACCATCGTAAAATTTTAAATTGGTCATCTTATCTTTCCTTTTGTTTTTATGTAATGGTATGTGCACTTTCGTTCGCGATATTCTTATTAAATTCACCCTTTACATTCCCCATTTCATTTGGTGAAATTATTTTAGGGATTATTCCAAACCAGTCTTGTCTGTGTATTTGTACGTACTGTTGTCGTTATTGACTATAAATAAATAAATATAATATAAATGTGTTCATTAGTGTATTTACGAACAGAATAATATGTGATTAGATACCATTCCATAATATTTCGAAACATGACATTATGAATTGGCCCCAACACTCTATCATCAACATAATATACAGTCCTACATGGTGCACCGATGCAGGGGTGGAAGAGAAACACAATTATTAAATTAAAGATTCCACATCATTATATATTTATATTATTAAAGAGATTTAATTGTTATATAATATTTTATTTTAAAGATTAGATTACATTTAATATATTTTTTTAAAAATAAAACTCATTATAGTGTCCTCTCTATATAAATAAAGAAATTATGTAGGATGTGTCTTTTTCTTTCTATATGGGGTTTTCAAATCTAGACACAGTAAAGAACAGCAACAATAACAAAAACAAAATACAAATACCTATTTAAATAAATTGTATATTTGCCTCTGACAAAATAATAATAATAATAATAATATGATAATATAATTTTTGTATGTTATTTAATTAGTCCACAAATACAACTTTCTTATTATTGTTACGAGTGTGGTGTATTAGGCCATACAACTCAAGTTTGTAGAAAAGATGTTCAGATGGTGGAGCACGATCAATGTGTTTCAAGTTATGGTCCGTGGCTAGTGAGAGTACACCCAAAACAGACCACGCCCAAGCAACATGTGGGGGGAGAGGAAGAGAAAGAACTGAAACAGAACCGAGGTGAAAGGAGGTCATGGTTTGATATCATGGCCGAATTGAGAAGGAGGAACTCAGGTAAGGCAAAAACAACCGAGCAATATGCGAACAAAGAAGAGAAAGATGGGGGAAAGGAGGACAACGGGGGGACCAAGACACAATGGAAACCGATAGTGAACCGGAAGGGGGTGTAGCATTAAACAAGCATACCAACCAAAGGAACCCGTTACCGATACCCCACCTATGTCGACATCCCTAACTCTACACATACCACAACATCAAGCCTACCCAAGGTCAATGCCAAAGATCATACCATTACCAAAAATCCGAACTGAGCCAACACATACTGACCGCAGCCCATACACGGACCTAACCCTACTGAACCATGACAGAACCGAAACAAACCAGTCAGAGAGTGACCGGACCAGAGAACATACTACTCAAACTCAACTCTTGATCATATACTTGCCTGACAACCCAACACCCATGGACATGACTGAAGCCCACATAACCCTCCAAACCTATATAGTCGAAAACCCACCCGAGACACCACCCGATACCCCACCACCAACCACCGAACCACACAACTACAACCCCCCCCTTCCGGATTGAGCCCCTATTTGAACAAGATGACCCTAAATCGCACTGGTGATGAGATGGAGGAACAACCGGGAACAAAAAAGATGAAAAGGCCCGAGGGGGAGGCCGAACATGTGATTGAAAGAACGAGAAAGAGCCCGATGAGGAAACTAACCAAAACTAACCAAGACCAACCCACACAAGAACAAAAGGGCCGAGAGGAGAAAAAGAGAAACACGTATGATTGATGAGTCTAACAACCTGAACAATGGTTCTGGTGGCTGTCCCAAAATAGCCACGGGTGTCCAATGAATGTACTCTCATGGAATTATCAGGGTTTGGGGTCTGCCCTGACAGTTCAACATCTATAAGACCTCAACAAAAGGTATCGCCCGAGCATTATTTTCTTAATGGAGATAAAAAACGGGGATACCCACTGTGACAGGATATAGACACGACTGGGTATGGAAACGAAACACTATGTGAGCCCGAGCGGGGCAGCAGGCGGACTTGCCCTATGGTGGACATCGGAGACTAGGGTCGCAATAACATATGTCAATGCGAACATTATTGATTGTGAGGTTCAATTTGAAAGACAGACCGAGAAGATGCATGTGACATGGGTATATGCGAACATAGAGACGCATGAACGGACCCAAAACTAGAACATCCTACGCACGATAGGGGTGGGATGAAGTGGGCACTGGATGACACTCGGGGATTTCAATACCATATGCCACCAACATGAAAAAACAAGGGGGGAGGAGAAAATCACAAAGGCAAATGGATGAATTCAACCAAATGATCGAGGATATAAATATGGAGGACTTGGGGGCACATGGAAGCCCTTACACATGGTGCAACAACCAGAATGGACCGAACCGAATTAGTGAACGCCTTAACCGAGCCCTAACAAATGCGGCTTGGATAATGAGTCGCCCCTAAGGGAAATGCATCAATGAACTAACCATCGGGTCAGACTACTCACCCTTGGTGGTCCAAATGTCGCAACCGCCCAAAATGGCTAAGAGACATTTCAAATTTGAGGCGATGTGGCTAGAGAACCCGACATGCAAGGAGGTCATTAAAAGTGCGTGGGAGGGACCGAACTCAAGGAGGGGAATGCAAGGGGTTCAAGGGAAGTTGAGTAAATGTCGAAAGCAACTTATGACTTGGAGCAAGACACAATTCGAAAATAACATAACCGATGCGACAAACATAAAGGAGGCCCTAAGGAGAGTCACCCAAGGGGTCATGGATGAGGAGGCGATTCGGGAGGAGACTCGACTAAAGGGAAAACTGAAATCTATATGGTCAAGAGAGTAAACATACTAGAGACAACAATCGAGGTTCAAATGGCTAAGAGGGGGGGGGATAGAAATACCACTTTCTTTCACCAAACAACAATTGTGAGAAGGTGGCGAAACCACATATGCCGATTGAGGGGGGAGAGTGGGGAATGGATCGAAAAAGATGGGGAGATCGCATTAGAACTACATCAGTACTATGGAAGAATGTTCACATCGAAAAGGACTGAACCGGGAGAGGATCTCCTTAGATACATACTGAACCATGTCAATGCTGAAATGAATGCCCAGCTAACAAGAGAGGTGACTGATGTAAAAATCAGGCCGGCCACGTTCCAAATGGGAGGTTCGCGAGCTCCGGGACCGGACGGGTTCCCGGGGCTATTCTACCACCAAAATTGGAATATCGTGGGGACGGATGTCATCACCGCGGTCAAGACTTTCTTCGAAACATGTATAATCCAAAACACCCTCAATAATACTGGTATTGTTCTCATACCGAAAATTCAAAACCCGATTACACCTAGTGACTTTCGGCCCATTAGTTGTTGTAACTTCATGTATAAAATTATATCAAAGGTGTTGGTGAATTGGTTAAAAGTTTATCTATCAGATCTCATCACTCCTTTTCAGAGTGCATTTGTATCAGGTAGAAATATCCAGGACAACATCATGGTGGCACATGAAGTATTCCACCATTTGCAAGCGGGACGAAATGTAAGTAGAACCGAATGCGCCTTAAAAATTGACATGCAAAAGGCGTATGATAGAATGGAATGGGGCTTCCTAATGGACACGCTCAGACGCAGGGGATTTGCGGAAAATGGGTGGAGTGGATTAGGGCATGTGTTTCAACAACCACATACCAGGTGGTCGTTAATGGGAACCGAACGGATACCATACGACCAACACGAGGGATCCGCCAAGGTGACCCCCGATCACCTTACTTATTTATACTACTTGTGGATGTGCTATCAAGGCGAATGATGGGAGCGGCTAAGGAGGGGGAAATCGAAGGTATAACACTTCGAAGACAATGCCCGGAACTACACCACTTGTTCTTTGCGGATGATTCCCTATTTTTCATAAGAAGGAATCCCAAAAATGGTGAAAGTTTAAGGAGGATTCTGGATGAATATTGTATGGTATCGGTCCAAAGAATCAATAGGGGAAAATCAACTATATATTTCAACAAAGGAGCGAGCCACACCGAACGACAAAGAGTGGAAGGGGCACTTAACATACGTGGCACTAGTGACCCGGGAAAATACTTGGGACTACCTTCGATATGGGGACGCTCGAAGAAGGAGGCCTTGGGCTTCCTAAAGACCAAGGTGAAGGATAAGCTTAACGGATACCGACCGAAAACGTTAAACCAAGCGGGTAAATAAGTCCTCATCAAGGCGATCATCACCGCAATACCTACATACGTAATGAGTGTATTCCGGTTACCAAAAACATGGTGCTCGGAAATTAATGCTCTCATTGCGGACTTTTGGTGGGGGCAAACCATGGATGAATAGAAAACACATTGGTCTTAACGAGGGCAAAGGAGGCGGGGGGGCCTAGGGTTCCGAGAACTACAAACTTTCAACACGGCCCTACTCACGAAGATGGCTAGTTGTATGATGACCGAACCGAACAACCTTTGTGCGCAGGTCCTAAAGGGACTATATTTCCCAAGATGTACATTTCTAGATGCGAAAAAAGGGGACCGAGCCTCATGGGAATGGAGTAGCTTAATCCATGGCCGAGAGGTGATGAAGACCGAAGGGGTTTGGATGATAGGTTCGGGAGAAAGTGTCTGAGTGTTTGAGGATCCCTGGATTTACACAAAGGAAACCAAGCGGGTCAATACCGAGGCGAGGGTGGAAAACGGAGGGAACTTACTAGTGCGGGATTTGATCAAACCGAATGGAGAGTGGAACGTGGATCTAGTGCGAATCATTGTAGACGCCGAGGATGCGGAGCATATACTCAACATACCATTACCGCGTGGGGGGGACGAACCGCTACATATGGCCCCACACGAGGGATGGTGCACCCGTGGTCCGATCAGTGTACCACAAGATACTAAAGACCACCGAGCGAACCACGGAACCGAACCAAATCAGTAAGGCCGAAGCATGGAAAGGCATTTGGGAAACCAAGGTAATACCAAAGGTAAAAAAATTCTCTTGGCGCCTAGCAACAAATGCATTAGCCGTTAAGGCGAATATGGTTAGGCAGGGGATGAATGTGAGTTACGGATTCCCTATATGTGGAGAAGTCGAAACAATGGAGCACATGATCCTAGGGTGCAAATGGACCGAACAGGTATGGCACGGGATACTAGGGCTACGAGTGAGCCGACCAAACAACATAAGCATGGTTGAATGGCTCGAGGTAAGAAGGACGGAACTTAGGGGAGAAGGCGGGGCGAGCGAAAGAAGATGGATACTCACGATGATCACATGTTGACAAATATGGAAGATGAGGTGCAAGACGACCTTTGAAGCCAAACAACCATGTCTGAGGATTGCCATTGAGGATATCAAACGAGTTTATGCGGAAGCGAGTGTATGCGGAGCAAGTCCAAGCCGACCGAACTAGACAAGTCGAAGACCCAACCATCGAAGACCGACCCGGACAAGAGTGGAGACCACCGACATCGAACATCATCAAGATCAATTGTGATGCATCGTGGTGCCAAAGATCAAAACGAGTCGGGATAGGGGTGGTTGCTCGAGACAAGCACGACAAGGTTGTAGGTGGAATAAACCGACAATACCGGAGTGATGACATCGATTCTATGGAAGCCATGACGATAGATGAAGGGTTACGTCTAGCGGTACAATCAGGATTGTCAAACATCATCATCGAGACAGACTCACAAATAGTCCACCAACAAATACTACACGGGCCGACACAATGGAGGGCGGCAAACATCATCACCAACATCTGAACACTAGCGGGGCAACTCGAACGAGTGCAATGGCGAGCTATTCCAAGGACGACAAATGAATGTGCGAATTGGATAGCAAAGCAAGCAAGTCGGGGAGTGAGTCTAAATGATTGGGTCGAAAGACCTCCACTTCCTTTTACGTGTTTAGTTGCAAATGATTGTATGTATGAACAACCATGATCGCGTATCACGACGTTTTATTTCATCAAGTAAAACGATAATTCAACCAAAAAAAATTAGTCCACAAATTATAAATGTTTGGAAAAGTTAGAATGTCTCATAATACCTTTTACAACTTTTGCCGCAACAATACCAAATATTTTACCAAAATATACTTTATTTAATAAATATATTCAAAAATGTCGAAAATAAATACAAATCTATATCCACCCGTGAATGAGAATCGCGGATGTTAGTTCCATTTGCGACTACCAGTCGCGGGTAGAGCTGAAAAATAAATTTAAAAAAAAAATGAAATTTATTAAAGAAATGCATCATTCTTACAAATTTTATTTTTTTATAATATATTTTAATAAATGTGTCACACGACACTGTAGTGATTCCTCACCTTCAAAATATTAATTTAATATCATGTAGATCAATGATCTACACATCAAATATTAAACTAATACTACACTTGATCTTATTGAAAAAACTGAGCAAGTTTGACTTTTATAGAAGGTGAGAGATTCTCTTTGTTTAGAAATACTAGGTGTGGAACTTGAAAAATATTGAGTAAAACTTATTTCCTTATTTATTTAATGTATAAGACCTAATAAATAAGGTTTGAGCTTATTTAATGTATAAGGTCTCCGCATAAAACCTTAAGTAGAGATTGTGCTTATTTATATACATAAATAAATAAGGAGATGAGTTTTATTCAAGACTTTTCAAGTCCCACACCGAGTATTTCTAAACAAGGATAGTCTCTCAGCTTCTATAAAAGTCAAACTTTTACTCTTCACCATTTATAATTTGCTCGGTCTTTTCACTAAGATCAAGTGTAGTATTAATTTTTATTAGTTTAATATTTGATATATAGATCATCAATTTACATGATATTAAATTAATATTTTGAAAGTGAGGAATCACTACAGTGTGGTGTGACACGTTTATTAAAATACATATTTTAAAAAAAGTAAAATTTGTAAGAATGGTGCATTTCTGTAATAATTTAAAAAAAAAAAAAAATTTCCAGCTCTACCCGTGACTGGTAGTCGCGGGTAGAGTTGATGGAAGAACTCCACCCGCGAATGGGAGTCGTGTGTGGAACTGAAAATAATAAAAAAACAACAACTGTGGCTCTCATTCACGATAGATATATATTTGTATTTATTTTCCACCCTAGTACATTTTTGTATATATTTATCAAATGGAATATATTTTGGTAAAATATTCCAACATTACCTATACCAATTTCAGGTCTCACGCCCGACAACTAATCCAACAGTAATGGTAGAAGCGGCAGGGATCAATGGATTCATGATTTTTTTTTTTTTTGTAATAAATGGATTCATGATAAGTTACACAAAAATTAAAAAATAATTAATCATAAAATCATCCAAGACATGCTTATATAAATTATCGCGACACAATAATATGATAAGTATGTTTTGATAAATTGTTTTTTAAATACGTTTTTGTTTAATAATTTTACAATTCTGATTAGATGTCTAATTTTTAAAATTTATAAATTCTATGTTAAGTAAGAACATAAATTATAAAATTAGTGTTAAATACGACATTGTTCCCTAAAGTTTACGCCGACTTTAAAATTTTCCCTTAAAATTTAAAGTCTCTCCTAATGTTTGGAAATGATGAAAAATCCTCACTAAAGAGCATCTGACAGTCATCAGTAAAGAAAGATTTTTCATCATTTCCAAACATTAGGGGAAATTTTAAACTTTAAGGAAAATTTTTCAAATAAGCGTAAATTTTAGGGGATAATGTTGTATTTACCTATAAAATTATAATAGTAATTATGAAAAAAAAAAAATCATTTATTCAATATATATTATAAAATCTCAATTATATATACTCACTTAATAATGTAACTCACAAAAATATATTATTTTCAAAACATTATAACCTAACCTATTTAATAAATTTACCATGATGGCACCTTTTGCCACGATAATCTAAATATAGTCAGGTCAGATGTCGTCCTCTTCCTCTTTCTTTATTGTGTTTGTCGCACGTGTGAACGCGGACCCACTTATCATCTTCTCTCCCATCTTATCTAAGCATGCAGGTACCTAATCATTTCCCCAATAATATCATGCAAATTTATTTAGGAAAAATATATATATATATTAATTTGGTTATGATGTAGAGTGATAAATAAATAAAATAATGTTTTTTTACTAAATTCTATACTATACATTTACTTATATGACATAATATTTTTGTATATGTAAATACATTAAGATTTTTCTTAAGCACCATATTTAATCTCGAAAACCATTATGTTTTATCATATTTTTTTACTCACAAACTAATTTATTTATGTGATTTTATTTTTTCTACAAGCTTAATTTTCTATTTTTTATTTAGTAAAGCATCTGTATTAATATTTGTCATTTTATAATATATTTTGCAATAAATATACTTTAATTATTTTTTAAGAAAAAATAAACTTTATTTTTTTATTTTATATATTATATGTATAATTAAAAAATAAGTGTAGTTAAAAGAAAAAGAAAACATAATTGGCTAATATTTTAACATTTTTTCAAATATAAATAATTTTTATATTTTATAATTTTTAATAAAACTTATTATATTAAAAAAGTAATATGATAAAATATTTGTTTATGAAAGTGTAAGTAAACTAAATAAAAATATAAATAATAAACATGTTATAACTATATCATAATATATATATATATATATATATATATATAATTTTATATAGATTTCTTACTTATTAGTTACTATATAAATAAATTATTTATCGCGCAAGTCAAATTCCTAGTATAAAATAAAGTTGATGATGTAGAAAATAATTATCTGAGTAAGATGCATAGTTATCAGAACCAGACTAGATTGTCGGTCCGACCGATTCCGATTGTGAACCGCCTCCTTAAACATTTCTTTTTTTGTAAAACCAGTGTGAACTAGTCGGGTTTTGTAAAATCGACTGATTTTTTAAAACCGCCCAGTTCCGGTTCTTTTTTTTTGTGGCTTTTGAATTTTTTTATATATAAAACAGACCGACGGTTCTTTAGAAAATTTATATATTGTTATTCACTTATCTGATGATCTTCTACTAACAAATCTATATGTTTTGACCACTAGGCTGCAAGAAGTGTGCGATAATTTGTGAAGCAAGCGGTTAGCCAGGGAGAGAAACGTAGCAAAACTATATGAATTCACAAATTTTAACAGAATTAATACATCCAAAGGAGATCTAGATCGATCCGTTTGATGATATTCTTTTCAATTATTTACGTGGTTCACCAATTTGGCTACGTCCACGGCTCACACTCACTTCACTATAAACAAATAGTTTTACAAATAGTGTATCATTCAAAAATACACTATGTATCGCTCGCACTCTAAAATACTCACTCCGTATTTTTGACTCACAAACACAACACTATTTTTCTCCAACAGACTCAACCCTCCAACAACCGTTTCTTACTATTCTCTCTTTCTTGTGCTTATTCTTTCATTCGACATTGTTGGCTTCTTATATACCAAAAAAGATGACAATCTTCAATAGCTTGACCACTTTGCTGAGTGTCTTACCCACTTTGGTCAGTGGCTTGCCCACTTTTGTGAGTGACTTGTCCAATTCAGTGAGTCACTTGCTCACTTCAGTTGAATTGGTGGTGGTGGCCCGAAAGTCTTCATTAACAATCTCCCACTTAGAGGCTTTAAAACTCCACCAATGTATCCATGAGTGAACTGGGTGTGAGGCTTTCCTGCCTTCTATCCTTGAAGACACGCTGAAGCTGAGCACAACTTCAGTTTCTCTATAGAGGCTGTCTTGGTTAACATGTCAGTTGGGTTCTTGCTGCCCTGGATCTTCTCAAGTGTTAAAACTTCATCCTCTAGTAGAGATCTGACGAAGTGATAACGAAATCCGATATGCTTGGTCCTTGAATGAAATACAAAATTCTTTGTCCGATGTATAACACTCTGACTGTCACTGTGCAAAACATTCTTTGTCTGCCTTAGACCCAATTCTGCTAACAATCACTGTAACCAGATCATCTCTTTGCTTGCCTCAGTAACTACTATGTATTTCGCCTCTGTGATGGATAACACTACTATTTTCTGTATTTGTGAAATTCAACTGACTGCAGTAGTCCCCACTGTGAATACATAACTGATAGTACTCCTCATGTTGTCTACCTCACCATCAAAACCTGAGTCTAGAAAGCCTTGTAGTCTCAACTCGTTTCTTCTAAAACACAGGCATCTATCTGTGGTGCCTCTCAGATAACTTAGTATCCACTTGACTGCTTCCAAGTGTTGCTTTCCAGGATTAGTCATGAACATGCTCACAACTCCCACTGCATGAGCAATATATGGTCTTGTGTAAACCATGGCATACATGAGATTTCCAATGATTGAGGCATATGGAACCTTAGCCATGAAGTTCCTTTCATCTTCTGTCTTGGGTGACTAATCATTGGATAGTCGAAAGTGACTAGTCAATGGTGTGTTAACTGCTTTAGCATCACTCATGCCGAAGCTTTTGAGAACACGCCCAATGTACTCCGCCTGAGATAACTCCAAAGTACCCTTTGACTTGTCTCTATTGATTCTCATCCCAAGAATCTGCTTTGTTGTGCCCAAGTCCTTCATGTTGAACTCACTCGACAGTTGTTTCTTTAATTGCTTGATTTCACCCATATCTAAACTTGCCACTAACATGTCATCGACATAAAGTAGCAAATTAATATAGTTGGACTCAAACATTTTGAAGTAACAACAATGGTCAACATTGCATCTGAAATAGTCGTTCGTCAGCATAAACCCGTAAATTTTTTTGTACCATTGCCTTGGAGTCTGTTTCAGTCCATACAAACTATTCTGCAATTTACAAACGAGTTTCTCCTTGCCACGTTCTGAGAAACACTCCGGCTGCTCCATGTATATCTCCTCCTCAAGGTCACCATGGAGGAAATCCGTTTTTACATCTAACTGCTCAAGTTGAAAGTCTTCTGTTGCAACAATACTTAAAACTGACTGAATGGTAGTCAGTTTCACAACTGGTGAAAATATGTCGGTGCAGTCGATACCTTCCTTCTACTGGAATCCTTTGGCTACAAGTCTTGCCTTGTACTTATTGGAACCGCCATGCTCCTCCTTGACTCGTTACACCCTTTTGTTGTGTAGAGACCATCTTTCCCACGGGTAACTCTGCTAGGTCCCATGTCTTGTTAGCGATAATGGACTTTATCTCTTTTTTCATTGCAAGCTCCCACTTGCTAGAATCTTCCACTTGACATTCTTCATCATAGTGCTCAGGTTCTCCTACATCAGTAAGCAACAAATAATTCATGTACCTTCTATTTGGTATAGGAGGTCGTGAAGATCTCCTTAATACAGGAGATGGAGATGGAGACTGTGATGGATCAGTCTGTTGTGTGTTGTTCTGCGATGTCTGTTCCTCTGACTGAGAGCTCTCATATCTTTGCTGCACTATACTTCTATCTTGGACATCATCTGGATCAACGTACATAGGATCACCATGTGTTGCACTACTAGGCTGTAGTGTATTTCTGTCCTTGTACATCACCTTTTCATTGAATATTGTATCTCGACTTTTGATCACTTTCTTGGTATGGTCATCCCAGAACTTGTATTCAAGCTCATCTCCACTATATCCGATGAAGGTGCATTTTAGTGACTTGTGGTCAAGCTTTCCCCTAGCATAGCCACTAATATGCACATATGATAAAAAACCAAAAACTTTCAAATGAGAAAATTTTACCTCTTTTTCGCTACATACCTCTTCTGGTATTCCGTACTCTGGCAGTATTGATGATCCTCGGTTGATCAAGTAAGTTGTTGTATTGTCTGCCTCTGCCCATAACTGCTTGGGCAGTCTTGCATGTATACGCATGTTTCTGTCTCTCTCAGTCAATATATGGTTCATCGGTTCTGCTACGCCATTCTGTTGTGGTGTCCTTGGCACAATCCTTGCTAGTCTGATGTCATTTTCATAACAGAACTTCTTGAATTCCATGTCATCATACTCGCCACCATTGTCGAATCTCAATTTCTTGATCTTTAGACCTCTCTCATTTTCTACCATGGCTTTCCACATCTTGAACATTTCAAATACTTCTGATCTGTGTCTTAAGAAATAAATCCAAACCTTTCTGGAATGGTCATCAATGAAAATCACGAAATATGACTTCCCACCAATGGATGAGACAGTAGTTGGGCCCCAGACATCCGTGTGAACTAGCTCAAGCTTTTCTTATTTTGATTATCTGTCACTCTTTATGAAGCTAACTCTCTTCTGCTTCCCAAAGATGCAGCTTTCACACAAGGCAGTGTCAACTGACTGTAGTTCTTGTATTTTTCCCTTGGAATGCATGATCTTGAAACCCTTGTCACTCATGTGACCAAGTCTTTGGTGCCATAAATTTGGATCATATTTGTTGTATGCAAATATAATTGACACACAAGTGTTCGTCGTCGTATAGAGTGTACCACTCTCCTGGCCACGAGTGACTGTCATTGCACCTTTGGAAACCTTCCAAGTATAACCATTGAAGGTTGTGACGTAACCTTCAGTTGCTAGCTGGCCCCTCGAGAGCAAATTCTTCCTCAAGTCAGGAATGTGTCTTACATCTCTTAACCTACACACAGATCCATTCAACTTGATATGTACATCACCCTTGCCAACCACGTCGCAGGGTTGATCATAACCAAGATATACCTTACCAAGGTTGCCTGATGAATAACTCACTAAGAGTTCTTTGTTGGAGGTCGCATGGAAGGAAGCTCCGGAGTCTAGCATCCATGACTCCGACTTGCTCTCCAAAGAGCATATGAATACATTGTCTGCCTCTTCTGCTGCGATGTTTGCTTATGTCTTTCATTCTTTTTCTTTCTTCGGGGATCTACACTGATTTTGTAGTGCCCGATTTTGCTGCAGTTCCAACATTCAATCACCATCTCGTTTTGATTTTGATTGTTGGAATTTTTGGGATTTCGTGATTGTGATCTACCATTTTTGGATTTGGACTTATTGCGCCTTCCTCTCTTCTTTGAATCTCTGCCTCTGCTTTCTACATTCAAAGTTGACGTTGGGCTAGAAGTACCATTTGACCGATTTTGAATTTCTTCAGTCATAATGGTGTTGACCACATCATCAAACTTCGGTTTTCTATTTCCTGCAGATCCGGTGATTGCAATGACTATGTATTTTCAACTATTAGGCAACTGCCCAAGAAGTAGACAGACGCATATCTCTTCTGTGAAAGACATTTCCACTGATTCTATTTGGTTCGTCACTTCTTTGAACTCGCTGAGATGCTCTCTGAATTGTGCTCCTTCTAGCATCGTCATGGTGAACAACTACTTTATCATATGAATTTTATTTGTTGCAAAAGGCGGTTTGTACAATCTGGGGAGGGAGGCCATGAGAGATGTAGATGTCTTTTAATTTTTGATGTTGTAGGCTACTCAATTTGACAATTATAGCATTCATTTCCTCTGGTTTGTCACCCAAAGGTAAATAAAGATCATTTTGGTACAAGCTGTCTTCTATTTGCATTTTTCATAATCCAAAATTTGTGTCATCAAAATGAGAAATTTTGGACAAATAAAGATGTTGATAACCTTCTTTCCTTTGATGTTGTTGGCTTCTTATAGACAAAAAAATATGACAATCTTCAGTGGCTTGACCACTTTGCTGAGTGTCTTGCCCACTTTCGTGGGTGACTTGTCCAGTTCAGTGAGTGACTTGCCCACTTCAGTTGAGTTGGTGGTGGTGACCCGAAAGTGTCCATTCTCTATAAATGTATTGATGCTGGTTTCTTTTCACTGTTTTCTTATTGAGTTAATTTTTACTCGTGATAATTGCAATATATTGATGCTGGTTTCTGAATTTCAGGTTTGTATGTCGGTGCATTTGGACCATATGGCACTGAGGTAGTACAGCTTAGACGAAAGTATGGTCACTGAAACAGTACAGATGATGATACATCATATATGGAATTCCTTGAATATGTTGAAGCAGTAAAGTTAACTGGGGACCTCAATGTTCCTGCAGGACACGGCTTGTATAATAGAAGATAACCTTCAACTTTATCAAATGAAGAGTAAAAAGTATTTCGTGGTGAATTGGAGAGATGTTTCATTCATGAACCGCATAATGATGGTAAGATAATTATACTTCATTGTTACCATTTATTTAAAATGATAAATGTTCTTTTATCTTTATTTAACAAAATACAATTTTATGCTTAAATGAGTTAAATCTTGATGATGGTGATGATAATGAAAATGCAAACTTAACTATAAATGTTGTTGGGGTTGAAGAGAACTTACTCTATCACAACTAAGAAACTAGTGGTGATTATACATATTGAAGTGAAGGTGATCAAAGAGAATATTAAAAGTTATGTTTAAAACTATTGTGTTTGAATTTGAGACTATTGTGTTATGTAGTGTTTGAAAATTGAGAGTATTATGCTAAGATAATTTTATTATTGCTATGTAGTTTGTATTTTTATATATTGTTTTTTAATTTTGCACATTGAACTGGTGATCCAACCGACCCTCGAACTGGTGAGAGGGTCGATCCGGATCTGATAACTATGGTAAGATGAGTAAAAAACAATTATTGTAACAACAAATTAAAATACAATAAAAAAATGTTATAATTAGAAAAATAACCCAGTGAGCAAATTAGTTTCAGTTGAGTTGATACAGTTCGATCCTAGCAATTTTTTGTTATTATCATAGTAACTAATTATCCACATACTGGGATTTAAACGTTTGTTAATTAATGTTAAAAAATATTGTACTAAAATTTAACATGAAACACGTATAAATGTCCACATAGCTGACCATATTATATACTAGACCCCGCGCGTGTGCACGTTGTCGTCGTTGGTCGTGCGTGAGGTCTTACGAGAACATGATCAACCCGACTCCTAGGAAATACAAGAATAATACAAGCATTGATCACTTCATACACATATTATTAATGTAAAACTAAACTTAATTTGCATAAGATAATTAAATAATAAAATTTAAAAATTCTTAAATATTTTTAAAAAAATTACTCTAGCGACTGAGAGCATATAACACTATCAAAAGGAATCCCGGTCACTCGAGCAATTTTTAAAAAATATTTAAGAGTTTTTAAATTTTATTATTTCATTATTTTATGCACATTAAGTTTAGTTTTACATTAATAATATGTGTATGAAGTGATCAATGCTTGTATTATTCTTGTATTATCCTAGGAGTCAGGTTGATCATGTTCTCGTAAGACCTCACGCACGACCAACGACGATAACGTGCACGCGCGTAGCGCGTGCCGGGGTCTAGTATAACCATTAGGGAAATACACTTAAGTGGATTATGCAAATTTTCAGTATAGTTTAGTAGTTAATTAGATATATCTATATATGTACGCAACACATATCTCCATATTATGAATGTATATCGATGAGTTTATTCCAATTTTACTCTAAACAGTTGATTAAAAATATTTTTTGAATTGTAAAACTAAACTTAAATTACCTAATATAAGTAAATAAAATTAATTTTGTTTTAATTTTTTTTTAAAAATTACTCGAGCAACCGGGAGCCTCTTTAGTAGTGGTTCTTGCTCCCGGTTGCTCGAGTAGTTTTTTTAAAATATTTGTTATTAAGAATATGATCAAACAAATATATGTCGATATTTGATAAAGTTGACCTTGCACATTGTTTATAGTCATACTGTGAGTATTTTCACTCACATACTATGTCATAATATCTCATCTCATATCTATTATCGCTTAATGCCCGACCTCAAACTAATTTCTATGAGTATTCATACCGACTATTACAAATCTATCATGATAATATCAACTATTGTTTAATGCTCGATCTCGAACTTTATATGAGTAATTTTCACTCATATACCATGTCATACTATCTCATCTCATACCAACTATCGTTAATGCCCGACCTCGAACTTTCTATGAGTATTCATACCAACCAGGAACTTTCTATGAGTATCTTCACTTCGACAACATTTGTAGGATTCAGTCCTATGCGCTCATACTATTTGAGATTTAAGACGTACACTCATAAGTCAGAACTCGTCAATGAATACATTCAATATACTCTTAAGGTATCTTAACACGTTCACTACCATGTCTATAAAATAATGACTATTACAAATCTACCATGACAACATCAAGAAATTCTCACTAATTTGCACAAAATAAAATTATATATTTGATCAATTTACTTCTTGTTTTTTTATTTTGATATTTTCAGAGTTTAAAATATGGGTAAGTTAAGTTTAATTATATTTTAATTTCAGATATATTTATCAAATGTTTAATTCTCATATCAACACCTCAAGTACGGTAAATATTTATCATATTTGTTTAATTCTCCTGACATCCGACCTTTTTTGGAGTATTTTACTCCTGATATCCGACCGACCTTCGTTTGAGTATTATAGTCCTGACATCCAACGTTTCTTTGAGTATTATATTTTCGACATCCGACCTTTAATTAAGTATTATACTCCCGACATCCAACTTTGTTTGACATGTGACCTTTCTTTGAGTATGTTCTTTGATTATTATACTGCTGACATCCCATGGATTTGAACATGGGCACTGTCACTATTTATAATTTAAGACGCACGCCTTAACCAACTGTCTCATAAGTCCGAACATGTTAGTGATGACATTTGATATACTCTTAAGATTTCTTAACAAACTCATTACCGTGTCTATGAAACGACGAATATCAAAAATATATTGTGTCAACATCAAAAAATTACCAGAAAAATAAAATTAGATATTTGATTAATTTTTTCCTTATTTTGATATTTTCAGAGTTATTTTATTTTAATATTTTCAGAGTTCATAAAGTAGGGCTGAGAGTTAGGTAAATTCATATTTTAATTTTAGATATATTTAAAATGGTGGGTTAAGTAAAGAAAAACTCATAGAATCTAAAATTGTCAAATCCTAAAAATATTTTGTAAAGATAATAAATAATAAAAACTGAAAAATTAATATTGATTTTTATATTTCAGTAATTCGTAAAATATTATTTCAACACATCACCACGGTTATTTTAATTTTGTAGTAAAATATTTTTGTTACATTTTTCTCGACAAGGAATACCTAAATTTTGGATGATATTAGTTTGGAGTAATAACATATTAACAACTTTGGGCAGGTGGAATCATTTATTCATTAATATTAATAATACAAAAAATTTATAATTGTTTTAACATTTTAATAATATCATTATTTGAAAATACTCTATAATACATGATTAGGTTTTTTTAATTTTGTTTCATATTTTTCAATACAAAAATTATATTACAAACTCTTATTTTTCCTATTAATTTTCCAGTTTTTGAAAGTATTTTTCTGATTTTTTTAGTATTGTAAAAAACTAATATAGTTTTTAAAATTATGGACCAATCATGTGCTGACACGTCATTTTCGTCCATATTTAAAGGAAAATTTAACAGATGTAGCGATTTGCCCCATGTGTCAAAGTTGAGGTAGTTATTTGCATCTTCGTCCAAAGTTTAGGTAGTCGTTATTGAAAATTCAAAGTTCGGGTAGCTATTTGTAAAACGTCAAAAGTTCGGGTAGCTATTTGGTATTTAACCCTTATAAAAAATATATACATTAATCAAATATCTCCTTTCGAATTTGATTAATTGTTTTGTATTTATTGCTTCACGCGATAGATTATGCATATTCAACATATAAATATAGTCAATTTTGATCGATTTAAATTCTATTTGAATTATTTCAATTTATAGATGAAATGTATTTTATAAGGACAATCCTCACAATTCAAAAAAACTTTAACTTCTTGGAAAGAAGAGAGAATGTTTTGAAGAAAAAAAAAATATATAATTAATTGTAAAAACATTAAAAAACGTCACAATTACAAAACAAATATGACTCTTGAGAACATAATATACAATTATCATTATTATGTAAATTTGTAAAGTTATATAAAATAACAGATATAGTAATTAAATAAAATAAAATAAATTTTAAAAAATCGGAAGTTATTAATATAAATGGTACATTTTAATTATTTATTGCTTCAAATAATAGATAATGCATATTTGAAATATTAAGTCAATCTAAATTTTCTCAGTTGTAGATGATATAATAACTTTTATAAATTATCTAAGTCTTTAGATCCACTATTATCTTAATGTCCAATAAAGTGAAAATATAATTTCATTTGTTAGAGAGATATAAAAAAATGGTGCATGAGAAAAAAAATAGTAATAAAGAAAATATAATTATCATTTTGTTTAAATTGTAATGTTGCATAAGTATGTAGCTAGTTAATACGTATGTTTTCAAGTTATAAGGTCATAAGTTTGAGTCTCCGTGAAAATATGTTTTATAACCTTTTTGAGAAAACATTTAAATGACCAAAATAGTCATGATAAATATAAATTATTAGATTATTAAAGGACATTTTTGTAATTTAGACAGATGGCAGTTACATAAACATGTTCAGCCTTAATAATATATATATATATATATACATATATTCTTATTTAAAAGGGAAAAGTGTGAAAATGGTTCAACATGTTTACACAAGTTATTTTTTTCGTTTAACATATTTTATTGTGATGGTTAATGGTTCAATATGTTTGAAAATGATGGTAATTGGTACATCTGTTACTTTTCTGTTAAAACATTATGTTAAATATTTTTCATATTTGCAAAATTAATCAAATATTTTTTTCTAAATGTTACAATTAAATCCTACAAACTTACACTAATGTTACAAACAAGTCCCGGCTCGAGTCACACCGGGGGTCCCCTGGCCAAGGTCCGAACCCACATCAGGTCACCCAGCCCTGGGGACCTGGTCTAGGCACGGACCCAGACCATAAGACCCCCGATTGGAGCTCCAATCGGGAGTCTTATGGTCTGTGTCTGAACCTAGACCAAGTCAAACAACAATGGGGACCTGGTTCGGTACAAACCGATTGGGACTCCAGTTGAGCCCTAATCGGGGGTCCTATGGTATGAGTCTAAACCCAGATCAGGTCGCCCAACCATGGGGACCTGATCTGGGTTCGGATCCAGACCATAGGATCTCCGATTGGAGCTCAATTGGAGCATGAATCGTTTGAACCAAACCCAGACAGGTTCGGTCCAAACCGATTGGGGCTCCAATTGAGCCCCAATCGAGGGTCCTATGGTTTGCGCCTGAACTCAGACCAGGTCGCCCAACCATGGGAACCTTGTCTGGGGTTGGACCCATACCATAGGAACCCCAATTGGAGCTCAATTGGAGCCACAATCGTTTGAACTGAACCTAACCAGGTTCGGTCCAAACCGATTGGGGCTCTAATCGAGTCTCAATTGGGGGTCCTATGACTTGATTCTGAACCCAGACCAGGTCGAACAACCATGGGGACCTGGTCTGGGTCTGAACCAAGACCAGGTCGAACATCCATGGGCACCTGGTCTGGGTTCAGACCCATACTATAGGACCCCCATTGGGACTCAATTGGAGCTTCAATCGTAGGTCATATGGTCTGGGTTCAGACCCTGGATAGGGGATCCTTGGTGTGCCTCGAATCAAGTCGAGACTTGTTTGTGACATTAGCATAAGTTTGTAGGGTTTAGTTGTAACATTTAGAAAAATATTTGAATAATTTTGCAACTATGAAAAATATTTAACATAATTTTTAAGAGAAAAGTAACGAAAGTACCAATTACTATCATTTTCAAACATATTGGATCAAAAACAATCGTTTAGTTTGGAAAACCATTTTCGTTAAACATGTTGCACCATTTTCATATTTTTCCATATTTAAAATGTCAAGCTCAACTATTCTTACAAGTATTATTAAAACCTTCATTTAATTTAAATTATGTTTCTTGCACGATTACGTCAAACCCATGCAAAGCAACGTAGATTATGTTAGATACTTGACCACTTGTTCATACTTCTTCAGGATTATATATAAAACAATGAACATTAATTTAATTAGGGTTGCCAGATTTAACAGATTGGCACTGGCAAGTTCATTTAATGCGGTGATCTGTCACGGCAAATTCAAATGATGGTACGTAGATTAGCTTAAGTTAAACCACATTAACGCGATAAGTGGAAAATAATTAGCTTATAATTTTTTACGTAATACAACACGAATACGTACAAAAAAAATTATGTATGTGAAATTATATAAAAGAACGATAATACGATATAATTTGTGTATCGTATTCGTGTTTAATTATCATAACACGATATACATGATAACACAATAAATTTGAACTTATAATTTTTTTTTAAATAACTTTCTAAAAAAGTCCCATTTAATAAATTTTCAAACTCCAATTATTTGTTAAAGAGTTTATCGATTCTATATTAGAATTCGTGAAATGTGATGTTTGAATTCATAATTATTGTTAGAAGTAGTTTATTATTTTAATATTTTCTTATAAATTTTGAATATACAACTCAATAACTTAACACAACACGAATACATATGAAAAATTGTGTGTCGTACTCGTGTTTGAGAACTTGACATAATAAACTTATCATGCATGTTTATATTTGCTAAATCTAACACGATAAATGTATAAATACGCACAATATCATGCTAACCCAATAGGATGCCCCTAAAAATAGATACACATTTTGAATTCAATGGTTGGAAAAGTTAAGAATGGCATGGAGTTAGAAAACGGTTTAACTGAATTTATATTATTTTAAAAAACTAATACGTTTTGAAGTCTTCAATTCAGATCTTACCTGTGTATATGTGCATATATATATATATATATGCAATACCGATATAACAGGTAATTTACAGCTTGTTTCTTAAACCATATTTCCGACCGACATTGCGTATGTGGGAATGAATTCTTCATGTGATTGCAATATTCTATTATATCATTTAACCTTATATATACATACAAGCATTGACCTTCATAGATTCATAGAGTAACGGGTGTGGTTGTAGTTCAAAATTCAAATTCATAGAGAGAATATACTAGATACATTAATTAATTAAATACTTAAAAATAGAATTAATAATCAAATCGTTACTTAAATTTTCTACCAGGCAAAATATTATCTGTTTATTTTTTCCCATTAAATTTAGACTAAATATATTTTTCAGTCATAACAATCCAGAAAAACTATTATCCCACATCTTCTAAAACTCATAATATATATATATATATATATATATAAACTTCAAGCTCAGGCTAATATAATCATGTGAAATCAAGACTATCTTCATCAAAACTAGTCCTTCCCTTTCCATCAACTTCTTTTAAGTAATGATGATTTTATCATATTTTATATTAATGGGAAATGAGAAATATGAGTGTAGATTGAATAATATACATCAAGTGGGAATGTGGAAATTTATAGAAACAAATAGTCAAAAAAAACCCAAAAGTGCCCAATTTGCATGAAAAATAGCAAGAGTTGGTCATATTTATTTATGTGAATATTTTTTAAGAAAATAAACTATATGCTCCTACATATTTGCATTTCATTTATTTTTTTAAAAAATAAACTTTTCATTTTTTTAAAAAAAATCTTCAAATGGTAAATAATTAATATCGCCTACTAACAAAAAAATTACTATCTAGGGGTGTGTACTAGGGTGGTGCCCAGACGAAATTACATTGGAGTGACAGGGACAATTGTCTTCCTCAACTTTTAGATTTGTGTAAATTTAATCTTAAAAGTATATTTATTTTTATTTTAGTCATTTAAAAAAATTGTTCCACTATTTATCCTTACACTAAATTTTGCCCATGAACTAAATGTGTCTTAGTCCATAATGTCTTATCATGGTGATAATACTCTTAAATATTCTTTTTCCACACTTAAAATAATTACTATTTGTACTTATTGTAAGTTAGTAAGAAATAAAGTGTTTGTCCATACAGATTTTTCATTACGATAACTCAAACTTAATGTCTCGAAACGTTAAATCATTCCATCAAACTAATATGATTTAATTAGTATATTTTGTATAGGGTTGTCGATGGTTATGGTATGGTCAGAGTATGACAAATACCATAACCATACCATATTTTTAAACCACATACCATAACCATAACCATTATGGGTATAATTTTCAATACCATAACCATTAAAATAACCGTGGTTATTAACCATGGTATTGCCCGTATACCCATATTCATTCCACACATGTAATATAATAAAAGATTGAAAATTTTATTTTAAAAAATACATCAATCTATATTATCATCGTTGGAATTTGGCGCCTTCAATCTTCAACAATTTCAAATTTCAAATTTTCAATTATATAATTTATATTTAGTATATTATATAAATTGGTTTATTAATAATAAATATATATTATATTTATATAATAATCATGGTTATAACCATGGGTATAACTCAAATACCATAACCATTATGGGTAAAAAATTCATCACCGTAACCGCACCGCACCATAATGGTACGGTTAACCATATTAAACAGTAACGGTTATAACCATGGTTATGCATTTTTCACCGCATCATTGCATTGCATGTCCTAATTTTGTAAACTTAACTTGCAGTATTTGTGATTGGGACCATGGCGGTACGACGGTGTGAATGGGGATTGAGTAAGGCAGCCAATTAGAAAAGAATCTTGTCACGTCCAATGAAGCTGCACTCTCACAAAAGGAATCTTCGACAGCTACTCTTACTACCAAAGGTAAATTAGAATCTCGATATATAAAAAAACAAATGTACTTACTATATTTATATAAATAGTTAAATACACATTAGCTACATAAAATTTGAATATTTTGTAACGAGTTACCCGAACTTTAAAAAATAAAATCGAATTACCTCAACTTTGGACGAAGGTGCAACGAGCTACCTCCGTCCAATTTCTGATGAACTTTCGACGAATTTCTGTCAACAGTTGACAGTAATTTGGACGGAGGTAGCTCGTTGCACCTTCAACAAAGTTGAGGTAGCCCGTTTTTTTTTAAAGTTCGGGTAGAGCATTACAAAACGTCTAAAATTCAGGTAGCTCCTTAGTATTTAACTCACCCTTATATAAATAAAACAGTAAACACAGATATGCAACTTGTAACCAATTCAGCCTAATATATATATAAACGAAGTTGCGTTCAAAAAATATATTGAATGTGTTTGTTATATATATATAGTCGTCATAGCATGTATTCAACCATAAAATTTCTTATTGTTTTTACAATAAATTATTTTTGTGATGTTCGTTGTATTGAAGTGGTCTCCATAAAAGGGAGCTAATTCATTTTATTAAAAAGTGTATTTGGCAAGGATAGTATATATATATATATATATTCTACTATTTATCGTGTATTATATAACAAATCACTTGCCCCACTATACAGTATCCCCCTTGTGAAGTACAAAAGAGCAGCTTCGAAACTTCCATCCTAAAATTTACTTATTTTTTTGTGTAATATTCACTTCACGTAGAAAATCCAGAATATTTTGTAAATACATTTAAATTATAAAAAAAATGAAGAACATTTTTGTCTTATATTATTCTCTATAGATCCACCCTTGTTATAGATTGACGTGTCAACTTCTCATGTCTCCATATTGTTTCTTAATAAATATAATTCACTTTCTATAAAGTAATGGGATTATTAAAAAATGAAAAAAAAAAAAAAGACGTATACCGTATACGCACAAAATAAGAGATGAGCTCTTTCGGGTGAGACCGTTGATTGCGGTTGAGAATAAAGCTGGTCTGACAGCGGGACCCACGTTTTTGAACATTACCGCTCCGTCTTCTTCCTTCTTCTTTTGGCCTTTTATAACGTGGAAATTCATGCGAAAAGATGCTGTCCTGACGAAACTACCCTTAATAATAGTTTATATTTACCTCGTATTGGATTTGACCTCTCTGTCGGTGACTCGGTGCTCTTGAGTTATTTTGACTTGTTTTATTTTATTAACGGGTTCGGGCGTCGGGGCGCGTGATTCTTGGTGGGTTGTCCGGTTTCGGATCTCGGTTCATACAAAGCCAACACGTCAAGTTTTTTATTTTTAATATTATTATTATTAATTTTGTAGTTTCTGTAATTTGAAATATACCATATGTTCAGCCTAGCTTTCTCCCGGTAGAACGTGGCCGCAGTCATTCAAATTTTATAAATTGGTCGGAGTAATATGGCCATTAAATTTTATATTTTTAATTGGTTTATATTAAATATACCTTACTCATTCTTAATTGATATATATGTTATATAATTATTTTAAAATTCTTTAAAATTTCCCAATTATTTATTTATATATATATATATATATATATATATTATTTTATCTTAAATTTATTTTATGTAGTGAATTTTATTCGAGGAAATGTGGTTAGAGAATGCCGAATGGTATGATGTAATTAGGGATGCTTGGCATGAGGGGGGGTGCTTTGACACGCATGGGCCAATTAAAACCGAAGGTAGATAGATGTCGAAGGTCGTTGATAGCGTGGAGTAAAAAGGAGTTTAAAAACAACATTATCGAGATACACAAGGCGAAACAACGACTTAGAGAGTTGGGGGAGGTAACTATGGGGCCGACCGAAGATGATGAAGAGAGGGCCCTCAAGTTGAGAATTGATGCGTTATGGAAACGGGAGGAGATCTACTGGAAACAGCGATCTAGACTAAAATGGTTACATCAAGGGGACCGGAACACCAAGTTCTTCCACCAAACTACATTGGCAAGACGTAGAAGGAAAAAATACTAAGATTGAAAGGCATAGGGGGGACTGGATTGAAGGGGTTAGATGAATCATGGTGGAACTTCACGGGTACTATGATAATCTCTTCTCCTCCTATCGACAATGCAGTGGGACTGAACCAGCCTTTCAGGATACGTTGGATTGCCTCTAGGACCAGATATCCGACGAGATTAATTCGAGGTTGGAAAGGATGGCCACCGCAGAGGAGGTCTGTAGAGCAGCCTTCCAAATGGGGGGTTCTAGCGCACCGGGACCGGACGGGTTTTCTGGGAGCTTCTATCAAAAGAACTGGATTGTGATCGGCCCCGACATTGTCACCTTCGTCAATGCTTTCCTCACATCAGGTACACTCCCTTATTCCATTAATCAAACAGACATCATGCTTATCCCGAAAATTGCAAACCCGATTCATGCTTCGGATTTCAGGCCTATTAGCCTATGTAACTATGCTTATAAGATTGTTTCTAAGGTTCTGGCAAATAGACTAAAATCCTATTTGCCAGAACTGATCACCCCATATCATAGTGCGTTTGTGTCAGGCAGGAGGATCCAGGACAGTATCATAATAGCCCACGAGATGTTCCACTTTCTCAAAAGGAGAAGGAGATTAGGGAGATCACCAACATGTACGGATTGCGCTCTTAAAATTGCTATGCAGAAGGCATACGACCGGGTGGAGTGGAACTTCCTACTCGCGATTCTTGGAGGAGGGGTTTTAGCCAAAAATGGGTATGCTGGATAGAGGCTTGTATTGAGTTGGTTTCGTATCGGGTTAATGTCAATGGCAAGAGAACCGACATCATCCGTCCTTCTAGAGGCCTAAGGCAAGGTGACCCCTATCCCCCGTATTAGTTTATTCTAGTTGTTGATGTGTTATCTAGGAAGATGGAAGAGCAGGTTCGGGCGGGGGCGATCAAAGGGATACGACCAAACAGGTCATGTCCAGAGATTCACCACTTGTTTTTCGTCGACGACTCAATGTTCTTCTTAAGGGGCTCACGAGAGAATGCAAGCAACCTTAAGGGGGTCCTCGACCGATATTGTAGGGACTCAGGCCAGCGGGTAAACTACAATAAATCCAGCATCTACTTCAGCTCATCAGCGGAGGAGGCCTTCAAAACGGAGATATCAGAGGTATTTTGGGTGCAACGGGTACTTAATCCGGGCTTCTACCTAGGCATGCCAACCGTTTGGGGGTAGGTCTAGGAAGGAGGCTTTGAATTACCTAAAGAAGAGGATTCGAGACAAAATTCAGTCTTGGAAGAACAGACTCTTAAACAGATCAGGTAAATAGGTGCTTATAAAATCGGTAGTGACAGCGATTCCCACTTTGGTCATGAATATTTTCAAGTTGCCGACCACGTGGTGTGCGGAGATAGATGCAATGATTGCTAGATTTTGGTGGGGAGCAACCAATGGAGATAAGAAGATACATTGGAAGAAATGGGATGCAATGTCCAAAGGGAAAAACGATGGTGGATACGGATTCAAGGAGCTCCACTCCTTTAATGCGGCAATGCTGGCCAGTACGGCTATGAGAGTTATGTCGGAACAGGATGCTTTGTGGGTCCAGGTGCTTAAGGGCCTATATTTCCCTAATACAAACTTTTTGCAGGCTGTTAAAGGGGAAGGGCCTCTTGGGGATGGTCTAGTCTCCTGGTAGGGAGAGATGTGGTTAAAAATGCAGGTGTATGGTCGGTTGGTGATGGAAGATCCATCCATGCATTCACAGATGCATGGATCCCAGCGAGACAGGGCTATCACATTAGGCCTAGGCACGAGAAGGCTTTGCAGGACCAGCCTACTGTGGCAAGTTGGATTGATGATCATCAAAAGGTGTGGCGACAGGACCAAGTTCGGGAAGCGGTCCATCCGGATGACGTTAATGTTGTTTTGCAGGTGGACATTCCAATTTCGCAGCGGGCCGACGTTTTCAGGTGGCCTCATACAAGGAATGGGAGGTTGTCCGTGAGGTCAGCATACCATGTCATCCGCAGTGAGCAGCAGACGTCTACACCTGGAGCCACGACAAGCTCGGGGAGTGTGGATGGAGATTTGGAAAGCAAAGGTATGGCAAAAAATAAAAGCTTTTATGTGGAACCTGGCTTCTAATCCTATAGCTGTGAGGGCGAACCTGGTAAGGAGAGGCATGCAAGCTTCGGATCTCTGCCCAACATGCGGGGTGCCTGAAACGAGGAAGCACCTGGTCATGGGGTGCCCATGGACAAAGGAGCTGTGGCAGGTCTTCTTCGGGAATGACATGGTGGCGGCTGGAATAATATTTATGGAGGACTGACTTAGTCGATGGATGACGGTTACTGCAGATTCGAGGTACGAAGGAAAATAGAGATGGGAGATGTGTATGGTTGTGTGTTGGCAAATTTGGAAGGCAAGGTGTAAACAAGCCTTCCAAAGTGCTGCACCGAACATACCTTACCTCATCCAGGAGACACGAGGCATTTTGTTGGAGATGCAGGGTCTTAGGAAGCCGACGCAGCAGAGGACATCAAGAGGCACAACCCAGCCTTGGACCAGACCACCGCAGGGAGTGATCAAAGTCAACTCAGATGCGGCATGGAACCCAACGACTGGGCAGGGAGGCATTGGAGTCATAGCTAGAGACTCTGAAGGACAGGTTCGGGACGGACGGACAACCCAGATCGCGGGAGGCTCAGTGGAGGAACTTGAAGCTAGAGTCATTTTCGAAGCGGTTCGGGTTGCATCGAGGAACAAGTGGACGTCCGTTACTTTCGAATATGATGCGGAGTTGGTAATCAATTCAATCCGACGGAAGGAGTTCTTCTGGAGGATTGACACGATAACGATTAACATACTTAAGGCCGCTAAGGTCATAGATAGTGTGGAGTGGATCGCTATCAAACGGTCTGCAAACGTTTGCGCGGATTGGTTAGCGAAACACGCAATTTTGGGATTGAGTTCTTCAGATTGGGTCGCGAGACCCCCAACCCGGCTTTTACAGGTTCTTATAGAGGATACAAATTGTAATGACAATATTTGTGAGGTTTGAATGAAATGTCGATTTATTGGCCAAATGTTTTTTATACATTATTATAATATATAATATTAAAATTTGTGAATATTAAATATGTACATATTATATAATTTAATACTAATTAAGAATACATTTCATTTATTACATATCATTTTCAAACATACAATGGTCGAATGTTGTAATCACATACTTTGTTATAATTACATCGGTAATATAAAAATTATCATATGGATAAATAAATAATGATATTATGGAAATCGATTATATATTTATAGGCTCAATATATTTTGCAAATTAAAAAAATAGATTAAATACCTTTTGTGTATTTAAAACATTAGAGACTATAATGATTGTTTTTTAAAATACTAATCATTTTATAATGTTTGTATAAATATATAATACTTATAAAAGTCATAAAATTAAATAAATTAATATAAAGTATTAATTAGTATCGTATTAATAATTTTATATTCATTTATAGTATTGGCTAAGGTATTTTCAATTAATTGTATAAATAAGTACACTTAAAAATTAAAATGATCAAATTGCTACTTTAACTTTAAACACTTAAAAACAATAGGTGATATTTGTGTTTATTAATTTTGCTACTTCAAATTTACAAACTTGCAAAAAAAACTACATTAATTAATTTTATATTGAATTTTTACGTATTTAGTTTTATTTTTACCCTAAGCTTATTTGTGTTTAAATTTAATTAAAATTATTTTTAAGTTACATTTAACTTTTCATATTCAAAGCACAATTTATGAAATTAAATCATTTCAAATATTTATTTTTCTAGTATTATTCAAAATCATATTCAAAAATCATTTCAAGTATTATTCAAAAAATAATTTTATAAAAATTGTAATCTGGGAATAAAAAGCAAAAAATGGAAAATAATTTTATATATTCACAATACCAAAAAAGCTCCAAAAAATTCATATATTACAAAAATCATAAAATTAAATCTTCCGAACCTGAAAGCAAAATTTGGAAGTTTCGTATTTTCGTAATTACGTATATATATAACTTTTTACAACGTGAGCCATTTTTTTATTCTATATATTTATATAAACTAAGTTTAAATGAGTTAGTAATTTTCGATAGGTAAAAAAATCAGAATAAATAAGTAGGCGCTCTATAATGAGAGACATTAAAACCAAAAGATACCATGGTAAAAACTAAAAATGGTTAATTACTTGAAACGTTACCAATGTTTGCGCATGTGACTAATTGGTTATAACTTGTGTATGATGATTACACATGTTTCAGCATGTGACTAATTGATCATTTTTACTGTTCATCGTTAAAAATCACCGTTAAGTCATTATTTGAATACATAAAATGACCAAATTACCCTTACCTTCATTACTTAAGTACTGTCAAAGGAAGAAGAAGATGAGACCCCTTCGTCATCCTCTAGAAGTCATCACTTGAAAAACCGACCGACCATGACTTTAATTTGGTCCTGCGAAGACATTGGGTCGTGAGTATGAAGGTTTCATGGTTCTATGATTGTTCCAATTTTGAGGTAATTGCAAGCATTTTGAGTATTTCGTCCCAATTTTTCCTTTGATTGTGAAAAAACTCTAATTTTGGTAAGATCCCTACTTGGAGTGGAAGCAGGAATAAGGGAGATCTCAAAATTAGAAAACAGACTGAGGTGGGAGTGGAAGAGATGCACTGAATCGAGGATTTCGATGAGAATAAGATGTTTTGATGTATTTGTTGTTGAATATTTTGTTGAAATGGGTTTAAGTTCTTCAGATTATGGGTTTTAGTTCTGCAGATCCTGAGTTTCATTGCATAGTATCTAAATTAAAGAATTCATTCTAACGTGAAATTTGATTAAATTGTTACATATGTTATCTTAGAATGTGATTAAATGGTTACGTATGTTCCTTGTAATGTGATTAAATGATTACGTATGTTTTCTTAAAATGTGATTAATGCGTTAAAATTGAACATTATTACTGAGGTTAAAAAAGAGTAGTGTTGATCCCTGAAAAACTAAATCCAGATTTTCAATTATCCCAAATATTGCAAAATCTCATACATTATTATATATTTCAATTCACCAAGAATTGTCAATTGACATAAAATATAAAATTATCTCATAAGATCTGCATTTTTCTCTCATAAACTTAAGTGGAACTCCATTGGACTTCATCATCATATATATAATCTATTTTAGAATTAGAGAGGAAATCAGTCTAGAATACAACAAGGGAGACATTAGATAACATTAATTAATGACTATTAAAAAAGCCTTCTCATTCATTAATTAATCTAAACTAAAAATGAAAATACATCTCCTTCAAAGCTCTAAACAACAACCATTGTCATACTTTATGGCTTACCCACACATCAACAACACAGAAGGGAGGCAGAGAACAAACCGACTCAACAAGCAATGGAGGTTGATAATGGAGTTACTAGCACTGCAATGTTCCCAACATTGAGTTAAACACATGTCTTGTGTGAATGATGTTGTTAATATAATCACTCCCACACTGTTTCTTATGTTTATCCCCTAGCATGTTTGTGACTAAAGGTGCAAGATGAGCATTTGCAGATTCTGTTTCGTATGAGTTGGTAAAGGCCACACAATTCTAAACTTACAGTATTTTCAACAGATCCTTATGAGCTCATGTATAAAGTTTATGTTCCATTTGCTGAATCTTTGTCAATTTTATGCAGACCTCGGTCTTGTAACTATATTAAATAGGTTTGGTTTGGTTTCAAAGAACCAAGATTAATTTTGGTTTGGTTTAGAAAAATTCATAATTTTGCAAAACCAGTAAAGGGAAGAAGAAGCCAAGATCTGTGCAGAAGGACATGATCTGTGTTGTTATGTTTCCTCTGTTTAAACACATTTTAAGAATATGAACGTAACTATTTAATCACATTATAAGCAAACATATGTAACTATTTAATCACATTACAGAAAATATATGTAACCATTTAATCACATTTCAAGTCGAGAATCACCTCTTAAATTTAGATAATGTTCAAAAAACCCAGGTTCTGAACAACATCAGTATAAAATATTCAGGTTCTGAAGAACATAAAAAAAAACAGGTGCCTTTCTTCCACTCCCACTCCCACATCTCTTCTGCTCTTTCACTCTCTTCCATAACCTTCACAGCAAAACATCAAAATCAACAACAATTTAAACCTCGGCTCAACTCGATTTGAACACAAAATCCATACCAATTTTAGGGTTTTAAGGAATCCATCCACAACGATCTTAACTAGATGACTTCTCATTTCTTTAGGAATGTCGGATTCTTAGGTGGCAGGTAGCAGAAAAAGTTGAATCTGTTGGAACCGACGGAGAATCTAACCAAATGAAGGTGCGATTTGGACAAACAAGAAGATGAAGAACAACTCAAAGATGAAGAACAAATAAAAATATAAGTGAGGGCAGCTTCGTCATTTTCAGAAGGGTCACGTGATTGACACATGTGAAACTGACGGAAAACTTTAACAGTTCAGGGATGAAGTAACCAATCAGTCACATGCTGAAACATGTGTGGTATTCAGTCACGCGAAAAACACATGGTTAACCAATTAATCACATTGGTCAAACATGTCTATCGTTGCAAGTAATTAACTATTATAAATGATTTTACCACGTTTTGTAGGGGGCATGAAGATGGTCTCCGGAACCAAAGAAAGTGTAGTTTATCTACGAATTTTGACCTTTTCACTCCGTTTTCCATATCATTAGGAAATCATGTAACAATTAATCTACACTGGAAAGTGTAAATTCAGCTCCATGGGAGTAAATAATAATATAACCACAGATTTAATAAAATATAGATACATATGTTGATTAAAGCACTGAAAATATTTATGTTTTAACTCCAAAATGTTGATGACATCACAAATATTAACCTACACATCTATCTATTAATCCAAATATTTTGTAATGGTTAGGTAACTACTCAATTTTAAATATATCAGTATACCATAAAACATATACTTGAATGTTAAAAGCTCCTTTAATATTAAAACCTGATTTAATTAATGTTTTACTTAATTAATATTTTTAAATATCTAACCCAAACATGATAAAGAATATTATAGTCATAAAGTAAACTACACATAATGATTACGTAGCTAGAATTTTTTGAACATTTAGTCCTCTAAAGCATAGTTATCAAAACCGGACCGGATCAGCGGTTTGATTGGGAACCGGATTTATGTTCGGTTTGATTCAACTAAAAAACCGGTTTGCATGATGAACCCGGTTGAATCGATGCGAACTGATCGATTTCCGATTCACTTTTTTTAGGAGTTTTTTTAACCAATCAATCGATTTTCTTCGGTTTAAGCCGATTTATTTTGTGCAGCACAGCTGGTCCGACCGGTTCTTCTCAACCTTAAACAAGTTCTTTTTGTTTGATTTTTAATTTATTTTGTTAAACCAATGTTTAGTGAAGATTTATGAGGAAGGAGACTGTCACAATGTCGACCGATTCGGGTGCTTGTCACAATGTCGAAGAAATCCACAACACTGGCGTGTGGATCGCGTGTTTTGAGTCGGATCTGGTCCTCGAGATGGACCAATGCAACACCAGCAACAATGTCGGAGGTTCCGCCGCCATCTATGTTGAGGATGCGCACCTTGGGCGTCAATTCGAGCCATTTTTGTTCGAGCATTGTGAAAATTTCCAGTGTCACCTTGCTGAGCTACATTGCTGCTTCGGCTACTGATCTCTGTGACTGTACGACCTATACACTCTCGCTGAGAAGGACTTGGTCTGTCGGAGCTCGAGGGGGATGATGTGGCGGGAGCGTAGGGTTTAAAAATTGCATTGATTGCGGCAAGGATCCGAAAACGTTGTTGGGGGATTCTATGACGGAAAGGCGCTCGCAGAGGTAGCAGGAGCGAAAACTGGTGAAGTGTTCATTTGGGTGGCGGTCACAGAAGGTGGACTCATGGTGGGGCTGTGGCGGTTGCGGTGGCTGGAGCTGAGGTATTGGAGGTTCCGTCTAAACCCCCACTTCTTCCCTCTACAGTATTGGAACTGAGGTATTGGAGCTGGTATTCCTTCTGCGGTATTCCTTTTTTGGAGCTGAGGGAATAAGACTCTAATGGCAAGTTCTTTTCGCAGAATGTGTAAGGAATTCGGCTAACGAATTCCGTAAGTTGTACTTTTCGTAGAATTGTAAAAATTTGGCATACAGATTCCGGGCGGGGTAGGCTTAGACATTCTGTGTAAAAAACTCGGAATTCCTAAGCCTAGAAGTCAAGGAATCCTGAATAGGGGTGTTAAAGACGATTCTACCCTCACTGATTTTCATTATTTCCAAGTATGTCCCTAATTTCTTTCTTGAACAACCGTGTTTGTGTCTGAGTCGTTTCTTCAGCATTCCTTCAGCATTTTTGCAGCTACCCCCTTTCGTTCCTTGCCCATTTCATCCTTCGACATCCTCTGCGTCCTATAACTTTCATCGAAGGCGCACCGAAGTTTAAATCCGTCGGCTAGAGAAGAACAACAAGTTAGTTCTCCTTGTGTGTTTCATTATTTTTGTCTTGAATTGGTGTTGTTTTACCGAATTAGAGTTTCATTGATTGTGTATCGGATTAGGGTTTGATTGATTTTGTCCTCTTACTGCTTCTGTCTCGAATTGTTGTTTGATTGGTTGTGTACCAGATTAGGGTTGTTTACCCACAATCAACTTATTCTTGGTTAATGAACCCAGAAGGGAACCCATATTCAGTTGATTCTGGGTTCTCTGAAGGGTTACCTGAACCTAGAATCAGTTGATTCTGGGTTCATGAACTAGTTGTGAGAGACTGAACTAGTTGTGTCTATTTTCAGTTATGCCTGCCGAGAGTATATTATAACATGTACAACTGAGGAGAAGGTTGGTTGTGATGTTCCTCCGTCTTCCGATAAGAGTTATTTCGCATGTGGTCATGCGAGTGAACCAACCAAGACTGTCCACTAGAGCCTATTCGATGTATGAGGTGGCTAAAAGAAACTATATTAAGGGACTACTACATTCGGATGACACCGATTATACAGACCAACTCAGAATGAATAGACATTGTTTTAGCAAACTATGTGAAATCTTAGGGGAAGTTGGAGGTCTTAGTTCAACGAGACATGACAATATTTATGAGCAAGTGACCATGACATTATACATACTTGCTCATCACAAGAAGAATAGGGTGATCAAGTTTGACTTTGGTAGATCATAATCAACAGTTAATCGTAATTTTAACAAAGTTATCTTGAGTATCCTACAGTGTCGCCACGTACTCACCAAAAACCCTCAACCAATCACATCGGATGGGAACGATGAAAGATGGAGTTGTTTTAAGGTACTTCATATATAGTGGACTTAAGATTTTTTTTTATTAACTTAATGAAGACTTTTTTTTAATGAAGAACTTTTATCACTTTGTAGAATTGTATGGGTGTCATCGATGGGGTTCATATTGAATTGAGAGTCCCTATGTCTGACATACCTAGGTATAGGAATAGGAAAGGTCAGGTTACCACCAATGTCCTAGTTGCTTGTTCGCCAGATATGCAAATCGTATATGTACAACGGGGTTGGAAAGGTTTATCTGCTGATACTAGAGTTTTGCGCGATGCTCTATCTAGAGAGGACAGTCTTAGGGTCCCTCGTGATTGTTATTATTTAGTTGATTATGTATATGTCAATGCTGATGGTTTTTTGGCACCATATAGAAGAGTGTGTTATCATTTGAAGAATGACACATTGGACATCAACATGCAAATGCTATAAAATACTTCAATATGAAGCATGCGAGAGCTCGAAATGTGATAGAACGTTGTGTTTGGCCTGCTTAAGATGAGATGGTCTATAATAAGAAACACGTCTTATTATCCGATGAAAGTTCACAACAGAATTGTCCACGCTTGTTGGCTTCTCCAAAATTTTATAAGAAATTAGATGGATGATCCCTTAGAAGATGATATACCTCCTGATTATGAATCAGGTCAACTTGAAAGTGTGAATTTCATAAGCGATGTTCGTGTTTCAGCAGATAGGGACCTGTGGAGAAGTCAGTTAGCTGAAACTATGTATAATGACTGGATAGAAAATGTTGTTAACAATCATGTTTAGTTATGTCTTTGTGTTTCATGAGGATGATTTGAGTAATGATTTGAGTTTATATTCTTCCTTTCATGTAATGGTTAGTGGATTCTGCGAATAAGTTATGTTTGCTTATTGAAGCTTGCTTCTTTGGTGTTTTCTAAGCCTTCTCCTTTGTTTTCTAAGCCTTCTCCTTACATATGATAGTAAAATGTTTCATTGTGTTAGTATGTCTACTTCAATACATAAATGGACATCGGTGGAAGATGCAACATTGGTTGCATCCATGGTAGAGTTGCACTCGCAAGGGCATCGTAACGTGGAAACAAGTTTCAAGGTTGATTTTTTACATGAACTGGAGAAGATGTTGAACCAAAGACTTCCTGGTTGTGGTTTGAAGGCTAAACCACATATTGAATCTCGGTTGAAGACCTTGAAGAGACAATGGATGATTGTATACAATATGATTCACAGAAAACATGCAGCTGGTTTTGGATGGGATGACATCAAACATTGTATGGTGGCTGAAGAGGAAGTCTGGACCCTAGGATGTCTATGTGCAAGTAAATTTTGTGCAAATCTTTCATTTCGTTTTGCTTTACTTGTCTTAGTTGACCCTAAACTGTTTATGTTATATGATGTTTTAGGCACATAAGGAAGTTGCACCGTTTAAGAACAAGAGCTTTCCTTACTTCGATGACCTGACTCGCATCTATGCCAGAGATAGAGCAACGGGGGGGGGGGGGGGGGGGGGAGAGATCTCAAACCGTTCAAGAGGTGCTAGTCGAGGCCGAGAATGAGGAATCAAACTTCAATGGCGATGAATCAGTTGAGCAAGACTATGCTAATCAAACAGAGGACATCGAGACTTAGGTCATCGTTATCACAAGCTAACACAACGTCAAGTAAAAAAAGAAAGAGAAGAGGCGATGATATTCAACAAATATGCTCCAAACTGGATAGTGTTGGAAGTATGATCTCTGAGTAATTAGCGAAGATAGTGGCGCTAACGGATCCGATTAAGCAACAATTACCTCTGATTGATTCAGTGGTGTGTAGCTTGGAGGGTGTCACGATCGATGATATTTGGAAGGCGCGCCATATGTTTTCATACAAAAATCATCTTGTGTTGATATTTTTGGGGGATGGAGCCTGCATTCTGTCTCGAGTGAATTCATGCAATATGTATGTAGTTGTATGATAGTATTATCCAATCGACATATATGTAAAATTTTACTTTAGGACAAAATCACATTTTGTATAATGTATGTGGTCACTAACGATGTTTTGTATCATGTATGTGTGGTCATTTATACTAAGTTTCAAGCAAATGACTAGCACTTTATTGGTCTGAGTATTATCGTGTGTTCATGAAATGTTATATTGCGGATAGTGTATTTAACGATATTTCTAATCATGTTATGCAATCAATTGATTGTGAAAAAAATATATTATTTTGCATTATAATTTACATTATTAAAATTCTTTTTATAAAAAAAAAAAAAGAAATTGGTCTTTTAAATTATTTATATTAAAGTTTTAAATATTCTTAATTTTTAAATATAAATAATACAAATTACATGCATTATATATATACATATACAAGTAGGGGCAAATATGTTATTTTACCACATTCCATTCAATTTTCATGTCCAATTCCACCAAAGAAACAACAGAATTCCTTATCTCATTGCATTTCATTCCACTAAAAAAATAACTTCATATTCTTATATCATATTTCTTATTCTCTATTCATATTCTCTATTTCGAATTCCGTGAAAAAAATGCTCCGTAAAAGTCTAAACTCTAAAGCTTAGGGTATTTTTTGTTACTTATAAACAGTGAAACACACATGAAACCGAATCCGACTGAATTGGACCGAATGAACTGGGAACCGGTCCTTTACCGGTTCGAGGACCGATCGGATATGATAACACTGGGCTAAAGTGTAAGTTATCTGTAATAATAATATGAGCAGTACATTAAATTATGGTAGCTCACTTCTACCTCCTCACTCTTCTCCAATATAAAGACACCCTCCATCTCTTCTCTTCTTCCCACTCCCTCTACTTGTTTTATCTATCAGGGAAAGAAAAACATTAGCTTCAAAACCATCCACATTGCCATTTTTCTCTTCTTTGGAAAAAAAAATGATTTTTTTCAGGATCACTCTGGTCTTCCTTCTATGCTCAAGCTCCGTTTATGGTGGACATAACTATGGCCAAGCTTTGAGCAAAAGCATCCTCTTCTTCGAAGCTCAAAGATCAGGTTACTTACCCAAGAACCAGAGAGTCGGGTGGAGATCTCACTCTGGCTTGAATGATGGAAAAGCCAGTGGAGTAAGTTCTCAGACTGTGTTTTGTTTTTGTTTTTGACAGATCAGTTATTAACTATATCTCCATAGGTGGATTTGGTGGGAGGGTATTATGATGCAGGAGACAACGTTAAATTTGGTCTCCCAATGGCGTTCACCGTGACGATGATGTCATGGAGTATCCTTGAATACGGTAAGCAGATGGCTAACAATGGCGAGCTAGGGCATGCCATGGCGGCCGTGAAATGGGGCACAGACTATTTCATCAAGGCTCATCCTCAACCCTATGTTCTTTACGGAGAGGTAGAGTTGATCCACCATCTCTTTAATAATCTGTCTCTTTCAATTGGATCATTATTATTAATATTGTGTGAAATGGATTCAAGACATGTTCGTTAATGTTGTCTCTCTGTATTTATTAATTTTAGGTGGGGGATGGAAACAGTGACCACTACTGTTGGCAGCGGCCGGAGGATATGACCACCGACAGGAGAGCGTACCGGATCGACCCGAGTAATCCAGGGTCGGATCTCGCCGGAGAGACTGCCGCGGCGATGGCCGCGGCTTCCATTGTCTTCCGTCGCTACAACCCTTCGTACTCCAGGGAACTCCTCAGTCACGCCCGACAGGTTCCGCTCCCATCTTTCTTGTCTTGTCTAATTATTATTATTTATTTTCTCCCCGAAAATAAATAGTGGAGTTTAAGTGTTTAACTGCTTAATTATTAATTATAAGTGATTTTTTTGTATAAACTAATTATATATTTATTATTTGGTCAAAAAAAAAATTATATATTTATTTTATTCCATATCAAATTCATTGGCTCAAAGTTCAAACATTTAGTGATACCTAAACTTAGCTGTGATAAAAAAAGACTTTAGGACCGAATTTTTGACAAGACCGGCCCGAGACCGGCCCGACTAGGACCGAGACCGACTAGGACCGAGACCGACTAGGACCGAGACCGAACGGGCGGGTTTTTCCTTCAAGGTCGGTCTCGGTCTCGGGTTTTTTCCCGAAAGTCCGTTTAGGACCGGTCCAGACCGAATGTATGTGTATTTGAGATTTTCATAATACCACACCGAAAATAATGTGGATTTTGGAGGTTTTCTATCTCTATAAAAGGTGCATCTTGATAAATTTACTAAAAAATATAAAGAGTTCATAGTGTTTCTTTGAGAGGTGAACTATTCCTTCGCCTTTTACTAAAGAATACCGTGAATTCATAGGTTTTTTTTATAGTGTAGATTCGGTCTAGGACCGAGACCGGCCCGAGTCAAGAAAGACCGACTCGGGCGGGCTTTTTTGACCGAGGTCGGTCTTGGTCCTCCAAAAGGCAATACCGAAATTTCGGTCTCGGTCTTGTCTTCAGGACCGTCCCCGCCCGCCCATAATCAGCCCTAAACTCCACTTTAGCATTTTGTTATCGTGGTGTCCTTTTGGCTTTTGGTTTAGATATATAATAATAATAATTAAATAAGTAAAGCATTAGATTATACTAAAAAATAATAATTTATCACAAATAAGAAGTTGCAACGATTTTCTGAATAATATCTGGAAGCAAATCTAATATACGTCAAAGATCATTAATTATTAACTAAATGGGCCTAATAAATATATAATCCTTTATCTTTTAACCAGAGGTAGTTAAGTCCATAACTTATATATATTTAAAATAATGTCCATTACCCATAAACAAATTCTATATTCCAGAATAAGTTAATAAATATATAATTCAATCAAAATAAATATAGTAACGGGAGTAGCCAACGGCGCATGTTAGCTTCTAAAGCGCGTCCCACCCTACGAAGAGCACCGCTTTATAGTTATCACTAAGTTATAAATAACTGTTCATAGACAGTTCATGTTAAAAAACAAAATTAAGGAAGGGGTAAATGTGCACGATAGCAGGTGCAGCAGGTGATACTTGACAGCCATAAGAAGGCATTTGAAACACGTGTCAGTTTATTAGTCTGGTCGGTGAATATGCATGAAAATTTAAATTAATTAAATAATCTGCGAAAGAAGATACCGAGGACATCCTAAATATTCAAATTTAAACGTTATTTTTCTTATGGTTAAATAACAATAGCTACATAAATTTTGGACGTTTTGTAATAAGTTACCCGAATTTTAAAAATTTAAAACGGGCTACTTCAACTTTGAATAATGTACAAATAGCTACCTCCGTCCAATTTTCGACGATTTTCCAATGACTTTTCGACGACTTTCTGATGAATTTCCGTCAACAGTGGACGGAAAATTGGACGGAGTTAGCTATTTACACTTTTTTCAAAGTTGAGGTAGCCCGTTTTGAATTTTCAAAGTTCGGGTAGCTCGTTGCAAAACGTTCAAAGTTCATTTAGCTCTTTGTATTTAATCATTTTTCTTATAAATTTAAAAATATTTTTTTTTGTAAACATATCAAAATAAAATTATAATATTTTTATTTTATTTTATTAGCAGCTACCTTTAAAGTAGATTGGGCAATGCCATTTTGACCTTACAATAACAAAATGAAAAATAAATACAAAAGGTAGGAAGGAAGCTTCACTGCATAAATTATGGATCTTGCAAGATTTTGTGTACTATATAGTTTGGTCACTAGTAGTAGTCTACACTGTTGCATCCACCGTACAAATCTTATCGTACTCACCAGATCCCAACCGTCCATGTGCTCCTCGAAACGCAGGTGGTCCCTGTCGTTTCATCACGTGAGATTGCCCCCTGTCGCCTTCATTCCCCCGTCTATTTACTCTATTATCCTTTTACTTTAATATTTATTTATGGAAATGAAAATTTATACTTTCCTCCCTTAACTTTTTCAGCTGTTTGAATTTGCGGACAAATACAGAGGCAAGTACGACGGCAGCATCACGGTGGCCCAGAAGTACTATCGATCCGTCAGTGGCTATAATGTACGTACATTTCCTAGCCATACCATTTATAATAAAACCCTAATAATTACTTTCCATTCCAGGATTGGTATTCTGTTAGACGTACCAGTCACATAAAATGTTACAATTTACAATGTAATGTATTATTCTGTTGATACATTCGATATATATCGACCGACATTTTTTGGGTCTGGACAGGATGAGTTATTGTGGGCAGCTGCATGGTTATACAAGGCAACAAACAATGGGTACTATTTGAACTACCTTGGAAAGAACGGGGACTCCTTGGGTGGAACCGGTTGGTCCATGAATGAGTTCAGTTGGGACGTCAAGTATGCTGGGGTACAGACCCTTGTTGCTAAGGTACACTTCGAACAAAAAAAATATTTTCTTAAACCAACTTGATAACAAATAACCAACAAAGTTTGAAAATTTATTAGTTAATTTTTTTTTCAATTAATAGATTATAACTGAAATTTAAAAAAAGAAGTTAATATAATACGTCAAATTTAATAGTATTTGTTGTCTTATCAAACTCGGATGTTACCTATTTGTTTTATATAAAATTTAATAATATGTGATGATCTCTTACATTTTTTTTTGTATTTTTAAAGTTCAACTAATAATTTTTTAATTAAACCTTTTTTTTTATTAAAAAAAAACTACCTTTATAACCGATCATTTCAATAAGACTTCAAAATTATCCAACATTAGCACAAAATAATTTTTAAATTATCAAATATTCCAAAAAATGATAGTAATAAGTATTTTTGTTTGTTAATCCCCATCCAAAATGTTGTTATACTTTTCAGATTTATAAAACTAAATAAAACTAACTGAATACTTTTCAAATATTACAATTAAGTCAAAACTCAATTGGAATCTAATCAGGTCTCTTGGCTTGGGTTCTCACCCAAGTCAATGGACCATCGATTAGCGCTAAATTGAAGCCCAACCGGGATCTCTTATCTTGGTCCCCACCCAGACTAGGTGACCCATAAGCGACTTGGTCTATGGTGGGACCCATACTAGGGACCCCGATTGAGTCACAATCGAGTCATGACTCAATTGTAACATTAAATATAAGTTATTCGTAGGATTTAGTTGCGATATTTTGAAAAATATTCCATTAATTATGTAAAATTAAAAAAAATGATAAAAAAATTTGACGAAAGATTGACTGAATGTTCGATTACCATCATTTTAAAATATATTAATGCATTTACTATCTCATAAACACATTTTAATGCAAAAAAAAACGTGTTTTAACATGTATAAACTATTTTCAGTTCTTTCCGTCCCTTTCACTATTTGTGGTCATTTCGATTGATGTTTTCTGTTTGTTCGATCGATATCTGCAGTTTTTGATGCAAGGTAAAGCCGGTCAGTACGCGCCGGTGTTTGAGAAGTACCAAGAGAAGGCGGAGTTCTTTATGTGCTCATGCCTCGGCAAGGGTACGAGGAACATCCAGAGGAGCCCAGGTGGTGTCTTGTTCCGTCAGCGGTGGAACAACTTGCAGTTTGTGACAAGTGCGTCGTTCCTCATGACTGTTTACTCGGACTACCTTGCTTCTTCCGGGAGAAGCCTCCGTTGCGCTGCCGGAAATGTCCAATCCGCCGCCCTTCTCTCGTTCGCCAAATCTCAGGTAATGGAATGGAAACAACAACCACAGACAAAATAAATAGTTAAACCATATTATTGACTAATATTTAATTTGTTCTCTAATATTATTTTCAATTTAAAGGTTGATTATATTCTCGGAGATAACCCGAGGGCCACGAGCTACATGGTCGGGTACGGTAACAACTACCCGATGCAAGTCCACCACCGTGGTTCATCCATCGTGTCCATAAAGGTGAACCCATCGTTTGTAAGTTGTCGCGGAGGCTACGCCACCTGGTATGGCCGAAAGGGCAGCGATCCGAACCTCCTCACCGGTGCCATTGTCGGTGGGCCAGATGGATATGACAACTTTGCCGATGAGAGGGACAACTACGAGCAGACCGAACCCGCAACATACAACAACGCTCCCTTGCTTGGCGTGCTGGCTAGGTTAAGTGGTGGTCGTGGCTCATATAACCAGCTCCTTCCAGGTACCCTCTATACTTAAAGACCATAACTTATCTTAAATTTCAATTCTCCCCATAATAGAGAATCAGAATGAGAGACTATAGTATTTGCACATAGATCCCCATATTTAGCTGAAACACCAACTTGGCCTTATCAGAATACATTCAAGTCCAACATTATATATGGCACACATCAAACATGATTGTTAACTTCATTTATGAATCTTCCATTGCATTTTGAACCACAAACTTTTTTGATTTCAGCGATCCCGACTCCGAAACCAATAGTCACCCGACAAGTTACTACTCCAGCCGGTACAGTCGTAATTCTTACACTTTTCAATCAGTCGATATGAACGTGTAGCACGACCCTTATCTAACCTAGTACCTTGTTCTGCAGCCGCCACGAGCCACATTTCCATAGAGCAGAAACTCACTGCTTCCTGGATAGCCAACGGAAGAACCTACTACCGATACTCAACCACGGTTACCAACAAGTCCGATAAAACCCTAAAGAATGTTAAAATCGCGATCACAAGGATCTACGGTCCAGTCTGGGGCCTGACTAAAACCGGAGACTCCTACACTTTCCCATCTTGGCTCCAATCTTTGCCTTCCGGTAAAAGCCTTGAGTTTGTTTACATCCATGCTTCGTCCCAAGCCGATGTCTCGGTATCGAGCTACTCCTTAGCTTAAGAAGCAGACACACGTGAAGACAAGGTACTAGAATTCGCGGACAGTTTAGGGGATTGATTGCAAGTGTGAAGTTTTTTACGGGTCGTGTTTGAGTTCTAGTTCGAGTGTAAAAATAAGAAATGGGTCGTGTCGAAAGAAAGGAGTGAAGAGACGATCGCAAAGGCAAGGGGTGCTCATCCTCTTTCTTCGCCACCCTATACATATAGACAGAGAAATGAGTGTGAGAGAAGTTAAGAAAGATTAGCTTCTCCATTATTAGGGTTTAGAGGTTGTGTTGTTACCGACCTCCATATATAGGTGTTTGGTTGTTTTCATCTTTGTACCTTCCAAAGATGTACAATGATAATGATATAGTTTGTGACATGTTTATTTTATTTTATTTTATTTTCCATTACCTATAAAACTAGATCTATCGATCATGCAGTTGGTTTGGTTATGCTCTTCTACACAGGTCATAATTCTTGTTTAATTGTGTGAAGTCAGTAATTGAATCGTGTTATTATTGTGTTGTGTATAAACAAATATATCTTAAACTTGTTTCCAAGCTCCGAACTTGTACATGTCACAATTAATTGATTATTAAACAATTCATACGCGATAACGCACGATCAACTTTTAAAACTAAAACTTTTCGTATATAAGACACAAGTAGTGTCGCACGAAACAACACAACACAAAATTTAAAAAATTCATAATTTAATTTTACAATCAAGCTTTAAAATCCACAATTAATTAAAAACAAGTACAAGAACAAATTTAAATATTAGATACGTATAATTAATCATGTTTAGTCGTTGTTATGCGCATATTTGTATATCAGAAGTGTTTAGACACAATTATTAATTGTGTTTAAACGTATAACTTTTTTTTTCAGAATATGAAATGTGTAGATCGTTTAAACCCATACACACATAAATGTAGATCGTTTAATTGTATCGTGGCAAAAATAGGCAGTCCTACTTCTACATGTCGTTAATGGCACCCTACAGAAGACACAAACTACCCATCAGAAAACTGTAAAAACAACGAGATCGTCCCTGAACTTCACGTGTTCTAATGTTTAAGTCCAAGTGTAAAAAGGTTAATCACAGATTTTTTTCCTAAATTTAACCCTATTTTAATAATTAATTACTAAACTAACCCTCGCATTTTGGAATATACAAAAGTGTGACACAACGCTGACGGGATTAGCATTTTTTATTTTGAAAAGTAAAAACGTTTATCCCGTTAGCATTCACATTTAAGTGAATGCTGACACAGTCAACGTTCAGAGTGAGAATAATAGAGACTTAGTCTCTCCCCTAGTCTTACCCCCAACTGCCCCACCCCCTCCCTCTGCAATTGCCCTCCGTCGAAGCCTCCGCCACCTCTAGCCGAGATCACTAGCCCGTCCGATTGAAGAACAGGAATTACCCTCGTCGTCGCCGTCCCTTACGTCGCCGCCTCCTTTTCTGTCGTTCTCCACCATCGGAGCTTCGTCACGATCACCGATTGTCGATTTCTCGTCCAACCATTCTTTTGCCGCTCTATATCGAGGTAAGGCCAAAAACCCTAATTTTTAGAATTTGGGGTAAAATATTGAATTGGATTAAATTATATATAATGAGTAGTTAGAATGCCTAATTATTAGTTAGAGATACTAAATATAATGAATTTCATTACGTTTTTGAACAGATAATGGACAACGATCCAAGGAGATCAACGAGTGACTTGTTGAAAAAGGAACCGAAGGATCTGGTAATTCTGAATGTAGTATATTGTATTATCAAGAATATCACATGTCACCGAGGCCACGGTAATTCTGAATGCAGTATGTTGTTATCTTTGAAAATGTTGGGAAATTTTCTGAAATTGTCATATGTGGTTATTTACTATAGGTTATTGGTAGTGATAAGATTGGGGATGATAGGTACTGGAAGGCCGGTAAATGTTGGCCCTTAGATCCACGCACGAATGGGTCAATCTGTCTGAATTTGGATGGGCATCAGATATATCTCGCATCGTGGTTGATGCAGGATTACTTCATGCACTCATTGAGAGGTGGCGACTGGATATTCATACTTTTCACTTGAGGTGGGGTGAGATGACGGTAACTCTGCGTGATGTTCAAGTTATACTAGGTCTACAGGTTAGTGGACCACCGGTCACAAACGAATATTATTTGGATGCGGCTGAAGTTAATTTGCTTGAGCTATGCCCGAGATTGTTGGGACACCCACCCATCTCACGTGATGGTAAAATAGCAAAAAATGAGGTACACCTCTCCTGTTGAGAAGATTATTTGAGAGAAAACCAAATGCTCCTAATTGGATACCTCAAACTGATGAAGAAGCAGTGATGAGAGCACGAAGATACATCTTGCACATGTGAGGTGCATTTCTATTTCCCACCAAGGTCGGGAACAAAGTCAACTTGGAATATCTCCTACTACTGGATGATTTACAACACATTGCTCAATATAATTGATGATCAACTGTATTGAGTTACCTTTATAATGGGTTATGCAGAGCCACTGAAAAGGGTAGAACCAATGCGGCATGATGTGTTGTACTGCTGCAGGTACAATTACTTTTCCAACTCTACTTATTAAGAATATATATGTTGGAAGTATTTAACTAATTATTATGTAAAAAATGTGATAGTTATGGTCATGGGAGCATTTATCTGTTGGTCGACCGATGTTAAAGAGAAATCTCAACTTTAACGGTGAAGTTCCATTAGGGATGTTGTGGACTTTATCGAAGACTAGCAAACGAAATCCCAAACCAAAAGTGCGTCAATTCTATCGAGATGAGTTGGTAGCTGCATTCGAACAACCAGCACCGCTTTCATCAAGTTGAACATCCTCCTCAGAAGATTATGAAAATGCATCATCATTATGGATTTGAGTATGATCCTCTCTTTCACTTTCATCTTCTGTATCAGTTTCTTCATCTTTTTCAGTCTCCATACTAGTCTCCAAACAATGACTTTGGGATGGAATACAACGAACAAGTATTGTTAGAGAAACTATACTAGTTACATAGATCTCCATACTATTCTCACACATTTCAAAGATGTCTTTCAATGCAGTGTTATTGTTTATTGGGAAAACATTGTTATCCAACTTTCAATGAAGTTCAAAGTCATTATATCCTCCAATTTTGCAAGGTACGACAACAAGTTCTTTTAACTGAGTTTGGGATATACTTTTGGAGGTGTATGACATGGCAGAACTACCTCCAACATAACTAATAATGCCTTCAGTGGTAGTGATTCTTCCACCATATCGACAAATTATAGTCACCATCTGAATTTAGTAATTGTATAGCCTAGTACAATATAATTTGAAAATATCATCAAAATAGTTATATAATTGGTATTATAACTACTAAGTACGCATTCTAACAACTAATTCATCTAATTTTAGTCAATAATAACATTTACCCCAAATCAAAAAAAAAATATTGGGTTTGGGATCACTTACTTGTGGGGATGAATGGATCGACAAGGATGTCAAAACGGAGAGGGTGGTGATAATAAAGTTGTTGGCGGTGGTGACAATTTCGAAGAAGCGTCCGGCGGCTAGATATTTGGACAAAGAATCCTACTCCAAGCAGTCGTCCTTCCTTCCAAAAATGGCAGGAATGCTATCTGCAGGAAAAGAGTGTTGTGATTGTACCTAAAACCCCTTAAACGATGATGTTATGAGCATTTAGGTTTTTCCCTTAAATGCTGACGCGATCAGCGCTCACTTAAATGTGAACGCTGGCGGGATCAGTGTTTTTGAATTTTCAAAATTGAAAAAAAAAATTGATCCCGTTAGCATTCTATTCCAGTTTTGTATATTCCAAAATGCAAGGGTTATTTTGGTAATTACTTATTAAATTAGGGTTAAATTTAAAAAAAAAAATATTAATCATGCTCGTAGAGCTACCTGATATTACTAAAGCAAACAGGACGGGATCATGGACCATGGTGAACTGTTAGAAGTAAATATACCAACACAAGTGGATGAGTTGTCAAAATAATCTGTTAGTTAAAAGTCTATTAGATCTTGGCTTGCTATATAAAGCTATTTGGTTCTAAGTCTATAATAGTCTGAGATGATCTTATGATTGAGATCCGTTAGTCATTCTAGGTCACTCTCTCTTAGTAATAGAAAGTCTTTACTCTTAACTTATGAGTTAGAACTTCAACTATCTTCTACATATTTTTCACTTCTTTACATTGTATCAGAGTTGTTGATAGATGTTCCTTGTCCAGTTTTCTTGATCGATGACCTGATTTTCGATGAAATAAATTTTATTCACATTCTTACAGGACATACATAATCATTGTAAAATTAAAATCGTATCCATATTCAGACTCAATACACTTAATCTCAACGAAGCTAACCCTTTTACTTTCGACGTTTTTTCTATATTTTAAATATTTCCTCCAACGAATTGCATCTTCGACAAAATCAGATTTATTTAATTCTTACTCTAAAACAAATTTTATTCGCATTCTGACTTCACATATATATTTTATTTGCATTCGTAATCGACATATATTATTGTAGTAACATAAATAATACAACTTTTGGACCGTATATTTTTCATGATGGTACCCCTTTGAGTTTCGATTGATATCCTAAATTTTCAGTATCTCCTGACTCAGAACTCTGTTTTCGAAAAAAAAAAAGACTTTATTTACATTCTTTGCCGATGAAATCAGTTTGATATACATTCTTGCTTCACATATATCATAGTAACATTCATTGTTTTTATTAGGAGTGAGCAAAAAAGACTGTCTGGACCAAAATTCGGACAAAACCGGCCTAAGACCGACCCGACTAAGACCGAGACCGACTAGGACCGAGATCGAGCGGGCGAGTTTTTTCCTCTAAAGCCGGGCTCGGTTTCGAGATTTTTCCCAAAATTCCCGATTAGGACTGGACTGACCCGAGTATATAATACTATTGCATTTCTTGAACAATTATGATATTTATGCAGATCACCACCCTGACTGGTGATGGATGGATTGGTAGTTTAACCTAATTTTCCACCTTTATGTTTGTGTTCATGTCGATAATAATGAGGTATACATAGTTTTTACTTAGTTTGGAGTTGTACTAATGTTTGGACTGTTTAATATTCATGTTTTTTTATAGGATTTTTTTTAATGAAAATTTCGGTACTGGACCGAGACCGACCCGAGTCAAGCAAGACCGACTCAGGCAGGCTTTTTATACCGAAGTCGGGCTCGGTCCTCCACAGGTGAGGACGAAATTTCGGGCTCGGGCTCGGTCTTGCCAAAAATATTGGCTCGGCCCGCCCAAGCTCATCCCTAGTTTTTATTTCATACTCCAAATAACACTTTTTTACTTGATATGTTTTTTTGTCATCCAAAAAGCATGAGCTAGTAGTGGTGATAAGCTCCACGCCGCTACGTCATGTGTTACCCCTTTAATTTTAGACCGATTTTGTAACGTTTAATATCTTCTCACTCTGAATTTCATTTTTGATGAAATAATTTTTATGCACTTTCTTAAAGGATGTACATAATCCTAGTAAAATTAAAAATATATACATATTCGGACCCTAGTACATTTATTCTCCATGGTGGTAACTCTTTCAATTTTGACAGCTTTGCTAGATTTTAAATAATTTCTCAAACAAATTGTATTTTTGAAAAAACTCAGTTTTATTTACATTACTACTCTAAAACCAATTTTATAAGCATCTTGACTTCACATATACGATCATCATAACATTTAGTCTTCAATTTCCAATCCAAAATCACCTCTTCCGAGTGATATCCCCAAATAGGTTCGAAACGTTTTAATATATTCTCACTCGGAACTCTAGTTTTGATAAAGTCAAATTTATTTGCATTGGTGATCGACATATATTATTGTAGTAATGTCAATGAAAATTTTTTTTGGATCCCAAAATATATATTTTTCGTGATAGTGCATATTTGAGTTTTGACTGATTTCCTAGATTTTTAGTAACTCATAACTCTGTTTTTGGAAAAATGGACTTTATTTACTTTCTTCATCGATTTATATACAATCTAATTTCATATATATAATAGTAACATTTATTGTTTTTATTTCCTTCTCCAAATAACATTTTTTTAACGTTAGGTTATCCCTTTAATTTTTGACCGATTTCGTAACGTTTAATATCTTCTCACTCATAATTTTATTTTCGATTAAATAAATTTTATTCACATTCTTACGTGACATACATTATCGTTGTAAAATTAAAATTGTATCCATTTTTCAATTGGAGCTAAACTGAACCCTAATTCGATTGGTGACACACATGCCCCCACCGTTCAATTGGAGCTCAGTCGAGTCTTATTGAATCAGTATATAGAAAAATTCTAGAATGTTTAATTCTGACATTCTTAAAAGTATTATGTTTTTTTTTAGAATATATTATGTTAAGTTTGGAATGAGAAATTGTTTCTTTTTCGATGGAATTAGAAGTTGATAGAATGGGGATACTTAGCATCTATCTAAAAGTTAAAGAAAGAAATTATTGAAACCAAATAGTAAGGAAATTTTCGAAATATGTCTAAATATTATAGAATAAGGTTATATTTTACGCTACGTTATATTAGAGAGTGAATATTTATTTTAGGGAAAAGTCTGAAAAACGTCCATGATGTTTGACCAAAATGGTTTTTGGTACAACATGTTTTTTGGTGATTGTATTATGTATCATATGTTGCAAAATGATGGTAATTGAACCTTCCGTCCAGTAACCGTTTGATTGTCCCGTTAGTTGGTCACGTTTTTTGCACGTGACCTTCACCATTTAATATTATAAAGGAAAAAAAACTGAAATTACCTAAATGACCTTCACCATTCACGTCTTCCTCTCTTTCATTATCACCCTCTCCGCCATGAAATGAAGCTTCACTGGTGATATGTGGCCGCTGTGAACCTTTCCAAAATCTACAACATCTGTTATCAAATTGGCGCAATTATAGCAGAATTTCATCTACAGTTTGAACTGTGATGATTTCCGTTGATGATTCTCACTCCAATTCTTGGTTTCTATCCATTTCCATTTAATAGATAGATTTTGCTTCTCCAGAAACGACATCAACTCTGCTGAAGCCTCAGGAGATGTTCCGAATACTGACATTACCACAGAAAAGGGATTTGAACGGTACGATACTTGCAGTAATGAAGTGTTTCACTTTTTACTCTAAATCATAGTTAAATTTATGATTACTGGTACAGTGATATAAGTTTGACCGGATTCGATAGTGGAAAGCCTAAACGAAAGAGAAGGCTTGTTTTGAACGAAGAGATAGAGACTAAAATTAGGGATCTATATGAGAAGTAAGTGCAAAGTGAACCATCTTTCATTCATTGTTTTGCACCCCTTATGATAATTCAAAGTTTGTTTCTTTTTCCTATTCTTTAATGAAGTTGGTATCCTTATTATATTGTATTATTGTTATATTGAACTTTAGGTTCAAAGATGACCAGAGTTGTAGCAATTTGATCGCGGAAGCCCTTGATGCTGATGGCAACATTTCATCTCTTCAAGTTGTAAATAAGCTTAAGGAATTAGGACTGAAAGTACCAAAAAATAAAAGGATTCGTCATGATGATGGAGAAGCTGCTTCTCCAAACTCAAATGATCCCCTACAGAGTTTATGGAGGCAACCTTTGTAAGTATTATAAGCAAAAATGAAAGAAAAATATCCCTATTTTTTTTAATCACGTCGGCAATTTGATTTTTTTATGCTTTATCATTTCATTTTAGGAACAAAAAGAAAAGAGTTTCTGCTCTAACTGAAGATCAAGAAGCTGCAATAAGAACTCTATTCGAAAAGTGAGGATCTTGAGTACCAAATCTTTTACTGTTTTAACTACTGCCTAGGTGAAAGTTGAGAGATGAAGCCACTGCAAAATGTTTTAACAGGTTCAAGGATCATAAGAGATGCAGCTACATGATTGCCAGAGCTTTGGAGGGTGATAGAGAGTTTACAACTGCACAAATTACTCGTCTACTCAAGCAACTTGGTCTAAAGAAGGAAAAGTCTGAGAACGAAATGCAGGTCTCGGACAGCGAAACACTAATGTCAATGAGGTTCTGGTATTTCTGTTCCCATCTTCTCATGGATTCTTGATAGATAACTAATAAATTGAAACTGAACCGAATAGTGTTATTTATTTTCAGGAGCAAAAATAAGAAGAAATCCCATGATAAGGGGTCTAAAAAATTAAACATTTTGGAGGATTTCTCAGAAGATGGATCCGACGAAGAACCACTAAGCTCCATGATCAAGTTAGTGTTGCTAAAGTAAACATAGTTTTGGCCCCTTCTCTGTTTCGATTACAGAGTTCACTGACACATAGAAAATTTACTGTCAGGAGAAAAAACATAAAGAACAAATCTGTCGATAAAGACTTAATGAGCGATGAAGAGAATTCATCAAGAGATGAATCTGACGAGGAACCCCTCAGCTCTGTTCTTCAGTAAGTATCTACAATGGTCACAATACATCGGAACACAACTTGGAAATGTATCTGCTGTTTGAAGATATCACTGACAACGTTCCGGAGCCTGAGCCGTGCTTGGGATTCTTGGAGAGAGATAGCTTCTCGACTGAGATAATAGAGAGTATCCTGCCTGAAGATCTTCTGCCAACCGTGATAATCTGTGTCGAAGGTCTCCAATCAAATTCCGTTGCAGTGAAGAGATCAGCTGCTGCGAAGATCAGGTTGCTAGCTAAGAACCGCACCGAGTATCTTGGCGGGATCTTCAAACTGGCGGGATCTCCTATATACAACCATCCTATATACAACCATGAGGGCAAAAAAGGAATTACAAAGTCTGACTTTTCCAGGCCTGGTCACGTGACCAATCACGTGACAATTTAACGTACAAGCTGAACGGAAGTAGACGGAGGGACCAAAAACCATCGTTTCAAAACATGTTGTACCTAAAACAATCGTGACGGTTGAAAAACCATTTTGGTCAAACATCATGGACGTTTTTCAGACTTTTCCCTTTATTTTACGCTACGTTATAGTTTCTTCAAAGCGGGCATGTCACGTTCTTCTTGAGGCACTATCGACGCAGTAAGTGTTAGATATTTTAGTGTAATTTGGACAGACTAGTTGACCAATATGATCATAGTATTTCATTAAACAAGTCATGAGGAGGGTGCGAAGTGCACGCTTGTGTTAAGTATATTATGATTCAATGTATCGGAAATTCATCAGTTGCTTAGGGACGAGCAATGATGGTCAAAGGGGCCCTTTGCAGGGATCCGGGTGCAGCGCCTCCTTTGCAGGAGTCCGGGGGCAGCGCCTCTGGGCTGGGTCCCAGGGGCGGGAGCCCCTGGCTGGGTCCAAGGGGCAGCGCCTCTGGGTTGGGTCCCAGGGGCGGGAGCCCCTGGCTGGGGTCGAGCTTGAAAAATTACATTTTGATAAAGTTACTATTCTAAAAATTCATTATAAATTTGAATTTTTAGAATTAATTACTTAACATTTTAACTCAAAATTCCCGATTTTTTGGACAATTGCTTTGAAGCCAAGTTTAGGCTGAAATGGTGCAATGACTTCGGCACCAAGTCATCTTCCCAAAGGGTCCCTTTGCATTGGAGCCAAAATTTCAAATGAATAGAAATAAGTTTAGGTTGAATGGTTCCTATGGATTCCAAAGGGTGTGGTGTCTCTTCCAAAGGGTGTGGCAAACACTATAAATTGGTCATAGGGGAGGTCCGAAATTTTAATCTCAAACATTCACATTCTTTCTCAAGTTCTAGTTCAAACAAATTCTGATTTTATCCGATTGAAAATTTGGGTGTCACCAAATTGTTTCAATCTGAAAGTGTCGTCACGGCTTTATATCAATTCAAGAAACTCCATCGAAAGTTCAACAGTAAGCATGGAAGTAGTGATTACACTCCGTAATCGTGCTCAATGTCTCATTCGATAGGTACAATCCAAACTTAACCTCATTTTTCAGACGAGTTGGATGAGTCATATCAAAATGATCCGCGAGTCCAAATTTGTTTACTCAAACACAACTTAAGTGGGTCACACATGGGTCATGTCCAAAATTGGTACAGCTACCTTAATTAAAGTTTATTCGCAAGTAAACGTTTGTTAAATAATAAAAATTATTAATTTATTGATGAACACAAATAGTGTCACTTTTGATCATCAATAAAAAAACCAATTATTTCTGCTGAAATCATCGACTATGTTAGAAGAAGATAAGAGATCTTTGTGAGTAAGGATTAAAACAAGCAGAAGTAGATGAAGCTGAGTATGGAAAAGGCAATCAGGATAGTCATGGGAAGGGACAGATAGAGCAGTTTTTAATACAAGGTTCATGCCCAACTGGTCGATATCCTTTGTTCCATAGTGCAGATTTCTCGATGAATTTTGAAAACGTTCGGAGAAATGGTCACTGCAACCACCGGAGCTGCTGGAATAATTACATTATCAGCCATCGAGAATGAAGAACAAGTTGCAGAAGCCTTCATTGATTCAACAGACGTACGTCATGGTGGTCTTGTCTATCTCGGTCAATGAGAGTCGGTTGAAAAGTCGAGTAGATACTCGATCTTTCTCAATATAGCCAGTCGCCTGAAAGAACCCTAAGCTGAAGACGTCTGCGGCATTGATGACAAAGATGTTGTCCGTAATGATCCCTCTGGCGAGTTCCTACAGAGGGGGCAAGTTCCATTCAGTCGTAGCCATTCGTCTATACACTCCATGTGGAAGTAGTGGTTGCAGTCAGGTATAGTCCTCAGAGTTTCCTCCGGCAGGTACTCGCACAAACATATGGAACAAGTGCTGTCGCTCGACTTGGGGAGGCGTTTACTCTCTCCTAGTAGGGTTTTCGGGTAGGATTCAATTGTGGGTTGATCTAGGCCAACGGAAAGGAGCGCCGGAAGAGTGCCGGTTACGGTTGAGAAGTCCACTGTTGGCAGCTGGCGGCGACCGTAGCTCCGAACTCGGCCACAGGCGAAGCAAGCTAGCCCTAAGAGGCATATTATTCCGGGAACACCGACACCGAGGATGATTCCGTACTTTGCTCCCCTTGAAAGACCTGCAAAAATCAAGTAGAAGATAAGAGAAGATTTTAATCTAAAGATTCCAGGTCAGATAGTCAGGTGGCAAAAATTTATTTAATCGTGTTATATCGTTAATTATTATGTGTCATACGTAAACGGATAAGTATTAAACGTGTTGCTAAACACGAACACAACACAATTAACAAATATTATACATAGCACGATTAACCTTTTAAATAAAAATGCATTTAATATATACATGACACGACATGAAAGTTACAAATTTTATAATTTAATTTCATAATTAAGTTTAAAAATTTAGCTATAAGTGATATAAAAATAAATTCAAATATTAGATACATATACTTAATCTTATTTATATGCATATTTGCAAATTATAAGTATTTAAATAAATTTATTAATTATGTCTCAACTTATAAAAGTCGTACACATATTTTTAGGTCAAAGTTATATACCCAAAAGCCACTATATTTATAATAATATTAATCAAGAATTCATTTTATTTAGTATAATTTTTTTAACGTGATCTTTGTATTCTTATTATACTAAATAGAAGGTATTCTCATACTAAATATAGAAGGTATTGTTTACTTTAATAAATAAAAGGTTTTCTAGTGTTTATTACTCCCATTCCATATTTTTTCCGATTTAGATATATTAATTATTAAGCTTATAGGGAAAGATGAACTTTTTTTATGAATTGAAAGATAGACGTTTATGGGCTTCTTACGTCTTGTATTTGCCACGTGAAACGGTGAAAGCGATTCCCGCACCTACTAAAGCAATGGAGGGGAGGGGACGGCCGACAATAATAATAATAATAATAATAATAATAATTCTTTTAAAAAATTAACGAATAGAATAGTGCAAGCAAGTAAAAACAAAATGTAATGTTTAATTAGGGGTGATCAAAAAGACTATAGGACCAAATTTCCGATAAGACTGGATCGAGACCGGACCGACTAGGACCGAGACCGGACCGGCTAGGACCGAGACCGAACGGGCGAGTTTTTTTCTTCAAGGTCGGTCTCGGTCTCGGTTTTTTTACCGAAATCACGTTTAGGACCGGTCCGGACCGAATGTATGTGGATTTGAGATTTTCATAATATCCCACTGAAAAGAATGTGGATTTTGAAGGTTTTCTATCTCTTTAAAAGGTGCATCTTGATAGATTTACTAAAAAATATAGTGAGTTCATAGTGTTTCTTTTAGAGGTGAACTAGTCATTCGCCTTTTACTAAAAAATACCGTGAACTCATATTTTTTTTTTTTTGGTGTAGATTCGGTCCAGGACCGAGACCGGCCCAATTTAAGAAAGATCGACTCGGGCGGGCTTTTTTGGCCGAGGTCGGTCTCGGTCCTCCAGAAGGCAAGACCGAAATTTCGGTCTCGATCTTGCCTTCAGGACCGGACCGGACCGCCCATGATCAACCCTATGTATAATCACTAATTTTTACCCCAAAAAATGTATAATCACTAATGATATATTGTTAATAATATTAAGGAAATTAAATCAAATGGACGGCTTATATATAAATACATTGGATACAAATTATAATTATTGTTATATCTCAACGAGTTTTTTATGGATTAGGGTTATTAGAGTTTTTTCATAGCAATTTTTATTGTTTTTAATGTATTCATTTCAAATTTTATATCTATATCTAATTAAATATTTTTCACTTATTTTTATTTACTGCAACATCAGCCTGACTGTAAAAAGAAGTTACTATGAAACAAAACTTACCCTGTCGACGAAGACTTACGTTGCAGCCAACCTCCGACTCAGAGCCGTTGTCAGTCATATATCCGCAGTGGCCGCCACGAGACACGCATTCTCCACATTTTGGCTCGTCCCATGTCAACTGTATGGCCTCGTCAAGATCCGTCATGTACGACCACAGCACCGGCACCGAGATTGCCCCCACAACCTTACACGACTGCTGTCCGCCGCCGCAGCAGAACCTCGACGGCACGGACACCACCGTGTGGTTCGCGCCGCTCATGCAAGGCACCGTCATGAGTCCTGGCGTGTACGACGCCATCACGTTGGTCATCGCGTCGGCGGAGAAGTTCAGGAGAGTGAAGTTCCGGGAGATGAGAGGACGGAAGTGAGAGGCGGAAAGGGAGAAATTGAGAAGGCGTTTAGGGAGACAGTGGTCGGGGTCGTTGAGCCAGATTCTCTGGCTCTGGTAATCGATGTACTCGACGGAGAAGTCGCCGGTGCTCGGGATCGTAAGGATCGTCTGGCTCTGGTTGTTGCAGCTGAGGTCGAAGCCTGGGTAACCGCATCGACGTCGCTGGACGGATTTCAGACGGAAAGGAAACTCGACGAGGATTGAAAAGCCACCGTCACCACCGCACAGGGAGATTCCGCAGTTCACGACGGTATCCGCGGTAGCGATGACGGCGGAGACTTCGAAGAGGAAGAAGAAGATTTTGAGATTCTTTCCGGTGGCCATTGATGGCTTTGAACACTTTACAAGTTTGCAGAAGAATCGACGGAAGAGCTTTTGGATAGATGACGGAGAAAACGAAAGAGTGTGGAGTATGAATCAAAAGTAAATAAGATAGAGTTCACTTTGGATCATCACAGACAGTATAGCTTTGATTTTTTTTTTCAAAAAGTATGCATAATTTAAAAAAAAAATAAAAAAAAGTAAATATTAAGGAAAAATATTAGCGAATTGTCAACACGTAAACCTAAGTGGCGTATTGGTTAGTCCTAAGTTTTTTTTTTCAATGACAATGTTTAATTAAAAATTAAATTATATATCTATTAAAAAAAATATAGTATCATAATATTTTGATTGCGATTCAAATTATGCAAAAGAATATTAAATTTGGATTTACGGATTGACCGTACAATCTGCCCTAAGTTGATATATGAAAATTTAATTAAAAAAAATTTAACTCAGACTCTGTAAGTCCAACTCAAGACATTTAACGATATTTATGACGAAATTCAATTATCTATCTACTCTATTTTTTTTATTAAATATATGTTACAAAATTTAACATACCATCTTTTGACCTATAATTTGACCAAAATGGTAAAATGAATTATGTGAAAAATTTAATTACATATTTACTCAAAAAAATTATAAAAATTACAATACGTAAATAATTTAATTACGGCATGAATGTTGATAACTAGACGTTGAGTTTTGACTTTTGGACGGATCATATGATACGTCAGATCAAAAACTATATATATGTTTAATGACGCAAACGTTGTATGTGAACATCAATATTTTACAACGAGAGCATATAGAACTGTTGGTGAGATCGTTCAAAGTTTTTAAAATATTTTTTATAATCTTTTTGATTTATTGAGATTTGTGATGTTGTCCGGAGAATGTAGGTCCCATTTACCAAACCATATAAATCCATTATCTGGATTTGTTTCTCTTTTATATCTCACAACACGAAAAAATTGTACGTCGTATTTATGTTTAGAAATATGTACGATAAATTTATCGTGCATGTTCATATTTGATAAGTTTAACACAATAAACTTATCAATAATAGGTATGTTCACGTGATTTGTCAATTTTAAGTTTAAGTGAGCTCTTCTCCATCTTTGAATGAAGGAGAAATTCATATTGAGTTGAGAATTATACCTCATGTTTATAAAGAGTTTAAGGGAGTGTTTGGTTTACGTACTAATTAGTAATTACATATGAGGATTAATTAGTATGCGTATAAACTAATACGATTCAAATATTGGTCCGAATGAATTAATACACATGTATTAGTGTATTACATATGACCTAACCTTTTTTTTTTCCAATACATATGGCCTAACTATGCAACCATTAAGTATTAATTAAATATGACATTAACTATGGAATAAAATAATACATATGAGTAGAATGATAGAAAATACACTTACCTTAAAAAATTAGTTTGTTTAGTATTTTTTTTAAAAAATTTGTTTGTAACCTCAATATTTTTCATAGTTTAGTAATTTTCAATTACTTTTTTATTAGTTTGTCTTTTAGTCACTTAACAACTTCATTATGTATAACGTTTTAAGAGGTCAAGCATTACATTCATTATGTATGAATTAGTATATATTAATATACTTTCCCCTTCAAACTTTGTTTTCATTATATATTAATAATATAGATGTACTGGTATATTTAACTTGTGTGAATCTACATATTTTAGTGGGCCAAAAAAACTACATATTTTAACTAGAGTCGGTAATTATGCGGTGAAAAACACATAACCATGGTTAATTATAATTGTTACTGTTTAGTATGGTTAATCGTACCATTATGGTGCGGTACGGTTATGGTGATGAAAGTTTTACCCAAAATGGTTATGGTTATTGTATTTGAGTTATATTCATGATTATAATCATGGTTATTATATAAATATAATAATTATTTATAATTAATAATTTAATATATACTAAATAATGGAAGTTACTATACATACATGTAATAAATAACCATGATGTTGGTTTTATATATTTTTATTGTTGACAATATAGATTTATGTATTTTTAAAATAAAATTTTCGGCATTTAATTATATTATATATGTGTGGAATAAATATGAGTATACGGATAAAACCATAGTTAAAAACTACGGTTATTTTAATGGTTATTGTATTGAAAATTGTACCCATAATGATTATGATTATGGTTATGGTATGTCATTTAATATGGTTATGGTATTTGTTATACTCGTACCATATTCTAACCATCGACAACCCTAATTTTAACAAACTGACGAGATAAACATTCTTAAAACTTTTTTCTTTCATATGTGAAAAAAGTATGGCTATTAGGATAATTAAGTACAAGACTAGAGAACTAATACACGCTTAGTGAAACAAATAATTCCGTATATAATAAATATTATGTAAAAAAGAAATATTTACATAACTTATTTATATATATATTCGTTTTTTATTTTTAAATATTTATTTTAGTAATAGTCACAATCGCTTATATTTTAATTATACAAACGATAGGAAAAATATATTGAGTTTATAACATATATTTCTTAAGATTAATAATTAAAATTTTCCTTGATGTTATTATTATTTCTCGTTTATGTGTTAGGTTATAATTTATATATTAAAAATGTAATACAATAAGTTAGGTGGTGTGTGGATATGCGACTATTGTTTTGATTAAATTATTATCCTTAATTAGAATATTTATTTTTTAAACAAAACATTTTAAAATATACATACTTGATATTTATAGAATATAATATTGTGTAATTGTACAAATTTTATTACATAAAATATATTTAAAATAAAATTATAAATATATATATGAAATAAAAAGAAATGATTAGAGGTTTTGTAACTTATTTGAAAATAAATGATGATGTTTGAAGAATTTTAGGATTGTGAATGATATATGTTTGTCAAAACCAATTAAAATAGTTTAATTTGACTGAAAAATGCAATACTAAAATACTTATTTATCAGAATTCCATATACTTTAGCCAAATATATATATATATATGAATGCACTGGACGATTATTTGAGTAAAGATTCTGAGGATACCGGTGGATATTATACGTACCATGGCCACGGTCGAAGCACCCGATCTTTCGAAAGCCTTCTTCTTCTTCTTCTCCATTAACATCGTCCACGTACCCGCAAACCTCTCCTCGCCTTTCGCACTCTTTACAAATCGGAACTGCAAATCTCAAAACAACATCCCCAGCAAGATCCGATGTATGCATATCGCCGACGGTCAATGGAGGGTTTAGACAAGGGATCTGAATAGTCGTGAATTCCTGACACCATGACGAGGTTTCCTCCTTAAACTTCTCAGTTTCACTGTAGACAGCCAAAACATCGTACTTTGAATTACTCATGCAAGTTCTTGCCATACGAAACCGTAAGGGCATGTCGCGGCTGCAGTTGAAGAGCACGTAGTTGAATCCCGACGCCATGAACGGTGAGTTTGAGGTTTCGAAGCCTTGGAAAAAACGCAACAACACGCACCCATTTGGGTCGTTGATGGAGAGGGTTTGTGCTTTATAGTCGATACACTTGACAATGAAATCGCCGGAGTTAGGAAGGGCTAGGGTAAGGGTTAGGGTTTCGGTTAGATGGGTTGAATTGAAGTTGGTTCTTCGGCGGAGACCGAACCCGAGAGGGCCTTGGGGTTCGTCAGGGTTATCATCGATCAACCAAAATGGAAACCGAACATCGACCTTATCATTGCTACATGAACTACTACATGTTCCGATAGTCCTGGAGACGGCGGCTATCGATATAGAGATCGACGATAAAGAGAAGCATAGAAGCGATAATAGTATCGAGAAGGTAGCCATGTGAGAGGAGCTAGCTAGTACAAAATGGTAAGAACAAATAAACTTATGCATGACGAAAGATATCAATTATTTCGTATTTTTTTAATTAAATAATTTTCTTTGAGGAGAATACAAGAAAAAGAAAATATATATTCCGGGAGACTATATTTGGATTGTAGTGAATGGCGGGAAGGTAAATTACATGGTCCCGGCCTCCTTGTTTGAAGCGTTGATAATTCGTTTTTGTTAGAATATTTGACCACAATATTGATGATGTGAGGAGGCTTCTACTATGATGATGAATAGACTCGCGCTGAACATTTCACGCTTGCTCATGGAATAGTCAACATGCAACTTTGGCTATGGCATCGACGTCTTGGTCATCCGTCTTTTGAGTATCTAAATTTTTTATTCCCAAGTTTGTTTACAAATAACTCCATTCATATGAAATGTGAAACTTGCATTCGTTCTAAAAGTCATAGAGTTCCTTTTTCTCATAATAATACCAGGGTTGACTATGCATTATCGTTAATTCACTCTGATGTTTGAGGTCCAGCTTCACATTCTAATAATAGTCAGTTTCGATATTTTATATTATTTGTGAATGATTTCTCTCTTATGACCTAGATATATTTCATGAAACATAAGTGAGAAGTGCCTGGAAAAATCTTCATGTTTTACCAAATGATTTATACTAAGTTCAATAAAAAAAATACAGATTCTCCGCTCTGACAATGGTGGGGAATATGTAAACCATTCCATGAAAATATTTTTCCAGAAAACGGCCTTGTTCATCAAAAGTCCTCTCCCAATACACCTCAACAAAATGGTGTAGCCGAGCGAAAAAAATCGAATCCTACTTGAGATGACACATTCCATGATGATTGAATCTCAAGTTCCTAAGCCTTTTTGGCCTAAAGCTATAGCTACACCAATCTATCTAATCAATCGTCTTCCCGCAAAAGTTCTTAGTCACAAAACTCTGTTAAAAATACTAGCTACACAAGTTAAAATTCCTTCCATCCTGCCTTGAGTCTTTGGTTTTCCGGTATTCACACACATTCCAACCAAAGACCGAAATAAACTCGGTCCCTGTGCAAAAAAATGTGTCCTTGTGGGATGTGGCATACACCAGAAAGGATATCGTTGTTACAACCCAATCACTCGTCGCATCCATGTATGTTACTATAAAGTAGATGGGGTCATTGAAAGATACAAAGCGAGGCTGGTAGCCAAAGGGTACACATTATATGAGATTGATTACTCACAAACTTTCTCTCCAGTTGTCAAGATCGACTCTATCAGGGTGTTATTCTCAGTGGCTGCAAATAAAGATTAACCACTTCATCAGTTTGACGTTAAAAATGCTTTCCTGCACGGAGACCTGAAAGAATAAGTGTATATGGAAGCACAACCCGGGTTCTCGAATGGGTTCAGAGAAAATGAAGTATGTAAGCTCAATAAGGCTTTATACGGGCTCAAGCAATATCCACGAGCAGGGTTCAGTAGATTTACGATGGCAATGAACCAATACGGGTATAGACAGAGCAATGTAGATCACACCCTATTCAACAAAATGAAAAATGGTTTGGTCACTTGCCTAATAATATATGTGGATGACATGATCATAACAGGAAGTGGTGAAGAGCAAATTGTACAACTTCGAAGAAATCTCTTTACGGAATTTGAGATGAAGGATCTCGGTGGACTCAAATATTTCCTATTTGAGATGAAGGATCTCCGTTCAAGAAAACGGATCGTTATCGCTCAACAAAAATACATACTAAATCTATTGGCGGAGACTAGTATGCTAGATTGCAAACCCAGTGATACCCCGATGATGATGAACCACACTCTCAAGATGACTAGAGAAGCCAGACTAGCAAATCGAGAGAAGTACCATAGGTTAGTGGGAAAGCTAATATACTTGGCTCACACTAGACCAGACATTGCTTACGCAGTTAGGGTAGTAAGTCAGTTTATGCATCAACCTCAGGAAGATCACATGGAGGCAGCCATGAGGAATCTTCAAACCTATCCGGAACCGACACTTCGGGTAGACGTTTTAAAAATTGGGTAGGTTTCGGGAAAAATTTGAGAACCTATTTATTATGTTATGGTTTCGATTCTCCTATATGGGCACCCTAAAATAACTGGAACCGGTTCTATATATGTATATATATATATATATATATATATATATATATATATATATATTTTTAAAAAAAACGAAAGCTAAAGGAAGCCTCAGTAAGCCGCGACCTTCTATCGTTTCTCTTCCACTGTAACCTTCTCTCCACAATACTGAAAAATTGCATAATGGCAGTTGTAGGGAAGCATATTTTCTACCATTTTTCTTCTTATACTTATTGTATTCTTCGTCCTGGCAGTTGCAGGAGATGATGATTTGGACAACCTTCAACTACAAGACTTACGTCCTCACACCCACGAATCCTTCAATCTCATGAACATCCAGGTAAGAACTAGCTTCCTGCCGCTCCACTAATTTGATTATTTCTTCATTTTGGACTCTGATTTCGTTCTCTGTTATGTTGTTATGAAGAATCTGGGAAGTTGTGCGTACAAGGTCGTCATAACGACGAGCTGCACCTCTGTGACGTACACTCACGATTAGACCAGTATTGCTTTCGAAGACGCCTACGGAAATCAGGATCTTCTTATTCTCTCTCCTTCGTAACTCAGCTTGTGATTTCTTCCAAAGCTTGTTTCTACAATTGATTTGTTAAGGTATTGTTTTAGTTTGGAACTTTTGTTTTTCCACATTTGCTTCTCAGTTGCATATCTTGCACGTAGGCATTTGCAAATCTCTGGAAATAGTGTTGAAGTTGTAAATGTTGTATGCGACTGTTTAGATTTTTCCATTAAATTTACCTAATTTTTTGTAATTGTCTCTTAGAAAATGGTAGGAAGCCTTGATATACCTCGAAAGAACTAGGTATTTATGGCTAAGATGTGATTATCTTCTCTGATCTGTTTGTGTTTTGAAACTGTAATGGATTGTGTAACCAGAACCGGATCGAAACTGAACCGAAACTGAATAGGGGCCTAAAAGAAACAGGTTCCTAACATGGTACCCGAAACCGTTTGTACAAACAGGTTCCGGGTAAGTTCTGATTCCGGGTACACCAGGAAGAGGAATTGTATTCAGAAAAAATGCATCTTGATGTTAAGGCCTACACTAATGTGGATTGGGTTGATAACCCAAACGATAGAAGATCCACTGCAGGGTATCTTACCCTAGTCGGAGGAAACTTGGTCACGTGGAGAAGTAAAAAACAGAAGGTGGTGGCCTTGTCCAGTGCAGAAGCAGAGTTTAGGGAATTGTACAGAAATCCATTGGCTAAAGAAGTTGATGGGTGAGATTGGTTTTCCCTTAAGGCTCCTGATGCGGTTGATGTATGATAATAAGGTGGCGATCAACATCTCAGAAAATCCAGTCCAACATGACATAACAAAACAGGTGGAGGTGGATCGACATTTCATAAAGGAGAAAATCGAAGATGGTACTGTTGAACTGCCATTTGTAAGATCAGAAGACCAGCTGACAGATATTCTCACAAATGCAATTACATGGAATATATTTGATGTAATATTGTACAAGTTGAGCATTTAAGACTCCACCGCTCAACTTGAGGGGAAGTGTTAAAATATTTTACCACAATAGAATGGGAAAGAAAACAATTGGAAAGAAAACAATTAGGAATGTATTCTTTTGTATTATTTACTTTCCTACTTTTCTAGTTTCCTAGTCTAGCGACAAATTACGCTATATCTATGTATGTAATGATAAAATCAGACAAGAATCAAGCAAAATCGAAAACCCTAGAAATGAGAAGAAGCAGACTTGGGGTTCATTGAGTCAGTTCCTTCAACTGGTGACTCTCCCCCTTAAATACAAAACCCTAAAAACTAAATGTTCAATTCGGAACAAATGAAAACAACTGAAGATGAAACGACTAAGCTACAAACGAAACGACACAAGAAGAAACTGAACAGTCTTGATTCTAGAAGCTTCATCACACTGGTTCACATGGAGTAGGCCGAGATCAAATGGAGCAGGTCGAGATTAAACCACGAGCAGACCGGGCTTATAACACAACAACAATGGGTCGGAACTAGCCCAACATCCAAATAAGGCAAATCATCATCCGAATAAGGCAAATCAACAATATGATCAGCCTGCAACTGAATGAAAAGTACAAGTTTTAAGTTTCAAACATTCTGAGTTTTCATTTAGGAAACAGTTTTTTCTTAAATTAAAGCAAAATATGACTTGTTCTTTGTATGACTTCTTTAACAAGCCAAAGATATTTAGTAATTTTTTTAGCATAATATATAAATACAACATACTTCAAAAAAGTACAAAATCTTTCATAGTTATTGTTTTTTCTAGGTATTTTCATTCTTTTCACGTCCTTTTCAAGTTGCTATGTATGGGTGGTTTCAAATTTCTAACCGAATTCCAGTCTATGTTCCAGTCTACGTAAGAGATTAGGTAATGTTCAGACCGGTCAGGAGAAGTATTGTGTTTGTCTTCACATGGACGATGTTGTTGTATTATTGGAGTTAATCATCTTGTTTTTTTTCTTACACAAATTTATTACAGTGAGATAGACAAAATTACTTTAAAGAAACCTTGCAACTTACACAAATTATTGTCATGTTATTATTTTATAAACAAATTAATCCTACGTGCTACTAAAATTTCTAACACGTTTCAAATGCCTTCAACTCTTCAGTTAGGTTGCTTTCAACTTATTAATTGAATTTTGTTAGTATAGTATTAATTGATAGGACATTACATAATGGACCTTCTGTTGTATTCCAAATTAGGCCTACATACTATGCCCCAAACTTAATTCTTATCAACAATTATATAAAACCGAAGCCCACATATATAAAGATATATTCTTGGGTTAATTATGTGACATATCTTACTTTTTAGTTCAAATATTTATGTTATTTAATCACTTATTTTTAATAATATTACTTTTTGAGAAAAATACTAATTCATTACTTTTTCCTGAATCCATATATCTTGTTTGTGATATTATCGGTATTTGTCTATTTGATGTGCAAAAAATGTCATTAGCCTCTTACTAATATTGTCTCTTCATTTAAAGGAATATGATCATTTGTCTCTTACCTAGAAATTTTTTCTTGAAGGTTTCACAATTAACTCAATTTTGAGGTAATTTGATCATTTGTCTTGTTAATTTAAGTAATTGGTGCAATCTGTAACCTAAATTTGAACCATAATTATCCCAAATTTGACTCTTTTTTTTTTTTGCAATTCATGTGTGTAGCAATTGGTATGACTATATCCAATTTCTACAATGTTTATTATGTATTTTGATTCAACAAGTCTGATGCAACAATATTGGTTATATAATTATTGAGGGTTGATTCTGTTTATTCTGAATTGTTCGTCTTGATTATATACTGAAATGTACTATTTAAGTTTAACATAAATTTATACTTTTCTGAACTTAAGTGAGGGCATTTGCTTATACTTGAAATTTTGCATCAATAAATTTCAATAAATTAAGACTTTTTTTGGTTAATTTTTTTTTTTTTGGCCAACAACAAGATGCAACTTCCATAAATGAAAATCAACTCGTTACAAGGATAAGTCTGATAAGATGAAACGAGAAAGATCATGGTGGGGGTCTTACGACCCAATCCGAAGGGCACACCCTTAACATAGCAAGATTTGTGATACAATCTGCACATTGGTTTGCCATTATCGGAATGACATCCCAACTAACATTACAAATAGAAGACGCAAGCAACCAAATATGAGAAGAAATGCCAAATAGCCTCCAGAAAAAGGCGGTTCGTTTGAGATGTTTGATGACGACCTCCGCATCCGACTCGACCTCAATAGATTGACAACCCATCGCGATCGCAAGCTTGATAGCTTCCAAAATTGCTTATGTCTCCGCCTCCTCAACCGACCCGCAAAGCAAGGGCCCCATGGCACCCTCCGCAAACCACTCCCTGATAGTCCCGGGCTATGACCCCGAAGCCCCCCTCCTGGATGTCGAGCACCAAGAGGCATCACAGTTAATTTTAATCGAACCGCTCTATAGTTTTCGCCACTTTAACCTTGCCTGCATCCCAGCCCGGTTCAACTCTCTGGCCCAGTTCATCTCCCTTAGCCGACTGTCCCTACTTTTCGTCAACTTCAGCTCTATCACCGTCTTATGAATCTCGATCAGCACCTGGGACACGTCTGACCCTCATTGGTCGAAGGTGAGCCTGTTCCGAGCCTTCCATATGGCCCAACATATGGAAGGCCCTCGTTAGTTAATTAATTAATTAGGAGCTTAATTACAATAACATCATTTTCCAACGTTCCAGCCAAAACACGTGATTGAACATCAGACGCGGAGCAAGTCCAAGTCAAGACAAAAGCAGAACATTGTAAAAAAGTTGTCTTTTTCTACTTCCACCTAAACTTGGAATAATTGTCCACTGTCGGCACTATGCCACCGATTTTTGAGAGCGAGATTCTTTTTTATTTTCTTAAACATTAATTGCTTAGTTATGAAACTTTGAAATTCTGAATAAAAGTTGTTCAAAAAAAAAATCTGAATAAATAACTAATTAAAATTTATTTTTAACGAATCGTTAATTAATTGTATAATTTTATTTAATTGGTTGTTAAATGGTAATGAATACATATACAGAAGGGTAACAATGTGTGTCGTTTCAGTAATTGTAGTGTGTGTATATATGTCTTAAACATATCTCCAAACTCAAAATATGAATATGACACGATTATTAAAAAGATTACACGTGACGATATATGATTACCTTTTTTAAGAAAAAAATACTTTATATAATAATATATACATAATACAAATTGTGTCACAAGATACGAAACGTCACGACATAAAATTCATAATTTAACTTCACAATCAAGTTTTAAAATCTACAAGTGATTCAAAAATAAGTAGAAGAACAAATTCAAATATTAGATCTATATACTTAATTGTGTTTATGTGTATATTTGCATATTAGAAGTGTTTAGATACAGTTATTAATCGTGTCTAAATATATAAGTATTGTTTAGACACAAGATGTGTGAATGTCAAAATCATATACGCATAAAAGCAGATTGTTACAAATCGTATATTTTGTCGACAAAAAATTGTCGACCCTATATGCACATGTCAATTAGCAATTTTCAATTATTATTTTTCCAAAGTTCCACTAGAAAAGTGCAAACATTTACAAAATTCAGGTAACAAATTTTATATTTATCAAAAAATTCAACTAGCAATTTGCACAAAAAATAGAATAAAATACCAAACATTGTCATCCTCTAAAAGTAAACTAGATAATTAGCAGGTCATGGTCACCTCCATAATTTCTGAGTAGCTTGTTAATTATTAACCATGATTAAATCTTAATTAAAGATAGTATTCAACGCAGGATCTTGGACTGAGAAAGTTTGTTTGTCTTGTTATTATGAATGGGAAAAAAAAAACATTTTGCTTTACTTTACTTTGCTTTGCTCCTCTATTGACAATATGGACTAACAGATTATGGAGGTCCAATTCCTATGCATGAGTCAAACTTTAAAAAACTATAATTTCAAAAGGTTAATAGTTATATATGGAGAAAATTGTTTGGGATGGTCGGGACAAAAACAATTACCTACCAATTCAAGTTTAGGGTAATTGATTAAGTTATTTGTATGACTTTTACGAATATTATTGAATTTGTTTTCCTCCAAACTATACTACATTCCATAATCAAATATCAAAATAGCAACTTTTGAAAACTATGTATCAAACTTTACCAACTCGTAACTACATTTACGGGTAAAATAAACTTGAACCCTAGTCTCGACTGACATTCATCGATAGAAGTTTTTGCGTCAGTCACGGATTGAACTTCCGTTAAGTTTCACTCGTGACTATCAGTCACGGATAAGAAAAAACAAAACTACCCGCGAGTGACAATGATATGTGAAGATCATTTTTTTTCTTTGCTAATTGTTAAGTTAGTGTAATTATGTATAATTGTTACCCAGAACCCGTTGGCATCAACAAATTCTGGGTAGGTCCCAATTTCAATACTAACTAGGTAGGGTCCATGTAAGAAAATAGGAACGTAATTAGGTTAGGTTCTAGGAATACATAAATTTACAGTGTACTCTAAATCATGTCAAATAACCCGGAGCATATTTTGAAATTAATTATTATTAATTAGTTTTAAATATTTAATTATAAATAAAAGTATAGGATGGTACTTCTAAGTTCCATCCATGAGATTAATTGATTATGTATTCACTTTAATTTAGTTTACATGTTGGTATAAGTTTGAAATTATACTATTGTTTGAAAACTTAATTTAAATCAAAACTTAACAACGTATATTCGTATAAATTTTAATTTCTCTATTAAATCTAAAATTTTCAATTTTTTTAGAGTTAGTCACAAAAACAATGTTTCTAAATGAGAGAGTTCTAAGGTATCCTAAATAACATTTTATAAAGTAATATTTTTTTTTCAACTATCTAAAAAATATTAACACGAATACATTAGCAAACTAGAAATATAACCAAAATAATTGTATTTATTTAATTTATTATACATAAATAACAATTTATTAACTTAAATAATATAACATGAGTCTGTCAGTCGCGGGTAGTTGGTAGAATAACACAAATTCTACCATCGACTGACAATCGTTGGTAGAAGTTTTTGTTCATATTAGGGGTGAGCTTGGGCGGGCCGGGCCGGTCTTTTTGGCAAGACCGAGCCCGAGCCCGAAATTTCGGTCCTCAACTTTGGAGGACCGAGACCGAGACCGAGTTTGGTCTAAAAAACCCGCCCGAGTCGGTCTTGCTTGACTCGGGCCGGTCTCGGTCTATTACCGAAATTTAAAAAAAAAAAAAAAAAAACTGAATTATTACAAATCCAAATACATCCAGTCATCCAAATTCAGTACAAACTAGTAACTACAAAGTAGTACAAAGTGATCCACAAAGTACCAAGTACCAAACTAATCCAAATTCAGTACATCTACAAACTATTTTCCACAAAGTACAAAGTACCAAACTGATCCACAAATTACATCTAAATCTGGACATTTACTTCTTCACAGAAAAAAGATATATACCAGCATATAATCAGCCTTCTGCAGGTTGTTATGTATTGATACTCGTAGGAAAGCTCTACCATGTTGTACTGCCTGCAACATTGAAAAAAATAAAAGTCACCAAAGAATATAGGTAATCATCCATGAAGTGCTGAATATGTTAGGGGAAGGCAGAAAATGAGTCAAGGATAAAATCTTTTCATTGTTTTCTTCCCTGTGATTGACAATTAAAAAAACTTATAACCACAGTGTTACCTTAATATGTCAACATCAATAGAGATTGCATTATAGGCCTCAAGATTAAGAATGCTGCTAGATGGCTACATAATGCTTCTAACAACGGAAAAGTACCTAGAGCATCATAGTAATAAACTGGAAGATCAACCTCCGCGCCATATGCAAGATACAGCATATGGGATGGGAACTCTTTATCTGATATTCTCGCTTGAGCAACCTATTGAAAGCACAAGAACACAGTGATTTTTGCTAATATCATGTAGTTTCAGCAACTGACATGGATAAACATTCACATTTTCTAGTAATCAAACGCCACTTAACAGAATAGATTATAACTGCTTAACAAATGCAAAAACCAAAAAGAGCACAAAGCATACCTCTGCAACCCTGACACAAGAAGCTATCTCAATTCTTCCAATTCAAATCAAGATAACTTGCACTTTATTTCATTCTAAGAAACAAACAAACCGACCAATTTCTCCGTCTATCCATAAGTACCAAGAAAAGGCAGCTTCACAACTCAAAATACTACAGCATTCCAAACTCAAATGATGCAGAAATAAATCAAAGAACATAAATTACCTTTGGGAGCCATTGGTTTGGTGGACGAGAGAATCCTACCCTACTGAAATACCAATTGTAAAGAAACGAAGAATGAAGGAAGTCAGCTAGCAAACTTTAGATAGAGAGAGCTTATGAAATACTAGAAAATCCTTGCAGAGGTAAGAGCTACGGACCTTACAGGTAACACCGTGCGTGAGGAAGCAACGGTGGCTGCGGGAGATGAAACGAGAGAGGCGCCGCGGGAGATTGAAGAAAGGATCGCAGAGATGAAGAACTAAAGAAGGATGGCGAGGCTGCTTCGTGGAGAGGGAGGAGGCTGGTCCCTTGCTCAACGAGTTGAAGTATATATAGTATTAAGTATTAGGGTTTTAGGCAATTCGGGCCGGGCCGGTCCGAATCGGGAATTTCGGGAAAAAACCCGAGCCCGACTTTAGATGAAAAAACCCGCCCGCTCGGTCCTAGTCGGTCTCGGTCTTAGTCGGGCCGGTCTCGGACCGGTCTCGGGCCGGTCTCGGTCCAACCAGTGTTTTTTGCTCACCCCTAGTTCATACCCGCGACTGACAGTCACAAGTAGGATTCAGTTAACGACAGTCAGTATTGTTGTACTACACGTGAATGTCACTCACGAGTATGAATTAACTTAACTCCTACCTCTGTCTCTCAGTCGCGGGTAAGAGCGAAAACTTCTACTCGCGACTACTAGTCGATGGTAGGATTTAAGTTTATTCTTTATCGCGGCTGTCAGTCACTGATTGATATAGTTTGATAAATAATTTTTATTTTGATATTTGGTTTTGGAACTAGCTATAATTTGAGAAAAATTCATCCGCTATATATACATATATATTTTTAAATTATATATATATATATATATATATTGGCCCATTTTTTTGGATGGTTGTGTAAACTATATATGGAGGCAAAATATAGATATGGGATTTGAAACCTATCCAAAACATATAGGAACCCGTTCTAATTCAATTTCAGTTTCAATAATAGGTTAGTTGTATTAGAACTAAAACTGAATATATATTGAGATAAAAAAATATTAATATTAATATTGTATTTTATTATTTACTTGATTTCTTTTTAGTTTTCTATTTTTAATTTTATGTTTAGACATTATATACTTATTTGCTTCATTATTATTATGAATATTGTAATTAAAAAAATATTACATTTTAGAGAAAATAATCTTAATATGGTTCAAGTGGGTATCGAAACCACTCTCACTAATATAATTGTATATATATATAATTATATATATTATGACGGGACGAGCGGGAAATACTAGACAAAAAAAAAGGTTGGGACGACGAAAACCATAAAGAAATGGATCTTTGGAGTTTATGCAAGAGCCTCTCTTCAGGGAGAATCTTTGCTCAATTATCATCAGCTTACGGACAGAGCTTCTAATATGTAAATATCTAGTGGATATATATAAAGATGATGCAATACTAATTTGTCATTAATATTAGGGTTAAATACTAAATAGTTATTTGAACTTTGGATGTCTTCCAATGAGCTACTCGAATTTTTCAAAAATAAAACGAGCTACCTCAATTTTGGCGAAGGTGCAACAAGCTACCACTGTCCAAATTATCGTCAACTGTTCACAAAAATTAGTCGGAAATTCGTTGAAAATTTGCCGGAAGTTCGTTGGAAATTTGTTGGAAATTCGTCAGAAATTGGACGGAGGTAGCTCACTGCATTTTCGTCCAAACTTGAGATAGCTCATTTTGATTTTTTAAAATTCGGGTAACTCGTTACAAAACATCCAAATTCAGATAGCTTCTTAATATTTAACCCTTAATATTATTATACATTTTATATTGTGTTGGGTATTGATAGTGACGACCCAATAAGGGAAATGTCTCAAAGACTCAATAACTTTGCAGGGGCTAAAACTCATATCATTTAGAATCGGGTTGACCCACAGTAAGGGTAATCTGGCACTCACAAAGCGGTCCAGTACCAAATCCAAACTAAAGTGGACGCCAAAGCCCTATCTCACGTCGCCATCGACCAATGTCAAAGTCTCCTACTGCTTGTCATGGTAGCGCTCGCCAAGAGAGTCCAACCTCTCAACTCTGGTCCCACAAACCGACATCGAGTGTATGACCACGATATCCCGCGTATATCGGACATATATTCTATTAAAGATCACATAAGGTAACTGCAATATTACGCCATAACCGTAATATCTGCTATCCTAATCTTTACCGACACAATATTCACCAAGATATCCAGTTACCTTTAACGGTTTGATCTCCTCACTCTATAAATACTCTTGCTTTTCAATACATTTTTACGTTTTGAGTTCATACACACAATATACTCATTTAAGCATCAGAGTGGGACCCGGAGGCACCCCCTCTATTGCGATCCCTTTATTGCAGGTTCATCGGAGCTTAGGCGAAAGCGCGTGATCATCAACTCTTTGGCATTCAATTCACTGTCAAGTCATCATCTGGGAATTTCAGACCCAACATTTGGCGCCGTCGGTGGGAACCCGAGCAAAACAGTCATGCAGACTCGCTCTAACCGCAATCGTTGAAACCAGACTAATGAGCAAACCTTAGACAACTCTAAATCCGCCGCCACTTTGCCACTCCCCCAAGAACCTGCTAGCCAAGCAATCCCTGATGCCGTCCCTCCGAGGTCGGCACGAGAGCATGTTGGCAATTCCAGACCGGCCCCTGTTTCAAACGCCGAAGACATTTCAGCTCGACCAACTGTTCAAGTGGCTAGGGAAACCATTCAGGTAACCGCGGAGATGATATCCCTCTTGGAAACCATCATAGGATAGGCCCACAGACAAGCCCCTATTCCTCATGAAGATCCTCGTCCCGCGGGGCCACGGGAAGCAGAAGCTGAAAATCCGGGCACCACTGCCCCTCAAGAAGATCAAGAGATGACTTCTGAGCACCAATCCTTACCTCCGGCTTCCACTGAGGCGCCGACGGCCACTCACTACGTCAATCCATCGAGTTCTGCACCGACTGGAGGACAACAGTACCAATTCACTCTTGACTAAGTTGAGGAGCTTATCAGTAAAAGACACAAGAAACATCGCGGAACTGTCATGCCTACCTTCCGGGAGAGATCAACTCATCCCTTCACCACTGACCTGGTAACGAGCAAAATTTCAAAGGATGTAGTCGTCCGGGTCATCCCTGAATACAGTGGAAGAGGAGATCCCATAATCCATGTCAACAAGCATGAAGCCTCTCTTTTGGGTAAGTTGAATGATGAGAATCACTTAACCCTGTTATTTCCGTAGACCCTTTCGGGTTTGGCGTCGTCCTGGTTCTTCGGCCTCCCTGCAGGATCAATAAGGACCTGGTCTGAGCTAAAGAGCAAATTCATGGAGCGATATATGGGCGAGCGCCAATTGCTGAAAAGCGTGGCATCCTGGACGCAGTCAAACAGCATCCAGGAGAAACATTGGCTGACTTCTACGGGCGTTTTCACAAAAACGTTACAGAAATAGATCGTTGAGTCACAGATGGGAAAATTATTCGAGCATTTTTATAGAGGACTTGATGTGGCCAACAAAGCCTCAAGGAAACTGCGCAACAACTACCACGTTCAAGAGATAGAGACGCTGGAGTAGCTAGTAGTGAGGGCGAAAAGTTTTATAGACCTATAAAGGGCGAACTCTAAAGTCAATTCCCTGACGACCTCGCCAAGGGTGGTTCCAGAGCCCCGACGCGATGGTAGGAAGGAAAAGAAAGATAAGAAGGGTCGAGAAAAGCCCAGATCGAAAAGCCCTGAGGTCCCCAAGTATTTTACGCCTTTAAACAAGCAGATCTCGGCGGTACTAGTCGAGATGGAAAGAAGGTCTCTGACAAGGCCGCCAATACCCCGGAAAAGTGTTCAGCCATTGGAAAAGGACACATAAATCTATTGTCGATATCACAAGGCCAATGGCTACAAAACCGATGATTACCGTATTCTCAAGCGCTACATCGAGAAGTTGATCCAGAGAGGCATGCTAAAAGAATTTGTGGCCGGACGAGACAGAAGTCGAACGCCCTCACGTAGAGCCCACTTGCCAGCTCCGCTCGAGCAATCTGGCCCATCCCAGAGAAGGAGGGTGATAAATCTAATTGCTGGAGGGTTTGGTGCCGGAGGCGAGGAGTCCAATGCAAGAGAAGTTTATGTCGCCCAAATCTCTACATCTGTCCAATTGGGCAAGAGACCTCGGCCTGAAGAAGATTCCATTATCTCATTCTCCGAGGAAGACCTGGCACATGTCACCACTCCGCACAATGATGTGTTAGTCATCACAGCTGAAGTAGATGACTGCGATATGAAGAGGATTCTGATCGACGGAGGAAGCTCGACAGACATTCTGTTTCTGGACGCCTTCTAGAAAATGGGCAAATCCAAGCAAGACCTCAAGCGAGTCGACAATCTCCTCATCAGTTTCACTGGGAGAACAACTTATCCGCTGGGAGCCATAACCCTGCCGGTAATTTTGGGCGAAGGATGGAAAAGCATAAAGGTATCGGTCACCTTCTTATTGGTCGACGCTCCTACCTCGTATAATGCCATCCTCGGGAGGACCACCATAAATCTTCATAAGATGTTGGCCTCCACAGTCCACCAGGAGATGAAATTCCCCACACTGAATGGGATAGGAGAAGTTCTAGGCAATCAACCATCCTCACGTCAATACTATGTGAACTGCATTCGCAGGAAGAACCAAAGGGAAACCCTCGCCATCGAGACAGAGGTTAACCCGCGTGAGGACCAAGCTCGGCCAGCCCTAATGGAGGAGGTAGCAGAGGTTGAAATCGATGGTCCAGAGAAGAATGTGCGTATTGGGACCGCCTTGAACGACGACCAGCGAGACGCCCTGACTTCCCTCTTAACAGAATTCAATGAACTCTTCGCATGGAAGCCCAGTGACATGTCAGGCATCAACACCGACATAATCTCCCACGAGCTAAGGATAGATCATTCGATCAAGCTGATTACTCAGAAGAGAATGTCATCCGGATCCGACAAGCGCTTGGCGATCAGACAAGAAGTAGGAAGGTTGATTGAAGCCAATTTTGTAAGGGAAGTACAATTTCAAAGCTGAGTCACCAACCCAGTGCTCATGAAGAAATCAAACGGCAAGTGGATAATGTGCGTCGACTTCCGAGACCTGAACAAATCTTGCCGAAAAGATTCATACCCCCTTCCTCGAATCGATCAGTTGGTGGATGCAACCTCTGGTCATGAAATGCTGAGCTTTATGGACGCCTATTCAGGATACAATCAGATCTGAATGCACCTAGCTGATGAAGCCCACACAGACTTCTATGCAGACGGAGATATACTTTGCTACAAAGTGATGCCTTTCAGTCTAATCAATGCGGGGGCAACCTATCAACAAATGGTAAACCGTCTGTTCTAAGAAATGCAAGGGTGTAATATGGAGGCCTATGTGGACGACATGCTCGTCAAGACAGTAAAGGGAAGCCCTCATACAGAAGACCTTCGGGAAGCATTCGAATTCATGAGGAGGCGCAACGTTCGCCTATATCAAGCAAAATGTGCCTTTGGAGTCAGATCAAACAAACTCTTGGGATTCATGGTAAGCGAGCGCGGAATAGAGGCGAACCCTGAAAAACTCAAATTCATTGAGGAAATGAGGTCCCCAACTTGCCACAAGGAGGTCCAATGTCTGAATGGGTTCCTGACCGCACTCAATCGGTTTCTTTCAAGGGCGAGCGACAAGTCACTTTCGTTCTTCAAGACTCTCAGGGCAAACCGCAAGTTTGACTGAACATCGGAGTGCGAGGCTGCCTTTCAATCATTAAAGCAGCGCCTGCAAACACTCCCATCTTTGGCGAAGCCCATTCACGGTGAACAACTCTTTCTAGATATAAGTATTAGTGAGGTTGCAGCCAGTGCCTTATTAATAAGAGAATAGGAAATAAGCAGAGTCCAGTGTATTTTGTAAGCAAGTTGTTTAATTTGTCTGAAATAAAATATATCGATATTGAGAAGTATCTCTATGCCTTAGTTATTTTGCTCGAAAGTTAAGACTGTACTTCCACCCTCACTCCATTACAGTCCTCAACAACCAACCTCTCAAACACTTCCTGCTGAAGTCATACTATTCAGGAAGAATGGTTAAATGGGCAGCCGAGTTAAGCGAATTCAAGATCAAATTTGTGCCGAAAACGACCATCAAAAGTCAAACATTGGCAGATTTCATAGTGGAAAGTACATGCAATGGTCTAGCAGAAGCAGAAAACCGGCAAAATCAGTCAGAAGATACAAGCAAAGGATGAGAACTCTATACTGATAGATCCTCTTCAAGAGAAGGCTTAGGGTCAGGATTAATTCTCATCCCCCCTGAGGGCGAACCCTTAAAGTATGAAAACACCCTTACTTTTAAGGCAACCAACAATGAGGCTGAATATGAAGCTCTTATCAATTGAATGCGACTCACTAAATGAATGGGCATAACGTCACTCAAGACAAAAAGCGACTCAGAGATAATTGTCAATCAAATCAATGACACTTATGAAGCAAAGGGGAAAAAGATGAAAAAGTACCTCGAGATTGCTAAAAAACTCATCGCTGAAATCCCAACTTTCGCGATTGAGTCTATTCCTCTCCAAGACTACCAGCTAGCTGAATCTCTAAGCAAATTGGCGTTCGGAGGAACAAAAATACAGGATGTGCAATTTCTGGAACAAGCTATATACTCGGTCCTCAACAACCGAGCAGAAGTCTTCAACATTCAAGGGCAGGTCAACCGGATGACTCCATTCCAGAACTTCTTGAAAGAATGAATACTGCCAGAAGACGAAGGCGAGTCCACAAAAATAAGTCGTCTGTCTACAAGTTATCTTCTCATAGATGGAGAGCTCTATAGGAGAGGATATTCAACTCCTTATCTAAGGTGCACCTCTCATCCCGAGATAGAAAGAGTTATCCGCGGAGCTCACGAAGGAGTCTCCGTATGCCATGAAGATGCACGCTCATTAACACGCAAAATCTTCAGACTAGGCTATTACTGGCCAACATTGAGCAAAGACACGGCGGAATTAACAAAAAAGTGTGTGACTTGTCAACAGTTCGCACCACGATCAGGTCAACCACCAACGATGATATCCCCAATAGTGGGCGCCTAACCTTTTGCCCAATTGGGAATAGACATCTTGGGCCCCTTTCCCATCAGCACTGGGCAAAGAACCCACATTATCGTGGCGATTGACTACTTTACCAAGTGGATAGAGACGAAAGCATTGGACTCCACGACCGAATTTCAAGTGATCAAGTTCTTGAAAATTCATATATTTTCGCGGTTCGGCGTCCCAAAAATACTCATATAAGCGATAATGGTCCACAATTCGTGGGAAAAGAACTCAAATGGCTTTGCCAAGAATACCATATCGATCACAGATTCAGCTCGGTACACCATCCTCAAACGAATGGGCAAGCCGAAGCAGCCAACAAAGTTGTCCTGAGAGGACTCAAATAGTGAGTTCAAGCCTTCAAAGGAAACTGGGCAGAAGAGCTGGATAATGTACTGTGGGTTGTTTGAACAACACCCAAAACAGCAACAAGGGAAACGCCATTCAGTTTAGTGTACGAATCAGAAGCAGTAGCACCCCCCCGAAATAGAGGTGCCTACCCACAGAATCCTACACTTCAATACTAAAGCGAATGAAATCGAGCGCAAAACAGACCTTTATCTTGCAGAAGAAAAACGATGGCAATCAGACAATGCCCAATCCAAAATGCGAATGGCGACCGCTCGATACTTCAACAGAAAAGTCAGCGCTCGCCAATTTTTTGTGAGGGAGATGGTTATGTGAAGGAATGAATTCACAAGACTGGACAACCAAAACAAACTTTCAGCTAAGTGGGAAGGTCCATACAAAGTAGTAGAGATTGTCGCCCCAAGGTCCTACTACTTGGAAACCACAGAAGGCGTAAGGCTACATCGTCCATTTAACTCTGAACATTTAAGGAGGTTTTATGCATAGCTTGTAATCAAAATGTTATGTCAATAAAACAAATCATTCCTTCATACAAAGCATAGTCACTTGAACCAAAACTAAAGGTCCCAAAGAAGGGAAAAAGAGGATTGTGAACGAACCATCAAGGTAACAGTTCCTTTCCCAAAAATACATGATATAAAAGGCGAACAAACCATCAAGCTAACAGCTCCCTTACAAATCGAGCAAAAGACATGACAAAAAAAGGCGAACGAACCGTAAAGGTAACAGTTCCCTTACAAGTTAGGCAAAAACAAAAAGACCTGATATCAAAATTGGGTGAAAGACCTAAAGTCAAATTTAGGCGAAAGACATAACGCCAAAGTTAGGCAAAAATACCTGATATAAAATTGAGCGAAAGACCTAACGCGAAAGTTAGGCAAAAAGACCTAATATCAAAGTCATGCAAAAAAGACCTGATATCAAAATTGGGCGAAAGACCTAAAGTCAAATTTAGGCGAAATACCTGACGCAAAAGTTAGGCAAAAAGACCTAATATCAAAATTGGGCGAAAGACCTAAAGTCAAATTTAAGCGAAAGATCTAACGCGAAAGTTAGGCAAAAAGACTTGATAACAAAATCAGGCAAAACACCTAATGTCAAATTTAGGCGAAAGACCTAACGCAAAAGTTAGGCAAAAAGACTTGATAACAAAATCAGGCGAAAGACCTAATGTCAAATTTAGGCAGAAATACCTGATAACAAAATTAGGCGAAAGACCTATCGTCAAATTTGGGTGAAAGATCTAACGCGAAAGTTAGGCAAAAAGACCTGAGATCAAAATTAGGCATAAGACCTGAAATCAAAATCAGGCGAAAGACCTAAGGTGAAAGTTAGGCAAAAGACCTGAGATCAAAATCTGGCAGAAAACCTAATATAAAAAGCGAACGATTCGTTAAGGTAACCGTTCCCTTGTAAGTTGGGCAAAAATTAAGACTTGATATACAAAACGAACGAACCCATGTCGAGGGCAACAGATCCTTTACAAGTCAAGCACAAAAAGGTGGGCGAACGAATCTAAGGCGACCACTTATTAAAAGACGAGTGAGTCTGGGGTAACAGTTCCCCACGATTAGGCGAACACTCCAATGGACTAAAACCTTAAAAAGGCGAACAAATCCATAAATGGCGATAGTTTCCTTAAAGGTATAATCCTCGAGTAACAAATCCCTCAAGAGAATTTGGCGAAATAAATAGATGGATCTATAAAGAATTACCAGTCTTCCTTCTAAGCCTAAGTAAAGGTCCAAGACCCTATATGGCGAGACTATCATACATAAATTAAAGGGAAGTTGAAAACAAGTATGGTAAAACTTCCAAAAGCATTCAAACGACAAAGACATCGGAAGAACAGTCAAACACATTATAAGTCAAACAAAGGCAAAGGCTTATGAATATAAAGGCGTTCAATATTATTAAAATATAAATAACCGAGTCTAATATAAAAAAGGTAATTACAAACTTTCCCAATAAACAAAGGGAAGTAAAAGTGATTATCAAAAATAAGGAATGATAATTCGATCGCCTAAGGAGCTCGGGACCTCAAGGTCTGGGTTCGTCAGGGACAACAACTTCCTTCTCGTCCTCGGGGGAAACCTCCTCACCAACAGCAGCAGGAGCCCCCTTGGAGTAGCCACTCTCAAAGAAGTCCTGAAGAGACTTCACCTCCCGGAGAGGAAACTTGGGGTCGATCCCGTGAATCTCATCGACCAGGACCTGTAGGTAGGCAGCCACCTCGACCTTCATCACCTCCAAGGCGCAGTAAGAGAACTCTTCGGACTTCTTAAAGTCCTCGACCACGCTCTGGGGGGATAGGACAACCTTCAGCTTTGAGGCGAGCTTCTCATTCTCTGCCTTTGAGGCATCCCTCCGAGCCAATGACTCCTTCAGCTCGACCTTGAGGTCAGCATTCTCTGCCTCCAGCTGGGCAGAGTACTTATCAGCGGCCTTGCCCTGGAGCTCAGACCACACCCGCTTGTCCTCGGCGAGAGCCATCTGGTCCTCCCTCTCCTTGAGGGTGTCGAACATCCTCTTCTTCTTCTCGAAATATTCCCGGCGAGCATGGTCCACCAGATCAGTGGTCGCCGCAGCCCTCTTCTTCAGGCCCTCCATCTGATTAGGAGTAAACCCCAGGCTCTAGAACTGCTCCATCTCGATAAGGAAGTCAACTTTCTTATCGGCGAGCTCCCCTACGATCCGACCGATCGCCAACTCCTCGCGGACGAGTTGACAACAGGAAAAAAGGGGATAAAGTTCAATCAGATCAAGGAGAGGTCAAAGAACGACCCAATGGTAAATATAAGGAAGGAATAAAAGAAGAAGGACTTACCAAGGCGATTCACTCGAAATGCGATTTCATGACACCCTCGATGTCATTCAGCTCGGAAAGGATCGTCACCCGTTCCTGAGGGGGAAGGATCCCATCAAGTAAATGCATGAAAAGGTCTGGGTTACCCCTCAACATCAACTTGTCTGAAATCTCCACCTTCTGAAGATTTCCCCAAGGGGCCCAGAGACTCTTTGGGTCCGACGCCTTTGGCGACTGAAATAAGCCCACCAAAGGACAGTAATCCCCGACGAAGGGAGTCTTTGAGGTGCCCGTGGCGGCACCAAGGGTCTGAACCCTATTCCGATCCTCAGCCCCCTTTGAGGGGTTGGGAGCAGTAGAATCGAAGGCAGGAGCCTTTCTCCGGGAAGCAGCAGATCCCCCGGAGGAAGATGGGCGCTCCTCGCCCGAACTCATGGCCTTCTTAGCAGGAGCAGGATTCGAAGCCACCTCAGCAGCAGCTTTCCCTGAAAATAGTCAACAAGGGTATTAAAACCTAAGGCTAAAACAGAGGAAATAAAGTCAAAAGACAGTCGTATACCTCTTTGGTGATTGCCCGGAGCAACCCCAGATTGTTCCTCCGCAGGCTTGCGCTTGGACGCTCACCTCGAAGTAGTAGTAGGAGGACTCAACGATGCTTGAGCAGCGGACGACCCCATCTTCGCCTGCTTGGAAAACAGACTGATGAGTTTAGGTCCCCGAGTGCCTACAACCAACAAAGAAAAATGGTCAGAAATTTACCAAATCAATAGAGACTGCTGCGGACTGATGATTGTCCGTCAGCCTAAGCCTTGACTCTGAAGTTTTCGCCACTGAGCGGATTGAACAGAAGTCTGGCTACCTATGAAGTCGGAATAAGTCGTCAATGCCATTCCGATCACTCCCCGAAAGCTCTCCAAAGCTCGGAGGAGTATCCCTTTCCGGCTGAAAAGCTCCCATGACACACTACCCTTGTAAAAGAAGTAAAACTTCTCATAGTTGGAGTTGGTAGCACGAAAGTCATCCACCAGGCGAAAATGGACATTCCAGTTCCAAGCATGGCCCCTCCATTCCTCGAACTTTGGTCAGCGGGTCTGGAAATGATGAAGATGGTTCACCCCAGCAGCCAATCGGTAAAAACATCGAAACATGGCCAGTGAATACGTCCATCCTTGACGTAAACACATAAACTTGAACCCACCCCACATCATGATGGCGTTGGGCATCAGTTGCGTAGGGTCTACCCCATAACATCAACTAAGCTCCTGTAAATCGCCGCAGAGAGGAAACTAGGGGTGAGCAAAAAATATTGGTTGGACCGAGACCGGCCCGACTAAGATCGAGACCGACTAGGACCGAGACCGAGCGGGTGGGTTTTTTCCTCTAAAGTCGGGATTGGGCTCGGGTTCGGGATTTTTCCCGAAATTCCCGATTAGGACCGGCCCGGCCCGAGTTGCCTAAAAACCTAATACATAATACTATATATACTATACAAGTATAGTAGTATACAACAACTCACAAAGTCTCCATGTGTGTTTGGATTGTATGTTCTATATTTATAATGTGTGTTTGGATTGTATGTTTGATACTTGATTTATTGTGTTTGTATGTTCTAAATTTGGTGAAAATTTGGACAATTTTTTTTTTAAAAATTTGGATTGAAAATTTCGGTAATGGACCGAGACCGGCCCGAGTCAAGCAAGACCGACTCGGGCGGGCTTTTTATACCGAAGTCGGTCTCGGTCTCGGTTCTCCAAAGATGAAAACCGAATTTTCGGGCTCGGGCCCGGTCTTGCCTAAAAAACCGATCCGGCCCGCCCAAGCTCACCCCTAGAGGAAACGCAACCCAGCATCGACCTGGGCTGCATAAATGTAAACATCTCCTTCACGAGGATAATGCAGACCTAAACCCGGATATCTAGGGGCGTCTGCTTCTCCCAAGCCAGTCAAGGTGATCACTGCCTTGAACTGAGTTGGCTTCATCTCATTGGGTTTGATATCTACTCAAAACACCATGGTATGGCAAGAACAATACAAAAATAATAAAAAATGAGGAAGCTTTATCGCCTAAAAAGAAGCAAAAGGAAGACATCGAAAATTACCTGTTGGGGAAAAGACGGGGACATTCGTGTCAGGCACGTCCACCACCACCGGCGTGGCAACCGATTGCCCAGAAATCAGCTTGGGGGCAGAATTCCTCTCGCCCTGCGTCAGGGAAGAGGCGTCCCTAATGGTCAAAGGGACGTTCGCAGCCCTGGTCAAAACCTTCTGTCCAGAAGAAGGTTGGGTGGAAGAAGACTTGTGGGATGATCCCTTTCCATATGATTGATTCTTGGAGGTCATAGTAGAAGTAGAAGCGTTTTTGAGTTCGAAGAATGGAAAAAGGTAAAGTTGAAGCAGAGGATTGAGGAGGATATGAACTCTCTGGAATGAAAATGACTTGAGTGTGTAAAAGACTAAATGTCAAAGTTCGGCGTTTTATAGCCAAAACGGAGGAAACCGAACATGCACATCTGAAACGACTCAGATAATGATTATACTATTTTGGGTAAAATCGAAGCAATGTCAGAATTCCAAGAGACGCCTCGGGGAGACAAACGGTTTAAACGGTACGAAAAACTGCCAGTCTACCCTCTAGTTACGGAAGACTAAGAGACAGACATGCCTCAATTGTCTGTTCAACTTCTCGATGACAGTACATTCATTAAATGCTCGAGACCTTACACAAAAAAGGTGATCGCCAAAAGCTACACTAAGTCTCTCCTGAAACCCTCTTAACGGTAGCGCTCGCCTTAAGAGTAATGAATGAGCATCCATAAACCCCGGCAACCCAGAGCGTTTGCCTAAAATGGTAAAGGATCAAACATTTCGTAAACTCTAAGCGACCAAAAAACCGCTCTCCAAAGGATACGGAGCATCAAAAAGGCACAAATAGCAGATAAGGACAGAAAAGATCCAGTCCAAGCGTAACTATCTCAAACTCTATCACAAAATCAAGCTTGACCGAATAAACTTCACTCAAGTTTCGTGGGCAAATGTTGAGTATTGATAGTGACGGCCCAATAAGGGAAATGCCTCAAAGGCTCAATACCTTTGCAGGGGGTAAAACCCATATCATTTAGAACTGGGCTAGCCCACGGTAAGGGTAATCTGGCACTCACAAAGTGGTCTACTACCAAACCCAAACTAAAGTAGACGCCAAAGCCCTATCTCAGGTCGTCATCGGACAAGGCCAAAGTCTCCTACTGCTCGCCAAGAAAGTCCAACCTCTCAACTCTTGTCCCACAAACCGACAATCGAGTGTATGACCACGATAGCCCGCGTATATCGAGCACATATTATATAAAGATCACATAAGGTAACTGCAATATTACGCCATAACCGTAATATCTGCTATCATAATCTTTACCGCACAATATTCACCAATATATCCAGTTGCCTATAACGGTTTGATCACCTCACTCTATAAATACTCTTGTTTTTCAATACATTTTTACGTTTTGAGTTTATACACACAGTATACTCATAGGAGACCCGAAAACACCTCTTCTGTTGCGATCCCCTTTTTGAAGGTTTATCGGAGCTGAGGCGAAAGCGCGTGATCATCAACTTTTTAACATACAATTCACTGTCAAGTCAGTATTTAAAAATTTCAGACTAAACATATTGTTTGTCAAATAATGGTAGCTAGTGAGTAGCGAGGGTAGTATTTGAATTTACATTCTTTAAAAACTAGAGTGATTATATTAATTCAGTTCAATTTTAATTTTATACATACTTCCTAAAAAAATAGTTTTTAGAGAGGAAATCAATACAGGAAATTAAAATTAGTTTATTTTTTTTAAAAAAAATTAACTTAATTAATTGTGAATGTGAGTGTTAATAATTGCACTGTTGTAAGGTTATGATTTGTTTTGTTTTACTCTTTTAAGGATTTTTTGTATTACATAATTAATCCATAAAAAACACATAAACCAACTCAATAATTCAAGCCTTTAAATATATATATTCATATTTCTCTCCCCCTCACATGGGCAATAGTTGAAACCATAGCTAGCCTCCACAGATCTCCTCTTTCCTCTCCTTTCCTTCACTCTATCAAACTGATTTGCAGACTGAAACACTTCCTCTATTTTTTCAATGGGAAACTGCATAGAGACTAACAGAAGAGAAGACGATGATCACGGCGGTGATATTGACAGAGCTGCCAACGTGGCAACGGAGGACGGCGGGATCTTCACCAAAGAAGGAGCGATGCGGATAAAGATAGTGCTAACGAGGGAGGAGCTGCAGTGGCTGATGCTGCAGCTGAGCAGCAACAAGGAAGGGGAGAGGAGATTGAAAGAAGCACTGGAAGAGATAGAGAGAGCAAGATCTGAGAAACTAGGGCAAGATGAAAGAGGAGGAGGAGGAACAACAACAGTTTGGAAACCTTCTCTTGACAGTATAATGGAGGTTCCTGAGGTGATTGACCAGATGAATAGATAAGATATATATTATTATATTTCCGGGTAACTTCATGGTTTGTAGGTTTGTTTCAGAATGGTGGTAGTCAACTAAATATTATTACAGGAACGATTACTACTCAATTTTTAATATTGTGTAATTTATATTCGATTTAATTTTTAAAAATTTCTTGTTTTGACTCGTATGAAGAACAGAAGAAGAGCCATGATACTCTAATAGCCAGAAATTCAATTTAGTAAGTGCAAATGTAATATTTAAAGGGTTAAAATGAAAATAATTACATTTTTTAGGTCTAAATTTGCACTTTACCAAAAGTTGAGGGGCTAATTGAGGTACCATATTTGAGGGCCTGATGCTATACAATTAGTATGAATGTTTTGATTATTATAATTAGCAAGTATTTTCTGAAAATATTAACTCACAAACAGAAACAGACATACATAATTACGGGTGATCAGGGTGACCGAATTCCTGATAAGACTGGCCTGAGTAGGACCGAGACTGAGCGGATGAGTTTTATTCTTCAAGGTTGGGCTCGGGCTTTTTTCCCAAAAGCCCGACTAGGACCGGACCGACCTTGAAGAAAACCCTAAAAATTTATGTGCGGACTGAGATCGAGACCGGCCCGAGTCAAACAAGACTGACTCGGGCGGGCTTTTTTGGCCAAAGTCGGTCTCATTCCTCCAAATATCAAGACCGGAATTTCGGTGTCAGTCCTCCCTTCAAGACCGGCTCGGCCCGCCGATGATCAACCCTATACATAATGGTACCTATTATTGATATTCATAATCATTGTTTTTTACATTTTTATTTTATCGGATATTCTGATTCCGTCTTGAACTTTCTCATGCTTTCCTTTTAAGTCCAATACTTCATTTATGTGTATTTCTTGTGTACAGTATGCATATTCTACAAAATACCATATAAATAAAGTACGTACGTGATTAGGGTTTACGTCATTCTGCATGAAACTTGCTATATATATATATATTTTTTTTTGGTAAAAAACATAGTATCTATATTATTAAGGCAGAAGTTGTTTTTGTAACCGTCATTTGTAAATTGACACAAATACCCTTTAATAATCTAATTAGTTTATATTTATCATGACTATTTTGGTCATTTAAATGTCTTCTTAAAAATGTTAAAAACAAAATTTCCACGAAGACTCGAACTTATATGACCATATAATTTGAAGACATATGTATTAACCAAATACACACTTATGCAACATTACAAATTAAACAAGATGATAATTATATTTTCTTTATCACTATCTCTTTCTGTTTTCTCATGAACAATTTTTTTATATCTCGCTAACAAATATAATCAAGTTTGAAATTTAAATTAGAGTGGAAGAATAAATACCATTTATTATTTATTCGATTTTTAAAATTATTTTTATTTAATTTAATTATTATATCTGTTATTGTATATAACTTTACAATTTTACATAATAATGATAACTGTATATTATGTTCTCAAGTCGTCATATTTGTTTGGTAATTGTGACTTTTTTAATGTTTCTACAATTAATTATATAGATTTTTTTTCTTCAAAACATTCTCTCTTCTTTCAAAGAAATTAAAGATTTTTTGAATTGTGAGCATTGTCGTTATATAAATACATTTCATCTAAAAATTTAAATAGAATTAAAATCTATCAAAATTGACTATATGTATATGTTGAATATACATAATTTATCGCGTGAAGCAATAAATACAAAACAATTAATCAAATTTGAAAGAAGATATTTGATTAATGTATATATTTTTTATAATGATAATTATGTATTATAGAGTATTTTCAAATAATGATATTATTAAATTGTTTAAAAAAATATAGATTTTTTAGTGTTATTAATATTAATGCATAGATGATTCCAGCCGCCCAAAGTTGTTAATATGTTATTACTCCAAACTAATATCATCCAAAATTTAGGTATTACATGTCGAGAAAAAAGTAACAAAATTTGTTTACTACAAAATTAAAATACCCTCGGTGATGTGTTGAAATAATATTTTACGAATTACTGAAATATAAACAATCAATATTAATTTTCAGTGTTTATTATTTATTATATTTAAAAAATATTTTTAGGATTGGTCAAATTTAGATTCAATGAGTATTTCTTTACTTAACTCTACATTTCAAATATATCTAAAATTAAAATATGAATTTACTTAACTCTCAACTCTACTTTATGAACTCTGAAAATATTAAAGTAAAATAACTCTGAAAATATCAAAAGAAAAAAAAATAAGAAAAAAGTTAATCAAATATCTAATTTTATTTATTGGGTAAATATTTCTAGTAATTTCTTGATGTTGTCACAGTATATTGTTGATAATCGCCGTTTAATAGACATGGTAGTGAGATTGTTAAGAGATCTTAAGAGTATATTAAATGTCTTCACTGACATGTTCAGACTTATGAGATAGTTGGTTAAGGCGTGCGTCTTAAATTATAGATAATAACAGCGCCCAGATTCAAATCCAGGGGATGTCAACAGTATAATAATCAAAAAAAAGTTGGATGTCGGGAGTATAATACTCAAAGAAAGGTCCAATGTCGAGAAAAGTTGGATGTCAGGAATATAATACTTAAACATAGGTCGGATGTCGGGAGTATAATACTCAAAGAAAAATAGGATAACAGGAGTATAATACTTAAAGAAATATCATATGTCGGGAGTATAGAACTTAAAGAAATGTCAGATGTCGGGAGTATGATACTCAATGAAAGGTTGGATGTTAGAAGTATAATACTCAAAGAAAGGTTGGATGTTGGGACGATAATACTCAAACAAAGGTCGGTCGGATGTCGGGAGTAAAATACTCAAAGAAAGATCGATCGGATGTCGGGAGTAAAATACTCAAAAAAAGGTCGGTTGAATGTCGGAAGTAAAATACTTAATTTTGTCCAAATATCGACATATATATTTTTTAATCATATTCTTAGAAACAAATATGATAAATATTTATTGTACTCGAGGTGTTGATATGAAAATTAAATATTTGATAAATATATCTAAAATTAAAATATAATTAAACTTAACTTACCCATATTTTATAAACTTTGAAAATATCAAAGTAAAAAATAATAATAATAAATTGAGCAAACATATAATTTTATTTTTTTGTGCAAAGTAGTGGGAATTTCTTGATGTTGTCATGGTAGATTTGTAATAGTCGTTATTTTATAGACATAGTAGTAAACGTGTTAAGATACCTTAAGAGTATATTGAATGCATTCATTGATGAGTTATGACTCATGAGCGTACGTCTTAAATCTCAAATAGTATGAACGCATAGGACTGAATCCTACAGATGTTGTCGAAGTGAAAATACTCATAGAAAGTTCGAGGTTGATATGAATACTCATAGAAAGTGCGAGGTCAGGCATTGACGATAGTTGGTATGAGATGAGATAGTATGAAATGGTATATGAGTGAAAATTACTCATAAAAAGTTCGAGATCAAGCCTTAAACGATAGTTGATGTTATCATGATAGATTTGTAATAGTCGTTGTAATAATCAGTATGAATACTCATAGAAATTAATTCGAGATCGAGCATTAAGCGGTAGTTGATATGAGATGAAATATTATGACATGGTATGTGAGTGAAAATACTCATAGTATGACTATAAGTGACTATAAACAATACGCAAAGTCAATTTTATAAAATATCGACATATATTTGTTTGGTCATATTCTTAGTAACAAATATTTTTAAAAAATTGTTCTAGCAACTGAGAGCAAGAATCACTAATAAAGAGGCTCTTGGTTGTTCGAGTAATTTTTAAAAAATATTTAAAACAAAATTAATTAATTTAATTATATTATGTAATTTAAGTTTAATTTTACAATTCAAACAATATTTTTAATCAAGTGTTTAGAGTAAAATTGGAATAAACTCAACGATGTAACTTCATAATATGTGGATATGTGTTGTGTATGTATCTATTAAACTATACTGAAATTTTTGTAATTCACTTAAGTGTATTTTTCTAATGGTAATACTAGACCCCAGCACGCGCTATGCGTGTGCACGTTGTCGTCGTTGGTTGTGTGTGAGCTCTTACGAGAACATGATCAACCTGACTCCTAGAATAATACAAGAATGGTACAAGCATTGAGCACTTCATACAAATATTATTAATGTAAAACTAAACTTAATTTGCATACGATAATGAAATAATAAAATTTAAAAACTCTTAAATATTTTAAAAAATTGCTCGAGCGGCCGGGAGCAAAAGGAATCACGGTCGCTGGAGCATTTTTTTAAAACATTTAAGAGATTTTAAATTTTATTATTTCATTATCTTATGCAAATTAAGTTTAGTTTTACATTAATAATATTTTTATGAAGTGCTCAATATTTTTACTATTTTTGTATTATTCTAGGAGTAGAAATTGATCATGTTCTCTTAATAGCTCACACACGATCAACGACAACAACGTGGATAGGAAACCTAATGTACGTGTTTTTTTCCACAAGGAATCCGTTAAACGCCTCTAATAATTATAATAACAAAAAAAAGACATAGTTTCAAATGGGATACGTGGCATCATTTGGGAGGCTGGAATTAGGGACATAAAATTGATTGTCGGCCACACTAATGTAACTGCCAACGGCATGCAAATCTTGGCAGTTTTTGAGGTAATCTTGTCCACACGTATCAGCAAGAGACTTATCCACAATGTCCGCCTAGAACAACGTCTAAATTATAAATTTATAATGCTAATGGTGATAGATGCAAAATCATAATTAAAAGGTTAATGCCTAATCAAAATCAATGGTATTTTCTATTATTTTAATAACCCTAAGAAACGTTACATTTATATAAATAGAGGTTGTACGTGTGCATCGAAGAAAAAAAGACATGACTTTATAATCGGGACAAAATCAGAAAATTTATGTAGTGGAGACAAGTATTAGAGTAAGGGTAAATAGTTGAACTAAAAAAAATTAATGAGGGCAAATGTATAATTTAAAAAGTTTGAATTGAAAATTATTACATTTTTAAGAGTCAAATTTACACAAAGTTAAAAGTTAGGAACTGTATCTTGATAGCTCTATTCCTGCTTCACAATGAGGAATTGTGGTGCCTTTCGTCAAGATGGGTCCATCTTAACTCTTAAGTATTTGTCTTGGTCAACATAATTTGACAATGAGGAGCTCCATCCAATATTTTATCTCGGAATTTCTTATTGGATTTGTTTACTTTACCGTGAGCTGCAGTCTTATGAAGAAATTTAAACAGGTTTTTTTCTTTTTATATTGAGAATATTTTTTTCACAGTTTCACATTCATAAAAAATTTGTTCACTTCGACTATTAACTCTTAAAAAGTACAATATTAATATAAAAATATATTTTCAAAACTTAAACTCAAAACTCGTAAGATAATAGTATAACAATGTAGGGTTTGATTTACCTTAGCCTTTGTTTTTATTTTATTTATTTATCTATATCTTCTCTTATCCATTAGTAACACATCCACATATAAAGGTAAATATTTGTGTAAACATTTGTTCAATAAAAATTTCTAGTAAACTATATAAAGGTCAATAAACAAATAAGTATTAACTACTTCAATTTTGATCACTTTATAAATATTTACTATGTGTACTTTCAAAGTTTCAACAAAATGCTTTCTCAATTTATGTCTCTGTAAAATTTAATATATATATATATAATAATTTTTAAACCTTAAAAAAATGAGAAAAAAATCTTTAAAAATATGAAATATTAAGAGGAAAAATATAAATTTTTTAATATAATATTTTATTAAAAATATAAAATAAATAAATACTTATTAATTATTATTTTTGGGTATTTGCTATTATATTGTTGATAAAAAATCAGATTTTACATCTCAAATTACAAATTTTCTCATAAGAAACTGGTTTGATATTTTTTTAAAAATAATATTTTTTTTAAATTATGGATCAATATGTTTTGTCACATCATTTTCCGATCAAATTTAACAGAAAAATACCGAAGGTAGTATTCTACATCAACTCAGAAAGTATAAATATTACCCTAAGTTGAATTTACATTTCACAACATAATAATAATAATAATAATAATAATAAAACATTTTGCTAAATATATTGATAGATGTCTCTCTTTTTAGTTAAAGTTCAAAGTGTGTGAAAGAAGGTTTCATATAAGTCTCCTCCCCTTCCAGATGCATAGCATGTCACGACAAAGAGAGATTGGCATCAATAATAAAAACAATAAAAGCACAGTATATAAGAAGAAAGAGTGCACATCTAATGAAATAGTCAAATAGAATTCGGCTCGATTATACTAAATAATATGGGTGGTGAAATTTAAAATATAAATATTTAAAAAAATAAACAATTTTTAATGTAAATATATATGATTTCTCAATTGGCGTAATCTATAATTCTAAATTTTAAAGTATACTCTGAAAAATTTACATCATTTAATGATATTATCTTATTTTAATGTATATTTTCTTTATATTGTTTTAATATATTACTATATCGTTTACAACAATTACTAATTTTGAATATCATCATTGAAGAACTATAATATTTTTACGATATTTTAATTTTCGAGCTGATTTTTTCTTGTTAATGTAAATGTAAAGATCTTTATGATAATATATTGTATTTTTAATTTATATATATTACTGTAAAAATTAATAATAAAATAAGTTTCATACATTTTTTTGTGTATTAAAATTTTAAAAATAATTTGGCTGCAAAACATGATCCAATAACTATTGTATATCAATTTTCAATTGCATAATTTCACCCTGAATGCACATATCCATAACTAATATAACATATATATATATATATATATATATAAATAATGGTTCAGTGTAAGAATTTAGCAGTTGATATAATGTATTAAATATATATATATATTGTCGAGATAGTTAATTTGTAATAACATAGTAATTTTGGATAAAATAAGAATATAACGAAAGTTATATAAATTTTACAATAATATGCAAGTTTTCACTAACTATGAAATCGTCCCATAAAAAAGGATTTTGTTTAAAGTGAGAGGTACAATATTCTTACAACAATTCGTTCTCATTCTAAGAGGTTTGTGTAAGAGGAAAATGAATAATTACATTTACCTCACAGTAACAATGTCGTCTCCCGAGCGCGAGAGAGAAACTCTTATTATACACGTCCTTACACTCCTATGAAGTGAGATAACTTATATATTATCCAAAATCACTTGAAAACTTCGGTGTGGTACTCGAATATACACCTTTGTCGTTTCTCTCATTCACTTGATTTGGGCCTAATCATTTTTGGTCTTTTTCCACAAATAACGTAAAATTTCATTAAAGGGTCATATTCAGATCTAGGGAAGGAGAAACAAACTTGGGCATGGCTACAGTTGATACAGTGTTTAAATATATTGTTGCAGACTGTTTTATATTCGAGCCCAAGTTATGAAGCCCTTATTCGCCAAGCTCAATGTTGAGGATATCTGGCCCAACTAAGGACACCTGGCCCAAACCGTGTTCACTTGACCCAACTGTGTCCAGCAAGTGATCTGTCTTTTGATATTCTTACCGTTTTGTTTTCTTTAGTTGTAGGGTTCTTTCTGCAATTATTTTTCTTTTTGGATGTAAATGACAATTAGTTTGCTAGATTTTATTATTTAAGGGTGAAGAAGTCTCAAATGAATAAACGACTTCTAAGGATCCCTAAGTTTGTTTTTCCGTTCTAGGGTTTTTTGTTATCTTCGTTCCTTCGATTATCTCCAAAATCTTCATGGTATTAGAGACTTTGTGAGGTTTTCTGACCTCTGTGATCTTCGATTCAGGTTGTTTCAATCCTTCCTTCATCTTGCATCACTAGTACTGAAGGAAGTTGTTCGGTTTCCTATCGGAAACTGGTGTCTCTTCACCGCGACGGTTCGTGTTCTTGGCACCTCTTTATCTTCTTGCCTTCACTAAGAAGGTTGGTTGCAATCCTCATTGCAACCTCTCGTATCTTTTACTCAATCTTTTTCTTGGCTATCTTCACCCTTAATATTGTTGTGATTGTGATTGTGATTAGTTCTTGATACTTGTTGATCTTAGTCGGTTTTGTTGCCCTCAGATTGTTGGATTGAGATTGTGTTGTTGTTATTACCCTCAACTTATTCGATTAAGATTGCTGGTTCTTATTGTTACCCTCGGCTTGTTGGATTGAGATTGTATTGTTGTTACCCTCGACTTATTCGTTTGAGATTGATGGTTCTTATTGTTACCCTCGATTTGATCCTTGTTGATCATTTTTTCGGCTTGTTCTGTTTTTTTAAAATGGCCGAAGAAAAACCTCATCAAGAGGTAAGGAAATATGACAATGATGATATTGATCGTGAAGCTATGGCTACTGTTGATTTTCATCATCCCCTTTATTTGCATCCAAGTGATAATCCTGGCACGAATATGATCTCTACTGTGTTGATTGGTCCTGAAAATTATGCTATGCGGTCTAGAGTTATTCGGTTTACTCTGTTAGGAAGGAACAAGTTAGGCTTTATCAATGGTACATGTCTGCGTGAAAATTGTGATTCTGATTTTCATCATTTGTGGGATAGATGCAATGCTGTGGTCTAATTAGGCTGGATTACCAATTCTATTTCTAAAGATCTTTCAAATGGTACAATGTACACTGAGGATGCATATCTTGTATGGAAATATCTTAAGGAATGTTTTGATAAAGTCAGTGGCCCTAGATCATATCAAATACATATGGAAATTGTCATGACTCGTCAAGGTCTTGATTCTATTTCTGCATTTTTTTTTCTAAACTGCATGTTCTTTGGGATGAATTTGACTATGCATGTGCTCTTCCTCACATTAATCATGTTGATTTTAAGAAGCATATAGAACATAAGGAAAATCAAAAGTTGTTTCAATTTTTGATTGGATTGAATGAGAACTATTCAAATGTGAGAAGTCACTTGCTTTTATGGACACCTTTGCCCACCGTAAACCAAGCATACAACCTGCTTATGCAGGAGGAAAGCCAAAGAGGTATTACTTTCCACTATGAATGCTGCCTTGAATACTAAATCTGCAAATGTTTCCTTAAATTTTGAAAAACCAAAAGGAAACCAAAATCCGGAGTGTACTCATTGTCATAAACGTGGGCACACTGTAGATCGATGTTATGCTAAGGGATGTGACTTCTGTAAAAAGAAGGGACATGCCCAGAATAACTATTTTAAATACAGAGATTTTTTGAAAAATAAAGGGAACAATGTTAGGGGCAATGTTGCCTCCATAATGACTGGTGACATTAACCATAACACCTTTAACAGTTCTAATGAATCTCTATTGAGTAATAGTGTTCAAGGAGGCATCACTTTTACCCAGGATCAATTCGAAAAGTTCCTTCAAACGGTGGGAGGTGCATGCATCATTGCATGAGGGGTAAGTGCTACCGCCCTTCAAGATTCACACACAAATACGACTGGTATATCTTTAAACTCGATTTATTCATATGAGAAAAGTCACTGGGTCTTGGATACAGGAGTTACCAACCACATGACCAATAGAAATGATTGGTTGTGTAGATCTAGAGCAGCTCTTGGAACCAAGGTTCAGTTACCAAATGGGGGATGTTCTGATGTTCACTGTGTTGGAGATATTTTTTTGGATTCCAACTAGAAATTGTGTGATGTTCCGTATATACCTGATTTTAAATACAATCTGCTTTCGGTTTCAAAACTTGCAAGTGACTTGAACTGTTCTGCATTCTTTTACCCTAACCTGGCTATCCTGCAGGACCTCTCAAATGGGAAGGGATTGAGGATTGGTGAAGCAAGGGATAGACTCTATTTCATAAGCTTACCTTGCAGATCAGTTAGTTCCCTTGTAAAAGATTTTGTTGTAAATAATGCGAAGTTGTGGCATAAATGTTTTGGGCATGCATCTATTAAAGTTTTAGAACATATTGACTCCTTGGATGTTATTAAGGATAAGTGTGTTGATATGAGTGATTGCTCCATTTGTCCCAAAGCAAGAATTGTTAGAAGTCCTTTCCCTATTTCAAATTCTAAAACAGATGCTATATTTGATCTTGTGCATGCAGATGTGTGGGGACCCTATCATTGCCCCACACACGATGATAAGCGGTATTTTTAACATTGGTGGATGATTTTTCTAGAACCACATGGGTGCATCTTATGTAATTCAAATATGATGTTTGCTTTGTTGTGAAGGATTATATTTCTATGATTTATAATCAGTTTAGCAGGATGATAAAATGTTTTAGAACAGACAATGGAAAAGAGTTTTTCAATGAGCATATGAAAATGTTGTTGTGTGATAAAGGGATCAATCATCAAAGTTCTTTTCCTTACACACCTCAACAGAATGGTAAGGCCGAAAGGAAGCATATACATCTTCTTGAAATCGCAAGGGCCCTAAAATTGCAAGGGTATGTCCCGAACAAATTCTGGGGAGATTGTATCCTTACAACCTGCTATCTGATTAATCGCACGCCTTCCAGAATTTTAAGAGGTAAGTCTCCTTATGAAATTTTGAATGGGAAAAACCCAATATAAATCACCTTAGGGTGTTCTGTTGCTTGGCTTATGTCAAGAATATGGTTGTGACCGACAAGTTGGCCTCCAGGGCTATCCCATCTGTTTTAATGGGATACTCTGAGACCCAAAAGGGATACAAGCTCTATGATTTAACTGGAAAAAAAAAAGTTTTTTGTTAGTTGAGATGTGAATTTTAATGAGAGCATAGTCTCTTTTGGGACCGGTAGACTTGAACAGTTACCCATATTCTTTGACCCTCAGATAAATGATTATGATGATGTAAGCAACCCAAAAATTGCTGAAACTGAGGATGAAAATGGAGAAAACCCACAGGATGAGTCCCAATAGGACTCATATGGGGCCCCTTCAAATGATGAGTCTATTATTGACTCTGATGAAGGAGTAAATCCTTCTTCTGGTATTCCTCCCAGACCTATGATAAGTAGGTCTGGAAGGGCTGTTAGACCACTGATATGGATGAAAGACTATCAAGTGTCTAATGTCTCAAATGTGCATTGTATTAAAAATTATGTCTCATATGACGAATTGTCTGATAAGTATCAATGTTATATTTCATCTATGTCTAACCTGGTTGAACCAAAAAAATTTCGAGAAGCTGAAAAAAAACAGGTTATGGGTTGAACAATGCAGGAAGAAATAAATGCATTGGAAGAAAATCATACATGGGATCTGGTTCCGTTGCCAAAATGTAAATCTGTTATAGGCTGCAAATGGGTATATAAACTCAAATTTAACTCTGATGGAAGTTTGAGTAGATACAAAGCTAGACTTATGGCTAAGGGTTATAATCAAAAACACGGTGTGGATTATTTTGAAACTTTTTCGCCAATTGCAAAAATGAACACTATATGAACTGTATTAGCCCTAGCCTCCATTAATTGTTGGCCCCTATATCATATGGATGTCCACAACGATTTTTTACAAGGTGATTTGGACGAAGAGGTCTATATGCGAATTCCTGACAGCTTTTATGACTGTAAGACAAACTTAGTTTGCAGGTTAAGAAAGTCTTTATATGGCCTCAAGTAAGCAGGTAGGCAATGGAACTTAAAGCTATGTGATGTGTTGGTTAAGGCAGGTTATAGCCAATCCAAGTTGGACTATTTGCTTTTTACTAAGAAAGCAGGTAATCAGATTGTTGTTCTTCTTATATATGTTGATGACCTGCTCATTTCTGGGAATAATAGCGAATTGATATCTGAGTTGAAAACTGCCATATAATCTAATTTTAAGATGAAAGGCCTGGGGGAGTTAAAGTATTTTTTGGGTATAGAAGTTGCTGGGTCTAATAAGGGGTTGGTATTGTCGCAAAGAAAGTATGCTTTAGAGTTGATATCTGAGGTTGGGCTTTCAGGTGCAAAGGTGAGTAAAACACCAATGGAAGCAAATTTAAAACTGACTAGTCGAGAATATGATGAGCACCTGAAACTGAACCAAAATGATAAACCCCTAGATGATGTAAGTATATATAGACGCCTGATAGGAAAATTATTGTATCTGACAGTTACCAGACCAGAGATATATTTTGATGTTCAGAATTTAAGCCAGTATATGTAGGATCCTAAGGATACACATTTAGAAGCAGCCTTAAGAGTGATCAGGTATGTGAAACGTGAACCAGGTAAACGGATTTTATTATCATCTGATTCTTCTTCAGATCTTGTTGGTTTCTGTGATTCTGATTGGGTCAGATGCATAGAGACTAGAAAAGTCCGTAACTGGTTTTTGCATAATGTTGGGTAAGTCTCTCATTTCATGGAAGGTCAAGAAACAGAGTATTGTGTATAGATCTTCGGCTGAGTTGAAATACCGAAGCATGGGTTCACCCTTGTCTGAGATTATTTAGCTCAGAACTTATTGAGTGAGCTTAGATCAGAACAGGTTAAGCCTGTTGTGTTACATTTAGGGCTGGCAATCGTGTCGTGTCGTGTCATAATCGTGTCGTGTCTAAACATGTCTCGTGTCTAAACGGATAAATTTTAAACGTGTCTAAACATGTCTCGTGTCTAAACGTATAAGCTGTTTAATCGTGTCTAAACGTATAGAGTTGTTTAGACACATGATCCGTTAATGTCAAACTCATATACGCTTTAAAGCAGATATATACACAAATACATATATACACAAATTCAAATATACAAAATAAGGTATTCATAGTTCAATATTAAAAAGTAAGTGAGTATTTTAATATTTTATTATTATTATTATACTTAAATGTGTCTAAATGTGTCACATGTATACACAACACGATTAGACACGAATAGTTAATCATGTTTAATCGTGTTTATACAGATATCCGCAGATCTGAGTTGTTTAGACACGATTAATAATCGTGTCTAAACGTATAAGAGTTGTTTAGACACGGGATCCATTAAGGTCAAACTCATATACGCTTTAAAGCAGATCGTGTCGTGTCGTTTAATCGTGTCGTGTCAGAAATTGTCAGCCCTAGTTACATTGTGACAACAAAGTTGCGATTCAAATAGCAAATAACCCTGTTTTCCATGAGAGAACAAAGCATATAGAAATTGATTGTCATTACATTAGAGAGAAATTGTTGGATAGCATTATTGAGCTTAGACATGTTAGATCTGGAGAACAATTGGCCGACTTATTTACAAAAGCGTTGGCAAGCCAACAACATTATTTCTTATCTGGGAAGCTTGGCATGAAAAATTTGTTTGGAAGACAGGGGAGATACATCATGAGGGGGAGTGTTGAAATATATTGTTGCAGGCTGTTTTATATTCGAGCCCAAGTTATGAAGCCCTTATTCGCCAAGCCCAATGCTGAGGATATCTGGCCCAACTGAGGATACCTAACCCAAACCGTGTTCACTTGGCCCAACCGTGTCCAGCAAGTGATATGTCTTTTGATATTCGCACTGTTTCGTTTTCTTTAGTTGTAGGGTTCTTTCTGCAATTATTTTTCTTTTTGGATGTAAAGTACAATTAGTTTGCTAGGTTTTATTATTTAAGGGTGAAGAAGTCCAAAATGAAAAAAACGACTTCTAAGGATCCCGAAGTCTGTTTTTCTGTTCTAGGTTTTTTTGTTATCTTCGTTCCTTTGATTATCTCCAAAATCTTCATACAGTATTGAGGTAAATGTTGTATGATGCAATTTTGTTGGACACTTTATAAAGTTCAGACCATGGTCAATCCGTAAGGGGTTCTGGTTCTCGCCATGAGTATATTTCCATTCTCAAGGCTCAGATCCGAGATTTTTTATTAAGAGATGAAGTAGTGAACCGCTACATCATATTACAATACGATGGTTTTTCTGTCATGTCTATGATAGAACTATGTACTGTTACACATAAGGGTGACATGTGCGGTGAAAACCTGAAAATCATGGTTATAATCGTCATTTTTTTATATGGTTAATCATACCATTATGGTATGATGCGGTTATGATGATGAATTTTTTACTTGATTATGGTTATGGTATTTTAGTCATACCCATGATTATTATATAAATATAATAATTATTTAATATTAATATATTAGTATATATTTTCAAATTTTTCAAATTCAGAATTCTAGAACGAACTCTAATTGACTAGTGTTAATGTAGAATAATGTTAATGTATGTCAATTTTAAATGATGTTAATGTTGAACGACGTTAGTGTTAATATTGATTGGTGTTAGTGTTGAATAGTTTTATTGTTTGTAACATAAATTTATGTATTTGTTAAAATAACATTCATGGTGTTGTAATATTTTCACATGTGGTAATGAATATGAGTATACAGATAAGACCGTGGTTAATAATCACAGTTATGGTATTAAAAAATGTATTTGTAATTATTATGGTATGTAGTTTAAAAAATATGATATGATGGTGATATTTCTCATACTCGTACTATAGTTGTGGCAGTGGCAATTCTAGTTACACATTGCATGTATAAAATCAAATATTGTATTTCTTAAAAGAAATGACAAAGGGGGTGTAGCTCATATGGTAGAGCGCTCGCTTCGCATGCGAGAGGCACGGGGTTCGATTCCCCGCACCTCCACTTTTTTAAATTTTCAACTATTTCTTCTGTTGTCCACGTTACATCTTCAACGGATCATCCAATGACAAGCCTCTCGTTCCCTTATCCACACCTTATTCTATCTAACCATCCATCGATCATCACCACCTCGCGGATTCTCTCCCGCCACCGTAACCGCCTCCTTTCCTCAGCCATGACACTGAACCTCGGCTCCCCTACTCTCGGCCGCATCCTCCACCATACCGTCCCGCTTCCCCGACTCTTCTCTCCGCACTCCAACTCCACCCTGCTATCGCTCCTTCTCGGCGTCCACATCAGAGACCACTATGGTCTCTCCGTGGCTCCCAGTGGCTTCATAGTGAAAGCCTCTGTCAGTGGCAGCAAAAACGGTATCTCTGACGATGCTGTCTCACAGCGTCTGTCGGATAAGCTGTTGGTGGAAGTGTCCGCCGCTAGGGACGCCAATGAGGCGCTCGAGATTATCGCTGAGAAATCGGAGTGGAGTGGAGGCGTTGTCAGCGTTCCAGATTGCTGCTCGATCATTAAGGCGTCGCTTGAGCGCAATAACACCGATTTGGCATTGTCTGTTTTCTATGCCATGCGTGCAAGCTTTGGTCAAGGTGTTACTGAAGATGGCCTTTCTGTGCAAAGGTGGAAATGGTCCAGACCTGATGTCCGTGTATATACATTGCTAGTTCAGGGTCTTGCTGCTTCGTTGAGGGTTTCAGATGCCATTAAGATGATCAACGGTATATGTCAAGTCGCAGTTTCTCCTGGTGAGCAGGTACCTCTCTATCAATGATCACAGTTGGTTAAACATATTTGGCATCCAGTGTGACCTTAGTGTTAAATTTTAATATCGTGTCGAGTCACCCAAATAGCAACCACATTATCCAAATAGCAACCACATTATACAACTCGGTTCCATCCTAAAATCAATTGGTGATAGGAGGAGTTAGCCTTGTTATATATATGGTGCCCAAATTAGTGTTATGCTACCGGTGTGGTATTGTGAATTTGTCACAGTGGACTGATCTCAACACTCCTGGCACTGTGACAACTCGTATTTTTTAAAGGCACGACACCGTCACATTTTTTTAATTCAGACGGGTTGGGACTCAACAAATCATCTCTCACGTCCAGGCCCGACCCGAACTCTAGTACGTGGAGTAAACGGGACACAACAAACCCACATCGGGTACCCACAACAGGAAACACCCAACATCGTCAATCGAAACCACACCCAACACTCAACATCGTCAATCGAAACCACACCCAACACTCGAAACCACACCCAACACCGTCAACCAAAACCGAGCTCTGATACCATGTTAAATTTTAATATCGGGATCGAGTCACGCCCAAATAGCAATCACATTATACAACTCAGGTTCCATCCTAAGTGTATCAAATTTTGTTGTATATATATGGTGCCCAAATTAGTGTTACACCATTGTGAATTTGTCACAGTGGGCTGATTTCAGCACTTAGCTGCATTATATTCAGATAAGTAGTAATCTTTGCTGAGATCCGTTTTTTCTGTTTTTTTTTAAAAAAAATTCGTGGCATCAGGTTCCTTTCGGGAAAGTTGTCAATTGTCCAGTCTGTTCTATAGCAGTTGCTGTTGCACAACCCCAAGATGGACTCCAAGTAAGTATGCAATGTATGCTGACTTTACATGCAATTTTTGTTTTTGGCTTTGTTAGAAGGAAATATCGCGCCTACATTTAGCTATATCGCAAATGCCATCACTGACTTGGTGACCTCTTTTCTCCACCGTGTTGCAAACATTAGTTACTAGAATCTGAATGTTGGTGGCTATTGATAAGGAGGTTGATGCAGATTGTTTCCTGCTCCCAATGCCGTTACAAGTATGAGCTTGTTTCTGGTGATATCATCAATATTGAATCGGAAGAAATTAGGTTGGTATTTGGGTTTAACTTGCATTGTTAATGATAAGATGAGGATTTACATGTTTTTGTAAGGTGTTGATCTTTGGATATTCACTTTTTCTAAGGATCTCCTCCTGCCGAACGCAGCATGGATGTCCCAGCATGGAGAAGGGGGATGAGATTTCTCAAATTGACAAAGCTAGGAATACCTGCTGCAGTTCACTCTATAGTGGTATGAATCCTTAATCATGTAGTAAAACCGTTCGAGACACCTTTTATTGTATCTAGGTTCAGCCATTAAGTGGCATCACTTAACTCTACTGCCTCAATGAATTGCAGTTGCCTCCATAATATTTCTGCAGAATTTTGAATAATTTCTGAACATGGTCAAGAGTTCTTCCATCAAATTCATCATTATCACCATCAGATTGATGGCACCAGTGATGGTCAATGGTGTCGTGTTAACTTTCTTCTGGTTATTTTCAGGTGCAGACTCCTTCTGGTGTGGCACGAACCCATCGCTTTGCTACTGAGACAGTTGATCTTCCAGCTCAAGCTGGTGAGAGGGTCACTATTGCAGCAGCAGCCCCTTCAAATGTATACAAGGAGGTGGGACCCATCAAATTAAGTCCCAAAGCCCCTGACTACTATCCTAGTCAACCCATATGCCTTACAAACCACAAAGATGGGCGAGAATCACTACTCTTGAGGGCGCCTGCAAAAGAAGGAACTTCTTTGCTCAATCCTTCTCTCCTTTTTCCTCTACTTGCTGTGTTGGCCACTGGAGATGCTGCTTCTGGTGTTATTGATCCCAGCTTGCCTCAGCTCCTTTCAGTGGTGGCAGTGGCTTCTGTTGCTCTTGGAACTACTTTAAATGTGTTTCTTTTACCAGAGCTAAACAAAGTAAGAAAATATCCCATCTCCTCTGCTATATTGTGACAGCTAATTTGCTCTCTAGTTAGATCCAACTACCTTGGGCAGATTAGCATTATGCTCTGAACCCATATGATTTCCTGAATCTGATACATAATATCCTCATAATAATTCTTTTGCGTGTGTTTTGTCCCTTTTTTTCCAGATACCTCAAAGCTCTGCTGATGTGATTTCTATCAAACAGCAGCTTCTTTCTCAGTATGCAATACTTCAAGCTCGCATCAAGAACTTAAGAGAAGCTTCTGAAAAAGAGGTAATATTCTGAGTAAACTCCTAAACATTTCCAGATTCGCAGCATCTTTCTTTTGTAAACATGAGATGCCAAGCTGGATCATAGATTTTTAGACAATTAGCTTGTATTCAGATTTGGATGTTAGCTCGTATGTGCCAACTGGAGAACAAGATTTTTGCTGTTGGAGAACCATCTTATCGGTAAATGATCTTTAATGAAATTAGTTTTATTATTTCTTTATAGCTAACTATCATATATTTATAAAGTAATATTGCTGACTTGAACTGCTAATCAGTGCTAGGAAAAGTAGAGTCAAGAAGGTTCGGGAAGCTCTTGAAGATTCGCTTAAGAGCCGTATAGAGCTGATTGACAGCTATGCAAGAGTATGTTAATACAATTTCCAAGCGCTGCATTCCTTAGTGAATCCACCTAATCATAAGATTAAATTCATCAGATCTCATCGATGATAGAAATTGAGGTAGAAATGGATTCCGATGTTTTGGCAGCTGAAGCAGTGAGCAATGTGGTGTGTATTCCAACACAGTTTTCTCTATATTCATTTTCCTTCAGTTTTAAACTATCCTGGATTCTTGAGTTTTCTTCAGGAAAGGGCATCTGAACAAATACAGCAAATCATGGAGATAGAGAATCTTGAAGAGGCTAGTTCTATCTTCCTCTTGGAGCTCTTGTTTTGCTGTTTCTTTGAGGATTAATGGAGTTGATTCTTTTATTGCAGAGATGGAAACTACAAGCAGAAGCAAATGATGAGGCAGAAAGACTACTAAGCTCTCAAAACATGGCAACAGAGCAAGATTAGATACGTTATCCCTGATCCTGTAAACTCAAAATGTTTGCTAATGTAAAGATTGGGTAGGTCCGGGTTTGGTCAGATATGTGCTGTTTCGATTTCAATGTCCATAAAATAGAAAACATTGAATAGAGAATGTATGTTGTTTGGGTCATTGTTAAGTATATTTAAAATTGCTTATGATTCAAGTAACACTCATGCCAACCTTACTTCTAAGCCACGGCAATAGGTGTAGTTCCTAATCTTAGGGCTGATTATGGGCGGGTCAGGCCGGTCTTGGAGGCAAGACCGATACCGAAATTTTGGTTTTGACATCTGGAGGATCGAGACCGAGACAGATTTTAGCAAAAAAAAACGCCCTAGTCGGTCTTTCTTGACTCGGGCCGGTCTCGGTCTTGTAGCGAATTTTTTGGTCAAAACAAAAAATCAGTTGTATTGACAAAAAACAACTGAAGTTTTGGTTTTGAAACCTTTCGCTTCTCGTCTTCCGTCGCACTTCCCTTATGGAACCGATCCAAGATTTGTTGAATGCTTCAAGGTCATGAATTACTAGTGTTTCAAGGGTTAAACCATGAATTTTTAGAAAGATTTACTTCAATATCAGTCAGGTCCGGTCCTAGTCGGTTTTTTTTTGGGAAAATCCGAGACCGAACCCGATCTTGAAGAAAAAAAACGACCACTCGGTCTCGGTCCTAGTCAGGTCAATCTCGAGTCAGTCTTATCAAAAATTCGGTTCAACCAGTCTTTTTTTCTTCAAAACATTTTTTTCTTCTTATTGTACCAATTTAGCAAGTTTCCTTTTCTCCTATGCTATGTTGGCGTCGAAGCTGTTAAGGAGTGAGGGACATTTGTCCCGTTATGCAATTTTACTATAATTTATATATATATATATATATATATAAATTTATAAGAAAACTATTTATTTTAAATCTTATCTTAAATTAATTGATGCCTAATTTTTTCTGATATGACTTTTCACGTGCTCGTATTGGAATCTCCTCACGTGCTTGCCTCGTTAGCGCGACAAGAAGACAAAGCGGAAATTATCAATTTGTTATAATAAATCTCAGGGGAGTTTTGGCAAAAAAAAAAAATCTCAGGGGAGGGAGAAGAAATCTTGTTCTTCTTTCTTCTTCGTATAAAGGCGACCTTTTCACGTCCCACTTGCATAGTGATACCAAACCTCCAAAAAAGCTTTTCCTTCACTAGCTTTAATCTCAGTCAGGAATGGCAGGTAGCATCCTAGTCACCGGCGGCTCCGGCTACATTGGCAGCCACACTGTCCTCCAGCTCCTCCTCGGCGGCTTCAAGGCCGTCGTCGTTGACAATCTTGATAACTCCTCGGAGATCGCTCTTCACAGAGTCAAGGAGCTTGCCGGCGAGCATGCCAACAATCTCTCTTTCCACAAGGTGTGCCAGCTCAGCTCTGACGGTTAACTCGATCCTTTGCTTCTTCGATCTCTTTGCTTCTCCTTAGATCAATGATCGGGTCGTGGTTCTGATCTGATTATTTCAGAAACTTTTCGTCTGATCTCGTTGTCTGCATCTCTCTTGCTGATGCTCCATGAGGCGTGAATTTCATAACGTATAGTTAGTTAAGAAAGGTTGCAGGTTATGACAGCAATGGCAGATTTATAAGAAAGAATTTCCGCAAATTCTGATGATTTTTCTATTGTATCTACCTCTTTGATTCCATTGTTAAATTTTAAATGATTTTTCATTTCTATTGTTCAGATCTATATCCAGCACGAAGTTTTCTTAGTTATTGAATTCATTCATATTGTAAAAAAAAAGTCATTCATGAATGCTGGCTTTTGAAATTACCTCACCCACAAGCAACAATGTATCCCTCTCTGAGCCAAAAACAAGTCTTTAATTATTAATGCACTGAAAAATGTGGAGAATTTAATATGGATGTTTAGATTCTGGAATTAGTAGTTCAGTATTAGATTCATGATTATGTTACTCTTGAACTTCTAGTCCTCCCTTGAAGGAAATGAAGTAGCAGTTTCAGTTGAAATTCTACTTTTGGTTCTTGAAAGCAACTACAGTCACTGTTTCTCTTGTGTTCATTGATGGAACTATGACATTGATTTCTTGAGTCATGATTTTTCCTGTAGGTGGATTTGCGAGATAAACCAGCATTGGAGACCATATTTGCATCAACAAAGTATAGCCTCTCTCTCTAATGAGAATACTGTTACTATGTTGAAATTTGGTGTTAATCTCTTTAATAAGCAATTAAGCATTCATCAAATCAAAGTTGGAGAAGATATATAAAAAAAAATGTCATTTTCATTTTGGGTAGTTGAATTTTGGCTGTTGAATAGTTGTTGGATCCCTAAATTTAGTAAAAAAATAATCTTCTGGGTATGTCTGAAGTTTCTTCTACAGCTTCCTAGATAATTGAGACTTCCTTTAGATTTCTGAAAGAAAGAACGTTTAAGTTTATGAAATTATCGGTCATGTGCGGGAATGAATAAATGGGTTGGGTTCTTCTTTGAATATTGATCTTGCAAGTGGCCCAGCTTACCTGTAATTCATCTGACTTCTAGGTTTGATGCTGTCATACATTTTGCTGGACTCAAAGCAGTTGGTGAAAGTGTGCAAAAGCCATTGATGTACTATGACAACAATCTTATTGGGACAATCGTCTTACTGGAAGTCATGGCTGCCCACGGATGCAAGAAGGTATCTCTTCTGATAAACACCTGTCAAAAGTAAATGGAGAACTATATAGTAACATATTAACATCATTTTTACTCCACAACGAAATTGTTATTTTTTTTCTTTTATGGTTAATTAGAATTGCTTCATTAATAATCCCTTCATGCAACTGTGAATAAATGAGTTAATAGATGCACTACTGAAGATGATACCATATTGCTCACTAAACTTATATATTGATTTCTGCATCTTTTTTATGTTCCATGTTAGGCTATTAGTTCAATTTGCTGTTCTTGATTCAGTCTGCGATCTCGAGTTCAGTAGAAAAGAATTATGGAGTCTAAAACTAAATTGATAAAAAGTTGTGCTATTACATAAATATATCATTCATTTTATTTTCAATTGCTCAATTAAACTGCTATATTTATCACCGAATATATAACATATTTTCCTATTCTAAGTTATTCTAATATTCATTAACACAGACACAATAATGTGAGTCCAAACAAATACCCTTTTTCTGATTTCAGAATATTTGTCAAGTAATTTTTGCTATTTGAAAGAGCAATTATTTTGCAGGGAATTCATTTAGCAATTCCTTCTTGAACTAAAATCGTAAATGATTGATTTGGGGTTTTGTTTTTCTTTTCTTCTACCCTATGTAAATACACACTTTAAGCTTACGGGGCTTTATCTGACACCAAACTTATTCCATCTCTCAGCTCGTGTTTTCATCATCTGCTACTGTCTATGGTTGGCCAAAGGAGGTCCCCTGCACAGAGGAGTTTCCCATCGGTGCAACAAATCCATATGGACGCACCAAGGTTTGCACTTTAAGTGATCATACTCTTACCTTCCGACATTTATTCAAGCTAGAATAATTTGTAAATATCTCATTCCATGTTCCTTAACTGTAGCATGTAACTAATCTAGTGCCTCCTTGATGATGCATGATGGTTTTCAGCTTTTCATCGAGGAAATTTGCCGCGACATATACAAATCAGACTCAGATTGGAAAATCATACTGCTTAGATACTTCAACCCTGTTGGTGCCCATCCGAGTGGGAACATCGGTGAGGATCCCCGGGGGATTCCAAACAATCTCATGCCATTTGTGCAACAAGTTGCAGTTGGAAGGCGCCCTGCCCTAACAGTTTTCGGAAATGACTACTCCACTGTGGATGGAACAGGGGTATGCACGCTCATTTCATACTTCTGCAGCAAGCTACCTCTTTTAATTGTATTCAAGATTTTCATTGAGTACCATTTCATCTTAGGGATCTTGATTTTGCCTCAGGTACGTGATTACATCCATGTTGTTGATTTAGCAGATGGACACATAGCTGCATTGCGAAAGCTAGATGCATCTGGTGTTGGTATGTTTCAAATTCTGACGCCTAGTTTTGACAGATAAGGCTTATTCGTATTTTATTAGCAGACATTCACGGATACATACCTTAGGATGCAAGAAAACAGATATATGTATATATCTAAAGGATTCAGATGATGAATATAGGTTGCGAGGTCTACAACCTAGGAACTGGGAAAGGAACATCAGTTCTGCAGATGGTTGCTGCCTTTGAAAAGGCATCTGGGAAGGTCTCGCCTCGAATTAATTTTCATGTTTCAGTTCATGTCTACTGCAAATTTGAATGAGTCATGCGGTTAGTGTATGATTTGATTTGATTTCATTCCATTCCATGAATCTATTGGATGCAGAAAATTCCACTTGCCATAGCTGGGCGGAGACCAGGTGATGCTGAAATTGTGTACGCCTCAACAGAAGTGGCTGAACGTGAACTGAACTGGAAGTAAGCCCTTTTTTATCCACAGATAATTAAGTAATCACTTATTTAACATTCCTTAATACTTTCCTTATATGATGAAATTTATTTGGTGTCTAAACAGGTCAAAGTATGGGGTAGACGAGATGTGTCGAGACCAATGGAACTGGGCGAGCAGGAACCCTTATGGATACGAATCTGGTGATGCCAAAAACTGAAGTCGTTGTCATTGTTACTAGGCTTCGATTCCCCATTGTTGTGTTTGCCTTGTTTGGTGATTCTGGTGGGCAATAAAAGCAGTTGAGCTTGTGTCATTTGAGAGGCTCCTGGTAATTATGCGAGACAAGGATTTTTATTAACCTATGTATTTTTCTTCAAGTTTAAGAAATAATATCTGTACTTTGGTTATAATATGCATTTATCTTCAATTTTTCTTTTTTATTAGTATACAAAAACAAAATGATTATTTTTCTAGACCATTATTCTATAGCAAAAACTCCAGCTACATACACATTACATATTCTGTAAAAAGTTCCAGCTTTAACTTTTTTACATAACATAATTAGCAGTAAAATAAAGCGAAAAAACAGTAAAAAGAAAAATGAGCAAGCTTAGCTAGCAATGGAAGCTTGACACAGACCTTTCACTCACAGCAATGGTGACCCTGCAATTAACGCTCGCTTCCACATGGTGACTAACCATCGTCAAAACCCTTATCCTCCCCGGGATCTCCAACCTCGACTGTATCTGCATTACGGGCCCCACCCTGTTCCCGCCTCTACCTCTTAACCCGAACCCGCCGTCTGTTACTGTGGGCTCCGGTGGCGATGCCATCATCTTCTCACTCCCCGATTCCTCCGGCGACAGAGGCTGCAGAGGAAAGGACTGGACGGAGAACGTGGCCTCCATGTACTGGCTTCGGCCCGCGGCAACCTTGCCGGAGGGAATGAACATGAATCCGACCTCTACGCCGGCGTAGAGGACACGGAGGGTGCTGTCGTAGTGAGTGAAGACGGCCTTGTTGGGGTTGTCGAGGGAAACGTGCTGGGAGAAGGTGAAGGTGACAGAGGAGTTAGAGATGGAGAATGAGGGGAGCTGGACAGCGGTGACGGTGATTTTGGGGTCTTTGGCCTTAAAGATGGTGAAGAAGATGATGAGGATTACTACAATTATGAAGAATAGGAAGATGGCGGCCACTACACATGATGTCAGGTTCCTCCGGCCCGATGCCGCCGGCGGTGGTCTCCGCGGCTTCGCCATTTTTAGTTTTTTACAGAGGTGAAGAGAGATTTGAGTGGTGCTTGGGGACTAAAGAAAAAGGGTCAAAGTTGAACTTTTATTGATTGTTTCTAATTCTAGCCTTTTATTGTTTGGGCGGGAACGCGTGCAAAACCAATATTATAAAAAATGTAAAATAATGAAAATAACCAGATGTGGGATCTGATTCACAATTTCAAATTTCACTCACGATAATACGATACGAATATGCACGAAAAAGTCGTGTTTGTCTTTGATGGTACGATAACACGAACACGATAACATGATTATTTTTTCGTGTCGTGTTAGTGTTTATGTCTCAAAACGCGATAACACGAAAACGATCTAATAATGTATATACTATATTCATATCATTTTAAGAAATAAGGATCAAACGTGAAATATAAAAAACTGAAGGGACGTGTTTATGTTATTTAGGTTGTATTATCGTGTGAATGTGCAAACGTGTTATCGTGCAAACGTGTTATCGTGCAAACATGTTATCGTGTTACTACTAAATATTTATCGTGTTATCGTGCAACCGTGCTATCGTGCTATGACTTTCCATGAATATTTTCATGTTATCGTGTTTGTGTCGTGTTGATACAATAAATTTCGTATCGTGTGTATGTAACACGATTATATTTTTGTGTGTATCGTGTTGAACTATCGTATGCTATTACATCTTTTAACACGCACGCACGAATTGTCAGCCCTAATCTTCCATGTTATTTTTTGGTTTCTATTAAGCTTTATCGTTCCAGTGTATTTTATTTTTCGAACTCAAGTATTTCCACTAGAAATTCGCGATTAGTGCACTCATTTCAGAATACCATATTTTTGGAAGGTTAAATACTCAATTTTTTTTTAAAAGTCATTATAATAAAATATATATATTATAAAAGTAAATATTAAAAAAAACAATTTCTAAATATTGGCATAAGACAAGAATTCCGACAAGACCGGCCCTGAGACTGGCCCGACTAGAACCAAGACTGAGTGAACGAGTTTTTTTCTTCAAGGTCGGGCTCAGTCTCTGTCTCAGTTTTTTTCCCCAAAAGTCTGACTAGAACCAGGTCAGGCGACCTTGAAGAAAACCATAGAAATTCATTGTGTAACCCTTGAAACACTAGTAATTCATGATTTTGAAGCATTCAACAACCCTTGGATCGGTTCCATAAGGGAAGTGCGACGGAAGACGAGAAGCGAGCGAGTTCAATACCAAAACTTCGGTGATTTTTTTTTGTCAATCCACTTGATATTTTTTACCAAAAAAATCGATCGAAGACCAAGAGTGATCCGAATCAAGCAAGATCGACTCAGGCAGACTTTTTTGGCCAAAGTCGGTCTCGGTCCTCCACATGTCAAGACCGAAATTTCGGTCTCGGTCCTACCTCCAAGACTTACCTGACCTGCCCATGATCATTCCTAATACGCGCTACCTGGAGTGCGAATTAAATCACAAGTCGCACCCAGAGGTGCAAAGCGCTACCCGGGGTAGCGTGTTGCCAAATTGTTTTTTTTACGACTTAATGTTTAATTAAAAATTAAATTATGTATCTATTAAAAAAAAGGTTAAATACCAAGGAGCTACTTGAACTTTGGACGCTTTGCAACGAGCTACCCGAGCTTTAAAAATTCAAAATGGGCTACCTCAACTTGGACGAAGGTGCAAATAGCTACCTCTGTCCAATTTCTGACGAATTTTCGACGAGATTCAGTCAACAGTTGTCGGTAAATTGGGCGGAGGCAGCTATTTGCACCTTCGTCCAATTTGAGGCAGCTCGTTTTGAATTTTTAAAGTTCGGGTAGATCGTTGCAAAACGTCCAAAGTTCAGGTAGCTCCTTAGTATTTAACCCTTACAAAAATAAAAATAAAATTATAGTAAGTAGATACTTGAATTGTGATTGAAATTATGCAAAAAATTTTTTTATTAAATTTGGACTTACGGATTGACTATACATTATGCCCTAAGTTGAGATATGAAAATTGGACTTAAAAAAATATAAATCAAACCTTGTAAGTCCAAACTCAATACGGTTAACGATATTTATGGAGAAATTCAATTTTCTACCTACTCTCTTTCTTTTTTATTTTTATTTATTATATATATATATATAATTTTTTAACTTAACATCATTTGTTCTATAATTTGATCGGAACAATAAAATGAATTAGGTGAAAACTTTAATTATATACTCACTCAGAAAAAATCAAAAAATTACAGTACGTAGATAATTTAATTGCGACATAAATGACGCTAACTAAGCGTTAAATCATTTGTTTTCTGCAAGGTAGATAGTTTTACCTTACTTTATTTGAGTAACTCTTGACTCCATGACTGGTAGAATTGACTAGGTTGTGATTGTTGAGATACCAGCATAGTGTGTGAAATTGTTCTAACAAGTTAATTAATTTTGTTTGTTGAGACTTTAGTCCCTGAATTTTTATTTGTTGAAACTTTGGTCTCCAAATTTTTATTCATGGTGATTTTGATCCCCAAACTTTTGGTTAGGGTAACTTTAGCCCTCAAAGTTTTGAAAATTACAAATTAGCCCCAAATTAATTTATTATTTGAAATGTATCAATATATTTGTGTGTGTATTAAATTGTGTGTTTGTTACCTTACTTGCATAGTATAGATTACCTTGGTAGGGAGATCTAGTTTTGGCATAGTCTAGGTAGCAAACTTTTAGATTGTCCTTAGTATCCTTTCGGAAGTTTGGATGAGTACGAACTACACCTAGGAAAATGTTCCTGAGTGTGAACCGGTTGGTTAGTCTGCGAGGTTCTCCGAATTTCCTTGAATAATTGTAGGACAATTGTTTTGTGTAAGAGTAGAACACTTTGGTTTAGTGCGATATGTTCGACTCCGGTCCTTTGGGGACTGTTGGTATAAACTGTGTTTCGATTGATAGTAGTGACTTTAGGACATGCTTAGAGACGGGGAGTGCTTCTCGGCATAGCTAGAGTTGTCATCCGGGTTTAAGTATGTTCTCAAGTCTCTCCTATCGGTGTGAGACTTGTCTTTTTACATGCAATAGAACATTGTTCCTTGTGTCTCCATGATCCTATTAGAATTTCCTTTAGTTAGAGAAATTAGTCTGCCATGTAGAACATCATCGCTTAGTTGGACAAAGGTCTTAGACTTAATGGTGAGCACTATAAAATTCGGAGAAAGCATATAAAAATGGTCCTAAGTAGAAATCCATCAACCCCATCAAGAAGATTATGAAAAGACCTGATTCTGGAATAACGAATCAGCAGAATACTTTCCATTTGAGTGGGAAGTTAATGATTTTGAGACGTGCGCCATGATGCTGAGACGTGCCATGATGCTGAGTACGGTGGATGAGTTTGAGCTTAACACACGGCTAAAGGGCTGTAAGATACTTTGTAGGCTAGAAATGGTTCTATACGACTGCTTAGTTGTGCTCACTCAACATTAAGTTTGATTCATACATGATGAATCCTCAGCACTCCGCGAGATAGTATCTGAGGCATATGGCCAATATGATTGTGAAACTCAAGGAGTACGGTCAGTCAGTGACCGATGAGCAGCAAATCCAGGTCATAATCCGCTTTTTGCCTAACTCCTAGAAACATATGAAAATCTAAATAAATCATTCTAAGACCCTCAATACATTTGAACACGTTAGAAGGCACATTGAGTTGTAGAGGACAGACCCAAGGTCGCTGAACCTAAGGTTTAGGAGCGTGTGGCGCCATCCTCTAGACCTAAGAAGAGTCGCTGAAGGCGAAGGAGTAATGCACAGTACGATGGCGTAAATGCATTGAAGGCAAAGTAGACAAAGATTGAGGTGAACCCAAGGACTCCTCTTAAAACAACACCGCGAAAATGTTCGCGTAAGGCCGAGAAGCCTAAATACAGGAAATGCTCCAACTGTGTCCAGTGGGTACACTTTGTGAATGCATGCCCTGAATCGATTTGACATGAATGTCTTAATGGTTAATCTAGTGAATTTTGTATTACTATTACAGATATGTTGACTGAGTCATGTCCTTTGTGGATTTTGGATTCAGGATCGACAAATCACATAGCCAAGGATGGTGACGTTTTTGTAGAGTACCATAGAGTCCCGCGATAAATTAGGTGAATTTACATCGACAACAACTTCCGTGTTGAAGTCAAAGGGATTAGAACTCGTGAGCTGCGCTTGCGCGGCGGTAGAGTTTTAGTCTGAAGTCATATCCTCTATACTCCGTAGATTCGCTGATATGTTATTTTAGTCTTAGGATTCATGAATCTTCCGTCCATTTTTTTTTATTCAACTTCGTTTGGCTTTAGTATTATTTCTTGTGGATTTCTTGTTTCAGATTTGCATTCAGGCAACAATAATAATTTCATGTTTTTTCTTCTACTCGTGAATATGTTTGCGTTGTGAATGAAAGACAAACTAGACTTGACTACAGAGGTCAACATATAATGCAGCGGCTAGCCCATTGGGGTTTGCTGTCCTACATTCCACAAGTGGAGTCGTCTACTTGTGTAAGTTGTCTAGTAGAAAATTCCACCAGAATGCCTTTTGGTTAGGCACCTAGAGCCGAATTTCCCTTGCAATTCATCCAATCTGATGTATGTGACCCTCTTAGTGCTAGGGTTCGGCACGGAGCACAAATTTTCATTACATTTACAGATGATTACACATGTTAGATAGGAGGGTAAAGACTCTCCACCCTGATTGTGGAAGAAGAGTACTTTTCAGCGGAATTTAACAGTTTATGTAATGAAAAGGGGATCATTCATCAGTTGACGATCCCCTACACCCCTCAGCAAAATAGTTTTGCAGAGAACGCTCCTTAAAATGGTTCGGTCGATATGGCGCATACTCAATTGTTGATTTCCTTATGGGGAAACACTTTGGAGACTGCTGCCTACATCCTAAACCATGTGCCGACGAAGACGATTAACTCCACTTCATATGATTTTTGGACTGGAATAAGTTATGGACCTTCACCATAGGCGCCCATTGGGGTGAGCCGCTTACACCCATGATTTCTCAAATAAGTTTGGGAAAGATTGGTCCTAGAGGAAAGAATAGTATTTTTGGTTACTCTGATACCTCCAAGAGTTATGTGTTTATAGCCGAGCAGGACAGTGGGAGTGTTACCGAGATCGAATCACGAGACGTAACGTTTGTAGAGAACGAATTTCCTAAGAAGTGAGAGATTGATTTGGATCGACCTCTATATGAGATTCAAGATCAAGTTGAGCAGACACCTGTTAATTCGAGTGGGAGAGTTGAAACCGCAGATGATGAATCAGTTCGTCGTCTGCCGGATTCATCGCCTACTGAAGCTAATGGAACAGATTCCGCTCCTGATGATCTTGTTGACAGTGGGAGCATTAGGGATATCATTCTCAGTGGGAGTGATCAAGGTCATACCCTGGTAGTAGTGAGTTGTTAGGCCGTGGGCTAGAACATAAGTTTTCCTCCCGACGATATGCATTCGAAGGTGATAGAGAACTAAACACCCTAATATCTGACGATGTGGTTATTGTGCCGTAAAACGTTAGAGAAACTCTTAATGGAACCTTCTAAGAAAAATGGATGAAAGTAATGGAAGATGAGATGAACACTTTGGACTAGATGGAATTTATAAGGAAGAACGGTGTTTGGGCACTGGTTGACCTTCGAGAGGACACAAAGCAATAGAGCTAAATGAGTTCTTATTATTATGGCTATTGGAGTGAGTCTAGACTTGGAACTGCACTAGATAGATGTTAAGACTGTCTTCCTCAATGGTGAGTTAGAAGAAGAGATCTATATGGAGCGGTCTGAATGCTTTGTGCAGAAAGACCATGAGCACTTAGTGTGCAAACTTCACAAATTGATCTATGGTCTGAAACAGTTCGCTATGCAGTGGTACCACAGAGTTCATGATTTGGTCGTGGAAAATGGATTTCTCTTGATAGATGAGAATCATTGCGTGTACACCAAAAGGGTCTGAACCGAACTTTATGTTTATGATTCTATATGTAGATGACATACTCATAGTTGTAAATAGATTGGAGTTCCTCACACAGATAAATGTCTGATTGTCTTCTCTGTTTGGGATGAAGGACATGGGTGAGGCGGCGCACATCCTTGGGATTTAGATCTCGAGAGATCGTCGTAAGAGTCAGTTATGGCTTTCAGAGGAAAGCTACATAAACAAAGTGTTGGAAATGTTCAACATTAGTAACTGCGAACCAATTGAAACTCCAGTTTACATTGATCAACCTCTCAAAATGGATATATGGACCAGATAAATAAATTTTGTACCTAAGTGCAGTCGGAAGCCTGATGTGCGCAATAGTGTGTACTCGGTTTAATATTTGTTATGTAGTCGACATGGTATGTAGGTACCAAGTTGAACCCGAATTGAAGAAATGGTAGGAAGTAAATAGGATCGTGTGATATCTAAAGGGCATCGTCATGCTCTTTACTAGAGACTTGCTAGAGATCCGAGAATCTCTGGATGACTGGGTATAACGATGCGGACTATGGTGGTGACTTTGATGAGAGAAAACCCACCTCGGATATGCTCTGCTCTCTGATGGCGCCATATCGTGGATGAGCAAGAAGCAGTCGCGCATTGTGTTGATCGCCATTGAAGCCAAATTTGTGGGTCTTGTGTGGACCACTCAGTTGGTTGTATGGCTGAAGAGACTCCCGGATTGATTGCTGAGTCACTGGAGTCGCAATCTCCGTGATATATAAACCCAAGTATCATTACAAGTCATAGCAAGTAGATATCAAGCGAAACTATGTTAGAGACGTGGTTAGACACAAGGTGATGAGTTTGGAGTACTTGTCTACGGATGAGATGGTTGTGGACCGTCTCTCCAACCTTGAATAGGTAGTCTTTAGTGAGGCATATGTGGTCTCTAGGATTGTATAGACTTAATTGATGTACTTCATTGATTTTATTTCCCATACAATGTTCTTTAACTTAAATTATATTTGAGGATGCATGTTTTCACAGTTTGAGTGTTTTGTATGTTCTTACTGTGATTATTTATTGAAATATGTCAAAGTGGATTAGATCACCCTCTCACACGAGTGATAGCTTCTATGCATTTGTGGCTAGGTGAGGCTGGTGATAGTTCATAGTTCTGGAAGTCTGTTGGGATGACCGGAAAGGGCTTTGTGTAGGGAACTATCTGATTTCGCACTACGACAGATTATGGTTTGTCAATCCACTCAGGGGTCGGATGGGAGTCTTTGTGACTTTTGGTTCGGGTACTTTGTGTGCCTGATGGATATCTGTACAACATTAGAACATATGCTTTGTGGGAGAGTAGATATGATGTAGCGCGGCGCACCCCAAACCGACCATGGGTATGACCCAAGATGTGATTTTAACTCGGAGTCGTGTGAGACCTAGAGATCTTTGCGTAAGAGCCGCGTACGTACCCTCATTACTCTGAACAAAGACTTGAGGTTCGGTTCAATGTTTGCTATCTTAGTTCGTTCTCGATGGGTGCGCTCACAAGTACCTTGGACCCGGTTCTAGAAAAGCGAGTTGGATTGTGCTGATGGTTTTGTGGGAAAGAGGATGGTCATTATGGGATCTTCTCGATATTGTGTCCACTAGGTGGCCACCAACCGCGGCGTCGGATGCAGTTGTGGGCGCAATACATATATAGGTCTGAAAGATCCTTGTGCGGTCAGACCTGGAGAAAGATTACATGACCAAGGGTGCAGGACACATTTCCACTGCTGGTGTGAGATCCGCGAGTCGCTGCAACTCCTAACAGATACGCAACACCTTACTCGTTGTGTCTGTTGGTCGCACGGCTGCTACCTCGTATGTGACTTTACTGTATAAGGGGAATTCGTTCTCCTGGTGCTGGCTTAATGAATGAGCGCCACCCCACTTTGTGCGAGTGAGAGATGTTGGTTTTGGGAGATTGGGTCGCCCATTAGTGGGAGCCCATTCTAATAAGCCCAGTATTGGATACTGACCCAAACCATTCCTATGTATAGGGATGCTCACGGTTGGAAAACCTAATAACGATGACAGTGATGCCATGCCGCCCTACAGTTTAGACTGAGGTAAGTAGCTGTGGAAACCTAGGTCACTGCCCGTTAACCCGTGACGTGACCTCCCGTCCGGCTAGGGCTGACAATTTCTGACACGACACGATCTGCTTTAAAGCGTATATGGGTTTGACTTTAATGGATCCCGTGTCTAAACAACTCTTATACGTTTAGACACGATTATTAATCGTGTCTAAACAACTCAGATTTGCGGATATCTGTATAAACACGATTAACTATTCGTGTCTAATCGTGTTGTGTATACATGTGACACGTTTAGACACATTTAAGTATAATAATAATAATAAAATATTAAAATACTCACTTACTTTTTAATATTGAACTATGAAGACCTTACTTTGTATATTTGAATTTGTGTATATATGTATTTGTGTATATATCTGCTTTAAAGCGTATATGAGTTTGACATTAACAGATCGTGTGTCTAAACAACTCTATACGTTTGGACACGATTAAACGACTTATACGTTTAGACACGAGACATGTTTAGACACGTTTAAAATTTATCCGTTTAGACACGAGATATATTTAGACACGATACGATTATGACACGACACGATTATGACACGACACGACACGATTGACACCCCTACGTCCGGCAGACCGTGATCTCAACCTCAGGCAGATCCGCTTCCGCTAAGTCGATCGTTCAAAGAGATAACTTAATTATGTTTAATGTTGTGCCCTAAACGATTGCATTTTTCGTACATATTCCAACAATTCCCTTACTAAGTTACACTGGTTGGTTTTGATTCGACTCGTGATTTACTGCAGAATTTATACAGCAACAACGTTCGAAGAACCAATACAACAGCGAAGAAGAGAGCTGCACCGACCAAGTCAACAACTGATAAGAGATGCTAGTGAGGTTTAGGGTCCAGGACCTGAACCAGAAGCTTCCATCATCTTCTGCGACATGCGCAGGTGTTCCACTCCGACCCTATGAACTTGGAGAAGATGTTGATGATTGAGAAGCCGAAACGATGCATTTTTGCATTAACATTTACATGTAGATCTGATTTTGTGGTGAAAAGAAGGATTCCAATGTTAACGGATCAGTAGTTGGTGTCGTCCTCGATTTCCGGTTTGGCTCTGAAACTGGGAAATGCAGTTGTTATATCCCTGCAGATTTTCTTGTTCATGAGTTTTCTGCAGATACTTAGAACAAACAAGAACAAATATGAGAAGAAAAAAAAAATACTTGAGATATGGAATTGTTATGTTCTTGAGTACTGATGGATTAACAGCGACGTATGACTTCCACTCGTCGAGATCAATCCGTCCATCTTTCTTCAAATCCACATCTTCGAATGTCTGTGGTACATATTATAAGGCACTGTGTTAATGTACTATATCAGATTTAAACCTTACAACTCTTTTATTAAATTCTTTAAAAATAACCTTTTTTATGATAAAATTGATTATATCGTTGGAGAGTAGGAGATCGGATTCAGTAAGAAAAGCACAGATCAACTCCTTGACCTCGCCGAGTTGGATGAATCCTCTTTCCCTTGTATCGTATAATCGGAATGCAACTGAGAATTAAAAGATATGTTTATTTCTTGATGTATAAGATACTTATGATTCTGGGTAAATTGAGAAAAAATGTAGTAATTTTTACAAAGGACTTTATCTTCTTCAGGAGCTGATGGATGGAATATGCTTAGAGAATGAACAAATTCTTGAAAGTCGATGACATTGTCGTTCTTGTAGTCGAACAAATGGAAGATCTACAATTATACAGATGTGATTTCAGTTAATTAACCAGAAAAAAATGATACTTTTAGTAGGGGTGATAAAAAAAGACTGGTTGGACCGAATTCTCGACAAAACCGGTCCGACTAGTAGCGAGACCGAGCGGACGGATTTTTTTCTTCAAGGTCGGGCTCGGTTTCCCCCCCCCCCAAAAGTCCGATTAGGACCGGCCCGACATAGAAGAAAACCCTAGAAATTCATGGTAACCCTTGAAAGTTGAAACACAAATAATTCATGATCTTGAAGCATTCAACAACCCTTGATCGGTTCCATAAGGGAAGTGCGACAGAAGACAAGAAGCGAGCGGGTTCAAAAACAAAACTTTGGTGATTTTTTTGGTCAATCCAATTGATTTTTTGTTTTTACCAAAAATTTAGGTCCAAGACCGAGACCGGCCCGAGTCAAGCAAGACCGACTCGAGCGGACTTTTTTGGTCAAAGTCGGTTTTGGTCTCAGTCCTCCAGATATCAAGACCGAAATTTCGGTCTCGGTCTTGTCTCCGAGACCGGACCTGCCCGCCCATGATCATCCCTAATTTTTACATATTAAAGAGTTAGGTTTAGTAGTTAAACTAACTCTATCTGCAAAAAAGCTTTGCTTTTTGCTGTTCTTGAATAAACCCAGCTGGAACTCTTCCTGCAAAGTGAAATTCATCAAGAAAAAAAACGAAAGATAGAGATTAAATTGTGAGTGGTGCGGATCAAACAACGTACCTTGGTTATGAATCCATCATCAATTAAGGATCTGTTTAGTTTCTTGAACAGAACACTGAGGGACTTGATATCGGTTTCGCTAACTGAACATTAACTCAAAGTAAGAACCCCCCCAAAAAAATGACAACTTGAACTCCAATGAAGTGAAACAGAATGCGAAAGAGAAAGTACAATGTGTTTGAGATGCGAGGAGGGTGTAATCTTGGTGTCCAAGTTTCTTCAGCTTCATCCAAGCACAACCCATGTCTGTATTTCTCCAGAATCTGCTTGTTTAGCTGAACTTGTAGAAGAAGAAGAGAGGAATTGTTCCACTATATCATCTTGCATACAACAAAATATGTATTTATGCGTACTTGATTTGACATTATTCCACTTGAGAGTTGAATCAGGTTCTTTCTTCCGTTAAACAGAAGGAATATTATTATTCAGCGCCAACAGGGATTTGTCTGTGTCAAGAACATATCTTGAATGGAATAATTTACACTACAAACAAAATCGTGATTTGCTTCTTTTTCCAAAAAAAATTGGGAAAATTGTAAAAAGTGTGAAACTCAATGGTTTGAAAATGGTCCAAGTTTGCACAAAATGATTTTTCATGCAACTTTTTTTTTGTGATGGTTAATGGTTCAATACGTTTGAAAATGATGGTAATTGGTACCTCTGTTACTTTTCTGTTCAAAAATTCCGTTAAATATTTTTCATATTTGCAAAATTAACCAAAAAATATAGTGGGGTGGGGTTGTGACACTCAACCATATTACCTTTATGAGGTAGGAAAAAAAAATAAAGAACCCGTCAATATGAGAAAAACTATAATTATTGTTGTTTTTTTTGTCAAAAAAAAATAAGAATGGGCTAGTAGTGGTGATCCTAGGCTCATCCTGCTACATAATGTTCAGACTTTCTTGTTGTGAGTTCTATAGTACCCTACCACATCTGAGAACAACCAGCACTTTGCACTGGTCCCTTCAACGTAACCCCACCGACAGACTAGAGTTGAGAGCCACAAATCAATCATTGTTAACCAAAGAAAATAATTGGTGGTAAAGACAAGAGACAACTTCTTTTTGACTTGTCTTGCAATCCAATCCACAAACGTATTAACTTCATGGTTATCCAAGAGGTATAATGAAAGTTTCTAGCAAAAAAATAAAAGTTTGTGTAAAAGGTTCTTGACATCTTTCTTTCCAAATCAATCAGCAAACTATTCCGCAAGTCGGGCACCTCCTTTTCCTCTTTCTTTTTCGATTGATCCTCATTCATGTCTATGTCTTCCATCATCTCAAAGTGGAATAAGCAAACTCCATTATGAACGGCAAACCATCCTGGTCTAGTCCACTCGCATGAAGAAACCATTTGAGCTGTGGATTCCACTTTGGAACCGAACAAGCAAGTCAGGCCAAACTGCATCCCCCCGACTATACAAGTTTTGTCTCACCGCCAGTGTGTTGGAAAAGAGTCTCCACATGATTGTTCTACACTACTGAATTTTTACTATTTACCGACGCATTGCTTTCGTCGTTAAAGGTTCAAAATTCTGTCGGCAAAAACTAAAACCGTCGGTAAAATGAAAATTTTGTCGGTACAAAAGTCGTCGCTGAATGCCCCGTCAGTAAAGTTTACCGACGAAATTTGGCCATTTTTTTTCGTCGGCCAAAATCATATTTTTACCGACGAACATTCCGTCGGTAAAATGTAGTACTATGTTGACTAAATTTGTTGACTTATTCAAATGTCGTCGGTAAAAATCATGTTTTACCGACCAAATATTCTGTCGGTAATCATTATTGCCGACGAATTCTGTTAATGTCGGTAATATAACTTAACGGTCAAATTTTTTGGAAGGTAAAAACATTTGTCGTTGGCTTTTATTTCGTCGGTAAAATAATTTACCGACGAAATAAAAGTGGTCGCTATATTTTGTTGTCGACCATTAACTGTTTCGTCGTAATATATCTTTCGCTACATTATTCTTTTGGTCGGCATTGTAATTCAGCGACAATTGTTATTCCTTCGGCAATTCCTTTTACCGATGATATGTATTTCTGTCGCTAAAATCCTCCTGTCATATTATTTTACCGACGATATTTTATTCTGTCGGGGAATAATATTGACGACAGAAATATTATCGTCGCCAATATTGCCGTATACAAAACCATTTTACTGAAACGCAAAACCTGCCTAAACCAAAAAACATTGATTCCATAACAACCAATTACAACATAGTTTAAAACACATAATTGTCCAATAATATAGCACTACCAGAAATTAAAACCAATAAATCCATGAAACTGTGTCGACATCGTTTGTTTTTGAAGAATAAGTTGAACTTTTCTTCACTGGCAAAGAAATCTTGCATCTCACAATGTTCTTAACCCTCTGCAATTATCAAACAAAATTTTATTCAGTCATTGAAACTGTAATAACATCCAACAACGAACGAAAAACAGACTAAAAGTCAACAAGTCCGAAAATTTACCTTGTGTTTCATCTGTATCCATATCTACCCTCGGAAAGGCACTTGATTTTGTTATTGCCAACATAATTTGCTCATACTTCTTCTTGAGGTCTTCCATCACCATTTTGTCGGCTTGACGTTCCGCTTCAGTTTCTTCTAGTCGTTGTGTTAATTCATCAATTCGGGTTGCATCAATTGGATTTGAGGCGTGCCGTTTAATGCTTTTCTTCTTTTGCTTACCATGAAATTGCTCAAAAATTGCATCCTTATTGACAGAAGTCATGCTTCCCTCTTGTGTTCTAGAGGTCTCTTCTTCCACTTCAGACTGCATATGTACCTCATTTGAGGTTAACCAAAGCGTATATTATAAACGCACTACATGTTATATGTACTTACAATAATACGTGCTGTCTCTGAATCAGCTGGAGCACCAGTTGATTTTAGCATATGCATCCTCCGCCAGTGATCAAACTGTGATGGTGGAACACCATTTTTCTTGGTCTATGACAAAATAAAACTTATTACTGCATATAATGTAAAGGATGAATCGATATATTATGTGCAAATGAGAAGAAGTACCTCCTCATAAAATACTTTTTCATGGCTGACGGAGCCTGAGGTATGACGGAGCTTTGCACTTCCTCTATTAACCGAATTTCTTTCGCTAATAGCCTAATATAGAAGAAGTTATTGTTATTTGAGAGGTATTGACATATCAAATGTGAAACAACATAATTAAAAATACCTGATGTTTATTTGTGTTCCACTTGTTTAAAAGAAATTCTCAATCAGATGGATCCATATCCTTAGGTGTATTTGAAAGTCGCTCCTCATTGGTTTGATATGGATGATAGTATTTGACTTGAGATCATTTAACCAATCACTATATTTCTTCCCAACCGATGACAAGATAAACGTTTTTGACGCCTCACTTCGTTCATCAATTTGAAAGTGGTCCTAAAAAGAACGCATTGCGTTTCAACACATCATGAACAAAATTCGGCATGCATATAGAATGTGTGGTGCTATAGAACAAAAACTTACACAAACCGCTTCAAAGATCACTTCCTTCTTCTCCTTGGGTAGCCGGTAAGATGTTTCAAGTTGTACCGGTACATATTCCTTATTGCGAGCTATAGTCCCACAAAATCTTGCTAACTTAGAGCTAAAGGATCCAATAGGCAGTCCATTAGGACTCCATTCAAGTGGTATTTTTCTTCCAGCCTCCAGATTTGCTATTTCCGGAAGAGTAGTAGGCCCACGTGCCTTTCTTTGTTTTATATTGTTTGACCCTGCGTATATCCATAAGATTAGTGATGAACCATTTTCTTGGTATGAATGTTAGCAACATTTGATAAGAAACTACCATGAATTGGTTGTTGAATTCGGTTAATAACTTACCATCTTCCTGGATTTCAGGTATGACACTAGTAGATCCAACAACGGTGGTGGTTTCACATGACATTTTAGCGGGTGAGGAAGTGGACTGCGGCTTGGATGCTCCTACAACTGTCTTCGCTACAGCTCTTGAGTCTCTTACTAAGCCACCCTTTGAGCCTCCTACACGCTTACTAATCAGTTCGGTCAAGTCTTTGATGCAAAGGTCTAAGTCAATATCCTCATACGCGTACACGTAACTTGAACACCAATTGCTAATGTGAGGGGGAGCTACAACACATACATAGTTTCTTTAATGGTCAAAATTGACTAAGTTAAGCAAGATATGACAATCAGTTAAAATAAAATATGCTCTTCCATATGGAAATCGGTTAAGCTCCACGTGGTCCTTAAATGTGAACCTCTAAACGTGAAATCCGACCAATTGAAATCAGCTCCATATGGAAACCAGTTAACATGCCATATACCTTCTAACATGCCATATGGAAATCAGCTCTCCAATTGCAAAGGTATGTTATCCCGTACCTTCTAATACACAGCTCCTAACACGGCATATACACTAATTGGCGAACTAGCAAAGAAAAACCATGCTTTCCTACTACTGTACTGTGAGGAAGAAAATAAAAACAGACTCTCATAATCCATCGATCGTAGCAATTGATTATGCAGGTGTAGTGCCGGGTACTTACCTTCGTCGGAATCAAGCTTCATCCACGAAGACTCGATGGGAGCAGGTGAAAGTGCCTATAGTACGATCTAGGGTTTGGAAGCGTTCTCGTCTTCTGTGGGAGGGGAGAATACCGTAGATGCACAAGTGTTAACACTTATGTGCAACTCTTCTCAGTTAAATGTGTTTTTATCAATTAATAGTCGGTTGCTTTCACGTTTTAATATAATAAATTAACTTGCAAAACTGCTAAGAAAATAGCCCGCAGCTGCGTGGAATAAACACATTCACTTAACACTCATGGAAAGGGTTCGATCTTTTGGTAAAGTAGCCCGCAGCTGCATGTTCTTTGTAGTGAAGTATACAATCATTCTTGCAGGCATCAATTTTTTGGTGTCCTAACCCTAGATCTGCAACAAACTTCTTCGCTTGACGATAAGAACTCGGTGATGTATTCTCAGGTGGAAGACACTTGTGGAAGAATTCAAGCATTTTACACATGCCTGAATTACTAATCTTGTAAAGGCATTTAATGTGTAGTAACTCAACAATAAAAGACATTTTTGATACAAGCTTTTCTCACAATCTGCCAACATCCTTTTAAATTTGGTAGATTCTTCTTCTACATCATCACTTTCAACATTCCACCCTCGTGCACCGGTCATATCTAATACCATCTCACGAATCTCATCATAATTATTAGCAACCGGTATTGGAGAAGCACCTTCAACCCTTTTTTCTCCATGGAAGATCCAATGTTGATATCTTAAACCAATGTCATTTTTCAACAAGTGTGTAGTTACATCATCCTTTATCTGGAATTTGACATTATTGCATTGTCTACATGGACAACGGACCTTCACAACTCCGTCACGGTCAACCAAAGGAGCATTACCAAAAGAAAATTCAATAAATTGTCTAACTCCATCCATATATTCAGTCGTTCTTCGGTCTTTTCTCATCCAACTTTTGTCCATTACAACCTAAAATCGAACAAAATGCATCGACACTCATTAACCACATGATATTTAGATGAAACTATACTCGAAATTATACTTTTGACAAAACAAAATCCACACAACAAAGCATGACAAATTGGATACTCAATTAGAATTCAATTCAGACCTAAACCATTATGTTCGAACTCTAACAACATTGTATACCTATACGAAACGAAAGAATTTGAGGTGAATTCGGGAAATGCTTACCGAGCTGGATTAGGGATAAACCGTTTGTTCTTCTTTCCTTGTCACGTTCTGTTCTTCGAGCTGAATTTGAGCTTAATTCGTTCGTTTCACCAAACTCTCTTTCACCGTTGTTGTGGGTCTTCAATTATGTTGTTGTGGGTCTTCAATTCGTCCGTTGCGTTTCACCAAACTCTTTTTCACGGTTCTGTGCCGTTGAGATCAATTCGTCTGTGCTTCTACGTTCTGTGCGGTGTGTTTAACACTGGTGTGTTTATTATGTGCGTCTATATTCTTCTCAGTTGCTCAAAAAAATTTCTAATCCAATAATACAATGTAATAACTACAATTTAATATGAAAGAGTTGAAGAATCTGACTGAATAGCTTGCTGGTATCTTGACAACATTGGATTTGCGAGGGCACGAGATTGAATCACGACATGAATGATTTATGCATTTTTGTTTTACTTCACCTTTTTACCGACGGAATTTGTCGTCGGTAAAAAAAAGGTTTTGCGACCAATTTTTTTTACGTAGGTTATTAAAGGTAACAAATTTACCAATGATATCATAGAATAATGTCGGTAAATTTATTTTTTGCCGACAAAAAAAAACCCGTCGCCTATCTAACATTTTTACCAACGACAACAACTTTCGTCGGTAAAGAAAACTAAGCGACCGGGAAAAAAATTTCGTCGGCATTTCACTTTTACCGACGAAATGTTACCGGCAATAATATTTGTCGTCGGTAAAAAGAGTTTTTCCAGTAGTGCTAATCTTCGGCAAGCTCTCCTGAGACCATATTTTGTTTTCAAAATATTATCACGTCATTTCAAATCCTATAAGAAAATCTAAGCAATTATAATATAAAATTAATATATAATATTGAGTATTAACTAATTATATTTATTTATTATTTACCAAAAGCACATATAGATAATAATTTTCAAATCCTATAAGAAAATCTATGCAATTATTATATAAAATTAATATATAATATTGAGTATTAACTAATTATATTTATTTATTATTTACCAAAAGCACATATAGATAATAATTTTAATGTCAAACTGAATTCATATAAATTGAAGTTCTTACTTCAAATTTTTTGTATGTTTGTAGTGAATTTTTTTTAAAATTTTAGAAGAGTTAACCAAATTAATATATAGATAGATAGATGAAGATTTTATTCAATTATTTTCTTAAAAAGATTTAAAAAAAAAACATTCTCACTCATTTTTTTCTGTTTAGTAGAGTTTACTATAAGTAAATGATTGAGTTAAAATAGTAAAGTTTCCTACTATGGTAAATATTCCATTTTCTTACTAAAGTTTAAATGTTTCATACACCATAATCAATGAAGGTAATTAGCTATTTCTACCATCTTAGTTACTGCAATTAGGTAGCTGTAAAAAACAAGGTTGTGGTGAGATATTGCAGTAGCTTCCTAAAAAATGTCTCACACAGCAACTAATTACATAGATAGATTAGTCTCTATCTTATCTTTAAAGCTACTACAAAACTAACCCGCAGTAAAAAAAAGTTGTGCTGAAGTATCAGTAAAAACGAAAATATTTTTACAAGAAAATCTCATACATTGTTTTCAAATTACAGTAACATCATCTAAAACATAACGTATAGCACTTTTTAATTACACCAACATATTTCATAAGTAAACGAACCTTTTCATCTAAATGTGTTGTTTCATAATTTTAAAATTGATTTTTTTAAATGTATCTGAAATATAGGTTCTTAACCCTTATAAGATTATTTGCTAGAAATCTTTCCTAGTCCTTAACTTCCGAGTTCATCACGAAGCTTGGAAACGTCAACGTTATGTCCCTACAAAAGGCAGAAATTCATGAATATCTGTATCAGAATTTGATATTAAAATGATCAAGGAAAATCACCAACTTTAGATTAGGGAGAGTCATGATCTTCAAAGCAGATGGACTCTTGGCCACAAACTCCTTCCACTCTTCTTGATCAATCTTTCCATCTGCTTTTGCATCAGCTTCCAACATTGTCTGATCAATCGTAGGAAGTAGTTATTACAGTTACATGACACAGAAGAGAAGACAGCAAAACCGTTACATAAGTACGATGATGTTGTTTTTCACCTTGTGGACAATCGATTCAATGACATCATCTGAAAGTGTCATGTCGGATTCACTTAGAAGAGCTAGAACCATCTCCTTCAACTTCAAACAAAAAAACAAAATTAAAACAATTGGAACCAAAAAAACATCTGATGATGCAACAAGTTGATGTGGTTAGTTACCTCTTCACGCTCGATATAACCAGTTTGCCGTAAATCATACAATCTGAACAGAACTGATAAACACAGTTGTTAAGTTAGTTGTTTAATTAATCAAGATGCATAGATTAGGAATAGAGTTAAAGGAGGAATGTGATTATCTTATATCATAATCATACATGCGATTTTATCTGATTCGGGAGCTTTAGGGTGGAAAACGCTTAATGACCGGACAAATTCCCCAAATTCAATAACCCCATTATGCTTAACATCGAATAAATCAAATACCTGCAACAGAAAAACAAATTTTAAGAGGTATCACATCGCAGGGATACAAAATGAATCATGATCTTTATCTTTAATATGATAAAAACATCAATATAACAAGTTTATATAGATGAAATGCTTAATCCACAGATGATGCATACCCTGTCTGCAAAAAGATTTTGCTTAGATTTGTTGCTGAATAGTGCGAGTTGAAACTCTTCCTGCAAAAACCAAAATTTTCCACAAATTAAATCTTTTTATGATATTCTTTTTTTTAAAATTTAGTTCCTTACCTTGTGAATGAGATCATCATCAGTTATGGAACTGCTCAGTTTCTTAAAAAGATCATGCAAAGCCTCGACTTCATTCACCGTAACTATAAAACAATGAAGAACCTTCAACCGTTCTGTAATCTGATGATAAATCTGATTGTGAAAATATGCAGTAATAGGCAGACCAGATTGCATTATCCATCATGGTTATGGCTTGCCACTTACAAGGTGTCTCAGAAGCAAGTGTAATTGGGTCTTCATAACCACGTTTTAGCTGAGCTTTTCCACAGAAGCAACCCCAAAATGAACTCATACTTCACTTCTGGCCAAGATTCGACTAAATTTAGAACAATTAGATAGTTAATTTGAAATTTTGAATCCAATTAAGATTGTCAATCTAATCATAAAATATCATTGACCAGTTAACTGAATCCGTTGCACAGTCCTCACACTACATGCTAGCTTCTAGGACTGAGTTAGAATCCAAGATCAGATCTCCAGAAAACATTGAATCAATAATATTAATGGCTAGCCTTACCAAAACTTCAACTTTAGGATAATCTTAAGATTGTCAAGGCCTGATGGTTTGGTCTGGATATGAATTTTGCACCAAGTATTTATGCAGCAAATGAGTAGGCAAAATTGATAATCACTGCATAATAAGGGAGGAAGCATGAACAACCTTACAATCTAGTCAAAATAGCAAAGCTGTAAAACAATGGCAAAAGTCAAAGCAGATCAACAGCAGTGTTCTTCACCTTTATAGATCCTCTGTAGCTTTCGGCACCAAATTGAAGATGTAGGACCGATTTTAAAACAGATAAGTAACCCTGTACATGTCAAATCACCACAGAATGAAAAATGAAGCGTTGATATATGAGAAACATGCAGAATTGGCAGTAAAAAAGATCAATTTTTTATTGTGATTTGAACTCAAGAAGACAGACCCAGAATCAGAAACAGACCTTTTGTTTGTGCAATGGACACGATTTATAGCTCCGTCCGGTGCAGTTGCTCTGAATCTTGAATGTTCTTCTTCTTCTTCACCACCCTACTGAAGTCGCCGTTTTCTTTCTTCACCTTCTCTATGTTCCAATTTCTGTCTGGTCGCTTTCGCTACGTAAGAACAAGAACGAACTTCAATTCGGCATGCAATATTCGGTCTAGGAAAAAAAATGTCAACAATTAGCGTTAATGAAGCAAATAATAAAGATTCTTGGCCAAAATAAAAGCAAATAATAAAGACACTGAATCTACAAAAATAACGTACCGACCAATTTCTGAAATATTTTCGCTTTGCTGTCTTTAAAATTAAGGTAAACAAATAAAGTGAACACAGGTGGTTTAATAAACATAGATTAATCCATTGTAAATGGTAAAAACAAATTAATTATTTTTTAAATGGTATATAATACGAGTGGGATTTGAAAAAGGCACGTCATGACTCATGCGTAATTGATTATATAGATTGTTAATTATTACTATTTATTGAGAGTAGTAGGAAAAATAGATCCAATGCGTTAACTAAATAGATCGTGGGGTACGTAATTCTTACTCTATTTTATTTTATTTATTGTTTAGGTCAAAGTCTTACTCTATTTTATTAATAGCTTATTATTGTTGAATAAAATAGTACACACCGGCCAAATAATAGACACCAATATATATAATTATAAACATATCTCACCCTGTCAGTGTCATCCTAATCAGCAGTAGATGCTATGGCCTAATTACCTTTTTAGTCAAACGAATGAATTTTCAGGAGTTTGTCTCGTTGGAAAAGCTTTCCCAAGTAGAGACTGTATAAACTTCTCTCTCCTAGGGAGGTGAGAGATTTTTCGGGGCATTCTCTCGAACTTTTTCAAAAACTATTCACTTTTCAAAAAATATTTGAAAAAGTGTATATCGAAATTTTTTTTTTAGAAAAGTATGCATACGCGCGACGCGCCTACTGAATAGGCGCATCCCTAGGACGCGCCTATTCAGTAGGCGCGACCTAGGGATGCGCCTATTGCAATAGGCGCATCCCAGGGGTGCGCCTACTGCCTAAATTTTTTTTTTTTCGCAAAAACACCGGTCTATCAGAAACCACGTTGATTTTAAGTCTGCTTATGGTTTTCCTCCTAAATAGAAATTGAGAGATAGTCTCACGCGTATTCATAGGTCCAAACTACAAATTTTCCAACTTGTTCTGAACAACAATGAAACAAAGTTGTTTATTCACAAGTTTCTGAATGAGACTTTTCTTCAGATACACTAGCTAGTTTGACATTTTCAGGAATTACTCCTGCAAAAGAGCTATTTGGGGTTACTTTAGGTTCCTGTCCTAAATGTTCCAACTTGTTCTGAACAACAATGAAACAAAGTTGTTTATTCACAAGTTTCTGAATGAGACTTTTCTTCAGATACACTAGGTAGTTTGACATTATCAGGCATTACTCCTGCAAAAGAGCTCTTTGGGGTTACTTTAGGTTCCTGTCCTAAATTTTCCAACTTGTTCTGAACAACAATGAAACAAAGTTGTTTATTCACAAGTTTCTGAATGAGACTTTTCTTCAGATACACTAGGTAGTTTGACATTTTCAGGCATTACTCCTGCAAAAGAGCTCTTTGGGGTTACTTTAGGTTCCTGTCCTAAATTTTCCAACTTGTTCTGAACAACAATGAAACAAAGTTGTTTATTCACGAGATTCTGAATCTTCCGAATATCTTCTGTCGTACGGTGAGGACAGAAGAAAACTGATCCCCTTCCAATGGTTAGGAAGGGTCTTGGATCAAGAGGACAGAAGATCAATTTGTTAACAAAAGGGTCTTGGATCAAGAGGACTGAAAATCAATTTGTTAACAAACCACCGAGATGATTGTCTCACGCGTTGCTTTATCCCAGTATTCACAAGTCCAAATTCCTCTACGCGCACCAAATTCCTCCATGTATGCTTTTTTTCCTACTATATGCTTACTTTTTGAAAAACATCTGATTTTGAGCCTGTTTATACGGTTTTCCTCCTACATAGAAATTGAGAGATAGTCTCTCCAATTAAGAAGAAAGGAAGTTCTCAGAAGTTAAATACTTTAGGTTCCTGCCCTAGATTTTCCAACTTGTTCTGAACAACATCCGCGAGGTAAAACATTGAAACAAAGTTGTTCATTCACAAGTTTCTGAATGAGACTTTTCTTCAAATACACTAGCTAGTTTGACATTTTCAGGAATTACTGCTGCAAAATAACTCTTTTGGGGTTACTTTAGATAAATTTCAAAAAGTAACTATGTCCGTTAGGCGCGACCCCGGGGTGCGCGTATACATAGTTTGCTAAAAAACCATTTCTTCTTAGAACTTCCTTTCTTCTTTACTGGAGAGAGTATCTCTCAATTTCTATTTAGGAGGAAAACAATAAGCAGGCTTGAACTCAGATAAAAAGCTATAGTCATTGGAGAAGCTTTACAAGATATTCGGAAGATTTAGAAACTTGTGAATAAACAACTTTGTTTCATTGTTGTTCAGAACAAGTTGGAACATTTAGGACAGGAACCTAAAGTAACCCCAAATAGCTCTTTTGCAGGAGTAATTCCTGAAAATGTCAAACTAGCTAGTGTATCTGAAGAAAAGTCTCATTCAGAAACTTGTGAATAAACAACTTTGTTTCATTGCTGTTCAGAACAAGTTGGAAAATTTGTAGTTTGGACCTATGAATACGCGTGAGACTATCTCTCAATTTCTATTTAGGAGGAAAACCATAAGCAGACTTAAAATCAACGTGGTTTCTGATAGACCGGTGTTTTTGCGAAAAAAAAAAAATTTAGGCAGTAGGCGCACCCCTGGCGTGCGCCTATTGCAGTAGGCGCACCCCTGGGATGCGCCTATTGCAATAGGCGCATCCCTAGGACGCGCCTACTGAATAGGCGCATCCCTAGGACGCGCCTACTGAATAGGCGCGTCCTAGGGATGCGCCTATTCAGTAGGCGCGTCGCGCGTATGCATACTTTTCTAAAAAAAAAATTTCGATATACACTTTTTCAAATATTTTTTGAAAAGTGAATAGTTTTTGAAAAAGTTCCATTCTCTCTCCTAATGTGATGAGAAAGTCAAATCAGCAACAGTTTGGAGAGGGAATCCAACCAATCAGGGCATAGAGAGACAGAATCGGCCAATCCGAGTGTTAATTGCCTTGTTACAACAGCAGAAAAACCATGCAGATGACAAATTGAGCAACGTGAGCTACGACGGTTTGTCAAACTCTGCTTCCTTCTTTTCTCTGTTTTTTCCTTCTTTTCTCTGTTTTGCAGGTTGACTAAGGCTACATTGAACACATCTGGACTACAACTATGATGAGCAGTCACCGTGGAAGCTCCAGCGATCACAACACACCCCGGAAAACCGAGTTGAACTTGCCGTCCAACCCCCAGTTAATTGATACTGAGAGGTATGTTGCAACTATTATAGCTCAAAAGGGAATTAAGGCAGCTGCTATTCACAATGTTTTGAAACTGACATGGGCTCGGTTTGGTTAAGTGATAATATCAGATGTGTCGGATAAGATAATCATGCTAGAATTTGAGAATGAGGGAGACCGAAAACAGATTTTTGAACTATCGTCATGGTCCATTCAAGGACATTGTCTGAGTATACCGAAGTGAATGCCTAGTTGTAGCATAGCACAAGTAGATTTCAACTGGCTGCAATTCTGGGTCCACGTTCACGACTTAAGTTTAGAAAAGCTCAGTGTTGAGAATGCAAAACGAGTAGGGAATCAGATAGGGATGTTCATTGAAACAGAGGAAGGGGTAGAGAGTATACATAAAACTGTTATGAGATTGAAGGTGGAGGTGAATGTTAAACCCCCGCTATTAGCGGGATTTTGGTGGACAAATTCGCAAGGTGATGAAAAATGGGCAACCATCAAATACGAACGATTATCGGACTTTCGCTATGGATGTGGGTGTTTGGGACATACTACTCAAGCTTGTATTGAAGAGGTAGTAATGTCAGAAGAGAATAAGGAAAAAACGATGTATGGCCCGTGGATAACGAGTGTGAAGCTGAAACCCCAACGATCCAGGAGGATAGGTGGATGACAGAAAGGCAGCGAAGCACGAACACAATCCACCAACTGTCGAACCTGGTTCGATATCATGGACCAGGCAAAGAAGGGTGAGGCGGTTGGAAACCAGGGCGATGAGGAGGGGAAGGTGCAGACCGAAGAGGATGAGATGGATCAACCACAAATCCACTGAATGGAAGCTGAGGGGAACACATATGAAAGGAGTACCAAAGGTGGTAGAGAACCGTCCGAATAAAATAACCAAGATGATCGATGCTCACCCCGCATACCAGATTTAGACCTGAACAACCCACCGACATACCACACAATAATACCATATCCCATCCACCAACCACCGAAGCCGAGACTTCAGTATATGCTGACACAAGGGGAACAAAGAAACAAAAACATAATACCGAGCGGGGGAGCGGTGGAAAACCATCTATACATTGATAGAGAGGAGAGGGAATGAATGTGTTTTTCTGTGGAGGAGAGGCTGAGTCGAAACACACTCAATATCCTAAACCAGCCGAGGATAACTCAACTGCCAGATGAACCTGAACCGATGCAACGAATGGAGCTGAGTAAAAATTTGGTTGGTCCGTTCAACTGATAAGAACCGGTCAAAACCGAACAAAAAAACCGTTCCAAAAACATATGGTTCGGTTCATGGTCGGTTTGTTTTCTTTATTTCAGATTTTCGGTCTAGTTCGGTCTTTGAGTTTAAAAAACCATGGGGTCCGGTCCGACCGAATTAACTATATATAATATATTAATTAATAAGTAATATATTAATATGAAACATTGGTGGCCCAATGGCAGCAGCATTGTGCAGTGTACTCCAGCACACTCACACATATATCAAGACATTGTTTTGTCTTTTGCAACTTTCAATGTCGACAATTTGTTCAAAAGTAGCAACTTTTCATATCCCCCATTCATTTTCTCTCTTCTTCTCCCTAACTCTATTTGCTTTCTTCAAGTCTTAAAGCTTCAACCGTAACCCTCCCAGGCTCGGAGCCCCCACACGACCACACCAATGGAAATTTCGCTGAGGCTCCTACACGGCCACACCCATCCATTTCTGTTTGAGATGATTATTCTTGTTCTTCTCCAACGATACTATTGTAACCTTATAAATGTCGTTCTAATTTCCGAGACTCCGCTTCAGTTTCAAATTCTCTCCACAACTCCACTTAGTCTTCTACCGATTCCAGATTCTCAGTACTCAGGTATAATTCGGTTCTAAAACTCAAAGATCTGATTTTTAAATCAGTATTCTGTTACTCAGAATTTTGTTATACTAACCCTAATTTTGTTATACTAAATATTCACTCTCTTTTTATTTTTCCTATTTGTTCCAGATTATGGCAGAGACACCTGTAGGAGCATCATCTGTACAAGATAATGCTAATGAAGTCTCACTAACACCAACGACAAGTACAATCAGTGCTACTAGTCTCAACAAGGAGAAGAAGTTAAGGTCTGAGGTATGGGATCACTTTAAAAAGGATAAGAATGATAGTAAATTCGCTTAGTGCAACTATTGTGGCAAGAGGTATGCTTGTGCATCTGAAAATGGTACGAGTTGTTTACGTAATCACTTAACTAGATGCAAAAAGTATCCTTTTCAGAAAAACGATAAAAAACAAAATACTTTACCATTTGTGCCTGAATCTAAAGAATTTGATAGTTTGTCAAAATTTGACCTAACAGTTGCTCGAACTGAGCTAGCGAGAATGATTGTTGATATGGAGTTACCTTTTAGATCTGTTGATCATGCTGCATTTCATCGATTTACAAATGATTTGAATCCTAAGTTTCAATGTCCTTCTCGTATTACAGTAGCAAAAGATGCATATAAGTTATTTATGGATGAAAGAGATGCTGTAAAGAAAATACTTTCGAAAAATTCTCAAAGAATTTGCTTAACAACATATTGTTGGACCTCTTGCCAAAACTTTAGTTATTTGTGTCTGACTGCACATTATATCAATGATGGTTGGGTGTTGCAAAACAAAATTATCAACTTTTGTCAAATTTTTAGTCATTCAGGTGATGTAATAAGTAGTGTTGTTGAGATGTGTTTGATTAATTGTGAAATAAAGAATGTGATGACATTGACATTTGATAATGCTAGTTCAAATGATGTAGCAATTGATTACTTGAAGAAGAGATTCACACTTTTGAATTCTGTTGTATTGCATGGTCAGTTTCTATACGTAAGATGTTGTGCACATATTTTGAACTTAATTGTCCGTGAAGGTTTAAAAGAGTTAGATGGTTCATTTTTTAGAATTCGCACTGCAGTTAAACATGTGAGGAGTTCTCCAACAAGGTTGCTTAGCTTTAAAGGCATAATTGAGACTGAAAACATAGATGAAAAAAGTCTACTATGTTTAGATGTAGATACTAGGTGGAATTCAACCTTTTTGATGTTGAAATCAGCATTAAAATATCGACGTGCTTTTGCTATGATGGAGATAAAAAATAAGAAGTACCGAGAAGACCTTTCTAAATCAAAAGCATTACCTAATGAGGAATTTGGGATCATGCAACTAGTGTCTTTCAATTCTTAGAGCTGTTTTATAACGCTACCAAGCGTATATCCGGTTCGTCAAATGTTACTTCTAATATTTATATGGTAGAAATGTGTGCAATTGCTATGAGAATTGATGAGTATTGTAGTGATAATGATATACGTATTCGACAAATGGCTAGAAATATGAATGAGAAGTATGTGAAATACTTTAGGAATATTTGTAGTGTCAATCAACTTTTGTTTGTAGCAGTTGTACTTGATCCTAGACACAAATGGAAATATGTTGAATGGATGATAAATGCATATTATTCTGAAATGTTAGCCACATAACTGAAGGATAATGTTTTTCATACATTAAGTACTTTGTTTGAAGAATACCAAAGTGACATAAAGTCACCTTCAAACATTTACCAGTCCAGCAAAAAGGATAAAGGTGAGTTAGTCACTTTAAAATCATCATGTCAAATGCATGCTACAGATTTTCTAACAATGAAGTTTATGAGTGAAACCGGAACTCAAACGGAGAATAAAGGTGAGTTGAAAAAATATTTGGCTGAAACTTGTGAAACTTATGTATCTGATTTTGATATTTTGAGTTGGTGGCGGTTGAATGGAGGGCGATTCCCTAGTCTTGCTAGGATGGCACGAGATGTGTTAGCAATTCCAGTTTCCACAGTAGCTTCAGAGAGTGCTTTTAGCGCCGAAGGCCGAGTGCTTGATGATTTTCGTAGCTCTCTTAGTCCACTTATGGTAGAGCTTTAATTTGCACAAAATATTGGTTACGGAGTCTGACAAGTTTGATTGACATTGAAGAATATCTTTCGGGCATAAACAAAATTGAAGGTAATGAATTTCAGTTTTTATTATACTACTTTACATGTATGTCATTTGTATACTCTTCAGTTTTTTTATTGATTTATTAAAATGGGTATTTCTTGAAACAAGTATAACGAGTTCAGAAAATCCACAGGCATGGATGGTTGCTGATGACTGATGAATGGTGTTTAATCAACCACATGAATGGTTGTATGGATGCTAATAGATTAGAATGTTTTACTTATCTAGATTGATGTTGAAAATGTGTTTTAAGTGTTTGTTTCTTGCGATAATTGTTCAATTAGTTCAAAGTTTATCCAATCAATTTAGTTTTGAATGTCTTTTTTGTGAGTTTTCGGTTTAAACCGAAAACCGAACCAAAAAATCGTATTATGAATGGACGGTTTTTTAAAAATATTACAGACTTTTGGTCGGATACTTTTATGAAAAAATACGATATGGAAATATTGCAGCCCGACCGAAATAGTTAATAAACTGATCCGACCGGATCGGTTTCACCCCTAGAGAGTATACATAAACTGTTATGAGATTGAAGGTTGAGGTGAATGTTAAAAACCCACTATTAGCGGGATTTTGGTGGACAAATTCGCAAGGTGATGAAAAATGGGCAACCATCAAATACGAACGACTATCAGACTTTTGCTATGGATGTGGGTGTTTGGGACATACTACTCAAGCTTGTATTGAAGAGGTAGTAATGTCGGAAGAGAATAAGGAAAAAACGATGTATGGCCCATGGATAACGGGTGTGAGGCTGAAACCCCAACGATCCTGGAGGATATGTGGAGGACAGAAAGGCAGCAAAGCACGAACACAATCTACCAACTGTCAAACCTGGTTCGATATCATGGACTAGGCAAGAAGGGTGAGGCGGTTGGAAACCAGGCCGATGAGGAGGGGACGGTGCTGACCGAAGAGGATGAGATGGATCAACCACAAATCCACTGAATGGAAGCTGAGGGGGGAACACAGATGAAAGGAGTACCAAAGGTGGTAGAGAACTGTCCGAACAAAATAACCAAGATCATCGATGCTCACCCCGCATACCAAATTTAGACCTGAACAACCCACCGACAGACCACACAATAATACCATATCCCATCCACCAACCACCGAAGCCGAGACTTCAGTATATGCTGACACAAGGGGAGCAAAGAAACAAAAACATAATACCGAGCGGTGGAGCGGTAGAAAACCATCTATACATTGATAGAGGAGAGGGAAGGAATGTGTTTTTCTGTGGAGGAGAGACCGAGTTGAAACACACTCAATATCCTAAACCAATCGAGGATAACTCAACTACCAAATGAACCTGAACTGATGAAAGGAATGGAACTGTGTTTATCGAGTTGAGACACCACCGGAGTCACCGAAGGCAGCAAAGGAACTAGAAGAGGTGGCGAAGGAATCAGGACTGGGCCCGTATTTAAACAAGATGTCCCTCAAAAGACCACGGGAGGGGGAAGAGGACGAGGTGGATCGAAGGAAGGTAAAAACTAAGGTGTTGGAAATGGTACCAAAAGTTAATGAAAGACACGGCAGTGGGAGGAAAGGGAAAGCAATAGTAAAAATAAAGGTGCAGAAGGGAAAGAAAAAGACTGAGACGTCAAGGAAGTGGAAGAACGATGTACCGATGGAAGATCAATCGTGCAATGCAAATGGTGACCCAACAACGGGCTCTGGTGACTGTCCTATAACAGCCACACGGAACCAATGAGCATGATCTGTTGGAATTGTCATGGTTTGGGGTCTTCCATGACAATTCGACAATTAAAAGACATCGACGGGAGGTATCACCCATAGATAATATGTCTAATAGAAACGAAAAATGGGGATACCTTTTGCGAGGGGATAAGAAATCAAGTCGGGATGGACTATGCGTACTACGTGGAACCGAGGGGAACATCGGGGGGGATGACACTTTGGTGGGAAGTGGATACGGATGTTCGGATAGTAAGTGCAAGCCCAAATTCCGATGTACGTCACTTCAAAGACCAAACAATACCGATGTACGTCACTTGGGTGTATGCAGACACAGATGATCGAAAAAAAAAACAGAATTGGGACGACATCAAGAGAATTGGGAGACGACGGGCGAAGGCTTGGATATGTCAAGGCGATTTCAATGCAATAACCCACCATCACGAAAAAGATGGAGGTCGGCGCAAACCACAGAGACAAATGGATGAGTTCAATAATTTCATCAATGATATTGAGATGGAAGACATGGGAGCGAAATGACAAAAATTCACGTGGTGCAACAATAGAAGGGGAGAGGATATAGTATACGAAAGACTGGATAGGGTGCTTGTTAACGAAAGATGGGAAACTCAGTTCCTGAATGCTCAATGTCTTTATGAGATTGTTGTGGGATCCGATCATGCACCGATAGTCCTAACAATGGACAAGGGTAGAAGAAGAAGGAGACAGGGGTTCCGGTTTGAGGAAATGTGGCTTGAAAACACGGAGTGTAAGGAGGTAATTCAGACTTCTTGGGAGGAAAAAAATGATAGGGACCAAGGGAGAATGTGGCCGAAATTGGAAGGATGTAGGAGAAAACTGAAGGTGTGGAGTAAGGAACGTTTTGGCAACAACATGAATGAGATCAGAATAGGAAATGATAGAAGATCTATAGGACAGAACCAGGCGACGGATGCAACGAAAATGGAAGAAATATGCTTGAGCGATTACATCAAAGAGTTGTGGAGAAGAAGAGCTATATTGGAAACAAATGTCAAGAATCAAATGGCTAAAAAACGGAGATCGAAACCCTACGTTTTTTTCACTTGACAACCACAACTAGAAAAAGAAGAAATCAAATTTCCTGTTTACAAAATGAAAGGTGTGTGTGTGTGGATAAGTAAGGAGGGAGATATAAATCAGGAGATATGGGAATATTTCAACCAAGCCTTGCAAACTGAACATACATCGGCAGATGAGGAAATGTGGGAATGTATGCCAAAGCAGATTGACAATGAGATGAATGATGAGCTCATAAGGGAGGTCACAATGGAGGAAGTCAAAAAGGCGGTCTACCAACTGGGGGGAACTAGGGCATCGGGACCAAACGGTTTTTCGGAGTTGTTTTATCAAAGGAATTGGGAGGTAGTGGGATCAGATGTGTTCAATGCGGTTAAGGCCTTCCTCGAAACAAGTATTTTTTTGTCATCCCTTACTCAAATTGATATAACACTCATTCCTAAGATAGCTAATCCAATCCATGATGCTGACTATAGACCTATAAGCTTATGTAACTTTATTTATAAGGTTATTTCGAAGGTCCTAGTCAATAGACTCAATGTATGATCACCCATTTCCAGAGTGCGTTTGTGGTAGGTAGACTCATACAAGACAATATCATGGTGGCACACGAGGTATTCCACCATTTGAGGGCCAGGAAAAACATCAAGATAGTAGAATGTGCACTCAAACTAGACATGCAAAAGGCGTATGGCAATGTGGAATGGGAGTTCCTACTGAGGAGCCTAGAAAAAATGGGATTTGGACCAAAGTGGATAGAGTTAGGGGTGTCAAAATTTGACCCAACCCGTGGGTGACCCATTGTTGACCCGCTCACGGGTTGGGTTTGGGTCAGAGTTTTTGACCCATGGGTCATTTTGACACGACCCATGGATGACCCATGAAAACACGGGTCAGGTTTGGGTCAGAAGCCTTGACCCACGGGTCAACCCATGACCCGTTCCATTTATATATTTTAATCTATTTTTTGTTTTTATTGAAATGATGGGTCGAATGGGTCAGATTGACCCGCGGGTCATGGAGGTCGAACGAATCAATCTGACCCAACCCTTACCATTACTGACGGGTCATTCTGACCCGCGGGTTGACCCACCAACCCGCGGGTCAGGTTTGGGTTTCAAAAACTGACCCATACTATTACACGGGTCAGGTTTGGGTCAGAGGGTCCCTGACACGACCCAAGGTCGACACGACCCATGGGTCGACCCATGACCCGTTTTGACACCCCTAGATAGAGTGGATGAGAGCTTGCATAACGACACCCATCTATCGAGTGCTAGTGAATGGAGAGATAACAAACCACATCAGACCAACAAGAGGCCTAAGACAAGAAGACCCGCTCTCACCTTACATATTTATTATAATGGCGGATGTTCTATCTAGACAGGTGGAGTGGGAAGTAAAGGAGAAAATATTACAGGGTGTATGGAGATCAAGTATATTTAAGCTGCCTAAAATGTGGTGTATGGAGATCAATGCAATGATAGCGGGGTTCTGGTGGGGGAAGTGGAAACGAGACAAGACAGATACATTGGAAGATGTGGGAAGTCTTAGCTAAAACAAAGGAAGATGGTGATTTGGGGCTTAGAGAATTGAAGACTTTCAATGTAGCATTACTCAAAAAAATGGCGGATAAAGCAAACAAGGAACCGAATGCACTATGGGTGAAGGTTTTGAAGGGGTTATACTACCAAAGTGGTGACATTACTTCGACAATAAAAGGGGGAGAGTGTCATGGGCATGGGCAAGTCTCTTGAAAGGACACGATGTCTTAATCAAGGAAAGAGTGTGGTCAATAGGTGATGGCGCAACGATACAGGCTGCAACCAACCAGTGGTTGTACAACAAGGAAGGCTTCACGGTTGAACCGACAGTTGAGTGGGAACAAAACCATGAGTTGACAGTGGGAGATATCTTCGACAGAAGACACGGGAGATGGGATGAAGAGCTGCTTCGGAGCTTAGCAACACATGCGGATGTAGAACACATATTGAGCATCCCACTACTGGTTCGGTCGAGGCAGGACAAGATAATCTGGTCATATATAGACCACGACAGAGTATCGGTGAAGACAACTTACCATAGGTTGAGGGAGGCGGCGGAGAAAAGGCTACCGAGCATAAACAACCACAGAATCAGATCCTTACGAGGAGAGGCATGGAGGTCCCACCGAATTGTCCGATGTGTGGGATGATAGAGGATGTCGAGTGTTGGATATCGATAGTGACAGCCCAGTAGGGAAAAAGGCTTCGAAGGCCCAATAACTATAGAGGGGGTAAACCCATAACATTCGAACCGGACCGGCCTCCATAGAATGGCCCAGAACCGAGCCCAAAGCCTCTGAGGACACCATGAGTGCTCGCCATTCTTTACCAGGCCGTGACCTCTCACTGCTCGCCATGAGAGTGCTCGCCCCGAAGAGAGCCCTGCATCTCTCCTCTGGTCCCACTAAACCGTTAATAACAGAGTGGCCAAGATATCCCGCATATCTCGGTCACATATTCACTAAAGATTAGATTTGGTAACTGCAATATCTCGCAGTAACTGCCATATCCCACGATCCGAATCTTCAGCAACTCAATATACATTAAGATATTCAGTTGCCTTTATACGGTTCTATCTCTCTTACCCTATAAATACCCTTGCTTTACATACGTTCTTCACGTTTTGAGTTTTATACACACACATACTCATTTAAGCATCGGAGAGGGACCCAGAGGCACCCCCTCTGTTGCGCTCCCCTACTTGCAGGTTCACCGGAGTCGGAGCTGAAGCGTCATCCCAACCTTGTCTGGCATTCAATTCACTACCAGATCAGCATTCAGGATTTCACGATCCAACATTTGGCGCCGTCTGTGGGAACGAGCAATTCAGCCATGAGAACTCGATCCCAAAGCAACCGTCGGAATCAGACTAGGGAGCGATCCTTAGATAGCTCTGATTCCGCCGCCGCTTCACCGCTTCAACAGGAACCTGCCAGCCGAGCAGGAGTTAATGCTGTTCCTCTGCGGACAGCCCGAGAACATGTCGGTGATTCAAGACCGACCCCAGCTGCTGATCAAAACGGAGCCCCTGCACCGCAGACAGTCCACATTGCGGGGCAGGATATTATTTTAACCCCCGAGATGGTCTCCTTGCTGGAAGCCATCCTAGGACAGGCGCGCCGCCAAGCCCCTGCTCCTCAGGAAAACAATCCCTCTGCTCCTAAGGAAAATCACCGCCCTGCTGCCACAGGGCCTTCACCTTCAGAAGCGGCCAATCCTAGTCCTGCTGCGCCTCAGGAGGATCAGGAGATGACGTCAGGTCAGCAGTCCCTACCTCCAGCACACACCAAGGAGCCAGCAGCCGCATATACTGCCAATCCTTCCGGTCCGCCTCCACCCGAAGCCTCTCCCATGTACTGCACTGTGGATCAGATGGATGACCTCATCAACAAAAGGCTCCAGGAAAGACAATTGACAGTCATAGCTCCCTTCAAGGAGCAGTCCTCTCGTCCTTTCACCGACGCGCTCGTCGCTATCAAAATCCCGAAGGATGTGGTTGCTCGGGCCATACCTGAGTATAGCGGTGGAGGAGATCCCACCGTACATGTCAACAAGCATGAGGCCTCCCTTCTGGGTAAGTCAAACGATCCCAATCATTTGGCTTTGCTATTTCCATCTACTCTTTCGGGTTCGGCTTCGTCCTGGTTCTTCGGTCTCCCTGCAGGATTAATCGGAACTTGGGCAGAGTTGAGAAGCAAGTTCCTGGAGAGGTATATGGGCGAGCGCCAGTTTTTGAAGAGCGTGGTCGCCCTTGACTCGGTCAAACAGCAGCCTGGAGAGTCGCTGTCCAACTTCTACGGGCGTTTTCATCAAAACGTCACAGAATTAGATCGCCGAATCTCGGATGGGGAGATCATTCGAGCATTCTACAGAGGTCTGGATGTGGCCAACAAGGCCTCGCGAAAGCTGCGAAACAGCTACCATGTGAAGGAGATAGAGACATTGGAGGAGTTGGCGTCCAGGGCAAAAGGTTTCATAGACCTTGAACGCGCAAACATCGAGGCTAACCTCCTGACGACCTCACTAAGGATAACCCATGAATCCCGACGCGATGGTTAGAAGGAAAAGAAGGGAAAAGAGAGTAAGCCCCGAGTCGAGTCTCTTCTAGCGCCTCGCCATCCAGAGGTCCCTGAGTACTTCACGCCTTTAAATAGGCAGATCTCAGCGGTACTAGTCGAGATGGAGAGGAGATCCTTGGCGAGGCCACCGATGCCTCGCCGAGGTGGGTTACCCATGGGCAAGGATGTCGAGAGCTATTGCAGATACCATAAGTGCAAGGGCCATAAGACAGACGATTGCAAGATTCTGAAACGAGATATAGAGAGGCTGATTCAGGGGGGAATGTTGAAGGAATTTGTGGCAGGGCGAGACCGAAGTCGAACGCCCCCCAGGAGACATCGTTCACCAGCCCCTGCAGATCAAGCTGAGCCTTCTGGAAGCAAGAGGAGAGTGAATCTGATTGCGGGAGGATTCAGCGCAGGCGGCGAGAGGTCAAGCGCCAGAGAAGTCTACGCCACCCAGATCTCTACGGCAGTTCAGTTGGGGAAGCGGCCCCGGCCTGAAGAAAACATTGTCATCTCATTCTCTGAATATGATTTGGCACATGTCACCACGCCCCACAACGATGCTCTGGTCATTACGGCAGATATTGACGGCTGTGATGTTGCAAGGATTCTGGTCGACGGAGGCAGCTCGACAGACATCCTGTTTCTAGACGCATTCGAAAAGATGGGCAAATCAAAACGTGACCTGAAGAGGGTCGACTTTCCGCTGATAGGGTTTGCGGGAAGAATAACTTATCCACTGGGGGCTATAACCATGCCAGTGATTTTTGGCGAGGGGTGGAAAAGTATCAAGGTGTCGGTCACTTTCCTGGTGGTCGACTCACCTACATCCTACAACGCCATCATAGGGAGGACCACGATCAACCCAAATAAGATTGTGGCCTCCACTGTCCACCAGAAGATGAAGTTCCCCACTCCCAACGGGATTGGAGAAGTGCTCGGAGATCAGCCTTCCTCGCGGCAATGCTATGTGAACTGTTTACGCAGGAAGAATCAAAGGGAGGCGCTCGCCATCGAGACAGAGGCCGATCCCCGCGAGGACTTGGCTCGACCAGCACCCATGGAGGAATTGGAGGAGGTCGAGATAGATGGTCCAGACAGAAAGGTGCGCATTGGGACCACCTTGAAAGAGGATCAGAAGGAGGCCATGACCGCCCTTCTCAAGGAATTCAAAGAGCTTTTCGCCTGGCAGCCGAGCGACATACCAGGAATCAGCACAGATATTATCTCTCATGAGCTCAGGATAGACCCCTCCATCAAGCCGATCGCCCAAAAGAGAAGATCGTTCGGGACTGATAAACGTTTGGCGATCAGGCAGGAAGTCGGCAGGTTGATTGAAGCTGACTTCGTCAGAGAGGTAAGATTCCAGAGCTGGGTCGCCAACCCAGTTTTGGTCAGGAAATCTAACGGCAAGTGGAGGATGTGCGTCGACTTCCGCGACTTAAACAAGGCTTGCCCCAAAGATTCATATCCCCTTCCAAGAATTGATCAGCTAGTCGATGCTACCTCGGGTCATGAGATGCTGAGCTTCATGGACGCCTATTCAGGCTACAACCAGATCAGAATGCATCTAGACGACGAGGCCCACACTGCTTTCTATGCTGACGGCGACATTCTATGCTACAAGGTGATGCCCTTTGGTCTCATCAATGCCGGGGCAACTTATCAGCGGATGGTGAACCGACTGTTCCAAGACATGCTGGGAAGGAACATGGAGGCCTACGTGGATGATATGCTCGTTAAATCCATCAAAGGCAATCCTCATACCACCGACCTCCGTGAAGCTTTTGAATGCATGAGGAGACACAGCGTTCGCCTGAACCCAGCAAAGTGCGCCTTTGGAGTCAAGTCCGGGAAGTTCCTGGGTTTTATGGTCAGCGAAAGGGGCATTGAAGCAAACCCGGAAAAGCTAAAGGCCATAGAAGAAATGAAGTCGCCAACCTGCCATAAGGAAGTCCAATGCCTGAACGGCCGACTAGCTGCTCTTAACCGCTTCCTCTCCAAAGCAAGCGACAAGTCCCTCCCGTTCTTCAAAACCTTGAGGGCCAACCGTAAGTTCGAGTGGACGCCAGACTGCGAGGAAGCATTCCAGTCCTTGAAAAGGCATATTCAAACACTCCCAGCTCTGGCAAAACCCGTTCAAGGCGAGCAGCTTTTCCTCTATTTAGGCATTAGCGATGTGGCAGCCAGTGCTGTTTTAATAAGGGAGGAGAATAATGTTCAGAGTCCAGTGTATTTTATTAGCAAAATGTTCAACTCAGCAGAAATAAAATATGTCCAGATTGAGAAGTATCTCTATGCCTTAGTTATTGCTGCTCGGAAGCTGAGACCTTACTTTCATGCGCACGACATCACGGTACTCACCAATCAACCTCTCAAAAACTTCCTGATGAAGCCAGATTCTTCAGGAAGAATGGTCAAGTGGGCGATCGAGCTCAGCGAGTTCAGGATCAAATTTGCGCCGAAAACGGCCATCAAAGGTCAAGCACTAGCTGATTTCATAGTGGAAAGCACGAGTAACGGTCAAGCGGAGGTAGAAAACAGGCCAAGTCAGTCAGCAAACGACAATCAAATCTGGGAACTCTATACGGATGGGTCTTCATCAAAAGAAGGCTCGGGGGCAGGTTTAATTCTTATTCCTCCTGAGGGTGAGCCTCTGAAGTATGCGATCGCCTTGACATTCCCGGCGACCAATAACGAAGCAGAATATGAGGCTCTTATCACTGGACTCAGACTGGCAAAAGGAATGGGTATAACTGCGCTTAAGGTAAAAAGTGACTCAGAGCTTATTGTCAATCAGGTTAATGGCGCCTATGAGGCAAAGGAAGAAAAGATGAAGAAATATCTCGGCATCGCCAAAAAACTAGTCGCGGAAATCCCAAATTTCGCGATTGAGTTTATTCCTCGCCAAGAAAACCAGATGGCAGATTCTTTGAGTAAGCTAGCCTTCGGAGGGGCGACAATCCAGGATGTGCAATTTCTGGAAAAGGCCCTATGTTCAGTCCTTGAAAACAGAGCGGAAATCTTCAACATTCAAGAACAGGTCACCTGGATGACCCCGTTCCAGAATTATTTGAAAGAAGGCATCCTCCCAGAGGACGAAGGCGAATCCACTAGGATTAGAAGACTCGCAGCCAGTTATCTAATCATCGATGGAGAACTCTACAGAAGAGGTTATTCGACGCCTTACTTGAGATGTGTTGCTCTGCCCGAAACAGAAAAAGTTCTTCGAGAAGCTCATGAAGGGGCAGCAGCATGTCATGAAGGCGCTCGATCGCTAAGCAGAAAAATATTCAGATTGGGATATTACTGGCCGACCTTGGGAAAAGACGCAGCCGAATTAACACAGAAGTGTGAAATTTGCCAGCAGTTTGCACCACGATCGGGTTGACCATCGACATTATTATCCCCAATGGCGGGTGCCTGGCCCTTCGCTCAATGGGGAATCGATATATTGGGTCCTTTTCCCATTAGCACTGGTCAGCGTACTCACATTATAGTGGCAATCGACTACTTCACTAAGTGGGTAGAGGCGAAAGCTCTAGCTTCGACAACGGAATTCCAAGTTATCAAGTTCCTGCAAGTCAACATATTCTCCAGGTTTGGTATTCCCAAAATACTCATCAGCGATAATGGTCCGCAATTCGTAGGAAAGGAGTTAAAATGGCTCTGTGAAGAGTATCATATCGACCATCGTTTCAGTTCAGTACATCACCCTCAAACGAATGGGCAAGCTGAAGCAGCCAACAAGGTTGTCTTAGCAGGACTCAAGAAAAGGGTTCGAGCATTCAAAGGGAACTGGGCAGACGAACTGGAAAACGTATTATGGGCAATCAGAACAACGCCTAAGGCGGCCACAGGAGAAACGCCTTTCAGTTTAGTGTACGGATCAGAAGCAGTAGCACCAGCTGAATTAGCAGTGCCTACCCACAGAGTCCTACACTTTAACGCGGAGGCAAATGAGATCGAGCGCAGAACTGACCTCGACTTAGCAGAGGAAAAGAGATGGCTCTCGGAAAAAACACAGGCAAAGATGCGCTTGGCGACCGCTCGGTATTTCAACAGAAAAGTTAGCGCTCACCAATTTTTCGTGGGGGAGATGGTTATGAGAAGGAATGAATTCACAAGGCTGGACAGTAAAAACAAACTTTCAGCCAAATGGGAAGGACCATACAAAGTAGTAGAGATCGCCGCACCAGGATCCTACTATTTGGAAACCATCGAAGGCGAGAGGTTACCCCGTCCATTTAATTCTGAGCATTTAAGAAGATTTTATGCATAGTTTGTAATCAAACTGATTATGTCAATAAAAGAAAGCCATTCCTTCATAAAGCGCGTCCACTCGAAGCAAGCTGAAGCCAAAAAGCCCTGTCGCCAAAGACAGGCCAAAAGCCCTGACGCCAAAGTCAGGCCAAAAGCCCTGACGCCAAAGTCAGGCCTCAAAAGCCCTAGCAACAAAGCTAGGCCAAAAGCCCTAGCAACAAAGCTAGGCCAAAAAGCCCTGTCGCCAAAGACAGGCCAAAAGCCCTGACGCCAAAGTCAGGCCAAAAGCCCTGACGCCAAAGTCAGGCCTCAAAAGCCCTAGCAACAAAGCTAGGCCAAAAAGCCCTAGCAACAAAGCTAGGCCAAAAGCCCTAGCAACAAAGCTAGGCCAAAAAGCTCTGTCGCCAAAGACAGGCCGAAAGCCCTAACAACAAAGTTAGGCCAAAAAAACCTTAGTAACAAAACTAGGCCACAAAAGCCCTAACAACAAAGTTAGGCCTAAAAAAACCTGACGCCAAGAGTCAGGCAAAGCCCTGACGCCAAAGTCAGGCCAAAAGACCTAGCAAAATGTTAGGCAAAATGAAAGCCCTGACGCCAAAGTCAGGCCAAAGAAAGTTTAGGCGATCACTATCGATGATAAAGCCTGACAAATTACAAATCCCCTGTTATTAGAAGGTAATATCTCAAAGGTAACACCTCAAAGGTTTAAACTTCAAAGAAGGTAATATCTCTTTGAACTTAGAAGTTTACGCTTTTAAGTGTCAAAAGTATTATCCTTAGAAAGTTTAACTTATGATTGGTCTACGGCTTTAAGGGTCGACGACATTACAAAGCAAGAAAAAAGTGGAAAGTAATTATGAGTAAGATATTGGATAGCTAAATATGTTCGAAGTCGATTAAAGGCTCAAGAATATAAAGGCATTCAATAGAAAAATCCAAGTCTTCGATAAATAATTACAAACCAAAAACAGAAAATACAAAAATGGCTATCTAAAAAAGATAAATACGGTCGCCAAGGAGTTGGGGACTTCAAGCGTCGGGGTTCTCGGGGGCAAGGGTGCTCTGCTCGCCTTCGGGGGCAGAAGTACTGGGCTCGCCTTCAGGAGCAGCCTCTCCAACAATAGAGGGCTGCGAAGGACGACTTCGCAGGAAGGTCTTCAAGGAGGCAACTTCCCCAAGAGGAAAGTTGGGATCGACCGCCTGGACCTCCTCCACCAGTTCTTGGAGAAAATCGGCGATGGTCGACTTCATTACCTTCAAGGCCTGGTCTTCAAAGTCCTCGGAGGCCTTGAACTCCTCAATCACGGCTTGGGGTGAAGGAACCGCCTTCAGCTGATCAGCCAGCCGGTTCTTTTCCTCCTCCAGGGCGATCCCCCTGGCTTCAGCAGCATCCCTCTGGGCGTCAGCAGCGGCCCTTTGCGCCTCAGCGGCGACCCGAAGAGCGTCCGACTCGGCCAGCTGAGCGCGAACCTCCTTCAACTCAGCCTCTAGGTGAGCCCGGACCGCTTCTCCTTCATCAAGGCACCGATGAAGGGCTTCAAAATCCTGAAGGGCAGCCGCCACATCGGCCTCCCTCCGCTTGATATCAGCAAGGAGGCGCTGCTTCTTGCTGAAATACTCTGACCGGGCATTGTCTACCAAGGCGATCGCCGCGTCAGCAGTCGTCTTGATAGCCTCCAGCTGCCCAGGGGAGATCCCCGTGCTCCGGTATTGCTCCAGCTCGACAAGCAGGTCTGAATGCTTGCCGGCGAGCTCGCCGAAGACACGGCCGATCATCACCTCTTCCCGAACGAGCTGACAACAAAAGAAAAATGAGAATTGTCAGGACACGAACAAAAGGGAACGACTATGGAAAGAGGAAAAAGAAACGAGGCCTTACCAGAGCGACTCGTTCGTAGTGAGACCGAAGGAACCCCTCGATCTGAGGAAGCTCCGTGGGGACGGACGAACGGTCCTTGGGAGGAATTATCCCGTCAAGGAGCCGCATACACAAGTCTGGGCTACCCCGGAGGCTCTTCTGGGCAGGGCACCCCTTCTTCGAAAGGTCCCCGCAAGGGAACCAAGCACCCCGAGAGTTCGCAGCCTTGAGCGGCTGGAACAAGCTCGCCATGGAGCAATACTCCTCCCCGGGAACCCTTGAGGAGCTGGGGGCATCGGAACCCTTCTTATGGGTCCCAGACTCCTTCGGGGGGACCGCGGACGCCGTAGGAGGTGGGGGCGCCAAAGATAAAACCTTCTCCTGGCCAGCCGTAGGCCCCTGGGGGGAAGGAGGGATGACCGCCGAAGCAGGAGCCTTCCCTTTGCCAGTGGAAGGACCCTCAGGAGGAGGAGGATGCTGTCCAACAGCCGGTTGCTCCTCACTCCTGACCTTCTTGGCAGGTGGAGGAGAAGGGTCTCGAACCACGTCAACCGTGGACTCTTCTGCGAAACAAAAAGAAGAAAGTCGCGTCAAACAAACGCAGGGAATTTAGAAACAAGGTGGAATATGGAAATAATGCAATATGAAATAACATACCTCGCTGGCAAGGGCCAGCAGGGGCCGAAGGAAGGGCCTCCTCTGGTTTCCTCTTGGACGATCGCCTAGAGGGGGGAGGAGGAGAGCTCAGCAGCACCTGGTCGGGGGACAACCCCGCCGATTCCTGGTCATCAAAGAGACCTATCAGTTTTCGGCTCTTGCTTACGACCTTGCCTACAAGTGATAAGACAAGATAAGAGTTAGAGAATTACCCAATCATCAAAGATTGGCGTGGCTTGATGAATGCCCGCCATCTCAAGGGCATTCTCAGTAGTCTCTTCCACTGAACGGATAGACTTGAACTGGGATGATCGATGCATCCGGTACAGGTCGTCGATGGCATTCCGGTCACTCCCTGACAATTCTTCAAAGGAGGGAGGAAAATCCTTGTCCGGAGCAAACAATTTCCAGGGTACACCCCCCTTGTACAAGAAGTAAAACTTCTTGTAGTTGGAGTTAGTGGCCCGGAAATCATCGACCAGGCGAACATGGACGTTCCAAACCCATCCCTGAGGGCCTCCCCACTCTGAAAACTTAGGCCAGCGGGATTGGAAGTGGTGGAGGTGGTTTGCCCCTGCTGCCAGTCGGAAGAAACACCGGAACAAGGCCAGTGAATACACCCATTCTTGGCGTAAGCACAGGAACTTGAAACCGACCCACATCCTGAGGGCATTCGGAACAAGCTGCGTGGGGTGAATCCCGTAAAACTGACACAAGGTCTGTAAATCCTCACAGAGAGGAAAACGCAACCCAGCATCGATCTGGGCCGCATAAATGTAAACCTCTCCGCCGTGAGGAAAATGCAGACCTAAGCCAGGATACCTAGGAGCATCCTCCACGCTGAAACCACCGAGCGCCACCACAGTCTTAAAATAAGCCGGCTTCAATTCATTAGGCTTGACGTCTACTCGAACAAATTCAAATATTGCAATGATAAACATAAAAAGCAAAGAACAGCAGGGGATATCACCAAAACAGAGCGTCGAAAGAACATGGATTTACCTTTCGGAGAAAAGATGGGCGTTTGAAGCACAGACCCATCTACCACCACTGGGGTGGCCGCAGACCTTCCCACGTCAGGCTGTTTCCCCGCCGAGGAGGGCACAGCTTCATCCCTAATGGTCAAGGGAACGCTGACATTCTGAGGGGCGCTGGCTTTGTTAGCACCCTTGATGGCCATGTGTTTGACTCTCTGAGTTCTGGGGGCCATGGAAATGGTCGAAAGGAGAACTGAAGAGGATTGAAAGAGAAAGGAGAGGGATTCGCAAAGAGGCTCTGGAAATTTGGAAGAGTGAATAAGCGTAAAGAACAAAACAGAGAAATTGACGTTTCTTATATAAGCCCAAAAAGGAGTAACCGCCACGGACGAATCGAAGCGACACGGAGAATAATTGCGCATTTTTGGAAAAAACCAAAGCAATGTCAGAATTCCAAGAGACACCTCGGGGAGACAAACGGTTGGTTGGTGCAGACAGCTGTCAGACTACCCTAGGTTTACGGAAAAGTAAATGTCAGGCGTGCCTCAAGTGACCGTTCGATTTCTGGACAACTGTGCAGTTATTAAATGCTAACAAGTCCACTAAGGAGACAAGAGGGTCGCCAGCGCACTAATAAGCGCTATTAGAAGTACCTCGGGCAGGTAGTGATCGCCTAGCCAAGAAAGATAGACTTTCATAAACCTAGATTACCTCGAGTGATCGCCAAAGGGGAATAAAAGAAAGGATATTTTTTCAACTTTGAGCGAAGAAAAAACTGCTCGCCAAACAGGCTCAAAATGCCTCAAAGGTCATGAACCAGTACAAGAAACGAAGAAAACCGAATCTAAGACGTCACTATCTAAAATCCTACCAGGAAATAAAGCTCGACTGAAGAGACTTCAATCAAGCTTCGGGGGCAAATGTTGGATATCGATAGTGACAGCCCAGTAGGGAAAAAGGCTTCGAAGGCCCAATAACTATAGAGGGGGTAAACCCATAACATTCGAACCGGACCGGCCTCCATAGAATGGCCCAGAACCGAGCCCAAAGCCTCTGAGGACACCATGAGTGCTCGCCATTCTTTACCAGGCCGTGACCTCTCACTGCTCGCCATGAGAGTGCTCGCCCCGAAGAGAGCCATGCATCTCTCCTCTGGTCCCACTAAACCGTTAATAACAGAGTGGCCAAGATATCCCGCATATCTCGGTCACATATTCACTAAAGATTAGATTTGGTAACTGCAATATCTCGCAGTAACTGCCATATCCCACGATCCGAATCTTCAGCAACTCAATATACATTAAGATATTCAGTTGCCTTTATACGGTTCTATCTCTCTTACCCTATAAATACCCTTGCTTTACATACGTTCTTCACGTTTTGAGTTTTATACACACACATACTCATTTAAGCATCGGAGAGGGACCCAGAGGCACCCCCTCTGTTGCGCTCCCCTACTTGCAGGTTCACCGGAGTCGGAGCTGAAGCGTCATCCCAACCTTGTCTGGCATTCAATTCACTACCAGATCAGCATTCAGGATTTCACGATCCAACATCGAGCACTTGATATACAGGTGCAGCTGGACAAAATTGGTCTGGTTCGGCTTTCTAGGACTGGGAGAATCATAGCACGATCGACAATCAATAACAGAATGGTTGCAGGACAGGAGAGCTGAACCGAGGCTAGCACAACAGACCAAGGAAGCAAGGTGGAGCCTATGTTTGATGATATGTTGGAAAATCTGGAAAGCAAGGTGTATGGCAGCATTCGAATACAAGCAACCATGTCCGAGGGAAGTCACCGACAGCAGCAAGACAGAAACTGCAGAAGTGCTGAATGCAAGAGTAGCTGCGGAGGTGGCAAGCAGACCGGAGACACAACAAGCATGGACAAAACCGGAGAGGGGTTGGGTGAAGATAAATTGTGACGCCTCTTGGTGCCGGGAAACGAGGACGGGCGGGATTGGTGTCATAGAAAGAGAGACAAACGGAAACATTGTAGGTGGGGCAAACCGGAAAACAACCGGATGGAACATTGAGTCGCTAGATACATAGGTGATCCTCATAGGAGTGTCACTTGCAATGGAGAAAGGATGAGGGGAAAGTGATCCTTGAATTTGATTCTGATAAGCTAATGAATCAAATACAAGGTAAAATAAACAATTAGAGATATGAGGTAGTTTGCTCAAAAATAACAACATGGGCGAATACTTTCGAGGCGATACATTGGTCAACCATTAGACGCACAACAAATGAATGCACTAATTGGATTGTCAAACAGACAAGATTTGGAGTGCGTTTACAAAATTGGGTGTTACAACCCCCACTTATTTTCATATTAAGTAGTGATTGTAATGGTACTAAACGATTTGGAAGGATGAATGAATTTCTATGGTTGAAAAAAAAAATGCATTTTCAGATTTTCATTTTTTCTTATGCAAATAAACTACCACACACACCTCTTTACAGAAGAGAAGAATCATATATACAAACAAAATAATTACATACAAATATTACAACTATATCTTATATTATGGAAAATCAAAATATATATGTGTGTGTTTTACTATTTTAATTTTTTTAGTTATTTCTACCTTAATATTTAAATATTGTTCAGTTTTTTTTTATCCATTCTAATAGAAAAGTTATATATGTATATTAAAATATCAAATCATCCTTCATTTTCCTAAGAAAAAATCATAACTTGTTTTTAAATTTACTTCACAACTATTATATTTGTAGAGTGGGAAAAAAATGGGTCGATGTGATTATGGATATGTAAGGGTGTCAATTTGACGGGTGAAATATGAGTCATGTCGACTATGAATCGTGTCAAAATATATTTAATTCAAATATGATTTATAATTATTAACGGATTAATTTTTAAAACATAAACACAATTTGTGGGTCCACCATTCAACCCACATGACTCTTGAGCCCGTACCCAATTTGTTTTTTTTGTGTTGTTTTATATGTCAACTTGTTGACTCGCATGACTCGTAGACTCATGTGATCTATGAACTCTTACAACTTATGGATCTATGGATCCATGTGAACCATTGAAACTCATACAACACGTGTTACCAATAGATTTTCATAAAAAATAATTATTATATATTTATCGTATGGGTTCATGAGTCGAGATTTATGACCCAAACACGATTCATTTTTTAAGTGAATTGAAGGAGATGTGTCAAAATGACCCATAAGTTAAAAATATTTAACACGTGAGTATATCACACACGGATTGAGTAAAACATTGATACCCTACGCGTAAAACTTAATTAGGACTCAATTGTAACATTTGAAAAAGTTTAGGATTGTTAAATTTTTATATTTTTTTTAAGTTTTCTGTCATTTTTATATTTTTCAAAACTTATTTGATTAAATTTGAATGAAATAATTGATGGAAATGAGCAAACTTGCACTTTGACCAAACATGAGAGAATAAAAATTAGAAAAACCTCGAAATCTAATTAAATATTAAGGGTAATGTTGTATTTTACCATAATCTATATGTATGTATGTATGTATGTATGTATGTATCTATCTATATCTATATATTAATTTGGTTAAATCACATAAAATGTTGACAAATAAGTTTTTTGTTGTATTTTCTCACTCCTAATGTTAAATTAACATCTTCTAATTTGTTCAGGTCAATCATAAAATTCTCATTCCTAGGTGGCATGCCATGTAAATCACTTTAAAATCATTCAAAGTCTCTTATTTATTCTCAAGATAAGTTACAAAATTCATATCATTTCTCTTTATTTCACATTATAATTATGATTTTTTTCTTAAATATATTTTATGAAGTGAAATTTATATAATAACAAATACATAATGTTATATTTTAGTATGAGTACATATTAAAATTTACTTTTACAAATTAAAATATAGATTAATTAAGAATACATTTCATATATAACATAATACATTTCACCTACTTCATTATAATAATATCAAAATACTTTTTAACAATGTCACAAAATTAAATTTTATATATTTATAAACTTAATATAATTTACAATTAACAAAATAAATATAATATAATATGTATACTAAAACATTTAGGGGTGAGCTTGGGCGGGCCGGGCCGGTCTTTTTGGCAAGACCGAGCCCGAGCCCGAAATTTCTGTCCTCCACTTTGGAGGACCGAGACCGAGACCGAGTTTGGTCTAAAAAAACCGCCCGAGTCGGTCTTGCTTGACTCGGGCCGGTCTCGGTCCATTACCGAAATTCCACAAAAAAAAAAAAAATGAATTATTACAAATCCAAATACATCCAGTCATCCAAATTCAGTACAAACTAGTAACTACAAAGTAGTACAAAGTGATCCACCAAGTACCAAACTAATCCAAATTCAGTACATCTACAAACTATTTTCCACAAAGTACAAAGTGAATAATGCTGAAGTATTAAGTGAATAATGCTGAAGTATCCCTTGCCAATTGCCATTTACCAAACCTGTAACACAGAGGAGTAAATCAGTAAATTTGCACTATTATAATTCACAATCTAGACAAATCAATGAAAAGCTGAAAATCAATCTATTATATTGTACAAAATGATTCTAGGAAAGCTGAAATTGAACAATATCAAATAGGCTCGGGGCATTGCAAGCTTCATTATGCATACTAAACTTAAGTCAAAAGGGAGTACCTAGTCATCATAAATGATTCATAATCAAAAGGAAGCTACAACTTACTTGTTTTCCTAGTCATCATAATCAAGATTAGACAATGGAAAAGTTTGCGCCAAGTCGTCTATCACCTCAGTAGATTCTGCAATTAAAAATAATCGTATAATACAAATGAGTAAGTAAATATCACCATTATTAAACTATAATAGTTTGCAGTTTGAACTGAAATTTTCGACTTGGAATGAGTAGATCCTACTGGACATGTTTACATTTAAAAAGTAGTAGTAGTAAGCAGTCGGATGTGAACTCTTCTACATTGTTGTTGAGCTACAATTAGCTTGCTTTAATGTTATCTGTTTGTCTGCAATTCAACCCTTCAGGGCTATATAGTTCTCAACAGACCCTAGGCATTTGTGCAGTGGCTACGAGATGCTGACATTAAAGAAGAGTATGCATAATCTAAACGCGTTCACATTATCAGCATTTTTTTTCTTTCTGTGAAGTTTCTTAACATGCAAACTAATTCCTGTCTCTTAACTTATTGCCTCCCCAGTTACATACTAATGTCAGAACCTGACCACATTATTGCAATTCAATTCAATTTCTGCAATATACTGAACCAATATGCTTACCAATCGAAATCGAAGTAACAATCGAAGTATATTGACTAATTGAAGTACCAATCTAAGTTAACCGAACTTACCGAAGTAACACAGTGCTGGAGGCGAGAGGAGAGGCGAGGCGGAGACGAAGTCGAAGTCGGAGACGCCGCGGGAGAGGAATCAGCGGGAGTGCGGGACTGGCGGACTGCGTGAGGAAAAATGAAAATGGCTGACTGCTGTGCTTGCTAAGTTTGCTACGGTATGTGATGGACTGCTACCCTAATTAGTTAGTATAGTATTACTATATTACTAAGTCTGCTAGGTTTTTAGTACAACTCGGGCCGGGCCGGTCCGAATCGGTAATTTCGGGAAAAAAACCGAGACCGAGCCCGACTTTAAAGGAAAAAAACCGCCCGTTCGGTCTCGGTCCTAGTCAGTCTCGGTCTTATTCGGGCCGGTCTCGGACCGGTCTCGGTCCAACCAGTATTTTTTGCTCACCCCTAAAAAAATTAGAGATTATTACTATTGTTAGAAGAATACTAATGTTTTTATATGAACATTGATAAAAGTAATAAACCATAAAAGTTAAGTTAAGAGTATTATATGAACATTAACAATTTTTTTTTACAGTTTTATGAAAAACAATTTTTAATATATTTATAACTCAGCATATTTTTGAATTATTAAAATACTATTTATATAATAAAAATATAACATATTATTACTATTAC